>CM077308.1:25091013-35091013 GCA_039655065.1 Glossophaga mutica
GCTACAGATCAAATTTACCAACTTTTTATGCATTCAAAGTTTTTTGCCCAGAGTTTGAACAAATTGACATTATTAATCACATCTCATTTAGTGTTCATATTTGAATTAGGAAAAAAATTCAAAACATTTGTAATTAGACTTTTCAGTATTTCGTATTCTTGTTCAATTTGTGTGAATTTGAAAGGCTCTATTGTACTTTTAGGAAATATTTTTAAAAATAAAAATTTTCTTATTAAAATACATTACTACTATTTTTTATTATGGTAAAATGTGATACGCTAGAATTGTCTCCATTTTAACCATTGTTAAATGTACAATTCCGAGGCATTAAGTACATTCATACTGTCCTGCAGCCGTGACCACCGTCTGCCCGGAACTTAGCTTCCCAGACTGAAACTCTGGACGCATAAGCGCTAATGCCCTACTCCCCTCACCCCTGGCTTCTGGCAACCACCATCTCTATGCATTTGACTACTCTAGGTACTTCATAGGTACATAATCAAAACATTTGTCCTTTTGTGAATGTGTTATTTCATTTAGCATAATATTTCAAAGTTTACACATTTTGTATCATGTGTCAGTATTTCCTTCCTTTAGGGCTGACTAGTATACCACTGCATCTATATACCACATTTTTTCTATCCATTCTCTTGTTGACGGACATTTGGGTTGGTTCCACATTTTGGCTGTTGTGAATATGGCTACTTTTAGTTGAAGAATTGTATTATTTAAAATAAGTATTGAGTAATTTCAGTGGGTAAACTTATTTTTATAATATGGTTAAATGTTACTATATTTCCATAATTATTTTTATTTTGTTTATTATCATTACTTTGACATGCACTAAGTATTTTATTTGTAAATGCTTATTGTCTTAATTTGAAAGTCATAATTTTTTGAGCACTTGCGTGCAATATAGCTTAGATCCTGAAAAGGCAGACCTGGAGAGAGGGCATAAATGTGGAGGAAGCCATGACCAGACTTAGTATGCAAATTTGAATTGTTTGACCTGTAGAGAGTGTATAAATTTTTAAACAATTAGTTGCCAACATCTAGAAATCAGATTTTTACATTAAATTCCAGATGTTTTGTTTCTCAGAAAATCTGGAATATTGGACCACTTTTCCACATGACACTATGTTGTGGAACTGAGTTGCAGGTGTGATTTTTATATAGAATTTGTGGAATTCATAGACTCTTCAGTGGAATATAGATTCTGTGTGACCTACTTTTCTTGTTTATACATTTCTAGCCCCTGACTGACCCAGACCTGGCCCCTAAAGGTGTGCTGTGCTTGGCATATAACTAGTCCAAACTGACATGTGCTGTGTGAAACTCACAGTGGATATCAGAGACTTAGTATGAAAAAAGATGGTGCAGTATCTAATTAATAAGTTGTATATTGATTTATGTTTAAATGGTAGTATTTTGTTTTAATAAATTACTGACATATATTTAACCTGTATTTTGACCCTTTTTAAAAAATGCAGCTACTTGACAAGATAAGATTACATATGTGTCTCACATTAGATTTCTATTGGACAGTGTTGCTCTTGATGTTTATGGCCTGATACAGTGCTTGCTAAGATGTAGCCCATGGCCCAGGTATGACTGTTCACCTTTTGGTATGACTCACAAATTAAGAATGGTTTTCCTAGGTGTATATTTGCAATTAGTTTGATCATAGGGAACATTAGTTTTGAACTCCAATTTATTGAATGTTGTTTTTCCCCCGAAGAATTTCATTTTTCTTGTTAGTAGGCCTGTATTATAAAATATTGTACTCAATTATTACTATATTTTAATTTCATCAAAAATTAGGAAATTTTACTTCTGGCCAAGATGGAGACATAGGTATATGTGCTTTGCCTCCTCATACAACCATAAGGAAATCCATCTAAAAACAAAAAACAACCAGAACTTCCGAAAATAGAACTATACGGCAGTCTAACAATTAAGGTTTAAAGAAGAAACACTCATCCAGACGTGTGGGAGGGCATGTAGATGGAGTGACAAGGGGGTGGTGGGCTGCAGTGGTGAGGCAGCTGCAGTGGTGGTCCATAGGCCGGGTGGTCCCACATTAGTGTGAGGTGGATAAAAACTGGGGAGGAACAAATCCCAGCCCCAGGTCGCACTGCGAAGCCCAGGGTTCCAGCAACAGGAAAATAAAGCCTCCTCACCTCTGGCTGTAAACCAGTAGGGTGGGTGTGATAGAAGAAACCTCCCATCTCTCAGAAGAGTCCATGTAAAGGGCCCACATGGTCCTGGAACATCCACAAACCCACCCACTCTAGGGATCAGCATCAGGGCAGCAACTAGAAGGGTGCTAGATGCTTACAGGAAGTGGGGGAAGTGCCTGTACACGGGACCAGAGCCCAACAAGTGGCACTGTTCCCTCTCTGACCCCTCCCCCACATACAGCACCACCACACCACAACATGGGCTGCCCCACCCTGGTGAATACCTAGGACTCCACCCCTTACAATGTAATAGGTGCACCAAGCATGGGAGTCAAAGCACAGAAACACAGAGAGGCTGCCAAAATAAAGAGACAGGGAGATAGGCCGAAATGAAGGAGCAGATCAAAACTCCAGCGAAATAACTAAGTGACATGGAGATAGCCAACCTATCAGATGCAGAATTTAAGACACTGGTGATCAGGATGCTCAGACAAATGATTGAGTGCAGCCACAAAATAAAGCAAGAAGTGAAGGTTATATAAAGTGAGATAAAAATATACAGGGAGCCAACAGGAAAGGAAAGGAAGCCAAGATTCAAATCAATGATTTGGAACAAAAGAAAGAAAGAAAGAAAGAAAGAAAGAAAGAAAGAAAGAAAGAAAGAAAGAAAGAAAGAAAGAAAGAAAGAAAGAAAGAAAGAAAGAACGGAAGGAAGGAAGGAAGGAAGGAAGGAAGGAAGGAAGGGAGGGTCAGCTGGAACAGAAAGGAGAAACAAGAATTCAGAAAAACAAGGAGAGGCTTAGGAGCCTCTGGGATAACTTTAAATGTTACAATATCTGAATCATAGTAGTGCGAGAAGGAAAAGATGAAGAGCAAGAAATTGAAAATTTATCTGAAATAATAATGAAAGAAAACTTCCCGAATTTGGTGAAGGAAATAGACACACAAGTCCAGGAAGCTCAGAGAATCCCAAACAAGTTCAACCCAAAGAGGGCCACACCAAGACATATCATAAATAAAATACCAAAAGTTAAGGATAAAGAAAGAATCTTAAATCATCAAGAAAAAATCAGAGAGTTACCTATAAAGAAGTTCTCATAAGATTATCAGCTGATTTCTCAAAAGAAACCTTATAGGCAAGAAGGGGCTGGAAAGAAGCATTCAAAGTTAAGAAAAGCAAGGACCTACATCCAAGATTACTCTATCCAGCAAAGCTATCATTTAGAATTGAAGGACAGATAAAGTGCTTCCCAGATGAGGTAAAACTAAAGGAGTTCATTAGCACCAAGCCCTTGCTGTATGAAATGTTGAAGGGACTTATTTAAGAAAAAAAAAGATCAGGATTTTGGAGGAAGATGGCGGCGTGGTAGGAGGGAGCAGACCCTACTCCCCCTCTACACACAGGAGAAAAACCAGATCAATCTACGTAAAGATCAGAACAGACAAGGAACAGTAATACAGCATATTGGAGAATAAGAGGTCGGAAATTGTAGCGGACACTGAAAAACAAGCGGTAAGGAGAGCTCTTCGGAACAATAAGAGCCCAGGGTTCCAGCGCGCGGAGAACGGGGCGGCCGAGGCCCCGGCCCGGCGCTCCGCCAAGCCTGCCCCAGGGCCCTGGGGAGTGAGCTGGGTCAGCCGCTGAACCGGCTGGGAGATCTCAGGGGCCACCGCGCGACTGCGCCCGAGCAAAAGTGGGTGCCCTGCGAGGGAGCGAAAGTGGGTGCACCCCACCAGGTCACTGCGTGACTTTGAACCGAGTTTTCGTGGTCGCCGCGCGACTACGAAAGCATAGGTGCCCCAAGAGAGACAGAGGCGCGGGCGAAGGGAGACAGCTGAATGAAAATAGACACCCTCAGGGGACCGCACACGGTCTCGGGCTAGTGGACACTCGCGAAAACATAGGCGCAGGCCACTGGAGACAGCTGTGGAGCCAGAGGCGCCAGTTCACCGGCGGGTTCGCAACGCGGACAGCTCAGGCCCAAGGTGAAGGCGCCGGATAGCAGCTGGAACACAGGCCTCTCTCAGATCCGAATGCAGGCAGCTGTGCCCGAACACTGAAAGCCTCCCAGGGACAAAGGCAGGCGGCTGTGCACGTCTGGAGAACCTAGCTCACACCCATAACCTCGGAGAAGTGCGCACACACCAGTAAGTTCAGATCGCACGCTGGAAACCCTGTGGGGAGAGGTGCCCACTAACGCTGGGATTCATAGCACAGTGAGGACTGAGTTCTGAGCACAGAGAAAAGCAAAAAGATCACCCCTCGGCCATTGCAGCCAGCAAGACCTGAAAAAAACCGGCTGGCAAGTTTGAAAACAACAAGAGGGTTTTTTTTTTTTTTTTTTTTTCCCCTTTTCTTTCTTTTTTTTTTTTTAAATTAATAATTTTTTAAATTTTTTATTTCTTTAATATATTTTTATTTTTTTAAATATTTTGTTGTGCTTTGCTTGTTTTTTTTTTTTTTTTTCTTCCTTTTTCCCCCCTTTGGCTGCTTATATTTGTGTGGGGGTGTCTGTGTGCGTGTCTCTTTTTTGTTTTGCCAGTTTGTTAGTGTCTTTTTGTTTGTAAGCCTGTATATTTATATGAGTTTTTAACTACTCCTTCTTCATTGTTTATATCTTCTTCTTTACTCCCCAACTCCTTTTGCCTCCCTTGAATTCCTTCTTCTCTTTTCCCCTCTTCCTTTCTTTTCAATTTTATCTCTTCTACCTTCCTCTTGTTTCCTCTTGCTTCTTTTTTTCATTTTCCCCCCTCTTCTTTTTGTAAATACCCACGAGTGAGACAAAACAAACAAGCAAGCCTGAAACTGTGGGGAAAAACAAAAACAAAAACCAGAGTTGACCCCCAAAAGAGGGTATTCCAGCTGATGAGACAGTGAAAGCGGTGAACAACAGGATATCCGAAGGAGAATCCACCATTGAATCTCACAGATATTCTACCACAGAAGGTCATACCACAAACCCAGGGAGCCAGAACAGATCAATTTAAGAAGCTGAGGCTAACAACAAGAGTCTTACAAACAATGGGAAGACAAAAGAACAATCCCCAAATGAAAGGAAAGGAGGAAGCTCAAGAAAGAATGCTAAATGAAACAGAGGCAACTCAACTATCAGATATCGAGTTCAAAGCAATGGTTGTCAGGAAGCTCAATGAGCTCTCAATGAGCTACCATAAACTACAGGGAAGTTATGATGAACTCACGGCAAACTATATCAACATGAAAAAGGAAATAGAAACTATCAACAAGGGCCAAGAGGAAATGAAGAACACAATCTCTGAACTGAAGAACACAGTAGAAGGAATGAAAAGCAGAATCGACGAAGCAGAAGATCGGATCAGCGAGTTGGAGGACAAAATAGAAAAAAATACTCAGAATGAGCAAGATAAGGAAAAGAGGCTTAGAAAGAATGAAGAGGGTTTAAGAGAAATGCAAGACAACATGAAACGGAATAATATCCGTGTAATAGGAATACCAGAAGGAGAAGAACAAGAACAAGGGATAGAAAACCTGTTTGAAAAAGTAATGATGGAAAACTTCCCTCATTTGGTGAGAGAAAAAGCCACACAAATTCAGGAAACACAGAGAGTCCCAATCAAAAGGAACCCAAACAGGCCCACTTCAAGACACATCATAATTAAAATGGCAAAACTCCAAGACAAAGAGAGAATCTTAAAGGCAGCAAGGGAGAAAAAGGAAGTAACATACAAGGGGGCCCCAATCAGGTTAGCATCTGACTTCTCAATGGAAACGCTCCAAGCCAGAAGAGAATGGCAAGAAATATTCCAAGCAATGAGAACCAAAGGCCTGCAACCCAGACTACTTTACCCAGCAAGGCTGTCAATCAAGATAGAAGGCCAAATAAGGAGCTTCCCAAACAAAAGAAGTCTAAAAGAATACACCTCTACCAAACCAATGCTGCAAGAGATACTAAAGGGACTGCTTTAAGGGAAGAAAGGAAAAGACAGAGAGAGAAAGAGAGAGAGGAACACAGGTACGAAAATGGCAATGAATAAATACCTATCAATAATAACTTTAAATGTAAATGGATTAAATGCCCCAATCAAAAGACATAGAATAGCTGAATGGATAAGAAAGCATGACCCACACATATGCTGCCTACAAGAAACCCACCTCAGGACAAAAGACATACACAGGCTCAAAGTGAAGGGCTGGAAACAAATTTTCCAAGCAAATGGTCAGGAAAAAAAAGCTGGGGTAGCAATACTCATATCAGACAAAATAGACTTCAAAAGAAGGGCCATAAAGAGAGGCCACTTCATAATACTCAAGGGAAGAATCCACCAAGAAGACATAAATATTGTAAATATATATGCACCCAACGGAGGAGCACCTAAATACATCAAGAAAATTTTAGAGGACTTCAAGAAAGATATAGACAGCAACACAATTATAGTAGGTGATTTTAACACCCCACTGTCAAAAATGGACAGATCTTCCAAACAAAATATCAACAAAGATATTGTGGCACTGAACAACACTCTAGAGGAAATGGACTTAACTGATATATATAGAGCCCTTCATCCCAAAGAAGCTAAATACACTTTCTTTTCAAATGCACATGGAACATTTTCAAAGATAGACCACATGATAGGACACAAATCAAGCCTCAACAAATTCAAGAAAATTGAAATCATACCAAGCATTTTCTCTGACCACAAGGGACTGAAACTAGAAACCAACCCCAAGGAGAAAAACCCAAAACCCTCAAAATCATGGAGAATGAATAGCATGCTATTAAACAATGAATGGGTCAAGAATGAAATTAGGGAGGAAATCAAAAAGTTTCTGGAAACAAACGATAATGAACTCACATCGACCCAAAACTTATGGGACACAGCAAAGGCAGTCCTCAGAGGGAAGTTTATAGCGATACAGGCCTATCTAAAAAAGACAGAAACATCTCAAACAAACAACCTAACCCTTCGCCTACAAGAACTCGAGGAACAACAACAAAGACAGCCCAGAGCAAGTAGAAGGAAAGAAATAACCAAGATAAGAGCAGAATTAAATGATATAGAGACTAAAAGCACAATCCTAAAGATCAATGAATCCAGGAGTTGGTTCTTTGAAAAGATCAACAAAATCGACAAGCCTTTAAGCAGGCTCATCAAGAAAAAAAGAGAGAGGACTCAAATAAACACAATCAGAAATGAAAGAGGAGATATTACAACCGACACTGCAGAAATACAAAGGATTGTAAGAAATTACTATGAAGAACTGTATGCCAAGAAATTTGAAAACCTAGGTGAAATGGACAGGTTTCTGGAAAAATATAACCTTCCAAAACTCAATGAAAAAGAAACAGAAAGTCTGAACAGACCAATAACGGCTGGTGAAATTGAATCAGTAATCAAAACACTCCCGACGCACAAAAGCCCTGGACCAGATGGCTTCACAGGAGAGTTCTACAAAACATTTAAGGAAGAGCTAACCCCTATTCTCCACAGACTATTCCAAAAAATCCAAAATGATGGAAGACTCCCAAACTCTTTTTATGAAGCCAGCATCATCCTAATTCCAAAACCAGATAAAGACACAACAAAGAAGGAGAACTTCAGGCCAATATCGCTGATGAACATAGATGCTAAAATCCTGAACAAAATATTGGCAAACCGCATCCAGCAACACATTAAAAAGATCATACACCACGACCAAGTGGGATTCATCCCAGGGATGCAAGGATGGTTCAACATTCGCAAATCAGTAAATGTAATTCATCACATAAACAAAAGCAAAGACAAAAATCACATGATCATATCAATAGATGCGGAAAAAGCATTCGATAAGGTACAGCACCCATTTATGATAAAAACACTCAGCAAAGTGGGAATAGAGGGAGCATTCCTCAACATAATAAAGGCTATATATGAGAAACCTACAGCCAGCATCATACTCAACGGGCAAAGACTAAATTCTTTTCCACTAAAATCAGGAACAAGACAAGGCTGCCCACTCTCTCCACTTCTATTCAACATAGTATTGGAAGTATTAGCCACAGCGATTAGACAAGAAAAGGAAATAAAAGGCATCCAACTTGGAAAGGAGGAAACAAAACTATCATTGTTTGCAGATGACATGTTAGTATACATAGAAAATCCTATAGTCTCGGCCAAAAAACTGCTCGACCTAATAAATGAATTTAGCCAAACAGCCGGATACAAAGTCAATATCCAGAAATCAAAGGCATTTTTGTATACCAACAATGAAACAACAGAAGTAGAAATCAAGGAAAAAATACCATTTGATATAGCAAAAAGAAAAATAAAGTACCTAGGAATAAACCTAACCAAGGAGGTAAAAGACCTGTATGCAGAAAACTACACAACACTGAAGAAAGAAATCAAGGAAGACACAAATAAATGGAAACACATACCGTGTTCATGGATCGGAAGAATTAACATCATCAAAATGTCCATACTTCCCAAAGCAATCTACAGATTCAATGCAATACCTATTAAAGTACCAATGGCATATTTCACAGATATAGAACAAACTCTTCAAAAATTTATATGGAACCATAAACGACCCAGAATAGCGGCAGCAATCTTGAGAAAGAAGAGCAAAGCAGGAGGGATCACAATACCTGATATCAAAATGTATTACAAGGCCACTGTAATCAAAACAGCCTGGTACTGGCATAAAAACAGGCACGTCGACCAGTGGAATAGAATAGAGAGCCCAGAAATAAACCCTAGTGTCTATAGTCAATTAATATTCGACAAAGGGGGCAGCAACATAAAATGGAGTAAAAATAGCCTCTTCAACAAGTGGTGTTGGGAGAACTGGACAGCTTCGTGCAAGAAAATGAAACTCGAGCACCAACTTACACCATACACAAAAATAAATTCAAGGTGGATAAAAGACTTAAGCATAAGCCGTAACACCATTAAAGTCCTAGAAGAGAACATAGGCAGGAAAATCTCAGATATTACACGCAGCAACATTTTTACTGATATGTCCCCTAAAGCAAGGGACATAAAGGAAAGAATAAACAAATGGGATCTCATCAAAATAAAAAGCTTCTGCATGGCCAAGGAAAACAGTATTAAAATAAAAAGAGAACCGACTGTGTGGGAAAACATATTTGCCAATGATATCTCAGATAAGGGTTTAATCTCCAAAATATACAAAGAACTTACACGACTCCACTTTAAGAAGACAAGCAACCCAATTAAAAAATGGGCAAAGGACTTGGGCAGACACCTCTCCAAGGAGGACATACAGAGGATCCAGAGACACATGAAAAAATGCTCGATATCGCTAGCTATCAGAGAGATGCAAATTAAAACAACAATGAGATACCACTTGACACCAGTCAGAATGGCCCTCATAAACAAAGCAACAAACAGCAAGTGTTGGAGAGGTTGTGGAGAAAAGGGGACACTACTGCACTGCTGGTGGGAGTGCAGACTGGTACAACCACTATGGAAAACAGTATGGGTTTTTCTTAAAAAACTAAAAATGGATATACCTTTTGACCCAGCAATTCCATTGCTAGGACTATATCCTAAGAACCCTGAAACACCAATCCAAAAGAAACTATGCATCCCTATGTTTATAGCAGCACAATTTACAATAGCCAAGTGTTGGAAGCAACCTAGATGCCCATCAGTAAATGAATGGATCAAAAAACTGTGGTACATTTATACAATGGAATTCTATGCAGCAGAAAGAAAGAAGGAGCTCATACCCTATGCAACGGCATGGATGGAACTTGAGAGCATCATGCTAAGCGAAGTAAGCCAGGCAGTGAAAGACAAATACCATATGATCTCACCTTTAACAGGAACCTAATCAACAAAACAAAGAAACAAGCATAATATAACCAAAGACATAGAAATTGGGAACAGGCTGAAAGTCACCAGAGGGGAGAGGGGAGGGAATTTCAGGGGAAAAGGGGAAGGATTTACAGAAACAAGTAAAAAGGACACATGGATAAAAACTATGGGGGGGTGGAAATGGGAGGGAAGGGCTGGGGTGGTGGGTTGGGGTGAGAATAAAAGACAGAAAACTGTACAAGATCAACAATTAAAATAAAAATTAAAAAAAAATAAAATAAAATAAAATAAAAAAAAAAAGAAAAAAAGATCAAAACTATGAACAACAAAGTGACAACAAACTCACAACTATCAACAATAGATTCTAGAAAATAACAAAAAGAAGCTGGGCAAGCAACTAGAACAGGAGCAGAGGCATAGAGATGAAGATCAGGTGGAGGGTTATCAGTGGGTAGGGGGAGGAGGGAGAATGGCGAAAAAGGTACAGGGAATAAGAAATGTAGCTGGCGGGTGCAGAATAGACGGGCAGTGAAGAGAATTGTATGGGAAGTTGAAAAGCCGAAGACCTCATATGTAAACCCATGGACATAAACTAAGGGGGGATTGCTGGAGGGAATGGGGGTGCTGGGCAGAGGGAGGCCAAGGGGGGGAAATGGGATAACTGTAATAGCATAATCAGTAAAATACACTTAATAAAAAATGTAAAAAAATACCATGAAATTTTTTTTCTCATGTTATTTAAATTTCTGTATTTTACCCTTAATTTTGCTTCTTGGTGTGCAAAGCCTAAAGTATTTAATGTCTTTACAGAAAAAAAATTCTAATCTCTGGTGTCATAGGGAGCAGATACAGGCAGGTTTTGGAGGGAGCTAAGCATAGTGGAAACGCTGTGGATTGTGATAGACAAGGATTCAATCTTATTTACTGATCCAGTCTCTGAGGCCTTGTTTTCTCATCTGTGAAGTGGCCTACAGATTTCTTTCCGGATTACGTTGAAGACTGAATAAGATACTATGTGAAATGTTTTGTGGAAGAGGGGACTGCAGCGCTCCCCCTGCCTAGGATGCTCTCCTTTGTCAAACCTCCCGTGGGTACTTCTTGCCCGTCTTTAGCTCAGCAACATCTTTAGCTCAGAAAAGCATCTCCTGCTCTAGCCCCGAGCCCAGGTTAGTTCTCCCCAGGAATGCCACACTTTTTAAAACACTCATCACGTTGGTATTTGCTCCACATCTGTCTGCCTTATAAGATATTAAGCTCCATCAGGGGAGTGTCTTGTTATCCACTCTGTCCTAGGACTGACACGTAATAGCATTTAATTAATATGTTTGAATGATGTGGATGCTGCTGCATGTAACACACACAGCCCAGAGGACTTCAGAGGGAGGAGATTTATTTCTTCCACGAATATTTCAAAGTTGATGTTCAAAAATGTGGGTCATGCCTTTGGACAAGCAGTTTAAACTGACTGTACTCCTCCCTCTACAAATCGTCTTTCTCACTCATCTCTCATAACTGGGGAATGCAAGTCAAACACTCAGCACAGTGCCTGGCACATAGTCAGAGTTTTAACAAACTCGTCTCTAATGATGGATGTTGATGGTGAATCAGAATATTTCATATCAAAATAATCAGAGTATCTAGGTACTAGATAAAGTTGAGAGGTCGAAAGTTTTGGAAATCATCAGGGAATTCATTTTAGAGTCAGTAAATTAGTCATGTCAGTATCTAAATGTAAACTACTCTTAACAAGTCTTAGTGGGGTGTTTTGTTTGTTTGTTTGTTTGTTTATGAGCAGCGTTTGAAATGCAGGATAATCAAACTTAGAATCCAGATCAAGTTCTGAAAACCAAAACTAAATTTTAAAATGTCCTGAGTTTATATATTAGTTACAAGTTTATAAAATAGATGTCTGTTTGCCTAAAAACACTCCCGATCAGAATGACAATTGGCAGTTGTTGCTCTTGTCCCCTCAGAACACGAAGCTTAACACTTGGAAGAAAAAGCACATAGTAGGATCCACAGTAGTCATTGCCAGCAGGAATGAACACTCAGTTTTAGAGAGGATGGAGCTGATAGTAAAAATCTAGCCCCGGAGTTCAATGGAAGTACCCAGTATGTAATTCTCAAAGGCCAGATTTGTATGATAACAATTCAGGGTGTAAATGCTGTGATAGCACAGTCACGGCAGTTACTGTAGGAACTTCGCAGAGGGCACTGAAGATGGATTCCTGTGCCTAGAACAGAGAACACGTCAGAGCAGGCTTCCGGGCAGAGAAGAGTCGTGCGCGTGCGTGTGTGCCTAGCATTATGGCAATCTACTATTTTTTTAAAGCCTCACCCAAGGAATGTTCTTCTTCCATTGATTTGAGAGAGAGGGAGAGAGAGCGAGAGCGAGAGAGACAGAGACAGAGACATAGAGAGAGAGAGAGAGATATCGAGATCAGTTTGGGAGAATCATTAATTTGTTGCCTCCCACAGGGCCTGACCAGGGATTGAATGCACAACCTAGGTGTGTGCCCTGACTGGGAATTGAACCCAAAATCTTCTGGTGTAGTGGATGATCAGTTGATCAGTAGAACATAAGGGCAAGTCAGAGTTGTGAAGGGAGATGGGAGAGGAGGCAGGTGAAGAAGAAGAAACCAGATAATGATGCCATGATAAGGAGCTTGGACTTTTATCCTGTAGACAGTAAAGGTTTTTGCGTGGACGGTGACATGATCAGATTTTTGCCTTAAATTAGAGCTTAAAAACAGGCTAAATAGAAAATACAGATAGGTATGGTTTTGCCTGTTCAAGATTTAAAGTTTTTTTCCTGTGTTAAAATATCCAAAATTTTGGTGTATTCCACATGGCAACAGTAGGCTGGAGATAAAAAGCAGCTGACCCAATGAACTGAGCACACATTGAAGCTCAAGGAAGGAGCATCCCAGTTTTTATCACTTCTGGACAAAGCAGAGTGTTCACACTGGAGCTATTCTGTGATTAGTCTGGACTGAGCCAACTGTCTCTCAGTGGCAGGGTTCGCCATGATCTCTCAACCAGGGCCAAACGGAATGGGAAAAAGATCAGTCATCACAAGGGTAGCCCTGGGTGCAGAGTACAGAGTATAGGCCCATCCTGGCATAGTGGGGAGATAGTAAATAATTATAAGAAATGTGTGAGCAGATGTCCTAGAGTTAGGAACATACTGCTTTGCCAACACAAAAGAAGATGACAAACTACCTCAAGACAAGCAACCTCAAGAGGGGCTGGAGAAGACTTGAGTAAGCAGAGAAATAGGGGAAGAGAGTTTTCTCCAAACGGTTGTAGAGTTCACTTGTCAATGCAGCCTAATTATTTCACTCTTAACCACAGCAATGGTGTGGTGGGGACTTCTAGTTTTCCAGCAGAATCATTCTCTCTTTTCTTTTTTGAAACACAACTACACTCTGTCTCCTAGCCTGACTTGCCATGTAGGTGGCCCTGTGACTAAGTTCTCTTTAGTGGAATGGGAGCAAAAGGGATGTATTTCCAGCCGTGGCAGAACTAAGGAAGTACAAAAATAAAAAGACAGCATACTTCCTTCCCTGCCCCAAACTTCTCATGTCACAAATCTGGCTTGTACTATGATTAGAGGAAAGCTTTAAATCAAAATGGCACTTCAATTTTGCACAAGGTTGGATGAAATTTTAATACCTATAAGTACTAGGAACTTAATGATAAATCTGCATCAGATGTTTCTTAAGAGGCGTCTGAAGATGTTGCCATGCCGAAAAAAGCTAAAATGCTAAAAATATGGCATGATACTAATTCCTGAAATGTAAAATCCACATATATTGTATGTATTTATATTTTCTATATATGGAAGAGATCTAAACTATTAAATACAGAACTGTTAACAGTACTTTTGGGTGTTAATGTTTTAAATTTTGTTTTTTCAATTGCAGTTGATATTCAGTGTTATTTTGTGTTAGTTTAGGTGCACAGCACAGTAGATCACTTTACAAACTGATCCCTTGGATATTTTCAGTGTCGACCTGGCACCGTACCTAGTTACTATAATGTTGTCAACTATATTTCCTGTGCTGTACTTTACACCCCTGTGACTATTTTGTAATTAACAATTTGTACATCTTTTAAAATTTTCTTAAAATTATATTTTATTGATAATGATGTTATAGTAGTTCCAATTTCCCCCCCTTTGCCCCCACCACCCATCATGCCCCTCTCCCCAGGCAATCCCTATTCTTTTGTCCATGTCCATGGCTCATACATATTTGTTCCTTGGCTGCTCCATTTCCTATACTGTTCTTAACATCTCCATGGCTATTCTGTAACTACCTTTTTGTACTTCTTAATCTCCTCACCTCTTTACCCAGTCCCCCAAAGCCCCTCCCATCTAGCAACCAGCAAAACTCTCCATATCCGTGATCCTGTCTCTCTTCTTCTTGTTTGCTTAGTTTGCTTTTTTTTTAAGATTCAGTTGTTGATAGGTATGTGTTCATTGCCATTCTGTTCTTTATAGTTTTCATCTTCTTTTTCTTAAATAAGTCCATTTAAAATTTCATAAAATAATGACTTGGCGATAACGAATTCCTTTCTTTTTTTTTTTCTTGCCTGGGAAGCACTTTAATCTGCCCTTCGATTCTAAATAATAGCTTTGCTGGGTAGAGCAATCTTGGATGTAGGTCCCTGCTTTTTATGACTTTGGATATTTCTTTCCAGTCCCTTCTAGCCTGCAAAGTTTCTCTTGAGAAATCAGCTGACAATCTTATGTGACCCCTGCCCGTAGGTAACTGACTGCTTTTTTGTTGCTGCTTTTAAGATTGTCTCTTTAACTTTAACCTTTGGTTTTTAATTATGATGTGTTTTGGTGTGGGCCTATTTGCATCCATCCTGTTTGGGACTCTCTGTGCTTTTTGGACTTTTATATCTATCTCCATCACCAAGTTAGGGAAGTTTTCTTTCATTATTTTTTCAAATAGATTTCCAGTTTCTTGCTTTTTCTCCTTTCTGGCAGCTTTTTGATATGAATGTTAGTATGCTTGAAGTTGTCCTGGAGGCTTCTTATACTATCATTGTTTTTTGGATTCTTTTTTCTTCTTATTCTGATTGGTTAAGTTTATTTCTCTATATTCCATATTATTGTTTTGATTCTTGGCTTCATCTACTCCACTGTTGATTCCTTGTTAATTGTTCTTTATTTCCATTAGTATTTCTGCCTGGGTCTTTTTTATGCTGTTGAAGTCTTCACTAAGTTTTTTGAGCATCCTTATAACCAGTGTTTTCAATTCTGCATCTAATAGATTGTTCATCTCAAAAACAAAAAAATTTTTTCCCACTGATTCAAACCCTCCTGGTTTTTACAGCTGAAAGTTATGGAGCCTTATCTTCCTGGTACTGAATCCCTGGGCTGCAGGGCCTGGTGTGGGGCTGGGACCCCTCGCTCCAGAGACATCCCTCCTCAATTTTTATCCACCACACGTGGGTGTGAGACCAGCCTGTTCCATGTCTTTGCATCTCTGCATCTCCTGCCTCTGGGTGGATGTGGTTTCTTTGATTCCATAGTTGTCGGACTTTCATCCAGCTTGATTTCCGATGGTTCTGAGTGATGGTTGTTCTGTAGTCTAGCTGTAATTTTTATGTGGTTGTGTGTGGTTGTGTGGACCATGTTTACCTATGCCTGCATCCTGATGGAACTCAAGTTCCCAATTTGTACCCAATTTGTACTGCCAAATCCCTTTACCATTTTTGCCCGCTTCCCAAGCCTCCTCCCCTCTAGCAATCATTAGTCAGATTTTCTGCATGTATGAGTCTGTTCCTATTTTGTTTGTTTATTTATTTTGTTCTTTATATTCTACCAATAAGTAAAATCATGTGGTATTTGTCTTTATTTAACTTATTTCACAGAATAATTCCAGACATGAAGTGAAAGGTAGGTAAGGAATGATTGCCTAGTGACTTCGTTTCATTGATAATCATTGACAGTAAGTAGATCTTAACACAGTTTCATTTTGTACCAAACTCAAAACAAAATTCCATTAGACTGAAGTCTCCATATGCGATTTGTTTTCTTATAAATGTCATCAAAAATCGATTCATGTTAATAAAATTCTGATTTCTAACTCTAGACTTTCAGAATTATATGTTTTAATATGAAGGAAAAATTTGCCAACTTGTCTATTACTACCTAGCTATTTCCTCCATTTATTAGTCATAGCTTCTGATATACCCAAGGCATAATTTAAAATCATGGGTGCTGGAGTCGGACATGCTTGGATTTGAATACCAGTTTTTCAATTTTCTTTGCTTTGTGTTCACGAGCAAGTTACTTAACCTCTTTGAGCATCATGTGCATGACTTCCTGCAGCTATTTTGAGAATTGAACGTGGCAGCGCATCTGCAGCGCCCCACACAGTGGGACACAGTAGACAGTGAGAGTCCCGCTCTGTTCCCAGCTTCGCGCTCATCTCAGTTCACTTTTAAGAAGCAGTAAATGTAGCTTAGTGCAGTTATTAAATAATTCATAAAAATTCTGTTGCTCTCCTACCCTCTCCCTCAGAAAAGTTTAGTAGGCTCTTAGCAATTTTAAAAGCAAAGATGATAGCATTTTATCTTTTTGCCTCTTTTTGTAAATTTTTTGTTGTCTTTTGAACTATATATATTGTTAAAGACTGACATAAAATGAGGGGAAAGACAGTTATGTTTGTGCAAATGTGGATGGCGAGCAGATTTTAAAAATGAGTAGTAAGACAGATATTGGTGGGTAACAAGAAAAGAACAATATTGATCAGCCTGTTTTTTTAAAATTACAAGTTTCATGGATATATGTGTATTAATATTGCAGAATATTTAGTTTATAGGGACATTACTTTTATTATTTCTTCTTCCCCTACCTCCCCCCAAATGTCTTGGTCATTGTTTTTTAAATGTATTACAGAATACTTCTCTCAAGGTCCCAACAGGTTACACGAGAGAATTGCAGACTAAGTTGAGGAAAGCACAGCAGGTAGGTTTGAGCTACATGCATGGATGGGTGGAGTTGTGCTCCCTGTGTCTGGGGACTGAGCACTCTTGAACTCACTCTTTTTTTTTTTTTTTTTTAAGATTTTATTCATTTATTTTTAGAGGGAGAGGAAGAGAGGAAGAAACAGAGGGAGAGAAACAGCAATGTGTGGTTGCCTCTCATGTGGCCCCCACTGGGGACCTAGCCTGCAACCCAGGCATCTGCCCTGACTGGGAATCGAACCAGCAACCCTTTGGTTTGCACCCTGCACTCAATCCACTGAGCTACACCAGCCAAGGCTGTGTAGCCCTGTGTAGCCCCAAGAGTGAGTGAACTCACTCTTGAATAAACTCTTGGAGGTCCATCCTCAACTCAGTTTGAGAACCATTGGTCTCTCAACACATTTTTAGGGGTGCATGTGGCTGGACTCCCCAGAGATGCTCTCGTGGTCATTAACCACATGTGTTAACACTTTAAAGGCTGTTAGAGGAGCCATGCTGTAATGAAACCCATTTAACCTGCTGTTTAAGAAAATTATTTGACCACAGAGTGCCTATCACCTGATACCCAGCACGTAGTTTAGGAAACAGTTGTTTAATGAAAAATAAAATCACTTAGAATCTGAAGATTCTCATCTATCACTACTAATCCACCATGGCTATTTATTGAATATCTGCTGCCTGACTTTTGTGTTTGGATTCACTGGTTATATGAGGCTTGTAAGATATAGTCATTTGCCTCCGGGACAAATGCAGGAAAACAATTAGGGAAAAGCTGACCACTGAGCTGCAATTCTCAATGGACTGTTGGCCCTCTGAAGATCCAGTGGCATCTAGTTGGTATTTGTATGACCAGTGCCAGCACAGTGCATTGCTTATGTCAGCACCAGCATTCAGTGCAAATACTAGATACAAGGAAGAAGGAAGGGAGGTGGGAGGGGCACTGTCTGTAGTATATGGCAGTATATTTTAGCTTATCTATGCCTATGGGGAGAGGACAAAGCCAGAGCGGGCTTCACAGATGAGGTTGGACCAAAGCTGGGCCATAAAGGAGATGTAAGGTGCATCACATCTAGCCTATATTCTGATACTAGTCTATAGGATAGTGGCCTATCTGGTTTATCCTTTGGGCCCCAGAGTCCTAACTATGGTTCTAAAGGAGTTCTCTGATTCACATAGCTATGTAAGTGGGTGAGAGAAAATATGGTTCATTACTTTGCCTAGAGTAATGAAATGTTCTTGTGTGGGAAATGGTGTGGGACTGGCCTAATTAAAGTGGTAGGGTGAGCAGAAATGCTACAGCGGCAGCCTGTCACACATGCTTCTCAGCTGAACTGTCAAGTTTTTTTGAGAATCCACAAACAACTAAAACAGTTTATTTGTTATATTTAATTGGCTTACTCAGCTCCCTAGGTGCCAGTTTATCAATTTCCCTGAAAAATTACAATCTGACTGTATTGTATTTCTCTGCTTTCTTCTAACTCTTGCTTTTGCCTTTGTGCCTTGGCTCATTCTATCAACAGACTCTCACATGTGTGTATGCAGTTCATGTGCAAATACAGAAATGACTCAGTTGTTTCTGACACGATACCACTTTCATTCTGAGCCCTTCCTCACTGGATCCTGGGGGAAAGTAAATGAATTCCCAATACGGTTTAGAGCTTAGTCTAATATGATAATTTAAATAGTTATTTTAGTTCATTCTGTGTCTCATATATACTCTCCTGCACCTTGGTTTTCCCTTCAGGTAGTATATGGAGGAAGGGACTGTGTGCTTCCCTATTCTCAAGGCACTGGAGGAAGGCACCCCTGGCCTCATCCTGGCCGGTTAGAATATATATGTCGGCATGGCAGCTGTTGACCCATGGAAGGATGTCCCTTGTTCTTCTGGTTGTGGGATGCTCTTCTGGCCTGCAGTATGTGACCCTAAAGTCCACTCATTTGGCTCAGGCACTTTTTATGGTGGTGCTTCTTGCATGATCTAACCTACACCTCACTTCCTGTGGTATTGGAAATTCTCCTCCAAGGTCTAATTGAGACATCCATTGGGCACTGGCTTGAGTGGTCCATGGGGCTGCTTCACTATAAAGCCATCTTTCCCTCTGTGTGCCAATAGCCTGTGGCAAACTTCCCAGCCTAACCCTCAGCTGGTTCCATGTTCTAAAACTCAGAAACCAAGGGTAGTGTGGGAAAGCTAAACTTCAGAATTCCCTTCGCCTGTGCACACTATGCCATCGTGTCCATGTGACTGTGTCCTAGGTTGCTACAGGACAGCTTCTTCCCAGTGTCCATATCATGGGGAGAGGAGCAGAAGACCCTTCCTCCTAAGGACCTTCTCCACTTACCTGATACTTGTCTCCCTCCCCAAGCCACATCCTATGGAAAAGAAATTTAGGACTTAACTCATCTGGCTTTTTTACTTTCCTGTCCCTCTCTCTGGGACTTCTTTATTTCCTCTAGGACAGAAGGAAGTACACCTTTATTTTCTTTCTACAAGGAGAACCCCCCAAATTTGAATTTATTTATATAAAATTGTATATTTATTCTTACATGTTTAAACTTCAGTCACCTTCAAAGTACTCTCCATTTGATGCAATACACCTATTAAGACATTTTTCCACTGTTCAAAACAGTTTTTGAACTTGTCAATTTTGATGCTTTTTAATGCTTCTATTATTTTTTGTTTCACCTCTTCCCCATCAGCAACATGTTTCTGTTTGAGGACTTTTTTTCATTCAGGAAACAAAAAAAATAAGTTACTCAGAGCAAGAGCAGGTGAATAGGAAGGGTGGGGCATGGAGGTCAAGCCATTTTTGGTTAAAAACTGCTGAACACTCAGCGCAGTGTAAGCAGATGAGCTTGTAAGTCACCCATCATGAAAGGGGCAAACGTGTGGAAAGAGCCTTCAAAAAAAAATTCACTGAAGCTGTACACAGCCTCTCACAACAACACCAGCTGACACAATGATACGGGTTCCTAGAACAACACTCGCCTAATGGGGAAAGCTTGTACTACCAGGGGCCTGTCCTCCAGAAGATAATTCTGGGGTGTTTTGGGGGTCTGCCTTTTACATATTCCTGATTCCAGCAAAGGCACTCAGAATCATTACTCCTAATTTACATGGGGATATTTATGGGTTCAGACCTCCAAGTTTAGCTGTTTATATGCTCACTGAGAGGAGTTGGGGTTTTCTTGACAAGCAGAATGTCTCAAGCCAACAGTCTTGTTTGTGTGAACATCATTTTGTTGCACAATTTTATTATAAGTGTCAAACACAATATTATTGCAAATTCTAGGGATGCCTAGAATAGTTGGGGCAGCTTGTACGTGGAAGGGCCAAAAAGAAAAGCCTGTTGATAAATGTTAAACCATAAGCCCTGTTTCATGACCCATTATAATACCTGAAGACTCCTTTAAACTTGCCACATTACTAAGAATTTGAGTTGGATACCTTGAGTTGCAAGGGATAGAGACTCAT
This sequence comes from Glossophaga mutica, assembly GCA_039655065.1. Lineage (NCBI taxonomy): Eukaryota > Metazoa > Chordata > Mammalia > Chiroptera > Phyllostomidae > Glossophaga > Glossophaga mutica. Next base: position 25,111,456 of record CM077308.1, read on the forward strand.
TCAGATCTCCTAGAGTGCCGGTGCACTGACCGTGAGGGCATGCGTGCCGCATCTGTTAGGGTTCGTTGGTGGCAATCAGTGGGGTCTGTCTCAGGCTGACAGAGGCAAACATACAGTTCAGTGGAATGGCAGGTGGTAGTATATGGACTTTAAGGAAAGACCACAGAAAGGGGACGGTCATATAGAAAAACCTGTCACAGCTCCAGACATCTGGCTCCAGGGGACAGTTTTTTCTGGGTACTGTTGATGGGACAGATTCTCTCCAACTGTTCCTGTCTCTGTGTGGCTCCCCTCAGGGCTCTGTCTCTCTGAAGAGAGAGGCTGACTGGTCTGGGGGGCGGGGCTCCACTCCTCGGCCAGCGTGGCTCTGTCTCTCCAAGGCTGCTTGTGGCGGTGGAAGAAGGGGAGCAGACAGTCAGTGAGTTTGAGGGGCAGGCTTGGGCCAGTTTAGGGCGTGATAGAATGGTTCAGTAGAAAGTTTGTAATCTGCCTGCTGGGTCGGGACTAACTCAGTGCCCCTTTCCCCGCAGGATGTTGAAGGGCTAAATTTTTTCATGATTACTTTTTTTTAAATGCAAGAAAGAAAGGAGATTTTAAAAGCAGTTTAAGTTTCTTTAAATATTAAACAAATTGAAGGTAAAGTATCAGGGAGAATTCTCTTTTACATCCATTTAGAGAAACTATAACTATTTTAAAATATTACTGTTGTGTGTGATGCTTTCATTTGCTGGCTTTCAAATATTATGACTATTTCTAAAAGTAAATTCTCCCTTAAAACAAATAGTCCTCATGAAACTGCAGGCTGTGGTAGAAGCGGCAATTGTTAAGAATTTGCGAGGACGGGAGAGGAGTCCCTGGCTTTGGAGGCCCGGGCTGCGTGAACCATGACTGTTGCTGGCGTCTCAGAGCTAGTTTGTGGCAGGGGCAGAATTCACGGCCAGTTTTGAACTGAGGATTCTGTTCCTTCCCCAAATCTAGAGATGATCATCTTGAATGCTTTTCTAGAAGGAACTTAAGTGAGACAATCTGGTTAGAAGTGGGAGCTAGGTCCGAATTTATTAAAGGATCTCTAAGACTTGAACTGAGTTAAGCATAGATAGCTTGAGAGGATGGGGCTGAGTCAAGGCAAAGCTAAGAACTGAGTCCTCAAGTATGCCCTCATTTGCATATTTCCTTCAACTTCTATTTAAATTCCTGAACAGATTTAGGCGTGTGTGGGGGAGGAGGGGCGGGGGTCGCACTAACCCTCTAGTCCTGGCTCTCCGGCATGGAACGTTTCTTCCAGTGCGTCCATTGCCTCCCACCGACGCACTCGGGTCAGCTTTGCCCTGTCTCTCTGCTCATCCTTCCAGGCTAAATATTACTAGATAGTAATGTTAAGTAACATTTATTAATCATGTTGCTCCATATTATCACTTCTCCTTTTCCTAGCTTGATACCACTTACCATTTATGCCTTTCCATCTCCAACCACTCTGTACCCAAATAATGTTGTGTCCTTTATACTTATAGATTGTATTGTTTTTTTACCTCCATTTAACAATTAATTGTGACCTACCTCATGCCATATATTGTCATTTTCTATTGTTTTTATTTGTCTCCTCAGCCATATCACACTTTGCTGTTAAACTGTTTGTACCTAGAAAAATGTCTACTATCGCTGTTGCCTGTGGAAGGATGTCACATCATGTAGTACGGGGTTTTCTAAACCGTGAGGGGAAAGGGGATCAGTGGGGTTTAGTTCTAAGTTCCCAACGCTCGTCTTTCCTCCAACTCCAGCTTTATCTAATTGAGAGCTGAGCTATGGTTTAAAGGTTGCAGAGAACACTCCCCCCGCCCCCCGCCATGAGGACCCTTTGTTAACCATATCCACATGTATTTTTTTATTTGGCTAACCTAATTTTAAACCTTGAATCTTTGTTTGGTGTTGCTCCATAGTCCCTACTTTGATTCTGAATAAATAGTAGGTTTCAATTAAATTTTAAGATGAACTAAATAAGACTATGATAATATTTATATCTTATGCATTTTAGGTTCAGTTAAACTCTAGAAGATATTTAAATTAATAAGTCAAAGAAGTTCAGATTTCTAAAATTTATCACGAATGTTAGACATATTAAATCATTCTTTAAACAAATGCACACACTCACACACACACCACTTTAGAAACCCCATTTGAGGGTCCCAAGAATCACACTTAATAGTGAACAGAGAGCAGGGACAGGTGGTATTTATTTGGCATGTTAACCTGTTCATTAGTTCAGTTTTGTACATCTCCATTTTTCTAACCAGTACCTGTATTTTGGTTTCATCTTTGTTGACATGCAGGAAACCAAAAATATCTCCCTAATCCAACTGCACATGATACAGAACTCATTATTATTTAATTCCTTTACCAAATATATTTTTTTGTGTGCGATCATTCTGTATTGATTCCATGAATGCATTTCCAGACACAAATTATTTAGGTTGACAAAATTCAGAGGGTATTTTTGGACATCTATGATACCAAACAGTGGCTTCCCCCACACTCCTAGCAGCCACCTCCTGTTCCCATACATAAATGGCAGCCGGCAATGGCTGGAAACAAAGGACTCTCTCCCAGTCCCAGAATACAGTGACATTCATTCTGAGAGAAGCAGGGGCGGCTTTTTTGAAAGCCGACTTCTTCAGCTCGACAATAACACACAATGAGTTATTGACTTGTTTATATACGGAGCTCTTTTCAGTAACTAACTCTGACTCCCACAGTCTGGACAAATGATTGATTTCGTGCTTAGAAAAAGAGAAAGCTCTTGCGCTAAACTCTGTAGTGCAAACTACTTCTTCCCCATTTGTTCCCTCACTGAATAGGACCTTATTAAAATGCACTTTCCAAAAAAAATACCTGCAGCTGGCCTTTATAACCGTGTTTTGTATGTATAAATAAGTAATTTGTCCCAGTCTTTTGTATATTAACAGACCATTGAAAAACTTGTCAATATATATGAAGGCTGATTGTCCTGTCGTTTATGCTAAATTGTGTTGCCTATATTGATCTGTGAAATATGGATCAAATAATTTATTAATAAATCAATATTTACTGGTCAAAAGCAGATTATTGATAGATTTAATTTTCTTGTTGTGTTATGTTGATTGACTAAGGACTTTATACACAACACATATGATATACTTCACCTTTGAATCATTAGCTGTTCTGAATACAGGGAAAGCTACATGCGTAACTACAGTTCAGAACACGGAGAGTTTGGTTGGACCAATAGGCCCTTCCCTCTTTGGCTAGTACTTAAATGGAATGTCACTATGAATGAGATAGAACACACCAGGTTACTTGATTGCTGTACCTTTTCTAAAGATACTAATGATTGGACTCCAGAGTTTACTTTAGAGGTATTTTCTCCTGTAAAATAGATTTCATCGTATCTTACTATATGTTAAAATGTTTATGTAATTAGCCTTTAAACAGTATTTCTCTTTCTCTGTCTGACTTGTTTTACTTAGGGTAATGCCCTCAAGCTTCATCCTTTTTGTTTGTTTTTAAATTTGAAGTTAAAGTTTTGATTCTGAGGTAGAACATTGAGGACATCACTCATTCATACGGTCACCAGGAGTCAGAGCCAACTCAAAGGGATGCGTAACTCATACACCTTCTTTTTTTTTTCCAGTCTTTTTTTAAAAATATTTTTTCTTTATTTTAATTGTTGTTCTTGTACAGTTTTCTGTCTTTTACTCCCGTCCCAGCCCACCGCCCCAGCCCTCCCCACCTCCCTCCCATTTCCACCCTCCCTAGTCTTTGTCCATGTGTCTTTTACACATACACCTTTTTTACATACAAAAAATCAACCTCAGGAATTTCAAACCCAGTGACAAAAAGTATTTCATCTATTTTACAACGAGTCCAAGCAGTGAGTTTTGTTTTAGTGAAGAAACAGGGCGCTTTCCTCCAAGGTGGCAGGGCAGCCGGACCCTGCGGCTGTGTCATGTCCTGGGCCTTGAGAGAGAGGCGCTGTTAGCGCTGCGTTGCTATTAATACCTCAGGGTGAAAATGCACTCTCTGAAGTTGACTTTTTACTTTCCATAATTTTCTCTGATTTTATTAAATTTCTATTCTTTTTTGGAATGGCTGCTCTGGGTCCAGAAGAGGCCCCTGTGTGTATCTTTACATTTTGTTGACCATTTAATTTCCAATATCTTGTTGTATCTTCTATTTGAAACTATGCAAATGGTGTTTTTCAGTAACGTTTATATGTGTTCCACTCAAGCTTATGTAGAGTAGTAGATTTCTTTGAATGTTGAGTGTTGGAACATAGGTGATTTTTCCAACTGTAGCTCTTTCGAAGGATTCCCACCTTTTAAAGAGCTCCTTGGACGCAGTTCTAAATGTCATGGTCCTGAGAGACCTTATATGAATCTAAACTACTGTTGTATCAAGGAGTTTTGTGGTTGCATTTTTGTTTGTTTTGCTTCATTCACTTCAAGAGTATCTGCTCTGGATGTTTTCATGTTTGGAAATTAGTTTTGTAAAGAATAGATGAGCTTGGTGAATATCTCCCCAGTCACACTGCGGCAGACTGATTTCCTTCTGAGATGAGGAGCACCCAGCCAAGAAGTCTCCATGTAACCATGGAGACTTGACACTGTATGCTGTGTTGTGGTTTGCAGACAGGCTTCCATGAATGGAAGTTGAGTTTGATATTTGGCTTTTTATGATATTATGTTTTTTGTATTACTTCAGCACAGGAAAAGTATTCCTTGGGGAGAATGAGTGTAAGAATGGTCCCAAATAATATTTTCCCCAGTTTTATTGAGATATCATCGACAGATGGCACTGTGTAAGTTTAAGGTGTATAGCATAATGACCTACATGTATTATGAGATGGTAACCCCAGTAAGTTTAGTTAATATCCATCATCTCGTATAGATACACAAAAAACCGAGTGTTATTTTTCAATTTTTATTTATTGGTTTGGGAGAGAGAGAGAAAGAAACATCAATTTTTGTTGTTTCACTTATTTATGCATCATTGGTTGCTTCCTATATGGGTGCTGACTGGGGATTGAACCCACATCCTTGGTGTATTGGGACAATGCTCTAACCAACTGAGCTACCCAGCCAGGGCAAAACCCCAGTTTTTTTTACCTTGTGATGAGAACCCTTAGGATTTACTCTCTTGAAACTTTTGAATACACCGTACAGCATTGTTAACTATAGTCATCATACTGTGCATTCCATGATTTCTTAAAATCTTGTTTCCAGTGGTTCTCAGTTGAGGACAGGGATTGGCAAGTATTGCCTGCTGTCCATGTTCAGCCTGTCACTTGTTTGTTTTTGTTTCATTGAGGCATAACTACACTCATTTATTTATGTGTCATCTGTTTCATACTATCAGGTCTTAGTTGAGTAATTGCAACAGAGACTATATCCCCCACCCCAATCCTAAAACATTTACTATCTGGGCCTTTATAGAAATGTTTGTAAGCTACTTCACTAGGCTAGTCATCACTCACCTAGAGATTCCTGGGCCTTTCTTGCCTACCAAAACAAAATCTCTGATGTGCTGAGCTGTATCACATATCGGTGGATGAAGAGTTTACAGGTTTGATATTATTCCTATAGTTTACATATATGCATAGTTAGATTGAGGAGGCCATATTGTTGACCCCACCCCCACTTTATCCCAAGTGTAAGGGTGGGTTTTCAGATAGGGTATGGATTAAAGATTCATGTTAACTCAAACATGATTTGTCAGGCATGTAACTGAGAAAACCTATTTAAAACAACATTAACAAAACAAATAAAACAAAACAAAAAATGTGGTCATTTTTCATTTTTAATCCTCAGTAAGGAGACACAACATGGCATATCCATTATTTAAGAACTGTTCGAGGTTCCAGTTCAGACGATTCTGTATCAGGCTATTTTCTTCCTTTCTGTTAACACCAGTCTGTTGAGTAAATATTATTGTGCAAGTTTAGCTTTTTCCTTCTGTTGAAAACAGTATTTTGTTTCCATGGGGATTATTTACAACAAAAATATAGAATGGGCTACATTCACCTTTTTATAACCAGGATTAGTGGCAGTAGCAGAATACCTTTGTCTGGCTTTGTAAATGGAGATGAGAAGTAACTGTTCACGTATTTAAGATACATTACCCTTTGTCATGAAATATTTTAATCCATGTGGTACCATTCTAGAGTGTTTGAGTTGACATTCGCTTTTGGTTTATGTTATTGAATTCTTATCCTGACATATCAGCAGCCAATTTATGCCCTACTAGCAATGAAAGATTGTAATAGAAAAAAAAAATCACCCTAATTTTAAAAGCTGCTATGCTCATTTTGATAAAGTGCCTTTAAATAGTACTCATCATTGTCAAATGTCTGCAATGAAAGACTTCCTCCCAAGTCATGTTTTAGTAGACTTAAAAGCAACAAAAGTAGGAGTAAAAAGCTCAGTGTTAAATACTTTAAATATAAAAATGAACTTTCAATTTATGTAATCTCAATGGAGTGCATTTTTACATATGTGTCCTATTAATTTGAAATTACCTTCCATGATTATGCTAAATTAGTTGCTTGGATAAAGGTGACTATGAGCTGTAAATGGGTGCCATTCATTCATTCATTCATTCACTTATTTATTTTCTAGTTGAACCTGGCCATGGATGAACAGAAGGAGAAAATTACAGAAAAAGTCATTCTTTCAATGACAGCAAAGGAACACCTTAAGGCACGGGAAGAAGTAAGGAACTTACTTTTAAAACTATATTATAAAACTACATGAACACTAATTATAAAATTAAGACAAATTTTGCTCGGGTCTGGCAGTGAACCAATTATAGTTACCTGATACTGACATCCTGGAAAAAACTGGTCAAAACTGGAAATCATTTTATTGATATAGGAAGCTTGAAAAATAACGATAGGCATGACAGAGTAAATCATAATTTTCTGAGAAATGCTTATGAATACTTTCTCATAAAATTCTTTTTCTTCTTTTTTTGTTGTTGTTCAAGTACATTTGTCTCCATTTTCACCCCAACCACCCCCTGGCCTCTCACCCTCAAACCACATCCCCTTTGGCTCATGAATTTCTTAATTTAAGAAACTATTACATGTGACTTGGCTCTGAAAAGTATGAAATATGCTAACAGGAAAACCATTAAAATTTTGTTGAACTTTAAATAAATACAAAATCTTGCTTTTATTCTCTGACTTTCTAGGACTAGAATGATTGTTATGAATTTTTAAAATGCTAACAAAGTTACCTCTTATCAAGGAAAAACTGTAGTTTACAAATGTCAAGTCTAAGTGAGCTAGTCATTAGATTCTGTAGGCAATATTGTAATGAAGAACTATTAAAGCAAGCCCTCTCTCCAAAGCTCATGCTGTGAAGCTGACAGCGTAGTCCATAAATGAAATTTTAATACAAAATTGATGTTAGGCCAAAGGAGAAAATGATTTTTATGTAGTTTCCTGGAATACAAAAGCATTTAATCTTTCTGAAAAAAGATCATGGATCTGCTAATTTACATGTACCACTGTGAGTAAATAAAATCTATAAGCAAGTTAAATAATAAGATAGTGTGAGCTAAACTTTCATGTAATTCTTTTTTGACATTAGCAAATACATCTACCCAAGCTTTAGGGTTTTAACATTTGCTTATTTTGATTATATTTCCTTTGATAATTATGTATTTTACAATCAATGAACGGATACAATGCATTAGGTTTTCCTGAGCAAATTAAAATCTTATATCAGAGACTACATTAATATTTGATTTGGAAGTTATGTATGTCCAGTATTAAAGGCTGTGTTGTAAACATTGATTGGTAATCTCAGTAGGAAATATTTCATAAAAATTCAACTTGAGTAATTACTAAGATGTAACAAATAACAATTGTATAGATTTAGTTTTAGTTCTCACTCATTCCACTTAAATATTAACAAGTTAAAAGAGTAGGTTGTTAGTTATAAATTTTAAACATCGTCCTCTGTTCACTTGAAAAATGTTTCATCACAGTTGGAGAGCTTTATTAGATTTTTACAGTAAGTTTAAAATGAATCTGTCATGTGTTTTGATATGGTGAACTTTAGAAAATGCAAGTAAGTATCTCTAATTATTATAATTAAAATTATATCTATAACATGAATTATTATTAGAGATGAAATAGAAAATGAAAGAATGAACAAGTTAAGTATTTTCTGCCTTTTAAATATTGTAATTGTTTTGATCTTTGATATTTTGTGCAAAGTTACACTTTCAGTGGAACTGAGACTTGAAGTGGCCCAGGAAAATGATCTATATGAAATGTATCATCTTGAATGCTACCTTCTTAGCAACACTGGGAATGAAAATGGTCTTTTATGAAAAATCCAACAGTATTATGCCTATTTGGTATTTCTTCTTTATTATGACCTTGATGTCTACTTAGTACCTGTACACTTCAGCATTCTTCCTGCACAGTACTTTATTTGGTTATACATTCGCTTGGTCAGCTGTGGCTCCAAATGGCTTATGTTTGCTTAGAAAATCAAATGCACAGTGAAGGGAATATGTGTTTTTCCCTGTGTGTGTGCATGTGTGTGGAATAACCTCTAAATATTATTCCAAACACTATGAAAATAATTATATTAATATTGATTTGTGATTTCTCGTTTAGAAAAAGTTTTGTTTAGAAAGAATCGGTAACATCAAGTTTTGGCCCTAATTCATAAACAGAGATGTGAAGTTGTGATGGTGAAGAGAAATAACTTACTTTTTTAAAATAAAAAGACTATATTTAGATATTTCAAAACCTAAACATTATAAAACCTGACATTTAGATTGAGATGTCTGCTGCCTATAGTTTTATCTTAAAATCCAATTTGATTTCATGTAATTTTTCCACATGGGAACTGGGAATAATAATAATGTACTCATTATTAGACCACTTTGAAGGGATGACATACATTAAACTACATCAAGCTTTTTGGAAATGGTCTACTGGCAATCTGCCCGTAAGTTGTCATTGTTGGTTTAAAAGTATGTTATTGCAGGCTGCCTGAAAAGTAAACACCAAGGCGGGAATAAACATATGAATTTCATTATACAAAGTGCCTGTGAGTGAAAAGGGGGAGAGCTGAGGGTGAGGCTGGGTGACTGAAAGGCACATTTGAACATGAGTGAAGGCAAGAGGATAGGAACCCAGGGCGGGAGCATCGTAGACTGCTGTGCAGCCTAAGGAAGGTTCAGCAAAGCCGGTGGTGTGTCCTATCAGAGGTGTCCTGGGACTCCCTGGGATGAACTCGGCCTTTTCTCATTGGTACCAACTTGGGGATGGATTTCAGAGCACAGTAGCTGGGGCCCTTGGTCAGTTATGCTCCTGTAGTTAGAAGTCAGTGAGACACACTCTTATTGCTTCCTCAAAGGGTATAGTTGACATCATCCTCATTGCCATCAATATAGTCCTACTGCCAGGTGAGTTATGAAGACATTTAAAAAAGCTCTATTTTTAATCTCCCCTTTACCTACGAGTGGACAGGGATGTTAGACTCTTGAATAACCCTAAAATAAAGGCAGTGGCTAAGGAACATATGGCTGCAAACAAGATAGATCTCCTTCCAAAATATTTTTCATCTCAGAAGTGGTCTAGGAAACTATTAAAAAGTTGGGAGTAGTCAAAGTGGTGGGAACAAGAAGTGGTACACAATTCAGATTTCCTTGTAGTTACACTGCAGCTTCCAAATCAAGAGATACTTAATTTTTCCAACAGGTTTCCATGTCTTTTCTAGTCTGCATTCATTCAAGACTGGGTTATGTTCACTTCTTAACCTGAAAAACACTGTACTCTTGGGCCTGAAACAAAGAAGAAATTTTAGGTTTAAAATACTCATTTTCATCCCCATGTCCCTTCCTGATTTTTAATTATGTTGCAAATGAAAAAGTTTCTTGGTCTTCAGCTTATGCACTTACCTGGCTTTGGGCCTGTCCTGTATATGACAGGCCGAGGTGGTATTCCTAACAGAGAGCCCGCTGCCCTTCAAGTGACATTTCAGTGCACAGTGTTCTAGTGTCCTCCCTACCATCATAGACAAACTCAAGGCCACACAGAAGTTGGACAAACAGCCGTACTCATCACTAGAAAGTCCAGGAGCTTCTCTGAGGGTCATTCATTACAGCCCAAGCACAGTATTCAGGATGTGTGGTTCAGAATGCACAACTGCATATGTGTATATTTTAGAATGATGACAAACAAAATATTTTGTGTTAACTCCAAATCATCTTGAAAATTTAGTACAACTCAAGGGTTGCATGAATGAATATATCATAAAACATGACCAAAGTACCCTACGTGTTATGCAAAAACCTGCACATATGTTTATAGACAGGTGTTCATTTGCATTCTTTTAGAAGTTTAGTTTGTTTCCTCCTCAGAATGCTCAATTTTTTTTTTTGTTACCTTCTGCTCATTTGTCACTCTCTAAAATTCTGTACAAGTGTCACTTCCGTGCAGCATTTCCACGAAGAATGAAGAGTAGAATGTGTAGGCTTTCCGCTGCACAATGAGATGGTGCATTTTTTCAACATATGCATACGTAAGCCCTCTTTTGTGAATGGGACTGATAGGGTCAGATAATGTTTAAAGGGAAAGGCTTTATGTCTCTCAAGCCTCTATGTTTCCACATGGATGCTCCCACACACACGTAGATTGAATTATGAACAGACCCATTAATGCTGGGATCACAAAAGGTCAAGTTTTGTCTTCTTTTACCCCTTTTCACATTGTCTTTGTAGAGAGAGGGGAAAAAAGGATTTGCAGGAAAAAAAAGATTCATGATGAAGAATTTTAAAGAACATTTTCCCCCTTTTACCAACATCTGTGATTTGAAAAAAAATTATATTATGTAAAGTGATCCAGAAGCATTGAATTACCTATTTTGGTACGTGAGTTAATTCATGTGTAGGGCTGTTTTTAAGGGTAACAAGTTATCATGTAATAACTGAGAACAAAATGTAGCACTTTGAGGATAAAAAAGACCTTATGAATATGTAAAGTCACAAAGTTTTAATAAAATTGAATGGAATTTTATAAAAATGTGAATGCCAGAATTCTTCATATAGTTTCTAATATGATTAAGATATGTTCATTTTTGCTAGAACCTCTTATTTGATGGTTTTAAGTTATTTTTTTTTAAAAAAACAGGTGATATTGGTCATAATTTTGACATGCATCAACAAATAATCATGAGACCAATAAAAATAGCAAAATCATGGAGATTTTTTGGGAGCAATTAAGAATTCATAGGAAATGAAACTTTTAAGGCTCTAACCAACAGTCCTTTAGACTATAAATGACATCATCAGCTGTATGGTTGGCTGATTTCTGATGTCACATGAAATCCCCTATCAGTGAAAGGCTATGGATTGTGACAATAAAACCAGTCATGTATAAAAATGCTCTCAAATCAAAGCCCGAAATTCCTTTTTTAATTCTTTTTGGTGGCTTGCTATATAGCAGAAGCTGTATTGTAGTACAAAAAATTAAAGAGAGCTGTATTATTGACTAGCAAAATACATTGTGTGACACTTAGTGTACTTTAAAGACTACATAAAATTATATCTTCCTGAATCATATGACCCTGGGAATAGGTTCAGAGAGGATCAGTGCTTTCTAGAAATGAAGCCTTTCTACGTAAGGCCTTTGATTCTTGGATTTTAATTTTTACCACATAACTGTAAGAGCAAGTCAGCTGGCCCGTTTTGGTCTCAGTTTTGGAATGATAAATACTATTATCCATCATTTTTTATCATAACACTGCTGGCAGGTATTATAGTGAAGATTAGGCTGAAAATACCAACTAATATTGGATCATTTATCATTTTCATATTTTAAATATTACAACTTTCTTAAGCTTTAACGGTACTATGGAAAGCACATAGATTTGTTCCAGAATGTAAGAAAAGATCTTGAATCCTGAATACCAAGCTGTGGAATCTGGGGTAGCAACCGAAGGTTTCAGTATGCTATTGGAGGTGGATTAATTCAGTTGAGGTGGCCAGATGGACTAGAAGGGGAGAGACCAGGGAGACCACTCAGCAGGTGTTTTGGTAATCCAGGTAACGAGTGGTGAGGAAATGATGGCTTAGACCAGAGTATTCCTTATAAGAAAAAAATGAAGGAGAAGAAATATATGTATTGAGATGGATTAGCAAACTGTAGAAGGATAGGGCCAAATCTAGACCATCACTTGTTTCTCTTAAGAAAGTTTTGTTGGAACATATTGTTTACATATTATCTGTGTCTGTTTTCAAACTACAACCACAGGGCCGAATAGTTTTTTTTTTTTTTAATATATATATATATTTTTTTATTTGTCTTTAGAGGGGTAGGGGAGAGGGAGAGGGAGAGAAATATCAATGTATGGTTGCCTCTCGTGTGTCCCATGCCGGGAACTGGCCTGCAACCCAGGCATGTACCCTGACTGGGAATTGAACCGCGATCCTCTGGTTCGCAGGCCCACGCTCAATCCACTGAGCTACACCAGCCAGGGCAGGGCTGAATAGTTTTGATGAAGACATTATGGCTCATAAAGCTGAAGATATTTATTATCTTGCCCTTGAAGAGAAAAAGTCTATCAATTTTTTATTTAGAAGAAAGGATTGTTTAAAGGGAGTTGATGATTAATCTCAGGAATACTGCTTCTAAAATTCTTGGGAAAAGTAAAATATAATTTAAGTAATATTTTATATATTGAAATATGTATATACTTATAAATCAATATAAATAAAAATATAAGTATAAATAAAATATAAGTAATATCTTATATATATAAATATATATTGATTTATCTCTACCTAGACATTGCAGTGAGTTGGAGAACCTGTGTAACAAATAGTTTCAAATTTTGTGAAGTAGGGGTTGGAATAGAAAGAAGGTAGCCCAAGAAAAACAATTAAACTTTAATATGCAGAAAACACTCAGACATGACAATAATAATATAATCTGTGCACAAGGCACCTACTACAGGTTAGCTATTGTGCTGTCCATTCTCTTATCTCATTTAACTTTTAATATGGTAAGGCCAGTATTAGTCTCCCTTTATGGATGAGGCTTTCATTACCTGTTCAGAGTCTCTCAGTCAGGAAATAGGACCAGGATCTTAACCCAAGCTTTCTTTTCAGAATCATTCATAACTCTGCATGGGTCTAATCTGATCAATTTACAGAGCCAGGGCTAAAGTGAACTTCTGCTTTTCGTCCTTTTGGGTCACTACCAAACAGTGACCAGTGTTTACGTAAGAATCCCATCTATTAGAGAGAATATAAATTTATAAAACACAATGAAGAGTCAAAGGATTATAGTAATTTTTAATTTGTAAACTATATGGGTTAAAATATTCATTTGCTATTCCTGAATCCTCAGCATGTCTTATTGATAATCCAGAGGTCAGGCTTATATCTTGACCAATGCTGATTATAAATCTAGAAATTTAAAAATAAAGTATACATGTTTCTAAGCCCTTGCTGTTTCTGGAAAAGTTCTATGAATTATTCAGAAATTGATATATATTCAAAATACTGCTTAGGATAGAGTATTGTCTTTGAAGTGTGGCTATTTTGGAAAATTGTATTCCAGAAATTTGGAAAATTGTATTTTGGGATATCTGGAAGGAAGATATCAGATTAATTTATTTAAAAGGCAAAAAAATGTTAATGAAATTAATGTTGAAAATTTAAATATCACATATAGATGGTAAAATAAAATATTCTAAAAACAAATATATAACAAAATCAAATGTCATTGGCACATATATTGGATTATTTAAAGTCTTAAAGAAGTTTTATTCTGTTAAGCAGTTTAAAAGTTTTTGGCAAGCTTGTCAGGTGTGTGTATATATATATTATATTCAGAGATATTTTTCATTCAGCAATTGTAAATGGCTTCCTGTTTCATATTACTGAAGTGCAAACATTACACATTTCCCATCAACAAAATTTGTTGATGAAGGAATATGTATCTCTCCCAGTCCCTTTACTAGAAGCTAGATCTATACTCAGATCCCTGTATTGAAGTAATTTTCCCCCATTCAGCTAGGTGCTCAAGAATCTAATAGGTGTGACATCAACAATCACTTCTTGCTAATAGCTCTTGTAATTTAACCCCTTCAGGTGAGCAGGCTGATTGATGAATTGCAGACAGCTATCAGAAGCAACAGAGGTCATCTCTCTAAACTTGGCCCCCAGTTGCAGGCTGAGCAGGAGCAGTTCTCCTCCTATGTCTACCAACACATTAAAAGCCTTCCAGCAAACACTCTTGTCCCAAGAGGTCTGCAGCTCAAGGTGGGTGTCACCCTGTGACTGGCACGGGGTTTAGCCGGAGACAAAACCTTCTGCCCCATTTGGGGATGCTTGTGACAATGCCGCTCAGCTTGAATTTCTTTTTATGTTGTCTTCCTCACCCTGGAGTTTGGTTTTCAAGTGCTAATATTACCATTCAGGGAGTGTATTTCAAAAGAAAATACCCAGAGGCCTTTGAAATGTACATTTATAAACTTTAGTGTTCAATCCAGGAAGCTAATTTTAGTGAAGAAATTTCAATGTGAACATTTGCCAACTTTTCCAAGAAACATTTTTTCACAGGAGTCAGTATACATTTCCATTTTTGAAAACAACTTACTTGGAGAAATGGGCAAACTTTAATAATTGACAGACAGCGGCAATAGGATTAGAGGCGAAAGGCCAAGTAGCTGATGATGTACAGACTGCGTTTCTGAGGAAGAGTCAGAACCGGGCGAGTGCCACACGTGTCTGAGTTCGCTCGGTGAGACTGATACTCAGGAGCACAGTGGACACAGAGGTGAGTCGGTTAGCAGTCGGGACATGATGGCTAAGTGTCCTGGACGAACATTTGCTACCGTATCTTCAGAAGAGAAAGAAGTAAGTCATTCCCGACTCAAGTGGTTCAGGTTCTGAACGTTTAGGGGGCTCAACTACTTTTATCATGGTAGAGGATCCATGTTAAGTCTGTCAAGTTAATACTGTTCTTTAATTTCTCAGCCCATATTTCAAGAGACTAATATTATTAAAGTTTGAATTTTTCAAAGTCTGGCCCCTTCCATTTAAGGAACCATTACTACATCTCAACCAATTCACTCCTTTTGATTACATTTATATTTGAACATGATAATGTTCTAGGTAATTGTACTTTGATCAGCCTTTATTTCTACAATTCTTCTTTCTCAACATTCAGTTTTATTCTGAAAATAACATTTATAAACATTATATTTTTGTCTGTAACTTGCTTCTTTTAATGGAATTCCCATGTTTGTATTTTGAATAAGACTAGTACCACATAAAAATTGACTTTCCGTGTGGGGGCCCCTGTCCTGGGCACCAGATGTGGGGGGGCTCTGCCCGCAGAGCCCCATCCCTCCGTCACGGATGAAAATAAAAACTACCAAGACATCTTCTGATTGGGGAGGAAAGGGGTCAAACTCTCAGAGGAGAATGACCCAGAGCCCCTTCCTCACTAGGCTTTTATTGGGTTCCAATACACCGGAATACAAGTTTAACATGTCAAAGAAATCTGAGGGCTTAATCTGAGCCAGTGTTTGTCAGGAAGGGGGGTTGCCAAACTTTGGGAGACATGCTCATTTCCTCCTGGGACACTTGTCACCTAAGGAAGAGCACTCTTAGCAAAGCAGGTTTCACAGGACTTTAGGAATTCTTTCTTATGTCTGGATCACCCAGGGAGCCGTCCTGGCCAGGACAGGGCTGCACCGCTCACCCCCACAGTTTCAGGCTTTAAGGCAATTAGGAAGCAGGAGACATCTCCCAGATGGAAATGAGGACTCGGGCTATGTCAGAATAGCCGGGGGGCAAGGGTCCATCACATCCTCTTCGCTGCAACGCCCCCCCCGCCCCCAGTCCTTCCATGAGGCCTTCCAAGTGGTTGCGTCTGGCTTAGGTTGCCCCTCCCATGAGGAGTCTTACCCATCATTGACTGCCAACCAAGCTATGGGGCCAGAGATGAGTAAGGCAGAAGCAGTGCTCCTGCCAGGGAGATAAGCTTTGTCTCCTTAGTAGGTCACGTCCTTGTGACAGAACAGACCCAGATGAAGTGGGTCCCTTGGGCTCTCACACAGCCCACCATGGGGTGAGGGTTACAACTCCTGAAACCAGGCTGAACGGTCCGCAACATTTCCAGAAATGTAATTCCATGATAAACATGGTAATTTATTTCTCATAGGCTGTGTTCGTCACCGGAAGGTTCAGGGAGTGATGTTCAAGACATCAAGGTCAAGGGTTTTTATAGTGCAGTAGCACTGTTCTTTTCCAGAGTGTTGACTTGGTTACAAATCCACTGTGCCATTTTGCCAAGTATTGTGAGCGTTCTTGCTGAAGAGAGGAAGTAGATGAGGGAGTGTGGAGCCTGATGCACCCCCACCTGTTGGTACCAGCAGATACCCTCTGACTGGGAAACAATAAAAGTGGTTTTTTTTCCTCACAGATGTGTTGTATATTTCTGAATAATTTCTGTCACAGTTAGCACATGGGCTGATAGTAAATATTTTTTCTTTAAATACAGTGGACATACAATAGTGTATTAGCTTCAGCTGTCCTTGTGACACTATTATTGACGATTTCCCTGTCCTAACCACTATGTCCATGTGACTTACTTATTTCATAACTGGTGTTTTTCTCCTCGTATTCCCCTTCACCTTTCTCACCCTCCAGCCTCACCCCACCTCTGCAGCCATCAGTTTGTTCTCTGTGTTTATGAACTGTTTCAGGTTTGTTTTGTGTGTTTGTTCATTTTGTTTCTTTAGATTCTACACATAAGTGGAATCACATGGTACTTGTCTTTCTGTATCCAGCTGAATTGTAGCAAATGCAAGACTTTATTCTTTTTTATTATTGAATAATATTCCATGTCCTCTTTATCCATTCATCTATTAACACCTAGCACACCCATATTTTGGCTGCTGTAAATAATGCTGTGATGAACATTAGGGGTGCATATATTGTTTAAAAAGTGTTTTTGTTTTCCTCAAATAAATTCCCAGAAGTGGAATGCTGTGTCACAGTGTAGTTCTGTCTTTATTTTTTTGTGGAACTGCTATATTATTTTCCATAATGACTGCACTATTTTACACTCCTACCAACAGTGGATAACAAATATTTAACTTTAGAATCTGAATTGTTCCTCTCATATATTTTAATATGTGTCAGAATTCTTTCCATACCAGCAAATAAAAGAGGAAATTTATCCATGCAAAGAAGCCATCTTGTATTTGTGCTCACTGTTGTACGATGCAGGTGCTGGTAGCCACATGTAGTTATTTAAGTTTAAATTAATAAAAGTTAAAAAACCTGTTGTCCCCAGTGGCATGCCTGTGACTCTTCTGATTTTAGCACTGAAAACCCCACGTACGTCCAGGAAACGTCTCGGTTCCAGACCAACCAGGATGTCGGTCGCCTTAGTCCTGTCTGAGTTCTCTTTTCTTTCTTCAAGGCATTCCTCTTCTTTACGACTGTTTCCTGGGTGGACGGCCTCGTGTGCTTCTCTCTCCTTTCTCCCCTGCTTTCCCCTTTTTAACGTC
This sequence comes from Glossophaga mutica, assembly GCA_039655065.1. NCBI lineage: Eukaryota > Metazoa > Chordata > Mammalia > Chiroptera > Phyllostomidae > Glossophaga > Glossophaga mutica. Next base: position 25,129,041 of record CM077308.1, read on the forward strand.
TAGTTTCTCTGAGAATAAATTCCTCTTCTCCTATTCCAAGAAACCTGGGTATCAGCCCCACCCTCCGGCCTTCGTGCAGCAGCATGTTAGGTTCATCTGGAAGTCTTTAAAAACACTGATGCCTCCACCTCCCGAGATTTTGATTTTATTGACCTGGTATGCTGAAGCTGGCTCCTATCGGCTTGAGAGTGCTGACTGTTACATTTTCAGGAATTTTGTGAGCTATTTGTTAAATACCATTATGAATAAAAACTAAGCTATATAGACTTACAACTAAACAGGTCACATTTAAGACAAACATAAATTCTTTTCACTTCCTAGTCATTTCATTACATTTTACAGTTACTTAAGCTCCTTGCAGTTACTTATGCCTATTGCATCTGCTGTGTGGGAACGCTGTTTCAGAGCGCCACTGAGGATCTCTTCCGAAGTTTATCTTCAGTGATGCCTTGTTGTAGTCTGAAATTGGCCAGAGTCAGAAATCAGCACACCTGGACTTACATTGTTGTTGACCGTCTAGACCAGGAGATGGCAAATTAGAAGTTATGCACCAAATCTGCATGTTTCTGTAAATAAAGCTTTACCGGAACATGCCTGTGTGTTTCCGTATTGCCTACAGCTGCTTTCGTGTTTTAATGGCAGAGCAGAGTAGTTAGTTGAGGCAGAGATCACAAGACTCGAAAAGCCTAAAATGTTTACTGTTCGGCCCTTTACAGAAAAGTTTGCTGAACCTTGGTCTGACTAAAGTGATTACGTGCACCTCAAACTTCTCAAACCATCTCAAATAAAAAGAGGATTTGTTGAAAACATATTAAAAGAATTTTATGGAAATAAATACCAGGAAATAGAGCAGAGTGTCACATGAAAGTCATTACTTTTTCCATATTAATTTTTCTTGTAGCCCCATAATCTCTCCTCTTGGCATCTTTCTGAGCTTTAAATTTGTTTTCTTTTTTTAAAAAACATTTTACTGATTATGCTATTGCAGTTGTCCCATTTTCCCCTCCTCTTTATTCTCTTCAGCCAGCAACCTGTCCTCCTACCAGCATCCCTCGCTTAGTTCATGTCCACGGGTCGTACATATAGTTCTTTGGCTTCTCCATTTCTTATACTATTCTTAACCTCCCCCTGTCTATTCTGTACCTACCATTTACGCTTCTTATTCCCTGTACCTTTTCCCCATTCATCCCCCTCCTCCTCCCCACTGATAACCCTCCACGTGATCTCCATTTCTGTGATTCTGTGCCTGTTCTAGTTATTTGCTTACTTTGTCTTTGTTTTTGTTAAATTTGTTTTCTTTCTGCCAGTGGATTTCTTTTTACTCCTTTGTATGTACCTGGAGGGAAATTATAGCCCTTACCTCTCATCTTTAGGTTTAAATGCTAATCATCATCTGACTAGAGTCTTTTGTCTCCTGGTTTAAGTCTTTTGAGGAGAGAATCTCTCTGGGCCCGTCCAGCCTTGACCAGGCCCCTAACACTAACTCTGCTGCCTGCAGCCAGTGAGTGGGAAGAGGTCAGAGTCAGGTGCCCTGTGTCAGGTGCAAGGGGCTTTTCCCGGGTTTAGACTAGAAAGGGGAGCTGCTCATGGAAGGCCAAAGTGACTGACATGTTCCTAACATCAAGTTAAATGAAATATGGTAAATAAAATATTGTGTATTATTTGTGGTAAGCATTTCTTCCCTTCCCCTAACCTCCACATTGTTGGGAGTGAGTATATGTTTGGAATAATGGAAAAAAACCAACAACTCTGAGATCTGTGGGTTCTAAACCAATTCTCATGTCTGAAATAGGCAGATAGCAGAGACAAAACTGAATTAGCAAAGTATACCCTAAATGTTAAGAATTGCAAATGTCTTAGAATTGAGGGGATTTTTGTACTCTGTAGCTGAGGAGAATTTGCTAATTCCAACTGACGAGACACATTTCTCCTGACTCACTGTGGGCCAGGGCTGCATTTTTTCTGGTTGTGAGCAGCTGTATCTCAGCTCATGGCATGTGCTATGCAAAGTGTTTGATGACACATCACTCGACAAATATGTTTTCCATTTGTAACTGTGAGGGATGGCTGCCTAAAACTTGTTTTCCTCCTTTTCTATTCATTTTGATCTTAGATCTGATAAAAATGAATTGTGATGATCATCTTTCTAATTTTCTCTATTCGATCATTTATATCACTCCATTGAATATGTGTCAAGCCCATGGCTCGGCTTCAAGAACCAAAGGAATCGACTGTAGCCATCATCACCTTCTAGGGTAGCGGTTCTCAACGAGGGCTGGATGCAGGGTGTGATTCAAAACCTCCTGAGGGGCTTTTTCATGTCGTATATGGTTGCCTTCCCGTCTTTCTCATCCTCATCATGTATATCGTTGATCATTTAAAATAGCAGCTGTTAGTTAGGTCTTAGTATTAGAAGGTCCTCTCTTAAAAGGACCGGCTCTCTCTGTGTTCCTTGTTGCCACAGACCTGTTCCTGAATCACATGGCACAGTACAGCGCCAAGTTTAAATGGACATTCAAACAAAGGCCTAAACCAAAGGTAAAACACAGCCTGAGTTTGGGTATCCATCCCTGCTGTGGGAAAGTTCCTTGTTAGGAACAAAAATTGAAAAGACAATGTAAGAACATTAGAGGAATTTTAGGAAAAAGTTATATGACCCATCATCACGTTATTTGCTGTCTGACCAGTTTCACCTTTGCACGTCATTTCCGTGTGCACTTGAAGGCCTTGTGTAGTCACAACCACAGTGCGCACTTTTCTTTCCTAGTAACATTCTCCTGCTGTCACATTGTAGTGCCTGTAAGGTTGATGGCATTTCTTATGGTTTTTATCTTTAGTAGTCACACTCAGTGCACACCATGCTTATGAAGCCCTTCAGGTAACAGCTTTTTGGAGCACCTGTTCACTATTCCAAACCTCTCTTACCCCGTATTCCCTGTCACGGCTGCCACCCCCAGCCACTATGAGAACATCTGCTGTAGCCATGGCTCAGTGACTTCTGCAATAGGAGTCCTGTGCTTCCCCTGCAACTCCTCCTCCTCTTCATCCCCATGGAGATGCTGTCAGAAATGCCAGCATGTCCCTGGGAGGCAGGAAAGAAAGGAGTGATAGGAAAGGGTATCGGCAAATCTGGAGGGGATGGTGGGTGGAGAAACTAGGAGGAAGGTGGGCGAGCTGATGCAGAATTGAGGAGCAAGAGCTGGGATGTGTGAGTAGGAGGGCGAAGGCACAAGAGCATGAGTGGAAGACGGGGACAGGGGTGTCCTTTCGCCTGGAATTACTGCTTTTCACGCACAATTGGTCAGTGATGCGCTGTGGGTTGTCTTCCATTTGCTGCCAGTAGAGGTAGATCCAGTTTTTGTGGGGCCTACACCTTGTAAAATCTGGGGGAGAAAGGCCTCTTTAAAATCAGGCCGGAAAGTGGGTATTTGTTTAGAATGAGAAAGTAAATCACAACAAATTAATGAAGGCTTGGAGATCAGATTTCTCTTCCAATATCTTTTTAAGGAAGTTTATCAGAAATGCTTACCTAGAAATACTCCCTGATTGCTCTCTGGCTTCCGCTCCCCGTTTACAGTGCTCTAGCTGTGCTCTAGCTGTCAGCAGCTTCGCCACTCTTAGGAACGAGAGCAAGCGAGAGTCCTGAAGCTCGACCTTCATTAGCTTCACGTGCATCCACTCTGGCTGTGAGCGAGGGAGACGTGGTGGGTTTTGTCACCTGGGTAAAAATGAGACCAGAGGGCTGCATTTGGAGTTTTATGCTGTTCTAGTTTTATACAGCATACATACCTAAAAGCATTTTTTAAAAGAGGTAATTCACAGATTTATAGAATGTCTTTGTTCAGCATGTAGTTCACTCTTCGAATAGTATGCATCTAACAATTTTTATTCTTCTAATGACAGGAAAAAAAAAAGATTTTAAGTGAAGAGTCTAGTAAATCCAGGCATTATCACCCACATATTGTCACGAGATACTGTGCCTAGGTGCTGTGGGGAGATGCAGAGAAGCCTGGGACACCTTGTGGGTCCGAGCCCAGAATTTCTTTCACAAAATTAGAACAATATGATACCTTTTGAAGGCAGTAAAAGTGATGGGTAGGTCTTCTGAGTTTTTTATAAAGTGTCATCATTTTTAGTTTGCAAATGTGTTTATATTTAGAAAATGGGTAATTTGGCTGATGACAGAAAAAAATGCTGATTTTTACCCATGATGCTCTCCTGGCCTTTACTATGCTTTTGACACTTGAATTGCTCTGCCAATGACACAGGAGCACCATGAAGCCATTTGAGGTTTGCATTCTACTTTGTGGTTATTTTTTAAAAGTTTAAACTTCTCTAGCCATATGTATTATAGCAAGTTTATTTAAATACTTAGGAATCCGTGGAGTAATTAAGTGCATAGAAGGATATACCTGAAGTCGGTTATCCATAAAATTGTGGCGACAATTATTTCTGGATGTCCATGTCACTGTTCTGCATAATGATTATGTCCATATTTCCGCTGTACATGTCTTGATCCTTATCTTCCCGTTTCACTGTTTTTTCCCCACATATGTATTTATAGCCACTGAACTACTGTTATTTCACCTACATTATTATTTGAGAAAAGAATGGAAAAACAAATTTAGGGTGTGTTCTAAGTAGTAAAATATGCCAACTTTGCGTTCACTTGCAAAGGAATTGTGGCTAGAATAGAAAAATTGGGATATTGTTGTGACTTTAAGAACATTCATGAAATGTTTGGCAAAATTTGAAGGAGATAATTTTCACACATAGATTTTACTATAGTAGGCAGATGTTGGACTGTTCATTTTAAAGGCAAAGAAGCTTAAAATGCCTTCCAACACCTCACAAGATAGCTACTAGCAGTAGGCACTGAAATCTTTCCCTCACCCGTCTTTCCAGTGCCCTCCTCCATCTTGCCTTCCTTGTTCTCGTTTCTTCCCCCACCCTCCCCACCCTGTGTTCTCTGGGGGGTTAAAACGCCAGCCTATTTCCTGACAGGCATCAGCAGCCAGCTGTAAATCTCTGTGTGCAAGAAGATACAATCTTCCTTTCCTAGACCTGCCGAAGGGAAAACCTGTGTCTGTATCAGAAGCAGGAAAGAGCAATTGGTCAGGGCATCAGCTCCCATGCAGAGCTGGTTGTAATGAAACAGGCTTTCCCCGCGCAGTCCTGCCAGTCTAGAAGGTGCCCAGAGAATTGCCAGGTGGGCAGTCAGCAGGGAAGGTCCACGGGCCAGAGCTGGATTACTGTCCCAGCAGTTACCCAGACTAAATGCAACCACTGAACCTGACTGCTGCAGGCACTCTCTCTCTCTCGGGGAGATTGTCCTTCTCCATAGCGGTTAATTTGTTTTTACCTCTCAATTAGCTTTTTCACAGAGTGTTTGAGATGTTCAGGTCGCGGAGATGCTCTTCCTACATATGCTCCCGTCCCCTAGATCACCCACTGACATCTATGTTAGCCCCACTCGCCCGGAATACTATCAAGCATCAATTCATTTGAACATAGAACTGCGTGCAAATTTTCTAGTGAGTGCAGATGAAGTGATGCATTTAACACCTACTTAAGTTGTAACTACAGTTTGGTAATGTTTTATAATAAAAATAGATTATATCTTAAAGTAAAAATGTATTGCTGTAGACTGTAAGCTTTTATATAGGTTTTAGTTACCCAGAGGACTCATTCATATTAGGGGGGGGAATGAGGTTTACAGGTATATTTAATGTATTTTAATGAGAAAACTGAATAGCCTTAAAAACATATATTTTATTTAAAGATGAGAATATGACCTCTAAGGCTGAGAATTTGGGTCAGTCTGATGATTTAGCTCATATATAATCCTGTAATGTTCATTTCCCCTAATAAAATAGAATTTCAGGTCTATGAGTGTGTTTTTCTCATCAGAAAGTCCTTACTTTCTATGAGAAGAAATATATTAAGCCCAGGAACTTTCAAAGATTTTCATTTACCATGTTCTGGTATATAATATGTTATACACAGCTACACACAGGACCCATATACCTGGTCTTTAAATCCCAATTAAATATAATTTTAGGCACTAAATTAACTTAGACAAAATGAGATCCTTGTTCCATCTTTCCTTGAAATATTCTCATTCGTAGAGGGCATATTGAAATTGCTTAGCTTAGGACATGATGTTCCAGTAAATTTACTTTGCCATTGTCTTCTAGATAGTTTTGAACATTTTCATATGTTGACTATAGTGAGAGTTATAATTAGACACAAAGAGAATGTTTTTGCAGAACCATTTACCTTGTTTTGAAATTCTTACTTTGTTAATAGACACAGACAAATGGGCTGGGGGAGAAACCCTTTAAAAAAACCATAACAACACAATATGACTGTAACCGCTTAAAGGAAAGGAATGCGGCCCTCCCCGCCACCCCCCAGGGATAACTGTGAAGCCAGCGAGGGCATCTCACAGGCCTCTCTGTTCTCAGCTTCCTCCACTCTCACCACCAGCCCCCAGGTCCGGCTCTCAGGTACCCCAGGTCCTCGCTACTACTTTTTATTCAGAACTTGCTCTTAGGACATAGGCATGCCACACTTTCTTTCAAGCTAAGGCAGTTTAAATTTTTTTCTTAGATCAAAGTTTTTTCTTGGAATCTACTATATAAAGTAAATGAAAGTAGGATCTACCCTGTTTGAGCCAGAAAGGTGGCTGCCCCCACAGACCCCCTTACCAGGTCTGATCTGCTGCTTGGGGCCACAGTCCCCACTCACTCTCCTGCCCCGCCCACCAGCCCTGCCTACCCCAGGCCCTCTGAGGGATCCCAGAGAGCAGAGATGGAGAATCGCAGCCTAGAGGATCAATAACCAATAAGATTGAGTATCATTTTCTCTGTGGTGTTTTAATTATGACGAAGGAGTAGATCTCTAACTGGAATTTCAAGTAGTGGTAAGTTGATGGGAGGGATATTTGGGGTCAGTCTCCTGGCTCACCCCTAAGATCCAACCCCGTAGAGAGTCACCCACTATACATCTCAATGGCAGAACCCTCTACAACGTACAGAGGAAACTCACATTATTTCAAGTATATCTTTTATGGCCTTTAAGAAATGTCATCTGATTTTTTTTACCTAGGTATCATTTAGATTGATGAAATTTAACAATTATATCATTTGTTTTCACTTAAAGCATTAGCATTTCCAGGGACAAAATATGTATACTGGCCCTTTACCTGTTAGGTGATATTTTGAGACATCTCTGTTAGACATTAAAACACTTTTTCTTATATGTACTGTAAATATACTAATTCATTTTTAAATTTTCACTGTCTGAATCTCATAATTTTAATATTTGCTTTGTTATCATTTTATCTCAGTATTAAAGTTAGACATGTATACTGTTTGATTTACAATATATTATACATTATACAATATATTTGAGAAAATATAGGAAATGTGTATATTCTAAAAACTATCTTGCAAGTCTGTAAAAATAAAAAAATAACAGTACATTTATTTGATTTAATGTACATATGATGTTAATTCAATTAGAGTTGATTTTCTACCTCCAAAGGTAACTTTGAATTCTGATTGGATAAGGTTTTTTTTTAATTAGCGATAAACATGACTCATTTTCTTCTTACATAAGAAAAATGTTTTATTTTAACTTTCATGTTCTTTGACATAGGTAAAACAAAACAAAACAAAGCAAAACAAAACCTTGTAGAGACAGGGTGGAGTGGCGGGTACCGCGGCCTGACTGTAGGGCCAAGGAGGAGACATTGCCCACAGCGCACAAACCTCCAGTGAGAGGAGGATGCGCAAGTGCTGGCGTCTCGTACACAGCGTCGACACTGTGGTCATCAGTGCTGTCTGTTGCATGCTTGGAAGTTGCTCAAAGAGTGGATTTTAAATGTTTTCACCACAGAGAAAGAAGAGGTAATTAGGCGACGTGATGGAGGTGTTAGCTAACGCTGGTCATCCTTTTGCAATATATAAGCGTATCAACTTAACCTGGTGTGTACCTTAAACTGACACAATGTCATGAGTCAATTATATCCCAAGAAAGCTGGGGGGAAAAATCATAGGACTTGATTTTTTAAATATATAATCTTTATTGTATTTTTCCGTTACCATTTGGTCCCCTTATCCCCGCTACCCGTCCCCCACCCCCAGCAATCACCACCATGTTGTCCATGTCCGTGAGTCCTTTTTCTTTTGTGCTCAATGCCTCCATCTCCCTGCTCCTTATGAGTAGGTCTGCCCAGAGCCAGTCATTCAGCCTTCCTAGGACTTATCCGTAAAATCTGGTGGCTCTGAGTATTGGCGATTTAAGGTGTGCGGCAGAGCGTCGTCCGCTCTGGATAGCCCTGCACGTGCGTCGTGGATGCCCTGCCACACTGGCAGGGTTGCCCCTTCAGGACTGAGAGACCCAGCCTCCAGGTGCCGCAGCTACGTCCTTCTCAGACATTGCTTCAGTGTAAAGGAGCTGCTTCCTGCAAGATTAGGCCCTCATTCTGCAGGCAACCTGTGTCCAGCATGTGATTGGTGTGCAGTGTACGGGTCCCTGGCCTCAATTCGGAACTCTGAAGGCCATCCCAGCTCTAGAGCTCCCACTAGAGGCCTCTGTTGCACATGCCTAACAGTTCACCTTCCCCTGACTGGTCCTGCTTCCCTCATTCCCTCACCAGTGCTGCTCCTGAGAATGTTCCCTTGTAAACTTCCTGCAAGTACATCTTGGCCTCAGAGTCTGTTTCCTGGGGATCCAAATCCATGAAGAGGTGTGAGTTAACCTTATTTCAACATGTTTAATTATACTCACCTGGAATATGCCAAATAGTTTATGTGGCTATTTTATATTCCTTTTCTTCATCAGACCTCTAGTAGTAAATCCTGTTACTGTTCAGCCTCCCAACTTTTGGCGACATGCTGCACTGTCATTTTCTTATTATTGCCTCTTGAGAGCACTGCATCCTGAGGCATTCTGAAGCGTAGGTGTTTGGCCTTCCACTCACGCACAGAGAGCTTCCAGGGCAGTCTGCTCAGCAGTGATGGAGAGTTTGGGAACCTGTTATTCCCCCACAGCTAGCTCTTAGACTTACAGCATTAAAGGCTGGATAATGGCACTGAACTAGCCTCATCCAAGTCCTCGAATGGATGCTCTCATGATACCAGGCAAACTTGTCAATGAGCCACATTAGCTGAAAACTGCCCATTGGGGTCATCTGTCCCCATACAAGTTAAGTTTTGGTCACTGTCTCTGTAAAATAAATTCTTTTAGTGCTTTATTGACATTTTTATGCTGTCACAAGTACTGCATGTGAACAATTATTTAATTTGATTTATGTATACCCATAGATGCCAATATCCTGTTTGGGAAATACTAGGCTAGCTACAAATTTGATATCCCAATCCTGCTAATAAATAAATTAAGCAAGTAAAATTACTCTGGAATGAACAACAGAAATGGACCACTTCTCACCATGCCCACTGGCGTTGTACTATATATACATAGAACACCTTGGTTTGAGTCACTGTCGTGCACCCTTCAAATGACCTTTACTCCCTGTAGTGTACTCTCCACCCAGCAGCCACAGTGATCCTTTAGAAATGTAAGTTTCGATTCTCTTACTGCGCTTTTGCAGATCCTCCACAGACACTTCATCTTGCTGCCGACCCCTTCACCCTCTGATCTCACGTTGTTCTCCCTCTCCATCACTCGGCTCCCGTCACACTAGTCTCCCTGAGGTTCCCAGGACATACTGGGCACATCCCTGTCTTGGTTTCTTTGCTCTGGCAGCTCCCTCTGCCTGCACTGCTCTTCTACCAGCTATCTGCTCAGCTCACTTTCTCACCGTTAGGTCTTCACTCAGGTCTTCCCTCTCCTGAAGGCTTATTCTGATCACCTGTTTCATATGGTAATGGCCACACCCATCTTACTCCCTGATCCCAAGTCCTACATTTCCTGCCCTGCTATATTTTTCTTCTTTACATAGCACTTGCCACCTTCCAACCCCCTCAGAGATGCACTTGTAATGAAACTAATGCCACTTAAGCTTGAGGGTCTGTTTCTTGCACAGGTTCCTTCTGCAGCCCTGGGAGAGGCCCTAGCAATGTGTGCACATGGCTGCATGTTTCTATAAAATTTGCAAATGTGATATATTTCTATTATAATTAGTTGGGACCATTGTCTCTTTCCACTCCATCTACCTCTCTGTCAAGCTTTCCCTTTCAACAAGCGGTGTTGAAGTGGCTGCAGGCATTTTGGAAGTGTGGCAAAGGGGACATTGAGTTGGAGACACATTTAGTTTGAGCACAGTAGAGTGTAGTTAGTGGTCTGCAGTCACTCCCCGGACAGCTCCATCAGTGCTAACCATCCCGGTGGGGGGAGAGCTTCCGGGAAGGTGGGCCCTACCTGCTGGCCAGAGGGTTGCTTTCTGACCATGCACTAGAGTGCCCGACACCGAAAGTATATGGGTGATGGAGATCAAAGGTGTAAAATTATCAAAGGCAACAAATTTGTAGGACGTTCTTCCACATTTTACAGCTCATATTTTAAAGAAACCTGATTAAGATTTCTCCAAACTTGTCATCAATCCTAAAAATTTTTAATGAAATGACCAATAAAGTTATGAAGTCAAGAGAAATTTTTCTAAGCAATAACAAGCATCTTTTTGCTTAGCCATGCAAAAGGGAAAATGGAATTATGTCTCTATTCTTTCTCTCCTTAGACAATATTACAAAACTACCCTATAAAGAAGTGAGCAAAGACAATTCATCCAAAATATGTACATTGGATAGCTAATTAATGAAAACATTTTGTGACTTTTTCTGAATTTTGTAATGTTTTTATTGTATGTAAGCTTTGTAATATGTGTGAACTGTTCTGATATCTTTAGTCATTTTAAATGAATATCTTGTGTCTAGTTTTCCATTCATAATTTTGCATTCTTTTTGTTGAAGACAACCCACCAAATTGTATGAACTTCAGGTCTTATAAGACCTGGATGTGCCCTGACCATGCTACATGATTTACTTACTCGTTTTGTTCCTCAAGAGTGGGAATCTCAGTTCACTGGTGTCTCTTAAGCACCTGAGCAGGGCTTGCCACATGCTATGAACTCAATAAATACTTGATAAAGGAACATATCAGTTAACAACATTGAAATGAAACATCGATATTAATCCAATTTAATCTTGTTCGAGAAACCTCAACATTGACATGAATGAAAGTAAAAAGACTGCAGTTTACGACAAGCACTCCCCCGTAAAACTCTGTGCTTTGTGTAACTAAGGGCATAGAAATAAGCTAGTATTTGTAGGAATTTTCATGAACAGTCAGTAGCTCCCATGTTTTTCAAGAGGATCTGGATCATTTAAACACGCTTTATGTTAGGTTCTATTACCTTACTCCTTGGGACCCAAGACTAGCCTCAGCTGGCTGTTTGCATCATCCCACTCCAAGGAGGAGAATTTAATTGTAAGAGCTGTAGGAAGGTGCGGCCGTGCCGAGAGCCCCTGGGAAGCCAATAGAGCAGTTGGCTTTTCCTAAGGCAAGGACCAGGCAGCAGGAAAATACAGGTGTAGACTACGTTTTAACTTTTCTATGTCTAGTCAAGCATAGAAACTCTGTTTAGACAGCTGTTTTTGTTTAGACATTGGACAATAGAAATAAAAATATTTCTCATGCCAAGGAAGAAAAAATAAATATAATACTTGGACTTTAACAAAATGGGCATAGTAATACAGACATTATAAATCAGAGCTGGGGTTTAGGAAAAGCAGAATCTCATAGGATTTCAGGTTGGGGATTTTTTTTTTTTCTTTTTTCTTTTGGTAGAAATACAGAAAAAAAAAACATTTTATGAATGAGTAGTAGAGGACAACCTTCTTTAACTTAAATGCCTAAACTTCCACTTAAGCATTAGAACACCTGTTTATTTGGGGGGACCACTTCTCTAGACCTAGGAAGGAAGGCTCATTAGCACTGGCGAAGAAAGCAGTGGCCTAGTGGTGCTGTCAGGTGTTGACCGCGTCCCGTGTGCCCTCTCAGTTTGGCAGTTAGCACTCACACTCTCACTTTCTAGAATATAATTTGCTGCACTCTGATTTCACGTCTAGCAAGTCTTGACAAAGGAACATCAATAAGCCCCTCGAAATGAGCTTCTGTCAGCACCAACCTCGCCGAACGCGTGCGGCCTACAACCGTGACTGTCACTGGAAACTGTCTCTCTGCGTGAGGGTTTTCTTCCAGCTTGGGGGCCCTGAAGAGGTGGTGGGGGCAGTGAGATTCTCCCACTTCATTCCGCATGGGTCGGCTGGCCACAGCTGGGTTTATGAAGCTCCTTGCAAAAGCAGAGAGGTTTCTTCTTCGGAGTTGTATCTCCACTCAGAAAAGAGCTTCAAAACAATCCCTGGTAGCAAAAGATACTGCAGGGTCTGGAATATCACCATACCAAGGCAGACAGCCGTACCGCCCGCACTGGACTGTCAGTGCAATGAAAAGCTCCAAGTAGAGAAAAACCCACAGTTCTTAAACACTGCGAACTCCTTTTTTCTTTTTAAAATTCCCTTCCCCTCCTTTTTTCCCCCGTCTACAGCCTGAGGAAGTGCTAATGAAGCATAGTATTTCCCAAACCAAGTTAGGACAAATTAAATAACTCTCCAACTATCTCAAAAGTAAACAGATAGCTTTCTTTCTTTGTAATAAGGTGTGGTCCCAAATTATCTGAAATAGTGCTAGAAATAAATAAAATGGCTACCTAGATGTGACAGGTGTATCAGAAAGGGAAGAAAAGAACTTTTGAGAAAAATAAAGAAATAAAAAGCAAAGATTTAAATTGTGCATCAGGCCTCTCTTGGCGCGCTTCCTCTCTTGCCTGGTGAATGGCACACCCACCGCAGTCCTCCCCGAGGTCGGTCAGAGGGCGGTGCTGCCTCCAGGGAGGCCCTCCTTGGAGACTGGTTTGTTTGGATACTTTCAGACACAGCCTTTGCTAGCGCTTTTCTCTTCAGTGACTGTTGCATAATGCAGTGTTACGAATTTCGTCTCTGTTCTCCACAACTTGTTGCCTATGTGCACTAAAAATGGGTGACTTTCATCGTACTGTTATGCAATAAATCTGTCAGGTTGAATTTCCTTTTCATGAGTCAAAAGATAAGCTGAGCACTGACATTTTAAATATAAATCAGGCATTCCTCACGTATTATGCATCTTTATGTTTTTCAAAAAGGATGAAATGAGCTAGTTAGTCGGTCTCTAGCTGACCTTTCCCTGAGTCCTGCCCCACGGAAGCATCCAGGGTAGTTGGTGATCCCTCCTGTAAGGTCCACATTTCCTTCTATTGTAAGTTGTAGCGTACTAGTCAGTTTTAAGGCACTGCAACCAGAAGGGGAACACGGGACTTGCTTTGTATTGTTCCAGTCCTGTTGGTTTCCACTGCGTATCACTTGCATGTGTTCACACAGGAGGCCCTTGCTGTGCACAACTTCCGTATGCGTGAGTTTCAAGGCCAGGACAGTTGGTGTGTATGTATGTATGTATGTATGTATGTATGAACATATGTCCGTATGTGTGTGGGTGCATATATTTATTTTAAAATTTGAATGCACTTATTTTTCAGATATTTGAAAGTGGTAAAGACACTGGAGAAATCTCTATTTTCATCAGCAAAAAAGACCTGGGGTCTAATAACCCAAAGCAAACTGGCGATATGATGGAAAAAGTGAGTTTACCTACCATTGGTTTATAACTCTTAGTGTCTTGCAAGTTACTTGTAGTTAATTTAGATACTTACTGAGTTGGCCAAAAAGTTCATTTAGTTTTTTTTTCCTATAAAATAAAGGACACATTTTTCATTTTCACTAATAATTTTATTGATTTGGATATTTTGAGTATGTTGGCTGTCTCCTGAGGGGTATAACATTGATCTTAATTAATTTCTTGATTTGAATGCCATCAACTCCAATTGGTCTGTCTGACTATGGAGCATCATCCAGAGAGAAATCTCTAGTGTGAAGCTTTACTAACCACTTCTGACACATTTGGTGAGTCACAGTGCCTTTTCCATACACTGCATGAATCTTTTTTTGCATTTCAGTTGTGTTTTTACCTTTCTTGAAATAATAAAGCATAATATGCTGAAAATGTTACGTATTTCCTTCCATTTTCAATATTAACATGGCTACACACAAATTCACCAATTTTGATTTTTTAAATGCACACTGATATGACAGCTGTCACAATACAATCTAACAAAATTGTTTTGAATGATGTTAGAGACAACTAAGTGATACTAGTGCAATTGTACCAAAAAAAAAAAAAAAAAAACAACTCAATAAACTTTTTGGCCAACCCCATGCATCTTTAAAGGTTATTTGGAAAGATCAATCATTTGCTGGTCTGTAAAGACTGATAGTTTCAAGTTTGACTTATGAATTCCTTAGGCTCTCAGTTTCAGTATAGTATTGATTCCAGGCCTCTTACTTAGCAGCGTCTTAACCTTCATTGTACTTGTATTTGGAAATCTGTCTACACTGGACTCTAGGATCGCCCTGTTGTTTATATTTTGAAAAGAAATGACATGATATTCAATGGAGGGTATGTTCTGGGTCTAGGCTATTTCCATGCCCTAGGCCCTGAGCAACTAACATGCAGCTTCAGTCTTCTCCTGTGCTCACTGTGAGCAAGTCCAGATGGTTTTTCTTAGACATGCTTACCTTTGCCTATTTTCCAGACAATTGGGATGTTTCTTAGGCAGAATCAACATGGTCAGGGTCTTTATTTTGGGTCTTTGTCTTGCATAAAAAGACATTGAATACCCCTGGTGTTTACAAATTGGGGTTATGCTCCCCAGCACACACTGGTGTTTTGGGCTCTGTTGCTTGGCTTTTGTTTAGAAACATGCTCCTTTCTCCCCACTTTTTAGTACAATGCCCTCAGACTTACCTCTCCCTGGTAGTATCTGTTACCTGGCCTTTACAGTGAGTCACAAAAGTTGCCTAGGATTAGGAGACTCTTATCTGATCATTAGTTGGTCCCAGAAAAGATGGGAAATGCTACCTTGGTTCGTTAGAGAGAGAAGGATCGAGAGCCTTGGCTGGTTTCTTTTTGCCATCACATCCCTGACTGTACTTAACACCATGATGCAAAGGTCTTCCTAGAATTATCTACTTGTCTCCCCTCATTTTTACGTTAGGATATTTTACTGTTTGGTTGATATTAAAATTGAAGATGGCCTTTATATTATTTTATACAGGAAGATGTTACTCTGTAGAAAGTTTCTGTGTTGGCTTATGGCATGCCGGAATGGACTGTTCTTTGCTTCTATATGCAAGTTAATCTGGGTGGGGGACTTGAATTTGCATTGTGAAGCTCTTTGTTTGGATGACCCCTGGTGACACCCAGGGATGTCTGTTCCCTTGGTGCACACACATCTCAATCACTAGCTTAAAATGTTTCATACTCTGCTCAGGTCCCTGAACAAATCCTTATCCAATAAAGTCCTGGTGATGATAGCTTTACAGATAAATGGGTGAAGATTAGCACAATTTTTGGTCACCCTATCCCAGCCCTAACCAATGACCTAGAGATGAAAAGCGCTGAGGCCCTTACCTCCTGGAGGCTTTCAAATGCTCACCCTCGAACACCTGAAATGCAGTCTGTCATCAAGTTCAGAAGGTAGAGATTGCGATTCAATTCCTGTGAAAGTGAATTTGGTTAAGTGGACAGGTATTCTCATCCTTTCCCTGCCATACACTCCCATCCTTTGGGTACACATTTCTCTCCTGGATTGGGTCTGAAATCTTCTATATCTTTTCTTTTTACAAAAAAGGTAATGCCTGTAAAGCAAAATCACTGTGATTTTAAAATGATCAGTATTACATGTTTTTCCAAAATAATAGCAAAGTGACAAAAAAATTAGCTCAGTAGCTGAGACTGCACAGAAATAAATGTAGGATTTTCTGAATATGATATACAGATTTTCAAAATATATTTGTGGTTTCAATAAAAAAATGCGGATCTTTACTATTCTAACACCTTTATCTATTCTCCTAAAGAAAATAGTGATTATTATTTTTAATTCAAAGAGCTTGGTTCTGCTGGATGAGAAGTATTAACTTTAGTGAACTGAAAACTTTGTTATCATTGTCAGCTTTTCTGATGCTCAAGGCTGAAAATTTGGTCAATATAGAGCTTTTGAAAACAATGTAGAGCTGATAAAGTTGGAGATGCGATTATTTACCTCATTAGGACAAAGTCCAGTTCTTAGATATTCTGCAAATAAATACAGTTGCTCGTCAAAGAAAATATTTTACTTGGTCAAGAGTTAGAGCCAATTAGGAAGGAAACTGGCAGGTATGACAAGCTTATAACTTTCTCTTCTTTCCTCTGAGCCTTGGCATTTAGCACTTCTCAATATACCTAATTGGAAATTTTTAGAAGGAGTGAAAAAAGAAGCACCTGAACAGCAGCTAGGCAAGGAAAGGCTGCAACTGCTCATCCCTGCCGAGATTGCAGAGTAACGGGAAATGGAGAGACACAAGGACTGACAAGGGGGAGAAGAGAAGGAAGCCTGGGACCGAAGGTGGGGGGCGGGGACAGAGTGATGGACAGTATGGGACACAGAGCAGGAAAGAGCAGAAGCCTACACACTCGAACAGAGATGGCTGAAAATAATGAAAGGGTCTTTTAAAATTGCACATGCATCACGGTCCGGTTGGATTTACTTTCATTTGCAATATGCCTTCAATTAAAAATATCTTAATTCAGAGACCCTGAAGGTAAGATAGAAGCAAACACTGACAATGCTAGTATTTAAAATACTGAAAGACAGCATTTCCTACTTTACACTTCAATTATGTCTTATTCGCAACCTGAAAACCTCTCTTATTGAAGCAGTTCACAAGCTTTTGTGGGGCCTTTAATTAAAACGCATTCAGGAAGAGTTCTTCTAAGTGAACCAACCTAGACTGAAAGTCTTATTTATTTTTGTGGTGCTGTAAGTGGTGAATTGTTCTACCATGAGTTATCTCAGGTTAGTTGGGGACGGAGAGATTGCTGATTGTAAAACTTGAACATGCCCTAGAAGGACCCTAAGAAAATGTGTAGTCCCGACAGGAAAAACATAACCCTTATCAAAGAGGACCGTCACCGTGTGTAGAAGCCAAACGCTCTTCCCGTTAAGACTGTCACATCTGCTTTCAGACCCTGTGCCAAAGGGTCAGAGCTCAATCACGAGCCTGTGGCACCCCCTGCTGGTTAAAAGCCTGTGCTCATTTCGTTACTTTACCCGAGCTAAACACTGCGGTCATTTCACACTTCTTTTAACATTGTATGTGAATTTAATTACCATTTGTTTGGACTTCATTTGTTTCAGTGTGGAAACAGTTTATAACAGGTGTTCGCATTTTATGTTATTTCTTCTTATTCATTATTCCCCACCACCACCAGTTACTTCTCAAGATTCATCAGAGGCTTCAAGGATCTTCCCCCAACCCACCAGGCCTCAATTTTTCTTCAGCCCGGCTTTTCGATGAGCAAGGCCAAGAAATTAAGAATCCACTTTTGCTGAAGAATGAGCAAAAAATTTGGGTCTCTTTTGGTAAAGCATACAGGTAGGAGCGAGATAGAGTTTATCCTCTGTCTGCCCTCAGGTTTTCCTGGGGCAAACTAATCTAAAGGGAGAGTGGAGAAGCCAAGTAGCATTCTTTATGAAAATCATTTAAAATTTCGAATTCCAGTAAAGTATCAGGGCATTTTGTGTGTGTGTGTGTGTGTGTGTGTGTGTGAGATGCAGAATTGTTTGTAGAATATGACATCTCTCTCTCTCTCTCTCTCTCTCTCTGACTTTTCTGTCTTAATGCCTTGTCATAGTTCCTGAAGTCTGCCTGTCAGCACAGCAAGTGGGATTTGTTCATGTCTGAGTAGGCACCTTAATGATAGCAGATGGAAACGCTGCGGGGGGCCAAGCCCATCACGCTGGCGCTGTCGCACACTGCCCTGACCTGCTTCCACGCCTCTATTTTTTGTCCCTTTTTAAAGAAGAAATGGATGGTAATTGAAAAGGATTTTAAGCAAGATTTATGAAGCTGCAGACAACATGATTCCCCACTATCTCTCTCTGTTTTCACAAATAAAGTCTTAACCTTTTAAGTGCCAATGACAGGACCGCCAAAGATAAATTGGTAAAGCTTGTAAGCGCTGTCCGAGCAAAGTTCTATTCCTCAGAAGCGCCTTATATTTTATCCCATAATAATTACTGACGATTGCCGAGCATTGTGTAAATTTTTGTAGATTGGTAAATGTCTGCATAAAATTATTTGTGTTTCTGAGAAAAGAAAAAGTGTGCAGTCTACAGGCACTGGGGAGCTGGACTGTGTGTGAAACGTCTCGGAAATTTATGCCTATTTTGACAGCACGCATTCAGATGAACTCTGAAACTGCTCGTCAGAAAACCTAAACACGCTTTTCTGTCTACTCTTAATTTTTTAGCTCTTTATTTATCCATAGAACAGAATAAAGGACATAGGGGAAAACAGCTTTGCTTATAGAGTATAATTGATCATAATTATAATGAAACTAGCCTAAACAGAACTAGGACCTGATTGGATTTGCTATATATCCCAATAGTCAAAATTTCAAGTATTGAAAGAAGTCTACTCACAAATCCATGAAGGTTTGGGAAAAAGTCGGTAGGATTAGTTGTGGATAGTATACCACAAAATTCTATTTCATCTCTCTCAGTCAAGTAATAGTAAAATACTTAATAATTTCTTAGGATGTGTAAGTTATAGAATTAAAAATTTCTGAATGGAATGGTATTTTTCCCCAAAGGCAGATTCCAAAATATAATTTAATTGCACTGTGAGAATTGTTTTTGCATGATGAAAACAGTAATGAATTTTATTATAAGAAAGGGCTTTAACAAAATGTGTGTCTAATAATTTCTTCTTAAATATCATTGTGCAAGTGAAAGCAATGACTGACTAATTTTGATGTTTGTAATGATGTTTGCTATAACACTGCATTTTAATAAGATCAAATACTCATTTTTGGTTGATAGGGTCATATTTGTGGAATAACTAATAAGATGCTAAGTATCTGAAATATTCCAAAGTCAACTGAGAATTGTAGCTGGAGGAATACATAGTGTGTATATTTGTTTGTACATTATTGTCATTTTAATAGGACAATGTATTCTTTTTCTGGTTTTGAATCTAATATTGAAGTACTAGAAAGCTATTAAACCACTTGCTACCATTGGAATTTCTAATTTATGGTTACAAAGTTATTTCCATCCAGGTTAAAATATATTGAGAAAATGTGCAATATGCACTAAGTAAGTGGCACTCATTTTCAGGAAGTAATTCTAGCTTGTCTAATATATGCTGACATGGGGGTCAGGTCACTCACTTACAAAAGATGATATTGCCAGTATCTACTTCTGTTTCGAGTCCTTTAAGTATTTTTCTCCCAGTTTTTTATTTTGAAAAATAACCAGTCTGCAGAAAGCTTGAAAGAATAGTACAAATAGCTATATATCTTTCACCTAGGTTCAACAATTTAAAGAGTTTGCCACATTTATTTTACCTCTTTTTTATCTTCCTTCCCTCTCTTTTGAATGTTTAGAAATTAATTTGAAGTAATCATTAAAGTTTTAAATGCTTCAGCTCACATAACTGAAGAATTGGATATTCTTTTTTCATTACCACATTATAATATCTAACATAGGCAACAATAATGTAATATCTTCTAATATATGTTATATTCAAACTACCCAAAATGTGCTTTACAGCTTTTCTTGATCTAGTATCCAGATAAGCTTCATGTGTTGCATTTAGTTATTTTCTTTAGTACCCTTCAGTGTAGAATATTCCCCAACCTTTAATTTTGCTTTTCATGAAATTGATTTTTTTTTTTTTTAAAGAGTTCAGCACCTTTCTTGTAGAATGTCCCATAGTCTGGATTTGGTTGAGTGTTTTCTTGTGCTTAGATTCAGTTTAAATATTGTCGGTAATACTACACAGGTGATATGGTTAAGTCATGTAATTAGAAAGTTAACTAGCAAGTCTTTGTCAGCAATTTAGAAAAGAATGGCTCGTATTTGACATAGTGGCCGTTCTTATTTAATATCTGTTTTCCATTTGATTTTGATTCTAAGGTAACTAAGTTAACCCGAAACAATGTATGTAATGTAAAAAAAAAAAAATCAAGTTAGCATAACGTTTAGTGAGCACACAAAAAGTGGTTGTAGTCAAATATTAAAGTTACATTTAATTATCAGATCCAAAGATTATTACTGGTATATTGCATTGTAGCTATACATTGATGAACATCATTAGTTATATGTGATGTTGTTATTAGAAGTGAACATTATATGAAAAATTGGTTGTTTCTCTCTGTGAAATACTTTGCATTTTATTGTTGAAATTATTTTAAAATATATCATGTGTGGCAACTATCCTTGGCATATTATAAATCAGCAAAATAAAGTAAAATGTGTTGGACTTTATTAAACCCTGATTGTTTTATTATTTATTTGTGCTCAAAATTCAGTGTTTGCATAATTTTGCAGATAACTTTTTTTTTAATTTTCCAGATCTCCACTGAATACTGTTTTGAGTTTGACCTTTGACCAGGTGGCTGCATTTGCCAGTGGTGGTATCATGATTGCATATAAAACCGTCTTGGATCCTAATGCTGTTCTGCTACCTGGATGTGACAAGTAAATGAGCATGTGCTTGGTTAAAATCATCTGAAACACCTAAATTCAGATTTTGCAGAGTGAGAGATCGAAACACTGCAAGATGTTCTTTGAATCTTCTTACATAAGCAATGATTGATTTTATTGACTTAACTTTATGATATAATGAGCTAGTGCCTAAAATTCTTATCACTAACTTTCCTTGAATTTTAAAAATCATATGGGGCAATGAACAGATTAAAGTTTCTGCTTTGCAGAGCTAATAATTTTATTTGAAATGTAAAAACTGGTTTTAGTAGGTGTTTCTAGATAGTTTTGAATGGAACCATTAAAATGTTAAATAATGTGTTTACTCCTACGAGCTCTCGTATATTTAAGGGTCTCATTCGGTGATGAGAAGTAAAAGCGCTGTGCTGGAGCTTTGCTGGGTAGTGAGAGCAGGGGTTGCGGGGTCTGGGCATCTTGCCCCGTATCTGCTCATGACTGTCCATGAACAGATGGGTGGCAGTTTCTTCTCTGCAAATAATAAAACCCAGCATTTGCTGAGTGGTGACCACAGTCCAGGCACAGTCCTCAACAAATTGGGTAAGAACCTACTTAATCCTCAAAACAATTATTTTAACCACATCATTACGTGTTATTCCATTATTACACGATTTTATAGAGACAGAGACTGAGGCACAGAGGGATAAAGAAATTTGCCCAGTCACACAGCTGGCACTTGGCAGAGCCAAGATTTTAACCCAGACTTCCTTCCCTAAGAACTGAGGCTTCAACCACTATCCTGTCTAAGAGAACATTTTGTGACGATGAAACATACTTTGTGACAGTTGAGAACTTGAAATATGACTAATGTGACTGAGGAGCTGAATATTTAATTTTGTTTGAATTAAATGAATTTTACATTGGCTATGTGGTCTATCTACGAAGTCCTATCTAGCCTTAATATTTTTAAATTGAACACATTACAACTTTCCTTAAGATGTAGGTGAAAAGCCTGAAGTAGAGGGCAGGTCCTGAAAACCAAAGGCAGTCTGATGAGGTGGCTCCGTCTAGTGTTGGCGTACTGCTAAGCATGCCCACAAAGACAGTCATTGGTATTCCTTGGCAGTGGTTTAAACCACACCTGTGTCACCCCGTGACTGGTCTGTCACTTTTCAGGCAAGATTTGAATCTGTTCTCTTTTTCTTTATAGATAGAAAATAACTCACCAGCATTCTTTTATTATAGGCATTTCCATTTATGAGATTTATTTCATGTACAATAATCTTTCTCCAAGCTGTTAAATTTGCCTAAACCCTTTCCCTTCTATTTTTAGCTAGGAGTTTAATTTTGAATTCATTTATTCCTTCTCAATTTTACTTCCTTGGTTCAATAACTGTTGTTTTACTGAGCTGATTCACCTTAGAGCTAGCTCCTTAAGAACAACGATGTGAAACTGCCCTTACTGAACACAGACTAGTTTGAAGATAATTTACTTAATACTGGATTCCATTTGAGTTTCCTTTCTGTGCTCTGAAGAGATCATTTGAAATCATACTCTTACTTATATTTCTCAGGGTATTGTAAAAATACTATTATCACCCCCAGAACTGTTTTCTATTGAATAGCAGTGTGCTTTGTGGTGTGTCTTAATGTATTAATGTTGAGCCAAGTAATTTTCTTCAGGATAGGGAGGGATTGGCTCACTTTTAAATTAAGTGACTTGGCTGAATTAAGAATGACACCCAACATCTCCAGGCTATGGTTTGTTCATGTGTCCCCTAGACTGTGTTGCCTCATATATGTACATGTGTATGCACACACACATAATTTATATGTGTGTGTGTGTGTGTGTGTGTGTAAACTGATTATGCTATTACAGTTGTCCCAATTTTCCCCCTTTGCTCCCCTCCACCCAATAATTCCCTTCCCTCTGGCAGTCCCCCACCTTAGTTTATGTCCATGGGTCATGCATGTAAGTTCTTTGACTATTCCATTTCCTATGCTGTTCTTAACCCCCCTCCCCTGCCTCTTCTGTACCTATCAATTTGTATGTCTTAGATCCTGCACCTTTTCCTCCATTCTCCTCCTTCCCACTCCCAATTAGTAACCATCCAAAGGAGCCCAATATCTATGATCCTGTTTCTGTTCTGCTTGTTTGCTTTTTAGATTCAATTGTTTATAGTTGTAAGTTTATTACCATTTTAATGTTCAGAGTTTTGATCTTATTCTTTTTCTTAAATAAGTCCCTTTAACATTTCATATAGCAATGGCTTGGTGATGATGAACTCCTTTAGCTTTACTTTGTCTGGAAAGGACTTTATCTGCCCTTGCGTTCTAAATGATAGCTTTGCTGGATAGAGTAATCTAGGTTGTAGGTCCTTGCTCTTCATCGCTTTGAATACTTCTTGCCATTCCCTCCTAGCCTGCGAAGTTTCTTTTGAAAAATCAAGTGACAGTTATGGGAACTGTTTTGTAGGTAACTAACTGCTTTTCTCTTGCTGCTTTTAAGATTCTCTCTTTATCTTTAACCTTTGGCATTTTAATTTTGATGTGTCAATGTGGGCCTGTTTGCATCCATCTTGTTTGGGACTTTCTGTGCTTCCAGGACTTGTATGTCTTACTTCTTTTACCAAATTAGGAAAGTTTTCCTTCATTATTTTTTTCAAATAAGTTTTCATTTTCTTGCTTTTTCTCTTCTCATTCTTGCACTCATATGATTCAAATGTTGGTATGTTTGAAGTTGTCCTGGAGGCTCCTTACCCTATCCTTGTTTATTGGATTTTTTCCTCTTACTGTTGAGATTGAATTTTTTTCTTCCTTGTGTTCCAAATCATTGATTTGATTCTCAGCTTCATCTGCTCTACTGTTGATTCCTTGTAAATTTTTCCTTATTTCACTTAATGTAACTTTAACTTCTGCCTGGGTCTTTTTTATGATGTTGAAGTACCCAATGAGCTCCTTGAGCAGCCTAATAACCATTGTCTTTAACTCTGCATCTGACAGATTGCCTATTTCCACTTCGTTCAGTTCTTTTCCTGGAGTTTTGTTTTGTTCTTTCATTTAGGCCATATTTCTTTTTCTCCCTATTTTGGCAGCCTCCCTGTGTTTGTTTCTATGTATTAGGTAGAGTTGGTTTGACTCCCTGTCTTAGTAGTGTGGTCTAATGTAGAAAAGTGCAACTGTAAGTCGGATTGGGTAGAGCCTGAGGTAATTGCCAGGTGGGGCAACCCTTGTGACCCAGCTCGATAGAGTCTCCAATATGGTGTTGCTGCTCTGTGGCTCTGTTTGGGGAGGGCTCAGAAAGTGGACAGTGGTGCTGTCTGGCCTCTGGAGTTTTGTCTGGGAGGAAGCTGTGCCCCAGCACTCACCCTGGTGCTAGACATTTCAGTTTCTCGCCTTATGCCACTGGTGCCCTTCAAGTTGCTGCCCCGGTGTTGTAGTCTAGAGGGAGTGAGTCTGTGTAAGTCCTAAGAAGGGCCCTTTAAGAAGATACACCTGAGAATCCCACAGTTTCTTCTACTGCCCCTACCCTCACTGGGTTTTACAGCCAGGAATTATAGGGACTTACCTTTCTGGCCCTGGAACCCCGGGCTGGGTGGTCTGGTGTGGTGCTGGGATCCCTTGCTCAGGAGATATCTTTCCCAATTTTTACCCACCACACATGGGTGTGGGACTATCCATTCTATCTCTCTGTGTCTCCGTGTCTCCACCCTTACTGCCCACCTGAATGAATGTGACCTCTTTAATTCCTTGGTTGTTGGACTTCTGTACTCAATTTTTTCATAATTCTGGGTGATATTTTGTAATTTAGTTGTAATTTTTACTGTGGTTGTATGAGTAGGCAAGCTGTGTTTACCTATACCTCCATCTTGACTAGAAGTCCTTTGTGTTTCCTCTGAAGACATTCTTAAAAATACCAAACTAATGTGCTTAACACAATTATTATTGTATATTGTATAAGTAAACATTACTTATGTTTACTTTACTTACTACATACATAATCCGTTGTATTTAGACTATAAATTTAACAGTGAAAATGGCCTCAACTATGAGTGACTCTGTAAGAATAAAAATCATTTTTTGTTTCTTTGTTCTGTTAACAATTAATTAGGTATGAAATTCCCCAATGTTATAAATAATTGCAACATAAAAATTTAAAGCCTTTCTTTCCCAATTATAGATACCAAGCCACTTTAAAATTTTTTGTTTAAAAAGATTATGAACTCTACCTTGACTTTTCTCTCACTAGTAGAATATAAAGTGCATGAATTATTATGCTAGTAGGTTAAAAAGTATTATAATTACATTTTTCTAGCAAAAATAATCACATGTTTTACTTTTCTTAGTTGGGAAGTTTGTGAGGGATTTCCAGTGAATTTTAATGCCAGCAGTCAACAGATACCTGATCGATTTGAAAAGGTGGACTTGGAGAACCATTTCCTACAAAACAAGGTCAGAATTATATGTTGTAATTAATGTGGGTATTTTATGTATTGGGCTCTCAGTCAATACATGGTGACTGAGTAGGTATTTGTAAAAGTTTTTGAAAACTGTGAATTATTTTACAAATGTTGGGGTGGGTATTGTTGGGGATTGACTGTGGGAGTGGGGGAGTGGGTAGGGCAGGGGAGGGCAGTGGGGGAAAATTGGGACAACTGTAATAGAACAACAATAAAAGTATTTCACTTAAAAATATATAGCATTCCTACTTGAAAAAAAATTCTACCTGAATTGTGTCATTCAAGTATGATTTTTAGCATATTTTCTTTACAACTACTATATTAATAATAATTTTGGGTTATTTAAGAAAGTCTCTAAGATGGGTCTATCTAGATACTTCAGGATCTGATTATTTGCTCTGTGTGGGTCAGTGCATCTAAGGAACATGAGTTCCTCAGAAAACCCAGTTCATGACAAGCCCATGCAGAAGGCCTATTTATTCATTTATACTTCGGTATCTTGCCAATGAAGAATTTTGTTCTCCACCTGAGGTATGAAAGGCACTTTAAACATGTCTACAAAGAAGGAGTAATTGTTTTGTTTTTCTCCTCTGGGAAACTCTGTAGGTTGTTCATTTCAGCTACATCAGTTTTAGTTTTTTATCTCATGAAATCAAAACCAAAACCACCCAAAGAGTTAGGGATGCCAAAGAACACAGGACTTCCTGTTAACCGGTCTGGGCCCTTTATTTCCAAGAGACAGTGTAAGAAACACATTGTCCTGAACTGTTTTTGTTTTTTTTTTTACCTCGTTGCCCATTCAGTCTATTATGTCAAAATTTATACTGGAAATATTAGTTGTTTCAAGGTGCATACCTTGATATACTATTATCTAAATAGTATAATTATTTTTACTATTTGTATTTACTATTTATAATAGTATAAATATCTAAATAGTGTAATTAAAAAGTTTGTACACTGTTGTATTTTTAGCAGAAGAAATCAGTTTTGGATTAAATTTCAGTCCAACCGAAATAGTAGTATAAGAAAACAAAGACTTGATAAACTGGCATGTAAAGGAAAGGCCCATTTTGAGCAAATTTAGAAAACAAATGTACATTGAATGGTGCACCAATAATTAGTGGCTTTATATTTCATATTCATCTGACATTCAGATTTATTTACCATAGTTCTGATCCTGTTGACATGCCTTTCTAGGTTTTCATTGTAACATTATTTTCCTGCTCAAAAAACTTGTACGCCTGGCTGCTGCCTCCTGGCATTGCACAGCCTCGTCTGGCCTTCGCTGATGCCCATGGTTCTCCTTCCCCCACTCTCAGTCCACCTTTTCAGTCTTCTCTTCTTGATCCTCTTCGTACTGTACACTGCAGTCAGAGCTAATAAACTGTGTCCCAGTGCATGCTTTTCACTTTGGGACACTCATGCCATGGCACGTGTTGCCCTTTGCCTAGCAAGTGCCCGCGCCGTTACTATTTGTTTGCCTTAGAGCTTTATTCAACTTCCTCCTCTTCCATGACGCCTTCTCAGATTTCTCAGATCCGGAGAGCATTAACCTAAAATTACTTTGTATTCTCAGAACTCCTTTTTGTCCTTTGAAAACTGTTCTCAGAGTTTGTCTTTTGCTCCATTTATTTCTGTGTCTGTCTCCTCCTTTAAATTGAGAAGCGCCCCTGACACAGACACTCTGTCGTATTCATCCCTGTCCCCTGGAGTGCTGGCACAAAGTCTTCCGTGTGGGGCAAGTGCACAACGCATTTTTGACGAATGATTTTTTAAATTTAGCTGTAGCCTGTCTTACAAGGCTTTCTGTTGTCTAACGTGTTGTATGTTGGCCAACCCAGAGCATTCGTTTGTTGTGTTCTGAAAGCACTGCATGATTTCTGCTATTATACCCATGTGGGTCCCTCTGCCTGGAATTCAACCCTTCTTTCTTTGCCACCACCCCAGTCTTCTCTTTCGCCCTCCTGCCATATCCTAGTACAAAGTCTGGCATATAGTTGGCATTCATTAAATGCTTGCTGCAACTCTGCCCATCTTTCCAGCCTTATCTGATTAGTGTCTGCTTCATAAAATTTTCCCTTCCCCACCCCCAAACCAATAGGCTGTTTCTGGCCTTGGTACCCCCAATGCATCTATTCTGTACCATTTATAAGGCCATTGAAGTTGATGCTGTTCCTCTTACAGCTTTTTTTTTTTCTGTGACCCAGTCAATTGGTGCTCCAACTTTAGGTCTATTAGAGGTCACATGGGGTAAAAAGGGAAGAGTGGTAGGTTCCGCTGACAATGTCGAGATCAGATCATAAAAGGTCTTAATTCAATGTTAGGGATTCTGGGCATTGTTCTGTAGAAAACAAGGAGACATTGGAAATATCATGCGGAGGCAAGACCTGATTTGATCTTGTGTTAGGAAGACACCTCAGGAGGTCCTTGTTTCATCCTTCCTGCCAGACAAGAAATCCCTTCAGGGCAAAGGGCATTCTGGTCATCTGTATCTCCGCTGAAATATCTGCATGCTCAGGTCCAGCTAAATGGAATTGAATTCTCTAGTTGATTAACTCATTCAACAGAAACCACCTCAACCTGGGGGGGGGCGGGAAGGGTATTAACGAGTTATTACAGGAAAAGAACCCACAGGAGCCTTCTCTCTTTGATTTTAAGCCAAAGTAGGACTTTAAAAGAAAACTATATTTTCTTATGCTGAAAAATGATAGAATAATTATGTGGATAGAATAATCCACAGTAATTACATCACTACTAATTAGTTCTGGTGATTCAGCAAAACTGAGAAAACACTCATCTTAAATAAAAGTTTGTACACTTATTGTATTTTTGGAAGAAGAAATTGGCTTTGAAGAAAATTTCAGTCCAACCAAAATAGTAGTATATAGGGCATTTTGTGGTAGAATCTTGATGCTCACTGAGTGAAGAAGACACACTAAGAGGATTACAACAGGGGGAGAGGGGAGGGAGGCAAAAGCTGATATTCTTGGTGGGTGTGTTTTGAAATTGGCTTGAGACAGAACTATCAGTGCCCAACCCCTTACTGTTTGTTCAAATCTCTTATTGACAAGTAAAACCTTTCCTACAGAGAAAAATTTGGAACATGTAATCCCTGCTAGTAATGTGGGAGACAGCTATAACCCTGACAATTACAGCCTGTTGCTCTTTTATCCATTTCAAAAAAAGATTCAGAGTCTACTACAATGGGCAACTTGGCAAATGCATCTTTCAACAGTTCTCTATTGTTACTTAAATTGGTGGAATTTTTAGATTGCCCCAGTTTAAGGGCAATAAAATTGTACATTTCCACTAAATGGATGAGATTTAAACTTTATGGTAGTTAATATAAAAGAAAAAATCATGAGAAGAATAGCTTGAGGGGTGACTGGTTATGGGAAAATATAGCAAAAAAAAGGACTCTGTGGTGTTTGGCAGGTTTATACTTTGTCAAAACAAAAAGGAAACTTATTTTGATTCTAGCCTTTTGGTATGATCAGATTTCATCAAAACATTAAAGACAAGTTTCCGTATGGCAAGAACAGGAAAAATACCAAGTTATAATTTTAGAACGAGGGCATACTTGTTACAAGTTAACTTGTAAACTCAGCAGTCTCAGATGCTAGCACAATATGTTGTTCTGTATGTCACAGAGGAGGCTGGGAAAAGGCAAACAATTCTTTGCTGTCCTGTTTCTTTGGAGAGCAAGTCACTGAGGAAGAGAGTTTTCTACAAATAACTTACATTGTAGGAAATAAAAAAATAATTTACATTTTGAACTGATTGCCATTGGAATAGAATAAAGGACTTCAAATGAAATCCCAAGTCTCTTCCATATTTTTGGACTACGGAAGCTGTTTAAGGGTTGCTTACCTAGATTTTGAAATTGCCTTATTTGGGTGCATAATTATGTGCTCACTGATATTTTCTGCTTTCAAACTTTTTGATTTTTCGTCCTTAGAAGAGGGGTGGATTGATGGGCTCTAGATCAGAGATCAAAATCAGAAAGAGTGAAGATCAGAGGCAGGAGGAAAGGGATTTTAGAATATTTCTTATAGTTGTGATTTATTTTATCTATCAAGTTATTTAATTTGGCTCTAAATTCTCTATCAAGAGTATAAAATTGTATAAAATTTTAATGTAGTAAACAACTTGTTTAGAATGAAGGTTGTGATTGATACATGAGCATCTTTCTTCAAGAAAAACTGTATTGTTCTGTATGTTGTCCCTCAGTAATTGGCGAGAAAAGACAAGTGGTTCCCTTATTGTTTTGAATCCGCACAAGAATGTGAAAGGGCTACTTCCATTTCATTAGTGATTTGGAAAGAGAAAATTAAACAAGAAGTTTTACCTGGGGCCTCCCGTGTACGCATCATTTTTATCAGCACAGTTTATTCGGACAAGCAGTATCATCATGGTCGTAAAAGGGAGCTATGTACAGGATCTGGCAAAACAACACCCCTTCTTATTACAAAATCTTTTATTACAAAACCATAAGCATGTGACTCTAATATAACAATATCATACTCAAGCCTACCATATGACATTTTAGGTGAAACGTTCAAATTTAAATTATAAATTATTACACCCATATTATTCCCCTACCAACCACACTCAGGCAGGAGTTAGTTACTTCTGCCCCACCCTGTATATAGGTATTCAAAAGAATGAAAGAGGATTTCCTGATTTGACACTCAGCGGTACTTAAAAATGATTTTCTAATCACGTGGAAGAGGGCATGTACTTAGAAAACAGTGTCAATGTAAATGTTTTATACACACATCCAAACATGCACACACACATGTGTGCACAGGCACACCACCACACACATATACAGAACATACGATGTTGCAGTTTGTCAGAACACTTTTGTTTTTGTGAATTCCAGTTTTCAGTTTTTAAAATTTCCCCAACCTTTTTACATGTTTAGTCTAAAGCTAAACTATCAGACTAAATTTAAAAGAAAAAGGTCAAATCACAAAGAGAAATTTAATGACAGTTGTTAGTTTTAAGAGTATGAGGACCTCAGTCTTAGCCAGGTTTTTTTTTCTACAATACGAAATGAAGCTGGGTAGCGGCCCCGGCTGTGTCTGGTCTGTGTAGAATCACTTGGGAACTGTCCAGCAAAATCTCTCTCAGAGAACAGCATGGTGCTAATACTGGGTGCCAACCCAGGACAGACACAAAGGACCCCTTCGCTCTTCACCAGTAAGCCAACTGTTAAAAGATTAGACCGTGTTGCGGAGATAACAAGAATGTAGGCGCCGGCAGCAGGTGCTGTACAAAGAAGCAGTTGGCGGTGCGTTTCTCCTGTCTGACTAATTCCAGTCAAAACAGTCTTCTTCCCCGTTGCAGAGGAGAGTGTGGAGCGTGATGGCAACTCGAAGTTAGGAGGTTGGGTCAGAGTGTTACTTTAAATGCTGAGTCCTGTGGCAGATGGATTAGTAGAATATGATTTATTGTTGTTCAGAAACTGTGGGGGATTCCCCTCCAGAATCCAGCTGCAACTGGCTAACTGGGGAAAACACAGTCACAGAGCTGTAGGTCAAATCTGCTCATACGGCGGGGTTGCTGCGTTCTTAAAATTTTAGTTTCACATGCAGAGGTCACATGAAATGTTCTTGTTTTGAGAAGTCGCTATCTTCCATTATAGAATAATTACCACATATATTAGTTGTACCCTTTTGTTATTGCCTGGTCACATTTTTAAAATATTATCCTTTAAAGTATAATTTAATTTTCGTATTTTAAAAATTATTTTCCACCCAACAAATATCTAGTACTAGCACCATTTTAGAATGGACTTTTCAGTATTAGAAAGTAATGTAAATTGTTATTGATGCCCCATCATCTGTTGGGTTTAAAGCAGAAACTGCCATGGCCCCATAATCCTATACAAATAAATATTGGTACTTACAAATTTAGAGAAAGTGATCACGTAAGTTAGGAGATAAAGTATTAAACCTGAAGTTTAATACTTTAAGCTTAATAAGCAATGTGAACGCCTGTTAATTTGACAACCAGGTCTAAGTGAGAAATGGTAGAAGGTACATAATACCTTTGACATAGGTAACCTAACAAACACAGATATAGTGTCTCCCCAGTAGGTCCCCCCACCCCCGTGCATTCGCACAACTATCGCTGAAGCCTCAACTCATATCCCTTTCTTCTTAGGAGACTGTGTGGACTCCCAGCTGTTCTCCTTGCCTTTGATGTCTCTATCCTGTGATCCATTATGTCTACCCTTGCCAGATGAACATCACTAAAATTTGCTATAATCCAGCCCTTCCTGCCTGACTTCCTTCAAGATACTGCACTTTTTGTTGCTGTAGCAGAAATGAACCTAGCATTCTTTGAATACCTAGAGTTCTGTTTAATCATAGGGAATTAGCATGAAGTTGTGTGTGTGTGTGTGTGTGTGTGTGTGTGTGTGTCTGTGTGTGTCTGTATTGTTGCCTCTACTGCTATTTCTTTAAGGCAGGAAAAGTACAGGGTAAGGCAAACGTAGGTTCACGGTTGCGAATACACAAAACACAGTTTATTCTTGTGTTATTATTTATTAATTAGTGTATTTTTATCTGTACAAACAACTGTAAACCTACTTCTACCCCACCCGGTATTTCATATCCCATATCACACAGTCAAGGGTCTTGCATATCAGAACCAACGTGCAACAGTAATTAATTGAATTGACTCAAATGGGATTGAGTACTACTGTTTCAAAAGAGCCCTTCTCAATCAAAAACATAGTGCTCTAGGACAACTTATTTTGGGGGAGTGTATTGAGAAAAGTTGACTTTCAAACTGTACTGTAAAAACACACACTTGTTCTCGTGGTGCAGGTGGATCCCAACATCGTCCTCCATGCCTCGGTTTCTGTTGGAAAGTGGGGTTCCTCAAGTAGTGAAGAGAGCAGCAGATGTCAGGCGGTGCCGTCAACACTGTGGCCTGCAGCCAGCGTGTGGCTGATCACGAAGGTACCGAAGAGTATCAGCCCTCCCTGAGGGACTCCCATGCTCACCGTGTGCTCCAGTATCCTTCCCACATGCACACAAGCACATGGTGAAAGCGTGATAAATTGTTGGCCGTTGCAAATGCTACTTCTCTGCACTTGGTTTGTCTAGTGCGGAGGAATTCTGTGGATCCCCATGTGAGCATTCCGTTCACTTTTAGATGTGTGAGTAGTTCATGCTCCAGAGTACCCTTAGACCCAGCGTGGAGCGTATGATAGTCCACAGGCTCGCCATTGTCATGGGATTTGTCTGAATGTCATTTGCCTCCACTCTCAGTCTTCTCTGTTGTGCTTCCTGGAACCTGGTGGATTAGCACCATCTAATGATAGCAGGTGGCTTTTATAAGGACAGCTTTAGAAGAAATCCCTGAGTATAAAATGTGAACAATGCCTAACACATTTGTGCCTGTGTATGGGCACTATTTAATTTTTCACTTTATTATTTTACTTTTGGATATGATTTAAATTGAGAACATATAATTGCCCTCTCCTCCCCTCTTACTATTGAAATATGTTTGCATTTGCCACCAAATGTATATGCCTGGAAAGAGATGGTGCAGCTGGTGTCCCTCCTGCCTGTGTCTCCCTCTGTCTCCGTACTATGGACTACTTTAGCTTCTTCGTAATGCTTCCATGGGCTCAGAGTAGCGCGGGCAAGATCGTTGCTGTTAGTTTGCGGTGAGGGACAGGAGGTTGAGACTGTTTTCTCAAATGAATATTTAAATTGCCCTTAATTATTATTTTTAGATGCTTGAGAGAGTTAAAAACAAACATATAGAGTAATTAAGGCATAAAGGTACTAAGAAACATTATTCATTTTATGTTATAAGCCAGAATGAAGTTAGATATTTCTTAAATCTGCTTTCAACCTGGAGACTCTAACTACTAGCCCTTTTAAGGTTGTATGTTGTTTCTGATTTAATAATAATACCCATGGTACTTAGCCCAGAGTAAAACTTCAAATTGGTATGAAGGTTAAGGATTCGTTTCAATCTTTTCAGCTCAATGCACTTTTTTCTGTGCATACATATTTCTAGTAAGCTCTGTAGTTACAACTAGAACAAGTGACATGTGATGGACCCCAAATCACTGCGCTGTGAAATATGCACAGAGGAAAAGGACAAATGAAGATATCAAGGTCTGTTGTATTTGGCGCTGAACTCTGAAATGCCACCTTGCTGGACAGGGAGGATCACTGATTCTGAGCACGGCTGGCTGGCTGCTAAGTTGCGGGTAGTGTTTCACTTTCGGCAACTGTTAATATCCGGGGTTATCCAGGCATAATGACCTCACTATTTGTGACACGTTGTTGAATTTTCTGGTTCTTTTAACTTATTTAGACCTTTCTCCCCTCTCTGCTCACGGGAAGACTGGGATGATCCTGAGCCGAGCAGTAACGCGGGGCTGCCTAGCTATTGGTCATCCAATCAGAATCAAGGCCACTGAGGGAACCCTGCTAGAAGGATATAAATTAACCCTACAGAAAAGGTAATGCTTCTAAGTTATTTAACTCAGAACGGTACATGTGAATTTCAAGATTTCTGAGCAGTCAAATCATGATGCCTCCTGGCTTAGAGGGAATATTCATTAGGTGTTTAAATTTGTGTTCACAATATCAACATTAACTTTTCCAATCTAAAATGAGCTGAAAATGTATCCCACTCAGTTTGGTAGTGGTTCTTAGATATTTAAAAAATGAAATGGTGACCTTACCATGCAGCCGTGCGGCAGACAGGCTGCTGTTTTACTCTGTAATCATTGGAACCAACTTCCTTCTATTTATTTTGATTGCTAATTAAAAATGTAATGTTCTGTCCTGGCTGGTGTAGCTCAGTGGATTGAGCGCGGGCCTGCGAACCAAAGGATCGCGGTTCGATTCCCAGTCGGGGCACATGCCTGGGTTGCAGGCCAGTTCCCAGCATGGGACACACAAGAGGCAACCACACATTGATATTTCTTTCCCTCTTCCTCTCTTCTACTCTTCCCCTCTAAAGATAAATAAGTAAAAAAAAACTTAAAAAAAATGTAATGTTTTGTGTGTATCCTTAACCTTTTCTTCTAAATATAAAATATTGAACAATGAAAGAAAAACCAAGGAGACAAACTATTGCTGCTTTCTGACTTGGGATTATAAAATTGAAAAATTCAGCTAGGAAGCAGAAAATTGATTTATATTCAACAGTTTGGAATAGTTTCCTAGTGCTTTTGTTTTTCTTGTTCATTTATCTTCTGATTTCACCTGTGTTGACAAAAATAAATCCTGTTGTACTTCAGGACTTTGAAAGCTATTATCCAACTACTTCTGGATGGATAGGCAGTGCTTAGAGTTGAAACCAGAATGAGGGCATTTAAACACCAGAGAAACTAGCCCAGTGCTAATGCAGAAGGGAAATTTTCTCTAATATGCAATACAGATTGTCCAGCAAGTATTAGAATATCACATAATGATTAGGAATGTGATCTACAGAGTCACATTCACATGCATTGATTCTGGCCATTCCTCTTACTCTAACAAAAATTAATTTCTGAGCCTGGCACTATTCTAATTTGTTTATATTATATTTTCACATTTAATCCTCACAACAACCCAGTGGGGTCTGCATTATTATTATCTTCTCAGTTGAGGAACTTGCAGCATAGAGAAGTCATCATTCCCTCAAGGTCATGCCTACTAAGTGGTTGGGCAGGAATGCAAACCCAAGCAGTCAGGCTCTATAACTTACTCTTAGCAACAACACTACACTGCCTGTATGTCAAAGTCTAGTCAGACAATTGCCTGAAAAGTATAGTAGCAGACATCTCCGTGGATTAGTGGGATACGTTAATCGAGAAACAGAAGGGAGAAGGAGGCACTAGCTTCGCAACACACAAACTAGCCAGTGCTGGTAGCATCCTAAACACACAGTTCCCAAGGAAGGATAAACAAACCAAAGACAAGCCCAGTTTGGTGTGGTGCTGTGTGTGGAGTGGGTGATAAGATTCCCAGAGCAGAAACCATGCTATAAATGGCAGACGTATCAAGATTCAACTTGTGATGATAATGACGAGGCCACACCTTGGAACATGGAGCCACGGATGCTTTAGCTCACAGTCTGTGGTTATAACAAGGAGAAAAGACAAGCAGTTGTAACCGCCCTAGAAATTAAATAGATATAGAATCCACAAACAGGATATTAAAAGTTATTATAACTGCATTTCATGTATTTAAGAAGCTAGAGAAAAGATTAAATGTATTAAGTAGAAATATGGAAGATATAAAAGTCTCAAGTCAAATTTCTAGAGATGAAAATGGCAATGTAGGAAATGAAAAATAGATGACCAATGGCAGATTATACATTGTAGAAGAAAATATTAATGAACTTGAAGAGAAAACAATAGAAACTATTCACAATGAAAGCCAGGGAGAAAAAAATTGAAAAAACAAACAAACAAACAAACAGAGTGTCAGTGATATGTGAGAAACTTTATATGGCCTAATCTCTGAACTATTAGGGTCTCTGAGGGGAAGAAGCAGGAAACAGAAAAATATCGGAAGAACTGCTGTCTGAAGTATTTCCAATTTTGTGAGAACTATAACCTACAGATCCATGAAGTCCAACAAATTCTAAGTACAACAAACATGAATAAATGAAATCAAGCAATATCTTAATAAAATTGCCTACAAGTTGTGATGAAGAGAAAAATCTTAAATGCTTACAAAGAGAAAAGACATTATATACAGGAGGAACAAAGTTGAGATCCACAGATATCTTGTTGGCAATAATGCAAGTGAGAAGACAGTGGAAGAAAATCTTCGAAGTATTGTTAAACACCTGTCCTTCCCAGTGTTTCAGATGTTCACGAATTTTTTAAAAAAAGTTATTACCAGCACACCTGAATCACAAACAATATTAAAAGAAGTCCTTCAAGTAGAAGAAAAATGATACCAGATGAAAATGTAAAGCACTGGAAATAGCAACTACATAGGTGGTATAAACACCTTGATTATTATTTCTCTTTAAAATATAATGTATTGTTTAAAGTGAAAAATAATATAGAGATAATATATTCACATAGACATGTGAAATAAAATATGCAATGCCCACTGAAACCAAAAGCTGGGGGGGGGTTTATTAAGAAAGATTAAAAAATACTTAATAAACCTCTAGCCACATGGTCCAAGAAGTAAAGACAAAGGACACAAATTACTAGTATTAGAGAGGAGAAAGGTGATATCACATAGTTACTAAAGGGACAATCACTGAATATTTTGAACAAGTATGTGCCAGTATGATGATGATAAGGACCAAGTCTTTAAAGGACACAAGTTAGCAATGTCTATGTAAAACGTTGTAACCTGAGTAGTGCTGTATGTCGTAAAGAAACTGATTTTTCATTTACATCTTTCCCACAAGGAAACCTCCTGGTGCAGATGGTTTTACTTGATTCATAAAGAGTTCTACCAAACATTTAAGGAAAAAGTAATAGCAATTTTATACAATCTGGTCCAAATAACAGAAGAGGAAATACCGCAAAACCCTTTCTATGAGGCCATTACTTCCGAAGACAAAATCCAAAGACATTACAAGAAAATAAAATGATAGACCAATATCCTGAATGAACATAAATGCAAAAATTCTTAGCAAAATTTTAGCTAATTCAATACAATTATAAAAAAAGATAATATATCATATGACCAGGCAAGCAAAATTGGGTTAATATTTGAAAATTAATCAATGTAAGTCACCAAATTGGCAGGCTAAAAAGGAAAAAATTGTATGGATATCCAAACAGATATAGAAAAAGCATTCAACAAAAGTCAACATGTTGATCCCTAATGAAAGCTCTCAGAAAGTTGAGTTGAAGGGAACTTTGTCCGTGTGACAAAGGGCATCTATGAAACACCTATAGCTAACATACTTAATGGTGAAAGACTGAATGCTTCCTCCCTGAGGTCAGGGAGAAGGCAAGGTTGTCTGCTCTGACCATTCCTATGCAGAACTTCATGGAAACGTTTGGCCACTATAGGAAGAAGAAAAGGAAAAGGCATTTAGATAGGAATTGAAGCAGTGAAACTGTCTGTATTTTCAAATGACATGATTTCCTGAACAGAAAATGCTACACATTCTAAAAAAAGTTCCAGAACTAATAAATTTAGGAAGTTTGAGAGCTTGAGATCTATACATACCTGTATTAGGTACATTTCTATATTCTAGCAGCAAACAATTGGGCATTGAAGTTTAAAAACACCACTTAAAATAACATCAAAAGTGTGACATGTTTAAGGATAAGTCAGACAAAGTATGTTGCAAGTGCATGTGCTGGAAACTACAGAACATGGCAGAGGGGAATTCAAGAAGACCTAAATAAATGCAGGTGAATGGCGTGTTCTTGAATTGGAAGACTCAACGTGGATGTGATGTCTGTTCTCCTCAAATTGAGCTATAGATTTAATGCCATCTCAATTAAAACCCAGTACACTTTCTTTATAGAAATCATCAAGCTGATTTTAAAATTTATGTAGAAAGTTGAAGGCCTAAAATAGTCAAAACAATTGTCAAAAAGAGCAATGTTGGAAGGCCTGTTTTACCTAACAAGACTTATTATAAGGTCACAGTGATTAAAATGGTGTGCTCTTGGCACCACAGTAGACAGTAGCTTAATGAAACAGAACAGAGCATCCAGGAATAGACATGCATATACACAGCCAATAGATTTTGACAAAAGTGCAAGGAAATTCAGTGGAGAAAGGATTTTTTTTTTTTTTTTACAATAAATGGTGATGGAACAACTGGAATATTGACATGCAAAAAAAACTTTGATTTATACCTCATACTATAGGGAGTAGTTAACTCAAAATAAATCATAGGCTGAAATGTAAAATCTAAAACTATAAACATTTTAGATGAAAAGTAGGAGAAAATACTTATGGTCTTATGTTAAACAAAACTTTTTTTATCCACTAAAATATAAATTGATAAATTGGACTTCATTAAAATTAAGAAATTCTACTCTGAAAGACATTGTCAAGAAAATGACAAGACAGGCTACACACAAGGAGAAAATATTTGCAAATAACATATATCTGCAAAATTCACATGCAACTCAAGAGAACATGGGCAGATAAATTATTTGGATACTTTAACAAGGGAGGCGCACCTAGGAGAAAGTGTGCAACATCATTCATCGTTAGGGGAATGCAATATAAACCCGCAGTGAATTACCGCCACGTTAGCAGTACAAGGTCTAAGGTTTAAGAGACTGGCCACACCAAATGTGGGGGAGGATGTACAGCAACTGGAACGCTCATCCTTAGTTGGTAGAAATATAAAATGGCTCAGTTGCTTTGGAAACAGTTGGTACTTTTCTAAAATTTTAAACATGTATCTGCCTAATTACCTAGCCATTCACCCCCTGGAAATTTGCATAAGAGAAATGAAAGCATGTATCCTTAGGAAGACTTGAACACACATGTTCACAGCAGCTTTATTTATAAAGCCAAAAGTAAAAACTGAAAACAACCCCCCAAAATGTCCGTCCACAGGTGAATAAGTTGTAAATAAATTATGGTATATCTATACTATAACATATTGCTCAGCAATAAAAATGAATAAATTCTTGATATATGCAACAATTATGGATGAATCTCAAAGTAATTACTCATGTCTTTAGGGAAAGCAGCAAACCCAAAAAGAGTATATATTGTTTATTCCACTTATATAAAACTTTAGAAAATGCTAACTAATCTAGAAAGGTGATCAGTACTTGCTTGGAGGTAAAATGGTGGGGAGGGGTGAAAGGGAGGGACCGCAAAGGGGCACAAGGAAACTTTGGGGTGATTTCTGGGGCGTGATGAATGTGGGTATGTTCATTATCATGACTGCTATGATGCTTTAGCAGGCATATACATGTTTCAAAACTTATCAAATTTTGCAGTTTAAATATATGCCTATCAATATACAGTGTGATAATTGTATGCAGTTATTTCTCAGTAGTTGTTTTTAAAAAGAACAACAACAAAAAAAAAAACAAACTAAGAAAATAAAAAAGTCAAATGGATGGGTGAGGAATGACTGAGTAGTTGGGAATGACGAGGGAAGACCGCCCAGTGGGAGAGTCGAACTGTGGGGTAGTTCAAAGGGGCAGGTGTTGGGACAGGTTTCGTGTAGCACTCGATGACCGTGCTCTCTGAGCCCAGGGCTCTCCCTGGGCTGACTGGACGCTAAAACTAGTGTTGATGTGGTCTTCGCCCACTGACCCGTGTGCCCTACTCTGGCCTGGGTTACCACAGAATTGGGTGGGGCTGAAGCCTCGCCCTTGCTGTCCGTGTAGAGAACAGAGCACGGGCAAGGCAGGAGATAATTTAGAAAATTAAAAATGTAGATTTACTTGAAAAATCTCTATTTACAAGAAAGGATGTGGTTTACTTTAGAAAGGAGGGAAAGAGGGAGAGTGGGAGAAATGGGTAGGAGAAAGGGAGGATCCGTATGCAAATGAGGATCATTTGCCTCTGTATGAACGCAACCTGCCTTTTTCTGAGAAACAGAATCTGTAAAACAGGCAAAATAGAAAATTTGGAATACTAGAGGTTCTCATTAACTGTGAAGTTACATTTTGTTGTTTAAAAAGCAATGAAGACCAAGACTTACTCACCTCTGTTCCAGAGTTTCTGAAGTGCCCATATGACTTGTTTTTTAACATAATCATGTTTCATTATAAATAATAATAAATGTCTTCATGTGACAGCAAGTTCTGGAGACAAATTTTTTTCTCTTCTCTAGAAGTACAATGTGATTTTAACAAATGCTATGATTCCAGACATAGCCTTTTATATGCTAAAAATAATAGAACTAGCACTTAAAGTAGCAACCTGACAACTCACAAAGAATACCGTAAACATATCATGCCTCATTGGTTCAGCTATGTCTCATTTAATGCCACTCATCTTATTCTCATTCAGTGCAGCAAGTGCGTGCATGTATTGTATTTGTCTTTTCAGTATTTTTCCTGTGATATACATCTGACCATGAGTGGATGAAAGGCAGAACAACGTCCTTACCAAGTAATCTGAAAATCACAACAATTCGAAAAATCATCAACTTTAAAACCTTTCCTCCCTGATATTTTTTTGGTCATCTTAAAGACAAACCAAAGAACTAAATTTCTCCTTTAGACCATCATTAAATCTCAATTTTGCTTGATTTTTAAAGAATGTAAGATCTGGCCTGTAGTGTTAGATGCCTAAACTAATTAAAGTAACACACACATCCATCCGCACACCGCGGTTAAGTTAGACTAAATATCATGAGTGCGGAGACGTGGTTGGGCCCGCATGTTGTTACGTCTTTTGAATTAGTTGTAAGCCTATGGATACAGGGAGATTTCTCACCAAAAAATACAGATTTCTTGTTTTTTTTTTTTTTTTCTCAAAGAAATCAGAAGAATGGGCTGCGCTGGACTTTCGTTCTCCCCTGACACCGACCAGGCAGGGCTGGGTGCCCCCTGCAGACAGAGCGCAGCCCTCCAGGCGGCTCTGCTCCCCACCGTTCCCCACGTCCTCCCTCACACCAGCTCCAGCCTGCCTTACTCATTTCCATTGCCTGTCTAGTAACCTTCACTGTTTTCCTTATTTCAGTGTTGATCTTTCATTATATTTTTTGTGCTTCCTTTTTCCCCTCCCACTTAAGTCTTGCTGGAAATAGAGTGGTAATTGGCCAACATTGAATTCAGACTAGGAGAAACACAGCTTTTAAGACACAACGAGCAATTGTGTCTGCGCCACGCTAGGTGCAGAGATAGGAAGAGACAAACAGCACATCACCAGGAGTCGGAGAGACTGAAAATCATCTCTTTGGTTATCTTTTAAACAGTGTTATCTTTTTTACCCAGATTCGACGTCTGAGAATTAACATTGTCAGTTCTCTCTCATCTCCACCCCAATCCCCAAACCAGTTCTTCTTTTATAATATTTTATGTATGTAGCTCTTTCTTCCTCACCTACTCTCATCATTCTATTTCAGTGTTTCCCAAAGTCTGGTCCATGGTCTAGGCACACATCCAAATTCCCCAGAGTTCTTATAATCACAATCACTTGCTATACTTATCACTGTGGATTTCTGGGAGTCCAGACCTTCTGAATCAAAATCCGAGCTAGCCCAAGAGTTCTTCACATTTTCTCATGCACACTGGATGTGGGTGAAAGGGTAGCATGCACTACTGAAACAGTTCTGGACAGCTGCCTTCCTGTGCATTCTGCTGAGATCAGAGAGCCCCTTGCTTTGGAACGGAGCGTTACCCGGCACTCTTACTATCAGCCATTGATGTTTCTGTCAAAACTCACAGGCAGTAGGAAAAGTCTCGTTTAACATCCCATTGCACTTAATTTAATTCATTTGTCTTACTTTTGTAAGGTTTCTAAATATTAACGAATACCTGATTAGTTAATTTAGGCATGATTAATTTCATCACATTTTAGTTTTTCTTTCTTAGACTTAGCTCAGGAAATTTGATGTCTCTTAATGAAATTTTCTGGTCATTTCAGAAACGGATGCCTGAGGTTTCCAATTTTCCATGGTATCTTTTTCCATCCCATTTTCTTAACCCTTCTACTCAATTAAACCCCTTTCTGTCTCAGCGAGGACCTTTTCTGGGGATAGAAATTTGTATAGTATTCTTAGCAATTCTATTTATTCTCTAAAATTTTTCATCACTGTTGTCATTGGTAACACACTCATACACATCCCCCCGCCCCACACACAGACTCCACAGCACTTTGGGTACCGAAGGAATTGGTTCTCTTAGGGAAGGTTGTAGCTACTGAGGTAGCAGCGATGATGGCAGAATAGTAGAATCCTTGGTAGAGTGTGGGCAGTCCTCCTGCTAGGCGACATGGAAAATGATGCTTTTATTTGAAACCTACGAAACATTTCAGTGTGAAGAAAAGGTGTCAATCTCTAAATTACATTTTCATTACAGACATAAAGAAGATGATTCTCAGAAGTGGGTGTTTGGAACTGACAGCTGTATTTATTCTAAGGTAAGGACTTTATAAGCCACAGCTTTTATTCCTAAGTTTTTCTGTTCCCAGTTTTGTATAAAATGCACTGTCTATTGTTGAAAGCAAGATATACTTTTTTTGTGCACAAATGATTTAACTCAGTTCTCAGAAGTTTAGAATTTAATTTAATTTAACCCAATACTTTCCTCTGAGGTTTTGTTTGTCTTTAAAACACTAGTTTTCCAAAGCTAAAAATAATTTTCCACAATTTATTGCTAGGAAACAACCTAGCATTTCAGGTCATTAGTTTTCTTTCTTTTATCTCAATATTTAATTTAATGTATTATTTTTCTTGAGATATAATTGACATATACCATTGTACAAGTTAAAGGTATACAGTGAATTGATTTGTTAGACGTATATCTTGCACTATGATTATCAGCATGGCATTAGCTAACACCTCTATCTTGTCACATAATTACTTCTTTTTGTGTACAATTAAGACAAAGCTGTCTTAACAGCTTTGAAGTTTATAATATATTATTGTTGCCTATGATCACTATGCTGTGCATCAGATTTCCAGAACTTATTTCTACCTACTAGTTGTAAGTTTGTACCCCAGCTCCCCCACCCCCCTGGTCACCACCAGATTTCTCTGTTTCTAGGGAGTTTGGCTTCTTTAGATTCCACATGTAAGTGAGATCAGGCAGTACTCGTCTCTCTGTCTGACTTGTCTCACTTTGCCTAATGCCCTCTAGGCCCATCCATGGTGTTGAGAATGGCAGGCCTTCTTTCTCAAAACTCAATAATGTTCCAGTGTGTGTGCACATATAAATATGAGTAAAACACATATCGCATCCTGTTTACCCATTTGCCCATTGATGGACACTTAGACACTTAGGTGGTTTCCATATCTTGCTACTGTGAGCAACACTGCAATAAACATGGGACTACAGATACCATTTCTGTATCTGTGTCAGTTTTCTTATTCATTCCAGTGAATGAGATTACGGAAAATTGGCACTTTGGAGAACTGGCAATATCTACTAAAGTTGAGCATGTCTATGTAGCCCAGCAAACCCCCTCCTAGTTTACTGCTAAACTGAAGTACTTATATTTACTAAAATGTCTGTAGCAAGTACTGATTGAGGTAGCCTCAGTGGGGGCTAACACTTACGGTAACCAGCAGTGGAATGGACACATATATTGTGGTATATATAGTCCATGGGATATAGCAGAGTTGGAAAACTTCTGTAAAGGACCAGATACTAAATATTTGGGGCTTTGTGAGCCACATGATCTCTGTCCCGATGTCTCAACCTGCTTTGTAGTGTAATAACAGCCATAGACAATGTGTAAGTGAATGGTAT
The DNA here is from genome assembly GCA_039655065.1 of Glossophaga mutica. Lineage (NCBI taxonomy): Eukaryota > Metazoa > Chordata > Mammalia > Chiroptera > Phyllostomidae > Glossophaga > Glossophaga mutica. Next base: position 25,172,521 of record CM077308.1, read on the forward strand.
GCCTGGGTTTCAATAAAACTTTCTTTTCACAAATAGGTGGTTGGTCCGACTTGGCTCATGAGTCGTCATTGTCTGACCCTGGGGGATGATAGCAATGGCAATGAACAAACTATAATGTTGTTCTTTTGGGGAACAATATAATGGGGAACAAAAGATAAACCAGATGTAGGAGAATACACACTATATGATTGCGGTAATTTAAACTTTAATGCTAGGCAAAGCAGCAAACTATCGTGTTAAAAGTCAGGAGAGCGGCTGTAGCAGAAGGAGGTTGGTGACAGAGGGGCCGGAGGAGGAGTGCGTCAGGTGTGTTGTGAGGTCCCTTTTTAGACCTGGGAGGTCAAACAGGTGTTCACCGTGTGAAAAAACTGATGGAATTGTATGCTTATGGTTTATAGACTCTTCTGTACGCATAGTATATTTATATAAAAGTTTGCTTTTAAAAAATGAGATCTGCCTACAGTTCTCAAGATTTCCTTGCTGTTCTCTGGTTCCCAATCCAAATGGAATGCAGATCAACCATTAAGTATCAACCATCGGTACTTAAGAAAAGCAAATATTAGATTAATCACATTAGGTATCTGTTAGGGGTTGCCTCAGAGTCCTACCACCATGGTATCCAAAATGCTAAGTTACGTAGATGAATGAAACTGGAGTACATGGCGTGTTGATTTTTCAGGGCTCCTGTAACAAGTACCACAAACTGGGTGCCTCGAAACCGCAAAAATGTATTCTCTCACACAGTCCTGGAGGCTGAAGTCTGAGATCAAGGTGTTAGCGTGCACTGCTCCATCTGAACCCTTTCGGAGAGCGTTCTTCCTGGTCTCCCCTGTCTTTTGGTAGCCCAGACTTTGCTTGACATCTGGCCACATAACTCCAGTCTTCACTGCCATCGTCACAGGGCCACCTCCCTCTGTTTCTGAGTCTTCGTGTGGCGTTCTCTGTGTGCGTGTCTGTCCAAATTTCCTTCCTCTCATGAACGCACTAGTTATATTGGATCAGGGCCCACCTAAGGACCTCATATTAATTTGATTACATTTACAGAGACGTTATTTCCAAATAATGTCACCTTCACAGGTACCAAGGTTGGGGGGGTACATGATTCAACCTATAACGCATGGCATGCCAGTTATCAATATAGTCCCCTTCAGTTTCAGATGAGCTATTTATCACCTGGCACCTGCCTTGGACGGCTTCACAACAGGGTACCGCCAGTACGGCACCATCTTGTGAGTGGTTTCGTTGAGCATGTCTCTCTCGGGTAGCTTCTTGGTGGAGTATTACCTACCAATTAGGCCCCTCCCTGCAGATGGCTGCCCTTGGTGCTCCGAAGGCAGAGTGACTGAATCCTGCTAGTGCACTGCCTGAGGGACTTCCCTGACATCCTGTCAGCCACAGCTGTGCTCTCTTCCTGTGGCTGGGATCTCAGTCTTGGGACAGGCTTTCTCCTTGGCCATTCTCTCAGGCCTGAAAGTACTGGCTGCACCCTCTATCTGCTGTTCACATATTCTTTAATGTTCTCGTTGACTCTTACTAGCCAAAGCTGCCACTTGAATTCTCTCTTACTAACTCTTCAAATTACTATGTGGTTTCTATCTCCTTATTAGACCCTGACTGGTGTGGTAGAATTATTGGGCTGGCCAAAATGTTCGTTCAGTATTTGTCTGTAAGATGGCTCTAGTAGCACTTACTTGTCTTTAACTTCATTCGAAACCGTTTTGTTAGACGGCATTGTGACAGTTGTCATGTCAGCGTGTATTTAAAAAAAACTTATCAAAACTGGTTAATTTTTGTGCAATCATTTTAATATTGAAGATGGAAGAAAATATTCAGCATTTTCAGCATAGTATGCTTTATTATTTTGAGAAAGGTTAAAAATGCAACTGAAACACACACCAAAAAAACAAAAAAAAAAACAAAAAAAACAAAAAGATTTGTGCAGTGTGCGGAGAAGGTGCCGTGACTGATCAAATGTGTCAAAAGTGGATTGTGAAGTTTCGTGCTGGAGATGTCTCGCTGGATGATGCTCCACGTTTGGGTAGGCCAGTTGAAGTTGATAGCTACCAAATCAAGACATTAATTGAGAACAATCAATGTTATACCATGTGGGAGATAGCTAACATGCTCAAAATATCCAAATCAGTAAAGTTATTGGTAAAAATGAAAAATGTCTTTTATTTTGCAGAAAAATCCACACAGACTTTTTGGCCAACTTAGCACATAGTTCAGTTGTTATTCCGTGACAACCTGCAGCATTGGACAAATGTAGGGAGTTTGATGCAGTTTAAAATTTTAAATTAACATGACAGCATTTCCCTGAGTAATTATTTGCTGGCACACTAGCTAAAATCCCAGCCCTCTTCATGAACTCAACAAGGACGATGTACTTTTAGCTCTGTTCTAAACCAGGGGATTGGACATAGCCATCAAATGTCAAAGCATTTTTAAAATTTCATTTTTCTAAATTTATTCTGAGATTCACCCCAGCTTTCCCTTTATCCTATTTCTGACTTCACTACCTTCCTGAACCAGAATGAGGCTCTAGGTTGGTAGAAAGGGAATCACAGAAAGGCCAAAGCTTTTATTTCTTGGAATAGAAAGTAGGATTTCAAGCCTGTCCCACAATATCCCTCCTGCTCTTTCACCTGTGCCCATACGTGAAGACCTCACTCTCAGAAACCCTGGATGGAGCTGACTCCTGTTACCCAAGATCATAATTCTGACTTGTGTAAGCATCATCCTTCCCACCAACAGCCATGGAAGGGCAGGGCCAGGATTTTGGTGGATTTTCTTCCCTTTCTCTCTCTAAATTAAGGTACCTAAACATCCACTTCTACTCTGCTGGGTTTTTTACCTTTCCTTGTAATGTCTAATTTTTGAATTATTCCTAATAGTGGTATCGATAGCTAGTAAGTAATGCTTATTTCTGTGTTTCAAACGTATTATTTTAAAGAGAATTTTGATTCTAAAAATTTTAATGTTACATTTCCAAACACAGTCACTGATTTTTTTATTACAGTTATTCTAGATTCAAAGAGCAAAACTATTTTTTAATGAGGCATTTCATTCTTATAGAGGTTTCAAAATTTTAATTAGATCTAAATTTAGTCATATCCAAAACTATATCCATTTAGTTAAGGCCAAAATGGAGGATAATTTGATAATTATTTACAGCTGGATCATAAATGGAGCTCATTCCACTCATTTTTTAAAAAGACAGAATTACTGCTTCAGGATATTAATGACTAATCCCGGCTGTACCACTTATTAGCTGTGTGGCCTTAGGCAGGTCATTTAACCTTTCTGGGCTTCACATTCTTTGTCTGCAAAGTAGAGATATTCACACCAGCATTTTGAGTATTTGGCACAGATTCTGGCCCATCAGTAGATTCTGGCATATTGATTCTAGCTAATTCATAATTTGTAGCTATTAATGATGATAATAATGAACAAATTTAAATACAGTATTGCATTTTGTTATTGTTTTTACGTGGATAAGGTTTTTTGTTTGTATTTAATGTTAACCATCTCTCTATTAATTTGCAAAAAGATAGATTACTTCCTTTATACAGACCACCAGTTTCAGCTCAATTAAATATTTAAATTTAAACATTGAACCCATGAAATATCTAGGAAATAAAACATGGGTTAAAGCATCTAACCCACAGTAGCAGTGAGTAGATATTTTTATGAGTTTACAAACAAAGATAAAACCCATATGGAGAAAGACTAATGGCTTTGAGTATATAAAAAATTTTAAAGCTTCTAAATCTAAAATAGCCTACCAAAAATAAGTAGGGAACTATGGCAAATAGGGGACAGCTTTGAAATATAAATGTCAGAGAATGGAATAATACTTAACATATAATAACACTCATATAATAATAGAAAAGGCTAAACACTTCAATAGAAAAATAGGCAAAGGACATAAAAAGGAAACACACAACAGAAGGAAAATTAAAAGTCCTGGCTGGTGTGGCTCCGTGGGTTGAATGTTGGCCTGTAAACAAACAGAAAAATTAAAATAGCTAAGCCAAAATTAAAAAGTTCAGCCTAGGTGGGAGGCAATATTCAATAAATGATGTTGGGAAAGTTGGACAGATCCATGCAAAAATTTGCAACTAGACCACTTTCTTTCACCATATCGAAGAATAAACTCAAAATGGATTAAAGATTTAAATGTAAGACTTGCAACCATAAAACTCTTAGAAGAAAGCATAGGCAGTAAAATCTTTGACATTTCTCTTAGCTTGCATTTTTGGACATGTCTTTGCAGACAAGGGAAACAAAAGGAAAAAAATAAACAAATGGAACTATATTAAACTAAAGAGATTTTGCACAGCAAAGGAAACCACCAACAAAACAGAAAGGTATCCCACTGAATGGGAGGAGATAATTGCCAGTGGCATGTCTGATAAGGGGTTAATAGCCAAAATTTATAAAGAACCCATACAACTCAACGCTGACATAAAAAATTAAAAAGTGGGCAGAGAATCTGAATATACAATTCTTCAAAGAGGAAGATGGCCAATAGACAGATGAAAAGATGGTTAATGTCACAAATCATCAGAGAAATACAAATTAAAATCACAGTGAGATATCACCTCACACCTGTCAAAATGACTGGCATCAACAAATCAACAAACAAGGGTGGGCAAGAAAAGAGGACCCTCGTGCACTGTTGGTGGGAATGCAGGTTGGTGCAGCCACTGTGGGAAACAGTGTGGAGATTCCTCAAAATATTAGAAATGGAACAGCATTATGACTCAGTGATTCCATGTCTGGGTATATAGCCAAAGAAACCCAAAACACTAACTCCAAAAAATATATACACCCCTACGTTCATGGCAGCATTATTTACAATAGCCAGGATATGGAAGCAAGCAGCCCAAGTGCCCATCAATAGACTAATGGATAAAAAAGTGCCATTACAAATGTACAATGGAATATAACTTGGCTGTAAAAAAGAATGAAATCTTACTTACCATTATGACAGTATGGATGGGCCTCAAGTGTATTATGCTAAGTGAAATAAGTCAGAGGGAAAAAATACCATATGATTTTACTTTTATGTGGAATCTATAAAACAAAATAAGCAAACAAACAAAATAGAAACAGACTCTTATATACAAAGAACAGACTGAAAGTTGCCAGATGGGAGGAGGTTTGAGGGGCAGGTGAGAAAGGTGAAGGCACTGAGAAGTATAAATTAGTAGTTATAAAACAGTCATAGAGATGTAAAGTACAGCAGAGGGAAGACCGTCAGTAATAGTGTAATGACTATATGTGGTGCCAGGTGTGGACTGGAGAGATTGTCGGGGTTGGGGGGGGCGGTCACTTTGTCGAGCATATGGTTGTCTAACCACTCTGCTGTGCACCCGATACTAATACAAAATAATATTGAATGTAAACTATAGTGGAAAAAGCTTAACAGTTCTGCCTCAGTAGAATCTCAACAAATACAAAACAAAACAATGAGATGGCATTTCCTCCTTATTAATTATGGGAGCTATAAAATTAGCAGTGTCTAAAGTTGATGAAGATTGTGAGAAAACACACTTCTTTTCTCTACCCACATTGTATTTATTACTGTGTTACATTACCCCCAAGCACAGTAATTTACAACAACCAATATTTGTCATCTCACAGATTCTGTGGCCTGGGAACGTGGGGGCGGATGGCTGGGCAGCTCTAGCTCAGAGTCTCTCATGGGGCGGGAGTCAAGGTGCCGATGGGGGCCGCCGCATCTGCAGCTCGACGGAGCTGGGAGGTCTGCTGCTCCTGCACACATTTACTGGCTTTGTCTACATAATTGACCCATTTGAAGTGCACCATTTAGTGTTTTTCAGCATATTCACATGGTTGTACTTCCATCACATCACCTGATTTTAGAACATTTTTGTTCTCCCTAAAAGACCTTGTGCTGTGCCCTTATTTCCTCTATTCTTTCTACCCCCACTGCAGCCCTATTCATCTCTGTAGATTTATCTGTGCTGGATATTTAATGTAAATGGAATCATATAATACATGGCCTTTTATAACTGATTTCTTCCGTTTAGCATAATGTTGCCCAAGCTCATTCACATTGTAGCATGCATGAATAATTTATTTTTATTGCCAAATAATATTCCATTGCATAGAAATATCACATTTTATTTATCTACTTATCAGTAAATGGGCATTTTGTTTGCTTCCACTATTTTAGCTATTGTAAATAATGCTGCTATGAATACTGGTATGGAAGAAGTTTGTTTGTGTATGTATGTTTTCATTTCTCATTGGTATATAACTTGGAGTGGAATTCCTGGGTCATATGATAACTCTGTGTTTAACATTTTAAGGACTGGCCAAACTGTTTTTCAATGCAACTGCACCATTTTATATTCTTACCATCAACATACGAGGGCTCCAGTTTCCTCACAGCCGTATCAACTCTTGCTGTTCTTTGTCTTTTGATTATAGTTATCCTAGTAAGTGAAATGGCCTCTCACTGAGATTTGGACTTGTAACATTTTGCTAATGACTAATGATGTTGAACATCTTTTCAAGTCTGTATTGGCCATTCGTATGCCTCCTTTGGAGAAATACTTTGTAAGATCCTTTGCTTATTTTTAAATTGACTTTTTATATTGAGTTGTAAGAGTTCTTTATATAGCTGAGATACCTATCGCTTTATCAGACATATGATTTGCAAATATCTTCTCCCGTTCTCTAGGCTGTCTTTTTATTTTCCTGGTGGCATTGTTTGTGGCACAAAAGTCTTAAGTTTTGATGTAGTGTAATTTATCTTTTTTCTCATTTCTACTTCTAGTAGGGTTCCTTACATTTTTAAAAATAGGCTTCATTTTTTAGAGTGGTTTTAAGTTTACAGCAAAACTGAGTGGAAAGTACTGAGTTCTCATATAACCCACATTCCCCCACACACAACCTACCCACTATGAACATCCCGTACGTTAGTGGTTCATTTGTTACAGATGATGAACCCATACTGACACATCGTTACCCAAAGTCCATGCTTTACACTAGTGTTTACTCTTGATGTTGTACCTTCTATGGATTTGGATAAATGTATAATGACATGTATCTATCATTATAGTGTCGTACGGAATAGTTTCACTGCCCTACAGATCCTCCGTGCTCCACCTATTCGTCCCTCCTAGCCCCTGGCAACCCACCAGTCTCTTCTCCTGTGTCCACAGTTTTGCCTTTTTCCAAAATGTCATATAATTGGCATCATTCAACATCAAGCCTTTTCAGGTTGGCTTTTTTCATACAGTAACATGCATTTGGGCTTTGTAGTCCCTTGCAACTTTAACATGCGCATTTAGTTATACATTTTCTAACAAAGTTTAGTTACTCAATATTTCTGTTTTCCCAGACCTTATAAGTACCTTAGTGCCCTTTAATTAGTCACTGGATACTTCCTCCTATTTTTGTTAGAACTTTATTTCTACACCTCAGTAAAGAAGTTTATTTCATACCTGAGGCTGCGTATCTAGACTTAGGTCCTAGTAAACAAGTGGATGATACTGAGCAAGTTGCTTAACTTCCCTGGGTCTGGTTTTTAATTTTTGTATTAAAATGGGCACAATAATAATACTTATTTCAAAAGGCTGTTGCAAAGATTAAAACGTAAATATATTGTCATGTGGGAAATTACTTTGATGTGAATCTCCAAATACGCTCCTAGATAGTCTACCTTAGAGCTCATGGAACAAAAAGGTGCATACACTAAACTTAAAAGTTCAAATCAAATGTATTAAATAGATTTAGAACACAGAAAAAAATGTGTAGAGAGAGAGATGGGCTAGGTTAACATCCTGAAGGTGTAAGTGGACCGAAGGGCACATCACCCAGTCTCTGCAGCGCTCACATGTCGTCTGTCCACGGTGCGCCTCCCTTCCCTGCCGATGAGCTGGTTACGAGGACCAGAGCTGAAAAGTCAGAGCAAGGGGGCCTAACAGACAGAAGTGCCTGAGGCCGTGGCACACACTTGCTCTGTGAGAAGGCTGCTTGGCAAATGCACTCGGCCAGTGATACACTGTGCTCCCCACTTAGCCTGATGGGCAGCTATGGCTTTCCTCCAGCAGAGGGTCCAAAATCAGAGTCAGCAATGGGTGGCCACTGAAAGATCTCACGTTTTCTGTATGTGCCATCCATGTGTTTCATTTATGTTTAGTGTCACATAAATGCTTGTTGCTTCGTTCTTTAGTAAATTATAACAATTAAGTGTCTGTTTATCCTTCTGCCCCTTTCTATGTTCATATACATACTCTCTACTTACTTTCTGTCTGACACTCCTCAGGTTACTAATTTACTTATCTGTGCTTAATGCAGCTAATGAATTTCATTCATCCTAATGGTTGTTTTCTTGTCTTCTGGAACAGAATTGAATGTTCTCAAACAATACAGAAACTGCATATTACGTATGTGCGGTGTCTTTACACTCATACCTTTATGTAGAAATAAGTCAATAAATGCTAACTATTATTAATATGTAATGTGGTTTTAATAGTGTTAGCTAAGAGTAAAGATTAGCTATCAAGTTAAACTTTATCAAATCAAACAACTAATTAGAGTCACAATGTTAAAGTTAGTTGGCTTGATTTTGGTCTGAAATTGATAATGAAGTATAAAGTTTAGTAGCCACTCCTTTTTACTATTAATCTAATTTACCCTCCCATCATTCTAGCTGTATAGATTTTTGGTTTTTGCTTACAAGGCTAGTACCACATTTCCCCCCCTTTCCTACAGGCTTATCCTCACTTTGCTCTGACCTACCTGGAGGAGCTAACAGCACAAATGGATGTGACCCAGACAGAGCATCGCATTCACCATGGCGCCTGGACCACAGCTCATCAGGAACACGGCAGCAGCTTAGCAGAAGAGGTCGGTGCAGTGAGCCAGAGGCAAGGCAGAAATAGACCTCTGACAATGGATTTCCCAAAGAGAAAGCAATTCAAGTTATTTTCAGGAGGCAAGCAAGAGTCCACATCCTAGTGTTGCTGATGGTTTAAAATCATACACATAATGTAACTATTGAAATGCACATTAACATTTGTAGAAACATCTGTGTATTTACATAAACATTTATTAAATAGATGGTGACACACTAGCTTTTCTTATGGCTGCCTTCTTTTGTTCTGGCTACATACAAATCATTTATCTGCAGGATGAAGAAGACTGACGAAGAATCACCGTTTGTGATTCTACAAATGGTGTAATGTTACAATTTTGGCGTATATAGTTTAGATGTTCCCTCTCAGTGAAAATTGGCTATGTTATTTCTATATTTTATTTATTAGGTTCTGCAAGAAAGTGCCAGCGTCCCTGGTCTGAAGCATCTGCCAGAGCCTTCAGACACCGATTTAACGCCAGAACGTTCTCTTGGGGAGACAGGGCAGCTGACAGTGGCATTGGTGAGGCGGCTGGAAGAGAAACATCCCAAGGCGGCTGCTCAGAGGTAGGGCGCTGGCAGCAGGCATGCGGCTTTATTGCTCAATGACATTCCATGTGCTCCTTCAGTTTCATGTAAGATTGATTTCTTGACGATTATTGAAATATCTCAAAAGCCCCTTGGCTTTCAAGCACAGTAGTTTTCGGGTCACATTTGATCAAGCGAGGTGACATTTATGTGTATTTCATTAAAGATCAACGTGCGGTATTGTTTAGAGGCATACTTAGGAAGGGTTGCTTTCCTGGGAATGCGCTAAAATACTCTGAAATAACATAATCAGGGCAAGACAGTCCTAAGCATATAAACAATTGTGAAAATACCGAGAGGCCTGTAAGAAGGCCATACTCATAAAATCCTTTTAATGTTACATACGGAGAATATTATAGTTAGACCTTAGGATGAGTGCACAATAGTGGTAATGTAAGTGATTGACAGGATTTCTATTACTGGATAAAATTAACATCAGTGATTTTGCTCACCAGTCGAAAATTATCCTTAGTTGGAAAATGGAAACTGTTTCTCTGATCCTCTTAATTTGATTAGAAAGCTAAAGTGTATTATTATTCTGTTGGGGTTTGATGTTATAAATTACAAAATGACTTTATGAACTGCAACCTTAATATATAATTGTTTGAAATTGACTACCTTGAAGTACTCTTAAAGGAGTAATACAATTCTTACCATACTCATTAAAGTTTAAGAGAATTCCTAAGTTGAAATATTTTAACTGTCGCTAGAAATGTCAATTACATGAAAAAACAAAAAATGACAACCTTTATTTAAAAAATCAATTTCATCCGGGTTCATTGAGATGTAGTTGACATGTAATATTGTGTAAGTTTATGGCAACCTGACTCTTTATTTCAATTAAAAACTATATTATATTCTGAGAGTACATATTCCTGCCTCCGAATTTGATGGGAAAGGAACATTTTTTTTTCCTGATAACAAAAGTGACTCTTCAGTGTATCGTCTCTTTAATTTGTTATTTAAACCTCAAATCCTTTGATGTTATTGTTTTTAGTAAGACAGAACATAGGTAAACAAAGTAACAAACTTAGTTCCTTACTATATCATGGTATGGGCATCCCTGGAACGGTGTGAAAACTTAGGTTCCAGGTCTTCTTTCCCAGCTACTTGCTCTTCCCAGCTTTCTGACGCTCCCTCCACCACAGCATCACCAGGCTACAGTGAAACAGCCAGGATGCTCCATCGGGGCGCTAGAGAGACGCCTCTTGGGAGCAGTGTTTGAAGTCTTCAAGTAAAACAGGAGCTACTGGGGCACTGGGGAACTCAAACACTCTTCTGAGGCCACTGTTGGCCTATCTTCCCAGACTCATTCAGCAGTCAGTACTTTCTGACAGAATGCTGGGGCTTGTCGTTATCCTGCCTTCAACTCCAGGAGGCACAGGTTTCTTCTGCTTTCAGTTTTTTTGAAATCTATATGGTATTTTTGTATTTGTTTTGTGTTGGCTCTGGTGTGCCAGTGTGGGACCCCAGTGACAACCCACATACTTTTCTGTGACTCCTTCCTTCCCCAGCCTGGCAATATTTTTTCTGAGGGTTGAGGGCATTGAGTAGTTCAGGGATTTGTCTCCTGTGTTTTCTTGTATCTCTCCATGGCAATATAGTCTGATGCTGGAACATTCCTAGAAATGCTTACACTATTAGAAAATGTGAGCCCACCCCAACCCCAAGCAAAGCAGGTAATGTCAGCTAACATTCCACGGTACGTGTTTGAATTGTTAGAAGTAAATGTGATGTCTTTAAATTCTCAGAAAAGTAGTAAGCACTCTCTAACAGTTGCAAAAATGTTCTGAAAACAAGTAGAGGTACAAAAGAGTTTTTCATGGGGGGTGTATTTAGATTTGTGATTTTTAGTCAATGCCAATCGACCAGTAAACATACTTGGGATTTTGTAGGAAACTTCCCAGGGCCTGAGGTATTGCCCAGGGTTCGAATCTCAGGCTGCAGCAGCTCTTCTGGCCTTAAAACCTCAGGGCTGTATCTGCATTCTCTTCTCTGCCCCCACAATTTACCACAATAGGTGTAATTTCAGTATCTCTCCCTCTTTCTCTGTTCCTTAACAAAGTTATTTTGAGAACAGAGTAAGTACTTAAGGCAATTTCTTTCTTCCCATTTTAGAAGGAACTGTTGGGCAAAATCAGAACCTGGGACTGACTTTGGCATATTGATTACTCGGAACCTTAGGTTGTCTTGTTAGGTTTGCACGCTTTCCCAATTCAAGGAGATGAGTGCATTATATTATTGTGGCCTCAAGGGAGGGCTTTCCATCTTCTTGCTTTTATCAATGACAGTTTTACAACATATAAGAATGAAATCATTGCCAAAAATAAAGGAATAATGTGAAATTATCAGAATTGTGGAAATTTGAAAAATAAATAGAATTTTAGAACAGGGAAATATTAATCAAATAATGTATATAAAGAACGTATAGTTGAAGGGAATTTAAAAAATGGAGATGTAATGTATGCACTTCCTTAGAAATAGCCAACAGATGAGAGAACCACAAGAGCCCAATTTGGGGAGATAGATCAGTAGTTAGGGGCAGGTAATATGTGGAAATGAAGGATAATGTTCAGTTATTAATTACCATATACTGACTTGGCTTGAGTGCTATTGAGGCCCCCAGGTATTAAATTAGTTCACTAAGGCCTTCCAGCTAGTGACTTAAGGCAAGCCTCTCTAAGCCCACAGTCTTGTTCTCAGCCACCATACTGTTCTCCCTGACCATGTATGTTCCTGCCCTAGCGGTTATCCAGATCTTCAGGTTTTCAAATGGGGCCTATTGTTTTTGACTGGATGTCCTGAAAAGGGACCTTTAAGTAAGGCAGAACAATTTAGACAGGGACTAATAAAAGACATGTCAACATATTCAGCTTTCAGCAAAGACAATAAGAAGTAGAAGACATTGAGGGAGACTGGGAACGCCTGATTTCTTGTTGAATCCAATAGTCTAGATTTACTGATTTACAGAGGCTTGCACTTGAAGGATGTAGAGATAATTTTTACCTTTTTTGCAATTCTTTTTTTAAAAGTTGAATTTATTGGGGTGGCATTGGTTCACAAAACCATACAGGTCTCAAGTGTACAACTCAACAAAACACCATCTGCGCACTGCATCGTGCACCCACCACTTTAAGCAAACTCTCTTTCCGTCTAGAGTTACGCCCCCTCTGCCCATCTCTACCTCCCTTCCTCCCCCCTTTCCCTCTGGCTGCACCGTACCGTTTTCTGTGTCTGTGTGTTATATAACTTGTCATGATTAACCAAGGTATTTCTCACACCTTGATGGTGGTTCAAGCCAACTTTGCATATACTAAATTTTGCAAAAGGCAACTAGTAGCTGTCATTTGTTGAATGCTTACATTATATACCAGTTGCTATGCTAAACAGATACTTATAACAACACGATAGATTAATTTATTTATTCTTATAATAATATAATGGTAGGGATACTCTTACAATCCATGAAGATACAGCAACTGAGGTTCAGATGTGCCTATTTATACAGCTGGTTAATGGGAAGAGGGGATTTGAACCTATATCCATTTAGATCTATAGCCCGTACTCTTTCTTTAGGAGAGATTGTAATTATTCAATTTTATTTTATTTTATTTTATTTTATTTTCCCCCATGTCCGTGAGTCTTTTTCTCTTTTTGTCCACCCTTACCCAATCCCCCAATACCCACCCCCCACCACCGTTAGTTGTCAGCTGCTTTGTGTCTATGAGCCTGTCTCTGTTTTGCTTATTCATTTTATTCATTAGATTCCACATATAAGTGCAATCATATGGTACTTGTCTTTCTCTGACTGGCTTATTTCACTTAACATAATGCTCTCTGTACTGTAAATCCATCCATACTGTTGCACAGGGTAAGACTTCCTTCTTTTTTTACAGCCCCATAGTATTGCATTGTGTAAATGCACCTCATCTTTGTTATCCACTCATCCACTGATGGACACTTGGGCTGCTTCGAAATGGTATAGCCCATACTCTTAACCACTGTTTTATTCCTTATTCCTAGCAGTTTTTATTCTATTGATTTCATAACAGAATGTCAATATATTGAGTAGCCATATTGCCATTACTAAAATTTTATGTGTATTACATCATAAAAGATTTTATTAGACTATTGCCATTTTGATTTGTGTATTATTGTGAGTTACATCCTAAAAAAACTACAACAATCACCACAAACCAGGCTTTCTTATCTAATCAGAATCATTTCATTTAACTTACATTTCAAACACTTGGGGAAAGCAATCTGTTGATTCATTTTTCTTTGTAACGTGGAAAACCTCTCTTTCCTATTGAAGAAAAAGGAAAAGTTTGTATTGTGTAAGGTCCTTAATGCAAGAGTCTTATTAGTTCATCATGGGTTATATTTTTTTGTTTGCTTTAGCCTCATTTCAAATGTTTCTCCTTCCTATAACAGTGAGATGTAGAATATGTGATTCTCTTCTTGTTTGGATAAAGTTGTGTGTATATTTAACTCTAACTTTGGTCCAAAATAAAGGAAAGGTCATATGCTGGCATCTTTAAGTGTCTGGAATGTGTTTGTTTACATTAGTTTATCCAGCAGAGCCCTTTACCCTTATTTAAATTGATAGGGGGTGGGGAAGGATTGGGACTGCCGACAAAGCACACTGACCCAGCTTGTCACCCAGTGACCTGTGAGAAGGAAATAATGAACTGTGAGTAGCTGTCATCTTAACTGTTTCTGACAGTCTGCCTTCGGGCACATCTGTGTTAGTTGCATTGGAAAGGCCTTTGTTCTTTTCCCACTAGTGACTCCGCTGAGCGCTCAGGGGTTTGCTAGCTCCTGTCCTCCCAACTGGCCCTCCTTCCCGGGGAAGCAGGCAGCTGCCACCCACCACACCATGTTTCTCTTCATGACCCGACTTGGCATGCACTTCGCTCTTTCAAAAGAGTACATATATTTAAAAGATCTTTGATTTATTTTAGATCTAAAATGCAATTTAATGTCCTGAGTTTTGATACTAATAAAAAAGCAAGTTATAAAATGTATTTACTATTATCCTAATTTTGTATAGCTAAAGGTAAAGATAAATAGATAGCTAATCAGATGGACAGGTGACTTGAAGGAGATAATTCAAAACATTGACAGTTGTTACTGAGCTTTAACTTTTATGTATTGTTTATTTTCCAGATTTTAATAATTGAATGTTGTATTTGCAATTGAACAAAAATCAACATATGTTATCAAAGCATTTTTAATGTAGGTGCTTGATACATGCTTTATTAACAGAACTATTTGGACTGAATTAGGTAAGAATATGCTATATTTTGGTTGACACTCTCCACTGTTATTTTAAAAATAAATTTCTATTTACTAATTTAAACTTCAAAATATCGCAAAACTATTGCAATATTTACATTTTAAAGTTAACCCATAAAATTATTATAATCATTAGTAACATAATTTGATAAGAAACAGGTGTTTCCATCCCCAGTTTCCTAAAGCATCACTAGTATTTCAGTCATAACAAAAGCAGAACATTCTGAATAATGTGTTTTATTTATAAGCTATAATTCCTGAGTCTGTTTTAAAGCCTTATTTACATCTTTACTATTGCTATAAAATTAGTCTTTCTCCTGTAATTAAGTTGAGCTGCAGTCAGTGTGGAATAAATACTGAGCGTTTGGTCCTCACCTTATTTTATTTACCCTTCCAGGAATACATAAATCCAAACTACAGCACTGGTCAGTTTTCATAAGGCCTTTCTCCCCTGGGAGAATAGAAGAAATGAAGCTTGAAAAAAAGTGACATGCTTTTTTTCTGCATTCAAGGTTTTCCTCTCTCAGTAACAGGTTTGAGATGCACTAGCTAACAGAACTACTTAGTCTCCTGCTTTTCAAGAAAGGTAAATTAATAGCAAGGAGAAATTCTTTAAGCAGACAAATGATGATCATGTCTCTATAATTATAATTTGTAAAAAAAAAAAACCTACAAATAAATATACTAATAATTGAAAGAGCCCTATCTAATTTTGAGAATTCAATAGCGTATGATTTATTGCTCTATTAAATCATTTTTGTAACTTTGCATATAGTTGGTGGTAATTGGTAACAACCTTATTTGATTAGAGCATTCTTCTCATTGTGGTCACAAATATCAACACAATTTTTGCAGAGATGGTAAGTGCATGGGTTAGTTTTAATAATACTCAGACTCTTTGTTTATAAGGAAAATGAACTGTTTAAATTACACTTATTCTTATTTCTAAACTCTTACCAATAAAATTAAATATTAACATAATAATTGCTTTTGATATTCATTAAATTCAATTATACTTTCTAAGAATGAAATCTTATGTTAGATTACATTACTGTTTTTAGCTATTGAAATGCTCAGCTTGAAGCATTAGCTTTAGCTTTTTTATACTGTATTCCATAGAGTTTGGTATTATATTTAAAAACATTAAATTTTGTGTTCCAGAGATGCAGAAATATATTTATCATTCTTTTTTTAAATTAGAAAAGTCAAATAACTTGGCTTTTGTTGATTGGCTGACATTGTTGCCTATTTGTGTGTTGGCATATTTTTAAATTAATTCCCATTTGTTCACTGTGAATAAATAAACAAATAAAGAAACAAATAATCTAATTGCACCTGCTTCTTTGAAACAAAATCAAAATCAAGTGTTCCAAAGGATTAGGTTTATATTCATAAATGTGCATTAATTCAAAAATTATAAAAGGCTTTCAAATAAGCATTTTGTGATTAATCTTTGTTGTACTTCCTGCCATGAGGTACCCAAACCTTCAGTAACACTGCTTAATTTCCATTTTTAAAAATGTACTATGTATCTTTTTGTTTTACTCAATATTGTCTATGAAGCTATTCAAGGTATGAATTGGAAACTCTACTTCTAATCTTCACACTTGTAGCTGCTGAGCTAGAATGTCTATCTGTCTGGCATTGCAATAGTGAATGCAGGAGCCAGTGAGGTTCTACATTTGGATAATGTGGGTGGGCAAGGAGAAGGCTGGTGGTGGAGGTACTATGTGCTTACAGTATAGGGAACTGGGTGAAGCAGAGTTCAAGCAGTCAGAGTGACCTGTCGGAGTTAGCAGTCAAAGCTTCCTAACTTGTCTACCTTTTCAGCCCTTGTCCCCTCAACAACCTGTTCTCCACTTAGTGGCCAGAATGTTCCTTTCATGTTCACAAGTCAGATTATGAGAGTTCTCAGCCCCAAATCCTCCAATGGCTTTTTACCTTCTTTAGAGTGAAACCATGGTCTTTACTTTTTCATTTTATTTCTTTTTATATTAAATTTATTGGGTGACATTGGTTAATAAGATTATATTGGTTGCAAGTGTACATTTCTGTGATACATGATCTACTTATCGTGCTGTGTGCCAACCACCCAAAGTCAAACCATCTTCTATTACCATATATTTGACCCATTTTATTCTTTAAAGCCTCCCCTACCCCACTTCCCTCTGGTAACCAGATATGTTGTCTGTGTCTGTGTCTGTGTTGTTTTTCTTATTTGATCATTTGTTGCTTTCTGCTTTATATCCCACATATGAGTGAAGTCATATAGTTCTTGACTTTTTCTGTCTGACTTATTTCACTTAGCATGATATTCTCAAGGTTCATCCGTGTTGTCGTGCACATGGCAGTACGTTGCCTTTTCTTGTGGCTGAGTAGCATTCCATTGTACATGTGCACCACATCTTCTTTACCCCATCATCTGTTGAAGGTTGCTTCAGCTGTTTTTATGTCTTAACCACTGTGAATAATGCTGCACTGAACATAGGGGTGCGTATATCTTTGCAAATAAATGTTTTCAAATTTTTTGAGTAGATACACTGGAAAGAGATTGCCGGTAACTCTATTCTTAATTTTTTGAGGAGCCTCACTACTGTTTTCCATTGTGGCTGCACCAGTTTACATTCACATCAGCAGGGAATGAGGGTTCCCTTTTCTCCACAACCTCTCTCCAACACTTGTTATTGGTTTTCTTGGTGATAATGGCCACGCTAACAGATGTGAAGTGGTATCTCGTTGTAGTTTTGATTTACATTTCCTAGTAGCTAGTGAAGTTAAGCATCTTTTCATATATCTGTTGGCCATTTGTATATCTCCTTTGAGTGGGTGTCTGTTCATGTCACCTGCCCATTTTTTAATTGGATTGTTTGTTTGTGTGGTGTTGAGCCGTATGAGTTCTTTACATATTTTGAATATTAACCCCTTGTCAGAACTGTTGTTTGCAAATACCCTCTCCCACTCAGTTGGTTGCATGTTTCTTTTGTTGATGGTTCCTTTTGCTGTGCAGAGCTTTTTAATTTGATATAGTTTCATTCATTTATTTTTGTCTTTACTTCCCTTGCCTTTGGGCTCAAATTCATAAAATCTTCTGTAATACCAAGGTCCATAAGTTCAATACCCATATACAGAGTATTGGGTACCCAACTACAGGGTATTATTAAAAGAGATTGAAAAAGACACAATAGAATGGAAAGATATTCATGTTCATGGATTAGAATACTCAACATAGTTAAAATGTCCGTATTACCCAAAGCAATATACAGATCGAATGCAATCCCCATCAGAATTCCAATGATTTTTTTAAATAGACATATAAATCATCAGATTTGTGTGGAACCAAAAATGACCCCAAATAGCCAAAGCAATCCTGAGGAAAAAAAACAAAGCTGAAAGTATCACACTCCCTGACTTCAAATTATGTTACAAAGTGACAATAATCAAAACAGTATGGTATTGGCAGAAAAGCAGACCCATAAACCCTTGGAACAGAATTGGGAGTCCATAAATAAACCTACATTTATATGGGCAAATAATTTTTGACAAAGGATCCAAGAACATGCAATGGGAAAAAGAAGGCCTTTTCTATAAATGGTTCTGGGAAAATTGGAAAGCCATGTGCAAAAGAATGAAATTAGATTACACTTTGTCCCCATATACAGAAATTAACTTAAAATGTATTAAAGACTGAAATATAAGATCTGAAAGCAAAGTCTTTACTAGATGCGACACAATCTTACTTTACCAGGCCGATGGTGTTTCTCTGACGTGACTCTCCCTTCCCTGCCTCTGTCCAGCCAGCCGGGCTTCCTGGCCCTCTCTCAGACTCATTTCACCAATTTTAGCGTCACATTTTCATTATAATTTCAATTTTGCTATAACATTTGATCCATGAATTATTCAGAAGTATATTTCTTAATTTTCAAATATATGAAACATTTCCAGTGTTGTATATGTGTGTTATTGACTCTAGATTAATTTCACTGGTTAAAGACTACTTTTGGCATGATCTTAACTCTGACATTTGTTGATATTTGCATTATAGACTAACCATACCTAGACATTTTTGTAAATTATTCATGTGTACTTGAAAAGAATATATATTCTGCAACTTAGAGGTGTGGTGTTCTATTATGTTACTTAGCTCAAGTTTGATTAATGCATTTCCAAATCTTGTGTATATTTACTGATATTTTGCTTGGTAGATCATTTACCAAAAGAAATATTGTTAAAATCTCCCACTTACAATTATGGATTTTTTCATTTCTCCTTTTATTAGATTTATGAATTTTTCATTTCTATCTTTTGAAGCTGTTTATTGGGTGCATAGAATTTTATAATTGTTATATCTTTCTTTTTTAAAAAAAGATTTTATTTCTTTATTTTTAGAGAGAGGGGAAGGGAAGGAGAAAGAGAGGGAGAGAAACATCAATGTGCGGTTGCGTCTGGCATGCCCCCGCAATGGGGACCTGGCCCACAACCCAGGCTTGTGCCCTGACTGGGAATCAAACCAGCAACCCTTGGTTCACAGGCCTGCACTCAACCCACTGAGCTACACCAGCCAGGACCCAATTGTTATACCTTGCTGATAAATTAATTATGGAATTATATTATGAAATGTTCCTATTTAGCTATAGTAAATTTTTTACTTAAAGTCTATTTTGCTTCATATTAAAGATAGTAACCTGAGCATTTTGGTCAGCGTTTTCATGATATATTTTTGTGTCCTTTATTTTCAAATTTTATCCTTATATTGAAAGTGTTTTACGTGAAAGCATATAATTTTTCTGAATGCAGTATGCCAATTCGTCTTTTCATTGAAGTACCTAGTCCACTTACCCATAACAATTATTGCTACTTTGGGATTTAAACATACACATTACTACTTGATACCTATGTATTCCATCTGCTTTATGGTTTGTTTTTTGTTGTTTGGGGTTTTTTTTTTTTTTTTTTTTTTTTTGCTTTCTCTTGTATATATTGAATATTTTATATATTACCTTATTCTTTTCCTCCCAATTATCTTGGTAGTTATACATTCTTTTACTATTCTTTTAGTGGTTATTCTAAAGATTATACATGTTTCACTGGTTTATTAACATATAATATAAATTGGTCACTTCTTAGATAATTCAAGGATTTTAGAAGTTTTACGCTTCATACATACACTTTCTGACTACATGCTGGTGCAGAAACACCCCACAAAATATTATAATTATTATTTCTTAGTCAATATTATTTAGAATAAGTCACATTTTACCCTTTCTATTGATATATATTTTTTTCTGTATGCCGGAACTTCCATCAGGAATCATTTTCTTTCTTCATAAACAACATCTTTTATGTTTTCTTAGGTTGGGTCTGCACATTGTGAATTCTCTCAATATTTATTTGTCTCAAAATATCTATATTTCACTTCTGTATTCTCCTTTTCATATTTTTTTACTGGGCATGAAAGTCAAGGGTTGTCACCTTTTTTTTTTTTCTGCAATATCTTAAAAATATCGTTCCATTGTCTTTGGCTTCATTCCCTTCCCCCCACAACTGAGAACTGCTCCTTTGAAGGCAATGTGTGGTTTTTCTCTGACTGACTTTAAGATTTTTTTGTATTAGGTTTTTACTATAATTTTCCTTAGAGTTTTTTGTTGTTATTGTTTATTGTTTGTATTTATAATATTTGGGGTCTTAGCACTTGAATATGTGGCTTACTGTATTTTATCAGTTTGGGATAATTCTCTGCAATTGTTTCTTCAAATATTGTTTCAGCTTCATTTTCTCTCTTTTCTCTAAAGGACTTCTAATGACATATATATTAGAACTTTTTTTAAATATGTACCTTATGTCTCATGTTCTATTTTGTATTTTCTACCTTTGGTCACCTTATGCTTTAGTGTGAATATTTTCTTTTTACTTTCTTCTCAGCTCATTAATTTTCTCTTCAACTTTTTCTAATCTGCAGCTAAATTTATACATTGAGTTCTTAATGTCTCATGGTATTTTCAAGTATAAATTTTACATTTGGTTTTATGGCTAATGATATTAGCATAATTTACTTAATCAGTGCTCTGTTATTGAGCAATTTGGTAGTTTCTAATATTTTAAGTTTATAAATTGCGTTAGAACAAACATCTTTGATTCATGTTTAGAGTTCATTTAAGCTATGAACATTTATTAACCACCTTTTTTTCCTGCCCACAGCTTTGTTGACACTGAGAATATAAATACATAAAAAGTCTCTAATTTTCAAGAGTTCATGTTATGATAAATCATTTGCTGCCAAGTTACTTGTGAAACTTTGCATAAGGTTGTGGAAATTGCATTGATCATGATATTTATTGAATTGCTGTTTTTATTTTCTATTTTATTAATCTATCACTTAGCTAACCAAATAATTGGCCGAATTTGTACTTTCTAACAGCATTTGTGTTTTTTGCAAACATTAACCATCTTCATATTTTTTATGATTTTAAAATAAACTACAGTTAGTCAAAGTATGATACCTTTTGTCTTAGAATTCTTTTTACGCTTTTAAAACAATTACTCAGTATTGACCTTTGATAATGAATAGTTTCTGGAAATATTTATGAAAAATAAACAATTTTGTCTTCTACTTAGTTATTTAATAATAATTATTTTGCAGTATATATAATCATTTTAATTACCTGTCAGTTTAGCTACTTGAATACAACTGATAGTCCTTTTGATTGACTTGTTGTCATCTAAGTTTGTCATTAGTCTATTTTTTTTTTATGGAAAGTTTCCAACTGGGCCTTTCTGTGTTTATGAGGCAAGGGGGCCAACTGCACAGACAAAGCAATACTCTAATATTCACGTGCTCAGAACACGTGGATTTTAGAATCAAGTTTTAAACCTTGAACTCCCATTGCTAAGCTTTGTTTATTGTATTCTTTGCTGTTCTCTTACTTGCTAACACTTGAGAGTTAATTCACATAGCTAAATATTAAACATTAGTTTCTCACTTTTATGTTAATTCATTCATTTGATAAATGCTTTCACGTGCTTATTAAGAGAGATGCTATAACTTCCTAATTGATGTCTCAGTATCTGGAGTCAGATTAGCCTTGTTTCCAGTCCTAACTCCTGTAAGTACTCACTGTGTGATTTTGGGGAAGCTGTTTAATACCACTAATACTCAATTTCCTCATATCCAAAAGGGGGATAATAACTATTGTGAAATGTAAATGATATCACAAATGTTAAAGGATGGCACAATTCCTGGCACATAGTAAATATTCAGTAGATGGTAGCTTTCATGGTGGTAAAAATGTGCTATTATTAGTATTGATTTAGTATTAAGTATAAAAATAAGGATGCAAAGCACTTCCTCCCTTTAAAATTCTCATTGAGGAAAAGCTGTGAACCACTACATTTTTAATGTTATTCAAAAATAACTTTTTCAGTTCTTAGGAGATGTAGAGAATTGTGCTATGTAGTATTTGAGTAGGTCTTAAAAAACTCACCACAACTTCAAAGTATATATATATGCTAAATATGTATATTCACAATGGAATAACTTATCAGTAACAAACTATAGTCATTTACCAATATGTGTTTCTTTGTGAAAAAGGAAATTGGGTATATTAAATTACCAAATTAAAGGATATAAATAATTAGGATAGTCTGTTCTCAAGAAAGTTGAAGAAAGATTAAAATTCTAATATCTGTTATTGTTTTTTATTATTCATGTCTATCATTAAACTTGTAGAAAAAACAGATAAAGTAAAAGGAAAGGAAAATAAATAATCCTAGATTATTTTCATATTTTTCCTGTCTATATTTTTATTGTCATAGTTATATTTCCGAAATGGGGAATGCTAATTTCTTTGTGTTTGATAATAACAATACAATAACAGACATTAATATGATCTGTGACCATATTTTTACAAGGTTAAATATATGCCTATATTATAATCTTTTAGTGTGAATCTTAATTTGTGTAACCAGTGCTACAATAAAGGACTTTCAAGTGTTTTCACGTTTTTTCTCTTACAAACAAGATTGCTATAAAGAGTGGATGGACACTGGGAACACGATGTAGGTGTTCAATAATAAGAATCTCAAGTTTTTACTCAGCAGTACATGAGAAGTACCTCCTCACAAATGTCATGAATCAGAAAGAACAAGGGCCATGTGTTTGGAAGGGTTGTGGAGAAGGGACTAGAGCTGTGCCCATGAGGAGAATTGGCACTCGTTTTGTTTGAAAGTAAAGGGAAGAACATTTCATGAGGAGAAATGGTATTCCTTTTTACTTATGAAATGATGGCTCCTCGAAAATTGATGCACGGCCATGCAAATCTTTTTTCTTGTGAAAATTACCATTCGGCTTAGTCAATTTAAGAGTGGATCTCTTTACATGGCCTATTTACCAGAGATCTAGGATTGTTCTAATTCCTATTGAAGTGAGCACATGTACGAGAAAGCTATAATTATCCTGCAGGTATGCATTCTCCTGGAGTCACTGGAATTTTCTTTTCTTTTTTTGTGCCCTTAATTGTATTGGAAAATTTTACAGTTTTAGAAGTCAATTTTTTTCTTCCTGAGGTCAGTGAGTTCTTTTACCTTAAGAGGAGGCTGAACTTTGATAGTTCTATTTTTTTTTAATGAATCTGGCTCTGGCATAATTGAACCCATGTCTTTGCCACTGTGAAAACTTGACAGGTGAAAAAGTTTCCACTGTTCAGAGATAAGCTGGGAAAAGTATGCTTCTTAGTGTTTATTTGATGCATATTATATATGGCTGCGAAGATGCAGGAATTCAGTGAATATGACTGAGGCCATAAGGTAGGGCTTTGTGTTGCATCATAAAAACCTTTTTCTATGAATGGTTAAACATGGAATACTACTCAGCAATAAGCATGAATAAACCAATGAGACACACGGCAACTTGGATGGATCTCAACAAAATTGTGCTGGGTGAAAAGAGCCAATCTCAAAGGACACACATTTCATAATTCCATTGATGTTACGTTTAGGAAATAACATAATTATAGAGATGCCAACAGATGAGCAGTTGCCAGGAGTTAAGAATGGGTGTGGATATAAAGGGAGTCTTGTGGTGATGGTACAGGGAGTCTCGATTGTGGTGGTGGTCACACAGGGTTGCAAATGTGATAAAATGACCTAGACACGTGTGTGCATGCATGCACGCACATGCACGAGCTAGCAATGGAGTGTGAAATCCTCCTCATGCTTGAATCTGACTTTTTCTTATGACACCAGCTGGAGAAAACTCTGCTTTTGAAGGGGCTCATGTGAATAGATTATGCTCACTCAGCTAAGCTCCTACCTGAGGGTTCCCTATGCTGCATTACATAGCATAATCACAGCGTAATAATCAGAGAGACATCTCCTCCTCGCAGGTTCCAGGGATCAGGGCAGGACATCTTCCGGCACTGTTTTTAGAATTCTGCTCACTACACTGCTGCTTCCAGGTTAAGGACTAGGAGATAAATGAAGAAAATGAAGAAATTCTTCATTTATCTCCTAACTGTAGAATTTCTGTCATAGTCAGTACTAGCACAGAGAGAAAATAACAGAGGATAGCATTTAGAGTATTCAAGAAAATTCATGTGCCTAACAACATAACAGTTCAGGCCAAACAGCCAGTAATTAATATCACATACAATACTTAGTTAGAGTGGGGCTTGGATTGTGAGAGAGGGGTGGAAAAAACGCAAAATTTGTATGTGATGTAATGACAGTAACTGTACTGGGACTTTCCATTTTATTGACCATCAAGAATTTGAGAACTCAACAGTGTAACTAATGCCCATTTATATTGGTTCTGACTCTAAATTGGGGAGAAAATTCCCAGTGTTTTTACGTTTACTCTTTATGTCATGATGAGTCCCCATAGAAGGCATCTAGAGGCTGTAAGATGAACCAACTGGTCAAAAAGAAACTGGAGTCAGACCTCCTGGGTGAAAACATCTGAACTTGGCAAAACTCCCTTTTCCCCTTGTGTTTTAGTTGGCAGTTCTGAGAGACAAGGTGTAATTCCTCAGATGGTGGTTATAAGAATTAAATGAAATAATGCATGAACTCAAGCTGTGACATAATAGTGTAGGTGAGAGCACAGACATGGGAGCCAAACTCCCCGAGTCCAAGTTCTTCCGAGCTGTTACCTTGGTCTAGTTACTTAACCTCCCTGCTTCCATTGTTTTCATTTGCACATTGGGAATTATGCAACATCAACCTTATAGGATCACCGAGGGTTAAGAGAATCAATGTGTGTAATGCAATTAGACTAACACAGTACATTTATATAGTGTAGGCACTCTTATACAAATGAGTGCCCACACCCTACCACCTTGTTTTATTTCTTTTGTAGTGCTTAGCACTGTCTAAAACCATCTTGTTTACTTACTAGGTGTGCCTTATTGTCTGTTTTTCCCTTGAAAGTTTAAGCTGCTTGAGGACAGGGACTGTCCCATCTTTTTCACCCCTGTATACTCAGAGACAAGAGCATTGCTCTACACAGATATGGCACACTCAAGAAATACCATTGACTGAATTAATGATGGAAACTAAAAACATAAGCATGAACTCCCCATAGTACTTTAACTGATATGTGATAAAACCTCTGAATGAGAAGTCTTTTTTTATTGTTTATGCTATTACAGTGTCCCAATTTCTTTTTCTTCCCTTTTGCCCCCCTGCACCCAGCCCACCCCTCCCGCCCACAGTCAGTCCTCTCTGTTGTCCATGTCCATGAGTCATTCATACATGTTCTTTGACTAGTCCCTGCCCCTTCCTTCCACCATCCCCCCCACCCTGGGCCTCTTACGGCTATCAGTCTGTTCCATGTCTCTGGTTCTGTTTTTCTTGTTAGTTTATTTTGTTCATTAGATTCTAGTTATAAGTGAGGTCATAAGGTATTTGTCTTTCACTTAGCATAATGCTCTCCAGTTCCATCCATGCTGTTGCAAAATGTAGGAGTTCCTTCTTTCTTTCTGCTGTGTAGTATTCCATTGTGTAAATGAACCAGTTTTTTGATCCACTCATCTATCTACTAATGGACACTTAGGCTGTTTCCAGCACTTGGCTATTGTAAATAATGCTGCTATGAACATTGGGGTGCATAAGTTCTCTTGAATTGGTGTTTCCAGATTCTTAGGGTGTATTCCTTTAGCTCTTGCTAATTTGTCCTTTATGACATGCAGCAGAATGTGCAACTTCCTTTAGGATCTTTCACTGTAAATACCTTGAGCCAAGCACAATTGAGAACTTTTGTCCTGTTCATGTGAATGCCTACAATGCTTTGGCGTTTTACCACAGTGACCCCAGAGGAGTTGCAGTTTCTTGGTGTTATTGACCTAGCTTCTCTAACTCACAGCTGCTTCCCGGTATATTGTCTGACCTCCGGGATAAAACAGGGTTTAAGATGCTTTCTCATTTGCTCCATGTTTTTTTTCTCTTAAAGTATGACTAGCTGATAAAGTCAACTTGGAGATTACTTTGTACTTTAACACCAAGATCTCTCAGTTCTAGGCCTTATAGGGCTAAACCTTTGATTATTGATGATTTCACACATAATAGAAATCTATTGGTACAGACTTCTTTTTGTCCTTCAGTAGGAAATATATGGATTTTTAACTGCTATCAGTTAAAATTATGTTTGAAATGGGAAGCACATGTGAACTCCACAAATTATGAGTTCCTTCTACGTGTCAGTTCAGTGCTGGGCACTGGTCCACATGTTCTCTTATATAATCTCACAAAAAATTTCTTTGAGATAACTATTATTTCTACCATTTTTTTTCTCATGATGAAAATGATACCCAGAGAATTTACCTGATGTTCTAGGGTTAACCAGTCACTGGCAGGGCTGTGATTTGAACTTTAGGCTCTGGAAGCTGAGAACACCCTTCTGTCGACTATAGCAGTGATTGCCAGGCCAGCAGCATCAGCATTATTTACTGGAAACTTGCTAGGAATGAGTTCTCAGGTCCTGCCTCGGATTTGGGATGGAAGTGGGGCAGCACCCTATGTGCATCCTCTAGTAATACACCCGAAGCCTGAGAACCATTGCACAATCTCACACATGTACACAATTATGCCTAGCCAGGGAGATGACTGCGTGAGGTAAATGACTTCCATTTTGGGGCAATGTATAAAATTTATAAAAATTTCAGTTGCATTTTTCTTTCTCAAAACATAAGGCTCTGTTATATATGTTTTTAGAATTCTTTCCTTTTTTCCATCAAATAATCAAATTCAGTTTTGACCATTTTTTAATATAACTATAGCACCATCTTCAAATGGCCAATATTATTTTTAGTTTGTTTCTGAAATTCAGTATTGCTATGGCTTGAACTGTTTTTATTTGATATCTAATAAATTTAAATTTTTCTTTGTATTAGTTTGTTACTTATCTTCATGCTTTGGGGTTTAAATTTTAATGACTGTAGCCTTGTTTGAAATCTAGCTAATTGTATTCTTTTTGCCACTCAGTAAACACAGATGAGTACATCAGTTTGTTCTTTTTACCCCAGGAATTGTGGGACTAAATCACCTTATTTTATTAATTTAACCACCTTATTTTATTAATTTAACGAATATTTATAAAACAATGATCATAACCCAGACACTGTTTTGAGTACTTGTTATTAAAACTAATTGGTTATTTCTTTAAAAGAGTCAATGTCTTTAAATAATTGATGGCATAATACCCATTATTTTTGTGAATATCATATCACTTAAAAATTTCTATATTTTTTGTCATTCTGTAGGGACCTTGATTTTATAGAATTCCCAAATCATCTCTTCCTGCCTCTTGTAAAGCCATACTAAGATTTAGTAAGTGCTTCCCTGTCTCAGGCCAGGACTCCAGCTTGCATTTCTCACCATGTGAGTTTAATTATTAAGATTATCCCCAATTTACAACTCAGGTGACAGAGGGAGTGGAACTAGTCGTCCAAGGTCAAAGAGCTAGTGCGGGGGGCGTCAGGGTCTGAGACAGGCTGTCGTTTAGAGTGTGGCGACCTCTCAAATGTCATAATTTAGCCCTGCTTAAACCATTGTGTCATACATTTCATTAAATTTTTTAATACATTCTCCTTTGACTGTTTTTCTTTTCATTTCAAATCCTAAGCATAAAAAAAATCCTTTAATGTGTAAAGTTCTGTAGACCGGAGACTATAACCTACAACCCTATAGTGCAATTGCCTGTCATACAGTAGGGGTTTAATGAGGGATGGATAAATTAAAATAATAACTTTGGATACAATTTTTATTTTGCATTTTATCACATTCATATTAATTATCACATAACTAAAGACCCATAGTAAGTACTTACTATAATGTTATTAAATGCCTTTATTTGATAGTTACTTGTTAAATTATGAAAATTGAAGAAAAAAATTGACATTATAACATACGAAAATTATTTCTTTTCTAAGTCCCACATTTTTCACTTTTAGCTTTTAAACTTGCCCGCTTCCTTCCTTCCTTTCTTCCTTCTTTCCTATTAAAAAAGAAAAGAGATGTCATTTTAGATATATCCAAAGGAAAGCACTTCCAACAATAGAACTGTTCCCCAGGAGAGCTGTCCTGTTGTTAGGGCACAGGACTTGAGTCAAACTTACTATCTGGGTCTTCAGCCATGCTCCATGCCTGCGGCACTGTTAACTCCAGAGAGATGGACACCAAAGGTGGTGAGCCTGCCAAAAGGCCAGACAGTGAAACAAGTCAAACAAAAAAAATTTGGATACTTCCCTCTTCCAAAAATCTGTTTTGAAATCTAGAATTGATCTCTAGTGTACTTTATTTGTCAGTTGACCCAGAGAATCGGGTCTTTATCTTTCTAACATTCACAGCTCAAAGAAATTATTATAATCCCAGACTCTTACTGTTTTTCAGTGATTTGGCAGACATTACCAAACATAGAAGGATATACAAAATGTTGAAATTGAACCAAAGAATCATACGTTTTTCAGTTCATTTTACATACATAGTACGTAACTAGGAAAATAAGTATGATGTTAAAAAGAAGGGGAAAACTTAAAGATATGTCAGATATCTAAATGCTTAATTCTTAGGTATATATTTACATTCATTAACTGAATCAAATTTCTATTTCCATTCTCTGTTATTCTAAAAAAAGAACAAAAGACTAATGCTTCCTTGAATCACCTTTAAAGTCAAGATGAATGGTCTGAAAAGATGAGCATCTAGGGAGATAAAAATTAGAATTAAAGGTAATACTGATAAGGGGAACAAATATTCAGATTCACACTAATTCTGTTGATTAGGAAGATGTGGTAGTTCACTAAGGGGAAACAAATAAATGTTAAGTGGATAGTGAACATGCCTGCTAAGGTAAATTCTAGGATGTTATGGAGATGAGAGACCTTCGGGAGGTTCTTGGAAACACCAAATTTTAGAGAGCAAGTTGGCCCTGTGCCCTTTCAACAGGCCCTACATGTGCAGTTATAAAACCATCAGCTAATCTACCCATTTTGCCTTAACACTGGTCAACCCTGAGTGGAATCCAGCTCTGAGCTCAGAGTGTCGAATCTGAGGACTAACAGGCGATGGCTCAGAACTTGGGTTTCTAATCTCTGTTTCTGAGAGCCACTGGTTTCTGGGGCACTGAGGATGAGCCTGTGGGGCAGTTGAAGGAAGCTTTTCTGTTTCTCTACTTCAAGGAGAACAGCTCTGCTTTTCTGCAAAGGCAGTGCAGTGTAATGATTAAGAATGTAGATGCTATGTGGTCAGGCTGCTTCACTGCAAATTCGGACTCAGCACTTACTAGTTACATGCCTTGGACAAGTAGCTTTCCCGTGTCAGTTTTCCGTATCTGTATAGTGGCTGAAACAGTCGTACCTAACTCTCATGGTCAGATTAGTGCCTGGTATATCATAAGCACTCAGTAAATAACTGTCTGAGCAAACCGTTCTGCTGGAATATAAAAAATAAAAATAAAAAGTAAACCCTTGGGCCATTAATTTGAAGATAGTTATAAAAACTAAGTGTTAAGGAGTACAAGAACCCCCGTCATACTTCTGTTATTTCCTTACTAACCTATTTCACACTATGCTCTTTTAAATAATGTATTGATTTTCTTTTTCATTCTTTATCTTACCAAATATTCATAAAGCATGTATATTTTACTTGTGTATTATATTTTGAATGGCTTGTGTCAGGTAGGGCTGACACTTGTGTAATTTGCTTTTTATACTGTCTATTACCGAGACATAGGTGTATCCAGGCTGGGGGTGGCTTTTTGAGGATGACAGTGATAATATTGATGATAATCTCTAGTATGGATGATAATCTCTCTAAGTAATGGTTAGAGGACCTAGAATTATTCTTCACAAAATGAGAAAAGAGAGCAGTGGTTCAATAGTGAACATATATTTAAGAACATACACAGAATTTAGTGAGTAGCTTTTACCTTTCTCAAGCTCAGAATAAATAGAGAATAAACAAGCACTCGGTTGAAGCACATTTAACAAGTGCCTGTCACTTGCCAGCTACTCTGCTAGGTGCGAGGAGGTACAAGAGCAGTCTCAAAGGAGTCTGCAATGTGTCAGATGAAATGCTCCGTTTCTGTAGAGCAGAGCAACTTCAAAACGATTATTTAGAGTTGATCAGTGCCAGAAAGTAGGGAATTGCTTTACAGATAAAACGGAGACATGCTGAAAAGGCACAGGAGCCATTCTGAAAAAGCTCTCAGTGGCCAAAGCTAGAATAATTTGAGCAAAAATAAATAAATAAATAGATAGATAGATACATAGATAGATAAATGCCAAAGATTAAATATCCATGAGTTTATATTTATACAAATACATACTGAATAAATAATTGAATGAGGAGGAGAAACCATTCTTTCTCAGAAGAGAGCTCCAGTTATAAATGTAGAAGGAATAAAGGAAATAGAGTATCATCATCAGAACAGCATATATTAGCATATGCTAATAATTACGGTAGGCAAGATCCATCAATAGAAGCTAAATTTAGTGAGTAAAAGTTTAAGGTAAAACAGTATATTTCCTATTATAGTCCTCAAATATTTATTAGCTACAAGGGAAATATAGTAATTTTACAGTGGAGAAACTTGGCAGATAACATCTTAACCAACTGATCAAAGTTGAGATATATGTGTAACTGAATAAGGTATGAAACCTATGAATAAGTAATAAGACATGTATATGTGAACCAAGCAAGCAGATTCCATACCCACTGCTCACTACACAGACTAGAAACCAAGGCATCAGTCCTTTGCAGAGAGAATATGCTTTATTTTAGGGCAGCCCAGTAAGGAGACAGGAGGGCTCCCTCACTAAGGGCTTGAAGCAACTTTTAAAAATAAGGGGTTATACGTAATCATTAATTCTAACTCGGGAGGTCTGATTGGACAACATTGGAACTTAGCCATTTATGGTAAGTGGCTTTAGCACCGGATCTTCCTGGACAATGAAATCTTGGCTTCTGAAAGGATTCTGGTGTTCAAGTTCTGGTCATGTTCCAATCCTTTGGTTCAGTGAAGCGGGTGAGACTTTGGATCCAGGTACAAGTGGAGATCAAAGTTCTCTCCTTTGTACATGCTTTGGCTGAACAACTAGAGCAATTCAGTATCTTATCACAAAAAGGATAGGACTATTTTGAGCTGGTGGCGTGGTTACAAGTGGACATCATGAACCCTCTGAAGTGATCTGATGAGACAGACACCTCTGTGGTATTATTCTTCATCCAAAGCTGTAATCTCAATCTACTCATGAGAAAATAACAAACCCGAATTGAGGCACATTCTACTGATTTGTTTTCTTAAGAAGTTTCATGGTCTTCAAAGGAAATACGGATCAGCCATCGTAGACTGGAGGAAACTAAGGAGACGTGATGACGAGATGTCATTTGCTGTCCTGGACGGGACCCTAGCGCAGAAAAAGAACATTAGTAGAAACTTGATGAGATCCCAGTGAAGCCTGTGGTTTAGCTAATAGCACTGCATCAGTGTTCATTTCTTAGTTTTGATAATTATATAATGTTAACATAAATGGGAACTGGCTGAAAGATGTAAGGGAGCTCTGTATTATTTCATAACTCATCTGGAAGTCTAAATTATCTCAAAATAGAATGTTAAAACGTAAAGCTGATTCTTCTAAAATACTGAGATTTCTTAGATATGTTTCTGGAACAGCAAAGGCAAAAAGTAGAGCTCTACAAAAAACAGCTTTAACTTTGTGATTTTGTAGAATTTTTGTGGATACTTTTTTAGGCTCCTTAACCATCCTCTGAAAATGTATTTTTCATGTTACTCTCTTTACTAAACGGTGCCATGTTGTCCTGAGTCAGTTGTGTGTATTAAACTGTGCGGAACATATATATGAAAGCTGGAGAGGGAGATTTGTTTGAGTGTAGAGTTAAGTAATTATTAACAACTCCATTCAGAGTATATTTCACAACGATGAGGTAACTTTCTGCCTTCACTTAACATACTGGTTAAGCTACTGAAATCTTTGAAACCTTCAAATAATAAATGGCTATTCCTAATTGGAAGATAAAATTCTTCAGAATTTGAATATGGAGTAGATGTTAAATGGTATAAAAATAGATATAAAAATAAACACTTGTAAAACACAGAGTTTATACACACAGACATTTTTTCCCAGGAAGTTGTCTAGAATTTGTTTTTGATAAGGTTTAGGTTCTGCCTCAATCTTTTTGGGCCAGCTTTGTAGCGTGGGCAATTTTTGTGCCTGCAATTATCAAAGGACACACTTTTGTGCATAAATCATTGCTGCGGCAATTAGCTCATTCCCCACTGCTGCCCCAGAGACAGGGGCAGCTGCCCCTCCCTAAACAGCTGGGACGGAATTGCTGGAGGGGCTCTGTCCCTTTGGATAAACAGTCCCAGCCTCCCACCTCTGCCAGGTGTGTCTTCTTTCAAGGATTAGGGGAGGGGCATGGCTGCTACCTTTTAAAATAGATCCGCCAAATTGCTGGCATTGCTTATGTTGGATCTAAAAAGAGTAAGAATTGTCTTGAGGTACTTGCAAGCAGTTTGGGGTTAATTTTGTTCTCCTATAATCTCTTTAAACTCCACTTTGCTGAACTAACTAAACAAGAAAAAGAAAACCGTCCCCGAGGTCTCAACCACCTCTTCTTTCCTTGAGAACTGGAGTCATATTTCATTATAACAAAGGAACTAGAAACAACTCTGTTCATTCATGTGTTGTTTGTGTGCCTATTGTATGTATGGTTGTGTCATTCACAACTTTGCTTTTCAGCTTTGCTTGCACTGTCTCACTAGTATTTTCTTCTCCTCCGAAGATTAATTATGGTATAGCAGTCTGCAGTGTTCTAGTTTCTGTTCTCTGTTATAAAATGCCTTCCTTCCATAGCACTCTTTTTAAAGAGAATTGAACAGAATTGCATTAGGGAATACAATACGTAAGGCATGCATTGGAGAGTTAAAATTAAAATACTCTGTATCACATAATATGTGTACTTAAAATATTAATAGAAACTAATTGTTCATTTGTTATGATTTATAGCCTTTTGAAATACATAGTTCTGAGTCATTAATCCAAAGCAATATTTCTTAGGAGTTTGTTCAGGTTCCTGCTCTATCTGAACTCTGGGCCTTTCGTTTATTTGATGGACACATGAAATGTATGTGATGGACCCAGCAAACCAAATATATGGATTCAAGCCCACATGCTAGGTATCTGGCACAAAGGGGGTTGACTAAGGGAAGTCTACCCCATTATCACATTATTCACTACTGAGTTTATATGCAATGTGTCAGTTGATTTAACTAAATGTATCCTACTTACAAAAATACCACTTACAGAATTCCAAACACATTAAAATGTCTCAATACACTTGTAGCATAAGATCCCATAATTCCTTTTGTCCGTAATGACATAAAAGAAAAATATAACAATTGTTTTAGAATTATGGGCTCTACAATATGTGTTTCATTGTCTTTCTAGATTCAGTTTATTCTAGCAGAGATTCAGGTTAAATGTTTATGTAAGAAAGAAAAACCTTTTTAGTTTTATAAATAATGCAACAATGAGTATAATTAAGGTCACAGTATTTCTTCCTTCATAGTAATTGAATATGATATATGGATATAGTTATGCTATTTGATAGTAATATTGTGTTTCAGACATGGAGGATTGTGCTCTAAAATTCCCCTTTCCACAAAAAGTGGTAAAAATGACTTCAGCAGAATAAATTTCCAGAATTTTGCTTTTTAAATTATTGTTTTGTAAAATTATGTTAATTTAAAAATTACAAGAGCTTGAAAATATTGAAGCCATTACAATAAACATTTTTACAAAAGTAAAATAATATCCAGAGTCAGAATGCACTAATTCTTTGTAAATTATATATATGTATACCTCTTTGAATCTTGTATAGTTTAGCATTACCAAGTTAGGAGATGTTTTTTAAAATGACATAATTACATGGATTTGAGATATCCTTAATGAGAATAAAATTTTAGGCATTTATTCTTTTAAAAGAAAATATATGTTTAATAGTTGCCAGTTCTTCTGAGGTCCAAAAATGACAACCTGGTTTTCTTTCCATTCTACTATACTTCTTTTAAACCTTTTATGTAATCCTTATGTGTTCATTACTGAAATTCTTTAATGAAGAACTAATATGCCTCCCGTATTAAGATTACCTAAAAGATAAGTGGATCTGAAAATAAGCAATCAAAATTTGCAATATATAACCCTAACCTCTTCTTTAAAGGTACATAACTTTCACTCACACCCCAAGGGTCAATATGTTATAATTGTGTTTTACCTAAGCTTATAAGAACTCAGATAAAAATAACTGGGTTTAAGTGTGGTTTCCTCTGCTTTGTAGTCTCAGGGGGGAATTTCTAGATTAGTTTTTTTATTCTTCTCCCGGGAAATATACAACTGTCTATGTTACGGCCATTAATGTTCAGTAATAAGTTAGTCTTCAAATACCAATAAGATGATGTGGGCTTGATGGAAGTTAAATGTCCCTAAATCCTATGAATTGATCTGCAGGAGCTGTTTTCCGCCTGAGTGCTGGCTTCACCCAGGCAGACATCCGCAGAGCGGCGGAGGTCAGGGTGACGGAGGAGGAGTGGGCTTGGCGGCACATCTGCACTCCGTTCCTGACAGTGTCTTGCTTCGGCAAAGGGAAGTGAAGCGCATACACCATGCTCAGTGGCATTTCCAAACGCAGCTCAGCTGGGGGCCCGGGCTTATTGCATCAATGGCACATACCGGGCAAAAAAGGAAATACATAATTTTGTCAAAGTAGTAGATCACAATCTACCAGTCCTTTCCTCCCCCTTCAAAACCATCACCCCCACACGCTAATAGCTCTAATAGACACAGACTTTATGCATATTTCAGTCACAGCAGTATTTCTAATGCATATGTGAAAGGGCCCTTAATTTATGTCTACCAACTGTGTGGTGCCCTTCTTTTGGGTAATGTCATCATCCTAATGGTGTTTCTATTATACTCAAAGGTAGCAAATGAGGCTTATTGCAAGAAGGTAATTGATTTTCACTGAGTGAAAATGTAAATAGCCACAAGAAATCCTATGAAAGATAAGCAGTTCAAAATTGCCAGAAAAAAAAAATGATTTGTATACATGACTTATTGGTCCAAGTATATAAAATGTTTCTTTTTTCCAAGTTGATACCACAATAACTGTATTTCACATCATTTAATTTCAAATTGAAGTAAAAAATGAAGAATTTTGATGATCTCGCTTTTACCAGCTTGACAGTGTATATTACGATAATTATCATCTTATGTGGAAAGCGGCTTCCTTTTTTTCAGTTGTGTCTTTGTAATAGAAGCCATGTGAATAAAATTCCTATCATGGATGTGTATAGATAACTCTTCTTTTGACTTTCTTTAGGGAGAAAAGTATGACATCTGTGTCACTAGTATCTTCTTTAACAACACATAAGCCAAAACCTCATTCAAAGTGAACAAAAACATCAACCCCACACTCAAGAAAAAAGCAAAGCTCAAAACATGTTGAACTAAAATCGCAGATGCTTAAGGACATGATGTGGATGCAGATGTGATCGGTATTCTTTCAGCAATGAAGACAATTCTCAAAGTTTGTGTCAGCAAAACAGTGGAAGCAAAATAGAGTATCTGAGACACAAATTTGTTTGCTAAAGTAATGCCAACTTTTGTACAGTCAGGAGCTCATAAAACTATTTCTATTTCCCCCATAAGGGAACTATAGACATTTGCATACTGCTATTTTAGCCAATACTACTTGTATCATTGCTACTGTTTTCTGAATCCAAGAGATATCTTTCTCTGTAGAGCCTCTTGTCAGAAAAATATTTTAAACACAAAAGTCTCCTTTATCCACTTAAATGTTTTTGTAATTATAGCTAAGAAATAGACTATACATTTCATCCACTCTCCTACCCCACCTTTCTTATGATTTGAAAAGGAATTTTATTTTGGGAATTATAAAATATGTAACGAGAATGATATGGCCTTAGAAGGTCACTTGGATTAAAAAGATATCATTTGAGTTGGCAGGTGGAGAGATTTGATCATTTTTATTTCTGCAAGAGAATAGGAAATAGGACAGGAAAATAATCCAAATATCTTCCTTTGAGGGGAGTTTAGAGGAGCAATTCTTCCCTTTCACTTTCAGCACCACTGATGCAAAATCTTTAACATCTGTTTTATTCTTCATAACGTATGTGGCTAGAGGCACAACTGACTTAGCCATCAGTTCAAACAGGAGGTAAACTGAAAGCATATTGACTTATTACACAGCGCCATGAATAAAATGTATTCTTTAATATTAATTAGTCCCCAACCAAGCCTTTTAGTTTGCTCCAGTTTTAGATTTAGACAGATAGGGCTCCCTATTGATACAGAGATTTCATTAATCACTGGCAAAAGTGTGTACAAAAATTCCATTTAGCAGAAAACCCAAGCTCAAAATAAGAAATTCAACTTTACGGGGAAAACAAAACCTCGTATGTTTATTTCATTAAGAAGAAAACATCGGATAGGTTTATTGCAGCGTATCTTTGTGGTTTCTACATCCCAAATTCTATTTCCCTTAGAAACCTAAGCGTTATTATGTTCTCTCTGAATTTAACTACCTCAGATTTATCATGCTGTGAGTAAATAATGAAAAGCAGGAGTGGTTTAAAGGCTACTAAGTAACTAGTACATTCAGACAAGCAATCGCAGGGAAGATGGCGGACAGGGCACCTGCCACTCAGTTTAGTGTGGTTGATGGGTGGTCAGAATGAGGAGAGTTGTGAATGGTGCTGACAGTTATGGGCCTGAGCATTTCGAGAAGGTGCTTGTTCTGTTTCTGATAACCTTAAATGTTTTTAGAACTGTAGAACAGAAGTAGTATTGGATCAATAGAAAAAATGTTTGGGTAATATTAAAAAGTATCTCTATTATTAAAATAATCAAATAGTTTTATGTACTTGTATGTTAAAAAGCTTATTTGGGGAAGCTATTAGGAACTAAGTTAGTTTAACAAATTTTATCTGTGTGTTAAAAGATAGCTTCATTATGTCATTTATAGTGTCCAAATCTGAGATAATGAGTACTCTATTTTATAGAATATATGTCATTTTTATTGGTTTTTATACTAATCTCCTGCTTTGGGTTATAAAGCAGTAAACAATGGTGTCTCCCAGATATGCCATTCAAAATCTCAGGTGTAATCATGGGTACAATTTTCTTTAAAATTGAGACAAGAATACTGTTAGCAGCAGTAACTATGGTTCAGTCCCAAATCCTGGAAACTTTAATTCAGATGCATTGTGGGCACATAAAATTCAAGTTCAAATGCTTTTAAGGAGTCATGCCATTTTGTCATTTGACACTAATTTTCCACCCAGCATGCTTTAGCGATGACTGAAATTAGTTCCAAGTGAATTACATCTAAGCTATTTTCTACCATCTACAAGAAATGTTTTATGAGTCAAGAGAGTTTTTTGAAATTTCCTTTACCAGGTATTACGATGTGGGGTCCATCAGTGTAGGCAATCAGGTGTCTTGACTGTACACACCATGAAACGTCACTCAGTTGCTTTTCTGCTAATATTGTTCCATCCCAGTTTCATGTGTAGGTACATCAGAAGAAACATCATTCGCAGTTGTATTTCTTTCCAGGTCATCAACAAGTGCTCTTTCTGTAGAGTCCATGCAATACATACAGATCCACTGGGAAATGGACTAAAACTAGCAACTCATTTCCCTCATGGCAATAAAGAATTACAAATAGATGTATCTTCTATTTCTCACATGAGACAAAGTGTGCTATATGGGTGTGTATCATAAATCAACCTTTTTTGCCATTAACACACAGTGGAGAGTGGAATTTTTACGAGAATTGGAGGCGGAGTATTTCTGCAGCATGACTGTGAGAGACATCGTTTGACCATAAGGAAAAGAAGTTTCTGGGCATTAAATAAAACTGAATCTCACACAAATAAAGAGAAGCTTTAAGGACTAATTTGATATTTTGAATCTTCATGTTATTTCTCTTAGTCTTTCAAACAAAAGGGATTCATGGTCAATAAAGGTCTGATTTGATGTCCACATTTCATACAGGGTTCAGACAATGTTGGTTTAGTTAGTGTTCATGTAAGAGTAGTGACATGGTGATAGAAAATTTAAGAAGTATTTAATCAAATGTAGGCTATGAACTTCCAAATATAAGGACCAAAACAATAGTGAAATATATGTACTGTATTCATGTAGAAAAATTCACAGTTTCATAGTCAGGGTTGCTGTGCTTTGCAGATTAAACATAACTAATTATACCCAATGAATTAAGGAAGTTCCTCAAAATGACTCTTTCCTGAGTATTTTTTTCCTCAAAAGACTAGACTCTCATAATTTTGTGAAAAGTTCAATGTTTATTTATGAAGGTAGCCTTCCTTTAACATTTAAAAGCTTCCATTGTGATAATTTACATACTTGAAAACTGTACCAATGAAGTGGTTGAAGTAAATAAATAAGTAATAAAAAGCACATCAAAGTAGTTATGACGAGACAGCCAGATGGCAGGGAATTGCAGCATTCGCTGTAATTTTATCAAAATTACTATTGTCATGGCATGTTAGTTTTCATAAGAGTTTGTACAGTCACTGATCTCATACAGACAAATTAATTTCAGGTTCTCTCATGTGTAGTCACATAACAGCTCTACTTGAGCAGGCACAAAAGAAAATTAAATAATCATAGTCACGCAGACTTGAAAAGCAGCACAATATCTTAAGTTTACTATTCCATAACGTCTTGGGATCGGTGATCATTTCTGTTATGTTAGTCTCAAATTGATCTACAGTGGTACAGCTATTATGCAGTTTCTGCTCTGTTTAGTCTTGATTATATAAAGGTACTGTGTCATATATTCTATTAGTGAATTGTTATTAAAACAGTAATGTTGTAATTCCTACATTTATGGCCTTTCTTCAAGTTTCATTCTTTTATCTCTTTTTTGTCTAAAGGGATAGAAGCTTTTTATGCTTCCTTTTACAGATAAATACAGATACAAATCCTCAATTATTAATGATTTTAAATGATATTTGAATTAAGGATGTTTATTACAGGTTTCAAATGTCCTCCTTCCTTTCTCTGTAACAGAGTTATGAAAAGAAAACCTGACACTGTGGGTTTTACATATCTCTGCTGTTCATATGTAACCAACAAGTTTCAATTCTGAGGGCTTCTTCCTGAAGTCATTTAATTTTATTGTCTCATTCCATAGCCCGACTTCCTTCCACCATTTCGTGTCCCACTATGTGTCAGATTTGGTGCATCATTAATACAGACTGGGCCTCAGTTTCCTCATCTGTGACATGAATGTATTCCCTGTTTACTTCATAGACAATGGAGATTGCCATGAGAACTTAATGTTGATTCAAGTAAGTTTAGTTTTTATGACCTTAAAGTTGAAGGAATAGCTGTGGCAGTGATGGCTCAGTGGACTGAGTGCTGGCCTGTGAACCAAAGGGTCTCAGGTTCGATTCCCAGTCAGGGCACATGCCTGGGTTGCAGGCCAGGCCCCCGGTGAGGGGCATGTGAGAGGCAACCACACAGTGATGTTTTTCCTCCCTCTCTCCTTCCCCCTCTCTCTAAAAATGAAAAAAGTAAAATCTTTTAAAAAATCGAAGATATAAATATTTTCACTAGCTATTTCAGTGATCTCAAACAACTTATTCAAACAAATATATCACCTGGCAAAATGACAACAGTCATAAAATGCCTTAGAAACAGCCTCGTTAAATATTTTAATCCCTTACGCTTTTTCCACCAAAAACATGCTGTATTCAACCTCAGACTTTTGTCCCTAAAGAGAAAGAGTTGCCTCATTCATTGAATTTTAGTTACCTGTGCCAAAGTGCTTTGTGGGCTTGCATGTACATGTAGCTCTTCCTTCATAATGGTGTATACATGTTAATGATACAAAATGTTTTAGGAATTTCAAGTTTGTAAAATTTTGTTCTTGATCTATATAAACTATAGGCCTTTTTATAGAACAAATTTATTCATTTTTCAAAGTTTATGGCTTTTTACACTTTGAGTTAGTACCTATTTTACTGTCTCTCAGAAACTAAGCTGGGAGCTCCAACATTTCTCTCTTTTCGGGGAGGTTATTACGGGGTTGCCCATGGAAGCGAACTCTGCACATGGTCTGTGATAGTCTTAAATGCTGTGTTTCTCCCTTAGAGACTGACCATGTCAACTCTCAGATGCTTTAGTTCAAATTACTATAAATAACATAGATGAATCTCATAGTTCTGAAGACCTTACATATGGTAAAATGCCTCTGAGTTATAGTACTAAGTTCTAACTTCAAAAATTAAGTGACATACTAGGAGTTTTTAACAAAGAAGCTAATGGAAGTGGTGACAAAGGTATTCTCTGCAGCATTATTAATGCTCATAGAGACCCGGAAACAAGGTATCTGACCATGGGGTATTGCTAAGTCAGTTACATTCCATCTATCAAATATTATGAAGTATCAAACAACATTTTCCCCAGAGTTTTTAATAGCATGGGAACTTATGTTACACTTTTAATTGATAGCAAAAGAATATAAAATGTATGTACATACCATCCAAATATGCTTTAAAAGTCTAGAAATGATCATTCAAAAAAGACAGGATGGAAGCTTACCATGCTTTAAAAGTGGGTGGTTATCAGCGGGTGCTGGGTCCCTGCAGATTGTTTCCTGATTTCTTCTATGTTTTCTGTGTTTTCCTG
Organism: Glossophaga mutica; assembly: GCA_039655065.1. NCBI lineage: Eukaryota > Metazoa > Chordata > Mammalia > Chiroptera > Phyllostomidae > Glossophaga > Glossophaga mutica. The sequence goes on from CM077308.1 coordinate 25,213,552, forward strand.
GCATTTTGTAAGAATGTGTCATTGTTCTATAATATGGGGGAAAACAGTAAGTGGAAGGAAAGGAAAATTTTGCACATTAATTTAAAGTATCACATATAATTCCAGTCTCACTATGTAATTATTTTTACTTTTCAGTAGCACTGTAGTACTTTCGGTCTTGTGATATTTATTTGTACATGTCTTCATCCCTTAACTTTGTGGGTGCAAGTTGATGGACTATACCCTGCATTTCTAACATGAGACTGGTAGGTAATGGCAGCTGCTCGGCACATTTTTACTGAATAGATGTGTGATGTTCCATAGGAATACATGTTTCTACATAGTTGAAATCCATGTGTCTGCTACCGCTACTTCTGTTCTGCTTTTTCTACTTCTCCTTGCTGCATAATGGTTTTACACGACCTAATAAACTTCCTAATGACATTTTAATGTTGTTACACTCTTCTGTGGGACTAAAGTCACTGTCGTAGAGACAGGTATTCATGTTATTTCCTAATATTGTTATGCACAAAATTTCAGTGAGTGTTCTCACCTGTTCACCTTTATGCTTCTTTTAAATATTTCTAAGGATGAACACCTAGGACTTTACTTATTTTTCAAAGGTTATGACTATCTTTATAATACTTGCTCTACATTGTTTTATTGTATTACTATTGGTAATTGGTAATACAACCATCAACAAGTTTAACATATTGATTTCTTTCCCATATTTATCTGAATTGAGTGTTTTAAGTTTATATCTTTTTGTTACATTTAGTGGATAGTTTAAAAAATTCCAAGTTGCCTTAATTTGCACTTATTTGATTACAACTTTCCATGTATCAGTTTCCTAATTATATTATATTTTTATTTATATGAATTGTTCATTTATATCCCACACCCACTGGGAGTTTTTAAAATTTTTAAAACGCATTTGAATACACTAGTTGCACATTAGGAAAAATCCCCTTTATGTTATATTTGAGGGGAATAACTTTCCAGTATGTAGTTGTCCTTTAATTTTGCTATTTTCACTATACAAGAGTTAGAAATTTTATGTAATCTAATCCATGGATCTCTTCTCACATGAATCACTCATTACTCATTATTCTCATTGTATTACTGCCAAAAATGAACAGCCTTTTGTAATTTAATACCTTGAGTGAATATGACTCGTTTGTATGTAATTCATTATTATAAAGTATGTAATTACTTGTTCCTAGATTAGGTATGCAGGCTAATTGCTTTCCTCTTTGGATTTTGTCTTTCTGTGTCTCTCCTCTGTCTTCCACCCTGCCCTTCTCCTCTGCTGTTCCCTCTGCACTTGTGAAATGTCCTCCTCATTATTCCTTGCTCCACCATGAGCCTTTGATTGCCAGTGATGGAACTGAGACAGCGGCCAATTATCGTACTGCGCCGCTGTTCGTATCTTACAGTGGTCTGTCAGTTAGGTGTTTGAAAAATCTCCACCCTTTGCTTTAATCAAAAATCAACTCATATGTTATACACATATATGTACATGTAAATATATGCATGTATTTTATTTTGAGGAAAAACAACGCAATTCCAATGATAACTTCTTTGTCCATAATTACAAACCAAGGCAGGGACTTGCCTTGATCTGGGCAGCTGGACATGAAGCTGAAGACTAGATTGCCTCCCTGCTATGCAATTATCTCCATTCCTGGGACCAAGTCTGTTGTTTATTGATCTTGATCCTTTCTTCAAGTGGAGCCTTTGCTGGGTGCTGCTGATGAGCTAATGCTGCTTTTGGGTTCTGACCCTGTGAGTGACTCAAGGAGCCTCCTCTTAGCTCATTGAAAGGCTGTTGTGATTGTTAAAACGTGTAAAAGTCACAGTATCTGCCTTCATCTAATGATTCACCTAGTCATTTTTGAGTCTCTAGCTCCATGCCAAAAAAAGTTAGGAGAGAACATATTTTCTGTCTCTGAGGTACTTAAAATCCAGTTTGGGAGAATATATATATATGTGCATGTGCACACACATATATATAAGTTAAAAATGAAAAATAGATGAACTAGCTACTAGGTAAGAGAGACTGTAAGGGTGCAGATCTACATACTATAGAATTTAACATTAGGGGAAACAGTTTAAAAACAGGGTGGCATCAGCTAGAGAAGGTTTTTATGGGATGAATTGTGTCCTAAAATGATACACATAAGTTCTGACCCCCAGTACTTATGACTGTGACTTTATTTGCAAATGTAATCAATTAAAGTCCTGTTAAATTAGGATGGGTCCTAATATGACTGGTGTCCTTTTAAGAAGAGAAGAGACAGAGAAACAGACATACAAGGGAGGAACTGTGTGTGACTGTGGAGGCAGAGAGTGAAGTATTGCAGCTGCTAGAATTGCCACAAAGCACCAGAAGCTAGGAAGTGCAAGAGGACTCCCTCCTACAGATTTCAGAGGGAGCATTGTCCTGCTGACACTTTGACTTCAGCCGTGTAGCCTCTAGAACTTTAGGAGAATACATTTTAGTTGTTTTAAGCCAGTCAGAAGGTGGATATGACACTGCGCTCTAAAGGAAAGGCAGAATTTGGAGTGACAAAGGGCATTGCGTGGTGGAGAAAACCTCATGAGCAGTGGTAAGAATGAGTAGATGGGTCTCTAAGAAGGCTGGAACGAGACCAGTGCAAGATAAGCCACGCAGACAGAGTAGATCCAACTGATAGAAGGCCTGTAGCAACATAGTGAGAAATTGATCTGTTTTATCCACTCGCTTATACTTTCAACATTTACTAATGATTTACTGTCCATCTAATTAATAACAGGAAGGCATTTTGTGTCCAAACAATTTCCAAGAGGAAAGGAGGCTCTTGGGAAGTGCTTTCTGTGCTTTTATTTTATTCTGACCACCAATTTTTTAAAAATATTTTATTTATTTATTTTTAGACAGAGGGGAAGGGAGAGAGAAAGAGAAGGAGAAAAACATCAATGTGTGGTTACCTCTCACATGCCCCCCAACTGGAGTCCTGGCCTGCAACCCAGGCATGTGCCCTGACTGGGAATCGAACCCACAACCCTTTGGTTCGCAGGCCGGAGCTCAAACAATTGAACCACATCAGCCAGGGCCTGGCTACCAATTTTTAAAGTTAGTTATTTTATTTTAAAGATTTCATTTATTTTTTAGAGAGGGGAAGGGAGGGAGAAAGAGAGAGAGACACATCAATGTGTGGTTGTCTCTTGCATGGCCCCCACTGGGGACTTGGCCCACAACCCAGGCATGTGCCCTGACTGGGAATCGAACCTGTGACACTTTGGTTCGCAGCCCGCGCTCAATCCACTGAGCTACGCCAGCCAGGGCAAAGTTAGTTATTTTAGATAAGTAGTATATTCACATGACTCAAAAGTAAAAGTTTCAAATGGGTGTGTAATAACAAGTTTCCTGTTTACCACTGCCCCCAGCCCTCCTCTCAGGCCACTCTCATACCCACGAAGAAATTACTCTATTAGTTACTTGTGGGTCTTTCCAGAGACTCTTTTTAATGCATAAAAAGAGAATATGGACACACACCTCATTCCCTTTGTGTAAGTGGTAATATTCCATATACTATTTGCATCTTACTTTTTTTTCACTTAACAAAATGGTTGAGATTTTTCTGGGCAGGCACACAAAATCTGTTCATTCATTTTTCTGATGCATGTTTTCTGTAATGTGGATGTACGGTAATTTATTTTGTCGCTTTCAACTGGTGGACATTTAGATTGTTTCTAATCCTTTGCTTTCAAAATCAATGCTATGATGATTAAACTTGTATACATGCATAAACGTATGAGGATACACATTTTTATAGTAGATGGGATAAAGCAAACATTTTTATAGTAGATGAGTTAAGGTATGTATATAATCTCTATTGCCAAAATATTGTCCCCAAACATTATAATTTTCACAGTCTCCAGCAACATATGAAAGTGCCTGTTTTTATACATAGCTTTGATGGTACAAGATATTCTCAAACTTTGAACCGTGGCCCATTGGCAAGGTAAAAATGGCCTGTTGATGTAATTTTAATTTGCAAATCTATTGTTTTAAGTAAATTTGATAAATTTCATGTTTATGAAAAAAGACTGTGAATGTCTTTGCTCATTTTTATTGGGATTTTAGTATTTCCTTATTGCTTTGCAAAAGATTTTTTACGTATTGGAAAATGGCCCTTTGTGATTTGAGTTACAAATATATTTCCCAAATCATAGGGGTTTTTACTTTATTTGTAGTGTTTCTATACAAAAGTTTACTTGGATTTTGTGTGGGGGTTGGAAAGGCTTTCCCTATTTAAACATTACATAAGGCTCTGAGAAATATTTGGAAGATATATAATTAGAGTGATGAAAATGAAGAAGGAGAAGTGGCCAAAGATTACCTTTAAGTTTTTGAGTTTGTGAATCTAGGAGATTGGGAGTCTAGAGTTGATCTAATGACTAGACACAAACATCTCTGCATTTTCTAATGTATATATTACAGTTATTATGGGTACAGGTTTTGTTTTTGTACGATTTCTAGAGCGGTAGAGGCAAGGAAGCTGTATTTATGAGAACAAAATTATAGTGCCTGTGAAATCATCTCTGAGTGATAGACAATTAGTTTTCAAATAGTGTTCCAAGGGGTCCTTGAAGTTGTCCAATCTTGGGGGTTGGGAGAATGAGAACCAAATGTTTTATTTATTGATGTTACAGAAGACCGTAACATCAATGTTATTGAAGACTGATGTTATTGAAGACTTCACTTCTTGTATTTCTGTCGGTCATTTGCCAGATGTTACTAGTTCCGTGACTCCAGCAGTGAACAACAGCAACAAGGTCCACATCCTCCCATAACTTGCTTTGTGGTTGAAAATAAGAAATAACATCCCAGGGGTTGTGACAGTCCCTGTGAAGGGGTTACAAGGGAGACGGATCCAGTAGTAGCCTGAGGGGGAGGTGCTGCTTTTAAGCAGGGATAGCAATACTTATACCGGACAACATGGACTTCAGAACAAAGGCCATAACACGAGAAGGTCATAACAAAGAAGGTCACTACATAATACTTAAGGCAATTATTCGACTAGAGGATATAGCCCATGTAAATGTATATGCACCCAACATAGGAGCACCTACATGAGTAAGGAAAATATTGAAAGACTTCAAGAAAGAGATAGACAGCAATACAGTCATTGTAGGGGATATTAACACCCCACTGACAACAATGGATAGACCATCCAAGCAAAAAAAAAAGTCAATAAAAATATTGCAGAGTTTAATAACACTCTAGATCAAATGAATTAATATTTATATAACATTTCACCCCAAAGAAGCAAAATATACATTCTTCTTGAATGCACATGGGTCATTCTCAAAGATAGGCCACATGGTAGGATGCAAAACAAGCCTCAGCAAAGTCAAGAAAACTGAAATCCTATCTAGCATCTTCCCGAGTCACAACAGCTAGAGAGCATAGTTAGTTAGGAAGGGTTTCCTTACCTGCAAAACCTGTAAAGCTCACAGCTTTAAGGAAGGTATTACAAAAGCTCATTTGCCAATATTCTAGAATTCTCCAGCCTCTTCATTTTTTTTTGTACCCTCTAATTTTTCTCTAATTGTTGAAATGCCAACATGTGGAAGCAAGTCACAAAATCATGTTCAAAACCTTCCACCACAAGGTCATGCTATCTCAACTCAGTGAGCATGGCTCAGGAAAATGCTCTTTACTTCGCATGGTCTCCCTCAGACATGTTCCTCAGTCTCAGTTCAGCTCTGAACCCTTCTGCTGCACTGGTGACACCGCAGTTACTGGGCCTCTCTGAGCTACCGTTTACTCACTGGTGACTCCATGATGACGATGTATGTACCCAGTGCTGTAACAAAAGGAAAGGGCAGAGCGAGATTCAAATCTTTACTATCTCACAGAGACTGTCCTCTCCTCTCCATTTCATATCACACTTAAACATCTATCTCTAGCTTATTTAAAAATATTCTATGCTACTTATTCTCTGTACCGTAGAAAATAGATGAGAAGGGCAAGAATAGTGTGGGAAATGTAGAAGCTAAAGAACTTAAGACACATGGACATGAACTAAAGGGGGGGAATGTGGGTGGGAGAGGGTGTGCAGGGTGGAGGGGAATGATGGGGGAAAAATGGGACAACTGTAATAGCATAATCAATAAAATATATTAAAAAATATTCTAAAATGTGGGTCCCAGTGTGTTTTCTTAACTTATTTATTTTTTAAAAAATGTCATGCCTTCTGATAAATTTTTAAAATCAAATGATAGCCAAATATTATAAAAACGTACATAATTGTTGATGAGCTTGAAAAATGAGAATGTAATTTAGTGGGTTTAGCCAATGATGCATTTCTTCCATTTGTAGCTCATATTTTGGAGAAGCTTTGGTTTTAGATAAAATAACAATCCTTAAAATTAAGTTACAAAATATCTGCAATTAAAAGGAGACTTTGAATCTCCGTGTTACAAAATGTCACACCAAGACTATGACAGATAATGAAGCATATCCATCTTATTGCTGACACAAAAATAAGATTTTAATGATAACAGTACAAGAAGGAATTTGTTAGACATTTATAAATAAAATAACAAGTGAAATGCTTTTATTTTGCTAATCATTTTAAAATTTGTATTTTTACGTATATCTATGTTATGTATGTAATTATTATAATAGTACATGTGTATGTTTATGAATTAATGCATATACACATTTTAGGATGCATAACAGATACTCAAAGTATAGGACAATGCAGTCCAACAATTTCTGAACTGGAGCATAAAGTCTGAATTCTGTGACATGGCATTTCAAGTTCATCTTCCACCATTTCTCCTCCACTCAGCCAGACAGAATAACTTACAGAAAATTAATATGCCAGTATTAATTCCCAAACTTGTGTGCATATTAACATCATTTGGGAGGCCTTTAAATATCTCAAAACCCAGGCCACCCCAAACAAATCCCATTCTCTGGGGGTGGAACCCAGGCATCCCTACGAAGCTTCCAAAGAGATTTCCTTTGCAGGCAAGATGGGCGCCCCTGACACACGCCTCGGTGCTCCCTGCCCGGGAGCTTTGCATGCGTTGCCCTCCCACTACCCCCTTGTTCACCGAATGAATCCCTCTTCTCTTTGTTAAAGACCCAGTTCAAATGCTCATCGTTGAGCCTTCTCTGCTGCGGCCCAACCCAACCCAAGTCACACGGTGAATTAATCCTTTCTTAGTTTTTACACTTTTACATGATTCACCTTCTGTACTTTTATTATTAATTTATGTCAGTCTCCTCCATGCATATGATTGTACTGATGTCACTGCATTAAACATTATATAATGAAAACATGGGGAACACAGCAATTTAGTCCAAACACCGAATTGCCACCTTAGATCTGAAAATTAATGGAAGAAAAATACATTCCTGTCACAGCATCCAAAGGACATCTAACACTTTTTTCTTACTCATGCTACTCTTCTTTTCACCACTGATTTGAGGAATTTCAAGGAGCCACCATGTGTTGAGCACTTGCCATGTGCTACACATGCATTGTCTCATTTACCTGTACCTACCACTCTTTAAGGGAGGTTTTACTGTTCCCATGTGGTGGCCAAAGAAACTGAGGCTCATAGAAACTAGATTATTAACACAAGCTCTTTTAACTAAAACGTGACAGTGGTAACCTCTCTCTTTCCATCGTGCTTTAATTTGTTTTGAAAATATCAATATCTAGGTGCATTTTGCCCACAGTAAATGATTTAAACGCAGAGGGTTTTTAAACTGAGCATATCGCTTGATGTTTGCTTGCCTGGTGGACATTTAACAACTTAGATGGTCTTGGTCAGTTAGCGTTCTCAGGATCTGTGTGGTCTGGCTTCTTAATTGTTACCACTAACATCTCCATCAGGGTCCTTCACACAGCGACTGACACCCGGTTGGCTTCACCCAGCCCACTTGTGTCCTAACTTTGACTGCAGCATTGATTAAAACTCATTACAGATAACCATTTCTCCTGAATACTGACTTCACAAAGCGTATTATTAAGGGTGTCTGCACCTTCTATCCAAACTGCTTCACTCACATCCTTGAAATAACAACCCTTTTCCCACAAAGTTCTGCAATTATCTCTTAAGAAGAGTTCAAGCATGCATAAGTCATTTCAGAAACTAGTGATGGAAAGGCAGACCCCATAAATATGGTAAGATAAATATGGCTCTTCCACGCAATCAGATGGGTTTGTTTCTGTGAGGAAAACATCAGGGGGAGAGAAGATCAACACAAGAAAAGAAAAACTGAGCAAGTAATAACAGAAGCAGCTGTAGAAAGGGAGCCAGAAGAGCGGCTGATGAGTAGGAGAAAAGGAAAAATGAGGCATTGCCGTGAAAACCCATTATTACTGGGAAACAATTTTTACTATGACTAAATGTCTGTTTAACAGGACTTAACTACACAATGTTTTTAAAAAAGGAAATTCTGTAATCCTAAATATAGCTCATGTGGACTCAAGAGAGGGAGGTTGTGAGATGCTTCTGAAATTTTGGGATAATGAATGAAGGTTAAATCACAACTGAGCCTTACCCAAAACATAATTTCATCTAGAATATTGGACTCTTGGTGGGTAGAAAACAAATATTAAGACTTTTTTATTGTTGTTCTATTGTAATTGTCCCAATTTTTCCCCCTTTGTCCTCCTCCTCCCAGGCCACCCCCACGCCCCGCTCCCAGTCAGTCCCCACACCGTTGCCTGTGTCCGTGGGCATTCACGCACGTTCTGTGACCAGTCCCCTCTGCTACTTGCCACCACTGTCTCCCCGCCCCACTCTGGCCGCTGTCAGTCTGTTCCATGTTTCTGTGTTTCTGGTTCTATTTTGCTCATTACTCTGTTTTGTTTATTAGATTCCTCTTACAAGTGAGATTGTGTGGTATTTGTCTTTTCTTACTTGGAAGTAGTGTTTGTATAAAACCAAATACCAGTGATTGACTGCCTTATGGTTGTGCCTCCATCTGATAGATTGATGGTCAAGAAGGATTATAGTGAGGGCAGAGATCATTAAATATCATGGAATAAAAATGGCTCACATCATATCAATTAGATAAATTTAGCAGCAGGTTTTGAAGCTGGTTTTGAATAAAGTGTTATGTTATCGCTGAGGGAAAACTTACCCCACACTTGGTGCCTGTGTTAGTCTGTTTCTGCTGCTATAACGGAGTACCCCAGGCTGGGTGACTGGTAAAAAAATTTACTTCTCATAGTTCTGGAGGCTGAAGTTCAAGATCAGGGTGCCAGTATGATCAAGTGAAGGCCCTCTTCTGGGTTGCAGGCTTCTCGTTGTATCCTTACTTGGCAGCAGAGACTAGGGAGCGCCATGAAGTCTCTGTTATTCAATATCAGAGTGCAAACTCCATTCATGAAGCCTCTGCCCTCATGACCTACTCCCCTCCCAACAGCCCCACCATCTAATAACATCATATTGGGGATTATAATTTCAACATGTAAACTTGCAGTTCAGACATAAAGCTTCAGGCCATGTTAGTAGCTTAAAACAACAAACATTTCGGATCTAACACAGTTTCTGAGAATCAGGAATCCAGGAACGGCTTAGGTAGGTGGTCTGTCTCAGGATCTCCCAGGAGGCTGTATTCCAGCTGTTAGCCAGGGGTATGTCATCTGAAGGCTTCGGTGGGCTGCAGGCTGCAGGATCTGCTTCCCTGTTTACTCCCGTGACTGTTGGCAGCAGCCTTCATTTTCTAGCCTCCTGGACCTCTCCCTAGGGCTGCTGTCTTCCCCCAGAGTGAGTGAATACAGCGGGGAGGTGTGGGGAGATACATTCAATACAGAAGCCACAGCGTCTTTTATGACATAACTTTAGAAGTGAAATACCATCATGTTTGCCATATTCTATCGGTCACACAGACCAAACTTGGTAAGATGAGGGAGCTTTATTAGTCAGCTCAAGCTACCATAACAAAATATTACAAACTCAGTGACTTAAAACAATAAAAATTCATTTTTCATGTTATGGAGGCAAGAAGTCCAAGATCAAGGTGTTGGAAAATTTGATCTCCGGTGAGAGTCTTCCTCTGGCTTGCCACCTTCTCTCTCTGTCCTGACATGGCCTTTCTTCTGTGTGCATATACGTGTGGGAAGGAGAGGAGATGATCGGAGAGGTATTTGGTATCTATTGGCCATCTTGCCTTTCTTATTAATTAGCAGTAGATTTTCTTTGTAATAATCCTAATATTCTTGGCAAAGATTTTCTCCCAAACTTTCCTTAACTTTTGTTAAACAGATATTAAAAATTTAGTTAGATTTATCAATATTTTATTTCATGGCTTTTGCTAAATGTCTTATAAATATTTGAAAGTTTGTCTTAGTACATTTAGGTTTTTAATCAGCTTAGAATAGATTTTTGTGTGTTTTTACAGTAATGACATAGCATCTTTTTCGTTCTATAATTGCAAAATATTTCAACTATATAGAAAAGTATAAAAGATATTTGATTCTTTATACGCAGAACTAATTGCTGCAGTACCACTTATTGCATGGTCCATATTTTCTCACTAATTTTTTAATATCACCTCTGCCATATGTCACATTTCCATATAGGTGTGAATGTAGTTTTGGACTCTGTTATTCTCTATTCATCTATTCATTTATTCAGCAGATTTTTAAGTGACAAAACAGATGTATAAATACATATTTATTTACATATTCCAAACATTTCTTCTATATTTATAATGAAAGCAATAACTAGAACTACTTGAAAATTACTTTTAAAATTACATTCAAAACAGTAACTTTAGGTTACAGATAGTCTAAGTAATTGCCTGGTCATGTCAATATTTTTACATTTAATGCTTTTGTAGTCTGAAATTTTTATAAGCAGCTCTTTAGAATTCATTGAAATAAAAATACTTAAAGCTAAAATATTAGCAACATTTAAAATATTTCTCATTGGAATGTTTTTCACAAGAACATGGGTTAGGTCAGTTAGCTTTTTGTATGGGACACATCATAAGGTATGCACCTCATACAAAAAACAGTAGTCATGCTCAGTTGAATGTCCTTCTCCTTAGTGTGAACAAAACCTAGGACTTGCTTCTAAATAACAAAATATGGCAAAAATAATTGCATGTCACACTTTTTACATAACATCACATGAGACTCCATCTTAGTAGATGAAACTTCATGAGAAACTTCCTAGGGCCCTTCTAGGGCCAAACTGCTGTAACATGATCTGCCCACGGAGAGGACCACACAGCAGGAAACCACAGGCAGCAACTATAAGGGCCTTAGTCATGCAACGGGAAGAAAGTGATTTCTGTAAACCACCTGAGGATGCTTGGAGGTGGGGTTTTCCCTAGTCAAGCCTCCAAATGAAAATGCAGCCCAACTGACATTTCGATTGCAGCCTTGTAAGACCTCAGGTGGAAGACCCAGCTAGGACCCTCCTGGACTACACACCCATGGAAACTGTGAGATAATAAGTATTAGTGTTGCTTTAAGTTGCTAAATTTGACATAATTTGTTACGCAGCAATAAAAACTAATGCATCTTTGATGCATTGGTATCTGGAAGAGAAGTTTAAGTTTATCAATACATTTATAAACTTAGGAAGGAAGAAAGGAAGGAAGGAAGGAAGGAAGGAAGGAAGGAAGGAAGGAAGGAAGGAAAAATGATGTATCTTTAAGTTCTTTTTACTTAAATGATGTATCTTTAAGTTCTTTTTACTTAAAAATAATAAATCTTTTTTGCAGGATAAAGGGAGGCTTCTGATTTACTTGGACTATTAATTCTTTTGTATAAAATATTTTTCTATGAAGATGATAATGTGTCCTGAAACACACTAATCTAAAGTCATATATTCTTGTTATTGGTCATGGATTTTATCTTAACTTCTGAAATGTACTATTATTGCAGTAGCAGTCTTTTTATTTCTATATAACCTGAATAAAAAACTAATTACTTTTGACATTTTTCACTTTTGCCTTTTCCATTCCTGTGCTTTGAGTGCTCGTGTGTTAATAGTCCTCCTTCCATTGCTATTATTTTTCCTGCATCACTGAAAATTCGCCATTTAAAAACATTTATACTAAGTATAAAATTTGAATTTTTATTTTATTTTATTGTTTAAGTTACGTGAAAACAGTCCCTTGCTTTGGCCAGTTTAAATCTTGTGCAGTCAGTCTTGCCTGTGAAGGCAAACAGTATAGTCCGTGGTTGTTTCCGTGCAATTCATTGTTTTCCACTCGCAAACATCCCAGTCTCTTTGAATCTAAAACCATTGTCTTTGTCAAACTCGCAGTTCTATTGAATGTCTTGTGTGTGCATATGTAAGTGCCATATGTGGTACAGATGAAATGGAAGATAGAATACTTGCTCCCAAGAAATTGTCACACATGAGAGAGACAACAACACTTGAAACACCTACAGCAGCTCTGAAAACCAAACCCACGCTGGAGCTCCTGACTCACTCTCACCCACCTGCCCCCCCACCCCAGCCCTCTTCCATCTCTTGGTGAAGGATAAGAGGCTGCCACTTCCTTCCCCTCCATTTTTCAGGACTGACTTCACCCTGCCTCCTCTTCTGTTTCTTTTTGTCAACCCCTATATTATAAGCTGCTGGGAACATTCCCGCCCAGTCTTTCATCCCTTTAATTCTCTGTACTTCCTTCTTGACCTGAGGTCCCCTTCCACTCTTCTTTCCCAATTACCCTTTTCCCTCTGGGAATTCCCAGTTCCTAGACAACAAGTTTCCCTCTTTCTTTTGCCCCAAATGTTTCTTCTACTTCCTTCTACCTAGTGAATACAACCATGCCCTGAGAACACTACTTTGCTTTTAACTTTCTTGAAGGAGGAATGCACATCCCTCTGAGGGAGGGAGATGGGGTCAGTGCCCTCCGCACTCTATTTTCACTGCTGATTCCAGATCATAACTCCTTCACTGTCTTATTAAAACCCCAGTTTTTTAGAGGGGTGCCAGATATTTGGGCTGGACCACCCTCTGCTACCACTTTGTCTGTGTCTACTGACATGAAGTTAAGTCCCCTTTTGGTACCTGGATCCTGATTTTCTTGTAACACAAGTTGTTCTATGATCTTAGGTGACTTGAAGGAGCACAGAAGACTAGGGAGCAGAGAGGAAAATCATTTAACAAGAAAATAGTCAGAACTTGGTTTCTAAATGTGAATATTGGAGAATAGTGTTAATCAAAGGGGGGTGGAAATGGGAGGGAGGTGGGGAGGGTTGTGGGGGAGGGCTGGGATGGAGTAAAGGCAGAAAACTACTTGAACAACAATTAAAATTTAAAAAGGTAAAACTAAGACATTGAAATGAAATGGTGAGGAGAATTTTTAAAGACAACAATCTTAGAGTGGTCTTCCTTTGATTATGAAGGTTTTTCTTTTATTTGATCATTTGGTTTTCATTTACTATCATGAAATTTTAAACCTGGAGTTTTATTACTTTATTATTGATATTGTTACAGCTAATAGTTATCGGGTGTGTGCTATGATTGTGCCTACGTATTGTTATATGGATAATCTCATTATATTCTCACTACCAACTAAAAAGGTAGGTATTATAATTCCCTTCAGTTTAAAGGCGAGGAAACTAAGGAATGAAGACATTAAATAATATTTCCAACTACACACTGCTAGCAAGTGGCAGAGCAGGAAGGTAGAATAAGGTGTTCTGATTCCAGAGACTTTGATTCGTTCAGCAGATCACGAGAGAACAGACGTAGGGACAGGTGAAACCTGGGAATGAGCGTCCTGTACGAGAACCTATGGAGACGAAGCCTGAAAGGCTATCCCAAGGAGGCAATCCACAATGAACAGGAAAGATAAGGATCAACCAAACCAACAAGGCACTGGTTGGGGAATTGTGATGGGAGCCGCCATCCTGTGTGGTGTCATCAAGCTAACTGCCGAGGGAGTTTAGAAAAGATTTGAGTGATACTCTGCACCTGTAGTTGTAGAAATAGGAAGGAGAGGGGGAATAGGGGAAAAGTTACTCACTTGATTGGTAATGAAGACATTGTTGATGCCTGAGACAGTAATTTTGAGAGTGTGGGTAGAAAAAGATTGTAGGCACAAAGTAGAAGTGGAACACAGAAAGGTTGTGCAGTGAAATGGGTCAAATGAAAACAGACTTGGCAGTAGGTGCAAAGATGTTTCTAGAAGAGGAGCCATGTGCATACAGGAAGGCAGAGAGGAAAAGATTGAATATATTGGCCAAGGAGGAAATACAAGAAGAAAGTCCCTGATCAGTGACAGGAGAATGATCAAAGTAAACAATTTAGAGAATGAAGGGAAAGATTAATGAGTATGAGAAGCTATAAATGCAAGGAGGTGACAAAAATGTTTTTGTGGAGATTTATATCAAGTAGCCATGACCTTGGTGAGTTATAAATTGTGGTCATTGGCTGAGGGTGAAGACTGAGGGGGTGACATGAAGGAGAAAAGAAAAGGTCTGGAATCTTGTACCATCAGCCCAATCCCATCTCTGAGGCATGTGCCACAAATATTTTTCTCTCCTGTGGACTCTAAGTTCTTCGAGAGTGGGGTCAGTCTTGTTCGTTTATTCTTCATTGCCTAGCAAAGTGTTCTGCATATATAGTGTATTTTTGTTAAATTGGGTTGAACTGAAATAAATTAAGGTGACTAAAGTGACTGCTTAGAGCAATAAGAGGCATGTTGAAGGCGAGCTGTGAATATGTGGTGTGACAAGTTGGTGCAGCTGTGTCCCGGGACCCAGGGAAAGAACAACAGAGAAAGCAGAAAGTGGCCTAGCAGGCCACTTAGAGTGTCTGGGCTGCCAATGGAGTTGTGTTGTGGCTGCCCATGCAGTCCAACTGGTGTGAGCCTCGGTGGACTAACAACGAGATATAGTGATGGGTATAGGTTTGATGGAGTGCCTGATGGAAAGGTCAGAAAGGAGAATGTCACCAACAAAGAATTTGTCATTATAGAGGATCGATGTCATGTTTCCTTTTCTTTCCTTTCTTTCTTTTAACCCAAATACAGGCAACATTATATGAATAATAGATATAGCAAGTACACCTTTTGAGTCTTTAACTATGTTGGACAGAACATAAAGTATCTTTTATTGCATTGGTAGGTATCTCAAAATGCAATTTACTAAACAGTGTGTTTTAATATTTTTAATTTTTTCATATGTGTTCAGAGAACCAAATATGCATCTATTCATGTATACTAATAGTTGTTATAAAATAATGGCACACATATGTTTAATTTTTCATTCATTATATATTTATTATACATACATACCTCACTATTTCTTTATCCATTCATCCATTGATGGACACTTAGGTTGTTTCCATATCTTGGCTATTGTAAATAATGCTGCAATGAACATGGGCTGCCTATATCTTTTTGAGTTCATGTTTTTGTTTTCTTTGGATAAATGCATAGTAGTGGAATTGCTATATTGTATGGTAGTTCTAATTTTAGTTTTTTGAGGAACTTCCATACTGTTTTCCATAACAACTGCACCAATTTACACTCCTACCAAGGTTTCCTTTTCTCCACATCCTTGCCAGCAATATTTTTTCTTGTCTTTTTCATTACAGCCATTCTAACAAGTATGAGGTGGTATCTCATTGTGGTTTTGATTGCATTTCCCTGGTAATGAGCGATGCATGTTTCTATTGGCCATCTGTATGTTTCTCAGATCTTTTGCCCATTTTTAAATTGGAATATCTGGTTTGCTGTTGAGTTGCATGAGTTCTTTATATATTTGGGATGCTAGCTACTTATCAGACATACGATATATAAAATGTAAAAGTATAACAACTATATTTCAATTTTTACTATTCTTCTAAACACAAATATTGTCTGTTTTAAATCACACAGCACCACAATGAGGTAGGTATTTAATGCATTTTGTAGATAGGAACGTGGAAATGAGGCACAGAGACAATGAGGAACTTGCCCGTGGTTATACTACAATTGAGAGATAACAGAGGAATGAACCCAGAAAGTCTGATCTTAACTATACTCTTAACTATTATAGTATATCATCTGGCCAATCCTTAACTATTGAATCCTGATGAAATATGAAGGGCAGCAAGTTGCCTTTTGATTTAGGCATTCTAGATTAGCTTTTTACAATGGAGAGAAATTTAATATCTTGTATATTGAACATAAATTGTCCAACAATTGAAAAGGGTTGGTACACTATTTGACAATAAAATAAAATATTTGACCAAAATTTGCTGCAAATTTTGGTTCCATTTGAGCACAAAATAAAATGTGTTGTTTCCATTGCCATTTACAAGAGTGGGTCTTGTGTATCCCCTCATAAATAATTTGGGAGAAAAACTTTTTCATATAAAAGGCATAGATATCTCCTTTTGAATCTTCTCAGGTACCCCAACTCAGCATTTGCCAAAGTGACCTTATCATTCTTCCAAAAGTTTCCTCTCTCGATGAATAGCATCCCCAGCTACCACTTGCCCAAGCAGAAATCTAACCATCATCCATACTATCTCCTCTCTCCCCAAATAGTCAATTTCTAGAAAATTGACTAGGAAATCCATCCACCTGTTGAAAATTTCTATTCCCTTCTAATTGGTTAACTCTCTTTCAGTCTTAGCACATTTTCTACACGTGTTCTTTCAAAAACACATATCTCATTGTGTCTCTCCCCTGTTTTAACCTGGACTGTAAATGCCGCATGGTTCATCCTCTTTTCACTCTGCCCTCCACTTCTCTTGTTCTTCTGACCTGTTATGCTTTTTCATTCAGACCTTGCCTATGAAGTGTCCTCACACTTGCATCTTTTCTCTGTTTGTCCCACTAACTCCCACCTATACTCTTTTCTTAGATGTCAGGCATGGTACTGTTTTCTCATAGAAGGTTTTCCTGACTCCTCAAATTCATATTAGAAGTTTTTTCTCTCTGCTTCACAACACACCATGCTTCTCCTTTTATAACCTCATCACACTGTGAGTGGTTCATATGTACTTCCCATGACTGTCTTTGAGGTACTCATGTTGGGAACCACAGGAATAAATACCAGAGGTAAGAAATATGAATGAGAGAACTATTGAGTAAGTTCTTACTTATTAAAATGCTTCCCTCTTCCTCACAGTGGAAATAGTTCCATCATTGTCTCCAATAACAATCTTATTAAGCACCTACTGAAGTGCTATGAGGCAGCCTATAAATTTATGTACTCTGGAACCATTTTTATGATTCAACTAACTTTACAAAATTTTATGAAGAAAAAGAATACTTTTGTATAGATTTCCATATATGTATTTAAAAATATCTTGGAAAATGCTCACTTCAGCAACACATATACTAAAATTGGAATGATACAGAGAAGTTTAGCCTCCTTGCAAGGATGTCACACAGATTCCTGAGGCATTCCATAGTTTTAGAGAATGTTAAAGGTAGCAAAGAAAAAACAACTAATAACAACTAAGTAACGAGGAAGACCCGATAAGACTAGCAGCTGACTTCTCAACAGAAACACTAAAAGCCAGAAGGAAATGGCAAGAAATATTCCATCTAATGAAAAGCAAAGGCCTGCAACCAAGACTACTCTACTCAGCAAAGCTCTCATTTAAAATGGAAAGTGAAATAATAAGCTTCTCAGGCAAAAAAAAAAAAAAAAAAAAAAAAAAAAAACCCTAAAAGAATACATCTCTACCAAACCAGAAAGAGATACTAAAAGGACTGCTTTTAGAAAATGAAGGAAAAAAAGAGAGAAAGAGGAACACAGGTACAAAGGGAAAAATGGCAATGAATAAGTACCTATCAATAATAATTTTAACTGTAAATGGATTAAATGCTCCAATCAAAAGACACAGGGTAGCTGAATGGATAAGAAAACATGACCTGCATATATGATGTACATGACCTCAGAACAAAAAATCTATACAGAATGAAAGTGAAGGGATGGGAAAAATAATCCAAGTGAACAGATATGAAAAGAAAGCTGGGATAGAAATACTTATATCAGATAAAATAGACTTCAAAACAAAGGCCATAAAAGGGACAAAGAAAGTCACTAGATCATACTTAAGGGAGTAGTCCATCAGGAGGATACAGCCCTTGTAAACATATAAGCACCCAACATAGAAGCACATAAACATATAAAGAAAATCTTAGAGGACTTTAAGAAAGGTATTGACAGCAACACAATCATCATAGGGGATTTTAACACCCCACTATCAACAATGGATTGATCTTCCAAACAAAGAATCAGCAAAGATATTGTGACACTGAATGGCAGATCAAATGGATTTAATTGATATATACAGAACCTTTCACCTCAAAGAAGAAAATATGCATTCTTTTCAAATGCACATGGAACATTTTCAAAGATAGACCACATGGTAGGACACAAAACAAGCCTCAACAAATTCAAGAAAATGAAAATATATCAAACAGGTGCTCAGATCACAAAGGATTAAAATTAGAAACAAACCTCAAGGAAAAAGCTCAAAAACATTCAAATTCATGGAGACTGAATAACATGATATTAAATAATGAATGGACCAAGAATGAAATCAAGGAAGAAATAAAAAAGTATCTAAAAACAAATGAAAATGAACATACAACAACCTAAAACCTATGGGACACAGCAAAAGCAGTACTAACAGGGAAATTCACAGTAATACAGGCCTACCTAAAGAAGATAGAAACATCTCAAATAAACAACCTAACCCTACATCTACAAGAACTAGAGGTACAACAACAAAGCCCAGAGTGAGGAGAAGGAAGGAAATAAGATCATAACAGAATTAAATGACATAGAGTCTAAAAGAACAATAAAATGGATCAATAAATCCAGGAGCTGGTTCTTTGAAAAGATAAACACTATTGACAAATCTTTAACCAGCCTCATCAAGAAGAAAAGAGAGAGGATCCAAGTAAATAAAATCAGAAATGGAAGAGGAGGAGTTACAACCAATACCACAGAAATACAAAAGATTGTAAGACATTACTATGAACAAGTATATGCCAAGAAAGTGGAAAACCTGGAGTAAATGGAGAAATTTCTAGAAACATACAATCTTTCAAAACTGAATCAAGAAGAAGCAGAAAGCCTGAACAAACCAATAACAACCAGTGAAACAAGCAGTAATCAAAAAACTCCCAGTCCACAAAAGCACTGGACCAGAGAGCTTCACAGGTAAATTTTACCAAACATTTAAGAAAGAACTAACTCCTATCTTTCTCAAGTTATTCCAAAGTAATCCAAGAAGAGGTAAGACTCCTAAACTCTTTTTACGAAGCCAATATCATCCTAATTCCAAAACCAGGTAAAGACACAACAAAGAAGGAAAACTACAGACCAATATCTCTGATGAATATAGATGCTAAAATCCTCAACAATATATTGGCAATCTGAATTCAACAATACATTGAAAAGATCATTCACCCTAATCAAATGGGATTCATCCCAGGGATGCAAGGATGATACAATATTCTCAAATCAATAAACATAATACGTCCCATAAACAAAATTAAGGACGAAAGTCACATGGTCATATCAATAGATGCTGAAAAAACATTTTATAAAATTCAGCACCCATTTATGATGAAAACACTTAGCAAAGTGGGAATAGAGGGAGCATTCCTCAACATCATAAAAGCCGTATACGAGAAACCTACAGCCAACGTTATACTCACTGGGCAAAAACAAAAAACTTTCCCCTTAAGATGAGGGAAAAAACAAGGATGCCTGCTTTTACAACTCTTATTTAACATAGTACATGAAGTTCTAGCCACAGCCATTAGACAAGAAAAAGAAATGAAAGGCATCCAATTGGGAAAGACAGAAGTAAAACTGTCATTATTTTCGGTTGACATGATTGTGTAGATAGAAAACCATATAGTCTCCACTAAAAAACTATTTGACCTAATAAGTGAATTTGGCAAAATAATGAGATACAAAGTCAATATTCAGAAGTTGAGTGCTTTTCTGCACACCAACAATGAAGTATCAGAAACAGAAAGTAGGCAAACAAACAAACAAACAAAACCCATTTACTATAGCAACAAGACAAATAAATTACTTAGGAATAAACTTAACCAAGATTATAAAAGATCTGTACTTGGAAATCAGCAGAACAGTGAAGAAAGAAATTAAGGAAGATACAAATAAATGGAAGCATCTACCATGTTCATGGATTGGAAGAATTAACATCATTAAAATATCCATACTACCCAAAGCATTCTATAGATTCAAAGCAATTCCTATTAAAATATCAATGGCATTTTTCACCGGTCTAGAAAAAAATATTTCAAAAAAATATATGGAACTAAAAAAGACCCCAAATAGCCTCAGCAATCTTGGGAAAGAAAAACAAAGTAGGAGGGATCACAATACCTGATATCCAACCATACTACAAGGCCACTATAATCAAAAGAGTCTGATACTGGAATAAGAACAAGACACATAGATCAGATGAACGGAGTAGAGAGCCTAGAAATAAACGCATGTTTCTATGGTCAATTAATATTTGATGAAGGAGGCAGGAGTATATAATGGGGTAGAAACAGTCTCTTCAATAAATGGTATTGGGAAAATTGACTGGTATATGCAAAAAAATGAAACTAAACTACCAGGTTACAACATACACCAGAATAAACTCAACATGATCAAAGACTTAAATATAAGTTTTGACATCATAAAAGTCCTAGAGGAAAATGGCAATAAAAATTCAGATATTACATGTAGTAATATTTTTGCTGATATATCTCCTAGCACAAGAGAAATAAAGGAAAAAATTAACAAATGGGACTACATAAAATTAAAAAGTTTCTGTACAGCTAAAGAAAATATCATCAAAATGAAAAGGGAACCCACTGAATGGGAGAACACATTTTCCAATGATACCTTGGACAAGGGTTTGGTCTCAAATATATAAAGAACTCATATGACTCCACTCCAGGAAGACAAACAATCCAATTAAAAATTGGCAAAGGACCTGAATAGACGCTTGTCCAAGGAGGACATACAGAGGGCCCATAGACATATGAAAGGATGCTCAACATCACTAGCCATTAGAGGTATGCAAACAAAACCACAATGAGATATTACCTCCCACCAGTCAGAATGGCCATCATTAATAAATCAACAAACAACAAGTGTTGGAGAGAATGTGGAGAAAAGGGAACCCTAGAGCACTGTTGGTGGGACTGTAGACTTGTATAGGCACTATGGAAAACAGTATGGAATTTCCTCAAAAAACTAAAAATGGAACTGCCTTTGGACCCATTGACTCCAGTGCTGGGAATATACCATAAGGATCCTGAAACACCAATTTGAAAGAACTTATGCACCCGTGTTCATAGCGGTGCTATTTACAATAGCCAAGTGCTGGAAACAGCCTAAGTGCCCATCAGGAAATGAGTGGATCAAAACTGGTGCATTAACATGGTGGAATACTACACAGCAGAAAGAAACAAGGAACTCCTACCTTTCGCAACAGCATGGATGGAACTGGAGAATATTATGCTAAGTGAAATAAGCCAGGCAGTGAAAGACAAATACCATATGATCTCACCTGTGAGAGGAACCTAATGAACAAAATAAACTAAGGAACAAAATAGAACCAGAAGCATGGAAACAAGAAACAGACTGACAGTGACCAGACAGGAGGGAAGTGGAAGGTGGACAAGGGTGGAAAGATGGGGAAGGGACTAGTCCAGGAACATGAATGCAATACCCATGGACATAGGCAACAGGGTGGGGACTGACTGTGGGACTGGGGGGTGGGCTGGGCAGAGGAGCGCAAAGGGGGGCTAACTGGGACAACTGTAATAGAACAACAATAAAATATGTTTAAAAAAACTTTTAAACATATCTGGGACATCCAAATAATGTGAAAAAAGGACATCTAAATTCAAAAAGGACAATGTTGTTGATGAATGAAGCTATTAGTTTATTTCCATTACAATATATTTGTTTTAGGCCAAGTTATTTCATAAAGTGTAGGTCATGAGGGTCTTTTCAATGGTTTTTGTATATTGCACATTAATAATTACTTAAGATTGGGAAATGATTTTACTATTCTAAATGATTATTGAAATTTATGGTTGTTACAACTCTTCTTAGGATATAATTTTGGTGGCAAATGATTCATTTGGTGAGAGTTTTTGATTAAGTATATACTCCCCAACTATACTCTAATTTCTATGAAAAAACAGAATCTCTTTCAAAAGTCTACATTGTGACTTTTGATTTATAGAACTGTTGTATGCCGAACATGGAGATAGTGTGTAACAAAATTAGAGCAATAACTGAAAGATGATTGAAAGCCATAGAAATTACAGCATAAGGTTGTTTCTTGCTAACTACTTCCACTAAGGTGAACTGTTCATCTTCTCAGCATAGAGCGTATCCTGGGCCTTCCGGTCAGAAATGGAGCCCCCTCACCCCACCCCGAGGGTCTCTATCACGCCCCTCCCTCTTTTCCTTTGGGAACCGTCATTGGTGTGGGCCTGCCCTCCAACAGTCAGGCTCCCAGCAGGTCGGACTGGGGTTCTCCCTCGACTTCTGAAAACAGCAGTTGGTTAGCACTTACATGTTAATTTTATTGTCTCTGTAACATAACATCCAAGTACCTTCCACAAACCCAATGAAAAACAAAACTTTTAAAAAGCCTATGTTAAAATAATTTAGTTATAGTTTGAAAGGAATCATTCTAACTCACAGTTCTTGGCAATTCACAAGGAAAGCATTGGCAAATTATGTTGTCATTGGATAAAACTATTATTTCCCTTCCAAATTATATTATTTGAGGAGGAATATTTACTTTGATGTCTTTTCTATATCCATTAGTGATAAGAATAAGTCAGGTGACCCCTAAAAATAACTTTGCCTATATTATAGAATGAGTTTGCATCTGGGAAACTGCATTTCCAGCTAATCGTTGCTGAGTATATCTTAGGAAAGTCTAATTGATTGATTCTGTTTTCTCCTATGAAATAAAGACTCCTCATGACTTTATTTTCTTTTTTGACCCCACGTTCACTGAACAGAGAAGACTGATGTGGTAGTAACTAGGAACCTGGAAATATATTAGAATCCAGGGGAATCGCTACAGCATCCAGACCTATGAACTGCTGCTGATTCTTTAACATCTCCAAAGGGAACCCAAGCTTACAAAATCTTGCTAACCACCTTGCATTGAGCTGTCACCTTCGATGTACCTTTGATATCCTCGATTTTCGTTAAAGGGGAAGATGGGAAACAGAAAGTGTATCATTTCATTCACACAGACTTTGTCTGGAAGTGCGGCTGTGATATGATTTCTGTCAGAAACAATCTGCTTGATATTCCTCTGCCTTTGCCGGGGAACACAGAGTGGTCTGTCTGTTTTCTATCCCTGGGTGCTGGGATATGCTGCCTTGTCAAACAGCATTTGTCTTCACTCACTACCTGCTTGTTGAGTGGAGCTCAGCCTCACCGCGGTGGCAGAGAAAGCCTTAGGCTGCTCAGCATCTGTCTCTTCATGTAATTAACTGCAGCCCTGGATAGGGAGCAAAACAGAGATTTTGTGCTGTGAAAGAGTAATGTGTCTAGACAGGAGTTTCTAAGCAGGGGAAGGGTTTGTTAGTGTTTCTGTTCAAACAAGAGGACACAATTTTTTGCCTCAAAATCTTTTGACGGCAAAGGGACCATTTGCTTCCAAAGCAAACTTGGGAAGACTCGAGGTACCTTAAATGCTCCTTCAAAAAGCCTTCACTTGACAATGTTAGCATCAAAATAATGATAGTAATAAATTATAGACCTATTGAATAAAATAGGAATCCTGACTCAATTCCGACATAAATAAAAGAATAAATAAATAAAAGATGAAGATTGGCTCTTCCTTGGAGTAGAATGCCAAGTAATCAAAGTTGAAGGAATAATGCAGCTAGAAAAAATCACCATTTTGGAACTTTCATGTAATAACTGACATGAGCAATCATCACCGACGGATGCTAATACTAGTGGATGAAAGTGTGATGGGAATGAGGCTATGCGTAGTCTCAAATTCTCTCCTCACAAGTTACACACATACAAATATATGTATATATACATAATATATATGTTTATTCATATATATATGAATATATATATATTATTTATGTATGTAGAATAACCTGGGTAAAGGAAATACAGGAAGGAGCCTTTTGTTTTCTTTTTGTAACTTTTCTGTAAGTTTGAAACTATGTCACAAGACATATGTACCAAAAATAGTGTTCACTTGTACTCTTTTGGTTTTCCTCCCAAGTGATTGGAACATGGCTCGGGCTTGGCTCTCTTTAGCGTAGTGTTGGGAAAAATGCATTCTGCTACCCGGAAGCTTCACTCACTCGCCAGCTGCCAGCAAAGCTTCATTAATGTAACACGTTCCGCAGTCAAAACCTGCTGTCTCTTGGGAAAAGAGGGACATTCTGAATCCTTGCCTTTTACAGAGACCCACTTAGAGACTTGCAGTCTGGATGGATTTCTAAGTGAAATGTGAATATCTGCATGTGTGGTTCCCTGACACATTTTATAGTACCCTTTGACTTTACAGAAAAGGGCCCTGAAATTTAGAAAATGAATGCTTGCAATTCTTCCTATGTCATTCTTAATAAGCTTGCTTTCAGTGACTGGAGGGCAAAGAATCCTCCTCTTCTAAGACCTTATTGTGCAGCCATAGCCGCCTTGATAATTGCTTAAATAAGAAAAAGAGACTAAATATTATAATAAAGACTGCAAATGGTGTTGAAGACAATTATACTCTTGCCTGGATAGTTTTGGTATTCATTTAACATAGAGCATTGTGATTCTTGAATGAATGGACTTATAATTTAACTTAAAAATTGGAATTAAGCAATTCAATGTGTGTCTGAAGGAGCAGGCATCACTCCTAACAGGCTTCTTCCTGCAGCAGTGGCCTTGGTGTTGCCCCTTTGAGTCACAATGGGTCTGACTGCTCTTTCACAGCCAGGATGGACAGTACTTCCTATTTGGAGCCATGACCTTGGACTTATCTTTTCTTTATGGTTGGTGACTTTAGAGGTAGGCTAACTTCTCTCCCAAGGGGAAAACAAGTCAAGTCTGAAGCATCAGTGCTCTCTGCAATGTGATCGAGCCTGCCCACATTGAGAGATGGTCTCTGGTGTGCTCCTGAGATCTCCCGTAGTTGTTTAATTTATGGGCATTTGTATTTTTGGTATATATTTTATGCTGAAAATACTTTGAGTTTTGTATTTTCTTAGAAATCTAAGGTCTCCCCCCTCTATCATTTTCTTTGTTTTGTGATAGAAGACGTCTGTAAGAACCACATTGTCTGTCCAGACTCATTATTTTAAGAGCTAAGAAACTCCTATTGTAAGGAGTAAGGACTGGGTGTCAGGAACCCCCGAGTTTCTCGGAGTCGTGCTCATCGATGGGGCTGGAGTGGGGGCCCAGGGCTTCGGGTCGCCCAGCTAGTGTTGTGTTTGCGTGTTCTCCGTCTCACAACGAACAAAATTCCGGTCGGTTTCTTGTACATTCTTGGAAAACAAAAGCTAGTAATTTCAAGTAGAAAATCAGAAGAAGTTGTAATGCTTTTAAGTATTTTCCTTTTGATATAATTTTAGATTTACAGAAGAATTGGAAAGATGGTGGAAAGTTCCTCTGTCCCTGTATCTTTCACTCAGCTCCCCCCAACCATGGGACAGTTATTAAAGCTAAGCCGTCGTCATTGGGACGGTAATACTGACTAAGCTACAGACTCTATCCCAGTTCCCCTGGTCTTTCCACTAATGTCCTTGGTTTTCTTTTTAAATTCTGGGATCCAGTCCAGCATGCCACATCGTCTTTAGTAGTCGTGTCTTCTTATTCTCTCAAGTTTCTCAGTATTTCCTCATCTTTCGTAGCCCGGACCCTTCTGCACAGTGGTCACGTATTTTGTGGAATGTTCCTCAGCTGGGTTTGTCTGAGGTTTCTTATGATTAGACTTAACACATTTTGCAGAGAAAAATATCACAGAAGTCCTTTTCCCTTTTTATTGCTTTAGATCAGTGTGTTTGTGATACCATATTACCTATTACTGGTGCTGTTAACCTGGATAACTTGGTTGAGATGGTGTCTGCTGGATTTCTCCACTGTAAAGTTATTATTTTTCCCTTCCTAACTCTGTTTGTTAGAAACAAACTGTTTAGCCTCCTCAAATAGTTCCTCTCCTCAAGAGGAGGAGAATTAAGCTCTACCTCTTGGAGGGAGGGCTATTACAAAAATTGTAGACATAGTTAAGATACCACAATAATTACCAAGTATTTGAGGAGTGATACCTTGAAGTTATGCAAATATCAAGTTTAAGTTTTTCCTCATTAATTTAGTTCTTATTAGTGGATCTTGCCTACATTTCATATTGCTATGATGTTTTAATGATGAGTTTTTATTTCACTTATTTTTTCTACATTTATTAATTGGAATTATTTTTGTAAGGAAGATTAACCCATTCTTTCCCATTTACTTCTTATTCAGCCTTTTGATTATATCCATATGGGCCCATGGATATTTATTTTATTAACTGAATGGTAACCCAACACTATCACTTATTTATTTTTGCTCCAATTGTTCATTTTAGCCACTGGGGGATATTTCCGGTTGGCTTCTGTGTCCTTTGGACATACACCGTGCTCCCCTGCCCCTTTTCACTCATCCTGACTTTCGGAGCGAGATGCTCCAAGACCATCTCGTGCATTCCCTGCTCAGCCAGCAAAACAGCCATTCCTATTGGAGAAAGCTGGTTAGAAATCAAGGTCTGCGTGCAAATTGTGCTTATTGCCTTTGGGGTGTCTATCGCCAAGGCCACCTCAGCTGACAGATCTAGTAAATATATGTAAACATACTATCTTTGTAAACACGTGGATTTATATTTATTTCTGTGTGTGTGGTGAAACAAACATTCACACTGATTTGTCTAACTCTGATCCTGTGCTACAAGGTTTGTTCTCATATTCCCATCATAGTTATTCATAAGGTTATTTGAAACTTCTTTCCTCAGCAGTGAGAAACTTAGTATGTGTGCTGTATTTTCTCATTTGTTCCACTTTAACATACAGGGTCTGGCAGAAGTCACGCCTGCTTGAGTGTGTTGGTGGGGTAATAATATGGGTGTAATCATTTATAGTTTTAATTTAAGCATTTCATCTGAAATTTCATATGGTGTGCTCGCGTGTGTTATGGTTACATCACACAATCACATGCTTATGATTTTGTAATAAAAAAGGGGCATTATTTGTGCCAGACCCCGTATATGTAAGAGTGTCATATCTGCTAAACCTTAGTACTATGTGAAACAAATTTAACTAGAGTGCAATGTCTGTGTACATTTCTTTTTTGTTATTAGCCTTCTAAAATCTAGAAAAAACACTTGTTTTCCATAGTTATTTAAGTCAGCTCCTTTCTTTCTCACCCCTTTGGTGGGGCTGCATTATCCATTTATAATGCAGCTAGATTGGTTTACTGTAGTCTGCCTTCCACTGAGATTCCCCAAAATCCCGTTTGATTTTGTTTTGTATGCTTTGTTTTTTAATTTTCAAACAGTAAAAATTAATCTTTCCGTGGGTTTTGACAAATGCATAGTTTTGTGTACTCGCCACCCAGTACCATAAAGAGCAGTCCGATCACCCTAAACTGTTCCCTTGTGTGTCTCCTTTGTAATCAGCCTCTCCCCTTAGTGTCATTCCCCGACAACTACCGATCCCTTTTCCGTCCCTACAGCTTTGCTTTTTTCATCCTGGCATACATGGAACCATAGAATACAACAGCTTTTATGTTTGGCTTTTTTCGTTCAGAAAAATAAATTTAAAAATTCATCCATGTTGCTAGATGCGTCAGCAGTATTGCTGTGTATTGCTTCATTGTATGGAGACAGCAGTTTACGTGTTCACCTGTTGAAAGACATCTTGATTGTTCCTAGTTTTTGGTGATTATGAATAAAGCTGCTGTAAACATTTCCACATGTTTTTGTGTGAACATAAATTTTCTGTTCACTCAAGAAAATGCCAACTGTTGTGATTGTTGGGTCCTATGGTGAATATACATCAGCCAAACGGGTTTCCAAAGTTGCCGTACCCTTCGGCATTCCCATGAAAAATGACCGGATGTTCCCGTCGTCCTGCCTCCTCCGCAGCAGCGGGTTCCCTCTGTCGTCTCCGTCTCTTCTTTTGCTGAAGTGTCTCTACAGATCACTTTTCATTTTCAAACGTGTTGTTTTTCTTTCTTAGTGTTGAATTTTAAGATTTCTCTGCATATTCTGTGGACAAGAACTTTATAAGATATACAGTTTACAAATGTTTCTTCCTGGTCTGTGTTTTCTGTTCTCGTCAACAACATTTTCCCAGAGCAGAAGTTTCGAATGGTCGTGTCTAATTTATATATGTACTTGAGGATTGAGTGCACCTTTGGTCCTGTACCTAAGAACTCATGGTCAATTTCTTTGTGTTTCTAGATGTTTTAAGAGTTTTACATTGAACTTCTAGTCCATGATTTATTTTTATTGAATTCTTCTATAAGGAGTAAGGTATTTATCAAGATTATTTTTGTTTTGCTTTGTCTCAGTTCGATGTCCAATTGTTCTAGCATCATTTGTTGAAAAGATTATTCTTGCTCCATTGAACTGCCTTTCTGTCTTTGTTCACAATCAGTTGACTGTTATTGTGCGTGTCCATTGCTGTTGCACGGATTCGTGTTCTCTCCTTTCGCTACTACCGCTCTCTGCTGATCACGTGGCTCTACAGTGAGCTTGAGAAACTGTGTGGTGTGTGTCCTCCAACTTTGTCCTTTTCCAGAATTGTTTTGGCTCTTCTAGTTCCTTGGCTTTTCCATAGAATTTTCAAATCATTTTATCAAGCCTACAAAAAGCTTGCTGGGATCTGTATTGGGATGGCATTGAATCTATAGGACAAATTGAAAATATTGACATTTAACATCTTAACAATATCGTTTTCCAGTTCATGAATATGATGTTCCTCTTCATGTGTTTATTTATGTATATGATTTCCTTTCTTCGTGTTTTGAAACTCTTAGCATACAGATACTGCACACATTTGTAAATGATCTATACCTAATTATTTTATATTAGTATTTCATGTCATTGCAAGTGTGTTGTTTTTATTTTAGTTTCAAATCCCAATTGTTCGTTGCTGATGTCCAGGAATGTGATTGACTTTCATATATTGATCTATATCCTATGCTTTGCTAAACTCTTACTTGTTCTTAGAGTTTTGGTGTAGATTCTTTGGGAGTTTTTGCATAAACATATTACCTGTACACTGGGAGTGTTTTATTTCTTTGTTTCTTTCAAACCTGCACAAATTTTATTTTTTCTTTTCCCTCTCTTAGTACACTGACTTCCAGTGCTATGCTGAATAGGAATAGTAAAAAATGGCATCTTTTAATCTTATTCTTGATTTTAGAGGGAAATCATTCAGTCTCTTACCATTGAACATAATGTGAGCTGTAGGTTTTTTGAAGATACCCTTATTAGGGTAAAGAAGTTCTATTCTATTACTAGTTTGTTGTGCAATTTCATTGTGAATGCATTTAGAATTCCATTGCATGATTTTCCTGCACCTGTTGAGATGATCGTGTGTTTTTTTTTCTTATTTAGTCAGTTAATGTGGCAAATTACATTGATTTTCAAATGATGCATCAATCTTAAATTCCTATGATGACTCTTGCTTGGTTATATGCTGTTTCATCTTTTTTTAGTATTGCTGAATCTGATTAGGTGATTATTTCGTTGATGATTTGCTGCATCTATATTCAAGGGGAATGTTGATCTATAGTTTTCTTTTCTGAATAGATCTTTTTCTGGGTTTAGTATTGGGTTAATTTTGGTATTCTCTCTCGTGTTTTCTTGAAAAGAATTTATAGTATTCATGGTATTATTTCTTAAATGTTTAGATAAATTTTATATATTTTGGAAAAGTAATTTTATGTAATTTTAAATATAAGATTCCATATTTATTTTAATTTTTTATTAAATAAAGCTTAGTTAGTATTCAGGAAAATTAAACCAACTCTGTGACTGAAAATTAGTGATTTAGAATTAGTTACCAAATATGCAAACTGAATTGAATTCACTATGAACTGAGTATCATACTCTGGGATAAAATTCAGTACTTGTCTTCTTCTTAGAATATAGTACATAAAAACAATTTTTTCTGTAATTTCATTTTAGATTTCTATATGAAGACTAATATTGAGAATCAGGAAGTAGCAACTTTCCCCAAAACATTACACACTGTCTTACGAAATACCTAGAACCAGATGTCTAGCTTTTGGACTTTTTCAGTCTTCTTCGTAATGAAAAATTCCAGTCTTCCTTCAGTCAGCCTTGTATTGCTCCATACCAACATGACCTGTCTGAGGCCTCCTGAAGGGGACACCCAGCAAATCACGATGGTGATGGGAGCAAGAGATGGGCTGTGGGTCATCCATTACAACTGGGTAGTGTTTAGGAGTCAGTTTCTTTCTCAGAACATGCACTGAAGCCTGTTCTAGAGTCCTATCTTGAACAACTTGAGTCTGAGAAGTGAGGTTGAGATCCATCTTTGGCTGAGCTGCTTCATCGAATCTGGGTTCAAAGGATGCCTTGGAGGTCAGATCTTCCACTCAGCTGAAGGGAGGTGACCCTGCTGAGTAGCTGTGTTGGTTCATCTTCAGTCACTATTTGCTCATCACAGGGGGCTAACCGTCAGCTGGTACCATTTCAGGGCCTTGTTCTCCTGAATGTAGCATTCAGGGTTGTACGTTTGACATATGGATATGATTTTATTAGAAGAAATATAGAGCACTTCTCTGTAATTGGCTTGATGTTCTATGTTTTATAGTTAACATATATTCAAATAAATCTTATACAAATGAGCATGATTTTATTAATGTCTTTCTTACAATACCTTAAGAGAGAGCATTTTATATTGCACTTTACTTGTGTAATATTTCTTTCTTAGAAAACTTGAGGAAGAAAGAGATCACCTCATTTTTGTTTTCCCAATAGTATCCAGTAGTGTACAGCACATAGTAGGTGCCAAGTAATGCTTGTTGAATGAATAATAAATGTAGATGAGCTATACAGTTTTCCCTTCTCTTGTTTATCCTTATCTTCCATCTTCACTAGGTTTAATTTCTTCCCAGAAAAGATAATAAAAACCTATTTTTCTCTTTATCTAATATGTTTGTTATGTACATCTGAGAGAATACAATTTACCCATCACATTAAAAAAAAAAATCTTTCCTAAATAAACCTCTTTTGGTTTCACACATACCAGGTACCTCTCCCATATTTGTTTTCAAGCTGGAGAAGACGAGGGAAATGAAGAGAGAGAAATAGGAAGAGGTCAGGTGTGCAGGTTTGTACATTGGCTTGGCTGGGTTTTGAGTGACAGCAGAGCCTCATGGCATGGGGGGCCCCAAAGGAGCCTCCTCTCATTGAAAGCATCCTAGTCCAGGCCATCCTGACTCAGCTGTCCCTGAGTTTTCCTTCAAGTCACTGAAGAGCGTTACTCATTTTCACCTCTGATACTATTCCAGCGTTAGAACCAGACCTTTAGAATGTTGACGTTTTGCCATTGAGAGCGCCCACCCAGGCCCACTACCTTGCACCGGACCCCTTGTCTCTATGTTGGCGCTCTTCGGCAGCCATGCTCACTGCCAGGTGTTGAGCCTCCCTCCTCCGTAAGGCAGCCCTCTCCCACCACTGCCCACCGTCTGCCCTGGAGGTCCTGGGCTCTCATCATGCCTAGCACCTGCTGCTCCAGGCCAGCCTTTCCACGGTTACCAGGGATGGCCCTGAGCCCTCCCTCAGCAAGCCCCTTTGTCAGCCACCTCATTCCTTGGCAGCGCCTATTTTTATGCCAGCAATATTACAGCTTTCTCACATCAGCCTCTCTCTGTAACTCTCACTTAAATGTGGCTGTATTATCCTAGGAAACTTCCCACCCCAGAATTATTTTGGAATGGCGTAATTTCAAGTCTACTGGCCTGGAAAATGTCACAAGAATGGGAAGTTCTCACCTACGTTACTTTCTCGAACATAAGTTTGCTTCACTGCACTTGCATGATTAGCGTTAGTGAAACTGTCTGTTTGTGGTATGTCTTTACTAAATAACTCTTTAAACACAAATCCATGGTGTAAATAGCTTAATACAGCTAATAAGAAGCAAATAAACATCGGAATGTATTGTAAAACCCATACGCATTACTATTAGCAGAACCCAAATGTCTCAGACCTTGTTGGCCTTAGATACAAATAGTCATTTTGTGCAAATGGCCACATTTCCTGGCCAGTAGCCCCACCAGCTAACCTTGGAACCTTAATTCTTATGCCTGCTCTTCCCTAGTTATTGCTGAGCATCAGCATGGTGTTTCGCATATATTTATGGGTAGTCCTCTTGTCTCTCCTAATCGTTGGCTGCAGCTTCTTTGCTGAGGGCGTACAACCCCTAAAGAAGGACCTTCCTGTATTACAGGTGTTTTCATGACATCACGGCTTCGGCGCTGCTGGGAGCATCTTCCAGTGCAACTCAACACCACAAATAGTTCAAGACGCCAAAAAGTGCTGTGTCCCCCTCAGCCCTTGGAGAGCATATATTTTAATGAGATGTTACAGAAATGAGAACAATTGTATTTGTATCTCTCTTAAGGTACCTAACACACTTTGCATTGCACACACATATTCAACTGCAGGCATAGGTTCTGCCGTAGTTGGTGCTTCAGCTCTGGGCTGCCCTTTGTCCCTTAAATTTTGAAGAAACACTGACAGTGCCTTGTGTTTTTAGAGCATCACTTAAGAAAACACCCACATCGCATCAGCAGTTTCTTTTGGGACTGGCTGGAGTAGCAATACATCAATGTTTCAGTTCTGCAGTTCAAGTGCCCCGGGCTCAGACTTGCACTCACACGTGCACACACACAACTGCTCACTCCCAGACTTTCCAAACAAAGACACACACGGCTTCCTCTGACCTCTTTCCCCTGTTCACGTCAACTTTTGGTGGCCCGAGAGGTTTCTAGCCTATCCTTTCATAAGAGCAATCATGAACTGGTTTTATTTTTGATGTCTCATGACACTCAGTTTTTTAAATGGCTTCCTAGATAAGAGTATGAGAAATATCTTGCATGTGTAACCTGTTATTAAAGAGGATGTTTAATCTGAGACTTTTTGAGTATGTTCTTGAATAGACTTGTGCAGAAATAACATATTCTGCCTGGTAGTGCTCTCTTGGACCTAGAAAGCACAAACACACTTGTTTCTGATGTGTGGAGCACGGAAATGAGCACCAACCCACTTAGGTGAACTTTAAATGTACTCATTTTGACCATTTTGAGGTGATGTTGGTGCATTTCTCTGTATTCGAGTGTGAGGATAAAGAGGACATCAGATTCACAGGCTCATCTTCAGAATTCCCAAGGATAGTGATAGGGCTCTCAGATTGAATTTAGGAGAGGAGAATGATCTGTATTAATTTGAATTGTCTTGTTTTTCTCAGAAATATAAGTGATCTTGATTCTGGAGGAGCACTTTACTCATATTAAATTAAATATTGAAAAAATAACTTTTTTCAGTAACACAGGCCTTCCAGTGGTCAGAGCTTATGATCTTTCAAAGCATTCGACACATTTCACTCCTTCCTACTTGTGAAAACTTCTCTAGGTTTCTCTCCTACCTCACCGAACACTTCTTTTCTTCTCTTTTGCCCCTGCTCTTCTGTTTGTTTGTCTTTTGTTTTGTCTAACTCTGAATATCTAGTACCCCAGGGATCTGTCTCTCTACTTTTTGTCTCTCACATCTACACCCGGTGAATCATCTCACCTGCTCCTGGGCCTTGAAACACCTTCAAGATTCCAGTGACTCCCAAACCCATAGCTCCAGTCCCAGCCTCTGCAGACTCACAGACACCATTGCATCTCAGACCTTTCCGCCTGGAGGTGTAACTAGAATCTCAAACTGAGCATGTTCCAAGTAGAGTGTTATTTTTTTCTTTTCCAATCTTGCTCCTATTCCAATCACCCCCATCTGTCCATGACCTCAAGCTTAACATTCGGACACCTCGCTATTTTTCATCTTTAGCCCTATCCCAATGCCCAGTTTATCATCAAGCTTAACAGATGACTCTATTCACTTATTTCTACGTGCAGATCCCAAGTCCGTCCCTTTATTTGGACTTCTGTTAGACTCTGGTCCTGGGTGCCATCATCTGTTCTATAGCAGTTGATTCTTAACTGCGGTTTCTGCCTCCACGTTGCTCCCCTCCTGTCCGTTCTCTTTCGGGAGCCAGTTACTATTTCTAAATAAAAAACGCATCATGCCTTTCCTGCCCTGAACACTACTCATCATGTTTAGAATAAAATGTCAGCTTATGTTGTCTTCCCAAACCCTATATGGTCTGGCTTCTGCCCACCTCTATGACCTCACCTCCTACAACTAGTGCTGCCCCCACTCCACTTGGCTTCAGCCTCCTACCTTCCTTCTGTTTGTTCTTGGAAGCTTTTTTCTATCAAGTGCCTTTGCACCAGCTGTTCCTCTGGCCCCAGATGCTCTTCCCATGAGCTTCACATGACTCTTCCTTTCTTGTCATACAAACGTCAGCTTAACTTTAGCCTCTTAAAGGAAGTCTTCTCTGAAAGCCCACATAAGTTAGTTACATAGTCACTCTCCATCATGTTAGCATATTCTAGTTCTCTGTATAGACACACGCATTTTCAGATCGTCTTTGTTTGTTTGTTGGTTATAAGCACCATAGTAGAGTAAACTTACCTGTCTTGTTCATGACTTATCCCAAGTGCCCAGAATGATTCCTGTCAGTGTAAACACTCAGGATATATTTATTTGAATGACCCAATTATATTTAGTGTTTTCTCTAAATGAATACATATATATACATATATACATACATACATATATACATATACATACATTATATATATATCCATTCTGTTTTTTTAACACAGTAGGAGTTATTCTCACTAGTCAATTTCAAAATGAATATCATTCTTTTGGATGGTATTTTTCAGTGCAATGAGTTCTGGTATTGAGCAGAGCTGTTTATAATCTTGTATCTATTTGGGGTTTCTTACAGTTGTGTTACTGCAAATGCTTAAACAGATTAATTTTTCCCCTTCCTGGAAAAAGCTACTACTTGTCTACAAAACTTTACTCTTTCCTCCTCTTTAATTATCAAAGGTGGAAATGGGTCTAGCCTAAGTACTAAATTCCCTACTGTTACTGCAGATATAGGTGGCTTCTGATATAAAAAGTGGAAGTCATTAGGTGAAGTCCTTGAGAAAGCTATTTATAAGGAGCTAACTAAGGAATTGGCAGATAAACTTTTACTCTTGCCTTTTTTCTTCTTGCTGCTTAAAAAAAATGGATGTGATGGCTGGAGCTGCAGCAAACATTTTGTGATTATGAGGCTTTACAGGGAAGGAAAAGATACAAGAATAGTGGAGAAAAAAGAAGACAGAGTCTGGGTTTTTAATGACTGAATAGCTTTTATACAAACCTTGGACTTCTAATCTTCTGGATTTATGCATAACAGAAACTTAATTTTTGTTGTGTTTAATGCAATATTATTTGAGTTTTCAACCGTATACCTACAGCTGAGGCTAACACTAATTTCTCTCCCCAAAGGAAAATATGACATCCCTTTGAATGTACATATATCAGAATGTCCATTTTAGTAAACTATTTCATAAAATGTTTTTCCTATTCATCTAAAATAAATCAATAATTTAGTTTTGGATTTTTTTCCATAAATGTTGATTTCCATGTTCTCACTGTCCCTTCTTTTGATAAAGGTAGCGTGGCTTCATGTGAAGGATGTATGTAGTCTTTGGAGTCAGGTGATCATGGGTTTGAAACAGATTTGTCACTTATCTGACCTCTGGGAAGTTTCTTAGTTTATCTAAACTTCGCTTTGCTCATCTGACCTTACTAATACTTCATACTATCTGATGGCAGTAAAGAGTGCTGTGCTTCTCCACGGGGGGTCTACATGTGTAACAAGTCGTTGGGCTTGACATTTTAAAATTACACATTACTTTATGTAAATTATACTTCAATTTAAAAAAACTAGCATGAAGAGGTATGCCATAAATGGAGAAAAAGAAAGTAACCCACACATACCACAGTTTTAATTGATTATCTTATTTCCATAACAAAAAAGGACATAATCATCCTTGGAGTATGTATAGGTATTTTAATTTTTTTAAGCTTTGAAATTGAAGTGAATGCTTTTTACTGGACATGTCACATTTGATAGTCATGTCATGCTGAAGTTTTCTCTTCTGATTTTGGACTCTTCTACAGTTCCTTGCCTGAAGATCAATGAGACTCACAATTATTGTCAAGAAGTGATGTGACTTTGTTTACTGTGCTGAAGTTTTGAGGTTTGGGAAGCAGAATCCAATAATTGGGCTTTTCCTTTAAATTAGGGAGTCAGCGTCGCCTTTCTTGGGATAAATACCAAAGAATGAGAATTTGGACAGGAGAGGTCATCTGATTTCTGTGCAAAAATTTTGGCCAAGGTTAAATAAAGGTGTTCGTTGTGACACCCTGTGAAGCTCACCAGGAACCCTGGATTCTCGCTCCTTTTAGGGTCAGTTTGATTTCTTTCCTAAGTCTGTGAATTGTCATCCCTAAAGGTTTTCTCCTTCTCCGGTCCCTTGTCCCACTGTCCTCGAATGTGCTCAGTCGACACATGTGGAAGCAGTTCCCCTTGTCATTTGGGAGGGGCCAGTTTACTTCTGTGAGACACAGGCTCGTGTTCACATTTCGCTGACTGCTATCCTGGACTTAAAAAAAAAAAAAAAAAGCAGCTACGTTGCTGCCAGCTGACCTGCTTTCACCCAGACTACTGCCGCTTGAAGTCAGGGGCAGAGTGTGTAAACCCTCGGGACTGCGTTGCTTTATGCCCACCTTTGTTTGAAAGCCTGGAGTGGCCAGGTTCTAAACTGTGGACCGCTTCCCCTTCTGACTGAATCACAGCACAGAGGTGCGGGCCGGTTTGAAATGACTCATCCGAAGACCAGACTAGACAGATGTGTACGTGCACCAAGAGTGACATGAATCTGGTTATTCTCCTATTTTTCACCAATTGCACACCAGGCTAAAATTAGAGAATTTTTTGTTAGAGAAACACCTGTTTTTCCCAGGTTATTTCTGAAGTGAGATGGTGAGAATATAAACAGGACTCTTTTTTTGTGGGATGTGGTGTCAAATGGCCTATTTTTCTCAGTGAGGGAGAGAGGCGGCCAGTGACACAGGCCCGTAGGCACACGTGCGCACACACTCACACACAGCTCTCTCACACAGAGTGAGATGTCTTTATTTCTGCGGTCGTGAAATAAACTCTAAAAACCATGGAATAAACTCCATTTATTTTTTCTCTTTTTACCTCCTCACCTGTACGCTGCACAGTAATTTAGCTCCCCAGGACAGCTTTTAAGATTCTAATCTTGTTCCTGTCCAGCACTTTTCTCACAGCAGTAAGGAAAGGATTGGCATTCCTCCACTATTGTATATGAAGGAGAATCCGTTCTTGGAAATAAGAGCACTGTTTATGTTGAAATTCCCTTAGCTTAGCTGAACCTTCGATTATATCGCCCATTCAGATAACCAGATTTTTACCCCCTGTGGTCTGTTTCCATTCTCAGAGAATTGTCAACAATTTATTTCTGCTCTGTCGATTATTTTCATGAGTGAAAGAGGGAGAGAAAGAGACACATCTGGGAAGATTTTGATAACTGACTCATGTATATAAAACTCTAAGTGAGGACAACTGTAATTGAACAACAATGAAAAAATTTTTTAAAAAGCAACAACTCTAAGCACACTTCTAAAAGATACCATGTGAGAAAAAAAAGCTTTTCCTAAAGAATAGCAAACTGAACTTAGTTATTTTTTAGGTGGCATTTGTAAGCTGTGATTATTTATTTATATAATTGTACTGTTAGCTTGATTCCAGATATCATAGAAAACATCTTTATTTGTAGTTCATATATCTAAAGAATCTTATTATTTGTAAAAAATCCAATATGCTAATTTCTAATGAATCTCAAATGCAAACTAAATAATTCCATTATTTTTGTGGAAGATTGTTCAATTTTGCAATACCTTCTATAAAGTTAAAAGTGCTATGTTGATTTTATGCTACATAATATTGACAATGCAACCCCTTAACCACAAACTTAGATTTGTCATTTAGTTCTGTAACGGTTGTTTTCCCTACACATTTACTGTATTAATTAGTCATTTTCTTCAGAAGCAGTAGAAAGTTTGCAAAGACATATAATGGTCAGTGTATTTTGCTTAATGGAAAACACTTCTGAGTATGCATTTAGAAACCGGGGAAATGTCTGTTGCTACAGACACTGTCGTTTCTGTTGCTGAATGTTTACAAAGACCAGAGACTATTCAAAGCAAAGGGCACTTTTTATTTTGTTAAGTTTCATGTCTATGTCATTGTGTACAAGATGCACAAAAACGGCGTTTTCTTATCCAGGCTGTTTTGTTAGAGAAGTTTATGCTCCGCTCGAAGCATTTCCAACACAGCTGTAGAGTAGTTTAAAGCCTATTTTTTAAATAAGTGATGCTCAATTTGTCTTTGATGATCCGAATGATTCAGGTGAGATGGGAGCACGGTCGGGCCCTTATTTGCATAAAAATTAATCACATAAAAATGTAAATTGATAAAATTTTGCCTGGCTTTTCCCCCTATTTGAGAACCCGCGGATGGCTCCCAGAAGCAATCATCTCGGTATGGGGCCTCGCTGGATGCTGTACAAATGATCACATTTGTGTTGAATACTCACTCATTTAAATGTCAGCACTGATGGGGCGGTGCATCAGAAGGAAAAATGAAAAATAAATACACAGCAGCTGAATACTATCAAACCCGTGGGCACTCTTTAGAGATATATGATCTAATGTGAAAAAATTGCAGACTAATTATCCTTTTTGCAAAATGGTAATTGTTTTAGTATCACACCAGAAAAAAATCTGCAATTTATTTGGAATCAAACATAAACCAGTAATGTGAAATACGTCATTACATCATTGTGTTTATTAGAAGCCTGCAATTAATTCCTAAGCCTCCTTCGGTCTAAAAGCTGCATAAAATGAAACAAAAGAATGTTGCTATTAATCTTCAAACAAATACTTATCTTTCAAATCAGTCTGATTTGTGTGAAAAAGAAGGTAATGTTGTGAAGTTAGGTGGATAATGTGTATTAACTTAATTTCATTGTGAGGCTGACACTTCTGATAATATATTCACAGATCCCATTGAAGTTGTAATATTAAAATTTGAAGGTTATTGTTCAGTGGTATATAACTTTAACTTCCCATTGAAGAAGTTATAAAGTGTCTTTTTAACAGAAGATGCTTTAAGAAAAACAACAGCAATACTAATAATGGCGAAAATAGAACATATTTGTGAGACTCCCGATATGGACAATTTTTGGATTCCTTTTACTGAGCCATTCGTATGCATGAGTTTACACACATGCAATTTATTTTATGTGAATATTTGAGGTTAAGAATTTAAGTTTACCCATTTTAAGGAAAATAAGAAAATCCTAAAATTTTCTTAAATAAAAACAGATATAAGTGATGTCATTTTCACTTTAAAAGATGGGTGAAAGGCATTATTAAGTGTTGTTGTATTATTATTATAGTTTATACAGTCCATACACCCTTATTTCTAGGTGACGGTCCTTGGGTTCTGTGCCCAAGCTGTGTGGGGGTTTTCAGCGTGTGGGCTGCATGCAGCATTCCAGCGCAGATGGAGATTAGGTTCTTTCTTATTATTCTATAACTTCAGCACAGGTTTTTAAATGATTGACCCTTTGAACATACATCTTCACTAGGCAGGAAAGACAAAGTTAAAACACAGCCTTTCCACCTGCTGACTCACAAAGCTCCCATGGAATGAATGTTACATTAGCCCCAATCGATCGTGGTAACACGCTAAAAATATTTTGAGGTGGTTGAAATCTGCTGTTATTACCGGAGTTGCTTTGTAGTTAGCTTCGAGAACGGCATTTAAAATTTAAATTGAACAACACTTAGAGACCATGCCTGTTTTTGAGAGTAAATATAATTTGGCATATGGTAAGAATAGCTCATGCTATGTGTCACACACCATTTATGTCACTTAACAATAACATGACATTTAGCTCTAGAAGTCAGCCTTCCAGAGTGCTGGCTGTGAGCTGGACTCTGTTCTGTTCCCTTACGAATAGCGATGGGTTTCGTCTTCATAACAACCCTCCAAAGTAGGTATCTCGTAATCCCAAGGGCAGCATGCCCAAGGTCCCCTCCCCTGTCAGAGGTGAAGCCAAGGTTTCGTCCCAGGGACCTGGCCTCAGTCTGCTTGCTCTCCACCACTTGTCCCGCCGGCCAATGCCTGGTGGTCGCCTCTGCTCACAGGTCGAGTCCCGACAAGAGAAAGTGCTTTATTTTGGTGGCTTTAGAATTTTCATTTTGTAATTGAAGCTGCAATTTATTTTGATTTCAAGAGAGCATGTGTTGAGTGACACACTTTAAAATTTCATTTGAAATTTTTACTTTATCTTTAAATTTTAAACTTTATCTTTAAAATTTGCATTTTATGTCACTTTTAGACTAAAAGTTAAAAAAAAAAACCCTACTTTTTGGCCATTTTAAGATATCTCATGAGCAGTCTCATTTTTCTAGAAAATGTTTTTACTGTTGAGATGGACCATTAAAGACACTGAAAGAGGTCCTGTCCAATCATACAGAACTGGCTATTTATTATCAGAATCTTTGCGAAAGCCCATGTCCCCTTGACTGACCCCGTGCGCTCCCCACGCACTGAGCAAAGCAGGAGGAGGGCAAAAGCGAGGGCCCCTGATGCTCAGCTCTGCAGTTGGCGCTACATTTCAGAGTTTCGTTAGTGCGGGCTCTGTCCCAGATACTGTTCTGGGCACTACAGATGAACCAAAACAAAACAGGCAAACCCCTGTGAAGGTTACAGTCCAGTCAAATAGACCCATTTCCTACAAACTGGATTTTCTGTATCCGCAGTATCACAGCGTGACAAATCTAGGATTGCTCCCACGTGGGATTAAGAATTTCCTTTGTACGATGCACTGCATTCGAAGGGAAATATAAAGGACTCCCGGTATTTCGTGAGGCTCAGAGATGAGAAGTCATTGTTGATTCTCGACTGTCAGAGAAAACTCACTTTTTCTGCGAAAGTACACAGAGAGGACCACCTTACATCCTGACTTTAACCATTTACTCAACAAACATTGACTGGGAACCTTTTTTTCTGACAAACTAAGTTACTTTCTGGGCGTTCAAGGCCCTGTATATGTCTAAAGGGATTTTTTCCCTGTGTGAGCCGTGTGACTCATGGAGCTGCAGGGATCTGAGTTTCCTGCAGGCTCTTCCAGTAAGAGCTAGAACCTCATTTTCCTCATCGAGAAATGGTGGATAAAATAAAGTAGCCCATAAATTCCTTTCAGATTTAAGAGAAGGGTCCTCTGGATCTAAAGGCTGGCAAGGGAAGTGTTCCTGAACCTCCACTGGTCACAGCAATGAGAAAGAAAATATTAGAAAGCACTGTGCTAAGTGGCATCAGCCGGCCAGAGAAAGACAAATGCCATATGATTTCACTCCTATGTGGAATCTAATGAACAAACTGAACTAACAAGCAAAATAGAGACAGACTCATAGAGAGCAGGTAGGTTGGGGGGGTTGGTTAGAGGGTAGAAGAGCCAGCAAAAGGAAAAAGGACTGATGGACATGGACCACAGTGTGGTGATTGCAGGGGGAGAAGGGATTTAAGAGGGATAAGTGGTAGACCTTCCTTTGGCATGTGCTGGCTCAGGGTTTTACCGCAGTTAAAGAGCAGCGCAAAGGTCCAAGATTTATGCAACTTTTCATCAATTATTTGAGTACATCTGAGTGGGCCAACTAACTCTGCTAAGGAATATCTACTAGATGTTCCTACTTCCATTATGGCCTAATTTGACATGAAAGCACTTGAAAGGCAGGTGCCTCTCCACAGTGACTTGCAGGGTGCTGTGAGCCGGGGCCCGGAACACGGAGGCCACACGCCAGTCTTGCAGCCCCCAAGGTGACGGGGTTGAAAAGAAGGAGGGCGAATGAGAGGCAGCAGGAGGAAAAGGAAGTGATTTGTTGAGTTTACATCTAGCATTGCCCCACAGGGATCCTTTAACACAACTTTATTTGGGGATCTAACATTTAAACTTTTACCACTTAGCATAGTAAAGTGTGAAGATGAAGAGTCTTGTGTGAAGACATTTTATGGGTGATTAAGATTTTAGTTGTGAAGAAGTAAAATGCAGACCCATCTAGTCAATTGAGGACATTTATATGGCAGACATGTTCCTAAGCCACTGGTTTCTCAAATCATTCTTTAAATTTCCAACAAGATGCTTTTGCTTTTCTTCAACTCATGAAGTACTCTGTCCTGTGGAGTCAATTCAATTGTTCTCCTTCACTGATTCCCGCCCCCTGCTCTTAGCTTCCGACCACCCATCTGCCTCTCAGATATTCCTAATTTCTCTTATACTGTCTTGCAGTGCTGAGGTGTTGAGCACTTCAAATGTGGATGGCGTGACTGAGGAATACGTTCTTGCTTTAATTTTAGTTCATTGAAATGTACATTTAAAGAGCCCATGTGGCTAATGGCTACCTTAATGGATAGCTCAGCTGTGTCGTATTATATTTTACTGTGTATGTCCTGTCTTTCCATCAAAATAGCAACTGCAGGCATTATATTTTTATACTTCTTTTTAAGTCCCCACAAAATTTAGTGCATGGTTATACGTACATATAGTATGTACTTGATGACTATGCTTGCATTGTAAAAGATCGTAACGAATGAATTACTTGCAAATATAGAGTTGGAAATTCTTTTTTTTTAATATTCTATGTTTCTTTATTAAAATGGTGTGGTTTATATAGTCTTGATATAAAATATTGTCATTACCAATTTTCTAGGGGTGGGGGAGTAAATAAACTGTGATCCAACTGAAACTTAGTATTCACAAAAGCAGAACTATCTTTTTTTTTCCATTTTTTATTTTATTTTTTTAAATCAGTATTTTTTAATTGTTGATATTGTACAGTTTTCTGTCTCACCTTTAACAGGAAGCTAATCAACGAAACAAACAAACAAGCATAATATAAACAAAGACACTGAATTTGAGAAC
Organism: Glossophaga mutica; assembly: GCA_039655065.1. Taxonomy (NCBI): domain Eukaryota; kingdom Metazoa; phylum Chordata; class Mammalia; order Chiroptera; family Phyllostomidae; genus Glossophaga; species Glossophaga mutica. Next base: position 25,256,751 of record CM077308.1, read on the forward strand.
AGTCTGACAGTGTCCAGAGTGGGAGGGGAGGGAATTTCAGGGGAAAAGGGGAACGGTTTAGAGCAACAAGTATAAAGGACTCATGGACAAAAACTATGGGGGGTGGAAATGGGAGGAAGGTGGGGAGGGCTGGGGTGGTGGGCTGGGGCGGGGTAAAAGATAGAGTTGGAAATTCTAATTTGGGGGTTGAACTCTGAACTAGATGGCTGTCCCCACTAAGCTTTACTCTTCTATTTATGTAGGAAATATTATTCAGGGTCTCCTACATCTCCTACATTTCACAAACTGTGCTAGACTCTGGGATCCAATCCTGTGCAAGGTGGTCAAGATCCCTGTCTTTGCACACCTCACAGGGGAATAGAAAATTAAGTGATGCTTGTTGGAAAAAGTCCACTATACAGAAGCACTGAATCCAGACATCTGGGATGATCTCACTCAGTCTTCATATCCACATCAGAATAAGTACATGATCTACCATTGATGTGGCTGTCCAGACAACTATTCGAGAATTTATTTTTATGTTGGTCACCTCCCAAATCAGACTTAAGTAATTTTAAACACTATAGCCTAAACCATAGATATTGGCCAAATGACTTTTTACAGAAAAGAATTCCAATCAGCACCCCCCTTTAGAAAACAATATGGCAATATGCATCAAGAATTTTAAGTGTTAATGTTCTTCAACTTAAAGTTATATTTCTAAATGTCTAGCCCAGGGAGGTACAGTTGACCCTTGAACAGCATGGGTTTGAATTGCGCAGGCCTGCTATACAAGGGGTTTTCTCCCAATAAATACAGTCAGCTTTTTACATCTGCACGTTTCACATCCTTGGATTCACCTCCTGCTGATCAAATACTGGTAATATTTTCACATTCCCAACCTTGATCCCTGGCACAGAGCCACATAATGTGAAAATGTGTGGGATGCTGCTTCCCAAGGCTGGCTTTAGGCAAAAGAGCCCTGTCTGTTGTGATTGATTTCCTTTGTACACTTCCTGTTGATATTTATTCTTCCTCTAGTGCTCTCAAACCTCATCATTCCTTTTCTCAAACCTCATCAGTCCTTTCTCTAGAGAGGACAACCATTCTTGTCCTTTTCATTTGGAACCTCTACTGTGTTCTGTGCCTCTCGGTTACTTGTTCTTTTCTCTCAGCTGTCTCCCAGGATCTTTTTCTGATGCAGAACTAAAATATGACTCACAATAGACAATCTGTAGACCTTAATAGCTGTTTGGAGAATATTTCTGAGGAGGGAATACTTACAAAAAGCTATCATTTACTTCCTCATGGCTGGCAGTCTCCATGGACCCATCTTGAGTCGGGATGGAGTGATGACTAAAGTGCACCCCACAATTCCATGGGAACCCACACAGTACCTTCTAGACCAGGCAGGTGGAGCCCATCTTTTTAATGCCAGTATTTCTGAAGAGCAACCACTTACTTTATATAAGAGCATTTATCGGAGAAGTCAGAGAAGATCACCATTAGATACACCAGTGGGTGAACCTCAAAGGAAGGAAAAGACAGGACAGGAATTAATGAAAGCAGCAGTGAGAATTAGGGAAGAGATAAATTATCAATGGTGACAGCAACTTGTGAAAGTTCCTCAGAGGTAAATAACAGAGAAAGTGGTAAAAGGTTCAGAGGAAGCACAGGAAAACGTAGAAGATTGGAGCAATGGAGATGACCAAGGTTATACTTGGTCATGTAGATTAAGCTGCACAAACACCGCAAAACTTTTAGGCTGCTGTAGAAGCTCATTCCTCTCTGTATGACTGTTTATAGGTAAGGTGGTGCTAGGAGCTGGTAGGCAGCTCTGCCATTATTATCATATGGTTTCCACCTGTGGGTTGAAAGTGGCTCTTCCAGCTCTTGACATATTCCAGCCAGTGGGATGGAAAAAAAGGACATGTTTAATAGCTTTAAGGATAAGGTCTTCAAGTCACATTTACTCACAGCTCATCTGGCTAAAACTTTGTTTGATACATGGCTACACCCAAATGCAAGGAAATCTTATCTTTAGCTGGACAGCACTATGCCCATGTAAAAATCTGTTGCTACCGAAGGAAGGAAGAACTGATTTGGGGGGTAACTGTTCCTTCCTGCTGTGGAAAAATAGAGGCAGTCAAGAACTTGAAATGGTGACTGACTTTACTTGAACAAAAGTGTTGGCTAGACCTAACTGCAACTAGAAAATGAAAGGCTATCGATATGAATCACTGTCTCTTCTAGCTATAACTCTATGTCTTAAAGAAACATATGTTTTGGAGTTATTACATAATACCGAAGAGTGTATTCTTCTTTAGCTCTTGAAGTGGCATCTCTCTCCTCTTCCCTTTCATTGTTCCAAACTCTTTATTCTCTATAACTAGAAATATTCGTGCATCCTTCAAGGGCTCTCCACTCCCGGCACTTTCTTTTCTTTTTCTTAAATTTTATATTTTTATTTTTTAGGTAGAGGGGAAAGAGAGGGAGAGAAACATTGATCAGTTGCCTCTCGTACGCCCCCTACTGGGGACCTGGCCGGCAACCCAGGCATGTGCCCTGGCCACGAATCAAACTGGAGACCTTTTGGTTTGTAGGCTGGCACTCTCTCCAATGAGCCACACCAGCCAGGGCCCAACAGTTTCACTCCATAATAAAGAGTTTATATTATTTTTAGTTCTACCTGTTATAACTCTTATTGATAGTGCCATTCTTTTCATTTACACACTGTCTCGTCTTTTTTTCAAAAAACTTTCCCAGGTATGTGTGTATATATATATTTTTTTCCTTCTCCCTAAAATGCTATAATTTTTCTGAAGGGAAAAGCCCTCTCTAACTTCTTTTAGATTCCTTGTAGTGCTTCACATAGTGCTGGGGACAAAAAGCAGGTGCTCAATGGATGATTATTCATTTGCCTTTTTTGTAAAAAAAAAAAAAAAAAATGACACGGAGACTTCAGAGTGGATCCCCCAAAGATCTAAGATATCAAACCTATCAGGTTCAGGTAGCTGATAAGCAGATTCAAGAACTCAAAGATTACAGGGGCTGGACCATAACCAAGTACCATTAAAGGAAGTTTGTTTTTGTTTACAAAGCTTGCACTTGATGGAGATTTTACTGCAGTTGTAAAGACAGCCTTGCTTTTACACAAGTCTGAAACTCTCTATGAGAGATAATGATAGGTTTTTAATGCTGAATATAGATTACTTCTGTGTATCCAGAATCTAAATAACCAGGAAGCTCAACCAACTAGAAAAAAAAACAAAACAAAACAAATAGAGCAGACTTATTTTAAAAAGCAAACTTGCGGGAGACATCAGGTTCGACTTTATGAATACCTCTATAGCCATATATAACAATGCATGTTGCTGGCAATTACTGTTAATCTACCATAGGTCCCCACCATATTTCACAGCTCATCTCCTGAAGTAACTTTGGATTGTGTGCAAAGGCTTAATTAATGGTCTTCAACTGAGAGGAAAATAATATAAAATTTTGGAAGTTATTATGAAATAAGAATTGTTTTCAGCATAGTTGGTGGAACCATTTCTCGTTTTTAGAAACCCCCAGTTCCACACAATGGGAACGTGATCATAGAGTTCTCCCTTTTAGCTTTTAGGTGCCGTTAAAATCCAGGCTCAACCCTGGTGGGGAGTTCAGTTGATTAGAGCATCGTCCCTTTATGCCGAGCTTGTGTGTTCATTCCCCAGTCAGGACATGTACAGGGAGCAACCAATGAATGCACAAATAAGTGGAGCTACAAATTGAAGTGTAAATAAATAAACAAACAAACAAACCCTGGCTCTGTCTTAAGTAGTCATCAAAGTAATGTAAAGACACAGGCAAATGGGGATATATAAGACAGAAGAACAAACTACAAGTGCATTTATTAGTTTGTGCAACATATTCCAGAAATAAAGTAGAATAATATTTGATATGCAAAAGTTACTTGATCATTGTGAATTTAGGCTGGTAAATTAATAACACTGCAGTCTTCAGTGCCTTGTTTCTGTTAGAGTTAAGTCATTTAAAGTTTAAATGTTCAAAGTAATTATTTACATAAACTATTTCATTTATTTTTTAATATTCAGTGTAAATTGCAAAGTAAATGTATCCTGAAGTATTTCAAACAGTGGTACTCCTGGTAAAAGACTAGAAACTGCACTTGATGGACCCAGCTTTCTATGTATCTAACCTTTAACCTTTATATAGTGTTTCAGATTTGTCTGCGTGTGTAGTTCCTGACTTGGAATGACTTCTTCCCTTGTCTACAGGACTCGACCTTTAGAAAACTCAGAAATCAGTTCAAATCCATCAGAACTTGTTGGGCTGTTATTAAATTCCATGATGTGGATAGTTTTTATGTCATTATTTTTACAAGAATCCCATTTCTTTCTTCTTTTCTTTTTTTTTTTCAGAGACTGAGTACTTAAAATTACTCTTATAAACTGATTTCTATCAAAATAAATGTATGGAATGTATTATTGTTCTATATGAATATGTGGATAGTTTTTATGTCATTATTTTTACAAGAATCCCATTTCTTTCTTCTTTTCTTTTTTTTTCCAGAGACTGAGTACTTAAAATTACTCTTATAAACTGATTTCTATCAAAATAAATGTATGGAATGTATTATTGTTCTATATGAATAATGTGCTTTCACTGTTTCTGAGGAATCATGCAATTTTAAATTCATTATAGATGAATTCTAAGTGTTCTAATCTTGTGACTTAGATAACTTTAAAAAAAGCCAATGCAAAAAATGAAAAGTGACCAGTTAAATAAAGAGGTCATAGTATAAAGCAAAAAGAGTTTCTATGGCAGCTGTAGAATAGGAATTTAATATTTACATGCATGTCTGTTAAATACTGCTGAATTGGGTTCTAATTTGCCAGAATATTTATAATTTACTGTATCAGATCCAAATTATATGTTGTATATTTTATCAATATGATCATTACATTGTTGAAGACAATATAATTTTGACCTCCTGATATAACATTAAAAAAGACTATATCCCTTCCATTGGGACACATTTAGATTTGTTTTTGTTTTACTTGATTACCGAGACTGCAAACTACTACCTTTCTATCAAAGGCACCGGATTCCAAAGAACATTTTCTAAAGTGCTTTGTCTTCCATTTCTTTATAAAACGAATTGAACAGAGAGCACTCTGGTGGATCCGTGATTTCATTAATTAGACTGGAATTGATCTGATCAATCCTGGACTCGTTTTTTAAGGGAGGACATAGCTCTCTGTCAGCCAAAATATTGAAGAATTTTAAGTTTTGATCTTTTAAGATATGCCTAGGAGGACATTTTTAACTTTGGTCATACTCTAGGGTAAATACTCATGAAATATTACAAATAGAGTTTTACCTCTACTGGAAAGGCAGGGTTAATAAAGACATTATTTTAAATATATAAACTTGCTTTTGACCCTCATTTGGCCACCTTATAGGGCGTGTGCGTATGTGTTTTCACGTAGGCTTTTCTAAAGCATGAGGTATTTTGTTTCATGAAATGTTTCTATTGAAATACCAGTTGTTTAGCAACACCCTTTCCACACTGAAGAGAAGAATAGAAAACATTAAATAGAAATAAGTTCTTAAGGGACAAGAGAAAGGCTGCCTGCAAGCGTTGCATGAGCCACTGTCTCCACCTAGTGCTGGCTTTCGGGAACTAAGATTTCCAGAGTCCTTACCGATGCTGTAAAGTCCTGATGTATGTTATGCACATGTACAGTCAGTCAGTGTGGCTGGGCTTGCTGGTGCCATTACACTTACGGGTCTGTCAGCTCTTCACTTATAAAACAAAATATGAAGAGGCCTATTGCTTTTACATAAAAGCTCATGCTGTGCTGGAAGTCTGCAATCTAATGGCCTTTGCTTTATGTGAATGTTTATTAGCACTGGAAGTTGAACTTGACCAGTTCCTTTTAAAGATACCTGGATGGGTTGAAGTTATATAGACACTGCAGCCAGGAAGATGAATCTTTTCATCAACAACTTGTCGTCTACCTTACAGCAATGCATCAGACCAATGGACATCTAAAAACTTGATTGAAGGGGCAGGCCCTGGATTTTCAGAGCATTTATTTCAAACCCTCTGGCACACAGGAAGAGACTAATAATTTTGGCTACTCACCTGGAAGAAAAACCAGGAGACTGTGGTTTCATGGAAGTGAAGTGAAGTCAAGAAAGTGATCATTTGTTAGACACTGCTGTTAGTTCGGGCTGGAGAAAAGACCTTTGATTTTGGTCATGTTAAAACTGATGGCTCAGCTTCATCCCAGTTTCAGAGATGAAAATCTAATTCGAATTGGTTTGTGAGGACAAGGAAGAACAGGAGATGAGTCTATTAAGGAATTTGCTACAAAGGGACACAAGAAATAAGGCAATAACTGGAGGTAGATGTGCGGTATAGAGAAAGTTTTTCTTTGTAAGATATCAAGCTGTCAGACATAATGTAGGTGAAATGACTCCAAAGAGCAGGAAAATTAATACTTCTAAATGAGGGAGGATAAGAATCTGGGTACCAGCAGAAGCGTTGGCCTGAGAGCACAGATAGCTCTGCAGTAGCAGAGAGGCGGGTTCTGCGTTGTTAAATAACAGGTCTCTCCTGCCACCACCACCTCTTGGTGTACAGCCTCTGAGAATTTTCAGCAAGCTTGTGGGAAACCTGGGCCCTTGAACATGAGTTTGAATCCTGCAGGTGGCTCTGATGAGGCTGAACAGTCTCAGAAAATTTTCAGGCTCAGATGACCATCATGTGTGCTAGCTGATTATGGGACTGCTCCTGTATTATCATTCATTAATCAGTGATTTATTATATTAATAAATGTCTATCATTTTATTTCTAGACTCAGTATTACTTAACTATAGTGATTATTCTCTTGCCATCATGTTAAATTTTATTGGCTAATAATGATTTTAAAATTTTATATATTTAATTTTAAGTAAGATTGCTGTATTACTTTTTAAATTACCAGTAACTGACTTTATTATGAAGTTTATCTCACCCTCGTGAAATGAATTAACTAGTTTTTTGTATCTTTATGGTTTAGAATATTTTATATTACATGAAAATGATCTGTTCCATGACCTGTGAAGTCATATGAGCAAGGCCATGTTTTCTGTTTTATATTTCAAATCTATGAGGTATTTTTTTAATTCATTTATTTTATCAGAAATTTAGTATTGAGCCTTGAGCAGCTTGGCTCAGTAGTAGGTTGGAACATTGTCCCATAACCAAAAGGTTGCAGGTTCAATTCCCAGTCAGGGCACATACCTAGGCTGTGGGTTCGGTCCCCCTGCGGGGTGAGTACCATCATGGTCGGGGGCAGAGGGGAGGCAACCAGTTGATGCTTCTCTCTCACTTCATTGTTTCTCTCTCTCCCTTTCTTTCTCTCAAAAAGCAATGAAAAATGTCCTCAGTGAGGATAAAAAAAAATAATAAGAAAATTTTTCATTGATTAACATACACATGCAGAATATACTCTTAATCTCCATGGTAGATATTTAACTCAATTTTTCTATTTAGTTTGTATTATATTTTTATTAATCTAGACTTACATGCAAAAGAGCTGGTATTTTATTTATTTCAAAAACATTTCTTTAAACTATTCTATGGATGTTCTAAGTTTTAAATTATTTATTTCTATTTGAATATTTATTATTTCCTTTTGTCTGTTTTCCATAAGATAATTTAAATAAATTAAAATAAATTGAGTTCAATACTTTATTAATTTTCCTTCTCTAGTTCTTAATAAATAAGCATTTACCATTATGAATCTACCTTTGACTATAATTCTAGATGTATCCTTTAAGTTTTTATGATTGTTCTTTTTGTTGCTTTTTAAATAGTATTGGTCATGCTATTTTTTTTCCTATCTGGTATAATAGTATTTTGGGAGGGAGAATGTGTTTTTAATATTATCTTGTGATTGAAATTGTAAATTTTAAACTTTCATTTATTTCTAATTTTATTCTATCATTTGTCACAAAGATTGACTTGTTCAATTTTCATTTTAAAACTGTAATTGAAGTTTATTTGGTGAGTGGCAAATATTATAAAAGTTCTAAGAATTGTTGAGAAAGATGTATTTTCTTTTAACAGAGTACAATGTATCTTAAAAAGTCATACTTACATTTAGTATAACAGTGAGATATTTTATTTTTATTTTAGTAATATTTATTTCTTTACTTTTATGAAAATTGTTTTTATTTTTATTAAGTTTATTGGGATGACATTGATGACATTGGTTAATAAGATCATATGGGTTTCGAGTACACGTTTCTGTGATACTTGGTCTGTATATATATTGTGTGCCCACCACCCAAAGTCAGACATTTTGGATCCTTATTTGTTACTTTAAAAAAAAAATTGATCTAGTAGATTGTAATCTAGTAGGTTGTCTAGGTTGGTTTCTCTTTGAATGTCTAAAAGGTTTCGCTTGAATTTTTTGTTACTATTGTTATTTATGTCACAGTTATTATAAAATGTTGTTCTAATTTGCCTGCCTCAAATTCCACTGTCAGTTACAATATTGCCAATTTTTCCTGATTTTTAAAAATTTATTCTTTTATTTTAATATTACTTCTGTTTGTGTCTCTTGTACACAGTAAACTATCAGATTTGGGTTTTTAATTCTTTGCCTAGTTTATAATGAGTACTCAATAAATATTTTGAGAAGTGATATTTTGCCTTGTTAAATTTCTTTTGTCTTCTGTTTTTCTTAGGTGGGCCATAAAACATGCAGGGACCAGTAAGCCGGGCCAGTGGAAGCACTCCAGGGTTGACAATCCTCTCTGGAATAAGCTTACCTACATGTGGCCAGTCCTTCCCAGCGGCCAGCTGAATGAGGTTGTATTGCTTAGTATAAGAATGGCTGTTGATACTTAAATTTCAAGGCCCAGTGTTTATAACATTTTCCATGCAGCTTTTGATTTGCAGCTGTTAGGTGCAAGAGATTAATTAATTCTGTTGTTGTATCAATTAATTGGAAACATGCATGTAAGTCTTCTGTTATGTAGATGAATTTATTTTTTTCTTGTATGTCATTATGTTTTACTTGGTGTATTTTGAAATTTAATACTTAGATACACAAACACACTCAGAAATAGTGTATCTCCATCGTGAATTGAAATGTTGTCATCATGTAGATTCTCTCAAGCTCTAGTGAAAGCTTTAGTTATTCAATACTAACAGAAATATTTCAGCTTTTTTTGGTTGTTTCCCTAGTATTTCTTATTTTTACCCTTTTACTTTCTTTATTTGTATATTCTTCTGTTTAGGATGTCTCCCATAATTAGCATATAGTTCATATTAAAAATGATCTGAGTGTCTTTATCTCTACATAAGGATTTGGTCTTTTCTATTTATTGTAATGATATATATTTAGGTTACTTTATATTTGTTCTGATTTTTCTGTGTTTCATTTTTTTCTCCTTTCTCACTTTTTGATTGAGTTGTTTTCTTGTATTTTTCTCATCTACTAGTTTGGAAATTATATCCTCTATTTCTACCCTTTATTTTTGTTATTAATCTAAACATTTTAACTTGCATATGTAAATGATCAAAATCTAAAATTAACAAATGTATTTATTCTTCTCTCAAGTAACTGAGAACATTAGAATACTTTAACTTCAATCATTGCATTTGTAACTTATACTCTACTATTGTCATGTATTTTAATCTTATCTTTTAAAAAATTTCCACAAGATATTGACATTGTTGTATGTAGTTAATATCTACTTAGGTTTACCCTAAAGTTCTCTTCTTTCTTCTTATAAATTCCTCTTACATCTCAGTCTTTCCAACTGGGTTGCTTTCCTTTTGCCTAGTATGCCCTTCTTGTAGCTGTTGGTAGCAAACTTCATTTCTACTTACCTGAGATGCATTCATATTGCCGTCATTCTGAGGATACCCCCACTGATTTCCACCTCTCGTTGTGGTTATGGAGGAGTCAGCTATCACTCTAAATGTTATTCCTCTGAGGGCGAGCTGTCTTTTCTCCCTGGCAGTTTTTAAAATCCTCCCTTTTCTCTGGTATTCTTAAGTTTCACCTTAATATATCTGAAAGTGGATTTCTTTTTATTTCTCCTGCTTGGGATTCTTGAATTGGTTCTTGGGGATACCAATTCTATGAATTGGTATCTTGCATCATTTATGAAAATTATCACCCTTTATCTCTTCAAATGTTTTTTCTCCTATTTCCCCTCACTCCATTTTTCTAATTGAAAGCTCTGATTAGCTGCATGCTAGACCTCATTTTGACCTCCATGTCTCTTAACCTCTTTCATACTTTCCTCTTCCTTTTTCTGATGCATTTGTGCATCATATTTTCAAATATTTTTCTTTCAGATTATTAATTTTCTATTTATTTCTATCTAATGTGTTTTATACTCCAAGTGAGGGTCATCCTGTAGTGTGCAGATTATTTTTCTCTTTCACACAGAGAAACTGTTTGAGATGGTCTACTTTATTTAAACCACCTAGAGAGAGAGTCACTTTCGTTTGCCTTTTCAGTGATATTTATCCCATTGTGATTTTGTTTTATGAGTGAAGAGGTTCTCCTGTTAGGCTTCCCAACTTTGCTGGGTCCTTTGCTCTGCTCCCCTGTGCCCTTCCCCTGCAAGACCGTGGAAGCAGAGATTTGATGGAGTTTGGAAAATTCCCTTAAGATAAAGTCCAGTTCCAGCACTCTGCGTGCTTTTCTGGGTCTCTAGTATGTCTTGCTGTATTACTAGGTCAATGATATGTTCTAAAAGATTTTTTAAAACATTTTATCCTGATTTTTTAGTTGTTTTGTCATATTTTATGGCTTCAATCAAGTTTTCCTTTCTTTACCCTGAAATTACAATTCCCTATGCCTCTCAACTGATGGATCCAGAGTCTCAGCCCTTTAGGGGGAAGGGCTGTTGGGGTCTGAAACCAGGAAGTCGTTGTGTAGGGCTCCAAACACCCACCTATGTAGACTGCAGTGAAGCAACCATCTAGAACGCTGAGTTTTGTTGAAAGAGAAAGGAGTTCTTCAAACTGCCAGAGGCTGTGTGTTGGGTAACCTGAGCCAGTGGCTAGGTGGATTATGTGTGTAAGGTTCCAGGTTTGTAGCAATATGAGAGCCAATGTGGAGGCCAGGGTGGAGGGGGGCACAGAAAGACCAATAGACCCAGAATTAGACCAAGAAAAAAAAAAACAAGAATTGTTCTAATTATAAGATTTAGTTCAGAGGTTCAGGGAGGGCAGAGGCCAAAACCCAGGGTGTAGGAGGAATAACTTATCTCCTCAACTGGTGGTGAGCAGGTGCCAGCAGGTTGTCCAGTGGCCAAAGAGGTCAAGAGGCACATCCTCGAAGGCCTATAAAGGTCAAAAACAAGAAGCCAGATAGAGGCCATGGTCCACTTTTCCCAATGGTATTGAACTTTCATCTATGTCCAGAAACCACAGCGAGAAAGGGGAAAGGAAAGGTGTATTGTTGAGGGCAAACAGCAGTTCTGAAGTCTGAACCTTCAATTTGATTGAATATGTATACAAAATACAGAGCTAAAAATCAAACAAACAAACGAAAAAGACTTTTCCAAATTTGCAGAAACCAGAGCACCCATCATTAGACTATCAAGTGCCCCACCCATGGAACAGGGCAGGGGAAGGCGGGGCTGCCTCAGAAGGGGTGTGCTTTCTTGTATAGGGAAGGACGGGAAATTACAGCGACTGCAAATTTAACAGATACTGCGCTTACATTTTTTAACCCTGGTATACAAGTAAAGGAATTCAGTTAATTCATTCATTTAAATAATGAATGGTAGTTATATTAGGAAACCTAAGTTAACCGGGTTCCTTTGAACCTTTAAAAAATTAAAATTTTGCCAGTAGTCTGGGATTTGACAACTAAATAATCTTAGAGATGAAAATGGACTACTCCAGAGTTCTCTAGCCATTCAAATAGAACAGCAGTTTTTGGGTGGAATGAATAAGAAGTGGGCCCTCACGTGTAAATCAAAGGCAAAAGACTAAGGCATTCAATTAGCTGAGGTAAGACAAATAGATCACATGTGGCAAGAAGGCCCAGCCTGAGAGTTCTGTTATTTCTTGAAATATTTGAGGAAGAGAAGGAAGTACTTACCAAGCAGTAAACTCAGTTCTCACTCAAATTAAATGTGATCTATTTCCTTTAAAATCTGGATTTATCTTATCTGAAGGAACTATATTTTCTTGCAGTTCCATTTCCATATAATTTGTTTCTTAAGTAAAGATAAAATTTTATTTGTGTATAATTAAATGCAATTACTTTTTCTTAAGAAGACTTCCCATTTAAATAAATTGCAATGAAAAATGTGATATATTGTAGGATTCAGAACACTATAGTCACTGTAAGCATAGGTATTAGTTTTATTCTAGCTTTAATCTTCCAACTTTACTATAATACTTATTTAGTCATTAATTATTATATATTTATGCAATGCAGATAGAGCAAGGAAGTAGAGAGACATGGTCTCTACCTTCATGGAGTTTACAGTTTAAGAAATATAGGCTGTGAGTCAAAAGGAAGGGACTGGAAAAGGAAGAAGGCAGACTTGGTGAATAGGGGACAAAGAAGCGAGAAAGAAGAAACATGAAAAGTCTGGTATCCCAGAAATCAAGGCTATTTGTTGAGCCAATCTGCTCACTATAAGGTCAGTATGAGAGGAAAGGTAGACAGGCTGATGGAATGAGCCTGAAAATTAAGTCAAAATATTGAATCTAAGAAAACCACCTAAGAAACACTATCCTGAGTGAGACTCACATTCTTCTGTTAACTCCTTGATAAGAACCTTTCAAAGGAGGTTGACAACCAAGGAAAGAGATTGGGAAATAGGGACAACAGGAGTTATTTTGTGGTGACTGAGATGACATTAATACCAAAATATTTGCCTCTCAGTGAGTCTGAGAACTGATTTCATGCTGTTCTTGCTGTTACGTATTATTCATCCTGAAGGGCAATCGACACGATGTTTTGTAAGCAAGGAACATATTATGTCTTAGGATATCCGTATTTCAAAAATACGGCAAGACCTGCTAAAAACAAGATTAATGAATTATTTTGTTTTTTCTGCGATGAAGTTCATTGGAACAATTTCCAGAAACTCAAATAATTTTCTCGAGTCTTGGAGAAATGTTGTAAATTGAGAAGTTGTATTCCTAACCATGTAAAGGTAAGGAGCAAAGGATTTTCAGATTCCAAAATGAAGTCATTACAAAAAATGAGCCTGAAGAAGCTTAAAATTTTGGAATGAGCAACTGAACAGTGATTTTAAAATTTCTAAATAACTGAATTAAAATATATCCATCTAGAGGGGTACATGTTAAACAAAAAAAGTTAAAAGTGCGCATTTTATTAATCTGTTAAGATACGATGATAATTAACTATAACTATAAAGGGGAATAATGGATATGTAGGAAGGCCCAAGAGAGAAAATTAAAGAATCATTAGTTTATTAATAATAAATAGATGAAGGAAGGCCAATCTGATTAAGAATTTAGATCATTGGTTAAGAGCTGGACTCCCAAAGAAGCATAGGGGGCCTCTGGTTATGAGAGAGGGATGAGAAAGATAAAACAGAATTATCCATGGAAGCAAGCACCGTGATCCAGCAAGGTCTCCTGATGATGCACCATGCTGTGCCACGGAGTGGTGTGAACACAGAGAAAATGACTAAAAAATGAATGGAAACATAAGAATTCCAATGGAGAAAACAGAGGGGCAGGAAATAACACTCCAGTAGGCTTAATCCGTGATTTTTTGTTGTCCTTCATTTTCCTGACACCATATTGCTCCATTTCTATGAAGAACCTTCCATAAACCAAAGACTATATGCCTTGGTCTATATTGGTCTAACATGCCAGCACATCTGTCCAACCCACATGCACCTTTACCTTTGTCATGTTCATTGGACACTGCCCAAACACTAGGACCAGCTCTGTAGTGATGGAGCTTTTTGCCCGCTCAACACGAATTGCCCTTCTTTGGGCATTTGTACCCATATCCCCTTTAGGAAACTTCTTCCACTTCTAAGTTCATGAGACTATGGTGCTTTTGCTTGGGGTTCCCAAAAAGCAGAGCCTGCAGCAGAAGGCGTATGTGCTGCTACTTTCTTAGGAAATGCGGTCCCAGGGAGCAACAGTAAGGGACACACAGGGAAGGAAGGAGAGCCAAAGTGAGAACTGTCCTCAAACTGTCCCCCAGGGAGCCATTTAAACAGTGTTCTTAGGAGAGTCTCTCCTGGAGGAGAAGGAAGGAAGAATTTATCAGTCAGCTTCCATCTCTCTTTGGTCAAAGGTTTGCCCAAGGGCATGCACCCAGGGATGGGTCAGAGATTCAAATGCAGGAATTCTGGGTCCCAGAGCTCAAGCTCTTGGCCATTCACAAGAGGTTCTCGTGGATGTTGATCAGTGATAAGGAGAAAATAGAAGCAAGCATAGCAGGTAGGGAGTGTTGGGGAGTGGGGCAGGGCAGGGCAGGGTTTGGAAATTTTTGATTGGCCTGGGAAGGCTTTTTTGAGGTAACATTTGAGTAAAGTCCTGAAGAACAAGCAAATCCAGGGAACATGCATGCCGGGAAACACAGAGATCCTGAGATGGTGTTTTTGAGGAACAATGAGGTGAGTGTAGCAGCAGTGAGGGGAGAGCAGCAGGAAATGAGGCCACACAAAGAAGATGGGTGCAGATCACACAGAGCCTTGGGCCATTGTAAGACTTTGGCTCTTACTCTGAGATGGGAAGCCACTGGAGGGCTTGGAACAGAAAAGTGATCTGATCACTAGAATAATAGGGCAAAGGGGGCTAAGGTAGAAGCAGGAATAAGCAGTTAGAAGGCTTTTGCAAACACTAGGTGAGGGGAAGTAATGTCTCGGACCAAGGTGATGGGACTGCAGGTGATAAAATGTAGCTGGGTCCTTGGTATGTTTTGAAAGTGAAAGCGAGTTTTGCTTCTTATTAGTTTAGAAATAAATAAATAAATAAATGATTAGAAAAGGTCTTATATTGGTAAATTAAAAAAGATATTTTAACTAATAAGACAAATAAGAAATCATAATGAAAATTTAAAAAGTAAATATTTAGAACCAAAGAAAATGCACCTAAAGCATACTAGAAGGAAATTTATAACCTTAAATACTTACATTGAAAAAAAAAGAGGGGTTAAAAATCAATGAGGCTTCATTCAACTTGAGAAGTAAGGAAAATAATAGTGGGATGAGCTCAAAGAATTAGAAGAAAGGAAATAATAAGTTAGGGAAGAAATCAATATATGATACATATGAAACAGAATCAACAAAGTCAAAAATTGTTTCTTAAAAATATTAATAAAATGGATATACCTTGCTAAACTGGTTAATAGAAAAAAGAGTAAAGGTAAATAATATTAGGAATTAAAGATATAAATACAGATGCTGAGAGATTTAAAAAATAATGCAAATATGTTATAAGTAGCTTCATGATAAGTAATATATATAAATAAAATAGTCAATTTCCTGGGTAAAAGTAATTTAACAAAATGGAACCAAGAAGGAATTGAAAACCTGAATAGCCAGGTAATCATAGAAGAAAGAGCGTCAGTAGTTAAAATACCCTCACAAGGAGGACACCATATCCAAATGGTTTTATTGGCAAATTCTACACATGTAAGAAACAAATATTCAGAAATATTATAAAAGAAGCAAGACTTCTCTATTTATTTTATGAGGCTAAGATAAATTTGATACTAAACCTTGATAAAGATAGTATAAGAAAATTACATTATTTCATTTATGAACCTACATGTAAAAATCCTAAGGAAAATATCAGAAAATTGAATTCAGCAATCTCTTAAAAAGATAATGCACTGTGACTAATTTTGATGGATTTAGAAATGCAAGATTAGTTTAAAATTTTAAAAATCAATTAATGTGATTAACACATAGCCAGTGACAAGATAGATAATCATATCAACACATTTCAATAAATGCAGGGAAGAGAGCCAGTTTCCAAAGGCAGCAGGGTAGTCTACTGGGATAGAGAAACTGACAAATTGAAGAAAATAAAACCCACAGAAACAGACCCACACTTACATGGAATTGTGATATCTTACTGGATGGTTACTGCAGATTAATGGAGAATTGATTGCTGCCAGGACAATTGTTTATACAGATAGGAAAAGAAAGAAAGAAAGAAAGAAAGAAAGGAAGAAAGGAAGAAAGGAAGAAAGGAAGAAAGGAAGAAAGGAAAGAAAAGAAAAGAAAAGAAGAAAAGAAAAGAAAAGAAAAGAAAGAAAAGGAAGGAAGGAAGGAAGGAAGGAAGGAAGGAAGGAGAAAGAAAGAAAGAAAGAAAGAAAGAAAGAAAGAAAGAAAGAGAGAAAGAAAGAGAGAGAGAGAAAGAACGAACGAACGAACATGGACCTTGCCTAATATCACCTCTGATCATCCCTTTCCTCATTTACTCTTCTTCCACAAACGTCTGTTTCTGAGAATGGCAATACCAGTCACCCAAGCTACACACCTGGGAGCCACCCTTACTTCCTTTTATTCTTCCAAACATCATGTTCTGTTAATCCTCACATCTGATACATTCACTGCCCCATGATTTTATCCCCCTTTACTGTGCTAACTCCTACTAAGGCTTCAGGTCGATTATGCGGCATTTCTGAGTTAGGTTCTCCTCCTACGTGGGCCCATCACACCTCATGCATGCCCTGTTCCTATTGTACTTACACTATTTAACTGCCAGTTTATTTCTAGGTAAGTTTCTGAGCACCCACTAGAAATTCCTCATGGAAGAGTATCCTATCTTGTTTATAGTTTTATTTCCAATGTGTGGCACTGTGCCTGGAATATAGTAAACAACATTTGGAAAATACATGAATTAATAAATAAATAAGTACAAATTAACTGAATCCTAGTACTGAAGCATCTGAAATTTGTTTTATTATCTCAGTATGTTTTTTTGAGTATTCCCCAAATATATTCTTCTTTGCCAAGTAGATTTTGTTTAAGATAATATTATTTCAGGTTGTCAAACCACTTTTCATACCTTCTTAATTTCCTCATATTAAAGATATTTCACTCATGAACAAAGCTAATTCAGTTCTATTTTCCTAGGATGATGTTTTTCTGAAAGGGAATAAATCTTCCATGTTGTAACACAGCACAGGTTTTTCCTACACTTAAAAAATTACTACTCTTCTTCTTTATTCAAATAAAACATTAACTAGACTTGTCTGGAATATCTTAGGTGCCAATATATATTTGATGGATAAAGGAAAGATTCAAAGTATAAGCAGTGTGTTACATTTTTATTATATCGAGAAGTAACTCTTCTTATTTATTGCCAATTTTTTTTTTTTTTTGTCATTTCTTTCTGAAGGAGTTTGATTGGCCAATAGAAGGAATGCTTGTGCCAAACAGTCCTTCCATGAAGAAACCCACCTGTAAGTCGCCGGAGCAGTTTGTCCCTGTGAGACTCCGAGTTCTGAGGAACGGAGACGAGAATAAAAGCGGAGCCCTTGTTATACTCAGTCCAGACGCCTCACCTGGACGAAAAATGCAGTAAGAACAGCGTGCTCCTTTTTCTCATTAAATACACTCTAATTTCTACAGATTTTTATCTTCTACATTACAGATGTTTTCCTGAGAGAATACTGTGTTTATTTTTTTAAAGGGCCCCCATGTTGATATTTGGAGATAAAAACAGATACTAAGATTCATTTAGTTTCTATGTCAGGAAATATCGGACTCTTGACTTAGGCTAGGCACAGAATAGAATAATGACTTAGAAATGAGTAGTTCTGAAAAAAGTTTTACATCAATGTCTATTATCAATTTTGATTTTTGTTAATGTATTTCAAAATAACTGAGCTCATAAATTGCTTCTTAAATATAATTTCACAATTCCTTATTAAAGTCACTATTATACAGAATTATATATGTTTATATCTTTGGCATATTTCACAAATAAATATAGTTCTCAAATTATAACTTTATATAATTTTATATCCTTGACTTCATCATAGTAGAAAGGCATTGATCTGCACTTTTGCTTACATTACGAGATTTGAATAAAATATTCCCAAATAACCAAGCTTTCTCCAGCATTGGAGAAAAATCACCTGCTATATTTTCATTACCTTTTATGACAAAAGGAATCAGAGATCGGTGCAAAGCTCTGATATAAAGAATGAGTTAAACACATTGTTTCTCATATGATTAGCAGTGATATTACCTCTTGACCTTTCCTTTGAGATGTTTAGGATATTTGAGGCTGCTGATAATAGTTTAATATAACTTTCTTCAAATTGATTAAATACACTTCATACATCGCTGAACAATGAGTAACATTCAGATCGGCTGTCCACTGAACTGCCTTGTAAAGATGATAAAGTAAAAAATTAATCTCCAAAGTAAAGTCAAGCCTGAAATTGAAATCTTTGACGCATACATTTCATAATTAGCTCATTCTGCTAGATGTAAAATGTGAGGGTAAAGCCCTTAAAGTTCAATATGACTTTTTTAGCATGCCAACTTAACAAATAATTTCAGTCCCTTCCTGCATTTTTTTCTTTTTCTGTATCTTTAACTGTGGCTCAAAATTGCATATGGATTTTGTCTTTTCTCATTAATGTTTTTAAAATGCATGGTTCAATAAGGGAGTCGAAGCATAATTTGAGGGATTTGTTCATTTGGGCAGCTATTCTAGCAGAGAGTATCTAAAATCCTCTGCTGTCTATGCTCATGGAACAGTGTGTCCTGGTTAATCAAATATTCACTTTGTTCACTACATGAATTAATTATTCCCAAATAATTAAATTACACTGGTGTACACTTGATTCTAAAACTCTGCTGAATGTGTCTTAATTTTTCTTGGCTGATTCAGAAGGTTTTCTACAGGATCATCAATATAGCATCTCCCCCCAGAGCTGGGTGTAAGTCCTGGTAACAGAGGGTTTAAATGGAAAGAGACTTGGCTGACACTGCGGGGAGGCTGTATTCACACTGTGTTCTGTACGAACGGCACCCAGAGCCATGCATGGTGGAAACCTTGCTGTGCTACTTTTAACATATCCAAGTCGGATATCTTCTCTTCCAGAATAAATAAAGGCAAATGACAGGCAGGGGAAAATTGCTTGTATTAACCTGAAACTTATTTAAAAGAAGAAAGAGGGGTGGGCTCTTTGGTGTCTTTACAAGCAAAATCAGCCTAGAGCGATGAAATATGGATCCCTTTTAACCAAATCCTGATTTGGTAGCATACCATCCTTGAGTTATTTAATCGTGCATTCTTGGCAGTTTGACAAGCTTTGGTCATTGTCGTTGATTCCATCCACAAAGCCAAAGGAAAATCAAGTGGCATTTCTTCATTGCTTAGTTGATGGTTATCTTAGTGAGTAAGAAAATCTTGTCAAATAGTCTTGATAATGGCTGTCAAATACATGTAAATTGAGATAATCGTGATTTCTGTGTCACAGGTAAATTTTATCTCTCAGAACTGTAAACAAAGTTAAACAAATAAAATTTTGCAAGTGATATTTTATGAAATTATAAGAGGGAAGACTTAATTTAAAGCTGTATGTTACATAGTTTTAATGAGAAAGTCACTAGTAAGTTATAATCCTTGGATTCACTCAAGCTCCTTTCATGGACCCTTATGACCAGTCCCTGCTAATTTCTCTAGCTGCATCTCTTATCAACACCTCCCAGCAATTTTTACTTTTAAGTGCCCTCCACTCCCCCACACTCCCCAGCTGCCTCAGTAATAAAGGTCTTCTGAGAATAAGTTTGGAATTCATTGCTAGATGTTGACTCTGAACTTGACACTTTCCTCACCATCCCTGATGTAGCTACCACTTCTATGAACCTCTTTGCTTTCCAGCACCGGAGCTCCTGCCGCTCTTTGTGATTATCTGCCTGTGTCTCCGTTTGGGAGACAGAGAACCAGGATGTGTTATTCCCCATGTCTGTGCTGTCTGCTCTGGTGTGACCGTGGACAGTGTGTCCTGGTCAATCAAGTGTTCAGTCACTTTATTCACCACATGATGTAGGGAATACAGTAGCCCTAAATCAGTGCTTATGAAATGAATAAGTTAATTAATGGTTAATTTTATTTGATTACAATTATAATAAATTAATGAGATAACAATTATATTAGACCACTATTATTTTCATTTAACAAAATGTAGAGATTTTAAAAATACACAGAATAGCATCCTAATTTGAAAGTTTGAAGAGATATATATTCCAAGTAAGCATCCTTTTTCTATGATTATTATTATGTACTTTTCAGTCTAATAAATTTTAGGTTTGGACTGATTGCCTATAATATATGACTTATATAGGAATAAACATATGCATATGAATAATATATGAATAAAGCATCCCAGAAAAAAAAATTTCATCTCCATATTTTTAAACTTGATAAATTCATATCTTGGAGTGCTCACCATTAATAAAAGAGAGTTACAATTTTGAAAATTTATTTTCTTGTATAAATTTCTCATAGTATAAATATCATTGAAGTTTAATATTTCATTGTGATAGTTTTGAAACCCTATTTTTCAAAGAAAGACAGATATCTTAGGGAAAATTATGATAAATTAAAACCATGATTTTTTTTTACATATTTAAACAAGTTGAAAGATCATTGGCAATATATACTGACATATTAATCAAGTCTTAAATCATTTCTTTCAGAACTGTTGACACAGAAATGAAAGAGAATGTGAAGAACTATGTCACCAAATATTCTGAAACAGAAATAAACCAGACTGAATTTCATCAACTTTTAGAAAGGTAAATTGCGGGGGACCCTGTCCTGGGCGCCAGATGTGGGGGGGCTCCGCCCGCAGAGCCCCATCCCTCCGTCACGGATGAAAATAAAAACTACCAAGACATGACTGCTTGGGGAGGAAAGGTGGTCAAACTCTCAGAGGAGAATGACCCAGAGCCCCATCCTCACTAGGCTTTTGTTGGGCTCAAATACACCGGAATACAGGTTTAACATGTCAAAGAAATCTGAGGGCTTAATCTGAGCCAGTGTTTGTCAGGAAGGGGGGTTGCCAAACTTTGGGAGACATGCTCATTTCCTCCTCGGACACTTATTACTCTTAGCAAAGCAGGTTTCACAGGGCTTTAGGAATTCTTTCTTATGTCCGGATCACCCAGGGAGCCGTCCTGGCCAGGACAGGGCTGCACCGCTCACCCCCACAGTTTCAGGCTTTAAGGCCATTAAGAAGCAGGAGACATCTCCCAGATGGAAATGAGGACTCGGGCTATGTCAAAATAGCTGGGGGGCGAGGGTCCATCACATCCTCTTCGCTGCAACGCCCCCCCCCCAGTCCTTCCATGAGGCCTCCCAAGTGGTTGCGTCTGGCTTAGGTTGCCCCTCCCATGAGGAGTCTTACCCGTCATTGACTGCCAACCAAGCAATGGGGCCATAGAGGCAGAAGCAGCACTCCTGCCAGGGAGATAAGCTTTGTCTCCTTAGTAGGTCACATCCTTGTGACAGAACAGACCCAGATGAAGTGGGTCCCTTGGGCTCTTACACAGCCCACCATGGGGTGAGGGTTATAACTCCTGAAACCAGACTGAACGGTCCGCAACAGTAAATACTTACTATCCAAAATGCAAAGATATTTTCCATTCAAATGCCTGAATGATAATGTGTAATGCAGACCACAAAATACATATGTACCTACATAAGAGAATAGTTGTTCATATAAAAATTCTGAAGTCTTCAATCTGTGAAATACATCAACTATGTGAATTCATGATACCCATGGCAATTAATACATTACCCCCAAAATTCCAAGACAATTTCCCCTAGCTTCTGAACTACTACCTTTGTAAATATAAATTATTCCCATTTCTAAAAGTATATTTTATAAATTTATAGCAGTTTTCTTTGGTTTATATTTACCAAGTTAAGGGCAAACTCGTTAACTTACTTTAAATCAATTTTTCTATGTCAGTAACATATATCTCATTTGTGAAATGTTGTAATTTTTATTTTGATCAATATGTTCCTACCAAAACAAAAATTATTCCCATGGGTGTTCAAGATAGAGCACCTAGTACAGACTTTTTTACAGAATATATCTTGTTGAATATGAGGAGGCAATCTTACAGAATTTAAAAGAAAGTATGCTACCCTTTAATTATTTAATAATTCACGCAAGAAAATTTTGAGGGTCTTTTTTTATTGCTGTTGGTTCTTTCATTTACAAAGTATAAGAAAGATCTAATAGCATAACAGCCTCTTTAAAAAGAATAATACAGAACGTTTTTGTTGGTACCCACTGTTGCGGGAAACATGGGGTGTTAGAAACACTGTTGGGTTAAGAGCAAGGGGAATCGATTTTCCTCTCAGCCTTACTGTTGGCTAGCTGGAAAACTTCAGCAAAACACTGCCTTTTTCAGGTTCTTTTCCTTTCTGTTGAACAGGATAGTTGAATGAAGAACTAAAAGGAAGGCAGGAAAGAATTTGATTCTTGTCAGTATCTGTTGAGTTCATATCATGGGCACCAACCAGTCTTAGATATTCTATGGGAAGTATCTTTTTTTAAGGGCAAGATGTACCTTGCTCTCAGGAGACTCCTGATTTGTTGGGAAGAGAGTTTGCTTACTGAAACAGTTAGAAAGGGCAGTTTTAGTTGTACAGACCTGGAAATGATCAAAGGATCACTTCATCTATAACTAGGAAGGAGAGACAGCCTCATGAAGGATAGCTGTCATGGAGAGGAGAGACAATGAGAGATAAAAAATAGAAAGCAAGAAGAAAAAGAAGAAAGCACATACCCAACAGCTTTTTGTACATTTTGTTACTGCTTTGAGTAACCTATGAGGTGGGACTCCTGAGGAGAGGGGGTCCTCACAGGTGATTGGGGGAAGGCAGTTACCTGGAAATGCACCTCCGACCTTCTCTCCTGCCCTTTGCTCTCAGGGCATCCTGGGTGGTATAGAAATACAATCTCAGGGGCCAGTACCATCCGATGCTCCTCCTCCACCCCAGTCTGAGAAAGCGAAGAGATAGAGAAGACTCTGCTTTTCTGGACTCTGTAAATCGGCACAGGCCACGTGATTGCCCATCCTAGCTCCTGGTGTGAGATTCAGAGGACTCGATTCCTCGGGCCTTTGCCTGCACAGAGCAGAGAAGTCCTGGACTGCTTGCTCAGCGTCCCAGCCTATCGGCTCACTTTGCAGATCAAATATCTTCTTATTCTCTCATGATGGCCCCTCAGATGGTCATATGAGGTAGTGAAAGACGCAAAGAGATTTAGGTTTCAGTTTTAGCTGTCTTACTTACTAGTTATATGACGCTGGGCAAAGAACTTTATCTCCAGGCTCAGTTTCCTCATCAGTAAAATGGGCCTCACAGCAGTGAGGATTGACTGAGAGTAGACATGAAATGCTTGCAGTGCTTGGTCCATTTTACAATGTTGCTGATTTTTGTGTGAAGGTGCTTTAGAGGCATCATGCATTTAATCTGTAAAATATCCCTATTAGTTCAGTGCTACCATATCTATCTTTTACTAAAGGGGAAAATGAGGCTCAGAGAAGTTAGTGACTTCTCCAAGGTTATGCAGCTGGTGCATGACAGGGCTAGGATTTGAACCCAGGCAATCTGACTCCAAATTCCACCTTCCTTATCAGGCTCTCAAGAGCCATTTTTTTCCCTCTACTCCTCCCATTTATATTGGCTGACATGGGAACTAGTTAGAGAAATACAGAGAAACAGCTTATTCCCAAACTCTTCAACCCACCTACACAAGCCAATCAAATCCAGCACTATCAAAACTAGGGTTTGAAAATAGGAAGGAAAAAAGATTCATCAACCACTTTCTAGTATCCCAAAACAGGATGCTCCCATAGTCCAAACAATTCTTTTAGGAAAATTTGAGGGGGAGCAGAGCTGATGATGTCACTCTTCTTAGGTCAGGCTGGAACTGCTTGGACCTGAAAGATAGTGATTTGGGGAAAGTAGAAGGAATGAAGTTGGGTCTTTGGTTGATGCCCAAAGAGAATCAGGCCAATCTTGTGACTGGAGCTCCATCCTCTTACAGGCCTTCCTACTCCCATCCCACCAACTCCTGCAGATGTGAAACTCAGCACAGTCCTCCTTGGTTCACCAGCTTCCAGACTTATGACACGAGAAGCAGAAAGTTAGTTCCCACTGGCGTATTTCCTTCTAAGACCTCTCACAGAAATGGAGGCGTAATTATCTGCCCAATTGCCTTTTCCTGTCTAAGGAAATAAAATTGAGAAGTATTCTTTGTACAGCCAAGTCTTCCTGATGAGCCTAACATCCTTTCTAATTCATTTGCTATAGACAGTACACTCTAATATAAAATATATTTAGCAAGAACCTTTCACTTTCCTTCTTCCAGTGGCAGGGTCATCGCGACAGCATCCTTTAGAAAAGCCCCATCACTCTCCTTCAGCTCTACTTCCTCTTCCCCACTGTTCCACCTCTTTTCCTCTTGCCTAAGCTGGCCTTGTAGATTCCAGCCTCTGCCACCTCTTGTCCATCTTTCACCTTTCTGACAGGTGACTTTCTAAAAAGCAGATCTGATAACACCACACTCTGCTCTAATACCTTCAACGACTTCCTGCTGTTTATGGGATAGAGGCCAAGTTCATTAATTTGGCGACCTAAATGCTTTCCATCAGTTCATGTTTTCTTTTCCAACTTCATCTGGCTCCTCTTCCAGTCCATACACTCAGCTCCAGCCATAAAAAACTTCTCTAGGTCCTAACCCTTTTTGATGAATGCCTATTCATTCATCAAAGCCCAACCCAAATGCTACTTCTGTAGACAAAGCTCCCCTGGAGGAATTCATCATTTTTCCTCTGTCTTCTCACAGGATCCTGGCCAGGTGCCCATAACAGCGCCCACTACTTCATATTATAGCCTGTCTCTCCCCCGTGACTAGAGAGGGGTCTCCTCAGGAAACAGGGAAACTGATCATTCATCTTGATATCCACAGGGCTGGCCCAGTGCTTGTTTGAGGAAAAAAATCACTGTTAAATGTTTATTTAACCAAGCAAAAAATCCTTATTTCAGAGGACGTTAAAGGGCTATAAAAATCACTTCCGGAGAAAGGAGATGAGGAAGTGTGTTTGGTGATGAATGTGATTTTTGAGGCTTTGGAGAAAGGGTAGAACTTCTAAGGAGGCTGTTTTAGGTAAAAGGGAGAACAAGAAAATGGGACAGTGTGGGGCATATTGAGACATAAGAAGTCAGAAGTGATATGTCCACCTGTTTAATGATCATGTCTAGCACCCTACTAAGCACTTTTTAAAAATTAGCTAGTTGTCCTCACCACAACCCTGGAAAGTAAGTAATTTTGGCCAGTCAGTTTAAGTGATGCCTACATCCCACAGCTTGGAAAGGGGGAAGAAGACTCCAAAGGGTTCTGATGGACTCCAGAGCCCTGCCCTTGACACGCAGGGCCTGCTAAGGAGAGTTGTCAGTAACGATCCAGGCCCTTGATTTCTTTTATTTCTCCCTTCTCTGCTGGAAGCTGTCTGTATGCAAGGTCAATTTCTGTGTCTCCTGTTACAGGTGTACTGAAATTTTAAATTTACCTTCTGCAGCTCGGAGACTGTTCACTGAAAAGGGGAAGGAAATCTTTACCCTAAAAGACCTTCAAAGAGATGAACTGGTAAAGACACAAATGAGAAACTGGAAGTATTAATATATGAATAATATTTAAAATGTTTTAAAATATAAGGCTTCAACCATTTACCCTTTTTCCTCTTATTTTTTTTCTCAGAATTATCCTAACTCAGCCACCATCAGAGAGAGAGCAATACTAGTAGCTAACTGTTGAGAGCTGACTATGTGTCAGGAGTGACTTTTAGGGCCACATATGAGTCAACCCATTTAATGCTCATCACAACCCTAAGAAATGGAGGCTCTCATTATGTAAATGAAGGAGGAAGCCGGAGAAGACCAAATTGTTAACCACTTGTGATTTCTATCCCACTTTGAAGGCTCTAGATGCTCTTCTCTTTTCAGGGCCTTCAAAATGTAGTTGTTTAATGATCTACTACTTAATGATAATGTCACCTTTTCAGACAAAAAAATTATATCTAGATTCTCACATACTCTATTTGAGTAGCTGAAGAAGGCTGTGAAAGAATGTTAGCAACCCAGCCTTTTCTCCCATTTATTAAATTGCAGGTATCATATTTGAAAAGAAAACCTGCCTTGACGGATGCCTGAAATTCTTTGAGACTCAAATCTGGCCTGCTGCCTGTTTTTAAATAAAGTTTTATTGGAACGCAGTTATGCCCATTCATTTACATGCTGTCTGTGACTGCATTTGCCCTACAACGGCAGAGATTCAGTAGACACCGTATGGTCTGTAAATATGAACTATCTGAATTTTTACAGCAAAAGTTTGACAGCCATGGTATAAATGAATTTATAGTGCATGCACCAAAATGTTAATGTGGATATTTCTGGATACCGAGATTACGGGTAATACTTTCTCTTCTTTTTGCTTATATGTATTTCACAAATGTTCTTAAATAAATACATTACTCTTTAAAGGAAGAGTCAGTAAGAGAAAAAGGGAACTCAGTGCTGCCTTTTCTGAGGCCTCTCACTGGTCATTATTTTGCGTGAGGACTCAGGAAAAACTTCCCCCAAATTTTCTTTCTGAACAACAGATTCCTTTTTTCTCTTACGGACATAATCACCTAACTGTTCATGCTTTTAACTTCAGGTTGGCTGCTCAAAGCAGTACAGGTTCGTGTCTAGCAAAAATACAGGATCTTATAAGTCACTCCTGGCTCCATCTGATCCTCCTACACTCATACTTCTTTGCCCTGGTGGCTTCATCCACTTCTCTTTAAATGTATCTACTTTAAATTCTTTCTGAACTAACACAGTTGATGAGCACTGCATCAAATTATGTACGTAGCATTAGAATTCAAAACAAGATCTGCCCTTCTCCAAGCACAGCAGACTCACCTTGGTTAGGCTGCCTCTGATACTGGTGACTGATAGTTCTCTCTGAGACCCTCACAGGGTCTTCATATTCAGAGCCTGAACTGAGTTCTGACACTATGGTGGGAGCTTGGTTTCTGTTCAGTCCTAGTTGTGCAAACCCCTGCTTTACACCTAGCTACCCTTCCACTCTCCCCTCCCCGCTTCCCTCCCTCCTTCCTTCCTTCCTCCCTTCCTTCTTTTTTCTCTTTCCTTTAAAAAATTATTTTAAAACACTTTTTATTTCAAAATAATTATAGATTTACAAAAGATTGCAAAGATAGTATGGAGTATTACTTTTTCACGCAAAACTCTTGAGATCCATGAAAGTAGTTGCATTTATCAATAGTTTGTTTCTTTTCAATCCATGTATTGATCCAGTATTAATCCATGGTGCCACAGTTTAATTGTTCACCTCCTGTAGGAAGTTTTGATTGTTTTCAGCCTTGGCTGTTCCAAGTGATGCTGCTGGGAACCATCGCAGATGGGGTCAGAGGCTCATTGCTTTGACAGGTGTATGTTTCACGTGGAGAACAGTGGATCAGCCCTGACGTGTCTATTGCTCATCAAAAGAAGCAGATCTTCCTGAGGAACTTAGCATCAGATATTTCTAAAATTCAGGCCTTCTGCAGTACACGTAAGATCGAGGGTGAGCACTGTAATTATTTACCTTAATATATACAGCCAAAATAAAACACCTGATGATACTGCTTTAAAAAAAAAACAACTGTTTGCTTAAACGGGTCATGTTTCATTCCTGCCTCTTGCTATTAGCTCTTTAGACTGGTTTTTATATTTAACAGAGCTGCATCTTTTAATTCACACCACATTTTGGTTGTGCAAAGAAAACACAATTTATTTCGCCTTTAACAAATTGGGTCTTCTTCGTGCAGCCCATGCACTCCCATCAAGGAAACACAAATGTTCACTCAGGTTTAAATTTTGTCCCATACATTAGTTTAAATAGCCCCCTTGTGGGGGGGCAGTGGGGGCTCTCAGACTTGCCAGTTTCCAGTCCCACTTTAGTTCCTCTCTAGGACAGAGGAAGGTACCTGCTGTACAGACCCTCTTGCTTCTGGGCCTTGCTGCTGAAGTCCATGGCTGGGCGATGTGTTCCCTTCTTGTGGCTCCGACAATGCTTTGGGTGGGTGCTGCTCCCTGCCTGCCCCGACCTCTCCTCTGCCCCCCTGGCCCTCGGAAGCCTGGTTGCTGCTGGGTAGCCATCTCTGTAACTGTTTGCTACAGGACGCCTTGACCTTTGTTTGGCAACCTGTTCTGGGAAGCGTCCCTGCGTGGCTCTCAGCAAATCCTGGGTCATGGCTGCTCCTCCCAGAAATCACTTCCAGGTTCAGACTTTAGTGGCACAGTGAAGACTGATTGAAAGGTGACTTGTGACTGTGTCCTGTAAACCAGCAGTGTCCACAGTGTTTCCTTCCGGTAGCTAAGATCAGGGGAAGCCTGTAGGGGGAATCATGATACCTGTACTGCGTTTCTGCGTTCCTGTCTCCTACCTCAAATCCGCTCAGACCCAGAAATAGCAGGTTTTCTCCAGGTCAACCCCAAGAACGGGTAAAACTTTTGATATGCTAAATGGGAGCTAAAGGTATCTGTAAAGATCCCAGATTATGCTGGTTCCACCCTGACTTGCACAGCCATTGTCTTGTGCTCTGCTTGAAAGTCGAAACTGCCTTTGTACTTTTGCTTTCCTTTTGTAACATGTCTTACCCCTCATGGTCTTCTTCTTTTCCCTAAGGCTGCCTCAGGCACCAGGACAAAGGTTCTATATATAGAATGGCAAAAAAAGGGAAAACTATTAATATTACATAACATTACCCTGTTACATATATTGGACACTGGACAGCTTTGCGTGTGTCTTTCAAAGCATTGGGGACTGTCACTGAGGAGTTTGGGACTCGTTAGAGAATGATTTAGAGACATGCATCTACATAATGTAGCTCATTTAAATAGTTAGAACTTACAATAACTTATTGGAAAAACAGAATTTTTGACTAAATATCTTGAGAGAAAAGAATCTACAAACAAGTGAAATCCAACATATTCATTCTACAAGCAACTATCAGTTACTCTTAGGCTGTGCTCTTTCTTATTTCGAATAGCTAGAAATGTTCTGCATTTTTACTTCAGCATGCATTTTCAAATTCCTCGCTCTCTGCAATTCTAACTAAGCTGCTCTTGCAATTTTTGCATTTCTGCTCAGCTCTTGTTTTAGAAGTCCAAAGTGACATTGTGTCTGGAGCCAAGCTTGCTGTGTGTGGACCTGTAGCAACTTTTGAAGAAGGGAAGGAAATTATGGAACCAGAGGAAAAGCAAAAGCAAAAAAATGCTTTCACAATGGAAAGTGCTTCCAGCAAAATTCTGTAAGTAATCAGTGTGGCCAGAAAAGCTACCTGCCTCGTATGTAAACTCAGCTCATTAGCTTGATTAACAGCATAGAGCCCATGCGGGGAAGCCACGCCAAGATTGTGAAGCTGGTGTCAGGTGAAGGGCTGGTATTTAATTAGTTTCCTGGAAAAAGGGCAGAGCTAGAGCTTCAGTGTTCAACCATCACAATGGTCTACTTTCAGTGAATTGTTACAATGTTTCTATTTTTTGAAGACCAGACTCTTAGAATTGCAGGCATTAACTTCAAGAATCCATCGTGTTTTGCTTCCATACATGCGGACTTGAAAAACGCTTCTTCCCTCATGCAATTTCAAGTTGGGGACATGGTAACGTGGTGCTGTCATCCTGGATCTACGGAATAGCTGTCTGATTGGTCTTGACCTCCATAATCTCCTTCTTCCAACTCACCCGAACGAAGTTCCATCTGTGGACAATGATCTTGCTAAAACACGATCCATTCTATACAGTTCTTTAATGGCTATCTATGCAGACAAAATAAATTTAGTCTGGATTCCCAGGTCTTTCTGACCCTGGTCCAGGCCTGGCGTTGACCCCCATGTGTCCCCTCAGGCCTGTCTCCAGTCTACATTTTTGCTTCCTGGCACACGAGCTCCACCCTCCCCCTCCGCAGCTACCAGCTGTCCCCGGATTGCGGCATGCTCACTTCAGGCTTGATTGCAGGCCTCCGAGCCACATACTCTTTCCTCTCCACCTGGAGTACCTTTGTGTTCCCCGTCCTCATCCGGGGAATGATTTCCCATTGTTGAAATCAATCATGGCAGTGACTGTAGGTAGCGGAGTTCCACCCCCACCCCCTTGCCACGCAAACAGCCGCCAACCTGGGGCTTCCTTGAGGGCACAAACTCTGCCACACGTCTTCTGAGAAGAGCAGCATAGCTGTCTTTAATCATTATTTATTGAATAAATAAATGATTGAGTTTTCAAATTATAAAACCCCAAATTACTATCACGATAACTGTGAAAATTAATTTATATATCATTGTTTATAAACTGTTTAAAAGACTCTTTCTAGTCTTAGTTATAAGAACATCAACTTTTATTTTAGGAATGAAATCCCACATTTTGATGAGTACTCATCTGGTCCTTGTCCTGACACTGACAGAGGCGCCAGAAGGCCCTTTTCAGAGAGAATGATTTGACCGGGACAGCATCTCTCTCAGTGGTTAAGAAATTCACCACAAACTTTCCCAACACTCCCTTTCATTCTTCTAAAGCAAAAGTGTATTTTCTGAGTTATTTTTTCCAAAACAGCAACTAAGAAAAACTAAAGAACATCTTCGAGAGCAAAGATTCATAGTGTTCTGGTTCATAGGTTCCTTCAAGGCTTGGAGTCCTTAGGTAAAAATGACTGAGTCACTCAAAACACGATCCAGGAACCTCCCGCACATCCCAGGCAGCCCCTGTTGATGCAGTCTCTCCCTGAATACTCCTGGGAACAGGCAGGGCACCGTTTCACCAGGCAGTCCCTGTTAATGCTGAAATAATTATTCAGAACATCGCCATCCTGTGATTTCATCTGTATCTCTGTACTATGCTTTATTTCTCTTCTACTTAGAAGTCCTTACAATATTCAGAGCTCACCGTCATCAGCCCACTGGGTTGTCTCTTTTGCAGACCAACTTTCGTTAGTTCCTTGAACCATTTCTGATGACTTGATTCTAGATCATCTTACAGTAGAAAGGTACCATAAGGTTGCCCTGGACTTTCCTAGACATGTTTGTTGGGCAGTTTCCATGTATTTGGGAAGTAGGATGATTTCAGAGGGACACCTGTAAAGCAAGAGACTAGAACATACATGTGGAAGGAACCCTTTGGGTAGCTGGGTTCTCTGTATGGACTTCTGGTAAAAAAAAAAAAAATGGTAAGAAGCACAATTGAAAAGAAACTCTGGGAGCATTAACATCTGCTTGGATGCTCTATGGAAGACAAGGCTTTCAGAGCATGGCGCTTCGGGGTGGGGAGGGGAACTTTCTCTTTTCCTCACAGCATTACAGGAAGGCCCTGGCTACACCTTAAGCTTCTTCTACAACCTTTCTCACTTCTCTTCACTCTCTCACTTTCCTCGAGTTTCTTCACTCACTGCGTACCTGTCACACCAGTGTCTCTGTTCCTCACATGAGACAGTCATTTTCTGCTTCAGAGCCCTTCCATTCAGTCTTTTCCCTGCCCAGAATGCTCTCCCTCCAGATCCTCACATGGCTGTCTCCTTCCTATTGTCCTGGCCTCAACTCCAACATCATCTCTCCGAAGAGCCTTCTCTGGTTCCGTTACTAAAGTAGACCCCACCCCAGCCACTTGGTGTCACAATATTCTGTTTTGTTCCACTTACGGCACTTACCTTGTTTATTTACTCACTTAATCTCTCTTGCTTCCATTATAATCCATGGACTCTGCTAATTTATCTGTGTCGTTTATCACTGTATTCCAACACTTAGAAATCTGCATCTATCATATAGTAGATGTTCAATAAATTTTAGTTAAATAAGTGAGTAACTAATGAATAATTACTTTTATGAATGAATGAATAAATGAATGAATCAAGCAAGATGGATTTTTAAACAGCTGTTTGAAAATCAACTTGACTGTACTCTATTTGTCTGGAAACCCAAGAGCATATGGATAAATTCCAAGTTAGAAAACAAAACATCTGGATTTGGAGGAAGAGTATTGTTTACACTATGTTAAAACTAAAAATGACTTTTTTCCCCTTCTCTTGTCCTCAAAGAAATGGGCTTCCTAGAAAAGGTGATTTTTTTGTTGTTGTTGTTTAATTTTCAACACAAGATGGCACTGTTGTTT
Organism: Glossophaga mutica; assembly: GCA_039655065.1. Classification (NCBI taxonomy): domain Eukaryota; kingdom Metazoa; phylum Chordata; class Mammalia; order Chiroptera; family Phyllostomidae; genus Glossophaga; species Glossophaga mutica. Next base: position 25,288,960 of record CM077308.1, read on the forward strand.
TTTAAAACAGTTACTGAGATTTTTCACTTGAGAAGCCGCTTGTGCTGAAGTTCTGAGTAAGGCCGTGGTTACCCACCAATTTCATATCCACATGTAATACTTTTGTTACACTGGAAAAGTGCACGGTGCTCTGCTGACACTGGAACTGTCCCTGAAGATTTTGGTAATTGGTTATTGCTTACAGTTACCTCAAATTACCTCCAGCCTTTGCTGATCGCAGTCTCCCCCAGAGAACTTGATTTACACGTGTGCGGTTTTAGAGCGCTGAAGTATGCTTGCTGCTTTGCCTGTGTATTTATCCTGCCTTCAGCCAGGCAGTTCTCCTATCATGTCATGATCCCACAGAACGCAAAAGTGCCCTAAACGGTGGCCCGGAACTTGATACTCGTGTACAGATCTGTGTGGTACCTATGCTCCCGTGCACATTTTCGTCTTAATAAGCCAGAAGGCTGGTGCAGTTGTTCAAATGCTGACCATTTACTCCAAGTGTTTTAGTACATTATTCTCCATCCAAAGCTGGCACCTCTGTGCCAGTGCTATTTGAGTCTCCCTAGGTTTCTTTATCGTGAGGAAAAGTTAATTAAGATTCCTTTACCGTTGTCTAGTGAATAAAGTTTGTGAAGCCCAGCAATCTAAGCTGCACTGGTCCAGACAGAAGTATGACGCTCTGGTGGGATAGGTACAAGGAGTCTTGTTCCATGTTCATTACAAATTTCTTCAACTACTGAGTAGTCTTAATCTTACAGTTTCGGAAATATAACATAAGGCCCCATTGTTTTTCTGAGTGATTCTAACAAAGATGAATGCTGTTTATTATGGAATTGAGGGATTTTACTTGTGATTTTATATTAAAAGATCTAAATTATGTACTAGTACGATATGGACTTGCAGTGTTAGGCGTCATTATGGAAATCGGATTTACAGATCTGCCGATGTCCCTCAGAGAAAACTCTGTGAGCAAAAATCAGAATTCTTCGATTTGCTTTTGTTTCTGAACCTTGGTAGAGACTCCCATGCGAGAGCCCATCTCCGAATGAAGGCTTGTCACACGCGTCCCAGGTATTCCTGGCAGGAAACTTCTCCTGGCCTCGATGAAGGTGACAGTTCTCCGAAAAAAATGGAGGAGAAGCCCTTTGAAAATGTGGATCCACAGAGAAAATCCAGGTAAAAAGGTGCAGCGAATCCCAGTTAGAGATTTCTAGCTGGTTTCTAGAAATTCTAAGAATTCCGCACTTTGGGTTTGCGTTACTGTTCGCTGCTACTGACATCCACATGTGCATTTATGTCTTTCTGGTGCTTTTGACCAAAGTATTTGCAAGAATTGATGGGAAGACCCTTTGGTTCACAGGTTGGGGCTCAGGCAGACCACTGAGCCACACCAGCCAGGGCCAATTTCTTCTTTTTTTTTTTTAATTAAATTTTTTTCTAGTCAATGTCCAGTGAAATGACAGGTATCCATAGTGCTTTGTGTTGTTCTATAATCTTTAAACCTTTGCCTAATATTACAGCAGCCTCTATGTATTACAAAGTTTTGACACTTTAACATTTAGCATTAATCTGTGCACATAGTAGGGGCTTAATAGGTGTTTATAAATTAACTTAATTGCCAATGCGTTGTGATGTTTAGAATGTTTAGTAAGCTTGCTTAATTGCTTAAGATCCTTAGTAAGAGATTCCTTTAACTTTAGTGATTATTTTCTATAATGATATTGACTTGTTAGAGAAAATTGACAAACTTGGAGAGCAATATTCTATTTTCCAGGGATTATGTAGATAGAGGATAGAAATAATAATGGTTTAAACAGAACTCCTTTATTTTTCTTAGTTTTGATTTTACAGTACATGTTCCTTCTTTTCCAACTTCTTTTTTCTCTTTAAATTATCTCTTCAACTGGATGTCTTTTTTTCTTTGCTGATGAGTTCCTCGTATTCTCTTGCATAAATACCTATTTATGTTACAAAAGAAACTCAGAATTCTACTTTCTACATCAGCTGGGCAGTGCAAACAGTGTTCTGCTGTCCTGACAATAATGACTCACCATTGTAAGTGAATCTGGTTCACGACGGTCTCCCGCCAACAGAACTGGCAATCTCCAGTGCATCAAGTGCATGGGACATTTTCCTGCACCTAATGGGATTTTTCTCTATCTCAGCCTTTCTCCAAAGCGGAGTAAATCGCGCAAGCTTTGCAACCAGCAGTTTGAATACAGAGATGGGCAGATTATAAGCTATGCCTCTCCTCAGCTAGTCTTGGGGGTGCAAGGTCCCCATCTACGTTCAGGCATGGAAGTGGTTTTGGTGGAGAAAAAAGCCAATGACAGCCTCCAACGCTGGATACACAAGGAAGATAGCAGGTGAACCCACTATATCTGGGGGTTAACATGAAAAAGTGATTGGGGTCTAAGAGATTTGGCATGGTCTCCACAGAGCAGGCTGGTGTATATATGAGGACTTTGGATTTTCAATTTAACATAGCCAGTAATTTTTTTTCATACTCAAGGAAGAGAAAGAGAGTGAGAGCAAATGTAAATGCTCAATAGTCTACATACAAATTCCCACTATTGATTCAGAAAAGAAATGTGAAATCTGATTTCCTGGGTTTATAGTTTTAACTGGCTATTGAGGTCAAGAGAAAACTGGACCTCACCTAATTTTATTTTTATGATTTGAAGGGATCTAGTAAGAATTCTAAGAAGTCCTCATTTTAAAAATTTGCTGTTCGTACCTCAGTCTTCTGCCTCTCCCCACATGAGTGCCTGCTCTCCCCTCCTCCCATCAAATAACCAAACCGATATGGCTGCCACTCACGCAATGAAAACCAATTCTTACCGTTACACATATATCCACCCAGTCTAATGGGTGGCCCTTGTTTGAATCCAGATCCAAGCCAGCCACTGTCAGATCGTTATTTCTGAGACAATCAGAGGAAATTTAAAGCAGCCTGCGTACCACATATATAAAGGAAGTCTTGTTAATTTTATTGGGCGTAATAATGGTTTAATGGTTATGTTAGAAAAAAAGAAAAGTGCTTATCACTTGAATACATATATAGTATTTGTAGAAAAATTAAGAGGTATCTCAGATTTGCTTTAAAGTAATCTAGCCAAAGCAAAACAATTTCGAAGTTGGGAGGGGAATGAATGGAACAAGAATTGCAGAATGTTGATCGCTGTTGGGTCCTTGGTGGTTTCTTCCACATTTCTCTCTGTTTTTGTGAATGTTTGAACATTTCCTCAACAAGAAAGAAAATAACTCCTCGGTTTTTATATTGGTTTGCTTCAGATTCTACCATTAGTGTAATATGGTGGGTCTCCAGGGGCCTCTTCAATCTTTTGAAATGCTGTATAAAATTTGTGTTTGTGTATCTTTGCAATACATTTTTTTTTCCTGAAAAGGAGCTGTGATTTTCATTGGGTTTTCAAAAAATATGTGATACAAAAGGCTTAGGAATCACTGCCCAGAAAGATTGCATAAGCTTCAGCAGGCGGCAGCAGTGGGCCCAGTGTGGGCGGGAAAGGAGCTAGCCTTCATCTGCTCACTGTCTGAGATGAGCAAAGCTGCCAGCAAGGAACACTTGCTGGGCTTGTTTTAGAAAGGGCTGAAGAGCCAACATGTAGCCAGACCTGGTGAGTGTGTTCCTTGGCCCCATACATCCTAGCTAGCTAAGCCGTCTTTGCAGCCAGGAGCTAGAAAGCACGCTTTTGTCCCTGTGAATGGCTTGCTATATGGGACCGGAATGCATTCATTCAGCTTTGTCTTAGGTGCCAGTACTTTAGCAAAGAATAAAACAGATAAATATCCCTGCCCCTACAGAGCTAGTGCTACCCGCTCTCCATGTTTCTAGATTTGAGCAGTGCACCTCACTGCCTCGGCTTTCTGGATCACTGTAGAAGTCATGCTTGAGCTCCAGTAGGGATTCAAGCACGGCCGGTGAGCTGGGGTGAATACACAGGGGAAATGAGAAGTGACCCGAAGGCAGGAGAAAGCCAAGCATGATGAGTTTAACTCAGAAACACTTGATCATTGGAGGAGAGGGCAATTTCTGGGTCCTCCTGAGTGTCTGTCGCTGATTTTGTTTTTCACCTGAGTATCGTGGAAGAAGCAGGAGGAAGGGAAGGCTATTTAAGTAAAAATGGAAAGAAAGGTTTGCCTCAAACTCTGAAACACTGGACTTTAACCACCACCGCTTTAGAAAAGTCTATCCACATGTAACATAAAAGAGGAGAACAGCCTCTTCCAATGTCCTTCCACTTTCCAAAACACTCTGCAACTTTGCCTTCTTGAGGCCTCTGCATGTCAAGCTGTAGAAGGGAAAGACAGTTGATGGGAGATGGTGGTATTGATTGATCCCTGGTCAGAAACTTCAGTCTGCAGAGGAGGTGGGGCAGTGAGCGGGAGGGGGAGTGGGGCAGGACTTGCTCATAAGCACATGGACCACCACCCAGAGACCCCCACAAACACTTTGGCAGAGGGTTTGCAGAAGTCTTGATGATGACTTGTGGGCACATGATGCAGAGGAATTTATGTCCTGTGTCAGAAGTGTGTCTGCATAGAGAGTAATTTTGAGCTTTCTTCCACATTTTCCCTTGGCATTTCACTGTTTTCTTTCATGTAATTAGATATTAAAACCCATTTGTTCTGATTGACTGGTGAGGCTTGGGGGTCTTGGATTGCACTGTGAAGCACAACCTGCAATAAATTTGTTTGTCTGGACCACAGTCTTTTGGTCCTCCTTATTTTGCCCAGGTGGTAAGTTTAGGGAGGCAAATGCCCACTCAGAATTTGCATTAGAGTGCAGGCACAGTAGCTCACAGGCGGCATTGAAGTGGCTGTCACAGGGCTGAGAATTGTCTACCTTTAGGCCTGTCATTCAGGCCTTGCTGGGATAACACATCAGCTAGGCTAGATGGGCAAGAAATGACCAAGGGGGGCACTGAGAGGCAGCAGGACGTTACCAAAAACATACTCACTTGGTTTCCAGCCCCACAGAAGAATGGTCCGTATCAACTTTTGAGATAATCTGGCATCTGCCATTTTCCACTATGGCATTACCTGAATTAATCAGTTGGTCTCTAAAGGGAAATATGAAGAAACCCTCAGGGATGAAAATCCCCTCAACAGTACATGAAGGTATAGAGGGGAAAATACAGCATCATGGAATTTGGAGCTGAAAGCAATCATAAAAATGTTCTAGTCCTAGTCACATGATTCCAAAACTAGGTAAACTGAGGCTCTAGGAGATGAAGTGACTGTATGCACTCATATCTCGGGTTAATGGAAGAGGCAGTGGTATGCTGGCTATTGCTGGACACAGAGTAATTTATCACTTCATCGTTTGGCACATAGCGGGGTTTATGGGGAAGGGTGCAAGCTCAAGCTTCCCGCAGAATGCAAGCCTTGCGCTGTGGGCGGGTGCCAGTCAACTGCACTATTCAAAAAGGGAAAGGAAAAACGACACCATGATGACCGAGCATGGCACTGAAGCCTGGGGAAGTTGCTATGTCTAGTCTAGCCATTCTAGTCAGCAAAAACCGAGATAGCTAGGCATCTTGGCATCTCAGTAGGTCACTGTAGAAATATACACTCAATCATTCATTTGAATAATATTGAGTGCCGATAAGAATGCAAGGTGCAAAATATGCAACATACTGAGGCTGCAGAGAGGAACAGTGAGAATAGCAGCTCTCTTGCCCTGTGCTGTCTTTGTAAATGCTAAAAAGGCATTTGATAAAATTGAATACCCACTTCAGATGTAAAATGACACTTCATTAACTGACAATAGAAAGAAGAAATGCACCCTAAGATTAATAGTGATTATCTTGTAGAGGTCAGAGGAATGTTTAAACTTCTGTTATAATTTTGCTGTATTTCCCAATACTTTGTAAATTCTTTACACTGAGGATATATTGCCTTATGTTCAGAGATTTGAATTAGATATCTGGAATTTTTTCAGTCTCAAAAGACAAAATATATTACTTTTATAGCAGATCCCCTCCCACCTACTCCCTTTCTCTCCACTCCCACGTTATTAAATCTTACATTCAGGAGGAGTTATGTATTCCGCAGCAGGAATGCCACTGCTGGTCTGCAATATAACTGTGTTCACAGATGTAAAGAATTGATTGGCTTTTTCCATACAGACAAAAGCCTTGAATATTTGGTTTATTTTTGCTTTTAAGTGATGCAAGGAAAAAGATTGAGGGTTTAGGTCAATAATTTTCATTTTGTTTTTCGGTCAAGGAGGCCTTATGTTCGCTCCCATATAAAATCATGTGAAAATATTGACTGTATGTCTTGAATTTTTAGGGAAAGCTCGTTTAGAAAAAAAGATTGAGGTAAATCTATTAAAAAAACTTCACAAGCATTAATAATAGTAGCTAATACTAAGTACTTTGTAACAGACAATATTGTATGCAATTTATGTGCATTAACTCATTTAATTCCCACAATAGTCCTAGGGATAGTAGTTTATTATCCCATTTTGCTGATGAGGATACTGAGGCACAGAGTTGTTAAGCAGAGCCACAGACCTACTGAAAGGTGGACTCAGGACTCAAAGTTAGGCATTGTAGCTCCAGAATCCACATTCTCAATCACACCGACACACTGCCGCACACAGCAATCAAATGGGTGAGGAGAGTATGTCAGTCTGGGTACGATCTGGAGACAGAGTCATACAGTGATTTAAACAGGGGAAGTTTAACATAATTATTAAACAATGATAAAAGAGTAATTTTTGAATATTTTAAAGACACATAAGTTCTATATGATACCCTAAGGCTATGCAAGAAAGGACAGACTTGGACTGGGGCCCCTCCCCAAGGCTGAAATTCAAAACTCACTGAAAAAGATATAGTTGCAGCCCATTGGGTGGTAAAGCTATTTGCTGGTTTTCCTCACCAGACCTGGTCTTTGGTGGCTGGGCCAGCAGGAAGCAGCCCTCTGGAACATATATGGGGGTGCTGCTGGTTGCTGGGCACATGCACATGTAAAGGGAGTGGGGGTGCGGGTGTGGCAGAAGGCCTGAGACGTGCAGTATCTGTGGCAAGACAGTCACAAGCAGATGATCACAAGGCCAGCTCAGGGCTGTGAAGGTGCTGAAGGACCACACAGTCTGGGCACCTGGCTGGGCAGAGCATCACTGGCTACCCCGCTCCCGACCACGGATGCCATACAGCAGCCAGAAAGAGTGGGAGAGCCCCCTGCTCCTGCAGCGTCCTTCCAGCACTCTCTGTGAGAAAGCTCAGTATCGTGCTTACTGTAGAAATGGAAGAAATGCTTAAAGCATTCGCACCATTGTCACAGAGCATGTATGGAGACAAGAAGTAACACATTAGTAAGTGGCACCAGGGGAACTCTAAGCTGGTCATGACGCCACTTTGTAATGTGCCTGATCCTGTCTTCCCAAGGACCTTTCACTTGGTGAGGAACCCAGACCTTGTGCTGGCAGCGTCTATGACTAAGACAAGAAATGCTGTCCGTGGCTATCCAGTGGTTGTTCAGGTAAGACATATGTAGGCTGAAGAGTCGTCATAACCCTTTATTTAGTTAAATGCGAGCAAAGCTCCATGCCTCCTAATTGTGGAGAAAGAAACTGGATGTCATAGAACTCTATCTTGAATGCCATGGCTAAAATATTTACAGTAGTCTGCTTAGATTTCAAACTGGGCATGTTCCTGTAGCTCTTAATTTAGTTTAAGCCAACAGATGGTGATTGTGGGCTTGCTGCATGTCAGAAGCTATGCTTGTTACTTAAATCGGTTCCAATGGCAAGCATGAGCAATTGTCCCACTGGTGTTCACGTAGCTCCCAGTCGCAGTGGTGGGCGCAGTCCGTGGATAGGCTGCAGATGCACAGCACGTTTTCAGTTCAGTGATCAGAACAGGGGCAAAGCCCCTTTTGCCTGGCAACTGGAGGCAAAGAACATGGTCAGAGGGGTCTTCCTGAAGGATGTGAAGTCAACAGTGTGAATTCTAAGACACACGCACTCATTTGAAATGCACTTTTGACATACCTTTGCAACGCTTACAACAGCCAAACAATTTTTGGAGACTCCAAAGAAGTCTGGCTTCTTTTGAGTTTTAGGCAAATACCTGAGAGTTATTTTTTCATGTTTGTCTGTCATCCTCACTTACTTATAACCAAAGGCACTTCTAAATGTAATGTGTTGGTGTGGTTTCTTTTCTTGTTGGTAGGAGAGAAAGTTTAGGGGCACCCCTGCTCTGCATGTACTCTCTGTATCCTCCGCCATACTCACCATCTTTTTGCGGAACAGAATATATTGTCTCCAAGGAACATTTGTTTTATTCCCTGTTTTTAATAGCAATGAGGCAACTTGCTTAGCAGGTCCTGAAGCCAAAATTGGGACATAGCAATCTGGACAAATATCAAAGCTTAATTAAGTCTTCTATCCTGATGATAAATATGGGCTTAAAATTTGTTCTGGGAGACACAGTATATATAGCATCACATTCTTCCCTGTCAGGTGCCTCATTGGCAGTGAGATAAAAACCTCGTGCAGATGCAAATTTAGTACCTTAATCAGTTTCATAAAATTATAGATATGGATGTTTTCCCTTAAGGTTTCCATTTTGTAAGAAATGAGTTTGGTCCCACAGTAATTTGTATTACCTTTCAAGACTTGTTGTTGTCGTTGTTGCTGGTGTTTCATTTTTATTTCTTGAAGCAATCAGTTTGTGAAAAAATATTAAAGTTCATGCAAATTAATAAAAATGAGGCATGTTAGGTTAATGTTACTAGACCCCCCTCCCTGCTCCTTGAAATATAGTCTTTGTTTTCATATCTCTGAGGGATGCTCCGTTGTCTGACCTATTAAATCAATTCCTAAGGCTCATTTATTTTCCTCTTTACTATCAATCTCTCCTGGTAAAGTAAGTGTTATCCATTATAAAGTTCCTCCAGGTGTCATGATATGTTTAGTTGGAACCAATCCACTGGTTTTAAGTCTCTGAAACTGAAACTACTTATTTCTTTACGTAAGCTTCAACCAAGTTATATAATTTGAATAAATATGCTGTTTCTATTACATATAAAACTGAGTGTATTCACATTTTTTAAAATCCTCCTTGATAACCACTAAAATGTAAATTAAAATATCAACAAGGTATTACTTTTCATTTACTAAATTGATGATGTTTTGGCAAGAGTATGAGGAAAAGAGGCCATTTCATATACTACTGGTAAAAGCGTAAATTAAATAACCTTTCTAAAAAGTATGTGAATATAATAAAACTTTATATGATATATCATATTTTTAAATGATTGTTTTTTCAAATCCACGATTTTACTTGAGGAGTTTATTCTAAAGAAATTATAGATGTACATAAAGATTTATCTGTACAATCCTTCATTGCTCTTTTGCTTATAGTAAGGACAATTTGAGAATCTACATTTTTATTTTGGGAGTGTGGTAAAATAAACTATCCGTAAGAGCAAATAGTATATATCCTTAAAAATGTTCAAAAAAGGATTCAAGGAATATTGTTAAGTAAAAACAAAAATAAAAAAACCCAACCTAACGCAGTTACCAAATTTACGTATTTTATGACCCTATGGCTGTTATAACCAAATCATAAGCTCTCCCTTTTGACTCCAGATTTTCTCTCTCTCTTTTTTTAAGAAATATAAACCCTACAACAATGGGGCTTCCAATCAAAAGTGGAATTACATCGAACCTACAAAAGCTTTTATGGCCTTTCATAGCACTGCACTGGATAAGGAAATCACAGCAGCAAATCATGCTGGAATTTGTACATCCTCTGTGTTTAAGGAAGACATTGATCAACCAGTAAGTGGTTCCTTCCTACTGAGGATAAAAGAAAAAAAATTAAAAGTGGGGTAATTTGATAAAGCAAGAAATTATTTTTCTAGAAAACCTACGTTCACACAAATTGAGCACTGATTTGTGAATGAAGTCACATGGACTCTGGGGTTCTGGTTAGGAAAGAATGAAGCAGTATCGATATTACTCTCTACTTACATTGTTTCGATGGCTCCCCATCACCAGTACCATCTTTGGTTCATCATCAGTTCACCAGAACACACACGAGGGAGGACGGTCACACACCACCCTCCCACAGGTGTGCCTGCCACACTAGCTGTCACTCCACTCCAGAAAGTGTACTAACATGCAGATGGGTGTAAATGACTTCAGCTAAATTAAATTATACCAAACGTAGACCTCAGCATAAATGTATTCTTAATTGGTAAAGAAAATAGTTTCTCAAGTTTGGTCCTTTCATTTTTTTTATTAGTAAAGAATTACTTGTTCCATACTTTACAAATACCTGAGATACTGTGGGTCAGTGGGTCAAGCCGCCATGCTGTTGTTGACCATACTTGAAATCTCATAAAGTCCCTGTGAGACCCTCCAAGACCCTCTTTTCTCAGCTCTTTAAAGTCTCTAAACTGCTGCTGCTTCTTTACTGATCATTCGCTAGCTCTCCTGAATAAGAGATGTCTAAACGTACTGTGCTGCTTTGCATCTCTTGGTTTGGACTGTGCTATCTATACCCTGTGCCACATTCTACTTTGTCTGTGAACTCATACCTTTCAGCAGATGCAATGTCAGACTAGTGAGGTTATCTTAAATCAAATCAACTTGAAATGGCTCTCACTACCCAAAGATTGACCATTTGAAGCACCAATATGCTAATGAGTTCAGTGTATCGACATATGTCAGATATGTTTAAATCCATATATTCATACTGACATTAAACATCAGCAACAACAATTCATTGATCACAATTAAGTGAGGCTGTACAACCAATTCATTCACAAAGTGAGAAATAAAAAATTCAAGTATTTATTTTTTTCCTTTATGAACTGTACCTCAGTATTACAAACTATTGGAGGAGAAGGTTTTACTTTATAGAAATATCCCAGTCAATAAGTGAATTGGCACACAATTCATCATGAACCCCATACTTTTCTATCTAAACGATTCTTTATGTAATATTCATTCAGTTCCATCTAAGAGGGGATATTTAATTTTCAGCCTTCCAGTAACTTATAGATGAATGGAAATCAGATGTGCATATAGAGAAATCCATAGTGAAATTTGAGAATTACGTCTTTAAAAGTATCATCTAAATGTTGGCTTTGAATTGAGGTAGATCCGTGTACTTAAAGGGAGTAATTGAACCAAATGGAGAAGGCAAAACAGCCATGAGCTTGGAACCAGAAGTCACAGTTTTATGTTTCAGTTCTGCCATGTACTACTTGGGTATCCACGGATGAAAACTTAATACTACACAGCAGAAAGAAAGAAGGAACTCCTACCTTTTGTGACAGCATGGATGGAACTGGAGAGCATTATGCTAAGTGAAATAAGCCAGATGGTGAAAGACAAATACAATATGATTTCACCTATAAGAGGAACCTAATGAACAAAACAAACAAACGAGCAAAATAGGACCAGAGACATGGAAATAAGGAACAGACTGACAGTGACCAGAGGGCAGCGCGGAGGGGAATAGAGGGGGAAAGAAGGGGAAGGGTCTAATCAATGAACAGGTATAAATGACCCATGGACATGGACAAGAGGGTGGGGATTGGTGAGGGTGGAAACAACAGGGGTGGGGGTGGGAGGGGCAGGGGAGAACAACAGGGGAAAATTGGGGCAACCATAACAGAACAACAATAAAAAAAACTTCCTTCTCTGAACTTTTGTTTTCTCTTATGTAAATTGAAAATGGTACTATTAACTCTGAGTGTAGTTAACTTTTAGCCTTGTGAGGATCAAAGCCAATTAGAGAGTCTGCGTGAAAGTGCTTTAAAATTTTATTATGAGAATTTCCATACATATTCAAAAGTAGAGAGGCTCGTACAATGAATTCACATATACCTATCATCAAAATTCAACTATTATCAAGGTTTGGAAACATTTACAAACCCCCAGACATAATATCATTTCACCTCAAACTTAAGTGTGCATCTCTGAAATATTTGAACATTTCCTTACCCAATCATTCTGCTATTATCACATCTAACAGAATTAACAATAATTCTTCACATGCCCTGTTCTTAACTACATTTCACAGGTTCTCCTAAATTCTTCTTATGGTTAGCTGGTTTGAGAAGGCCCCAGTGTGACATTTGTTTGCAGATCATGGGTCCTTTGTCCTATAAAATGTGTCTATTTGGATTTCTCTCTTTGCTGCTTGTGGCATCCTTTAACCTGTCTTCCTGGGCTCTATACTTCCTATAGAAGAAACTTAGCACTAGAATTGTAATTAGAGATTGCATTTACTGTTTACTGTAGATCTAGGTGTCAAAAGCTTCACATTCGGACTTCTGGCCAAGATAGAGGCATAGGTGGACACATTGTGCCTCCTCTCACAACCAACATTAAGGAAAACAAAAATTTAGAACCAAAAAAACAATCAGAACAGATATAAAATTGAATTGTATGGAAGTCCGACAATGATCCACCCAGACCGGTAAGAGGGGTGGAGTGGGCGGCCGGTGAAGAGGGATCGCGGCAGGAAAAAGCAGTGGCTAGTGGTCCTGGACACTAAGGCAGCGGTTGGCACACCCCAGGCACACAGGTGGCGGTTACCAGGTGTGGGGAGGCAACAAGCAGACCAAGTGAGGGGCACAAGGCAGCTGACTGCGCTCACACATTTGCATGCAGATAAACCAGGGGAAAATGGGCAGCGAGACAGACTGTGCAACCCAGGGCCTCAGCACCGGGAAATAAAGCCTTAAAGCACCAATTGAAAACACTTGTGGGGTTGAAGTGCTGGGAGAGACTCCCAGCCTCACAGGAGAGTTTGTTGGAGAGACCTGCAGGGTCCTAAAATGTACACAAGCCTACCCACATGGAAATCAGCACCAGAAGGGCCCAATTTGCTTGGGGAAAACAGCAGAAGGGGTTGGAATCCAAGAAAGCGCGGAGCAAACACCACTGTTCCCTCTATGACCCTGCCCCCACATACAGCATCACTACCCAGTGACTGGGCTGCCCCGCCCTGGAGAACACCTAAGGCTCCACCCCTCCCTCCATAACAGCCACAACCAGGCCCCCCCACCAAAAAAAATGGCTCAAATAGGAGAACAGATCAAAGCCCCAGGGCCAATTCATTCTAAGAAGGGATAGCCAACCTATCAGATGACAGTTCAAAGCACTGGTGATCAGGATGCTTACAGAATTCATTGATTTTGGTCACAAATTAGATGAACAAATGAAGGCTACAATAAGTGAAATGAAGGAAAACGCACAGGGAACCAATAGTGATGGGAGGAAAACTGGAATTCAAATCAATGGAGTGGACCAGAAGGAAGAAAGAAACAAACAAACAGAAAAGAATGAAGAAACAAAATTCAAAAAAATGAGGAGAGGCTTAGGAACCTCCAGGACATCTTTAAACATCTCAACATCTGAATTATAGGGGTGCCAGAAGGGGAAGAAGAAGAGCAACAAGTGGAAAACTTCTTTGAACAAATAATAAAGGAGAACTTCTCCAATCTGGCAAGGGGAGATAAAGTGCTTCTCAGATAAGGTCAAATTCAAGTAGTTCATCATCACCAAGCCCTTATTATATGAAATGTTAAAGGGACTTGTCTAAGAAAAATAAGATAAAAAATATGAACAGTAAAAAGATAGCAAACTCACAGCTATTAACAACCATACCTAAAACAAAAGCAAACTAAGCAAGCAACTAGAACAGGAACAGAACCACAGAAATGGAGATCATATGGAGGGTTAGCAACAGGGGAGTGGGAGGAGGAGAGAGGGGGAAAGGTACAGAGAACAAGTAGCATAGACGGTGGGTAGAAAATAGACGGGGAGGGCAAGAATAGTGTGGGAAATGTAGAAGCTAAAGAATTTATGACACATGGACATGAACTAAAGGGGGGAATGTGGGTGGGAGAGGGTGTGCAGGGTGGAGGGGAATAATGGGAGAGAAATGGTACAACTGTAATTGCATAATCAATAAAATATATTAAAAAAAGAATTGTAATTAGATTTATGTTCAGCTTTTTTTTACAAGAATCTTTATTTTTTTACTGCATTTTTCATAATTATCACTTACATAGGCATACAGTATCTGGATTTTCCATTTTTTAGTGATAACAGTTATCAGTGGGTTCAGGTGATTATACCTTAATCCCACATTTAAAAAAAATTTCTTAGTGACTTTCTTATAGTGTCTGTCACTCTTTGGTGATCTTTGCCTAAGTAAATTATTTCATTAGGAGTTTCAAAAGGGTCAATTCTGCCTAACTCTATAATTTTTCCCTGCATTTATTAACTGAACTTTTAATGTAGGGAACTTGACCTCTTCAGTTAGGTATTTGAGTACCCAAAAATTTGGTTTGTAAGGGAAGGTAGGATAAATGTTTAATTTATTCTATCTATCTCACTTATCTTTTGTGGTATAACAAATCACCTAAGACTTAGTGGCTTAAGCCAACAACCATTTTTTTGCTCTGTGGGTCAGCAATTTGGGGCTGGACTCAAGTGGGCTGGTCTGCTGGTCACTGAGGCAGCGGTCGTCATTGGTGACACTTGAGCCGTTTGGTGGTTCTGTGAGCACTGATGGTCAAAGATGCCTTCGTTCACATCTGCTGCTTGGCAGGCTGTTAGCCGGGGCCTTGTTTCTCGTCAAAGCTTCTTGAGCAGGCCAGCTTAAGTGTGTTTACATTGAGGCATCAGGGTTCCGATTAAAGCCAGAAGATAACAAGCTTCATTGGCAAGCACTTCTTAGGCATCTGCTTATACCATATTTGCTAATGCCACTGTGGCTCAGGCAAGTCATGTGACCTTGACCAGATTTAAGGAAAGGAGAAAGAAACTCTATTTCCTGATTAGAGGAGCAGCAAAGTCACATTTCAGAAGGGCATGCATAAAAATATGGGATAGTTTTACTGTGGCCATCTTTCAAATAAATTGCCACAATTTCTGATGGCCAAATTGCAGTTACAAAGTGGTGCTCATTTACTTTCAACGGACTCCAATAAATTGTAGTTTTCTTGTTTGCTAGGTTTTTTTGGTTGTTTTTACTTGTATCTTTAGCATCATTATGAGCTCATGGGATTTTTACATGCTCAAACATTCTACGTATTTTGGTTATCATTCTTTTTTTTGCTCCCAAATTGTCCCACTTTGGGCCAGTGGAGGCCCTTCATGTTGGTGCCTTTGTGTTTTTGACATGATTCCTTTACTTTTAGATAGCTACTTTTCTTTCTGGGCACCGCATGACATCCCTTGCTTATTTTGTGTATTTCTTGCTGCAAATGTGCCTATTCCACCAAGAATCCCTGATTCTGGGCAAAAGGTATACACCTAATGTTGAATTGTTATTGTCTCTAAGCTGTTTTAGTCAACAGAGTTTTGGAATATGTTTGTTTTTATACACACACACACACGTACATACACACACACACGTACATGCACACACACAAGGTCTGTCCAGAAGGTATCCAGCCATGTATGATTAAAATAGAAACACTTATTGAAGAAGATACAAGATACAAGAAACATTGTACATAGGACAATGATGCCTCAGTCCCCTTCAAAGTAGGCACCTTGGGACCTCCCAATTGCCATCAGCTGCCCCATCATATTTTCCTGAATCTCATCAATAGTCTGAAATCTGTACTTTTTCAAAGGCGATTTTAGTTTTGGGAAAATCCAGAAGTTGCACGGCACCAAATCTGAGCTGTATGGGGGCTGAGTCACCTGGGTGACTTGATGTTTTGCTAAAAGTATCTCTGCATGAGACATGATGCATGAGCAGGTGTATCATGATGAAGCTGCCAATCGCCAGTTGCCCATAGCTGCGGCCTTCTGAATCATCCAAATAGTTTCTGCAGAGAAATGTTCAAGCTTAATGCAAAATTTGTTGGTCTGCTTGCTCAGTCATTTTGAATACAAAGGCCACACAGTACACATACTCACTCAAAGGCATCTGGTGCCCCCACTGACTTGTACAAGGAAGTCGTCATTGTTCACACATGTGCATTCCAGCCCACTGTCCTTGGCTGCCAGGTTACATCAATGTCGTGAAAACTGTTTTTGTTACATTAACAATGTCTGGACTTTTTCCGGACAGACATACGTTACATACACACATACATATATACACACATCCATGTGTGGATCTATAAAATTATTAGGGAGCAAAATAATGCATTCATGTTGAGATTTCTAATTTAGTATCTGGGGATTATAAAAATGCTTTATTTGTCTTGTAAAGCACTGTACAAAAATGTTATTATAATTTAGACGTGCCTAGGTAAAAGCACCTTTTTCCCTTTTTTTAGGGATACTATTATCTTTCACCTGCTGGAAAGAAAAAGATTATGCTGTGCTTGGCATGTGGACGATCCATGAGAGCAGAGAAGGGGCTGAAACAGGTGCTTCCGGGGATGCCCTTCCTCTGCGCCTCAGGCTCCGAGACCCAGAAGCCCTTCTCACGAGGGCCTTTCAAGGCCGTCAATGTGGCGGAGGTGCGTAATGATCTGAGGTCTGCTGATACCTACGTGGCATCACTTTGGAAACTTTGATGCATTCATTATCTGCCTTGCACTCAAGTTCATCTCCACTCATCCGATTCATCTTCCTTTGATGCACCTTTACCGTTTCACCTGCATTGATTTCCTTTTTCCCGTTGTAATTTAAAATATATTGTCTATTAATAGTTCGATACACTCTTTGAAGTTAATTGGGCACTTCTGCGGCTTTAATCATCTACTGACACCTTCCACTGCTCTCTGTGTTGCTTTTAGATGAGGTAGTAACTGCAAATCTTTACTTAGCAGAGCAGGTTTTCTGCTTATTTCCACAGGGTAAGCCCCTTTTTACTAGTATGGAGCATTTCAAGGAGAATCCGACATGTTGTTGTCAGTGACTTCAGGTTGGGTGCCTGAATTCACGCATCCATGTCTAATATTATTTATAGCTTATGGAGACAAAAATCTGTGCCGCTTTCCTGTGATCTTAATTTACAATGGTACCATTTAAAAAATCCTGTCTTTCAAGTTTAGAAGTGAGAAGAGCTAAGGGGACCTTACACAGCTGAATAAAAAGGGGTGATCCCTAAGAGGTGGGCAACCTTCTGCCCTGCCCTGGTCTGCCCAACAGGGCTCGCCCACCCCATTCCTGGATCACTCTGCCTGGCCCCTCAACCTGAGCCACACTGCAGGGGAGGGTGGGGGATGGGACAGTAACAGTCACAATAAACACCAACTGAAACAACAACTCTGAAGGAGAAAAGAAGTCAATCCTCTGGGCAAGTCTGAGGCATTTGCCTTTGCTCCAGCAATAGTGGGTTAGTGCTTAGGAGGTTGCCAGGAGCTGTTTAGAAAGAATTCCCCATGTCACAGCGTCTCAGATGAAGCTTTTCCCGTAGGGCAGCATCCTGTGCGGGGCTGGAAAGGGAAAGGTGAAGAGTGGCGTTACCACAGTCATGACCACGTGTTTAGGGCTACACTCCTCCCCCTCCTCGTCCATCAGCATCTGCAGCCAGAGCAGGGCATCATCCTCAAGTTAAAGATGAAGAAAGTATCCGCACCGCTGTTGTCCCTTCAACCCAGGCTCTCTCTGGCCCTGGCTTCCTGCCCCATCTCCCATCACAGGCGAAGGCAAAGTAGAAAATAGAAGGCCAGAAACACATCCCGGGGCCCAAACTCTCCTAGAGACTCGGTGACAGGCTCGGAAGAGAACTGAGTTCTGACCCAGTATCTTCCCACTGTGGCATCCAACACCAATAGCACATGAAGTGGACATTTCAAAATTTAGATGATGCGCACACGTGCACATATGTATCAAATGGAGAGATGAAAATGTACCAGAATAACAAAACTGGAGAGAAAAAAAAAAAGCTTGAGTAGACCAATGATTTCTTTTTTTAATCAGGCTGATTTATCTTCTCACAAGGCCGAGAAAACTCTAAGTCATTATGAAGAACGTCTATTGTCTTTACGGATGAAGACCTGCACAGAAGTTGTGTCTCGTAGTGGTGTGGCAGCTACGCACCAGAAGGCAGTGAAAATAATTGCATACAAAAATGGAGATGGATATCGGAATGGGAAGCTAATTGTGGCTGAAACATTCCCCACGGTAGGTGGCTGTCATTTAAATGTGCCTCGCCTTCTCAGAGGTAATGATGATGGTGATTCTTCTGACAAGACTGGGAGTGGTGCGATTGAGTGATAAATGTCCCTGGCCAGTGTCTGCAGGTTACACTGATAAAGATCAAGATCTCCATTTTCTTAAATACATTCTTTTTTATTGCATTTCTGTGGCTACGGTCTTAGGAACATGAGAAATTGGAATATGGTTATTAGATCGGCTCCAGAGCAAAGATATATAAATGCAAGGGGAGAACAGAGCTACCTACCAGATTTTCTTCACTCTTGTGATAGCATGCCTTGTTGGCCTTCCTTCCCATTCCAGCTTCAAGCTGTATGACCTCTGAATACCTCAGGAGATGCCAGCTCATTCCCTCACTTATCACTGGAGGATCTGAGCCATGATTTGTTGATAGGATGAAGCTGGATCATACTGGGAGGAGATGCCTGCTTTCTGTCCTAGAGGCTGTTCCCTGTAGTCACACAACTACAGAGAGCCCCAAAGGCCGACCCAGCTTCATCCTTCTGTTCTTTAGCATTTATCTTGTCAATACCCTTAATGACATTAATTCACAAGCAACATTATGTATGATATGCAGTTGCCCTGAAGACTTCCTTACAAACACTCACATACACATATACTTGTTAACTCACCTCCCTGGTTGAATACAAATAGATTTTTAAAATTAAGATATTGTTGTCCAGTGGAATAAGCAACGTACAAAAGTTAGCAACTCCAAGATTCATGCTAGGATCTGCAGCCTGCTTTTGTGATGTTTGGCAAAATTATTCCTTTAGCCTGTTTTCCCATCTGCAAAATGGCAACAGTAATATGTGCCAGCTTTTGATTTTAAAATCAGCTACTCATTTATTTTAAAGCAGTTTATCAAGATGTTTACAACTATTTTATACCTTATGAAGCAATGAAATTGAAATTAGATTTCTGGGTTGAACATTTTTTAAGGAAATCCTCTGATGATAAAATGTATTAATGTACACCAGCTACTGTTTTAAACATTTGGAGCTGAGACTTTTCAGTCTGAATGGACTCACATTGTGAAATTAGGTAGAACAATCCAATATCAAAAATTGTCTCTAATCAAACATGAAATGGGCAGTTATTCAGCTTTCTATTTTCTCAAAGTAAAGGGTTTTCTCAGATTCCTAAAATAACAAGCTCTTCATGATTATTCCCAGTGCCGTCACTTCTTCCTCTCAGTTCCTCAGTCTGTGTTATTTAGCTTCTCACAGAATGCACGGAGCAACTTGGCCTTGCCCGAGCAGCCTCCAGAGTATACACCGAAGACGGAACCTCAGTCCTTTCCTTGCGTGATCTGGTTTTGTGGGCTCTAGATGAATCTCTTCTCCACGGAGGCTCCAAGCAACAAAAGAAAGAGGTAGCCCCTGTTGGAACAAAGGAGGCAACTACTAAAAATATGGAAGGTTGGTTATATTCTACAAGATTTAGCTGATTCTGCTTTCGTCTGGTCATAAAAAAGTTAAATGTGATTCTTTCACTCAGTCACCTCTTCTAGCGTTACAAAATCACAGGAAGGTACTCTCATAGGAGATTCCAATATTGTTTTTACTTTGTAGAATCACAAGAAAAATTTAAAAATAATATAAAACTGGTTTCTGCACCAAAACAATGAATAAATTATCTGGAATTTATAAAATATGTTTGACAACCTAGCTACTTTATGCAACTTGAGCAGATTTTGTTCTTAAACTCAGAACCCAAACCAACTGGAGACCACTTAAGAAAGAGGGGCTGGATCAATGTGAATCTCTTCCTACTATTAGATGAGGCGCCCACATCTCCTGCCTTCCAGGCCCCTTTGCTTGTGCCTGCCCATCTCCATTGCTCCTATAAACTCCCAGAAGCTCCAACAAATGTTTCTATATTGCAGCTCCTAGCACACTGTAGTATAATTATCTGTTTACATCTTTGTGTGTCTCATCAGACTATGTGCAACTTGAGGTCTGGGACTGTGTCCCCAGTAACAGTTTGCTAAATGAAAAAGAATCTTGCTAGCAGGGATTCTGCAGAGTCATCTCAGTTTCCTGCTATTGTTGTATTGGTGGGCATGGTTCAGAAGTTAAGAAGTTGGGTTTTGGAGCCAGAATATCAGGGTTCCTGTCATAGCAATCAGTGGCTAGAGGAATGATCTTGGGCAAGTTGCTTAACCTCTCTGTTCTTCAATTTCCTCATTTTTAAAATTAGGACACTAACAGTCACTTATGTCATGGAATTTTTATGAGGACCAAATAAATATTCATGTGATTATATACTCATTTGGTCCTCATAAGTATGACTATGTATTCATAGAGGTATACAGATATGCATATATGTGTATATAAAACTCTCTCTCATTTACCACTTAGAATAGTGCCTGATTGATGTTTACCAAATAGTCGATGAACATTAGTTATCATTATTTCATGGGGGGTTGAGTAGGAAAAACCCACCCTTCTTCCTTCGTGTTTCTCCTTCATTCTCACACTCACAACCAGATGGTTTTTTCCCCACACCAAGCAATTTTGCGGCACATGCTGGGTGTTCTATAATTTAACTAAATTCTGAAGCTATTTACTTGAAGACAGCATCAGACCCCATGTGCTAAGGGCTCAGTTCCACAAGACGGTTCCCTCCTCACTTCAGATGCCAATTGCAAGTGCACATTGTTACCTGTGCTTCAGACCAGTTGGCTATAGATAGGAAGTTCCCACAACTCCCTCCTTGGGTTCAATGAATTTGCTAAAACAACTCACAGAAATCAGGAAAACAATTTACTTGTTGGTTACTGGTTTATTATGATAGCATATGGTGAGGACTGCAGATGAACATTCATACGGAAGAGATGCGTAGTGCAAGGTATGTGGGAAGGAGTGTAGGGTGCCCATTGTCTTCCCAAGCCCTCCACTGTCCTGGAACCTTCATGTGTGCACCAACCCAGAAGGTCTTCTAACCCTGTACTTCTCAGATTTGTATGCAGACTTCATGATGTAGGCATGATCAAGCATTAACTCCATTTCTAGCCTTTCTCCCCTCTCTGTGAGTGGGGCGTAGGGTTGAAAATTGTAAGCTTTTAATCATGCCTTGGTCTTTCTGGTGACCAGCCCATCCAGGAGCCTCAGAACAAAAGATACTCCTATGACCCAGAAAATTCCAAAGGACTTCAGAGTTGTGTCAGGACCCAGGGTCAGAGACCTACTATTATTAAAACAAAAGATGCCCCTAGTGCTTTTATCACTTAGGAAACAAGAAGAATTTTAGGACGTCTGTGCCAGGAACTAAGGGTAGAGACCAATATGCTATACGAGTGTATTTTCTGTTCTTTCACAGTGACTTTTTTTTCTATTGAGTTTTTTTAAATAATTGTGTAAACAGCCCTGGCTAGTGTAGCTTAATGGATTGAGCACCAGCCTGTGAACCAAAAGGTCACTGGTTCAATTCCCAGTCAGGGCACATTCCTGGGTTGCAGCCCAGGTCCCCAGTTGGGGGCACACAAGAAGCAACTGTTTCTCACACAACGATGCTTTTCTCCTTCTCTTTGTCCATCCCTTCCCCTCTGCCTAAAAATGAATAAATAAAATCTTCAAAAAATGACAATCCTTTAAAAAATAACAATAATTATATAAACATATTTACATAAAGTTTGACCTTTATTTGGCATATAGAATATTTTATTTCCAGGTTCTGGAAGATTATGTTCTCAAACACTCTTTTTCACATTTTTATTTAAAACCTGGTTTTCATGCAGTTCTTACCAAAAGGGTGTGGCCATCCCTCCCTTTCTGCTGTATATTCTAATGTTTATTCTTGATCAGTCAGGTTCACTAGCAGCTGTCCTCTTTATTGACTAGTGGCCATGCCATCAGTTTGCGTTGAGGAACTTTAAAGAAACAGGCGCCCATCAGAAATAGCATCGTGCTGACTGTGGAGGCAGTGGGTAAAGGCATGGGCTCTGGAGGCACACGGGCTGGATTCTAACCCTGTCTCTGCTCCCCCCTAGCTATGTGAGTGCATCTCAGTAACCTTTTCTGTAAAACAGGCATGAACCTAGCTCAGAGGATCATTCTGAATATTACATGAGATAACCTATGTAGATGTCTTGGTAAAATGCCCAGCATATATTAGATTCTCGGTCTATGTTAATTTCTGTGCTACGGTACTGTTTGCTGTGTCACAAATAGCTCCTTTACAAAGACCCTGGAATTTCTTCTCTCAGATCTCAGGACCAGGAGAGGTGTACCTTCTGAAGAATCTGTCTCTCTCTGTGGGCTATGTGAATCTTGAAATTGTGTTTTCCTCTTTGCTTTGGCCACTAGATACTCAAAGTCCAAACTGTGCATTATCTCAAGCAAATAAAAACAGTGTGGTATTCACATCCATTCAATAATAAAAATATTATCTAGCACTTTTTGGATGCTTGCCCAATTAAACAGACCAAACACTACTTTAAGTGCTTTTCTTTTCCTTTTTCTTTAATCGTCCCAACAGCAGAATGAAATAGACACTGTTCTTCATTTATAAGATGAGAAACAGTGAAGCACATTGCCTCTGGCTTTAGTCTATTCCTGTACTCCTTTTCCCGCCTCCTTGGTTTCTCGGTCTCTTTCCGTTACCCCTTTCAGAGGAGATATTTTGGTAAGTCATCTTAAATTTCCTCCAGAACTAGGTGAAGTGTAAGAAGGGAATCAAAATGCATATTTATAATCAGATTAAATTCTGTGGCTGCTGTGAAGTTCTGATCAAATTTCTGTATGGGCATCAGTTTTGGTTATTGCCTGTTTAAATCAAGTCATTAATGAAGAATGAAATATTTTGAATAAAGTTAATTTAGTAAGCAAATTTATTCAGTATTCGTTGAATGATGGTAAATGTGTCATTTGTTTCCCAGAAAACCCAAGACTGAAGGTGAAAAACAGATTATTTTCAAAGTCTGTGACGTCCGATAGTTTGGATGGTATAGATGAATCTTTTTTCACCCTCATTCACAGAAATCCCATTGCCATCTGGGTGTCTTGTGGTGAACCATTTTTATCTCCGAATGGTAAGTTTTTTGTTCTTGCTTTCTTTCACACGACTATATGAAGGGAGAGAGAAGTGAATGTATAAGAAAGTGAATTAAATGTGTGTAATGTCGACATAACACCATAGTTATGCAAGTAACAGGCAGTCCATCAGTTAACACATGCACAAGGAGAACTATACTCCTATATTTGCACAATTGCCCATTTTTTTCTTACCAGAATAGAGTAAGAATGTGGAAAAATGTCTAATTTAGTTGATAAAGAGATCCTTGGTCTATAAAGACTGAGAATAATGGTGTACATTAGAAAATAACAAATGAGTTTAATTCACACTGAAGACGACCTGTCTGCACATTTTCATTTTTAAGAATTGCACCCTTTAGGCAGTAGATGGATGTTTAAAAAATGAGCAGTTCCAAGCTAGGATTTCATCACCTCCAAATTGTTTGTGGAAGTGGAAAATGAAGTATGGCTGTTGCATATGGTAAATCTATATAATAAAACAGCACTGTTCTCCTTTCCCTCCCCCTGCATCCCATAAAAAAAATGCCTTAAGCCCTGTCATCTTTCAAATGAGGTTTCTTTTAATGACCCCTACCTTTTAATTACTTGTTTCTAATTGAATCTATTTCTTGAAGCAGAAAGTTCTTTGTAAATTATTGGCTAGCATGATAAATTACTGTTGATAAAAGAATGCAAGATAAAATATCACAGATTTCTATTACTCTAGCTTTGCAGAAAGCTGAAAAAGTAGAAAAACAGAACTGGCTGGAAAAGGACAAAATTTTGGCTGATTTAGATACCATGAAACACAAAATGAGACAGTTAAAAGGTCAGTATGAATTAAATCACGTCTCATCATGTTTAATTCTACTTTTTTTACCATCGGAAACCAGATGTTTAACTGAGTTACATATTCAATATATATACATGCAGTATTACAAAAGTCACTTGGGCAAGTCTAAATCCTAATAATATATCTTCTCAGCACTGATTTTATATTTGTGTGAATATCATATTTAGAATTAGGAAGTTGTCTGGATTATAGAAACACCCTATTAGTTTGAAACAATCCCTGAGCTGACATTGTATGGACTTTGAAACTAATCCTTAAACCAAACTTGCTGGCATTCCTTGGGTGTTGCTATGGAAGAAGTTTTTTGAATGATCTGAGGGAGGAAGTGCTAAATTCTCCAAAGCCCATGGTCAGCTTCTCAGAAGAGCTCCCTCTTGTCATGCAGCGTTAAGATATGCTCTTCTGTTCGTAAAGTGATCGATTGGCAATTGATTTTCCATATTTTTCTTTTGTCACAGAATCTTAAGTTCCTGACCCAGCACTTCAGATACCAAATGGTTCTTTGGGGAGAAACAGTGCGTTATGGGCATTAGTCTGGGAAGAAGTACATCTCAGGCTATTTAATTGCCGTAGCAGGATTGCAGCTCCCGAGTATGTGAATCCTGCCTCAATAAACAACACTCCTAGTCCTAAGCACGCTAAACAGGGCTCTGAGTCAAATGACTATCGCTCCATTCTTACCAAAAGAATTGTTGGGTCCATTACTACAGCCAGAAAATTATATTTGGGTGTCCCATTGGGCATGTCCAGAGCTAGAGTCACTATACCACCCCCACGCCAATGCCCCCTACTTTTCTTCTAACAGTGGACACACCCCCATCCACCCAGGCGTTCCACCTCAGAAACCTGGGACTCGTCCTAGGCACCTCTCTCTCACTTTCTCCTGAGGTCTCGTTGCTCTGAACCTATTGAATTTATCGCAAATGCATTCTAACAGTCATAATTCCCACAATCATTACCCAAGTTAAAGCTGTTATGGCCTACTCTTTGGAGAACCAGAAAAGCTTTCTAACTAGTCTCGACGGCAGTGTCCATTCCATGCACAATGGTGACCTTCTGGAGCTGGGCTGATCACACAGAAATACGAAGGTGTCATGGTACTCCTCATTCCAAAGCTCGCCATTGCCTTTAGGACAAAGTTGAAGTCCTTACTGTGGCCCTTCATGGTTCTCTGTAAGTAAGCTTCTGTCTTTCCTCACCAGCTCCACCAACTCCAGTCCACCCATTGGGCTTTTTTTTTTTTTTTTGGTCTGTTTTAACTCATAGCTTTTTGCACCATTCAGTTCCCTCAGCCTCAAACTTTTCTCTCTCCTGTTGTCTTCCATTGCTCCTACTCATTTTATACTTTTTACCTGTTATTTCTTTCTAAATGCTTTCCCTAACATTGCCAGTCAGGGATGCTGTGGTTCATCACACTCTGAGCTTCTCCTCTGCTAGTCCTTGTCACGTTGGTATGATCACCCGATCATGTAACACGTGACTGTCTCTCCTATGTTACGTTATAAATTACATGCCTTTCTTATTTGTTCTCCGAAAAGCTTTAGAAAGATTGAATTGAAGAATGGATGGAATTTCAACCATTCACTCCAGTGAGTTTTCCCCTCTACTCCTGTATCAAGTTGGATCAATACAAAGTAACACACTGAAAATAGCACCTGGCAGAGCTGCCTTGACTGAGTTCTGACTTTATGTCAAGTGTTCAGCTTTTACTATAATAAGGTATTAAAAAGGCATTTAAAGTTCAGGCGACATCAGCTATAATATTGCTTTCAAAGAGCCTGTTTGGTCAGATGATGTCCATTATGGAGAAATCCACTGATGTAGTTTCTGTTAGAATTCAGTGCTAAGATAAATCTTGTCTCTACTGACAAACTGTTATGTTTTCTGCTATTAAATGTAAATTCAATGCATGCTTATAAAATACCTGCTCCAAGGAAGGCCCTTTCTCATTTTGGGGATTATGAGGATAAGAATAAGTGCAGTTAACTGCAGTCCCTGTTGGATTGTGAGCTTCTTGAGGCTTGGCCGAGAGGAGGTATGGCAGGTATGAACAGTGGCCGAATGGATTCTTTCCTGTTGTTACAGCCCTTGGTAAATGCAACAATGGTTTTTGAGTGTACACTATGTACAAAATACTCTGCTGAGCTGATTTTACATTTCATTTGTAAGCATGCCCCTTGTTAATATTAACCATGACATTAATAACTTTTTAGGTCTTTTATGATTAAGTAACAAATGTCAGATATTTACAACCTGCTTAGCACATAATAGATACTTGGTATCTATTAGAGTAGGGGTTTCTGAGAAGGCAGCCCACATTCCCATTTGGGGTCTTAAACACAGATAAATAAAGGTAAAGAATGGCACATCAGGTGGAAGTGTCACCTTTGTTATGAATAAAGACAATGCAAGAGCATTTTATTTGGTGTGATAACTAATGCAGCTGCTAAACGAAACCGCACATAAGATGGACGCGCCCTCCCAGACACAGATGACGCTGGACCAGGGCGGGCCTCCCAGTAGGGGATAGGTATGAGGAGAGCCACCCAGGTTTTGTAGTCTGAGATGCATAGCCTGAGATTTATAGCCTGAAAGCACAGCAGATCACTCATGTTCTCCAGCTTTCCCCATTAATAGTTGGCTGTTATCATTACTTTCCCCTGATCTCATGCAAAATAAAATAGGATATATAGAAAATGTAATAAGAAAATAAAAAGAATTTATTCAATACATTTTTGCTTGGTTTCAGTAGTCTCACATACATAAATAATAGTTTGCTATGAAAACCATTCCCCAAACCAAAACCATTTGCGGTAACATTATGTCTCTTTATGAAATTTATAGTTGAAGTGTATTCATATTCTTAACACCATTAGAAGCAAGTTGACAAAAAACAAATTAATGCATAATGAGCTTTGCTCTTTCCGATATTCAAATCCTGGCTCTCAACAGTGTAAGTGATAAACTATTGTTGAACTCTCACTAATTGAACATTATTTTAGTGTTCAAAATGCATTATAAATAAAATATTTATTGAAATATTATCCAATAAGTATGTGCATCATAAATTAATGCTGTCTGCACCTTATGAAGAGAGTTGGCTGAAAACTACGTTTAGAGCATAAATTTCTGCTTTGTGTTTTTCTGGCACCTCTGTGTTTTGTGTGATGGCATTGCCGATGTCAGTCATCCGCTGACTGATGCAGTCACGTTTTCCCCACATCCCCACACATTGCAGGCGGATGCTTATTTGGTACCTAGAGTTTCAGTTTCAGTGAAAAGTCATTGCTGCCGCTTATTTTTATCACTGGATCAATTTCCACACACTGGAGCTACAAAGAGCACCAATGCTTTATCCTCTGCAAGTACTGAATTATCTTCAGAGAGTTTTGTTCATTGTCGTATTCTGAAATTCTACCCATGAAGGGTCCCTTGGCAACACAGTTAGGACTCAACTTCATTCTAGCAATTTCATTATCATATCCACCTAAGCGTCGCTGTCTCAGAGAAGCCCTCTCAGAGACCTCGGACCAGGTTGGCAGCTCCTGTTACCTGCCTTCTGCTTCCACAGACCTTCCGTCCTTCCCTGGGGCCGCACCACTGCATCGATTACTATTGTAGTCATCTCCTTGACATCTGCCTTTCTCTCCCCGGTGTCCGCCTTTGTGGCAAGGACCTGATCTCGAACAGTTTTGTATTTTCATCCTCCAGTGCCATGCCTGGCCCGTGGCTAGTGTTCCACATAGGTTTCTGGAAGGAATGTACAAGAAAAAAGTATTATTGTTACTGAAAAAATTTAGAGATCAGTGTGAGACTTGGTGCTGAGTATCTCTTTAGCACACAAAGAAATTCTTAAGTATGATTTTTAAGCCTCTTTAATGATTGTAAGTGGTCTAGTTGAAAGAGTACATAAATTCAAATCACCAAACTTATTAAATGATGCCTGTGATTCTTTGGAATACAGTGTTCCAATAAATATTTTCTCTTACCACAGCTTTTTAACAGCCTAAAGGGCACAGCAGAGGTGTCGGAAACTAATCGTGCTCACGGGGTGTTATTAGATAGAAAAAAAAAAGGCCTCCTGTCTCTTGGGTTAATATTATTTCAGAAATACTTAATCCCCAGGCTGCTAAGCTAATTGTGGGGGAAAGGCTTATTATTAGTGTAGAGAGCAAAACATATGTTCCATGACTGGAAGAGATGATGGGCTATATAGGTCATGGATTCTATTTGACTAAATTACCACTGAACCATATCATGGACGAGAGGCTGGGGCCAGTGTGGAAGTCAGCATGCTATCTTTCTTTCCCATCTGTGCAGCGAGTGTGCGTATCCTGGCCGTTGGAAATTGCAAGCTCCCAAATGAAGAGGCATCGTTAGATATTATTACCTTAGGCATTTTAACTTTTATGATATATTTAGTATTTTAGCCTATGCTCCCAAGTAGAATGATTTATGCATAGAAAGCCAAACCAATTTATTTGGAATCTGAAAGCTCATCATCAGAAACAATATTTCCAGACACTTCTTTCCCCAGGGCGGCGAGTAGCAGCCCGTCAGCCAGCCACCATGGTTCCCAACCAAAGCCCTGCGCGGCCGGTGGTGGTGGAGGGAGGCTGGACTGAGCAGACTCAAGAGGAAATTAAACTCATGGAACTTATTAGACATACAGAGGTATGTTCTCTAGGACTCAAGACATTAAAGACTCTGCCTCTTGTATAAGCTTTCAAAACTGCA
Organism: Glossophaga mutica; assembly: GCA_039655065.1. Classification (NCBI taxonomy): domain Eukaryota; kingdom Metazoa; phylum Chordata; class Mammalia; order Chiroptera; family Phyllostomidae; genus Glossophaga; species Glossophaga mutica. The sequence goes on from CM077308.1 coordinate 25,317,689, forward strand.
GTATTGAGTTTTAAAATTATGCTATTAATATGTTCTCAGTATCAGGTCAGTTATGACCACAAAGGCATATGCCAAGCCTGGAGTTGGCATTTGGAGAGTAGCTATCTAAAAGACATCCAGCTCATGTGGAAGTCTGTTTTGTTTGAATGGAGACCAGAAATTATGACCTTAACCAGGAAGAAAAAAGGCCCAGTGGATATGTACAAAGGTGATTATAATAAGTGTAGTCAAGTCGAGCCTTATGGCTTCATTGCTCATCACTCCTAAGGGTATGTCTCAATACGTAAGAAGAGCAAGGAGCAAAATACTAATTGCAATGGAGACATTCACAAGTGAGGACTTCAAAATGCTGTTTCCATCCAATTGCTTAATCCGTCAGGATTGCCAGACATAAAAAAGGCGAGAAGAGAAAGGTCAGCTGCTGAGAGAGGGTTGGGGAAGAGACCTGGGAAAACTTTTTGCTTTGTGAAGTTATCATTAAAATGATATGTTCTTATTTAATAGAGTTTTTCAAATCGTGAAAATCAAATCAATCTAAATCTTAGGTGTGTGCCCAAGTCAAGGTTACTAGAAAAAAGAAATTGACGTTGCTAGAAATACGACTTCTTGCCAAATTAAGAAGGATAAATCACTGACCAGGGAATGCACGTGAAGCATTGAACTCAGACATGCTTGAAGCAGGATGAAAAGCTGCCTGGCAGGGATCTGGCAAAGTGTAAGGGTGGCTGCTCTATTTTAAAAGACAGAGAGTAGGGACTTAAACAACCGTCCCGCACACTCCCTGAAGCATTTCTTGGTTAAAGGAGATGATGTTGTGATTCTAATCAAAAACTCATCTGTTAGATGCAGACAAATTTCTCAGTAGGAGAAACACCATGCCGAAGTCCAAAAACACATCTCTGTTCATTACTTCAAAATGTAAATGAAAGCTAAGCACTTTGCCAAAATAAGTAAGTACCTTATAATTATCACTGCAATGATTATCATTGCCTTCAGTGATTCATTGAAGCAAGGGAAATTTACAGAAGAGTCAGTGACAGGAGAGGGTAATGTACATCCTAAAATTTTTTTCAATGTAATTACAATTCTGAGATTTCGATCTTTCATTACATCCTTCACACACACACACACACACACACACTAGACAGAACATTCTCTAAATATGGCATTCTCTGGGCTTTTCTGGACAGGCACACCTTTCTGAAGTCCAAGAACAGCAATCCAAGAGAAATTCTCCAATCACAACTAAACGTACAGCACTCAAGCAGAGCGGCCTGTATAAGCAACCCGATGCAAAACGAGTCTGGATTTATCTAAATGGGTGCAGACCTGAGGATGGCACTTATGCCTGGGGCAAATCCATTTCAGAGGTAAACCCAGTGTGGAAGGCCTGGTTTCAAATCCCAGTTCTGATATTTCTGGATGACTAGGTCTGACAAATTACCCGTCTAACCTCATTTTCTCAGCTGTAAAATGGGAATGATGTTTTCCTCACAGGATTGATATGATGATTAAATGAGTGTGGATGAGTGAAATCTGGAGTTCAGTGTATATGAGTGTGAATCAGAATACGACACTTGGCCAACAGAGAACAAAGACAATTAAACCCACTGCAGCCAAAGAGTAAAATCTAAACTTTGGAATAATCTAAAACAATTCTCCTGTTCTATTTTAAAACCAGTTGACAGAAGAATGATTTTTCCATGGGGGTAAAATGCAAACAACTGTAATTGAACAATAAAATAATTTTTTTTTAATTTATTTATTTATCTTTTAGAGGGGAAGGGTAGGAGAGAAGGAGAGGGAGAGAAATATCAATGTATGGTTGCCTCTCGTGTGTCCCCTGCCGGGAACTGGCCCGCAACCCAGGCTTGTGCCCTGACTGGGAATCGAACCGCGATCCTCTGGTTCGCAGGCCCGCGCCCAATCCACTGAGCTACACCAGCTAGGGCTCAATAAAATAATTTTTTTAAAAAAAAGAATGATTTTCCCCCATCAGGTATTATTCACTAGATGTGTTCTCTGTAGGAAAAAAAAAAAAAAAAAACAGTAATATTCATTAGAGAAAAATCCATCTTAGGCTTATTCCCAGGGTTCTGGCACTGCAGCAAATTTTCCCTTTCCAAAGTTGAAGTATCAGCTAAGGAAAAGATGAGTAGCAGTTCATTTATTGGAATAGCAAGGGCATAATTCTAATGCTTGACATTTTTGTCTTGGTCTTTAAAAACTTTAGGCACCTAATAGATGGCTTTTGGTAGACCTTTAAAAAGTCCTGCCTGTTTCAGTGATACCTTACAAAGTTGTTTGGCTTTTTTATTTCGTGGAGCGTTTTTTTATAAATTGGTGGGCAGACAAGAGGGAGTCACGGAAAGGTGAGATGCTGGTGCATGTGGAGGGAAAACAAGAAGGTGCGAGAGACTGGCCAGTGCGCGCAGGTTGATGAGGGCACCTGGGGCACCTGGGAGGGATTCTGCCCAAAGACTGGTCCGGTTTCAAAGTGTAACCGAGACCACCCCTCTTTGATAGGGACCTTGAATGAGAACTGGGAAAGCAGTCACCTCTCAGAAGTTGACAACCAATGTGCTGTACCTGAGAAAGGAGATACAAATATGGGAAATGTACTCAAAACTAGGAATACAAGTAAAGACACTTGTTATACATAGAAAAAAATAAAATGGTATGTTTCTTCCTTGTTGGCTTCATTGAAAATCTCAGTTTGTATTATAGATGCTAAGTCTTAACATGCATTGCAACTAGAACTGATACATTACTGAGCGAATGTGAAATGACTAATAAGTAGGTAAAAGATAGAAATGGGACTGTAGGATTAAAGAGCTTATCGGACTCAGGACAGTCTGATAGCAACTTATGCTAATCTTGCCAAAATTACAGATGTGGTGGAGGGACGACTTTTTGACCCATGTGACTCTTACGTAGCATATAAAAGTTACTTCAGGAGTATTATGCCATGGTCATGCAACTTTTTAGCGAACTTTGTCTATGCAGGGCATTGTGCTGGATGCTACAAGGTATTATTCTAATTCATGTGTGTGAAGAGATTTTGAAAACTTTATAGTGCAGTATATATAATTCACAGATTAATATCACTAGTAGTGGTAGCAGGAAGAGGGATAAAATAAAATGTGGTCTGTGCACTCATTAAATTAATATTTCAAATTAGCAAAGCACTGAAAACGTATCAAGGTTAGCTTGGGTGTAGAGAAACAGGCACCGTCCTGCTGACCGAAGTACAACGTTACGTAGGACAATGTGGCTGTTCATAGTGTAAGAAAATGTGCTTCTGAACTTTTCCTCAAGGATATTTTCATGAATTTATGCAAGGATTGTTTAGTAAGAATATTTATCACAGTGCTATTTGTAATACAGATAGATTAGAAATAAACACCCATAAATAGAGAGTTGGTTAAGTGAATTATAGTACAGAGGATGGCATGTTATAACTCAACACCAGCTTTAGAAAGAATGATGGCAATAAAACTTTGATATACTAAGTGAAAAAAAGCAAAATATAAAGCATATAGAGTTGAATTCTCTACACATACATACACACACCTAGAAAAAAAGACTGGATTTTATTTTGGGAAGTGTTTCCTGGATGGTCTTATTATTGGTGACCTCATAAAGGTGGTATTTCTTTCTTCTGTGTGTTCTATATTTTGTTGTGATGATGAACACAGATGGACTTTGTTAAGAAAAATGTATTTGCTAAGGGTGCTAATGTTCTTCTTGGAGAAGTACTAACAGCATGTGATGTGGTCCAATTAGTAGTGTAAGCAGAAAGCCAGTAGTTCGGACGAGGGGAACACTGCCTACCCGGGGTGAAGGAGGAAGGCTCCACAGAAGGAATCCATCAGGATGGCTGATGGAACTTGGGAAATGGGTAAGATTCCACATCTTAGGCAGGAAAAGCCTTAACAAGGATGAGGGGTACCACACCCCAAATATGGGCGTTGGAGTTCATAAATAATATTAGGAGGATGGCCTTGAACTGAAAAGTAGAGAGATCCATACAACTGGAGACATTGTTCAAAAGCATGTGGTGAGCCACACACTGCCTGTAGCAGTCTACTTGGGCTGCCATGACAAGACACCACAGACTGGGCGGCTCAAACGGAAATGTATTACTCATGGTTCCCGAGGCTGAGAAGTCTAAGAGAAGGTGCCAGTGGGGCTGGATTCTCATGAGGCCTCGTTTTCTGGTTTGCAGACAACTGCCTTCTCCCTGCTCTGGGTCCTCACATGGCCTTTCCTCCATACACACGTGGAGGGGGAGAGAGAAAAGGCTGTAGTCTCTTCCTCCTCCTCTTAGATCACAGCCCTATTGGATAAGCACCCTACCCTAATGGCCTCGTTTAATCGTAATTACCTCCTTCAAGGCCCTTTCTCCAAATATAGTCACATAGAATGTTAGGTTTTCAACTTATGAGTTTGGGGGAGGTTACAGTTCAGTCCCTGACACCATCCCAGACTAAAGTGCTTGTGCCCCTGGTCTCCCCTGAATAAGGCAGCGGCATTGTGAAAGCAATGTTTTGGGCAGATTACTGTGGCTCAGTGTGTAGAAGGATACTTAGGAAATGCTTACAAAGTTTTCTGCATGAAATTTCTTCCTTTGCTTTATTTAAAAAAAAAAAAAAAGTTCTTGCTTATCCCTTTCATTTTCCTTGTCCATGCCTTTTATTTTTGTTTTTAGGGACTGCCTCAGGTTCTTTGTGATCAGTTATGAATGTACCATTTCAGCCTCTCAGGCTGTAAAGAATACTTCTGGAGAGTGGACTTGTGTGTGAAACAGACAGACAACAGGAAGAGAAGGTTCAGGTTTCTCTGGGGGAATCGGCCTATTGTCACCAATTCCCAAGAAGTGAAAAGTTTCACCAGAAGAATGAGGAACAGGACACATATCATGGTGCTTCCCTCCCCTCTGTGTAATGAAACCCCCAGACAGCATTTGAATCCCCTCTAATGCAGACTTTCCCTCCACTTCTTTCACTGCTGTGGCCATTCTGGATGATTTAGCCACATCCTTCCTACCCACTCCTCGGACATTGCTAGAGCGACTCTCATTCGCAACTGCTGTAGGCTCATCTGTCATCGACACACCACGGTGGCTTCCTCACCAGATTAGTGGCTCTTTCCTCAGGGCCGACATTTTTCTCTGATTTATGATTGCCCAGGCCCCTCCTTCTATTGACCAGAAGCATTTGTCTTCGCCCATTCCTGTAACATCTCTTATCCAACAGAATTTCAAAATTAGTGTGCTCTCTCTCAGCCAGGAACAGTTCCGAACGTGTGAGCAGAAGGTGAAAAAATGAGAAACAGCCTCCTTTGATTTGTAGACACAAGTACCTCGTGTCCACAGGGAATATGCAATAGTTCCATGATGCCTGTGTGCCCCACCCTGAGAAGCCTTGGTTGAAGAAAATTAAACTCACAAAATAGACTGTGGGAGAAAAATAATGAGTAGACTTTTGTTTCTATGCATTATGAGCTTTTGTCATTGCAAAAATTACAAACATTTATATTATCCACTTTAAAGATGAAACTTGAGTAAATTTAGATTCATTTGAAAAACTGAGAATTAAGGATGTCATTAGAAGTCATAAACAGACTAGATGTTTTAGAGTCTGTACTAAAAATGTCTTATTTTCAAATTTATTTTATAAGACTTTTGTGAACTCACTGACTTTCTCTCATGTAAATGGATCTTTGTAAAAACCAAGTGAAATAGTGATATATTTATTTCATATTTTGCATTTAGTCTAAGTTTTTATTAAATAGTGTTTATTTTTCTGATTATGAATTGGAAACGCAATCTCTATAGAATAGTGACATTTTGGTGGTAAAATGGGGAACTATGTAAGAATTAACTATATGTGGGATCTTTTTAAGCTACACAAGTTCCTTCCAGAGACAGATCTATATATATTTCTAGGAGAGCTCTCAGCCAAGATAGAAACTCAGATATCATACCCTTTGGTTGCATTAGAGCAGAAAATAAATTAATAACTTCTGTGGATTGAACTGTGCCCCCCTCAAATTTTATGTTGAAGCCCTAACCCCCAATGTGACTGTATCTGGAGGTAGGGCTTCTAGGTTAAATAATGTCTTAAGGTTGGGCCCTAATCTGATAGGATTTGTGGCTTTGTTAGAAGAGGAAAAGAGAGAGAGCATCTTGGTCTTGGTCTTGGTCTTGGTCTTGGTCTTGGTCTTGGTCTTCTCCACCTCCGGAACTGTGAGAAGTAAATTTCTGCTGTTTAAGACACACAGAAATGGAGATCACATGGAGGGTTATCAGCAGGGAGGTGGAGGGCGGAGAACAGGGGAAAAGGTACAGGGAATAAGAAGCATATGTATTAGGTACAAAATAGACAGGGGGAGGTTAAGAATAGTATAGGAAATGGAGAAGTCAAAGAACTTATATGGACAACCCCCATGGACATGAACTAAGCGGGGGGTAATGCTGGTGGGAGGGGAGATGCAGGCTGGAGGAGAAAAGCGGGGGAAATGGGACAACTGTAATAGCATAATCAATAAAATATATTAAAAAAAAGAAATTGATGGATCCCAAAGCCATTTCTTTCATCAAAATATAATTTTTGTTTATAATAATTTTACACAATAAATTGTTAGAACTCATTACCAATAAGAAATGAGCTTTGAAAAAACAAGACACTCTGTAAATGGTGTTTGTTTTGGGAGCCCAAGCAGTTTAAAACAGTGACTACTGTTACGGAAAATTTAGAAGAATTACAAAAGGAAACCTTATGAATCTATCATAACTGAAGTTTTTGCTTCTTTGAGTTACATTCTGTTTTTTAATTATGTAGCAGTGTATAGTTGTTGTATTAAAATTACAAAAAGAAAAAGCACCAAGAAGAAAAAAATTCTATCAAAACCCACAAATAACCATAGTTAGTATAATTTTAGTAGATATAGTTGGGTGGATCCTATACAGTTATAATTTTTTGTCGTTGTGATCATAGATCACAGGGTATATTCAATTTTGCAATTTGCCTTATTCACCTAAAAAACTATTGTAACTTTTCATCCATATAATTTAACATGAATTTTTTGTTTCTTTTTTAAAATATATTTTATTGATTACGCTATTACAGTTGTTCCATTTTCCCCCCTTTATTCCCCTCTGCTTTACACACCCCCTCCCACCCGCATTCTCCCCTTCAGTTCATGTCCATGGGTCATACATGTAAGTTCTTTGGCTTCTCTATTTCCTATACTATTCTTAACCTCCTCCTGTTTATTTTCTACCTACCATTTATGCTTCTTATTCCCTGTATCTTTTCCGCTTGGTTCTTCCACCCACTACCCCACTGATAACCCTCCATATGATCTCCATTTCTGTGATTCTGTTCCTGTTCTACTTGTTTGCTTAGTTTTTGGGGGTTTTTTTAGGTTCAGTTGTTAATAGCTGTGAGTTTGTTGTCATTTTACTGTTCATATGTTTGATCTTCTGTTTCTTAGATAAGTCCCTTTAACATTTCATATAATAAGGGCTGGGTGATGATGAACTCCTTTAATTTGACCTTATCTGGGAAGCACTTTATCTGCCCTTCCGTTCTAAATGAAAGCTTTGCTGGATAGAGTAATCTTAGGTGTAGGTTTTTGCCTTTCATGACTTTGAATATTTCTTTCCATCCCCTTCTTGCTTGCAAGGTTTCTTTTAAGAAATCAACTGATAGTCTAATGGGAACTCTTTTGTAGGTAACTGTCTCCTTTTCTCTTGCTGCTTTTAAGATTCTCTCCTTATCTTTTATCTTGGGAATGCAATTATGATGTGCCTTGGTGTGTTCCTCCTTGGGTCCAACTTCTTTGGGACCCTCTGAGCTTCCTGGACTTCCTGATAGTCTATTTCCTTTGCCAAATTGGGGAAGTTCTCCTTCATTATTTGTTCAAATAAGTGTTCGATTTCTTGGTCTTCCTCTTCTCCTTCTGAATCCTATGATTTGGATGTTGGAACGTTTAAAGATATCCTTGAGGTTCCTAAGCCCCTCTTCATTTTTTTTTTTAATTCTTTTTTTTTTCATTCTGTTCTGGTTGAATGTTTCTTTCTTCCTTCTGCTCCAAACTGTTTATTGAGTCCTGGTTTCCTTCCTGTCACTGTTGGTTCTCTGTACATTTTCCTTTATTTCACTTAGCATAGCCTTCATCTTTTCCTCTAATTTGTGACTATATTCAACCAATTCCGTGAGCATCCTGATCACCAGTGTTTCAAACTGTGCATCTGATAGGTTGGCTATCTTTTCATTGCTTTAGTTGTATTTTTTCTGGAGCTTTGATCTGTTCTTTCATTTAGGCCATTTTTGGGGGGTCTCCATGCTCCTGTTTTGTAGTAAGGGCTGGAGCCTTAGGTGTTCAGCAGGGCGGAGCAACCCACGTCACTTTGTTGTTGTGCTGTATGTGGGGGAGGGGTCCGAGAGGGAACAGTGACACTTGCTCTGCTCTCTGACGGTTTTCAGTCACTTCCCCCTCTACCCACAATCAAATTGGTCCCTTCTGGTGCTGATTCCTGGGTGGGTGGACTTGTGTACATTCTAGGACCCTGTGGATCTCTCCAACACACTTTCCTGTGAGGCTGGGAGTTTTTCCTGCTGGCCCCTCAACCCTCACAGGTGTTTTCAGTCAGAGGCTTTGAGGCTTTATTTTCCTGCTGGAACCCCGGGTTGTGTGGTTTGTCTCGCTCCCAAGTTGATCCTTCCAGTTCATCTGCACATGAGTGCGGAACTGCCCGTTGTGCCAGCTGCCACCTCGCCCTGTCCTCCAGCCACTGCCTTGCGGCGAATCCTCTCCGCCCAGCTGCCCATCTCTGCCCCTCTTACCGGTCTGGGTGAGTGTTTCTTCTTTAACTCCTTGGATGTCGCATACTTCCATACAGTTTGATTTTTCTGTCAGTTCTGGTTGTTTTTTGTTTTTAAATTTGTTGTCATCCTTCTTTTGGCTGTGTGAGAAGGCACAGTGTATCTACCTATGCCTCCGTCTTGGCCGGGAGTTTTATTTCCCTGACTTGACCCTTCCCTTTCTAGTTTTAATGGCATTATTATCTTCTGTCAAATAGGTGGAGTTATTTATTTACCATTTTCTGTTGTTTGCCATTTAAGTTGTGTTTAAATTTTTTGCTATTATAAAGCATGCTCCAATTAACACATTTATAGCAAATCTTTACTTAATTTTCTGATTATTTCTTCCAAATAAATTCTTAGAAGGGTTGCTAAGTCAAATTATATAAACATGCTTGAGAATTTTAATAGCTAGTGCCACATTGTTTTCCAGAATATTTCAGGAGTTTTTGCTCCCATAAGTAGTGAATGAGAGTTACCACCTGCCTGTGGTACACATGAGATATCAACAATGCTGAGCACAGTTATTGAGAAGCAAGTATTTTCAGCTTTGACAAGAGAGAATGTTATACCCATGGTCTAATTTATATGACTTTAATAATTTATAAAGTGATTTTGCTTTGCTTTGCTTTGTTGTTTTACTATTTACTAGTCACCTGTGATTCCCAGTTCAATCTTTTGCTATTTTTCTATTAAAGTTATATCTCATACTGATATAAGTTGTTTTTTTTTAATCAGGTAAAGCTATTATATACAACTTTATCAGGTTTATTGTATCAAATTTCTAATTTCCCATTGTACCTATCTTTTTTAATGAAAAGAAATTGATACATTTTATGCTTGTTCATTGCTTTTAATGTTCAAATAGACCTTTAGAATCCTGAGGTCATGTAAAGATTCATCTGATTCTTTTTAAAATTTTTATAGTTATGCTTTTTCTAGTGTAATATTTGAGTAAGGGTTTTTTTTTTTGTTTTTTTTTTTTGCTTTATGTAGTTGAATTAACATTATCAGTTAAGCTCTATTTACTCACTAAACTGTTTTTGTTCTCCCCATTGAGTTGGGACACAAATTTTATGAAATACTGAATTATTATATATACTAATTTCTGTGTTTTTAAGCTATTTAATGTACATAATACTTTTATAGTTATTATGGCTTTATGATATATTTTAATATCTGATAAGTTTCCTATTATTGCACCTTGTTTTCAGATTTTACTTGAATGCCCTTGACTGTTTATTCATATGAATGAATTTTGGAATTATATTTCAACACCCTAAAATCATCCTACAGGGGTTTGACTATATTAGGCTATTCATTAATTTCATGAGAATTGACACCTTTTACAATATTCAGTCTTTGCATCTAGTTCTTTTATACACACACACACACACACACACACACACACACCTATTCTTGACCCTCAAATTTTAGAATTGTATAAGGGTCTCACATTTTAAAATAATTGTTATTCCACCCTGGCTGATGTGGCTCAGTGGATTGAGCACCAGACTGCATGCAAAGCAGAGGGTCATCAGTTCAAAAACCCAGTCAGGGCACATGCTTGGGTTGCAGGCCAGGTCCCCAGAACAGGGCACTAGAGAGACAACCACACATTAATGTTTCTCTCTCTTTCTTCCTCTCTAAAAATAAATAAATAAAATATTTAAAAAGAATAATAATAGTAATTGTTATTCCTAATTGGTTTGGCTACTGGGATGGATTTCTCCCCAATATATTTTCTAAATGTCTGTATTTGATGAACAAAAAAGAAAAAAAAACTATTGATGTTTTATAATTTATTTTATGCTTGGTCACTTTATTACACATTCTTTTTGTTATTAATTTCTCATTTGGTTCACAAAAATTGTCTAAGAATGAAATCATATTAAATTAATCATGATTATTTTGCTTATTCTTTAGAAGAACTAGTTCTCATTTTCTGATTTTATGTTTTGTTGCACTGGTTATAATCATAAAAATAAATGTTCTTAACACAGGGAAAAAGAAGAAACAACATATTTTTGCCCACATGAATACCTGGAAAATTAGAGTTATTTATTTTATTTTTTCCTTGCCCACATACATCCCTTTTTGGTGATGTTTACATTTTTATTTTATCTTTTGCTTTATGAAGACTCATTTTAAAATTTTAATTTTTTTATTTTTTCTGACCATTTTTGTAGCAGTTGAATCATGTTCTAGTAGCCTTACTGCTTAATATTAGTCATATTACGATGTTCCCATAGTGAAGGAATGTCATTCAATTCATAATAATCTGAAATGTATGTAATATATTTCTGACTTTTTGTATTCATGATGTATCTTTTGTTTCCCATAACTAAAAGTAATAATTTAGCTAGATACTGAATTCTTACACATTAAAAACCCTTTTCCCCTAAAACCTTCATGGATTCTGCTTCATTTTCTTAGATATTCATTGTTGCATGGAACTGGTCTAAACAAAACTGAATTTTCCCCTATGTCTGAAATTCATACTTTCACCCAGTTATATTTAAATGTTAGTCTTTTTTTTTTTTTTTTCATTAAAATGGACTTATCCTGCAAGTCATGGGCCTATTTGGAACAGGAAAGTTTTCTTCTATTTTTTGATCATTGGTTAAGTTTAATATATTCTGGATTCTTCTCTAGTAACACCAAATTGTATAGGTTTAATTCTGATGTCTTGACATTCCAGATGTTTAACTTTCTCTCATAAATTTTATATCTTATCCTTTCTCTACATCCTATGAGATTTTCCCAACCTAGTCAATTAGTCCTCCCTAATCCTGATTTTTATATTCTACCACTTTGAGTCTGCCTTTTTTCTGCTTCTAAGACAGATTTTAACTCTACTACTGAGCCTTTCATCTCCTTCCCTTCGCTCCTCATTTGGCTTTCTCTTCATCCCAGTTTGAAACCCTATTCCTTCTCTTACTAGCTGTGTGACCTTGGTGAGGATATTTAACCTCTCTGTTCTCCATTTTCTTCATCAACAAAAAGAGGAAATAATTCTTTCCAAAAAATAAAATTAACTTGTCCTTGAAAACATTTAGAAAAGTTTCTAGCTCATAGGAGTGTGCCAATAAATTTTGTTGTTGCCATCATTGTCATTGTCATCCTCTCTGCCTGCATCTCAGCAATGTTCCTTTTTGTCATCTAATTCTGTGTGTATGTATGTTTATGGAAGTCATATTTTATTGAATTGGGGGGGACAAAGTACAGATATGCTCTAAAATGTATTCCTGCTTTAAATCTTTCTGTAGATCTTCACCTTTTACATTATAGAGTATTTTCATAAGCCTCATATTGTTGCTGTTAATTTTTCTATTTATACCTCTTTGTACAGGGTGAGGTCCCTTGACAGTAGACAAGACAGATCAGTTCTCTGTAGTTCCCCTAAATTTTACCTTGGGCGTTGTCAAGATTCTCCCCTCCAATCTTAAGTGGGAGGGCTGGTTCATAAGCACAGTATTTAGTCAAATTGCTGCTGACTGGGTGTTATGTAGCAGGAGGGGCAGGGCTGCATTTAGCACCACTCTCCCGTTCTTGTCTGTGACTGTCCCACTCTACAGAGGGAAACAGATTCTTGGATAATTTCAATTGTCATTCAGTCTGTTCATCCCTTGCTCGAAGTAGCAGGTGAAAACTGCACTCTGTGAATTGCATTTTCACATCACTCTCTTGCCTTGCTTCATATCACCGATTCATGTTCCAGATGTGAGATGCCATTGTGTGCCTAGTTCTGCCCCCTGCCAGGCGGCATTGTTGTGAACTGTAGTCCCTGAATAGATCTAAGAAAGAAGTATTGATGGCGGTTTAAGGCCAATGTGGACCTGGCGCTGGCGTTTTTAGGGCAACAGGTGTTTGGTCTTTATAACAGGTGACAGTCATATAGGCAGGTGTGTAAAAGCCTCTTGCTTTCTAGCTGCTTGGCTTTCATTATTTTGTCTTAAAATGTTATGCATGCTTGAATGGAACTTCTCTTTGGGGTCTGACTCATCTACATAATGCCTTCGACACTTTGCATCTGTACATGTGTTTTTATAACTATTTCAAGAAACTTGAGAGGAGTTGAATAAGGCCCCTTCAGGTAGTTTTTAAATTTACCAAGTTAAAAAAAAAAACTTTGTAACTATAGGATATAGAGTGAGAGGTGTCCTTTAGACCAAAGCTTTGGGTTTGTAGTTGAAGGGACTCTTTTGCAGGGAAGTTGCCTCACTTGTCAGAGGTCAGACGGAGGCCAGAGCCCAGGTCAGTGTTTCTGTCCTCTAGTTCCTTCCTTGTTGAAAAAAGAAATAAAACTTTAAAGCTGCTCTGTCTAGTCTGGATTCTCAAATCAGAGTTTTTCCTATTTATGCCTTTCTTAAACAACAAGAGGTCTTTTTCCACATGGAAAAATAGAGAACTTAAAGTAAAAATCCACTGAACAGCACCAGCGTTCCCCATTGTTCAAGGACTTGCGTGAACTTTCCATGTCTTTCTTCCCAGCTCTTTTCTGTACCTCTTTCTAACAATTTATAAGAACAGCGAATGTTGGAGTTGGAATACTAGTTCTCTTAAAAGAGTTCACGCTTTAATACTTAATTATGTTGTGACACTCCACCTTCCAATGACTGTCCCCTGGTGTTTCAGCTGCTGGAGGCCTGCTCCTCTCGTCTGAAAATGGCCTGCCCAGCCAGAACCCTGTACACCCCAGAGGGAGAGCCGATTCACTCGTGGGACGACATAGAGCGAGACATGGTCATCTGTGTGTCCCCAGGACGTGGCTTCATAACCCAGAAAGGTATGGTGACAGTTTCTTGTCCATCAAATTTCTGAAGAATTAAAGCATTCATTTTTTTTTTTCTTCAAAGAATTTACCCTCATCTACACTGTGGTGTTCCATGTTACTAAAGTTTCATTCAGGTCTCTATGTCCTGGAACCTCACTGAGGACACTGTTGCTCTATAGACTTCAAAGTTCCATTAGTCTTTCACCTTATCCAAGGCCCTTATTTGCAGAAATTCTGATGGGCCTGGCTTGAAGGTATTTCCTTAGCATGAACCATGAGGCAAGTGAGGCTCCACAGACTTCCTACTTTCAAGTTATTAAAACTTAGTGTTTTATTAATAGCAACTACCCAGTTTGCAGATTTCCTTTCTTTGGTAATAAATATATGCTCCTTTTATCATCTTGTCTGCTCTTTGATATTTTTCTTTGATAAACGATAGCAGTGGAAAAGAACATGTGTTAGTTTTTAAACCAACTGCTGTCCTTTATCCTATTTATCCTGAGGAATTTAAAGCCCTTTGGTAGGTAGGCATATACCAGCAAAGACATAATTTTTAGGAAACTTTGAAGAACATTGGTCTTACTTTAGAGGAAATTAAAAGATTATGAAGTGAATTACCTGGGATATCTAAAATAATAAGACTAAGTTATTTCTTTTACAACAGTCACCATAAATTATTGTTGTTATGTTATATATAAGGTACAGAAACCAAAAACTTTTCAAACTGTTGCCATCATATTTTTTACATTTTCTCCAGAAGGGACAAGAGCATAGGAATGAAGACTAAAAAGTAGGAAAAGAGGAATTTGGGGGGAAGCCTAGCACTATTTTGAGGGATGCTACAACTGTTCCTCCAGCACCTTCCTATATATTAGGGAAGAGACTACATTCTTGTATTCTTGTATTCTCTTGTCCCCATCACTCACTGTCACCCAACACCCCAGCTCCTGGTGATGCTCACTATGTGGTTCCTTAGAAGAACAAACGAATGGTGGGGTTCTTAGCGTCAACAAGGGTTAGTTGACAGCTTTCTGTGTTCCCCAAGCACACAGCCTATTAAAGAAATCTTGGAGGCTTCCTTCCCTGAAAGAATTTTTGATCAATTTATTTAAGTAGATGAACACACTTGGGATATTACAGCACAACTGGATAGTAGGAGGCATTTTCTGAGTCTCTTCATTACTTGTGCTTCATCTTTCATACTCTTGGATGGACCTTCTGTTGCCTGGACCCCTCCCTCCTGGCCTAACTGTGTTTATTGGGCCTTTCTGATAAATAAAGCTAACTGTGCTGCAGTCAACCTAGCCAAAAAGGTATCCAAAATACAGTGAGAAATGTAGGCTGCTTTCCCAGAGGCAGGCTCGTTACCAATGAAAACTGTGAAGGGAAGAGAGAAAATTGGAAATGCAAATATTACTCTCCCACCATTTTCCTCCACATTAACTCTGTGAACCTGTGACAGGGCGTGTGGACAAACGCACATTCTTTCGTTTTGTAACCACATGGATTGCTATGATGTGAAAGTCAATTCTTTTTTTATGAAAGTAGATCCCCACATTTCCTTTGTATGGTGAAAGTGTTAGTGGTTTTCTGCAGTTGTCTGAATTCTTTCCAGTAAGTGATATATGTTTTTAAAAAATCTGATTAATAGCAGACTTCTAATTTAGTTGTTCTTTAGAAACTTATTTTCCTATATGAGTGCCATCTCATTGTTTTTTCTGAAATAATTAAGTTAGAAATGTAAACATTCAGAATATTTAAAAGGAGAAATGTTACTAGTATGTACATACTTATCAATTTTTCTGTGACCTCCTGTCTTATATGTAGTAGAAAATAAGACAGCCTGGGAGTTTCAAAACTAAACACTTTTAATAACTTATTTCACGTACTATAATGTAAAAACATTTAGCCTGTGGGGGTTAGTTATCAAAGAATCAAATTTGGTTTTGGAAAACAATTTATTTTGGCAAAACTAATCAGAGACTGTTAGAATGGTTTCCTTCACACTGAACTAAAAGAGTGCTTTATACCATTTTTCCTGAGATCTGAACACTATTCTCACTGCTGTATTTACCGTCTTTACAGTGGGTTCAAGTGTTAGACCACTCCTACAGTAGCTTTCAATTCAGGCTCTATCAAACACTGAGAGAAAGGAAGCCCTCTCTCGCAACTGCCATCCCGTAGAAAGCCAAAGAGCGTTAATCCGTATGTGATGTGATAAATAAGTCAGTTGTGCGACGAGAGAGTCCAGCGTGGGAGCTGAGGATTTCTGAGGGAACTTCAAGTGCTTCACTATCCTGGACTTTGAATTATCTTCCATAAATACATTGACTTGTCTCTCAAAATATTTTTTTTAACAGAGTTAAAACAACTGATGGAGATCAGAGCAAATTATGCCAGAATCCGAAGGCAGCAGGGCCCTGAAGCCACAGACATTGTGGCATCTCCATCCACGAAGCTGCAGAAGTTGCAGAAGCTGGTACATCAACACAATGTCTAGCAGAGCCACCATATTTTGTGCTGCATTTTGTTAGTATAGCCTGTATATATGGGTATATACTTACATATACTTACTCCGATGTGATTATCATTCATCCTTTTCAATGTTATGCTCTCTTTGAAAAGTTATTACCCTTCACAGTTTATGTAGAACAGCATTTGATGCCTCAAATCTATTCTTAGAAAGGCAACAAAACTAGACAAAGAGATGCCAATCAAATAAGTATGTTAAGTATATTTTCTTCCAGGAAAAAAAAAAGGAAAACTACTAGTTGTTACTGAAAAATAATTTAGTGTCACGTTATATATGTACTTAAATGATGAAATAGACTCTCTGACCGCGGAACGTTAAATTTGACCCAGACTGACATTTTTCTGGCTCAGCCACCGTATTTTCCAAACCTCCATGTTAGAATCCTACATTTACCGAATGAAAATAAAATGGCTGATGGCCACCGAATGCCACATGAGTCGATCTTTCCTCCTGCAATTTCCCCTCAGTTTGGCCTGTAATAACAGGGCCGGACTGTATGGGCCCGGCTACCTGTGCTCACAAGAGTGAAGCTGGAACATCCTGGACATAAGCTCAGTAGCAATAGTCTAGACTATGTCCTCAGTACAGAAACTGTCGGAGAGGGTATGTGCACTGTTTGAAGAAAAAGTCATGTAATGATTTTTTTATATATATGTATATATAAAGGGATCAAGGGAGATGCTTAGCAATCTCAGGTGTCAGTTTCTTCCTGCATTGAAGAAAAAATCATTTAAAAAAATAGCGGTGACAAATCAGAGTTTGGTTTCTGGTCCTTGTGGAAAATTTCCAGAGAAACGCTCTTTTTCTCCCTCTTGCTCTGAAAGCCACTCGGAGCTCTGCCTGAATATAGATTGCAGACTGGCTAGGTGTGTGCAGAATGGTTCAGCTGGGCTCACTCCTCCATCCGCCGCTGTACTGTGATGCAGGAAAGCAGTAGATCATTTCTGCTGAAGGGGGCTCTCGGTAATCACTGCAAAAGGCCTGGTATTTACTCCCAGCCTTCAAATCGGTAGGGCTGCAGGAATAAATCCCTGCCTCCTCCAACACCGCTGAAAGCAGAGCACGTTGAGATGAAATTTCACATGTTACCTCCACAGCAATTTGCCCTTTTGCAGACATTTTCCCTACACGTTGTGCGACATTAGTGATGTGAAGGCATTCCAGAACACCTTTGTGGTGCACGGAATAAAATGATTGCATTTCTTTTTTTAACAAGAAAGTCCAAGCAAGAAGGGTTAAGGAACGTGCTCCCAGTTATGAAGTGGGCCAACAGGATTTTTTTGTAATTTAATTTTTTTTTTCAATTATAGTTTACATTCAATATTATTTTATATTAGCTTCAGGTGTACACCATAAGGCCGACAGGATTCTTAACCTGCTGGCCCTCTCCTTAGAATGACTGGATGGCAGTCCCCGTGGACACAGAGCATTTCATGTCTTTTCAAAATATCTTGAAAACAAAGGCATTTCTCAAGGTGCAAAACTAGCTATCATTTTGTTGCCAAGGATAAGTTGATTTGCTATGAAAATGGCATAATTTCACCCTGGATCAAATGTGCAAATTCCTGCGAAGTCTTCACTATTGCACGTGAATGCGCCCGAAGCGAAAATTGGTAATATCACACAACGCTGTATCAAGCACCAGGAGACATAAGGCAAAACTCTTAACAGAACTTTTCTATTACTAGTAAATGGGATTTTAGATGTAATATAACAGTCATCAACACATCACATTTTACCAGCAAGGCAGCGACACTTGCTTTGTTGACGACGACTTGCACAGGGTATGTTGGCAGTTCATAGCCACTTTTACCTGGGACCAAGAACAGCCCTGCTCCTTCCTTATTAGTGACCTTCCTCTTTGGTTGGCTGGAAGGTGGACTGGGGAGCAGTTACTCCACCGTCAGCATGGGCTACAGGATAAGACTATTGCAATTCTGTTCAGCCCTCCAAGGCTTTTAATAAACCTAGTAATTTCCTTGGGGGACCCGTTTATCAAATTTGAATCAGCCTCATATGTATTAAGTCACATTTCAATATTTTCTATCAACTGGAAACCATTTATTATTAAATACTATAGCAGCCATCCTCAAGTCCACGGCTTTCTCCAGAAATATATTTCCTGCTGGTTCACAGAAACCCTTAAGGTAATCCAGATGTTAATGAACAGCATATCAGCATTTGCAGTTATCCTTGGGTGAGGGACTTTTCTGGAAGTTTCTGCCACACCTCCAGCTTTGGATGCCTGATTAAGTGTCGGAGAATGAAGCTGTTTGTTTCTAAGCAAGTTAACTAAAACCAATATGCCTGAAAGTTTGACAGACATTTTGAGATGAACTGACAGCATTTATAAATAAGGATCATTTTTATCGGGATGTTTATGTCAGCTTTATAAAACAGGACACCTTAGTAATGATTCCAAATGCAGAGGTAGTTCCTGAGAGCAATAACCCTGAATTTCCATTTTTTCTTGATTGTTTATAAAAACTAAATATTTTTTGTGGGCCAAGAAAAAAAAAGCAACAAATGAACAAACCAAAAACAACAAAAGGTAAAGATATATCTGTTCTCTGCCGAGAGAGAATCACTTAGAAATTGTGGCCTGTAGCTGTTGTAGCATCTGTGAGCGAACCTTTAATAATAACCCAGGTGTGCTGAGTGTCATTGAGATTTGTGATTCGCCCAGGCAGCAGTTTTTTTCTGGCATCATTTGGAAGAGAGCAATCAAAACCCACAGGTCTGCGTTATTCTCGGGCATTACAAAATCAGATGCAAATGTCCTCAGTTAAGCGGAATGTAGACCCGGTGGTGCTCATCAGGGGTTTTTACTACACCAGTGTCTCTGGGTCCCTCCTGCCTCTGAACACATCTCAACCTCTCCTAAGGCTTGGTAAGCAGAAAGAAAGAGCAGTGGTTTTGTTCTCCACACAATAAACTAGAATTCGGTGTAAATGTCATGATTTGGGGCTGCTCAGCCAGAAGCAGCTGCAAAGCAAGATCAACAAAGACCACTCAGGAGAGGGCTGATGAAAGTAAATGGACCGACTGCGAACAGTGGATGTTCAGTGGGTGCCTGCTGCCAGCTACAGTATTTTCTAATTCTTCCAGTCTGCAATGTGAAACTACTATCAGTCGGCTGTCACCCGGTACCATATGTGCAAATAGAAATATATGAGGAGAGAGGAAGTGCTGACATCCATGGTGCAACTGGGCTGGGGGAGGGAGGAAGAAAGGAGATGGGAAATCATATTTATACGGCAAGAAAAATGGGGATTCTGAAGGTTCAGTCAACTGCTGGGTCCATTAGGTCTTGGCTTATCAGTCCTAGAAGTGTCGAACTTAGGAATTAATATTGGGGTTTCTGTCTGGGTGAGGATGGGCCACAATGTCAGCTCTGTCACACCAACG
Source organism: Glossophaga mutica (assembly GCA_039655065.1). Classification (NCBI taxonomy): domain Eukaryota; kingdom Metazoa; phylum Chordata; class Mammalia; order Chiroptera; family Phyllostomidae; genus Glossophaga; species Glossophaga mutica. The sequence goes on from CM077308.1 coordinate 25,337,280, forward strand.
GAGGCAGCTGGACAGTCGGTCTCTAGGTGCCACCAGCAGCAGCCGTTTTACAGGAAATCCCCCAAAGGCACACTCTCTTGAACAAGCCTGCAGACTGCCCTAGAGAGGAAGAGAGGAGAGGAGGGACCCCCCCAAAAATGCTAGGGTTAGTGCCCCACCAAGTATAAGATTTGATTATACTTATGACACTTTTTAAATTTCTACCGTTCTTTCTCCTCTTCCTTCCTTTCTTTTCTTTACTTGGCTTTTGACCTTCTCTTCTCAGTCTTCCTTGCTTTTTTCTTCTAAGGGCCTTTAAGTCCCATCTTTTATCTTAAAAACAGTCCTCCCTGGAGCTATTTGTAGATCAGCAAGGATGCTTCCCTAATATTCTTCTCAAAGTTTAATGTGTGCACAGTTGTGATAAAATACAGAGTCCCAGGCTTGGTAGTGGAGATTCTTACTGAGGTGGGCAGGGAGTCTGCATTCACAAGCCTCTGGGACAGAGAGTGGTAGCTGACCACTCTTCAGGAGACTGGCCCAGGAGTTCTTTGCCCATCAGCTGGGCGGGGCCCAAGTGCTAAATACAGTTTCAAGACCACTGTGGGTACCTTTATTCTCGAGTTCAGGGTTTGCGAAGGCAAATAAGCACTTGCTGCACGCGTAAGGGTTTGAGTCTAAATGTCCTCACGTTTACTCTTCACTATTTCCTTGAGAAATAACGGAAATGTTCTTGTGTCTGGCCCAGCCACCCAGATGGTGGAGGCAAAACAAGTGAATTTGAGGTGCTAAAGCTTCCCGTGTTAATTAAGCTGCCTTTGGTGCTGATAAAATTGTGCTATTATAAAGGTCACAAGAATAATGTCAAGGTTAGGAACAGGGTAATTTTGAGGGTGGGGGAGATAGCCAGCTTTCTGGACTTTTCTTATGCATTTTTATATGTACAAAGAGATACAGCTTTGAAACCAGGAGAGGGAGGGGTCCTGTTTGCCAAAGTGGCCCTTTTTCCACTGAAGGACCTTCTTGCTAAGCCTCTCTGTTCTGTTTTCTCAGTCCTGGCAGGTTCACTTCAGTAATGAGTGCTCTTACACAAATTAATTTTCAAGATAGTTTCCTTTCCCCATAAACAGAATCCATATAGATTGGGAGACAGATAGTTTCCTTGGAAGAAAGAAAATTAGTTTTTCGAGGAACTAATTCATATATAAATAAAGCCAGGCACTCTCTCTTCTGGGACCCAGGCCTGCAAAGGTACACGCAATGAGGGGTGGCTACATGATAGTGCAGAGGCCTTGAACATGGGAATGAAGAGCATGCAGTGAGTGGGAGGGGTGGGCACGAGCCGGATGCTGGAGGGCTTTGTAGGTCATGCTCAGGAGTTGGAATTTTTCTTTCTTTTTTTTTTTTACGTGCATTTGGAAGCCATTAAAGGGAACTAGATCTTTTATATTAAATTAAGCTCATTCAGGTTCTCAAGTTATGAAGACACACTCAAGATTTACATCTGGTGATGGAGGTTTGTTGGAAGTATTAAAAGGAAGTGGGAAAGCCCAGCACCCAGGCTTCATGCTGATCTCCATTCAAGATGCACGGCCTGTTTGTCTGAATGGCCACCCAGCAGTCTGCTGTTTCAGCTCTTGACGTCCAGGGTTCTCTGTGCTTCTTGCCTCTGCGGTGAAACTCGTACTTCTCCACGGGCTCTTCTGCTCTGTGCTGAGATGCTCACTTACCTCCTCATGGCTTCTGCTGCTTCATGGCTTCTGTTTCCTGCTTTCTTTTTTATATTTTTATTTTGGCTCCACTGCCACTGGACCATCTGAATTTCTTTCTTTGTGTCTTCCAATGGAAGGGTGAATGGCTGGAGGCCAGCCAATGGCTGCCTTTTACTCCTTCTCTTACATTAGGATCTGAGGGATCCCGTGATAGACAAAGCCCAGCTTGCCTGTGTAAGCAACGGTGTGGGTTCCTCTCTCCTTGGGAAGCTGTGGACGTGACCAGCCTTCGGGGCTCCGTGGCATTTTCAGTATGGATGCACGGTTCTGCCGTCATGGTGATCTTTTCCTCTCTTCACCGCTGAGAAATGAAATTAGCAATGGAATCAGCTAGGCTGTCGCTATTCCTCTTCCGTCATTGAGAGGTTTGCCCTTGAGTACATGCTCTACACTGACCTCGATGGGCAACCTTGGTGATCTTTATTAGGCAATACAAACTTGAGGTTGAAACCTGTGGCTTTGTTAGAGTATCATGGATACCAGTTCGACTCTTTTCAAAAAAAATTTTATTTATTTAATTTTAGAGAAAAGGAGGGAATGAGGGAGAAAGGGAGGGAGAGAAACATCAAAGTGTGGTTGTCTCTCTCATGCCCCCTACTGAAGGACTTTGCCCACAACTCAGGCATGTGCCCTGACTGGGAATCGAACCAGCAACACTTTGATTTGCAGTCCTGCTCTCAATCCACTGAGCCACACCAGCCAGGGCTGGACTCTTAAGTTATACTTCCAAATGCAAGCAAATCTGTCTGATGAAGTAGATCTTGCAGAATAATACCTTGGCAAAAGTCAAGACACTCTGGCATCCACACAATTTTTCCAAATCAATTTGAATGCCAAACCCTTTTTATTAGACCTTTCCTTGCCTCTGGTTTAATGCAGTCATTTTGACAGGATGAATTCCACTGTGGATTTTGATTTTTGTTACCATCTCTCCCTCTCCCTGCACTCTGCAAGACCAGCCTGGTTAACAACTTTCTCAATGTACTTAGAAGTTGTTTACTCACAGTGACTTACTTCAGACCATTGCTCACTTGGATAATACTGACGGTTTTCTAACTAGTCGTTGTACACCCTCAGCCTCGCTCCTCTCCCATTCTTTATCCTCTCTAGAATGAAATTCATATTATGTTACTCTCTCCCTTAAACACTTTCAGCGGCTCTTCATTGTCATCCAAATAGAGAACAAACTCCTGCAGGTAGCACCCTACCCCTGCGGGAACACTGTGCTTCCTGAGCCCCGTAGTCTGTTTCCACCCCTTTGTTCACAGAGATCTGCTCCCCACTCCTCCCGAAGGTTCCCTCAATCCCCCTCAAATCGGGTGTTCTCTGTTCTATGTCTTTGCACAGTGTCCTCCTGTAGCTTTCCTGGGAAATTGTCCCTTACCACCGCCCACACCCAGCTCTGCTAGGAACTTCCCTGTCCCCTTTGTAAACTCCTCAAAACTGAGACAGGGCTTGTTCACACCAGTATTCCCAGTGTCTGAATATTCCTTACTTACAGCATGCAATAGTGAATATTTGTTGAATAAATGCAAGATTTAGTGTAACTGGTTAAAAAGGTACCTCTTTTTAAGATAGGAATTGAATCAGAGTTTGACTTTTTGTTAGAACTTTCTGCATTGTTATGGACTGAGTGTTTTTTTTTTTCCTTCCAAAACTCATGTGTTGAAATTCTGTGCCCCAATGTGATGGTATGAAGAGGCAGGGTCTTTGGGAAGTAATTAGGATCAGATGAAGTCATTAGGATGCAGCGCTCATGAACAGAATTAGTGCCCTTATAAGAATTATAAGAGAGCTTCCTTCTCTGCTCTGCTCTTTGCCATGTGAGGATACAATGAGAAGTCAGCAGTCTGCAATCCAGAAGAGGATGCTGGCACCCTGATCTCAGACTTCAGGCTCCGCACCTATGAGAAATAATTTTCTGTTGCTTGTAAGCCAGTGGTACTTTCTTATAGCAGCCCAAGCTAAGACATGCATTATCACATCAACCCATACACTATTACACAACTTTCTTTTTTTTTTTTAAATCAGTATTTTTTAATTGTTGATATTGTACAGTTTTCTGTCTTTTACCCCGCCCCAGCCCACCACCCCAGCCCTCCGCACCTTCCTCCCATTTCCACCCCCCATAGTTTTTGTCCATGAGTCCTTTATACTTGTTGCTCTAAACCGTTCCCCTTTTCCCCTGAAATTCCCTCCCCTCCCACTCTGGACACTGTCAGACTGTTCTCAAATTCAGTGTCTTTGTTTATATTATGCTTGTTTGTTTGTTTTGTTGATTAGCTTCCTGTTAAAGGTGAGATCATATAGTATTTGTCTTTCACTGCCTGGCTTATTTCGCTTAGCATGATACTCTCCAATTCCTTCCATGCTGTCGCAAAGGGTAGGAGCTCCTTCTTTCTTTCTGCTGCATAGAATTCCATTGTGTAAATGTACCACAGTTTCTTGATCCATTCATTAACTGATGGGCACCTAGGTTGCTTCCAGCACTTGGCTATTGTAAATTGTGCTGCTATGAACATAGGGGTGCATAGATTCTTTTGGATTGGTGTTTCAGGATTCTTAGGCTATAATTCAAGCAGTGGAATTGCTGGGTCAAAAGGTATGTCCATTTTTAGTTTTCTTAGAAAATTCCATACTGCTTTCCATAGTGGTTGTACCAATCTGCAATCCCACCAACAATGCACTAGGGTCCCCTTTTCTCCACAACCTCTCCAACACTTGCTGTTTGTTGCTTTGTTTATGAAGGCCATTCTGACTGGTGTCAAGTGGTATCTCATTGTAGTTTTAATTTGCATCTCTCTGATAGCTAGAGATATCGAGCATCTTTTCATGTGTCTCTGGATCCTCTGTATGTCCTCCTTGGAGAAGTGTCTGTTCAAATCCTTTGCCCATTTTTTAATTGGGTTGCTTGTCTTCTTAGAGTAGAGTCTTGTAAGTTCTTTATATATTTTGGAGATTAATCCCTTGTCTGAGGTATCATTTCCAAATATGTTTTCCCATACAGTTGGTTCTCTTTTTATTTTAATACTGTTTTCTATTACACAACTTTCTTATAAAACAAGTCTTGCACTTGTTGATAAGGTAGTGTAGACTCTGATGCCTTCTTGCTAGTTGTAACTTTGAAAACATTCCTAAGACCTGATAAAGTGGAAAACCTTCTCTCATCAGTGCCCAGATGGACCCTTAACTACTCTCTATGTCTGCTGCAAGCAGCTGGGCTTGGAAGGGAAGATGTCACCCCTGTTCACAAGTGTGATGATTTGTGGCTGAGACGGGAGAGCCTGCTCCTTGAACCACATGCCCCCTGGTGCAGGCAGGCGAAGGAAAGATGAATGGCATTATAAGACAGACATCTGAATGTTTCGTATTAAATTAGTCCCACAGAGCGCCCAGAATTCTCATTCCATAAATCACAAAGTAAAATAAACTCACTCCCAGGTTAGATTGCTGTGACTTTGGCCTGTGGTATCATAGATAATCAGAGAACAGTTAAACATTTGTCTCAAATAGTAATAATTTTCAGTATATTTACTCAGTGACGCAGAGGTGACCCAGACTGATTGCTGTTGCCAGAAACAGCATGTAAATGGGAGTCAGCCAATTTAGGAGATTTCCAAACAAGAGTTACCGTTCCTCGCCCCCTCCAGCTTCTCCGAAATTTCCCTGAGCTCCGTAAGGGGCTGCTGGGTGCTAGGGGCCGAGATGAGCAAACTCCCCTCCCCCAGGGGAAGCCGAGAAAGCATGCGGGTGCACCCACCCCTTCACTACATTACAGTTGCAGCACTGTTTTGAAGTCTGCCTTCACTTTGTTCTGCTCGAAGCATCACAGAGCTAGGAAGCACCTTGATTCCACTAAAGCCACTATGTGGCTTTCTCTTCAATGATAAACTGTGAAGTTTCTCTTCAATGACAGAGGTTTATTCTGAGAATAATTTACATATCCTTGGACCTATTCTGGTTCTTCCATTGCTGAGCTGACACAGTAACTACAGGGACCTAACCGAATGGAAGGAACATTGGGCTACAGTTTATGAGATCGTTCATCTCAATGCTAACTGGCTGAGGGCCCATCTGAGATCCTGCTTCCTCTTTCATCTCCAAAGTCCCACCCAACTTTGAAAGTCTACTTCAGAATCAGCAGCGAGATATGATTGGGCAGCAGGAACTCCAGCTTACCTTGGGAAGCCTGACTCTCTAGGACCTGCATCCAGGTCATCTTGACTCTCAGATCCTGGCCACCCAACCTAAATTTTTTCAGGGTGACAGAGGGAGGCCGTGGCACAGCTTAGTGGTGGCCAAGACTGGAGGGAGCTCCTCCACGGAAAGATCTCTGGTCTTGCCTTCAAAGGCCTGTCTTGAGTCTCGCCTCCTGCCTTGTCGGGAAAGTGCTTTGGTGTGAGGATCAAGTCAGAAACACAGATGGGAGAGGGCACTGATGTGGCCTGGTGTCCACACACGGAGGCTCCACGTTGGCCATTCACGCTGCTGTCTGTTTCATTCCGTACTCATGACCACCCTGCGAAGTAGGTGTTTTTTCCACTTCCACATTTTACAAATGGTGAAGCTGAGCCTGAGAGTTGAAATATCTTGCCTCCAACCAATAAGTGGCAGAGCTGGTATTTGAGCCCAGATCTAACTAGCCTCAAAGCCCACACTTTCTCCGTTATTCAGTGCTGTGGAAATGTCTGGCATGGTTACTGGGAACTCTAAAACTGAATTCACTGATGTCTTCAAGGAATAATTTTGTGGTTTAGTCACTGCCTGAGTGGGAGATTTCCCCAAGGATGGTTAAGTTAGGCAAAGTGAGTTACCGTGGATGGCCAGCCCCAGGTGGGAGGAGCAATGGCCAGCCCCAGGTGGGAGGAGCACTGCCCAGTGCACGGGAGAGGCCCTCGCCAGCCCCTCCAGACACAGGAAGCCATCAGCGGCCTCACCTCTTACCCAATGGCTGTGCGTGCGAGTCCATGAGTTGGTGGGTAGGGCTGAAGTGACGAAGTAGCACAAAGCAGGGCTTCAGCAATGGAAACTCATTGTCTCACAGCTTTAGAGACTAGAAGTCCAAGATCCAGATACCGGGAGCATTGGTTCCTTCTGAAGAGTACGTGAGGGAAGGATCTGTCCCATGCCACTGTACTAGCTTTTGGTGGTTTGCAAGCCATCTTTTGGGTATTTCTTGGCCTGTAAATCATCACCAGGCTTCTGCCTTCATCTTTACCTGCCATTCTCCCTGTGTGCCTGTCTGTGTCCAAACTTCCCATTTTTATAAGGACACCGGTCATAGTGGATTAAGGGCCCACCCAAGTCCAGTATGACCTCATCTTAACTAATTGCATTTGCAGTGATTCTATTTCCAAATAGGATCACATTTTCTAAGATGCTGGGGGTGAAGACTTCGACACGTGAATTTGGGGGGAGTGCATTTCAGCTCACAGCAATCGGCAACAGAAGCCCCCGCACTCACCCACACAAGCACTTTGTGTGAGCACAGCTGCTCTGCCGTTAAAGATCACAGCCTTCTTTCTTGATGGCATGTCTCCCTCCCTTTTATGTCTTTCTTGTTTCTTACTAACACTGAAGTCTGATATTAATGGAAAAACCATTAAAAAAAACTATTATCTTATGTGGTAAAGTGAATGCACTCAACTGTAAAAGGAAGACTTATCGATCAATTCAGGTAAACCTTGCCTGTCAGACACTTTGCAGCTAAGGAATGTGTTTTTATTGCCCGGCCAGATAGTTCAGATTTCCGGTCCATCTTAGTAAAGACCCCTTTTATAACGTTGATAAAATTTTATCACAGAGCTATGAAAACAAAATTAGATTTCATAACTCATATCAGGCCTTGAAGAGGATGCCTCTATAAATTTTACAAGCCTTATCAAGTTTTAATGCACCTATTCTGATAAGTATTTTTAAAAGAGCAACTTCTACTGAACTTCATATCTATATGTATGTGTGTATAAAAGTATGTATATTTTTCTCACCCTCTCTATCTTACAGGAAAGAAAACTTTCTTCGCCTACTTGTAAATAGAAGACTGTTAACAGAAAGGCCAGTTATTTAGATTGCGGAACACCCTGAATTTAGGAAGACCTACTTCCATAAAAGAAACCTATGTAGATTATTGAAAATCTAGTCCCAAAATTTATCATTCAAAATGACTGGATTTTTCATGGGCAGCTTTTGAAGAATTACCACCACTGATTAAATCAGCTATAAATTATCTATAAATTCCTAATAAGACATCATATTCAAGGGCAGTGTTAGCCAGAGAGATTTTGTATTCTAGTGAAATGCTGTATACATTCTTTAGTTTTTAGTTTATGGAGTGGCCTGTTGGGGAAAAAAATCGAATATATGTTGAGTGCATGTCTTGTATCCCCAACTAGAGGGTAAGTACCTGGGGGGCAGAGACCCTTGTTTTTATTTACCTGGGGCAGGGCTGTGCCCGCAAGGACTCGAGTGATGCCCAGCAGTGTTCACCCCTTTCATTCTCATGCTGGACCACAAGCCAAACTTACAACCGTGCAACGGGAGTGGAGGATCTGCTTTGTAGAATGTCATTCAGTCCGCTGTTCAGGAGCAGAAATCTCAGAGTCAAATGAAATGGAGCTGTAGTTGGAGTTACAGTCCTTTCTGCTTTTCAGAGGAAAGAAACACTTCTCCATAGTGTGCAAATGAAATAAATGTCATGGTGTAAACCAGGCCTCTTATATTCTTGAAATATATCTTTGGTGACTATATATTTTGGTTTCAAATGCCAAGTTTAAAGAAAAATTCATAAATTATGTGAAATTCCATACAAATTAATTGATAACATTCAAAACCTCAATAGACTACAGTAAAAGAATTCTCAAACTTTTGGTTCTTATACCCCTTTGAGGATTTTTTGAAAAGTCATAAACTTACAAAATGAACCTACAGAAAAATGTTTCTTTCATAGCATTCCATGGGGCTCACAGGCCTACCTGAAAAATATCTGCAAATTCCAAGAACTCCTGATATAAGAGAATATATTTCTGAGTTCCATGATCTCTAAGGTTCGGGGGACATACGATCTGTACTTCTCAATGGAAGATTTCAAAATACATGTCAGATGAAACAAGTTCTAACTTCCACTATGGTAATATGTCATGTTGTTATATTCAAAACCAATAAACCATGAAGATTTCTTACTATCTTTGAGGTGTGATTTTGCATCTATGAATCTTAAGTGAGAAAAGAGACAGAAATATAAACTTCAAACAGTGTTGTTAACTTTGGGCACTTCATGGAAAAAGCACTTATTACCCGGAATAAAAAAGCTAATTACGTTGACGTTTCTTTACTGTCACTAAGCCATTTTGCTTGCTACTCTTACAAGCAGCGGGAATACATGCTGTTTCCCTTTTGTCTGTTAGGAGAATAGAAGGCAACACTGGCCGCCCAGCAGCTCAGTAGAAGAGTTGCCGCAGACATCGGAGCCTACTCGGGAATCAGTTGCTCCCTGGCTTTGGGAAACAGACTGCCTTGGGTTGGAGCCCCTGCTGTCTCCACCGCTGGACTTCGGTGCACTTAACTTTTATAGAACATGGCCATGTTTCTGCACGTTCAGATAACTTTCTGATCATTTTATTCCAAGCTATGTTACAACTATACTTCAGTTAATTTAGTCAATGCTTACTGTACTCCCAGAAATGATATTAAAATGCCTTTTAACTCCCTGTAAGGTATTGTTTAGGAACCTCCTTCAAATTTTTACATTTTTATATGAAAAAAATAGTGGATTATAATTTAATGGCACTGTCCTTGGCTAGAGTTCTTATATTAGAAAGGACACTAAGCTGGACCAAAAACACCCTCCAAGGTTCTGCTTTGTTCCCAGAGCCCAGCATGGCGCCAGGAACACAGTAGGTGCTCATTAAATATTTGTTAAATATCAAATGAGGATCTGTCTACGTTTCAACCCTCGCTGTGCTTCTGACTACCCATGGGACAGATCTATTTTCTTATCTGTGAAATGAGAAAAACAATATTTCCTTCTACCCACCCCCCAAAAAAGTTGTTTTTTATGCATTAGATGAGATAAAACATGAAAAATTATTTTTCTTTCTCTTATGAAAAAAAGAAAGTCTTCAAATTAGGCATAGGATCTCATGCAGAACTGTAAAAGAAGTCAGTACTATTATATTATTGTAAGGGAAAGAAAGAGATCGGAGACTTAGAATTCAAAATAAGATATTTTATTTTATAGAATTTTAATGCTACATTTAAACTAGAGGGACCAGCACACCCCGGGCTTTAACGCATCAAAATTATGAGCCTTCTCTCATTCACACATACAACCTAAGTCAGCGCTGCCTTGTGGCCAGTAGGGGAGGGTTACGATGTCCATGCAAGTGTGGAGAAGGCCACTTCTGACCCTCCTCAGGCAAGGGGGAGGCAAGTGCTGTACCTCAAAGTTAGCAAAAATTGTTTTAAGGGTGCTGCTAACATGTGTTTTTAGGATTGTGGTTTACTCATTCCAGTGTGTTCTTGAGAAGACAGCAATACTCCAAACCCAGGAAAAACTGGCAGCATTCATCCATGTAATGTACTCCCAGAATTCCTGCAGCAGGCTCGCACTGCCCTGGGAGCTGGGCTGTAACGCCCTCCGGGCAGAGCCTTGTTCTCACAGCCCCTACTGGCCTGACCAAGGCCCACAGTCAGTAGAAGGGGAAGCCAACAAAGAGGCAGGAAAACAGCAGAGACAAACACTGTGCAGGAAGGAACGCTGGGTGAAAGGATAGAAAAGGACTGGACAAATTGATACTCAAATGCACGCGGTTGTTGGAAAATATGTTTGAATAAATAAGTGAATGGTGATATAAAAAACAACATTTGCAGAGAAAAAATAACTGTGATTGTCTACTTTGGAAGCACTCCTGAAGAGAGCTGTTGAGTTGGAGTTAGTAAATAAGGAATTCTCTCTGATGTACTCATCAAGCTCGGGAAATTCACCTGTAAGTATCTGATTCATCAGAAGACTCTCAATTTTTTGACACACTGGATTCTGACAGAGACAGAGCATAACAAACTTTGAGATGATCTCAGAAACGTTATTGACCTTATATTTCTGTCTCTTGGGGCCTCAGGAAAACGTCATTGTTCTCGTCACTGCTGCCACCCCCACTGTGACCCCTCAGGGTTGTCCAGAGAGGGAGTGTTGCCCAGTAGGTAGGAGCACGGGTGCTGGACACCATGAATGTTGGCTAGGATGTCACTTGCGGTGTATCAGGCACCTTGCTAGTTCTTTTCGTTCATTAGTGATGAATGAAAAGAGTCCTCACGAGTATTGTTAGCTCCATGTTGCAGACCTGGAAACGGAGGCACTGCTGTGAAGTAACCAGTGTGCCGTCGCACAGCGAAGATGCATGTGGGCGAAGCCTGGCGCCGAAAGCGGGGTCTCTAAACCCCTGCACTGAGTGGCGTCTCTTTGTTCATTCAAGAAGTATTTCCATATTGAGCACCTACTATGCTCTAAGTACTTGTTTGATCAAGTTCAGTTTGACATTAAGCAGATAACCCTTTTTTGTATCAAGAGAAAAAAATGGGTACAGAAGAGGAGGGTGGGAAGGCAAAGGTGAGTGCAAAGAATACCCTACTTGTTCCTTTGGTTGAACTCGGGAGAAACAACATTTTTTTTTCCTTCTTGCTTCCATTCTCTGAGCTTCTGGAATCTCTCTGCTCTCTGTTTGAACTTGGGAAAATACAAAACTTGTATTTTCTCTGTTCCCGGAGCTTTCAGAATCCCAAAGCATTTGGTTTAAATTAAATCCGTTGACCGAGGCATTATAATTCGGCTTCCACGCAGATGATCCCATCACCCGTCACCTTATCTAACCTAACCGCTTATTACAGTAACAGAGCACACTAGTCTGGGGCAGAGCCGGGGCCAAGAAGGTCGCTCAGGTTTAGCAGCCACGGAGCAGCAGCAGGGTAGATTCAAAAGGAGTAGATTCATAAAACCCACTCAGGAGCATGTGTGTGCATAAGCTTTTTTTCCCCACCCCGAATCTAAATTATCGTGATTTTAATAGCTTCAGTAATTAGACAAGTATGCGGTCAACCCCATTGTGTCCCTGTGTAATATCACACTCCCCAGGGCCCGCCTTCCCTGCTCGCTGGGTTCCCTGCATGGGCCCCCGCCCCCCTTATTTTCTACCGTAGGAAGGCGGTTTTCCTTTCAAAGAGCTCACTGTTCACATTGTTTTTGTTCCCTCGGTCTGGAGGTCGGATTTGCTTTCTCAGGGGTTTCACCGTTGCATTGCCCATTGTGTAGGTAAAGGACAGAGCGGGGTCTGGCTGTTCCCGCACGGCCTCCACGGTGCTCAGGGGGCGCTCCGGGTGGCACGGTGATTGAGAAGGCACCCAGCACCAGGACGGGCACCGAAGTTGTTTACTTCAAAATTGTTTACGACTGAGTCTCTCTAACAAACTCTTCACTGTTCCATTATTACCCTTAAAAGAAACAAAACAAAATGCAACATTCACTATTTTCAATCATGGGCTTTTTTTTTTTTTTTTGGTAGAAAATTGCCTTTCTTTCTACCTCCCTGATTGCCTCTCATTATTTTTTCTCTCTTATTCTGTAACTTTCTATTCGCTATAGTAATATTTCACTGTATCAGCATGGGTAATCTCCCCGCAGGTGCTGGGGGCTGTACCTGGAAATGTATTGGACATCTCGGGTTTTTCTTATTGTTGTTTCCTCTAGAGCTACAAAAAAAGAAAATCTCTCGGTGACTTGAAATTAAGGACAGGATGTGCTGTATTACTAAAATAATGTAGTTTAATCAAGAAGTTGACATTCTCCATACACATACGCGTATTTTCCCAGGGGCTGTCAGACGGCAGCTTTCGTCACCACTTGTTTTTCTGAAGATGTTCCCAAAGAAGAACGTCTGGAGTTCCGTGCCCTGGGGTCGCCTTTTCCTATCTAGTGTCCCCCTCCAAGGAAAAGAGAAAAGAAAAGAAAAATCGGAATTGACTACCTTTCCTTCACAAGGATCTGAAAGTTGTTTCCTGAAGGCAATTCTAGAACTCTATAAACTTTGTCTCCAAACTGCTTAGAAAAGGGGGGAAAATAGCATAAAATCAAAGTCTTGTAATTGACTTCCTTGGAATGGGCAAACCGATACTCCCTTCTCCCTCCAGAGTGGGTATGAGACAGGCAGAGATAGTTGTGTGGACCACAGTAAGAGACTGGAAAGTCAGACATGTGTTCGAAGACTCCATCCGACTTCTTTTCCACAGACAGATAAAAGGATAATGAGCTGAGGTATTTCTCATGGAGTCTCACAATTGACAACTTAAATAAATCTTTCAAAAGAGCTGTGTGTTTGGGGCTCTAATGGCTAAAAATGTTAAACTAAATATTTTGCTTGAACCAGTAAAGACCGAGGGGGCACATGAGCACATCAGAATGCGAGAGAGCCGCCCCTGCCTAGCCGTTTCCTCCAGAAGAGAATGGCTAATTCATCCACGACACGTCCTTGTCACTCCTGGGGAGGAGCCCAACCGTTCAGCATTTTGCTTCTGGTCAAGATTGATTCCAGATGTGGGAGGTAAATGCTAGAAAGGGTTTGGAAATGGAGTGGAAATGAAAAATCCCTCAGGCCATTTGAGTGTTGATGACAGATGAGGTAGGTATTTTCAGGTAACTAATGAACTTGCTGGGAACTTGGAGAGCATTCAGGCCCGAAGATATTTCACAGGCAGGAAGGACCCAGCTGGGATCGCAGGGGATAGCAGGGGATCGCAGGGCTGCCCCAGTGCACCAAGAGCAGGGGGACAGTGGAGTCCTGGTGTGAACACGGGCATATCAAAAGCAGAGGTGCAGCTCCTCTCTGAATGAGCTGAATGGTAGTCTTTTCCTAAAGATGATTTGTAAATAGATTTTTAAATTTTTTATCTATTATTTGATTTATTGTAGTCATTTTATTACTGGAAGAAACATTGCACCACTGTTTACTATGTGTATATCAGTGAGGCAAAATAAGAGGCAGGATATTAGAGTAATTACAAGCACAGATCTTGAAGTGATGCAAACTTGGGTTTAAACATTGACTCTGCTACTTCCTAACTTGACCTTGAATAGGTTCTTCTAAGCCACAGCTTCCTTATCTTTAACATGGGTATAATATTAGTATTTATTTTAGAAGCACTGTTTTAAGAATTTATTTTTAAGAATATATATATATATATTATATATATATATATAAATGAGGTGACACATATATAAAGCATGCAGCCTAATAATTGATGCTCAATAAGTGTGAAGCTACCATAATAATTATTGTTATTCTAGGAATGGAGGTTGGACCAGCAGGTAATACATAAACGCAGCATGGAAAATTATATTCTAGCAGTAGAGATGTTGATTCACAAGCCCTTTATATTATTAATAGATGCTTGCTGTTTTCTATTTTAATATTGATTTTTCAGTTAGAGTTCTTAGTTGCAAGCAACAGAAATTTACCATTGACCACATCAGCAACCAGGAGGCTGCTGGAAGGCCAACAGCAGGCCCACAGAACTGAAGGAATGCCAGAGGACAAGCCTGGGAAATAGGAAGCCCAGGCAGCAGAAGGCAGGCAGCAGAGCAAGAGATACAGTGACCTCCGGTACCCAGGACAGCCAAGCAGGTGACTGATTCCATTATTCCTTTTCCAGGGGTGTCCAGCCAATGGCCTGCAAGCCACACGCAGCCCAGGATGGCTATGAATGTGGCCCAACACAAAATTGTAAATTTACTTAAAACATTATGAGATTTTTTTTTTTTTTTTTTTTACAATTACGTGTCACAATGTATTTAATGTGTGGCCCAAGGCAGCTCTTCTTCCAGTGTGGTGCAGAGATACCAAAAGGTTGGACACCCCTGCTAGACCCAGGTCACTAGTTCAAAACTCCGAGTCTCAGGAGAAGATATCGTGTCTGCTTGGCCAAGCTCGGGTTACATGCCTAATCCCTGACTTCATGGTGGGAGCAGGGAGGAGAAGAATCTGTAGATCAGCCAGTCCCTGCAATTTCAAGTAGGAATTGAGGTAGGAACCTCAATCACAGACAGAGAGGAAATTAGAATGTTATAAAGCAGGAAAATGTATGTTGGTAGCCAAGACCCATAAACGTCCATTATTACTGATTCAACCTTCTATAATGCATCCCACAGCATTTTCACCTGTTTTAAGCCACACGCTCATGGATATCATGTTTGTATTGCTCAAACCACACTCCCAGGTTCTGGGGGCTAGAGAAGACTTAAAGGCAAGCACTAGTTTGTCTTGAGTGAACATGCAAGAGAAAGTAGTGCCCAGGTTCCATCTGCAACCTCTCCTTCTCCAAGGCTTGCCAGGTAGATTGCTGAGCAGGGGTAATGCTCTGCGAAGAGAGACCAGTCTTCGTGTGCGTGCACACACACATACACACTCTCTCTGGAAAAAAAAAAAAAAAAAAGCTTGAATCGCCACATACATCCCTCATGGGATTCACTACACTGGGGTATCCAGATGAGAAGGCACATGGGGGCTGAAATTCAGTCTTGACTCTTCTCACCATACCTCTGCTAGAGGAAGATCCTTTTTCTTAAAATTTCCATGAAGATACTACCATCGTGCTGACCCCTGCAACCAGGCTGTTGCATCAGCCTATGGAGGATGCAGTTTTCTAATTTGCACAAAGGTGCTTTAGGGACTAGTGGTGGCCATCGCTAAATCCCACAGCACCCAGGAGGAAGGGAGGGAAGAAGGGAAACAGACATGACTGCCTCCCTCCATCTCTTGCTACTACTACTTCTTTCTTATTTTTCTCTTCTTCTTTGTCTTAGAATGAGAGAATCTCAGGATTAAAGGAGAGTTGGACAGTCTCCTAGCACAGACACACATACGGTGCTTTAAGTACCCCTCTCCCTCCATCACTACATCCGTGACAACCGGTCACCCAGGTTTATGTACCTCCATAGACAGGAAATTTACCCCCTTCCCTGACAGCCCACTCAGAGGAAGGTTCTTCCTTATGTTGACCTGAAATATACACACTTATAACTTCTATTCACCATGATTAGTTCTATGTCAGGACTCGCAGGGAACAAGCCTAACCATTTTTCCACGTAACAGGTCTTTCAATAGTTCAGGTCCAAAGTAATGCTTCTCCAAAGCTCTCATTTTCTCACTTAGACCTCAGACAACACAACTGCACTGTGTATCTGATCGAAGGTTCTTTGATTTCTCTCTCACTTGTCCTGTCATAGCCCTCTTATAATGCATTATCCAGAATTGAATGCAGCAGCCAAGCATCATTCAAATGAAGCTCACTATAGTGCTCAATGTTAATACTCATGAAGTCAAAATAATAACAGCTAACTGAGCTGAATTTAAAACTTACTCTAAGCCAGGGATTGTGATAAGCACTTTGCTCATGATGTTTAATCCTTACAACAATTCTTTCAGAGATTCTGTTATTATCCCCTTTTACAGATGGGGAAATTGAGGTTCTGAGAGGTTGTCATTCGGCCAAAATTCCCACCACTAGTCAGCGGTAATGCAGGGATTTGAATCAAGTGTCCCGGACACCAGAGCTCACACTAGAGAAAAACTCCATTAGCACTTTTTCTTTTTGCCATTCTTCCTCACCTGTTCTCACCAAGATTTCACCAACCTTTAACAACCTGCCTGATGACCCACAGCACTCAGTCTCCCCTGGCTGGTACATTTCACTTGAAGGAAGCATTGTTTATAGAGATTGTACTGTTGGATCCCAAGACTAAGAGAATATCAAAGGTGGGAGAAGGCCGTGGGCAAGTAGGAAGTGTTTCACCTACACTTTTATTAATTCTTTTTTACTCAAAGCATCAGGTTCCTCTTTAGATTTAGATTTTTGAGGAGTTTTGGTGTTGTTTTCTGCAGAGCGAATTGAGGAGCCAAAGTTGAGCTGAGGGTCGTGATTGCTTCAGTCAAGGTGACAGACAGCCAGAAGGTCAGACCAACCTCCCTAACTTCTGTCTCTTCACATGTAATATTAGGGAGTTAGCTGGAGTAGGCTACGCACTGAGTTTGCAGTTTGGTGGACAGCAGTCCTCTCCATTGTCCCAAGCCCTTTAACTGCTTGATGTCTGGGCCCTACGTAAATAATTCAAGCACTCCATAAAAGGTGAGCAACCCTCAGCCAACCCCAAATGAGTACAAAAATTCTCCCAAAGCCCCATAATGGTAAAATGTATCTGATCTTTAATGAAATAAAGATACAACTGCCTCACTAGCCATCAGAGAGGTGCAAATTAAAACCACAATGAGATACCACTTCACACCAGTCAGAATGGCCATCACCAAATTAAAAAAAAAAAAGTGCTGGTGAGGTTGTGGAGAAAAGGGAACCCTAGTACACTGTTGGCGGGAATGCAGACTGATGCAGCCACCGTGGAAAACAGTGTGGAATTGCCTCAGAAAACTAAAAATGGAACTGCCTTTTGACCCAGCAATTCCACTGCTGGGATTATACCCTAAGAACCCTGAAACACCAATTTAAAAGAACCTATGCACCTCAATGTTCATAGCAGCACAGTTTACAAAGCCAAGTGCTGGAAGCAACCTAAGTGCCCATCAGTAAATGAGTGGATCAAAAACTGTGGTACATTTACACAATGGAATTCTATGCAGCAAAAAGAAAGAAGGAGCTCTTACCCTTTCTGACAGCATGGATGGAACTGGAGAGCATTATGCTAAGTGAAATAAGCCAGGCAGTGAAAGACAAATACCATATGATCTCACCTATAACTGGAGCCTAATCAACAAAACAAACAAGTGAGCAAAATATAACCAGAGACATGGAAATAAAGAACAAACTAACAGTAACCAAAGGGGAGGGGGGAGGGGATATTGAGGGGCAGGGGGAAGGGTTTTCAGGAACATGTATAAAGGACACACGGACAAAACCAAAGGGGAGTAGGATAAAGGGTGGGAAGTGGGGATGTCTTGGGTGGGGGCAGTAGTGGGGGGAAATGGAGACAACTGTACTTGAACAACAACCAAAAAATGTGAAAAAAGTATAGTAATTCACATGAAAAAAAGAGAAGATAGAACTGCCTCAACAAGTTCATTGACAAAGATGCAATAAATTTCCCAAGAGTCCTAAAATTCTGGAAAATCAATGAGCTCAAATCATCTTAGCAAAGTTCTCCTTGGCTTTTAGTACCAGAGCAATCAATTCTGTTAGGACTGTACCAGAAAACATGGCTGAAGCAGTGACTGTAAAATTAATGCTAACTGTAAAGTTAAGTGGCAAAATCCAGAATGTTCTGAAACAGCATCTCTCTGCTTCTTCAGGTTCCTCTCCAGTTTGGCTTGTTATTCTATCTCAGTCCCTAGCTTATGTAATCAATACATGTTCTTTGAACATCAACCCTCCCCAAATGAACATAGAGGTGCTTTAAAGATACCTAATCCTGTAAGAGGTTGTGGAACATAATGTGTCTTTAAGATGATCTACTTTGAATTCTGAAGTTGGGTTTCTCTATTTGCTCTAGATCTTACCCACCGCAGATAGAACAGGCTGCATTCATTTAGCATCGACTTTCCTTCTCTTACCACCAACAATAACTCAGGATCGATCCCTTTGATGCAGTTATTTTCTGATACTCTCCCATTTAAAGCTGGACCTATACCGAAGATAGATAGATAGATAGATAGATAGATAGATAGATAGATAGATATCTTGTTAAATCTATAGATTTCACTAGCTAAGTCTGCTTGTCATTCAGACTTCAAACTCTAGGAAGAAAATGCTAGCTTATTACTCATAAAGCAATAGTTTTACATTTTATATACACTTTAGTCACTAGGTGGCCTCTCAGCACACAGAAAGGTGGATCTATGCATTGGGGAAGAACCTACTATACTGTTTTAAAAATAGGTTTTAGAATGCATTGAACTATCTGGTTGTAATATTGTTGAAACCCTCAGCATTTGGGAGCCAAAGACTCAGTGGTGAAGGAGCTGTGTTTCTCCTACGTGTTAGTTAAGGAATATTCTAATGGAACCTGCTGCTCTTTCTGCTGGGTTACCCTTCTGAAATTGCACCCAAGAATGGAAAAGTTGGTATGAAAGCACTCCTATCAGGTAACTCCCATCGCTGTGAGGTGTGATTAAAAGATATATAAATAAACAACTAACAGACTCCCTGGTGTCATTTAGGTCAGATTTGTAAACACGATGAGACCCTCTGCTGCATTCAGCTTGTCAGGGCTCAGGAAACATCCCTTTGGGTAAGGAAAAGAATGTTCCCCGCACAATCCCTCCTCAGGTGGAGGCATGTAGATTAATGTGAACTTCCCAGTGGTGGCCTTTCTCCTATTTGGCTAACTAGCCATTTGGCCAAGAAGATATTTTTAAGACCTCCTGCCATCTTTCAAATTTAATAAAAGAGTCTTTAACTTAATAGCTAATATGCTTTATGAAATACTGCATTGTTCCCTGTACAATGTGTACTTTTTTGCCCAAATTTTTGAGGGGGAAAATAAGGATGCACATTATACAGCAGTAGTTCTAATTCCATACCTATATAAATGTTTTTAATTCTTTTATTTATGCTTATGCATTGAAAGTGTAACTCTAGAAAGTAATAACAATATCTGTATGCAAAATAATACCCTGGGATACGGTAATCAGTTTTGTTCCTAAATATCAATAAATAAACAATTGAATTAAAAAATTAAAACAAAAGATTTTTTTCCTAAAAGTTTGGGCCAAAAGCATGGATGCGCATTTTATGTGTCAAGATACGCTAATATTTTATTTTCACCTAAGAAAATTTCAGTTCTTCAAAAATTTTGCCCAAAGATCCTAGAATTTATAAATTCTTCCTTGACTTCCCACATGTCTGCCATCATCATCCCCCCCTCCCCACCACCCCCACCCAGGCCTATAACTACCTGTGGTTTAATAGTTGTCTCCCCTGCCAGACTGTAAGCTCAGTGAGGACAGAGCACCTGAGTCTTTTGTCACCACTGTGTCCCCAGGGGGTCATAAGAGGGCCTGGAACTGAAAAAATATTTGCTGAATAAACAAATATATTTCTAGGGAAGAAAGGAGTCTATTGACCTCTAAACCAAGAAGCTGTGAAGTGTTCGCAAGGTCCACTCAACGGCATCCTGTTCCCAGTCCCTCCCCCACCCCCTGCGTTCCCACAGTCTCGGTCTGCATCCATGAGGACAACTGTGGTCTTTTCGGTCGAATCATCACCAGAAGCATATAGTGTCCAAAGGACCCTATCCAGAAATAACTCTCAGCTGTTCGAGCATAACTGAGTGCATTAAATTAAATTAACATTTATTGACCACCAGTAGATAGGAACAACTGAACTTTTTCATGCAACATTGCTATTCATCTCTCACCAAGGTGTCCCCATCAACATAGCTTCTCATCTTTCTTTAATTAGATACAGATGGATATGCAGGAAACAGTATACACTGTAGAACAAAATAATTTTTGTCACAAAACACTACCTTGCAAACAGGACTGGAGCTTTCAGCTGCTTCTGGCAAGGAAATTTTATAAATGAGTTTTCATAGCAGAGGTCACGAGCCTAGGCTCTGGCGTGGCACCAGCTGGGGTGTAATCCCAGCTCCGCCACTTCCTGTCTTGAGACTTTGAGTATTTTCCTGAACATCTCATGAAGCTGTATTTTTAAATATCATCTATTTTATAGGGTTGTTGGGAGGATTTAATGAAATGATGTGCATGAACTCTTAGCACAGTGGCTGGCCCATAGCAAGAGATCAATAAACATTATTATTATTATTATTAATATGAATAGTTTTTCTTAGAAACCCTTCATATCAGTGACAGCCAAAATGAATATTCCATAGGTTCCCTCATATATCTTTAGGCCTGTCTGTTAGATTCTGCCAGCGTGGCTGTAAATAATTATAAATGAGCCCCTGGCGTACCTTAGCTTCATGGATTTAAATCAGAAGCCAAAGAATGATGACGCACCTTCTTTTTTCCTTCTTGGACTAGGTTTTCTTCTCTATTATTTCCAAGTTTAGGTGTCTAGCCACTACCCCACCCCCAACCCCTACCTCCGCCTCCATTTATCTATTCATCTACCTGTCTACACAACAGGTATTCATCACTGAGTCCTAGGGGTTGTTCATCCAGGATTCAGCCTCAGCCAGCTTGCAGTCTGGAGGCAAAAATGAAACATGTGCACACAGTTAACTGTAAGAAGAGTCACACGTGGTATAGGCTGGAAGGGACGGCCATCACTCAGGACAGTTCCAAGCCAGGAGAGAAGCACTGCTGTTCCGGTCCCCGCACTGTAAGCCCAGACAGACAGGGAGATGCTGGTGAAGATACAAAAAAAAAAAAAAAAAAAAAAAGGAAAGCCATTATTTTTTGGTGCATAAGGAATTTGGAAACTTGGAGGGAGACAAAACCAAAGGAATGAGGGAGTTCAGGCTGCATCCACGGCACTAGCACCACATCTGGCCCTGAGCAGACCCTCAGTTGAAGATAGAGATACTCCAAAGGGCATCTGTAAAAAAACAGTCATCCTTTTGCCTGGTAAAGATCCTTTACAGGGAGGAAATGAGGCAGCGCTTCCTGCCTTACCACAGGGAGCAGGACAGGCCTAGAGAGGCAGGCACAGGATGGTTTCCGGTCCCTGAAACACTTGGCTTTTGTATCGGTTTGCTAGAGCTGACATGCCCGAGTACCACACACCCGGTGGTTCAGACAACAGAAGCTGTCTGTCTCACGGTTCTACATGAGAAGTCCACAATCAAGGTGTCAGCAGGGTTGGTTTCTTCTGAGGGCTGTGAAGGGGGGTTCTGTTTTCAAGAGAAGGGTGAGCTTGAGCAACAATATAGAGTAGGGAGATGGGCACAAGAATTGGGGTGTAATTGAATCAGAGAAGTACTTTTCAAACTTTATAAAACCACAGGATCCTTCTCAAAGTGAGATTCTATGCAGACCAAGAAAACATTGAAAGCAGAGCTGCTCTGGTCTGACATACCACTGCTTCAGAGATCCACAGAGCATAGCTGGTAACTACAGCAATGGGAAGTCAGCCTGGAAAGGCAGGGTGTGGTCAGCTTCGGGTGTGGCCGTGGACTTGGGGACAGCCAAGGGCAATGGGGGCTTTCTGAGCAGAGAAGTGACCGGACCAGACTCCTTTGGTGGTGATGATATATGGGATGGGTTGGAACAGAAAGAAAGAACTTTGTCTTGAAGCAATATAGGTTTATAAAACTTTAATAAGAAAACTATATATCATTGTATATCCAAAGAGCCCTAAAAAGTGGCCAAATGCCCTGCCTTGGTTTTTCTGAGGCTCTCTGTGGCATCCTCAGCTGTTGAGGAACCATTCATTCCAAGCTGCATTAGAATACCTATTTTGTATTTCAGGCAAAATCAACCTCAGTTTAACTAAATTGGTAGCAGTATGATTTAGACTTTCCAAGCCTGCATTTGAATTCCATCTTCTAGCGAATTTCCTTACACCTGAGTGTCAACGGTTTCATCTACAAAATAGAAAGTTATATAAACCTCACATGATAATTGAGGGAATTAAGTGAGGCCATGCATTTAAAGTGTTGAGCTCAATGCTTGGCAATAGTTAGCATTCACAGTGTGATTCTTCTCCAGAACAAGTTAACCAGGGGAAGTGGGGGTGCTAGGTGCACATAGCAGAGTCATTCACAACAAGGAGACTGCTGAGTTTCCCTGAGCTGGTCACATCCTTCCTTTGGTTGAGCCAAGCTTCTGCTAAACGAGGCTCACGGCCGGGACCCCGTCTACAGTTCTCCACTTCATCCCCACCCTCCTTTCATGGAGACCATTCAGGCTTCCCTCGCCCATATGCTGGTCTACACAGCTCGTTTAGTGGATTGAGTCTACAGAAGGATTCCTAAGCAGCAACAAAAGAAAGAATTCACTTTGTCCACACTATTAAGAAGCCTGCTTTGTTGGTACTATCAAGACAGATTGTGCAACAAATTGGTGAAGGCCACTCAGCATGTCAGAATGTGCATCCAGGAATTGAAAAGTATGACTCGCACACTTTCAGTATCTGGATGATCTCCCAGCAGACAATGGCATCAAGAGATAAATGGCACCTGAAAGGATGGATTCCAACTGCATCCCGGACGAATGTCAGGCATGTACCTCGAGGAGTGTAGCAAGGGCATCGACTGCTGTTCTCCTTTTCTATGAGGCAGAGACAAGAAAGCAACTTCGTCAAAAACCACCTCACATTCCCCATTTTTAATTGGGCTCAGAAATTTAAGCTTCCTCAGATGCCCACCCGGAGATGCACTGCTGCCCCCCACTGTTTGTTTTCTGGGCGTGCCCGGGGTTTCCATCCAGCTGCCCTACCAATCTAATTCCCATCGCCAGGGCCGAACCAGCACTTTCACCCAGTGTCTCTCACCTGGCTGGCGGCTGCACCATGCTTCAGCCACCACCAAGGGGTGATGGTAAACGTACGTTCAGAAAACCGAGTGAAGATTTTGTTCTGCCTTAAGAATTCATGCATACGGTGTCCTTGGTTCGGGCCTGTGCGGATGGGCTTTGATTGGATTTTAGATTTGAGATAGAGTTCCTGTGAACTCCCCCGGGAGCCAGAAGAATGAAGTGACAGAGGGACTGCTGATCTTTGACCCCGGCCCATTGATGGGTGTTGTCATCACTGTGGGTGGCTGCTCCGAACAAGAAGGCATTGTCTCTCCGTCTATTGTGGACCTGCCTGCGCAGCCAGTCTTTGCAGGATGTACCCTTTAATCAGGGAATGCGTTCTTCCACCTGGGGCAAAGGGTGGACGAGGAAGGCAGGCCCAGCCCGGGCTTCTTGCTCGCTGTCGCAGAGAGTCAGGACTCGAGAAAGAAACATCAGAGAGAATATCATGTGGCTAAGAATAAGAGTTAAAAATTGATTTAATATTGATTAAACAGTTACTATATAAAGGGGTGGGCAAAAGTAGGTAATAGTAAATAATACAATAATTAATCATTAATAAGACAAGAATAAATAAACTCTGTTCATGTACTCGCAACTGTAAACCTCCTTTTGCCCACCCCTGTGTTGTACACTTACATTGGTTCTTTCATTCAGTCCTCTCAGCGAACCTGGGAAGTAAGTGCTCTCCCAGTTTTCAGATAAAGAATATGAAGTTTAGTT
Source organism: Glossophaga mutica (assembly GCA_039655065.1). Taxonomy (NCBI): domain Eukaryota; kingdom Metazoa; phylum Chordata; class Mammalia; order Chiroptera; family Phyllostomidae; genus Glossophaga; species Glossophaga mutica. The sequence continues at coordinate 25,361,221 of CM077308.1, forward strand.
TTATATACAAATTTTTTTCCAGGTAGACCTATGATTCTATGATTTGATCCCAGGCAATGAACAATAAATTCAAAGTTTGAGAATGTTAAGACCTACTGTATTTTGCCATGTATAATGCACACTCATGTTTTGGGCCCAAACTTTCAGGGAAAAAAATCTTTTGTTTTAAATTTGTAATCCAATTATTTATTTATTTATATTTAGAAACAATACCGATTATCGTATTCCAGGGTATTATTTTGCATACGGATATTGTTATTACTTTCTAGAGTTACACTTCTAACGCATAAGCATAAAAAAATTGAATACATTTATATAGGTATGGAATTAGTACTATCCAGGTATAATGCGCATCCTTACTTTTCTCTTAAAAATTTGGGCAAAAAAGCACTCAATATACACGGCAAAAATGTGGTACTTGGGGTTACCTGCATGAATCAGGAAGGATGTTGAAACCCCAAGTGGCTTCAGAAGCTCTGCTAAGCCCTCTGGAAGAGGAAGCCGAATGCCTCTGTGCGAGAAGTTCCTTTGGTTCCTCTCTGACTATCCAAACAGACACCACCTTTCAGGGCTCTGCTCGTGGACCACTTCTCTACAACTGCTTCCTTGAAAGATTTTTCCAAACCCCTGGCAATTTTTTCTATACTAATCACTTATACCCCAATTAGCTTAGGAACTCCTCGTAACAAAGCTATTGCTCTTTTTTCCCATTTTATAAATTAAAAGCTGAGCTTAGAGAAGGTTCACCTGAGATCACATTTCTAGGAAGTAACTGAGCTTGGGTTTGAAGCCAGGAGACCTGACTCCGTGTTATACGGCCTCCTCTCAGTTAGAGGCGATCTGAAACACTACTCGCTCTCAAAGAACTTGCTGTCTAGTAAGTGACGACTTTTGTTTAGGTCTTCTTCATGTAAATACACTGTCAGCACACTTGGGATTGGGGGGAAATTGCAGAAGGGCTTACAGCAGCTATTGATGGTTTTAGGACAGGTGCTCTGTCACGACCTTTTGTCTCATCCTCCAAGCCTGTTTCCCTAGTTCGTTATTTTGCCATTCCTGCTTTCTTTAGCCTCCTTGATTCACGTTACTATAGAAGACCCACCGAAAAGAAACTCCCTCATGCTGAAAGTGGGGAAGCGTGTCATATTTTTCTTGATTAGAGCCTAGGGCAGTATTCTGTTTTCTTTAAGTCAAACCAAGTCACATTTCCAGAGCCTGCCACTACAGAGTGGTGAAAAACCCAGTCTTGGTCATTACCAGGGTCTTTTTCTCTTTCAGAATAGCATGCTACTTGGAGGCTTTCTAGTCTGGAAAATGAAAGGAGGTTGAAAGGGGAAAGGGTTGGAGGACTTCTGACTTTCATGTAAAGCAAATGGAACCCCTGCAGGATAACACCCCCAGGATGCGACCTGCCCTGCGAGGAGATGCTGCAGGAGGACATGCGTCTCCGGGTCTTGTCTCTGGATGGGGATGGGAGAAACGTCTCTCCTAAGGATCTATTACCACCTACCCACACTCCACCAGACCGAGGCCTGAAAAACCACGAGGTGGAAATGTAGTTTAAAGTATCTCAGATAACAGCACTCTCAGATGTCTGGCAGGAACAATGGAAATACTATTCAGGAGACTAGACTTTAAGGAATTCTAAAGAACTGCCACAGATAATCATTCTAAGAAAAATGAGCCAAGAATCAAAAGTAGCTGCAACAGAACTGATTAAGTCGCCATAACTGAAAGTCAGGCGAAACAATAAATTGTAGAGTCTGCCCTGCAAAGAATACAGATTTAGAAGTTACCTGATGTAGAATATAAAATAATATTGTTTAGTATGTTTAAAAATAAAAGACTATCAAGATTTTGAGGAATACAAAAGATGGAAACTATAAAAGAGATTTAAGAGACGTGGGCAATAGATCTTGAAGGCCCAATAAGTACCTATTGGAGTTTTAGAATCGCAAGCAGAGAGAATTGGGAAGCATCAGTATCAATACGATAATGATGGACAGGCTTCTAGAATTCATGAAAGATACCAATCACCAGATTCAGAAAGTCCAATGAACTTTGTAGTGAAACTGTAAAATACCAAAGACAAAGTCAGAACCTTAAAATAATCCAAAAATAGAAAAACCCCACAAATTAATTGGCCCAACAATTAGAATTTCATACTTCTTAAAAGCAACAATAAAAATCCGAAGACAGAAAAATATTATTTTTCAAAACATTGAAGGAAAATCATTGTTGCTCTAGAATTCTATAGCCTGCAAAGCTATCTTTCAAGAATGAGGGTTGCGTGCAAACATTTTCAGGTAAACACAAAAATGTGCACGGCCAACAGACGCTCTCTCCATGAAAAGAACTTCTGAAGAATTTTCTTCCGAGAGAATAAAAATGATCTCAGAAGGAAGGTCCATCATGTCAGGAGTAATTGTTAGCAAAGAAAATATAAACATACGAGAAGATCTATAGAAACCCTGATGTATAATAATGTATAATCTGTTGGGCTAAAAAATAAAGATGCAATGAAAACCCTACACACTAGTCTTTTCGTCAGAAGGAGATGAATGGAGTTAATGACCTAAGCTCTCTCTAAGTCATTCAAAGAAGGGTAAAAATGTCGATGATCTTGAAACAAAATTTTATTTTCAAACTTGCAGAAGAGTTATAAGGGCACCCTAAAAAACCTTTCCCCCGGAACCATTTGAGGGTAAGCAGCGGACCAGATGCCCTGTCACTCCTGAATATTTGTGTGCAATTTCTACAAACAAGAACATGTTCCCACACAGCCACAATTAACCATAACAATCAGTGAATTGACATCAGTGCATTGCTACATCTAATTCTCAAACCTATTCAAATCAAATTAGACCAATTGTCCTAGTAATATCCTTTATAGCAAAAGAATTCTGTTTAGAATCATGTATTGCATTTAGTTGTTATGTCTCTTTAGTCTAATCTAGTAATTCCCCTCTCTGACTTTCATGACCTCGACACTTGAAAATTATGGGCCAGTTATTTTGTAGAATGTTCCTCATTTGGATTTGTCTGATGTTTCCTTATGATTAGATTTAAGTTAATGTATCTTTGGCAGAGATAGCATAGAAGCGATGTTGTGCTCCATTGCATCCTGTCTCAGGGCTGTCCGTTTCTGCAGATGCTCAGTCTGATCACTTGATTGAAGTGATGTCTGCTAAGCTTTTCCATTCACTCTGAAAGGGCTACTCTTCTTCCTCTTGGTAGTTAGTAAGTACTTGATGGAAGGTGTAATGAAACTACATAAAGAGTCCCGTTGCTCATTGAATTTTCAATTATCTATTAATGTCATATGGGCCCATGCCTTTTCATTTTATTAAGTGGGTTACAGTCCATTATTTGTACTGTTTTGATGCTCACATTGTCTTCAATTTTATCTTTAAGAGCCCCTTCAGGCTGGCTTCTGTGTTGCTCTGAAATTTTCCCTGTATTCTTAGAGCACTTACCTACCTTGTGGCACAAAAAGATATTCCAGGCTCATCTGGTTCTTTCTTTGCCAACCCCACAGGAAGACCATCCTTACCCTGCTTTGGCTCCAACACCTCATGCAGGGCCACCGCCTTGACCAGGAACCCTCCTTAAGCACTTGGACCGCCTCCCCATGAGAATAGTCTCTTCTCCCCCTCAGTACCCTGAACCAGAAGGCTGTCTTTATTCCCCACCCCACACCCACCTCCTGCATGCTTACCTCCTTGCTCTGCTTAGGTCTTAGATCTCCTTCTGGAGGGTCTACCCAGCCCACCCACTCAAGTTCCAACACTGCTTGCCAAATTCCCCGTCCATGAGGTTGCCCTACTCATTCAGGTCAGGCTCGAACACCCTGTTCCAGGCAGGCCTCCTACATGGACACCCTCCTCCTGCACATGGGCTGTCCCATCACATGGGGCTGTCCCTGCTTCCCAAGTAGAGAGACCTTTCCCACCTCCACCCTGATGAGGACACTTCCTTGTTAAGCCCACCTGATGGATTTAGGACCAAATTACTTGGAAAGGGAAGGGAGGGAAAAGTAAGGAAAGGGATGAGAAGGGAGGAAGCAGGGAGGGAAGAGGAGGAAAGTGATGGGAAAGAAATAGAAAAAGCAATAACTTTAAAGCATGTTAAGCTAAAAATGTACACTAAAAATTTGAGGGTAATCCCTAGAAGGAGAGAGGTAGAAAAAACTGGCATCTAAACTAGCAAAAAAGGGGAAACAATGGAATAAGGAAAAGGGAAAAAGAAACTAAATCAATCTCAGAGAAAACAAGAATAGAACAAAACAAATAAGAAACAAAGAAGGGCAGGAGCAAATCGAAAGTACTAAGTAAGTTGGTAGGAGTCGATCTAAATATATTAATTATCAAAGTCAATGAAAAAGAGCTACCTATCTAGTTAAGAGATAAAGATGATCAGATTGGACACAAAAGCAGAATCCATCCCTATGTTCTTCACAGGAGCCAGACCTAGAATGTTAGGGCACCGAAAGTTTGAACAGGGCCTGGGCTGTTTCTCCTCAGACTCCTGTCCTCATTCCCCTGTTCTGGGGAAGCAAGAGGTGTCAGCGTCCAAGTGGTAAAGAACGGCTCTTCTTGGGGTGGGGGCCGTCCATAAGGGGTGGGGCCAGAGCAGGGTGAGGAAGATCAACCTGGAGGGCTTCATGGAAAGAGCAAGCTGAGCCCCAAACATCTCATGTCATGAAGTAAGGCACTGCTCAGAAAAAGCCGTGGATGCGTCCGGGACCACAGAAGCCAGTGTGAAGGGGCAGGCACTGCTCACATCCAAGGGTGCTGAAGCCTTGTAGCTGCCCCCCACCCCACCCAGGCCAGTGGCATCTGTCTCTGTTGGGTCAACAGGAGGCTGGGTTTGGACTGACAGCGAAAGGCAGTGGCCAGGGGTGTCTGCCCTTACTCTCTCCTTCAAGTCTGCGGTACAGGGGGTATCTCCTCCATTGCTATCCCCCCCTCTCGGTCACTGCGCTGCCACTTCTGCTGGATGGCCATGACCCTCAGGCTCTGATATCCTTGTGTCTTCCCTTTGACTCCCCATCTCATGCAAGGCAGCAGCTTCTTGCTCTTGCTCATCTCTGAGCTGTCTCACCCTCCCTGTTGAGTTTCTCAGATCTTCTGTCTGTGCGTAACCCAATCCTGAATTAAATTCCTTCCGTTGAGGTATTTAAGAGAGTTTCTGTTTGCTTAATTGGACCCTAACTGATACTCCAGGCAAATACTAGCAAAACAGATAGATGGCGTAACTATATTAACACCAGACAGAATAGACACAAGGCAAAAGGCAACAGTGGGATAGAGAATATAACATGTTAATAATTCTAAAGTGCATGCACCTAGTAACCTATCAAAATATATGCAGCAAGTGTCAACAAAATGACAAAGAAAAATGGACACATCACCATCAGACTAGGAGATATTTAGCACGGTTCTCCTTGTAATTGATAGCTCATGATGTCCAGGCATAAACTGTAGAGGATTTGCACAGTATAATTCAGAAACTCGATCTAGTGGACATTATGAAACACCCTACCAATAACTGGAGGACACAGGTTTTCCCCCAAGCACACGTGGAGCCCAGATTACAGCTCGGGCCAGAAAGGAGGGCTTCCCAGATTCAGAGTGCCGTGCAGACCTCATTCCTAACCTTAACACAGTATGTCAGAGACCGGCAACAAAAAGTGATCAAATAACTGCCTGCATGGGGTGGGGAAGGGACATGAGTAACAGAAGAAATCACAATGGAATTTTTAATTTAAAATATTTATAACTGAAAAGTAATGAAAAAGTAAAATAGTACTTAGAGGGAACTTTAAGGCCTTGTACATGTAAACACAAGAGAAGAAGGAAGGCTGAACATTAAGAACTTTAAATTTAGAACAGTGGAATAAACTCTGAGAAAGTAAAGAAAATGTTAAAAATGGGAGCAGATAATAAAAATGAAGGAAAAGATCGATAAATTTCACAACCTGAAAATTTAAAAAAATTCTGTTCACCCAAAAATAGTGCAGAGTGAAAAACAAACACCACAAGCTGGAAATGGCATTTGTAGTTTATATTAGCAGCAAAAGATCTGCATTCAGAGCTTAATAATTATTTCCAATCAATAAGACAAACAACCCAACCAAAAATGGTCAAAAGAAAAAAAATAAACATTTTACTGATGAGGGCACTTGCACTAGCCTATGAGCATATAAGAAGATGCTCCACTTCATTAACAACCAACTAACTGCAAATTAAATCCACAGTAAATTTCCATTTGACATCCAGAAGAATGGCAAGGTTTTAACATATGACAATCCCAAGTGTTAGCAAGGATGTGGAGCAAAGGGGACTCATTCACTGCTGAAGGGAGTGTGCAGTGAGACAATTATTTTGGTGAATAATTTGCCATTACTTAATAAATTTGGGTATGCATGTGCCATACAACCAATCAATTCATTTTCCAGGCATTTCCAAGATTAATTGATGTACTTATCCACCAGTAGACATGTATAAGACATGTCTGCTGAAATACTTCTTTTTAAATAGACTACTTTTTAGAACCATTTGAGCTTCACAACAAAATTGAGCAGAAAGTATAGAGTTCCCATATGCTCCCTGCATCCACACAAACACAAACACACCCCCATCAACATCTCTTACCACAGAAGTACATTGTTTCAATCCATGAACCTATATTAACACATTACTATAACCGAAATTTATAATTTACAGTAGGGTTCACTCTTGGTGTTGCATATTCTGTGGGTTCTGAGAACTGTATAATGACATGTATCCACCACTGTAGTATTGTAACAGGGGGCAGCCAGCATACCCCACAAAGAGGGATTTGTAATGGGGTCCAGAACTCAGAGTGTCCAGGAAATAAAAATATAGGATGTCATCACCCCACAAGTCTGAACTGGGGGATGGGACACATGGAGCAAGGCCATTGAGAATTGTTTTGCATAGCAACAGTTTTGCAAATTACCTCAGGAATGGTCATTGAACATGTTTATGACTTTTGACTAGTTTCATGGATATGTTAAATAGCTGTGGCCATGCTTTGAACCAGGGAGATGGGAGTGACTTCGACCCATGATGCAACTGGGAGGCAACTCCCCCTGGTTACAGCGCTTGCGTGAAAGCATGGAGATGATTGGCTCCACGCCTGCCCAGACTTACTATGGTAACCCAGAAAAGCTGGAGATACATGGGAATGCTGGCAGGTGTAGCCAATTGTGAGAGGAGTCGGAAATGGGGCTGCAGAGGAGGAGTGGTGCTGGGATTTAAACCCAGGCGTGGCAGCCATGACAAGAACTATGCAGTTTTGGCAAAGAACCACCAGCAGCTTTGGGTCTCCCTTTGCCACTCAGCTTAGGAAGCTAGAAAGCAAGATGTAGCAGCAATGCAGAGCTCTCTCTCAGCAGTTTGGATGAATGCAGGAGAGACACTGCAGGAAGGAAAGGGGGGAAAGGACTCTTGCTGGTGGGCCAGGAGAAGATGCCACATGGATTTGGATTAAGAACTGGAGAGCCCGGTGACACAGCTGATGGTGCCGGGGACTGAGGGAGGCCTGCCAGCCGAGTGCAGATTACTGGGAAGAACCAGGGGCTACCTGAGCCACGGACTTCGATTCCGGTACCCTGGACTGGGCAAAGGGGGGAAGGAAGTACTGTGTGTGTTTGTGGGTGTTTTAAGGGACTTTGGGGTTTTAGTGCAGATATTAAGTCATCACTCTTAAGTCTGTATAACTTTTTAATAAATAATTCCTTTCCTTTTCACCAGTCTCTGACATTGAGAGCTATAATTCCTTGGTGGTAGGCAAGGCAAATCTAATACAGGGGGACCCCAGGACAAGGGGGTGGTGCATTTGGTAATTGTATATCTTGCCCTGCCCCCACACGTCCCTTCGGTAACAGTATCACATAGAATGGTTTCACTGCTTAAAAATCCTGTGTCCTCTGCCTATTTGCCCATTCCTCCACTGGCAACCACTGGGTTTTTCTTTTGTACTTCTTTCTGTCCCCATAGTTTTTCTTTTTTCAAAACATCATATAGTTGAACTCATACAGAATATAGCTTTCTTTAGATTGATGTCTTTCACTTAATAATGTGCATTGAAGATTCTCTATTTTTTACATGGGCTAATAGCTCATTTTTATTAGTGTTGAATAACATTCCATTACTTAGATGTACCACGGTTTAACTCTTCATTCACCTACTGAAGGGCATCTTGGTTGCCTCCAAGTTTTGGCAATTATAAGTAAAGTTGCTATAAACATCCACAGGTAGGTTTATGTGGACATAGCTTTATACTCCTTCGGGTAGATACCAAACAGTGTGATTGCTGGGTTGTACGTTTCGTTTTTTTAACAAACTGTCAAACTGTCCTTCAAAGCGGCCACGCTAGTTTGTATTTCTACCAGCAGTGAATGAGAGTCCCTGTGTGCCACACCGTCCCCAGCATTTGGCGGTGTCAGTGTCCCGAAGCTTGGCCGCTCCAGCAGGTGAGTGGTGACGCCTCGCTGTTGCCTAAACTTGCATTTCCCTGGCGGCGCGGGATGGGGAGCACCTGTTCATACGCTTATTTGCTGTCTGTATCTACTCTCTGGTAAGGTGTCTGTTAAGGCCCTTGGCCTATTTTTTTTTTAAATCAACTTGTTGCATTTTTGTTCTTGAGGTTTAAGGGTTCTTTGTATATTTTAGAAAACAGTCCTTTATTAGAAAATATTTTGCAAATATTTTCTCCCAGTGTGTGTCTTTTTTTTTAACAATTTCAATATATTCTAAATTTATTTCATTTATTCCATTGTTTTCACATTGTTTAAAATTATAAATGATAGACAAAAGCTACAATTAGGTAACACAGTTCTACGAGTAACCTCAAATCAGTTACATTTTTTTCCTCTTACTATTCTTTTTTTTTTTTCTTTTTTAAGTTTTCTTGTTCTTTTGACATTGTCTTTCACAGAACAGAAGTTTAAAATTTCAGTGAAGACCAGCATATCAATTATTTCTTTCATGAATTGCACCTTCGGTGTTGCACCTAAAAAGTCACTGCCACACCCAAGGTCACCTAGATTTTCTTCTATGTTATCTTTCAGAAGTTTTATTATTTTGTGTTTTACATTTAGATCTGTGATCCATTTTGAGTTAACTTTTGTAAAAGGCATAAGTTCTGTTCTAGATTTTATTTTTGTATGTGAATGTCCCATTGTCTAATATCATTTGTTGAAAGGACTATCTTCTATCATATTGTCTTTGCTCCTTTGTCAAAGACCACTGGATTATATTTATATGGTTCTATTTTTGGGTTCTCTATTCTGCTGAGTTGATCTACTTGTGTATTCTTCTGCCAAGAGCACACTGTCTTGATTATTATAGCTTTATAGTACATCTTGAAGATTTGAAGATAAATAGTATCAGTATTCTGACTTTATTCTTCTACTTCAATATTGAGTTGGTTATTCTGGGTCTTTTTCCCTTCTGTAAAAACTGTAGAATCAGTTTCTTGATACTCACAAAACAACTTGCTGGAATTTTGATTGGGATTGTGTTGAATCTGCACATCACATTAGGAAGAATTGATATTTTGACAACATTAAGTCTTCCTATCTGTGAACATGAAATCCCTTCAAAATAAATAAATAGCTTTATTTAGCTCTTCTTTGAATTCTTTCATTAGAGTCTTACAGTTTTCTTCATATAGATTTTATACATATTTAGTTAGTCATATACCTAAGTATTTCATTTTTTGTCTTTAATGTAAATGGTAATTTTTTAAATGTCAGATTACTCTTATTTATTGCTGTTTATAGGAAAATAATAGGCTTTTGTATATTAACTTGAATTCTGCAACCTTACTATAATTCCTTATTAATTTCAGAAATTTTTTGACAACTCTTTAGAATTTTCTACATAGATGATTATGTCATTTATAAACAAAGATAGTTTTATTTCTACCTTTCCAATCTGTGTACTTTTTTCTTTTTATTGGCTTATGAATGTGCAAGGTAAGTAAACAGAGGTATGAGTCATAAAAGAAGTTTTAAATTATTGGCAATATTCTTTTTCTTAAGCTATTTGGTTGGTGCATAAATGATTTTTAAATTATTGTTATTACTATTAAAAATGTGCATATATGCTACATGTATTTTTAGCATGTAATCTATGTCACCAGATAACAAATACAGCAGCAGCTTCAGAGGTAGATTTAAGTAGATGACACAGATTCAGAGAAGATTTGTGAAGAGGGGGACAGGAGGGCTCCTGATTTGGAAGGAGGCACAGAGGTTCACAAGGCAGAAACAGAGAAGGGCAAAATAGCCTGTACTTTGGAGGAACTGTAAGATGTTCAATATGCTTTGGAGCCAGTGTTGGGAAAATGGGAGCTATTGATTCTTGGTAACCGCAGAAGGACTAAATGACAAAAACAGAAGCATCGTTTCTGTACGTTTCCTCTTGGTAAGTTTTATCACATGCCTGGAGCAGGAGAAAGTGGTCTGAACCTTTCTTTTGGCTAAACCTGTCAGCCCCACCTCCAAGTTTAGGGTTCTAATTCTTGGTTAAACAAACGGGCAGTTCTGCAAGCCATCTGCATCCACTCAGCCTCCTTCCCATTTGGCCTTGCAGAATTGTTCTTTCTCAAAGTTCAAGATTTTTTAATCCCTCTGGGCAAGGCTTCACTAATTAAAGCCCAAACAACCTTAAAAGCAAATGAGCATTCGGGGCCACTGGGCTGCATTCCATGGCTCCAGATTCATTGTTTTTGTTTCTTAATACTCAAAAAGACTTCTTTGTTTAATTCTAAGCTTCCTTAAGTGCCTTTTTTCTCTCTTGGAGTCTCTTCCCTCCCTTTTGCCTCTAGTTGAGCTCACTACCATCAATCAAACAAAATTCCCCCTAAATGAAGAAGCTCATCTCTTGAGGTCACGTGATTTGATTCTCTGTAGATACTACGGGTGCCAATTCCTCAACTCTCTCGCTACGTACAGTTGCTTCACACGTAGAATTTCTAGGACAGAAAGTACAGATGCAAAGTGCATGCTAAGTGCAAAGAGCAGTGCACTCATAACAGAAAATGAGACTTGGAAAGGAACCGTCGATGCCCTCCATGGGGATGTTTCAAGGAAGTCGGAGTTCATGGGTGAGCCTTTGAGTTTTTCCATTTCCACTGTCAGATCCAGGAAACACAAGCAGAAGCACTAAGCAAAGGAGGCTCTTTCTACACTGGGAAATTTGATCATGGGTCATCAGTAAAATACAAGCTTTCGCCACTGGCTTGGTGGGTTATTAGCAAAAACAGAAAAAGAAAAAGTGGAAGACACCCAGTCCTGGGATGGCCTGATCTCTTCAAGGGTTAAATGCATTGCATTTTCATCACGCCTGTCTCATTTTCCTCTGTGACAAGCGTTAACATTTTTACCTTTGATAGATAGCATTTTCATTCAAAGATTTTTCCACTGTTGTAAGTTAAATTGTTTCTTAAAAGTAATTGCCCTGTGCTTAGCAAATCAATAAGGAAAAAGTGTCCATCATGTGGATCTTTTTCTCCTTCAGAAGCAAGTAGCATGTGTTATACAAATTAACAAAGTTCAAAACAATGTAATAGTTTTGTCTCTTTCTCTCATGATCAGATAAAATCAAAGCCTCCCTAATGAATTCTCTTTTTAGATCTAGGTATTAGTTGTGTCTTTGAAAACAATTGATAGGCTTCTGCATAACAAGATGATCTCCTCCCCTCCCCAAGCAGAAAAACCTCTCAACTAAGTTGACTCTGTTGCCTAGGAGGCCCCGTGTTGTTATTGCCACAAGCAGGGAAGCAGCTAACACTACTTGGATAGCTGCTTGGATATATTAATCACCCACCAGCACAGGGCCAGTGGTCAAGGATAAGGTTAACATCTGAACTGACTTAGAATGAAGGACTTTAGTTGCTTGCATACCTTTTGAATCTTAAAAATAAACAGAGTGTCACAAAGATTGGCCTAAGCTGAGTCACCTTGTTTTAATGGTTCAATTAAAATAGTTCAAGACCTCACCTCTCTGGTCAGTAGAAAACCTGTAACAAGCGATCTCCTCCCTGATCCTCCCAGTGTCCCTGGGGATTCCCAGGGGGCTTCCATTTCTCTTAGTCACTTCCACTCTTGCTACCTCCTTCCTTTGAATCCTCATTTATACAGGTCTCTCCTTTCAGCAGTTGGGTTCAGGGTAACGTAGAGGTTAAGAGCCCAGAATCCAGGGTCAGTTGTAGCTGGGTAACTGGGCCATCCATGTACCTACTCTGTCTCAGTTTTCCCATCAGTAAAAACGAGCTATTAGAGTACCTCCTCTGAGGTTGTTGTCAACATTAAATTAACAGAAAGCCCTTGGAAGAGACCTGGCACCCAAGAAAAGCTCTGTAGGTGTCAGTTATTGCTCTCCTTGGTCCTCACCTACCCAAAGGAACACAGCCCTTTTCCTCTGCTTCCCTGAAGCAGCCTTTGCAAGTACAATGTTTGACTGAGGCCTCAACAGCCTTGGAGGTGAGTGTCTACAGTCCGGTTTTCCAGTGATTGCAATTTCTCCGCCAGTCCCGCTAAAGCAAGCTTGCTGATGTACCCAGGGTCCTCCGGGCTCTGGCTAGGGGTCAGGAGCTGCACTTCCATGCCCTCCTCCCTTCCTCCTCCTCCTTCCTTCTTTTTGGCCCCCCATTTCTTTTCAGGCTCTCCTAGACCCTCCTAACCCTCCCACTGTCTTGCAGGATGGATCAGCATCGCTCTTTGCTCAGATACATCTTTCAAGCCACCCCTCAGAAATGTCAGCATATAGGCCCTCAGAGGACTTGTCAGGCATTTTCCTAAATAAAAAGCCCTTTCAAGAAGGAAGCATGTCCTGTCCCCCTCCGTGCCAGGGATGGAAGCAACTGCCAGCAGTTGTGATTTTTGATAGCCACTTTCTTTCCATTTACTACTAATACAAATAATAATGGGTAAAGGGGGTCCAAAGGTGCAGATTCCAGTGAGAAGGTAAACAAGCCCTGGGGGTGCAACATACAGCGCGGTGACTGTGGTTAGCAATGCCGTACTGTGTATTTGAAAGTTGCTGTGAGAGCAGATCTTAAAAGTTTTTATCACAAGAAAAGAATTCGTAACTATGTGAGTGAACTGTGTGGTAATTATTTTGTAATACGTACATTTATCAAATCATCATGTTCAACAGCTAAACCTAAACAATGTTTATGTGTTAATTATATCTCAATAAAAGTGGAAAAAAATAACTAGTGCCTCTCATGTGCTTTGCAAATATCACAGCTGCTTCATATCTATTATTTTCAAGGTCCAGTGAAATATTACTAAAATTTCTGTGTCTGCTTATCTGAAAAAAATGGGGAAAATAACAATGACCCTATAGGGTTAAATGATGGAATACAAGTGCAGCCATAAAAACCGTGCTTTGCACTTAGAGGGTAGAAATAAATACTTAACTACTGAGAATCAGTATCCTTATTATCTCCATTTCACAGGTAATGGAATGGGAGCTGGGTACAGGTGGGTCCCTCACTCTCAGTTCTGGCGGGAAAGGGGGCAGGCCAAGATCTGGTCCCAAGCTGCCTGCTCCAAATCAGCTTCTGCTTTCCTGGAATCAAGAGCTGGACCCAGTAACAGAGACTAAAGCCAGTTTCTGAGCTGAGGGATCCGAATGGAGGATTCAAATGGTTTTTTAAAAAAATAGCTCCGAATACTTAAACATTAGCACATTTTACATAACACTGTAGATCTGGGGTTTCTCTTTAAAAGTTTGAAAGTTATTAGCACACATTTGGGGGTGGAAACGCCAGCGAGGGCTGAGTGGAGGCTGCTTCTCCGGCACGTGGCTCCTGGTTGTCCGGTCTTCACCATCATGCCTGGCTTTGTTCTCTCACCAGCCTGGGTCCTGCCAACACTTCATGTGTGCCCTGCGCCCTTACTGCAGCTGACCGAAGTGCATATCCGACACTTGTGGGTCAAATTCGGTAATCAACAAGTCACCCCTTTACTCAGTTCAGTGGAAACTTTGGGAGATCCCGCGGAGCCGACCCTGGTGCCACAATAACAAAACGCACACAACTCCTCCCACACCGGCACCTTTCCCGCTGCTTGGGACTTGCCGCCCCCCTTGCCCTGGCCACTGTCAAGGAAGCGGAATTGAAGACCCCTCCACAATTGCTCAGATCACTTACTCCGAAAGCTCGATGGAGGTTCTGAAACTTTTCTAAACATGCCTACGACACAGGTTTGGACACAGCTAAGGAGTCTGTGGTCATACTCGTGACAGGTCTGCTTAAGACATTTTCCAGAGCGCATTACCTTGACTCATTGCAACGGGATGCTAACCAGCCTCCCCACCGCCAATTCCCACGGCTTCAATTCATCCTGGATTCAACTGACAGAGTAATCTGCCTCAAACATCAATCTTATTACAACCCTCACCTGCTCAAGACCCTGCCCAGCCTCCTCCTGCCACCGCCTGCATCCAGTCCGCCCTTTGCAGTCTAGCATTCAAGGCCCTCGTCAATTATGCCGTCCCCAGTGGGCCATCCCCGGCCTTATCTAAGTTTCTCCTTGAGGAGGCCTCTCTGCCCCAGATGAACCAGCCTCTGAGCCATCTGTACTCTGGGCTTTCATTCATGTTTCACCAGCCAGCAGCCAGCTCTGAACTTCTCTTCAATCGAACCACACCTTTTGTTCTGTGTTTTTTCATCATGTACATATTTAGTAAGGATTCTGTTCCTGGTGTTAGCTCCATTGTCATGATTTTCCCATGAAAGCCTATGTAAGCTTTATGTCACTTTCATGGTTTTTTTTTTTTTTTTTTTTTTTGGTACACAGAGAAATTCTGTACCAACATGCACCACTCCCAACCCTTGTGCTCATAACAGACATTGCTAGTCCATCATGGCAGAGTCTCACCCTGAGCCATTCAGAGCTCCTGTGCTTTTCTTTATGTTGTGCTCCACGTAACTGTATATCAGTTGGAGCTGGCTATGATGTGCAACCTATTTGCCACCCCTGTTCTGAATTAGAGCACCATTGCAGTTCTGGGTGGTAGAAACAGGAGCGATCAGCAGGAGGACTGGGGCAAAGAAGAGGGCCTAAGTGCTCCCCGCCCCCACCCCGTATTTTATCCCTGAAGTTCAGGGCTCTCTATGTGGGATGAAAAAGTCGTGGTTAATTGAATCATTGACCTCAAGAATGGCGCCCACCAATGCATCTCAAACGCTTTGCAGACACTCCTCACGGCGACTGAATGGCTGCAACAGGTTCAGTCTTTCTATGTCTTGTTAGCTTAATGGTCAGTGGACAAGAACCATATTCTTTCCCCAGAAGTCAGAGAAGATTTTATTGCATCTCATTGGCTCCTCTGATTGTCACATGATCATACCCAATCTAATCCCTTTGTGTGCGGGGATGGGGTGCAACACGAAAAGCTGTAATTGGTCAGGACTGAGTCTGATGTTCTACCCTCAAAACTGGCACAGTCATGCAAAGGAAGAGTTGAGGGTGCCAGAAGACCTGAAGGGGGCTGGGTATTCATTCTATAAAAATATGTATTTATTTATGTCTATCACATAGGACACACGAGTCTAGGTTTGGGGGATACAAGTGAACAAAATGAAGTTTAAAAATCCTGGAGCTTATTCTCTAGTTAAAAGAGATCCATATATTAAACAAATACATGTGTATACAATAAGTCAAGTGGAGATAATTGCTGCATAAAAACCTAAAGCAGGAGGAGAGAGTAAGGGTTCTGAGGCAAGGGGAGTGAGGTGGGGAGGTGTGCATCCATTATAATTCTATGTGGAGTGGTTAGAGAAAGCACCTTTGTTACGGTGACGCTTGAAAAGGACCTACAGGAGTGGAGGGAGCAGACTAGACAGAGAGTCCTGGGGGAAGAGCATGCTACGTGTAAGGAACAGCAAGAATGAATGTCCTGAAGTGGGAGAATGCTTGGAGGTTTGAGGACTATTGGGGAGGCCAGTGTGGCTGGAACAGAGTGAGCAAGGGGGAGGGCGGTAGGGGATGAGATCACCGGTTAGGTGGTGGGAAATGCTGCAGGGAACAGATATTGGAGGATCTTTAAGGCCATTGCAGAATCTGTAGTTTTTACTCTGAGTGAGATGGGAAGCATTGGAGGGCGTTAAGTAGATGGTGTTGCAGCCTAATTTATATCGTTAAAGAATCATTGTCATTTCTCCGTACATCCAGATTGGGGTGTAGGGTGACCAGTTAGGAGCCTACTGCAATTTTTAGGCAGAAAGTTGTGGTGGCTTATACCAGCCTAGACTTGGGAAGCATTTTGAAGGTGGAACAGATGAGATGTGCTGACAGATTGGCTATGGAAAGACAGGAGGCTAGAATGATTCCAAGGTATGTGGCCTGAACCAAGGAATGGATGCGGCTGCCATAGGGAAGATGGAGGAAAGAGCTAGGTCTTAAAAAGTGGGTTTGAATATTTTAAATGCTAAGAAGACATAGGAATGCAATGGCTGATATATAGTCTTAGGTTCAAGAGAGAGGGATGGGTTGGAGATTTAAGGTTGGGAGTTGTCAGCACCAAGATGATATCTAAAGCCATGAGAAGAAGTATGAAAACCTAGGACTTTGTGTAGGGAGATGAGCAAAGGCATCCCAGGTCTAAGCCCCGCAGCCCTCCTCGGCAGGAACTGGAGCCAAACGTGTCCAGTGTCCCTGCGTGCCAGCAGCCCCTCCCAGGACTGCACAGTGAGCATCATTTTTTCCTTTGGTTTGACTTTTTGTTGAACTCTGGTTTTCCCATTTGAATAAGACTTTTCTCTTTCATTTTTAAACTTCGCGAATGTTTTCCACGCTGAGCCCCCGAAATATTGACACATCAGGAAGGTCAGCCTAAATCGAACTGCCAAAGCAAATGCTGCGATGGCCAATTTCAGAACCCCGGTTTATTTTGGAAGGCAGGACCACCAGGCCTTGGCTGTCGAGGCCAGACTGACCTGCACAAGAACAGAGAAAGCACCTGGTACCAGGTGGGCGATGTCATAGCTAGCTCCCACCACTGCACGGGCACTTGGATGGGGTGTGGGAGGCTCGGTTGGGGTCAGGGCACCCATACCAGGACCTCTGGGGATCTGGGTCAGCATCCTGGTGACGGGTGCCCAAGAGAGCAAAGGGGCTCCTCCATCCCCATTGGCCACTCTGATTAATCCGGCGCCTAATCAGGCCTCTTTGAAGGGAGGAGGGGAGGATAAAAGAGCAGCACACCTGTTTTCACTTGACTCCAATCCTGAAATAATTCTGTGACTCCTACAAGATTTGAAACAAATTAAATTTGCAAGGTCAGAGAGGGCAGCTTTGAGTAGTTGGCTCTGTTAAGACATGTGGGTTTTCGTTCCAGGAAATGACTTAACTGACCGACCGCGTCCCCTGGCCTGGTGGCTGGGATGGCTGTCCGAGCATGGCTGTGTTGCGTGCTGGGTGCTCATTATCTCTGGCACCCGGCTTTTGCGTTCTGGACTTTGATAATGTCAGAGGAAGGTTACAATAGCGTCTACAAGAAAGACAGATGTCAGGAGGGGAGGCTTTGTACAGTTTGGGGAACTTGTGTTTTTAGTTAAGACACAGCCTGTCCTATGGGGCAGCAGTGGCAGACATGATGGGAGATTACTGTTGAACAGGTCCCTAACATTCACTCGACTCATCCTTCCTTATTAACAAATAAAGAGGCTGATGCCCGAAGGAGTGACTGTTGCAGTGAAGCCAGAGTATCTAAAATCAGGGTTCCAGGCTGGAGCTCCACCTACACTCATCTTTCAAGTGGTTCCCAGGATAAACAATGAGAAGCATTGTCAGGAGAGCCCCAGACCTCCACCTGCCTCCGTAAGAGCCCACATACCTTACACAGGATGTTGGGGATAGGGAAGCAGGAGTGGAAGAGAAGGAAATTCTTCCCTCTGGACCAAAGGCCCAGGAGCTGCAATGATGGGGAAGAGAAGCCTCCCCCATGCCCGCCCAGGTCCAGGTGGTAGCAGATCCCTCCTCCTTTCACTTCTCACCTTTTACCACAAATGGTTGTGGAGCATCCCTCAGGTACCAAGCGGGGCTCTGCTAAGATGAAAACTGGCAAGCGGGCCTCTCCCACTTGCACGTCTGTCACTGTGATCTTTGTTACAGGCACAGCCAGGTGTGTCCAGTGTGGCAACCTGCCTCCTTGACCTGTTGCCCACTAGAGAAGTTGACAGAGAAGTTGAGAGATGAGAGGCCACCATTTTTTTTTACAGCCTCCATCATCAATGCCTCCTTGGCAACAGACAGATTTGTCCTGCCCGGGCCCTGGGGCACCTGATGCAGCACCCCTCTGAGCCCTGGGTCTGGTCCTGGTTCATTGAAGGCCTCCCTTCATCCCCTCCACAGAAAGAGAAGCTGGAAGACCAGCTTGCAAGGCCACTTCGACCTTCGCATAGGGGCCCCTGCAGATGGAAACTTTTCAGTCAGGCCAAAGCACAGAGCCCTCTCTAATGAGGACGTGTCAAGACCTCCTGTTTGATAAGGGGTGGATGCTGTCGCTGTGTCGATTTTCCTTCTCACTGATGTTCCTGTGGCCTTTGATAGCACAGATCACACACACGTAGGTGTGTACGTCTTTCATGCTTCCGAGCCTCGTGGGTGGGGGTCTGCCAAGCCATCATTAATATGCACCTCAGTGCAGCCACTGGGGAATGTGATAAAAATAAAAGAGCTGAAGCTCCCTTTATGTGAGCTCAGGAACCCCACCGTACACATGTGTTAAAAGACGGTTCTCCAGAGAAAAAGTGACCCATAGGACAAGTTGTCATCTCTTGTGTCAGAGGCATTTCAAAATTAGAAATCATTTTCTCCCTTCTGAAACATAAAGGAATCTCCTTAAACATCCTGTACCCTCTTTTCTGATCGGTCACTGTATTGGCGAGGGTGGTTTTGTTTTTGTTTTTGTTTTCAGTTGCACACAACAGAAGCCAATGCTGGAAAACTTAAGCAAAGATAATTTTTGGGAGTCTGGAGACTAGATTTAGAAACAGAACAGAAACCAGTGCAGCCTAGATATGAGCAGAAGTCATTACTTAGCCAAAGCCATGCCCTACTTCTGGAATAAATATTCTACACCTGTTTTTTCATCCTTCTCCCATCCTTGAATTTTTACACCAGGAGTGAGAGAGGCTGCCAGGTCCAGCCTGGGTGGTGTGATTATTCCTCAGGTGGTGAGAGCCAGTACAGGCAGCGGGAGAGGTGATTCTTCGGGGGACACAGGTGGAGCTGCGCAGCAACGCGACTGGTCGCCAGCTAGCCGAGCAGGTCCACACCCACGGAGCAGTCAGCCAGCCCTGTTCATCCTCCTTCCTCCTTAAATCTGTGTCTTTCTGTCCAGCACCAGTGCCTCCGTTGTGATGAGGGCTACCTCAATCAGGTTGCTGTGAGGAGTAGAAGAAATAACATTAGAAATGTCTTAGCATAATGTCTAACATTTAGCTGAAGGATATTATTAATTGCATTTGAATTTGAATAGACTTCCTCAGTGATTTCTGCCCCCACCCGTACCCTCCACCCCCCCCCCCGCTCTCCCCACCCCCATTTTCTCCCCCAAATCACTTCCAGAATGAACCTTCTGAAATGCAAATCTAATCACACCGTGCCCCTCCTCAGAAACCCCCTGATGGCTCCTTTCCCTACAGAATAGTCTCCAATGATTAGCCTCATGTACGGCTCCACTTGACTCTTTTCTTCAGTAGTGCTCTGGTAAATGTTTAATAACCAGTGCTCTGGGGAGCAGGGGCAGGGAATTTATGTGTATGTATACATACATTCATTAGTTTATTATAAACTTTACTGACATAACAGATATGCAGCATACTCTTTAAAAATATCAGTAACGGGAAACTACTCCAAGATGTGACACCAGAAGATGAAGATCGTGTGGGACCATCCTGGAGTCTGGTGACCACACCCTTTAATGGTTCAAAACTCCATCGTTCTTATCTTTGGACCCCAGTAGGGGAAAGTGAGACATTTCTAGTTGCTTCAGAGTTGACCTTTGTAAATTAAAGTTTCCAGTATTAGTGACTCTTAGAAACTGTGGTGCTCTAACATAAAATTTAGCTGCTAGAAATTCAGATAAAAAAGAGCAGTTTTGAGAAGATGCAGCTGACACTTCCTCCTTGGCCTCCAAACACACACCTGCACACACACACGGAGAGTCACAATTCCTCCACTGGCTGTTGAATGTTCACCGTGGAAGCATTCTTCCTGGGCTAAAAGTGAAATTAAACTTTGCTGGGTAGTCCCACAGTTTTCCAAATCTAATATATATCTATTAGATAGATAGTATATAATTTAATCTAGTGAGCTAGCTAGCTAGCTTAAGGCAAGTACATTTTGCACAAGAGTAAGTAGAGCTCAGGGGGCCCAGTTTTCCCTTGCAAAAGTTGGTCTTATTTTTCTTTTTGTGCCCTATGGGTATTTTCCCCTGGTGAGAACTGGTACCAGCTCCTTAGCTCCCAGGCATGGCAACGCTTGGACACCATGTATGGCCTTATTTAATTGGAAAAGGCTCGTGTTGGACTCTTATTATTTCTCTGGCCTTCTCCCTTTTCTCATCAGACGTAATATCTTCTTCTTACTTGAGTTCTTCTGTACATAACCAGGGACAACATGTAATTTAGATTAATTGACAACATACAGGAATAGGGCCGCACCGTAGGCTCTGGAAAACAGCCCCCCCTAAACTGCTCCTCAAGTGCCGTTCATCATGTCTCCCCTCCTACAGTGCCAGTTATGAATCTCAGGGAAGGAAGTTCAAAGCCATCCACATTTAGAGAAAATATTATGTTGGACTGCAGGCTCTAGGCATGCACTTTTATTTTGTGTTATTATTTTATTTTTAATTCTGAAGACTTGGCCTGAGATGTACTTACAACCTTTTGTAAGCATCACTCTTCTTCAGGTGTCATCATCACTTTATTTTAATGAGCATTTACTAAGCACTCACTATGTGTCAGCAAGCGTGAGAGGCATTGTAGGTATGAAGAGCTCCTGGTTTAGTGGGACGCATATCAGTGCAGCGCTAATAGGAGACTTCACAAAGGAGATGATACATGAGTTGAGCCTTTAAAGAGAAGAATATTTCACTAAAATGGGAAAGTGATTAATAGGATCCCCACCACTTCTAACATATCCCAAAACATAGAGATATGAACCCAAGAGGCATTTGGGAGCAAAGGTAAAAAGTGAACACACACACACACACACACACACACACACACACGATCCGTCCATAAGGTATCCAGCCATGTAATATAAAAAATAGAGACATTTATTTAAGAAAGTACAAGATACAAGAAACATTGTACACAGGACAATGACACCTCAGTCCCCTTCAAAGTAGGCACCTTGGGACCTCACACAGTTCTCCCAATCACCATCCGCTGCCCTTTCGTATTTTCCTGAATCTCATCAGCAGTGTGAAATCTCTTCCTTTTCAAAGGTGATTTTAGTTTTGGGAAAAGCCAGAAATTGTGGGGCTCTAAATCTGGGCTGTAGGGGGGCTGTAGGGGGGCTGAGTCACCTGGGTGATTAAGTATTTTGCCAAAAAACCGCACAAGATGTGATGCACGAGCAGGTGCTTTTCTGTGATGAAGCTGCCAATCACCATGTGCCTGTATCTGCAGTCTTCTGAATCAGCTGAATGGTTTCTGTAGAGGAATGTTGAAGCTTAATACAAAATTTGATGCAGATTCATTGTTCTGCTCACCCAGTCATTTTGAATGTGACAGACACACAGTACACACACTCAATCAACAGCATCTACTGCCTCCCACTGACTAGTACAGTGAAGTCTGTCACTGTTCACACATGGGCATTCCAGTCCACTTTCCTTGGTTCCCAGGTTATATGGACACCGCACAAACCATTTTCATTATATTAATAGTGGCTGGACATTTTCCAGACAGACCTATATGTAAATAAATATAAATAGTGTATATATAACATATATATACAATGTACGTACACTATATATGTACGCAATAACATATGCAATGATCTATATATGATATTATTATAGAAATTGGCTCCTATGGAGGTTGGAGAACCAGGACAGTTAGTGGTGTGAGTGGGTTTGAGTCTGAAGACTTGAGAACCGGGAGCCCAATGTCTGAAGGCAGAAGATGGACATTGTTGCTCAAGCAGAGACAGCGAATCCGTCCTTCCTCTGTTTTTTGTTCTGCTCTGGATCTCAACTGATTGGACACTGCCCACCCACATTGGTGAAGGCTATTTTCTTTGCTCAGTCTACAGATTCAAATGCTAATCTCTTCCAGAACCGTGCTCACAAACACACCCAGAAATAATGTTTTACCAGATATCTGGGTGTCCCTTGGCCCAGTCAAGTCGACATGTAAAATTAATCATCCCAGAGGTATTGTGTTAGTCCAGGCAAGGTTCATGGGGACCACAGTGGAAATTGTTCTCCATTCAGAATCTTACCAGCCTCCCCAGCTGAGAGTTTGGGATCCCTTTCATAACCTCTCATTTATGTGACTTCCCAGACCTATATAAACCTACAAGTGGTAAGAACTCAGTGCTTCCTGCTAGCTGGCTCTACCTTTGGATTTTACGTCTATTAAGATATTTATGGCTTGGCACAGCTTCCATCTGTCGTCTGAGTTGAGGAGCAAACATAACTCCTTTTCCAATGACAGCCTTTGCATGTTTCCCCATTTTTCCAACATTTGTGAGGTTCTCAGCATGTCAGGCTTTGCACCGTGTAGTAGAGATGCAAAATGAGTAAGCCCTTACCCTCAAAGAAAGTACAGCCTCTTGGGAGTTCAAGGGGTCAGGCTCATAATGACATCATTACTGTATACCTATGAGGACATTGATTAAGGAGTAATGAATTCAGCCTGATTTGGGAGAAGGCAACGGGAGATTACATTTACTTGTTATCTAAGTGATTTACTCTTATAAACAGAAGGGAGAGAATGTGAAAGGCAGCATAGGCAGTGGGGAGAGCATCAGCATTTACGGGCTGGGGGTGGAAAGTCCATCTTCAGACTCCATCTCCTCCTCTTTCAACCACTCAGTCGCTGGTGTGACTTACAGTGTGCAGAGCAGTTCAGTGTGGCCTCCACAGTCAGGCTGCTTGGGCTCATTACAGGATTATTCCACTTTTTAAGCTGTTCGATTTTTAAAAGGTTGCCTAACTTTCTCTGACTTAGTTCCACATCTGTAAAATGAGGATTGTAATGGTCCCTATTTTATCAAGTTGTGGAAAAAAAAAAACAAGTTAAAATCCACATAGAGCAATTCATGCAGTGCCTGCCACGCTGTAAGTGCTCCGTAAGTGTTATCCTGGAGTCTGGCATGCTTTGAACATGCAGTAGTTATGAACAGCAGGTTACAGGTTCTACAGGAGTGGAAGAGACAGGTTCATCTGGAGGTGAGGCCTGGTCAGATGCAGAAGGTGAGAGCAGGAGAAGAACTGAGATTCACCCTGGCGACCATCTCCACCCCAGAAGGGCTATGACTTTGGTTCAATCTAGAGTCCTCTTGGCAGTGGGCCAAGGGTGGCGGGGGGGCCAGCTGTACACAGATAACCTGTCCTGTCGCTCCTGGTTGGTTTCCCAAAGACCTTTTCCCAAGGACCACAGAAAAATGCTGCAGCTCAGGAACAAGTTATTTCTCCAATGGCAGTTGGAGTTCCTGGCACAGGGAGTGTAGATTCCAGGAGAAGCCACAGAGAGCTGGGGCTTCTAGGGTTGGCATGTCTTTGAAGTTAAAGCCTCTGGGCATCTGTGCACTTAGGCGGAGGCCAGAGGCCACTGGGCTGAGCAAGGTCAATGCTATCCCAAGCATGGGGACAGCATGCCCTTCTGGCTCAGGGACCAGCCTGAAGCCCTGGCTTTTGTGCCCTAGGCATGAACCTCAGGATTCAAGTAAGGCCCAAATTATTTTCGCTGTGATATGGTAGAGTGAACACTGAAACTGGAGCCAGAAGACACTGGAAAGTATGATCTGCTCCAGTCATTTATGCTCTCTGAGCCTGTATCTTTCTTTACTCACCTGTCTACCCCAGAGTGTGGCTATGGGGGATCAAATGAGATAATGGCAATGAAAGTCCCTGTGAAAACGGGAGGTCATGCAGTTCCTTCATGTGCTCTTGCCTCCCAGCCTTTATCAGCAGTACTTTTCTACCATGTTATCACCTTGTTAACCTTCACACACTTTTCCGTTCTTGTATCTTTTCTCCCTCCCTCTCTCCCTCCCTCCCTCTCTCTCCATCCCCTCCCCTTCTCTCCTCTCCTCTTCTCTCCCCTCCCCTCCCCTCCCCTTCCTTCCTTCCTTCCTTCCTTCCTTCCTTCCTTCCTTCCTTCCTTCCCTCTTTTCCTTCACTCTTTTGAATCTCAGCTTAGTGATTGCTTACTCAGAGAAGAAAGACTTCCCTGTCCTGAAGATTGAGCTGGGTGCCCTTTTGAGGTCCTCCCTGTGAAACCTCTTGTACTTTCACGATCATAATACTTTTTACACTCTTTTGGAATTGCCTTTTTAACTGCTACAATGACGAGGTTATATTGGCTCTTCAAGGTGGGGTTATATCCTCAGCGCTCTAGTAATCCCAGCACTAGAACAGTCTGGGGATGCACATTTGAATGAATGACTGAATAACTGAATTGTTATGCAGATGTAAACAGTTTATCATAATTATTTAGCTGACATTTAGAGCCTGTCTTTCTTGTTTCAGATTCTGTATTAGGGGCTTGGAATACAAAGATGGACAAACAAGAATCTTTTTTCTCCTTCCCATTCACAGTAGAGTAGGAAAGACTAGCACATAAATGGATAGTTACTGCAGAGTGCAGTGCAATGGACCATAAGTGCAGAGCAGATGCTATGAGCTTTCGTAATGCATCATGAGGCAAGTCTGATGTAAAGCTATGACTTGTTGGCACTGCCTTATAGTGTGGGGTACCAAAAAGAGCATGAAATCCTTCCGTTAGCTGGTGAGATTTGTGTCGGCTTCAGGAGTAAGCCAAGACTGTGAACCACTCATGGTGGCCAGGTTAAGAAGAGGGCTGACATTACAAGAATATTTCTAACAAAATGAAACCACCTGTCATGGGGGAAAATATTTTATAATTATTTCAAGCACCTGAGACAGTTTGAAAGCACCTCTCATCCGATTCTCCCTACTACCTCTTCCCTCCAGAAAAGGTTTGCTTTTTTTTTTTCCTTGCTTTTTCTCCTAAAATAGACTCCAGGAAAATTGATGAGGTTGATCTATTTTAGAAAGAATGCCGAGGTTTCAGCATCCTCCCTTTAACTTGGTTCCATTTATGTAAATCTTATAGATCAATCTTGTTTTCTCCCTGACTTTTGTGAGCTCCTTCACACATTTTTCCTGTGAACAGGGAATAAGCAGGGAACCTTTTCTCCAAGGCAACCTGTAATTAACTCCATGAACTTTGACAAGTCACTTAATCTCCTAAGAAGATTGTCTATATTCAAATAAGGTCTTTGATTCTAGATTTGATTCTAATGAGAACTACTATGAGACCTAGAATCATCCATAAGGTCTTATTTCCTAATCATTACTTTTAGATACCTTTCCACAGATACCTTACACAAAATTTCAGTTCTTCATGTACAGTATCCTTTGTGGTCATCACTTTTTTTCCATCT
Source organism: Glossophaga mutica (assembly GCA_039655065.1). Taxonomy (NCBI): domain Eukaryota; kingdom Metazoa; phylum Chordata; class Mammalia; order Chiroptera; family Phyllostomidae; genus Glossophaga; species Glossophaga mutica. The sequence goes on from CM077308.1 coordinate 25,386,920, forward strand.
CCCAGTTTAAGATCTTACCAAGTATCCATCATTTGGAGTGCCCTCTTAGTAGGCCCTAGTTAAGGGAGAAGCATGAAGAGGCAGAGTGCAAAGTTACATGTACAGAGTTGTACTTGAAGACGTGTAGTTACGTAGGATTGATTTAAGAGCAGAGGACATCTGGTGTTGGCACAAATGGCAAAAATCACCATTTCTCTGAATCTCAGGAATGCCTATATTCATACAATGTCTGAGTCCAACCATGACCCCTGGATCAACCCACTGAGGCAACACATTGAAAGAAAGAAAATAAGAAAGAGAGAAGAAGAAGAAAGAAATGACCGACACAGGGAAAGAAACTCACAAGCATTGCAGGCTCAGGGTTTCATCGGCCTTGATTAATAAGACCTCATAGCTCCCTAGGAGATGTGGGTTATTACCTATTTTATGCACTTGACCCATGGCTATAGAGCTCTTGAGGAACATGCAGAATTTGAATTTGGGTTTTTAAACTTGGGGTCCTTAATGAAAAGTAAATAAACGAACAGTGTGACATGCACCAGAGACTCTTCTCAACTCTCTGGCACCATAGGATTTTTTCCCATCTGCTGTCAGGAGAGTATCAATCCTTCGATGGCTCGAGCTGACATAATGCCATCTTTCCTCTTTTTCATTTTTTAAAAAAGATAGATCTCTTATCCTAGAATGGGTAGAAAGGTTGTTTCTTTCTGTGTCACATTCAGTCAGGTGTTCATCCTAATTGCTTTTGTTTTTCATCAGACCTCTTGTTTCTGATATACCAGTTTAACCTTATGCTAATTTGTGCTTCAGTCTCTTAGGCCAGACAGGTACATCTGATGCATTCTACCTGCATTTTCAGATGGGAGTTAAATTAGGCATTGAAATATGGTCACATACATAAGAGCACCTGCATTTAGTCATCTTCCCGTCTTCATATGCTAGCCTAAAGTCTTGGCTCTTATCTATATTTAAAACTGACATTGTTAAATGCATAAACACATCTGAATTATTTATATTTAGGTTTATACAGTCTCCAGCTGCAACCGTATATTTCAATATCTTTAAATTCCCCGTTGCCATCTGGACCAGATTGCTGCTAAATCAAATCAGATAAACGTTACCTTTCCACTACCTCTGATTTATATCAACCATTCATTTCCAAAAGCACAGCCCTGTTAAATTCAATCTACTTTCAAAAAGCTTATAGAATTAGCTCAGTTTTGAGGATTTGATATTCATTCTCTGAAGCTTCAACTCTGCAAAGGCCATTTGGGTAGATAGAAAAAGCAGGCTGGAGCCAGCAGAGCTAGGAACACTAGATTTCATTGATTATTGGGCAAATCTTCCGAGCCTGACTTCATCCAATTACTCAAGACTTTTCTCTAATCAAGTTATTGTGAGCCAGTTCATAGACCACAGAAATAGAATATGCAGGTTTTAAAGTGTTAGGATGTTCCCTATAATTTAATCTGGCATCTGAGATGGAAGAGGGTTTTAGCCAAATATTTAAAAGGTAGGTAGAGAGACTGAACTTTCAGAATTGAATTTTTGTCTATTCTACACTGATACTTATTTTCCTGGAGAAGAAGGGTAAGGTTAGCTAGCAAGCAAATTAGCATCAAACACTTTCCACTTTTCCAAATACGAGTCCAGGACTGAGATCCTTGCATATTGGTGAAAACAATAATAGCCTATGTGTTTGTCGTCAAACACAATCTATCTATGCTTCAAGTAAAGCATCAGAGTAATTTTATAGTAAGAAAGAGAGAACAAAAAAAGGAAGGCAGGAACAGGAAGGAAGGGAGGAAGAAAGGAAAGGAAAGGAAGAAGGAAGGAAAGCAAGCACGAAATGTAGTCAAACCTCAAGGTGATAATTAGGAGCCCTGACGGTACACACACATCACATTTATTTATATACAGTCACCTACAGATATTACCTTTCTCTTTCCCAACCCATATAGCTCCAAGTCTGAACTCATTTAGCAAGTCTAATGACTGGAACATGAAATATTTTCCAAATGGCTCCACTGAATGGATCTGCAGTCCATCAGCATACGGTTGGAATGATGTCATAAATGGTTACATTTTAATCCTTCCTGTATTTTCTAAATGGGAATGGGGAGGGGGTAAGCTGAGAGAAAGTGGCTTGCATATGGTATTCTAAGCCTGAATAACTGAATACAAATCCTAAATGTAGGCATGGAAAACCTGTTCTTTCTCAGTATGACTTAATGCTAATTTCTCCTGCACACACACAGAAAGAAATATGCCTCTCTTTAATGGTAAATTACCATTTATTGTAAATGTGCCATGTGAAGGAAGCCGTAAGTCATTATTATTGACCTATTATGATTCATTCTGCTTTACCCCGAATTAAATAAAAATGTGCACTTTAAGATAATACACTTTTAGTTCAAGTGTTCTTTCATTGGACTCATGCCTGCTAGATTTTCCAATCACACAGCTTTGGGGGCAAAGCAAAGTCTTGACTCACAGAGCAAATACTTCATCATAATCATCAGATTTCCTTCATTTCTGTCCCAGGTACAGGAGATAGTTTTAAATCTCTGACTTAATGGCATCTCATTGTGATGTGTGAAGTGAAAACTTTCATCTAGACAAGAAAGAAGTTGAGTTCCCAAGTATGTCAGGGTTGTGTAGTGAAGAATGGAGGAGAATAAGCCAAGGAGAGAATCTCATTTAGCTGAATGCAAGGTGGATGTAGTCAGAGAATTTGAGAAGGTTACTCCTAAGGAATAGATAAATTAAAAATTAGACTTGTTAGATGAAAGAAAAGTAAAAAAATCATAAACCTCTTGAGAAAAATACTAAACCTTCAGGAGAGAAAAATATAAATTATAAAGTAGAAAAGTAAAGAGAGGGATGCAAAGATAAGGTTATTAGAAATGTTCAAGGGTAGTAGTTAGCTCTGTGTGGGAGTAATTCACATTTCCTTCTTATTTTCTTATGTGTATTATCTGCAGTTAATATGTATTTCTGGTTTAATAAAGCACATATACTTTAAAGATAGTTTTATGATTCCTAAAAGGGCTTGTTCTGATCACTCACATCCAACATGTTAATTTCTTCTGCATTTCTGATTATGTATAATTACCAAGCAGAGGTCCAGTTTCTGCTCATAGGAAGCAGTGATTGACAAGGTGAACTTGTAATTGAGGACATTCCTGTGACACATTCCAAACATACAGGGGAGTAGTGTCACTGATGCTGCTATACATTCTTTGTTCCAAGGCCAGAATGAAAAGTGCAGAGTATTTAAATGGTAAACGAAAGAACAGCAAAACCAATTAACAGCATATAGAAAGAACTTAAGGGTCTGACTACAGGGCTTGGTGGTGCTATTTCTTTGAAAACACAAAAAGCCAGTGGGGGGGTTGGGGGTGGGCAACCATTCCTGAAGCATGAAGTATTATTTGTAAGTGAAGAGGAAGACCTCAAACTATGTTCAGGGAAAATTAATAGTGTTTTTGCCACTCCCAAGAACTAATTTCAAGTATTACCAAGGAGGAGGAAACGTTTCTAGAAGAGAGAATCAGAGGGTAAATAAAGGGCAGACCAGAGAAATTATTATAAGTACAAAAGTGTGTGTGTGTGCCAATTAGTAATAAATATTGTAGGAATAAAAATAGCCTTCAGCATGAAGAAGGAAGGTTACTTGTTAATTAAGGAAATTGAGAGGCTTATTGGACATCTAAAATATCGGGAAGGAAGATAATGAAGGCATAATTGCAGATAAAAATTATAAGAGTGTCAAAAATGACTGAGGAGCGCTGAAGTTGCAAATGAAATGGAAATATCAAAGCCGTGCAGATAACATATTACTTGCATCTTAATTGCTGTAGGTAAAAGCAAAGGGAAGAAATGATGACAGCAGTGTGCAGAAAGAACATGGAGTTCACACCCATCTTTGAGAGCCACTCAACGGAGGGCAGGGCTCATCAGACAGCCCTGGACATGATGCAGAACTATTTCCTCAAGGGTATTCATTCTCAAGATACAGTCAGTTTGTAAAAACTGAGACAGTCTGGATATTGGCATCTCTTTTGTTTCTCCCAGAGGCCATTAGGTTGAACCCTATGAAATCACTGATATTCTACAGTTACTAAATCTGCCATTTCATATGGCTCATTGAATGAAATGTTCAGGGTAACCGCTGCTCAAAGTTAAAATAAATCATTTGTGGACTATTTCTTGGATCCTTTATGCAAAATGTAATTCTGACATTGAAGAAACATAAACCATTTATAGCCCAAAGCTAAATTTTTATTTAGCATGTAGTACTCCTTTCTCTAAACCTGGAGATACTGTAGGCTGTGAACTCCTGAGGACAGGTTCCTTCTTCTGTACTGTGTGTCCTCGGTGCACAGGCACAAAAACGTTTGTCACTGAGTCATAGTGACAAATAAGACCCCAAATAAATTTTTGCGGAATTGTGAGGTCAACTCTTTCTTTAAATAAAAACAAAATGTGAGCTTCTAGAGTGGAATCTGCGTGGTGTCCTGACAGATGTCTCCGGAGGATCACAAGATACAACGTTACCAGCCTGTCTACGACATCCTCCCTCTACTGGGAGTTTTTAAACAGTGAGTAAAATAAGCCACCCATACTCAAATCGTTAAAGGAGTCTAATTCTGCCTGATGGATATTAACAAATATTTACATTAAAGGGAACATTTCTGCATCCCTCAAGGGGTTATGCTAGAGACTAACAAGACAAGACAGTTATTTTCAGCAACAGCCAAATAATTGGTATTTGATAGAGTTGTCTGATTCACTGATAATTAAAATTATAAATGGGTCTTGTTTGGCCTGAGTGATTATGTTCATGCTCTGGTGAATCTGCCCTTTAAGTACTGGGGCATGTAATTAGACCCCTCTTTGACCTTTGCATAGCATGGTGACCACATCTAGGCTGTGACATCCATGGCCTAGATAAGTGCTTAAAACCAGATGGTGTTTTCAGACAGAATTAACACAGGCTCCTATTACCATTCCTTGGCTTGTCGTACACTACGGAGAAAGTGACTTGGGAAGGCCATATCACAGACAGGTTACGCTACTGTTTCCAGACCTTACTTTTTATTCCCCGAAAAACTTATTGATACATACATGATTCAAAATCCATTTTCTATAATTTCCCTTTCTTCTCTCCTTAAATTGTTTTTCTACTGTGTCCTATATAATAAACTCATTTTGGGGTAATGTAATGTCTGTGTGTGTAAGTAGTATGTGACTATCTGGATTCCCCTAGGTACTATTGAGTCAAACCACATAAAATAGCCAATATTCAACTTGTATTTGTACCACGCACCCACCCAAGCTGGATTCCCTCGTATGCCTAGATTTAGAATTGCAACTTTGGAGAACTTTATCCCTGGTTACAAGAGTCTGTCTATCCCAGTCCTTTCACTTTACAGGTGAAGAAATCAAAGCACACAGAGCTTAGAGGTTAAATGATGTGCTGAAAAATACTCCACTCATGAGGGGATATCAGGACTCAAACTCACATCTCTTGGTTTCACTTTTCTAGCTTCTTTTTAAAAAAGATGACCCATTCGTGATAAGAGAGCGTTTCCACAAAGTAACGTAAGTTGAATGGTTCCTTCTACTCTCCGTTCCCCCCAATTCTAATTCTGTACAATATTCTATGAAACTCTGGGTTCTATGTATTTTCTCAGTGATATCACACAAGAATATTTAATGGTAGGGCTCAGAATCACCTTAAGCTCCAAAATTTTAATATGAGAGGGATTTAGGACATATTTGATAAAAAGGTGGTTGTTGGGTGACGAGGAGAAAGGGGACCCATGTTTCTTTTAACCAGAACAGTTTCACTTTTATCTCCTTTAAATATACATTGATGTCCCACATAAGATTACATTTGGGGGAAAAAAAAAAAGCTTGGAAATCACCCAAATCCATCAAACTCTACAGGCATGTAGGAGAGCATGAGCGAGAGGATTTCCCTGAATCCAAGGTCTAACGAGGCTGGCAGCCCACGCTGTACTCGGTAAGTACTCTCCAGGCTGGAAACAAGCAGAGGGGAGACTCATGGCCCATCAGCTTCCTCCACTCCTGTTTTTAATAACTCATATGTATTCTGATTTGCAACCACTACTTAATGAGACATTGCATTTTGCCACATTTCACTTGTAAAATGCTAAATAGTGTTAGACTTTTATTTTAAACAAATAAAAACTGTATTTGTACCACATGGAGTGTGAAAGTGGAGTAACTCCCCTCACTGCTAGATCATCGCCCATGCTCAAGCTTCATGCATTCTCCTGAGATCGCATCCCTGAGTGGCCTTTTAAAAAATCCACCTGTCCATGAACTTAGCTGATCAAAAGCCTGCAACATCCCAATCAGAAGACATTTTTGTTTTCACCAACTGTCTAAATGCAGGCACCAAACTGGCATATTAACTGATGTCTTAGTTTATGAGAAATATACATCAACTGAGGGAGAGAGTGTAACAAGGCTTGTACCCAAAGTGGCTGAAGGGAAAGAATGGGACAAAGACCGCAGATCGGAAATCGGTGGTATAAAACAGGGCTGTCAAACTCATTTTCACCAGGGACCACATTAGCCTCGTGGTTGCCTTCAAAGGGCCAAATGTAATTTTAGGACTGTGTATATGTAACTGCTCCTTAACTAGGGGCAAGGAGCTTGGCGTTGCTGCAGGATAGGAACAAGGTGCTGGCCAGATAAAACAAGGTAGAGGGCTGGATTCAGCCTGCCGGCCTTGTGTTTGCCCCCTGTAGTATAAAACAACCCAAATGGAAAATTCTGAAAGAAAAAATGCAATCCACCTCCCACATAACACTTGCCAGGGGTCTCATCAGCTCCGGAGCCACCCCTGTGGTAGTGACTGAACACTGCCGATGACCGAAACTTGTTTTCTTGGCATCATTACACCTGAATCAATGATACTGATGAAATTATAGTAGATCAGTGTTGGAGGCATTCATTAAAATCTTGATGAGTCTTCTGTCACAGGAACAGTCCAAAATAAAAATCATATTTTAAATACTATGAAAATGGAGTTACCAAGAGCAACTCTGATCTTTAATCATTGAGAGTATTTCAAGATGACTTGAGTGGCAAAAAGAAGTTATTTGAGTGACCATTTCCTTCTTTCTTTTTTCAGATGAAGTAATATACTTATGTTAACTTACAAAAATCCCCACCTCAACAGAAAGATATTAACTGAAATAACAGTTACCATTTATGAAATATTTAATTATTCCCTAGGCACTGTGCTAGCTCCTGTACCCGCATCAATCATGCACTTCTCACAACACTTTCTGAAGCAGGCACCCTGTCATGCTCTCAGGCTACAATTGAGGAAACAGAGACAAAGACGGGTAGAGCAACTTGCCCGATGTTATACAAATAGCCGCTTCAGTAGAACTTTCCACCAATGGTGGAAACTATACTGTATTTTCTGATACAGTGGCTACTAGCCATATGTTGCTGTGGAGTAGTTGATGTATGGCTGGAGCCACATTTACTATTAATTTCATCTTATTGGAATTAACTTACATTTAATTTGCCACCTATGAATAGTGGCTACCATATTAGGCAGCACAGCTCCAGGGGTTGTGTACTTGACCTTTGTGCTCTGCTGCAAAGCCTCAGTTGCTCTTCTATATTTTATCCTTTCCGACTAGAAGGGTCAGAGCTCAGGATACATACATATCCCATTGTTTCTCTGGAGAATGCTGACTAATAACACCTTCTCCAGGAAGCTTTAATACCACAGATAAACTGTATATCTTTTTGTGCACTATATACATATCTATGCATTCTACATAAAGCAAGATCTTCATCCCTGGAATCAATTTCAACTTCTGCTTCCATGTGTGTAATATCAGTCCCAAGGAAGATGCAGGATATATGCTGTCCAACACCATGACAACCAGTAGCCACGTGTGTCTACTGAGCCCGTAAGTGTAACTAGTTTGAATTGAAATACTGTGTAAGTATAGGATACACACTGGATTTTGAAGACTTAGTGTGAAAAAGGATGCAAAACATCGCATTAAAAATGTATATATTAACTACATGTTGAAATCATAGCACTTTGGATGTAGCAGGTTAACTAAGATACTGTACTAAAGTTAATTTCACCTCTCACTGCTTCTCTAAATGTGGCTACTAGAAAATTTATAATTACGTATGTATCTTGCATTGTGTTTCTACCGGACAGTGCTGCTCATGGAAGCTCCTTTCATTTGGTTCTTCTGGGATACGTAATCCTTTTACTCATTGGTCAGTCGATAGTGGGTGATAATTTCTAATGGCTCTTATATGGGTGTGAGCTACTTTTCCCTACAGAATTTACTTCTTGGCTTTCAAAACCTGGTTTTACACTAACACAATGTAATAAAGAGAATCAGATTGTTATGTCCCTCTCAATAGTCTATAATTAGCCCTGGCTGGCGTAGCTCAGTGGATTGAGCTCGGGCTGCGAACCAAAGGGTCGCAGGTTCGATTCCCAGTCAGGGCACATGCCTGGGTTGCAGGCCAGGCCCCTAGTGGGGGCCACGTGAGAGGCAACCACACATTGATGTTTCTCTCCCTCTCTTTCTCCCTCCCTTCCCCTCTCTAAAAATAAATAAATAAATAAATAAATTTAAAAAAAAGTCTATAATTAAGTGATTGACTCCTAACACTCATCAAATGAACTTCCCTGATTATTTTTAAATCCCACAAATGAAAAATAGTTGAAAATAGTGAACCAAGCCTAGACAGTGCTTTAATTTAAGCAATTGAATTACCCATTCTTCTAAGGAAAATAAATTTTAAAAATTTTCTACAAAATGGTTGCCAAATTTCCCTTCGCATCAACCTCACTTTGAATTTTTAAATTGTTGCCATCTGCTTCATATATTTCATTCAGTTTCCCAGGTTTATCAGCGTATCTGAGTATACAGAGCAGAAAAAGAACAGTGAACTCTTTGAACACCATTGTTGACCTTTTACAAATGACCAGATATTTTTCCAGCAAAATGGCTTTGTTTGGGGACAACGCACATTGCAATTCAGGATATGCAGTCTAATGGCAAACCTCATGCAAGTCCAGGGAACAAAGGAAAGGAGGATCTTTTATAGACTTGGGAGGGGTTGTTGGAAAGGAAGAGTCCGTTGGAGGAAACGAAAGTTCAGAGCATTGTGACTCTCCATTGAGTTATGGCAGTCCCCATTTGCTGGGCTGTTCCCTAGCCATGAGGAGTCCTTTCTTCCTCCTGCTGAGGTATACACCTGCTGAGGTACAGTGATGGTATTGTTTCCTTTCTGAGAGGCAAGGTCCACTTCTTCCTGTTGGCGTTAGTAGTATGGGTTGAGTGACAGGCACGAGAGCTTTCTCTTCTATCCTCCCCACTTCACTTTAAATGAGGTTTCTCTTTATTAATTTTCACATCATCCATAACTTACCACCAGGCAAATGAGCTTAGAATCAATCAGACCTGATTTTTGGTTCATATATGAAGATTTACAGGTTTCTATAATTCCCAAAGACTTGGCTTCCTCATCTGCAAATTTCTGTCTTTAAATGATATATTTTTAAATATACTATATTGATTATGCTATTACAGTTGTCCCATTTTTGCCTCCCTGTTATTCCTCTCTGCCCTGTACACTCCCTCCCACCAACATTCCCCCACCTTAGTTCCTGTCCATGAGTCATATATATAAGTTCTTTGGCTTCTCCATTTCCTATACTATTCTTAACCTACCCCTGTCTATCTTCTACCTACCATTTATACTTCTTATTCTCTGTACCTTTTCCCCCTCCAGTCCTCCGCTGATAAACTTCCATGTGATCTCCATTTCTGTGATTTTATTCCTGTTCTAGTTGTTGGCTTAGTTTGTTTTTGTTTTTGTTTTAGGTTCAGTTGTTAATAACTGTGAGTTTGCTGTCATTTTACTGTTCATATTTTTTATATTCCTTTTCTTAGATAAGTTCCTTTAACATTTCATATAATAAGGGCTTGGTGATGATGAACTCCTTTAACTTGACCTTATCTGGAAAGCACTTTATCTGCCCTTCCATTCTAAATGATAACTTTGCTGGATAGAGTAATCTTGGATGTAGGTTCTTGCCTTTCATAATTTCAAATACTTCTCTCTAGCCTCTTCTTGCCTGTAAGGTCTCTTTTGAGAAATCAGCTGACAGTCTGATGGGAACTCCTTTGTAGGTAACTCTCTCCGTCTCTCTTGCTGCTTTTAAGATTCTCTCCTTATCTTTAAACTTGCTTAATGTAATGATGATGTGCCTTGGTGTGTTCCTCCTTGGGTCCAACTTCTTTGGGACTCTCTGAGCTTCCTGGACTTCCTGAAAGTCTATTTGCTTTGCCAGATTGGGGAAGTTCTCCTTCATTATTTGTTCAAATAAGTGTTCAATTTCTTGATCTTCCTCTTCTCCTTTTCATACCCCTATGATTCAGATGTTGGAACATTTAAAGATGTCCTGGAGGTTCCTAAGCCTCTCCTCATTTTTTTGAATTCTTGTTTTTTCATTCTGTTATGGTTGAATGTCTCTTTCTTCCTCCTGCTCCAAACCATTGATTTGAGTTCCAGTTTCCTTCCCTTCACTGTTAGTTCCCAGTACATTTTCCTTTATTTCACTTTTCATAGCCTTCACTTTTTCATCTAATTTGAGACTAAATTCAGCCAATTCTGTGAGCATCCTGATTACGAGTGTTTCGAACTATACATCTGATAGGTTGCCTATTTCTTCATCGCTTAGTTGTATTTATTCTGGAGCTTGATCTGTTCTTTCATTTGGGCCTTTTTTTTGGTCTCGGAGTGTCTGTTTTGTAGTAAGGGGTGGAGCCTTAGGTGTTCACCAGGGTGGGGCAACCCACCTGGCTGCATTGTGCTCTTTGTCGGGGAGGGGTCCGAGAGGGAACAGTGCCACTTGCTCCTCTCTCTGATTGTTTTCAGTCACTTCCCGAGCTACCCACAATCAAACTGGTCCTTTCTGGTGCTGATTCCTGGGTAGGTGGGTTTGTGTACATTTCTAAGACCCTGTGGGTCTCTCCAATGAACTCTCCTGTGAGGCTGAGAGTTTCTCCCATTGCCTCAATCCCCACAGGTATTTTCACTCAGGCTTTGAGGCTTTATTTCCCCACACTGGAGCCCTGGGTTGTGTGGTCTGTCTCACTCCCCAGTTTTTCCTCTCAGTTTGTCTGCACACAAGTGTGGAGCTGCCCAGTCTGCAGCCTGCTGCCTCGCTCTGTCCTCCAACTGCCACCTTGCTGTGAGTCCTCGCTGCCTGGCCACCCATCTCCGCCCCTCCTACCAGTCTGGGTGAGCATTTCTTCTTTAGTTCCATGGTTGTCAGACTTCCATACAGTTCAACTTTCTATTAGTTCCGGTTGTTTTTTGTTTTTAAATTTGTTGTTGTCCTTCTTTTGGTTGTGCGAGGAGGCATAGTGTGTTTAATGCCTCCATCTTGGCCGGAAGTTGGTTGATCTTAAAATGACTATTGTAGGAATTACATGAGAGAATGCAGATAAAGTTTAGCATGATGCTAACATAAGACAGACACTCTAAATGTTATCTATATTAGTATTATGACCACTATTTCTTCTCTAACTTAGTATTGAACCTGTGTAAAGAATTTGTCACCATAATTTAGTGGCTTAAAGCCACATGCATTTGTCGTGTAGGTCAGAAGTCCAGCACAGCATGGCTGGCTCCTCAGCTTAGTCTCATCAGCTGCAATCAATGGGCTGCTGTTTGGAAACTCTGAGGAAAATTGACTTTCTAAGCTCATTCACGCTGTTGACAGAATTTTGTCCTTGAGGTCGTTGGCTGCAGTCCTTGTTTCCTAGCTGGCTGTTAGCTGAGGTCCACTCTCAGCACCCAGAGCTGCCTACATTCCTCGTCCTACCCAATACGTGAATCATCCCTTTGTCCAGTATGCCCATGCTGTTAGTCACTTAGTAGCTTACCGGCTATCAGGTCAGCTATTGTGGTCACACAGTGATTGTGTTCAAGCACTCTTTCCTTTACTTAATAATGACCCCAAAGTGCAAGAGTAGTGATGCTGGCGATTTAGATATGCAAAGAGAAGCCATCAAATTCTTTGTTTAAATGAAAAGGTATGCATGTATAGGGAAAAAAAAAACATGGTATGTATAGGATTCAATATTTCCCATGGTTTCAGGCATCCACTGGGGGTCTTCACACATATTCCCCATGGATAAGGCAAGGGCTACTGTAGCTACTCTGATACCAAATATTTACTTTTATTTTTTTCCATTTAACATTAAAGTATGGGCAATCCTTTATTGTATTATGTTATTTCATAATCTTTTAATTGCTACATTTTGATTTCCTATAATTCCCTATGTGGATATAACTACAACTTACTTACCTTTTTAACCTATTATAGATGTTTACAGTATTTCCAATGTTTTAATATCACACATACTGTTTCAGTAAAGAGATGTTTGCATAAGACTTTTTCTGTACTTAGTATTATTTTCCTAAGAATGATTTACAGAAATGAAGTATTTTAAGCAAAAGACCAAAGATTTCATTTTACTCTTAACTCTGTACACTTTGGGGGATCTTATTAAATGAATTTCCATTTGGTTTTCTTTTAAAAGTTACTCCACTCTCCATTGCTGAAATTGAATTGGGGATAAAGCATGTTTTAGTTACCAGCACTGACCATCTTTGCACCCAGTAAAAGAAGGTTTGGAGCTCCCATGGATGGGAGTTGAGAGGGAGCAAAGGATGGGACAAAGACTACACCAGTGGTGTTTGCAAAGATATTTCAGAGACAGTGACAACTGGGCCAGTCCTTGAAATGCCAACCACAATAGAACGAAGAGAGTCTTAAACGAGAAGACTGCACGCGTTCAGCACCATCGTCTCTTTCTGAGTGACCTTATCACTCATCTGCTCTAGTACCTGGAGTTGTGTGGGCTGTGAAATCTGAGAACTCAGTGTCCCTTTTGTGTAACAGCAGTTTAAAACATTTCTATGTCCCAAGCTGACCATGAGGAGATCATTTTAGATCACCTACATCAAAGAGATCTCCCTTTTTCTTTTGGTTGTGCCTTGGCAGACAAAGGCCACAAACTCTGGCCATGTTTGCTTTTGTTTTTTATTTGGGCCCCACATAGTACTGTCAGAACAAAAGACAGGCCGCAGCTGTTCTTCTGAGAGATTTATGTTCGTGTTATCTGTTCCCCTCCATACCCCCGTGAACGGGAAACAGGCCCACATGGTGGATGTTAACCAGCATGGTATAGTGAAAATAGCATGACCTATAGAAACAGCTAGATAGGGCTTCAAATGCCCGTTCTTCCACATATCGGCTGTAGGACCAGGGGCAATTAATTGTTATGAACCTTTGTTTTCTCATTGCCAAAATGAAATGATTACCACACAGGCTGTAATTATATTGAGATGATGTTTGTAATAAGCCGTCCAAGATTTTACTTGCCAAAATCAGGATGCCTCTTGGTCTCTAACTCTGTCAGCACATTCAACCTCCACCCCCTACTCCAATCAAATAACTCTGAATTCTTTCTGGGAATTTCAGGTGCATCTCCTCTCCACATTGGAACAAACTGGTCCATGGGCTTCTGCTTTGGCATTCTGGGTATTTTATTCATTCTCTCAACAAATATTTATAAGTCTTAGTATGTGCCAGGCACTGAGGATCAATGAGCAAGACAAATAAGCTTCCTGCTTTCACAGAGTTCTAGTGAGAGAGGTGAGAAAACAAGATAAGTGTATTTCTATCAAGCAGGGACCAATGGTACCAAGGAATGTGAAACAGGGCTGGGTTAGAAGATGTAGAAAGAGGAAGGGGATGATGCCGAAGGCCTCTCTGGAAGGGATGGTTGAGAATGCCTGTAGGCCACTTAAGCCATTTGCTTCAAAACTGCTTCTGTTGATGCTTTCTTATGGGGAAGCCTATGATCTGTGGCTGGAGGGGATTGGCAGTGCAGCGGAAGGAATGTGCCTCTGTTATCCCCGATTCTGTTCCCTGCTCACCTCCCACCAACCCAGTTTAAAAAAAATGTCCCAGTCTTTCATGAAACCAGAACCTTTAGGTTCTCACCTTACCTCTTCTAGTCCAAAACATTCGAAGCGTTCATTTGGACATGTTTCTTCTTTATCCCTTTCCTTCTCTTCTTTTACTTTTCAAATATAACTCTTTCTTCCTCAGTACACAGCAAAAGCTCTCTGACTTACCCATTCATGCAAATGGATGCCTTTACCTGAAGGGACTGTGTCCCCCACCCAGGTGCTCCCAGCAGAAAGTATAGCCTCAGAGCCAGACCCTGAGGTGAGAGCAAGAATACCTGTGTCTGATGCAGGCTTTCCTACCTGCTGGCTTTGTGACCTTGGGCAAATTACCTAACCAGCCTCTGCCTTAGTATCCTTATCTGTAAAAGGGACTAGACTAAATGCTCTACCTCACGAGCTCCTTGTGAGAAGGGAACAGGGTAGCAGATAAAGTGCTTCTAACCATGGCTACATGAAGGAAAAAGACTTTCACTGATGGCTCCATCACAACAATTCAACTTGAATCCTGATGGATTAGAAAGAGACAGAGACAGGAAGGAAGGAAGGAAGGAAGGAAGGAAGGAAGGAAGGAAGGAAGGAAGGAAAGAAAAGAAAAGAAAGAAGGAATCAGAATTTGATAGTTGGCATCTGGGTAGGAAGAGGTCCTGTGTGAAGCATAGTGACCAGGACTCATTAGGGTAAGAGAATTTCTTAAGTCTTAACTGTTTATAAAGTCAAGGAAAACAGTCAATTAAATGCCAGTTGAAATAAGAAAGCCTGCCTCTGGGTAAATTGCAGAAATATTTTGGTTGGGGGCAGTTGGAAGAATTTCCCTTAAAGAATGTTATTTGATTTGCTCCCAGTTCAACTCCCCCTACCCTGCAATAAGACAAAAAGGCCTGGGGACTTCCTGGGGCAGCCAGCTATACTGTAATAAGTCAGTGACTTAATCCCTCTCTTTAATGAAGCTCATTTGCTCTTTGCCAGGGAAGCTAGCAGCCCTTTGCTTAGTAATTTAATTGCTTTTTCTTCACTGTTTAAAGCCAGCTTTGCAGGTACAGGCATGGGGCTTATACCGTGCCTTAAATAATGTTTAAGTGGGAGGCAATGCCTTACCTGAGTGGACTGGGCACTAAAGGGCATGGGGTCATCTCCAGAGCTCCCTGCAGGGAGGCACCAAGCCTTGGAGACTGCTCCAATTGTGTTCCCTCGGTAACCAGACTGCCCTGAAGCTGTTTTCAAACTGTAAAACCCATAAAGTGAAATTTATTGCACATTGCTGTATTTTACTAGAGTTAGAGGGTTCAGATAAAATTTACTGGATAGATGTAAAAGTCTGTCGATAGGAAAATGAACTGTTTTCACAGGCACTCTCATTGAGCGGTTTTGATCACTATACTGAATCCAGACTGTGTGAGAAGGGTTTCCTCCTGCTTTAGCATAATGGAGGGCAGGTAAATGCAACCACCAGCTCTGCAGCCCTCTGGCTGAGGCTGACAGGCATAAGCTGATCTACCACTCAAGGGCCTCAACCTTCTCTGGCACTGCTGACACTCACAATCCGAGACAAAGCATTTTGCCATTCTTTCTGTTCTGCAGAGTGGGGACACAGGTAGCGGTGGGGAGCCCAGCACACTGAGGACTGAGGACTGTGCTCTCTGGACAATGAAGATAGGCACAGAGGGGCGGTTGTGGGGTGGGAGGGGGAGTGGTGGGATCAGCCAGGAGCTTAAAGGGGAGTTTAATTGGGCAGGACTTCTAAATTCTCCTGGGATGTTGCCCTAATGATCAGAATTCAGCATAGCTTGTGAAAAGTACTGTGAGGAGGTAATAAAAGCCCCATTTCTCCCAAGATCTTGCTATGGCTATCATGGTCAAAATCTAACAGAGTGAGAGAAAGAAAGGAGGAAAGCGGGGTAGGCAGGAAGGGCAGAAGGAAATGAAGGAAGAAATAAAGATAGAAAAAAGGCAAAAAATGGGAAGAGGGGATCAAAGAAAGATATTCTTTTAGGAAGAAGTCTTTCCTGATTGAATTTGTTCCCTGGTATGTGTTTCCTTCACACAAGGGCTGAGCCGCAAACAGTCCTCATCCGAGGTGAGTGTACATGTGGACGTGTGTAAGGCGCCGGGGTAGGGTTTCCCAGTGTAGACTGCCTGCTAGTGATACACAAAATATTTTAGGTGGGACATGAATGAATGTATTTTAGTGCTCATGGTGTATTTAAAGGCAGGTTAGAAAAATACTGGTTTTCCTTTTTTAGCAATGACAACAAAATCTATTTTTTTAAAAAAAACATATTTAGTAAAAAAAAAATAAGTCTGAATAAAGGAAACAATAACGATAGATGACAGTACATTTGGCACAGCTGGGGACAGAAACGAAGGAAGGGCTTATAGTACAGAAGAAGCAATGGGGAAGCGTAGGCGGTGCTGCTTCAGCCTCCAGAAACGTTACAGGAAAGTGAGCCACGTGGGGCTGTGAGGACTCACTGGCAAGTAAAGGTTACAGTGATAGAAATGGCCAGGGGGGCCTTGGGACAGGTTCAGGGGAATCGCCCAGAATGAGCTGCTGCCTTCCACGGCTCCCTGGTTGCAAGTCTCCTGCAGACCCTTGGAGCTTAGGAGAAAGAGAGCAGAAGTAGGGGAAACAAGAAAAGAAGGGGTGCCGGCATGCTCCAAGGAGTGCACTGCCTTGCTTTATCTTGAGGGTCTTTATCTGTTTTCTAAAGGTGGGAATTTTAGGAGAGTTCTGAGAGGAGGATCTCAACATAATACTCATCAGCTTTCCAGGTATGCCCTTCTGTACGCTGATTCATCAAAATGAGTGCATAGAGGCGTCCGTCATTTCCTGGTCAGTTTCACCTTCAAAGAATGTTACCGGAGATGGGTCATGACCAAGGCAGGTCTACCCCACATGGTCTGGAATGTGTAAACTATTTGCTCCTAAGCATCCTTGGTTAAGGAATACAAGACCTTGCTATTTATCATTAGGCTGTAAATTTCTTGGCCAGTTTGTTCAGCTCTCTGTCTCAGTTTCCCCATTCCACTCGTCAAGGAATTTTTCTAGCCTCTTACTATCCTGCCTCATAAGGATACCACAGACATCTGCGAGGAATGGAATTTATATTGTCTCTATTTTTTTGAAACCCTCTCTCCCGTCACCACACTTTGTGAGACAAAGACAACGCTGTGCATTGTCCACGCACTTTTATTTCTCTCTTGGGTACCCAGGAAGACTAGTCCTTACCCTCTCTCTCCACGGTGGGGCCATATGACTAAATCTGATCATTAACATGTAGAAAAGAGGAGACGTTTGTCTTTTTCTCTGACCATAGGAGGCTGATCACAGAGCACCCTGCTTTCCAGGAGCTAATAGTATCTTGGGTAAGATCAGCACCTTGAGTACCTAACAGTACGATAGGACAGACTGATATAATGCATATACTCTAAGGAAGTTAGAGCAGGAATGTCAAGAGACTGTAGAGGCAAATGGAAATGTAATAGAATCAAAGACAACAGCAGTATTTATGGAGTCCTTGTAATGTGTCAGGAGTTGCGCTAAACACTTGCTTCAAAGAAGTGAAACAAACAAACAAAAAAACAAAGAGAAGCCAGTCAGGGAAATGCAAGGAAACTATCAAAGTACTAGTTGGGCTACTATTGAGATTCAATGCAATGCAACTCAATAGATATCATTCTGGTGCCTGTTAAGTCTAAGGCACTAGGTTCAATGGATGATTTTGTACAAAAGATTCCTCAATATTTTCCCTCTATCCAGGAAAAGCATCCTTCCTCCCATACATGTGATAATAAAGCACTAGGAAGAGAGAAAAGTATGCACAGTCAGTTGTAAAGACGGTTCTACCTCCAACTACCCTTTGACACCGGATATTCACAGGAGATCACTTTGATCAAATAGATTGAATGAGTTTAAACAAGTAAGTGGGCAAACCAGTAAACAACTTTTCCCACAGAAATTGCCCTAGTATTCTCTTTTTTCCCCCTACATTGACTAAATTAACAGTTATGGCAGAAGTGATTTCAATGCAACACTGTCTCAGCATTCCCAAGCTGAGGCTGACTTGCTTTGCCATACTGGAACTAAATGGGAGAGCAATTGTTTTCATGGATCTGAGGATCATGTCAGAGTTACAAGGGACCTTAGGCATCATTATGTCCCAAATGACTTATTTTTACAGGTGAGAAAAATGGATCAGAAAGGAACTGAAGCGACTCACTCAGATTTTGGTGCCTAAACCAGGCCTAGAGCCCTAGGCGCCTGCTTTTAAATTCAACCCTTTCTCTAACACAGCATATTTCTCTTCCTACAATCTGTCGATAGCTGCACAGTTAGCTGCCCAGTGTCTTCCAAGTAAAATTTCTAAGTATTTTCCTTCTATAAATTCCAGTGACTTACTTCAAAACACAGAATAGCTGAGCAATCATTTGGTATTTAATTAACTTAAAGCCAGATAGTGGAACAAAAATTGGATACAAGCCACCCCCAGAGAAGCACAGTATCTTTTTTTTAGCATTAGTTTTTTTTCACGACTCATGGATTTGGGAGTTTATGGGTAGAAGGAGGAATAGAAGAGAAAGCATCACAGTAGATCGATACTTTTTTCACTGTATAACTCTTGAACTAGTAAAATTGTATCTTTTTCATATCTACCCTCAGTAATTACTTTAGCAATGGACATGATCTGTATTGATGTAGCAATAACTCATGAATATATTTTATTAGAGAATGAAAGCTGCATTAAATTAAATACTGTTGAATTGAAGAGAAAATGGTTGAAGAAATTCACTCCAGGGCTGAGAGATTATATGTAAAGTTGTGGCCTAAAGTGAATTTTTATAGCTGTTATAAACCCTTGAAAATACTGAGACATTTACCTGCGGTTGGCATCTTTATGATTAGATCAAGAGAAGCACCACCTTCAGAGATGACCAGACTTGTTTAGTGGCAGTTGCAGTTTGGGGTACATCCAAGGAAATGGGGGAAAAAGCTGCAGTAAAAAAGAAAGTTCATGCTTTTCATACCATCCAGTGGATAAGGGAGAAAAACAGTCTCGGTACCAAGACAAAGAGAAGCGGGGATGGGAGGGTAGGTACAGAAAACCACGAGGGTGGTGGATGAGAAAGAGGGACTTGTGACAGGAGAAGAGGTTACTAAACAGAGGAGAGTGAGGCCTCAGGAGAAGCGAAAACTTGAAAAGGAAGAGCAGTGGGGACCATGTGAACATTAAAGGAAAGATAACAGGTTAGAACCTATTAAATGTTATTGAATAAAATAAGAATCCATGAATAAACACTGGTCCAAATTAACATATACATAAATTAAAGAGAAATAAAAACTCTTTCTTATAATAGAATGCCAACTAATCAATATGGAATGAATGAGAAAAGTGTGAAATCACCATTTGACAACCAGCATAGGAATAATTGATTCAGGTAAGAATCATCAATGCATCAGCTAAAAATAATGGGTCAAAGTTTGCTAAGAAATGGGATATTTACATTTCTCAAAGTAGCTCTCTGAGATACAGGAGTGGGCAAAAGTGGGTTTACAATTGTTCATATGGAAAAAACAATAATAAATAACAATGCAAGAATGAACTCTGTGTTTTGTATACTCATGGCTGTAAGTCTGCTTTTGCCCGCCTCTGTAATGTGATTTATAGTAAGAAATATATATTTGGTTTCTGGCACCAGGGCTCCTAAAACCCTTGAAATGTCCTAAGTGTTGAGAGGACAAAGTTGGTTCTCATTATGGTAATGAGGTGGCTTTGGGACCCCATCTAATGTTGGGGGCTGGTTACCAGGGTAACCAATCATGAATAGAGGGTTGAAACTTTTACTACCAGGATTCAGGGAGGGAAATGGGGCTGGAGGTTGAAGCAATCACCAATGGCCAGTGACTTAATCAAACATGCCTGTGTAATAAAGCCTCCATACACACCCAAAAAGGGGGTGGTTCGAAGCACTTCCAGGCTGATGGAGGAGAATGTTTCCAAGTATCCCACACTGGGCCCTAAACTCCGTGAGGACAGGAACTCCTTCGTTTGCAACCTCATCCCATGTATCTCCTCAGCTGTTAGTTGATTTCCTTTATATGTCTACAGCACGTTATGGACTGAATTGCTCTTCTCCTTCCAAAGTTTATATGCTGAATCCCCAATCCCCATTGTGACTGTATTTGGAGAGAGGCCTTAAAGCAGGTACAAAAGGGGGTAATTAATGTTCAGTGAGATCATAAAGGTGAGGCTTAATCCAATAGGACGGGCATCCTTACACGAGGAGGAAGGGACACCAAGAGTGCGGTACCATGTGAGGGCAGAAGCAAGGACGTGGCCCTCTACAAGTCAGGAAGGTATCTTCAGCAGAAACCAATTCTGCTGCACTTTAGTCTTAAACTTCAGCCTCCAGAACTGTGAGAAAATAAATTCCGGTTGTTCAGGCCTGTAGAACTTCGTTATTACAGCCGAAGCAGACTAATACAGAATATATATTATAAAGAAAATTAAGGTTATACTACATACCAATTTTGTATCTCTCCTTTTTAAATGATCACAACTTTGCCAAACATTTCAATATTCTTTGAAACTATGATTATTGAAATAGATATGTAATATTTCATCATATCAATACGCCTTGGATTCTTTAATCTTCTATTGAGTACCTAAGTTTCTTCTGATTAAAAAATACTGTCATAAGCATTTTTATAAATTAATATTGACCTGTAGTTCTAGTATTTTATTTATAAAGCATTCTGACAGGTAAAGATTAAAATTTTTATGTAATATATAAAAATTATTTTCCAAAATTATTAGGCCAAATTTCACTTACATTTATTGTATTTCTAGTAAAAGTAAGACTTTTATATGTTTATTGGCCATTTGATTTCTTCTTTTGTGAATTGTCACTATCCTTTTATTATCTTTGTAGTTGGTGGTTTTATTTTTTTATTGATTTTTAAGAACTCTACATGTAGAGATAGTAACTTCTTTCTCTCATTTGTTATAAAACTTTAAATTTTACTTTAATGTACTTTTGTAAATATTTAATCCTACCTTTACCTAATTAAACCTGTAAGTATGTCCTCTCACCAGCAAAAGAGACTGTTATTTCTCTCTGTTCCTTTGATTAGTTCTAATAACCACAGAAGGTCTTGCAGGCACTGCAAACCCTTGTATAATTTGGTTCATTATGACAAAGATTTTAAGGTAGGGTAAGTCAAAGCATGTTCCCTGAACCAAGCTTTGTTCAATGAAAAACTGATGTGATATAGTTAACCTCTAACCTAGTCCTAATTCTGTTCTCCAACTCTAACATTGTGTAGGAACACTGCAATGGTTTGAAGTACTGAGTTAAATATGTCCAGAATTTCCAATTACTGGGAGAGGGATTCAGCCCAACACTTTCAAAGCTTGACATGAAATAGCCGCCTTATTTGAAAAGTGTGGTTTTAATCTGTGTCATAGCAACATTCTGTCTTTGAGTAAGATAAATAATCAACTTCCAAACTCTTGTGGGGACTTTGTCTTTTATTCTATGAAGGAATTGTGAATCTGTGCCAAACATATATGTGTTTCAAAATTATCCAACTGTGATATGAGAATAATGTATATTAACATTATTAGGAAAAAAAGAAAGAAAACTATAAAAACTGAGTCAAACTTATAGGGGCATGTAGTAATTTAATATAATATGTGCCAAGCTTTGTGTCACAATCTGAAATCCTAAAGATTCTGCGTGTTTTGTGTGCTGTTTACATATTTTAAGTGAGGCTTCTTTTCCTGCCCTGTTTATGACTGAACAGACATATTCACACTTGAAAGGAACATTGTTTATGCAAACCACATCGCAGAGAAAATACAGGAGGGTGCATTACTTGAGTGTATTTTAAAGCATCTAAATTTAAAAATTAGAACCATTGAGTTCCAATTCAGCACATTGCCTTTGGCCTCAGGTCGGTTACTGGACATCTCTCTCCTCAATTTTTATTTGCGAGGGTGGGAATAATAGTTGTTTCTCCTCCCTTAGAAGTTCACTGAGTAGTAAAATTCCCATAAACGCACTAACAGGACTTACAACTTATAGACTCCATGAAAGCAAAATTTCTCCTGCAAGTAGGTTTTGTTTGGCCTACACGTAGGACACACACTTTCCAAGTTAACCTCCCCTCCTCTTCTGAATGCCATATACCCACCCAGCTCTCCTCATGCCTCAACCCCCACCCCACAACCTCTGCATGCAAACATTTGCACGTGGGACCACATTGTTTTACAAAGTACAGACCACCTGTACATAGGCACTTATTTAAGAAAGCAGTGACCTGGGTCTTAACCCAGACCTACTGAATCAGAATCTCTGGAGAATGGGGCCTAGCAATTCATGCTTTTAATAAGAATCACTGGGCAAATGTGAGAGACCCTTGTTTTTCATTTTTAAAAGATCAACCATCATGCATACAGAGAGTCTTCAGGGAAATTAAAAACACTCTCACAGCCACAGGCAGAATGATCTAGAAGAGTCTAGCTTAGAGTCTGACCTAATTGTATACTTTTCATGAATAACATTAAACATGAATAGGAATAGGCTTGGGAAACATACAGGGTCTGGCAAAAATAACGCCGAGCCCTGTATAAAAAATCTTTTATGATAAAATCATAAGCAAGCAATTCTGTAACATAACAATATCACACTCAAGCACACCATATGACATTTTAGGTGGAATGTTCGAATTAAAACTATAAATTATTACACCCATATTATTACCCTACCAACCATACTCCAGCAGGTGTTACTTCTGCAGGAACCTGTGTTTGATCTTCCTCAAATTCCTTGCCCGGATCTGTTAGGCCTGCCCCCAATGCCTATGGCTCAGTGGACAGCCTCCTTTCAGAACAGGAAGAGCTGGTGTACCTTATTCTTGTGAGAATGGAATCCTTGTTGGACTTTGGGAACCGTCATTTAAGGTGGGACTATTTATTAAGATCCCATCACCCACGCTTGGCCAGTCAAGTGTTCTCTGGAATTGTCATCTTGGATGGGGTGACTCTAGGGCAGAAACTAGACAAAGCTCAGCACCATGAGGAGCCTGTCCACAGCTCCTGTACAAAAGGCCCTGATCTGCCGTGGCTGTGTCCTTCGTTCTTCAGCTTTTCCTTTTTATCTACGGCCCACTGCCGATCTTTGCAGCTACCTTTTATTTTTTATTTTTTTCACTTGAGTTAGCCAATGACAGTTTCTGCTACCAGAGAAATTTAATTCATTCTCCTGCAAATATGTTGGCCTCCTCTCCCAGCATTTTTATACAGCAACATTCATTGGGAGGCTCTGGTCAGAGAAGGGGCTAGAGAAAGAGCTCCTGCAGAAGAATTTGACCCTCCCAGCTGATGCCTTCAATTAGCCTGGCTTTGTAATTCTTGTTCAACTCCCCTGATGCAGTCTGACAGTCTGAGGAATACTGTTTCTCCACGATAAGAAAGCCTTTGCCTTAGGGAGGAGGGAGAAGATTGAATGGAAGTCTTTTATATTCACTTGAACCACAATTGTTTTGCTGACACAGGGCGAGGTATTAACAGGGTTTTGCTGTTGGGGAATTAAAAACCATTTGGCCCATCCCTTGTTCTGACGTTTCTCATTTTTAATATTGTGGTTTAAATGCAGTAGCATGTGGTTAAGAAAAAAATGAAAATGTGCACCCTGACCTATATGGATATTCAAATGTCCACGTGACTGTGGCATTTGGAGAATATCCCAATTTAAAAGGCTTCCACATTCAGCCTTCTGGTCAGCCTTCTTAATCTCCCTTGATCCTCTTACACCCTCTTTTTGGGGCTTTCTATTCTATCCTACAGCATCTGGTTCTCTTTCCCAAATATACATTCAAATCAGTTGAAGAGTTTTTCAAAATATTGATTCTTTACCTGAACCATAGAGATGCTTCTTTAATTGGTGCGGAATACCTTCTGAATATCAAGATTTATGAAGCTGTCCTCCTCCAAGTGATTCTAATATAGAGTCACGTTTGAAAATCTGTGTTTAGGGCAGGTGTTGGCAAATATGGCCCACAGGGTCCAGTGCCAATTTTATAAATAAAACTTCACTGGAGCCCAGCCACACTCATTCAATTACACATTGCCTATTGGTGCTTTCTTGTTACAGCAGCAAAGTTGAGGTGTTGTGGCAGACACCTTACTGCCTGCAAAACCTAAAATATTTCTTAGTTTAGTTTTCAATCTCTGCTGTGGAGCTGTGGTTCTTAAACTTGCACATGCATCAGAATCACCTTCTTAATCTTATACCTCATAGGGCCCCACCTGCAGAACTTCTGATTCCCCAGAATTTGCATTTCTAACAAGTTCCCAGGTAACAGCATTGTTTCTCAAACCTTAATCATCGCTGAGGTTCTTGTTAAAATGCAGGTTCTGATTCCGTCAGTCTGGAGTGAGTCCTGAGGTTCCGTGCTTCTAACAAGCTCTAGGTGATGCCGATGGGGCTGCTCCCTGTACCACTGTTTGCAAGACCATAAACACTTTTGGTTTCCCACCTCTATACCTTCATTCACAATGCCCTTTCTGCTTGTAGTGTCCAATTTTTACCCATCTTCAAGCTTCTTGTTCTATGAGGAGAAGTCCTGAATTTGCCATTTTTTAAAAAATTTCATTAGAAGTCCATGTGTGCCTTTCATATGCTACCTTTCACTTTTTACCTTGTGTTATTATTATTTATGTTCTATTTGTTCCACTGGACAGAAATCACCTTGACATGGCAAGGGAAGATATTAGAAATGTGTAAAGATGAGGATCAGGTAGCAAAGACTTGGGAGTACCTTGCTCTAAGGGGACTTTGCTGCATGGTGGAGAGCCAGAGCTTCTTACAGTCAGGATCATGTCCTGTCTCATGCAAAAGCCTAAATCACTGAAGAGCCTGTGTTAAGTGTCCTGGGGAGGGTGGGGGAGGATAGTGCCTTTGAAGACCATGAGAGGGAAAAGCCCAGGCTTTTCTCTCCCAAACTGAGGAGGGAGGCAGCAGGGACCCTCCCTCTCCCTGGCAGCACCCAGAGCAGTAAGAGACACTCAGAGAGGAGGAGCTGTGTGGTATCCCTGGAGAGACCAGATGCTGAGCCCGGAAGCTCCCAGGCCTGGTAAAGTCTTCCTGGCTCAAGGGTGACTCTCTAATAGCCATAGAGAGTTATACAGCTTCAAGGAACAATAGGGATTTGGCCAGGGCTGTGTCTACCGTGCACACGGTGGTATGGAGTGAATGTGTTATTCCCTTGCATTCCAGGCACCACATAAGCTTCTCAAATGCTTGTAAAAACCTAAGGGCAAACCTGATTTCCTGCTGATCGAAAAGAAGGAGCCTTAATATCAAATTTCAATTTATTGAAAGAAACTACACCAGGTATGATATACATATTTTTGCAAACCCAAGCTTGTGGACTATGCAATAGTCTTGCAATAATTTTAGAAATATTATTGAAAGGAATAACTAGAAAATTGGCAGAGATTTATCTATGAAGATGTTTTCATTATAGAGTTAGTTTTTTGAAATGTTATAAAAGGATTACAAAACAACAAAGATGGATAATTATTAAAAACCTTATGCAGAAGATTTTTTGATGACATGAAAATTTATTCTCAATATTTTGTTAAGGGCAAAAAGATCATAAAGCAGCATATGCAGTCTGATCTCAACTTTGTCTAAAAATAATGCATGTTCATGGGCCCCAAAATGCTGAAAAGAGAACGTAAAATATTAATCATGATTAACTCTAGGCAGGGAGATTGCGTCATTTTAATTTTCCTCTTTGTGGATTTTTGAATTTTCCAACATTTTGACAGTTAAATTTATGTATTTCTATATATCAGAAAAACATTTCAAGGTCATTTTAAAAATAACTGATTTTTAAAATTCAAAAACTCTTATTTTGGTGCCACAAGTACTCAAAACTTCATGGCATTGCTAAGACTAAATCTCAAATTATCTGATATTTCGCTTCCCCCGTAAGGCCTTAGCTAACAAGCTTTTATTTCTATTATTTATTTATTTATTTATTTATTGAACTTATTTGGGTGACATTGGTTAAGAAAATTATCTAGGTCCCAGGTGTACAATTCTATAACACATCATTTGCATATAGTATTGTGTACTCACCACCCTAAGTAAAGTCTCCATCCATCACCATTTATCCCCTCTTACCCTCTTCTACCTCCCCCCATCCCCTTATTTCTCTGGTAAACTCACAGCCATCATCATACTCAATAGGCGCAAACTAAAAACATTTCCCTTAAGATCAGAAACAAAACAAGGATGTCCTCTTTTACCCCTCTTATTCAACATGGTACTGGAAGACCTAGCTACAGCAATCAGACAAAAAGAAGAAATAAAAGACATCCAAATTGGAAAGAAAGAAGTAAAATGGTCATAATTTGCAGTGACATGATACTGTATCTAGAGAACCCTAAAGACTTTACTAAAAAACTACTAGAATTGATAAATGAATTCAGTAAAGTAGCAAAGTGCAAAATAAATATCCAGGAATCAGACACCAATAATGAACTATTGGAAAGGGGAAACTAAGAAAACAATCTTATTTACAATTGTATCAAAAACTAAAAGACCTTGTAATAAATTTAACCAAGCATGTAAAAGACCTATACTCAGAAAATTATAAGACACTAAAAAATGAAATTGAAGAAGATAAAAATAAGTGGAAGCATATACCGTGTTCATGGATAGAAAGAATTAACATCATTAAAATGTTCATACTACCCAAAGTAATCTATAGATTGCAATTCCTATCAAGATACAATGGCATATTTCACAGAACTAGAACAAATATTACAAAAATTAATATGGAACCAAAGAGACTCCAAATAGCTTCAGCAATATTGAGAAATAAGAACAAAGTTGGAGGAATCATGCTAACTTATGTAAATTATACCATAAGGCCATAGTAATTAAAACAACATGGTACTGGCATTAAAACAGACATAGAACAACGGAACAGAATAGAGAGCCTAGGAATAAACCCATGTCTTTGTGGTTAATTAATATTTGACAAAGGAGATAAGATATACAATGTGGTAAGATAGTCTACTCAATAAGTGGTGTTGGGAAAATTGGACAGATATGTGCAAAAGAAAAGAAGCTAATGAGCTTTTTAAAGCTATACTTATATGACTTACTGTAAAATGTTTCACCAACTGCTACTGCCCCATGCCTGCTCTCTCATTTTTGGTAACTCCTGTCTCTAGATGATCATTCACCTGGCTGCTCTAGTTAGCTTCTTAAAGCACAGGGACTCAGTGCTGAGGAGAAGTTCAAATCTGGTTTTAAACCTCAGCTCTGCACTGTCTACTTGTATGTGTGACTTCACTAATCTTCAACTGCCTTATCTGTAACATGGAGTGATCATAGAAGTTACCTCCAAGGTTGTGATAAGGATTACCACTCTATGAAACCTTTAGCACAATTATGTCACTTCCATTCTCTTAGAAGTAATCTTAGCATTAGATTACTTCCTAGGTCTATGCCTTTTTTTCTTATGTGAAAGCATTGCTTAACCTCAAATCAGGAAAATGCAAATTAGAACCAGAATGAGGTAATACTACATACCAACCAGATCAGCAAATGCTTTAAAAGATGACAATTTAACATGTTGAAAAGGACATGGAGTAATAGAAACTCTAATAAATTGCTGGTTGTTGTAAACTGACACCACCACTTGGGAAAACAGGTTAGCATCATCTAATAAAGTCAATGACATGCCACCTTATTAGCCATCGATTCTACTCTTAACTATACATTCTAGAGAAAGTTGTGTACATGTAAATCAAAGCACACATTGAGAATGTTTACAGCAGCACTGTTTTGACTGAATTGGGTCATCTCCAAAATTTACATAATTTATATGTTGAAGCCCTACTCTCTGTATGACTGTATTTGGAGAGAGGGCCTTTAGGGGGGTAATTAAGATTAAACAATGTCATAGGATGAGGCCCTAATTCAATAGGGTATGTACCCTTGTAAGAACAGGAAGAAACAAGCTCTCTCTCTCTCTGTGACTGCTCAGAAAGAAGAGTTCTTCAGAGATATAGAACCAATAGGATATATGTATCCAATAGGATATATATAAATGTGTATATAGGTATACACACACACATACATACAACGTGCAGCAAAAGCTAGTTTATAGTTGGAAGTATGTGAAGCACATTTATTCTTGTATTATTTTTGATTATTATATTACTTTTATATGAAAACCTGTAAATGTACTTTGCCCCACCCTGCATGTCTGTGTATATGTGTGTGTGTATATAAATACATACATATGCATATATATACACACATAAATATACATATACATATATACACACACATACACACAGGGAGATAGAGAGGCCAAACTAAATTAAAATTTTTTTGTGGCTACATAACAAAGTGTAAGACTATTTTTTAGAAAGGCAAGAAAATTGATTACCACAAAAATCAGGACAGTGATTTACCTCTAGAGGGGCAGAGAGGGTATTGTGTTAAAGAAGGAAGACAAAGAGGTCTTCTGGGGTGCTGGCCATATTGCATTATATTGACTTTGGTAATACTTACATACGGATTCATTTCATAATCATTTATTATCCTGACATTTATGATTCATACACATTTCTGTATGAGTGTTAGATTTCACATTTTCAAACACTGAACATGTATTTAGGGGAATGCCAGGAATGCGGCACCCTGAAGGTGTTCCCAAGGTTCGATAATCCCAATTCCTGCCTGACAGGAGTCCTCCTCCCCTGAGTCTATCTGGCAGGCAGGCGGGACTTTTTGGACTCTATAGATTCAGACAGAGGAAGTTAGGACCAGACTTTTTCTTCTGGCCTAGGGCAGAATCTGGAACTGTGGAAAATCCTGGAGCAAAAATCAGCACACCTGTGCTCTCAGAGTGAGTAGAGGTGTTGGAAATCTTTGGCATTCCAAGAGCAGAAGTGGTGCCTTCCCACAAAAGTATTCCAGGGGCGATTTCCCTTTCTCTTTCCCCAGGGAGCGCCAGGTAGGGACGGATACCTGCCAGCTGGTATTTAACTATCCATGCAGGCAGAGATAGCTTTGCATCTCACTACTCACGGAAGTGCATACACTGGAAGCTCAGTCTGAGCCCTCTGAATAGGTATAGGCAAGCTATAATTTCTGTAAAGAGTTCTAGTGGCCAGAGAGAAGAAAACTGAACATAATATCCAGACAAGGTGGACCTTCAGTAAATAGAGCTCTGCAATTGCTAAAACAATACAACAAAAATAATGCAAGAAATTAGGAGATTTTATTTCAGCCCCTAAAGAATCTGTGGGACTATACATCATGCTTTTTTCACTAAAAATTTAATTTATAAATTGAGAGGATTAATTAATATCCCAGCATATCAAGTGCCATACATATCCCAAAATACTGCAAAACTACAGAGATGGGAATCATGAGGGAAAAGGTGGAAGACTTGGAAGATAGCTAAACATGAATAATAGAAGTAGAAGGAGTGAAACAAAAACCACAGACAGAAGAGAAGCAATATTTAAAGTGCTTTTGCTTAAAAAAAAAGAGTCTGATGAGTAAAAGGCCTTACTTAATTCCAAGTGTTATTTGAGAGAAAATAACAATTTAAAAAAAAAAACAGTCAATCTGGCATTGAAATAACATCTATAAATGATTGAGAAAGTATTTACAAGTCATTCAGCCACCAGGAGGTTAGGAAGATATTTGTACACATGAAAAAATTCAAAGAATTTAATGGCAATACGCTCCTTTTAAAGAAAACATTTCCATTAAAAAGTAATAAATGAGTCAATAGAGAACTCAAAATAGTAGAAGAGAAACAATAAACCTTGCAAAATATACAGCTCAAAAAAATCACCTGAACTCATAGACATATGAACTATATGAAGATTCTTAAAACGTAAGAGTCCTATTTCAAGGGAAGACATAGCAATAGGCTGGAACTAAATATTTTAAACTATCTTAGCAAAACCTGAGTTGTCAAAGTCGTAGAGATAGGGAGAGAATCAACGAGAGCAAACAAACTAGTGTAAGAATGGACCCTCTTGAAGAGGGATGTTTGCTTGGGAAAGAAAGAGCTAGTACCTTATTTTCACATGAAAATTAGAAAGTATAAGTTTGATTATGAATTTAAGGGAAAGAAATGGAATGAGAAATATAGTTGCTTTTCTAAATTAATAGATGCAGGTGGGGTTACAGGGGGTTGGAATAGTTTGATCAAATCCGAAAAAAGAATGACAGATGAATGCGGCCACTTATTAAATAATCTTGTTTCTATCTTTGCAATGATTGAAACACAAAGGACAATAAAGTTTTTAAAAATAAAATAAAGGCAAAATATTAATTAATTAATTAACAATTAATAGAAAAATACATACTATTAACTTTGCACTTTAGAGTTGAGCAAAAATTTTGGCACTAAGCTTTCTAACTTTTCCCTTTGGTACAAAGATATTTTATGTTTTGATACTTTGTAGTGTCTTAAATTGTCTAAAATAAGTTTTACAACAAAATATAGTATACATTTTGAAAAGTCCTTTATAGGATGTAGTATACAGTTTTTTAAAAGAACCTACACACATATACATTTTACAGAAAAATATGATAAAAAGTACCCACAAAAAATGAAAAAAGTTTGAGAATAAGGGAATGGGCAAAGAGAAAACAGGCAAAGGTAAACAGTAAGAAAAAAAGAGTGACAATATTAAAATCATATAATGAATTTAGTTTAAAAATACTGGACAGAATAATGTACACCTGTCTTAAACATTTATGCATCATAATAAATAAGGCAGCCGAATATAAAGCAAAATGCATAGAAATACCAGTAAAATTTAATTCAAATTCAAAATAGTACCCTTTAATTTAGAATTTGACAGTTGTGTTAGACTGAAACTGAGGAAGTACATAAATGATTAATACAATTTTATAACTTTTAAATAGAAAAATACATTACGTGTATATCCATGGAATAATTATAAAAATTAATTACATACTTGGCCAGAGACACTGTATAGGATATTTTCTATGACCAAATATAATTGGATAAGATTAATTAATTTTTAAAATAGAATGAAATAATTTATAAAAGATTTTGGATCAAAAAAGAAATCAAATATGAAATCACAAATGGTCTATAAAGGAGTAAAAATAAAAGTACTTCATCAAAAACCAAGTATCACAATAACATCTGAGTTCAAGGGAAAATGTATGGCTTTCAGTGTTGCACAGAGCAGATCCTAAAAAAAGAAAAGAGGGGAGAGGAAGTGAATAGTTATTAAGAATTTTTTAATTTACTAAGTTATCAGAAACAAATTAAGCAATGGAATCTACCAGAACTAGTAAATAAAAATTAGTAAAGAAAAAAGTTAAAATTAATTAAATAAAGACAAAAACAAAGAACATAGATATTAAAAAGCTGATTATTGATAAGATCTAATTTTTTTTTTCTAAACCCAGAAAGCCCAATTAGGAAAGTTAGAAGAAAAAGGCAAAAGTATACAAGATGAGAAATGAGATGGAAGAAACAATTACAGATGTAAAAAAACAAATCAAGAGAATGCTCAGAAAGGCACTTGCAACCCTAGCAACAAATCAGAGGAAAGGGGTGATTTCTTTGTAAATGTTAAGTCCTTAGCACAATGCTTTACATGTGAGTTTAATAATGTCATCTATCAGTATTATTGTTAGTATATCACATTCCAATATTTCTACCAGTTAATTATTAGATAAAACCCAAACTTCCCTGTCTGAGAAAAATTGCCAGGAACTGTCAAAGGATAACCATCATCCTCATTACCAGCAAACATTTATGAAGCAGCATCACGTCCAATGCCTGCTGTAATTCGTTAAAATATAAGAGAGGACCTCTACCTGCCAAGAACTTAAAATATGAAGGAGCTGATAAGTACACATGAGTAATTAGTTCAAGTCTGAGGCTCAAGAGCCAAAGAGGCAGCTGAGATAATATTCTACCTACTAGCGAAGGACAGGGAGGGGAAGAGCCCTTTTGGTAGGTTGATGACAGGAAGAGCTCATGGAGGTGGGATTTGAGTTGAACCCTGAAGCATGCACTAGATAAAAATAAATTTCGAAGAGAAAAAGGGAGTGGAAGCTGGAAAGAGAATGAGAAATTCAAAGCTTGTAAATTGGCCAGTTTGGTGGAAACGGGAGTATATTTCATAGGGATCTAGTTGGTGAAGAAGATAAGAGCATGTTGGACCAGATGATGCAGAACTCTGAATTCAAATTTACGGAGTGTGGAATTTTTTCTATAGGCAGTGCACTAGGCATTAGAGAGTTTTGAGCAGGTCAGAGACATAATCGACTGCAGTCTTGGAAAGGCTCTGTTGGCAGCAATAGACTTGGTGGACTTGGGGAGCAGGAGGAGTAAACTGGACCACGAATAGCAGGACAGCCCGGAGTGGGGCTGTTGTCATCATATTAAGCCTCGTGCACCCTGGTGAAACCTAGAAATGTCATTATTCTCATTCCTCAGATGTAAAAACACAAAACGACTTACTCTGAACCAAACAGAATAAGAAACTGTATGGACAACAAAACTAAGATGCCTGTGGCCAGCCTGGTGTGGTATCTGCTCAGTTGTACAATGGCATTTCACCAACTCTGCGCTGTCCTCCTCCCGGTGTGAGAGTGATTCCTTTAATCTTCGGGAATATTTCTCAGCTTCTCCAGAGATGGCAGCTTGAGAGAGAGAACCCTCTTGTCATGGACAGGTACACATTAATTTGTACACCATGCACGGGGCCAGTTTTCTAAAGGAGTTTACTCGAGTTTAGCCTGGGATTTGACCGTCCATGAAGCTCAGCCTCTCCTCCCGGTTCCACACCCATTCTCCACGGTCTGTGTCATCTCCGGGAACACAGAGAGTTAACCTTTGTGATCGGATTTGCTCTGTGCAACACGAAGTGTCACCCAACAAAGCAGTGTACAGGGCGTCTGTGAAATGTATGAAAAGAAGTCCAGGAATTCAGTTAATTAACCACATCAGTTTCTTAACGTGATCAATTTTAATTAAACTGAATTTTAATAGAGATCTGTGTAGTCTGCAGAGACCAATTGCTAATTCTACAAAGCATGTGCTGCTTTTCAGTTCAGATTTGCTCCCATCTAATTAATATGGATAGAGCATTAAGCCTTTTTGGACTCCGGTGGTTTTCATTTCATGACTATTAATGATTTTAATGAACTGGACTAATTCAGTAGTTTTCATCCCAGTGTTTCAGGGCTTTGTTCATCACAAATTTCAGGTTTATAATTGGTTTCCAGGTCTTAACAGTGGTCATTGATCAGCTTCAGCAGTTCCTTTTACAACTCGGTAGGCACTGGAGACGGTTAACCCCTTGCCGCCCGGCACTGAGAGGAGCCGTGCAGCGCTGCAGAGTAGGAGTCTGGGACTTAACTACCAGCCTAACGTAGCTACAGGGGCAGGAGAGGACTTAGAATTCACATGGTGATGTGAGCTCAGGACAGGAAAGGTCATGCTAGCAATATGAAGGCTTTAAATGAAAGGAATTTTAAAAAGTCTGATGATTAGCTGCCTTTTTCAGCTTTAATTCTCACTACTCCAAGCCCCCCCCCCAAAAAAAAAAAAAAAAAGCCTTATAAAATTATCCCTCTTATTTTGGCAATCCATATTTTTTAGCCACCCATTGGCCCCTGCCAAACCCTACCTAGTAGGCATCTTTATCAGCAGCCAAAGAGCTAGGACAAAGGAGTAAGAAAATGACGAATTATAGAGAGCTGATGAAAACAGAAACAGGGAGGCCAGGCTGAGGGGAGACAGAGCTCATGAAAACTAACGCACGTAAAGAAATGAGCGCAGTGAGGAACAGGTATGTGCCTTCTCTGGATTCAGCTCCTGGTCTTTGATTGCCAAGAAGAAAAAAATGGTACTTCAGCCTCCCATTGAAAACAAAAGGCAAAAGTTTTTAATATTCCCTATCTAGTTAGATCTCTTCATTGTTTCTGTGTCCTCACTAAGTTCTGAAAAGTCACAGGCAGATAGACATACATAGGAGTCCAGGTCATACCACCGAAGAAAGCCAAGAAGAAGTCAAATTCTCTGATGGAGGCACCTGTCTTTAATGATCCTAGAAAGACGAGTATAAACACTCAAACCCCAGTTCCAGCTTCCAGAAACGTAGCTCATAATCACAGGAAGCTATTAAAAAGCTTGTTATTGTAGGCCTACTCAGAAAACTTCCTCCTACCGCTCACACACCATCTGAAAGACTAACAGTTTTGCAAAGGTGCAGACCTGCAACTCTCGAATGTGCCAGGGGCTTGTTTCTGACATCATTCTGCCACAGGTCGAGTTGGTTTGCTTTCCAAGTCCACTTGGGATCTCACTCCCGTGGCTTTGGTGGTACTTGGTTTCTTTGATAACATTGGTTGATAGATTATGTCTCTGACCAGTTGAATTCATTTTCCCTCATATAGGCTAATATATTTAAACAAACTGCCAGTCGTAATGGAGTTGTCTCCACATCTGTTCATCTCTCAATCAATCCTCTTCAGTCTTGCTTCTGTCCCACAGAGCTGCTGAAATGCTCCGTCATCTATAAATGGTGACAATAATGGCTTCCTTATGGGGTTGTTGTGTAGATTAGCACACTTAATAAAGTGCCTCAATAAATTGTAGCTATTATTACCGCTCAAGTCACTGAAGACCTTCTGATTGACAAATAGCTTCAGTCCTCATCTGTCGAGCTGTCTGAAGCATTTGACACTGTCAACCACACTTTCTGAAACTCTTCCAAGAAACTATTCATTCATATATTCACTCCTCCAACAGATGTATACAGAAAGTCTGCTATGCATCAGGTGGTGTTCAGGGCACTGGGGATACTCTGATGAGCAAGGTAGAAAGTCCTTGTCCTTTGGGAGGTTTTATTTTTTTCTGTCAAGGAAAATAGACAAATATGAATTAAAAATAGTAGCTAAAATTTAATGAAACCTTAAATTGTGCCAGGCAACATTCTCACCTTTTTGCATCTTTTCACCCAATTAGCTCATTTAATTCATGAGAGATGGGTATTATCATTATCCTCATTTTACAGATGAGGACACCGAAGCAGAGAGAAGTTAAATATCCTGGCCGAGGTCTCCAGGTTTGTAAGTACTGGATCCAGGATATCAAGTAAGTCAGTCTGTTTCAGATTGCAGGCTCTTAAGCCCAATGCTCTACCAAAGAATGGAAAGCACAGTGGTGTCACACCAAGAATGTTGCGGTGTGTGGGTAGTCAGAGAAGTACTCTTTCAGGTGGGGATACTTCAGCAGAAACTTACACACTGAGAAAGAATGAGGAAAGTATGATGTCCTGGAAGCCAAGTGCGATGGACTGAATTGTGACACCCCCAAATGACTGTATTTGGAACTAAGGCTTTTAGACTGTAATTACGGTTAATGACTATATAAGAGTGGGCTCCAAATCCCACTGAATTGGTAGCCTCATGAGAAGAGAAAGAAAGAGACCTCTTTCTTCGCACACATTCACCAAGGAAAGGCCAAGTGATAGAAGGCAGCTGTCACCAGCCAGGAAATGAGCTCTCACCAGGAAAAGAATCCTGCCTGAACCATGACCTTGGACTTCTGTGGTATTTTGTTGTTGCAGCCTGAGCTGACCAATACATGGATCTATCTTGCTCGTCTCATGTCCCACTTTTCCCCTTTCTTGTATCCCAGTTGTGACCAACTATTAATCATTCCTCAACTCGACAAATTGTCTTGCACAACTGCAGACTCCAAGGAGCACTGTCCTTGCCAGATGTGAGAGGCTGAATAAGAACTTTTGAAGATATCCAGGTCCTAATCCCTGGAGCCTGTAAATGTTACCTCGTATGGCAAAAAGGGACTTGCAGGTGTAATTGAGTTAAGGATCTTGCGTTGGAGTAATCACCCAGAATGATCCAGGCAGGCCCTACATGCAGTCACAACTGTCTTTATAAAAAGGAGGCAGAGAAGAAGGAGTTAGGAGATGTGATGATGGAAGCAGGAGGTTGGAGAGATTTGAGGAAGAAGTCACAAGTCAAGGAATGTGGAAAGCCTCCAGAAATTAGAAAAGGCAAAGGAACTGTTTCTCCCGTAGAGCTGCCAGAAAAAGATCAGGCCTACTGATACCTTGACTATAGCCTAGCAAACAGATTTAGGAATTTTGGCTTTCCGAACTATAAGAAAATAAATTTTTGCTGTTTTAAATCACCAACATTGTGACGATCTGAACCCTGACCGGTGTGGCCCAGTTGGTGGGACATCATTCTGCATAGCAAAAGGATGTTGGTTCAATTCCTGGTCAGAGCACAAGTCTGGGTTGTGGGTTTGGTCCCCAGTTGGGTGCAAGTGACAACCGATTGATATTTTCCCATACATCGATTTCTCTCTCCCTCTTTCTCCCACTCTCTAAAAATAAATAAAATAAAATAAACCATTTCTACTCTTCTTTAAAAAAAGATTGTGATAACTTGTTACAACAGCTATAGGAGACTACTACACCAGGGAAATTTCTAGGCAATTTTCAAGAACTAAGTTCCACGCCATCTCCTTTGTGAAGACTTTCATCATTTCCTATGCAGGGTCATGTTTTCTTATTCCATCATTCCAAAAACTATCTGCCTTACTATAGTATTTATCTGACCATATTGGATATTTTACAAACTTTTAATTTTCTAACAAATACAATCTCATAAAAATTTGCAAAACTAAAATCAGGGACCCTTCTCTCAGCTCCCTCCAACACTGACATCTTGCATGACTGTAACGCAGTATCAAAACCAGGAAACTGACATTGGTACAATACTGTTAACTAGAACTACACACCTCATTCGGTTTTCACCAACTACGCCGGGTTTCAATCATGTTTTACACTAGACTGTGAGCTCTTCAAAGTCAGTGGCCATGTATCTCATTCATCTTTATATTTGCAATGCCTAAGGGCTGGTAGGATCTCAATACGTGGTTTTAGAATGAGAAGAGAGGAGAAGAGATAAGATTAAATAAATCTGGCCTTGTTTTCTCAGATTATTTGCAACTACAGGTGTGTCTTTGAGTTGGAGGCAGAATGTAAATGGGACACTAACTAGGCCTTCATGAAATTTACATTCTATATACTCTGTCTTCTCACTATCTAGGTTCAAATTTGAAGAACTTAAAACACATTCATTTCACTACATTTGCTATATACATATATCACTTCAACTTAAAATTTATTTTAAACAGCCATTCAAATGTTGAGAACTTCTAGCTAGTATCTTGGTTAGGACTTTCCAATAGAAATAGTTAAAAACAAATAAATAAAAGTTTTTTCTAGTGTATAATTTTCTTTCTGGGCTTCACATACACACAAAAATCCCAAACTTATGCAAAGTTGTCTTACGTGAGAACTGAGACTAGGGTGGCACTTTAAAAGGCTTACTGATGAAATCGGAGCAGTGCTTGGTCTTCTACAGCCACAGTTGGAAAGTGAAACATTTCTATTTGGCAATTTAAAGTCAATTATATGTATTATTTCCCTGCTAAGCTATATATGTACATTTTAAATGATCTATAAGGCATTCCATGAGGCAAAAGAATTCAGACACAGGTTACCTAAGGTGAAGTCACCTGAGCCTTGAAGGAACCCCAGGACTGAGAGTCCAAGGGTCCAGTCTGTCTCTCAGCCATGGCTGACCTTGTTCTATAGATCAACTTGGGGAACTCTTGGGAGAAAGGAGAGAGGGGTGACATCCACAGTTTGCCAACTATACACTATTTACTTTAAACCCATTTTTTTCTCTGAACTCTTACTATAAACATACATTATAGGTCTTACTAGCTTGATTTCATAAAGAAGCTGAATCTCAGAGATAAAGCAATCTGTCCAAGTAACAAAACTATGAAGCCTACCATGGTTTGACCTCTAACCCCATATTTTCTCTTTTAGAGTAGATGACTTTCTGCAAAACAGTGGTTTTCTCCTTTGCACATTAGAATCACCTGGTTAGTTTTCCAAACTACCAAGGCTCAGGCAGTACCCCTGAGGGTGGGAGCCTGGCTTCTCTGTATTTTAACTCTCTCCGGGGGCTTCCAATATGCAGGAAAGTTTGTGAATGAAGGAGAGACCTCGAAATATACAGAATGGAAGACTACCCAAATAGTCTGACTTAAAAAGCATGAAAGGACCCTGAGCCTAATAATGTCTCCCAAAGTGGCCATCTACCATGCCTAACTTGCCTATCATCTGCATCATTTCTTTAAGTAAAAGTATCTGCTTTCCAGAAGGCCACTGCTAAAATGCAAATAAGTCACCTAATAGGATAAATGCATTAATATATTATTGTCCAAGCCTAGATTACATGATTCTGTCTTGGTCAACATTTTTAATCACCATCTTGGAGAAAGACACGCAACGCTTGCTCATTAAATTTGCAGAAGATACAGACCTGGAAGAGCTCATTTGTTAGAATCTGAGATTAGATCTTTCTACCCTGTTCCCTGCCTTTCAACAAAAGTGTCCAGAGGCTAAAACACTGAACTCAGATGGAGAATTAGTGTAAAGTTTTCAGTGCTGTTTCAAAATATGAACAGAACAAAAATGTGGTTTCAAAATGAGCCATGTTGGAAAGATTCTTAATATTCTTTAAAATGTTATATGGACCCAACTATAACCTGCCTGATAAAAGCAATGATAAATTATTAGGTTTCACAAATAGAGGCATCACATTCAGACTGTTTAATAATACTAAGAGAATTATATTTACCAAGAACTGAAAAACTGGATAGTATGGAGATGAGGGGTGGCAATTAGAATGCAGAAGAACTTGTTTGTCAACTTGTCAACTACAGAAAAAGTGCAGCTTAGATGCATTTCCTCTGTGAGACTTTCCTAGAATATCTCCATATACTGAACTAGAATGATTCCTCCTTGTAGATGCATCCATCTTTCTTTGTTCATATACTTTCATCTCTTACAAAATTATGGGTTAGCTGTATGTTTTTTTCCTGTGACAGACTGTGATATTCTTGATGCCAGTGGCTGAGTCTTGTTCTTCTTCATTTCCTAGTACCTTTCACCTTGTAAATATTATTAAATCACCCTTGTGAATTTTTGTGAACTTGCTGCATATTCTTAAAATTTCCTAATTCAAATCTGCTAAGAGAAGTACATTTATTGGCAGAAGCTAGATAACAACTTCTCAGGAGTGTGAATATGTATTTTGGGTGGCAGGTTAGACCGGACCATCTTATTTCAGCTGAAGATTCCATCACCCACAGGTTCTTACAATCCATGATTGGTTTCACAGCTTGTAAGCAGAAAGTGTGATCTTAAAGCAAGGAGCGTAAAGGCATTATATTTGTGCTAGACCAGGTAGATGTTTAGCAACCATTTTATAATGCCAATGGAGTGTATGGATCAAGAATTCAGAAAAGATACAGTGGGAATGGCTCTTCTCTGGTCCTTGATGCTTAGGTGTCTGCTGGGGTCACTTAAACAGCTGGGTAGCAAGAAGAGAAAAGGTTGAGAGGTCAGCTTCCAAGATACCTTCTTCACTCATATATATGGAACCTAGGAAGGAAACTCTAAAGGACAAGATCTGAGGGTGTTGTCTACAAGAGCACCTACATGTGACTTAGCCAGTGTGGTGGTCAAAGATTAGTTGATGATATTTCAGGGCTTTAAAGCAAGTGTTCTGGATCACACAGCAGAAGTTGAATGACCATTTATGACTTCTGCTATAAACTATTGGTTGAAGTAACTACAAATTTATCTAAATTTAAGGGGAAGAATCATAAACTTCAGGTCTCAATAGGAATGGGATCAAAGGATTTGCACTATGTTTTAAAAACCATGACAGTACCAGACTAATACTATCAAAATTACCAGGAAAATAAAAGATTAAATGCTTTAAAAAGAAGCAGCAGTTCTCAAAGAATTGCTTATATAATCAATATAAAAGGCTGAGATGCCATAGAAAAGACATGATGAGCTGCCATCTTAGGGTCACTTTTACCCTCTGAGCACTTACTGATTTTTAGCACTGGAAGCCAAGAATCCATTCAGAGGCCCAAGGCACATAGCTTTTGTTAAAAGAGAAAGAAGCCCATGTAAAATGTGGCAGTCTTATAGGGCACCAGAAGTAAAGCAAA
The DNA here is from genome assembly GCA_039655065.1 of Glossophaga mutica. Lineage (NCBI taxonomy): Eukaryota > Metazoa > Chordata > Mammalia > Chiroptera > Phyllostomidae > Glossophaga > Glossophaga mutica. The sequence goes on from CM077308.1 coordinate 25,427,190, forward strand.
ACAAAACAAAACAAAATGAATTTGGAGCTTCCATGATAGCCAGAATTCGGTGAGGGGCAAGAGCCTCCTGAAAAAAGATCTAGGGAGGGAGAGAGCCTCACTCTGTGCCTATTTTCCCTCGAGATATTTGCTGATTTTACAGAAAAGGAAGATAACTTTCATGTAGCAAAGCAGAGTTTTCCAATCTCTCAGTTCTGGGAAGACCAAAAAAACCCTGATTCTCAGGACCCATCGTTGGAGAGGGCCTTTCATAGGTATATTAGAATATAAGTTGGAGAACTGTGAGGATGACTTTTCAGGAGTTTGGACAAACCAGAAGTAGAATTTTGAAAAATTATAATCCAGCATTGAGTCAGTTCAGTGCCTGTTTAGACTAAAGTTATCTGCTACCATTCCATCTGCTTACCAAAGGATAAGATAAACTCTTTGTGGAAGGATATAACATCATGAAATGAACCTCTAATACTTATCATAAACAATGGCTGGCCATTAGTAAAATATTACCAGATACGACCCCCTCCAAAAAAAATGACCAAGAGAAAAACTGACAATAGAAACAGACCTGCAGATGACCATTTTAGGAATACTAGAAACAGATTTTAACATAGCTATAATTAGTATGTTCAAGAAAGTAGGTGTCAAGATGGACAATTTCACTAGACACAGGTATTTATTTTTAAGTGAAATAGAAATTATATAATTAAAATGTAATACTTGAAATTAAGACCTCAATAGATCAGCTTACTATCAGATCACATATAGAAGAAAAGTTGATTGGTAAATGGGACGACCAATTCGCAGAAAATATTCAGGTGAATCACAGAGAGCTAAGAGGTAGTAAACAGGAAAAAGCATAAAGACATGTGAGACATGGTAAAAAGAACAGAGAAAAAGAAAGTGGAAGAAACAATATTTGAGGAAGTAACAGTAGACATTTTCCAAGACTGACAAAAGATTTGACACAAAAAGCTGTATGAAAGAAAAAAAAGCTTTGTTAACCCAAGGAGTGTACATGCAGACCAACGAATAAAAAATAAAGAGAAAAACCTCTTACCTAAGCTCAGAAAAATAAAGTGTCTTAAAAAACCAGAGCACATTTAGAAAGCAGCCAGGTACATTGAAGTCACATTATCTAAATAGTGACATTAAAACTGACAATTTACTTCTCAACAGAAATGGTGGAAGTCAGAAGTGGAAAAACATCTTTAAGGTGATAAAAGAAAAATGGCCAACTCATAATTTCATATTCAGTAAAAATATTCATCAAAACTGAAAATCAAAGTAAAAATGTTCTTGGATAAATAAAAATTGAATGACTTCATCACTAACAGATAGAACCTAAAGGAAATACCAAAGTACAGATGGAAAATGATTCCAGGAGACATGGACATACAGAAAAGAACGAAGAGCAAAGTAAGGATTAAATAAGTAGATAAATATAAATAAATATTGAACACATAAACAGTCATCATGCCTTTGGGGGTTACAAAATTCACAAAATTAAGATGCATAATAACAATAGCAGAAAAGTCAGAAGTGTACATTGAGTTAAAGTATTTTAAAATCCCTGTGTTATTGGTGAAATTCTCAAAGTACATATATTAAGTTGTAAGAAATCAAGGTTGTGTGTCAGTCAAAGAATGTGCAAGTACTAGTTTATGGGAGGAAGACATACAAATACTGTATTTATTCAAAATAAGTCAAGAAAGGAGAAAGGAAAAAAAAAGAAAGCAGGTAGATCTTTTATCTACCAAAAAATAGTAGATATAAACTCAACAATAAATAGTGATAAACCTAAGTGCTTTAAATACTTCAATTTGAAAACCCAAAATTGTCAGACTTGATAAAAATCAACTGTATACTACTGAGACCTTAAATAAAAGGACACAGGTATTTAAATGTGAATGATGGAAAGAGCTACACGTGCAAATCAGGTAAAATAATAGCCTGACCAGATGCAGAGCCCGTTTCCACTTTGAAGATCATGATGCTCAGTCCCACGGGGCAGCCAGCCGTCTAGGTACGTGTGCTCCAGGATTCTGCTCAGTTCTGTCACTTTCCTACAGCACCTTCAGATGGCAATGGTTGTACCTTCCAACATTTCTCATGGATTCCCAAGTCAAAATGCCATGTTAATTTGAGTAAAGTCAATTCATAATGAGCTGTGTTTGGGGAGAAAGGCTCTAAGAATATATTTCTGAAATGGTTGGCTCTGTGGAAGTTGTGAGAGACTTTCGATTTGTGGAATATCATGTGTAGTCTCTGCTGCCCAGCTCGGTGGATGGATGTGTGGGGAGTGAGAGATCCTTTGACATGCTTCACTATTTTTTTCTTCCTCATTCCGTTTCACTCTCTTCCCCAACAAAGATTTATGACTGAGGAAAAGATAAAAGAAAAACAAATGCAAACTCTAAGTCAAGAGAGTCTCCTTGACAATATTTCAGCTCTCCTAACAAATTGCCTGATCAAGTTCACCTGGCTCAATCAACAAATCAGAGGTGGGATTTTAACCCCTTGCCCACCAGTATCACTTTGGGGATAGATAATATTTGTCTAGCATTACCATATAGTAATATGAATTATTGTACTAAATAAAAACAGTAAAACTAATTGTAGTAGAAGAGCAATGGTATGGTTATCCAATTAAAATAATCACAGCCAAGCTGCCTTATCTCTAAAGCCAAAAAGACAGTGGTAAAACAGATTCCTGACTTGGTCTCTGTTGTTGACTTGCCTCACTACCCTCATCTGCATCCCCAACAGACCTGACCAACAGCTTCAGGTTTGCCCTGGTCTCTGGGTTAATGGGAAAGTAGGGCAGAGAATCCAGAGTCTGAGGCCTTAAAACTAGGTTATATGGTCAGCCAGGCTCACTAGCTGTCATGGCAAAGATAGCCCAAGATGTCTTTAAAGCCTCTGAGTTACAACATTCTCCACCTCCCAACCCTAATCGAGGCTATAGATTTAGGCACTGTCTTAGTCTGTGTGGGCTGCTGTATTATAAACAACAGTTTATTTCTTTCAGCTCTGGAGGCTGTGAAGTCCAATATCAGGACACTAGAAGTTTTAGTGTTTGGTGAGGACCCACTTCCTGATTCACAGCTGGTCCTCTTTTCACTGTCTTTACACAGCAGAAAGAACAAGGGAGTTCCCTGGAGTCTCCTTCAAAAGAGAACCAATCCCATTCATGAGGGTTCCACCTTCACGATTTAATCATCCCCAAAGGCTCAACCTCCAAGCACACTGGGCATTAGGATTTAGCATATGAACTTGGGGAAGGGACACAAACATTCAGTCTATAGCATATACCTATGATTCTATACTTTTCCAGTGTTCCTCACTAACATAATAGCTAATACTTATTAAAGATTTACTATGTGTACAATATCTTAAACACATTATTTTATTTAATCCTCAAAACAACCATATAAGGTAAGTACTATTGTTATTACCAAATTACACATGAGGATATTACTTTTTAAAGGGATTGTGTAGTACGAAAGCTAATCGCCTAATAAGTAGCAGAGATGGAGTTTGAAAACAGGCAATCTGGCTCCAGGAAACACATGGTTAAGCTGCTGCCTATGTAACAGGGTGCAGCCAAGGGGCGGGGGGGGCTCAAATGGGGATTTGTAGTGGGGTCCAGAACTCAGGGTGTCCAGGAAATATTAGAAAAAATATATATATATGATGTCCTCACCCCCACAAGTCTGAGCTGGGGGATGGGAGGCATGGAGCAGGGCCATAGAGAGTTGTTTTGAATGGCAACAGTTTTGCACATAATCTCTACAACGGTCATTTATCATATCTATAACCTTTAGCTGGTTTCATAGATATGTTAAATAGCTGTGGCCATGCTTTGAGCCACGGGGGTGGGAGTGACTTCAACCCATGATGCAACTGGAGGCAACTCCCCCTGGTCACGGCACCAGCATGAGAGCTTGGAGATGATTGGCTCCACGCCATGGGGCCACACCTGCCCGGACTTACTATGGCAGCCCAGTAAAGCTGGAAGAATATGGGAATGCTAGCAGGTGTAACTGATTGTGGGAGGAGTTGAAAATGGTGCTGCAGAGGAAGATTGGCACTGGGATTTAAAACCCAGGTGAAGCAGCCATGCAGGGTTTTTTGGGGACCATGTGGCTTTAGGGTATGTCCTTTTTGCCATGTGGCTTAGGAAGCAGGAGAGACTTTGTCTGGAAGAAAAGGGGTGAAAGGACTCTTGCTGGGCCATGAGAAGGTGCCACATGGTTTTGGATTAACTGGAGATTGCGGCGGCAACACAGCAATGGTGCTGGAACCAAGGGGCTGCCTGAACCATGGACTTCTACTTCTTTTCCTGAGACACGGTACCCTGGACTGGGCAAAGGCGAGAAGGAAGGCCTGTGAGTTTGTGGGTATTCTGAAGGACTTTAGTATTTTTAATGAAGACATTAAGTCATTACTCTAAGTCTGTAAATAAATAACCCCTTTCCTTTTCACCAATCTCTAGCATTGAGAGACGTCTTTCCCAGGCAGCAAGCAAGGCAAACCTAGTTCAGGGCAGGGACCCCCAGAGCGCAAGGGTGGGTCCATTCGGCAATGGTGTATCGCTCATCGCCACCCTCACCCGGGTCTGTTCGGTACCACCTACACTGCTTGCATCCCATCCTCCAGCCTGTATCCCATCTGGCTGTGTGGATCCCTCATAGCCCGCTGAGCTCTTCTGTCTCAGCACCCCAACCTCAGAGAGGAGTCTTTCTACCTTCAGTGTAATCTCAAGAAGTAGGACAGAATTCTGCCTTCACTGGAAGTTACAACTTCCTGCCTGAAATTTTCAACTCTGGCCTCTTTTGAACAGTTTCCTAGGCTTCTAAGCTTATACCATCCTTTGACAGTGTTTCAAACTGTACCAGCTGCCCGGTACCGGCTGCTAAAGCTCAATGTATCAGAGCTCTGCAGAGAAACAGAAACCACAGCAGTCTATCTCTCTATCTATCTATCTATCTATCTATCTATCTATCTATCTATCTATCATCTGTCTATCTACCATAAAATTTCTCATACTAAATTGACTCATATCATTAGAGAGGCTGAGCAGTCCCTTGATGTGCTGTCTGCAAGCTGAGGACTCAGGAGGGCTGGTGGTGTAAACTCGGGCCCAAGTTTGAAGGCTGGAGAACCAGAGTGTGGATACTGCAAGTCCCTGTGCAAACCAGAGGAAGACCGATGTCTGAACTCAAACAGTCAGGTAGAAGGAGAGAACTACACCTTCCTCTGCTTTTTATTCTACTCAAGCCCTCACAGGTTGGATGATGCCCGTCCACAGTGGGGAGAGCCATCTGCTGGACTCAGCCTACCAATTCGGACGCTAGATTTTTCCTGAATCGCTCTCACAGACACACCCTGGAAGAATATTTAACCATATATCTGGGCATCCTCTGACCGAGTCAAGTTGACACATAAAATTAATCATCCCACTTGGTCAGCTTCTTCTGTCTGTCAGAGCCTGGTGCTTTTGCAAACCCCAGTATAACTTTGGTTCTTCCAATTCTAGCATGCCTCACGCCTGAGGGGTGACTCACCACCGCAGGACGTGGATGAAGGAAGACTGTTTAACTAGAGTAGATTCTCGTTTCACAGTAAACTTCTAACAAGTTGTGCCCAAGAAGATTAGCCTGTCAGACCCAAGTTTTAGGCTGTCCTATGCTTCCAGCTAGAGTTATAAACTGTTGTTTTCTGTGGTTTTCAGTTAGTTATCTTTTGCCATTCAGAATCACCTAAATGATTTTCAGATTTTTTTTCTTCATGACATATGCATATTCTCCCTTCCTTGTACTGTTATTATTTTTTAAATAAAACTCCTTAGGCCTAGCAGGAAAAGCCACTTGAAATTAAAACCCTACAAAACAGAACGAATGAGAAACATACATTTCCCTCAGTGATCCTTTTGTCATTCCCTGTGCATTAAGCAACTGTGCATTAAGCTTAATAACTTTGGGCTAATGTTCAAAAGGGACAATGGAGGCCTTGCAAGTGACACTGTGAATATTGAAGTCCAAAGGGTAGAGGGAATGTGATCTCCTTCTCTCTGCTGATGAGGGAGCAGCCTCATAAAAGGGAAATGAGGGTGTGAGTCTGGATAACCACCAGGGGCCCTTGCAGTTGTAAAACTCTAAGTGGTCAGTGGGGACAGCCCAAATAGGATGGGTTAAAGCATGAAGGTGATCATTAAGCACCACACTTGGCTCTAATAATTTATTTCCCTTGTATTGATCTAAATGGATATATTGCTACTAATATCTCAGAAATAACGATCCCTTGAAACTCTATTATAGATTTCAGTACCAAGTAAAGACTATGGGTTATTTTCTGGCGAGGTGCCCATAAAAGTGAGAACTAACATCGGTTGAGACTCTGGGTTGTAAACCTTAGAAACTAATGCTGACTACTTAGCAAAAGAATTTATTGGAAGGAGGGGTTAGTTCACAGAATCAGTGGGAAGCTGGAGGACTTAGGTTAGAGAAATGGACCAGAAGGTTGGGACTTCAGAGGCTGGAGAGGAAACTCCAAATTTCATTTTAGGCAATGCGTCGTCCCTAGGCCACATCGACTGTGTGATGAGCCCAGCTTCTCAGAACAGGCACCCTTGGTCACATAACTGTCTCCTAGCTCCGAAAAGGAAATAATAGGATTACCTCGGCTTCTAGAGTAGGAGGAAGGTAAGAACTCCTGCTCCTATTAAATCTGCATTCAAAGAGTTTCACCCAAAGGCATATTTGGGGAGGAGTATGACTGAATGCCAGACAGCCAAAAATAAAAAAAGTTTGCTACAGTAGTACACTATAACAGGTTATACACCCTAAGTTTGTCACTGTGTGGTAGACAGAGTGTATTCACAACAGCGTGAGCATCAGGGTCAGATTTGGTTGGACGCCTGGCCCTGCCATTATCTAGCTATGTGATCTGGAAGATGCTTTTTTAACTCGGGGATTCTCCAAGGATTTTCCCTCTTATAGTTGTTAGGGACTGGGGCCGAATCCATGCAAACCAAAACACACCGTAGGTTTTATTATTTTACTTTCCTTAAAGGAAGATATGCACCTCAGTTTGAATCCTGAATAGCTTATACGTTAGCAAACTTTTTCTGAAAGCCTCTGACCAAGAGTCTTTGAAATGACAAAGTAGCACAAAACAGCAATCAGTAGCCTGGAGCTTGAGACATGTTTTACAAACTGGAAACCCGTCACAGGATCTGGGCGGAAGGACACAGTTTCTCAGCAGTTGTGCTAACCGAGAAAGCACCTTCTGCCTCCTAATTGGATCTCTCCCTTAGATTGAGAAATTAGATCTGCACCTACCATTTAGGAGGCGGAAATGTCTGTGAATTTTGCAAGTACATTTGCTTAGCATTAACACTATCATCATAAAGGACAAAGTGTCTTCATTTCTTTTCATGCTAAGTTAGCGGGGAAGATCAAAGTCCTTTCTGTTATGACTGAACTGTGCAAGTATCTAAAAATGCCCTCAGGACTTCAGAGAGAAGTCACCACAGTGCATGACACTTACATTCTTTTTATAGGCTTACAGGTCTGTGAGGCTTTTTCCCCGCTTGCAACCTAATACAGCTAGTTACTGCGCACTATGGCGAATGAAAACAAAGAGGCCTGCTTTCAGGAGCCACATTTCTTTAACTGAAAGTGCAGAGCCTACCAAGCAACCGTTTTTTGTTAGTTTGTTTTTCCTAGTAGAAGATGCTTTTGACTTACATTTCTTTTTTAATTTTAGGGTCTTCAAAAAATTATCCAATATTATTAACTTCAGTTATGCAAGAGTGAAATTAATATTTTTAAACTGGGTCTTAGGGCGTATATTAAAGCTTCCTATGGATACTGGTGAGCTGAGTCAATCTCATTAAATTTGCAAAGACTTTTCATCCTCCAACCCTAACTGTGTTAAACGTCCAAATATTACCAGAAAATCCCTGACTTTAAGTGGTGTCAAGAACATTGGAATAGGAATAAAAATAACGTCATGGATATTTTCTCTACAAGAATAAGACAGAGCTTCAGTTGTCAGCATGTTGTTTATAATACAGAAAAATCGAAAGCAACCGAAATGTCCAGCTCTAGGGGATTGAGTAGATGAAATGTGCTCTGTCTTTATAAAAGAAAACCTTACCACAGAAAATAAAATGAGGAAAAATATATTTAATGGCATGGACAAAGGCTTATAATACACTATACACAAAGCAAGGTTTAAAACATTCATCCTTGACCATGTGGCTCAGTTGGTGGTGCCTTGTTCCATGAGACAAAAGGTCGCCGGTTCAATTCCAGTCAGGGCACATGCCTGGGTTTTGGGTTTGCTCCCCAGTCGGGGCACATCTGAGAGGCAGCTGGTCCGTGTTTCTCTCCCATATGGATGTTTCTCCCCCTCTCTTTCTCCCTCCCTTTTCCTTGCTCTAAAAATAAATAAAATCTTTAGAAAACACAACATTCAGTTCGATCTCAATTCTGTAAATACACACAGACATAAACAGAATAAAGAATAGAGTGACATACCAAGTGCGTAGTTATATTTTTCTAGATGTTGAGATTATAGTTGGTTTTTATGTTTTCCTTTTGTATACCTATTTTCCAATTTTATAGCAAAGAAAATTTTAAAACAGTAAGTTACTTTGTACCCAAATGACATGTGATTGGCATTATTTTTTTTCAGACTTAGTGCCAATTCCCAAACTTATATCGAATTTTTGCCATGTTTCTCACCACTAAATGAAGTATCAATGCCATGCAGCAAGCGGGTGAATATCAGAACTCACAAGTCGTGAATGTGTTTTCTCCGTCCATGTAAAAGTCTCTAACTCCGTGTCTCATACCAGGTTTGTATTTGACCAGATGGTGCTGACACACTTGTAGACAGTTTCTTGTCTGAGTTGTCCATTTCACCCTTAATCAAGGTGCCTAACGAATGCCCGAATATCTGAGCATCCCCACTGCAGCCAGTAGTCAGTAATCCAAAGCAGCCTTTTACTGGAAAATAGACATTGAATATATTCCCAATACGTTCTAGTTCTGAGAAGAAGTTTGAGTTTGTTTCTTCCACGGTTCCTGCACCTGAGATTTGTTTCTGGCAGGAGCTCAGATGCCTTTTATCCTCACCCCAAATCGAGACTATTCTTCTGAAGTCTGGCATGCTGGTGAGGTGGATGGGCCTGGGTTTGAACTTCTAGTTCTACCACCAGCTAAACCTGTGTGGCTTTGCGCAAGCTATTTAACCTCTTCAGGTTTCAGTTTCTTCATCTATAAGACGGGAAAATACTGGTGCTTTTTCCCATGGGGTTGTTGTGAAGACTGATTGGATTAATATATGTATGATTTGAAACAACAGCATATACTAAGTGCTTTATAAAAGTCAAAGGCATGCTGGCCAGTCTGGTTTCTCTTCCTTATCCTGTTGTAAGTCCATTCTCACCCTTCTCCTCCTTGCCCAGAGGAGCTGACCTCTATAGACTGCAGTTTCCAAACTCTCTCACCTCCAGTTTCCAGTGGGGTTTGCCAGGGGATTGTGGGGCAGCAGGACTTATTCCCGCCTGACTCCGCCCCTCTCTCCAGGGTCCTGACAGTGTCAGCCTTCCTCTAGGGCTGCAGTCTGAATGGCTACAGCTGGTAGCAGCCAGGGCACCCATTTTTCTGAGATTTCTCTACCACCATTCTCTTCCCTCACTTCCTCAAGCCTGGGAGTAGTAACATCGCCCCATGTTGCCAATTCCTGGATGCTTCGCCATGCGTTGTTGTTCCCTTAAGCCTGCCCAAACCCCTGCAAGTACTCTCTTCCTTATATATTTTCCAGTTAATCTCTTTTGAATGAGCCAAGTGCTTCCTGCTGGGACCTTGACTGACACTTCTGACCACTATTAATATCTGTGTTCTTTGGCTCATAGTGCTACTGCAGTCAGAAGAGAGTCTAAGCACAAAGGTGATCATTTCATTGAGCAGGCAAGGTACCCGGCAACTTTCAGATTCTTCTGAATTATGAATGCCTCAGGTTTGCTAAATCAGCTAAGAATCAGGCAGGTGAAATCCGAAGGTTGAAATTTTTACTTGCTGTTTTATTTGTGCAACAGCATATCTGCTGATTAGAAATCACACTCAGCTTTGGAGAGTTTTAAGCATCTTAATCTATTTATACAACTTCTTTAACCAAAAAGTGCCAGAAAAATGCCTGGTGGTGATTCCTATTAAATTTATACCAGCCTATATTTCTGAGTCAATGAGCTATGCATTCATTTATTCATCAAACATAAATTGAGTGACTGCTCTGTGGCAGGGGAGTACTCTGCTGGAGAAAAACATTGTGAGCAGAAAACAGAGGTACTCTCTGTTCTCGTGGAACTTAAATTTCTAATGTGGGGAAGAAAATTTAATTCTGTAATTTCACACACACACACACACACACACACACACACACACACACACGTAACATTAATTATACCTGTGACAAGTGCTGTGGAGGGAGGTGCCCATGATACTAGGGAAGTCTTGGCCTGGGAGATTTGACCTGCCTGGACACCAGGCATCCCTCAGACCTCAGACAATGATGTGAGCTTCGACCCAAAGAATAAGAAAAAAATGATAAGGGAGAAGTTGTCGTAAAAAGAAGAAAAGCAGGTGCCAAAGCCCTGGGGTGAGTGAGGGCCATGGTGAGACCTGGAGAGGAGAGAAGGCCAGGTGGGCCGGAGCACAGCGAGGGAGGGGTAAGGGGAGGTACGAAGAGGCTGGGAGGCAGCTTGGGGCTCAACAAGATGGGGCTTTAGAGGCCACGGTCAGTCATTTGTTTTTATTCCGAAAACAATGTGAGACCATCAGAGGGTTTTAAGCAGGCGACAGGCAACTTTCAATCTCATTGGGCTTGAGTTTGACAAAGATCGTTTTGCCTCCAGAATTCTACACAAAACGAAACAAAAAAGTTGAAATAAGAATAGAGAATATTCACTACATTTTTTGCAGGTGATTAGACTGGGACTGAGTTAATTCATCCTAATCAAAAGGATTCTTCTCAAGGCCTCAGCAGTGACAGGTAATTTCAAGACGTGATCGTTATATGTGTCTGTTTCTAATCAATCCCTGGTACCACATTTCAGCAAGTCAACACTGCTACATATTTTCGTTACTTTCCGGTAATTTTCATGTCACAGCTGTCACTGGGCTCCCTGCTGGACCCAAGTACACATAACTAATTAATCAATCAATCAAGAAGGAGAGAAAGACATGCCTGATGCTGCAATGAGAATCTTCGCTTGATGAACTCAATGACTACTTTGGGTTGGAATAAAAAATGAGGCTTCCTTAATGGGAGACAGAGTTTGCAGATTTAAAGATAATTCCTAAGACTAATGATCTTTGTAATTTGGAGTGTGCATACTGCTGTTGCCTAGCTGTTTATACCACATTATCAAGAGAAGCAAATCTATGGCTGGAACCCCACTGCTCCTGCTTCTCATCAATGCGGAGGGAGGCAGAAGGCAGAGGGGGAGAACAGCAGGTAGAGGGAAGAGCTCCTGGGTCTGGAGTCAGGAGATCTGGCTTCTAGTTCTCATCTACCATGTGTGTGCACTTGGGCAAGCCATTTCACCCCCTAGGGCCTCCTTTTCTCATCTATTACTATTAGGTGTATTGGAAGTAAAAGGAAAGATGCCATCGAGCAAAGCCAGCCAGCAGGTCAGGCACAGACTCAGGGTATGTCCAGAGCTGCACCATCCCCTGGACTGCTAGGTCCAGAAAGTTAACTCAGTTTACCCACAGCTGACCATGTTCATTAAAGATGACTGCTTTATCATTTTAGTGACCATGAAGAATAGCGAAGAAGGTTTATCTGACATGCTCTGTTAGTTAGGTTAGGCCTCATAATGAGCTTCAGGAGTGCTACCCAGTACAGGTGTAGTTGTCATTCATGAAAATCCTGTGCATGTGAGGCAGCCATCCTCCCTTCTTTCACTGTGGTTCCCAGCATGCATGACCTCCAAGTTTGCCACAGCAAACGAAGACTAGATGGAGGAAGCACATTAGCTTAATTGCCTGTGGCAATGAAAATTAGAAGAAGTGTCATACATCTCTTCCGTTCATTGTGCAGTGGGTAGAACTAGCCACGTGGCCCCAGTCTTTCTGAGGGAAGCTGAGAAAGGTGGAGTATGTGGAATATACGTGAGCACTGTTACGTGGCAGCTGCAATCAATGGTAGGGAAGTACATGGGTACCTGTTGGGAAGGGTTCAGAGATCTTGCCCAAATTCAGCAGGAAAAGAAAAGCCCCGTAGAGGTGTGAGATAGTTTGGTGTAGTGTTCGGTAACACATTTTTCCTTCAACCAGAGTAGTACCCCATCCTTCTTTTAAATGTCTCTGAAAAGTAAAATTAGTCAAGAAGAGGTGGTTTGGTATAGAATTATGGAAAAGGAAATTAAAAAGTCTTTTCAGAGGCAACCTATGGAAAACTAGTAAATGAGTAGCTGCTGTAGAGTTAGATGGGATTGTTAATATGGCATCAACAGACACTGACAAGTGAACTAAGTGCTGTGATGTAAAAGCTATTTAGATTGTGCCTGCTTGTAAAAATGTAAAACTTTTGGCTACTAGCATCACACAGAGGGCTAGGAGTGCCCATATCCCAAAGAAAGAATGGAAAGGAGAGCAAACAGCTTTTGCCCTGAGCTCAGCATCCCATTCCTGCCCACTGACTTTCCGTATGCTGCCCAGCTCCCCGGCCCCTCTCCCCAGCTCCTTGGACTTGATGCTCCGGACGTCCAGATCTATGGTACCAATTACATTTCCCATGAGTAGCTGGCTTGCCAATCCCAGACCTTCCAGGACAGGGTGTCCTTTTGTTTCTCCCATCTGATGGAATCCTGGAGAGAGGAGGACACACTTTCTAGCTCTGCCATCGGGGTGTTGTCCATGAGTTTTGTCCTTCGAAAAATGCGTGTATTGCATGAGCACATTGTTTCCCAGTTTTCCAGCACTCATTTCACTGGTGGTGATTATTTTCATTTAACTAACAGGGCATAGAAGCTATGAATTCACAAAAATAAAAATAAAGTAAAAACAACAGAGAGAGAGGGGGAGCTTAGAAGGAAAGTTACTAGGGCAAACAATAATTCCTACCATTTCTACTTGTTAAAAATATGTGGGGAAGCCTTGTACTAAGCACTGGCCAAATAGGAGCCCACTTATCCTATGAAGTGGCGACCATTACTAATGCGAAGACTGAGGAAGCAGACATTACGTCGTGAGGCCAGGATCTGAATGAACCCAGATGGGTCTGATATCAGAGCCTATACTATCTTTTAACTACTCAGCGATATTTTCCCCCAAGAGTGCTGAGAGATGACAGAGAAATTCACAGAGAAAGCAAGGAAAGATTAAAATGGGTGGAGGGCGGGGGACAGTAGCACCAGGAGGCAGGTGGGGACTGAAAAAGAGAAAAAGAAAAACCTTCCCTGTGGCCCGAGTGGGTGGAATAGATTGAAAACACCTCTCACCCAGGAGGTGTTTGAATGACAGATTTGTCCTCAAATCTGAAGGGCAATGAGATGATGGATTTGAGACTCCCTGAAAATGTGCATTGTGAGACAGAAAATGATCACATGGGCTTAGAGCTTCGGAGAACAGGGCAGAAGCCCTGGCAGCTGGAGTGAGCCGTGCAGGGGTGTCTGGGAGCGCCCTGCAGAGAGTAGCAACAGAAAAGACTTTATGGCAAGCAAATCACTGAGGAGAAACAAACAATCGCGGAGAAAAGAAGGCTGGGCTGCTGCACTTGCTAATCTCCTCCCTCAAAATGTCCAGCCACGTGTTTCTGACCTAAAAATTTCAGTCCATGTCTCTACACATGCTGACTGCAAGCAGTTTCTGGGTGTTGAAGAACCAGATCCTGGCACCCAACACTATCTCAACAAGGTCCCATTCTGCATGCCGAGGTTTCCACAGCCTTTCAGAAGAATTAGCCATGCTTTTAATTGCTTCAAACAACTTCAGACAATGATAGGGAAAATATAGGCAGCTTATCAGAACAGAAAGCTCCTTCTTGAAATCACAAAGAATTTTTTTTTCCTTCTCACTGCATGTTCCTTATCTCAAGAGGAAAGAAAAAGCTGAATGAAGTGAGCTGAAAAGGAAAAGAAAAAGCAGCGCTTCTATAATGTGGGGATTGGGACAGAGTTTCCAGCCAATGCAAAATGCTACATATGTGCCAGGCTTGTGCAATATTCAGCCCAGTGTTTGCAAATTAATTGAAAAATACCCCTGCTAACGTGAGTTACAGCGAGCACATTAGGTCTCTTCAGAACAAAGGCAGGAGAGCGCTTTTGTTTGGTTGCTGGTGCAGGTGACCTTGTGAAAAGCACACTATAAATTGCTGTAATTGTGGGATGATAAGCCAGGTTGATAGATTTCTGTCACTCTCCCTCCGTAAAAAATGGGCTCACCTTCCTGAAGTCTGCAGAGGCATATACATCAAACAGCACATCCTTGCTCCTCAGTCAAGACAGGTTTCTCTGCACGTTTACAAACATCCAGCCGCACAAGAATCCACTTTCCTTGCAACATCACTTGGTATCTTTTCCTTGAAGTTTTATTCTGCTTCTCTTTGCTTTCTAGACATGTACGTGGGTTTGGACAATGCTGTCTGGGTTCAGTTAGAAAACAGTGGAGGTGGGGAAATAACCCCAACAAGACACTTATTTCACTTCTTTGTTTTCCAGACCAGACAAGCCCAGTGACAGGGAGAGAGAGGAAAGGTGGGTGCTGTACAGGAACCAGCCAGAAAGACTGAAGGTGTCCTGCCCATGAAATCTGCTGTTCCAACATGAAGCAGTACGCTGGGGCGAAGGCAACCTTAGACCCTACTGTGCACAGGAATGATAGGTCCGCAGAAACTACAGTACATAGTCTATACTCTCCTTAGAGAACACATTTGCTCTCTGTTTTTCCGCTTAGTAAATTGCACGCTGTAAGAGTAGCAATCCTCTGCTATTTCCGTGAGACAGTGAGAAGAAAACTTGACAACACTGAAGCTCCTTTGCCTAAAATTCAAGGGTTCTGATGTGTGGGAACATGCCGACATAGAATTCCTAAGAAATGAGCAGTTTCCTAAGAAATGAACAGTATCTTAGCTCCCAGACTAAGGTTAGTATAGGAGCTAAGAGGGTGGATTTGGGAGTCAGGCAAACCAACCTGGGCATGAATCCCAGTTTAACTGTGTAACCTGAAATCTGTTATTTGACCGTAGACCTCAGTTTCCGTGGGTGCCAAATGGAAACACTAGGACCTGGCCAACAAGGTTAAACTGAGGATTAGAGATGATACAGGAAAAGCCCTCAGCACTGTGCCCCGTGCATAGCAAGCTCCAAGCAATGATAGTTTCTGCTTAAAAAGGAGCGCTTCAATATACAGAAGTGTTTCTAGCAGGACTTGTGATGTTACCTGAGAAAACAGTATGAAATATGGGGAAAGCATTGACCCAAATAAACAACAACAACAACAGTAACAACAAAATGTATAGATTCTAGAGTCAAATGGCTCCACGGAGGCTTCCCATAGCTATGCGGCCTCCAGAAAGTGGCTTAATCTTCCTGGGTGTCCCTTTTCTCATTTGTAGCAAGGAGATAATATCTTATATAATATAATATCTTCATCATAGGAACATTATAGAGTCAGTGGTGTTTATAAAAATAATTAAGAAATAGACAAATAAGCCAAATGGTTGGTGCACAGTACACACCTAAAATGTACGTGCTCCTTTCCTCCTTCCCCACCTGAAGCACAATGACAAAGAAGAAGCCTGTGAAAACTATAGTGTTCTTGTCTCCCAGCGTTAATAAAGTAAATGACATCTACAATGTTTTCTACAGTTGTAAGCTACAATTTACTTTGTGCGTCTACTAGGATTCTTCAGAGAAACAAGCCAATGGGATGTATATACTTACCGACATAAAGAAGATTATTTTCAAGGAATTGACCAAAGCAATTACAGAGACTGGCAAGTCCAAAATCTGCAGGGCAGGCCAGCAGGCTGAAGGCCTAGGAAGAGCGGGCGATGCCGTTCAAGACGAAAGGCAGTATGTGGCAGAATTTCCTCTGGCTCAGGGGAGGTTAGTCTTTTACTCTGCGTAGGCCTTCAACTGATTGGATGAGGCCCACCCACATGATAATGGAGACCTGCTTTACTCAAGTCCCCTGACTGAAATGTGAATCTCATCCAAAAGAATGTACACTCACAGAAGCATCCAGCATAATATTTGATCAAATATCTGGGCACCATGACCCAGTCAAGTTAACCCATAATTGACCATCATCTACATCTTAAACCATTTCAAAGGGACTCGTGTAAAAACAGAGAGGCAACTGGTTTGTTAAACTATATTTGAGAAATTAGAAATGGAGATTCTTGGTGGGGAATTCCCTTCCTCAATCACCTGTGGATCCTTGGGGCTGGGGCTGGGAAGGGGATGCGCGATAGTGACAAGAATTCAACCTTTCAGCATTTGTTCTTCCTCATGAGAATCTGTGCTTCTTTTGGAGCAAAGATGAATGTCTCTGTCACAAAACAGAGAGTCCATCACTGCCTTCTCTATGCTAGTTCACGCTTGTTACTGGCCTTTCAATGTGATTCCTAAAACAAACAGTAAGTGAGGTCTAATGTTATCTGATTCTGGCTTGAAGATAAAAGGAAAGTCTAATCTTTGTGTGACATGCAGATTCTCCTAAATATGAGAAGTGGGACATGCAACATGTTCTGGTATATTTCCCACCCTGTACACTGCATTTGACATGCGCCAATTGCTTTGAGACTGGCTACAAAATAGCTATGTAAGTCGTTTCTAGAAGCTGTCTACTGAAACACCTTCTAAATGCTCTGCTTAATTTTTTTCCCACATTGTAATTCATTGTTGGCCTTTTCTACAGTGAATTGTTGGAATTAACCAATAAATCAGCAGGAAAAGACATGCCAATTTCCTTCCCAGTTGATAAATTACAGCGTGGGCACGGCATAGTGTGTTCTATTGTGTGTGTGTGCATGCTTGCGCATGTGTGTCGTTCTCCCCACTTAAATTTACTTTTCAAGAGATGCTGAAATCTTGGAGCTTCTAAATTGCTTGTCAGTTTTAATGGGTAATATAAATATAGTATACTGTATTATGAAAAAAATCTACTCTATCCATCAATAAGTGGCAGTTATTGACAATTAGAAAATAATATTATTCCTGATTTGCTCATAGGCATTTATGATAAAATGATTTGCTTTTAGTTCTTACACTCAATTTGTGTTTGTTCATTCCTCTATCTTCCATCCTCAGTTTTCTTAGTAATTAATATGTTAAATATGTATTTAAAGAGCAATGTTTCCATTAATCTGTATATCAGTAACTCCTGTAAATAATGCTGTAATTTTCTTTATTTAACAAAATATTAATGTGGTAAGGATAATTCTTTTAAGGTAGAGAATATTTAATATTCATGTCTCATAAAAAATAAGAGACGGACCCTCATTAAGGGGGCACTTTAACGAGCTTACCATTAAGGCACTTTGACAAATACACTGATAAAATAACTGTGCTGGCCAGTAATAACTCTAAAGGTGGCTTAGTGGCTTCCCAGGATGACACTATCACCCATATGTACAACACACTTCCTTCAATTCCTCTCTTATTACTGTGCAGCAACGTGGGCAGGAAAGCTGTTCAAAATCACCTGGGGCAACCTGTCCTGAGAGACCACCTTCTACACGTTCTGGCCTATCTCTATAAGGCAGAAATTTTCCTTAGGTTCTTTAGTGAATAATGCCAAGTTCTTCAGTGATCCACTAAGACACAAATATTTCAAGAAGTTTTTCTGAGGATTGATTGCAAAGTGACTTGCCCAGTACCTAGCACAGAGGAGGACTTCCACAGGGTTTGTTCTTTGTTTTCCACAGAAAGGAATGGCAGGGCTTTAGAGAGAACTTTGCCAAACACTTAAACTAAAGGAGGAAAAGTAGTTTACAGAAACCACAACAATCAGGAAGGGGCAGTTAGTGCCCAGGAGCAAAGAGAGTCTAGGCAAGATAATCTAACATTTTCTTTTCTAAAAGTGGCTTACAGTATTGTGCCCTGTGCTCAGTTTCTATTCCAAACCAGCATGTTCACACCAGTGCTGGGCCTTGTAAATAATTCAGTCTTCTGCCTAAGAGTAAAATATGTAAGATATGGGAGACCTCGCATAAGAGAAAATCACATGGAAAAAATCTAAAGTTTAATTAAATGAAAGTTTCAGGTGAAGCACCAGTGCATTATAGCTGCCAAACAAACAAACAAACAAAAGGAACTCTGAGAAAATGCAGCGTGAATTAACTGAGAAAAGCTGGCATTAACAAGGGAGGCTGAAGTGATGACACCAACAGACAGATGAGATCTGATGGTTCTGGGGAGGGGTTAAACTCTTTAGGAAGGACTCAGCTGACTGTAGTGTGCCCAGATAAAAGCAATGAGAGTGTCAGAAAAGCATATTAATTCAGAAGTTCAAGAAATAGAGACTGTTCTTTAACCTGGGTATCAAAGAAAGTCCTCGCAGGAAACTGAGTCTCACTCAGATGGTTGAAGGACCTCAGTCAAGTGGCTGCTTGTAGATGTGTGGGCCGGGTTAAGGGATTCACGGAAGAAGGGCTGTTGAACAAGAGCCACAGTCACAGAAAGACATAAACACAACCCAAAATGTGGATTGAGAAGGAACAGAAATCACTAACCCCTCCTTCCTTCTAACATCCAGGTTCCTCTTGGCCCTTCCCATTGACCAAACCCAAATGGGAAATCAGTTAGTTAGTACTGAGTTCCACTCTGTAGGACTCAGCTTCTCAGGACCCATACAAGGGCGTATAAGGCAGAGAAGGGATCCTGGACAGTGTGGGAAGAGGAGAAACCAACAGAGACAATCCAGCACACCTTGGAAAATAGCAGATTTCAAATATTTGTAGGAATGACCTATGGAACAACAATGATCATACTGGGTCATTGTACCGAAACATTCTAAATATCCAACTTGTGTGACAGTCAAACTTCTGCCACATTAATTAGTGAGCTTCCTGTTCCTGTGGAGTCTGACCAGCAGGGTGGTAGTGGGATATAGATGGAATTTCTGCTTATGGTTCTTCAGCTACAAAGACACTATTATTTATGAACCTTCACTATTTTTATCTTCCTTGCAAGGTCATACCAGTGTTTCACTAAATATTACAATCTGCCTGTACCCCTTTTTCTCCCACTTGACTACTTTGGGGAGCCTTTTTGACAACTGAATAAGTAGGTATTTCTATCTCCTTTTGAACCTTTGCTAAATAATATGAATCACGGTAAATTCTCAGTTACCCAACAGTGAACTATTTTCCTTCTAGATTATTCATGATGTTTGGCTACCTTTCTCCATTGCTTAGCATATTCAATAGGCCATTTTTGAAATCATTGTCACCCTCCCAGGAAAGCTCCACTAATTATACCCATTGTTTTATGTTTTTCGCATAAATAAATCTGATTTCTCCTTTCTCCCTCCAGACAATGCTTTCAGCCAATGCAATAATAGAAGAAAAAGCCCAAGTACCCATGTGGTTTTGTAGCAAAGGGCTGAGAATCAGGAAGGAAGGAAGCATTGACTCCCCTCCTGGATGTTCCATGATTAGCTTTGTTAACGTTTTAAATCATTTTAGTTCTCCAGGACTTAAATTGTTATCTATGGAATGAGGGGATTGAATTTGCTAATCCAGGAGGAAAATGTTAAAATCCAAAGTTCCAATTTTTTTTTTAGAATCCCGGACTTCCTGAGGAGTTGTTGTCTTTCCAGTTCCACAATCTCATCACATTTGGCCCCTCCCAATTCAGAATTTGCTAAAAGAAGGCAAGCCTTAAGTTTATCGTCTTTGTATTATTCATGCTAATTACCCCTCAGTTCAGCCCTTATCTGTGGGTAGATAAGGGAAGTCTTTGAACCTCCATAAACTCAATCCATCTTTGAAAATTATCATTGGGAACATTTTAAATTTGCAACCTTTAGGCTCTTGAGCACAAAAAAAAATTGTCAAGGCAACATATTTCTCACAGTTTAGCATCAAAAGTGTAATGACTCTCTTTTCCCTACTCTACCCTTAACCCCAGAAAGAGACTGAATAACCTGTAAAATAAAACATTAGTTTTTGAATCCATACCATTACTAGCTCCTTAACCATCTCCCAAGTCACCAAGAATATATTTGGATTTTCACAAACATAGTAACAACTTCTCCTCCTCCTCCTCCTCCTCCTCCTCCTCTTCTTCTTCTTCTTCTTCTTTGAAGAGAGAACATATTTTATTGAACCATTTCTGAGCTTGATTAAAGTATTTAGATACTTGGTGCATGAACCTCTGTTTTTATCTTGCCAGCCCCACAAAACTTTAGGAGAGGGACTGCTCTAGTTCATTCAGGTGTGTGGCTTTCCTTTCTACAAAGAGATGCACAATTTTTTTTTAAGATTTTATTTATTTATTTTTAGACATAGGAGAAGGAAAGGAGAAAGAGAGGGAGAGACAGACATGTGCCCTGACTGGGAATTGAACCAGCAACCTTTCAGTTCGCGGCCCATGCTCAATCCACTGAGCTATACCAGCCAGGGCCAAGAGAGGCACAATTTTCACATTATTTACATATCAATTTTTACATTATTAAAATACAGATTGTCTTCCATTTTTTTTACTGCAACAAACCATGATTTGTGGAACATTTAAGTCATAATGTTTGTTTTCAAAGTTTGTCTTACTTGGTGTCTAACTAACTCTTACTCAGTGTCTAATTCTTACTCATTTCACAAACAGTGTCTGTTTTTGACACCCAACCAGTATAATGAGGACAAAGCAATGGAGAGAGGTGTAAATAAGCTGTGAGGCAGGTATATTTCAATAGAGATCAAGAAACATCAATCGCTGGTCACTCTATTTTGAGATCAGTGTGAATTTAGGAAGTTGAGCAAAGGAGCACACAGCCTCTCCTGACCTTCCCCAAACCCTGGCGGCTCTAGCCCAGGGCAGCAGTCTGCCCAGGATGCTAATTTATTCCTCTTTTCAATCCAGCTCCATTAAACAATCCTGCACGCTCGTAGAGCCCTGGATGGCTATCGAGTCAATCTAATAAATCACACCTGTGAGGCTTAATTAATGTTTATAAAATTCCTCAGGATCTCAGGATGAAAGGAGCTAAATGCTCAAACTGGCGAATGTAACTATTATTGTTGTGGATTTTTTTTTCATTGAGCCCAGTTCTCGGTTCCAAGGTATTGATGGTTGTGAGACTCTGAGATTCATTAATTTCAGCTGACTCTTAGGAGGACTTTTCGAGACTGTAAATGATCTTGGGAACACCTCATTTCAATTTCTGTACAGTACATTATCTTTACTCATTAAAAAATTATCACAGTGATGGATTCTGCTTAATTTAAATTGACTTCTTTGTGGGGGGGAAAGGCAATTAAAGTTAAGAATATGTAAAAGGACTCCTAGGTGGGGGAAAGTATTTCAGTGGGAAAATAAAATGGCACCTTGATTCTTGTTTTGTCTGATTAGAGAAAACACATTCTCTTTAAAGTTTCTCTCTGAAGCCTTTCAGGCCAAATTGATGAACTTGAACTATGTGGAAAACGTGTTCTACTAACTGTTCGAAAATTAGTAAAATGAATACTCCCCTCCCAAAGGAAGACATCTGCAATAATGTTTCAAATTGATAAATTAAGCTAAAATATGAGATATTATTTAGAGAAATGAAAATATCTCTAAGGTGAAAGACAGGGTGACCAACGAATGTCCCAGTTGGTTCAGGGCTGTCCTTGGTTTCGCACCAGAAGTCCCAAGTCCTGTGGAACTCCTCAGTTCTGGGCACACAGGGATGGTTGGTCATCTTAAAAACAGATTCCAAGTATAAAAGTGAGTCCTCAAACGAGTGAATCAAAAGGGTAGGTAGAGCTTTTATTTATAAGCCATTTGTTACTCTTTGAGTTTTAAGTCATCTAGATGTATGGCTTCGATTTAAAAGTTAGAACTTAAGCATAATGCTGTTTTAGCAGAGATGAAAGCAGGTAACTGTGTGGCAGAGAAATCAGGAGCGGTGAGTGGGGCAGAGGAGAAAAAGACAGGAAGTTGAGCGTTGTTTTGGAAAGCTAGGGTTTACGCAGGTAAAGGAGAGACCACCACAGTCTGAAAGGTCTTTTCTTTCTGCCCCTCACCTCTTTCCCTTCTTTCTTTTTTCCCTTGTTCCCCTGAAGCTTCATGTTACTTTAAAATGATTAAAAATTTAAAAAAAATTTTAAAAATGATTAAAAATTTTAAATTTTAACTAATGAAGTTTTTGAGTTCTTGTTCGCTCAGGTTTTTGACATTTAAAGCCAGATTTCTAAGTCAATACTCCAAAATTTTTTTTATAAGGTGGAAATCTTACATCATTTATTTCACTATGAGGCTAGGTTTACCAGATAAAATACAGGATGCCCAGTTAAATTTGAATTTCAGATAAAGAATAATTATTTCGTGTAACTGTACGACCCAAACATTGTCCTAAAAAAAGCATGGACTATAGTAATACTGAAAAAAGTATTTATTTACCTTACATTCAAATTTAACTGGCCATCTGTGTTTTTATTTGCTAAATCTGGCAACCTGAGTTTAGGCCTCATTTTTTGCTCCAGATTATATGCGGTACGGGGGAAGGGTCTGAGACTGGAATTGACAAGGATTGGGTTTGTTATTTAACTGTCCAGAGCTTCAGTTTTTGCATGTGCAAAATGAGGGTATAGATCCGGATATTCTCTCAACTCATCTCCAACGGTCAGATTTATAACTCCATCTTGCTTGAGAATGGCCTTACCGTAACCGAAGACATGTCATGAGCCACAGTTGAGAGCTGTTTGACCTTATCTGTTTAAAAATATTTTATTTATTTATTTATTTATTTATTTATTTATAGACAGAGACGAAGGGAGGGAGGAAGAGAAAGATTGATGTGAGGGAGAAACACCAATTGTATGGACCCTGTCTGGCAGCACAACCCAGGCCTGTGCCCTGAGCTTTCCCTCTGCAGGGGGATGCCCAGCCACTTGAGGCACACTGGTCAGGGGTGTTGACCTTATCTTTTCCTGTCCCTTTTAAGAAAGCAGCAGTGGAGAGATTGGGCATTTCAGCCCTTGCAGACGCTCTGAGGTAACAGCAGGATTCCTGAGATGCTAAGAGTGCAGGTCACACTTTGTGGCTGTTTCAAAATCTGGCAGCAAGAGAATCTGAACCAGACTTTGAAGGTCAAGAGTGTTTTCCATAGTGTCTGTGCGAGGGGGAAAGACAAAACAAGTATCGCAGGGCAGCTTCAGCCCCGAGATGTGCTGGATACGTCATGTCTACTTCCAGAAACATGCAGCTAGCTCCTTGGCCCGACACGCAGATTCACCTGGCTTTGAAAATTTCATCTTTTAATAGATGGAGGGGTTTCACACATGAACTGAAAGCCACCACTTCACATTTATAGCTGTGGGATCAGTGCCATACGGTGGAAAGTTCGAATGCTTTGAAGTCAGTCAGGCAGGGGTGCAAACCCTGGCCCCCACCCATCCTACGGTGTGACCTTCAGCAAGTCACTTTACTGTTACGTGTAAAACGAGGAACGGCTCCCGTTTATTGAGGGCTGACTGTGTTTCCATACTACCTGCTTTATTTGCTCGCTACAGTTAACCCTCACACTGTCTCCAAAGCGTAAGCAATATTATCAATTATAATTCCAATATAGTTTTATCAATGATTATATATTTTCAATTATAAATGAAGAAACAAAAGTTAAGAGAAGCATAAAATCTGACCAAGGCCATATGAAATATACGGTAAACCTGGGGCTTGAAATCAAGTTTATCTGCCCAGAACTCTCGTTCTTTCCATGGCACTCACTGTCCCACACCCGTACATCCTCTCTTTCCCACTGGGCATTTCTGTCTCTGAGCACATCTCTTCCCAGGGTTATAGTGAGAATGAAAGGGTGTCATGTAAATGAAGCGGATAGCACAGTTCCTGGCACCCATGGGCACTCATTAAACTATTTCCGTATTCTCTTCTTTTGACAATGATAGTAATTATAGTAATTCTAACCAAAAGGAATATTATATGAGGCAAATACTTGCCATTTCCCCCCAAATCAAATGGTTTGACCCCTATAAACCACTCAAGCCTAGGGAACAAAAATGCCACAGTCTAGAGATGTCTGGCTGCCCCCTTAAAATGTCATTATTTTAGACAAGGGGTGAATAAACCCTGGCTTATGAGCCACAGCTGGCCAGCCTCCTGTTTTTGTAAATAAACTTTTATTGGAACACAGCCAGGTTCTTTCTTTTCTTTTATTTT
Source organism: Glossophaga mutica (assembly GCA_039655065.1). Lineage (NCBI taxonomy): Eukaryota > Metazoa > Chordata > Mammalia > Chiroptera > Phyllostomidae > Glossophaga > Glossophaga mutica. The sequence goes on from CM077308.1 coordinate 25,451,587, forward strand.
TTTTAATTGTTGATCTTGTACAGTTTTCTGTCTTTTATTCTCACCCCAACCCACCACTCCATCCCTCCCCACCTCCCTCCCATTTCCACCCCCCCATAGTTTTTGTCCATGTGTCCTTTATACTTGTTCCTGTAAACCCTTCCCCTTTTCCCCTGAAATTCCCTCCCCTCTCCCCTCTGGTGACTTTCAGCCTGTTCTCAATTTCCATGTCTTTGGTTATATTATGCTTGTTTGTTTGTTTTGTTGATTAGCTTCCTGTTAAAGGTGAGATCATACGGTATTTGTCTTTCATTGCCTGGCTAATTTCGCTCAGCATGATGCTCTCAAGTTCCATCCATGCTGTTGCAAAGGGTATGAGCTCCTTCTTTCTTTCTGCTGCATAGAATTCCATTGTGTAAATGTACCACAGTTTTTTGATCCATTCATTTACTGATGGGCATCTAGGTTTTTCCAACACTTGGCTATTGTAAATTGTGCTGCTATGAACATAGGGGTGCATAGGTTCTTTTGGATTGGTGTTTCAGGGTTCTTAGGATATAATCCTGGCAGTGGAATTGCTCAGCCAGGCTCTTTCATTTGACTATTGGTTGTGGTTGCTTCCCTGCTGCAACAACAGGGCTAAGTAGTTACGACAGGGATCCAATGACTCACGAAGCCTAAAATACCACCCTCTGGCCTTTACGGAGAAGTTCCTAATCCCTGTTGTAGACTATGCCAACACAGTAAGTGTAATAATTGGAAAGCTTGGAAAGAAATTGAGCTTCAGCATCAGGGAGGAAATACTCCTGAATTACCTTACAGATCTGAGACTCAGTATGTGAAGTCTTCATTGCCATGAACAGGGCCAGTGCCTTTCCAGAGGATGAATTTCCAAATGCACATCAATGCTATGTGATAGGGGAAATGAAAAACAATCTTTTTAAGCCTTGATTAAATTCATTCATAGGCGCTTTGAATGGGTCATTCAACCCACAAATAATAAATACAAATGCTACCATTAAAGAACCACCAGAATTACTTCTTAAAAGGGAGGCCTAATGATGTAACAGAATATTTTTTCTCTGTCATACAAAGTAAATCTAACAAATTCTTCCAAGAGTATTGAGCAGGGCCGCTTGTACTACAACAATGACTAAAGGACCCATTTTATAACTGATTTATAGTCATTTGCCTTTAAATACATTGTTAGTGATATCTCCAAAGTTAATGAAATGGAGTTGCTTTTCAGTTATTATTCTTGCTGTTTAATAATGATGAATTTGGCCACTTTAATAATTCAGATTGACCATCCCCCATTAAGTAAAAACGAATAGGTTACACTTCTTATAGAAGATACTGTATTTTGTGGTTGCTTTTGTTGTTCATTTTGTTTACTTTTGTATGAGTTAAAAATCTTTTTGCTCCAAGTGACTGAAAAACTAACTCAAAATGGATCAAGGAATGGAACGAAGCTACACCTGAAGGAAGGGATAAATTGCCTGATGAATCTCAAATGTCCACAGGTACAACTGCCTTCAGGTGTGGCTTCGTTCAGAGACCAAAGAATGACAGTAGCATCGGCTCATTGGCTATGCCTCTTGAGGGGAGCTTCCTGGGAGCTGGCTTTGCTTCCTGTAGATTTGTGACATTTTAGGTTTTGTGAATTTCAGTCTTACCCCTCAGAGCTTTAAGGTTGCTGCTGATCCAGGCTTCACCTCCACTCTCTGCCAAGTACGGTGGTAGAGAAAGAAACCTTCCCCTGCCCCAGAAACACTAACTCACTTCTCACTCTGGCTCTAATCACCAGACTGATACAAGGGAGGAGATAGGCTGACTAGTCTAAAGCAATCCAGATGTATTTTTAGAGGGGAACCAGTGACAATCCCATCTAAACCAGTTTGGCTGAAAGTAAAGGAGAGAGAAGTACCTGAAAAAAAATCAGAATCGTATTGCTGAAAAGCAAGGGGGATGGGAAGCTACATGTTCTATGAAGAGGTGAGCAAGCTATGTTCTCTAAAACTCTGCAGCAGATTTTGTGCTCCCTAAATTGGCTGAAATTCTGAAGTACAATAAGGAAGTAGAGCGTTGTAGTCAAAAGTAGGCATGTTGGAATGAGACTCCTGGAGTTCGAAACCCAGCTCACTTCTTAGCAGTGTGACCTTGAACAAGGTATTTAATCTGTCTGTCCTTAGTTTCCCCTTCTGTAAAAAGAAGATAAAAATACCTATTTTACAGGTTATAGTGAGAACTAAATGAGTTAATATTTTTATAAAGCAGTTTGAACAGTAATACGAAGTGAGCATTGCATATTATTGTATTTAGGGTAAGATAAGTCAGATATGCACAGGGTTGCAGAAATGTTCCTGGTCTGGCTATCTGTATCTAGTTTATTTTTTATTGCAATTGCGACAAGATAGGACTACTTCCCCTGAGCATTTGTTCCCTTTTGTATTAATCAGGATGGATTACGTTAAGCTGCAATAACAAGCAATCCCAAATGCTCGGCGTCTTCACGTAACAAAGGATTATGCTCTATGTCCTCCACATCTGGGGGCTTTACTCTGTGTTGTCTGTGGATGACAGAGCAGTCACGGTCTGGGGCGCTATTGGTCTCCACAGCAGAGGGAAAGCTAAAGTAGCAGAACTGTACAGATTCTTAAACCTTCTGCTCTTGTGTTAATCTAAATGGATTAAAATTCCATTAATTGGAATTTTCCAATTCCATTGGAAAAAATCAACCCACAAGGCCATAAGTAGTCAGGATAATGCAGTCCTCTCCTGTGCCAGGACTCGGACTATCTGCAGGCAATCTTAATGACCATCAGATTATTTGTTGCTATTTCTACTTAATTAAGGTGCCATGTTCCTAAGTGACTTACAAACTTCTTGAGGTAATTAGTTCTTCTGGATTTTCCCATAGAAACTATGCCTCTGAACAGTGGGACTTGAATCAGTATTGTCTACATTGAGCTACAATATTCTGAATTAATGACCCATTTGGATTATTTTCTTACATAGGAATTCAGGTAAAATAAGTGTTCAAATAGATATTAGTTGGATAATTTCATTTTTTGTGTGTACAATGGAAGTAATAGTACCTACATATAAAGTATCTATAAGGGTTGCTAAACATATTATAGTGAGCTCACACCTTGGGAAATACACCAGTTTAGACTCTTTTCCTATTGTGATTGACCACAGAAATAGAGATCAGAGATGTTTCCACAGCCAATCATCCACTGCCAGGGACGTGGCCCTTGTGAATGAGGATGGAGAGATTTCATATTTTGGGTACCTGGCTGGGTGGGAGGTGTCAGTAGGGTAGAGGGACAATTTTTGATGAGGCAGAGAGATGATCACAGGCCACAGGAAGTTGACCAGGCTCCAAGCCCAGCTTCATAGAGGGATGCTCTGTGCGGTCCCACAGGGCCCCACTCTCGGCTTGTGAACAAGAAGTTCCATGTTCTCCATGTGTTTTATTTTGCACTAGGCTGCACAAATTACGTAGCCAGACCTGTTGAATAAAAACGGTTACATGGAGCCTCTAGTTTCTCTGACCCTCCTCCATTACTTCCCTGATGGGAGGGAGCAGTGAGGACAATGGAGGTGGTAGAGGCCCGTCTCAGAGAGCACCTAAAAGCAAAGAGGAACCAGTACTCACTTGTCCCCAGTGAAATCACTGTCCTTCCTGGGGCACTGGGGTGCTGGTGGGTAGGAGGGAGGGGCTGGATTCCAACACAGTGCACTACTAAGCTGGGTTCTTCAGCTTGACCCACCTGGGAAATGTGATTCAGTTTCGGAGAAAATGGCAGTGTGTCTACGTGGCAGAAGTGGACAAGTAGGTTCATGTGTTACGTAGCAACGTGAAAAAATTACTAATTTTTGTTATAAATTGCTCATCTGGAAATGAAATGGAGAGACAAGGAATCTTCCTACCACCTAGGAAAACTATTATGGGGCTCTGTAGAAGCAGCAAGAATCCGGACCCACTAACTGTAGGTTCCTAATCCAGGGGCCTCAGCAAGGTACTGGCTGAGGGCGAGATGTGGGAGGCAAAGGGCCCAGGGCAACCTGCGGGGCAAAGGAGATCGGCACACTGCCTCGCAGCTCCTGGGTCTAGTGGTCTCAGGTGGGAGATTGGACAAACCACCAGAAGGCGCAGCGCTCTGGGGCTTGTCCAAGACCAGGCACCTCAGGGACAAGAGAAAGGCATTCTGGGGGTTTTATCCTTACAAAATATGGGAGACATTCAGAAATGTGCAGAAAAGAATATAAGTGTACCCATAATCCAGATTTAACACATTTTGACATGCTTGATTTATGTCAGACATACTTGATTTATATCTTTTTTTTTAAATAAAGTATTCCTAATGATTAAAAGCCTTTTTGTGACTCATTTATTTCCTTTCCTTACTTCTCCCCTTAGACAAAGTGCTACTGTGGCTTCTACTTTTACTACAAATGCAGATGTTCATAAAAATAAGTACTGATATCTTCTAGATTTTTACATTTTACATCAATGGCATCATACAGTATATGTATATTTTATATATGTTTGCGATGTATCCGTGTTGATAGATAAAGATTCAGTGCATTCATTTTAAGTGATGAATGTAGCATTTCACTGAATAAATGAATAGACTATAATTTATTTATTCTCTGCCATATCAGAAATAATGGGCATTCTTGTCTTGTTCACTTTAAAAAGAATAATTTCTAAAGTTTCAGCACTAAGTACGACGTTTGCTAGAGGTTTTTGACATGTGCCTTTTATGGTGTTAAAGAAACTTCCTAATGTTTCTGGTTGACTGAGTTATTATTTTACCAAATGCTTTTTTCCACTAACAAGATGACCCTATGAATCTTTTCATTTAACCTGTTAATATCATTAATTTATTCACTAGGTATTTAAGGCAGATGCCACTAGTTTGTAGCTCAATATTTATCCTTCCTCCTTTTTCTTGCTAACAGAATCCTGATTTTGTTTGGTCCAGCTATGGTGAAAGCCAATTATGATTATGCTCTTCACTGTTTTCCATCTTCTCTTTCAGCTAGAAGTGACACCCTGCTAGTCTGACTGATGACATGAGAGTGGGATTCTGCCAGGATAACTCCAGGGAAAATAAAAGGAGAGAACATAGAGACAGATCCCTTCATCTTCCTGCCTTCTTTCTTTCTCGAACCCAGGTCTCGTGCTGGAACTGGCAGCAGCAGCTCTTACATGACCATCAAAATCAGAGCTAAAAGATCACGGGATCATCAGTCCTGATATGAATGAGACACCGAGCCAAGAGCAGCAACTGTCTACCTCCAGATTTCTTGTTGTGTAAGTAAAGTAAATGCCTGTTTGTTCAAGCCATTCTAGACAAATTCCTTAGTGCTTGAACCTGAACATGGTTCCAACTGACAAACTGATGGTTATTAATGATAACCATCTCTGTATTCTTGAAACAGACCTTAGTTGGTCACTGTGTATTTTAAATACAATATTGTATTTATTCTTCTCATACATTAAGTTTTTGCATCTGTGTTCATTGACAACATAGGTATACAACTTTTCCTTTAAATGCTATTTTTGCCCAGATCGGGTAGGCCCATAACAATAGATGAGCAGCTTTCCTTCTCATTCTAATCTCTATAATAATTCATATAACACGATGCATACACGCCAACACTGAAGCCATGTTTCTGGGTCTGGTTTCATTATTTCTATGGTGAATGAAGATCTCATTAATTTAATTTCTTCAGTGGTTGATTGCATGTACATCATAATAATATGGTTCTTTTAAATTTAATTTTGGTAAATCATGTTTTTTCCTACTTTAAGATTTCAATATTACTGTAATAAACTTGCTCATTATATTTTGAAGATGGTTTAACCATCTTCGATATGTCTAAAATTATCCTCTTATTCAAAATATTGTTTTTATGTACTATGTTCCCCCATTTTAAATCTTCCCAGTTTATAGGCTTTTTAAAAATATATATTTTATTGATTATGCTATTAGAGTTGTCCCATTTCCCCCCTTTATTCCTTTCCACCCTGCATACTCCCTCCCACCCGCATTCCCCCCATTTAGTTCATGTCCATGGGTCATACACATAAGTTCTTTGGCTTCTACATTTCCCACATTATTCTTAACCTCCCCCTGTCTATTTTCTACCTACCATCTATGCTACTTATTCCGTGTACCTTTCCTGCCTCCGTCTGGCTCCCACTCTCTGTTGATAACCCATTTCTATGATTCTGTTCCTGTTCTAGTTGCTTGCTTAGTTCGCTTTTGTTTTTTCTTAGGTTCAGTTGTTAATAACTGTGAGTTTGTTGACATTTTACTGTTCATATTTTTATCTTCTTTTGCTTAGATATGTCCCTTTAACAATTCATATAATAAGGGCTGGGTGATAATGAACTCCTTTAACTTGACCTTATCTGGGAAGCACTTTGTCTGCCATTCCATTCTAAATGATAACTTTGCTGGATAGAGTAATCTTGGATGTAGGTTCTTGCCTTTCATGACTTGGAATACTTTTTTCTAGCCCCTTCTGGCCTCTAAGGTTTCTTTTGAGAAATCAGCTGACAGTCTGACGAGAACTCCTTTGTAGGTAACTCTCTCCTTTTCTCTTGCTGCTTTTAAGATTTTCTCCTTATCTTTAAACTTGGTTAATGTAATGATTATGTGCCTTCGTGTGTTCCTCCTTGGATCCAACTTCTTTGAGACTCTCTGAGCTTCCTGGACTTCCTGGAAGTCTATTTCCTTTGCCAGATTGGGGAAGTTCTCCTTCATTATTTGTTCAAATAAGTGTTCAATTTCTTGCTCTTCCTCTTCTCCTTTTCATACCCCTATGATTCAGATGTTGGAACATTTAAAGATGTCCTGGAGGTTCCTAAGCCTCTCCTCATTTTTTTGAATTCTTGTTTCTTCATTCTGTTATGGTTGAATGTCTCTTTCTTCCTCCTGCTCCAAACCATTGATTTGAGTCCCAGTTTCCTTCCCTTCACTGTTAGTTCCCAGTACATTTTCCTTTATTTCACTTTTCATAGCCTTCACTTTTTCATCTAATTTGCAACCAAATTCAACCAATTCTGTGAGCATCCTGATTACCAGTGTTTCAAACTGTGCATCTGATAGGTTGGCTATCTTTTCATTGCTTAGTTGTATTTATTCTGGAGTTTTGATCTGTTCTTTCATTTGGACCATTTTTGTTTTGTCTCAGCACACTTGTTACATAGTAAGGGGTGGAGCCTTAGGTTTTCACAAGGGTGGGGCAACCCACATCACTGCGTTGTTGTGCTGTATGTGGGGGAGGGGTTCGAGAGGAAACCGTTCTGCTTGCTCTGCTCCCTGCCAGTTTTCAGTCACTTCCCCCACTACCCACAGGCAAACTGGGCCCTTCTGGTGCTGATTCCTGGATGGGTGATTTGTGTATATTCTAGGACCCTGTGGGTCTCTCCAATGAACTCTCCTGTGAGACTGGGAGTTTGTTCCACCTCTGTAACCCCCCACAGGTTTTTACAGTCAGAGGTTTTGAGGCTTTATTTCCCCCTCTGGAACCCTGGGTTTCACAGTCTGTCCTGCTCCCCAGTTGTGGATGTGGAACTGACTGGTCAGCCAGCCACCTCCTTGCCTGCCCTGACCCTCCAGCCAGCTGCCTTGCCATGGTCCTCTCCACCCAGCTGCCCATCTCGGCCCCTTCTACAGGTCTGGGTGAGTGTTTCTTCTTCAACTCCTTGGTTGTCAGACTTCTGTATAGTTTGATTATCTGAAAGTTCTGATTACTTTTTTGTTTTTAAATTTGTTGTTGTCCTTTTGGTTGTACAAGGAGGCACCTATAGTCTTAATCTTTACAAAGATCCAGATTTTAACTTTCAGCTCTCTCTTTTTTTTTTTTTTTTGGTTTTGTTTCCTGTGTATTTTGTGCGCTTATTATTTTCTTCCATTTGATTCAAGAGTACACTGTTCTTTTCTCCTACCTTCTTGAGCTAATTGTTTTGCTTATTTTCAATCTTCCTTATTTTGAAGTTGACATAGTTAAGGCTACAGTCATCCCTTTAAATCTTTCTCCAGCTGCATATTGAGATTTAGATGTGTGATGACTTTACTATCATTCAGTTCCAAATATTTCATAAGTCTCATTGAGATTTCTGCAATAACTCATGGATTATTTAAAAGCATATTTTCCAGTTTTCAGATACTTGGGTTTTTTCCTTCTTTTTAGAATTGATTTCTGATTTTATTACTTCATAAAGTGCGGTCTATAAAATAATGACTCACTGGTAACTGTTGAGATTTTCAGGCCCAGGATTATGGATCAATTTTGTATGTGTAAATGTCCTGTGAAGAGCACATAATCTTTGTTTGTTGAGTACAGGATGACTTTTTTTTTTCCTCACCTAGGTAAGCCTTGTTGATCTAGAAGCTACATTCTTTATCTAGTGGTAGAATTATTCTAGTCCTCTTTTCATGATTGGAAGACTTCTCAAGGCTCCAAGAATTATCCAGGAAACCGCATTCCAGCTTCTCTGCCCTGTGTCTCCATCATCGGCCAGGCCACCCAATCCCAGGCCTCCACGTCAGGAAACAACATATGGGTTCAAAGCTTCTGTTGGTTCCTGCTGCATCAAAAAATGTATCATTAGCTTTTATTTGTCATTATCATTAGCTTTGTTTCTGGCCCCTGGGGATTTCCCTTCTTTCTTTCAAAATCAGCAGTTACATTTAATTCATCATTTGTAAATATTTTTAGTAGGGATGGCATTCTCTGTCCCTGTCAGCTAGCCTACTGTGTTTTCTTGCAGTTTAGAGTTGAGCAATTTGAATATTAAAATAAATCAATTATATTACGAGTACTATTATATCTTTAAGTACATGACTGTATTTAATATAAAGAGAGTGTCCATTGAATTAGTAGAAAGTGTCCCTTGGACAGGTGGCAATGTGTGTATATAAGATATAAATCACTCCATGCAAACCCAGATACATGAGAACTGTTACTTTTATTTTCTGTACTTAATTTTCCATTCTCAGACAAAGATTTAACCTCTATTCTTCTATGACTTTTCTCCCTCTCTCCCCTTCCAGCTCACTCCTTCAGCCGTCTACCCACTCCTCTCTCTGAACCCCAGGTTGGGTCTGTCCACAGTTCTATAGTGATGTGTAGTCACGATAGATCCTAGATCTACAAAGATTACCCCTGAGATGTTCATTGCACTAGGATCCTAATTCTTTCAGCAGTTCTTTAAATTTTGTATGTTTTGGCTACAAAAACCATTTTTTATAAAGTGTCCTAAGGTTCCCTCTACTTACAGCACAGCTGTTGCCTCTGTTAAATGTTGCCTTGCATGATATTGCTAGAATGGACACAATGTGTTTCTGATCTTGAGTTCCATAAACCTCTCTGAGGACTTACACCATCTCCAGATCTTTTAGGAGGTAGAGTTCCACTCTACCCTGAGTCTTCTAGACCTCTTTCCATCTTTTTCTTTCCCATCTTCTATTCTCCAAGCATGGGAAATTATAGGGACAAGAATGCAGGATGGGGAGGCTATGGGGAAGTGTTTCTTCTGTGACTTTTAGAACTGCTCCCTCATACCTTATTTTGCCCATTTGTTTGATCTGTGCCTATGAGTCCTTTCCAATCTCAGAGTCTTAGTCTTCTAGAAACAAAATCCAGATGAAAAGTGTTTGCTGGGAAATTTACCACGTCCCTCTCCTGAAGCAATAAACAGAGTTGGTAAATACCTGCCTGAAATGGGAAGAAGGGAAATAAGGTAGAATGTAGAAAAAGAAAACATAAATAACATTTCAAACCAAGAACTCATCACAAATGACTGCCAGAATCTCAGAAGCTCCTTTAAAAATATTTCTACAAATTGTCATAGTTCCTTCAATTGGCCTCTGCATCACTGACTATTTCCTACTAGGATCTCACTGCTCTCAACTTCTGTTCTCCTACTTGCCTCGTGGTCTTGCTCAAAAGCAAGTCCCTACTTAAGTGATAATTGAACTAGATATAGTATTCTAGGTGGACAGCTACTTGCCCTTAACACTTGGACTATATTATTCCATTGTGTCCTATGGGACTTACCGCTCAGAAAAATTTTTCAGCTAATTAAAGTTCTCATTTCTTTCATGTGTTATCTTTTCTGAATCACATATTTTTTTAAAATCCACTAAATGTTACAATCTTTGGATCTATGATTAAAAAATATTTTCCAACAGATATACAGGCAATAATATTGTCATTGCTCAAGCCATTTTAGAGATTCCTCTTTTGGGACCTAGGACCTGAATCCCATTCTTTAAAAAAATAGAATTAATGCCAAGTCTTTGTCCTTTTAGCAGCTTTGCAAGTTGTAGGCACAAATGCTCTTGTCAACAAGATAGTCAAGTCATAGTCAAAGACAACCATAAAGCAATAAACAATTATTTTTTGAACTTCATAATAGTCTCCAAAGGCAAGATTCAAAGACATCTTCTAAAGTTATTCTAAACAGTGGCATAAATATTACAAACTCTTACTTGGTGGACAAGTTGTTGAACAAGCATTGTCCCTTAGCGATGGGATTCAAACCCTTTAACAACTGGAAACAGACATAACTAAGTTTGTACCCCAACTTTACCATTTACCTAGAAGTTTGGCCTTGTGCAGATGATTAAAATTATATATGATTTAGCTTCTCATATGGCAAAATGAGGGTAGTTATACTTATCTCACAGAGTTGTGCCTAGAAAAACCCTTAAGGGATTAATTATCAGAAATAAAAACAGAATACTGCTAATTTCAAAAAATTAAGTTGCATGTGTTCCCAAACTCTACCCATGATGGCAGAACAACACCAAATCTCATACTAGACACAATGTCTTCAATAGTTAATACTAATTATCATTATACAACCTAACAAGGCATCCCCTTCATTAATTATTTATAATTTTTCTCCTCTAAGTTTTTGTATAGCTCTTATGCACCATATTCAGAGGATTACACTCAGATAACACATGTAACACAATATCTAAGTAATTCAATTTTAATGCAGAAGCAAAACAATAAACAAAGGCGTAACATAAAAAAAGAAGTCATGAAAATGATGAAATTTATAGAGGTCAACGTATGAGGTTGCCAGGGATGTTAAACCTGAACTCTTGGAGGGAGAGCATCACATGATCCCCTTTCAGAGCAGTGATGATGTCACGTGCTCCCCTCCCAGCGGGGCACCTCGTGTGGGCTAGGAGAAATCCTTGTCAGTGGTTGTAAATGTAACTGACGTAAATAGCTTCCATGCTGGAGAAACAGTATAACACGAAATGGCTCAAGAAGTTGAGTTATTGTAACCCGAATGGGCTCATTTCTGAGTGCACCTCTATATAAGATAAAGATGGTATTTAGCATGTGTCTGATACATAAAAAATGTTTTATAAATGACAGCTGGTGCTCCTCTCTCCACAGTTTTACCATTATATCTTTCTCATTATATCAATTTTTATACTTGATTCTGTAAAAGATAAAACCTACCTCCTTTTTTTTTTTACCTTTTCACTTACAAGTGATTTTATGTTTAAACGACTTTTAATCTTTTTCCATTGAATTGTAAATTGTATTTATATCTTCTTCTATACATCCCCATTCCAGTCCCTCTATGAAAGAAGTCTATTTGGAAAGATACATAATTGGCTTGCGGCTTCAGCATCAGTCAATGTCATTAAGCAATCATTTACACTTCAAAACAAGATAAATCAGTAAGAAGTTAAAAGATAATGTTTTATGACATAAAGGTTGATTAGTTAAAATGTTTTGATGTCATGAATTCTTCTCTGGAGAAAAAATAGTCAAAAACTCATTATATTTATAACAGATTTGTAGTTGTTGCCATATTTAAATTTGGTCCCCAAGTTTTATCTAACATGATTTTCTCTTCTTTAAGTGACCTTTGTCCCAAAACTCTGAGCCAGCTTATAATGAGCATGAGACCCTGAGTCGGGGTGGTAACTATGACAAAGTAGCATCAGCAATTTTAATGAGAAGAGAAAATACGAGAAAAAATATAATGGTTGAGTCCAATGTTCATTTAGATCAAATTAAGTATAAATATTTACTTTAGTAACAGTGCAGGATCAAATCTTCTTCCCCCATTACAAAAACTACCCTTTAAAACACGTCTGATCAAATCTCATGGAAATGTGAACAGTAACTCTTTTTATTCTTCTACCTCATCAGTCCACAAAACAGAGTAATGAATAAGCCACCACGTGCGCTCAGCACTGCGGGCTTCGTGATTGGCACCATTGCTTCTTAAAAGAAGCAAGTGCAGTCTGATCACTGGTAGATCACGTGGTGATGATTTTGGCTGTGCGTGCTGGGTGCATGTGAGTGCTGCCACCAAACACCACACACTGGCTGCTACTATAGCAGCCGCAGGTATCACCCTGTGGACTGAAAGCATCACTAAGAAATCGTCCTCTATCTGTGTTACATTGTGGAACCCATCTGTAGGATTTTACTCCCCAATCCTCTTTTTAGTCTACTGTGAGCACATAGGCACTAGAATCCGTCTAAAACAATGTTCAAAAAGTGACATGTCCCCACCAGAGGAGAGTCCAGGATCCCTGGAAATTAATCAGAGATTTGAATGAAATGTAACTGATAACAGCAATGGACATGAAGAAATTCAGATTTGCCTAAAAAGAACAAATAATATTGCCCTTTCCAAACATTCTAACTCTTGTTAAAGAAACATTCCTTTGGATCCCCAGCCTGATCACATGTATAAAAAGCTATTTTTTAAAAATTGATCATTAGTTTAAAACTAGGAAATAACACATATTTCAGTATGGTGTTGAATTAGGTACCGTATTTTTCAGACCATAAGATGCACCTAGGTTTTAGAGGAAAATAGGAAAAAAAATTTGAAGCAAAAAATGTGGTAAAATATGTAATAACATAAATAACATAATAGTTCACCAATGTAAATGTAAACAGAACTCAACAGCAGCATTAACAACCATTATTTCTCCCAAATTTGGTGGGGGAAAATTGCGTCTTATAGTCCAAAAAATATAGTAGTTTATGTTAATAATGTGTGTAAAAGTTTTAAAGCTGCTAAAGAATTTTTAAAAGGTTGCAGAGGGATACATACAAAAAGATAAAATTTATCATTTGGGTACTAGTACACATGAAAAAGGAAACTATATACAATGTTATTTTTAAGAAGCAATTACTGTCTCAATTGAATTACCTGGTGATTAAGAGAAAAATATTTCAGAGGGTAGATCAGGCCAACTTGATACTGATTGCATCAAGCAGATTGTGCGAGAGGTGGGAGATAAAAGTGAATATAGAGTTTCAACGTTGTGACCCTAACCTTTGATAGTCAGATAAGAATGTCCACTGTAAAGGAAATGAAATTCAGCAAAGTATGATTAGATCACCATGTGCAAAGAGAGAAGATCTTATTCTTGGCTTTTTGTGGTACAAGAATAAAAGCATTGTTTTATTTCTCTCTCAGATGATGCATATCTCATCATGTGTGAAAATCAGGAATTAAAGCTGACTCTTTGTTGATGTCTTACTTCATTCCTTCCTTGGAATGTGGGAGCAAATTGAGAGAGACGTTTAACATAGCTGTAACTTTACTCATATAATTTTGTGAACCTTTAGAATTTACGGAACACTTCTACATTCATCATCTGGCTTGAGTCTCACCACAATGCTGAGAGATACAACTGGCCGAGACCATTATTATTCCCACTTTACAAATGAGGAAAAAATGGTCAAAGAGGTTAAATGTTAGTCTAAGATCCAATCACCGTGTTTAAGCCAAGATGCAGTGTTTTTGGTGTGAATGCACAAGCAGGATAATCCTTCCACTTGTTCCTACTCTTTCCTTTCCTCCAGTTTGTCATTGGACTCAGGTTTTGATGCTATCTCTGTGAAGTTCATCCTGTTCTGTGGTGGCACACAATTTTTAATTCAGTGAATTCAGAAAGCTTTTTGCCAAAGTGACTAGTGTCCGTTTGGTTTAAAAGCTACATCAAGGGAATAGCAAGCACTTTTCTCTCATATGCCTATTTTTGTTGCAGACAAGCACTTCTGCAATGTATATGGTAATTTGTGACATTCACGTGTGGTACAGAAAGGAAAGACCCAAATGTGTTATCATGGTGCATATAGAAAAGCAATTTGAAATAAATTCATAATTGTCCTCTGCAAAATATAATAAAACTCTTAGCTCCTGCTATCATTTTTGTTTTAGGGTAATATTTTGACTGTACTGTAGTCCTAATGACCATACCAGAAAGAAAAAGAAAAAGGAAAAAAAGAGAGTTAAAAGGAAGACCTCTGAGTTTCTCCATATCTAATCGTAGTGTTGAGAAATCATGATGTTGCTGTTTTATGTTTGTTTTACTTTAATGATGTCTTTAAATAAAAACCCAGTAAGTAGTCCAATTTTCACAGCTGAAATAATAGCATTTTTTAGCAGAGTTCATGATCCTAAAAGTCAAGACATGCAAGGTTTCACTTTTTAAAAACAAACTGAGTATCACTTTGCAAAGAGATCGGTGCAAATGATGGAAATACATACCACATACCTGTGGGAGAAGAGTTAAAGGCAATTTATTCCCGCAGTTTCCTGAGAAATAAATTTGTGTTCTCATGTAAATACCCAGGGGGCAAGTTTAGTTTATAAATTATACAGAAGGAACTACTTTCCCCAACTCCCAAAATTAAAAGGCATCTCTGTAGCCTTGAATTATGTGGGGTTGCGTAGGATAATTAAAAAATTGGTAAGCAAAGAGCTGTGTCAGGGAAATTGTAAAGAAGATTTGGGACTCTTTCATATATTTGTCACAAAGCCTGAAGCAGACATATCGTGAAAATGGAAATAATCACAATAGTAACAATAGCAAAAGCTAGCTAATGTGTATAGAGTACTTGGGCTGCGTATGCATTGTGCTCTCAGAGGAAGTGGCCCCATGAATTATATAATTCAATATTCCTTTCATGCGTAAAGGTATTGCAGTTTAGTGAGGTTATGTGATGTGCCCAAGAACACATTGGTAATAAATGGTTTAGTTGTAGTTTCAACCTGGCCAAGGAAAGAGCCTTCAAGGAGAAAATCCGGTATTCTGGCTCCACATGGAGCTCTTTTCTGGTTCTGTGGTTTGGATTATTCACAAGACCTTCATGAACTTTAGTTTCCTCAGTGGTAAAACTACAAGCTCAATAATTCGCAATCTATAGTTGACAAACTCTTGGAGTATGGTAGTGGCAAGAAATGGGCTTGGAGTTCATTGTAAGTCTTCCATGTACTATTGTAGACTGAATAAGTAATACAGTTCGCTTAGGTACATGCTTCTATTTTAGAGGTGTGTAGATTTGTTTCTGGAGTATTAAAATAAGCTTCAAGATTATTTCTGAATTTATAGAATCTTTGTCATGGTGTATATTCTCAAACAATAGGCTAAAGAGTTATTGCTGTGAAATCAGGACTCCTGAAAATACTTTTACATCAAAATTAGACCTTTGCTTCTTCAGAGGTAAGAATTCAAGATAATATCTCAAAACATTCCCAGTCATAAATTTCTATGATTACAGGAGAGAATTTAAATGACTTGACTATTAACTTTAAAACATTCAGGACTGAGGTATTTAATTACTTTTCCCACTCGCACATACAGTTTTCATGTATTGCTTTTTTGGCAAAAGTATTTGCAGTCCTCAAATGCCCTTGACATTGCCAATGAAAAGCAGAAGCTGGTAGTTTTAGCAATGGCTGCTCCTTTGAACCCTCAGTGATTTTTTTGGCATAAATTGGCCGCTTCCTATCCTATTGGTGATCAGTTGGGCAATGCTTCAAAGCTCTCAGACTTTGTCTCAGTAAGATGCTTGAAGAAAACTGATAGTTGAATCAAAAAGCAGCCATTGGGCATTTCCTTAAGTGGAGTTTCTCTCATTCTGCCCACTGAGAATGGTTTGGCCAGTTCTGAGCCCCTTGGAGTGGGTCAGGGCTGCATTTCCAGCCCCACTGATCATAGAAACAATTGCTGATGGAAGGTTGCCCGTGGAGGCAACCTGAGCAGTGGCAACTCTAATGACAATTGTAGCTTTGCTTGGGAGTAATTTGCACAACCCTTCTTTTGTTCATACGATACAAAGCAAGCCCATCTTCCTGCATGCAGCTGGAAAATTCTTACAAACTTTTTGAAGGCAAATTGGTCACATAGATTAGAATTTGTTTGACTCAGCAGTTTCTCTTCTAAGAATTTGCTACAAGGAAAAAATGATCATGTATGTGAAAAATATTTAGAATTGAAGATGTTGACTGTAGGGGTTTGTTTATCTGCTTTTATTATAGAGATTTGATTAAATAAACAGTATTATATCCATACAGAAATACTATACAGCCACCAAAAACTTTTAAATAAATTTAATAGCAATGATAGAGATAAGTTAAGAAAGGGAAGTAGGTATAAATAAAATTTTAATAATGTTTTAAGTTAATTTTAAAATACATTAACAATTTTGTCCTGATTTTCTTAAATATAAAGCCTGCTGTGGCATTTGGAAATAGAATTTAGTGTATAACTACCTACCTTTTCTTTTCCCCCTTCAAACACAACACGGTGATTCCCACTCTGCACCTTTGTAATCAGGGTCTGTCTGTCTGGAAAACTTGTCTCCCAGATTTCCACGTGGCTGGCTCACTGAAGTCTTCTCTAATCACCTGTCAGAGACTGCCACTCAGTCTCAACCACATCACCCCTGTTTTATTTTCTTTATAACCCTTGTCACCATCTGAAGTTACCTTATTCACTTTTTTATACATTTGATTATCTTTTGTCTGACTCAAAAGAATGTAATATCTATGAGAATAGAGGCTTTGTCGATCCTATTTCCTGTTACACACAGAACCATGATAGATACATAATTGGTACTCAGTAAGAACTTGTCAAATGAATGTTTTAGTAAATGTGTGCATCACATTTCTACCTGTTCTGGGGGGTCCTTGGGGTTCCTTGATTCTAATATAGGAAGCAAACATGGTGTCTTGATATTCATCGGAAATAATTCTTTTGACCAATAACTGTCAAATATCTTCACCCCATCTCTGTTACTCATTTGAGAAACATTAACTGAGTCTCTTTAATGTACCAGAGATAGTGCTTGGAGCAAAAGTAGATATAAAATAAGAATTAGATGTATTTATTTCATTTTAGGAGACTGATGGTTAATGGGAATACAGGCGTATAGCATATGGAAGGATAGATATATAGTCAACAAATGGCGGGATAGGAACAGAAAAGAGGTATGCAGGATGCCATGGGAGACAAGAAGAGGGGGCACTGAAACACCTTGCTGATATGGGAGGCTTCCTGGATGTGAGCTGGAAGGACTTCCAGGCCGATGGAACGGAATGTGTTCTGTAGGCGCGCTCTGTTCCCAGAAGAATAAGCAGCTCCGGATGACGAGATGTGGGTGAAGAGGTGAATCTAGCCATTTAGGCGAGACACTGATTGACACTGGACTTATGCCATGCTAAGGAGTGTGAATTTTTTCCTATAGTCAATAGAGAACAATGAAAAATTCTCAAGTTGAAGATCCCATAATTAATAAAGCCTATATTTAAAATTAATAGGATTTTCAATTCCCTGAAGAATATTTGAATTCAGTAGTTATCATCCTTATGCTTCCTGTTTTCTTCTCCCTATCTTCCACATCTAAATAGGAAGTCATGTACACTGAGCACAATTTATATCTCTAATTATCTACTTCCTTTTATCTGCATTTCTCATCCTCAGCTAACTTCTTGCACTTCTGCTTAGACATCTGTAATAACCTCCTAATTGGTCTTTTCACTTCATTCTTGCCTCTCTTCAATGTTATCTCCATGTGGCAGCCAGAGGCTTCTTCTAAAATCAAAAGCATGCCACTCCCTTGCTTAAAAAACTTTCTGTTGCCCTTGGAGTGGAATCCAAATGCCCTCCAAGGGTCTGTGAACACAGCATGATCTAGCCTGTGCTCCTCTTCCCAGCCTATTGTGTGTGTCTCTCTCCTCTACTCGCTCCTCAAACACGCCAGCCTCTTCCTCACCTTAAGTCTTCACAAGGTGCTTCCTCTACCTAAAATGTTCTTCCTCCTGTTTTTATCTCATTGGCCTTTTCTTACTCTTTGGGTATCAGCCTAAATTTAATCATACTCCCTAAGCACTCTATCAAAGTCAGTCCTCCTTTCCTGGAGTAGTCAGCCCCAACAACCCCCACCATTATTTAGTCCTGCATTAGTGTCCTAGGGCTGCCATGATAAACTTTCCCAAATTGGGTGGCTTTAAAAAAGCAGAAATATATGCTCTCACAGTTCTGGTAGCTAGACATGCAAACCAAGGTGCTGGAGGGACCGTACTCCCTCTGAAGGGTCTAGAGAAGACCCTTTTTGCCTCCGAATTTCTGTTGGTTGCCAGCAATCACCTGCACTCCTTCACTTGTAAATGCGTCACTGTAATCTCTGTCTCTCTCTTCACATGGTCTTCTTTCCTGTGTGTGTGTGTGTCTGTCTACAAATCATTCTCTCCTTATAAGGACACTGATCATTGGGTTTAAGAATCACCATCTCCAGTATGATTTCACTTTAATTTGGTTGCATCTCCCAAGACCCTGTTTCCAAATAAGGTTGATTTGCAGGTACCAGACTTAGGACTTCAACATACCTTTTTTTGAATTCAACCCACAACTGTCCCCTCCCACACTGCATGGGACTGACCTGTGCAACTAATAGGATGGGTGACATGACAGTATGTGAGTTCTGAGACTAGGTCATAAATGGCACTGCAGCTTACCCTTGCTTTCTCTTGGATTACTCCCTCTAGGGAAGCAATCTCTGTGGAGAAAACACTCCAGCAGCCCTCTGGAAATGTCCACCTGAGGAGGAACTGAGACTGCCTGCCAAGGCCTGGCACCAACTTGCGTGCCAAATAAGTGAGTCAATTAAGAAGCAGATCCTCCAGTTGCAGTCCTTAAGATACAGCCTTCAGATGATGGCAGCTCTAGCCAATATCTTTTTTTAATGTATTTTTTCCTATTACCATCTATTCACCTTATAACCCCTCCCCCAGTAATAACTACATTGTAGTCAACATCTTGATCCAGAGTCATCAGTCTAAGCAAGTTCTGAATTCCTGACCCACAGGAATTTTGAGACAATACATGTTTACTGCTTAAGGCCATGAAATTTGGGGTAATTTGTTACATGGCAGCAGATAATACACCTCCAATTTTTTTGTTTTGTGCCTGTTACAAAACAAGTATTTAAAAAATGTTAGCTATTATTAATAATGATTTCTTTATAAAAATAACTCAGTATTATTGTCTTAGGTATTATTTTAATCTATTTATATACACCCATCCACAGTTATATCTGTGAAATATGATAATATCCAAAGACACCATAAAGAAGAGTAATCTTGCTACATTAGGAAAACAAAATCTGTCATTTATTCAAAAGAAACAGACCACTAATAGAAAAACATGAATGAATCATAAAAACATTATGCTGAGCAAAAGGGGCCTGACCCAATAGAGCACAAGCTATATGATTCTATTTACACAAAACTCTAGAAAAAGACATTCCTAATCTATAGTGACAAGAATCATATTAGTGCTTGCCTGGAGTAAGGGATGAAGGGGTAGATTGACTGCAAAGAGGCACAAGAGAACATTTAGAAATGATAAAGATGTTCCAAGTGTTGACTGAATAGTCACATGGTTGTACACATTTCAAAACTCATCAAATTGGGTCCTTAAACTGCATGTGTTTTATCACATGTAAATTATATCTCAATACAGTTGATAAAAAATGTACACTTTTCTGAGCATGCATGAGCCAAGTGTTTTCCATAATTATCTCTTGTACAAATCAATAGCCTTCTGTTTTGAAAATGGAAATCGTGTATCAGAGAGATTACTTGACTTCAAGGCCACACAGTCTTAGGTCCAAACCCTTTTGCTTGTTTCAATATTCTTTGTTAGAGTTGAAAAGAATTTTAAATGTCCTCTAATCCAGAGATGGCCAACTCCAATATTTTTAGGAACTCGCCATAAAAGTATATAGGAGAGGATCAAGCACCAGGTAACAGAAAGAGGTTGAGACTATTTTTTTCTGGGCATGAGAAAGATATTCATTAAACAAACCACAGGGTCATAGTGAACATTTTACAGAGGAGGAAGCTGAGACTACAGAGATTTAATAAACTACTTGCCCATGGTCACTCAGCTGCAAAATGGCAGACTTCCTAAAGGTGAGAGACAAGTAGGTGAATTAGGGAACGAGATAAATAATGGGACGACAAATACTTAAAATCCCAGCATGCAAGAGATTATTGCACTTATGCATTATATAATATAAAATCAAAAGTTCAGCAGGGGAACACATACCACTGTTCATGTGAGTTTTGATGACGAATTTATTTGTCTGCTCATTTTTCCATCCACGCATTTATTGAGTCCCCACTGCATGCAGAACAGCATGCTTGGAGATCTACTCATCCTTTGTGCTAAGTGTGCCATCCTCTTTGATCCCCCAAAACACCAGCTCCATTAGCCTCCCCCTTGTCCAGCAACTCTTTCATGACTTCTGTTCATACTGCACAGGTAGACCCTTGCTGCACGGCCCATTGTCTCCAATTATCTGTAAAACACGCTTTACACTTTATTATAGCCCTGTATAATGCTCTCTGGTCCACTAAGTGTTTTAAATGTGTGTGTCTTATCTTCCGAGCTAATTTGCAAGGGATTTCTGAGCCGTGTAAGAGTAAATATCTTAAATGGCTTAAGAGCCCCATAGTACCTGGCACAAGGTTAGGCTCACAGAAGACTCCCCATCAGTTTTTATCAATTGATTATCCTGGTGTCCTGGGATAGCAGTGTGTCTTAGGCTGGGTTTCCCAGAATCCTAACCTGAGATAAGGATTTGAATGCAAGTAGATTTTTTTAGGTGCGATCTCTGTAAGAGTTGAAACGGGCCTGAGAAAGTGAAACAAGGAAGGAAAAAAACTGACAATAGGAAATATCCATGAGCAGATTGCTGTGTGGGTCATTGGAGTTCAGTCGCACTGGAGACTTCTAGAATAGTCTGTGGAATACCCCCTTGAGTTGTCCAACCTGCAGGGTGAGGAACAGAGAGATTTATTCACCATCTCCCATTCATCACTGATTGAGAGTTTCTTCCTGGACCAGAGACAGTTCGTAGGAAGAGAGTCCCAGGTGCAGGCAGCAAGACCCCATTGGTGTGCACAGGAATGAGGACTGCTAATGGGATACATCAGGGCACCCCCAGCTTCTGCTGCACAGCACATTCCCATCAAAGGAAGGCTTTTGCGTAGCAACAACACCAACCATGCGATGCCCTCCGGAATACAAAAATAAACACAACATGTTCCTGTCTGCTAGGAATTTAGCTCTGTTACTTCTCAATGAAGATTATGGAGAAAAGCAGAAAAAAGAAGGAGAAAAAAAAACAGCCCAATCTCCACTCCCTCGCAGTCTATATTCTCTGATAAAATTTTTATGCGATTCTGCCCACCCATTCACTACAGTCACGATTCCCAAACAGCCATCATGTTTAATGGCTTGTCGTCACTGTTGGAGAGGCATGGAGTCAGACCCGAGTTCAGAAGATGAAAGAGACATCTTTGCTCACCTCAGGTCCCCAGCGTGCCCCGGCTTTGCTTCAGTGATATTTCTACATCAGTCTTTCATTAACCCATACCGAATATGCAGCATGATTTTCTGTGCCAATTAAACTAATCTTTGAAATAAGGAGAAAGGAACCATGGGAGGGGGAGTCCCCACAAGGACTTCACAAAGAAGTCGTGAGGAAGAGGCGGCTACCTTGTGCTTTTGCCGCACAATGAAGCCGTCTGTTCTTGTGAAGTACTGTAATTATAAAGCAATTTGCTACCTCTAATGGGAAGACTTTTCTTTCATAAAATATTAACTAAATATAATATCAGTGCAATAGGTTAGGAAGAGTCTTAGTTTCTCCATAAAAAGTCAATTTGTAACCACTATAAATGCCTCCTTCAAAATGATGGTTTCCAAAAACATACTCCATGCCCATTGCCACTTGGCCTTGAATTAAGCGCAATAGATTTCCCCGTCCTCTCTAGCTGATTTGCTGCTAAGTGCTTTTCTCTGTAAACATGTTAATTTGTGAGACTGTTCCATCTTCTCGCTGAACAATTCTCAACTGAATGCACTGCTGTTTCCCAGGCTGTTTTTTTTGTAATGGTTGTGGCCCCCAAACGTAAATTGCCAACCAACGAAAAAAGCCTCAAGTTTAGGTTGAAGACTTAGTTTGTAAAATCCTGACCTCTTTGTACTGTAGGATTACCTGCACCTTTTCAAGTCATACAAAGGATGGCTCATTCTGTGAGACGTTTTCCAGGCAGGATTGCTGTCTGGACAGCAAATGCAGGCAGCCTGGAGTTACCAGCTCGATTCTGCAGGCAGGACAGACAAAGGCTCTAGTTGCAAGTAGGAAAATCAGAGACTAGTGGGGGGTGGGGGGAACTTCTTCTTTTTTTTTTTTTTTTTTTTTTTTGGCTATTTATATCTTTGCATAAAATTTTGTGCTTTTTTTTTGTGTGTGTGTGTATGTGTTTGTGTGTGTGTGATGCTCTGAAACTTGCATAATGAATTAAAGGACCATTTCCGGATGCTGCTTCGTTATCACCACTTGTCCTCTGCCCAGGAGCAGCTAGATGATTTGTTTTTCTAGGGAACAGGGACACTCTAACGTGAGAAGTGAAGATGTTTATTTCCCGGTATGATTTCAGTTCACGGAGCCATTTTTCACTGAGAGAAGAAACAAAAACAAAAATTGCCCAAATAGCAACAACCCAACAGATCCCTGAACAATTTTGTTTTTAAGACCTTCTTTATGGGAAGTAATGTATAGAAAATCCATACTTGCTCATTTGGAAATTGCCTAAGGGCTGCATCCACTTCCACACATTTCTGTGTTGATTTACTCTTCGTAAATGGATCGTCAAACTCCATTGATCTTAATCAGCAAAATCCTTTTGGTTTTCTAGTTCTTAGGATTCTCCAAATTAGCCAAGAAATTTTGCAAGGAGAATGTATGTTGTGTTAGGACCAGGAGCAGGGGCATCTTTTAGATTAACGCCAAATGCAAACTGGAAGTAGACCTCTGGCCCTATGTAGGGTAACATTCCATGCATTCTCTGAGTGGGTGAATGAATCCATGAGTTTAATCAAATATTCATATTTAAATATTAGAATATTGGTAAAGCAAGTTATGTACTGGTATTATAACATGAGCTAATATTTAAGTACACACAGTATTTTTATTTAATTATTATTATTGAATATATTTTCCTTTACCTCACATATGTATGTATATGTTCATATGTATCGCAAAGTAAATGTATATATGCGTATACATACATAAATATGTTAAAGAAAAATAAACTGGAGGGATATACACAAACTGATAAAACTGATTCTCTCTGGGAGACAGAATTTGTGGGGAGGGGGTTTCATTTCAGTTGTGAAAATGAAAAAAACATTTAGTTGGGACTATTTCAAACAAATAGAGATAGAATACAGACTAACATAAGAAACGCACATGGAACCACCCTCGGCTTTATCAAATCCTAACATTATGCCATATTGTGCTTGAGGTCATTTTTTAAAGAAAACATTTCAGATATACTAGAACAGCATTTCATTTTTCTACATTATGTTTCCATACTATTTGAATGGCATCTCATGAACGTATTTGTGATCAGTAAAAAAATTAGTTCCAATTTAAAAAATGAAGAGCAGACACAGCCAGACTGAAGAGCGGTGAGTTTCAATGGCTCATCTGCAATTGTGTCTCCAGGAAGTTTTCCTGCATCTCTTATTCACAAGAAGTGACCTCGGCCTGCTGTCTGTCCGTCCACTCACAGGACGTCTGGCAATTGGAAGTGGCGAGGTGGGACTCAGAAACACAATGTCAGTTTAGGTGCTGACAGGGTGGCAAGCCACATGTTCCTATTTATCCCTGTCAGCCACAGGCCCTATTAACTATTTTTAATGAATCACCACTGCTTTTACTTTTGCCATCAGCCCTGACCTTCACCATTTAGAAACACATGGTCTCTCATAAACGATAGCCCACGACGTACAAACTTGAGAAGGATTCTATCACAGCTCAAACTACAATATCTATCACTAAAACAAACAGCTCATTCTAGCTGAAGAGACACTCGTATATATCACGAAACCAACCTTCCATATTTCGAAATTTACTGCCCCGTGTTGGCTGATTTTTTTTTAAGGAGGCCAGGCAACCTTGCTCACTTAATACTTTTGATAAACTTCTGCTGACAAGGAGTATGATTAATGATAGTTAAAAGAATTGAATCAAGAGTAGGAAAGACAGAGCCAAAAAAGCAGACTGCTGGGCTGATGGAAACTAACGTCTCTACAGAAATATATGATGGACCCTCCTTTTTTACCATGCCAAGTAATTACTTGCACAGGCCTGTTGTAATAATTCCTATTACAGCCAAAACGGAAAAGTCAGTAACTCACCGCCCTGGGACAAGGTGAAGGCAAGGCCAGAGGAGCATGGATCAATATTTCATTTACTCACTGAGGTTAGCTCCTATCCCTGTATCAAATTCTTTTACAGAAAGCCATGAAAGAAATGAGGTTTGCTGCAAAACACCAATACAGGGGCCTTGTTTCCTTGGGGTGCTTATGAAGGAAGCAGAGCAACGAACCCTTTCAGGAAAACAATATGCACTCAAGGTCACTCATTACTTGCTACTGTTGGAAAATAAAGTGCCATTAGCCTGATATGAGTAATGTACATCAATCAACTGCAGCCTAGAAAAAGTATGTTTTCAACGTGGTGGTGCTGCTGGTAATGAATGAGCCATTTGAACACTGTCTACACAATTTGACAATTGTGAAAAAATTTTCTCTTGACAGTGCATCTTTTGTTTTTGTTTTTGTTTTGTGGGGTTTTTTGTTTGTTTGTTTTAAAAACCATTAGCATTTATCTCTGACTACCTCCTGCATTTAAGAAAAGAAAGGGTGGGGGAGGCCATGATGATTCTCTCCACCACCAAGATGTTTCTAGTTTGGTACATTTCCTAAAGAGAAATCACAGGTGAACTACAAACTGCCCTAGAAAACCAGAAATGACGCATGCTGTCTCTCAACAGGTTTCCTTCCTTTTAAATGTTTAAAACGTAAGATCCCCCATTTAACTTTTCTATGAAGCTCTCTGAAAAAATGGACTCGGTACTAATCAATTTTAGATCCCATGTGGATGTTACAAAACTAGTTTATTATTGTTGATGTGGAATTCTTACAATTTTACACAAAATCATATTTAAGTAACCCCGACATACATGGACCATGCATGAAATGCACAACCTGAATGCTATTTACTCATAATATTTATTGTCTAGTGTTTTGGGTTAGACCAGACTTTAATGCTACATTGTTCTCTTTCTTTTTATAAGAACCTCTATTTATAAAACATAGTTCCACTATACCTCACACTTCCATGTGGAATGGTCTTAGGAAAACTCTCTTGCACTTGCTTTTCTCCCCCACATCTACATTAATTCCCAGTTGCTTTTCTTAGGATTCCAGGAAGGAAGAAGGAATGAAAGGACTGATTTACTTGCTTAGAAACCTAGGCTACTACTGGCAGTAACGACTGGTAACTTGGAATGTTTCTTACAGTTCATTTTTTCTCTGAAATAAATCTACATCCCTTCCCTGGAACTTCAAAGCCACCGTCTACCAAATCTTCCTATCTCCATGCCATGGACTGAAGTTTAAATCATGGCAGGGAAGCCCTGGGCTGTCATAAGGGCCTTGGCTATGTGCTCATCTCCAGAAACAGGGGTCAGCTGGCATCAGCATTGACTCAGGCCGACCGGACTTGTGACCTGGCCAGTCGACATCTTAGAAGTATTTTTAAGTGTTTAGGGTCTGCAGAAAAGTACATTAGAGTTTCCTAAGAATTCTCACCCCTCCTCCACTCCACCCCTTAAACTTGGACCCCAGGAGTATTTCGAGGGAAATTCAATCCATATGTGCCTGATTCGTGTTCACTTAACTCATTGACATGTTGTTTTCCAGGAGCTGATTGATGTACAAGGAGTCTTCTGACCTTTTTTCCTGAACCTTGCAGAACTGCCTTTCTTTGAGCTGGAAAACTGCCTTTCACTTGGGTAAGTAGCACTTTTGAGAGTTGAAAGTTTTGAGCTCAGCTTGAAACATAGTTCCCAAATCTGCGTGGGCTGCTGGTCTTGACAAATGTGGCCTCGATACCTTTGTATAAAGCCCTTTCTTGCCTCATTTTTTTTCATGTGTGACATTCATAGCTAGAGGGGAAAAAAAATACAAAGATAATGATAACTTTCAGAGCATCCAAGCAGGTATCTATGGAAGTCGCAGCATCACTCTGGTGGTGTAAGATGTCCAAGTCCATCTGTTCTCTTCAACCATCCTTCACTTGCCTTGATTTCTTTTATGTGGTCCCAACCCAAAGAACTTCCTCTGCCAAGTTTCGAGTGTGTCATAAAGGCGGCAGCTGACTTTAAACCCTGCTTTGATTCTGTTAGGCAACATCTCAGCTTGGGTTAGGTTCCCTAGCGAAGTATTTCAGTGGACTTTCATATTGCTCCCCCTTGGAACTCATCCTAAAATATGCCACTAAAGACAAACTACTCTCTCCACGATTTTTACTAGGTTCAGAGGGAGCTCTGACTGGGGTGTGCCCCTGCCCAGGGACAGCTGGTTAATTGATCTAGAATAGCTGGAATAACACCATGAACAAATAGTCTCTTAGCTCTTCTAAAACTCTGGATAGAGACACTAAATTCGATCCTGTAACAGGAATCTACAAACCCAAATGCCTAGCAGGACAAATAAGAAATGTAAGTAGGTGAAGCAGAGTGGGGGGACCTGGTTCCAATAGAGAGTTCATGGCTAAGGCTCATCTAAGCCAATGTCCAGAGACAGTGACTATAAATTGTTGCAGGCTCGGTGTTGCCAGGGCTCTCCAAGTTTTAAAAGAATCCAGAGACCCTCTAATTTTTTAATATTTGCATCTAGTTCACATATGATAAAGTCCTGTTTATAAGCCAATGTTAGCCAACCAGCTGGGGATAGTTTCCGTACAAAATGACAGAGGGAAAGGAGAATAACAGCAGTTGGCAACTTACTGGATGATTGTCAGGTGCCAGGAATTATGCTAAGTGTTATACAGACATTATTTCGTTTGCTTCTCACCATTATCCTACCATATGGATATTATTATTTTTTCCTGTTATAACAAAAGAAAACTAAATATTTGGAGTCCTTGTCAAAATGCAGGTTCTCAGGCCCCTCCCAGACCCACTGAATTGGAATCACCAGGCAGAGGACCTGCAGGTGACTGGCATGTGCAGCATAGCTGGAGAACCACTGGGTCATGACAGAACACAAAGTCTGCACACTTTAGAAAGGATCTGGTCCAACTGCCCAGCTTTGAAATGAGGTTCTCAGGCAGGAACTGGCTTGCCCACGCTTACACGGCAGAGCCGGGACTCAAGCTCAAGCTACCTGGAAATAATAATAATGATGGCAATACTAATCAGGATCCCCCGTGCCATTTACTGAGGACCTACCATGCACCAGGCACTAGACAACTAATGGTATCACCTCTGATTTAAGCCTCATAAGCACTCCAAAGCAGCTATTATTCTCTCCATTTTATAGACAAGCAAACAGGCCCAGTGGAATAAAGTGGCTTTCAAGATCACTCAGAAAAAAGTAAAGGGTAGAGTCTGTTGTTTTATTTTTTTTAAAGATTTTATTTATTTATTTTTAGAGAGGGGAAGGGAAGGGAAGGAGAAAAAGACAGGGGGGAGAAACATCAATGTAAGAGAGAGATTGATAGGTTGCCTCTCACATGCCCCCAGCTGGGGACCTGGCCTGCAACCTAGGCACATGCCCTGACTGGGAATCGAACCAGCGCGCACGCCGTCACTCAATCCACTGAGCAACACCAGCCAGGGCGAGAGTCGGTTTTTAAATTCAAATATATCTGTTGCCAAATCTGGAGCTCTTTTCATTATGTGACAAGGACAAAAACTGCTGGGTCCTTCCCACTGAACGCTAATGAAACTATCTATTAAGCAAAAGGTACAAGAGCACATTCAAAGAAACCCGTGATGACAGCAGTGGTGATGGCGGTGATAATATTGAGGAGGAGGAGGAGAAGGAGGAAGGGTCCAGAACTGTCAGATTGCCCAAAGGGAAACCAATGGACAGAATCACCAACTTGTTGCATGAACTGGCTTCAGAGACCACTTAGCCACTTAGGGGCTTGGTGCCCTTGTCTTTCAAGTGAAAGAGATTTCCATAGATAATCTTTATGCTCCTGCACAGTTTGAAAATTCAGTAACTCTAAGTTGAGTCGGAAGTATTTATAACAAAGTAAAGGCAGGAATGAGTGCTCGATCCCGCCGAGGGAGCAGCCTGGAAGGCCACCCTGGCCCCAGAGCCCCACCCCAGTAGGTCCCACAGCACCACTGTGCGAAGACTGGCTGACAGCCTTGGAATCCTCCACAAAACAACTTGGGAGGGAAAAAAAAAACCAAAACCAAACCTGAAGCCAGGGTAAGGTTATTACACTCCCTCTTAGGAGGCAGCCTCATCTCGTCCTTGAATGTGGCCTTTGACCTTCAAGCCTGGGCAGTGGTTTCTATTGCCTTCTCCAGCCTTCTGTTCCTCCCAGCCTCCACTCCACCAGCCTTCCTTCCCATACAGGGAGCCGGCTCCTCCCATGATGGGGTAAACATTCTCCTGGAGGTCACGGTACTTGGACCTCTGCTTTACTTCACTCAACATCCAGCCAAAGGCCACAGTCAATACCACAAATCACAGCCAAATGACGAGGAGGCTCTGGTCCATTCTCTCCCCTTCTGAAGATGCCATGTCTAATACTGAGCAACTTTATTAAGTCAGTTTCATGAGTTCATGTTTCCTTAAGAGGCCTGAACTAAAGGCTGTCTTTGGCACCAGAAAGAACTTGTCCCTGTACCATCACCTAAGAAACACACGGCTCCTCAGGGGCACCTATGTGTTTACAAGTGGCCGTGCCTCTACAGACAACCCTCAGTATTCAAAAGTACTTTATACCAAAATAAATAAATAAAATAAAATAAAGATCAAAGGCATTATGGGCAAAAAAACATCTATCTCAGCTGAATGAATCTATAAGAACATAATGTCAAAACAGTGCAATATAAATGTGACTTGTCATAAAGTTATCTTTTGTGGAAAAGAAATGCTGCCATTCAAAAACACATAAAACCCCAGCTTGCTTCAAATAGTACATACATATTACATCCTCAGATCCCCACAACTAAATCAAATCAAGGGTGAGGCAAAAAGATGGACTCACAGAAGTTTAATTTCTGTGCCCGCTACATGGCGGAATGAAAGAAGGCTTTAATCTTTTAACGCTTCTGGGTTTTAAGAGTAAGAGAGGGTTATTTTCCCCTCTCAATGTCTTAAAAAGCTTACTTTATTTTAAATATTTCTGCTGTTCAGTGTACACACAACATACAAGTATTCAGAAAAGAATTTCTGATGCCAAGTCTAGGATTTGAAACAGGATAAATGATTTCATTAGACTCATCTGGACATGTTAGCAATGGTGGGTTGTATAAAGATATTCATTAAAACATTGTTGGTTACTACTAATCTACGGGCAACAACCACATACCCATCGGCAGAGGAACAATGAAATGAGCCATGGTAAGGCCAGGTTATGGAAGCGGCGGGGGGGGGGGGGGAGAGCCACCCCAAAGCAGGCGGCACACCGCACAGCTCCATCGGTGCCGTGCACGAAGGGTAGCCCTGTCATGGCCACTATTGCAGCATCTGAAAAGAACAAGGTAGGTTAAATGTGTTACTATGGATAGATTTCTAAGACATATTGTTGAGATAAAGAGAGTTCCTGAAGAATATCTATGCATTTGTTTTAATTAACATACACTTGAACAACTACGTGCATGTATGTTTGTACATAAACGCAAAATCTTTGAAAAGATATGGACTAAATCATAGCAACAATTACTTGTGGGGAAGAGGTAAGAAAGAAAGCTTGGGTAACTAGCAAAGTACTCTTATCTATATGTGTAATGCTATAATTTTGAGTAAGGTGAATGGGAATTTAAAGGAAATTTTTAAAGAACATAAATGGAAATTGTGGAGCAGCTTAAACTCACATTTGTGACTTTTATTTTATTGTTATATTTTAACATATTTACATATTATATTTTATTTAAGTTATGTACTTATTATTATATATTACTATATTTATATACCTATTTCTCTCACTAGGCTTGGAGCTCCCAGAGAACAGAAATTATCTATAAATTCTTTTAACTTTAGAAACTAACACAATGACTAGCACAGAAAATTGTTAAGTTAAAAATTCATTAATTTGTCAATATGTCATTCCACAAATATTTCATAAGCACTGGCTCTGTGCCATTAGAATAAACTAGGGAACACAACCAAATGAGTTTACTTTTTATGAATAAAAGAAAGAGAGAGAGAGAACCAACTTGAGAGAAACCAGCCAAAGATCACCAAATCTATTCAAAAAGATTCCCAAATACATAACTAATGTACTTTTCAGAAAGTCCTGGTTTAGAATTTCCACTATTTGGTAATCATTTCCACATGTAGCATAACTTTTCTCCATTTTGCATCCATTCCCTTCCTTCTTTCCTCCATCCCTCCCACCCTCCCTCCCTCCCCCCTTCCTTCTTTCCGCCCTCCCTCCCTGCCCCTCTCCCTCCCTGCGTCCCTTCCTCCCTTTCCCCCTTTCTTCTCCCCTTTCTTTTAATGGGCCTTCTCTACATTTATATTTTAAATTAAGAAACAGTCTAGTAGGTTTTCTTTTGGATTATGTTCTTTCAACATAAAATAGATCACTTAAAATATTTGTTCCTTAATACATCTGTTCCACAACATTCTTGCAAAGTTCTATTTAATTATATTAATACTTTCTCACAACAGTATTGCTCTTTACATTTTACCAAATGTCTTCTATATACTATTTTTACATGATCTTAACTATAATTTTTATTTGCTTCTAACAGAAATGCAGTGAGGTATGCTGAACAGCATTTATTTAGTAGGCACATGGACCAAGGCTCAGAGGAGTTCAGCAACTTGCCCAACATTACATAGCTAAGAACTGGTAGAACCAGGACCGGAAAAAGATCATTTGAGTTCAAAGCCAAGACTTCCCCATTCGTCATGCCTACACACTTGATCCAAGAGTTCTGGGGCAAAAATACTTAATTTTTCGAAGAAAGTAAATTTATTTAAAAGCTAAGACAAATACAGCTTAAGAGAAAGCACATAAAGCTATACTTGCTTTCTCCATGCCGAATATCTAAGTTGGAGTTAGGCACGCTTGATTAATACCTATGGCTTCTTTATGCTCACCATTGAGATTTCAATTCATGAAGGCAGTAATGACAACAGCGAAGACAGTTTCTTAAGGCTTTCCTGCACTCCTGTGCCCTCTATTTGATCATCTGCCAAGGCTTGTGAATGGTGCCAAATCAAACAGCACAGCATCTCTATGAGGCTCCTCCTGGGAGTTGAAGAATTCTGCAGTTGGAGCACGGGGTAAGATATAAAAGGCACAATTATGGTCTTCTTTGAAGAGTTTAGAGGCAGACAATGTTAATCTATTCTTTTGGAATTTCTAGTCTAAACTGCCTTCAGGGAGCAGCCTCCTCACTTCCCTGTGCTTCTCTGGCCAGGTTATTCTATGTTCACATAAACACCCTAAAATGAGAAGGGATACAGTGATCTGATGTCTTTGAGCTTTCTCAATGAGAAGGTCATACATAAACATAACAGAAACAAGCACAGGACTTCCATTGGCAATCTCATTTATCTAAGAAAAAGTACAAAGATTTCTCATTCTGATCTTGTACACAATTCTCTAATGATCTCCTCTTTCATGCTTCTATTTTTCTGACTTTATTGTTGGAAAGATTGCACGAGTACTAGCATGTCAAGTGTGATGTTATTATTTTTTATTTAATGGTGATTAATTGCAGAAAGTAGTTTGACATACTGTATTCAAATTTTCTCTTCAAAGATGCTCCTCTTTTTGCTGTTTAACTATCCGATTTTCATTCGGTGAGGCAAACCAATGGTTAAATCTTCTTATGCTTGAGAAACTTAGAAAAATTTATGCAAATTTTGTGTACCATTATAATAGCATGGGCACAGTTACACATCCAAAGGTACACTTCAATATTTTTAATGTAAGATACCAAAAACCAAATTTTTACTCATATAGTTTTATCAATGGCTCTTTGATTTTTCTCATAGAAATATGCATTTTATTTTTGTGTTCATTAGCCAACATTTTCTGTAAAACAGTACTACTGAATTAAAGCTTGATTGTTGCAATAGTAACTTACCCAGATTAATATTACCCATTTATGTTCAACCTCTGGATGTGTCTCCTTTAAGTTTGGTGTTATAGTAGATTTTTAATATTCAACTTTAAGAAAAATTAAATGATATTCAATAAAATCCTTTTGTATGGCACAAAATGTTTTGAGCACAAAAATATAAATATTCAATAACTATTTAGGTATATTTTAAACATAGTAATGAAAATAATAGGTCAAAAAAGTGAGATCACTACATTTTTATCCATTAATTTTTAAAAATGATTGTAGTTTATGTTTATGAATGAATTGAGAAATCAGGACTTTCATTGTGACTTAATTAAAGTATAGTTTTTACAATATTTTGGGACAAAAAAAATTTTTAAATATATTTTATTGATTATGCTATTACAGTTGTCCCTTTTCTCCCCCATCATTCCCCTCCACCCTGCACACCCTCTCCCACCCACATTCCCCCCCTTTAGTTCGTGTCCATGTGTCATAAGTTCTTTAGCTTCTACATTTCCCACACTATTCTTGCCCTCTCCCTGTCTATTTTCTACCCATTATCTATGCTACTTATTCTCTGTACCTTTTCCCCCTCTCTCCTCCTCCCATGCCCCTGTTGCTAACCCTCCATGTGGTCTCCATTTCTGTGGGACAAAAATTTAATAAACACCAAATGTTAATTTAGGGTGGTTTTTTATGAGGGCTAGAATTTCCAGAGGTATTTATTTTGTTCTTTGTAACTTATCAATATTTTCTAAATGTTCTGCTTTTATCAAAGAATAAATGTTAAATTTATTTTATTACTATAAAGAAAGAGTTAAGTGGATAAATTGCTGTAATATATGAAGCCTAGCATATGGTAGAATTCGTTCTCATATTCTCACTTGAAAGACATGTGAGGAAGGAGATACATACTTGAGGAGGCCCCAAATATGATTAGGAATCAAACTGTCAGACACAAGAATAATCAACAATTCAATATGTTTAGACCTAAAGCTCAATTCCTAGAGAAATGAAGTTAAATTGGCAATGTGTTCATCTTGTACCCCCTTTAAAAGGTAGATGTCTGAGGAATTTCCAAAGTCAGAATGAAGAGATGATGGATTTATAGCTCTTCTGTCTTTCAAAGGGACTTGCAGGTAGAAGGTTGTTTATTGAAGCGGCTCACCAGAGTGTCTGGACTTTGCGTTATCACATCTAGACAGAAACTTCCATATCAACTACTAGCTCCACTGGACAAGCCCACTGGTCTGGACATGCTTTGGAGAAGCCAGGGGTGCCCTAGGGTAACTTTGTTTTCTCCTTGGATGCTTTTGTCTAGATCCATTCAAATCCTTCTGCTTAGCTCTGTTGCAGTTGCAAATATAACTTTCTGATTCATCTACCCACATCACCTATAAATTTTAGCTATTTGTCAATGGTAAAATGTTATTAGTCTAGATATGTTATTCCAGGTTAACTAATAGGTCCATGTAATTGCTGAGGAGGGAAAACATGCATTCGATGTCATAGATATAGAGAGAGGAAGGCTATTTTTTCAGGTGAACCTCTTACAGCTGCCTAAACAGAAGGATGCAATTAGGAATCTCAGGTGTGGAGCCAGAAATTCAAAATCCTGGAAGTGGGGTTGATGGAGGAAAGACTGAGGATGATAATAAGTGCATTAAATTGAGATCCATAGCCAAAAAAATAAAAGAAATAGTATATATTGATCTTTAGAGAGACATATTTGGTGACATATAGATACACATATATATGAATTTATATATATGTATATATAAATTTCATTGCTTACTCAGTGCCAGGCACTGAGCTAAGCTCCTCACTTGCATAATTAAATTTAATTTTCACAATTGTGTGAGGCAAGGCCTGCAATTATCACCCACATTTTACGTATGAGAAAACAGAGGTAGAATGAAAGGAAGTCATTCTCCTATGGTCACACAGTTGGCTGACAATGGTTGAACTAGGAATCAAACCCAGGTCTTGCTCACACCAGTGCCTGCAACCTGTGCCACAGGCAACGAAAGACTGACAGGCTGATTACAAAACCATCCCTCCATTGCCCTGTGCAGTCCAAATGACTCCCTGTTCTCTCTCTTAACATGCACATTTAAACCGATGAGAAGCAGCTTCGGGATTTTATCTCAGAAGGTCGACTTTTAACTTGGCACAGCCAAATCAGATAAGGCAATAAATACCAAAGTGCTTTGCACACCATAAAATGCTGAAGGAAGTAAGTAAAGGATTAAGAATCATGATGCTTGATGTCAATAATAGCCATGAGTGCGTTCTCTAACATCCCTATTATATTTTATATGATAGATTAAAGTATAGAGATTACGAGATGTAGAAATCATTGCATAAACCCGTTGCATACCTGGCTGGCTTTAACTTTTCCGAGAATGATTTTCCTCATCTGTGAACTGGGACACCACTTACAATATCACTCGAGTGTTGTGTGATTAAGAGAAATTGTAGATATAAAGCTTAATGCCCAGGTTCAGAGTTCATGTTCAGTAAAGGACAGCTATTTGCTTAATAATCAAACAATTGTAAAAAATGAAAACTGATTCATTAACCTCTTCACAAGCACATTTTACATTGTTTTCTCCATTTTTAGGACAGGACACCCTTAGAATAAATTCTCTGTTCTCTCCTCTTTGCCTCCTTGCTCATGAAAGAAACGGCATGCCGCAAGAACAAATACTGCATGACCTTGTTTATACATGGAATCTAACGAACAAAATAGAAACGGAGGCGTGGATACAAGGAACAGACTGACAGCTGTCAGAAAGGAGTGAGGAGGGGAAAACTGAATGAAAGAAGGTGAAGGGTTTAGGCAAAGAACAAACAGGCGTAACCCACAGACACCGAAAACAGTGTGGTGATGGCTGGGGGAAGGGGGCAGGGACTGGGTGGAGGCAGGCAAAAGGGAAGAAAATAGGAACATCTGTAATAGCGTCAACAGTAAAAAATAAAGTTAAAAAAGAACACCTTAAAGTTGGCTCTCTACTGAACAGTGGAACAGAATGACCTTTGGGAAAATGTTTATGTGAACTCCTCCTTGGAAATAGTTTAAAACTTTAAAGCCTAGATATTTAAAGGGTGTTCTGCATAGCAGCCTATAATGGCACTACCTGTGAGCTTGTTAGAAATGCAAAATCTCAAGCCCTACTCCACACTCACTGAACCAGAATCTGCATTTTAGCCAGAACCTCAGGTGATTCACGATTCATGGGCACTTCAATTTTAAAGCGCCCTGCACTGAGCCTGTTAAAAAACTACTGGGACAACAGACCAAGGGGAAGCTTAGTTATCTTGGTACGGTAATAAGTTTTAGTCATCCAAATTCTCCCCTGGGGTTCTCTGCCCAAGGTTACCATTCAATATCTTCTCCAGGGAACCGACAGCATTTGGCATTAATAACAGCAAACATTCATGGTTGTCTTGATTGGTGTCAGACACTATGCTTAATGCCATAAATACTGTAATGGACATGTATTGTTTTGTCTACCTCCCAATTTTTTCTTGTATCATGCAAAGCCCCCCCGTATTGTTTTGGTTGGGGTTGATTGGTAAAACCAACTGGCTCCAGGACTAGGCCGATGTGAGAATACTTGCCCCTGGCCTCAGTCTGGAGCTCATCATTCAGGATCCAGAAATGAGATTCAGCTGTAGGAATTTTGCTAGAACCGTGGAAAAAAAGGATACGCTTTTTTGCTGTAGTTGCTGATCTGTAAAATGTGAGTTTGGAGCTGGCTGTTGGTGGTCATCTTTGCCAACACATGAAGAGAGACTACTTGAAAATAAGGCCAAATGAAAGAAAAGTAGAGCCAACAGTTGGAGAAGAAGAGGCAGATTTTGAATACATTCATTGAATGTTTCCATCCAACCGTGCCTAAAGCCAGTTTAGCATTTTCAATTCCTTATTGCATAAACCAATAAATTTCCCTTTATGTTTGAGGTGGTTTGAATCAGATTTTTGAGACCTTCAACTGATGATATCCTAACATGCAAAAATGTTTTCATTTAATCCTTACAACATGCTCTGGGATAAATACTACTAATGCATCCATTTTCCAAATAAAGAAACTGAGGTTTGGCACAGTGAAGTATCTCGCTCAACTATACAGATCTAACAAATGATAAACTAAAGATTAAATCTCAGAATATCTCATCACAAAGATTTATAATTCATTAGTACCATTGTAAATATTACGTACAGTCTGGAATCATTAAACTCTGCATCTGAGAAAGATTGAAACGAAATAAATACTCTAGAAACTCACTTTCAAAGCATGGCCCCGAAGGACCATTGGAACAGCAGATCCATTGACAACTTCCAATAGCTGAACCTTCTTGAACAGGGCTCATTGCAGACCTCATCTTAATTCCATCTGTGCAGTAACAGGTTGCACGTTTATGGCTACAGCAGTGGGTAATTTAATCTAAGGTCAAAGCCGTCTCAAGGTAAAGTTGCAAAATAAAAAGGTTTGTCTTCATGAACCTTTCGGCCTCCATTGTTCTCCTCCTCCCATGCGTTTCCAGGTCTTACTTCCCCACAATGACATCACACTCTAGCACTTTTTTCCTGGAAGCCAGTGAAAACTTCAAGAAAAAATCAAAATTGGTTTCATAGTAAGAGAGTTATGACCGGAAGCAAACTTCATATCTTGGGTCATCTAGTTCAAAGCCACAGAAATGAACTATTAGTCATGGAAATCCATGATCAGAGAAGGCAAAGTTTACCCATGGCTTCTGCAATCAGAGTACCAATTCCATCTATAAGTCTAAATATGAGTGGGTTTGTGAGTACTTTGGGCCTACAGTCATTGCTAAACAAACAGCCTTTATAGTGACATGTCAATTGAAAGAAGCTAGGACATAATTTGGCCCATTTTTAGGGGACATGAGAACTCAAGCAGGGAAATGATACAAAACTCTCACAGATATTATGGAAAGGCAAGATGAACAGAGAACTTTGCAGAGAAGTACCATTCATTAAAATGAACTACCAAAGGTAGCTCCCATCAGTAGAGGAAATTAAAAAGCACTTGAACTATCTAAACACCAGGGGGCCCCTGCCGGTCGTCTCCTCCCCTCTGACCCCCCGCCCCCCAAATTGCCCATCCCGCTGCTGTGCCACTTCCAAGACAAATTGCTGGTTTGTCTGTTTTGCAGACCTGCACTGCGTTTGCCCAACTAAACACACAAACGTTTCGTACATAAGTGGGGTCAGCTGGAACTGCACAAGAAAACTTAAATCTCACCTACCTTGTCCAAGTGTACTTGGAACAAATTTCAATGCATAAAAATGGCCCTTCTTAACAGGGAGATTCTTTTTCTCTCCATTGTACTCATAGCCCTTAAAAATGCATGGATATCTAATTTTCATCTTTAATTTTATCCAATATAAATATGTATCCATTTATTTATTTAAAAAGATTTAGCAGCACTTCTTGTTAGAGACATTGCGTATTGTATGATAGATTGTAAAAGGACAGAGCATCTAAAGGCCAGGAACTGTCAGGCAGAGCTATAAGTGTATACACGTGTTCTGCTTCGGTGAATTACATTCTAGCGAGAGAGACCAATAATAAAAACAAACCTGATCAGAGTAAGATCATTTCAGAAAGTGATAAGAAAATAAAATAAAATAATACAATATTAAGTGACCTGGGGGAGAAGGATGACTCAAGGTCCTGATGTTACGAAACTGTTCCTTGGAGGTGGTTTCATGTGAGTGGAGTCTTGTGATAGGTTATGTTACTGTTGCCAAAAAAAGGCTCCCTCTTCCTTGTAAGAAGATTATACGTCCCTGTCATATGACTTGCACTTTCTTCTGTCGGAGGTGTTTCCTTCCCTACTGTGTTAATCAAGCTTGGTCATCTGATATGCTCTGACCAATGAAATGTGAGCACAAGCCACAGTATGCCAGCTCCATGGAGAAGCTCTGAGAACTGGTATTTGATTTCATCAGCTTGCTTGTTCTCTTCCCTCTACCATGAATTTGGCCTATTCCAGACTTGAGTTTGCTCTCTGCTCCTGGCTCTTAGGATGAAGAGGTTCTGGGGAGTAGATCCACAGCTAATTCACAGTTTTTGGATCAGTCATGCAACATAAGCCAGAAATAGGACTTTGTTTTTGTGAGACAGTGTAACCCAGTAAAAGATGACTAATATATAGAGCTAAACAATGAAAAGAAGCCATTTTGAAAGGATCAGGGGAAGTGTGTGTGTGTGTGTGTGTGTGTGTGTGTGTGTGTGTAAGAACTTATTTGGCACGATCAAGGAACAGAGAGAAAACCAGTGTGGGAGACACGGAGTTAGATGACATGAGAAGGTAAGAATGGGCCAGATGGTGTAGATCTTTGCAGACCACAGTAAAAAGTCTGGACTATATAAGATCTTCAAAAAGATTTAAAGGACACATCTAAAAGTTGTTCTTTAAAACAATTTTCACTTATCACAGTTTTATTTTTTAACCTTTTATTTCATTTTATACTTACATAAGATAGTTGCATGGGTACTATCTTATGTAAGAAAGAGAGTTTCCATGTAGCCTTCACCCAGACATAACCATAACACAATGCTCAGAACAAAGAAATTAGCATTGTTGTAACACTGTTAACTAACTACAAACCTTACATGAACTTCGCCTATTTTTCCACTAATGTTGTCTTTGAGTTCAGCCAAGACCTTATTTCAGTTACCACATTGCATTTAGTTCCCATTTCTCTTTCACCATCTGCTTTGTGTAATAGTTATTCTTATAACAGTGTTTTCTTGTCTTTCATGACCTTGAAATTTTATACAGTATAGATTAGATATTTTTATACTATTCTGTAAAAAATGGGTTTATTTAATACTTTCTTGTAATTTGAGTGCGGTTATACATTTTGGGAAGAATACTACAAAAATGATGCCATATTTTTCTCAATACTTCATATCAAAGAATTAATGGTGTTGATGTAAATTTATGGCTAACGATGTTGACTTCCATGACTGGGTTAAGTTAGTGTCTGGTGCATTTCACCAATATAAACTCACGTTTTGTAGTATTAAAGGTATAATAAACACACCTTCCATGTTGTAGTTAGGAAATACCTTGGGGAACAAATTTTGGTAATTTTCTGTTTCCTTCTTTCCTTGTACTTTTATTTATAAAAATTCTATGGTAAGAAAGAGTTCTTCTTTTCTCATTTGTTTACTTAACCAAACATACATTCATTCCAATACATACTCATCAATAGTTCTCTGGGTCTTTAGCCTTACATTATCCAATCAAGATATTGTTTTTCAAAGTTACTTAGGTTGGTAAGTGTGATTATGTTTTTTGTTTGCACTACAATTCAATTATGTGTAAGTATCTGTTGCACTTTGGGGTTCCCCTGACCTCTGAGTTGGTTTCAATTATTTATTTTGAAATATTAATAACAGTAATTTTTAAAGCCAGCGTTTTCTATGCCCTCCACATCAGTTGGGCATGCCAAAGTTGTGTGAAATGTGACTATGGCTCTAGGAACTCAGAGTCAGGACTCTGAAATGCAAACTCAGAGAAACTCCATGCCCTCCGCACCCCTGCTCCCCTGCTCCGGTGCCCCCATTCTTTCCATCCCTTCCCAGCCCACCCCGCCAGGCAACCAGTCTCTCTGGTTTCTGCCTTACCCTTTCCATATTTCTCCTGAGAAACTAAAGGGAGACATGTATTTCCCCAACTCTCTTTTTTCTTTTTCTGTTATAGATATTCTTTGGCACTCTTTTTTTATGTAACAGTATGACCTGAAAATGAACAGTATATTTTAAAATATGGTGAAAAATAGTTTATCTTCTCAACCAGCTTCATACTCTGCACCTATGACCTAAAATACATGATAGCTCTGAATTAAAGAAAAAAATAAGTTTTAGTGTAATGTGTTCTTTGAAGCATGCTGTTTAAATGTAAATCTTTAAAATGGTCCTATTTTCCATCCATCTGTATTTCTGGCAGAGGAGCAAATATTTCAGACCAGACCACAGATTTGCATCCTCTGGCCAGTGTTCACTGCTGTCAAGCTCAGCTTTCCTTGAAGGTCAGCAGGCCTGACGTCTGACATGAAGTCAAAATTGTCTCTCTATTTCCGCAGTTGGAAACCATGCACACTGATGGAAAAAACTGGGAACGGCTGGCTGTGTTTGGTTTGGACAACGCACTCAAATGA
Source organism: Glossophaga mutica (assembly GCA_039655065.1). NCBI lineage: Eukaryota > Metazoa > Chordata > Mammalia > Chiroptera > Phyllostomidae > Glossophaga > Glossophaga mutica. The sequence goes on from CM077308.1 coordinate 25,492,281, forward strand.
GAGGGAGCCCAGCACGAGTTCAGCCTGAGTGATGTTTGAAAATCTGGCTCTTGGGCCTACCTTAACAGCCTACCTATTTGAATTTGACTGGAGTTCAGACACATAAACCAAATTTCTTTGCTTTGGCTTCTCTTGAGTCATATCAATCTACACCTCATCAAGAGTATGAAGTTTGGAAGAACAAAGAAGTGATTGAGCATCCTAAAACCAGCTGTTAATTTTGGCCTTTGGGAATGTCAACGAAAGGACTAAAAGTTGTTTGTTTAATCACATTTCATTGGTACTTTCTGCGATTAGTAGGAATTTGAGTAAAATTATTAGTATGATGAATTCTTTAAAATGACAACTTTTATTTATATTTAAAATGTTAAAATGCTAACTCTTAAATTTATTATTTTTAAAATTACACTTTTATAAAAAGAAAACACTTATCCAGAAAAGTAGACATCAATTAACATTTCAGGAGATTGACTTGTTTGAATATTGAGAAAGCCAATTATATTTTCATTGGTTAGTTAAATAATTTTTTCTGCATTTGTCAAATAATATTTCAAAACCCAGTTTAGCAGTGTGTCTTCAAATGGAAAGATTAACAGCCTGAAAATTGCATTTTCATGAGGAAGAAAAAGTAGAGTTTATTTTATTTGAGCTATAGCTTTTCAACCAAATCTGGAAATACTATATCTTTGTCTACCTCCACCAAGAATGGCAGAAATTCTCTAGAGAGAAAAGTCTTGTGCAAAATATTCATCTCTCAAAGGTAAGAGTGTTAGGAATTGCAGAATCACATTATCCAAATGATCACCTCTACTCTCCCCTTGCCCTTTGTATGTAAATGCCTTGGTGTGGTCAAAGCTCCTACTTGTGAACATGTTTTAAGGTATGTATATGGCTCTAGAACAAATTTTCTGTCCATAAGAAACATCTGTGGAGCACAAAAAGAACAAGTGCCCAGGGTTTGTCCCCAAAGACTTTGACTCAGCTGGGTCCTGAAATTCGTATTTTTAACAAGGCCTCGTAGTAAAGAAACTGTCTTAGACTGGAAGAGGACAGGAGATCATCTAGCCCACCCCACTCATTCTACAAATGGAGATGCTGAGGCCAAGACAGAAGTCATTACCAAAATGCAATTTTCAAAAAATATTTCATTCATTCAAGCCATATTTAGGGGACACTTATACTCAGTGCAACTAGGCGTTGGGAATGCAATGGCAAATTGGCCAGGTCTGGGCTTTACGTAGCATGAAGACAGGGTAACAGCAAAAGTAAGATTATGAGAACTGGGTTCTGTCCCAACTCACTGTTCTTGACATTATAATACACAGTGTTTGCATTAATTTGGGTAATCATTATAATCTCAATCATTGAGAAAGACATAACATCACTAAAATAAAAGACGGTTTTTAAATGTGTCCAGTGTTCTTGAAAGATCTGTTACATTTCTTATTGTTTAATCGCCTTACACTCTGACCCTTAGAAGGTTTCAGGGTTGCACTGGAATACTGAGTTCTAGGAAGCGCCTGCCTCTCATATACTTCTAATTTCTCAAACCCACACTGGGGTTCAACTAAAGGGAACCCAAATGCCTAATGTTAAACTCAGATTTTGCTTATGGTGAAGAAGGCAAGCCCTTGTGTGGTCAAACTTTTGTAACTTTTACATGTAAAAAAATGTATTGTTCTGTTTGTTTTGCATTCAGTGGAGCCAGAAATGCAGATACATACTTAACACAGTTTCTTCTTATTTTCCCCTGAAAGGTGACTTGGTTGATTTATTCTACATGGACTTGAAAGGTTTGTGAGTTAAGAAAAATCTCAAAGTGAAAATTGGGGCATATTAAACCTCTCTAAGAAATCAAAAGAGCTTGTAACTAAAAGCTGGTCATTTGGAGATTAGTTTAGATTCCAGGGCTAATATACGATGTCACTGTTGCTAACTCTGAAGTCTGGACTAAATAACCATCCACTTTCAGGGTCTCTACCCAAATTCCATTCTTAACATGTACACCTTTATTAGAGGCATTAGGTATTCAATCAAATTCTGTTGAATGAAGGAAGAGTAAATTATAGTGACATAGTTTTCAGCAAATGTTAAACAAAGTTTTAAAGAATTTTATTAGATGATTAGTTTAACATCCGCTGCTTCAATTGTAGATTTCCATGTAGGCTTATAGTGGAGATTCTCAAGCATACTAATAATGGTATTAACTTTTAATTTCATATTAACTTAATAGATGATACAATATATTAAAATAAATTTTAAACTTCAAATTGTTTTACTCTTGCCGATTAAATTGTCACTTATAGTTGGATAAAATTTGGATAGAATTTCATATGAAATTTTTCAAAAGCCAAAATCATGAAAAATTATTCCATTTGATATCATAAAATTTGCATATTGATTCAGAAGTTCTTGACCTTGCAAGTCTGTTAAAAGCAGTATGGAAATTGTTCATGAACAGGCTTTCTCATTAGATTGCTGGCGCCTCTGCATCCATCTCAGCCAAAACCCTGAAGAGTAGAGGCAAAATTGGAACACATTTATCTAAATATTTCAGAACCTCCAACCAGGTTCCTTCCAAAAGCTAAAGAAGGATCATGGTGATTCTTTCCCCCTTCTTCTTCTTCTATGAAGATCTTTCATTATGGGCAATCATTGCTATCTCCAAATGTGCTTTATTTGTAGAATGTGTATGCAAAAACTTTTTGGTTGAGTTTCAGGTACAGAAAACAATCTTACTAAACACAGTGGCCATTCAAGTGCCATTTAAAAAGCTTATGGCAATTTTCAAAAGGAGCAAGGATTATTCTCAAATCCTGGCCAATGTCAATAAAATTGCTTAGAATTTCCACAGTCCTATTTGAGCTACTGTTGAGGGCATAATGGCTTTCTCCATTAGCTTCCATAGCTTCTCACCATCAGTGTTTAACTCATTACTGGGTAAAACACTTTAAAGTCCTTTAAAACACCCCAAGTATGAAAACCACCATTTAAAAATAATCCTGCACTCTTTGGCCCCATATCAGAATAACCCAGTTAACCCACCCGAAGTAACACTAATGATTTCTGAACTCAGGGTTTTACAAAAGCCTTTTTTTAAATCCACCAATTCCAGATAAAGTGGGTGGCACCATGTAAGTTACTTTTAACCCACAACTGGTTAACACCCTGCAGGTCACACTGATTCTTTTAAAAAGGACAACGAGCACTGTAAGTACCCTCCTTGACTACACACATATTGGGAACAGGATCCATTTTTAACTTGTCTCCCTCAGAGCCAGTCATGCTACCTTAAGAAGTAGATAATAAACATTTGGTATGAACATTGTAATTCATTTATTAATCCTTTCAAACATCTGCCCATCCACTTTCATAGTTATGAGTCAGGTACTTATGATGACTGATTGGGGGCAGAACTGCCCCATGGGAGATGCTTTAAATAAAGTAATGAAGATATTTTATTTGGCTCCAATGATTGGTGGTCACTACTGCCCTATAAGTGATAAAGGGCCAGGGATGCCATATATTTTATAATGGGTAAGACAGTCCTGCACAATGAAAAATTGTCCCAAGTGCTACATATGTTTGGGCTGTGCCTTGAGTGTTGATAAAAACTTAGTTATAACTTGCTTGGCATACAGTCTAGTGTCGTATTGCATATAACACAAAATATTTTTGCATAGTTTTAATGTACACTGAATTTTTCAAGAATGCAATTATCAGGTAAATCAAAGTAAGGATGTTCTTTGTCTTGCTTGGAGCTTTATCGAGAGTCTTTTATCATTTCAAAAAATAACCAATGATGCAATATAGTTTTTGGCGTCTGAGTTGCAAATTCAGCCACCTGTATGAATCTATATTTATAGTTATCACAGTCAAAGTGATTCTATTTATGGACTCAAGCATCTGACAACTTCATCAAGTCCTGCAGTATAGCTGTGTCCAAGAATTTTAGATTTTTAATATATATTAGCTTGTTTTTAGTTTTCTTTATATTATAATCAAGGCATTAAAAACTCTATGTGTAGGTAAGTTCTTTTATTCACAAGTTTCATTTCAGGGCATTAAAAGTGTGTTCAAAACACTTGTAATAAAAAAAAAAATGCTTGTAACGAAGGGGGCTCTAGTTTACAGAGGAGAGAATGGGCCGGCGTGCTGATAGCTTCTTTCCCCAAAGACCTCAGTTGTTACGCATAAACCTCTAATTGCCATGAGATGTTCTCAGCTGTAAGGGTTGGATTATGGTTTAATGCTTGCTGAAAAAAAATAAACAAGCAAAATCAAGTTAGGGGACCACTTATTTTTCCCTGCATGAAACATTTTAATATGATTTATACTTATATTTCCCTGGCTGTTTAGATAACATAAAAAGCCCATCCCATCTCAGGACCCAAATGAATCAGTTTGAGAGCTGTGTTTATCTTAATAGATGTGATTGGACCTAACTCTGACATTCTCCAACTTTGGCTGAAATATGGAATACGATCATGACGTAGTGAAGGAAAAATTAATGGCTGAACATACTGTCCTTATAAAGAGATTATTTTTCTTCTTCTGATTTAAAAAGAAGACATGACATTGAAATCTTCACTATGTGAAGTGAGAGATTTCTCACACCCAGGGTAGGTTACCCACCTCATTCTTGTTACTACGATAAATAGGTACCACTTCTTATTAAAAACGCTTAGCATAAAAATTTCAAGTGATCTAAGAAAGAGCTTCAAACAGTATTTGCCTTAAGCTTGCTCTGATACACAGAATTGAAATGTCTGCTGAACTTTACTTTGATGTCATTTTCTTTCCCCTTTTTTCCGTTCTCCTGACTCATCTTTCTCATCGCCACCACCCACATGTGTAGGCTGTGGAACCGAGTAGAAAGAAGGTTGGCCCTAGAATCAGAGAAACTTGAAATTCTGAGTATGTCCAGCAGCCCTGGAGCAAGTGGCTTTTCTTCCACGTGCATTGTTTTTCTTATCCAGAAAGTGGGGATGGTACCATGTGCATAGCAGACCATGCCTGACACAGAGCTGGTGCCCAGCAAATGGGAGCTATAGCTGAATCCGGTGAGTGTCCAGAAGGGGAAGAGGCATAAAACATGGCCCCTGCCCTTTGAGCAATCTAAAATCTATTTAAAATAAACGGACTCATACATAAAAGATTAATGATACAGAATGTGAAATACGACACACAAATACTAACGCAGCCATAAAATACAATTTTTTACCTTTTCTGTGTAGAAGAAAGAGCCCATGAAGGCAGATATTCTAGGGACCTCATCGGTCATGATGCAGCCCTGCCAGAGAGGAAACTGGAAAACTTTTCCCAGAAATTTCTGTTACTCACTCTGTTGTTTTTTTTTTTTTTTTTTACTCTTTGATATGGATTGAATATGTCCCCCAAAATTCATATGCTAAAACCTAATGCCCAATGTGATGGATTAGGAAGTGGGGCTTTTGAGAGGGGCTAGGCCATAAGGGCGGGGCCCTCAAGAATGGAATTAATGTCCTTATTTAAATGAAAGAATAGATAAAAACTCCCGGGGTGGGGGGGGGAACAAAATGAAATGGAAATAAGCAATCTATTAGATGCAGAGTTCATAACACTGGTGCTAAAGATGCTCAAGGAACTTAGTAAGGACCTCAGCAGCATAAAAAAGACCCAGTCAGAAGCAAAGGATATACTAATTGAAATAAAGAACAATTTACAGGGAAACAACAGAAGAATGGAAGAAGCCCAGAATCAAATCAATGATTTGTAACATAAGGTACCAAAAAACAACCAATCTGAACAACAACAAGGAAAAGGAATCCAAAAAAATGAGGATAGTATAAGCAGCCTCTGGGATAACTTTAAGAGGTCCAACATTCTCCTCACAGAGATGCCAGACGGAGAAGAGAAAGGGCAAGAATTGGAAATCTATCTGAAAAAATAGTGAAAGAAAACTTCCCTAATTTGGTGAAGCAAATAGACATGCAAGTCCAGGAAGAGCAGAGTTCCAATTATGATGGATGCAAAGAGGTCCACTCCGAGGCACATCATTATTAAAAGACCAAAGGTTAAAGATTACGAGAGACTCTTAAAAGCAAGAGAAAAGAAGTTAGTTACTGGAAGGCTACCAGATGGGAGGGGGAAGGGGAGAATGGGTGGAGAAGTGAGGGGATTATGAAGTAACAGATAAGTAGTCACAGAAGAGCCTTGGGGATGTGAAGTACAGTATAGGAAGTGGAGTAGCCAAAGAACTTACACGTATGACCTGTGGACATGAACAATGGTAGGGGTATTGCCTGAAGGAGTGGGAGGCACTGGGTGGAGGGGAGTAAAGGGGGGAAATTCAGGAAAACTGTAATAGCATAATCAATAAAATATAATTTTTTAAAAAAGAGAGCTCCCTAGCGCCCTTCAACATGTGAGATTACAGCAGGCTTGTAAAAGGGTACAGCCAAGGGGTAACCCAAATAGGGATTTGCAATGGGGTCCAGAACTCGGGGTCTAGAACTCAGTGTCCAGGAAATATGTATATGTATATGTGTATGTATATGTATATGTATATAAAATGTCCTCACTCCCACAAGTCTGAGCTGGTGGATGGGACATGTGGAACAGGGCCATTGAGAGTTGTTTTGAATAGCAACAGTTTTGCAGATAACCTCTACTATGGTCATTTAACATATCTATAACCTTTAACTGGTTTCATAGATATGTTAAACAGCTGTGGCCACGTTTTGAGCCACAGGGATGGGAGTGACTTCAACTCACAGGTAACTGGGAGGCAACTCCCCCTGGTTACAGCGCCTGCGTAAGAGCTTGGAGATGATTGGCTCCACACCACAGGGCCACACCTGCAGGGGCTTACCACGGCTGCCCAGTAAAGCTGGAAGAATAGGGGAATGCTGGCAGGTGTAACTGATTATGGGAAGAGTCAAAATGGTCCTTCACAGGAAGATTGGCCCTGGGATTTAAAACCCAGATGCGGTAGCCATGCGGTGGCTTTTTGGAACCATGCGGCCTGGGCAGAGAAGAACCACGGACTTATACTTCTTTTCCTGAGATAAGGTACCCTGAACTGGGCAGAGGGGAAAGGAAGGAATGTGTGTTTGTGGGTGTTCTAAAAGACTTGGGGATCTCAATGAAGACATTTATTACTCTTAAGTTTGTATAACTCTTTAAATAAATAATCCCTTTCCTTTTCACCAGTCTCTGGCACTGAGAGATGTCTTTCCCTGGCAGTGGGCAAGGTGAACCTAATAGGGAGTGGGGGCGGGGGCCCCAGAGCACAAAGGTGGGTCCATTGGGTAATAGTGTATCATTCTGCAGCCCCCCTCCCCGGGTCTGTTCGGTAACTGGCTCTCAACACCACTGAGTCTGCCGCACCATGGTACTAGAGTTCCCAACTTCCAGAACTGAAAAAGAAGCGTTTGTTGTTTATAAGCCACGAAGCGTATGGTATTTTTGTTATAGCAGCCAGAATTGGCTACGACTTCCTTCGAGGAGTTTGTGAGTTAAACACAAAATTAATGGTATGTTATATAATGAAACAAGTAATTGTTTTAAAGAAAGGTTTTAAGAGTTTCTTTCAGTTCTTCCAAACTTGCCTGTGTTTTACCTCATAAAAACATCTTCCAAGTTTATTCTGGATTCCCATAGGCTCCAGAGGCAAGGCCTTCAATCCTCAGAAAGATGCAGCTTCTCTCTTTGCCTGTGTGTTCTCGGGCTGTTACCAAAAGCTCATTGAGACAGATGCCACTAATTCCCTCCCTACAGAAACATCAAAGGGACAATCAGAGCTGCTGGCTGGAGGCCCTGAGTGCCTATCTAGATTATTTACCGCCACTAAAAAAGGAGACAGCCCCCTCATCCCTCACTAGGGAAAGGAAGAAACACTAAATTTCAGATTCATTTTGTTTTAAATAAAAGGCTCCAAGTTACCTATCTTGTTTCCTACTTGGTTTCAGAAAGAAATATTGTATGTCTAAACTCACTGTCCCCAAATCCAAATGATATTAATAAATTGATAGGTGGTTTGCATGAATTCAGATCTTTTATCTGAATTATTTCTAGGTAAGAATCACAGGATTTCAGAGCCGGATGACTTAATGGACCCGAGATTCTGGTGCTGTCTCTAAGTCTACGACTAAGTATCATCACCAGACTGTCCCCTCTTATTCTCCCACACAGCCTTCTCTTTTGGTCTGTGACTGACCTCTCTTAGGCTGTTTCATAGCTTCCCTCCTTTAGCTTACCCTGTAGGTGTGGAGTTCACCAGTCTTTTGTTTTCTCCTTCCTTCCTTCCTTCCTTCCTTCCTTTCTCTCCTGTCCACTTTTGAGGAGTGACTTCCAAGTTATCCTTGCCTCAGCAAGGTTGGGGATGTCTGCAGATGACCAGAGTTCAGGACTCATCTTAGAATAAAGTATTTTTTTTTTAATTTTGAAATATAAAATTTTATTTTTTACATCATGAAACTACAAGACAACTTTCAGCAAATGTTTTAAGGAATTTTTACCAAAATATGCCTTCCCTCAATATAATCAATGAAGGCTGAAATTAGGGGACTCTTGATTTTAAGAATGGTTGCTGATAGGCCCAGTCTTATCAGCGGATTTTATATCTTCTTATGATAGGTTTGGAATTCACTCTGACAAAAGATAATCCACATTTCTATACAATGGAAGACTTTGTATCAGAGACTTTGAAAATGTCTCTCCACTGAATGAAAAACCACATCTGTTGTCAATTAACTGTGAAAAGGTAAAGTATTCTGGAATAAAACTAATTCTAATGCTCTGGTCTCTATAAAACCGCTACCTAACACATAATGGCTACTGAGTGAGCTGTATAGCTTTAACAGCTTATAAAATAAAATATAAAATGAAATGCATAATAAAATTCACATTTATTTAGTAATCGGCCATATGAGGGCATGGTAAAATAATCATGGAGTTTGGAGTTAAGAGACCTGGATTTAAGCCTCAGCTTCCAATGACTTGGGTTCAAATATGGCTTCTTTGAGATTTTTGCAAAACTGGAAGGCTGATAATAATTCATCATTACTTTGATGAGAGAGAACATTTTAGATATACAATTTTAAATGTTTTACAAATATTTCCCTTATAACTCATATTGTATAAGTAGCTTATAATGTTCTTTATTTTTTAACTGTTAGTGTATGTTTATTAATCTATTTAATAACAGTAATAAACTTATTACATGTTAACATATTTATAAAAATAACTATAAAAGTCAATTTTTATAAAATAGCATATTTATTAAAATAACTATAAAAATAACTCTAAAACAAAAATATTTAGTGAGCATAGCATTATTTAAATTTTTACCAATCTTTATGTTTTCCCCTTTTAAATTTCTCTCAATTACATTCAATATTATTTTATGTTAGTAATTTTTCTTTATTAAAGAGCTATAAATTCTTTGACTATGGGGAGAATGCTGAGATAAGTAGCTCTATATCCATTCTGATAATTTCTATTATTTCTGACTTTTATATTTATTCACTCAGAAAAATTGTTTTGTTCACTTGACTCAGCAAATTAACATGCTTCGCATCCACTATACTTGGCACACAATAGGTGCTCAAAAATATTTGCTGAATGTTGACAAACACCGTGAAATTCCAGCAGAACACTCAGAAAATTTTAGTGATGTGAATACGTAGGAGAAACTCATGGAAAAGACAGTAATAAAGAAAGGTAGAAACTCTGAGTGAGAAGATGAAAATCAAGGCGCCCGTGAGATTCGGCAGGACGAGGGTCACTGCTCCCCAGAGGAGACTGAGGAGGAGTGTCTCTGTGCCCTCAGGGGGGAGATCTCTGGTTCTGATGTCCTCCTCCCGACACTGGCATCCATGGCCAGCTTCTCAGCAGCTCTTTGCAGGCTGACTCGCTTCCCTCTGTCATGTTCAGTTCTCATTTGCCTCTTTCCTCCTGCCTCTTACCTTTTATGTGCCTTCCTCCTACCTGTCCTTTCTCTCTCTTCCTCCCAATGTCAGCGACTGTGTGTGTAGTGCATCTCCTTATGGTGTGTAGGGACACACACACACCCCTACACTATATTGAAAATGGGAACTTCTGAATTCAAGCAAAACATCATTTTAAAGAATAACTGATATTGTAATAGGATAACATTTTTTATCTGCTAACTGGTGTTCTTTTGTTTTGCGTCGTTTTGCTTTTAGATTTCTGACTGCTTCTTTCCTTCAAGCAGCTGCTGAGGTATGCTAGACTTCCAGTCTTAGTGAAGGGACAAACAGCTCACTAATCAGATTCTTGCAGAGGCCTTGGCATAGCTAGTAGGTTTGGAAGAATATGTAACTTGATGGAGTTGGGTTCCCCCACCCAGTCCAGAGTTGAAAAGGGGTTAGGGAAAGAAGAGAGAGTGAGAGGGAAAGTAAAGAGCCTGTGTTTTGGCAGAGACTCAACATGATCCCCTTAAATGGACAAAACAACAGGCTCTCCTGATGAGGGTTGTGATCTGAGAGCAGAGGAGACCCCTGTGCCACTTTTCAGTGTGAAGATCGACCAAGTGGCGATATGGAGAGAAAAGCCCCAGTCAGTCTTGGCATGGGCAGCAGAATAGAAATGGCTGAGGGCAGTGGTTTCCTTTGCTGTCTTCACATATATTAGCACAGATTTAATGACTTCAAACAACACAGATTTACTCTCTTACAGTTATGGAGGTCAGAAGTCCACACTGGGCTTCCACAGGCTAACATCACGGCGTTTGCAGAGCTGCATTTCTTTCTGAAGCTTCTCATGAGCTATGCAGCATCTTGAGGCTGCCGACACTCCTTTGCTTGGGGCCCCTTCCCTCCCTCCTCAAAGCCAGCAATGGCCAGTGAAGTCTTTCTCACACTGAGTCACTCTGTCTTTTCTGCTCCTCTCTTCCATAGTTAGTGGCCCTTATGGTCACATTGGGCCCATCTGAATAACCCAAGATGGTCTCCCTATCTTAAGTTCAACTTGCTTGATAACCTGATTCCTTCTACAACCTAAATTCTTTTTGCCACGAAGCATAACATACACTTAGATTCTGGGGTTCAAGACACAGACATCCTCAGGAGGCCATTCTGTCTGCCACAGCTGTGCTGGCTGTGATAACTGACGCCACTTCACGGCGTGTCCAAGGCACACAGGGAATGGCACATGTTTTCTCCTCGCGCAGTTGGCAGTAGCACGGACCGTAGCAGGCACTGGCGGTCCCACAGGGGTTGTACTGTCAGCCTCGGGGGATACAGCAGGAGATGTAGACAATGAACCAGGGACTAGGGATGAAAAACCCGGTACCATGGAGGCGGAGGTGCATTTCAGTAGCTGCCCTCCTGGGAAGTTTGCAGCCCAGGACCAGACAGCCTCTTTTCTCCTGACCCCAGGGACTTTAGGATCCGAGGGGCCCTGGTTCCCCTACCTTTCCGCTGTGAACTTAGATGCAACCTCAGGGGGAAAAGAAACAGGAAACCTCAAATCGACTGAGTTCCTCTAGAATTAACTATGACTCATTTCCTAATATCAACAGATTAGAGGCTCTGCATAGAGATTCAGGTACACTCACAGGGGGATAAAAAGCACATTTCACATTTGAGTTTATTGTCTGAGATTTCACACCCATTCGACTCTTGACACTTTTTTTCCCTAGTGAGCACTTTGCTTTCTTTGTTAACCCCACTGGGTGTGTGGGATCTCACCTGTGCTTGTACTTCTCACACTCAAACATTAAGGGCGCAGGAGAAGGTGATGAACCGGGCCAGAACCCTGTGTCCCCTGGAGTCACCTCTCCTCCCCCCTTTCATTTCAGAACGGATCACTTTACCAAGGAAGAGAACTTTCCTTCAATATGTAGATATTTCTATTTCTATTCCACTTGCGTTACCTTCATGTGAAGTCAAGTGCTGCCTTTCTCGGGGCTCATGTAAAAGAACTTCTTTAGAGGGCCCTATTTTACCAACCACATGGACTTTCGCCTTAAGAAATGTTCATGGAAAAGGCAGTAATGACTTCTTTCAAAGGTTTCTTTCAGACACTTTATACAACCTCTCTAATTCCCACAACAACTTTTAAAAATAGAAATTATTATCCCGGATGGATGTATGAGAAAATTGAGATCCAGAGAGACACCTTACTTTCCCAAGATACCTTAACCTACACCCTCCCATCCGCCACCCTGCCCACACTCACCCACACCCTGGCCTCTGCTGCCAAAGCAGGGCCTGACACCTGACACAAAGGCTCGTATGCAGGTAGTTTATCTGGGAAGACAGCCAAGGAGCAGGACTTAGGGACATAAGAAAGAAAGAAAAATACATTATAAAGTATTCATTATGAAGTTGGCCCCTTCTGAAGGTGACAGAGCTTGACACTGCCATTCCCTTCCAGGAGCCTTGTGCCGTGAGTCACAGAACCGCGCAGCTAGGATAGCAACGGGAGAACAGTGTGTCTTTGGTCTTCTGCCCTTCCTCGTCAAGGTGGCCTCACAGGCGCTAACTCAGTGGCTCTTCCAGTTTTGCCTGTATAATGCTGACTGTGTTCCCACAGGTGCCCTGTGTCTAAGCCCTGGGGAAGGAAGCTAGAGATCAGGGTGGAGTGTGGCAAGGCGCTGTCCGCTTTCACCTGTGCAAAACTGGCTGAAGCCTGTGCAGAGGTGGCCAAGGCAGCAGTGACTGTACAAGAAAAGGGGCTGGAAGGAAATGAAATGAGACCCAGAGGTGGCTAATACCCAACATCATATGGCTATTCGATATTTAAAATCACGCCTGAATGATTGCAAGGCCTGGGTACCTTCCATAACTGAGATGCATTCCCAAGAAGACATTTGGCTTTGTGGAACTTAAGCATGAGTATATTACCCTTGGCAATTAGATGAAGATCTGGTATTGATTTTACACTATATCAGAAGTGGACCATTATATACTCCTCTTTGTGTATCTGAGGGCATGAATTTTTTCCTCATTAACCTCCAAAATGGGTTTGAAAATAAATATGTTAAATATAGGTCTTCAGAACAGTGCTATCAAGCAGAAAAATAATGTGAGTTACAATTTCAAGTTTCTTAGTAGCTACATACAAAAATAAAAATAAGAAATCAGTGAAATAAATTTTCATCATCTATTTTACTTAACCCACTGTTTTTTTAAGTATTATCATTTCAACATATAATCAACAAAAATGATTATTGAGACGTTTGGCTTTTGCTTTGGTCATACTGAGTCTTCAAAATCTGGTGTGCATTTCACACTTACAAGCACGTGTCAGTTCAGACTAGTGTTCAATAGCCACATGTGGCCAGTGTTACCATTTTTGATAGCACAGCTCTAGCGTTCACCGAACCAGTTAATTTGTGAGAGGCAACACCATTGCACTTTTCCTCCTGATGGAATGGAGTAGGGAGGATTTCTACACACTCTCTTGACCTTATGACTTTGGTCTCCATTGTTTCCCTCTGAAATAAACAAAATGTCAAATTGACAAGGTTTATGGTAAGAAGTGATTAGAACAGTAATTCAAAGACAAAACCAAGCCATACATGAATCTAATATTTCAAGGTTTATTTCCCCCTGTTCACTTGTCTTTAAACTGCAGGATAAGTCATTTTTAACTTAGAAAAAAAAGTTTGATACATTGAAGCACGCACCCCCTAATGAACAATCTGATTCTAAAAGTAAGTGACAAACAAGGTAAACTATACACCCTGAATTATAATATTTACATTTCTTTTTCTTTAGTCCCCCAAAAACTGCATTTTTATTTTCATGGGTTTATATTTCACATAAAGCAGTATGTCATTTATATAAAGCCTAATACCATATTTGGCAGATATAGGTACTGCAATACTAAACAGTGCCTATAATACAGTAACTAAAGTTATAATGCAGTAACTGAAAGCACAAGATACAGAGATGCATCTGGGTTCAAACTGCACTTCACCACTTACTGTGTGAAAATTTGAGCCAATCACTTTGCCTCTTTCAGCCTCGTTTCATGTTCTCCAAAAGGGAGATAACAATAACTATCTTAAAATGGTACAGTAAGAATTAACTAAATTAGGGTACGTTAGCAACAGGGCCTGGTACATGGTTAATGCTCGATAAATGGCAGTTTTTACTAGAAGTGAAGAAAAATCGAACAATAAGGCAGGCTGCATGATGTTCCCCTTGCCTCGGACACTTCTCACAGTCTGTCAGTTAAACATTTGTAAGCCCCACACAGAATCATGAACTACTGTGTGTGCTGCTAAACTTCATGGTGTTCAGAAATTTACCAATAAAAGGAGCATTTTCATTCAAAGGTGGACAAATTGTTCATAAAAATCCACAGGCTTAAAGCAACCTGACTGGGAAGTTTGGCGGGGGAGGGTTCCTATTCTTTTGTCTCTTAATCTGCACTGTGGCCTGATTGCCATAACAGTTGAAATTAGCACATTAATTTCTACATTATCTCCTTTATATTACAGATGAATAATATGCTAGAATAAAAGGGGGGTCTTTGAGAGAATTACCAAAGATTAAAAAAAAGTATTATGCTTCATCCTGAACAGCCTTTTATATCTGTACTGAATTATCGGTGGCCAAGGAGAATATATCTCCAGCCATTCGGTTGAGAGCCAGATCAGAAGCTATCCCCCTGGGAACAGAAGCCTCCTGAGATAAACCTCCTGCATTACTTGCCTCACATCTTTTCACTACCTGCCCCAACTGGCTTAAGTATACTTGCTTTTGAATAAAATGTTATAGATTGCACATTCTAATAATAAATAATAATAGCTAAAATTTATTGAAATGCTGCCTGTTAGCCAAGTATTGTGCTAAGCATATCCCATGCATTCCTCATTTATCAATCCTATGAGGTAACTGATAGATTCAGGAATTAAACCATAGAAGCCAACAGCTTTCCCCAAATCATACAGTTGGTAAGTAGTGGAACCAGAATTCCAAGAGAGACATTGGTACGAGTGCCTAAGCACAAAACACACAGGAGACCCAACATATGTACAGTCCACTAACAAGTTCTGCTGGCTTTACCTCCAAAACATATTCCTGGTCCATTCACTCTTCTGCACCTTCACCAATGCCACTGCAATCTAAGCCACTACCATTCTTGTCTGGGAGAACTGCGAGTTTTCAACAAGTCCTTGCTTCTATTCTTATCACCCTACAAGCTCTGTTCCTTACAGCAGCACGTGAACATTTTTTAATATAAATTAGACTTTGCTGCAGTGCATGAAGCCTTCTACTGCCTGGGAGATTCCTTCTACTCCATTCCTCTTAAAATAAACCCTGTGTCCTGACCGCAGTCTTTTAACACGCATGCAGTCTGGGCTCGGCGCCCTCACCTCACCTCCTACTCTCCTTCTCACTCATCGCATTGTCCTTCTTCTTCCCCTCAAGTGTGTCAAGATCATTCTTTCTCTAGGGCCTCCACACCTGCCATTCCCTCTGCTTGGCACCCCCATGCCTCAGATCTTCACGTAGCTAAATGCTTCTAGGCATCCGAACATCTGCTCAAATGTCCCCTCCCGAGAAAGAGAGCCCTATCCTCATCACCCAGGCGAAAGCCATCCACTCTTTTCTCCGCTCCCCGCTTTGCTCTCTGCATGACCCTGTTTTACTTTCTTCGAAACGCCTCTCTACACCAAATCATTTGCCCACTTATTTCTTAACTTCTGTGTCTTCCTCCTCACCTCTGCCACTAGCACAAGTGCCATAGACCAGATGCCTCATCTGTCATATTCACCGCTGTATCTGCTGGGCCCAGAACATGGCTTGGCACGTAATAAAAAGTTTATTGAATAAGAAATATGAATTAGTTAGTTCATTCATGACAAAAAGCAGTTACCTCTAAAGACATAATTCTCTAGAGGCATCCTATCAATATCAGTAAATTAGAAATAGGAAATAACAGGGATATAGACAGAGAAGCTACAAACGATTAACTCCAAAAGGAAACAGGAAGCCAGACGAAATGCGGCTTCCGTCGGCACTTTTCCCGTGACCCCTCCTGTGTCTCTGCCCCAGAACTTTGTTTTGTCTGTCCTCTTACTTCTCTTAAACAGTCTGGAGAGTTTATGTGTCAGGTACTGTGTTAGGTACTTGTCTACACAAATGCATAAGGAATAATAATGATACAGATGCTCTCTTTGTGGTTTGTAAAATGTGCTTTTGAACAACTGGAAATTAAGTAATCATTAAGAAAAATCAATAAATTTTTAATAGCAGGGAAATAGCTATACTATAAAAGTTTATGAGAAAATGTGACATCTCAAATATCAAAAAATGCTTTGAAAATTACTATTAGTAATTTTAATGAAGGGAATTACAAACACAATATGCTTCCTGTCAGTAGGATTACAATATTTTTTTCTTGTCTTTCTCCTTCTCTTTGTTCTAAATCAATCACCTTACTTTCAGTGACACTTCAAGAAGAAATGATCCCCAAATCTACCATGTATCTGCTCCACATTGTCTTCTTTCTTATCCATGGCTGAAGGATAAGCCTCTTCAGGATACTCCAGTCTCATGACAGAGGTCAAAACCAATGTCTTTTTCTTGAAAGTGGCACATGTCACTTCCCTCACCTTGCATTGGTTGGTCTAAGCAAGCCCCATGGCCATACCCTCTGTTAATGGGGGAAGAACTATGTTCTTCCTATAAGAAGAGGCCTCAAATATTTAGAAAAATAAAGCAGCTACCACAGGCCCTCTGTCCTTCCAAATTTTCAGAATGAGAGCATGTAATATTCATTAAAAGAAAAATAACTGAGATGTTGATTTTTAAGTAATTTTACTTCTTTTTAGCTTGAAATGCATTTAGCTGGAATAATAGAAAATTTGACTTTCAGTGGCTTACACATAAAAGCTATTCTCTCATGTAATAAGAAATATGAGGTTAAGTGGCTTCAAGCATTAGCTTAGCAGCTCCGTTGTGCTGGAGTCAACTTCCCATCAATTCTCCTGACTCCTCTCTTGTATTTACAGTCCACTGTCACAGAAGACTGCTGCGGCTACCAGCCTGACATCTTCCATGAGGGAAAGCGAAAAGGGAGGTAAGAAAAGCAGAGCCGTCTCTTGGTCAGAAAAGCAAAGGTTTCCGCAGAACTGCCCCTGCCCCCACTGTCACTTACATACTACTCACCGGAAATGAGTCACATGTCGCTTCCAGATGTAGTGACATTTGGGACAGTAGGGACCAGTATTGTGACTGCCTTAGGGCAATCATGATCTTTCCTGGGGTTTAGCATATGGCTGCCTTAAACAAAGTCTGCGTCATCTTAAGGATTGGTTATTGGCTCTGTGGCTACTACAGAAGCCAAGAGAGGGTATGAATCACCTTGAGAAGTGAACTAGGTGGACGTTTTAGCTGGATCTGAAAAGATGGAATAGATGAGGAGTATTCCATAGAAGGGGTGCAACATGAGCCTCAGCAGAAAGGTAGTTTGGAAATGCCAAGTAGTTAGTCTGATATAACTGGAGTATACAGTGTGAAATTGTCAAGAAAGAGTAGAAGCTGGGGAGTTGGATAGGGCCAGATGATGGATGATAATGATAGTTAGCATTTACTGGATGATTACTAGAGATCAGGTACTTTTACTCCCATCATTGCACTTAATTTTCACACTCCATGAGTGCCACTCTTTCCTCCTGTTTTACATATGAGGTTAAGTAGCCTGCTCAAGGGCACATAGCTAACAAGGAAGGGGTAGAGCTAGGATGGAACCTGGTCTGCTCTGTAGTGATTAAGGGTACATGCTCTGGAGTCAGACAGCCTGGAGCCTGCAGCCCCACCCTCCCTCACCTCATTTACACCCCTATCCCTACCCCACTTCCTCCTACAGTGACCCCCAAGGAAATGTTTTGCAACCACAAACACACAAATTACACATCTGTGTAATCTGAGCACAAATTAAAAGCCAGTGTGGTAGAGATCTCCTGCGTGTGGAGTAGGAAATAAACTAGGAAGGGCCTGGAAATGGGAAGATTCATACAGAGACTGAATCATCCAGGAAGACACTTCTGGTCTGCATCTCTCAAATCAGAGCAAAAGGGAGACTGTAAGTTGAAAATGCTTGTTCCTCCGACACCCTCCCCCAACCCCCACCCCGCTACCTCCTCCCCTGCTCCGGCCAATTTGCATTATCTGACATAAACCAGAAAACATATGAGCCAATGGCTGGGCTATAACTCATCTACTATCAGAGAGGAGATGAGCTTAACAATAAGGCTTCCCAGAAACATCTTTCAAGCACCAGTTTAGCTGCTTAAAAAGTACTGCCTGAATCACTAATAAATACTGGTATTCCATACACTCCATCTTTACCAGCTTTAACCGTGATGGACTTGAGGCTTCCTTAATTCACAGACCTTGCAGTCACAGGGTCCTCCACTTGTCTTAGAGTATGATAGTTTCCCTTGCTTTCCACTTCTTTTCACCCAGATCCATAAGATGCCTTTATAAAGATCTAAATTCTTCCCCCACCACATCTTTTTAAAAACAAAAATATAGTCAAAAATGTTAAGTAATAAATACATGCACATTCTAATTGTCACTTCTAGAACATAAACAATTGCAGTGTTCTACCTTATTTTAGGGTGGTACAGGCCAGTGTTTTCTTAATTAGACACTGTTGTGTTGACTCCCTTGGCCATCAATAGCATTCCCGAAACAATTGTGACAGTCAAACAAACAAAATCCCACATTTATTTAAAAACATACCCTCTGGATACATTTTTCCTTCTCTCTCTACACTCTTGAGAAATACTAGTTGAAATGTGATGACAGAATTTTGGTTCTATCTAGCTATTCGTAGGAAAGAAACTGATTTCCATATCTGTAAAATGGGCATATTAGTACCTACCTTATGTTATAGATGAAGTAAGACATGTAAAGCACATGGTTGACACACAGTCAAGCACATAGACCCATCCAGGTGAATATGCAGGTTGAACCAAGCATAACATCTGAACTATTTTCCCTTCTTCCCTAGCAAATACTTAGATAGGTAAATAGAGTTTAAATTCACTGTTCCACTCTGCATTGCCACATTCTGGCTCCTGTTCATTTACGAAATTAGATGACTTGGAGTGATATTTTCAAAAATTGAATGCAGCCATATATTTGGGGTAAAATAGGATACTATAGAAATAATCATGAAAAAGAAGAAAAAA
Source organism: Glossophaga mutica (assembly GCA_039655065.1). Lineage (NCBI taxonomy): Eukaryota > Metazoa > Chordata > Mammalia > Chiroptera > Phyllostomidae > Glossophaga > Glossophaga mutica. The sequence goes on from CM077308.1 coordinate 25,511,446, forward strand.
GGCAATTCTGGAAAAGGTGTGAATTACAGATCAGGAGTCTCATAGGATTACAGAAAGTTCTTATTTCTTTGGCTTATGGATTTATAAACTAGAAAATGATCTTTTAGTATTTCTTAAGAGAGCATTTCTTCAAAAAGGGGGAAGTTAAACTAGATAATTTAAAAGGTTCATCTAATTTCTAAAGGTCTATTAAAACTTTTGTGATTGAATCAACCCAATCTCAGCATTAAAGGTGTGAATGGCTTTAGATTATGCTAGCCTATAACATTCCTATATGTACTGTGATGAAGGTACTTAATAGCCTAAAGGTGAATCACCACTTCTGAGCTGGTAACTGTTTGGAAGCAAAATAGGGCCTCTATCCACTGAGTTGTATCTACATACTCAAAGACATGTAAACATATTAGTCACAGAGATTTAACTAAGCAAACGTTATGTGGGAACAATTACAAAAGCTCAGCTCCTTTCCAAAAGCAACAAAAATTTTAAAAAGGACATTTTTGACACTTTGTTGAATATGTTCATTTTGTTTTGGATTTCAGTTTTGTACAAAACTATTCCAGGAACAGAATACTTTCTTAATAGAGAAATTCCTTCTTTGGATATGTCCTATTATCCCTCAAGAAGGAGCATTCAGCCCCCAGTTGCATGCTGACCATTACGTGAGAAAGAAATTAGCTCTATCCCATTTGTTTGTGATTTTAAAAATGCATTTGCAGCTAACTAGAATTAGAAGAAAACTTTCTTAACATGATAAAAGAATATCTAACAAAGCCTATAGCACGTTTTCTACATAATAGTAAAAGTTGAAAAGCATTGTCATTAATGTCAAAAATGAGATAAGGATACCCACTAGCTTCACTATGATTCAGCATTGTACTAGAGACTCTGACACTACAATAAGTCAAGAAAAAGAAATATAATATATGGCTAAAATACACAAAATAGTCATTATTTGAAATACTATCAATTTGTTTACATAGAAAATTGAATAAAAACTATGATTATTAGAATGTATGAGAATGCAACAAGCTTTTTGGAGACAAAAATTGATAGCATCCCAGCAACCAATAATTAAGTAGTTTTAGACAATTCAATTTCCATATAAAAGAAGATAAAATTAAATCTGTAAATTGCCCATGCCAAAAAAAAAAAAAATTCTAGATTAATAAGAGACCCAAAAGAAAAAATGCAAATTTTCTATTAGAAGAAAATATACAAAAATAACTAACTTTATTAACTCAAAGAAGGACACCAAAAAACTCAAGGCACAAAGGAAAGGTTTAAACTTTAGTAAACTTCTATTTTTTTCTGTCATTTAATGTCTGCCAGTAGGTGTCAAAAACAAAAGGAAAGGATACCGCAGACAGGGAGAAGAGACAGTGCACATGACTAACCAAGAATTAATATCAGAATATACAGATCACTTCCAAGGAATGTGGAAAAGAGAAACAACTCAATGAAAAATATCCAAATATGAACAAACCATTCACAGAAGGAGATATAAAATAGCAAATAAGCTTATAAAAAGATACTCAATATAAAAAATAGGGAAAATAATATAACCCTCCATCAGAATTTTTAAAGTGTTAGCATTTTGCATAATAGCTTTACATATAATTTTAAATATAAAAGAACTAAGCTATTACTGAAAAACCTAAAATCACCTTTGTTTCCTCTGCAGTACTACCTGGTTCCCAGATTCACCTCAGAGGAATAACAATCGTGCATTGTGTCTGTGTGCTCCAGTCCATGTTTTTACACATATATTGTAGGTACAAATGTTGTCGTGTTGTGTTTAGAATGTACCAAACACAACATGGCAATGTTTTTTTCAAAATTTTATTTTTGAAATATTTTTTGAAATATTTTTTTCCAAAATTTTGTTTTTGAAATATTTTTGAAATGTATTTTACTTTTTTTCAAAAAGTAAAAATAAAAGTGGTCAAAGCCCCTACATTCAATCCCTGGTAGGCCTGACTTCAAAACGCACATCTCTCCCATTATGAGTGATCATGTGCAACTTCCAAAACCATGAAGATCTCCTGCCGGATCTCAGAACCAGACTGCTGTCCTGGGTGACAGAGCTCTAGGACCCCCACTGGCTGGGATGGACAGAATGTGTGCAGAGCAGAGCCATGGATGAATGGAGGCCTCTGAGAGTCAGATGAGCAACCCTTGTGGAAACCCTTCAGAAAAGCCCTAGCTTCAAGACCTGGAAAGACTAACAATAAACCTGCAACTCATCCGCGTCAGAACATACATGTGGGGAATAGAACCAAGAGTCCAACACTTGGTTCAAGAGTCCAAGAGTGGCCCTGGCTGGTGTGGCTCAGTGTATTAAGTGCTGGCCTGCAAACCAAAGGGTCACCGATTCAATTCCCAGTCAGGGCACATGCATGGGTTGTGGGCCAGGTCCCCAGTGGGGGCTGTGTGAGAAACAACCAAAGATTGATGTTTCTCCCCCTTTCTTTCTCCCTCTCTTCCTCTCCATCTCAAATAATAAATAAAATCTTTAAGGGGGAAAAAAAAAGAGTCCAAGAGTGGCAGCATTGGTGATGGAAGGAGGTGAAGCCTTCAGCAAAGGAGAGCTCTGGTCTTGCTAAGCACCGCCTCAGGGCCCCTGGCCTGTAGGGTCCTCTCTAGCCCTTGGCTTAAAAGAATCATTTAATAAGACTCACTCCCCACCCTGGCAAAGCACAGTGACGGACAGAAAGTAATCCCATCCATTTTTGCCCTTTCCAAGAAAAAGCCACTATCCCATTGGTAGGGGCACAAGGCATCAACTTTTTGATGTAAAAAAGGATCCTAGAAAACCGGACTTCACTGTGGTCCTGCCGGATGGAAGCTTGACTGAGGAAGAGAGACGAGCAGGTGAAAATGGCTTACAAAGAGGTCAAAAAAGTCGATATGAAAGATGAGGCAAAAGTCCTAGGAGCACAGTAAAACTCTTCAGCTTTCATAACCCACCACAACGGTGTTAGCTTCACTGGGTCAATTAGCTGCCTACTCTATCTTCCTCTGTTGTTAATAATGGCCAATATCCTCTCCCTTTAAAGAATGAAAATGAGGGATTTGTGGTTAGAGTAAGCTATCATTAAAAGCACATGAATTCCTAAAAGCCTCTGAAAATAAATTACCATCTGCAACCATTTCACCTCAGCTAGTGATTCCATTAGCCCTCACACACTCTAACTAGGAGGGGGCTTGGATGTTACTTAAGGAAAAATCTCCAAGGGAAATCAAGTGATTGCAGAGCTCAAAAAGAGAAATGCCAAAGGTGGCCTCTGTACACTCACATTGCTCCAGAGCCAGGTCCCCTGTGCCACACGAGGGACACCCCCCTGAGCCATCCCTCAAAGTGGAAGACGAACTCTCCAGCACAAGTCATCAATAAAATTCCAGGATGACTGGTGAGAAGGGGGTGGGCACATTCAGATTGAAGTCTAGTCTACTTAAATTCTATCTTGGGGTCTGTTGACAGAAGAAACGCCCAACCTGTAAGAATGTTTGTTCATGAGTTTATTTGAGCCAAGCTGACAACAACTGCTGGGAAGCAAATTCTCAATGGATTGAATAAATGCTCTGGAGAATGGCAGTTTTGCACCTTATTTTGTACATTAGAATCAAAGGAGAAAGCTGAAGAGGGTTACCTGAAATTCATTAGTGAGAGATTAGGGAGGTGGGAGAAAGCAAAGCAGGGAAATATCTGGGATTAGATTAAAAAGTAAAAGGGATACCACATGCTTCATTTACATTGGCCATTATAGGGTAGTTAACAATTAACATGATAAGAATACCTACATGGGGTTCTGTGTCTCCTGCTCTGATCTAGTGATCGTACCCTGGAAAAAGGAAATTTACCCTGGAAGGCTCGCTTAAGGTAAACATTGGCCTTTGTCAAGGAAGATACCTGCCTAATACATGACTGCCCACCATGACTTGCTCTCAGTTAGGAAATTGTAATCTCAGACCATCCTAGGTGGTTACTCTTGGTGTCTGGGTTTGTAAGGCCCACCATGCAGGCCTCCCCTGAGCTTGTCAGGTTTACTATGTGGCCTCTTTTTCATGCACGGGTCTTTACTTTCCAATAAACCAGGACAAGTTTGAAACCATTCTCTGGACCTCTCTGCAGTACCAGATGTTATTGACCCTGTCTCTTTTTGGAACTTATCTTTTTCCTGGGTATGCTAGGTTGGACAATATCTGCCTGAAATTCATGTGTATCCCAAACCTCAAAATATAACCTTATTTGGAGATAGGGTCATTGCAGATGTAATTAGTTAAAATAAAATTGCACTGGAGCAGGGCAGGCCCTTAATCAAATAGGACTGGTGTCCCTTATAAGAAAAAAAGAGACACAGCTATAAAGATGTGGAGGAGACGCATTGATCAGTGGAACAGAATAGAGAGCCCAGAAGTAAACCCAAGTCCCTATGATCAATTAATACTTGACAAAGGGGACAGAAGCATAAAATGGAGTAAAAATAGCCTTTTCAACAAATGGTGTTGGGAGAGCTAGACAGCTACATGAAAAAAAATGAAACTTGATCACCAACTTACACCATACATAAAAATAAATTCAAGGTGGATAAAAGACTTAAATACAAGTTGTGACACCATAAAAGTCCTAGAGGAGAACATAGGCAGGAAAATCTCAGATATTCCACGCAGCAATATTTTCACTGATATGTCCCCTAGAGCAAGAGACATAAAGGAAAGAATAAACAAATGGGATCTCATCAAAATAAAAAGCTTCTGCACAGCTAAAGAAAACAGCATTAAAATGAAAAGAGAACCAACCGTATGGGAAAACATATTTGCCAATGATGCCTTGGACAAGGGTTTGATCTCCAAAATATATGAAGAACTCACACAACTCCACTCTAGGAAGACAAACAACTTCATTTAAAAAATGGGCAAAGGCTTGAATGGACACTTCTCTATGGAAGACATACAAAGGGCCCAGAGACATATGAAAAGATGCTCAGCATCACTAGCCATCAGAAAGATGCAAATTCCCACCTGCATTCCCTCCCCCCACCTTAGCTCATGTCCAGGGGTCGTACATGTAAGTTCTTTGACTTCTCTGTTTCCTACACTATTCTTAACATCTCCCTGTCTATTTTGTACCTATCATTTATGCTACTTATTCCCTGTACCTTTTCCACCATTCCTCCCCCTCCCCGCTGATAATCCTCTATGTGATCTCCATTTCTGTGATTCTGTTCCTGTTCTTGTTTGCTTAGTTTTTACTTTTGTTTAAGTTAGGTTGCTGGTAGTTGTGAGTTTGTTGTCATTTTACTGTTCAAATGTTTGATATTCTTTTTCTTAGATAAGTCCCTTTAACATTTCATATAATAAGGGCTTGGTGATTACCAACTCCTTTAACTTGACCTTATCTGAGAAGCGCTTTATCTTCCCTTCCATTCTAAATGATGGTTTTGCTGGATAGAGTAATCTTGGATGTAGGTCCATGCTTTTCATGACTTTGAATACTTCTTTCCAGCCCCTTCTTGCCTACAAGGTTTCTTTTGAGAAATCAGCTGACAGTCTGATGGGAACTCCTTTGTAGGTGACTGTCCCCTTATCCCTTGCTGCTTTTAAGATTCTCTCCTTAACTTTAATCTTGGCTAATGTAATTATGATGTGCCCTGCTGTGTGCTCCCTTGGGTCCAACATTTTGGGGACTCTCTGAGCTTCCTGGACTTCCTGGAAGTCTATTTCCTTTGCCAGCTTGGGGAAGTTCCCCTTCATTAGTTTTTCAAGTAATTTTTCAATTTCTTGCTTTTCCTCTTCTCTTTCTGGCACCCCTATGATTCAGATGTTGGAATGTTCAAAGTTGTCCCTGAAGTTCCTAAGCCTTTCCTTATTTTTTTGAATTCTTGTTTCTTCATTCTGTTCTGATTGAATGTTTCTGTCTTCCTTCTGCTCCAAGCCTTTGATTTGAGTTCCGTTTCCTTCCCTTCATTGTTAGTTCCCTGTATATTTCCCTTTATTTTGCTTTTCATAGCCTTCACTTTGTCCTCTATTTTGCAACCATACTCAACCATTTCTGTGAGCATCCAGGTTACCAGCGTTTTGAACTGTGCATCTGATAGATTGGCTATATCTTTGTTGCTTAGTTGTATCTTTTTTTTTTTTTTTTTTTTTTGGAACTTTGATCTGTTCTTTCATTAGGGTCATTTTTTTTGGTCTCACTGTGCCTGTTAAGTAGTAAGGGGCGGAGCCTTAGGTGTTCACCAGGGCAGGGCAACCCATGTGGCTGCATTGTTGTACTTTATGTGGGGGAGGGGTCCGAGAGGGAACAGTGACACTTGTTCCACTCTTTGCCAGTTTTCAGTCACTTCCCCCACTACCAACAGGCAAATCGGGCCCTTCTGGCGCTGATTCCTGGGTGGGTGGGCTTGTGTACATTCTAGGACCCCGTGGATCTCTCCAATGAACTCTCCTGTGAGGCTGGGAGTTTCTCCCACCACCTCAACACCCACAGGTGTTTTCAGACAGAGGTTTTTGAGGCTTTACTTCCCCGCACTGGAACCCTCATTTGTGGGTCTGTCTTGCTTCCCAGTTGTTCTTCCTGGTGTATCTGCACGAGAATGTGGGACAGTCTGCTCCACCAGCCGCCACCTTGCCATGAGTCCTCTCCACCTGGCTGCCCATCTCCACCTCTCCTACCAGTCTGGAATGTTTCTTCTTTAACTCCTTGGTTGTTGGACTTCCATACAGTTTGATTTTTCTGTCAGTTCTCGTTGCTTTTTGTTTTTAAATTTGTTGTCTTTCTTTTGGTTGTGCAAGGAGGCACAGTATATCTACCTATGCCTCCATCTTGGCTGGAAATTTCAAAAAATTTTGTTTTTATAACCCACCCAGTTGTGGTACTCTGTGGCAGCAGTTCTGGGAAACACACATGTAACTTCTGTGATGCTACATTCTTTGGCACCACAGTCTCTAAGCACTATTCCACCTGGCCCTCAAGTGATAGAGCTTCCTCAGGCTGTATCCTAGATGTCTTCTTTCCTTACTCTAACCTTCCTCTAGCTGACCTCATTCCTATCCATGACTTCCCTTACACTTTCATACAGTGAGTGACTCAGACATTTGTACCACCTCTAAAGTCCTGTGTGTAACTTCTTAACTTCATCTCCTGCCTTTCTCAAAGCACTCCACATACATGTGTATCAAATCAAATTTATTATCTTTCTCTCAATCTCACATTTTCTTTTCCCAGTTTTCCCTTTTAATGCAGAGTCAGCAAACTTTTTCTGCAACAGCCCAGAGAATAAATATTTCAGGCTTCATGAGCCAGTCTTGTCACAAGTACTCAACTCTGCATTCACAGCACAAAAGCAGCTATACATGACACATAAACAAATAAACATGGCAGTGTTCCAGTGAAGCTTTACTTTCAAAAATAGGCAATGGGCAGGATCGGGCCCATGGGCCATAGTTTGCTGACCTCTACTCTAAGTGAATGAATCCCTCCACCCCCATCAGTTGCATTACTTATTGCACCAGCTGGAAACCTGATCTTAACATCTAACTCCCCCTCACAAGTCTTCTGTAATACCCTCTCGGTCCTGCAGATTTTACTTCCTAAATAACTCTAATCCCTCTGCTCCTCTGCATTTCCTCCACTATTCCTCATATACTGTTCTGCCTAGGTCTCACACAGTACGAGACTACTAACTTGTCTACTCAGATTCTCTGCCAGTGCCCTACCCAAAGTGTCTATACACCACAACGGAGTGATCTTCTCACGGGGCAAATTGAGTCATGCCACTTATACTCGATGGCATCCCACATTCTTATAACATTGACAAAATTCTTTAACACAGGCAGCCACCCCTACATGGTTTGGCCCTCACATGCTCCTGTAGACTATATGTCACATGCTTCTCATTCTATAAGTCTTTCTTTTGTCCCTGAGTCACCACGTGCTCTTTCAGTTCCTCTTACCTAGGCACAGACCTTTGTATACTTTTCTCTCTTCTTGGCGTACACTTAATTTCCATCTTTTTCTGTTTATCTTTCAGATCCAAGCCCAAGCACCATTTTCTTAGAGAAGACTTCCCTAACTTCTTCAACTCTCAACCATTCCTGCCATTATGATTTATCATAGTTCCATGTACATCTTCTGTTCATTATAGTCAACATTGTAGTTTTACACTTGATAACATGGTTATCTGACTAATATCTCTCTCCTCTACTGGATTGTAAGCTTCATGAAGACAGGAAGCTGGTTTCTCTGGACTTCCCATGGGTCCGCATCACCAAGCATAGTAGACACACAATAATGAATGAGTAAATGTGAATAGATCTTCCCTATTCTCAGGGATTACGTCTGCTTCACACTTCTCTATTTGAAACACTGGAATTCTATAAAGACTTCTTTTTAAAGAATGATTTAGTATGTTTGACTGCCATGAGCTAAGACTTTCTTTACCTCTGCAGGGTTTCCCAGTCTAAAGCCAAAACCGAGTCAGCAGATACCTGTGCAGGAATGTCATCTCTACAGAAAGCAGCTACATTCAGGTAGTATAAATTTAAAATTTTGGATTCTGCCCTGGCTGGTGTGGCTCAGTGGACTGAGCGCTGGCCTGCAAACCAAAGGGTCATGGGTTCGATTCCAAGTCAGGGCACATGCCTGGGTTGCGGGCCAGGTCCCCAGTGGGGGCCATGTGAGAGGCAACCACACACTGATGTTTCTCTCCCTCTCTTTCTCCTTCCCTTCCCCTCACTCTAAAAATAAAGAAAAAAAAATTTGGATTCTATGTTTTCTCACCTCTTACTTTAATTTTTAAAAGCATGATGATAACTTTTATATTAATACATTTTTCATGATTAACAAAACAGCATAGAGACCTTTTCCCTGCCCTAGAGGTCAAATGTCCTACTGGATAGTAAATAACAGACAGTTGCAACTGCACAACATTATTGAGACAAAAAGTCACAAAGTAATTGAAAATAACAACTATCATCTGTCCATGATGAGTTAATTTGTCCAGTTTGCTTGCTCTGAAATGTCTATTTTCAGTGTAATGATGAAATTATATGCCTATCCTCATTAGACCCTGGCATGAGATGAAAATTATGTGTTGAGCATGACGAAGTGGCAAGTTCTCTTTGAGTTCATTTTTTTAGATTAAATGTTATGCATATGTTTTTTTTTAAAAAAAGATTCGTTTTATACATTTATAGAAGGTTGTGTAGTGTCCAAGAAAGAGCTCCAAATAGGAATTGGGAAACTCAGGCTCTATCTTGCCTATGCCTAGCTAACTGCCTTATAGTTCAGTTCTCTGCATCTGTTTTTTCGCCTATAATGATGAGAATAAGAATACATTTCCTACCTACCTACCAGGTAGGTTTGTTATGACACTGTCCAGGAAGATAAAGTGTGTGAAAGAGTTTAAATAAAGCTCTATGCAAATACAAGAAATAATTAGTGTTACATGGAGAACACAAAAAACAAGACAGGCACAATCTGCAAAGTATAGATGAATAGTTCATTGATAAAAGGTTTCAAGTCATTGGTAGATAGTAGTTAATTAGTGGCCATTAACACAACCATAGGTGATCACCAGTATGTAAAATATGAACCCATTTACAAATAACTGAATACATGTCCCAATAAAGGCAAAATATTCAGAGGTTGGAACCAAGCAAATGATTTAGAATAATCTTGACTCTTCTAAAAGAAAATTATAAACCAAACTAAAAAGGGGTCAGTCCACTCCTGACAGAATGACTCGGCATAACCTTTCTGGAGTGAAATGTGGCTTGCATTTTAGGAGACTTCAAAATAAACATACCCTTATTACACAGGAATTATGTATTTAGAAAGCTCACCGAAACACATAATCAGGGATATGTTCAAAGTTAGTTACAGAAACTCAGCCTCACAATGAAATGCTATTTCACACCCAGTAAGATAGCTATTACTACTACTGCCACAAATAATAACAACAACAGCAACGTAACAATGTGCCGACAAGGGCGTGGAGAAATTGGAACCCTTGTGCATTTTACGGTGCGGGAAAGTAAAATGGCATAACCCCTGTGGAAAGCAGTATAAAGAGTATAAACAGTATTCCTCAAAAAATTAAACATAGAATTACCATATAATTAAGCAATTTCATTTTCAGGTGTATACCCAAAAGAATTGAAAGCAGAGATTTGGACAGATACGTGTACACTCGTATTAATAGCAGCACTGTTCAACATAGCAAAAAGGAGGGAACAACCCAAATGTCCATCAATTGACAAATAAAGATAGAAAATGTGGTATGAATATATAATGGGATATTATTTAGCTTCACTAAGGAATTAGATTCTGATTTATGCTGCAACATGGTTGAACCTTAAAAACATTATTGTAAGTGAAATAAGACAGGCACAAAAGAACACGTATTGTATGAGTCCACCGAGAAGTCTGCTTTCAACAGAAAGCAGAATAAAGGAGAAATGAATTGGGTCCAGTTTCAGTCTGGGATGGTGAAAAATCTCTGGAGATGAATAGTGCTGTTGATTCACAACAGTGTGAATGTACTTAATGCCAGACAACTGGGCACTTAAAAATGGTTAAGTGATATTTGTTGTGTATATTTTACCATAACAAAAAAGAGACAAAAAGCCCACAAATATTTACACTATATAATTCTTTGTAAAAGTGAAAACCGAGAATAATTTACTGATGAATATAAAGTTGATTTAAGGTATGCATATTACATAAATTCAATGGTATTCTATGCAACCACTGAAGTTCATGTATACACAGAAAGAAAGAAAAACATGAATAAGAATGTTTCCAGCAGCTTTACTCAAAATAGTCAAAAAATTTGAAATGATTCAAATGTTCAACAACAGAAGGATAGACAACCTAACCAAACTGTGGTATATTCATACAATGAAATTCTACTCGGTGATAAAAATATTAAACTACTTTGTGCCGTGACATGAACAAATCTCAAAAACGTTGTGTTGAGCAAGATAAACTAACCCCCAAAGACTACATACTGTATAATTCCACTTGAATAAGTTCAAGGCAGGCAAAAATAGCCCTAGCTGGTGTGACTCAGTAAATTGAGTGCAGGCCTGCAAACCAAAGGGTCTCTGGTTTGATTCCTAGTCAGGGCACATGCCTGGATTGCAGGCCAGATCCCCAGTAGGGGGCGCACTAGAGGCAACCACACATTGATATTTCTTTCCCTCTCTCCTTCCTTTCCCCTCTTTCTAAAAATAAATAAATATTTTTTAAAAGACAGGCAAAAATAAACACTGATTATATTAGGGTTAGTGTTGGGAGTTATGATATGGTAGGGGATTGACTGAAAGGTGGAATATTTTCTATATCTGGAATGTTGATTACATGGTTATACACATTTGTAAAACTCAAAATTTTATAGGGTAGTTCACTGTAAGATTTACCTCAGTAAAAAAGTATTGAAAAGGAAGATGCATTTGTGTTGAAGCATTTTCACAGCATGTTGTTAAAAGTAGCAATAGATGCTTCATGATGTTGGAGAAGGAAGGAAAGGAGGAGCAGAGGAATAGAAGGAAGGAGGAAAAAGGAAGGACTAAAGGACACATATGATAAGCATGTCAACTTTGGGATGGAAGAAATCTGAGTCAATTTTTCCTTTTGTGTTTTCTGTTTACCAAGTTTTCCATATCGAACATTCATTATACTTGTGAAGACAACAAGATGTATTTTTAAAAGTGAAAAATGACCACAAAAGTGTGAGCTTAGAAAGTCAGGCATTTTTCTAATTCATCTATATATTCAGTACATCAATATATTCAATATTGACTTTTCTCAAGGTTGTTTGGTAGAGTATAATTCAAACCAACCCACTACAATTCTTCAACCTTTGATGTCATAGGCAGAGGGTAAGATTATTTAAGATATGTTAATAAGCTTTTATTAAAAACTGAGTGTCACCCTGGCTCTACAATTTTCTAACACGTGTAATTTTGGAAGTGCTACTTTCTGTCAGAACAAAGAGGAGAAACGCAGATGATATTCAAGAGAAGGGTTGGTTTTGCATTTAGAGGAGACTTGCATTTTGTTCTGTTTTCAAGGCTAGATTTGGGTTCTGCTTTAAGAAAAATCCAATGAAACAACAACAACAAAATTAATTTTTGTGTCTTCAAAATGAATCTACAAGATGACATATATGGGAAAGAAAAAAGCTCACAAAATTGAATGTTGGGTCCTGGAAATCTATATATCTGATAATATGGTGGTTAGGCATGTCGAAAATCAACTTTCCCCTTCATCTTGACAAAATTAAATTTAAATGTCTCTTTCAGTTTTCTACATTTAGAATTTTGAAAAATAGATTGAAGAGAACAAATATCTATACTGATTTTTTTTCCTGGAACTTCAAGTAATTTGATGTGAATGGTCAGCTTCGAATAAGCCACTGTTTGTAGCATCTCCTAAAGCAGAGATAAAAGGAAACATTGAAATTTTGCTACATGAAAGACTCTTACCACCACAAAAGTTGTTTGAGATCATCTAGTTCAGGATGAAGAAACAGGTTTTCTTCTGGGCTGTCACCTCTCCTGTACTAATTGAGTTGCCTGGTTTGCTGGACTGAAAGAGATTCAGAACCCACAACCGTCCTCCACAGGACAGTGGGATGTAATTGATTATAAAAGGGGAAGTGGTGGTAAGCACGCCAAACATTTGCCGTCCCAATTTTAGCTCAACCCACTGATTTGCAAAGGAGAGAGGGGAGACCAGAGAGTTGAATTTGCTGTTTCATGAAATTAACTACGCCCGGCAGCGCCCATTCTCCCTCAGCATCAAGTGCACTGCTAATGCCTATTGTCATCAGGTTACTAGCTCACAAAATTTACCTCCATGTTCCCATCATCTTCACATTATTTCCTGTTTTTTCATATCTGCCACCGCTCAGGGCCCATCACTCCCTTCTACTCCTCAGGTAGAAATAAACAGAAATATATCTGTTGGCTCCTCAGACCTCATGGTGTCTATTAAATGAAAAAAAAATTAATTGTTAACATACAGTTGTTAGATTATTTGAGGCTCTATAATTATGGACTCTTTAATTATAACCTATTTGAACCAAACCGTAACCACGATTGTCCAATTCTTTTGCTCCGTTTTTAATTTGGGAAGCTATGGACCATGTGAATTTGGGGGAAGATATTTTTTAGACAGAGAAGTTTGATTAAATTGTCCAGACTTGTCCTCTCCTTAACAGAGGTTTCCTACTTCCCTGTCCTCAGCTCTGCTGCCAATCCAAAAAGGATTTTTCCTTTGTAGATCACAACCCAGAGACTTGGTCCTAGTCCCCTTTATCCTTTTCTGCCCCTTTCTCCTGAACTTCTTTAAAGATGAAGAAGCCAAATCATATAAGGAAAAAATGTCAGTAAAATTCCTATATGGATGGTGAAATTTTCCAAGGATAATGATAGAAGGAATACATAAGAAGAAAAAGATGGGTCAGATATGAAAACACTCACCTACATTTTCCTGCTTAATCACCCCCATGACTTGGAGGCAGAAACTACAAATATGTATTATTTAACTCATGTTCTATGAGTTGGCTGGGATGACTTAGCCAAAAAGACTGGGACAGCTCTTCTGGTCTAGGTGGGAACTGTTGATCCGTTTAGCTGGCTTTTATTCCGCTGAGGCCGGGTGGTGTAGAATTAGAATGGCCTCATTCACTTGCCTGGTAGTTGGATCGCAGTGAGTCTGCTTGTCTGTTCCATGTGTGTATTTCCCATCAGCGACACCCAGCTTACTTACAAGATGAGAATGTTCTGACAAAGCGAGAATGAGACAGAGACAAAGGCAGAAAGGGAGAGAGAGAAGGCTGAAGGCTGTAAGGCTTCTTAAAATCCTGGCTCAGAATTAACTCAATGTTCTGTTTGCCACATTCAACTGGAAAAAATAATTCACAAAGTCTAGAACAGATTTAAAGGATGGGGAAGAGGACTCCACCTCTTGATGTGTATCAGTAGACTTTTTATGTGGATGTTGAAATTCTCATGAATAATGACAGACGTTCCATATATTTATATATGGAAGGGAGTGGGACAGTCAGCAATTTATCACCTGACAGTTTATCACCTGTAGAGAATGAACAGGAGACAAGAAGTTGCCGGCAAAGAGGGGAAGAGGACGGTATAGACAGATGGAACAGACTCTCAAATAACAAGAGGTTTTTGCTTGGAAGTTGGAAGTAATGATGAGAATGACCCCCCTCTCCCCTCCCTACTCCCTTTCTCTATAATTTTTGAGTATCTCATAAAAAGTGGCCTCCACCCAAGTTCCAAAGGAAGCAATACTCTCAAAGAAGAGAGGGTTTCTATTAGGAGAGGAAGAGATTCAATCTTCTTTAGATAAGGAGGATTTGGTCAGTAGAGGAGTGCAGATTCCAGGGGCTACTGTGCAACGAGCTGGGAGAAGGGAAGGAAGGGAATGATCAATTGGGTCAGGTGGACAGCGGAGTTTGGGTATTAAAACATGAGAGAGGAAATATTGGCAGTGGTATCTAAAGATGGAAAGGTAAGAAGCAAGAAAGTAACTTCTGTGATCTTGCTGGAAAGGGACAGTTCTCGTACTGACACTGATATTGGCCACCATGTTTGGAGAACCTCTACATCTGCCTGCACGAGGCTCCAGGTATCACTGTGGGTTGGGTTGGTAGCGTTGCCAGATTTAGTGAAGGAAATACAAATAAAATTTGAATCTCACATAAACATGGGATAATTTTTTAATATGTCTCATGCAATACTTGGGACATATTGTTACTGAAACATTCTTCATTATTTGTCTAATGTTCAAGTTTCGCTGAGGGTCCTACGTTTGATCTGGTAACCCTGGGGAGAGGGAAGAAAAGGGAGCAGCCATGGAGCACGGCCCACCACAGCCTACATCCTTGGCGGCTGAACCTGACCTCAGACCACGTCCTGTGACTTCCAGCCTGGGGCCCGTTTTCCTTCTCTCCCTTTGCCCCCACCTTACCTCTCTTCCAGCAGTTCCTTCATTACTCCCATTTTTTTCTTCATTCCCTTTTCTTGCCCTTCAGATCTCCGCATGCCAAACCATGGCTCCCCCTTCCTCCCTACCATTCTCTGACCCTGATGGTCAAACTTCAACTTATTCTAAAATAATTTCTACCATCCACACTTTCAGATTTTTGTCTCCAGGGAAGGGGGTAAAGTTGGCATCTACTATAAATAGGAGAAAGGGATCCTTCTTCCGTCACACCCTCAATCCACATCCTGATATTGCCCCTGAAGGAATATGTCCCTAATTTTGCAAATCAGGAATGAAAGTGACACCCCTTAAGAAACATCAAATAAAATATTTAAATGTATTTAGATTTCATATCCTCAGGTTCAGGAAAACCATAACACAACTGATTATGGAGACCCTTGTGGTTTGTTGGAAAGGCTGCTTCTTTCAGTAGGCAGTGAATAAATGCTGAAATGAAGTACTTAAAATTGGTTCACAATATACCTCAGCACAGAGCCAATAAATTAATAAAAATCTGGTAAGTTTTCACATCCCTTGAGGGGTGAATATGCAGCGTGCAGCACAGCAAATTCACAGCAACACCACAGAACAGTGAAAGTTAATTTTTTCATCCCCTGCATGGTAAGGCCCAGCTAATTTTTCACGCCAACCCCATCTTAAAAAAAAAAAAATGTATAGTTCTAGTACATATTGCTTAAAAGTGATTTTCATGTCATGTCTTTCTTTTCAATTGCTTTTGAAGAATTCCAACTTATACATAAGAAACTGCAGATGGCTTTTATCTTATTTATTCAAGTATTTTCAGTGCACTCAGTAATCAGTGGGGTACACTTACCCTGGTGTTAGGCGGGGAATTGCATACCCAGCTCCTATTACTGTTCATAAATTACTGTTCCCTTATGCACCATCCTGAAAATGTACCCCAATGGGCTCTGTTCAGGGTGTGTACTTCTGCAGTGGTGGTAGTAGGAATCTCACCAGAAATCTGGAAAGGACCAATTAAAAGGTGGAGCCTCTCTTCCTATTCCACTGAACAAAGCAACTGAACCTAAGGAGATAAATATGACTTATTTTCTAAGTTTTGCATAAACATTGTAAATTTTATAATACATTTTAATCTTGGAGATGGCATACTGTTCCCTAGAGAGATCTGTTTACAAACCTTTTAAAGACACATGATGCAGACAGCCCCCCTTTATAATCCTAATGACCTCAGATATTCTGTGTTAAGGCAATTCTAATGGTTGGTGCTTAAATGGTCACAGAATGAAGTAATGGCATAAAGAAGCCTCCATCTTTATTTAGAACACAAGTTAAACATAGTTAACAGCTGGCATATCAGGGTCCACTCTCAACAGGACATTTTAGTTAGCCCCCACCTTCTCTGATTAAATAATGTTTAATTATGTAATTAAAGATATAGGTACTGATCATTGCCAGGATTTCAACTTGGGAGTGGTCCCCTCTCATGGAGGCCCATCGAGTTCTGTGGATTGATACAGAATTTTATTTACTGGTTTTCTGGGTACGCCAGATAGAGTAGGACACCATCCCTGCCCTCTAGCAGCTCCTTCTCTAGGGAGAGAGCTTGAAAGATGTATCTGGAGCAAAGAGGATAACACGTCTTAAATAGAGAGGACTCTTCAGTAACTGAGCACATGTAATCCAGTCTTATATATTTTTTTCTTTTCTCTTTTGGAAGCGCTGATCTTAATTATTAGGGGAAAATGTTTGCGTATTCTTGAATTTTACCTACAAAAACTGTTTCTTTTCTTTGCAGATAAATATTTTTTTCAGGAGAGGTGTCTTCATTATAATGGTTATTCCTTCAATGCAAACCCAAACTAAACCACATAATCTAATGCCACAATAATATATAGTGGTTGGTCAAAGAAAAATAAACATCCTCTCTCAAAAATGAAACGTAAGAGTTGTCACTCCAACGGAGGAAAAGCAAAATGGTTCTGAAATAGCAGCAAAGCCTGGTTCTAAAATGATTTAAAATATGCTGCCAGATTTGTGGGCTGTTTGCTTCTCTCTACATATCTATTTTATCTTTATTAGGGAAGTTGATGAAGCCTTTGATGTTTCCAAAACACAATATGGAGTGAATTAAACATCATTTTCACAGTTACATGTGCAGATTTGGACTTGAGATTTTTTTTCTTCAATCCAGCCAGTGACTGTCCAAAGCAGTTTTCATTATATATTATTGTTAACATCTTCTCCCTCCAATTTCTTTCCCAGCCTGATACTTCACCCTGATGAATGGACTAGTAGCAGGGGCTCCTTTAAAAAAAAAAAATGATGGTTTGCTTACAGCATCTGTTTATGTTTCAACAAAACAAATAAAGGCAAGCATATTTAGGAATATGGTGTATTAGAAACAAAGAAAACAACCAAGATTAGAGGAAAGTTAACTGTTCCCTTGGGAGAAACCCCAGTGGTTAAACTGTTTCATCGGCAACAATGCAGAAATTGTTGTGATAGTGTTTTCAACATCTTAATTCTTGAAAAAAATAATAATACCGCTGCTTACAGAACACAAAGGATAAATCAAGACTCTCCATTTGGAAAGTGGACATTTAGTGAATACAATATTTCAGAAAACCCGTTAAAGCCAAGAGGGTGAGGATATAAAACTTTACTACATACCTTCAGGCTGGATCAAATATTTTTCATGCTAAACTGATTGATACTATTTAGAACAATTAATATTATTCAGAATCTGGACAGAGGTTTACATTCTAGTGCTTGGTCGCTGGACAAAAGCTACATCATGAAGCATACTTTATAACAGTTTAAGAGAAATCACACAAGAAACAAAACTGAAGTCTTCTGTGTATGAGTGAAAGTATACCTATGGAGTTTGTCTTTGCTTTCCCTTTCCAATTAAAAGTACAGCATTTCTTTCTTTTCGTTTTCATTGTCCAGGCATCAGTTTAAATTTTTTATTTGATGGATGGGGGAGGGAAAGGCACTTTTTTTCACATACTGAAATATACTGCAGCTCTTTTTTGTCCTTTAAAAACTGCATCCATTAAACGCACACGGCCATCACCAGGCTAACCTTGGAGAAACTTCCAGGTTTGTCCCAGCAGCAAACTCTACCCTGTGTATGCTAAGATGCAAACAGACAGGGCAGCGTCTGCCTCAGGCAGAACATCCATGTCAGAGGCTTTAATTTTTTTTTTCTGCCTTGCTCTAAACTACAGATTGGTGTCCTTCCATGAAATGCTTTGGTTTGCCTCAATAAAGGCTGTTTGTTACAGCCGGTGCTGGGGGCAGAAGTTCTTTGGTAAAACTTGTCATTATTTATGTACAAGAAAGGAAAACCTTGTCTATTAAATTAATTAGAATGTGACCTGAAAAGGAATATATTTGATCATGAAAACAGAAGTCTTCGGGTAAAGGGGGGAAAAGGCAGAAAGGTTCAAAATACAGAGCTGCATTGTTTGCAGAAAGCCTGCTGCTTCCTTTATGCCTGGCTGAACCATGCCAGGAGCCCTCTTGAATTTCTGCAGGAATACAGTTTAAGATCATCTGCATTCAGGGCCAGAGTCATGGCCCTGGAACCGATAATTGCCTCTGACAGGATTTAATTACCTTCTCTAGGACCTTTTCTCTGTTTGATTGGAGACCACCCCCTGCCTCCGATCAAATCAGACAGTAATAACACGCTGAAGCGCAACAGCCAATCACGAGTCAAGTCTGAACAGTGACCTTGCTGAGTCGAAGCTGATTGGTGGTGTCAGCCTTGTCAACGATGTTAGGGAACCGTCAGACAAGAAAGAGCGAGGGGGGAGCGGAGGAAAGCGAGCGGAGATAAGAGAACAGCATTAATGCTAATGGAGGCTGTCAGCATTCAAGGCTCCGGGGCCGCCTTACGAACGGCCTTGCACAAAAACAAAAATATTAGAGAACTCATACAAGTCTAAAATATTCAGAAGGGGAACATTTTCGCTTCTCCAGTTTGGGGACTCTCTTCAAGGTATAATTCACATGCAATTTAGATCTAGTGACAGATACGCGCACATGACGTGACGGAATAATTTTCATGAAAAGAAAGAGCCCCACAAAACTTAGCCAGATGAATCGGGGGCTTGGGGGTTGGAGGGAAAGATGGAGTACTGCTACGAGACTTTCTGTTTTTCACTAGGGGACTAAAAATGCTGGTATTTAAGATGCACCACAAAACTCTGCTTTTAATATTAACCTGACTTAGCCGTCACTATATTATTTATGACCACTTTAGTATGGGATATAAGCCCACCTATAATCTTAACAAAGAGTAATACATTCATTAAATGGCCAATCTTTATGTACATATGATTTTAAGAAAATTTATAGTAATAGCATAATTCTGAATCTGCAAAAAATAATTTAATTAAGCTATAAAATTTGGTTAACCTCTGTTCCACTGGGGGGAAAAATGGTACTTTTCCCCTGAAAAACAACACCATGGCATCAGCGAATTATGATATGCAGTGAGTCTGTTACAAAACAGTAATAAATTGAGATTTGGAAAAAAAAATCAAATGCGTTATTAGGACTGAACTAATTTGGAGTTTAATTTATTCATTACATTTTTCAATAAATAACTTTCCCCATAGCATTTATTTTGTTACTAACTCACCTACCTTTCTTACAAATGCAGGAACTAATATGAAAAAATATGCGTAATTGCAGAGGCGTATTGGAATTCTCTTAATTTAGAGTCTAAAAGTCTGTTATGTTTAGTAGAAATAGAATGTTTATTGTGATTCACAGTATTTTTCATAAGTGTTTCAATCTTTTAAGAAAACCGTGGTCTAATTTGACTTCTCTCCCTAAAAAGGGGACACTTTGTTCCATGATTCCTAAACTTTACTGAAAGGAATATTGCTTTTAAAAATAGTATCAGCTGATTTAAACTTAAAACAAACCTCTGGCATTTCTTTGAGCAGCAGTTGCCAGCTTCACCAGAGAATCTTACTACACAGCCATGGCACAGGTTGAGTCACTGTTTCTGACTCCTGTTCTTTACACACCTCTCTCCCAACAACATGTTTTTAAATAGAGAATGGAATCTTACTCTACATATCTCCATAGATATATGGATAGTTGTGGAATTTAGTAGATAGTTGGGGAATGTAATAGATAGTCAATTAACTTATGAAGAAATATTTCTCTATACTAGATTAAAATTTATAATGGACTTGTTAAGATGATAAAGTTACTTCAACTTTTGAAGGAGCTCTCTGAAACACCCCAAAGAACACAGTGCTACTTTGAAAAGCTTGCTTATTTTGAGAGCCCCGTGGTTAAAACAACACATTTAGGGGAAAAAATGTATCTGGCCCAAGAAATCAGAGCTTAGAGTCTGGAATCTAGTTCCAGCTGTGCTATTGACAAGCTGTCCAATTTGGACCATGCCGCTTTGTCTTCATGGGTATTGGTTGCCTCAGCTATAAAAGGCAGTTAACATTCGGTTACCTAAAGAATTAAAAGTGTGCAGAGTGCAAATATGATTAGAGGGTAGACGTGATAACGACATCATTTCACTTCTTAGAAACACTGTCAGGCATAGTGACGTTCTCTCTGCCTCTACTCCCTCCAACCCCATCCTGTCACACACTTCACCGCCACCCAACATATACATACACACTGACAAGTATTTTGACCGATGGAACAGTAGTCTCTATCGCTGTCAGGACTAAAAACCAAATGCGCTACATCTTATCCCTAGGTTCTTTTGAAGCACCCTTTCTGCCACTTGGAACTAACGGTTTTGGTACTCAGGTAAATGCTGATCATTTGCCATGTTGGTTTTAAGTGTACTTCATTCATAGGTCCCATTATGCATCATGCAAATCTTATCTGGGTAAGGAGCAGATGCTTAACAAATGCTTTTAAAAGCAACTGTGCAAATTAATCCCTGTGTGATTGGCATCAGTTTGAATTATTGGCCACTTTGGCTAGTATTGCCAAGTCTAGAATATATGGAAAGGAGGATGAACTTTATTTAGCTATTTTTAAAGTATTAAAGTAGTATAACAGATGAGTATGTGTATATTCCAACATAAGTAGGTTTATTATGTCTCAAAGCAAACAGTAACATTTTATTTCAATGGAGGATATTACATTCTCCAAAGGCAACCTACCCCAGCTGTGAAGGGAAGGGCAGATTTTCATTCAGCTCATGCTATCACTTCTTCAACCCATGCAGATCAGAGCAGCAGCAACAGAAAGGAAGGGAAAGAAGCCATCAACATGCCTTATTTCATTTCTTTAGCAACAATGCCATTCTCGCCCTGGAAAGGTGAATAATTAATAGCCATCTGACTCCACCTAATTAAGTCCACATTTGCTTGTTCTGTTCATTTGAAAATGATTTTCTTTAGAGAAAATCGCCTTTGCTTATCTTCACAGTTTATATTTCTTAAATGGACACTTTTGGAATTAAAGAGATTCTATCTTGGTTTTGAAAAGCCTTTCCCCCTTTGAGCTAATCATTAGGAATCAATGACAAAGCTTACTGTTTTTCTAAATGGAAGAGAAAATATTAACCAATTGCTAGGTTTAGATTCCTATAAAATAGATAGTCAAGCCTCCTGTAATCCTAGATTATGTCCATTTTTTTTTTTAGAGATGAAAAGAAAAGCCTATTGGTCTTTTAAAAACTAAATATATGCACTCACAGGAAAAAAAGGAGCGAGAGAAATTCAAAAGAAATGATGCACCAAATTCTGGGTCATGTCTCAGTTGCTGTTGCAGCATAATCTTTGCATAATCTGAATTACACAACAGAGTGACTCTATTTGTAAATTCAGTCACTCCTTGACTGAGGCTCAGAAATCAATTCACAGTAAAATATGACACTTGGTCATTCAAAACAATAGAACAGTCAATATTTCATTATCAACAGTCTAGTTAGGACCTATTTCAATGCAATACAAATTTGGTTCTTTTAATATGCCAGGCTTATCTCTTCTATTCCTTGTAACCTTGCCTAACATTCCCAATAATCAAAATCATGATGAACTTATTGATGATAGCCATTCTGACAGGTGTGAGGGAATATCTCATTGCAGTTTTAATTTGCATTCCTCTGATGATTAGTATTAGCAGGGATGTAGAGAAAAGGAAACCCTTGCGCACTGTTGGTGGGAATTCAGATGGGTGCAGCCACTATGTAAAGCAGTATGGAGTTTCTTCAAAAAATTAAAAATAGAACTGCCTTGTCACCCAATTTCACTTCTGGGAATATATCCAAAGGAACCCTAGACACAGATTCAAAAGAATTCATGCACCACCATGTTAATTGCAGTGTTATTTACAATACAATAGCCAAGATTTGGAAGCAGCCCTAGTGCTCATTAGTAGATGAGTAGATAAAGAAGCTGTGGTACATTTACACAATGGAATACTACTCAGCCATGAAAAAAGTGATTTCACTCATGTGGAATCTAATGTACAAAATGAACTATTAAGCAAAACAGAGACAGACCCAAAGACATAGAACAGGCTGACAGCTGTAGGAGAATGGGGAATTGGGGTGCTTGGAGGGGAGATGGAGAGATGGAGAGTCAAGAAAAAAAGAAAAAGAGGAAAAAAACTCCTGGGCATGGACTATAGTGTGGGTATTGCCAGGGGGAGAAGGGATGGGAGGAAGTGAAGGAGGTATAGGAGAAATAAATGGTGATGGAATTAGACTTGACTGGGGGTGGTGAACACACAGTACAGTGTACAGATGATGTGTTGTGAAATTGTGCAACAAAAACCTGTATAATTTCATTAACCAGTGTCAGCCCAATAAGTTCAATTAAGAAACACGAATGCTAAAAAGTTAAATTAAGTCATGAGATTTCCAAGACTTGTAGGGAGAATTTCCCTAAAAGACTTCTTTTTTTTTTAAGTACTTTTTTTTTTTTTTTTTTTTTTTCTTTTAGATTTTAGAGGAAGGGAAGGAGAGAGGGAGAGAAACATCAATGTGCGGTTGCCTCTTGTATGTCCCCTGCCGGGAACTGGCCTGGCAACCCAGGCATGTGCCCTGACTGGGAATCGAACCGCGATCCTTCGGTTCGCAGGCCCGCGCTCAATCCACTGAGCTACACCAGCCAGGGCAAGACTTCTGATCTCAGACTTCTAATCTTGTCCTTAATTCATATTGATTGTCAACTTCGCTTATGTCCTCATGGCTTGGCAATTTAAATTTAGACAGGGATCATCCAAGTGAGAGAGAGAGTAGTGCAGACTGGGAGGAAAGGACAAGAAGGGTAGATAAGATCCAGGTTCAACTAGATGGTCCAGAATCTGATCTGAAATTATAGAGCCCTGGAGTTTACTATATTCAGAGCTACTGAATGGAAATTGCAATACATCTTCCAACAGAGCTCACTTTGGCATCGTTTTCTCTCACTCTAAAAGACTGGGATAGAGAAAAGATAGAATTCACACACAGAATAAGAAACCAAATCTACATAGAAATTAGGTAAATAGACAGTTTAGAGTCTGAAAATTTCCAAGACTGAAATTCCCAACTTTTGAGTCATGATACTGATTCTACTTCTTACTTGGTAACTTTATCAAGTTATTTGCTGCCAAAATCTCAGTTTCTGTGTCTCAACCCTGGGTCCCCAGATAATAAGGCATGATTCTTATTTTTGAACTTGAATTTTTACTATCCCTTAATAAAATACCCAAGGTTTATATTGTTTATTTGTTGTTAGTACAATATTATAACACTATTGGGGCTTGCCGGTATGTTTGGGAAAGGGATGTTTCTAAAAAGAATACATCTGATGAAGTGCACTGTTTATTTACTTTAGAATCCACATCTTAAAAGGCAAGAGCACAAAAGGCTTAGAAATGCACCCAAAATGAGAAACTCCTGTCAGCTGATTACTCAGCTGGCAAAATGGAAATTTCAAGTTGCATAGACAGCTAATTGTGGCCTGCCTCTGGAATGACAGGTCTATAATTTTTAGTTTTGTGTGCATTGAAAGCCAGTCACCTTGACACTCAGAGCTCCATTATCCACCGGCCACCAACCATATGATGCTGTTCAAGGAGTGATGGGCACTTTCCATTATGGCTGATGAAACACACCGTGTTTTATTTGGATAAAGCTGTCCTAAGAAAAAAAGAAACCCAGGTGCCTACTCCTCCCCACGAGCAACCATGACACTGAACCACCTTTAATTCCAGAGAATCAACTTCTTTGTTCTTGTATAATAACAACCATCAGTACTCTTGGTATTCATTGCCAACATCCTTAGAGTGCTTTAATATGTCACATTCTAAGCCTTTTAAATATAAATTTTGCCTCTTAATGTCAAGAGCTCTCCCCATTAAATTATGTTATGTTAGAAGAACTTGAAACCTGGTTAAAACCTCTATCCCAGGGAAAGCATAACATGTTTGTTCTTGGCCTTTTTTCCCTCAAATCTATCATTTCAATTTTCCCAAGGCTTCATGGGAGGTATTATTGAACCAGGAGCCAAGAGATAAAATTGCAATCTGGTTGTGAACCAATTTTGGCTGTTGACTTTGCAGAAATCTATCACTTCTCAGAGCCTCAAATTAGTAATCTTTAAAATAAGAAGTTTGATCCCAATGTTCTCTTTGTTTTCTTCTATCCTTGGAAGTCTTTGTGTCCCTCAGTCTTGATCACAACATTTCCTGTCTGCAGACAGCACCAAACCTTTCTTCAAGTAAAGCAGTGAAGATGTATTCCCATGCAAGTGACAGGGGAATATCTACTAACTGTGGCCTAAACAGAAAAGACAATCATCTCACCTAACAGGAAATTTGGAGGCATATTTGCAAAGTTCTGTGCAGCAGCTCGACATTACTATAAAGAACACAAGTTCTTTTTTTGTCCTCAGCATGCCGGGATTTTATTCTCTGATGCCACTTACTGATTATAATATGGCTGCAGAACCTTCAGGCATCGAAGCCTCAGCAAGGATGAACCCAAAAGAGATTATGCTAAGTGAAAAAAGCCAGGCAGAGAAAGAAAAGTACAGATGATCTCACCCACATTCAGAATCTAAAAATCTCGTACTCGAAAGAAGCGTGGAGTAGAATGGTGATGGCAGGTGGCTTGGGGTTGGAGGAAATGCGGAGATGCTGGCCAAAGGGTACCCATTTTCAGTTATAAGATGATTACGTTTTGATGATTCTAGTTAATAATACTGTACTGTATACTTGAAACTTGCTAAGAGTAGATTTTAAGTGCTATCTGTTCACACACACACACATAAGAAAGTAACTGAGAGGTGATGGGTGTGTTAACTTGATCGTGGTAATCACTTCACAATGTGTATATATATTAACTCATCATATTGTACACCTTAAAAAAAACATCATATTGTATAACCTAAATATGTACAATTTTTATTTGTCAATTGTACCTCAATAATGTTGGGATTTTTTTTTTTTTAATTTTTAATGAAAAGCCATGGCTACAAAAAAAGTAAGTCTCTAGCAAGGAAGGAGAGGCTAAAAAGTGGGCTCTCCAATTACTGGGAAGTAAAACTCACCCAGAGGCCTACTGGTGGACTGAATAATGACCACCATACGTCTCAGTCTCCGGAACCTGTGAATGTGACTTTAGGTAGTAAAAGGACTTGGCAGATGTGATGAAGATAAGAGTTTTAAGAAGGGAGATTATCCTGCATTGCCCGGGTGGGCCCTGAATGTAATCACAATTTTCCGTTTGGGAGGGAGGCCGAGGGAGGTTTCACACAGAAGGGAAGTAAGTGGGTGACACAATGACTGGCCAGGTGTTGTGGTGAAGTGAGAAAGGAATGACAAGCCAAGAAAGCAGGTGGCCTCCAGAAGCTAGAAAAGGCCAGGAGACTGATTGTGTCCTAGAGTCGCCAGAAGGAACAGCCCTGTTTACACCTCAGCTTTATCCCAATGAAACTGATTTGGGACCTCTGGCCTCCAGAACTTTGAATGAACACAATTGCGTGCTAAGGCACTAAGTTTGTGGTAATTTGCCATAGTAGTAGGAGGAAACTAAGACAAGCCCTCGCCGTACTTTCCTTTACATCTGATTGGCCAGATACAGGCTATATATAGGCTATGCCTCAACACAAGGGAGACTGATATAATAACTGGCAAACACAAAGAAAATAGACATGATTGTATTAGAGCTGTTTTGCTTCATCCTCTGGGGGTGGGTACCTAGCTAGCCTCAAACCAATTACAGTTCTGTTACCATGGAAATAAGGTCTACCATATCAAAGTTCAAGGAAATTTATGAACTTGGAGATTATTTCTCAACTTTGGGATTATTGTGATGTTCAATCACACTATTTATTAAGTGCCTATGGACTCAGTTTAAAACTTCAGTGACTGGTACAGTTCTCCTTGGTCTAACCTCTGCTTATCTTTCCAACCTATCTCCCACCACTCTCTAGGGATCTAGCCTTACTGGTTTTTCAACTTTTGTTACAAATTAGGCTTTCTTCCTCAAAGTCACCCTACCATGTATTCAGTTTGCCTTCCATAAAAATTCCCCCACCCATCCCCAGTCCTATCCTCTTTGTTTAGCTAAATTCTACTGACTGTCCTTTCTCAGCATAAACAGCAATTCCTCAACAACGTTTACGCTGACCACCTCGGACCGGGTTGGCAAGACATTACATGTTCAGGTGTCATCTTTTATGTAATACTGAATCAGACTAAAAGTGATCCGTTTGATGTTTTACTCTACACTAGGCCAGGGTACCCCCTGGTCTTAACAATAGAAGTACATCCTTTGGATGGGGAAGTGGTGGGCTGCTAGAAAATAAGGTCAGCCCTGTTGGCTGGCGGGGAAGCAAACTATAAAGAAGGCAACACAACTCTTTCCTATCTGTCTCACTGTTATGGCCTGAATGTTTCCCTTCAACAGTCAACATTAGGCTGAAATCCTAATGTCTCATGTGATGGTATTTGGAGGTGATAAGAAGGTACTTGCATCATGAAGGCGGAGCCCTTGTGAGTGGGATCAGGGCTTTATGAAAGAGGCCCCAGAAAGCTTGCTGGCTAAATATATGTTTTGGTCTATGTCCCTGATTCCTAGCACAAAGCTTCTAAAAGCCTGTAATTTCCTAAGTATAAGAGCACTAGTAGCATCTTTTGGTCTAATATTTAATCTTACCCCGATGCCCAGCACAGAGTTCCTAAATCCCTTGGAGTCCCCTGAATGATGGAAGTGCCTTTTGGCCTAATAAGTAGACTCATGGTGGGTTCCTGAATAGCTTCAGAATGGGAGCTGATCACCAAAAAGACCAGTCCATGGTTGGAAGCTTGGAACTTTCAGCTCTATCGCCAGGAAGGCGGGGGGTGTGCTGGAAATTGAGTTCATGAATGGCCATACCTGTGAAACGGAGCCTCCATTAAAATTGCAAAAGCACAAGGTTCAGGGAGCATACATCCATGTACTGGGGTGGTAGGGCACTCCAACTCCATGGGTACAGAAGCTCCTGTACTTGGGACCATTCCAGACCTTGTCCTATGTGTCTCTTCTTCTGGTAGTTCATCTGCATCGTTTACATACCCTTTATTATATAATAAACTGGTAAACATAAGTGTTTTCCTGAGTTCAGTGAGCTCTTCTAGCAAATAATTCAATCCAAGGAAAAGGGATTTTGGGAACCTGTGATTTGTAGCCAAGTCAAACAGAAGTTGCAAATGACCTGGACACCTTCTACTTGTGACTGCGTCTGAAGTGGGGGCAGTCTCGTCGGACTGAGTCCTTAACCTGTGGAGGCTGTGTTAACTCCGTTAGCATCAGAATTGAATATAATTGTAAGACAGAGAATTTCTTGCTATGGGGGAAAGCCTACACATCTGGTATCAGAAGTGTTGTGAGTGTGGCAGTAGCCTGAGGGTAAAGGAGAAACCCAGGAGAAGGGAGTTTTTCCTTGACACACCCCTCTGACCATATGAAGACACAATGAGAAGTCACCCATTATGAACCAGCAAGAAGGCCCTCACCAGACCAAGACCATCCTGGGACCTTGATCTTGGACTTCACAGCATCGAGAAATCTCCGAAATGAATTTCTGTTGTTGAACCAACCCAGTCTGTGGCATTTTGTGATAGCAGCCCAAACAGACCAAGACCTCACTGCATGAGCACAATTTCCATTGTGTATTGAGCTAATTCTTGGTTTGAACTGCTTTCTTCGACACCTTTTTATCATAGTGCCTACAAGCCTGTCAATATATTACCTTAAACTTGTTGCAAAGGAGCCACTCTAAGAGAGAGAGCTAACAGCCAAGGTGTTGAAAACTGCTCCCTCTATTCAAGTAATCAAAACTCATCCGCTTTATTGACCACTGCATACACAGAGCTAGGCACAAAGCACTCTTTGGAGAAATGATATTTGTTGAGTAGAGGCACCAAGCTAAGTGCTGGAGCTATTTAAGTAAATAAGACAGAAACCTTGCCAACAAGGTGGTCACACCCATCAAATTTCACTGACTTGTGCTTCCTAAAGTTTGGTCCACCAACCACTTGCTTCAGAATCACCTGCAGGGTTTATGTAAGAGGAATATTCATGGGCCCACCATAAACCTACTGAGTAAAATTTTCTTTGGGGGTAGTACTCCTGGTGATTTTTGACCGACAAAAGTTCAAGAACCATGGCCATGAACTGCGCATGAAAATAAGTGGTTCTATTTTTTCCAGCTAAGAATTTTTTTTTTTTTTTTTTTTTTTTTTTTTTTTTTTTTGCTCCCTGTGCTAGTTTCTAATCATTTCGAAGCATCACACAGACACTGGCCCTCTCTTCCGTGTATGTTTGCCACCATGCTTCACACACATCTTACTCAACTGGATATTGCACCAGCTGACCTGTTCCAGGATCTTCATCTATTTGCCCACACAGTTTTAGAACTAACACTCCATTTATGCTGCAGGATAGCTCGCACTTGCGGAATTGTGCTTCATCTAATTTCTTACAATTGATGAACAAGTGCTATGAGTTTTAATGATGTTAACTCAGGCCTATATTTTGGTGAAAACTATTTATCCTACTACTTTAATGGCAAACAGTCACTAAGGCAAGCTTAAGGCAGTAATTTCATATGGGTATTGGTTACAGGTTAATTATTTAGGAGCTACAACCAGCTTTGCAATAATGAACTCTCCTAGGAGGACCCCATAAAACACATTCTTCAGCTTAAAAAAAAAGTTTAATGTTTTGAAGTTTGTCATGCTGAGATTTATGTAACATCTGAGTTGTGCTGAGATTTTTGGGTAGAAACAAGGGATGTGGACACCAAGAGAAAGACAAGGAAGAGACCAGGACAAAGAAAGAAAGAACAAAATCTTTATATGAAAGTCCTGAAAATTAGTGGTGGCTTATGTCAAAAAATTATGGGTTTTGAAAAACAAAATACACAAATTTTAGAGCGTGGGGCATATTTTTAAAGTCTCATAAATCCCTCTATTTGTAACATATAGAGTTTATATAGTGTTAGTATCTTATGCTCAATTCAAATCAATCATTCATTTTATTATGATAGGTAGTAAAAAAACGCTTTGATACAACAGTGGTTCTTAAACCTCTGTGAAGTGACACTGGATTACAGTGAGTCTTCCACAGACAATGTGCCCAAGTTTGATGACTTTGGAAAATGGTACTTATGACAAAGTGGGATATATACAAGGAGATCAAATGATGAGTTGAACAGCTTATACAATGTGGTGTTTTGCAGAATAAAAATCATGAAAACTAAAAGATGCAATGTCAAGCCACAGCTGTTGAAAAGTTGTAGATTTACTCGCAAAGCTTGAGAGGTTTGTCTCCTGGCTGTATCAGCCAGAGGGTTCGTATCCCTCACAAATAGCAACACCAAGCTGAAGTGCTACCCAAGAGCACAGTGATGTTGACAGATACGAGTAAGCACCTTCAAATATTCTGAAAAAACATATGTTCAAAAGTCAAAAAGTACAGACTCACATTTTGGTAACAGTTATGGCACAGACATGATTAAGTATTTTGGGACACAGAAGAGGAATCCTTATTCTATTTGGGTTTATTGATAGAAGGTTTTCCTTAAGGACTGGAAATCGTGAAGACTATAATGCAATCTATGTGGGTGATTAGTTCCTTTTCCCAACTAACTAGGAAAACAGAGAGCAGAAAATCAGGCAGTTCCTTTGAGAAGAGAATGAACAATGTGCTGAGGAGAATAAAGGATTTCATCTCGAACGGTCCGAGATCCAACACCACATCACTTGAATGTCCACACCACCTTCATCTGTTTGCCCTGCAGAGTGATTAGGCCTGTACTCCCTTGTCTTCCAAAGCTAAGAGAGGCGTTAGATTAGCAGGTCCACATTTCACCTCTGCAAACCTGGGTTCGTTTAAGCAATGTGTGAAATGCGAACTTTTCAACAGATGCCCATATGAATCCCAAAGCTCTCATATCTATTTCACTCCCTTGCCCCGCAATCAGGAAATCCTTTTAGTTCTTCTCTCCCAATGAGATACTTTTCTTCCTTGTCCCTTTGCTCCGCCCAACATTTCGATTTAGTCTCAACCCTGAGAACCCTTCTTTAAAAACCCAACAGCCATTCATGCCCCCATCCCTGTCACTCACACAGGCAGAGGTTTCTGTGAAGGTCTCAAATAGTCTCACTTTTCTCGAGAGCAACTGATGAGCTCTGCAGTTGTTAAGGAACCTTTGGAGCTTTCTTATATCCATGTATTACTTTAGTTTGGGGGCTTAGGGGGTGTTTTTTGCTCATGGACAAATGGATATTTTTCAGAGACTAATTAATGGATCAGAAAAGTGAACTATCATTTCATTTCTGTGTTTTCTAAGAATCTCTTATTATGACTTACTATAGAATTAACTATATAATTTTCCCATCCCTTAAAGTAACACCAATGTTTTATCTCCTACTAATTTGAATATCCTAGAATGGGTGGTGGGATCACATAATATTTCAGCATTTATGTAATTTTAGACCTGGAATAAATATAGTCCTTTGGTGAGCTACTGTTGGCCTCAGAGGAAGAGTTCCAACCAGTTTCTCTAGAGGAGCGAGGGTCTGATTTCAGCATGAATGCCTGGAAAAATGCTCTGTTTTCACTGTTCTTTAGTGTATTCAGTTTAAATTATAAAGGTATACATTTCCCATGAGATGTGATAAAAATAATTTTCATTTGAATAAAAAATGTATCTTTTTAACATGACTTCTTTCTGAATGGTCCTTTTACTTCAAAAAAGTGAATGACTATTGAGAGTGCAGACTCATTCATTTACATACAATGAAACTGAGTCTCTAGCAGGGGCATCAAACTCATTCTCACCGGGGGCCACATCAGCCTCAGCCATTGCCTTCAAAAGGCCGAATGTACCTTCAGCTCCTTAATAGTTAAGGAGTAGTTACATTTATATAATCCTAAAATTACATTCAGCCCTTTGAAGACAACCGGGAGGCTGATGCGGCCCCCGGTGAAAATGAATTTGACACCCCTACTCTAAAACATAGAGGACTTGACTTCTGGTTTCTGGTATGGCATGGAAGTATATTAAAAGTCTCTATCCTAACAAGCAAAAAATAAATAACTAAACAAGTCTTCTTAGATTAGTTAGAGAACCAAAAATTGGTGAGAAGAAACTTAATATGCTAATGCTTTAATGGAGAATATAGACAATATGCAAGAAAAGATGGATTATATAAGCAGAGATGGAAATTCTAAGAAAGAATCAAAAGGGAATGTTAGATGTCAGAACCCTGTAACAGAAATAAAGAGTGCCTTTTATGGGCTCATTGCTAGACTGGACACAGCTGAGGAGTTTCTGAACTTGAGGATACGACATTGGAAACTATCAAAAGTGAAAAAGGAGAAGAAAAAAAGACTGAAAGAAAAGAATGCAATATTTAAGAACTATGAGACAACTATAAAAGATATAACAGATATAATAAGACATGTAAATGGAATGCCAGAAGGAGAAGAAAGGTAGAAAGGAAAAGAAGTGATATTTACACAGTAATGACTGAGGATTTTGCTAAATTAATGTCAGGCACCAAACCAAAGATCCAGAAAGCTCAGAGAACATCATGTAGGATAAATGCTAAAAAACTACATGTAGGCACATCACATGAAAACTTTAGAAAATCAAAAATAAAACTAAATTTAGAAAAAGACAAAGGAACAAAAATATCTTACCTAAAGAAGAGCAAAGGAAACCATTACATCTGACCTCTCAGAAAACAAGAAAGGAAGAAGAGAGTGGAATATTTAAAATGTTAAGAGATTAAAAACTACTCACCTGGAATTCTGTACCACCCCTAAATTATCCTTCAAAATGAGAAATAAAGACTTTCTCAGACAAACAAAAATTGAGTTAATTTGTTGCCATTAGCCCTGCCTGGAAAGGAAAGTTAAAAGGAGTTCTTCAGAGAAAATGAAACTGATAAGTCAGAAACTTGGATCTATATAAACAAAGGGAGAACCTTGGAAAATGAACAAGGGAAGGTAAAACAAAGCTTTTCCTTATCCTTAATTGATCTATCTGATAACCACTTGTTCAAAATAGTAGCAAAAATGTATTCATTTATGTGTGTATATATGTTTGTGTATGCTTACATATATGTTTAGTGAATGATAGCAATGATATCAGACATAGGAAGGAGAAATAAGGTGTATTTTCTTATTATAAAATACATTATACATGAAGCAATATAGTGTCATTTGAAACTGGACTTGGATTAGTTGTAAACATATATTACAAACTACTGCAACATCTAACAAAAAGTAAAAAGAAGAAATACAATTGATATACCAAGAAAGGAAAGAAAATGGAATCATTAAATGTTCAACTAAAGCCACAAATGGTAGAAAAAGTGAGGAAGACAAAAATAGAAATAAAGAACAATGGCACCAAATAGAAAAGAGTAGCAAATATGGTAACTATTAATTCAACTATCTCAATAATCATCTTAAATGGCAATTGTCTAAATTTACCACTTGAAAGACAAAGGTTGTCAAAAAACATACTCAACTATATGTTGTCTACAAAAACTCACTTTAAATATAACAACACAAATAGGTTAAAAGTAAATAGATGAGGAAAGATATACCATGCTAACACTAATTAAAAGAAAGCAGGAGTAGCTATATTGATTTCAGACAGAGCAAAGTTCCAAGCAAGGGAGGTTATTGAAGGTAAAGAGGGGCATTACGTATCGATAAAGAGGCCAATACTCCAAGAAGACATGGCAGTCCTTAATGTGCATGTGCCTAACAACAGAGCATCAAAATGCATTAGGCAAAAATTAATAGAACTGCAAATAAAAAAAGGTGAATTCACTATTATAGTTGGAGACTTCAACACCCCTCTATCAGAAATGGACCGATCCAACAGGAAGAAAATCAGTAAGGACATAGTAAACTTACCAGCACCATCAATCAACAGGATATAATGATTTAATTGACATCTCTAGACAACTTCATCTAACAACAGCAGAATACATAGTCTTTTCAAACTCTCATGAACTATTCATCAAGAAATACCACACTGTGTGACATGAAGCACATCTTAACAAATTTAAAGGGAGATAAATTATACAATACCTGCTCCAAAATATTTAGACATTAAACAACACAGTTCAAATCATACATGGGTCAGATTAAAAAATGTCAAGAGAAATTTTTAAATATTTTTAACTGAATGAAATGAAAAATACAATTTATTAAATTTACATACAACATAGTGCTTAAAGGGACATTTATAACATTAACTCTCTATATTAGAAAGGAAAGAGGTCTACTAAAATCAATAAACTAAGTTTTCATTATAGGAAAATAGAAAAAGAAAAATGCATTAAATTCAAAGTAAGCAGAACAGAAAATAATAAAAATTAGAACATAAATCAAGTTAAAAATGGGAATCAATATTGAAAATCAATGAAACCAAAAGCTGGTTCATGGAAAAGAGCAATAAATTTCTGTAAACCTTTAGGCAGGCTAACTAAGATAAAAGACATAAATTACTAAAATCAGGAATGACAGAGGGAAGGTTAATACAGATTCCATGGACATTAAAAGGATAATTTAAAAAAGTCTATGCCCACAAATTTGATAATCTAGATGAAATGGTCCAATTCCTTGAAAGGCACTATTTACAAAAACTCACACAAGAAGAAATAGACAATCTGAAAAATCCTGTATTTATTCAAGACATTGAATCATTTATTAATAACCATTTGATCCAGTAGCCATGCTCCTTGGTATTTACTTAAAAGAGTTGAAAACTTATGTGCACACAAAAACCCACATGTAGATGTTTATAACTGTTTTATTCCAAACAGCCAAAACGTGGAAGCCACCTTCAGAAGGTACATGGATAAATAACACGTTAGACAATAGAACATTATTTAGTACTTTAAAAAAAAAGAACTACCAAGCCCTAAAAAGCCAGAAGAAGCCAATCTGAAAAGGCTACATACTACATGATTCCAACTGTATGACTTTTTGGAAAAGGCAAAACCATGGAGACAATGGAAGATTAGTGGTTGCTGTGAGTTAGGAGGGAAGGAGAGATGGACTGCCAGAGCACAGAGGCATTTGAGGGCAATGAAACTATTCTGTACTCTACCACTCTGCTACGACGGTGAATACACATCCCTGCACATTAGTCAGAACCCATAGAATGTACACCATCGAGGGTGGACCTCAGTGTAAACTAGGGTCGCAGGGAGATGATGAGGTGCGAAGGTGCTTTGATGGTAACAAATGTACCACGCTGGTGTGGGATGTTGGTTGTCAGGGAGATTATGCATCTGTGGGAACAGTGTGTATATGGGAACCCTCTGAGTATTCTGCTCAATTTTGTCATGAACCTAAAACTGCTCTAAAAAGTAGACTTTATTAATTTGGAAGGAAAAAAGCAAATGGCTCATCCAAGGACACAGAGCCAGAGCAAATATTTGAAGCTAGAGCTCCCGTTTCTCAGTCCAGCCAGTTCCCGTTATATAGCAAGAAAAGTTGTGTGAGTTTTTCTTGTTTCTTATCCTGAAAACATAGATAAAACATTTGTCATATACCCTCTTCTTTGTAGAGTATGACTTGTTCTTTCACAAGTGAATCATAATTTCCCAAATGTTTTCTAGTTATATATACAAATGTGAAGTTATTTGGGGAAATTATTATTTTCTCTCTATATATAATTCATACAGAGAAAATACAAATCAGGCTCATTTGCACTCCAGGGTTGTCCCAAGGCTGCCTCTTCATATTTTGGGAGTGTACAGTTCAAGTACCATTTTCCTCTTCTCAGATGATCTCATACTTCTTCTCAGGTGCACATTGTCTTCGGAAGCTTCAAGTAGGTCATTTCCATGCCAAGAGTTGTTCAGTGCCATAAATTTTAATTTCTTGATTATTTGTTTAAGCATAATCTGTATTTCATTAGTATTACTTATTTCCCCCTAGAGAAAACTACAGACATCTTACATCTGTTTCTCATGGTCTAGTATAAATAATGATGATAAACTGTACATATGAAAAGGCAGCATACTGCTTCAAAATATTTTCTAGGACAAGTCTTGTCAATTCAAACTCTTTTTTACTGGAGTTAATACTCTATCTTTTATCTTAGTTGCAAAAGGAACAATGAAAAAATATTCTGAATGAGTATTATTTCCTATCTTCCATATCCAGAAACTACAGACTATTTCCATCAGGAAGTTAGTTAATGTAAATGTCTGGTTATTAGAATAGAAGGCTCCAAAATTCTTTCAACTGAGATTTTTAAGAATTAAACTAACCTGTACCTTAATGCAAGAGCATCATTATGCTGAAACCTGAGAAAAAGGGCTAAATAGAAATTCTGTCACTTAACGTTCTTCCAGATCTAAACACAGCAAAAGAAATTTGAAATTGGATTAATATTTTTAATTAAAAAACATGAAGTAAAACACATTCAATATAATTCCGTTTGAGAAACATGAGCTGTATCATTTCAGTATATGCTTTAAAATGGCAGTTTGTAGGAATATAAAGAAAGGGTAGAGGAAATACACAAAATTAAAAATAAGGAACTTGGTTTGTTTTTAATCCCCTCAAAAACCTTTAGTTTGGTCATAAAGTATAGAATCATGAAACTATCTGAGGCATATTATTGGTTGAGGGGGCAGGAAATGAGAAAGTCCTGAGGACTGTCCAGTTTCGTTTTCTGGACTTCTTTTTCCTGAGACTCAGAAAATCAGGAGAATATCATAAGTAATCTTGGTAGAGGAGGTGAGAGGAGTTGCTAGGTTTTTTGCTTTGTTTGTTTTGGCTTGTCTTGTCCTGTTAGAAATGTCTTGAGTAAGGTGTTTCACCTGAGATAGTATCCAATGGAGAATTAAAATTGCTTCATTCATTCATTCATTCATTCATTCATTCATTCAACAGAACATCTATTTGAGGAAATGGCAATTAAGTTGAGTTGCACAGGATGAGAAGCAAAAGCAAAAACATTCCAGGAAAAGAAAATATTGTATGCAAAGGACTTATAGGTGTTAAGCTTTTGAGGAGGAAGAGATCAATGTGACTAAATGACAAGGTCTGAAATAGAAAATTGACATGCGATGTGGTTAGGAACATAAACAGAAACCCTTGCGTGTAAGGCCTTGAAAACCTTCACAAGAAGTTTGAATAATTTTTTTAGAGCTCTACAAAAGGGTTAATGATGAGGGGCTAACAACTGATATATATTTTAAGTTAATTTTGTTTCTGTGTAATGGATGGAATACAGCAGTGGTTCCCAAAGGAGGCTAACTTTGTCCTTGAGGGGTGTTTGGCAACGTCTACAGACACTTTAGTTTATGTAATTGGGAGGAAGGGTGGGGGGTTGCTGTTAGCATCGGTGGGATGAGTCCAGGAATGCTGCTAAACACTCGTATAATGCACAGGACAGCACCCTCCTCCCCTGCCCCAATCCACAACAACGTATTGATCTGCCCAAAATGTCCATAGTGCTGAGTTGAGGAACCTTAGATTCAAGGAGGCAACCAAGGACTCAGGAAAATTAGTGACTATTTTAGTGATCTAGGTAAGAAATAGTGATGCTTAGGATGTTGGTAGTGAAATGGAGATAATTAGATAGATTCCAGATATAATTTAGAGAGAAAGTGATGGAACTAGCCTTCTACTATCAGTAATGGCAGATTAGATCATTCACACCATTACTGAAGACTACTAATACAGGTGAGCTACATGTTTTGTTTTAACCTCTAGAGATAACCAAACAGCTAACAAATAAGTGTGAAATTAATGGGCTAAGATCAAAAGAAGATGGAAATCCAGAGCTGTGGGCCCAATACTTGAGGTTATTTTTGCCCTGTATTTTCCCATCCAAGAGAGGAGGTCCAGAAACTGAGTTTTTGTTTTTGTTTTTTTTAACATCCTCAAAAAGCTTAGGGAGTAAAACTCAGAGTCTAAAGTTTGGCAAGACTGGGAAGGAGCTCTGCTGAGCCATCTCCACCCCAGCCTGGGACCCTGAAGGGCTGCATTATTAGAGTTAGGTGACTTGGAAACAAATTGGCCCTTGCACAGATGGCACCAGCTACCAGTCATCTGGGAGACCCAGAAAAAATTTCAGGCATGGAAATTGGATTAGAATGATCTTTAATTGCTAATGTACAGGTGCCCAAGTCAAAAGAATATCCTCTCTAGAGAAAGAAAATGTCCTTCGCATTCTTTTTTTTTTTTAAACAAATACTGTTTCAAGCCCAGCGTAAAAAATCAGGTCGGATTAGATACATGAGAATACAAAACCAGCAGATGTAAAAGCCAACAGAAATAGACTAACCAACACTCTCAACCCTGGC
The DNA here is from genome assembly GCA_039655065.1 of Glossophaga mutica. Classification (NCBI taxonomy): domain Eukaryota; kingdom Metazoa; phylum Chordata; class Mammalia; order Chiroptera; family Phyllostomidae; genus Glossophaga; species Glossophaga mutica. The sequence continues at coordinate 25,549,283 of CM077308.1, forward strand.
ATTTTCAATCACAAACTATTAATCAACTACAAAATTCCATCTTAATAATTTCAAATAGGGAGTCAAAAACTCTTAAAAAATGACAAAACAGGCTGGAGAAGAAACTAAATAGAAATTCAATAATTTAAAACTACACCATCAAAATTAAGAATTCAATGAACAGTTGACGTAGCTGAAGGGATAATTACTGAACTAGAAGAAAATAACCGTGATGACACAGGGAAAGAGAGAAGGGCAGAGACTGCAGAAGAGCGCAGAAGGGACATGGAGTAGACAAGGAGAAGGTTAACATATTCGTAGCTGCTGTCAGGAGAAGAGGAAAGAGATGATAAGCAGAAGCAACATGTAAAGAGAAAATAACTAGAAATTTTCCAAATCTGATGAAAGATGTCAATCTACAGATTCAAAAAACTCAACTATGTTTAAGAGGATAAATGAAAATACTTCACAGCTAAACACATCACCAAAGACAAAATGAAAGTCTTAATTCAAGGAGGGATGCCATTCACTGGGATGGAGAAAACTGGGGAAGGGTCGATGCAATGTAAGAATCTAATCCTTCCAGTATGATACAACTGGATAATACTAAAATTTTTTTGCTAAATCAGCAGCATCACCAAATAATATCAAAAAATTTTTTATTAAACTAAAAGGATGCCCCAAGTGAGACTGCATGTCCCTTCTAAGTGCTCTCCTAATGCACTAGAACTTATTACACATTATTATAATCATCCTTGCTTGCTATAGACTAAGCACTTTGAAAGTAAGAGTAACGTCTTCCCTTTATTATCCTCAGAACCATAACTGGCAGAGAGAAGAGTCCCAATACATTTTCTTTATGTCCCTTGTATCACTTACAAATAGTATTTTAGTTTCTAGGAACAAAGTCCTAAAATATGAGTAACTTGAACAAGACCCATGTTTATTTTTATCTCATGTAAAGTTTAAAGCAGGCAGACTCAGGCTAGTAAAACAGCTACCACTTTCCCAAATTTACCAGGCTCACTCTATCTTTCTTCTTCTACACTTAAAGTCAGTTCATGACTACAAGATGGTCACTGCAGCTCCAGCCATCACATCTGCACTCTGGGCATGAAAAACAAAGAAGAGCAAATAGAGTGTTCTTGTCCACTGAATGAGTCCCCTGTAAAGAGCTTTTCTGGAAACACCATGTTCAGAACTTTTACTGCCCTACCAGAGTCCTGTCCTCTGCAATTTCCTGCATCTACTCCCCTCTGTTCCCCTAGCATGAGACATGTTCTGCATCTCTCCCTAACCCTAGAAGACTGGTAAAGTCACTTCCTCTGTTAAGGAAAACATGTGTCTAGATTTTAAAGGAAGAAAATAGAATGTGTTTTCTCAGAAAGAATGTTATCAGTGGTGATTACATTGTATAGTATGTTTATGTTAAGTTGATAACTATTAAATGGTTTTCTCTGGCCTAAATGTTGACCTCAAACATCATTTATAACTCGCTTAAATTAGGGAGGTTACTTCTGATTACATATACTTGCCCTAGAAGCAGATTTCTAAACGCAAGCATTTGTTAGGACGTGTTAACATTGTTAGGTACGCTAGAAATCTGGCAGGGCACAAGGTAGTGGCCAACACACTTTTGAATACTTGTTCATATTTGGTTTTGTTTATTTTGTTTTGTTTTTAGCCCAGGACATAATTGTGTCCCTCTCATCATCTCAAACATTACTTTTTCTCTTGAGACACAACAGGAAATGATTTTCTGGTGTCTTGAGTGTGGCACGGATCCAAACTTGGGTTTCATGTCGAAGAACTCAGGTAGTGGCTAAAAGGACACCTGCAACCTTTTTGCATATTTCATCCCCTAAAGCCAGAAGCAACGCGTTAGCCTTTGAAATCGACCTACATGTTCTGAATTGTTCTATCTTGAAGTCATGATGAATGAGTATTAGTTTACTTGTGATAATGTCCTGGAAAATTTTAGGAATTATTTGAGATATTGCTAATCCTAGATATTATCAAGTGTCCTGACATAGAACCTTCTGTATTCATTATGTTATTTTGAACTTCATGATTACGGTGCACGATCAGCTAGTAAAATCTTTGGTTTCATGTTTGATGGTGTAGTGAGCACAGATGTTTAATATCTAAGGGCTTACAGAGCTTTCCATCTTTTTCTTCTCTCCAGTCAGAGGTGGGTGTACAATAGAGCTTATGGTTCTTAAACCTCAGAGCCCCACCTCTTCTAATGCCCTCAGGGAAAAATCCTGACTACTCTTCAAAATTGGAAATTATATATTCTTTTTGGAAATCGAGATTAAACACGTCCCATACCATGTGTCCATTTCCTAACTTCCCCCTCCCAACTCCCATTCTATCTATATTAGCTTTCTTTCTCAAATTTCCTGGAACCGCAGCTCATCAAATGAAACCTGGACCCTGGATCAGATGAGCTGGGGGCGTTGTAATTCCGTCTAGCAAGGAGTGAGAAATAAATAAAGTGTTACCCTCATGAAAACTTTCTTCACAATAGGAATCACACACTCACATCATCCCCGGAGTCCAGGCAGTGACAAATGAATGAAAAAGGTTAGGGGAAGACCAGAACAACCTCAAGGGCTCATGCCCAGGTTGAAGTGAGTAACTGGTACTCATCACCAGCCAGCTGTGGCATGAAGTTCAGTTCACTGTAGCCAGATCTTCTTTATTTTTAAGAGAAATACAATATAATTTTTGCCAAATTAAACACGAACTTTTTCTTTTTAAAGGTACATTGAAAAAACTTTAATACATCTCTGAGCAAAGCAAATCATAACCAAGAGCTGTATTGAATCCCTGGGCTGCCAGTTGATAACCTTTGTTTTATGGAAAATATGAATAACTTGAAAATGTTATAGCCAAGTTCTTTTCAAGAAATCTGGTCTTTCTTTTCCCAAAATCAAAATCAAGAGCAAGAAAAGTGTACAGCTACCCCAAGAAGTCTCTGTCCAAGCTCTGTTAGAGGTTGATAATTATTTATTGTAATAAAAAATAGATTAAAATGCAGTTTTTTAGTGCCAAGCACATCACTGGTGCCGCTATATAAAAGTAAGAGAGATGAGGCTAAGGAAGCACAGGAGGCCAACTAATGAAGAACTGAGTGGAATACCATGATGATAGAACAGCTAGCAGATACTGAGTGCTTGCTCTGAGCCAGGCACTGTGTTTTGGTCACTCAGACAAGCAGCCAACAAGCCTGCATTAGGCCAGGCACTGTTCTGTGTGCTGGGATACAGCAATGATGGAGTAGGACCCTGCCTTGTGGAAACTTAAAGTCCAGTAGAGGGAGATAGAAAATAAACGTGTGTGTGTGTGTGTGTGTGTGTGTGTGAGAGAGAGAGAGAGAGAGAGAGAGAAGATGATTCCAAGTGCTCTGTAATGAAGTAGAGATTGACTAGTGTAGGGGAGATAAGAGTGTTCAAAAGTGGTCCAGGAAGACCCTTCTAAGGAAGTGGCTTTGAATAAAGACGTGACTTAGGAGAAGAAGGCAGTCAGGAAGCAAAATTGATGTAGTGTGTTCCAGGTGCAAAGAATAAATGCTAATGGTTCTGAGATGGTTACAAGTTTGGTATATTGGAGGGATGGAAATTAGGCCAAGGTAAGTAGAGCCAGGGAAGTGAAAGAAGTGAGCTCAGAGAGGAGGCAGGACCTCCCTAGCCTTGTAGACCAAGATCCGAGAGTTGGCGACTCATCCACCCTGTGCCAGGAAGCCCCTGGGAGTTTTAAGCAGAGCTTGGTGTGTTTGACTTAAGCATTAAGATCACTCTGGCTGGTCACAGGAGGACGATGTACTGATATGAAGGCTGAGCTGATGGAGGGCCGGACTAGACAGATTGCAGTGGTGAGACACAGGCAGATTGTTAAATCTATTTCTTTTTAATGGACTAGGCATGTGGTCTGAAGGCAGGACCCAAAACAAGGATGATATCTTAATATGGATCTGACAGGAGCTGCCAGGCCACCACCTCCATGACCTTTACCCTTAGCGCTCACCGTCAACACACCAGGGCCACTCCCAAGCCCTGCTACCCTCTGCCAGAGCTGTTTCTGGGCTAGATCAGTAAGTAACTGAGAGTCACTACAGTGTTTCTCCGTACCAACCAGTTTGGAAGAATTTTAATATTTTAACAACTGATACAGGCATGCCAGGTCATACCAGCCAAATATTAATCTTAGATTAAGAAGTTTGAAATCTAACCTGTTAGCCAAAAAAACCTCAGGGACAATTTCTGGCCAGGGGAAGGACATGATCAAAGTAGAGTTTCCAGAAGGTTGAACTGGCAGTCGTCTGCAGGATGAGTTAGAGAATGGAGGGAGAGACCGGAGGCAGGGAGATTGATTAACAGATTATTCCAGAGGAAGCACAAGATCAGGTGAGAAGAACACACACATCCCCAAAGGATTTTGCTGTGAAAGTTAGACCTTGCCTTGATAGGCGGAAGATAATATAATCCCTTCCCCCTTTAAATTGATCTGCAGTGGGCTGGGCTGGGAGCAAAAGACAGAAAACTGTACAAGAACAACAATTAAAATAAAATGTAAAAAAAAAAAGAAAAAATAAATTGATTTGCCAGAGCTTTGTTTTGTTGTTGAGAGTACCAAGGGAATATATTGCTGTCACTTGCATGCCCTATAGATCAAATGATAAAATTACTATCCCCGCTTCCTCTTCCTTGAAGGAATGACCTTTCAAAGTCTGTGGTATAGAGAGGGCTGGATTAGGAGTCCCTGAGGAAACTCGGTTCTTTCCAAAGACAGGATCTGTCTGTGAATCCTTGACACGTTGGTTAAACTGGAGAGAGGCAGAAATTCACACATGAAGAGCATGCAAAGATCCTTGAAAATTGCCTTAACATACATATCTTTGCTTCTTTCTGTCCTAATAGAACAATTGCAGCAAAGAGGAATGGGGAAAAGGAGGACAAAATAGTAACAGTTGAACAATTGGTGAATGTAGGTGACTATAAGCATAACCATTGTGCTGTTTTGAAACTTTTCTGTAGAATTGAAATACAGGGGTATCTCAGCACTTGTCGTGAATTCATTCCAGTGAATGAACTAAATGCGCGAGAGAAAATGCTCCATCTAAACCAATGAGTTCTAGCATTTTCTCTCGAGGGGTGGTGTGGTGACTTATACAAGTTCTAGCCAGTACAATGAGTCCCAAGCAAGAAACGAGTTCTGAAACATTTTCTTCTCGTCAAAAGGTGACAAGTACAGGGTTTGACATGTTCTAAAGCCAATGATTACTGAGGTATTACTGTATTTGAAAATAAAACCTAGGGGGAAATAATTTGCTAGTTTGCTAATTGTTCTTTCAGGGAACGAGCTGACATTTGGGTTTTAGTAGTGGTAATTTTAATGAGTTACTTAATTTTCACTCTTGGAGAGGTCTCTCTACAGTTTAAGTGATAAAATAAATCCCATATATCTAAATCAAAGGACCAAGGCTTTAAGTATTTCCTTTATTCTTATTATTTTAATTTCCTTCATTACTATTGTATAAACAAGGGACCTTAGTACGGCTGTAGAGTTTCCTAGGAGAAAAAGCTACCTATGCTTCTCTTTGCCATTTAATTGCTATTCAGATTGATACCAAAAGTACTCAAATAAATCAATAGATACTTTGCATTATCTATTTATGATTTGTTTTTGGGGGTTCACAATAATTCTGAAAGTGTCTGCTATGTCAAACAAATCTGATACATTTAAAAATGTCAGAGAACACTTTAAACTCTACTTTTCAGTCCATCACTTCAAAATGGGGGAAAGAAGGGGAAGGGGCAAATGAAGGGCCATGAACACAGGACTCCTGGGCATGGACAATGGGGGGCATTGACTGTGGGAGTTGGGGGAGATGAGATAGGGAGAACAATGGGGAAAAAGACGGGGCAACTGTAACTGAACAACAATAAAAAAGAAAACATTCCTGATGAAACCTCATAGCTTACAGAGACATGAAGACTTACAGTTTATAGAACCTTAGAACATGTACCCAAATTAGTTGCTAGAATAAATGTTAAATCCCATGTAAATTTACAAGTGGTAGAGTTCAGCGTGTAGGATCCAACCAATTATATTTTGTTTCATCTCTAGTCGGGCAGCAATGGAAGAAAAACACCAGCGACTAAGGTTAGCTGGCAGACGTTGCATGTCCTGTACAAACCCTACAAAGTTGGTAAATCCTACATGTTATTCGAACACCTTTGCCGTGGATTCCCATGATTATCACTATCAACGTGCGTCCCTTCCTCGCCAGTCAGATGCGCGCCCCCCTGAGGAGGCTGGAAGTTCACGGCGTCGCGCGGGTCTGTTGGGCACCCCACATCCTTCCATTTCATTTTTTCTTGAATTACAGCTTCCGATAACCTCTGGCTGGTGAAAAATCACTCATAGAATTCTCTTACTCTTTCTTTCTAACAAGTGGATATTTTCAATTGGACATGTATCATACTTAAATGCCAAACCCTGCACGCACTGCGTGATGCAATAGAGCATAGATCATCCTAACGGCTCTACTCAGTGCTATTAAAAAAAGTCTGTGAATAATTCTCATAATTTGGCCCACTTACAACACGGGAATATTTTTTCCTTGACACAGAAAATGTATTTTTTTCTCAAATGATTAGTGTTCCCCTTGGATATTTCTCATTAATATCTTTAATATTGTAGTTCTGAGAACTACAGTTTTTCTAGAAACAGAAAGTTACATGGATTTTTTTAAACCATACTCTCTTAACAGAAAATATAATATTGGAGCTTTAGTACAACATAATGGCTTTTTCTATTACCACATCAAAATTGTACTGGCAAAAATGAAGGAGAAACTGAGATCTGGGATTCTTTGCTTATTGAGTTCACATAACAATTTTCTTTTCCAGGTGCTTTGAAAGTTCACTATTCGGTCAATAAAGATTTCTTGGTTTTTGGCATAAAACCCACATACTTCCTAATGTTATGTAAGTATCCCAATAGTAAAAACAAGCAGAGGAGAAAAGAAATTGGAATTTAGACACGCAAAAAGTCAACTGGGGGAGAGACGTGAAGTAGAAAAATAGCATGAGGGAGGCAACAAACACTCAGGTCACGATAAGGAGGCTTCTGGAGGCATCCTCCCAGCTGCAAGTTCTCAGGCTTCACACCAGCAGGGAGCATGGTATGGTAGCGGACACCCTGGTTGCTGGCGTCCCACCCCTGGGTCCAAATTCTACTTACAGTTGAGTCACCTTGAGTAAGCTGTTTGCTCTCTGTGCTCCAGTTTACTTGTCAATAAAATGGGTGTAAGAATTGCATGTATAGGATTGGTTAAGAGGATTAAATGTATTATTCCAAGTAAAACACTTAGATCCTGATTTTAATTGCCAACAAATGTTAACAATAAATCCTGTAGCTTTATCTTAGTAATTTCTTTCCTAGCCTTCACAGCAAAATCCTCCAAAACATACACACAAAATCATAATCCTTGGGAATAGTCTTGAAAAAGAACTCTAAAGCGTTATATGGATTAAGCCCTGGCTGGTGTGGCTCAGTTAGTTGGAGTGTTGTCCCATAACCAGGAAGGCTGTGGGTTCTGTTCCCTGTCAGGACACATATCAATACCTAGACTGCAGATGCTATTCCCAGTCCCAGAGCATATGATCCCCAGTCTGGGCGTGTACAGGAGGTAACCAACCAATGCTTCTCTCAATCATTGCTTCTCTCTTTCTTCCTCTCTCTCTGGAAGCAATGAGGAAATGTCCTTGGGTGTGGATTTATAAAAAAAGAACTGTATGGATTCAGATGAATTCAAACAAATAAACTAATTGAATCAAATGTCTGTACGACTATCATTTTTTTATTAGATGGGCCTGCAGAGGCGTAATGTGCTATGGTGGAAAGACAGCAAACTTATAACCAGGTAGGGCCAGCTGTATGTGTGTGACCTTGAGCAACTCATTCACTCAGTTTTCTGACTGCTACAATAGGGACAATGGCACCTCCATTGTAAGATGGCTGTGAAATAAGCAATAATGAGGCAGGTGCTAGGCACCCCTTAGGCTCTTAATAAATGGCAACTCTCCAATTGTTCTTTAAAAAAAAAAAAATTATTGTTCGAGTACAGTTGTCTGCATTTTCCCCCCACCACTACCCCCGACCCCAGCCATGCCCACCTCCCTCCCCTGATTCCACCCCTTTCTTGGTTTTGTCTATGTGTCCTTTATAGATGTTCCTGAAAACCCTTTCCCCCTTTCCCCCATTGTCTCCTCCCACCTCCCCTTTGGTTACTGTCAGATTGTTCTTAACTTCAATGGCAGGGAGTTTACTGGATACAGAAAGACCAAAATGTGTTAAAAGACACTTTAACACATGACAGATGCAATTCAACAAACCTTCACACTGGCTTCGAGATCCAACTTAGAATGCTTTTGACATAAAGTAATATTTTTAATTTACTCCAAGTTTATTTTGGTCACCTTGCATTTTCTCTTATTGTCTTAGACACTTAAACTTTACAAATCTAAGAAATTTGAAACTCTTAAATAATATGTAAAAAAACCCACCCCAACCTACGTTCTCCTTTACTACGCATCCTATGCCCGGGCCTGTGGCAGACCTGAACCGAGCACCTCGGGACTTGAGTGATCTTAGACACCATAATATTAAAATGCAAAAGGAACAGCTGAATTTCAGAGATGTGAAATAAATTACCTATAAAGCTAGTTAAATATAGTGCTAATATTATTAATTATAATTATTGTGCCAAGTTCTAAGCACTTTACATATAGGTGTTATTAATTCTCAAACTATCCCCTGAGTCGAATATTATCCTAATCTTCACTTTATAGATGAAAAACTGAGATTTGGGGCTGCAACACTCCAATTAGTGGCCACTAGACACATGTTGTTATGTAAATTAATTTAAATAAATTTTAATATTCAGTTCCTCAGTTGCATGGACCAAGTTTCAAGAGCTCAGTAATGGTTACTGCATTGTTCATCTCAAATTATAGAACTTAAGACATCATTACAGAAAGTTCTGGTAGATATTGATGCCTTAAAGTCTATGCAATCATCTAAGTTAGTACAGCTAACATATGGTAAGACCAGGACTCAAATCCTGGTGACATGACTGCTAAATGTGTCCTCTTTAGCCTTCAGGCCAAAGCTAGAACCAAGATTTCCCAATATTCACATCAGAGTTTTCTCCATTGTCCACTATTTCTTCCTAAGAATATCACCATTACCTTGGTGAATTGTTGGGTTGGACAAAAAGTCTGTTATGTTTTTCCATAAAATAAAAGACATTTTCACCAATAACTTCATTGAGTATGTCGGCTCTCTCTCGCTATTGACTTCTAGTGGGTAGAGGCCAGGGGTACTGCTAAACATCTTCCAATGCATAAGACGGCCCCACGGCGAAGAATTATTTGGCTAAAATGTGAATAGTACCAAAAAGCTTTGCAAACCGATCGGAAACTTTGACACATTCAATCAGTCACAGCACCTTCTCCATGCATTGCACAAATCTTTTTTTGTGTGTTTCAGTTGCATTTTTACCTATCTTGAAATAATGAAGTGTAATACAGCAAGAAATATTGTGTTTCTTCTATCTTCAATATTAAAATGGCTGCACAAAAATTAACCTATTTTGATATTTTTTAAAAATGCAGGCTGATACGACAGCTGTTACAGTTCAATCTAACAAAATTGTTTGCAATGAAGTTAAAGACAACTGAGTGCTCACTAGTAGAGCCAGAGTAACAGAAAAAACGTAATGGACTTTTTGGCCAACCCATGCTTCATGGTGACGTAGCAGTGGTAGCTCATGAAACCAGATTTTTCCAAACCTCTGGCATTTATGTATCCCTTTGTGATTGTTTGTATACCTACACACAGACTCTACTAGTATGTATTTAATTTTTGACATTTACATTTTTATTTGAATCTATCTATTAAAATTATATTACCATGGCGAATGGTTTATCTCTATTACTTGCCTTCTATTTATAAAAATAAATACAGTGGAATCAAAATATTCTACTGTATTCCATCCCAATACTGAGACACTTTCATTTAAATGTAGGGAGGTCTCTGTGGCTGAGAGGCCTGCGGAACAACATGCCCGAGTTTTACGGTGACTTCTGCGATACGGGCCTCACCCAGGACTCTCCATCCGCGAGGAAGACGCGCTGCAGTGGGAGGACACACAAGGAGAATGCAAAAGGCCGCGCTCAGAAACGGATGGAAGAGCAGGCTCAGAGCCTGGCTGTGAAAACAACCGCAGCACTTCGGCAAGAAAAGCTACCTCCTACTCCATTCTCTGCCCCTCCTCCTGCAAGGGCAACGATTCCACCTCTCTCTGGTATGATGCCAGCACCCCATATGGAGGCCCCTCCCATGATGCCAATGATGGGTCCTCCTCCTGGGATGATGCCAGTGGGACCTGCTCCTGGAATGAGGCTACCTATGGGAGGGCACAGGCCAATGATGCCTGGGCCCTCAGCGATGAGACCTCCTGCCCGTCCCATGGTGGTGCCTGCTTGGCCAGAAATGACTCGATCAGACAGATAAGGAGAGAGGGGATCCTCTCTCCATCAGTTTTATATTACTCATTCCACTTCGCCAGGAGAGTGTGGTGCTGTGACTCTGGGTGTTTTCTAACAGCGTGACAAGGAAGACTCACTCCCTCCTCCTATCAAAGAGAAAATAGTTTTGGAGCGGAGTAGTGGGACAAAAAAAAATTCATTTGTATTGTGAAATGTGAAAATAAAATGATTAGCTCTGTTAGCTAAGAATGTGTTCCCTTTTTTCCTCCCTTCTGTATTTGTTTAGTGATAAAGGAGATGAACTATTTCAGTTGTGTTTCTCTAGCTTATTCTCTCTTCGGCATGCCTCTGCATGACATGCTTTTTCCTTAGCTATAGAGCAGGTCCCTTTGGGCACCTGTCTTTATTCAGTAAACTCTTGTGCAAGACTTTGGTAAATGTAACACTTGCAAAGCTTTTGTTAAGTGACATAATAAACAGCACGGTTGCCAAAAATAAATAAATAAATAAATATAGGAAGGTTTCTGTGTCTTACAGGGTTAAAAATGTAGACTAGTATAAAACAAATGCCTTTACAAAGAGGGAATCCATTTCTCACGGCCCAATGTGATGTTATTCATTGCTACCCCTGTGGAACCGCCTCACATCTTCTCCATGCCTACCAGGAGTTTGTGTTGCACCTTTAGGGACTCTGGACCACATGTTTAGAGAAAAGACAAAGCAGCATGTAATGCAGAATGAATATAACCATGTGCAAAAACTGTCTCAAACAGACAATGGGTAATCTAGAAAGGAAGTGACTTTCAAGGAGGAGCTTCATGAAAGGATGTACAAATGGGCTTTAAAGTGGAATAAAATGGGTAAGAATATTTTGGCCAAATGTACATTCAAGTGGGAAAGCACACGGAGTTTTGGGGGGGCAATGTGCTATCAGCAAGACTAGCACTACAAGAACATTTGGAGAATTTGGGAAATATCGTTAAATATGTTTGATGAGGCCCAGTTTGGAGAGTTTTGATGTTAGATTAACAGAAACGTCGAAGAAGCGACGTCAGTTGAAAGGAGTGGCGTCACGTTGCACATGGAAGGCTCAGGACGGGGGCTACAGTACTCACGCCATGATGGAAGCAAAGGGCAAAGATGAGCTGAGTAACTTCACAGACCAGAGTCCTCCGGACTTGTCCGCCATGAATTGAAATTCAGGCCCCTTGGCATTAATAGTCCAATAACAAGCCAAATCCCCTTCACTTGACTTAATGAAGTCAAGTCTTCTAAAGAAACTCGGTGCTCTAAGGTAGATTCCTTATCCTCAGAGGTCTTTTACGTCATCACCTTCCCCGCTAATCCCAAGGCTGGACGCCCGGCTCGGAGTTGGGCGTGGGAACAGTTCACAGCCACTGCTGACTGGAGGCTGCAGATGTGGCGGTGCAGCCAGAGCCTTTTCATTTCCACAAGTGGCCCGCTACGTGGTGGAGGAGAGAATGCCCCTCCTGCTGCAGTGCAATCTGACATGGGCATGTTTTTTAGAAATAAAGTAGCTGAGAGGGCTCCGGAGCCATGCTGCCTGAGTTCAAAACCCAGTCTAACCATTCAAACGTGGTCCCTTCTCTTACTTAAACTTGATTAATAACAATAATACCCAATAGTGTTGCTGTTAATATGAATGAAAATAAGTCATGGAATGTCCTGATTTAATCGTGGTAGATATCTCCCTGTGATTAGCCCCAAATTATTATGGCTCTAAGTCACTCCTACACAAGCACACAATCACAAACATGTGCACGCACACGCACACCTATATTCCCCGGGAAGTCTACATCCCAGAGGGGTATATTTTCCACTTTGGCACATTTTCCAGGGCTAGCCATCTCATTTCCCCAAACATACATCACCCATCAGCCTCCCCTGACATTCGAGACTCGGTGGCAGCTTGCTGAGGCAGCCTCCTTCACCGAACTGCGGCCTCACTCCCAGATGCGCTCCCTGCACAGACTGGCCTTTGCCTTCAACGTGCCCAGCTCCTTCCTGCTTCCAACAGTACTCTCCACACTCTGCCCAATTTTTATTCAACCTTCAGGCTGTTGAGATGCTTTCCCTACGCTTCCAGCTAAGTGAGCTACCTATTTATCCATATATATGTATGTACGTATGTATCTCTGTTTGTGAAGTTCAACTTAAATTCATAGACATTGGTATAAACAAAGCTTGGCCCTGGAACAAAGCCAAGTCAGTTTTGCTCTCCAATGACTGGGGACAGAAGTGGTCATGTACAGACATTTTTATCTTAGTCATTTTGTTTTCATTTCCTTCCCTCTCTAGGGCTTGCTATGTTTGTGCTTAATTTTGAGGTGTTTTATGAGCATTATTAATCTCGTTATGTCCAATAAATGTACAAGCAGTGAGAACGATGAAAACTACTAATTAACGCATAAGATTATGATGGAAATAAAGTGAAACCTAACATTAATTGATGTGCATATGTTCATCACTTGTACGGAATCCTTTTGGACATAAAAACAAGTAGACATAAATAGTCGTTGGAAATTTAACTCCTCTGTAGCCGGAGGAGTTTCTATGTTTGGTTTTCTGGTTGTATTTTAATTTCTCTCTCTCCTCTAAGTTTCATGAAGCTAGGAAACAATGTTTGTTGAACATGGTTTTGCAGAGTGCCTCAGTGTGATTGTAACGCCTTTGGACACTAGCTACCGAGAGCTAAGCCAAGCTTCTCAGATTAAGGGCGCAGTTCTCCACAAGGCTTACCTCACTGCAGGCACCAACCACAAATTCGGGAGTTCCCGGGCCACACTCATTTCTGACCTTCTGGCTACAATTCAAAATTTCCCATTACTCAGGTGTGGCAATTCATTAGAACAACTCACAGAATTTAGGAAGGCATTCTGTTTCATGATTATAGTTTTATTACAGCAAAGGGATACAAATCAGAACCAGCCAAAAAAGAGAGGCACATAGAATGTCCCAAATGTGTAGTTTCCTTGTCCCCAGGAGGCACGTTACCTTCTTAGCACAACATTATGTGCCACTACACGGAGTATTTGCCAACCAAGGAATTTGACCTGAACTTCAGTGTCCACAGTTTCTAACCAGGATTTCATTATGCAGGCAGGATTGGTAGAACTGTTGCCCATGGGACTCGATCTCCAGCCCCACTTTCCTCCTCAGAGGTCAGGCATGTATCACAGATTCGAAGTCCCACAGTCTAATCACATGCTCGGTATTTCTGACATGGCCGGCCACCGTCCCGAGTCCTCACACTTTCACAAACTATCTGGGGACCCACAAGGAGTCTTCTTGTTAGTATAAGCTTTCAAGTGTGATCTGAGGGGTGCATCGTGAAGGCTATACCTAGCACTTGGGAAATTCCAAGGGTTTAGAGGTTACTTTCCAGGAACCAGGGACAAAAGTTAATAAAATCTTTACTGCACAGTGCCATGTAGTAGGTACAAGGAATACTTATTGAATAAATGACGTACTGGAGAGTTGAGTCAGATTAAACTGGATATTGCAATGATTATTTCAAGAAGAAAGATAAAAGAAGTGATTGAATCTTGCAATTTGGTGATTATATTAAAAGCATTTTCACATGTTAATTGATTAAAGAATAAATGGGAGTCAAAGTTTTATAGATTACTCTATTAAGATTTTGCTGGTGACTAGAAGGTGGAAGATGCAGGATACAGAGATGTGGACATGTTTGTCCCATGATGGGAAGGAGCCAGTGGACTAAAGAGATGAAGGAAGGAAGAACTGATGGGGAAAGTTGGAGGTGGCCTTAGAAGTGACTGAGTTCCCAGCACTGCTAGGGGCCAAATGTCAGGCAGAGGTGATTCACTCAATAAGATGGCATCTAATGTTCCTTCCAAAACTAAAAGTCCATGATTCAGCTCTGGGGAAGTATCATTGTTCAAAGAAGGTTTTTTTCTTTAGGCAAGTGGTTCTTAACCTGGGGTAATTTTGCCCGCAAGGGACATTTGGCAATATCTAGAGACATTTCACCCAGCTTCCGTCTATACACTCAAAAGACTTAAAAGCAGAAACTCAACAGACGTTTGTATACCTTTGTTCACAACAGCATTATTCACCATAGCCAAAAGGTGAATGCAAACCAAGTGTCCATGACAGATGAGTGGATAAACAAATGTGGTATATCCATACAATGGAATATTATTCAGCCTTTAAAAAGGGAGGAAATTCTGACACGGTACAACATGGATAAACTTTGAAGACATCATGCTAAGTGAACTAGACTAGTCACAAAGAACACATATTGTGTGATTCTCTTTGTAGGAGGTATCTAGAGTAGTCAAATTCACAGAGACAGAAAGTAGGATGGAGGTTTCCAGGGGCTGAGGGTGAGAAATGCAAGTCATTGTTTAATAGACATGAAGTTTCAGTTTGGGAGGACGCGTCATCTCTGGAGATGGGTGCCAGCACTGGCTGCACAACAGTGTGAATGTACTTAATGCCACTGAATTGCACACTTAAAAATTATTTAAACGGTAATTTTATGTAATGGGCATTTTATCACAGTTTAAAAAAAATACTGAATTGCTTATAGTAGCTAGTGGGTAAGAAGTCATAGACGCTGCTGAATATCCTGTAATGTGCAGGCCAGCTCCTGAGACAAAAACTTCCCAGCCTGAGTGCCAATCACACTGAGGCCGAGAAATCTTGCTTCCACACGGTAGCGAAAAACAACAGTAAGGGACTGTAGAGTGATAAAGGCCTTTCACTTGCATGCTGCTTTTCCACACTCAAGTCACTTCCCTTATTTTACCAGTTCACTGGCCAACTCAAGCTAGAAAGAAGCAGAAGTAATGAAAAAGGAGAAAAACAATCACTTAAACTGAAAAACAGACTTTTGGAATTCTCTATGTCTGAGGAACTTCTATCTATATATACATCTATCTATCATCTATCTGTGTATCTATCCTTCATCTGTCTACTGTCCAGAAAATAATTTCACTAATAAAAGCTGAAGCTCTGTAAGACTCCCAAGATTGGCTTGAATTCCTCATGTTTTGTTATATTTCAAAGTCTATTTTATGCAAGTTCAAGAAAATGATAATAAACTATCTTAGCAGTGATGCATTTTCTTAGTATATATTGTGTCTAAATATATGCAATCTAATTTAATTTTTTGGGAAAATCATGAGTCTTCTAGAAATGTCTTTTCTACTGAAAAGAAGGCATCCTAGTTTAAAGACTTATCTTTATTTCTCCTGTAAAGACTTCATAGTCTCCTTGAAAGACTATCTTTAATTTCTCCTAAAGTTACAGAGAAATCTCAATTATGAAGAGTCATTTTTTCCACTGTGGGTACCATAGTTTAAAAGGGAACAATGTCTCCCGTTAAAAAACTAAAACAAATTTTGTATGAACCATGACAGCAGGATAAAATGATCCTTTACATTTTCTATCCAAGGGATCCACTGGATCAATGGCCTTTCCATTCAGTGAAATAAAACTCAGATCCAGTCAAACAACCAGTGAGTCTTACCGTCTTAAAGAAATGGAGCAGCATATTTGATGGAAAGTGACTCAGTCAGTTTTGTGTGTGTTGCCACAATTGATATGGATGAAACACGAGTGTAAAAAGACTATGGTTCGAGAAACAATGGCCCTGGCAATTTTTTAGTATTTTATTAATTTATTATTTATTCCTCCAGCTTGTTCCAAACGAAAAGGTTGAAGGCAGCTCTGAGTATTTTAGTAATCTGCGGGCTCTTGTCTTATGTTTGCAAATATTTTGTAGACTGAGTGCAAAATACTAAATTATTAAAAATCATTTTAAAAAGGAAGGAAGGGAGGAAGGAAGGAAAGAAGGAGCCTGATGTCTTCTAATCCTAGTTAATTACTTTATCTTGAAGACTATTTCAATAACTTGATTGCAAAACACAATTAGCAGACAAGACATACATTTTACTTGTAAATAATTTGTATTCGCGGATACTGTAACTGAACAAAATTATTTATTGGAGTGAAATATGGTCTGAGTGGACTCATTGTTATTAGACCTCTGTCATCTATTTGCTGTCCTGAAAAACGCTCCACTTTCTGCCTTGCCTTGTGTTAAATAGTCTTGATGGGGGTGACAAGTCCAGGTGCCTTCCTCCCCACTGGGGAGTCCCAGCAGCAGCGGGGTGGGGGTGGGGGGCTCTTCCTAGCTAATCCTTCCTGCATCACTCAGAAAAGGCAGAAGGTACATTTACGGTCTCATTTTGGTCCTTGGATGTACTCTCCAGGATTTTGACTCTTAAGCAAGTGACACAGGATTGAAGAGACATTTGGAGTTGAGCTGCCCTGGTGGCAGTACCACAGCCACACTACGAACGCTGTAAGACATTTCTCCAGTTTTTAGTTCCCAGCTCTTCGCTCCTCAATTCCCGCTTCCTTCCAAGTGTTGCAGTTACTATGGCTGTTACAATCCACTCAAATGTAATGGTTTCAAGCAACAATAACAACATCTATTTTGCTGAAGACTGCAGGCTGAGCGGGCTTCAGCAGGGTGGGGTTGTTTCGCCTCTATCATTTTTGCTCAGGGTGGCTTAAACACAGGGCTTAAAGGCTTGCTCACGTTTCTAGCACCTGGTCGGAGAGGACTGGAACAGGTCGGGGCCAGAACAGACCTCTCAAAATCTTTACATGGTCTATCCAGCATAGGGGCTTTAAGGTGATGGCCAGACTTCTTACGTGGCAGCTCAGGGATCCAAAGATCCACCCTTCCAGAAAGACCCATGCAGAAGCCCTCTCTTTTAATGACCTAGCCTCCAAGGTCCCGTGAAGTCACTTCCTCTGCATTCTCGGCTGAAGCACTGTAAACGCCCACCCACATTCAAAGATAAGGAACACAGACCTACCAACTCTCAACAGAGTACAGTCAGCATTGTATTGGAAGAACATTTGTGATAGAATATATATGGGTGAAATCATTTTCAGAAAATTTAAGCCCCCACCCCAAACCTTTCGGTTGATGTAATCCTGTTACTTTTCAATAAACTCTCTGTTGCTGATTTTAGCCAGGGTCGGATTCTATTACTTATAACTGAAGAATCCCAATCTAATAGAGTAAAGATCTGTTTTATTAATCCCTTGGCAATTAAATGTCACGTTAATGTTGGATATTAAATTAATATCACCATCAAGAGGTTGGTTCTTATTCATCACTTAATTACTAGACACACCTGCATGACTCAGAAGACACTGCTGCACTCTGCACGACTCCCACTATTGTATCAAGCTTCTCTCCACTGCTGCGAAGCAGACACGATTTTGAGAAAACAGCTGAGGCAAAGAAAGGTTATTTGGTTTATCACAGATGGCAATGGGAGTGCAAGGCTTCCAGAAACAGACCCAGAAGTTTTCATTCCCTCGTCCAGCCTGAACTATTAAATCACATAGAAATACCAGGAAAAGATAAGCTACATGAGCCAATGATTGCTGGCACTAAACACTCCAGTGAGTTCAAAGAGCCCTTAGGGCCTGCTGCTTATTTGGAAAACCAAGGGTTGGGAGGGGGGAGGGGCGAGAGAATGGCAGGCTAGAAGCTTAGCTACATATTAGCTTACGATTTTATCTTAACCAAGCTTGCTTAAAGAATGTACATATTAAGTGTGCATGAGTTTATGTGTATATGTGGTGAGAGTACTTTAATCCTGTTTTTTTTTTTTAAGTTACAGGGCATACGTACACATTTTAAATAAAAATGTGTGTTCAATAAATATCAGTCTATTATCAAAACACCCTAAAAAGAAAAGAATTTTAATGTAAGAGCACATGGATGTCAAAAAGCCGTGTTAGAAAAGTAGTGAATGATGTCATTAGTATGTAGAATATGATGTTGCTTTATTAAAGACAAAAATGTTAAAATGAATAATGAAGTAAGAGAATAAGTTGGTTGTTTCTAGGAATATTCCATTCCTCCTTCTGGAAATTATTAGCCAATTTGCCGAAGATGCCAAAAGGTTCTAGAAGATTTTTAAAATGTAATCGTCAGATTGACCATCTGTACTTTTAAACTCTTTCATTAGTAAAGTCGTTGGAGATAAAAGAGAACAGAAAGCGTATGCGTGTGAGCCCAACCACTGGTATTTCTCAGGATTTCATCTTTGCCTTCAGTGTTCAAATATTACCCCTCGCTCTCCCTCGCTTTCTCACTCACACGCAAATACACACACACTCCATTTCCACGCCCTTTCCCCTTTTGATTCTTATCCCGAGGCTGCTCTCTTCAGTGGCCGGCGTCTCCGTGGGCTGTTCTTCGTGACCACGGGCCACGTGGGAAGAACTGTCTGGTCTTGCTTGTCTTCACGCCTGTCAAAGGCCGTGGAGCGCCGGAGCCTGGAAACCCAGCCCGAGTCAGCACGAACCCCAGAGACTTTCAACACATCTCAATGAAACTTTCAGTGCCCTTCACTCTCCACACAGCATTTCAGGGGTGGATGACATCCTTCATTTGACCAGAATTATATTGAATAGCAGCACCTTGAATGAAAAGTTTCCTTCAAATAGAGATGATGCAGAAAAATGACATCTCCATTATAAATAAAACGACTACTGAAACCAAAGAAAAAATCACACACGTTCCTCTAGAAGCACAAATGTCCTAAAATCATCAATTTGGAAACACTTGTGTACCAAGCATTTAAGCCATCTTACAGAAAACTCGGTATGAGTGTAAAAACTCTGGTTAGGACTATTTTTCCAAAGAATTATTAAGGGGTGTTAGTGAGACACCTCACCTTTTTATTGACTAAGTTTAGAGTTACTGCTTCACACTTTTTTCTTTGTGTTCATTTTATTTTACTAGAAACTTGTTGCTGGATTCTGATGTACTGATTCTTTGCAACAAGGGATTTTGTGTTACGGTATAGAATAATACTACTTTTAAATTGTTACATTTTACCTCTGTGTACGTACAGTGCCGAGGAACTAAACAACATACATAACTTTCAATCTATCCTCCACATTCCCTTTGCATTAGGTGTACACTGGCACGAAAATCAGAGCCCCAGCTCCAATTTTTCCAGCTGTCTCTGTCGCCCTGTGATCTTTTGGTACAAATTTTCTAGCCTGTTTGAAAAGGCAGGCTCCTGCCCTCCTCTTTGATTGTGCTTAGGCATTTTGCCAGCCCGAGACATGGATTCATATGAACAGAATCACAGACTTCCCTGAATATAAGTCATTTATGCGTGTTTAGTGACATATACCAAGCAAGAAAAAGGCAAACCTGGGTTGCCTTTGTATAGCGTCTGGGTAGGATTTGGTTTCACTCAGAGTCAAGAACAAAGCAACCTCTGACTTTTCCTCACACTCGGCCCGTGTGGAATGACTTCTAATGACTTCACGAACTGCCAGCCTTTCGATGACGGGAGCGTTTTTCACTTTTTAAGGTTTCTCCTTCTATGCCGTTTTATGACTATACCTATGGTGCATTTCTATTTTTGTTCTTCATATTTTCTGAGTGGTTAAAGTTTAGAGGAAAAAAATTTTTTTAATCATTTGGCCACCATCAAATGTTCTTCTTAGTTTGAGGATAATGTGGAGAGAGGCTTTAAGCACCGTGCCAACACCAAACATGGCATTGCCTATTGAATGAGCCAATTCCATCCCCTGAGTCTGAGTAATTTAGAGGGGACGTGATGTCATTGTCTACTTAGAGATAAATGGAAAGGAGTCTGGGTGGAGACTTCTGGAGTGGTTTTTGTAATAATAGCAATTAAAAAGAGCATTACCTCATACATTTAAACTTTTTGTACATACCATGTGCTTTTCTCATTTGGACCCAATATTACTCATAGAGGGTTAGTAGTGCTGTTCCATTATTTTTGAAGCCCTGTTTGATGACGCTGGTTTAACAGTTTCTCACAGTTCACTGCTTCAGTTTTTATCAAATTATATTTCGAGTCACACTAGGCACTCTCATCATCAATTTCCATATGCCTCAAAGACATGCAAGGACCGGTTTGCCAACAGAAAATTCAGCTACCAGATAGCTAGCTGCTGCAGAGAACATTTTTCTCTTAGCACAGCCTTTTCTAAAATGAAAATCTTAGCATCTACCAGGCCAGCCTCCTGACACCCACGCATACTCATATTTGTTTAACTAGATTAACCTGTGTGCATGGTGAAGGTTGAGGATTACCACAGACTATTTCATTTTGATGCAAAAGTCTTACAATAAAATAAACACTGGCCATGTACATTTCCATATACTTAATATGTGGCTGGTGGCAAAGCAGCAGCCATACAATTTGGTAAAGAACAGCTAAGTTCCAAAAATTTCTTGAATCCTCCTTTCCTTAAATTCTACAACTTCTCCATGTTATTGCCATCACTCCTTGAACCTCCTGTTGTTAAATGATTGCTACAGACTAGGGCTCATTATAGAGTCCTGGCAGCTCTGAAGTATGCAAATAAATGTTATATCAACAATTGGTGTATCAATTAGTCGCCAATTCCCAACAAACCATCAGCTTACTTGTTTGCTTATGAACTTAAACAGCATAAATAACCAAAAACTGACAGCAGCCAGCAAACTGTGAAGTCTTTAATTTGCTTCTTAGAATATTGCTCATGCCTCAAAAAAGGGGGAATTAATAAATTGACAATAAACTAAATGCAAATCTTTTGGTTTTGCAGGGAGTAACTCAATCATTTCCATAAACATGAATCTCAGAAGGATTTTCTTAATATGTTGAAGGATTGCTGAATCCTTAAGGGAGCATCTTCTAAAGTCATCTCTGTGATTGTACTATGTGTCCAGTATCTGAAATGGAATATGGAGTGTTGAGTATTCTGAACTTCTAATCCACAGCACTTCTTTTCATGGCCATTGTCATCTACAGAGCCATAGAAAGATGTTTAAGGACATGGGAAGATGTTTACGGTCTTCCATTCATTTGAGAGAATAAGTTATATAGGAGGTGGGGTATGAGGGAGAAAGAGGAGAGATTTATTTCTTGGCATATTTCTGCATTTAATTTATTTATGATGAGTGTGTATTAATTTTCTATCATGAAGACTAAGAAGTGGATTAGAATGCTATATAACTGCTTGATCTGTATCAGGCATTATTTTAAGTTCTTTAAAAAAATATTAACTCATTTCACCCTTGTAGCAATAGGCACATTTAAAGATTTAAACACCCTGCCAAGGGCACCCGGATAGTGGGAGGAAGAGATGGGATTCCAGCCCGGCTTTGCTCTAAGTTACTGCACTATACCCTTCACTGCATTTCAAACTTTATTCCATTTTTATAAACTACATTTGACTGGAAAAACCATAGAACAAAATGTTAACAGTGGATATTTCTGAATAATAAAATTCTAGCTACTTTTCATTTTTTTGCTTATCAGTATTTTCTAATTTCCACAAAATAATAAATACAGGAAGGGAAAAAATTGAATAGAAAAAGTAATCTTTTTAAAGTCCCTTCTTCTGTGCTAAGTGTGAAACAAGAATTTTTGTATAGTGCTGTGATTTTTTAACTCCCCTCCCGTAAACTTCCCTTTTATTTTAGCATCTAGTAAAACCATGTGCCCTAAATCTTGGCTATTCAGCTGTTCTCTTGTGTGAAGATTTTCCTTTGTTTATAGATGGTTACTATGGGGAATCACAAGAACAGAAGAAGAAACTGATGGAGCCCTCAAAATGCAGAAATGCCAAGAAAGGGGAAAAGTTAGAAAACATGATTGCCATTAGAGAAGTCATAAAATGTTTGTCCATACTTCCATCGCTTCTTTTCCTGGCTGAGTTGCTAAGCAGGGCCATAGTGATATAGCTTGTACCAATAAGGAACCCAACAATTAGAATCTTTTTCTTACAGTGGGCTTGTGAAGGCTGATTAGGTCCACGTGGGGAAACCCTGAAGCAAAAGAACAATATTTTTTATTTTAGTCGGTGTCTCTGTATTTTCTCTGAGAGCATATCTGTTTCATTGAAGATTTCACTTAAAAAGCAAAACAAAACAACCACTTGTTAAGAATCCCTTAGAATATTATTTGGAATATTACGTAAATACAAGTGAACTAGTTCTGATGGGGACAGACATGAAATTGTTGTAGCATCTAAAACCTTTAAAGGACAACAAAAATACAATTACTTACTGGATTTATATTTCATATGAAATAAGAACAGATCCATATGTGGGCCAAAAAAGAAGGGGATAAAGTTTTAGGATCTGCATATTTGAAAAAAGTTAGGTTAGTGACATTTTATGCCAGTGTTGTATTTAATACTGCCGTTCTTCACAACAAGATGGGATTCCAGAGGTGTGTACGGGACAGAATGGAGGTGGTTCAGAGACAGGGAAAGGCTTGCCTGTGAAGGGTTTCAGAAAGGAAGTCACCAGGTACGTATGGTTCCCAGCACCTCTGCCTGGGTGCTATCATGCTTTTAGCCAGTATTTGAAGATTCTGATTTTTAAAAGTCTTTGTTTTTATTATATAAAATGTATTCAAATCTCAAATCCACTCATATCTACCCGTGTCTCATCTTTTCCACACAGTTCTGTGGAAGGCTCCCATAACCCAATGGCTACAACAGCCCCCCAAGGCCCTCCCAATGTTCACTCTCGCCCCCTAAAATCCATTCTCCACGCTGGGAGAAGGGTGACCTTTTCAAAACACAAATCTAATCTTGTTAGCCTTTCTACTTAAGATCCTTAAACAGCTTCCAATTGCCCTCAGGATAAAGTCAAACATCTTGAGCAAGGCCTTAGCTCTGACCTTCAAACTTCTCGAACTTGGCACTTCAGTTCCGGCCCCGGCCTGCAGATCCAGGTCTCGACTGCCTCGCACGCCCCGCGCAGTTCCTCACTCAGCACTCGCCACACCCCTCTTTCCTATGGCCCCCTGCATCCTTTCCCTCCATCGGGGAAATCCTCACCTGATCTCACAGGAGAAAAGGTCTCCCTATTTTGCATGCGTGTGTGTGTGTGTGTGTGTGTGTGTGTGTTTGCACCAGGTGCCTCTCCTTCCCATGCATATAATTTTTATTTATTTGTGTGATCATTTAAAGTCAGTCTCCCCAGGCTCATGCGATTACAAATTTCATAATGTGAGGGGAAACTCGGTTTTTTTCCTCATTAGACCATCAACATGGTTTTAAGTACTCTGCCTGGCACACAGCAGAGGGTAAAAAGTATTTGTTGAATAACAGAACCATTACAGTAACAATATAAAGAAAAAAATGGTTTTAGATTTGACTGATCGCTCAAGCTCAATTTTTTAAAAGAACGTGTTCGTTCGTTTATTTATTTTTGCTGACAAGAAAAATTACATTATATATTGCTTACTCAAAATATTGATATATCTTGTCAAATTGAATTATTGAACTTGAAAACTCCCACATACATTTTCTTTAATCAGATGATTATGGGTTTTCCACACTGCCCATCTTTCAAGAGATTACTTTGGCTTTTACTTCAATGAACACATCCTTCCTTGGATGAAAAACAAGCACGTGCTTAGCATCTTGTTCACATTTTTAAATGAATTATTAAAATTATTATTGCATAAATAATACTTGTCTGATTTGTTGATACATATTAGATTTTGGTTAGCATGTATGGTAAGAATTAGTGAGCATTTTGTAAAATTTTCAGATTTTCAGTCCCTCCATCTTCATTACTTAAGCTGCTAGCAAAGCTGGGTCAAATTTAGTCTTTGGAAAATAGTGCCTATGTAACTTATTTTATGAAATGAAATTTCATCAGTTCTAGTGCTTCCTGACTCTGCCTTACCTAGAAACGTTATTAGTTAACCAACAGGAAATTTTAAATACAAAGGAAAAAAAATACCACTTATACATTTGTTTTAAGGACTTCAAAAAAGGATCTATCCAAAAAATCAGGTTAACTGCATAAGTTTCTCTTGAAACTATATCTTGATACATTTTTCCTGTAGATTTTAAAATAAAAATTTTACTCAGGATTATTTTTTTTTTGCATCCTCCTGTATTCAAAAAGAAGGCTGCCTTTAAATGGATGTGATACATAAAAATTCTCAGTTTTTTTTAAATGAGAAAATCAACTTCTGACACAGTCTTATGCATGATTTCTCATCTCTGAATAAATGTGCTACGTGAACTCCATGGAAGGTCCTTAGCTCTGACTGTCCAACACTGGCCTCAGGATCACCTCCATTTCTGCCTGCCGGGTATGGATTTCCCCTCATTGTGTACGTTGTCTCTTTCACTCACGCATTCTCTTGCGTACTTTCTCACTGATTGACCCATATGGTTGTTTAACAAATATTTCCAAACTTCTACTATTTGCAAAGCACATGGGAAAGAAGTATACAAAGGAATGTAAGATGCACTCTTAAACTTCAGGGGGTTACAATGAAAATATTTGAAACAAATAAAAAATGTAAATATGGTAGACATTTAGAATAAAGTAAAGGTGCTTATTGACTCAGATTATTTTCAAATTGCATCATAATACTAGTTCTGCTAACAGTCTCTGGTTTATTTTAGCTTAGCCTTTGCAGGAAAATGATAAAAATGCCAACAATTTAAAGAAAAAAAGAGCGATAGGAGTTGCTGTTTGTTCCTAGAGTTAGTGTATACAGTTTCAATGTAATTGCTCAGTGAAATGGCAGTAGTTTAGCGAATTTCTTTTTCTGAAGAAGAATCACACTATGGAACCAAGTGTTAGGTTATACACAAGTATCCCTGAATTATTGAAAAACCTGTGATAGGAAGAATGAAAGCCACCTCCAAAGAAAGTACCGAGCTTTCATGGGAAGCAGGATTCACTTTCCACGCTTCCACCTAAAGTTCTCCCAGGTTCCTCTCTCTCTCATTTGCTTCCTGAAGTACATTCCGTAAAGATATGTTAAAAGACATTGCAGCAGGCTATCAAGGAAGCATATTTGCCAGTTCCTTCAATGAAATCACTGGAGAAAGGGTCCAGATTTACATTCCATTAAGGAAAAAAATTGTAGTATTTGCATAGAGGCAATCATGAACTTAGCATTTGATTTTTATCCTTTTCTTTTCCATTATAAACAATAAAAATTGCATTTACCAACAATAACCAAAAATGGAGCTTGTAGGCTCACTTATCTTTTTTTAAAAAGTGCCAGCCTTTAGCATTTAAAATTTGGTATAATGAGGCTCAGTGTTTCAAAGCTGATGTCAGGGGACAGACATGGTTCACATCCAATCATTTTAAAACAAGCTTTTAGTGTAGTAGTTACATTGGTGGGGAATATGATTTAACAAAATGCAGTATGTTCAAATCTATGTAATGAGAACTATTTGAAAAGTGAATTCCTTTTGTTCCTGATTTGCTATTGAAATTCACTTACATTTTTCCAGCTTCTTTCTTTTGGTAGCCTAATGGAAATAAAATTTCAGAACTCTGATACAGCGTGGCCACTACCTCTTTCAGTGGGTAATTGATCAGCAGGGACATGGTAGAAGCTGACTTCTTTCTATAGTACAAGTTACAATTTTAGGCTTTTTTGCCTCAAATTTTTCCCCAGTTAGCAAAATGATATACAAATTTTCACCATCTTTGTAAAGGATCACACAATTGATTTTTTTATAGAATTAAATCTTATAAAATGTGTCACTAAAGTAAAAGGCCTTATTCTTTATTGTCCGTGTGCACATAGATTTAGAATCATGTACAAACTATTTTGGCTATTTTGACTAACTACCAGTTATGTTTCTTTTTAGAAAGAAAGAAAGAAAGAAAGAAAGAAAGAAAGAAAGAAAGAAAGAAAGAAAGAAAGAGTTAGAAAACAACCCAAGTTATTTGGCTGGCACTAAATTTTTTTCCAACTGATTAAATCAGCCTAAATCAGTCTAAAAATTCCAAACATTTAGATAAGAGGAGTGAGTATAAGGCTCACTCACAGAATAAGGGAAACAAATCCAAGCATTTCTTCAAAAACATGATTCTAGTCAGTGTTTGCTACTGGGCTGGAAAATGAAAACAAAATGAAAAAGTACCCCACTCCATCTTTGGCATTCTTTAATGTCAGTGCCTCTCGCTGTGATTTGTTCTGGGCAAGGGTAGTCACTGTCCCTTGATCAGAGCACATTTGACAAGTACTGACACTCTGGGCATATTGTACAACAAAATAAATACATTAGCAAGACCATTTCCCCCTTCATTTCAGCCCAGGCATAAGAGATAGGTTACTTAAAATTCAAGTGCCAGGAAAGCCTATTGTAAAAGGGAAATATTTTCAAGTGAATTCCGTTTGATCTTTTTTTATAGGAGCTCCTACCAGCCTCTCTCCCTTCCTCCCCAGACCCTGGAAACCAATTAGTCTCAGCATGGAGGCCACAGACCAGGTTGAAATGGCTCCTTTTTATTTTTAGGGGATATAATTTCAGCCAGCATGTCTAGTCAGTTGTCACATAGCATACTTTGCACACTTCTCTTTCACATACACACCATTGGATTTCCCTTTGGAGAATGGCTAGATCTTTGAGTCTGACTCCTGGAAAGGAATTAGATCTGGTTGCCGTCCAAATCCTTCAGCTCTGACAATGGCATAACATCACAGGGCCACCTCATCTTTCACAGACAGCCTTGCCAACCAAGTTTTCTAAGAGCCTTCCCTTTCTTGTCTCTTGTCTCCTAGCATTTCAGTGGCTTTCCCTTCCCTTATGTGGTTTGCATGCAATTCTGAAAAACTTTCCCCCCCATTTTCCAAAGTAGCAGAAAAAAGGGGACAAACTTTAAATTTCATAATGTTTCTGAAGGGCTTATCTTTTGGGGAAAATGTACCCTAAAGACAAAAGTGAAAACTACAGTCTGCCTCTCCTCAACGGTCTATCCTGAATCTGCCTCAATTCATGGAGGTGAAAAAAAATTATCAGTTGGACTGGCCTTTTCTTTCTAAGCAACAACATAGGAGAGAGTAAGGGGTGTGTGCGTGTGTCTCTACGTATCTGGCGAGGTGAAAGGCTTGAGAAAAAGGAGTATAGCTCTCCCCAAGGAAAGCCTAAGCTCAGCAGATGGGAGGGGACCCAGGGTAGCCTTCTTTGGTCGGAGCGCAGTGCCCGAGCCTCTCGCCTAGCCCCAGCAGCGAGCTCTGCGCCCTGGAGCTGTGCCAGGACTCCAGACAGAGCCTGGCAGGTCGGTGGGTGGGAGGCCTGGGTGTTCTCTTTGCAAAAGACGCCCATTTGGAGGGAAAACTCCCTTTATTTGTCCTGGGGTTCCGTAGCACCCCCTCCCCGATCCCCTATCATTTTTACGCTGATCACACTCCTGATGATGAACTTGCAGCTCAGCTTCCTGCCGCCTGTTTGACCCGGGAGCACCAGCAAGCTGACGGCCTCGCCCTCAGTTCCCTCCTCCTCCTGCAACCCCGGGGCCTCGGGGAGCCGGCGGGGGTTCTAGTGGGCCGGGGTTGAAGGAGGGGCACGCGGGGGCGCGGGGTCCCGCCGGGGAGCGCGCACGGAGCGGCGCTTCAGCCGCCCAGCTTCCTGGAGCTGTGCTCCTTTGACCCCAGTGGCAGTCCCTGTCACTGCACCGCTCCCTCCGGCTCGCCGCGCCCTCGCTCTCTCTCCTCGCCCCCTCGCTCGATCTCTCCCCAGATCGAGGCTACTCCGGTCCTTTCTACCCACCCCCTTCACCTTCCTCTCGCGCCTCGCCCCTCGGCCCCCGGCCCCAGCCCACGGCGGGACCTCGGGGGTCGAAGGTTCTGGCCCGCCCTCGCCCCTCGCCGCCCCAGCGCGCCCCCAGCGCGCCTCTAGCCGGCTCTGGCCGCTCTGCGATGGATCGCCTGCTCGCCCGGCGCTGAAGGCATCCCCCGGACCCGGAGCGCAGTCCGGGAAAGGTAATCCGCCCCGGGAAGGGAGGCGGAGGGCGGGGGAGGGGGGAGGAGGCAGCCGGGCGCCCGGTGCCGAGCGCAAGAGGAAGGGAAAAAAATGCACACACAAAGCGGAGCCCGGGTGAGAGGTGCCTTGTCAGAGGCGCGTGCGGGGGGCTCGGAGGCTGCGGACCGCGGCTGCCCCGGTGCCCCTTACATTCACATGAGCGGACGCTTCCCGAGCAATTCGGAACCCGAGTAGGGCTTATTTTCTACCCCCGAGCGAAAGCGAATTCTTTTTTAGGAGCTGTCTCTCTCCCACTCCCCATATTGCCCCTTTGCTCTTCTCCCCTCCCCCTAGTCCTCGGCCCCCGACCTCTCGGGGTCCCCACGTCCCCGCCCCCTCCTCCTCCGGGATTTTTTAGGAGGGGAGGAAGGGTGCCGGTGAGGGGCAGCGGCAAAAGCCTGGCGGCGGGGATGGGGGTGGGGACGAGGGCACCGCGAGCTGTTTACTAGAAAGTCCCAGGGTTGTGTGTTCGAGCCGCCCCGGCCTAGGCCCGGGTGCATTGTGTTGGCGCGAGCCCCGGGCGCCCGTGGCGGCCCGAGCGAGGTGCGGTGGCCAAGAAGGCGCCACGCAGCTTTGTGCTCGGACTGCGCTCCACCGGCGCCCCCGGGGCCGCTAGCTCCCGCGCCGCCCTCGCGCGGGGATTTTTCTCACCCTGTCCCCGCGCCCCTCGCTCTTCCTTGCCGCCTTCTGTCTTCACGATCGAAGCGGGCGGAGCGAGCTGGTGACTCGGGCTGGGCAGCTGGGGACGAGCGGTGAGAAAAAAGTAACCGTTGCCGCCCGATTTCTTCTGGAGAGAGGCAGGAGTTTCTTTGCTATTTACATGTAACAGGGTTATCTTTGTAAAGCCTTTGAATTCCGGGGTCTTGCGGCCTAAGGAGGTGGAGGGGACGTTTTTCTGGAGATTGGGGCGGGGGTTAGAATCCACCAGCAAAAAAAGAAATTAGAGATGTCCCAATGGGGTAGATTTATACCATATTTACCTTCCCCCAACACACCCCAAATTAAGTGTAAATTCGGGTCACGAAAAATATGTAATTGATTTGAGATGCTGCAAACAAACACAAACAGGTCAGGATGGAAAAAGCAAACAAAACTTTAAGTGAAAGAAAAGATTTCCAAGGGGGGGAGTTGGTGGGAACCATCCCTTCTACACCCCCTTCCAACGCTCGCTGGCTCCCTCCCTTCCTTTCTCCGTCGCTCCAGGGAAGCAGCCTGGCAGCACTCGGGCGGAGAGCAGGGAGGCAGCGGCTGCGGCGGCCCCGGGGCGCAGGCTCCACTCAGAGGGTTCGGGGATGCCAACGCGCCCGGGAGACTGACGTCGGGGGCGTGGGGCTACGATGCCTCAGCGAGGGTGGCGCGGTGTCAGAGCCATTGGCCGCCGGTGGTCATCAATCAATCCGGGGCTGGGGGAGAGGGAGAGAAAGAAAGACAGGCGCCCAGCCGAGCCCGGGGCCGCGAGCGCCAGCAGTGCCAGCGGCGGCGGCAGCAGAGGCGACGGCAGTGGCAACCAGGGACTAAGCGAGTAAGGCGAGCTGGTGCTCCAGGAAGGAAGGGGGAGCTGTAGCCCGGACGAGCCGGCCGTGAGCCGTGAGGGCAGGGCGAGCTCGCGCGCGCGGGCGCGCGCGTGTGTGTGTGTGCGTGTGTGCCTGTGTGTGTGTGTAGTTGGTGAAGCCCCCATCCCCCCCATTTAAAACAAACACACCAATCCAAAGTAGAGAATTCCGCGCCCCCCGCCCCACCATATATAGACTACGCGCAGCCAGAGGCGTAGGAGAAAAGTCCTGCCCTTCCTCTCCTAAAGAATGTGCCACCCGGGTGTCCGCAGTGCTGGAGACAAGTTCAGGTGTAAGTGCGGCGGACGGGAGGGCGCTCTGTGGACAGAGGCACGTGGAACTTTGTGCATCCCCAAAACCCTGGCAGAGTAGCCGCCGGGAAGGCTTGTGAGCATCGCTCTGGGATATAGGGATGAGTAACTGGAGGTGGGCATAAAAATGCAAGGGCGTGAGTGTAGTGATCACTCGATCAGTGCAACAGAGGGAGGAGACCGCAATTTGGCGGAGTTGGAGCAGGCGAGTTCCAGAGTCTGGCTAGGCGGTGAGGCTATCTTCTCAGGGCAAGTGAATAAAAAAAGCATCCTTGTTTAAACGACGAAATCAAGGGCTCCTTTCTCATAGGCTGTAACATGCGGTGCTCGGGGAGAGAGGTCATGAGTTGTTGCTTTGAAACTTTTGGTAAAATGGACTTCTGGTGTCTAGCAGGTGGAGACAGTTATTTAATTCCTCAGCTCTTAATCCTTTCATTTCCAGCAGACTTTAAAATATTTTCCAACTAGAGTGCTGGGGAAAAAAAACATTGTCCGTTGCACTGCTTCAGGGACAGGAGAAATGGTTGCTGTCCAGGAAATGCAAAATGTGCTCACATGATTTTTTTTTAATAGAAAATCAAACTAGCACCAGCGTGAATGTTTGGTAATGTCAGCCCCCTTTTTTATTTTTCTTTAGGATTCCTGGCATTTAGTACCGGGTTCCTTTGTTTTGTGGAGCAAATGTATTTAAATATAAAATGAAAAAAAATACTGGTCTCTTTAAATATTGTATGTCAAAAGTAATGTAAGTGTGATGACGAAGAGATGCTCCAATATCTGATCATTTGGAATGTTTTACTGCCTAAATGTGTGAAGCAAGGTGATGGAGCTTCGTGATAGTTCTAGGCAGTGTATCATTCTCTCTCATTTTCAGCTTTTAACAAATTTCTCAAGTTGAGGAGGGAGACCGTTGTGTCATCTCTGAGAGTTTACCAAAAAAAAGGTCTTTCCCGTGTGTTGGTGTTTAATATTCTTGGGATATGCTCACTTCGTGATGTGAGTGAAAGTAGACATAGCATTTTAAAAAATAAGCCTTTTCTGGACTTGTCTGTAAGGTTCCTGTGAAAGTTTTGAGGCTCTCTGCCTCAGTCTGACATTTTCTTCAAAGGACTCCAGATTAAAGAAGATGGACGCTGCAGGTGCGCTGTTTTGATAAAACATTTGAAAGAGAACATGGTTAAGAGGAATTCAAATGAGGTGCCAGCTACCCATTTAGCCCTTCAGAGATAGAGGGGCCTGTGCTTGCTGATGAAAAGATGTTCTATTTGTCTTGCTGGGGCAAAGGTGCAAGGAGGCACAGATGTTTCCTTGATGGAAAAGGCAGTCCTTCACTGACTTTAGGGTAGTGTGGACCATTCAGGATGTGAATTGATCACCTTCTCAGTTCAGTCTCTTCTAGGCTTCCAAAGGCAGGGTCTAGTGCTAAGCTCCTATAAGTCATTGCATAGATATTTACATAATGAGTATGTCTGTTTTATTTCTAGGCCATTTTTGGTTTAATCAGTGAGTTTGCTCCAGAAACATTTAAACCGTTTCTAGCACTGGGTGCTGAGATTGTTACTGAGAGGTCACAATGGTCTAGACATGAATTTTGTTTCCTTCACTTCTGTACGTTCTGTGTTTCACACAATGGACCTTGATGGCGGGACATAAGAATTGCCGTGCACTTTTTACATCACTCTCTAATTTGTGCAAACACTTTTAAGTTCTTGCAGTCTGAAAATGTGTGTTTTTTCCCTCCGTGCTTTGATGGCTAACATTCTTTTTAATGACAATCATTTCTATAACAGGAAGATGTTTCCATTTGTATTTACTTTTCAGCATGGCGCAATTATGCAGTTTTGCGCTTCAGTAGTGTCTCAGTACTTTGTGTCTCAAAAGAGAATTACAGTACTTAGAACAGGAC
This sequence comes from Glossophaga mutica, assembly GCA_039655065.1. Lineage (NCBI taxonomy): Eukaryota > Metazoa > Chordata > Mammalia > Chiroptera > Phyllostomidae > Glossophaga > Glossophaga mutica. The sequence continues at coordinate 25,581,456 of CM077308.1, forward strand.
TGCAATTTGAAGCAGGTGTTGTGTTTTACTGTTATGCAAAATAACAGTAAAATATAATTGTGGGGGAAATTAAGGAAACAGCTGCAAACTTGGTATGAAAACTGCTACATTATGACTTGTAAGCAGTTCTTAGAGATATCTTACATCAGAGGAGCAGGGAAAGATTTTAATTTCGTTAATCTTACGCGCCTGGTTGTCTATCAACTGGTGCTTAAAGGACTCCTACCTCCCATGAAGTCAGGAAGAAGAAATGGAACCCAAAGTGACACTGTTTAAAATGCCAGTGCACCAGGGATTCTCTCTTGGCAGTGCCTTTGTCCGTGAGGAACGCAGGCAAGGTGGGTGTTGTTTAGCTCGCTTTGCTCAGATGAACAAGGCCGTGATTTGAGTAGAATGCTGTGGAATTTCTTAGCCCAGTTAGCATATGGAGGGCTACACAAGCCCCGGGTTGTAAAATAATAAAATAAATGGCCTATAGCAGGCCATCTGCCTTTTGCTTGATATTGAAGGTGTTTCATGCCAAATTCAAATCTAATCTTATTATTCTAAGTATTTTTATTTGCGATAGCAGCTAAGACTCCGGAGCTTAATGGTGCACATGGCAGTCGTATTTTGATGCGCAGCACTTAAAGTGGGTTACCCTAGGGTTACACGGGGACCACGCTGTCCTCTGCCGCTTCTCCACTGCACTGAGCATTTGTAACGGGCCTGCATGCAGGGAGGGGCTTTCCTCAGTCTTTGCACACCTGCCATAAAAGTAAACAGCCTTATTTCTGAACCCAGTGCAGCAAATCATATATTGACATTTAAAAGAAGATTCAAAACTAGTGGGAACTTAAAAGAAGTGTGAAACCAACTACGGAGAATTCTGCTTCAGTAAGCAAGAACGAGGCAGGCGGTAGACGTAATGGCCGCCCTCCTTCACTGCTCCCTCCCGGCTAATGGAGGGGCGGTAATGAAGGCATCCAAAGTAGTGGTCCCAGCCTGGTTGTGTTTGCCTTTCCCCCAGGTGACTGCACTATTTTGAGAAATTATATCGCATTTGGCATGAAGGATTTGCCTTACCCTAAAGTTCTTCACCCAAGTGGAATGCATATGTATACTAGGCATTGGGTATGGATGTATTTTGGAAGCTGCTTGTGAAAGAAAAAAGTACGTGTAATGTGTGTGTATATGATATGTGTAGTACAGGTACGCACAGGTATTGTTATGCGCATGGTATTTTAAGCTTCCATTTGGCATTGCATTTTATGGTTGTGTTAAACATTGAGATTTCAATTATTATGTGACACCAACTTTGTTCAGACCAAATATTCCAATTCACAGGGAAGGTTTGGAAGAGTCTCCCACTTTGAGCACAAACCATTCATAGTTAGACGCCATGGCAACTGTGGATATGGCCCTTCTGTAATTCACGTTAAGTGCCATAATTATAATTAAAGAGGAAATCTTAGTTTGAATGCCATCGGAATGATTTGCTAGCAGCCAGTGGTGTCGTATGGAGTGGAATGTCTACTCTGAAGTGCTGGCAGGGTAGAGAGTTGGGAAAGGTTGTATGCATGAGGCAGCAACACGCATTGAGATGGTTTTTTCCTGAACCGGTTTCATGCCCCTGTGTCACATTTGACATCTCTTAGAACATCCTCTTTTTCTTTGTTCTCATTGTCTAATTTTTTTTTCCAGAAACGCACAGCAGTATTGATGAGTAGATCCTTGGGTTCAGAGGTTGGCTGAAACGCACCATGCCTGCTTCCATCCTTTGCTCCAGAAAGTTGTGAATTGCTCATGCCTATAGGGAGGAAGGATGGCACATGGGATTCCTTCTCAAGGCAAAGTTACCATAACGGTGGATGAATACAGCTCTAACCCCACTCAAGCATTCACGCATTACAACATCAACCAGAGCAGATTCCAGCCGCCACATGTACATATGTAAGTATTGCTCATGAACTTTAAAAACTAGCAGGCAAGAAAATAGACATAAAACGAGAAAGTCACTAATGATTTCTGCCAGGAAGAATAAAGGTATATGATTTGCAAAACAGATGTGTATCTGTGGTTCCAAGTACAGCTTGGAGGGATACCCCACGTCTGTGTCGCACTTCAGATTTTCAGAGTACTCTCCACCCCAAGCCTGTGATGGGTAGTGGTAGGTTACCCACGTTTTATGGAAAACAACAGAAAGGTTAAGGTATCTGCCTAATGTCACACAGTGAATTTTGGCAGAGTCTTCTGACCCCCTAACTCAGTTTGCTTTCCATTTTATTGCTCTCTCCATGAGGAAATATTTCCTGAAAATTGCTGCTTTTTCCCCCTCACCTCATCTCCCTTTTACATTTAGCTGGGAAATAGGCCTAATCAGGACGAATTGTTCAGCCACTGCTAAATCCGCTGTCTTGCCTGTTGCTGGTGGAAAGTGTGCTGGATCTGCATGGCTCCTACAGTGTGGGGAACAAAGGACTAAGGGGCCGGGGAGCCCTGGTTCCAGAACTGTACTTTTCCCTCACTCCCTAATACCATTTAAATCGTGTGGTTTAAACTGTTTCAGGAACAAAGTGTGGGAGAAATCAAGAGGCGAGGATTTTGCAGCACCTGGGTGCACACCAGCTTTTTTCTGTTCCTCTGCCATGGGATGTGCTGGGCTTTCAGCAGATGGGGCAAAAGGTCACCATCTCCCTTGTTATTCAAGGCCTGGTGCTAATTCTCTATGAGACCCTTCCAATGCCTAACATGAGTCTTTCACAGTAGGACTAAACCTCTTTGAAAACTATTGTATAGGCAAGAGAGAAAGCAGGTTAGGGCTCTGTTGACTGTTTCTGCCATCCCTGGCAAAAGTGAACTCCGGGCAGTCCGAATCACAAGCTCTTTTTCTTTTTTTTAGTAATTGTTTTATTTGAGCATTTAAAAAATAGTAGGACCGCCCTCCCCCAACACACACACACACACACTCTCTCTCTCTCTCTCTCTCTCTGTCTCTCTCTCTCAAATTCAGAAACACTAACCAGACGTGAAGATCTTCCTCTTGACTGCCTGGGTATTAGTGTGAAAGTACGATGTTACTTTGCCAGTGTGTCCAGTAGAGCCACTCAGTTACCTGTGATGGGAGGTTTCTTAAAAAAAAAAAAAGAAAGAGGAAAAAATCCTTTGGGATGGTTTGTGCTACATATTTGTAAAAAAACTTATACTTGATTTAAATCAGAATATATTCACGATTATGGGGGATTACTAATATGATTTTAAGGAAAAGTTTTAAAGTGGATAAGATTTTTCTCTGTTAAAATGTTTTTTTCTGAACAATAACTATGTATTCATTTCAAATATTTCTTTTATTCTCCTGATAACTTATTTTTCTTCAAATATGTGATAGAATTTGTGCAAGTGGACTTAGGATACTTTTAGCTCTGTTTTGCTGGAGTGAAGTTTTGATTTAATGAATTGTAAAGAACTTCGTGGATTCTGTTTTCTTTCAAGCAAGAGAAAGTATGTTTTGCCCCAGGTTTCTTGGAAAATGACTGATAAGGAATCTCAGTTTAGTCTTGACTTGTTCGTAGCCATAAGATTCCACTCCTGAACTGTGAATGCACAGAGCTATTTTAAAAATCATGTCACCTTGGAAGTAATCTGCTTCGATCTAGCCATGAAATATTCGAAGGCTGGAAAACTGGGGCTTGCCCTGGCAGCCTGGATAGCTGTGTACCAGACTTTTGCCAGACTGCCTTCCTGCCTAGGAGGAGAAGATCCTCCCGTGGTCTGGATCCAGCTTGCCGTTTCACCATCATCCTCCACTGAGGGCCTCCTACCTGAACCCTTGGCTCCAGCCATGCAGATTGGCTCACTGCCACCTGAGCACACCTTGAGCCTTTCCATCCTGGTGACACTGCCTTCAGTGTTTCTCAGGGCAGAGCCCCTCACACTTACACTCTGCTCATCAGATGCCTCAGAGCCATTCAGGTGCCTCTGTGTCTATGAAACCTCTTCTGCCTCTCCCAGCCCCCACCCACCCCCCACAGTGCCCCTAGTCACTTGGCATTTACTTCAAACCAAACCATCTCCACTGTTACCGTTCTCTCTCTCCAGGGACTGAGTAGGTAACAGGTGTTCGGAAGTACTGATTGATTGATTGATTGATTGATCCATCCATTGATTTGATTGTGCATTGAGATGAGAAATGTTTGAGATTTGTAGGTTTTCCTTGGAATTTTTCTGAGCAGTTTTCCCTTCATGAGTGTTTGCGTGAAGGTGCGTGTGTGTCATCAAGATCTGGGCTTACCGCGTCCTCGCCTGTGCTGTTTGGTGCTTGATGCCCTGGCGCCGTGGCTGGTCCACACAAGGCATCCAAATATCTTGGTGAAATGCGACAATGTGATATTTCCGTTATGTATGTATATCTTTAAAAGAGATTGCCTTTAGTCTAAATAGAAACTAAAATTGGCTGGAAAATATCCGTAAAATATTTAGTCTAAAATTTCTTCAGTTTTTCTGAAATTTTCAACATGTCACGCAGAGCTTGCCCCCCCTCCCCGTCCCTGCAGATACAGTGTCTTTCCCACTTGACTAGTTGCTCATTTATTTTGCGTGAGATTCCTAAATCACCTGCTTCCCATTTCCACCTGTAGCTGAGGTCTGTGAAGACCTGTGACAGACGACTGGGATTGGAGTTACAACCTTGCTCCCTTAAAGGAGCCTTTGTTTTCTTTCATACAGCCTCGCCCGGGTTTTCTCACCTTAATCAAGGAATAGCTCACTTCTCGTTCCATTCAGATAGTCTCACCTCAGCTTTGTGACCCACTTTGGGCAATCTGCTTTCCTCGTTCAGGCCTTAATCTACTCATCTCTGAACATTTGCACCAAACGATAGTTAAGGACCTTTTAGGGCTCACACACGAAGATGAAGATTGAAACTAAGACAATATTTATTTGCAGGGTGTTGCTATGGGGGGAGCACAGATACATAAGGCCTGGTCTCTATCTGCGTGAAGCTCGTCACTGATTTCAGAGCCGTCCTTTCAGTGGCTTTAAGAAGTTTCCTGCTTGGTCCTGGTTTGCTGTTACCTGTGAGCCCTGATGAGGCTGTCACCACGCTCTTTAAAAACCACTGGCCTGCGTCTCTGCCAGTGCCATGGGGAAGGGTTTTTTTTTTTTTTTTTTTTTTTTTTTTAAAGAAAGCAATTCTATATGACCTTGGGAAAGAAAATTAAAACATAGCTGGAGTTGGCAGGGCAGAATTTAACCTACAATTTGTGTGCCTCTCTTACCCAGACTCTTGAACACACTAATAGATGTGATGATTGAAAACCAGCAATTAACGGGACTTCATTTTTCTACAACCCTTTCATCTTTCCCAAGAAGACTGTTGAGAAAATTATTTAGTACTTAATGATGGTGGGAGGAGGTGCTAAAGGAGCCAGTGTAGGTTTGAAAACACCCATAATGATTTTGTATGTTTTCAATTATCTGAGGCCTAATACAATAGTATAAGACCTTTTTCGTAGAGTATCCAAGCATCTCAGTTTTTGCACTGAAAGCCCCGTGTTCTGGGAGACCCCTTAGTCTCATGCTAACCAGGATGGCTGGCTACTCTGCCGAGGTTGATTCCTCACCCTTTTCTTCAAGGGTTGGTGGTTAAGAAGCTCAAATCAAATTTTATTTTCGGTTTTAGTTATTTTGTTTGCCTATGTCTTTGTCAACACCCCTGGAGTCTTCTTTTTTTAAAAAATATTTATTTTTCAATTATGTCCTACATCTAATATTATTTTATATTAGTTTCAGATGTACAGCATAGTGGCGAGACAATCATACACTACTTTACAGGTGATCCGGGGATCTTACTTAGCTCTGGTTCCATTACACCTGTTTTGGGGGAACATTGCAGCAGGGTGGTGAACATCTCCAGGGGAATCGGATTGTTGGATTTAAAACCTGGTTGCATCATTTACCAGCTGTGTAACCAAACATGGAGAAATGTATTCACTTTTCTGTGTTTTTTTTTTTTTCCATTTGTAAAATGCAGACAATGAATGTAGTGCCTATCTTAAAAGGTTGCTTGGAAACGTATTGTAAATTTCTTAGAGGAGTGCTTAGTATGTGGTCTGTACTCAATAAATGTTAGATATTGTCACCAATGATTGTTTTATTGATTCTGCATTTTTTATTCTAAGCTGTCTCTATTCATTTTGAAAATCACTGGAGCATAAATAAATGAATAAATAAGAAAATAACTCCCTGTAAGTTTTGGCCAGCAAACTCTTCTGGGTGGGATTTTTGGTTGTTAGGGTTGACAGGTATCCTGACTTTTTAGTGCTTGTCAAGATCACAGCTTAGGAGTGTCACCTACCTCTAGGTACTACGTGGGAGTGACGGTCCCTGGGTGGTGGTGGGGGGTGGCAGATAAGGAATCCAGTGAGTTGAGTGTTGCCTGGCTGTTCTCTGGGGCATCACAGTGGCCTTCCTCCACTCAGGCTGGTCTCAGATCCTAGTACCCCCATCAATGTCTTAAATGCCCCACCTGACTGTGGTTAACACAGAGGCATCAAGCGTTAAGCATAATTAACCAGGATTGAATGCAAAGGGCACAGTTTGGGCTGGGGAATAAGAAATGGTAGCTGAGAATATGGTCTGGAATCAGAGATCTCTACAAATGCTCATCCCAGCAGTTACAGGCTTGGCCCGGTGATGATGGACAGATTACTGAACCTCAGTCTTCTCGTCTGTAAAATGGGTTAAGTGACCCTTTTAGATGGTTGTGGGCATTAAATGAGATGATGCATATGGCAGATGATGCCTGAAAAATAGCACCTGATAAACAGATGCTAAGGTAATATTTATGGTCATTTCCACTATTTGGTGAGCATGAGATAAATGTAAGTTATTGAAATATCTTTATTTCTTAACTGCGTGATCGTATAAAACCTGACAAGTCCAGTGTATGTTCTTGTTGCTTGGTTGCAGTGCATAGCATGTCAGTGTTTGCTTGGGCACTGCTAATCAGAAATGATCTCAAGCGTTTAGGACAATGGTTCCCGACCTTTTTGGCATCAGGGACCCGTCTTGGGGAAGACAATTTTTTCACAGAGGGGAGGGGTTGGAGGTGGGAGACAGGAGGTGGAGCTCAGGTGGTGATGCTATCCAGGCTCCCCAAGCTTACTCTGCTGGGCGACCCCCTTCCTAGCAGGCCATGACCCATACCGGTGTGCAGTCTGGGGGTTGGGGTCCCCTGGCTTAGGGTATCTGGGGGATCATTCGATGCCAAAATTATTACAGGATTTTGTTTTTCTGATCGGATTCCTATATGGTAGAAAGTAAATGTTTATTTCAGGGCTTTATTAGGTATGTTTAGGTGCAAAAACAAAATTACAGAACAGTGTTAATAGAATGGTGTCTTTTAGTTAAAAAAAAATGTAAAAGTGTATGGAAAGATAAATACCAGCATTACTGGTGATTATTTAGGGAATAAATTTGGGAATGAATTTGCAGAGCGAATGTTGGGTAAAGACCTTTTATTTTTTCTTTTATATCATTAACAATTATGTAATAGTTTTAGGATGACATTATTTTTTACAAGAATGATAAAAATGTAATTTGCCTACAAGTCCTTGGCTTTGTCTTCAAGATGTACGATAAACACTCCGGGCCTAGCTTCCTTAGGGGACACCTTCCTCTGTTTCATGTTACTGTCGAGGAACCGACCAAAGGCTGTTCTTAGTTCAATATTATTTGACTTGCTCGTGTGTGAAGAGGAGAGCAGTGCCAAGGTTGCTGCCTCCTTCTTAGTCCTCTACCTGAAGGGGGATTTTTTAAGAAGGAGCTTCAAATTCATTTTTGGAAGCTGGCAGAGTCTACGGTATCGGTAAATAAATGGCTTGCGGGAGGAGACTGGCCAACAGAGTTTCAGGGCCTCTGGATCCTGGTCCTGGCGTCATTAGGTCCATGATCCTTAGCAAGTTGGGCTTCTCTGCATTTCAGGTGCCCTCCCAGCTGTGGGACTCAGTTCTGCTTGGCGTCATCCCTTCTCACTCGGGCAGTTCAGGATTTCTCCTCTTTCTTCCCCCTTTTTTTTTAGTCTGTGTGAAATTAAGAGCACACATTCCACCTGATTAGTGATATTCTGGATGGAAAGAAATGTCGGGAGGAGGCATGGTGGGGATGCGGTGGAAGGAGCAGAGCAGTGACCCTAACTCGCAGACGGAGGAAGAGTAACACCCATGCATGAATGAATGTCTGGGGCTCCCTCCAACTTGAGAAACACGGTAGAAATTCGTCCTTTCCTACGAGGAGCTGGCCTGTGTTAGCTGTCTGCCAAAAAAAATTCTAACCCTTTTTCTCTTGGTAAGCCACTTTTTCATCCTCATTCTCATTACAAATGTATCACTGGCCTGCACATTAGCATGGCCATAATTTTTCTTAATGTTTTCAATCTGAAATTCATCGTGGAGATGCTGAATGGCCCTTTTAGTTGGCACTGATAGATAAACACAGGGTATTTTTCTTTTGCTTTCTCATTTCTTTTTTAAAGTAAGTTCTTTTTCCTCCACACTCCCTGAGGGTACAGGTCCTGTGGTCCGTGACCGTTCGACTTGGTTTGTAGAGCTGACTTTTTTCCCCTGTTCTGTAGATTCCTTTGTTTGCATTTGAGCATTAAAATGCCAGCCAAAAATTAGATACTGTTTTTTCCGTACAGATTTGTTCTTAGAACTCTAGTTGTATGTTGCACAACTGGATAGTATTTTTTTGTTTGTTTTGGCTATTTAACTCTCTGGGAGGGTAAGGGGTTTTGATAAATAAAGCAGATCCTCTGTAATATGGTGTTCCTGGATTTCAGATTCTGAAATACTTATCTCCATTTATAGAGGTGAAGAAAGATTCACAGGGAAAGTGTGGCCACAGCCCACTGATGCACATATAAAACTGGAAAACCCTCGTATCACCTCTCCTTAAGGGCTGAATCGATTTCTGCTAAATACAGTTTCTCTTTAAAAAAAACCTTTTTTCATGGAAATGTTTTGATAATAATATACATAATGGCAAGGCAAGCTAAACAGGAAGTAGTGTAGTAGAGTCCATATTTGAGACATATTTCATTCTAATTCTGAGACTTAGAGCTTATGACGATGTAGATGCGGAAGATCTAAAAACAAAGCCAGTGCCACTGAGTCTACCGCATCTCCTATAACGAACCCTAGGTAGTTCTGAGCTGTTTTCAGAAAGGAGAAAAACTCGCTGAGTCTCTGAAGAGCTATCCATCAGCTTGTTTTTCTTCCTTTGCAGTATTTCTTTAGCTCTCTCCTTCCCATGTCTTTTTTTTTCCTTTTAGATTTTCATGGCATACCCAAAACTAGATGTTTCAGTAGCTGCCTTGGCACGATTGGGCTGTTATTTCAATATCAGTACGGAAAAAACTGCCACACTTTTGCAGACCACCATGTCAGTCTGCCTTTTATTTTTTTTTTAATGTGGAAAGTACACTTTTAGGCTTTGTCTGTAGAAACACTGACTCTGCAAAGAGGAAGCTCTGCTGGCTTTATTGGCCCTTGCAGTATTTGGTCTGCATATTTTGCTTTGAAGATTTTTTTTCCCAGTTTCTTCTCCTGTAGAAGGGTAAAATGTATGCAAATAAGAAAACACATATTTGCAGGCTTATCTTTTTGTATTTTTTCCTTCTTTACCACAAATCAAGACTATGTACTCCTCTGGTTGGTTTAAATTTTTGTGCACTTTTATATTAAGTAGTAAAGCCCTTGACACTAGTTTAAAAAAAGATAAGGAAAAACTAGTACCATTTAATAAAGCAAACAGAGGTGAATTTTTAGTACTTGCTATTACTGAGCTCTAAAATTCCAAGTGTGCATTAAACCAGTCTTGAAATTCCTCTGCTGGTAGTGGCTTTCTTAAAAGATCTCGGGGCCTCCACCATCACATGGGCTTGACTCAGAGCTGTTTATTTCTTTGTATGGACAGTCTCTGAGACCTTCCAGGTCAAAGATTGGATAATTCGTGGGTTGAAAAAATATCTTTCCCCATCTTGCAGTGGGCTATTTGGGCATGCATGCTGACTGGCTAAGGAAAAGTGGTTCACTTGTGGTATTTGGTTTTAGGTATTTGGGCCACAGACCACGTTTCAAAGCCTTTGCACGTTGTACACTTAGTTTTGCACAAGGACTTAAAACTAAAATCAAGAAAAAAATTGTCTCCCCCAGCTAAGCAGCCTCAGCACGTTTCTCTAATTTCCTAAAAGATTGAGACTGTTGCTGTAACATAGACATTTTACCAGCTCTATTTTGGTCCTGAGTTTTGGAAAATTTTTCTCCCTTTTGTTCATTTTGCTCTGCCCTGAGACTTCAACAATAACCGCAGACCCTATTAGACTGTATTAGATACATATTTTTTAAGTCACAAATATCTTACGCATTGCTCTTGGTTCTGCCTTATATTTAATGTATTCCCTTTAAAAAAGAAATGACCAACTTTTGCATACTGGTCCTGCTTGGGTAGGCAGGGCGTATAATGAGACGTTTGTTTCATGGGGGAGTAGAAACTGAAGGTGTGTGTGAAGGAGAGAGAGGGACAGGCAGGGCCTAGCAGATCTGTTCATTAGCTCATAACTTTTCTTGCAGCTATGATGTCCCTGGCCTTGGACTTGACATTAACACCAGGAGTGTCAGCATCCCTAAACATTAGTCAACAGGGAGATAAGACAAATTGCACCTTAGCCTTCTGGGGCATGCATGCTAATCCTACATACCAATGAATCCAGCATTCGAAAGGACTGAAATAGCAATTTTTGATACATTGACCTGTTTTGCTCTCTGAGAAGGAACAATTTGTTAGGTAATTCAAAACTTGAGGTTTGTGTTTCAATATTTAAAAAAAAATCCATTTGACAAATAGTGAACCATGAACTTACTTTTGAGAAATGTAAAAATATCTGAAATTGCGATTTCCCAAGGTTCGCCATCTGTTAGTATGAAGGAGCCTTACCATATGCTGTGCTCAGATTCTGACTTTTACAGGTTAACTTGTTTTCACTCTGCTCTTAACCCTCACACTTCGGGCACAGCTGGTAGCATGGAAACCTTATTTTGTCTCAAGCTGAGAGAAAAGACAAATGGGGAGGGGCGAATCTTTGGGAAGAACGAACAGAGTAGGAAGGCGGCGTTAACTCCTAATGGATAATTGTTCCTGATTTTTCCATACTGCAGTTCGAAGAAGAATCTGGCGTTTTCTCTGAGTGAAATATAAAGTCTTGGGTGCACTGTTCAGTGCAGTGGAGTAAGCCTTGCCCTGCCCCCTTCCCCACTGGAGAGTTCAGAAGGGAATTCATAACCCCGGGGGAGGTTGCTGCCCCACGCCATGCCCCTCAGTGGCGGGTGGCTGGTCTGTTTTGCATCGCTCCATCTCGACCCCTCCACCATGCTAATGGCAGACGGCACGCTCCACTGTTTATCTTGGAATTTGATACCATCATCTTGGCAACCAAACCGGGACCTTTACTACTCACATTGTTTGTCATTTGTTGTTAATTATCTGTTACCATAAATTCTGCACTTTAGAAAAAAAGGGATGTTTTGTAATATTTCCTCCAACATGTAAGTGGAGCTTCATTTGCTGTGGACAAAAGAGGGGAAGAAAATCAGCCCTTTCAGGAACTGGTTTCAGGGAAGTCAAATGTCCTGGTTTTAAAGACAGGCTTTGCTTAGATCCCGCTGCTGCCGCCAGAGTTTGCGTTGAAAGAACCTTTGCAATTCACCAGGTCTGTACTTAGGGGAGGTACCCTCTTTCAAGGAAAAAAAAATTAACTTTACATAAGGGGTTTGACATCTCCTCCTGCCGTAATTGTGTTTTGTGTATGCCAGAGCCTGCACGTTCGTTCGCTGCAGTGGGTTCCTCCCTTTCAAAGGTTATTAAGACAAAGCAGTCCAGAGTGAAAAGTAGCTTCTGCTTACCTGCCTTTACGAGGTGTTTATTTTGTCGAGTGTAGAATGAAAATGAGCTTTCTGGCCATTAGTAGATTTTAATCGTGCCCCCACGCTCTGCAGGGGAGGTTGTGTCACCTTATAAACAAACGGGGCTGTTGGTGAGGTGCTGTCCCCCAGGCTGCAAGAGCCCCGCTCGGACTGAGTATCTTAATAAAGCTGTAAACAGCAGAATAGGAGAGAGAGGAAGCATGAGTGTGTGTATTTTGGAAGGGAGAGTTTTGGGGAGTGGAGTGGTTGTTGCTAAGCAGAAATGTAGGCACATTTAAAAATATAAAAAAAGAAATCTCTTGAAAAGTTCCAAAAAAAGAACCCCAAAGTATATCTAGAATCCAGTCTGTCTCCATCCCTGTGGCCCTTGCATGTGTTCGTTTATGTTCTCTCCTATGAGTGTCTCATCTTTACTGTGGGGATTATAATAATGTAGATGCTTTAATGGGTAATGGTGAAGGTTGTTTTAGATGATGCCCAGTGCTTATTAGGAAAGAGCTGAGCACAGTATCTCACTATTGTGCATGGTAGTTATTATTAAGTACATAATAATTGCCATTAAGTTTGGCGTGTCTGTGTTATTCTTGTTGTGAAGTTTTTGTTTCTGTTTTTTTCCTCCCTCTTTATTTAAAATTTTTAGAGTTGTGTTGTCTTTCAAGCACTTCCCACACTGGGAGGGAAGGGTTTAGTCTAGTGAACCTACTGATAGCCAGGGCGCAGACTTGATAAACACTTAGTCAGCTCCCTGCCTTCTGGCTGGGACAGTGGAACTCTCAGAGATATGCTGATTACCGGAGGTGTGGATTTTGCCTGAGTTTGCTGCCGTTGGTTTCCACAGAACCAGAAAATGTTCTTCCCAGGCTCATAAGGACTCAGAGTAGCATTGTCCCTAAAATAAAACACCATTTCTACGTATTCCACTCCATTATTCTTTTATTGCCTCTCTCTTTCTCTGTTTTTTAAACATTTTTAGAACACAGATCTTGATCAGACTTTCGGATTAAGAAATGAGTATTAAATGGGTGTCTCAGACTTAGTTACAGTTTGAGTACGAGGATACGAGACCGGGGGTGGGGGGGTGGGGGGGTGGGGAGAAGGCTGGAGGCTGGCAAAAAGCGCCCTTAGACCGCTCTGGGGGAGGCTGGGAAAAGGATTTAACACTTTGGATTTCTTAGAAGCCATTAAAACTCGGATGGGATCAGATTACCTGACTGCCCATCTGAAACCTGAAACTCTTGCCCTAAACTGTGCAATTGAGTTAAGCTCCAAATTCAAGGCCTCCCCCTAAGACTGGCCTCAGGGTAAGCCTCATTGTGGATTGCAAAATGATTTCCTTTGAGAGGAGCAAGACTACAGTGAGGTTTTTTATGGCCAATTGAGCCTGTACATTGGTGCCAGCCAGACATTTGGCAGCACTTAGTGCCAACTTTGGTGATCTGTCTGCCGAATTTTTCCCAAGGTTTTCCATCCTGCCTGGATTTGGTGCTGACATTGAAGAAGGGAAGATACGTTGTAAATCCAACTTTCTAGGCATGCCCCTGCATTTTGTATTTTTAATTTTTCCGAGTGCAGAGGTACTGGGACATGAAGGTAGAAAGCAGGCCGGTCCTAAACTTTGAGGCCCAGAATGATGTCCCCAGCCCTCCTTGCTAAATACTGTTTCCTCCCCTTCACCTTTGTCACTTCTTTAGGGGACCCCTGACCGGAATAGGTGAATGAACCCAGGGTACCTGCAGGTAACGCTTTCCCTTGGTCACATTTATTATAAATGTGTTTTCTAATCGCTGTGAAAAGATTGCCTTCCACTGGGCTCTGTACTCTATGAAGGCAGCAACTCTCTCTTTTTACTTTTACTTTTGTTTTTTGGTTTTTTCCCTGTCTCCATCAACAGTACCTGTTACAGTGTTAAGCACACTACACACGCTTCAGGTACCTGTTGAATGAATGAATGAAAGTTGAGTGTGCAGGGATTCAGTGTTCTCTTACTGTGTGCTCCCTTGTGACCATTCATTCATTTCAAGAGCATGTATTTAGACTTGACTTTAAACAGGGTAACTTACAAATCTCCCATGTTTTTTTCAGGATGGAGCTGGATGAAGCTCAGAGTGAGTATTTCTGATGCTCCTAACTAACTCTGTCATCTATTCTGCCTTCAGTTGACTCTTACATTGACACTAGTAAACTCTCATTTCTAACATAGGAAAACCCAAAAGTTTTACTTTCAAATGGACCCAAAATATTTGGGTTTCGTACATTGTTCTTTAACTTAAACTCTGAGGCATTAGGAAGTATATTATTTAAACTCCTTGTAAAATGCTCATTTATTGATCCTATTTGGAGCCAACAATCATTGCTTAGACGTGTGACATTCATTTATATTTCAGCCCGATTACCGGGAGTCTGACTGAGAGCCCCTCTGATGTGTGGAGTTTCCCAGAATCGAAGACCATGGAAATGGGTCATCTGTTATCATGGGAATCGCGCAGTTTTATTCTGTACTTGGATGTTTTCTTTTTAACAACTTGTTTTTTCTTTTGAAATAGTAAACTCTTCGAGCTCTTACAGAGTAACTATTTTGACAGAAAACTATGATTTGTGTTAAGTACAGATAATACCGTCATAACAACATCTGCGTCATATAGTTAGTAATTGAAAACCTTTTAAAAGTTTTGATTTAAAGGTAAAATGAATGGAATTTAAAGTAAGTATGTAATGGAGCTCAAATTATGGGTGGGTCCACTACCAACTTTTGAAAACCAAGTGATAAAAAAGCCTCTGTAAAGTGCCAAGCTTAAGAAAGAATTTTACATGAAGCAGAACTTAAAATGGGGAGATAATAAAGAGAGGTTGGCATTGCAAGAACTTGAGGGCAAGAAGTTATCGGTTTAGGTGTCACTTCAGGTTTTATTCCCTGACTGTCCTTGTGACTATGTCTAGTAAGGAGGCTATTGCATAATTAAGCTTTCTGGAGATGGCCTTTGGCTGAGGACCTAATTGAGTTTCTGGACTTGAGTGTGGACTAGAACTGGGGGAGCTTTTTTCCCCTGTAGATAGGAGCCCTTGGATGGACCTGCCTGTTTGACAGGTACCTGTAGCGACTGGCAGCGACATTGTTTAGGTAAAGTGTGGCTTAGTAATTGAGGAGTCAGTGCTCCTTGGTATAGGAAAATCTTTCTGTAAAATAGGAAAGACACCAAAATCCACATGTGCAAGTTAAATGAGCTTGTATTCTGCATTATAAATATGCACCGGATGCCAAGTAGAAAACCGGAACGCTCTCTCAGGATGCTGTTAGGGCCAAGCGGAATCTCATTAGGGACAGCTTCAAAGATCAGTTCCTCGTGTCCATAAAAACAAGTGTAAATTATCTGGTGCGCGCCTGCTGTTAGCAGTTGCGGTGTTGCATTATGCATGATTCCAGACTGCACAGAGGAGACGCAGGCTGCACGGAGTTCTGCAGTAGCTGTGGGGATTTCTCCATGATCTGTATCTCTCTGTGTGTGTGTATGTGTGTGTATATATATATTTTTGGGGTGGGTGCTGACTCCTACATTTTGCAAATTTATTGGTGTGTTTCAGTTAATGGAGGGCGCCATATATAACCTGCCCCTACATTTTTGATGAATTGGAGTCAGTTCAGAGAGGCATGATAAGGCTTTGAATTGTTTATATGAACAGCCCATCTACTCAGATTTATGTATCTTGTTTGCTCACATGTGGAGTCAGAGTAGAAGGCCATGAGTGCCTTCGATGCACATAGAATTGGCGCATTTGTTTCCCCCATCCTCTCCCTCTTTTTGGTCTCTTAGTTAGATTCTAGAAATAAGTGCAAACGTGTACTAAATGAAGAAAATGTAGTCAAGTTTATCATTTGAGACTTTAATAAATAGCTTTGGAATAAATAGCTAAGGGTCTGGAATATGTTCCTGAGCTTTTGTTGTGTGAGGAAATGGAGTGTAGTGCTTAAGAATACGGACTCTAGAACCAGGTTGCCACGGTTTGAGTCTTGATCTGGCTCTTTCTAACTGTGTGACTTGGGTAAGTTACTTAACCTTTCTGCGTTCTCATCTGTAAATGAGGGGAAAGATTAGTGCCTACCTCATGTAGCTGTTGTGAGTGTAAATCAGTTGATTTATATATGGTATCTAGAACATTTCCTGGGACATGGTAAGTTTCATCAGTGTTTGCTCATGTTGGTGTTATCATTATTATCCGAGGTAGAACACCTTCCAGTACAGTGGCGGGGGACAGGGGATGGCATAGCCGCCCAGAGACTGGGTTTGTAGGTTCTGTGTGCTTGAGTGCACACGGGCATGAGGCCAAAGGGCAGGCAGCGTCAATAACAATTACTTAAGGTGAATTGGGAAAAGCCATTAAAGACATAATATACTGAGTAGGTGTGTCTTTCTGGTCCCTATAACCCAGGGAAATAACCATGAGATCTTGGGAGAAGGGTAAAAAACAGCGAGAGAGAGAGAGAGAGAGAGAGAGAGAGAGAGAGAGAGAGAGAGACATACAGATAGACATAGACAGACAGTGTTCCTCTGGCCAGAGGAGGAGCAAGTGTGTGCAGCATCTCCTTTTCCCAGTTGTTTCTCAGAGCCTCATCTCAGATATGGGAGAAACATCAAAGGAGCAGCCTGGTGCTGTGTCACATGACTTAAATTCACAATCCTTCCAGCCCCAGTTGCTTCCGTTTTGAAATTGACATTTGTAAATATAAGAGGAGAGCCAGGATGTCAGTATTTCCCTGCCTAGACTGGAAGCTCTGTCAGGGCAGGGCTGAGGCTGCTTGCTCTTGAACCCTCTGCGGTGTCCATGGGCTCAGTAATAAGATACATCTTTGACAAATCAGTAAGTAGTCAGTCTCTCATCTGTATTTCCTCTTGAGAGAGTCATCCCTGCCCTTATTATGCTCAGGGAAGCACTCATTATTGCCAACATCACTTCTTCGCTGTTCTTTCTTGCAGTTTGCCAAAAATACTCTGCCCCTCCTGTCACTCATAAGTACCTGAGGGATGGTTTGTTGGCAGTTCTCTTACTTTGTCATTAAGTGACTGAGACCACGTTTGAGCTTCTGCAGCCCTCCAACACCTTTACGGAGGAATGAGAACCTCTAAAATATTTGAATAATGGAAAAGAGTTGTTTGATTTGATGGGAATCTTGGAAACCCTCTACAGGACACAGGAAATGAGCAAGACGAGTGGGACGTCTGGGGGAAGTTAGGTGCCATTGAAAATGTCTCAGCCAAATAAGTTGATAAGTCTTTAGTCGAAGTAGCATGGGAAGCAGGGATCGTGGCTGTTTGGCTTGTTGTTTTATCCCCAGGACACGGCACAGTTGTCTGCAATAAATAAACAGTTATTGATGAAGAAATGAATGAATATTCTTCTTGGGTCCAACAGTCAGACTAATGCAGCACTGAACCATCCAGTCCTCGCCTGCTAAGGGTTTTTTGCCTAATTAGGGAGGCAACCAATTGAGCCTGAATTAAATGATACTTGATAAAATAGTCACGTGTGTATTACTATTAGTAGACTTCCAAGGTGTATTTTTGTATACGTGTGTGCTGGTGTTCACCGCGAGGGAAGCACATGAAGAGAATTTTGCATATGGCCAGTTGGCCACCCAGAGAGGTTGAGTCCCTTGACAAAGGTCACACAGGACAGCTGGTTTGCAATACAGTGTCATTGTGTGTCTCTTTTTGACCCTTACTGCACAGAAACTGCTAAAGGAACTGACAGTTGGGGACAGATAATAAGACCTAATTGAGTAGGAGAAACAAGGGAGAATTTCTTCAAGCATATGTCTGAAATAGACTTCTTTTCAGGCATCTGACTTAATTCTACTAAATTGCGTTCCAGTTTTATTTCCTGATTTTTCTCAGCAGATATACCCCAGGGTACATCTACAGGACACTATATCGTCAAAGTGTCTCAGGTCTGATTCTTGTCCCAAGCAGGGAAGGGGGTGGGCTGTCTGTGGGCGATGCCTTGCGATGGAAAGCACATTTCAAAGGAGTAGCTATTTTCTGCCCTGAAGGATCGCGCTTCACTTTCGTTTCATAATATTTCCTTCTGCTCTTACCACTCTTGTGTCCCTCGGTTCCTCCCAAGTCTGGCAATAGCGTCTGGACCCTGGGGCTCCATAAACCACTGCCATTTTCTACTCAGAGCCTATGCATACTTGGACAGCAGTTGCATTTTTGCTGGGATGTGGGAGTTGGGAAGTGTGCAACCATATGCTGTGGGCTTGGATAATGGTTCACATTCCAAACAAGTGAAATGGTTTCTGGCCCAATGCTGACACTGTGTGGAAATGAGCAAACCTGTACTCTGCTTCTAGATCTTTTCCATTTGGAAACATGAAGAGGGTAGGCTGGATGCTTCAACACAAATTTTTAACACCGTGCAATTCAAGTATAGTTCAGAGACCTGATTATAGTAGAATGAATGTCAAAGAGCAAGGGTCACATCAAAGGCATTTCCAGGTTGGAGAGGTTCTTAGGGGTTACTATTTGGAAATGATGGTTCTGACGACAAAGAAGTGGTTCTGTTACCCACCGTTCGTGTTGGCCTTGCCTGGTAGACCAGTGAAGGGCGTCTTCTTCATTAAGATGGAGAAACCCCAGGGCCACAAGGCGTGCCCCAAGGAGCATTTCCAGCCACATGCCATTTCCCTCCTTCAAAATGCTGTGGAAGGTGTGAGGTATCATACTAGACTTTGTTGTTAAAACTGCAGCTGGGCCCAGGTTCGCTTTGGCCATGATCCTTTGCCCGGGGTGCTGCAGATCCAGCTATCAGCAAGACTCTAGCCAAAAGCCTATGATGTTCGTGCAACGGCTGGTGGCTGGGCATTGGTTCAGTTGCTGGTCATGGGCCACAAGTAGCTGTTAGATATTTGAAAGCTGAGCATCACAGGAAGTAGGAGAATTTTTCCAGCTCTGCTTTTCTGGAAGATTCAGAGATGGCACTAGGCAGTGACTTTCCCATTGAGTTCTAACTATTGAACTGCATAATAGAAAAATTACCTAATAAAAAGCTTACTTTTGGTGATGATTAAAATTAGTAGTTCTGGAATGCTCAAGATGCCAACTTACTAGGCAGAGTTCATAAAATATGCATGTGAAGAGTCCAGCTAATGATTATATTGGTTGTAGCAATCTGCATTTCACTGTGGAAATTATACATCTCCATTGTCCGTACACAGAAAAGGGTGTGTACACATGCACACACACCCACAGATAACGGAAGGTTTAAAGTAGATGCAAGTGCTTACTGGACACTTAGGACCACTGGGGGGAAAAAAACAAATAAAACAGTGTACATTGTTTACCTGTGGGTTAAACACCTCAGCTAACATTCCTCACAAACACAGTTGACCTTGTTTTCTATTGAGGGCACCAAGAAGCCACATTATTAAGCATATTGGGTCAACCTGAGGTTCAGAAGGTTTGCGTTAACATCATTTTTCTTTCTGTAGTGATGAAAATGTCTTCAGCCAGATTGTTATCTTTTTGTTCCATGCTGGGTGGGGGTGTGGTGGCATGATGTTTGCATGACTATGGGTCTGCTCTATAAATACGCAGATTCAGTCTTTTGTTTTAAATGTAATCAGCAAGATTGCATTTGCATTGCTTGTAAGTGAATCACATAAGTGAAATTACATTGCCTGCATCTCATTTGCTATCATAAAATGTTATGGGATGCAGGCTGTTTTTCTCCAACTAAAGTGTCTTGAGTTAGTATTAGGGGGCTTGCTTTCATTTTCCTTTGTGACCAGATTTGTTGCATTCTACAGAGCTAAGGCTCATATTTTCACTTACGTTAGTTGCTGGAGAAATCCTCCCTCACATTCTCGAGAATGAGCCAAGATATTGGTTCGGTAGGGGGTAAATGGGAGTTTTAAGACTCTCATATTGTGTAGCAAGTGATTGCTAATCACTTTCTGTCGTTTGTAGCAACTTCTGCTTACTAAGAGTAAATGCCAGTCACTGTTGCTTGGAAGTATAAAGCAATCTGACGTTTTTCAGGCAGTTGTCTACAGAGAATGGTTTACATAAAGCAAAACCCGAAACTTCAGTTAGTCACCATTTTTTTAAGTGATATAAAAACACCTACCTTAATTGGCTCTTTAAAATGTATCCCGAAGGCAGATGCTTTAAAAGTCATTTTGAGATTCTCCCCTCTTATTTCCTTGAAAATAAATAATTTAATACAACAATAGTGATCGCAGACTTTGAAAGTCAGTAATTTCAGTGACAAATGAGAATGCCCTATTTCACAGATCACCTCCCCCCTCTACTGAGGTTTTCTTAATTCATGAATTTTTTAAGATGGGAGTCGAAGGAAAGGTATGAGTTCTTAGATAACCTGTAACAGTGTGGTTATCCACAAAGCCTCTGTTTATTAACTACATTATTGATAAAATCCCACAGGGCAGCAGGCAGCTATAGTGCTGATTATGCCCTTTGGTAAATGTGAAGACTGCTTTTCAAAAAGAAAAAGCAGGCCGGTTATGGTGATACACCAACAAAGCAAAGGAGCCTCATAACCAATGCTGATCTCCGGTTATTGGAAAGATATTAGTAGACGCAAATAGGAAGTTAAATATGGTGAATGGGAAATTAAAATATGAGAGGGCAGAATTTTTTTCTATCGAAAGAGAAGACTAAAGGATACGAAACCCCAAAAGAAAAAAACGAAATCTTCCTAAGTAGTTTACCGTGGTTTTTTTTTTTCCAATAAGACTTTGAAGGAGATGTGTGGTTTTGTGTCACATTATTTGTAAAACATGTATCCAGCATGAACAGTATCTATGGAAGGAGAAGATTGAGTATAACTTCCCTTAAATTAGTAAACTTTTAATTGAAGCATGGCGTACATACAGAGAAGTGTGCGAATTAACTGTATTTGACTAAATGAATATTCACAAAAGGAGCATACTTGTGTGCCTCGTATGGGATGCAGTTTTAAAGATCATTTCTTCTACAAAATAATATTCTAAAGCCACAGAATTTAAATATTATTGCCGTCTGCAATAAACTTTTATTAATATAACTCGCAGAGACCTTTGTTACTGTTGCTGTGGGGTTTACAGAGTCAGCTCGCGGCTCCCGGTGGCCTCCGCAGAAGTCCTCCGCAGCTGGATGTTGCGGGGTTTCGAGTTGCCTGTGCGACTACTGTGAGTTTTATTTAAACTGGTCTCCAAGGCATACTTTTCATTTGTAGTCACTTAAGGTTTTCTGAAAGCTCCTCTCTGTGATTTGAAAATTCTCTGGATAATATTTCCAAATTGATGACCTTCTGGAGTTAAAATATTTTTTTTAGCCTAGCTTTAAAGATATCTTTATTTTCTATTCCATTCATCACCATTTTCTCATTGGAAAAATTAACCATGCCTATCCCACTTCAAATGAACAGCTGCACTTTGAAACTAGATCCTTCTTTTGGCTGTAATTGTCCAAATGGGAAGGACCAGGTTTGCTAACTATTTGAAAAGAATTGGTTATGACTGTAAAGCATTTTTATGCTTTCGATTTTTTTCTCTTCACATTTTAGTGTGTTCCTAGCTAGAAAAAAGAAGAAAGAAAACAAGGAAGGAGGGAGAGAGGAAAGAGGGAAGGAAACAGAAGAAAGAGAAAGAAGGGGGGGGGAAAACGGTTGATTATATAACTGTAAGAAAGGCAGCTCTTACCTGGGAATAGCTTAACGCCAGCTCTGGAGGAAAGAGAAAGATGAAGTTCAGCCCTAGAAAGACTATTAATGGGCTTGAAGTGTGTAAACTACTGACCCAGATATTTTGTTTCTTTTAAATAAATTCATCATAATAAATAAAGTAGTGTGTGTGTTCTGTTCGGTGTTGTTGTCTCCTATTCCTACAATATCTACACTGCTGAGAAGAGTTCTGAAACCATTTCTTTAGGAGTTGACTTTGGAGCCAGTTTACAGGTACATAAGGGAAGAGTTCTGTATATTTTCTAGCTACAGTAATCATTTTCAGTCATACTCCTTCATATTTTCCTGGAGAGGCCCTTGTGGTGCCAGTTCAGCATGCCCAAGGAATAAAATTCAGTCATGAGTTCTCACCTTTGATTTTCTTACCCTGGTTGCAGGGCTCTTTAGACTCACCTGGCTGTGTATTAACTTGGTTGGGCCTTCTTCATGGTCATGGCCATGGCCATTAAGAATTCTTATATACGAGTAGTACGTCAGTTTTCCACTTGTCACAAAGGTATTGGACTGATTATTGGAAAGCTGATACAACAGTTGATCCAAACAATCTTGTATAAATAGGAAATAAGGTCTATCAGCTTAGAGACTGAAGTAATTGCCCGTTCTGTTTTTTAGGTGACCAAGTGAAGTGATAGAGATGTTTTACTGATTGGTTAGCTAACAAGTAGCCATTTTTTAAAGGAAGCTAACAAACATAATAGATTGCTTGGCTATGTATGTCAGGTAAATTTCACAATAACTATGGGAAAATATTTCTAAATGAATGTGAAGTAGCTCTGTTTCTTATACTATTGTGAAAGCTAGTCATTTGTGGCTGTCAGACATCACGAACAAGTGAGGATATACATATATAAATTCAAAAAATGTATTTGAAATCTTATATTTTAATTATATAAAATTATACATGTCTCCAACAAAAAAATTTGACTTGATAACTCTAGTTAAGATAGAACTGGTTTAAGACTTAGCTGCAGGGGGTGGGGAGAGGTAGAAGAGGATGAAGGGGGGATAAATGGTGACAGAAGGGGACTTGACTTTGGGTGGTGAGTCCATAATACAATATACAGATGATCTATTATAGACTTAATACACTTGAAACTTACATAATTTTATTAACCAATGTTATCCCGATAAGTGCAATAAAAATTTTGAAAAATAAAGATAAAATCCTGAAAAAAAAAAACCCCACTAAACCTTAAAATAGAATTAACAAATACAGCTGTTTCAGAATTTTGGTATTTATTTACTTATTTGGTATGACCATTTTTTAATCAATTCACTAATTCAGATATTTATTAAATTCCTGCTATGTTCCAGGTAAGCAGACTACCTGAGTCTGGGACTGTTTTAACAAATTGAAATGATAACCTCATAAATTTATTACAGGGGAAAATGATTCAGTGTAGTGCCTGCTAGTGATCTGTTTCAACTTTGGTAAAATAATTGTCATAACCTAGAGTATAAAACTAACCCATATTGTTTTGATTATTTTTCCATTCTGATGGGGTCTTCCTTCATTTTGTTTTCTTTGCCTTGGTTAAACACTTGTTTGGGGGAACCCGTTTTCTTTTGACCTTTGGTCATCTTCCATCCTCTGGACTGCAGGGCATACAGCGTAAGCTAGACCTCGGAAGCCAGGTGAAGAGAGGCAGGCCATAAAAGTATGGGAAAATCCACAGAAATGATTACTACTAGCGATAAGTGGTTATCATCCACTGAGTGCTTGTTCTATGGCCAGCTAGATGCTAACTGCTTTAGTATGTTACCTTATTTAATTTTCACCATAAGCCTTGGAAGTAGGTGGCATTATTCCTATTTTTCAGACAGAAGACTAAGGCTAGAGGAGGCCGCCCAATATGACATGGGTTTCACGGTTGGTTAGTGAAACACAAATTTGCCTAAGACTGTGGATCATGCTAGTCTGTGAGGAACGCAGCAACAGACTCACGGATTAAAGATTTGGACTTTGTTTCTTTTTGTTTCCAAAACAACGCTCATGATAAAACCATGTGGAACTGAAGTCATGAAGAAGCACACAGTAAATGCAATCCAGACCCACAAATGCGCCGTTGGAAAGGCTGCCTGACTGGGGCTCTGTAGAGAAGCGTGACCTGGGATGACTTTCTCACTTCAGGATACGGAGGAAGGCTTGATTGGGAGGCTGGGGCATCCAGGGAGAAAAGCGTATTAAATTGAGCATCAAACAGTATAGGCCTCAGTTCCCTCATCTGTAAAATGGAACTAATAGTGGTCAGAGCAGATGGTCTCCAATGCATTTCAAGCATTCTTAAGATTTTCGGCCAAAGTTACTCAGATGTCTTGTATTGGTACCTGGCCTTTCCTCTGCAAGGCCACTGGGATTGGTGCACAGACAGGGGAGAGTTACACCTGGAAACCTCACACTCACAGGCTACGGAAGTCCAGAGGGGACACTCAAGGCCCTTAACCCATTCAGCTCAACATCTGCAACTGAGTGTCAAAATTTAAGGAAGACAAGATTTTCTTTACCTTGCGGTACATTGGGAGGCCTGTGGAAGAAAGAGATTTCCTCAAAGAACACAATATGGAAGTGTGATTTCAAGATATGGAGACTGGAATGAAGAAATTGAGATTCCAGAGAAGTGCAGAAGGGTCTCTCTCTTTCCCTAGGTGTTAGACATGTTCATACAAGAATTCGGGAGTGGCCCACGACACTGGGGTCCAGGAACCTCTAGTTTCAGAATTGTCACTGACCCACACTGTGATACTGAATGAGTCTCTCAATATCTGAGCCTCGTTTTCCTATCTGAAGGTGATAAAATAGGCTCCCAAAACTGCTTTCTGATGCTAAAAATCTGTGAATCAGTGTATCAGTTGATGATAATGAGGAGGTGTTTGGAGTGACAGGGTTCCCAGTCACTCAATTCAGAGGACCTGAACTGAGGTGGCTCGTCTGGGGAGGAAGGAGTAGAGTCAAATCTTAATAAAATAATGTGCAAATGAGTGAATCCTGTTTGGCCTCTAGGCCGAGTTAAATAGGTGATGATAATTCTGCGGTCCCACACAAGGGAGATAATGGAGACCGGTCCTCTAGCCCCTCTTTTCTGTGGAGTTGGGGAGATGGTCTGCATTTGGGGCTGATGGGAGCTGAGGGTCTTAAAAGGACCTTAACAGGACCATTGTGGAGCTCTGCATCATTGAACCCATGTCAGGGAGGCCAACATGTGATGTCTGGCAAATGTGGGGGTTCTTCTAATCCAACGATGTGGCAACAGGTGGCATACCTCTGGTGGATATTCTTGAGTTTGGGAGAAGAAATTTAAAAATCGGAGCCTAGCTTTAAAGGAACAGGACAAAAGCCAATTTATTGATCGTGGTGCTTGGAACTGTGTGGTAGGTTATAAAGGCTTAGAACAGGAAGTGGGCAGGATCCCATTTGCTGGAACTGATGTGAAAAGGCAAAGAAGGCTGGTCCCTGAGCAGCCTGAAGCATGGATTGGGATTTTTGAATGCTGTGGTCAGAGGGTGGTCAGTTCAGAAGCCTGACCTGGAACTGAGCTGAGTGGTGGGCATGAAGCTCCTGCGGCTCGGGGTCGGGGATTGACATGGGGACTGGAAACCCTGCTCTGCGATTGTTGGGAAAGTCACCGAGTGCCTGGAGAACCCACTGTTGGGCACATCGCCCCAAAACAAGCCAAGAAGACTAGGAAGAGTGTATATTTCCTCCCTAGTTCTTAGTTTGTTTTGTACAGTTAAAAAAAGGGGGTGGGAGGAGAAACAGTAGTCCTTGTTTTCTTAATCTTGAGGTCCTTGACTTTGTGAATATTTGCACTCATGAACCATCAGTGCAATCTGACTACTGACAGCTTCCTTCTTGCGATATAGACTTTGCTTATTAATAATACCGAAATCCTTACAATGTAAGACATACCTGCTCTGTGCCTGGGATGGTGCTTGGCATTGCAGATGTCATGTTTAATGCTCAAAGAAACCTCTGATTCGGCTATTTATCCCTCCTTTCTGAGGCTGGAATCAGAAGTCAAGCCCAGCTTTTTTTGCAGCAAGACTCATCCATCCTTCCCACTAGGCCATCCTGACTCTGAACTTGAAGTAGTAATCCCTTTCCTGTTTCTTGGGCTCCTTTGTAACAGGAGCAATGAGGGTGTTTGAAATTCCAGCTAATGTGCCTAGAATTTCACAGATGTTGCTTTCTCTGCGGAAGCCTTCACTGCTTGAAACAAAAATTCATGTTTGTTTGTTCTCACTGTGGGAAATGCAAATGTAATTCGCAAGTTGTTTCTTGAGATCACACTACTGTTCCTAAATTGAAAGGCCTGGCCCTGAATTTTGGATCTTGAGATGGTGGCCACGTGCGAGCGTGAGGTGACGAGTGGGCATTGATAATTGTGTTTTCTGACTTTGGTGTCTCAGTCTGTGACTCTAAGCCAGACACACGTTGATTTTTCCCTACACAGCCCTTGCCTTCCGCCTCCCCCCTTTTTTCTCCTCTTTGGAAATATTTTATTCATTTTTATACTCATTAAATCGAGATGTAAGTGACATATAATATTATATTCCTTTTGGGTGTATAACCTAATGATTTGATATATGTATATATCGCAAAATGATTACCACAGTAAGTTTAATTAACATCCATCACCACATGGTTTCAAATTGCTTTTCTTGTGATGAGAACTTTAAAGATCTATTTTTGTTTTATCTGAAAGAAAACATAACGAACATGATACAATGATTTGTGAAAGTAGGTTTTATGGTGCAGTCGCTGGCAAATGGTGTAGAGCGGTGATGGAACAACGATTTGGGGAAGCAGACCGGGTAGGGGGAGAGGAGAGCAGCCCTGTGTTTGCACTGGGGCACAGGCCGGGGGCAGGGGCGGGTTTCATGCTCTTCCCTGCTCACTGTGGGTGGCCAGGACCGTGGAGCACATTCTTTTATTTACCTTAGAGGAGCTGCTGTAATTGTGCCCAGGACTGCTGGCATTTGGGGTTCACACATCGCTGAACTCCTGGTCTGTTGGCATTTGGAGAGTAGGACCCACGATGTTTCTCACTTAATGGTGAGAAGTTATGTAGCTAGTTCCCAGAGTGGTCCAGTTCATGACCACAGGCAGGCCCCGTTGTTAAGGCTGCGTGTCTAGAAATCTTGTCTGGGCTTGACAGCTTAAAAGCCTTTTGGAGGAGTTCAGCAAAAGGAAACGGTTAAGAAAATTATGACAACACTAACCTAACCCGTGAAATACCCTGCACCCAGTGAAAACGTTTATAAAGAGTCTGCAGTAATGTTGAAAATGCTGACGTTATAATGGTTTAAGTGGAGAAAAAAAATCCAAGAATGTAACATTTTGAATGTAGAATGATCCCAATTATGTTTTAAAAATACATAGCAAAAACACAAAATGGAAAAATACCAAAATGTTACTAGCATCTATTTCTAGGGTTCATCTTTCTTTATTTCTTATGCACATGTTCTTAATTTTGCTAACTTCAGTAAGCATATATTTTATAATTAGGAGGGAAGAAAACGTTTTTTTTTTCCACAGTAAAATAATAATTTCTCATATTTTGGGCAAACACCTTTGTGGATCAGGGAAATTGGCTGGTCCCGTCCTTTGTGATTCTGGTTTCTCGGGTGACTCTTATTTGACTGAATTAACACCTCACTTTGTGTAAAATAACACCTATTTAACACGAGTGCTTAGGTGACCTAGAAGACTTGACAGTTTTACTAGTACCCGGTGAATAATAATTTTGAGAGATGGAGCTGAATTATAAATTACAGAATGGTACGTTCTCTCTCAGTTAGGGTGCAGGGCGCTTTATTATCAGGACAGGAGAGAGTGTTGGAACACTTCATTAAGGAGAGCAGCCAGGTTTTGTCAACCTAGTGAAGGTAGGGCGATGCTGCAAAATTTTGCAGAGGCAGAAATAATAATTATAGAGACAAAACGATAATTACGACAACCATCGTCCTTTACACTGTGCCCAGTGCCTTCTCGTTGCTTTCCCACGACCTCTCCAGGAGGTAAGTGTCTTTATGTCCAATGTACGCATGAGGAAACTGAAGCCTGAGTTCAGTAACTTGCTCCGGTTCCAGAGGTTGTCAGTTTGTAATATTCAGGATTTGAATCCCTGCTTTTAGTCTTGAGAACTTACTATGTTCATCAAGTTTTCTGCGGATTCTAGTAAGTTTCAGGCAAGAATTGATATCGAACATCTGTTTTTCTTTGAAGTGGACCAAGAGAGGGAAGCAAATATTTGGAGCAGTAAGAACACCTGTCAAAAATAGCACTGTAGTTTTCCAGGTGTTTTCTGTGGGGCCATATCAAAGTGGGCAAAGCTAGAATTTCAAAAGTTTTATTAGGTATTTAAAAGTCATACCTAATATTTGAAATCTTCAGATCTGGAGAAAACTTACACTTCTTTAATTTGACATTGGATTGATGTAGAAAAAGGTATTGGACTTAGAGCCAGTATAATAGCGACTAAGCCGGGACTCAGACAGACTCCCCTTTGTAAAGGAGGCTTCATCATTAATGGCATCACTGACCTTGGGGAAATGATTTAACCTTGTAAACTTGGTGTGTCTCATCTGTGAAATGGGATTAATAACACCACCTTATAGGGTTCGTGCAAGGAATAGATGAGGTAATGTTCGAAACGTGCTTGGCACGGTGCCTGAGGCGCGGTAAATAGCATCCATTGATGGAAGCCATTATTTTTATTACTGGGAGTTGGGAGGCATAGAGCCTGGATCCAGCTCTGTTGCTAACATTGGCCATGAGCAAGTCAGTCAACCATCTGGATCTTAGATTCCAATGGGAGTAATAACACTGTCCTTTTTACAGAGAGGTGAGAATGAAATCTGATTATTTATGAAGCAGATTGTTGGAAAAGTATGAAGGGTTGTACCAATGTACAAGTTAAAGAGCAAGAGAACAGTAGGCAGATCAGAAAAAGCAAAGTAGTTGGCTTGAGTTTAAGCTGTAACTGGAACTTTCCCGCAGGAATCCAGTTTGCAGAGAACAAGTTGAGTGAGTTATACTCAGACTCCTGTGAAAAAAAGCTTTAACCCAGAAACCCAGCGGCAGCATGTACAGGTTTACCCGATTTGTGCCCTCTCGTCAGGAAAGGGCCACCCGGAAATGGACCCTGTGGGAGGTCTTAGTACATCTTTTCCCAGGTGGGGCTGTGCCTTTGGTTTTTAGGGAACTCCTGGCCTGGCCTGGCTGAGGTTTCCCCTTTCTCAGAGGAGGCAGAAGAGGAACAAAAGAGCCCATTGCTCAGCCCGGCAAGCTGTGGAAGCATCAAGTGCAGATGCGTGTGAGCTTGTCCATTCCTTCTTAGGCCAAGTGCTTAGAAAAATTACGTGTGCTAAATTGCCGTAAGCGCTCGGCGAAGTTTTGCTTTGGCAAACTCATGTCAAAATTCCTGGCTATTCTCACATCCCCTCTGCCGGGCCGTAATGGGACTACTGCCCTGCCGTGGGTCCTGTAGCAAACATTTAAGAGTCAGGACAGAGAAGCAGAAATTGTATTTTAGTTCCATTGCACTTACTGAAATGGGTTCATGATTCCCACTGATTTTTTCTTGTACCGTGCATGTTACAACATGGGCGGGAAAGACAATAAGTTCTTTGGAATTGGAAACTGATTTGTAGTTGGAGGTTATCAGTCTTTTCGGTGGCTTTCTCAGGCCACCATTTGCCCTAGATGCCAAGGGAATCGAGGTGTCTGTACAGAACACCTCTGGCCCTGATGTAATCAAGTTTAATCTGTCAGCCAGGGCTGCTTTCCTATGATGGGCATTTGGAGACATTATCACCTGTTAAAATATCCAGTCTTCAGCACTGCCTTGAAAGCAAACCTGAAGGTGTGATAGGGGCTACCGTCATTTTATTGTCATTATTGTTATTATGTTGTTTTTTGAAAACCAATTAATATAGGAATGAGAGGTGGTTGGTTCCAACTTAATATGCCCCATTGGCTACTCCTCCCTGAAAGATGATTTAAAAACAGGCAGGGAGCCAGAGAATTTCCAAGGCTAACTTTCTCACGTGGACAGGAGAAATTATTGCAATGCCCTTTAGCTAAGTACACTCACTTCAACCTTTATGGATGGAGGTGGTCACGTGTCCCCCTCTTCAGGAGGTAGAGAGCGTGAAACAATTGCACAGCAGAACCTCCTGAGACTGGGGGTAGGTTGGTATCTGGTAGTAGGGCACAGGGAGTACCTGTGAGGCTTTGTTTTCCTTTTTATTTTTTTAAAGGAGAAGGCTTTTTAAGGAAGTTATCTTCCTGCCCAAAAACTAAAGTAGTCTAACCTCCTTTTCATCTTACCCATCATTGCTGTAGCAGAAAGAGATAACTAAAGTGCCTGAGTCTCAGCAGATCCGCAGGGCGCTACGGTAGGCAGTTTTGCAGAAGGCACACTGTGGATAACGGGCCTCTACAGTTTAGCATTCGAATTGGGTGGATGCAGGGGTAAAAAGTGCAGGCAGGATTATGCAGACATGGTGCTTTCTAGTAAATGTTTAGCAAATGTTGACACAGAACTGGGAATTACCTGAAGTTTATTCCCCTTATCCAAAGTATCCAGGGAAGTCACTGATTTGAAATGGAGCAGGGTAATTTTATATGTGAGCTATCGTGAGACCAATAAAAGAATGTAGAAATGACATATAACCAGGCACTGAAAGAAATTGGATCTGGCCAGGATAAGAACTAGGGTATAATTGGATTTGTGTGTTATTTTCTTGGGTGTATGAGAGTAGGGAGGGGGGAGAGAGAGAGACATTATGTAAGCTGTTAAAGTGTGTTGAATAAAGTTTGGCCTCTATAAAACATAGTCTGTACCTTGGGCTCAGCCATTCTAGGCTAATATTTTTATTGTTTTTTATAAAGTTGGGATTAAAGAACCAGCTGTTCCTAATGACTACCCAAACTGGGTGAGGAGTCGTAACTATAGTCATAATGATTTGGTGACCGGATTTCAGGAGAACTGGTACCTGGGTGATGCATTCCTACCTGGCTTTATCAGTCCTTACACAACTGTGAAATAGAGAGGTACAAGCTTCAATGACTTTAGGAAAATCAGGTCACCTTATAAAATTCGGTGTCCACCAGGGAATTACCTTCTTGTTCATTTGGCATTCTGACTCATCTTCCTCACCTTCATACCTCTCTTTATTTAAAAAAACTAGAAAAAGAAAAAAAGCTGTTTCTGCCCTCACCAGCATGGCTCAGTGGGTTGGGCATCATTCCTCAAAGTGAAAGATCGCTGGTTCAATTCCTGGTCAGGGCACATGCCTGGCTTGCGGACCGCGTCCTGGGTTAGGGGTATGCAAGAGGCACCTGATTGGTATTATCTCTCATACATGATATTTTTCTGCATCTCTTACTTCCTCATTTCCCCTCTCTAAATAAGAATAATTCTTAAAATTCCCAACTCTCATAACGATATAAAGCGTACACTTTTCAAAAATTTTATTGAACTCAATAAATGAGGGAACCAAGACATCTGTGATAACAGGTTTGTAGGAAAACCTTTATGTGGAATGAAAGAACGTTGAAATGGATTTATAAATGGATGCAAGACTGGAGGGGGAGTCAGTTGAACCCCCACTGGACAGAATTCATTTGCAGGCGTAGATAAGAATTATTTCCATTGCTTCACTTATCTAAGTTGCAAAGTTGTAAACTAATTCAAAGGATAAGGTCTGTGTCCCTTTGGGACCAGATAACACCGGAAGTTTCAGCCTTCCATTAAAAGGATGCTCATTCCAAAGTCTTAAAATGTTCCCCAGATATCTGAGAAAAACCCTATTACATAGTAAAAGTCAGGGAATTATGGTTTAGACAGGCTCCAAATCCACAGTCCTAAGCTTATTAGGTAACTTGAAGCAAAATTTGGAGAATATGGAATAAAGCAGACACACACACACACACACACACACACCCACCACAGAGAGACCTTGAGAGGATTAAATATGATCATATAGGAAAAGCTCCCGGCACATGGTGGATGCAGCTACTTAAGTATGATTATTAGTAGTAAAGTGTGTAACATACATTGTTGTTTAATAAATGTTGAGTGACAAAATTAGGAGCAGACACGCTTTTTCCTATAAAGGTCCGGATAGTAAATACTTTGGGCTTCGCAGGATCTATGATGGAGCCTCTTACAACTCAAATTCTGCTGCTGTTGCTCAAAAGCAGCCATAGACTATATTCAAACGAATGTGGTTTGCTTTCCTTCTAAAAACAGGCATTGGGCCCATTTTGCCTAAGGGTTAGTTTGCTGATCCCTGAACTCAGTGATTAAGACAAGATGGCTAGTTCAAAGGCTTGAGGTAGAGAACTAATTTCTAGTCATACCTACTGGTATGACTATAGACCTTTTCGGTGTCACTCAACAGGGAAACCTGGGCAGAGTTTGGCTGCAGCTGATCAGAAGCTGTACAGGGCATTTCCCCTTGTCATTGTTCAAAGTCAGTCGACCACGGGAATTGCAGTGAGACTTAGATGTAATTCTCTTTTCAACCACGTACTAGCTAGTGATCACGGGTCACCTGCCAGCTCTGTACCTTGGATACACCAAAACTGCAGTAATTATGGGTGAATGTAAACCATGAAATACTCGACCAAGGTGGGTAAGGGTTCATTCCCAGAGTGGGGAGAGAGCAGTTCTACGTGGGTTCTTCTATTGTGTGGGCACTATGTAATTTTTATGGTTGAATAGTGGGCGAGCTATTACAGCAAGGGATAAAGATGTAGGGTAAAATGGTTCTCTTTATTGTCACGAAACAGTCTCCAGAGTAACATACATTGAGTCTGAAAATTATTGTACTGGGTTAATTCTGCAAGGCCATTCGATGTTGGCAGCATGTTAAGTGGCCTTACAAATAGGCATTTGTCTTGAAATGTACTTCCATGATGCCCCATCAGTAGCCAAAAGTGACGTTTTTGCCTTAGGCATGACTGATTTTTTGAGAGTAAGTCAATCAACTCCACCCAAAGTTGGAAAAAAATTACAGACCATTAAAACCCAACTGAAATGGGCACACACTTTAAAGAAGCCCCATTAGCCATGCAAATATGAAGTTACCTGCACTTCTGATAAGCACAATTAACTAAACAATGAATGCCATTAACAGCTACTTGTGAGGCATTAAGCCTTAGAAAACCTGGCTTTTGTGGGTTGGAAAGCTGGAGAAAAACAGTAGAATTCGTTCTCCTTTGACGAAGTTTTAATACAAAAAGATCTTACTTAATCAGACAGAACACCTTCTCATGAATGCCCCCCCCCACATTTAAAATACTAACTGCTTGCATTTTTGATGTGCTTAAGGTTCTTTGGACCCAACTGAGCCAGATGAAGACATGTTTCCATGTGAATAGTGTTTAAAAACCCCACATTTTGTTACCAAATTTGTCATTGTAATTATTGACTTAAAACCTATGTGCCTCCTTTTAGGACAGAACCTGCTCTTACATCTGGGTGTGTTGGGGGTCAGAGGGGGTGGTACCGCTGGAGGATGGCAGACGGAGCTGCTAGTCCTGCACGTGCACCAGTGTGCTTGCTCTTCCCGAGTCTCAGTTTCCCTATCTGTAAAATGGGAGATAGACAGGGCCTACCTGTGGTCAGGTAAATGAAAATAATCCTTGTAAAGTTATTACACAGTCCTTTTGAAAATGGTTGCTATTTTCAGGCAAAAAAACATTCTGTGTCATTGTCTGCTGTCTTAGTCAGTTCAGGCTGCTATAACACTGTACACTGGCTGACTTGAACAACAAACATTTAGCTTTCACGGTTCTGGAGGCTGGGAGATTCATGATCAGGGTGCCAGGTAATTGGCTCCTGGTGGGATCCCCCTTCTTGGTTTGTTAGATGGCTACCTTCCTGCCCTCTCCTCATAGGGCTGAGACAGAGATCATTTTTTTCTTTTATAAGGCCACTGATCCCATGTGTAAGAGCTCCACCCCCTGGCCTTTTTACCTCCCAAAGGCTCCACCCCCAATACTATCACATGGGGGATTTGGGCTTCAGCATAGTAATTTTAGGGGAAGACACAGACATTCAGTTCGTAGCACCAAATCAATGATAAAAATGGGGATAGGATGGAGCTCTAGGAGACTTCATAGTGTCGGATGCTCATTTTTGATGACTCCCATCCTCATTTACAGTATACTCATGGTTTCTACCTCCTTTCTTTATATCCTCTCCTTTCTGTTTTCATTTTCACTGGGCTTGGCTTCATTATCATACGCCTAGATTTTTGTAGTTAATTTCCAGCCAGCCTCCTTTCCTTTAGTGCCCCGTCCCCAGCCCCCGCCACCACCACCCTCACACCCTGCATGGAGCCACAGTGGTTTTCCTGAAAGCCAGCTTTCTTTGTGGGCCCCTGTACCTTTCAGTGGGTGAAGGAGGAGGATGTTTTTCACGGCCTCCAGGGCTGGTTCAGGCCCCACAGTGTGGCTTTCTGTGGTCTGGCCCCAATCCTGCCAGCTTTTCAAACCTTCCACTGCTGACTGTCACAGGACTCTGCTCCAGCCACGCCTCTTCACTCACAAGTCCCTGAATGTGCTGAGTGCTTCCCTACCCCCCTGCAGTTCGTTGCCTAAACAGCTCTTCCTTTCTTGCCTGCTTTTCCAAGCCCAGTGCTTGTTTAAAGCCCAGTTCAAGTTCCAGCTGCAGGCTGCTCTCATGTCTCCTCTTTCTGAGCCTGAGATCCTTTGTCCCTGGCTTTTGAAATTGACGCACTACCTTGCGTTCTGCGCCCACTCTAATGTCCCCTGTTCCTCCCAGCCTTCAAAGCAGTGCCAGGCATTTTCTCCTTTACCCCACAGAACCTCACACATCCTTTATTGTGACACTTAGCATGTCGTTTCATAAGTCATTTGTTTACGTGTCACAGGGACCTTCTCTGACTTGTTTACAACTGTCTCCCTAGCACGTAGCACAAGCTATGGGTCACTGAAGGTGCTTAATAAGGACTTGTGAAATGACTAAATGACTGAGCTGAAACCAGGCATGCCAATAAGCATTTGTTGGCTAATGAACTGACAAATGAACTGCAGAATCCTTGAAGGAACCACCCTTGTTGCTTCTTTGCCCTCCCAGAACCTACCATGGCACTTGGCACCTGGTTTGGGGCTTAAGAAATGGTTGTTGACTGACTGACTGACTGACTGACTGACCGTGTGGAGTCGTACATACAGTACAGTGTCACGTGGCTTCCTTTCTCACCTGCAAGGCCGGTGCTCAGATATGCAAGCCGACTAACTCAATTGCCAGGTGAAAAGACTGGGAAACATTGAAGCCTGCATAGTCCATCTCCAGTGGGATGTTTATGACCCAAAAATATGCCATCTGAGAGGCCTGTGTAGCTCACACAGTTGCTAGCTTAATGGACAGGAAACCACCTCAAATGGAAGGAGTACAAGGACCACGAATTCGTATCATATGCAGTGCTCTAAGAATTAAATTGTTACCACTTAATATTCATTGAATGTCAGCACTGTACTTTTGTACTAGGAAAAAATAGACGAGACACAATCCGTGCGGAGGGTTTCGTTAGCTGTAATTAGTGATAGAACAGTGTTGATACAGCAGTTCAGCAGTTACAGGAAAGCAGTGCCCTTGGTATAAATGTGAATGTATTTCTACATCTGGTTCTGTTATGCTTACTGACTGGGTTTCAGCACCGTTTTTGTTCTGGGGCCTGAGGGCTAAGCTGGGAGAATGTCACCAGCTCTTAGTTTTAGGAGAGAAGAGAACAGCCCCGTTTCTGAAACAACTAGTTACATCAGGTATTTTTAAATTCTTGTTTCATTGTGGTAACTGGAATTTCGGCTTCTTCGTTCTCTTTTACACTAGACATACCTGGAAGCTCTCTCTATAGTCCCATATTGGAGTTCCACATCTTTTTACATGTAGTCTCGCTAATTCTGATTATAGTTGGTAGAATGGAATTGCATTTATCTTTGCATTGTCTGGAAAACAGAGAATAAAATTGCAGGAGAAAAGCATGTTTTAAGTTACATAGGAGACTGAATTATTTCTAAAGCCTTGTAGAAATTAACAGTGCCGTAGAAACCACGCAGCCAATCATCTGGGCATCATTTGGTTCTGCTCGTCTCTTCACACTTGAGGAACAGGCTAGAAGAGGGGAAGTGACCCCCCCGGGGTCACACAGCTGATCGGTGACCAGTGTAGCAAGAGTGCGGGATGCCCCTGGGTTCCGCAAGCAGGGCTCTTTTTAATGAGGTTTTCCTGTTAACGAGTAGTTGCTCCAAAGTTACCTGCCTTTGGAGACACATACAGTCAGGCTGCTCGTGTGCCTGGGCATCCTCAAGAATGAGGAACACTTTTGGCCTTTACCAGTATTCTAAAAATCAAATTTTATGTTGCTCACTTCCTCGGTGAAGTGTAATATGCAGTTTTTTGAGGTTTTAAGAGACTCTATTTAACTTTGAGGGCTAAATTTATGGATAAAACTCAGATTTTTTTGACAATGAATTCCACTCATTTTGAGCAGTCTCTCCAGATATTAATGGCTACAGGAGTTTAGGTGATTGATTTGCTGGCATTTTATCATTTTTATCATTTTATTTCTCCAAGTGCTCACATATTTTTAGCTTCCAAAGTTCAGTGGGAGGGAAGGGAAGTGAAGTGGAAGTTAGAAAACCTGAGTGCTAGTTCTTTACAGTGGATAAACCTTAAACAGAATTTTAATAGTTATGTATTTATTTTAATGTGTAGTTGAAAAATGCAACCAGCGTATATCTAATTCATGACTTCATGATGCTGTTATTTAGGACAAAACTAAAAAAACAAACCATAAGACAACAAAAACTAAGTAATCGTACACATGAGTAAGGCAGAAATCATGACAGGGATACTCAAAGACATGAAACATAGGGTTAGATAATCTCTAGGGTCCCTTCCAGTCTAAAACTTCTGTGATTCAACTACTAATTTAAGCCTGGTGTTTGTTTCTTCATTGTTTTGCTTGTGGGTTTTGCGCATCTTTGTTAAACAGTATGTCTGGAGTGGATGATGTAGCATCACAAACAACATTAGCTTTCATGCCATCTAAATTTTGGGGGGTAAAAATGAAAGCTTTCATGTCACATGGAAAACTTTTTAGAGATGAAATCAGTGGAATGCATAAGCACAACACGATTTTCAAGTGAAAGGGGGATGGTGAATACATTCAGATCCCTTGAAAATGCTTCGTAAGGCTTATATTCTATTCTGACACTGAATTATTAGACTAATTGTGTACATGAGGCTTTTACAGTACACATGGCCTAAAAAAAGAAACCTATGTCATAATAAACCACACGATAGCAGCTTTTCTGAAGATTTAGCAGTGGAACTTGCAATGCTGTATGAATTTGTTACTGGGAAAAAAATAACACATGTGGCCAGGAGAGGATTCCATGGTGTAAGCAATAATATTACCATATTATTTTTTTATGGGTAAAAACCTCTCATGTGTCAAGACTTGACTAAACAAGAATGGTTTATTTGTTTGAATTTTCAGTGACACATGTAAACATTTGACCATCAAGTTTCAAGAGCGAGATTTGAGGCTTGGCACAATGCCTGGAGACTTAGTTAGAACATGGGTTACGGTGATAGCTCAGGCCTCTAGGAAAGTCCACCGGTGTGTTCAGCACTGTCACCTGCCAGCATTTGTCTTTGATCAACAGTGCACTGGTCCACGAGTTCACACAGCCCGCGAAGTCTGACACTACAGACGGAGGGGTCCTGACCAACTGGATGGTACCTAGGCAGTGATCACCAGGATTCTGAGGGCACTCGAAATCCTGTCACACAAGGAAAAGCTGAAGAAAATGTGGCTCCGCATCTTGAGGACAGAAACTTTCAAGGGATTATAATCCTCGAATATTTGAAGGACTCTCAAATGGAAAAGGGATTGAATTCTTATTCTGGCATTTCAGAACTAGGATGAAGAAGGGAGTGAGGGGAGGAAATAAATGTGTTGATTGAGTGGTTGACGCACCCAGTACTGTGCCAGGATGGTGTGTACGGAAACTTTAATTCTCACAGAGACCTTGTGTAGTAGCTGTTAGGATCTCCTTGTACAGAAGGACAGAGGGAGGTCAGAGAAACTGAAGGATGTTACTAATAAAAGTAGTAGAAGTACTACTGATTAGTCAAACAAACAAACAAAACCAACAATGTTTGTTGAGTACCTGCTGTGTGTCAGACACGGTTCTCCATGCTTTGAACACTTTATCCCTTTTCGTCCTCACAGTAGTCTTACGAGATGGGTACTATTTTTATATCCATTTTACTGGTGAGGAAACTAAGGCATAGGAGTTAAGCACCTTGCTTCGTATCACACTGTTGGTAAGTGTGGAGTGGGATTTCGAGCCAGACAGTCTGACCGTGTGGCTAAATGTGCTTTATCCTCACGTCTTTCTGCATCTCTGCTTTCTGAGTGTGTGCTATGTGCCAGACCCAGTGCGTGACAGTTGAGATCCTCGGAGCAATTTAGCAGATTAGGCATTATTATTCCCATCCTACAAATGAGGGAAAAAAATGAAGACCAGAAGAATGAAATAACTTGTCCAAAGTGAGTAACTCAGCCAAAATTGTTACTCAGTCTTCAGGCTCCAGGCCAAGTCTTCTTGGACCATGCTCAGCTTTCTCAGAGGTGCAGGCTCTGAGTCCAAAAGTTTCTAGTAAGGAGAGCTATCAAAACCCAGAATGGGCTGCCCCGGGGGAGGGCAGGGGATGCAGGAGCTCCCCTTCTCTGGAAACCTTGGAAAGAAAGTTGTATGTTAGTTAGGCAGGAAGGCAGGGAGGATTCCAGCTTTATACAACGCATTGAACCCAGTGCCCCCTAAGGTTTCGTCCAGCTCTGGAATTTTATGATGCTGTGTTTTCTTCTCGTCTTCCCACGTCATATTGTTTCCCCCTGGGTGTACTCAGATGTGTGTGCAAATCTCATTCTGATATTTGAATCTGGCTCTAGGGGCTAGAGCGCCTTGGTAAGAGACTCACTTGCTAGGGTATTTGACATGATGCCTTGGGGGAAGTGTTAGGTCATTTGAGAAGTCTGCAGCATAAACAGTAAGCAGTCAAGTTGTTAACTAAGTGGGAAAATGTAGCGTGAGGGTCTTCACGCAGTGCGAATAGGTAGGTGTTCCAATAGCAGTCAGGCTGTGCCTTACCCAGGCTTTTGCAATGAAATGTTTGTATGTCTTGACTTTTCAAAGTGTTTACCAGATGCCCAATTTGGAAATAGTAGTTTCCCCAGGATTGTCTGAACTTTGATTATATCCACTACAACTTGCCTGCTCTACTAGACGTCTCGTTTCCAGCTCTGAGTGTCTTTGGGTGGACATGTCTTCCTTTGCGTGATCCCCAGGTGATATTTGTCATGTTACCCTGCAGTACGGCTCTGCCCTGCTGCACTGTCTAGTCTTCTTGTACTTGGTCCTGTGGGTAACAAAGGACGTCAGTGTTTCTGGGTCTGGGCATGTCTATAAATTCTGTATTTGCATCTTCATACCTGCCCTTCCCCAATCCACTACCTGAATCGGCTCTCCATATCTCCCTCAAATGCATATACAATTGTTTATCTTTGGTGACATCAAGTTAGTAGTGGCAGTGGGTGAGCTTTCTGCCATTATTTTTGGGTACTTCTGACTCATTATTTTGTTTCAGCGCAAAGCTGAGAGAAGACACAGCTTCTCCCTATTTACTGTCTCCTTTTTCTATTCCTTAGCTTTTAAATTTCATGTTAATTCTGTTGGACATTTAAATGTTTCTCTGGATGAGGTGGTAGGGTGGAGAAGGAAGTTGCAACCATTCAAAAATTGACGTATTCCAATAGTCTTGGGAAGTTACTGTCCAATATGGAGCTAAGATGGAAAACACATTATGTGTTGTACCATGTGATGATTTGCTTCTTTACATTCAGTGGATTCATAGAATGGGGCCTGTTCACACTGAAGGGTTTATATCTGTGATGCTTTCTGTTTGATCAATTGAAAGTGATGACAATGATGTCCCTTTGGTGGATTTGGATGGGGTCATAATATGATTTCACCTTTAACTGGAACATAATCAACAAAAGAGAAAAGCAAACAAAATATAACCAGAGACATTGAAATTAAGAATAATCTAACAATAGCCAGAGAGGACGAGGGAGGGGACAGTGGGGAGAAGGGTTTTCTACTATAAAGGACACATGGACAAAACCAAGGGGGAGGGTGAAAGCAAGGGAGGGAGGTGGGTTTGGGTGGGGGGGAGTTGGGTGGGGGAAAAATGCAGACAACAGTAAAAGTAATTGAACAACAGTAAAATAAAAAAATTTGATGCAGTACTTGGGCCCGTAGTTTAGCAGAGTTATTGAAATGAAGAAATGAGGATTGTTATTATTAGGATGAAAAATTGAAAATAAAGACATATATAATATTGAATGTATTCATATGTCTAAAGTCCAGTGGTTAATTTTTTAAATTTTCATTCACATGTGGGTGTATGAAGTATAAATGTGCATAGTCCCATTCCAGTGAGCATATTAGCTTTAGGCCTAGGAATAAAATATTCCCTATCACTTTCAGAGGGTGGCAGTCCTTTGCAGCAGGACGCAGCCATTCATTCTCTGAGTAAACTACTTTTAGGAGACAGGAGATGCTGATTAGATTAGAACTGCTGAGACTGATTGTAAAAGAGTTTCAGTAATGGGAAAGAAGATACCAAACTTTTTCATATATTAAAAAAAAAGCAACATTGGATATAGTCAGGAGGGTTTCCAGGTTACTCATGAGATCTCAGTGGATTAGTCAATTTTCTCCATGGTAACAGCATTATTAATTTCTAACCTTTACAGGGAAAGTACATTAGTTTTTTGCAGAAGGTAAACTTTCCTTTGGGGTTTCCATTTAGATCCAGTTCACAGTGCCTCCCTCTCTCCTTCCTCCTTTCTGTCTTCTTCGAGCTCTTTTTGCTTTCTTACTTTCCTTCTCTGTCAAAGATAAAATAAAATTAAAAAGATTAACGATGAAAGAAATGCAAGGCCAACCAAGTTGTATACTGATGTCTTTGTTTTCCTCACTACAGTTGCAATGTTAAAACTGATTGTTTCTTTTTAAAAAGGAGGAAAAGGAAAGAAAAATTAAACCAAGCCTGTAGAGGCGAGTTGTGTAGGGAATGTGATGTTGAGCTTTCTGTGTGTTCTGCGTGTTAACGGTCAAAAAAGTGGGACTGTGATGTGAAATGTTGTTCCTCATTTAACGTTTCGGACTCTGCGTGCTGGCTTCTCCTGTGACTTTTTCTTTGCATTTATAACTACTTCTCTTCACCCGTACTCCAAAATAAGTGTGCGTTCCCACAGAAAAATTAAAGGAAGCTGTCAGTGGAGAGCTAATGCAGTTGAAACATCCTCAGCTCTGCTACCAGCCCCTTAAATAATTAAAACTGTATGCTTGAAGAGTCAGATTTGCATTTCTGCACCACGTTTATTTAGCACACTTTGTTACACTCAATTAAATGAGAATGTTCTGTTTCATTTTCTTTGCTTTGGGTTGATCATTTTGCCTTTTGATTCTTATGCCCTAGTGTAATTTCACAGTGCTTAGGTCTCTAAAACTATACATATATTAATGCATATGTGTGTCCGTAGACACCCATTAACAGGCTCACTGTTTGTACTACAGAGAATCTTTGCCCGAGGCATTTGGGCATTCCAAGTAACCTAAGGTGTAACTGAGACTGCAGCTAATTCATTGTGGTAAAGATGGAGCTTGACAGACTTTTTTAGCATCCAGTGCTTTTTTTTAAAGCTCTGTTATTTTAGCATCCCCTTCCCTCCCCACAATTTGAGAATCGCTTAGCAAAAACAAGAAGATACAGGTGTCGAATGGTTCTGGAGAGGAGACTGAATATTAGTGCTGTCTCGTATGTCTCTCCACATCTCAGTTGGCAATGCATGTGCCCTGCTCTTTGTAAATTAGTTCAATGCTTGACTTACGCAT
Organism: Glossophaga mutica; assembly: GCA_039655065.1. Classification (NCBI taxonomy): domain Eukaryota; kingdom Metazoa; phylum Chordata; class Mammalia; order Chiroptera; family Phyllostomidae; genus Glossophaga; species Glossophaga mutica. The sequence continues at coordinate 25,623,168 of CM077308.1, forward strand.
GTTCAAGAAGGAATAAATTAGTTATTCCTTTCCTAATGAGTAGTGGGATCAATTGCAGCATGATGAGAGACAAAATAGCATAATTTTGCTTCCCCAGTTGGGGTTCAGTATCTCTAAACTTCACCATTAATCACTCTCTCAGTTTCCTGGGTTATTTCTGACTCTGCATGTAAGATATTCTTTGTAATTTTCGTACCAGGTAAGTAAGACTTTTCGAGTTTTCCCATTGGGGTTGTAGATGGGCGATGCTGTCTCCTTTGCACCCCAAAGTGTCCCTTGTTACCATGAACGGTCCCTTCTGCCTTTGCATCAGTTTGTCTGGGTGCGTTCACAGATGACGATCAATATGTATGTGCGATGACAATTACGAGGGTTCTAATATATTTAACTGTTATGGGATCTGTTATGTCTACTTTAGGGTCGACCCCATCCCATATGACACTCCAAAACCAGCGGGCCACACGCGGTTTGTCTGCATCTCAGACACACACTCCAGAACAGATGGTATCCAGATGCCTTATGGGGACATCCTTCTCCACACAGGCGATTTCACCGAGCTGGGACTGCCCTCAGAGGTTAAGAAGTTTAATGACTGGTTAGGTAAGGAATGATTGCGTTCTGGCGCCCCCAATTAACCTTTCCCGTCCGAGTGTCACTCACTGCGTCCTAATTGAATTAGAGCACTTGGAAGCCAGCTCAGCCATTTCTCGTATGATATGCCGTGGTGTCTAGCTTTAATCCAATTCTGTTAATTAAAGATGAATTTTTAGATATTTAATTTTACTGTGCATCCTTTCAGAGCCTGGCCTCGGCGGCTCTGGGGCAGAGGGACGGAAAGCTTTGAAACCGATCTCATCTACTCGTTCTGCTTTAATGAGGGCATTCATTGGCACACACGAGACCTAGAATCGTATTTTTAATTCATTGGCTCTGCAGTCTTTCCCAGATATTATAAGCAAAGAGGTACAATTGACCTACTGGTAAGAGAACATTTCTAAGAAATAAAAGAACGTGTAAAAGTCCTGTGAAGGGAAGGTCCTAGCACTGTGTTGATTGAGAACAGCTTTTCTAAGTGAACCAGAGGGGGTCCTAAAACCCCTGAAAATATAAAATGTCCCACGGTAACACTCCAGAAACTTGGAACTTGAAACCCCCTTATACACTGTGAAAAGTGTAACGGCAACTTTGTGGTTATTGTTAGAGATACCCACAGGTCAGGCTTGTGGGAGTATCCCAACTCCTGGGTCAGGAATTGCCAGATACTAACTAACACTGCAAGGCAGTCATTGCCAGATATTAACATTACAAGTTAGTCATAGCTAGATTAGATGGCAGATCTTTTTAAGAATCCTTTTAGGTGAGGAAAAGAAGTGCAAGGGTTCTGAGATGTTAGAATCTCTAAAGACACTGAAGAATTACAGAGTAGAAAGCAGAAATTACTCTGGAAAAATAACGTCATGAATAAAATTTGTCAGCCAACAAAAACTGTGCAGCAATTTAGGCGTAAACTTTAAATCAGAGCTTGAGAAATTTTAAAATAATTGATCAAATGTATATGTTAATGAATAATAATAGTAACTAAAACCAGTAAAATATTAAAAAGCCAATAAATGTAGCTAGTAATATAGTGTAACATATTTCGAGATTTCCTGTGATCTTGGACATCAAGCCACATTTTATGTAGTTGACATCAGAGTACATATCTGTTCTTGTACTTTTGGTTATTTTCATTTAATAATATCTGTAAGATTTTAAATGATTTATGCTTAACTTTCATATTTATCCTTTTTCATAGTAACATGGCATGTGTATTGTTCTATGTTTCTATTTAATAAAACATCCCTCTATAAAAAAATTTAAATCAATAACAGTTTTTCCTCTGTTAGCTAGCACTGAAATGTACATTTTTGTTTGTATATGTCTTTCTGCTTCCATTGACTTACTTCTTAGGGTAAAACACGGTATTAGTTAAATTTCTAAGCCAACGATATGAAACCCTGTCTGGTTCTTGCTGTCTGCTGGCACCTTTTCCGGGGGGGGGGGGGCTGTTGTAATGGTATACGTCATTAACAGTGATGAATATACCTGTTTTACCACGATCTTGGCAGCATCGGATATTGGAACTTTATATTTTGTTCTGGTTTCATAGGTGTTCAGTCATCTCATTGAAAACAGCAAGATAGCTTGAATGTCATTCAGCATAATCTCATTTTTACAGATGACTCAGAGATGCAGAGACGTTACATGACTTTCTCAGAGTCTCCTTGTGGCAGAAGCTGGGTGTACAATCCACAGCTTTTCACTTCTCTTTTGCCTCTGCAAAAGTTGCTGTCGAGTACTGTTATCTCTTCATTTTAGCAACTTTTATTTATGAACTATTAGCAGGCAAAATCACTTGGGGTTGAATTTTGACAGTTATAAACTGTTCTTTGACAACTGAACCTCAACACAGAAATGATGCAGCTGCGTTGACAATGTTGATTTGTAAAGCAATAGAACCACGCTGTGAGTAGTGTTCACAGAAATACAAGACAAGATAGATCTTGGTTATGATCTTGTTTAGCCGCTGACCTTGGGCAACTGAGTTAACCTCTCTTTTCCCCTTGGTTTCCCTGTTCAGAACTAAGGATTAATGCTCCCCGTCTTTCTCTGTTGTTGTGCGGATTAATCAGTAAGTGATTGCTGCTAGGAAGTTTTTGTGGGCCATTAATAACTGAATGGGGAATGTGGTGAATGAACCATCTACAGATACTTAAAGGGTAAAAACAAGAAGAGGTCAGAAGAATTATTTAGTAGGTTAGAAGTAAACACTGAGAGGTTTTATAAGGGAAAGTACTTCATAAGTGGAAATGTGCCGTAGCTAAGGAAATGAAATGATAAGGAAATAAAATGCTGAGGTCCAGATGCCTGGTCAGTTCCTTCTCTTCCCATTTCCTCTCTCATCTTCTGAGGCAGGAGAAAGAGGCCTTTGCTGGGGCTGCAGAATGTGAGGGCAAAGGAAGGGAGCCCACTGGGAATTGGATGCAGAGGAGTTGGGATCCCATAAGGAAGGCCCAGAATAGTTGTTACCCTGGCAACCTCATGGTACTCTGAGGTGAGACATGGTGTGTGATTACACTCCACGTACTGGCTCAATGGGAACCTCTCACCTGAAACAAGTACTCCGAGCAACCGATGCTGGGTGGGCTAGCAGTGTGGAATTGAGGATCAGATCAGTCTAGGGCTTATGTGTAACAGGGCACCCAGCTCTCATGCAGCCTGGGTCCTCAGATTTGGCAGGTCCCAAGAGTCCAATGCACCTGTGACATTTCACCTTTCTACTGGATCTACACTGCCCTGAGTATTGGAAACAACCTGACCATCCCCTAAGCTCCTTCACTCTCTCAACAGGCTGATAATCTGTTTCTACTACAGGCTAGGCACTCCTCCACCCCTACAACACCCTCTAAGGCTGCTCATGCTTTTCCCAGTTTTATAGATGAAGGACCTGAAGGTCAGTTGGGTTCCCTTACCCAAGATCATTTAGCAGGTAGGAAACTCAGAGGGGCTAAAACATCCATCACAGTGCACTTGACTAGTAAACCTGGGGTTGTCTTACCCCAAAGCACAAGCCCTTTTCCTTTACCAACCTGTGATGATATGACTGGGCTTATGGCAGCTGGGAAGCTCATAGATTTTAGGTTTGAACTAAAATGTGGTGGCTTCCACCAGCATCATATGTCAATTGAGCAGCTGTTTGACCATGTGCTGTTATTTGAAAGATGTATTCAAGTCCTGCCTGTCTTGAATCCTCACCCTCACCTACCAGCTGCAGGGCCTGACCATCCCAACATGACTTCCCTGTTGATTCTGAGAGGATAGGTCCTGGTTAATATGGACATATGTCACCTGGCAGGTGTAGCACATAAAGTTATTAATACAAAGTAATTTATGAGGTAAGCTAGCACAGCAGAGGGCCATATGAAGATAGAACTCGAACTAGATTCAGAGAGAGGATGGAAAAGTAGTATGGCGTTTAATGATTAGGAGCAGCTGGGAAGAGCCAGCTCTAAATTCCATACCTTTGACCAGTTGCTTACTATTCTGAGCCTTGATTTCCTCATTTGTAAAATGGGCATTGTTATCATCATCATAATAATATACTCCATGGATCGTTGTGAGGATATACTTTGTGATGAAGCTTGTATCATTCGTAACACAGCCCTTGGCCTGCAGACGACTTTCAACAAATACAATGGAGGGAGAAAACATAGTGTCGTGGAATCCAAAAGGCAGAAACTGGAAGGTTCTGGCACCGTGGGTTTAAAGAGAGATTTAGAGTGTAAGAGGGAGCACAGAAAGGTGTAAGAACAGAGACTGAAAGGAAGTCTCCCTAACAATTACACTAATTGGACAGAATGTTGTTAGGAGAGGAAGAGGCTTGGTGGTCCCACTTCCAAATTCAGTAGGAGAAACTGAGACAGGAGAGATTAAATGAATTGTCCAGGGCCCCTCAGATAGTGAATAGATTAGTTGGACTCCAGTCCAACTTGGATGGGGAGGGGGCGTTGAACTAACGTGTTTTCTGCCTGTGGGCAGTAGGGTCTACACACTGCACCCCTCCCCCTCCCTCGATGACTCGAATCACTTAATGCAGTCTTCACAATAACTTAAGTAGGTATTAGCTTCTGATTTTTGCTTATGGGGAATTTGAGCCTTGGTGAAGTCAACTTACTTCAGGTTATGCAACTAGGAGGTGACCTCTGAATTTGAACTCGGGTCCATCAGACGCCACTTCCCAAGTATGTTCTCCTATCTTTCTCTATTCCCAGTCTGGGGCCTGAAATCCCAGTGGAAGGGACAATATCGTGGGTAAAAAGGTGGTTCTTTGAATAACTGCCTCCTTTAACACATACACTCCCACATAGGCGCACTCAGGGTCTAAAGTGTGTTGATGGCATGCAAGAGCTGTTTTGTGGCACAGACTCTGTCCAAGAGTTGGCCAGTGGGAGCGTGTTGTGAGGTCAACCATTTGGTGTGGACCATTCCGGTGGCCGTAAGTTACAACCAAGTAAATCTCCATAAAGAACACTGAAAACAACAGCCAGTCACATTTGCTCCAAGGGATAGTCTAAATGACGTTGCAACATTAGCATATCGTGGTGCCCAGTTCCATCTTTGAAATGAATATAGCCCCTGCCGGGAGCCTGAAAATCTTGTCTTGTGTGGGCAGCTCTCTCCCACTTGTGAGCCCTCAAGTTACAAATAACCAGCATAGGCTAACAGCTCCCCTTGCCTCAGGGGCAGAGTTCTGGGAAAGAGGCACAGGTAAACCTTTCCCAAAGAAGTACTTTTTAAAGTCATGATTAAACCCTTTAGTCCTATTAATCTGTGAGCTCAGATATGGTAAGAGGTATGTCACAGACAGTCTTTGGTGAGCAGAACTGGGATCCTAGCCACTCAACCATCATAGTATTTTCTTTTTATCTTGGCAAAAATACATGACAGTTATAGACTGGGCTTAAACATAAGCTTGTCAACTACAGATTACATGCCAGTTAAAATGTGACTATTTTTATTGCTTTTTAGTAAATTGTGAACAGCAATGCTTTCTAACATCACTGCCGTGCCTGAAGGTACATTTTGCGAGGCCCTGGGCCTTATGTGGCTCTCCCTCACTTTGCCTCTATGATCTTCCCGAGCCTGTCTGGTGTTCTTTACTGTTATTCGTCCTCATCCCTGCTGTTCCCTCCAGGATGCTTTAGCTAGGCTTCTTCAGTCTTGTTCCTGTGCCCATGGATGCTACACAAATGAGGCTTAGCAAATGTCATTTGATTGAACATCCACTTTCTTATTTTCAGCTTTCATTCGCCCCCATATTCTTCCCATTTTCCAAATGCCCATGCCCTTCCACACTTGCCCTTTGCAAGCCCCATTTCCTAGAACGACCCTCCCCCTCCAGGAGAGCTTAGTCACCCTTTATGCCTAAAGCTCTTTCACAGCTGGTTGCTTCCCCGAATGCATTGGTCCCCTGTGTGTGCAGCCAGCCCTCCACATGGTTGTTGTGGGATTGTTTCTTATGTCAGTCTCACACTAGACATCAGCATGCACCCGGTGGGTGCTCTCTGTACCCCCGGTTTTGAGTAAAGGGCCTGAAACTGGGTGGTGCACATGAATAGTTGTTGAATCTCTGAGTGAATGAATGAATGAATGAATGAACATACAGGCACAAGAACTTTTTGCCGCCTCGCCTTTTGGCTCCAACGTTGAAATTATGCAGGACCTGCTGTACGTAAAATATCTTATCCTCCTTTCTCTACTTTTCCCTTCCTCCTTCTTCCTTTTCCTTTTCTCCTTGAAGTATTTATAATGGCCAGTTGGCTACTGTTATTAATTTCTATATACTGTGCAGGGGTACTTAAAAGGATTTGTTGTTTTGTTTCCAGTATTATAATTAGAATGATCGTGTTCTTGGGTGGCCTGTATTTCCAGCCAAAAATTTATATATAACATTCTAGTGACCGAGTCAGTCAAAGTCCCGTTTAACATAGCGCCAGTGCCATGAACTTTCAATTATGGTTTTTCTTTGGTCTCAGCTGTCATTTAATAGCTCTGAGCTTCAGTTTCTCCAGGCCTAAAAGGAAGAAAGAAAATGCTTCCAAGGAGACGCTCAAGAAAGGGACTATTTATATTTGTAGGAGCATCGTACGAGGCATGGCTGTGATGGAGTGTGACTGTGACCAACGTCCCAGATCCTAGGCGTACACGTCGGTTTTGCCCCTTTCCACAGTGATGCTGAGAGGCTGTGTTCCCTTCCCGTGATTGTGCTCTTGGCCCACAGTTTTGGAGCTGGCCTTTGGGAAAGACTTTCACAGCACGAGCTATTTATTTTACTCTTATAATACCTGTAATACGTGTTCATTCATGATAGCTTAGCAAGTAAAGATAGGTGAAAGAAGAAAACAAAATCGCCCCTGGCCAGAGATGCCCACTGTTAACTCTTAGTGGGACTCTCTGTGGAATGTTTTCTATCGATGAGTATGTGTACCCACACCACACAGTTTACCCAGCAGAGATCTTACAGGAATGCCATTTTATGATCTCTTGTTCCTCTTAACAATATATCACAAACAACTTTCTAAATCAACAAATATGGCTAAAAGACTCCCCCCCAAGACTATTTTCAATATAAGAAAGATATGTCATAAAAATTTCAGTATTTGACATGTGCAAAGTAGAAAATACGCAATCATCTAAAATTCTTTTCAGAGCAATTGCTATTTGGTGTACAGCATTTGAGAAATTTTTCTGTTTTCTCTTGCTATTTTGAATATCCTTAATAGCAGCACTCTTCACACTTTAAGGGTTTTTTGCTTAAAAGAATGACTATTCTTTAATTTATTTTGTAGTTTTTAAAAAAACTGTTACTACATTTTTTTCCAAATAACTTTTTTTCAAGAACTTTAAATTTTATGTTTCAATTACAGTTTAGATTCAATATTATTTTGTATTAGTTTCAGGTGTATAGCATAGTGGTTAGACATTCATATACTTTATGAAGAATTCCCTTCAATGTTTCCAGTACCCACCCAACATCAAACATGGTTATAAAATGTTACAGCGCAGGGACTATATTCCCTGTGCTATAGTTCACATCCCTGTGGCTGTTTTGCAACTGCCAATTTTAGTTTTTAATCCCTTCACCTCTTTCACCCAGTCTCTTGTATACCCTCCCCTCCATCAACTACTGTTTTTTTAAAGGTTTTATTTATTTATTTTTAAACAGAGAAGGGAGGGATAAAGAGAGGGAGAGAAACATCAATGTGTGGTTGCCTGTTGTGCCTCCAAATGGGGACCTGGCCCACAACCCAGGCATGTGCCCTGACTGGGAATTGAACCAGCGACCCTTTGGTTCACAGGCTGGCATTCAGTCCACTGAGCCACAGCAGCCAAGGCTCAGCTAGTATTTTTTTAAATTAATAGAACTACGCATATTATCCTGTAACTTTAAAAAAATTTAACACATCATGTTCCATGTCAGCGTACCAGTGTTTATATGGATGTCTTCTAATCTCTTTATCTGCCTATGTTACCAGAGACCTAAGATGTTTTCATTCTTTTATTATTATCTGCACTGGTATGATGAACATCCTTCTTGCTCTCTCTTTGTAAACACCTTTAATTACAGTTGGAGAGTGTCTTCCTAGAATTATAACTATTGCACCAAATGATACATACTTCTTTAAAAAAAAAAATCCTCTTATTATATAATGTCAAAATTTCCCTTATAAAGATTCTCCATAAGAGTCTCACCAGTATTTAAGAGTTTGTTTCATATAGTTTTGAATATTCTCAGTGGCAGAAAATCTTCATACCTGAAGGACTTTTTAAAAATGACTACAAACTCTTTTTCTAATTGTGAGAGCTTACATTCTTTGTGGGAAATGTAGATAGTTGTACGGAGAAGAACTTAAGATCGCCGTGTATCCCACACGTCACTGCTAACTATTGACAGATGGTGTGTTCCTTCTTGTGTGGTGTGTGCGTGCACACGCATCCAGTGTGTGCAGGTGGTGAATGGCCGGTAAATGCTGCCTGCCGCTAAGTCGCATTATCCAAACACGCCAGTGCGGTGACTCCTCCTTCCTGCCCTGTTCTCTAACTCCCTGGGAGGGCAGAACATCAGGGGAAAGTGCCCTTGCAGTCTTTTGTGCCCCAGTGACCTGATGGCCCATGGCCCAATCTGCCTGTGGAGCAGAGAAAAAGGTGAGCCACGTGGCCCTGCCTGACTACTAGGAATGTGGCTCCACCTCCTGTCCAGGCTTCCCAGATCCCACATACGTAGACGTGCTTTTAGAGTCTAGTTAACTTCCGAACCACACCTGCAGGCCCAGGCCTCCGCTTTCCCTGTCCCTGTTTCAGCCTCCTGTCATCTTCCCTTTGCCCCGATTTTTAACCTGACTCTCCCCCTCTCCCTCCAGCGTCACCGTCCCTCCTCTGGAAATCATCTCTGCACACCAGCTCCTGTCTTACAGACTTGAGTATGCCAGGCTTTAGTCAGATGGCAGCTTATTTTTTAAACTCTGACATGTGATGCCTCCCAGGCACGGTTTGTGCATTTAAGGCTACTGATTTTTGCAACAAAATTATTAGAAACTGAGGCTTGGGAAGTGGGCAGGAGGAGATACATTATCTTGAATAAAAAACATGATATGACGTGATGACAACTGCTCTCTTGTAAGGTGCTGAGCAGTTCCCAGGAAAAGGTTTCAGAAAGATGTGAGCGAGGATTCTCGTTGCAATGTGTGTAGTGATGTATCTTTATGACTACTTAAGAGTCATATCTAACAGAGAGGCAAAGGTGTGAGGCTTTGAGAAGGGCACACAAAACCACTTCCCGTGACTTGCAGAAGAGAATGTGCCCGAGTTTCTTACAGCCTGGAATTCCCTGGTGCTCATTGTCTGGAGTTAAATGTCAAAGGAATTTCTTAATTTTTAGCTGCTCACAAAAACAGTATCTGATAGGCAATACTTTTCAGTTTTTCAGTCATAATTTGATTTTCCCAATTATCATCCATAAGTTATAATTGTTTTAAAAGCTTCTCTTTCTAGTTCAAGCAATTACTTAAGGTGTTTTTTTTCTTAGTATGAGATTCTAGAATTTTAAAAAGTATCTATGAGTTGCCTATATATCCTATCTTATCATGTGGATACAAAATTCCTGATTTTTTTTGTCTGTCATAGTATATTTGCTTAAATCCAATTAAAAATCCACGCTTACTGTCCACTTGTCTTTCTTTACAATGAAGAACCTTTCATCCCAATGTGAATCACTTCACGGTCTAATTCATATGTAAGAACTTTTTTTCCAATAAAGAAAAAAAACTCTGAAGTATAGTTTAATTCTGAAGTATAGTTTAATTTTGATACAGAATTAACTAAAGTACTTTAAAAAAGCGAACCTAAGTACAGAACAGTTGAATATGTTCGAACAAGTAAGACTGGATTTTGTTTCATTAGAAAGGATCGTTTGTGACCTGAGGACACAATGACTGGGTCATTTGTGATCCATGTGAACCTAATCCCCTTTGTTATATAGCCAGCCATTTTCTTAAATTACATTAATTATAATGCCTCTAATTTATATGACATCTTTCCTCCAAAGGACTCAAAGCACTTTTGAGTGTATTAGATCATTAATGCTTATAATGGTGCAGGGAAGTTGATACGGGCAGACAGTATTAGCCCTGTCTCACTGATAGATGGATTGGGATTCAAAAGGTGGGAGGACAGACTGGGGTCATACTGTGGACAAGAGCTAAAGTCACTGAACACTGTCTCTACTCTCCAAAATTCAGTTCTCAAGCTTCCTGCTTTCCCCTTTGCTGAAATATCCCATCTCCTACAGAGAAACGGGCCTGGGCAAGACACATAGAACTATTACTGCATTAGCTGACCAGGGACAGCCAGGGCACACACTTTCCTGAAACGGATACATCTTTTTGAATTCTACTGTGTGACAATTTTGTCACTATTAAAAATAAATAAATAAAAGAAGAGGAGCTCTTTGGAAACAAAAAAGCCCCCAAGTTTTCTAAACTTGGTGGCCCAAGAGGGAAAATTTGAAGCCCTTGAAAGATGTCATCCTAATTCCAGGAGCAGCATCCTTGTACACCAGAACATGAAGGGACTTCATCCTCAAAAGGTTATTTGCTTTTGATCTCAGTATTTTTTTCAGTGCCAGGTCCTGCTTTGTGGAAAGCACTGAGAATGTATAAGGGAACAAGAGAGCAATATCACTGCACTTAGCATCCATTTAATCCTCACAGCTTTCAGGCTGGTTGATGCTATTATTTTTTGTAGATGCAGAAAGGGAGGCAGGACCCCTTTTTCCATGGGGCAGCCATCAGACACCAAGTAACCACTTACTGATGGAAGAAATTCCATGGTGGCCGTTAGGGTCCCTCATGAGCTGATCCCAACTCTCCGGCTTCACTCCCCAATCGCACTTCTCTCCGCCCTCTCCTTCACTGCTGGGGCTTATGTTTCATTCTCCTGTCCCTTTTGTTTCTTTCCCCCCAACCAGAGCAACATTATGGTCCGACCACCTTGAACCTTTGCACTTACCCATTTCCTCCCTTGGTCTCTGCTCAAACGCCACCTCCTTGGTGAAATCTTATGTTTTCTACTTCTGTGTCTTCTTACTCATTGTTGGTCTTCCTCCACCGAGGAAGTGGAGGGTCAGTCAAGCTCAGCGAGGGTCTGGACTTCTGCTGTTTAGCACTGTACACTCGATCTCTGCAACAGTGCCTGACTCATCATGCTCAAAGCGTGTGTTGAGTGATGGAGAGAAGAATGAAAGGAAGCTCCATGAGAACAGGGGGTGGGTCTCCCTGTCGTTGATAAGGTCGCAAGCACAGTGCTGAAAGCACTCAGTACATTTTTGCTAAATAACCGAATATTGGCTCCTGTGAATCCCACCAGCTGCCTGCCAGTCTTGTTCCCTTTATTCTGTGAACTTGTGTTCATTCTTTTTTTTTTAATTTTTTTTAGGAATTTATTTATTTATTTATAGAGGGGATGGTAGGGAGAAAGAGAGGGACAGAAACATCCATGTGAGAGAGGAACACTGATCGGTTGGCTCGTGCACACCACCCCCAACCAGGAACGGACCCATCAACCCAACCAGCCGAGCCCCACCAGTCAGGGGGCTCTGTTCCTTCTTTAAGGCCTAATTCAAAGGTTATCTCTGTGAGGAAACCGGCCCCACCTCCTTGGCTCCCTTGCTCCCCTCCATACTAAGTTCAGGCCATTAGCACACATGAGTTTTAGAGCTTCTTTTGGTCTCCTCTTTCAATTTCAAGTCTCCAGATGTGATACTCCCAGTGGAGTCTTGAGCAGATAGGGACGCTTCAATAAATGTTTGGTTTTCTTTGCTTCCTAGGTGTACTTCCATTAACCAAATGTGTTGCTTCCCTGATCTTCACCCACTTCTTCTCTGCAACAAGGAGAGATAGTCACAGAGCTGCGAGGGTGAAATTTGAGCGATGTCCTCAGCAGATGTCAGGTGTCACGTAAATGTTAGAGGCGATCGTGTTATTGTTAACATCACAGCCTTCATTGCCTCCTATCGCACAGACCTCCAAATGCCTTCCCGGACCCCGCCACAGGTTTCTGGATAAGGACAGTCCCTCTTACACCAATGTCGTCCTTGGTTTGGCTTTTCACTTGCTGATGCTGCAGGGATCACTTCTGTTTCAGCCCTCCCACATCCTCCCAGCCGGCCTGTGTGTTGTTTCCTGGCATTTTTTCCTAGCTGTCCCCTGGGTTCTTGAATGTCATTTTCCTGGCTCTTCCAGCTGCACGAAGAGTCCATTCTGCTTCCAGTCTATGGCTCGACTCACTAATTCTTGATGCTCCCCCTTTCCCCCCACCTTTTGACGGATAAATTTTCATTATTGGTTTTGCGAGAAAGTCTTCAGGGTTCCACTCTGCCTGACCCCTGTGGTCACTTAGTGATTACATGCGCCAGCTGAGGTAATTTATTCACTTTGTTTTGGTGTGAACACGTCCCATGGGTCTTGTAACTGCTGTAATCACTTGACCCTAGTGACTGTTAAATGCTTTAAACACAGTTATTTTTAATTTATAATTGTTTTCATTAAAAATCCCTTATAGTAACTTAACTGACCTCGCCGTCAACGTGGCATTATGTGCAGGGGAAGAAATGAAAATATTATGATGCAAATAATATAGTACTCATCAGAGATAGGCAGCAAATCATTAGCTCACCCTACACAATGCTATGCTCCCTTGGAGTAGTGCAAGGAAGATGAAAGAGAAGAGGACATAATTATAGCATGGTCTGCGTAATTCACTGCAGCCATTCCTGCATGCCGAGCGGGCCTAGCTGAGGGAGGGGAGTGTAGAGTGTGGAGGCCAAGGTGAAGTTCAGAAGGGCCATTCTTGTGTAAACAGCACTCTCCACACCAGTGAACGGTCCCCACTGATTAATCATTTTTCAATTAACATTTTAATCCTTATTTTGAATCTAATTTCAAGTTTAAGAAAAGTTGCAAGAATAATACAGTGAATTCTCATATATCCTACACCCAGATTCCCCAGTTGTTAACATTTTGCTACATTTGCTTTTTCCTTCTCTTTCTTTGTAGGTATATCTATATTTTTTTCTAAAGCATTTGAGTCATTATGTCCCTTTACACTCAGTATTTCAGTGTATCTTTTCTAAGAACATGGATATTCACTTACATTAACCCACCGTAGTTTTCAAAACCAAATATAAATCAATGGAGTTCTGTTATTCAAACTATAGACTTTTTTCAGATTTTGCCAATTGTCCTAACAATGTCCTTGATAGCCATTGTTTTTCTGTTCAGGATCTACCATGTACTGCAGTCGGTTTTAAAAATCAAACGAAATCAAACTAAAAGAAAATACTGTTTCTCATTCTCTTACCCGTAAGGAGTAAGGGGTTATAATGGAAAATTGAGCCTATAAAATTAGCGTATCTGTATATTAAGTGGCAGGGTGCTGTGGGCCTTTTGCAGATGTATTTGTCGTCTCATCTGTCTCCTGCAGTCCTCAAGCAAGCGTACAAAGAAGCTATCCTTGAGCTGGAGCTACACATGCTGCCCCTACTGTACAGAGAGGTCACAGAGCTTAAGAGGTAGTGTCTGTGCTCTGAATCACCTGACCTCTTCCGTGGCATACAAGAAGGGTGGGACCCCAGGGACCTACGGACTGGAGGCAGTGAGGAATTAAGTGATGCCGCATTTCTTTTGTTTCTAATTTTTATATTGTCCTGGTAAGGAGCAGAAAATATATTTACCTTAGAGAGTTACCTCTTTTTGTTCGTTTGTTTGTTCCAAGAGATACTGTCTCGCACCTTAACTTGTTTACAAAACTAGTGAAATCATCAGTGACTGTCAAATAAACTAGGTTAGTGTGCTGGAAAGCTACTACAAAGTGCTAAGTAACGAGATGAGAAGAGCCTTGGTAACCTGGGTGGTGGTGGCAGTGGAAATTCACAGACTCGGATCCTCTGGGTGCTTCTGGCCTGGCTGAGCTAGTCCTTGTGGGAACTTGAAGGCACATTCCAGCCTTCAAGATTGAAGGGCTGTGGATTGAAGGGCTCCTGGCTTCTGCACAGATAGCTGGTTAGCAGGCATTCATAATTTAGCTTCCAAGGGGGTTCGTTTCAAAAACTCACAGATCTCTATACTTGGTTTTGTTTTTGTTTATTCTTGCTTGCTTTTTCCTTCTTGGGGAAGGAAATTGGAGTTGTTTTGCATTTTCATTCTCAAAATTTTTAGCGTTTCCAATGTGTTATTCCTGACCAGGGCTGCTGCTTGCCCATGAGGTGCTTCAGTACAGAGGTTAAAGAGGTGTCGCCTGGGCCTGGCGCACGCGCTTGTCGAGTGGCACTCAGCCTGCTCCCTGCTGGGTAGTGGCAACCTTTACAGCCTATGCAGCAACCTTTAATTAGTCTGCTATTTTGATTTGTCCCCAAATGAACGTCCTTTTTTTTTTTTTTTAACTTTTGATTGCATATTCTTGGTTACTGTCCTGCTGGCATTTACTTCTACTTGTCACCTGGTGATCTTTTGAGATTGTGCTACATACTATTTTTATGTATAGTGCTTTGAAATGGGTTATTTAGGACATTTGATTTTAGCATGTGTAACCATCCATAGAAAACACACACACACACACGCACATATATAATCAAAATGTCTCTAATTTTGAAGATTGCAGGTTTTTATGATGTTCCAGAAAAAAATTACATTGGGGAAAAATGACTTATGGTTGATTGCACTACCTGTATTTCCTAGTTCTTTTCACATCTGGAATTTGTTTTCAAACCCTATTTGGTATATCCAAAATGAATAATTAATTAGCTAACTATAGCATGCATTATTGATCTGTTAGATTTAGATGTTATTGCAACAAATTTTGTGCACATTATGAGACTGAAATAAAGTTTTTTGCACCCAGTGTTTCTTAAATTCTGGTGGAATTTCAGGAGCAGGAAAGAAACAGCACATTTGTTTTCCATCTAATTTTAGGGTAAAGTACAATTAAACTGTGTTGTCTCCCTTCTCCCTGTCATTTAGGTGAATCTCATTTATCCTCTGGTTTCTATTTTGTTCCCTTGTTTGGAAATAACGTTGGGAGGTAAACGTTTTCATTTGGAGGAAACTAACCTCGCCTGTGAGGACGGATATCCGAGTATAAAATATGCAGCCTCTGAACTTGGATTTCCCTGTCAGATGTTGAGGACAAGGTGATGTGGTTCTTTACTTACTGGCTCTAAATTATTCCATATTACACTGTCGTTGGTGAGTCAGTACTTACGTTATATCACAGCCTTATGCATTTACCACCTGAAGTTGGAGTTGATAATCACAAGAGCCTATAGTAATAGTCTTAGTAGTGGTGATGGGCAGTGGGGGTGGGTAGTGCCTCTGGTAGAACTGGTGCTGCTAGTGGGGGGATGCTCGTTTAGTTAGCTGCAGTTTATGAGTTTCTTGGGGATTTAGGAAACCAAACTGTTATTTTCATATTCTCCATTTCATGAATTGTTGTTTTTTTTTTTTAATATAGGAAGCCTGCATTCAGAAAGTAAGGTAGCCACAAAGCCTAAAAATGATTTGTATGAGTTGAAAAATAAATCTTTGAACTTGTGTGTTTAGCACTGTGAAAGTGAAAAAACAAAAGTTAGCGTACTTCATGAAAATAGGTAGAAACCCAAAGTAGGCACACGTCTTCCGCTGTGCAGATAGAGCTTCCACTTCCGAATGGGGTTCTTGTTCTTGACAAGGTCTCTGGGTTAGACGTGGGGAAAGGCGTGCCTTTCACCTTCACAACCACAGCATGTGTGGAGGCAACGGCTCCTCCAGCTGACGCCCCCTTGCCAGTGTCACTGGGACCCGAGAGTACACAATGAATCAGAAAGTCAGCTAAAGTAGGACAGCATGATGAGGTAAACATGTAGCTAAATATTTTTGTTATAACTTGAATCATGGAGATGTGCATGTTTTGGCCAGTCTTCTGAAGTCGTACCAAAGCCTTTTCTTTGTTCATAGTGATTAGAGATCAACACTCTCTTTCTTGGGTGAATCACATATGTAATTTATCATCTTTATCTAAAATTTGCCGTATTTATCATGCTTTCATTTTAGTGTATGTATTGGCGTGTCAGAACATAAAGATGCTTGGGAAGCAATTGGGGTGCAGAATATTTCCAGATTTTTATGATTCTTCACCCCTTTTTAAAGTAGTATTGTTTACTCCCTCAGCAACAGCAAATGTGTACACTGTTTTAATGTTCATATTTAGTCATTTTTAAGTACTATATAATGGCGTTAGGTAATTATGGTACAAAGGACAGCTGGCATAGACTAGTTTGGGGACAGATGGGAGTGGCTTAGGGATGCTGTGCGTGTGAGCAGATGTGCATAGGTGTCACCAGGGACACTTGTGACTGTCGTTAGTGCACTGTGGGCAGCAGTCGGTGTGTGTCTCACAGGGACTAGGGAGTGTCAGTTAATATAGTGTCTAAAAACTCTGTTAGATTTCTAGAAAGATCTAAAACAGAAACTGTGTGTGGTTTCTGGTAGATGTTCTGTAGCTCATCGTTTTCCATACACTCTGATCATAAGATCTGAGTTTTTTGTTCTTGTACATGGTCTCTTTACCTGCCTTGCAGATGTTTTTAAAAATGTCGCCGATATAGCTCAGTGACAGAGAACATGAATTTGTTCACAGGGCAGTGTATACGGGTGTGTCTTGTAGTTTTATTATACATAAGCCCAGTGCAGCATACGGTAAGATTCCACAGTCTAAGGTATCGGGAAGGAGTTTAAATTTTAAGAAGGGTCATGTCTCCTGGCAGTATTATATCCGTGGTTTGTTTTATTAAGGTAAATCTGGAAGCACCCTTTCCCACGACAGGTGGAGGGGGGAGGATCAGGAAACTTGTCAAGGCAATTCTTGCTCTTCTCCTCCTCGGGGTTAGAGGGGCCGGACTCTGAGCCCCTCATAGAACAGGCTCTCTCTGCTGGGGTTAGCGCCCTGCCCCACCGCCCAAAGAGGGAGAGCAGCACCCCCAGAGCACAGCACCGATGGACAGGCTCCCGCATCTTCGGGGTTACTTCCAGTCTAAACCTGGGCAGTGCTGAGTTTCTGAAGTGTCTGCTTCATCAGATACGCAGCACGCAGTGTCCTGCACATCCGTTTTGAAAATTTAACAAGCTCCTCAATATTGTTGGTTTTTAAAATCTCTTTTACCATATGTGTACATTTGAATCTACCCTTTTTAGAAATGTGTATTAGGAAAATATGCCCAGTGTTTGTATGACTAGTTTGTATACCCTGGTGTGAAATACAGATGCACACCAACTAACAATAGCTATAAAAATGAAATCTTACACAAGCTATGCCCTGCCTTCCCAGTCAGCAGGAACAAGGCTTTTGGTGGGGTCCAAAGGAAGCTTTATTGCTAGGGAGGTGTCGGGGTGGGGGGGTAGCTCTCAGCTTGAGAAGTGGGCAGGGGAAAGCGCTGCAACTTTTAGTATAATACATAATGCTGAAAGAAATTTTATCCCATCATAAAGATTAGCAGGCTGTGTAATTCAATTTAAAATTGGTTAGCATGTCTTGACTATTATAAAGCCTTTCTTTCTATTTTGTTTTGTTTTTGTTTTATCGCCACTCCATTATTTTAGGTTGTCCACCAATAAAGAACGGAACAAACAGCCAAACCATGCAGAATCTCTTTCTGTGGTTCTGCCAATTGCAGAAATTGTTGGTGAATGCAAGAGATTATCTTAAAATGAGTTAAGAAAATGCTCGCTCAATTGAACACCTCCTTCTTTTCTTTCTTACTTTTTTTTTTTTTTTTTAAGAAAATGAATTTCTTCTGGGCAAGCAACCCTGGAGAGTGAAATCCTTTTAACGGCATTTGCTGGGCACGGGGCTCGGTTCTCAGAGCGTTAGCACTTCTCCGCAGTGTCAGGGGCATTACTGTACCACTGACAATCAAGATGCAGTGGCTTCTGTTAATGCAAGACTAACAGACCCGCATCTGACCGCAGTTATCCGTACTGGGGGGTTAATAAATGTTCTCAGAATTACTGTCTTTATTTTCTTTATTACAAGAAAAACGGGCGGCTTCCGAAGCCATGCCTCCTGCTTCTTGCTAAGTCTCAGTGACTTGCTAATTAACTGTTTTGGTTCCAGTGCTTTATGGGCTCTGCTGAGTTTAATATTCACGTTAAGGAAATGCTGAATCCATTGGCCAAAGTAATAGGAAAAAAAAAACAAATTAAA
Source organism: Glossophaga mutica (assembly GCA_039655065.1). Classification (NCBI taxonomy): domain Eukaryota; kingdom Metazoa; phylum Chordata; class Mammalia; order Chiroptera; family Phyllostomidae; genus Glossophaga; species Glossophaga mutica. The sequence continues at coordinate 25,641,498 of CM077308.1, forward strand.
TTCAGCAAACATTTATCCAAAGGCCCTTTATGAACATGAGGAGCTATAGAAATAATAATAACAAGACGTGGATACACCAGAAGAATGTCTGGGAAATGAACACACAATATTTTTCTTTTTTGCAGTTTCTTCTTCTCCTTATTTGTGAACGATCTTAATTTTTACCGCTGTTCTGAGGGAGTTTCGGCCCTGGAGCATTTTGTTAGGGGTCTTCGTGGCATTTCCAGACTTGGTGGGAAAGGTGGTGTGATTGATTAGCAATGGCTGCCATGCTGTAGGACGGGGAGGTGGCTGCTCATATTCTGTGCCTTTGCAGTTCACCTTAGTGTCATTTGTCTCTGGTCACATTCATGCTCTCTGACTCTCATAAGACAGAAAATTGCCATAGTGAAAAATCCCCACCTGCTTTATTTTAACTTGTTATGGCCAATCCAGACTTCCAGGTGTTTATGTTAGAAAGTTCCTGAAACGACTGGGACCTAGACTTGGTGGGATTTTTAAGTTTCGTTCACATAGGAGGCTGTGCCTTATCTGTTGCAGGAAGTGTTGGCATATCTTTGAGGCATGTTGGGGCTCGTATATGAATCAGATGGTCAAGAAGACCAGAAAACACACACAACTCTTTGTGTCCTGTAGGATTTAAGAAACAAGTTAACTATATGCTAGGCTATAAAGAATTGAGGTTCTCTAACCACTGTGATGGGAGATAACTTTTGAAGCCTTTTGCATTCTTACTTGCACAGGAGTTAAATAGATCAACTCAGTTTACCCTGTTATATCCCCCAGAGCTTGGGCAGCTCAGCTTTCTCTAGTTTCAGGTTCCTGTCTCCCAAACCTGACCGCTTACCTGGCAGGTGGTAAAAACTCAGATTCCTGGAATGTAGCTCAGACCTATGGAGTCAGGTTCTCTGTTGGTGGGTGTGAACGGTTGGAGCTTTAATGAACTCTTCAGTGGCCCTCCTGCCAATTCACTGCCCTGGATTTGCTTATGGTGGCATTAGTTGTCATGTTCAGGGATCTATTCTGCATACTCTCATCACCCTTAGCAAGGTTGTTCTTTCCATCATGACCTCTGTGTACTTCTGTTACCTCATCTGTAAAATGGGATAATAATTCTTGGTTTGTAGGGTTGTTGTGAAGATTAAGTAGATTAATGTATAGAATAGTTTTTTAGGACAGTGCCCAACAGAAGGTAATTGTTATTTGTGTTGATTCTAAGCCTCAAAATTGTCATCACCATTTAGTTTGGTTTGCAAGGACTCTGTGAGTACCCTTGCCAGAGGCAGCAAACCACAATTCAGGATCTCTTCCTAAGTTGTTGTAAGGAGGAGTAGAAGGTGTACACACAGCATTGTTTGGGAGAGACGTTAGGTTGTTAATGAAGCATGTGGATGTGCAAACTGTGTTAAATCAGTAAGGAGACTTTTTGGGCTGGAAGAAACAAAATGTCTTGAATAACAAGGGATTTATTATGTCATCATAAGAAGGATGGGGAGGAATAAAGCATTTTTTAGGATCTGGTAATTCAGGGACCCAGTGATGATTTTCAGGCACCCAGGTTATTTCATTTTTTTCTCTTATTCTCATACATTAACCTTGCCCCTCAGGTAGGAGAGTGACTGTTGAAGTCCCAGGTTTATGAAGACATGAAAATGTTCAGTGGAAAGAGAAAACCATTCCCTCCTGGTATTGTCTGTTTGTATAGGTGGTGACCATTTCCCAGAAGTCCTTCAGCAGACTGACCCTCATGTCTCACTGGCTAGGATTGAATCTGACAATGAAATACCTTTACACGGTACTTTGGAGAGAGTATCCTACTGTTTTTCTAGAATGGAGTCCATGTGGTGTGACTCAGCTGCAATTCAGGGGACAACAGTGGTGGCATGGCTTGGCTGGGGACCGGGACAGCCTTGGGTAACACTTTAAGATCCCATGCTTATTAACTGTTCCCTGTGTTCCTCTTAAAAATTTTCTCTTTTTCTTTTCCTCTCCAACAGTGATTTTCAACCTTTTTTTAAAAATCTCAGGGTACATATTAAACTAATTACTAAAATTCTGTGGCACACCAAAAACTGTATTTTTTGCTGATTCGACAAAAAATCAGTATAATTTTGACTCATTCACACTGGATGGCTATTGTTGTGTTGGCTGTTGTCATTTTTTTTATTTGACAGTCTAAGGGGAAAGAGGTCAGTGCCCCTGACTAAATAGTCAGGTATTGCATGTTTTAAAAATTCTCGTGGCATCCAGATTGAAAATTGCTATTCTGTTATAGCAGTTCCCAACGTTTTTGGTGTCAGGGGCCCATTTTACAGAAGACAGCATGGTGAGGCGGGGAGGGGGGGACGTGGGAGCAACAGGAGGCAGAGCTCAAGTGAGCTTCGGTCTGCAGCCGGGGCGTTGGGGTCCCCTGCTCTAAAGTATTCCTTTTTCTCTTGAATACTGTTCCCAACATCGCTGGGGTGTGTGTGTGTGTACTCGAGGGTGTATGCATGCTTCCTGCCTCTTTACATTATGTTACACATGATTAGGGAAGTCTGTTTCTGCATATCTCAACTGATTATTGATAAAGGGCTGGACATACAGCAAATATTGACCAATCACCCTTGAAGACACCTTTCTTGATCACCGTATATCAGTAGATTTTGCCTATTACTCTTTTTTTGTAGCACCTGCTAATTCCCTTCCTAGCAATTCTCATAGTCTGAGTTTCATTAGTAAGTATTCACATTTTTATTGTCTATTATTCCAAGCTGAGTATAAGCTCTCTAAGGGCAGAGACCCTTTTCCATTTTGTCAGTTATTACATTCCCAGCCAACACCCAGCACACTGCCTGTCTAACCCTAGGACCTGGGGGAATAGTTGTTGAATGTTGTAGAAAGACTGTGATCATTCCATAGGCATTCTGAGACCCAATTTCATTATCAAGTATCATTCCGACTTTTGAGAGGGTCAGGGATCTAATGAGATTTAATGGGATCTAATAAGATTTCTTTTCCCCAAGGCTGCAGGATTAGAAAATTAGGTTATGACCTGACTTTGCAAGAACTTTGTAATGAGCCAAAAGGGAAAGGAAACCTCAAAGAGGGTGAATCTGAGAATCCAGAGTTGAAAGTGAACATGAGAGAGTTAAAAAGTAAGAACAGTTTAACTCAAAGCATTGACACCTGGCCAGATCTTCCTAGTAAAGATCAACTTCACAAGCTTTGAATGAGTTTGAATAGAAGTGGTTACAGTTCCCAGTTGTGAATTATTATGTTAGATCCTGCAAAAACACCTTATTTTTTAAACTAATATATCTAATCTCCCGTTTCTAGCCAAAACACCAAAGGAATTCATTAAAACAAATAAAACTAGTCTTTTTCGGAAAGATTGACCTTTTTCAGCACTTCAGAATCAATGATAGTAGCCTAACGTCCCACTGTGAGGAGAATGATCTAGCAAAAAATGCTGATATTTCAGAGAGGCAGAAATGAAATACTGTGGTTGAGATGAGCCTATGTATTTACAAGAAGATATCAGTTTAGAAATCTTTTTTCCCCCAGAATCTTGAAAAACCACCTAGGTATTTGATATGAAAAAGGGAGCCACGTTGGCTAAGAGGAAGCAAACATAGCCTCTTAGTTAATGATGGACAAAAATAAGTTAAATTGTGATGTTTGTCTCATGGAAGATCTTTACCATTGAATTTCATCAAAGGTACCTCAATAACAGTGTCAGAGTCAGAAAGAAAGTTTGGAAGGACCGTGGCTGGGTCCAGAGAGGTCATTTCTATTACCCTAAGTTCCTCTCTGATCTAAGCTCACTTAAGGTTGCTAAACAGACGCCTTCCATGGGGTCAAATGAAAGACAATGGTCCTAAGCTATAATAGCAGAGGTTTAGAAAAGAATAGAATGAGCACCCCGACCATGAACTTGAGCAGTCCTGAGTGTTGTGTGATATGAAGAAATAAGTGGCCATCTGTCCTGGGTTTTATTGAACAGGGCTTGCAGGTAATGGCAGATTGATTTTAGAAGTCAGAATTCATGATTGCTGGCAGCCTTTAGAAAAGCCTCTTCGTTTCTCTGAACCTCAATTTCCTGATCTATAAAACACTCCTCGACTCAAAACTCTGACTGTGTAGTTGTATGACATAATAAAAAGGAGTAGAGGATTGGGCTGCCAGCGTAGGAGACCCTGTTGCCACTCGCTCATTGGGTGACCTTGGAGGAGTCACGTAGCCAGCCTTGCAGAATCCTGGTTTTCCATTGCATGGAAAGAATGATTCTGATCTCTGAGGACTCTCCAGAGTTGGAACATCAGTGAGCTTGGAATGAGAGGACATGATACCAGGGGCATCCTGCTGCCTCTTGATTTTTTTTTCTGTTGGAAGCAAAAGGGAAAAGCTGGCCCTGCAAGTCCATTTGCGTGGATTCTTTTCATCTGGCCTGGTGAGTGGGGGGCCTGAGAGAAGATGCACACCCAAGTCCTGTTGGGCCAGGGCAGTAGGCTCATTTGTAAAGAGTGGCCTCTGCAAAGCCAGCTGTCAAAACAGCAGTGATTTGCCTCAGAGGCCTAGGGGTGAAAACGTTCAGATGAGGCGATACAATGAAGAGGAAATGCAGGCGACTTCCTCGATAATGAATGGCTATTCCATTAACTCCACTATTGATTATCTCTTCTGATCTATCCAATCCTGGGAACAAAGGCTGCAAAAATCTTTAAATGAGTAATGTTAACCATGCAACAGCAGTGATTCCCCTCTCTCTTGAAATTGAAACACATTATTTGTGTGATGTGTATAGTTCATTTATTCATTTATTTGTTCATTTGTTCACTGCTTCAACAAAATTGCATTTTTAACTACTGCAAGCCAATATCTTCTTTTCCATCTGCCTTCCCCTCCCTAAAAGTCCCCTTGTAACAGATTATTAAAATCAGATTTGGTTCCTCAGTTGCAATCAAACAGTATACCTTGTAAAGGATGTAATTGGTGACCTCCTCAGATAAAATAAAAATAGGATTTTAACACTTTAAGGCCATTTAAAATACAAACTTGAGGTACTAGCTACTCACACCCATGTGATTCTTAGCCAGGATAAAATTATTGCTTAATTATTCATTTGATAAATAATTATTAAAGCTTTTGGGAATGCCAAGATGCATCAAACATAGTCTTGGGGTCTTATAGTCCTGAGGTCCGTAGTCAAGTGGGAGAAGGAGCCCTGTAGACACAGTCTCAGTCTGCAAACTGCAAGCACTTGGCAAGCTCAGAGCCATGCAAGATAGGAGCGGAGGAGTGGCTGGTGGCAGCCAGATCCCCAAAGCTGCACACACCACACGCAGGGAGTTTGGCCTTTTGTCTATAGGCAATAACAGGGAATCCAGGAAGATTTTAAAGTGGCCAAGTGTGTGTGTGGAGGAAGTGTATGTGATGAGATCTGTGTTACAACAAGAGCAGCTCAGCTTTAGTGTTTAGGATAGATGAAGCAAAGCAACCTCATAGGAAGGTGTATTCGTTTGTTTGAGCCCCAACAGAATACCACATATTGGGTGGGTTTAAACAACAGAAAATTATTTTTTCACAGTTCTGGAGGCTGGGAGTCCAAGATCAAGGTGCCAGCGTGGCTGCATTATGGTGAGAGCCCACTTCCTGGCTTGCTGAGGGCACCTTCTCACTGGGTCTTTATATGGTGGAAGCGGCTAAGGAGCTCTTTAATAAGGGCATTGATCCCATTTATGGGACTCTATCCTCGTGACCTAATCCTCTTCCAAGGGTCCTCAATGTGTATTCCAAATACCATCACGTTGGGAGTTAGGGTTTCAACACAGGCATTTTAGGGGGACTAACATTCAGACCATCACATATGGGCAAGGAACAAAGATGTGGGACATGAAATAGACCTTGGGCCCCAAGGCCCTGATGGACAGTGCAGAAATCCTGTCTTCCTGAGGAATTACTCTGCATACCTCATGCTACTTCATCCCAGAGGGGAGCCTGGCGGCAGTTAGGCCACAAAGCTGTTCCCAAGGAAAGAGATCAGAGGCTGTTGGAAGTGCTGTTTCAATGAAGCAGAAACCTGATTTGATTTCAGACCCCAAGGAAGTCTTCTTCTTTGTAGCTTCTGATTGTCTGGAATTTGTTTTAGAGAATTTTGCCAGTTGATGAGCAGGGGAGAAGCAAAAATGGAAGAGGAAAATGACTGCTCTCCATTCCTTCCATCTCGTTGCTGTTACTGTTGATCGAAATAACCTTCCCCAAGAGATTTCTTTTAAATCTTTACTCTGGAGATGCTTCGTTAGAATTTTGAGTTATAAAATAGGAAAAGTCCATTTTATTGGATTCCAAATTTTGCTCTATGTGGCTTCCTGTCCAGAGTGCAAATTATTGAAATTGACATAGGATGTGTGTGCAAGGTAATATCCCCTTTCGTTGGCTCTTCTCTAAATTTCAAGATATTCTGTAGAGTGGATTAGATTATGCAGTGAGTAGGGACTCTAAAGAGAAAATAGAATTGTGTATTGATGCCTTCAGAAATATTATTTGATGGCAATAAAATATTCTCTGAAATTCCCTTCAGAGGAGAGAAAATGGAGTTTGTTTGCAGTAATTGCATTTTCTAGCATTTGCTCTCACACTTTCCAATATAAGCCAATTGGAACCTGGGATTTGGTTTTGCTTATTGGTGAAAGTACCATGTAAATTGATCTGTGATGCATTTAAAGAATATGCTTTTGAAAGTTTGGAAATTGAGATGGCTTTTTCTTATTAGATTTCAAGAGTATTAGGGTTCATTTCTATATTTTAGTCTAATGTAATATTAGCCAAATACGTTCTTTTTCAATTTAGTTTTAATCAAGTTCCAGAAGACCATTTTCATCGAGCCCCAGCGGCACTGTTAAGGCCGGGATTTTATTTCCATTGTCAACCCTCCGTTCTGGCTGCTGCGGACCAACCCCGCAGAGTCACTGCACACGGATGCCCCGCACTCATCCGCCCAAACACGGTTTCAGTGTGCAGAAATCATAGCAGTTACCGCAGAAAGATTTTTTGTTCCTGTTCATGGGGTTAAGGTGGGGAGGGAATCCAAAAAGCCTTAAAATGGTTCATTTCCTTTAAAGAATATGGCCTTGATACCAGTGTTATTTTTATTTAATTTGATTTTCACCATACTTAATGGTTTAAAGTACAAATACATAGGATTTGCATTTGTTCCTCTAATTATTCAGTAGAGTAATTGCCACTTGTTTTTATAATTATTGCTGGAAGGAACACCTTTCCTCAGTTGCTTTTTAAAGGCTTTGTGGGGGAAAAACAACAACATAGTATTTTCAGATCACCTGAGACTTTGTCAGTTAACACTCCTAGTTTATTAAAGATAATGCATGGAATATTCTTTTAAGGTAGTAGGAAGTAGGAAATAGACTGCTTACCCTGAGTGAAGTTACAATGCAAAACAGAGAACAAGTAAAAAAATAATAATAATAGCAACAACAATCGTTTTTTATGTGCCAGGTTTGCATTAGGTCCTTTATTGATCCTCCTCAGTCTGCCTGTCAACTCTGTGATTAGGTTGTACAATTATCCTCATTTTTTGCTGGTAAAAGGAAGGTCGAATAACATGTTTTGAGTTTGAGTTTTATAGGTAATAAGTGACAGAACCAGAAATTTGGTCGCAAATCTGGCTGACGGCCAAGCCCCTGATCTTTCCATCAGGCCATCTGTCCCTACATTCTCATACGACTGAGTGATGGGACCGTGCCCACAGCTCGTCGGGATGGGACTAGACAGTGTCTTCACCAGCTCTTTTTGTGACTGTGCAGTGGACCCTGAACTGGATGCAGTTTAGGAGATGGTCTGTTCGGATGGAGTATGTTGGCTGGGATGTGAATCTTTCTTAACAAGGCAAAGCCCCCATTTGTAAGGAGGAGGCTGGACAAAATAAACTGTGAGGAGACCACCTATGGTTCCAGTGGTCCAGCCAGATCCTAATACTCAAGTGTAATTGTAGCTGCATTGCAGTGAATGGCTGTCACCACGGCTTCACAGGTAGAAATAACATGCTGTGCTGGTCTGGGGGGCAGCTTAGAGGTACCCATTTGGGAAACAAAGAGGGTGTTGTCATTCATTTGTTACTACCTTGTGGTTCTCTTTTAAAATGTATGGGTTTGATTGGGTGTTTGTATGTTTGTATATGTGTGTTTGTTTTTAAGTCACAAAAAGTTATGTTGGAATAGGTTCTGGTTGAGACAGGAATACATGCAAGCAAGTTGCTGCTGAGCAGGAATCAAATCTCTGAGCTCTTCAGGTCCCTAATAGTTACGAGTACTAGTGGCCTGTCCCTTCGTGGTTTATACTGCTTAGTATGTTATCTGTCATCGGTGCCTTGTACTGGTGACTTCTCAGGTCCAGAGGGGCCTGCTTTCCTCTGTGAGGGATGACCTTTTGTCTCCTCTGTGTGGATTAAGGCTTATAACATCTCCCGGTGCCTTGAGAATCTTTTTTGTGGAGGAGGCTGCGGAAGAGGAGGGAGTGTTTCAGCTGTGGCTTCTTATGTTAGCCCTAATTCCTGCAGCAGACCACTGGGCTTGCATTCAGCATGCCTTACCTGCTCCTGGGTTGCTTCTGGCTCAGTCCTGACATTATTGTAATATAGTTTTCTGTGTTTAATATTTCTTAGACTTGGTTTCCCATTGCAAGCATGGAAGAAACCCTAATGCATGAGTTTCAGAGGAGAAGGTAGCAGTCTGAACCTGCTGTGTGGCTCCATCAGCAAGTGTGAGTATGAACGTTAGAGCTGTCAGGACTTGTGAAAATTAATGGAGCCTGACGGGGGACAGACTGAGGTCAGAGACAAAGCTTGCCCTGATTGAGTGTTTCTGGTGGCTTTGCAGCCCAGGCAAGCGAGTGCAAACCATGGAGCCGAGAGGGATTGCTGGAGGTTCATTCATTCACTTAACAGGTAGGCAGTGGGCACCAAGTGCCAAGCATTTTTCTAGGTGCTGGAAGTGTAGCAGGGAGAGGCTGCAGCTGAGAAAGCCCTCTCCCTGTCTCCAGGCTGGACTTAGCCCTTCTCTGATATTAGCCCCCAGTAATCATCAGTGGGGGGATTTAGGTGACACATCTCCTAGTCCGTCCCACAGCTACAGAGTTCTTCCATCCTCATAGCCATTGGGTTTTTTTCCCCTTTCATTCTCCTGCAAAATTTTCTGCCTGGCCAGTTTTTAAGCCCAAGTTACTCTTCTTTAGTCCTCAGTGGAATATGGGGATTTTAAGAGTTTGAACATTCTCCCTCTCTGCTAAAGTCACAATATTGAAAATATTATAATAATTTAAACAGAAAAGAGTGCCTTCTTTCCTCCACCTTGCAGGTAGAACAAGGTCCCTTTATAACACTGGCATAAGGGAAGAGTGTTTGAAAACAGGCCCCTGGCACTGCCCCGTGCAGGCCGAAGGTTTCAGAAATGTGATCGATCGTAGCACAGCTCTTTTGGTTAGAGTCAGCCCCCTGATAATAGACCTGACCATCTATCTGTGTTATTCTTTGTAATCTCAGAAAGGTAGTTTCTTTCTAGCACACTGGCAAGGAGAGTGAGCCCGAAGGCTGTGCCTTGTGAGTTTGATTCTCCTGGGCATCTGAGATCCACAGCAGGTTCTTTGTCCGTCCTGTCTTCTCTGTGTTCCTTCCTTCTTGCTCCACAGTGAGGCGAGCTTTATTTAGCACGAGGGCTGTGTCACAAACATTTTTGGTTTTCTCATTATTTTCAAAGAGTCTGCAATTTATAGGCTATAATTTAGGAGTGTGAAGGGGAGTGGGCATAAGGTTTGACAATCTTGCAATTTATCACCTTTAAACAACTAGGTTTTCTTTTACCCAGGAAACTGGTAAGTGATGTTTTCTTTGGGATGCTCCCCTTTGCAAAGAACTACTATTGCACTCTGGGTTCTTTCCTTTCCTCCTAGTAGAAGCAGAATAAACAGGAGATAGCGATCAATTAGCCTTGCTTATCAGATCTCTAATAAAAAGTGGGGCATGGAGAAGGTGGTATCTGTCATCCCCACAACCTGATGGCCACTTGGCGTCCCTCTGTCCCATATCCCCCACCCCTGAGGAATGAAGAGTGCAGTGCAAGAACCATCTTCCTGCAGGTGGCAGGGAGATTCCCAAGAAAAGTGATGATTCTGGAGTTGACTTTGGATTTTGAGTTGACCTGAACTTGGCTTTTCTACAAGAATACATCCTATAATGACTTGTAGCAGAAAAATAGGTTGCAGTTGTATGGTACTTAATTTTGAAAGACGTTAAGTTTTATTGGTGATGTGTCAGGGGAAGGGGCAAGTGAGCAAGGGATCTTTTTTGGCCAAAGCCGTGTTTATATATGTTTAGTTTAAAATGGCGTGCCCTAGTCCTCACTGCTCCCTGTTACTTCTACCTAGTCCAGTTCCCATTTTTGTTTTACCTCTGAGGTTCCTGTAGGCATTTGGGTTTATTACCTTGAACTTGTATTCTCTTGTCATAATCTCCTCATAGTTCTCATAATTGAGCCAACAAGTTTTTAAATTCTGGGAGCCTGTATAACGTTGAGCAGAAGAGCAGTTTTTCCTCTTCCATCAGGTTGGTGACCTTTCCTTCTTGGGTAGGCTCCCAAATTCTTCTGGGAGCTAGTGGGTAAGGAATTACACCCGCAGCTGCAGTAATATTTGGGGGCTGCCTTAAATGAGGCAGGATGCGTGTTGTCACAGTGTGAGGCCGACATGGCTTGATGTCCCCCGAAGGAGAAATCCATGACGTAGGCAGGCGAACATCTGGAGTGGGGAGTCCTGTCTCATGGCATCAACAAGAAGGGCCACAGCTGCCTAGAACTAGAGGGAAGATCGCCGTAGATGGAGGAGTGGCACGAGGAGGACTTAAGTTAGGTCCGGGATCAGACTTCATAAGGCTGCTCAAAATTTGGAGTCACCTGAAAGAAGAACTAGCAGAGGAGGCAGAAGAGCTCTTCTCGGACCCCCGCTGCCACCAACTTGGCCTGAGACTTTGCTCATCCAGTGACCGCATTCCCTCGCACTCAGTCCCTTCATCACTAAAATGGAATTGGGTACATCAGGGGTTTTCCTTCTTAATGTGTTTAAGCCAGCAGTAACTGTCTTCAGATGGAATCTTCCCCCAAACTGTGAACTAAATGAAAGCAGTGCCGCTGTAGTGACCCTGAGAGCAGGCCCCTCCCTGCTGTGCCTGTGTGCCCCGCCCCAGCCTGGGGTGGCTCATGGACACAGCTTTCAAACCACCAGATCCGGCTGTCCTGGAGGATCCCTCTGTCTCCACGTGCTGTGATTTATGGGAGCCACTTGAAGTGACAGATTAAATGTCCAGAATTTGATAAGGGAGGGAGGCTGACCTTGACACAGTTCACTGTATGTCTGCTTTAAAGTTGTTACGGATTTATCAGACACGTGCACACCTGAGGACCTGGAACTTCACTGAATACTCTGTTCCTCTCTCCACCCTCGGAGAGCACTACCGCATCTGATGCTAGGAAGGTATCAGGGACACTCCAAATGAACAGTAGAATCTGGATGTTCTCTGTCATAGTTTATATTAGTCATTGTGAGTGAGAGGCCGGCCCTGGCACGGATTTTTTGGTACTCGGTAAATATTAGAAGGGTTGGCTGACAGGTCGACTGAAGGAGGAAAAAAGTGATGTGTTTAGGGAACACATTTTGCAAGATTAGAATCATCTTGTCAGAGGTGGTTGGGTTTGTACTGTGCGCAACCTGAAGGCCTCAGAGGCCACCCACCATCACCTCTAGATCTCTGCGCCTTAATGACCTCACTAGTCCTTCTGTTACCTTGAAGGGCACTCTGGACTATGCCACTTCCTGGTTTTGGAAAAATCCAAGTTTTCATTTCCATCTTCAGATGCTTTCCTTTGAGAATAGTGACATCATGCCATATTTTCTTAGATAGCAACTGGGAAGTTTAATCATTATAATAATCATCATAATGCAGCTACTGAGTGATTATGGAGTGCTAGAAATGATAGGTTCTTTGCGTGCAGTATCTTGCTTAAAGCACACCAAACCTCTGGGGCAGTAGTATTATTTTCCTCCTGTTTATATTTCAGGAAACTACAGTTTAAACAGTTGTCAGAGATTATTTGGCTAGATGGATTTGGGGGCAGAGAGTAGACACTTCAGGGGGACAACATGACACTAGTTTAAATCTTGTCATAGCCCAAGGTGACAAGCTCAGTTCCTGGAATTCTAAGGAAGCTCCTGGCAACTCTTGTAGAGATTCGCTCATTCCTTCACTTATTCACCAAATACTAGTTGTGTGCCTGCCATTGGGCTGGTGTTGAACTGGGTACTTCGTGTCAAACAAAGAACCACAAGCCATACTCCATGCCTTCAAAGATCTGGTAGGCTAGGGAGAGGCAAGTCATATGCAAAAAAGCAAAACTTAAAAAAATGGAGTGAAAAATAATTAACATGCACTAATTGTTTTTACTCCATATCATGCATGTGCTTTAGAAGCTTTTTCTCATTTTATCTGGAAAATAACCTGTGAGGGAAGGGTGCAGTTACAACCCACGTTTGCAGTGCACCTTGGAGAACATAAGGAGCTATAGACCACAATAAAGCCATAAATTTAGCTGCATTCAAGGCTATGTGGCTAACACGTGGCAAAGCCTGGAGTCCCTGCTCTTAACCCAATGCCGCCTCTAGGGTTAAACGGTGGCACATTAAACATTGAGTCACAAAGAATAGAAATGTGAGACATACAGTAAGGAAATGTTAAATAATACCTGTAAAAGTAAAGATGAAGAGGAAGAGTATAAAAAGTCAGCTGGGATGCAAAGGAAGCTGAGGAAGAAGAGGGAGGCAAGGAAACATCAGAGAGGGAGGAGGAAAATGAGAGTGCGACATCAGTGATCAAGGGAATTGATACTTGGGGGGACAGGGTGCCACTGTGCGTGGTCAACGGAGGTGAGAATTGAGAACAAAGTCTTGGCTCTGGCTATTAGGAGGTTCTTATTGACATTCCAGGATAAGCTTTTGGAAGAGAATAGAAACAGAAGCCAGATTTCATTGGGCAAATTCTGATGAACCATTTGTCTCTACGTTGCTAATTCTAATAATAGTGTGGGCCCATCAGGCAACGCAAACATGAGGAATGGGACAGATGTGAGAAATGATAGAAAGTAGTGAGGTCTGTGGCAGATCGAAGGTCAATATTGCCTGAAATTTTACTTTTCCAAAACAAGCTAGACCCCTGGCTGGTGTGGCTCAGTGGGTTGAGTGCTGGCCTACAAACCAAAGGGTTGCTGGTTCAATTCCCAGTCAGGGCACATGCCTGGATTGCAGGCCAGGTTCACACTCAGGGGCATGTGAGAGGCAACCACACATGATGTTTCTCTCCCTTTCCTTCTCCCTCCCTTCCCCCCCCTCTAAAAATAAACAAAAAACTTTAAAAAATAAACTAGAAACCCAGAACTGATTTTTAGATATTAGTTCAATTTTTAAAAAATGAAACACACTTAAGGGTCAACTATAATATCTCTGTGGGCTGAATTTGGGCCACCAGTTGCTAGCTCCTGGAATTCTCTATCCATAAGCATGCAAGTGAAATGAGGAAGCATCTCAAAGAAACAACAAAGTTAGGGGTGGTTTAGGTTTTTTTTTTTTTTTTTAAGATTTTATTTCTTTATTTTTAGAGAGAGGGGAAGGGAGGGAGAAAGAGAGGGAGAGAAACATCATTGTGCGGTTGCCTCTCACATGACCCCCACTGGGGACCTGGCCCCCAACCCAGGCATGTGCCCTGACTGGGAAGCGAACTGGCAACCCTTTGATTTGCAGCCTGCACTCAATCCACTGAGCTACACCAGACAGGGCTGGTTTAGGATTTTATGTGAGGCATGTGTGTATGTATGTCAAAGGCTGCTTGTTTTTTGTTTTTTTGGGATGGGTAAACATAAACTCTCTAGGGAGGAGGATTAAATATATATATTTATATATATATTCTCTCTCTATATATACTCTATATAGAGATCTCTCTCTCTCTATACACACACACCACACACACACACACACACACACACACACACACACACACACTTTATATATAGAGAGAGAGATCCAAAATAATGAAAGAGACCTGTCTGGAAAAGGCAAATGCCAGTGGGAGGAACGGGATTATGAGGTCAATTCTTAGAAAGATGATTTTGATCTTCTTTTTCTTAGATAATTCCCTTTAACATTTCCTCTAATAAGGGCTTGGTGATGATGAACTCCATTAACTTGACCTTATCTGGGAAGCACTTTATCTGTGCCCTCCATTCTAAATGATAGCTTGACTGGATAGAGTAATCTTGGATGTAATTCCTTGCTTTTCATGACTTTGAATACTTCTTTCCAACCCCTTTTTGCCTGTAAGCTTTCTTTTGAGAAATCAGCTGATAGCCTTATGGGAATTCCTTTGTAGGTAACTGTCCCCTTTTCTCTTGCTGCTTTTAAGATTCTCTCCTTATCTTTAACCTCAGGTAATGTAATTATGATGTACCTTGCTGTGTGCTTCCTTGGGTCCAACTTTTTGGGACTCTGTGAGCTTCCTGGACTTCCTGGAAGTCTATTTCCTTTGTCAGATTGGGGAAGTTCTCCTTCATTATTTGTTCAAAATAAGTTTTCAATTCTTAGCCAGTTTTCTTGTTCTTCCTCTTCTTCTTCTGTCATTCCTATGATTCAGTTGTTGGAGTATTTGAAGTTGTCCCCAAGGTTCCTAAGTCTCTCCTCATTTTTTGAATTCCTGTTTCTTCATTTTGTTATGGTTGAATGTTTACTTTTCCTTCTGCTCCAAAACATTGATTCGAGTCTTGGTTTCCTTCCCTTCACTGTTTGTTCCCTGTATATTTTTCTTTATTTCACTTTGCGTAGCCTTCACTTTTTTCCCTTTATTTTGCGACCATACTCAACCATTTCTGTGAGCATGCTGATTACCAGTGTTTTGAACACTATATCAGATAGGTTGGCTAAAATTATGAACAGTAAGATGACAACAAACTCACAACTATCAACAACTCAACCTAAAAAAAAAAAACAAAACAAAAACAAAAACTAAGCAAACAGCTAGAGCAGGAACAGAATCACGGAAATAGAGATCACATGGAGGGCTATCGGTGGGGAGGGGGAGGGGAGAGAATGGGGGAAAAGGTCAGGGAATAAGAAGCATAAATGGTAGGTACAAAATAGACGTGGAGGTTAAGAATAGTATAGGAAATGGAGAAGCCAAAGAACTTATATGTATGACCCATGGACATGAACTAAAATGTGGGGAATGCTGGTGAGAAGGTAGGTGCAGGATGGAGGGGGAATAAAGGGGAGAGAAAAAAATGGGACAACTGTAATAGCATAATCAATAAAATATACTTTAAAAAAAGATGAGATGATGCAGAGTGATAGGAAGCTAAGAGGAGGAAGTAAAGATAGCCTGCCTTGAGGTTAGAGGACACATTGTTTGCCAAGTGGAGAGTCAAAAGGAGCCTGGCCCAGGCCACTGTGGCTTCTTTGGTTGGAGTATATCCAGTAAACCAATAGGTTGCAGGTTTGATTCTCAGTCAGGGCACATACTGAGGTTTTGGTTCAGTCCCCGGTCAGGGTATGTATGAGAAGCAACCAGTCTATGTTTCTCTGTTGCATTGATGTTTCTCTCCCTCTCTTCCCCTCTCTTCCCCTCTCTGTAAGCATGTCCTTGGATGAGGATTGGGAAAAAAAAAAAAAAAAAGAGGCAGCCTGGCAGCTGGAGAGGAATCTGGAAGAGTTTTGTGGTGACTGTTTAGGGAACAGGCAGCAGCAAGAATGTGAGACAATTAGAACTGCAGAGTAGCAGTGAGGACCCAGCTGACTTGCATTAGCCTTTAGTTTTAAGTGAGCATCTATTTATGTGATACCACCAGGCGATACAGGCACAATAAAAGACACAGATTAGAATGAGACTTAATTGCTATTCCTAAACTTTGTGGTTTCACTGTGGTCTGTAGCTCCAGCCCGAACTGATAATGGACTAATTTCCCACATTTTATTCTCCCTTGCTCCCATCATCATATCTTTGAATTATCTGTACTATTACTTGTCCAATGTTTTTCTTTAAATTATTTCATTTTAGATATAGGTGTGGGCAAAAGTAGGCTTACAGCTGTGAGTATGTGAAACACAGACTTTATTATTATTTAGTATTTATTAATTATTTTATTTTCCATATGAACAACTGTAAACCTATTTTTGACCCACCCTGTATTTCATTTTATAGAAAAATGAAAAACAGAAAAGTGAACAGACATTATTTGCACTGTTATATTGTATTTTTTCAAATATCCATTTTTAAAACATACAAAAAACTATTTGACATCTTGCCAAAAATTTATCCCCATTCCTCCTAATATAATTTTGTATATCACAGGTGGAATGTATGTCACATCTTGGGAAGGATGGAACTGGTTAGTTTTAGAGTTCTTCAGGTCATTCAAAGCAAGAATTTTTCATGTTAGAATAAGTGGATATGGCCTTGATATATATATATATATATATATATATATATATATATATATATTTTATTCAGGCCTTGATACATACATATATTTTATTCAGGCAGATCGCTTCTATGGGTTGGTCTGAATAAAATAGATAAAAAGCAGGCACCTTTTTGTTTGATGTTATTTGAATACCAGGAAGTTTGGAGCTTGACTGCAGAGCCTTCCAAATTAATCTGGTAGGGAAAGAAACTCAAATGCTGTCAAGTAACAGATTTGTCAGCTGCCCTGCTTACACTTTTCATATAAAACAGAAAGGTTGGCAGATTATAGATAAAAGGTCAGTTCAGCAAAAAAAAAAAAAAAAGAAGAAGAAGAAGAGTATATGTCAGACAATCTCATAACATAGGTAGCAGAGAATGGAAGTTGAAACTACTATTGGATTCTCAGAAAGAGATGAGTTTGTTGGCACCGTGTAAATCTCATCACTGTGTCTGCAGCTGTTCATTTTGGTGGCTACTTCTTTATGTCCAGTCTCCCAATATGATTTAGAAGACACCAAGGAGTCCTGTCTTCCTGAGGAAGATTTACTTTGCAGCAGTTTTACTTTTTTTTTTTTCAAATGGGTCTGAAGGGCAGACATGTACTTCCTGTTGTTTTGTCTCCCAATCTCACCCGTGCCGTCTCTGAACCAAAGCTCTAAAATGGGAAAAGCGAGAAGCCAAGCCCTTTTGCAAGAGCAGTGGTGCATAAAGAAAGGGTTTACAGTGAGTCCATCATCATGAATGATTAAAGGAGAACCGGGCAGCTACCGCGTGAGTTGTACAAATAGGGTTGCTCAAAGATTCAGGCCAGTAGGACCTGTGTTGGAACAAATTACTGTCCAGGAAAACGGTCCAAACTTGGGCACACAGGTGAACTGGGGGTGTGGTGTTAGGCCAGTGGGGTTGCAGAGCCATGATATTAGAGTTGTGGGGCATCTCAGAGATTTCCAGCGTGTGCAGTGCTTGGAATTTGCAGCTTGTTAATACATCTTTCATTTGTATTTTAAGTGGGAGGAATTGTGCAAAATATATTCATTCTATCCAAGTGGCTTGTAGTATGCATTGCACTTCTTACTGTGTTGTGCTAATGCAGATTATAAACTCACACAAACATGTACTTGAGAAAGGCTTCCTATTTTCCATGAGCAGTCCCCTGGCAAATAACTGAGGCCAGAGGCATGTCACAGTATCATAGGCTAGTAGTCAAGGATACCGGCTGACACTTGGCCACAGTGTTTTCAGTTTCATCTTTCTGTAGTGTTATTTTCTGACTGCTTTCATCTTTCTGTTTAGTCTCCCCATTAACCCGCATGCTATATATGCACTTTTATTGCTGTTAGAAACATTAAAAAGTGGAAGCTAAAGAAAAACCAGTAGCATTCCAAAGCATATTCTGGTAATCTTAAAAATTGCTTCAATATTAGCAGATACGTTTGCACTGTGCTGCTGGGATTATTGGGGGCTTCACAGTGGCATTGCTATGGTTTGCATTGCTGAAATGCAGGAGGACCCATGACAAAATTTGCTCCCCACCCTAAAAATAAATATAACTCTCTTCCCCACTAAGCCTCATTAATTAAATCATTGACTCAGGCTTGCTGGTAAGGACCAATTCTTTACAACAAGTGTATCCAATTTCCTGCTAGTGGTAACTTTCATTCTTCCTGGAATCTCAGGAAACATTAATTTTTCGTTGGACCCAGGAGTCTCAGGAAGCTGGAATTATAGGCATTATTGTCCCACCCTTTTTCCTTTCAAAATGAAATGAAATGAAATGTAATGAGCAGCAGCCCAGCGGTGAGGCTTGAGGGATGGGTAATGAAAACGGATAGAAAGGGCATTAATTTCAGGATGGGGACAGCTGCCCAGCACTATCTCCCTTTGGATTTTGGTTCTTATAGCATCACGGTGAGTTATTAATATGTATGATCTGTACTTTATTCAAACATTATAAATCTATGCAGAAGTCTGGTGTTTGGGTTTTTCTTTATAGCTTTCATTCTTCTTCCCAGAATTATCTCATTTCGATCGGGAAACTTTTGCATAAAAAGCACACACCAAGAGCTCACATTTCCATACCATAAATATTAAAAGGGGGTTAAGCTTTACAGTTTCTTCTCCCATCCCCAATGGGTGGAAAGTTAGCCTTCAAATGCAGGGGGAGGCATTATTAATGTTCTTTTTATCCCCAAGCCAAAAGATAAACTTTAACTTACAACATGGAATTGTACTGTTTTACTTACGTGAATTGTGGAATGCTTGGCTATGCCACAACTTTTATATGAAGGATATGCTAAAAATCTAGCAGTCATCTGAATTGTTAAGAATAGTTGGTTTGCTTATTTTTTTTATTAAAGTAGAGTTGACATACAATTTATGTTAGATTCAGGCATATGACAGAGTGGTTCTATGTTTATATGCCTAACGATGTCATCTGCTTGTTTTTTGAGGACCAAACCAAGTTCAGACCTTTTTTTTTTAAAGGAATGTGATTAAAGTGCTTTTTGCTGAATTCATCACAGTGAATCTGTAGCATACAGAAGAGGGAAATGGAACCAGAAAACTTAATGTCTTCTTAGTAGCTTTTTAGCTTCTTAGCAGCTTCCCATCTCTCGTTTATTGTCATTTTTGTTAGCATAAAGGAGTAGTCATAAATTTTGGTTCCCATGGAAATATAAAGGAATGCACGAGCTATTTCATTTGGGTGTACCGTCTGTTAATCACGCAGTCTCGGCTGTTGTACTTCATGATGGGAAATGAACGTGCTAATTGGTGCTCTTTTTTTTCTTATTTCAGGAAACCTGCCATATGAATATAAAATAGTGATTGCTGGGAATCATGAACTGACATTTGATAAGGAATTCATGGCAGACCTTGTTAAACAGGACTACTACCGTTTCCCCTCTGTGTCCAAATTGAAACCAGAGGACTTTGACAACGTTCAGTCCCTCCTGACAAACAGTATTTACTTACAAGACTCGGAGGTAACTGTGAAGGGATTCAGGATATACGGGGCACCTTGGTAAGTGTCCATTCGAACAGTCTCGTCCTCTGTTTTGTTTTTTTATTCCCCCGCTCAGCACTCAGAAAGCCTGGTGCAGACTTGGGTGCTGTAAAGGAAAAGGAGAAGCTGGAATGAATTCTTATTGCTGTATTTCTGACAGAATACAAAGTCTGGCCCTGCTGTGAAGGGCTGTGTTGGTTGTTTTCATTGTGATGCAGAGGTCTTTAGGCAAGATCAATGGGGCAGGGCTTGGGGTGATATGGGTGTGGGTGGGGCTTCTTGTGTGTATGTGGGGGGGCACAAAAGGATTTGGGGGAAAGGCACCATCGTTCCTCTTCATGCAGATTCCAGGGCTCTGGATGCTCCCTCGCCCTAGGCTACTCATTTCCCTCTCAGTGTGTACTGGAGACACTCAGACTGTCTTGCTTAGATTAGGGTTTTTGAACCTTACTACACATCAGAATCACTAACTCTGAAGAAATACAGATTTTTGAGGCCCTGCCCATCCAGACTCTGATTCTCCTTCCTTAAGTGGAGCCCAGTAATCTGTATTTTTCAAAGCCCCCCAGAGGAGGCTAATGCCCAGACACTTTGGAAGTCATGGGGTTAAGACCTCAGTACTAGAGTTCTCTGCACTGAGATCTACCAAACTTGAGGCAGGTGCATATTCTCTGGGGCCAGACAAGAAGTATTTTGACCTTGGCTTCTATCAGTTGTCTGGTTTTGACGAAGCTGATTCACAGAGGTTGAGCCCCAGTTTCTGCATCCCTGGGGGTGGAAATAATACATCCTTTAGAGGGTTATTACGAGGATTAAATTAAGTGGCATTTGCAGTAGATTTAGTTTGCTTAGGATAATAATTTTCTGGCCTTGGATCTGCCACTAAGTATTTATGTGAACTTATTTGGCAGATGAGAAAACTTCAGAGTCAGTTATTTTGTTCATCTTAAAAATGGGAGTGTTAGATCCAAAGGTCAGTGTCAAAGAAGTCTTGGGCTTTTATTATTTATTTACTTTTCGAGTGCTCTATATGTGTCTAGAGCAGAAGAATTAACTTTTTACTTACCCCACCTGGAGAGGCAGTGCAGTCCTGCCCTAGGAGTTGCAGATGAAGGCTGGAATAGGGGAGAGTAAATTCAGATTGGCCATCCCACTCAACAGTTTGGTTTGTCCTCTGTAGAACAGCAAGTTGAAATAGTTCCTATTTCATTTGGCATCTGAAAGGACCGATGAGTGGATACAGGAAGTATATCCATGTAAAAATCAACCTGACAAGGATTATGAACTCTTAGTTGAGTTCTTACTATATATGCCAGGCACTATCCAAATCCTTTATATCTATCATCTGATTTATTTCAAATACCTTTAAGAGATGGGCACTATTCTGATTCTTATTTGGCAGATGAGAAAACTCAGGCACAGAAAGGCTAAGTGACTGCTCAAGAATCACAGACTAAACGGTAGCATCCTTATTGGAGACTGACGACAGGGCTCTCGATGTGGCTGAGGTGGCGGTGGCCGTTGGTGGTTATTGTCTGCAATGGGCCCATCCAGCTTTAGTGACATACATCAGTTCATTTTTTTTTTTTAATATGTGAGAAGGTAGTAAAGGGAAAAGAGAATAAAGAGTAGAAATTAGTCTTATCAAACAGGAACCTGACAAAGGAGCTCAGGGTGGTGCTGGAGGTTGATATTAGCATTTCTGGGTAAAGAGGAGGAGAGAGAGCGAGCTGTCCCAGATGTCCAGCATGGTCCTTAACGACTGTCCAGTAGCTGAGGAATGACCTCTGACTGACAGAGAAGTTATGTGGAGTTACGATCATTTTTTCAATAACTTAGATGACCTTTGAAAAATCTTCAAAGGGCATTGAAGATTGAAGGTTATTGCGGAGCAAACAGGATTTCCCGAAACCTCTGGATTGGTAGTTGTTGAAATGCTGAGGGCCGACAAGGCTCCTCCGTTGTTAGAGCACATCCAAACACGTTTAGGGTCAGGTTTAGCTAAACCAGACTATGGCCATGATGGATGAGGCAGTGGTTTTGGATCCTGGGGCAGATCTTGCAGCATCTCAAGAAATTAAAAACAACAACAACAACAACATAGTAATTCAAATAATGTGATGTGATGAGGGATAACATTTTTTTGGTGGTGGTACAAACTCGGACAAAGTTTGTGTCTGAACTGGATGCGTATCATTCAAAAATTTTACTTGAATATTGGAAAAGATAGTGAAGTCAAGAGAATAGACACTCTTAGCCATCTGAAATGTTTTCCTGAGGTTGTTTCACCCATAATTTATTGGGATTTCCCAGAAAGTTGGAACTACCTCCTACCTAGCATCTCCTTACAAGGAGGGAGATCTTTGTGTGGAATTTGCCTCACCCAGAGGAATTGTTACTAATTGTGTCCTTTGACTAAAAATGCAGAGGTTGATGGTTAGAAAGTTTCAGTCTCATCCTGCATTTTGGAGGCATCCGTAATTTGGATCTTACTGTGAAGATATTTTGTTAAAATCAATATTCCCAGGACTGTTGAAAATCTGAACCTTGACTTAGGAATGCCTGCGTGCCCATTTCCATGCAGGGAGGACAGATTTTCCCAGATCCCCCACCTGTTCAGCCCGGGGACCTGGGGCAAGTTTCTGAACACCTCCATGTGTCTGTTTTCTCATCTCCGAAGTGGGAGATATCAGTGTTACCTCCCTCACATGGTTGTCAGGAGGATAAATGAGTTAATGTGTCTGCAGCATGCAGAACACTTCCTGGCATCCAGGGAGCACTTGATAAGTGGTAGCTGTTACGGATAGAGTGGGGTTGCTGTTTCCAGTCTACTTTATACCTTTGTCCACTTCATACGAAGACCATTGTACTAGTCAGGTGGGTGAGTCTAGTAGCCCTAGTTCAGCCTCTGCTGATTGGGTGACTCACTTAACTTCTCTATTGGTAAAAACAGGGGCAACGTCAGAATCTTGCGGGCATGCTCATTTTAATATCTTATATGATTTTTAACCTCTTTCACTATTAAGAATTAGCTGGAAACTAAGTTACCATCTTTCTCCCTGAGGAAGTTAGGTTTTTCCATTCCTCAGTTTTGCTCAGAGGTAAGTGAATGCCTATTTAGTAACCTATTAGACATGCAACCCCCGAATAATGTAAACTGATGAGTTACATGCTTTTCTAATGACTTTTTGGAAGAAATACTAAATTCTGGTTTGCTGATTGTGCTAGCGGTTTGAATCTAAAAGCAAATCAAATGAAAACCTTGATACTAAGGAGTTCCATCCTCCCATAGCTTTCTCAAAAGTAATTGCCATCCGACCAAGAAGATAGCTCTGACTCATGTATCTGAAAAATGTGGATTGTGACTTGGTCTCCTACATAAAGGGCTGTTCAATACGTGTGTATAACTTGTAGCAAAGCTGAGCGCTTCCTGGAGATCAGGAAGAATGAAAGGAGTGTCTCTTGACTGACAGTTTAGCAGGAACTTGTATGTGGAAAGTGACTTACAACGCTCCAGCGTGTTCACGTGTGTTCACAGCTGACATGCGCTATGGTACTTTTTCAGTCCCTGAGGAAGAGGGTTCGGATGGATGTTGTTTGGTGGGTCTGGGAAAATTCAGTGGCCTGCACTGAAGAAGTTGTAAGCAGGATGGCTCATCCTGGGGGAAAGGTGCTCCCCTGGAAGGAGGACAGGGGTTGACACGTTCCTGGGGACACCCCTGCTTCAAGAGGTCTTGTGGCAGGTTCTGTGGCTTCTTTATAGAGTCATTCCTCCGTACCCATCAGCTTTAGAACTCATCAAACTCTCTACTCATCTCATTTTGACAAGAAGAAAATGTTTCAGCACTCGGTGCTTACTCAGGACTTGCCCCACTTGTTGAAACCTATATGAATCTCGACGCTGCCCCACAAGAGAATACGCTTCATCGTTCAGTACTCATCGGTTCTGGAACAAAGTCACAACGAGTACTGAGGTACCACTGTATTTTCCTTCACCATTTCGTTATTCCAAAAATCTTAAAGAAAGAAATTGGGCACAGTGTGTTGTTATCTTTGGGAGTAGCAGTTCAGTCACACTTTCTCAATTTCTCCTATTATGCTTTTCTCTCCCTCTTTGGGGGACAGAAGAAAAGGGTCTTGTGTTGTGAGACAGTTCCATCCGCCTAAGACTTAGCTGTCGCAGCAGGAAAGCTGGTGGGTTTCTTGAATCCCTCATGTTGATTCTCTGCTGCCAAGATGGTTCCTGATTTCCTCGTCACAATCACTCTCCGCTCCGTAATGTCTTTTCCAAAGGCTGAGTGTGGTTAGAAACAGGAGAGATACCATTCTAATCTGTCAAATGTTGGCCACTGTGGTAACTAACTGGTCGTCTGGCCAGGATAGAAGGGCAGTGGAATTTTAGAATCTTTTTTGTATTTTTGGTTACTGATCTGTGGAGCCAGCATCGTTGTAGTGCAAGCAGGTTTCAGTAAACTCACTCGTGGGACTTGGCATTTAAACATCGACTAGCCCCTTCTCCCCTGCCCCCAGTTTCAATTGCTCTTTTGTTACTAAGATGCTGTATAGGAAAAAAAAAAAAAGATCCTGGTACTAACTGAGCAGCAGCCAAGCTGCAAAAAGTAAAGAGTCCATGTATCCGACCGGCGCAGAGCAGTTGTGTGGCTCAGCCATAGCCTGCACCTCGTTCCCCTCTTCAACAGAAATGCAGAGCTGGTCTCCCGTGGCTTTTAATGAATATGAGTGGGGCTTTCCGATGTGCAGGAATTTGATCTCTGTGCTGACCAAGGGGTCAGGAACAAAGAGCACACTTTTTCATGTTAGAGTAGACCCAGGTGTAATTTGTCAGATTTAGTAACTGTGGAGGAAGTGCCTTAACTTCTGCAGCAGGAAAATTAGATCTGGGGCCTAGGCTGTGTAATTCTAAAACGGCTGAAATAGCAAGAGAGAGCCCATTTGAGTTGCATTTTCAGAGGAAGTGTGAGCAGGATTTGTGTTTTTCTCCCTCCTCTCTTTTCCCCACGTCGGATCATAAACATGTTGAATTCATTCATTCATTTAGATGTAATTTTCTCAGCATTTTTTAAAGTGGGAGTTAAGTGTTGATTTTACTCTGCAGCGTTTATAATTGTGCTTGCATACCAATGGCTACAAGGTTGCTCACGTTTCCTGGTTCTGTTCAGTGTGATCGTACTTTATGTTTACCCTGTCAGAAAAGCTTCAGATGTTTTTATTTCCAATTATAAGTTTTGTAATGCATCATGTACTTTGATGACAGTCTTCAAGTTCTTGAAATAGCGAACAAATTAACAGCAGATATTGAGTGAAAGGATTAGAAAAACAATTGGCAACTCATATGATAGAATTCAGATATGGGGATGGGTGGAATGGGCTCATTTGTTTTATTTTCAGTCATACTTGTAATTAACTTGGGCCAAAAAAAAAAAGGAAGAAGGAAAGAAACAACCCCACATTCAGCAGGAAAGTCCTTTCACACTAAAGAACTGTATAAACGGTAATGGTTCTGTACCACGTTCTCAGGATTCCAGCTTTTATTCAGGAAGCTTCAGAAAGGTATTGGCACAGAAAAAGGTCTCTGTGTGTGTGTTAAACAAATATGCACTCTGCTTTTACATGATTCTGTTTAAAGGCCCAGGCTAACATTTCATTTTTCTTGGCTCAGCGCCCATAGACTCTCCCATTATGAAACCTATGGCTGTTCTGCCCTGCTCTCAAGTTTCAGGCTCTGTTTACATTTTTGCCCATTTCAGAATGCAGCTGACTGCTCTTAGAGCCGCACGGGATCAGATTCTCTTCTGGTTTAACAACTGCCCTGTTTATTTGAAAAAGGAGAAAGCAAAACCGATCGCTTTGCTTCCTACCTCCCATTGATAGCCATGTCAGTAAATAGCATTTCGAAAGCTGGTTTATGCAGAGCTTGTGATGTTGGATCCACCTGTACCTTTCTGCCCACTCTGTCAAAGCTTGAAAGCTTGTCCTCATGCCTTTAGCCGATGTGTTGGTGATGGTTGTATAGACCAGTGTGGCATAGATAGAAGTCATATGCATATCAGTATTTGCATAACTTAAAATTTTGCCTACGCATTCTGAGAGACAAACTCAATTAGCAAACAACAATAATAAATTCGGATGGTATTTTTTACCCAGAGAATGTGCACATGTGTTATTTCAGTTGGGCTTCACAACCATTCTACATAATTAAAATTTAAATTGAAAAGCAATTACAAACAATTAAAATAGGCAGAGGATGTATTAATAACAATAGTAGCCAGCTTTTACAAGTGTTTATAAGGCTACTCAGTAGAGCCCCCTTTTGACAGAGGAGAGCAAGATGGAGTTTTTGCCAGAGAGGTTGACTTGCCCAAAGTCACAGAGTTTGTTTGGGGGCAAGTGGGGCTGGAATCCAGAGCTCCTTTGCTGAGTTCTCTAGACTAAACCAGGATATCCTAGTAACCACAGAAGTCCACCTATTCTACTTGTCAACCTGCGACAACTCATGCAGTGGCCACTTGGAACACTGAGCTGTTTCCACCCAGTTACAAGGGCAGACGGATCCAGGCCAGGACGCTGTAGGAGCTCTCAGGGCTCAGAGATGAGGTGCTTGCGGGGGAAAGGAGGCATGTTGAGGGGACACAGCAAACGAACCATCCTGTATCCTTTATGTGGTGTGCTCTGCAACCTAAGGTTTTCAAAATGAAAAATCTGTGTCTCATAAGACATGGATCAGCTCCTTCTGGTCTTCTGCACTGTAGAGACAGCTTCTGTTTCCATTGCATATCCATCGGGGGGGCCAAGTGTCAGGTGCATGTGGCTTTTTCCCTCCAAAGCACCAAGTGGCAGGTGAGAGAGACAGCAGCCCTGGACATATGCACCGAGAAGGAAGTGCTGGCCGTGTGCCTCCGCTGAAGTCAGGCCTGGTGTGAGTCCAGGCACCATGCCACAGAGAAGATCTGGACCTTCATGTTAAGACCCAACTGGCTGGCTGCTGGGTATTCTTTCATTTTCTTAGGTTATACTGACAGGTTTCTTTTTATACCACAGTTGCTGCTGGTGGAGGGAAGGAGGTTATAAAGAGATACAAGCTCTGTGAGGCCAGGAACCCTGTCTGCTTTGTTCTCTGCAGACCCTAAGCTAGCCCAGTGCTGGCACATAGTGGATGCTTAGTCCGTATCTGGCGAATGAATGAATGAATGAGAGATGTGTCTGTGGTTGTTGGACTGAAGGTCTACACAGCTGTAGAAGAAAAGAAAATATTTGCAATACGAGATCTAGCATAGCCATGAATCTCTAAGGATGAACAGAGGGGGCACGCATAATGGAATAAAACAAAGTGCTGAATTATGTCCATGAGCTTCGTGGACATACCAGGTCCTTCCTGGATACAGAAAACATAGCCACACCTCTCCTGGTGAATGTGGTTTAGTAAAGCTGAGGACTGGGAGCGGCTGGACAAGCTTAACTTGAAGGCAGTGAGAATTTTCAAAGGAAGGCTCCAAAAGTATTTTTAAGCTTTTTATTGTCATTTCTTTACCTCAGATGCCTTATCTCCCTGCTGTGAGCCAGAATAGAAATTTCTGTTAGATTTGGAGACTGCCTCTTCAGGCTGTGGTAAAGGAAATCAGCGTAAGGTGTGAGTTTGGTAGGAAGCTCTACCAGGTGGGCCGTCAGCCAATCCTTTGGACATTAGAAACCTGTTATCAAATATTTAGTATTGTCTTTTCACAATGGTGGAATTCTCAATGGTTGAATTCTTAGAGTTAAATTAAAGTCACGTAGACTCTGTATCATTTATTTTCAAGCTGTTTGGCAGACACGGATTTCTCATTTTATACTCCGAACTCCAAGTAGAATGTGAATTTCTCCAGGTGTTACCAGTATTATCAGATAGGAAGTCCTTCGGGGTCCCGCAAACAGTCTTCACCCGTCTCTGCCTCGTTCACTTCACTGCTGCTGCTCTGTTTTCCTGGGGCTTTCTTCTCCCCCGTAGCTCATACGTGCTCATAAGTAAGTCCAGGTAACTGCACTGGTTCCTCTGATCCTCCAAATGATCTGCAGCGCAGCAGGTGAGATGGGCCTCGGAGCACACAGGTAGGCAGTTGCCAGCTTCCACCCAGTGCTCCCCTTCTGCTAGGCACTGCATCTGTGCAGCCTCAGGACAACCCTTCTGCCCCTTCTGATGAGTCCGCCCATGGGAAGCTTGCTGGGGGACAGCCTACCATGTGTGCTCAGGGATATCCCTCTGGCAATGAAGGCTTTGTGGACACTGGCCTTCAGCTCTTCCTGCTGGTTCCCTTGTCCTTTAAAGCATCAGTTCCTCAGGTTAACCAACTTCTGGCAGGGTCTCCTCAGAAGAAAGGCATGCACTGAATGATCTGACTCTCAGGCTGGACATAGTTTAAATGGCTGCAGCCCTGTTCTGCTTGCTGAAGGTGGGGGAAGGCCATGTGGAGTACAGCGCTGTAGGTGTTAGAATTCAGACACAGCTGTCCCCAACGAGCTTGAGTCTCAATTTTAGCATTTAGAACTCATTTACCTTGTTAAGCAAGTTATTTCCTCTCCTGAATGGCAGTTTCATCTGTCAAATGGGTATGCAAATAATAAGGACTGTTTATTGAACATCACCCACATATAGGTACCTTATGTAACATTGTTTTTAAGCCTTGCAGCACTCCTACAGGAAAGGCAGTTTTACAAGTCCCATTTGGGAGATGATGAAATGAAAGGTTACGGAAGTTAAATAACTTGCCCAAGGGTGCTCATTTCCCAAATAGCAGAACTGGGGTTGGAAGTCCAACCCCAAAGCCTTCATTATTTTTTTTTTTACTAGTCAGTGTGTTGTTCGTGGGACTAAAATGTGATAATGTAGTTAACTTCCTGCCACATAGTAAATGCGCAGTAAGTATGATTTTCTTCTCTGAAAAGTACCAATTGTTTAGTTTTATAATGGCTACTATTTTTTCATTTTTGTTCTGTTTGCTTTTTGTTTTTCTTTTTTATGATGGTGTACCAGAGTAAAAGGGAGAAGCAAAAGGGGGCAGAAATGAGGTGAATAGGAAACTTAGTCTAAGAAAATGGTTACCCCTGTCTGTGTGTGTATATAAGAGAGAGAAAGAGAAATTTAAAGGCAATTGTACAGATTCTTAGCACAGCGAGTTGCTTCAGGTCTGGACAAGTGGAGCCATATAAGGAAGGAACCCCATATATTGGCTGCATTTGGTCAAAAGACATGAAAGAGTGAATGGGTGTCTGTTAAAAGAAGAAATGTGGACACTCCTAAGGTCATTTACATGAGTATCATTTTGAATTTATGAGTAACACTTGGCACTGCGTTTTCACCCAAGAAAAATAAAGGTGATCTGGGATGAGACTCTAAATTGAATGTGGAATGTTCTGTGAGGGCTGTGTGTACAGGAAGTTAGTGACAAATTTCAAAGCCCCTGGGGTTTGTACAGAATGTGTCTACATACTGTCAAAAGGCAGAGAAGATGAATTACAAATCTGCATTAATTCAGGAGAGGCTATGGGAAGATAGTTTTGCTCAAATATTAGAAGAGATCAGCACGGTTAACATGTAAATAGAGTTAGTGTGACTGGGAATGTCCAAGTATGAAATTTACAGTGAAAACTCAACGGAGAGAAACACTTGGTGCCTAAACGGCAAATTAGAGAAAATGGTGAAGATCTAGCTAGCCTAAATGAAAACTTCCCATGACAGCATCTGAAGATGCTGGTGATATTTATTGAGGAATTCAGATACTTTCAGGCCTGCCGTCTGGCATGGTGAAATTAAGATAAGTCACATTTTTTTAAAACATGGTGCTGAAATTTCACAGAACTTTAGTAAATCAGCATTGAAGACTAAGCAAAACCAATACTATATTTGTAAAAGAAAAAAAAACAGGTCAGAGTAGACACATTGATTTTCCAGTTTTCCTAAAATTTGTTATTCCCGCCCTCTACCCCCCCTTTTTTTTTTACATATTTTGTACAAAATGATTGCACTTAAAACTAAGTGGCTCTGATGCCTGCCTAGCTTAATAACTGGAAATTACTGTTTCCCTCACTGCATTCCAAGCTACTGTATGTGTTGAAATTATGGACCATGTCAATCTGAACACTGAATCTGATCTGAATCCAGTAAGATGCCCTGAGTTTTCATGGCACACAAGGCCTCATGAGCCATGGGAAGGACCTCGAAGTACCGTGGTTCTAAAAAGAGGATTATCAAAGACAGAAGCTAGGGGGGAAATGTTTTTATTCTCTTAATGAT
This sequence comes from Glossophaga mutica, assembly GCA_039655065.1. Classification (NCBI taxonomy): domain Eukaryota; kingdom Metazoa; phylum Chordata; class Mammalia; order Chiroptera; family Phyllostomidae; genus Glossophaga; species Glossophaga mutica. The sequence continues at coordinate 25,671,336 of CM077308.1, forward strand.
TTAAAAATCCAGTGCCCAATTCATTAACCATCATCTGACCTCTGTTTTTATTTTGAATGAAGAATCAGTAGAAAACACCTTCTTGTTTTGATCCGTTCAGAACCAGTTAAAGGTGAGCCTAAAACCTACTCAGAAATTGTTGATGGCAAAACTAGTGCGAAACATGCCGCTGGGCAATTACTGGCCACTTCTCACCACTTTTTTACTGCTTTTCCTTTGGTGTTAGGACTTCAGGGACAGAGAAAACTGTGGAGAGGAAATTTGAGAAATTCCACTTGTGGGGTTGGCTTTTGTATTATTTAAACGAGGTAATATGGAGAAAGCATTTGAGAATGAGGACTTTGGGCTATGCTTTCATGCCTCTGTTACTGAAATTCCTCATGCTTCCCTTTTTTTTCAGATGTAACAGCAAAGACTAGTTTCTATTTTTAACCAAATTCAGCCTCTCCCTTAAAAAGATGTACTTCTATAAGGAGAAGAATTTACCTGTTGGCCCAGCAGAATGAGTAGGAAAAAGATGGAAAACGTGTGTGTGTGTGTGTGTGTGTGTGTGTGTGTGTGTGTGTGTAGTGCTGACCCTGACCTCTGTGCTTTTAAATAGCTCTCACCCCAGACGGATTCTGTGTGGTTGTGGCTGGCATAGCAGCTTCAGAGACAGGGCCGTGAAAGGCGAGGGAGTGTTCAGCGTACTGAGTGCCTTTCTGCATTCAAAAACACTGTTGAAAATCTGATATATGTGGGAGTATTGGTTTTTAAGGTGATTTGCTATAAAAATTACCTTCTATAGAGTGTGAACTCGACTCTGAAATGCCTAAGAGAAGCAGGGCCCCTTCTTTGGAAATTGTGAAGTTTGGCCAGCCTATAAGCCACAGGCGTAACTGAACTCTGAAGTCAGCTCTGAGATTTTGTAACTGGTTTTTGTTACGAATATAATGTATTTTTCCTTGGTTGATTATTGCAATAAACAGAATAATTGGATTATTGATAAAGCAGAATACAAGTATGCCAGAAAAAAATGCATTCTTTTTGTCCATTGAACCTAATACTCTTCTTGTGAATGGCGGGGGTGGAGGGGGGTGGAAGGCTGTTTTTCTGGGTTTCTACAAGTAAGAATAGGAAAAACAAGGTGAAAGGAAATAGTTACTGCAGAAAATCATCAAGAAGTAGAAATCATGCAAAAAGTAGACATCTAAATTCCTAAAGATTGTTTCCCAAGCTGTGTAAACTCTCTTCCCTGAACCAGATACTCACATGGGTGAAGATTTTACAGTTCCAGTAAAAATTCATACATTCACCTGGTTTTAGTCATTTAAGAATTAACATCAGAGAGCAATGGTATGTTTTTCTTCTTATATTTAGCAGTAAGCATTTCAAAAGCCATATCTCCAGTAAAAATATACAGAGGGATCATGGCATTACAAAAAACATATAAATATAGAGAGAAAATGAAAACCGAGAGGTAAATACACCACAAGTAGAACAGCGGTTTTTCTCTTATGAATGTTCTTTTCTTTCTTTTTTTTTCATTCTACTTCCCTGGGATTTCATATATTCTAACAGTGGGTATTTTTACAGTCAGGACCAAAAAAAAAAAAAAAAAAAAAAAAAAGGCCATATTCTCTTGTAAAATGTGTCTAGGGGTAATTTGGCAATTGACTCCCTTCTTCAATATTATGCTTACGCTGTGTTTATAGCTCTTGTGTATTTGAAGGCTGGGACACACACACACACAATTCACAGACTACCTGTGTGTGAGCCATCGCAAAAGATGGGGAGGTGGGAGCGCCCCTCCTGATCAACAGGTGCCTGTGGTTTCCCCTGCTGCAATGGAAGGATTCCCAGAGAGCACCCAGAGCCAGCATCTTTCTGCCAAAAAAATGTTATTTCCTCTTTTAAAACAACATCTCCCAAAGAAGGTGGCACTTAGATGCCTCATTTGGTGCTGGGGTGACCAATGGGACCCAGACCTCTCTGGTGCCCCATTTTGATTTATGGCTGAATGCAGCACCTAGGGACTTGGGGTCTGAGGGTCTGGCTTTAAAGGATGTGACTTCAGATGAGGAAGCCTGGTGCCTACCTTTGCTTATTTGTATTCCAGTGCTGTAACCTCCCCTCCTTTTCTGTGTCTTTGTTCTATTAATCTGCAAAACAGGGCTCACTAGACTTGTGATTAGTCCTTGGAGCTTGTTTCTATTAATCAGTCTGCAAAACAGGTCGACTTGGATGCTTTTGTCCCAGAGCTTAAATGCGTTGCCCTTGTCAGGCTGCGGTTTAGGGTGTTCAGTTTGCCTTAACCGGGACCAGGCGGTGAAATTTGGTTTTTATATGCTGATTGCATTGTCAAGAAAGAAAATACCGTTTGAAAAGGCAGCATGAAAATGCTGATGTGGAATTGTAGAGCCATGGTTTAGGAGGAGGAAAAGTTTATAGAAAATATACCTTGTTTAGCCTGGCTGTGTTGTACAATGACCTACGTAGTGCCATTGACTGGAACAGAAAATAAGGCATTATGCATATTACATAGTCTGGAAGTATGGTGTCGAGCAAAGGTTACCTATTAATAATTTTAGGTTATTTGGAATGTAATTCTCGTTTGGTACTTAAAGTGAGAATATTGTTCTTTTATCTACAGTATTGAATAATTATAAGACCCAACACAATTTTGTGAATTTTCTGACTTTTTTTTTCTCCCCACCCTCCCTTGTGTGGATGGACCCTGCCACAGACTGAGATGACTCTACCTGTTAGGAGGGGGAAACTCTGTCTCTCAGTTTTCTTATCTTCATTATCAAGGGACAGGCATTGACTTCACTGTGGAGATACAGTGTGGGTTAACGGAGTGATGATTATAAATTGCCTCGTAAAAGGCTCGTTATCACCATTTTAAAAATTCTGCTAACTCTAACATGTGAATGATAGGATTTGCTGGTAAAGAATTTTTTTAATGCATAACTTTTCCGAGGGACAATGACACTGGGGGGGGACCACAGTTTTCTGTTGAAAGTCATCTTTTACATCTCTAAAAATTTCTAGAAAATTTCAGCATTCATTACTTGTGAAATAACCATTCCCCCACCCCCCAAAAAGAAAGAAACGTGTTGGAGTACTGTAGATGCAAGGAGCAAACTGTCAGAGCCCCAAATTAAATTTGTCATCAGTGATAAATTTAGCGCTCTAAGATCCTTTAATAAGTGCTTCAGCTTGATTTATTGGTTTTGTTAGTTAACAAGAGTATATTATGTCTTGTACAGAACTTAGCAGAAGCAATTTCTGACTAGACCGTCCTTGATTTAAAAATAAATGAAGTCTCATTTTAGTCGTGGTGGTAATTATTTTAGTACTAAATTGGAAGGTAAGTAACTGCAGTCCTGTCATTAATATTTTTTTTAAAAAGGGAGAAAAGGGAAATGTCAAGATGTGAAAGGGAAGACATCGAAAAGGTTCTAGTTCTTTATTTTTGTACATACTTTATTTCCTTTGTGTATATGCGGCACGTCTAGGCTGTTTTACTGGTTGGGGCTTAAGTTGCAGCCCTTGCATATATAATCACTAATGAGTGTCAGGATTCAGCTGCTAATTTGAAAGGCTTTGTGGCTCCTTCACCCCAGACACTAGCAGCTTCATTAGGCTCTGCTTTGTCCAACCTGACCTTTGCTGGCCTCTAGATCACAGCCAAATACCAACATTATGCCAACACCCTCCCAGCTGAAACAGGCCAGACACAATTCCTTTGGAGCCTATCTTATCAGCATCTGCTCCTGACAGACTTGGGTGCCTCTCCAGCACACCACGTACTTAGGATTACCTTTCCCCGAAGAGGACCTGTTTCCTCATACCCATGGAGGGGGGCGGTATTCAGTGGATTGGAGATCCGAATTTTACAGCAATTAACACATTTCTCTGTCCCTTTTTTTACAAAATGTACTTTTATAAAGCGTAACTTTTAAAATGTATTTTTATGGATGTTTCAGTGAAAGCAATAAAAGGGGTTTTCTCCTTGGGAAAATACAATTTACTATTAATGACATTAAGTAAAAGAAAAAAAAAAGAAAATCGAATGGTATTTTTTTCTTTAGAGATTTATCATTGGAAGTCCTCAAAATCAAACCAGGTATAGCAAGCAGGGGAAAAAGAGTTTTCTGTTGTGCTCTGTTAAATATCCTGAGAAATACAGCATGGGGCGTGATTTGTCAAGCTTTTGGTTGTTGGGAAACAAAGCCTTTATTTTTGAATGATATTGTTTGTGGATTATCCCCCTCCTGTTCCCAATTCCCAGAGAAATGTTCTGTGTCCGTTTAAGAATTGACCCTGTATTTGTTATGAAGCAGTAGTTAGGTGGAGGTATGTTTTGTCAGGCTCTGTGATTATCACCCAGGAAAACAAATCTGGATCAATAGCTAGTTCTCATCAGATCCAGCCTTCAAAGCCAGGTCTCCGGTGATTTTATTTTGAAGTGGTTTGAATTCTTCCTTTGTACAGGGGTCATAAAATTAGAGATGGGAAAGAACTCTCCGATTACATCACTTTTTCCACCCCTTTGGCCAGCGTGATCTCCCTCCCTCCAGCGTATTCCCTGGTGTTCCATTCAGCCCCGTTTAAGATACTAAGACAAGAGAGGCTCCTTGTCCAGTCCCCTCTGGGAAAATGTCCCACGGTCCTTGACTTGTGGACATGATGTTGAGCATGCACGCTCAAGTTTTCTCCTTCTTTGAGAATGGCCTCAGCATTCTTCCCTTCAGTCTCTTTTCTTCTCATTCCTTGCTTCTAAAAACCCTTAGGAACTTTGCCTGTCTCGTCAAACAGCCTGTACGTATTGGGAACAAAGAAACAATAGGCACATGCCTGGTTTTGTCAGTCTTTCCTTCTCATGCAAACAACAACATTGTTGAGGGGGTTTCTCATTATTAACCATGTGTCTGAGATGCGCGTAAATTTGAATGGTCCATAAATTTTACCTATAAATGAATCTCGTAAATCCTTAGCTATTGCATAGACCCCGTGACTAGAGCTTCTCAGAATCATGAGACTTTTCAGGAGTCTAAGAACAAGATGAAGACTGCGAACGTTTGTTTTTAGATGGGCAGAATTAAATTAATCAAAGTCCTTGGTTCATGGCACATTTACATCACTGGTGTATGTGTAGCTCTTATTAATATCCTATTATTTATCCTTTTCTGAATAATGTAGTGAACAGCCATTAGCCCACACACAGCAGAGCACTTGAACACACACAATAATTTCTATTTATCTTTGTGTTTTTCCCTCTCTAATCCCTCTGTCTTCCTTCTCCGGGTGTACATTAATTTGAATTTTATCTTTATCATTTTTTTTGCTTATTCAAATGTGTCTTAACAAATACATACCTAAATAATATTTGGCTATTAGTTTTGAATTTTATGAAAAAGGTGATATAGATTTCTATTTTGGTTATGGAAGAATAAACTCGTAAAGATTGAACCTCCCACAAATAACTATAAATTCTAGAAAAACAAAAAATAAATACTTAAGGGTTTTGGAGAATAAACACAAGCAGAGAGATTTTTGGAGGGGAGTTTAGAGGAAGCGACTGGCGTAGAGTGAGTTTTCCATTTCTGCGGTTTTGCCCCAAGAGCAGCCACAGTTAGTTAGAGTTATGGCATGGGGTGGCTAACATTCCGATGGAGAACCTGCACTGGTTTTTGTTGTTGTCGTCGTTGTTCTTGTTGTTTTCCTTTGGCAGGAGGAACCTTTTGAAAGAGTTCAGAGTAATCAGAGCTACCAGCCAGTGAGGGGGGATTCCACCAAAAAAAAGAGCCAAGAGGAACCCCCAAATCTGTGTATAAACTCTGCTCAAGTCTCTAGTTGGCTCCTTTCGTCACACATGCGCAGGCAGAGTGAAAGCATCTGAACTGAGAACTGAACTGCTGTCCACCACAGACAGGACAGAGTTCAGAGTTTGATCCTAACCAAATGAATTGCCTGCTGAAACAAACCATGGACATTCTTCTGAGAAATACAATAATCGAGAGTCTCCACAACATAACCTTGAGGAGGACAGACAGTATTACTTGACATGGGAACAGCCATTGTCAAGGAAAAAGACAGTCAAACAGAGGCCAACTTGAGATGCATCAGATATTAGAATTATCAGAAAAGGATTTTAAAGCAGCTGTTAGAATTATGCTAAGTGAGGATCGAAAATATATTTGTAATGAGTATAAAGCTAGGAAATAATCAGAAGTAATACAGAAAATAATGAACCAAGTAGAAATTTTGGAATGAAAAAAATATAATGCCTGAATACATCATTCACTACAGCGGCTTAATACCACATGGACTGAAAGGAAAAGAGAATGGATGAACTCTATGGTAGAGCAATAGAAATTGTATAATCTAAAGAAGAGAATAAACATTACTGAAAAAAATTAACAGCCCTCTCAGGTATCGATAGGATGATAATCAGATGTCTAATATACAGGCAATTTGAGACCCATAGGAGCAGAGAGAGTAGAACCAAAAAATTGTTTGAAGAAATAATGTCCCAAAGTCCCTAAATTTGGTGAAAGACATAAATTTACACATTAGGAAGTTCAATGGGCTCCAAAAAGGGGAAAATATCAAACAAGCTGTGCCTAGAAATACCATAGTCAAATTACTGAAAGTCAAAGAATATGAGAAAATAGTTAAGATATCCAGATGAAAAATAACACAGTGCCTGTAGGGGAACAGTGACTTAAATGGCATTAAGTTTTTTATCACAGCTATGGGACATTTATACAGTGGAATACTATTTGGCCTTAAAAAAGAAAATTTTACCTTTTGTGACAGCATGGATGGACCTGGAGGACATTATGCTAAGTGAAATAAGCCAGTCAGAGAAAGACAAATACCCTATGATGTCACTCACATGTGGACTGTAATGAACAAACTGATCCAACAAGGAAAATGGGGACAGACTCGTAGATGGAGAGCAGGATGCCAGCTGGAGAGTAAGATTAGGGGGTGAAGGGCGAGAGCAGAACGGAAAAAGGACTTACGGTCGTGGACAGCAGTGTGGTGACTGCTGGAGGAGGAGTATAAAGGGATTAAATGGTAATAGAAAAAGACAATAAAGATTACATTAAAAAAGAAACTACAGAGGGCAGAAAACAGTAGAACATCTTTAAAGAGAAGGAGGAAAAGAAAACCTGTGATCTCAGAATTCTATAGCCAATGAATGTATTTTTGAAGAATAGAAACACAGTAGCATTTTCAGATAAAAGAAATAAAGAAAAGTTATTGCTATCAAACCTACACCACAAGCAGTGTTCAAGGTCGTTCTTTGGTATGAAGAGAAACAAGACTAGAGAAGAACTCAAATCTTCAGCAGTGAATGAAGAGCTTCAGACATGGTTAATATCTGGGTGGATATAAAACCTACTTTCCCACTGATTATTTTCAAGAATATAAATGATGTTTTAAAGCCAATATTACAATCCTTGTGTATATAACATTTGTAGAGGGGATGTGACAACTTTGTCACACAGTAATGTGAAGAGACTGACGTGGCTGCAAGACTTTTGCATTTTCTGTGGAATGGTGCTGTGCTAACTCTAACTTGGCTGTACAGTGTTAAGGATGTACAGTGTAACCCTAGAACAACTCCTAAGGATATAGTATACAGCTTAGGAGCCAATTGGTAAGACTGAATTCCAAAAAGTTTTTTAATTACTACAAAAGAAGCCAGGAAGGATGAACAGAAGAGCAAAAACAGAGGACAATCAGAAAATAATTAAGACGTGACCTGTAACTGCTCACATGAACAATTACATGAAATGAACTTAAAAGGCAGAGATTATTTGAGTAAATTAGAAAACAACTACATTTTATCTTAAAAAAAGACATTTTAAATATAAAGACACACTTTAAATAATAAAGGTACACTTTAAACATAAGATACAAATAGGTGATGTGAATAGATGTAAAAAGGTGTGCCAGGCAAATGGGAAGCGTATGAATGCTGGAATAGCTGTATTAATATCAGGTAAGATACACTTTGAGAAGGATAGTATTACCATAGGTAAAGAGGGACACGTACAATGATAAAAGTGTCAGATCATTAGAAAGACATAACAGTCATAAATAAATGTATATGTGCTTAACACTGGACCTTTGAAATACACGAAGCAAATTTTGACAGTGTTAAAGGGAGAAAGAGACATTCCTATGATTGTAAGAGATTTTAACACATCACTCGCATTAATTCATTGTAAAACTAGACCAAAATCTCAGTAAGACATACAAAGATGTGAACAATATTACTAACTACCTTGACCTTGATATCTGTAGAACACTTTACCCAGCAACTAACTTCATTCTTTCCAAGTGCACATGGTACTTTCACCAAGGTTGACCATGTGCTAGACCATAAAACAAGTTTCAGTAAATCTGAAAGCATTAAAATCTAAAATCATAAAATCATCCCCTTAAAACAATGCAATCAATAACAATATATTTGAAGATTCCAAATATTTGGAAATTAAGCAGCATGCTTCTAAATGAGTCAGAGATGACCAAATTTAGGACTGATTTCGAAGTAAATGAACAGCAACGGAAATACGACGCAGCATAATTTGCAGAATACAGTTAAGCACTGCCTAGCGGGGAATTCTAGCTCTAATGTTTATTTTAGAAAAGACGCGAAGCCAGTTACCTCAGGTTTCCATCTCAGGAGCCTGGAAAAACAAAAACAAAATCAACTCCAAAGTAGAATGAAGGAATTACTAAAGTGAAGGGCAGAAATCAATAAAATGGAAAACAGAAAATAGCAAAGCTAAAACTTGATCTTTGAAAAGATCAGCAAGACTTGATAAACCTCTAATGACCAAGGAAAAAGAGAATCTAAATTGCCAATATCAAGAATGAAGGAAGAGTTTTCACTACAGATCTTAAAAACATTAAAAATATAATGAGGCCATTATGAACAACTTAATGCCAATAAACTTCAATGCAATGGACAATTTTTTAAAAAAATACAATTGACTACAAAAAGATAAAACATAAAATTTGAATAGCCCTATATATAACAATGAAATAGAATTCATTTTCAAAAACCTTCTCAACAAGAAAACTACAGGCTCAGGTGGCTTTACTTGTGAATTTCATCGAACATTCACAGAAGAAATAACAAAATCTTGCACAGGCTCTTTCAGAAATTAGAAGAAGAGGGAATATTTCTCAACTCATTTTATGGCCAGTGTAACATCAACGACAAAATCTAACAAAGACATTACCACCCCCCACAAATGACATAATAATACGACACAAAAATGTTTAACAAAATTTAGCAAATTAAACCCAACAACATACAGAAAGATTAATATATTATAACCAATTATATATATATATATATATATTCCTTCTAGTCAGTGGAAGATATGGAGGAAGGAAAGGAAAGGTCATGATGATGGTGATTGATGAAGGAAAGGTCATGATGATGATCATGATGATGATGATGATGGTGGTGGTGGTGATCACGCAGTGTGTTGTGGGCCTTGCTCTGTGGCAGTCACTCTCTGAAGAACTTTACAACCTCTCATATCGCCCTCATGGCAACCCATATCTCAGATACCTCTCACTACAGAGGAGGCTGGGGTGAAGAGAGATTAAGTTAGTCCCATGCTAATAGGCTTATTTGGAGAAGCAGGACTGGGCTTGGATCTCTCTGTTATGCTATTGCTACATCTCTGATTCTGAGTTTCCTCATCTATAAAAAGGAAGTAACAGTATCTGGCCATCCCTATTGGGTTGTTTGTTGCAGGGATTTGATGAGTTAGCACGGACAGATAAACTTCCCAGAACTATCCCTTTCATCTGGTACATGCTCAGTGAGTGTTAGCCATTATTTTATATTTTTATCATTATTATTTTAAAGGCCTTAAATATTTAAAAGAAGAGGGGCCATATTTTAAGGGGAAAAGTACATGGTAAAGGAATAGAAATGTACATGTTTACAGTCAGGGAAAGCTGCACTCTTTGTCTGCTTCCATCGAAGGCTATTAAAATGTGGGGCCTGCTATTGTATATTTATTCAGACATCAATCTTAATCAGCTCCTTTGCTACTTTGGCAGTAAGGGCATTGTAATTCTATTTTTATCAGTTCCTTCCTGTGCACCAGACATTCAAAATAGCATGAGTAAGGATCAAAAATATCTTAATGGATTTGGTTCCCAGATAACAGTGACCAGAGGAAGAGTTTTGCAGAAATTTCTTCCTGAGCTGATAAGGACGGTAAGTGGGGAAGGTGCAGAGGCTGTGTGGTTAGCTGCGCGTCTTTGTAGAACGAGAGGCAAAGATCAGGTGACAGGGTGAACTCCAAGGGGGTCTGAAGGAGTCTGGAGGATGAGAGCGTAAATGCTTCCTATCCTCAGGTTTAAACTTGGGACCAGCATTTTGCCATTGTTTAGGGATAATACGCCTCTTGTGAGGTAACCGTGTTTTTGATAAACAGACTTCCTCGCACGATTACATTGCTCATATGCATGCACACAAACACAGAGGTTCCTGTGCCGTTGATGTTTTTGTTTGGATCTCTTTCCTGCGCATCTTCCTCTGTCTTCTCTCTTTCCTTCCTTATTATCTCATCTCTCCTCCTCCTTTCTTTCCCTTACCTCGCTCCCTCTCTCTCTGCATTGTCTTACTATTCAGGCCAGTCATTATTAGAAGACTATCAAATCTGAAAAATGGGATCAAAGGGAAGAGGAAATGCCATTAGAACACCCAGAACAATTGCAGTTCTTACAAAAATGCATGTGATGCAGTCCCCAAACTGTGCTCAGTTACGCCACTTAGGGAAGCGTGACATAATCTCGACAGTGCACAGCTGACCACTTGTTCTTCAGTCATTTTGTAGTTATTGCACGCATGTTGAAAAGTGTGTGTGTGTGTGTGTGTGTGTGTGAGATATGTGCGTATATAGCGCACCAACCTTGTGATGTCAGGAATATTGTTGTTTAGGGTGCGAATAAATTTATTTAAGTAGTAAAAGTGAGTCCATATGTAGAGAAATATTCGATAAATATTAGTACAGGTGGTGCCCAGATGTGGCAAATGAATCATGACTCTAGTGCATGAGGACTGAAGCTTGGGAAACTGTTGTAATGTGTGACATCTTTTACTTGAACTTGGGCCTCTGAGGAGCTCTGTTGCCTTCTCTGTAGAATGTGGGATTGGTTCCTCCAAGTGATTTCTAAGAGGCATTCGTGCCATCTTACCAGAGGTTCTATTATACCATCAGCAAGCCCGTCTCCCAGGTAAAGATTCTGAAGGTCACCAGCCCCGCACCCTCCACCCCCCTCCCTGCTATTCTAATAGCTGCATCTGCTGATGAAAGCCCAAGGTGTGAGCTATAACTCTACACTAGCAACTTGTTTGTAAACATTTAAACATGTGCAGCAGGCGCGAATATTACTCCATCGATATACAGATGCAAGACACTTCACATCAACTTATTTGTCTGCTTTCACAGTTGAAATACATCTAAATTTGAGCCTTTACCCCTTAGCATAGGAAGAAATTAGATCTTACCTGTAAGTGAGGCTCACTCTGCCCTGGCTCCCAAGCCAGCATCTTAAGAGATTCAGGACATGTGGAGGGGTTCCTTGCACTTTGGTCTACTGCTGATGGGCACTTTTTTGGTGTCACATGGTCCTTTGACAGCAAATGATGGCTCTGTTTTCCCTGACTTGGGATGGGGGATCTCTACCAAAGCCAAGTGAGGGCATGGTTTGTCCCCCTGAGGGACTTCATTTGTCTGTTCTTTCTGGGGGCAGGTCACTCCCCCAACCACCCTGCCCCCTTGCCAGGAATTTCAGCTGAGGCCTCACTAGTATAGACAGTCCTTCTGTTTCAACTATAGAGGAGTTGCCCCTCCAGTTTATCTTGACTGTTTCTCGTAATCCCCAACCTTCACCCATGTCCCCAAGGCACTCGTCAGGCCCTCCTCCTCAGCGGGTTGACCTACAAAAGTCAGGAAGGTGGGGTCAGATGGTATTTCTGGCAGCTTTTACTTAAACCATGATGTAAACACCCCTGAGGCAAAAGATCACAAAAGCCTTCTTGGAATAAAGGAGAGGAAAACCAAACAGAGATTAATATTTTTGTTAACTGTTCCGTCATGTGTGAAGGTAAAAATTTGAACTATGTACATATGCTTAAAGTATTTGTTATAATATTACACACACACACACACACACACACACAATTCCGAGGCTCAGAAGTGTGTTTGAATAGGTATGGCATCGGACATAGTTTTACATTTTTACCAAATAGAGTTGGTTCACAAGAATCAGAATGGCATGGTGGTACAGGCCCTAATAATTATCTCTTTCAAATGCATTTATCCAGACATTCCATAGGTATTTGGGGCCAAAAAGTCCTGCTTTAATTGAATTTTCAAAAAGCATTTAAAGTGGGGTAAGATAATAGCGATCCAATTTGCTGCCTGGCCTTGGATTGCATCCCCGAGTGTTGTGGCGTTGTCGGTGGAAATCAGGCTCTTCAATAGGGTCCCAAGGAAAGCATTTCAAGGACCCGAGCACAAGAGACTGTGGTGTGGCAAGATGGTTTATTCAGGTGGAAGGCTGCCCCCGGGTTTCCAGTTTCCCGTCTCCCACCATCCCGCCATGGAAAAAGTTCAACCCTATCCTCAGCAAGGCCCAAACACAAGCCAGTGTCCAGAGTTTCTGCTTCGCATTAAAGCTTAGTCTTTTGGAGCCAATGCAGACTGCCAGGGGGCACCGGTAGCTGCTAGACCCACGTGGTTGCATGCCCCAGGCAAGAAAGAGCACACGGACTCATGGGACAAGAGCATTATGGTGTGGCCGAAAGAGAGAACTACTTTGTTCCCCTGGGTAATAGTTTGGGTTTGGGATGGACCAGATGCTTTTTCAAAAGGATCAATCAACTTCCCAAGCTTTTTCGGGCTTTTGATAGGTCCACACCTCCCAGTTAGACTGACAGGCCTCTAGGGTCAAGCACCTCCTCCTACACCTCTCAATCTGGTACTAGAAAGAGGAAGGGAGGAGTGCTATCCTCTTGGCTTAGAAATGCTGTAATGCCCTGTGGTGTGAAGCTGTTGCTCTCTGGTGACGTAAGCAGGCTTATGCTTCCCAGTTTATTAAACTCAATGTCTAATCCCCTTTGCTCTCTTTCCTTTGTTAATACCAAGCTAGCTACCTATGGTAACAGTTACTCTTTGCATTCAGATCTGTTCCACTCCTTGTCCTGCTCCTCTCTGCACCACATGGCAGACTGAATGCTGCCAACTAGGATTCCTAGGGTTCCTTGCTCACCAGCCTCTAGTGGGACTCTGGAGTCTGGCTCCCCCTGGAGAACCCTTTGCTTAGTGGACTGCGTTTCTGCTGGGTGAGTCATGACGGTCCCAGCTGTTAGGGTGGTCCTGGCCTCCAGCAACAGTGCTTCCTCCTTTTGCCACACCAGCCCCAGGGGGACAGTGACATCCTGCAATTAGTTACTAAGTCCAAGTTGTTCATCTAACACCTTGGAAATGAATTCTCCATTTATTACCTGGCTATTCTTCATTGAATTACCTGGCTGCCAGACACTGCTCTCCTGACTGGGCCTGCATTCAAAGGGGGGAGAGAAAACTGTTACATTTCAGAAACTTAAAATTCTGAACTTGAAAGTAGTGATTCTATGTAGAAACCCACAGGAGCAAATAATAACTTTCATTTAGTCATTTAACAAATGCTTATGGACCACCTTCTTTTACCAGGCTTAGGAGCAAAGTCTGTGTTTTCATAGAGTTTCCATTCTGGCAAGAAATAGGCAGACCAAAAATAAAAATGTAACAGAAGAATATTAGATACTCATAAGTGCTATGCCCAGGAATAAAGTATGTATTTACGTTGGGCTACTTTAGGGAAGACATTATAATTACTACAAGCATGGATGTGGCTTTCAGAGATTCTCCATTCACTGAAACTCTCAACTCTTCACTGCCTTTTCAGATTCTACCTACCAAAGGCCTTACACTAGGGATTAGGGCTACATTTGGACTCCAAATATGATCTTCTCCATGTGCAGTATTTTGTTTAAGCAAATAAATAAAACGGATGGATGAGTTTAAAGGTTTTCTGTGGTATGTGTATGCTCCAGTGTGCCGTAGACTCCATTACTTTTCCCAATTGTCTAATATTTCAGCTCCACTTATTTAATTAGCATACCTGTCTGAACTCTAAATGCAATTTGAGCCTGAACCCATTGAGATTGTTTTAATTTACAAAGTGTACCATGTGCTGGAAACTGTGCTGAATATCTTATTCCATCATCACAACCCTGTGAAGAAGGTATACTAACCCTCATTGTGTAGAACCTGTAGCCAAGACCTGCAAGCGACTTCTCTTAATTCATATAGCTGGTAACTAGTAGAATCAGGAATCAGACAAAGTTTGCTTTGAGCTCTGGTCGGAGCTCAAACCTGAGTTCCTACCAGAAAACCTGTGAGTTATCCAGTTATCCTGTGAGTTCTCATGGGTGTTTGTGTTGGCTTCCCCAATCCAGTAAGCTCCTGGAAAACTTTCTCATCTAAATCCTTGCACTATCTCAGAAGAAGCTAAAACATAAAATAAATTATAAAAATTATAATTTTATAGATTTATAAGCTATCAAAATTAATTGATCGAAGGTGAGCAACAAGTTCCTAGCTTTTCCTCAACTTGATCAGAGACTCTTCTCAGAGGCAAAATAGCCTCAAACTTACAGGTGTCGGCTCTGTGTACAAAACAGGCACATGGAAGGCTATCTGTTGATCCAACTGATGGAGAAATAGCCCACTGGAATTAGTGGAAAGCCTAAGCTTCAAAATGGCTTATTAAGTCAAGTATATCAAAGAACAAAAGGATAAACTTTCGTGGCATTATCATAACAAAGTGAGAAAAAAGACAAAGTATGTGTGTGTTGTTGTATTTTCGTTGTATGTTACCAGCTTTTCTTGAGAATTATTCTTCATTTTGAAATTATGGTCGTCCTACATTTTGAGCTTTTAATTTTTTAAAAATGAAATGTAGTAGGTGATGGTCTAGTGTGGTGTGTTTGTGAGTGTGTGTGCATACTTGTGTTTTAGCATCCTTTTGTGGTAGAATAAACATTCACAGCTTATGAGTATCTAAAATAGTCCTTGAAACTTTATTAGTCCGTGAAATCCTAAAGTCTGGGAACCTCTGGCTCTGATAAAAAAATCAAATCAAAGAGGCTGATATGTACTTATCCTTTCACTTGTTTGTAATGAGTGCTTCTATAATTTATCTTAAATATACATCAATATGCTTTATCAAATTTTTTTTAATTAATTTTTTTTCTTTTAGATTTTATTTATTTATCTTCAGAGGGGAAGGGAAGGAGAGAGGGAGAGAAACATCAATGTGCAGTTGCCTCTTGTATGTCCCCTGCCGGGAACTGGCCTGGCAACCCAGGCATGTGCCCTGACTGGGAATCGAACCTCGATCCTTTGGTTCGCAGGCCCGCGCTCAATCCACTGAGCTACACCAGCCAGGGCTGCTTTATCAAATTTTTATTGAATACATACTATATGCTGCTTATAGTCTAAGAGTGTAAATGTTCTCTTTGAATCTGTTTCTTTAGACATTGTATGGATAAGTTTCAACCGAGCCCTGCATTTTCTACAATTCACTACTCTGAGGTCCAAATGAATAATGTTTTACTATATTAAAAATGTAACAGTTTAGGCATAACCCCATACCAGCGAGAATTTTTCTGTTGCAAGTGACTGAAGACTCAATGTAAACTGGTTAGGATAAATGGAATGTATTGGCTCCCATATTTGAACCCTTTAAAGGTAGGTACGGTTTTAGAGGTTTCAAGGTGGCCGTAACAGGTGACTGGGACTCTGTTTCTGCCTTTCCATTTCTTACAGGTTGTCTCCATTCTCAGCCATATGGTCTTCTCATGCTTTCCAGATGGCCGCCTGTGGCTTTGGGGGAATAAGAGGGTTAAAGAGACTGTGTGTAGTGGGGAGGCAGACTCAGCAAAATCCTGAAGCTGATCCTGCTGGCTGACTTGGGCCATATCCCCATCCTTATACCAGTCACCAGGAACAGAAGAACAGAGTGCACTGTGGGCTCAGCCAAGGTCACCTGCTCGGCGCTGCTGGGTATAAAGTGCAGCCAGCTCACCAGAGAAGCCCAGATGGAAGCCAGGGCTGTGGGGAAATGGAGGCATGAGTGTGGGAAAACAAGGGTCCCCTTGGAGCTGTTTACTGGTGGCAGAAAGTGGGCAGCTCCCATTTGAAGCTCATACATAATTACAGTCATTTGACCTTTATTTTCTTTGATAGTTCTCAATATTATGTGCTAACTGCTCTTACACAATTGGCTTGAATAGATGACAGAGAAACCTTTCTGGGTAACATAAGTCTGTACAAAGGAAATGTGTTAGGGACTTTTTTACCTCTTCTCTGTCTTCTGTAAGCTTGAATATTTGTAAACTTAAAGGCCCTGGCCAGGGTTTCTCAAGTTGGAAAGCAGCGAAGACTTACTGGGAGAATGTGGAAGAACCGCTCACCCCAGGCGCAGAGTTCCAGCTCTGGGGGGTCCTCGGTGGGGACTGGGAGTGTGTGGTGACCGATTCGAATCTAAAGTCGCTCAGCTATCCGTTTTTTAATTGATTTTATTATTTTTGTTTTTTAATTGTATTTTATTGTTGTTCAGTTACAGTTTTCTCAATTTTACCCCCATTATTCTCCACTGCCCTGCCCACCCCCACCTCCCACATTCAATCTTCCACACACTGTCTTTGTCCATTGGGTCTTTTTTTAATTGATTTTAGAGAGAAGGGAAGGGCAGAGAGAGGAATCAATTTGCTGTTCCACTTATTGATGCATTCATTGGTTGATTCTTGTAAATGCCCCGAATGGGGATTGAACTTACAACCTTGGCATGTTGGGGCAATGCTCTAACCAACTGAACTACCCGGCCGGGGCCTCAACTGTTTTTTATCTATTGTATTTTTATTTTTCTCAAGCATTGGTTCTTCAGAAAAGTCTGTCTTTCTTCCCTCCAACAGTTAATACTTGTTTCCCCCACCTGCTTCCTACTGTATGACCCCTTTCTTTCCAGATTTAAAGAATCTCTTCCTATGCGCCTTTTTAGATTCTTAGAAAACTTTCCATCCATCAAATAAATACCAGATGATACGGACTCTGCCCTGTTCCATACTTTTTGCCATGTGGGTAATAAATACATCTATTTGTTTTAGTTTCCATCAATTAAAACTACTACAGTAGCTTTTTATTTAATCAGTTATGTGGAAGTTAAAGTGAATGGGAATGGGATATTATTGGATTCCCTGTTTGCAAGTACTTGGACATTAGTAAACTTCTCTTGAAAATCCACTCCAGGAAAATAGACTGAGGGCCAGAAATAGAAACAGGAGTTTTTCCCCGAAATGAAGGAAGTCATTGTTTAAAGTAATACTTAAAACTGACTTATTTTCCCCTTTCCTTTTTAAGAATATTTCTGAATATACTTTCAAAAGACTCTTGATATCTTTGCATTACCTTCAATTTATGCATTATTTATGCAATGATTTTTATGCAGCGCATATACCGAAGTTTTACTATTCCTTTGTGCCCACGTTGGATCTGGAGGTTGCGGATGATTTTTTTCTCTCTCTCCAGATGGGTCACAGAATAATATAAATGAGTTCGTGCTGGGGTTGATGCCTGTAGAGTTGGTTTTGTTTGCATCCTGCTTTTTGCTGCTTTCAGATTATTGTTACGTTAAAGGAATGTTTATATCTTTGATTACTCCTTAGTAACAGGGATATCCTTACCCTGGAAAGCAGAGGGTAATGAGGAACAGGTGTTGAATGTGAATTTTCACTTTTATGTTCTCAAAATGTGCCTATAACCAGGGCGGAGCTCTCCAAGTTCTTTAGGGTAGATCGCTGTACGGGTGACTACAATATTTTCCCTCATCTCCCCCAAACATCCCACTTCCCAGACCACAGCCTGCATCTGGCAACACTTGAAGGAGGCATACAAACTTGTTCAATTACAACCGATAGCTTGATCAGACGAATTTATGCAAGACAGTGAGTGCCCAGCATCTCTGCCTGAATGTTTACACAGAATAATCTCCTGCAGCCAAGCTAAATTTCTGTTTATGGTAGGAAATATATGGTGCTTACCTTCAGAATCTGCAATAAGACTTGGACAAAATTCTAGATGTGAAATCGTCAAGCCTTTTTCGTTTAAATTGGGGGAGACTAAAAACATTTACTCCTCATAAAGAAAATTTAGCTACGGTCCTTCCCATCATATTCCTGGCCTCCGGGTGTTGCTTTTTCCTTTGTTGGGCCATTCGGATGCTTCTCCTTATGCTGTACCAACCCTGACAGTCTTCAGGGCTTCTCCCAAAGATCCTGATGCTGGGGTGTGAGACGGTGGAGCATCCTCTCCACTCCTGCAGGGACAGACTTGCCGCCTCTCAACTTTGCTGTTGCACAAATGCAACGAGTCTCATTCATGGGGTCTCTGGTTTGGCATCACCATTTCCCCATCAGTTTTTTTTTTTATTTTGATAAAAATATGTAACATGAAATTTGCCATTTTAACCATTTTTTAAAGATTTTATTTATTTAATGTTTAGAGAGGGGAAGAGGGAGAGAAAGAGAGGGAGAGAAACATCAGTGTGTGGTTGCCTTTTGAGCATCCCCTACTTGGGACCTGGCCTGCATCCCAGGCATGTGTCCCGACAGGAATCAAACCAGCGACCCTTTGGTTCACAGGCCAATGCTCAGTCCACTGAGCCACACCAGTGCGGGCCATTTTAACCATTTTTAAGTGTACGGTTCAGTGACATTAAGTGCTTTCATATCGTCGTGCAGCCGTTACCACCAATGTCAGAACTTCCACATCATCCCAAACTGAGGCTGTCTACCCACTGAATGACAACTCCCAATTCCCCCAACCCCCGGGCCCTAGCAGCCACCATTCTATTTTCTGTCTGTACAAATTTGACAACTATAAACATGTCATATATGTGAAATGGTGCAATATGTGTCCTCTTACATCCGGCTTATCTCACCGAACGCAGCGTCTTGAAGGTCCGTCCGTGTTCCAGCATGTGTCAGAACTCCCTTCCTTTGTGTGTTTATGCTCTATTTTGTTTGTCAGTGCATCTGTCGACGGACACTTAGGTTGCTTCCTGTGAACGTGAATAACGCTGCTGTGAACATGAGTGTGCAGATACCTGTTTGAGTCCCTCCTTTCACTTATTTTCTGTATAGATCCAGAAGGGAAATGGCTGGGCTACATGGTAATTCTGAGTTTAATTTTTTTGGAACATTACCATACCGTTTCCACAGCAGCTGCACCATTTTACATTCCTGCCTGCAATCTATCAGGTTCTTTTTAGCAGATACGGTTCCTACCCCAGCCTGCCCCCAGAAATACAGGACTGTAGATTCCTGGTTTTGTCAGTAATGGTTTTCTTCCATGTTAAGGGGGTGGGGCATTGGACTCCACATTTTTATTGTGACCAGAAAAGCAGAAATGCATAGAAAAAGATAAGAAAAAGTAAAAATGATGGCATAACAAATACAGGCAAGAAAAGCCAAGCCAGCTTTCACAAAGAACACAGGGTCCTCTGATGTTTACACAGAAAATGCGAGAAGCATGGTGTGGAATGCTCGTCTCTCCATCACTGCTTCATTTTAGGGCACGCCGGTCTTGGTCGTGCCAAGAGCAGAATGCCCAATAGGCCTCTGTGAGGGCTGAGCCCCCAGAGTTTTCTCTCTCCTACGAGACACCGGGCTGACTCTCCGGTAAGGACTCCTGGTGTCTGTTGGTCTCCAGGTCTTTTTATTTCTGGAAAAAGAGTGTCTGTTTGGCTTTCTGAAAAACGGTTGCCACCCCTGAACAAAACTGTTATAACACCCATGTTCTGGGGTTTCCAAAGAGAAAAATGTGTGATATCGGAGTGTGTGATGCAGCCTCGCCACACCTGTGGCAGTTGGGGGTGAAGGGGAAGGGCAGGAGAGTGTGATTTCCAATTTCATGTAACTCTGTTAACTCGCGGTACGTGGTGGAATAATGTGACCCAGAGAAAGGGCTTCTGTGTGAAACTTCGTGGATTTGAAAACTGCTCTACTGAATATTTTATGATCTTGTCTAGGCCTCTCCTTACAACATGACCTAAAGGGGCCGAAAGGCTTCTTTTTTATGAAGACCGAACATTTCCAATTGCAGAAAAACCTCACGAGACTCAGCATTTCAAAACCATAGTTTAGCTGTTCTTTTCTCTGCTGGGATCTTTATGGGTTTTCTTATTATGAAATGAGAGTTGTCATAGTGACTTTGTCTATTTTAAACCAGATATTCCATGGTCCCATAACAGCCCCGCTTTAGGAAATAGGGTTTATTTATGAATGTGCTAACATTGTACACAGAAAGTAACACAGCGTTGATAACAGGTGTCTTTGGTAGATGGGCTGTTTTAGGTAAGTTTAAATTTCTGAAGAGTAAACAAAACACTTTTATTTTAATAACTGTTCATAATCACCCTAGGGATTTTAAACCAGGGTCGTCTCTTGTCTCCAGGTGGCCATAACTAACCACATTTTATTGGCCCCCTGTGTCTAGCTTCAGACATGAGGTTCCTGAATTCAGGCCTGAGCCCTGACCTCCGTTCTTGCTGGTGCAGTGCCCTGGGCCGTGCCTCAACGCGAATCAGAACCCCTGGGGGCAGTGTGGAGGGAGGGGCAGTGCAGAAAGTCTGCACTTCAGCACCCAGGGCGATTTTTATGCTGTTTAAAATGTGGTAACAACCGGCTTGTATCGGTGTTTTGAGTTGACTGTGTATTTATTCCTAGGCTCACTTACAAATTGTGTTCAGATGGGGACATCTTTCCTGTAAAAGCAGAGAACAAAATAAAACAAAACCCAGTTAATTCATGACCTGTGATGGTGGGGATAGGATAATTGTGGTTTTTACAGATTTTTTTTTGACATTTTCCCCTTAATTATGTTTCACGTGAAGCTCACTCTGCTGTGTGTTATAGGAGGAGGATTGACGGGAACTCAGGGAACCCCAGTCATACACGTGGTAACTTCCCTGGGGTGTAATTTTGGATGGCATCTTGTGTCTGTGGCCTTCCCTTTCTTTATGTTTGAAATGAAAATATTGTACAAATTGACCTGAGTTTCTTTCCATCTCTAACATTGCATAGTTCCTTATTTCGTGTTTTAACTTTTTCTTTCCTACCCTTAAAATACTTTCGCATGCATGGAACTGAAAAAGACCTTTGAGATCCTTTCATCTCCAGTTTAGCACAAGAGAAAACAGACTGAGAAGTGATGGCAGGTGCTGATTTGGAAGGGACGGAATGAGAGCCCAGGGCTTTAAGGGCTCCTTCCACTGTGACGTGAATCACATGCCATGGGAAAGGGTCCGTTTCTTAAGTTCCAGGAGTGCCTTATGTACGTGAGGTGCCGCAGCGTCAGAGGTTGCACTGGAATTTGGAAATTGGGAACTTAATACATATTGGTTCATATATGTCATCCAACTGTACCTTCACTCTGGGAACGTGGATCCTGAATTAAGCCCCAAATAAGAATGTGGTGGCCCAAGATGATTCTTGTTACTAACTCGAGAGTGCCCAGACAGCATGTACTGCAGACTTTATTGTAATCTTCTGGTGCGCTGGCAAGAGCATTGCCTTGGACTTAGAAGTGTGTTTGAACCCTGGTTCAGTTATTTACTAACTGTGAGACCTTAAACAAGTTACTTTACCTCTCTGAGGCTCATCAACATAAAGGTTGTGAAATATAGCTAGTTTGCAGATGAAACATGATTGTGTGTGTAACAACTCATGGAATTTGGTGAGCACAGAGCAAATGCTAGCTTTCTTCCATGGACCTTTATTTATTTTTTTGATGTGATTAGGAGGTACACACTTGGGGCATATATCAACCATTTGAAAATGCCACGGGGTCACTTTAAGCTACTCATGTGACTTAAGGAGGTTATCCGCTTTCAGCAATTTAAAAAGAAAGGACTGTTTTGAAAAATTAGAAAGTCAACATGTCAGACTAATATATGAACGAGAAGGTCCTTGAGTGTATGCCGTCACTAAGAATATAGTCCCCGAGAGAACCCTGTCACAGACCAGGACGGAAAACCACTCCCCATCAGGTCCCCACCTTTTCTTGGTTTCCCTTAGAACATGTCTGGGAGCAGTGCTGGGTGTGCACTCACAGAGCTCCTTGGTTTGTTCCATAAATTCAGAGGAGCCATCTTCATAGACAGACTGACAGTGAGTGAGTGAACTCCCCACCCCCTTTAAAGGACAGAAAATAAAATTTATCGAATGAAGCCTGAGGAGAAGGTTGACCCCCACCAGGCACTGGATTTTCGTTCTACAATGTATTCCTCTAGGGGAGGCATTAATTTTTAGCAGGGAAAGAGATCAGTTCTTTCCATGTGTGAATGCATGCCTATTGCGGTGTGCTTGTCAGTCTATACAGTTTTGTTCCTGTTGCTACTGTTGGGTTGCACAAATAATTAGTGCCCACAAAGTGCTTTAAGAGTCCAACCTTCCTGGAAAGACAGTACTCATGTAAAGGGTCTTGTATAGTAAACCACTGTGGCATCATAAAAAAATTGGAAAGGCCTAAAATAGATCTATGGTGCCTAGGAAAAAAAAGTGGGCTAAAAAATGGGCTAGACCATTTCTTTTCATTCTTATTTTCATTTGATTTTCAGGATTAGAAAATCTCAGGATTGTAACATTTCTTACTGTTTATCTAGTCAGCGCCTCTGCAACATACCTTCAGAGAGAGAGAAAGAGAGACAGACAGAGAGAGAATATGCATGAGAATGAATGAATTCATCCACTCTGCTTAAATGCCCAGGTGGTTTATGGAATGTGGCCAGGACACTTGTTACCCCTTATACCGTCAGGGCTGATTTTGCCGATGGGCTGCTCATTCATACCCCTTCCGCTGTCACTGCTATGCCTCTGCTTTTCTCAGCAGAGGACCATTCATCAGGCCAGGCATTATGCTCTGCTCAAACCTTTTTTGGTTGATCCCATATCCATCTAAGCTTTAGTGTACATGTCAGAGCACTCCTCAGATATTCAAAGGGAATTTGGTGTTTTCCTTGCTCTCTCTTCTCTAGGTGAATTTCCCCCAGATTCTTTTTTTTTTTTTTTGCTCCTTCTTATGGGGAATGACAAGCAAAACTAAAGGAAATGCTACACCTACATGGCTTCCTCCATGCGTCATACCAGTGCAGGGTTTCTGTAAAGACAATTTATAAAGAACGGCTGAAGTCGCGTCTGGCGAGAGTTTTAAGTTCTTTGAGATTCCACTCTGCCTCACAAGTATAATCTAGAGGCTTTGAATTCAGGATGGGATGAAACATGACCCAAGCCAGTGTCCCGTTTGTGTCAGAGAGGGGAAACTGAGTCACAGGGCCTCTTGGTCAGAGCATCAGTATGCCAGCCTCAGATTGCTGAATAGAATGCCTGGCGGGTTGACAAGTTCTGGATGTGCCCAAAGGCTGCTCCAATCTTGGTGGGACTGTCCAGGTGAGGAATCCTTTTACCTCTGTGAGTGGGGAGCTCCCATATCTCATCATGGCAAGCCAGGCTGATCTGCAAGGGGCTGGTGTCCTGGGGGGAACAGCGATGCTTAATTGATTTACACTGTTGATGAGGCCTGCAGACATGCCTCCTGATTACCTCCCTCCCACAGGGGAAGGAAGGCGGAGGTTGAGAAGCTGCTTTTCGGTATTAAGAAGGAGAAGAAAACCAAGACACTGGAGTAACCTAAGGATATGTACTTAGCTTTCTAGTTTTTTTTTTTTAACGTGATGAAAATTAGTTTTATGGAACACTAATTTTTGTTTTAAATGTATTTCCTAATAATAAAAATAGGGCTGTTGCCAAAACTCGCTCCAAAAAGCAGCCTTTCTTCTTAAAGCACAGAATAGGGAAAGAGACACACAGAAATCAAGTGTTCTTTCTTCTCGGGGACAGTGGTCCACAGTCCCTCTTAATTGGCCTTGTGAGAGGGTCACTGGCCGAGCTTTTGGGTCCCCATTGGCACTGCTGCTTGGTGGGACAGGGCATGGGCCAGCAGCGTCCAAGGGACATGGGGCCGAGGACACTATGCTGGTTCCCGGGCCTGTTTGTTCTGAGCATCAGCCAAGCCAGCTTTGGCTTTTGCTCACCTGTCATTGAAGCAATATGTAGTGACATTTCAAACTGCTAGCATGGAATCAAGGTAAAAACTGCTAGGGACAACTGGGAAATTTCATTTAGACAGAATGTCAGACCTCAGTCTCCAGTGTAAATACAAGAGACTTTGCTCTGTCCAGTTACGCAACAACATTTGATATGAAATTTTAGGAGAGGCCAGTGAAATACTGTGTAGGATCTCAATGTATTAGTACATTTAAGTGTGTTCTCTAATTTAGGAGAACTTATGCTTCACCCTTTGGCACTGAGATACCTGGAAGAGGCCCCAACAGTGTTTAATATAAAGGTGATGGTTAGATTCTCTATCACAAAGAAAAAATGCAGAGTTTATAAGCCTTCTGTTAAAAAAAAAATGTACTTTGATCTTCAGGATCTGGCCTGGGACTGGTTATTTTGATTTGCTGAGGAACCTACCCCTTTTCTTGAATAAGCTTCCAGGAGGGGTGAGCTGCATCCACGCACAAGCCATTCTGTTCGTTTTTTAGGTATAAGATTTTTTTAAAAGAGCGAACAGGGTCATTTTTTTCTTTTCCCAGCCCTTTTTATCTTTCAGGGATCAAATTATCAAATTTCAGGAAAACTTTTTTTAATTAGGTCATGAGTTTCAAAGGTCACCTTTACTCTTCTCAGCAGAAATATGAAACTTGTTAAAATTTTTTTATAAATTTTCCCATCAATGAATTTCCTGCCCCCACCACACATGCGCGCACGCACACACATAGAAAAATGCTCAGGGAAAATGCTTGCCTTCACTTCCTGCTATTCAGCCCTGTGCATTGTTAAACTGATGCTGTGTTTATACGCGTCGCGGTTGTGGCTGCGGCCCCGGCTATTGTTGAAAGATGTTAGACAGCCATTTATCACAGTGCGCCAGTAAACCCATTGTAAAAATGTCCTACTAGTTAAATGAGGCTTAGCTTTAATGAGGCTGTAAGAATGGACTGGGTTTTTATCATACTGTAAATAAGGTTCCTAGAGCAATGTCGAGGGGATTAAGGTGCAGGTTCCTTTTGTTTTCAAGCAACAGTAGCCTCCTTGCCAAGGTAAAAAGAAGCCCCCTTTCCTTTTAAAGGAAGCTTGTGAAGAAGTTAGTTGCTTGCTCAAAGAAATGTGCAAAACAAAGGTGTGTGGCACAAAGACCAGATCCGGGATGACCTCTTTGGGAAAGAAATGACACTCCGGTGACCTTTTTTGTAGAGTACAGTGACATGGGAGAGCACGGGAAGTTTTCGACTTGAGTCCTGCTGCATGCAAATGCAATTAAAATGCTGTCCCAGTGACCTCAGGGAAGGCAGAGCCAGCCCCCGAGAGACCAAGTCGGGGATTCCTGGCCAACCAGCTCTGATCGAATTCAACGGAGCAGGAAGGCATCTGTCCCTTTGAGCCAACCCGGGAAGCTCGGAGTAGAAGAAACAGTTTTCTTTGCTTGCTCTAATCAGTGTCCAGTGAAATCTGCCATTTCAAAATCACAGAGCAAACTGTGGAAAATGAACGGAAATTTTGATGCACTCAATTTTCCCCACAGGAAGGGAAAATCAGTTATTTTCCTTATGTCTAAGGAAACGAATATAGTGAGGATGAGACCGTCGCAGCCAAAAGCAGTGGGCAGATATGGCATTCCTGTGGGGGGCTGCTGTGCACTGTGTACAAAATTAGCCAGTTTTGAAATTGACCCATTGGAGAGAAATTTGTCCCTAAAATAAAATAAAGTGGTCTCCTTCTTCGTTTTGTGAAGGCCCCTGCAAAGCCTCAATTCAAAGAGTTTGCTTTCAAGAAGCCTCAATTAAAGGATGCAACACAGAGGCAGCTCACCCACCTCTGCAGGTTCCCTGCGTCTTACTGGACCTGGAAGGCCGTTGAGGTGCAGAGGCTTCGCAGACTGAGCCTCAGCTTGATGCAACAGTGCACCTGCCCCCTTTAGGCTTGGACCCCAAATTCTCCGTTCAGTGAAAAAAGGTCCCAGGGAATCCGTTGTTTCTATTTGATTGTCACTACAGACTTACATGTAGCTGCTCTTATATTTATTTAATGTTTTGAGTAGAAAAAAAACCAAGAAATAGGTGACAAAGGCTGTGTTTCCCTTCCGAGCCCACATCATGGAACTGGGTAGTGCGTCCTTGGAAGCAGTGCCTACTGACTTCACCAGGATGTCACACCTGGACCAGGGGCCATGTCTGCTGGGAACCCTCAGCTGGGAGGGTGTCCTCTGCAACGTCTTCATCTGCGGCCACCCCACAAGGCCCTTCTTCATCAGGCCCTGCTGGTGTAGGTTCCCACCGTTCTTTATGCAGAGCCACACAGGATAATGCTGGCAAAGACATATGGCCATACTCTCTTAACTCTTTGTGTAGCCCCACACTGCCAGACAAAATGACGTCCTACGGCAGCTCATCTTCAAGTCAGACCCTCAAAATGAGAACTTCATTTGCCTGGGTCCTAAGGGCATACGCTGTTCATTCCTCCCCAAATGTTCACTGAGTGCCTCCTGTGGACCAGGTCTGGTGCTCCGCTCTGGAGACAGGCAGTGAATCAGGCGTGATTCCTGCACCTCAAGAGCTCACACTGT
Organism: Glossophaga mutica; assembly: GCA_039655065.1. Lineage (NCBI taxonomy): Eukaryota > Metazoa > Chordata > Mammalia > Chiroptera > Phyllostomidae > Glossophaga > Glossophaga mutica. The sequence goes on from CM077308.1 coordinate 25,698,167, forward strand.
CGAGAAGGGATTCTCATCTTCAGCGTGCACAAGTCAGATAGACCCACCGCCAGAGGTTGTAATTTGGTGAGTTTGAGTGAGACCCAGGAGTCTTCATTTCTAACAAGCACCTCAGGTCATCCTGATGCAGGGACCCCAAGGGAAATACTTAGGGGAGAGGGAGGACACTGAACATCATTAGTTAACGGTTCTGCTGAAACTGCCCAAATAAAGGCCCCCGTGGAGTGTGTACAGAGGAGAAGGTATTCATGCTACAAGATGAACCAGGACCGGTCCATACACCCCCGGACAGGGTCATGTTTAAGCCAGATCTTGAAGGATGACTCAACTCTGGCCACTTGGCAGGGCTGCAGAGAGGAGGACCTCAGAACGGAAAGTAACAAGATCAAGGGGACTGGAGTGAAAGGGTAAAGGGCGACCAGGGGTCTGTGCTGCCAGAGCACTACGTGCAGGCCAGGACTCTGCGAGGAACTCAAGAATTTGGGGTTTATTCTCAGGCAGTGAAAAGCCCTTGAAGATTTTTAAGCAGAGAAGTCAAACAGTATGATTTCTGCTTTTATTCTGTAGTGACCAGTTGAGGTGGTTTGAGGCAGCATTAAATGAGCAGAGAGGGCAGAATGAAAAGAGGCAGGAAACGGGAACTCATGGCTCCATTCGGGGTCCTTGGAGGCAAGGCTTAATTGGTGTGATTCCATTCTCAATTTAGGAAATCAAGGTTAAACGACCTGCCCACGATGGAGATGGATCGAGTTACATGAAGAGTGGGAACTAGGGCACAGGTCTCCTGCCTCCAGAGCGCCATCTGAACCCCCCTCCCTGCAGGCTGTGTCAGTTAGGGAGATTAAAAAAAAAAAAAAAAACCATCCCCACCCCTTTAAATTCTGTGATAACGAGGCCCACTGCATAAAGCACTATATTCTTTTGAAAGTCCTTTTAACATTGTTGAAACACATGAAAATGGTGAAAGTTAAGCAGACATTTGTGGAAATAGGCTTCTTTTAACGTGAAAATAGCATCTCCCACGGAGTATTTGGTGGGCTGGGGGTGGGAGGTTCCTGGTAAGATTCTAAATAGGCTAAATTTCTGCTCCTAAGATAAAGATTCCTCAGTAGCAAAGTTTCCGAATCAGCCTGGTCTAAATGATAAATAGGAGAACATTGGATATTCGGACTCTCCATTATTCATCCTAACAAATGCCACCTGCTGGCAAAGACCCCCCCCCTCCTGCTGCACGTGGGTCAGGCCAGTCGTGGGAGGTGCATCTCTGACACTCGATAGACAACGTCCTCCATCATGGAGGAGGCCGCGCTTTGTCACATCTAATTCCCAAGTGTCATAAAAGCAGCTAAAAGATGAAGAAAGGAAGCCAAAAAGGAGAGAGAAAGTAGGAGTAAGATGCATCTCCCCACTGAGTGCCAGAGTTGCAAAGTAACTTTATAGATCACGTGGTCAAGGCCCCCAACCTCATCGTCACAAGGGAGGAAGCCAGGCCCAGGGAGGGAAGGGGTTTGCTCAGGTGCCCACAGCTACTGAGCGGTGAGCCTGGGGCGAAGACCCCAGGGGACTCTTGCTGTCGTGTCAAGCTCTACTCTCCCGTCTCACGGTACTGTGCCACCCACAGATTATTTTCCAAAGATCCACTGGGATACTGTATGAATCCTTTACATGCAAAAATGAAAACGATCCTAAGAAGCCAGAGAACTACGAGGCCAAGTTCAGTTCTCTGCTGTTTACCAGCTGTGTGGTATTGAGCCACACTTTCTCTGAGCCCGCTACCTCTTCTGGGGAAGGGGGCTAATGCTGTAGTTTCTCTCTTCCCTTTTAGAGAGTTTCTTCAGGGTGAAACATGTCATTTTATGTGGAAATTCCTTGCAAACTGAAAAACCCATTAAGACATATGTCATTAATATGTTGGCTGCAAAACCTGGGTGCAGAGGAGGGTCCAGGGACCTTCACATATGTCGCTATTATTTTTCTGTTGTCTGTTGTTTGGGTGTTTTAGAAACACCTGGGTGTAGCTCTATTTCTGAGCCTGCTTTGGAGCCTACAAATCCAGGCTTTGGAGTCAAATCCCAGTGCCCCCATTTGCCCACAGGTGGTAATTGGCAGGTTACGTCACCTCTCCAGAGCTCAGATCTTTATCTATAAAGATAAATGGGACCCATAACAACATGCAATTTATACAGTAGTTGTGAGCATCAGTGAAATAATATGCACAAATTACTCTGTGCAGCTTGACATACAGGGCCAATTTAACACACCTGTTATTGCTGATAGTGTTTCAGTCATTATTTTACGGTTTGTTCTGGTCTAGACAAGGAGTGAGACTGTAGAGCCCTGTGAGCACGGGGTCAAAGCTGTTTTGTTCACCGAAGCTCTGGCAGTAAATACATGTTTAATGAATATGAGTATTTTGGAGTGAAGTAATGAAATCATATTCAAACATAGTAGAACTTTAAGATTCATGATATCCTGATTAATTTTACTTTTAGCTGTACTTAGGTACACTCATTCATTCACTCATTCCACAAAAGGTTATGGAGTATCTGCAACATGCCAGGCTCTGTGCTTGACAGTGGATATGTATTAGGCATACATATGTGGCATGAAATAGACATGGTTACTGCTGTGATAGAAGACTGAAGAGCAAGCAAGTAAACAGATGAGTAAAACAAAAGCAGTTATGAATTAGAACAAGTGCTATGAAGGAAACACAGAAAGGGGATTTAAAAAATGGGGGGGAAATGCTCCTCTGGGCTGTCAGAGAATGCCTTCTACAAGTATGTAAATTAGCCCTTTGCATTTCATCCTTGCGGAAGAAAGTTGTCTAAAACAGCTTGTCCATTTCCTTATAGATCAAACTGGGTGCGTAGCAGCAGGCTCCCTAAAGGTGTATGAAGGGTTGGTGTATACAGCTGTTAAACTTCAGTGCGAGTCATGACCATCGTTGGAACCCATGAAACAATCAGGAGCCTGGGCATCTGCCCAGAGGTAGGGAAAGAGGCTGCCTGGTGGGCACCGGGCATCAGTGCCAGGTTTATGGAAGGAGCTCCCATCTGAGAGCCTCGCCCACCCCGGGAGCTATTGATTCCTTTGCTGGCCGATTCCTCTGCACCATGGCTCCCTCCTTAGCAACCAGGACGTGGCTGCAGAAGCATAAGATGGGTTTGAGTGTGAATGGCATGAAGACATTCTCCAGTCCTCCACTGGAAATGGTGCCCTTGTGATTCGTCTCATTCTCCCCCCAAGTGATGCTCATTCACCTCTGGAAACATAGTAGATGGTGACAGCAGATGGGGACTCTGTAGCCAGGGTTCCCTTCTGACGATGTTCCTCAGTCGGCATCCCTTCTGTGAACCCCTGGTGTGGCCAGATTTTGGTTTTTAGTGTAAGATTTTTTTTTCTTTTGAAGATCTCTAGCTTTCTTCATATTTTAAGGGGTGTGCTCCCCAACATAAGCATAGCATTAGTGGGGAGGGTGGCAGCATATGCATCTTTGCACCGCAGCACTTGGCACAGGGGCGGGGGTTGGGCAGCCTTTGAAGGAGTGCCAGTGGAATGGGTCATGATTTCTTGGGAAGCGAAACCCTTTGAGCTCTCAGCAGAGGACAGGATCCCAGCTCTGCCTTTTGCCCCCTGCCCCCCACCTCACTGCTCAGAGCTCTCTTTGGCTGTGGCACCCTCTCCGAAGTGCCCCTCTGTCCCGGGCTTCCTCTTTATCAGCTATCAATATCCACTGAGTGCTGGCTCTTGTCAGTCTAATTTCCAGTTGCTGCTGCTTCTTGACACCCTGCACTTTATCAACCACACACTGCTTGGCTCCTATTACCACTGATCTCAGCATTGCTAATAAACAGCAACATCCAGGCCGTATTTTCTGGCCCCTGTCAGGCCGCCGCTTTTCTGGGTGAAATAAAAGTCCTATTAACATGCTCCTCCTCATTGCCTCTGACAGTTTGATTAATTAGGCCTCCTCTTTAGATGACCTCTGCACTAACATGACAGGGAGGTGAATATAAAATGAATAGTTTGCCCACATAACGGGCTACTGTGGGTTTGGGTTCTGAACTTGTGTGAAATTCCATGGCATGCTGCAGCCCAGGACGATGGTTTGGGGCCCACCGGACACCGTCGCATAGTACTGATAGAACTTGATGCCAGGCACTCCAAGGCAGGCCAAGCTCACCTGAAAAACATTGGCCTGTCCCTGCGCTTACGCAGCCTAGTTCATAGAGTACAAATCTAATGTTCTCTTAACGTTACCAAATCCAGTGACCTCTTGTTGTCAACAGCTTTTCTTTGCCTCTTTCCTTCCGTCTCTGCTAGAGAACACAGTATGTTAACTTTGGGGCCGCTCTGCTTCTCAGAACACTGATACCAGTTCACTACAAAGAGAGCACTTGAGCTAAATGGCTGCATTTCTATTATGAGTCACGGTTTTCAGAGAAATCAGTAGCTTGGGTGTAAAAAGTCATTTTATTTATTTTTTATTTTTTCCCCTTTATCCCTCTCTACCTTGCGTCCCCCTCCCACCAGCATTCCCCCCCCACCTTAGTTCATGTTCATGGGTTGTACATATAAGTTCTTTGGCTTTTCCATTTCCTACACCATTCTTAACCTCCCCCTATCTATTTGGTACCTGCCAATTATGCTTCTTAAACCCTGTACCTTTTCCCCCATTCTCTCCCGGCCCCCTCTCCACTGATAACCCTCCATGTGATCTCCATTTCTGTGATTCTGTTCCTGCTCTAGTCAATTGCTTAGTTTGTTTTTGTTTTTAGGTTCAGTTGTTGATAGTCATGAGTTTGTTGCCATTTTTATGTTCATAGTTTTGATCATCTTTTTCTTAGATAAGCCCCTTTAACATTTCATATAATAAGGGCTAGGTGATGATGAACTCCTTTCACTTAACCTTATTTGGGAAGCACTTTATCTGCCCTTCCATTCTAACTGATAGCTTTGCTGGATAGAGTCATCTTGGGTGTAGGGAAATAAAGAAAAATATTCAGGGAACCAACAGTGAAGGGAAGGAAACCGCGACTAAAGTCATTTTAGACTGGAACTCCACGTGGGCGTTGGGGGTCTCGACAGTCTTGGCAAACTAATTGGGCTGTGTGTTTTCCACGGGAGTGCGGGTCAGAAGGTGCTCCTGCCTGTGCTGTTAGGCACTTCTGTAGGGAGAGGATGGCTTGGGAAGCTGGTAGCCAGGCTGAAATGTAAAAGGGCTCTCAAGGTTGCTTTGCCAAGCAAGCTCTGTAGATATTTTAAATCCTGACTGGAAGGAAGACTGGAACAGCCTGGCAGGTAAACATGGGCAGAGGTGCCAGGGAAGGTTGCTTCTGCTTCCTTACACTTTTCCCTTTGCAGTGACTTAATTCATTCTTCTGAAGTCACACTGTGCAACAGCTAGCCCTTTTAAAACATGCCATGCCATCCTAGTATCTTCCCAAGAAAAACAGTTTTAGGGATGCCTAGAGCAAGCCAGTGAATACCTAGCACAGATCTTGGTACTGGCTAGGTGCTCAATGAATAGTTGTCAGGTTGAGCTGAATGGAGAGTCTTTGCTCAGAAGGAATTCCCTGTGGAGGAAACTCAAGGAGGAGAAAGGAGGAGAGGCAACTTGCCAGTGTCCTCTAGCATGTCCCATTTTCTGTACACGATTGGAATTCCCAGGGCCAGGAAGGAATGCAAAACCTTTGACCTTGACTCAAAGGTATTCCTTTTGTATCACCCTAAATTTTGGCTGGATTAACAGTTATCTGCAACCAGCTTAGTGAAATACTGGGTTGTCCGTGGAGAAAGGATGCGCTAGTAGAAAATGAGGTAATCAAGAAGGTACTTATCCCTCTGTCATCATTTTAGAGATGATAATAGTGACCCTAGGGAAGGGAGAAATTGCTTGATTATAGGTTATGTTAGCTCAAGTGTATTTTGTTGTATCTATGTTCACAGTAGCATTATTCACAGTAACCAAAGGGTGGAAGCAATCTAAGTATCCATCAATAGATGAGTCGATAAACAAAATTTATAAACATACAATGGAATATTATTTAGCCTTAAAAAGAAGAAAATTCTGACACATGTTACAACAGAGATGAACCTTGAAAACATGGCTAAGTGAAATAAACCAGACACAAAGAGACAATGGTTGTGTGATTCTATTTATATGAAGTACCTGTGAAGTACCTAGAGTAATCAAATTCATAGAGAGGGAAAGCAGAGTGGTGGTTGCCAGGGGCTGAGTGGAGGGAGGAATGGGGAGTTGGTGTTTAAAAGGCACAGATTTTCAGTTTTCAGCTGAGGAAGATGAAGATAAAGAGATGGAAGGTGGCGATGGTTGCACAATAATGTGAATGTACTTAATGCCACCGAACTGTACACTAAAGATGGTTAAAATGGTAGATTGTACATTATGTAGATTTTACCACAATAAAAAAGGTGGCACTACTTAGTGACAGAGTAGACTAGAACTCAGGAATAGAAAGAGCTTTCCCGGAGAGTCAGAAAGTGCAGAATCTAGGTCTGTGAGGGTCTCCCGGCACGTCAGGTTCACCCTTTGAGCCTTCTTTCCTATCTGTGATGTGAGTGGGGGGAACAGTAATCCCATTCATTACACCAGCCTTACCCACCCGGCCCTTCCTCGTCCTCGGAGCTCTCCCGCTGGACATTTTAACGAGGCCAGCCGGTTGTTGCTGTCTGCATTTTCTCTTTGTCACAGGTCATTCAGGCAATGGCTGAACACCTAGGATGGGGGTTGTCAGGGGAGAAGACTGAAGGAGAAGATGGAAGGCTTAAAGGGACCGCTCATCACCCCCAAACTTAATTTCACAATTCCCAAAGAGGAAAAAAAATTAATGTAGTTGCTGTTAAGAAATTGCTGTGTGTCCTGTTCTTCCATCCCATTGTGCGTGATCACTGACTCCCAGAAGTCTTGACAGACAAAGTCGGAGGGCATCCTGAAATTTATTTAATTAAGGCAGCTGCCTCCTTGTCACCCACAGTTGCAGCAATTTAAGAAATTAATGCCGCCATGAGTGCATTGAAGATTTTTTCATGTTTTGGTACACTACTAAATAATTTTAAAAAATTTTAACTAGAATAAATTAAAGTGGGAAAAATTTCAGCAAACCAGAACTGCCCCCAAAAGTACAGATATAAAATCCAAAGGAAAAGTGGAATGGAGTATGATTACAAGAAAAGCCTCCTTTTTTTTTTTTAGGGGGTTAATTTATTTATTCTTTTTAAGCCTTACTTTGGACTGTTATTTTGGGTCTCCGTGAATGTGTGTTTTATTTCTTGTGTCAGCTCTGAGGTGAGGTTATTTTGAATGTTTATTTTAAATCGTTTTAGCCATCCTAGAGTTAGGTCATCTTGGGAAAGCGTCCCGTGTGGGGGAGTGCTGGGGGGAAGGATGGCGGTTTGTGCGTTTGAGAGTAATTCAGAAACCACTATTAATTTCCAGTTTTGTTATGGAATACGTCTTCAGAAAAGCAAGTGCATTTGATATGTTTGAAGCACTTTGTGAGACAAGCGAAACAATTTGGAGCAATTGAAAGTGACAGCTCTGCTCTGAGCACATGGCTTTATTTTCATTACTTTCCAGTGCAGGTAGAATGCAAATCATGCCTCCGGTCACTTGCCTCTCTCAGTTTCATATTCTCTACCTTTCCGTGCCTTAAGGGCAAACTTTTCACCTGACACTACGATTCCATCCTGTTCAGTTCCTTTGACTTTCCCAGTGAATAACCATTGGTTTCTTTACTTGTTTTTGAACTCATTACAAAATGCTTTAATCAGTTTCCTTTCAAAATAATTGCTCCTGCTGTAACTCTCACTAGATGACAGGAACACAAAAAGACGTTTATTCTGCTTTGAAAGTGGTGCTTTTTCCAGAACACCTTGCATCCCTGAGCAATTTGCATTCATCCACATATCAAATGCGGATTGAGAGCAATGCACAGTTCCAACCAAGCACCTGGGTGCCAGGGAGAAGCATAAGGTGAGCCCACCCCTGCTTTAAATGAGTTTACTAGTATTTAGTTTATGTAGTCTTCCTTCTGCAAATGTCACTGATTCGCACTACTTTCAAGTAGACAGAACTCTAGCAAACTACTTACTGGTAATTCTCTTGAGACAGAAGGTGCCAGAGGAGAGATCTAGTATTTATTACCCCCAGCTGCATACAAAGCATTGCCTGCTCCCTGCGTGCACTCCGGCAGAGCCAAGATTTGAACCCAGCTTTGTCTGCCCGCAGAGTCTGGATATCTTCCACCTTACTGTGCCACCTTTTGGGCGTGGTTAGTCTCTCTCACACGCTGTCCCTTCTCTATCTGTTCTCTTTCCCTTCCCACCTCTCGCCCATCCATCCCTCTCCCTCCCCTCCTACACCATGAAAGGAGCTCAGTGAGATAGGACACTGACCCTGAAGTCAGGCAGACCAGAGGTTGACCCTCGCCTGTGCTGGGTGACCTTGGACAAGTTATTGAACTTTGCTGAGTCTCGGATGCCTCAGGTGGAAACAGTGATGGTCGTGATACTTCAGGCATAAGCTCCAGTCCGTAGAGCACTCTGCCTAATGCGTGACACAGAGTTAAGTCTCATTAGTGATTACTGCTGTTAGTTTTACTATTTTCACGTCATAACTGCTGCTTCTACTTTATGACTTTTTAAAATTCATCATTTCTCACTAGCCGGAAGCAGGTGTGGAGAACTGGTGTCGAGAATTTGTGTGTCTGTGAGCAAAGGGATATACTCACATTAATTTTGCATGTGAGGAATTTCTCAAATGACTTATCCAAAACAGATTGGAATCAAAGCCTAATAGTGATAACTTTTTTTGTTTGTTTAAGAAAAGGAGCCCAGTGTCACCTTGCATGTGATATTCCCGAACTTTCCCAGGTTGCAGCAGTCACACCAGCCGCCACACAGAGTGAGTGCTCTGTAACTGCTGTGTGGTTGAAAGAATGAAGTGAGTGATGAATGCTACCACTTAGCCCAGGATTTTAAAATATTGTTATACCAGTTTCCCTTCTCAGACCGGGAGGTTGGTCGGATCTGGAGTGGGGATCTCGTCTCTCTGCCCCTTCATCCCTGCTGCTCGGACGTACTTCTGCTCACATTACAGGTGATCAGCAAATGTTTCTCTGTTGCATCTGGAGGCCCTTCCTATCCGAGATGATTCTCCCAACACTCAACGGATGTCTTTTGACTACATACCCACGTTGTAGATCTTAACTAGTTGGGCTCCATTTCTTTCTTCCCTAAAACATTGCTAGTGTATTTCTGTCTGGAGATTAGTCTTCTGTCTTTCTCCCCTTCCAAGGTCTCAGGATTTTCTTCTTAAACTGACATGCTTGAGGAGATTTCTCCAGGCCTCAGATTTTTCCCGCCTCCTTCCACAACCCCCAACAATTTTTACATGTCTACTGATCCTAGGTGTCTTAGACTGATATGAAATGCTCCCTTCTCCCCATCTTTGAGCCATTTATTCCAACGAGCCAGATGTCAACAAGCAGAAATATTTATTTAATACCCGCTCCAGGCAATGGACCAGGCTGTAAGGCTTCAGTGGCCAACAAGACCTGCCTCGTGAGACTTACTCTCCAGTAAGGAGCAATTCAAAGGAGATGAATGTTGCACCCTGAGAAGTAGGGAACAAAAGAGCAGCCTAATCTCTAGCCCAAGGGTGGGGCTCTGAAGACTCTGATGGGGCTCCTATACTTGCACCCATAAGCCTCAGGAATGGGGAAACGTATGTCAGAAAGAAAGGGGGCCAAGAAAAGGCAGGTCATGGTGCTGGAACAGCATCCAGGGACCAGAGCCTTAGAAATGCTTCCCACTTTTATAATTGGGATTGAATGAAAGGACAAAGAGGGGGAGAAATATGAGACTGAACCACAGAATCACAGATCTGTTGCCAACCTCCTGGAATAAGGGGGCTTTTTTTTTTTTGAGGCATAATTAAGCTATTACCACAAGATTGTAGTCAATTGTAAGTATTTCATACATTACAGATGTTTCTAAAAGTGATTGGTTTTATAGAAGGGGACTGTGGCAACTGCTGTATAAAAATATGATCTCTCACTTGTTCCATTTCTGATTTTCCACGGGAACAGATGATCTTGATTGTCTCATGGTCAACCCAGAATTAGGAAGGTCTGGGAAGATTAGAAGGAGCATAAACTGCTACTTAAGTCTTTTCTCAGCAGCGCTGGAAAGCATGTGTTTCTAGTAATAACTCCTGGGAACTATTTGGTCAGTAAATGCTTCGGTGGTAATTAAAAGGGCATTTCCTTGGTTTTAATTTCTTTTAATTAATTAAAAAATATGTCATCTGGGTATGGGGAGGTATAGTCCCTTCCTACAAATGGGGAAATATTACTTCTGAGACCATAAAGGAGTGTTCTGAAGACCAGCAGTCCTTCTGGGTAACTCATGGGGTGAGGAGGAGGGGCCAGATTGATTCGGGAGGTACTGCTGTTGTCCTCTTAGAGATTCTCAGAGTGTGCGAATACACAAAAGACTCTGAACAGTCCTGGTGCGTAGAGAGACCTCTTTACTTTAACTCAGCTTTTCACAAACATTTTTGACTATAGCACCCTGTTTTTAACTCAAGACCTAGTGTTGTTGCGCAGAACACACTGGAAGACGTGGCTGTGCTGGGATTGCTTAGCGTCCTTTGGGTGCATTCTTGAGGGGACACCATGCAAACAGGACTTAGAAGCAAGCATACCTCATTCAGAGGTGAAAGGCCGGGCCTCGGCCACTGATTGGCTGGCAGTGCGAGCTCAGCCCTGGGTGTTTATTGAGTGAAATGAGTGTGTCAATAGAGCGTAGTGGAAAACACATTGGGGTTGAAGTCAGACCTGGGGCCTAGCCTTGGCCGGGCACTTACTAGCTCTGCTGCTGTGAGTGAGTGAGTGAAGTAACCCTATTGGGCTTTCTTCTTTTATCTGTAAAACATCATAATCACACTTACCCACTCTATTACTGCCCTCAGAACCCTCACTCACTCAGTCCTCTAGAGTCTAGACGGGGGAGGGATACTTCTTCTGCAAAGAGCCATGTAACAAATATCTTGAACTTTGCAGACCATATTGTCTGTCTCTCCTGTGGACCCCTCAGTTCTGCCATGGCAGTGTGGGGACAGCCACAGACAATACACAAAGGACCAGGTATGGCTGTGTCCCAGGGAAACTTTCTCTGCAAAAACAGTCAGGGAGCCAGACTTGGCCTACAGGCCATAGTTCCCCGACCCCTGGTCCAGGGTGTGTAAAGTGCTGTTACGTATATTGACTCTAATTAACCTGGGGGCTGATACAGTTCACACTTCGATTTATACCTGAAGCAGCTGAGGCCCAAAGATGTAAGTAACTTGCTTAAGGCAATGTAGTTGATGAATGGACCAAGAATTGGGCTTTTCCCTTCCGTACTACATTCCCTTCCCTAATGACCTCACAAAACCAGGTGGCGAATTGTGGAGCTCTGTGCAAACAGGATGTACTATTATCTGAGGAGACTCACTTGTACTTGGCTATAGGATGCAATTCGTAAGAAAAAGCATGTATTGCCTATTCCCTCTGATGCTCTCTACTGTCACTTCTAAACTGTGTTCCAGGCCTTCACTGTAAGTGCGGAGTATTCACCTTCTCCTCCTTCAGCAAGGACTGGGGTTTCTAAGACCCTTTTCTGGAAATTACCAAAATCCACTCACAGTTTATTGCATGTAATAGTGACACTGCACAGGTGTCTGAAACGTCAAACATTTAAGTGACGGGATGCTGTAGCTTTGAGTTTACAACAGGGGCCTAGAGTTCCAGCAAATTCAGACTGTTTTGTAATAAAAAATAACCCCGTGCACATTCATTTATATTTTTCTTCCTAAGTGGAGTAAAACTAGCCCTAGAGTCAAGTTTGAAATTATTTTCATAATTTTGGGTAATTAAGGCACTTCCCAGATCTCATTAGCAAAAGCCCAAAATAGAATAATTGCCACATAATTAGTGATTGGCAAACCTTTGGAGGCTTGAAGGGTTGGTTCTTTTCTGAATCTGGAAGTACCGGGGCCTAACCCGAGTTTAGCTGAAGCCGGGCTATTTCAGAACCAGACAGTATCCCCTTTCCCAATTCATTTGTTTTAATCCCGCTTGACTCGTTCTCCCAAACTCTTTCTATGAGTTCTCAGACACATTTTGTCCCTTTCTACTTAAACCTTTTTCCTGTGTTTGGAGTCCTGTTCCTTAACACCTGTTCAGTGTGTTCTTTCTGCAAGTCTTAACACCAGGCAAAATGCTGCAGGATCACAGAGCGGGGAAAGTGCTGTCCGTGCCTCTAGGGCAAGGAGATAAGCCCGAAGGTCACACGGCTCAAGGAAGACACTGGGAGGCAGGTCAGGCAGCCCAGGCTGTTGTATGCGGGAGCTTAGAGCTGGAGCAACTTTATCTTCTCTGGAATTCTAAACGCTTCTAGGGCTGCCCTGGTTATCACCACCGATCATACAATAATTCTGGAAGGTGGTGCAGGGAGGGCACAGAGTAGTCCCGTCTCCCACCTGAAGAAGCTGGAGCACGAGGGAGATGGGTAATTTCTCCAAGGTCACACGGCTATCTGTGGGTAGAAAAAAAGAAAGGAAAACAAGTCCTTCACCCCCTCTCCCCACCTGTTTCTCCTGGGATGGAGGGCACATGGCACGTGGTTTCCTGAGGATCCCACGCCTTTGTCAGGAGAAGGAACATGAACTTTGAAGCCGGGCAGCTCTGCATCCAAGTCCCCACTCCGCCACTTGGCCGTGACTTACTAGTTCATAACTTAAGCTTTCTTAGTCTTATTCTTCATAAGTTACTTGAGATGGTAAAACTTGAAGAACTCTTAGGGATTAAACAGAGGACAGATGTGGGGAGCACCTAATAAGTGGCTAATAAGTGGAAGCTATTGCAATTCCCCTCCAACTAGAGTTCATTCCTCTGCACACACCACTGTCCTCTCAACTGTGTCTCCCTTGCCAGACCAAGAGCTCCTTGAGAATAAAAGCCATTTCTTCGTCGTCTCTGACACATAGTAGGGCTGAATACATTTTATTCATTTAACAAACACTTATCTCTTAATATGGGTCAGGAACATCCTGATTGTTTTACATATTTTAACTAAGCTCCATGATAATCCCTTGAGGAAGAAAAACTGTTACTATTCCAGCTATGCAGCTGAGAAGACTGAGGCACAGTGAGGTTTGTCAGAGGTCACGCAGCTAACAAGTGATGGAACAAAAGTGCAAGCCCAGTTGTCGGCTCCAGAATCCACGCCCTTACCCAGCGTGTGCTGCGTGGCCAGGCCCACCAGCTCTGTTTTCTCCACATTCCTGCTCCTTCGCCTTGGAGGCTCATTGTGTTAAGAAGCCAGAGATTCTCCCTTGAGGTCAGATTCCCTCTATCTGCCCTCCTTGCATTGCTTTTGATGTCCTGATCTTGATCTTGACCTTTGATTTCCAGGTAGCTAGTAAAGATGACAGCTAACCCCCAGCCTCCATTTCAATACAGAATCTAGAGTTGTTTCAAATGAGGAAGGACGGTTGTGTATAGGCCAGGTGGGTAGAGGAAGGCTGGTGACCAGACTCAGTCAAGAACTGAAGTAGGGGGTGTTCCAGAGGAGCCCAGGATGGCATCGCTGTGCCCAGATAACAAGGCAGATGCTATTCTCCTGCGAGACCAGGACTTAACGTAGAACTAGAAAGCAGTCCCTTCAAGCACCCTCACCAGTCTGGGGTCGGAATGTGATGGAGAAAAGGGAAGCTTTCAGATCTCACTTAACAGAAAGTGACAAAGCAAGAAATCCATCTCCGGGTCCCCATTTGAGCTTTCAACTCAGGTAAGGTGTGCAGTCGTTTGCAGAGGTGTGCAATCAGTTTAATAGAATCGTAGAAAAGCTTGAATGAACAAGGAAAGGAACATATTAAAGCAAACATAAGGCAGTAAAAAGAAAATTCATTCTGAGCTGTGGGTGGGGGACTGGGAGTTTAGGCCCCTGTCTTTATTGCGTCCCAATGCTGCTGCAAGCAGCACAACTCGGAGGTGGGCCTGGTGATGACAATATCCATTAAAGTTAATTTCCTGATGGAGGCCACTTAAATCTGATTGTTGTTTTAATTTGTTCCACTGCTAATTTCCTTCAGCCTAAATAGAGGAAGCTCTCTGCACCACCCAGGGCCAGCCCAGGCAGCCCCAGAGAGGTGGTGTCTGTCATGGCCTTGACCACCAGGCCATACTCTCTAGCCAGGGGAGTGATGTCTTTATATATCTCTGGAACCTGGAAGTTGCCTGTTTGGAAGCTAAAGGTGCTCACGTTAAAAACTGACTTATTAAGTGAGAAATCTCTTTCTGATACTCAGCAAAGGCCCAAACCCACGCAGATCTTAGTAGGGAGATGTGAGTCCCAGCTGGGTCTGGAGTAGCTGTGGAGGTGGAGTCCAGAATTTCCAACTGACACAAAGTCATTTTTTGTGGAAAGAACTAATATAAACACAGACTAAAACATCAAAGCGGGAAAGAAAAAAAACCCCAATAATAATAACAGATACAATGTGTATGAAACACCAGGTCCTTTTGGAAGCATTTTACATACAGGAAGTTTGTGAGGGAGGTTTGTTGTTATCTGCATTTTTACAGACGAGGTAGCTGATGTGCAGAGAGGTGAATGGAGCTAATAGACAGGGTTTGAACCAAGGAAGTCCGCCAAAGAAGCCAGCTCTTTACCTCGAAGCCCGTGCTTCTCAAACTCTGGTCCCAGGGCCCGCATCACCAGCAGCTCCTGGGACCTTGTTGAAAATGCACGTTCCCAGGCCCCTCCCTGGACCTGCTGAACTTTGGAGTGGGCCTCTCAGGTGATTCTGGTGCACTCTAAAGTTTGAGAACCGCTACACCACCCCATGCTGCCTCTCCCAAATTTGTTCTTGCATTTCATAAAGATGTATCAGGTATCTAAGTGAGGGGCAGGCGCTAGTGGGGATACAGCTGAGACAAAAACACCTCCCCTCATGGGGCTTCCAGTTTAGAGGGTAAGACAGACACTAAAAAAATTACGTCATTTGTATACCAACCTCTGTTATCTCAGGTTGGCAGATTATGTTGACTGTTAGTGAAAAAAATGTATGCTGACCGTTAGCACTTTAGACGTTGATGGGCAGAGGTAGGAGCAGCTGCATAAAGGAGTTTGGTAACTCACCACGAATGACACAGCTGTGTAATTCAGAGGCAGGTTTAAACCAGGTCTCTTGTTACTTGACTGTAGTGTCTTTGTACTGCACAGCACTCAACGTTCTCTCCTGAGCTCCTTCACCCTGTGTCTTGTCGGGGGGAAGAACACGTGACGTTTATAGACAGGCTGACCTGAGACCAAACCCCCTTCTCTGCCTTTATGGATTGATTCCATGTGAATTAACGTGGAGTGTTTAACAGTGGTTGGTAGAAGAAGAGATGGGAATTCAAACCCCGAGTTACTTCTAGCTCACAAAACTAAGAACGACTCAAGCCTAGAAAGAGCTATGAAGGATGGTCGGTCAGGCTTTGTCCGCCAGCCATTGTCATTGGTGATGGACCCACAAAGCTTCCTGTTCTTCACCTTGGTCAGTGTTTGGGGAAATAGGCTTTTTGCTCTTTCTCCCTGTGTTGTGCTTAGCCAGCATCCTCAGAAACAGAGTGAAGTTTGTGTATATTAGGTATTCTTCTAAATATAGAGCTGCTGTGATTCAATGTCACTGGCACTGCTAGTTCAAAGCTTTCTGTTTTAGGGAGAGCCAGCAAAATTCTGACTCCTAGAATTTTCCGGCTGTTGAAAAATCAGACAATGCCACTTCTGATACTGTTAGTAAACGGGCTCTGAGAAGAAGGTATTTAACTAGCTGCAGGCTGTGGCCATTTCAAATGGGAGACGGTGGGTCATCCGAGAGTGAAAGTGGCCGGGAAAGCGTAGGGGATACAAATTTTGATTCCTTCACTCTCTAAAACATCGGCCCCAATGAGGAAGCAAGCAGACATGGGTTCTTTGAAGAATTAATAACTCAGAAGGACTACAAACAAGAGCTCCTTAGGAACTCAGCCCAAAGCTCTGCGAACTCTGATTTAACCAGCAATTGTGAAGTGCTCTGCTGGCCCCAAAGGAAGGTGGGCTGCCGATTGGAAGGAGACCTGGAAGTGCTGAAGCTGTGGGCTTTGGAGGCAGAGCTGGGATCCCAGCTTTGCCAGGCCAATGAGTGACCCTAATCAAATGATTGAAAGGCTGTAGCCCTGGCCTCATTTGATCATCCGTACCATGGAGACAATGACAGACAGTGACAGCCGTATCTCACAGTGTTGTTGTGAGGCGAAAAGGAGCCCCGGGCAGGCGACTGTAATTGTTTCAGTAGTGGTGCGGTACAACAGTCGGATCAGATTGCAACAGTCCCTGGGAGCTTCCTGTGTGCCCAGCACCCACCTGAGCACTTCGGAGGGATTACTTTATTTAATCACTTATAACCATTGGAGGTACATTGTGTCACCCCATACATTCTGCCAATCCGCACCATTAAATAAAGTGTGGGGTTTAAACAGAACCATAAATATACCTGCACTTGTAACATTATCAAAAGGGTGGTTTCAGTTTTTTAAAACTCGGTATCTTTAAGGAAAAATATGGCTCCAGAATGATAAATGAGGATGAACTATGGATGCAGGTGTTCCTGGCTAGAACCACGCCCCCTGGGAATAAACGCACACCTGCTTGAGAAGGGCATCCTTGCCTTTTTCATCCCACCCCCGCTGCTCAGGGTCCATCATAGCTGACTGAGCTGGTGATGGGAAAGAGGGCAGGTGAGGAAGGGAGAAGCCCCATGCCTCACCTTGTCTCTTTCCCCTCCCTGTGGAGCGGGAGCTGGGGGCCCCAGAGGGCTCTCCATCCGCTCCCTCTCACCCTGGCCAGTTTCAGGTTCCTGTTTTCCTCTAGCTCACCAGCAGTGCATTGCCAGTGCGCTAGGCAGAATAGTGCCCCCACCCCCACAAAGATGACTACATCATAATCCCGCAAATCTGTAAACCTTACATAGCAAAATTGATTTTGCAAATATTTATAGGAAGGACCTTGAGATGGGGAGATTATCCTAGATTATCTCGGTGGGCCTGATGTAATCACAAGGGACCCTTTAGGAGAGAGGCAGGAAGGTCAGACAGGGCGAGAGACCATGTGACCACACAAGCAGAGGTCAGAGTTGTACAGGGCCAGGAGCCGAGGGCACTGCAGATGAGGAAGGGAGGAGCCTGTGACCTTGTCTCTGTCCCTGCCCCATGCAGCGCAGGTGGCTTATAGAAGCTGGAAAAGGCAAAGAAATGGGTTCTCCCTTAGAGCTTCTGAAAGGAACCAGCCCTGCCAATACTTTGACTTCAGTCAAATGAGACTGATTTTGGACTTCTGAGTTCCACAACTGGAAGATAATAAACTTGTGTTGTTTTAAGACACTAAATTTGCGATAACTTGTTATAGCAATGGTAGGAAACTGATACACTTTAGGATAAAGTAAGCCTGATTTTCTCTGAGGTATGGGTGAACCTTCGGGCTTCTATGGATTAAAGACCCATTGTTAGACTTTGTTGTTCTTTGTTGCTAAATGTGGAAACTTGTCAGCCTCAAATCCAGCTTCTAAAAACTCATGGGCTAGGACATGCAAGTGAAGGGAAAAAGGGAGTAAAAAAGGGAGGGCCGGGGCCGCCTGCACCAGGCCTGGACCCACCTGTTGGACACTGTTCCTACAGTGACTTTCGGGGACCTTGCTCTGCATGGCTTATTTCGTCACGGTCATTCCACAGGGGCCTCTGTGTGACTTTGGAAGTCTTTGACCTGTTATTTGCCTCAGTATCCACATTCATAAATAAGGTTAATTTTACCCTTTACTTCACAGGGATCTGTGGACATGGAACAATTTCACGTATGTAAAGAGTTCAGAACAGTACCTGCCACATCATAAGCTTTTCTAAATAAATGTTAGCTGTTGTTCATCGGCATTATAGAAGCAATTGGGACAGGATTCGTAGAGCCTTCCTATGTTGGAACATGTTCAGTTGTATCAAGTTAAACATACTTCTCTCCAGCGAGGCCTCTCAGAGTCCTGACTGTGATGATGTTTACTTTATACCCCCAGGGTGGAGGGGGATGCAATCGTATTTCTCAGACCTAAAAAACCACAAAATGCTTTGTGGTCCAGAACAATCTCAGCAGAGCAGATCTGTGGGACCTCGTGGGAGAAAACTGCCCTGGAAAGTTACACCGGGAAACCTTAGTTTTATGCCCAACTTTTAGCCTCTGTCCCTGGCCCGAGTCATGACTGAACTGGGGATTGGGGACCGATTGCACCCGGGCAAGGGGAGACATGTTGCTGGCATTCGGAACTGAAAATTGGCCCTCTTTTCCACGTTCACAGTCCAGGCAGTGGTAGAGCTCTTAGCACTGTCCTTGTCACTGTAGGTTAGTCACCTGAATGAGCTTGGCCTCTGGGGACTTGCCCAGGAACCTGGCATTATTTCCACAACATGCCACTTAACAAGTTCTAACCCGGCAACCTGGAAGGAGTTCAGGACACAGTTCACCTTCGGGGACCAGTGGGTTCAGCTGCACAGTGATGCTGTTCATTTGTGAGCAGATTAACCTCGAACTTACACATTGAAGTGGTCATCGTACTCCTCAAAGTAAGCAAATTTCAAAAAGGAATTCTGTGAGTACTTAATAGGATGGAAGTATAACTTTCCTTTGTATTCATCCTGGAGCATACGTTTAAAACAAAACAAAACACTCCGGTGTCAAAAAATAAAAACCACTGAGGTGTTATTACTTTACATAGGCACACCTTGTATAATAAACGTAGGAAATCTAATTTCTGGGGCATTTCATTTCAAGAAATCGGGCCTGGCTCACATAAAGATACCTTTCAAAATAGAAATCTCACACATTTAGTTAAATGCAGGCTTTTTGGTTTTGTTTTGAAAGCTATAAAGATGTAAACTGTAACCCTCTTTATTTTTAGCAGACACCTCTAGAAAACCTTGAACAATGTTCTATTTATAAAACAAAGAGTCTGTTTTAGTGTAAATGTGTTTAGTCTTTTATAGGAGAAAGAGCAGGACTGACTATCAGAAAAATGAAGTGTTTGTTTTTCCAGATTTCTTGAATTCATCAACAACTCTTAAAAAAAAAAAAAAACAAACAACAGAGCGATTGACCTGGTTTTGTTTTCGAGATCACCTGGCAGTGGATAAATTGTGCTTAATATTCTGAGTGGATGGGAGACGAATGAGTAACATGCTGGAGGGGGAGGAGTGGAATTTGAAATGACAGTACCGTCTGGCTTTTGTAAGAGTTACACTGCTGAGTGGGAGCAGACCTAAATAATTCTCTGGTTAAATTATTTTACTATCACATTGTATAAAACATTTATAATTTCATCATCCTTCAAGGCATGAGAAACAAAGAAGAAACATTGGCTGAGTTAAATTCAATGGCTGCGAAGGATTCTGTAATGAAAATAAGTGACCCAGTACCAGCCACACAGTAGCGTTAGGAGCAGGCAGGTCCCACCCCTCTGCTTTGTTATCCTGACTAATTGTATTATGCTAGTTGTGCTGTCTTTACACTACTCATAATAAAATCAACATTTATTTAGTGCTTACGATGTCCCAGGTACCTCGCTGAGAACTTTAAGTGGGTGAGTTTATTTCATTTTCTCAACAACGTATCGATGAAGGAGACAGCAGAATTGTCGCCAGTCTGCACAGGGGCAGACTGAGGCTCAGAGGGGCACAGATGCGGGTCTGACCGCAGAGCCTCGCTGGCCGGGACCTTGCAGTTCCTTCTGGAGCCAATAGTGCTCACCTGCTCGCTGCCAGGGGCTCGCTGCAGAGTCAGATGCTGACTTCCACTCTTGCTTTTCCTTTTTTTAAATAAAAACCCAAGAAAGCTTGGGAATCCTAGGAAAACTCCATACCACTCCTGACCAAAAAAATAGCAGCCTTGTTCGTCCCTCACATTTTTTCCAGTCATTGCTCATCCCAGGAAAGGTCAGGTGTGACCTCCTTCACATGGCCATGTCACCTGCTATATATTTCCATTCGTACACCCAATTGTCTGTTTACCTGGCTGACTCTGCATCCCCTTTCATTTCTTTTTTTTTTTTTTTTTAATGTTTCCCTTTCATTTCTGATCTTCCCTTAATACGGAACCGGGTGTGTAATAATTATTTGGCAAATGTATGGTGAGCGATGGAAAGAACATGCTTACATGTGGATGATGTGTAAATTCAAATGCTGTGCTGTAACTTCTCTAAGCAATATCATGTCTTAAGAATTTCTTGTTGTTACTTGGTCTTCATAACTGGTGCTTGTATAGTATACGTATTACTGGGTATTCTAATCATAGTCATGTTCTTAAACATTCTTACTGTTATGCAGGATTTAGGATATACTTATTTCTAATATGTTGCTCTTAAAAATAACACTGTGCTGAACAACTTTGCCCATAGCACTTTTCTTGCTTTTGGATTACTTTATTAAGACACCTTCCGTAAACAGGGATTACTGAATTGGAGTGCGAACATCTGTGCGCCCTGCGGTCACGCTGTCCGACAGAAACATAACAGGAACCACATGGGTAACTTCAGTTTTCCTGGTACCCTTGTTAGAAAGTGAAAAAGTAAAATTTATTGTAATAATATATCTTATTTAACCCACTGTCTCTAAAATATTACCATTTAAACATGTAATGGGTATGTAAATTAAGGTGTTTTTACATTCTTTTTTGTATGAAGTATCCAAATTAACATGTGTGTTTCATGTTTACAGCACATTTCAATTCATACTGGCCCCCTCGCAAGTGCTCAGTAGTAACTATCATGTTTGGCAGCAAAGGCCTGCGTGAGGATGAAGTGTTTTTATTTTTTTTAATTTTTTTTCAAAATTGTAGTTTCTCCTTCATGAATACAAATATAATTATTTTTTGCATTGATTTGTATCCAGCAGTCTTTCCAAACCCTCTAATTAATTACAAATTTGCTTGTAGTTTCTTTTGAGGTTTTTTATGTTAAGGACCATATAATCAGATTAAATTCTTTCCTTTAATCCTTATGCCATTTGTTTATATTTGTCTCTTTTTTAATCATTTACACTGTTTCAGATGTCCCCATTCCCCCTCACCCCAGCCCTTGTCCCCTCTGGCCATCACCACACTGTTGTCTGTGTCCGTGGGTTACGAGAAGGGATTGACCACAGGTTAGATGAAGCAGAGGATGAAAGAAGATAATGAAGTAATTTTTAAATGGTTTTGGTTGTTTAAAAACCCACCTGTAATCTGCCTCGACTCATCCTAACCTCCAGTCCCACACATTATCTGAACCTCTCCCTTGGGCACTTTCTCTAAACTCTCTTGCTCTTTTCATTATTACGAATATTTCCTCAATATCTCTTGCATACCAGGCACTGTGTTAGATCGTGGGGAGCCCAATAGAAATGCAACATGGCTCACAATCTGTTGAGGAAATAGACATATTCCTAACAACTTTTGCCTCAAATGCTCATTGGAATGAGGTAGGAAATAAGTTAAAAGACACACGTGTGCAGACCCAGGCCACTGACAACGCAGAGCCTGACCAATTGCACAAATGACAATTAACGTGCCGAGGGCATCGGGAAACCTTTTTGGGGAAAACAGGAGCTGAGCCTTGAGGGTGCAATAGGATTTTAATGGGCAGAGAGAGGGAAGACCAATTTTGCCTGCCACTGTCTCGTTATCCCAACCAGATGGCAGGTTGGGATGGTCTCTCGTTGTATTTAGATCTCCCTGGAGGCCTTGCCAGAGCCTCGCAGTGGAAGGTGCTCAATAATGTTAGCTGAGCCCAATGAATAATATATAGTTGGCTAGCGCACAGCGAGGGAGACACCGGGGTCTGTCTGCTTGCTTTAACCTCTGAATTGAAGGGGCAGCTTCAGTTTCTCACTCACTCCTCTGATTGTGTGTACTGCCAGTTTGCCGTCACCGTTTTCTCACTTTACTAAATCGGTCTGGACTGAAACTAGTCGTTTAGAGCCAAAATGGTAGATTAATGGGGCCAACAGTTTAACTTACATCTGACCTACTTGTCACTTATTCCACTTCTTCTGAGCTTTTCAAATGGCACACGCAGGCAGCACGGACAGCCAGTGAAATGGGAATTAGAAGACACTTCATCAGAAGGCACTTTCCCTTTAGTTGTTCCTCGTTTCTACGGGCGCATTTGTTTGATGACCTCGCAAGTTCTGTAGGAATTGTTATTCCATTTCACCGTTAAGGAAGCAGGAGGTCAGAATAGTAACTTGTTCGAGGTTATGTAGCAAGTAAGTTGGAAGAGCCAGTTCTGGAGCCCATGTCTTCTAACGATAAGTTGTACTGTCCCGTTACCTGAAGCTGGTCCCCCAGGATCTGAATGCCATTGCTGGTTGCTTCAAGACATATTCACCCAAGTCTTTGGTATCTACATTCTAAATCTGAGAAATGGGGAGAAGGTACGTTTTGTAGGGTTACAACGGAGATAAATTAGGACACGAAAACCAGAGAGTTGGTGATAGTTATAATGCTAGCTTTCATAATGATGATAAGAGTTGATATCTGATTCTTAATAGAGAGCAAACACCTGCTAAAAGCATTACATATGTTACCACATTCAATTCTCACAACGAATCTTGAGACTGGTGTTGTCTCCACTTTATAGATGAGAAATCCGAGATCAGACTTGACCAAGGTCACATTGCTGAGCGGGAAACAGTTGGAATTTGAACCTAGACCTAACTTTTAACCTTGCGTATGTAATCGCTGTACTGCAAAATTATGTTCGTGCCATCTCAGTGGTAAGTGACCTTGGGCAAGTTACTAAAATTCCTATTTCTGTACGCCACTATCTCTAAAATGAATACCTTGCCCACCACTCAGGGTGATTGTGAGGATGATTTGTCCTAAGCACTGTGCAGTTATAAAATGTTATCACGTTTAAACTGAAATTCCTTGTAGAAGGAGAGGTGAAGCACCAACAGGAGAGTGGGGCCCGGCGCACAGCAGGCACTCAGTAAATGTGTATTGAATTACTTGAATGAATACAAGACCTCTGCTACTGAAGAAGCCTTTCTCTTCCCACGAATGGTAATGAGACGGGGAGAGAAAAAAGGCAAGCCTACATCATCTTCCTGGGCAAAAGTGCCCCAGATCCACCAATTTCTTCACCCCCTGGAGGAACTTGCTTTGCGGTCAGAGTAGAGTCTAAATAGATAATGAATTCTCCAGATATTTCTCTCCATGCTCAGCTTGCATTTGGCTGAATAGAGATTTTTTTATGCTGAATAATTTTTCTTTCTAAAGGATATAAAGTATAGAAAAAGTAGAAAATAGTAAACAGAAATAAAGGGACAAAATCATCCTTAATTCTTCTCCCACCTGCAAGATAACCTTTCATTCAGCATGTTGGTCTCTTTATTTTTTTCTAAGCACTTTTTGCATACTTGAACTCATACTGAAAGGCAAATTAATACTTTGCCTTTCCATTGACCATCAAGGAATACACACTCCCTAGTGATGTTATAAACTCTTCATGAACACTCATGCTTAATTCATCTGGCAAATACTTAAGCATCTGCTCTGTGTGCCAGGTGCTGGGGGACACTGGTGAACCAGACTGAAGTCACTGAGCTTCCAAGCTTCGTTGTTATGCTTAACGAGCAGCTACATAGTATTTTATTGTCCACTTAAAAGTTACTCGCTTTGAATCTATTGTTTAGGTGGCAGGTTTTCCGAACAGTACAGTCTTCCCCAACTGTCTCTGCCTGGGGCCCTAGAATAGGAAATAGTCTAGAAAGAAACCAGCACTAGCAGTACAAATGTGGGACAACACATACTCACACGCTCACATTCTAAACTAAACTAAACACAATAAAATGTTGTATTGTCCTCCATCAGGAGGCAGAGATTTCACCAGTCCCTCCATTTGTAAGAGTTCGCTATGTAGTATGATGAAAATCTAGCTGATCTTGAGCCTACCTTTTCTCCTTTTTCACTCTTTTGGGAAATCTAAGTTAGAAAAACACTCTCTGCCTGCTGAGTTTTTGTGACATGTCTCCAGGGTAGGAGAGCGGGGTGAGGGAGGCGCAGGCCCGCTCCGCCGAGTAGCCTGAGTACTTGGCAACCTTCCCGCCACCTCTGCTGTCCTGTTTGCTCTGTGCTCTGGAGCCAGCCAGGTATGTGACACATGCTGCTCTCACAGGCTCAGTCTCACTAGGATATGGGTTTGTGCTTTTGTGGTTCTGGTTTCAGCTGAAAAACCTTCTAAGGGGTGTGTGCATAAGGAAATATGCCATCGGTCACTTCCTGGCTTAAGGGATGGATAGTCTGTCCTTGGAATTGCTGGTGAATCTCCCATCCTTCTGATGTTCCCCAAGTTTCTCTGAAATTAGGTTACTTCAGAATAAAGGCTAGAGTTTAGAGACTTCTGTCCAGGGCAACTTTATCTATGAAATGGTGAGCTATGGGTTGATCCTGGCAACTGCGTTCAACTTTGTATTCCCAGCACTGACCTTGGCAGAACCTGGCTCATAACAGGCATCCAGCTTGTGTCCGTTGAATGAGTCAGTGCCCCAGAAATACCATACTGAGCCCGTCCTCACTGAGCATTCAGTCCAGTAACCGCACACTGTGTGAAGAAAGGGACTCAGACTTAACATCCACGCCTCCGCCTGGCCAGGCTTAGTGCCTCCCGCATCTTAGACTTGCAGAAACCTTACATGAAAAGCTGAGTGCTGTGTACCCATGCAGTGGAATATTACTCCTTCACAAAAAGGAATGAACTTCTGACACATTCATGCTCCAGCATGGATGAACCATGAACACGCTGTGTTGAGCAAAATGAGCCAGAGCCAAAAGAACAAATATTGTACGATTCCACTTACAGGAGGTGCCTTAGCATAGTCACATTGGTAAGACAGAAAATAGGATGGTGGTTGCCAGGGGCTGTGGGCAGAGCATGATGGGGAGCTGCTGTTTAACGGTCCCAGAGCTTCCGTCTGGCACGATGAAAACGTCCCGGGGATGGACGGCAGTGATGGCCGCACATATACTGAATGCACCCAATGCCACTGAATTAATTGTACGTTTAAAACCGGTTACAATGTTTAATTTTATGTTCTGTATTTTTACCAGTTAAAAATGATTGCAAAACGGAAGGGGAAAAGGTGGATGCTGCTTTCTTCTTTCGACTTTTCACCATCTAAGAGCCTGCCTTTTCCTGTCTGGCTTGGTTGGAGAGTGCTGTGATGTGCCCCTATTTGAGGAATTCTCCCTGCCGGGGGTTAGCTGTCAGAGCAAGTCCTACTGGGAGCTGCCGAGTCAGGGCCCTTCCTCTGACCAGCCGCCCTGGTACCGGCCCTCTGATTTCCTCGGCCACAAAACGGAAAGCAAAGCTGCTCCCAGAAATGCCAGGGCAGGTCCTGGCTCTGCTTCGCCTGCCCACCCAGACAGAAGTCCTGCCGTGGTCTTTCCTCTGCCCTGTCGAGCTCTTTGCATGATGGATGGGCGTACTTCCCCTCACATTCCTACGGGAAGGAAATGGATTGGAAATCTTCTTCTTCCTGCTATGAACCTGTTTATAAGATTAAAGACAGGTATGCTTGGCAGGGCCAGGCAGACACTGTTATTTTTAATAATTCAGGGCATACCAAGTTCAAAAACAGGTCACAGTGATTTTTCCCCCTTGGTTCCTAAAGCAAACTCTGCTTACATCATCTCCTTTCCAGCAGAGGAAAGGAAAATGGGCAGCAGAGGCATAATTCTGGCACTTGTTCCCTTATTCGTTACAAGGAAGGGGACACCATTGTTGGCATGTTTGTAAAGACCAGAGCACATGCTGCCTTGGTTTACGAAGCCCATTCCTAGCCCGTGGGTCTTGTTGGGTGACTCTCGAAGGTAGGATATGCGCCTGTCCTGTCCACGGCAGACAGACCACCTCATTCACCCTGGCCTGCCCTTTATCAAAACAGTATCTCTTCTCATCCCAAGGCCCTCATAACGGAAGACCAGGTTACAGAGTCATAGTGGAGGGGTGGGACTAGACAGCTGGTGTGAGAGGGGCCGGCACCACCCTTTGGGGGCAGCTGAGCCTCCCGAGGTTGGGGCTGGGAGCGGCACAGGGGTGTAAACCCTGCCCTGAAGTTGTTTTCCCTCCCTCTTTTACCCAGCTGGTGTGTATGTTGCTTTGCTGCACAAAATGCGAAGTGCCCCCGTTGGCTAATGCAAGACATCTTTTTAATTGCATGGAAAAGTAACTCCCAGGCTGCCAGGTAGAGGGACTTGGGGAGAGAGGGCTGGCTCTGCAGAGCTGAGAGGAGGAAAGGAGGCAAGAGGGGAGCGGGCCAGGTGCCTGCCTTTCATCTGGATATTCAGGATGACACGTCTGGTGCCAGGGAAGCGGCTCTTTCTTTTTAACTGACGGGAAGCTTTGCAGTCAAGGGAGGGCTGAGCTGTCAGGTGAGCTAGGGATCAAGAGTTATCCTGACAGCTTCATGGCACGTGAAGGGCGCTGTGAAGTGCGGTGTGATTTTAACCAGCGGTGGTTAAAGTAGCTTCTCTTGGGCCTGGTGTGACGTGCAGTCGGAGATGGGCCTGTGGCAGCCGGGAGAGTCAGGCCTGGCGGAGGCTGCCCTTCTGAAGCGCCACCATTTAGAAAAGGTGTAAGCGGGAACCCGCCGGCTCCCTGGTTTTGCTTCATGGAGGTGCCGGGCGGCAGTGATGTCATTAATAAGTAGCTTGTCAGTTCCTCCAGTGACCCTCCCCAACCCCGCTATTATAAATATTCCAAGGACCCCAAGTAACCTTCTTCCTTGAACTTCCCTGATTTAAGTTCCTGTCAAAATCTAACCACCTGTCCTAGCCGGCTGAGCAGCCCTGACTAAGCGCTTTGCCCTGTGCTCACATTCCGCAGGGCTGTCTGTGCGAGACTGAGCTGGGTGGTCAGCGGGCCAGCGCCTCTCCGGAAAACTTTCACTCAGAAGGGAACTGAGGGAGTGCCTTTTAATAAGTAATCAGCCGGAGGGAGTCAGGGCCTCTGTAGCCAGCTAGTAATGCTGGCCTGTGCACTGGGGACTTTTCAGAAGTCTGAAGCTGGAATGTCTGATTTGATGATCCATAGCTTGGGACATTCGAGAGAGAAAAAGTAACGGGAGCAACTCTGGGTGCATGCGTGCCTGCACTCATATTGCTAATATGTGTCAAGTATAGATTAAAAGCCATGCATTAACACTGTATGGCAGTAGTCTGCCAGACGTTTTATATAAATTACCTCACTTTATCCACATAGGCTGACATTTTGTTTCTGTTTGAAAGATGAAGTGACTGATGCTCAGAGAAGCCAATAAGTAGATCAAGGGCTTTGAACGTGGGTCCTTGGACTCTATGATCTGTGTGCACACCCACTATCCCCAAAACAAGAATGGCTAACTTTTAGAACCACCAGGTTCTCATACCTCTAAGTAGCATGCGCAAAACACCAGCTTTTAGGTCTGGGATGTGAGCCCTTGCATTTTCTGCTCTGGAACTTCCAGGAAGAACCCCAGTGGAACTCACCTGGGCCTTTCAGGCCCTCACCTCTGCAGGAGGCACCTAGGAGGCTCTATGAATAAGAGTCCTGTACACCAGAAGGCTATGGGCTCCATCCATAGTCAGGGCACATACCTAGGTTGTGGGTTCAATCCCCCGTCAGGGCACATACATACAAGAGGCAATCGATTGATGTTTCTCTCTCATATCAATGTTTCTTGCTCATGTCAGTCCCTCTCTTTCTCTCTCCCTCTCAAATCAACAATCATATCCTTGGGTGATGATTAAAAAATAAGAATCCCAAGTCTTTGTGACAGAGCCTTCCCAGGACCCTTCTGTCCATGGAGAATTTGTGGCACTAACACCAGGGCTGTGACCCTGAGCAGCCCATCTGAGGTGAGCAAGCACCAGATTCTCGCTTCCAAATCCTGCTTTCCTGGGGTGTGCCCAGCCCCCACTGAACTAGGTAGTGGAGTAAACAGCCATTCACCTGTCCAAGCCTAGGATTTATGGTCCGGTACCGCCCTGCTGCCCACAGCACCGTGTACTGCAAACACCGATGACCTTTGCTGTGATTTCACCTCCACCTGCTTCCACACAGAAAACCTGTTTTGTATTGACATTGTTTGAAACAAGTTCTGCCTCTGTGAACTCCCTTAGCGCCTGCTCCTGACTTTCAGCCCAGAGAGGCCAAGTGCCTCTAATTCCGAGAGCAAGAGGGAGGCACCTTGAAAGCATCCCGGGCTTCCATCCGTCTGAGTCTTCCATCCAATAGCTTCAGGCCGCTGAGGTGTTTCCCTTCCTTCCAGGATTTTTTAATTCCTTGCTATGAGGGGATGGGTTACAGGCTCTGATTGGCCCACTGGCAATAGGGTGCTTTGTAGGATGTTTTCTTACAAGTTGGTTCCCATGTGGCATTTGTTAGTCACAGCTAATTATGAAGTCCTTGGCTGAGGCCATAGACATTGTTCCCTTGCATTCCTCTCTCCTCCTTCCCCCCCTGACCCCTGTTGCTGCGGAACAAAACTCGTTGTGGGCTCCGGAGGTTGGGGGGTTGACTGCGGCACATATTTTCCAGTGAACCCCTGATAGGCCCACTGCTAGGGTTTCATGTTTCAGGTTGAAACTCCACTGGGTAAAGCATCATTCATTGATGCTGACACATTCTGTCTCTACTCCGTGTACTTATTCCTCTTGCAATGGGCTCCGTCCTTTTTGGCAATGTAGGTAATTCATTGAAAGCAATTCACAGCATTTACTCAGAACGTTGATAGTCTGCATAGAATTTTAGAATGTTAGAGTTTCTGGATCACAGAAAGATCATCAAGGGCCAGGTTTTGCCAGTTGTGCTCAGAGGTAGGTCTGACCTCAGTTGTAGGTCAGAAAGGAGGAGGGGGCACAGTGAGCAAGCAGGTTCATAGCGCCGCCTTCCCAGCCCCCAGCAAAAGCGCCTCTACAGGTACCTGCTTTGGGTATGGGCTTCTGCAGATGATTCCTGCAACCTAAAAACAATCCTGAAATCTAGTAATCAAACCTGCCCCCTTGTTCATTTCTCAGAAGGGCCCACTGAGGGTCCTCACCTTATTGAAGGTCCACGTGAGTTCGTGAATTAATGCCAGACTGAGAATTAACACACGGGTCTGTCAACTCCTGTATGCCCCGTTGACAATATTATGCCAGGCTGGGAGAATTCTGGAACCCGTCACTGGGCTGCTTTCCCCATTGCCTGGCCACTGTCTTGTAGAAACGGCCTTATCTAGAAGATACAGAGGAACAGAAGATGTCCAAGAAAAGCAGTAGCAACAGAGTCCCACTTAGGTTGGTTCTGTTTGTTTTTTTAAGCGAGGGAGAGAAACATTGATTTGTTCCACTTATTTATGCATTGATTAGTTGCTTCTTGTGTTTGTCCTGACCTGGGATTGAACCTGCACCCTTGGTTTACCAGGACAGTGCTCCACCTGAGCTACCCGGTCAGGGCCACCCGTCATTTGTACGGAGAGCTACCTCAATCACACGACACCATGGCACCATCCGAGGTTGTGCAGTACACAGCCTAAGAGACTGTATGGAGCAGCCCTGGTTTTTACTTTACGTAAGTGAGAGCCAAAACTGGCATTGAGCTACAAGATTTTAGTTGAGCATTGTGCAAAGAAAAAACACAGGCTCTGGAGCAAGCAGATCTGGGTTCAGATCTGAGCTTACAAGTTGCTTGATGTTACTGGTCTTCAGCATTTTTATCTAAAAATAAAGCTGATAATATATAGCTCGAGAATCGTTGTGGGAAATTAAATTTAATGGTCTACGAGAAACCCCTATATGTAAAGCAAATTGGGGACTTGATAAGTGTTCCCTTTCCTGCAACTTATCCTCACTGTTGCTCTCACATACAGGTTTGAGTCAGGAGGAAGGCCAGGCATTTCTCAAGTTTACCCTTAACTTGGAAACTTCTGGGTTTTGTCACAAGCTTAACATTAGCCAAGGGAAATCTGGGGTATCTATAGACTGGGGGTCTGTCTGAATCTTTTACAGTGAAGTCATAACACTGAGCATCTCCTGGGGGAATAGGGCTGTGAGTTTCTAAGGGAACATTCTTCAAGGGGAAACTGGGGAGACTGGAAAACTGAAGTCCTATTTCTTTGACGCTGGAAGCCCCTGGGCCGTCAGGGGGTGCAGAGGTGGACTGCCCTCCGACAGTCTCTGGCAGTGAAATCGGAGCCCCTCATCGTACCAACTACTTGGGTGTGCTCGGGACGCGTTCAGACCTTCTTTATTTGCCATTCAGACAGGAACCATAGGCCCAGAAGCTTGTTTTCAAAATTTAGGAAAACAGCTGTTTTTGCTTATTTTTTCTCCCTCTCCTGCCAAAATGCTCGCTGAGTTTTCACTGGGTTCTGAACTTGCCCTTTTCTTTTCTGTTTACTCCAAAGACCCATCATGGAAAAGGGTCATCGTACAATAAAATGAAGAGGAAAGATGGGCATTGCACACGGGGAAAGCTCTGTTTTGGACTCCAATGAAATAATGTTTTCAGTTCTGAAGGCAGGGAGGCCGCAAAAACGAGAGAGTGAGGTGGACTAATTGAGCTCGGAAAGGGTCTGCCTGGCATTTTCCCCACGCCCGCGATACCCGGCCCCCCCGCCCCCTGGCAGGCAGACTGGGATAGGAAAGCAAGCGCTGCCTCTTCCTCAGAGGAAACCAAAAGCGTCCTATGGAACGGAGCAGGGCAGTGTGGCTGTGGAGGGAGGGCTGCGTTGATTAAACACGTGCTATGTGCCACTGAGGCCAGCGCCGCTCAGTCTCTGAAGTTTTATAGCCAGCTCGGACATGTTAGATACTGGATTCATATTCTATCGTTGCTGCAACAAAATCACCACAAATTCTGTGGCTGGAAACAACGCATATTTCCTACCTTACCATCTGTGGGTCAGAATCCTGACATAGTCTCACAGGGCTCAGATCTAGGTGTCAGCAGGGTTGTGTTCCTTTCTGGAGGCTCTGGGCGGGGGGGTGGGGGGGTTGCTTTTCTTTCCTTACCTTTTCCAGCTTCTAGAGGCTGCCCACGTTCCTTGGCTCATGTTCCCTTCCTTCAGCTTCAAAGCCAGCAACAGCCGGCTGAGTCCTTTCTTACACTGCATCACTCTAGTCTCCTCTTCTGTTTGCCTCCTCCACTCTCGGGGAAGCTTGTGGCTACATGGGCCTACCCAGGTAATCCAGGATGATCTCCCTAATTTATGATTAGCTCCTAAACTCCATGGCAACCTTAATTCCTCTTTGCCAAGTAAGGTAACATATTTACAGGTTCCAAGAATTAGAACATAAGCATATTGGGGGTGGGGGAAGATTATTGCCTACCATTGGTACATACGACGTTTCTACACTAAGAGCAATAATTGTATATCTTAGGACTCTTTCAGTTGCAACAAGCGGGATCTAACTTAAGCTAATAAAAAGAAAATGGAGTTAGAAGGAAAATGCAATTGGCTTCAGGCACAGCTGGATCCCTACGCCCAACAGGGTCATCAGGGCCCTCTGTTTCTTGGCTTTCTTTGTGGTGGTTTGATTTTCAAGCCCAGGCCACCTGCATGGCAGCAAAGACAGCTCCCAGCCAATCTTAGGCTTCTATAGGTCTCAAGACTCAGGGGACCAGAGAGGAAACCATGACTTCTTTTTAGGTAGCACCAGCAGAATCTTGAGGGTGACTCTCATTGGCCCAACTGGGGTCATACGTACATCCCTAGACCAATCACTGTCTAGGGAGAGACAATCCATGCTTCATTCTAGAGCGGAGACAAGGCAGCCTTACCAGAGCACATGTACTGCGCAGGAGAGGGAAAGGTTCCCTCAGGGAAATTTGGATGCTGTTACCAAAAGAAAGAGGAAAGGACTGAGCAGGCAAAAACCATTGGCGTCCACTATATCATCTTATTGCTAGATTTCAGACCCGCAGCATAGATATATTATTCCAGTTAAAAGCTCATTTGGCTTCCAGCAACAAGGCACTCAAACTTGAAAGAGTACAGAAGGGGCTCATCCGGGGCAAGGACGTTCTGTGTTAATTCAAGTACATAAGAAGAGGAATCGCGTGGTGGTTAATAGTATGGGTTTTGCAACTAGCCTGCTTGGGTTTATATCCAATTTATTGGTTGTGTTTACTTGACCACTCTGTGCCTCAGTTTTCTTTCTGTAAAATGGGATTAATAATAGTACCCACATCATAAGTTTGTTGTGAGGTGTAAGTATGCTACTACCAATAAAGTGCTTAGAGTAGTACCTTGACATAAACATTCGATAAATAATAGCTTTAATAATTATTATTGTTATTATATTACTACTGTTATCACAAATAAGCTTCCTGACGATAGCTGAGGGACTTGGAAAGCAATTAGGAATCAAGTCAGACACTTACTTGGTTTCTCTCTTTCTGACTGGGGCTACGTAATCTCTTATCTCTGGAACTTTCTCAAAGCTCAGTGGGAACTGAGCCTCTCGCCTGTAACGTGGATTTTCACTTGGCTGTCAGTTGCCATTCCTTCCCCTCTGGCCTTGACCACACATGTCCATCGCCAAGTGAATGCTGGGTCAGTGTTTCTGAGTTCAGAGTCTTGAGAAAATCTGATTAGTCTGGGCCGTGATTGGCTTTAAATGAGAATGCACCTTGTTTAATTAGCTGTGACCATCCAGGTGAGCTCACTCACAAACAAGGTCACCTCTGTCTGTAGGCATTGAAGGGGCAGCTTGAGTTGAAGGAGAAAGGCCTAAATCAAAAAACTGACCAACTTGTCTTTTACATGTGTGTCATAACAAATTAGAAACTTCCTACGGAACAAAAGGCTCAGTTTCAGAAAATAATGGTTGTAGCTGGATACTAGGGACTAGGACAGCATTGCTTGGTTCTGATGTAATTCAGCCTGTGGTATTTGTAGAGAAAAATTGACCACTCTCTTGTTACTATGAATGGCAGAGACATTTTCAGCTCCGGTTAGAAACACTCATTGGATGGGCAAAGACCCCAAAGCATTGATCTCAAACCTCCTTTCTAGAGCAGGGGTTCCTGAGAGGGTGGGATGCTCACACTTGCTGTCAGGAGAGTAGATTCCAGAGTGACCAGCGATGTCCCCAGAAATCTTCCTTTGGGTGACAGGAGGAAAATTCCACCTTGGCCTTTGGTTCACTGTGTTCCATCTCACCTTCCAGGGCCCCCATGATCCCCCCGCATTCTCAGAGCAGGGTGTTCTCCGTGTATGGAGGTGTCTGCCTGCCGAGCACTTGTCCTTCTCTCCAAGGACTGCAGGGGGAGTCTTCCTGGGGAAGCAGTTCCACAGTGATGGGGAGGGAGAAGTGGTGCTGATGGAATTTCTTAGCTCTCAGCCACTACAGGACGGGCGGAAAGGCTTCGGGTCCAGGCTGGGCAACTGAGGAATCACTGAGATTTGGGGGAAGACGAAGTATTGTTAGGATTTTGATAGAAGTCTGCTGGAACAGTCTCCACTGCAGAGGTGCTCGTGCCCCTTTCTGGTTGAACAATTCGCAGGCTGCACACTTGCTTTCAGATGGATTGGTTTTGAAGCAGTCAACAAAAAAGCATCCCGCTGCCAGGGCCAACCATCAAAGGGAGAAAAGAGAGCGATGCAAACCGTGGGGGAATGTGCGAGAGAGAAATATGGCAGGGCAGCGACGGGGCTCTGCTGGCCTGATAGCATGTGCATTATCTCCCCCCAAGGACCCCGTGGTTTAATGGATGGGGCTTTAACCTGCCCAGAGGTCAGTCTCTGCTGGACAAATGGAACCTCATCCCTGAGGGCATCGACATTCTCATGACACACGGACCTCCTCTAGGTAAGTGAAGCAAAGGTTGTCGTTTTGTCATACGAGATGCCTTCTTTCCCAAGCATAATGAATAAATGCTTCAGGGACATAATCATTTTCCTTCAATAAAAAAGCGAATACAAAAAGAAAAGTGTCAGTGTCTTTAAGGAAACCCAGTATGCTAATTAAACTCAGCAGTTCTGCTGGGCTTACAGGTGTTCTTGAAATTAAATTTTTTGATTTAGTCAAGTCAGGGAAAATCAAATGAGTGTGGAGCACCACAGTCTTTTGAGCTTGATAATTTATTTT
This sequence comes from Glossophaga mutica, assembly GCA_039655065.1. Taxonomy (NCBI): domain Eukaryota; kingdom Metazoa; phylum Chordata; class Mammalia; order Chiroptera; family Phyllostomidae; genus Glossophaga; species Glossophaga mutica. Next base: position 25,732,391 of record CM077308.1, read on the forward strand.
AAGAACTATGCTCACTTTGGCATAAGAGAGTGGGGAGTGGAAGGGAGATAGGAACATCCCTCCCAATCACAGGACGTATGTACGCATGGCAGCAAACGATGGAAACTTTCGCTCAGAGGAGCCCATTGTTTTTTCCATATAGAGTAACCTGGGAGATCTTTAAAGTTGAAAAATTGTGCTGATTATGTGAAAGACGGATTTTTTTTAGCTAAGGTATTAAATAAGGACTTACACAGAATGTTACTTAGAGATACCTTATAGATACATGGAGCCGGCATGCAGGTTTAGATGGTTCCAGGCTACCTTTCGTTACCCAGATTCCGGGTCAAAAGATGATTATTTGACTCATATAATAGTCTTCTAGTTACTCATGAGCAGTTGGGCTTAGCCGCAGAATATTTTCCAAACACGACTACCACCTTGATCCCCATCTACTCAGTATCTGTTAGCCAGGACCCTCCCTTGTCAAACTCAGACGCGCTGAGGAAATTCAGATGGTGCACTTTCAGTAGGAGAGTTTTCTTTCTCTGTCTTTTTGTTTCAGTTGTGGTAAAAAACACAGACCAATGAAATCCACCCTCGTAACAAATTTTTACATGTACTAGAAAACTTTTCTCAATCATCTTGATTTGGCAAGAGGGGGAACACACTTCATACAAAAATAAATGATCTTTGCAATATGTTCTCCTGTGGCTTGGGGTTGTTATCCATGTTACCGTCCTCCTGCATGAGCCTGAAAAAGAAAAGATCTAACCTGCATCCCCCATGTGAATTTGCTCTTTGCAGAGATTTTCCCCTCCAAGCCACCAAGTGCGCTTTCCTGCCCTCACAAGGGAACTGATCTGTGTGTCAAAGAAACGCTGGAAGGGAGGACCGGGGCCTGAGCCACGCTGGCACGTTTTAACGCCAGGGGAAACCAGGAGCAGGGGGGCCGTAGATTTGCACAAGATCAGCACTTCCTGATGTTTTCAACGCTTTGGGATCACCGTCCCCATGCTTTTTCCCCCTAACTCCTGTCACCCTATCCCATGTTTTATTTACTTTATTTTTTAAAGGTTTTATTTATTTATTTTTTAGAGAGAGGGGAAGGAAGGGAGAAGGAGGGGGAGAAAAGCATCGATGTGTGAGAGAAACATGGATTGGTTGCCTCTCATGCACCCCCAACTGGGGACCTGGCCTGCAACCCAGGCACGTGTCCTAGCTGGGAATTGAACTGGTGACCCTTCATTTCGCAGGCTGACACTCAGTCCACTGAGCCACACCAGCCAGGGCCTATCTCTGTTTTAGAAGATTTTATGTATACACAATCTATATCAAGTCATAATTAATTCACTTCCCTATTTAGCAACCATTAGAGACTAAGTCTTTAAATTGTTCAAGAAATATTCTGCAGCACAGTCACCCGGTGAGGTCCTCCAGAGGCAGCATCCCAGCCAAGTGGGTGCTTTCCCTGAGCCAGGCTTGGCTGGGGCAGGTGTGATTCTCCATAGGATGTGTACTGTTGTATAAGGGACTTGGACATCCTCAGCACAGAGAACATTTACATGCCTGCAATATTATTTGGAATACAACTTTGAACAGGTCGATTGATTCACAGACTTCATCAAGTAATTAACTTTTTATACAAAAGAAAGTAGTAATAATGGTTAAGTCTGAATTCAAACCCCTGAAGAATTCAGACATCGTTACAGAGGAGGCTGCCCTCTCTCTCTTTGCAAACAGTAAAGATGGAAGTGTTCAGAGAGCATCTGTGCGTAGAGCACAGTAGGGTCTGGAGTTGTAAAATAAAAGCTCAGGTAAAGTTTTCATAAGGTAAAGCCAAACTGCAACTAGTACAATTACCAGGATTCTTGGGAAAAGGCCGGCGTGGGAGGTAGGAGAGGGCGGTGGGGTTGGCCTTGAATTTCCCCTTCTGGGAAGGGAAGCCGTCACACCATGGGACTTTACTATAACGGAATGAGCAAGATGCTTTCTCTGGTGATTGCATATGAAATGAGGTATTTTCCCTCTTCAAGAAAAACACTTCCATGAGGGAATGTGCCAATTACTGTGGACTAAAGATTTTTTTCCCTCTAATTAACACACTTTTAAAACCCCTGGTTGGATTTTTATAGAGCCCCCACTTCCACCGGATGTTCTTCCCACACCCTCTGGCCGTTATTCCCCACACTGGGGCTGACGCGTCTCTACAGAGATGCTAAATCTTCATTTCTCCAGTCTCGCCAAAGTGGAATGAACTTGCCTGTCCCTTTCTGCCCCATCATTTCTAAATAGTAGGAATCACCTAATGGAGCCACGGAATGGATTCCCACTGATGATGATTTAGCCTTTCGTCCCACCTGCCTTCTTTAACACCCCATCCTGCTGAGGCACTTGGACCATAATCACTCAGATAGCTGACTTTGGCTATAATTGATGTCAGTTTTTATGGATTTTCTGCATTAAGTGTAGAACTAAGTGGCTTTTACATAAAGGTAGTCAATTAGCCCCAGCTTCCTGCATGCCACCACGAGGTCACCGGTGCTGCTTGTTGCTAGAGAAGGGGACTGGAGGAGGAACTTAGTGTTTGCAAGTCTTGGTCATCACGAAGCTCCAAGGGTTAAGAGTTGATATATCTGAAGAGAGCAAGGTATCTTGTCGCCAGTTCGCAGGCAACCTCTTCCAAACTGCTGTCCTCTATGAATTGTCTTGGAAGCAAACTGCTATCAGAAAGGTGTAATAAAAAAGAAAAGTAACTAAATTGAGAGAGAAAGAGATATTATGGGACTGCCGGGAATAAATGTCATTGGACCCATGAAGAAGATTTGAAACCTGTGGCTGAATAAATCAAATCCACTACAGAAAAAAAATGTTAATTAACAGGAAGGGAAAAAGTGGAAATAAAAAAAATTTCAAGAACCTAAAGAAGACAAAGTGACGAGTGAAAAGTTCCTTAAAAGCCATTGTGAGCTTTAATGGAGAGGCTAGGATTACAGATAATGTAATAAACCTTCTGTGAGTTATGGCTTCCTGAAAGTCTAAATGAAACCTTACCTGAAGAAAGAAAATTAAGAGTATTGATTGCATTTTGCCCTTAGGTTTTCGAGACTGGGTTCCAAAGGAGCTTCAAAGAGTGGGCTGTGTGGAGCTTTTAAACACAGTCCAGAGGCGAGTCCGACCCAAGCTCCATGTGTTTGGTGGAATTCATGAAGGTAAGACCGGAAGAAAGGGGCTCAAGACATACTGTGTCGTTTACCCATGATCCCATTCCACAGTGGGGACCTTAGCTCTCCTGGGAGTAGCTGGAGTAGTTTTCAGTCTCTTCCTACCAGGGGAGCCCTTTCATCAGGTAAAATGTAAGGAGAAACACCTGTGCATAATGCTGATGCCTATGTTATATGGAGCTGCTCTATTTGAAACAGAGTAGAGAGTGGGAACCAGGTCTGGCCCGGCCCACCTTATAGAAAGCCCAGCACTGCCCCAGGCAGCTTCTGGAATGTCAGGGGCCTGATGAGGAATGTTTGATAACCACTGCTGGAGAACAGCTGGGAAGTAATAAAGGACCAAGTTTCTCTTCAAGAGTGTTAGAAGAAATGGCCTGGATATTAGGCTAAGTAAGTCCTATGACCTCTTCTTACCTTTAAATATTGTGTCTCAGATAGAATGCACATAGAGACCCAGGAAGACAAGACATTCTTCAAAAAATAACTTTGGACATGCAGTGAAGGCTATATAATAGAAGTAGCAGGAACCTGTACATTTGCACATAGACGTTTTCTTACTGACCTCAGAAAGCCATTTCAGACTTCTGAGAAATCATCAGCACTGCTAGCTCCGGCTGAGGTTAAACAGAATAATTAAATCTCCCCTAAATGGGAACTGGTCTAGTTGCCATTGTCTGCCTTTCCCAGTAAGCTGGAGTCAGGTTCACAGAATCTGAAGCTGCAGGGTTCTAGATTTTGTATGTCCTCCCTTTGGCAAACCAGGGGGAACAGGGCCTTTGGGCAGACACACAGCCCTCTATCCGCGGGCCTCGATTTTCTGGCACTCCGGCCTCTCCCAGCTGCATCCATTCGTGCAGTGGGTATGTGTACGTAGGTAGCTGCCCTGTTCTCTCCATCTTCTGCTTATAGCTGTTCTCTAAAGTTATTTAGGAATCTGCATTCGAGGGGTTTAGGTCTATGTACCTGATGAAGCCAAAAAACCAAGTTTGCTTTTCAAAGCCCACAAATCCAGCGGCTTCCTGCTTTAGGTGGGTAATAAAGAGCATATTGAAAATCATCCTGCCAAGGCCAGAGAAGGTAAGCGAGCTCCGAGGGCAGGTGCCAGCTAAGTGGATGAAAAGCAGGGGTGCAGCTCCCCAAAAGTGGATGTCTTCCTGCCCTGACTGAACTGCATCCCCTGAAGAGGAGGGCACTTCTCTAAGGCATGGTGCATGATTTGAGGTGGGGGGAGCGGGAGCTCAGGTCTAGGCAGCATTTCTAAGGACAACTATCAGGTTTGAATTCCTGAAGCATGCCTATGGGTTTGCGTTTCATCTTTTTTTTTTTTAATCATTAATTAGCTTTAAACTAGCCAGACAATTGGGGAATTCCACTGAAGTCCCAAAATAATAAACTTGCTTAAAAGGGAGGAGATCATATTCAAATAAACTCGTCTTGATTTTATTCGCTTAAGACAGCTGAAGAGGGCAGAGAGAGGGCAAATACCAGCCTCCTGATGGAGAAAGATAACAAGACTTTATGACCCCAGAACTAAACAGCGCACATTTTAAATGCCTCTTTTCTTTTCTTAAGAGATTTTTCCATTCACCCTCATTAAGCTCTCCACAGGCTTACTTGGAGAAATTTTAGCAATTTGGAAGTGGGGAGGGGGACCTTATCAGTTATTTCTATAAATCCTGGAAATTTTATGTTTTTCATGGGCATGTTTTTCTGTGCCATAGAGCCTGATACCAACATAGAATTGCAAACTTAATTGCAGAAACTATAAAGGAAGCGTGCAAATTTGCAACCATGCTGAAAATTTCAACGTATTAAAAATCATAAAAGGATCATACATACCAAAGACCCAAAGAAACTTTCTTAGCTTTCTTCCAGTAGGTCACAAAAGATTTATACTGCCTGTGGGGGGTGTTTTTGCTTGACCCAGTGTCCAGGTAAGCTTAGAAATCAGGGTCCTAGGGTGACCTTTCTCCAAATCACTTGGACAAATGATTACTCCATTCTTTTGAATGAAATGGGATTTAGCGTCAAAGCCACATCGTTCAAGTAAGATAAGATTAGTTATTGTTAACTCTCATTGGGGCAGTTTAGATGATATTTTATAGATAAGGTGCTGAGCATCCTCCTCTCCCAACTCCCAAGGCCACACTCCTTCCTTCTTCATTCATCCGAAGACTATTTGGGGTTTGGATGTGTGGCCCTGAGTTGATATTCCTCATTTTGTCCCTGAGAAGGCAATAGTTAACGGAGGACTTTGAAATGAAAATCATATTCAAAAAAGAGGGGGACGGATTTTTTTATATTTTAACTAGCGAAGATACTTTACAACCTTTCCCTGACAGATCTAGTATTTAAATAAGGAAAAAGGAAGCACTTTTCTTTGAAGTAGAGGATTTTCCCTTTAAAGAAAGTAGAATAAAACCAGCAGGCTGTTTCTGAAAGCCGTTATGTCCAGGGAGGCTCCTCTGAATTCCATCTCACTACCCGCTGGCAAAGATTTTTTTGTTTGTTTGTTTTCCTTGCCTGACGGCCCTGCATTGAGTCTCTACTATTTGTGTATATTACAGTAAGCGTGACACTCTCTCCCCACAGGTTACGGCATTATGACCGACGGTTACACAACGTACATCAATGCCTCAACGTGTACAGTCAGCTTTCAACCGACCAACCCTCCAATTATATTTGACCTTCCAAACCCACAGGGTTCCTGAAGCTCCGAATGCCCCGTTGGAATGTGAGGGAAGGTCTATAAACTGCCATTTTTTCTAATTATAAATTTACATTCTCTTACTGGTTTATTTCCAAATCCTGTGAGTTCTTTTTGTAAATTGCTGGAACAACAACAAAAAAAAATGATGCTAGAGGTTGTGCTTCTTCTTTATTATTATTATTATTATTTTTTAAATGGGGTATCCATTTGAAATCAGAGGAGCATTGTGAATTTGTAAAATGACTTCTGTTTTCTCAAAGGCCACGCCATTGTAAATTGTTAGTGTTCACCAAAGGACAGCCAAGCTTTCTTTTTAAAAGGTGATAAGAGTCTTATTTTAATATGCTTTAAGCTGGAAGAAAAAGAGAAAAAGAAACAGGTAGGCAGTGTTTTAAAAACCAACCAGATTTGCACAACTGTTTAAGAGTATTATTTGAGCTGTTTTATTTTTTGATGTTTTGTTGTTATTGTTTTCTTGGTAGTGCTTCTTCTTTGCAGCTGTGGCCCGGATTTATAGTGATCTTTTCAACAAAAGTCGGCGTGGCAAAAGACTTCCCTTCACACTGTCGCTATAAAGAAAGTTGTGTCAAGGGAAGAAAACGGCCCTCATTCAAGGGATGGCTCAGTTCAAGAGATCCACACTGTGGTTATACAAGGTCTCATTGTTTGTTTGTTTCTTTTAAATTATTTTAGCTTTAAAAATATGGAAATGGAATCTGTCAAGAGCACGTATTTCGTGCAGTAAAAGAAATGAGTGTGCAGACTCCTTTTTAATATGGGTTTATATATATAAGTATTTTTTTGTGTATTATGACTAAGTTAGGAGTTTAATATTGCCAAGGACAGTAGAGCTGCAAATGGATGCTGTATAGCTGGGCATCCAAAGTTTGAAGGAGCTCACCCATTCTCTCAGAACTCAAGGTCTTAAAGAGCTTGAGTTAAATCTAGGTACAGTTACAGGCGTGTGTAGACTTTAATGGATGCAATGGAAGCTAACTAAGATAAGGCTTAGTTGTCCTTTATATTTAAATACCCTGAATTGTCTTCTTACTTCCTCTCCCTCCCCGCCCCCATTTTGCACTGTGTGTCGATGCAATCTTCGCTAGCACAAAATATTGTCGCTAATAGTCATTTCTGTTTTCCCATTGTAAATGCTGTTGAGCTTTATTCTATTTTATGTTATCTTGTTAATGAAATTTAGGAAAGCAGTTGTTTCTTTAAATTTATTGTGATATTCTATATCTAGCGGCCTTTATATGCAAATAAAATTGCAAGATTTTTAAATCCGTGCTTTCTGGAGGATTGGCTGGTGGAAGGATGGGGACTGAGCCCTGGGGGAGGGGAGGATTTATTCGCATGCAACATCAGTACTCCCTTTCAGAAGAATTAAAATAAGTGACTTTTTTTTTCAAATTTTCAATAAATTTTTATTACCCACCATTCGTGGGCTGGCAGGTAGATCGATAAGGCACTCAGTGTACTCTTGCCTTCCATCACACGGTCATCTATCTTGCCATAGATTTCTGAGGGCGGAGATTTCTCTCTGGCCATTGCCATTTCTGTGGGAACAGAGTGCCCGTGCAGTGGGGGCTGGGGGCGCTATTGTGCACGTGTGTGGTGGTGGAAAGTGAACCATTGGGTAATGGAGCAACCACTACCCGTTCTCCTTTGTCCCCAGGAGCAGCTATCTCCCCCTCACTCTTTTTTGCCACTGAGATGCCGTGGCAGGCAGGAGTTGGCAGGCAGTGTGCCAGGGGACACCGTGTTACGTCTTTTTTCTTTTCTCTGGGAAGAACCACTGAACAAAAGCAATGTGATCCTGAATCTGCAATATATCCCAAAAGTCTACATTTTCAGTGCCTATTGTTCTGTATTCATCCACATCTTCCTTTCTTCCTACCCAGTAGAGATTCTTTGGGGTAATTCCAGAAAACAATTCTTAATTTCAGTACCAGCAGAATAGAAAGAATGTGCTAGGCCAGAATTCCAGCTCAGACTCACATGTAACCATTTCTGGCCATCATGGTTGTCTCAGGTGCCACCCAGAGCCCATGCAGACACTTTGTCTGAGCTTGCAGAGCAGATGCCCCAGCTGCCCAAGCACAGGTGGCCCATGACCATAGTGAGTAGCTGAGACCTACTGTGAGCAGTTAACCCTTCTCTCACCTGCTCCATCAGCAGGAGAGGGTGTTGACTTCAGGCCTGTGCCTAGGGAGCTGGAATGAGAGGTAGACTGAATGGAAATTTCATCCAGTTACTGTACCAAGAAGCTAGGCTCAGACTTCTGGAAATGTAGGCTTTCCAGAAACAGGTGGCAGATCACGATGACAAGTGTGTGTGCACAGCCCTCGAAAGCACGTCTGGACACAAACTAATTACGCTTAGCACCTACTAGAAGTGCTTTTCATTGTGCGGGGGCAGGAAGCAGCCCCGTCGGCAGAATCTACAGGGTAGATTGGTGCATGGACAGAGCCTCCTTCAGCCAGTCCACGTTCCCACTTCATGGGCATGACCTGCCTCCAGAGGGGCAGGAATGACTGTCCCAAGGCCTGACGCTCTCTCCACTGAGCCTTATAACGGGACATTTGAAAGAGCTTTCACAGATCAGGCGCTTTCTATTTTTCCATGACCACTCTGCTGAATGGTCTCATATTTTGTTTCTAATCCTCACAAAACCATGGGATAAAGCCTTGCTTTCTAGATGGGAAACTGAGGCTCCAAAAGTTGAATAACTTCCCTAGGAAAATGGAAGTTTCAAAACCAAGTCTCTCTGACTCCCTAACTCATGCCCTTTTCATCATCTGTCTCAGGAGCAGAAATCAGAGCTGATATAAAACTGAGGTGGGGCCCTGGCTGTTGTAGCTCAGTAGATTGAGCTCGGGCTGCGAATCAAAGGGTTACCAGTTCAATTCCCAGTCAGAACACATGCCAGGGTTGCAGGCCAGGTCCCCAGTGGGGGGGCCATGTGAAAGGCAACCACACGTTGATGTTTCTCACCCTCTCTTTCTCCCTCCTTTCCACTGTCTCTCAATGAATAAATAAAATCTTTTTTTTTTAAACTGAGGTGGGACATTTCCTATCCCTCAGGTAGGAGCGGCTACAGCTCTTGGCAATGTAGCTTTGTGACAGTGTCACGCCAGACCACCTCCGCTCTGCTGGCTGCACAGCACAGTGGGTGAGAGCGGGAGTCCCATAGCCCGCATGCCTGCTGAGCCTGGCTTCACCTCCCTTTAGCACTGGCTGCCTTTGGCCTGGTGCATACAGTGTCTGTAAAATGCAGGTGATACCTGGTGCATAGTGTCTATAAAATGCGGGTGATGACGAAGTCGTTGTAAGTTGTTACATGCGTTGATTTGGAGAGCGCTGCCTGACATCCAGGTTGTGCGTGTGTGTTCATCAGTTGAGGTCCGCCATGCTGCCTCGAGCTTCTCCAGGCAGAGCCTGTCTGTTGACGCCTCACCCTCTAGAGCACACAGGTGCTATTATTTCTGAGGCATTATTTCTGAGAAAATGTGTTTGCCTTCCTGGGAAACTATGACGAACCTCTCTTCAAAAAAAAATATGAAGAACCCCAAGGGCATTTGCAAGAGGCAGGTAAGAGAGCCTGACTTTTCAGTTAGTTGTAATATTGCAAAATCCCTTCTAATTTTCGAATGAGGCGGGGGGGGGGGGGGGGGGGGGGCGGGGGCCTGTCTGCTCTCCTGCTGCTTTAAATGGCACCTGTGGATCTCAGCCTCTCTCCCCTTAGAGTCTTTACCTTCCATCTCACCATCTCCTACAAGCTCAATCAGTGAGTTGTTTTTCCTACACTTTTCTCCCAATCCCTTTTTGTTGTGTTGGGTGCTGGGGATTGCTGAAATCCCCTTAAGAGGCCCGTTACTGTTATTCTAACAGGTGGCCAGCGTTAAGCCTGCCTTCATCTCCATCACTTAAGTAAATAAATACTGTGACCCAGGTCTTAAGTAAGGAGAAACAGAAGCTTGGAGGATTTGGGATTTGTCAGTTGCAGATAAAACACTTGCTGTGCCCAGATTAATGTTCCCCTCCCCCAACCCTTATCCAGTGAGGAAATGCTGCTTTGACAGAGTTCACATCCATATATTAGTTTGGTTCCCTGCTATCTTTTCCTGCCCTATTCTCACTTTCCTCGGAGTGTTAGGTACTTTTTGTTTAATTATTAAACCAAAGTGAATTAAGTTGCAGTGTGCAGTTGGGCTGTGAGCTGAGGCATTTGAGAACACTGCTTAGAACGGAGCAGGAGGCCCGTGTGCTGAGGGTTCAGGACTGGACCGTCTTTGCTTCTCTGAGTCTTAGTGGGTGGTTTCCCAGAAGGCTTCAGGCCCATTTCTGCAGGTCAGCCGCTTAATGAGAAACGTATTTACCCCTGCTTCTTTTTATTAATCCTCACCCTAGGCTGTGTTTATTGATTTTAGAGCGAGAGGAAGGGAAAGAGAAAGAAAGAAACATCAATGTGAGGGAGAAACATCGATCAGTGCCTGCCGTGCATGCCCCAAGCAAGGATAAGTCCCGCAACCTAGCTATGTGCCCTGACTGGGATCGAACTCACAACCTTTAGGTACACAGGACGACACTCCAACCACCCTGCTAGGGCGCTCCTTCTTAATGAAGTAGCAGGATTACTGCATGTGTGACCACTCTCTAGCATGGCTCTTCCAGAAGTTTAAAACAACTTTCTCTTCCTTTTGAAGATATCGCTTCTACCTCTCTTCTCCCATCCTGCCTTTCCATGGAAGAGAAACCACACTGATTCAGAAGCCTCTCTGACAAGCTTCCCTCTTTCCTGCTGCCCAAATGAAGTCAGCCTCTGCAGCTCATGAGTTCAGAGAGGGTCAGTGGTGCCACCACAGTCACACAGCAAATTGAAGAGAGAGCCCCACTGTGGCCATTTTGAGCATGAAATGCTTCTTCAGCTTGTCATTCAGGAGTAGTTGGATGGAGAGATCAGTTTAGCCAGACGTAATGTGATTTTGCAGCAGAGAACAAGCCACTCACCTGTGGCTTATTATTCTTATTAAACCAAATTATTTGAAAGAAACCTTAGAATCTGACCTCTGGGTGTTCCCATGAGGTTTTGCTCACTTCCCTTAAACCAGTGCATCTACAGCAACTCTGACGGGCACCCAGCTCCTCCTCCTAAAAGTGATGGGTGCATGGTTTCCACTGTGTCTGCCTCTGCACTTTGACAGCCCCCTGTCATGTGCTTAAACATATACGTGAATATTTGTTCTGGAAGGAACTGTTGTAAAAAACCCCAGCGCTGGAATCAGGCATCCTGTTTTCAGATCCCAGTTCCGCCATCTGGGTACCTTGGACATAGTGCTTTACTCCTCTCTGCCTCGGACTCTACACCTGTATAATGGGAGTATAATTCCCAGCTCACAGTGGATTTATCAGAGTTGATATGATAATTTGAATATGGTCCAGGGCCCAGTGAGCTATTAAATAAATAAGAGATTTTATTATACTGTCAATCATAATTTCTTAAAGGAAAAAAACAGCAAAAATAAATGTTTAGCTTATGCGCTTTCTGTGTTAAAGCCCTTCACGAGAGAAAGTGAATTCCTTGAATGGGACTCTGAGTTGGGGTAGTAGAGCTGCAAACTGAAGCCAAACATAAACTGAGCTCTTTAAATTTCTCTCTCTGTCTCTGTGAACTCCCTGACAAAACATTTGTGGTGGGTCCTTCTCAACTCCTTCTCATTTCCTTCCTGAATTAGGGATGCCTTACAAGACAAAGATCTTGAGGTAAATGGCCTTTTATAGCCGAGAGCATCTATATCTAGGTAATGGTGAGAGTGAGAAATGCATTTCCATTAGGAAGCACAGCCACAGTGGTACTAAAAGCATGGGTAGACTAAACTCACCAAGGCAGAGAGCCTGCCCCCATCAATCAGCGCTGATTTTTATGAAGCCGCAGTTACCATGAGGGGCATCCGAATGCTCTCAGAGCCTGCTTACCAAGGGAAAGGGCCTGTGATTTCATAGTCCATTTCTACCCCGACCTTAGGGGATGACCTTGGGAATAGGTTGAGCTTTGCAGTAGAAGCACCTGCAATAGCAAATGACTTGGAACCCAATGCTCCATGCTTGGGCTCACTAACATGCCCTGTCACACACCGGCTATAATGCTTAGCTAACAACTGCTTAATCCTAAAGGGACTACTCTTTCCTAAAGCCTTCCCTGAATTCCCCTGCAGGCACCCAGAACAGCAATAGTTGGTACTCCCCTCCCCACCCATACGTCTACCTGCATGAGGTTCAGATTGTTGCTTGTGTGCCTGAGCTCCCTGAGATCAGAACCAAGTCTTCTGTCCCTGTATTCCCAGAACCTGAGTCTGCAGCAATGCTTTCTTAATGAATTAATCAGTGTTTCGGTGTTCGGCAAACAATAGTCAGCTATGTGAGAAAGATAGGAGAAATTAATTACAGGTCAAATCAACAAATATTTACTGAACACTATAAGCCCAGTGCTGTGCTGGTAAGCTTCATTTGTAAGACCCAGATTTTGCCAGTAAAGGTTTGTGTGACTTGGTGAAGAAAATACCATATTGATGCATGAAATTAAATAGTGATAACACAAATCATAGTCAAGACACTGTTCAAAGAAAGCCAGGATCTGCAATGCACAGGTTTCCCCAGTTATGTGAGTGGCCATCATCACGGGGAAGTGCAGGCTAGGGGTGTACGTCTCAGACAAGCACAGGCAGCTGACTTAGGAAAGGGAGTCCGATGATGACGATAATGTCAGTCCAAGCAGCTTCATTCCTGCAGGAGGAAAACCGGTCTGGCCAGTGGCAATTTCAAGTGTGTCACGTAGCTGGTTTGTTTTTCTTAATTTACTCTATGAAATGGTTTTCTCTAATGGCATGCCATTGACGAAATGCACCATAATGTCTCCATCCATCACCTCCAAATGCTTTTGCATGCATCAGTTGTTGACTTGTTTTCTCCCATTCAGCACATAAATGAGAGGAGTGATTTATCCAAGGCCACCAGTTACCCCTATGTGGAATCTGAAATCGCTCCCTGGAGACATACTGCCCTGAGCGTGTGCTTCTTTATGTTGTTCTGAACTTGTATTGAAGGGTGACTTTGGCTGGGGCTGCACTGAAATCCTCCTGACCAGTGTTTCCTGGGGAGCTAGTCCAGTGGTCCATTGTGGTCTGTAACTCTCAGATACCAGAGCTTGCTTTCCTGTGGGTATGACCATTAGGGTTGGATTATGAGGTGTGGAAACCAGGTTTTGGCCTTTGATGCTGTGTGTGGGCATTTGAAAAAGCAATGAGATTCCCCCGTGAGCTCTCTTGAACTCACACACTGGAAACAAGAGGGTATCACATGCATAGTGCAGTTCCCACCTTTCTTCCGATCTATCCCTCTCACTTCCTTGAACTCCATCTCCCATGGCAGAGATTCCTGCTTCCCACCCCCGCCCCAGTTTTGCATGGATCAGTAGAAATGGAAGATGGACAGGAACCTCAAGGCAATTTTTACCTTCCGAAGGGTCCTTGAAAGAAGGCAAAGTATGGCATTCTCTAAATAAGATCTCATACTGATTCAAATACCAGAAGGGGCCACTCCTCAAAGTTTTTATCTTCTTAGATGATGGTGATAATGAAGATAAAAGATTTGAAGCATAAAGAGTACAGAGATCCTAAGAAGTTAAACACAGTACTCCTATCTGTAGCATTAATTGTTACAAGATGTGAAATACTATGTGTACCTTATTAATTCTTATCTTTAAAAGTTGGAAAATACACCTTGGAGGGTTTACCTGAGAAAATGTGTTAAAATCAATTTTATAGAAATAAGAAAAATAATAATATTCATCATACTTACCATACTTTGTTTCTGCATTAAAGTATTCCTGGTGAATGAGAAAGAATGAATGGATGTGTGTGTGTGTGTGTGTGTGTGTGTGTCTACTTCAACAATACTATGCCCAACATGTAACAAATTAACCCTTTTCCTTGACTGGCTCTATTTCTGGGTGCCAATGGAATTGAAATAAGGTGTATAGAAGAGTAAGAATTTTTCTTACATTGTTTCCTAAAGGGCTGAATAACCAAAATGAGAGGGATCTGGAGCTAGTTCAACCCTCCCAGTTGAAGTGAGAGCAATAAGTTGGTTTCACATCTTACGAACGAAATCCGTGTGTTCTGAGAAGTTTCAGAAACTATGGAAGATGGGCCTTGCTTTGTCTTGCATTCATATTTAATAGGTCCTCTTTCCAAGAAGGGTGAGGTCTATAGGTACCATATCCAGGAAGAGCTATAAAATACGTTTGAGTTCTGAGATTATGCAGAGAAATTGACTCAATTAAAAAGGTGAGGTGTGGGGGTCAGGGAATGAGAATACGAAGGAGAGAAAGCAAAAGATCAAGCTCCAAAACTGAATGACTTCCCAGGTCGCTAGGTGTGACTCCTGGATGTCTTTTGATCACTTACTTTCTCGAAACTGTGAATTGATGAGTGTACCCTCTCAGATATCAGGACGCCCTTGAACAGAGAGAGCAAGCAAGCAGGCTGGTTGTTTCATTAACACAAGGAGTGCTGGCCCCCTCACCATGATCTATATGTATAGATCTATATATGGGTTTTTTTTCCCAACAAAATCAACACAATGGCACATGGCAGACTGTTTAGTGAGGCTGTTATCCTTAAAGAAGACTTTTCCCAAGAGACAAATTATGTATCTCCACTGAAGTGACAATAGGCAGGCTATTCCAATATACTTGTGGAGTCAGCAATATCCCATTTATTGATATGAATATTTATATTCATGCCAGTAGCTTGGTGGCTGTTGGTAGTATTTGCAGTGAATAGCTTAGATGGGATGCTGAGGACATCACCTACTGTTTTTAAAGCTCAGCATTCTCAAAGCTATTTAAAGAAGCCCTTCATCACCACCACTTTGGACCAATGTTAAAAGCAATTCAATAGAGGCATTCTCCTTTTACAGCCCCCCAAATAATGATTGCTGATGGCTGACCTGGAGGCATTCTAGACAGAGATGTATGTTGGCCATTTTTTTCTCTTATGTAGTTCTTTTTCATACGAAAGTTTTGTAAAATTATCGTTGTCATTCTTCAGTTGAATCTATGTACAGTTCTTTTAGTTTGTCAGGAAATGTTTCTACGACTCGCCTGAAGTCAAAGAGATTCTGTTTTAGTCCTCGTTTTAAGAATGAGGTTTGGAAGTGGGATGGCACTATTGGGTGTGCCATCCCAATAGATGATCTTTTCAGGTGCTTTCGGTGGCCAGTAACATGCACCTGGGGAATGTTAGCTTGAGGTCAGAGAGGCAAACTTGTGCCTCGACTGCCATGCACCAGGTAACTAATACTTGTCACGTGGCCACTCCATGCCAGGCACTCCACTTAACTAACGTAAGGTTAAGTCCAGAGTTGGGGCAAACAGATGCTCCATCCAGAGCCTTATCCACAGGAGTCTAACCTGCCTCAGAGCAAATGAGCCTGTTTCCTCCAAGCGAGCTGTATGGAAATTAGTGGTACTGCTGTTTGCTCCACCTGCTGTCCTGTAAAACACAGTCTCAATCTTCTTTTGTAGACCATGGTTCATATTCCATAACTGTTATTTGGTTTTGGTCATGATGTGTATAATCAGGAAAATTATCAGTAGATTCATTTAAGAATGGTGATAAATATCTCTTATTGGAAAAAGAAATGAATACGAAGTAATTGACCCCTGAACCACATAGTTAGGAGTGCCCTTCTGTAATCCACAGAGGGCTGGCTAATGTTAAATCTCAGAAATTAAAGTGTTAGATCTTTTAAACTTTCACTGTTTGGATGATACATCTTAAAACAGGCTAATGAGTGCATGATCTATTATTTAAGATTTAGAACATCTCTGAATAATAACACTGACATCTGCAAAGTGATGTTGAAATGGACACCCACATAAACACCCACTAAAGCTTTGGGGCAATTACTGAACTTTCCTGCAGTTTGGGGATGTCTGCCTTTTCTTCTAAGTCAGTCAAAAAACTTTTTTCACAAATATGTCTCTTTCACTACAGTTAAAGAATCAACTACAAACTCAAGTCCTTAATATCTCTCTAGTACAGTGCTGAGTTTCAGAACTCTTTGTCAGGGTGATATTATATGTATATATGTATTCATTTTTTTTAGAAATTTTTTGTCTGTTCTGTTTAAAAGCAATACCTTAAAGGTTAGAGATTATAGCCATAGTTTGATATCCACAATTTAAAATCTTCAGCTGGCAATTCAACCTTTTTTTTTTTTTGGTGACTCTAGTGAGGTCTTCACTGCAAATGACGCCTCCCTAATCTTTACTCATTGTCCATTTACACATGAGTAAATATGTTAAACTGCTCATAAAATGATAAAATAGTTCTGAAGATAAATGCAAAATGACTTTTGCAAAGACACGAAACAGTACATTACAGTCTACTCTGGGTAATGCCTGCCAACATTCCAGAGGCCAGAGATTTGATAAAATACCAATTTGAAGAATGGGAAGAAATGATTTCTTGAATGAAGAATTCCACTTCAGGATGGGAGCCTAGTTCTGGAGGAAAGGTGAAACATATAATTTTTTCTCACCTTTGTAGTTCGGCAATTCCTAAGCTAATAAATTAGAGTAAATGGTTAGTCTGAGACATGGAGAAAATTGGATACAGCATGAAAAATTAACAACAGTGTTAATGAGAAAATGGTCGGCTTCTCAGTCCTTTGCTTGAATTTAGTATGCAGGGTGATTAGGTCTTCATAAAGTTGTTTATTAAAAAAAAAGGAGTATTTGATCTTTCTTTAATGTCTCCAGATCCTGCCAAGGTCAGAGAAGACAATCTCTGCTTTGTCACATTCCGTTCTGGTGTAAGGGTTGATGGTTTAATGAAATTGTTATAGAAGCGCCAGCGGCCAGTGTGCATCAGACTTGTGTGTGTGTCACTGGGAGAGCCTCTTTCACAAACAATTAGCTCTTTATAAGACATATGATAGTCCTCACATTTATCACGTATGTCCATTGCCTCCTGAATAAAAACACCATTTACAACCAACCAAAATTAATCTGGGCCCAACTGAAGAGAAGGGAGTCAACCTCTTGATTTTTTGCAGCCAAGTTAACTCTTTCAAGTCCAATATATACATACCATTTTATGCTCTTTAGTGGATGAATGTTTACCCATTTGTACTTCCAAAGAGTTCTTTCTGATATTAAAGTAAGTTTAAAACATCTCTCTTTTCCCGGGGTTATTTGATTGCAAGGAAACAAAACTCCAATTCCAAAAAAAAAAAAAAGTTTTTTTTTTTTTTTTTTTTTAAATAGGATACAGACATGGTAAATAGCAAGAAATAAGCAAGCTTAGGGAGGGAACAAACCAAGAACAACCAGGTACCTCCGTAGCAGTTGTTCATGGATCTTCTATCTCGTGCTAGGTGACAAATCATCTCATCAGCTTCTGCCTAGACAGTGAATTGGTACCCAGGTCATGTGTCCACCCCTATCTAATCAACAGTAGCCAAGTTATGTAAGACCTAGGGCTGCCCACTTTTGGGAATGAGTGAAATAGGTTGAGTTTAGGCCAGAGCAGTATGTTAAAGAGGACAACAGTTTTAGCCTTACTGCCTTACTAATAACTCATCAGCATGAACCATGGAGATTGGTTGAAAGAATGTACATAAATTGATGCAAATCTATCTCTTCTACTGAAGGGCGGGGAGCTGCAGTAATTCGTTGCCTTTGATGTGTTGATAGGATCAGTAGTGTCAGGTTTATTTGCAGGAATAATGACTTATTAGAAACTCCCCGGACCAGTTTTCTTTGTTTCCTACAACCTGGAGAAATGACTTGGTCAAATTCAGGGATGAATTAGTCAAGCAAAGCTGTGAATTGCTTCTAGAAGATGTTTGAACCGCCCTGCATTAAAGATCCGTAATTGACTGATTATTTTTTGTTATTTGGTAAAGCTAGGTAATGGGGTATATGGTTAAAAAGATGAATCGGAGATGTTAATGGCGGTCAGTAACTCATGTTCTTAGCATCATGTTTGGAACATGGGATTTGGAGTCAGGCAGCGTTGGTTCAGGACAGGATTCTACCGCTCACTCGCTGTGAGGTGTTGATCAAACTGTTTAAACTCTGAGCCTCAGTTCCCTCATCATGAAAATAAGGGTGATAACAGTTTCGATCTCATAGGATTGTTGAGAGAAGTCAGTGAGAAAGCGAATGCAAAGAGCATGGAGCCTGGCATATGAGAGCTCTCGTTATCAAATAATTTGTATCTGCATGTCAGCAGTTGCCTTATGGCTTATCTCCCCTGTTCTTTTTTCTACACTCTACATTCTAGTTTGCATGTGCATACATAATTATTTTAATTTTTAAAATAAGCCAACAGAAGAATATTCAACTAATGATTGATCTGGAGGTAATTCTATTCTGGGCCTCAAACTGAAATGTTAAAAGATTAAGAGTGGAAGCCGTTCAGATGTAGGAATCTGTGACTCTGAGCTTGCAAGTGAACCTGGGATTTCATTCAATAAATTTGGTTTTCTCCTTTGTCTCCTTTTTTTTTCACTTACATACAGAATTAGAAGGCACATATTCCAGACAAGCTCTGCAAAGCAAACCACCAGCCACTTGCAAGACTTAAATTTATAGCACCTATAAAATGTACAGTTGTATACAAGCATAAAGAATAAGCAGTCTAGAGGATAAGAAATTTAATAAAAATTGCAGATACACACAGCCAACTGCTGAAGGCTGGGATGGAAATACTTTCAGCAGTGGGTGTGTGCTGCCGTTGAATGCTTAAGTCAGTGCAGGTGGGGGCACTCAAAAGGCTTCTGAGGGGTCAAGTTTCTCCAGGTACTTTGCAAGGTTATAGTGTCTGCGAATGAATGATTTGCACAGGGGAGTCAGGACAGAGTACTCTTAGTCCCAAAGATTCTCATCTGTTGTGACCAGCAAAAACCCCAAGTAGGAGGACAGGTCAGAGATTGAAATCCAGAGCCTTGCTGGAACGCGTTGATCCTTAGGAGTAAGCGCCTCAGTATGATGAATATGAGCGCCTCAGGCCCGTTAGGGAATGGAAATTTAAGAACCAGTTAGGTCAAAGATCGGGAAATTTATGACAATTATCTGCGGTTACAGTGTAGAGTGTTGGAGGATGGTTTAAGCCAAGGAGTCCAGTGACTGTAAATCTTGAGTGATATTAATACCTCTGTGAGCGTGTGTGTACAACGTTTCTGAAAAGATTGATTGCAAAGGCCAGTTCCCAGGAAAGACAAGCAGGTAATTGGCATTTAATTAATGAGAATAAGTTATATTAAATTAAAGACTTATAATCCTTGATTATTTATCTTCCTGTGGCCAGTGTGACAATCCACTCTTAGATTATTAACTCGGCACAGTCTTTCAAGAGGCCAAACTAAACCTTCTGTTCAGACTGTATAAATAAGAATATGTTTGCATCTCAACCATGGGAACAAAATAACTTTGGGAAGCCACAGAGGGTTTTTTTTTTTTAAACATAAATGATTTCTTAAAAATTAAATCCAGCAGAGTATCCAAGGTATTCTCAGGCATATTCCATACCTCCTGGTTCCAAAGAGCTGACATGAACTATTGTGCAGTAGAAAGGGCGTGGGCTTAAGGGTCACCCTGGCCTGTGGTTAAGACCTGACTCTGCCTTGGGCATGTTATGGGAAAATGATACCCACTTGGAATGCATTGTTTTCAAAATTAAATACTGTTAAGTTCTCATGGTCCACTGCCTGTGACATACAATGCTCAATAAAAGTTTTTTCTCTTTACTTTCTCCTTTTGCAGTCCATGGTGATAGAGGTTAGAAAACTATTCCACAACAAAGTGGGAGGATTTGTTCTATCTGGTTTTAACAATTACTATCAAGAGACATTAACCAAGACACCGTGGTTTTGGTGAAGGGGTGGAAACATACTTCAATGGAATTAAAAAAGAAGTTCAGAACAGACCCACAAAAGGTTGACCAATTCATTTTTTTAAAAGGTGCAAAGGCTATTCAATGAAGAGAGGCAGCTCCTCTCAACAAATGGTGTTAGAACAATTGAACTAAATATGTAAAAATAAGTAAGTAAACTTAGACCTAAACCTCATACCTTATATAAAAATTAACTCAAAATGGATTGTTGACTTAATTATAAAACACAAATGTATAAAACTTTCAGAAGAAAACATAGGAGAAAATACTTATGACCTGGAAAGTAAGCAAAGAGTTCTTAGATACAACACTGAAAGCACAATCCATTAAAAAATTGGTAAGCTGGACTTCTCTGATATTAAACACTTTTGCTCTGTCAAACACATCACTTTGAAAATTAAAAAAAAAAAAAAAAAACTACAGGTTGGGAAAAATACTTGTAAACCACATTATGTCTTGTAGCTAGAATATATTTAAAAGCCTTAAAATTCAGTCAAATTAACAGTGGGTAAAAGATCTGAATAGAACCCTGGCTGGTATAGCTCAGTGGATTGAGCGCGGGCCTGCGAATCAGAGGATCGCGGTTCGATTCCCAGTCAGGGCACATGCCTGGGTTGCAGGCCAGCTCCCAGCAGGGGACACACAAGAGGCAACCCTACATTGATATTTCTCTCCCTCTCCCTCTCTTCTACCCTTCCCATCTAAAGATAAATAAAAAAAAAAAAAAAAAAAGATCTGAATAGACACTTCAATGAAGAGAATATATGGATAGCAAATAAGCACATGAAAAGATGTTCAACATAATTAGCCATTAGGGAAGTGAGATGCCACTATTTGCAAATTAAAACCACACTGAGATGCCTATGAGAATGGCTGAAATGTATGCAAAAAATGAAAATCTGATAATGCCAAGTGTTGATGAGGATGCAGAGCAATTAGAACTCTTGTACATTACTGATAGGAACAAAATACAGTACAGCCACCTGGAAAAGAGTTTGGTAGATTTTTTACAAAATTAAACATACCTTTACCATATGGTGTAGCAATCTCACACCTGGGTATTTACCCTAAACAGTGGTAACTTAGGTTCACACAAAGACCTGTAGACAAATGTTTATAGCATCTCTTCTCATACTCACCAAAAACTTAAAACAACTCAAATGTTCTTCAGTGGGTAAATGGATAAAGGAATTGTGGTGTGTCCATACAATGGAATACTACTTGGCAATAAAAAGGAATGAACCATTAACACATGTAAAAATGTGGACAAATCTCAAAGACAAGAAAGGCAGTGAAAGAAGACAGTCTCAAAAGACTTCATTCTGGATGATTCCAATTACAAACTATCAAAAAGACAAAACTAGTAAGTGGGTTGGACAGGGGTGATATCTGACTCCAAAGGGGCAGCATGGGAGAGTTTCGGGGGATGATAGAACTTCACCCTGACTGTGGTGGTGGTGGTTACACAAATCTATGCATGTGCTAAAACTCACAGTACCACACGCCAAAAAAATGTCAAGTTGATTGTGTGTTAATTTTGTTAAATAGTATAAAATACGAAGAAAGAAAAAAGGATTCCATCCAGAAACCATTCTGCTTTATGATACATGAGACATAATACCCTAGAATTCTAGGACTCTATCTGTAAGTATAGTTTTTTATTTATTGGACAAATGTTTATTTAGTAGTTCCTGTGTCCACATTGTTTTAGGAGCAGGGGATGAAGTACCAAACAGAACAAAAACTTGTAGGAGCTTGAATCACCATAAATAATGACTAAATGGTGTATCAGATGGTATAAATACTATATAAGAGAAATGAGGAATTTGTGGATATTGTGTTGCCATTTTATATAGGGTGGTTGTGGAAAACAGTTGAACCACAGACACAGAGAGAAGGAGAAAGCAATGCAAATACCTTGGGTGACTGTTGTGGACACAAAGGCAGTCTTAGGCAAGATGCCAGTATTGTACACAAGTCTGGTCAAAGTGGAACCACTCTCGGTGGAACCAGGTGAGAGATCCCTAGAGGGTCTTTGTAGAACCTTAGGATGTGGATGAGGAGCACAATGTGAGAACCACTTAGCCAACCTATCTCTATACAAAGCTTACTTTGGTTTAAGGTCAAGAAGAAACCTTCTTGGCTAAGAAAAATGTCTTATTCAAGGCCAAGATGGAACTCTGAAATAAAAATCCCATCAGTTGGAGGCATGCTTCAGTTCTGGATGATAAAACCAAAGTCAACTAAAGACCACAGAAACGATGTCCAGGGTGTAGAGACAGCAGAAACCAGCTTGTCCGTAGCAAGGACACAAAGGGGAAGAGACTGGCCACTGGTATCTTTCAGTGATGCTGTGGATGCCCAGCAAGTATGGAGGAGAGGTAAGGCCAGCCCAGATCTGAGAAAGAGAAACAAATACGTGCAGATTGGAGATGATCTCCAGATTGGCTGCAAGTTGAAGGTTCCCAGATCAAGGCATGGATGTTCAGAGAAGTGGTGGCTGGGAAAAACCCTAGGGTTGACAGAGACCAGCAAGAGGGACAGACAGGAGTCTAGGGCCAAGTCAGCGAAGTGCCTAGACCCAAGTGTCGATGGCAAGATACTGGATTAATGTGACTGGAAATCAGCTAATAGGTATCATGAAGCCTGTTTTCCTTAAGCCCCGGGCACAACTGAAAAAGTACACTTCTTCCCCAGATACTGCTTCTTCTCTAGACTCAATGGCTGCTCCTTGAGTTTATCTTGAAGATAATCAAAACTTAAACGGGGAGTATGAATTCTTCCTCTCATCAGTCAGTCCCTAACTACCCCACTCTCCTCCTAAGCTGTGCAACTCAGAAAATCCAAGGGAATTTGTCCCCTTTAAGAACCAATGGCTTACAGGGACTGGCTTCCTGCCAGCATGGAAAAGTAGAGCAGGAGACACTTAAAACCCTGTTTGAAAACTGTCATTTTTCCAGCGGCCTCAGATGGGGTGATTAATCAAGAAGCAATTCCAAAGAGAAGCCATCTTCTTTACCTACTTAAATCTCCCAGGTTAAGTTGTATTTTAAGCCCTGGCTTATATTTAGACAAGTTTGTTGCTATTGCCTAACCCTATGTTAAAGCAATTATTGTCTGTGAGGGTCATGCAGAGTTCACTAGAACTGAAAAACTTACAGCCTTTAGTATTAATGAGGTGAACAGCCTGGTCAGGGCCTTTTCCTTAAAGAGACAGAACAGTGAGAACAGTCAATAAGGACAAAAATATATTTGATATTTCAAGAGACAGGAGGCTTATTTTTGTGGCTCCTGGCAAAGACCCCAAATCAAAGAATAAAACTGTTACCACCTTCTACGTGCCAGTGTCAAAAAAATGTTGAATTTGTTATTTGAATGCAAGTGGGAATATTAGAGATTCAAGAAGTGGAGGTAAGAGAGCTACTGTTTTGAATACCTACTGTGTGCCAGGTGCTTCACATAAGTCACCCTAATTTTCACATCTAGTCCTTTGATGTAATTATATGTGATGTTAATATGAATACTTTGCAGATGAGAAAACTGAGACTCATGTAAGTATTTTGCTCAAAATTATAGTCCACCGCTGGCAGAGCCAGGATTAGAACCCAGGTTGGTTGGACCATGAAATGCAGACCATTTTCACACTACTGCCCTGCCCACATTAAAGCATAACAATGGGACTTTAAATATCAGGGTAACTGGGGAGGTGGGGTTTTTCTTTGTTCTTTCTGTACTGGTATTCTATAAATATATGTTAAGATATTCATTTCAGACAACTCTTTTTGGTTTGACTTCTGTGTCTTTGGAAAATAACGAGAACGAATATTTAAGACTTAACAAATGCCTAACGAAATTATATTGAAGCAAAAAAGGCATCATCTCATTGAATCCGCATATAAAAAACACACACAAGATTAACAATTTTTAAAAGATAAAATAATCATCCCATTTTGCAGAGGAGGAAGCTGAAACTAAAAGAGTTTATGTTTCTTATTCATATAAATATTATAGCCAGTATGCAATAGAGTCTGGATTCAAACCCAGGCATTTTGACCTGAGAGCCAACTCTTACCTACAGTATCATTTCAGGACAATGTTTTTTATTCCCCCATGACTGATAAAGCAAGCAGCTGCCCCAGATTTCCTTGATGGGGGACAGCCTCACTGCAGAGTGGATGAGCAGTACAAGAGAAAGGACGAAATGACCACACAGGAGACCAGTGCCTCTTTAGCCTTTGTCTCTCAAGCCGCTCAGTCAAAATGCTGCTCAGCTACCCTCACCAGGCAAGGCACTTTGTAAAGGAGAGGGGAGGGGCAAAGCCAAGGGCCTGGGGTTCTGACCGGTGCTCCAGCTTCTTCGAAGGCTCTGGACACTTCCTTCTCCCTCGCTCCTTGAACCTGCAATCCTTCTGTGGCGTGGCTGTGGTATGCTGTTTAACGACTGCGAATTCCCTCCATCCCAGCAGCCAGGCCCCTTTGCACTGTAATTCCGCATCCTTCCCATCCAGGAAGAGAGTCTATTTCTCCACCCTCTTGAAGCTGGGCTGGTGGTGTGACTTGCTCTGAGCAATCTACTTCCACACTCTACAAATGCTGCCCCAAGGCCACCATAAAAGGAAGCTGATGTAGTCTACCCTGGAAGGTGAGAGACCAAATGGGAGAGAAGAGAGGCACCCCAGCCAATGGCCAGCATCCCCTCCCACACACACCGCCATCTCAACCTTTGGGCCTAGCTGA
This sequence comes from Glossophaga mutica, assembly GCA_039655065.1. Classification (NCBI taxonomy): domain Eukaryota; kingdom Metazoa; phylum Chordata; class Mammalia; order Chiroptera; family Phyllostomidae; genus Glossophaga; species Glossophaga mutica. The sequence continues at coordinate 25,757,008 of CM077308.1, forward strand.
TCCTCCACCTGAATGTAGCTGCTTGAGTGAACCCAGGCAAAACCGGCAGAGCAAAATTGGATCCAGTTCACAGAATCGTGAAAAAGAACAAATCATTGTTTTAAGCTGCACTTTGGGGTGATCTGTTATACAGCAAAGACTAACTGAAACAGTGTTCCTTTGAAGTTCAAAGCAATGAAGGTGCATCCTTGGCTGACACACCTCTCTGGAACACCTCGGAGGCCGCCACAATGCAATCAGTGAGAACGACATGTTCTGCATCCTGCCTGCATCACCACAAACCCCTCCAGAGAACAAACGTGGTTTCACGGCCTTTTTATCCTTTGGGCAGTGAAGGCAGGGCACCCAGACTGTGACAGTGTTTGAGATCTGGGAAGCTATTGTCCAATATTTTCAAAGAATGCTGACAATCAAAATTAATAAATATGAATTGAATGTCTGCAAATATAGTAGTATGCCAACTAGTTGTTTGCATTTCAACACTTTTGTACAAAATATGCTGAATGTAGACTGTTATGCTTGAATCTGTAATCTAGGATGCTCTTTCCAAAAGGCAGATGATCCGGGGCCCATTAAGATTTTGAGTAGCTTGGGCATTTTGGATGCCAATGGATCTGGGAAGTATGTCTATTTGACCATTAAGTTCTACTCTGATGTCCCAAACTCTTGCTTTGTTGTACTATCCCATCCTTAGAGAGATTAGCTGTGGATTTTTTGAAACTAAGGGCATCCTATCTACTCAAATCAGTTACCAAAAAGGCAAACTCATTCCTCAGCTTCTCAGAGGCTCCTTGGGCAGGTCAAGGCAACTAAATTCAGCAGACAGGCCATAGGAAAGCAATAGGGAACTTTCTAGAGAAACAGAGGATTGTGGAGTCACAGTGCATGATGGGACATATAAGTGAAGCCATTAAGAACTATTGAATTCTTCTTCAGCTAATTGAGAATTATTTTATACCTAAATCCCACCTGAGGAAAGGAAGCAGGGAGTTCCTAAATTTCTGCACATCAGAATCAGGACCGCAGTCACATATTTTATCACAGCATAGAAGCAAACATCACACAGAAGCTTAGCAGGAGGGCCATAAAGAACTCATTGCCTCGTTAACCCACAAAGGATAAGCAATCCCCAGGATGCCATTTTCAAAGATGAGGATTAGACACTTCTGCCCAAATGGAGCTCTCGATTTGTTCCTGAGGGTGACCACACGTGCTATGTCTGTTCTCATATTCCACCCCTTGGGTTGGGGAATACACCCAAACTTAATCAAGGATCCCCAGATCCAGTCTATATAACTACAGGTTCTGTTAGAAGAAGGGGTCAGCCTTACTAGAGGTCGTTACGATCATAAATGAAGCTCATGAATTGCTCCTGCAAGGCAACCGCTTGGTGGAAAGGTTCTGTTAGAAGCCAAGATTGCTCTTAATTTAATCTAGTGCAGTCAGGCCCCTGGAGAGGTGCAGAGAGGTTGTTTATGGGAATGGGGAAGTAATCAATACACCATCAGAGAGGGAGCCGAATAACTTAGGTCATGTTCATCTGACGGAGGGCAGACCTTCTAGAAAGGGCATCTACAACTGTAGTTGAGGGAGGGAAAACTGGAAAAGAATATGTCAATAATGAGAATTTAAACATTTTTATCCTAACCAGAACAATTAGGAAAAGCTGACAGTTTTCTTTCCCGATGTTTCATGCCAGATGTCTTATTCTTCAAACTGAGGTTCGGTAAATGCCCCTTGGGTGTCTTCCCTCTCATAGTTGTCCATTCAGGAGCAGGTAGCATCAGGGCCTTCCCAAAGCATCGTAGGCAGCTCTTGCATTGCTCCATTCAGGCTTCTCATCCATTGCTTCTCAGGTGTCTGATGGTAACTGACAAATGAAGAACTCATATGATCCGTTTCCTTTCCCTGTTGCAAATGCTTTTGGACGGACGCATCCCATTGTTCTAGATCATGTTCGGACAATGCATATGAGGAATAAGACCAACTAACCTGTCCATAGACTGTTCTTATGCCTCCATTCAACAAATGCCTGCAGGTGTATTTGTTTCCACCTTTTTAGAAGGTGATATTCACATATGATAAAGGTGTCAGTTTTTCAAAGTGGTTACAAAAGTGTAAAAGAAGTCCCCCTTCTACCTATCATAACCCCGTTCCAAGTACCCTGCCCAGAGGCAACTATTACTACCATTATCATCTGTCTTAACATAAAATAACATTCTTACAGTGTTTGGCACGTGGCATTATTTTCACTTAACAATATGCTTTAAACCTCATTCCTTGTGACTATGTGTAGATCTGCCTCATTATTTTCAGTGGCCACTTAGGATTCCCATTTTATTTGTATTTAGGATGCTTCCAGTCTTTGTTGAGGGGGGTAAATCTTGAGCATTTTCAAGATACTGTGGACAAAACAATAAATCAGATATGGTTCTTGCTCTCAAAGTCTTCCTAGTCTAGTGGAGGAGACAGGCATAAAAGCCACTAATTGATGATTTGATTAATTAATGTCATGTGGGCTACGATCCTGACACGAATCAAATACTAGAGAGGCACATAGGAGAAGACACATAAATCTGCTTTGTGGGGCATAGAGACATCACAAACGAGGGGACAGGGAAGCTCTCCAAGTAGACATGCAGGTAAGGGGACGGGGAGGAGCCTGCAGGAAGAGGAAACAGCCTGTGGGAAGGTGGCCCTAGGCAGCTGGGAGAAGGAGTTGGAGGAAGGGAGAGATCCATCAGTCCCTGACCATTGAGATCTGCAGACAAAACTGGTCTCTAAGCCTCAGCATCCCCAACAGGCACATGTTCCATCCTGCTCCTTGCTTCCCAGGTTCTCAAAACAGGTAATACACAAGTTGCAGAAAGAGCATTCTCAGGCCCCCGTCAGGCTTCCTGGGCACAGAGTATTTGGAGCCCTCCATGGGAGCATGGCTGGCCCCCTTGGCTGTCCCCTGTCCCTCTGGAGCTGAGGCAGGCAAGGTGCACCTGCCCCTGAATTGTGCGTGGCAGTTGCCGGCCCAAAGCTGAGTGACACAGCAGGTGCCTCCAGCCTGCAGACAATTCCATATTTCAATGGAGCATTGCCACCAAAGCTTATTATCTAGGGCAATAAAGTTTGGGATTAGGGGGATTCGGAATGATTGTGTGATTCTCCACAAAGCTTATCTTCTAATAGACCAGCTGCTTTATTAGACCACCCCCACCCGCACCAGGCCCTTCCCAGAGCATCCTGAGTCCCAGGCAGCCGAGGGGGGCCTTGACGGCGGCAGTGGCAGACAGCTGGGGGTATCATATCACCCTCAGTCTCCATCTGCGAGTGTTAATTTACAGGCGGCTTCCAGCTGGGCATAACCCCGCTCCCACCTTCTTCCCCCACATCAATTTCGGGCATCTGCCAAGGACTCAACTTGGTTGCCCCTCCCCATTGGCCCCCACCTCTAAACTCTGAAAGGGCCAGGTCTGAATATTTGCTCTCACAGGGTGGAGTGCAGTAGAGTACAGGGGGTGCTATAAAGAAGGGGGGCACCATGGAAATTTCTGTTGCAGATGGGCCCCTGATGAAACAAGAAAGGAGATAGGATCATGCATTGCAAAATCCCCAAAACCTGGTGTGCTCAGCAAGCTCCTCAAACAGGGAATTAACTGTGGTTACAATGAGGGTCATTCCCACACCCTCCCCCTGCCTGTTGCTCAGATCCATTCCTTTTTTGGTTGGAGAAGAGCGGGGAGACAGTGTCTCTCTAGTTCCATGTGGTCAGCAGCACTGAGGCCACTCTCATTTCCTATCCCTCCAAAGAGAGCCTCTTTTGTCCTCAGTCCCTGGCAGAATATCTGCTCAGAGGAGTTTACTAGTAAGTATTGATAAATATGCTGAAATGAATATGGGAGCATGCAAATACATTTGAGACATAATGAATATGTGGCCACAAAAACATGAACTCTAACACTTTCTTTGCAGGGCTATGGTGACAGTTAGAAATAAATGTGAAACAGGTATATGTAATGTCCAAGATTTAGCACCTGCTCAATAAGTGTTGTTGATGATGATGATGATGATGATGATTGTTTTTACTGTTGTTACGTGTGACCGGTAAACACATTTATTAGTATGTCTTTTATAATGATCCCACTGGTATGAGTGTGAGCAAGAATTACCAACTATAAGAAAACAAGACCCATATATATGCTGTTTACAAAAGACCCACCTCAGAATGAAAGACCTACACAGACTAAAAGTAAAGGGCTGGGAAAAGATATTTCATGTAAATGGAAAGAAAAAAAAAGCTGGAGTAGCAATACTTATCTGACAAAACAGATTTTAAAACAAAGGCTATAGTAAGAGACAAAGAAGGACACTATGTAATGATAAAGGGAGCAATCTAACAATAGGATATAACCTTTGTAAACATTTACACACCTAACATAGGAGCACCTAAATGTGTAAAGCAAATCTTGATGGACATAAAGGGAGAGAATGACAGTAATACAGTAAGTAATACAGTCATAGTAGGGAATTTTAGCATCCTATTGACATTCATGGATAGATCTTCCAGACAGAAAATCAACAAGGAAATGGTGGCCTTAAATGACACGCTGGATCAGATGGATTTAATTGATGTCTTCAGAGCCTTTCACCCCAAAGCAGCAGAATATACATTATTTTTAAGTACATATGAAACATTTTCTAGATAGACCACATGTTAGGATACTAAATATGTCTCAGTAAATTTGAGAAGACTGAAATCATATCAAGCATCTTCTCTGACCATAGTGGTCAGAGAAACTAGAAATCAATTTTAAAAAGCCCGAAAAACACACAAAGACATGAAGGCTAAATAACATGTTACTAAAGGATGAATGGTTAACAATGAGATCAAGAAAGAAATCAAAAGATACCTAGAAACAAATGAAAATGAGAACACAACAACGCAAAATTTATGGGGCACAGTGAAAGCAATCCTAAGAGAGAAATTCATTGCATTACAGGCCTATCTCAAGAAACAAGAAAAATCTCAAACAATCTAAGTTTACACTTCAAAGAACTTGAGAAAGAACAACAAACAAAGCTCTGAGTGAGTGGAAGGAAGGAACTATTAAAGATCAGAGCAGAAATAAATGAAATAAGTCTAAAAGATATATAAAATATCAATGAAACCAAGAGCTGGTTCTTTGAATAGATGAAGAAGATTGACATACATTTAACCACACTCATAAAAAGAAAGTAGGGTCCAAATAAATAAAATCATAAATGAAAGAGGAGATGTAACAACTGACACCAAAGGTATACAAAGGATTGTAAGAAAAAAATCACATACAATTATATGCCAACAAGTTGGACAATCTGGAAAAAATGGATATATTCCTAGAAACATACAGTCTTCAAAAACTGAGTCAGAAAGAATAAGAGAATCGGAATAGACAGATTACAAACAAAAGTCCTGGGCTGGATGGCTTCACAGATGAATTTTACCAAACATTCAAAAATAACCCTCACATCTATTCTCAAACTACTCCAAAAAATTCAAGAGTTGGGATGACTCCCAAGCTCATTTTATGAAGCCAGCATTATTTTACTCCAAAACCAGATAAAGATATTACAGAGAAAGAATATTATAGGTCATAGTACTGGAAGTCATAGCCACAGCAATCAGACAAGAAGAAGAAATAAAAGGCATGCAAATTGGAAAGGAAGAAGTAAAACTGTCATTATTTGCAGATGACAAGATACTGTATACAAAGAATCTAAAGATTCCACTTAAAAACCCTACCATAACTGATAAATGAATTCAGTAAAGTAGCAGGATCCAAAATAAATATCTAGAAATCAGTTGCCTTTTTAATACACCAATAATGAACTATCAGAAAAGAAAACTAAAAAAAAAATCCCATTTACATTTGCTCCATTAAAACAAATACTTAGGAATAAATTTTACTAAGAATATAAACGACCTGTACTCCAAAAATTTTAAGACACTGAAGGCAGAAATTGAAGATACAAATAAGTGGGAGTATATACCGTGTTCATGGATAGGAAAAATTATTTATCATTAAAATGTTCATATTAGCCAAAGCAGTCAATAGATTCAACCTAATTCCTATCAAGATACCAATGTCATTTCACAGAACTGGAACAAATATTCCAAAAATTTTTTGTGGAACCACAAAAGACCCTAAATAGCCACAACAATCTTGAGAAAAAAGAACAAAGTTGAAGGAATCATGCAACCTGATGTCAAACTATATTGTAAGGCCATAGTAACCAAAACAGCATGCTACTGGCATAAAAACAGACATGTAGATCAATGGAACAGAATAGGAAACCCAGAAATAAACTTACGCCTTTATAGTCAATTAATATTTGACAAAGGAGGCAAGAATATACAATGGGGTAAAGATAGAGTATTCAATCAATGGTGTGGGAAAAATTGGACAGATATGTGTAAAAAATTAAACTAGGCTACCTTCTTACACCATACACAAAAATAAACTCAAAATGGATTAAAGACTTAAATGTTAGACCTAAAACCATAAAAATCTGAGAAGAAACATAGGCAGTAAAATCTCAGACATTCTCATAGTAATATTATTTCTAATATATCTCCTCAAGCAAGGAAAACAAAAGAAAAAATAAACAAATGAACTATATAAACTAAAAAGTTTTGCAGAGCAAAAGAAGCCATCAAAACAATGAAAAAAAAACCCACTCCATGGGAGAACATATTTGCCAATGATACATCTGATTAGGGGTTAATATCCAAAATTTATAAAGAACTTATACAACTCAACACCAAAAAACCCAAACAATCCAATTAAAAAATGGGCAAAGCACCTGAAAAGACAGTTCTCCAAAAAGAACATGCAAATGGCCAATAGACATATGAAAAGATGTTCAAAGTCACTACTCATCAGAGAAACGCAAATTAAAACTGCAATGAGATATCACCTCATACCTGTCAGAAGGGCTACCATATCTAAATCAACAAACAACAAGTGTTGGAGAATATGTGGAGAAAAGGGAACTCTCATGCACTGTTGGTCGGAATGCAGACTGGTACAGCCACTGTGGAAAGCAGTAAGGAGTTACCTCAAAAAAATTAAAAACGGAACTTCCTATGACCCAGCCATTCTACTTCTGGGAAAATATCTGAAGAAACCAGAAAAATTAATGCGAAAGAATATATGAACCCCTACATTCATAGCACTTATGTACAATAGCCAAAATATGGAAGCAGCCTAAGTGTTCATAAGTAGAGGAGTGGATTAAAAAGTTGTGTACATTTACATAATGGAATACTACTTGGCTATAAAAAAGAAGGAAAATTTTTAAGTTGTATTTTTCTATTACTATTTAACCCCCTTACACTCCCTCCCTGCCACAATCTCCACACTGTTGTCCATGCCCCTGAGTCCTTTTTCCTTTTTGCTCAATCTTCCCACTCCCAACCTCCCCCGCAATAGCTGTCATCCTGCTCTCCATCTATGAGTCCATCTCTGTTTTGCGTTAGTTCATTTTGTTCACTAGATTCCACATATGAGTAAAATCATATGGTATTTGTCTTTCTCTAACTGTCTTATTTCACTTAGTGTAATGTTCTCCAAGTCCATCCCTGGTATCACAAAAGGTAAATTTTTCCTCTTTTTTTAAAAAAAAGATCGATGTTTCCCTTGCACATTGATGTTTTTCTCCCTATATCTTTGTCCCTTCCCCTCTCTAAAACCAGTAAGTATGTCCTTGGGTGAGGATTAAAAAAAGTAAAAATATAAATGACTCTTATCCCCTGTTGTTGGAAAGCTAAAGGGAGTATTACACAGAGATGCATACAAAGCTTACTTGTATGCCTTTCATTTTCTTATAAATACTTGTGATTCTGAGTTCTGGTAGGAAATACATAGAATTAGCAATCAGGAAAGGTCAAGTTTGGTTGTGGCTCTGCTTCTGATTAGCAATGCAAACGTAGACAAAATATTTACTCCTTCAGGTCTCAGTTTCCTTTCCATCATGTAGGTATAGGATGATACCTCCTCTAAAAAGAACATGGGTCTGCTGAACATGATTGAGAGAGAATCAGATGCAGTTGAATAGAGTCTTCCATAAACACCAGGCTACATATTATTGTCCAATCCATACAGAAAATCCCTAACAGTACAAATAAGAGGCACTTTATTTCTATGCCTGCTTTCTCATACTTTACACACATTGCAAACACACTTGATTATTGATTCCCAAACTTACTACATACCATTATTCAGTAGAAGCAGAATCAAATGAGGAAAAATTCCTATTTGCTGACATCAAGGATATACGATTACATGATCTCTGTGCACTGGGACTGTGTTAAGTTATTAATGTCCATTCCACTACTATGTATTCAGAGTTGAAAAAAGAGTAAGTTAAAAAATCAAAACACAGGAGTATAAATATAGTGTAATTTGATTTTTGGAGTGCATTGAAAAAAATTTTATTCAAGGGCTTTCACTTTTTAAACAATACTTCTATACTGTTTGATTTTATTTTACAAGGGACTTGTATGGCTGTTGTAATTTAAGTGTTTTTAATGCAAAAAATAGTCAATGAAATGTTCACAGGCCTCTATACACAGGCATGTGTGCATGCAAAAGAATTGGAGTATGTGTGAGATGGTCGCCATTGAACATGACAGGTCTCTGCTGTATCCAGCCTGGGTAATGAGGTAGAGAGTAAAATTCATCAAGATGAACGTAAAGATAATTCCTGTAGCACAGAAGGCAGAAACATTAATTAATGGATGTGACGCCCACACAAGACAACACATTTAGCTCCCGAACATGACAGCTTCAGTTGGCCAATGTAAAAATAAAGTGAAATGAAATGAAATGAAATGAAAGCCTCCTGCACTGGGGTGGTGGATGAGAAGAGGAAGGACGACTTTATTGAACACCCAATATCTGTTTTTCACTGGTACAGGGACCTTGGTCCAATTAGGAGATGTCATACTCACAGTCCTTGGGGCGAAACTCAAGACAGGACCTTTCTTCCTCATTTTCTTCCTATGTTTTTCCTTTCTTTCTTTGCATCTTTTTTTCTCATTAAATAACTTCACTCAACATGAAGTAGAATGGAAGAAAAACGTTTTGCTTTTCAAGTAAAACTATTTCCATTGGAACAGTACACAAATCCATGCCTGTGTTTTCTTAGGTGGGTGGCTTGAGAAACATGGCCATGATTTGCACGATCACAGTCAAGGTGAACAAACATTACGCTGAACTCGCTCCAAGCCTCGCATTACTGCAGGGGAAAACCAAACCTTCCTGCTCCTGACAAATCCAAATTGAAGACTGCCCGCCTACACAAATCCCTGCTTGTCTATCAGGCTCCTTCAAGAAAGCTAAACTCCGGCGCTGGATCCCCCACGGGATATTTGCCTCCTCTGCACACAGTTTATTCAAATGATGTGGCCATTTTAGACCAACAGGCAACACAAATGATCATAAAGAAAACAGGCCAAGGTTCGAGGACGCCTAGGGTGTTTCTGGGCCAGATTCAATATCCTCCTCCTCCCAAGAGTAACAATTTGCATTTACCTGGAGCATCACAATGGTCCTAAAGCAGAAAAGGGAATAAAGGACTGCAGTTAGAGCTGTTTTCTACTTTGAACTGGGCTGTATGCATCAGCTGTATGTGCAGTCTCGAGTAAGTGATTTAATCCCCGGAAACTTCGGTTTTCCCTTCTGTCTATTGGAGATGATACGTACTTTAGGGAATTATGTGAGAAAATGCAAGTCAAGTATTTGGCATAGCCCATCACACAGTAAGTACCCAATGTGTAAAAGTATTATTATTACTGAGAGAAAAGCAGTTAAATTCTGAGTTCAGGCTTTGAGGGAAATAGATGCAATCGGCCAAGTAAAATCTTTGAATATGGGACTGTTCCAGAATAGCATGGGAAGGAATGTAAAAAGGGGTAGTTTCATCTGTGCTGCTAAATCACAGTTTCCCAAATGTACTGAAAGCTTTGGGTGAATTATGTTATTTCTTTAAATTCCAATATCCTTGTCTTTCAATGGGTAGTATTTATGCCCTAACCCTAATGAACCCAGAGATCATGTAGTTCTATCTCAGAGTCATGTCACATATAATAAGCCCCAATTTTAACAGCCCAAATGTAGTTGAAAGGATATTCCAGCTTTTGCTGGCATTCTTCAAAGACATTATAGAGGATTTAAATACTTGGTTTATGGCAATATTTATTCAATCCTTATACTTTCCCTCCTACTTAAACTACTGCCTGCAGCTGCTCTAAGCCTCTGTGCAGATACTCCTGAAAAAGCAAACCCCACGCACCCCATAACCATTGACAAGCCGTTCTTCCACATTTCTCCTCCTCTCTCTATAAGTATCTTGTTAATTAGATTAGTGCTTAGCCCATTTATTAGCAAGAAAGAATCCTTCCTTTTTGTGAGGGAAGAATAGGGAGAAAATTGAAATGGAAATCACAATGTCTTTTTGTTAGGCTAGAAGTCTGTGCACATTAAAAATGTTCGTTCATTACATCTACCTCATAAGATTGTTGTGAGAATTAAATGAGATAGTGTATATAAAATCTAAGCAAATTGCCTGGACATAGCAAGTGCTCAATAAATTACTTATTGTTATTACCATTGCCTTTGGGCTGAGGCTGGTCCCTGTTTGGCAAACACTATGAATTAGTGTAAGAAATAAGTGGCAGAGTTCAAACTTGTTCACAGGAATAGATCTTAGGGCCCACGTATTCAACATCTTGCCTGCTTAGAGCTATTGTTCCTACTTGCCCCTCTTAGCAAAAACCTCCTTAGGAATGACCCTTTGCTTTCCTAGGGACTCTACCAGAACTAGGGAGTCTACCAGATTACCAAATTGTTCTTATCTTCCCTGCCAGGACTCTCTAAGTGGGACTGTCACCCAAGAATTTCATAATGTTTTATGTCATATGATCATGTGTTCAGCAAAAATCTCTAGCCATGAGAGTGTTCTCATTGCATGGTAGCCATTGGCTTATCCTGTCATAAAAAGTAAAGGATATTTCCTACCAAATTTTTTGACTAGGCTTCTGTTGATCCAGATTTCTATTTTCTACTTCTGGCAAAGTCAGTAAGACGTGCTGGCAACTGCAATCTTAAGTGGCATCCCCAAGCAGTAAGTTGTCCACATGCAAACAAACCTCCCAGTAAACCAGGAGAATACTTACTTGCCATATTTTCCTTTGAGTACTTTCTGGTAATATTTCTGGGAACTGGTCATATAGTAACAGATACAGTTGATCAGGGAGCCTTCCTCCCCACCCCCACCTACACACACATTTTTAATTTTTGCAGAGCTTCATTGGTCCCCTTTTGACAGCCCCAGTTCCACTACAAGACCTGTTAGGACTTAGTAATGCCTTTGACTTTCATTACTCAGCCAGATTGTAGAGTCTATCAATTATCCTAGCATTGACAGTCAACTGAATTAATTGGTGCATTTGACAAGGACAGCTATTACCCTACGTTGTCCTGACAGCTGGTTTTGATATCGGGGAATTTGTCAACCTCCCTTTCATGGGAGAAGTGGGAGGGATGGTTGAGTGAACCAGGAGAGGACATTTCAGAATTTTCTCCCCACTCTCAGCAGCTGCAGATCCTCCTCCTCCTAAATAGAATTACAGACACTGTTAACCTGAGCATCCCGACACATGTCAGACTTTCACAGAACAACGATCTACACTGAATGGGGCTGACAAATTGAAAAAAAGGCCTGGAAAAGTTGACGGAGTTATTAGCACTGATGTGTAGTAACGATTTCAGGTGACCTTCAGAGACGAGTTAGACTCACTGTTCTCCACTCTCCTGAGCTCATTCATCTGACAGGAGTGGAGTGTTCATTCTGATGGGTGGATGTGGTGGCTTAGGCTACAGGTCATACCTGCAGCAGGTTCTAGTCACCTTTATTTGAGAAGCTGTTTCAGACCAAGCAGTGGAAATAATAAATGACTTTTAAGGTTCCTTTCAACTTTAAAATTCTATCATTCAAAAGCTTTTCATAGCTTCTACAACAAATTTTGGGAATTCTCCTAACCAAATCCCTGGAGGGAAAAATGGAGCTAATGGGGAAAAAAATCAGTAATAACCTACTGAGTTTCCATGGTCTGTGAAGAAGTCACATCTTTCTCTGGAATTCTATAACTAGCCCATAAGATGGGAAAGGTGGCCACCCTGAAGCTTTTGAATAGAATTTTCCAAGATAGCTAGTAAGACCGGGCTACATGTTTGAACTGTTTGAAGATGAGCACAGCTAACCCAAGTCGTTACTCATACATTCCTCTTGGGTTTTTGCTGGGTGAAAAAGAAGAACCAAAGTGCTGATTTCATTGGGACGTGTAAGGCCAGGTGTTAATCGTGCTATGCTACAGTCATTTGGTGTAACTAGTCTCAGACATTAATGCTGACCATGTGAGTTAACAACTCAGTAGGTCTGCGATTGTCCAGGGTTGAGCAAGAAGTGCTGAGCAGTAAATGTAATCTACAATCCATAAAATTAAGCCTGGTGGAGAAATGCAGTTCAAGGACGTTTAGAACAGTTAAGCAAGAGGAAAAACAAAACTGATGTTCAGTTACATTTTCTGGGTGGCATGTGGAGCTCATGGTGTGGAAGTGACCCCTTGAAAAGGTTAATGGCAAAGCAACTGCCTCCACCGTTAGTGAGAAACTGGGCCTTTCCCTCAGGACGTGATTAGGTCTTTGGGAAGCTTATAGAAGGTGTTTTTAGAAACTGTCTGCTGTGGATTCCCTCTCAGCTGCTGAGTCTGCCATGCCATTAATCTCACTTCTGAGCCTTCGGTTCCTCTTCTTAAAAAGATTGTTGTTGTTTGCTGTGTTCCTTGTTTTCCGCCCTCATTACTCTGCTCTGTCTCACCACTCCCTGAGATTCTATTGTAAGAGCAAAGCTGGGGACACAAGGAGAGGTCCGAGGGTATGCACAGACAGGAGGAGGCACAGACGTGACTCAAAGTGTATCTGAAAGCTCATTACACCCAACCAGCCTTCCAAGCTGGTTGGGCCCACATGACAATGGCCATGCCAAATGTTTGAAACTTTCACTTAACTAGCTCCACTGTCATGGAACTCACTACTCCCCATAGCTTCCCCCTTCATTTTTGGAAGGCTTTGAATATTAAAATATTTTTTCTTAAATTGACCTGAAATCTGTCATCCTTGGCTCCTCCCATTAATTAAAGTTCCAGTCCTGGGCACCATATGAAACAAATAATTTTTGCCTAATAGAGCTTTGAAAATAGCTAGCTCAGGCTTATGAATCCAAGTTTTGAGACCTGAAGCTTATACAGTTTGAGAGGCCCTCTGTAAGAAAAAAGATATAACGTCATTAATACCAAGTGAGGTATAAAAGTAAATATTTATTCTGAATAAGAAAATAAATCACAACAAATCACACATCTTAAAAAGCTGACGCTAATCCAAAGCATCACAAAATCCAGAAAAAGAACATAAAATTTTACTAATTAATTGCCCAGCACACCTCTGCGAAATTGTGATTTATATTAAGAAATATGGCCAGTGGATTGAACGCAGGCCTGGGAACCAAAGGGTCACTGGTTCGATTGTTAGTCAGGGCACACAGCTGAGCTGCAGGCCAGGTCCCCAGTAGTGGGGTGCAAGAGGCAACCACAATGTTTCTTTCCCTCTCTCCTTCCCCTCCCCTCTCTCTAATAATAAATAAACAAAAGCTTTTTAAAAATTAAAAAAAAAAAAGAAATATGCATTTGGCCCTGGGCATCATCCTGCAAAGTGCAAGGTTGCCACCTTGACTCCTGGTCAGGGCACATGCCTCGCTTGAATGTTCCAGCTCCCCTTGGGGCACGTATGAGGAGAGGCAGCTGATTGATGTTGCTCTCTCTCCCTTCCTCTTTTCAAAAATAAATACATAAAATCTAAATATATATATACATATATACACATTTGATATTCCTTCCCTTTCTGGCACAAAACTCCTAAATCCCTTGCAATTTTCTAAGTGATGATAATAATAAAGGTGTCTTCCATTATGTTAATGAGGTGACTTTGGACAGCACCTAAGGATGTGGGCTGGTTGCCAGGAGAACCAACCATGTGATTAGAGAGTTAGAACTTTCAGTCCGTAGCGCCCAACCCCCCACTCCTTCCCAACACACACCTTTGGGGAGGGGAGAGGGGCTGGAGTTTGAAAAAATGCCAGTGAACAATTATTTAATTAATGATGGCTATGTAATGAAGCCTCCATTTAAAAAATCAAAAACGTTGGGATGGTGAACATGTGGAAATTGGGGAAGAGTGGCATGCCGGGAGGAGACTTGGAAGCTCCTGGCCCTTTCCACACACCTTGCCCTATGCATCTCTTCTGTCTAGCTGTTCCTGCATTATATCCTTTCATAATAAACTGGTAATTTAGTAACACAAATGTTTGAGTTCTGTGAGCCTCTCTAGTGAGTTAATAGAATGCAGGGCGAGTGGGTGGGACTCTCCAATCTGGAGCTGGTCTGTGAGAAGCCTGACAGCCTGGGTTTGCCTGTGGAGTTTGAAGGGGTGTGGGGGCAGTCTTGTGGGGCTTAGCCTGTGGGATCTGATGCTGTCTTCAGGTACAGTCTCAGAATGGAGCTGAATTGTAGGACACCCAGCTAGTGTATGAGAATCGCTTTGTGGGGTAAAACCCACTGCCATATGTCAGAATTGGGTGCTCACAACATTTACCTCTCTGATACATTTTATTCTTACATTTTTTTTGGAATCGATATTCTGAATAAACTTTTGACAACAATTTTCCAAGAAAAAAAGGGAAAGATAATTTGATCTTTTACTACCATCAAAATTTGAAAGTCACTACCATCACCCCACCCCAAGTTCAATAATGTGATAGGATGACTCACAGAACTCAGGAAAAAATGCTGTCCTTATTATTACAGGTTTATTATTAAGGATGCAACTTAGGAACAGCCAAATGGAAGCGATGGATATGGCAAGGTGTGGCTGGGGAGAGGTGCAGAGCTTCCGTGCCCTTTCTGGTCGTGCCCCCCTTCTGGACGGAAGTGTGTTCACCGGCTCAGAAGCTCTCCAAACCCCATTGCTTAGGGGTTTCATTATATAGGCATGAATAATTTAATCATGGCCATGGGCGATTGACCCCAATCTCCAGCTCTTCTCCTTTCCCCAGAGCTGGGGGTGGGGTTGGGATGCAGAGTAAGCTAAAAGTTCCAACTCTCGAATCATGGCTTGTCTTTCTGGCGACTACCCTCCACCCTAAAGCTATCTAGGGACTCCATACCCCCAAGTTATCCCCCACTCTCTTGCCTAAGATTCATCTCATTAGAATACAAAAGACATTCATTACTCAGGAGATTCCAAGGATTTTATGGTCTCTGTGCCAGGAAACTGGGACAAAGAACCAATATTTACTTTTCATTATATGATCCCATAACTGTCAGCAGTACTCTTCAATTATCATGACAACAAAAAAATGGCTCCACTTAAGGGTGGAATCTATCCCCTTGATGAAGAGCCCCTGAAATAGGATTTCTGTGAGTGCAGTGTTCAGATTACAGCAGAGGTGGAAATAAGTTGCCTTTCATTTGCCACTTCCATTCTTTTCCCCTCCGTCTGTTGCATGGGCTGAAGGATTTGCAGAAGAGAGGAAGGACCACTATGTGCAAATCACCCCCTTGGGAATAAGGCAATGAGAAAAACAAACATCAGTTAATCAGAAGAAAATCCATTCCGATCCATGGGGCACTTAGACTTTTTTTTTTTTTTTTTGCCCTGCAAGACATCTGTACTCTATAAGGAAGTACTTCCACCTAATTAACTTACTGGTAGATGGGAACTTCATCATGTTCAAATAATTTAGAAGCAGCTGCCAAAGGGTTCGGGGAATAGTCTTGGTTGTGTATGCTTTGAATGGTATTGAAAGCAAGGGTGTCACCAGACTTCCTTGCAGGCATCTGTTTTGTTTCACAGGGAAACTGAACAGGAATTGTCTGTTACGGACGAGTACATTTGACCATAGGAATTCCAATGAGTACCTTTGTGGTGCTGACAATAACCAGGAGTGGCTGAAGATTCCTGGTTCTGCGAAAATGTGTCTTCTGGGAATGACCACAAAACTTTGAACTTGGGGCTGAGCAGCAGGAAAGGGCTTTGGAGAGATAAGGTGATAATAAATTGGGTTAATTAGAATCCTTTATGGCACTCATTTTGATGCTAGTATCCCCTACCTCAGTGTGCCTTATGGATGTTAACTCCTTCATCCTCATAACTTTCTCTAAATTCATTGCAGAAGGAGACAAGAGAGCATTTCAAAAGATAAAACTTTTCAAGAAGGGAAGAGAACAATTTTAATGAACATACAGGTGAATGGGTAAAAAATCTCTCAGGTTCTGGAGTGCTGGAGTCTCCATAAGATAATGTTGAGAACAAAATACCAGATACATCTTTTGAGATTTTCATTAAATTATCAGAATTAGCCCTGACTTGTGTGGCTCAATTAACTGGGCATCGTACTGTGAAGTGAAAACTCACTGGTTTGAATCCCGGTCAGGGCACATGCCAGGTTGTGTGGGTTCCGTCTGTCCCCAGTTGGGGCGCATACAGGAGGCAACTGATTGATGTTTCTCTCTCACCTTGATGTTTCTGTCTATCCCTTTCTCCCTCCCTCCCCCTCTCTCTAAAAATAAATAAGTAAAATCATTTAAAAATGATCAGAATTAGATGTATTATGAAAGTAATAATAATGATAATAATGTCTCCTTAGTGCCGAGCATTGAAATAAGCATTTCAAATCCTCATGACAGTGCAAGTACATTTTACCGTCCCACTTCACTGATGAGTAGAACTAGGCTCTGAAAGGTTAAATACTTTGCCAAAGGTCTGACAGCTAAAATGATGAAAATGAACTAGGTGGGAATAAAATCCACCTAATTACATAACCTTTGAGTTTTCCACTTCCCTACTCTCCCTCAGGTGTAAAATATCCTAGAGTGACTTCTTCATTTCCTTGGCACTGAAATATTATATAATTAAATTTAGAGGCAAAAAAATTGATACATTTGTCTACGTAAAATTAAATTAAAATTTCTCAGGGCAAGAAATACATTTTTAAAAGGTCAAAAAATAACTCACAAACTAGGAAAAAATATTTCCAACATACACCAAAATGGGCTGATCCACTGAAAAACAAAAAGAACTCGTAAAAATGGAGGGATAAAAGAACCAAAAGCATGATGCAATGATGAAAAAGAAAGATGGGAACAAAAGATTCACAAAAAAGACAGAATGGCCCTTGAGTGGACGTCTAATACTAGGAGGCCATCCGTCCCAACCTCGACCCAACCAGAGGCAGGTGAGCCTGTAACAGTCTCATTGATCTCAATGCCTGGCCCAGAGGGATAGTACTGCTTGGTTCCCTTTAAGAGTGAGAGATTTTTAGCGTACCTTTAGCTAAACGTGAAGCCAGGAAATCAGGAACCCTGAGCTAGATTTTTTGTATGTTTCTTTTTTAATTATATTTTATTGATTATGCTATTAGAGTTGTCCTAATTTTTCCCCCTTTGCCCCTTTCCACCTAGCGCCCTCCACCCCCTCAGGCAATCTCCACACCATTGTTCATGTCCAAGGGTCATGTGTAGAAGTTCTTTGGCTACTCCATTTCCTATACTGTGCTATAACCCCATGACTATTCTATAACTACATATTTGTACTTCTTAATTCCCCCACCTCCTCACCCATTCCCCCACATCCTCTTCCCATCCAGCAACCATGAAAACGTTCTTTGTATCCATGATTCTGTCTCTGTTCTTGTTTGCTTAGTTTGTTTTTTAGATTCACTTGCTGATGGATATGTATTTTTTGCCATTTTATTGTTCATAGTTTTGATCTTCTTTTTTTGTAATAAGTTCCTTTAATATTTCATACAATAATGGTTTGGTGATGATGCATTTCTTTAGTTTTTTTCTTGTGTGGGAAGCTCTTCATCTGCCCTTCAATTCTAAATGCTAACTTTGCTGGATAGAGCAATCTTGGCTGTAAGTCCCTGCTTTTTGTGACTTTGAATATTTCTTGTCAATTTCTTCTAGCCTGCAATGTTTCTCTTGAGAAATCAGCTGACAGTCTTCTGGGAACTCCCCTGTAGGTAACTAACTTCTTTTCTCTTGCGGCTTTTAAAATCCTCTCTTTGTATTTAACCTTTGGCATTTTAATTAAGCTGTGTCTTGGAGTAGGCCTCTTTGCATCCATGTTGTTTGGGACTCTCTGTGCTTCCTAAACTAGCATGTCTATTTCCCTCACCAAACTGGGCAAGTTTTCTTTCATTATTTTTTCAAATAGATTTCCAATTTCTTGCTCTTCCTCTTCTCCTTCTGGCATCCCTATGATTCAGATATCAGCCCTTTTGGAGATGTCCCAGAGTCTTCTGAAACTCTCCTCATTTTTTTGAATTCTTATTTCTTCAATTTGTTCTGTTTGAATGTTTATTTCTCCCTGATGTTCCAAATCATTGATTTGAATCCTGGCTTCCTTCCCTTCACTGTTGGTTTCCTGTGGATTTTTCTTTCTTTCCCTTATCTACCCTGAAGGTAGAGCCCTTATTTCTTTATCTACCCTGAAGGTAGAGCCTTCATTTATTCCCTTATGCTTTTGCCATATTCAATCAGATCTTTGAGTATTTTAACCACCAGTGTTTTGAACTCTACGTCTGATAGGTTGGCTATCTTCACATTACTTAGTTTTTTTTCTGGGGTTCTGTTCTATTCCTTCTCTTGGACCATATTTCTTTGTCTCCTGATTTTGGCAGCCTCCCTGTGTCTATGTACTAGGTAGAGCCACTTTGATTACATTTTAGTACAACTGTTAAGTTGTATGGGGTGGAGCCTTGCATGCCAGGGTGGGGCAACCATGGCTCTGTGTGTGCAGGAGGGGTCGAAGAGGAAACAATCTAGGGGATTATCTGGCCCATACCCTGTTTCCAGTCACTTCACCCACCTCCTGTGTGCAACTGGAGTCCCTTCAGCTGCTATCCTGATTGTGGTTCCGAGGGTGGGTGGGTTTGCTTACACTCCAGGCTCTCCAGCAGTGTCTTCTGCAGCCCCAACCCTCACTGGCTTTATACAGCCAGAAGTTACATGAGGCTTTCTTTTTTCCATCACTGGAGCCCTGGGCTGCACGGTCTGGCCTGGGGCTGGGCTCACGTGCTCACAAGGCGTCTCCCTGATTTTTATCCACCACGTGTCAATGTGGGGCTGCCCTTCTGTGGGCCGTGCCTCACATCCTCTCTGCCTCCAGCTTGCGGTCACCATGCCAAGCCCTCTCTGCCCTAACTCCCCATCTCTGCCCCTCCTACCTTTCTGGATGAATACAGGTTTTTAAATCCTTGATTGTCTGACTCCTGCACACTTCTGGGTGCTTTTCTGGGTGATTTTCTGGCAGTTCTGAGTGGTTTTCATTTTTAAGTTAGTTGTGTTCCTTCTTATAGTTGTGCAGTGAGGTGAGGTGTGTCTACCTACACCGCCATTTGACCAGAAGCCTCTGAATTTCCAATTTCTTGTTCTTTCTTTTCTCCTTCTGGCACCCCTATGATGCGAATATTGGACCAGAGGCTGCTTGGGATTGTCCCAGAGGCTGCTTATACTATCCTCATTTTTATTGGATTTTTAACAAAAGTTCATAAATGCTTAAAACTATGTAATGATGGTGTGTCTTTGGGCCACAGCTACATGAGCTACCAGGCTCCAGATGAGTTTTCAAGAAAAAGCAACCTTTGGTAAGTTATATAAAGATGATTGGGAGGCAGAATGGTATGGTGTGAGAATATCACCCTGTAACTGCGGAAGCTAGGGCTTTCCTTTGGTATCCTCTACTAAGCTAACTTATTAACTAGCTGTGTGACTCTGAGCAAATTACTTAACTACTCCATGCCTCATGGTACTCCACCTGAAATTATGTCTTGAATAACCTCAATTTGCATATCCAAATTTTGACAAAAACTCAAAATTATTGCAGGGAAATAAAACACTATGTTTGTAATTACCACGAGTGCTATGGCATATCAATGAGTTTTTCAGCAGCATAGATCTGTAAGTTACTCCTTCAGAGAGCATATCAGCCGCTGCGTGGCCTCCTTTCTGACCTTCCAAACTACCAAGTTCTTTCCAGCCTTGGGGCATTTGCACTTGCTGCTGAAAAGTGTTTTCTTTAACCTGCAGATCTTTCTCATTTCTCCCATTTCAGCTAAAATCTTCTCAGAAGAGGCATTAAGTGGCCACCCATCAGTCACTCTCTATCCCATCATCATCCTATTGTAATTGCTTCCTAACATCTGAAATGGTCAACCTTATAGATTTATTCATGCATCTATTGCCTATTTCCGTCCACAGAATATAAGATCCACAAAAGACAGATAATGTGGCCTTGTTTGAACTGTGCCTAGAACATTAAAAATGCTTGCCCAGCATTAAAAATAACCCAAGGCAGGAAAGAACTTGGTGAGCTGGAAATTAGAAAGGAGGTCATGTGGCTGGAGCTTTTGGGGTGAGGAGAAAAGTGTTAAGAGGTGATGTGAGGGAGGGAGGCAGGAGTTAGACCACTGGAGGTCTTATTACCTGCGGCGACAAGCGAGACTGATGCTGTTATAGGAAAACCTTTGAATCTTCTTAACTGGACCTACTTCCAAAAAGTAAATTAGGTGCAAACACCTATACTTTACCTATTATTAGTCACCAACCGCTTAAGACATGGCTTACAGCTCATCATCTCATCCTAGTATATCACGACTTTAGAGCTTTTTATAAGATAACCTGAAAGGCTGGGGATCTCAACCTGGCCTCCACGGTGCGGAGGGGGTGCTTCAGAAAGTGTGTGAGCCCTTGAAGTAAAATGAAACATTTTGCTTATAAATGAGAGCATATATATGTGCCTCTGGGAAGGGGGTCCATTGGTGTCAGTCTCAATGGCACCTATCACCTCCAAATTTAAGAATCAGTTATTCCCTGCTCTTAGCTTTCTCTGAACACCTTAACCCTCACAGCACCATGTTCTAGGCTGGTAGGTATGCTTGCTATCAGTTTAAATCCCAACTGAAATTTGTGAGCTATACTTTCTCCAGTTAAGCAGGCAGGGAAGTGAATTTGGGAAACATTTACTTTTCTAAAAAGATCAGTTAGCAAATGACAATGCTTGATAAGTTGATGCCCATGATAAGTAACCTGAGTGCCAGTGGCAAGAGCTGATTTTTCCCTCCAATAACAGTGGCTGAAATATCCATATAAGATGATCTTTACATATTTGACTGTTGCCTTAAAATAGCTACCTTGATTTTTTAAAAAGAACATAATTTTAAAACCCTTAGCTTATTTTAAATTTATAGTCCTTGAAAAAAAAAAATAAGTGGCTGGCCCAATCATTTATATGCCTGGGCAAAAGCAATACATCTATATAAAAGTACAGTGATATATTTCTGTAGCTGGTTTAATGTGCTGCTCCTCGCCCTGTATGTTCTGATTCATTGGAGAGTAGCAATCATGTCGACAGGCGCTGTTCTTCAGTTCCCATCAGCGACAACTAAAGGCCAATTCAAGGTTGTGGTGGGGTCATGAATCTAACACAGTCGCTGATAGAACAATTTCCCTTCCACGCAGCATTGTCAGTGGGACACTCTGGGAATAGCCCGGGAGCCCGGCTGTGTGTATCTCTATCTTCTTGCTTTTTCTTTTGTTTCTGGGCCACTGTCTGTGGTGAATAGTCTGTGTGGGAATAGAGGGCCAGTACATGGAAAATTGATAAGAGAGAACATTTCTAATGCCTAAAGAATTTTTTTGGGGGGGGGAATCTTGTCCCTCTGTGCAAACAAGTCATCTAACAATGCATTACAGGGGGCTCCAGAGCAAAGAGAATAGAAGGAGAGGCAGAAATAAAGTCCTGCTGGTTGGAAACAGGAGAGGTCTTGGGGCTTTACAAAGAAAATGTTTGCATTGCAGAGACTCTGAGGGTTAATTAAATAACTGAGTTCTGTGTTCTTTCGCTTCCCAAATAGTATCTGAGTAAGTGAGGATGCTCTCTCTGTGGCTGCTTTCTCTTTGCTTTTTACTCATTCTAGGCTACATTCTGAAGACAACCAGAAAGCCAGGCCTTATCCCCATCAGTCCACAGGGTGAAGGCAGGTGTAATTTTTTAAAAAGTCCAAAGGCAACGTGTCTTGGATGAGGCTTTCACAGGTGGCGCCCTATCAAGTTTTCTTGAGATTAAAGACATCTCTGGAAAGTGGGGTGGAGGATGGGGATGAAGAACTAGGCTGGTGGTGGGACAGCTTTCAAGTGAATGGTCCCAAGTCCTAATGTTTGCAGAGCATGGAGTCTGTCATGCGTTAACAACATTTCGTGGAGGTTTTAAACAGAGGCTTGGGGTCCACGGAGGGTGCTCCAGAGAGTGTGGAGCTGGGGTTTGAATCAGGGCCTGTCGGAGTCCCGAGCTCACGCTCTTACTCACTAGACTTGTGGCCCTGGGTCTTGGATGTCCACACAGAGGAGGTCGCCCAAGCACGTCCTGCCACCATGTGCCCCTCAGGGCCCCAAACAGCAACTACCTGACAGCAGGCCTGGTGCTAAGACATGGAATTCTTATGTTTTTAAACATTAAAAACGAATTTAAGATAAGTGAGTAAGATGTTTTTGGTAGCTATAAACTAGCAAAGATGAAGCTAGTTCCAACTACCACAACATAACTAACATGTTTTTCTTCCTTTTATTAGCTAAAAGGAAAAATAAATAATAAACACCAATTAAACACAGCTGAGAAATCCATATAGGAGACAAATGCGTCACGACAGGTCTGAAGTTCACTTTAGGGACAGCTGCTCTCTTTACCTTTCTTTGTTCTTACCAAAAAAAAAAAGTTATTTTTTAAATGAGATTTTCCCCATTACAAAATGAATATATTATTATTATAGAACACATTGGAAGTACTGAAAGATAAAAGAAAAGAATTAGTCAGGCTTTGTCCTATTGCACTATTAATATTTTAGTTTATTTCTGTTTCACCTTTATGTATGTATAATTTTTGTCCTTTTTAAATAGTTATACTACATATATAATTTAGAAACCTAATTTTTATTTATTTTTTTAAAAGATTTTATTTATTTATTTTTAGACAGAGGGAAAGGGTGGGAGAAAGAGAAGGAGAGAAATATCCATGTGTGATTGCCTCTCACATGCCCCTCACCGGGGACCTGGCTTCCAACCCAGTATGTGCCCTGGCTGGGAATTGAACCAGCGACCCTTTGGTTCACAGGCCAGTGCTCAAGCCACTGAGCCACACCAGCCAGGGCAGAAACCTAAATTTTAAAATTTGCTGTTTCTATGTAAACATTTTCCCATCTCTTTATAAATTCTTAAAAATATCATTTTAATGGCTGCTTAATGTTCCAACAAGTGGATATTCCAGAGTTTACTTAATGATTCCCTGATTACCAGACATTAGGTGGTTTCCTGTTTTTGCTGTTAACAAATAATGTCATGACAAATATTTGTGGACATTTTCCATGTTAATATTATTTCCTGAGGCCAGATTTACATAAATAGTATAGCAGGGTCAAAAGATATGAAAGCATTCGACACCCTCAAGGAATAGTGTCTTATTGCTTCACAAAAGGGTTGATGCCATTTTTACTGCCACTGGCAACTAATCAAGCAAAACTGCAAAATGACTAAAAACAGTTTATGGAGTTAGACCAGGGTTTCTCAACCTCAGCACAATTGACCTTTGGGGCTGGATAATTCTTCATTGTGGGAGAGATGGCCTGTGCATTGTGGGATGTTTAGCAGCATCCCTGACATTTATCTGCCCACTAGATGCCAGTAGCAACTCCCCAGTTGTAACAATGAAAAATGAATCCGGACGTTACCAAATGTCTAGGGAGAGGGTGCAAAATTACCCTCTGGTTGAGACCCATTGTGTTAGACAAACTTGAACTTGTATTTGCGCTCCACCTTATGCTAACACGCCAGCATCAGCAGGTTACTCGATCTCCTTGGTTCATCATTTATTCATTGCAAACCAGGGATGATCACACTCAGCTCAGGGACTGGTTGTGAAGATTAAGGAAGATAACACATGTATGGCATGTCGCATAAGGCTCGGCAACATGGTAAGAGCTAGTGGCCATTCACAATGAAGATCATGGTGTTGATGCTTCCAGTGGCCAATGCAAGGACCTGGCCTTTACTGTGAATGAAGGAGAGATGGAAAATCCTATGGTAAATTATTGATATTCATTTACTTATTCATTCATTCACTTATTTAATAAATATTTATTGAGCCCTTACTATATACCAGGCTTTGTTCTAGGCACCAAGGACATAGACATGAATGTCAGCATTGTCTTCATGCAGTTTCCATTGCACTGGGGAGCCAGACTAAATAAGATTGAGAAAGTGAATTACATGGTGTGTTAGGAAAGAGGATAGGAATTGCTTGGGAGGTGGGGGAGGTAAAATTTTTAAGTGAGGTAGCTCAGATGTCTCTATTAAGAGAGTGACATTTAAGGGCCGACTTCACTAAGTGTCTACTGCAGTGAGAGCGTCCCATACAGAGGGAGGAGCCAGTGCAAAGGCCCTGAAGCAGGAATGTGCCTAGAGCGTTTGTGCCTAGAGCATTCAAGGACTAACATGCAGGCGAGGGCGCCTGGAGATTGGAGAAAGAACGAAGAGGGTGGGTGGGTGTTTGCCTGGTGGCTCAATGATGAGGGCCTTACAGAGACTTTGCTTTTACTCTGAGTGAGATGGGGAGCTGTTATTTGTACCCTTTAAGATAATTTCTAGTAAGAAATCATGGAAAGCAGAATATATGATGTAAGATTATCTATCCAGGGGATGAAGACTCTAAGCTAAGAGCAGAGAAGCAGAAAAGCCCATTTCTTCTTGGCTTATCCAGCCAAGCTCCAAATCTTACCAGTTTGCAATCCCATCTTGTCCACTGAGAGACCTGACTTGGCTGAAGGCAAAGGCTTGGGTTTAACAAAGAGAGCAATAGGGAGGAATCTGGTATCATCCACTGAGGGGTGGGCTTCCTTTCTATGTTCTTGTCTGTGGGTGTGATGTCCATGGCATTGGATGCAACACTCTCTTTAGAGCATGGAACTCAACCCTCTCTCCTCTCTCTGTATTAGCAGCAAGGATTCAAACATCCATGGAAGGTATGTCCATTTCCAAAATGATTAGAAAATGAAGTGTCAGAGTGAGAAACTGAGTCAATAACTAAAAAGAAGGAAGTGTTGTGGGAAGGGTTGAGGGCCCTCAACCAAAACATGCTCTTCTGATTGCAGAGAGATTGGACAAGTCATTAAAACAAATGGAATGTTGACTTCCTTGGTATAACTGTGTCAGTGCTATGCACTTCTCAACAGTCCTTTCTTCCAGGGTATGACTCAGATTTAAGGTGTATCCCCAATGCATGTCAACAAGTATAAACACATCCTGGAGTGTTTTTCTCCTTTAGTCCAAGCTGATATTAATCAGAATTCATTTCAGATAAAAATCTCAACATGCACTTGAACTCCAAAGTAAGAGTGCATTCCATTCTGTGCTCATTTTATGGAGCCACCCCTGCCAGTTCTGGCTTGGCAACTTTAGCCTTCTACTAAAGGTGGTCCTCAGCAGCACCTACAGAGTGGGGAACATCTGTGACAGCCCCCCTAGTCCCCCTTCTCCCACCCCTTCTTGAAGGCAAGAAAAGTTGGCTGCCTGATGTTTCATAAGATTTGCGGCATTTGTGGCAATTTTGTGAAGTTCAAACTTTTAAACATCTCTTTATGTTTTGTAAAAATGAAGTTGTATAATCCAATTCTGCCTCCTGCTATTTTTTTCAGGGTTATCACAGCCGGATTCACTAAAGGACCAAAGACAACTGCCAAACCCTTAAGAGGCAGTTTTTCTGTATAAACGTCATGCAGACAGATTGCTTGGGACTGTGTTTATTCATTTCCCAACATTCATTACCATACTTCATCCTGTATTAATTTTTTGACAATGCCTGCTTATCACTTTGTGAACTCCATCCCAGAATGGGAAGTCAGTCACTGCTTCTGGCCAGGTAAACAGCCTTCCTCTACTTGGGATGACAAAGATCAGTGGTCCCTTGATCCAGTCACTTGTTCCTTACTCAGTATCCCTTTGGCAGAGGCATCTGAGCTATTGGGGCCACTCTCCTGGCCTATCTGATGCCTTTTTTAAAATAGGTCTTTATTTTAAAATCTGCTCTGCCAACTTAGTGTTCTCCACCAATATGGGGTACAGAAAATGTCACAGGCTTCACAATCTTTAGCTTAGGCGCAGGTTTTGTGGGATACTTAGCAGCAGCCATTGCTGTCTCTTTAGGTGCTTATTTAGCCTTTTTTGCTGCCATGGCAGCCCTGATAGCTTGTTCTCATTGAGCTTTCCTACCTTCAGGTTCCTGATTCCTCTTGGCAATGAAGAGAGGCACCAGTGAAAGCCCTCTGGAATTTGACTGCATGGTAGGTTCTTTTCTTTTGAATTTCTTCCTGTTGTCCCTTTTTTGTGCTTTCTTCTCTAGAGGACAGTCCAATTTATCTGTTGAGGGTTCCTCTTGGAAAGGAATGTTGACTTGCACTTGGAATTAAGAAATTGGAAAACTTTCCTGTTGGTCCCAGTGGCGTACCTGCTAAAACTGCACAACTCGACCTTCACGGCTGCGGCTGCCAGAAAGAAGGAAACATGGTAAGGAGCTATCTGATGACTTCTAAATCTTTCCTTGTCACCTAATAAACCTGCCTTTTCAAAATCTATAACCTCGAATGGGAAGAAAAACTGGCTATTTGTGTAGCCATAAATGTCTCCTCACAATTGAACACTTCCCTGCCTTGTATTAGGATGGTATAAATTGCCACTGTTTGCTTCAGTTATTCTCACCCCATAAGCTGCTCCATGAAGTGGTGCAGGAAGTTCCTTCCTTTAACTCTGCAACCACAGTGGGTGACGTCAGTGGTCTCATGGTACGGGGCCTCGTTTGTGACCATCTGACATAGCAGACCGGACCTGAGGGTGAGGAAGGTGACCGTGGTGAGAGGCATGAAGGATCCCCGCAGCAGGAATAAGCAGAGAGAGACTCGGCCAGCTCGCACTTCTTTGGAACTGTCCACCTTCTTGGCTGGAGAAATAATAGACGAAGCAACTGAAAAACCTAGAACAATCTATCCTGATTAGCTGAATCTTGAAAAGAATGGGATTCAAATATTTTCTTTCACTGAAACCATGACACAACGTATTATGGCCACCAACACTACTAATCCCTCCAAACGCGTTTTCTAGGAAGGGAGAGAGGGTGCAGAAATGTTGAGCGAGTGAATACAGACCAACCGATGACAGTAAGGACCCAAAGATTTAAAATAAATGAGAATATCATATAATTCTGCACAGTGAACCTGAGCTAAAGAAAATGATATCAATCCTTTTTCATTCAAAGACTGAGCATACTGGTAAATAAAATAATTTGGGGAAATACAGTGTCTGGCACAAATAATGCCTCTTCTTAATTACAAACTCTTTTATCACAAAATCATAAGCATGGAATTCTGTAACATAACAATATAACACTCAAGTGCACCTTATAACATTGTCGGTGAAATGTTCACATTAAAACTATAAATTATTACACCCATATCATTACCCTGCCAACGGCACTCAGGCAGGCGTTACTTCTGCCGGACCCTGTATAATTCACTTTACTGGGAATACAGTATTCCAACTTCGGGGTAATTTACATATAATCAGCAAGTACGTGAGAGACAGTGGGGGTCAAAGGGTCCTTTTAATCTGTAATAAACTAAGTATTAATATTGTAATGAGAGTAGTGGCTAAACAGCTTTCCGCTTCTTATGGGCCACACCAAAGAAGATGGGTAACTAGCTTTAGCTACAGGGGCCAGCCTCCATGCAGACGGATGAATGTGTCCTTCCTCTGCATGTGGTCCTGGGAAAGCAGAGAACTCAGACACTTCAAGGGACAGGTGCATCTTATTTTGCTCTTCACAACTGAAAATCTGGAACCTTTCAGCTGCCTGTAAAGTTGGCGGCAGATAGGGTTAACCAGCTGTAAGGGTGTACCTGAAGGCAAAAAACTCCTTCACACCCTGAAGGTTCTTCGGCCCCTTGTAACAGGTCATTTCCACCCACGGTCCCCTTGCTGGAGGGAGGGCTGATGCTAGCCAGTGCCGGGGCTTAGAGTGTATCCATAGCTGCTGATAGCTTGTTTTCTGAACAAGTCCAAATCAGAGACAGATCAAGGATAAGCTCAAATAGAGGATTTTTTAAGCACAGGGTAAAACTCACATTTTCTGATTAGAGAAATGAGAGCTAAGGCAAGACCGTGCTAATGAAAGATTCCAGGCAAAGACGTCAGGGCTGGCTGCCAGCTCTCGGACTGGGCTTGGCAGACGCACAGTGGAGCTCTGACAGGGAGTTTCTCTGTGCATTTAGAAGAAAGCAGAATAGATCTAAATGCAGCCAACCTATTGATTTATTCTCTTTGTACTGGACATGGCTTTTTATTAAAGAAAGCAGATATTCAATAGTGTTAACTAGTAATGGGAATTGACTTTTCACTAATTGCACAGACCTTGGCATTAATATACTTTAATGGAACCTGGGCTCGGTGTCCCTCGGATCGATCCTGAAGTTTTTCTCTAACTCTTTCTGGTCAAAGGACATGAACAACATTGTAACTGAGAGAGACCTTTTTAAATCTTTTTTTTTTTAATTCATGGAATGAATGGGCTGAGGGACTTTCTTTATTCCAGAGGACCAGAAAGAGGAATAGTTGTGTGACCTGTAAAATACATAGAAACTCTGTGATCTGAACTGACTGTGGAGTTTGGTGTCAGCTGTTTAGAATTCAGTTATAAATGCTGGAAAGGAGTTTGGCTTCCCAGGCCCCTGGCTGGTCCTGCCCCTGCTGGATTCTCTGAGGCAGAAGACTCATCACTTATTTATCATCCATTCGTTAGATTTATTAAAAGTAAATAGGATCCCTGACAGCTGCTGGGCTCACATACAGACCTGGAACCAGGAATGTGAGAATATATGCTGCTCTCACGAACCTCTAGCAGCATCTGACCTCACTCAGGCAAAACAGTTTGGAATCCCAGATCCTGCCAGGAGAGAGGGCATTCCTGAAGTTCCCAGAGTGGCAAATGTCCATCTTCAGTTCTTCAGGACTCATTGCTGGATTCTCCCTCCGGCCAAGCAAGGCAAAGATGCTTCTAAGACAATGATGCTTCAAACCCAAAGTACAAATCTGTGAGCTTCTTGAGGAGGACGTTTGGACCTTATTCATCTTTGAAGACAACAATACCTGCAGTCAGATTGGCAAACCCCACCTAATTCCTGGATTTACCTCTTTCTAGCTATGCGGCATTAAGTAAACCAGGCTCTTTGAATCTCTATGTCCTTATCTGAAAAAAAAAAACAAAACAAAACTCAAAAACACATGCTTTGCAGAGTTGTTGTGAGATTAAATAGCCTGCTGTATGTGAAGCTCTTAGCTCACTGAGGGCACTTAGTAAATAAACTCCAATGAACGATAGTTATGATGATCACCACCTTTGAATCCTTTGCACTTAGACACTGGGCATTTGGTAACTGTAAATTCAATGAATGGGTTCATTCTGTGATTCAACTATTTCTGTGCCTACTATGTGCCAGGCACTGCTCTGCAATGCACAGATAGACATATACCCTGACCTCATGGAGTTTACATTTTGGTGGGGATACAGGCAGTAAACAAGTGAATGAATAAATGAACCACCTGAAATGTAATTTAGGATAGTGATAAATGCTGTGAGAGAAACTGAGCAAAATAAGGGGATAGAAAATGACTGTATGTATGTGAGAGGGAGAGAGAGGGAGAGACAGGTAGACAGACGGACAGAGACAGAGAGAGGATAGGAAGTGAAGGGATGTTGGGGCACAAGTTTCTCCAGGAACCTGCCATGCTTGTCTTAATTCCTCATACCATATGTTAACTCAACATTCTCTTTACCTGATGAATTTTTGTGCTATAGGGTCTCTCTCTCCATAGTGAGGTGAGATGTTGCCCATTGTCTAGGCCCCCTTATTCCTTTCCATTCTTGGCCTTGCATTTTTTTCTAAAAGTGCCCTGCACCCAAATCAGCATTTCCCCTCAAAAATGAACACTACGACCCAGAAATTTGCCTACAACATTTTTTACTTGAGAGAGTCAGGAAAATGCCTCTCTTTTCATACCTGACTTTTCTACTTCCAGGCTTGCCTTCCGGAATTGGACAGCCACGGACTCAAGATGTCTCTAAGTTGAAGGGAGTCTTTGCTTTCTATTTGCCTCTGCAAAATATTACACAACGAGACTGCCATATTGAATTATTTTCAGCAGTAGAAATTCTTCAGTTTCCCCATCCCAGGCCAGGCTCTAATTTGAAAGTAATAATATTTGGGCAAAGCTCAGATGCACTAAGTTGCTGCCGAGGGCTTGGTGGGTTTTGTGGTAATTGGTTTTACTCAGCTGCTGATGCTTCACTTGGACAAATGAGAAATCAAACTACAGCTCAGTTTGCAGAAAAGCCCACGTCAGCAGTTTAGTCTGACTACTATTTCAGAGCTTGTTATGTTATTGGCAATAAAATGCAACTAATATATTGTTAATTAATATTGCATCCTACAGCTACTTTATCACATTATTAATCAGAGTGATGAAGCCAAGGAAAATGCAGCTCACCTTTAGTGTCTTTTCATCTCTTTAAACACTTGCATTTACGCATAAATAGATGTTTTGGTCAATACTGCCAAGTGTTTGGTTGTTCCTGGATGAGTGTATTCTATTTTCAAACAGTAACTTGCCCCTCAGGAATATTTTATTTAGCAAGACAGGACTTAAAGTGAAAGGGTAACCATTTCTGATCGTAACCTTGGCTTTGTGCTTCTAGTAATTATCCTTTAATTGCATTACCCTATTTGAAATAGAGTTGTAATTGGAAAAAAACAATTTGACATTCCCTGATGCTTACTCTGACATGCACTATTTGCTTTTTATTCAAATGTAAATTTTCTCCATAATACTATCAAAGAAAGAGAAAAAATTAAGCAAAATTGAAATGTCAGTAGCAATTTCTGACATGCAGGCGGTGCCATTCACTCGTGCTGTCTGGAAGGCAAGACTTTCAGTTTAGATGGAAAAAATGTCCCAACTATGAAATTAGCATGCTCTGAAGAGAGGGAGAGATGGATGGCCGACTCTCAGATCGGTCCCTCTGGGATACGTGTCCTCTTTGCACAACGGTTTCAAAATATCAAACAAGCTGCCAGCTATAATTTTTGGATGAATAATCCTCTTTGCTTTACAATAATAGTAAAAAAAAAAAAAAACCCAAACCTGTTTTTCCTTAAAAACCGAAGGGTAATAAACTTGACTCTAGAGTTGTTTCACCTTAGGCTTCTTGAAGGTGGGTTTTAATGTGGGGCACGTGATCGGTGACAGACGGCCTCTGCAATGGCTCCAGTGATTGCGGTCTGCTGATTGTCACACCCTTTTGCCATCTCTTCTGATTGGCTGTGGGCTGGGCCTTTTGACTTGCTTCTAATGAATAGGACATGGCAAGAGTAATGGGATGTCACTTCCAGGATTAGGTTACACCAGGATTTGGGGCTTGTGTCTTGTGAGGCTTCCAGGTCTTGCTCTCTGGGGTGCTCCCTCTGAGGAAAGCCATGTGGTGACTGAGGGAAGTCTCCAGCCAACAGCCAGGGAGGAACCGAAGCCTCCCAACAGTTGGGCGGCAAGGCATCCCTCAGTTGAGCTTGCAGATGAGCCTGCAGCCCCAGCTGGCACCTGATTGCAACCTCAGGACACATTTTAAGTAAGAGGCACCCAGATGAGTGGCGCCTGGGCTCCTGACCCACAGAAACAGTGAGTTAATGTGTTTGTTATTTTAAGTCACTAAATTGCGAAGTAATTTCTTATGTGGCAACAGATAACTAATACAGGGTGGGAAAGAGTGGTCGTTAAAGAAACAAATAATGTTTGGCTTGTCACGTAGTCTGGTAGGGAAAAACAGAAGCCGTGGCGGAGGAAAACGACATCCATGCCATTAGCTCAGTATGCTTCCTCAGATAAGTCCTATGATCTTTCTGTGCTTCAGTTTGCTTATCTGAGACATAGCTTCCTCTAAAAATTTTCATGAGTTGAAAATGAAATACCAAAGCCCTCAGAAAAGTTTAAAGTACCGCACGTATGTGAAATGACTAGTATTAACATTTTTTCTTTACCTCGGACACTAACTCTCTCTGTCCAGTAGTCTCTCTGACTCTTGATATAGTGGACCGGGCACTGTGTACCCGTAGACCTGGGTTCCAATCCAGACTTTCTCACTAACTGGCTGTATGACCTTGAGAAAAGCCATACAAGCTCTATCAGTTTCCATTTCCTGATCTGATAAACCTTTGGTATGCCGAAAGGGAGAAAAAAAGAATAAGTATGTTTTGACCTAAGAGAGCAGGCTAAGTGTACAGCAATAATATTTAGGAGTCTTTGTCAAAAGTGACAGAAACCTAACTTGAGATAGATTATCTCTAGGATCTCCTTTGCAGATTTAAAAACATTGGTGTTTAGTATTTGTTTGGCTTTTCCTAGGTTTCCAACAGAACGTAACTGTAATTTTCCTTCACCTAAGAATCTCCTTTTAAGGATGTCAGTGTGTCAGTTGAGTGTTTTTGTTTCTTAAGAGCACGGTTAGCCAAGTGAACCAGGCACCGAGCAAAGGTTTAAGGCGATGATGCCTAGAGGCCTGGCGGGACGTGGTTGGCTGCCAGTGCCTGATTCGGTCTCCTGATTCTTCTACTCAGCACACCCCCTAACACTTAGCCTAGAACACGTGTCTTTATTTCAGGAGGTCTCTGCCGTGCCCTTCAAGTCTGAATTTTGCAGCTATGACCTTAATGGTGTTATAGGACCAGGGCAAGCCCTTGCATGACCTTGAGAGTAGGTATCTCTTTAGGTTGTTCACCCTTCACTCCTCACTTGCCTCACCTTACTCCCGGCTCTGTGTTATGTCGTTTCCCTTGGTCCCATTGAACATACTGTACTACCCTGTTCCTTGCAGGCAGAGTAGAAAGCGCCTAACCAGAGTTCTGAGGACCCTGTGAAAGGTACTTTTGACCACACTGTCTTCCTCACTCACCTTCACCAATATCCGGAAGTCTAAGAATTGGGTCACTTTCTAAAGCAGGATGGTATTGGGAAAAGTATACAGGATTTGGAAGCAAGAGATATAAGTTGAAATTCAGGTTTTGGAAGAAAATAACTGAGGGAACTTAGAAAAGTCGATGAATTTTTCTAGGCCTAACTTTTCTGTAAAGTGAGGAAGAGACTAGCTGTTCTGTCTTTCTGCATTTTTAAGCAAATCAAGTGAAATACTGATTGAAAAATTATTTTGAAATTTGAAAAGCAGTAGGTAAGCACTTATTGTGATTATTAAAGTTTAACACATTGTTCTCTGTGTCAGCAGTGATGAGGTCATCTGTTTAACCCTTAGTACACTGAAAAGAAGGGAAACATGTTGAGTAAGCTTAATTGACGAGCACAGGGTGAGAACATGGGTATGTGCCCCAAAGTGAAAGATATTCAACTCAAAATGGTTTAGGAAAAAGAAGGAGGAAATTTCTTCAAGGGTACCACACGTAACCTAAAGTAGAACAAGGGTGGACCAGTCTTCAGGGAAAATAGGAAAAGGCCCTCAAATTTAACCAGCATTCCACTTTTTTCCTGGGAGATCATCCTTTTCTGCTATGTAGACATCTTCGTCCATACACTGGGACCCTCGCTGGTGGGGGTTCCCAATAGTCAAATGCTATAACTCCCACCACCTGGAGGAGGCTGATCCTCTCCTTAATTTTGATCCTAAACGTTCCAGGGAAGGATGCTGACTGGCTTGGACCGACCCAGGCCGGGGAGGCAGACCCTGCAGGAAGACACACAGCACTTGCCTCGCCCAGAGGGGTGGAAACACCTGGGAGCAGCCCACAGGTGCCCTCTGTAATGAGGCCCTGGCTGGTGGCTGGGCTGCCACACAGTTGTGTGTTGCACAGTTGTACAGGTTGTGCAGTGTGCTGTACGCAATAGTCCCACCTGCCTGGGGACAACACTGAATGCCTGGCAGCCATGTGAAAGCACTTCATTTCCCAAGAAAATGCACCCTAAAACGTGACAGCAAAAGGTATCTTGAAAAGTCTTAGTCCTAATGAGAGGGGATGGGACAGGTTTCCACTGGGAGAGAGAATACACCTTTGCCACAGCAGCCCTTCTCAGCCCCGTGGCCAGAGCCCATGAGTCCAGGACCGTGGACTAGAGGAGTGACAGTTCCATCTCCTCAGAGGCAGAAGCCCTTCTGCTTTTCATATGGATGGAATCAGAAGGAGAAACTCAATTCAGCCACTAATATGAGTGGGAGAAATGTAAAAACTACAAACTGGAGGTTTGCTCATCAGACTTTAAAGAAACAATTGTCCTTCCCGGTGGTGTTGGTGGCCCTCTTCACAAAGTCTGGCTTGTCAATGTAGGACTCCAGGGGCCTTTCTTACCCACTGCCTGGGTGATTGCGGGCACTGACCCCACCCCACCTCTCCCGCTGCTGGGTTCATCTCCCTCAAGCCCGCATGCTCTAACCCTCTCTCCACTGCCTGCCATCCTCTTCCGGGCACCCAAGCTCTCATACGATGGCCCCAATCGGCCTTCCCAGGTTCTTCTCCCAGTTCCTCTCTAGTCTACAAGTGTAGACCTCTATTGTCACAAATATGTCTAGTCCCTAGGCCTGTGTGGGGGCTGTTTCCCCTGCCTGGAATTCATTACCTCTTGAAACCTTCCCTGTTTGTCCTTTGAGGCCTTCCTTGATCTGTCCAAGTAGCTAGAACTTGTCCTCGAGGTTTATACTTCCTCGCAGCACTCACTGCACTATCTTAAGTAACATTTGCACTTGTTATATTGCATTCTTCCAGGTGAAAATATCCTTGAAAGGAGGTGAAGAAAAATAGGGATTGTAAGCACTTATATTTCATACTATGTGCCCCCACCACTACATGTTACATAATCCTCACAACAACCCTTTTCGCAGATGAAAAACTGAGGCACAGAGAGGTTTAGTAACTTGCCAAAGGTCACACAGCTAAGCCAGAATATGAACCCAAGTAGTGTGCCTCCCTGAGTCCATGCTCCTGATAACTATTACACCACTTTTCATGGAGGCAGAGGTGCATTTGGTGTGAACCCAACAAAGGCCTTTCAAATGCAGTGTAGTGAATTGTTATTTATAATTTTGTATTCTTTTCCTTTAAGAGGCCCTCAAGATTGTACTAGCTCCAAGTTCTATAAGACTGTGTGGAAATACGATGTCTTGCTCATCTTCACATCCTCTTAACCCTTGTGTGGTGATGCTGATGATGATGACGATGATTCCAAGCCTTGTATAGAGCACTTACAAGGAATTTGCAGCCATCTCATTGCATCCTTACAACGTGAAAGTCAGGCATGGTCATTGCCACTTTTACGGATGACAAAAATCACCTCAAAGGCACTGAGTGATTTGCCTAAGGCTACTCAGCTAGTGATGGAGCCTGAGCTAAAACTCAGGGTTTCTGATCCCATATGTCATGCTTCCCCCACTTGGGTGCTTGCTGCCTGTGGGTTCTGACAGCCTTTCCAGAGCCTAGTGGGTGGTGCTCCTCCCCATACCTGCCCCCTGCAGACCCCTCTGAAGGGTACTCCATCACGTCCAGCAGTGGTCTAAATTGAAGTTGTCCATCCTGCCTTTTAAGTTCTTCTCCAGATAATGAATCTTTTTGACCCTCACAGGGTGCTTGATGTTAATCACACAAAGAGATGCAAACTCAATCTGTCACCTTTGAGCAGATACAGCCTAAGAGGTGTAG
Organism: Glossophaga mutica; assembly: GCA_039655065.1. Lineage (NCBI taxonomy): Eukaryota > Metazoa > Chordata > Mammalia > Chiroptera > Phyllostomidae > Glossophaga > Glossophaga mutica. Next base: position 25,792,996 of record CM077308.1, read on the forward strand.
GTATTATATAGGAACTGCATTTAACTTCCAAGTCCTAATCCTGATAATTTCTTAGGGGAAATTCCCTCAACTGTCTGTCTTCAAGAGACTTTCAAAGCCCTCAAGCAATTGCTAAGTGATCCTAGAACTAAGGTTGCCTGTATCTAGAGATTTTTGGTGAGTCGCCTACAATTTATTATTCTGTATTACCAAAAGCCTAAAGAATTAGATTATACAGAAATATCCTACTTTCACAGCTTGGACTATATAGACATATTTCAAGACCAGAGGAGCCCTGGATTGTTAGTAATGTCTAAACAGTGACCCTGGAGAAATCACGATACAGCCAGTCATTTCCAGGGACATGCCAACTCTAAGTGTCATGCAGGGAGGTGCCTCTACCAACAGGCCCTGTCTTCTTTCCCAGACTTCAGCAGCCAGTGGGAAAGAGGTAAGCAGAGGCACTGGTTAAGAATTCAGTCTCTGGAGTTAGGCCAGCCTAGGTGTGACCCCAGCTCCACCTCTAATCAGCGGTGAGGTTTATGCATATTGCTTAGCTTCATTCACTGATTCAACACGTATTTACTGAGCCAGCTAGTGTTGTAGGTACTGAGACAAAAGAGTGAACAAAGCTATCTCCTGGCATTTCCAGTTGTCTGCAACATGGAAGTAACTGAAGCTGTGAGCTCACATGGCTGTTTAAGGCTAACAGTTCAGCCTGGGATCTGACTCAGACTTATAAAGAAGAGCTTGACAATCTTTTACCTTGATTCTAGATTTAACACAAAAGTAACTCTGCAGGTTTGTTTGTTTGTTTATATTTATATTCTTCAAACCCTATTTTTCAGAAAATTCTTGATGGGGCCCAGGAAGCCTGATACATAGTTTCTGGTGCTTCAGGCCATGTAGGGAGGGACAGTGGCATAAGGAAGGGCACAGGAAGGTGAAGTACATTTGGTAAATCCGACCATGGTCAGATTCTTTACTTCCAGCTTTATTCTGAGGGCACTCAGCTGATATCTTTTTACCTCTGGATTTTCTGTCTACCTAGATCACTATTACAAGCTTTTAAGTGAAGCATTTGGCCTAAACCTCTGATGATGTGGCTCGCAGGACCTCCAGGTCTCTGTGGGGGGAGGTGGGTTGGCGGCTCCACCACGACAGCCTGACTCCTGCGCAGGTCTGGGCGCTGTGCTCTCCCTGCCCCTGTGATGCACAGGAACCCGAAGTCTGTGTGCTGGTCCATTCCTCCTCGGAGCACAGACGCGGGCGGAGCGCCACTCCGAGAGCCAAGTGGGCTGTCCTTTGTCCCACTCCCGAAAAATCGCACTTTCCCGCGTTTGTCGTTTTATCCTCAGGGACCTATTTCCCAGTAGGGTCTGATGTCCATTTCCTTCCTCCAAAATTTTGAGATGAAACAATCAGCAAAGTCAGGGATGAAATCAGGTAATTAAGTCATTTATTTTGCTGTTTAATAATTATTAGAGTGGAGTGAATGCTTCCTCTGTCCCAAGCCCTGGGCTGAGCAAAGTTTTACAAACATATCTCACTTAATCATCACAATAGCTGCTCGAAGGCCCCTCTCCCCCAATAAAGTTACTCTTATTTTAATAAGGCAGCAAAAACTGAGGGTATGAATCATCAAGAGAGTTGCCTGAGGTCCTTTGACCGTTGAGCTATAGGTTATTTCCTCTATGTGACAAGGAAGGGTGACAAATTGTTGACGTCACAGCTCTCACCACCTTTTTGTAGTGCTGTGTAGTCATGGTTATAACAAAATATGACAGTAAAAAGATAGCAAACTCACAGATATTAACAACCACATCTAAAACAAAAGCAAACTAAGCAAACAACTGGAACAGAAACAGAGCCTCAGAAATGGAGATCACATGGAGGGTTAGCAACAGGGGAGTGGGAGGAGGAGAGGGGGGAAAAGGTACAGAGAACAAGTAGCATAGATGGTGGGTAGAAAATAGACAGGGGAGGGCAAGAATAGTGTGGGAAATGTAGAAGCTAAAGAACTTATGACACATGGACATGAACTAAAGGGGGGGAATGTGGGTGGGAGGGGGTGTGCAGGGTGGAGGGAAATGATGGGGGAGAAATGGGACAACTGTGATAGCATAATCAATAAAATATATTTTAAAAAAAGAACAAGCGAAAAAAAGAACAAGCGCATTCAGTATAGGGAATTTGAAAATTGTGGAACAAGGGCTAGAAACAATTTAAAATGACATTAAATTAAAGATAAATTCTCTCAGCGTCATGGTGTAGCTCTCGCTCTGCTTTTCCACTTTATTTTGCTTTTTAAAAAAATTGAAATTGTCCTATTTATCTTTAAAATTTTTAACCGTATGTCAAAATATTGCCCCTAGTCATTAAAAATTCTCCAAAAATGTTATTTGGTTACATTATATTGATAAATGTTATACCATTTAGTTGTTCAACTGTTTTTCTCTTGCTGGAAAATTAGTTCACAAATTTTCGGTCATGTGACAAACGTACTTCTACAAAACTTCTATTTTTAAGCCGCAATGGCAGCCATATTTGACTTCTAGCAGTGCCTTCCCTCTGGACAGCTGTGTCATCATTTACAGTATCTGGTTGTTGGGTCATGATGACCTCCATCGTGGGTGCCCAGACGAAAGGCTGAGGACTACCGAAGTGACAGAATGAGGACTTACCCTCGTGGGCGCTGCTCTGGACTCAGCCTGGTGGGGATCTCCGGGAGGAGGCAGGGATGAGCAGAAGGGAGAGACCAGTGAGAGTGCAGGCGTGTCTCCTGCACCTCTGAGAGCGCGCTGCTGGCCACCGCAGAGCCACCGCGCAGCAAGCACCCCTGGGCATCGCCTTGACCTCCATGGCTGTGGCCCGTCCGGGTGCAGGCTGCAGACACTGCACTCCCGTGGCCCCAGGCCTTTGCCTTGCTTCTGTAGCTGGCTTCCTGCCCACCAACGAGAAAACAGAGGACAGTGAACACAACGCTTCCTTTTATTTCCATTTTTCTGCCTACAGTCCCCATTTTAACTTGGTTCAACTCATTTTCCCCCCTCAAAGAAGAAAGGAGGGAACTTTTTTTTTTTAAATCAAGGAAGGAAAGAAAAGAAAAAAAAAGAAGGTAGAAACACACCTGTTAGACTCCAATACCAGTTTTGTCTCGGGCTTCATGGTTTCTTTTCATATTTTAAAATATTTCAGTGAAGAAATTTTACTAATTATGTAATATGTGCCAAGCACTGTGTTTTATGCAGCATAGTAGAAATGACCAAGGCTCATCTTAAGGGCAAATCTCATATAATTTTGCTCAGATTGACTGCTTATTCAGAAATTTAGAATATTTCCATTCACTGAGCATGTGTCTGAATTAGGCTCTCAACCTGGCACATTTAATCCTCACAATATCTCTACCATGTAGGTACCACTGTTCATGTTTTACATGCAAGGAAATCGAGGCTTCTAGAAACCACGTGCGTAACTTGTCTGAGGTCACAGAGCTTAAGAAGTAGTAGAAACAGCCTTCAAACTCTCATTTGTCTAACACCAAAGACCATGCTCTCTTCTCTGGATTGTAAATAATTATAATTGAAGAATTGACTGATTCTGGAATATTTCCACTACAATCTGCACTTCAATAGAATATTTGATCTCCAGTTGAAAGAACAACTTATATAAAACAGAGGTAGTTGAGAAAGAAAATTCTTTTCTTCTCCACATTAAGAAAAATTTTCTTCCTAAAACACTTAAGCAAATAGCACTCTGATAACCTTAAGAAATTTGCTCTCTAATTGGTTATCTTCTCCAAAGCAGGTCAGAGACGTTTCATTGGAAGTTTGTAGTGAAACATTGCCCTCTTCTGGACATATGGGCATAATACAATGAAGATGGACACAAAGTATTTTTGAAAGAGCTCAAGTACAATTGTGCAGAATGACAATGAACAGCTGTTGTTATCACTTATCATGTGTACGCTTTACTGTTCAAAGTGACTCCTCACAATGGAATGAGAAAAACATTTTGGAACTTGGAGAGCAATAGTTTTCCATTTTTATGAAGGTGGCTGAGTGCTGGGTACAGACGTAGATAAAAGTTTTAATTACAGGGCACGCCTTAACTAACCTATGATACCTAACTATAATAATACTATAGTAATCAACGGTAATAATAATGCCTAAATCATCAGAATCAAATAGCTTCAATGAGCCCTGAGTAGGAAGAACATCATATGTATAACTGGAGAAAGAATACAATGAATAGAGATTGGCATTGATTTGTTGTTGTTGTTGTTGTTTTCTAGACAGTGAAAACTTTTAATTAGCTCACACAACGGAGTCTAGAGATGGGTGGTTTCCAGCTTGATGCAGCAGCTCAATGACATCACATCATCAAGTGCTCAGGGGGTTTCTATGTTTCCATACAGCCACCTTCACACATTAGCATTTCATCTTTATTTATGTATTTTTACTTTATATCATTACTTCTTAAAAATGTATTTTATTGATTATGCTATTACAGTTGTCCCAATTTTCCCCCTTTGCCCTCCTCCACCCAGTACTTCTCATTATGTCTGACAATCACTCCTGTTTAGTTCATGTCCATGGGTCATGCATGTAAATTCTTTGGTTTCTCCATTTCCTATACAGTTCTTAACCTCCACCTGCCTATTCTGGACCTACCAATTTGTACCTGTTACTCCTGGCACCTTGTCCCCCCTTTTCCTCCTTCCCCCTCCCAAATGGTAACCATCCAAATGCTATTTATTATTCTGTTTCTGTTCTGCTTGTTTGCTTAGTTTTTTTTTTTGATTCAGTTGTTGATAGTTGTGAATTTATTGCCATTTTAATGTTCACAGTTTTTTTCTTCTTTTTATTAAGTAAGTCCCTTTGACATTTCATATAATAATGGCTTGGTGATGATGAACTCCTTTAAACACACCTTTTCTGGGAAGCACTTTCTCTGCCCTTCCATTCTAAATGATATAGCTTTGTGAGATAGAGTAATCTAGGTTGTAGGTCCTTGCTTTTCATCACTTTGAATACTTCTTGCCAGTCCCTTCTAGCCTGCAGTATCTTTTGAGAAATCAGCTGACAGTCTTATGACAACTCCTTTGTAGTTAACTCTCTGCTCTTTTCTTTTAAGATTCTCTATCTTTAACCTTTGGCATTTTAATAATGATGTATCTTGGTGTGGTCTTTGTGTCCATCTTGTTTGGGATTCTCTGTGCTTTCTGGACTTGTATGTTTATGTCCTTAACCAAAATAGGGACATTTTCTTTCATTATTTTTTCAAATAAGTTTTCAATTTCTTGCTCTTCCTCTTCTCCTTCCAGCACCCTTATGATTCGAATGTTGGTATGTTCAAAGTTGTCCAAGAGGCTCTTTACCCCATCCTTGGTTTTTTGAGGGGATTCTGTTTTCTTCTTGCTGTTCTGATTGAATGTTTTTTCTTTCCTTGTGTTCTGATCATTGATCTGATTCTTGACTTCATCCACTCTACTGTTGATTCCCTGTAAATTTTTCTTTATTTCACTTAATGTAATCTTCATTTCTGCCTAGGTCTTTTTTATGCTGTTGAAGTACCTAGTGAGTTCCATGAGCATCCTAATAACCATTGTTTTGAACTCTACATCTGATACATTGCTTATCTCCATTTTGCTGAGTTCTTTTTCTGGAGTGTTTATCTGGTCTTTCATTTTGGACATGTTTCTTTTTCTCCTCATTTTGGCAGCCTTCCTGTGTTTGTTTCTAGGTAGAGCTGCTTTGACTCCCCCTCTCCCAGTCTTTGTAGCATGGCCTAATGTAGATAAGCACACCCATAAGTTGGATAGGGTGGAGCCTTAGGTAATCGCTAGGGCGAGGCAACCCCTATAAACTAAACTGATGGAATCTCAGATATGTGGCTCTGTGGAGGGTGGGGGGTCTCAGAAAAGAGAAAATGGCCACTGCCAGAGGTGTTTTGTTCAGGAGGAAGCTGTTTCCTAGTATTTGCCCTGATGCCAGACACTTCAGTTTCTTCCCATATTCCACTGGTGTCCTTGAAAGGTGCTGCCCTGGTGCTGGAGTCCAGAGGGAGTGAGTCTGAGTAAGTCCTGAGTCTGTCACGGGCCCTTTACGATGAGACACCTGAGAATCCCACAGTTTCTTCCACCACCCCAACCCCTACTGGTCTTACAGCCAGAAGTTATGGGGACTCATCTTTCTGGCACCGGCACCCCGTGCGGGATGGTCTGCTGTGGGGCCCAGATCTCCTGCTCCTGAAGTATCCCTCCTGATTTTTATCCACCACATGTGTGTGTGGGACCAGCCCATTCTGTCTCCATGTCTCCATGTCACTGTGTCTTCATTCACACCTCCTACCTGTCTGAATGAATGTGACTTCTTTAATTCTTTGGTTGTTGGACTTCCATGCAGCTTGCTTTTCTGACAGTTCTGAATGATAATTGTTTTGTAGTTTAGTAGTTGTAATTTTGTTGTGGTTGTGTGAGGAGGCGAGCTATATTTACCTATGTTTCCATCTTGACCAGAAGTTGCTGCCTTTTATCCAGCATTTATACTTGGGAGTCAGTAGACCTCGTTTGATTTCCTTCTCTTTAATTTATAAGCTACGTGACCTGAGGCAAGTTATTAAATTCTTGAGTCTCAGTTTCTTCCTCTGTTAAATCCTAATATAAAAGTAGCAGCTAAAGTGAAGTAAGCCAGACTAAGACAAATACTGCATGATATTACTCATATGTGGAATTAAACAAAACAGTGAAATTCTTAGAAGCAATGAGTGGAAAAGTGGTTTTCAGGGGCTGGTGGTTGGGGGACGTAGAAAGAGGCTGGTAAAGTGCAGATTTTTAGCTATAAGGTAAATAAATTCTGCGGATCTACTGTAAAACCTGGTGGTTACAGTTGATAACACTGTATGGTAAAACTGAAAAGGAAAGTAGCAGCCAAGTAGGATGCAGTAGAGTTGACCTGATAGATTTCGCCACCTGTGAAAGTGCAATGAGAGAACACCTAACAAAGGTAACACGTTGCTAAGAGTGAGACTCAATGTGTGTGGCTGGCATTTTATTATTAGATTGTCCTGATTATTAATTGTATAGAATCAGCTCATTTAAGTTTTAAAGCACAAAAGTCAACAAGGTAGAAGTATAAAAATAATTTCTTTTCCTGAAGTCTCTTTATTTTTACAGAAGTTTTGGCTAACAGCAAAGGTTTAGCAAACCAAATATTTCTCTAAATTATCTACGTTTTGTAGGCATACCCCTTTTCAAGGAAATCAATGATATCCATATAAACATGTTTGGAACAGAGACCTTAGAAATAGATGAACCTATTAAATTCATGGCATGGATAATATATCCTTTTACCTAATTTTAAAATGAAAAATAGGTTTAAAAATACACCAATATAATAGAACATCAAAAAAGATGAAAATATCTAAATACCCCATCATAAGTAAGAATTACAGCTTTCTAAAATAATGCCAAGTACCAGACAGTCACCATACGTTTAATTTTTTGGCACCGCTGTCACTTGAAGTGGCGCACGGGGAATGTTGCCCCGTGCTGAGTCCCCTTCCGTGTGGAGAACCACGGCCTTCCCGTCCATCACGCGACTTGTCTCGTAAGGGAGGGCAGAGGGAAAACGAACCAGCGCTGTTCATGCTTAAATTTAACTTTCCTACTGATGGATTATAAATCACAAATTTGAGGCAATTACATACCTTTAATTGCCTGACAAGTCAATTAATTCAGACGTAGCTATTAAAAATTTCTGATCACTTCACCTACAACTGAATTCCAGCTATGACACATAGAATCACAGAGTGAATGCTTCAAGTATTCAATTTTCAAACAGTCTAAGTGCTTTGAAAGCAAGTAATACCAAGCAAAATACCAAACATTGATATTGTAAGCCTCTTTATTATTATCAATTAGACATGTCTTATTTTTAATTATAGAGTCTCAGACCCTCCATAGTGGTGAATTACCACAGCCCATGCTACATCTCCATGAGTGACAAGATTCTGCAAGGATTTGGGGGAGTGAAGATGTGACTATAGGTCACAGCTGCTTGCCCTCCTTCCTTGGAATACACAGTAGTCCCCCCCCACCAGTCTGGAACATATGTTTCAAGACTCCCAGCAGCTGCCTGAAACAGTGGATAGTTTCAGGCACACATACTGTGTTTTTTCCTATATACAACATACCTATGAAAAAGTTTAATACCTTTTCCATCTTAACTAAACACTTAAGATGCGTTGTGACTGTAACTTTTGCATTTCGAGTTGTGACAGCAAACGTAGCACAGATTTTCCTTTTTCAAAATTTCAAGGATAGATTCATTCTTATCCTAGGTCTTAGCAACCTCTCCATATGATTCTTTGTCTTTCCTTATGAGCTGACAACATCCACCTTTTTCACCTAAGGATGTACTTTATGACTTCTCTTTGTCATATCTGAATTGCCAGCATCACCACTTTCACACGGTGGGGCCATTACTAAGTAGAATAAAGGTGACTTGAACACAAGCACTGTGATGCCACAACAGCCGGTGTGATAACCCAGGCAGCTACTATGTGACTGACAGGCAGGGAGCCTATGCAATGTGGAGACACTGGACAATTCATGTCCTGGGCGGGAAGGAGTGGCCTACGAGATTTCATCATGGCTACTCAGAATGGCATGCAATTTAAAACTTATGTATTATTTATTTCTGAAACTTGCCATTAAATATATTTGCACTGCTCTTGACCTTGGATAACAGAGATTGCAGAAAGCAAAATTGTGGGTAAGGGGGGACACTATTGTATGTAAGTTCCAAGGGTGTGAGTTTTAAACAGGTCATTTTACTTTTGCACTTTGGTGGTCTTTATCCTCATATGAATAGAGCTACGCTCCATCTGGTCACCACTTGTATTCACTTAATGGACAATCATGGGAAAGAAGAGGAAGCGATTGGCTTCTGTACCTGAAAAGTCCAGGGTGGACTTCCGACAAAGCTACATCCAGGCACTCCCATCCTGTCTGCTTGGACTTTGGCTTCTGCTTTCACCTGTTTTCATTCTAAGGCAGATTCTTCTTAAATCTTGTTCAGGGTAGCTACCAATAGGTCCAGTCTTAAATCTATAAGCTTAGCAAACCTCATTGACAAACAACAACTCCTTTTCTCTTACCCCATCAAAGATGATGTTTATTGGCTTTGATTGGCCTGGCTAGTTGTATACCCGCCCTTAAAGCATTTTCTAAAGTTAAGGAGATGATGGGTCCTCAAAGGCCAGGGCTTGGTGATGCGCCCACCCCTGGGGCCACAAAGTGATGTCAACATATGACCAGAACTGTGTGGTCTTGGGAATATAAGGGGGGCTGCTCAAAGTGAAATTTAATGCTAACACCAAAAAGGGGAATTAATATTGGCATACGATCCACTATTGATTTTTAACTGGGGTGGTAGAGACAAAATAAAAATGAACAAAAACCTAATATGGATTCAAGAATGTCCCAAAGAGGAACCAAATAGATTTGATAATAGGAACTGGATAAAGAAATAAAAAATGACAGAGCTATATATTCATTGACTTGCCTAAAGCTAGAAATAGAAAAAAAAAAAAAATCTAGTGAAGGGTTTATATTCTTTGATTGAGAGCCAGGGCCTTTCTGGGAACCAATTTGGAATGGAGACTAATTAGGTTATCGTATTAGCCAGGGTTCTCCAGAGAAATGAAAGCAAGAAGATGTACATACAGAGAGAAAGTTTTATTGTAAGGAATTGGCTCATAAAATTGTGGGGGCTGGCAAGCCCAAAATCTACAGTCTGGGACCAAGGAAAGAACTGATGTTGTAGCTCAAGTCTGAAGGAGGTCTGGAGGTGGAATCCCTCCTTCCTTGGGGTACCTCAGTATATTTAAGGCCTTTGATTGAGTGGATGAGGTTCCCTTGTCTTATGGAAGGCAATCTGCTTTATTCAAAGTCTGCTGATTTAAATGATAATCACAACAACAAAAAAATGCCTTCACAGAGATATTGAGAGTCATGTTTGACCAAGAACTGGATGCCATGACCTAGCCAAGTTAACACACAAAATCAACCTTCAGTTACTTATTTGAATCCCAAGGGATCCCTATACTGAGCCAGCAGGGAAGTAGCCTCTCAATGCTCAGGCCAAACTCCAGACCAATTAAATCAAATATATGGGGGTGAGGCCCAGGTAGAGGTAGTTTGTGATGTTCCACAGGTTATTCCAATGTGTCTTCAAGACTGAGAACCAAGCTGGTACAGCGGTAGTTCTTCAGGTGCACTTTCCAGACCAGCCACTTCAACCTCACCTGCAAACGTGCTAGAAATGCAAATTCTCTGCCCCTACTCCAGACCTACTAACATGCAGCAGCACAGCAGTACACCTCCAGTCTCTTCTCTAACCCAGAAGGGCAGATTATTAGTAAAGCTCTATGGGTGAACAAACTCACTCCTTGTTAAGATTTTTCTTAGTAATGGAGTGTTTGTTGGAAGTATACATACAAAATTAAGAGGGATCTTGACTGCATGGCCAGGCTTTATTGAGACTAGCTATTTCTAAGACCAAACAGATATACGAATCCCTTAGCAGCTCTGGTGATTCAGTGGCAGAGCCAGCAACTGTTCCTCCCAGGTGTTTTAATAAAGTATAGAACCCTCACATTCCATTACAGTGCTTCAGCTATTCTGTCGTTTCATCTCTCCTTACAGAGAATGAATTCTTTCTCCCCTTACCTTCTGTTTCCTGAATCTGATTGGTGCAGTTAATCACCTCTGTCATTTCAGCAGTGTTTCCTTTACATCTGACCACCTTATTAGCATCTGGACAAGATAAAGATTAGCTTTCCTTGGGTCAAGTCTCCCACCAAACCCAATCAGTTGGGACCAGAGTGAAATGAAGTTCAGTGTTAAGAATCTCCTAGGGACATTTCTTTTAAAAGGACTGAGGAGCCTCATAACATGGGTTGGTGGGTGTCAGTGTGAGGCTTGGCCTCTTAGGGATCTTGAGCTGTTCTCTGATCCTTAAATCTATGTGTAGTTCTTTGTACAAAAAAGACATCAAGGAGAATATACGCATTTGTTCAAGTATATCTTTTGGCATAGTTGGAAGGTTGTACTGAAAATTTTGGAAATGTTTCTTTTCCATTTTAACATTTCCTATAGGGAAGGCCTCTTGTGGCCCAATTTAGAAAGGCTGTGAGCCAAATTATTTTTGAAAACAAAAATCTGATTTGCATGCCCCAAATTGTAGGGCCTGTATTTTATGCAGAAATTCTCTTTGCATAATCTCATTCACTAAGACATAAGTGACTAGAAGCTTGTTGGCATTTTTTTAAAATCTCATTCACCAAAAAGGAAAAAAAAAAAAAAAAAGAAAAGCTCAAGTGACAGTTCTCTCAAGATTATTTCAGATTGGCAGTCTTAAACTTTCTTTTTGTGATCTGATCTCACTATATTTTGCTAAACTGAAAAACAGTAAAAATCCAATCCAAATCAAAAGGCTAACTAACCTCTGGAGAAAGCATGGGACTAAAAACCTTAACGATGCCGCAATTCACTGAACACCCTGAATCATTTTACCTATCTTAATGCCAAAATTAAATTTGTACTTTACCCTGCCTGAATCTTGTAAAATCCTTTTACATGGTACCAGTATTGCCATTTACTTTATCTTATGCCACCAATAACCACAATACTACCTTGAAGGTAGCATTGTAAATCATAAATTTCAGCTACCAGAATATGACAATTAAAAGCAATTTAATTTGGATTTATCAAATTGTTCTGATTGTTGGTAACAAAGGGATATTTACAGAACTAGTATTTATATTCTGAATTGCTCCAGTTCTCTTACTAAAGCCTGATTTAAGGTTTCAACTTGATTATCAATTTTTTTCCCCTGCAAGCTTTATTTTATTTTCATTTGAGAGAGAGAAGGGAGGAGAAACATTGATGTGAAAGAGAAACACCAATCAGTTTCCCAGCACCCCCCCCACCCCACCCCCGTACATGCCCAAATGAGGGATTGAACCCACAACCCTGGTGTGTGCCCCGGCCAGGAATCAAACTGGTGACCTTTTGGTTACTGGATGATGATCCAACCAACTGAGCCACACTGGCCAGGGCAGATGTTTTCTCTTGATAAGACAAAGATCCTGAACCCTAAGCCAATGGCTAGTGTTTATTTTATTTCGTTAAAATATGCCCTCACCTCAACATGTCCCTCTGACAAGAACTGGGTAAAAAAGTATTATCCAGTATGTTTACAATGAAAATCACGAGGCTAAAACTTCTGTGTTTCCTGGGTAGCTGTTGAAGTTGAGAGTTTTGGGCAGTTTTTGCAGTTTGCAAACATTTTAAAGTCCATTTATCTCAAAACCATAGCCTAGGATGATTATGGCAACTCCTTAATAAAACATATTTAGTAGTGATACAAAATGAGAAAACCGAAGTTTCTAATCATTGGGTGTCTCACAAAGAAATAATTCCCTCATGGTTTCAATCCAGGGGAAAAACAATACATTTTAGTTGTGCCACTCCATAGGGCTGTAGTTAAATATTTTCAAGTTGTGTTTAAAGATGTGGCATTACTAACCCAATTGTTTCATCTGGTTAATTTACTTCATCTTCTAGAAGTTACATTATTTCAGTAAAATGAATCAATCCTGAGAACTATGCCATCACAAAAAATCTGCAAGTTGGGGTACATATTATACAGAAGTCTATTACACCTTTCAAACTAAGTGTTCAATGAAGTGTTTGAGAATTTTTAAAAAATACATAGAAAAGAGCATTATTTTTCCAACTCTCTCCACTTTATAAAAATAAGTGAAAAGGAGCCCAAAAGTGCCTATGCATATTTTCATATCTTCACTCATATTCTTGAAAAATAAAATCTAACATGGGCAAGGCCTAAGAAGGCTAAAAAGAGAAACCCTTCTACTTTAAGAAAAATTTTTTAAATTTCCCACTTCAGTGTAATTACCAGAGTCTAAAGTTCAATCTAGAACGAGATGAAGTGTTCAGTAGTAGCGGCAGAGTTTTATTTTCATAAAGATACCAGCAGATGTCAGCAAAAACTAAAGCAGTGCCACATGAATTTGTACAAGGATGTTAAGCTATTTCTAGCTAACCATAGTGACTTAGAAAACCTCTAATTACCAAAGCTTAGTACATATAAGACACCTCAGCTTTCCACGTTGTTACCTGACTTGTAAATTATCATTTTTGGAGGTGGCAAAGAGTGGGCACTAATTTTCCCAACAGCTCTTTCAAAGAACTGAACTGCTCTGATTTTGTTCAACAAAAACCATCTTCAACACTGTATTACAAAGCAAACACCACTTCTGACAGCCATCTTCAGTTTAAAAAAATCAACTGGTTTACAGAATATTTCATATTACTCAGGAATTCCAACGCAGGTTCAGGGATTCTGAACATGAAGTATTTTGTGAGTACATGAATGCATTTCTGGGGAGATAGCTCATAGCTTTCATCAGCTTCTCACAGAAAGAGTTAAGAAATATGCTAGGATTTGAGAAAATTATATTCTCTGCATTAATAAATCACTCTATATATGTATGTATGTCTCAAGATACATCTCCTAAAAATGACTTAGTTGAATCCACACCAGGCAAGCAGTTTTAGAATAGGCTGCCAAGATCGTGGAACAGGTTGTTACACAGAACAAGATGTAACATTTTGAAACAGAAGAATCTTACATGTAATATTCCAGAGCTATTTTATTATATTTGTAAAAGGCAAACAGAAAAAAGGTCACATGCAATGCCATTTATATTATTCAAATATATACATGCATTTTTACTTCAACGTTCATGACCGACATTACGTAAGATCAATGTTTTTGGCCCTACATTAACTTCTCCACCAGGAGGCGCATACAGCAGAAATTAAATATCTTTACAACTTTTAGTTTTGCTTTTTGAGTAACATCATTCTAAAATAATTCAGCCACCTTAAATCATACCAAAATGTAAAAAGGGTCTAGGTGATTTGTTTTCTGTATTTATAATAAAAAACAGTAAGTAGGCTTGTGATGTTTTCCAAAACACAGCTTTTTATTAACAACCTACCCTAAATCAGATATTTCTCTGTAAACCTTTTGCATGGTCATTAAAAATCTGGTCTCCTAAATAAGTATAACAAATACTAGCATAATAGTTATCTAAGAAATTTTTCCTTGAAAAACTTTATCATATTTGAAAAATAATACAAAATGTTCTAAGTAATGCTGAAACAATTTGAACTTTAAAGTCATTTATTCTGTTGAAGATATTCCTATTTTAAACAAAAAAATCTCTAAGATTTTAATTTGTCCCTATGAAGAGCCTAAGTAATATACTACATAACAATTAGAAGCAACAAAAATGATGGTAGTAATGTAATTAGGAAGGTGTAGTGATCCCAGAAGTTCAGGTAAAATTAGAGTCTATATTTAAGTCCTTTATAAGAAATTATTTCCTTAATTCAGAAAAAAAATCTACCATTGATTTTAATATATAAAACTAAAATATTCTTTTTGCCAGTGCTCTGTTGAAACATATAAATCAAAGAACTAACTGTACTACTGACAACTAGGTCAGTGAACAATTATAACTTAAAAATGGCATTTAATTTTGTGGTTGAAAATGGCATTCCATTAAAGTAAAACCAGTCTTTCAAAGAGATTCTAAAAGTGTTCAGAGATAAAAATAAACCTCTACCGGTAATAAAACTGGCTCTATAAATTTGTAGTTTCAATGGCTAAAATATATTTAAAGTTGTTTAAAGCTGATTTGATTAAACTAAAGTACTATATATAGGGAAAACAAACAAAATAAAAACCTAGTTTAGTGGCAGTATCCTAGATGGAAGATTTTAGAATAACAGGTAGCTGTTTTCTAAAAAAGAAAAAGCAGAGATAAATTATTACCCGCTCCCATTCCCCAAACAATACCCAAATTCCAACATCGTTTCAATTTCTAAATAATTTAGTTTCAACCAGTGTTTCTCCACCTTCTTTTTTATCATTATTCCCATCAGGAGCCTTTTTTTAGCTCTTTTAATACTAATCAACACTTTATATACTTATATATATTTGTGCTTTATACATAGAGTAAGATTTTGCCACAAATAACCCATTTTCAAAAAGAATCATGGTCTAAATGATTCACAGTATTGAAACATCTTTTTAAAAGAAATTAAGTAGGGAGAAATCGTATATTTTACTAGATATGTAGGTTAGTCTCCAAGTAATTTAATGTTCACCTACTTAGCTGTATCAAAATTAGTTTTTCCTGGAGGAGGCACTGTTTCCAGTTACAGGCAGTCTTGGCCTTGTGCGACAGTATGGGACCACTAAAAATAGCTATTCTGAGTGATTTCTTAATAATCAATTGGAGAAATTATTGTTCTATTCAGTTAAAATGTAAATGAAAAAATTACAAAAAGTATGTTTTTAGTACACTAATTAAAAACATTAGAAAAACTGAGACTTAGTGTTATTTCATTGTAAAAAATGAATCGAGCAGTTTAAATGCTTACCTTTTTTTGCCAAATAACATATACCATGGCAAATTGCCATACTCCTTTATGTTTAGTTTCTCCCATTTCATCATTTGTACTTTCAATTTTGTGAAATGTTTCTGTAATTCCCTTTAATGTGAAGTTTTTTACCATTGCTTCCTCTGGGACAGTCATCCTTTCTGCTGCACGCACTTGACGTTTCTCTGGCCGCCTATCTAGAGGCTCTAGAAAAGCAGCAGTGTCCACATTCCCATGGATCAGTGACTTCTACAACTCCATTAATGTTCGGCTCAAATCTCACTTCTAGCATTACCATTTTCCATTTCTTTGTCTATTCTTTTCATTATCTACTTTTAAAAGATGCCGCATGCAGGACAAGCAAATAATACACCTGTATGCTTTGCTGTCTGCGTGTGAACTCATTAATAAGATGTGCAGTGAGCAACGTACAGAATTTGAGAGAAGTAATGTGATTGGCATTATCACAAAAAACATGTTACTCACATAGTGGACTGAAGAGCTAGCAGGGAAATTTGTAGGCCATGTATTAATAGTTAATATAGTGTGGTAACTGAAATATGAGCCTGCTGTTATGAACTGGTGTTATTTAACTAAATCACTGTCATCAAAATTTGTGGATATAGGCAAACTGAGGACTGCCTACACCTTACTTGTTTACATTGACCGAGGCAGGCTTAAAATGACTATTGAAACAGCTGACCTAAATTTACAATATTAGTGCACACTGAGTGCATACTGGGGTGGTTTTCAAATTTCTGTCATTTGGTAATCAACTTTAAAATGACAGAATTTTAGAAACAGAGAAAGTACTTTAAAGATCCCACAAATTGACAGCACAAATTATCCAGCATGTTTATTATGAATAATTTCTCCTCCTTCGATTTCGATTTGCTCGTACAGCCACTTGCGGTCACAGCGGCATTCTGCCCCGCACTTGGTAGAGCCACAGGCAGGACAAGCATAGAAACATCCTAAGCAATCTTCATCAAGGCAGTCGCACAGGTCCATTCCACTGAAGATCAGAAGGCCCTGGCTATCATAGACCTTGCTCTTCGCTGGTATCACTTGTCTGTAAGATAAACACAAGGTGAATTACACCTTACAAATACATTATTTTTGAATATTTAATTGAAAGTAAGGTAATGAAAAAATTTAAGGAGATAAACATTCTGAATTAGGGATGAAGTCCCACCAAACTGGTACATAACTTGCCAGATTTGCTGGTACATAACTTGCCAGATTTGAGGCTACTCGACTGTTAATAGTATATGCACTCCATGCTAGAAGAGACCTCACTCTGAAGTGTTGAGACAAATACAAAAACCCTGAATATATTTCTCAAAGTCCATTTAAAAACAACTTAGCAAAAGAATGGTCAAGAACCCTGTCCAAAAAAGTAAATGTTTTTCTGTTAAAACTTCCCTTACCTTTAACAAAAGAAAGAATGGCTAATTAACAGTGGTATTTTTTTGGGCTACCAATCTCTTTATTGTTTTGTGAAGTTTTATTTTTATTGCATTTGCATGATTTATTTTATTGCATTCTAACCTATTGGTTTCTATACTGCAATCAATCTGCTTCTTGTTCTTTAATGGACGCTAGCAAATCTGCCCTAAAAATACTTAAATGACTCAATAGAAAACCTTAACAGATGGACAAACGGCACCTGTAAAAAATTCTGAATGATTATACTAACATTTTCTTTGTCAATTCATGTTTTAGAAATGCTCAATTTAAAGTCATATTCTAAACAATTTAGCTTCCTCCTTCATTCTGTTGACTGTACCATAACTATTTCAATTTCATACCTATAAAATTTCTCATAAAATTTACTTTAGCTGCCACTCATACAACAGAGATATACCAATTACATAACATCAACGCTTTTCAAAAAAGCCAATTAGTTTAATTACAAGTATAATTTGTTTAAATTATTTTAATTTTCATGCCAAAAAATTATCTTGTTCACTTCATCAATACTTTCTCAGAAACAAATTTTTAGAGTTGAAAAGACGTCTTAATTATTTATGATGTCCTCAGATGTTCTCACCAATTCCAGATTACTCAATTTGAAATATTTACCCAGGAAATTCAAAACCTAAGAAAAAGATAGGGAACAATAAAGATGTGAAGTGCAAAGTTAACATATGACTTAAGTAACATATAGCCTACCTGTCTGAACCAGAGGCTGCATTTTTTGTAAGCCTTCTTTTTTCTCTTTTACCAGTTTCTGGAGCAAATTCAGTTTGCTTCCCTGGGTTTGCAAATTGTAAAGACTTCAAAGCTTTAGCAGTTCTTCCCTGAATGAAGGTAAACAAATTATCAACTTAAATTTTGACATCAGGTCATAGTAATATTTCACTTAATTTTAATCTAAATTATTCCTTATCCTGGAAGATAGTCTGGAACTCACAAAAAGAAAAAAAGGTTTTAGAGCCCAAGTGCAACAAAATCTACACAGACTTTGACCATATTCAAAATTTATTAGTTAATTTACATATAATATTTTCATTATCTAATTTTAATTTCTGGTATATTAGGAGGACAGGAGGACAGGAATGATGAAAACTGAAATGGCTGCTGCCAACATGGGAGAGAAGTCAGAAAAACTGCTTTATAACCCAAAGGCATGTAACTGAGGTTCCTAATATTAATCCTGAGTCCTTAAGAAAAGGTTCTATTATTATTATAGTATATGTTTTCAAAAGCAGAAATATGGTTCCGAGTTCTGAAATACATTACAAAATTTCCATGGTTAAGAGTTTATAAGTCTGTTACTTGGGGGAGACAGCGTGATATATTCCTCAAGCGCAGCAGATGAATAAAGTGGAGACGACATCTTAAGTGACGGTAACAAGAACCTAGTATGAACTGCAAGATAACACTGGGTTGGAGATACGCTTTTGAGGGGAGTGCAAAAGGAAAACACTACATAAAATTTAAATCTTTAATTATCTTTTAGTTTGGTTTAATAATATAATGAAAGGGTGCTGTTGTAACTCATACAAGTTCTAGCAAGTGCGAGAATGAGGATGCTAAAACATTTTTTTTCCTCCTCAAAATGCAACGAGTACAGGGTTTGATGAGTTGTGAAGCTAATGAGTACCAAGGTATGACTGTATAATAATAATGTAAATATGACTTTCTTATAGTTAAACAAAACCCCATGTTGTAGAAATAACCGCTATACATACATCTGAATCAGGTTTTCTTCTCTGCCGGTCTTCAGTATCAACATCCACACTTCCATTGATTATCTGTGTACATTTTGGACAAAGCTTCCAACCAGGTACAAGCTGTCTGCCAAATTTTGCACTCAGAAAAGTGGCATCATCTAAGTCAATTACATGCAAATTTTTTTTGGCTAGTTTTTTGTGTATGTTAAATGGATCACAACATGACTTCTGCAAATCCTCAAATCTGTCAATGTAAATTTTTGCATGATGAAAACAAATTGTATTGTTCCCAGAAAGTGTCATTCCGGTTCTAAGTTGAAGTAAAAGCATATCATTTGATGACAATTCTTGCAAAGTCTTGAAACCTGTATGACGAGTATAGTAGGTTTTATGGCACTCATTTGTGGTACGAAGCTGGACTCCAACTGAACACGGATCCATCATTCTTGATTCTAGTAAATTTCCTGTTTAATTCTGTCGAGGGATCTCTCTCTAATAAGTTATGTGCTGATCACCCTAAAGAAAACATTAAAGAGAGTCAAATTTGTGCTGCAAAATTTTTATTTTGAAAACTGAAAAGGCATTTGATAAAATTCAATGCCTGGTTAAAAGAAACTCTTAGTAAACAAGGAAAAGAAAGGTATTTACCAAAAGCCTACAATAAATATTATATTTAAACATAAAACATTAGAACCTTTCCCTGTGAAGTTAGAACTATAATATCTGCTATCGCAGCTTCCATTTAACAGCATATTAAAAGATGTAAGAATTGAAAAGAAAGGACCATTACCCAAAGATGACTAAATATCTATATGGAAAATATTAGAGCTTTTAGCAAACAAACTATTAGCACTAGCAAGATACTTCAACAAGGATACTAGAAACCAAAAACACTTTAAGATACCTTATAAAACATATAAATCTTACAAAAGATATGCAAAACTTTCATAGCAAAAATTATCAAGCAGAAAGACAAAAAGACACTTTTGATAAATGTAGAAATACATCTTGGAAAGCCTATGGTAAATACATCAACTCTCCAGGAATTTATCTATAAATTCAATACTATTCCAGTCAAAATCTCGTCAGGTACTCTGCCCACTCCCACTTGAATTAGCAAACTGGTTTACGTGGAAGAGTAAGGTTCAAGTAAGCCAAGAGAATCTTGAAGAATAACAAAGTAAAATATTTATTTACTATAAAGCCATCATAATTAAAACTGTGGTATCAGCATAACAGAGACAAATAGATCCATCAGAAGAGAAAGGTGTATGACATATGGTATTATAAATCAATGGGTATTACACGTTAATGGGAGAAGGATGTAATGAAAGATGTTTGGAAAACTGCCTGTGTGGAAAAAGGAAGATTAAGATTTCTTTCTCACAAATAAAAACCAATTCCAGATTGATTAAAGAATTAAACATGAAAAGAGAAATTGTAAAAATATTTACAAAAAAACATAGAAGACTGTGACACTGGGGTGGAGAAGAATTTCTCAAACAAGAATGCATATATCAAGTAAAAAGATGGATACGTTTGACTATATATCAAAATTAAATATTCCTGTATAACTCTAAAGGAGAAAAAAGCCACACTTGCAAATACCTGAAAAAATCCTGACTTCTACAAATCAATTAGAAAATAACAAAAGCATTAGAAAAACTAAACACATATAAACAGGCAACTCACCAAAGAGAAGAAAATAGACAATAAATGCATGCAAAGATGTTCAACACCGTAATTGTCAGGAAAATGCAAACCAATACTACTTCTCAAACAATTACTTGACAAAATTTGAAAAATCTGATAACCTAGCACTGGCTTAAATGTGGTCGACGTTTACATACTTTGGTAGGAATGTAAATCACTGCTTTAGAGTGTTTTTGGCAATTTCTCACAAAATGAAGACGTGTACATGCCAGCACCTTGTTGTACTTTCAGTTCTAAGTGTCTATGTTAGGGAAACATGTCCCAAAAGAGCACAAGTTATATATAAGGACATTCGGCATTCACTGTTTTTGACAGTGAAAAACTGGCAATAACCTAACTGTGAAGGACAAGGAATTGTGGCTACTCATAGAGGGGACTCATAAGGACAGTTGAAATAAACAGAGTGCATGAATTGTATGTATCAACATGGACAAATCTTAAAGAGAATCTAACTGAAAAAAGCTAAAAAAGGACATATCATTTATGTAAAATTTTAAACATATAATATAAATTATTTATGGATGAAAACATAAATACACACTCAAATATACATGAGAGTAACAGATACCAAATTTGTGATACTTCAAAGAAGGAACTGTTTTTTGGAGAGTTACAGAAGGCATTGTTGGTGGCATGTACATAGGTGTTTCATTATTTCCCATACTTTCTATTTAAATTTTTTCATAACTGATGATTTTCAAAACAAATACAAAAAGTATTTAATTCTTAAGAGAGGATTCAACAAACGGGAAAAATCTATGTTGAAAGTAGATATGAAAAACTGAAATCTGGTTGGTATATAGGCATTAAAAAAATCTAGGAATCTGCAATCTTGCAAGTGTTTTTATAAACTTTGCTCCCCATTTAAAAACTGGTTAGAAATACTGAAGACACTTTCTTATGTGTTTCATGCAAAGAGAAAGTGTAATCAGTGAAACCATACACAAAGAGCAGACTCTGGCCTCTTGTAATAAAAAAAGGTGAGTAAATATGCACCTTGATGTTTTAAATTAAAAATTTAAAAATACGATATAAATTGTTAAAAAGTTACTGAACATTTTAGCTTAAAAACTTTAAGCTGTTTAAAATGGAGTATATTTATCTTCTTTTATTCTATTTTAACCGATTTTTAACATTTAATTCCCAATAATAGGTCCCAATCACACCAGATAAAATAGCTTGTATCACATAAATAATTAGATTTTTTTCAAAGAGAAAAGTGGGTTAAGATAAGAGTGGAAAAAGAAGTGAGGTACTACTGTTAATACAACAAACTATGCTGTTCTGTACCTTAGAATATATAGGACACAAATCTGGCTGACTTTTCTTTTCTTTTTTTTTTATTTATTATTTATTTATCTTTTAGAGGGGAAGGGTAGGAGAGAAGGAGAGAGAGAGAAATATCAATGTACGGTTGCCTCTCGTGTGTCCCCTGCCGGGAACTGGCCTGCAACCCAGGCATGTGCCCTGACTGGGAATCGAACCTCGATCCTCTGGTTCTCAGGCCCGAGCTCAATCCACTGAGCTACACCAGCCAGGGCTGACTTTTCTTAAATTAATGTAAATAAGAAAATTTGTTCAGCACATTATGAAACTGCTAATGCTTAATATCTTATTAGTGCCACAGATTCTTATATTTGTAGGCACCTATCATCAATTTGTAGCACTAATTTATAATAGTACTATTTAAAATAGATTTTTGGAACATAAGACTAGTTCTTAGTATTCAAAGACTTGGGCTCTCTAACCATATTTGACAGAGAATATCAAATTTGACTTAGAAAACTTATTTTAGAAATTCTGTCTGTCCATAGTAGTATTTTTACCCAGTAGGGAATTCTTTTCCTTGGCTACTGGGGGGCTTCTGTTCCTTTGTTTTCCTTTCATCTTGGTTAAAATTACTACATAGTTCACAAGAATTTGTCAGTAGACTGTATAAATTGTGCCAGTGAAGTTGAATTCCTATTAAATCAATTTTTCTGGTATTTCTTGAACATCTTCCACACAGTTTAAATTCTTTAATTAATTTTAAACTACAATGAACATGGACTCTTAGTTGGAAATTTTAGAGTTAAAATTGTTTTTCTCTTCAAGTTAGCCATAATCCTATCAGTTTTTAAAAACATTCCCTTCTGGTAAATAGTAGCTTCCAAACATTTGGAGCTTTGAGTGTTATACTATAATTTTTGTAGGAGCACTTGAAGGAATTAAACCGCTTGCACAGTTATACTGTTTTCTAAGCATCCAACCCTTAGGTGTCACTGTGGAGTTATATTTACTACTGCAGTTGCCAGATAAAACACAGAATGCGGTTATATTTAAATTTTAGATAATACACAATTTTTATTTTAATTGTGTCCCAAATATTGCTAAATCGTTATCATTTGTCTAAAATTCAAGTTTAACTGGGTATCCTGTATTTTTATTTGCTAATTCTGGCAACCTCATTTACTATGCAATTTTTTTTTTCATCTTCCAGTAGCAGAGATCTTTCTTTGGTGCCAGCTTCAAATTATGTTCCACCTCTTACCTGTTGTTAAAAGAAATCTGAACTCCCTATTAATAAATCATAGGACCTGCTTAGTTTAAAATAAAACTGTCCTAAAACTATAGCAGAAGGACGTGCCGATTAAAAACGGAACTAATTTTTTTCTCCCAAAAATTTTTAGGGGAGGTATGGCAATACTATGTTCCAATATGTTGATATCTCATTAATACAGCTTTTCACTTTGTTACCAGCCTCCTAATTAGTGGAAAAAGTAGTATTAAGAGGAAATTTAACTGAACAAAAATTTTACTGAATTTTTAGGTTAATTCAAGAGCCCTTTGGGGTGAAAATATAGGGCCTTATAATTTATAAAGCACTTATCAGGTTATCTTTTATTTAATGAAAATAAAATATTTTCATCTACCCCTACTATACAAATCAGCTGCTTTAGCTACGGGCACACAAATACAAGTCATACATTTTGCAAATGTCAACTTTTTGTGCCCATTATCTTCAAATATTAACTGTCTACATCACATATAAAATGGGCATTAATAAAAGAATGAAAGAGCCAAGATGAGATAGTCTCAATCCTCAAGAAGGCCCAGGCCAGTAAGAAAGGTAAAGAGAACTTAAACAAAAATATAGTCCACAGCACCACTTAAAAGACACAGTAAGGCCCAGGTACAGCGATAGCACAAACATCATCTCATTATTCTTGACAACTTCAAGGTACTATCATCCCCATTTCCAGATGAAGAAACTGAAGTTTAGAGCTCTGATTACCAAGCCTAGCACAATGGCTCATATATGAGACACTTAAGTGTTTACTGAATGAAAAAACAACTACTTTTACTTCATATGAAGAATCCCTATTAATTAGGTCCTAACGATTTACTGTAGGCTCAGCTAATGCACTCCCCTCAGATTTTTAAAAAAAATTTATTTATTTTTAGACAGAGGAGGAAACATCAATGTGTGGTTGCCTCTCACGCGCCCCCTACTGGGGACTGGCCGCAACCGAGGCCTGTGCCCTGACTGGGGATCCAGCTGGTGACCCTGCAAACCACACTTAATCCATTGAACCACACCAGGCCCAGCTCCCCTCAGATTTTTTAATGCTTTAATGCTTTGTTCAGTGTACCTTCAGATCATTTTTGGAGCAGTGCAGCAAACCCTTCAGGCTTCCAAATCCCATTTGCAATTTGTTACTATTTCTCTGGCCCTTAAAGGCCAAAGAGAACTAACTGAAGAGGGATTTCAACAAGAGATGAGCAAAACTCTCCTCATTCTATCTTATTCTGGATGTGACCCAAATCGTACTTTTTTTTCTGTTAAAAATACTTTTACCTCTTTGTAGAAAATAAAGTCTGGGCTCGTGAGCATGCCATTACTTGTTCTAAATGCTACTATATTCAGGGTAAACTACACTACCCGAAAAGTTCTTACCCTGTAAACATTTATACTGTCCCCTTTTCTTAGAAAGCCCTCGGCTTTTTTCTGTCAGGCAATGCTAACTCATTCTACAAGACAGCCAGTGTCTTCGCCAATCTGTTGAGCCGTACCCAAACACTGTCGTTATAGGTCCTTCTTCCTCTGTTCGCACAAGACTTGCACTGGGATTTGAAAATCTTTATTATTACTCAGCTGTTGGCCGACACAGGAGCTACATGGTGTTATTTTCTGTATCGCCCAAAGCGAAACAGTAATAACGTCGGGGACTTCCCTTTCCATAGCACTCATTACAGGCTTGTTACTTACATATTAAGCTCTAGGAGGCAAGGAAATCATGTGGGTCGCACTTACGGTTCAAACTTCTCCAGCACAAGACACTTAGTAGACTACTTCAGGTCTTTTAAATAAACACAAATTCAGAGGCTGTCAGAATTGCACACCAAGGCGGCTGAATTTCCCCACATCAATGTGTCCAGGGCCCAGGATCCTGCAATTATCCCCACCCCACCCCTGTGGTGGTCACTTGCATAAGGCCTCTAGTTCATGGCTATATAAAAAAAAATGTTTCAGGTCGTCAGATATGTCTAATGAGCACCTACTACATTCATGGTACCGGTATGAAAAACGAGTACTACTTCGCCTCCAGCTTCCACCAACGCCTCGGGCTGAGAAGATTCTGATCACAGAAATAGAAACAAAACAGGCGAGACACACGCTGTACGCAGGGTTCAAGGCCACAATAGCCTTCACCCGACACAGTACAAGCTTAAACAAGAGCTTTGCAGGCTCTAGGTCTCCGGAGGAGAGACAAGACGCGGACGCGACACATGCGGCAGAAACTCAGCTGGGCCCTGACACCAAGGGCCGTAGATGGACTGGGGTCCGGGGAGATGAGACCTGGGGTCAGGGGTGGGGGGTGGGATTACTCCGCAGCGGGGGAGGCCCACCCTCAGCTGAAAACTCCTCTCCCGTCTCTCACCGGCCTCCATAACACGCCCGGGTGCCGGTGCTATCCAGGGACCCGTCTCCACACTCCCGCTCCTTCCCGCCTAGAGTCACCACAGCCCTTTCCACCTTAGCGCGAGGTCCACCGCCCGGGTTCGAGAACTCGTAACCATGCACAACAAACGCCGCGGCCCGCTCTTCCGGGAATCCCCGCGCCACCACCGAGGGGATGGCGAGCCGAGCTAGAGCGCCTCCGCGCTGCCGCGGCGCGGGACCCGGAAGCGGCCCCGAGCCGAAAAGGGCCGGCGCCTCCGGGGCGGAAAGGGCGGGGCGGCGCTCACTGGCGGAGGATTCGAGGTGAGGAAACGGTGGCTTTTGGCGCGGACTTGACTTTCCTGTCAGTTCTCTGAGGTTAGGGAATTGTTGGGTCCCAGGGGCCATCCCTTCCGAGATACAGGTTTGGCTAGCTTGGATTCTCTTCGCAAATCTCTATCGTGAAGCCAAGTCTTTCTGCACCGGAATCCTTCTACTTCCCGAAGAAGTGAATGAGTTAAAAGAACCTCAAGAGCGGACCGTTTATTTAAGATCGCACATTTTATTTAATTTCTGATCAGAAAAGTCTGATCGTGAAGCCCAGCTTTTTGCACCCGCATCCTTCTAATTCCTGAAGAAGTGAAGGAGTTAAGAGAAGCTCAAGAGCAGACCCTTTACTTAAGGTCTCACATTTTATTTAATTTCTTTTATTCAAGCTACATGTATTCCAAAATGCATCTCTTTTAAACTATAAAAAATGGCTCTGTGTGTTTATTTAGAATCTTTGAGTGCTCAAGGTTAGACAAAGGGGTCTCAGCCTTCAACCATTTTCAGGTGGGAGTAGTATGGAAAAGCTCCCCCCTCCCCAGCTGCACCACAACTATTGTTTTTCTTTAACCAGCCAAGTGAAAAGAAATGTGAGACAGGGAAATACAGCCCACGAAGGCCCGAGCTTGCTAGTAATTCTGTACTCACTTAATGTAAGTTGTCTTCTGCAGCGGGCCTATGGGTTGTCCTACAACCTCCATGCTGCTGTGCAACCAGGCGGGGGGCTTTTGCTGCTCCCCAAATTACACCAGTTTTAGGATTGGGGAGTGAAAGGAAGGCAAAACAACAGATAACCTGCTCAACTCTTTCTTCAGGAGGTCACATGCAATAGTTACTACTTTCTGTAGTCACTTTATGGTTGGCACTTTAAAGTAATGATGAGACAAAAGAATAAAACTTATCCCCCCCTTCAAAGAGGTCACAGACTGGAGAGGGAAACAGTGGAGAGCTAATCAGTGTGGTGCAGTAAATGCCACAACAAACACAGGATGTGAACAGGATGAAATGAGAGCTACCAAAGCAGGGGGATTCTGAGAGGAGATCACTACCTGAATTGAGCTGTCATACAGAAAACTAACTCGATGCCATAGTGGCCTCCATTTACACTACTAGGCAAACTGCCCTAGAGATAGTGAAATAGAGGACTCACAGACCAAATTAGGATGCTTGAATAATGTGGTTTATTGAATCGATTTGAATACCCAGTGAAAAACAAAGGAAAAAATTCAAGTTAAGCTGGCACATTTAGAGTAGAGTGAAAACAAGTGGAAGGACTTTACCTGAATCAGGAGTTAAGCAGTGTTCATATGTTCTGTCTGCCACATCAGCCTTTTCCTTTGATGATATGCTTATGAGGACTAGCGTTCAGGTCACAATGAGGAGGCTCACAGGTGGAAAGTGCTTTGAGCCAATAGCACACACCTATTTTGTTGGATAGGTGCAGGGAAAGGTGCCAGACCACAACCAGAGCTTACTAATTAGCCTGAACAGACATGGGCTTATTTGCTTTCATTCATTCATTCATTCATTCATTCATTCAGGATAGAGCACATGTGAGATTATACTAGGTATCACCAGTGGATGGCTAATTTAATGGCAACATAGCTCTCAACCCATAGCTTAGTTTTTCCATCCCCCCTGCACTTTTTTTTTTTACTCTAAATGATCCTCTGTTTCATGGCATTTTTACTTTATTTTAGCTTAGGCATGCCTTATAATTTACTCATAGGAACATACTTCTATGTTTCACAAAGTACATGCTTACTCATAGTCTCTGTATAAAACATCCTAAAAATTTTGCATTTATCTCATAAGCTACTAGCGAGTCAGTCACTTTTTCTAACACTTCTTATGACTTTCATTTATCCTTAAGGAAACTACGAGGAATCCAGCATAGGTGGAGTGAAAAGCTGAAAGAGGTAAATAGAGGACAGATGATCCCCTTTTTTATAATAGTGCCCTTTTTATGCAATACTAGAGATATTAAATTTTATTCTGAAGTAAACTGTAAAACTGTAGGATGTATGGAGAAATGGGAAGAGGTACAGTACTGGGCAGGAGAGCCGGGTGGAATCTCTTGCCTTAATGCAGGTGATTAATAACGATGGCCTCAGTCCACTCAGTGGCTCTAGGATGAGGTGATCCCTTCTCCCTTCCTTAGACATTTAGTAATGTCTGGAAATATTTTTGTTTTTGCAGCTAGGGGTTGCTTCTGATATCTAGTGGTGTGAGGCCAGGGAAAATGCTAAATATCCTACAATGCAAGAGACAAACCCTCACAAAAAGAACTAACTGGTTCAACATTTCAATAGTGCCAAGATTGATATACCTCAGACTAAGGGAATTAAGACAGCATAGAGAAGATAGAAGTTAAACACGTGGATTTAGTAACGGTTTAGATAACAGATGTGAAGAAGAAGGAGCAAATGATTTTCGGGTACTTGTTTGAGTAACTGGGAGGACAAAAGGGTTAAGGAGAATAGAAACAAGGAATTAAATGTTGGATATGTTAAGTCTAAGACGTCTGAATGAAGATATACAGTACGTAGTAGGAAAGAAGAGGCAGACAATGAGAAGAATTTGAGCTAAACATCAGAGTTTTGGTAAATGTTAGTACTAGATCAGAATCTCTACAGATAAGTTTCAAGATTGCATTTTTGGCAAGCAGGTGATTTTGCAGCATGATAAAATTTGAGAACAATAGATTTAGGTTTCAGAGAAGTCTGAAAAGGAGCAGACAGCGAGGTAGACAGACAACAGGGGAAGAACAGAGTCCTACATACCAAAGAAGGGGAGAGTTGAAAGCAGGGCTCTGTTGGTACAAGAGGTTGCTATAGAACAGTACTGGCCATTTGACGTATGATGAAAGTCATATGTGTAACTGTAAGTGGTAATTTTTCTAGTTCCAGTATCAGAAAGGTAAAAAGAAATGGGTGAAATTAATTTTATAAATATATTTTGTTTAACCCAATATATCTAAAACATCATTTTACCATGTAATATGAAATTATTAATAAAGTATGTTTTATCCCCTTTTCATACTAAATCTTAGAAATCTGGTGGGTATTTTATATCTATAGTACCTCTCAATTTGGACTAGCCACGTTCCAGGTACTGAGTAGCTACCTGTAGTCAGTAGCTATCATATCGGATAGCATAATTGTATAAGGTCAAATAAGAAAAGAACTGAAATGTATTCTCTAGTTGTAGCAATGAGGTGTTTGTAGATGGTGTGGTAAGAGCTCTTTCAGTGAGGTTGGGGGTAGAAGCCAGAATATACCCAGTTAAAGAGTGGGAAATTAGAGATAACAGCTACTACAGAACATTTTCAAGAAGCTTTACTTTTATTACTTTTTTTAGTACTTTTGAGTATGAATTTAAGATCAGACAATGCAATTCAGTCCAATTTGGACTTCTGCTTCTGCAGATTGCTTTCCTACTGAAAACAACTATTTTCAGATATTGGACAACAGGCAGAACAGAATTATGATCGCTGACAAAAGAGAAACAAATAAGGTAAATCCTTTAGTGACCCCAACTTACTGCCTGCAGCCAGTGTTCAGCTACAGAGTAGGGAGGGGAACCTAAACAGAGACTACAGGCTTCACTGAATGATGGAGACAGAGGTGGGAATTCAGGGAAGCTGATGGGCTGGTATTAGAGAGGAGGAGGCAGCACCGAGTCTAGGAGGTCTGCCCAGGTTGTACTTTTCCCCTTGCACCTTTGGCTGAGTACTGATCTGTGCAGTGGAAGGGTGAAACACCATGAGGTCTGAGAAAGAACCACCAAAAAGTAGTAGTCCAAACAATTTCTGATGCTCAGAATAGTTTGTGTTCCCGTCAGCCAGACTACAGAGATCTTGTAATAAGCACTTGGTCCCTACCAATCAAAATAAAAACAGCTGGAGTCTAGCCAGTGTAGTCTTTCCCCACCCTCTGCCTCCTATTTCTCTGTTTCTCTCTCACTCTTCTGGCCAAGCCTTTCCTTGTGGTCTCTCCTCTTAGACTAGTTCGGTCTTCCTCACAACATACTAGCTGTAAGGTAGCTGGATTTATTACATGGTGGCTTAGGGCTTCCAGTGCTTATGTTCCAGCAAGCAAGGTGAAATCGGCTTCACTTTTTGTGACTTACCCTCTGAAGTCATGTATTGTCACTTCCACCTGTTCTGTTGGTTGTGTGTGAGTCACTGAGTTTGGCCCAGATCCAAGGCGAGGGAATAGAGCTTCCACTTCTTGTGGGAGAAGTATAAAATATTGCAGATAAGTTTTAAAAATGCTTAAAATGGCATATTCTAGTATCAACTCTAATAACTACCACAATTTCAAAATAATGATGAGTATAAATGACATTTTCAGATATCTGTAACAATTGTAATTTGATACAAAAAAACCTGTGATTTCTATTGGTGATAAGGTAATGGGTACTGTAGACAGTTATTAATACTGCAACAGAACTGATAGCTACTGCTAATAACACTATAATTTATTGCCTGTATTGTAAGTAAATGAATTGCTCAATTTCAGTTAGAGGTTAGGGGAAATAAAGAGATAACTATAACTAGGGGCATAGAAGAGCAACATTTAGGGCTATATGAAGTCAGAGAGCACGAATACTTTAGAGACATAAATCTATGATGGGAAAATGCCAATTTCTATTCTAGTGCATAGGTGTTCTTGTATAGGACCAGTGAAGTCAGACAACTGGATTAATTCAAGGTAGAATTGTCCATCAGGTGCATCAGAAGGACAAGAGGCAGCAGAGTTTAGAATTTTGTCAAGGAAATGACTGCATGGTAAGAATTATGAAAGAAGACACCACGTTGGTTTGGTTTACCGTAGTATTCCCACAGCTTACGAATGTTAGTTGAGTAAAGGAATGGTTAGTTATAAATCTCTGGAAACAAATAAGAGAAAGCTGATTGGCTATGAGAACGTGAAGAGA
Organism: Glossophaga mutica; assembly: GCA_039655065.1. Taxonomy (NCBI): domain Eukaryota; kingdom Metazoa; phylum Chordata; class Mammalia; order Chiroptera; family Phyllostomidae; genus Glossophaga; species Glossophaga mutica. Next base: position 25,823,600 of record CM077308.1, read on the forward strand.
ACTTGGGCTCTCAAAATCAAAACAGAAGGTGAAAGCAGTGATCATATTGAAAGAATAAAGAGTTGTGGTCAGAGAGTTGAACTGAAGTTTAAAACAGCAGCTGCTGGTGTGGTTCCCTGTGAAGCTAAGTCCTGGCCCCACATAAACGGCACTTGGTGGTGTCCAAAGGAACAGAGAATTAGGAAGACATGGAACATCAGCATGGAATGGGTCCCAAGTTTGGGATGAGATGGCGTGGTGCTCTGAAAGGGGATGTGGGAAATGAAGGAGGATGGATTCTTAGTAGTCGTTTTTTTTCTTTTTGTAAGCTTTCATGTTGAATTTTAATATGTCACAGAAAACTGTACAAGTCTTAAGTCTATAGGTTGAATTTTTATATCGGCATGGTCACTACCCAGGTCCAGAAACTCCCAGTATCCCAGAGGCCTTATTGACACTGCCCTCCAGTTATTGTCACCTGTCAACAACAATAACCACCATTCTAACTTCTTTCACCATAGACTAATTTTGCCTGTTTTTGAAATTTGGACTTGTACCATGTATACTGTTTTGTGTCTGACTTCTTATACTCAATATTAAGTCTGTGAGGTCCATCATGTTGTGTGTAACAGTAGTTTGTTGTCATTTCCAAATTGTATTCCTATCACATGAAAGTGACAATATTTTCTTTTATCTTTTGCAGTGGATGGACATTGGGTTGATTTCATTTGTGACTTTTACAAATAATGCTGCTGTGAACATTGTGGTGCATGTATATTCACCCTTAGTGTATACGGTGGATAGCGAAATTGTTGTATTGCAGGCAACATGCAAGTAGTTTGAGTAGATACTACCAAAGTTTCCCCAAGTGATTGCATCAGCTTACACTCCTTCCAACACCAATTTACACTCCTACCCGTGCTCACCAACCCTTGGGATTATCAGTTGTTATTGATGGCTTTCATTTTTGTTGTTCTGGAGGATCCATAAATAATTGTTTTCTAAAGCTAAATTGCTTCAGTGTATCACTTGTGTACAAAACATAATTCTAACTAAGTGGGCTCTGGAATTAGATGCCTGGTTCAAATCTTGGCTTGGCCACTTATTAGTGGGATAACCTCTGGACCTTACTTTAATTCTCTACACTTCCAATCTCTTCTATAAAACAGGTATAATATCATCTGCCTTACAGTGTTGTTGTGGGGAATAAATGGATGTGTGTATGGATAACATGCATATATACTTCTATATGTTTGTGTGTGTGTGTATATCAATATAATGCCATATTTTGCACTGTATGATGCACATCCACATTTTTGGGCCAAACTTTCAGGGGAAAAAAATCTTTCGCTTTAATTTTTAATTTAATTATTTACTTAGTTGTATTTAGGTGCTTGCTTTTGGTATTATAAAGGAGTTCGAGCATTTATTTTTGAACATATTATGGTACTAGAAATTTTATGTAACAAATAATTAAAAAACACAAGAACAGATACAAGGTTATTTCAGGTACCACCCATTTATTATTTTTCCCTCAAAAATTTGGGAAAAAAAGTACACATTATACAGGGCAAAATATGGCATATAATATATTATAATAACCAGCTTAGGCCCAAGATGGAACTGCTTGTGCTAAGCCCCATGTTAGGAAACCAAAATTCAAGTAAGTTTCTATGTTTGTTCTTCCAGAAAAGGCCCAGAACCAGTCAGTGCTTGACTGCTCAGCAAGTTACCTAACTAGCCTCCAAAACTTCCTTTTGCTCTGTATAAGGAAAATAACCCTGCTTTAACTAATCAGCAAATGCCTACTATAGCTTTTCTATTCTCGTTCCCTTCTGTCTGTAAAAGACTTTCATTTTGTACAGCTCTTTGGAACTCCTTTCTGTCTGCTAGATTGGATACTGCCTGATACATGAATTGCTGAATAAAGCCAGAAAGAACTTTAAAATGTACTCAATTGAACCTTGTTATTTAGCATACACGTATATTAACTACCATTACTGAGAACTTAGCTATATGCCAGGCATTACACATTATGCTAGATTATACGAGAGGGGGCCCACAAAAAACTGGAATTATCTTCTGGAGGGTGGGCCTCTTGTAGTACAGGCTAGGTGAGTGTTTTAGGAACCCATGTGTATGAGTGTACTAGCTGGCATTGTTGTGAGAGGTTGCGTTCAGTTTCAGTGAATTTTTTTTGGAAGACTCAACACGTTTGCCCATTTCATGATGGGTGACTTATAACTACATCTGCCCACACTGCACGGAGTGTTCAGCAGTTTTTGACCAAAAATGGCATTACACTTGTGTCCCACCCTCCCTATTCACCGTATCTCACCTTCAGTGACTTTGTTGGTTTGTTTCCCTGATGAAAAAGTCCTCAAAGGGAAATGTTTTGCCGATGTGAAGGAGGTGAAACAAAAAACAGCGGAAACACTAAAAGGCATCAAAGTCACAAGTTCAAAAAACTGTCTGGGGGAGTGGAAAAAAGTCTCGATAGGTAGATTGCATCAAATGGAGAGCACTTTGAAGGTGACTGAAGTTTAAACATGTAAGAATAAATACACTATTTTTTGTGAAATAGATTCTGTATATATGTATATACATATACAGCTAAAAATTGTCACTTTTCCATTGCCCCCTCTTCAATTAATTTGCTAAAGGAGCACACAGAACTCAGGAAAATATTTTACTTACCAGATTACTAGTTTATTAGACAAGGATGTAACTCAAGAATGGCCTGATCTAGCTGGCGCATAGGACAAGTGTGTGGAAAGAGGTTCAAAGCCCTCCGTGCCCTCTCTGGGGTACAGTGCACTCCCAGATCCTTACATGTGTTCCCGTACTTGGGAGGCTCTCTGAACTTTTAGGTTTTTATGGAGGCTTCATTAAGTAGGCATGTTAGATTAGGTCATTGGTCATTGGTGATTGAACTTGATTTCTAGCCCCCTTCCCCTCTCAGAGGTGGGGTGGGTCCCCATCCTTTGGGGCTTCTTAATAGTCTCCTCATTAACATAAACTCTGGTCTTGTTGTAAAGAGCTTGTTATGCATAATGAAGACAGCTTTATCACTCTTACATCTTAGGAAATTCTAAGGATTTTAGGGGCTCTCAGTCAGAAAATGAGACCAAAACCAAGATCACAATACCCTTCAATATATTTGTATATATTTACTATGTGCTGTGTATATATATATATATATGTGTGTGTGTGTGTGTGTGTGTGTGTGTGTGTATACGGCATTTATATATATATAAATATATATATATACACGGCACATAGTAAGCATACACATATATATATGGCACATAGTAAGCATATATATATATGGTACTATACGCGCGCACACACACATATGGTACAGAGTAAGCTCTCAGTAACTGGTAGCTATAATTATCCTTGCTATTTATGGACTTCCAATTATATCCAGGAACACTGCAATAATCAGCTCACACATGCTCTCTCATTTATAATATGCTATATTTTAATCTTGAAAGATGGATATTAAACTGAGACATGGAGTGGTTATTTGAACCTTTATCTCCTGACTTCACTTTCACCACTTTCTATCCTCATTTCTTGCAACAACATTTAAGAGTCATGTTGTTACAGAACACAGGTCCAAGGGGGGCAATTATTGGCCCACCCAGGGACGCCAAAAACTGTTGCAGAACAGACACACACAGGTTCGTTATGTCCGCTGCCTTAGGAAAGACATCTCTCAATGCCAGAGATTTGTGAAAAGGAAAGGAAATGTTTATTTAAAGCTATACAGATTTGAAGTAGTGACCTAATGTCTTCATTAAGATATCAAAGTCCTTTTGGATAGTCACAGACACCCACAGTGCTTCCTTCTCCCCCTGCCCTAATTCAGGGTACCGTAACTCAGGAATAGAAGCCAACGTCCAGGATCCAGGCTCCTGACACCGTCAGCTGTGTCGCCATCCAGGCAGGATCTCTGATTAATCCAAAGCCGTGTGGCACCTTCTCATGGCCTACTGGCAAAAGTTCTTTCACCCTTCTTTCAGGCAAAGTCTCTCCTACTTACCAGGCCATGCAGCCAAAGGGAGCACGCGGAAGCCGTGTGGTCCTCTTCTACCAAAGCTGCAGGGGTTTGCACTCTACAAAACCACGTGGCTCTCTCTGGCAAAGCTGCGAGGGGGGTCTCCACTCTGCCAAAGCTGAGTGGCGGTTCTCTGCTAAAGCCACATGGTGATTCTCCCTCACATGGCTGCGGGAGTCCTGACTCTACCAAAAGCACGTGGTTCTCCCTCCAATGGCTGCCAACCCTGGGTTTAAATTCGTGCACCAATCTTCCTCTGCAGCCCCATTTCCGACTCCTCCTACAATTGGCTACACTTGCCAGCACTCCCATATCCTTCCGGCTTTACTGGGCTGCCATAATGAGTCTGGGCAGGTGTGGCCCCATGGCGTGGAGCCAATCATCTCCAAGCTCTCACGCAGGTGCTGTAAACGGGGAGTTGCCTTCCAGTTACATCTTGGGTGGAAGTCACTCTCTTCTCCTTCTGGCTCAAAGCATGGCCACAGCTATTCAGCATATCTATGAAACCAGTTAAAGATTATAGATATGTTGAATGACCATTCCAGAGGTTAGCTGCAAAGCTGTTGATATGCAAAACCGCTCTCATTGGCCTTGCTCCATTTGTCCCTTCCCCCAACTCACACCTGAGGGGGAAGGGGTGAGGACATCTTATATGTCTTTCTAATATTTCCTTGACATCCTGCGTTCTGGGCCCCATTCCAAATCCCTATTTTGGGTCCCCCCTCTTGACTGCACCCTGTTACAATCTTACTTAAAGAAATGTGATATAGGGAATTTAACTAATGACTGGACAGTAGGACAGTTGAAACTGCATTTTTAGCTTTTGATTTTTCTTATTTGGAGCAAAGATTTCACACTGTTGTGGAGGTGGCATGGGGAAGGAAATACAGATCTGTTCAGAAGCTGCTACTCAAAATACTAGCCATATATCCAGGAGAGAATTTGGCTCAAACAGAAACCCCTGGGCTTTCCACTGCCATCATAATCATTATTTTATCAATTGAGAGTCATCTGGGTGTCCACAGTATGTTTGGCACTATATTAAGGAAAGAAGGTGATGAGTAGAGGGATGGTTTTAATCATTTTGCTCATGTTTGAAAATGACCCAAATGGTATAAAGAAAAAGCGGAAATAAATCATTAATTTTTTGTAATTCAACAGCACTTAGAATAATAAAAATATTAGAATTAGAAAAGTATCTGTGAGGTCAGTACATGGCCCTTCTCCCTCCCATGACTGAGGGCTAGTCAGAGGGCCTCTGGCCAGAGGGAATGTGTAGTATTTGGGGAATGGATTGTAATTCCCTCCTTATCTCCTTTTGGAAGTGGCTTCTGGTCTTGTGACTGCTTCTTGATCTTTCTCCCTGCATGCTCACACTGAGGTAATGTAGTTTAGAGTCACGCATAAGACACATGCCTCCTTTGTCTGGGACCCCTTATAAGGAGCCTCACACTGGAGGAGGTGTGGTCTCTCTCTCACTGGCCTGTGGCTGTCCTCTCCTGGTCTGTGAGCAATAAACGGCATGCCCACATCTGCTAGTCCACCAGGTGGTTTTTTCAGAATATCATGAACACTTAAGCAACTCTGTCGTTTGGGGCTGCTGCATTACAGTATCCAACAATTCTTTTTTTTTTTTTTTTTGAATGAATTCTTTTTTTTTTAATTTTATTTTATTTTATTTATTTATTTATCTTTAGAGGGGAAGGGAAGGAGAGAGGGAGAGAAACATCAATGTGCGGTTGCCTCTTGTATGTCCCCTGCCGGGAACTGGCCTGGCAACCCAGGCATGTGCCCTGACTGGGAATCGAACTGCGATCCTTTGGTTCGCAGGCCCGCGCTCAATCCACTGAGCTACACCAGCCAGGTACAGTATCCAACAATTCTGTTGCATAACTTCAGAGGCTGATGAAACTCACTTTCAAAAACAGTAATTCTACCTAGCCAATATAAAAATAACAGTAAAGGTTGAACAACCAATACGTAATGGAGAAAGCCAAGATTCATACCTAGGTCTTCCAATTCCAATTCAAAATGCAGTTTTTTACCCATTTTCTCAGGCTGCATCTCAGTCTGTAAGTAAGGATCATATTCTCAGAAAACCAGAAAATATTACAGATATCTCTCTATTGAATTACTCTCTTGGAAAATTAGGAGTCATGCCATTAACATGTACATGTTTTGTCTTTTCAATATTAGCCATTATTAGCAATAGGAAGAGAAGGTACTGATGGCTTTGGTAGGGATGCTGTGACTTGAGGGAGCTTATTTATATGGATAATATGAGCACTTCTAAGTATTTGGGGGATTCTCTGAGAGAGCCCTCACTTGGGCCTTTCCACAGGCTTTGAAGAGCAGTACTGCCAAAAGGCCAGCAGGGGGAGAGCAGAGCGTAGTTTTTGCTAGTTTTCACCAAGCTTCCTTTTACTTGGTTTTTACCTTTTATTCATTGCTTTCCCCCGCCGCCATTTGATGCATTCCTTAACGGTAGTGAGTAAAATGCCACCCTTTCCTGAACTTTTGGGGTGGACAGAGAATGCTTTTTATCAAAGACTGGAGTTTTATTTAACTTATTGGTCAATAGGCTATAAAATGAGCTGGATTCGGAAAGTTCTTAAGTACAGTAGGAGTTTATTTGTGTAGTTTTCACGTGCTTTCTTTCTCCATAATGGGTTAATTTAGTGATTTTTAAATATATATAATCAAATTATATAGATTCTTTTACTTCTAATATTTCAGAGAAGTAATAATGTACTAAGGTTTGGAATTATCTCAATCACTTGATTTTGATTTGAAAGAGGATAAATATACTGCCGACTTCAAAGGAAGTTTGAAATGATAACTTTTATAGCTAGAGATTTAGAAATAAAATCCATGTGAAAGTTGATTGAAGTAATCAGCTCCTCATTTTCCCATAAAGCTTCAATATATTTACATATTCTTTATGGCTTTGTTTGGTTTTGTTTCCTCAGAGTTTGGGTTGTATAAAACTGAATATACTACACTCTTGTCCTCAAAGACTTCACAAGACACTGACACTAAAACAGATTATTGAGAGGTTTATTGGCAGCATCAGACAATTAGACATACCCACAGGGCAGCAATGCATAGAACACAGGCATCCAACCCACAGCGGGAGTGGAGTGCTGCCTGGAGGTGGGCCGCCTGAGCTAAGTCATAAAGGTTGAATAGGAATGTATTGCACTCAAGATATTTATAGTCTGCCCTGAATTCTTTCCTCAGCTTTTCTAGGTGCTTCTGCCCCCCATTCATATGATTATGGCAAGAGCGGACACCTGAAACACGCTGGGGCAATCAGTGTTCCTCTCTAGGTGGGGCTATCTTTTTTTGGATCTGCATTGTTATTTTTTTAGGTACGCAGCATAGTGGTTAGACATTTATATAACTTATAAAATGATCATTCTGATAATTATAGTACCTACATAGTACCATACATTGTTATTATAATATTATTGGCTATATTTCCTATGCTGTACTTGGCATTCCAAGTGACTATTTTGTAATTACCAACTTGAAATTCTTTTTTTTAAATACTATCTTTTTTTTAAAAACAATTTTATTTATTTTTAGAGAGAGGGGAAGGGAAGGAGAAAGAAAGGGAGAGAAACATCAATGTATGATTGCCTATCACGTGCCCCCTAATGGGGACCTGGCCTGCAGTCCAGGCATGTGCCCTAGACTGGGAATTGAACTGGCGACCCTTTGGTTCGCAGGCTGTGATCAATCCACTGAGCTTCGCCATCCAGGGCAATTTGAAATTCTTAACCCCTTTGCTTTCTTCATTCAGTTCTCCAACCCCCTCCTATCTGGCAACAATCAGTTTGTTCTCTGTACTTATGATTCTGCTTTTGTTTTGTCTGTTTGTTTATTTTGTTCTTTAGATTCCACATATAAGTGAAACCATGTGGTATTTGTTTTCCTCTGTCTGATTTATTTCACTTAGCATAATACCTTCTAGGTCCATCCATGTTGTTGCAAATGCTAAGAAGTCATTCTTTTTATGGCTATGTAATATTCCATTGTATGTATGTATCACATCTTATTTATCTAATTGTTTATTGATGGGCACTTAGGTTGCTTCTATATCTTGGCCATTGTAAATAATGCTACAGTCAACATAAGAGTGCATATATCTTTTCAAATTAATTTTTTTATTTCTTCAGATAAATACCCAGAAGTGAAATTGCTCGTTCATAAAGTAGTTCTAGTTTTTAAGATTTCATTTATTTATTTTTAGAAAGGGGGAAGGGAGGGAGAAAGGGAGAGAAACACTGATTTGTGAGAGAAACATTGATCGGCTTCCTCTCACACACCCCCAACTGGGGACCTGGCCGGAAACCCAGGTATGTGCTGTACTGTGAATCAAACCAGTGACCTTTACATCTGTGGGATGATGCCCAAGCTCGTGAATCACATTAATTTGGGGTAGGATAGTTCTATTTTTAATTTTTGAGGTAACACCTTACTGTTCTCTATAGTGAGTGCACCATTTTGCAGTCCCACCAACAATGCAGGCGGTATCCCTTTTCTTCACATTCTCACCAACACTTGTTGTATGACAGGTGTGAGGTGATATCTCATCATGATTTTAATTTGCATTTTTTCTGATGACTAGTGACATTGAGCATATTTTCGTATATCTATTGACCATCTGTATGTCTTCCTTTGAGAAGTATCTATTCAAGTATTGTTTTTCAATTTTGATGATTTGGTTTTTTGGCATTAAGTTGTGTGAGTTCTTTATGAATTTTGGATATTAACCTCTTATTGGATATATCATTGGTGAGTATCTTCTCCCAATAGGTAAATTGTCTTTTTGTTTTGTTAATGGTTTTCTTTCCTGCACAAAATCTTCTTAGTTTGATGTAGTCCCATTTGTGTATTGTTTCTTTTGTTTCCCTTGCCTGAGGAGCTATATCAGAAAAAATATTGCTAAAAGCAATGTCAGAGAGTTTACTGCCTATGTTTTCTTCTAGGAGTTTTATGGTTTTGGGTCTTACATTTAGATATTTAATCCATTTTGATTTAATTCTTATATATGGTGTAAGAAGGTGGTCTAGTTTCATTTTTTCATGTTCTGTCCAGTTTTTCCAACACCATTTATTGAAGAGAGTGTCTTTATGCCATTGTATATTCTTGCCTCCTTTGTCATATATTAATTGATCATATAGACTTGGGCTTATTTCTGGGCTTTCTATTCTGTTCCATTGGTCCATGTATCTTTTTTGTGCCAGTACCATGCTGTTTTGACTACTGTAGCTACAAAGTATAGTTTGATATCAGGCAGCATGACACCTCCAACTGTGTTCTTTCTCAAGATTGCTGTAACCTCTCTAGTTTTTTTTCCAGTATGGGACTCAGCAAAGCTTGGAAACTGTCAACTACTTGTTTTCTGCATTTTGGTAGGGGGGAAACAATAATAACAATGGTCTTGAGTTACATTGACATACACAGAGAGAAGCAGAGACAGGCCGTGGAGAGAACCCATTCTCCTAGCATTCAAGCCGTTCAAGCCTGTGGTCCTAATGTTGCCTATAATAGAGATGCAGCTACTTCTTTGCCCTTCTGTTTCATGAGACACCTCATTATCCTTACGGTAAATTTCTATTTTTTCCCAAGTTAGTTTGAGCTGGCTTTCTTTGCAGCCACAAGAATCCCAGCTGTTAATAGTTACTTAGGCAGAGAGCAGGTGAAGGAAGTTTCAAGGGCCAGAGGAACAAAAACATAGAAACATAAAAAAATGGCACATATAGAGAAATACAAGCAGTTCAGTGTTGTTGAAACATAAAATGAGAGAGAAAGAGTGCTGAAAGATGAGGAGGGAGATCTGTCATTTTAAGGAGTTTAACTTACCCTGAAAGCAATGAAGAATCTCAGAATGGTTCATACAGTGAGTGACATAGTCAGATTTGTGGTTTAGATAGAACACTCTGGCAGGAATTCTGTCAGTACTTCTCTCATCTCTGAGTTTACGGTGTGTTGTGTCCTCATCCAGTACCTTAGGGGGAGGGGATGGGACGTTTGAGATAAAATTTAAAAATTCAGTTCTTCATGTCAGGTAGCCACATGTATGCGATCAGTACTGTATGGGACACCATGTACAGAAAACGTTTCCATCATTGCAGAAAGGTCTGTTGGACAGCACTGATCTAGGTGATCTGAGGGTCTGTTTGCACCATGCGTTTTCTTTTTGTCTGATTTCTTGGTATACCTTGTCATCTTTAATTAAATGATGGATATTGTATAGGAAAAAATTGCTTACGTTCCAGATGCTTTTATCTTCTTTGAGAAGTGGCTCACCCTGTTCTCTGTAGAAAGCTAGGGTGCGGGGTCAGATCACCTTGTCAGCAACCGAGTTGGCATAAATTATCTTTGTTGGAATTTTATTAAGACAGGTGTAAAACTGCTTTGCCCGCACTCTTGGCATCTAACTCTCCAAGGGTCTGCCTGAAAGGCTGGGTGTTGATCGGGGTCTCTTCTTATCGTGGGTCGTATGCTCTTACATTTATCTCCCTGACACTATCAGTCCACTGAAAACTCCGCTATGCTTTTAAGTGGCAGTCTACCTAGATTCTGAGCCTCTGCCTTTGTGTATCTTAAAAATCTGGCTCCGTGTCAGGTTTGCCTCTCCCCCTATCCATGATGTCCTACTGACTCTGGACTCTTTTTATTTTCTGTCCCGTACAACTACCAGAAACAGTTTCAGCTACTTTTCTTCATAGGAATGACGCAGGTTCTTCACCTTTTAGCCCCAGCTAAGCATTCGGAAATTCCCAAAGGGGAGCCCCTCTCAGCTCACCTTCCTCTGCTTTGCTTCTTTTTAGGATCTTGGCCCTTTACGTCCTGGCTGCCTCAGTAGCTCTCAATGTTTTCAAACAGAAAATTTAAAAAAAAATTTTTTTTTTCAGTTTTTCTTGATGGGAACATTTATTGGTTTCCTGCAAGTTATGCTGTTATAGCTGGAAATAGAATCCCTTCCACTTCACTTGCATTCATGGTTAATACCAAACTGACAGGAGAGTCACTTTATTATAAGCAATATTTCTGTGTAGTTACAGCTCTTTCTTGGTATCAGTATGACTGCTGTGGTGCTTGAATCTGTAAGCCTTTAATAAAATATTGGAAAAATTCGTATGATTTGATGAGGATTTTATTTTATTTTTTATTTTTGGCAAACTTCTGAGAGCAATATTAACAAGTACCATTTATTAACCATCTAAGAAATGCCTTATTGTTAGATATATATTCCTTCTGATATTAATAATCATTCTGCAACACATTTATTATTATTCCAATTTTACTGGTAAGATACCTAGGGTCCAGAATGATAAAAATGACTTTCCCTTGGCAAATCCAGGTCTGACTGAGTTTAAAATCCTCAGTGTTGTATTGCACTATTCTTGAGAAGGTAGTAAAGTTTAGGAAGACTCTGTTCTTCACCTCTCCTCACACTTAGCTCTAGTCATTTGCTGTAATCCAATTTAGCCCTTGTAGCTGATATCTCAAAGAAATAAAAACAGAAATAAATAGTGACAAACAGGCCATGTTTACTATACCAAAAGGCTCCAAAATCATTTTAATGAGTTAAACCATAGCATTATTAGTAGTAGTCTAGTAACCATTAGCATGTTCTCTGCTTCAGGCAATTTAGCTGGCTGGGCCTAGATAGGAATGTCACAGACGAGTACGCTTTTCATTAAGTAAATTAGCAATGCTATAGGATTCATTACCTATAGTAGTTATTTTAAGCTTGGAGTACTATGCAGAGCTAAGTAGAAGATGCTTGGCATTATCTATTGTCTTACTTGCTTTCTGGGAAGAAAGTTTCTTGAACCCACACTGAAAAGTAGACAGGACTTGAAAACTTGTTTCCCCAGCTTCTTGCTTAAATACAGATTCTGAACTACCCATCACCTGTCTTCTTACTCCCTAGCCTTCTTCTTCGGTGCTCTACATATTAACCCCAATCTTCACGATGTTTATTCTAATCTGAAATAGAATGACTGTGGATATCATACAGTTCCTAAGTCAGATGTTAGCAAAGTGATAGTTGAGGAATGATTCTAATTCATTCAGAACTGGAAGGTTTGTTTTGGACTGTTACTCTGTCTAGAAACATTTAGAAAAAGGTGAGTCCAGATATTACAAGAAAGAATCTAATCTTATGAATGGCTTATTACAATCATATTCATAGTTCAGAGAATGATGTTAAACGTATCTTTTCTGTGCCACTGGGTTATCTTTCAGTCCTAACAGTACAGTTGGGTACCAAGAAATATTTTCCTGTTCAGTCTGTCCTTTTATTGCCTCTGTTCTGTCTCCTCCTATGCCCAGCATAGTTCTTATAAATTTCGCTGCCGCAGGAAACGTATTTCAAGACTCCGTGTTTGAATGACGATGGTGAATCCTTATTTTCTTAAATGGACCACCTATAAGGCAAACACATTTTTTAAGAATCATAAGTCAGTATTAGAGCATTAACTTAGCTGCATTTTTATGGAAGAAGGTCCTTTGTGCATTAGAAATAAGAGAAGAAAATGATGGAGTAAAGGAGAAAGAGGTCCCTATGCTCTAGGATTGTTAATAAAGAAAGTAGGATGACATGACTAATGGGAGATTTTAAGAAGTGTTGTTCTTTTTTATGTAAAAAATATGTAGTGCTCTATCACTCTAGGGATAGTACTGATTCATTTGTGTTTATTAATCGTGTACTCTCTATCAGGCCCTAGGCTGGGCACAAATAGTTATGTATCTGGTAAATAAAGAAGGTGTGGTTTCTGCCTTGGTGCATAAACAGTCTAGTTGGGAAGACAGAGAACAAACATGTTAAAACAGTGATAAGTTTAACAAAAAAAAAAAAAAAATAAGAGGATTTGGTTATAGGGAATATGAGGAGTGTGAATGTATACATGCATTAATTGTATATAAAAATAGAAGTCATTAACATATAGATGTCATTTAAAGCTTTAGATATCTAGAAATTAACAAGGGGGAAGAGCTTGCTGAGATAAGAAAAGAGATTCTTGGACTAACCCCTGAGGGACTTACTTTTTTGTGGGGGGAGACATTCTAAATGAGGCTAAATCTCATCCTACCTGCTAAGATTGCCTGAAAGTTCATTATCAGGCATTTTATTTCACAGACTTTTCCAATTGCTTGGCTTTTACAAGAACCCTGGGGACTTACAAGGTCCTCAAAGGCCAACACAACAGTCTATTCAAGGTTAATCACTCTAGTGTGTGGTTCATTTCCACTGTATCAAGTTTAACCAGAGGGACCCTCACTTAGACTTCTAGGAGTGTAACACTTCTTCCCTAATTATAGCCTGCTGTAGCCTTTTCACTGCAGGCAGTTTAGGCAGGATCAGCCCTGACACCCATGGCAGATTTGCAATCCTGGAGAATCAGCAACCAAGAGCCTGCCAGGTCACACTCCATAAAGCTCTATTCTTTGCTCTTTTCCAAAGCTTCTTTAATTCTCTGAATAGACTTAGACCTTTGAAGCATAAAGACCTCTTTTAGGCGCTATCTTCGAGGTAGTGGATTTCTGCCTGGCAACTCCTTCTTCTGGCTCTGAAACCTAATATGATTGTTTATTTTCCCTTAGAGCTTATGCAGAGTCCAGGCCTTAGAAATCAAGGCCTGACCATACCTCCTTCCTCCTTTCTTCCTTATGAGTATAAATGTAGAGTATCCAGAAACAAAACAAAATTGTTATTTCAACAGATTATTCTGTCACTTTAAACAGCAGAATATACTTAAAATAAGTTTAAGAGAAAAATATACAATTCACTACTGGTTAGGATAGAAACTGGTGCAGTATTTTTGGAAATTAATAGTATAAGTATGAAATAGCAATCCAATTTCTGGGTATATATCACACAGAAATTTTCCTACATGTGCATTGGTAAGGATATTCATCACTGTTGGAATTCAGAGGCAACCTTGGTGGTCATCACTAAGGGAATGGATAAGTAAAAATATGGAATTTCCTATCTATGTAATTGTGTCATCTGTAACTAAGGACAGTATATTTATTTTTTTGCAGTTGTTTTCTTACCTAATCGCACTGGCTAGAACAATTAATTTATCATCACGTTACATAGAAAATGACTCAGAGAAACTGATCTTAGTGGCAGCATGCTTTCTATTCTCCACTAAGAATTATGTAGCAGTAGGGTCTTTTGGTAAAAGTTTTATATCAGGTTGTGTTTCTTTCTATTCCTAGTTTTCTGGGAGTCTTTGTTATGCACAGATGTTAGTTTTTGTCCAATTCATTTAATGCATTAATTGAGATAATTGTATGACTGTTCTCTTTTATTATGTTAATATGGTGAATTATATTGATTGATTTAAAAATGTTAAACCAATTTTGCATTCCTAGGATACACCTCAGTTTAGCTACAATATTCTTTTTTCTATATTGATGTGTCCCATTTATTAGTATTTTGTTAACTTTTGCATCTATATTCTTGAGGGTTATTGATCAGCACTTTTTTTCTCTTGTAATGTGTTTTGGTATCAGGGTTATTTGGCATCATGAAATGACTTGGGAAGTGTTCTCTCCTCTATTTCCTAGGATAGCTTGTGTAAGACTGATATTATATCATCCTAAATATTTAATGGAATTCTCCATGTGGGTGAAACAGAAAGTGAGACCACCATTTTCTTTGGAGGAAGGTTTCTAATTACAATTTAAATTTCCCCAGCATGGATGGAACTGGAGAGTATTATGCTAAGTGAAATATGTGAAGTGAGCATTATGCCAGGCGGTGAGGGACAGGTACCATATGATCTCACCTTTAACTGGAACATAATCAACAAAAGAAAAAGCAAACAAAATATAATCAGAAACATTGAAATTAAGAACAATCTAACAATAGCCAGAGGGGAGGGGGAGGGGACTATGGGGAGAAGGGTTTTCAGGAACTACTACAAAGGACACATGGACAAAATGAAGGAGGAGGGTGGAAGCAAGGGAGGGAGGTGGGTTTGGCTGGGGTGGGGGGAGTGGTGGGGAGAAAACGCAGACAACTGTAATTGAACAACAGTAAAGTAATTTAAAAAAATAAAAAATATTCATGTCTAAAAAAAATTAGGATAATATAAATAGCCTCTGAGACCTTTAAGCATTCCAATATTCTCATCATGGGAGTGCCAGAAGGTGAGGAGAAAGAGCAAGAAGCTGGAAAAATATCTGAAAAACCAGTAAAAGTAAACTTCTAATTTGGTGAAGGAAATAGACATGCAAGTCCAGAAAGCACATAGAATCCAAATTATGATGGATGCAAAGAGGCCCACTCCAAGATGCATCATTGTTAAAAGACCAAAGGCTAACTAAGACAACACAGGGGAGGATTGAATGTGGGAGGTGGGTGGTGGGTAGGGTGGAGGAGAATGATGGGGGAGATATGGGCACAACTGTAATTGAACAATAATAAAATAAAATGAAGCCATGGGAGAAGAAAAAAAAATAAATTTCCTTAATAGATATCAGTCTGTTCAAATTTCATTTTCTTTGTGTATCGATTTTGGAATTTGTGCCAATGAATTTATTCATTTTATCTTAGTGTGGATAAATTGTTTTTAATACTAAAAAATACTGCTTATTTCTCTGGTAGAAAGAACCAAGATATGTCCTGCAGTAATTAAGTTGGAAGGCTATTAGAGGAAGCAAAGGAAAATAGACTGAAATGTGTGGCCTTTCCGGGGTTTCTGTTGAATGTCTCAGGTTTTCACAGGTCTGTCTGGCTGCAATTCAAACATTTCCAGTAACCATTCAGCTTATAGCACCCTGATGTTTGCTTTTTCATTGTAGCTGCTCTTTGACCAGTCATATGGCATCTTAGAATTTAGCTGAGACTCTTGAGTTGGATGTAGATTTCTGGCATTTTTTCCCAGCTTAGTTCTGTTCCCTTCTCTCTGGTACTCTGCCTCAAAAATTGCAGCTACTCAGCCTCCCAAACTCTGATCACTGTTTCTTTGGCTCTGTAGATAAGCCTTTCTTGCATGGCTTATACCTCCCCACTTTGCAGTCTGGACAGTTCCTTTGGGAAGAAAAGGGGTGTAACCTTAAGTGATCACAGTTCTGCTCTACTATTGTCTAAAGTCTGAAACAGTTCTTAGATTAATTTTGTCCAGTTTTCTGTTTGTTTATGGTGAGATGTTTATTCTGTACCAGTTACTCTGTCAGGACCAAAAGAGGACAGTCATTCTCTACTAGAAGTCTATAGTAATCCTCTCCTAGGCCTGAATTAATTAGATTTTTATATTAATTCCTGAACCAATCACTAGCAATGGATGTGTAATTAGCATCTTTGATGCAAGCTAGTGAGAGTTCACTATTGAGGTTGACAAACTTTCTTAAGGCTACATTTAAAAAAGAAAGCATATCAAAGGAATAAGAGACAACTATTGGGTGTAAGTTAAATGTTTCATATCTTGATGATAATACTGGTCACACAACTTTATACTTTCAAAACTCATCCAATTGTCAACTTAAAATTGGTGAATTTTATCATAGTTAAATTATTGCAATAAAATCAATTAAAAATGATTATTGACATAAATATGTCACCTGCCAATTTTCATATGGAATACGTAGAGGTGTAATCTGACATTCAACTTAAAGAAAAATTTGATCATGTGACTTTACTGGACTTTTATAGGTCCTATCTTCTCAGGCAAATATCCCTGGCTTCACAATCACACCTTATTCATATCATCGCTACTTGACAGCACCTACATTTGCAAGCAAATATTTTCAAGAATGAAATACATTAAGAGTAAAATTAGAATCAAAATATCTGATGAGCACCTTGGGAACTCACTGGGAATTGCAACTACTTCTATCAAACCAGATACTGATGCACTAGTTTCTCAAATACAATGTCCAACATCCCACTCGTTTTATATTGCCCTCTTTTTCTTTTATTTTTATAATAAAAACATATCAAAACAATCAATGACATTTTATTACTTAGATATGTACATTTTTTTACTTTAGTGATCACAAACTTGGGACCTGCTCCATGATTTTAAAAGATTATCAAAAGGGCTGCTGCATAATTCGGGTTATTATGTAAGGACTTTTTTGCTTATCTGTGGTGGTGGATATCATGAAAATTATGCATGGACCTTTTTTTGCTCATCAGTTTTCCTTAGTGTTTGTGTATTTAATGTGTGGCTCAACACAACTCTTCTTCTTCCATCGTGGCCCAAAGATGCCAAAAAGTTGGACACCTCTGGTTTAAGGTTTCCCAGTTCACTCACATTTACTCAATAGTTTGTTCAGATCAAAATACAAACAAGATCTCTATGTTGCAGTTCTCTGGGTGTATCATTTGTCTGTTGCTACAGTAACACTTTTATAACAAAACCCACAATAATTTGGAGGTATGACAAGCAAACAAGCAGCTAAACAACAAAAAAATTATTACTAATGTACCTGGGGTCAGCATGGTAGCCCTGTTGATTTTATCTAGGCTCATTTGCATATCTGAGTTTGGCTGGCTATATGTACTGGCTCCCCTGGAATTACTTGGATGATTACTTGGATAATCCATATGTCTGTCATCATCCAGTAGGCTGCTCAGGGATGTTCTCATGGTGATGCAAAGGAGTGAGAGAGCAAGCAGTAGTATGCAAGCATCTTGAGGTTTAGACTTAGAATTAGCGCACCATCGCTTCTGTTTCATTCTTGTGGCCAAAATAAGTCATTATGCCAAGTCACAGTGTCATATTGGAAAACACTACATACAAAGTTCCATTGCACAGGGTGGGATGAAGAATGGGCAATTTTTGTAATCTACTGCAATGGATATATCTTTTAAGTCTCTTTTAATCTATTGGTTTTCCCTTTGTTTCTCTTTATTTTCATTCTTGCAATTTACTTGTTGAAAAATACTATTTTGTTTCGTTTTTGCTCTGAAGACTGTCACTTTTTCCAGATTTTTATTCTTGTAATGTTATTTGTCATATTTCTATACCTTCATATTTCCTATGGATTATAGCTAAATCTAATGGGCTGATCAGATTTTTTTAACCAAAATTATGTTATGGAGTATGTTGTATATTCCTAATGGGAGGCACATTCTATTTAGTTATCTCTTTTTGTGATGTTAGAGGTCATCATGGATTTTTGCCTAATTCCATTATTTCATTATGAGTAGCAAATGGTGATACTTTCATTTTTAAGCTGGAATATCTCTAGAAAGAAAAACTTTTTCCCTCGTTAATTATTAGATTTCTCTGAGATAGATTTGGAACAGGAAAGGCTCATTCCTTCTTAGTTCAAGATTCTACCTAAATATCAATTATCAAGGAGGCTTTTCCTAATAACAACGCTTTTCTTATTTCTTTATTCTGCTTTATTTCTTTCTTGGGCTCTTCATGTTTTATTAGTTACATGTTTATTTATTTTTATCTGTCTCTTCTGGTTCGAATGTAAGATCCATGAGGTCAAGACTTAGTCTGTTTAGTCTGGTCACAATGGCAGCATTGGTAAACATGGCTCACCCCCTTGCACAACCACATCAGAATTACAGTTGTAGTTCTGTAACTAAAATATAGAACAACCATCAATCAGAACTGTCAGAAGTTGAGTTAAATAGAAGTCTCACAACTACAGAATTAAAGAAACTACATCTATCCATACTGGTAGGAGGGACAGAGACATGGAACAGTCTCATGCCACACCCAATGTGGTGGATAAAAGTTTGGGAGGGATATCTTGGGAGTGAAGAGTCCCAACCCAATACCAGGCCCCACAGCCCAGGGTTCCAATACCAGGAGGATAAGCCCCCATAATTCCTGGCCACAAAAACCAGTGGGAATTGAGTTGGTGGAAGAAACTTGTGGAGTCCCAAGCAGATCCTCTTAGAGAACCCACTCATGGACTCACCTACTCAGACTCATTCCCTCTGAGCTCTAGTACCAGGGTAGCATCTTGAAAGGCACCAGTGGCACATGGGGAGAAACTAAAGTATCTGGCATCAGGTGAGAGCTGGGACACAGCTTTCTCCCAGACAGAAAGGCAAGTAGAAGCCGTTGTCCCATTTCTGAACCCTCCCCCTAAAAGAGCCACAGAGCTGGCAGGTGGGTGCCATATTTGAGACTCCATCAACCTGGCTAACACTGACCCACCCTCGAAATCTCCTGTACTCTGTCCCACCCAACTTACTGTCATGCCCCGATTGTTAAAAGTGACTTTTCCATATGAATGGCTGGTTTTAGTTCATGCTTCACAACCTCTTAAATCATCTCGAACAAGCAATAGCTGGCCTCAGTGAGCCCCTAGCTCCCTGTACCTCTTGTTAAGTGGCCCCAGGCCTGGCACTGGAGCAGTCAGCCTAGATTCACAGCTAGGCTTCACTTGGGAAAATCCAATCCCAGCACAAGTAGCAGCCATCTCAGATTGCTTTATAGCAGGGGACCAGTCAGAGTGGTCCCAGAACACAAGTAGGGGCTGACCTTGCCTGCACCACAGGAAAACCGCAGAGCTTGTGCACCCAGTGGACAGCTACAGGCCATGTTGGAGCATCACCACCCTGTCCCTGAACAGCTGATGCTCCACAGAGGGTGGAGGTGAGCGGCCAGTGGTCACAGCCAGTCCTTGCAGCTGACTGTCCTGGGTAAATCCTGTTTATTGACCTGCCAATAGCAATCAAGGCTCAACTACAAAAGGGGATGTATTTAGCCCACATGAGGGGTGCACCTTGAGGATAATACCTAGAAACAAACACAGGGAGGCTGCCAAAACAAGGAGACAAAGAAACATGGCTGAAATGAGAAAGAACTAAACAAAATGGAGATAAGCACTCTATCAGTTGCAGAGTTCAAAACACTGGTTATAAGGATGCTCAAGGAACTTAGTGAGGATCTCAACAACATAAAAAAGATCCAGTCAAAAACAAAGGCTACACTAATTGAAATAAAGAACAATTTACAGGGAAACAGTGGTAGAGTAGATAAAGCTGAGAATCAAATCAATGATTTGCGACATAAGGAAGCAAAAAACAACCAATCAGAGCAACAGGAAAAAAAAATAATCTGAAAAAATGAGGGTAGTATAAGCAGCCTCTGGGAGAACTTCAAATGTTACAACATTCACACCATAGCAATGTTGGAAGGAGAAGAGATAGAGCAAGAAATTGGAAATCTGCCCTGGCTGGTGTGGCTAAGTGGATTCAGTGCCAGCCTGAGAACTGAAATGTCACCAGTTCAATTCCCAGTCAAGGCACATGCCTGTGTTGTGGGCCAGATCACCCCAGTTGGCGGCATGCAAGAGGCAACTGATTGACGTATCTTTCACACATTAATGTTTCTCTCCCTCTCCTTCTCTCTCCCTTCCCCTCTCTCTAAAAAAATAAATAAATAAAATCTTTAAAAAAAGAAATTGGAAATCTATTTTAAAAAAATAATGAAAGAAAATTTCCCTAATTTGGTGAAGGAAATAGACATGTAAGTCCAGGAAACACAGAGAGTCCCAAATGAGATGGTGGCAAAGAGGTCCACTCCAGACACATCATAATTAAAATGCCAAAGGTTAAAGGTAAAGAGAAAATTTGAAAAGCAGCAAGGGAAAAGGAGTTAGTTACCTACAAGGGTGTTTCTAGAAAACTGTTAGTTGATTGGTCAAAAGAAACTTTGCAGGCTGGAAGGGATTGGCAGGAAATATTCAAAGTCATGAAAAGCAGGGACCTAAAACCAAGATTGCTCTACCCACAAAGACAGCATTTAGAATGAAAGGGCAGATAAAGAAATTCTCAGGAGAAAAAAACTAAAAGAGTTTGTCATTACCAAACCATTATTATATAACACATTAAAGAGACTTGAGAAAAAGATCAAAACTATGAATAATAAAATGGCAACACATACGTATCTATCTACAAGTGAATCTAAAAAACGAACTAAGCAATCAAGAAGAACAGAGACAGAATCATGGATACGGAGAGCGTTTTGGTGGTTGCCAGATGGGAAGGGGATGTGGGGGAGTGAAGAGGTTGAGGGGATTAAGAAGTACAAATAGATATTTATGGTACAGCTTTGGGGATGTTGTATATGGTATAAGAAATGGTCTAGTTTTGCAACAGGGTAGGTCAGACCAGAGATTGCTGGAAAACTAGGGACCCCAATTCAGGTAAGGGACCCCAGATCAAAGAGGGTCAAAGATGCTAGAGAGCTGACAAGAATGGCAGAGTGACGCACCTTGAGAAAAAGCCTGACACTTCCTCATGCAGGGATTTCCAAGCCCAATTCAAAACCAGAGCATGCTAGGAAGCACAAAGCTTTTTTTCCCCTTCTTCTGGGTATCCTGTCTGCTAGAGGGAGCCCAGGGTTCTGAGACCTGGCAGATTCCTGGAGACCGCATGGTTTGGAAACATTCTCAGTGCCCCTCTGGCACAGAAGGTGGATCTGTGGGAGACCTGCCTGGCCAAGGATACATACACAGGTGAACTGATGGCCAGAGAAAAAGCAGCTCCAGAAGAGAGAAACTGGTGCTGTGAGAAGGACTCAGGCAGGTTCACACAGACTCATGAGAGATGCTTGGAGCTGAACTGTGACCAGGAATTCTGAGCTGCAGACTTCTGCGTTTCTTGAAGGACGGTACTTTTAAGTGGCATATTCTGAAACTGGTCTGGCTTGGTGGAGAGTGGCAAGGTTATTTGTTTCTGGGTGTTTTAAAGGGAGTGGGACTTAATGCCAGAAACCTGCCATTATTCTAAAACTGTATGGTTGTTAAGTAAACAATTCCTTTCCTTTTTTGCCAAACTCTTGTCTCTCGAGTTATACCTCTTGGAGGTGAGTAGTTGAACCCCACTGCTGTTCTGGAACAGCTTTGGCTGGTTCTGTAACAGTTTCAGTTTTTGCATATATCTGTCCAGTTTCCCAGTATCATCTATTGAAGAGATGGTCTTTACCCCATTGTGTATTCTTGCTTTCTTTGTTGTAGATTAATTGACCGTATAGGTGTCGGTTGATTTCTGGGCATTCTATTCTTTTCCCTTGATATATGTATCTGTTTTTATGCCAATACCATGCTATTTGATTACTATAGTCTTGTAATATACTTTGATATCATTATAGCATTATGTATTATAGCCATGAAATAGAAGCAACCTAAGTGTTCATCAATGGATAAATGAATGGATAAAGAAGATGTGGTACATATATACAATGGAATATTACTCAGACAAAGAATGAAAAAAAGAATGAAATCTTACCATTTGTGACAGCATACATGGATCTAGATGGTATTATGCTAAATGAAATAAGTGAGACAGAGGAAGACAAATACCATAAGATTTTACTTATATGTGGAATCTAAGAAATAAAGTAAATGAACAAACAAAACAAAAACAAACTCATAGATAGAATAAATTGACGGTCACAAGATGGGAGGGGAATTGGGGGATGGGCAAAAAAGTTCAAAGGGATTACAAAGTACAAATTACCATTATAAAAATAATCATGGGGATGTAAAGTACAGCATAGGAATATAGTCAATAATATTGTAATAACTGTGTATGGTATGAGATGAGTACCAGATTTATCAGGGTGATTACTTGGTAAGGCATATAAATGTCTACTCACTGTGTTGCACACCTGAAACTAATACAATATTGTATATCAACTGTAACTGAAAAAATAATTTTTAAAATTTCCCAGTTTAAAAAAGAAACCTTTGCTTAGTCTCACCTGTGTTTCTTTACACATAATTGTAGCAACTATATGTGTTTATTTCAACTGGGTAGTAGGCCATTTAGAATATAACTGCTTTGTATGCTTAGAATGACAGGTTGTTGAAATTTTGGAAATTCAGTGGTCCCATGCAAGAAATAGCAAAATCCTCAAGGTGAAATTCAGGAGGCCTGGATGTTTGTGTGTAGGTTGTTGAAATTCTTGTGTTTCTTATTTCTACTGTGATAAAACCAACCAATAAATGTGAATAATTAGTGATCTAGTAAAAATATTTAAGAGCAGTCTCTAATTTATAAACTAGGCATTCTCCTGCCTTCTTTCCCAATTCTCAAAGTTCACTTGGTGTAATCATGTAACATTTTTAATTTTGTATGTTTTTTATTTGACATTTTCCCAATTTTCTTTGGGCTCTTCTATGTTGGTTCTAAACTTAGAACAATCTCCTTGGGAATCTGATGCCCTTTCAGTTTATTTCTTAAATGTTCTTAAATATTGACAAGCATCAGTTAAACTCCCACAGTCCTGTCTTTCCCCATGGATTTTACACTAGATTTGATTTCTTTTCTTATTTGTACTTTCCATTGCAGAGGAAGTCACAGCTGGCATGTTGCCCTAAATACTTATGCTGTACCCCAATCCTTCTTTTAAAAATATAATTTGATATTTTAGCAGCTGCTGCTCAGCCCAGAGAGATTTCAGAATCAATGAACATTTGAGAGGAAAAAATAGTTATGTTCCTTGTGCATTTATTATGTGCTAAGAGTTTCTAGGTGCTTCATTCCATCAGATACATTTTGTTCACCAATCCATGCTCAGTATCTAGCATGTTGCCTAGGACAGAATGCCCACTGACTATTATTTTTTGGAAGTTTTAATAAACATCCATGCTGCAAGACTAGAAAGAAATAGTTGATGAATAGTGGGCTATTCTCCCTGTCTTGGTGAGTGTATTTGTGAGGCAATCCTGTTTGTATACTTGTAAAAGAAAACCTGGATTACTTTAATCTGTTTAATAGATGAGGCCCATCTATTCTCAGTGACTTTGGGAATCCCTGGGAGAACTTTTATTTTTGAACTATTATTTTGGCTAGTGGATAGGCATTGGGCAGTAAATAGAGAACCATGCTTACTCTAGAAGTGATGTATCTGGAATATAGTACCTTTGTCAAATATTGTTATTCTAACTTCTTTAACACTGCAAAGCATTATTCTTTCAAAGATAGTGTTTGGGTTAAATTATAGACCCACCCCCATGGATAACAGTTCTACAGGAGGAAAATTTCATATCTTAAAATTTTAATTTATATTTCAAGGGACAAACTCAGGCTAGTTTTCATTTGGCATTAATGATGTGTGTGTTCTCCACATTTCTTTCCATTAGCAGAATTAATCAAGGGTTGATTATACCTCCTCCACAAAACCATTTTGTTTTTCAGTTGTCCCATCTTCCATGGCTTCATATGCCTGTGATACAGATCATGATTAATCACTCACTTTAAATATTTTGTACAACAAAACTGCTGCCTTTCTCAACCCTGAAAAGCCTGAGGAAGGTTACCATCACTTCCGGCATCGAGGAAGAGGTACTTCACAATAGCCTCATGGTCTCCTGCAGCTGGGAAGTAATTTTTCACAGAAATGTGTTTTAAAATTTAGAGCAGTTGTATGCCTTTTCTTTTAAATTGCTGAGTGGTTTAATGTCTTTTTAATGTGAGAAGCCATTTGCATTGTCCTGAAGTGTTACAACCTTTAAAATAATCACACAATTGCACTAGGCTCCATTTGCTCCCAGATTTTATGCGCTATAGTAACAGTGAAGGAAAAATCTTACTCATTTCTCAAACACTCTTGGCTTTTTTGTTGCTACTAATGCAAAGGTTTGGTTTTTAATTTGTTGTTGGTTTCTGCAAAGCACAAATCATATTATTGGTTTTAAATGATGATAGATGCTATTATTTTAGCTTTATGAGAAAACAAAACAAGACTGTAGTGTGAAAATTCAATTTTAAATTGCTTGATTAATTTATTTTAGTGACATTTGGCAAAGAGTATTCTCTATTATGCTGGAATAAGCCAATTTACTGTAAATCAGCCTAACAAATGAAATGCCTGGAGGTACCTTATAAATTGAAGCACTGTTTTTGTTGTAGTGAATATAAATGAATTAAATGCAAATTTCTAAGACAGTTTAAAAATGTTTCTAGGAACTTATGTATATAAATCTTTGACCCAACTTTAATACTCAATTATATTCAGCTATGGTTTTGTTTATGTCTTCTCAGTTCTGACAGAAATCTGAAATTGCCAGCCATTTTGAACTATAGATTTCCTTCCATTTGGTTGGTCAGGAAGGCTGTTCATGTTTCATTTTTACTGGCCATGCTATAGGCTCAATATTTGTTTCCCCCAAAACTTATATGTTGAAATGTAATCCCCAATGTGATGGCATTTGGAGGTGGGGCCTTTGAAAGGTAATTAGGTCAAGAGGTCAGAGTTCTCATGAATGGAATAAATGCTCTTATAAAACAGCCCCAGAAAGCCCCTTTCCTCCCCTGCCATCATGCAAAGGCATAGCAAAAAAAGACAGTATCTATGAAACAGGATATGGTTTCTTACCAGGCATCAAATCTGCTGGTGCCTTGATCTTAGACTTGCTAGCCTTTAAGACGATGAGAAATAAATTTCTGTGGTTTATAGGACCCCCAGTCTGTAGTATTCTGTTTTAGCAGTGTGAACTGGCTCAAATAGGCCAGACGATAGCTTAAATGAGAGGGTGGCGAATCTTCATAAAAATATGAATTGACAGTGAAATATTATGTAGTGTCAACATAAGAAACATCCAAACCTGTAGAGAGTTTTTATGAGTTTATTTGAGCCAAATTGATGATGATTGCCAGGAAGATAAATTTCAATGATTGAAAAAATGCTCTGAAGAAGGATAGTTTTACGGCTTATTTTATACATTAGCAACAAAGGAGGAGACAAACGGGGGGTTACATTACATTCATTGGTGGTAGATTAGAAAGTTTGGGGAAAGCGAAGTGGGGGGATATTTGGGATTGGATAAAGAGTATAATAGAGAGATACATACTTCTTTTACATTGGTGGGTATAAATAGTTAACAATCAACATTTACAGCACATAGAGGTGGTAGTTGGGGAACAAAGTAACAGTGAGGATTCTGTGATCTGCTCTGGTGCTCTGGTGTGGTGGTTGTGCCCTGAGGGCTCTAGAAAAGAAAATTTCTCTGATGTTCCAAAGATATGGTTTCTTAGGTGCAAAAAACCCCCAGTAGACGAGATTTCACTTGTATATGGAATCCACGGAATGAAATAAACAGACAAAATAGAAACAGACTCATAGACACAGAGAACAGACTGACAGTTGTCAGAAGGGAATGGGGTTGGGATGCTAAGTGAAATAGATGAAAGGGTTAGGCAAAAAAAGAAAAAAAACCTCACTGACACAGACAACAGTATGGTGACTACCAGAGGGAAAGGGATGTGGGGCCAGGTAGAAGAGGGTAAAGGGAAGAGAAATGGTGATGGAGACTAGATTTTTGGGTGGTGAACACACAGTACAAGATACAGGTTATATATTATAGAATTGTACACTTGAAACCTATATAATTTTATAAACCAATGTCATACCAATAAATTCAATAATTAAAAAAAAGATAAAGATTGACATTTTTCAGTGAAGCTTCCGACCCAGGACATGACTACTGGTGAAGCCATGACTCTGCTTTTAGATGGGAATTTTTATTGTTCAGACCATCCTATATGGTTACTTTCAATCTCTGAGTTTGTAAGGCCCACCATGCAGGCTTTCCCTGAGCTTGTCAGGTTTAGTGTGTGGTACCTTTTTCATCCACAGTAGCCAATGCAACATGAATTAATATTATACTTAGAGGACTTTCCATAGATTCCACTGAGGGAGAAAAGTGTGATGAAGAAAAGCATGCAAAAAGGATTGTTGTGTATACATATAAGTGTGCCATATGTGTGCACACCTACATATCTCAATATTTAGAGATGTAGAGATATATAATTATAGACAGCAAATGTACTTGTTGTTAACATTGGTTTCCCAGGGACTGAAGTGGGTGGAAATAGAACCAATAAATTTTTAAAATTTATTTTATTTTAGCTTTCAAAATTTTATTAAATTTATTGGTGTGACATTGATTAATATAATTATATAGTTGAAGTGTACAATTCAATAGTGCATCATCTGAATACAGCATTGTGTGTTTACCGCCCAAAGTCAAATCTCCTTCTATCACCATATATTTGACTCAATAAAAAATTCAAAAAAGTAAATGCTACCCTAAATTTCAAGTTTTGTATTTGTCAAAATGAACATGTTCATACCAGGTAACTTTGTTTTCTAGAGAAGATAGGAGGCACAATGGGAAGCTCTTCTCTATTTTCAGAGCTGTAAGTAAATTAGATTTTTTATACTTAAAAACTTAAATATTGAATATTAAGTAAGGAAAACTGGAAATCTGATAGTTTTGTTCAAAAAGGGAATATAATTTTTGTAACATGAAATAATGAACTGCCCTTAATTATTGGTAAGCAAAAGCCCCAAGGTCTGTTCATTATAGGGTGTATATTTTCTATAGTCAATAAGCAATTATTTATCACCTAATATGGGTCAAGTCCTATGTTAGGTGCTGGGCCTGCTAAATTGAAGTAAAATGGTGAAAACTTCAGGGAACCCATAGTATAGTTGGGAAGACCAACGATTTATTGATAGCAGGTTTGCCAAGTGAAAAGGGGAAGAAGGGAAAGCCTTCCAGGCAGAGGGAACAGAATATGCAAAACCTCAGATGTGAGAAGGAACATGACATATGTAGGGCCTGTGGGATGGAAT
Organism: Glossophaga mutica; assembly: GCA_039655065.1. Classification (NCBI taxonomy): domain Eukaryota; kingdom Metazoa; phylum Chordata; class Mammalia; order Chiroptera; family Phyllostomidae; genus Glossophaga; species Glossophaga mutica. Next base: position 25,851,239 of record CM077308.1, read on the forward strand.
GTGCTTGAACAATATAGGACAGGAAAGCTAGTGGAGAAGAGAAAGTTTAGGGATATCAGGAGACAAAGTTAAGGTGAGTTTGGATGAGATTGTATAATCACTTAGTGGGCATGCTGTGAAGACCTTGGGCTCTCTACTACAAGCAATGAAGAGAGCTCTAGAAAGTATTAGCATGGAAGTGACATGGTTAGTTTTCTCCTTTTAGAAAAGTAACTCTAAGCATCATGCGAAGCAAAATAATTCAGATGAAAAAGGATAAGGACCGTATGATTTCACTCATGTGGGATCTAAAACAGAAAGCAACAAAGGACCAAAAAAACTCATAGCTATAGATAACAGAAAGGTGGTTACCAGAGGGAAGGGGGTTGGGGGAAGGATGCAGAAGGTAAAGGGGGTCAAATTTATGGTGATGGAAGGAGACAAGACTGGGTGGTGAGCACACAGTGAAATGTGTGGATGACATATTATAGAATTGTACACTTGAAACTTATATACTGTTGTTAACCAACATCACTCCAATAAACTTAATAAAGAAAAAAAAAAAAAAGAAAAGTAACTCCAGCAGCAAGGTGGAAGACATAGTTGAGGAATAAGAGATTCAAGGCTGTGAAACCATCTAAGAGATTTTTGCCAAAGACTAACAGGAGAAATTAGGGTAGTCAGAAGAAGGAGATATTGTGGGACATTAATATAAAGGTAGAATTAATAGAATATAGTGATCGTTGTGAGAGGCTGGCCAACAAAGAGAGGAGTTAAATACACCTCCAAATTCTCTAAGAATAAAGTCAATATCATAACTAATTCTCCCATATTAACTTGAGAAGGGAGAGGGGCTTAGATTTAGAATATGCTCCTAAACAGACCAGCTCTAAATACAAAACTAATTTTATTGAACGTTTATTACATGTCAGGTTCAACACATTACATGTACTGTCTGTTTACTAACATTTATTCCATGAATACATATTGAGCGTCAACTGTGTGCCTGATAATGTTTTAGGTATTGTTGTTATTACTTCTATCTTGTAAATGAGAAAACTGAAGCTCGAAGAGGATAAGGAACTTGCCCATGGTATCACAGCTGTTTGATGGTTGAGTCAGGACCTGTTCTCACAGGTTAATCCAGCTTTCAAATGCTTTTCAACAGCCATGCTGCGTTGCCTTTGGATATTATGTGGAGTGCATAGTACACTCCACATTCTAGCGTGTAGCAGACACACTATCTACCCAGTTTTACTTTTACTCTAGCACCCCCTTGTGTCTCTAAATAACATGATTTCATTGATACTTTTTAATTTTTTCAAGCTACTGATTTCTCTGTATGAAATATAAGGATATGTTTTTTTCTCCCTGCCCCCCCCCACACATACTCAACCTTTTGCCTTCTATATTCTCAATACAACAATTATCTAATTTATTTGATATGTTCACTACTATATAATTACATAAATGTTATATAATTATTTAATATATTCACTATTTTTATGACTGTATTCCTTAATCACAGCTAAACGATGATCAAAGTATGATTACTTTTCCTTTACTACACATTTTTTTTAAATCCTCACCTGACGATAGGTTCACTGATTATCGAGAGAGAGGAAGGGAGAGAAAGAGAGAAACATTGATGTGACAGAGAAACTTTGATCAATTGCTTCCTGTATGCACCCTGACTGGAGATTGAACATGCAACCTAGGTATGTGCCCTGACCAGAAATCAACCCAGCAACCTTTTGGAGCACAGGACAATGTTCAACATGTTATTAAACTTTGTTATGATATCCCTGATTTCATTGTGTCCAAATATTGTAGAGAATATAGCTATAAGCCACACTCAATACCAGATTCGAACGGACAAAAATGATTATTAATTCCTACAGTTTTGCATCAGTTCTTGCCAGTGACTTCTTTTTATGGTGGCATAGTCACAGGAGAGTGGGGTAAGAGCTTGGAGCCAGGATTCTAATTCTGGTGCTGCCATGAACAGACTTCGTGACCTTGGCTGTGATCTTTATATCCTTGGCTTTTAATTTTTCCATCTCAAAAATTTAGGAAATGAACTAGGGACTCTCCAGGGTCCCCACCCACTCTATGATTCTCTTAGCTTTGTTTCCCTACTGTATCAGAAAATGACTTTTAAAAATGAGATAAAATTTAAATAGAGACGTACTTTTAGATATACAACCAAATCATTTTTAATATTTTCAAAGGTGAGGACAGATAATGTTTACAGAAGCACTAGGAAACACACTTTTAAATTTTTTTCCCGCTAATATGATAAACATGTACATATGTTAGCAAACAGTAAAAAAATTCAAATCTATGAATAGTGGCTAACATCTTTATTAAAAAAACAAGATTGAAATAAATTAGTTAAACATAAGTGTGAAACAAGTACGTAACTAAGAGAGGTAAAACCTTTAGAAGAAATCAACTTATGAAATAGTTCCAATATGTACCTCGTTGAAAGGAATCGTGGATTTGGGAGAACATGGGTCAACAGAGGAGAGTACCGACTGGCATTGCTGGTGCAGCCTCATCAGCCATCCTCTTCCAGTGTTTTCCCGCTCCCTACCTCTCTGACCTGACTTTCCTTAAGGAAGCCATTGTTGAGTTTCTTACTAAATTCCAGGCATGGTGCTAGGCATTGAGGCTACAGTCATGAAGAAGATGCTGGCCCTGCTTTTGAGGGCCCAAGAATCTATCAGAAGAATGCTGCATTTAGTACTTTCACTCATTCCCAATTCATCTTCTCCCTCCTCCCTTCAGCCATAGGTATCCTTCTCTCTCAAAAAGAAAGGATTGCCTGAAAGGATTTCTGAGATTATCAGGCAGAAAAGCCCTCGTGTGTCTGTAAGTAATTAAGACTATATAAAACTTACAGAACCAGACCTAGGTTAGTGGTTAAGTAGTGACAGGCTCCTGCCCCCCTGCAAACGCTCAATCCTTGTACTCTCTAGCTCTGGAAAGCCAGGATCAGTGGGGTCTGATGCTCCTCAATCCCACAGTGCTTGCAGCCTGAGCATGTTGTACACACACAGATTTTTTGGATATCTTGGTCCTTCAGGACAAGGGTAGGCAGCCTGAAATGTCTATTGCCCTTTATTCTTTGATTTCATCGAAGGAGCAGAAGCTGGGCCCCAGGCCTTTTGTGGTGCAGTCAGTACTGTCTTTTTCACATGTGCCACAGTGACATTTAGTGGCTACTGGGTACGTATGCATGGAGTCTGCATGGTGAACACAGCCAGGCACTCTCACTGTCTCATACACCAGCTCCTTGAATGTACATATTTTCTGGATATTGCTCTTGAGTTTATCCTTGTACACCGGATCCTGGGGAGTATAGGAAGGGTAGAGTTAGGTTATAATATTCTGGATGGTTTGACTTAGTGTAATTAAAATGAGACGGAAATTCACTACTGCTTGCTCTAACATTTACCCATTGAAGCTCACTTATGGAATTTCTAACCAAGGAAATATGATCTCATAAATGACTTACCTGTATGCCATACCGTATTTCTGATTGTTCTGGAAATCTTACAGAAAATATAATTCACTTTTTCTTATTCTTTATATCAAAATATTATTATTTCCCCATGCTGTAGAGAAACTTTGAATTTTTAATATATATATAGAAAAATGATGAGCAAGGGAAACATGATATTTTAAGTTGACTTTTTATACTTAGTTAAAAGCTATATTGATGACAATTTAAACCATAAAATACTGAAGTTTAAGTTCTCAGAAAGTGTTTCCAAATACATTGTCCCTGTGTGTTGACAGAAGGTCAAAGAGACATAATATGAAATGTGAATGCTTAACATGACTATGAAGGCTTGGATATAAGATTCAAATATTCCACTGTCTTGTAGACATTTTCATCCTGTAAATGCTTTCACAGTGCTTTCAGTTTCAAAGGATACATTGTTTGCATATAAGAACTTTTAATCTAGTCAGAACAGTGTATTCTAACACGTTCTAATAAAACAATTATTTTTCTGAGGAAAGAAATTGGCACTGATGTTTAATTTATTGCAGTACCATGCTAACCAAGTCTATATCCCAAGAAGTTACAATAAATTGTGCAATAAGTGGAGGTTGACCATACTCATCACACTCATAAAGTACCCAATAAGGTATGTTTCATTAAAAAGCTGCTCTTTTGAATTTCAGTTTATACAGTGGAATTCTGCACAGAAAACCAGGCACTATAGGGTACAAATATAAAGAAAAAGCAGAAGCTGCCTCCTTACTTGGATTGATGCAAAGAAACTGCATGACTACAAAATATTGGCTTTATGCCTCTGTGCCTTGGTTTTCACAAGAGTATAAAGAGGTGAGTGGGTTTGCAGATTCATTTTGTCTAACAGTCTGCAAGGATTGATTGTGTTCTCAGGCTGCTTTTTGGCATTTGTACTCAGGAGAGTCAATATGATAGTTTTTATAATATGGCTGTTTGTGTTTTCATGTGGCTTAGAAACATACTTTGGTACATTTTGCAATCTCTATCGCAAAGATGTGGATTCAATTACATAGAAATAGAAATGCATAATATACAAAAAATACATCTACATAGAAATTAGCTTTTGGGGAATATTGTAGGCTTTCTGTTATTAAATCTATGTATGCTCACATGTTTATCTCTCCATATGTAAAATCTAGCATAGAATTTTTTTTTTAAATGCAGAGTTGGCGTATTACCAAAATGATTAGATTAAATATGAGGCTTCCCTAAATTTACCCTAATCAAATCCAAACCCAAATATCTAACTGATATAATTAGCCTTAATTATAATACAGACATCATTGGCTAAGGGACTCATGGCTACTACTTGGAAAACTTAAAATACTGCTAAAGTGGGAAGTAATGAAAATTGTCTTCTGCAGAAGGCAAAAGAGACAAAATGGCCTTTTGCCTCCAGCAAAGTAAAGTTCCTACCCTGTTGTAGCAGTAGCCTGCACACCAAGTGGTGTTGATACTGAGGCAGAAGTGACATTCTTCCTTCTCCACCATGATGGTGATGTTGGTCAGCTCACAGCTATTGCAGCAAATTGCTTTCCAGCAACAGAAGAGAAAGAGAAACTGGACTGACTTCATCCTAGACTAGAAAGCAAACAATTAAGGTCCCTGACAAACCACAAAACCAAAGAATTACAACCATTACATAAGTTGACCAAACCAAAGTGAATTGGTCTACTCATCTGCCCCAGTCACTTTTGCTCCAGCAATTATTTTCCTTCCTTTCTCTTTTCTTTCTACTTTCTTAAACAGATAGTTCTTTTCACCCTCCTCCTCCTTCATTTTTCTTGCCAAAGTAGAAACATATTATAGGTAAGAACTCCAATATAATAATTTAAGTACAGTAGTATATAAAGATTAGAGTATTACTGCTGACTGTCTTAAAGTGATTACTCTGAAGCAAGTAGTTGTGATTATCATATTTGTCTCTTTATTATCATTTCAAATACTATTTTTATTTTAAAAAGGAAATTCTATATTACAAAATTAGTCCATTATTTTTAACATCTCATAAAGATTTTCATTTGCTATTACCCATCTTTGTTTAAGATAAGACTATATCAGAGACCAGACAATTGGTTTGTAAAGTCAATTGCTTGCTAACAGAGATAACACTCTGTTAACCACATTTAAGAAGTCAGGTTAACAAGCACTGATTTCCTACATAACAGTAGTTCAAAAGCTCTAGATTTGTTTTTCAGATCCTGTAAAATCTGTAATTTCAAAATTAATTGTCACCACTTGATAACTGTAGATGCTGAGACTCACCTGTGGTTGAGTGCCTTGTCTGGGGAAAGCTTTAGACTGATTTCAGTCTCACTTCACCTTTTATACAAAATCGTGTGCAACTAACACCTTGTGGATTTGTCAGGTATTAATAAGAACAATGTTACCCTGAAGCTTGCTGTAAGTGAATCAGTGTTTAGATAGACAGGGAGATCAAGCCTTACTAAAGTAGTCTAAGCCATGTAGATCATGAAAAATAATGTTACCAGAGTTGATTTTGCACAAGTTAAATTTGATATAGTACACACCCACACCTTTACCTTGTCAAATTAAATGTGACTCTAAGTTTTTCTTTTGTATCTTTAACTTGGACAATATATAATCTTTTCCAAATATTTCTTTGGCCTTCTTGAGGGGGTGCATCAAAAAGGCATGGCTAACGTTGGGCACGCCCATGCCTTTCCCCACCCTCTTCTCAGGTGCATTTTCTCTGGTGTATGCGTGCCTTTTCCCTCTCCTTTCCCCAGGGGCATTACCTTTGCTTGCTTTGCTTTTTCCTAAGCTCTAATGATCCTTCTTTTACTTGTTTCCTGAGCTCATGCAGCAGAGCTGGGTTACTTCTTCTGCCTCTGTGACTTTTTAAAAGAAACTTTTCTTTGCACTTGAGTTTTGAATCTGAATTTTCTTAGCCAGAAGTCAAGTAGCAATAAAAAGACGTTACTTAATAAATTGCTCTGCGATCATAATGAAAACTGTAAAGGAAGAAACAGTTTTTCTCATGACTGATTCCTATCTAAAGTATAAACTGTATTTACTTTTACCTCCCATGTCCAGACTACCTTATTTCAAATGTTATTTTTTTAAGGCTTTATAAGAGTTTTTTAAAAGATTTTATGTATTTATTTTTAGAGAGAGGAGAAGGGAGGGAGAAAGAAAGGGAGAGAAACATCAAGGTGTGGTTGGCTCTCATGTGGCCCCCACTGGGGACCTGGCCCACAGCCCAGGCATGTGCCCTGACTGGGAATTAAACCAGTGACCCTTTGGTTCACAGCCCACGCTCTATCCACTGAGCTACACTAGCCAGGACTTAAATATTATTTTTTTGATGCTTGTAATTCTCTAAATATTCTGATTCATTTCTGTAGATCTTTGCATGTGCCATGTTTGTCCTGCTTGTAAAGTTCTTACTTCCTTCCTGTGTTCTCCAACACCACTCCCGCCTTTGGCAAATTGCTCAACCTTTAACATTCACCTGCCAGAATTTCGAATGGGTGACAGAAGAGAATTTTAATCATTAGCATCTGTTTGTAATCATTTGTTTACCTCTGTTTCTCCCAGTAGAGTATGAGCTCCTTGGAGACTGGGATTGATTTGTTTAACAAATATTTATTAATTAAGCAGTATGTCTAGTGCAAAGGAACAGTGGTGGAAATATCAGGATATGATGTCAGAGATATAACAGGAGTCAAATCGTATTAGATGCTACTGCAGCAACCCAGGTGAGAAATCATATTTGTTTAAACTAGTGTGGTAGCAATGGAGGTAGTGAGACATAATCTGACTATGGATATGTTCTGAAATTATGGGAAAAGATTAGGAGTTCAGTGTGAAGATATTGAGCTCGAGGTGTCTTTAAGACATAAGTAGAATGATGAATCTAAATATTGGGAGAAATAGTATCTGTATCTGCGTGCCGATTGTTGTTGGCCCATTCATTGGCGGGAACTCCCCTCCAGCTGGCCGACTATGAAGCTCAATCCCACCACATTTTATACACTGTTGTACAGGCGCTGGCAGAACAAAGCAAAACAACACAAAGCCACCACCAACATAAGTAACTCCCCAACCATATGAGAAGACCAGAGGAAAGAAAAGTGATTGTGGGAGGAGAAAGGCGATGAGAACTATTACTAATAATGAATTGAAAGAGAAAAATGGGGAAAAGGAACACAGAAAAAGTAACAAAAATAATAAAAGGAGAGAAGAATGGAAAATAGAGTAGTCAAAGATAAAAGTAAAATAGTATGAAAAAGAAAAAAGTGAAAATAATAAAGAAAGAACCAAGTGGATTTATCTCAGTAGAGTTTAGGGCTTACCTGCTGGTTTCTTCCTTTGGGTACCTAGCTGATGTCTGAGTTTGGTGTAAGGCAATGTTAGGTGCTATCCTCGTCTGGCCCCTGTCAGCCTTTTTGAAGCTACAAGCAATCCGCTGTTTATGGCAGGTTCCTCTGGGCTTGGCTGCTCCTAGGATGGGTCAAGCTATTCTGCACAGCTGGCTTTTATCATCACTGGATCCAGGGCTGTGCGAGCAAATGTTTCACGCCCCTGCAGGATCTGCCTCTGCCTGTTTACCTGCTGATCTGTTGTCAGTAGACTCCTGACTATTCCTGAGAGGGCTTCTGGCAAAATCAAGGGGCTGTGATTCCTGGACCTCCTATGGGAGGCACCTTTTAGACTTCAGGGAAGATGGTGTGTTCTTCTTCCCTGGAGCCAGTAGTCTAAGTTTTTTTCAGGATCGTTTCCCTGTATTTGCTTGGGCTGGGCCCCTTGTAGGCCTCCAGAGCCAAGATTTTGAGTCTGCTGGACCCTGGGAAGGTGTTTCTGTGGCTCCCCCATGAGGGGAAAGCACCCATCTGTTTTCCAGGAAAATGTATGGATTAGCTGTGCCATATAGCCAGTCTCTGATAATCCCTGAGTCTGTTTACGTCGCTGTCTCCTCGGCAAGCGTTAAGATGCAGGATGGGACAAAAGAAAGAAAAATGAAACCCCGGAAAACCAAAAAAACTAAGACAGGGCAAAACTGAAAAAAGAACAAAAAAGCTACAGGATTGAGTGAACAGGTTTGACATGTGGAATTTCAGAGGGTGGAGGGAGCAGTATCCCACTGATAAGGTAGTTGATTTTCCCCTGGAAGGGGCTAGCTCTTCTCGAGAAAGACGGCTGCCGTGGAGCCCAGGTATGTCCTGGTCCCCGGCATCCCCCAGCCACTCCCCCAGGTTTCTCTGCAGTGCTTCCCGCTCCAGCCTCCTAGCATGACTCCAGTCCGTGCCGCTGTCCCTTCACTGGGGCCCTAGGTGAGTAGCTGCCAACACAAAACCTGTGCTTTGCCCCTTAAAAAAAAATGGTGGGTTTGTCCCCAGAGGTTTTTGTCTCTCCTCAGCAGAGACAGCCCCACGGCTGGCAACTACACAGCAGGCTGATCTTGGGACTAGCTCTCTGTGCTTGAGGGCCTGGTCTGTGGTCCTGGCTTCACTTCTCCCACAAACACTCTGTGCTCATGTGTGGGCCTGGCCCCTGCCCTTCCTACTGGTCTAGGGGTGGATTTTTGGCCATCTTTGGTTAAAAGTCTCTTTTTCACTTTTTCAGGTAGTGTTTGGTTTCACTCATGTGATTGTCCTTCTCCATTAATTTTATTTCCAGTCTGGTCTGGGAGGCAGTGTGCAATATATTCTCTCCCACTCTGCCACCGTTTGCCAGTCCTCCCTGATAAATTCTATTTTCTCAGTAAAGTAAAATATAAGGTCATCATCTGAAAATAAGGATGGTGGATGAATTGTCCAGGGTTTAAGGAAAGAGGAAAAGATTTGAATAGTTGTCTGAGACTGGTAGAGGGATTGAGTTAACAGTGAGTTAGGTGAAGTATAATAGCCTACCAGCATTAAGGGTCCACTGAGTTTTATGGTAAAACATTTAACACAAGACCACTCAATGTGGATGTACATTTTTCTTTTGCCCAATTTAACTGCAGAAATTAAGGCAAATGGCTGACAAATAGTTGGATTTATCCAGGATTATGATTTTTTTCAAATGTGTGTGACAAAGACAAAACTTAGTAAAGTATCTGACACTGAAGTACTAATTAAACATTTATGTAAGTGCTATTGGAATTAAGAAATATTTTGAATACTGTTATTACTATGTAAGTAAGTATATTATGAAAGCTATAGAGTGAAGAATTAAATTTCATATAATCTGTATTAAATGAAATATAATCATGATTCCTGGAAAATTATAAATCATTTCAATTTTCTAAAAGTATACCAACAATGTTATGATTATTAATTACATCTCATATTATGAAATTCACTTTTTATGTTACCTGTGTTGTTCCCAAAGTATGTATATGTGAATATGTGAACTTACATATTTGTTTGTTTGTTTATTTATTTTTAGAGAGAGGGGAGGAGGGGGAAAAAGGGAGAGAAACATCAATGTGCGGTTTTCTCTTGTGCGCCCCCTACTGGGGACCTGGCTCACAACCCAGGCATGTGCCCTGACTGGGAATCAAACTGGTGATCCTTTGGTTCACCACAGGCCAGCACTCATCCACTGAGCCACACCAGCCAGGGCAAACTTACCTGTTTTTATGACTAATCTGTATACAGTTGTATTAGTTCCTTATATATTCACTTGAAAATGTTAACAGCTGCTTTTTATTGAGCACCCACTATGCCCCAGGCACTTAACCAAATACTTTAAATCTATAATCACATATAATCTTTATAACAACTTTTTAAAGGACTTACTATTAGCGATCTTTTATGCCCAAGACTATTGAACCTATAAGTAGTGAGGCTGGAATTTACAGTGAGGTCTGTTTGCCTGCCAATCAGAGGGCTGCTCATTGAGCCATGCTGACCTCAGGGGTTAGAATTCTCATCAGTCCCATTAGTTGGAGAAAGACCAAGACAGAAGATGTTTAAAATTTAGGCAGATATTCCAAATGTTCCTGTTTATACTTCCATTTACATTTTGGTCAGAGCCCCATCCCCCATGCCCCAATCACCTTATTTTCCTTGGCCTGTCCAGAGGTCCCTAGGCATCTCTCCCAATTTCAAGCCTCTTGTAGCCTGCTTTATCTGATTATCTTATTTTCTGATTAGGTGTCATTGTTTTCACAGAGGCTGTTGAAATCTTTTACGAATGGAAATTTAGGGATCTCTCGTATTCATCTTTGTATCCACAGTAGAAACAGAGTTATTAATACACACTAGGCATTAATAAACTTTTGTTGAAAAGATTGAAAAACAAATCACTTATGGCTTCGCATTATATTTGCTGGACCATAACCTGTCTGTTGTCCTGTGCACTCCTCCTTCCTGCTCTGTTCTGCTGTCTGCTTTGTGGTGGACTTCTGCAGGTTGCCCTTCCCGAGCTGCAGTGTCAGCAAGCTTTTGCCTCTGTGGAAGGAAATTGGAGAGTGAAAGAAAGGAAGAAATCAGAGTATTTCCTTTACATTCTTCTTTTCTTGGAAGTTTTTCTCTTGGGCCCTGGTTATATCAGACAGCTCTCCCTCAGTGTTCCCAGATTTTGTGAGGAAATCCCTACTGTGGCTTAAGCTTTTGCTAGTGGTTTCAGCTTCTGCCTCTGGAAACACCAGTTGCATCCGTCCAGTCTTGAGGGTAAATGGGACTTCTCCTGTTGCTGATCTTGGGGTTGCCTTATTTCCTCTCTCTGGCTTCTCAGCAGTTCTAACATTTGGGTAATCAGTATCCTGGATTAAATTCCTTCTCTTTTACATGTTGGGAGTGGTTTCTGTTTTCCTGGTTGGGAACTGATTGATGACACCCACTTTCATTTCTATCTCTCTATCATTGGATTTTAGTACAGTAATATTAGTTAACTTAATATTTAACAAAATACTGAACATTATTCAGTGAGACCCTATGTCAAATTTTTACTTTACTGGCTTGAAACACCTTCTCACTTTCTAAAATCTCATGTAGTTTTTCCTTTTCTTTGGTTAGAAAAAGGTGCTATTCCTTGGGTCTGAAATATGTTCCTCGCCTTCTTTACATCTTAATTATTCCTACAAGCATTTCTGCAAGAATCTATTTGGATGTGGCTTCTTCTACGAGGCATTCACTCATTCTACCTTACACAGTACTCAATGCTCACTCTCAGTCTAGTACTTTAATTTTGTATTTCCTTACTTCCCAGTACCTACCTCAGTGTTATCACTCATTGCATTATATTTTAAATGCACAGCACACAGTGATCTGGTCCAGATGGTGAGTGGTAAATCCTGCAGTCACGTCCTCCCATCACCAAATCAAAATTACAACTAAATTATAGAACGATCAACCTGGATAACCATCTGAAGACTAGGTGAGCAGAAATTCTATAACTAAGGACATAAAGAGGAAGCCATGTTGAGACTGATAGGAGGGGAAGAGACACTAAATGGGCTGACCCTTCACCCACTGTGGCAATTGAGAATCTAGAGGACTATCTTAGCAGCAGAGGTCCTCCCTGAGGAGGAAGGGGTCTGAGCCCCACACCAGGCTCCTCAGCTTGGAATACCAGTTCTGGGAAGAAGAGCCTCCTTAACATCTGGCTTTGAAAATCAGTAGGGATTCCATCTATCCAGGTGAGACTGAAGGCTGCTGGAGACCTAGGCATCCTCTTGAAGGGCCAATTCACAAACTCTGACTCACAGACGCTCACCTTGAGCTGTGGTAGTGGAACAGCTAGCTGTTCAGGAGGCATCAGAGACATGCAGGGAAAAACTGAGTTTTGTGGTTTCAGGCTCAGGGCTCCCTGAGGACTCTCTGACTCCATGCCCTGCTTAGCCTGCATGCCGCCCAAAGGTCTCTCAGCGTGGCTTTCTCACTCACCCTTTTCACCTTGCCCGCAGTTAAAACTCGCACTGAATTAGCCTGGTAAACTCCACTAGCTGCAATGTTATGAATTTCTGAGACCATGCCCCACTACAAAGGTCTACATGCCTCGGGCAGTTTGCAGCTGGCCTTCGTATATCCTGTGACTTTTGCTGAGTGACCTCAGGCCCAGGACTAGAGCCAAATCTGAATGTGTATTAACCTGGTCAACGCTACTTGCCCCACCATGGTGACTCCCTGAGACTCTGCCTTACCCAATTTGTGTATTGCCTGAGGCTCTTTCAGCAGCTGAGCCTTGCAGGCAGCTGGAAGGTAGCATCAAGTCTCAGAGTGCTGTGGGTCTTTTGCTGACCTTCCCAGGTTTAGTACTGGTAGCAGCTGGCCTCGATGGCCCCTGCCTTGCACATCCAGGCCCAGCAAAGGCAGCTACCAATAGCAGATTGCTTTGTAGCTCCTAACAGTTAAACCCAGGCCAGATACAGACTATGTCTGACATTTAACTTGCACCACAGTCCCTCTGAAGAGGCCTCAGAACCAATTCACTTGGTGGCTGGCTTTAGATCACCATATTAATAGATCTATAAACAGTACATGCAAAGGGGAGGTCTTGGTAGGCACCAGACCCTGCTTGGGTGAGTCCCGCTCTTTGGGGTTAGCCCCCACCACAGTAGCTCAAATGCTGTGATTATGTGAATCCTCACTGCCAGCCAGCCTGAGGGTCAGTCTCATCCATTGATGTACCAACAGCAACCAAGGCTCAACTATAACAGGAGAGCTGATACAACTCACCCAAGAGGCACTCCTGGAGCACCCAGCTCAGAGTATCAGGGAGACTGTGTGATTGGGACCCACAGGACACCTACTACAAAGGCCACCCTGCCAAAACTGGGTAAGAAGTAGCAGATCTACCTAATACATAGAAAAAAATACAGAGAGGCAGCCAAAATGAGAACACAAAGAAACATGTCCCAAATTAAAAACTAGGAGAAGTCTTCAGAAAAATAACTAAATGAAATGGAGGCAAGTAATATACTAGATACAGAACTCAAAACACTGGTTATATGAATTCTAAAGGAACTTAGGTCAAGAATGAATGAACTCAGAACTTCAACAGAGGGATAGTAAGCATTAAAAAAGGACATAGAAACCATAAAAAAGAACCAGTTAGGAATGAATACAATAACTGAAATGAAGAACGTACTAGAAGGAATTAACAGCAGATAACATGAACTAGGGTATTGAATCAGAGATTTGGAAGAAAACACCCAATTAGAACAGCAAAAATAAAATAATAATAATAAAAATGAAGATAGTTTAGGCATCTCTGGGACAACATCAAACATAATATTCGCATTATAGGGGTACCAGAAGGAGAAGAGAGAGAGCGCAAGGGATTGAGAACCTGTTGGAAGAAATGACTGAAAACTTCCCTAATCTGGCAAAGGAAAAAGACATACAAGTCTAAGAAGCACAGAGAGCCCCAAACAAGATGAACCCAAAGAGGTCATTGTAATTAAACACATCATAATTAAAATGGCAAAAGTTAAAGACAAACAGAGAATCTTAAAGGCAACAAGAGAAGATGGTTAGTTACCTACAATGGAACTCCCATAAGACTCAGCTGATTTCTCAACCAAAACTTTTCAGGCCAGAAGAGATTGGCATAAATATTCAAAGTAAGGACTTAAAACCAAGAATACTCCACCCAGCAAGGCTATCAGTTATAATGGAAAAAAGAGATAAGTAGTTTCCCAGACAGGAAAAAGCTAAAGGAGTTCATTGACACCAAACCAATATAGAAAGAAATATAAAGGGATTTTTTTAAGATGAAGAAAGAGAAAAAGGAACATAAATATGATAATAAAATGGCAGTAAGAACACACCTATGCATAATCACTTTCAATGTAAATGGATTACATACTTTAATCTAAAGACATAAGGCATTGTTCTTGGTTTCTCTTTCTGGTAGCTCATTATTGAGTATAAAAATGCTGTCAATTTCTCAGTATTGACTTTGTATCTTGCTATGTTGCTGAATTCATTTATTAGATCTAGTAATTTTTTGGTGGAGTTTTTAGGATTTTCTTTGTACAATATCACGTTGTCTGTGAATAATGACAGCTTTAGTTCCTCCTTTCCAATTTGGATGCCATTTATTTCTTTTTCTTGTATGACTGCAGTGGCTAGGACTTCCAGGACTATGTTGAATAAGTGTGGTGAAAGCACACATCCCTGTCTTGTTCCTGATCTTAAGAGGAACACTTTTAATTTTAGCCCATTGTGAATTACATTAGCTGTGTTTTTATATATAGCCTTTATTATGTTGGGGTATGATCACTCTAGTCCCACTTTGCTGAGAGTTTTTATCATAAATGGGTGCTAGATTTTATCAAATACTTTTTATGTATCTATCAACAGGATCATAAGATTTTTGTCTTTCATTTTGTTCATGTGATGTATCACATTTATTGATTTGTGAACATTTTACCAACCTTGCATCCCTGGAATAAATCCCACTTGATCATGGTATGATCATTTTGATATATTGCTGGGTCCAGTTTGCTAATATTTTGTTGAGGATTTCAGCATCTATGTTCATTGGAAACATTGATGCCTGTAATTTTATTTCTTTGCTGTGTATTTACCTGGTTTTGGGCTTAAGATAATACTGGCCTCATAAAAAGAACATGGAAATTTTCCCTTGTCTTGAATTTTTTTGAATAGTCTGAGAAGGATCAGTATTAGTTCTTTTTTGAATGATTGGTAAAATTCTCCTGTGAAGCTATCTGGCCAAGAACTTTTGTGTGCTGGGAGTTTTGGATTACTGCTTCAATTTCATTTGTTATTATTGGTCTGTTCAGGTTTTCTGCTTCTTCCTGATTCATTTTTGGGAGATTGTGTGTTTCTAGAAATTTACCCATTTCACTCAGGTTTACCAATTTCTTGGCATATAATTGCTCATAGTAATTTCTCACAATCCCTTATAATTCTCTGGTATCAGTTGTTATTTCACCTCTTTCATTTCTGATTTCATTTATTGGGCTCTCTCTCTCTCTGTTTTTTTTTTTTTTTTTTTTTTTTTTTTTTTTTTTTTTTAGTCTTTATGTTGTTGATTTCTGCTCTGACCTTGATTATCTCCTTCCTTGTACTTGTTCAGGGTTCGTTTGTTGTTGTTTTTCTAGTTCTTTTAAGTGCAGTGTTAGGTTGTATATTTGAGATTTTTCTTGCTTCTTGAGGTAGGCCTATAGTGCTGTGAACTTTCCTGTCAGGATTGCTTTTGCTGTGTCTCATAGATTTGAGGTTGTTATATGTTTATTTTCATTCATTCCCAGTAATTTTGTTCCCTGCCTTGATTCCATTGGTTACTCATTTGTTATTTAATAACATGCTATTTAGCCTCTAAGTATTTGAATGTTTTTGAGTCTTTTTATTGAGATTGATTTCCAATTTCATGCCATTGTGATCTGAGAAAATACTTGCTATGAATTCGATTTAGTTGAATTTGTTAAGGCTTGCTTTGTGACCTAACATGTGGTCTTTCTTTGAGAATGATCTGTGTGCACTTGAGAGGAGTGTATATTCCACTTCTTTGTGAAATGTTCTATAAATATCAATTAAATACATTTGATCTAGTGTGTCATTTAATGTTAGCATATCCTTGTTGATTTTTTTCTGGAAGATCTGTCTTTTGTTGACATTGGGGTGATAAAATCACTTATTATGACAGTGTTGTTGTTAAAGTCTTCCTTAAAGTCCACCAAGATTTTTTTAAATATTTAATTGCTCCTGTATTGGGTACATATATGTTTACAAGGGTTATGTCCTCTTGTTGCATTGATTCCTGTAGTATTATGTAGTGACCCTCTTTGTGTCTTTTTATGGACTTTGTTTTGAAGTCTATTTTGTCAGATATAAGTATTGCTGCCTAAGTTTTTTTTCATTTCTATTTGCACGGAGTATTTTTCTCCACCCTTTTACTCTCAACCTGTGGAAATCTTTTGTTCTGAGCTGTGTCTCTTGTAGATAGCATATATTTGGGCCATGTTTTCTTATCCATTCAGCTACTCTGTGTATTTTGTTGGAGCATTTAATCCATTTACATTTAAGGTTATTATAGATAGATAATTATTTATTGCCATTTTTTATTTTACCTGTCTTTTTCTCTCTCCCTATTTCTTCCTCTTAAAGGAGATCCTTTAACATTTCTTGCAATGCTTGTTTGGTGGCAATGAGCTCCTTTAACCTTTCTTTTTCTGGGAAGCTCTTCATTTGTCCTAAAATTTTAAATGATAGCCTACCTTGGAAGAGCAATCTGGGCTGTGTGTTTTTAGCTTTCAGCAATCTGAATATTTCTTATCATTCTCTTCTGGCCTGTAGTGTTTCTGTTGAGAAATAAGCTGAGATTCTTATAGGGACTCCCTTGTACATAACTGACTTTCTTTCTTTTGCTGCCTTTGAAGTTCTCTCTTTGTCTTTAAACTTTGCCATTTTAATCATCATGTGTCTCGGTATGGGTCTCTTTAGGCTCATCTCGATTGACATTCTCTGTGCTTCCTGAACTTTTGTAACCTTTTCCTTTACCAGGTTAGGAAAGTTTTCTGCATTATCTGTTCAAATAGGTTCTCTATCCCTCTCTCACACACATTTCCTTCTGGTAGTCCTATGATGTGGATGTTATTATGCTTGGTATTGTTCCAAGTGTTCCTTAGATTTTCCTCATTTCTCTTAAGTCTCTTATCTTTTTCATTTTCTCTTTGTGTGGATACTGATATCTTGTCCTCTAATTTGCT
The DNA here is from genome assembly GCA_039655065.1 of Glossophaga mutica. Lineage (NCBI taxonomy): Eukaryota > Metazoa > Chordata > Mammalia > Chiroptera > Phyllostomidae > Glossophaga > Glossophaga mutica. Next base: position 25,868,395 of record CM077308.1, read on the forward strand.
GTTTACAGGAGATCCGCTTTAGATAAAAAAACACAAAGATGAAAGTAAATAGATGGAAAAAGATATTTCATACAAATAGAAATGAAGAAAAGCTGGGTCACAATACTTATATCAGACAAAATAACCTTTAAAACAAAGGCTATAGTAACAGACAAAGAGGGACATTACATAATGATAATGGGATCAATCAAACAAGAGGATATAACCCTTGAAACCTTGATGCACCCAAGATAAGAGCACCTAAATATAAAAAGCAAATATTGCTGGGCATAATGGGAAAGATTGATAGTAATACAATTAGAATAGGGAACTTTGACACTCCACTGACATCAGTGGATAGATGTTCCAGAAAAAAAATCAACAAAGAAATAGCAGCTTTGATTGACACATTAGTCCAGATAATTGTAATTGATATTTTTAGAGTATTTCACCTCAAAAAAGCAGAATAAACATCTTTTCATATGCAAGTGGAACATTTTCCAAGATAGACTGCATGTTAGGCCACAAGTCTCAGTAAATTTAAGAAGATTGAAATTATATCTAACATCTTCTCTGACTACAGTGTTATGAAACTAGAAATCAGTTAAGAGAAAAAATTTAAAAACACACAAACACCTGGAAGCTAAAAAACATGTTACCAAGCAATGGGTTAACAAGGAGATCAGGGAAGAAATCAAAAGATACCTTGAGAAAAATAAAAAGAAAAACACAATGACCACACATCTATGGATCACAGCAAAAGAAGTTCTAATAGGGAAATTTGTAGCAATACAGGCCTACCCTAAGAAACAAGAAAAATATCAAATAAATAATCTAATATTATACCTAAAGAACTTGAAAAAGAACAACAACAAAAAAGGCCAAAATGGCTAGAAGGAGAAAAATAATAAAGATCAGAGCAGAAATAAATGCAATAGTCTCAAAAATACAATAGATCAATGAAAACATGAGCTGGTTTTATGAAAAGATAAATGAGATTAATAAATGTTTAACCAGACTCATAGAAAAAGAGAGAGGACTCAAATAAAATAAGAAATGAAGGGGAGCAGTGACAACGGACACCACAGAAATACAATGGATTATAAGGAAATACTACAAACTATGATATGCCAGCAAATTACTCAGTGTGGAAGAAATGGATAAATTCCTAACCACATACAGTCTTCCAAGACTTAACCAAAAACAAACAGAATAGACTAACTACTACCAACAAAACCAAATCAGTAATCGAAATACTTCTAACAAACAAAAGTCCTTGACTGGATGGCTTCACAGGTGAGTTTTCCTAAACATTCAAAGGACAACTAACACCCATCATTCTCAAACTATTCTAGAAATAGTTAAGAGGAGGAAATGCTCCCAAGTTCATTTTATGAGGCCACCATTATTTCAATTCCTAAAGCAAAGACACTACAAAGAAAAAAATTATAGGCCAAAATCCTGATGAACATAGATGCAGAAATCCTCAACAAAACCTTGGGATACTGAATTAAAAAATACATTAAAAAGATCATACACCCTGATCAAGTGGCATTTATTTCTGGGATGCAAGGAAGGTGCAATATCCACAAATCAATTAATATGATCCAACACAAATAAAAGGAAGGATAAAAATCATATGAGCCTATCAATAGATGCAGGAAAAAAGCATTTGACAAAATCTAGCACCCATTTATGATAAAAACTCTCAGAGCCTGAAGTGGGAATAGAGAGAAAATACCTCAACATAGTAAAGGCTATTTGTGACAAACCTACTGATAATATTATACTCAGTGGAGAAAAACTAAAAGCATTTTACTTAAGATCAGGAACAAGATAGGGATGTCCACTTTCACCACTCTTACTCAACATAGTACTGGAAGTCCTAGCCTCAACAATCAGACAAAAAAATAAAAATAAAAAAACAAAAACAAAAACAAAAATGAATAAGTAAAAGGCTTCAGTATTGGAAAGGAAGATGAAATATGTCATTATTTTCAGATGACATGATGTTATATATAGCGAGCCCTAAAGATCTTATGAAAAAACTACTATAACTAATAGAAAAATTCAGAAAAGCAGCAGGATATAAAACTAATATTCAGATATTGGCTGCATTTTTATACACCAATAATGAACTATCAAGAAGAGAAATGAAGAAAATGATCTTATTTACAATTGCACAAAGTATACCTAGGAAAAAACTTAACCAAGAGGTAAATATCCTGGACTTGGAAAATTTTAAGTCATTGAAAAAACAAATTAAGAAGATAGAAAAAAATGGAAGTTTATATTGTGCTATAGATAGGAAGAAGTAACATCTTTTTAAATGTCCGTACTACTCAAAGGAATTTATAGTTAGATTCAGTGTAGTTCATATCAAAATCCCAATGGCATTTTTCACAGAACTAGAAAAAATAATCCTAAAATTTATGTGGAACTACAAAAGACTCTGAATAGCCATAGCAATCTTTATTTTTAAAAAAGTTGGAGGTATTATACTACCTGGTATCAAACTATATTACAAGGTTACAGTAATAAAAAAAATAGCATGTTAGTGGCATAAAAACAGAGACATAGAAATCCATGGACCAAAACAGAGACCCCAGAAATAAACCCATGTGTATATGGTCAATTAATATATGACAAAGGAGGCAAAAACATATATTGAGGTAAATACAGCCTATTCAATAATGGTGTTGGGAAAGTTGGACAAATATGTGCAAAAAAATGAAAGTAGGCCACATTCTTACACCATATACAAGAATAAACTCAAAATGGATTAAAGATCTAAATGTAAGAACCCAAACCATAAAACTCCTAGAAGAAAACAGAGGCAGTAAACTCTCTGACCTTTCTCTTAGGAATATTTTTTTCCTGACAATCTCTCCAGTCAAGGGAAAGAAATGAAAAAATAAGTAGGACTACATCAAACTAAGAAATTTTTGCACAGCAAAGAAAAGCATCAACAAAAGGAAAAGGCAATGTACTGAGTGGGAGAAGATATTGTCAGTGATATCCAATAAGCAGTTAGTATACAAAATTTATAAAGAACTCATATGACTCAACACCAAACAAAGAATCCAATTAAAAAAATGGGCAGAGGACCTGAATAGACAGTTCTCTAAAGAAGACATATAAATGGCCAATAGGCATATGAAAAGATGCTTAACATGACTAATAATCAGAGAAATGCAAACTAAAACCACAATGAGATATCACCTCACACCTATCAGAATGGGTATGATCAATAAGTCAACAAACAACAGGTGTTGATGAGGATGTAGAGAAAGATGAACCTTCATGCACTGTTGGTAAGATTACATTTGGTGCAGGTACTATGGAAAACAGTATGGAGGTTCCTCGAAAATCAGAAATAAAATTACTTTATGACCCAGCAGTTTTAGTTCTGGATATGTATCTGAAAAAGTCCAAAACACTAATTCAAAATGATATATGCACCCTTATGTTCTTTGCAGCATTATTTATAATGGCCAAGATATGGAGGCAATCCAAAGAGTCATCAATAGGAGTGGATGAAAAAGCTGTGGTACATATATACAATGGAATATTACTTGGCCACAAAAAGAATGAAATCTTATAATTTTCTACAACATGGATGGACTTACAGTATATGATACTTAGTGAAACAAGTCAGACGGTGCCGACTGGTATGGCTTAGTGGACTAGGCATCCTCCTGCAAACTGAAAGGTCGCTGGTACAATTCCCAGTCAGGACCCACGCCTGGGTTGCAGGCCATGTCCCTGGTTGGGGGCATTCGAGAGGCAACTGATTGTGTTTCTCTCCCTCTTTCTCCCTCCCTTATCCTCTCTCTAAAAATAAATAAATAAAATCTTTTTAAAAAAGAAATGTCAGACAGAGGCACATACCATATGACTTCACTTATATGGGTAATGTAAAGAACAAAATAAGTGAAAAAACAAAACAGACATGGACTTGTAGATAAAGAACAAACTGAGGGTTTGCCAGATAGGAGGAGGTTTGGGAGATGGGTGAAAAAGGTGAAGGGATTAAGAAGTACAAATTGGTAGATATAAAATAATCACAGAGTTATAAAGTACAGCATAGGGACCTAGCTGGTGTGGCTCAGTGAATTGAATACTGGCCTGTGAACCAAAAGGTCACCGGTTTGATTCCTGGTCAGGGCACACGCCTGGGTTGCAGGCCCGGTCCCCAGATGGGGGCATGTGAGAGACAACCCAGTTAATATATCTCTTACACATCAATGTTTCTCTCCCTCTCTTTCTCCCTCCCTTCCCATCTCTCTAAAAATAAATAAATAAAATCTTTAAAAAAAAGTACAGCATAGGAAATACAGTCAATAATATTATAATAACTATATATGGTGGTAGGTGGGAACTAGAATATTGGGGTGATTGCTTTGTACATTATTCACTATATGATTGTCTAACAGTTATTCTGCATACCTGAAACTTATATAAATATTATTGATATGTATACAGAGACAATAAATATCATAATATTTATTATATACCAATAATAAAATTGTGGGGGACCCTGTCCTGGGCACCAGATGTGGGGGGGCTCCACCCGCAGAGCCCCATCCCTCCGTCACGGATGAAAATAAAAACTACCAAGACATCTTCTGCTTGGGGAGGAAAGGGGTCAAACTCTCAGAGGAGAATGACCCAGAGCCCCATCCTCACTAGGCTTTTATTGGGCTCAAATACACTGGAATACAGGTTTAACATGTCAAAGAAATCTGAGGGCTTAATCTGAGCCAGTGTTTGTCAGGAAAGGGGGTTGCCAAACTTTGGGAGACATACTCATTTCCTCCTGGGACACTTATCACCTAAGGGAGAGCACTCTTAGCAAAGCAGGTTTCACAGGACTTTAGGAATTCTTTCTTATGCCAATCACCCAGGGACCCATTCTGGCCGGCACAGGGCTGCACCGCTCACCCCCACAGTTTCAGGCTTTAAGGCAATTAGGAAGCAGGAGACATCTCCCAGATGGAAATGAGGACTCGGGCTATGTCAGAATAGCCAAGGGGCGAGGGTCCATCACATCCTCTTTGCTGCAACCCCCCCGAGTCCTTCCATGAGGCCTCCCAAGTGGTTGCGTCTGGCTTAGGTTGCTCCTCCCATGAGGAGTCTTACCCATCATTGACTGCCAACCAAGCAATGGGGCCAGAGATGGATGAGGCAGAAGCAGTGCTCCTGCCAGGGAGATAAGCTTTGTCTCCTTAGTAGGTCACGTCCTTGTGACAGAACAGACCCAGATGAAGTGGGTCCCTTGGGCTCTTACACAGCCCACCATGGGGTGAGGGTTACAACTCCTGAAACCAGGCTGAATGGTCCACAACATAACATAATATAATATTCATGGTGATATAAATATAAATATATGCATAATATATAAATATGGTAATTGTAAAATAAAATTTTAAAATGCACAGCAGACTTCTCTCCTGAATCCTGGTAGAATAACAGCTTCAACTGTGTGAGGATACCCTGGACTTTCTCCCTGTACATATATGCAATGACCTATGTCCTTCTTTCATTTATAAAGAATTTTTTAAAATCATGTTTTATGTTAAGATTTAAAAATAGGATATTAAATATGTGCTTATATCTTGATAAATTATTTGCCTTTTATGGTATTGTATCTTTTTCTTTTGCCTGTCTTTATGTACAGGGGTGGTCAAAAGTAGGTTTACAGTTGGATGCATGGGAAAAACATCTAGGTTATGATTATTACAATAACTTTACTAATTCAAAAGAGTGCCACTCACAGCCCTGACTGGTGTGGCTCAATTGGTTGGGTGTCATCCCACAAAGCAAAGGGTCACAAATTCCCAGCCAGAGTCGATGCCTGGGTTGCAGGCCGGGGCCCCCATTGGGGGTGCACAGGAGGCAACCAATTGATGTTTCTCTTGTCCATCAGTGTTTCTCTCCATCTCTTTCTCCCTCCCTTCCTCTCTCTCTAAAAATAAATAAATAAAATCTTTAAAAAAAGAATGTCACTCAAAACGGCAAACATATTTTGCTCACTTCTATATGTCTTGTAATATAAATGTAAAACAAATTCATCAGCTTCCTGTGGCAGGGTGAGTGGAAGGGGCAGCAGGTGCCATGTCCAGCTGCAAAGGTGGCAAGAAGCCCCTGAAACAGCCCAAGAAGCAGACCAAGGAGATGGATGAGATAAGGCATTCAAGCAGAGGCAAAACGAGGAGAAGAAACCCGAGAGGCTAAAAGCAAAGGCTTGAGGAAGGGCCCCCTGGCCACCAGTGGAATTAAGATGTCTGGCAAGAAGTGAGCTGTTGGCTGTGCTTGGGGCAATGGTGAGCCTTCATTCCATCTGTGTTTTAGCTTCCGGATTCCCTGTCATAGTGTGTGTTTCCATTTATAGCTAGAATGAAGTGTTGTCTTGGAGCCATTTATACATTTAAGAATAAACTTTCCCCCAAAATTATAATAATCATGCAATGGCTCATTTCTTTAGTTCAGCCATTTTAACTTTAGTTAGCTGGGAAGTCAGAGTAAACTCAGTCCAGAATCCTGTCAGAGTGTGTTCTTCAGTCTTTTTTCTTTCCTAAATTCTGTACCACCTGTAATTAAACAAATCATTTGAAAAAAGTTTAGTATATTTAATTTTTCTAATTTAAATTTATCCATTTTAGTCATTTCAATTCATCTCCTTTATTCAAATTAAAAAGTAATCTATAACATGTATAATATTTCCATAGAAAGTGCTAAATTTTTATTGTTTTTACCCTACCAACTTATCTAACAGTAGTATAGAACTGCACTGTCTAACTTGGTAGCTACCAGCCACTTATGGCTATTAACCATTGAAATGCAGCTAAGTCCAAGTTAAGATTTACTGTAAATATAAAATATCCACTGGCTTTCAAAGACAAAATAAAGCATGTAAACTGTCCTGAGGATTTGTCTATTGATTACTTTGAAATGATGTTATTTTGGGTATGCTAGATTAAAAGTATATTTAGTCAATCTCACCTATTCCTTTTGCTTTTTTAAGTCCTTTAAAATGTAGTTACTAGAAAAATTTAAATCACAGAAGTGGCTTGCATTATATTTCTATTGCACTGCGCAGAACTTGCTGGCTAATGGGGAAATTTGCAGAGGTAACAAGACCTGCTTACTGGCCTAATAATACCCAGCCCTTGTGCATTGTACATTGCCAGGGTAGGTCAGACAATATCACCATGAAAAATAATAAAGTGAAAAGCTACCAGTTGCCAATGTTTATTAATAGGAAGATACAGTAAGGTACTGTATAGTTTTCAGTGAAGGGATCAGGAGAGTTAGTCTTCATATTAGCAAGTAAACTGCTTGTTCTCATCCACTGGAGCAGTCAGAAGGAACTTTATTTCATCGGATGATATAGTAACACACTGTGAACAGTGAAATGAAATGTAATGTTCATCTCTGTTGTGTTTTCCTTTCCTCAGAGAAAGATGGAGCAAAGTGGTATAGATTTCTCCTGATAGGAACTCTGTTAAAAGCATCAATGGCACTCAAAATATTCCATGATAATGTTCCAGTAAGAAGTCAGTACATTTGGTATCAGTCAACTGATAATGGGTGAAGCTAAAAATAGTTCCTAGGCTTTATAGCAATTGTATCTTACATAGAGTAAGCATTCGGTAAATATATATGAATTTGATTTTTGTTTTGATGCTGGTTGGCAAGTTTCTAGAAACTAAAGCAAAAAGCACTGATAATGTGATGTACATCCAAGTAACGATATATTGATACTTAATATGGGCTATACTGAAAAGATAATAATTTACCCACGGGCCAGGAGTTAGCCACAGCAAAAAAATACACATTCCATTTGTTTTTACATCATTTTGTTTTAGGAAAGAGCATCTTATATGCAGGGGTGGGCAAAAATAGGTTTACAGTTGTTTGTATGGAAGATAACACAATAATAAATGATACAAGAATAAACTCTGTGTTTTGCATATCCACAGCTATAAACCTGCTTTTGCCCCACCTTGTATGTGTACTCACACATACACACTCATACACATATACATATAAACATACATAGAAAACACTGATATGTAATAATAGTTTATGGTACTGTCACAGCTTCCTTAAGGTCATGCATATCTTAGAGGAACGTATTGATCTCATTTTACAGAATACAAACATTTATCAAACATTTACACTATACCAGTCACTGTACTAAATTCTTACATGCATGACACCACTGAGTGTTCTCAGCAGCCTTGTGAAGTACATATTTCTATTATGTATAAATTATAAATAAAGAAATGAGGGTCAGAGCAGTGCATTAAATGCCCAGTGTCACCATAAATGGCAGAGCTTCAATTCCAAACCGTGGAAAGGGACTCCAGAGTCCCTGGTACTCTTCCTTTACTCACATAACTATTTGCTAGACAGACCAGACCAGTGGAAGAGAAGCAGAATCTTAAGAAGGAGAGAGAAAGAAAAGGTAAGAAAGCTATACAATGAATCTTTAATTCAAGGAAGCTTGGTAGAAAGCTGGAGTCTGAAACCGAGTCACTGGGATAAAGAGCCAGTACTCTCAAAGAATGGGTTAACTTTTAATGAACATGTAAGCACTAAGCTTAGTGCCAAGTATTTTATATGCACCATTTTAGCTGACTTAATTTTCACAGGAATAATAAAACAAATACTATAATCATCTCCATTTCAGAGATGAGGAAATTGGCATGGAGAGTTCAAATATCTTTACCAAGTTCATGTAGCTTCTCCAGGTAAATGGAGAATCTGATATTCAAATCCAAGCTTTGTGGTTCTTGGGCCTACGCTTTCACCTATGACACTATTCTACTAGGCACTCTCATCAGAACATAATTCAGCCTGTTTTTAGAATAAATACATGTGTACCTTTGTGGCCTTTTTAGAATAAATACATGTGTCCCTCTGTGGCCTTTAGAATGAATTTTTATTCCTTCATTGTGTGTGTAAAGTGGTTTGTGCTGGCAGACCAAGATACTGTCTTATCTTCTACAAAAAAAGAAAGTTCTTCCTAATAAAACCTGTCATTCTCAGAAAGCATTAAGAAAAAAATGAGGCAAGTAGCATTTCGCAGATAATTCAACCATCATTATGCCATAGACAAATCATCAAGTCATATACTGTCCCACATTATCTAGCTTCCTTGTATTTACATTAAGGCCATGTGAGTAGTTCTTGCCAGTGAGCTCTAAGGATAAGTGTAGTGTATTTATTACAATATATGTGGGCTGAGGTGGTAAAAATTTCAAGCTTGACTCTTCAAGAGAGCTTTCTCCTTTCTGTGGTTACTGTGTAGGCTTCCTCTTCCAGGTGGTGTGGCTAGCAATGGCTAGAATTCGGTACTCTGACAACTTATGTTCTTGAGCAAATGTGTAGAGTATAGTCTCCTCTGACTCATATTAGATATGTAGCATGGAAAGAAATAAACCTTTATTGTGATAAATCATTGAGAATTGAGGTTCTTTTGGAACTGTACCATAACCCAGCCTATTCTGCCTAAAAAGTCTCTCTACCAGGTTACCTTGAGGGTATGTCAGCAGTCTGCTTGACTTTGTATGACACCAAACCACAGGGAGATTAAAAATAGATGCAAAACCTGGAATCTACTCTTACATTATTTTCAGACTCCCTTTGCCTGGATTTATTCTCTCCACTGATGCAGTTTAGAATTACTAGGGCTTTGCAGGCATTCTTTATTTCCACCGTTTTCCAACAACCAACAGAAGCAAAAATAATGGCAGCAAAACTGAACATTCCATCGCTTTGGCTGGTGTGGCTCAGTGGTTGAGTGCTGGCCTGTGAATCAAAGGGTCACCAGTTTGATTCCCAGTCAGGACATATACCTGGGTTGTGGTCCAGGTCCCCAGTGCGGGGCGTGTGAGAGACAACCACACATTGATGTTTCTCTCCCTCCCTTCCCCTCTCTCTGAATATAAATAAATAAAATCTTTAAAAGAATAAACATTCCAAAAAATTATAAAGAAAATCAGCAGCTGATTTCATAGCTGCTCTGCTTGTCCTAAATGGCTAGGGTAATAATTGCTGGGACCTAGAATTTTGCCTGAGAAAAAATAACTTATGTTATGAAGCTCTAATTCTATGTCTAACAATAAGAAATATAGGGAGATGGTTGGGAGACCAGGTTGATGGTGTGAGTCTTCATAAATACTGGCAATTTCTAGAGAGTTTCCTTTTCTTTCTCTGATTGGCCATTGACCCTGTTTGAATCACCTAGTATTAGACCACATACCTTTGTTTCTGGTCCTTTGCTCTCTTGACATCTACCTGCCACATTTTATTAAGAAATCTAAACAGAGATTGGAGATAAGTTGAATGAGAGTCATATAAATTTAAGGGAAACAAAAGATTGATTGATTTAATTCTACTTTGCGTTGAGAATTATTATGTCACATTTCAAAAATTACTTTAACCTTTATTATCAGAGTTTATTTTCAATCAATGCTTAGAACAGGTTTTTTTTTTTGTTTGTTTGTTTGTTTGTTTTTTAAGTAGCAGGACAGACATCACTATCACAATAAGGCAGAGAGTTAAACCACAGTTACCTACAGTTAAAATGAGTGACAGAATTTTGACTCAGACCTTGATTTTTTACAAAAACATGGAATTTAAAGCATTCTATTTTAGGTGACTCCAGAGTTCACTTTTAGCACAGAAAAAAGGTAGTGATTTCTGTAGCACAATGTGACAGAGACTGCTAGTTGTCCCCTGATACCTATTTTTCTTTTCTCCCATAGGAATAGAATTCTTAGATGATCAGATGTCTGCCCAAAACGAAGAGTGACATGTCCCCACCTCCCTTTTACCCAGGAATGGCCATGATTTGAACAAAAAGATGTAACTAAAATCTGTGGCAGCTTTTAGGCACTTTGGGAGACAGGTAGCAAGCATCTTTTACTTTTTTCTTCTTTATCCTTCCACCATTCCATTCCTTGTCATGAGGCTTTTTGGGGCAAAGGTGAGAAGGCTGTGCTCTTGAGTTGGTGATGCAGAGACCTGGAAAGCATGTGAGCTGCTGAGGGCTTTGCAGATCAGAGTTGCTAGTCCAGCCCCATACTGTGTAACTTTAGAATTTCACTTGAAAGGGAAACAATCTCTATGTTGTTTAAGCCACTGATATTTTGGATTCTCATTACTTGAAGCTGAATGAATTTAACCAGTAAATATGGTCAAAGAGATATCTCAGGGCAGAGCCCAGATTCTTAGGTCAAATGCTTGGGAGAACTAGCTTTTATAGAGTCTGTGGAAGGCAGAGGATGCCTATAGTAACTTAAGATGAACCCGAGATTAAGCTTTGCACTAGATCAGGCAAATATCAAAACCGGGGAAATTGGCATTTTATAACTGCATGTTTTCATCTTCTAAAATATGGAAATTTTAATAATCTCTTGTGCAGAAACTTGTAGTTAGACAAACACATATGTGACATGAAGAATTTTCTGTCTTCGTTCTTTTCCTTCTTGGTGCTTGTGGGAAAGGGGTCTTTTGGTCTAATGTATCAATGTGATGTTATTAAAGACAAAAAGGAATGTTTGACTTATAGATGCTCAGCTGTGAAGAATTTGAAACATTTATTTCATTCTACAACTATGGAGGAGCCAGAAATAAAGGTATGTATGGCCTTGTTTTTGGAGAGAGCATGAAAACCAGCAGCCAGGAGCAGAAGTGAGGAAATAAGAGAATCTAGAGGGAGATCTAGGAGAGAGAGGATTCCCAGATTCTCATCTGAGGCCTACTCAGTATGGGTCAAAAGGGATCAGGGTAAGAGAAGAGATACTTAGATGCCTCTCGATGAGTATTCCTCAGGGAATAATAAGATGTTCATTTCTAGTATGTTCATTCACCTTTATGCCTGTTCAGTGCTGTGGACCAGAGAAGAAGGGGTTACATCAAGCCAAACATTTCTTATCAAATGGACATGTTTGTGGAGGGGAACTGATTGGAAGGAATATGCCATGTTGGCAAAATGAGAATTTGGGGAAATATATTTTTAGTGACTAGTTTTAGACTATCTTGAGGAGGAAGAACTTGCATATTTTTGTTGCATAGTTGACAACTTTGGAGAAAGGTATGTGGGTTCTTGTTTGGGGACCTGCTGTAGGAAAATGAAAGAAATGTTTTCTTTGGAGTTCAAGTAACAAAATGTGGCACAGAGTTCGAGGGAGAGGAACATTTTCCTACCTCAGCAGGAAAGCCAGTGTCCCTCTTTTTCCCATCTCAGCAGTTTTCAGCAGCAGTATCCTTGAGAGAAACTTTGTCATGGTGTGCCTGGTGTCATCTGCAGTGGCACTGCCCTCAAGTCCTGGACAGGGAGAGCTGGAGTGTGAGAGAAGACATGGCAGAATGAAACTAGGGAAAGAATGGAAAACTGAATGGCTGCTTTGTGGGCGTATGTGGAAGCTCCTTGTGGACATCCTAAATGTTGGGGACACTGGGGGCAGCAGGATTCTCCCTGAGATTGTAGGAAAGGGGAGGGGCTAAGGGTCATCGATATTTGGACATATGGTGAATCATAATGTAGCAGAATGGGGATTCATCAAAACAGTGGGCTGAAGATTTTTCAAGGAGAAAGAGTCAACACATAGCCCAGAGAAAAGTGAGGACGCAATGTCTAGGAAGAGCTCGGGTGTGAGTAACTTCAAAGGGACACATGGGGGATGGATATAGTTGACAACTATAGTAGAGACTGTGATTTCATATAGTGTTCTGTAGTCTCAGGATTACATTAGTACAACTGAATTCTGTTGGCCTGAATCAGAGGTTGGCAAACTTTTCTGAAAAGGGACAGGTAGTGCTGGCTAACCAACCTAACGGATTAACCCTAAGCTTTCTTCACGAATCAGAATGCTGGGGAAACTCTGAAAGGGTTATTATTTTTAAAAAGAGAAAGAAACCACTACAGTCAATAGAGAATCTTCTTATCTAGATTTTCAATGGTGAGATGGGATTTTTGTAGCCAATAAATAAATAAATAAATAAATCTCCCTTTTGGCATTTCCAGTGTTTTTATTCAGTACCAATCCTTTTTCCATTCTCAAACCAGTAAATTTCCTCCAATGTACTTATAAAAGCAGTTACAGTTAAATACTCCTACTTCTGAGCAATTTCTCTTGATGTGACATTTCTGCAGACATTACTATTTTAAAAGGTACAAGCCTGAAAGGATAGTTTTTAAAAAAGTGCTTTTGTGTGGGTTGGCACACTAAAGGATTTTTTTTTTTTTTCAAATTGGTCATAGAGTTTTTGAAATGGGTGGAAAGAGTGTATATTATAGTCTTGTGCACCATTTTAGAAGATGACAGGCAGCTTCGTTTTAATAAAGTTGACCTGAGAATTGTGAAAGACATAAAAGTCCATTTGATTTGTAACTTGAACAGATAGGTTATGAGGTAATCTAGAGAGTGTTCACAGCATTGGAAACTTCCAGTTTTCATTTGTGCAAACTTCTACCTCAGCACTCTTCAGGAATACTGAAATAGACCCAACTTTCAAACAAGTGGTTCTTTGAACAATCCTTACTGTTCCCCGGGAACCTTTCCAGTTCCATATCAGAGAGAATCATACTTGATAAAAAATGGCTCTTACTAGGAAAATAGTAGTAATAGTAAATACCAGCCTGCAAAGGATTTTCTCATGGTTTTTGCTACAGTGGCAAAAGGCATAGGTAGAGGCTGAAAACAATCAATGAATATACTAAAGTAAATCGGTATTCTATAGTGTTAGTATTATATTAGTAAAACTTAACTTTCACGTGGTCTATGCCAGAGGTTAGCAAACTTTTCTGAAAAGGGACAGATAGTAAGTATTTTAGGTTTTGTGGGTTTCTTAGTCCATTTGGGCTGCTATAACAAAATATGACAGAGTGAGAAGCTTATAAACAACAAACTTACTTCTCACAGTTCTGGGAGGCCAGAAGTCCAAGACCAAGGCATTGGCACATTGTCTGGTGAGAACCCACTTCCTGAGTCATAGATGGCCGTCTTATTGTGTCCTCACATGGGACATAGGGTAGGGGAGCTCTGTGGGGTCACTTTTATAAAAGCACTAATCCCATTTGTAAGGGTTCCACCCTCATGATCTAAGCTCCTCCCAAAGGCCCCACCTCCATATACCAACGCATTGGGGATTAGGTTTTAGCATATGAAGTTTTGCAGGGACTAGTATAAGTGCCAGATAACCAATTTAGTGGATTAGCCCTAAACAAATCCACAAATGTTCATTCCATAGCAGTGAGCCATATTGTCCCTATTGAAATGATACAACTCTACCCCGTAGTGAGGATGCAACCATAGATGATACATAGATGAATAGCTGTGTCTATGTTCCAAAGTTCTAGTGAAACTTTATTTGTGAAAACTGGCAGTAGGTCAGATTTGGCCTGTGGGCTGCAGTTTGCAGATCCCTGTTCTCTGTTGTCTGAGCTGAACTGTATAGTCATGAAGAGCAACTGACAGTGAATGGTTCTCAGACGTGGTCTCAGGGCCAGCAGTATCTGGGTACTCGTTAGAAATGCACATTATCCCTCATTCTTGACCTATAAATCAGAAACTCTAGGGCATGGGGCCCAGCAGCATGTGATTTAAGAAGCCCTTCATTAAATGCCTCTTTTTGTGATTACCTCCTCAACTAAAATACTATGGGGGGAGGAATCTGCCTATGCTCTTTTAATGAGCTTTCGGAGGAGGAGATATTATATATTGTTTGTTAAAATTTATTGAAATAGAGAATCATTACATTTAAAAAGAAGTCCTTCAGGTGATTCTGATCTGTGCTTGTTTGAGAACCTCTGTTGTGGGTAGAGCTTTTGTAGTTGACAGGAACAGAAATCTACCCAAGCTAGTTCAAATAAACATCTTACTGAAGCTGCTGCATCGGGCAATCTCCAATATCTTGGTGTCTTACATCAGAAGTTTATTTTTTGCTTCTGTAGCAGGTCCTGGTGTGTAGATGGCCTCTGTATTGTAGCTTCACTGCCTGGAACTCTTGGCTCTAAAGTTGTTGCCATAGAGGAAGAGACAGCTGGAGGATTGGGTTTTGCACAGTGTTTCTAAGAGCCAGGGTTGGAAGTGGCCAGTATCAGTGCTTCTGGAACTTTAGTGTGCATCAGAATCACCTGGGATCTTGATACAATGAAGATTTTGGCTCAGGAGGTCACAGGTGGAGGCTGGGATTCTGCATTTCTAACAAACTCCAGTGTGATGGTGATGCCATTATCCTGCAGACCACGTGTTGAGAACATAGGGCTCACCTCCCTTCTAGGCACATCCCATTCATCTGAATCCTTCACTTGGCCCCAACATAACTACAGAGGCATTGAGGAACAATCTTCCTGTGTGCCCAGGAAGAGGCATTATTTCTGCTATATGAGCCTGTAATAAGCAACCCCATGGAATCAGGGCTAGAAATGATCTCTGAGGCTGCATAGTCACCATGGTAGGCTAATGATGCTACATCTCCCTTCCCCAAATGTCTACATCCTAATTCCCTTAGCTTGCTGTATTACTTTACATGACAAGAGGGACGTCGAAGCTTTGATTAAGGATCTTGAGATGGGGGGATTATCCTGAATTACCTGGATGGGTCCAATGTAAATAGCAGGGCCCTAATAAAGGGAGGCAAGAGTTTTATAATAGGGACATAGAAGGGAAGGCTACATGACAACAGAAGTAGAAGGAGAGAAAATATATTGCAAGATAAATTCTCAGAAATGAATAGCATATCAGTTTGGCAACTTAGGTGGTGTGAAAATGTTCTATATAATTCTTTATCTGCATCTCTGATTCTTAGCTCAGATTCCTAAGGTAGGATGGTGGGGAGATTATATATACACGTTTGGTGAGGGAGGCTTCATGTAGACTGGCTCAGATTGGCTGGAGCTTTTAAGTTCTATTGGTGTGGGCTCTCAGCCATCTTGGTGGCTGCTCTTGGTTGGGGACCATCTTGCACCTAAGGCAGGAAGATTGTGGCTGCAAAGAAGACGAAAAAGTTGATGGAGTTGATCAACTGGTGATGAAGAGTGGAAAGTACATGCAGGGGTACAAGCAGACTCTAAAGATGATCAGACAAGACAAAGTGAAACTGGTTATCCTCGCCAACAACTATCCAGCCTTGAGGAAATCTGAAATCGAGCAGTATGCCATGTTGGTCAAGATGGGTGTCCATCACTACAGTAGCAATAATATTGTATCGGGCACAGTGTGTGGAAAATACTACAGGGTATGCACACTAGCTATCATTGATCCAGATGATATTGATATCATTGGAGACATGCTAGAACAGACTAGTGAAAAGTAAATTATGCAAAATTTCTCTTTAATAAAACTGGCCGGAGCTTGGTTTAAAAAAACATTCTATTGGTACAAGCATGTGGCCTGAAGAAGCAGTTCTCTTCCTTTCTGCATTATGGCTTTTAGGGAGCAGGGCCTTGGTTCTTCTTCTGCTGAAAACAGGTCTGAGGGAGAATGGACCAAGGGGAAGCCAGTCCTCCGTTGTTAACATACAGAGGGGAAATGGCTGATGTCACCTCTGAGGTACTGCCCATTTAGCCTGGACACAATCATTGGAATGTGGTTAAATGCACACATCTTGTCATGAAAGCGACTGGGCTTTATCCCTTGGCATGTAATAGCATCCATGTCTTAGGCTGCTGACACTTTGAGACTTGGGCCATTGATTTAGTGCAGAGTAGTGTAATACAGGAGCTCCAAACTGGGGAGCTGTTTAAGTGTTTGATATTCCCCCCCTCAAAAACCACCCAGAAGACTAGTAGATGTGGACACACCATTTATTACTCATGTTATAGTGCATCAATGGTGATAGGTGGGTTCCAGTCTGAGGCTCATTATGAGGGGTCCCAGACAAAGGAAGCACATGTCCTATGCATGACTCTAAACTACATTACCTTAATGTGTGCATACAGAAAGAAAAGGTTAAAACAGTCACAGGATCAGAAGCTGCTCCCAAAAAGAGATAAGGAGGGAGTTGGAATTCATTACCAAAACAATACACATTCCCTTTGGCCAGAGACCTTCTGACTAGCTCTCAGTCATGGGAGAAGGAAAGGCCATGTACATATGGACTTCACAAGTATTCATTTGTATCAAAGCAAATCAGTTATAATTCAACTAGCTTACTTATGCAAGGATAAGATGGGTAATACTAGGTTCCTGCCCTTGGGGATCTCATAGTCTATCAAATTGGACAAATACGTGGGTAATAGGTAATAATACAATATGATTTGGGCTACACTATGTTCCAATAAGATCACAGAAAAGGTAGCAACTGGTTCCAACAAGGCTCACAGGAGCCTTCTCAGTTATTCACAGAGATTTTCTAAACACAGGAGAATACATGTTATGGGAGACTAGAAAGTGGAAATGAAGTGTGCTAATCAGGACTATCATAGAGCAAAACGATGGTAAAAAATGAAGTAGGAATGCCTTAAAAGCCCAATTTCCTGGTATCAAAATTTGCCCAAGGTCAACTCTGTTTCTTTTCTTCTGTAATTTTCATTTCTTCTGACACTTGCCTATGCAAAAAACTCTGTCAAACAAATGAGAGAAGACAGACCACCTGTTCAGCCTGCAGAGCTCAGGTGCCCACGAAGCAGCTGCTAGGATGAGTCATGGAGTATTCCCTGGTGCTTTGTTGCCTGGAAATAGGAAAGGCACCCCTGGCCGTGACTGTGGCTTTTTGGAGTAATCTCATTAGCAGTCTAGTTGGAACTTTCCCAAGGTTCACCCCTTGGTTACTTACATTCTTGACCTTTAAAATGAGTTTCAGTCTTAATTCCAAGGTGAGTTGAAGGTAAGAAGCTCAAACCAGGGGCTCTGATGGGTGTTTCTGTTGAGCTCTGCTATTATTGCAGGCTGTTGAGAACAAGGATCAGCCACAGGCATCCTAAAGGGCACAAGAGATGATGAGAAGTTGATGTTTGGGGAAGTAGGGGTAACAGGTCAGTGAGAGAAGAGCGATGATGTCATCATTTGGAATCGTAGAGAAGATATTATGACTGACATACAGTGTGTGAGGGATCTTGCTGTTAAACTTAATCTGCTTCATGAATTTAGAGGATGGAGGACAGGACAGCTTTGTCTTGTTATTTCTTGAACGGTCAGCACACATTCATGGAACTGAGAAACCTGGTCCATTCTAGGATTGTTCGTGATCATCAATTGTGCTTCACAAAGAAATATTTTAAAAAATTTAAACACGTATTGAAATCTGAACTTCAGGTATCAACATTAGAGGTTGTTTTAGTCCCCTTGTGCATTTGGAAATCAGAGATTTTAGACTTTAAAATTGCAATTGAGCCTTTTAGTTTCTTCCTAGGAGATTTATCTCACCACACATGGCTGCCACCAGGTGAGAGATGGAACTAGATATTTGCATCAGCTGCTCAGCCTGCCTGCTCTCTGCCAGGTGCAGCTGAACACATACCACCACAGCCCAGAGCCTCACTGTGCTTACCCATAAAGTGAAAACACGATGGATAGTTCCTCCATCCCAGATCTCCTTCGTGAAAGCACAGTTGCAAAACAAAACAATACAATACTTAAGTGCTAAATGATCCATTACCTGTTTGAGCTGATAACAGACTTTGTTCTCTGATAGCATTTTACTCTTATCCAGGCTTCTTTTCTACAGAAACTTTCCCCACAGTTGTACTCTGTCTATATTTTGTTAGTTCCCTTACCAGCACATCATTACTTTAGATAAAAGCCTTTTTTAGAAGTAGCATAGATATATTGATTTTGAAGATTCTTTAAATCCATTTTGGAAGATGGTGGAGTATAGATAATTAGTGGTGCTTTAAGTCAAGCTGTCATTCTTCCAGACCTGGACTGATAGTCAGAATGCACTGAGATACTCTGGACCTTGGAGGAGGTTCTAGGGAGGGCCCACAGAGCCAAAGCTGAGGGTGGGGCCTTGAGCAATGCACCATGATTCTGTACATCTGGAGCTTTTGAACAGTTGGCAGCCACCCCCCACCTTAACCAAAACCATGGTATATACAATGCTGTGTTTAGGAAGCAGCACGGTCTTGGGGGCAGGGCCCTCCTGCCAGCCTTGGGGTGTAAGAGAAACCACTGAAGAAGGAATAAAGAACTGAGTTTGTCAGAGGTGGAGGAGCCTTTTGATACAATCTATTTGAGTAGGCCTGTTTCTTGCTCAAGACCCATGGCTGGTATCTTAATTAATCATGATGTCTCCACTTGCATTTGCCTATTGAGTTCCAACACTTCCTCAGAATCCTTCTGAGCCAGCACCCCAGACAATGCCTGCTGTGGCCAACACGTAGATAGCTATTCAGGTCTCTTCATAAAGGACTTGCTACCTATCTGTTGAGAGTATAGTTAGTTAAGGCCTTCAGTTGTTAGATCCTTCAAGGTCTGTCTCAGCTTTTTAGCTGAGGTTGAACTCTTCTCTGGGTGGCTCCCTTTCGTTTTCTGAGCAGGGCTATGGCATAAGGGCTCTGCCATTTCTTGTGAATCTGGGATGCCTATAAGTGGCAGTCTGCTCCTACTAGAGCTGCTAGTTGGGCTGGCAGAGATAGCTCCATCTGTCTAATGCACTTCTTCTCCATCTCCTTTTACAGATATTGCTCCCAACCTTATATCATGTCTGTATCCAAATGACCCCACCCAGTATATAACTTAATCAGCTGGGCAAGAAAGACCCACCAACATTTACTGAGCACTTACCATGTGTCAGGAATTGTTCTAGATGATCAATATGTATTTTCTTTTAAAATCCTCACACAACCTTATATGCTAGGAACTATCATTATTTTGAAGATGGAGAAACTGTGGTGCAGAGTACATACATTACATGCTCGAGGTGAAAAAACTGAGTGGGATCAAGGTTTAAGAGTCAACAGGCTGACTCTATTGCCCTAATTGCTTTTCTAGGCTAGTTTATTTGCCATCCCTGGGCTGGTTCAACACCTTAGCCATCATTTAAGCAGGCAGATTTGCCCAAGTGCTAGGCTGTTAATATGTATATGGGAAAAGATGGGTCCCCCATATTCTTTCTGGTATTTCCAGCCTGTAGCATGTTGCCTGCACGTAATAGGAGGCCAATAAAATTTTGGTGATGAATGAACAAAGGAGAGTTGAACGTGCTAGCATCCCAACTGAGATAAAGGAACAGGGCACAAAGGATAGTGATTCCTGTGGGGAAGAGATAATGATTGTGCATGGGGTAGGTGTGACATGGAGAGAGAGTTTATAGACTGTGAAAATTAGGTGTGAGCTTTTGTAATTTTGAGCTCCCTCTAGTTTCAACATAGCCGATGTGCTGATGTGAAAGAGAGTATAAAGTAGTTAACTCTAATAGGTTTTACCTCGTCGTTGTATCTATAGTCTTCCTTAGCCAAAACAGAACAGTGTTCCTTAAAATTCAACTGGGATATTGAAAGTTAACAATTATCTCTGAGCAGGAAGTTGATTTTGTGTTTTAAGATGTAGTTTGAAGTCATTCAATTACTTTATTTCTCATTCTTCTTCTTCTTCTTCTTGTGTTGAAATCCGTACTGGATTGGGAACTCTGGAGGTAGTGGTTAAGATTTAGAAATATCCCTAGAGATCAACCTGGATGTCTATTTTGGGATTGAATTGCAAGGGCTCTGCTAGTGAAATTAAACCATGATGTGCTCACATTTTGCATGCTTATAAATCTACATGGTGTCATAAGTACATCTTTGTAAATGCAACCTCCTTTGAGAACTGTAATGAGAGGTTTGAGTTAGTGGCCTCTTTTTTATGCTCCCCCCTGCCCACTATGTCTTAGTACATTTGTTTGTCTCTTTTTCAGGACTATAAATTCCCAGTGAATAAGAACTATCTCATTCACTACTGTTTCTCCAGCTGATTCCTAATCAACTTAAAATAATATTCTTCTGTAAACTTTTGTTGAATAAGAAAAAAGAACAGCTTGAAATAGCTAAAGGGGCTTGGGCTCTGGGTCTTGAATCCACTTGTGTATTTCACTAGCTATGTGAGCACAGGCTACACACATTTCTGAGTCTCTGCACCATTTTAGATTAATAAGGAATAATGTTCTTTTCTTACAAGGTTCTGTGAAGTGAAATTGATAAGCTGTATGTATATTTGCCTCATAATAGAGACTTAATATTCATCTCTTCCATCTTTGATAGAAGTATTGTCATAAAGCTTTACTTTAATTATATTCTTAATAGCCAAAGAAATGGTTTTGCCTTTTTAAGATCACAAAGGAAATCCGCTCTACAGTGGTTATGTTTTGCTTTCTACTAGTTTGTCAGTTTCCATCACTGATACTGAAGCTTTTGTACTGAAGCTCTTCTCTGAACAATGCAAATAACAGAACATGCTACAGCTAAATCCAGTCAGAGTTAACCAAAAAAGGAGACTTTCTAATTTGAGATTTGACGCCCATTTCAGCTAAGAGTAAGGCTTGGCAAATATTTAAATGTATTACACTTCTTGAAAGGACTTACATTAAATTTTATAAAGAAAGATTAAAGCTGGCTGGGGTGGGGGGGGTGTGGAATGCTGTGGGGAAAATGCAGCCAACTGTACTTGAACAACAATAAAATAAAATTAAAAAAAAGAAAGATTAAAGCCTTAAGGTTTAAGTTTCAATTCTTCATATTTTCTACTTGTAATATAGTGAAATGCTCTGAATCTTTTTCTTTTATAGGGAAGTGTAACCAGTGTGCCACGAGAACTTTTAAAACATGCAATACTTTGACTACGTAATTCAGGGCACCTACCTACATCTTTTCATTTAGATTGTGGCATAATAAGGTTGTGTCTGATTGGTTACTACCTAGTACCAGACATGCTTAAATACAAGCATAGGCATCTGACTTTTAATTATTTATTTATTTAGCACTAAATTTTTTAAAAGTCACTTTGGAGCAAAAAAAAGGTAGGTAATTACTATTATTATTTTACGTAAATGAATAAAAATTATACCTTTTTTGTGTCAAATCAGCAAAAATATATTTTTTTGGTGTGCTGCAGAATTTTAGTAATTAGTTTACATGTGCCAGAGATGAAAAAAGCTAAAAATTGCTGTACTAGAGAATGTATCTTTATTACAGTGAGGAGGCTGGTATTTTAATTCATGGTTGAATTCCATGTTTTTCTAGAACATGAATGATCAATTGGGCAACTTTAGAGTATTCAATGTTTACTGAGTGCTTAATACGTTCTAGGTATTTTGCTAAGTGCTATACACACCCACATATAATTTCATTTAAACTTCATAACAATTCTGGAATGTAGGCGCTATTATTATCCCCAAATTACAGATGAGAAAACTGAAATTCAGAAAAATTAATATAACTTGCCTAAAACATTTTATAACTGGTCTTGCTGGAATTTATGATTCTGATTCACTTCAGATCACAGGCTTATAAACCATTAAGCATGATAGTTTAAAAAAATAGAGGTTGGTATTTGGAGATCTGTTTTTGTATATTTCATGTAAAAAATATATTTTGTCCATGGACTCATAGAATCGTAGAATTAGAAGAGAGCTTAAGGGTCATCTAATCCAATCACTGATTGGTGGGATGAGGTTTATTTAGTTAGGACCTTTGGCAAGCACCTGCAGTCGAGGGAAGGAGATCTGTTCTTGTGCATCTCACAACTTGCTATATCTTCTTAAATAATCTTCTTGTGTCTAAGAGTTTTTTATGCATAAAATATTGACAATAATAATAGCCAACATATCTCAAAGCACTGTCACTTAAGTTGATGTATATGGAAAGATTTTGAAAAGCATCTTATATAAAGTGTTATAGTAGTGAGTGCCTTTACATATTTACTCCACAATGAAATTCCAATTACACTTTGATGCAGGTCGAAGCGAGCAGTACCCTACCTTATCTATACATGTAATTACAATAAAATGTTGTAGAAAAATTTTGTATGCAAGCCTACAACCTAACATATACATTATCTCCAATATTTAGAGACTAACAATATGTTAAGAAGAACATTAACATGTTAAGAAGATTAAAATATTAAGGAATAATTACTGCATATTAATACATTTGGACAATATTTATAGTGTCAAAATGTTTTAAAAAGTCATTACTAAAGCTTAAAAGACCAGGGTGTGCTGGGTCTAATATTTCTGCTAAGTGATTAGATTGAGCAGGGATAGAGAGTGAGGATGGTTACATTTCTACTGACCCTGAAAGAAATATCAAAGGACAGAGCACTATTAAATTCCAGACATCATAATCCAGGTGTACGAAAATACCTGAATCCTGAGTAACTGTCTCTCCTTGTAATAAGTGACCATTTTAAAGAGGATGCTACATGTGAAAGCTGTGAAAGTCACTAAGTCCTCACCAAAAACTCATCCCTTCCCTCAAACAGGTGTGTCAGTAGCATCAACATTTTCAAATGTCAGCTGTTGGATTCTTATTTAATTCTGTTTGGTATGAAACAGAATTAGTTCATTCATTCAAAAAGCCATTTTTCGAGCACCTGTTATGTACCAGGCACCATGGCAGGCTTCAAGGGGTATTAGAGATAAATAATAGATATAATTTTTCCTGAAGAGTCCATAGCACAGTGCAACGGAGAGACACACACAGACATCAACTTCATGTACAAAATGAATTA
Organism: Glossophaga mutica; assembly: GCA_039655065.1. Classification (NCBI taxonomy): domain Eukaryota; kingdom Metazoa; phylum Chordata; class Mammalia; order Chiroptera; family Phyllostomidae; genus Glossophaga; species Glossophaga mutica. Next base: position 25,892,040 of record CM077308.1, read on the forward strand.
AGGGTGGCGTTGTCCTTGAAGGACAAAGATGAGCAGGATAAATACAAAAGGCATTCTTGTGTGAGGAGGTTACATGCATAAAGGGACAGAGACCACAGAATTTGGGGCAAGGATATGAGAACAATCCTGTCATTACTGAAGGGTTTTGAAGGGCACTAAAGGGACTTAATGTTTAAAGGGGATTATAGTCATACTACGGAGGGCCTTGGATGATGAACTGATTGTTCTATTGCCAACAGGAGCCATGGTGGTGGCCTTGAGCTGAGGGTAGAGTTATAATTCAGGAGAGGCCCTAGATGGATTGTTTATAGGGTTTATTTCAGGACCTGCAGTTTGATACTGTGTTATCTACTTTCCTTGAAACTTTATGTCCTCATTCTCTCCTAGTCTTCCTCATACTTCATGGGTCAAAACTTCTCTCTCTTTCACAGGCTTCTCTCCCTCTGCCTGCCTCTGTCTTTGACTCTGCTCATGCTCTAGGCTCTCCTAAGGTGAGCTCATTCATACTTAGACGTGAAAGACTCCCAGGTCTTTACCTCCAGGGCAGTGCGCTGCGCTTGGCTGCAGAGCCGTGTTTCTAAAATCCTCTAAAAATCTCCCCCCGAACGGACACTATTAAGAGTTGCTCTCCCCTGACCATCTTCCAATGCATGTGTTGGAATTTTACCCCCCACCCCCAGTGCCTCTGAATGTGACTATATTTGAAGATAGGTTCTTTAAAGAGGTAATTAAATTATGGGCCCTAATCTAATGACTGGTGTCTTTATAAGGAGAGGAGATTAGGGCACAGAGACACACAGTGGGAAAATGTGAAGACAGCCATTTACAAGCCAAGGAGGGAGGCCTCAGAAGTAATCGACCCTGCAGACACCTTGATATTGGACTTTTAACCTCCAATATGGTAAGGAAATTAATTTGTGTTGTTCACGCCACTCAGTCTGTGCTACTGTACTTTGTTATGAGAGTCCTAACTAATATAGATATCACACTAAAATGAAACCATACCATTGCCTCCCTTCCAGGCACTGAAAATCAGACCCTTGTAGGGGGTGAAGTTCAGAATTGGCCACTAGATCTCTCTCTCAAACATTTATCAGGACAGCCAGATATGGGGAGGGTATTATGATTCACTGGAAACAGTATTGCACTGGAAGTTGGAATTAATGTCTGAGCAATGAAAGAAAAGTAAGAATATTTTTTAAAAGATTTTACTTATTTTATTTTTAGAGAGAGGGGGAGGGGGGACAGAAATATTGATGTGTGAGCAATACATCAATCATTTGACTCTTGCATACCCTGACCTGGGGACCTGGCCTGAAACCCAGGCATGTGCCTGACTGGGAATTGAACTGGCAACCTTTGGGTTTGCAGGCCAGTGCTCAATCCATTGAGCCACACCAGCCAGGGCAAAAGTAAGAACATTTAGATTAGCAACTACAAAAAATGAAGTCACCTGAAATCCCACCACATTCGTATATACAGGGTCCTGCAGAAGTAACGCCTGCATGAGTGTGGTTGGTAGGGTAATAATATGGGTATAATAATTTATAGTTTTAATTTGAACATTTCACCTAAAATGTCATATAGTGTGCTTGAGTGTGATATTGTTATGTTACAGAATTACACATTTATGATTTTGTAATAACAGATTTTATAATAAAAAAGGGTGTTATTTCTGCTGGACCCTGTACTTTTCCCAACTTTCTGCCATGCACGCAATATGTATTTTTTATGGCAAACATGGTATGTTACTATCATCCTGTCCTTTATCTGCTTTTTTCACTTGTCAATGCACTGTGAGTATCATACATATGTAATGTTAGATATACAAGATTTGTCTCTTAGCCAATATCATCTCTGGGTTCTCAGAGCTTAGAGCAATAAATAGCTGTACCAACACCCAGTGCATTGTAAGCTGCACAGAGTCAAAGGTGATTTACCTCCCCAATATCATCTTCCCTGTACCCTTGCTGCTTTGTTTCAGGGCAGCAATATGCCCAGCCCCAAGCAGTACAATACATCATGGCTGGGCTGATGTAGTCTTGGACAATGCTGTTACTCTTTGCCAGAGATTTAGTAGGTTTCACACCTTCCCTAGCAGCTGGGTATAACTACTATAACTCAGTGCTGACCAGTAAAACATCCAGTAAAGTCTGATTCCCGGGGCCGGGGGCGGGGGAAGCATCTGAGAAGAGAGAACTCCAGTGTCCTGCATGGCCTCAATGAGCAACTCGACCACCCTGCCATTGCTAACTCCAGTCTCATTGTAGCTGAGAACTCTAAGCCCATATTTACTGAACCCATATTTTTAAAAACTTGCAGCTAAAAGTATTCCTACCTGAAATAAAAGCTGAGTAGAAATCCCCCCCCGCCCCCCCCAGTATCTGTATTAGTTTTCTACTGTGACTGTAACAAAACACCACAAATTTAGAAGCTTCAACAACACAAACATATTATCTTACTGTTCTGGAGGTCAGGAGTCTGAAATGGATCTCTCTGGGCTAAAATCAAGCTGTTGATGGGCTGCGTTTGTTTCTAGAGGCCCTAGGGAAGAATGTTTCCACACTTTCTCCAGCTTCTCTAGAAGATACCCATGTGACTTGACTCATGCCTGCCTGCGTTTCTTCTGTCAGCCAGCAACATTTCTTCTCTTTATGCCTTTCTTTCGTGGTTATGTGTTGCTCTGACTGACTTTCTTTGTCTTCTTCTTTTAAGGACCCTTGTGATTACATTGGACTCTAGAACAATCTCCCCATTTTAAGGTCAACTGATGTGCAATCTTAATTTCAACTGTAACCTTAATTTCCCTTTGACATGTGACACATGTGACCAGAGATAAAAATGTGGACATTTGGCGGGGGCAGAGCTTTATTGTGCCAACCACAGTGCCCAAATGGTACCCTTACTAAACAACAGCCATAACAACAACACGAGGAGCAGCAGCAACAATAAAACTGCCGCCTTCTGTGGGGCTGCAGTGTAGTAGGAGAGGCGGTCTGGGCAGAGTCTTGTTGGTGGGTCTGCCCCTGAACTGGGCCATCTATGTCCTGGCTCTGGGTTTCATTTTGCTCATCTCTTAGAGGAAACTGTTGTCCTAGACCAATAATTTTTAATTTTTAGTAGCAAATCTCTTTTAAATAAAATAGAAATATATAAAGCCTTTATGGCTACAGTGATAGGTGCAGTTTATGCAAGAAAAGGGTCTAATTCCTCATTCTTCCTTGTATCCTCACACTTAGTCATTTTACTGGGTTGAATAGCATCCCTCCATGTTCACCCATAAGCTTCAAATGCGACCTAACTTGGAAACCGGTCTTTGCAAATGTAGCTAGTTCAAATGGAGTGATACTGGATTAGAATGGATGCTAAAGCAATGACTGGTGTCCTTATATGAAGAGAAAACAGAGAGACACAAGGACACAGGGAGAATACCATGTGGCAGTGGAGGCAGGGATTGGAGTAGTATTTTCTGCAAGCTGAGGAACCTCAAGAGTTGTCAGAAGCCACCATAAGCTAGGACACAGGCATGAAACAGATTCTCTCTCAGAGTACCCGGAAGGAACCAACCCTGCCATCACCTTGATATCAGACTTCTAGCCTCCAGACTGCGCCACAATAAATTTCAGTTGTTGTAAGTTTGTGGTGTTTGTTACAGCCACCCTAGGAATCTATGACAGCATTTCTCATGTGTGATTGGACTTGCCTGGTTTTGTGTCCCTTCTCTTACTTAAGAGATGTTAAGGATAGACTGCTGGGGGGATGAGGGAGCATGATGCAGAGCCAGGTTGCCTGGTCTTCCTGGATAAGCCGACAGCCATCCCTGTCTGCCGTGTGGATGAGCCCAGGCAAGACCAGCAGAACTACCCAGCCAAAGCCAGTTGAGTCCAGACATCTGATCAACAAATGCCGCGGGATTTTTTTTTTTTTTTTTTTTTTTTTTGGCACTGGGGCTTTGTTATTGTTCGTTGCTCGGCATTATTAGCAGTGAATAATTGCTACAGAGAATGGTAAGAGTGAGGTAATTGGAACAACTGAGGCACCTCTCTGGAACCCAGATTGCAAACCTGTATACTAAGCAGGCTTTGAGCTCTCACCAGTTTTGACCATCTTTCACTGCCTAGGACACTATCATGCAGTTTATATCACATACACTTTTGAAGGTCATGTTTTTAGGAGGCCACCTGTGGAACCAGACAAATTTAGCCTAGAATCATGGTTTCACCATTTACTGACTATAAACTGTGCACAAGTGGTTCAGCCTCATTGAGCCTCAATTTTCTCATCTCTAAATGGGGGGAAGTAATATCTAAGTCACAGATCTATTTTGGCAATTAAATAGGATGGGGAACCATTGCTTAGCCCAGTTCCTCTTGAACCACTCCCCACACTGTACAGTGAAGAGCATGTATTTCTCTTAGCAAGCTAATTCCCTGAAAGTGCCTTTCCCCTGCCTTCATATATCACAGACATGCTGCAAATCTCCTTTTACTGACTGTCAAAGTGTCAAACACTTACATATATGTATATTTACCAATTTTTACAATATCCTGTAGTAAATAGTATTTCCTTAGTTTTAAGTGAAGAAGTACAGCCTCTGAGAGGTATAGTGATTTGTTCATAATCCCACGTCTTTACATTGCCAGTTCATCTCTGTTTAGATAAAGTCCAGGAGCTTTCTTTCCACCCTATGGTTTGCCTCTACTTGACTTTTAGATGAGAGATACTCTAGAGGTGCTAATCAGTGGATGTCTTTGAAATGACACTGAAATAAGATGCTTTATTTTGTCTTTCATGTCCTGGAGAACTTCATTCCTTTAACGTCTCAGCAGTTAGGGCTCTGCAGAGTGACCACTAGGTAGTAGTGGTGCACACCCACAGCTGGAGTAACCCTTTCTGTGAACCTGTGTACCACGACCCTGCCTCATCAGCATCAAATTATGTTGAAAGAGCAAGGCTCTGGTGTTTTGATGCAGACCACCAATAACATAAGTGGATGGGAAACCTGAGAACCGGAAATGCCACCTTAGTCACAAGCCCCAGATGTGAGACAGACTCCCTTACACCAAGGCACCTATCACCATATAAACAACCAAGGTTAACTGTTCTGGACTGTCTGAGGATCATTTTCCCACTCGTGCTTGTGAATCCTTTTTATTTTGAAATAAAAAAAGAGCCATGAAGGAAAACAAGATTTTTTTTCTTTTCTTTTTCCATTTGGAAAGGCAGTTCTCCTTTTAATTAGGTGTCTCCTTGTTTTCCTGTCTTTCCCTTCCTTGAATTCATTCAGACCTGTCATTCTTTGCCAGGGACAGCTGCGTTCCCATCAGCACAGCTGACGGTGGGGCCTGAACACTCCATGTGGGTTTTACATGTGTGGGGTCTTGTCACATGTCTTCCCTTCCCCGCTCTTATTACCTCAGAGGGGCTAGTTTACTATACGAGCCTTCCAACCACAACCTGACTGCTTTATGCTTGTCATTTAAAGCCCTCCTGCCTGAGTACGAGGTCTTAGAAACAAAATAAAATTCTCTTACAGTTGGCCAGTATTTGAGCTTGTTTGGTTTAATGAGTTTAAGTTAATGTAACCCAGTGTTTTAGACTATTCTACAAACAGTAGTTTTGGGGAAGGTGTTTTGTGTATGATGGCAAAAGGAGTCTATTGGCAAATATATCTGGGGAATGCTATGTTGACAGTTGTAGGTGTTGCGTTGTTGCTTCTGGATATTTCAAAACCATTAATTTGGTTTTATGCAATGGGAATCTTTAAGAAGGAGATTTGTACCTTGGCTGGTGTGGATCAATGGATTGTGCACTAGCCTACACACCAAAGGTCAGGGGTTCAATTCCCAGTCAGAGCGCATGCTGGGTTGCAGGCCAATGTTTCTCTCCCTCTCTTTCTTCCTCCATCCCTTCCCTTCCCTTCTCTCTAAAAATAAATAAATACAAACTTTTTTTTTTTTTTAAAAAGAAGATTTGGTATGATTGGCCACAACTATGATCCCAACTCTACCTTTGTTGTTTCTCATAAAATTGAGTATCTCCCAGAACACCAGGGTTTCTCTTAGAGGGTATAAGAAATGTTGCCTTATCTCATTGCTTATTGTATCATTTATCTATTGCTACAAAATAAACACCCTAAACTTAGTGGCATAAAAGAACAACCATTACATTATACTCCAGATCCTATGGGTGAGGAATTTCTAAAAGGCACATTAGGAACAGGATGTATCTCTTCCATGATGTCTGGCTGCCCATCTGAAAAGACTGAAAGGATTGGGGTGACTCGAAGGCTGAAGTCATCTGCAGCTTCTTTTGCATGTCCAGAGAGTCAGGGACCTCTGCTGGGGCTACCAGCGGGAACACTCACACACAGCAGCTCTTTGCGGCAGTTGGGCTTCCTTGCAGCATGGTGGCTGTGTTTTGAGAATAAGCCTCCCAAAGTCCCAGCCACACCTGGAAAAGAGCTTGCAGTGCTTTTCATGTAAAGAGCCATAGTTTGCCACCCTACTGAAACCAAAGTGATAACAGCATCACATATGATGGGGCAGATATACTCCATGGAGAATGAGGACACACCAGTGGCAAAACACACCTATAGTTAGCCTTAAGTTCAATACAAAATTGTAGTGAGAAAGGCTCTAAGAATCACTAAAAAGAACAGCTAATTGCCACACTGTTTAAAGGAACACTAAACATATTACTGGGGTGTGACTAAAAAAGAGCAGTGACTTCCAAGAGACATGCTACTGTGATTGCAGTCAACAAACACCCAGGAACCTTCAGCATGTTAACTAACAGCTAATGGTTTGGACTTTCTGGTTTTCATACAGCTTTCTGTTGAGGAGGAAAGTCTTCCTGACTTATGCTCCATTTCTTTCAGACAGGAAAGAGAGCTGGATGTGTGTTACAAGCCAGGGTAGTCTTTCTAACTGACAGAACCTCTCCCAAGTGTTAAAGGTGTGTGTGCCCTTTGACTCTGTCAGTCATACTAAGAATTTAAGACAGTTTGAAGATATTCAAGAATATTCAGTGTAGTACTATTGGCTGTAATGAAAAATGTTTGGAAAAAAGTCTGTGTTTAACATCTGGTTACAGAAATTGTAGTAAAGAAATAGATACAGAAAAATACTTTGCAGCCACCAAAAATGGTATTATGGAAGGATGGATATGCAAGATGTTCATGACAAATTAAGAAAAATCTGAGGTTTCAAATATGGGAACAATTGATTCTATTTTTGTTTATACATATATATGTATATATATGTAATATGGAAGGCCATATTAAATCCAGAATTTTCTCTAGAGCAGTCTATTCAATTTCCTGTGATGACAAACATTATATAACTTTATGGCCTGATTCAGTAACACTATCCATATATAGCTATCGAGCACTTGAAATGTGGTTGGTGTAATGTGAAATTGGATTTTAATTTAATTGCAATTAATTTAAATTTAAATATCCATGTAGGGCAAGTGTTTATGTTATTAGGATGTGCAATTCCGGAGCGGTAAGAATAAGTAATGCTAATATTTTCCCTTTTGTGTATTTGTATTTTTAAAATTTGTGTAATAATTTTTAAAAGTAAAAATAATGGCTGTTTATAAAAATGATTTCTCAGTCTGATGGGGTAGGAAGGGAGAAGCAAAGATTTATTAGGTCAGTGGGGTAGAGTTAGGAAACCCACAGAATAGGAGTTCAGGGGATATTTGAGGGCGTTCCAGTAAATGACAGCCTTTTTTTTCCCATCTGAGGTCTGAACCAAATCCAGAGAAAAGATTAAGCTAAATGTTATCTTTATTATGGATAAGCTGATATCGCAGGACATGGCTTCTATCCATGTGCTAGGAATAACTTCTTGTGTAGGGAGACCTACCTCTCAGTCACAGGCAGCGCGGGGCCCCTGCAGCCCCATTTCCAGGGGAGGGGCCTTCATCCATGTTCACGGCTTGGTAGAAGGCAGCCAGGAACACATACTCTCTGCATATGGACCACGTGCCAAGTAAAGGAGGAGACCAGGGGCAGCACTGCAAATATACAAATAGATACCTATCTCTTCCTCCCTGGGAGACAAGTGACTTGGCAAAAGGAGTTCAGAGATCTTAAGCTAGTGGACCTCCCATCACAGGAAAGGAAGTATCAAGTGTGGAAAGAACATTTTCTATGCCCTGCCCCACCTCCCACATTTAGGGTGGAAGGTGTGAGGAAGTTCCAGATGCATTTCATATAGTAAGTGAGGACATGACCAGGGGACAGTATTGTTTTGGCCAAGATAGAATGATGGAAAGGTAGATTCCTTCTTTTCCAAAGATTACCTATTATTTATCAGAATTAGAAAATAAATTTTAACCCATCAAACTTAAACTCCTTAAAATAAGCAGAGTTGCCCCCAAAATGTGATCTGAAAGCACATAAAATTCTTCCAAAGAAATAGATAATGGACCTAAATATAATAGCTATAATTATAACATTTCTAGAAGAATATATAGAAGAAACTTTTTGTAAGCTTATATTAGGCAAAGATTTCTTATGTAAGACACAAAAGCAAACCTAAAAGAAAAAACAATAAATTGGATTTCATCAGAATTAAAAATGTTAGCTCTTCAAAGGACTCCATTAAGAAAATATAAAAAGGCAAGTCACACACTGGGACAAAATATTTCAAATAATTATTTGGTAAAGAACAAGTATCCAGAATTAAGAATTCTCATAAATTAATAATAAAAACATGGGCAAAAGATTTGAATAGCTATTTTTCCAAAGAAGCACATGAAAGTTAATAAGGATCTACCTCATTACTTGATAGGGAAATGCAATTTATAGCCACAGTGAAATACCATAGCATGCCTACTTGGAATGTCTGAATGAAAAAGACAATGCTAAGTGTTGATGAGAATGTGAAGAAACTGGAGCTCTCATTCACTGCTGCCAAGAACGTGAAATGGTAGTCATTTTGAAAAATAGTTTGACAGTTTCTTAAACAGTTAAACATACCCTTACATATGCATACACTTACCTAGATATTTATCCCCCAAATGAAAATATGTGTCCATACCATGGCCTGAATGCAGATATTCATAGCAGAATTATCTGTATTAGCCAAACACTGGAAACACTCTAAATGCCCCTCAACCGGTGAATGGATAAATCAAATGTGATATGTGCATGCAATGGAATATTCTCTGAGCATTAAAGAAATAAACTAGTGATACGCACAGCAATATGCCTGCATCTCAGAAACATCATGCTAAGTAAAGGAAGGCAGACACAAAAGACTGCATTTTGTATGATCACATTTGTATGAAATTTATAGGCAAGGCAGAGCTATAATTACATAAATTTTCACAGAAAGTAACTAACAGTTACAGTGGTTGTTTTGGGCTGGGGGTCAAAGTGGGGTTTGACTGAAAAGGGGCATTAGATAATGAACTTTTTATGTTGATGTGAGTATGCCAAAATTCTTTTGTAGTGAGGGTTGCATGACTGTATGAATTTACAGAAACTTACTGAACTGTTCATTTAGAATGGGTGGATTTTATGGCACTGAAACCGGAACGCTGGCGTTGGTGCCGCCTGTCACCTACCAGACCCAATAAGCAGAGACAGCGAGTGAATCTTTATGGGCGCTTTTATTCAGACAGTCTCGGTGGGTTTGTACCCCAACAGACAGTCTTAAATTACATTTTAAATGGACCCTGTTTTTAAGGAGAAGAAAAGGGTAGGTAAGGGGTTTGGAATTCAGGGAAAAAGTTAATCGTTAATCAGATGAAACCTGCGCATTCTTTCACCTGTGCCCTGGGCAGTGGGCATCCCACCCTGGAGCACAAAGGCTCAGATCCCGTCTCGATTGCCTGCAGCCCTGAGGCACAAAGGTGGCTTTGTTTACGGTCTCCTGGACTAAAGTTGAGTCATGAGTTCCGGTCCTGAAACAATAGCTTTTTCCCTACATTGATTACTAAGCTTATTAGCTATTACCTAAAACGAAAATCTTTCCAACATTTGAGTCACCCATCAGTACTTTGAATGATACTATTTTTTGAAAGCTACCACAAGCTTTGGTTGTTCCCTCTACACAATGCTAGGACTGGTTCCCCCAATAGCACTTCCTCACTGTTCCAGTATGTCCTTGTCAATATAAGAAATGTCCAAACTTGTAAGAATTTTTTATAAGTTTATTTGAGCCAAACTGATGACAATTGCCTAGAAGCAAGACCTCAACAGATTGAGAAAACGCTCTGGAAAGTGGCAGTTCTGCACTTTGTTTTATACATTACAATAAAAAGAGGAGGCATGGGGAGGTTTCATGGAATCCGTTGGTGACAGGTGAGGGAGGTGGGGGAAAAAGCAAAGCAGGGAAACATCGGGGATTGGATAAAGAATAAAATGAGAAACACGTACTTCTTTCTAATTTTAAATTATATTTCATTGATTATACTATTACAATTGTCCCATTTTTTCCCCTTTAATCCCCTCCACCCAGCACCTCCCACTCCCTCAGTCAGTCCCCACACCTTTGTTCCTGTCCAGGGGTCATTCCTGTAAGTACTGTGGCTTCTCCATTTCCTATGCTGTGCTGTACATCCCATGGCTATTCTGTAACTAACTACCAATTCGTGCTTCTTCTTTTTTCCCTGTTTGGTGTCTGTCTTTTCTTTCTTTTTTTAAAAAAATTTACTGTTGCTCTATTACAGTTGTCCCAGTTTCTCCCCATTGCTCTCCACTGCCCTGCCCAGCGTCCCACTCCCACTGTCAACCCCGACCCTGTTGTCCATGTCCATGGTCATCCATACATGTTCCTTGACTAGACCCTTCCCCTTTTTTCCTGCCTTCTCCCCTCCACGCTCCCAGACCTACTTCTTTTATATACGTGGGTACAGGATACTTAACAGTCAATAACCAGTATGATGGGATTTGTGGTCTCTGCACTGGTGTAAAGCTTGTGTCCCAGGGATTTGGAAAAAGGAAAGTTACCTTGGCATTCCAAAGGTATGTTATAGATGCAAAAAGAAAATAGGCTCACTGAAGGTAAAGACTAACTTTTGTCAAGGAAGATTCTAGTCTAGGATAATGAATTACCCACCATGGCCTGCTTTTAGTTAATAGGGTTTTTTTTCTTTGTTTTTATTCTTTTTATATGTTGTTGCATTTTATTTAATATTTCATTGAGGATTTTCCCACCTTCCATAATTTTTAATTATATTTTATTGATTATGCTATTACACTTGTCCTGATTTTCTGCCTTTGCCCCTCTCCACCCAACACCCCCCACTCCCTCAAGCAATCCCCACACCATTGTTCGTGTCCATGGGTCATGAATATAGGTTCTTTGGCTGCTACATTTGCTATACTGTACTTTACATCCCCATGGCTATTCTGTAACTACCCATTTGTACTTCTTTTAAAAAATATATTTTATTGATTATGCTATTACAGTTGTCCCATATTTCTTCCTTTATTCCCCTGTTTCCTGCACACCCCCTCCCACCACATTCCCCCACCTTTAGTTCATATCCATGGTTCATACATGTAAGTTATTTGGCTTCTACATTTCCTATACTATCTCAATCTCCTCCTATTTTCTAGCTACCATTTATGCTACTTATTCCCTGTATCTTTCCCCCCATTCTCTCCCTGCCCCTGCCTTGCTGAAAACCCTCCATGTGATCTCCATTTCTGTGATTCTGTTCCTGTTCTACTTGTTTGCTTAGTTTGTTATTGTTTGTGTTTATTTTAGGTTTCATTGTTGATAATTGTGAGTTTGTTGTCATTTTACTGTTCATCTTTTTAATCTTCTTTTTCTTGGATAAGTCCCTTTAACATTTCATACAATAATGGCTTGGTGATGATGAACTCCTTTAACTTGACCTTACCTGGGAAGCACTTTATCTGCCCTTCTATTCTAAATGATAGCTTTGCTGGATAGAGTAATCTTGGATGTAGGTAGGTCCTTGCCTTTCATGACTTCAAATATTTCTTTCCAGCCCCTTCTTGCCTGCAAGGTTTCTTTTGAGAAACCAGCTGACAGTCTAATGGGAACTCTTTTGTAAGTAACTGTCTCCTTTTCTCTTGCTGCTTTTAAGATTCTTTGCTTATCTTTAATCTTGGCTAATGTACTTATGATGTCCCTTGGTGTGTGCTTCCTTGGGTCCAACTTCTTTGGCATGCTCTGAGCTTCCTAGACATCCTGGAAGTCTATTTCCTTTGCCAGATTGGGGAAGTTCTCCTTCATTGTTTTTTTCAAATAAGTTTTCAATTTCTTGGTCTTCCTTTTCTCCTTCTGGAACCCCTACGATTCAGATGTTGGAAAGTTTAAAGCTATCCTGGAGGTTCCTAAGCCTTTCCTCATTTTTATGAATTCTTGTTTCATCATTCTGTTCTGGTTGAATGTTTATTTCTTCTTTCTGCTCCAAACTGTTGATTTGAGTCTCAGCTTCCTTCCTATCACTTTTTGGTTCCCTGAACCTTTTCCTTTATTTCACTTAGCATAGCCTTCATTATTTCCTCTAATTTGTGACCATTTTCAATCAATTCTGTGAGCATCCTGATTACCAGTGTTTTGAACTGTGCATCTGATAGTTTGGCTATTTCTTTGTTGCTTAGTTATATTTTTTTCTGGAGCTTTGATCTGTTCTTTCATTTGGGCTATATTTTTTTTGGTCTCAGCTGTATGTGGAGGAGGGGTCTGAGAGGAAACAGTGCTGCTTGCTCCACTCTATGCCGGTTTTCAGTCACTTCTCTACCTAGCCACAATCAAATTGGGCCTTCTGGTGCTGATTCCCAGGTGGGTGAGTTTGTGTGTGTTCTAGGACCCTGTGGGTTTTTCCACTGAACTCTCCTGTGAGGCTGGGAGTTTCTCCTTCTGCCACCTCAACCCCACAGGTGTTTTCAGTCAGAGGCTTTGAGGCTTTATTTCCCTGAGTTGGAACCCTGGGTTGTATGGTCTGTCTCACTCCCCAGTTGTTCCTCTTGGTTTATCTGCATGTGAATGTGAGACCACCCAGTCCACTAGCTGCTGCCTTGCTGGGAGTCCTCTCCACCCTACTGCCCATCTCTGCCCCTCTTACCCGTCTGGATGAATGTTTCTTTGTTAACTCCTTCATTGTTGGGCTTCAATATAGTTCAATTTTCTGGAAGTTCTGGTTGTTTTTGTTTTTAAATTTGTTGTCCTTCTTTTGGTTGTGCAAAGAGGCACAGTGTGTCTATCTATGCCTCCATCTTGGCTGGAGGTCTCTAGTTAATAGGTTTTAATTACAGACCATCCTTTGTGGTTACCTTAGGTTTCTGAGTTTGTAAGGTTGCCACATAGGCCTCCTCTGAGCTTGTCAGGTTTTGTGTGCGGCTCCTTTTTGTCTATACACCTTTCTATCCTCATTCTCTATATAACATTCACAGCAACCAGAATTTTTAAAATGTGAATCAGCTTGTAATTCTTTGCTTAAAAACTTCCAATTGTTTTCCACTGGCTTAGAAGTAAATCTCAAACTCTCTCTATGATTTACAAGACCCTTTATGGCCTAGCCCCTCCTCCTCCCTCTCTGACTCAACTTCTCTCATTATTGTCACTTTGCAGTGGCAGGCTTCTAACTGTTTCTCAAGCACACCATACTTATTTTTGCCTCAGGGTTTTGCACTTCCTATTTTGTCTGCCTGGAATGCTCTGCCACCAGAGTCTGAGGGCTGGTTCCTTCTTCTCAGTTCAAACAGCACTCTCAGAAGAGCTTCCCTGACCACCAATCTAAATGATCTTGCCCACAACATCTGTCTCTGTTTTAGCTGTCTACTTGTGTGTGTCCAAAATATGGTGTCTTAAGATAACACTTTATTTTTGTGGGCTTACAGGGACAGTTGGGTGGTTCTTCTGTTCTTGGTGTAGGCAGCTGTATTCAGGGGGAGTGCCGGCAGCAGGAATGCCCAGGATGGCCTTTGGTTTGGGAGGGCCTCCCTCCCCATGGCCTCTCTCACTCTGGAGTTTGGCCTGAGTTTCTTCAGAGCAGGACAACTGAATTGCAAGACAGACATGGTTCTATTAAGACCTGGTTGGAAAATCTCAGAATGCTTCTTCTGTTTCATACTGTTGGCAAAAGTAAGTCACAAGGCCTGCTCAGATTCAGGAGGGAAGAATATAGACCTGCTTGAAATCTCAGAACGCTCCTTTTGCATACTGTTGGTGAAAGTAAGTCACAAGGCCAGACCACGTTCAAGGGGGCCGAAAGTAGATCTGCTTGTTCAGAGGACTGATAGGTATATACATGGGTATGAGGGATTATTAGCCACCATACTTTCAAGCAATCCAGCATGGTCTCTATCACAATAGTTCCCCTATAATATCTGATGTATAGATTGAGTGGTTTATTGTTTCCTGCCACTGCAGTTGATGATTCCATATAAATTATGGAACTTGTTCCTCGTAACTATTTAGGGAACACCGATATGAGTGTTGCACTATGTAGTATGGTGTCTACAATCTATTGGAGAAAGAGAGAACAAACTCAATACATTTTATTTCTTTGTATTCCTTGGCCTAACTACTGTGATGCTGCATACAACCTAAAAGTTAAAAAGATAAACCAATACTATTCTGTGTGTGCCAGACTTGGGTTATTTGGCTCATTAATGCTGGTTAACTTAATGTGTCTCATAAATATTACTAAACCCTTTTTATATAACTTTAAGGCTTTAGTGTTGTAATTATGAACTCAGTTACTTTTAATATGAGTAGATATGCTGAAAATTAATTCTCTCATCAATTTCATCAACTAACCTTTGCACAGAATTTCTCCCCAAAAAGGAAAATCAAAGTTATATCTCTCTGGTTGGTTCAATCCTGTGTGAATGAGAGTTTATGTAGGTTTTAATTCTGTTATTACCATTTTATGTTGTATTTTGTGTTTACCCTTCAATGAATCAGGCACAAGTATTAAAGTCCTTAAATCACATCAGAGTGGCTTCTTTTCTACATGCTAGTTCATGAACGGCCCAATAAGGAATACACACTTGACTTCTTTATCTCAGAATGCTTAGCGATGGCAAGGTACATTTTAATCTGATCACAGAAGCACAGAGGTGGGCGACTGTAATGCAGGAGCTCCAAAGTGGGGAGCTGCTTCAGTGTTTGTGATATTCCAGGGGAAAAAAACTAATACCCAGTGGACTAGCAGATGTGGACATGCCGTTTATTACTCACTTTACAGGGCAGTGCACTAATGGTGGCAGGTTGGTGCACGCATGCACTTGGGTGAGGGACGGGGGGGGGGGGAGAGAGAGAGAGACACTATATCTCCTCCAGTGTGAGGCTCGTTATGAGGGGTCCCAGACAAAGGAGGCATGTGTCCTGTCTGTGACTTTAAACTATATTACCTCAGTGTGAACATAGAGAAAGAAAGGTCAAATGAAAAGTCAAGAAGCAGTCACAGGACAAGAAGCTCTCCCAAAATGGGATAAGGAAGCAATTACAATCCACTCCCAAAACAATACACATTCCTTCTGACCAGAGGCTGCCTGACCACCACTCAGTCATGGGAAGGGGAAAGGCCACGTCCATCGATCCCACGGCAACTCTCACCTGTGGGCGAGAAAAGATGGAGTTACGCTTAAGTCTTTTGAGCTACTCTGAACTTCTTTGATTTGGTTTAGGAATGGAATTGGATACACTTTTTCCTATAAGGGGACAGATGGTAAATACTTTAGTCTTTGTGAGCAACCTGGTCTCTGTTGTGACCACTTAACTCTATCACTGTTGCACAGAAGCATGCAGAGATAATACATAAATGAATGAGCATGGCTGTGTGCCAATAAAACTTCATGCACAAAAACAGGCAGCAGGCCAGGTTTGGTCTTTGGGCTGCGTGGTTTTCTGTCCCCTGGTTAGGATATTAGTGGTGGGAGGAGAAACTGTCTAATGTAATGGAAAGAACACCAGCAACTGTGAAATACCACAGTCACATGACTTGGTTTTTAGTCCTGGGGCTGCCAGTTTGGTTTAACTCGATGATAATTTACTGAACATTTACTATAGGAATGGAAATACTGAGCACTGTGCTGCTACTCTCCTCTCCCTTCCCTGTCACCAGGTAACACTACTCAATCACAGCACTTCTTCACCAGAAGTCCAGAGGCCTTCTCAGAATCCTTCTCAAGGCAATATTGCAGATAGCCACTGTCAGTGGGTTCGAGTTGCTGTATGAAATGAAATGATTTGTTACCCCTGAATCACTGTATGTCAGTTACTGTGCAGGGTAGTTAGCATATTAGGATTAATTAGATTTCGTACTTACCCTTTGGAGGCCTCTGAATCCAGTGCCATTTTCCTAGGTCAGATCACTCAATACCTCTGAAATCTGTAACACGAGAATGTTATGGAACAAGCTGGGCTCAGCAATGTGTCACCTTTACATGTGACCCAACAATTAGTGTTGAAAGAAACAGGTTTTTATCAACAGGGTTCCAGCCTTTAGGGGGCTGAGAGCACTCCTGCTTAGAGCCCTCCTCTCCTGCAAGACCCACAACTTCCCTTGCTCCCCAAAAAACTACAAGCCAAAACCATGCCCCAAAGTTCTCCAGGTCCTTATCTGTCCACCAGCCAGTCACACAAACAGATCTCCATCCTCTCTGGAAGGTGTGCTTGTGGATTTCAGAGTCACCATCCTCTCGCAGCAGCTCCCTCCTCCAGGATCTGGGGTGTGCTGTTCTCAGCCTCTGTGTAGTGGTTCAGGAAAACATATTCCGTGTTGCACTGGATCATGGTGGAGTCCAGGGAGGCACACATCCCAGGAGGGTGTCTTCTCTGTATGTCCTTTGGAAAAGCAGAAGTCTGCAACTCAGCACTCCTGGTCATAGTTCAGCCCCAAGCATCTCCTGAGTCTGGGTGATCCCCGCAGGTCCATCAACCAGACCTCCTCTCACTGCTCAGCTCGTGGCTGTCTCCCAGACTTTCAGACCTCCCAGGGGACCTCCTCTCTTTTAGACTGCCCTAATTGAAATGCTTGTCCCAGAACTTCCTGTGTGACCTCATATCCGGCCCTTCCAATGGTGTGTTAGTGTATGCCATTTTTGCCAGTTTTCCAGTATCTTTTACCTTCTCTTGGCTGCCATTTTTAGTCAGGGCAAAAATTCACAGTGACACATGGGTGTCCAGGGTGGGCACCCACCCCCTGCCTTTCCTTTTGTGCAGGTGCAGTATGAGCTCAGCAACAACTGTGCCCTATCCCCACCCTCTGCCCCTGTTGCTGTATCAGGAGCCATTGAACATTTTCACAGTGGCAGCCCTCTTCCCTTCAGGAAGGCATGGCTATTAACTTGCCATTGTTATGCAATGTTTCTTAAAGTTGTAACATCCACCCTTCCCTTCCCCTAATCAAGGACTGTGGGCTTTACGCACTACCCCCTGTTACAAGAATACAGTATCCTACCCTATCTTTCCCACTGGATTATTACAAGGATCAAATGAGGCACTGTGAGAGAAACCGTTCTGCAAGTGAAAACACATTGCATAATCTGTCTTTAAATACTTTCAATACTCATTTCATAAGTGAAAGCACTGAACAGGTATCTCTCAAACCTCATTTTGATCCTTAAAATTTGGACAGCATCTGGGATGAGGATACAGTCCCTGCAGACTTCAAGGTTTACATGAAACCATTCAGCAACTGGGACATGAGAAATTTAACCACCCATAAAAATGACTATTTTGAGAAATTAGGCCAAACATTTCACTTCTGCAAAACTGATGTGTGAATTGTGTTGCCTAAGGTGTTCTTTGTTCTCAAGTATTAGAGATGCTAGGTGCCAAATTCTTCTGAAATAGTTCCTAAAAGACAGGGATCTGCATGCAGTAACAGAAAACATTTTTATTGAAAATAGAAGTAGGTGGGAGCCTTCAGGGGAAGCTCTTTGAGAAATCTCAGGAGACCGTAATACATTTTCAGTTTCGAGTTATCAGAAGCCAGCTTAGTCTCACCTAAGGAAAGATGGGTAGTTTATCCTAAAGAAGCAGGGTTGTCTCTTGGAACTAGAGGACAATAATGCAACCAAACCTCAGGAAGTGACTGGAAGCAGAAATGTTAAAAGTCATTTGTGACTTCTCTAGGTATTATTTCCATCCTTCTGTGGGCTTGTTTCTTGCCTTGATTGCTTTTTCTTTCTGTGGAGTGAATCTCTACACCCCCAGTCTATGAATGTGAGAGATAGTCATGCTTCATCTCCAAATTTCTGTTAGAGGCCTCAAGTAACTTGATTCTTTGTTTTAATTGCAAATATCCTGGGATGTAACTGTATGTATCAGATGTCTACTTTGGTTCAATCAGAGGGAGTCAGTGATTTTAAAGATATGCCAGGAAGGCATTTCAGTGTTAGAGGGGATATGGTTCCCCGAGAAAGGAAGTAGGGGCACTAACTTAATTTGAGGAGCAGACACTCCAAAAGATGTCCATTACAGGGTTCCAATAAAAAGATGCCCTTCCTGCTTAATAGTTTATTGCTGTAGTGTTTGGGTATAAAACTTGCATTAGGGGAATAGGCTGGTCCTGGCCATGTCACCTCCAAGAGTTTTATTTCAAAGACGTTGACCTTTCTTATGCCCTTCATCCTGGACCTTTGTCCTCCCTCATGTGGAAACAGTGACTGATGAATGTTCTGTTAAGTGTTAGTAAATGGCTAATATGCTCCTTCCAGAAAACATGTGTACATTGCCTATTTCGCCCCTAGATATAGTGAAAATCTTCCCGGTGAAGTGAGTTTCTCAGATCATTGCACCTTCTGTAAATACTTATGCTTTCAAAAGTACATTGGAAATCTTTGGAATGAAAAGGAATATTTGTTCTTTCACTTACTCCTCCCCTGTGTCCCTACCACACTGCTGGTCACATGACAGCTGTCCCACAACTATTTGCTGAAGTGTCTTCTCTGATACAAGGGCAAGATGGAATCATAAGAAAGACATGTGGTTGAGAGTGATCTGGGAGAGAATCCTTTAATATAAAAGTTGGAAAGGAACTTAGCGTCTTAAACTAATGTGGTAGGCTGAATAACGACCCCTGCCTAGGTCCATGTCCTAATCTTTTGGAACCTGTAAATGTTACCTTACATGGTGAAAGGAGATTTTTGAGTACAATTAAATTAAGGATTCTGAGATGGGAGATTATCTGGGACCATCTGTGTGGGTCCTATGCAATCATCATACTTCTTACAAGAGGAGAAGGCAGTAAGATGGCAGAAGCAGAGTTGGAGTAATGTACTTTGGAGATGAAGCAAGAGAACACAAGCCAAGGAGAACTAGTGGATGCGGACATGCCGTTTCTTACATTGCAGGGCAGTGTGCACTGATGGCAGTGGGTCAGTGTGAGAGGGACCATGCCTCCTCCAGTCTGAGGCTTGTTATGAGGGGTCCCAGACAAAGGAGGTACATGCCCTATGTGTGACTCTAAGCTACATCACTTCAGTGTGAGCATGCAGATAGAAAGGTCAAGAAGAAGTCACAGGACCAGAAGCCACTTCCAAAAGGAGATAAGGAGGGAATTACAATCCATTCTCCAAACAATACATATTCCTTCTGGCCAGGCGCCCTCTGACCAGCCTTCAGTCATGGGAGATGACAAAGGCAAGGAGACAGACCCTCCCTTCAGAACCTCCAGAGGGAATCAGCTCTGCTGACACTTTGACTTTAGCCAAGGGAAACAAACATAACTAGAGCTTCCCACGTGAAAGCCACATGCCAAACCAGTCAGCATAGCTGTTTCGGTTGATTAGCAGAGTATTCTGAGAAGGAAAAGAAATAGGCCAATATTTAAAAATTGGTATGCTTCACATAAAAAAAGATAGGATTTCTGGTTTATCTGAGAAAATAAAGAAATAGAACCCAGAGATCTAGAAATATGGGATCTGCATTCCTGTGCAGCAGCCATGCCCCAAATCTGTGTGGCAGTTCCTCCCTTTCCTGGGATTCTTGCCCATTAACTGCAGTCTCCTCCACTCCCTATTGCACCTCTAACTGAGGCTGAATTATCAAGAGAAGAGTGCACTCAGTTCTTCTTTAGTAGAGAACTATAAGGCTGTACTCATATCTGTAGATAGGCTGAAAGGGCTGCACATTTTAAGAAAGTAGTTGTGTTGAATGTACCCTACTAAGATGTTAACAAAAGGGAAAATTGAGCGTGGGTACTAGTTTCGCTGCTTTTTGGTAAATCTTAAATTATTCTAAAATTAAAATATTACTAAATGAAATCAAGTATATTTCTTTTTGAAAGTAGACAATATTATTCTGTATTAAACATGAAAGCAAAGAGCTTCCCTTTGAAAGAATATTCCTTAGTCTGTTTCCCTCATTGCATTACTCTCTCAGTTTCTGTGAACATGAATTTGTGACCTCCAGAAATGTTCATGTTACCAATGAGGATTCTGAGACCTAGAGAAATAAAATAACGTGCCTAGGATTAGAGAGCTAGTTATGGGGAAGCTGTAAGTGGCACCCAGGCCACCTGACTTACTTCTAGCCTAATGCTCTCTTTTCTTCCCTTCTGCTGTGGAAAGTAATTGCATAGGGAAAATATAATAAGGTCAATATCCTGGAATGCACAGGGAATCTCACTTACTTTTCTGGAATCCTCTATGGGAGGAGAGAAGCAGCACCAGACTCAGAGCAGCCTGCTTGCTTGCCTTTTGCTTTTTTTTTTTTTTTTTTTTTTAACTTTCCTCATTTATATTTCATATCTGGTACGTAGGGAAAACATTTGACATTTGTCCAAATACCAAATGTACTTTGGATTTCATCGCTTACATATTAGTGGACTCTGGCTATGCACAAGAGCATTTCCTCTGAAAAGCAGGAACCTCAGGGTTTGAGAAGGTGGGAGCCAAGGGCTTGTGCTCAGAGCAGAGTGGCTGTGACCGGGCCCAGATCTTTGCTGCTGCTGTTAGGTAAAAGCTGGGCCAGGTATCCTGTGTGGGCTCCCGCCCTTCAGGAGGTGAAGAGTAAGGGATTAAGTAGACTTTGGAGGTTATGATTACTTCCAGAACACTGTGCATCCATAGCCTTGAATCCAAGGAGCCTTTGGGGTGGCTGGCTCAGAGCTCGCCAGAAAGTCAAGGTCAGCTGGTGGAAGGCCAAACAAGCTCAGAAATGGGCTGGCTGCTGGCTTCCTCTGGCTTTCTCTCCACACTAACAGCTTTCTCTGGGATCTGAAGTGGTGAGGGTTACTGAGAGATGTAGCTTTTCTGACATTTCCTGTGGTTGAACCTTGGGAGGTATAAGGGGAGAAAGGGAAGGGGAAAATGAATGATAATTGTATACAATAATTTTACCAAGTACTCCCTATGTGCTCACGTACATATTGTATTACATATACAAGCAAAGTGGTTCTGTACGGGAAGAGTATACCTTAGTCTGTTTAATTTGTTGCATTATTGTTTGGTAATCTCTAAGCATGAATTCATGACCCCTGGACATTTTCATTTTACAGACGGGGATTCTGAGGCCCAAAGAGATCAAGTAACTTTGCTGAGGAGCACAGAGCTAGTCGGGAAGAAACTGTGAGTAGAACCCAAGCTTCCTGAATTGCTTCTAGCCCTGTGCTCTCTTTTCCTTCCTGTGCTGAGGGAAGTGATAGCAATAGGGTGGATATAATATCAAGGTCAATAATCTGAAGTTTATGTTTACACTAGTATAGGCAGGATGCTGTGAAAGCTGTGAGCAGAAACCCTGGAGCTGATTGCCAGCGTTTGTATCTGAACTCTACCACTTCATAGCTGTGTGACTGGGGCAAATTATTTAACCTTTCTCAAATTCTGTTTCTTCCTCTATAAAATGATGATAGTAACAGTACCCAATTCAGAGGGCTATATGAGTAATACATGAGTTAATAAATAGCATGTGACTCAGAGTAACTGCCATATAATATTAGCTCCCATTGTGACATAGTTATAAATATTATCCCTATTTTGAAAATTGGGACACAAGCCCAGAGAGGTTACACAGTTTGACAAATAGTACACAGAAAAGAGTCACACTGTGGTTAGGCTCAGATCTCTGCTGTAAATCATCTGTTACATCACTTCACTCGGGCTTTCTCAGAACCGAATTCCTTGGCTACTTCTCTGGGTAACTTGTGGTATGTAAATAGAGTTTCTCAGTTTATGTGGGTAAAATATTGGTATTTCTATAGGTCTTAGATCTTTCATCTCCTCCTTTTAAGTTCTTGCCTTGAATTTTTTTCTTGTTATTTTATGTGAAAAGAAATATAGGGAATAAATGATGTAACATCCAAACTCAATGAGCCAACTGGATTATATTGGTAGGTAGTAACACTGATTGCAGAAAAGAATGCTTTGCCTTACATGGTTTCAAACTTCATTAAGTAAAAGTAATTGAGCGCCACTTGTAAGGGAATGATAACCACAGGCTTGAAGCGCAGGTCAATAGTGCTGAGAGAGCAGTCAGGCTATGCTCTGATCAGGGTATTTAGACATGGTCGTTAGAGCCTCGTGTGTGTCAGGCACTGGGCCCGGCGCTCAGGACAGAACTGTAATACATGTGTTGTCTTCAAAGACCTTCCGTTCAAATCTGTTGTCTGCAGTTATTTAATGTCTCCAGTCTGGGTCCATTCTGCCCTTTATGAGTTTCCACACTTTATGTAAGCCCTTAGCACACTGCACAATAGCGATCCAGATTGTGGAAGTGCCAGTCTGGACACCGAGTTATTCAAAGAGCTGTTGAGTGAACTGCTGATCTTTACACTGGAAACAAGAACATAGTTGATCCCCTTCCTTGAATGGTGTTCAAGCAGAAGTGAGATCAAGCTTGTTTTAGATGATTCTGGACGGTAAAACTGGGTGGAAATTTCAGAGAAAGGATTCTCAGTTCAGGCTGAATCAATCAAATTAAACCACTAGTGGTACCTGCTAAGTGCCAAGGGTTTACCCAGAAGTGAGTTGACTAGAGTCCTTGTATCCACAGAGCCTTAACTTATATTATTTTGATCACCAGAGCTGCAGCCTAGTTTTGGCATAAAGATGTTGTAGAGAATATAGATGGATGTGATAGTCTATACTTTACAGGGAGCCATGTTTGAATGAGCTAGTTTAGTTGGCAAAGTGTTTTCATGGCATTTTGAGAGATATTCCAAAGAGTGGCTGAAAAATGAGGAGTACAGGCTTCTAGTTCTGATCCTGCTGTGGCCTACGTGATCTCAGGCCTCACTGTTAACATCTAGTGAATGGAAACATTAAACTAGATGGCATTTAGTCCTCTCTCTACCGCATGGTTCTGTTCAACTTTCATTTTGTCCTTATATCTTTGTATAATCAAAAAACATAATCATATCTGTTCTTGAAGAACAGGCAGATTTTTATGAGAGGCCCACTCATTTCATATGTATTCAATTTAAGGATTTCAATCAGATGAAAAGAAGTCATTTGGAAATAAGAGTCTTCTTTTTAGGAATTGATTTTTAATTTTTTCCAAGCTTTATTGAAATGTAATTGACATATGACAGCATGTAAGTTTAAGGTGTGTGATGTGGTGATTTGATGTAAGTTTAAGGTGTGCGATGTGGTGATTTGATGTAAGTTTAAGGTGTGCGATGTGGTGGTTTGAGGTACGGTGAAATGACTACTACAATTAGGTTAGTCAATGTATCCGTCATCTCACATATTTACCTTTTTATTCATTTCTTTTTTTCGGTGATAGAGCCCTCTAAGCAACTTTGAAGTGTAAGATACAATATTGTTAACTATAGCCACCATGCTATGGGTTAGATCCCGAGATTTACTCATCTTATAAGCGGAAGTTTGTATCCTTTGATGACCTTTACTCATTTCCCTCCCTGCCCCTGGCAATAAACCACCAGTTTATTCTGGTTTTGTCAGTCTGTTGGTTTAGATTCCACAAAGATGTGAGATAACACAGTGTTTGTTATTCTCTGTCTGACTACTCTCCCAGGAGAGCTGGGATCGGTGGGGTGTAGCAATCCTCTAGCCCACACTGGCTTGCCCCCTGGGCATGATGTACACACATAGACATTTTGGATATCTTGGTCCTTCGGGACAAGGGTAGGCAGCCTGAAATGTCCATTGCTCTTTGTTCTTTTATTTCACTGAAGGAGAAGTAGCTGGGCCCCAGGCCTTACACGATGCGGTCAGTGCTGTCTCTGTCACTCTTGCCACCATCGCATTCAGTGGCTACTAGATGCACATACAGGAGTCTGTCTGGTGAGTACAGCCCAGCACTCTCACTCTTGTATACCAGCTCCTTGAAGGTATGTGTTTCTGGGGATTGGGCCTGGCTGGGTCCTTGTACCCCAGATCCTGAAGAGGTTAGGAAGAGGAGTGTTAGATTATAATCTGGAGTTTTCTTTTTGGCTTAGTCAAGATGAGGAATTAAATTAGGGATTTAATATTGCTTGTTCTAGTATTTGTTCTCTGAAGACCCGCTTCTGGGATCCTTAAGCACAGGAAGTTGACCTCATCAAGGCACCCTCACATTATACCACCTTTTTGAACTGTCTGGGAAGTGTTATGGAAAATATAACTGAGTAACCACATATTTAATATTTCTAAAACTCTATAAAACTTTGAATTTATGTGGCAGAAAAGAATGTGAAAATAAAGCCATAAAGAAGATAAGACTTTTGTAATTTTAGGATTTTTTTTAATACTTACTAATCTGAAGTTATATTAATGACAGATAAAATCCTAAAACATGTGAATTACCCAGAAAAATCTTTCCAAGTACTCTTTTCTAAGTATATTTAAAAGAGAGATAATACTCATAAGCTAAATTATTGATATTTTGTCTAAAATGTTTGGGAATCTCACACCAGATTCTGGACATTCTATTGCCTTTTAGGTTCTTTCTTGCTAGTGATTTAAATTCTGTATATTTGCAGAGTCTTGATCCAGAAGTATATGACACAATTTCAATATTAGCTCATTTAGTTCAGGTCAAATTTTTTCACTCTTTCACTTGTCCATTCAGAAAATAATTGGCTTTAATGAAGAAAAGGGGCTATTCATTTCCCTAAGTGCAGAAAGGTGGGTTCCACTGATCAAATTCATTTAATATCAAATAAAGCATATTCATTAAAATGTAGCCACTTTAAGTTTCAGTTTATTGAACACCTGCACAGACAGATGATACAGAGAAATGGCAAAGAAGAAACACTTTCCCCTTTAACGGGTCTATTATGAATAAACGTGAAGAATGTCGACCATGGTTGAATGTGTCTGTCTTCATTTTCTCAACAGCAGGGAGTGGATGTGCTGATTCATTTTGGTTCTAGCCTACAGGTATTGGTTGTTCTCAGGGTGCTTATTGGCATTTGTATTAAAGGGGGACCAATAAAATTAATTTGGCTGCTTACATTTTTATTTAGCTTTAAAATGAATTTTGGTGCTTTCCCTATTGCAGAGGCATGCCTTTTATTAGTGCATTTGGCTTTTTGAGACTTGACAATATTCCATGATTAAATATAGATATGTACTCATGTTTATCCATCAACAGGTAAAGCTAGCAGAAAAATACTCTTTTAAAATACAGAGTTGGTGCACTACTGAAGCATTCACTTACATCAGTCTGAGCTGTCCCCAATTTGTGTTACATAAATTAAATCTAAACCCAAACATCTTGATAGCTTGGTAATTAACTTTAATAACAACACATACAGTATTGGCTAGTTTTAATGATCATTTAGATTTTAGTAAACAAAATTATGTACACGAGAATTCACTTTTTGTTTTTTTGATTTAACGTAAGTGTGGTAATACACTTGATTTCTAGAAGAATATTTCAAAGGCCATGTTAATTGGTCTATATCATTAGTTACTTATCCCTGTTTGCAATAGACACATACATTCTGAGAAACCAAATTGGCATGCCAGAAACAATAAGGAAAAGCTCTTCATTGAGAGCCTCAATTTGATTTTTAGATCCTGAAAATCAATACTTTGTGAAATTACTATGCCTACTTGATGACTCTAGGAGTGGAGGTCTGTAGTCTACTGGTCTGGCTGAGGAATGCCATAGGCAGAGGTGAGTCTCAAGTTCACCATTTACACAAAACCATGTGTACCTAATACTTGGCAGATTTGTTGGGTATTAAATGTTCTAGGGCTCAACTGGTGCTTAAAATGAAGAAGATAGAATGATCAAATCCTGTTAAAACTGTCTAAACACAATATATTGGGGGAAAGAATTCTAAACACAATACATTGGGGGACAGAATTCTAAAACTGTCTAAACATGATATATTGGGGGAAAGAATTCTTTAGAAAGAATTCTAAAAAATTGTGTCTATAAATTCTAATCATTAAGATGCATATAACAGTATATTCACTCCTTTAGCTTGTCATTTTAAACATGACTGTAGCTTTTTCTTTTATATTTTTAACTTGGTGAACTCAGAATCTCTTCCAAGTGTTCCTTTTGGCTATGTTTTGAATGGTGGGTCAGAAAGATGAATAAAACACATTCGTCACAGAACAGATTGAAATCTCCTGATCTGTATCACCAGTCTTATCAGTTCTTCCTCAGGCTCCTGCTCACTGATCTCCCTAATCCCCACCCCAATCACTGATTTATCAACAGAGCACTACTCTCTCTTTAATTTCTCCTCACATGTACCATGGAGTGAAAAACCTCCAAAGACTCTTCAGCCTTCATGACCCACATCAGGTGCGGTTCTATCTGAAACCCCAGCAGAAGCCGGGGAGTGATGTGAAGGAGAGCCTTTATCATCCTCATGTCTGCCTCGGCGTCTAGCCGTACTCCTGCTATGTTGTGGTGATACGTTTCTGTGTCTGTCTCTGTGGGGGATTACAACATCTTTGAACGCAGGGGCTTATATTTATTCACACATCTTTCCTTGGCATCTAGCAAAGGCCGCACATAGTAGGCACATGATAAATGTTCATTAATACGCAAAAGTGAAACTTTAAGTATTTAATGTCATTGAAGGTGGACATATATAGGCAAATAAATATATATTTAAAGCCTGAGAATGAACATATAATTAAATTTTATAGATTATTTGTTAGTCAAATAATACCAACTAATTTCTAAAGAAAATATATAGTTCCTTTCAGTTTCTCTAGGCACTATCAAATATTGTTATACAATTACAGTGAATTTTCTAATTTTTATATCAATTTTTAAATTCAATTATATTGGTTTTAATGTACTCTTCTAACTTCTTAAGAAGAGCGCTTAGGTATTTATATTAACACCTATTTTCTTTTTTAATACCAGTGTTGAAAGCTACAAATTTCTCTGCGTTTTGCTTTAAATTCATCCCAAATCTTAATGTATGCTAAGTTGTCGGTTAAAAATATTTTCTAATTATTCTCTTGCTTTCTTCTTTGACCCATGGGTCATTTGAAAGCCTGTTGCTTAAGTTTCAAATCTGGGGAATTTTCAAGATACTTTTCTTATTGATTATTTAATTTCATTTTGTTTAGAAAACATACTTCATATAATTTCTATCATTAAAAAAATTTTAAGATGTAACTTACAGCTCAGCCTATGGATTATTTTGTTGAACATTTGTATGCATTTACAAAGAATGCTCATTCTGCTGTTTTGGGGTGAAATTATCCATCGATATTGTTTAACTTGATTTACAATGTCATTTGACTCTTCCTTGTATCTTCTCATTTTATGTCTGCTTGTTCTATTAATTACCAAGAGAGGAATGTTGAAATCTTTAACTATATTTAAGTTTATCAGTTTTTACTTCATGCTTTTTGAAGCTCTGTTATTAGGTACTTGCACATTTTGGATTTATACATATTTTTTAAACAACCTTAAATATTTCAATTCCAGTTGACATTCAATATTATATTAGTTTCAGTTGTACAGCATAGTAGTTATACATTTATATACTTTACAAAGAGACCCCCTGATTAGTCTAGTACTCACCTGGCACCATACACGGTTATTACAATATTATTGACTGAATTCCCTGTGCTGTACTTTACATCCCCACCACTATTTTGTAACTGCCAATTTGTTCTTCTTAATCCCTTCATCTTTTTTAACCATTTGCCAGAAATAAACATGCCCTATATGGTCAATTAATCTATGACAAATGAGGCAAGAACATACGATGGGGGAAAGACAGTTTCTTCAATAAATGGTATTGGGAAAATTTGACAGATACTTGCAAAAAAATGAAACTAAACCACTTTCTTATACCATATACAGGGATAAACTCAAAATAGATTACAGATTGAAATGTAAGACCCGAAATCATAAAAATCCTAGAAGAAAACATGGGCAGTAAACTCTTTGACATTGCTCTTAGTAATATATATATATATATTTGATATATCTCTTCCAGCAAGGGAAACAAAAGATAAAAAAAAAACAAATGAGACCATATCAAACTAAAAAGTTTTTGTATAGCAAAGGAAACCATCAAGAAAACAAAAAGACAACGGACCAAATGGGAGGTACTGGTAAAGGTTGATACCAGGGTGTTTAACCAGGTGGGTGAGCTCAAGAGCGGCAAGAAACTGTGTTTACCTGGACCACATGATACAATGGAAAAGGACAGATTTTTGAAACCCAAATATTAGCTTGTTAGAGTTGCTATAATAAACCCCGACAGCCTGGGTGACCTAAACAGCAGACATTTATTGTGTCACAGTTCTGGAAGCTGGAAGTCCAAAATCAAGCTGTCTACCAGGGTGGTTCCTTCTGAGGGCAATGGGCAAGAATCCGTTTTATGCTTCTTCCCTAGCTTCTGGTATTTTTCTGGCGATCTTTTGAGTTCCTTGGCTTGTCTACCTTCACATAGCATTCTTTCTGTGTGCATATCTGTGTCCAAACATTCCATTTTAATAAGGATACCAATTGTACTGGATTCAGGGCCCACCCTACGCCCATAAAATTTCTTCTGAACTCTATTAATTGTATCTCCAATAACTCTGGTACCAAATAAGGTCACATTCTTAGGTACTGGGGTTAGGACTTCAATATACAAATTTTGAGGGGTTACAATTCAACATGTACCACCAACAAACTTGAATTTGAATCCTGTTTCTTTCTCTTATGGACTTGGCATATTTTCATATCTGAAATGGGAATAATACTACTTAATTGGCAAGGAAGTTGTAAAGATTAAATGAGATGTTGGCAAAGCACTTAGCTTGAACTTGACATATAAGCACTCAATATGGGATGGCTCTTACTGTTCTAAGCCAAATGCTCATTGATTGATTGAATATTGTGCTCCTCCTGAATGTAATTGAGAAATACAGTAGGTTCATTTTTCATCTGAGTCTCTTGTCCATTAGAAAGA
This sequence comes from Glossophaga mutica, assembly GCA_039655065.1. NCBI lineage: Eukaryota > Metazoa > Chordata > Mammalia > Chiroptera > Phyllostomidae > Glossophaga > Glossophaga mutica. The sequence continues at coordinate 25,921,323 of CM077308.1, forward strand.
GATCTGGCTCTCTGTGAAATGTTTGCCAGTTTTCCTCTTAAATTGGTTTTTGGGGAGGCAGGAAAATAACTACTGAATTACAAGTGCTTAAATAATTAAGCCAAAGTAAGAAAAAGTTGATAATAAACACTTTTCTGTGCATTATGATTGTAGAACAATATCTCCTAGATAGTTAACCCTGGAGGCTTTATTGATTTAACTGAAACCTAATCAACTAACAACTCAGAGATACTGTTGGAAGCACTTCTCCCGAGAGCTATTGTAATTAGCAACTGGCCCCCTTCTGGGCAGAGGAGCTGCCACCCTGATTGCATTGGTCAAGTAATTTTTCAGTCGAATGCTCATCCCAGAGGACATCGTTTCCCTTATTGCAGCTCCCTTCATTTTGCTGGCCACAGCAAATCAGCCCTAGCTTTTCCCCTCAAAATGATCAGGAATTCAACCTGATCCCTCTTTCCCTTTGGACATAAAGGGCATACATTTAGATGTTCAGAGTTTGAAAGGAAGATCTGATAACCTTAACTACTTCTGTGTGGTCCAAGTGAGGGCTTCAATTACTTGGACCTACTTCTATTCTTTCTCCTTAGAGTGACTGAGACTGGTTCTTTGTTTGTTTGTTTGTTCATTTACTGCTTCCATGATTTTCTGGATAAACTATCTTTCATGAACAATGAAAAAAATGCTTTTTTTCCCAGTCCTGGGCTCTGCACAGAAGGATTTTTCCTAAACACATTCTGAGCCTCTCTCAAAATATTTACTGCTCTACCTACCCTTGGGATGGTGGAGGGCTTTTCTTGATTGTAAACTTGGGGAAACCCACTGGTTTCGCTTGGCCCTTCCTTCTCTTAGACATGGACTTGCTTACAGAGAACATTCCTCCACTGCTCTTCCTCCTGTGTGGGGAAAGGCCAGCCTCTCTGCCTCAGTGAGTGTCTGCTTAATTTGGGGAAGGGGTTAGCAGTGTGACATTGCTTCTCATACCGTGCCGCGTCAACTTAGCCTCTATCAGTAATAATGGGGGTGGGGGGTATGTGGGATTCCTTCAGACATACTCTCTCTCAGTTTTAATTCTCAGAATTTTGAGGACTCAGAACGGATGTGGAGTGCTATTTATTTGCGGCCTGTATAGGCGATGTTGGCTGATGACTCTGAGAGTCATCACCGGAGTTGATTTCTTTGTTGAGTAGAGATCTCTGATCAGGACAATTTTTATGTATCTCATTATAATTTCAACCAGGGATTAGCTGATCTCTACTTGGAAGGGCCAAGTTGAACAAGATAGTTGAATGTTAGGTACCTAAGGCCCTTAGAGAAAGCAGGAGGAAGAAGTAATATTTATTGAGTAACCATTTATTAAGCTGGTGCTCCTGTGGTGAGCACATTATTCACACAATTTCATTTAATATTGAAAAGGATGTGAAACTTGGTCAAAAATCAGAGAGGATATCATTTTGCCTTGGTAAGTCTTTTTTGGTTTATGAGAAAAGGTGGAAAGTTAATCCTTTGTCATTAAACATAGTCGAAAGGGTATGATTACTTTGAGTTCCCCATCTCTAGGCACAGAACTATAGAGCTTTTCTAGTTTCTTTCTTAAGTGAATTACCCTTCTAATATGAATCCTGAAATTAGCCTTAGAGTAGCTTATGGTTGAGAGGTGAAAAGAATGTCAGAGATGATGAAGTCCTGGTACGGAATTCTTTTTACAGAGGAGTGCGGGGGCCCCTGTCCTGGGTGCCAGATGTGGGGGGCCTCCGCCCACAGAGCCCCATCCCTCCATCACGGGTGAAAATAAAAACTACCAAGACATGACTGCTTGGGGAAGAAAGGTGATCAAAATCTCAGAGGAGAATGACCCTGAGCCCCTTCCTCACTGGGCTTTTATTGGGTTCCAATACACCAGAATACAGGTATGTCAGGTGGCAAGGATCAAAGAATGGTTAACATTTCAAAGAAATCTGAGGGCTTAATCTGAGTCAGTGTCTGTCAGGAAAGGGGGTTGCCAAACTTTGGGAGACATACTCATTTCCTCCTCGGACCCTTATCATTTAAATGAGTGCACTCTTAGCAAAGCAGGTTTCACAGGACTTTAGGAATTCTTTCTTATGCCTGATCACCCAGGGAACCGTTTTGGCCGGCACAGGGCTGCACTGCTTGCTCTCATAGTTTCAGGCTTTAAGCCGATTAGGAAGCAGAAGACATCTCCCAGATGGAAATGAGGACTCAGGCTATGTCAGAATAGCCAGGGGGCGAGGGTCCATCACATCCTCTTTGCTGCAGCACCCCTTCTCCCCCCAGTCTTTCCATGAGGGCCTCCCAAGTGGTTGTGTCTGGCTTAGGTTGCTCCTCCCATGAGGAGTCTTACCGGTCATTGACTAACCAACCAAGCATTGGGGCCAGCGATGGATGAGGCAGAAGCAGTGCTCCTGCCAGGGAGATAAGCTTTGTCTCCTTAGTAGGTCACATCCTCTTGACAGAACAGACCCAGATGAAGTGGGTCCCTTGGCTCTTACACAGCCCACCATGGGGTGAGGGTTACAACTCCTGAAACCAGGCTGAACGGTCCACAACAGAGGAGGAACAGATCCAGCAAGGTTAAAGATCTTGCCCAAGAACATACTGCTATTTGGTAGGAGAGCTGGGATGAGAAGTGCAGTCTCTGAGCCTCGGCTGGTACTGGTCCTGCTCAGTTTTGCCGTCCTCTTCCCAGGCAGCCATTGGCAGCAATCAACCTGTTCCACCACTTGTTCTATTTTTAAGGCTGTCCTTAGCTTTTGAATGGGAAAACAGGCAGAACCCAAGAGCATTGCTCTAAGGTGCGCCCCTCACTGTCACTTTTTACTTCTCAGTAGCATATGCTATTCTCACCATTCCTAAGAGTTAGCATCTCCTCCCTTTCCTTTAGGATGCCAGGCAGCACACAGCTACCTGATGGCAGCTAAAACTTATCTTTTTGACAAGACAGATAGCATTTTGGCAGAACTACGTTTTGTAGCATCTATCACTGTGACAGGATGTATAATAATAATTGGGATGCTCACCATGCACCCCATTACACTTTTAAGTTGTTCACTGAGATTTACATTTTTCCTATTACCCCGTCTTGTTGGCAATTTGTTGACATTCTCCATTGGTGTAATCATTTAAATGCTTTGCCTCTGGTATGCTTAAGGAAATTAGTCAGTGTATGTTGTTGCTGATATACTTATTTTGGATTGATTCGAGAATCATTGGAATTAAGGCCTAGCTCAAATGTTACCTTCTTTGGGGTGTATTGAAAATCCATTCTTGATATTCCCAGAATGGACCAAGGACTCACCATTGGGCACCTATGCACTTCTTTGCATTTCTATCAGAGCCCTCGTCACCTGGTACTATTACGGTTCATTTATGAAATTTTCTTCTTTTTTAGAAGGTAGATTCCTTTAAGGCAGGTTTTTAGAGTCAGATGGGCCACAGCTCAAGTCCTGGCTCTGCCACTTACCAGCAGTGCTTTTGTGGAAAAGTTGCTGTCAAAATCTCAGCTAGAGACTTAGATGGGTGCAGTAATATCCCTCATAAAGAAGTCATGAATAGTAATAAAGATGTGTGTCAAATACACAGCATAGAGTTGAACAAAGGAAGCATTCAATAAATGTGAGCTAGCGTTTACTTTTATTTCAATTATTATTATTCCAAGATATGCTACAATACCTGCCATATGACAGGTGCTGAAAACAAATGCATGTTGAATAAAAAAATGACCTTCAGTGTTGCTTAAATGCTTCTGCTCTGATGTTATTTCCCTTCTGATACTTGATATTATAGCTGTGCTTAGTTATCTCAGTCTCTTTCCTCCTGGAGCTTCTAGTCCAGGAGACATTGATTTCATCCTTGTCAAAAGAAGAGATAGATGTGAGATAAGCGTTACAGGTGAAAAACTTGGTCTGTCTTCTTTCTCAGCCTCTCCTGTAGCTCCGGAAGATGCCAGATGCCTATCAAAAAGTTAGCCGAACTGTCCTCCACAGATGTTTAATAAAAGCACCAGGCTACAACCAGCAGGGATTAGAAGAAGTGCAAGAGTCTGTTTGGGAATCTCGTGGATAAATTGACCCTTCTGAGAGCTGACTGAGGCAGTTTCGACAGGCTCCAGTACACAGTGAAATTGCTGTACTGGTTGTTAAAGTAGCCACCCCACCCCACCCCACACCCAGGGCTAAATAATTCTACCCTTAACCTCCTAATAATCCCCTACACAGGTCCCCTGGCAACCTTAGATCCTCTCCAGGACCTCTTCCCCATGGTACTGCAACTGAAGAGTTAGTGCCTGGCCTGGCACAGGGCCTCCAGGATAGCACCTATTCTTGTTGCTTGGTATCTGCTTGCTAGCTACTTAATATTTTGAGTATCACCCCTTTGCAGAAGGTAACCAACATGCTCCCTAAATTCCTTGGTTCTACAGGTTTATTGTTCATTCCCAGCCTGCCAATGTGGGGTTTTGGTCCTGCCAGCTCCAAGTCTAGGACCTGGGACCACCCTTTCTCACTGTATGCAACCCCCTCCAGTCCTCCTCTGTCCAGCCTGTCCCTTGTGCCCTCTGCATATGGCATATCGCCAATGGCTGAGTCTCCTCCTTTGATCCATGCTCTTCTCAAACCTCCTGCTAATGTGTAGACCTTGGCCTTTAACCGTGGATCACTCCCCTTGAAGCAGATTTGCCAGAATCCTATACAGACAGAACATTCCTATATTTAGTGATTTTGACTTGCATCCAATGTTGACTTTGTTAGGACATCCTATGTGTCTTGATTTCAGCTTTTTTCCCCCCAAAAGATTTCAAAAATATGATAAACTGTTTTCAAATTTAATCAGGTATCCTGTTTCCTTTCCTCCCAAAACTGGCCAACCTACCTTCCTACCTTGAGGACCACAATTTTACTCTCATTTTTTTTTGTGTGTGTTCTCATTAGTTTCTGTTTTTTTTTCCTCTCTCTAAGCTAAAGTTTTTTCCTCTATCTACAATGCTTTCCGACTTACAGGATAGGTGGTCTGCACCACTTCCCTGCTAATTAGGATACAAGCAGAATTTATTTGATGAATGAATGAATGAAGAGATGAATGAAAGGGTAGAGCTCTGTAAGATCTCTTTCTTTTTAGGATCCCATCCAGAATACAACAGGTCTTTTGAGTTTAAAAAGCAAGTAGCTATAATGGAAACTGAACCCTCTTCTGAGAAAGTCACACTACTTAATATTGCTGCTGCTCTCTATATTTAATTACCTTTTGTTTTTCCCTTAGCAATTAGGAAAGTGCCAGTCTGTCTCAGATGTGAGAAGGAGAATCAAGAGAAGATGTTCTTGTGCACACTTGAGCCAAAGTGTTAAAGGAACGGTGGCACACTCGGGGTGGGGGGTGGCTGGGGAAGAGTAGAGATGGAAAGTAATTAATATTTACTGAGCAACCATGATGCGCTTTTTTAGATGTGATCTTATTTTATCCTCACAGTAACCCTGCAAAGTATATTCTAGGTAAAGAAGTATGTTCAGCCAGGCTAGATAAGTTACTCAGGTGCTAGAGTCAGTAAATAGCAGAACTTGATTTTAAACGTAGGTCCTTTCGCACAGTGCCATTCTGCCTGTCATTGCTAGAAGCGTGGTGGTGGTAGCAGTGGCAGGGATCAGCACCAGAGAACCTGAGGGGCAAGATCACGCTAAGACAGAGCCTCGCCCACCCACTTTCTCTCTCTTTTGTGCTCTTTGTCTCCTTTGTGCCTTCAATTCATTCCAGAACATTTTTGGCATCCTCCTAAATTTCCAGGATCCTAATAAGCTGATAAATCAGATAAACACAGTCCCTGACAGTTACATTCTAGGATAACTACAGAGACTGAAAAAGTAATTTCAAGCATGATGCAGTGATTGAATGGTATCGTAGAAGCATATCTAAGGAGAACATGGAAGATGACAGTTGTTGGAGGGGTGGGGGTCACAAAGGCCACAAGAAGATAGGAATATGTGGGTTGAAATGTGAGCGATAAGAATAATTCAGTTATACCAAGAGTTGGGCAGGAGTTGTTTAAGGCAGAGGAACTGCTAGAGGACAAAGATATGATGCATTCAAGCAAGTGTAATAAGATTGGCTTATCCTTCCATAGACAAAGCTGGAGGAGCCTAGTTTTATTTCATTAGGGGAGGCAGCCTGTTACAGTTGGGAGAGGCCATGAGTCCTGAGTGCTCAGGAAAGATTGCCACATGGAGAAATATTTGGAGAGAGAATGGGGCAGTCACGTAGGATGATTACAAGTGGCTGAGGGAGGTAGAGGCAGAAAGTGGGGATAATGACAAGAGCAAATGAAGGACAAGCAAGGGACATTTAAGACTGAATCGTTTCATGGAGACAATCTCCACATGCAGTGGCAGCTCTTGACTTTGCTTGTTTTGAAATTGAATTTAGGAATGAGGAGACAGTAAAATTGTAGAGAGCCCCTCTGCACAGGCAGAGAATGTGCTGAGTGGCAGTCAGGACTGTGATCAAATCCAATCTCCGCAGTTCTCCTCCAATTAAACTATTTTCCAAAAATGTAGGCAGGTAGGCTGATTGGAGTATAGGCTCTACAATAGCCGAATGCTTCTTCCCAATGTTTAAAATCCAAGCAGGTCCTCCATCATGGAACACTTTCTGTATTAAATATTAACTCAAATAATTTCATTTTGTAGACTTAATACTTAAAATATCAATTTAGATGATGGATCACGGGCTTTAAAGCTGGGAGAAACATTAAACACATCTCTTCCTCCACTCCCTGCATTTATAGATGAGGGAGCTGGAGTCTGGAGAGGGTAAGTGAAGGCCCAGCTTCACGAAGCTAGATCGCGAGCATTAAATCAGGCTGTTGCATTTTTCCTTATAAAAGAAAAGAAAAATCAGGTTGACAGGAAGCTTCGGCTGTAAATGAGCTGTTTGCTAATGGTATATAGAACGTTTCCCAGTATTTTGTCCCTTGACAAATACTTATTGTTCTGGCTTTTACCTCTAATGAAATCTCTATACTAAACAGATTGTTGCTATTAGAAGTCTGGATGGCATCTCACTGAAAGTAGGAAGGGTGCTGCAAACCTGGCAAGTGGAGTCGGTGACAGAATATCTCAGAATCGTGTTCTCCTTTGTGCCGTGAGAAAATGCTCCACAACCTTCAAAATCATAAGGTAGAAGCCTGCTTCCCCTCTTTTTCATTCAGCCCACACTGAGCATCTGCTTTGACTTTAGTTCTGTCCTTGGAACAAAGTGTTGGAGTGGAGGTAGGGTTTAGAGACACACTCTTAGGAAATTTACCATTTTCAGTGCTCCCCAACGTTTTTGGCACCAGGGACCAGTTTCATGAAAGACAATTTTTCCACAGATCAGAATTGACAGGGGAATGGTTTTTGGATGATTCAAGTGCATTACATTCGGGCTCACCTCCTGCTGTGAGGCCTGGTTCCTAACAGGCCCAGACTGGTACTGGGCCACAGCCCAGAGGTTGGGGACTCATGACTTCGGTGATTTGGGTCATGAGTAGACACCTGTGTTAGGGTATAAACAGGGAAAATAAAACTGCTGGCCTCCTTACCTTGTTTCAGCTTTCTCCTAGCACTTACAGTCTTCTGATATATTGTTCTTGCCTATCTGTATATTGTTTTGTCTCTTTACACCAGAATGAGTGTTCCCTGAGGCAAGGAAATTGCTCTGTTCACTGTTGTATTTCCAGCATTTAAACAGGACCTGGCTCACGGTAGGAACTCAATAAATATGTTGAACTAAAGAATGCGAGATGGATGGTGCTCAGCTGCGTGGACGTACCTGTAGCCAGAAATGACAACCTCAAGGCCCAGGTTATTTTCCTGACTCTGCAGGGTCGTGTTCATATTCCAGTTCCTCACACCCTCTCGCCTGAATATGCACATATTCCTGTGCTCCAAGAGGAGCCGAGACCTGCCTTTCACCTCAGCACACTTCAGTGAACAATCTATGTTTTCACCTGAGCCTTTTCGATAGATAGCCCCTCTGGAAAGTATTCCGTAGTAGCAAGCAACCCTCCTATTGTTATTTCAACAAATTTTTTCAAGTCAGGTTAAGAAGTATTCCTAGGAGCCTTATGTCTCATTCCAAGGAGACGATGACTTGTTTATGGGTTTGGGTGAATAGTATCGCATCCACATGTAAGAGTAAAGCACTGACGTGCCTTGTCTGCTGTGTGGAAAATACGGTCTGTTGCTGCTGTCATTGCAGTTTCCCTTGGTGAGGACATGTAAGGCCAGCAGGGAGCTGGGTTCAAAGACAGAACAAGTGCAGAGAGTACTGGATTCACAGCCTTCTCTGGATCCCTCAGGGCTGCCCTTGGAGCTTCCTGGGCCCAGAGCATCAGAGCTGTACAGTCCTCCAGCTGTCAGACCAAGAGAGAATACCTGCAGCTAAGGAGCTGTGGGGCTGAGCAGATGCTCTTCGTGGCCAGCTACCGAGCCCTGCATCTTAGGGAAAAGCTGAGGTGTTTTGAAAGCATCCTTCAATTCCTGCTCAGAAGCAGCAGAGACAATTTCATACATGCACTTGGAGAAATACAGCATTGGACTACTCTCAGCAAAGGTGCAAAGAAAAGTATGCAAGCCTTTTTTAACACATTGCAATGTTGTTGCTCATGGGGTTTATCCAAAGCTCTGAGGTTTCCCACAATAAATTCTAAACTTTGCTTTGACTGGGGTGCATGTCCTCAGGTGTAAATGCTGCTCCCAGTGCTTTCTCCAAGGACACTCGTCAGTCATCTCCAGGCTTGACACTCAGTGACTTTTTCTCTGTTCTCAGCCTCCTTGCTTGAGCTTCCTCGTTTTTTCTCTCCTTTGAATTTCTCCTTCGGGCGATGATTGTATCCCTTGTCTTAAAGCTGGTGGTGGCTTTTCTTACCCAGTTACTTCAAGGTAGGGAATGTATCTCATTAAGAATCTTCCTAACCTGTTCATGTGGTTGACATTGCTGGAGCCCCATATTGGACTATGCCCTAAACAGCAGCAAGTTCAACAGACAACAGGCAGAAATGTAAAGCTGTTCAAAGTATATTTTAACATAAGTCAAAATATATATTATTTTTATTAAATATGACTTGACCTCTTTGGGGAAACCGTATTGTTGGTCTCAGTCAGTAACGTCTAAGGCATTTTCTGCTTTCTTTGGTTGTATAAATTTGGAAACACTGAGTTAAAATTCATCAGATTCTATACTTGCAACTTCTTAGAACTTTTAATATGCCAATTTTATTGAGAAATTTCAAAAAAGTGTATATGTATGTTTGTGTTATGTGTGTTGAGTATGCCTCGCTGTATTTCCTAAATATGCATGAATATGGAGTGTCACTCCCCGCCCCATTTTTCTTTAGTGAGCATCTAGGGTCTAGGATTCCATAGAACTCATTTTAGAAAATGCTGCACCAGAGGGTAGCTATAACTTTTTTGTGAGCCACATAATCAGCTGGAAGATAGACCTGGGGGAATAGTGTGATAACCACAGGCATAACCTGTCGAAGATACTATATTATTGAGGTGTGACCATGATGTTTGGTTAAGCCTCCATTTGACTGATTTGGCAACGGAGATCATCACCATGATATTCACAACCACAAGCCAATGGGCAAGCTGAAGGGGAGGTTCCAGTGGTCAAGCTAGGATGTGGATTAGACAGGTTGGAAAGAAGTTCTAGGCTTTTACGTGGTAACTCCAATGCAACCATGTAACCCTACTAAGGAACCATGCATTACTTTCCAATACTTGACCTCCTCAACTAGACCTAAGAGACAACTTAAAAGGAGCATAATTTTATAGAATTATATTTGTGTAATACACCCTTGACATTCATTATTGCTATAAGAATCTACAAGATAAGTGGACCAATGAAAGTCACAAGCTTGGGATTCTAAAAGACCAAGAGTCAAACTTGGGTTGGGGTGTCTTTTGCCATACATCTGATAGGAAGCCCCCCCTCCCCCCAAAAAAGAGTAGTAGGGTCACAAACTGGCAGTTCACTGGCTGCATCTGGCTCTCAGATATTTCCTGTTTGGGTCACATGGTGTTTCAAAAGTGAGGTAATTATACTACAATTGAGATTTACACTTTCTCTTGAAAAATTCAAAGATTTAGCATACAGGTCTGCATTGCTGTGTGAAAACTGTCAGTGAGAGCTGAGTAGTGCTGGCCTTCTGCTACCAGTTATCCATAGTCCCTACCTCTTCATATTTTTGGGCATGAGCTGTTTTACTCAATGTTTTTTTTTTTTTTTTTTAAACCTGTTACAGCTGGTGGCCCCTCCCCTGGAAGTAATCCTCTTTAGAACCATTTAGCAATGATACTTTCTTCCACTCATTCTGTTTAGCAACACAAAGTGTTATAAAGTGAAGGAAATATTTATTTAATCCACCAACAGCAAGCCCCACCTGTAGATTGTAAACTTGAAAAGGCAAGGGCTCTTTCTTATTTTTTATTTCATAGTTGGTGTTAAGCCTAGTGCCTATTGTACAGTTGGCACTCAAATGTTTGTTGAATGACAAAAAGAGGGGAAGTAAGATTTAAAAAGTGAAAAAAGAAGGAAAGACACAAATATAGGAGGAAAGAGAAGAAAAAAGAGATAGGAGGAAAGTAAAAAAGAGAAAAAAGGAAGGGGAAAAAGAAGGAATGAAAAAAGAAGGAGCCCTGGCTGTAGCTCAGTGGATTGAGCGCAGGCCTGCGAACCAAAGGATCGCGGTTCGATTCCCAGTGAGGGCACATGCCTGGGTTGCAGGCCAGTTCCCAGCAGGGGACACATGAGAGGCAACCATACATTGATGTTTCTCTCCCTCTCCCTCTCTCCTACCCTTCCCCTCTAAAGATAAATAAATAAAAATCTTAAAAAAAAAAAACCTCTTTAAAAAAATTTAAAAAAAAAGAAAAAAGAAGGAAAGAAAGAAAAGGAAAGGAAGAAAGGGAAGGGAAGGGAACAGAGGAAGGGAGAGTGGCAGTGAGGGACAAAGAAAAAGAAACTCTTAGGGTTGATCTGCGTGTTGCAGATTCAAAGATACATGTACTTATTTTGGTTCCTTACCCTTGAGTTCATGGTGTTTTTTTCTCTCACATACCTACTGAGATGGAGATTTCCTAATATTTATTTACCTGCTAAGAATGGAGATAGCCTGACAAAAGAACTCTTTTTGTTGTTAAGAAAATAGCGTTAGCTGATAGGGCAGTGGAATGAGGGGAGGCAGAGATGAGGAGGCGCGCTCTGAGAGTCAGGTGCACTTGTGGTCCATTTGAAGGATCTTTGTGTTCTTTTTGATTCTTGATAACGTTTGTGGCTTCTTCTGAACTTCTGTATTTGCATGAGGCTTAGAACTCTTTAATAATACAAATAATTCATAAAAATAATAAAAGCTGTTGAAGACTTTTTTTGGTCCCCTAACTTCTACCTAACTAATTGCCACTTCTGGCTAATTATCATGAATTATCATACCAAAATGTTTAAATTCACATTTATTGAAATACGTGTGCGTCCATGGACCCAGGTCATCTCCTGAACTATGCCTGCTCACACCCTTTCTCAGAGTGGCAGGGAAAAAAATCGAAATCAATTCTCTGCCCCCAGGGACCTGGCTGTGGCTGAAGAATATGACTAGAGAAGCTACTCTGTAATCCACTTTTAACTTTACGGAGCCTGAAAAATTAAAAAAGCAAAAACAAAGACATAAAGCAAAACACTTTGAATGTTGCATTAGCGCTGCTTGACTAAGAAAAAACACCTTGCTGGACCCACCAGAAAGGCCATCAGGAGTGTCTCCTGTGAACACAGACATTCAACTAACTTTTAGGCAACCTGCTTAGCTACCTGTCTTCTAGCCCCTTGCTTCATATTCCAGAGTATGCGCTTACTGACACCTGCTACAAAAGGTGTGTGTGTTGGACCTTTGGGAAGCAAAATTGTGGATGCTTTATTGAAGAGCCCTTTGCCTGTGATGCCGGAATATCTGGCTGCTTTTCAGCTTCTTTCTGGCTCTTAGAACCTACAGTTTCTTGAATATATACAGTATTCACTCTATGTGTTGAGAACTGAGACTGCTTTATAGACTAGAGTGTGTAAGAGTAAAGATCTCAGCAGTAGTCATAAAACCACCTTAATAAAATCAACGTTAAAAAATGATAAGACTTTTCATTTCTGTCCTTTAAGTATGGAATATGAAAACTCAGGTTCTAGAATTAGGCTGGATTTGAATTTAAATTCTTCATTTACTAGCTTTGTGACACATGACCTCTCTAAGCACTGTTTCCATTTGAAATGGGCATTATTTTAATAAAATTATTTAGAATAATTTATTTAAACTTGGCAATATGCCTGGCACATATAAAATATTAAATATTAGCCATTGGCACAGTTTTTGGGTTTCAGTGTGTGCCCACACAGAAATATAAATGCATAAATACATGCAGTGTATACATTTATGTAGAAAGGTTGAAAGGATTATATTAAAACTCTAAATGAAGCTATCTCGTAATAATAGCTATCAATTTTGATCCATATACTATTTTAACTATTTCTCTGTTTATTTTCCTATATTTTTCAGCTGTATATATTACCAAACTCAAAAGGCAGTGTTTCAGTATTTGCCTTAAACAATTCTATGTAAATAAATTAAAAGGGAAAATAGTTTAAAAATATTCACCAAGATATTTGCTATTGCTGGTGTCTCATTCCTTCTGAAAACTAGTATCATTTTCTTTCAGCCTGGTGAACTTTCTTTAGCATTTCTTGCAGTGTGTGTCTGCTGGCAGCAAATCCTATTAGTTGCCAAGTACCTAACAATGACAGGTTGTTGTTTTTTTGGCAGGGGGTCACTTTAAAGGGACTGTTCCACTGTCTTCAGGCCTTAATGTTTTTGTTTCTGTGCTCATAAGAACTCGAGTCTTTTAAATTCTTGTTCCCCTGTCTAATGGGATCTTTATACTCTGGCTGCTCTAAGTATTTTCCCTTTATCTTTTGTTTCCAGCATTTGTGTTTCTCCAGAGTTGCTTCTTCTTCACGTTAGAAGAACTGAGGGTTTTGATTCCCCTACAAGATTTCTACAGAACTTACTCTCTGGACCTGTCTCTCCTCATCTCCATTGTTGCCGTCGTCTTTTCCTCTCCCTCCTCCTCCTCTGCCCCCTTCTTTTCTCTCCCCTTTTCTTTTCTCTCCTCTTCTCTTCTCTTCTCTCCTCTCCTCTCCTCTCCTCCTCTCCTCTCCTCTCCTCTCCTCTCCTCTCCTCTCCTCTCCTCTCCTCTCCTCTCCTCTCCTCTCCTCTCCTCTCCTCTCCTCTCCTCTCCTCTCCTCTCCTCTTCTCTCCTCTCCTCTTCTCTCCTCTTCTCTTCTCTTCTCTTCTCTTCTCTTCTCTTCTCTTCTCTTCTCTTCTCTTCTCTTCTCTTCTCTTCTCTTCTCTTCCTCTTCTCTTCTCTTCTTTTTTTTTCTTTTCTTTTCCTTTCCTTTCCTTTCCTTTCCTTTTCTTTTCCTTTCCTTTTCTTTTCTTTTCTTTCTCTCTTCCCCCCTCTTTTTTTCATAGAGAACTTATAGTTATTGTCTACAAAAATATCAGTCCAGGAGGAGTTTTCTTGCCTGAATCAGAAGTGGATGTTTTTACCATATATTTTTATTCCCAATCATTATATCTTGAGATCTAGCTATTCTATTAGTAATAAACCTTCCTTCCAGAGTAGGGCAGATAGACACTGAAATATAAGAACCATTGAGCTACAAATTAGACTTTTGTTTAGTCCATAGCAGGTGGGTAGTCTTGAAAGACAGGTGTTATTAAGAGAAGAAGGAATTCACAAAATCCCCAGAGCTTTTCTTTACATATTAGGAACTAAGCTGGAGGACTGAGTACAGAATTCTCCAAAAGACATAAGGTAGAGAGGTATGGTTTAGGATCACAATAACTTTTCTAAGGCTAAGTAAAGTAAAAGAAGTAGGTGAAAATAGAAAAATCCAGAGGGAATTAGAAGAGATTCTTATACAACCTGGGACCCTTGAAAGTGGAAATAAAACTTTTTGGCAACTTGCTCTGCCTATCTTTGCCCTAAAGAACTCAAAGATAGGTGGAGGGAGGGTCCAAGTTGATGCAGGTTGGTGGCCTGCATCCCTGCCACACTCAGAGTGGTACAGGAGCTGTAGACCAGTCACAGGGAAGGATGGTGCTGATGGACATGAATGCGTTTGAGATGGTGTTTCCAGTTGCCCCAGGCTGGGCATGACCCATAGGAAATTCCAAACATATTTTTGTACCTTAACCTGGAGGCATGGAATTGCTGTGGAGGACAAGTGGAGTAAAGAACTCTGAGGCTAGGACAAGAAGGCTGTGGAGTGTAGGGAATTTGTGACCAGAGGCAAATGGTAAGGTCCATGGTTATCAGCTGTGGATCTGCACACACTTAAGGCCTGGCGCAGGTCAGTAACTGCTTATCAAGAATCAGGAAAGAATGTCTAGAGACAAAACCAGACCAGCCACTCCTCAGTGGCATCCGGGAGATTCAGGAGGACAATGCTTGAAATAGAGGTCACTCCCATCATTATATTATCAAAGCTATTTCCTATATCTCGGGCAGTGAAGGTAGTAAGAAAGGGAGATGGGGGAAAGATAAAATCAAATGAAACAACAAACAAAACCCCCAAAGGGATATTTTAAATAGGAGAGAAGTTTAAAATGGCAAAGATCCAAGTGATTATGTTACGGAGAAATGAAACGATCCAGACGCAGGGAGTTCACGAAGCACGACTCTTTATTACACGCGTGGTCCCAGAGGAGGCAGTCTCCAAATTCTGGGCCCCGATCTCAGGGAAAACTGTGCTTTTAAACATCTCACATTCTGACTTCCGCAGCAGGTGCGGTCGTAAATTTTAACTCCTTTCCCCCCTTTCTTTGATCTATTTCTTTAATCAGCGGGGGCTCAGAATAGGTCTTGTATCCTGCCATATTTCTTTTTACATCAATGGGACTTGTATCCTGTTATATCTTTTCTTATCAATAGGACTCGTATCCTGCTACATTTCTTTTTATATCAATAGGACTATTTCTTTTCTATATCAATTATACGCTAACTTGTACTGATTTTATTTCTCTTAGTTTCCCAGGAAAATTGGACCAGATATATTGTGGCCACAGCACCTATTTGTCAATCTGATTTGCAAACATATCAATTGAAAAACCTTGCGCCCTCTCTCCTTCCCCTCTTACCCTTTGACTCAAGGATGATTCCACTGCTCAAATATACCATGCAGTTTTTTTCCATCCAAAAATAACAAGATACATCTTAAAGGATATTCTTTGAAGCATAGTTTGTATTTGTTATTTGCTACAGTTTTTGAAGAAATTATCAATTAGCATCTGTGTAAAAAGTTATGGTATACACATAAATATTCATGATATGTGACCACTTAAAATGAGATAGATTTATAAGAGTTGGTATAAAAAAATATCCTAAATATATTATATGGAAGAAGTAAGGCTAATAGGATTTTATTTACATATAAACATAAAATTTTTCTTTCTTTTTTATACATGTATAAACGGCATGTGTCTAGGGAGAAAGAGGAAGATTTACTTTTCATCTTAAATTCTTCTGTACATTTTAGGTTTCTTTTTAAACCAGCACATGCTTTAATTTTATAATGAAAAGGTGAGATTCATGGTTTCAGCCTCTTGCTCAATGATCCAACAGGAATGAAAGTACATGTGAAACAATTGTCTTCAAGATAGTTATTTTACAGTGCCTCCCTCTCACTTTTACTATATTTTACCTATAAAATCACTTTGTAGAGCTATTGGAGAAAACTAATCTAAAGAGTTAAAAGATAATAAAGCTTCTAACTCCTACCTTAACACGTAAAGATGCCATTGTGTTATTCCATATCTAGAGTTTTCTGTTTCAAAGGATTGGGTGAGAGGTTCTTTCAGCAAAGAAGACAGATACAGACAGAATTTATTTAATTATCTATCTGTCTATCTAACTCTCTATTTCTAAGTTTGAAGGTCTACGATCTTCTCTGTTACAGAAACTCACAGCAGAAAGATGACAATGTGATTTGGTGAAGGCGATTACTCTGAGAAGATAGACTCGAAAATTGTTTGGGCTTCAAAAATCAGTTCAGTTGTGTGTAGGCTTCATGGGAGGAAAATTACCTTTGCTGTGGAAGATATTTTTGCTTTTGAGAGGAACAAACCAACATTGGGGAGGGAGAAAGCCTTTTTGAAGTGATGACACATCCCTTCAACTAACAATGAACCTTTACAGAGAAATAGGGGACATATACTTATTTTTCTCAGCCTTGAATTAAATCCTTGTCATCGGTATTGTTCTCCCAGCTTCAGGGCATTACTCACTTAGGTATACAGAGGCAAAAAGCTGTCTCATACTGTGAGGGCAACAGACTGATGTCCTGATGAATAAAAATAACAAAAAACTTTGAAGGTGAGAGAAGAATAGGACGGAAATGTGCAGAGAGAAGTATCAGCTGAGCAAATTACGTTCTGGGTCAAGAGTCAGCAGCCTGCAGCAGCTTCTTTCTCTGTGTTGGGTCACCTGTGGGAAGAACAATTACTATAGATTTTTCTGTAAAGAGCAAACAGGAGCATAGCCTCACATGTGAGAAATAGCCTCACATGTGAGAAATAGCCTCACAGCAACTTCTGGGAAAAGATTAGCCAGAGAGGTCTGTCTTGTGATGGGCAGTCAGATTGGAATCTTCCTTGGAATGAGCAATGTCTGAATAGAAGCTGGGGGAGGGGATAGGGAGTCCTAGTTCAGGTGATCTAGCAATAAGGAATGATTTGTTTGAGCCCCCAAACTAGCTGAGGATTTCATGGAGAAGGTGTGAAGAGAAACAACATTCATAAGCATCTTCTATTTGCAAGCATCTTTTTTAAATTTAATTTTTAATGTTTGAATTATTGTTCTATTTCATATTATTTTGTATTAGTTTCAGGTGTACAAGTTTCTGTTTTAATCTTCAGAATATTAATGTTAAGCAGGTATAGCTATCACCTTTTAGAGATGAGGGAACAGCTTCAGAGAGGGTAAGCCCCTTTCCTGTTGCCACATCACTATTAGGTACTGAGCCAGCTTTCAACCTGCGTTTATTCTGAAGCCTGTGCTTTCTCTTCTTCACCACTCCCTCTCTGGGTACGTTGGGACACTCGTAGGAAGCTCATGACCAGCTTGTCTTCACCATTTACCATCTTTACACTACAACATTTTAATAATTTTTCTTCTCCTCTTCTGCCTTTATTCTCTCTCTCTCTTTTTTTTTAAAGGTTTTATTTATTTCTTTATAGAGAGGGGAAGGGAGGGAAAAAGAGGGAGAGAAACATCCATGTATGGTTGGCTCTCACCCATCCCCTACTGGGGACCTGGCCCACAACCCAGGCCTGTGCCCTGACTGGGAATCGAACGGCGACCCTTTGGTTCGCAGGTGGGCTCTCAATACACTGAGCCACACCAGTCACAGGTGCCTTCACTCTCCATTAACTGTTATTCCACTCTAGCACTTAAAAGTACTTTATTTTTTTATCTTAATTTTTAAAAATTTTTATAATTAAAAAATTTCACTTACAGTTAACATACAATGTTATATTAATTTCAGTCATACAACATAGTGGTTAGACGTTTATATAACATACGAAGTGATTACCCCAGTAAGTCTGACACCATCCATATTTATTACAATATTATTGACTCTACTATGTATTTTGTATTTTATATCTTTGTGACAATTTTTATAACTGGAGATTTGTACTTCTCAATTTTTTCATCTCTTTCACCTATTTGCTTCAACACCCCCCCCCACCCCCGCCAAATCTGGCAACCATCAATTTGTTCTCTTTATCTATGAGTTCATTTCTGTTTTATTTCTTCATTTATTTTATTTTTATAGATTCCTCATGTAAATGAAATCATGGTAGTTGACTTTCTCTGTCTGATTTATTTGTCTTAGCATAATACCTTCTAGGTCTATCTATGTTGTTGCAAATGGCAAAATTTTATTTTATTTTTCATGGCCAAGTAATATTCCCCTTTTTATATGTAACACATCTTTATCCATTTGTATATCATTGGACACTTAGGTTGCCTCCATGTTTTGGCTATTTTGAATGATGCTGCAATGAACATAGGGGTGCATATATCTTCTTGAATTGGTGCTTTGGGTTTCTTCAGATAAATGTTCAGAAGTGGAATTGCTGGGTCATAAGCCAGTTCTATTTTTAATTTTTTGATGAAGCTCCCTACTATTTTTCACAGTGGCTATATCAATTTACAATCCCACCAACAGTGCACCAGCATTCCCTTCTCCCTACATTCTCACCAGCACTTCTTGTTGGTTTATTGATGATAGTCATTTTGACAAGTGTGAGGTGATATCTCATTGTGGTTTTAGCTTTCATCTCTCTCATGATTAGCGATGTGAGCATCTTTTCATGTGTCTGTTGGCCATCTGTATCTCCTGTTGGGAGAAAGGCCTATTCAGGTCCTCTGACCATTTTTCAGTCGATTGATTTTTGTATTGTTGTTTTGCTGGTATTGAGTTGTATGAGTTCCTTATGTATTTTGGTTATTAACCCCTTATTGAATGTGGGTGAATATATTCACCTGTGGGTAGGCTGTCCTTTCATTTTTTTTTATGGTTTTCTTCTCTCTGAAAAAATTTTAGTTTTATATAGTCCAATTTGTTTATTTTTCTTTCGTTTCCCTTGCCTGAGGAGACATAGCCCCCAAATATTGCTAAGAGGAGTATCTGAGTTTACTGCCTATGAAAAACTAATTTTATCCACATTACAACCATGAGAAGTAGCTATTGTGTCTCTCCAGATATAGATAAAGGAGACTTAAAGGTCATAATAATGCTGCCCCCCCACCACCAAAAGAAGATGTTTAGTGTTACTCATCGAGCAAAGGTTTGAAACTTTAGAGCCGGAATGGACTTTTTGGCCTGAGCTAGTGTCAGAGAGCAAGAACTAGAACTCAGCTGTTGGGACTGTTGTGCAGTAATTGTAATGTCCACTAGGTGTCACTACAAAAATGCTTTGAAAAATACTTCTTATTCAGCAAACGCATTACTCTCGAGGTAGTCCTGGAGCTCAGTTCTCCTGAGTGGCTGACATCCCAGCTTACTCAGATCTCTCCATTCTGATGCATCCCTTTATCCACCATTGTTTGGAAGGAGATTATGAATGATTTATCATTAATGACTCATCGTTAATGACAATTACCAATGATTAATCTTTAAAACCTCTCCTTGGGCAATTGATTCCCCCTTGGAGTCTGTTCCCTATGAAAAGTATGCAGCTCTCTTGCATAACCCTTTTCAACCCATGGGGCATGCCCCTGGCCTACGTTTGTTTTGCAAATTTGGGAAATTGTCCCAAAGTCAGTAACTGCTTTAAGTAAGGAAGAGGGAGACCCATGAGTTTTGCTCTCCAGAGATATGCCCTTCCTCTAGGAGTGAGGTTAGATCTGGAACCAATCCCCCCCCCGCCCCCCCCCCCCCCCCCCCGCGAGTGTGACAGCCCCAGGGCTCAGTGAACACTGTTGCTGCAACTGCGCATAAACAAATGATGGCTGTTTTGCTAGTTCTCAATCTTGTGTAAGATGGGTTGTATTGTTTGTTTTCTGTTTTCCGTGATTTGATCTTACCAATAAAATGAGCTTTCTCACCTTGGAGATTTTGCCTGGAATACTCTTGTTTCCCCAGGGGACCTAGATGAGGGAACAGAATATCCAAATTTTTATGCCTTGTTCAGATCTCAGCTTAATTATCACTTCTTATACCCTCTTTTCAGGTTCAATCCCACTGTTATATTTTCCCATAACACTCTGTATTCTACCTTCAAAACATTTTACACACTAATTAATTATCTGTAATGTTTAAAACATGTTTTTTTTCCCTAGTAGATCTGCAGGACCTTTAGAGCAATAGCTCCTTTTTGTCTTATTCACTACTGATTCTTTAGAGCCTGGCATATACCTTGCATACAGTTAGTGGTAAATAAATGTTTACTGAAACTGAAATGAGTGTATTTAGGCTTTTCTAGTCAGCTGTCTGGGGAATAGTATCCACTTGAGGAGGTCTATGATATATATCTACGAGGTACATTTAGTTGTGAAAGATACAGGTGAGCCTCAGAGGGTCAAGAAGAGATACACATTCTCTTGGTAAAGGGATAAGGAAATTCCTCCTAGACTATGGATGAGATCCAAAAGAAAATGGTTATTTTTGTGTTATTTGTACAAAGCACCAGATAAATGATTATTTGTTGCAACTGTTACATTGCATGTTTATGTCTTAGGATCTTGATTACAGTGATTAGGCAAATGCTTTCCAAATTCTATTTGAATTACAGTTTGGGTATTTCATCAGAGCATTTTTTTAAATCAATGTATCATTTGTAATGTTTGCAATAGAGATCAGGTGAAGAAAATTTTGCACTGATGTAATAGAGATTACACTAAGGTTCTAGTCAGGTATGTTGACTGTCTGCATGATCTCACTTAAACCACTGCTATCTCTGAGCCTCAGTTTCCTCATCTGTGAAATGAGGAGTTTGGTTTCCATAAGTGGTGTTGCAGGTAACTTTGGACATGGCCCTCAATCATCTCCACTGCCTGTATTCATACCTTTCAGTAATCCTCTTGCCTTGAAAATGGGCTGAATCCAGTGACTTGCTTACAACTGATAGAACATGGCAGAGATGATGGGATATCACTTTCATGATTAGGTCTCAAAAGATCGTGACTTCCACCTTGCTAGCCCACTCTTTCTACCTCTATCTCTCTGGCTTTGAAGTAAGCTGGTATACTGGAGAGGCCCACACGGCAAAGAACTGAGGGAGGCCTCTGGCCAATAGGAAGTGAGGAACTGAGGCCCTCAGTCCAAAAGCCCTGATGAACGGAATCCTCCAAAAAACCACTTCGGTGAACTTTGCTCAGTCAAGCCTTCAGATGAGACCTCAGCCCGACCCAGCACCTTGATTGCAGCTTTGTGAGAGACCCCAAAGTGCAGTGTCCAGTGAATCTGTGCTTGGATTTCTGATGCACAGAAACTGAGAAAGTACAGGTTCACTCTTTGCGCTTCTAGGTTCAAGGCTTCTACATACCATAGCCCAGGGCCTTACCCCTTTTGGGGGGAGTGTGACTTGAAAAAGAAAAAAAAATTGGAGCAGGACATTGTTACCCAGAAACAGGTAACTAAAGCAAGTGGTTTTCAAACTGACTGATGATTTTACGCGTGGATGACTACCTATACAGCCTCCCTGTCCAGAGATATCTGCCCTCCTATCACCTATCTCATGTACTAAGATGTATAACACCTACAGTACCTATCACACTGCTTTTTGTAAGGTTAAATCAATGAAAAACTCTGGCATGATATGTAGTTATCAGAGAGTAGCAGCAGAATAATAACGATAGATGGGGTCAGAACAGCACCTCAGTGATAAATGTTTGAGCAAATCAGTTCAATTCTCTTGAGCCTGAGTTTCTCATTTGTAAAAGGAGGAGGCTGGAACAGAGCTGGGTTCTCAAAGTGTGACCCCAGCCAAGCAGCATCAACAACACCTGGGAAGTTGTTAGAAATATTCTGGTGCCCCACCACAGACCTATGGGATCAGACACTCTGAGGGTGGGACCCAGCACTTAGGGTTTTAATAAGCAAGCCCTTCGGGTGGTTCTCATGCATGAGAAAGATTGAGAACCACCAGGTTTGAAGTTCTTTAGTCCCTTATAGCTCTGCCAACACTGATGATATTTAATAACAAGAAATTGTTATTGATCATGTGTCTGGAATTGTGAAAGGACTTTATATTCATTATTTCATTTAATCCTCACAATCCCATGGGAAGCAGAAACATAGTATCCCCATTTCTAGTAAGATCTCTTAATATCTTTGCTTCTTAAGGACAGGGCCAATTTTTTTTTATCACTAAATTTCTAATGTGCACAGGATTCATAGTTTCTGTGTGTGTGTTTTAGTTGGTACTCAGTAAATGCTTGAAGAATGAATGAATGAACAAATGAATTTATGAATAAGATAATAGGAAGGCATAGCTGAAATCCTAGGTGCAAGATGCTCTCTAAAAGGTAGGTAGATGGAAATCTGGAACAGGTTGGATATTGTCACTGCCTCTTACATCAATATTAGGAAGGCACCACCAAATCTGCTTCCTTATAAGGCTGGCCTTGGTCACAGCATAGCCAAACTCTTGATCCTTATTGACTTCAATTTGTAGGCTTCAGCTATGGAGGAATTTAATATGACATTTATTCATTTTCTCTGGAGAGTGACCCTGGGAGAAAAATTATTTAACAGAAATAAATTCATATCTCAAGGGCATAAGCCAAGATTTGAAATGGTATTTCAGACACATTAATCAGAGTAAGTCCTGGCTTTCCAGAAACTAGAGAGGGGACCCTACAAGAGTTAATAGGCACCATTGCCCCTCATTCCTGGGATCTTTTAATTGAGTTAGCAGAGTCATTTGGGTTTGTTTCTACATTCCACCCAGATCTGATCTCTTTGCCAATTAAAGGGAAACACAGGGTAGTTGGTACTGTCAAACACTTACTAAACAAGTATGCAGTTGGAACACACTGAGTTCAGCCACATGTTGCACATTATTCAGCATTATTTTAATGTTACCCTGTGTATATAAGCCTTTCTTTCTTTATACCCCATTTCTTCCATAACTGTGTTAAACAGTAGCATTGACAATCTTTTGTCACAATTATCATGTAAGGAAGATACAGTTACTGTTGCGATTTTTCAGATAAGAAAACTATGGCACAATGAGGTAAATGCATCTTGCTCTAGGTCGCAGTGGTGAGTTGGGGTTCAAATCCAGGCAGTCCACACCAATCCAGGCTTTTAACTATTATTTTAAATAATGATCTGACTAGATTATAATTCAGGACTGTGACTGGGCTCTGTGTAATAGAAGGTGCAGCCACTGTCTCAATATAGTTTAGAAATCCATGAATTTATAAGTTTGACTCTATTGTTCTCTGTGTATCCATGTAGCAGAGTTTGAAGATAACTCTACCCGGCAGAATGTTTGTTATATTTATTCTCTCTGTGTCTCTCCCCTTTCTTATATCATATACACATGAGCTCTCATTGACCCAGTTTTGGGCAGCTAATAGTAAATTTGGCTTTACAAGTGCCTTCCTGAGTTTCAAACCAGGACCCAGATTATCCGGATTACTAGAGGGGTTTACATTTGGGATTAGGAATGAAGCCCAGCTAGAAATAAGATGTGCATTGTTTAGCACACTGCTATAACAAATTGCCATAAGCTTGCTAGTTCAGGAGAGAAGTATAAAGTAGGTTTCAGTGGGATGTGATCAAAGTGTTAGCGGGGTCACACTCCCCTGGAATATACCCTTTTCTCATCTTTTCCAGCTGCTAGAGGCCATGAGCATTTTTTGGCTTGTGTCCTCTTTCTCCATCTTTAAAGCCAGAAAGTATGGTGCTTTAAATCTCTGGTTCTGACTCTTGGCTCCTATAATCATATCTCCGTTCTCTGGCCTCTGATCCTCCTGCCTCTCTCTTATGAGGATATTTGTGATTACACTGGGCCCACCTGGATAGTACAGGGTAATTTCCCCCTCTCCAGATCCTTAAATGAATCACATTTTATAAAGTCTCTTTTGCAATATAAGGGACATATTCACATGCTCTGTGGACTAGAGCATGGGTATCTTTGGTGGGTCATTAATTTTGTTTACTACAGCTTGCCCTTTGGTTCCCAAAGATTTATGTCTTTCCTGCATACAAAATACATTCACCCTATCCCAATGCCCAGAAGTCTCACTCATTATATCATCAACTCAAAGTAAAAAATCTCTTTCTAAATTTATCAGTTTGGAAGTCCCAAATCTTGTCATCAAAATCCCCTACATCAGGTGTGGATAAGACTCTTGTGGAACTAGACAGCAAGTTATGTGCTCTCAAAATATAATGATGGTACAGACACCCCACTGAAAAAGGGAGAAAATGGAAGGGGAAAGGACTCACCAGTCCCTAGCAAATCAGAAACCTAGCAGGGCAAATTCCACTAAGTTTCGAGGCCTCAGAATGATCTCCTGTGACTTGAGGTTCCATTCTCTGGGCCCAGGGTTCCCCTCTCGGAGTCATTTTTTTCCTTTTTTGTGAAGGAAAGCATATGTTTGAGCTGAGTGGTTTTATCATCCTGTTTCCTGCCTGTAGAATTTTGGGAATTCAACAAAGCCTTCGGTATTTCATCCTCTCTCTGTTCTTCTCAGTCTAGGCTGGGAGTGTCTCTGATGGTATAAAATTCTCAAGATCTTTGTCGGTTTCCTGCGTGTGTCTCAGGATTTACTCTATTAGATAAGAGGATCCTCCACAGATCATTTTGGGATAATGCCTTCTATATTTTGGGCTTTTGCTTAGATGGCTAAAGAGATCCAGGATTCGTATGTCTGATCTTTCCCAAGAGTCCTCTGTGTGATGGAATATTCTGATATTTGATCCTTCTGAAGCACTAGCTGAAGGTTGTTAAGCCACACTATTGGCTTTCTCTCCAGAGCAGGCGTTCCTGACCGTGAATCTTGTAATTTTAGCATCTTTTGCAATCTTGGTATGAAACAGGGTACAGGGCAAGAGGTCCCCAAAGTCCCCACATCCATGGTTTGTGGATGGGGGAAGCAGCTGATACTGTGATTAAGACACTTTGCATTACAATGGCAAGTGGTAGCTGTGTCTTTCTTGAAGGGAAGCTACTACCTGGGTAAAGGCCTACATGACCTTCAGTATGTATAATGCCGAGTGTGAAGTCATGCAGGAAGCCCCAGGTCAGCATTTAAAATTAGGGCGGCCAGCCATGATGGGGCAGCCATGCATGCAGTTTGAAAGGGGTAGAAGGGCTCCCACAGGCCCGCCATGAGGTTTGGTGTGCAAGAAGGCCCCAGGTGGTTTTGGATTAAAAGCTAGAGGGAGAAAGAAGAGACCTGCTGGGAAACCTGCCTGGGAGAACATGGCAGCACAACTGATGGGACTGTGGGGACTTACACAGCTAAGCTCGGGTTAATGGGAGATGCCTGGAATGCTGGACTGTGACTGGGAGTGCTGAGCTGTGGACTTCTGTTTTTCTGAAAGATGGTACCTCTGACTGGCATGTTCTGCAACTGGCCTGGTTTGGCCAAGGGAGGCAGGACTGTGTGTTTCAGGTATTTAGAGGGAGTGGGACTTAACAACAGAATTCCACCATTATTCCAAATTTGTATAACTTTTAAATAAACAACTACTTTCCTTTTCACCAAACTCTGGCATTATGAGTCATACTTCTTGGTGGTGGGCAGTCAGAGCCCACAGCAGTTCCAGAACCCTATAGGCTGGGGTTCTGTAACAGGTAGACAGAATTTTCCAAATCATCAAGTCCCAGTATCTTTTTGTTTAATAATTCTCTCAATGTATCTCTTTCTTCTCACATTTTACTATATGCATTAAGAAAAAAACTAATCTGGACCTTCAATAATTTACTTGTAAATTCTCTTAGCTAAATATCCAAGTTCACTGCTTGTAAATTCTGCTTCCCACATAACTATAGGATATAAACCCACTAAGCTTTTTGCCATTATATAACAGGGCCCATTTTTCTATAGTCCTCAAAGCTCTTCTAAGCTCTTCTCATGACCTTCTGAGCTCTTCCCAGAGATGTTATATAGCCTATAATATCTATATTTCTACCAACGGTCTTTTTAATAAAGATTTAGGTATTCTCCAAGGAGATACAGACTTTCTCTATCAGAGTCCTCACTTCCTTCTGAATTCTCACTAGTAGAGTAATGAATATCCATATCTCTATTAACAGTCTGTTCAAGGCAGTATAGATGTTTTCTATGATTCTGCTCAAAATTCAACCAGCCTCTATTCATTTTCCAACCCCAAAGTCACTTTGACATTCTTTAACTATTTGTTGCAACAATATCCCACTAACAGGTACCAAAATCTGTTAAACCAGAGAAACAGAAGGTATATTTTAAGAGATTTATTACCGGAAATTGGCCTAAGCCATTGTAAGGACTGGCCAGACAAGTACAAAATCCGTAGAGCCAGCTGTCCGGAAGGGCGGGCTGGAATCGCACTCAGGAAGACAGGCTGAGGCTGGTGTCCACGGCTGGAATTTCTTCTCTGGAAAACCTCAGCTCTGCTCTCACAGCCTTTCAATGGATTAAATCCAACCTGCCCACACTACCTAGGATGACCCCATTATTTAAAGGGAACTGATTATGAACTTTAATCACATCTGTAAAATATCCTCACAGCAATACCCAGATTAGTATTTGAATAGCTGGGGATGGTAGCTAAGGCAAACTGACATGTACAACTGATCCCTGCAACATGGTATCTAAATTCCCATCTGTCATTGTCCTTTGTTCAAAATAGTTCATTGAGTCCTGAAGAGGAGGAACAAATAACTGGACCAAAGTCAATATGGGAACATTTTCAAGTTTCCCTCATTACAATATCATAAAAAAACCCCTGCCATTAGCAGTAAGCAATATATTTAATGAAAATATACCTAAAGCAATTGAAAACAACCTAAGATAATGTGTATTTAATCGTTATATTGTATGGAAGGGATGAAACATGTCATGTGCATTCATAGGAAGAGTTAAATGTTGGTTAAAGAAGTAAAGGCTTTATCGAGATAGTAGAATATGAGCTGAGTAGGGCCTGGCTATAGGTAGAAGGGAGCTGGCTTGACATATGAAGGAAGAGAACAAGCATGGTATGTAGAAGAAACCCTGAGAAGATTGCTCCTCCCCCCTCATGTCTTCAGGACACTCGAGATTGGCTGTGCATGTTAGGGGGAGAACTATAACCTGTGCTGTGGAATTTATATCTGACGTCATATGTAATAAGGAGTTATGGCGGAAACGTTCTACAAGAATGGTGAACCTGGCAGAAATGGGCAGGATGCATGGGAAAGGGCAGAGGTTCTTTTAACTGGATTGACGTGATGGGTCAAGCCCAAGACAAATAGAGTGGAGGTAAAAC
Organism: Glossophaga mutica; assembly: GCA_039655065.1. Classification (NCBI taxonomy): domain Eukaryota; kingdom Metazoa; phylum Chordata; class Mammalia; order Chiroptera; family Phyllostomidae; genus Glossophaga; species Glossophaga mutica. The sequence continues at coordinate 25,948,386 of CM077308.1, forward strand.
TGCAGAACAGGAGACAGATATGAGTTGCATTTTGAAGCAAGAAACAAAGGGTATGTGATGGAGTGAACACTGGCGATGAAGAATAGGCATGAGTGAAAATTGATGCCTAATATTTTGTATTGAATTTATGTTACATTGGAATTTTACACTAGTATAACCAGGAGTCCATAAATTCTGCCTTGGTCCATCCAAACATCCTGCTTCTGAGGCCACTAAGGAAAATACATAAAAAGGAGGCAAGAGGAAGCAGAGTAATACTATTGTTAGCAGAGAATTCTGCTTGAAATTCCAGTGCAAAATAGCAGTAAGCTGGGGTGAACCATGTGGAAAACTTTGTAAGACACAAGAAGCAGCCTACATATAGCTTAGACCCAGAGCAGGCTAAACAGCTTTCTATGTTGATTTTGTTCAGCCTGGAGAGGAGATCTTTCACTGATGGCCAGAAAGACCAATTCAGGTGTACCTAGTGCCAGAAGAAAAGTGCTGGTGGCTCCAGGCGTGAATGAAGAGAATGTATACACAAAGGAGAGAAAGAAGTATTACACAAAGCAGCTCAGAACCCTCTGGACTGGTTAAATAAAGGGGGAAAAGAAATTGCAGCCACAAAAGTGGTAAGCATTATTCCCTTCGAAATTCCATTTCAGACATTGTGGCTACCTCGGTGTCCGTGGACTTAGCCAATCCGCTTACACTTTGTGGGTGGAATTTCTTGCCTGTTTCCTGGCTCATCCTTAGGGGTAAGTAAGGCATTTGAAGTGCCAGGAGAACCTTCCTTTTCATTAGAGGATCACTATTTTAAGGCTGGATAAATGGCAGAATAAGGACACCACTGATTGAGAAAAGGAACAGAGAAGGGAATTTTACTTGGAGTAGGGTGTTGGCATATTAGGCAGTGTGCACAAGATGATACAGCACACTCAGGTTGAACAATTTGTTTAAGTGAGTGAACAGGGTTTAAAAGAACATAAGAACTATTAACCGCTTCTTTCCTGAAAGAAAATGGTTAATGGAACCCAAGAGGTGGTTGTCTGTGGGAGCAGTCTGAAGAAAGCTATGGCTCTAGGCCACAATCAACCCGGGTGACTCAGCAGGTAGGGCACTGGAGGAATACACACCCCAATCTCACTCTTCTACCATTGTGGATGTGCCCTTTGGCCAATGAGAAAAAAAGCCTGTTCATGAAGGTCACATAATTCAGCCTGTCTGGGCACAGGCTGGGCTGGAGGAAGTGGAGCTGAGTTCTGGAGGGGCAACACGGGATAGACTGTGAACTCCACAGTGAGTGAGCTAATAGTTGGACCTGTGTGAGGAAATCGCTCTTCCTTTGTAAGAGCAGGCCTAGGGATAGAGATCTGGAGTAAAAATTATGGAATGTTTAATCTGGGAGAAAAGACAGAATATTTACTAAATATCTATTATGTATTGGGCACAGTGCTAGGCATTTTCATACGTTACCTCATTTATTCTTCACAATAACTCTTAAAAGAAGTATCAGAAAGGTTTGCAAGCTCATGGGTCTCAAACTGGCAGCTCAAGGGCTGAAAATCTGTGTTTTCTTTAGCTTGCACGATGCTTTAAATGTCAGAAGATTTCAAATAAAAATGCAGGTTTCTGGCTTCACTGGAAAAATCAGAAGATCTGGCATCAGCAAGCGCACATTCCTGCAAGCTAGAATTAATCGAGTGGTAACTTTTGTCGTTAGCCGGGACATGGATTTCAGTACGCTCCCACCACTCCCTATTGTGTTGTGACTTCCAGATCAATTGACTGAAATTATCTGCAAGTATTTCAATTTGCAACCCCAGTCTCCCTTTTATTTTTCACATGAATAATTAAGGCATGGAGCAATTGGATGACATGCTTAAAATTTCACAACTAGACACAATGCCAAAGTCAGCTTTAGAACTTGTCTTTGGCCTCTGCGTCAAGCTATCTGTGAATCTATAGTGGATTACTATAAATTTTACAGTAATAAAGGAGGTGTGGAGCTGGCTTAAAAACACACAAATACAGCATCAGAACAAAATAGAGTTCAAAAATAAATCCACACATCGATGGTCAACTAATTTTCAATGTCGTTGCCAAGGCAATTCAATAGGAAGAGGAAAATTAATGTCTACTTTTACCTTTCATTATATATACAAATTAATTCAAGATGGATCATGAAATATAAAAGCTGGAGTTATAAAGCTTCTAGAAGAAGACATGGGAGCATGTCTTCATGACTTGTCAAAGGCAAAACTTTCTTGGAGAGGGGACAAAATGAACCAACCACAAAATAAAACAAATATTTGAAAGAATGGTTGTACTTCTTCTATGGGATAGTAAGTTCTCATATAACCCTCTCAAAGGGAGGGTCAGAAATGTGTAGTATGGGAATACAAGAAAATAGAGACACTGAAGAAGCAGCAGCGAGAGATAAATAAAAGGTGTGTGCAAAAATATGGCAAGAGGTTTGGATACTCTGAATCTTTTCCAAGTCTTTAATAACAACCTATTTAATTTGGGTCTGTAAGGTTTATTTGGAAACTTACTAAAATCCTCTTCTCGTAGTAGGCTCTGGTAAACTAATGCTTCAAATTGCTCAAGCTATTTCTTTTTTAAATTTCGAGCTCCCTCAGAAACTTTGTTTAGTTTTCTGTCTAAGGCATGCACTGAAACTTAATATTTTTCTCCTCAGTCAGAGTCATACTGGGGTTTCTGGCCCTGTCTATCAGACTCTGTTAAGGCAATAGCTCCACGCAGCATTGATTTAAAACAACCCTACTATAGGGGACTGTTCCGCATGGTGTGGGAAATGTAGCCCAGCCCCCACGAGGAAAGGCCAGTGGGGAGTGAGGTCCAGCACACAGGACCCACACTCACGGATACATTTTCCCATGGGGAATCAGACCTGCATTATACCTAGGCTGCTATGAGACTTGCTTTTGCCAAAACTCCCTCACCCTGGATTGAGGCAGCAAGTATTTACTGCGTATCTCTAACATAACTTCCTAAAATCTGTGCTAAACTTCCCAAGTATGGAGTGTAACCAGTTCAACCACTTTTCCTTTTGATCTGCAACATCCTTCTCTTCGAAGTAATTAGCAACATTCTTTCCTTAGTTATCTGTGAAAGGTAATCACCTATAGGGAACCTGTGCATAGTAAATGAGGACCATCCTCGATGTAATGTACCCAGAAAAGCAATGAAAGCCTGTCCAGGCAGAGCTCAGGCCCTCTCTCTCACTTAGAGAGCAGCCATGCTGTCCCGTTTTCTCCACAGGACTTCTGTAGTCTGTGTGCATTTGTTTGTCACAACCACAGCATACGGACCCCGTGGGCTGGGGTCCGCATCACCCTATGTTTATGATGTGACGGACCCTGGGCTCAAACACACCCATAGTCCTTTCTCCTGACTGGATCAGTTTGTGAGGTGCAAAAAGATGAATGTAGAGTTAAATGAGATAGTTTTTTTATTTCTCCCCACCACTTGGACAGCAGGTCTCTTTATATGCATAATCAGACATTTGGTTTCATAATAAAGTTTTCTGTCTTGCTGCCTAAAAGATGCATTTTAGTGAATTATTGTATTCTTGATTCCTCTGCAGCTGGCATTCATTTTTCTGTGTCATATACCAAGTTAAGAGTAGAGTTCTTCTTTTTTGGTACTCTGCTTCTCAAGGAGTATATTAATGAAAACTTCTTTATTCTTTGTTCTGTTGTTTCCAGAATATACTGATATTTTTTAATAGAACAAATCTACTATTCCCACTTATCAGTCATCTTCTGTTTTCTTAATATCATCTCTTGTTCTGATCCTAAATTTGCTTTCGCTCTCCTCTACTTCTTAGATGTTATCATTTCTATGTTTATTATGCTCTGAAGATCTTTCTGTGTCTTGTATGCCCTGAAGATTAGCGGACATTTGAAATTGGGCAGCAAGAAGATGATCGTCATCTAACCTCCTTTTCAATTTCATTTCCTTTTTAAATTATTTCTTTGGAGATGAAAACTTACCTTAGTTTCATAAAGAAACTGGAAGAGCCAAATGGGAGTTCAGCTTCTTGGGGAAAAAGAATATAGGAAGACAGAACAGGATACTTGGCATATGCTGCCCACACAACGTCCTGCCTAGCTCATCTGGGTATTATCACAAAGTGGATGTAAGCCATGGTCGTGTAAAACATGTCTTCCGACAAAGAACTTCGAAGGGGCATAACCAGCTGTGTGATATCAGCCTTGTCACACTGTAAGACAGGTTAAGTAAAATATAAACTGTATAAGCAGAGCCTATTGGTCCAAAACAGTAACTTTGAAATGTCTGAACTTTCTATGAGTTGGGCTTGCTTCTGTGTCTGTTGAAGCTAGTGTCTTCTATTTGAGCCCTTCTATAGATCTGCCATTACTGTTGTCATCTGAAGTCACAGCACAGCTTAGATGTCACAGGAAATGCAAGACAGAAATAGCTTAGGTAGCTATTTTGCATACGAAAGGAGACAGACCAACAAATACCACTTGCTACCCATTCTCAGGACTTCTGCAGGACTTCTGCAGTCCTTGTCCTTTCTCATCAGAATCATGCTGGTTTCCGCCCTGGCCAGTGTGGCTCAGTTGGTTGAGCATTGTCCTGTAAACTGAAAGATTGTGGCTTCGATTTCTGATCAGGTCACATGCCTAGGCTGTGCGTTCAGTTCCCGGTCAGGGGTCATGTATGAAAGGCAACCGATCGATGTTTCTCTCTCACACTGAAGTTTCTCTCTCACCCTCTCTTCCTCTCTCTAAAAAAGTCAGTAAGCGTGTTTTTGGGTGAGGATAAGAAATATGTATTTTGAAAAAAAAAAAAAAGAATCCTACTGGTTTCCTGAGACACATTTTGGCGTTCTCTAGTTTTGATAAGGTGATAGACTAGGCTTTTTTTTTTTTAATTATACAAAAGTATTAAAGTGTAAATAGCACATATAGGCAATTTGGAAAACATGAAATGATTAATAAGCAAAAAATATTATTAATGAATTTTTAGCGAGTTCTGGGCTGTGTGATACTAGGCACTTAGATACATTTTGCCATTTTGTCATGGCAACCGCTCTGTGGTTTGGTATTATCCTTGTTTCTCAGATGGGCTGAGAAAAATCAATGAGACCTGCCACTGGTCAACCGGAGCCCTCATGTCTTGTTGGTCCAAGAGTAAGTGAAAAATAACCTGACCTGAGCCAAGTTCAATTCTGAGGAGGGAGGACAGTTAGATAAGTGAAATTGACTTCCCAGGAGTTGCAGCGAGGATGCATTTAATCTCTCCTGAGCCCAGGGTGACAGAAGGAAAGTTTGGGGAGATGCATGTCCAGCCGTTATGCAGGAAAACCTGGGGGAGGGGTGAGGAGAGGCGAGACCCTGGGTTGGGAGGCCATCGCTCTGACCCACGTGTGATTCCACAGGGGTCTCAGCTAAACATGTTATCACCTTACGCAGTTTTCACTTTCTCTTTAGAGGTCAGTGCAATTTTCACAAGGATAATATTGCACCGAGAGAAAAGATTTGGAATCTACTTTGATTCCAGTTTCCCCCCCTGGTATGTTCTTCGGCCTCAGGGTGACTGCAGGTGAAATGCAGTCCTGTAGCCACTTAAAAAAAAATCTTGATCCCAGTCATTCTTTCTGTTCAGTGCACTAATTAGAACACAGGAGACTTCTTTTTTAGCATAAGCTGAGTCCCCCAGTCCTCAGCCTGACAGGCCTTTTGCATTTGGGGGTGCACATGTTTGGGGACTGCTAAAGAAGGTTATTTCTTATCTGGCTGAGACCTCGTATTTATTTTGCCTTGGAAATTGTAAAGCAGCTGAGCTCCTTTCACTGGGGCAGCTGGGCCTCCGGCAGTCCCTTTGCCAACTCCAGCCGCACTCTTCCCTGGCATTGCTGTACTGTATCAACCTGATGCCTCTGGGAGCTCAGGGCTACAGTGGGCTGACAGCATCGCCTCCTTATTGCTCTCCTTCCCAGGCTATAATTCAGGAGACCCGTTTACCTGCAGAAAATGGTGGTTCATTTGTTAGCTGTCAGCCTGAAGCTATGCTTTTTCTGTCTGAGTCCATTGGTGCTCATTATTTACTGTTCTGTTTAGCTGTGTATTGCATGGAAACTTTGAGATGTTGCCGAGAATCAGCCAGGTCGTAGCAAAATATCTAGGAGTTGCAGATTCCACACAGCTGTTTCCCAGCCTCACATTAGTTAGAGCCCACTAGCCCAAACTTCTGTGTCTTGGGGGAAATATAAGTATTAAGTTGAAAATGTCTTATAAAATTGGTCAGGTATAAAGTTCAAGTCAGACTCTTTGTTCTCTATATAGCTTTCTGTTTATACCATCATAATTGCTAATGTTTTACTGAGGTACAATCAGATACATTAAAGCAAGGATCAGGGAAATGTGAAGATGGAAACATCCTTTTGAAATGGATTTGGAAGAGCAAAGTGCAGTCATTGTTTGTTTTTGTTTTTTTTTTTTCCTTCTTTTGGTGTTTAGGAACTGAGAAAGCTATAAAACTCTATTCTTTGCAAGCAGCCTTCTTCTGATTCATGGATTGGTTGCCTTCCCACACGACTGCCCTCTGGCATCATTTCAGGGTCCCCTTAAAGCATGGGAAATAGGGATGATACCTTAATTTATCAACTCCTATAGACACTGAAAAAATTTCTTGTTTCACAATTTCTTGTCCATTATTATATTATGAACTAAGTGAAGTTAGCTCCCTCTAGAGGTGGCCACTTGCATATGTTGTTGAGCCCCCTGAGTGAGCTGGGGATTGGAAGCTACCAGAATTGGAGCCTCTAAAAGGCAGTCTTCCTTCCCAACTCCTTTGGTGGATCGAGTGTGGATGTCTGATGGACATGGATCTAAAAAACTAGTCAGGGGATGTAAAGAAAAGTAAGGCTGCTATGCATAGTCAGCCCACTGCCACCGTGAAGGAAAAAATACCACTCGTTCTCCTCAGATTCAGGGTCAGATTTTCCCTCCTCTGTCAATGCCTCCACATGCACATTTTACCCCACAGGTAGGAATTAAGTAGACGCTTTTGGAAAACAGGTTCATTGAGTCTTCATGAGGATGGGCGTTAGTTATAATTTGTGATTTGTACTTAGTCTACCATAATGATCTAGATGTGTAAATGCAGACCCAGGCAGATGAGCATGTTAATATATATGACTGTCCAATGTGGAAAAAACAGGCTGATTCTTTCCTGAAAAGAGAAACTCAAATCCCCAACATGCCCAGCTCCATCTGCTCAAGAAATTGCAAAGAGTGTCAGCATCAGTTTCTGACTAACTCTTCTCCCCAGTCTCAGTCATCATTCTGGGTCTGTTCCCTTCCAAATGAACACTTTTGAGAAGACCCAATACAATGAGCTCAGTAAGGAAAAGTACAATTTTTGAAAAGTAAACACTGAGGATCTGGCCCAAGCACTGGAAAATGAACAAAGTAACCAAGTGCTTATTAGACACTTGCAGTGTTTCTTGTTTTCACATCTATGTGAATAGGCACTCGGTCTTGGTGTCAGAGTCATGTTATTCTTATGGAAGTTTCCCTATTGTTTTTGCTTTAAAATATAGGTTTTTTTTTTTTTTTTTTTTGTATTAACAGAAGGAACTGCAATGATGTTAGGTTATAGACAGAAAGGCCTCCTCCACCAGGTGGCTCATTTGGTCTTCACCTGGCCTCCAAAGACCCATGGCCACCTTCCTGGTAACTGACTATATACTGGGCCTCCAGCAAGTATAGAAAATAGGTGTCACCTTGTTTTTTGACCCTCATTGGCTGGAGGTGACTGTCTGGTATGATATTGGTAGAACAATTCTGCAACTACATCCAGGCTCAGAGGGAATAATTTCCATCATTGGTATGAAATGCCTGTCATAGGCATAGGTGGAGATCGTGGAAGCCTTGGTGCCTAGTGTTTGCCATCCTAGAACATTTAGTCCTTTTTTGAAGTGACCTCTAGTGCACGCTACATCTGGTTTCACATCCAGATTCTTATTTCAGTTTATCTCCTGAGCTTACTGGAACCACCCCTCATTCCCAGAGTAATATTAACAGCTGCCACTAGACAAGTACTTACTATGTATCAGGCATTGTTCTAAGCATTTTATATAACTTTACTCTTCACTATAAGCCTGTGAGTTTTTTTGAAATTACCTCTATTTTACTGGTGAGGAAATTGAAGCACATAAGGCTAAGAAAATTGCCTGAGGTCACAACTGATAAGCGGCAGACTCAGAATTTAAACCCCGGCAGTATGGGATCTAGAGTCCCTGCCTGCCACCACCACTCCGTACTACTTCTCTAATTGTGCAATAGGTATTAGCATCTTTCCGAGGGCTCTATCCCCTTGTAGGAATGAAAAGCCCAACCTATTGTTATAACAGTCTCTCTTTCTCTACTTTCTCCCTCCTTCCCTTTTCTTTCTAGAGAGAAGCAAAAGGATAAAAACTCTAAGACATCTCAATAATTGATTTCATTTTGTCCTATTAGAATTCCATTAACATGGCTCTCTAAGGCTCATGTTTTTCAGATTCTAAATTACATAATAACAAATTTATAAGTTATAGGAATATGAAAGAGGAAGTGGTGTAGGAAGGGTGGATTCAGAATTCTGGGAAGAGAGAGGTGAGAAGAAAAGAGGAGTAAGATAGAAAGGCAGAGTTAAGGCCAAGTAATTGGGAAAATAGTGGAATATTAGCATTTCCAGAATTAGAAAATTTAGGTCATAGAATAAATTCAGCAGTCAAGTGTTTTGTGTCTACTGTGTATCAGGAATAGAGCTGGGCACTGGAGATAAAAAGGTGACTAAGGCACAGTCCCTTTATCTATTTATGTTTATCATGAGGAAATAAATATATGGACGCAAACCAAACTTAATGAGTTAGTTTCCTGGTCCTGGCTTATCTCTGTCCCCTGCCCACTCTTCCCCTAGGGGATGAGTGACTTTTCAATTTGGAACTGCGTGTGTGTGGCTTAGACTCTTCCAGGTGTCTGTCTGCCTGGAAAGAGTGTGCATTCTGATCTGCCGTCTGGGCCATGAATAGATTTACTGGCAGAAGCTCTGCCCCTATGCACTGGACATAGAGTTGCTCAGACTACCTTCTGTGTGAGGTTTATTTTTTCATTTTTATTGTCTTTAATTTTTCATTTTATGTTTATTTTGCCATTTTCATTGTGGGTGATTAAAAAAAAAAAGGTCTTCCCAATCACCCAATACTTCTCACCAGCTGCATCAAGCAGGTACCATCTGCCTGGGTCACAGTTAGCCTAGCACCCAAGCTATATCAGCCCTTTCCTTATTTGGCCAAGTCAACCCACCACTTCAATTGTTCCATACAAAATCAAAGTCCACATACCACATTTTCATTCCCTACTTTGGCATAATCCATAATGAATATTCCAAAGTGGAGGTGAAAATACTTATAATATCTCAAGAGTAAATGTTGACAATTGTGTGTACAGTAACATATCAAGGAATGTATACATCATGAAATCAAACTTCCTACGTGCTAAGAAAGCCTATTTTTCATCCCTCTCTATGGGTCTGATATTCATCCTTCAGAACTTCTTCAGGTTTCCAGCATCCCACAGCCATGCCCCCCTGTCCAAACTTGTTGTACTAAGTGTTCTTGGAGGTTCTACTTTGGTACATTTAGTCACCTGGTTTCATCACTTTTAAAAGTCAGGTGGGGCTATAGCTTCCCCTCAGGCTGAACAATCCCTTTCACAATTGCTTCAAAAAGAATAAAATACCTAGCAATAAACCTAACCAAGGATGTAAAACACCTGTACTCAGAAAATTATAAGACACTGAAGAAAGAAATTGAAGAAGACACTAATAAGTAGAAGTGCATACCATGTTCTTGGGAAGAATTAATATCATTAAAATGTCCATGCCACCCAAACAATCTATAGATTCAACACAATTCCTATTAAAATACCAATGATGCATTTCATAGAACTAGGACAAATATTTCAAAAATTTACATGGAACCACAAAAGGCCTGCATAGAAACAGAAATCCTGAGAAAGAAGAACAAAGTCAGAGGAATCATGCTACCTAATATCGAACTATACTACAAAGCCATAGTAATCAAAGCAGCCTGGTACTGGCATAAAAACAGACACATAGATGAATGGAACAGAATAGAGAGCCCAGAAATAAACCCACTCCTTTATAGAAAATTGATATTTGACAAAGGAAGCAAGTATATACAAAGGGCTAAAGATAGTTTATTCAATAAATGGTGTTGAGGAAATTGGACGGATATGTGTAGAAAAATGAAACCAGACCACCTTTTTACACCATACAAAAAATAAATTAAAAATTTATCAAAGACTTAAATATTAGACCCAAAACCATGAACATCATAGAACATATAGGCAGCAAAATCTTGCACATTGCTCATGGCCATGTTTTATTGGTTATATCTCCCCAGGCAAGGGAAACAAAAGAAAAAGAAACAAATGGGACTACATCAAACTAAAATATTTTTGCACAACAAAGGAAATCATCAACAAAATAAAAACGCAGCCCACAGTTGGGAGAACATATTCATTGATACATCTGATATTCAAAATTTATAAAGTCCTTACAAAACTCAACACCAAAAATACAAAGAACCCAGTTAAAAAATGGGCAAAGTACCTGAATAGACACTTCTCCAAAGAGGAATACAGATGGCCAATAGACATATGAAAAGATGCTCAATGTCACTAATCATCAGAGAAATGCAAATTAAAACCACAATGAGATATCACACACCTGTCAGGATGGCTTCATCAATAAATCAACAAACAACCAAGTACTAGTGAGGATGTGGAAAAAGGGGAACCCTTTTGCACTGTTGATGGAAATGGAGTTACCTCAAAAAATTAAAAATGGAGCCTTGGCTGGTGTGGCTCAGTAGATTGAGCACTGGACTGCACACCAAAGGGCCACCAGTTTGATTCTCAGTCAGGGCACATGCCTGAGTTGTGGGCTAGGTCCCCACTAGGGGAGGTGTGAGAGGCAACCACACATTGATGTTTCTCTCCCCTTCCTTCCCCTCTCTCTAAAAATAAATAAATAAAACCTTTTAAAGACATTAAAAATGGATCTAACTTTTGACCCAGTGATCCCACTTCTGGTAATATATCTGAAGGAAGCTACAACACTTAATTTGAAAGAATATAAGCACTCCTATGTTCATTGCAGCATTATTTACAGTCACCAAGATATGGAAGCAACCCATGTCCACCAGCAGATGAGTAGATAAAACAACTACAGGGCATTTACACAATGGAATACTACTTGGCTGTGAAAAAAGAAAACTTTTACCCTGAACAGTATGGATGGACTGGAGACCATTATGCTAAGTGAAATAGGCCAGTCAGAAAAAGAAAAATAACATGTGATTTCAGTCATGTGTGGAATCTAATGAAAAAACTGAACTAATAGGGAAAAATAGAGACAGACTTATAGATAGAGAACAAGATGACAGCTATGGGGTGGGGGAGGTTGGAGGGAATGAGCAAAAAGGAAAAAGACTCATGGACACGGACAGCAGGGTGGTAATGGTGGTGGGGAGAGGTGTTTACAGGGACTAAATGGTTATGGAAAAAATACAATAAAAAATAAAAAAAAGTTTTGCTGAAATCATCAGTTAATAACCACTCAGGGTTTTTAAGTTGTTCATACTATCCACAGTCTTCTCACTGTACAACATTGCACTCAATATACTCAAACACTCAGGCTGGAACTGGAGAAGAAAATGCATTAGACTCTGATTCCATCCCGTATACATTGACCATATATTTAATTCTTTGTCTTTTGAATCTGTCTTCCAAAGTTATGGTTACCTCTTCTGCTCCCATCTCCTTTGAATACCTCCTTTCATTCTGGCAGAGGATCTTCAAATTAAGTTGGCACATTCAAACCCTTCCCTCCGCTTTTGCACAATTATATTTGAGGACCAGCACAATGGTGAACATGTCACAAGTCCTGCCCTTTGGGAGTTTACCCTCTGGTAATGTAGACAAGAAAACACACTGTGCCATCTAGAACTACGTCATGGAGTGCTGTGGAGTAAAATAGGGAGAGCAGGGCCCACTGGTAACGGGGCCCAGAATGTTTCTTGAATGGCAAATGGGCTTACAAAGAGAAGTCAAGTCATCGAGGGAAGCCATGACTGCCCTCCCTCTTCAGTGAAATATCCTGGTTCCCACTCTCTGGGTGCGTTACCCTAATTCAGCGAACACTCACGCTCGGAGATTTGTCAGCTAAAACCTCAGTTTCCAGGGTGTTGACAAGCTACTAAAAACAGTGAAACTGGTGTTAGAGATTTTTTAAAGTTTTACAAAACATTCCAGATGAACTTCTGGTACTCTTAATAGTGATTGCCAATCACTCCATGAATCACAACTGTTACTCACTTCTCCTTGGCAGTGAGGACATTTCTGGGACAGGGTTGGATCGATTTCTTTTGCCCATTTTTATGATGTAGGAGTTGAGGGACTGCTGAGGTTCACTAAAACCCAGGAGCATTATGTGGACTGTGCAGGCTTCGGGATGTCCAAGAAATTGTCCCCTGTGAGTTCAATAGAATTGAAAGTTAGGAATAGGCATACAGATGGTAACTAACAATTAGCTTCATTACTATTTAAAGTTGGATTGGAACAAGTGGCTTGTGTGTATGTGGCAAAAATGGTTTTATTAATACTGTACCTAAGAAGTAAACTTACACATCTGAAGAGTTATTTCCCCCAAACAAATCAGTAATTTCAGCAACTCCAAAGTCCAACTATCAGGAAATTGAGCCCTCATTCCCAATTTTATTCACTTACAGCCTTAAGCATACACTATTTGTTTGTTGCACATTTTTGAAGCCTTTTCCATCCTTTTGATGATGCTCCCACATCATCAGATACTGTCTCAGTCTGCTCACTCTTAATGGCCAGTATTTAAGGAGTGTGTGCAATATGTAAACCTATGCTAAGCACAGTGCTCATTAGCTATTAGTCCTCATATTGTGCTATTACTGTTAATGAATTTTTCAGAGTAGGAAAGTAAAGCTCAGAGAGACTAAGAGTTCATTTAAGGAAAGTTATCAAGGACCTGAACTAGATTCAAATCTAAATCTATTTGACTCAGAATTTGTATTCCTAAACACCAAATTATGCCACTTGACCACATGCCAGCACTTAGCCTGGTTAGTTTATCTTACTGCTCTTACTCTTCCATAACTAGAGTCTGGGGTAGCTAAGGAGACGGAAAAGCAATGATAGTGTCTGTTGTGCTAAGGATCTGGGCCAACACTTGGCATTGTCAGCATTTTTACATCTTGCCGATCTCTTTCTTATAAAATGATATCTTATTGTGGTTTTAATTTGCATTTCTCTGGTTGTTAATGAATATTTCTCGGTATGTTTATTGGCTACTTGTTAGCTACCAGTTAGTTACTAATGATCAGGAAGCTCTTGGAAGCCAAGTGTTGAAGATAGCAGAGCCTCCTGCAGCCTGGGGTCCCAAATTACTGAGTTCAGGAAAGCCTTTCCAAGCACACACTAGAATTTACACAAATGAGAAATTTACTGCTTTTGTGTTATGCTACCTTGACTTCAAGATTTACCATTTAAAGTAGTAACTAATCTTCTTAGTGGATACTGATAATTTTCCAAATTATATGAAGCAGAGCTATCTTAGTTTGGAACACGTGGCTTGTGTGTATGGCAAAAGTGGTCTTATTACTATTCAACCTAAAAAATTACCTTATCTACTCAGTCATGGGCAGAGCTGGAAAACTATAGGTGTAGTTCAGAGAGGTAGGACCTTCCTTAGTAAACCTTAATGGTCCAGAGTGTAGATCAGAATGCATGTCTCCCCCCCCCCCCCCGCCCCCACCAGGCAGACAAATGCCAAGAAGATCCTAGAAGAGGCTCATGCACACATAATACATTTCCAAATTGAAAAGTCATTCCTCCTTATAGGGGAACAGTGGTTAGTGGACACAGTGAAGCCAGGACCCGGAGTGTAACTGATAGAGATCTGGCTTTCTGGAATGTGAAACCTCGAAAGGAGTCCCCATCATGAATCATGAGTGTTGCCAGATACCATTGTGATTGTGAAGATTTAATGCTTGACCAAGTGTTGTAGCTAGTGGGAATTTGGCTTCTCATTTTGAGTAGACCTTGATTAACTCTTTATTATCATTCAGCCTGAAAAGAGAGGGAAAATGTTGATGGGCTACAGTATAGGGCTGGGTGTTTGGAATGTTAAAGAAGATGCCTGAAGAATGAGATAAGATCCTGCTTAGCAAGCACTGCCGTGAAGGGAAATTACCTGGAAGTACAAGGTACCTTTACATTAATGAATTTTTAGGGGAATTTGAGCCTGTGTCATGATTTTAATTCTGTTGAATTTTCCACTAAATAATTATTTATGAAGTTATCTAAAGCATTTAAAAATCAACACAGAACGGAAGGTGAAAAGGTATTATTTTTGAGAGCAGGACATTATTAAACTTGTCATTAATGACAATAGTACAAGGGTATGGACTTGAGCCCTGATGGTATAGCTCAGTGGATTGAGTGCTGGTCTGCGAACCAGAGAGTAGCAGGTTCAATTCCCAGTCAGGGCACATGCCTGGATTACAGGCCAGGTCCCCAGTAGGGGGTGTGTAAGAGGGAACAACACATTGATGTTTTTCTCCCTCTCTTTCTTCCTCCCTTCTCCTCTGTCTGAAAATAAATAAATAGAATCTTGAAAAAGAAAGAGTATGGGCTTGAAGCCATACTTAACTGGGTTCAGCTCCTAATTTTGTCACTTACTAGTTGCGTGACCTGGGGAAAGCAACTTAATTTCTGCCAGCCTCAGTTGTCATAACTGTAAGATGAGAATAACATAGTATGTACCTCATACAATTGTTGTAACACTCAAATGAGGTTCAAAAGTGCGATGTAATCAGCTCACAGTAGGAACTTAATAAATTGTGGCTACCATTACTTTCAGTCACAGGTCAGCTCAAATGAGATCATACATGTGAAAAATACTTTGTAACCAGAAATAACCTGGCTCTGTGGTTACAGAGGAACACTTTCCCCTGCCTCTGTAAAAGCCCATTCACTCTTTTACCTAGTTCTCAGATTGGCCTTGCTGTCCCAGCCAGTGGGGCCTGAGACTCTGATGTGGACTGTGGTTCAAAGGGAGGGAACAGGTCTTAGCAGGACTTTGCTGTGGGGCAGAGCCCACAGGGACTACTGAGCACATCTTGGGGAGAGGAGGAGAAAGGAGCAAAAATAGGCACCAGAACTAATGAGACTCTATAATTTGTTGCATTTCAGAATGATATGGCATTGCCTTTGAAATGGCCCAAATGAGTCTATAGAGATTTTTTGAGCCATCAGTGCAAAGAGCTTGGATCTCTAATTTTGGGTGTGAACAGAAAGGGAGCTCCACTACACACACACACACTTTTCTCTACTTGTTTTCCTCTAATACCACCTATTCAAACATAGATGTCTGGTGTCCAGCCAGGGCCTGGGCTGGGACCATCATTATAAAGATTATGCTTTATTCTATCCTTAGCATCCAGCCCAATGCCAAGAAAATGGTGAGTCAATAAAACATGCTAATTGAATGCATTGATTTAAACCTATAAGACGTTATGGGCTCACTTTGGTTGGACGTATTGTTTCTTAAATGCTTCTAGAGCAGCTCTGAATTGCCAGAGGAGAGGCAACAGAAAAAACAAAGGACTATAGGAATCTGCCATTTTAGCAATCAAATGACTGAGGATAGGTCCATGCCATGGTGAGAAAAAGGGCTATTCTAAAATTGAATCGGCTACCATTCGAGAGAGTGAGCTGCAGACAAGGAGTGGAAGCTGTGTGGCCATCTGAGGGTGATGCAGCCCAGGGATACCCACACTAGGGCAGTGCTGGACTGCATCATCATCCCCATGCCTGACTACAGCAGAGCTACTTGTGGATGGGTTATTTACTTATTATCCTCACCTGAGGACATTTTAAAAATTGTTTTTAAAGAAAGGAAGAGAAGGGTGGAGAGAGAGAGAGAGAGAGAGAGAGAAACATCAATGTGACAGAGAAGTATCTATCAGTTGCTTTCTGTATGTACCCCAACTGGGGATCGAAACCGCAACCCAGGTGATCAGTCAAAACTGCTTGGTGTATGGGATGGCACTCCAGCCAGCTGAGCCACATTGGCTGGTGCTGGATGGGATTTTTATAAAGCTCATTCCTGGGCCCTTTACCCAGAAATTTTTATTTAATACAACTGATTTGGATCAATGTGTCTATAATTCTTACTGAATTAACATACAATAAGGGCACTCATTCAAGTGAAAATTTATTGATGAGTTTTGACATGTGTGCACACATATACTCATCATAATCAAAACAGAGCATTTACATACCTTTAAAAATTTCCCTTGGACTCTTCATTGTCAGTTTTTTCCCTCCCAGTTCTAAGCTCCGCTGATCTGCTTCTTGTTACTGTAGATGAGTTTTGCCTGCTCTAGAATTTGAAATAAGGCATCTATAGTATGAACTCTTATGTGTCTGGACTCTTTCCTTCAGCATATTTTTGAGGTTCATCCATATTTACAGATATATCAGTAGTTTGTGATTCATATTGCTCTATAATATTCTATTTTAGGCTATTTCACACTTTTTTCACTCATTGATGGGTATATATGTTGTTATTTTGAAATTTCACTTATTTATTACTTTTAGATAGCAGGGAAGAGAGGGAGAAAGAGAGGGAGAGAAATATCAATGTGTGGTTGCCTCTTGAGCGCCCCCTCCTGGGGACCTGGCCCACAACCCAGGCATGTGCCCTGACTAGGAATCAAACCAGTGACCTTTTGGTTCACAGACTGGTGCTCAATCCGCTGAGCCACACCAGGGCTGATGTTTTAACTTTTGTCTATTATGACTAAAACTTCTCTGGATGGGTATATACAAGTCTTTGGGTGGACATTTTAATTTCACATGGTTAAATACCTAGGAATAGAATTGTTGCAGTGTATGGTAAGATCTATTGAACATTTAAAATTGTCAAATTGTCTTCCAGAGTAGCTGTACCAGTGTGTGATTCCTGCCACCAATGTGTGGCAATTCCTGTTGCTCCACATTCTTTCCAGTACTGGCCTTGTCAGTCTTTTTACTTTTATCTATTCAATCAAGTGTGTAGTGGAGTTTTATTGTGTTTTTAACTTTTTTCCTTACGACTGAAAGTGTTGAACATCTTTTTGTGCTTTAGCCACTTCTATATCTTCTTTCCTGATGTGCCTGTTCACTCTTTTGCCCATTTTTATTGAGTTATCTTCTTATTAAGTTTTAAAAGTTCTTTACCTATTGGAATACAAATCCTTTGTTAGATGTACCATATTTTGGCATGTATAATGCACACTTTTTGCCCAAGTTTTTGATAGGAAAATAAGGATGCACATTATTCATGGGTAGTATTAATTCTGTATCTATAGACATGTTTTTAATTCTTTTATTTATGCCCCTGTGTTAAAAGTGTAACTCTAGAAAGCAATAACAACATCGGTGTGCAAAATAATACCCTGGAATATGATATTGGTTATGTTTCTAAGTATAAATAAAAAATCAAATTAAAAAATTAAGATGAAAGATTTTTTTCCTGAAATTTGGGTGAAAAACATGGGTGCATGTTATACCTAGGAAAATATTTTATTCCTGTCAGTGTCTTGCCTTTTAAATGTTCTTATTGGTGTCAGTTATGGGTGGAGTCAAATTTTCCCAAAGTTCATGTATTGAATCTAACTTCTAATACCTCAGAAAATGACAGTATTTAGGAATATGGTCTTTAAAGGGATGATTAAATTAAAATGAGGACATTAGGGTGGGCTCTAATTTAATCTGACTGGTATCCTTATCAGAAGAGGGAATTTGGACGTGTAGGGAGACACCAGGGGCTCATGAGCACACAAAAAGGACCACACGAGGCTGCAGAGAGAAGATGGCCATGGCCATCTGCAAGCTAAGGAGAGAAGTCTCAGAGGATAACAAACCTGTCAACAACTTGATGTTGGCCTTCTAACCTCCAAACCAGTGGGAAAACAGGCTTGTTGTTTAAGCCACAGTCCGTGGTATTTTGTTGTAGCTGTCCTAGTAAACTAACACAGTGTCTTTCAAAGAATAAATGTTTTTGTTAATTTTGACAAAGTCCAATTCATTACTTTTTTCTCTATGGCTTGTGTTTCTTGTGCCCTAGCTGAGAAATCCTGTCCTACCCTAAAACTGCAATGTCTTTTTTCTTGTGTTGTTTTCTAAAAGTTTCATAACTTTAGCTTTCACATTTTAGGCCCATAATCCATTTCAAGTTAATTTCTGTATATGGTATGAGGTAAAGTTAGAATTCATTTTCATTTCAAATGGATATCCAGTTGTTCTAGCACCTTTGTTGCAAAGACTACCCTTTCCCTATTCAATAGTTTCATTGGGCTATACCCAAGTGTCTGTTTTTAATCAATTCCATATGTAATTCTAACGCACATCCAAGTTTTAAAACCCTTTGGATGAACAGTCTCTAAGAAGCCTAACTCTTTCATTTTGAGAGCTCTGTCAACAAGTTACTGCCTCTATGAATCAATAATAGAAAGGAACTGATCAAGTAGATGATCTCCAAGAATCCCAGAGTATTTGTCTTCTTCCTTGGCAATTGAAGTCACCCAGAACTCAAAAGAGGTTTGGATTAAAAGAGATTCACATGGTCATCAAGGAACATATATAAAGGACACATGGACAAAGCCAAAGTGGCTAGGATTGAGGGTGGGGGGTGGGGATGGGTGGAGCAGTGGGGAGCGGGGGTGGTGGTGGAAATGGAGACAACTGTACTTGAACAACAATTAAAAAAATAAGAGATTCTCATGGAAAGAAATGTTGCCTAATTATTCAAAGTCAAATTGGGAGCACTCTTTCTCAGAAGCATCTGTTAAATGGCATTAGCATTCATTCATAAGCATCTGTTAGATTTTGTTGCTATGTAGATACAAGCTAAAATGAATATTACTTAGGCATAGTAAGATTTTCTTCCATTTAATGTAAAAGGAGGAACAAAATATGTCCTGGGAAGAGAATCAGATAAACAGAGGAGGTGAAGGTCCTAGTTCAATGGTTACCATAGAGTGTACTCTTTTTTTTGAGACTTTACTTACTTATTTTTAGAGAGAGGGAGAAAGAAAGGTAACCTCTCACACATCCACAACTGGGGACCTGGCCCACAACCCAGGCATGTGCCCTGACTAGGTATGAAACCTGTGACCTTATGTTTGGCAGGCCAGTGCTCAATCCACTGAGCCACACCAGCCAAGACAAGTATACCCTTAATAAATACAGTGTCCCCAGTGCCTAGAAAAGTACTCAATACATATTTGATGCTGGTTGGTTGGCAGAATGTGTTAAGGAAACAGAGAAAGGGAGGTTAGAAAATTCGTAACAGAATCAGGGTAGTAAGGCACCCTGTCAATCACATGGATGTTTGAAGGATAACAATTTAATGATCTAGTTAGATGCAACATCATTAGAGTCAGAAGAATCCAGGTTGAAATCCTGGCTCTATTTACCAAAAGTGACCTTGGGAAGGGTATTTAACTTCTCTAAGCATTAGTTTCCTCTTCTATGAATGTTGGGTTAATGAACACCTTTCAGTGTTGTGAACATTAAGAGACCTAAGAATCATTCACTTAATGTTTCTCTTTCTAGCTGTAAATTCCACTCCTTAAGGGTAAGGACTATGTCTTGTTCACGACCTTATTTTAGAGCATAAAGAAATGCTAGACACTTACTCTATAAATAGTTGCTGAATGAGCAAAAGCATATAAAATTACTACTACTGCTGTGTTTTGCCTGTAACAAGCCCATAGTTAATAATAGCCCATGATTACATTTATTTTTATTTTTATTCCATCTCAAGAAGGTTGGGGTTACAGTCAGCTAATGCCTCATTGATGACAGCAGCTATCTTTTATAGAAAACAATCCCTCATCGATGGCAACAGCTATGTTTTATTAAAAAAAGTTACCCTTTATAAAAGCAAGCATTCCAATCAGGGCTGGCGTAGTTAATATAGGTACAATTTATTAACGGTCTACCCCTTCATGGATATTCATAGGGTCATAGGCTGTCACTATGCCATACGCAGTTTTTATGCTGATATTTGGAATGGTGAATTATTGGTTCAAATGGCAATATTTCCCAACAGTTTTCCACGGATGGCTGAACATTTGATGAATGCATTTCAAGTAGAATCAACACCACGTCTTTGTTGTCTCCATTATGAAACGCATACAAAAGCAGACATCACAGTTTTTTTCCCCTAATGTAGGTACTGCTCTGGTTTTCACAGTCATCAATACAATTTAGAGGAAACAGCCCATTCCAGAAGGCTAGTTGGAAAGAAGCCTGATTGTGATTAATAGCTGATGGATTCTGTAGCCTTGACAGGTGCTTAGACAGCCTTGGCTTTGACTTTGTAATTATTTATCAGCTATTAAGTAATCAGACCAGAGGTAGAGCCCACAGGCTTTGCAAATTCAGTTTACTCTCACCTGATGGCATAAAACAGAGTTAATGTGTGTGACTTGTTTGACAAGGGAGACACGTATTTTCAGACATCAAAATATTGGCATTCTTTCAGGGACAATGGGGGAACTGACTGTTGGCGTGGCGGGGATGGGGCAGGGGACAGCAATGGGGATAGAGGTGGGACAACTGTAAGTGAACAACAATAAAAAAATTCTTTTTTAAAGTTGAGGATCAGCAATTCAAAGAGGACCAAAATGCCAAACTCCATCATTCCAGCAATTTCTGTATAGCATTTGCTGACACATACAATGCTTCTGAAAGGGTGGGCCTGCCCCACTGGTGGAGTGGTATTGGATAGAGTAGACCCAAAATGCTGGTTAACTAGGTCTAAATGCTGTGATTTCAGAGCTCACAGAAGAACTCAGTAAGGCTCAATGTACTTTCTTCCCTTACCCTTATCTACTCTTCTCAGTTTGGCTCAAGAATTGGAAATTCCCACTTTAATGCACACCTTGGCCCCAAGTTCTTGAAATACCCTATTAAAATACAAATATTATATTAAAGAAGAAATTAATATTTTTTAAAATCAGCAATTAATTATTTAGTCACTATAATACAATCTAGTTTTTTTTTTTTTTTAAGACATAGTCTTTGGAATCAGAAATATCTGGGTTCAGATCCTAATTTTGCTACTTTCCAATTGGACACATTATCAAGAGACTTGCATTTGTACTGACCAAACTACTGGAATCAAGATATTTTTGAAAGGGGAAACTATAATCTTTACTGAAAGAACAAAGATTATTTTGATTACTGATTCCAAAAGCTATTCATGTCTCATTCAAGAGAACATTTGGGAGTCATGGAAAATTTGAAACCTTAACTTCAGCAGCATGATAAAAAATTGCCTTCATGAAATTATGTTTTTATGTTATACTCTGCTTTCAATAGGATGCTACATTTTAATGCTGGCTATTAGATTGACTTGGGAAAATGTTACTGTCTTGTCCCTTGATGTACGTCTCCCATAGAAGGCATCCACATTAAAGCAAAACAAAACAAGAAAGTCTTTCAACATCCAGTACAGGAAGCACTTTGTTTCTCCTAAGGAACTAGTATGTTTACTTTTTATCTGATGTTGAAAAATACATAACTTGCTTTTTGTTTGGTTGCCAGGGATTTTGGGGCCAAATTAAGGATCAGTTCTACCTATTGCATAGCTCTTTATGACCAATGTATTTGTGTTCATTACTTGGTCTTACCATTTATCCTCTTATTTATTGAATTCAGTTATTTCTCTTTTATAATTGTACTTTTTTGAATTCAACTTATGAGATGCTTTAAATTCTTTTGAGATGAAGAGAGCAGTAATAAATGTATACATAAATACATGAACAAATACAGTAAACAGATTATATTTCACCTTTGTGCTACGATTTAAAAAATAATTCTAACAGTTATAGGAGATGGTAGATCAAGCTGTCAAGCAAGGTGTATCAGTTATGCATTGTGGTGTAACAAACCATTCCAACATGTAGTGGCTTAAAATAACCATTTTATTATTGCTCATGAGCCCGTGCATTAGCCAAGCAGTTCTGTAGTCAGATGGTGTGTCAGCTAAGGTTTGATGGTCTAGGATGACCTCCCTCATATTACTGACATTTGTCACAGCTGGGCAACTTGTGTCCACTTTATTTGATCTCATATTACTCCAGGAGATGACCATGGTCCTCTTCACAGGTGGTCTCAGGGCAGCTAAAGAGTATAAGTGACAATGAGCAAGCACTTTTCTCATCTCTGCCAGTGTCACAATTGTGAATGTTCCTGTGGCCCAAGCAAATTGCATAGCCAAAGTCAGATTTAAGGGGGTGAGGGTGGAGAATAGGTTTTGCTTCTTTATGGGAGACATAGCAATGTTACTTTGCAAAGAGAAGTGAATGCAGAGATGAAAATAATTGATGTCCAATTTGAATCCACTGTACAAAGTCAAGATTAAATAAAGACTAATAGGTCTATAATAAAGAACAAATGAAAACAAGACTCTATGACCTTTTAGCATTCTTTCCAATTCTGAGATTCCATAATTCTTTTATCTTTAACACACAAATGGAGTAAAACCATAAATTGTTCATGGTTAATTGAAATTTCCCACATCCCTAGATTGGTAGTTCCTTCAATCACCCACAAAGAAAAATCATAATTTTAACCTTCTGGAATCATAACAGATCCCTCTTATCTATAGTATCCTGAGAATTTCCCAGTCTGTTACTCTAGCTATTTAAACTGAGATCTGGTAGATCTCAGTTGCTCAGATGCCAAAACCTATCTTGAAACAGAGGTGAAAAGCAAATAGGAATAATACAGAATAAAAGGAATCAGTCATTAGTGTTTATTGAGCATCTACTGTGAACAAGGCAATATTGCAGAGCATTAGTTTTGGGGGAAGGAGAGTGTGTTAACTACAAAATTTGAGAATCAGCAACAGAGCATTTTTCCATTTCATTGTCTGGATGGGATTCCGTGCATCTGCTTTCTAAGTTCATCCACTCCAGTTTTCCCTTCTCTGTGGACAGCAGGCCCCTGGTTTGGGCTCTCGGTTCTGGTTCCTGACTCAGCGGGCACTCTCTGACTTTGGACTTGCATGTACTACCAGTGCTTCCAGACCATTTCTGGAGTCTTACCCCCATTGAATGGGATGGGCCTCAGGGCTCTGCTGTGGGGTCGTAGGGAATGAGGCAAGAGATGTGGAGGGGAAGATGGATAACATTTCTCGCTATTGGGTCAATGAGGGAGAACTTCAGATTCTTACCCAGCGTGTACTGAGGGCTCACTCTGTACCAGATGATTTCATATACCTTCTAATCTAATCACAAGAAGTCTCTGGCCAAGATGAAGTGAAAATTCTAGAGACGGAGTTGTCACACTCACACTGCTATATAAGAAAATTACATTAAAAAATCAGTTGTACCCAGCACTTGATAATTAAGTGATTAAAAAATACGATCTTTTTCTCTTCAAGTGCCTTGGATTCCTTCCTTGGAGGTGGTGTGAGAGCGCTTTGTATTCTATCACAGGGTGAAAGGGAAGATGTAAGCCGGGTACAAACTGTGATGATTGTAAACCAGGCTTCTTTAGGCTGGATTCAATGTTCGTGAACAAAGTCTAAAGTAGGCTATTCATTCTGAAACCTTGATGGATGAATTTTCAAAATTCATTGATGAATTTTACATCCTCTTTCAAAGATAAGTGCCAAGTCCTTCCCTTAATTATACTCTGAACAAAGTAAGATATGTAGAAGAGAATGCACTTTGAATTTCTATTCACTCTCATCCTTTCTTCTAATTACACAAAATATCTTTTGTATAGGAAATCCAGGGACAATTTTCTGCTTGAGAATGAGGGCATACTTTCTTTTGCAAGTCAATAGCATAGTTATGTCATTAGGTAGAGACAAAATGACATTGTATAGCAGTGCATTTCTTTACTCCATGCCTGAGTTCTAAGTCTTGTATCAGCTTCAAAAATTTAAATAGGGAGCTTTGTTCATTTAGATGGACTTCATGAGTCATAGGGAAAGGACTTGAGATGCTGATGATGGGAATTAATGAGGACCAGAAAATAGGAGAGACTTTCTGAGAGTTGAAAAGTAGAAGGAAGTTTTATAGAAAGAAGTTCTCCAGTAGCCCATGGAGCAGCTGATGCAGTGGAAGGTCAATGACTCCCATTACTATCCATTGCAGCTGTGGTAGTGAGTAGATGCTCTCAAATGCTGGACCAAGTTTCTGGGAGTAGTGGGGCAAGGAGAGGAGCATATGAACAGAATGTCAGAGAAGTTTTATCAGAGTACCTACAGTAAGAAAGCTATAAAATACTGACTTTGTGAAATAGTTTATTGCATTAAATCTTTATATTGTTTGGGTTTGAAAGGTTTTTTTTTTAGGTGTAATTCTTTCATTATGCCTGGGTAGTACTATAAATTTGAGTTATCATAAAATGCAGAGTGCTTTTAATCCTTTGCTGAGGCACCCATATTTAATTATCTGCTTTGCCCACTTTGTTTACATACCATCCTGAAAGAAACTCCCGTTTCCTTGGTCAGGCTAATCATCGATCATCATTTTCCTTTTGCTTTCCTCCATACATAATTTCCTCTATAAATAAATAAAATAAAATAGATGGACCTTGAAATCTTGGCTGCTTTACACAATAGAAATTTATGTCTCACTCCAATAAAGTCCAACTGTAGGGAGAATGTGGCAGTAGGGACGACAACAAAAATGCTCACAGAAAAATTAAAGTGGCCTGACACAGAAAACCAAAAGGCAAGAATATAAAGAACTAGATCCTTGAGAAAAGGCAGGAAATATGAAAAAGGGTTGGAACAAAACAAGGCTGCTATGTCATCCCAGGCAGTTCTGTGGGTGGGTGCCTGGTTAGGGCCATCAGTACCTGAGGGAGGAAGGGAGAAGGGATGCCGAGGTGGTGCAAGTCACCTTTAACATGTCAACAAGCAGGTGTTGTCAAGCAAAGAAGGGAAACACAGGCAGTCAACTGGGAAGTAAAGCCAAAAGCCCAAATGGGCCCTCTAGTGGGCTCACAAATGGGCAGTAAAACATAATATGCAAACTAAAAAAACAAACAGGAAAACTTGTATAAGTTTCAGAATGGAGAGTGTGGGAAGAGAGGCCTGTTAAAGGCATGTTTGGGAAAGAGGACGGCTGTGATAGCTGACAGTGACGGGGGGCCTACGGTGGTCCCGGTTCTGTCATAAGCAGCATATGCACTCATTATTCCTCATAATACCTCAAGGAGGTACAACTATAATCCCTTGTTTATAGTCCAGGAAACCAAGATGTCGTTAGGGTGAGTAACCTGCCCAAGGTTATGTGGCTACAGGCGGCAGAAACAGGACAAGCCTGGTTCCAGAGTCAGTGCGCTTCCCCACTCTGCTGTATGTTACTGTTACAATCATTCACGATTGCCATAGTGTTCATTTTTGCTTGGCCCTTCAACTTGGGTGAGCCAGGGACATGTCCTTTAAGTAACCTTATGGCACTGGACAGGTGCAGTACAGCACCTAACACCTTATAATTTGTTCTACAGGCTTTAGAGAAACTGTTGAGACCGGCATTGGACTGGTCAGTGCACTGTTACCAAAACTGAGTGTGGGTGCTGCTTGGTTACTTTGTCATTAATTTGCTACATCCTTTACTTAGCTTGGTTTTGAAATCACCATTGACTTTGGCCCTTACCTTCAGAGTTTAGAAATTCACCTATTTCTAGGTGGAAGAGTTAGTGATCTATAATAGGGTCACTTAAGTGATAACCAAAGGACTTTTCAGAATGATTTGATTAATTGCTTTGTAATTATTGATTGCTTCTGTAGAAGATATCTATTTTGTTCAATGGGCTTTATGCACACTGTGAGACTGTGACACAGAGCTGTCACATTGGGGGACCAGCAGAGGCACCAGTGAGTTGGGACCTGTGAGGCCCGGGCTAGGGAATCAACATGGTGGTTAGGTTGCCTTTCTCCTAAGCCTCTCCACAGATGCCCAAATCCCTCCATGTCCAAAGGGAGGTTGGGCTTCACATTGTCTCTAGGCTGTGGTCAGCCTCTATGAATTCCAACCAAGGAGGCTGGAGTCCTTGAGCAGTTTCAGTACAAGGAGGCAGGCAGCCCATTTGGGTTTATGCAGAGACCAGGCCAATCAATCTGCTGTGTAAAGGGGCAGAGTCTACATTTGAAGACAGGAAATAGGTAGCAACTGAGGGACTTATCCTGCTAAAAAGTGGTCAGCTAAAAAACAAAGCACACTTTAAAATCAGAGCTGGCTTTAAATTTTTATTAGCAAACAATTTAACTACGTTGAGCCTTAATTTTCATGTCATAATAAGGTCTATGCTGAAAATATGTCATGAAGACTTTCTTTTTTAAAAACCATTTTATTTATTTACTTTAGAGAGGGGAAGGGAAGGAGAAAGAGAGGGATAAAAACCTCATGTGGTTGCCTCTCGCATGCCCCCTACTGGGGACCTGGCCTGTAACCCAGGCATGTACCCTGGACTGGGAATTGAACCAGTGACCCTTTGGTTTGCAGGCCTGTGCTCAATCCACTGAGCCACATCAGTCAGGGCTGTCATGAATATTTTAAAGATATATGTACAAAGCAGTCAGTTTTTAATATACAAAAGATGCTCAGTAGGCCAGCTATTACAACTGCTACGGTGATGATAATGATAATGATGTTGTGTATCCTTTTTAGTGAAAAGCAGGGTGCAAACCCATAACAGAAGTGGGATTGCAGTGCAAGAGGATATGCCTAAACTCATTTGTTCTACAAGGGAGGCCAGCCTGGAAGGTAGCCCAGTATTCCAATTCTCATCCCTGTGCATCCAGCTCAGGGCAACAGATCAATTTTTGCCTTCCATTTCCCACATCATACATAGTAAAGGCTCTCCTGTGACAGTGCCAGGTGTGATTCTCATCAGTGCAGAAATGCATAGGCACTGGCTGCTGCTGGCAGAGCCTTAGCTCCCACAGTCCATCAGGGCCTGGCTGGGAGCAGGCAGGGAATGGAAGATCTGCTCACTCCCTGCCTTCCCAACCCCATCCCACTGCTGTAAGGCAGGCCCTCCACGGAAGAACACGCTGTTGTTTAATATGTAAAGAAGAACAGTATCTCAGGCAGCATCTCTCACATCACATTGTCTTTTAAATAACTCAGAGGGCTTGCTGAAGGTTGTATGCAGAGTCTGAGATCACTAGCCAGCAGCAGGCTTGTGTAGCTTATCTCTTCCTTAGTTTACAAGCAAGAGGTTCCACTTAACCATGGATGACACTGGTTAACATTGATGTAAAAAGACAGATTATTACCAGAGGCAGAGAGTGGCAAAAAAGAAGAGAGATGATTTGTTGATGACCTTGGTAAAAATGTGGATAATTAATAGTAAGAGTAATAGCAATAAAAAATAGTAATAATAGTAACAACAATGAATAAATATAGTAATTGCAGTAATAGTGATAATAATAGTAATAGCAATAATAGCAATAGCAATAATAATGCTAATACTAATACAAGTAATAATAATAATAATGGCAATAATATTATAGTATAAGAGTAATAGCAATAATAATAGTAGTGATAATAGAAATAATAGTAATAGCAATGATTTTTTTTTCAATTCTAACAACCCATTGATTGTGACATTCACTGTCAGTTGAAGAAAAGCTTATTCTAGAGCTGGCTAGTGCTGAAGGAGTTGAATGTTCTGATTTCAGAAGGAGTAAAAGGAAAAACATTTTAGTAAATGTAGTGGCTAATATTTTTTGCCTACTTTCTAGGTTCTTGGGACTAGGCTAAATACTTTACATGACTTATTTAATTATCACAACAGCCCTGAGTAGCCATTACTGAATAATAATAATAATATAGATAAAGGAGCAGAGACTTGACATGTATATTAATTAGTTAAGGTAATGTGGCAACAGATAAAGCCTGAAATCTGAATGATTTCTCCCAGTAGACTTTTACTTATCATTCACATAGAGTTCAATGTCAGGGGAAGGAGGTGGTGGTGGTGGTGGTGCTAGTGGGGACCGCATAGTCATTCAGAGATCTAGGCTGAGGGAGCCTTCACCATCTTTCGCATGTGGATGCAGTGGTGGCCCTGGGCATGAATATTCTGTCAGATATCAGAGAATAGACAGCACAGGGGGTGATTTTATGGGCCAGGGCAGGCAGGGACATCTATCACTCCTACCCACATACCCTTGGTCAGGACTTGTTCACATAGCCCTTTCTAGATTAATAAAGGCTTGAGAAAGCAATTGCTGGCTATGCAGCTGCTTCCTAACAGCAGCAGCTCAACTGCACCAAAGAAAAGGGTAAATCTGATGGACAGCAGCCCTCTCTGCCACATAATGGCTGAGTAGATTGTAGAAGGTCACACAATTAGCAAGTGACAGGGCCAGGATCTAAACCCTGTCTGATAAGAGATTCTGTCTTCTGCACGAGGGTGAAAATAGTTGATATTTAGAGAGAAGCATGTGTGTGTGTGTGTGTGTTTTAATTTGCCTTTATTCTCCATCACAACTTGAGAAGCTCAGAGAGACACACTATGTCCTGCTGACTCTTTTTAAAGAAAAAAACTTGCCTGGGTGTACATTGTTTTTCTTCAGTAGCTCACCCAAGATTGCTTCGGTTCAGCAAATTGCATCACATCATGAAATAGAGTAACA
Organism: Glossophaga mutica; assembly: GCA_039655065.1. Lineage (NCBI taxonomy): Eukaryota > Metazoa > Chordata > Mammalia > Chiroptera > Phyllostomidae > Glossophaga > Glossophaga mutica. The sequence goes on from CM077308.1 coordinate 25,977,189, forward strand.
TCTTCGAAGCCAGAGTTCAGTACTTCTGGAAATGACACACAAGAAATGTAAAATGAATTTTGTTCTCTGAAGAAACTGAGAAAACAATTTAAAAACCAGCACCACTGCAAAGTTAAGTGAAATTTTTATCGAGGCATGTTCTATTCAGTCATTGCTACCCTAGTTACTTGTTGTTTGACGCATGTGCAGATTGTTCTTCAGACTGATTCATGACTGCTCTGAGTATATCAGTAGGAAATCGTGAGTGTCTACTCTGTACTTGAATCTCCCCTAATTGCTTCTCATGCATTATCCCATTTAATCCTTTATAAACTGTGATAAACTCTATGTCCATTATAAAAAACTTTATGATTATAGGTATTACGATTAATTCCATTTTACAGATGAAGAATCTGAGGCCCAATATTGTTAATTTACTTGTCCATGGTCATAAACTAGGAGATGGAGCTGGGATTTGAACCCTGGTGGTGTGACACCAGAATCTACACTGTTAGTCATTGCTTTTTTGCTCAAGGCCCCTCCTGCTGTGGTGGATTGTAAACCATAAGCACAGTGAAGAGATGGGAGAACTGGAGACCTTACATTAGCCAAGAGCCTACTAGGTCATGGGTATTTTATACATGTGAACAGGTGCCAGGTGTTTTCCATAGTCCCACAGTGTAATTCTGTCTCAGCCCTACTTCTAACGATTTTCAAAATTCAGTCCTCCACAAGCTGCTGTGATAAATCAGATCAGGCCACAGATTTATTTGGCCAGAAGAAGAAATTACATTACACTTCAAAAACCCACGTTGAGGAGCCCCTGATGCACCTGCCACTGCACCTCCTACCCATTTTCTTCAATTCAGCAACAACGGGCTTTTCTTCTGCTCAAACTCTGTGTATCACAAGTTTATCAAGAGGCTTCTTCTCAACATAGAAATCTTCTTTCTATATTGTAATTCTATCCCTTACTAGCTGCTAAAAAGGTAAAATTGTCTCCAAATCCTAACATATACATTATCCCATTCAATCCTAACAGCCCCTCCAGGGTAAGAATTATTCTCTCCACTCTGTAAATAAGGAAACTCAAACTCAGGTCAAAGAACCTGCTGAGATCACATAGCCAGTAAGTGGTGGAGTGGCAGCTTGAATTGTCATCTCTCTGACTTCACATCGAAGGCTCTTTTCTTTATACCACACTTTAAATATTTGGATCCAGACTACAGCTTGGCCTGAGAGCAGGTGAAACATGACCTGTGGGCCAGTCTTGGTTGGCACTGGTCCAGATTCTCTAAAATTCAGCCAGGAGGTCTATCAAAGGCAAAATCAAGTGAACTGAGGGAATGAATGCATTTGCCTCAACTAAGAAGGTCTGTGAGTGAGAAAACAGTCAGTACTAGGGAGCTGCAGTAAAGACAGAGAGGCATCTTAGAAAAGGAGTTGGACAGAAATATCAGATGAGGTTAGCCATGTAGGACTGAGCCCAGGGGCAGGGGCAACTAGACTTGGCAGGTGGGGTTCTGCATCACCCAGCGGTGAGGCGGGTGTCGGTTTCCTCAGAGGTCAGCTGCGAGACCCCCACACATGGTGAGGCCAGTGAAATGCTTCTATTCGTGTGATCTTGGCAGAGCAGGCTCCAGCCGCACAGGGTACCACATGTGCCTCTGCTCTTTACCTTTTGGAAATGTTCCTTAAGGTCATGGAGTTTTCTTTCCTACTGTGGTTGGCCCCCTCTCCCTTACAAATAATTTTTTCCTTGTCCTATAACACCTTATAATCCTAGACTCTTACAATCATACCATAATCGCGTTTCCAATTCCTCTTCTACTATTCTCTCTAAAACCTTTTCCAATTAAGATTTCATTTTCAGCATTCCACCCAAACTGTCCTTGTTGAGATCAGTCCCTTCCTCTCACTGACAAATCTCTCTGTGATAGAAACTGAAATCTCTAAAGCTCGTAATATAAACTTTGTATGCAAAGGTATATTCCTAACGCTGCGTTGCAGATGTCTGAAGTCATCATGTGTCAGATAAATCCTGGGAAGAAGATGGGCACATACCCTACGTGATACCTTCTTGCCGTGGTACCTTCCAGCTGGGGCACCACCTGCAACTTTTTCCTCAGATACCTGAGTTAGAAGAATAACAATTAGGTGATGCTGAGTTCGGTGTGTGCCATCCCTCTGAGTGAAGGCAGATGTGAGGCAGGGCTTGTCCGCTTCGGTGCTGTGAAGGGCTTTCCCAGGAAAGTTGTGAAAGAGGAGCAGCTTGCTCTGGGTGCACTCCGTGTCACCCTTGACCTGCAGCGGCTCCAGCCCTCTTCTTCGGACTGAGAAGTGACTGATGTAAAAGCAACCCTGTCCCTTCCAGGAGTATAACCAACACAGCTCGGCATTCTCTCTCCTTTCTTATTTCTGACTCTTCACAAAAATGTATTAATTATTTGCATCACGCCAGGTGCTTTGCTAGACAGAAGTGATCCCTGCCCTCATGGAGCTTGGAGTTTACGGGGGGATATGGGAAAATAAGTGGCCGATGAATCTTTGGCAGTGCATTAGTGTGGTCTGGTTTTATTTCAGGAAAATTATCTTACCATATTGTATAAAATAGATTTATGGGAATGGTATGAAAAACTGGAGGAGGGAAGAGGAGATGGGTGGCTGGTGGACTAATAATGGCCTGATATTATGGAGCTTGAGCTACAAAGTGGGGAAGGAGAACAGAGAACAGACTTGAGAAATGCGTAGGAGGACACCTGAACCCCTGCCGATCAGTGGAGTGTGGAAATTAATTTTGTCTGTTCCCATTCAAAGGCTTACTTTAAGGACTTCATCCAAAGACTGTCCACTGGCCACTCTTTGTGGTTGGGGCTTGTAGAGGGCAGCGGGCATGAACAAAGGTGGATTGAGTCAGGCCTGAGGTCCCTGAGCCTGGAGGGATGCTAGAGGGGCTGGAGGGTGAGACTGCATTTGACTGGAAGTGTTAGGTAAGGCTGAGTTGTCAGGGAATCAGGATCCAAAGTGGTGAAACTGGAACTTTAAGATACTGAGCAAGAGAAAAAGAGCAGAGTAGCTTTTCTGAAGAAAAGGAGGAAAGGCATGCTGTGGAATAAATTTCAGAGACACCTAAGCAAGGCTGGAACTGGCCTCTTATGAAGAGACACTCTTGCTGTCCTGCTCCCTTTCACTGGCGTCCCATGAGCTTCTTCCTTTTGCCTCAGGACACTGGAGAATCCCAGATAAAATCCCACCCTTCGCTTCAGCCACCTGAGATGAGGAGCGACTGTGTCCGTGTTTCCATCCTTCATGAATTCCAGGCCTTCCTGCCTGCCCTGCCTTGTCTTGCTTTGTGACAGATTTTTCTGAATGACCCAGCCTGGTCTGGTATTACTACTGTTTCTCAAGCTGAATCATTGTCATTTCTGAATCCCTACTCGCCTTCTGTGAAAACACACTTGTTTTTCTGTTTTTATTTGGAGCTCAGCCGGCTTTGCCTTCCACTCTTTGGATGTGATTGTGAATTGTTGTTTCATCAATATTTTGACCTATATTCCTGCTCACTCTGCTCCTTGACTCCTCAGTCCGCCCTCGCTCACCACTTGCTTTGTGTGATAGGGAATTGTGCCCGGGAGCCAATACTGTCAACTCTCTTCTCTACACTCTTGCTCTCAAATGTCCTTTTGGTTTTCTCCAGGTCAGGAAACACAAAAACGCTGTCTGCTGGAGCAGTGAAAGAGGTTTAACTCTTTTATTGCTTCCCTGTCATTACCTTGTGACTTGACAGAAGTCTAAATAACTGAATGCACTTCTGAAGATATTTTGAAGCTTCTAATTGTGAGAATGGAGATAGGACTGATGATTAGGAGCTTGGTCATTCCAAAATGCTCCTTACACTAGAAAAATGAGGAAATGTGAAATTCATTTTTAAAATGTGTGACTCTCCTAAATGCCAGGAAAAAAATATATAGCCTGTAGCTCAAGGAACCAGGACCCAATATCATACCCAGTTCTGTTTTTCTCAGTCTGATAATATGGTTCTCCTCAGAGGCCTCCCTGCAAGGACCCTGGGATGTTAATGAGTTACAAGCCTGATTCAGTTGGCCCCATTCAGTTGGCATTGCTATTTATTAGCCCAGCTTCAGTCCACTCTGGACTTCAGAGAGAGACTCTGGAACATGTTGCTCTTTCATTAGCTGTCTTACATTTCTGGAAAGGAATAGGATGGATCAACTAAAGGTTGTGAAAATCTTTGTTTTGTTTTTGTCATTATTATTACATCTCAGTCCCTACCTCCCAGGCCTCCAAGTGTTGGTCTCCAGCCAGAGGTTGAAATGGTTCTGGGCCGTGAAGGAGAGTTGTTTTGTTGCTGTAAGGCAGGCACCAAGGCACCTCCTAAAGATGAGGAGATGACGTGTGAAAATCCAGAGTAGAGTCAGCTTGGCCACATTGAAAGGAAAACATTCTTTAAAACTCCCCAAGATAACAAATTTAGACTATATCTGTCTGTGTTCATATCAATTTCTATTCTGATGTTCATCTAATTGCTTATTTTTCACAGGATAAATTGTCAATTTATGTAGAAGTTCTGACAAAACCAATTCATTTCTCTGGGGCACTTTGAACTTTTATTGAAAACCAGAGCTGTCTTTTTTCCTTTTTTATTTTTTAAAATGTTCAACATAGCTTAATGATATGAACATGACAGGAAAGAGATTTAATTTTTATACTTAGGAGATTCATTTTGGTAGAATTTGATGCATCATAGTGTCTTGAGAATTATTTAACTGTGTATTTTAGCAGCAATGTGAAAAATTCTAAAAGTGAATTTTCTGACACAAAAAGTACATTACAGTAAAATTACTCTTCTAAAAGATTGCATTTTCCTTTTCTAAATAAAAAATATATAAATAATCTGCTTCAATTGGTAAAAATACAAAACAAATATTTGTTTTTAATTGGGTCATTCAGAAAAAACTTTGAATATAACTTTGCAATATTTGTGGGCATAATGACATTCTACCCTTCCACTGGTATTTTAACTCCTCCCCCCACCCCCTTACCCCCATATTTCAAAACGTTAAAAATATCCAGGGAACTAGGAAGGTAGGATAAATTCTTATGTATAACCTATACTCTCCTTTTATTCTAGCTATTTTTGTAGACTTTGGAATAGTCAAAGAGGAAAAAGAACTAACTTTTCCTGATAGAATCTCTCTGCACCAGGCCCAATGGTGTGCCTTTCCCAGACATAATCTCATTTTAGCTTCACAAATTATTTACCAAGTCTTACTCCCCCCCCCTTTTTTTTTTTCATGTGAAGAAACTGAAATACAAGTTCATACAGCTAGCGGTGAAGAGCTAGGATTTGAAGATGAATTCTCGCTCCTGTACTGGTGTGCTCTCTTCTTCTGTCTAAGGTTATAATTCACTGAAAGTTAATTTACTGTTTAGGGAGAGTCCCAGTTTAATGATCTCCAAGCTTAAAGCACCCTCATAGAAATGGAGGTTTAATGTAAAATGATACAGAGGGGAATTTCTCTTTGTTTATTAATTTTTTATGTGGATAAAGTTTTTAATATCACTGGTATTTTAAGGTACATTAATGGAAGGATATGGTATTAAAAATGATAATCTGTTACTTCCTTTGTAGCGATGCCTGAGTGATTTCTTCTATATCTTTATTTAAAAACTGTTATGCCAGATTGGGGAAGTTCTCCTTTATTATTTGTTCAAATAAGTTTTCCACTCGTTGCTGTTCTTCTTCCCCTTCTGGGACCCCTATAATTCGGATGTTGGGACGTTTAAAGATGTCCCGGAGGTTCCTAAGCGTCTCCTCATTTTTTTGAATTCTTGTTTCTTCCTCGTCTTCTGTTTGGTTGTTAGTTTCTTCCTTCTGGTTCACTCCATTGATTTGAGTCTCAGTTTTCCTTCCATCTCTATCAGTTCCCCATGCATCTTCCTTCATTTCACGGATTGTAGCCTGCATTTTTTCAGGACATCCAGGAAGCTCAGAGAGTCCCAAAGAAGTTGAACCCAAGGAGGAACACACCAAGACACATTGTAATTACATTAGCCAAGATTAAAATGAAGCAGAGAATTCTAGAAGCAGCAAGGGATAAGGGGACAGTCACCTACAAAGGAGTTCCCATCAGACTGTCAGCTGATTTCTCAAAAGAGACCTTCCAGGCAAGAAGGGGCTGGAAAGAAATATTTGAAATCTTGAAAAGCAGGGACCTACATCCAAAATTGCTCTATCCAGCAAAGCTGTCATTTAGAATGGAAGGGAAGATAAAGTGCTTCTCAGATAAGATCAAGTTCAAGGAGTTCATCATCACCAAGCCCTTATTATATGAAATGTTAAAGGGACTTATCTAAGAAAAAGAAGATAAAACTATGACAGTGAAAAGACAACAAACTCATAGCTTTCAAGAACCACACCTAAAACAAAAGCAAACTAAGCAAACATCTAGAACAGGAACAGAACCACAGAAATGGAGATCATATGGAGGGTTAGCAACAGGGGCGTGGGAGGAGGAGAGAGGGGGAAAAGGTACAGAGAATGAGTAGCATAGATAATGGGAAAAAAATAGACAGGGGGAGGGCAAGAATAGTATGGGAAATGTGGAAGCTAGAAAACTTATGACCCATGGACATGAACTAAAGGGGGGAATGTGGGTGGGAGAGGGTGGATAGGGTGGAGGGGAATGATGGGGGAGAAATGGGACAACTGTAATAGCATAATTAATAAAATATATTAAAAAAAATAAAAACTGTTATGCCTTTATGCTCAAAAACATCTTTATAGTAGAAAAATTATACAAAAAACCATCACCCAGAGATAATTATGCTAACATTTACTTCCAGATTTGTGTGAATATATGTAATAGGTTTAGAGAAATAAAATATTTTACCTATTATTTAAAATGTAAACTTTTTCCACTTAAGAATCTCTACAACATTCTTTCTATGCCATAAATAAAAATCTACATGCATTTTAGAGATCAGTTAGTACTCTATCCTAGGACTGTTACATAATTTACTTAGCCTATATTGGACATTAATGTTGCTTCCAATGTCTTTTACTTACAAACTGTACTGTTACAAGCATCCATATCCATGTGTCTTTGTGTATATCCCTGATTATTTTGTTAAGATAGATTACCAAGTGTGGTTGCTTTAGACACAACATGGAGTTTTATCATTTTAAATATTGTAGGAAAATATATATTTGGAAGGTAATTGGTATTTAGGATTCAAATTGGTCTATATAATGACAAGACATTATACATACATAAATATTGTTCAGCTCAAGATGAAAGTGTCAGATCTTTGAGAGTAATACGTTTTTGTGGACATTTATGAAATATCCCAAGTGGATTTGGGATTATTGACTTGTTGCTCTGTAGACAGTTTTCACATTACAGATGACAACAAATATTATTTATTTACATCTCTATCATTCCTTAATATCTGAAGCCCTTGAAAGCCAAGATCATGTTCTTTTCAAATTTACAATATATTCTAGCACCAAGTACCATCAATTTCTAAAGGTTACACAGCTAATGCAAGGTGGAGCTGCTAGTTGAACCTGTAACCCTTGACTTCTAACTCTGTGCTTCTTCTCAGTTTTACCAGGGCAAGAGGTTAGGTGCTACTTCATTATGAGGGAGTGCCATCCCTGGGAAGCAGAAGAATGGGGCATGGGGAAGGAGGCAAGAAAGAGGAAGTGCAATTACAGGAGTGTGTTACCGATACACCACCTTTTGGTATCCAGGGCAACTGACTGCTGCTTGACATCATGGGGTCATTTTCTGGGAAAGCTTACAAAAAAACAGCACTTTGGCAGAGTCCACTGGTTGGAGGAAGGGAGGCAAATGTATCTGCCACTTGCAGTCTCCAATGGAGCATTAATCTCTGGGTTGTACGTATGTGGGTATGCCATGCGCTCCTCTGGAGTGGGTGATGGGGGACAAGACACTGTTTGTTGGGTTTTGCCTACTGAAGTCATTGCTGAGGGAGCTGGGGTAAAACTAGTGGCAAGGACTCCAGAGGCAGAGGTTGCCAAGAAGATCTGGTTAGAAACTATGAAGTGACTGATACCAACAACTTACACACAGATTCACTTAGTAAATATTAACTATCTTATATGTGGTGCTGAATCAATGGCGGTATATACTGGGAAATCAGATGTAGTTCCTGTCCCATAGGAGCTTACAACTTTGATTAATGTATGGTTCTTGGGCTGATTAGCTAAGTCTCTTTTTGTTCTTAGCTCTGTCCCCAGCCCTATCTTTATTCTACTGTTTTTCAGACAACTACATTTCCCTAGGATGGTAGGTTTGGCCAATGATGTCACTGGGAAGAGGTTGGAAAGTGGAAGGAAGAGGGGAGCTTCTCACTTTTGCTACCTGTGCTTCTGGCATCTGCTGAAGCAATGGCATCTCCTCTGGGTTCCAGCTCAGGGCAGCCCTTGCTGTGATTCTGGCTCCGTGGTCGGCTCTGCCTCCTGCAATCCACTTGTTCCCAACGTTCTCCCGGTCCTAGGAGGGGTAGTGGCTTCCTGCTGCTGCTCAACTGTGGATTGATTGCCTCATTGTCCCCTAATTGTTTTTTAAGCTCTTTCATCACCTGGTAATCAGTTTCTGGAATCATTTTTGTCTGTTTATGAGACCTAGAGTGGTTTTCTTTTGTAACTGCACCTCAGTGAACACAGTTCTTCCTAAGAAATTTAATCCATAACCCTTAACTGTTTCATTGATCATAAAACAAATAACAATCTGTGAAAGTAATAGTAAAAAGAATGAATATTTTGCTCACAACCAGCTAATGAAAATCCTCCATTATAAAATAAATTTTATAATGTAGAACCAGTCAAAATGATCTTATTTTATTAGAAGCCATAAGGAGTTAATATAAAACCGTGATCTAGGAGGATGAACATAATCTTGTCAAGATGAACATTTACTTCATGAACAGAGAACATTATTTTTGCCATGAGGTCATTAGAAATCAAACACATATACTGAATGCTTACTCCTTAATTTTGAAAGAATGCTGCACATGTAAACTGACAAGAGGAGGAAGCTATTATTTTCTCTTTGACATTTCTATGTTTTCATTTCCTTGTTTTCAATATGAGGATGGACATGGAGGGAAAGATATGAAAAAGCTCTTCAGGGAGGTCAGCTCCCTCCACCCATTGTGCAGCCTCAACTGACCCTTACCAATAATGCAGATGCGCACAGTTGAGCTATGCTGCGTGGTCTTAGGAAATTTATTATGGCATTCAAAGTTTGTATAAACTCATATCAATGTTAATATTATTGCTAGCATTGTGATCTTTACTAATATCCATCATGCACTCTTCTAGATGCTTTATATATTATCTTATTAATCTTCATAATATCATAGAAACTCAGCATCATAATTTTTCCTATTATACAGATATGTAAAGCAGGGGAGGTAAAGCAATATGCCCAGTGTTACAGAGAGTAAATATTAGAGCTGGATATCAAATCCTAGTCTTTAAGATAAAAACTCCCTCTCCTTTCTCCATACTAGGCCACTACTCTCACTAAATAAAACTAACTTTCTGTTAGAAGGCCTGAAAAATAAGTGATTTAATGTCATATATATGTATACACAGTGAATTTACATATATATGCTATTGTATTTCAGAAACATATAATTTAAATTTTTTCTATGTTCCTTGAAAGTGGAGAATGTGAATTATTTTTCTTGAGGATTCTCTTCCATAGGAAGAAATTTTCGGAATTACGAAATAGAGAGAGTCTATGGAAAATAAGTTAGCCCAACCTCCTCTAATTTTACAGATGAGGAATCTTAGATCCAGGGACAAAAAAATGATTTAGGCAAGGAATCTTCTGTCTCTCAGAATCTCCATTTGGAGACAGGCTTTAGGTAGTCACTGAAGCTGAAATAGGGAAGAAGAGAATGGCATTAGTGAAGTATTTGGACAGTAAGCACTTGCTAAATGGAAGCGACAGAAGTTTCCTTTCACATGTAGCAAGGGGCCCCACCCAATGTGGCCTGCTTTTGCATGTTCCTTTGGGAACTCTAGGAAATAAGGATTTTGGGGAGGAGGCAGGCCATTGAGGGTTTCAGTTATGTGACGGCCCCAGTAGGCTCCCTGTTGGAAAATCAATACTTATGATCCATGTTTATGAGGAAAAGCGATACCCCATAACTTTCTGAAAGCTCTACTGTATTGACAGGACACCTGCCACAAATAGGGAGAAAATCAAAACATTGAATATCTAGTTCAGTCTTAGAAAACTGTCTGAGGAAGGCCTGATTGTGTGAGATATACGTTTATTCATCCTGTAAGAGAATTTTCCTGAAATCTGGAGGTACAAGACAAATATTACAATTCCAAGAAAGTAAAAACTGAAGACAAATGAAGGATTAACATGCAGCCCCAGAAATGTATGAGTTGAATCCAGCAAGAAATACTTTATTCATACTTATATACGTTATAACCCAACCCATCAGATGTGATTATAGTGCTTACTACATAGAGTTTAGGGATAAACAGACTTGGACTCTAAATTTTCTCTTTATTCTTTTGTATGACCTTGGAGCTGTTACCTACTTAACTGATATTACTTTCAGTTTTTTAAATCTCTAAAATGGGAGATAATAATACCCTTCACTTGGCTAATGTCACAAGAGGTGTCTAGTCCAACTAACAAAAACTATACAGTTTCCTCTGTAATTACATGATGTAGTTGCTCTCAGAAAAAGGTTCCTGTGTCTCCCCCATCAATTAAGGCAATCAGTCACACTTGATTAATTCAGCCCATTTCAGTGCACTTAGCAGCTGGAGCACCTGCATACCAAGGGGATGTGCTGCATTGGGTAACAGCAAACGAAATCAGCCAGTGGGCTGTCAATATTTGGAGGCTTTGTTACCCACTCAAATGTCTGTGGCTAATGGGGTTCTTAACAAGCAAGACAAATAGATGGAGAATGAATTTTCCCTTTATTAATGAATAACAAGCAAATAATTTTGTAATATACTCATTACAAAAGTCACCACAGTAAGGAAGTATGAAAAGCACAGAATATTTGAATTAGTTTATGGTAAAGACAAAATTAAGTGACTTTGGATGTGGTGTTTTGCTTCATGGATTACTTTGCCTAGCCTAAGCCGTTGGTTGCATTTCTAATTCTCAAGACCATTCTGTGTCAATTGGCTTGTACCCAGCTCTTGTCTCCTTTCCTATCCCAGGAGAAAGCGGACATGTCATTGTATGTGAAATGTGTCTCTGCTTTGAACAGAGTAACGATCTAAATACAAGATATTTGTGTTGTGAAACTCATTTTTCATTGTTTTTTCTTAATGCTATTTTAATACATGAAAGTGATACATGTGCAATATACAATATTTAGCTTTATAGTGAACGGAACAGAAGGCTTCAGCTGTGCCCTGTTGGGGGGCTGGCCGCATGTGGAAGCTGAGGCACGCTTACCAGAAGTGGGGCATCCTATGTGATTGGTTAAGGGTGCATGTTTGGCTTTCTCTATCAGGTCTGAACCTGGAAATGGTGACAAAAATTAGGGAGGCTATCAATTATTAATCAAGTCTTGATCATTTGGGGCTGATTGTTCCATGAGTTATTATTTGGTGTTCTGAGCTCGTTGCTAGAGACAGTAGTCCGACTTCCTATAAGCCTAACTTATAGGTAGTAGGCTGGCTTCCCTGGGCAGTTACTATAAATAATGAGTTGGTTTCTGGGCTTGTTGCTGCAAATTGTGAATCCGAATTCTACTTTTTAAAAATACCTATTTTTCGTCTATATACAAGGTCTTTCCAGAGGTATCCAGCCATGTAATATGAAAAATAGAGACATTTATTGAAGAAGATACAAGATACAAGAAACATTATACATAGGACAATGATACCTCAGTCCCCTTCAAAGTAGGCAGGTTGGGACCTCACACAGTTCTCCCAATCACCATGAACTGCCGCATTGTATTTTCCTGAATCTCATCAACTGTCTGAAATCTCTTCCCTTTCAAAGGTGATATTAGTTTTGGGAAAGACCAGAAGTCACAGGGCATCAAATCTGGGCTGTAGGGGGGCTGAGTCACCTGAGTGATTTGATGTTTCACAAAAAAACTCTGCATGAGACGTGATGCGTAAGTGGGTGTGTTGTCGTGATGAAGCTGCCAGTCACCAATTGCCCATAGCTGCAGCCTTCTGAATCATCCAAAGAATTTCCACGGAGGAATGTTCATGCTTATTGCAAAATTGGATGCAGATTTGCTGCTCTACTTGCTCAGTCATTTTGAATGCTATGGCTACACAGCACACATGCTCTCTCAACGGTGTGTACCACCCCCACTGACTAGTACACTGAAGTTGTCATTGTTCATACACATGCATTCCAGTCTGCTCTCTTTGGCTACAAGGTTACATCAATGTTGTGCAAACCGTTCTCATTATATTAACAATGGCTGGAGTTTTTCTGGACATACCTTGTATTTTCTCTCTCACTTATAACAGTTAGATAAATAACAAGATAGGAATACATTAACTTATGTGAATTATTCTTAAACTGTTATTGGGGTTCTGCTGAGGGGCTTCAGAGATTGGCAGAGTGATGCAGGGACCATTTAGTCCCAACTCATGGTTTTTGTTTTTATCGATATGGCTCATTCTAAGCTTTTGGGTTATTCCTACAACTTTAAGAAAATATTCCTGGGTTGCAAAAGTTGGAGAACATTAAAATATACCTCCTATTCATCTGAGCTGTTCCTAAGAAATACTGCCATTTGATGATGTGAGGTGCAATATAATATCCAAAACAGGGAGTGAGAGTGACTTGTGTGACCAAACCTCGTTTTTTTAATCTCTAAAATGGGAAAAGTCATAAATAGTAAATCATTGCATCTTAAGTATGATAAAAGGCTAATCTTAGGAATAAATTTTAGCTTTTAAGCCTGAAGGACACTGTACAAGGACATTCTTATATTTTTAACTTAATACTTTTTTCTATTTCCAGTTGGAATTGTTATGTTGCTGTACAAAAAGTAAGTGATCTGAACTCAGTACTCTGGCTATGTTTATATACTTAGTTTAGTTTATGTTACATTTGATTTGATCGCAATGAGGGCATTCCTATTTCTGATGAAAAGTACACATAAAAATAGCTTTGATTTTTAACAGAACTGGATCCTGATCTTGTCTATAGATAGTTTTTCCTCAGCCTTATGCCTATTTTTGTTCACTTTGGATCTCATTTAAGCCCATATTACAATTGATCAAACAGTTTAGAACGTTGCATCTTTCTTTGTTTAATGCTTCTAAGGCTGGAATTAAATTCAAATCATTTTTTTAATGACTGCCCATTATTATGAATTATTTTCTTTCCTTTTCCTATTTTGATGTTTTTTTTATTTCCTCACAAGAAAATCCTTATTATTTATTAAAAGGAAACACAATCATTAATTAAAATTTCAAGTGATACAGTAGGGAAGGCTAATCTCAACTAGAAATAACCACCATCACCATTGAGTAAACATAATAGCAGATATTCTTCAGCGTCTATGGATGGACAGACAGGTAGACTGAAGAATAAATGGGTAAATAGATGAATGAAAGTGATTTTATAAAATGACATCTTGTAATGAATTCTGCTTTAAATTAAGTATATTAAATTACTTTGTTATACCAAATGAAAATAAACAGATATACATCTAATAACTATTTCTTCTGAAAACATGTATTAGTTCCTAATATATTGCCCCAAAGGTAAGTAAAAGTAGTGTGAAAAAAATAAGATGTGCGAGACACTTTTTGGAAGTTTAGATTTAAATTTCTGTGGTACTGAATGCCTGCCTGCTCGGAAAAATAGGAAAAAATTAGATTTACAGTCCTTCCCCTCCATTTCCCCTCACATCCTTATATTGGTTATTTATATTAACAGTTGTGTTTTGTCAAAATTGGTGATATTTACATTATGTTCTTTTAAAAAATCAGTGGCTGACATTTATTGAAATTTATAGATTACAAGCACTGTTCTAAACCTGCCAGCCTTTTTGTCAGCCTTTATGATTCCCCCCTTCTTTCTCTCTCTCTTTCTCTCTCCTTCCCATTCTCCCTCTCCCTCTTCATCTTTTCTTTTTTTTTTCTGCCTTGACGTGTGGGCAGAGGCAAAAAAGGAGGAAGAGTTCAACTCCTGACACTGCAGTTTGCTTTGATAAAAACTAAAACACTTAGAATTTGCTCTCTCTTTTGAGATATCAAATATCCTGGACTATGGTTTATATCACTTGGTTGCAGGAATATCCTATTTTTTCCAGTTAGAAAAGAATAAACTTCCAGTGAATTCAGTCAATTCAAAGGGCAGCTTTGGGAAATCATGTCCCTGATGGCATTTTTTCACTCCTGTTGCTCATCATCTAGCATGGCGCTTATTCTTCAGGATTTGCCTTAACAGTTCTTCCTGTATTCCTACTTGTCCATTTAGTCCAGTTCTCTGAAAATTAAAGTTATTAATGAAAATCTGAAGACTTGGAGTAGTTGTCTTCTTCCCCAAGATGCCTCTCAAGGGACAATAATGGTAGTAAATGTTAAAGTTTGTCCTCAGTCATACTAACATTTCCTACCTTCCTCCCTTCAGCCACTGCTTCTCAAAGTGTAGTGTAGCATTTATCACTTTTGAATTGTTTCTCTTTTTTTCTTTTTGCTATTTTATGTATATTTTTTAGGTGTTGGGAGGGAGCATCCATGACTGTAACATCAGTTTAACAGCACTGAATGGAAGTGGCATATAAATTCTTTAGGACAATAGTCACTTACCTTTGAGTCAGGAGTAGACGACCACATGGAGGTGTGGTTTTTGAAATATGTTTTCAAATGCATATGCATCTACAAAATTGTCTGCAGGCTGAGTAAAATTCAGGTGCTGTTTTATGGGGAATAAAATAGAAAGGAATTTAAATGCATAACTGAATTCTTTACAGCTCTTTGCCATTTTGTATTTCAGCGAAGCCATATAGCAGTATAAGAGGCTGTAGAGAGAAAGACATGTCACCATGCAACCTTGAGAAAGTTGACTACTGTGAGTCTTACTATGAAATGAGTCAATAATAGTGTCTACCTCAGAAGGTTTTCGTAAGGTCTACATGAAATAATACATGCAAAGCATTTGCCACAGTGCCTGATACCCAATAAGCACTCAATGTTAGCAACTAGTTATAATCAATGGATGCTCTCACAGGAGGATCTAATTGTTTGGAAGGGGAGCTTCTCATTTTAATGTTGGGAATCACAGTGGGGCCAGATAGACTTCTTGACCCTTTGGACATGGCTTCCCTACTTCCATTAGGTTAAATTACATAAAGACTTCAGCTGGAAGAAATGCGTTGAGCATGCCTACAAGGAAACAAGGCTTATGCCAGTTGAGCGTGCACCATCCATCTGGGTGCATGAAAGGTCCCAGCTTGATTTCCACAAGAAGCACACACTGACATGAAGATTAGCATAAAGAAGTTTATTTGGGGAGCTCTTGTGGTCAACATTTGCAGAAGGGACGGGACGAAAGCAGGATTGGGCGGAGGGAGAAGTTGGGTCTTGATAGTTTCAAGGAAAGCCACAGCTGACCCCTGCAGGGAGCTCTGAAGTTATGGGGGCCTGCCAAAGTGGTCCCAGCTTGCGACTAGGAGGGCCATCCTTTCCATGTTCATATTGGCCAGTAATTGAATGCAGGTATAACCCTGGTGGAGGCAGCTTTCCCCATCCGAGTGTGACTTCTGGGGAGGACTCAGCTCTGAGCACTGGGGGTTGGCAGCGCTCGCAGTTTGTTTGTTTTTTTTTGTTGTTTTTTTTTTGGGTGGGGGTGAGGAATGAAAGTTCTTCGGGTCTGAAGGGGCATTTGAGTGTGTACAACAGAATCCACTTCATTAGCTGCAGCATGCTCGTTAAAAATCATATGCTCTCATTCAAAATAGTTCTGAAATGCCATTCAAAATAAAGTTCAGAGTTAGTTTACTATCTCCTTTAAAAATGCATCTAATTACCATTTTTATGGTATACTCTATTGTCATGAAATCAAATAGGTAATGAAAAATAACAATGCATTCTCTAATGGAAATGTACCTTAATACATGATTAACATGGTTTGAAAAATTTAATATAGATATTTATTGAATCAATCCTGATTGATCAATCCTGACTGTCCATCTATGTTTTAAAGACTGTATATACATGTTTGTGTCTTTCCTTGCACACATGTGTATTCAGATCTGGTTTGTGAGCAAGTTTAATTTTTACACATTCATGTTAAGACTAACATGTTTTTTCCAGGGTCAGTGTCAGACACTGTAGGAAACATAAAGAACAAGAAACATACCACAGGGATACCATACCACAAACATACCATAGTCCACAGGGAACTAAGAGGAAGGAAAAGCTGTGCATGTTATTTGTAGCAGATTACTTTTTAAAAAAGTTAAGTTGTCTGGCATTGACATAACAGGATAGACAGAAGAGCAGAATATTCAGGAGCACAGAATGGCTAGCCAGGCTGTTCAAATCCCACTGCTGCTATTGCTGTGACTTTGGGCAAGGTACTTGACTTCTCTGTGCCTCACTTTGCACATCTGTAAGATGGGTTTAATAGTACAAATACCACAGTGTTATTATAAAGGTGATATGAGTTACTGTGGGCATGAATTTTGTCTATGATCCAGTCGACAAACATGATCTTATTTTTATTTCAAAAAAATCAGTGTACTCACAACTCATCCCTACCTGATTAAAGATTAAAATTTGTGTCTCTGTAGGGAGCCTAGGACCATGTAAGAACTACACTATTTGAGGAACATTTGAAGAATTGCCTTCTGGTCTGCACTGTGTACTGGTCATCACTGTTAAGTGCACATTCTCTGCCTTCATCAAAGGGATGTTTAGATCTTTGCTGGGGCTGAGAACAGCAGGATTAGTTCCCGACCTTCCCAGGTGCACTCTGGAGGTGCGTGTATCTGAGACCTGCGTTTTTCTGATTGTAAAATCGAGACCAGCCCATTATTCACCATTGTGTCTGAATGCCCAGACTTCTACATCCCCACTCTCTGGAAACACTCTCTCAAGACCTTTCTGCTCCAAGGCTGACTCATCACCTTATTCAACCCTGAAATCCCTTTCCTCAGATAATCTAATTCCATATTCTCTTATAGCCTAGACTTTTAAAAACAAGTGTCTTCTTTGAAAGTGTTCTTTTGGGTATGTTTGTGGGTTTTTTCCTATTTCTGGGGAAAACAAAGACAAAACATTGCTGCCTTCTTTAGACAAAGAGGTGTAAACTATTTACAGCAGTGAGAATAAATGCAAATTAATATTCTAATGTATTATTCTACCACACACAGATTGCTCTGTGTTAAATGGGGTTTATTTCTTCCTATTTAACTTGGAGCTCAAGCTATTACAGAACCAATTTCCTGTATTGGTTTGAAATGAGTAGTTGCAGAATTCAAAAGTAGTATTTCCAGCAATCTGTTGTTAACACAAGGTGTGAAATAGCAAGAACAACCCTTTTCTCTCCACCCTTTCTCTGCATCTGTTTATCAAATTGACCTCGGATGGTTCAGATCACAGGGTTTTAATTTTTTATCAGAAAAGCAAGCATGCTCTTGGAAACTGTATTGCTCTCACACTTGTCTCCCATGTCCCATGTATGTTCACCAGTGTATTATGACATGCTGTCAAAATGACGCGGCTGCATTCTCAGAGATAGAATGTTGAGGAGGCTGAATGTGAATTTAAAGAAGGTAAGTGTTCCATTGAGTGATAGGAAGGAAGTTACCCTGTAAAATAAAGTTTTTGAAGAGTTATAATATCAAATGAAATCTTGGACTGTTCAGATACAACTCAAGTGGAAATAAGTTAACAAATAAATTTAGTAATAGCAGAGAGGAACTTGTTAACAGAAAAGAAATTATAGAATCTTAAATATTTAGCTGTACCTTACATTGTGATTATCACATCAAACACTTCGCTGAGCAACTGAGACACTATAGAAATAAAATTCTATTATACATTTACTAAGGAATTTATTTAGAGACGATTTTTAGAAAGAAGATATTTTTGTAGGTTCCTAGGGAAAATACAGCATTAGGTTTCTGTGAGTCTCCAGGCACAACAGTTACATCAACCAATCAATATATGACCTTCATTTATGTATATTTCTGTTTAAAGATGCCTTACTTAATACATATTTTTGAGTTATTAACATTGAACTCATGGCCAACAGCAATGTAACTGAGGCCTGAACAAAGCTTACCCAACACGTGTTTTCTCCGTAATGTATGTCACAGTCTTCTTGGACTTCACAGCCTCAGCACTACTCTTAGGGGCCATCTTAAACAGCAAAATCACCAGCAAAAAGTAAAACATGCCAATAACACGGCACCAAATAGACTGCAAAAGACGCCGTTTACAGAATGAGAGCTGAAACAACAAGGCAGAATTTTGCTGTTTGAACTCACCTGGGAATGTGTACATTGTGCAACTCAAGTTTTTCACCACACTGCGCATATCTGTGGATAACCATGAAAGCAATGCAAGTATTGAGTTGGGGACATAAATGCATTTTAGTGAGTAGGTGAATTCACAAGTACAAAACCTGTGAACAATGAGGACCCACTTTACTTTGAAATAAATGCTTATTGGGTCCTGTAAAGTAGTAACCTAACCATATTTTTAGAGGTTGAGTTATTGAAATATTTGGAGGCACTTTGATTAGGTCATAACTATTCAGTCTGGAACATTAACATTGGGAGGGATCTTAAATATCAATCTTTATAGATAGGAGGATTAATCTCAGAGAGGTAAGACAACTTTCCTAAAGTTGCATTATAAGTCACATGGTAACAAAACAAAATCAAAATCCCTTTTCTCTTGATCCTAAGCCTGTTTCTCTTTCTGCTACTCTACCCCATACAATATAAGGTGTATTTTTAAAAATATAATGTTAAAATTAAGATTGTATCAACGATTATGTCAATTCCTGGGTTGGAACCATCTAAAATAAATGAGGAGGTCAGCAGAGCAAAAGCAATGAGCATTATCAATCTTGATGATTTTACTGTTATCAATGGCAGATTTTTCCTGAGTCTAATTTTATGAGTAACTGAAGCATTTGTTCATCACATCCACAGAGATGCATGCTCTCCATATACACACAGTTTGGTCTTCAGCCACACTCAGAGTAAAACCAAATGCATCTTAAATGTATCTTAAATGTATTGTGAAATGATGAGACTAAATTTTACTATATACAGTATCAAAAACTAGATTTTTATTTCTAATTTATTTTTATACTGTATATCCACAGTGACTTAAACACTCAAATAACTCAAGTTCTAAAAATGATGGTTAGGTTACTTTTTTAGGGTACAGTGACCCAAGAAGCATTTATTTCCAAGTATGTCTATTTTGAAATTAAGGATAGCTTCAATATTGAGAGATTGATTCTAACATAGATGATTGACATATCACCTGATAGACAAACAGATGAAAAATATAGACAAACAGAATATAAAAATATATTTAATCATTTTTATAACATATTCCACTGGAGTGTCTCGGTACCCGAGACACCTTTGTCTCTGGGATTAATGACTTCCATTTTGTTCTCAATATGTGACAATGGCCAGAGATCAAATTTTAATATGCCTTTGAGTTGAAGTCAGAATTATTTAAAAAAGGCAGAGGGAAAGGATTCTGTCAAGAATTGGCAACCTGAAGTCATAAATATCTCTTCTTTAGTGTCCTTCTTCAAATCTGACTAAGTTTAAAAGGGACCTATATCCTTTTCTAAATGTTTGGCACGGGTCATTAACTGTCCCAGGACTTGAAGTATTTTCTGCAGGAGGAAACCAGAAAAGAGCCTGGAAGACTGTTGGGCTGAGAGTCAAGGATGCAGGTTCAAGAGACCCCTGACTTAGTGAGGGAAATTTTATTTGAGGGTGCGAGTCAGTGGGCAATGGATAACTGCTTGTCGTACTCAAAATCATTAATTAATTGAAATACAAATAATTTTTAAAGGGCTATGTTCTAAAAATTGATAACAATAATGTAGAGATTATTATGAAGAGCCCAGACTTAGGCTATATAACTTAATATTTATAAAAATCTTAGGCTCTATTCCCTACAGCATAATGTTGGCAAAGCATGGTGTTTTGCTGGTATTCAGACTGTGAGTTATTCAGACTTCTGAGTTATGGTTAAAATAAAGGCCAATAATAAGTTTCAAAAGCAGATTGAAGTCAATTTCTGAATAACTTCAGTAATTCTTATTTTAATTGTTAAAAACAATGCCTACACAGAATTTGAAGTAACTTTAAAATGAGTCAACAGAGAGAACAAACTGATGGCTTCCAGAGGGAAGGGGACTGTGGGGTGGGTTAAAAAAGATGAAGAAGATTAGGAGGTACAAACTTTCAGTGACATACCAGTCACAGGGACAAACGTACAGCACAGGGAGTATAGTCAATAACAGTGTGATGACTTTGCATGGTGACAGGTGGTACTAGACTTATTCCAGTGATCACCTCATACAGTACATAAATGTCAAGTTACTATATTGTACACCTGAAACTAATATAATGTTGTATGTCAACTGTACTTTAATTTAAAAAAAGGAAATTAATATCCTAGCTAAGAAAGAGTCTGGGCTTTGGAGTCAGGCAAAATTCACTACCAGTTTGGGTTAGTCATTTGATTTCTTCAGGCTTCCTCTGTAAGTCAGTCCAACAATACTATATCATAGGGCGGTTGTAAGTTCTAAATGGGATAACATCTATAAAGTATTTGCATATGTATTAGATATCTATTGCTGCATAAAACTTACTATCAAACTTAGTGGATTCAAACAATAAATATTGCATGTATTATCTCACAGTTTCTGTGGGTCAGGACTCTGGGTCCAGCTTTGCTGGGTGCTTCTGGCTTCAGTTCCCTCAGGAGGGTGCTGCCAAGCTGTTGGCTGGGTCTGAAGTCGCATCTGAAAACCCAACTGGAGCGTGGTTTGCTTTCAGGCTCACTCGTGTGGGCCTCTGTTCCTCAGGACTGTTAGACTGAGGCCTCATTTCCTTACTGACTGTTGGCCGGAGTCCTCCTTCAGTTCCTTCTCACAGGAACCTCTCCACAGGGCAGCCTGACAATACGGCAGGTGGCCCTCCCCAGGGCAGTCCAAGGAGAGAGAGAACATTCAGTATATAAACTTCTATGTTTCATAATTTAATCTCAGAAATTATTTGAACCAGGACAATTTTAAAACCTTGGGCCTTAAATGTTTTTGCTGTACTCACCATCAGTGGCCCCTCATGTTTATGAGTTTTGGACCTCTTTCATAAATCTGATGAAAATTATGTACCCTTTTCTAGACAAATGTACCAAAACACATTTTCTATACTATTTTAGTGGGTTTTTAGAAACTCTGCAGTCCACAGATGGACACTTGATTTAGAACTCTTCTCAATAATTCTCCAGCTTCAATAGAATTCAGTAAAGCCTACATTTTTTTCCATAATACAAGCTGATATAGTGAGAAAGAAACAGATTGTGAATAACCGAATTTGGATTCCACCTTAATAGGCAAGTCATTTAAATTGAGGCCACAGTTCTTTTTATCTATAAAATGGACATAATAATCCTATCCGTATATAAAAACTAATATACACTAAGTGCAAAAACTCATATTTATTAGTTTTACCAGGGGCTATTCCAAGTATTTTTCTTATAGTATCTCACTTACATCTTCCCCTTTCTCCTATCATATAGATATTATTACAATAAAATCCTGTTTTAGAGGTGAGGAAACTGAAGCATGAAGAGGTTCAATATCTTGCTAAGGTTACATAATAAGATAACATGAGAGCTGAATTACAGTTTGGTAAGTGATGAAGTTTCACTATGTATGTGTAAAAAGGCATCATGCTAACAATGAACTATCCAAAAAAGAAGTTAAGAAAATAGTCCCATTTATAATAGTAACAAAAAGAATAAAATACTAATCAATAAGCTTAACCAAGAAGATGAAAGATCTATAAACTGAAAACCATAACATCTATGAAAGAAACTGAAGAAGACACATGCTAATGAAGAGATATCCCATGTTCATGGATTGGAAAAATTAATATTTTTAAAATATTTATACTGTCCAAAGTTATCTACAGATTCAATACAATCCCTATCAAAATTCCAATGACATTTTTTACAGAAATAGAGAAAATAATTCCAAAATTTGGATGGAACCATAAAAGACCCCAATTAGCTAACAAAATCTTGAGCAAGAAGAACAAAGCTAGAGATGCCACACACCCTGATTTCAAGCTATATTACAAAGCTGTAGTAATCAAAACAGTATGATACTGGTGTAAAAGCAGATACATAGGTCAACGGAATAGAGAGCCAAGAAATAAGCTTACACATATATAACCAACTAATTTTCATAAGGGTGCCAAGAATATATAATAAGGAAAGGATAGTCTTCAAAAAATGGTGTTGAGAAAACTGGATATTCACATGAAAAGAAAAAAATTGGATGTTCATTTTATGCCATACAGAAAAATCAACTTAGTGTGGATTAAAGACTTAAATGTAGGACCCATAACTGTAAAATATCTGAAAGGAGGGGTTGGAAGCTCCTTGACAATGATTTTTTGATATGTCACCCAAAGCACAGGTGACAAAGGCAAAAATAAATAACTGAGACTACTACAGCAAACTAAAAACTTTTATCATAGCAAAAGACACAAAAAATATGAAAGGGCAACCTATGGAATGGGAGAAAATATTTCAAACTCTATGTCCTGGAAGGGGTTAATATCCAAAATATGTGAGCCACTCTTACATCTCAATAGCAAAAACAAAAAACAAATAACCCAATTAAAAATGGGCAAAGGACCTGAATAGACATTTTTTTCAAAGGAGACATACAGATGGCCAATCACTATATAAAAAGATACTCAACATCAGTAATTATCATGGAAATTCAAATTAAAACCACAATGAAATATCACCTCACTCTTGTTAGGATGTCTATTTTCAAAACAGGAGATAAGATACTGGGGAGGATGTGGAGGAAAGGGAGTCTTGTGCACTCTGGATAGAGATATAAATTGGCACGGCTGTGATGGAAAGTGGGTTCCTCAAAAAATTAAAAAGAGAACTACCATATGATCTGGCAATCCCACCCTGGGACTGAAATCACTACCTCAAGGAGATATGTGCTCTCCCATGTTCATTACAGCATTAGTCATTATAGCTAAGTTGTGGAAACAACCTAAGTGCCTGTTGATGGGTGAATGGATAACAAAAATGTGGCACACACACACAAATAATATTCGGCCATAAAAAGTAAGAGATAAAAATTCCTGCCATTTAGGACAATGCTGATGTACCTGGAGGGCACTATGCTAAGTGAAGTAAGTCAGACAGAGACAAATACTGTATGGAATCATTAAATTATATGTATAGAATAAAAAAAAAGTTGAACTCATAGAGATAAGAGTAGAATGGTTGTTGCCAGGGGCTATGGGCAAAGGAAATAGAAGGATGCAGGTCAAAGGATTCACATTTTTAGTTATAAGATAATCTAATATATAGCATGGTGACTATAGTTAATAATGCTGTACTGTATACTTGAAATTGGCTAAGAGAATAGATCTTAGGTGTCCTCATAAACAGAGATAACTGTGAGGTGAAGGATGTGTTAATGAACTTGATCATGAGAATCATTTCACAAAGTACCGTATATGTATATCAAATCATCACATTGTACACTTTAAATATGTTACAATTTTATCTGCCAATTATATATCAGTAAGGCTGGAGAAAAAGTCATCAAGTGTAGGGTTAAAGAGTATTGACAATGGATACAGGCTGCCTGGGTTCCAACCATATTGTCTGTGGGACCTTAAGCTAGTTGCCCACCTGCTTGTGCACCTGCGTGTGCATCTGTAAAATGTGGCTAATAACAGTGCTAACCTTGTAGGATTGCAATATGAGTCAGGTAAGCTTTGTACATAAAATATCTAGAACAGTGCTTGGCACATACTAAATTCAGTAAATATTAGTTATTACGTTTGAATGACTTGCAATCTCTTCTGTTCCTCATGTCTCATTTTAATACCTGTGAAGCAGGAACATTGTTGCATTTATTTCTGATTAGGATTGTAATACAATTTTCAGGTTGTTTGGAGAATGTTTTAAACTCTGTAGGTGCAATGGATTGAGAAAGGGTAACTGTTGTTCCACTTTTAAAAAGGAGAAGATAATTACTATATGGTCTTTTTTCAAGAGGAGCATTAGTCAACAAAGTTAGTTTTTTAATTTTTTTTCCCAGCACCCATGGAGTTGCAAGCTACTGTGGGATGATTCAGATGATTTAGAAAGCTCAATTCCAGGCTGATGTTGAACATTTTTCTCAAATCAGAACAGAATTGTAATTGCAATATCAGAGCAGGAGCATACCAGTTTTCATGTAGAAAAGAAAAATTTTCATTAAAAACACACAAAATTTTATAAAGAGTAAGTAAAGAAGGAATCTATTTTGAAATTCCTTTTCTCTTAAGGGAAAAAACAGGTACTTTTACTCATATGGTCATGACCTCCCTCTGCTTTATTAGCTCAAAGGTACCCAGGCACCCACCAGGCCAGCCTCCCACCAAGTACACTTCTATTTTTGCTTCCCCGTAGGACACAAAAAAGTGAACAGGCTTATTTTGGGTTATAGTTTTTCCTGTCACCACTGAGGACCACTGAACAGTCCCATGGCCAAACCCCTTACCAAAGGGCACTGACAGAGACTGGCTCAAAGGGGAAATCAATCTGATAAATATCTGTTAGCGAGAGAGGGTAACTAATAGAATCCTGTCATTAGTAAGAGTGATTTAGTTAGAGGAGCTCATTTTGAGCTTCATACAATCTTCTCCAAAGCAACCTCTCCCCCAACATCTAAAAGGATGCTTACTCTTTTTCTCTTCTTTCCTCCCTCCCTTCCTCCCTCCCTCCCTTCTTCCCTCCCTTCCTTCCTTCCTTCCTTCCTTCCTTCCTTCCTTCCTTCCTTCCTTCCTTCCTTTTCTTTCTTCCTTTGTATTTGAATGTAATTGGAACTTAAGCCTTATTTAACAAGATTTCCTGAGTGGTTATGCCAGACTCAGGTGAACCCCAAAGAATAGGCAGGATATATGTGTTTATTAAGATATGTATTGGGAAAAATGCAGAAAGGAGTTGGGAAGCATTGTAGCATCCTGAAAGCAGAATGCATGCAGCCTATTAGTGAATGAAGGCTAAGCAGAAACAGTTCCCACACATCTATGTGAGGTGTGAAACCCACAGGTGTTGAGAACCAATGTGTCTGCCATATGTCTGTCATGGGTCAAGAAGACCCCGTAGAATTTAGTCAATAATATTGTGATAAGTTTACAGTGTAACAGCTGATTACTAGAATTTGTAGGGTCATCACATCACAAGGTATAAAAATGTACACCTGAAACTAATAAGACTGCATACCAACTATACTTAAATAAAAAAATAAATTAAATAAAAGAAAGCAAAACACCATCCAGACCTGGAGAAGAGCATAAAAAATGCTCCTGGACTTTGGCTCATATGCAGTAACTGTTTAGGACTTCGGGCTTGGCTCCTTTTGGGAGGCAGGGACTGTGTTATATGTGTAAAGAACACAGGACTATTTGGGTGGCAAGGGACATGCTGAAGCAAAGATTATTTTGTATCTTCCAGTATCTGTTCTTTCCACTTTCAAGGTAATAAAGACATCAACTTAAAAAAAATAGACCCCATATTGGAGATTAACAGGTGAAGTTCAGGCCACATTGCAGGGGAAGGGTGCGGCTGGGTCTTAGAGCTCAGTAATGCCAATGAGAACAGAGCCATGGCCAAGTCAGCACGGATGGGGAGGGAGATTGCAAAATTTTCCCGGGTGAGATTATTGCCCCTGTCCATCAGAATGCATGGTACCCCATAACAGCAAGTCAGGTTTGGGAGCCCTGCTTAAAGTTTTGCAAGGCCTGGACTGGCTGCCCCATTTTCAGGGTTTCAGTTCTATATATGAACTGCATTTTTCATGTTTAAAGTAAAACTTGTAGTAAACAGCATGACTTTATTTAAAATCCATACAGACGCCAGTGGTTGGATGGAGATGAACTTAGGAAACAGTCCTTCAACTTAGGAAACAGTCCTTCTGAGTTTTTGAAACATTGAACTCCTTTGATGTTTGCTTGCATTTTCCCTCTTCTGTTACCCCCGTGGCCAGCGGCCAAGGCAACAACAGAGATGAAACCAACACCATTCTCAGAAGTAAATTCTGCTGTCTTTTCCCTGGCAAGTGAGGCTTGTATCCTGTGAGACCAAATGTTGGAATGCATCTTAAGATTGATTTTATACATTACAATATAGGTCAATTGATTAAACAAAGTTCTCTGTTTCGGGGGCCAACTAGAAAGTTTAAGAAAAAAAGGAAGTACTAGGAAATAGAATAAAAACAAAAATTTAATGAGATCAATTTCTGTTATAATTTGATAGCCTAGACATTAAAGAGAAGTCCTGTTTTTAAAATACAGAAACCGCCAGATTAATCAGTGCTGTCAAGTTGAAAGTTGGGAGACCAGGAGATTACAGCAGATAGAGCCCAGAATAAGGGGCTAAGTCACTGTGTATTAATCAATTAGACAGACAGTAGTTGAACATTTACCATCTATCAGACATTGCTCTAGGCCCTGGCAGATAGAAAGTTGAGCCCTTGTGGTAAAAGAAAGACACATAAATGAATGGAACAATGTGATTATGACTGGTGGGGTTGGGGCGAGGTGTCTCTTTAATAACGACTTTCTACTATTTCCACTGTCTCGTGTAAAAGTCACACATTCTTGCCATGCCAAAGAAGAGAAGAGGCAGCTCTTGCATCGCTCCTACTCTCTGCTCTGTCTTCTTGCTGCAGTCCTTTGCCTCATTGTCTAAATGGGGCAGTGGGCAGAACAGCCATTGTACTACCTGCACAGGTGCATCCAAAAGAGCAGGGGGTGCTTTTTCTCCCTTCCTACCAGGCGTGACCAATATCTCTTTGTGGTTTTCTTAGAACTGCCCCCTATGCCTTGCACACACACACACAGACATTTGTTTTGGGGATGGGGATGCATACTTATCAGCTCTTTCATGGAAAGTTAAGGGGAGAGCCTCAGCACTTTTTTTTAGATGGATTTCCTGTGATCTCATACCCATGTGATTCTTGTAGTCTTCTGATATAAGCTGGAGGTACCAGGTGGCATAGGGGTTAGGAGGCCTTAGGTGAAGCTCTGAGGGTATTGGATCGAGTTAGATGGCTTCCTAATAAAACTTCATGGGGGTATATTGCCTGCTTTGCATTAGTTCAGAGGGATTCTTGTCTATTTTCAGAAAGTTATGTTCTAGTAATTTATTTAGGAGCAACAGACCAAGCCCCACTTATCCTATTACAAATTATCTATGAAAAGGAGCTAGTCATATACTTTATATACCTTTCCCATGGAGTAAAATAAAATGACAGGCAAAAAGCATTTAGGGAAACTCTACTGAAAACATAGGTATAATAGCAAAGGAGCCCCATATGTAGCAGATGCTAATGGCAACTTCATCCAGCGAG
Source organism: Glossophaga mutica (assembly GCA_039655065.1). NCBI lineage: Eukaryota > Metazoa > Chordata > Mammalia > Chiroptera > Phyllostomidae > Glossophaga > Glossophaga mutica. The sequence goes on from CM077308.1 coordinate 26,004,845, forward strand.
TTCGGTTGGTGTGCCGACCCAACGCAATGCAAAAGCCCTTATGAACTGGCTTCCTCAAATGTGGATGTATTCAATGCAACTTTCACAAACTGTTCCCAGATGAATCGTCACACCAGGGACCTGACTTAGTAAGTGTAAGAATAACAACCATGACAATGACAATAACTAATAACTTGAATTTATTTTGAAATTTTACCAAATACTGTTATCTTTCTTATGTAATTTGACTTTTACAAAAACCCTACTACCATGGTAAGAAAGTGATCATTCTTACCCTGAATTTGCAGATGAGGAAAGCAAGAAGCACCTCACTTGAGGTTAAGTGCCTTACTCAGAGTTGCCAGAGAGAGCGGGCTTCCAGCTCCATCCTGCCAAGGATGGAGTTTTGGTTACACTGTGCCGCAGGAACATCTTACTGTGTGTGGTTTAGATTCAAAGATGAAAACTTATAGCAGAAACTAACTGAACAAGGCCAAAAAGACTTTGAAGAGTCCCCAATTAACTCCCTTAATTTCTCCTTTAGGATTGTTATTTTCTGTTAAAAAAGGACCTCCATTGCTCTAAATTTTAGAGAAATCCTAAGGGTTTTAGAAGTCCGTGTCTGTGGTCATCAAGCAGGCCCATTTTAAAGAACCAGTGACTTTATTGTCTCAGCTTTGAAATGACACTATTTTCTTAGCTTTGTTGCTAAACAATTCTTCACAGCACAGTTTTCTCTCGCATACTATTTGGACTTCAGCTAACCCACGTACTTTCTGGGAACCTTCCCAGATCTTTGAACATATATAGTAAAAGCAGAGGATTCACATATTGATTCTTTGCTGTTACAAATTTAATGGAAGGAAATCTGCCATGTGGCTTAGTCTCAGATTAGTTCAAGGGTAACCACAAAATCAAGAACATCAATTGGAAAGTTCAACAAATAACTTTACAGTAGCAGCTCTAGCTTTAACTGTGAATAAACCTGGAATGGACAGATGCCACTTTGCCACCACATGAGGAGAATTCATCTAAAAAGACATTTGAGTGTCTGAATTGGCTTAGGTTAGTCTTTAGAGTCCCCTGGATTTCTTAGGTACAATAGTCAACATAAATGACCTCTTCCCCTTTTTTTAAAGTTTTTTTTTTTTTTTCAGTTGGGCTTCTTTCACTTGTTTTCAAAAGTTCCTGATTTATACAGAATTACATTAAGTCAGGGAATAACTAATTTGTAAGATAAAACATAGATTCCTTTTGAAGGAATTTCTGAATTCCTTCAAAAATTCAGAATATTTGTAACAAAAGAGCTGGTCATGGTAATAGCATACTTTTAACACTATAAACATCAGTCATATCTCCCAGTAGTCACATCAAACCTTGTTTGCTATTAAAAATGTCCAGTAGGGATCATTCTGTGAGAACAGAATGGAATTTGCTCTGCTCATCTGCAAGTTTTGTACTTCCTGGAACAGGAATTATTTCCATGAAGAAGGCTGCTATGAACCCATAATGGCTCTCATAGAAGATAATCACTATGTATCAATTTACAGTTGTAACCAGAAGTTTCTGTCTATTGAAGATAAAATGCATTGTTAAGTCACTGAATGTTATGTAACAGTACACTAAGCCTAGATAATGAAGGGCTATACTATCTGCTCAGAAATGTTGCCAGTGCTCTGGGTCCTTTCACTTGAGAGAGATAAACATTTGATTCATTCACTGGGCTTGTTGGATGAGTGATTTCATCAAGTACCACCAGAGGCTTTTTCAGTGACTGGCAGCCAGCAGGTGGAGGCAGATGGAGGCAGATCTCAGAGCTCCTTGAGATTTTTGCTGACCTGCTCCCGGACCTGGTGCTGCTAAAAGCCAGCCTTGGCACATAGCTTAGTTCTTCCCATGCACACCCAGGCCCAGCAGAGGCAGCCACAAACTGTGGATTGCTTCGTAGCCCCAAAACAGGTTGCTTAGGCCTGGTTGCAAGAAGTGTCTGAAATCAGCCTGCCCTAAAGTCCTGCTTAAGAAGCTCTAGACGCAACACACCCAAGTAGCCAGCTTCAAAAAACATCAGAGCAGGATCCAATTAGCTTCATAAGTGTCACATCCAAAGGGAGGTCTCAGCGGCACCAGACCCTGCGGTGGTGAGTCCTGCTTCATGTGGTTGGCACCTGCACAGCAGCTTGTACACTATGGTCAAAGTCAATCCTCACAGTCAGCCAGCCTGAGGGGTGACCCCATGCACTATGGACCAATAACAATCCAACTCAAATACAACAGGCGGGCCTACGTTATCCACACAAGGGACATTATTGGACCATGCAGCTCAGGTGATCATGTGGTCAAGGAGATGGTGGCACTAGGTCCCATAGGACACCTACTAAATAAGGCCACCCTACCAAGATTGGGAGTCTTAGACTATCTACTTATATAGAAAGAAGTACCAAGAGTCAGCCAAAACATGGAAAGAAACATGCTCCAAATGAAACAACAGGAGAAATTGCCAGAAAAAGAGCTAAATTAAATGGAGTCACACAATTTTAACTGTATAGAGTTTAAAAAATGGTTTTAAGGATGCTGAAGGAACTTAGTAAGAACTGCAACAGCATGAAAAAGGACATAGAAACCATGAAAAAGAAATAATCAGAAATTAAGAATACAATATCTGAAATGAAGACTACACTAGAAGGAATAAACAGCAGGTTGGAGAAAGCAGAGGATCAAATCAGCAATTTGGAAGACAAGGTAGCAGAAAACACCCAATCAGAGCATCAGAAAGAAAAAAGAATTTTAAAAAATGAGGATAGTTTAAGGGATCTTTGGGACAACATGAAGTGTAATAACATCCACATCATAGGGATACTGGAATCAGAAGATAGAAAGCAAGGGATCAAGAACTTATCTGAAATAATAATGACTGAAAACTTCCCTAACTGGTGAAGGTATAAGATACACAAGTGCAGGAAGTACAGAAAATCCCAAAGAAGATCAACCCAAAGAGGCCCACACCAAGATACAGCATAATTAAAATGGCAAAGGTTAAAGACAAACAGAGAATCTTAAAAACGTCAAGAGAAAGACAGTTAGATACCTACAAGGAAGCTCCCATAAGACGATCAGATAATCTTTCAACATTTTGGGCTAGAAGGGAGTGGTATGGAATATTCCAAGTGATGAAAAACAAGGACAAAGTGATGAAAAACAAGGACCTACAATCAGAACTGCTTTATACATCAAATGTATCATTTAAAATTGAAGTAGAATTAAAGAGCTTCCCAGAGAAGAAAAAGCTAGAGTTTGTTACCACCAAATCAGTATTATTAGAAATGTTAAAGATCTTTTTAAGAAGACAAGGAGGAGGAGGAAGAGGAACATAGTTATAAAGAATAAAATGGCAATAAATATGTACCTATCAATAATTGTCTTATATGTAAATAGTTTAAATGTCCAATTAAAAGACATAAGGTAACAGAATGGATAAGAAAACAAGACCCATATATATGCTGTCTACAAGAGACCCACCACAAACAAAATATACATACAGAATAAAAGTTAAGGGATGGAAGAAGATACTTTATGCAAAAGGAAATAAAGAAGAGAAGCTGTGGTAGTAATACTTATATCTGACAAAGTAGACATTAAAACAAAGTCTATAGTAAGAGATAAAGAAGAACACTAAATAATGATAAAAGGAGTAATCCAACGAGAGGATATAACCTTTGTAAACATTTATGTACCCAAAATAGGAGCACTTAATATATAAAGCAAATCTTGATGGACATAAAGGGAGAGATTGACAGCAATACAGTCATAATGGACATAAAGGGAGAGATTGACAGCAATACAGTCGTAGTAGGAGATTTTAACACCCTATTGACATCGATGGATAGATCTTTCAGACAGGAAAGTGTCCATACTACCCAAAGCAATCTATAGATTGAACACACTTCTTATCAAGATACCAATGGCATATTTCATGGGACTAGAACGAATACCCTAAAAATTTCTGTGGAAACACAAAATAGCCAAATAGTCACAGCAATCTTGAGAAAGAAGAACAACGTTGGAGGAATCATGCTACCTGATGTCAAACTACTACAAGGCTATAAGAATCAAAACAGCATAATACTGGCATAAAAATAGACATATATTATTAGATCAATGGAGCAGAATAGAGACTCCAGAAATAAACCCCCAGCTTTACGGTCAACTTATGTTTGACAAAGGAGGTAGAAACATACAACAGGGTAACGATAGTCTATCCAATAAATATTAGGTTCTGATGTCCAAACTGGGGGACTACTGCCTGAATTGGAATAACTTGTGAAAGGCTTTGAAAAGATCACAAAATGCTTTTGGTAGAAAAGTAGGTATTTTCTAGTGTACACCATCCCTGGTTATCTGATACTATGGGGTTTGTTCCTTTCAAGCCTATGAGATATTTTACAAGGTTTTACAATGTAAATTGTAGTTAACTGGTAGCAATTCAAGTGAATCTTTTTCATAGACATGCAAATAAGATCTGTCTACTGTGGGAACAATTCATTTTCCTTTCCCCCTCCATTCTTGTAGTAAGCCAGTTTTACATCTACTTATAAATTATTTATACCTCTGTATAAATTCATTTTAGTATTTGATATTACTTATACATATATGTGTGTTTTTAATGATTGGAACATCTAACTGGTTCCCTGTAATTAATGAGTTAATATAATATTTGACATATGTTCATTTTATATTTACATGAGAGTCTTGATTTTAGCTTTTTTAAAAAATTATCCTTTAATACCCACAATAGAAAAAAAGGTATGACTGTAAGAGTATGAAACAGTAGAATTGATATGACCTAATGTCAAATATGGGCATCAAGAAAGAGGGAAAATATAAAGGTGCTGTTAAAGTCTGTGTCAAGTGGCCTAGGTGGCTGATTTCTTATAAACCGAAATAGGGGAAGCAGGATGGAGAAGTTTGGGTATTGCTAAGGAAGAAGAGCCATTCTTTCTTTTACAAATATTGAGTTTGAGAGGAGGTTGTAATGTCCTGCTGAACACATCCAGCCAACCCTTTGAAAAAGATGTGATTGGAGCTCTTGAGACAGGGCAAGGGTAGAGGCGTCAAACTGGGAATTGTTTGCACAGAGGTGGCCTGTAGAGTAGATGATACCCTTGAGAAAGGAAGTAAAGGGAGGAGCTGAGGGTGGAGCCTGGGGGTCACCCACACTGTAGGGATCAGATGATAAGTTCAGGCAGCAGAGCAAGCTACATGGTGAAATGTTTGCTAGTTTTTTCAGGATGAGGAACTCTTTTAATCCCCCTTCTGTTTCTCTGAGAATTTTGTTTTAAACCTCATAGCCTTACTTCTGTCTACACCTCTTTTCTTCAATCACATATCCTGGTCCCCAGCTCTCCAGTAGTAATTTCTCTTCCATGATAATTCGAAGTCTGTCTGTCAGATCACTTGACATCCAAAGATCCAAGTGTGAGCCACAAAACTGCCATTTTAAGCTGTGCCACTAAGCACAAGTGAGTTAACTTCTCTGAGCATCTGTTTTCTCATGTGACACAAGCTGACAATTATGCCCTCTCACAATTATGTAATTTTGAGAAACGAGGAAGATGATGTGAGGTAGCGTCTAGCACAGCACCGGGCATAGAGTAAATGTTCTTTGACTCTAAGTCTGAATTGCCAAATAAGCTGCCCTATGATGACATGATATATCCGTAGCTCTGCCTATAACTGAAAGATTTACAATTATACTGCATTTATTGGGGAAGACTTACTTATTACAACGAAAAATTACGCTTTTTTCTATTCCAAGAGAATTAACTTTTCTGTGAATTGCATTTCCTTCTTTCTTTCTTTGTTTTCTTGGCCTTAGTGTATCAAGGGAAATATTTTTTTACCCCCTTGTTTATGCCTCAATGCCTGATAGGCTGTCTTAAGCTTTTAAACACAGACCTTGAAAACACCAGAAAAGTATGGAATTGTAAAACTAGAGCTTAATCAAATGCATTACTTTAGTTTAATGTGACCCTTTATATCTTTTCTCCCAAATTCAATACTGTAGGAAGCATAAGTGGCTTGCTCCAAGAGTTCAGGAGTAGTTAGGTCATTTATTCTCTGCCTCTGTCACCATCTGCTTTTTTTGTTATATTTTATTCATCAACATTTCTCAAATACGTACTTATATTTGAGAGGTTTTATAGTCTATTACATGCATTTTAGTGGCTGTTGAGTTCACATGAAACTTTCCTTAGGAGTCAGCCTGAAAATAATGCTTCTTTATTTTTATCTCCAAGATACCCAACCCAACTGGAGGGGAAAAAGAACTGGGATCCTGTTAAATTTCCATCCCTTCTCCTATAGTTCCATCAGGATCAAACAGATTTCACATATTGGCAGCCACATAGAGCAGAGACCAAATCAGATGAATATGGGAAGCTGTGATAAAAGAGAGTTTTATAGAAAGGAAATAAAGATCTAACAGGCACGCTGGCTGGCAGTTGAAGAAAAGTGCTAGTGTCATTATTAAAGAATATACTGCCAAGGCTTAGCAAACGTGACTGATTTGTTTCATCTTACTGTAAAATGGAGAGCCAAGAGTCTATTTAGAAAAATTGTTGATAATAATAACGTATAAAATAAAACACTTCAATAATTGCTGAGACATGCCAAGCCCTTAGTTTGTGTCAGAATTATGCTTAGCAACCTGCCATTCATTTGTCTAATCCTAACAAAGCTCTATGAGGTGGGGGTGGGGGGTGGGAAGCTAGCACTAGCCCCATTGTATATGAAAGAAAACTAAGCCCAGAAATGTCAGGTAAATGTCCAAGATTTATACCTGTTAACTACAAGAGCCAATATTTGGCCCTGGCTGGTGTGGCTCAGTGGATTGAGTGCCGGCCTGTGAACTAAAAGGTCACCAGTTCAATTCTCGGTCAGAGCATATGCCTGGGATGTGCCCCTTTAGTTGGGGGCATGTGAGAGGCAACCAAATGATGTTTCTCTCACTCATTGATGTTTCTCTCCCTCTCTTTCTCCCTCCCTTACCTTCTCTCTGAAAATAAATAAATAAAATTTAAAAAATAAATATAATTTATTATTTAAAAAAGAGCCAATATTTCGACCTAGGCTGTTTAGCACAAAGATTACCCCCAATCATTGTGCTGAAAAGTTCATGCTACTTTTTGAGTATCCAATTAGTTCACTTATGAGCAATTCTATTCAATTAGGATACAAAGTTGAAGAAAACCAGTGCAACAATTAGAAATAGGTTATACCATTAGTGAATTTATTAAATAATGTGTTTTTAAATTTTTATTTTAGTTGTTCATTTCATTTTATTTTTAAGACACTAATCTAATTCCATGTTCTTCAGATAGTCAGCCTAGTATAAGTCTAAGAATGTATGTTGGTTACTTATAGATGCAGTGCAATAAAAAATACTAAGTAGATCTTTTTTCCTTCCTTCCTTCCTTCCTTCCTTCCTTCCTTCCTTCCTTCCTTCCTTCCTTATTTTCTTCTTTTCATTTAATAAATATTTATTGAATACTTATTACGTTCTGGCAGTGGAGTAACAAGAAGCTCCCTATACCTAAAAAGCTTTCATTCTAAAAATAAAATGAAACAAAATAATAAGCAAATACAGATATTTCAGATAATGATCATTGGCATGGAGATCATAAAACAGAGCTCTGTGTTGGGGACTGGGTAGTGGGCTTTTTTTTTTAGAATAGATGGGCATGAAAGACCCGTGACATTTGGCCCTGTGACCTGAATGACAAGGAGGAGTCAACTGCCCAAAGGACTGAGGTCTGGCCTCCCAGGCAGAAGGAACAGGGAGGACAGAGGCCCTGAAAGTGGAAAGAGCTTGGTATACTTAAAAACCAATGGCAAATGTGACTGGGCCATGATAAGAGTGAAAGAGAACAGTGGGAGCTGAAGTCTGTGATGGGAGGTTAGCCTCATTACTTAAGACCTTCTGGGTCCTCTAGGAGGTTGGACATTGTTCTCAATACCTGCAGAAGTCATTTAATAAACAGGGTGGTGACGTGATCTGATTTAAGTTTAAAAAGATAACTCTGATGAAAGGAGAAAATGTAGGAGGACAAGAGTAGAACTGTATGGGGTGTGGGGTGATGCACACACAGAGTCTTTCAGAGTGATGTAGACCAGGGATGATGGTTGCCAGGTACAAGACCACTCAGTCTGGGATGCTCTTTCTGAGAAGCAAAGGGATAAAACATGGTAGGTAAGCAACTAACAGGGTCCACTTTAGGTGAAGTAATAGGGAGTGAGAAAGAGAAGTATAAGATTTAAGAAGTGAGGAAGTAAATAACTGACACATCCTGTATAATTTATAGACATTATGATTTGTTACAACCAGATTTTCTTGTGGCTATACCAGTCTGCCGAGGTCCCTATTTTATTTTCCTGAGTCCCATACAGATGTCACAGCTGAGGCCAATGACATTATTTTCCCCTGCCCTTTCCCCTACCCCTGTTGCAGGCTCAACACCACCCAGGGTCTAAGGCAACTTAGAAGTGAGGACCTCAGAAGATCTAGATCTGTGACTTGATGCTAAAGCACACTTTTAATAAAAGAGGCTGGTATTTTCTTTAGAGGTTGGGAAAAATCGATGTTTAAAAATGAACCATCATCCACATAATAGAATATGATTTACCACTAAAAAGAAATGAACTATCAAGCCATGAACAAACAGGCAAGAGCTGTAAATGCATATTACTAAATGAAAGAAAGCTAACCTGAAAACACCACCTACTGTATGACACCACCTACATGATGTTCTGGAAAAGGTAAAACTATAGAGACAATAAAAGGATCAGTCATTGCCAGAGGTGGAAAGAGGGAGAGAGATGAACAGGCAGAACACAGGATTTTGAAGGCAACCAAAACCATCTGCATGCTATTATAATGATGGATATATGCCATTATACATTTGTCCAAACCCATAGAATGTGTAACACCAAGAATAAACCCTATGCAAATTATGGAGTTTGGGTGATGTATCAGTGTAGATTCATCCTCGGTACAAAATATCCTCTGGTCAGTGATGTTGATAACAATGGAGGCTATGTATGTATGACAGCTGGGGACATGTGGAAAATCTCTGTGCCTCCCTCTTAATTTTGTTTAAATCTAAAACTATGCTAAAAACACCTTAAAAATGAACTACCACAGCTCTGTTTTTTAATGATGAAAGTTCTGAGCACTTTTAGTATTTTGGTGTTGATACAAACCAAAATAGTAAAATGTACTCATTTTGCTAAAGAATGGGTCTTAGGAAGAATTTTATTTTATTTGAGATAAGGGGTTATGTATAAATTGCTCTTAGAAGATCATTTCAAAACCATTTCCATAATGTGCCTGCAACATGAATGGGGAAAAGACAAAAAAAAAGGTGAGATTTTTTTCTTTCTTGTAATTAGTATTATCCTCACTTAGCAGAGGAGTGCCCTAAAGTTTGATTATATTATTTTTGCAAACAGGTTCAAGTTGTCAGGCCAGTCAAACTTTATCCTACCACACTCCATGTTTTCTGCTTATTCGGAAGCTAAGCTGTTCCCAGATTTCAGTAGCATGGAGCCTGTAGGAGCAAGACTGAATTTATTTGTTAATCTCCTCCAAATTCAGCTAATTAAATGGAAAAAAATGTTAGTAAAATTAAGCATTTGTTAGTATAGTTCAAAGTTTACTTGAACAGAATTTTTCTCTTTTTTGGACTGGTGGTTTTGGCATTGTAAATCTGCCTTCCAAATTCACCCACAAACACGTTTCTGTGGAAACAGAGCCACAAATAGAAGCAGTGGTTATTGATTTTCTTTTGGGGCTACCACCTGGTTGCTGCAAAACCCTGGAGAGCATGTGCTAATTTCCATGTGTATTTGATCTCCTTTTCTCCCCCTGTATCCCACCCCTACCCACAGGGTTTAAAATAAAACAGGCCTATCTATTATTTATCAAAAGGCCAGTGGATTTGTTGAATAACGAAGTCCGACCTCTGCTGGTTGAGTAAAGTCTCCTATGTGTGGCCTCTCCTATGCTCAGTGTCTGTTCGTTGGGAACCCCACCCAGGCTCGGGCAGCGTGGGTCAGGCCCTGGTGCTGCATCCAAGGTGCTCTTCCTTATGCTCCCCAGTGCTCCCAGTCTCTGCAAACTTTGTTCACTCTGATATGCTTTCGTCTAGGCCCTCCACCTGCTTGTCACACCTCTCAGCTCTTGTCTTGGGTACCTCCTACCCATCCAACTGATTGCACTTATAGACATTCTTCCTTTAAGAAGCCTTTCCTGACCTATCCTTTAGGCTAGGTTAGATGTGCCTATTGAATATTTCTGTAGTTCCTATAAATGTTGATAACAATAGACTTAATTGTACATTAGAAGATTATAGAAGGCTTAGGTTAAACAGAAAAAGATTGGCATACTGTCTTAGTTTTCTGTGGCTGCTATAAAAAAAATACCACAACTTTGGTGATTCAACCAATAAACAAAATTTATTCTTTCACAGTTGTGGAGGTCAGAAGTTCAAAATCAACGTGCCTCGCCTGTAGGGGTGATTCGTTCCTTGCCTCTCCCAGCTTCTGGTGGCTGTTGGCAATCCTCGGCTTTGAGACCACATCATTCTGACGGCTGCCACCATGTGCCTTCTCTCATCTGTGGATCATTCGAGTATTTTCTCTTATGAGGACACTTGTCATTGAATGATCCAGGATGCTTGATTCTTAGTTAATTACACATGCAAAGACCTTTTTTCCAAACAAGGGAGTACTTATAGATCCTGAGGATCTGGCACCTAAACAAGGAAAAGCAGCTATTCATAATGAGGATAATAAGGACAATGACTTGCTGACAAAGAGCTCTTCAGACCAGTGTCTTTACCTTAGTGGGCCATGTTGTGCTACTTCCCACATCAGTGACTTCACTCCTGCCGTTGTGTTCATTTGAGACACTCTTGCTATCCTATCTTACCTCTCTTTAAAGTTCAGCTTAAGTTTAACCTCCTCTACAAAGCCTGCTATGAACAGTAGTGTAGATAATAAAAGTACCTAACATTTATCAAGAGCTTTCAACTTGCCAGGCATAGTACAAAGAACATTAATTTCTCTACTGATAACCCACTGTTCTTTCTTCTTTTTGACTTGTTATAACATTTATATCTGTACCACCATAAATACTATTTAATTATATACTGTCAGATGTATTAATTGTAGGCTATGCGTGTAGCCTATATATAAATTCTTTATAATACATACCACGTATGTGCTGTTTTACTACTACCACTACTACTAAGACTAATGTTTATTAGAATACTTGCCATGGGGCAGAGCTGAGTTATGTACTCAGATGATCACTTTTAATCCTCAAAGCAATTTTTCAATATGTGTGCTTCCTTTATTCTCACTTTTCAGATGAGCAAAATAAATTTTACAGTTAATTGTCCATGGTCTATAGGTGATGAAATCAGAATTTGAGCCAAAATGATCTAACCTCAGAAACCACTAAAATGTATATATCTTCTATATTTTCTGCTGTCTCTTGTAGGGGTTTTCCTTAACTTCCCATGCTTTAAGGTAGACTTGGAGCTTCTTAAGTCCATACTTCCACTTTCTTTAATTGTCTATTATGATGCTGAGTCCTTGAAATAAAAGTTTTGTCATGTCTTGTTTTTGAACATACTATGATGTTAAAGAGTTCTTTAGCCAGGGCTATAGTGTTGGTCTCCTTAGCAAGCATGTAATATTTCTAAAGTTCATTGCAATGCAGATGTAAACTGGTTGAGATTCAGCTCAAAATGCAAAAACTACTCCCTCATCTCACCTCTTATCATGAGTGTATGTTCGTGATATAGTCTTTCCTATAAGTCAGCTGTGGAACTGCTCAGCTTGCTGCCCGCTGAGCAGCCCAGCACCAGGGAATAGATAAGAGTCACACACAGTAACTATGCTATTCACTCAGCTTGCATTGAGTGCAGGTTCACTCAAAATAGGGCATCAACATACATTAATATCCTACTCACACTCTAACAGTCTAAGAGAAATAACACACACACACACACACACACACACACACAGCAATCAATGGGGAATAATGAACCCAAGTCCCAGAGTCTCAGTCTGCACGTCTGGGAGACAGCACAGTGGGCAAAGAAGGATCTCCAGAGCCAGGTGGGAAGCAGGGAAGATGAATTTCTCAGTACAACATGGCAGAGCCTCCAGCAGCCGATGCCAAGGGCTATCAGCCTGGTGTGGAGCAGTGCTCTGGTGTGTGGAGCTCAGCTGTCTCAGTGGTGGTCTGGCCCTGCCTCCGTCCGCTATACCTTGGAAGTGGTGGACACCAGCCTTCTGGATCCTTTTGATAAGTATCTAGGCACTCCTGATGGCAAGTGGGGAATTTTCCCAGGAGCCTATCTATGGGTGGTCCCGCACTGCAAACATGGCTGTTCTGATCTCATGTGCGGATATCTTAGGTGTGCCTCCTTGCCAGATGTGTCCGCTCTAACTTAGGTAGTTTCCCTCTTCAACCAAGGTGTCATGGCTGGCTGGCAGCCATCTTGGCTGACATGAGTGACTCCACTTTGTTTTATATACTTTATGCTACCTTGACCAGACCAATGCCATTTTATTGGTTCTGCACACCACTGATCCCCCTTTTTAAGTCTATCCTCACCACAGGTAGGGAGTCATGAACATGAACATAAATTATTTTCTTTCTTGATAGTGTAAAGGTCATTAAATTATGTATGCCATTAATAGCATCCATAGAAGGCTGAGCATGGAATGAGATATAGACTCTGAACCCTGTGACAATCTCTTCAAGCTCTAAATTCAGGGAGAGAATTGTAGGGTCATGCAAGAATTTCCAGGGCTGCTGTATTTGCTATCCTTCAACAACAAAACCTCTGTCCTTCCAGAACCATGTCCGCAAAAACTATAATCTGGTAAGATTTCCTTGCTGTTAATTTCACTCATTAAAAGAAAAAGAAGATAACAGTATTAAAAACATCTGTTTTTTTTCCCTCAAAACATCCTCAATCAATTTTCTAGTTTACATCAGTTCAGCTAGAAAACAGCACAGTTATGGATTTTAACACAACGCAGAAAAACACCATTCAGTTTTTTCCAACTTTGAGTTTTGCTTAATTGGTTAATATTCAGTTTATTTAGGGACTATTTGTATTCTTTTCCCCATACAATAACAGAATTTTTAAGAAAAAATTCTCTTTATGTCAATGAAATGATGAAAATGCTTAAATATTATATTAAGAAATATTAAAAGTTTCTGTTAAAATTATCAAACCAACCTGGCAAATCAACAAGTGAATTTTTGTGCTCTAGAAATGTTAACTTTGTCAAGTGGATTTTAGAAATAAAACACTGACCTACTTTCTTACGGTAGTCATTCATTTTTAAATGGTGAGAACAATAGGCAATCATTGTTTGTGAGAGCTCACCAGGTGAGAATTGGGTCTCAGAATTTATCTGTTTCTTATTTGGTCTTCACAACAGTTTTATGAAGAAACCACTACTTTCATGTCCCGTGACCTGTTAAGAATATTAAAAAAAAATCAGAGAAGTTATATAATTTCCTCAAAGTCATACAGCCAGTAAAGTGTACTGCTAAATGTACTGGCCTCTCCAACAAAAATTGCTAACACTTTATGAATAAACTTTTATAAAACTGTCAGTATGATGCTGCTGAACATTATCTGAGCCCTTTTCTCCTGAAAAGCAATGATGGTTAAGAAATCCTCAATGGGAGGGAAGGGCTGGGGTGGTGGGTTGGGGTGAGAATAAAAGACAGAAAACTGTACAAGATCAACAATTAAAATAAAAATTAAAAAAAAAAAAAAAAAAAAAGAAATCCTCCTACCATTTACGGACCACTCCATGCTGGTGTATTTTGAGATAAGACCCACTTTCATCCTTCGTACTCTCATAAATTCCAGGATGACTTTCTTGCTCATTTGCCTTTAAAAACCCACAGACCCGTTCCCTGTTCTTTGAGAATGCCTCATTGATAAACATTCTCCCTCTTCTGAGAGTTGACATAAAATAACCTCCTCATCTGGTGCATTTGTCTTTCACAGTTTGGTGCTGTAACTTGGATAGCACCAGACCTCCCCCTGGATCTCTGTCCACCCCACCCAGGCACTGAGGCCATTGGAGCCCTTTGTGCTCCGTTCCTGAGTGGTGACTGATGACTCAGTGGTGAGTCTGACTCCTGGTCCCGTGCTACGGACTCTTCTCCATTGCTACCATGTTAGTGTTTGATTTTTGTACTTCTTTCTAGATACAGGATTGATTTCTGGTTCCAGCTTTTTTTTGGGGGGGGGGTATGACCATTTGGTGGTCTCCAAAGAAGAATTGATTTGTGGAGCTCTTGTCTCTGCCAGGTGAAAGACTACAGATGTTCTGGTTTGTTAGTATTTTCTGTTTGTCAGTTCGTCTATTTTGAATATAAATCAATTAAGTACTTGTACCCACTAGGAAGACAAGAGGTAGACAGTGAGTTTGGTATTTCTGTGTTTATGCTTGACCTGTGACAGGAGTTTTAGAATTGAAGGTATACAGTTTCTCTCTCTCTTTGTCTGTATGCTTCTGTCTGCCATTGACAAGCCTTGCTTCTTCTCATTGTGTGAATGTGGGGTAGTTTCCCTGACTCTGTGTGACATGACCAAATCTGATCATGAAGATCTCTTTAAGGTGCTGTATTCTGATTGGCTTACAGGTAAATTATTGCATGCATAAATTGCATATGCCTAAAATTCTCAGAAATTAAGGAAATTGAACTATTAAGACTTTCAGTGTGCTGGATTTTAAGAGTATCGTTCAAAATCCAAATTAGAAATATTTTGTTTTACAATTTCAAGCTCACATAATTTAGGTAAATCTTTGACAAATAGAGTTGTTTAATATTTTTGATTTAATCAAAACAGCTATGTTTATCAGCATTAAGTATAATATACACATAGATTTTCATGTATTGCATATTCCAAGGTAATCCTCATCTCCATCTTTCCGCATGCCTCCCATTGGTTTCCACAATGAGTTCTTTGCTTATCTGCCTCCATAAAACCACAGACCCCCTTCCTTTTGTTTGAGGCTTTCCCTGTTAATACACGTTTGCCATATCGTAGTGCTCAAATAAAATCTTCTACTCAGTCGCCCTGTGCATTTTGTCTTTCACATAACTTGTCCAATTCTCATAACAACCTTATAAAATAGTATCCATATTCTCATTTTACAATGAGAATATTATATTCAGAAGACTTAAAAACTTAATCAAGACCATATATTTAGTAATGGATGGATATATGCTGATTTTAGAGACTTTACTCTTAACCTGTGATCTATATGTCACCCTAAACAAGTCAAATTATTCTTTGTGTACATTACATTCGATTTAGGAATGAAATATTTAATAACTTTCCCTGAGTTAGAGAGGAGAGTATGCTATAGTTTTCTTTAGGCTTAAGACCAGAGCCAAAGTTCATCACTCTCTTGAGCAGGAGAAATCAATTGTGGCATTAAATATATTATCCATACAGGGACTCTGTGGAGCTAAGTTTGAAGCACACAGCCAGACCAATGACTGCATACAGAAGACCATATGAATTGGAGATACCTTGAAAGACTGTACCAAATACTTTGCATCCTGGAGAGAAGAAACCAGCTTAGATTATCTCATACAAAACCCACTCCTCTGTATATTGATTTTAAATTATGGTTATTATTTAACATAATTTTAATTGTTTATAAAGTTAAGTGCATTACCCCGCTAAGAAACCCTAGTTCCCTTGCATTTTTTCAGTGAGTATCTCTTTGCAAACTCTGAAGCTTTCTTATCTAAATATTTCTCCAACATACTCCTAAGCCACAATGAACTTTTAATTTCCGGTTTAGTCCGTATTTAATGTTTGTTTTCCGCTGAGGGAACCTGAACAAATAAAGCAGTAAGCAGTGAAGATGTTACTTTGGAGAGTGGCCCTCACGTTGTTGGCAATGCAGTATTGTAAAATGTTTGCTAGGATGCTCTGCCTCACAGACATGACTCTTGTGGTGCTTTTACATAACATATGCACATGGAGCTGTTCTAAGGTGAAAGGGATGGTTTGATAGTGCCTTAAAAATAACTTTAATTTGGATCCAGTCAGTTTTGCCGCACCCTTATTTAAATTATCTGCTTTTAAGTATGGAAGATTTAGTATATCTAGTATGGGGAAAGCCATGATGTCTTAAAGAAACCTGCTGTGGTTTAAAAAACTGCACGAACAATTCCCATCTGCAGATGGTTATTTATCACCTAGCTATTTTTAGATACATATATTTTTGATGCATTTCTCACAGTAGCCTCTGGGTGCATTTTGCAGAGTTGAGTAAATAGCTTTCCCATTATTGCTTACACACAACACAGAAGATAACGTTAACACAGGATGCGTTCACATCGGTCAGCACCTATTCACAAGCAGACAAATACACAGGTGCACATACAGAGTTTATCAGCTGAAATTATTTAATTATATCTTAAAAACCAAGAATCTTAAGTACTTAACATAAATCAAGGAGCGACTTCCTCGTTCAAGGATAATGGCTTGTTTCTGGGCCATGTTTATGTGCCTATAAGCTTTACAGGAGGCTAGGAAATGCTTATACTCTGAAAATGGAATTATTAGCTGTGAAATATAGAGCAAAAAACCAGCCATAACATTTTACAAAATTTCAGTGTAACGTTATCTCCTAGTCAGCTGCAACTCAATTGTAAAATAGTTTACATAACCTCTAATGTGGAATATGTAAGCATTTTAAATATACTAGGTAGGATGCTGAGAAGATATTCTATAAGTAAGAGTAGTGTGGATTTCCTAAGATCTTAAAACCACTTGGCATATTGCTGTTAGGATTGGCACACTGGACTTGTGTCCGTCCCTGTTTGGAACATCTCATTCCACCCAGACTCAGACGAGTACCTTCCCTTTGGAGGACATGCATGACTTCACCAGTTAGGCTGCTAACTTGAGTGGCCTGGTTTAAAAAGATGAGCTAAATCAATCAGATTTCTTTTAGAAATTTTAAAGTATGTAAGGGACCTTTAAATTGAAAGACCATAGAACAGCAGGGCTAAGTTAGCCATTATGGGGCCGCACGCATGGAGACATTACAGAAAAGCAGAAACTCATTGCTGAGAAAGACTATGTGTGACTAATTCTCTGTTTTTGCTAAATCTTGGTTCTTCATCTCTTTTCTGGACTCTGCTAAGATCTGACAATACCCTTACCTTCAGCCCACTGTTGTATATGAGCTAGCTGGAAGTGCTTTCTACTGCTCGCTACAAAAGAACCCTTAATGAAACAGAAGTTGTAACAGAGCTCAATACATCCTGCCTTTTGGAAGAATGGGCTGGGCCAGAACAAGGAGAAGTACATTTACAAATCAGGACACCTGAGAATAGCAATCATCATGGCCTTTTATGTAAATATGAGTGGTATTCAGATGTACAACTGTGAATACTTCAGTCTGTCCAGGACCATCTCCCTATTTTCTAAGAGAGCCCCCTCCTATCCCATTCCCAGGCACTTAGAAGAGTGACTAAGCGTGGACAGTTAACGGTGAACATTTACAGCACATAGAGATGGTATTCAGGAAAGAAAATAACAATGAGGGGTTCTGTGAGCTCCTTCTCTGGTGGGAGACTGTGCCCTGAGAGGTCTGGAAAAGGGGCATTACTCCAACATTTCACAGGTATGTTATTTCAGATGCAAAAAGGCAATAGACAGGCTCAGTTACGGTAAAGATCTTACCTTTGTCTGGGAAAATGCCAGCCTAATATATGACTACCCACCATAACTCACTTTTAGTTGGGAAGTTTTAATTTCAGACCAACCTAGGTGGTTACTGTCAGTCTCTGAGTTTGGAAGATGGGCCATGCAGGCCTCCCCTGAGCTTGTCAAGTTTAGTATGTGGCCCCTTTCTTGTCCACATCTACGATATAACCTTGTTTGTTTAAGAGCAGGAACGTGAGACAAAAGATATGCTCAATAAAATTCTGTTGAATAAATGAACAATTAATACTGCTCAAGCCCCTCAAGCAATCCAAGAGTCGTTGCTTTAGTCAAATGCTTATTTTTTTCCCAAGGGCTTTGTAAATCATTAGAATTTCACTGTCAATATAATGTTAAATTTACTTTCAGTTATAAACTTACATAAGAATTTTGAAAGGGATTCTTTCTGAAAACCATCTAAAGGAAACGGTCCGTCTATGATTTTGTGCTTATTCAGAATCAGAGCCGATTTGTGAGGTCAACAGAGAGGTAAATGAGAGGGGCTTCTGGTGTATAAAAAACCTGACAGGTGATGTATCATTCTTAGCAGCCCGTGATGAAAAACCACAAATTAGCATCCTTATGAGACTCATACTCTCGGCTTTGTTTGGTTTGGCTTTTTGTTCTAAAATACACCAGCTGGCCAGACCCCAGAATTGTGTTTCCATCTTTAGCCAGTGAGCAAAGAGCGGAAATAATTTTATGTAGATTTCTTAACTGATTTGAACCTACTAGAAATGTCTTCTATGTGAAAACATCCATCCAACAACTACAGACATGGTTTTGGAAAGCATGCATTGGACATGGTCTTTCTAACACTTAAGCAAATCAGGAGGTGTGTGGGTCTGGTGAGGGAGAGGCAGTCAGCGCTGTGATGGGCACGCAAACATTCCTGTGCTGCACGGCAGAGGTCCCTGGAAGCCGTGGTGATATCTGTCATAGGGGGTGAAAGGTATGGGTCAAAATCAAAATGAGGGCAAGGGAGAAGGAACCAGCTCCTAAGAGAATAGAATTTGGCTTGTCCTGTGATCATTGCCCATATGTGAAGCAGCCTTCAGAGAGTTTGGAACCCATTTTTGGCAGGAAGTATACTATGCCTGTTATTTTCATAAAAAGGCCCACATTTAGGTATATGGGAAAAGCTCTTCGGCATACACTCTTAGGAGTAGCTACAGAAGGCACGGTGGTGGTAATTTCTGTAAGAACTGAAACACCGTTCCATACCTAAACCTTCCTTGGTTCATCCCTGCCTCAAGTTTGCTCCTGATTGATTTTTGCCAGCAGACAAGACTGTGGTTATTTTTTATCTGCAGCTCGGTTGCTATTTCATTTTAAGTGAGTCTCCTCCAGAGTCCTTTTTCCTGGCCACATATAAGGAAAGCAGAACAAAGAGCTAGTAGTGTGACTCTGTGTCATCTTTTTGCGCGGATCTGGCAGGAAGGGTCTCAACAGCAGTGCCACCCCACATGGGTGTGCCACTGTTCAAGGTGAAGTGTGTTGCAAATAAGAAGTTACATCAATTAAAGAACCTTTTTTTTTGTTATTGATTTGCATTTAGAAAACTAAATCTAATTATGGTTATGCCAACTCAATTTCGCTCACTTGGCTTCTGAGATGCAGCCGTAGATGGAGGAGAAAGGGATGCCATCTAGCCAGGAAGCCCGGGAATGCCTATAATTCAGTCGTTTCAGTGGATGGCACAGCTGCTAATCTGGGTTTGTCCAAGGGAGCATGTTGCGTATGTGAGTTACATCTGTCCTGAATGTAGAGGTGGAAAAGGTTGAGGATCCTTTCAGGCAGTGTTTTATCACAGACTCTAGCTCATACTCTTGAGCATGCATATCTAAGCCCACCTCACTGTTACCCTTCCTAATTTCATATTGGGTCCTTTGCTTACCTTCGCTTATCCTCATATTGGCCATTCTTGTTCAATAACCCTTTGTCATGTGGCTCCTTCTGCCTTGAGAACCTTTATCTCCAAACTCAATTAACTGCTACTTCCCTCTGCCCTGTGTGTGACTTCTGTCAGAAGCATATGAGTGTGACTTAGCACATGAGTGTGTTGATTCAATTCTCACCCTCTAGACCGTGGATGTCCACCTAGGGCCAACAGCAGCTGCCTTATTCGCTATTGTGCCTGTCACAGTGCTGTGATCAGTCAGGAAGCAAGTGAGTAATCAGTCTTTCTCTCCACGGTTGATGTGTTCTCACTTTAATAAGAAGTAAATATGCTTTTCTGGTGTCTAAAGATTTGACCAGTAGTAGTATGCATAAAATGGAATGGGAACTGGTGGTGAACAGTCATTCAAAAAGCCAGGTACAAGAAGAAACTAGCTGAGTGACTCACATTTATAAGGAATTTTGGGCTGCTCAGAATACCTGCATGCATGAATTTGGGCCTGGGAAGCATGGAATCAAGTTCCCCAGGACCCTCACCCTCACATCCCTTCAGAACTTCAAGTTGGATAGTTGAGAGGCTCGGGTAAGCAGGGAAAAATGTGATCTTCTTTTAGTTTTCTCCCACCCCATGCACTGAACTTTCTTGGCAAATGGGAGCCTCTTCCGTTATACATTCATTTCCCTACATTCTTATCAAGTGCCTGCTGTGGGTCAGGTACTGAGTTGGTTGCTTGGGATACAGTGCCTATTTTCAGGGAGGTGTCGTGGGGTTCTTGCGGGGAGAGAGGAGGAGTAAACAGACCATTGCAATTCATTGGGGACCATGGTCCCCAAAGAGAACAAAAGCATTTAGAATGGTCTTCATTTATATCCCACAGGGCCTCCTATCTGCTTTGTAGAGAAGAAGATCTGCTGCTCCTTGCCCCTTTCTCTATAAACAAAGGCTTCAGGGTGCAGTCTGGAACATTTGTGCCACCACTGAGAGAACTCAGAGCTGGGGAGAAATTGACTGTTGTGATAGGTGTATTTGGGGGTAGGCAGCTTGAAGAATTTCAACTAGGTGATGACTAAGGCAAAAAAAAAAATAATTCTTGCTTTCTCGGGAGAGTAGAATTTTGGGATCGAGACAAGGTAGATTCTCATTTCTCACAAGCAAAGCATCTTTCTACTACTGTTTATTTGTGCATGTTTCTAGGAATCCTTAAGAGAATTTGAGGGAGAGAAATGTAATTCTTCTCATTTGCTTTATAATTATTTAAAAAGGCAAAGGTGTAGGGGTGTGTGTGTGTGTGTGTGTGTGTGTGCGCGCGCGCACGTGCGCTATGGGGTAGGAGAGGGAGGCTGGGGGCAGAACATACTGTTCTCAGTTGTATTCTACCTGCATCTCAGGTTCCAGTCACTCTGGGTCCCCCCAGTGCCCTGTGCCCATGTGTCTCCATGGCAGCTGCTCCAATTCTCACCATTCTCCAGACACATCTCTCCTTTCCCTGTCAATCCATGCTTGCCTCTCCCAAGACAGGTTCTGTTCCATTCTTTGCTCCCTAGGAACAACTATTCTTTGGTGGGAACAACTTTGGTGGGAACAACTATGGTGGGAACAACATTCCCACCATAGCATGCATCCCCTTGTTCCATAACCCATCACTGCATCTGTTACAGCCACTAGTTTATGCAGAGGAATGGACAGAGACTACACAGTATTATCATCACTAGCCTGGGGTCTGTCCACATTGCAGAGAGTCAGAGCATTTAAGGCCCAGTTCTGCTACGTAAGTAGCTATATAACTTTGGGGTAAGTTAGCAAACCACTGTAAGCCTCAATTTCTTTCTCTGTAAAATAGTGATAATAATAGTACCTACTACATAAAGTGTTTAGTTATTCAGATAATATTAGACAATATGCATGCAAAGAACTTAACACTTGTTGCATGTCCTCCTGGGTACTAGGAGGACGCTCAACAAGTGTTACCTGCCTTGATCAAATTCTCCGTAAATATCTGTTATATGACCTGAATATCTCCCTAAGAGTGATTTCTTCCCAGCTGCACTCGACTGCATTCTCCCCGTGCTTCAGCAACTCAGATTCTTTATGCCTAAGAAGGGCAAATATTTATAAAGTCCTCAGGCATTTTAAACTTTAAAATTCTCTGGACTGTGAAAGGAACAAACGATAAATGACTCATGGAAGCATATTTCATAAAGTTTTAACATGATCCCGTTAAAATGTCCAAGCTTCAATATAACTGCCGTCTTTTGTACATCATTCAATCTGCTTTCATCTCCCTGAAAGCAGTCCGCATGTTGCTCAGGAATGATCTCACAAATTGCTCTTGGGAAACTAGTCCCGAGATTCTGTGCCCTGCACCCTGCCTTCTATCATCCCAAGAAATGACGTTCTGATGAGACCCCAGAAACTCAATTATCTGCTTTAGGTAGGTATGAAATTGCACAGTGACTAACTGCATCACTGTTGTGGAGCTGCAGAGAGGGTTTGGGCTAGTCCACATGATCGTTTTTACTTTGGGAGAAATCTCCCCTCCCTGCTTGCTGGAATGGACAATAGTGGTGAATGAACTGAGGCAAAAAGCCTCTCTCTCTAGAGCCAGCCTGGAGACGCCTTTCTCTCAGTTCCCCAATCGTGATTAAGACCAGGGGATCACAAGTAAAGCTGTGGACAAAAGCTTAAGCTGAACTTGCTGGAAGACGTTAGGAAAAGCAAGGTTGCACCTCAGGTCGTTTTTCCTTCCTTTTGTATTTTTTCTTTTCACTGATTACAATGAGACTATTTTAGTTATCTAATTAAAAAATCAAACAACAACGAAGAGTAGTCTTCCAGGTGTCCTTCATGGAGCCAGCGGCAGTTAGGTGAGTGAGCACAGGGCATATCTATAATTCAGCTCCGGAATATTTCTCTTAATAATTAATCGAGCACCACAAAAGGAAGAGGCCCAATAAAGCCCTCGAACAAAGCTGCCAGCTGAGGACTACAGTGACCGCCTCGGTGCCAAATGACCCGCCCAAGGTCGGATTTTCTTCAACAGTCCCGGCAGGTGCCACCAGTGCTTGCTTGGTCCACAATGTGGGGGCGGGGGGAGGGGCGAGGAGCGGTGCGGGGCCTCGGTTGCAGCCCGAGGTTCTGGTTGTGTGCCTGTACATTCATTCGCACTTACCACCGCTATCCTGTCTTTTGGTATATTCATGGGAATTGTATATTTCACCCACGTTCAGAGCATTTCATGCATCTAATGAGCAGCAACCTGGACATCCATCCTGAGGCGAGGACGCTGCTGTGGGCGCACTCGCCTGCCTACGGGGTAGTACGTTTTTTACCACTGCAACAGAGACCGCCAGATGGGATCCAAACCTCTGGCGGAATTGTATTTCTTTTTGCAGCAACAGGTTTAAGCAGGAGGACTTCCCCCAACCCTTGCCTCGCCCCGCCCCGCCCCCAAGCCAGACTGGCAACCTGCTCAGAGCCCTCGACTTTTTCCCACTCGGATTTGTGCCTCCCATGCGCAGCCCTTAGCTTGGTCCCGGTTCCAGTTTCTGTGATTCACCCCTCTGGGTGCAACACATATAAAGTCCATCTGTGCCCTGGAGGCCCGACTCGCTATTTGAGGCACACAAACTGTGTAAGGGAGGCGGAGAAAGATTTCTGGGAACGGTCGCAGGTGACTCGAGGGCTCCAGACCAGCGGCCCCTCCAGAGTTGCATCCGGGCCCCCAACCCCACAAACTCGTTATAAGGCAGGGGTGTCAGAGGAACTGATGAGACAGCGGGACAGGGAGAGGAGAAGACGCCCAGGAGCACCCTGTTGTCAAGGCTTGACCTCCTGTCGAGGTCAATCCCCCAGCCTCTTTTGAGGCTCTGGATCTGCCTTCGGGACCCACATTTCACCTCCAAAGGAGACATTTCTACCCGCCCCCCCCCCCGTGATTATTTTCTTGCTGCCGAGGGTGACACCCAGGGGCTCCTGGAATGATTCCCAGGGGTTCCCCCGGATCCTCGGCATCTGGGGGCCTGACCCGGGGTGAGCAGTCTCAGTATTGACTGCGCCCGCCCCACCACGCGGGAGGCGCCCCCGGGCTACCGCGGTGAACGCCACGCCCTCGGCACGGCCCTCGCCCCGCCCCCGGCCGGCGCGCGTTCTCCGCCAGGGGAGGCGTGTGCTGCTTCTGCAGCCAGAGCGAGAGGGAGAGGGATGGATGTTGGAGGAATTCGGGCTTAACAAGTGATCGCTGCTGTCTAGGATTTTGCTCTTTTTCTGGGGAACCTTGACTTCCTTTTCCAGTCGAGCCCTCCTGTGCTGAACTCCAGAGGAACTAGAAGTCTTGGGGGGTCTTCTCTGGGGCAGCCCAAATCTCTACACCTGGGCTCCAGCAGCGAGGACTCTGTGCCCTCCCTGGCCAGGCAACGGAACTTCTTCCATGGATATTTTGGAGCCTCCACCTGCCACACAGGCGTGACTCCTTCCACCCTTAAGATCGTTCTTCCCCTCCTCCAGCTGTTGCAGCTCGAGGGGGGAAAATCAAAACCAACCGGGGGATTGTCCTTATTTTTATCTTGCACCCCTCTTGGGAACGGTAAGTATGATGCCTCTCTCATCTTCCCCACTCTTCCTTTGGCTGTTAAGAAACTGGACATTTGAGAGACAAATAATATCGGGAATGTGACAGAAGGGCATGAATGGAAGGCAGTTAAAAATAAACCAGGAGGTGGGAGAAGGGAGGTGCAGATGATGCGTGGCGCTCCGGGGGGCCAACAGTTGTTATTTTCCCAACCCCATGGATGGGTGCATGCGCCCTGCTTAATGTGCCCGAGCGGGAACCTAGGTCTGAGGCGAGGGTGTGATTAAAGATGTCGTTTCCCAACGAGGTGGGGTTTAGATTTAGCATCGTTTTGCC
Organism: Glossophaga mutica; assembly: GCA_039655065.1. Lineage (NCBI taxonomy): Eukaryota > Metazoa > Chordata > Mammalia > Chiroptera > Phyllostomidae > Glossophaga > Glossophaga mutica. Next base: position 26,029,461 of record CM077308.1, read on the forward strand.
TCATCCCAGACGAACTGGTTCCGTTCCTTTGGGAACAGCTGGTGAACGGGTTTGAATTGCTGCCTCTCCCAACATTTGGATTTGCGTGCATTTTCTGAGCATTTGAGCAACACACAGGGACTGTTTAAATGGCGTGTGTTGAAGTGTATAAATTTCACCGGTGTTAGCCTTTCTGATTCTCTCTCTCAGTCTTTTGCTTCTCTCCCACTCTCTCCCTCTGATAAGATTCATGTACCACCCTAACACAGTTGTGGAAATTAGCCCTGAGAAATGAAAACAGCTTGTTGTTGGGGGTGGGAGGAGGAGGGGCGGGATGTTTAGCTGCTGTTTGGGGGAACAGGACTCAGGAATTGGCAGTCTGCAAAATCCTATTAGTTTGATGGTGTAAAAGAGGAAGGGAAATATTTTCATGCAAAGGTCTCCGCTATAAAGGCTCCTGGGAGTTGGCTTGAACAATTCTCCTAACATGAATACCTTGAGGAGGAAGAGAGATTTTTAAACCAGCCTGATTTATTGGGAGGGTTTTTTTCTTTTTTCTTTTTCTCTCCTCCTCCACCTCCTCCTCCTATGTTTTCTTTCTTCCTTTTTTTCTTTAAGATTAGAGAATAGTGAGGTAGCTAGTAGCCAAGGAAGGTAATTTGTTTTTTGTAGGCTGGGGGGAGTTGGATGAACCAAAACTAGTAAACCTAAATAAATAAGAAATTATTGGGTGCAGAGCTAAAACAGGCCAGGTCTAGGTCTCCTGCAGACTGATGGTGAATTAGAAGACCCTCTACTTCATGACCTTCTGGGAGTCAGTTGGACAGGACAAGGGTGTACGTAGTGTACAAATTTACAGACACTTCGGTCACACTGGGGCTTTATTTAGATGGTGTATTTTAATTGCTTTGAGGGAGTTGGGGAAGTAACTGAGCAAACTCTCAAACTATTTGGCCTGTGAAAGAATTTCAAGGACGTCAGCCTGACCCTCCACGGTGAAAATAGAGATGTAGAGACCACCTGAGGGTAAACATTTTAATAAGAGTATGAGATGAGGTTAGGAGTCAGGCAAAGGAAGAGGGATGTCTACGGAGAGAGAGCCCTTCTTCATGGGTGTATTTTCTGGGTTTTGTGTCCAGTCAAGCTGGATATATTGGATATATTTCTGCCACTTTCCTGCTTCTCACTTCATAAAACTCAGTGTGTTTAAGCTTCTAGGCTGACACGATTCAGCACGGAGCAAGCAGCAGGTGGTCAAGAGCTGAATCCCATTAATGGTTCCAGAAAACCGTTTTTCTTATGCTGCTGAAGTGCTGCCAGTAATAGAAGCTAGTAGATGCCCCAGATTCTGTCATTATCCTCCCCAGTTCTCTGGGCCACTCTCTTGCATTCTTGGAAGTCCTGTTGGACAGAGTGAATGGAAGAAGCAAGAGTAGACAGATGACTGGGGCAGGAGCTTTTACAGGTCCTGGTGGAGGAGATGAATTAGTTGGACCTAGGGAGAGAGCGAAGGAAGAAGAAAGGCCAGGAATACTAAGTGACAGTGGGGACAGGGTAGGCTGCAAGGAAGATGTGATCAGGAAGTGGGAGACGGAACGTGAAGGTGGGTAGAGAGAGGAGAGGGGAAGGTAGGGGATGGGAGCTGTTGATTAAATGAAGGCGGGGGTGGGGGTAAGGCAGGCTGGAAACAAAGTCCGTACAAACTGGGTTAAAAAAAAAAACATAAGGAGATAGTCCCTTGAGAAGAGTGTAGGAGGAAACATTGAGATGAACATGGAGGAGCTGCAAGGAGAGAAAATGGTTATTAGAGAAGTGGAAACTGGGATTAGCTCCTCAGCTGTGGGTGGTAGGGAGTGTTCTCCAGTCTCAGGAGCAGAAAACAATAGCAGGGACATGCTTCAGGGAGTCAGGAAGTGCCAGCTTAATACAGGCCATTGGTGAGTCTCAGAGTGTCCTGGATGGCCTCACATTCTGTCCTTCCCCTTCTCCAGACAGCGGTATAAGAACATACAGGTTAGGGGGTGGGTAGATAGCCAATGAAAGGTTAAATTACTGTCATGTTCTTAATAACTACCAGGATTTTCTGATACTCATTAGGTACGAGTCAATGTGTTATTCTATCAATATCCACTATCTCATTTAATCCTTACAAAGGTGGGATGGGGAGGTTGCATTTTCTATAGTTCGTAGATGAGGTGATTGAAGCTTGTTTCAAGTGCTGGAGCCTGGATTAAAGAAAACTGTTTTTTTTTTTTTCTTCTGATTTTTAAAATCCTGAATCAAGATAGGGCACAGAAGGACACTAAATTCAGAAATATTTTATGGTGGAAATTTTTAAAAATGCATTAAGATCAATGTATGATGGAAGGAGCTGTAAAGTGACAGCATTACTATTGTGGAATGATGAGAGTGACATGAAAATAGACTGAGCTGAAATGATACCTAAAGAGGAAGGAAAGAAGGATGTTTAGGCAGAAGGTGATTTAACAAACTGCCCCATTCTCCTTGGAAATTTAGGGTTGCTTGGTGCTTTGTATGGTTTGCTCGAGGACAACAGAAAGAAATGTTATGTGAAGGAAATGCTCAGTTTGCTTTTTATGATTTGATTCTTCTTTTTATTTTTCTTCTACGCTTGTTTTCCTTCCTTTTTCAGGTGAAGTGCTTCTTCTGCATGATTTTAGCTGAAGGATGCTCTGCATTTCCTTGATTTCTATGGAGACCTCAGAGCTGGGTTTGCCCCTGCTGACACCTCATCTTGCACCTTCTCTACCTCCCAAGGTCTTTGCCTCTGTCTCTAGCTTGGCATTGCCCCTGGGTCCAGGAAGTCTGTGAGGAACTTAAGGGGGGAGCCTGGAGGATCATCTGATAGGTTTGAGTGGCAATGGCTGGCCATACTTCAAGTCTCATGTTAACATGGGTCAAGCAGTCACTGGAAGGCAAGTGCTGAGACTAAAGGCTTATTTGCATTTCATTTAAATTTGATGGACTGAGCGTTGGACAGTTTCCATGGCAGAAAAATATATTCCATTTTCTAGGCACAACTGCTAGATGTCAGAGACGTGCTGCCTTTGAATCCGGCAGCATCATCACCAACCACATCCTACATGTCTTTCCAGATTTGAACATCCACCCCAAAACAGGTGTTTGGGAGACCCCAACGTTGTCTGACTTAGGCTTGAGAGTGCTAGACTCTTTATCTAGACCAGCCAAGCTCTGGAGAGCAATGCTGAATCCCTGGGAAGACAGAGCATGGGGCGTGCTGATTTAAAAACAGAAAATGCAAAGTTGGACTGAAAATATCCTTAGTCTTCCAAGCAATCTGCTTAAGTGTTCCAAACTTACCTTAATTTGGTGAGAAAAGAAGCTGCCCTATTTTTCTTTCTTCTGCCACAACTGGAACCAGCCATTTCCAAAAACCACCACCATGGAGGTTGCAATGGTGAGTGCCGAGAGCTCAGGGTGCAACAGTCACATGCCTTACGGTTACGCGGCCCAGGCTCGGGCCAGGGAGAGGGAGAGGCTCGCTCACTCAAGGGCCGCAGCGGCAGCGGCTGTCGCAGCTGCCACAGCTGCCGTGGAAGGCAGTGGGGGCTCTGGAGGGGGCTCCCACCACCACCACCAGTCTCGTGGGGCCTGCACCTCCCATGACCCTCAGAGCAGCCGACGTAGTCGGAGGAGGAGGCGACAGCAGTCCGAGAAGAAGAAAGCCCACCACCGCCAGAGCAGCTTTCCTCATTGCACCGACTTGATGCCCAGTGGCTCCGAGGAGAAGATCCTGAGGGAGCTGAGTGAGGAGGAGGAGGAGGAGGAGGAGGTGGAGGAGGAGGAGGAGGAGGAGGGAAGGTTTTACTACAGCGAAGATGACCATGGTGATGAGTGTTCCTACACGGACCTGCTGCCTCAGGATGAGGGAGGCGGCGGTGGCTATAGTTCAGTCCGCTACAGTGACTGCTGTGAACGCGTGGTGATAAATGTGTCAGGCCTCCGCTTTGAGACCCAGATGAAAACTCTGGCCCAGTTTCCGGAGACCTTGTTGGGGGACCCTGAGAAGAGGACTCAGTACTTTGACCCTTTGCGTAATGAGTATTTTTTTGACAGGAACAGGCCTAGCTTTGATGCCATCTTGTATTATTATCAATCAGGAGGCCGCCTGAAGAGGCCAGTCAACGTGCCCTGTGATATCTTCACCGAGGAGGTGAAGTTCTATCAGCTGGGAGAGGAGGCCCTGCTCAAGTTTCGGGAGGACGAGGGCTTTGTGAGAGAGGAGGAAGACAGGGCCTTGCCAGAGAATGAATTTAAAAAGCAGATTTGGCTTCTCTTTGAGTACCCAGAGAGCTCCAGTCCAGCAAGGGGCATAGCCATTGTCTCTGTCCTGGTCATCTTAATCTCCATTGTCATTTTCTGCCTGGAAACCTTGCCTGAATTTCGGGACGACAGGGATCTCATCATGGCTCTGAGTGCGGGTGGGCACAGTGGGTTGCTGAATGACACTTCGGCACCCCACCTGGAGAACTCAGGGCACACGATATTCAACGACCCCTTCTTCATCGTGGAGACGGTCTGCATTGTTTGGTTTTCCTTTGAGTTTGTGGTTCGCTGCTTTGCTTGTCCCAGCCAAGCGCTCTTCTTCAAAAACATCATGAACATCATTGACATAGTCTCCATTCTGCCTTACTTCATCACGCTGGGCACTGACCTGGCCCAGCAGCAGGGGGGTGGCAGCGGTCAGCAGCAGCAGGCCATGTCCTTTGCCATCCTCAGGATCATTCGTTTGGTCCGAGTGTTCCGGATCTTCAAGCTCTCCCGGCACTCCAAAGGCCTGCAGATCCTGGGCCACACCCTCAGAGCCAGCATGCGGGAACTGGGCCTTCTCATCTTCTTCCTCTTCATCGGGGTCATCCTGTTTTCCAGTGCTGTGTATTTTGCAGAGGCGGATGAACCTACTACCCATTTCCAAAGCATCCCAGATGCATTTTGGTGGGCTGTGGTGACCATGACAACTGTGGGCTATGGGGACATGAAGCCCATCACTGTGGGGGGCAAGATTGTGGGGTCCCTGTGTGCCATAGCTGGTGTCTTAACCATTGCTTTGCCAGTGCCAGTGATTGTCTCTAACTTTAACTATTTCTACCACAGAGAGACTGAAAATGAGGAGCAGACACAGCTGACACAAAACGCAGTCAGTTGTCCATACCTCCCTTCTAATTTGCTGAAGAAATTTCGGAGCTCTACTTCTTCCTCCCTGGGAGACAAGTCAGAGTATCTAGAGATGGAAGAAGGAGTTAAGGAGTCTCTCTGTGCAAAGGAGAAATGTCAGGGAAAGGGGGATGACAGTGAGACAGATAAAAACAACTGTTCTAACGCGAAGGCTGTGGAGACCGATGTGTGAATCTAGCTCTCCGTCTGCCACTGCCCCCTCGCCCCTACCCCAGCATCTCCAAATATATTTATGCATCAAGAGTGCAGTTACGAAAATGAAATATGCAAATGAATCCAATGCATACAGTAGTACACCATTTAATGGTTATACGTGGCATAATTGTTACTAAACTTGTATTACATATTGAATAAATGATATATCTTGGAGAAGAGGGAGGCTTAACTAGGAGCAAATTGATCTTTATATTTTTTATTAGAATGCAAGAATTTTGCACATTAACTGGAAAAGACGTTAAAAGTAGAGATGGTTCCATGGAGAGGATGTGTGTGTTTGTGTGTGTGCTGTGTGTGTGTAAGTAAATTGTCAACATTGTTAGTAATCGTGCAGTGATGGGAAAGTTGGCATTTTGAAGTATTTACTATGTAAGAACTAATGAATTTGAACAGTCATTTATGAGTGCTTTAATAGCATCTCATGTCTTTGAATTCCAGAGTTGTTTTTTAAAAATTGTAAGAATTACTGTGTAGAAAAAAAGAAAGTGAATTATTTAATAGAATGTAGGTCACAATTTTATCTTGGATTTAATTAAAGTTTATTTTTAACTGGAAATTAACTTTTAAAAAGGCTGCAGGGGCCTTTAGAAATTGATTATATTTTATTATTAATTTTGGGAGGTTGTGAGAGCAAATGCCTAACATTATGCAAGAAATGACATCGGAGAAAAATGTAACAAGTTTTGTTCACAGATACTGGGACTGGAATTTTTTTTTTTTACTACTTTATATGCTGGAGATTGAGAGAGACTTCATACTGTGAATGTTTACTAATGTAACAGTTCAATGACAATCATTGGAACAATGATTTCTTAGTCTTATTTTATTGTTCTCTTCTTTTCTTTGTGTGAGACTAAATGCCACAGCAGATAACAGCACAAGATTCCCTTCTTTTTTTTTTTTTAAATCTAAATAATTGATCTGCAAAGGGACTACAAGCTCAAGTTTAGCAACTGAGTCTTTTGAAATTGGTCTGTTACAATGATGCTTCTGAAACCATCCTATTTTAAATATTCTGCCTTTAAATCCAGAATAATTTAACCAAAGCTAATGCATGCACTGAAAGAATTCTTGAAGAAGTAAGACGCTCAGCAGCTACAGTGATTATGGCTTAAGAGCTTCCTATTAAATGTGCAACATAAGTGCTAGGTTTACTAAGTTTATTTCTTTGTGCAGAATGTGGGAAATCACCTCAGAATTTGGCCTTCAAGTTGCTAACATTGGTATAAGACAGAATTGTGTCAAAACATTTGGATTCAACATCATCATCATTATTATATTTGTTAAAGGAATTTTATGGCACATATAAGCACTTAATTCATGACAAGGTGTTCTAGAATGTGAGGTAACAGCTAGTGATTGGACTTGCACTATTAAGTTATGGGACATAGGTTAGCAAACTCAGAATACATAATAGGCCTTATTCTCTTCAGTATTTCTTCAACTTCTATTCTTTATAAAGTGGGTGTCCTGGGGTTTGGGGAAAATATATTATCTAGGGTATCTTAAGTATAGAACAAATACTTACAACTGTGAACTTTGGGGGAAAAAAGGCCTAGAAATAGCTTTTCTCAAGCTTTTTTTTATCCCAGGCCATCATTTGGTAATAATATAAATTGTCCCTCTCTTTTAATGATATTTGAAATTCAAAGTTAATCCAATATTAGGTTTAAAAGCAAAGTTCCATCCTTCTTCCCATCCCTCCCCACCATTCATAAATACCTCTTAAGAACACCTTTGGAGAATAAAAAGGAGAATGAAAGGCAACAAGCAGAAGAATTGATTGAATGTTCCAGGGGTGTCCAAACTTTTGGCATCTCTGGGCCACACTGAAAGAAGTGGAGTTGTCCTGGGCCACACATTGAAAACTGACATGTGATCACAAAAAAAAAATCTCATAATGCTTTAAGTAAATTTACGATTTTGTGTTGGGCCACATTCATAGCCATCCTGAGCCACATGTGGCCTGTGGGCCGAGGATTGGACACCCCCAAACATCTCTAGTGGACAATAGAGAGTGACAAAACAAGGAAGTGCCATCTTGTAACAAGACTTCAAAATAGCATTATATTTTGGGGTAGGAACAAAAATGTAACAAGCATTAGACTAACCATAGGCTGTTTACGTTGGTCACCATTCATTTGCAAAGTCAACCTGTTAATCTCTGCACCCTATTTTTCTCAAGAGTAAAAAAGGGCACATAAAGTATATGTTACATCAGTTGTTCTGAAAAAGCAAATGAGAACACATGAAAACTCTGAAATAAGTTCCATATTTTTGCCTGATCTTATGTCTAAATTGCTTAATCTTCCTCGAGGAGAAATGGGATGTAGAACCCATGAGTTACAGCAGCTTTATTAGGATGTTGTGAAAATCACGGCTAATTTCTTTGATGTTGGCCTCTTTACAAGAACTTCACTTGCAGGCACACCACTTAGCCTATCATTAAATAACTGCTGCTGCAGTAAAAGTCAACCCTGTGGACAAGGTACCATCTCTTTTCTGCTGTACCCAACTAGGTCAGATTATGTCTTAAAATAGATTAAACACATGCTTTCCAGCATTGGATGTTTACTGAACGTTCTATAGTAGCAATAGTAATTGCTTAGCTATGTTTGGAAGGGGAAACGTATTTCATTGTTTCTACAATATCTTTTTAAATCTGAAAAGTTACGTTACCTTTAATTGACTTGTTTTAGAATGAATAATTCTGAGGATGCAGGAAATGTAGTCATTTGGGGATCCCGGGGTTATCCTTCATCTTACATGGTTTTCTTAAGAGTAGAAGTGACAGCCATGGGCTTTCAAACCAAATATTAGGTTATCGCTAAATGTGTATTTGTTTTTTTTTCCCTGTAAGATGCATTGACTTTAGAAATGTCCGGATCTTGATTCCACCCAGAGGAGGAAGCATTTAAGCCTCTCAAGACGTGTATGGGGGCACTTCTGTATAGAACACTTCTCCTACAGAGAATGTGTGGAGGTAGAATCCTCAGTGCAGTTATGGATTAATAACATTTTTCCAAGTGAGAGCTAGGCAAAATGCATTAGCACTATTTGTGATGATTTTATACTGAGGTGCATGCTTCTGGGGGCTATTTGTAACTAATTTGGGCAACTTCATCTCCTTAGAGGCCACCATACATATCTGGTTGTAAGATAAAAAAGAAGTGACCCATTTAGAGATGAATTCTTGGGATCTGGGATCCTTTGGTTGCTTTCCAGATGATAATAAATGACACCAAAAGTACCATATTTGAAGGCAATTTTTAACTAAAATCTTTTCAGGGGTGGATGCATTGTTCTCTCTTCAAATTACTTGAAAGGGAAACAATTATGCACAACAGTTATGGAGAAGAGAGGAGGACCAAATACCCCTTTAATTTCTGAGAAAGGCTGCTCTGCGATGCCAGAGGAATGAGAACTGGTCTAGAGGTCCAGAGCTGGCTCGTTGGCTGTGGGCACATCTTTTCACTCCTCAATGCTCAGTTTTTCTTTGTTCAGTGTAAAATCAGACTGCTGGGCTACGTTATCACTTGATTCCTACTATTTCCTGAGTACCCATTAAGTCACACCAGCCTTGATTTTATAGTTAAGTAACAAGAACAAAACAGTTTTAAAGCCCTACTCTTAGGTTAAACGCAGCACCAGGAGTTTAGGATTGAATTTTTATAATGCAAACTAAACTGAATGAATAGGGTGGACTTTGAAGCTCTTTATTCTAACAACTTCTAAAGGGAAGGGATTCACTTAATTAAAAAAAAAAATGACTTCACAGTCTCCATTTGAATCCAAGTGCTGAAAGTTGGTAAGTAAACATTTTGATTTCTAGCTTTGTTATAGTACAATCCTGTCAGTAAACGGAGTTCCAACCTGTGCTGGAAAACTCATTTAATGCTCACTCGATTCAATACACGTATAGTGTCTTGCAAGTGCTTCTGCTTTCCCTGTCAATTTGTTTTAAACAGGATGGCTGAAATTTTATGAAAAATCTTTTCATTAAGCAGGTATTGAAACAGAATCCAATATATGAATAAAAACAGCTAAGTTAAGATATATATATATTTTCCATTTTTTAGAAAGTCAACAATTAACCAATGGAAAATAATTTTTATTTGTACTGGAGTCATAAACAGTAGTGCCCCCACAGGCCAAGAGAATCAGAAATGGTGTTCTCCATTGTTGGTTTTCAGGACCATGATGCATCTTTAGCCACTAATGTTGCAGCTATTTCTAGGTAAAGTGAGACATGACACCTAGATTTGGTTTACATGCTTTTAAGTGAACATGTGATATGCTCATGTGCACGGTACAGAGTATAACATCCCTCTTTATATGTTTTTTTTTTTTTCATTGATACAGTTTAGAATGATTACGGGTTGTCACTCAGTGACAAAAGGGCCTGATCCAGGAAATCTTCCTGACCCAAAAGTCATTCTGAATTCTGCAAGGAACATTTGATGTGGACAAAAGGTACCTCTTGGTTTTCCTTCCTGCAAAGAAACTTGACTCAAAGCACAGGTCTTCCAGACCAGTGTAACCAGCACAGGTTAGAAGACAATATTACCTTCTAGTGTGGAGATCAGCATTCCTATTGGAAAGGAGGTTGATGGAGTGGTTTGTGTTCAGGATTGAAGGAAGCAGAGCTGTTTGTGCACTGCATGGGAATATGTACTTCTGAAATGTAAGTTAAGATTAGGACAGTGATAGGAGTTTTATTTCTGACTTGGTTTTCTGTTTCCACAGCAGTCCCAATTTCTTACAGTATCTTCTTCACAAAAAGTACACTAATATATATTAAACCATGTGGCCCAATTTGAGGTCCAGAAAATATGGTTGCTTTATTTATGGGTAAATAACTTAATCCCAAGGCATGAATTTGGGTGCTTTGAAGAACATAGCATATATTTAATGAGTGTGGCTCTAAGTGAAACTCTAGCACCCCCTTCAGATGGTGGGTGATACTAAGTGGGATTGGTATAGAAATAGATGTATAAAGCAAATAATGTACTAAGTAAGGTGTCTTGCTTTTGTTTAGGAAAAAGTATACCCATATTTATTGATCATGGTGTTGATGACATGCTGTGCAGTATCTGACCCATCTGCTGTTACTGGTATCTTGGAGGGAAGATTTGCATCCAGAGTACCCAGAATGAAATGGTTCTGATAGTTGATCCACAGTCAACTTTTGCTTCCTGGCCTGCAAATTATTTGTTGTATAGACTTCTCACAAGTAGTGTATCATCTTAGGTTGTCTTTATTCAGGCACAGAACTGTTGTCTCCCATTAAATAGCTAGTCTAGAAAATGTAATATTACAAAAGGAAAATAATACAGCACAAAGAAACAACAAATACACTAAAACTAGAAAGCCAAGGGAAACCTAACTGGGAAGCCAAGTGTGTTGTTCTAATCAATGTTTCACATATATCGGAAGGAAATATGAAGGATGGAGGGGTAACCTCTATCATGGTAATAACCAAGAGGTAACTATTGTGGTAAATGACATAAAGCAGAAGTAACTGAATCGATATACGAGTTAACATTTCTGTGAAAATGATAGAAGTGCCAACTTAGCTTATCATTGGTTTTAATAGTAATTAAGTAGGAATAACTAAAAATATGGAAAATATGCCCATTTTTCCAAGCCATTGGAATTATGTTGATTTTTTTGTGATTCTGTAGTCCAGGGGTGTATTTTGAAAGTCAGAGAGCATGAAGGCATTTTTATCCATAGGTTCTTAAGCTGCTGGCTATCGAGGGGTCAGTCACATCCTAAACCAGTCAAAGCAGTTATATACACCCTGTGAATATTGACTAAAGTCATACTAGTGCTGAGCCAAAGAATTATATTTGTTTTAAAATAAATAGATTAATATGATCCATAGTAGATTCCCACTTGTTTACATGTCATTGTGTTCATATTCTTCCTTTATTCTGGCAAAAGAAGGAAAATGAATGAACTAAGGCATTGAAAGAGACTTCTTACTTCTTGAAGTGTAGTGGAAGTGTATAATTCCTGTGTGTTTGGGAGAAATGGTGAGACTTAAGGACTAAAAAACCTTTCTTTGCAAAGAAAAGTTGGATTTTTTTCCAATCCTAAATTGGATTTTTATACCACATTAGCACAGTGGTATTAGAGCTAATCTCTGAAACATCCCATAGTATACAAAAATACAGAGTTTCCTTCCTAGGAAGGGTTAATTTTCATGTTTTATGGGATATCGCAGCATGTTTATTTTTATTTTTCCATGGACATTTTTCCTAATATATAGAGGATGCATATAGCACAGAAACTAGACTCTCTGGCTCTGTAGATCTAGTCTATGCTCTCTGGAAATAGACTTACTCGAAATCATTATCTTTCTGCATTTTTGTTGTAGTTGTTGTTTGATATGACTTCCTTAATTCTCTTAGGTTCAATTGCAGCAGTAAAAAGTCTCAAGTTATTGTTGGCTTTTTGATGAATGTTCCAATATCACTCTGTCTCACATACAAAACTAGAAAATAATTGGAAGATCGCATATCTCTTGGAGACCAGGGCTTTATCTGAACTCTCTCCACATTAGGGACTACATTAGTTAACTTGGAGAGTACATGCTATTCTATTTATAAACTCGATTCACTCATACCTGAATGAATTAATGGTTCCCTGGAGAACACTAATGGTGTTGATAGCACCTGAGCAAGTCTTTTTTTCTCCTTCGATTGGTAGGGATCATGATCCAAATGACGCATTTGCTCTCAGGCAGGCTAGGAAATAATTAATGAAGCTCTCACTGGACTGAAATCTATCAAGAGGTGATGGAATCCCTGGGGAATGCAGTATGATTTATGTTCATTTGCTGTTCTTCATTGATGTCATTGTGAGCATTACATTGGAGGGTAGATTTTAGTTTTGGGGTGATTTACCTAACAGTAAAATGGCTTTCATAAGAAACAAGACACTGTAAATTCCACACTAGCTTAGTAGTTTGAGGAGTATCTCTAGCTCAATATTTTCAGAAAATAATATGAAATTTGGAGATTGTTATCTATATTTAGAACCATTTATTTTGGGGGCAATCGATACCATAAATAATGATTCATTTATTTAGTTTCTTGAGAGGATAATGAAATCTCTGTTTCTCCCACCCCTCTTTTTCCTGACTTTTCCACATTATGTTTAAATTTGTGGATTATATTTCACTTGGTGGATATAAATATTTTATCTTCCAGCAAAGCACGTTCCAGCAAAGGCTTGGTTACCAATTGATTAGAAGGTGGAAAGATTGTTTGATAATCTGTTTTGCCACATTTGCTGTTAATCAGTTTAGAAGCTGATTTCAGTAAACATGAAAAATGACATAGGTAAATGCATATATACCATATTAGAATCTTGATGACAGAGAAGGAATGTTAAAGATAGATTTTCCTTCTGGGTTCCTAGAAATATTCTTAGAATTCTTGATCTCTTTGCTTCAGATCTGATCCAACAAATGAGAAGCTTGTAAACTGCTTTTTTTTTTTTTTGCTGGAGTAGCAACAGGATATAAGGAGGATCAGAGCTAATTGGGGGATCGGGAGTGGGAGGGAGGTTGGCAAAGGGCGAGGAGTCATGCCTAAATGAAGTCATTAATTTGTTGGCAAAAATAGCTACATCAGTCTAAAAACTACTCCATTTGATAATGCTAAGTATTAGCTTTTGTTAATTCAGGGAATCTGGGAAAGTAAATTGACTGCTTAGAATCAGTACCAAAATCAGTAGACATATGTACGTATATGTCCCAGTATCTTACTTCCTTTTTCTCTTAGTCTTTGAGAGCACTCACATAAAAAATTGTTAGTCTGTTGAGGATTAAAACTGTATGTCTTATTAATAATAAAACTCACCTTTCCCTTTGGAGCAAGGGATTCTTTCACTTCCTCCAAAGATTGTTTATCACTTGGACACTTATATAGATCCTCTTTCCTTATTCTAATGCAGTATTCAAACTAAAACAGAATTAAGCAACACATTGTAGCCTTGAGAATGAATGTCACTAACACAGAGCTGAATGATGTGTTTATGTTGGTTATTGCCAGTATGCAATTCGTAGAGGAATGGGAAAATCATAAAATCTGTGCCACATAATTAGAACTCCTTGCTGATTCAGCTGCTGCTGCTCATCCACAGAGCAGAGGTGTCATTTCACTACTAGAATCCACATACTTCACAGGCTTCAAGGCAGTGTGAGAAACCGTGGAGAACGAAGGGTTAGATTAGATAGCATAGGGATGAAGCAACATGCAGTATTTTAAGGTGTGAATCATCTTGTGACACCAGACTATTTTTACTCCCTCACGGGACTGATACAAGTCTTTGGATGGGAGAGGCTCTCTTTAGGAACTACCCTGCCCTTTCTGTTTGTCTGTGGTATCGCTGTTGGAGATCAGTTGAGCATGGGGTAAATTTTGCCATCGTTGTTAAAATAAGCTGAAAATTACATGCTGGGAACATTTTTTCATTTCAGTTATGAAAAGCTGTAGCTGTGTTATAAGGTTTGCAAGAGACATCGGAAAGTCACTTGACTTTGAAAAACTTTACTGCACCCCTGAAAGGATTAAGAAATGAAATCAAGTATAAGATTTCTAATATAAGTTCTGACCAAATATAAACTTGTTCAAAATAAGGTGTTCCAAGACCTCCTTTCTAGTTTCCATTTTAATCTTTCCCCTCAGTTATGAAGCCTGTTGCATTTTATTTTTAACTACAGAGATAGAGATGTGAAATTCTTGCTACCCTACCTTCCTTTACCCCCACTGCACTCCACTCGCCTTTGCTTCGTTCAACAACAGCCTGGGTCAGGTAGGCTGCTGCCCTTCTAGGTTCACAGATTTCTCTGGGCTGCTTTTTCATCTGTGATCCAGGTAGACATCTTCCCACTTTTGAAATCAGGTCATGACAGTGCATACCCAGAAATCTCCTACAGTCACCTGCAGAGTGGCTCTGTTGCATTCTGTTATTATGCTTTGTATTTTCTGCCTGTTACTGAACAGCTGGGATTTTAGAAACAGCTGGATGATTAGTTGCATATTCTCCATTTTTCACCCAGATGCTTTATTACTGTGTAGAAACAACCCATGTGAAATGAGCTGAGAGCATAATAGCAAAAATCTTGCTCTGATGCAACTGTTGTTATTAGGAGTTTAATCAAGAAAATTAAGGGCAAACGGTTCTGACAATTGTTTGCTTTATAAATACGTTGTTAGATAAAGCGTACTCATTTCCATTCCTAGGCAAAACAGTTGATTTACCAACTTTGAAAAATGCTTCTTGCAATATTCCTTAGGCTACAGAAGCTGTGCTTTGGCTGTTACATTTATTTGCTAAAGGGGATATGTCTACACGTGATGAGACATCACCTGAGTTTTCCACGCATGGCTGGCAAGAGGAGCTGGCAGAGCAGGCAGGCTCCAGCCCTCTCACTCACCAGAGTCTATTTTTAGGTCGGTCCCTTTGGACTGACTGCAACCCTGACCAGAGGGGTTGAAATTCAAAGACAGTGCAATGTTCTATTATGACGATTTGGAGGTAGATAGAATTATTTGGTCTTCTCAAAGGGACCCATTTAATGCTGGTTCTGTTTGTTAGATCCTCACCAAGGCTAAAATTAGAATCAAAAGAGAGTGTGGACTTCTTTTCCTTCACCAATTATTTTTCAACAGATGTTTGCTCAGCTCATGCTAGGTGACTGGGCTGTGCCTGTGTTTCTAATCTCTAAACGTGTGAGCACTTCAGAGAATCACACTCCATGTAGAAGGATTTTTGAGTTACAAAAAGACTCATTTTTCTAAATAGCAGGATTCTTGTTTATTATTATTACGTTTCCTTTTTTTTTTCTCCCCCAAATCTGTATGTGTGATGGTCTAGTTTCTCCTTGGAAACTGAATTGCCAGGCTCTCATGCTTTAATGATACTTTGAATAAATTTTGTCCTGTGTTGTCGTGCACTGCATTTTCAGAATAGCTTTTGTATAAATTACCTGGCAAATGGGACCAAATTCAGCTTGCCAGTTCAGTTTTTTTTATGATTCTTGCATGAGCTATGATAACAATCAATGTTGTCAATGAGTACATAGTATGTGATTGAATTATGGCAGAGAGGAAGAAAGGGAGGGAAGCAGATTTGACTGAAACCAATTAATATCTGTGAAACAGTAAACAATACTCGTATTTTATCCCAAAGTAGGTTTTTTTCAGGACCATGGTTCTTCTGTCGCCAGAAAAACTTTTCTCTTTTTTTAAGAAGTCCATTTGTCTCTTTCTCCTTGAGAAAGGTATGAGTGCCACTGATGATATATATTTTTTTAATTGACTTGAGTAAAGACCTGAGTTCCTTTCTTGGATAAATTTTACAAGGATTGTTGTTCTTTGTGTGGACATTTCTTCTTAAGAAGGCCAATTGAAACTATCAATTACATGGCTAAGGCAGGGCAGCGGAGGCGGCATTGGAGATTTTTCTGAGGTGTCTTCTGTCTGTATTGATCGGATCCCGTAGGTGTCTGCTCAGATTTCCCTTTGCTTTCAAGCTGATGTCTGATTTCTTTCTCTTGGAGTTAAGGGTTTCACATTTGAAATATTGTTGTAGTAACATTTCCAGCTCTCTTCAACTAACTTTAACTTCTTAAGAAGAACTTGAATTTCTACGAAATGTATCTTGAGGACTGTTTGTTTTCTGAGTGTTTTGGAACATGCATTAGAGATCCTAGATTTTAGTCTTCATTCAAACCAAACAACAATTATCTTTAATTGAAGCTGCTTCTACTTGAAACCAAACAATTGGTCCAGTCAGTGAAGAGGAAAAAAAGCCAAGCTGATTGTTTGGCTTTGTGAAGCCATTGATTCCATTCCGATTCATTAAAGCCATTAGTATCAAATGTCCTGGATTCTCTTTCAATTTGGGGAGTTTTCAATTGCTATCTACTCTGCTAGGAAACACCTTTAATTGTAAAACAATTATCTTGTGGGATTTAAAAATTTTTTAGTTTAGCAAACTGCAACTATTTCTGTGCCTTAGAAATATGACATTCTCCATGTTAAATGAAAATGAAACTGTTATTTATGTGATTTTAAAAAACCAAGATGACTTTTTCTTTGCAATTTTTTAATGGAAATATTTGCAAATTTTCAGAATGTACATTTAGCCTAAATTAACAGAAACATAGGTAATATTTCAAGATTTTTAGGCAAATAGCTGAATTGCTCATTATTATAGTATGAAGGTGAAATAACTTACAACTATTTTTTCATATTGGAAATTGGAGATGGTAGGACATGTACTTATTTACAGTTTCTGAAAGAGGCTGACGTAATGGATGCCAAGACATTCTATGTGGTTCATTCAGAAGTCCTTGAATGGAAGCCAAGTACATTTAAAATACATCAGATTGTTCCGTACTTAACTTGCGGGTGTAATTGAGAAATGTAATATTATATTGCGTAGATTACATTTCTGAGGTTTTAAATATATTTGTATCATATAATATGACCTCTATTTAGGGCCTTCCAAAAAAAGGGCCTACCACATGCTAAATAGCCTAAGAGACTGTGTGTTAATGTTATCAGAGTAGAGTTTGACAATTTGAAAACATATCTCCTTGGAAGAGCAGTATGTTTTCAGGGGGGAAAAAGAAAGGTCTCTGTATGTACATATTTGAATATAAATGTCTTACCCTAACTGTTGTTAACTCTTATTTGAGATCTTGATTCTATAATTTGGCTCTAAGTTTCACTTTTTCTGGTATCAAATGGGAGGGGGTGTTCTATGGTATTAAATAACCTTTAATTATTTATTTCTACTAGACTAAAAGTTAAAAGTAGAAAAGACGAGTAATTTGTACAGATCGACTCCTAGAGAGTTAGCACACAAAACAGACGTTCATTGGCCGTATAGAGCCATTTCTCAGTAATCATATTTTGCTGCTTTTTAAAACTTCAAACCCACAGTATTTCACTAAGTATCAATACTTATTGCTGCCAGGTCATGCTATTTATCAAAACCCAACTGTTTGCCATGGAGAAGTAAACATCTTAGTCTTGCTAGAATAATATTAAAAGCCTGTTGTAATAAAGCTCTCACAGAAAGATGGTTCCATGGCAGGTATTCCAGAACAGTGTTACAGGCAGCTCCAAGGTGTTTAATGGAAAGTACAGAAAACTGAAGTGATTCAATTTCATGTAAAAGAGGTCCAGAATCTTGAATGTTGCCATATCTCCAATATTTTAAATCACATTAGTTGCCAAACATTCATTATCAGTGAATGGTCAAATGGAAAATTGGGGATGAGATATGGAAGGTTTTGCTATTAAATAAAATATTTTTAATTTTAATTTTGACACTATTGTAACCTCCATAAGCAAGTTCTAATTATGGGCAATTTTTGGTTTTCTAACATAACAAGAACAAGAAGTTTATGGTCAGATTAATCAGGATTAAGCAAAAGTCACCTTTTTGTGTTTGTGCTAGTGACTATAGAACAAACCTATTGTTTTCTAATTTCTATCATCTCTAAGCTAATATTATCACATATTAATAACTTGTTAATTTGCAGGGAAACCTGGTGGTTGATTTAGGTCATGTGCTTTGCAATCAGCTACCAGTTAGTAGATGGGCAGACATGGTCCCTGCCCTTCACTTCCAGGACTTTGAATGTATTTGTACTGAGAGCTCTTTTTTTTTTTTTTTTAATCTTTTATTTCTTTCTCAGATTCTCTGAGAAGAGTAATTTAATTAAGGAAATTTTTATTTTTTTAGGAGAGTGTACCCAATTCATCTTTGAAATGGAGATCAAATGACAACAGAGTGTTTGGGAGAAGCAGCTGTATGTTTCTGTAGTGTTGGCCTGTTACGTTATTTGTCCATGCCGAAATCAAGATGGGGTAAAGTGACTCGTGTGCTTCTTACCTGTGTGAAGGGTTTTGAAAGAGACTCATACACAGCCAAGAAAAGGTTCTTCATTTGTCTTCATGCTAGTGGAAGGAAAGCATCGTATTTGGCCTGGCTTGTGCTACTCAATGACACTAGACACTCAAGGAGGTGTGCTGTGCTCCACGCATTCCAGCAATTATAAGAGCCTCTGGAAGCATTTGAATTGTGCCTTTATATTGATGAAGCTGACCAAATTATGTGCCCATTGCTTTTGTGGGTGCTGTGCAGATGCTTTTATACATATAGAGCACTGTTAAGCTGTGTTTATCTCATGCTGGTATTTCTGAGTGCAGGATCATGATCGTATATACCCATAATGGCATACAATCATAAAGAAAACAGTTTTTGTAATTAAGACTGGAGGAGTTATTTTAAATATTTTTTTAACGAAAGGATTACCCTATTATGTTCTCAACATGTAGAATAGAGAAGATGGGCTGGGTGCCGGGGGAGGCAACTTGTTATCCTAACTCTAATTCCTTTTTCCCTAAGCATCTTTATCCTACCTCATTTCAATTCTGACATATTTATATCTGAGTTGTGCTTTTCCCTAAACATAATATTACTATCTTTTTCTTAGTGTTGCTACACAGTTTTTCTATTTTTATTTCTTTGCCATGGTTTTGTATCTGTGCCGTATACTAACAAATCAATTTGTGTAGTTTTTTCTTGTTCATTCCAGTCTGATGAATATTTTCTAGATTGCTTTTTTCATTATAAATAAAAGTATGATAAATATCTTCATGAATAAATATTTAAAAACTATTTATAAAGCTAGTTTCCCAGAGAGAGTTGTTTGTTTTTAAATAAAGGGACTTTAATTTTAAATGGTAATGCGGTCTTGTCCAATATGATGTAATATATTAGTAATGAATCTAGCAAGGCAAGAAATAAATTTTGAAAAAAATTCACTTGCTGTTTTCTGCAGTTTAACAAACATAAATCATTTAAATATAATCAATAATGTAATGGCTATATGTTGACCTGAGCTTTGCCTATTCATATAGAAAATTGTTTTAGATAATAAATGTTGCTTGAGCAGCTCATGACAAAGTGGTTCACATTAGTTCTCTGCTCCCGTATTAAAGATTATTTATTTATTTATTTTTAGAGAGAGGGGAAGGGAGGGGGAGAGAGAGCAGGGGAGAGAAACAGCACATGTGCCCTGAGTGAACCTGTAGCCCAGCCCTGTGTCCCCACTGGGAACCGAATCTGTGACCCTTTCCTTTGTGGGACGATGCCCAACCAACTGAGCCACACCCGTCAGGGCTCTGCTCTCCTATTGTAAGCATACTCCTGTACCTTTTCATTGGCTCACAGTGATCAGGTTAATTCTCTCTCTCTCTCAATCTTACCTGAAGGGCCTGTCTTCGACTCTCTAATCTTTCCTAACTCTACCATCACAAGTCCTTCATTTACCCAGAAAACAACATACTGTCCTAAACTATCTGATTTCTCTATGGCTTTGAAGAGTTTCATGGTACTATCATCAAACTATATTTAATAACAGGACACAGGCTTTATCTTCAGTTCCATTTCTTCTCTTTCTTCTCCTTCAGTTTCTTTTATTTTTTTTCTGATTAAATACCTAGATTTTCACTGACTTAATGTTTCAAAACTGAGGGATAAATTACAAGTGGAGAACCCTCTGCCTACTTCTTTCTTCTCACCTACTTGAAATTGGTAGGTCACTTGGAAGAGCTTAAAACTATTAATATCAAAGCTTACCAGCTTGTCTCCCAGTAAGAGTGTGAGTTGCATAGACCACTGAAATTATTTTTGTTTGTTTGTTCCCCTTGTAAAGATTTGAAACAATTTCTACGATTTTGTGGACAGTTTGACAACTGCATTTTTTAAATAATTGTACCTTGCTTTTCAGAGAGAAAGAGGGGGTCTTGGTATCTTAAATCATAACTGGAGTTTCAAGAGTCAGTCATTTCAGTAAAGAGTCTGTAAAGCCAGGAGCCAAATCTTAGTTTCTAGAACAAAAAAGCAAACAAATGAGAACTTTTTACCACACTAGGTAAATTTCTAAATAATGCTTCTGGGTTTGAAAGCTCATTGGTGTTGTTTGAAGCTGATTTTTGTGCAGTGGCACAGTGGTACCAGTTGTTAAAATGTTGACATGCACCTGTATTGATTAGTAGCCAGCTGATGCTCTGGAAACCACCAAGTACTCCAAGGTATTTGTTCCTCCCCTTAGATCTCTTCAAGATCCACAAAGTGAATGGTAAACTCCTGGCCCCTTAGAGGACATCCAAAATTCAACACCAATGCTAATAAGGCTATGATTTATCTTAATTGCTCATGCTTTACCAGTTGTTTGAATATTTTAAAAGCCATTCCCGATACGACATCAGTCTTCAGATGATCCAGTATTTCTAGGATTTTTCAGTTTTAACGTTTCTGGATTCTCTTTCTAGTTCTGACACCAACTTTGACTTCAGATCTTACAGATCTATGTACTTTTGTTATGCTTCAGACTCACTCGTTTGTTCTCTGGGTCCGATGAAACCAGACTCAAGAAAGGTGGATAAATTCTCATTAGAATTTGCAAAGTGCTTAAAGATTTGAATTAGAGATTGGGTTACATGTTACATATATTAATGATCATTTTCAATGTATCAAGTGACTCCAAAATTTAGTGTCTTAAAACAAGAGATAGTTATTGGGTATAATTCTGTTGGTGGGTAATTTGTGTTGAGCTCAGCTGGATGGTTTTTTTCAAGTGTATTTTATTGATTATGCTATTAGAGTTGTCCCATTTTTTCCTCCTTTCTATCCCCCTCCACCCTGAAGCCCTCCCTCCCACCAGCACCCCCCACCTTAGTTCATGTCTATGGGTTGTACATATAAGTTCTTCGACATCTCCATTTCCTATACTATACTTAATATCCCCCTGTTGATTTTGTGCCTACCATTTATGCTTCTTATTCCCTGTACCTTTTTCCCCATCTTCCTCCCTTCCCCTCCCTGCTGCTCACCCTCCATATGATCTCCATTTCTGTGATTCTGTTCCTGTTCTAGTTGTTTGCTTAGTTTTTGTTTGTTTAGGTTCAGTTATTGATAGCTTGTGTTCATTTTACTGTTCATAGTTTTGATCTTCTTTTTCTTAGATAAGTCCCTTTAACATTTCATATAATAAGAGTTTGGTGATGATGAACTCCTTTAACTTAGTTTTATCTGGGAAACACTTTATCTGCCCTTCCATTCTAAATAATAGGTTTGCTGGATAGAGTAATCTTGGATGTAGGTCATTGCCTTTCATGACTTTGAATATTTCTTTCAGCTCCTTCTTGCCTACAAGGTTTCTTTCGAGAAATCAGCTGCTAGTCTTATGGGAACTCCTTTGTAAGTAACTGTATCCTTTTCTCTTTCTGTTTTTAAGATTCCCTCCTTATCTTTAATTTTGGGTGTAGTAATTATAATGTGCCTTGGTGTGTTCCTTCTTGAGTCCAACTTCTTTGGGACTCTCTGGGCTTCCTGGAAGTCTATTTCCTTTGGCAGATTGGGGAAGTTCCCCTTCATTATGTTTTCAAATAAGTTTTCAATTTCTTGCTCTTCCTCTTTTCTCTCTGGCACCCCTATGATTCAGGCATTGGAAAATTTAAAGTTGTCCCAGGGTTTCCTAAGTGTCTCCTCATTTTTTTGAACTATTGCTTCTTCTTCATTCTGTTCTGGTTAAATATTTATTTCTTCCTTCTTTTCCAAATTGTTGATTTGAGTCATGGTTTATTTCCCTTCACTGTTGGTTCCCTGTATATTTTCCTTTATTTCACATTTCATAGCCTACACTTTTTCCTCTATTTTGCAACCATACTCAATCATTTTTGTGAGCATCTTGATCGCCAGTGTTTTGAACTATGCATCTGATAGGTTGGCTATCTCCTTGTCACTTAGTTCTTTTTCTGGAGTTTTGATCTGTTCTTTCATTTGGGCCATAATCCTTTGTCTTGGCATACCTGTTCATTGTAAGGGGTGGAGGCTTAGGTATTCCCCAGGGCAGGGCAAGCCACTTACTCTGCGTTGTGGCATTGCGTGTGAAGGAAGGGTAGCAGAGAGAACTATGCTGTTTGTTTGGCTCTTGTTCCTCTTTCAGTCACTTCCCCTGCTACCCACAAGCAAATTGGGCCCTTCTGGTACTGGTTCCCAGGTGGGTGGTTGTGTACATTCTAGGACCCCATGGATCTCTCCAATGAACTCTTCTGCAAGGCTGGGAGTTTATTCTACCATTGCAACCCCCACAGCTTTTTATAGCCATAGGTTTTGAGGCTTTAGTTTCCTGTGCTCTAACCCTGGGTTGCATGGTCTGTCTCGCTCCCCACTTGTTCCTCCTGGCTTATCTGCATGCTAATGTGGGACCTCCTGGTCTGCCGCCTTGTCACGAATGCTCTTCAGCCCAGCTGCCCATCTCTGCCCCTCCTACTGGTCTGGATGAATGTTTCTTCTTTAACTCCTTGGTTGTCAGACTTCCATACAATTCAATATTCTGGTAGTTCTGGTTGTTTTTTGTTTTTTAAATTTGTTGTTGTCCTTCTTTTGGTTGTGTGAGGAAGCAAAGCATATCTATCTATGCCTCTGTCTTGGTTGGAAGTCCTTGGACGGGTTTATATTAAGATGTCACCAGAATCCCCACATTTGATCCCAGATGGCCTCCAACATATGCCTGGAAGTTGATGGTGGTGATCAGTCCACACGTCTCCAGCATCCAGCTGGACAGCTTGTGTTTCTTCACAGGGCAGGTGGGTTCCAAAAGCAGCAAAAGAGGGCAAATATTATATAAGCTTTTCTCATACCTCTGCTAGCATCTTGTGTGCTAATGTTCCACTAGCCAGACAAGCTACATGCAAGCCCTGATTCAAGGAATAAACAGATTAACTTTTTGATTAGAGTAGCTATGAAATATTTATGGCCATTTTTTTCAGTTGACAACACCATGTGACCAGATTTTTTTAAATAACAAATCTACCCCAGAACAAATATTTTAGAGATAGCTGTCCCTATCTATGGAGAGAATGCATGCAGAAAAAGAATATTTAAATTTAGCCTACTTTTTAAACTCTCTTCTGCCTATTTCACCTTGGAACATTTAGGGACTCTACATTGTATGTGCTTCTGAAAGTAGTAGTTTATAAAAAGTGCTTTAAAGTTATTTTGATCTCTGTTAGGCTTAAAAAAATTCCTTCCTGAGGAAATTATAAGCTCCAAGAGATAAAGGATTGATTACTTCTTTTGGCATTTTTTCCCCAGCCTAGTGTCCTACACACAGTGTTATTGACTAATCTATAGCTTCCACTAGCTAGATGTAGAGAAGAATTTCACATTAAGCATGATTACATCATTTTGTTACATCTGGTTGTGACTCAGTACTTTTAAGCAGTTGTTTAATACAATTATTTGAAAAAAATTTTTTGCATTAATATGAGCTACTTCTTTGAGTGCAGTATCAGTCTTGTAACAAGTTTTCAAGGGATTTCAGAGCTTTCATATTGGCCAATTAGTGACATCAATAACAGTTATGCTAAACTTGGCACTTCTCTTGCCATGTTCATAGATGTCTTGTAGTCATAGGACAATGAAGCTGATCTTTTTTTCTAATGTACTGTGAAGAAGTGCCTTGAGAATTACTATGTTGTCTCCCCTCCTTAGGGTATAAAAATACCTTTCCAAATGCATTTGATTTTCTTAGCAAATCTAGATAGTTTAAAGATTAATAATATTTTAAGGATTTTGGAAAGTATAATTGGTAGAGTAGATAAATCCATTCATTTAGAAAAGTTCTTGTCACTATGCTTAGTCATATAATACTAATAATAATCATATAATAATAGTTGCCTAATTCTCTCCCTTTCTGTGCTTGTATAGACATATATATGGTTGTATCTTTTCCCTTTTGGTTCAAAAGTCTTAACTTTTTGTTCCTATCCATAAAAGATTTTTGAATGCTTCCATTGCCATACTTAATTTCCATACTTAAATTTCATATCTGAAAATTGTCTTTTCATTTCCAAAGAGTAGTTAGACAGCAAGGTCAGTGCATTGGCTAACATTAGGATTCTTTAATAAGTAAAGACAATTCTTTTCTGTGGATACCTCCATCAGTTACACTGCTTATAGCAGGCACTTCTTTATGCACATCAGACAACAGAGCTCTTGCAGTGTGCTCCAGGTGTGTATCAATTAAAATTTGAATAATAATAATACCAAGTAGGGTTTTCTAAATACTTTGTTACCAGAAAGTAGGCATGTCATTTGCTTGGTGTGAGTGGCTTCATTCATATTCCATTTTCAAGGATATCAAGGGGAAAACCAAGTTTGTGTGTATTTAATGAGAAGACAGTAGTCAAAAGGTACTTGCTAAGTTCATTATGTACTCTTCTTTTTCAATTTTGTTAAATTTATTGGGGTGACATTAGTTAATAAAATTATACAGGTTTCAAGTACACAATTCTGTAATATATCAATCATCTGTATATTGCGTTGTGTGTTCACCACTCAAGGTCAAGTCTCCTTCCATCACCATATTATTTGACCTCCTTTACCCTTTTCTCTCCCCTCCACCCCCTTTTCTTTCAGAACATTTATTTAGTTTTTTATAAAGCAACACATGGTGTCCTTATAGGTCATTTCTTGTGTGCTGTTTGCCCAATGATGCGGTTGCTAATATTAAATAGTCAAAGAAAAAAATGCCAGGAAAGAGGTGACTGAAGGATCTAGAAGGATTTTCAATATGGAATATTGGTCAAAAACAATTGCGCAGACATAGACTTCTCTTCTGTGTCCTTGGCTGTGTTGCTGGTACTTCCAGATGTCTCTTCATATCACTGTAAAATGGAAAAATCACATTCCAAAAGCAAGAGAGTGACAAGAAACTGTTCTCTTGCACCTCTTATGGCTGCACTGCCCCTATCTGCCTTGGTGGTCCTGTTCCTGAGGTCTTCCCTGCTTCAGTCCCTTCCCTTCTAGTGGGGGAACCACTGAAGTTCGATCCTCCCACTGATCCAGTGGTTGCGCAGTAGCTGACCTGACCGGTGAGGCTCTGAGGAGACAGGCCACCATGCGAATCCAACTCGCTGATCCCTAAATGGTAAATTAAGAATGCTTGCTAGTCTATCTTGGAAACTATGGAAACTGAAGACCCACACCCTATTTATTTATTTATTATTTTTTCTTTCAAAATCATCTCTATCGAGGTATGAGTTTTGTCCAACAAGCACTATTTACTTAAAGAGTACAAGTTAATGAATGTTGACACATGTATATAACCCATGAACCCAATACCACAATCAAGATCCTGGACTCCAGCAACCTAAGAAATCTGTATTTCATCACTATAGATTAGTTTGCAGTTTCTAGAATTTTATATAAATGGAATCATTTTATATAAATGGAAGAAGTGCCTGGAATCGATTTTAAATAAATGGCCCCTCTGTTTCACCCGCATAATGTTTTTTATTTACCCATGTTGTTGCATGCACACTAGTTGGTTTCTTTGGATTGCTGAGTATTATTTTACTGTATGGATATACCACATTTTGTTTATTTTTGGCATTTAGATTTTCTAAATGCTGTTTTGGTGTCTTTTCACCATATCTTGGTTTTAGTGCTATCTTCTAATTGTTTCATGTCCTTAAACCTAAATTTTACTCTTCTTTTGTCATTTACTGTACTACTTGGGTATAAACTTTCTCCACACAAGAAGTCAATATAACATTAAAAGTTTACATAGGATATATATATTTAACTGGAATTACTTAGAAGTTAAAAACATTTAGTTCTTAATGATTTCTTTCCCAGAGGAAATTGCTTCTAATCAAGAATGTGTAATCTTTTTCTTCGGAGGTCACTCTTTTCTTGGGGCCATTTGGTCACTTGGATGGCAACAATGATGAGGATTTCTGGAGAAATATTTCCATGCTGACTTAGAAGCAGGCCAGCAGTTTTGCTGGCAGAACACTTCCTCAGTTCAAAGAAATAGCACATGACATTGAGAGGGATTTCAGTTATAAAAGGTGACACATGAAATGGAAAGTTTTCTGTTTCCCATCTGAAATTTAAGCTTTCTGAAATTTTCATTAGTTTATTTATTTTTTTAAAGATTTTATTCTTTTATTTTTAGAGGTGGGGAAGGAGGGAGAAGGAGAGGGAGAGAAACATCGATGTGTGGTTGCCTCTTACCCATTCCTTACTGGGGACCTGGCCCACAACCCAGGCATATGCCCTGACTGGGAATTGAACAAGTGACCCTTTGGTTTGCAGGCCCACGTTCAATGTACTGAGCTACACCAGCCAGGGCTCCTTAGATTTTTTTTTTTTTTTTAAGTAATAATTATCTGAAACAGAAGTTGCAAATTTATGAAAACCAATTTTGCCCCTGCCAACATCTTCAGACTTAGCCTCCTATATCTATTGTTAATGTTCGAGTACCTTCACAGTTTCAAGTTTTCCAGGGTCCTCTGTGTTTCTTTCCTCTCTAGAATTGTTCCTCCTTCATTTTCCATCTGCATTTGCATTCCTCTGTTTTTCTCCCTTCTTCCCTTTACCACAAAGATTCTTTAGGGAAGGACTGAGCAGCACAGGAGAAATTCTTTCAGCTCTGCTTTGACCATCTTGCCTATGGAATGTTGCTTTCCTAACGCAGAAATCTCAGTGATATTGCTGGAGCGAGTTTTGTATCCCATACCCTGGCAAAGCTCCTGGAACTGGTCTCAGTGGGATTTCTGTTTTAGAAGGTGGTTTAAGATCTTCGTAGCATCATTCAGTTTGCTTTCTTAAAAGGATTTCAGCCAGCTGCATCTCCTCAAAAACTGTTCTGCCAAAGTATTTGACCACTTCATCAGTGTAAAGATTATGTACATAAAAATACAAACATATGTGTGTATGTATACACATGAATATATACTTACACACACATTTATATTTCTAAATAACTAGTTAAGCCCCCACAGCACCTTCCTCTTCTACCCCCAAAGCATTTCCTTCCTCCTACTCATAGTTGCTGTGACTGTACTGATTTTGTGAGGCTCCTGGGGTTCTTTCTCATTCCATCTCATCTTAAACTAATTACAGTATCCTTTAGCTTAGTCATGATAATATAACAATTTAGGCAGTTCTACTTGTGCTTCCAAATGTGGACTGGAACCCTGGTGAACCATTTGTCTGAGTGGATAGGTGAATGGGTCAGTGGAAGAAGTAAGGAAGAGAAGTACAATATTAATAGGCTAACGTGGGTTGTCTTTGAGTATTAATAAAAGGAAACTGCCATTCATTATTTGTTTTGAAATCATATTAGCAGTGGCTCTTACAGCAGGGAGAAAATAGATCAGACTTGGCTAGTGAACAGTTAAGGGTCTTATAAAATGGTTATAATTTGATAAGTGTCACTGATCTTAAGATTTAAAAACACTGCTAATAGCACCATAAGCTTTTAGTCTTCAGCCAATACTTAGTGAGCTTGTACTACATGCAGAATCCTGTGCTGTGTGAGAGACACAGTCTTGACTTCAGTGACTATTTAGGTCAGAGTCTTTGGCATTAATTTATTTAAAAAAAAAAAACCTCTTAGTGAGTACCTGCCTGTGGGCACTCATTTATGAGTGAACAAGTATTTGATGTGATGAAGAGGCATACAAATTAATAAGACATTCATTCTCACCCTTGAGCTTATAGTCTTGTGAGTGAGACAGACATGAGAACAAATGGTAGTCGCTGTGAAACAAGTGAGCTGGGTACATCTGTAGGGTACATCCATGCATACCTAGTGCCATGGAATCTTTAATTCCTTGTTTACACAGCATTTCTTTTAGGCCAGACTTTCTGGAAAACTCATGGGAGGGAACTAATTTTGTCAGCTGAACTCATTCCATAGCATTAGGAAGACTTCTGTTTAGGGGAAAACACACAATTTTGATCTTATGGATATTCTTATTTTAAACACTTGCTGATATATATTTAACAGTAGTCATTTTATTCTTTAAATAGTATTTTATTTTGCAGCTTGTTTTTGACATAATGGTGTCTATTGTAAAGAAATTATTTTTATATTCCACATTTAGAGAGATGCTGGGAGAAATTGATTAGAATTGAGTGCAAGCAGAATATTCTCACATATGATAAAATATATTTTTTGTAGATTATTCTAAAACTGGATATTAGAGTTTACAATTGTGGGGGGTCTATTTTTGTTAATCCCTACAATTTCTTCATGTATCATTAACTTGATCATTCACCAGCGATACAGTTTTGGTTATTTCTCAGCATCTAACAGTGGAATTTCACTTACGACGTTTTACTCTTCTGGATAATTGAATTAAATGAATAAGCATCTAATTCATGTTGTGTTCATTCTCTCTCTCTCTCTCTCAATATAATGGGCCGAGTTATGAAATGATAGGGTTTTTCTCAAGGGAAAGCAAGCAGCTCTATAAGGAAGGCAAACAGCTCTATTAGTAATATATTTTTAAGTTTCTGCCCTTGGCTTCTGGGTGATGACTTTTTTTAAAGATTTTATTTATTCATTTTTAGAGAGAGGGAAAGGGAAGGAGAAAGAGAGGGAGAGAAACATTAATGTGTGGTTGCCTCTCACATGCCCCCTGCTGGGCACCTGGCCTGCAACCCAGGCATGTGCCCTGACTGGGAATGGAACTGATGACCCTTTGGTTTGCAGGCCCATGCTCAATCCACTGAGCTACACCAGCCAGGGCTGGGGTATGATTTTTGAACAAGGTGTTTGCTTGGATCTCAGATAGAAGAGAGATTGTCTGGTACATTGTGGACCAGTGTCTGATGGGTCTGATGTGGATGGAGTCCAAGAGGGCTGGCCTTATATTTCATGATTGTAACATGAGTGTCTCTCTGAATGAAATCAGAAAAAAATTACCTCAGCTCTTCTTTCCAAAGAACATTATCTAGTACTAACTAATCTTCCCTTGCCTTCCTACTCCATGGTTTACCACCTGTGGGTTTCAAATGCTGTCTTGCAGAGCAGGTGAGAAGGCAATAGCAGACAGAAGCAATGAAATCAGAGTGTGCCATAACTAAGATGATACATGAAAAGTATCTAAAATGGTACCTAGCCCATAATAAATGCTCAATATTTGTTTTTTATCATGGCTATTATTCTCATTATTCCCCTTTGTTTTTACATGGACATCTCATAATTATGTCAGCTTGAATAGTTTAAGTATTTCTCCACCATTCCCCATAATCATTAGCAACAGAAACTTTTCACCTTTGAACATATACAATTGACAAATTTAAGAAAGAAAATTGTCTTCGTAATTCTGTCACATATTTGATACCAACGATACTGAAGCATATTCAGGTCTGTATTAGTTTCCCACTGCTACTTTTAAGAAAATTAACCACAAAGTTACTGGCTTGAAACAACACACATTTACTATCTTAGAGTTACGGGATCAGAGTACTAACATCAAGGTATCGGCAGAGCTCCACTCCTAGAGGCCGTAGTGGAAAATCCATGTCTGTGCCTTTTTTGTCTTTCAGGGACTGCCCAAGTTCCTGGGCTCCTGGCCCTCCCCCACCTTCAAAGCCGGTAATGGCCTCACTTCAGCCTCGGAGGCCTATCTCCTTCTCTGACTCTGCTGCTTCTGCCTCCCTCTCTGAGGGTCCTTGTGATCGCATTGGGCCCATCTGGATAATCCAGGATAATTTCCCATCTCATCTACAAAGTCCCACTCACGAGTTCTGGGAATCAGGACACGAATGTATGTGGGGTCCATTATTGTGCCTGACAGAAGCTCCAGGGGAAACCAGGCTACTACTCGTGGGTAGAACCACAGGACTTTAGATCTAAAACTACACTGTTCTAGAGATGAGGTAGGTAGACCATACTACCTGGAACTAAAACTCAGATTTTGGACCCCTAACCAGATGATTATTCTAGTGTTTTTATGCAACATTTCTTAAAACTGTGCCCATTGGCCCATCAGTTAGTCTCTGGTTAAGAACTCATAGTATAAAATTGCAAATGGTAGTTTTAAACAGAATTTGAGTCTACTTTGAAATCTGAAGACAGTCTCCACTTAGACTTCATTTTTGATACACTTAAAAAAAAAGAACTGGATACTTCAAAATTAGTTCAATGACATTTTTTTTAAGGGAAAAATACCTTAAGGCTCTCCCAAGAAGCTTATAAAATTTATAACTGTGTCTCCAGCTGAAATTGTGCAGCCCTGAATTCTTCCTCCTCTGGGGAAAAACATGATTTTGTGAATACTTCTTACTCAGGCCACAATTAAGAAACCTCCATACTAAAAAAAAGGTACACAATTGATTTTTATGAACAGAGAGCATGATTAGAGCTACACTACAGCTTGTTTTGATAGACTATTTAATGGACTGTTGAGAATACTCACGGTACCATTTAATTTCCTACATTTCATCTGTGTAGTGTACCTTGATGCTCCAGTCAATTAGAACAGCGTGTTCCTATGTACAATATATGTGGTTTTTATGGAGCTCACCCAAGGATAAATTAGAAAATGGCTCACTGCCTCTATTTTTTTTATTCTTTTTGCAGTTTGAATTTATACTGTCTATAGAGGATGCATTTGGTCATTTTGATGTTGTTTTATTATCTGGGTTGCATTTCAGAAGATGACTTGAAACACAATCAACTGATCTTGTCATTGATAGTTGCTGGACATGTAAATTACCTAACCAAAAAGCAAGGACTTATTAAGCATCTCTTATGTTCAAAGAACCAGCTAGGGATATCGAGATGAATTAGACCCAACCTTTTATAGTGAGAAAGCCATCAACTTCAGATTCAATTTAGTTCCTATTTCCTTTCTAGCCCTTAGTGAAAGTTCGTCTCTGAGCAAATACGTAACCCTTTCCTTGTCTCCAGAAGTGGGCAGATGAAAGCCATCTCCCAGGGTTGCTATAAGGATTAAGCTGAGGTAACGCATGCATGCAGAAATGTCAAATACAGTGCTTGGTGCAGAGCAGGTGCTCATACATGTTAGTTTCCAAATTTAAGGAGTTTGCAAGACAGGGCAAAAGTGATTAGTGGCATGAGAGAGATCCAGATAAGAAATTGTTGGAGCTCAGAGATGAGCTATGTTATAGGTATTGGACAGGGCTTCCTGATGCATTTTCATGGTGTTGTAGCTTCTCCCTAAAAGAGGCAGAGGATTTAGAAACCTAGAGATAGGAGCCCTGTGATTTATTTGTGCTTTTGTCTCTTGATTGATCTTCATACTAGCTGGCTTCCTGTGCCATATCTTGTGCTCTATCCAGTGCTTGGGGTTTCTGATTTTGTCTCTTAATCTGACTTCTGGACGTGCTCATATAGCATCAGGGCTTAATATTCTTCCTTGCAAGTGCACTCTGGGTGGATGCTTTTACACTGCTCAAAAGTTATATGTCATTTCAATATAATAATTATATTTTTAAGAGCAAGTTATATCCCCTCCTGAAATAACTTCTGGTAGTGAGATGAGTGTAATGAAAGTAATCTCATGTGGTTGGTTTGTAGAGATACAGGCTAGTTTGGGGGGAAGCCTTTGATTGGAATTATTCATAGCCCATGGAATCAAGATTCTTTTTCAGAGTAATAAACAATTGTCAGTTTTTTTTTTTTTTAAATATGTGGTTCCGGAAATCTGTCTGCCACGGTCACTCATACAGTTGGTTCCATCTGTGTGACCCTGCATCATAGCCCCTCGTAATGGCAGTATGACCTCCATTGGCCTCTGCAGCTCACTGAAGACTTGATTTAGAAAATACTCATTTTGCACACTACTGAACAGCTATTTGGAGGTACTGCCTTCTAGTGACTTACAGCTTAAACTAGATTGAGAGTCCCAAATATGGCTTTTCTCCCTTATGTACCTCCAAAGTCATACAACCTTTACCAACTTTGATTCAGGATACTTCTCATACTCCTACTCTTGCTAATGCTAGAGTGACCGTATTTTCTGAATCAAAGGTTGGAATATATTATATGACATAGGATCCGATTTGGGGGCCTAATATATTTAATGTATGAATGTATACATAGTATATACAGTATATAGTATATATACGCACATATATCTGGGCACATACACATTGTGTGTAACTCAAACATAGTTGGTTGCTATACTTTATTATTAATAAGTGGGGCCTTTTATCCTCTTCAGTTCTTAGTGAAAAAAAAAAAAAACAAAACACCAAACATCTAGTATTCTTTAAATTGTAACACTGAACATTTGGCCCCAAAGTGGGTAAATCTGATTGGAGTATAAGATATTCAGAGTTTGTCATTATTAATTGTTGTTAATGATATGGGAGAATGTGTTTAGATTTGGAGGAATGTTCAGCTAAATGGTTGTATGGTTGTTTATTCCTAGATTATAATGACGCATACCTGAGGGCTCTGTTAATTTGGGTTTGGGGTTAAACAGTTGTTTGCTACTGTGGCTTGGCCTGGGATCCTCCCCTTAGAGAGAACCGCAGTCTCTGAGATCTTGATGATGAGGGTTCAGAGGGAGAACATATGCCTCCCCAGGCAGAGGCCATGGCGTTATTTTGTTCCAGTCTTTGCACTTGGGCTCCAACAAGTAGTGGCCTGTGGGGGAAGAAGGGACTCTGTATCCCCATCATCAGCTGTGGCTCATCTGAGTGGGCGGATTAGCGATGCATGGGTTACAGAGCACAGGGTTTCTCTGGGCGCCCTGGCTACTCAACTGCAGGCTGCAGGTTTCCTTAGGCTAACTATCTAGAGGATCAAAGTAAAACTCAACAAAAGATCAGAGCTTTGTGAAATGTCAGAGCCCTCTTCATATGTCTTTGGGAAGAGCTGGAAACCGAGAGCTTGACAAGAATGTATGGGAGTCCATATAGCCAGGTTTTGACATCTGTGGGGGTGGAAGGGTGAGGACCCTTAAGGGTTTTCTTCATCCTGTTATCAGCCCCTCTTTTTCATTCAGCTGTTGTTTCACCCCATCTTAAGCTCTATCTGCTTTCTTTAAATATATGGATTTGGGCAGTACTGAATAGTTGGTCCAATTAAATGTTGGGAAGTACTCTACTTTTGACTAATTTATTGATACAGTTTTCAGGGAGCAATGATGTTCTTATTGTGAACCTAGAAAGACATATTTCTTTCCCCTTATCTTTTGTGTATTTACTATAGGTTTTTCCTTTATGGTTACCACAGGGCTTACATATACCAACTTGTAACTGTAATGGTCTATTTTAAGTTGAAAACAGGTTATGTTTGATCCCATTCTGAAGCTCAACATTTTTACTCTCTTTATAGATATTCATAAATGAGGACAGAACTCTTTTTAGTATTCGTGAATCATCTTGAGCAATAAGATCACTCTAAGAACTTCTAACGCTCAAGTATGAGGCTGATGGCATGAAAAGCTTTTACTGTCAAGCTTTTAGGATGGACTGCTTTATTGACAAGGGTCATCTTCAAACTCAAGATCTTTTTCTGTACTTTGACTCGGGCAAATATTCAAGAACCTTGTGAATACAGTCTAGTGTAGCAAAAATTCGCTTTGATGCAGGTTGTTCTGGGGCCCTGGCCAAGATTTTCATCTTGCTTTTATTTTTTTGGATTTAACTCAATATGCGCCAAAGGGACTTCACTGTAGCTCAGTCACTGTGTAATATGGGTCCCAAAGGTGGTGTAGAAGGAGGTCTCCATGAGCTGCATATTTCCGTGGGCTGGAGGAAATTACGGTCTGCAGTAGTTTCCCCAAGGGGTCTCATAAGCAGTTAATAGTTATTAGTTGAAAAGAGGGGTCATTTTTGAAAAACTGAATTAAAGTAGAACTAGTTTCTTTGTGATAGTGCTTCTTGTAACCTACAATATGCTCTTGTGTATAGTGAATTTCCAAGAAGACAATGTGTGGAATTATATATTTTTTTTAGCATAAACCCGTCTCTTCTATCTTCTATCAGAGTATCTCCCTGGATTTTTGTTTCACAGGAGAGAATTTGGTCAATACTATTTATAGAATGTAGAAGAGAGAATTTATGAAAAATTCTATTAAAATTTTGTAGCATATCTCGGGCTGGGGCTTCTAAGGGTTTAGTTAAGCGCTTCTGTAACTTCAATGTGCGTGCAGATGTGCTGGGTAGTTTGTTAATATGCAGAATTTGATTCAGCGGGTCTCAATGGGGGCAGTGATTTTGCATTTCTAACGAACTCCCAGGTGATAGTAATGCCACTGGCCTTTGGAACACAGTTTGAATGCCTAAGGGCATCATTCTCTGTTAAAAATGTTAAAATGGTCTCTGTTCCCTGGAGCCTGGAGGTGAGCTGGTTAGAGAGGCATTTCCTTGCGGGCCTAGAAGTTGGAGCTGAGTAAGTAGTTATTATGCCACATCATGTACTTTATATTACTTATACACTGTTTATTTTTCCTTAGAATTTTGCCTGGCTACAAGGGATACACACACACATACACACTCACACTTAGTGGATTTGGGGAAAAAATCAAATAACTGTGTGCTTTCACAATTGCTATGTGTGTCCAAAGTATTCGGTGGCATTTTTGAGAAGTCCCCAGTGGGTGAGTTTGGGTCTGTTTTCTGTAAACAATAACTTTGACTGTTTAATACACATCTAGAATTCTTAGTTAGCTCTACTCATTTAACCCCTTACCTATCTCAATACTCTTGCACCCAGCCTAGAGCAAAGACCTAACTGACTATATGAAAGTTTGTCGGTGATTCAGACGGGGTTTCAATTGTTTAATCTAAGGCTGAGGTGACTAACAAGGTTTGTTTCTTGGGCTAACTCCATGTATTTGTGATATGCAATGGGATATCTGTAGACAGAATCCGAGGCTATGGTCCGAGCTTGCTGGGAAGGAGCAATGCCGTCTATTAGTGGCGTCTGTGCTAGGCATGGGGAGGGAGGTATCCTCACAGGAGCTGAGCTGCTTGTTTGACATCCTGGGTGAGGCATTAGGTTACGCTGACACCATATTGTCAACAGATGGTCTTTGTGCCCTGTGATTTGGTTAGCATCTACTGGCAAATAGTTAAATATTGGCTAAAGCTATTATAAAAGTGATTTGCTTCAAATGCCATTTTATTTTCTTTAGTACTAAATTTGCTCTTTAGGCTGTGTACTCAGAGTAACTGGGCCAAGTTTCCAGTGAAAAACCTGGATTGTGCTAAAAATAAATGTGATGTTATGCCTTTAAGCCCCTTCTCAGTGGTTAGATTGATTACTCCTCAAGTTCCTTGCTATTGAATTCTTCCTTGGAGAAGTCCTGTTATAGAAAATTAAGATTTTATTTGTTATTAGAAAGTTCTATTTGCAAACAATTGATAGAGTCATTAAAAGTCATCTGTTGGTTAAACATATTTTCTGCAGTTTTGATTACAAACATTTTCTTCGTCATTATTAGAGTTAAGCTTTAGCCTAATCCTTGGTCATATCAAAAATTTCAAATTAATTGACTCTAAATCATGATTTTATTATGTTCCTAGAATTTTGTAATAAAGCATTGACAATAACAATTAAGATTCTTCTTCTACATGTTACATTCAATTTGCCCAGTAAAAAAAAAAGGTACAAATTATCCAGTGATTTACTCAACTGTAAACTACAATTTTTTTAAAGGGTGACCTAAAATAACCTTGGCACTTGTGCACATTCTTGGGTCTGTGTTCTTGTGTTGTTGGTGGTATATATTGTTGTGCTTTGTTTTGTTTTCTTGTTCCCTGTATGAATCTAAATAAGAGGTTTACTGACTTGGTAGTTGAAAGTCAGGATAGAGAGCAGGATAAGCTGTTTCCCATTTATGAGTTGTATATAATCTGTTGGGCTACTCTTGTTTCTACCTCTTCGTAAATTTAGATGGCTGGTTCTGACTGCTATAACGAGGTATGTATCAGAGCTATATAAGAATGCAAAATCTATCATAGTTGTACTACTGTAAATTCAGCGCCTGTTGCTATATAATTACAACACTGCAATTGAAGAAAATAAAAAAGCTATTTCAAATATGTGTACAGAATATTGTTTTCTCACTCACGTATTAGGAAAGAAGAGAATGTAGATTACCAAGCAGAAGAAAATGGAGAAATTTGTTAGAGCTGCTTGTAAGCTTATGCTTACATTCTTATGTTTATGTATTTGCTTTCATGTAGCTTTATATAAATCACATTGTCTAATGCATTGGGGAAGAGAGGATCATGGAACACTGAATAATCCTCTTTGAGAGCAGAGACCAGGTCTTTTATATTTCTCTCCCTGTACACCCTGCCCTGGGCTCTCTAGAAAACAAGTATATTGATTGTAGAACCCCCGTATCATGTCTACTTGTGTTTGGGCTGTTAAACAGGCATAAAGGCAGACAAAGACAGTAAGAGGGGTTGATAACAAGAAACAATTCAAGGGAAAATGTCAATCAAAAGTTATTTATGGTGGGGGAAGGGAAGAAGAAAGGATCAAAAGCATTAATTCAATCAAAACAAGTGCTAAATCAGTTATTATAAAAATGTCGTTTATTTGAATTTGTTCACATTTTTAAATCTTACCTTTAAGAAGTAAATCCAAGTCTTTAGTTTGTCAGATATGGAAACATAATTTCCTTGAATATTTTTTTCCTGTTTCTTGAGCCTTCTCTAGGCCTAGCCTTGCTATTTCTTAGGTAGTACTGAGAATTAATATAAGAAAAGTAGATTATCCACTTGTTGAATCCACTCTCAGTTATCCAGCAGTTGTTATCATTTGTGAACAAAGGAGTTTTGGGCCTTAAAAAGAAATAAGAGTTCTGAGTTTTAAGTATCATTATGTATTACTTTATATAAACATAAAGGTATTTTCACAATGCATCTTGATGCCAGGTAGTTTATCATGACTATATAATTCATGCCTGTGATCAACCCATACTATGGTTGTCTTCTGATTGCTCTGAGAGGATGATGGGAAAAGAACATTAGACTGTGGAACTTAAGCCATGAATCTTAATTAAGTTTGCAAAAGTACTACTTAAAACTGTTTTGCAGTAGATTTGAACCAGTGCCAACACATTAACTGAAACACAAAATTCAGATCTTTTTCTGAGGTCAGAGAAGGGCTTTAATGAATTAAAATATGCTATTTATTCACTGGTGAGGACTATGTATTTTACTCTATGCATGAAATAAAGGTAGATATTATTTCTAAAGGTAGAAATAAAATAGATATTATGATTGTGTGCTGTAAGATAAAGTCCTGAACATTTATGGTGACCCTACATTCATGTGGTGTAGACTTTTCTTTTTAGTGTTGATGTAAAAAAATCCAAACTTGGAGAGAATTTTTATGAGTTTATCTGAGCCAAACTGATGACAATTGTCAGGAAGCAAAATCTCAACAGATTGAGAAAATGCTCCAGAAAATGGCAGGTTTGCACCTTACTTTATACATCAGAATCAAAGGGGAAGATGTAAGGGGGTTACATGAAATTCACAGTAATAGATTAGGGAGGCAGGGGAAAACAAAGTGGGGGTGGGGGTTAGGGGTACATTTCTGGGATTGAATAAAAAGTGAAAGGGGTAGACACGTACTTCTTTTACATAGATGGGTACAGGATTGTTAACAGTTAACAATGAACGGAATAACAATAACAAAAAGGGACTCTGTGTTCCACCCCTTCTGGTGGGAGACTGTGCCCTGAGAGGTCTGGAAAAGGGGCATTACTACGACATTTCACAGGTATGTTATTTCAGATGCAAAAAGGCAATAGACAGGCTCAGTTAAGGTAATGATCTTACCTTTGTCTGGGAAAATACCAGCCTAATATATGACTACCCGCTATGACTCGCTTTTAGTTGGAGAGTTTTAATTTCAGACCAACCTAGGAGGTTACTTTCGGTCTCTGGGTTTGAAAGGCCGACCATGCAGGCCTCCCTGAGCTTGTCAGGTTTAGTATGTGGCCCCCTTTTCATCCATACCAGCTACAAAATCCCATTTTGTGGGGTGAAAATCATTGTACTGGGAGACTATCAATTTGTTCCAAGTAGGTGAGCAGATCTATCTTAGCAGAAATTAGTTCTGAAATCTGTTCCTGGAACAAGCTTCTCAAGGCAACAGTGTGTGATTATCAACTTACTAAAAATAGTCAACATATGAAATAGTGCTTGTTTTATGCTAGACACTATGGAAAGCACTTCATTTGCATTATGTCATTTATTCTCAGAACAATATAACAAGTAACTTATTATTATTATTATTATTATTATTATTATTATTATTATATTCTGAAGATTGTACACTGAAGTTCGGAACTTGGCCAAGGTCATGAGGGTGGGAAATGGTAGAAATAGGATGTGATCTCAATTAATCTGTCTCCAGGGTCCTTGCTTCTAACCAACATATTAATTCTCCTAATTCTCCACTATATTAATCCAGAGCCAGCCAAAAATTTAGATGTTCATAACAAAACCAAAGTCTCTATTTCAACTGTAGAAGGATTTAATTCTTTCATAAGTTGATATGTGGAATGTAAAATGCAAAATATTACATCTATTAATGTGTTAGATTAGACAATTTTAAAATTGCTTTTAAGTCCTGAAAGTCAATGAATTAGTAAAAACTGTTTAGTTGAAACTATTTTCTCTTAGGACATGTTTCAAAACACTTTTTAAATAGAGAAGGAAATTCAGCTCCAAATTTACCAAGCTTATGGAATTCATACCGAGCATTTGGTAATTCATATCCAAATCAATCTTTTAAAAGCAATACCTAATTTTCTCTCCAAATGAGCTTATAGAATATATATTTAAAAAGAGCAAATACTGTCTTTGGAAAATTGTTTATATATTCCCCTAAAAGAATCCAGAAAGCCAGTGCATATCTCAGCGAAATCTGTCATTTCTTTTTCCCTTTTTCTTGTATAAGCAGAGTGCTTTGGTGGGAAAATGGGCTTAATTAATCTGAGAAAACATGCTAGAGCATATTTACTAAGATGCTATCATAAGTAATTAAAACAAAATTGCTCTTGTCAAAATAAATGAATAAATTTGATGAGCTATTTTTCTTTATTTTGCAGATTTGTTCCACCTTATTACTAATTCATAAAGCCCACAAAAGGTCTCTAGCCATCATTGTGATTAGTTAAATTTTGCTGTTGTTGCATTGTTATGAAAGGGGCAGAAAGTCAGAAGGGCATAGCAGAACAAATAGATAGGTTGAGGGTACATTTCTGCAGGTACTTTAACTGAGAAGGTATAAGCCATGTACCATGTGAGGCCAAGGCAAGAGTCATCAGTAATGTTCAATATTTGTAAGTGCTGACTTAGTGATTTTTCAACATAAGGGACATTCAGAATGTATTGAAAGCATTGATTTCATACTTATAAAATAACAGTAGGCTATTGTTTCATAATACAAGCTATAGAAAGCAAAGCTTGACCACATGTTCCATTCTTGGGTATTGACAGGTATTAGCATGCTAGGCTGAGTGCGGAGTAAAGGAATATCATACTGCATTTGACATATCAAATTTGCACACATCAAAAGGGAGCTTAGGTTAAGAGTAATTGAGAAACATGGAAGTGACTCATCCAAAACGACATTTAACCCTAATCTATAAAGAAATGAAGGTAGTAGTGGGGTAAATCATACTGTAGCTAGTATTCCTGGGGTACTGTTTGATATAGTGTGGGGATGCAAAAATGAAACAGCCGTGGACCTACCTTTAAGGATCCTGTATTCTAGTATATTATAAAATATATTTAAAAAATTCTAATAGAATGTGAGGCAATGTTAGTTGAAAAAATTTAGACAAGTTTTTTGGGAGGTTAGAGTAAGAAGTATTTACCTCTGATTGTGGCAATCAGTGTGGCTTCTCAGACTGTGAGTGACAGGGAGGTTTTGAATATATGGAAGAACGATTCTAGGCTGAGGTAGTAACTACAACAAAGAGTCAGAGGTGCAAAAGCATGCCTGGGTTTGTGTGGCATCATATTTTTTCCTTTGGCTGAAGAATAGTTATAGGAGAAGCTATAGACTAGAATGGAGAACCTAAACTTGGAAGATCTCTGACGCCAGGTTAGACATTTTTACTTTTTTTTTTTTTTTTTGCAAGACAGGTGACTAGGATAGGGAGAGGCTGTTACTAAACCAGAGAGGGATATTATCACTTTTGAGCTTCAAAAAGAGGAAGTGAACAGTGGAATAAAATGCAGTAGTGGGGAGGGAGTTTAAAGTTGGGAAGATTGGGGAAATCCATTGCAATAGTTCAAGCAAAAAGCACTGAAGTTCTGAAATAAAGTGGTCACACAGGAATGGAGAGGTGGTGGGGCAGATGAGAGGGATGGATACTAGGTAACAGAATTGAAAAGATTTTGCATGTGATTCATTGGGATGGATGGACAAGTAGCCAATTATCATTCCAGATTTAAATCTGGATTATTAGGATCATGTTTATATCAGTGGCTGGAAGAGAAAGCAGGGGGAAGAATAACATCTGAGAAGGAAGTTGGTAAACCTCTTTTGAACACATTGAGTTTGAGGTACCAGGGAATATGTAGGTGGGAATCTTCAATTAGCTGTTCTAAGAGAAGTGTTTGGAGTCTAGTAATGTGTATGCAAAAGATCTTATAAATATTAAGTATCATTTTAGAATCTTGGGATAGAAAGATAGAGTATTTGGTTTCTCTAGCTTAAAATCATCTTGCTGAAAGTCAAGACCTGTTCCTTAATATAAAGGAGATAACTCTGGAATTGACAAGACCCATATGAAGTCAGGGGAAGAAAGTTTTAATAAGCAGGCAAAGTATCTCCAAATTTTAAAAGGGTTAGAAGCATTGGGGCCTATTAGAAGACAACAATGACAATGATGGCCACTCTATACTAATATTACCAGTGTGAGTACTTCTATTAATAATATTAATGGCTGTCAATAACACTTGTTGAGTGCTGGCATGTGATACATCACTGTGATACGTGAGTGTCATGGCCTCTCTACTCCTCACATGAGCTGGGCCACTGTTCTTCTCATTTAGCAGGTGAAGGAACCGAGGAGGAATAAAGGATAAGACTCTTGCCCAAGTCATACAGCCAGTGAGTGATGGAGCTGGAATTTGATTCCCAGGCATGGATTCACTCAACCACACAGGCAGAAACAGAGGCAACAAAAGCTGGTCCTTACCCTCAGTAAAGACCAATTCTTCCCAGAGCAATAGTGGCATTTTTAGGTCCCCAATTAAAAAAGAGAAGGAAAAAAGAAGGACCTTATTTGCCCCCAAAATATCAGCTTTAATGAATTAATTATTTCATTAAGAAATCTTACTACACTTTAAAATGAATGTTATCAGTGCTTCAGAGCAGTGTCCCACAAAACAGGTGACTAATTTTAGCATGTGGTTAAAGAAAAAAGGGAGATGGGAACTGGGGTAAAAGAACTTGAAGTCTTGAAACAGTTTTATTTGAACCTAATGATTTTTTATTAAAAATTATTTGTTGATTTTAGAGAGAGAGAAGAAAGGAGAGAGAGCAACATCTATTTGTTCCACTTATTGATGCATTCATTGATTGATTCTTGTATGTGCCCTGACCGAGGATTGAACCCACAATCTTGGTGAACTGGGATTATACTCCAACAAACTGAGCTAACCTGCTAGGGCCAATTTTTTCCTTAGAGTTTTTAAAAGATGGTACTTTGTCTGAAATTAGGTCTATTTTCTGGATTGATCAAAGGTCTTTTTCACTGTCCTTAGAACTGAAAGTTGGCATAAGGAACAGCGCTCTTGCTGTGGGTGGGGCATGTGACTAGAAAGGTATGCTTTTCACTCAGCTGTCTTGTGCAGACTGGCTTTTGTAGGGCCTCTTGCTAGTTGAGAGCCTGTAGGAGCCGATGCTAATTAAGAATTTGTCACTTGGACAAAGACAATGGGGGGGATTGAAAGTGGAAGGTGGGGGGATGGGCAGGGCAGGGAAGAGTAATGAGGGAAAATAGGGACAATTATAATTGAACAACAATAAAAAATAATGTATATATATTTAAAAAAAAAGAACTTGCCATTTGACTATACAAGACACTTCTGAGAAGTGTTGGGTTTCCTTGTAGGTTTATTATGGAAGTAGGTTGAGAATCATCATTTCAAGCAGGCTATTGGAAGTTTCTTCAAGACAGGTATGACGTTAGTGAAGAAATCACTATTCTTCCTGGGTTTACACTCATCAATAAAAGAAGGATGGTAATACCTGCCTACCTTCTCTGCAGGGTGGTTGGAAGGTTGAAGTCACATGACAGGTGGGAATGTGTTGTATAAACTGTAAAGCAAAGGTGAGAAGGGATTGCTTTTATGATTTCTAAAAGTTTTAAGTACAAATGTAGGTTTTTTTCCCCACAAATCCTATATATTAAGGGTTAAAATCCAAGAATCCAAATAGATGTATTAAAAGGTATAAGGTTTTTCCCACATGTATTATAATTTAATTCCGATTTAATTTCCTGGAGGTATCTACTATTTCCATTTTGGATTGCACATGCATGCATGTGAATGTGTGAGTATATGCATGCATGTACGCATGTGGGCACTGTGTTAAGCATATGCTCTACGACTTTGTTTTTAATCACGAATATTATTTTCATGTTTCCATGTTATGGAACACGGAAACCAGTTCCATAGTATTCCACAATGTGAATGCATCCTGATGTATTTCACCAGTCTTCTACTGACAGACATTTTGGTTGTTTCCTTTTTCTCATTATTATAAATAGTGCTGCAGCAAACGTCCTTTCAAGTAAGCTTTTGGGACTGCATGTAAATATTTCTCTAGAAAAGATTCTGAAAATTGGATAGGTTAGCAGAGAGTATACCCATTTAAAGTTTGATAAATACTGTCAATCATCCTACCAAAATTTTGGAACAGTTTGTTCACACCAAAAAAAATGTGTAAGAGTATATTTTCCTCTATAACTTTACCAACACTAGATATCAAACATTTAAAGTTTTGCCATTGTGAAAACCAAAATTCTTATTTGCACAGTATGTTTTAATTAGCTTGAGTCCCTTTCCCATTTTATATTTATTAGTACTCTGTAGTTTTCTCATTGGGAATTAGGAACGAGACTTAGCCCTAGTATTTCCTAGGATTAGTATAATTATTGTTTGTTGACTGGGCACATGGGAGCTCAATCAGTAAAGAAATAGGCTTTTGAAACTGGTGGTATTAATAGCGATGCTATCTAGTAATAATAATTCCCTAGATAATAGTAATGATCCCTGGTAGTTTCTTATGCTGTTGGGTGCAGGTCTAGGTTTCATTATTTCCTGGTTGAAAACTTTGGGCTGAGGGCTTAGCATATTTAATATCAATTTCTTCATCTTTAAAATAGAAATGATGCTACAACCCTCTCATAGAGTTGTGAAAATTAAAATTCAACAATATATTAGATCATGGTAGGTTCTCATTAAATGTGTCAAAGCCATCAAGTCAAAGAATGCTTTATGTTGAAGTTATTTGCAGTTGAACTTCAGGTTTTCTATGAAGCCTTTATTATGGTCTTACAGATTTCACTTATACTATTAGCAGCCGTATGACTACAGGCCCAATACAGTGATGTCTCATGAGTTCAGAGATGATATTCTAGAATACTGTCTCTCTGCTTATCCCAATGTAAACATGACCCCGGGATGAATGGCCAAAAGATACAGACAGTGCAAAAAATCCTCAAATTTACAGATATCTAGAATAGATTCTTTTAAAAGACATGTGGGTTTAAAGGAGGACACTAACCTCCCAAGCTATATATATATTTGATTATATATATGATCAAAAATTATATACACATATAATTTCAAGTACAAAAATTCATACATCACCTTTCAGGATTACTTTTTTGGTGTTTGTTGTAGGAAATCTGCCATTTTGACTGGGTTCCTCATAGCCACTGTAGTGTTTCAGAAACCCAACCAAGTGATATTTTTAAACTCTTTATGCTTAAGCTTATAATATGACTATGAGTATTAAGAAACATGATAAAAACAAACCTGGTGAAACCCCATATCATATATTCTGAAATTCAATTTAAGTATGTATTTATTTAATCAAATCATAGTAATAATCACCCTAGTAGGTGGTGGGACACTGTTGAATATCTGTAGTGTGAAGATGAAAAAGATCCCTTTAGACCTGAGGAACAAGAAGAGTGAATAAACAGTCCATAAGTGCTAAAATAGAGATATCAAATATCATGGGAACGGCAAGGAGTGACTGTTAAGTAAAGCTTCCTGGAAGATGCGACATGTGATTTTGGTTTGATGGGCAGGAAGTTCACCAAGCAGTGAAGAATTCAAAGGGGAGTCAGTTGGAGGCACTACTCCATGAAAAAGGCATGAGGAAGCATGGCATGATCTGAGAGAACAGTGAGGTGTCTGGATTACAAGGCACGTGGAAGTGAATAACAGAAATGCCGTGAGTACTTTGGATATAGCTCTATATTCTCTTGCATCTCCGCTTCCCTTTCCAGGCCCAGTGCCATCATCTCAGTTCAGACCCCATTTACTCCAAAAGCAAACCTTATGTGAAAGAGTATGAAGA
Source organism: Glossophaga mutica (assembly GCA_039655065.1). Classification (NCBI taxonomy): domain Eukaryota; kingdom Metazoa; phylum Chordata; class Mammalia; order Chiroptera; family Phyllostomidae; genus Glossophaga; species Glossophaga mutica. The sequence continues at coordinate 26,074,336 of CM077308.1, forward strand.
TTATTTACTCCAAAAGCCGATGCCATCTCAGTGAATATAAAGGACTATCTTTCCTTCTAACATTCCTAAAACCAGTATCGATTAATTTGGGCTCTGCTTTCTTTTCCACTAGTGCCTAGTGTGGAGTTTGGGTTGATAACCTGTTCTGGTCAAATGGTTAAATAAGAGATATGGAAGAGTAAATAAAAATAAAAACCATGAATTCTAGATGAAGATTCAAACTTCACATTTAAGTCTGTGAGCTTGGCAACGGCTTCTTGGAATATTGTGTTGAAATGGCATGTTTTAGAGCCATGTGCAGAATCATGGGAAAGCGTGTGGTTATTATGAAATTCTGACACGTACAAGGAAGGTGGGGACCCACTGTGATTTTCCTTAACACTATCTCTTCCAGCCGGGTTCCCCATCAGCCTCTGAAACTGTTATGAGTTCATGATTTTGTGCCATGTATGTGTTGGAAAAAATGACAGTGGCTCCTCATTGTCCATAAATGCAATGCCCTACCCTTGGCTGTCACTGTAAGTTCCTTGGGATCTAGACATCCACGTCATATACACTTCGTATCTTAGAAATTCTGAAGAAATATTTGTTGAATGAATGAATGTGTGAATAATTTTCCATGCTTTCATTTCTTTTCAGTGTTCCTGTAATTTTAAGTTACCTCTACTTTGTCAAAATCTTACATTTTCTTTTCATGTGGGTAAAGTGTGTTTTATAAAAATTATCTAGGAAATTTTCTCAAAAGAAGCTATATTTTATTCACAAAATGAGACTTCCTGTCATATGATATATAGATTAAGTTTTTCCTCTCTCATTTTAAAAGTTCAATCCTACTTAACCTAATTCATCTATTTGATCTTTTAAAAGCATGATTTAATTTTAAAATATGCATTATATTTACATTAAGAAACTGGGAATATTTTAAAGCTTAATTTATCTTTGTCTTCATTAATTCAATTATTTTTTCAAAGTCTTGATTTTACTGGCAGCCTGTTAACAGAAAAAGTCTCTGAAGGGAAAATGCACCAGAGTTTTCGTATTTTATGAACACGGGTTCATGAAAAGGGACATGTGAGGGAATGTGCTTCCTAGCAATTACTGTTCTGCTGTCCATCTTACTAGGCGTACTGGGGGAACTTTTCTTTCAATTTTTTTCTTATATTTGAAGCTTATCCTTGGTCAGCATCATTATTGAGAAGACTATTTGGCTTTAGGCAATGTTTGAAATTTGAATTCAACTGAGGAACACTTGGACCACTTTAACTGTTTTCTCAACCGTGGTCATCTGTGCTCTTTTCTTTTCCATTCTCATGATATTTGCTCCAGAAAGAACTCAGTTTCTTGCAAATGGAACTTCCCAGTTACATTCCTATTAACATGCACCAAGCTCACATGACCTGGTCAACATATTAAAAATGATTACTCAGTTTTATTTTTACCTTCACTATATTGCTACATAAAACTTCTAAGGCTTTCCATTACCTCAAAAAATGGGGTATTTAGTTAGTAGGTTTTGATTTATATGATAACATAGGGATAAATTGAATTATTTTATTGGAAGTATATGTTTTGTTTTTATCCATTTGGACCTACAGCAATCTTAGATTCGAAACTCTTTGAGGGAAGGGGTGATGTTTCCTTGTTCTGTGTGGCTTGCCCTGCCCCTGATGGGATGAAGTCCATGAAGCATGCGCAGTAGGCATTGATGAAATACATGGAGAGTTGTTGTGGTCCTGAGGAGCTCTACAGGATTCTCTGCCTCGACCCCTTCATTTTACAGGTGGAAATCTCTTATCCCCTATTCTTCTCCAAATGTCCATAGCTTGAATAGGAAAGCATGACAGTATTAATTTTCAGTATGTTAACTTTGTTTTCAATAATATAATATTATATTTTCTCCTACTTAAATTGGTTTGAGATACAAAACAAACATCTCTTGTATATAGATAAATTGAATTTAAATTCAGCTTTTTGTACTCAGTTGTCTGTCAGCTCAAAGGTATCTCTGAATCTTTCTGTTCTCAATTCAACTACTACCACTTGAATCCTAGCTACCAGCTCTTCTTGCCTGCCAGCATTAATTTGAAATTCCCTACACTCAGAAAACAATATTACAATCTCTTACTACCCATCAAGAAACAGTTACCACAAAGCACAGGTCCTGGTAATCAATATCATGCCAGAACATATTCATTATTTAAGGGTATTTCTTAGATCTGGTGGCAGATCTCAAAATTACATAAATCACCAAGGTGGGTGCGCATCTAGTTCCAACTCGTCCTTGGACAGATGAAGAATCTGAGGTCAGGTAAGACAGAGAAGAGATATTATTATAGTTACACAAGTGTTAACTGGAAGAAAAGGAGTCTGATTCCGGGGTCCTTGATTCTACCCATTTCTTTTCCTTTTCGTTCTGGCTGCCTCTCAGGAACAACCTGCAGAGAAGACATCTGAGTCACACGAGGTACTCAGATATGTTGAAAATTGTTAGAAAAATCACCTGTCATGATATTTCCCAAACTTGCCATTTTAATACACATGTCTCCATTTCAGTAACTATATATACCAGAACCTCATTTTCTTCATGTATGAAATGGGGTCAATAATCTTCTGGGATTTTGTGAGGTTTAAAATCACACATACACATGCTTAGAATTACATCTAGACATAGCGAGTAGGTGCTCAATAAGGTTCAGTGGTCATTGCTTGCTAATCAAATCTCCACAAAATTTCTTATGTTTTTTTTTTTCATATGCTTTTCACTTCAAGGTCCTGGAGGTAAGACTAGACAGATTTGTAGGCTAGCAATGAAAACTTTTTCAAGGGTTGCAATTCATTTGTTCCACAAATATTTGTAGACTATTCACTGTGCGGTTGTCCCTGTAGTAGGCTCTGGGGATAGAATGGTTACACTGAGATAGTTTTTGCTCCTATAGGACTTGTATCCCAGTGCAGGAACCAAGCGAAGAGCAGAAATATGGGAGTATAAATAGAATAGACACAACTAAAGTTCAAAGAAAAACACACAAAGAACAGAGTTAGAGAGTGACAGAAGAGACCTACTTTATGTAAAGTTTTCAGAGAAGGTCTTTATTTACGTTGATTTCTGAAGAATGAGTTAAGAGCTAGTCACAAAGTAGAGTGGGTGGGAGCATTCCAGGCAGAGAGTGATGGCCAGTGGTCCTGAGGTAGCAAAGAGCTGAGATATTCAAGGAGCTACCAGTGGACCAATGGGATTAGAGTGTGGTGAACAAGAGAGTGTCATGGTATTAAATGGGAGAAATAGGCAGTGGGTGGACAAGAGGTGGTGGGGTCTTGTGCATCACAGTGAGGAATTTGGTTTTTTATTCTACAAGTTCCATGGAAAGGCATTGAATGCTTTCTAAACACCCCGATCTAGTGACGTGAGGGATAGAGAAGAGAGGGCGCCTGCTTCTGTCTTGTATTTCATAGAGCTTTTACATTATTTTTTAATTGTCTGAGCAAAGTCCAAACTCGATCATTTTCCCTCTGCCTTCTTCCTTTCATCTCTGCTCACATCTTTTATGCCCCTTCTTTGCTGGAAGGAATAATAGCTTCTTGGAACAAAATCCTTCCCCCAGGTTTCCTGCAGAATAAATCCCTGTATGACCCTAAGAGGAAGTTAGACTGCCCCTCCAACAGATTTTTTGATAAATGTTGTTCATTGTGAAATTTTATTCATTTTGTGACAATTTAAAGCTATCTACTTCATGTTGCTGTGTATTCTCAAACTGAACTAAGGGTAGATTTGTTCACTTGAGCAAATAGGTATTTCATTTCAACATGTTTTTCTTTTCCCTTGCCTGCTCTAAAAGTGACTCATTTTGGATGAGAGTTCCTTAAAAATGCCATTCAGTGTTTTGAGGCATTCAAGCTTGTTTTCTTAGATCCTCACAGACTTTTTCTGTCCTCCTATGTTTTCTTCTTCACTTTAGAAATAAAGATGGACTTATTCTTATGTGCTGACTGATCACTTGAAAGCTGTTGACTATGCTGAGAAGGATCAAAGTCGGTATGTGTTCTCAGCAAGACAGAGAACCATTATCCAGCAGTGATGGTTAAAAAGTTTACTACAGTCATAGACTGAGCGAGTGGGGCCCCGCGTGTCTGCCGAATATGCTTTAGGATGTTAAATATTTCATGTACTGAAGACGAACTGACACACAGCAGGTATGTGAATTGAAACGTAGTAGTTAATTATTGATTAAAGCACAAACTCTCACTTTAATGTCATAAAGTACATTAGGACAACTATAGTATCCTATGTTTGTATTAAGAAAGCATGATGAAAGTTGTCTGAGAAGTTGGAGGTATTGCTAAAATATTTGGAAGCACCTCTTAGTAAATTTATAGAGTAATTGGAGATAAGACACATTTGTAGAGTAATGGAGAGGAAGTCATACTCGAAATGATTTTGTCACCAAATAGTTATAAGGATAAAAAAAATTCCTGGAATGTAAAGATCGCCACACTTAGTGATCCAGAATGTAGGTTTTGCCATTGCGTGTCTGGATAACCCTGCCTCTGCCACTGGCTGACGATGCAGATGACTTCTGTTTGCCCCTTCAGGTCCGCTCTGCGGTCCTGGATCCTACTCTTTGTTTGATCCCGGAGGCTGCTCTGTGTGGAATACATTGATAGACTCTCTGTTGTCTGATTTTTAGTTTGTTCAGCCAATGGTAGCCCTGGGAGGAGATCAGGGAGGAGGAGAATGGGGATGGCATAGGTATTCCTCTATTTTCCTCCTTGCAGGGTTCTCTAGGGCAAGCTGTGTCTTTCAACTATAGATTACATCTCCCCTATAAATTCATGTAACTAAGTCTCCCCTCTCCTCCCCTTTTCAGGCCTCAATTACTGACTCCAGGGTTCTACACTCTTATTTGTTTTGGAGACCCTGCCCACACCTTTGTAAATAGTTGCTTTATTAACTCCTTTTTAAATTATCTGAATTTATATGTACCATCTATTTTCCTAAGGGACCATGACTGAGCTGCATAATCTTGACCAAAAAAAAAAAAAAAAAAAATTAAACTGGGCTCCGATATCCATATCTATATCTATCGATATCTATAAAGTGCAGGTAAAATCATTTCTCTTCTCATATACTCTCTGCATATTTAAAATCAAGGGGTGGCTCAAAGTAACTGTGTTCAACACTGTTTTCTGCAGCTCTAGAGATTCTGCCTGTACTGCCTTCCATACCCTTCTCCCAGGAGTAACTTCCTTACTCAGCTATACTGAAGGTCTGAACAGTTTTTGTTTGGAGCAAAGACTCTATGCCTAAAACCACTTGAAAACCACTGGACTTGGATGATTGCAGGGCTCTTTGCAGCCCTAAAAATCTGTTTCTCTGCCTGGCTGTTATTTCATGTAACTGTTTTGTGCATCAGAGCTTGACTGGGGCTGGAAATTTGGTAGGCTTAGTTAGCTACAGGCTATTCAGCCTCGTGATTTACTATCTGGGCACAGGGAAGAGTCCAGTTAATTCTCCGGCATCATATTCTCTTTTACAAAATGTTTTCATGGCTTAGGATAGAGAGCCATTGGGGCCAATAAATACAGAGTGAGTAGGAGATCAAAAAGCTGCCCGCAGTGGATTCACTGTGGCCTTCTCAGCACTTGGAGCCCTTGGGTAGTAATTGCTTGTCAGTGTGCTGAGTACTGAACCCAGCCTGGAGTGGCTGTTAAACCTTGGAAGTTGTTCAAGTCCAGGAACACATTTGGAACATTCCTCCTTTTGGCTTGTTGCTTCATTCAACCTTGTAGTTTACATCTTTTACTCCCTCTTCTGTATAAAGGAGGAGAGGAAAGGTGTGAACAAATGTCTAGTGTGTGCTGAGAGCTAGACATCCCAGAGGCTGATTGTAGCACTGACTGGGATGATGAAGGAGTCAGAAGCACTACCATACAGCATGCCAAAGAACAGGTCTGGAAAACTATTGATTATAAAGTCGTTTAGATTTGCTCTTTACAACCATGTAAGGGCCTGTTTGTTCTTTTATTTAACATGTATTCAGCAAATATGTCTGAGTACCTGCGATGTGCCCAAAAGTGTGCTAGACCTTGTGGAACATGAAATGAATTTGAACAGGCTCCCGTGGTCAGAAACCTAAGTTTAGATGTATTGAGATGATTGCAATGTAATTGGCTGGCTAGAGGCAGCTCCAATCCGCTCCTCTCCTCCCTGTAGTCCTGAAATACTGAGTAGGCTGGGACGCCTAGTGGCCAGTCTTGGGAACTGCCTGGTTTTGCATTTCTTCAATAAATCCCTGCCTCTCTCTCAGGGCCCTCTCCACTCCATATGCCTTCATTATGGTGTACCTGTTGTTGCCACAGTCAAGTTTATCGCACTTTAGGCAGTGTTGCTGTCACGTTACACATGTATACTTTTTGGTAGTTTTCTCTCACCTATTCACACCAGGAAATCTACCACCGCCCTCCTTCTCATTCCATTTGTGAGCCAATAAAAGACCCTAGTTATGACTAAATGTATATAAAGAAAGTCAGAAATTTTGAAGTAAAATTAGCCAAAAACAACCAGAGCTGGAAACCACTGAAGCCCTTGTAATCACCTTCGGAATTCTGGAAAATTTATTTTCTACTTTTCTAAGCATGAACATTCAAGATTTGAAAATAAAAAGTAAAATATATCTATATTTATATCTTTTATTTATTAGGAGCTTTCATTGTATATACACATGTTTATGAGGCAAGACTTCATGAAGGAAGTGGCACTTGAACTTGATTCTGTGGGATACAGTTACTTGAAGATGGAAGTATGGGTTGTAGAAGGCATACAAGGCAAACGAAAATCCACACGTAAACTGAAAGCTCAGAGCTCTCCTTGGTTTCCGCTGCACTCTGACCAGCTTGAGTTATGGCAGTCACTTTCCTTGACTGTAATCACTTGTTTGCACATCTCTCTGTCTATAGCACTCTAAAGTTTTTAGAGAAGGGGGTGTCTTTGGTATTTTTATTTCCAGTGTTTAACACAATGCCAGGCACATATAGGCGCTCAGTAAGTGTTGAAGAATCAAGGATAAATTGCAAGGTGGATATTGAGGCTAGAAATTTATCTAGTTTGACAAGAGCAATGATTCGATAGAGAAGACATGGGATTAATGTTAGGGAGGTAGAATGGGACAGATTATGGAGGTCCTATATGCCAAGGTATTAACTAGACTGTGGGGAGCCACAGAAGGTCATGGAGAGAGAGTGTGACACAAAGGAATTAGTCTTCAGGAAGGTGAATGTGGTAGTGGTGCAGTAAGGGATGGCATAGACCAGAGATATGGGGTGAATAAAGCAAAACAGGTATACAGATATTTAAAAGTTATTTACAGTTCGGTACCCTAAACACTGGCTGTCGTATGCTTCCCCCTTCAGAGTATTGTCAGTCTTCTCAGACCTGAATCCTAGTCTGCCACTTAGTACTCGTATGATCTTGACCGTTGTGCCTAAGTTCTTTAAATGTATTTCCAGTGTGTTTTACTGTGAAGATTGATGAGAAACAAAACAACTATAAAGTATTTGGCACGGTGCTTGATGAGTGGAACATATTCAATACATGGTCACTATGAGTATTATTGTTATTATTACTTGTGAAGCCTACAAGTAACCATTTAATGCTGCAGGGATGGAATGACTTTTCTGTACTTTTTTCCTCTGGGTATTCAAAATCAAGGAATTGGATCATGATTAGTAAGATTTGATTGATTTGATAAAAAAAGATTCCTTCTCTTTTGTCTCTTAGCAAAAGTACACATTTTCAAGCAAAATTGCATGTAGAGGAATCATGCATGGGGGTAGGGTATCATGGAAAACCTCTGGTCCTCCATTTGTTTCAGAGGAACAGTGTGATCTTGGGCAAGTCAACTCATCAATCTGGATCGCCATTTTCTCAGCTAGAAAATGAAGGGTTAGACCAACTGATCTTTAAGTTCCTTCCTAACCAAATATTAAATGATTTTTCAAGTTGCTCTTTAAATTTCCAAGCTCCATCAAACAGCTCATTACATAGCCTGCTTGCTCATTTGATGTCTCTATGTATTTTTCATCTTATTTTTCAGTCTAGATTTTTATTTGGCACATTTTCATTAGCACTACAGTTTTTTGAACTTTGCTTTCTGTAGATGATAGTTGTGTGGGTGTGCGTGAAAGAGGAGTGAGGGGTGTGGGGTGCAGGGGGAGGGGTGGGAAGAGAGGGAAAAGGAGAAGGTTTTGGCCAGATCTAGGGCTCTAACTTTGTTGGTGGTGAGCATTGCTTTAACTGCTTTCTCAAATATCTGTGAACTCTTGCAGCTTGGATGCTGCAGATGAAGTTTGGCAGCATCAGTCTTGCTTGAGTTTGTTTATATCTACTAATTTCCACGAGAAAAAGCACTTCTAGAGGGAAAACAGATTGGTCTTGACTCCTTTTTCTTGTAAGATTTGAAGATATTAAAATATGTCTGATGGATTAGGATGACCTTCAAAAGGCCAAATTGTGGGGAAGAGCAATGAGGTACATGAAAGGCAACTCATTTGGAGGCATAAATATCCTGACCTGGGGAGCCTTTCTCTCAGTGGCTCAGCTTTGCAGGCAAGAAAATCCTGATTCATGCCCAGGATGATCGACACTGGAACCAGTTTTTTAAATCCTCACCCAAGGAGAGAGGAGCATCAATGTGAGAGAAACATTGATTGGCTGCCTTCTGTACGTGCCATGACTGGGGATATTGATACACCCACCCTGACACTTTGGATATGCCTTGGGAACAAAAAAAATCATATATGTTTGAATGGAAAGAACTTCATCAGAACATGGAGACTCTAAGACATCAGGCAGCTTTTCTATGGGATTACTGACTGAGTGAAGCTGAAAGCTAACAGCATTATTTCTCTACCACACATCATGGAACTGTTTTTGCCTGGGGAATCCCTGGAGCTCTGTACTCAAAAGCAACATGAAAATGTATACGCCACCACCACGGTGCAGTATGGAAGCCCAACTTCACCACCAGACACTCATTGACAATGATGTTGATTAAAAGTAACAAACAGAACTGTTGGGGGCCAGCAAATATAAATGCTTATTTTAGTGGGTGTCAAGTTCAATCTTTTTTTTTTTTAAGAACAGTAAACACCTTTATCACCTGAGCTAAGACAGGAGGGAGGAGGATTTGTTTGCGTTTCTGGGCCTTGATTGTCCTCAGACAGAACCCCAGCCCCTTGCTGTCCAGCACATAGCCATCTGCTCAGCCACACTGGCCTGGTCTTGGAGCACTGCCTGCAAGAAGCGTGCCCTGCTGGACCTGATCCTCTAGAAAACGGCTGACTTTAGGCATTCTTTTTCTCTTTATCACATTTCTTCTGAATGGTTTTTTAAAATTGTTTTAAAGTTATATTTTGTTGATAATGCTATTACAGGTGTCCCAATTTTCCCCCTTTACCCCCCTCCACCCAGCACCCCCTACTCCCTCAAGCAATCCCCACACCATTGTTCATGCCCATGGGTCATGGGTATAATAAATTCTTTGGATGCTCCATTTCCTACACTGTACTTTACATCCCCATAGCTATATTGTAAATACCTATTTGTACTTCTTAATCCCCTCACCTCTTCACCCATTCCCCCACATTCCCCTCCCATCTGGCAACCATGAAAATGCTCTCTGTATCCATGTATGCATGATTCTGTATCTTTTCTTCTTGTTTGCTTAGTTATTTTTAGATTCAATTGTTGATAGATATGTATTTGTTGCCATTTTATTGTTCATAGCTTTGATTTTCTTCTTTTTCTTAAATAAGTCCTTTTAACATTCAATATAATAATGTAATGGTTTTGTGATGATGAACTACTTTAGTTTTTCTTGTCTAGGAAGCTCTTTATCTGTCCTTCAATTCTAAATGATAGCTTTGCTGGGTAGAGCAATTTTGGCTGTAAGCCCCTGTCTTCATGATTTTGAATATTTCTTGCTAATCTCTTCTAGCCTGTAAAGTTTCTTTTGAGAAATCAGCTGACAGTCTTATGGGAACTCCCCTGTAGGTAACTAACTGCTTTTCTCTTGCTGCTTTTAAGATCCTCTCTTTGTATTTAACTTTTGGCATTTTAATTGTGATGTGTTTTGGAGTGGGCCTCTTTGCATCCATCTTGTTTGGGACTCTCTGTGCTTCCTGGACTTACATGTCTGTTTCCTTCACCAAATTAGGAAAGTTTTCTTTCACTATTTTTTCAAATAGATTTCCAATTTCTTGCTCATTCTCTTCTCCTTTTGGCATCCCCAAAATGCGAATGTTGGACCTCTTGAAGTTGTCCCAGAGACTGCTTACACTATCCTCATTTTTTGGATTCTTTTTTCTTCTTGTTGTTCAGATTGGTTGTTTTTTGCTTCCTTATGTTCCAAATCATTGATTTTTTTGTAGGCTTCATCCGCTTTACTGTTGTTTCCCAGTAAAGTGTTCTTTATTTCAATTAGTGTATCCTTAGTTTCTAACTGGATCTTTTTTATGCTGCTGAGGTCCTCACTAAGTTCCTTGAGCATCCTTATAACCAGTGTTTTGAACTCTGCATGTGACAGACTGCTTATCTGCATTTTGTTTAAATCTTTTTCTGGAGTTTTGATCTATTGTTTCATTTGGGCTATATTTATTTGTCTCCTCATTTTGGCAGCCTCCCTGTGTTTGTTTTTGTATATTAGGTAAAGCAGCTATGACTCCCTGTCTTAATAGTGTGGCCTAATGTAGTAGTTGTTCTGTAGGTTCCAGTGGCACAGCCTCACCTTTCACTCAAGCTGGGTACTTGAGATGCACCCATCATGTGGGCTGAGCACACCTTCCTCTTATAGTTGAGCCTTGATTATTGTTGGCAGGTCAGTGGTGGGTATTTACCCAGGCCAGTCAGCTGCAAGGACTGGCTCTGACCACTAACCACCAACCTCTACCCTCTGTGGAGAATCAGCTGTATAGGGGCAGGGTGGTGGTCCTCCGATGTGGTCTGTACCTGTCCTCTGGGTGTACAGGCTCTGGGGTTTCCCTTGTGGTGTAGACCAAGGTCAGCTCCCACTTGTGTTCTGCCTGGGGCCACCCTGCCTGAGCTATAAGTTATGGGGACTTATCTTCCTTGCACTAGAACCCTGGGCTGGGGAGCCTGGTGTGGGGTTGGGACTCCTTGCTCACAAGATATCCCTCCCAAATTTTTATCCACCACATGTAGATGTGGAACCAGTCCGTTTCATGTCTCCACCCCTCCTACAAGTCTGGATGGATGTAGTTTCTTTAATTCCATAGTTGTCAGACTTCCATTCAACTGGATTCCTGATGGCTACGAGTGGTGGTAGTTCTATATTTTAGTTATAATTTTGATGTGGTTGTGTGAGGAGGCAAGCTGTGTTTACCTATGCTGCCCTCTTGACCAGAAGTCCTCTTCTTTAATTGTTTTTTGTTTATAATCTCTACTTCCTTAGGAGTCAGCCTGGCCCCCTTCTTGTGGCCCAGGGGCAGTGCATAGTGAGACTTGTACTACAGTCTATGTGGTGGGCTGTCAATGAGCATAATGCAGTCCTATATTAGGGTTGGACCACTTTCTTAATGGATGCATTGTAGACAACATTAATAATTCTTGTTTTGCTTGTATAACACTGGAACCCCAGGAGAAGTTGTCCACATCCAGCATCAAGGCATGGCACTCCTTGCTGCCTTCCCACAAGTGGACTGGATGTATGTGGCAGGGGCCAATCTTACTATTAACAGCAGTACTCATAATTTTGCATCTTGTGGTGGGGCTTTCTCTTGTCCCCATCTTGTGGCACTTATATTAGTTGTCCCAAGAGATGCACATGGAAAGAGCTTAAACTCTATCTTAAGGGCTGTGTTCCTCTCTTCAAGCAAGAAGCAGCATATAAACATGGGCACTTGGACACATGAGCACCTTTGGAGATTCTTATAGATCTTTGGGAAAAAATATTTGTAGAATATATTGGAATTATTGTTCAAAGAGTAGGGTAGGTAAGAATACAGAGCCATTGCAAATTCTGTATTAATTAATGTAAGTGTGACTTCATTTAAATATCAGCCCATATTAAATTAACATATATGCAAATATACTCACAAACATAGAGAAAGATTAAACTGACTTTACGGCCAGTTGTATTTATTCATGTGAATAGTGACAACACATTCTGCTCTTATAGAATAGGTAACATGAGGCCAACCCTGACAGATAGAGTCTCTTTTAATATACTAATAAACCAGATTTTTGAGTCTACTCTGTAAAGTTGAAGAAAGTACCTAAGAGATCTGAGTGGCTAGCCAGGTTCTATCAGATGACCTCTAAATTCCCTGTACAACTTATGCCTATTGTCTGTCTCAACAGTCATCTGAAAATCTTAATGAGTTGGAAGGGTAGGCAATATTACTTTTATCCAATTGAGGTGGAATTGTACAAGGGCTCAGAAAGGACTGTCAGTTTGCTCAAAGTCACATTAAGGTTGATGGTGGAACATGGACTCCAGATACTGTCTTCTTGCTTTACTGTGTTATTTGTTCTCTTCTCTTATGTGGTCAGTGGGATAACCTGAAGCCTGAAGGTATAGATGAAAGGGGAGCAGGAGTAGGGAAGTTCCCTTTTCCATTGGAATAGGGGCAGTGAATCTAGACAGATTATTGAAACTAGAGTTAAGCCTTTTTTAAAAAGTCTTCTTTTTTTCAAAAATTATTCATCAGTCTGGACCAGACTTCCCTGCAAGTCTGGAAGTCAAGTCTATATGTGTGTGTGTTTGTGTGATGAGATGGGCAAGGATCTTGGGATTATTTCTGTGATTCAATTTACTACATTTTACAAGTAGCTCTGATAAACATGGTAAGACTATAACAATTCACCTCTTGTTGATTCCAGATGCAAAGGAGAAATTTATGGTCTGGGTCATTTAGTTTTCTCCTGAAGCCTGGAAATTTAACTGTCTTAATATTTTCCTATTATGTCATAATCCAAGTGGCTTATTATTAATTTTCCAATGTATTTAAAATTTTATCTTCTTTGTAAGAGTTTGGGTTACATGTGAGTTTAACCATCAGACTGAAATCAGATAATGGCTGAGTTTAGACGTTCTCTACAAAATACCTGATAATATATAGATCAGTATCTTTGAAAATATGAAATATAGAATTTCACATATATATGTAAATTCATCTTCTTAAAGCTCATCTATTGTAATGAGTCTTTTTTGTGGTTAAGGAAGTGTATACTTGTTTGACTTCCTGTTGAAAATAAATAAATGCCCCTGAGAAGGAAAACACGTGAATTCTCTATCAGTTTTTATTCTATGGGCTTTTTCGATTAACTAATGATAATTTCAGGAGGCTCTAAAGGAATTAGACATACAAAAAAACACATTTCCCTGGTAGGGCTAAGTCCTATGGATACTACTCCAAACAAGAGTCAGCATGGCAGGAGAAAGAACTGGGTTAGAATTGTGATGCTGTATCATTGCAAATATGACACTTTGGACAATAAAATTAAATTATACAATCCTGCATTTATTTCCCTATAAAATGGGATTGATAATATTTTCCTATCTGACTTCAAAGGATTTTTATGGTGGCCCAAGTTCAATAATGAACCCAAAACTGTTTTATAAAAGCTTGTATCATTTAAGATTCTTTGAATATAAACAACAAATTTTAGCTAACTTAAGCAATAAGAGAATTTATCAGAAGGGAAAACTCACTAAATGAAAGGACAAAGCTGGAATACTAGGAACAGAAGCCCAGGAACCAGGGGCTGGACCAGGGATCTGAATTACAGAGACTAGTGGGTGGTCTTGTCAGGATGCCATCACAAGGCAGAATCAGTTCCACCTTTCTCTCTTTGAGATCTTCTGCTCAAGATTCAGAATCCCTGGGGAGAGGCTGAGACCAAGTGTCCCCATCCTGGGCAGCAGCCTTCCACCTGAATTAGCTGGGGCAAGACACCTTGATTAACTGACCATCAAGACTGCTGACACCGAGGAAAATGAAACACTATCAGGGAAAAGCTGAGAATGGAGACTGGGTGGTGAAAACCCAATGTTTACAGTAAGGGCTGTACAATTATTTGTCCCAGTGGGAGGGCAGGCTACTGAGAGGATGTAATGAAGACAGTGAGGGGTGGGGCAGGGGAACTCCAAAGAGCTGAGGATTCTGTGGCAGGGGTGTGTACTTTGGGGAAAGGGTGAGGTAGTAGAAAGAAGAAAGAAGGGAGGGTGGTTGATGAAATAGAGGTGGGAGGACACTCAAAAGATAAACACCAGTAATTTTGCTTACAGAATATTTTTGTGGCCAATGATTTCATATAACATTTGAAGATAAACATTGACATTTTCAGTGATTTTGTTTTGTTTTGCTTTTTTTGCTTCTCCCAGTTCTTCAAAAGTGGGCGAGTCTATCTTGCATGAATCTCAGGGCTGCAGGGAGGTGTCTGAGAGGAAGGTATGTTTGGAATGGCTGGGCCCCTGCCACATGTCAGCCAGAAAAGCTCCTAGCTATATGTTTTATAAATCGGTGTTTCATGTGTGAATCTCTTTAGAGTAAGGCCAAAAAAAAAAAAAAAAAAAAAAAAAAAAGATCTTGCTGCTAAAAATATCACCAGAAAACCAGTGTCTGCTAAAGGAAAACATGATTTTTTTTGTATAGCATATTTAGGCTCTTCAAACTGTTTCAGTCTCCTTCAACAGCTGGGCAGCTGGGTACACAAGCACAATATTGCTTAGTGTTTGATTCATATTGATATTACATCAGCATTGTTTGTGCAATTCATTATGCAATAGACAAAAAGAGCCACAGTCTGAAGAAAATGTTCACCTGCCAAGATAGTTTGTTGAAATAATACTGAATCATGCTTGATCTGTTTGGTCAACAGAGAAATTATTAGGCTGAGGCAGATCTTTGACAAAAAATATCACCTTTCTTACCATGTGCCCTGAAAGGCTGGAGTCCAGCTACCCTGGAATTTCAGTCCTCCTTGAGACCTGGGAGTTATTTTAGCTTGTTCATTTGCCCTCACTATCCATTAACATTTCCATGTGTTTCGCAGAATGAATGGGTCTGTGTGTTGAGTTGAAGTTAGAGGGGTATGTGCCAGCAGGTGTATGACAGACTTCGGGAAGTGCATATTCTTAGCTTTGCCCCAAGCAAAACAAATTGCATGCATATTCTTAGATTGATCAAAATAATCTGAGAAGAGAATTTCACGTAGGGTCAAGTCAGTACTAAAATAATGATACCTTAGACATATAATAATCTACCATTTGGCTTTCAAGGTGCTATACAACTTATCATTCAATTGTATGTTTGCTATAATTGTGTAGCAACACACTCAGGGTCAGAGTGGAAATAACATTATACCTATGTCTGTCTGTCTAGCATATCTATCTACCTCCAAATATACCACTGCAATTGTTTTAGTCTCTGTATTCTGTTAATTCTAAAAAACTCTTTGTGTAAATTATAAATATGTAAATTCAGTTACGTATACATGCATACTTCACTTGTATGGGGATAAAAATGGTCTGTGCATTATCGAGGTTAATGGTTGTCTGATGAAGAAGAGGAAAGATTAAACAAATTATATAATAGAGCATGACAATGACAAAGGGAAGACTGGGAAACTTTTTGAATGAAGATTGTAGGGTATAGAATGCTGTTTATATTAAATAGCCATTTTTAATATGTGAAATCTGAAATAACATCTTTGAAAACGTTGAAAGTATTAAAACAGCATAAAGGAGCAGAAAAATCCCAGTACAAATCCCACCACTCCAAGGCAACTGAGGGCAGCTCTGTATATTTCCATCCAGGCTTTTATCTTTTTCTCCTTTCATTTTTACATAGTTGTGTTCATGCAACATGTATAGTTTTGTGCTTTGTTTTGTTCAGTAAAGAGTATATAACAGACCCATTGTGTTTGTGAATAAATATTCATTTAATATTTTAGATAATCTCAAAATCTAGATTTTCAGAAATGAACTTAATGAGCTAAACATGCATTCATTTTTTGAGGCTCTTAACCGCCAGAAGTTTCTGCTAATTTACATTGCTATTTTGCATTTCCACTGACACTTTCATGTATAAATTCTGAATCCCTCAATGGGAATTCATATTCCATTGGGTAGGATAATTAAGTTTCATCAACACTGAATTGCTAATTTTTATTGAATTTACAAATTTGGTAGGTAGTTATCTCTGCTTTGTTATTTTTGCATTTCTTTAGTTACTAATACTAATGCTTTTCATGTGTTTATTGGCCAGCAGTATTTCACTTTTTGTGAATTATCCAGTCATGTATTTGTATACATCTTCTATTCCTGTATTTGTATTTTTATTTGAATTCACATATTTTTATAATTTTTACTTTTATGGATTATTTAGGGTTGTAACTGTTAAATTGCACATGTTTTTTAGAACTTACTTTAAACTTCATTGTTCAAGTTTATTATTATTTATTTTGGTTTCAATGCAGGAGAATTTTAAGGTGCTTTATGTTCAAATATATCTACCTATTCTTTCATGATTTCTGCCTTTAATTCCATACTTCAGAAGGTTTTCCACCATGTTAGAAATATATAGACTAAAACAATTATAGTGGCCTATTTGGAGATAAAGATTAGACATAGTGTTTATAGTGCTCTTCATATTTTATATTTAACATTTTGTTCTCTCTGGAACTTATTTTGGTGTAGGGACTTAATTTGGTTTATTCCCCCTTAAACTTGTTCTGGCCCGTAGGCCCGACAAGACCTGGTCCCTGGCTATTCCACTAAACCCGATCATCTCCCTCCCTCTCCTCTGAACCACTATTCTCCATCCACTCTGTCTTTCTCACTTTTCCTTCACACCCGTGCTGTTTCCTCCCTTGTGGTTTTGACACTTGATTCCCTTGCTTGGAAAGCCCTTCCCCATCTCTCATATGGCTCGTTCCTCATTATTCCCATCTTTTTCAAAGAGGCCTTTCTGACCACTCTATCTTGAAGGCACTTCCACTATCATTACTGGTCTCTCTGGAGCTTGTTATATTTCTTTTTTACCAGGACATAGTAACGTCCAAAATTAATTGCCCGTTTGTTTGTATACTTGTTAATTGTCTCCAACAGCAGAATATAAGCTCCATGGCAACGTGAGCCTTGCCTGTCTGCTTCACCACTTTTTCCCCAACATTGAGAATTGGATTGGCCTGGCATGTATATATATTCAATTGATATGTTCTTTGGTTAAATGAATGAATAGATTTGATGTGTGTTACTAGCCGAGTATCATAAGATAAAGAAAAAGACAACAATAACAGCTAACCTTTATTGTGTTCTTATTCTGTGATAGACTTCTAAGTGACTTATAGGCATTATTTTCCATAATCCACCAAATAGGATCTGTTTATTGAGAAAATTTATTACTGCAGTAGCACTTAATAACAGTGGGTACTATTATATCTCCCACTTACAAGTAAGATAACAGAGGAACTGAGAGCTTAATTTAATGGTCGAGATCAAATAGCTCGCAAAGGGAGTATGTGGTGGCTATATCTATATATCTATATCTATATCTATATCTAAATATTTCTCAGCCCAATTCCTCTGGGAAATTTTTTTAGATTTGCTGTAACTAGTTTATTCTACCAGGGGACTCTTGGATATTTCCATTAGCCTCTCCTGTTTTCCAAGTAATCTTACTGGACTTTTGGTTACAATCTCATTAAACCTCCTCTTAGTTTGGAAAGAATTTCATCTTTTCAAAATGAAGTCATTCTCTTCTAGGAGAATTGTCTGTCTTTATCTCTGTTACTTTATGACCCTTGAAGAAGTTTTGTAGTTTTCCTCATAGGTCCTGCTTATTTTTTAATTAAGTTTATAATGAGCCATTTTACATTTTTTGGTTGCTATTATAAATGGGATATTTTATGTTAAATTTTTGAATTGTTTGTTATAAATTCTTGCCCTTAAATTGTTGTGCAAAGCCATATATTCATCATCAGGGTTTTTGTTTCAGAGCCATTATGTTCTCAATTTGCATCTTCAGAAAAAAAATACTGCCCTGCCAGATGTTCAGAAATGAATGTCAAAGTCAGGAAACTACCATGAGAATGATTGTTAAGACTATGAGCTTAGAGCAGGGCAGACCTGGGCTCAAGTTCTAGCCCTTAACTCTGAATACGTTACTTAGATTCTCTGAACTTGGTTTTATCTGTAAGTAAGTATAAAGATAACTTGCATTTACAGGGCTGTTGTGAGAGTAAGGGGGTCATATCAAACATTTAGCCACTGAAAGGTACACACTAAATGCCTAATAGATGGTTGCTGTTGTTAAGGGCTACCAGTTTCTAAGTGATTTGCAAATCTTTTTCTCTAGATATTAAATTATGAAGGGAGCATCAGATTGTGGAGTTTCATGTTCCTTGGTGGGGGGTGATGCAGAGAACCTAAAGGACAAGCCAGCGACAGGAGTCACTTTTATGCAATGTCTATAAAGTTAAATGGAGATGTGAAGCTTCATTTGTGTTTCCATCTCCTTCTGTGTTAATAACTGTAAATATGTAGATAATTAAACAGGTACGCATATCATCCTTTAACTTTTTAAAACTCATATTACATAGCAAGATTTTTTTCACTCATGGGTTTCTTTTGCTCCCTTGAGTACCCTCATCTCTTCACTATAATTATCCCTGTCCCCTACACTGACTGAGAAATGTACCCAGCTCTAGCCCATAAATACAGATCCTGAAGAAGAAAGAAAATAGGGAATGGGGCATTTAAAAGTTTTTCTATATGATCGAATCTTACTCCTTTTCATACTCTGGGTATGTCTTGCATGTTTTTGAAACTAATAGGATGAGCATAAACACAAGCCTGTTGGTGGGGAGGGATATCATAGTGGTTAGATTGGGGCTAACTTAGTCTGCACCAAAACTCCTACCTCTGGTTCTGATCTCTTTTGTTGTTACTTTTGCTAGAAATTTTTTCCTCCATATAAATGAGTCAGTCTACCTTTTTCTCTCAATAAATAACATGCAGTGATGATAATTTACTCTTTCAAAACTGAGACCATTGCTATGCCTGAGAACATCCTCTCCAACACGCATGCATTCTTTTTGTTATTCAGGTACAATTTAGTGTTAGAGAAGGTGGGGGAGTAGGGCTGACTGTTTGTGATGAGGAGGTCTTGGAGAGTCCTGCAATGAGTTCAGTGGATTCCAGTGAGTAGAGGGTCACCTAGTCCTGCAGAACAGGCATGGGATTTGGAGTCAGACAGCCCTCAGCATGAATTCTGCCTCTAGCACTTATAAGCTGTGTCCTCTTTGTCAATAACCTTCCTGAGCTTTAACATCTATGGTTATTATTTGGGAGACAACAGAACCCACCAGTGTGTTTGTCATGGGGATTCAACAAGACCGTGTATATTAAGAGCTTAACACAGCACCTGACACATGGAATGTCAAAGACATCATGACACTCATGATTGTTACCCTCATTCAGGCCAGAGGCAGGGAAGGAAACAGTCATGTTCTGATAAAGAGATGTACCTTGGCTAGTTTAAAACATGCTCTGTAGTAGTGCCATTTTCCTAAAAAGGTCTAAACTGTGACTACCTAGTGTGTAGAGAAGGCAAGGTGACTTTCAGCCTTCCTGTCCTACATGTTGGGAGCTTTGCTGGCGAATGGTGACTGGTAAATGTTTTCCAGACTCTGCTGTCACACTGACATTTGATGGTTTCTTAATGATTTTCCATTTCTTCAACGTGTTAAATCATAAACTATAGCTATTTTGTTGGGCCATGGCAGGCCTGTCTGTGATGTTGAGTAATTGCTTGGCAAACAGAAAAGATTGCCTTCTATATTTAAACATGTTTATCAATCATGCCTTCCAGACACCATCTGCCCAAGAAGGGCCACAACAAGTGGAGGTCCAAAGAAAGATGACTTTGGGAGGAAGCCTTTCCCAGGAGCATAGAGCAGAACCGTCTGGTTCTAATGATGGTTCAAGGTGGATGAGGAGAGGGGAAGGGGGATGTATGCTCACATAAAAGCTTTATTCACTAATTAATCGAACAAAGCAGGTGCCAGGCTGCTTTGAATTCTGCTGGCAGGCGGCAAAATGTGCTATTTCCCCTGCTAAGTCCTTCAACACAGGAGACATCTCTAGCAATCTTTACAGCAAGCATTAAAGGAAAAATTCAATTAATATGAACCCTGAGGTTAACTTTTCAAATCTCATACAGGTGGAGAGTTGAAAGGAAAGATAAGAAAAGAAACGAAAAAAAGAAAATGGAGCTCACTATCATTAGGTATTATTCAAGAACATATTGGCTAGATTTAGTCCCGACTCCCTAGCTTGGGATTCGAAGTTACTCTCACTTTCACCTTGCTCTGCCTGGGACACTGCCTCTGAAGCCTTAGTACCAGTGGCCTTCGTGGGGGTGGTAGGGGAGTGAGGCTGGAGGGGGAAGGAGGCTTATTTTCCACTTCTCCTATGATGCCTTTTACATTAACCTCATAGATATTCTCACTCTATTTACTGGCTGAGACTCAAAGAAAGTTTGGGGAACTTGCCTAAGGAATCCAGGCAGTGGGTGAATGGACTTGGCTTAGTTATACTAGCATCATGCCTCCCACCATCCCCACCATGCCCACCTAATTGAACGTTCCTGAGGGTGAGGCTTACTGCTTATATAGCTTTTTCTGCTTTTTCTTTATTATTAGAAGTTAACACATGCTCTATGCAGAAAACTTGGTAGCATAGAAAAGCCAAAGAAATTTAAGCACTTACACTTCCATGGATTTTCATTGATAATTTCATTTGTGTGCTTCCATTCATGTGTGTACGTGCTCATACATAATCATGCCATTTGGAAAGCTGCATACTGGCTAAGGGTAAGTAGACTACATTCAGACAAATCTAGACCTGGGTCTGAATCTTTTACTGTTGAATCACATTGGACAAATTTCATCATCATTTTGACCCTCAGTTTTCTCATCTGGGAAAATAATAGCCCTTCTGAATTTCCATTTCCTCATTTATAAAATGGGAATAATAATGTCTACTTCCTAAGTACTTTCTGAGAATTAAACCATATTTTTTATGTACAGAACATAACACTGGGTCCACTTGATTAACTGTTATTATAATAACAGCAGCAATGGTTACTGTGGTTATTACAATTATTTATCAGGAATATTTTCTTCATCAGTAAATGCTTTTCTATAGCAGTATATCTCGACCTTTTTTGTTCATTATTGTCCCACAAAGGAGCTTTTAAAGACATTCTTTTTCCTGAATTACCCCCCCCAACCCCAATGAACTTCTAATACCTCAGATACAGTGCCATTTATGTACTGTGTGCATATCTGTGCTTTGCACATGCAAAGACCAAGACTTTGTTCAGCCCTGCAAAGCAGCAATGTTAAGCCTTCATTGAGAACGCATGTTTTACAACATGATTTATAACATCACATCACAGTCTGTTATATATGTGAATGGTAATTTAGGTCATCAAGACTTTATTATTTAATACTTGAGTTATTTTAAATGTTTTCCTATTTTTAGTTACATTATAATTAACACATTATACATATATCTCCTGTTTATGCAAGCACATCTTTGTGTATGCCTTTGATTTGTCTTAGGATAAATTTCTCAAAATGAAATACCTCGACCAAAGGTTAAGGGATTTTTAAAGTAATTTTGATATATTTTTTAAAAAGTAATTCTTCAGAAATTTTGATGCCAAACTATACTTTTATTAGCAGTGTTGCATGTAATTATCTCACTAAATCTTAGCTAAATTGGGTATTAAAATATATAATTTTTTACGATTTCTAAAAATCTTGGGGAAGGTTTAGTTTTGAGTCTGTTTTGCATCCCACAATATCTAGGGATGTGCCTGCCTAACTCCATGACGTGGCTCACTGGGCCTATCAGGATTCATCCCAGGCTTTCCCTCTATACTTTGCTTACTCCGTATATCACCATAATGAGCACCCTCCATATCTCAGCATGATGAGCACCCTCCATATTTCAGCATGATGAACACCTTCCA
Source organism: Glossophaga mutica (assembly GCA_039655065.1). Taxonomy (NCBI): domain Eukaryota; kingdom Metazoa; phylum Chordata; class Mammalia; order Chiroptera; family Phyllostomidae; genus Glossophaga; species Glossophaga mutica. Next base: position 26,096,395 of record CM077308.1, read on the forward strand.
TATCTCAGCATAATAAGTACCCTCCCTATCTCAGCATAATGAGCACCCTCCCTATCTCAGCAGAATAGACACTGTGCAGTTCCCAACCAGTCCATATATTTATTTTCTTTCATGTTCTTGAGTAGTCTGTTCAGCAATGGGTTTTCACTGAGGGTGACCCTGGTTTAGATACTAGGAACGAATTCAATATAAGTGTCCGTATTTCTTCCCAACAGCGCTACCATTTTTAAGTTGGATCTAATTAAGAGGTTTTTTTTTTTTCCTAGACACAGTGAAACTAGATGAAAGAGACACAAAGCCAGATAACTGAATAGAGATAGGAACCAATTTGGGGGAAAGGTCAGGTCTGAGTTTTGGGGTGAAAAGATATTTGTTTATGTGTCAATTGTTATTGAGTATCTACGATGTGTGTAGCACGTTGTGGTCCTCGTTCCTGCACACATGGTGGCAAACAAGACAAATGCGATCATGTTCTCAGAGACGGAACATATCTGCATGCGGCACTAACAACCCCAATACGAGAAAGTCACATCACCTCTGAACGGCAAATTCAGAACAGTGCAGAACAGAAAAATGTGGGTAATGCAGGGAGGTAAAATAAAACAGTGATAGCACATTGGCCTGCTAAGGATTTTTATCAGTTTCTCAGAGAGGAGACAAGTGAAATGTATTATTAGAATTGCCCTGTATTATAATAGCCAAGATTTGGAAGCAGCCCAAGTGCCTGTCAGTAGATGAGTGGATAAAAAAGCCGTGGCACATTTACACAATGGAATGCTACATAGACATAAAAATATTTTAAAATAAGAAATATTTACCTTTAGTGACAGCATGAATGGACCTGGGGAGTTTTTATATTTTATATTTTTTTATTGATTTATTTTAGAGAGGGGTGGGGAGAGAGAGAAACATGGACTTGATATTCTACTTATTTATGCATTCGTTCTTTGATTATTGTATGTGCCCTGACTGGAGATCACACCTACAATCTTGGTATATTGGGAGGATGCTCTAACTAACTGAGCTACCTGTCCAGGGCTGGACCTGGAAAGTATAGACAAACAAATGAAATAGAAACAGACTCAAAAATGTAGAGAACAGACTGATGGCTGTTAGAGCGGAAGGGACTGGGTTAAAAAGGTGAAGGCATTAAACAAACAAAAAAACTCATAGACACAGACAATGTATGGTGGCTATCAGAGGGAAAGGGAAGAGGGGGAGGTAGGTGAGGGCAAAGGTGGGAATAAATGGTGATGGAAGGAGACTTGACTTGGGGTGGTGAACACACACTACAGTATATAGATGACGTGTTATAGAATTGTGTACCTGAAACCTATATAATTTTATTAACTAATTCACTTCAATAAATGTAATAAAAAGGTTACAAAAACTCCTTTTCTACTTTTTTCTTCTGCTGCACTCATAATAAATGTAATCAGTTGTGGCTGTGAATAAATGAGTTAGCAATACAAGTCCAGCAGGTACTGAATCACTGCAGTAGAAGACACCTGACCTCTAAAGAGAAGTACCCCCAGACTATGTGAGTGAAGAATGCTCTGTCTCTTTTTCTTATTTTCAGCAAGAATTCTCCTGTCCTCAACATTTTCCTACTTTATAAGATTAGAGATGTCTGGATCTGATATTTGAATACCCTGTGTTCCACACAAAGGTGCTGTGTTTTTCCTTTACTTCCAGATTTTTTTGTGGGTAGATACATTTTCTCTTGTACCTTTAATTGAAATTCTGTAGGAATACATTTAGTCTGCTTTTGGTTGGTACCCAGTCTATTTATTACTTATAGAGCTGGTGAAATTACCTCAACCTTCTCATTTTTTCCCAGAAGCTACCTTCTGTGTATATTACCTGTGGTTCTTCCATTTTGGGTATTCAATCGACAAAGAAACAGAATTCTAAAATGTAAGTTTTATGGATTCTCTTTTTCCACTCTATTTGCATATATAGCTCTTTGCAGGCTGAGTCCATGCTCAGATCTGAATTTCTCAGTAGAACATACAAAGGCATTTCTCATAGCAGGTGCTTATGTACTTTTAAAAATAATTCGGAATGAAGATTTGCTATCATTTTACTGTACATAGTTTTTGATCTTCTTTAATTTCTTAAATTAGTCCCTTTAACATTTCATATAATAAGGGCTTGGTGATGATGAACTTCTTTAACTTGGCCTTATCTGAGAAGCACTTTATCTGTCCTTCCATTATAAATGAAAGCTTTGCTGGATAGAGTCATCTTGGATGTAGGTCCTTGCCTTTCATGACTTCAAATACTTCTTTCCAGCCTCTTCTTGTCTGCAGGGTTTCTTTTGAGAAATCAGTTGATAGTCTAATGGGAACTCCCTTGTAGGTAACTCTCTCCTTTCCTCTTGCTGCTTTTAAGATTTTTTCCTTCTCTTTAATCTTGGGTAATGTAATGATGATGTGCCTTGGTGTGTTCCTCCTTGAGTCCAGCTTCTTTGGGACTCTCTGGGCTTCCTGGACTTTTTGGAAGTCTATTTCCTTCATCAGATTGGGGAAGTTTTCCTTCATTGTTTGTTCAAATAAGTTCTCAACATCTTGCTCTTCCTTTTCTCCTTCTGGCATCCCTATGATTTGGATATTGGAATGTTTTAGGTTGTCCCAGAGATTCCTCAGCCTCTCTTCATTTCTTTGGATTCTTGTTTCTTCATTGTGTTCCAGTTGGATGTTTATTTCTTCCTTTTGTTCCAAATCGTTGTTTTTGAATCCTGGATTCCTTCCTATCACTGTTGGTTCCCTGAATATTTTGCTTTATTTCATTTTGGGTATCCTTCATTTGTTCTTTCATTTTTTGACTAAGCTCAAACAGTTCTGTGAGCATTTTGATTACGAGGGCTTTGAACTCTCCTTCAGATAGGTTGGCTGTCTCCTCATTGCTTAGCTCTCTTTCTGGAGTTTTGCTCTATTCTTTCACTTGGGCCATATTTCTTTGTCTCAGTGCGATGGTCTGGTTGGTCTGGTTGACTGTTTAATTCCTTCGTTGTTGGAGTTCCATGCAGTTTGATTTTCTGGGACTTCTGGTTATTTATTGATTTTAGATTGGTTGTTATCCTCCTTTTGGTTTTGCAGGGAAGTGAAGGGTTTCTACCTACACCTCCATCTTGGCTGGAACCAAGATTTTATTCTTCTTTATGGCTGAAAAATATTCTATTGTCTTTGTGAATCACATTGTGTTTATTTGTCTGTTGATGCACAGTTGGATTGTTACTACTTTTTCATTACTGTGAATAATGCTATTATAAACATTGGTGTACAATTATCTGTTTGAGTCCTTACTTTCAGTTCTCAGGTATATACCTAGAAATGAAATTGCTGGAGGCTAAAGATTTTATATTCATTTTTTTTTCTGACAGAAAATATTACCTTTCTCAGAGCCACATTATAAGTGGTAGAGCTGGGATTCCAACCTGACCTGATATGTCTGATTCTAAAACCCAAATGTCCTTTTTCTAATAGCATATTGATTTATGACTGTTAATATATTTTTACTCTGATATTATGAAAAACTCTTATTTTTCTATAAGGTGCTTCTGCTTTTCAAATGGCCTGGAGTGTATTGACGTAAAAAAAGATCTTATTAATTTAAAAAGGTGGTTATTAATGTTGTCATTGTTTTTGCTGTGTGTAGAAAATACCATGTATTACAAAGTTGAAAGCAAATATAAAAAATGAAGAGCAACATTTGGGTACCTGGTTCTCTTAGGATTTCAATGAAATTTAAAACCCAAATGAAAATTTAGACTAGATTAATTCCCAGCTCATTTAGATTGCACATTGTACTTCCTGAGGGAGATTGCTTGACAATACCATTTTTTGTTCATATATAAAAGATTAAATAGGATTACCTTTTAATTCTGTAATTTACATTTGCCTAGTATTAATCACTGGATTATTTATATGCAAGAAGAAACACAGACAAACTGAAACAAATGCTAGTGAACAAAATAGAAAAGAGAGAAATGACATTGCCCAAGAGACCAAACAGCACAGTCTATTGTTATATACAACAACACCTGCTCTCTTGAGATGCATTTTTTTCAAATACTCCTACGATCTTCCAGTAGTGACAGTGAGATGATGGGTGTCATACTTGTACAGTACATGTACTAATAATGCTCAGAATGGAAAATGACGCGCACTCCTACTGTTCTGCATTGTGAGGAATCACCTATGCAACCGCCTTGCCCCACCACCGCCTGAACGTAAACTTTCTGTCTGCTAATCCTGATATATGATTCTGTTCCAGGGTTCATTTTCTTCCATAAATCACTAGAAAAACATATATTTATTTTCTGAACAACAACCTCTGTGCATTATGTATTTTCAAAATGCATAGTAGATGAACCTAATTCAGACAAATCCAAATGATGTAAGCATAATGGAAAATTGGGTTTTGATTGTGGAATTAAGCAATATTGTTTTAAAAAATATAGTTCTGACCAACTTTTAAAGTGGTTATAACTTTTTACTTTATTGTTCCATTGTCTCCCAAGAGACAAAGGAACTTTCAGTGTCTTTAGCAGTGTATATTATCTATCACATCTGTGGCTCAGTGAGTGATAAGGCAATGGGAGATTAATCTCTAGCCACATAATCCCATTGTCCCTACAGATTGCTACCTCTCAGTTTGAGATGCTACAGGGACAATTGTCAATGGTTTCACAAATTGGTGATAATTTTACACTTTCTCCCTGGCTTGATTTCAAGGCTTCTTGTTCTTATGAGTTGATTTTATTTGAGTGATGTGCCTAAAATTCTGAGCAATCTCAATTTTTGTTGTGTCTGTCAAAACACCAAAGATAAAGATTTGTCCTCAATTTAGCTATCACTTGTTCATTTTTCATATTGCATTCACAGAGAACACCAGTTGTTCTCTTTTACTCAAACATATTTCTAACCTCCTGGTGATGGAGTTCTCTGGAGTACCTAAGTACAAGTGTATGAAGAAAATTTTATCTTTTTTCCTGTGAAGCGCATTAAGCATTGTCACATTAAAATGAAATATATTCCTATTTTCTTACTTAATTTAACTTTCTTGCAATAGTTATTTGTATCTTACATATTTTATATGTCAGCCTTTTTATGGATTTTAGCTCATAAAACTCCTTATGTGTGTATATAAAGTGGGTTTTATTTATGATTACTGTCTTTGAATATTTATCACAGAATAGGAATCATACACAACGATATTAGGGAGGAATCCTACTCTCCTCCTAGTGAAATACACACTCTGAGCATCAGGATGACCAAAGGGCATCCACTCTGTGAGTTCTTTATGTGAATGTGCACATAAGAGGGTGAGCCAGCTGCTGCGTTTAGATTGTTATCATCATTCTTGCATTAATACGTGCAGAGTTGTGACTACACCAAGTTATAGGCATTGATATGATATGATGTAATAAAATATAAATTAATATAATAAAATAAAATAAACCCTGGTTTTACAAAAGGAAATTTAGACTTAGATCCAGTAACTTGCTCAAAGATTACACAACTACTAACAGAAACAGCATCTGAAGCTATATTTTTCTTACTCAAAGAATTATGTTAACAATGTTTTCCCCACCCCCTAAAGTCCTGATGGACATTGGAGGATGGAGAATGATTGGTATTGGTTAGGACTGAGCTCAATGATTAGTCTCAGGACTGAGACATAAAAATTTCAGGTAAATAACTACCAGGCCTACAGAATATACAAGATGGGAGGGAAGCATACTTTGCTAGAATGGAGCCCACCAGCAGTATAATAGTTCAGGGACATTGGCTGAAGGAAGATGATTTTGTCTATCACTTAGAGACTTATTTGTTTTTCCCTTCACCTAGTTCCTTAGGAAACACACCTAACTATTTCCATGAGAGAAACAGGTAATTGTGAGAACAGACAAAAACAAGGTAATTAACTAATTTGCAATACCATAGACATAATAAGACTCTAAAACAATGAAACATTCCTGTTTGGGGTCTGATATGAATCCCAGTAATGTTGGGGAAACCCCTTTCTTATTGAGGAAAGAACTGGTTGCCATGGAGATGATAACTTCCATAGCAGAACCACAGGAGCCCTGGGGTTAAGTGCTAGGGACACCAAACTCTAGAGTCCTGACAAAGGTCAACTGGTTTCATAAACAGAGACCACAAGAGTCAGCTGACAGCTTCCAAAGATTGTCTGTCTCACTCAGCTTGGGCTGCCATAATGCAAAACCACAAACAGTTATTTCTCATGTTTTTGGAGGCTGGAAACCCACAATCAGAGTGCCAGAATGGTTAGAAGAAGGCCTTCTTCTGGTTGCAGACATCTCATTTTATCCTCATATAGCAGAAGGGGCTGGGGAACTTTCAGGACCCTTTTTAATAAGGGCACTAATCACATGCAAGAGGGCTCTGCCTTCATGACCTAATCATCTCTCAAAGGCCTCATCTCCTAATGCTATCACATTTAAGTGTTAGGATTTAACATACGAATTTTGAGGGGACCACCACAAGGGAGGAGTGGAAAGGGACAACTTCATCTCCAAAGTCCCACTTTAATAAGCCATTCTGGACTCTGTTAGGGGAAGTCTGGACTTAGAAGAATTTGGGTTCGAAATTATGATGCTAGAGATAGTAAAACAGAAACGGTTTTTACAAACTCCCTTATTATATCCAGATTATAATTGTTTAATACAAATATTAATATTGCTCTCCTGGTATATATCTCTAGTACTTCCTTTTCTGTTTGATATACATTATTCATTTTAATAGTTAAAACTTTCCTTCAATTTTGATAATTGATAGGTTGCAATTTGGTAGGTGGAATGCATTACTTTCTTTAGTATCTTTCTGAGTTTGGCTTTTAAATTAACCTGAGTTGTTCTAGAAAAAACTCAAATCAGAAATATTTGTTCTGTATCACTGCTTAATCCCTATATCCACTCCTTCATTCCACATGCAACCAAAGAATGACACAGTTGATAATTGGAAGTGTTCAAACAACTGCATCTCCTTTGATTAACCAACTAGTGAACTTTGTACATGGAGCTATAACTTCTGATCTTATATTATAAAATCTCAAGTTTGAAATCTGGGACCTCTGGGGTTTAATAGGTTTCAGTGATGTTTTGCTAAAAATTTCTCCAAATCACTTAGGGAAGAAATGATTGTAATTGATTTCCTGCAGCCCTAATAGAACTAGCTGAAATGGAACAATTTAAAGCATTAGTATGCATGAATGTAGAAGGAGAAAATGCCAGGAAGGGAGATTGTCTGACTGATTTTAGTTTTCAGCTTTCCAAATCTTATTATTCTTGTCTTCATCATCTTGGGATACATAACAAAATACCATAGACTGGGTGGCATAAAAGACAGAAATTTATTTTCTCACCAGACTGGAGGCTAGAAGTTCAAGATTAAAGTCAAAATCAAGACCAAGGCCATGGTCAGTTTTTGGTGAGAACTCTCTTCTTGGCTCATAGATGGCTGCCATCTTGTTGTGTGTGTCCTTACCTGGCAGGGCAAGAGAGGGAGAGAGAGAGGGGGAGAGAGAGCTAGCTATGGTTTCTCTTCTCCTAAGGGCATTAATCTCATCACGAAAGCCCCAGCCTCCTGATATCATCTAACCGTAATTCTCTCCCAAAGACCCTGTCTCCGAACACCATCACATTGGGGCTTAAGACTTATTCATATGAATTTTAGTGAGGGGCACAATTCTGTCTATAGCACCTCTCCACAATTGTGAATGGCTCAAAACCATCAATATGTATTCACTGAGGGATTAGTATAAGCTCAGGACCGTGCTGGATTCTGTGGGAGCTATAAAGAAGGAAGAACACATGGTTAAGAACTAGATTTAGATTTCGGTAAGTTTAGATAGAACTCTAAGTAAGAAAACCTAGATACAGAGACATAATTCCCTAAGACTTTTTTTAAATAACAGAATACTTTGGGGGTTGGTGATTGAGGAAAATTTGAGTTTCAGGTGCACAAGAAGACATGGTAAGAAAACAGAACAGTTTTTCCTTTTAGACATTTCCTTTATGATAAGAGTTATGAGAGCATGAACCAGAGCAAGCTTATCAATCTTCCTCTTTGTGCTGTTTAAGGTGTTTATGTAGCCATTTAAAACCAAGTTAGAATGCCTGTAACTTCAATTCATATGCTCTTGTCCTGTTATATGCGACTGTTAGCTTAACTATGACAATGTAAAATATCTTAAGTGGAAAATTCCCTAACCAGAAAGGAAAAATATTAGTTACTTCATGTCTACAATGTCAGGCATTTTACATACGATACCTGATTTAATTCTCATAACCACTCCTACAAAGTAGATATTTTTATCTCTAATTTACATACAAAGCAGCTGAGATCCAGGGAAATTAAATAACTTGCTTTAAACCAGGTTTAAAAAGCACTCACTCTGATAATAAGTGTAGACATAGAATTTTAGCCAGACCATGTTGACTCTGAAGCCCAAATGTTTTTATATGTAGCATATCAATAGTATGCTATTTCCTGGAAATAGCTACAGTCCCTCCTTATCTCCAATTTTCCATGGTTTTAGTCACTCGTGGTCAACCCTGGTCCAAAAATGTTAAATAAAAAATTCCAGAAATAATTCATAAGTTTTAAATTGTATGTGGCTCTGAGTAAGTAGCGTGAGGAAATCTCATGCCATCCCTCCACATTCAGCCTGGATGTGACTCATCCCCTTGTACAGCACGTCCATGTACCTGCCCTTCAGTCAGTTAGTCGCTATCTTCGTTATCAGAGAGAGAGAGAGAGACTGAGATTACATTCCCATAAGGTTTATTGCAGTATATTGTTATAACTGTTCTATTTTATTGGATATTATTAGTTATCATTGTTAATCTCTCACTATGCCTAACATATAACTTAATCTTTATCACAGGTATATGTGGATAGGAAAAACATAGAATCATACATGTAGGACTCAGGACTATTCATGATTTCAGATATCCATTGGGGTCATAAGGTGTTCTAAAACAAGAATTACATACAAATGAATGAGAATGGTGTTTGCCCTAATGTGTTGCTTGATCAATGATGTTCTACAAGAAATATATTAGATATTGTATGAAGATAAGGGCCTATGGTAAAATAAATTTTAAAAACTCCTGGTTTAAACAGTTATGCAGGTTGGTACCTTGCAGGATTTCCCACGTCTTTATATGCTAATAGGCGGTGTAGCTTTCCAAAAACAGTAAAATGAATGAGCTGCTGTGAAATTACTTGACCACAAAACCTTATTCTCTTCGAATAATTAGTAGAGTTTTAATGACCCTAGAATTTTCTAGAGTGTAGTTCAAAGCACTTGCTTCTGGTAACGAATGACACCTGCTTCTTCCAAGCTCCCCCATGTTCACTAGAAGAGTGCATTTATCTTGTGAGTTATAACAGGATGCATACGTACGGGAGCTAGCTCTTTCATTTCAATTAGCAGTTTGGGGAAGATGGTAAATAAACCACACAAATATGTGCTCAGACTTTTATTTGTCTGTGTAGTTCAGAGCAAGGTGAATTTAAGATTTAAGTGCCCTGATGGAGTGAGTGTGGGTAGAGCGGGGGTGTGGGGAGGTGGCATTCATTTTTAGCTATTGTGAAAGTAGAAATCGCTTGCTTTTACTATCAGCACAATATGTGCCTTTGTAAACAGGACACAATCTGGAACCCAGTTCCTGTGTTAAGCACACTCTTTTGGTAGTCCATTTTTAGAATTTTGAGCTTAGCTCCCTCATGCTGTTGTAAAGCAGGCCTCATTTGTGCCTACAGAAAGCAGTTCTTTTGGAGTCTGGGGGTATTATGGGAAAGCAATAGCTCAATTGGATTTGGTGGGGAGAGAGAAGCACTGATTGCCACAGATCACTTTCTTGAGCTTCCAACCATCTGGAGGATGCCAGATGGAGGAGGGAAGGGTTCAGAGAGGACCAGCACTTAAATCATCAGAACCTGTTTTAGTCTCCATTGGACTAGATTTGATCACAAAGAACTGACTACAGTTATCTCCATTCTGACTATTGGACTCACAGGATTAGGTTAAGACAATGGGGACCACCATTTACTAGCTATATGTCTATATAGAAATTATTTCATTTTTCTAAACCTTATATTAATTATTAGTACCATGAAGATAGTACTCAGCGAATGGATTGTTATTATTACTGGAAATAAAAGCATTTACATTGTTCCTTGCCCCTAACTAATAAAGAAGGAAGACTGCTTTCCTTTCCATCCCAGATCTTTGGGTGGGGTTGGAGGAGAAGGACTTGATTAGTGGGACAGGATGGTCCAGGTACAGAGAACATACGCCGGTGCTTTCCCAGAAAACAGGCCTACATATTTGTGGGTTCAACCAGCCACGGATCAAAATATTCCAGAAGAAATAACACGTTATGTGGTTGCTAAGGTATACCATGTGGCAAGGTCTACAATTGTTGTATCCTTACTGAATGCGTACAGACTTTTAGGGGAGCATTATTCCTTGAATAATATATTACAACAACAATTTACATAGCATTTACATTGTATTAAGCATTATAAGTAGTCTAGAGATGATTGAAGATATATGAGAGTATGGCGTAGGTGGTATGCAAATTCTACGCCATTTCATCTAAGGAACTTGAGCTTCTGCAGAATTTGATGTGCGGGGGTCCTGGAACCAGCCCTCCTCGGACACTGAGGGATGACTCTATTTGACATCGTTTTGTGCTGGCAGCTTTTCAGTTTTATATCTTCGATGAGAGATGACAAATGCATTTAATTTCTAGTGAACCTTCTCCTGTTCTCATTCTATTTTTCCTCTTAGCAGGCTTTGCTAGTGATGTGTACGTTCTCCTTCTTAAACTTCTTCCTTTGGCTTCCACAAGGCTCTACCATATTAGTTCTGCCTAATTCTGTGACTGCACCACTTCCTCCTGGTTTTAGAAAAATTGTGTGTTCGGTTATCCATCATTTCATAACAAACCACCTTCAAACTTCTTGGCTTAAAACAAGAAATGTTATTGTATTTTTTATCCCTGGAGGTTGACTGGCTCAACTTGGTGGTTCTCAACTTAGGTTCTCTCATGCAGTCACAGCTGGCAGTGTAGGGCTGGAATCGTTTGAAGGCTTATTCACTCACGTCTGGCTCCTGAGAAGAGTGGGAGATGTGGGTAGATGGTGGCTGCAGCAGCTTGGGGTCCCTGGGCATCTCTTTGTCTGTATGGAGTCTCTTCTCATAGTTTTTTCATTCAGCAGCTTCAGAGTAACCATACTTCTTATATGGTGCCTTGGGCTTTAAAGGTGTATTTCTAAAAAAGAACGCCACAACTTTTTATGGCCTTGCCTCAGAAATCATGCATGATCACTTTTGAAACATTTTATTCATCAAGACAGTCACAGGAGCCTGCTCAGGTTCAAGGAGAGGGAAAATAAACTCCACTCTTAATAAGGGTGAGGCAGGATTCTGAAAGAGCATATAGATAGAACCAGAAATATTTTTGTGGCTAAATTGGGAAAAAAAGACTTACCACAGTACTCTGGTCCCAATAATATGTGTCTTTCCTACGTGCAAAATAATTCATGCAAAATAATTCGCTCTCTCCCTAAGACCACCTCCCCCCAAAGTTTCATTCCATTATGGCATTAGGCTCACACTCCAGGGACCAGGATCTCAGCATGTACATCAGGGTTAGGTGTGGATGAGTCTCCTCGGTGTGGTTCCTTACATATAGCTTCTTGAATATCTTTCCTCCTGACCTCAGACCTGCAAACTAAAATGACAAACTATCTGCTTCTCCCCCTTGCCCAACATGTAATTGTGCGGCAGACCTGGAATAACTACAGCAGACACTCCAATTTAGAAAGGGGGAAATAGGCCGCACAGCAGTCTTGGGTCCGTCGAGATTCTGAAAACATAGCTGAGCCTATATTGCCAATTTCTTGCTTACGATTTAGTTGTCCTGTCTGGGAATGATTTTATGCAGCTCTTGACTTTGCCTTTTCCATAAAATGCAGTCTGTGTTTGCAGCTCAATAGTTCTTTCAGCCTTTTTTCTACTAGCAGAAGCTCAAGAGTCTATGGGACTCTGTCCTTTTTAGTCCAAGGTGATACAATTCCTTTAAAAACTTTGAGTTTTTTTTTTTTTTTTTTTAAGGTATCAATCTCTAATCCATTACATTCAACAAAAGTCACACCCAGGATCTTTTCAGGGCAATCCCTACCCCACTTTCTTTTCAGGCTGTTGTGAGACAATACACTTCAAATCCTTAAAAGCCCTCTTGTGTGGTAGAAAAAAAATCTGAGACCTGTCAACATTCTCAGAAGGTTGTCTGTCTGAGGTATCACCTTAAATTCTTCTTACATGGGGTTTTATAGTCGTACTCCTGGCTTTACCTTTACACCATGCTTCCCAATTGTATGCTAAACTATTTTCATATCCTGAAGGTATTCCTAATTTTAGGGTTGTTCTTCCTCCAGAGAGGCTTGGAAGGAAAGTATTTTATTTACTCAGCAAGTCCTGGACCCTTTATATTTAACGATTCTTTCTTTAGGTTATTTCTCTCCTCTTGTGCTTTTGCCATAGGCAGCAGGAAGGCAGGCAGTGGCTTCAAGGCTCCGTCTGGAAATCTCCTCACTTACCTAGTTCGTTAAGTACATTTTTCTTATTTTCCACATCGCAGGGGTAACGGTGTTGCTAAACTTGCTAATACCGCCTTCAGGCTAGCCAGAACTTTGACTTGGTAGCTCGTGGAGATACATGAGCTACATGTATACATAAGATACGTGTCTCAAGTTAGAAGGCAAAACTTTTAGAATCTTTCTTAAAAGTCATACATCCTCACATGTTTTATTTGTTTAGGAGATCACACAGTCCCACTCAGGTCAAAGAGGAAGGGAAGTAGATTTCACTGGGGAAAGTGGCAAGGGTCTGGAAAAGCCCATAGTGATAAAATATATATTATGGCCATTTATGCAAAATATAATCTAACACATCCAGAATATAGGTATCCCCAGAAGTTCTGTTTTTCCCCATTCTACTTTTTTTTCCCCAGTAATTGTTCTTTGGTGATTTTATCTACACTCATGACTCCAAGTAACATGCTCTGTATAATGACTCCCCCAAATCAGCTTCATTGCCCCAGTCATCACTGCGATGGACTAGCTGACACGTTTTGAATACCTGTAGCGGTCGAAGCACTGTGCTAAGCGTTTTGTGTGAACTATAACTTATGTAGTCCCTCCCACAAGCCCATGCCATTGCTTCTGTTTTACAGAGGAGATTTAGAAGTTTAAGTAACTTAACTGCAGCCACACAGCTATTACATGGTTCTGACTTTTAATCTCAGATCTTTCCCCCCTCCAAAATCCACGCCCTGAATCACTAGGTGAGGTTTTCTATGAGGTTTATATTTCTGGTTCTGACATCATTTCCAGGGTTGTCTAACTGCTTACAATAATGCCACCTTTTTGAATCTTCTCTCTGGACAGGAGGGTGGTGGGCAGAGGAGGAGGGCTACAGACCTAGTTGGTATGTGTTTTGTGGGCTGAGCCTGGAAAAGGGGGGACCCCTTCATCTCAAGCTGTGGACTTTAAAGACAAGGCAGATTAAGAATGTGGTCATTGAGCAGAGGAGGCCATGTTTTGTAAACCAGAGATGTAGTTTCCAATGTACTGTAAGACAGTGAGATTCTGGGGCAGGTTATCAGGAATGATAGTTGAACATTCGGCTAGGGGCTATTGAGCACACAAGTAGGAGAAGGAGCATCTTAGTAAAATATTGCGTGTTTGTAATAAGTGATTAAAGGTGCTCACTTTAAATGTCTAGGCATGAGTAGATGCCATTGTGTTTCTCGTGAATGTCTTAAACAATGTCTTAAACACATTATTTTCTCCATATAGGGATTTAAAAAATTTGTACCATGAAATGCAGAAGTGGCTTTAAAGCAACATATGTTTAAAAAATAGAAGTTTTAGTTGACTAATACATCAGTGTAAATTTACAGTACCCCGTAACTGTAGTTTTTTCCACTGGGATAAAAACAAGTTGCCTTGGAAGAGTCTGCAACGAGGGAAGGGCGCATTCCATGCTGTTCAGAGTGCGTGCAGCCATAGCTAGGGTCTGTGCTGTGTTTTGATCAGGGCACTCTCCCGGAGGTCATTGTTAGGGTGAAATCTCTTCCTCGTGGCTCTTCAATAGCTTGGCTGGTGAAGCCATTCAACTCTGGACCACATTAACTGCATTTAAATAATATAAAACACTTTATCCAGCAGAAACCAGGATATATACATTTGTTTTTCATTGCTGCTGCAACAAATCACTACAAACTTACTTAAAACAATATAAACATACTCCCTGGCTGGGTAGGTCAGTTGGGCAGAATGTCATCTCCATATGCCAAGGTTGCAGGGTTTGATCCCCAGTCAGGGCACGTACAAGAATCTACCAATGAATGCATCAATAAGTGGAACAAGAAATCGATGTCTCTCTCTCTCCTCCCCACCTCTCTCCCCCTCCCTTTCTTGTCTCTCTAAAATCAATAAAAAAACAGTATAAATATATTATCTCAGTTCTGTAGGTCAAAAGTTTAACACAGATCTCATTGGGCTAAAATTCAGTGGTCAACAAGGCCGCAAGCATCCCTTTCTAGATAACCTAGGAGAGAATCCTTTCCCTTGTATTTTCCTATTTCTGGAGGCAGCCCACATTCTTTGGATCTTGCCTGCCATCCTCCCCCATCTTCAGAGCAAACAGCAAATTATCATACATCATCTCCCTGAAAGGCTATTCTTCTGCCTTCATCTAATTTTAAGTATTTATATGATTAGGTTGGGCCTGCCCAGACAATACAGGATAATCTTTCTGTATTTGAAATCAGCTGATGAGCAATCTTAATCCCCTCTTCAATCTTAATTGCCTTTTGTTATACAATCTAACATTTATTTCCTGAGGATTAGGGCACAGAGATATCTGGGGGACCATTATTTTGCCTACCGCAGTATGTAATTTAAATAGGCAGCTATATGAGGGAAACCCATAAAAACCTGGGATTTGTTTATAAAAAAATGTGTATTTATTCTTATGTGTTTAAATTTCAGTCACCTTCAAAGTACTCTCCATTTGATGCAATACTCTTATTGAGACTTTTTTCGTACTGCTCAAAACGGTTTTTGAGCTCATCAATTTTGATGCTTTTTAGTGTGTCTGCTGTTTTTATTTCACCTCACCCACTTTGGCAAAATGTTTCCCTTTCAGGACTTTTTTCATCCTGGGGAAATAAAACAAAAGTTACTTGGGGCAAGATCCAGTGAATAGGGAGGGTGGGGCATGGGGGTCGTGCTGTTTTTTGTCAAAAGCTGCTGAGTGCTCAGTAAGGTGTAGGCAGGTGCGCTTGTAAATCACCCATCATGAAATGGGCAAACATGTTGAGTCTTCAAAAAAAAATTCACTGAAGCTGAACAGCCTCTCACAACAACACCAGCTGGAACACTGATACAGATGGGCTCCTAGAAGTCTCACCTAGTGGGGGAACTTCTCCAGATGATAATTCTGTGTTTTTCCAGGGCTCCTCCCTCATATATATAATTTTATAAATATAATGTTACATACAACTAAATAAAAATTTGTATATAAAATGCAGAAGTGTGGTATTGTCTTCACACTTTTGAATGGCTGTCCAGATCTGGATGTCTTCAGTGGGCAAAAATAGGACCAAAGATTAGAAGCATCAGGGAGAAATGATGATATACTTAAGCTTTTTTTATTTCCTGCAACATGTGTCAGATGCTTCCATTGGATTTTTGTTCATTATCTTATATGAAGGTATAATTCCATTTACAGATGGGAAAGCAGAGAATCAGAGACTTGGATGAAATTGCCTTTAGGAAGTGGTGGAACTGGGATATGAACCTGGAGATGACTGGCTCCCCACCTCTGAAAGCAGCCAGTTTATTCTGGGGCAGCTACCTGCTGAATTTTGATTTAACATAAGGATGGTAAGGTTTTAAATTGACATAAACTTTTAAGTCCTCATCTCTGGAGGCAGTTCATTCAGAGATCAGATGCTGTTGAAGGGACTTTAGCACTGGCCAGGATGGGGGTTGAGGTAGAGTTAAGTAAATGCCAAATCTCTATCCTAGTATGAAGTAACACTCACTTTTCCTGGAATTTTATAATAATTTCCTACGCACTTTCTATCCCTCCAGACTCTTCCAACCGTAGCTCCTATAAGAGACCTATCATCATGGTACAGAATGACGAGTTTCAATTCCAGCTTCTCTATTACTATCCCTGAAGCCCTTGGGGTATTATGTATTCTTTCCTAGACTTCTCATCTGTTAAAGAGGGATAATAATAACACAACCTTTTAAAGAGTGAAATGAAGATTAAACAAACTAATGTAACAACAATAATCTCTACCTCATATAGTTATGAAGATTTAATGAAAAAATGGCAATGGCAGAAATATGTTAGCCTTGGGAATTATTAATCACCTCATACACACTCTCTCCCCATCCCCAAAGTCACTGTGAATAGGTTGTACAGTCTAAATAAAATTAGTCATTAACTTGTTATTCAAACACTGTTTTAAGAACTCTAGCACCATAAGATGTACTCTGGCTTGATTGCCAATCACTATTCTCCCTCATACTGTTGCTCGAGCCATCACTGGAGAGATTATACACATGATACGGTCAAGATGGCTGGTGCGTAATGAGCGTTCAGTGAATGGTCGGTGCCTTCCTTTCCTTGGCAGAGAATTAAGTTGCATGCTAGGCATTACGGAACCTTAGTAGAGATAAAGAATGCAGTGATGCCAGGGGGATCTTAGATACTGTTGAGTGATGCAGAACATTTTACTTGTTGTGCTACAGAAACTATAGGCACCCAAGAAGGTGTCCCTTAGTCAAGAATCCTGCCAGTACTTCAACCTGCTCAATTCTGCTTTTGCTTGTTTTACAAATTAGGATTCTATTCCAGATTTTCTTTAAGGATCAATGATTCTGCTATTTAAAAAATATAAAAAAATCACTAATACTCAGCCCCCTTTTAAAGATGAAGAAACTGAGACTCAGGAAACTGACCTTCTCAAAAGCACTACAGAACAAGAGACAGAGGCAACACCATCATCAGAGCTCATGGCTGATTTGTGCGGAGGACTCTGTCGGTGCCAGATCACATTCTCCTGGCCTCACCGAACCAGGGCTCCAGAAGAAGACTTCCAATGACCAACACAGACATCCCTGTACCCGAGGGCTTCTAACTAGGGAGGCGGCTCTGCCACAGTGCAGGGGAGATGGGAAAGGCTAACCAATTACCAACCCCTGAAGCTTCAACCGATGAGTGACAGAAGTTGGTGGTATGAATACCCCAACTCCCTTGCTCCTCAAATGGGATAACTCTGAGGTGTGTGCTCTGTACTGTTTTTTTTTTTTTTTTTTTTTTTTTTTTTCAGATTTTCCCTCTGGGATTAAACTCTCATTACCCATACAGGCAGTTTATTTGACAATAAACCCCTTATAGATCATTTCTTTTCTTATATGACATCCGCCCTTCCAGACTGCCCTTGAGATCATAGCACTAGTAAACTGCTTTAATTGGAATCCCTGTCTCCTGATCTGTGTCTGGGGAAACACAAATGAAGCCATCTTCTGAGTTACCATTATGGTATTGGGGCTTGAGCTAACTCTTGATGGATGAGTAGATTGGGCAAAGGCAAAGTGTGAGCGAAGGACTGGGGAAAAGCTGGGAGGTGCTCAGCTCTGTGCTCCCTATAGATCAGGGAGAACTCTGCCCTGTTGGCCTGAGTTCCTTCCATCCTGTTCAATCCACTTGCTGGCCTCCTATTTTATATCCACGTTGCACTTTATGTCCCCTTAAGCATCACAGTTCTACATTGTGTAGAATTGACATAGTCTAATTGTGTTCAGTCACCCCTGGTTTATAATGACATCCTCAGTCAGTGGCCTTTCATTCAAGAAGCCTATCACACAGTGCTTGGCACAGAGTTCACTTTGTTCATGGGGGCTGAGTCACTTCCCTTGTGTGCTGGCGAAATGGGTCAGATGCTCATCTAACGAGAGAGGCAGGTGGAAAATAAGGTACCTACATAGGATCAGGGAGAAGAGTCTAGCTGGGAAGTTGTAAGAACTCACAAACTGTAAAAGGTCTTTAAGTACAGGAGCAACATTATGAAAGTGCTATTTAAGGAAGAAAACGCTTTGAGGCTACACTTAAAATAGAGCAGATCAAGCAAGCTTAAAGTTAAGGAGGCTGACAAGAGACTGCTTCTGTAATCCAGGTGTGAGGGGATGGCTTGGGAGGGTGAGGGTGGAATTCTGTGTCCAGAAGAATGAACAGAAAGAGATAAATGAGAAGGAAAACATGTTGCATAAAATTTTGGCAGGAATTACTAAATTTTTGTAGGTAAAAATGTACTAGATTATATCTGAGTGGTGCTCTCTTTTTTCATCGTACTGGACTCAAAAATTTGGAGCCATTGAACGGATAGGATGTTATTATTGACAAAGGCAGGGACATTGAGAGCAGGAATTGCTGTGGGAGCGGTGAAGGTGCTCAGCTTAGTTATTTTATATTTGTGGAGACAGCCAACTCTTCACGTAGTAGCACTGTTAAAATTCAGATGCTAGAACTCCCTGGTGGCTGAAAGTCCTGCAAGTTACTGTTTTAGAAACACCTCGCTGTATCAGCTAATTTCTCATGGAGAAAACAAATAAATGAATTGGCTCTATTAAACTATTTCTGATCACTTTTCTTTCTTAGTATTCGACAAAAGTTCAATGATGTTATCAGTTTAAAGATTAAGCTTTTACACAAAATGCTGAATTTTAAAATACATGAAACATGGTTAAATTTATTGTCAACATTCTTAATCTTTATGTGTCATATGAGGTAGTATATCGTTCTAAGACCTAGTCTGCAAAGTCACACGTGTTTTAGGCTTTTATTTAACTTTTTGTATACTAAACAAACACTATGCGCATTACACTTTGAGGGAACATAGGAGGAATAAAACAACATTTTTTACTCCAACAAATTTAGGACCCAAGACCAAGTCAAAAAGGCCACATTAAAATGTCAGATGTGCAAAAAAACAACGATGGGCTTCAATGTCTTGTGGGGTGGGGATTAAAAAGGGAGTCATTTGTACTGATGTGGGTCATCTGGAAAGGCTTTTCTGAAGAGGTGGCATTTGAGATAGATGGTCCTGGGATGGAATGACTAGGCTGTCAGTAGGCAGGAGAATAGGTAGCAGGTGGCTGGGTCAGCCGTTTTGAAATAACCAGGTATCCTTGGGCCAAGTGGTGGCATATGGATGTGGAGCCGGGAAGGCACCTGTGAACATCGGAGCTCGAAGGCAGCGGCTATCGCGGTGACTCAGACTCAGAGCTTTACAGCCGCCTGCCGCACGCACCCGTTCTGTTTCAGAGCAACGCCTGAGTCATCCCAGGGAACAGTTGGCTGTGTTGTTACCAGTACACTTCAAAGCAATTACAGAATATTTATGCCTGTTGGCAAAGGAAGATCAGATGTGGGGGCTCAGGATTCACAGCTGGAGGAAAGAGTGTGCCTGAAGTCTGTTTTTCCCTTGAGGTGCCCTGACAAGGCAGGTGGAAAACTTGAGAGAGAAGAACTGACATAAAAATATTAACAGACCATCAGGGCTTGCGTTTATAGAATGCCCTCTGCTCTGTTCAAAGCATGAAAGCATATGGAGGCATGACTTCACTGAAGTAAGTCTTCATAACCACCCTGCTGTTGGTTCCCGTTCATAGGTATGGGGCAGAAGCTCAGGGAGCTGAAATAGCTTTCCCATGGTCTTATCATTCAGTAAGCAGGCGGTATTTGATGCCAACTGACTCTGACTCAGCATCCCATTCTTTGAAAACATTGCTGTCTCTATGAGTAACCAAGGGTCATAAGTGTTCTTGTTGATGAGTCACGAAAGTCAGTCATTGGCACAGTTCTCTAATGTTTTTAATGTGCCAAATATTGTTATAATTAATAGTAAGTTAAAAGTGCCTCTCCTAAATGTCATATTTGTTTCTTTTAATAACCCTGGAAGGCTGAGTTGAAGTTAATGTTCAGAGAAATCACCGGGCATGGCCAAGGTCACAAAATAGCCATATGAAATCACTGATGCCTTGGACCCAAAGGAAATACTGTTTCTACAAATGCCTTTCAATTTTTCAAAACAGAAGAATCACTTCTTAAAATATTATGAAGACACCCATTATGTGATAAAACCAAAGCGAGTGGGATGCTGAGGCTGAATTCGAGTTTTAGAACCTTGGAGACAGCCTATTCAGATTCTTTCTCCTTCATTTACTGACCCATTCCGAGGAACCTCTGGAGAAACTTGGAGGTTGAAGGGCTCAAGGTCAGACGCAGCCACCTTGGAATAAACCTCTTTCCCCGCTTCTACTTAGGCCTGGCTTTAGTCATTAAAGAACATGTTTACTATTCTTTGGCTCTGTTATATGAACCTTGGGGGTTCAGTTTCATAATGTGAGGGTTTATGGATTGGCCTGTACAGGTATCATATCAGGAGCAAGAACTTCTTCTCTTCCTTACGGGAATATGGGCATCTTTGTGTGGCATTTTAATTATTTATTATCACCAAAAAGGCACAGAGATTCTGGTGTCAGATTGCACATAGTAATCTGAGTCTAGCTCTTTAACATATTAAGTTGAAAAATAGCTTCTCTCTTAGTATTCTCTCCCATAAAATGGAAAGAATAATGATGATGGCCACTCTGGGCCACTTTGAAAATTAAATTAGTACTTCATGTAGAAGATCAAGAGCAGTGTCTGGTACATAAAGAGTGCTCAATAGATATTAGTTATCATTGTGCATTAAAAAGTCTTAGAGGTTTCTGTCTCAGTCAGTCAGTATATAACTCAGTGGCCCCCCTCCACATACACACTGATGTATGTGATCTGAGGCTGCACTGATCAAGAACATTGTATTAAAAATAAATCTTTGGGTGGGCTAGGATGGGAGTAAAAGACAGAAAACTGTACTTGAACAACAATTAAAATAAAATTTAAAAAATAAATCTAATCTTTCCTTTTCAGGAGCAATCATGTTTTGGCATTTAGGGTAGTGTTTGCTCCCATACTTTAGCATGGGGGTTGAAAAATTATAGTGTATTTACAGGGTACATGGTACAGTGTACCATGGGATGGTAAGCAGGCTACAAACATGAAGGGTGAAAAATGTTTGAAATTAAATGATTGACGTGGCAAAGAAGATAGATTCTTAGTGTGGGGCATAACTGTGCTCAGGTGGGATCTGAATCAGTGGGTGGAGACTAGACAGAAGGAAGGAAGTTCTTATTTAGTACCTATGATGTGTTAGATATGCACATTCACATATTTAATTTTTATATCTACCTCATACAATAAGATTTATTGTCCTCGCTTTTATACATAAGAGAAGCTGGAGTTCAGGAATGCCACCTGCTCAACGATTTCCACTAAATCCAACAGACGACAAATTCTAAGTTCTTTCCACTGCTTCCCTTTATGTAATAGGCTGCCTAGAAGTCTTGCTCTGTGAGTGGGTTTCTTCTTGTCTTGATTCTAATCCTTAGTACATTACAAAAAGGCATTTCAAACCTGATTTTCTTTTAAGTTGCATTTCCTCTGCCATGTTGATCGTCTTTTTCAAATTTGAGGTTTTCAGTTTCAAGAAATATGTCAAATCAATGTTGAGTTTCACTCAGGTGTGTGTATTAATTTCACTGTCGTGCAGGTTTCAAGATAGAGCAGTTCCCTAAGGGTCTTGCCTTTTTTTCTTTTTGCTGTCAAATGATAATTTATTTGTATTTTTATTTATGTTTTATTGTTGTTCAAGTACAGTTGTCTCCATTTTCCCATCACCACTTGCCCCCATCCCACCCACCACCACCTCCCACCCTCAATCCTCTCCCCCTTTGCTTTGTTCAGGGGTCCTTTATACATGTTCCTTGAAGGGTCTTGCCTTTATAGACCCTAACTTCACAGATGAAAATGAAACATTTAAACATGGCTTTGACCATTTGGACAACCATATTATACTGTTGGAAATCTTCCAGGCCTCCTAACAGGGCATATAAAGACTGCAAAGTAAGCTCTGGCCAGGTGGCTCAGTTTGTTAGAGCTTCATCCCATACACCAAAAGGCTGAGGGTTCAATCCTGGTTTGAGTGCAGACTGGATGGGAGGCAACCGATCGATGTTTCTCTCTGACATCAATTTTTTTTTCCCTCTCTCTCTCCCTCTCCCATCCTCCCTCTGTAAAATCAATAAAAATATTCTTGGGTGAAGATTAAAAAAGAGACTGAAAAGTGAACCTATAGTTTAAACAAGCTTTTCTAAGTGGCCCCTCTGTATTTGCTTCCTGTCACCTGAATCAATGTCTTGTTAGAACACCGAACGCTTCCCCCCTTGCTCTGACTTAAATTTTATCATCTGTTTGATGAATTTGAACTGGATACCCTTGAAAATTTGTCCCCATACTGACCTTTTGTGGACTGAGAATTAAACTAAAATGAATTTTCTATACTTTTTCCTTCCTTCGTTCGTTCGTTCCTTCCTTCCTTCCTTTTTTCCTTCCTTCCTTCCTTTTTTCCTTCCTTCCTTCCTTCCTCTTCCTCCTTCCCTCCCTAACTCTCTCCCTCCCGTTCTCTCTCCCTTCTTTCCTTCCTTCCTTCTTTCTCTCATTTATTTATTTGATAACTTGCTTGATAAATGAGGCTTCAGTTTAAACTCAAAACCCTGAGTTTTTTTTTTAAGATAACCTTGAAGTGTAGTTCCTAAAACAAGCTGGCAGTCTGCAAAGAAAAGAGACGATTCTCACTCAAGCAAAACAGCAAAGTTACAGATTGCGGCTATCATCACTAATTAGCTCTCCCAGATGGAGGGCTGTCCCACCCCAAAGCAAGAGCTGGATGACTTCCTACAGATAACTGAGATATAAATAGCTCACTGCACTCTCCACAATAACCATGTTGCCTTGCTTGTGAGTAATATACAATTGGTCCATTTTAGAATTGGGACAAAAGAGGTTTGTTTTATAATTGGTTTTAATAGAATTATCTAGGTATAAAAATAATAAATGTTATTGCACAATGTTTAGGTGATGGAAAAAACCCAAATAAGAACATAAATCATCCACAGTTCTCTCAGCTATCATCACCACAGCTAACAAACATATCAGTATATATCCTTCCACTTATACTTTAATACATTCACATGAAATACAAATTTCTGCTGTATGTAACATTTTGCAAGCTTTTTTACTTAACACTTCCAAAGCATTTCTGTATCATTACTGTTCTTCCACCATATCATTTTATGAATGATGGATGGTATTCTATTACTTGGATGTTTCTAATTTTAACCATCTCCAATTTTTGATACTTAAGTTGTTTTTCATTTTTCATTATTATAAGCAATACTATAATGATTGTCTCTGGATAAATCTGAGTACACACCCACGATTATTTCCTTGAGTTAAATATCTTAGTTGTAAAATTGCTGGGGCAACAGAATAAGCAATTTCTTAGGCCATGTTTGTTTCCAAAAATGAGAAACACTTTTGCTCTCATTATTTATGAATGTGGATATTATCCTTATACCCTGGTCAACACTGTATCTTACTGTTTTATTAAAAAAATTGCTAATATGCTTGGTAAACTTTATACATAAATATATATTAAAGTTTCTTATTTAGGTAGAGATTTTTATATACTTATTAGCTTTTATAATTCTGTTATGTTTCCTCCTATCTTTTCTATCTCTTTATATACTATGCTCAATGTCTCTAATCATCAGAGAAATGCAAATTAAAACCACAATGAGATACTATCTCACACCTGTCAGAATGGCTATCATCAATAAATCAATAAACAATTAGTGTTGGCGAGGATGTGCAGAAAGGAAAACTCTTTTGCACTGTTGGTGGGAATGCAGACTGGTGCAGCCACTGTAGAAAGCAGTATGGAGATACCTCAAAAAATTAAAAATAGATCTGCCTTTTTGACCCAGCGATCCCTCTAAAAAGCTAATAAAAAGCTAATTTATTGCTAGGAATTTCTATTGACATACATTTGAAGCTTGATTTAATAGTAGTGGTCCCTTAGATGAGACAGTAGGAATGCAGAGAGATTATGTAATTCAGTGTTACATAACGAACGTATCCATGGTGTCCTAGTAAAAGAACCCACAGTCTTGTTTCAAATAGAGAATTCAGTATTTAGCAGGTGTGTTGGCTAACACTCTAACAATAGAATCAAATTAGTGTAGCAGCTTTTTTTTCAAGAAATGCATTTATTAATAAAGATTTGACAGTAAAGACATGCATAGTTCCTACCATTTGCAAGACGCAGCCTAAACGAAGAAGGAGTTTTTTAGGTGGTTGCAAGGTTGATGTTTTGTGATTGCAAAAAATCCAAGCTAGCTAATTTTAAGATGTATGTAAAAAGAGTTAATATTCTAACATTAAAAGAGCTCTCATATATTGTTTAAAAACATCTTTTCCAATTAAAATATAGACTGAGAATATGAACAGGCAAGTCATTAATGAAGCAATATAAATGAACATAGTTATGAAAAGATAAGCTGTCTTATTAATGAAAAAATAAATGCTTATTTTGCCTATCAAAATTGGCATTTAAAAAATGATTCTGCCCTCTGTGGTGTGGTTCAGTGGACTGAACACTGGCCTATCAACTGAAAGGTCGCCGGTACGATTTCTGGGCACATGCTGGGTTGTAAGCCAGGAACCCAGTTGGGGGTGTGTGAGAAGGAACCAATCAATGTTTGTCTCACTCATCAGTGTTTCTCTCCCTCTCTTTCTTTCTCCTTTCCCCTCTCTCTGAAAATAAATAAAATATTTTAAAAAATGATACTTTCACCTTTTGGCAAGACTGTGGTGAAAATAATGTAAATGGCAGAAATGCACAGCGTTTAGAGGGCATCTTAGTAAAGTATATCAAAAATCTTAAAATAGATTTCCTTTTTAATCAACAGTCTCATTCCTTGGAATCTATTTTCATGTTTTAAGTACACACAGAAGCAATCTCAGGTGAAAAAGAAAGACAAAAATTTAAGTGCAAGTTGTTTATGAAATAGCGAAGAAAAGATGCATTGGCCACAGTGGGCTGCTGGAGCTTACTCCAGGGGGCAACTCTGGAAATGATATGAATATGTGCCCAGAATGATCTCGCCTAAGAGGAGAGGGAGTTAGGGCGCTTATGCACCAACCCTGGAGAGTCCCTAGCAGAGAACTGCTTCTGGGAGGCTTAATTCCCTGGAAGACTAGCCTGCTTGGGCTGAATGACTTCCACGATAATGCAGAAAGCATTCAGCCATAAATATGCTTGTAATGACAGGTGGAAGTAGTTTAACCACTCCTCCAGGAACGAGCAGGCCAGTGACAATGTCTGCTGTCTTAAGAAAACATTTAAATGAATTGCAAGTACATAAGGACAAATCTATTTATTATAACACATTTTAGAAACAATGGAAGTGCCAAACACTTAGGGATCGATTACAGAAATCATGGTGCATACAATTGTATATATAATGTCTGAATAATGTTTCATCACTAGAAGTGTGTTGTAGAATAATACTTCCTGACACAATGGTGTTTTGTTTAGGGTAATAAGTTACAAAGCAGCATGTAAGTATGATTATATTTTAGTTTGGAAAAAATCTATCATAAAAAATAGATCTCAAAGGAGACAAAACAAGATATTCAGAGAAACTCCTTCTGGATAGTGTGATAATGAATGTACTTTTCTTTTTTTTTTCTTCTTCGACCCCTTCTCCTCCTTCCCTTCCTCCTCCTTCTTGTTCTCTGTTTTATGTGTTTTTTTAATGTTCTATTAGAAGCACATATTCCTACTGCAGTAATAAAAGAGTCATTTGTAAATTTAAAAATGAGTTATCCATGAGTTAAAAATACAATAATTAAAAATCCTTCACTAAGTCTATAAAAATAATTTTTAAAGGAATTAATGTTTTTTTTGAACTCAGTTAAGATTATTTCTATAAACATAAACATTTTTTCCTCTACCTCTTGACTGGTCATACCTGTCAATTAGCAGATGTGGTATATAAAAATAGTCTGGATTTTATCCGGTGCACTTCAAAATCAGCATTACTTATTACATTTGTTATGTTTGCAATACAGAACTTGAATTCTACATGCAAGTGTTCAAATTCAGGCTTAGAGAACTCCAATAATAAAAGAACACACTCTACCAAGAAATAACTAAGAATGAAAAAACAACCTTGAGAAATGAAAATCTCTTAATGAAGCCCAATAGACAGGTGTGCTGAACTGTAAGATTCTTTCCTGACAGGAATTTAGACCTGCTCAATTTGAGGTCCTAATAAATAAGAGACATCTTTAGAACTAAGATTAGCTAAGGGCAAATTTTTCCTGTTTCACAACATGAGAGCTCTAGTCAAGGAATGTTAATGCAAAGCTAATCAAATGTCAAATTGATTTTCTAGCATAGTGCTTGACACACAGTAGGTCTTCAATGACACTTATCTAATAAATTAATATTAGGTTTAGCAAAAAAATCTGTCATAAGTATGATTAATTGATTTGTTGGATGGTTCACGTTAGTCAAAATTGCCAGTTCTTTTTGCAGCAAGTTTTTTTCCCCTTCCAGAAAGAGAGTGGGAGATCGTTGTTCTGATCTTTTTAAGAGCTCATCAATAATGCACCAGATCAAAATTTAGAACAGGCTGTGTGACGATTGGCATATGGGGGATGAAGAAAATTAATTTGACATGAGAACAACCAGACAACTTCCCCTCAACAATGCTTCTACTTCTGTGAAGGGAGGATTTAGATGGTGAGGAGGGGTGAGAAGCAGATTTTTTAAAACCTGTCCTTACTTTTTAACCACAGAAAGAGCAAATTGATGTGATTAAACTATACATTCCCAGTCACTATCTTGATAGCCAATCAGTTGTTCTGTGCTGATGATTCTAATTCTTCAGTTTTGCTAAAAGCTATCCTTTTCTCTGTATTTCGACCCACTTTCTCAAGCCAAGTTCAGGTTCTTCTTATCTCTCTGTGGTCTATTCCAGTAGGCACTCTTTTTTCCCTGTCCTCTCCTCCCCATCCCAGTTTTTTCCTAATGCAAATTTATTTATTTTTAACATCTTGTTGAGTCAAACTCTGAAAGACATGCACACTGTCTATCAGCAGTACTTGAAAACATCAGCTCAAGTGAGATGAGACCCTTGAGGAATAGTATTACTGTATTGTAGACCCTGCCTGCTTGGAGAGGCCTCAGGGACTAGCAGCAGACTAGGAATACGAATCTTGGGTTTTACTTCCAACCTCTTTTCACATTAACTACGAGAGACTGGGAGATGAAAGAATCTGTTTATTAATTCACTTAACTTACAAATGTCTGGGAGTATCTATCTCCTTATTCCAGGAATCCTGTTAGTATTTAATAGGCTTATAATAAAGTTTAAGCTAATAGTGCGTAAAGCTTATTTGTGCATTCTTCATTTAGTGAACTGATTAAGATCCTATGACAAGCACTAAGATATTTTTTAGTATATTTTATTGACTATGTTATTGCAGTTGTCCTGCTTCTTCCTCCTTTGCCCCCCCCTCCGCTGGGTACTCCCCTTCCCTCCAGCAATCCACCCCCACCCCCCACTTAGTTCATAGATCATGTATATATGCTATTTGGCTTCTCCGTTTCTTGTACTATTCTTAACATCTTCCCATCTATTTTGTACCTAACAATTATGCTTTTTAATACCTGCAACTTTTCCTGAATCCTCCTCCTTCCCTCTCCCAGCTGATAACCCTGCCAAATGATCTCCATACCTATGATTCTCTTCCTGTTCTGTTTTTTTGCTTACTTTGTTTGTTTGTTTTAGATTCAGTTGTTGATAGTTGTAAATCTGTTGCCTTTTTAATGTTTACTGTTTTGGTCTTCTTTTCCTTTAACATTTAATGTAATAATGCTTGGTGATGATGACCTCCTTTAGCTTTACTTTGTGTGGGAAGCACTTTATCTGTCCTCCCATTTTAAATGATAGCTTTGCTGGATAGAGCAATCTACATTGCAGGTCTTTGCTATTTACCACTTTGAATACTTCCTGTCAGTCCATTTTTGCCTGCAATATTTCTTTTGAGAAATCAGCTGATAGTCTTGTGCGAACTCCTTTGTAGGTAACTCTGCTTTTCTTTTGCTGCTTTTTAAGATTCTCTATCTTTAAGCTTTGGCATTTTAATTATGATATGTCTTTGTGTGGTCCTCTTTGTGTCCATCTTGCTTGGGACTTTTTGTGCTTCCTGGACTCGTATGTCTGTTTCTTTCACTAAAGTAGGGAGGTTTTCTTTCATTATTTTTTCAATAAGTTTTCAATTTCTTATTGTTCCTCTTCTTATGGCATCCCTATGATTCAGATGTTGGTACGTTTGGAGATGTTCCAGAGTCTTTTATATTATCCTCATTTTTTTTGAATTCTTGTTTCTTCTTTCTGTTCTGGTTGAATGTTTATTTCTTATGTTCCAAATCATTGATTTGAATCCTGGCTTCCTTCCCTTCACTGTTGGTTGCCTGTAGATTTTTCTTTATTTCACTTAGTGTAACCTTCATTTCTTCCTTTGTGTTTTTGCTGTACTCAGTGAGTTCTTTGGTCATCCTGATCACCAGTGCTTTGAACTCTACATCTGATATGTTGGCTACCTCCATGTCATTTAGTTCATTCACTTGGGCCATATTTCTTTGTCTGCTCAGTTTGACAGCCTCCCTGTGTTTGTTTCCGTGTATTAGGTAGAGCTGCTTTGACTCTCTGTAAAAGGCACCGTAAATTGTGTGGAGTGGAAACTTAGGTAAGCACCAGGGTAGGGCAACCTGGTTCTCTGCTGTGTGGCTCTGTGTGGGGGGAGGGCTGGGAGAGGGAACTGTGCCACTGCATGTCTTCTGAGGGTTTGCCTGGCACTTACTCCATTTTCAGTCACTTTACCCACTCCCCAGATGTAAGCGACACCCTTCCAGCTGTTGCCTTGGTGTTGAATCCCAAAGTGGGTGGGTTTTCATGTGTTTTAAGACCATGTGGGCCCTTTAAGCAAAGTTTTCTGAAAATCTGGCAGTTTCTTCCACTGCCCAAACCCCCACTGGTTTTTACAGCCTGCAGTTATGGGGATTTATCTTCCCAGCACTGGAACCCTGGGCTTTTTGTTCTGGTCTGGGGCTGGGATAGCTCACTCCCAAGGTATCCCTCCTGATTTTTATCCACCACACATGAATGCGGGACTGCCTGTGCCTATCCTGCTGCTGCTGGTGACTCTCTGAGTCACACTGCATCTCTTTGCCTCTCCGCTCCAGTTCTCCGCATCTCCGCCACTCCTACCCATCTGGATGAATATGGCTTCTTTAAATCCTTAGTTGTTGGACTTCCATACAGTTCAGTTTTCTGACAGTTCTGAGTGTTGTTTTGAAATTTAGTTGTAATTCCTATTTGTGGTTATGGGAGAAGGTGAAACATGTCTACCTATGCCTCCATCTTGACTGGCAGTCAGCTAAAATGTTTTTCATTATGGAGAACATATGGAGTTCCTTCAATTCTCTAGCATGGGGCTACTATGACATATGACTATTTCTCTTTCTGGAATCACCATCCTTCACCTTGTAGCACCTGCTCAACTTATAGATTTCATTTCAAATGTTATTTTCTCAGGGAAGTCTCCTGATTTTCTGAAATTAGATTTAACCCCCACATAATAAATTTTATAACATCCTACATTCCCTTTATAGTACTTATCAGAATGTTTAATTATATAATTAATTCACAGCTCCCTGACTAGACTACACAAGACCTTCAGTTTTTCTCAGTGGTTCACTTAATGCCTGGAACAAGAAGGTTCTCAGTGGACATTCGTAAGATGAATGAATTAATGAATGGACCCTTTCACTTCTCAACCTCTTATGAGTTTTGTGAAAAGAGATTGATAGTAAAACCCAAGATTCTTATTTCTAGTTTGTTACTGCTAACTTCTCTGAGGTTACCCGAGTCCTACTGCTAAGGTTGAAGTAAAGCATAGAGAATGTATAATATACTGTTTGAGTCTTGCCTGGAGTGGCTTTGATATGCTGGGCACTTCACTGGATAATAAACAGTTGAATGTTATTTTTTTTAATATGGATTATTTTTTTGCATCCTGCCTCCAGCCTTGATCTATAGAAGGTAAGGGATACACAGTGGTTGCAAACATCTCAATATAGACTAGAACTTGAAATGTTACTCAGCAATAGGATATCATCTAGACACCCAAAGAAACTCTCTATGGAATGTAAATTTTATTTAAAAAAAAATAACTGGAGGGTAAAATTGCGGGCCCAACTGATCATTATGCAGTTTTTGCTCCACCCCAAGGAGCAAGGTTTGCTTCAGTTTTGTTTGATACTCTTTTATGAGCCATCAATATGCAGTCCACATCTCTTTCCATCTTCATCACAGAATTATAGTATTCTATATTTGTTGAAGAGTGTACATGGCTTGCTCAGGCAATAGAAAAATAATGTAAAATCTTAAGTGGTCTCAGCTGTGATTTTCAGCAAAACTCAAGGCACTAGGTAACAGAGCAATGAATAATGCAGATGGGGTCCTTAATTTTAGGGAGCTAATAATACCATTAGGCAGAGAGACAATGAATAAATGAAGTAGACCAGTGAATAACTAGGATAATTTCTCAGGGTGTGATATGTGCTTTGAAGAAAACAGAACAGGATCCTGTGATGGAGGGTGCTGGGGCTGCTGGTTGCTGCTTTAGATCGGGCAGTCAGGGAAGCCTGTCTATGTAGAGGAAACATTTGAGCCTCCATTCTTTTCCCTATGAAACTCTCTATGGAATGTAAATTTTATTTTAAAAAAATAAAATGGTGGTGATTCTCAACTAGGAATGATTTTGCCCCACCACTGAACAGAACATTTGACAGTATTTGGAGATACATTTAGTTGTGACAAGTAGGAGAGTGTTTGCTATTGACATCGAGTGAGTAGAGGCCAGGGATGCTGCTAAATAGTGTACAATGCACAGGACAACCTTCAACAAAGAATTATCCATTGCAGAATATCAATAGTGCCAAAGGTGAGAAACCCTAATGGATTCTGATCACAACATCCAGGTTGCTTTTCAAAAGCAGTGAATTATATGACATCAATTCTCTGTTCTAAATTACCACTTATCTCCTATTTTACTTCCTTTATTCTTTATACTCCAGCTTCAGGCCTTTGTGCTGGTTGAGAGCCCTGCCTGGAATGTTCTTCCTTTAGATACCTGAATTACTATTTTCTCATCTCCATCAAATCTTTGTGTACATGCCATGTTTCCAATGATCAAAATTTTAACCCTCTGCTTCTGATTTCCTTACCTTGATTTTGTTTCCATAGCACTTATCATCTTCTAATATGTAAGAGGAATAAATGTAGAGGCCCTAAGAGTGAGTGAGAGTGGTGTTCTTAAAAGACGACCAGAAGACAGATCACTGGAGTACAGTGAATGAGAGGGCGAGCAATGCCATGTGGGTCCAAGAAATTGTCATGGTCAGTTCATGTAAGGTCTTACAGCACGCAATAGTATTTTGTGAAGGAAGAATATGTTCATTTTTATACCCATCTGTGGTAATAAACATAAATGATCCAAATGACTGTTTTGTCTTTATATTTTATATTCAATGGCTTTTCTCCATGTATTTGCAATGAAACCACCATCCACATCATAAAACCTATGAAATGTTCAAAGGTCCCACTGCCTACCCCCAGGTATTTTAATACTGACCCATTTTTTAAGATGTCCACCATCTTGTGTTTTGTGTCTTAGTTATTGTTTCGGAGGCTGCTATTAAAAAATAAATATGTGATCTGGAACATATAACACATAATTGTACTAAAAATTGTTATGCCATCAGGAATCATTGTACTGTCTCCTGAATAAAGAAAGAATGAATAAAAATAGAAGAGGGGTCTTCTGAATGGAGGTATGAGAGAAAGTGAAAATGCCAAGCAAGGGAAGAAAACTAAGATTTGCTGACCAACTAGTACACCGTAAGTATTTTGCTAAGTGGTTGCATATGTACTCTCATTTAAACATTGAAAAACACATTATTTCATTTCAACAATGAAGAAGTTATGGTTCATGGAGATGAATTAACTTGCTCAAAATCATGAGGCTAGTAAAAAGCCTAGCTGGAATTTGAATTAAAAGTTTTGTGGTCCAAACTGTATTAGTGCACCCAGGTGTCAGTAACAAAATACCCTAAACCGTGTAGCTTAAACTACAGTCATTTATTTCTCACAGTTCTGGAAGCCAGAAAGTCTAATATCAAGGTACCAGCCAATTCCTGGTGTTCCTTATGAAGACCCTGTCCTGGCTTATAGTTGACCTTTTTTTTTTTTTTTTTTTTTTTTTTTTGCTATGTCCTCATATGGTGGGGGCGGGGGGGAGAGAGAGAGAAAGAGAGAGAGAGAGAGAGAGATCTGCGTCTCTTCTTATAATGGCACCAGTCCCATTATGAGGGTTCCACCCTCATGACCAAATTATCTCCCAAACTTCCATCTCCAAATACCATCATATCATGGCTTAGGGCATTAACACATGGGCTTGGGCGGCAGACAAATTGGTCCATAGCAAATGTCAGTCTTGTTTCTATGATATTAAGCTACCTTTCTACTAAAATGAAAGCACACACCTACTTCAATATTTTACCAAAAGTAGGCCCTCCATAAATCAATCACCTGTGAGTCTAGGCCTAGATTCATTTCATTCCCTTTAATTAAGTCAGTTCCAAAAGTCTTTAGTTAATGCTGAGAAAGTTTCCTCAACATACTTCTGTGAAAGTTGTTTTGATAGAGAATGGCTGAGTGAATGAATTTATTTTTTCTCAGTTCTCTGAAAAGTCAAAGGTTGTCCTAATGCAACTTTTCCCCTCTGCTAGTTGCAAAGGAATCATCCTAATGCCAAGCTCCTATATTTGGATTTTTGGTACAACTTTTGTGTCTGATAATAAAAATCAAGATTTATACCGTTGACTAGAGAAATTCAACCTGCTCCCATACATCAAATGGACAAAGGGGCATTAACTATTAAATAAAGACTGTATTGGTTACAATATCCAGCTCTTCCACACAAAAATACAGATAGACAATAATTTAGACCATTTAAAAGCTCCTTATGAAAGAATCATATCACTCTAATGATCTATTCCCAAAGAATTGCCCATGTGTTTAAGTAAGCAACTCAAAACAAGTTTTACTTTTTGATTTTTTATTTTTTAAAACACAAGAAATCTTCATTCTTCTCCCCAAATTTCCTTTGGAGGGCTTAGATTTTGTATTAACTTTATTTCAACTATAAAACAACAACAAAACACCCAATTCTTTCTGCTGCGATATGTGACGATTACCTATCAACAGGATATATGAAGTGACTACTTGTTTGCAGTTGCAATATTTTTACCCAGAAATGCTTGCAGTTTATGACAGTATAATTTAAAATAGAGAACACATATTAAAATAAGTTTAAGGAGACATCCTTTTCCCCCGAATTCTGTTTTGTTATTTGTTAAGGTGTCTGGAATCCAATTTAAAAAACTGTTGTCTATGGATATGCTAAATCAATTTATAAAAGTTATTTCTTTCCCTGTAAAATCAATTTATATAGTGTAACATTCTGATTCCCTCATCAAAAATCTAAATTTCTGTAAGCTTTGAGTGAGATATTGGTACATAGAATCCCATTGCTTATAATATAAGTATGCTTGAGAATTTTGTCTTCTTGTTCTGGGAAAATGGACATCACAAGGCTTCATAGGTGGGGATGTATGGCCATTCAGAATTGCTAGAGTTAATGCATTATTTGAATGAATTATTGTTTTTGTGTTAATTTTAATTGCCTTTTGAGCAGAAATGCACTTGGAGTTGTTTTTAGTCCTATACATTGAATTTAGAAGTCAGTAGATTTACTTTTCACCAATACAAATAACAAGTCTGTTAAATTTGCAGCTAGTGGAGGGTGCAGCATTCTATTTTTAACCCTACAGGTTCATAAAAATGATGCATAACACTAGTTTAAGAAGCAACCAGTCAAGAAACATGATCTGTGAAAACATACACCAAGGAAATGCACTCCATCTCTAGAAGAAAATCACCACAACTCAGCACTTGTAAAGTTCCGTTTTGATAAATGAACACACTATAAAATCTGGAAGGAGTCAGGTCAGATACCTTCTCTGGGCAATGGCTGTTGTCTTCTGGCTGATCTCTGTATTTCTTTGCATGATAAAGACTGCCACTCCAGTGGGTGGCCTGTCAAATAGGATTAGACAGTTGTGGGTTGCAGTTAAAAGATAGTCATTCTGCAGGATATTTTTCAGAACTTCATTTATATAATTCTCTTTTATTAAAAAATAATAAAATGATTTGTCACAGCAGATTCTCCCCCAGCTGCTCTGATTCAATGTTTTGTTGAGAATTTTTGCCTCTAGGTCCATCAGTAATATTGGCCTGTTAGCTCTCTTTCTTGTACATCTTTGGCTTGGGCTTCATAATAATGCTGGCCTCACTGAATGAGTTTGGTAGTCTTTCTTCCTCTGCATTTTTTGGGACCAGTTTAAGAAAGATAGGTATTTGTTTATTTTTAACTATTTGGTAGAATTTAGCTGTGAAGCTGACTGGTCCTGAGCTTTTGTTTGTTGGGAGTTTTTTTGATGATTGCTTCAATTTTATTGCTAGTTACTGGTCTATTTAGATCTTCTGATTCTCTCTGGTTTAGTCTTGGAAAGTTGAATGTTTCTGGAAATGTATCCATTTTTTCTAGATTGTCCAATTTGGTGGGATATAATTGTTCATAGTATTCTTTTATGATCCTCGTATTTCTGTGGTGTTGGTTGTAATCTCTCCTCTTTCACTTCTGATTTTACTTGGGCTCTCTCTTTTTTTCTCGATGAATCTGGCATAAGAGTTCCATTTTTCATATTTGCATTTTTGACATTGAAGATTAGAGATTGAGTATTGTGTTAGAGTCAAAGAAAAAATGTAATACTCAAGGCAATAAAACTAAAATGGGGAATTTGGTATCAATTATTTTAGAGAACATTTAGAATCATCATGGAAGAATTAACTCAACTTGATTACTACATCCATCATGACTATTTATGGATAGAGCCTTAGCTGTAATAGGCATAATTTTAATGGAAAATAGGTACTTTCAGAATGGTGACATCTATGGAAACTAACTGTGCCATAATGTGCAAAGTACTTACAACTGTGTGGTATATTTTCTGATCATTTGACTTCCAAAATTTTACATTCTATTATTTAATTAATAACATTTATTACTTTCCAGCTTCTTTACAAAGCATAGTGACTAGTATAATCAAATGTTCTATGAAATGTTATGTGTTAAAAATGAAATTCTATCATGGAGCAATTTTAATGTCATCCTTTAAGCTTAGCAAACTTCTATAATGAAGCCAATCAACTGCTCTTTTCTGCTATAAAATGAGAACCTCAAAATGAAACCTTTCAGTTTTGTGTAGCTAGTTCCTTTCAGCCGTTTTAATTTTAGTTATTTGGCTCAAAGTGCCTAGAATTAATTTAGAATAATTTGTCAAAAACATGTGAACCATTAAAGAATGAGATCAAGCAAACCTGTTCAAAGCTTCAGAAGTAAAATACACTCATGCACAAACCAGAATGCAATCTGTTGCATTTCAGAAAGGAACATTTGTATATTTTCTCTTCTTCTTCTACAATACACATATTCTAATAGGGAATAAAAACTTTCTACTACTCTGACTTACCATGAAATGGAATTAGAATAAGATGTACTAACAAATTGATAAAAAGAACTCACATACTGACAGTTTCTTTGTAAGCATATTGCAAGTGCCAGCAGTTCCAGTTCCTGCTTGTACAAGAAATGGCCGTGACCATGACTTTGGGTGATGCAGATCACCCAACTGCAGGAATTTGGCAGGCACTGAGCAGCTCCAGGATGCTGACATTAAAGATCCTTATCGGGACTATCAAGGACACTGCCTGCACTTCCACACCCTCTCCCCAATTTCTGTGTACTTTTTGTCTCTTTCCTTCCTATAAAAATCCCTGTCTGCGCTGAGATGTTGAGATGGTCTTTCAGATGAAGACCTTCATCTTCCAGGTTGCCAGCACCTGAATAAAACCGCTTTCCTTTACATTGGCACCTGCCTCTTGAATATTGGCTTTCAAAGTGGAGGGCAGCCAGACCTGGGTTCACTTACAGTATTATCTCTATTATTTGGTTTTCAGAGAGAGGGAAAATGATTATTTATTGAGTGCCTACATTATGACAGTAAGCATTTCATAAAGCACACCAGAAAATCTCTTTGAGGTAAGATTATCACACTCACTTTACATATTAGGTAATAACATCTAAATGAGATTAAGAAAAAGCTAGGTTGGATCTCCTACAACTCCACATAATGAGATTAACTGCTTATTACTATAATTTTTAGTATTACCCATATTTAAAATGATTTAGAAAATACAAAGAGAGAATAAAAAACATGAAAAAAGAGAAAGTAGTATTAAAAGAGGTCATATTTGAAAAAAACAGACATAGTAGAAATTCTAATATATATAATAATTTAAATTAAAATGTGATGAGACACTACTGAAAAAAAGATTGAATAGACCGCAAGGAACTGATGCAAATGTAGAATAGTAATGTAAATAGATGTAAAATGTAAAATGGTTGCTCAAAAATACAGAAAATGGAGATTAAAAAGATAATATACATTGAAGAACAGTGCCAGGAGAAGAAAATAGAATGGGAGAAAAAAAAACATGGAAGAAGGTTGGTTAAAATTTTCTAGAATAATGAATCTTCAGCTTCATGAATTAAAATGATTCACAAACAGAAAAATCTCAAAGGCAGTCAGAGTAAAAGCTTTGGGTTACCTAGAAAGAAATGACAATTAGACTGTCATAGAACTTCTCAAAGAGATAACAAAAGCAGATAGAACACAACAGAATTATATTCTTAGTGTTCTAAGAGAACTCTGGCAACATTTGGTTTTATAACCAGCTAAACTATTATTTAAGAATAAAGGTAGAAAAGATATTTTCAGGTTTTACTGAACCAATAGACATTGCTAGAGAAATTTGAAAAGATTTAAAATTTCAGAAGAAGGAAACTGACCCTAAAAGGAAGGTTTGAGATAAAAGAATGACTATCAAATAAAATACAGTGGGCCCTTGAACAACATGGGTTTGAACTGCAGATTTTTTTTCAATGAATACACAGTTGACCCCTTGAATCTCTAGATTTTGTATCTTCAGATTCAACCAACTGTGGGTCAAAAACAGTATTTCAAATCTATAGTTGGGAATCCACATATGTGGAGGGCCAACTATGTGTATTGTTCTATTGCCATTT
The DNA here is from genome assembly GCA_039655065.1 of Glossophaga mutica. Classification (NCBI taxonomy): domain Eukaryota; kingdom Metazoa; phylum Chordata; class Mammalia; order Chiroptera; family Phyllostomidae; genus Glossophaga; species Glossophaga mutica. The sequence goes on from CM077308.1 coordinate 26,133,874, forward strand.
TATATAAGGGAATTGGGTACATGTGAATTTTGGTATTTGTAGGGGATTCCGGAACAAATGCCCTGCATGTGGATACCCAGGGATGGCTGTATTAAGTTTCAGGGTAGTCAAAATTTTATGTGGATTATCAACTCTGGGATCTTGGTAGGCACGCCTAACCCCTGCATTGTTCAAGCATCAACTATTTGTACAGCCATAAAATAATCTATGTCTGTGTATATTATTTTATGATAATAGATATGTACACAGAAAAGGTAAACACTCAGGTACATATAAAATAGCAATGATTTTATAAAACATTTTTGGGTAAAAAAAGTCCAGATGAAATGAAAAGACTGGACAATAGCATATCTTTGTATTGTTTGGGGTGAAAACAGAACTATAGAAGTGTTTGTTTCTACCTGCTTATTTGTCCACTGATTAATTCATTCAACAATTATAGATGTTTCACCACTTATGTTCCAGATGATCTTTAGGCACTTTTCACAGCACAAAAAAGAAAAAAAAAATCAGTCAAAATTTTCTGTGATTACAGAGCCTATATTTTAGTGAGTAGAGTCAAAAAATAAATTTAATTAAAAAGTAGCATATATAGAATATTTATTAGTGATAAGTCCTCCAGGAGAAAGGAATGTGATTGTAAGTACAAGAAGTTCACTATTAAAACAATTTTAATACTGTGATTAGGCAAGGTGTCAATGAAGAGGTGACATTGGAGCAAACACTGAAGAAAGAAGAGATTAAGGGATGCATCTAGATATTCAGGACAGATGTCATCTGCCCTGTGTCTTAAAGGGATTGTGCTACTGCAGGAGGGCAAAGATGAAGTCAGAGAGATAACCTAGTAAAGTAAAACAGTGTTGATGATGACTTGGATGTAGCAATGCAGCTGATAAGAACTGTCTTGACTCTGGCTATATTTTGAAGATAGATTTAAAGATAGAGGCTCTAGGCTTTCCAGATAGAGTTGAGTCAAGAATAACTCCATGTTTCTTAGCCTGAGCAATGGAAAGAATGGAATTCCCAATGTCCGAGAGAGGAACATGGCAGAGCAGATTTGTGTGTGTGTGAAAGGAAAGTGTGGACTGGGAAGGGGAAGATTAGGACCTCAGTTTGATTGATTCCATGCTGGATGTTCTCAAAGAGAAAAGTTTTAATGAATCAAATGAAATTGATTTAAAAAAATGGTATAGTATTATAAATATTTCAGATCGGGATTACTTTTTCTAAGCTGTATTATTGAATATAATAAATATGACAAGAAAGAAAGGGAGAAAAAGGGTGGAAGGAAAAAAGGAAGAGGTTAGAGGGAAAGAGAAGAGAATCTCTTGTTCCACAAGCTTCTTCCCTGAGCTCCTGAGGTGGTGACAGGGCTGGGTGGGGTCCCCTGCCCAGAAGTCTGAGCCCGAGATTCGTGAGGACTGTTGTTGGAAATATTGGATTCTGATCACCCCACGTCCTCTGTTTTCTCCCCCAATCCATGGCAGTGGTGGCTGTTTTCTACAATTATTTTTGCGTTGTTCCATTTTAAGTCTTCCAAAATCCACGTAAACTGTCCCCTGTACTAAAACCAATTTTTAAAAAATTGCCTAGAATGATTTCTATTTTTGTAATTGGGCTTTAACTGATACACTCTAAATGTGTGGTACAAAATGATCACACTTTTTATAAAACAACCACACTTCTTTTCATAGTTCTTAAAATTACTCTTTAATTTTCCTTCATTTGCCATTCATCAATGAACAGTTTACATAAAAGCCATATTGCATTCTATCCCAACTGTATAATAGTTGTTGGACTATTTGGGTCATGACAGAGCAATTATATTGAGGCATGGGAAAAAATTGAAATTGAGCTTTTACTTTTTTTTTTTAAATTTTGGCATACAAACTGTTTTAACCTAGGACGTGGCTCACATTTTCCTAAGGACAATTTCCTTTGTATTTTTGAACAGTTCTCAAGAGTTGAAATGTTATGTAGATTTTTTGTGGGGGAAGGCATCTCTCCCTGATGTGAAGCTGAGTGACTGTTTTATGTCTTCGAAGATAATTAAAAGTCCCTTTATTTAACCAAGTTTGACTTTCTTTTGTATGCAAGCTTGAGAGAAAGAGTTCTTAAAGTTTCTATGAACCTACATTCTCCTTTAATATGCCCCATTAAATCCTGACAATGTGGGAATCATTTATATTGAAAAAGTGAATTTCTGTTGGTAGTATATAAGTAAGTTGATTATACAAATTACATTTTTGGGATCTTGGGGAAAGATAGCATTAAGCAAACAAAATCTTACAGTCTTATGGGAAAATAGCTAGGCCCAAAAATAATTTTAAAAAAAAGACAGAAAGAAAGGAAGGAAGAAAGAAAAAATGGCTGGACCTGAATAAGAAACAAAAATTATAGTAGATTTCCAAGTTAATTATAGACAGGACATCATTTAAAACTAATGGTAGTGCTCTCACCTGACTATAGCATCCTTTTATTACTCAGTATAGTCCTCTATTTAACATCATAAAAATTGGGCAAGACTGAAAGAATTAACCTAATAAACTATAGATTTTCTCTTTATGACACCAAATTTATTTTTTTGTGGTTTTCAGTGAATTAACCCAACTAATTAAAAAATATTGTCATATAGATTCAGAAAAAATTTTCAAGATTTTACTAGAGTTTTAATTTCATACATTCTGTACCATTTGGGAGAAGGAATTATGATTCTGTTTTAAATAAAACTCTATGGCCTTAATCATCTTAACTATGTGAAAAATGGTCTCATTTCCACAGTCCTTATCCCTTGTTCACAAAGATTAGATCCTCTAGAACCCTAGGCATGGAAAACTACTTGGTCATAAGGATACAATCCAGACACATTGGTTATAGCAGGAATCATATCCAGCAATCAATCACACCATTCTTCCTTGCTAACCAAACCTGATTTTTATATATTTCAGCTAATAAAATTGTACACCAAGAAAAAGGTATTTGGAGCAAAACTTTTAAGGATGTGAGCCCCAGAGACAAGGCAGTAATTTGTGAGCATGAATAGGGCAAACCTGAGGGAAGAAATCAAACCTGTGGAGACTTGTGGATGGCAGCGTAATAAGATGGAGGAACCCTGGGCCTTGATGGTATTGCACAGCCATTTCACCAACCAACCCTGCAATTTGTCTACCTCCACTGCTCTGAACATACGAGATAATCAATGGCTAATATTTAAATTGCTTTTCATTGGATCTTCTGTGTTTTAACCAACTTTTATAGATTTTGTAATTGATGATTTAGCATCCATTGATTACAGGGCCTAAATTAGGTTTCTGGACATGATTCTAGTGTGTGTGTATATGTGTGTGTAAGCTCTTTATACCAACAAGCAATTCTCAGAATACCTGTTGGTGTCCTCTAATTCACCTCAATTCTGAAACTATCTACCTGGACATAGCATCAGATTCTACTGGTTAATTGTCCAGGTCTACAAGACTGCCATTGTCCCCTGCCATCATTTGACATGCCTGTTGCAAGTCTAGTTTGTCACCTGTACTTCTCACCCACTGGATATGGATTAGTTTCCTGCAATACCCTCTTTGGGATCCATTGATTTGCTGGACGGCTCACAAAACTCAGAGAAACATTTTACTCAAAACTCAGGAACAACTAGATGTAAAAAGAGAGTCAGCGCAAGGCACAGTGAAAGGAACCGAGCTTCCGTGCCCTCCCCAGACACACCACTCTCCCAGCACCTCCATGTGTTCACCAACCGAGAAACTCTTCAAGCACCAGGGCTTTGTTTTTTTTATGGAGGCTTCATCACCTGGGCATGATTGAGTAAATCATTGACCATTGGTGACTGATTCAATCCCCAGCCCCTCTCATCTATCCAGAGGTCAGGGGGTGGGACTGAAATTTTCAATCTTCTAATCACTTGGTTGGTTGGCTCCATTGATAACCAGCCTCCATCCTTAAGAGCTTTTCCCAAAAGTCACTTCATTAACACGGCAGACACCTTGAGCACTCTCAGCACCCAGCAAATTCCCAAGGGTTTCGGTAGCTGTGAGCCAGGAACTTTGGATTGAAAGCACATATATATGAGAAATCTATTTTGGTCATCTGAGTGACCAGATATATATTATAAATCACAATATTGTAAGGCCAAACTAACAGCCAAAGTTGTTTACATCTCCCCTGTAGTCCACACTTAAATATCCATTCATGTATCTCCCAGCTGCAAACCCCTACAGTTGGTTTGCACTTCCTGCCCCATAGAGAATGTTCTCACCTGACAACTTCCTACCCTTGTACTAATAAAGGCCTTACTTCCCCCTCAGTCCTTCTGCTTCCTGCCTGGACCTGGTGTGAAATGCCTCCTCTGCTTAAACTGTAGTAATAAACTCTTCTTTCAGTGTCATTGACCTCTCCATGTGGTCACCCAGTCACCTCTATAAATTAAAAATCTATAGGTGCAATTGAAACAATTGGCATAGCAGACAAGGTCACCTGATGTTCGATGGAGGGGCATAGCCCTAGCTTGCTCTTAACTTATTAACTGGGTGCCCCCTGAGAAGGCAGGGCCAGCACTGGTGCTTTAGTTACCATGACTTTATGCCGTTTCTGCCATACATTGTTGCACGTGTAAGAAATGTCCAAACCTCTAAGAATTCTTATGAGTTTATTTGAGCCAAACTGACAACAATTGCAGGGCAACAAAATCTCAATGGATTGAGGAAATGCTCTAGAAAATGGCAGTTTTACCACGTATTTATACATTAAAAGCGAAGGGGAAAACTTAAGGGTGTTACATGAAATCCATTGTTGATAGATTAGAGAGGTGGGAAAAGCAAAGCAGGGAGATCTCTGGGATTGGATAAAAAGTAAAAGGGATAAACAAGTCCTTATTTTACATTGGTGGGTACAGGATAGTTAACAGTTAACAATTAACATGATAACAATGACAAGGAGAGGTTCTGTGGTCTGTGTGCTGGTGCAGTGATTGTGCCTTGATGGGTCTGCAAAAAAGAAATTACTCTGATGTTCCAAAGGTGTGTTATAGATGCAAAAAGACAATAGAGAGGTGCAGTGAATGTAAAGATTGACCTTTGTCAGGGAAGATACTGGCCTAGGATATGACTACCTGCTATGACTTGCTTTTAGTTAGAGAGTTTTAATTTCAAACCCTTCCATTTGGTCTGGAAGTAACCATGTGATTCCTTTCAGTCTCTGAGTTTGTAAGGTCGGCCATGAAGACCTCCCCCGAGCTTGTCAAGTTTGGTATGTAGTCCCTTCTTCATCTACATTGTCATGGCATCCCAACCCAAATTGTAAGAGGACTTCTAAGGCACTACTTGCTGTGTGGTATACTTCATTTGATTTTCATTAGCCTTAGGGAATGATGAGGCATCTTCTGGGGCATAAAACTGGATCTTCTGGATCCTGTTGATGGTCTTCCCTGTACCCAGAAAGCAGTGATTAGGCTGATTCAAAGGATCCTTGAAGGGAGTAAGGAGGGCTTCTTTCAGGACAGTGTTGGAGGCAAGCCTGATCCAGTGACTCAACCATACTTAAGTCAGCAGAAGAGTCCATTCAGTCAGATTGGGTTCTTTTCTCCACATGAATGAATTATTCCACCGGCTTGCACTTTTAGAGGGAATTTTTGGGCGGGGGGGGGGGGGGCGCGGGAATCTGAGCACAGTTATCAGTTGAGGTGCGGGACCCACTAAGATGAGATGTGGGGTGTCCTCCACATGGAAGCCATGGAACCCAAAAGGTTTAAATGTTGCTTCCAAGGCAAATCCCTTTGTTGTGGTCACTTGCCCTGTAGCTGTTGTAGTCTGCCTCCTGACCCAAAAGGGCATAAGGGATCCCATCCTTGGAGACTGGCGGCTCAATGCTTAATGAAAAAAGGGAAAGGGAAACATTTCATTCTCACTGTCCCTAAAGCAAATGAGAAGTTTTCTCAGCTCATTCTAGATCATTAATCTCCTGGTCAGTGTGCTTAGGCACTCTTTTTTTTTTTTTTCCAGGGCCTCTCAGACCCCCAGGTGTCAAAGGTCCTGGGGGGCACTGTGTCCTCATGAGTGATTGGAGCCCAGTGCTGAACATCATGGGAGCCCCTGCTTAGGCACTCTTAAATGCTGCTGCTTACCAATATGCTAAGAGTCTCCTCCTTAACACTGAATTGTTATAGAACAAAGAGTTTGAAAAATAAAGCTCAAGCCATTCTTGCTTTCCTGGATGTGGACTTCAGCCCCTCTCAGGCCAATTGGGACACCCTAGGAAGTGACACTTCACAGCAGAGGTCACTCAGGACCACCAGGAGTTTATAGTTTGTTTGTTTTTTTTTTTTATCCTAAGAAAATACGGGGAGAAATATGTCCAGTTGCCATACATTGCAGAGAAAAGATTTGAGGCCAGAAGTGCATGTATTGTATACAGTGCCTTAAAATGGTGACAATGAGCAAATACACAAATGAAGTAAGGATAAGAGCTATGCATCTATGTAGGAAGAGCATTCCAGGTAGAGGAATTAGCAATATGCAAAGACCTGAGCATGTTGGTTTGTCTGGAGTTGTGCACTGAGGGGGCAAGTAAGAGAAAATGAGATTTAAGAATATATGGCTGACTGGTGTAAGGATTAAATGATACAGTATACACAAAACATTCAGCATGGTGACTTGTAGGTAGTACACAATATTTCTCCATTTCATTTTATTGCAATTCAGACCACACAATCTGGGTATTTTTTTAAATGCACAGCTTTGCTCCTTGGTTCACATTTTCTGCACAGAGTGGCTTACTATATCCTAGATACTCACTTGTCTTAGATTCAACCTTTTAGTACATTTTTCTCCTGTTGCTCATATGATAATTATGACAGTCACAGTTAATAGCTGGACTTTGAGTCACACCAATGATCCAATGACATTTATGACACCATATTTTGCCATGTGTAATGTGCACTTTTATGCCCAAATTTTTGAGGGAAAAATAATGATGTGCATTATATATGGTTATAATGATTACATACCATGGGTATAATAATCCCATGAATAATGCGCACAAAAACATGGGTATGCATTGTACATAACAAAATATGGTATTATGAAAAATAAAAAGCCCTTCTGAAGGTTGCAAAATTTCTAATGACTTCTCTTGTATATTAATTAGAGAGGTATATGTATGTTGATATTCCTAAGCCATTACCATATTATATCTAAAATTATTGGCCACAACAAATGTGAAATATGGAAAGACATGCAAGACACATTAAGTGAAAAGAACAGGTTGCAGAACCATATGTAGAATGCCCATTATTTTAAAAACAGTGTGTGTTTATGCATGCATGAAAGGATGCTAAAATGGTCTTGACTTGGAGTTTTATCCGAGTTCTCCTGGATGAGAAGAATAGATGTTGATTGTTAAATACCACTATTGAAGTGCTTGACCGTCAATGTGGGGTATGCAATGGAGTGGCAAAAATATATTAATAATTTTTTTCAGAATTAGCTTATTTCCCATATCAAGTCCAGTGTATATAATATACTTTTAGAAAGCTAAGAGGTCTTTAGACCAGCCAGAATGTGACTATTTTGGGAGACTCTTGTAAGTGTACTTAGTGATTTCTGTGTCCTATTGAGAACGAGTGAGGGATAGGCCTTTTTAATCCTGAAGTCAGCTGAAGAGCTCTTCAAGAGAATCATTTCGAGAACCTGGTTTGTGTCCCCTGCGATTTTGATACCAGGCTGGCATGTAACTCCTGCCTGAAGTGATCTGTGGCAACAGAGAAAGAGGTGGACCTGTACCTATTCAGCTTGGTGGGAAATGGATGTTTGCATAAGTGGACCCCCAGAAAGAAGCAGGAGGAGTGGCTTCTCCAAAGGCACACCACCCACCAGCAACACTTGAAGGGACAGGAGGCCCCACAGAAGGGTGGATCATTTGAAAACTGAAGAGAAAGTGTCACCTACATCAAGGAAGCTGCAGTTGGAGGATCTCTGAAGAACCCTAAAATGCCTCGGCAGAAAACAGGCTTCCAGCTGACCTACTCTGAGGGCCTCAGTGCAGATGTAACCATATCAATCAAGTAGGGCTTTTCCTGACCTTAACTTCTCTCTTGCCTACTCCACTTTTGGAGAAGCCAGAGGAGTCCTGCTGGAAAAGGGGAGGAATAGAGGAAGAAGATGGGGAAATACTGAAGATGCCACTAGGTCCCTCAGCTTATGCCTTATTGTGTGTTTCTCCACCAGCAGCAGTGAGGAAAGAGAAACTTTAGTGGTGAGAGATAGCATTGATGTAGATTGGGCTTAACAATATCGTGTTAAAGGATGCCTTTAGAAAGGTAAAATCAAGACTCATACAAATGTAAAATGAACCTATGTCCAAGATTATATTTAATTTATAAATAATGAGGAAAATAGAAATATAACTGATACAAGATTTCAGAATATATATGGGGTCCAGCCAGAAAAAAATTCAGCCATTGTTAATATCATGAGAACAGTTTGCAATACATTGATGTAACCTGGCAGCCAGGGAGAGTGGACTGGAATGCTCATGCATGAACGATGACAACTTCACTGCAATAGTCAGTGGTAGTGATAGATGTCATTGAGTGAGCATGTGTACTGTGTGGCCATCACATTCAAAATGACTGAGCAAATAGAGCAAATAATCTGCATCCAATTTTGCATTAAGCTTGAACATTCCTCTATTCAGATGATCACAGGAAATTATTCAGATGAGTCAGAAGGCCACAGTTGTGGGCAACTGGTGATTAGCAGCTTCAGCACAACAATGTACCTGCTGCAGTCCAGCTGCAGCAGGATCCAGGGGGTCCCAAAGGTGGTAAGGCGTCCGCGATGGGAGACAGACAACTACACAACTCGATGGCTGTGCAAAGCTGTTCCACTTTATTATTACTTTAACATTGCTTATATACAGATTTTTTTGGCAAGTGTTAACTTTTTGTGGTTACAGATTTATAGTTAGGCTAAACAGAAAATCATAGTTTAACATACAATGACTTTATAAATTGAAAATAAGTATTTGACTTGCCAAACAGAGCCTCAGTGAATTCTTTTGCCTGTGGTTAATGATTGATCCGTGATCTATGTCTATATCCTGATTTTATTCTACTAAAATGTTATGAAAGACTAAGTGCCCTTTCTATTATTATGTGTTCCTGTAAGATTATTTTGTTCTACTTACTTACAATGGGTGAACTGATTTAAGTCTTTCTGATTAATTTTCTTCAGCCAACCATCCTTCATTGCCTTTAAACAAATATGGACAGTCACCAAGGGGGACTTTGGCATGTTAGTCATTTCATAAAAGGCAGACTTTGCCAAGGAACATGTTTTCTATCCTTATTGACTATTCTTATGCCCTCAAAATAGGCTCCTGTAAAGGACAATGGGTGAAACTTTTTCTTTATTTTCCTTAATGACCAAGCGACTATGGGAGGGGGAATTGGAGTAAGCTGTGGTTGCATTAGCTCTGCTTGGTGTAACTCAGTCATGAATTGTTTAATTGGGGTTTTTCAGGGGGAATTCTTTGCTAACTTAACTAGTAAATTGTTAGTACAATCTGGACATGCAGTTACAGATGATTCAGTAGTGGTGGTGACTGCGTCTAGTTCTGTGGAAGCTGGAATCACATCTGAGGCTTGCCTATCAGTTTCATTCTCATGTGTCTTATTCATCTTTCCCAGGTTAATCATATATACAATGAAAGTTATGACTCCTAGAAATATAATTCCCATACTACCAATTATCCCTATGCCACGTCCTCTTCCTGGAGGACGCCTTCCTTGAAGCTTCTCTCCCCATATCCAGACCTTGTCAGACAATATGGCTGGAAGAGGATGCGGCATGTACCAGCTCACACATCACATCTTATGCAGAGTGTTTTGGCAAAATATCAAATCACCCAGGGGCCTCAGCACCCCCTACAACCCATATTTGGCACCCTACAACTTCTGGCTTTTTCCAAAACTAATATCACCTTTGAAAGGGAATAGATTTCAGACTGTCAATGAGATTCAGGAAAACACAACAGGGCAGCTGATGGCAACTGGGAGGGCCCAAGGTGCCTACTTTGGAAGGGGACTGAGACATCATTGTCCTATACACAGTGTTACTTGTATCTTGTATCTTCTTCAGTTAATGTCTCTATTTCATATTTCATGGCTGGATACCTTCTGGACAGACCCTGTATAATGAAAGCTTCAGTCTAAAGCATCAGTCTTTGTCAGGGGTGAATGCATACAATAAGGGTCAGATGAGTGCTAAGAACAGTGAGTATAATAAAAATTCAAGGGAAGGTGCCCTGGCTGGTGTGGCTCAGTGGATTGAGCACCAGACTGCAAAGCAAAGAACTGCTGGTTCAAATCCCAGTCAGGGCACACGCCTAGGTTGCAGGCCAGGTCCCCAGTAGTGGGTGTGTGAGAGGCAAACACACATTGATGTTTCTCTCCCTCTCTTTCTCCCACCCTTCCCCTGTGTCTAAAAATAAATAAATAAAATCTTTTTAAAAATTCAGGGGAAGGAAACAGTACTCACAGGCAGACTGATCTGGTCAGACTCTGGAATACAGGAACATATTAGGAATAAAGAATGAACTCAAGATAAGCAGAGGGAAGACAAGGAGTGGTTCTTAGTCAACAGAAACAGTAAAAATAGAGACTTGATGATCACGTTTCCTGAGACTAAAGACTCATTGGACTGAGTTGGGCTGTAGATTTTTGGAGTAATGTGAGATAATATTAAAAATGTTGGTGAGAAATACAACACCTGCTTTGCTCAGCACTTTATTCCTAGTCCTTGGCTAGAGTTCCTGACATTTAGTATGTGATTACTATTTTTTGCATGAATGATTGTTTACCTTATTCTGAAGTGAAAAGGTCATGAAGCTTTGGATCAGCAAAGAAAACCCCAGAATGATATTTTAGGAATATTAGTAGAGAAGTGGTAGAGGCATTGGAGGAAGAAATATCAGGTATCAAATACTAAGAGCCTGAAATGAGGATGGGGGTTGGAAATGTAAATGAAGCAGTGAGTGTGAACTCTTGTACAGAGGTAGGATCTGTGGGCAGGATGCGTGTGTGTGGTGAGGGCCAAGGGAATGGAGAGAGGAAAATATATTAAAGGGTAACTCCATATTTTCAGGTTATAACAAGGAATCTATATATGTTGAGAGCAATATTCCCATTAAGTTCTCCAGTGTTTGGACAGAGAAGACCTTTTTTTTTTTTTTTTTTTTTTTTTTTTTTTGTAGGCACGCAAATAAAATTTGTAAGATCACGGAAGGCAAACAACTTTAAAAATTTTTGTAGTTTTCTTTCCTTTTTGTACACTAGTGCCAATTTTATCTTTACCCCTTTCCTTCTATTTGAATAGGGCCTTCTATCCTCTTAAGGAGCTTCTCTCTATAATCTGGAAAAAGACTGTGTCTTAGTCTAGGTTCCTCTAAAATGCAGAGCCAGAAACAAAGACTTCCATGGTGGTTATTTATTTTAGGAAGTGACCCTGAAGAGCAGGGGTAGAGGAAGAGTGAAATAGCATAGAAGTCCCATTTAAAACGATGTGTTACCACCTGGTCTCTACTGCAGGCAACAGAAGCTTGATCTCGCTAGGGACTTTCTGAGTTGTCTAGAGCAGGGGTTCCCAACCCCCAGTACGGGTCTGTGGCCTGTTGGGAACCCAGACTGCACAGCCGGAGGTGAATGGCAGGCCAGCAAATAAAGCTTCTTCTGCATTTACAGCCTCTCCCCATTGCCTGCATTACCATTGGAGTTCCACCTCCTGTCAGATAAGCAGCAGCATTACATTCTCATAGGAGCACAAGCCCTGCTGTGAACTGCATATGTGAAGGATCTAGACTGTGTGCTCCTTATGAGAATTTAATGCCTGTTGACCTGAGTTGGAGCTGAGGCGGTGATGCTAGCACTGGGGAGTGGCTGCAAATAGAGACTATCATTAGCAGAGAGGTTTGACTGCATGGAAGCCATAATAAATCAGTTGCTTGTGGACTCATATAAAAAATCTATCAGTGAGTGGTAAGTGACAAATAAGCTGATCTGGTGGCAGGCTTGATATTGGCAAGTGAGTTGATGTACTTCAATTGTACAACTGCATGTGGTGGCAGGCTTTAAGTCAGAATCTGACACTTATTTTAGTCCATGCATGGCCCACCCGTTATTTTATTTACCCCTTCTATCCTCACCTCTTTCCTGCACTGCACATTTGTCTTAGTCACAGTGTTGATAAGCCCATGTGCTAACCCTAACCAAAAATAAGTAAAAATCAAACATCACTGGAGACCTTCTTTGAAAAGGGGAAAGACCCAAAGATGAGACTGAGCCAGGGCCTTCCTTTTCCCAGCTGGTGCATGATCACCTGTCTCAGTTTTCAAAAGAGTTTGCAGATTACTTTCCAACCACAAAAGACCCCCAAACTGGGAAGGAATGGATCCGTGACACATTTGTGAATGAGCCAGATGAATTGACTTTGTCCATGCTAGAAGAGGATCATCTGCTTGAAATCACAAATGGTGGTTATAAAAGTATGTTTGAGACAACTTCAAATCTCCCTGATTCTGGACTAAAGTCAAAGCAGAATATCCTGAGATTGTTATAAAAGCACTGAAAAACCTGCTTCCATTTCCAGCATCCTATCTTTGTGAAGGAGGATTTTCTGCAGCAATAGCAACCTAAATGAAATTACAGAGTAGACTGGACATAAGTAACACTTCAGGTGTCACTGTGTCTCTTTGCCCCCAGATGAGACGGTCTAGTTGCAGGAAAACCAGCTCAAGGCTCCCACTGATTCTGCATCATGGTGAGTTGTATAATTATTTCATTATATATTACAATGTAATAATAATGGAAATAAAGTGCACAATAAATGTAATGCACTTGAATCATCCAGAAACCTTCTGCTCCACCCCACCCTGGTCCGTGGAAAAATTGTCTTCCACAAAACTGGATCTTGGTGCCAAGGTTGGGGACTGATGGTCTAGAGCACACTTCTGAATGTCTGCCTGAGAGACAGAAGAAGAAAGTATTTATCCATGGGTTCTTTTTTCCTATCAGCCAAAGGTTGTCCTGTAGTGTATTAACTCCCCACTGAGGTTTGCATATCAGAATAGCTGAGAGGCATCCTGCAAGTAGTAGAAGTGGTAGGTTTAAAGAAGCTCCAGGACAAAAAGCATGAATTATAATTATGTGATGCAGTTGAGGTAATCAGATTACATCTACCTATAGCTGAGTGCTAAGTACTGTAACAACAATGTCTGGAGTGGAAAGGGAGGTCAAAAGAATGTGAGCTGGGCAAAAGACATGTCTGATACAGTTCACACCTTGAACGCATGCCCTAATTCAACAGGTTATCCTAATTAAGTCTATCTCGTCATACAGCCTTTCAAAGTGAGGGGTGATGACAATATCTAGAAAGGCTTTTTATTTTATTAGAATAACCTGTGGATATCAATCAGCTTGTCTTTAGCCATCCCAAGAACTTGATTGGGGGGTCCATGAGCAGAGAATCCACATAACAGGGGTGGAAGCAATGCATGAGTTAACCATTATGGGATCCCTTTTATCAAGGCTGATCTAGCTACAGCACCTCCTCAGAGGCCAGCTGTCAGCCTCAGACATCAATGCTAGTTGATTTGTACTATTTCTCGGGGAGACAAACCAGTCCTGTGGTGGCAGGTTTGTTATATCAGACCGTTTCCACTTTGGAGGGGACAAAAATTTATTGGAATTGATGCTTAGTCTGGATATAATGTCTTCTTCCTTGCCCATAGATTTGCCAACATGGCCACACTATATGGGCTTCTAAAATGCCATAATACTTGGCACATGTTTTGTAGTAGCTCAAATTTTGGTGATTCTGCCTAGGTTGTGGAACGGCTTCTGATTTATTATTTTGGCAGGTGGGTAGGGTACAATTTAAGGGACTTCCTCATGGCACTTACATTGCTACCACAGTATTTCTTATTTTTATTTCAGGGAATCAAAGTGAAACTTCTGTCAGCTGCTAAGTATACTCATTCTAATTTTGCATCCAGGGACTGGGGAAGTGACTATCGGTGGCTCCATGGGCCACGATCCACTGTGAAATGCACTTGGGCCATTTGGCCTCCATAGTCACCTGATAGAACCAAAGGGCATGATTTAGTTCTGGTCCCAGATCTCAGTAACAACTCAGATCCTGCTGTTCATCAGCCTTAAAATGGCCTGTGTATTGCCCCTCCTCAGGATATAGTTACTCTGATAAGTATCTGCAAGTCCCTTTGGGGCAGAAATGGGGGGGATATTTATTGTACATAATTGATTTGGCTCCAGACTCGGTCCTCCTTTAAACAATGGGCTCTAGGATGAGAATTGATTAGATATAGGATGTAAGGGAGAGGTCTTGACTCTTTACTATAGCAGCTGACCTCAGCCTTCTTCTTGTTTTTATCTGATTATACAAATGCACTCTAGTCAGCTTCCCATCTTTTTTATCCCAGGAATACCATGGTGTGTCATTGCCACCATGGCACCTCTGTATACAGACTATTGGACATGAGTTAATAGTCACTTTCATAAATTGCTTTCCACTCATGACTAACTCTGATGTTCATTCACTCAGCTGGAGATATTGATGGAGCTTGCAGCAGGTGCCAGTCACTATTCTAGACACTGGAGGTGGAGTCAGGAGCCAAAGAACAAAATCCCATCCTTATGGAGTCTACGTTCTGGTGGGCTTTCACATTGCCCAACAATCACTACATGTGCCTAGAACGTGTTAGTGTGACTAATTTGGTGATAAAAATAACTATGTTAAATGTCTTTTTATAGTACAAAATTTTATATTTAGAATTAGCCAGCTGGACTCAGCTTAGATGATCCCAGTTTTGTTGGCAGCATCCAAAGCACCCTAGTCGGGAGCCAGTGAAACATGTGCCTTCCTCTCTCCATCAGGCCTGATCAGGGTATTGACCTTGGCCAGGTCAATGTCATAGAGCTTCTTCACAGCCTGTCTGATCTGGTGCTTGATGGCCTTGACTTTCACAATGAACACAAGTGTATTGTCTTCCATCTTCTCCATGGTTGACTCCATACTCAGGGGAACTTGGTGATGGCATAGTGTTCAAGCTTGTTTCCTCTGGGGGTGCTCTTAGGATATTTAGCTGCCTTTAGAGCTGCAGTGCCTTGGACCATTGGAGGGTGGGTGACCTGTGGATCTTCTTTGGGGGAATCTTCTTTTTTATTCGTGGCTGTGCGTGCCTTTCAACACTGTTTTTTTTGTCTCCAAAGTCTTTGTTTTGGCTTCAGCTTTGGGAGGGGCAGGGGCTATCTTCTTCACTTTGGGCACCATCTTTGTGGAGAACTTTTTAAATACTTTTAAAATGTCAAATAGAGTGGCTATGAACACACAATTTAAAAATTATAAAGAATTGCTGTTATGCTGTGAAGTTGTAAGTTGTATTTAACTACCTTCTTCAGATTTTTCTTTTTCCTTTTCCTTTAGACATTGGAACCATAAGTTTATGGTACCTAACATGCGCAGATGTTGAAAAGCCTAGATCAAATCTATAGTATTTTGTAGTATATGTGATATTATGTTGTTAAAGGCAAAAAGATATGTTTAATTGGAGCTCTGGGGGTTGAGCTGTGGCAGCAGGATCTATGTTGAAGAATCTACAAGCCACAGCTTCGGAGTCTTGCTTGAAAGAACATGTTTGTTTGACCAAGAAATTTTAGGTCAGAAAATTTGTATAATATAACACGTTAAATGAAATTAATGTGCCAGGAGCACAGTCATAGATTTAATGTAATCAAAAATAAGTTACATATATGTCACAATGCAGCAATGGTGCTTAACCTGGAGAATGAACAGAATTAACTAAGGCTTAAATGAACAAACACTGAAAAGCTAGAATCTGGGTTTCAAGTCAGAAGGCTCTGATATTCTATAGATCTGAGGTGGGGGTCATGATGTCTGTATTTGTTAATGTCCTATGGGTGATTCTGATGCACAAAGAGCATTGACAAATAGTGTGCACAACGTATGGGAAGGCAGATTCTGATTCTGTGAAAAGGGAGCATTGCTAACGGCTATTATAGTTATCAAGCAGCAGCATAAGTAGGATATCAAATTCAAATAGAGTTAGTGCTAATAGTCAGATATATGTTTTTGTAAATACTTCTGTGAGTCAAAGTAAAGTGTACTAAACAGTTCTTTTTTATTTTCATATATTGCCAACTCATATGATACTGTTTTCATATATTGCCAACTGATATACTGTTTATAATGTATCAGTGTAAGTCTAAAATTTCCTCGTGTTTTCTTATAAACCACTTACTATCCAAGTTCTGTAGCAAAATACGATATAACAGAATGAGTTAAGACTCCTTGTAATTCCCCTCTTTGCCACTTGCTGTATATTCTCATTACTTTTTTTATTCATGTGTAAAAATGGGTATAGCTGTGATGCCTATTTTTGGAGATTTCTTTTTCTCCCTCATTTTCTTTTTCCATATGGAGAAGCTCCACTGGAAAACCACCATGAATGAAGCATCTGTGCTGCTCTGCCCAAGTCTCCGCTTTTAGGACCAAGACATTCATTCTTCCCCCGCAAGGATGTTGACCGTCCACAGGTCACATGTGAGTCACACTGAACAGCAGCCTGTAATTGATGGGAGTGACCTTGCCCAACTACGTCACTTCCCAGGGTCAGTCTGCATCCAATGACTAGTCAGCATAGGGGTACAGGGGCCTGGCCTCTCACCTCAATGCAAGACAACCCTGCAAGAGCTGCCCTGCTCAAGAGCACACTGTGGCATCTGAAGAAGCCTCTGTTGTAATTACATTGCAGTTCAATTTCTCCCCTTGCCCAGTCCTGCTTCCCTCCAACCTCCACAGGCGTTGGTCCCTAAGAAACTCCCCAGTAAACCTCCTGCAGGTAAATCTCTATCTCAAAGTCTCTTTCTAGGGGACCAGACATAGTAAGAGAGGCAACTTCTCTAACTGGAAATGTGAGAGAAAGAGGAAGGTCTGCCTGCACCTCTTAGCCATCTGAGAGCTTTCCTTATAGATCTTGTCTTCAGGGAGTGTGTGCTTGGGCCAGCTCATTGCCTGGTCACTGAAGGCACCCAGCCCTCCAGGGGACCAGCATTGTGTAGTGCTTGTTGCAGATTTCAAGTAATGTTCTTTGATCAGCTTGATGTATATTAATGATATTTTGATCTCCATTGTTTCATCTGTAATATCATTCTAAACTTAAGCATGGTAAAACACTCGTGTTACTTAATTGAGCTATGTAAAACTCCAGATAACATCTGCCTCATAGTGTTATTATAATAATTAAATGTGATGCATTTAAGTTGCTTAGCATGGCACCTGGTGCTTAATAATGCTTATAAAATGTTAACTCTATTTCAAAGAACGTAATTTAATGCTGCATTTATTTTAAAATATGTTAAATTTATCCAAATCCAGATCACTCTGAATAATCTTTTGGAAGCATTATGCTGGTGTGAAAAATGAAGATCAAGTGGAATTTATGGATTTAACCTTGTTTTTCGATCAACAGCCCCCAAACTAACCTATATCTACTACCTCAAAATCTAGCTGTTTGCCTGTGATCTTCAAAGCTTGCAGAAAAACAATGTTCCTTTCTCCTTTTTTGTGCTGATTGATAGTACATATGTTCATAAGTCTTTCTAAGCACCAGAAGAATCATCTGAACAAACAGCTCTCCAAGTCTTTGAATCTCATTCATTCATTCGATTAGCATTTATTCATTACCTTTGAGTAGTAAAGTTCACACTATTTAATCCTTCCAGGAAGAGAACTGTGCTATAATCATTTCCTAATAGCATCACTAAATTTCCTTTTTCTAGAGGACTTTATAAAAACAATGCATATCTTGACACAATTTAAAAACAATTATGTGCAAGGCAGAGTAATGAGTTACATTCATTTCCAGTGAGCGTCCTTCTGCCTGGAATGAAATAATAGGAATGGTGCCAAGACTGAACTGTGAGGAGGGCTGTTTTTAAGACTTATCCATGTGGAGGAATATGGGTCAGTACAAGACTATGAAGTGATTTGGGCTTTGGAATCATGCAGGCCTTAGATGAAATCAAACACGGTCTGTATGATTGTTATTAGTCTTTTCAGTCCTTGAAGATCATTGTGTAAATTAAATAAAATAATAAAAATATTGAGTACATTGAATTGCTTGGCACCAACAATAGTAGTAGTAGTAACACTAGCAATGGTGGCACCAATGATAGCTGTAAGTATATCTGCAAAATAAAACTCAATTATGGCAGATCCCATTCAATTCCTGCCACCTTTCTTTTCCTTAACAGAACCGTAATTTTTTTTTTTACATTCAGTATTACTTTATATTAGTTTCAGGTGTACAACATAGTAGTTAGACTTTTATATAATTTACAAAGTGATCCCCCCAATAAGTTTAGTACCCCCCTGGCACCATGCATAATTGTTACAATATAATTGACTCTATTCTCTATACTGTACTTTACAGCCCCCCTCATTTGGTACCAGTAGTAGACACCTCTAGATCTCAGAGGAGTTAGCTTTCCAACCCTACTAGCTCAAAATAATCAGTTATAATTGGTTTAAATAAAACATTGAGCAGGTTTGGAGACTGGGTGAAAGAAGCTGAAGGGATTAAGCAAAAAAATATCTGTCTGTCTATCTGTCTATCTATCTATCTGTCTATCTATCTATCTATCTATCTATGAATCTATCTATCTATCTATCTATGAATGACACATAGACAGAGACAACAGTATGGTGACAGCCAGAGGGAAAGAAGGCTGGGGAGAGGTGAAAGTGGACAAAGAGGGGATAAATGGGGCTGGAAAGAGATTTGACTTTGGGTGGCAAACACACGATAGAATATGCAGATGATGTTTTATTGAGCCATGCACTTAAAACCTGTATGGTTTTATTAACCAGTGTCACCCCCCAAAAATTAAATAAAAAAATAGACATTAAGATCTCATTCCTCTTGACCTCTTTTGCATATGACTCTGTTTCATACTCTTGCATGGGATAAAATTATGACAGGAGGTTTCCTGAAGAGCGTTTGGGAAATGTTTTTCATTTCCGATAAAAGATTAGGTACATATCTTTTGTCATAAGAACTCCTTCCTTCCTTCCTTCCTTCCTTCCTTCCTTCCTTCCTTCCTTCCTTCCTTCCCTCCTTTCTTCCTTCCCTCTCTCCCTCCCTCCCTTCCTTCCTTCTTTCCATCTGACTGTGTGGTGCTCAAAATTATAGAAGCTATGGTGTGACTTTGAGGTGACAGCCATAGGAAGCGAAGCCAGCTTGTAGAGGGTGCCAGAGTAGAAAAACAGAAAAAGCAGGGCCTCCTGAAGGTATGTGAAGTAATCACCTTTAGTTGCCTAAACCATTGCTGCTTGAACATTCTACCATTTGAAATCATGGTTGATACAAAGCTGACATTAGCATGGAACCTGGTTGACACACTTCATCATCTGTTGGCCAAAATGATTGTGATATGTAGAAAAATTAGGTCAAGATAGTTTTCATAGGAAGTTGTAATGACCATTGGTGAACGGTCCTCCTTGTTATGGTGATATCTGAATAACTATTTCTGCTAGCTCAGTCCTGGGCTAGAAAAGCAGCAGCTCAGCTGTGTTCTGGAGTTTTCCAGAAGTACTCTGTGCTTTTGGAGGATCATGTGTGCTCTACTAAATAGCTTTGCCTCTGCAGGTTATGACTGCCTGGATTGGAAGAGGGCTCCGTGTGGGGCTGATCCTCGTTTACACTGGCCATAGCAATAGAAGGTGCTGGAGTTCAATGCGTTGTCTCCCTTCCTTGCTTCTGCTCTTTGGTTTAATATCCACTGAGACTGGCTGGATGAGGGACGGGTGCTCTTGCACTGCTGGGGCCATCTTATAGGCGGTGGTGTGGAACACAAGGATCGCTGTCACAGGAGTTTACCTCCTTGTCCTTAGAGGGCAGGGCCAGCCAGCTACAATGGGAGCTCTCTCTCGATGAGTCATGCCTTTCCTCCATCCCTCTTTCTTCAGCTGAATCTCCTGGGGAAGCAGAGAGCAGTGGGCTACGGTTCACAGAGCATCGATGAAATAATGGTGATTTTATAGCAATCCCCTGCTTATGAAGCCTGCAAGTCATTGAATTGCTACCAGCTAATTGGGGAAATTGTTAGAAGAGCCGATGTGGTTCACCACGGTAAATTACGGCCCAGACTGGGGCATTACTTAGCTAGTGAAAGTTGTGCCAGACAAAAGCACATCAGCAGTTTATAAAAATCAACACATGATTTGGAAATAATTGGTAGATTTATGAACAATATCGTTCACTTAGAAAATAGCTTACTTACAGCTTAAAAGGAAATATATGTTTAAATTTTTGAGTCACTGACTTCTTTGTATGTTTGCTGTATTTGCATCATGGTTGGTATTTATTTAAAATATCGCTTGTGCTTGCAACCAAGTGCTTCTAACTGAGGAATTCTGATGGAAAGAAAGAAGAATTATTTGATCCCAGCAGTTGGTAAAAATAGTTTACTTTTCAATGGATTTTTTAGTTCTGGCAACAGATAGAAAAAAGCCAAATACTACTGACATGGGTGAACTTCTGCATCTTTTGAAAATCTTGGCACCGCTCTCCTTGCTGTGGCCTATGTCAGGTTTATTTGAACTTGTCTCTTGCTCAATGCAAAGTGAACAGGAAGACACAAAACCACATTTTTTTATTAAATGTGAAGCCCAGACATTGGTGCAATTCGACTGTGAAAAAAGCAGCCAGGAAAATGTCACAGGTTTCACTCACCCTTAAAGGAAAGCCTTTCATCAAAGTGTATCCTTCTTGGTAAGTAACTCTTGCCTTGCTGCTGATTCCAAGAGGAGCACAGCTCATATTTCACTTGCTGGGAAAATGTTGCAGGCAGATACCTGGATCTTTACCATAACTCCAGATACCTTCACAAAGTCAACTTTGTGACATTGTCTTTTTGAGATTTACTCAGTTAAGTTCAGTACTTTGTGATTAGATTAGACAGGCTATTAATTATTCAAAATGAATAGAAATATGAAAATGATAAACTAAATATAGTTAAATGTCTTCGTGGCCATTCCTTACAGAGAAACAGTGGGTTTTCATTCTACAGTCAGCCAGGCCCTCGAGATTCTTCACGGTGTCTCAATGTGCACTGCATGAGAGAAAGTCCAGTAGGCAGGTCTGAAAGCCTTTTCTCTCTTACCAGACATTGAATCTATGCTTTTATATGTTTATATATTGAGTTTCCACAGAAGATGAAGCAATGTTTTACTTAATACTCATACACATAATTTATATTCAGCAAAATGCATCTATTTGAAGTGTGCAATTTGTGGCTTTTTACAAATATATACACCTATATAACCACTCCGCACCCCAGTCATGATAGAGAATATTTCCATCACTCTCAAAACTTCCCTCATAGTCCTTTGCAGTCCATCCTCACCACCACCGGCTTCAGCAAACACAGTTTCCTTTTTAATCACTGCAGATGAGATTTACGTTATTGTTAGTTATTCTAGTGGGTATGTAGAGCTGTTTTATGGTAGTTTTAATTTGTATTTCCCTGATTACTAATGATATTGAGCATTTTTTATGGGCTTAGTGGCCATTGGTATATCAAGCCACATGAAAGGCCTTTTCAAATCTTTTGTCCATTCTTATTTTTTTGTTGGGTATCTTGTTTTCTTAATATGGAGTAATAAGAGTTCTCTGTATATTTTGGTTTAAGTCTCTTAATATATATGTATTGTAAATATTTCTCCAGCTTGGGCTTGATATTTTATGTTCTGAAAAGTATTCTGAAACATTATATATATAATATAATATTTTATATATTCCAATATATATTTTATGTAAAATATATATTTTATATTATATATATTTATATATTTATGTATATAACTTTTAAGAAATCTACTTTATCTTTTTTTTTTTCCTGGTTAATGCATTTTATTTCTTGGAAATTTTTTTCCTGCCCCAAAGTAATAAGATTTTTTCATATGTTTTCCTCTGTGAGTGTTATAATAGAGTTTTTATTTTTAGGTCTATGACATATTTCAAGTTAATTTTTAGGTACGATGTCAGCTAAAGGTCAAGCTTTCCTGCCTTTCCCCATCCCGCAAAAAGATATCCAGTTCTCTAGCACCACCCTTAACTATGTGTGCTTGAGTCAAGTTTTTGGATTCTTTATTTTTTTCTTTAATCCAGATACCTTTTTTTGTTTTATTTTTTGCCAATCTCACACTCTTTTGATTATTACATCTTTACATTAGGTTTTGAAATTAAGGTGTATAGTTCTTGTTATGTAACTTTGCTATTTTTCAGAATTAATTTGGCTAGTCTAAGTTCTTTTTATTTCCATACAGATTTTAGAATTGGCATGTCAATGTCTACAAAAAGCTTACTGGGATGCTTCTTGGGATTATATCATACCTATAAATAATTCTTTTATTTAGTTAGGTATTTGTCATTTTGGTCACTATTTCTTTTTATATATTCCAGTTTTTATCTGGTATTATTTTCTTCTGCTGGAAAATTTTCTTTGATTATTTTTTATAGTGCTGATATGCTGACAATAAATTTTCTTGGCTTCCACCTGTCTATCAGTCTTTATTTCACCTGATTTTGCCTGATATAATTACACACACACACACACACACACACACACACACACATAACTTATATACCATATAATTGTATTGTAGTTTTCAGTTTTTTCTGATGTTATGTCCACCATTCTTATTGGTGCTCTCCTTTATCTAATGTTACTTTTTCTAGGGCTGCTTTGAAGCTTTTAAAAAAAATCAATGGTTTATTTTCTTTGGTGTTCACTGAGAACTTTGCAACTATGTGTTTATAGTTTTCACCAAATATTGAAAATTTTCAGGCATTATTACCTCAAGTAAGTTACTTGCTAATCAGTTTCACTTTTTAAAGGCTAATTGTTGGTCTTTGTTATGGCAGGTTTAAAGGGAGGATAGTTTATTCTAAAGACACTGCAGTCATAATGCTGGGATGTGAGCTCTCTGGAGTCTTCCCTATGTGCCCTGTGTGTTCAGTGAGGACTCCACTCCGGCTGCTGGAAACTCAAAAGTCCTGCCACTCTGTGTCAGTCCTGGTACTCTTCCTTTTCAGGTTATTGCTCTTTGCCCAGCATCATGGAGGGTCAGCCTAAGCATGTCTGCTAGCATTAAGCAGGTTTTCTAGGGGATTTTTACAAAGCTCTTTGAAGGTCTTGCTTTGTAAAGTTCTCTCTTTTCTGGTACTCTGTTCCATATATTCCAGCCACCTCCTCCCCCCAACTCTGTCTTTTGGATTCAGTTAGAATGCAGAGATCTTTCTGAAGTTCTCTTCCCTGATCCATGGACCAGAAAGTGCCAGTAGGCAGAAAGTCTAGATGATTCTAGGATTCATCTATTTCCTATTATCTACATGTTCACAGTCCTGCCCTTCTTGTATTACAACATTGGAATATGTATTTTGTCTGGTTTTCTAGCTGCTTATGGCAAGAGGACAAGTTCTGGACCAGTAACTCCATAATGGGTAGAAACAAACATCTCTAACCTTTAAAGGGCAGTTTCCCAGCTGAAATTATTTGGAAACCACTCCCATGTTTCCGTTTCTAAACTATATACACACAAATACTAGATACAATTGTATAAATAAACAAAATTATATAAAGAAAGCATTATTTTCTTAAAGAGGTAGTTTGAGCTGGAAACAAATCACTGTCATATATCCAGGTGTTCAAGAAAGTAACTTTTGAGCCTGTTCCACTTTTGGATCAGCATATCACAATCCTGGAGTTACAGAACAGACCTGGGGTGGGGGGAACAATATATTATTACCAAATGGACCCCCTCTTGTGCTCTGGGGGTCCCCTACCCCCTAGTAGGTTTGCCTTGCCTGCCATCAGGGAAAGATGTCTCTCAATGCCAGAGATTGGAGAAAAGGAAAAGAATTATTTATTTAAAAAGTTATATAGACTTAGAGTAATGACTTAATGTCTTCGTTAAAATACTAACATCCTTTAGAATACCCACAAATGCACGCAGGCCTTCCTTCTCCCCTTGCCCAGTCTGGGGTACCATATCTCAGGAAAAGAAGTAGAAGTCCACGGCTCAGGTAGCCCCTTGGTTCCTGGCACCATCAGCTGTGTCGCTGTGGTGATCTCCAGTTAACCCAAAACCATGTGTCACCTTCTCATGGCCCACCAGCAAGAGTCCTTTCACCCCTTTCTTCCCAGCAAGGTCTCTCCTGCTTCCTAAGCCACGTGACAAAAGGGAACACCCCAAAGCCATGTGGTCCCCACCATCCAGCAGGGCTGCCATACCTAGGTTTAAAGCCCAGTGCCAGTCTTCCTCTGCAGCCCCATTTCCAACTCCTCCGACAATCAGTTATACCTGCCAGCATTCCCATATTCTTCTAGCCTTTCTTGGCTGCCATAGTAAGTCCAGGCAGGCATGGCCCCATGGTGTGGAGCCAATCATCTCTAAGCTCTCATGCAGGTACGGTGACCAGGGGGAGTTGCCTCCCAGTTACATCCTGGGTGGAAGCCACTCCCATCCCCCTGGCTCAACTCAAGGCCACAACTATTTAACATATCCACGAAACCAGTTAAAACTTATGGATATGTTAAATGACCATGCCTGAGGTTATTTGCAAAATTGTTGCTATGCAAAAGAACTCTCAATGGCCCTGCTCCATGTGTCCCATCTCCCAGTTCAGACCTGCAGAGGGGTGAGGACATCCCATAGTTTTGAATATTTCCTGGACACCCTGAGTTCTGGACCCCATTACAAACCCCTATTTGGGGTCCCCCTGGCTTCACCCTGTTATACTGATTCTACTACTTTATACCTGTGTAATCTGGAAAGACTCATGTCATATAAAAGACTTTATGAAACAAAAAGACTTGGAGGTAACAACCATCCAGAAATAGACACAAAAGTGTGTATAGGGAGTGGGGGTTGAGTGCTGAAAAAGGTATTGTGAATCTGAAACCAGAAAAGTTAGTGTTAGTGCTGCCTGTTACTACCAGAACCAATAAATAGAGACAAGGATTGAATCTTTATGGGCACTTCATTCAGATGCTGGCAACTTGAGAAAATGGCAGGTTATATACCCTCAAAACCACCTTAACATCTCATCTCAAGCTGACCTTTTTATAAAGAGAAGAAAGGGCGAGTAAGGGGTTTGGAAAAAATGTTTAATTGGATAAAACTTGCAGCTGAGATTTTCTTGGTACTTCTGTATTTGTTGATCAACTATTCTTTATTTGGGTTCCCTCCCTGGAACACAATGGCTCAGATACCATCTGGATTCTTTGCAGACACCCTGGAGCACAAAGTTGAATTGCTTGTCCACTTTCCGGAATCACTAGGTCAAACATTCCAGTTCCTTGAACAACAGCTTTCCATATGCATTAATCACTTAAGCCTATCAACTATAGCTAAGGCTGAAATCTTTAACTCTTAAAGAGTTCCCCTATCAAATCTGGAAGTACCTGGAATTCCAGTGCAGAATTAGTTATGTAATTATTCTAGGAACCCTGGGTGGGGCTATCTTGAAAATAAAATCCATTAATGAATTTCCTTCTAGACTCTCTGTTCTATAATTTTAAGTGATGTTGTCAATTGGAAACTCATTTGATGATGTATTTGACCTTTAGTAAACCTTTGTGTACTCACTAATGTATTGAAAGAATTACAGATAATGCATCCTGATAATAGATTAACGCACCATAATAATCCACTGCAGTAGAGCTTTTATACTACATTCCTACTGAGGCCTCTCTAGGGAACAATAGGTCCTAAAGATTATTCCATTTAATTATTCTGGAAAGTGCAATAATACCATGGACTGTCTTCACCTTTGGACATAGGACAATTTGGAGATAGGCCTAGCATAGAGATGTTGATATCTGTGGCCCCTAGAAAGAGACTGTCTTGTTCTGTGTATTTTTTTGCAACAGGAAAAAGCCCATTTTGGAATTGCCTAATTTTGGATGTTCTCAAGAATCAATTTGAATGGGTTCTGTTGACGTGACAAAGATCCAGATCTGTAGAGAATTTGTATAAGATGAATTTTTTTTTTTTTTAAATTTGAGTTTAACTCAAATTTAAATGATGTGCTGGGGAGCAAGATATCAAATGCTCCTGAGAATAACAGTTTGTCAGCTTCCTTTATGCTTTTTATGTTAAGGAGGGAATGTACTTGGAGGTGGGGGAAAGCAAGGCAGGCACTGGATTACAGGATAGTTCACAAGGTCATGTGCTGTCTGGAGGATTAGTACCTCCTTCAAGGGTAATTTTTCAGGTATTTCACGGTATGTTATCCCAGATGCACAGGGACAATGGACAGGGCTGGCTTAAAGGCTTTCTTTCACTAAAGAAGTTATAGACCTGGGGCATGACTACCCATGAGCTTCCCAGTTAGGAATTTATCATCAGATCACCCTGGGAAATTACTTTCCATAGAACCTCTTTTTTTTCATCTACAGTTTTGTACCTAGGAACAGATTTGGGGCATATAACAGAGGTGTTGTCAAGCATTTTTTTTTTTTTTTAAATGAAGCCTGGTCAGGCAACTACCTATATTAGATGTGGTACAGAATATTGGTTTTATTCTACTTCTGAGGTGGTATAGGGTGGAGAAGTAGGGCTGACAAAATAATTCGGGAGTGAAGACTGGGGTAATTAACAGGTTTCTTTTTGTGAACTATTTCAGACAACGTGGTAGCTGTTACCTAAAAGACTGTTTTGGGAAAGATTCTGAGGCAGTAGCCTGGCTTTGTAGGA
This sequence comes from Glossophaga mutica, assembly GCA_039655065.1. Lineage (NCBI taxonomy): Eukaryota > Metazoa > Chordata > Mammalia > Chiroptera > Phyllostomidae > Glossophaga > Glossophaga mutica. Next base: position 26,160,738 of record CM077308.1, read on the forward strand.
AACTATGCTGTGATCAATTAATGGTGACTGCTCTGAGTCTGGGAGGAAAGAGCAAAGTGGAAGCATGTGTTTCTTTGTTTGTTTGTTCATATTTTTGCATCCCTCCAAGTAGAAATTAAGGTTCCTATAAATTTTATTATGAGAAAAAAAGGACAAAGTCAAGCAGACACATGAATACAGGGTCAGATTGCTGGACTATACTAACTGTGATTGGGAAGTCAGCTCTAAAACTTAGATATGGGCCTGGATAAGGGAGGTGGCATGTGTGTGCATTGGTGAGGGAAGATTATTTGTTAATATTTTATTGTTTATACTATTACCATTGTCCTATTCCCCCCCTTCACCCTCTCCATCCAGCCCTCCCCTACTTGTATAAATCAGTCTCCTCACCATTGTCCATGTCCGTGGGTCCCTCATATATGTTCTTTGACTACTCCCTTCACCTTCCTTCAATCAGCCCCCACCTCCCTGCTCCCCTCTTACAGCTGTCACTCTGTTCCATGATTCTGTGCCTCTGGCATTGGTAAGAGACGATTAAAGAGGGTGTGAATGGCTTTATTGAATAGAAAAATCAAAGTGAAGTTTTAGGTTTTCTTGGAGGTGATTTTTTTTGCATACGTGCATAGATAAGGCTATTTTGGTTACTTTAAAAATTAATGTTCAATTATTGAACTTATAAATTCATAAGTTTAATTTTTTTGTTTTTCCTCAAAATTCTTGGTTCTTCTTATCCCATTTACAAGTCAAGCAAATTTTGATGATTGTTGATAAGTTTGGTTTTATTTATAAACTTGGTCTATTAAGCTTCTTGAAATATTTTAAATTTCATTTATTCTATTTTTTAAACAGTTCAAATGTATAACTAACAACCAAAACCTTCTAAAATACTTAAATAATTCCAGAAAAACTAACAGATTACATAGAGTAAATCTGAAACTGTTTATTGAGATTAAATACCATCATACTTTTCCAATAGAAGTCAAGACACTAAGACCACTGAATGAACACAAGGCTAATCTATCAGATCTTTTCAAGTGTCAAATTATTTTAAACACAGATAACTTAAATATAAAATATGGATTCCCAAGTTCAAGTTCTTAGCTAATTGTTCAGTAACCTCTTCAGTTTGAAAGCAAATAAATATGGGATTAAAACAAAAATTCCCTCACTGAACCCTACGAAGGCAAATATTACCTCTTACATGGGATGTCAAGGTGTGCAGCAGAAGATATGGTTACATCAGGATTCCCAAGGGGATGAGCAGCTCTAGGTGACAATGAAACATTTTCCAAATATAACTTTTGTTCCAATGTTGGACTATGACTATTGAAATTGGGGAAGATTCCTGGAACTCCTCACTTTTTTTTAAACCAAGGTAAAATTCATGTCACATAGAATTAACCATTTTAAAGTATACAAATCAGTGGCATGTAGCATGTTCACAAGGTTATACAATCATTCTCCCTACCTCATACCAAAACATGTCATCTCCTGGAAAGGCGCCCTGGTACCCATAAGCTGTCACTCCTCAGCCACTCCCCCACCCGCTAGGATTCACTTTCTGCTTTCTGTCTCCAAAGGTTTACCAATTCTGAATATGTCATATAAATTAAATTATATGACATATGGCCATTTTGTGTCTGTCTTTCTTTAGTTAGCGTAATATTTTTGAGTTTCATCCATGTTATAATATGTCTCAATACTTTATTTCTTTTTATGGCTGTGAAGTATTTCATTGTACAGATAGACCACATTTTGTCCATTCATCATCCAGTGAATTTCTGGGTTATTTTCACTGCTTGGCTACAATGAATAGTGCTGTTATGAACATTCACATACAAGTTTTTGTTTAAATACCTGTTTCCTGCTCCTCACTTTCGAGAAGCTAAGTAACTTACCCAAGTTCAACAGCTAATACTGACTTTGGGATATGAACCAGGACTTCACAGTCTAAAACCCGTGTTCTTTCCAGTAGAGAACAATATTTCCCAAGGGCAAAGGAGGCAGGGAATTAGTTCTTTTTCTTTCAAGAAGATGAGAAAGCTGCCTTTTTCCTTGCATAAGAGAATCCAATGAGATTTGATTATTCCTCACATTCTAAAGTAATCTATGATTAGAAAAGGATTGAAAAGTCTTAGAGAAGAAAGGGGTATGATTGGTTATAAATTATCTCTGTATTTACAGATGCGCACTGTTTCTATTCCCTTTCAACTTACCTCAGGGGACTTCTGCCTTATAAACATTATTGGCTAATATGACAATTGGTTTTAGCTTAGAAATTATCTGGAGGAAACAGGCTCTGAACACAAACAAGACTGGGTGCTCAGTTGGTCTCCTTTTGTAGACGATTCCCTCTAGTGGTTTGAAATTGTTGTCACTGGGCTGACAAAATCTCTGCCTTCAAAAAATGTAAACAAGAGAGAACCAGGATATTTATTATTGATAATAGCCAAAATAACCAAAACAATAATTCTGGAGGTTTCTGGCTGTCATCACACAAAGAAAAACAGAGTGAGCTTTTAAAATATTTATCAGATCAAGTAACTTCCTGGCTTTATATTCTAACTAGAATAAACTCCAAACTTTTTTTCTATGCCTTATAAAACCCCCAAAGGACTGAAGCCTGCCAGTGGCTCCAAACTTTTCCTTGGATGTAAACCCTAATGGGGCATGAGTTTCTCTGCCTTTGCCATTAGTTTATCTTGAGCACCTGGAATAATGCCTAGCAAATGGTTGGTGCTCAGAAAAGTAAGTGAATAACTTGTTAAAAACCAAAATTCAGTAAATTTGACGATCTAATTGGCTTTATGAATCACTTCATGAATCAGGCAGCATCCCATCCAGCAACTAGAAGAATGCTCTATGGTTGTACTAAATGGAAGATTTTTGTAGGAAGAAGGGTGGGGCAAGGGAGCTATTCACAAAAGAAAGCATTATTTTTAGACCAACCTATCTTCTCTAGGCAAGAAGGGAATCCAAGGGTTTTTATCATGTAGATTGCCTCTTCTTTCTATGGGGGGAAGGAGAGAGCCCATTTGACAAATTACCTTACTGGTACTTGACCAGAAAATTCCAGACTGATCAAGATTATAGTCCTAGGAAAGGTTGAAATAGCAGTTAGGTCCGGTTTTCATTCTAGTTTGAGATCATGGGCTTTAGCATAAGTGACACCATTTTGGACCTTTGGTTTTCTCTTCAACAAACTGAATAAATGTCTTCGCATTTTACTCTCCTTCTCCAACACCCGTAATAAACCTCCCTGGTCTCTTCCTTCAGTATCTTGATCACATCAAATTCCTTACTGACAGGCAGCAGAAAAAGACTGAATATCCTTAAGCCTTTACAACTATATTGGAGAACAAAGTCAGAGACAGTTTGGTTAAATGCAGAGAGCCCAAACTTTTGAGTTAGAACTAGATTTGAATTTTATCTCAACCACGTACTAGTAAACTGATTAAACCCTAGGAAACTCATTAAACCCCTGTGAACTTCTGTATTCTTGTCTAAAATGCATGAAAAATAATGTATGCCTTGCAGGCTTGTGGAATAGAGAAGTTTAGACCAAGGTAAAGGTCTCCTGATACATGGTGAAGTGTTAAACTTTTGATGAAAGGTAAGAGATGGGGCAAGGGATACATTCCAGTAAAAGGGAACAGGATGTGAAATGGGTGTGTTGGAGGAGAGAGACTATGGCCTGTTTGAAAAACTGAAAGGTGGTGGTGCATGATCTGGCCCAGGGAGCAAGGTGGGCACTGATGGGACATGAGGCTGGAGAGGCACGAAAGGTGAAACATGCAGGGACCTAGAGCAATGAGAAACTATAAAATGGTTTCAGGCGAGGAGTAACATGATTCTATTTGCATTTTGCTTTTGACTTGTAGCACACAGAAGATTTCATGGTCGATAAACTGCTGAGTTAGATTTTGAATGCAAATCTACTTGACTTCAGAATTTGGCTTTCTCCTGTAAACTACCCTACCATTCCCAATACAAGTTAACTTACCTGGACATACATTTGCCCTTTGATAAGGATCTTTAACGCCTAGTTCACTAGGTGTCTGGCTTTGGGGGAATATTTAACCTGGCTACCTGTCATTTCTTACATCTCTAGGACTGTTGTGAGAATTAAATTGAGTTGTAAATGTTTGGCACTGTTAGTGGCAATGTGGGCTGTTGGTCCTTGACTTTGTGCAGGAAAGATTTCACAACACGAGTCCAGTTGATTTTGAGAGTACATTTATTAAAGTTGGGGACAGTGAAACAAAGGAAGGACTTAAGATAGAAGAGGCAGGATCAGAGCAACAGGAGTGAGCCTAGGTGGAGCTGCCTTGGCCTTTGGAAACATGAGGCAGAGTCAAGCCTAGGCATGACTGCCTTGGCCCTTTTGAATGAAAGTCTTAAAGGCAAAAGAAGTGAGTCAGCTGGGGTGCATGAAGTCAGGAAGAGGCAAGAAAAAGGGCCCTTGGGGTCAAGTTCAGGGCTTATCCCAGGATGAGCTGCTTCCCTGGTTGTAAGTCTTTTGGGAATGTTTAGAGTTTAGGAGAGAGAAAAGCAAAGATATGTGTCTGAGGAAACAACGGGGGAAGGTGCAGGTACATGAGAGAGAGAAGGAGAAGGAGAAGGGGGACGGGAAGGAGGAGAAGGAGGGGAAGGAGAAGGAGAAGGGAAGAGAAGTGGGTCCTTTGCCTTAGGGTTTTTATGTTTTCTAAAGGCAGTAATTTGCAATTTTAGGGGAGGTCTCAGGGGATGAATCCCAATAGAATATTCAGCAGCTTTCTGGTCATTAGTCATTGTATCTGGTCCTGATGTCACTTTGGTTTTGCTGCTTTTCCTGGCCTGGAGCTGAAACACAACTGAGGCCTAGATGTTATCTCTAGTTTGACCAAAACTCTTTCTCTATGTTCAACAGACCTGAGGCTTTGTTTCTAAGATTATTTGATGCTAATCAGAATCTCATTGTCTTAATTCTTAAGGGAGTGGTGTGCAAGGGAGAAGGAGGCAGGTGAATCAGGCTGCTGGATGAGACTAGTTTGAATCAGCTATTTGTCTCCATTTCCCCATTCCACTTGTCAAAGAATTTTCCTAGTTTCTTACTATCCTGCCTCAGCACAAGGTACATACCCCATCACTATTAGCTACAACAGTAGCTTAAGGATAGGATTGGGGATAAATAGATGATGCCTTAGGAAGTTTGTGAGAGACCAATTTTCTGAGCAGTACATCTTCTTGTGTCTCTCAGTTGAATCTACCAAGCAAGCTGTTCCAACGGGGCAGAAAGATAAGAGATGTAGGTCTTAATCTTACCTTTACTCAATTTAATCTCCTCAGACTAGTTATTTATCTCTGATTCTAAATTTCTCCATCTGTAATAGGGATTGGAGATTTTAGTATGTGTCTCTCTTGGGGATGTTGTGAGGTCAAAGGAGCTAAAAGAGCTTAGAGCCCTTTGAAAGAAAATGACAATATAAATTTAAAGAAGCTGGTGTGATTTTTAATGTTGTGCTTGAAAAGTAATGCATTTGCCCCATGAATTTGCCTTAATAATTTGCTCTGTAACAGCAACATGAAATGGCCCTGAAGAAGTCTAGACAAGGCTGTCTTCCCTGGTACTAGCAAAGCTGGAGAAATATCAATTAAGATAAATACCCCAAGGCAAAAAAGCTATTAGCTTTTGGAGCTAGGAAGAATCTAAATATCTTGCTCAGAACTCAGAATAGCCGTGCATAAATTTTCTCCACCGCATCCGGTGACTCAGCGACTAGAATGAACTGCGTTCATTTTATAAAAGGAGTGGCTGAAGCACAGAAAGGTTAAATGACTTGCCTAAGGTGACACAGTAAGTTAGCAGCCATTAGAATTCATTATTTCCTGATTTTGAGTCCTGAATCAGAATTTACGAGACTTGATTGATATCCCAGCTTGATTTGGAAATTCAATGGGCCTTTCTATCAAACTGTGTCACAAACCATCATGGCAGAATAATTCTGAGGTTTCTTCCCACACAGTCTGTCAGTCACAGCCATTTATGTGCTGTACTTGATATTGTTCCTATGTTAATGATATGCAGGTACTTGCATTAGACCAAGGCCAGTTTAAGATTAAGTTGAGAAAGAGTCCAAGTTTGCTTTGCTGCTCAGGAATCCAATGCCCTAGGTGCTCCTGGCCTCCTTATATCAAGTTCTGCTGTAGTTATTCACCTCCTTCCCCCTACCCCTTTGCACGAAATGTTATCTACTCCATGTCCCCATCGCAGTGCCTATGAAGATAATTTTTTCTTAATATGTTAATGGAGGCAATAGGCACTTAGTTGAATTGTCACAAGAATTTCCAGCTTCCCAGATTTTTTTATACCTAAGGATCATTTTATTTTTACTTTTATATCCTCACGGATTCACTGTTCTAAAAGCTTTTGCTACCAAGCCAACTGCATATATTAAGCAATAATTAATTTGTTTTCCCATTTTTAATTAATCAGGGACTTAAATAGCTGCCAGATAAAGCTCCTGATCAGCATGAGATATTAACAGTATGACCAAGCTGAGATGATTACATCAAATTGAGAGCAAGAAAATTTCTAGCTTTGCCATATGTAAATGGAGAACTTCAATTAAGTTTTAAACATATCAAAAATTTGCTCTTAAAAATCTACTTTCCCCTGTTTAAAAAATACCTTCAGTTTTAGGAAAGCCAGGTTCTGAACCATAGACATAATTCAAGTCATAGCTCTTGGGTTAAATTTTAGTAGTTCAGAAAGGCCAGCAGGATAATTTCGGGATTTTTTTTTTTTTTTTTTTTTTTTTGAGATCTCTAGAATTACTTTCAGGTCAGCATGTTAGCTAAATGTTCAAGAAACATTTTTGCCATAATGCACAAATATTTGCTGGTACTTGCTAAGTGCCAGGAATTAATGGGTTTCAGAGAGATGAGTTTCTGCCCTTTGCCTCAGTGAAATGATGATGTAGAGAGAGAGAGCAGGCTTTAAGTGTTCCCAATTTAAGAATTGCTTTTGGTTTCTAACCTCTATCATGAAATAAATGTGATACAAAATATATGATCAAAGACAATGAGGAAAATGAGTTCACATGTAGAAAAAAACTTAGTCATTATTTATCAGGAAACAATCATTGGGCCTTTCCTCCTAAAACTCAGTAAGCTTTAGAAACGGCTTAGTTTCATCCTTGGCTAGGATTTCATTTAGCATTGCTATGAGAAATATTTATGTGATATTTTTTAACTTGTCAGTTAATTTGGGGGAAAATCAATCTATTTTATCTCGAGGTTGATATATAGAAAATGAAATGCTATCATATTCCCCACATTGATTTATCCTTCTAAATTCCCTGTTTTTTTTTTTTCTCCTCTCTATACTCCCAAGTCCTCAGGATCTCTCCCAGTTCAGCAGCTTACTACACTGTCAGAATTATTTTCAGATATATCATATCACACCGGGACTCAGAAATACCTTTTCTGGTAAGTAAAGATGAGGCTTTCCAGCCTGACATAGAAGACCTAGCATAATTAAATTTGACCTCCTGCCTTTAAACTCTTAGTCAACAGTCAAGGATCCATTTAAATGCAGTTTCTTTAAGAAAACTTACCTGCTGGTTCTAGCTTGATAATACTGCTTTTTCCTGTGAACCTGGCTTGTAGCATTTAAACTTCTCTCATATGCCGCCTTAAGTCATAGCCATCTATTCATTTTCTCTTTCCAACTACAACATGGCTGACTCCTTTAAGTGAGGGCCTTTTTACAAGTCTATATTCACAAAGGGCCTAGATTGCTTGCGTTGAATGAGTGAATTCAATCATCAGTTCTCTGTGTTGGGGAACTGAAGTACATATTTTTCTCAGTGCTCAGTATATTGTGAGCCAACCACTTGGACCATAAGACATTGGGAAGAATGATATGATTCTGCTGGAAAGGAAGATGGGGCTAATGAGGGCATTTAAATTTTCTTGTTTTGTTTAATAAAAAATCTCGCCAAAAACAGTGGGAAGGAGAGAGAAAAGTCTCCATGGCAACCTCCAACGCTGTACCTCTGAAGATTCAGTTTATATGTTTAAAAAAAATATGCCTTCATTTATTCTTCCCATGGAGATTGGGACTTAGTTAACTGCTAAAAAGTTTTATGGAGGAGGTTTTAATGATGTCTGTCAATTTGAGAGAAGGTAAAGAGGAGAGAAAGCTTAATAAAGCTGGTGGAATGCACACAGACCAAACTTCTGCACTTCTTCATTTACCCAAATAAATGTGTATGACAGGTGATGGAGCTGAAGGTGGGGTGGGGCTCAGACCTATAGGTTGACCTATTGCCTGTTCGGTTCACATCGCCCACCTCATTGCACTGTTAGCTTGAAAGAAAAGAAAATGAATTGTAGTAAGCTGCAGTTAAATTGATTGTCAAAAGTAACTATTTTGGAGTGAAGAAAAAGTATAAATTCAACAAGAATCAACAGATGTTTATGAAGAGAGGCAGAGTCTATGAGGCATAAAACTTGAAGTCAAAGTTAGTTAAAAATCTTATGTGCTCCGACACATGCTAAGAGCTCAGAAATTGTTAGATGATGTTGATGATGGTGACAGTGGCAATGATGGTGGAGATAGTGATGAGATGGTTTCCTTCTGTGTGTAGCACTATCTTATGCATCTAGGATGGGAAAAGTGAATTCTTACACAGGCATTCACCCCAAAGAGATTGTGATTCAACCTGGGATAGATAGCAGTCATATATCATGAGTTAAATAGAAATAAGGTTCAAATTTCTTATAACAGTATCAAGGTCACTGAATCCATCTCCTACTGCCTCTCTCCTGCTCATCTCCTGCTACTACTCCCAATGCAGCTGATACCAACCCATAGCCGCACCCAATTACTTTCCACCTTCTGGGCCCAACAGCCACCAAACTCTTGTTCATTTTCCCTTTACATCTACCTCTTCTCCTTGGCATATCCTTCCTCTCTTCAGCTGCCTGTGACCCATTTTTTAGGCCCTAACTTCTTTGGAACTGACTCTAAATCTCTTCTGTGTCCCAGGACACTTGTGTATATCTCCATTAAGAAGCATTTCTCTCCACCCATATTTGTGATATGTGTGCCAGACTCTGAGCTAGGGACTGGGATGCAAAGTCCAGGGAATCATGATATCTGTTCTCCGGGACTTTTTGTTTTTGTTTTTACCATTTTGCTTGCCCTCAACAGACTGTTATGTTTCTTTAATCCCTTTTTTTCTTACCCCAAAGGCAAAGTCCAGGGTCTGACATGTAATAGGTAATAAGGGTTGATAGGTTAAAATTATGAAACACATTTAGTGCAGAGCACTTAAGCTAAAGATGCTGTCCTGGTAGGAAGAAAGGAAAATTCTTACTATTTAAATAAGTTACATGGTAAGAGGTGGAAGTTAGGTAGACAGAGACACTGACTCAGACAAGGCTATGCTCCTGTTGAATGGATGAATGCTGGAAAACTTCTTTCCCACGAAAAGTGGGCATACCACATCTGTGTTGCCCCACTTAATCTAATCTGTATATTGGAAAGAAGAGGGGTACAAGCCAGTGGCTGCAGAGACACACTGCATGTATTTTAATGTGTCTTAATGTATTTCAAAGCCAGTTATATTTTTGTTTTAGAATATTCATTGCTTTTATAACCGTGTGGAAATCCCTTCATTTGTATAGACCATCTAGGAGTGAATAGAATCAAAGACACTATTTTTATGACCAAAAAGTGATTGGATTGCACTTTAAACCAGGGTAAGCTTTTAGGTGGAGAGATAAGTCCCAAGGACATGGCCAATATTTGAAACACCAGATGTTTCCCTGTGGGAAAAGTCTCCTCCAGAGAGGAGTATGTTAGGGTGGTCAGTGAAACTCTCTCATGCAAGCTGTGAAAGAGTTTACAAAGAGAAGAAAGTGTAGAGAATAAAGTTTTTATTCACTCTCTAAGGAAGGAGAGGAGAATGGTATGGAAAGATACATCAGCCTTGAGGGGTGGGGCTTTGAGTTTTTAAATGGATCATAATTTGATTAAAAAAGGGTGGGGGATGGCCCCTTCATGCTGTTAGGCTGCAGTTCGTTCCAGTGTTATATTCTGCTTATGGTTGTAGGGAGCAGTTAGTCATGTTCTGTTCTTGCTTTCTAGTAATTTCCAGTCCTGGGGAAGCTCAGAAGAGTAAATCACAGACCTCTAAGCAAATGGTGCCTCAATAGTAAATGGTGCTGATGTTTATCCTTTCATTTTATGTCTTTGATATTTTTCCCTCTTGTGTGATGCTTATTTATTTCTTTTTTTAATTTAGTAACTGCCAACTTTTATTTTTATTTTTTAAAATTTTACTTATTTACTTTTAGAGAGAAAACAAAGGAGTGAGAAAGAGAGGGAGAGCTACATTGATGAGTTGCCTCTCACATGCCCCCAACTGGGGATCTGGCCTTCAACCAGGCATGTGCCCTGACTGGGAATCCAACCAATGACCTTTCAACTTGCAGGCCAGTGCTCAATCCACTCAGCCATATAAGCTAGGGCTGCTTGTTTATTTCTTTTTTATTCATTTGTACAAAACATTTTTTGAGGCTGCAGGCCATATAAGTCACCATGCCTGGCTCTGGGGCTGGAGTGGGGGCTAGATCAAATCTGTACAAAGGTACTTAGAGTAGATTATCAGAATTTCTAAAAGAACATAATAGTGGGACTTCCAGCCAAGACAGAGGCATAGGTAGATACTCTGTGCCTCCTTACACAATCAAAAGAAGGACAACAACAATTTAAAAAACAAAAAACAATCCAAACTTCCAGAAAATAGAACTGTATGGAAGTCTGACAACCAAGGAGTTAAAGAAGACACATTCATCCAGACCTGTAGGAGGGGTGGAGATGGGCAGCTGGGTGGAGAGGATGCAGCAAGTTGGAGGCTGAAGGGCTGGGATGGGCAAGACAGTGGCTGACTGGCAAGGCAGCAGCTGGAGGACCCGGTAAGGTGGCAGCTGGTGGAGTGGATGGTCCCACATTTGTGTGTAGATAAACTGGGAGGAACAACTAGGTAGCAAAACAGACTGTGCAACCCAGGGCTCCAGGGTGGGAAAATAAAGCCTTAAACCACCTATTGAAAACACTGTGGGGGTTGAGGCAGCAGCAGGAGAAACTCCTAGTCTCACAGGAGGGCTCGGTGGAGAGACCCACAGTGTCCTAGAATGTACACAAACCCACCCACCCAAGAATCAGCATCAGAAGGGCCCAGTTTGATTGTGGGTAGCCGGGGAAGTGACTGAAATCTGGCAGTGAGCTGAGCAGGCAAGCGCCCTTGTTCCCTCTCAGACCCCTTCCCCACATACAGCATTACAGTGCAGTGACGTGGGTTACCCAGCCCTGATGAACACCTAAGGCTCTGCCCCTTACTACATAGCAGGCACATTGAGACAAAAAAAAAAAATAAAGAAAAAAAAAGCCCAAATGAAAGAATAGATCAAAGCTCTAGAAAAAAATACAACTAAGTGATGAAGAAATAGCCAACCTGTCAGATGTACAGGTCAAAACACTGGTAATCAGGGTGCTCACAGAATTGGTTGAATTTGGTGGCAAATTAAATGAAAAAAGTGAAGGCTATGCTAAGTGAAATAAAGGAAAATGTACAGGAAATCAATAGTTAAGGGAAGGAAACCAAGACTCAGATCAATGGTGTGGTCCAGAAGGAAGAAAGAAACATCTGACCAGAAAAGAATGAAGAAACAAGAATTGGAAAAAATAAGGAGAGGCTTAGGAACCTCCAGGACATCTTTAAATGTTCCAACATCCGAATTATAGGGGTACCAGAAGGAGAAGAGGAAGAGCAACAAACTGAAAACTTATTTGAACAAATAATGAAGGAGAACTTCCCCAATCTGGAAATAAACTTCCAGGAAATCCAGGAAGCTTAGAGAGTCCCAAAGAAGTTGGGCCCAAAAAGGAACACACCAAGGCACATTATAATTACATTAGCCAAGATTAAAGATAAGGAGAGAATCTTAGAGGCAGCAAGAGAAAAGGAGACAGTTACCTACAAAGGAGTTCCCATTAGACTGTCAGCTGATTTCTCAAAAGAAACCTTACAGACAAGAAGGGGCTGGAAAGAAGTATTCCAAGTCATGAAAGGCAAGGACCTACATCCAAGATTGTTCTATCCAGCAAAGCTGTCATTTAGAATGGAAGGGCAGATAAAGTGCTTCTCAGATAAGGTTAAGTTAAAGGAGTTCATCATCACCAGGCCATTATTATATGAAGTATTAAAAGGATTTATCTAAGAAAAAGAAGATAAAAAATATAAACAGTAAAATAACAGCAAACTCACAGTTATTAACAACCACACCTAAAACAAAAACAAAAACAAACTAAGCAAACAAGTAGAACAGGAACAGAACCACAGAAATGGAGATCATATGAAGGGTTATCAACAGGGGAGTGGGAGTGGAAGAGAGGGGGAAAAGGTACAGAGAATAAGTAGCATAAATGGTGGGTAGAAAATAGACAGGGGGAGGCTAAGAATAGTATAGGAAATATAGAAGCCAAAGACCTTATATGCATGACTCATGCACATGAACTAAAGTGGGGGAATGTGGATGGGAAGGGGTGTGCAGGGCGGAGGGGAGGGAAGGGATGGAAATAGGACAACTGTAATAGCATAATCAATAAAATATATTTTTAAAAAAGAAAATAGACAGGGGCAGGTTAAGAATAGTGTAGGAAGTGGAGAAGTCACAGAACTTATATGAATGACCCATGGACATGAACTAAGGGGTCGGGGAAAATGCTGGTGGGAGGGGGGTGCAGAGTGGAGGGGAATAAAGGGGAGAAAAAACAGGACAACTGTAATAGCATAATCAATAAAATATACTTAAAAAAAGTAAAAGAACATAATAGTGGATGCAGGTCTAGTCCCCAGCGAACTCTCTGCCACAAAAATCTATTCCCCACCTGTCTTTTTCCAACCCTCGAAGCAGTTTTATAGCAAAGAGGTGACCAATTTTGAATCTGAGTGATTGGATGCATTTATTGTTCCACAAGTCTCTGTGTGAAAAAAGCATTCTGTTGATTAGAGTTGTGAGAAACTCTTCTCAGCCAGGAGAAAAAATAATGACGTATTCTATTTTCTCTCTGTCCTTCTTTCTCTCCCTCTCCCTCACCTCCTCCCTTTCCAGCTCCTCCCCGCTCTCTGTTACCACTACTAGACAAGAGAAAAATGAATCATTTTTCTTTCTCCCTATTCCACCAGCACTGGAGGCTGTCATTTGCTATCAACAAAACTCATTCGCTTTATCTTTAAGGAAGCTTAAGTGTATCACCTGAGGCGGAATCTCTAGGAAGTTGGTGGAGGCAAAAGCACTGTGCTCCTCTCTCTAGGGCTGGTACCAAAGTCCCAGCTCCGAGTTGTTGCTAATGAAAGTGTAGATTAGCATACCTGGCTTTCTCAAAATCGAGAGAGAGTGAGGCTATTTAGCCCACAAGTAACACAATTGTTAACAGGTGTCCAACGGCCTCATGGACAGATTCTGGGGGGAAAAAAAAAAAAAAGCATTTCCCCCCACCAAATTATTTGATTGTGAAGATTTTGGTAATGACCACAGTTAACAAAAATGGTATTACTAGGGCCAAGGGGCTGAGATCGATGACGTTGATTTTTTTTTTTTTTTGCAGTAGATTAATTTAAGCTCTAAATACAACTATTTCTTTTTTAAAAAATGTATTTCATGTACTGTTTTTACTAAAGGTCATGGTATTTTTCTCCCCAGAAGAGCTGATGAACTTTCATGAGGGAACTGAAGTTCATGGACATTAGTTAAGTTGCCCACAGTTATTGAGTTAGAAAGTAGCAGGGCTGGGACTCTGTCCCACATCTTTATATTTGAAGGCTAGTGCTTTTTTCATAACCTGTCCAGGTGTGTTGATTTCTTAGTTTAATATTGCTTCTGACCCGTTATTATTGGCTTAAAATGTTTCCAGCTGTGCTTCTTAGAATTGGGAGGGGTATCTAATATGACCAATTAAAAACTAAGCATGATCGAAGACAATGCATCAGGGACAAGCTGGTTTGATCATGGGAGAGAATAAGCCCAGGACTTTTCCCTCAGTAACACTGTTTCTAAAATGAGGTGTGATGGGTTTTGCAGGTGACTATGAAATAATTATTCCCTTCAGTGTGTGTTTTTCAAACCATTTTATTTTCATAATGGTTGTACTTTTAAATGTTGAGACTTTAACATTGTGTTGTTTATGGAACAGGGTTTTTTTTTTCATCACTTTTTAAAAATCCATTTAACATTGGTCTTTCTCATGTGCATGGATTTTAGGCAACTTCTAAAGTTGTCTCCCAGAGCAAAGCAAAATGGAAGGGACTGTCTGTCATTTTTAAATTGATCCTAATCGTTATCAGTAGAACCATGTTTTGTGTTAAGACTGTGGCCGGATTAAATTGACAGGCTGTGGTCTAATCCAATTGAAACAGGAAAACATTCTTTATCATTTATATTCAAGACACTGTGCTTGCTTGATTTTAATGAGCCAATAGAAAAAAAAAGGTGGGGAGCTTGAAAATTCAATCAAAGAAAGAGAAAGGTATACAAACAACTAATGAAAATATAAGGCTGAACAAAATACATATTACCCTACAGGTAAATACTGCTATGAGGGCAAACGTGAAAAAGCAATAGAATATGACAGGGAGGCCCGGGGAGGGTTTCCCAGACATTTGAGCTGGGCTTTCATGGGTTAATTGAATTTCTTCTGTGTAGGAGTGTGTGGGGTCTCTAGGCTGAGGAAGTATCAAGAGCTGTCAAAGGAAGAGGGATATGAAAGTGTCTTTAGGAAACTGCAAGTGGTTAAGAAAGTTTGAAATATGGCTGGAGAATTGCAATAAAGGCAAGGTGTATTGGGGCATGAAATAGGGTCGCAGCAGCCGTGGTATTTAGATGCATAGGTTTGCCAGATTTAGTAAATGAAAATACAGAGTGACTAGTTAAATTAGAATTTCAGCTGAGCAAGTAATATTTTATACATACGTGTCACAAGTATTAGCTGGGGCATACACGTACTAAAATTATTTGCTTATCTAAAATTCAGACTTAACTGGGCATCCTGTATTTTATTTGATAACGCTTCGGGTAGAGGGGAACTGAAGGAGGGGCAGATGGTGGAGGGTAAGGAAAAGACACAAGAGTGACAATATGGCATTTGAATTTGATGAGTTGGGTTTCTCATCTGGTCTTCATCACCTCATCTTTCTCTAAACGTCTAACAATAGGAATGGAGAAACCTGGTAACTCAGGGGAAGCCAGAGCTATTTTTTTATGATTGAATTCTAAGAACAAAATAAAAATATGACATTCTTTGTATTGCATTTGAATGCCACCAGAGAACAGTTACTGCAAAAGAGGCACTAAGTAATCAAGTGGACAAAATGACTTGGCCAGTTGACATCCGCCAGCATCTGTCCCTGATCACCGCAGGCAGCCCAGTGTTTACACACTGGGTTATGAATGAAGTAAATGTGCTGGCAAAGTCACAAGCTATGTATAGAGCCAAAGGCAGATGCTCCTTCTCATCAGGGTGTTATTTGTGTGTGTCCACAGGGAAGAATATATGGATCAAAGAACCTAGGGGTAGAAGTAGAGGTGGCCATGCTCTTGGTCCCTCCCAGTGATCCATCAAGGTAATTTCTATTTCCTGTCCCCACAATTTTAGGCTTGGTGGGTCTAGAGCAGGGGTCGGCAAACCAGGGCCAATGGACCCAATCTCTGTTTTCATAGTCCGATGAGCTGAGAATAGATTTTACATTTTTAAAAGGTTATATATACAAAAAGAAATACTGACAGACAGAATAATATGTATGAGGCCTTAAGAGCCTAAATATTTACTGTTTGACTCTTTACTGAAAAAAGTTGCTGATCCCTGCTGTGGAGATCCTAGGTCCAAGGAAGGAGGGATAATTCTTCCAGGAGAGACAGTAAGAATTCCACTAAATTTAAAGCTACAACTGCTACCAGGTTTCTTGGGATACTTTGTGCTTGCAGGTCAGCAGGCAAAGAATAAAGTTATGGGCAGGGATGACTGACTTTGATCATCACAAGGAGATAGAGTTATTGCCACATATTTTTGGCAATTGATTCATGTGTTAGGGCATTTCTTGTTAGTCTTATGCACAGTTTTAACTGGATCTTCAGGTGTAACAATCAAATTCTGATAAACACTCAGAACCCACATAGATGAAAGCCATTCTGCCAGGCTAGTCAGCAGTCCAGTGGAAATACTAGATGAGCTAGTGGGGAATCTAGAAATGGGTAGTGAAGGAGGGTGTGATGGATATCAGTTATAGCCACAGGACCAACAGTGGCAGCACTAACCCTCTTTCATGAAATCGTGACCAAGTAGAATCCCAGACAAATATTACCTGGATGGACTGAAGTTCATGTGGATAGAGTGGTACTAAAGGTGAAATGTGGTGGATGCTCTTAGTGTTTCACCCAGATATCTTTTACCAGACCAATGGACCTACCTGATAGTGGCTGCTGATGGCTCAGGGCTGCCTCTTTGTCTTAAGCACTGCACTTGGTTACACAGGAGGAGCTACCTAACATAAAAAGCAGTCTTTTGGTAATGACTGATGACATGTGGAAACAAAAGGCACTCCTCTTGCTACAAAGTGGAACCAACTCTGTAGGGCTCTTCATTCTCCAGAGCTCCCTGTGGCATTGGACTAAAGCTATAGTTTCTAGCCAAAGCAGAGCTCACATTTGTGCTTTGTTTTATATTGTTTCCTCTTATCCTATACTGTTTAATTGTTATCATTCTCTTGAGAGGACTCCCTTAATAAATCAATTTCACACAAATTCTTGTTTTAGGTTCTGCTTCCAGGAGACCTGAACTAAGGCAAAGTAATACATGGTCTGATCATTGCATGACTTGTTAATCTCATTTCCTATTACTTTTTCTCTTACATATTTGATTCTAGTAGTAATGGCCTCCTTGCTGTTTCTTGATATGCTAAGCATCTGTCATTTTCAGGGTCTTTATTTTATTTTATTTTATTTTTTATTATTGACTTGAGAGAGAGAGAGAGAGACAGAGAGAGAGAGAGGCATAATTTGTTGTTCCAGATACTTGTGCACCCATTGGTTGCTTCTTGTATGTTCTGTAGCTGGGGATCGAATCTGCAAACTTGGTGTATCAGGATGACCCTGCAGCCAACTGAGCTACCTGTCCAGGGCTTCAGGGTCCTTGTATTTACTCCTCTCTGTGCCTGAAAGTCTATTTTCTCAAGAGCAACTAAGCTCACTTCCTTATTTCATGCACATTTCTAATCAAATGCCACCTATTTAGACAAGCCCTCTCTGAGTATGATTCTATCTAATGTAATGCACCCTGCCCTTCTGTGTCCTTGTTCTTCATTATTTTTCAGAGAGCCTATTGCTCTATGACATTGTGTTGTACTTTTCTTTGCCTGTGTATTATCCATCTCCCTGACAAGAATATAAACATCAAAATGATAGGCAATTTTGTATTCCATTTGCTGTAATATCCCAGTGCTTATAACACTGCCTGGCAATTAGTAAGAATTAAAGAATGTTCCTTTATGACAGTCACTCCACTTATTCGTAAGTTGTGAATCTTAAATTCAAATCCAGATTTGTCTGGCTCCGGAAATCCTGCTTTTGGTTTTGATCCCTGTCATTATGCATTCATTCTTCCCAGCTCTTCCATTTGTCAACTCAATCTAATTCACCTGACATCAGAATTCCAATGAGGCTAACATTCCTGCCATCCCCACATATTTGTTAAGGTAATGCCATCTGCTAAAACAAAACATTGCAGTGACTTAGCACAATCAAATATTTTTTCCTCGTATAAATCCCAATGAGGGCAGCGTTTGAGGAGGATAGGTTGGTGTTTTTTTTTTCCCCTATGTAATCATTCAGGGTCCTAAACTGATGTAGTTGTGGCATCATTATAACATAGAATGTGAAAAAAGTCACGTGGCATTTTTTATTGGCCAGGTTTAGAAGTAGTACACATTACTTCCACTGGCATTGAACAACCAGTCCTCAGTCACATTACCCTACAGTGAAGCAGCGCAGGTTGAAAAATGTATTGTCTAATCTACCAGCCCTTTCCAATGGAAGGGAGCGTGAGTCTTTGATGGCAATGAATCACATCTATCACACGCTCTCTCTCCTGCTACCCCTGTACCCTGCTTCCGAACCAGAGCACATTATCCCTTCCCATGGGGGGAAAATCCAGTGTTCTATTTACTGACTGAATCTAGATCACCCCACATCCCTCACTATTTGACTAACCTTGATCCAGAGGAGAGAAGTAGTTGCAAGAGCTCTTTGATCTTTAGGGTTTTGTAGAGGAGCAAAGAGAATCTTGTTCACACATTTTACCCTACTCAGACTGATTTTCTCTTTTGTAGTTATTACTTCCTTAAGCTTGAGACTCTAGAATTGCTTGGTAATAGTTTTTTCTTCTTACAAGAACAGATGGCACTAAAAATTCTAACCAGTGTCTTACTAAGCAAGGTATCCAATATAACTTTACCTCTCAGAGTAAAGTAATCAACTTTGCTCTGTGATTTTGATTATAATACTTGTTAGTCATTGCTTGAAGTATGTTTGTTTAGAAATATTTCTTGTTTGTCCCTTTGTTATCTTACTCTACATTAATTAGAGAGAACTATGGCCCTTGTATCTCACGTAAGACAAAGGAAACCATTATTTTATTGGAACACATTGCCTGCAGTTCATAGGGGCAGTAGCCATGGTTTCTGGGTTAGAGCCTTCAGGTGCCCTCCCATTGCCAAGTGAGTTAGCACCATATCTAGGATTGAAGAGACCACTGGATAATGCAATTTCCTTTTCCATGCTGAGAGCAGTGTGGGTGATAGTTTATAATGAACCTTATATTTGCTGGTGAATAAAGTGAATGTGAAATCCTGTGACTAATGATATGATATGATTTATTGTAGGTTGGGAGGCATTGGAAGAGAGGTAGATAGACGAGAGATAGGTAGAATGATAGATGGTTAGATAGATTTCTGTTTATTCTGTTGGCCATTATAGTAGATTATTACATCAATACCCAATTAACTACACCCACCAATAACCATGGCCTTGGATAGTCCCTTCCTAAATTATTCTGGGCTGATCCTATGGCTTGTTTTGGTCAATGGGACAGCAACATACATGCCACAAGCAACATTAAATGTCATGTCCTTGAGTCTCAATGTCAGAGAAAGCACTGAACTCAGTACAAGTAGATAGAGTTTATTGAAAAGAGCTTGTGCACAAGGGAATGGACCAGACAAGAGAAGTTGAGCTCCCTGAGGGGTTTTTATGGATGGCTTCCGTAGGGACCTTGGGGTGGGAGTAGGGCTTGCGAATGAGGATGAGGTCAGTTGTCCCATGATTGTAACCTGGTGGTGGTTCATCCTGCGGTTGTCACAAGATGTTTTCCATGGTCAATGGACCACCCAAAAGGCCTGTAAAATAATGCTTGTGCAAATATTCTAGTTACCATTTAATTGACAAAACAACTATTTTGCAGAATATAATGTTAAGAAAGGATATTATCATCATACATTCTTTCCTTTAAGGATGAATTAGGTTAATTTCAACTACAGAATTTTAATTGAAAGCTAAGAGTCATAACCGGGACTCTAAGATGGAGTTCTTTCAGTCATGATGGAGTACAAACGTTACTCCCGTACCATCTCATAACCTGTTAGATGCTGGAATGTTGAGGCTCAGCCTTTTAGAATGCTGTATCCTTATGTTTGAAGCCTAGGTTATCCTGCCAGAGACCATGTAGATGCAGGGGTGTTCAACCTGTGGTCCACAGGCCACATGCAGCCCAAGGTGGCTATGAATGCGGCCCAACACAAAATTGTAAATTTACTTAAAACCTTTTTTTTTTTGCTCATCAGTTTTCATTAGTGTTTGTGTTTTTAACTCGTGGCCCAAGATAACTCTTCTTCTTCCAGTGTGGCTGAGAGACACCAAAAGGTTGGACACCCCTGATGGTTTACCAAAGTTCTCTGGCTGGCAGCCCCAGATAAGCAACAGATATGTGACTGAGGCCACAGAGGGCCATCCAGCTACAGCTGAGCTTCTGGGTGATTACAGCGTCACGAGGGATTCCTGGGGAGACCAAAAAGCAGCCCAGCTGAATCCAGCCCAAATGGCAGAATCTTGAGCAAATAAATGGTTGTTACTTTATGACTCGGATTTGGGGGAATTTGTTACATAGTAATAGATAATGATAGAACTGTAGCATATTCATTTGGAAACTATATGTTCCAAATGTGATAAGTCTCAACATTTCTATTGCAACAGCCCTAACTCCAGCCACTGTTGCTTGTCATTGACTGCTCTGTATAGTCTAACTTGGGAATGCCTCAGGGACCTCCGGCTTCCAGGTGTGTCCCTTCACCACTCTCCTTGGTCTCCTGAGGGTCTTCTACCTCTATTTTCATTCTACCTTTTTGTTCCGCATGTCGTGTGTGCCGTTAATCCAGTGGTATTTCTCAAGTCTCTTCCAACCATGGTGACCATTCACAACCACAGGAATACCTGGGTAAATGCTTCTAGATCAGTTTTTTTTTCTTCTTATAGTGGGGAAGTTGGGATATATTCATATTCTTGGTCATCCTCAGCGAGGTTTTATTTATTTATTTTTTTGAGGTTTAATTTTAATCTTTAACCTATCTGGTAATTTTTCTACCTAAAAAAAAAAAAAAAAGATCTCTGTATTGCTTTTTCTTGAAGCCCATCCAATTAAACTTTAATGTCATGGACATAATGTTCTGTATGTCAAAAAAGGAAAAAGAATGGGTTCCAGAGCTTCTGGGCATAATTTTGAGCTGTAGTTTTTCAGGATTCTAACTTTGTAACTATAAGGCATTTTGCTAGCATATCTGAACCTTGAATTTTCAATTTATATAATAATAGTGTCTTTTGTAGGTTTATTGGTAGGATGCAATAACGAAGATGTGAAGTTCCTTGGACAGTTCCTATAAGACAAGGCAGGCCATACATGAATGGTCGTCATCATCATCATCATCAAGATTAATATTAATAATTTATAACTAGTTGACTCTGTCTAAAGTGCATTCTTCCTGCTAGGTCTGAATTCATTGATCTGTACATTTTGAGAAATTAGTAATTTATTTGTCCGGTGCTTTATGGAAATTGAATGATATCAGAGGACAAATAATAATAGCCAGTAATTATTAAGGACTCATCACATAACGGGCACCATTCTAAATGTTTTACTTGTGTTAACTTGTCAAATACTTACAAGAACCCTCCTAGAGAACACTATTTTTGTTCTTATTTTATAGTAGGAGAAACTAGACATAAATAGTTCAAGTAACTTGCTGAAGGCCGTCCGGCTGGCAGGTACGGAATGAGAATTGACCCAGGCGGATGCAGCTAGAAACCTGCTCCTGTAAACACTCTGCAGCTGTGCATTCCTAGCCCTTCAGGATTCAGGTAGATAAGCAAACACCAAATTCTTGAGTGAAGTCAGTTTATTCTTGGTCCTGTATACAGACTTCCATTTATCATTTACCTGGTTTTTACTCTGATTTTAGTTCAATGGCTAAGCTCCTTTTCCTCTATATCCGTGAATAAATCTTCCTCTGTAGAAAGGGAATTCCATCCCCGCCTCCCTCTTTCTCCCCATGACGGGGAGGAGCACCCAGAGAGACAGACAGGACTCTGTCCTTTTCTACTTGGTACATCTACCTGACATAGATATGTATTTAAAATGATGGAATTGAGAGTACCTTAGAGATCATCCTCTAACCCTCTCCTTAAGCATGCAAAGAAATAAAGGCCAAGAATGATTTTCTTAATTAATTGTCATTCACTCTTTCCCTCAACAAGGGCTGAGGCCACCCAAGACCCAGTTTATACTCTCCAAAAAAGAGATTGCTCCCAGGTTGCTGCAGGGAGCCTCCCCCCGGAGGTGAGAGCAGCAGGGACCACCCAATCCAATTCTAGGTGTGGTGTCAGGTTGCCGTGATTTAAAAATGTTGGTGTCACATTTTTAAAGTAAAGGGACTCCTAAATCCTTCCTGAAGCACTTTGGTTGCTTTTCTCTAAGATGTTTTAAGGATTTTGAGTCGGATCTTATTTCTAACAAAAAAATTTTTTCCTGAAATCTTAGTTTTTTGTCAACTCATTTTACTCTCCAGGCAAAAGAAACTCAATCTGAGCTATTTAATATATTTATATTGAATTATTATAAATGTATGCCATTTTGGTTAGTTCATACTGTACTTGAAATTGCTTCTCAGAAGGAGTAAGTGAGCATTTAAAACTATGGATTTTAGAAGGAAAAAATATTTTAAACAATTCACCACAGATTAGGTTATTTCAGAACTCCTGGGATCCAGTTGCATATCATTTCTACAGTTAACTGAAATTCTCCATAGAGGAGTTTCCACTTTATATTCTGAAATAATGGTAGGGACAGAAATGTTACAGACATATTGCTTTTTTATTTTTCTCTACTATAGCAGTGATTTTCTACCAGTATGCCAGAAGAATTTTTTTTGTTGACATTAAACTTTTTAAAATATATTTTATTGATTATGCTATTACAGTTGTCCTATTTCTCCCCCATCATTCCCCTCCACCCTGCACACCCCCTCCCACCCACATTCCCCCCCTTTAGTTCATGTCCATGTGTCATAAGTTCTTTAGCTTCTACACTTTCCACACTATTCTTGCCCTCCCTGTCTATTTTCTACCCACCGTGCATGCTACTTATTCTCTGTAGCTTTTCCCCTCTCTCCTTCTCCCACACCCCTGTTGCTAACCCTCCATATGATCTCCATTTCTGTGGTTCTGTTCCTGTTCTAGCTGTTTGCTTAGTTTGCTTTTGTTTTAGGTGCAGTTGTTAATAGCTGTGAGTTTGCTGTCTTTTCACTGTCATATTTTTTATCTTCTTTTTCTTAGGTAAATCCCTTTAACATTTCATATAATAAGGGCTTGGTGATGATGAACTCCTTGAACTTGACCTTATCTGAGAAGCACTTTATCTTCCCTTCCATTCTAAATGACAGCTTTGCTGGATAGAGCAGTTTTGGATGTAGGTCCCTGCCTTTCAAGACTTCAAATACTTCTTTCCAGCCCCTTCTTGCCTGGAAGGTCTTTTTTGAGAAATCAGCTGACAGTCTGATGGGAACTCCTTTGTAGGTGACTATGCCCTTATCCCTTGCTGCTTCTAGAATTCTCTCCTTCATTTTAATCTTAGCTAATGTAATTACGATGTGCCTTGGCGTGTTCCTCCTTGGGTCCAACTTCTTTGGGACTCTCTGAGCTTCCTGGACTTCCTGGTAGTCTATCTGCCTTGCCAGATTGGGGAAGTTCTCCTTTATTATTTGTTCAAATAAGTTTTCCGCTTGTTGCTCTTCTTCTTCCCCTTCTGGTACTCCTATAATTCGGATGTTGGGACGTTTAAAGATGTCCCGGAGGTTCCTAAGCCTCTCCTCATTTTTTTGAATTCTTGTTTCTTCCTTGTTTTCTGTTTGGTTGTTAGTTTCTTCCTTCTGGTCCACTCCACTGATTTGAGTCCCAGTTTTCCTTCCATCTCCATTGGTTCCCTATGTGTCTTCCTTCATTTCGCCTGCATTTTTTTTCATCTAATTTGTGAGCAAAATTAACCAATTATGTGAGCATCCTGATCACCAGGGCTTTGAGCTGTGCCTCTGATAGGTTGGCTATCTCTTCATAGCTTAGAGGAATTGGCTCTGGAACTTTGATTTGTTCTCTGGTTTGAGCCATTTTTGGTGTTTTTTTGGTTTGTTTTGTTTTGGTTTTCATCTGCCAGAAGAATTTTTAAAACATGCAATACTTAACTAAATTAGTCAGGGCCACTGACCTCCTTTCCCTTAGATTGTCAAATTTAAAAAAATGACAACAGTCAACATAGCAATTACCATTTGGTGTGAATGAATCAAAATTAAACCTTGTTTTTTTTTGGTTAGATCAGCAAAAAAGTATATTGTCTGGTGTGCCACAGAATTTTAGTAATTAGTTTATGTGTGCCACGAGATGAAAATAGTTGAAAATTGCTGCTCCATACAAAACATTTATTTTCCTATAATTTTAATTAAGTTTTTTTTCAAGATCCATCATCCTTGACTATAACAGAATTATAGGAATTCCATGGGATCATTTAATGCTATCAAGCCATTCTTACTGTGTCAGAGCTTCCTGTATGCTGGGATTGGGCTATGTGTGTGAGATACAAACATGAAATCATGGAAGAAGGTTAGAGTGATAGAAACTAAAAGGTTTGGATCATCTACAATGGCTAGACATTGTGTGGGGCATTTTAGGCACTCGATCTCATTTAACTTTTCTCGCATATGGAGAATTTATTTTTTTATCACTTTTCAGATGTAAAAACTGAGGCTCAAATATAGTACTAGAGCTAAGATCATTCAGCTTAATAAATATGGTAGGCAACAATAAAATTTTGTGTAATACTTATTAGTTTGCGTGTCTATATTCTAAAATAGAATCATAAACAAATGATCTGTGAACTCAGGGAAAACAAATTGTTCTTTCTTGTGTGTTGTCCCAAGGCACTATTGTAGTTGGACTTTGAGAGCTGTGCGAGAAAGAGGTGGGAGTAGAAGACTTTCTAGCTGAAGGCGTGAAACGAACACGTTCCTGCAGTGGTGGAAGTGCGTGAAAGAGGGAGTCGTGAGGCATTTCCAGAATACAGGTTGTGTTGCAAGATGCGTGTGGCCAGGTACAGCGGGTGTGGTAGATGCTGTTAATGCACCAACCCATATTCTGAAGTTCACCTCTGCGTTCATCTGAAGCTGCTGTGGACAGTTTCCCAATTTACATATCTGGGTCTCTTTGCTTCTCTGCCTGGGGGCTTTTCGCTGGCAGCAGGGGCATTTGCTCAGTTGGAGATGGGTGCAACTTGGAAGAGTGTAAGAGTTAACTCCAGGAGCAGCCCTCAGGCAGCAGGAGATGGGGGTCAGTGGTTAAGTCTTTAGTCCCTTGGTGGGGAAATCCTGAGGCACAATCCCCCCCATTTTCGCAGGAGTGCTCAGTAGATCTGAACTCAGCTGCCTGAATTTTTAATGCACGTTTTATGGCCTTCTCATTTTTCTGTCCTCATTAAGGAATGATAATAAATGTATTCAGGAGAGAGGTGATTTTTTTTTTTCTCTAAAACTAGGGGTGATACTGAAATTTCTTTCCGGTTAATTCAGAGGGCCCAGGAGATGTCCCTGTGATTAACTCTGTGACTCTTGAAAGTTTCAACCAAGTGGAGATTTTTTTCCCCCTCTAGGGCATTGTCCAGAATCCAGCAGAGAGAAACCGAACATTTTTCCTAGCAGTTTCTTATAGCCACCTGCCTTTGTGCTTCCCAGTTCTAAGTTCACTTAAGCAAAGCTACCATTATGCACAAAGTTCCATTTAACTCATGATATTTTATAATGAATTTACTTACTTTTAAGTGAGAAATAGAAAGAATGTTGTTGAGACTAGACACATAAGCAATTGTCTCCTGTGAAGTTAATTGGAGTTGGGAATAGTATCAGTCATTTAATCTATCTATATATAAAACTAATACTTATTTATGATATATACATATATATACACATATATCAGAATATCAACCTTATTTGATAATAGTTACTTTGTTTTGAGTAGCTTTTATGAATTAGGTTCTGTATTAAAGTTGTCACATAAATGATCTCAGTTAATCCT
The DNA here is from genome assembly GCA_039655065.1 of Glossophaga mutica. Classification (NCBI taxonomy): domain Eukaryota; kingdom Metazoa; phylum Chordata; class Mammalia; order Chiroptera; family Phyllostomidae; genus Glossophaga; species Glossophaga mutica. The sequence goes on from CM077308.1 coordinate 26,186,502, forward strand.
TCAGTGATTTTGCAAGGTATATATCACTATTATATTTTATAACAAAGGAAACCAAGGCTCAGAGAGGTAAGGTAAGTTTCTTCAGTCAGAAAGTGGCACTGTTCTTATCAGGATTAACTTTCAAACCCATGTTCTTTTAGATATCTATATTATCTCCCTCTCTTTTTTATTAGGAGACCATAACTTATTATTTGATGGCTGAGTCAACATGGAAGGCATTGCCACCCTTTTGTACTGATGACAAAACAGCACCCCGGATTTTAAAGTGATGGGTCCCTGTAACCCTGGAAGCTGAACAGTGAAACATTAGACATGTTTTGAAGGTAGATTGCAGAAATTGTGTATTTGTGAGGTAGCTTGAGCAATTAACAAAGAAAGAGAGGGTAGTGGTTTAAAGCAATGATGAATTGTCATATTTCTCAAAATATTTTGTGAAGTTAAATTAAAGAAGGGATGTTTTCCTCTTCACCCAAGAAATTCCCTACCAGAAAGATAATTTTCAATAGAAATATGGTAAATCCTGATATTGAAATATGAATTAATGAAACAGGGAAGTGAAACATAAATGCTTTTATCGGCTTGATGACTATCTTCTCGCTGATCTGGAACTGGAGAGAGCTTCATTTGTATTCGCCTGCCTGGCTTACCTCTAACTTTGCTTCACTGGATAGGTTTTATCTGGTGTGACTGTAAACTTAAAGTCGTCATCAACAATCTCAACACCCCTGTTAGTGCAGTAAGCCCCAGTGGTTTTCACTGCCATAGGCCACGTGTGCTGCAATAATTTTCTATACTGCTCCAAGGCAGCTGGATAAGATACTTGCCAAAGCCGTGACAGACCGGATGTAGAGATCCTCATGGAAATCCTGAAACACAGCTCCAAGGCTCCGCCTAATGGGCCCCAGGCTCTACCACAGGAGTGTCCCAGATCTCGTATCACTTTGGTACAGTGACTAAATGCTGCTTCAAATGGATCCCAATCTGGATTATTTTCTTTTGGGCCTTTCTGTTAAAAATGAACAATTTACTCAATATTTGGATTTAAAAGAAAGTTAATCTCATCTCGTCTGAACCAGAGATGTGCAGTAGAAATATAATGTGAGCCACATATGTAATTTTCAGCTTTCCACTAAAGACATATTTTAAAAAGTAAAATAAGGGTAAAATTGATTTTAATTTTTAAATTTAACCCCCCAAAATCTCATATAATATATAACCAATGTAAAAATAATTCATGATATATTTTACATTCTTTGTACCCAGTTTGTATAAGTTGGTGTGTATTTACACTTAAAGCACATCTCAACTTGAACTCATGACATTTAAAAGGGTCACAAGTCACATGTGGCTAGTGGCTACTATGTTGGGCAGTGCAGGCCTGGACTTCACAATGATGAACATAAAAATAAGTTTTTGTATGATGAAAACTTTCATTAAAGACACAGTCATGAAAATTGCCATAAAAACAATTAAGAAACCAGTCAACCAAATATTTATTAATGTATACTCTGTGTTGTACTAGGTGCTGGGGGTGTGGAGAAAGTAAGATTATTAGAAAGAAGTATATAAAATAGGTTTCCCATCATCCCATCTCTAAAGAGCCTAAACACCCTTAAAAGGCTGCACTGGGGAAGAGGTCGGTAAGACAGAGTAAACTAAGATTACCAAGGAATTTGTTTTAGTACTTATGTTTTAGCCAATTGGAGAGCTACTTTTTATAGCCGGGGCACAAATGAAGTTACTCTTCAACTGCACTTCCCCTTTCTCCCTCTCCCAAGAACTAAATAATACCCCTCCCAGAAAGGCAGGATGCCCTCAGCACATTATTTACTCGGGGAGTTATCTGGGGACCTAGACCTATACAAAGAGAAAATTTGATAGTTGCAGCTAAATCTGAACTTTGGAACTTTTGGTGGAGAATAAAAAACACTACTGTAATTTCAATAATGGCTTTAATACAAGAGAGTGACATCTCTGTGTAGCTCAACATAGGATAAGAACAACATGGGGGCAAAACAAGAAATTCAGTAACAGTGAGAGGACCACTTGCAAGATGAGACCCCTGTGGCTTAAGAGTTCACTTTTCAATAGCCCTCTTTTGAGAAGAGCCTGGGATTATAAAATAGGTCCTCTCTGCATGCATTTTATGTTACAGTACATAGTAAAATCCTTCTAAGGTCTGGTTTCAGAATACCCTTTTATTTTATCCTCTACTACAGTTCTTATTTATTTGACTCTTCTCAATAGCCAGAGCTCCTTCAGGGAAGGGTCTGTTTTTTTTTTTTTTTATAACTTTTATATCAACAACACCTGGTTCATAGTAAATGTTCAATAAACATTTGTTGAATTACTGAATAAGCTTCCTTCCTTTCCCTTCCCTTCCTTCCTTCCTTTTTTTCTTTCATATTTAAAGTCATAACTTAAAGAATCTCTCTGGGTGGTGTTATAGAGAGACACAGATAGGCCTTACCTGACAACGAAAGTCAGGATTCTCATCCCCAGGACCACTTTAGCAGAGCCTGGCACAGAAAGTTGCTTAACAAGTCCTGCTTCTTTCTGATGGGCTATAAATGACAGTAGTCAAGATAGAATAGCAAAATATGTTCATAGAAAAAAATAAATATCAATGCAAGGCCTTATGTATGAAGTGCCAAATGGATGGAACAGATAGAGTTACATGAGTTCAAAGGCACAAGAGATGGATGTGGGCATTGGTGGCCAGGGGTGAAAGGTGAACTGGACTCAAGAGAATGGGTGGAGTATGTGCAATCATCAGACAGAAGTTATTGGGCAGAAAACCAGAACATTTTGCTTGTTTGTTTTTTTTAAAGATTTTATTTATTTTCAGAGAGAAGGGAAGGGAGAGAGAAGGAGAGGGAGAGAAGCATCAATATGTGGGAGAAACATCAATTGGTTGTCTCTCTCACACCCCCAACTGGGGACCTGGCCCGCAACTGGGGCATGTGCCCTGATAGGGAATCAAACCAGTGACCCTTTGGTTCATAGGCCAGTGCTCAATCCATTGAGCTACACTAATCAGGGCTGCTTGCTGTTTTTATTTATGGACTGAATGTCCACTTTTGGGAGCCCACATGTCTCTTTCACAGTGCAGATAGCTTCAGTCTGGTCTTAAAGGTGCTGAAAGAATTGGGCTTCAGACTCTAGCTCAGGTTCTCCTCCCAGGCATTTTTTATTGTTTAGCGGATATGGGGAAACACTCCAGTTCTCTGTACTCTGGAAGGCACCTTGGGTATTGTTGTAATTCAATAAGGATTACTACTGAAAGGGGCGATAAAACAGTAGGAGTGATAAAATGGAATGATAGTCCCGCACATAGAGGTAGAAGTGAAACTGCCCAGAAATGGTATAGCTTTTGATCCATTTATCAGAGCAATTTTGGATTCAAGTCAGGGACCACCCCCCCCACCCCCACCAAAAAAAAGTCAGAGAACGTTAATCACTACCCAGAATTCTTTAATAAATAATACATCATTTTAAATGAAATGTGGAAGACTTGTTTCTTGCTTGCTTTTCTTTTGTTTGACAATTCACTAGAGTCCAAACCCTATCAATCCATTCTAATGAGTTCTTGATTTATATGTTCAATTAACCCCTGATGTCATATTGCAGTGGATTTGGGGGATAGTACTATGTACGGAAACGTGCAAAGAAGGAAGAAAAATACCTTCCTTGGTCTAAAAATCAATCTCTACTGCTTGAAGGATCTATTTTTCCCCTTTACTTTCTTCCTTCCCTCTCTCCTTCCTCCTCTTCCTTTCTTCCTTTACTTTTCCCCATTGTTCTTTGTTTTGTTTTGGTTCCTTTATCTGTTAGAAGATGGTGATACTGCTCAATCATAGTAGAGAATTTAGTGTCTTTCTAAATATTTTTAACTAGTCTTTTTTTTTTTTATTTACTCTTTTTTTTTAATTATTTTATTTTTATTTTTTTTTAATCAGTATTTTTTAATTGTTGATATTGTACAGTTTTCTGTCTTTTACCCCGCCCCAGCCCACCACCCCAGCCCTCCCCACCTTCCTCCCATTTCCACCCCCCCATAGTTTTTGTCCATGAGTCCTTTATACTTGTTGCTCTAAACCGTTCCCCTTTTCCCCTGAAATTCCCTCCCCTCCCACTCTGGACACTGTCAGACTGTTCTCAAATTCAGTGTCTTTGTTTATATTATGCTTGTTTGTTTGTTTTGTTGATTAGCTTCCTGTTAAAGGTGAGATCATATGGTATTTGTCTTTCATTGCCTGGCTTATTTCGCTTAGCATGATACTCTCCAATTCCTTCCATGCTGTCGCAAAGGGTAGGAGCTCCTTCTTTCTTTCTGCTGCATAGAATTTGAACAGACACTTCTCCAAGGAGGACATACAGAGGATCCAGAGACACATGAAAAGATGCTCGATATCTCTAGCTATCAGAGAGATGCAAATTAAAACTACAATGAGATACCACTTGACACCAGTCAGAATGGCCTTCATAAACAAAGCAACAAACAGCAAGTGTTGGAGAGGTTGTGGAGAAAAGGGGACCCTAGTGCACTGTTGGTGGGATTGCAGATTGGTACAACCACTATGGAAAACAGTATGGAATTTTCTAAGAAAACTAAAAATGGACATACCTTTTGACCCAGCAATTCCACTGCTTGGATTATATCCTAAGAATCCTGAAACACCAATCCAAAAGAATCTATGCACCCCTATGTTCATAGCAGCACAATTTACAATAGCCAAGTGCTGGAAGCAACCTAGGTGCCCATCAGTTAATGAATGGATCAAAAAACTGTGGTACATTTACACAATGGAATTAACTAGTCTTTAAAAACAGATTCAGATGTTCTTAATATATCATGTAAAATGTCATTTATCTAAAAATACAAAAATCCCCAAGCAATTAAGTGTTCTGTGCAGTGTATTAGAACTCATATTATTCCCAAGAATATCTGTATTCTACCTAGTTCTGATGCTTTGAAATTTCACTTTGTGAAATTGACAAAAATCCATTAACATCTCAGTGTCTAGGTTTCTGCATATGTATATAGGGAGTATCTTGAGAACCAAATGCATCTATGTCTGCAAAAGTGCTCTAAAATGTATGGTATACCTATATCCAAGGAAGTTAATAGTCATATAAGATATAGATTTGAATTTGCGGGATAATGTCTTTTATTCTCTCCCATTTATTTAGTACTGTTTGGCTTAAGAATCAGTGTATTTGTTTAGAAGTTAAAGTGCTTTGTATAACCGAGTCTCCTTCTTAAATTTTTGCTGTATAATTAGCAGATTTGGAAATTTCATGGAGATATAAACCAGTAATTTCTAATTACGTGGCTCAGATGATTGGTTTGCCCAGTTCTTGTTTCAATACACACTCCAGAAAATTTTGACTTATGTATAAGGAAGAAGAAAATGAATTGCCTATAATCCTATACTACTCTTAACGAGTATTAACATTCTAGTATATATTTCTTTGGTAAATATATATACACACACATACATATATACATGTACATGCATATATATAGATAGATATGTATTTATATAGTAAATAAATATATGTTATATGTAAGCATATATACATGTATATTTATGTAATACATAAATATGTTAGACATTACATATTTACATATATAAATATGTGTGCATACATATTAATGTAAACTTAAATCATCAATATTAATCACTTCATACATTCCTCTTACCAATTTTACATACATATATAGTGCATCTATGTTTTCTAGTTTTATGTTATAGAACAGACTGTGATGACCATTCCTATTACTAAATTTTATAGGTAGTAATTTTTATGCAATATATTATTTTCTCAGTCCTATTTAAGTCACATTTTGAACTGTGTTGTTTTCACATCATATGGATGGAACCAAATGAAAGCACATCTTGGCAATCCTAGACACAGTCACGTAAAAAGTCCTGAGCCCTCCTCCATCCCTGTCTGTTCTTTGATTTCCTTCTGGTTGCTTTTACTACCCTCAGATCCTCTTGGCTTTATCTGTCATTCCTGATCCCCAATTTAGCTCTTGGTCTTGACAACAGATCTGGCTTCTTTTCTCCAATTTTAAACCTTGGCATGCTCTTCTGGATGCAGTTTACACTCCCCATCTGGCTTCATTCCCTCCTGACCATTCCGGGAAACTGTGAAGCCCAGTCAAGCCTCAGTTTGGCTGCCCTGTTGTCTGGCTGCAATTTAAATGCATGGCAGGGATAGAACAGTTTAGAGCTGGAGGTTACGGTCAAATTGTGGAAGACTTGAGTGCCAAAGTAAAGAGTTTAAAATCTTTTCTGTAGACACTGTGGCCCCAATGAAAGTTTTGCACAGGGTGTGCTTTGAAGAAATTAACTTGGCATTTGTGTGTAAAATAAAACAGAGGGAAAGATTAGAGTCTAGATGCTATCCAAGTGAGCCAGGTAATGGGCACTCTGGGTCTGTGATAAGATAGAAATAGAGAGAGAGGAAGGGAGAATGCGACAGGCTAAAAAACATTGGTGTTGCTTGTAAGCCACGTGAACATTATCATTAGTAATAATATCAACAATATTATTTAAAAGATCTTACTATTTTCAGGCATCACACTGTGTGTTTTACAAACATTATTAGCTCATTTAGTTCTTTCAACAGTCTGAAGGAGATACACTCGTTTTCCTAATTTTACAAATGAAGAGACAGACAATTAGAAAAGTTGAGGAACTTGCCTGGGATCACACAGCTAAGTGGCCTTCCAGTCTAGATTTCTCATATTTCAGTGCCCACACTCCTGACAGAGTTAACGTGGAAGATATTAACAGAAATAAGGAATGTAGTACAGGATTGCTCTGTTCACAAATAAAAAGAGGAGGGATTTCTTAGGAGAAAGCATTCTTTCAAACTGTAACTATAGCTTCAATGACTGCTTCTGATTTTCAGAATAGAATACTTTTTATTCTGTAATGAGTTGGAGTAATGGCCCACCCTTCCCCTCCTTTCCCCAAATTCCTCACAGTTTCCTATTCCTGTTTACATGGAATTGAGCATTTTGCATTGTTGGAGTTTTGCCTAAATTGCGATTGCAAAATTAGCCTCCTGCAGTTTTAACTCTGGGGTTGTGAAATGAGATCTCATGATATAGTTATAGTCACCCAGTTGACACTGATACTTTTCAGTTGCTGGTTCTTCCCGTACAAATAAAACTGCTGCCAAAGATATGTATTAGTTCCTGGTATAAAGCATCTCACTGCATTTAATCCAATACAATGCATTAAGTGAAGTATCTAGGTGACATTAACTTTCTCTCTAGAGGGTATGGTCATATAGGAGACCCTGGGATAGTCTGTTGGATAAATACAAGGCCTATTCTTGGGTTGTAAATGTAATATAAAGAATTCCTTCTCCCTAAGGTTAACTTCCATTATAGCTACATATATAGTGTGAACTTTTCCAGCTAGCTGTATAAAAAGTAAATAAATAACTAGCACAAAAGATTAAATTACTATACTAAAGCTTTTTTATCTCTTGTGGTTAAGAAATAAAATGCATTATAGCCAATTATTTATCATCCCTGGAGCCTGCTCTATAAATAATTGGGGAGGTGTCTGAGTTAAAGCAGTAAGACAAGAAAAGGGAATAAAAGATTGCAACAGAAGAAATAAAACTGTTTTTGCTCATACAATTGTCTATGTAGAAAATCCCAAGGAATGACAAACTATAAAACAACAACTAAAAACTACTGGGTTTAGTAAGCAATTACAATAAGGCTACAGGATATAAGGTTAATATACAGAAGTCAGTGCTTTCTCATACATTGGAAGTGAGCAATTAGAACTTGAATTAAAAACACACTGCCATGTTCATTAGCACCAGAAAAGAAAATTCTCAAGCATAAAACTAATACAATAAGTAAAGGATCTATCTGAGGAAAACTAGAACACCGAAGAAAGGAATTAAGAATGGCTGCATAAATGGAGAGGTATTCTATGTTCATGAATAGAGAGATTATTAAGACCTTAATTTTCCTCAACTTGATACATAGATTCAATGCAGCCCCAGCCAGAATCCTAGCACATTATTTTGTAGATACAAACTCATTCTAAAGAAATAATTTATATGTATATGAAAGGCAAAAGTCTCAAATGACCAAAAAGGGGTGAAGAAAAAGAACACAGTTGGAGTGCTGGCTTGACCTGACTTGAAAACTTGTTATAAAGCCGTAGTGATCAGGGCAGGGTAATTATACTGAAACAGTGACTACTGTGTCAGTGGAACAGAATAGAGGGTCCAGAAATATACCCCCGCAAATATACTTAACTGATCCCTGACAAATGCAAGGGCAACTCAGTGCAGAAAGGACAGTCTTTTCAACAAACGGTGCTGGAACAACTAGACGTCCACATGTAAAAATGTGAGTCTAGATACACGCCTTATACCCTTCACACAAATTAAAATGCACCCTAGATCTAAATGTAGAATGCCAAAGCATAAAATTTCTAGGAAATGATGTAGTAGGAAATCTAGGTGATCTCCTGTTTGGCAATAAAGTTTTACATATGACACCAAAAGCACAATCCCTGAGAGAAAATTGACATTGAACTTCATTCAAAATAAAACTGATGCTTGCAAAAAATGATGTTAAGAGAATGAAAAGACATACTACGGCCTGGGGGAAAATATTTGCAAAACATGTACCTGATAAAGGATTTCTATTTAAAATATACAAAGAACTCTTTTTTTGTAATTAAATTTTATTGTTGATTTTTATGAGCAGTAAAGGTATTGTGGTCATTTTTTAAAAGTCTCCGTCCTTTAGATACTGAAATAGAGATGAACATTTTCAGAAAAATGATGTAAATACACCAGAGAACACTTTTTCTTTTTTTATTGAAATGTAGTTGGCATAAAAGTTATATTAGTTTCAGGTGTAGAACATAATGGTTTGATATATATATATATATACTTTGCAATGTGATTACCGCATTAAGTCAAGTAATCATCTGCATCAGTACAAAATTATCACACTACTTTTTGTTGGTTTAAAAAGTTATTTTATTTATTTCCATTACCATTTAGTCCCCTTATACCCACCACCCATGATCACCACACAGTTGTCCAGCCCATAAGTCCTTTTTCCTTTTTGCTCAATCCCTCCACTCCCTACCCCACCCTCACCCACAGTAGCTGTCAAACTGCTCTCCATCTATGAGTCTGTCTCTATTTTCCTTGTTAGTTCAGTTTGTTCATTAGATTCCACATAGGAGTGAAATCATATGGTATTTGTCTTTCCCTGACTGGCTTATTTCACTTGATATAATGTCCTCCAGATCCTTGCACACTGTCACAAGGGGTAAAAAAAAAAAAAATATATATATATATATATACACACACACATATATACATATATATATATATATAAATAAAATGGGCAAAAGAACTGAAAGCCACCTCACCAAAGAAGATATAGAGATGACAGATAAGCCTATGAAAAGATGCTCAACCTCACTTATTATTAAGGAATTTTGAATTAAAACAGTGGGATAACACAACATACCTCTTAGAATGACTAAAAATCTAAAAACCTGACAACACCAGATGCTCACAAGGATGTGAAGCAATGGGAACATTCATTCTGTGTTGGAAGGAATGGAAAATGGTACAGCTACTTAGGAAGAATTTGGCAATTTCTCCCAAAGTGAAACAGTCTTATCACATGATGTAGCAATTTCATTTCAAATATTTACCCAAATGAGTTGAAACTTACATTCACACAAAAGCCTGCACACAAGTGTTTATAGCAGCTTTATTCTTAATTTCTAAAAGTTGGAAGCAACCAAGATGTCCTTTAGTAAGTGAAAGGATAAATAAACTGTGCTACATTCAGACAATGGGATATTATACAGCGAGAAAAATGAGTTATCAAGCCACAGAAAGACATGGAGAAAACTTAAATGCATGTTGCTGAGTGAAAGAAGCCAGTATGAAAAGTCTATACACTATATGGTTCTAACTATATGAAATTCTGGAAAAGGCAAAACTACAGAGAGAATAAAAAGAGCATGAATTTGGGGGAGACAGAGAGGATAAACGAGTGAAGCACAGAGGATTTTTAGGATGATGAAACCATTCTGCATGGTATTCTAAAGTGGGTACATGCCAACACGCATTTGTCCAGCACACAGAACTATTAAATTGTGAACATTCACTATGGAATTTAATTAATAGTAATGTATCAATATTGGTTCATCAACTTAAGAAATGTACCACACTCATGCAAGATGTTAGTAAGAGAAACTGCTGGAGGGAGAGGGAGTACTTGGATACTCTCTGTAATATCTACTCCATTTCTCTCTAAACCCCACCTAGAAAAAAGTCTATGAATTTAAAAAATATGTTTCCCAATAACATCACTGACATCATGAGAAGCATTTTTATGTGTAGGGAAACTGTCAAGCTCATGGTAGCAGGTACAAGTTTTACAAAATTGTATTTCTTGCTTAAATCTCAAATTTTACCTTTGGCAACAAATACTATCAGTTGCTTCCCTTGAAGTCACAGGCACATTTCATCCATTCTTTAAAAACATCTTGGAGAATACCCAAGTCCAAATACTCATACTTTATCTGCTCTTTCCAGTAAAAAATGATGACCCAACAGAAAAGCAACTAGTGGAGCTCATAGCTCAAACAACACATTATACCTTTCCTCTCGACAAACATTATACTTTGGTATGCAGCAAAAATGCTTTATGTATTCTGACCATTTCATCGTGCAAAATATTAACAAATTATTGTTTTTTACTGTTCAGTTAAAGATGTTCTCTGTGGAGCTGGCTTTCACAGCACTGGCTGTGAGTACTAGTGAAGCTGTTGCTTTGATTTGGGCGAAGGTACCAGCAGTTGTATCACCCTTCCGTTTATTTTGTACCAACATTACAAATGTCAACCCATGGAAAAGAAAAGTAGCACTACAGTATTATTAGAGTTCTGACCTCATAGACCTTCTGAATGGGTCTCAGGATCTGAGAAGTGTTGGCTTAGATTGTGGCCCTGTGAATCTTTTATATTTTTTCAGTTTTAAACAGTGTATTTAAGGATATCTCAGCGCAATTCTTTTTTGTTTTCAGCCAAGGTTTGGTCTGAATTTTTTTTCATCTGACTGACACATTTTGATAGTATTTTGTTACTTTTATTTTATCTTTTTAGTTCTTTACATCTTGCATGTATTTTTATACTCTGGACTTAGAATTCTGAGGTCAAAAAGATCATGTTTGGCTGAACTTAAAATGTGACATCCTGAGGGTATAAATTAGGAAAGCTCCGGAGGACATTGTATTTGCTTCCTGCCTGGAGCCAGCTCGTCCTGCTCTTTGGGGGCCATTTTCTTCCTTCTGAGGATCCTGGCTTACTGCAGGCGCGAGCATCGTTACCAGCAGCTGCTGTGGAAAACTTCAGCCTTCTCTTTGGCTTACTGAGCAAAATTCAAGTTGCAGTTTATGGATTCTTTTCTTTATTTCTTTGCTTCCTCATGAAGCATCTGCGTTAAGCATGTTTATTTTTCTCTATTCAGGGATCTATTCATACCTTATGGATAGGGGGGCGACAGAGTTTGGAAGGGAGACCCTGCACTTGCCTGGGCTATAGTTTTTCGTAGCACCCTCTTGCTGGCCACACTACTGGCAACCAAGGTCTTTACTGTTTGCACAGCACTTACTCCTCCCTAGAATTGTCTTTTTTTAATTTACCTGTTTGTTTATCTATCCTATCACAACATATCCTCCAAAAGGGGGCATTTTTTCCCTTGCTCTTGTTTGTACTCCTGTTAGTAGAGAGCAACAGGCAGCAGAGCAGATTCCCAAGAAGTGTTTATTGTGTGAATAAACAACCGAAGTTCAAAATCCCACCTACTGTAGTTAATCAGTAAAGCTGCTGCTCAGTTGAGGCTGGAAACTGACTGCCTCCTAAAACCCAGATGCTCGACTCTGTTTTCCCCCAGAGCCTTCTGTGTTTATCTCTATATTCTTCTGTAGACACTTCATCTGACAGCATTGAGTCTAGTCAATGACCTTTGCTTATGAATGAGACAAGTGTATCCCAGAGAGTGAAAATGGTTTCCCCAGGGTCACAATGACTGGTTTCTGGTGGAACTTGAACCACAAGTGCCTATTTGTGTGTCAAACATAAATCTTCACTTCTCCTTACTCTAAAAGGTCAGAGGCATTCCCTAACTGATTAGCATTAACCTGAAAGGAGACGCAGAAACAGGGAGCACACACTGGGGATGCCTTTGGAGGCTGAGGGGGTTTGCAGGTCAAGGTGTAAGTCAAACAGAACAAAGAAATTGTAAAAGTTGGTTCTGAAACCACTTTAAAAATTTTATGACCCCTGAGGTTTGTTCTTACTTATAAACTCTGGTCAGAGAATTCAAGCTAGGTAGGAGACTATTGCATCTTGTTGAAAATGAGCACTACCTCTCCAATTTGCAAAACACAGCAATTGAACAAATAACAACCTTTTTGTGTTTGATTCTAGTGTATGTGTATATATATATCCACCTCTCATTTCTCCTACAAAAACCTCTAATAAATATGACTCATTTTGTATCTGTGTCAGATAATCAACATCAAGCTTTAGTATCATTTGTGTGCCTTTGAAATACTTCTCTGAATTTTCCTTATCTTGTCAACTCCGATACTTTATTTTAAGGATAGATCTTTTTTACCAGGCTTGTACAGTTAAACTATATAACAAGTTGGTTTCCAAGCATTTCATTTATTTTTTTAACAATTGCTATAAAAAATGCTTATGTGTTAGAGCACTCATCAAACAAACCTACATTTTGACACCCACATCAATATCAAAAGAGACCATTTAATGAGCAGGGTTCTTATTGAGAAAAATGAAGAACTCCTGAATGGTAGAATAATCTAGATTGTACACCAAATGAAACGTTACCTTAGGAGAGGGAGGAAGGCGTGAGAACCTGGAGGGCTTTGGGACCCACCTGATGCGTGGATGGAGGCAAGTGTTCCTGCTGCTGTGGTCTTCCCAGGATTACCTCCCTGTTTCGCTAATGCCCAGGGCCACCAAGTCAAAACAAAATGGGTCCTTGGTTGGGGGAGATGAAGCTAGCTAGCCTCTTCCCCCATGACTCACGCAGCTGGCTGTGAGGTAGAAGGGGTCCTTTTGAAGATGGGGAGGAGACTGGAGGAGGCAAGAGGAAAGCTCTGGAAGGCTGTGCAGAAATCAAATCTTTAAATGGTGCATAAGAAGGTCCCTATGTGCATTAGCTGGGGACTGGGTCTTACTGGAAATCACGTTTGAAGAGAAGTGATATTTGGAGAGATGTGTACCTAAAATAGATTGCTGCTCACCTATAAGCGTGGGCTGACAAGATTTTCTGGGATGCATCTATGTTCATCATTTTTGAGCCTGGGAAAATGTCTAGAACAGGACCTGTAACCTAATAGACACTCAATAAACAACAGCTGTGATGATTGTCATGGATCACTTGGTGCGTTGCTATACTTTGGAGGTGTTGTGGCAAAATACCGTGAGCATCACCTTAAGAATCCAAAGGGCACGTGCATCCTAAATGCCTCCTCCTAATTGTTTGGTTGGACAAGTCATTTAACCTGTCTGACCCCAATTTTATAATCTGGACAAGGAGGGTAATACCTGTTTTACTCATTTACGTATTACACTGGATTGAATGAAGGAAAGTAGGATATCGAATGTAATGTTTTGTTAAGAGAAAAGTACAAAGGTGGATGGTGATGATGATGATGATATTGCTAGCTAATTTTGAAATTTTATTTATCTCTCATGTAGCTAAAGAAATTTCACGTTATATGATGTATTCTCTTTAAAAAATCCCCATAAAATATGCATTTCACAGCTAAGTAAATTGAAGCTCAGAGATGGTACTCAAGGCTGAGTTGGACAAGTAAGTGGTAGGGTTGGGTTTTGAACTTAGGTCTGTGCTTTTTTTCACTATGCAGTGCTGCCTCTCATTATTATTACTAGCAAATATTTATTGAGCCTTTACTCTAAGCCACGCACTACTCAATGAGCTCTGTATGTTTAATGTGCTCTTCATCTAATCCTCACAACACTACCCTGAGGGAGAAATTAGATATCGTTACCATCACTTTACAGTTGAGGAAATAATACCATCATCATTGCTATTAGATTCATTGTATACGAGGCCAGCTCCAGCCCTGGGAGAGCTTTCTCCTAACTGGGTCACAGAGGGTTCCAGCTGCCCACCCACTACCAGCCCCACAGGGATCCAGGAGATGCTATTTCTGTTCCCTGCCCATCCCACAGAGCCTGGCACCCAGCTCCCTGGGGGAGGACTGCTCTTTGGAATTCTTGGCAATGTCTCCTTTCTCCTCCTCCTCATACACTGCTCATCTCCCCCAGTAACGCCTGCATTCAGTTTGTCTTCTAACTCAGCAACAAGCTAGCATGGCCCTTGGCTTTGGAGTCGCCAGTTGAAATCTGGCCAATGCCCCTGGCATCTCATGCTTCAAAAAGGGGACTGGAAGTGAATTACCAGTGGCAGGATCCTCCCTCACCTGCAGCCAGCCCTCTGGGAAGGTTTGTTAGAAGGATTTCTTTACCTACAGAGGCCATATTTTCTACGTAGCTGGGTTTACTGTGTATCTGTGGAGTATTTCCTTCCCCTCTCTGCATCCCCTCTGGGTTGGGGAGCTGGTAACCTAGGAGATGACAGGTTGTGGGGGAAGAGGCTGTGGTTGTGCCCAGTTGCCAGAGTGATTGTCAGCCTGGTGGGCTGACTCCGAGGTGGTAGGTGTGTGTGAGGTTCCTGTGAGCACGTGTGCCCGTGTGTGGAGTGCTGGCACAGGGGTGTGGGCGTGATTGCAGTGTGAGTGATGCACAGTGAGGGTAACTGTCAGGCAGCTCAGATTTTTTTTTCCTTTCTTTTCCCCCCAATTTATAGTAGGCAAAGAAATCCTCCTCTGCATCAGCGAGGTGATATTTTTGAAAGGTTTCCAAGGGGATGAATTCCGTGCTATCTCAACTCCTCAATGTTACTGATTCTCCAAGGCTTTGTGACTCACATTTCTTAATGAGGGGTCCTTCAGTCACAGTGAAGCTCGGGAAGTCAGCCTTGACTATTTTTCACCATGTAAGGGATGCAAGGCCGATGCATCTGTGGGAAAAGTCTCCTGTAGAGTCCGCCTTAGTTTTTGCACGCAATGTCCACTTCTTACCCCAACCCTTTGATAGTACTGGATCCACCTTTACTTTCAGGAAAACATCTTACCCTTATTTTCAATATATGGGTTTGGGTAGGACTGACCCCACAACTGTTGCACAACCAAGTATATGTTACCATGTAACTGCTACCATGGTTGGTTCAGGGATGAGTCTGAGACTTAACACCAAATCAGGGTGAGACTGAAAATTAAACTATGGCAGAACACAGAAACATTTTTATTGATCTTGGAAATAAAAGACGCAATTTTAAGATTTTTGGCAATAATCTTACAGGGAAATTTTAAGAAAACTAGATTAATACTAAAGGAGTTAGGAAAAGGAGAGGGACAGAATCTAAGTGATGTCGTTGGAATCCCTGCATTCAGCTGTTCTTGAGGCAGGTTCTATGCCTAAACTTTGTTAGCCTGCGGACTGATAAGCTCCCTTTGCACTGCAGTTAATTTGGATTGGGTTTTCTGCCACAGAAAAGTGGTTCTCTTCAACTGGGAGAGATTTTGCAACTAGGGGACATTTGGCAATGTCTAGAGAGAGTTTTGGTTGTCACACTTGGAAGGAGGTTGCTATTGGTACCTCACAGATAGAGGGCAGGGATGCTGCTAAACATGCCACATTGCGCAGGATGGATCCCCACAACAAAGAAATATCCAACCCAAAATATCAATAGTGCAGGTGTTGGCCAACCCTGCCAAATATAAAGCTGTGAAAGTCTGCTAATAGCAGCAAGGTTGTCTTTCTCCCTTCTCTTTTCCAAGGACAGTTCACCTTATTGAGAATAAACCTTGGGTTAGAGACCCAGGGGAGACCCTGAGGCCTCTTGGATGCCCAAGAAGTGATGCTGTGGGCAGAGACAGACCTAACTTAGCTCCAGTGGCTTTGGCTTCCATATGAAAATTGAAAATAATGCCCTGGACTTCCGTGTATCTGGGCTGATGATCCCATTTCAAACTCAGTAAGAAATTCTACAAATCTGATTCTCCATCCCTTGTTCACTTAACTACATTTGTCCTTTGTGCTAGGTGTAAAGCTAAGCACTTTACAAGTGTTTCTAATGGGCCGGCTTTTTCTTTTCTTAAACTACAGGAAGAAGGAAATTGAGGAAATGTCCTCACTGGGTCTCTCTACCTGGGTTAATGGATCTAAAAGTACATATTCTTTAAAGCCCCCAAGTCTACAAAGAGGCTTTTTAGACTTTTCTGGTTAGTGACTCGGTCCTCTACCTGTTGTTTACCTCTTGAGTCTGTCACTGAAGCAAATGCATTTTGAATTCTGGCAGTAATCAGTATTTATAAAGAAAAAGTAGACGGAGTGATATTTTTAAATCACATTAGATTGGTAGTGTGTGGTTTAGGGGATAAAGGCTGAGCCGTTATAAACTATTTTTATGCAAAGTAGACTTTTTATGTCCTTGATGCTATTGTATTAATATCTCTTGTAGGCAGGGCTCCTGTCTCTTCTCTGCACCTGTGACCTGCTACCACTACTTTCAAAAACTGTCCAATCTAAGAGCATTTAGTACCATTTGGTGCTGTGCAAATTTCATACCGTTTGGTGTTATTGTGAGGTCCAAAGGAGGGCTCAGCGTCTGTGTGTGCGTGCATGTGCGTGCATGTGCGTGCATGTGCGTGAGCAGAGGGTGTGACTTCAGCCTCCCATCACCTCAGTCCTCCCTACCCCACAGTTTTAGTGTTGGTGAAAGATTTTTTTAAATTTTATGTAAAATGCTATGTTTCATTGTAGCCTCAAGCAACAATGGGTCCACTCCTACCAGGTTGTCTCCTCCACCTTTCAGAGTTTGCCCTGCTTGGGTTTCATTGTCAATAGCACTCAGTTACTTTTGAAACACAGAGGGAAGAGGTAGTTCTCAGGCTCCTGGTCCTATGATTGGATGGGTGGGGGAAATGGTGGTAGTATTATAATTAACCTGTTGCTAATTCTTTAACAGAGTATCAGAATTGATCATTGTACCATCACAATCACAAACATCATCTTTCCTTCTTATTCTGTTTTACAGATAAGGCAACCGAAGCAGAGAACACAGTTAAGTTACTTCTCTAAGTGACACACCTAGTAAATGAGAAGGGTTATATTCAAATCCAATTCAATCTGACACCAAAGTGTGATAAACCACCTTCTATCCCATTATTGGGGCTGTGGAACTTTACTAAGAATTGGCCTCCCCATATTATTTGGCAAGCAGCTTAGTACTTCCTAGTCGTAAGACTCATTGCAATAATTGAGAAAGATTGAATACACCAAAGTCAAAAACCTTAGGTATTAAATTTGCTTTCTGTATAACTGATTTACTGAATGAGCTGGGCTTGGTAGGGTGCAGTCAGGAAGCAACTGCATTCTTTTTCACATCTGCCCCTTTATAATTATTCTGTGGATTTAATACTACTCTGCATTATTTATCTTTTGTGAACAACAAATTGCCCCCAAACTTAACAGCTTAAAAATTACAAACATTTATTATCTCACACAGTTTCTGAAAGGACTCGGAGGATGGCTTAGCCCTTAGCCACGTGCTTCTGGCTCAGGGACTCTCTGGGGGCCACACTCAAGATGTCAGACAAGGCTTTAGTGATCTGAAGGCTTGGCTGGGGCTGGACCTCGCACTTCAGGATGTATCACTAATAGAGCTCTTGGTGGAGGCTTTCAGTTCTTTATGACATGGACCCCATGGAGCTGTTCGGGTGCCCTCAGGGCATGACAACTGACTTTCTCTAGAGTGACTGATTCAAGAGAGAAAGCCAGGAGGAAGCAGCATTGTCTTTATGACCTAGTCATACATTGTCACTTCCATCATATTCTATTCCTTAGAAGGGAAATAAACTCTATTGCTTAAAGGAAGGAGTATCAAAGATTTTTTGATACATTTTGAAACCACAGCATACTGCTTCCCTGAATGCAATCTCAGGCATAGCTCATGACTCTTCGGGTCATTCTCCGACAGTGAAACTCCAACCCAGTCTAGCAAAAACTCTTACTCTATTTCAAGCTTCTTACTTCCCCCAGCTTGAGTGTGTTCACTAAGGGAAAGGGGGTATTTGGTAGATTCTGCCTCTTTTCTTTATGTTTGTATCCTGTTCGTTTACGGCTATTAGGGAACCCCTCTAGAGTCAAGCATTGGTGAGTTGGGACGAGGAGTTTTAGAATATGTAGTCTGGTTTTGTTGATGTCTATGTTTAGTAGTCCAAAGCTGGAGGTTTCCTTATTGGGCCTTTTTTGGGGGTCTTCAAGATTTCTCCTTATAGGAACTTCTACAATGGCAGACACAGCTATGAATGCGTATCTCCTCTGCATGGTCACTTATAACCCTCTTTTGAGCTTCTACCCTCCCCCGCTTTTGCTATTATAGGCCACTCAAGCCACAACCAAGTTATTAAATGGTTCTCTGAAAAATCTTTTCCTTTAGCTTTAGATGATGGAGAAATACTCCTCTCATTCCCACACTGAAGCAGATGGTTGGTGGCTCAGAGCATCCACATTCAACACAGTAGGAAAACTGTTCCATCTTCTCCCTCCACGCCTTAACCCTTCAACCCCAAGGTGCTTGATGGACGAAGGATCGAATATCCAATACCATCATGTTTTTATGTAACCTAATTATATGGCCTGCTGCTTATTGTATTCTCTTCAACTACTGAAGCCTCTGTATAATGTTAAAAGAATATAAAAATTATATTTCACATTCTATTATATCTACAGAGAATGACCAACAATCCTTCCTGTCTTCAACTTTTAAATATCACCTAGAAATGAGGACAAAAAACTTATTTCTATGATCTACAGCAACAAAGCTTTGATTCCAAAACTCCTAACAAAATTGCTAATTTTTAGACTCAGATTTGATCATAGATGTGAATGTGGTTGGGAAAATATAAAATGCTGTACCTGTATAACCTATCAAAAAAAACCTCAGCTCCATTCTTACCAGCACAGTACTGCTCTGGCAGAGATAATTGGACTTCTGAAGAGCCTTCCCGATTGACTCTTCAAAAAGCCTGGTTTAATTACAAGCCATAGAATATTCACACATTTATTATTGATACAGCACTTTTCTTTCTGGTCTTCTTACACTTTCCCTGACAGGACCATTTACCTCACCAGCCATGCTAACTTTTCTGATGGAAATAACTTTTCAGGATGTCACAGAAAGGCAGTGGTAGATTCAAAATCCTGCCAATGGCTTGGAACTTTTCCACCATCCTTCTGAGAAATGGGATAAAATATACACTTTATGGACAAAGGTATGTATCTTTCTCTCTGTGCCAAAATATCTTAGTGCTCTGTTTGCATGCCCATGATGGCACATTTATCTGTGTATTTTTTGATATCCCTATATATGACTTAGCTTTCCTAATAGGCCCTATGCTTCTCTATTTGTGTCCCAATTCTGTACTCCTCTCCTCACCCCATTCCCTTGACCAAGATATAGAGTAACAGGTATATAGTTGGCTCTGTAATCATATATTAATTTGGGTAAATGAGTGAACAATTAGAGGAACCATTGAAGATGTAAAGAATAGAATGTTCTCAGTTAATCCACTTTAGTAAACTCAATACCCCTTTTTAGAGAAAGGACTTTGTCCTCTTCTTCCTGATTCATGAAGAGCAGAGGCTGGGAATCCGCCCAACTGAAACAAGGGCAATCAGCTGGCCCAAGCTGGCCCAAAAATATTCTTGAAATTTGGATTTGTGAAACAGTGATTCAGATCAATGATCTGGATGAATCTTTGCCAAGTAGTACTGATGAAGCTGGTTTACAGACAGAAATATTAATGATGATCACAGAAAGAACCAGAGACAGGAGTGGTTTGGCCCCTTAAGAGAATGATTATTTTGGTTCAAGATAGCTTTGTAGTCCCTGATAACTTTTTAATTCCCGGTTCTGGGCTCTGCACTTTTTACTCTTGAGTTCATGGACACTCTTTTCAAGATTTTACCATGGGTGACTTCTCTTGTCCCATTGATTTCAGTTTGAATGTCATCATGCAGCAGAAGTCTTCCCTTAAGAGTTTCCGCTGCCATATTCCTTGCCTCTTGTCACTCTGCTCTGTTTTCCTCATAACATTTAGCACCATTAAGTGGGTGCTAACGTGTTCGACTTTTATTTTATTTATTGTCAGATTCCCCTAGAATATACCACATGACAACAGATTCCTCCTCTATTTGGCTCACCACTCTTTTTCTCAACACTGTAGAATAGTGTTTCTACATTGGAGGTCTGAATCTGCAGTTTTTGAATAAATAATAGATGTAACGAACCTTCCTTCTTACTTCACCTATTTTGAGGAGACTTCTGTTATTCCAAACACAAGAGTATCAACACCTAGAGCACAGAGGGGGTAGGATTTATTGTTCCTATATTAGGGAAAGGTCTCCTAAGATAACTATCGACTTCAATTTTTCTACCAGTTCCAAAGATCCTTATGAAAGATATTCCTCGCACTTGATCTTCATTCTGGTTTCTTTGTTCAGTCCTTTTATCTCCAACACATTCAAACCATTACATTTTTGTATTTATCCCCTATAGACTACTGGGGAATATTCTCACACTTTTCCATATTCTTAAACCCTTCAAAGTATGTGTCCAATACTTTGCAAATGGTGGTTGTGGGGTACTGATTTAACTTGATCTAAAACATTCTTTTATGTAATAGTCAGGAATGAATTACCATATAGTGTTAGAGCACAGTTCTCACCTGTTTCATGTTGCAAACCTTCCAAGGGAGTCTCAGGGAGGTTAAAGATGTACAGCCAAGTATTCGTCCCATCTGGGCAGGAAGTGAGAAATCCTACCTTGTAAAAGTCTTCCAGAAACTCATAATCATTCAGAGCTCTGTGGTATAGATGCAGCAACAAGACCACTATGTGATTCATTTGTGCAGTGCCTTTGGTTCTATTGATCTCCTATTGGCAGCCAGAGCCCCGAACAGCCTCTCAGGAATGAGGTGTAGGAGTGCATTGTTCATTTCTAAGGTACGGAGTGTGCGGGGGCTGCGTGTGCTGCGGAGCAGGCTCCAAATGAGTCAGATGTCTGTTGGGAATGTTTCCTTGGATCCACTGCCTGTGCTTTCTACCTCACATTGCGCCTGAGCACATTTCCAAAAGCTTCTACTCACATCATGCAGCTTAGAATGGTCTCTAGATTACCAGTTCAGTTGAGGCAAGTCCTAAAAAGATCACATTAGGAAATAGTACAGTGTCCATGGTGTCACCATTCTTGCCCCCACATTCCCAAAAATGTTGTCATAGAGCAGCAGATTGGTCGGAAGAGTGGGCCTCTAGAGTCAGAAGGACTTGCATTGCATCTCAGCTCAGTCATTTCCTGACTGTCAGAACTTGAACAAGATTGTTCACTCTGGGCTTTAATGACCTTTGTGTCAAAATATTATTAGCATGCCAAACAAAATTGATCTCATAGGTTTGTAGTGCTTGTTGAATAAAATAACATATGTAGAACTTTGCTGGGATGTTAACCACTCCTATTTTTCTTGGAACCTCAGTTTCTTTATTAATAATAAGAACAATAATATGTCCTATTTCTTAAGCATTTACTATATGCCAGGCATTGTGCTAACTACTTTAATTGTTGAAGCACTCATAGTCAATTGTTATTTCTATACTTATACTTCCATGTTAACAAAATATTAAATTACATGGCCTGGCTTAAAAGCTGCACTTCTTAGCCCTTCTTGAAACCAGGAATAGCCATGTGATCCATGTTCCAGCAACAGATTTAGATTCCAAAGTCTGCTATGGATTTCTGGGAAACCTCTACCCCTCCCGGATTACCTCCTCTTTCTGGTTTCTGCCTGGAGGAGGCAAGCATTAAAGATCATGCAAAATATTACAAAGCAAGAAGACAGGAGGACATTGTGGAGTCTCTGTACCAACCCTGGAATGCCTATGTCTAGACTTTGAATTTATGGAACAATGTCTTCTACTTGGTTAAACTTATGTAGTTGGATTTTATATACCTGCACCCAACAGCAGTCCCTAAAATTACATGCACATTACATTATTTATTACTCTGATTTAAATTTTGAGACTATTATTATCAAATTTATTTTGTTACTGAGACATAGGCTTAGTAATCTGTCCAAGGTCACAAACTATACATATACCTAGTAAGTGAAGCAAGGTTTGTTTTTTTTTTAATTTTTAATTTAATTTTTTAATTTTTAATTTTTATTTTAATTGTTGTTCTTGTACAGTTTTCTGTCTTTTACCCCGCCCCAGCCCACCACCCCAGCCTTCCCCACCTCCCTCCCATTTCCACCCCACACAGTTTTTGTCCATGTGTCCTTTATACTTGTTGCTCTAAACCCTTCCCCCATTCCCCTGAAATTCCCTCCCCTCTCCCCTCTGGTGACTGTCAGCCTGTTCTCAATTTCAGTGTCTTTGGTTATATTTTGTGAAGCAAGGTTTTGAACCCATGCTTTAACCAGTAAAATACAATAAAATGGGGATGTTGATGTTTTCTCCTGGCCTACTTAATTATTTCACAATTCACTGAGCTTACCTTTGTGACCTACAAACTTGTCCTGACTACCAACTTTTTTTTGTAAAAACCTCTTGAAATTCTCCCAGACCACAGTGCTATTGGAAGACCTTTGAGCTCACCTGCAGTCCTGGCATTTACCAGCTGTATTATTCGGGGCCCCTCATTTATCCTCTTCAGTGGCTTAAAAAATGTCAGGGTTGGAGTAGATGATCTCTAAAGTTTCTTTACTTCTAACTGTCTGTGATTCTAAAGGTACAATTTAACAGATTTTTAATTATCCAGGTAACTAATCACCAAATTTTTATTTAATCTAATTTTATCTCATGGTCCAGCAGTTATTAAATAAATATTAATTGATGACTTCTCTAGGGACAAGGTAACCTTTTTCTGATTCTCTCAGTTTTCCTTTAAGCCATTGGCTTTTTATTCTGCTTCCAACCAAACCCCAACATCTCATTAGGTGGTTTGAGTGAGCTTATCCAGTCGAGATCAAAAACCATTGCTTCCAAAGAGTGAAGCTTGCTTCAGTCAGGGCAGAAGCAAAGGGAACGAATCAAAGACCCTAAAAAAGTCATGTTTGGGGGAAAGAAAAGAAAAAGTACAAACCTTACCTTGGGGAAAGGGATGGTGTTGGCACAGGGACTCAGAAAAATAGTCTTCAAATAAAAACAGCAAACCAAAGCGACTTCCGTGGATGGAAGAAGAAAGCAAGGCGGTAGACAAAAGGGAGAGGGGATATGTGTTGTTTCTGGAGCATTTTAGAGAGATAAGTAGTGACCAGAACATTAAAAGGTATTAAAAGAGATTTGAGCAAGACTAAAAGGATAATATGGTATATTGTGAATGATCTAAATATACCGAATGATTACATAGGTAGAGGGTGGTCTGACTTAAGCAACATTTTTCTCCATGTTAAGAAACAGTCTTAATGGTGGGAGGTGGTGAGGAGACGGGGGGTGGGGGGAACAGTGAAAGGGAATGTAGTCAATAATACTGTGATAAGTTGGCATGGTGACAGATTATGACTAGAATTAGTGATCATGTTGTAAGGTATAAAAATATTGAACCACTATATTGTACCCCTGAAATGTGTATGACTAATATACTGCTGTACACCAACTATACTTAAATAAAATATTTTTTAAATAAAAGACACAGTCTTAGAACATGCTGAATAGTGCTGCAGTATTCCTATGGGATAGGAGAAGGCAGCTTTCTATAGACCAGAGGGAGCAGCCTCACCAAGAACAGAGTCTGCTGGCACCCTAACCTTGGGCTTCCCAGCCTCCAGAACTGTACAAATACATGTCCATTGTTTAAGTGCCCTTGTCTATGGTATTTTGATAGAGCATCCTGAGCTGATTAAATGAGCCTCCTTAATTCCTTGAAGTAGATTTAAATTTTGAGGTTCTAGCAATATAGGCTGGCATTCGCACAGAAAGAATTAGCTTTGGATAAATGAAACAGCATGGACATTGGACCTATGGGTATTTTCCAAGCTCTTATCTTGCTGACATCTCTGAGACTCAGTTTACCCATCTGAAAATAGTAATATCTACAGCAAGGGGGGTTTGCACTAAATTAAAACAGAATAGCCTGATATGTAGTAGCTACACAATGAATATTAATTCTTCCTTCTAGTAACACAGGGTAGATTTTCTTCCCTTGTATAATGTAGACTTGAATTTTACTTGCTTTAAAGTTCATCTTTTTTAGGAGCCAATTTTCCTGCAAGAAGAATCTAACAAGAGCTCAGTGTGTTCAGTTCTATAGTAAAAATTGCACTAAATAGCATGATAAATTTGTCTTTGTATGCTATTTGGAGACTGCTTCTATCTTACTTGTAACTAAAGTTTGAACTTTTCAAGGACTATTATGTTTGTGGAGCCTCACTTGACTTCTGTTTGGGGGAGCTGAACTGTACTGACAGTGAGGTACCAACATTGTTTTCTCAAGAGCCAAAATGTTTACTGTGGCCAGAAAAGAAATCACCTTACCAACAGCACCGTGCACATTCTGGATTTAAGTTAAAATGTGTATGAGCTAGAGAAATCTGAATTTGAGTTCTTAGGCAGACTGTAGTTTGATTTATTTTATTAATTACTTTCTAGGAAATGAACACTTCCAGGCTCTAGTTACAACCTGTATGACCAGGAAAGTGAAAAAGCCTTAGAGCTTCCTCTGTATAAATGTCTGCTTTCAGGACACTTGAATGATAGCATTACCCAGGGTGACTGATAGCATTTAGTTGGCACAATGGTCACAAACAATTGTACAATCCCTGGTCTTGTTTTATGCCTGGTAGTTACCACCATGGCTAAGAGCCGAAGTTGCTAGTATTTGATGCTACTAGTCACTGGAACCACCACCTTGAGGAGGGGCTGCTGTGAACTGTGATAATGGGGACCCCAACCACTATGGGAAATGCCAGTAAGGAAAAAAGCTGCCTACTTTTACCGCTTTGAGCTGCTGGAGAGCCTGGCACTTTCCACTGAGAGATACTGTGACTGGGCTCAGCAGATATTTCTATTTTATGAGGTTGCAGTGAATGAAGACAATAGTATTTTGTGGGATAATCTTATAATAAAACAATAGTACTATTAAAATGATTCTATTTCAGAATTCTCTTCAGACTTGATCTCTCAGGAGACTAGAGATTACCAGTCTTTGAGCATTCTTTAATAAGAGGAAAGAGATATGGCAAGGAGGGAAGCTCTGGAATTTTGGAGGATAGCTTCTTCCAAATCGGCAAAACCATGAAATCTGCTCCATCTTCAGATTCCTAGAATGGCTTGAGTAGAGGGGATTACACTGAGTAGAGATACAACCCCAGGCTCTAATGGTTTCCAAAGGCCTTTGTTACAAAGTGCCACATACTGAGTGACTTAAAAAATCAGAAGTGTGTTCTCTCACAGTTCTGGAGGCTAGAAGTCCAAAATCAAGGATCTGGCAGAGCTGTGCTCCCTCTAAAGGCTCTGGGGGTGGGGGAATGCTTCTTTGCTTCTTTCTAGTCTCTGCTGATCGGAGGCCATCCTTGCTGCTTCCCGACTTTAGGTGCATTATGCCAATCTCTTCCTCCATTGTCCACGGCCTTCTCTGTGTGTGACTGTGTCTCCGTTTTCTGTTCTTACAAGGACACCAGTCATTGGATTAGGAGCCACTGCCATTTCGTATGATGTCATTGTAACTTAATTGTATGTGCAGAGACCCTATTTTCAAATAAGATCAAATTCTGAGGTTCTGGGTGAACATAAATTTGGGGGGTGGAACTATTCAAACCCAGTACACAGACAATTGGTAAAATGTCTTTTCTTTTTTCTTTAAAATATACAACTAAAAATAACATTAATCGAAGGACACAATAGCCCATAAAATGGGAAGAGTAGCCATTTTCTACAAAGCCTGATTTCTGTTTTTTATTTTTTCTGAATGGGTGTGACCATTGCCCACGTCATACAGATGAAGTAAATCCAGTGTTCTTGGATTCCAGTACCAGAGTTTAGGGCTGAAGTCCTGAAAAACATAGAGTTGAGGAAAACTAGATGTTTGACCATCTGTCTGGGTCTCCATCATTAGAATTTTCATTCAATTAGAGCACCAGAAACTGACAAAGATATTGTTTGGGGGGGAATTAAAAAAAAATATCATCTCGCCATAGCCCATCGAATGACAAAACAAATGAATGCATGCAGCTGGTTGACCCTCTTTTAGTAAGGTTCAAAAAAGTGAGTTATAAAGTAGGACTTCAAGGTGGAGAATCCTGCACAGCTTCAGAGTCTGAGGAATTTTAAGTATGGGAATAGTTTGAAGATAAGCTTTATATAAATTTCAGTCTTTCCTGGTTTTCTTTTGTTCATTGTCTAATTGCCCAAGCATCTTATTGGCATATGACTTTGGATGAACAGTGCAGAAATATTGACTCTTCTAATGTCGTTCATATTGCACAAACAATTGTAGGCATAAGAAGGAGGATAATGAGAAAGGATCCAGTGGAGTAGGTAAAACAAAAGTCCCTGGTCCATGCAGGGCTCTGTACTGTGAAGGCAGATGCTATTTGAGCAATTTGTCTCCAAAGTACTAAGAGCTCTTTTATAATAGCAGAGTAATGTGAAGACTGGACACTTGTATTTAATAGGATACAAGAGTTGGAGCCTAAGATTTTAGCAGAAATAGAAGTTGCAGAGAGATTAATAAGGATTGGCACAATTTATTTTCTAAACATCTTTCAAAAGGAATTGATCTGAAGACAAAAATACCCTTATTAATACTGGGAGAACAAAGAAAAATTTCTTTACACATTTAGTGCAGACATGATTCTTCTAATAGTTTCTTATGAGAATGATTTATAGACAGTTTTGCCCTGATGTTAGTAATTTGTTTGTCTCTGAGAGTATCATAGTGTTAGGAATACAAAGCTGAAGGGGACCTAAGATACTACTTTTATTTTTTATAAAATTGTATTATAGATGTGGTTTACTTCTTAGGACAAGAAAACCCTTTCTATCCAATTATTCTTTCAAGGAGCTACACTGATATATTACATTATAAGTCCACATGACTCCTCTGAGAGGATCCAGGCCTTACCCCTCTCTCGCTCTCCCAGTTTGGGTCTGGGAGCTTTCCATCCTCCCCTCCCGCAGTGACCTGACTTCTTTGGCGATAGACTGGGCATCACTAAGCTGATGTGGTCAGGTATGCAGTGCCTGTTGACACAGCCTCAGTGGATGCTGACTTACTGTAGTAATATTGGATCAGAGAAGGGCTGTGTGTTTGAAAGTAGTTCCCAAACCTCAGAGCAATCTGCCTGCTGTTTCTGAGAGAACTAGCTGCCTTCAGCAACTGAATCTCAGCACCAGATGTAACACAGACAAGAGGAAACAATTCTTCTTTCTCTTTAACCTTCAGCTGAATTGTACCGTAGGTCAAACCCAGTCCCTTTCTCTACCTTAAACTATGGAATGATGTTAATTTGTGAAGTTAAGGTTCAGATTAAAGTAATGATTTATTCATCTCAGGAAACAATTCTTTTCTACCTCTGATAACTAAAGATTATACTGAGCAATTACATGCATTAGGAACATTTAACTCCTTCCTTTGTAGCAGACATTTTTGGCTACTGGAATAAACCAGATGCTATGGCAAACAGGATGATGGGTGATGTTACTTACTGATTTACATATAGGAATGCATTTTTGTGGGAAAAAAATAAGCCAAAACAAGACTAGGAAGGGAGCCTCCTACCAGGGTACTGTTAATAAGTAAATATTAATGCTCATTAATAGCTTTTTGACTAGATTTTTTAAAATCCTCTTGAGGTGAAATTTTAAATGTAGAATAAGCAAATTAAGTTGTTATTTTCCAAGTGGGAAACTATATTGTAATTATTTTTATTATGGCATGGTGTATTAACTATATTTTCTACAGAGGCAATGCACATACAGAGAAAGAAATAATGGGTAGCTAGCCAGTAGGGCAACTGGCCCCACTCTGCTCCCAACCTTTAAGTCCGATTTTAGCCAATCTGCATTGGTGGCTGTTGTATTCATATATGGTATCTATCCCACTTTGGCTCTTGAGATGGATAAAGCAATGACTAATTACTGGTCACCATAGACATGTGCATGTAGTATGGAATTTTAGAGCCTATATTCAGAAATCTGTATTATAAAGGAGTTCTCTGAGTTTGTAATTGCAGACAGAAGATTCAGATCAATAATGTTACTACCAACAAAGGGAACTAAATTGTTGTTTTGCAGCTTTTGCAGTATTCTCACTTAATTTCTGTGGGCTATTAGAGTTGGCATATACTTTTTTGCTTAACTAAAAATATGTGTCCCCAGTTAATGCTATTTTCACAACCTGAAAGTCTAGTTTAGAGCTTACATACAAACCGACAATTTCCCTTTTAATACAGCTAAACCGCTCACACTTTTGTTTGTGTTTATGTGTGGAAAGACAAGGGACACATGACCCTTCACTTCAGTCCAGGCAGATTTTGAATTCATTATTGATGGTCATAAACCAAGGTCAAATGTAGGGAGAGTTCTCCCATCAAGCATCACACACTCAAATCTCAGCCACTCTAGTATCCTGCCTTCCTTTTTTCTTTACTGCATACAGCAAGAGATGCACTTGGTCAGTTTATGATCAGAACTAATTCATTTATTCAGACAAATATTCATTAAGTACTATACTGGGTTGAATGTCCTTCAACAATTCATGTCCACCCAGAACCTCAGAATATGACCTTACTTGGAAATAAGATTATTACAGATATGATTCATTAAAATGAGGTCATAGTGGATTAAGGAGCATCCTAAACACAGCAACCAATGCTCTTACAAGAGGGGAATTTGGAGCTGGGACACAGACACACACAGACAGAAGAAGGCCATGTGATGACGAAGACAGAATTTGGAGGGATGTAGCCACAAGGCAAGGAATGCCAAGGGTAGCCACAGTAAGCTGGAAGTGGCAAGGAACAGAACCTGCTCTGGAGCCTCCAGAGAGAACCAGCCAAGCCATCACTTTGACTTTAGCTTTGTAGGATTCGTTTCCAACTGCTGGTCTCCAAAACTGTAAAAGAAAAATAATTCTGTTGTTTTAAGTTGCTATATTTGTGGTGGCGATTTGTTTCAGCAGCAGCAGGAAAGTAATACCAAAGTAACATGATCATTAACTGGCCAGGGTGGGATTTGAGCCATCTGGCTCCGGCATTTATGTGCTTAGCTACTACTAAATATACTTCCTCCTGATAGATGAATTTGAAGTCAGTCTTTATCGCTTACTGAGCGAGAGTGGTTTAGTGTCATGAACACAGGTTATGGAGTTAAACAGACTGAAATTCCAGTACTAGCTTCCCAATTCATTGATTTTCTTACATTGGGCAGTGTACTTGATCTTTCAATGCCTCAGTTTTCACAATAAATTGTAGTTATTGTGCTACCTTGCAGTAGTATTTGGGAATACAAAATGTCCAGTAGAGTATGTATTATATTCTCTAGATCATATTGTATCTTAAATAAAAGAATAAATCATCAGTGAATAATCCATGTGGATGGAAATGTAAATGGATATCATCAGCTATATTTTCAGAAGCTCCAGTGACTATGTTTGGCAAGAGATTTGACTGGCATTCAGAAACCTGCATAATAAGACTTGTGACCCATTTCCCCATTTGGTTACTTGTTAATGCAGTCAATGTTGAAAACATCATTCCTTCTACAATTCTCTATATGGCTCAGAGGTAAAGTGACTCACTGGGTAAATGGAAAATCCAGCAGCCCAGTGTTTATCTTTTTATGCTCCCTAATGATAGTCTAGAGGAAGATGAAAGATAGTTGTGATGGGTTTAAGGCTGATGGCTGATGTTTATAGGCTGTTATGACATGGGTGGCTTACTCACCACAATGACAACAACAGAACTCTTAAGATACCCAGGAAATAGGATAAGTATACTTTGTGGACTTGGAAACATTTAATATCACATCCAAGTGACTGAGCATTTGCATGGATCATGTGGCTTACATTGGGAGTTTGACGCAGGTTTTGCTATGCATGCATTGTCTCCTGAAACTTATGAAGAAGCTCCTATATACCCCAGGAATTGTCAGCTGAATCTGGAATATATGTCAAATATTCTGTCTTGGTAAGATATTGCATTGTGTTAGACTATACTTACTTTCTTCCTATGATTGTTGATTAAGAAAACTGGCTAATTTTTCTCACATATCAACAAAAACTAGTGTCCTGGATTTATTTAGATTGGAGTAGGCTGGTGTGTTTGAGCGTGTGTGGGGGGGCTCCTGATACAT
The DNA here is from genome assembly GCA_039655065.1 of Glossophaga mutica. Taxonomy (NCBI): domain Eukaryota; kingdom Metazoa; phylum Chordata; class Mammalia; order Chiroptera; family Phyllostomidae; genus Glossophaga; species Glossophaga mutica. Next base: position 26,217,059 of record CM077308.1, read on the forward strand.
CATACTCAAATGTTGACATCTCTCAGTTGCACGTTCATGGGAATAGACCTTTAAGTTAGAAGAAATCCGATAAGATTTGGGTATTCTCAGTTTGCTTGGCCCACAAGAGGACTTACAAGTTGGTATCTACTTTAATGACTTCACTTACGGCCAACATTAGCCCTGTGTCTAGTGAAATTTTTTTTTAAGTTACTGCTCTGGGTGGGTGCTGCCTCATGCCAAGTTATACCACTGGAATAGGCCTCTGCTCCTCACCACGGCTGGGACCCTTGTGCAGCGCCCAACTGTGTGGTGGCCCTGCCTATACTGGTCTGCATTTGGTCTTTGGATTAATAGATATATTAGTCAGCACTCTTGGTTGGAACTAAATGTGAACTACCTTAGGCCTAAAAGGAGGATAACTAGATACTCAACTGAGGATAGAATACGGTGCCACTGGGGCAAGAAACAACTGCCATCCATGGTAAGTTGATCTCGTTCTTTCATTTCTGCTTTTTCCCATGTGTAGTTTTGTTTATTACTTTAGACTGATCTTCCCCACAGGATGGAGACTGTGACTGCCTACAGCTCTAACGTTATAGAGCACCATTTAAGTAAAGACCGTGACATGCCCTCTACCCTTCAATCCCCAGGTCAACAGTCCTAGGGAGAAGTTCTGATTGTTTCCATTTGCAGTGGGTGCCCATCTCTGGACTCACAGTTTGGGTGGATTGGGCACCATGATAGGTCCCTGTGGGGCCAGAACCTGACTATGGCTAGGGAGATCGGTTCTGCAAAAATCTGGAAAAGTCTGTTCAAAACACAAGCTTAGAATAAGAGGAAAGAAACATTTTCTCAGTAAAGAGGTGGTAGAAGTTTGTTCCTGATCCAAAATAATAAAAACAGTAGATGCTTATTTCACAGCCCCTTAAATTCAAGCTTATTAGTGTCCCATTTCTGAAGGTGTATAAACCAACACTCTAATAATGCATAAGAGTCTGCAGCAAATAATTAAAATGCCGATAGATTCAATAAATCATTTCCCTGTAGGAAAGCTCCAGGAGACACCAAGTTATTAAAGCTCACTGGTAAGCCTGGATTGGAGAAGGGGCAGTGTGCTCTGTGCTAACAAAGTTTAATGACTCCGACCCAGTGCAGGCTGCTGCATCTCTTTCTGCAACAGGAAGGTGCCTTCCAGGGAGAAGGGCGATATTTTTCAGGGTTGTGCTTACCTTGCACAAATCTACCATCCTGTGCTTGCCTGAGTTTCCATCAACTGGGCTTCCTCCTGGATTGAATACTTGGCCTGTTGTGGTTCTAAAAGTTCAAGTTCCAGCTCCCTTTTACTACCTGTGTGAACCTTGGGCAAGTAACTCATTAAATGTCTCTAAGCCTCTGTTTTCTCATCAGTGAAAGAGAGCCATGATAACATTTTCCTTAGAAGGTGTTGTTAGAATCAAACAAAATAATCATGACAAGTGCTTTCATGCTTTCATAGTGTCTGACATATAGGGTGATTGATTTCAAGATTTTCTAATTTGTTGCTAATATTATTGTTGTTGACATTGTACTTTAACTCTTGATAGCCAGTTTTGCCTCTAAGATAACTGCATACCTTTTTGCTTTGATGCATTTTGCACTGATTAGGTGTATAGTTTAACTCTCAAATGGCAACTTTATTTCCATCTTTTCCATTTCTTTAGGAAGCACTAAGTTCTTGCCCCATGTGGTGACTGCAATTTTATATACTTCTTAGAGAAGTCACAGATAGATCTCCACATTTCAGCTTCTAAATTTAAAGATGGTTCTGTGGAGGAAATTGTTTTCCCCTAAAAGTCCTTTCCGTCCAGCACAGAAGGTCTTGAATCTGTGGACTATACAGGATAGACAGAACAGAGGTCTTCCAGAATAAATTTGAGGCCGTTTTTGTTTCTGGTATAGTGCCAGAGATTTATATAAAGAAACAAATGTCATTTCTGTTTCAAGAAACTGAAGCAAAGGCAAATGTAAAACTCCCCCTTCCTCACCAAACAAAGGTAACACATGGGGCTTGCTGGACAAAAAGCTGAAAGCACTTGAATTGTTGATAAGATAAACTAGAGTAAGCATGAGCACGGTATGAGACAGAAATTACTTGAAAGGGGAGTTTTGAAAGCACGTGTTATATGGTGGCTTGATTGCAAATGCAGGCAGTGGTATATGGTCAAAGTGAGGGGAAAAATTGAAGAGACTTGTTTTTATCGAGAAAACCTATTATGGAAACTCCAGGTACTTTCTTTAAGGAGGAGTTATTATCCGTTCAGCCTTTGCACGGTCCCCAGTTTTATGTGAACAACAGCTGCCAGGCCAGACGTGATTCGGTTAAGACGGAAAAGCCTTTCAATAAACAAGAATGAGGACTGACTGAGGTGAGCTGTCAAAATAAGAAGCCGGGAAGACTGTTGAGGATAAAAATGCCAAGGCTAAGAAGTAAAAATTTAATAAACACTCAAAGAACTTTTTGTCATTATAACACAAATCAGTGTTTACTTCTACTTCCTATCCCCCATTTTGTTAAGTTGAGAGAAAATGCATTTACTTATAATGCCTAAGGTGCACACTTTCATTTTGGAGGGGTCCCTGGAGTGTTCTTCCGGTCTTTCCCTTTTGTGATGGAGGTTTGGCATTCCAGGCATTCAGACTTTATAATGACAAAGGGTGCTAGATCTTTTTCACAGGTCCTGCCAGATCCACTCTCTGTTCTTTTTAAAATTAAATGTATTGTGATAACATTGGTTGATAGCATTATATGCATTTCAGGTGTACAGCTTTAGAATACATCTGTACACTCTGTTATGTGCTTTCCCGTCGCTGTATGTCTTATCCCCTTTACCCTCTTGGTCCTCTCCCGCCCCCCTTCTCTTCTCTTTGGGTACCAGCATTCTGTTGTTTGTGTCTATGAGTTTGTTCTCTACTGCCCTGTGCCAAGAGACTGATTGATCTTCGTGCATTGCAGCCACAGTCTCTTTTGCCCATTGGTTTTCACTTGGGTTTAGCAGGAAACTGGTAGGCAGAAAAAAGTGAAGTTAGTGAATTTCCCCTCAGCTTGTTACCTGCTAGACTCAGGTTAATTGTTGTTGTGATTATCTACTGAAGTTCACATTGCCTAGTGGATGCTGCGCTCCTATGGAGAGAGACCCATGCCTGGATCTGAGTTCGGTTTATGTCTTTCTGATACACACGGCTGAGAAATAAGAGGTACAGATAGGAATGGATAAGGAGAAATGCATGCTGGTGTGGCACCTACAAGCATCTGAGATAAAAATCTAAATTCTGAGTCTGAATGAAGAAATTAAATCTCACAGAGATTCACAAGGTGCACAGGGTAACATAAAGCATAATAAAACTGAAATTTAAGACTACATTTTCAGATTTTAAAGGTTGTACCTTTTTAAAGAGTACAGCCTTGTTTTGTATTTCAATGTACCCATTTAAGGGTTCCAAGTACTTGTTTTTCTTTGAAAGGTAGTGCAGCATCCAGGTAGACTACTAGAGCCAAACTCTTTGGGTTGAAATACCGGATCTTAGTATCTATTCCATATTGTTGTTATAAGAATTAAATGAGATAGCTCAATTTCTTAGAACAGTGCCTGACACATAATAAGTACTGAGAGTTAACTTTCTCATCAATATCATCAGCATCATCACTATTCATTCATAAGGTTGTTGTGAGGGCTAAGTGGTCTAGTGAAGGTTGTGAGAAATTGTTGAATTCAAGACAAGAGATGAATATCTAGCTATAAGATGTGAAATAAAAGAGAAAGAAAGAAAATCAAAGATGAATTCAAAATATTTGGATGAGTAACCAGAAGAAATGAGATGTGGAGAATTTTTTTAAAGTAAAAATTCTATAGGATAAAGCAATTTATCCTCTTTTGTATATGAGAGAATTAAAGCTCAGATGGATGAGGCAACTTGTCCATGATCGCACAGTCAAGAAAATTCCAACCCAGGTGGGTCTGATTTTACAGACTGTTCTGTAGATTTCAGTTTCGGATAGAAAGGAAGATTCAAAAGTTTTCCTGCTAGTTTTTGTAGTTTTTTCCAGATCTAAGTATTCACCCTCTCTTTTGTTTCTAAATTGATAAGTAAATTCATTTACCCTGAATTTGTTTCTGTCAGGTTTGATGTTAAAGAAATGTCATTACTCCTCTCTTCCACCCACATTTTGAACACAAGAAAACTAAAACTAAAACAGGGTAAGTGACATCACCTGGGATATACCACCAGTTTATAATTGAGCTGGACCTTGACTTCAGGTTTTCTGCTTCTGTGCCCTATTGAGTGTTTTTAACACAAAGGACAAAAGCAGTATGATTTGGCCAGAAATAAAATTGTCCTCATCTGGTTGAGGAGAAGTATGAGAAAACTAATTTTCTGCATTAAGATGGAAAGAAATGTCATGTGGAACCTTCTGAGATGATCCTGGGGCTCTTTAGTGTTACCTTCTAGAGGAAGTGAAGAACATACTGATGGGGTTAGGATAAAAGTCATACTGAAAACTCTGCAAAAATAAATATGGTAGAAACCTCTTAAGATTGATACAATGTGCACCAGGTACTCAAATAAATATCACTGATATTTAATATAGATACTGAAGTCAAATTAGAGACTAGAGGAATAGTCTTCAATTGAGATGATGCCATCTACTACAGACCTCAACTTTCTGAAGCACTACCTTTATTATGAGAGGACACACTAAGTAAGGAGATAATAGCATTTTTATTTCAGTGAAAAATCAACACATTCCAATCAATTCCTTTTTTCCCTTCCTCTTAGTCATTAAGCAAGAATTTTTTAAAAATCACATGTTGGTGTGAAAGGAGGAACAAGAAAAAGACCATTAATTAACTCATTCTTTAATTGTTTCATGAATTCTACAATATCTATCTGACATCTACTATATGAAAGACTGGGTGCTAGAGATCTAAAGATGTTTAAAGCATAATAGTTCGCTCTCACAGAACTCCTGCTGTGAAATATGTCAGGAAGCAATTGTAATGAGGTTTAATATCTTATATTGTTGACAAATAATTGGAACAGAGTAATCATTTGGGTGGGTCAGAGAAAGCTTAGGGGAGAAAGAATAAAAGGAGTTAAGTTTTGCAAATAAGTGGAAATGACATTGCAGGTATTATGGAAGTAGAGGCTGGGGATAGATGAAATTCTAAGAAAAGGAAACATTATGAGCCAATACAGAGGTTAAATATCTTGGGGAAATGGAAGAAGTGTAGCTACCTCTGTTTGGCTGTAATGGGTGGAATGGAAGGCAGGAGGTGAGGCTAAAGAAGAATCAGGGTTTACATCTTATGGAATCTTGAGTTTTGACTTTACACAATAAAGAGGAGAACTTTAGAAATATGTGAAGTAGGGAAGGAACTGGGAAAGATGAATAGAGTATGAGCTATTTTGATCTATCAAGATTTGTATATAGTCAGTTTACATTAGGTTTTGTTGCGGTAACAAAGTGCTCCCAAATCTCAGTGCCTTCCAGAAAGAGATTTTATTTCTTGTTAATATTGCATGTGAGCTGTGACTTTGCTCAGTGCCTCTTCACGCTAGGAAGAGGCCAAAAGAGGAGTCTCTACCTCAGCTCATGGCCCTAGAAAAAGAACAAAGGTAGAACATGCAATAGTGACATTTGTTACTTCCTGTTACAATTTTATTGGTCATAGCAAGTCACATGGTCAAGCCATATACCTATGGAACAGGGACATGTCATCTAATCATGGGGAAAGTGAGAACAAATAATTAGGAACGATTATACAACTTATGAAAATGTAGGTATAACTTCTAATTTTTTACTTGTGTTTGTGTTTTTAACCCACAAGAACTTTGCGTGTGAGCATATACCTGTGTGTGTGTGTTTCTATTGTATATTATGGTGCTGACCATGATCATGTTCATGTGTTAAACTCCTTCTCTCCCTGTGACAGTGATAGTACTTGGCACAATGCTCAGCATATTTGGCTTACTCAGAAAGTTGACTGATTGCTTGCTTTACTGCTATTATAGAGGGAGAAGTAAGGTGAACCCAAAACATCTTTGTCTTCATGATTCCTCTAAAAATATTTTGTTCACAAACTCTATTTTCTCCCTCCATAACAACTGCAAACCATTTGGCAAGTAACTTACTCCTCTACAAAAAAGCCATGGGACTTACTATGTTGACCAGAACCTGCTCCCTTGCAATCACTAGTCCAGTGTAGCACCAGAGCTTCTGGCTGCACACCGTTCCCTTCCTCCTTTTCTTTTGTTGCCAGTTATATGGCATATTACTCAAGAAGTTGCAAACCAAAATGAAAGAGATATATAAGTACAGAGAAAATAAGTTATTTTCTGCTTGAGAGAACCATGAGCTTGTGGATTTGGAAATCTCAGAAAGGAAGTAAGAGGCTGATATTTGTTACTGCTCAACCCAGTACTCATTTTGGAGAAGAGAAAGCAGGGTGAGGATATTAATCTTTTTTTAACTACTGTGTCTCTTCCAAGACCTTAGCTACATGCACCATCATTCTAGACATATAGATTAGCGTTTGGCCTTTGCAAAAGCAGAAAGCTAGTGGACTTGTTCTAGGCAACTTCCTAGCAGTTTCCTGCAAATGGAGTAGGTTACCTCGGAAGAGGTAGGAGAGAATGTTACTTGAGGCCAGTCTTTGCTCTGTTGCATGATCACGTTAGTCACTTTAGTCCAAGTCTGGTTTCATGCTCCCTGTACATCTTCAACCTCACTTGATCTTGATGATACACATTTTGAACACTATTTTCTGTTTCAGGGGTTTAGCCTATTCACATAGCTTACTCAAAGAAATCTTTAATGTCATTGAGTATTAGTAAGTAGACTCTTCATCTAGATGTGCTGAGTGCCTACTCTATCCCAGATCTGTGTGAAGTTGTAAGGATACAGTGGTAAACAAAACAGAGTACTTCCATTTATGATGCGTATGTTCTAGTGTCACTAATTTATTTGACTTGACACTATGTATTGTTTACTGTATGCTAGACTCTGTGGTATGGGAGCAGAAATGAATGAAGTTCCTGACCTCCAGGAGCTGATATAAAATTCATGTCAGAGAAATTTAATTTATACAGGGTGGGGCAAAAGTAGGCTTATAGTTGTTTGTATGGAAAATACAATAATTAATAGAAAATAATATAAGAATAAAGTCTTGTTTTGCATACTCACAACTGTAAGCCTACTTTCCCCCATTCTATAGAGTTAGTGTTGTCAGCAATAAACAAGTTCACTTTTAAATGTGAAATTGTTTTAACATGTATTCTAAATCTCAGGGAACTGTGACAGGAGATGGGTACAAGCAATAGTGTGTTATACTTGCCATTTTGGGGACTATAGTCCTGATTAAAATTAGTCAAAGTATTTTAAAGGTGGTATGACATACATTCCATTATAGAGATATCAATTATTATTATAATGGTGATGGTAGTGGTAATGATAGTAGCTAACACTCATTTCACTCATTATGTGCTAGACACTCTTCTAAGGGCATTATGTGTCTTAACAACTTTACTACTACATTTCCAATGCAAGATAAGTATTAGTGTTTCCATTTTATAATAGAGATAATTGATGATATCTCAGATAATTGATAGGGTAAGAGCTTTGCTTGAGACCGCATGGCTAGTAGGAGGTAGGGCCAGGTTTTCTCCAGCAATAAGGCTGTAAGGCATGGATTCTTAAGTAATCCAGGAATAAATAAGAATTGCATTTTGTAGAAATAGATAGGGACTTTATCAAAATAAACATGAGCAGGTTGCTTATGGGAAAAGAGAAATATGGGTTATTACAGACTGAGGTTATCAGGGATGCTTAGTGGCAAGAACGGGGTCTGAAGCAGGCTTTATAAAATGCCCCAAAACTATGACATCAGACAAATTACTAAGGTGATCTCCTAGGCATGTTTTTCTCTTAAATGGCATTTAAAAAGTCCTTCGTACCTATTTTCATGAGTAGGAAGGTCTAATTAAATTTGCAGAATGTTTTCGGGAACATCTGAGAGTGAAATATGAATAGTCCTACCTTCCAGAAGGTTTTCTGTTAGGAGCCTCGGAGTGTGAAGAGATTTCACTGTAGAGAGAAGACATGGTTGCAGGTTTGCCAAATTTAGAAATCACATGAACTGCTGGATGTAGAACAAATTTTCATCCCTTTTTGGTCTTTCATTCCATTTTCTATTAGATCAAGTAAACTTTCCTTGTCTTCTCCTGTCTTCTCCTCTTTTAAAATATTTATCCTTCTCTCTCTTCCTTCTCCTCCTTCTCTGTCCTGCCTCTTCTAAATGCATCTCAAACATAAAATTACACATAAAAAAAGCCCACTCTTTGCCATAGCTAATCTGGAATAGTTCAGATCTGATTTCTGGATCTCACTTTCCTAGAAATGAGCATTATTAAAAAAAAATAAAGTCAGAATAAACATATAACTTCATAGAGCCTATAATATTTTGAACAAAGATTAAATTCGTGTTTGATTTGGTGAGAAGATTATGTTCAGCTAAATAGGCTACTGGTTTCTGTTAATTGCACTTAACGTCATCCATTTCTTCCAAAGTTCCAAAGAATAAAAGTAGCTGTTGAGTTTTGATGCATTTGCCTGACTACACTGCATAGGATTTTCTCTAGATGACACAGTACCACACTTGATATTTATGTAAGCAGTGTTGTGAGAATACGCATTTCTCCCTCCAGAATTGCAATGTGTTTAACAGCTTAGGCTTGCCTGCTTTGGGAAAATTTGAGATAGGAGCAAATGAACTTTTGGTGCAGAAAAACTAAAAAGTTTCAAAACAACACTTGGCTTTAGGAAACTCTATAATGGAACAATTTCGTATGCAATGAAATATTCATAATATGATTCAAATTCCTAGATATTTTTTTACATACACATTTTTAGTATCTTACCTATAATCAGGGTGAAAACCAAAGCTCTTTACGGAATTTACTGTTTTAAATGTGATTTACATGGGTGAGGAAGCAATATACATAAATGGAAAAGTTTAACAGGACCATGGATGCAAAAACCTAACACCAATGTAGGTTTCTGGGGTTTTTATTCCAGGAAAGGGAAATTTAGCACTCAAAATAGGATGTGTATTTCCAAACTGATAATTAACTTAGAAAAAATAGTTGAGGCGGATTTTCTGAGTCATTGGGATATGGTCTTCGAGTCATCTTTCTGATTAGCTGGGGGCATCCGCGAGCACACTTTCGCCAAGTTAAATGATATGGTGCAGTGCTGGGAGTTTGACAGCTTATTACAGTTCAGTGGGTTATTTTGACAAAACAATGCTTTAAAAATAGCATTTTAAAAAGTGGATAAAATGCATAACTGTTCCAAAGCTCCACAGCCATACTTATAGAAGAAGAATGACTGCCTTCTGAATTATTGTTTTAAGTCTTGACTTTTAATACAGGCAACCACTCTAAATGGGTATTATCGTATCAGTTCATGGGAGGCAAGATGACGGCTATGGAATGAGGGTGATAGTGGGCCATCTCTCAGCCTCTCATCCCCCCTTCCACTGAACTGTCCAGTTCCTTGGTGCTTCTGATACCTCTTTTTCCCATGAACCCTCCAAGTGGTGGCACTTCAGCAAGCAGGGACAGAGAGCGGCAGTGGAAGACTAGTTTGTACAAGACAGGTTCCTGGGCGTATCGCTCAAAGACAGGATTATTGGAGTTGATTCCAGAAGCCTGGGGACAATGGAGAATAGCTGCTAAGGAGGCGTGCTACAGGTTCAGACGATCCTGGGGTCCGGTGAAGATACATAACACTTCAGAGAGTTTTCGTGAGGATTGAATTAAATAGGTATAAAGGTACTATTAATATGACCTTTAACACTTTGCTTTCATCTCAAATTTTACTTGCATACAACTGCTACTCTGAAAGCCTAACACAAGTCTAAAGTCATTATTAAGAATTGTTAATGAACAGTTACATATTCCTTGATTTCCTCTTAACCAACCAAGAGAATATTTATGCTATAACCAGCTCTTCTTGCTAGGTAAATAAATTAGCTGAACCAATAAAAAACCAAAACCAAAAACAAAAAAACTTGGTTCTCTAAAAGAGACCCTGCTGGATTCATTCCTTGGCTTCAAGGCTTGTTTCTGACAATGGACTTGTGTCGCAGTTATGCTGCTGTATCCTGCGTAGCCACCAACACATCAGAGGATCCAACCGCTCATCCTGCAACAAAAGGAGTGGGAGAGACTAACGCCAGTCCCAGGATGACAGACTGTATCCTCTAAACAACTGCCTGCTCAGCAGAATTTCCATCGTGGTGAAGATGTGGGTGGCATGGATTAATGTCCTGCAGTCCAAGTTCATCTGCCCTTTGTCACAAGGGGGGAAATGAGACAGAGATAAGCAGCCCCTGCCACCCAGAGGCTGGCCTGGTGCTATCAGCTAGGATTTATTGCTGCTACAAGCTGGCCTAGCACTCCCAGCTGGTTAGGCTTTGTATTCTTCTGTTGAACATCAATAATTTCCCAGAACATCAACATCAGACAAGGCCATTCTGTGATCTTTGTGATTCAAGACAAAAACAAGACCACTCTGTAATTGTGTGTGAACCAAGACAAAACACAAACAGTGTCCAGACCACAAAAGTGACCAAACATTTTCTTATCCTGGCTGATATAAATGACTGCTCCTTCTTTATTCATTTAAAAAGCATAGTCGCAATCTAGTCCTCCCTCCTTCTAGACAGGATTTATTAAGATACCCAAGCATAGAATTACCCCTATTTCTCAATGCATACAATCCAAAGAAAACCCCCACCTCCTTATACTCTCCCTAAAACCACCTAACACAAGCTTAAATCTGTGTTTTCTAACTTTCTAACCTCGAGATGTCCCATAGTTTTTCATGGTGTGTGTTTTCCCTCACTACAACAAGTTGTAATACATCCAATTTGTTAAACTTAAGGTATATTCCTAGTAGTCTTTGGCTCTAGTGTATTGAAAAAGGTAAGCAAACAACTTCCTATGTGATTTTGAAAATGCAAATGTGAGTCATGGAACAACCACTTTGCTTTCTTGAATCTTTAAGCAAAGTTAATGTCTTTTACTTTATTGGAACCTACATGCATTAGCTTATTTTAGGAAGGAAAAATGCAAATGGATTTTCCATGAGAGGATCTGAGCTCCCTTTGAGAGCACTCTGCACCCAGTAACCTCAGGGCAAATCTTTTCCAAAAATAAAACAAACTGGACTCCACACCCCATTTGTGAAACATTTCCTTCTAGAACAGTAAAATTTGGTTACCTGGATTATGATAAGGTTATTGTTAGGGTGGGGAAGTGGAGAGGAGTTCTGGTTTATTGAATGTTCTAATTAATTTAAGTGTTCTGTGAAACAGAACAAAACAACATTGAACTTGTCGGCATTAGGAACGGAGACACAGAGAGGAATAAGGAGGAATAAAAGGAGTGATGATGTGGATTGTTCAGCAATATTATAGGAAGGAGAGGGACATTATAAAGGTTGGAAGGCTTCTATGACTAGATTAGAGCAGAGTCAAAAAAGCTCACAGAGAGTTGTAGAACAGGCTGTATATAACGCTGCCATTTGGGAGAGAAGTAATGATATCCATATGTATAAGTGTGTAAATTCATGGAGAAAAATCTTTTCCAGGGCTCTTGAAATTCAAAAGGTAATTGAACATAAATATATAGTTAAAAATGAGCTCAGTCTTTATGACTAACTTCAGTAATGCTGTCAGAAAATAAGAGAAGAAAATAAAAATGGTTTCTACTATTTACTTAGACTTCACCTGTAACCACAAAACTGATTTCTTTGGCATTGGGATATTAGGAACTTCCACAATTACCTAAATATTATGCTTCAGTGAAATTCTCAAATTACTCTGATTTTCCAAAGGATTGGATCAGAATATTCCACACGTTTCATATTTTGATTGGGGGATTTTTTCCAACACTTACATTGTGTATAGTATGACACAGACCGGAACATGGCAAGATCTAGGGTGAAGTAGGAACTCGACAAATCGTAGGTGAATTAAGTTAACCTAAATAGTAAATAATGCAGTTGATTATGTATTTATGCATTTTATTTTAATAAAGTTGAAAATAGAGTGCACAGACACATACAGGAGAAGTGAGAGCATCTGAGTCAATAGTAGACAAGAAAAATAAGAGGGGTGAGTGGTTAAAGGATGAGCACACAATTTGAAGCCAGCTGTGAATTCCTTGCGCACTCTTGCCTTCAAGGTATTAACAATTGAGGAAAAGACAGAAGTATAATCAGTTACATGAATCATAACAATAAAAACACTAGTTCAGGAGGAACACAAGCAACTTTGGTTCCAAGAATTTTTTAATGAGTCCTCACTGAGTAGAAACTTATATTCCAGTGAGCAGTAGACTTGGCGTAAGAAGACAATGCAATTTCAAAGGACATTTCTTCTATCATCCTTCACTATGGACTAAAAGCACTGTGACCAGTGAAAAATAATAAAAGAACCATCATGGGGATAGGTGAAATATGGGGGATACAAGGTTTGCAAAATACACATATTATTGCTCATTATTGACAGGTGTTTTTCTTCGTCAGGTGTTTTACTATGGGATGTAGTTATTTGACATTGTGAACCATGGCATGCTTGTTTTTAATTGCCAGAAGGTTCAAGGAACGTAGTCGTGTTAGGCATTAAAGGAATAACAAACAAAGGATTAGAGGAAAGCATGTTAATAAATCAATTTAAAGAGCCTCTGTCACATTCCTTTCTGTTTATTTCAGAAAACAGGTAAAACTTGGGGCCCCCAGACAATTGGTCTTTGCAATTGCTGGTCTTGGTATTTTTTTGTGAAAAGGAGATAAGGTCTCTCTGGTAGATTTTGCTACATTTCTATCATTTAACTAATTTTCTTGGTCACCAGCTATGGAAAGGATGCTCTTCATTAAATTGCCCTCATCAAGACACACACAACATAGTATGGCGGAAGAGCTTGACCTTGGGAATCAGACATGCTTATCACCATTGCATAGTAGTTATGTGAACTTGAACAAGTTTTTCACCTTTCTGAGCCTTAATTTCCTCATCTACAACATTAAGCTAATGATACCTATTGTGATAGGGTACATTAATTGCTAGCAAATGACAGTGATTAGTAGACTTAACAAAAAGGGAATTTATTAGGAGAATATTGAGGAAATTCACAGAATACTCATATAGAAAGGCAGTAAAACCAGGATTATTGATGGGCCAGAAGCATTGCTGCATTGGGAGTGGGATGGAGGTGGTTCAAGAGTCCCTGATGCTTTATAATCTTCTCAGACTCTGTGCCTGGTATGGATGCTGCTCACTATTTTTCCTTCCACCTTTGAATTACTCTCATCAGGTTTCAGGTTCCTGGAAAGAGAGTCCGTTTGGCCCAACCCGACACTTTGATTTATAGACTTAAAAAGAGTACACACAACAGAAGTAACTTCCCCAAAGGATGTTTGCTGCAGGAAGGGGAAATAAGTGCCAACCATTCAAAAAATGAATAAAAGGAGTATCTCTGCTACGTCTACCACCATGGAGTGAGGGGCAGATTAAGAGATGTAACACTCAGAACACCATTGACACATAATAGATGATCCTGGCATGAAAGTTCCATGAGGGAAGACACTTTGCTTTATCCAGTGTCACATCTGAAGTGCCTAGTGTAGTAACTTGCAAAGGTAGGTACTGAATTAATAGCTGCTGAATGTGGGCTCCTGGTGTAAATTCCTTTTCTACTTTATTTCTGCTATCCTAATCTTCTTTTCTGGTTAAATTTGATAAGAGGCATCAGTTTCTGATAAGATATCTTCTAAACAATGGCACTTAATAGCATATGCTACTTGCACTACCCGGTCTTCACAGGACCATTGGATTTTCAGTTGTCCACTGAGGAAACCATCAGCAGGATAGTAGCAGGCAGTGGCAATTCCCCCAACATTTTCAGGAAGGAAATCACATCCACTTTGCAACTTGAATGTCTGGTTCTGAGAGTCAGAACGGTTTTGCTCTGTCTTAAACCACGTTTTTCTCTGGATATTTCACAAGACTCCATGATCATGACTTATTTATTTTCCTGATCAAAGCTGCTGGGTGGAACTGGTGTCACACAAGGATCCAGCCTTGAAGACTGGAGCCAGATAAAGGAAAACATCTAGAAGTTGTCTCTTAAAGAAGACAGCACCATTAACACTCATGTATTTTGTGCTGCTAAACATTGTGACAAGTTTTCTGCCTCTTCATGGTGCTGGGCAGGTAAGAAGCGGGACTTTAAGAAGAACTAAAGTTTACCTTGACACATCTAAATTGGAAGCATGTTCCAAATTGTATTATCCAAACTGCTTGTGATACATAATGCTAACTTTTGCATAGCCAAAAGCATACATGCAGTCTTAGTGGACACTTCGTATATTGAGGGCTGCTGGGAAGAAACGAAATAAAACATAGAAGGCATCTTGATTTTTGAGTCTTGCTTCTACCTCTTGCTTCCTGTTTCAAGTTGTATGACTTTGAGTAAGCAATTCTTTACTCTGAACCTCAGTTTCTTCTCCTGGGAAATGGGCACATGACTGCCTGGGTGGGTGCTATCATGTTCCATGCATTAATCGTTATAATTCACCTAGAAAAGCGATGCACATGGATGGTATTAAGGGATATTAGACTCACGACCCTACAGGATAGAGACCCCGGTCAGTCTGAGAGATATTTTCTATAGGTGAAGAAATTCTTACTAATATACAGAAAGCTTAAGATTGAACCCTGTCTTTATCACAAAGTCAGTGTCTGAACTTGGGTAAGTTGTATGATCTTCTTTTAGTCTCAGATAACTCACATGTAAAATAGACATAAATATCCCCATTCTGACTAGTGAGCAGGGTTTTTGAGGGCCTCCTGAAATATGAGGAGTATTAAATGGTGAGTTCTTATTAAAGTTAACAGCATTGAGTTAGAACATCTTTCTTATATTTTGGGCCTGTTTTCTTCTAAACTCAGTGTTAAACCTATAATATCCATTGCCCCAATAATCAAATGAGGCCTGGTAATCATATTCTCCCATTTTGCATTTAAGGAAACCGGGGCTGAAATCACATAGGAATCTTCTCCGTATTAGGGTCCTAGGGGTTTTGTAACAAAGTACCATTAACTGGGTGGTTTGAAACAGAAAATTGGTCTCTCATAGTTACTGAAGCTAGAAGCCCAAGATCAAGGTATTGGTGAGATCACGCTCCCTGTGGAAACTTCCTGGCCTCTCCCTAGTTTCTGTTGGTGGCAGTCAATTTTCGACATAACTTGGCTTATAGATCTGTCCCTCTAATTTTTGTCTCCATTGTCACATGGAGTTCTCTCTGTGTGTTTCTGTGTATCTGTTTTCTTTTCTCATAAGGACACTAGTCATATTAGATTAGGATTCATTCTAATGAACTCATCTAAGTTGTTTACATCTGAAAAGACTTTATTTCTAAATAGGGTCACATTCACAGGTACTAGGGGTTAGGAGGTCAACATATCTTTTTTGGGAATGCAGTTCAACTCATAGCAGTATGGAAGGCCAATTATCTAAAAAGTGTTATGAATCTGATCTCAGGCATACGGTTTCTAGAACTTGAGTTCTTAAACAGCAAGACTTGTAGAAATTCAATTATTTAGGTGGTAGCTGAGCCAGAACTAGTACTCGAGCTTCATAATTTCCATAATTCCCTGACTTTGATTTTGTATAAGGCTCCCTCTCGGAAAAAAAAAAAAAAAAACAACAAAGCAAACAAACAAACAAAAAACCCCTGGAAAGTTGCAGATGTTTTTCTCTATTGTATCGGATAGTGGTTTTCTGTTATGTTTCGAGATCTTCAAGAAGGTGCAGTGAATAGTGGGCTATTTTAGCGACCGGTGAGGAAACATATATCCTTCCTCAACTCTCAGCCCACTTTCAGGTGGTGCTGATCTATCCCCAGTGCTGTTTTGAAGGTGGGCGCGTGACACAGGCTTGATCACTAAGAATGTTTTAGCTCCCTGGTTTCACTGTGAGGTTGAAGTATGGGCAAGCAAAACCAACATGGTCAATGGGACTCAAGTCCAAAATGTATAATCTAAAAATTTTCAGAAGAAAGCATTCAGTAAACCATTTCTTGTCTCCCCTCCCAAGCGGAGTTGCTCAGCTGTGAGGAGGCAAACATGGAGCGAGCGGTGGCCCGCTTCCTACTGCGCTGCGGGACATGTTCTGGGAAGGAAGCCGACAGGAAAGAAAGCCATGTTGGGAAATGGAGAGCATGTTGAGAGCACCTGGATCCACGTGTTGCTGAGGTTAACGTTTAGTTATGTGAGACAATAATTTGTTGCCTGAATTGTTTTACTCTTTTATCCTTTGCAAGCAAAAGAATACAGTGGTTTACTGGGATTTGAAGCCAGCATATATTTATAGGTTATGATTTAGAGCTTGTCCCTTCCTTATGATTCTTTTCCTATATGAGGGAATGAAAAATTAGATTCTCATTAGAAAAACGTCTGATCTTAATATAATAAAAGCAGAAGAAAATGCCATTATCTGGGATGTGACTTGAGTATTCTTTGAGTTACGCATACCCTGGAGAAAAAATTCAATGACATTCACAACTTGTAAATGTGCTCAAGCTGAGCAGCTGGCAGCCGCCATGAACTCTCCAGGATCAAACATGTCGATGACTTCATTTCAGACACAGACGTTTCTTGGAGCCTCCTTGTAATGGCCACATTCTGGAATTGGAGCTTTTGTAGAAGCCACTTCTTTTCCCACCCATTCTCTGACTATTTTCTGAGAGAATATAAAGCTGCATGATTTCCAAGTCACATTAGTTTTACCTCAGAAAAGAACTGGGGAAGGATGGTCCATGAATACGTGCTTAAATAGTTATTAGTCACTACCTATCAGAGCTGATAGATAAGAGCCAGTCTCTCAATTGCCAACCTGTCTGACAAACTGTAATAATAAAACTCAGGCAATATGAAGGGTCTTCTGAGGAGATACACATGGCTATTAGGAAGATTTATAGCCCATAGTTTTAAATTACAGATGAACTGTTCATAACAGTGAAAAATATGAGCAGAAAGATAAAATTCTTGCTACAATAAAACCCTAGTCTTTCTTTAGATTGGAATAAAAGCAAGACAAATGACTAGATGAGTATACATTTCAGATGGGTGTCGTTAAGGCAAAGCCCTGCTCTCTTTACAAAATAACTTAGCCAAGTTTCATGTTTTTAGTCTTTCCGGTCACTTGGAATAAGTTGGAGAATTGAGGTAAAGATTTGATACCTCAAATTGTTTCCAGTGTGGGAGTAATTAAGAGCACAGGCTCCATAGGAAGCGCTGGATGAGGTGTAGTCCACTTACTAAATTCTGCCACTGGTGAATTTTGTGACCTTGGGCACATCATCTAATCCTTGCAAGTAAATATCTTCACTGGAAAATAAAAAATAATTGTAGCACCTACTTCATAGGGTTCTTGTGATTGTAAAAATGAGATAGATTGTGGTGTATTTTTATAGTGAATTTCATAAATCATAAGAATTGTTAAAATTAATATTGTTAAAGATTCAGATAATTGTGGTAAGGTTGGTTTTGCTTCATATAAGTAATTATCATAATTTTTGCCTTGTACATTATATTTGGAAGATATGGTCCAATAATACATTCAACAAATATTTATTCAGCACCCACCTGTGGCAGGCATTGTTTGGTGGGTGTTATTCACTGGGACAGATCAGTGAACAAAATTCACATAATTATTTGCCTTTATGGAATTTCTTTCTAGTGGGAGATAGTCAATAAATCATCAACTAAAAACAAAGAAGTAAGTTGAAGTGTATGTTTTAATGTGAAGGATTCTATAGGAGAAAATTCTCAACTAATATTTGGTTGATTTTGTTAAACTCTTCTATCTGCAGTCTACCTATGGTTGCAATTCAACAGTCATCTGAAAAAATCAGACTACAAGTAAATGTTTGATTATTCTCAGATTTGACAAAGGAGTCACTCATGACATGGACAAATGAGTGTAGACTCAACACAAATGTTGATTGATATTTTCATTTACATTAATGCGTAAGGTAAAAGTGAAACAATGAAGACTTTGGTTGCAACTTTATTCATTCTTCAATCATGCCAGTGATTTTCTTTTCTTTTCTTTTTTTTTTTTTGCTGGATTGAATAATAGTTTTTGAATACTGGAAGAATATTTTCTCATTTTGGAGGTAAATTCATAATATAACAGCTATAACGTGATCCTCTTTAAATGTGATCTTAATTATTAACATTTTCATCACTTTAAATCTAGACAATCAATGAAACAATAAGTCAACCTTGATGTGATGGTTTTTGTGGTATAATTATGCACAGCATGGCCAATTTCAAGTTATCAATGTGATGTCACTGAACATGGAAATGAAAAAAGATGCACAGAATCTATCATTATATGACATTTCCGTTAAATGGATAAAATAGATGGAATAACCTCAAGAGCTTTAGTTAATAGGAAAATATGCTAAACAAATAATTGGAAGTGATAAGATTTAAGTAAATTCTTACCTTTGTTTTTGATATATTTTTTTAATTGTAAGCTTATATGATATAATTTTTTAATAGTGGCTGTGTTCAAAAACTAGTTGGCAAAATTCCTGACAATTTAACACTTCTCTCTTGCTAAACAGCACTAGAAGCTCCAGTAACCACTGGCTATAACCTCAAATAAGAGAATGCCTCCTTCCCTCATGTCTTTTGATGATATCTTAAACACAGAACCTGCACTCATTAGAAGAAACATTTTATCCTGTGTGCCATGACTTATATTGGTACATAGAGCAATAAACGGACTCCCATTTCCTAAATTTTACTATACTTCTAGATTATTTTCTTTAAATGAAAAAAAATTAAGCAATTCATTATTCGTTTGTTTGTTTTCATTTTTTCAGCCACAGTAGCTATGGAGAAATAACCATATACACCAAAGTATACATATGTATCTATTTTTTTCCAAAAATCATTTTCCAATTTGCAGGGTTAGGTACTCCATGCCAGAGCACATAAAAGCACAACAGAAAATATCGTAAAAGCTGGTTTTACCAATCCTCTTTGCTGTCCTTATACATGCCTAGCGTTTTCTCTCAGCAACCAACTCAGGATTATAAATCCTGGCTTGTGTACAGTTTTCTTTGCCTTCCTTTAGATTTCCTAAAGTTAACTTGCAAAAGATACTCATAGTCCATCACCCATTGTAGTTCTATTTATAGTTCTGAATATCCTACTTACTCCTAATTTTTAAAAATTATTTCAGTCAGACACTAATACATCTATAGTAAATCCTTGAACCATCAGCAACCCTTCTTTGTTGTTAGTTTTCTGATAACTATTTTTAGGAGCATATAAAAGCCTATTTTTGGTTACTTCTAACCATTTTGGACATGAACCCAAATTTTTGTCCAAGACAGTACTGCAGAATCATTTTATTCCCAGGAAAGGAAATAGCAAATTAACTAGAAACTTTTCAGAGCAGCTCCATTCTCAACTGAAACAGGTGCCTTATTCCTGAAGATATTATTTATTGAATGACAAGTGATTTTGCTGCTTTAAGACCTCAAATTTTCCAACAATTTGCTTCCGGAAAGTTTATTTTTCTTTAAAGATTTTATTTATTTTTAGAGAGAGGGGAAGGAATGGAGGGAGAGAGACATCAATGTGTGGTTGCCCCTCGCACCCCCTCAACTGGGGACCTGGCCTGCAACCCAGGCATGTGCCCCGATTGGGAATCAAACCAGTAACCCTTTAGTTTGCAAGCCAGGGCTCAGTCCATGAGCCACACCAGCCAGGTACTTCTGGAAAATTTTTATTCTAATCATGTGAGCTATGTGACTAAGTATATGAGTCATTGATATTGAAGTAATGGTACAATAATTATATCCCAAGTAATGAATTTATTGGGCAGAAAAACAAAGTGGAAGCACAGAGTTTTATGCTTGTTCAGAATGTTAACAGACAATATACTGCAAGCTAATCAGTTATAAGCATGCTTTCTCTTTCTCTCTCTCTCTTTTTTTTTTTTTTGCTATTTACCATGCTAAGAATCTATGACATTCTAGTTTAAACTTATGAATACACATGATATATGGAAATTTGACAAACTGAAAGTTCTTAGTTTAGGACAACAAAGAAATCTGTTTTTTTTTCCAAATAATTTCTTCATATTTTTTCCAAGTGATGCTTGCAGTGGGACACTCTGAGGCAAAATATATTTTTAGGCTTATATTAAATTGTTTTAACATTCTACTTAATGAAAATGAGACAGGCATTTGTCGGACCCAGAAAATGGATTTATAATTTCAATGATTCCAGTGGCATGTGGAATTTTAATTTGATTATTATGTAACTAATTGGGATTCTAAGTAGAGTTTGTAGTAACTTTGATGGCAATGAGATTGTAGATAAGAAAAATCTGTTAACTCTAGGATTTTTAAAAACACACTAACAAAAAACTAAAAGGATTACAATAACTGTCCCCTACCCCTTCCTTAATCTTCTTCCTGTGTAGATCATGTGATGAGTTTTGTGTGGTGAGATGTTGTGTACAGGCTGTCTGAGAAATGTCCTTTATAGATAAGTAATACTCTCTCCTTTGCCCCTTCTTTCTGTTGCCTGAAATGTGATGTCTCCAGGCTCGCCCTCTGCCAGGATGATGAGACGACAAATGCCCACGAGAACAGAAGCAAAGTCTGTGGAGTAACAGGAGAGAGCCCGGCTCACCGATGCAACGGAGCTGCCATACCAGATCGCTCTTCTGTGGGCTTCTTTCTCTGGCTCTTTTCCTCTTGGAATTGAACATAATTGTAAATAATACAAATACATTAGCATTAGTTCATTTCATCCATACAAACAAGGTAGGCACTATTACAATATTAGCATCAACAATTTACAGATGAGAAAGAGTTGCAGAGACAAATGAAGTAAACCTGCCTAAGCTTAGCTATCTCAGTATGAATTGAACAAGGATTTGAACTCAGGCATCCTTTTTCTAGGGCCTCTTAACCATTGTTCTATATGAGAAACAAATAAGAAATTCCAACTCAGAATATCTGATAAGAGCAGTGAGCCTCTATGGTACTAAGAAAGTGACAGATACAATTCCTCATAATTTTAATGGAACTTTGCGAAATAGCACCTAGTTATCTTTGATACCAAAGTGAGAAATTGATCCTCAGTGATACCAAAGATTTAGAAAGACTTCAATATTGTGCAAAGTGCTAGGGTCAGTCTTTAAAATATACAAGAAACAGTTGTTGTCATCAAAGTGATTCAAATACTGTATTTAGCAAGAGGTCATAAGGGAAATTCAAAACTCTTAGTACTGGATGGTAAGGGCATTCTCATTTCCAAAAGTTCTTAATAGGATGGCTTGGTTTTTAGAGCATAACAATTGGTAATGAGATGATGGATAGCTAAATGAAAACCTTTGGTCAAAATGCTAAGCTATTTGGTATCAGTTCAAAAAGGTGAGACATTACATTCCTGGATGAAAAATATATTATTTGTCTCAAACGCACCCTCTGCCCTAGTCAGATTGATTACTTTTTTTAATGGCTGCTTTTATACTTGGGGTTAATCCCTTACTACATTATGT
Organism: Glossophaga mutica; assembly: GCA_039655065.1. Taxonomy (NCBI): domain Eukaryota; kingdom Metazoa; phylum Chordata; class Mammalia; order Chiroptera; family Phyllostomidae; genus Glossophaga; species Glossophaga mutica. Next base: position 26,238,743 of record CM077308.1, read on the forward strand.
CCAATTAACTCATTTCTCCAGATCTCTCAGAGCCCAGTTTCAATCCTGCTTTTTCCACAGACTTTTCCTGGATAACCTGGCCCAGCGTTCTCCCGGTCCTCTCCGGGATCAGGTGCTGCTCTTTTAGGTTCACTGTTTTCGTGCATTGTGTTGCTCGATTAGCAACCCCCTTCAATGGGCTCCTAGCTTGTCTTCAAATGCCTAGACTGCTAGGGCTGTGCGTTACACCACCTTCCTCTTTTCCTCCTTCTCCTCTTCCTCCTCCTTCTTCCTTTTTATATGCCTTCATATGTTATCCAGGTATTTTTCACTTCTAGATAGGATCAGTTTAAATCTCAGCTGATTCCATGCTTGAGAAACTCAGATATCTCAGGATTGCTACTTCTTTCTGTGGAGTTTTGCTCTCATGTTCTTCTCCCGTTGACAAATACATGTGCTTATCCTTTATCATTTTCTTCAGTTTTGATAAAAAATATTATTTATGCCACAGATTTTGTGAATTAGAGATGTGAACTGAAGATGCAGGAGCAGGGCCCCTGTGCCTCACTCAGTTACCCACCATCCTGCCAGCATGCTCACCTCTCTCGCTTCTTCTCCTCCCTGCCTCCATCCCGATTAGCACCCCCAGGTCTAAGTTCTCTCTTTTGAACAGAATTTTAGTTCTTTTTTAGCTCCTGAGAAAAACTTGCAAACCCAAATCCATCAAAGTGCAGCAGAACAAGAAACTTCAAACTACCAGAATCTATGTTCTTTAGAAAGTACTTGAATGATAAAACAGCTGGGTTTTTTTTTTTCCTTGTAGGTTTACTCACCTGTGTAAGCTGTGTACTAGCTCATTACCAAGAGATGTACCATCTCAGACTCTGGTTAGGGGTGCTCTAGGCAAACACCTGAATCACCTACTGCATTTGTTGGCATTCTGGAAAAATAAAAGTACACATTTAGTTCGGTTCAGTTTAATAAATATCCTCAGGGCCATGTTATATATTAGGCACTGGGCATGCAAAAATAATAAGAGAAAGCCCTTGACTTTAAAGATTTCCCAGTCTAGGGGAAAAGGCTGACACATAGATCCTATGAATATAGTATGGTGAAAATAAATTTAATAAATTAGATGAAATGATAAAGTTCTAACAAGGGACTGAATCAAATGTGAAGGTTAGTTCTCTTCTATGAGAATAGAACACAGCTGAGTTTTGAAGAAAGAAAAGCAGTTAATTAAGCAAATGAAGGTTGAGAGTGCGGAATAAAGGGCACTCTAGGCAATTGGAAGTCAATTCACAAAAACATGGAGATCCAAGGAAACGTTAGGTATGTGTGGAACGCTGCAACAAAGTTAGTATTTCAGGAGTACAAGGTTAAGGGGAATGCTGGGAGATGAACCTGGACTTAAATAATAAAATACGTGTGCTATTCTATGCAACAGAGCTCAAACTTTATCTTAAAGCAATGGTAAGCCACAGAAGACTTTCAGGAATATGTGTGGGGGTCATGATCAAAGATGCCTTTTAGATGTATACCTCTGAGAAAGACAGATTGGAAGGGGGCGATACAAGGAGGGCCTATGGCAGTCACTGAGATGAGAAGTAGTAAGTGGTAAATTAGGGAAGTAAACATAGGCACAGTCACTGAATGCAAGTCCAGACAGCCTGTGTTCTGTCAAACTCAGAAGATGCGCCATTTACAATGTGTAGTGTGGCACAGCTGCAGGGCAAGTGGAGGGGAGGGAGAGACTGAGGCAGTATTCAGGGGTGCAATTCAGTAGTCCTTGGGAGGAGTTCGTGTATGGGTGAGGAGGAACAATTCTGGGCAGACTATGAGGTTTCTGGTTTAGAGGAACGGAAAACTCTGAAGATTATGTTTCAACAGTATTGTTATAGACAGAAATTCCAGTCACCCTGCTGTTACTCCTTTAAACTGGACTACATATAAAAACAGAAAAATGCCTTTGACTTTGAGTCTATGGGATAAGAGTAAATGGCTCAGCAACGGTGAGTAACTGGATGTTACTGTACTTCTAAGAACCTTTCTGTTATTTGAATAATGCAATAATCCAGTAGTTTCTAACTATTTTTGATACACCAATATAGTTAAAACATTTTTGTGCTTACATCAATATTTGAATGTTGATTTTTAAAACAAAGTATGCAGATTTATCACTTTATCAGTAGTCTATATGCAGATAAAAACATATATAAGATAAAATCTTGATACGAGATAAAAGTAGAAAAAAGTTCTAATAATTCTTTCATACTTCAATGTATGATTTTGTCTTCTCTTTGGAGAGAGCTGTTTTAATCTAAAAAGCCTGCTCCAGTCGATGTGACATCATCTACATTCATTCTGGAATTTCTTTTCAACCCAAAGTCCAGCCAAAAGCTAAGTTTATGTCACCTTCTCTCTTTCTGCCTTTCTCTCGATTAGAAGAGTACTCGCATGGTACAGTCCAAGATAACAATAAAAAATGGCTGGGGTCATTTGAAGCAACATTTTCCCAGTAAAGTAACAAACTATAAAACTGACCCAAATAACACACGTGGTGGCAGTTGTTTTTGATATGAACAACGAGACTCGATGATACGGTGCTATCAGAGCTCCAGTTCTCAGCCCCCTTTCTCAGCTCTGCCTGAGAGACTAGAAAGGCGGTGGTCTGAAACGCGGGTTTAGCAGTCTCAGAAGAGGGGTTGCTAGTGGAGGTCTGACAGTTGGCCAAGCCCTTCACAAGCTGAAGCCATATTGTTGCTGATGAATATGATATTCCTTGTTGCAATGTGCTTCCTTCTAGTTTAAAGGAATTGATCCCCTCCAGTTTACATGGCACGGTGATGGGGATTATTTTTGCTTTTGACAAAACATTGAAGTGGTAAGGCGAACTCACAGCATCTGGTGGGGAAGTAGCAGAACAACTAGCATGAAAAGGACCTGAATTCCTTATCTTCTGGGCAGGTGTTAGGGGAGGGGCCAGCACAGTTGAAAAGAGGTCTTTGTAGGGATGATGAAGGGACACAGTGATTGGGTAGATCATGGTCTTTTAACAGACAGAGGGGATCCTAGAAGAGGATCTGATTAGGGAAGGGGAGGGGCATGGGAGTGGGAATGAGGTGGGGAGAGCAGACAGCTCTTGAGTTCAAATCCAGGGTAATCTGTCATCTGTTTTGAGTCACAGTGAAAGTCAGAGAATGGGCATGAAGCACTTGGGTCATTGCTTCATATTCCATTGCCCCGTCCTTGCACGGACTCTCTGTTTACTCCAAAGGCAATTGGCTTGTCTGGGGACTGCACTTGAAGAAAGCTGGCAGAGGGAAGGCTACTAACAATTAACTTCTTACTGTGGTCAAGATAATTGGAGTTGTCTCTAGGGAAAGGCATATCTATTGCAGAAAGCTGTTAAATTTAATTTTTCCCCTTTTGTCCACTTAGTCTATGCAGACTATTTTATTTCTCAGGAAAAATGGTAGACCATAAATAGGAAATGTCTTAGCAGTGTATATCTTTTGAGGTTGGAATATCAGCATTTGTTATTAGACTGGCTTCATTTTCCAGCCAGAATGAATCAAGGATGTTATCTTTAAGCATTTTACAATTTGCCATGAAATGACAAAAGCCTAGGACCTCAAAACAAAAACTAGTTATTTTTCCTAAGCTTGTGATTCTGAGGTGGAAGAAAATGCTATTTAAAAATTGAAGTTGCATAACATCTTGAATTTTTTGGTGCTAGTTAAGCACAGAAATTGTCTTCAATTTTTTTCCATTACAACTTCTGTTTTAAATAAATGAATAAAGATGATCATAGAAATTGAATTTCTGAATGCTACTGTCACAGGCCAGTAATGAATGGGTTTCATTTCTACTCTTTGTTAAAGAAGCAGATGCCATTCCTGGGATTAGGTGACAGCGGTGGCTCTGTGGGTTTGGGCCTCAGGCTGAAAACGAAAAGGCACAGCTTTCAGTCCTGGCTTTGAGACCAACTGGACCATAATCTTCACCATCTCGTTCAACCTGCTGAAGACTCAGTATTCTCTGATGTGCAGTGGGAGTCCTAAACCTTTCTCCCCTGTCACTGTGGTCACAAGAGCAATAGTAACAGCAAGAAAAAATACCACTGACATTTACTGAGCAGTTATGGGCCCAGCCACCATGTTACGTACTTTACTTAGCTTAGTAAATATATTTTAAAAAGTAAAGATCACAGAAGATAGATAATATGATTAAAAAGGAATCGTTTTTTGAAGAGATTATTTTTTTTCTAAGTTTTATGTTGTCTGAAACACTATGATCCCTAGGCAAATATCTAAAAATGATGTACCCCGATCTTTATCGAGTGGAGATTATGTGCGCAGAGCACTGGTGGGCATTGCATAGGCTATAAAGTTGGACCCAACTCAGAACTGTTTTTGGTGAGCTGGCAGTCGGTTTGAGACGGCAGGAGAGTGGAGCATGGTTGAGGGTTTCTAAAGTCAAACTGCCTAGTTTGAAGGCTAGTCTTTCCACCCTTTTGGAAAATATCTAATTGGTAGTGCCTCAGTTTCTTCATCTGTAAAGTGGTACATAATAGTTTTTAACTCACAGTGTTTTGAGAGTTAAATAAGACAATTCAATTAAAGTGTTAGCAGTGCTTGACATAGGATAAATAGGATACATGCTGAATTGTTATCCCTATTTTACTATTATGGGAGAAAATTTTTATATGAAATAATTATATAATTATAAGTATTTAATTCTAGAATAGGGTAATTAATTATACAGAATAGGGTAAGTGGCCAGTGGAAAGTATCAGTGGATTATAAATCAACTTCAGAAAACAAGTTTTATTGCTACTAGGAAGAATCAGGAATCAGGAATCAGGACCTGATGAGGGTGGTTGCCTTAACTTCGTGCCAAGTATATATGATTTAGATGCGTGAGGACTAAAGAGATATCCCAGGTATAGGGAGGAGTGTAATTAAAAGCACAGAGAAGGAGAGTATAGGGTCATTAAGAGAAAACAGTGATTAGTCCAGTTTGGCTATAATACAGGGTAACAGAGGGAAAAGAAGTTGAGATACTGAGTTGGAAAGGCAAGGTGGGCCATTGCATGGCAATTCTTGACTGTGAATTTGTTGAAGGAATCTGAGCTTCAGTTTGTAGACAATGGGGACTCATGGGAGTATTTTGAGGAGTGATGGGATGTGAATATAGTCATTGTTTAGGAAGATTAACCTACTGTGCTTAAGGATAAATAGGATGGACTTGGAAGAGAACAGAAAGCCGGAAGGTAATCAATTAGAAGAAATTTAAATTGAGCCTGGAGAGAGACAGTAAGTCCAACTAAATCCCACTGATTTTTTTAAGTTCTGAATGTATTTAGGTAGCTTTATTCTCCCCTAATGCATATAGACTAGTTTGGTCACACGAGGGGAAACACAAACCACTGGAGTCCACAGCTCAGCACCTTCAAAATTATGTTCCCAGGGAGAAGTTGACTCCATCCTGAATTCCAGCTCCAAATTTATTAAGAAAAAGTCTTATGGGCTCAGCTTGGATCCAGAAAGGCTCTCTGTCCAATCTACTCTGAAAAGTTCTGGGTGCCGTACAGGGGAATTTGGGTTATATTTTATGGATCAGGGTTTCTTAAATTGTTGTGTGCTATGAACTTTTCTATCAACCTACTGATGCCTGTGGACTTCTTCTCAGAATAATATTTTTAAATGCTATAAAACAAGACTATTAGAATTTCAAAGAAGGCATTTAGATCGAACCAAATTATTTTTTTAAAGATTTTATTTATTTATTTTTAGAGAGGAGGAAAGGAAGGAGAAAGAGAGGGAAAGAAAGATTAATGTGTGGTTGCCTCTCATGAGCCCCCAAATGGGGACCTGGCCTGCAGCCCAGGCATGTGCCCTGACTGGGAATTGCAGCCAGTGCTCAGTCCACTGAGCCACACCAGCCAGGGCTGAGCCAAATTAGTTTTTAAATTGTCACATAATACATATTGCTCCCTTAGTCCATTAAATGACAAGATTTCGTGGCAGGCCTAACAACTGACACAATCACCAAAATGGTGATGACAATAAATACTATTTTGACATATTTTGTAACTATAAAGTGGTGTGAAAATAGCTGTGCTTTCTATTAGTGACAAAGTTAGAGGTGCTACCAGTACCTCTCTCGCATTTTGCCTGCCTTCATAAATGGAGGATCTGATCTGCTAAAGTGCAGTAGATGTTAGTGAAAATAAAGATGTAATCTTTTTTCTCATCCATGTTTAACGGCACCCAGAATTCTATCCACAGCCAACTTACAGCAGAACGAGGAACTTTGCTACTGTGGAAGACCATAATCAAGGGAGCAACACCATTAGAGCAACTCTACATCAGAATGGTTAAGAGCACAAAGTTTGGCATCAGAAAAGTGTAGGATTTTATCCTAGTTCCGTAACTTTGCCATTTTTGTGGATTGATTGAACTGGTATCTCAACTGCTCAAAGGATTTTTAAAAAAATCTACTAAATAATTATAGCCGTAACTGATCTCCTAGGTAGTGTAAGGGTTAGATTTAAGTGAGATAATGTTTGTGAAGGTTTGGCAGGAAAATTTTAGGGTAAAAATAATCATTGTGGGTATTGCTACTCTTTTTTACCTGTTATATTCTTGGATATTGACATGTTTTTATATGTATTTGTAGAAAAAATCTTTGGTTATCTTCTTGGAAAGAGTGCTAGACTCTTGCACATTAAACCTTTCTTGGAAGGAGATGGAGGAGAATGATATTTCCTTTTCCTGTTAGTTCAGAGTTACAGGGATAAATTCAGTGACATCGTGGAAAGAGTGACTTCTCATATGGATGGCAGATGGGGCTGTCATATTTCTTAAAATACCAACAGCATAACCAGGAAAGGCTCTATTTTAAGTTTGGGATGTAAGCTCTATCTCTTGGGTATGGCAAGCTGTGCTTTCCAGACTCCTGAAATGATTTCTGCTAGCTAAAATAACACTCAAGTCGCTAAAATTTAGTTGCTTTTGCATCCAACACCTGGCTCTTGGTTGAATTGTTTATACTCATGGGTTTAATTTTAGATTTAAGTTTCATATTTTTCCTACTACTCTAGATATTCTTGATTTTCTAACTGAATTTAAAATGTTTATGATTTACCAGCAGTAATTTTAGACCTTATTGTAAATATGCAAAATGCTACAGCAGCCTATTAGTATGGACTTACTGATTTGCTCTCTGTCTCTTTGGCCAGGACACAAAATCTTTAGATGCTTTACCAGTTCCTTTTATATTCAACCCCTGATTCACTGACAAAATAAAGAGGGATATAGGTAATGAAATGAACTTGTGTTTATTTTATTTGTTTGATGAGCTGGCTTTGGGGCAGTTTTTGTTTTTATTCTATTTGCAAGGCGCTTAAATATATTGCAGCAAGGCTGGGTGGTCAGACTAAAAGGCCTCCTTGTTATTCTATAAACTCCCTCCAAGTTTTTAGCAAAGCCATTGACTTCTCAGAGATTTCAGCTTATTGTTCCTGCTTTTTGAAGTCTTGATGAGTAATGGCAAATACTGAAAGTAGCGTTTTGTACAGTGCTCTGGGGTTCTTTTACATTTGAATGTTTGTTCTTCCTACTGCCCTTCTAGCCTGAGGTCAGGTGTGACCTTCTTCACTGTTTCAGTGTAGGAGGGGTTTCTTTCTTCGGCTGTCTAAAAACAGCACCCAGCTCACTTTCTGTCCTGGGACTCCTAAATCAGAATATTAACTACGCTTTTCTTCCTGTCAGCTTCCTCAGCTCTGCCTTGGTATAATTATTGTCAAAAATAGTGATGATTACAGATAATATAATTATCTCCACCAAACTGAACTCCTTACAATCAGAGACTTTTCAGTCCATCAATCATTTTTTTAAAAGTCATTTACTTATTGAGCACTTGCTTGTATCAGGTAAATTAAAGGCAGAAGAGTATGTTATTGGTGATAACAGGTTCTGTTCTCACAAAATTTAGAAGCTAATGAACTACCTTTCATTCCATACCCCCAACACTTTCCACCAAGACTGGCATACAGGAGGTAGTCAGAACATGTGGACAAAATCAATAATGAAAAACTAAATTCATAGTCAACACATCTGTTAAATAAATGATAGAATTTACTGATATCTAGTTGTAATGGAAAGAATATTCTAACTATCCTTAGAATATTCTGGGCAAAGGAAAAAATGGAAGACAGATAAAGTATTTTAAGAAACATATATCTTCTTTCTCAGGCTAGACTAGGTTTAATTTTGGAGAAGACCACTTGCACTAGCAATGAATTTAGAGGGAGCAATACATCATTTCTTAAACTTTCCAATGCTGACCTAAGAAAAGGTAGCTGCAGGTATTTTGGGCCTCTGAAACTTTCATTTCTAACAATTACATTCTGATGGGTACTCATCAACGTGCACTGTCACCTTGTTATAATGGAGTGTATTTCCTCTGCCTGAATAGATTTCCGTGCTCCATTTATTTGATAGGGTTTTTTTTTTTCCAGGAAAAATCCAATATTCAACAACTCTCCTCCATTTCATTATTGTTGAAATAACCTGTAAACAAAGATAACACAGAATGGATATTACTAATAGAGCATATTATAAGAAATGCACTGAATGTCAGATATGACTGGGAGATTGTGTATTTTATTATTTAAGGCCAAAATGAGGAAGGGAGACATTTCTTAGGATACATGTAGATAAAACAAGGGCAATGCAATTCATGCTGCATGGCCCAGACCCCAGTGGTTTGGGGTCAAAAAGAAAGTGAAGCAGAATGAGGAAGAGGACCGCAGATAGGAAAAGAAAGCTGTTCAAGCATAGACACAGACATTCTGAATTCGATGGATCCACTGAGTAAGATGGGTTGTGTTTTGTATGGTCAGTTAGGGAAACGGACTAAGAAATCTGCTTTTACTGGAATGGAAGTCACTGACTCTGAGGGACTATAGGCAAATACTTGACATCCCTGAGAATAGTTTTCTCATCTACCTCATCAGGACATAGAGGAAGTAGTTTTCCAGGTCCTTTGTTATTTAAGAATCTCTTTGTCCTTTGTTATTTAAGTGTTCCAGAGCACTCAAAGGCATTAAATACTTACTTTGGCTACAATGTGTTATCAATAATAAAATCCACATATCAAAAGAAAAAAATAAGTTCCTAAAAGTTTTCAATTCTTTTTTGCATATTTAGCTATTAATATATCTAGGTATCAAATCTGCCCAGGGCTCCGTAGCATGGCATCTATCTGTCAGTCCGCAAACAGAGCCACTGTAAGTTTTATGGGAACTGAGAGTTTATTACAGAAATTAGATTTTAGACAAATGGAAGGCGAGGTAGGGAAGTGGTGGTCTGAAAAAGGTAAGTCGAAGAGTCGGCGCAACAGCTGCTAATCAGTGTATCTGACGCACCGGTGTGCGTGGTCAGGTCCAAGCCAATGTGGACGGTGCGGGGGCAAACTTTAAGATATCTCTAGAAGTTGCTACCTCAGAGGAAAGTGTTGCCCCCACAGAGAAGTTACCCCTTTGTGAGTCTACAACCATGTCTCTGGAGTTGGGCCAGGTGTTGTTGTCGATGTGGATCTTTAGAAGGGACTTAGACCCCTTAGGAATACAGGTTTAGGTAACAGCAGGTAAGCTACCAAACCTGCAGAGGTGATAACTGAAGGTGAGGGAATGTAGAATGCATAGTAGAGGAGGGAAATAATCACCAGTTGCAAGTTCAAAACCAACAGCAACAGCAGAGGATGTAGTTCATCCTATTGCCCTTTCTATTTTAAGTTTCCTTTTACATGTGAAGTTGGTCTGTGCAGAGAGAGGGGAGGACTATGGCAGCGATGGAGTTCTGCTGTTCAATATGTTAAGATAGAAGTTCCTGTGAAGAGTGTAGGAGCTGATAGCTTCCAGCTACATTGCTATTGAAATATGCACCCTGTTCACACCAAGTCCATGATCCCTCTATCCAGTGACTGAACCCTGCAGGGGCACTAGACTCTGGCCATTTATGCTCAGTGCAGGCCTCCTCTAATTGGGCAATTGCTTCTCTGGGCTCCTTTGAGCTGGCTGAGACTTTCTCAGAACTACAGTGCAGCATCAGGCTCTTCCTACTGCACTATCTTCCCTTCCTTTCCCCCTACCTGGTAGGAGCTTCCTGCAGCCCTCACAGACCAGAACCACTCTAAAGGTAGTCCCTGCCTGCTCTGTTCCCTCTCACCTTAACTTTGCACTGACCTTGCCCCATTAGCTTGCACTTCTAATTCTGTCATAGTATTTGCTTCCTGAACAGACACACAGGCTCCACTTTTATTCCTCTCCGTCTTACAGACTATCTTGATGACATGGTATCTGTTTACTAAAGAAGCTGAAGTAGCAAAGAACAAGACAGTGTCTTTGAAGGGTAACCGTGACCTAGTGCTGTGGACAGGTCTGATGTCAGGTCTGATGTCAGGTCTGTTAGCAGTTTTACTCCACTAGCTACTCAGTAGTAGCTTTTTGGTTCCTAGCAAATTAAAATCAGAGTGGCTGTCCAGACAGAATTTGCTTCTCCCTCCTCTCCTGACATCATACACATTGACTAGATTTTAATCTGTTTAAGTTATCTGCTGATCCTCCCTTTTCAATTTGACAGTCATTCCTTCATATGGAATTATATACATTTCTCATATTCTAGCTTTTTTTCTTCCGGTTTCCTTCAGCTGACCCATTTTCATGCATAGGCCCATGCAAAATTCTATCCTGCTTCTCTTTCTTCTAGGCAAATTCTGCTCACCAGAAACCACCCCGAGACTCTTTGACCCTGACCCACAGCAGTTCTTTTTAGCTAGCATTTCAGCACGAACTTAGACTGGATTTAGCCAAGTCATGACATTTACCCCCCAAAATTATTGCAATTATAGGTAATAACAATATTTGGTATTTGTAATCCCTTATAATTTTGAGATGAATTGTAAATCGCCTCTGCAAAGAGACATTCTTATTTTTCTACACACAACACAGCTGTGTGACATTGTTTTAAATATTCCTCTCATATTGACCAAGAACATCCACCAACTCTGGATAATGATTTTAAAGGAACTGAAGAGCCTTATTTTTTTTCTTAAACTTGTCTCATTTCATGCATTATTTTGATGTGACAGCCCAGTATCTTAATAATTGTTCAGTAGATATTTAACTAAATAATTCAATTATCTGAGACTCTGAGTCTTCCTACTCCAATAGGTATAAGGATTTTGAGAAATAAACATGGCTCCCCTCAGATGTCCTACCAGAGATATTTCAAAGGGGTCTTAGTCTATAAATACAGTGCTTATCAGAAGTATAGGAAGTCAAGTCTTCTCTTCCTTGGCTGGGAAAGCCCAGGTTAAAATGTAATGATAATTGTAAGTTCCAGAGAGATCAACACTGATTTTTATCACAGTACCCATCACCATATTCCAGAATCCACTATGTATCCCATAATTGACATTGATGCCACGAAACCTGCTAAAATTAGTTGATAGTAACACATACTAGGATGGTGAATAAATCATTTATGTAAATGTGACTAACTTTCTGCTGGTGTTTGTAATGAGGAGAGGCAGCCAATTTAGCACCTTGTTTTTCTGAACATTGATTGAAAAGTTAAAAATTCCATCTTCCAGCTGTCTTGTTTAGACTATTCATGTCAAACAACTAATTCACTCCTAGGTTTCCTCCCATTCTAACCTCTCCCCACTTAACTGAATCTCATCTTCCTGTAGATATGCTGACACTGAGGTGTTTTTTCAGACTGAATCTATAAAAGCCTGTTGGTACCTATATAATTTCCTCTGTCTGGGAACCAGTCTAGTCAGTTTGTTTGATAGCAAAACCCCAAGTATTGGGTAACTTCTAGAATATAGAATCAACTATTGATTTCAGTGAAAAGATTCAAACTAGTCTTGGGTATTAGCCTGCCCTGTGTCAGAAATTATAAACCCTGGTCATCCTGAGGCATAATCTAAATCACAGCACCTGGAATATTTGTAGAAGAAAGCCAGGGTTTAATAAAAGTGTTTCAAATATGTTCAGAGACAATACTGAGTTTTGCTGTGATGGACACAGCTGGAAGATATGGTCCAGTTACTGACTGAAATATTTATTATTTATTTGGGGTGTGTCTTTCTTAAACTTCCGATTACACTCCTGTTTATAAAATCTTAAAATTTTTCTGACCCACACACTTCACTAGTACTTTGACAAATCCTCCAACCATGGTCAGCTTCTCTTCCTAGGACTCATTCTTGTGTATACCAGTGTTATTGCTATTGTTATTTTAAAGTATGAACCATGGGATACCTACAGTGTCTCCTAGACTGATTAATAAAAACTACAAATATCAGAAATTAAATCATAATTTCTATATGTAGGACCCTGGACTTTGCATGTAAACAAATTTTCACAATTTATACAATTTAGAAAAACAAAAAAAATACACATTTTTTTCATTTTTTGGTATCTATAGGAGGTGATGGATTTTTAACTAAACTTATCTATATCTCAAAAAACTATTTAAAAAACTTTTAAAGACATGACTATAGTTTGAAAAATATTACTGTAGCTTGTTTATCTGGCACTGAGGGTTTTACCCTAATTGAGATATAATTATTTTAATAACAGCTTTATTGAGACACAGTCTTCATTTACCATAAAGCATACCCTTTTAAAGAGTATAATTCAGTGGTCTAATTATATTCAAGATGTGATGTTGAGTTTTTTAAAATAATTCATTATCCTGGAGACTTCTATTGCACTGTATTTATATATAGTATAGATGCCTTTACATTTAGTAGCTGAGTCTACCATATCCCTGAACATGTAGACTGCTGATGACCCAACTTGAAGTCCAAGTCTATTCCTGAGAATATGTCCTTGGATTCATGAACATGTATTTTTTATTCCAAATGAGCTTTCTCCTGAAGAACTAGCAAGTCTTAGAGTCAACTCCACTGGGAATATTTCACGAAATTCTTTAGAGACAGCCTTGCCTAGAAAAGCAAGTAAGTGTTTGAGATAATGCACCATTAGGTTAGGTGGAAAGTATAGGGCCATATTGATAAAATTAGGAACTCAAGATTACATTGGATTTGGTAAAAAACTATAGGGATGCATTGGGAAGTCAGTAAAATTATATGAATGAATATGTTATGGGTGTTTGTATAAAATTATTCTGACAAGGGTGTACCACATGGGTCAGAGAGAAGTGAGCCTAAAATCAGAACCAAAAAGAAGGATATTGAGCCAAACCAGGAGCTAGATGATAAAGCCTGGGTCTCAGTATGATCTGTCAGAAAGGAGAGGAAATACTGCTAACATGTGTTGAATAAGTGGAGCTGCAAAGATCAAACTACACAATGCTATGGCTTGGTGGCTGGGTCATGGTGGTGCTGCTGAGAATGGAAACAGAGTTGATAGTAGAGCTGATAGAGATGAATGAAAACTCCAAAGCCTGGACCTCACTGCATAGCCCAAGTTGCTAGTGTCATTTCTCAGCTACAAAATGTGATTGTGCTAAGATGGACAACCAGAAGGGGATGACTACTGGATGTCTGGATAAGCTGCATAATGGCAAATAATACTATCTCTGGAAAGTGAGGTGAATGGTGCTAGTGTGTCTCTGTCCAATGAGTGGTGTTAGGCACTTACCCAGTGTTTTATACAGAGCATTCTCTCTCCAACGAATTCAGTTTCACCTTCTTTACCACATTTTTCCCTAATACCTTTCTATGTCAATCCTTGTTGCAGTAAGGAATTGTAGAGAGGAGATGTTTATAATATATTTGAAATATATTTCCGTATGAATCAGGACACTCAGCTACAAATACCCAAATACCCCAAACACTTTTTGGGTGATACATATAACATCTAGGCCAAAGTATTTAAGAAGACTGCGCCACCTCCAGCTGCCTCTTCCCCTTCGGTGGTGACTGTGCAGGCTACATGTTAAATGAGCCTGGGTCCTCCACTCATCGCATGGAGAACTTTACTAGAGAGTTGTCTGATCCAAATCAGATTTTGTGTGAGTGAGAAGTAAATGTTCTGTTAGGCCACTATGTTTACTTGTTACTGCAGTCTTGCTTTTATATTCTGCCTGATATTCTAAGTCAATGTGGCCTGCACTAATTTAATTAATTAAGATAACAAAACAAAGCACCATGGTCTAAATTTCTCAAGGTAACTGACTTTATGAATAGTAGGACTTAGGTGACTCCTTGTCTCTGTTTTGTGTTTCTCTATGTTGACTTTATTCCTAGACAAGCTCTTACTCTAAAGTATCTCCACTCCTTATACTTATAGTTTAGCAGACTAATAAAAAAGTTTTTTAATGTGCAATATTTTCCTCTCTCTGAAACAAAAAGACAAACACACACATACCTGGAATTGAATACCACTGCATTGGTTTAGATTGTGTATTTATTTCTCTGTCCATGAATATAAATCATGACTGGAGATTTAATGTGTTATGACTGACCTGTCCAGGGTCCAAGATGTATGATTAATTCTACCCAAATCGTACAGACTAACAATGAGTGACAAGTGGTTCCACAAAATCAAATAGAATTGCTACCACTAAATAGGGTGAATTGATACTGGGAGGCAAAAAAAAAAAAAAAAGTCCACATTAATTTACATATTTCAGTATAGACATTATCTTTTAATAACTAACTCTAGGCAACATTGTACAGTTATGCCCTATGGAGTGTCTCTTTAGTTAATATTTCCTGATGAAATTATGTCTTTTTGTGTTTAATATTCAGTCTTCATGGAGCTTACAGCACTCTCATTTGCAACATTTTCCAGACTAGCTTTGCATCAGAAAATTTATATTTTTGTCCCTAGAGTTCAATAAAACATTTCAAACAAAATGATGTAGGAAATGCCTTGAGTTATATTGCAAAAACAATTAAAAGAATGTCAAAATCATGATAAATGTTTTGAAAAGTATAAAGAATGATGAGTGTCAACAAAGAGAACATGTAGGGTGGATGTGTGTGGTGCTAAGAAAAGCATCACAGTGTCACACTCAAGGTGAGCCATTCTCTGCTACTGGGCACTGGTCCTGAAGATCTTTCATACTGTTGCCAAGTTTTTGCCAAAAAGTAATTGTCATGTGCTCTGCAAGCACATGGAAGTATTCATGACAGTTGTGGGGAACTAGCAAAGCAAATGAGAAAGTGATTGCATTGAAATTGAAATGTTACTGCATAAAATGTAATTTTGAAAAATTATTCTATTATTCAATAATCACAAACTTTCAGCCTGAGTATTTTATATGCTAACAAGATAATTTGTTAATTTCCTAGAGGCATTTGTGTTTGTGTGTGTTTTAGTCATATTTAGAAATATGTTGAGAGTTTTGTGTTGAGGCATAACATATTTTTTCCTATAAAATAATGGGAAAACTTACGAGGTATTGTTTGGGTCCCCCCCCCACCCCCATAGTGAATTTGAGTTTCAGAGCTGAATTACTATCCATAAACAGGAGATCTCTATTTCTAAGCAGTTGTCTTGGCCCTATACATGGCTCTGTGTTAATCTTTCCCCTCTAGAGTCATTTCCTCTGCTGCTCTTAATTTTCTAGGATGATGGAATAACTAGAACTCCTATTCAATGAGAGGTGCAATGTAAAAGTGAGGGCCAAAAATTACAAATGGCATTAAACACTAGCATCTAGTAGGCCTGCTCTTAGGCTATATAGCAACATCATTAACTAACCCTGAGGCTCTTATGGGTTCTAAAATCATTTCTTAGTGGGCTTGATGAAATTTAACTCCTTTATTTTACTTACACACATTTATGGATGACACATTCAAATATGGCATAAACACAAGGCACATTCAAAATAATGAGTCTGGTTAATGATTCACAGTCCAACTTGTGAATGCCATGTAAAGTGCTGGCAAAAAAATGATAAAGCATTGAACATCTGAAATTACTGCTTTTCTCATTTTTAGGTGAACATCAGGTGTGCCTTCTGGTTTGTTCATTTATTCATTAATTCAACAAATATCCATTGACTTTCTGCTGTTTATAGGGCTTAACCTGACCAAAATATTTTCATTTTGAAGAATGAATCTTAACTCTTTGATAGATACTGTCTTCAGTGATCAATTTGGAGCTACAGTTTGAAGAGATGGAAAGGAATTCATTCACATCTTTGGGAACAGAATTCTGGAAATGAGGAATCACTCAGATAAACAATATGGAATGGGTGAAGAAAACAGATTATTTAAATACTTGAAATGGCTTTCAATAATAGCCTGAATACTTATTGTGGGCCAGACACTATGTTAGCCCTTTACATGCAATATGTCTTCTAACTTTCCTAGCCAACCCTGTGAGGTAGTTACTATTACTATATATATTCTATAAATATACTTATTTATAAATGCATATAAATAGGGAGAGGGTTAGGGAGATGAAACAATTCATCCATGATTACTTAATTAGGACAGGAGCACTAGAATGTATAACCAGTTCTGTCTTGAAAGATGGTTAGGATTTGCATAGGTACATAAGCACAAAACTTGTGTCACAAAGACATGGAGAGCACACATATGAAGTCAGATTAAAACCCACTACTAGACCAATTTGACTGGCATGAATAGTTTGCATAGGGAAGGTATCACAAATTCACATGCTATTTAAAGAAAATGTATGTTTTGGTTATTTATTGCTGTTTAACAAACACCCCCAGAACTTGGTGGCCTCGAACAATAGCAAGCATTTGTTATCACTCAAAATTTTGTACATAGACTGGGCTCAATAAGTTTGTTCCTCTGCTTCATATGGTATCAGCGGCAGCTGTGGTAGTCCACAGGCTTGAGTCAGTTGAAACGTGAATATTGACTTTGTATCCTGCTGTTTTGCCAAATTCACTTATTAGGTAGAGTAGTTTTTTGTTGGAGTCTATAGGGTTTTCTATATACACTATCACATCATCTGTAAACAATGACAGTTTTGCTTCCTCTTTTCCTATTTGGATGCCTTTTATTTCCTTTTCTTGTCTGATTGCTGTGGCTAGAACTTCCAATACTATCTTGAATAAGAGTGGTGAAAGTGGACATCCTTGTCTTGTTCCTGATCTTAGTGGGAAAGCTCTAAGTTTTTGCCCATTGAGTATGATGTTGACTGTAGGTCTCTCATATATGGCCTTTATTATGTTGAGGAATGCTCCCTCTATCCTCACTCTGCTGAATGTTTTAATCATAAATGGGTACTATACCTTATCAAATGCTTTTTTCTGCATCTATTGATATGATCATATGATTTTTGTGTTTCGTTTTGTTTCGTTGATGCATTATATTTATTTATTTGAGAATATTGTGCCATCTTTGCATCCCTGGGATGAATACTACTTGATCATGGCATATGATCTTTTTAACAAATTGCTGGGTATGGTTTGCCAATATTTTGTTGAGAATTTTAGCATCTATGTTCATCAGCGATATTGAACTGAAGTTTTCTTTCTTTGTTATATCTTTATCTGGTTTTATGATTAGAATTATGCTGGCTCCATAAAAAGAGTTTGGGAGTCTTCCATCTTCTTTGGCTTTTTGGAATAGTCTGTGAAGGATAGGTGTTAACTCATCCTTAAATCCTTTGTAACATTCTCCTGTGAAACTGTTCAGTCCAGGGCTTTTGTATGTAGGGAGTTTTTTGATTACTGCTTCAATTTCATCAGCTGTTATTGGTCTGTTCAGGCTTTCTGCTTCTTCTTCATTCAGTTTCAGAAGATTATATTTTTCTAGAAATTTTTCCATTTCACCTAGGTTTTCAAATTTCTTGACATATAGTTCTTCATAATAATTTCTTACAATCCTTTGTATTTCTGTGGTGTCAGTTTTAATCTCCCCTCTTTCATTTCTGATTGTGTTTATTTGGGTCCTCTCTCTTTTTTTCTTGCTGAGTCTGCTTAAAAGTTTGTTGATTTTGTTTATCTTTTCAAAGAATCAGCTCCTGGATTTATTGATCCTTAGAATTGTGCTTTTAGTCTCTATGTTGTTTAATTCTGCTCTGATCTTGGTTATTTCCTTCCTTCTACTTGCTCTGTGCTGTCTTTGTTGTTGTTACTCCAGTTCTTGTAGGTGTAGGGTTAAATATAAGTCATGACACCATAAAAGTCCTAGAGGAAAACATAGGCAGGAAAATCTCAGACATTCCACACAGCAGTATTTTCACTCTTATATCCCCTAGAGCAAGAGATATAAAGAAAAGAATAAACAAATGGAACCTCACCAAATTAAAAAACTTCTGCACAGCTAAAGAGAATGGCATTAAAATAAAAAGCGAACCAACCATATGGGAAAACATATTTGCCAATGATGCCTCGGACAAGGATTTGATCTCCAAAATATATATAGAACTCCCATGACTCCACTCCAGGAAGACAAACAACCCAATTAAAAAATTGGCAAAGGACTTGAACAGACACTTCTCCAAGAGGACATACAAGGGACCCAGAGACATATGAAAAAATTCTCAGCATCAATAGCCATTAGAAAGATGCAAATTAAAACCACAATGAGATACTACTTCACACCAGTGAGTATGGCCACCATAAATAAATCAACAAACAACAAGTGTTGGAGAGGATGTGGAGAAAAGGGAACCCTAGTGTACTGTTGGTGGGAGTGCAGACTGGTGCAGCCACTATGGAAAACAGTATGGAATTTCCTCAGAAAACTAAAAATGTAACTGCCTTTTGATCCAGCAATCTCACTGCTGGGATTATATTGTAAGACCCCTGGAACACTAATCCAAAAGAACCTATGCACCCCAATGTTCATAACAGCACAATTTATAATAGCCAAGTGTTAGAAGCAACCTAGGTGCCCATCAGCAAATTAATGGATCAAAAAACTGTGGTACATTTGCACAATGGAATACTATACAGCAGAAAGAAAGAAGAAGCTCCTACTCTTTATGACAGTATGGATGGAGCTGGAGAGCATTATGCTTAGTGAAATAAGCCAGGTGGTGAGGGACAAATATCATATGATCTCACCTTTAACAGGAACTTAATCAACAAAACAAACAAATAAGCAAAATATAACCAGAGATATTGAAATTAAGAACAATGTGACAGTAACCAGAGGGGAGGTGGGAGAGGATAATGGGGGAAAAAGAGGGAAGTGTTTTCAGGAACAACTATAAAGAACACATGGATAAAACCAAGGCGGGGTGGAAGCAAGTGGGGGAGGTGGGGATGGCTGGGGTGGAGGGTAAATGCAGACAATTGTAATTGAATAACAATAAAATAATTAAAAAAGAAATATGAGATTACTTGAGTCAGTGAGAAACGTAAGATCAGGTAGTTTGTAAAGGGACTTCTGGGAAGACTGGTAGTCACTGGGCAGTCCACAAAAGGAGAAGCACCAGTGCCCATAGTGGGCTCTGTTGGTATTGTTGATAAAAGTAGTGGGTGCACTGACTTGTGGGAGATAATTTTATAGCTTGGGATTAGAGCAGAAGTCAGTGGCTTGAACATAGTGGTGCATATATTCTTTTGAATTGGTATTTCATAATTCTTAAGATATATTTCCAGAAGTAGGATTGCTGGGTCAAAAGGCAGTCCCATTTTTAATTTTTTGAGGAATTTTCATACTGTTTTCCACAGGGGTTGTACCAATCTGTATCCCTACCAACGGTGCACGAGGTTTCCCTTTTCTCCACATCCTCACCAACACTTGTTTTTTGTTGATTTACTGATGGTAGCCAGTCTGGCAGGTGTGAGGCGGTATCTCATCTTGGTTTAAATTTGCATTTTTCTGACAATTAGTGATGTTGGGCATTTTTTCATATGTTTATCAGCCACCTGTATATTCATAGCAACATTATTTACAATAGCCCAGATCTGGAAGCAGCCCTAGCGCCCATCAATACATGAGTGGATAAAAAATGCTGTGGGACATTTACATAATGAAGTAGTATGTAGCTGTATAAAAGAAGGAAATCTTACCTTTTACAATAGCATGGATGGGCCTGGAAAGCATTATGCTAAGTGATATAAGCCAGTCAGAGAAAGATAATTACCATATGATTTCGCTTATGTGTGAAATCTAACGAAAAAAGTAAAAACAAACAAAATAGGGACAGAGGCCTAGATACATGGAACAATATGACAGCTGTCAGATAGGAAGGAAGGGAGGGGCTGGATGAATGAAAGTGAAGGGATTAGACAAAGAAACATGTATGTATAACCCACAGACACAGACAACAGTGTGGTGATGGCCAGAGGGAAGGGAGCAGGGCTTGGAAGGAGTGGGGCAGAGGAGGGGGAATGGTGATATCTGCAATAGTATCAACAGTAAAAATAAAATAAAAGGCAAGAAAAAAAGAAGTTAGCGGCTTGAAAAATCTATATCATTTGTCCAGTTGATTGGGTTTATATTGAAATCAATAGAACACGGTTGAAAACCAGAGCCAGGAGTGAGGGTAAGGCAGGTAAATCCTAATAGGTCAGGATCTATACAGTAAATTCTGGGTGTGTGCGGTCAGTTCAAGTCCTCCAAGAAGCAGATGCCGACAAGGGATTACACTGCAGGGCATTTATTGGGGGGAATCTCTGTGAAGGATGAAAAGGGAGGGGAAGCCAGAGGACCAAAGGGACCCTTCACTCTATGATGCACATGTGACACATGAGAATAAGAGGGAGAGGAAAGACAGGGTAGGAAGAGTCTAGGCTGGAGGCAGCTCTCACAAAATTCTGGCCAGATTGAGCTCAGGAGTCCTTGAGCTAAAGGCACTTGTTAAAATAATGCTGAGTGTTACAGGAGGGACCTACATTACTATTCCCGCCATCCTCAGCCATTCACTGGGAGCAGCCCACAGGAAGCCGGGCTATAGCTCAAATTCGGGCATCAGTCCAGAAGGGCAGCTGCTAGGGCTGTCAGTCAATTATACTCCCCACAGATCTGAGCTGCGTGTTTTCAAGGCTGCCATAGAACCCAATGGACCCTAGTATGCCTACTTGGAGACATACTGAGTTGAATAATAGAGAACGTACCCCTTTGTGATAAAGCCTCTGGATAGCAGATTTTTCTAAAGCTCTTGGGTAAGACGGGATAATGATAAAGGCTACATTTTGAATTAGCCCCAAGCTAGGAAGTTTATGTGCACTATCTCATTTACATTGTATAAGAAAGCAATGAAGTAGACATTAGCACTTTAATACTTATTTTATAGATGTGGAAATAGACCTACTGAGATTATGGTTCTTACTCAAGGTTGCATCTGTTAGAAGCGGCATAATTCTTAACCACTGTCACAAACAAAACCTTTTTAACACCCATAAATTGCAGTACCACCTAGGAATTTTGAATCTCGTGTAGAATTTTTTACAGCAGAACTTGACTATTGAGGGTTGTGAGACCTTCACAATGTCCTGACCTTCACCACAGTCCAAGAAAATCATTATTTCATATTGTAGTTCTCCAGTGTTTCCCCTGCTAGCTTTTATAAAAAGGTATTTTGTTCCAGAATCATTATATTTTAGTCACTCTTCCACCTATGCTACACCTTCTGATGTTTTTCTTACTATATTGAGGTAGTACACACGTGAGGCTTTGGGTAGATGCCACGGTATATAGGAAGGAAGGGAAACAGAATTAAGGCACCTGTGCTTAATGTAACCTGTTCTAATGTAACCTGTGCATCATTTCCTAAAACCTCCTTGAAGTAGCTCGAAGTTTTAATTACTACTAGATCTTACATTCCTTGAGAACTGACACTGTGTGTTATTCAGGATAACACCCAAGAAAGACCCTTGTCTAAAATATGTGCTCAATCAGTGTGTTCCTGACTCCCCAAAAATGACAAAATTAAGAATTATTTTTCCTACATTCTTTAATAAAAATAACTAACATGTATTAAGTATTCCTCCTATACCAGGTGCTTTTCTAAGCATTTAATACACCTATTTTAGCCCATTTAATCCTTAGCAAACTCTATGAGTTTAATGATTATTCTAATTTTATAGATGTGTAAACTGAGATACAGAAAAAACAGTTAATTTGCCCAAAGTCAGCCAGCATTTGAAGCCAGGTGACCTGACTCTGGAGTCCATTCACCACATGACAGAGCCTCTCTGCTTAACAAAGGCTAATTACTCAGTAAGGAAGTGGTACACTATGTGTTATAAATAGTGATCAATGAATTATTCAGCAGTTCTGTGCAATAAGTAACAACGAGGTGAGTTTGTCGGAATTGTTTTCACTCTCCTATTGGGATGGTCATATAGGGATTTCATTTTGGGGGGAAAAAACCCTTTATTTTTCCTTTCTTTATTCACAGAGAATGTGAAAGAGTGAACTGAAAGGGGATGGAACAAACATATTCACTCTGGCCCAGCTTTGTCCAGGCTAATGGTCATGAGCTAATATGAAGGCGAACTTTCAAGGATGGAATTATCTTCTGGAGTACAGGCTTCTCCCATTAGGTGAGTGTTCTAGGAACCCATCTGTATCAGTGTACCAGCTGGCCTTGTTGTGAGAGGCTGCGTTTGGCTTCAGTTAAGTTTTTTGAAGACTCCTTTAACGCTTTTGCCCATTTCATGATGGGTGATTTACGAACATACTGGCCCATACTGTGCTGAGTGTTCAGCAGTTTTTGGCCAAAAATGGCATGACCCCCACACCCTTCCTATTCATCCGATCTTGCCCCAGTGAGTTTTTATTGTTTCTCTGGATGAAAAAAATCCTCAAAGGGAAACATTTCGCCCCTGTGGAAGAGATGAAACAAAAAACAGCAGAAGCACTAAAAGGCATCAAAATCAACAAGTTCAAAAACTGTTCTGAGCAGTGGAAAAAAATGTCTCCAAGCTGTAGTGCATCAAATGCAGATTACTTTGAAGGTGACTGAAGTTTAAATACGTATGAATAAACCCAATTTTTTATAAGTAAATTCCATTTTGGGGGGTCTCCCCTTGGATTCTACTGGCTTCATTGAGAACAAGAGTAAATTTGCAACTTCTTCCTTCAGGCTCCCACCATTCCCAGGGGAAGGAGAAGCCTAGCAAGAAGGTAGAGGAGGCAGACCTTTCTGTTGTGAATGAAACACATGTAGCATCAAATTTATGAGAGGACATTGCTGGTCACTTGGAGGAAGGAAGCTCTGCGCACACATTGCAATGAGCAGGGGCTGGCTGTGCACCTACTTCTCTAAAGGAAGTTTTATTGGAACTCTGCCAAGCTCCTTCATTTATCTATTGTCTATGGATGCTTTTGTTTTATACCAGTGGAGGTGACTGGTTTCTACAGCAACATCATAGCTCATGAAACCTAAAATAATTACTGTGTAGCATATATAAAGGAGTTTGTTGACCCCTGGTATTGAGCATGACAGAGGCTAATTCTAGGCTCTGGAGCTGGGTTGTCAGTGTTGAGATGCTGGCTCTGTTGCCCGCTCACTATGGGATGTCAGACATGGTCCTCAAACTTTCAGCTTTGCAGTTTCCCTCTTCTATAAAGTGTGCTTATCATATTTACCTCTTAAGGTTTCTCCAAATTAAGTGTTTTAGTACATGTTAATCCGTTAATATGATGGGGGATGCATAGTGAATACTGAGTAAGTGTAAGCTATGATCATTTTTATCATCATTATTCTTTATCTTTATTAAGCCTTAAGTCCTTGCTTTGCTTAGTCAAAGCCATGATCCTTAGAGTTAAGGGAAAAAAAACACACAGAAGCAGCTCTCTTTTGAATTAGACTTTGTATCAGGGGCAAATAGTATTTATTTACTCAACAGCCTGTAAACTGCCAATTCATGTCGGCCTGGGCTGTTGCCTATCTCTCTACTCACAGGAAGAAAAACACAAAATTTCCAACCAGCATAAATTGGCTTTCAGTAAGTTTGTAAGCTTCTTATAATTAGTTACTTCCTTGAAATGAATAAATTGATTGATCAGTAATCGTAAGTGTGGTCGTTTCTGTTATCTCCTCCTCTATAGAGAAGAGTGATATATGAATATATATTTATTAATGGGGTAGGAAATATAAGGCACAAGGAGAGCTCTGAGGGATATTTGGTCTGATGTACCAGCAAGCGGAGTGAAATTTAGCCCCTGTGGTCCTTTAGGGGGTCAAAGAGCAAGCTGCAGATACAGAGGTTCTGCTGAGCTGTCTGTGGCTTTCAGCGAAGCTGCTAATGGAATAATGATAGTTCCTGACATAAAGCAGAAGGTGTTCTATTTTTAGGCAACAGAAGCTATGCACTAGAGATAGTCCAAACACATTCTTATCAGAGAGGATACTGAAAAATGCCCACAGTTTCCTAACACCCTGTTGCCATAGGTAACATGACAGTCTCCTGGAGAAGAGCCACACAGAGAGTCCTAATAATACTACCATTTGTCAAGCATTTACTGTGTACCTGGAACTGTGCAAAGTGCATTATCCCAGCGAATCCGAAAATAGTCCAATGAGGAGGTGCTAATATTGTTTCCATTTTACAGATGAAACTGCTACTTACAGGTGTTAAATATTGGAGTGTGAAAAGCAGAGCCATTTTCAAATCCATTTGTGGTTGACTCCAAATTCCAAGCTCAATTAGAAAAGGAAAATAAGATATAATTAGTTTAAACTCTCAGCTCTCAAATCAAATTAGAGAAATGATTCCCTAGCCTTTCATTATTTTCAAGGCATATTGCTCTTTCTTCCATGGACAGGAAATGTATGAAGCAATTTAGAATATGATAATAGTGACCTCGCTTCCGGCCAAGATGGAGGCATAGGTGGACACACTGTGCCTCCTCTCACAACCAAAATTAAGGACAACAAATATTTAGAAACAAAAAAACAACCAGAACTTATAGAAAATTGAACTGTATGGAAGTCCGACAACCATTCATCCAGACTGGTAAGAGGGGCAGAGTCGTGGCAGGAAAAAGTGGAGATGCGGACCCAGGAATGCAGGCAGCAGTGGTTGGCAGTTCCCAGGTGCACAGGCGGCAGCTGGCAGACTCTGGGCATGGGGTGGCAACTGTGCAGACCCAGTGAGGCTGCACAAGGTGGCTGGCTGACCAGGTGGTCCCACATTTGCTCACGCAGATAATCCAGGTGAAGGGTAAGCAGCGGAAGGAATTAGAACCCAGAAGAGAGAGGAGCAGGCACCATTGTTCCCTCTTGGACCCCACCCCCACATACAGCGTCACTACCCAGCAACTGGGCTGCCCTGCACTGGGGAACACCTAAGGCTCCACCCCTCACTATGTAACAGCCGTGACCAGACCAAAACCAAAACAAAACAACAACAACAACAACAACAAAACACCAAAAATGGCCCAAACCAGAGAACAAATGAAAGCCCCAGAGCCAATTCCTCTAAGCCATTAAGAAATAGCCAAGCTATCAGATGCACAGTTCAAAGCCCTGGTGATCAGGATGCTCACAGAATTGGTTGATTTTGCTCACAAATTAGATGAACAAATGTAGGCTACAATACGTGAAATGAAGGAAGATGCATGGGGAACCAATGGAGATGGGAGGAAAACTGGGACTCAAATCAATGGAGTGGACCAGAAGGAAGAAACTAACAACCAAACAGAAAACAAGGAAGAAACACGAATTCAAAAAAATGAGGAGAGGCTTAGGAACCTCCGGGACATTGTTAAATGTCCCAACATCCAAATTATAGGAGTACCAGAAGGGGAAGAAGAAGAGCAACAAGTGGAAAACTTATTTGAACAAATAATAAAGGAGAACTTCCCCAATCTGGCAAAGGAAATAGACTACCAGAAAGTCCAGGAAGCTCAGAGAGTCCCAAAGAAGTTGGATCCAAGGAGGAACACACCAAGGCACATTGTAATGACATTAGCCAAGATTAAAATGAAGGAGAGAATTCTAGAAGCAACAAAGGATAAGGGGACAGTCACCTACAAAGGAGTTCCCATCAAACTGTCAGCTGATTTCTCAAAAGAGACCTTGCAGGCAAGAAGGGGCTGGAAAGAAGTATTTGAAGTCTTGAAAGACAGGGACCTACATCCAAAATTGCTCTATCCAGCAAAGCTGTCATTTAGAATGGAAGGGCAGATAAAGTGCTTCTCAGATAAGGTCAAGTTCAAGGAGTTCATCATCACCAAGCCCTTATTATATGAAATGTTAAAGGGACTTATCTAAGAAAAAGAAGATAAAAATAAGACAGTGAAAAGACAGCAAACTCACAGCTATTAAGAACCACACCTAAAACAAAAGCAAACTAAGCAAACAGCTAGAACAGGAACAGAACCACAGAAATGGAGATCACGTGGAGGGTTAGCAGCAGGGGAGTGGGAGGAGGAGAGAGGGGGAAAAGGTACAGAGAATAAGTAGCATAGATAGTGGGTAGAAAATAGACAGGGGGAGGGCAAGAATAGTGTGTGAAATGTAGAAGCTAAAGAACTTATGACACATGGACATGAACTAAGGGGGGGAATGTGGGTGGGAGGGGGTGTGCAGGGTGGAGGGGAACAAAGGGGGAGAAATGGGACAACTGTAATAGCATAATCAATAAAATATATTAAAAAATAAAAAAAAAAGAATATGATAATAGTATCCATGTCAGGGAAAAATTCAGCCAACGAGGGACCAGAATCTGAAGTTAGACCTATGGATGGTGGAAGGAGCTAGGACATAGTATTCCAAGGAAATAGGAATAGACAATAGGATTAAGCCAGCGGTTGCCTTCAACAAGGTGTGGTGGGGAGGTCACCGTGGTGGGTTCCCCAAGAGCAGGCACTATTTGGGTTCTGGGAAGGTGGCTACAATGGGGTTGGGCAGCAGTGCAAAGTTAACACCTGGCTGGGTATGTTTGGGCCAGGTGTCCTCTCTGAGGATTTTGGCAAAAGATCAGCAAGTCCTTATACAAGGGGACTAGAGTCATGGAAATTTTTCAGGACACAATATTAACTAAAACCTCAGTTATCAAAACACAGGCCCAATTACTCAGATTGTACCAAGAAATAAGAAATAGACCAGCAAAAATTTCAAAACAAGGTCTTTCAACAATTTTGTGTTGACTGACTACTTTGTGCCAGGAACTGGGTCCAGGGTGGTAGGCCGTGTGTCTAAAATCACCCTTGACTCCAGTTACACAGGGCTGGTTGTGGAGTCTGGGAAGAAAAATCAGTGAACTCAGTGACAGTGAGGGAAAATGAATAACATGTTTGCACCTAGTAATTTTAGATGGTATATGGGTTTGGCTCCACTTCCGTTGGATATATAGACTACAGCTGTGACTGGTAAGACATGGGAGCATTCAGACCTTAGAACTATGTGTATGTCATTTATTCATAATTTACTCTTTCATTCACTCATTTCTTTCAGAGAAATTATTGATGCCCTTATGTATGAGACACTATATCAAGTCTGGGGATACAGGATCAAATTAGATTTTTGTTTCTTTTCCCCGAGGAGCCTAGAATATATGTTAGAGGTTCGCAGATGTTGGTAGATATATAAGGATGACTTGCGGCACAAGGTCAAGCTTCACATGTACATACCCATTCTGAGATGCAGATGGGGCAGGTCAGAGTACATAGACTGGGAATACGCATTTTCATCAAGCACCACCAAATATGCTGATCAACTTAATCTGAAGCCAGTATTTGGAGGACTATGATTTAGATAAATATGAGCGTCTCTGATGCAACTTTTTCTGTGCGAAGTGTCGCATTCCAGGGCAAAAGAGGAAAAAATCTAGTATTTTAAACTGCACTGAAATAATATATCTTAGTTAGGTAGAAAGCAAACTATTCATTACTATGTTCAAGCAACCATAGATATTCACTTGCCTAAATTCTGTATGGGAAATTGAACTCCGTATCTTTTAAAACATTTCCGGCACCGAAACCTGTGCTTCTACGGCATCAAAGTTTAACTCACCTCATACTTTATACTTCAGGAAAGAAGTCATCATTTTGCCTTTCGGCAGGGTGGATGCTGCTGAGTAAGCAGCGTTGAAGTCTCCCCTCCTGCAGTTATCACATGTAGGTCGGAGCCTCCCTAAGAGCCCGAACTGCTGTGGAAGCAATTTACTGGAGGTTCACGCTTTGAAACAACAGATGAGAGTCCGAGGAGCCATGCCGAGCAATGCGGAACACTCGCAGGCTGCGTGGTGGTGAGAGATCCAGACCCCAAGTGCTCCAGAGGCTTTGGTTTGTTGCGTACGCCCCTGGGGAGGAGGTGGATGCAGCCAGGAACGCAAGGCCTCACGAGGCGGGTGGCAAAGTCGTGGAACCAAAGGGGGCTGTCTCCAGAGAAGATTCTCAAGGACCTGATGCCCACTTCACTGTGAAAAAGAATTTTGTTGGTAGTATTGAAGAAGACACTGATGAACATCACCTAAGAGATTATTTTGAACAGTATGGGAAAATTGAAGTGATCGAAATCATGACTGACCAAGGCAGTGGCTAAAAGAGAGGCATTGCTTTGCTAACCTTTGATGACCATGACTCTGTAGACAAGACTGTCATTCATAAATACTGTGCTGTGAATGGCCACATCTGTGACGTAAGGAAAACCCTCTCTAAGCAAGAGCTGACTAGAGCTTCATCCAGCCAAAGAAGTCAAAGTGGTTCTGGAAACTTTGGAGGTGGTCGTGGAGGTGGTTTTGGTGGGATTTACAACTTTGGCTGTGGAGGAAACTTCAGTGGTCAAGGTGGCTTTGGTGGTAGCCATGGTGATAGTGGATATGGTGGCAAATGAGGATGGCTATAATGGATGTGGTAATGATGGAAGCAACTTTGGTGGTGGTGAAAAATACAATGATTTTGGCAACTATAACAATCAATCTTGAAATTGTGGACTCATGAAAGCGGGAATCTTTGGAGGCAGAAGCTCTGGCCCCTATGGCAGTTGAGGCCAATACTTTGCCAAAAACCCAGGTGGCTGTGGCGGTTCCAGCAGCAGCAGTAGCTATGGCAGTGGGATCAGTTTTAATTACTGCCAGGAAAAAAGCTTAGCAGGAGAGGTGAGCTACGGAAGTGACAGGGAAGCTCCAGGGCACAGCAGATTTGTGAACTCAGCCAAGCACAGTGGTGGCAGCGTGGAGCTGCTGCCAAGACCATTTTAGGCAGCACTCCTGTGAATGGGCAACAAACTGGAGGACTGGGTTTGTGACTAATTGTATAACAAGTTACTTTGTTTCTGTTCTGGGGAAACCATACAACATCCCAACAAAGGGTTTTAATGTAGTTTTTTTTTTTTTTTTGCACCCATGTTGTTGATCGCTAAATGTAATAGTCTGATCATGACACTGCATAAACGTGTCCTTTTAAAGCAATGTGCCGTGTACAGTTAGTCTATTCTGAAGCCATCTTGGTAAATTACCTCAACAGTGTGATGTTAGAATTCCTTCAGAGTGATACCAGGTTCCATTTGAAATTTATTTACAACCTACTTGGGCTCACAAGCCATTGTCTTTAGAGACCTTGGTGTAGTTGAATTAATAAGTTACTGTGTTGTGACCTGGAGTTCACCATTAAAAGGGTCATCCCAGCAGAGTCACAGAGTTTATTTGGTTTTTAATGATCTTTGGCACATTCTGTGCAATGTATCTAAATTGAATTATGGTACCAGATAAAATGATAGATGGGAATAAAGCTTGTAAATTATCCATTATCGTGTGTTTTCAATAAATAATTCAATAAATAATTTAAATCTTCTTGGAAATAACACCCAAAAAGAAATAATTCAGTGAATAATTTCAGTGAATACTTCTGGTTTGGTTGATACTTTGTGTTAATTTCATTCTTTTGTTTTCCTTTTATTATCCTCCTTCCCCCTTTCCTGCTTCTTTCCTCTTTTTCCTTCCTTCACCTGCTCTTGAGTTAGTTACCACTTCCTTACTACTGCTGACTCAGATGTTTCTTCTGAGAAATTTGTAGCCAAGATTTAAAGATATGGTCGAATAACATTACTTGAATGTAAACTAATTTTGGAAGATATGAGGTAGCATAAATTAAAGCATTATTATTAAGCTGTATTTAAATACTCAAAATCACCTTTAATTTTCTCAGTATCCCTGGAAAGGGGATAAAATTGACATTATCATTTCCCCATCGCAGATGGATTAGAGATGAAGGCTGAGCACTTTCGCAACACACTGCATTGTTTCAGTGATTTATGGATGTATAACAAACCACCAAACTAAGCCCTCCAGTTTTGGCTTTAAAAAAACCCAATGTACTATTTCTCATGATTCAGTGGGTTGACTGGTGGTTTTTCTGCAAATTTCATGCAGCCACTGTCGCCTGGATCAGATGGGAAGGCTGGAATAGCCCAGGTGACCCACCTCTTTCTACTCCCAGGGTATTTCATTCTGTTCTTTTCCAAAGTATGGCGGTTTCAGGTTAGGAAAGGAAAGAACCTACAATGCCAATTGAAGCCTTGTCCTAGAATCGCTTCCTCCACTTTCTTTTGGTCAAAGCTAGTCACAGGGCCAGCCAAGAAGCAAGAAAGGAGAAAGTAGACCGGACTCCATGGCAGGTTTCTTACCTCGAATGTGGTGTATGTCTTGGAGCCTGTCTGTGTATTCTCACCGTGCTAATTATATACTTCTCATTTTTATAGTGAATGATATTTTCTTCATAGAAAGCAAAAATAAAATTATTTTGAAAGAGAACTTTAGAGAACTACTGTGCAGAGAATGACTCCTCTTACAGCCACCCAAGACAAGCCTCGTATGTAAGTTTCCTTGCTGATAAGCCTGCCACCTACCAATCTGGAGCAGTCTGCTTTTCTCTTTGGTTTGTCCTTGCCCTCTGTATATGGGGTCAGTTTCATCTGAGAAGCTCCCAAGTTTGCAAAGCAACACTTGGGGATAGCTTTGCAGCTCAGTGAAAAGTACATGAATCTGTGCATCAGGAAAACAGGGTTCTAAGCCACATACCACCGTTTCCTTACTCTGCGGCATTGTCTTTAATGAGATAGTTGTTCATTTATGCCATACGTATTTGCTGGACAGCTACTAAGTGACAGGTATTATGCTATATAAGGATAAAAAGGAGCAGGAATTGAAACAGTTCTGACTTTGGGCAGTTGACCTGATAAAGCTAGTTTGGGACACACAGCACACACAGTGTGTCTTGCACACGGTAGAAGCTCAGAACATTGTGTTTTCTTCTCCTTGATTCCTTGAGACAGTAACTTTACTTTTCTTGTTGTTTTCTTCATCTGCGGAGTGGAGGTGACAGGATGTGGGGGCGGGTGGTGACATAATGAAGAGGATAATTTCCAAGATTCTTTCTGGTTCCAAATTTCAAAGATTCATCAATTTCAGCATGATAACCATGGACCGATCCAACTTTTAATGTGTTTGTGATGGATGTTGTTTGGCAATAAGAAAGCAAGAAGTTTCTTTTTCTGTTTAATTTTCACTTCATTGTCATAATTTAATGCCATGAATTATAAACCCGCCCAATATGCAATCCAGTTGACTAGCTTATCTTGTGAAGAATCTAGAGTATGAGACTGGAACACAAAATTAAACACCCCTAAAAAAATTCGGCAGGCCTGATCCATCTCCCCGCCCCCTCCTTGTAGAGGTGAACTTCCTTTACTCTTG
This sequence comes from Glossophaga mutica, assembly GCA_039655065.1. Classification (NCBI taxonomy): domain Eukaryota; kingdom Metazoa; phylum Chordata; class Mammalia; order Chiroptera; family Phyllostomidae; genus Glossophaga; species Glossophaga mutica. The sequence goes on from CM077308.1 coordinate 26,270,305, forward strand.
ATAAGCAATCTATTTAAGAAGCATTTTATTTTCGGTAATGAACTTTCGTACATAAACTGAAAACTATAAGATGTTTTCTATAACCATCACCAGAATATAAGTCACAGTTGCAAATCCCCTTTCTTGAATATGATCAGAATTCAAGTGTCCTTGTGGAGCAAGGCCATCCCATTACACATCAGTTTAAAACAAATAGGTTTTCAGCAGTCAAATATATCTTTCCATGTGCCTGTTGACCATCTCTATGTCTTCTTTGGAGAAATGCCTGGCATATTCAGGTCCTCTTCCCACAGTCATTCTTGGTCTCCCAAACTATAAGTGTTTTTTCTCTCCTTGAAAAAAATTTTCTATAAATTCCAAAGCACTTCATTTGCAACTCCTTATGACATAAATTTTAATAAAGCACAATGATTAATATAGAATATAATAAAATTCCGATCAGTTATACATTCTTTGCATTTCTAAACTTTATTTTTCTTTATGGTGAAGTAAATTTCTGACTCCTTCTTATATTTTCAATATATTCTCAGGGAAGGCAATATTTGCTGAATGAATGAATGAATGAATGAGGTATTGAATGAATGAATGAGGCACTTATAGAAAAACATCTCTCTCAATACTACAGTCAATGTGTTGTACACCATACCACTACTTTTTATAGATTGGTCAGATTATTGGAATCTTCAACTATGCAAATACAGCAAAGAATCTGAAATTAAGCAAAAAGTTTATCTGAGCATCACAGAAAGGAGCTATCACAAAGTTTATTCACATTGGTGCATACCCTCAAGCTAGCTGGAGCTTATTTGGTTAGTATTAGGTGTTACCTTGGGTTACTGATTTAATGAGCTCAGTTACTTAGTTGCCATAGAAACTATTAGCAATAAGAAGGGACAGCATACCATGAGGGAGAAGGAAGAATGAAAACAAACAGTGTGACCTCTCATATTAGCCTCGGGATGATGGTTGTTGCAGTGTAGGAGTTCTGAGATTATCATTTTTTATAACATATATCTTATTGGTTATGTGTATTTTGCAAATATTTCCATCAAGGATGGCCCTCAAAAGGGAAGTTTGTATTTAAAGAGGTCAACTTTAGTTATCAGGACATGATGTTTGTAAGAATACCTCAGAGCTGTAAAACATTTTGACAAACTATTATTATTTCCAATTTAATGAGTGGGAAGAGAGGCTCAGAGAGATAGTACCAGAAAGCTAAAAACTGATCGACTAGTGAAAAGCATAAGCAAGGCCCAAATCCACTTATTCTGTACCTCCAAATTATTTCTTTTTCACTATGCTATCATGGCACTTATATTTAATGCTTTATTCCATGTTGCTTTAGAAAAAAAAAGATATGATTCTCTTTTGGATCAACGTATCTGCAAAGTGACAGGCTGGCTGGAACACATGTGATGTGGTCATTTCAAAGACTACTTAAATCTTAAAGTCACAAGGAAACCACCTGCCCTAGTTCAAAGTTATGCCCTGGAAGCTCTTATCTTCAAGCGCCTGAGTTACTAATAATTTCAGATGTCCATTCAGTGCCCCAGATACCATTCAGCTTCCAGTATATGCATCTCTGCTTAAGGGTTCTTTCCATGAGGCTGCCCTGCCCATAGACAGTTGGCTAGAAATGCTGGCAACTTAGCATCATCAACTAGTTAGTGAAACAAGTGAATGTGTACATTCACCAATTCTGTGAACTTTCAAGTAATGTACAAGCATTTTCAGGGGATTCCCTGCAGGATTTAGCTTCAGTCACCCACTGTCGTGGCTGACTTAACTCAACTTGAACTGACATCCTTCTTTCCTCCTGTTATCATCTTGTTTCCCTGAAGGTCATCTCTACGCCTTCCACTTAAACTACCTGCACTCAGATCCTTGTCTCAGTCTACTTGTGAGGGAACTCACATGAAGACACACATATCTGGGTGATTTACTGCACTTTAAATAAATCGCCTCATCTGTTATAACAAAAAGAACTAATGACATCACAATAATTGAAACTTTTGAGGCATTATATGATAGAGATGACTCTGAGTGTTTTAATGTTTCTTCTTATTTAGTTATCACACAGTCAGCCAAATGCGATAGACAATATTATTGTCCCCATTTTACAGAATAGCAAACTGATTTTGGAGAGGAGAAGTCACTTGGCCAAGGTCACTCTGCCTGGCTATGATGGTACAGGTAGTGGAACCTAGGCTTTTTGATGCTAGAGCCTATTTTATAACTCTAAAAATTAAATTGCTCTCACACACACACACACAGTCTGCATGAAAGGGAGCAGCTTTTGAGGGTAGGAAGCACACAGAGAGATACAGTCTTTCCTTGAAAGACCTCCCTGCAGCAACCTAAACTCGCCATTGTCACGAACCCTTCTCTTTTAGAGACCCAAAAAAGCAGTTTAAATGTGTAAATAGCAAACTGAAATAATGAAGCCTGGCAAAGGCTGGTTTCTCTGCTGTTCCCCTCACTGTAAGGGAATTGGTGACTAGAAAAAAATAATTGGTCTGAAAATAGCTTCAACCCATTTGTTCAGACAATTAGGCCCATCAATAAAGTTAGTTTATGAGAGGAATGACACGCATGTTAGCAGATTGTTCTCTTCATCTCGACTCATTCTCTCTTTTCTACCTTCCTTTCTACCTCGACGGCTGTTTATGCTGTCACTTCTCAGTGACTTTTGGGAGCTGATGTTTCCTAGTTTTTTACCATCTCCATTTTCCTGCACAGACCTATTTTATCACTGCTAGAGATACCTTTGCTATCTCTTCTAAATTTTGTGATAACTATTTGATTTTTCTGGTTTTGATCTGCTACAGTCTTTTTTTTAATTAAACATCTCTCATATTTCTTGAATTTTGGTGTTCATACAGCATAATCACATACAGCCAGGTGAGTAAATTATTAGCAAATGACTCTTGTACATGTAAAGGAAAGAAATAATCACAACTGTAAAAGACTACTGTACTTTAAACTCTTTGGCTACATAGGAAAGAATTTCCTTTGGCCAGAGATTTGCGTTGCTGCTTTGGATAAAACCTTTCTCTGGCTTGTTTGCTTATGAAAAGCAAAGTCTTCCATTTCTTGTCCTGCTCTTTGCCATCCTAATAAGAAACTTAAATAAATGGAAGCAGGATGTTTGAGGCTGCCTCTGATTGCCAGTGAGGCATAGACAGGAGCTTGGGGGTGGTAAGTGGAGGGGGGTCTTGAGACTTGAAGACAGTGGAGGAGAAAGATCTCGACAGATAAAATGAGGTGCTCTAGCAAGATAACAGTGACGTGGAACTGAAGGTAGAAAAAAGCTAGTGAGATAATCCTGGTAGAAATTATCCAGGGAACTTTGAGACTAAAGTCTAAAGCTATTCAATATCCAGTTTTTGCCTCATCTGTACTCTGCTTAAATCCTCTGTAATTAGTAACTATTAGTAGAAAATACACTACATCCTGCCTGTGTTAGCAGTGTTTAGAGGACTAAAGAAAACAGGAAAATGGTCAGAGTGGAGATCAAGGGATGAAACAGAGAATCGTAACCACAGGAGGCATGTTGATGAATGAATGGTGGCAATTCAATGAGAACAGAGATTCAGAGCACACAACGGGCAGCAGAGCTTGTTTGCGCCTCTGCCTCACCCCCACACCTTCACACACATCTAAGCAAAAATGAAGTTTTAAAAAGCAAAGCTGACCATCTCGTCTCCTACTCAGAGCCCTTCTGAGGCTTTCATGAAAAACTTCTTACAATAATTTGCATGTTCCTTTTTAGTCCTACTCATCTGTTCAGCCTCATCTGGCAACAGGTTTCCTCTCCGTGCTTGTTCATCACCCACACCGTCCTCTGTGCATTTCCTCCAACTTGCCATGACACCCCTCAGCACAGGGCCATTCCACACACTGTCCTCTATGCTGGGAATATGTTTCTTACCTACTTTGAAAAGTTGATTCCTGTTCCTCCTTTAGATTGCAAGTCCTGTGTCTCTTCTTCAGGAAGCTGTCTTTGCCCTCACTGATCGGACCCTCTCTCAAAGCTGGGTGAACCTCTTCTTCAGTAAACCTGCCAGAGTTGTAACCTCACAATGATTTGTGGGATCACTTGATTGATGCCTATTTCCCTCACTGGTCACAAAGCTCTATTTGGCAGATACATCCTACTTTAATGAGAGTTTCATCCCTAGGGTCTTGTCCAGTGTTTACCACATCATAGGCAGCCAGGAAACATTTTCTGGAGGAAGGAAGGAATAAAGGGAGGATGGAAGGGAGGGAGGGAGGAAGGAAGGAAGGGAGGAAGGAAGGAAGGAAGGAAGGAAGGAAGGAAGGAAGGAAGAAAGGAAGGAAGGAAGGAAGGAAGGAAGGAAGGAAGGAAGGAAGGAGAAAAAGGAAGGAACAAAGAAGATGATGCACATTTATCAGGGGCCTCAAAAGTCTTCTCTGCCTGCTTCTTGAAAGACAAAGATTTGGAAGAGTCTTTTTCTCTTCTGGGTCTTATCCTGAGGCCAGCTGTTGCTTGTTTGAGAGGATTTAGGAAGTTGTGAAGAAAGAGCCAAGACCAGCCATTCATATGGAAAAGCAGCTTGGGTGAGGCAGAGTCTCTGGGGATCTCCAAGGTGTCAAACACACCTAGCTAAAGTGTTAGCCAGGTTAATGGAGTTTCACATATGGCACCAGCTCGCTGGCTCTGTCAGGGAGGTTTTAGAAAAGGGACAATGGCTTCTCTTCACCTTGATGCAGACACTTTGGTTCCTCCATTTATGCCACTGGTGCCTTTCAAGCTGCTACCCTGGTGCTGGAGCTCAGATGGAGTGTCTGAGTAGGTGAGTCTGTATGTGGGATCTTTAAGAGGAACTGCTTGGGGCAGTTCCATAAATTGCTTCCACTGACTCAATCCCTGCTGGTTTTTGCAGCCAGAAGTTGTGGGGACTTATCTTCCTGGCATTGGAACCCTGGACTGGGTGACCTGATGTGGGACTGGGACTTCTTGCTCCCAAGATATCCCTCCAGAAGTTTTATTTACCACACAAGGATGTGGGACCAGCCTGTTCCGCATGTGTGCCTCTCCTACCCGTGAGGATGGATGTGGTTTCTTTAATTCCGTAGTTGTCAGACTTCCATTCAACTTTATTTCTGATGGTTCTGAGTGATGGTTGTTCTCTGTTTTAGTTGCAATTTTGATGTGATTGTGTGAAGAGGTGGGCCATGTCTGCCTATGCTGCCATCTTGACCAGAAGTCTCTGTGGTGAGTTCTTAATGAGGTGATATGGAAAGCCAGCTGCGGAGTAGGAGCTTAAATGTCCTTGTCTTGTCTCTTCTCTGAATTCTATTTCCTAAGCATGTTTTCACTTTCCTAGCTTCTGCCAGAAGTGAGTTGGCTCATCAATTATTGTTTCACAGTGCAGGTGGGTTGCCTTTCTGTACTCTGAAAGATAGGAAAAGAAAAATCACATTAGTAATTTTTCCTTAATTGACCTTGCTGAGAAGAATGAAATGCCAGAAGTGAGTTTTAGGAGCAGCTTCAAATACAAAGGCCTGAAGTTAAATATTAAATTCTTCTAAACACAGAGAAAGGAGAACTCTCTGTGGCCCAGGACACCTTTTGATTAGTGATCCAATGTAGCATCTCTGAGAGCCAGAGACATGGAAATAAAAAACAGACTGACAGTAACTGGAGAGGAGGAGGGAAGGGGATAATGGGAAATGAAGGGGAAGGGTAATGAAGGAAGTCAAAGAATATGTATAAAGGACTCATTTAGGTTTCCATCTTATTAGTTAAGAAAGGGAACAAAGATCTTCCCTGGATTCTCCTTCCACCCATACTTTCCTCCCCTCCTTTTCTGGAAGCTGCTGATCAGAATCTTTAGAGAAAGAGTGTTACCTTCCTTTCCCATTTTTTGCTCTCCTTCTAGGATTCCCTCCAGAAGAAACCTCTGAGCAAGGCTTTTCTATTTACAGCAACTCATCCAACTGGTAAGGAGTAGACAAAGGCCACTGTGTAGTGATTTCATCTGTGCTTCTCTTTCTCATTTAGAAGCACCATAATTCCCCAAATTAGATTTTGAATGAGTCACTGTTCACTGACCATGGGGACAGTGAATATAGGCATAAATGGAATCAAACCTCTTTTGTCAAGCGATTTATCTTTACTCTAGCCTGAAATTGTCTTTTAACACTGAGGAATAGCCTGGATTCTGACTCCAACTTAATAGTTAATGCCTGCGGTTTGAATATCTTAATGATCAACCAGAAAAGAAGTTTGTTTTATAAAAATAAAACCAAGAAGGGAGATGAGGCTGTTATGTCATTGTCCACTAGTGGTCAGGAGAGGAGTTGATTGTGTCAAGTAGGGAGTTTATGAACAACTTCTTGGAAAGTAAAAATGAAATCTCTGCAAAATACTATTGTGTTTAATTCTCTGCACCAAGAATCTGTTAAAAGTTAGTTCCTATTATTAAGCCCATCCATTTTACTGACGAGTTCTGAGCAGAGTTCAGAGAGATTCAGTAAGATGTTGAGGGTCTTATAATTAAGTGATGGGACACAATTAGAATAACAATGGCCTGACCTTGACAAAGCTAGAACCCAAGGTCTGACCACCACCTTAGAGTGTGAGCTAGTATTCCTTAAATTGTCGGAGACATCCCTACAATGATAGCTAGCACCAGGTGTTCACATTCATCAATGCGAAGCAAGCAGAGTAATCCACTGACACTGAGGATATCTCTGATGAGGTTTTGTTCATGACCTCAGCCTAAGGCATCAGACCCTGGAGCTTTGGCTCAAGCTCACTAGAGTAACTGGAGCTTGTTTCCTATTTTAATTTGCTCCATCCACGCAGGTAGATGAAACTGTAGATCTAATAGAAAGCTTGGATCCCACTCATATGTTTATTCCACTGTCAAACTCTCCCACTCTACCCCAGTGAAAGGAGCTTCTTAATAGGAAAGATGCCAGGACTTTTCTTATAGAAGGTTTAAGATGGCATATTTCGAACCACATGGATCGACCATTTCTGCTTCTACTTTTAAATTTCCATTCGTTCAATCACACATCAGTCATTCATCCATATCTCTTTATTGAGTTCCTTCTGTATCCAGATGCTATACACTGTACCCTTCATTTGGTCTGCTCATCCTGGATACCATCTATTCTACAGCAGTCCTTAATAATTCTCTGAAATTGGCCACAGTTCCACATTTTGTAGAAAAATAGATACTACTGTGGTTCAAATATAGATCAGTTACTTATGTTTCTTATTGTCTATATCTGTGATGAAGAGAGGCAGGCAGAAATGAGTGGCTGAGACTAGGTGGATTATTAGATGGCTTCTAGTTCTGAAATCCCTTGATCAAGCAGCTTTGTTCTAGTTATGCTTGGCAAAGAAATCTTATGAGCTCATTCAGGTTTGAGGGTCTTAGTGTTTCCATTTGTAAAATAGAGTTTTTTATTGTTGTTCAATTACAGTTGTCCCCATTTTCCTCCACTACTCTCCCCTGCCCTACCTACCCTCACTTCCCACATTCAATCTTCCCCTCCATTGTCTTTATCCATGAGTCCTTTATACATGTTCCTTGACTTGAGCCTTCCCCTTCATTCCCCATTATCCCCTTCCCTCCTCCTCTCTGGTTACTGTCACTTTGTTCTTTCTTTCCATGTCCCTGGTTCTCTTTTGCTCACTTGTTTGCTTTGTTGATTAGATTCCACTTACAGGTGAGATCATGTGGTATTTGTCTTTTGCTGCCTGGCTTATTTCACTTAGCATAATACTCTTCAGTTCCATGCTGTCAAGAAGGGTAGGAGTTCTTTCTTTCTTTCTTTTTGCTGTGTAGTATTCCATTGTGTAAATGTACCAAAGTTTATTGATCCACTCATTTACTGATTGGCACGTAGGCTGTTTCCAGCACTTGGCTGTGAACATTGGGGTCCATAGGTAAAATAGAGTTTGGATGCACTTTCTTTCAGTTCTGAAGTTCTGTGATTTAACCAGACTTCTGCTCCCCTTTGCTCTGAAGCACATCTTTGAGGAAGGAAAGGGTGACTGCATCTCTGCAGTCCCCATGCATTCTGGGAAAGTACTACGTCTCTCATTGAGAAGACACTGCTTCCACAGTCTGAGCTAAGCATTGGTCACATCTCTTTTCTTCCTCATGGGAGGCAGTGTTGAGGGAAGGGAGTTAGGAGCAGGAGTTCCAGCTTCAGATCGCCAGAGGTTGAATTATGTCTTCTTACTTGCTATGTGCCAAGGGATAGAGCCTCAGTTTCTTCATCATAAAATTGAGTTGACAACAATTTACAGGGAGATGGTGACAATTAGAGGCAAGAATACTTATAGAGCACTTGGAAATGAGTCTCAATCATGGGGAACAGTCAATAAGCTAATAGCTATTGTTTTGTCAAGTACAAGTGGATGGTCAAATATTATCTCCAAGTTTAGGAGCCTGTGTGCCTGAGGAAATATAGCAGGATCATGGCTTGGGAAACTGGGTCTGATTAGAGGGTAGTGGGAGGGTTGGTGGGGGAGATCAGCATGGGGCTTAGACTGTGGCTTTGGTATAAGCCAGTGGAAGAATAAGAATATGTGAGTGCATTTCCAGAATAGCAAAAATGTATTTTCTAGATCTTCCAACACAGAATAACCATCTCTTTGCCCCTTTCCTCTCCCCTCTCTTCTGTCTTTTCATTTCTCCTTCTCATCTTTTTTATTTTTCCTTCCCTCCCTTTTTAGTCCCTTGGACATAAATTCTAGCCTGGGCACAGTGGTGGGGCTGGGAATATGTGTGAGAGAAATGCTAAACAAAGGCAAGAGTCTGTTTTGGCCTTTTTTTTTCACCTTTGAGCTGCACTTCTATGATAGCTGGGAGAGGCCAGATAGGCCTGTGACTTATTGATCAATGATGGAAGAAAACTCATGTTGGCAGGAGGCCGGCGGCTCTGCATCCAGATGAACCTGGGCCCCACCGTGGGAGCCCTGGAAGGGAAATGCTGGCTGTTCCCACGGAAGCAGGCCCCAGCTCTGGAAGTGAGGCAAGTGAGAAGGGCTGTGCCATGGGGCCTTGTTGGGGGTGGGGGGAGGATCAGAACATCTCGCTCCTTAATTTGTGGTGGTGGTAGGTGGGCCACCTGGCTTGGGTGGGGACTGGAATCATGGTGCTTTTGGAGCAGGAATTGGGCAAGTGCCTAGAGAGAACACAGAGGGAAGGGCACCGAGATTTCACAAGCATTGCCTCTGCCCTTTCCAGTTTACAGAAAAAAATGCAAAATGCAGTCTCACCAGCTAATCGCAAACCTTGCTCAGAATTAATCCCTAGGTTTAGACTGTCACTAAGAGAAGCACTGCCATTGTGGATTGGGAGCAGCAATTTGACAGGATGGCTGCACCTGATGGCAGGGACAGAAATAGGGAGGAAGCTGCAACTGAACGTGCCGGAGACGTGCTCATCGGTTTCCTTTCTGCCTGCTTCATCCTTTTCTACACTATCTCTCTGATTTTCAAAGCAACCATAGATTTACAGATCTCTGAGTCATGAGAGAATGCAAAATGCATGGACATGATCTGACATAACTAAACTCCGTAAAAACACCAGACTCTGCTCTCACAATTTGGTAGATGTTAGAAGGGACCTTGGGTGTCTTCCACAATTTCTCTGTCAAAGCAGGAAGATTTCTACAACTTTTGTTGAGTACCTACCGCAGGCCACAAAATGTGCTAGTTGTTTTTTTGTTGTTGTTGTCGTTGTTTGCATGCTCTCTCATTCTTAACAGGAAGTATAGTGAGAGCCAGGTATCACAGGTTAGAAGGGACAAAGAGCTTTGGAGTCTCAGAAACTTTGGTTCAGAATTCCAGCTCTGTATTGCTAACTGTGACCCAGAACTGGTCTCTCTGAATTTTTTGCCAAAACTTTCCTAGGGACTAATAACAACTCCACAAGCCACTGTTGGGAGGATGAGCTCCGGGTGGAATAGCGTGGTACTGGTACTGTCTCTAGAACGTAGTAGGGACTCAATAGCCTTTCCAACAAGCCTTTGAGAAAGAACTCATCTTACAGGTGAATCATGAGTTGGAGACTTAGTCATAATGGAAGACTTCAAGATGTTACATATCTTACCCTGGGTCACGCAATGGCAGAACTAGAGGTCCAATCCAGGTCAGTCTGTTTCCAATTTAAATGACACTATGGTGGCAGAGGTGAATCCTTATGACACAGACCATACAGCCTGAAAAAGTAAAATATTTACTACCCAGCCCTTTAAAGAAATGCATGGTTTGCCATATCCTGAACTGAAAGCAGGAGTGTAGAACCCGTGCTTATTGAAGAACTCTGAAAAACAGAAAGCTTTCATGAAGGCCTCCACACAGTAAAATAAATTTAGTTTGTGGCAGAGAGAAAATTTATTATTTTGTAATTTGCCTTCAATACGAAGAAGGAAAAACATAAAGCCATTCAACATGTGTTGCAATTAATAAACATGTAGTTCAGCTCTACAATTTCTGGGTACATTAGAGGAGAGGAACTGTGTCATACGGACTGACTATTTTCCCTTGTGGGAAAATGGTAATGGGCGTGTCGTTCTACAGTCCAGCAAGCGGAGCGGCAGCAGTCCCATTGTGATTCCCAGGGAGTAGTACCCCATCCACCCCAGGAGGCCTGAAATACTGCCTCTGCTTGATCATCAAAGATGGGATGTTCTGAGAGGACACGTGGTGCTTTATTCGATGTTAAAGGAGGTAATAATGTCCAGGACTCTTCGAATTTTTTGTTTGTTTGCTTTTCTGGGTAACCACAAACAATTTGATGCTCTAGTATAAAGAGCAGAGCATTCTATTTTGATTAAATCAAATGGTTCTTTGTAAACAGCATCCCACGGAGTCTTTTACTTCCTCTATCTTTAATGTCTGCTTAATAAAATCACACATTCAATTATTTTAAAGAGCCAAGAACCAACAAGGGATTTGCTGACCCAGTGCTTAAAGCTTAGAAATCCAATTTGCCTCTATTTCACTGTTGGAAGATCAGACCCAGGTTGAGGGTGATGAAAGCTATTGGACGTTTTCGACTCATTTGGAAGAGCTGAGAGATTTGGCTCACTGAGTCTCATCTGTAGCTGAAAAGAATGAATTTCGTTATTAATAGTATCACAATTGACATTTCCCCAGGTTTTCACCTATTGTATCTCCAGATGCAGTACCTCTTTCTAAATCGCTAATACACTAATGCACTGAGTTCTGGCAATTTCCCCTGTAATTTTTGTCTACATAAGAATTCTCAGAAATGCTGTGGACTAAGCCATCACCAGCTGTTAAACTAGAAGGAAGGATAGTCAGGAAGACTTGCAGGCTGTTTGCGCCTTGTTAGAGATGCCCAGCTTTCCCAAAGCATGCATTTCGCTTAAATAGCTGCAGGCTTTTCCAAAAATGCCTGAAGAATATGAAGTTGGAAATTTTTTTCCACAATTAAATTTGTATTCAATACTTACAATAAACATAACCTTTTGTTTACAGAAGAATTGTGCTGATTATTTGTAAGTTTGCCTCAATTTTAACTTTTCCATGAAGCAATATTTTCTTTTAATATTCCAGAAACATATAAAGGTAATGTTTTACTATTTAATATTTCTTTCAAATATATTTCTTTACAGTATGGAAACAATAGAGTTTCTAGGAGTTAACAGAGGAGAATATTCTAATGTTACTGAAGTATGAAAATATTTCTTAAAGAGGCTTTAAAATAAAACTGTAAAGGAAAAATTGATAAATTAGACAATATTGGAATAAACTTTTGATCTTTGGAAAACCTCATTCAGAAAGTAAAAAGACAAGTCAGGGTAGGAAGAGATATTTGTAATACATATAACAGACTTTTTTTTGATCTGAGTGATGATGAAATTGATGTATCTACTTTGTCAAAGTTTATTGAGCCTGTATATTTAAAATTTGTAGTTTCTGTCTATTATACGTCTATATAAATTGATGACCTCATCGTTTCTAGAACATCCAATATATTTGAGATTCATTAATTTATTCAGCACTTATTGAGCACCTGCTTTACACCAGAACACTGAGCTAGTCCCAGGGTTTACAGCTGGGGAGAAAATGCAGTCTCTACTTTCCTGGAGCTTATACAGCTTGGATTATTTGAAACTTTCTGTAGTATACCCATGTAAAATTGGCATGGTTAAGCAAACATGCTATACAGAAGAAGAAAGTATGCCACAATTTACAATAGCCAAGTGCTGGAAGCAACTTAAGTACCCATCAGTAAATGACTGGATCAAAAAACTGTGGCACATTTACACGATGGAATACTATGTGATAGAAAGAAAGAAGGAGCTCCAACACTTCATGACAGCCTGAACGGAAGTGGAAAGTACTATGTTAAGTGAAATAAGCCAGGTGGTGAAAGACAAATACCATATGATCTCACCTGTAAGTGGAACCTATTTAACCAAACAGATAAGCAAGCAAAATATAACCAGAGACACTGAAATAAAGAAAAAACTAACAGTAACCAGAGGGGAGGGGTGGGGAAGGAATGGGGGAAAATAGGAGAAGGGTCATTAAGGAACATGTATAAAGGACACATGGACAAAGCCAAAAGGGGATAGGTTCAAGGGTGGGGATGGGGGGAGAGTGGTGGTGGTGGTGGGGGGAAATGGAGACAACTGTATTTGAACAACAATAAAAATAAAATAAAATGGCAGGTTACATTTTTTAAAAAAGGAAAGAAAATATGCCAATACATTCAATTCATATATAGTTTAAATGGTGGTCATATTAAGAGCAAGCATAACAAAAGCCGAAACAGCTAACATTGCTTCAAGCTGTATATCCTCCATCTGACCCTCTTGATTCATTTTCCAGTCTTCTCCCCTCTCCACTAAGAATCTGATTTGTATGGATGACATCAGGCATCTGAAAAACTGTACCCCGATTATGTAAATAAAGTTTTATTGAAACCTAGGCACTCTCATTGCTTACATGGATGTTTTCAAGAGACCCTATAACTTGAGAGCCTTAAATATTTACTATCTGACTCTACACAGGAAAAAAAAAAGCTGAATCTTGGACTACATCAATGGCCTCCTTGTCCTCTAAATTTTACTTGAGCTGGTCAATGGAACAAAGAGATAGAGAGAAGAGAGGGAAAAGAGTGAGTTCCATGCAAGAGCTCCCGAGTCTAGGGAGTACCTCTATCAAAACTCTTAGCACTTCTCAGGGCACCTTTCTCTTCCTTACACTCTGCTGATGGATCAGGTGACTCCATGCCTTCATCCCTTTCCACACGGTGATGGTAATAGCCCTGCACTGTCACTTGTGGTTTTCCAATGCTCTATGCACCTTTTTGCAAATTGTCCTTTTATTGAATGCACCTCAAATTACTCTAACCTGCACAAGCCGCATATTTCCCAATGAGACCCTGGCCGATTATTTATTAAGTACTTACTGCTTGCCAGACATGGTATTAACAGCTTAATAGTCATTATGTAATTTAAACCTGACAAAATAATTCTGCAAGATAGTTATTATTATTATCATTCTCTTTTTACAAATGAGGCAGCTTACGTTCAAGTGTGGAGGCTTTATGAAGTTTACACAGCTAAACACTAGCAAACCTGACACTTATATTCACTACTATTGATTACAGAGCCCCTAGAGGTGAAGGTTTTAACCACCACCTCATTAATTTTCATCGCATTACAGATTTCCTGACAATGCCTTATTGAATCAATGCTTGGTATTTGAAAAGTTCTCATCTTTATTATTTCATTTAATAATATAAAAACAGTGGATCTGAAAATACTACCTTATTACAGGTAGTTACATTGAAGCCAATATAAATTAAATGATTTTTTTAAGGATTGTACAGGATAAAATTTAACACAACCAAGTTTCACGCCCCTAGGTCTGACATTATATGTAACTATAGTCATCAACTTTATCAAAACATCTATTTTGAATGAGATGTAGAATTGCATTTGCTAAAAATTATCATTGTACATATTAATATGTGTGTGTGTTGTGTGTTAGTGTGTGTGTGTGTGTGTGTGTGTGTGTGTGTGTTCATACTTATACTCTACTTACCCTAACAGTTTATCTTCTGTGTAGAGTAATCTGGTAAAAATGTGGGTATGATATATGTGTGAGATAGGAAGGCGAGGGTTAGGAGAGAAAGTTAAAAGGCTGAACACAATTAAATTTTCCATATGAGTTGGAAATTACTAGATTTTTGTTTATGGTCCTATAGTATTACAAGTTAATTGATTAGGACCAGATTTAAAAAACAGAGATGAAGTGCTTTTCTATGCTGCCAGGATTTGATTGGTGAGAAGCAATGTTTTGGCCAGGTTGCCACCTAATCTCTGTCTAACCCTCGGCTTCTTATAGTTCACTCCTCATGCCAAGAGTCTGGCCAGGAGAGCTCTGCAGTCCATGTTTAATTGGCCCTCTGGAAAGATGAACAGGTAGCAAGCCTCAAACATGCCCTAGCAACTTCCTCTAGCCCCAAGGCAGGAAGCACTATGGGTTGCAATAAGAACTCTTCTCATTAGTCTGTGGAAAATACTCTTGTTGCTAGTTTCTTGTTCTGGGCACAAATACTCCTAGTTACCTCTCCCGCATTCAGAAAATGTATGTTTTAGGAAAATTTGTCTAAAAACAAAGATACACATATCTTATTCTATCTGTCATGCTCAGTCTACAGAGGTTTCTCTTCTTTTTAGGAAAAAAAAAACTATCTCTTGAGATAAGAATCAGTGTATACAGTGAGTGTGTACATGTATGTGTACATATATGTACATAAGTGTATTTAAATCCCTTGTCTTTGATGATATCCTCCTATCAGATCCTCCTTTCCTGGGTTTTGGGCAGAGGGAGGTGAAGAGAGAGCCTGATTTGAGCTCTCGTTTGCAGGGATGACATTACCCTATTCAATAGCAGGACAATCCACCTTTCCACTTGACCATGCCAGCAGTCAATGGGGAAGACATTTTTGTGTGTTAGTCTAAGTCCTGGAATCACCAAAGAGGGCTATGTTAACAAAGCTCCATCTCCCACATGTCCCAGAAGAAAAGGAATGTCAATAGTGGGTTCTAAGAAAGTCATTATGATTCTGCTTTAGTCTTTAAAGAGGACTCTTCTTTCCAGGACTTATTAAATATACCATATTGGTTTATTTTTCTATTGAGTTTCTATATTTCCAGTGGGATCTGTCAGTTGGCCTGTCAAACATTAAGGCCAATGGCCTGCCTGCCCCCTGATCAGTCAGGTAAAAAATGCAGGTAGTTGGAGTTCATGTTCCTTGCCTGGTGCAGGAGGCTCTGTCCCCGTCTGGAGGAAGCCTACTAAATATGGTTGGCAGAGCTGACACAGGCTGTGAGAGAATCTGGGTCACCAGGTCCCCATGTGTTTAAAACAAACACTGGTATTCTGCAGGCTCTACTGAGATATCCCGTACCTGAAATCTCTTAACGTTAACATTTCTCTAATTTCCAGAAAAATATTAAGAGTGACAAAAAGTGACAAAAGTATACATATTTCATAGGTGCATCCAGGAATGTCTAATTTCTATTGATAGCTTATTCATGAATACATATGTATGATAGTTACCTTTTTATAGATATTAACTATATCATCTGGAGTGTGGTTCAGAAGGCTTCCTCCTAGGCCTATCAGCTGGGTTCAGGAGGGTTCTGAGGGAGGCAATTACTCCATTTCAGGATAGAGGCATCCAGGCCTTGTCTATCAAGGAGATGTCTCTGGAGCTAGATCTGAAAGGTAATAGGATTTTGACAACTGGAGAGGAATGGCGACCAGTAGGAGTGTGGAGAGCAGGACCAATAAAATGCCATTGGTCCGGTCAAGATAGAATAAAGTATATAAAATAAAGTGGAGTCGCTCATGGCAATGAAAATGGCTGCCAGTCAGCCATGACACTTTGCTTCAGGAGAGAAACTACCTAAGTCAGAGACACATTTGGCAAGGAGACGCACCTAAGATATCTGCACATGTGGTCAGAACAGACACATTTGCAGAGCAGGACCACCCATAGATAGACTTCTGGGAAAGTCTATACCTCATTTGCCATTAGGGGTGCTGAGACACTTATCAAGAGACCCAGAAGTGGGGAGTCCACCACTTTCAAAGTAGAACTGAGGCAGGGCCAGACCACTGCCGAGACAGCTGAACTACACACACCAAAGTGCTGCTCCACCAGGCTGATCGCCTTTGGCATCGGCCACTGGAGGCTCTGCCCTTCTGGACTGAGGACTTGGTCCGCCCCACTGGCCACCTGGCTCCTCAGATCCTTCCTTGCAAGACACTGACAACTCCCTTGCCCACCGTGCTGCCTCCCAGATGTGCAGACCAAGGCTCTGGGACTCAGGTTCATTATTCCCCATTGATTGCTCTGTGTGTGTGTGTGTGTGTGTGTGTGTGTGTGTGTGTGTGTGTGTTATATTTCTCTTAGACTGTTAGAGTGTAAGTAGGATATTAATGTATGTTGATGCTCTATTTTGAGTGAACCTGCACTCAATACAAGCTGAGTGAATAGCATAGTTACTGTGTGTGACCCTTGTCTATTCCCTGGTGCTGGGGTGCTCAGCAGGCAGCAAGCTGAGCAGTTCCCTGGCTGACTTATAGGAAAAACTATACCATGAACATACACTCATGACAGGAGTCAGGCTGGAAGGTGAGACTGTCCATGTCATATGTGGAAGTCAGCTTAGGCTGAAATGGCTGGAATGGAAGGCTCATTGGTGGTGGTTGGAAGGTAATAATGAAATGTTTGCTTAATTGCTATGTAATGTATCTTTACTTGATTTTGGATCTTGTTTCTGCTATGTGCCTCCTGATATTAGGACATATTTAAACTTTGTAATACCTTTGGTAAATAACTTTGGCTAAGAGGCCCAATCTCCAGTAATGCCAGAGCCAGGTGTCTTTCAGTGTGTGATGCCCCTGACAGTCCTCTGGGACCTGGAACTACAATGAGCTGCTGTCTGAGCTTGGAATAAAATCTCCAGCCCATGCAGTAGTCTCTCTTTAATACATGGGTTCTCCTTCTGCGGTTTCAGTTACCTGTGGTTGACTATGGTCAACTGTGGTCTGAAAATACGAAATGAAAAATTCCAGAGATAAACAATTCAAATGTTTTAAGTTGCATGCCATTCTGCATGGCATGAAGAAATCTTGTCCCTTCCTGCTCCCTTCTGCTGCAGACACGAATCATCCCCCTGTCCAGTGAATCCACACTGTATACACTATCCACCCATTCATCACTTAGTAGCAGACTTGGTTATCAGATTGACTGTTGTGGTATCCCAGTGCTTGTGTTACAGGAACCCTTATTTTACTTAACAGTGGCCCCAAAGCACAAGAGTAGTGTTGCTGACAATGCAGATACGCTGAAGAGAAGCAGGAAAGTACTTCAGGTGAAACCATTGTGTGTGTAAGAAAAAACATTATACATCAGGTTTGGTTCTATCTGTGGATTCAGGCATCCACTCGAGGTCTAGGAAAGTACTCCCTGTGGATAAGCGAGGCAGGCTGCTGTACTGCCAACATACTTGGCCAGCTATGCTTTCAGGATGGCAGACTCTGGAGAATAAGTCAGAGGATGGCACCTTCTGTCCTTCAGCATCTCAAAAGTTCAGAGATTCTCTGTCTCAAACAATTCCCTCTATGTGACCATTCGTGGAAACAAGTCACTAGCTCCGTTTTCTTCTTTAAGGATATTGTTGCCATCTTCATCTGTTTGCCTTGCTAATTTTTGCCCAGCTGGCCATTAATGGACTTGAGCTTTCTTCCAACCTGCTGGGATACGAGAGGCTATAAAGCTCCGAAACTTTCAACAGCAGGGACTTCCCAGCAAGAGATGTGCTGGCGAGAAAGATGCAGCGACCGATATGCATACTGACACACTCTTCAGCGGCATATGCATTTATTCCACGTAGCACTATCAATGGTGTCTGTATTAATAGCCTTAATTAATAGATGAAGAAACCGAAGCATAAAGAACATAAGCAAGGTGCTGGAGGACATGCAGTTAGTCCTGAAGTTGTGTGTTGAATTTAATAAGTCTGTCTCTAGAGACCTTGTTTGCAATCATTCTCCGCTGTTGCCTTTACGTTGTATGGGACCTTCCGGACTCCAGAAAATGTTCTGGCATACCCACAACCCCAGCCTACTAGGAAGGGTCTTCCCTGAAGGAACAGTGGATGAAAAAGCTTTCTGTCTGTCTAGCATGACTGCAGGATGAGTCCGAACAACTCGTTTTCTGTAAAGAGAGCCTGGGTCAACGGGTCAGGGACGGCCTGCAACACCTCTGTTTCTGCCTCTCTGTTCTCTCAGCTGTAAGAACTTTCTCAGTCTACTCACATCAATTGCTTCACCTTTAATGTTAATTAAAAATTTTGTCTCTTTGTCAAGTTTCTGTTTTGATTAGACACTGTTTCTGACTATTTTGACTTTTTTCTTTAACACCTTGTTGTTCTGAAGACACAGGCTAAATAATACACCAGCTTCAATAGCACACATATAATCTGACTCTTAAAATCCCCCTCTCAGTCTGAGTCCTTTCCAAGTCCTTGACTGTTCAACAGGAGGGCAGTGCAGACATGATTAACAATTGCATGTATTTGTTGTTTTCAATAGGGTTGTCCTACTATTAGAACACATTCACATTTGAGCTCAAATATAATAATTGATATTATAATTGGCAGACCTCTGAAATGGTTTCCACCATTCCCAAATTGGATAGTTAGCACTGTGACATTTCTTGCATCCTATGAAAAAGGAGCGAAGATTGAACTGTGATTAAAGCATGTGCTTTTCAGTAGGACAGATGTGGCTTAGAAGATAAGCTTTGCCACTTGCTAACTCTGTGTCCATGGGCAAGTGATTTAACCTCACTAAATCTAAGTTTTCTTAGCTAAAAAAAACAGGAATAACACTAATACCAACCTCAGAGAATTGCAAAGTTAAATGATATAGTGCACATAAAATGTTTGTAATAGTACCTGAAACCTGTTAAAATGAGGAGTAA
The DNA here is from genome assembly GCA_039655065.1 of Glossophaga mutica. Lineage (NCBI taxonomy): Eukaryota > Metazoa > Chordata > Mammalia > Chiroptera > Phyllostomidae > Glossophaga > Glossophaga mutica. The sequence goes on from CM077308.1 coordinate 26,289,342, forward strand.
GCATTATTGTTCAGGCCTCTATTTGTTTAACTGTTCAGTACTTTATGTGTTGTCTACAAGAGACCCACCTCAGAATGAAAGATACAGACAGACTGAATATAAAGGGGTGGGGAAGATAATTCATGCAAATGTCTAACTATTATGTTTGGGATTCCATTTAAAAAAGCCATTAAAAATTCTGATCCAGAAGGGCTAATAATATCTTGCTATCTTTGCCATTTTGAACCACTGGTTTTGTGTACAGACAGCTATGTGAACTAGTAGTCAGTTTGGAATCAGAATTAACTAGATGGAGAGGGTCTGACTTTTTAAATTGAGCGTTCAGGATCTCCAAGTCACTGTCATTGTTTGTTATATTTGAGTAATAAAAGGGTGAGAGCACCTTGAGGGAGTTGAGTCCACTTCATAGGTTCACAAAGTCCATTACATTAGCTGACTCTCGGGGACCATAGGCATTCATCGGTTTACCTAGGGAAATAGCACATGCCACTCAACCTAGCAGATCAGAGGGGAAATAAAGCTCTCTTTCTAAACTGCAGGTGTGATTATGCCATTTCCTTCCTTGGTGCCCTATCCATGGCTCGCAGTGGTCTCAGGAAAAGGTACTAACTTTTTAATGTAAGCTTACAAGGCTCTCCTGTGCTTCCTTCTATGAACCTTGCTACCCTCATCAACTTCCATTTTCCCTTCATAAATTACACTTTGAACATATTCTGCTTTTGACTCTTTGTAAAATTTATTGTACATTGAGTAGACTTTCCAAGTGTTGTTCCTTTCTCCTGGAACTCTCCTCTATCCCTGCTCTGTTCTTCAAAATCACCCTTACCAAACCCTTAGTCCGCATGAAGTACATTTTCTTCTGGGAAACCATCACCAAGTCCTTGCAGGCTGCACCTGTCCTGTTCAGTTGTCACTGACTATTCTTTTACTTGTTTCTTCTATGTCATTGTAAGTTTAGTGAGGGTAGGAACCTTGTCCAGCTCACCAATATGTATTCCATTCATCAGTATGTATCCTGAGCTCAAAATATACATGAAAAAAATTGCCACTGAAGAAATAATTTGTTCAATGAGAGAAATCTGTGTCAAAAAGACCTTGGTGTCTGCCTGTGGTACCCTGACTGCACCCTTCCCAACTTCCTCACTCCCAGCCCAGGTAGGCTTCTTCTGCAAGGCCTAATTTCTTAACAGACAGTTACTTTCTTGTTAAATGAGGTTTGTTGAAATATCTGTTAAGTTTTACAAATTTTTTTGTTGTTGTTCAATTACAGTTGTCCCAATCCCCCCCATTACTTTCCCCTGACCTACACACACCACACTTCCCACATTCAATCCTCCCCCGCATTTTCTTTATCCATGAGTCCTTTATACATGTTCCTTGACTTGACCCTTCCCCTTCATTCCCCATTATCCCCTTCCCTCCTCCTCTCTGGTTACTGTCACTTTGTTCTTTCTTTCCATGTCCCTGGTTCTCTTTTGCTCACTTGTTTATTTTGTTGATTAGGTTCCACTTATAGGTGAGATCCTATGGTATATGTCTTTCACTGCATGGCTTATTTCACTTAGCATAATATTCTCCAGTTCTGTGCTGTCATGAAGGGTAGGAGTTCTTTCTTTTTCTTTCTTTCTTTCTTTCTTTCTTTCTTTCTTTCTTTCTTTCTTTCTTTCTTTCTTTCTTTCTTTCTTTCTTCTCTCTGCTGTGTAGTATTCCATTGTGTAAATGTACCGCAGTTTATTGATCCACTCATTTACTGATGAGCACTTAGGCTGTTTCCAGCACTTAGCTATTGTAAATAATGCTACTGTAAACATTGGGGGACACAGGTTCTTTTGAATTGATGTTTCAGGATTCTTAGGGTGTAATTGCAGCAGTAGGATCACTGGATCAAAAGGCAGTTCAATTTTTAGTTTTTTTGAGAAAATTCCATACTGTTTTCCACAGTGGCTGCACCAGTCTGCATTCCCACCAAGAGTGCACTAGGGTTTCCTTTTCTTCGCAACCTTGTCAGCACTTGTTTGTTAATTTGTTTATGATGGCCAGTCTGATCATGTGAAGTTTTATCTCATTGTGGTTTAAATTTGCATCTCTCTGATGGCTAGTGATGCTGAGCATTCTTTCATGTGTTTATGTGCCTGCCCTCTGTATGTCCTCCTTGGAGAAATGTCTGTTCAGGTCCTTTGCCCATTTTTAATTGGACTATTTGTCTTCCTGGTGTGGAGTTGTATGAGTTTTTTATATATTTTGGAGATCAAACACTTGTCCAAGATATCATTGACAAACATATTTTTCCATACAGTTGGTTCCCTTTTCATTTTGCTGATGTTTTCTTTCACCGTGCAGAAGCTTTTTAATTTGATGTAGTTTTATATGCCTGATTACTTGCCCTTCTCTACTCCAGGTATTTCTTTCAAAATCTGGGCTCATCCAATTTAGAATCACAGCTTTTTTTTTCTTATTATACATTACAATAGTCTTTGTAATAGTTTTCAACCCTGACTGTGAAGTCTGTCCATTCCTTCTACACCAGTTTTGTTGGGTTTATCTCTTCAGATACAAAGTCACACCTCAGTGAGTATGAGCATGATTCAAGTTCCTGAACAATAGTCCTGGAATCCACAAGGCTATCTTTCATTTGAGCCAATCTATAATTCTTTTATAAGGACCAATTTTTAGCTACTTTGTTGTTGTTGCTGCAAATTGATGATTTGATGAGTTCTTTCTTCACTTGGCTTGTTGCATTTGGATACCTGGTAAGTGACCTTCCCTTTTGTCCTTAGCCCAACTTTTGCCACTGGGTCTGCACTTAAAATTATCACTGCTTCTGTCCTCATGTGCTCTTTGGTCTTGCTTCATTTCCACTGTCAAGTCAGTTTGAGTACATTCACATGTGTCTCCCACTACTGAAACTCAGTCTAAAAAGAAACTTTCTTCAGCAATGAATCAAAGGTGAGCTCAGCTATTCCATTGAAATTTCTAAGAAAGATTGTGTTTAGTGTATCTTTTAGGCAGACTGATTCTCAGTGGGAATTAATATGTCAACAATGAGGCATTAAGAGCATAGACCTTGAAGTCAGGCTGGCCTGCAACATCATCGATGTGACTTTGGGGAAATCGCTTCTCCTCGCCAGCCTCACTCAGTTTTTTTTTTTGTATATAAAATAAAGATGTTAATGATAAAACCTACCATATCAGGTGCCACACTTATAGCAGTAATAATGCCCATAGAGCTCTTATCCCAATACTTGGCACAGATTAGATAAATACCACAAGTATTACCATTTTAATTATTATTTATATTCAACCATCTTCAAATACTACAATGAAATGAATGATACAATTTCTTATTTGGAGTTCCTAGTCAGGCAGTAGATCTTGAAAATTAATTTGGGTGATAAAAGTATCAGTAATATTAGAGCTGATACAGTAGGCGTAATGAAAAAACAAAACAGAACAAAACTGGTGTATGGGCATTGATTGGTTGCTCAAGGGCAAAGAAAATACAGCTGCTATAGTGACACCTAGAGCCACTTGGAGAATCCTGGAATTCAGCTAGAATAAGCTTTCTCATGCTTGGGCCCAAAGCCTACCCCATGGAATACCGTGGCTTTCTGAGATGACATTGAGAAAAATATAACCCTTTGACATTTCTCTTATGAAATCAAAAGACCAGATGTCATCTGAAGTGATTTGTGCTCATTTGTGTGTGTACGTCCTTGAATTCAGGACAAGTACGATTGATTTTCAACCGGCAGTTACACAAGAGCTTCTGAAGCCTGACCTTGGGTTATCTGGGTTGCACAGGAAAAACTCCCTTGGACTTTTAATCAGAACAGGACTCTATGGAGATACAGAGAGGAGAAGGATGCAGAGGACGTGAAGACAGCTTCAAAGATTTGTGGTTAGTTAATAGCTTTTTTACACATTTCCTTCTTACCAAGGCAGCTAGGAAGAGAGACTTCTAATTAGAGAGCTGGAACTGTGGAATAACACAGCGGTGGAGAAACCTAGTTCAACCCCTAATTTTACAGAGGGGTAATCTTGGGCCCAGGAGTCACTGATAGAGCTTAACCAAATCTGCAAATCAGCTCTTCAGGGTTAATGTTTGGTGGTTATCAATTTAAAGTCTGATATTAGCTCTCTCCAGTCTGGAAGGTGCAGTACCATTGGACTATACTAATGTAAGGCCATCTGCCAGTAACTGTTGTAGAACAGTGGTTAAGAGCATGCACATTCTCATCACACAAACCTGGGTTCCAGTCTTGGTTCTACCAACTTCTAGCCATGTGGGCCTTGGGCATGTTACTTAATCCTACTCAGCTTCATTTCCTTCCACTGTACAGAGCTTAGTCATAGTTTAAATCTCTTTTTATTAAATGACGCAGTGAAAATTAATCATTTAATGCAGTGCTTAGCACAAACCAAATATTAACTAATAAACAGTACTTAATCTTATTGTTTGTTTCAACCAGTAATCATTGTTACAGATACCAGAAAACTATCTAAACTTGTTTGAGCAGAAAATAAATATTAACAGATATTATGTAGCTCCCTGGGTTCCTAGAAGGATGAGGGGACTAGATTTGGAGGGTTTTGAGGCTGTGCAGCATGAATAATGTATGAAATCATGTTCCTGAACTGATGCAGTGGTAACTCTGGGAAATGACCCTAAAATGTGCAGAGCTCACTCCATGGATCCTGAAGTCTGGAGGCCACCTTTGGAACCTCTGTACTGTTTCCTCCAGGTTACATAGGTACACGCCCCCCGCCCCCCAAAGCTGTGTCCACCTACGGCCCGCTTTTTCTTGTTACTAGCTTTAACAAATTGTTGCTTTATTGTTATAAAATACACATAACAGAAAAGTTAAAATTTTTAAGTGTACAGTGTTTTGGCTTTAGGTACATTCAGATTGTTGCGGATCACTAGACATTGATTCAACATAATTTGATAGAAATACATATTTTTGGTGGAGGCCTCTGTATCTGATTTCCATGAAGAGACCTGTGGTCCTGTAGGTACCGAATTCCATGAATGTAACAAGAGTATTCAGAGACTCGGTGCATCCAAGCTAATGCCTGATGCCTGTACTACAATGCTGCATCCCTTTTTGACCCAATATCAAATTACATACCTAGATGATGTTTAAATTTCAAACGATGGCAACAGTGACAAATGCTTTTTCTCCTGATGTAATGCAATTGTCTGGAAACAAAATACTATACTCATTGCTTCTTCTTGACAAAGTAATAAAGTGTAATATTTATAGAAGGTGTTTCATTAAGAGGTAGTTCAGTTCCATATTGTAGCTGCTCCAGCCGGTTGTGCAAATACCTCTCCCATGATTTCAACGCTCAGTCTGATGGTATTTGCAATATCTTTTGGAAAATGGTTTCCATATGAAGTTGAACCCACATTTGATCAGGGTTCCTTTAGCACTGTGATTAACAGGAGGACTTTGGAGCCAGAGATGCCTGGGGAAAACTCCAGCTCCATGATATTCTTGCTTTCTCTCCCTGGACCACCAAGTAACCTCTTTACCTTCTCAGTTTTTCCTTTTGTTAAGTACCTAACCCCTTTCATCTTAGAAAGACTAAATGAATTGATACGGTTAAAGTGCTTGGAAAAGTGCTTGGTATAGAATAAGCTCTAACACATAAGTATTTGCTGCTAAGTTACCCGTCCATTCTGCTTCTGCTTCAATGATGAGCCTCTTGATATTCTCTGCATTATGGAGTAAATTGCAATGTTAACCACCAATAATGCATTTAACATGAAATGGTAGGTCAAAGTAAGAGGGAAACAAAAGAAATCTGTTTAAGGTAAATAAACAGTAAGAGAGAAAATATGGGAAGACACAGTAGTCCTTAAGGTCGTGGCTGGGATAATATGCCCACGTTTTCTTTAAATTCATCGTAACTACTGAATTTGTCAATAAAATATGATTTGGGTCTAGTTTATTCAAATATTTACACTATGATTAAAATTTCACCTTAAATTCTAGCTTTCAGTGTTTAGTAATGTTTTTATTTTATTTGTATTCTTTATTTTATCTTATTTTTTATTAAATTTATTGAGGTGACATCAGTTAAGACAATTATATAGGTTTCTGGTGTACAGCTCGATACCGCATCATCTGTATGTTGCATTGCGTGTTTGCCGCCCGAAGTCAGATCTTCTCCATCACCATCCATCCTCTCTTTACCCTCTTCTGCCTCCCCCTCCCTCTTCTTAAGAAACATTTTTAGAAGGTGATGAATGGCTAGAAAGATGTAGGTGACCCTGATAGCTTCTTTGACAGTGAGAATTCAAATTATTTTCCATTATTTAATATTGTGTGCAGATTGGGAGAAAGGAGGCCCTGATGTGATTTATGATGCATCTCTAAGTAGAAGGCACAGTTGTTTTGTGAATTACTTTTGCTGGTTTCTTGAGCACTCATTTTTTTAAACCTCAGATATTCCCATTTACATGAATAATGGAAAAATAATCTAATAAAAAAGAAATTCTTTCTGCCATTTTTCAAGAAAATTTCAGTTTAAATTTTTATAAAGAGGATAAAAACTAAGTTTGGAAATCCTCTATGGAAGCAATAAAAGTATGTTTTCAATTTTTTAAAATTGTGTTTTACTGTCAATGCTATTACAGTTGTCCCCTCTTTCTCTCACTTTGCACACCTCCACCCTGCACCCCTCCCTCAGGCCATCGTCTTATCATTGTTGGTATCCAAGGGTCACACACAAAAGCTCTTTGACTAATCCCTTCATTTTCTTTCATCTAGTCCCACCTCACCCCTCCAAAAATTATCTGTTCCATGTATCTGTGCTTCTGTTTCTATTTTGTTTGTTAGTTTCTTTTGTTCAGTATCCAAGGGTCATGCACAAAAGCTCTTCGACTAATCCCTTCATTTTCTTGCATCTAGTCCCACCTCACCCCTCCGAGAACTATCTGTTCCATGTATCTGTGCTTCTGTTTCTATTTTTCTATTTCTATTCTATTTTGTTAGTTTCTTTTGTTCATTAGAGTCTACATATAAGTGAGATAATGTAGTATTTGTCTTTCACTGACTGGCTTATTTCATGTAGCATAATATTCTCTAGGTCCACTCACTCGTTACAAAAAGGCAATAATTCTTTCTTTTTTACTGCTGCGTAGTATTCCATTGTGTAAATGTACCCCAGCTTTTTTATCCACTCATCTACTGATGGGCACTTGGGCTCTTTCCAGATCTTGACTAATGTAAATAATGCTGCTATAAACATAGTGGTGCATGTATTTTTTGTATTGGTATTTCGAGATTCCTAGGGTGTATTCCCAGAAGTGGAATTGCTTGGTCAAAAGGGAGTTCCATTTTTAATTTGTTGAGGATACTCCATGCTGTTTTCCACAGTGGCTACCAATCTGCATTCTCACCAAAGTATAGTTTTGGTTGTCCATAATTTCTTTATACACATGGCATTTAAATAATTTTCGAACGAGGCCATCTGGATTGAAGGAGTGTTAACAAAGAAAACGTATTTAAATTTTACTTAGGATTCTTTATATATATATATATATATACACACACACACACACACACACACACACACACACACACACACATATATATATATATACCATCTCTTCTTGCCAAAATGTTAGGGGTAACGTAGAATCATAAACGGCATCTGCCCAGAAGATATCCAAATGTGTAATATGAAAAATAGAGACATTTATTGAAGAAGATACAAGATACAAGAAACATTATACATAGGACAATAACACCTCAGTTCCCTTCAAAGTGGGCACCTTGGGACCTCACACAGTTCTCCCAGTCGCCATCAGCTGCCTGTTGTGTTTTCCTGAATCTCATTGATGGTCTAAAATCTCTTCCCTTTCAAAAGTTATGTTATTTTTAGGAAAGGCCAGATGTTGCAGGATGCCAAACCTGGACTGTCGAGGGGCTGAGTCACCTGGGTGATGTGATGTTTCACCAAAAATCTGCACTAAATATGATGTATGAACAGGCTGTTGTCATGATGAAGCTGCCAATCACCAGTTGCCCATAGTTGTGGCCTTTTGAATCATCTGAATAGTTTCCACAGAAGAATGTTCAAGCTTAACAGAAAATCTGATGCAGATTCATGGCTCTACTGGCTCAGTCATTTTGAACGCAACAGCCACACAGTGCACATGCTCACTCAGTGGTGTCTACTGCCCCTACTGACTAGTACAGTGAAGTCGTCATTGTTCACACATGTGCGTTACAGTCCACTCTCCTTGGTTGCCAGGTTACATCGATGTCACACCAACTGTTCTCATTATATTAAGAATGGTTGGACTTTTTCTGGAGACCACGTTGTATATCCTGAGTTTTCTCAGACTACTCAACCCCAAATCCAAGGTAAAGCATTGAATTGTATTAACACTAATCATTCAAGTTCAGTTAGTTCTTGTTACTGCTAACACCAAATAGCCACCCTTCACTATCATCTTCAGTTAGAGATTCCAGGCTGTTTCTTACATATGTTTCCAAATATGAAATATCTTAAAACTTGAACTCCACAGTTGCCCCTAAAGGGGTGGAATGAGGGCTCTGCAAAAACTCTTCTGGTTGTTGAGTCATCTTGTGGATACTTTATACCCCTTCCCATATTCATATCTAGAAACCACCCTTATTTAAGCTATTATATGTGTGAGCTTGATGGCTTAACTGAACTCAAAATCTTATGTATGCATAGTATTGTATATTCTTTACTCTGAGAGGTCAGGATAGGTTTCATTGGGTACTATCCTCGGGGTCTCAAGCAATGTGAAATCATGAAAAAGTAGCTGTGTCACCCCTAAAAAATAAAAACTTTGAAAAGATAAAAAAATAAAGGGAACTGGAGGGAATGCAATTGGAATGTAATCATTACTGAGTTTCCAAGAAGAGATTCAAGCATCTTGTAACTGACCTTGAAAGTCTGTGGTTTAAGACTCCTGGATAATATATTCTTTGTTGGTTTTTGTGAACTATCCATATTCATTTCATAAACTCATTTCAGTTTAAAGTTAGAAATGGCTTCTGTGTTTTTTATACTCAGAAATCTTAACTGGAACTCTTCCTTGCCATATGCCTCTCTCGTCCCCTTTGCTCCTGTCTTTACAACACATGTCACACTTGTAATGAATTGTTCGGGGTTTGTTTCCCTTACCAGACAGTAAATTCTATAAAAACAAGGAGGCCTGGCTGCCTTGTTGCTCTGCTTCCCAGTGCTTATTAGCACGGTAGAAATAGTTAGTGGGGGTCTAAATAAAGGGTTGGTGTGAAGTAGTTCTCATAGTGCTTAATGAATGGGAATGCCTTTCTTCCTTCTTTTTTCTCCGGGCCCTTTCCTTTTTTTCTAACCCCGGAAGCACATCCCTTTCACAATACAAATGCCATAATACCTTTGTGTCTTTGTGCTTCAAGTTTGTGCACATGTCCTTCTCCTCTGCCCACCTCCCCAATCATTGATTTGACAGAGCACTTGCATTGCAACTTGCAGTGAAAACAGAAGCAGAATAAGCTTTGAGAGTCAAAGCAAGGCTTCCTGCCTTTCCTAAGAGAGTGTGACAGAAATGCCCCACATCTAGTTAGCGCATGGAGGATTTTAATGAATAGAGATGGATTCTGCCAAAGCCTTGCCCTCTGCTCCATTTTTTTCTGTGTCCTTTGCTGTGCTGGTGGGAAGACCGGGCCAAGCCCTGCTGCCAAGCAGGTCCTACACGAGATGAATGTAAAAGGCCCACACAGGGACTGACCCAGTCCTCGAGGGGACCCCGACCCAGAGGAGTCTAACAACTCTGCCCAGCGGCACTGACTCCAAAATGGTTGCTGAATTTCTCTCAGATAAATCCTTCTGTTTTAGCTCCAAGGTCATGTGTCTGACCTAATGAAGACAATTAACTTGAAAACGTCTTTATGGCATTTTTAGAATACCTGGTGCAGAATGACCTTGGCATTGGTCAGTGTCTGTAAAGGGCATTTGGTTTCTGATAAAATGAACATATTGCTATTCTGGGGAACATACAAGTCAATGTTATGGTTTTTTTTTTTTTTTTTTCATTTTTATCATGGAGGGCGGCTTTGTAATATAGTTATTGGACTATAGAAATAGCCTTCTAGCTTAGTATGTAGCCAAAATTAAAAAGAGGGTTTTGGACTATGCACATAGAAGCTTGCCATTATAAGAAAAAAAGGTATTTTTGGTTCAATGCCTATTACACAGCAGGCACTCAGTTATGCATGTTTACTTACAGTGTTGTTGTTCCTCTTCAGATGTTATTTTCCCCTTTTTATACATGAGTAAACTGAGGCTTAAAGAGATTTAAATAATGCGTTCAGGACTACCTGATAAAATATGAGAAATGGTCACCTATTTCTACCTTAGGAATTTTTCTCTTTCTGTCAACAGCACTGAGGTTTCTCTCTTAACCTGTTACCCTTGGTCTGGATGAGTTAATAGTGGTATTTGAAACAATTGAGATTCTGTTTTGACCTCAGTCTTAGCTGCCATAGATACACAATATATTTGCCTTCTATATTAGCAGTACTGAAAAATATTAATAATATTTAATCAAAATTCCTTCCAATGTGGCATTTCTTCCTTCCAATGTGGCAGGTGTTTCATTTTTTTTTTTCCCCAGGGCTCCTCCCTTCTTCAGTAGATCTGAATATGTTCCTTCTGTAAACTCTGTGTGAGGCTGATGAATTCAAATTTTCACCAAGGCCTCCCCCCTCCCCTGACCCATTCTGAATATTTTTTTTTTCAATTTTTACTTCAATTGTTGATCTCGTGGAGTTTTCTGTCTTTTACTCCCACCCCAGCCCACCACCCCAGCCCTCCCCACCTCTCTCCCATTTCCACCCCCCCATAGTTTTTGTCCATGTGTCCTTTTTACTTGTTCCTATAAACCGTTCCCCTTTTCCCCTGAAATTCCCTCCCCTCTCCCCTCTGGTGACTTTCAGCCATTCTGAATATTTTGATGCAGGAGATCCCAGGGCACACAGAGAGAATCACTATGCTCAGGGGAGAAGGTTCTGATGTTTTTCCTCACCGCACTTAATGTGAAAGCTGGAGTTAAGAGAAGTCAATGTTTTAAAGACGTAATGATTTTGTTTAAATCCTGGCCATCTCGTATTAAGCTGCATAAACTTGGGCCATTTGTGTGACTTCTCAAAGTGTCAATTTCCTCATCTATAAAATAGGAATACTAATGGCACTGGCTTTATAAGGTCGTTATGAGGGTAAAATGAGAGTTGGTGCCTGGCACAGAGCAAACATTCAATGCAGTTTTTCTTACGGCTTCCGAAAAACACTGTACTTCCTACATGATGCAGGCTGATTCTATAGTAGACCCAGTAAGAAAATACAGATTAAAAGTTAGAAAAAAGTTTGGAAAAGACATGACTAAATTATTCTTGGGTATTAGAATTTCGGTCATTCCAACAAATATTTGTTACGTGTCTACTCTTCTGCTCTACCGTAGGCGCTGTGCAAACCACACACACGTTTTGTGGACATAGCTACACCTGTAGGCTGAATGCACTTCACTGGTTTCTTTTGTTGGTGGAAAAGGAATGGGTTGAGAAACTCATGACTCTGACCTAACACGGACAAATTTGGGGATGTGTGTTCTCAGTTTCCAAGGCATTAAAATATGAGTAGACCATGACCAAAGAAAAGTGCCTCTCATTTTCTCCAAGCAGAAAAATGACACAGCCCATGTAGGTTTGCCTGAGTTTGGAATTCCTGGACAGGGCAGACCTTCACCCTGAATGGTCTCCCCCCTTCCTTCTTTTGTGTGGCTTCAACTCTCTCAGTTAAATGAAGCCAATTTATTTGGTGAGGATTTTAATAACATAGTAATTATGATCAGATTGAAATCTAATCACTAGCTCCCTGAGACTGGCAGATATTGGACTATTTATGTATACTCTCTGCCCTTTCCGCCTGACCTACTTTGATGACTCAATTAAACCAATCACCTTTTGAAGTTTGTTTATGAAATAGCTGGGGAATGCTGAGTATTTGGGGTGTTTGGTGTTTGTACAACACATTATTTAACAAGTTTCCTCAGTGTATTTCTTGAGTCCAGAAAAATGTCACTCTCTAACCTGTTAAGCAAATCATAGCTGAGTCAAAAATGGAGAAACGAAGTGTGTTAGTCTGTGTGTTAGCATGTTCATTCAGAACTTGTGTTTGTAGTGTGCACACAAAATTTCCTCATAAAGAACAAAAGAGCCCTGTCTGCAGGAAACTTGATTGTTGTCAGTCCGTAGTTCCTAATTTCATGTAACTTGAATGAGATTAGTTCATGTGATTAACTGCTTAACTACTCTTTTGTTTGCTATTCATTTATTCAACAATTATTTATTGAGCACCTACTATGCCTCAATTGCTGTCATAGACTCAGGGGATAAACAGCAAAAATAAAAAAATAAAAATAAAGTAGAATTCTTTCTCAAAAAAGAGCTAGACTGAGACTAAGGAAATCATCAGATGAATTATTTACTAAGTACAATAGCTGTATGTGCTACCAAGGAACAAAACAATCACTTCTTGCATTTAGTAGTTTTTAGCCATTGCATCCTTCTATTATTAACATTTCCCCATATCCAGTGTACACATATTTCAGGATGCTGTTTAAGCTAAACCGTTGTACCTAGTACATGTAAAATATGTGAAAATGGATTTTCAAACTTTAAGAAATTGTATTTCCAAGTGAATAATAATGTGTATAACACAATGTTATTGTTCTGAACTGACACATAATTATGTGCTTTTCACTGTTAGCTGGAATATCAATATTTGTTCATCTTATCACACTACCTCCTCACAGTCTTTGACACCCTGTGTTGCTCTCTAGTGTTGACACCTGTCTTACGTATTTGTCTCAGTTCCCTAAGCAGACACGAGGTTCCTTGAAGGCAGGGTCCATATGTGCTTCATTGTTGTGCTGCTGGGCAGATCTTGGCTCCAATTTCTGCCTGATTAATATGTGTTAATTTGCTGATGCATTTCTTCCTATTTATAGCTATTAAGTGGCTGAACATGTTGATCAGTGGTCAGGATCATTGTAGCCCTGACAGTTAATCAATCAGTGTAACTATCATAGATCAGTCTATATTTCAAGATTGCAAAACTGGTTGCAAATCTGGAATGGTAGTGGAATCTGGTTTTTCTGGCTTTGTGACTTTGCAGGTGAATTACTGAAGTTAAACTTGGTTGAATAAGGCTACTAACCTCACACCACTAAGTGTCAGTATGGAGGCATATTGGCTCCATATGCCTCCATACTGTAGACCCCTCCACTGCTAAGGGAAGCAAAAGGGCACAGGAGTGACAGATTCAAGGTGTGGACAAACCGAACCCCTCGTCAGAGGATGGTAAACCTCAGTATGTATGAAGACTTGGTATGTGGAAATGTGATGGGAATCTGATTCCTTACTCCTCAGCATAAAATGTAAAATCTTCAAATCCAGTAGAGAAAATAAGCTATTACTGTCAATTACACCTAGACTTTGATAATATTTGCTTCTCTACTGTTGATGTCAGATTTTGTCCTAATAATCTGTTATATCCTCAAAGATATTTATTTCCCTATTTCATCCTGTAAATAGATTTATACTTGATTTATTTTTATTTAATTTAAATCTAACTAGTAAGGGGCTTGTCTTAACTTTTTAATTCAGATACAATAGTGAAGTAGATTGGAACAGGTCAATTTCAGCATTTACCTCCTACTTATAGGTGCCTAGCGAGAGGCAGCATATTAGAAAGGATAAGAGCTGTCAATTGCTAATGCAAAACGTACGGGTTTGCATGCCAGCTTTTTGCATCTCAGGTCTGCATGTCAGCTGGTTTACACTGGTAAGGTGGTTAAGTTACTTGTGCCTTAGTACTTAGTTCATTGGGTTGTTCTGAGTATTACATGAGCTTATACATGTAAAACATATAGAAGTTCTCATGAGGAGCTCAGGACATATTAGCCACTATTGTTATTACCAATATTGCTATTGTATAATAGATATTCTAATCATCCCAATGAAGCTCCAGATATTATAGAGCAGAATCAAGCCCAACCCAATAATTCCTACAACATTGAAAATTCGGGAGAAAAATAAATGATTGTTATTTATTAAACCACTAGGTTTCTGGTGTTATTTGTTACACAGAAGTAACAAATAATGACAGAAAGTACATGTGCATTAGTTATCAACTGCTGTGTAATCAATTACCTTAAAAGTTAGCAGTTTAAACACCCATACTTTCATTACATCAATATCTGTGTTAGGAATCTATTCATGGATTGTCTAGATCCTTTACTTCAAGATCCTCCACTGGGCTGGGACCATAATCATCTCAGGGATCAACTGGGAAGACTCTGCTTCCTAGAATTCTCATGGGATTGTTGGCAGAATTTGCTTCTTCTCAGACTATTGGGCTAGGGCGTCAGTGGCTCGCAAGCTATTGATTGGAGGACTCTCTTGGCCCCTTACTATATGGGCCTCTCCACACAGCCTCTCAAGTCAAAGCAAGCAATCAGGAAAGCAAAAGAGGGTACTTGCAAAAGAACAGTACAGAAATCACAATGATTTGGAATCTAATAGAATTAACATCCTATCACGTTGACTGTATTCTCTTTGTGAGAAGCAAGTCACAAAATCCAGTCTTCTCCCAAGAAGAGGGGATTACACAAAGATGTGAACACCAGGAGATGGGATCACTGGGGACTGGTTTAGAATCTGCTTACCATAGTACAGTAAATCTTAATACTTGTTAGAAACAGTTTATCTTTTCATTTGATAGAAAATAATGAAGAAACTTGTTTCTATTTTAGGGAAATAGGATCATTCCTAGGTTTCAATCAGATTCCAAAATGTTGTAGATGTGTGTCTTAGGAAGGATAATTATTTTAGCGTCTCTGAGTGTTAATGTGCTCAATTAAAAATGCCCATAATAGTTGTTTTTCAAAGAATTGTTATGAGTATTAAATGACTAAATCTAATTACCAATATCTGTTAGCATCTGGACAAAATGAAGTTCTAACTAAAACATTTGTTAAAAATAAATAAATAAATAGATAGATAGATAGATAGATAGATAGATAAATGAATGAATAAAACATTTGTTAGATCAGATGTGAAGACTGTATGTTAGAAATTTTAGCTGAAGAGAAAAATCATCATTCTGGTGGCAGTTTAAAAGTATAAACATAGATTAGAATCCATGTAGTCTTCGTGCATTCTTTGGGTACCTTTTAGTATGGCAAATCATTTATCTTGAATGTCTAGACAAGAAAGAAACTAGTTCTAGTTTTTCAGTTTTCAAAAGTTCTCTCCTTTGTCTTTCTTGTGTGCTCCACGGATAGTAACTTCCTAAAGGATGCTGTCTTACGACTTCATGGTCTCAAAGTAGTATGAGCCACAGTAATGAAAGGGTCTGCGTGAAGTGATGTGACAAATGGAAACCAGTTCATGCCACTTAAGCAAATTCAGAAGAAAAGGAACCACATTTGACCTTTGAGAATTGAGTTGAAATTTGCTAACTCTGGAGTGGGCCCATCCAATGTTACAGACCAGAGCAGTGCTGAAGGTATATTATCCTCTCCTACCTAGTCTAGCTCCTAACTGCATCTACTGATTTACATGGGGTCTGGAGGCTCTAGGTAAAGAACTTACAAACTTCAACCCATTCATATGTGGGGGGTCAGAGGTACATGAACATGTATGGAGACCTGTGGGGGTGGAGAAATGAGGACACAAGTACAGAAGGCTCAAGAGTGAATTCATCCAACCTAACCAAAGGGAAGATTTAGCTCACAGAGCCTGAGTCCACAACAGAGGGTCCTGTGGTAAAAGTGGCCTTGAGAATAAGTGTATTGTTTTTGTACCTGAAACAAGTCAGAACCAGCCATCTGAGTAGTGTGTGTGCTTTCTAGAAAAGGGAAGCATTGTATCTACAAGTATTAAAATATTTATAACACCTAGATGCTCAAGCCAGCTTGCTGCAGAAAAATGAGCAGAACAGTGAGATCCAGGGAAAAAAGGAGAGGGGTGTGCTCAAGTAGACTGGAGAGAGGTGAGCACTGGAGGTGTCATCATTAGAGGTGATGTTGGAGCCAGCAGCAGCCAAAGGGAATGTTAGTGTCCTGACAATGAGTAACTGCATGAGTAGGTGCCATGATGATGGGAAATTTTATGCTAGAGAAAGGTACACAGCAATGCTACCAAAAAAAAAAAAAAAAAAAAGGAAAAGAAAGAAAGAAAGAAAGAAAGAAAGAAAGAAAGAAAGAAAGAAGAAAAAAAGCAGCAAGAAGGAGCCTAGGCTGATCATTGGAAGTATGATGACTAAACATAACAATTTGCCTAGGACTGAGAAATTTTTCGTAATGAGGGACTTCTGTGCTCAACTGGGAGACTCCTGGGTCAAGCTGGTTGCCATCAGCAGAGGAATCTGTATATATAGTGTGATACCAATGGAAACTTTCTAAGATTTTATAGGAGGCAGATGACCTCAGATAACTGAGGGACTGGGATATGGCTGAGAGGCAGCCATTCTGCAGGTAGAAGATATCAAACCAAGGAAGACCAGATACACACGAAGTGTGACCCCATTTTCATAGTGTGAAATCTAGGATTATTGAGTTTCCAAATACAACCTACCTTTAATTCTCCTCTTCTCGAGTCTTAAAGTTGATCTAGTCACTAGATTAAGGATACAGTTCTGCTGGGTCAGAGATGATGAATAGCATTGTTGCCTGACCGTGAAAAATACTGGTTGAGAAACCAGGCTGAGTCAGAATTGGTAAGGAAGAATAAAAGCCCAGGGTTTATGGAGGCGAGGATGAGATCGAATCTCAAGCTGCCAGACCCATGGGTTCAAAATTAGGGTCACAGAGATATGATCTTGACCTAGAAGAACAAGATAAAGAGCAAACAGTTAAAAACCAATTGTCATAGAAGGAAGGGTTTATCATGGGAAGAGTGTTGATAAATTATAATAAATCAGTTTTTATTTAAGTCTTTTTTTAATAGACCAGTAGTAGGTGGTGAATTAATATGCTACCTTGATTTAAAGAGCTGGAGGAAAAGGTGCAATTCAAGTCCACTTTGGGGGAAAATTCTGTAAGTGCTAGTGCAATATTAAGCATGTAATACATCCTTAGTAAGTAATGACTTTCTTCATTGTTTCCTGAATATGAGAGAGTGCATAACTTTTTTCTCTGAATTAAAGAGGTGCCTTGCAACTAGCTAATCTGATTCTAGTTCATTCTTCATGCTGCTTTCAGAGCTGTCATCTTCCAAAAATAATATATCACCTTTTAAAAATCACTAGGTGGGGAGGGCTGGGGTGGTAGGCTAGGTTGGGAGTAAAAGACAGAAAACTGTACAAGAACAACAATAAAAATAAATAAAAAAATAAAATAGATTACAATATTCTTTGATGAGGCTAAAGAATAAAAAAATAAAAATCACTAGGTATTAATTGGTGTTTAAAGAATAAGACCCACTAAAAAAAAATCAAACCTATAAAAAAAGAGAGGAAATTGATGGTCAGCAGGGAATAGGGTGTGGGAGGAAAAGATTGGTAGTGATTTTTAAGGGTACAAACTTGTGACGAGTAGTAAATAAGCCATAGAGATCTAATGCATAGTATATAATATTGTACTACAGTTATGTAATGTGATTAATATCACTACAATGGCAATCATATTACAGTATATAAATGTGGCAAAAGAATACTATATACCTTACATTTATGCAATGTTTTAATTTAATTAAAATTAAATTTAATGTAGTTTAAAAAATGCAAAACAATGGAGATCCAGAATTCATAGCATTCAAAGCTTTTTAAAACTTGACCCCAGGCATAAGGAGTGAATCCAGCCACCCTGTATCGTGCACCGGATACACCAGCTCTCCCCTCCTTTAAAATAAAAACCCTTGTTCCATATATAAATATCTCATTTTTGAGAAGAACAAACAGGAATGAAACAAGGGGAAAAACATGAAGAATAAACTTGACAAATAATATGCAACATCTACATGAAGAAAGCTAAAATCTACTGGGGACCACACATACAAACAAATGAAATTCAATACCATATTCTTGGAAGAACTTAGAAAATAATGTTAGCAATTCATATTGTTATTCTAGAAATGGAATGTGATATCAATACCAGTTTCATATATTGTTTTCTTACTGTACAAATTTAATATAAAAAATGAACAAACATGTCCTGGACATCATTGGCTTAACTGGGGGAGGGGATAGTCCTTACTACATATTAATGTATATTATAAACCTAGAATAATTAAAATAGGCTAGTACAGTTATACAGTAGGCCAATCAATGAGATACCATAGAAATTCCAGAAATAATACCAAGTATATACAAGATTTTAAGTCTGTGGAAAATGTGACATTGGTGAGGAATTCAAAGATTGATTTTTCAATACATGTTGGAATATATGGGCAGTCACCTGTAAAATACTAAAATTGGATTCATAGTTCACATCTAAATGGACTACAGATTGAAACATGAAATATAATCTGCTAAAAAATATTGGTCAAATACATGGAGAATAGTTTTAAAAATCCTTTTTTTTTTTTTAGTATGACACGAAGTCCGGAAGTAAAGGGGGAAAATCCACTAGAAAGCTGGTTGAAACTGATATTAGAATAACACAATAAGTAAAGTCATAACACACACGAAACTCTGGGAAGTATTTGCTAATCACATCGCAGAAAAATGGCTGCAAGTTCTATAATTTTATAAGAAATAGGCCAACCATTCAATAAATAAATAAGCAAAGGAAATGAACAAATAGTTCACAGAAAAGGGAATACAACTGGCTCTAAAACATATGAAAACCTGTTTGACCTCACACATCATAAAATCAATGTAAACCAAAACTACATGGGTCTTCATTCACCTCTCAGATTAGCAAAAGTCAAAAGTTTGACAAGCCCTCTCATAACTCACTGGCAGAAGTGTAACTGCCATAACCTGTACAGAGAAAAAAATGTCAATCTATCAAATTCCATTCCTTAATATATACTTCCAAATTTACTGAAAGGAAAGCCTTGCAAAAGTCTAATAGACTCTGTGCAGATTCCGGTTCCAGTTCATTTATGCCTTCAGTTTATTTTTGTTGGAAATTTAAAGTGAAAAATTATAATTTCAGAAGTGGTAGAAATGGTAGCAATTCTTTTATGGATGAATTCCCTTGTAACAACTCCAACACTACCTACCTAAAGCAGCTTGTTCTGTGCATTTTAACTGCTAACATTCTCTTCCTTATGTGGACCCCACATTATCTGGCCTTCATTCTGCCCTCTGAAGGTGTTACAGATTTCTAATTCTACCAGTTCCAAATGCTATAATGCTAGATTTAAGGTTATCACTCACCTGTTTAATAAGAAGCCTTTTTTTCCCCCCAGACTTGACTCCAAACATGTCTAAGGTGACCTTTTCTGTGGGGAGAGTGGATGTAATCAAGGCTCCCATTGGTCTTGGATAAGCAGAGGTCACTGTTCCCTGGGCCCTTTGTTGCTAGAGTATGAGCAGAGCATCAGCATATGTTCCTACCTACTCACTCCCTTGCTCACTGCACTTTAGTTTGTAAAACCCACATGCCATTTCCGTGTTGGCATCAAACGTGCTCCTGCTCAGGGCCTTTGCCCTTGGAGTTCCCTCTGCCCGAAACACTTCCCAAGTTGGCAACATGACTGGCTCCCTATGCATTCTATATGTCTAAAAGCTATTTGTGTTTCTGTATATTGTATTTATTAAAATTTTTTCATCTTAGGAGCTCTTTATATATAGGGACATTAGCCATTTTGTTCTTTGACACTGGTTTCTACAAGGAAATTTAAAAATATGTAGTTGAATATATTACTTTGACTTATAATTACTTCTATATCAAATCATAGTTAAAACATCCTCTCTTAGAAACTTGCAGCTCCAAACTTTACCTGGAAATTGTCTGGAAAACTTAATTTTAAATGTAATGGAATACACTGTTGCGTATTTAAGATATTTGACTGAATCTGCTGAACAGTGAAGTGAACAGCATCTGTTCTGAATTGGTCTGGAGTCCCCT
Source organism: Glossophaga mutica (assembly GCA_039655065.1). NCBI lineage: Eukaryota > Metazoa > Chordata > Mammalia > Chiroptera > Phyllostomidae > Glossophaga > Glossophaga mutica. The sequence continues at coordinate 26,309,452 of CM077308.1, forward strand.
GAGGCATGTACCTCAATGCAGTTTGCATCAACATTATTCTAAATACGAGTTGAAACTTTGGATTCCTGGGCTCTGATTCCTAAGAAGGTCTGCATGAGAATCTTTGGGGTGAGGCCCAGGGAACCACATTTAAAAATCAGTTTGCCAGCCAATTCCCAGGTAAATTTTGGAGATGGAAAGAAAGGAAATCCATACAGCCAGTTTTCTAATGGGTGCCTATTTTATCTTTTCTCTGCCTAATTGTACAGAAAGATACTTTGTTTTGCCACATGAGCTGCAGAACCAGAAAGGAACTATTATTGCTCAAAATGCAACAGCACCCTTTGACTATCACCCAAATCAATAGGTGTGATTCCTTTTGGCATTGCTTAATTACATACTAATAGGAAAGTCTAAGGCAGGCAGGCTGGAGAATTAGCTACATAGGAAGAACCAGGAGGATTAATTGATTAAATGATTTTTTCTGTCTCATTCTGGCCACAGCATTTCATTAGCATCAACATATGGAGAGTGCCTAATTGTGTATCGAGAAAACGAATGCCAGATGGATAGGGGTCATTGCATTAACATGTTCACTAACTGTATTTAGAATCAACAAATTAAGATTTGTTACTTTGCATATAAAATTGTAACAAGGTGAAAACAAAACCAATCATAGGAAGGCAGCTCCTCCCAGAAGGACTTAAGAGCCCTGTGCTTCCATAGTTCAATGCCACTTACTCCTGCTGCAGGTGCATAAGCAAAAAGCAGCAAAAGCAGGCACTTTGCTTTTCTAAAGCTTGAAGTCTTTGGCTGAAGGCTCTGGATATTGCTCTAGCAGGAGGCCCAGTTATAGGACTGATCTTCAGTGACTTTCCTCTTTCCACTGGGAAAGGAGAGAGATCATCCCTCCTACACAATTCAAAGACATAACTGGAATGCAAGGTTCCATGGCTTTTTCCCATACACTGGGAGAATATGTGTAAATGGGTTATCTATTAATAAGAAGGTTAATTTACATAAAATGAATAATTTTCAGTCAATTTTTTAAAAATTGAATAATTCTATAGTCATTACAAGCAATTTACAGGGGTTACATTTTATTGAGTTACAGTTATATAGAAGCCAGTGGAGTAAATGGAAAGTGGAAGAGGACAGGGTAGTTTTCAAGAGTCACAGAAATTGGATAGAGTCATAGGGCACATTCAAATCTCTGTCCCTAAAAGGTGGGAGCAATGATGTATGCTGGGAAAACTACAGCAATTATCAAATTGTAAGGGTTAGTAAAATAGAGGTAAAAACATCAGAAGCCCAGTGAATGAAACAATCAGAGGTTAACAAGGACCAAGACAGAACTGGGCAGAACGTGACCAACGGAGCTCTTTTCAAGGGTGCAGCTCATATAGGGGAATTGGAGAGAAGACCTTTGGCCCTGAGTCTTTCACCATTCTCCAATATTCTTACCATTGTTCAGAATTTCATCACTAAAAACCCAAAGAATGAAGTGACAAAGCCCTAATCAACTCTGAACAGCCACAATCTATAACTCATTTATACCAATGACCATGACTTTTCATTGCTTCACCTCATTCTGGAAGGTGTTGTGGCAGAGCTGACCAAGATCAATTATTCCTCTTTTGTAGCTCTGCTTGTGCTTTAAGATACATCTAACATTTCCTGGAGAGTATAATGCCAAATAGGACTCCTGCCACAGCACTAAGAATAACCTCTCAAATCCCTTCAGTCTTCTTCACAGACATGAACATGGTGATGCTTGTAGTAGACTGCTCTCAGAGCGGTCAGACGCAAAGAAGTACTAGAAGACTTTGAAAGAGGGGTCAATGTCATGACACTAGAGTGGGATAAAGGTCCAAAAGTTCCGTGTGGAGAGAGGACAATCCAACAGGACTCAGAAGATGTAAAACTGAGGACTGAGAAGAGGAGATTTATCCTTAGGCTCTCTTAGTACTGTTATTGTCAAGGGTCAGTGGAATGGCAGAGGGAGTAGGACCAGGAGAAATAAAGCAGCTGTGGAAATAAGCTGGTAGTGATATTCTCTGATACCCTGGGAGGAATCAAGACAGGGACCTAGACACAGATGAGTAAATGACACAACTATTCAGTAATAGATACAACACAGACATGGGTCAGGGAGCATAGTCTGGCCCTAGAACCAGGACAGAACCTTGGAAGTGCAAATGTGTTTGGTTGCTGGGTGGTGGGGCTGTGTAGGGGATTCTAGGGGAAGGGTTGTGGGTTAGGAGGACCTTTTAAGGTTCAGGGCAACAGCTAGCTCTTCACCAGTGGGAAAGCAGTATTTCAGCATTTATTTTGATCACTGATATGGCTCGAGTGTTACATACTGGTAGAATATCAGTATCAGAAGATATGCATGGTACATTGTGCTGGCACGTGATGTGTTTCTGAGTCTGCCACACTGCAAAGGGACTGATGTATTGTTATATCTGTTTGTGTCAAGAAGTGTTGGCCAGAGATAGAATAAATGAGCTATTTGATCAAAAAACTTCCAGATCAAAATTAAATTTTATTTTCCAAGAACAACAGATCATACAATCCCAACATGAGTGACATGCTAGATATATGAATTGACTGAAAACAAATTCTAGAACACGTATAGACACATAGCTTGAGTTTGGGCAACACGTAATTTTATAGGGATTCTTAATATACCCAAACTCAACTGAGAAACTTAGACCAACTTCCACAGGGTCTCAGAGTTATCAATCACAAAGGGCATATGGGCATTCACATTGCCCCCTCAACTGTGTTTTCATAGCATACCTTTCTGTTATGCTGTTTATTTGCACACAATTCCTCTCTCTTGATCCTGAAAAATACTGTGAACTGTTTTTAAAACAAGAAAACAAAAGACGTGGCATTTATCGAAACCCTTTTATGGTGTGATGGGCACGATTTTAGATGTTTCACACTGCCTGGTTGTGTCACTGCGATAATACTCCATGGGGGTGGGTTCTTCACAGGGGTGCACGCTGAAGGATCTGCTGATGTTGGGTGACTAAGTGGCAGAACCAGGTTTGGAAACCTGTCTGATTTTTTTTTCTTATACTCTGCCAGAAGTTAGAATATCTAAGTGTTTTTGTGGCCAATGAAACCTAATTAGTTGGGGTGAACCGGACCTAGAACCCCTCACATGCTCCGTGACATAATTTACTGAAAACTGGAAACTTGTAGAAACTTCTCCATCCTCAGGGAAACTTCTGAACGTTTAAGTTCTTTATTGCTAATTGTAAATGTCCATTCTACCATTCCCAGGCACTACACTTGATAGATCATCTATCTCTTTGTCTATAAATTGAGGAGGAACATGCTTATAATCATAAAAAATGTTTTTGTACAGGCTGCCCATAAATCCCTGATGGAGATGAGTCCTTATGACTAGTATGGGAATGAGAAAGCACAGGGAGAAATGCTTCTGGTGAAAGAAACGTTGAGAACATAACCAAAAACGACAATCAATATTGGTGAATGTACTAATGAACATTTCTTATTGCCTTAGCATGAAATATTCCTGCAGAAAGTGAAAAAAGTGACCCAGTCCCATGTAGTATTAAATTTAAAAAGACATATGACATAATATAGACTTATATAAATGAACGTTAAACAAGCCTGGTGCTATTCATAGCGGATTATATTACCCCTAGCACACTTAGCACTGTTCGATTCAATCACTACAAGCTGCATTCCAGAGAACTATGCCAGAAATAATGTTTATAGCTGACAATCAGTATTTTTCTTTGGGATGGTGGTAGAGAATGATATCTATTCTAGCAAATTTATCTTCCTTAACAAGCTATTAGCTGATGTCTGAGCCTTCGATTCTCCCTCAGTCCTTCTTTCTAAAGTGAAATTGACAGTTGCCCCACGGGAGTCCCTATTCCCCTCTCTCTGCCAAAGCCTTGCGGATCACTTTGAATTTCCATACGGGGGCTCATTCACAAACTGTTTAAAAGATGTTCTAGGAAACATCTTTTGGGCCACATCTTGTTGCCTTGCTCACACTCTGTGGCTACACTCTTCAAAAACTGCTACCTCCTGTGGAAACAATTGATCATGAGCATCTTGCAATACATCTCCACTCCATGACACTTTTGGGCTGACATCTCTTTATAGATCGACTATAAATAGGCAGCAATTTATACCCAATTAGATGTGGAGGGAAACCTGGGGTTGTAAGGAAATTTCCATTCACTCAGTATGCAGAGTCTATGTGATGGCTGAGTAACTCATATAACTGCCGTTTGTTAAGATTTCACTGTACTGAATTTCCACGCGGACACTCCTGATTTGTGCAGAGCCTAGGGGATGACTTAAGACCGGGTAATTAATTGAAGCATAGCATCTTTGAGGAAAAAAAAATGGACAAAACTATTTACTTCTTTTTTTCCTTTTTTAAAATATCTGAATAATGAGACCATATTCTCCTTTAATCATGTCCTCCATATTACAATATTCTGATTAAATTAAAACCACTAAGGATACGTCTTTCTTACTAAGAAAATGTGATTCAAATAATAAGCTGCATGCTTTGTTCACCCCTAAGAATCAAATTAGTTTCAACCTGCACTGGGTGATATGAGCTTGTGGCTTTGGGGACAGGAGAGACGGTAGGTAAAGGTCAATGGGGGACTTTGACTGTATAGAGTCTAATCACTTCTGTTGAAAAAATTCATCTAAAATGAGATTGTTTAGTCTCCACAAAAACTTACAGTGATTTGTTCAAATGAATCAAAATTGCAGCTAAGAACTTATTATTTTGAAGAGGAATCTAAAGAAGAGTTTGATTAAATTAATACAATGAATGCTGTTATTTAGCTTATGCAGAGAAAGGAAAAGTTTACTTAATCCAATAGTTTCAGATAGAATTACACATATATGTAGCATATGCCTTTTTAGTTTTTGAAGAATTAAAATGGAAGAAGAATTGCTCAAATGGCACTGACCCTAGTTTCATCATGCCAAGACACTTGGAGATCTTGTAGAACTGCACTTTTCAGATTTGAATGTTCACCGAATCACCTGGGTATCTAGCGAAACTAAAGATTTGGCCAGATTCAGCAGGTCTGAGGTAAGACATGAGATTCGCATTCCTAGCGAGCTGCCTGGTGATGCCAAAACTGCTGGTTTTGAACCATCCATGCTTCTCGGAGTAGTGAAAGTGTAGAGCATCTGGGCCATGACCATGAAAATTAATTACCACCGTATGAGGATTAGGCAGTTAATACTATGTGTTGATTTATATAATGCCAGATAACTAGTAATATACCAGAGCCACTGATAAATAAGAGAATGGTTTAAAAAGTTAAAGAGATAGGAAATAGCAGAGACTTGTGTTCCAGGTTTCCTCTACTGCAAATAACAATTCCTAATTTGTGTGTAGTACTTTGCATTTTACAAAATAATTCACCTACTTTATGTCACATAGTTTTATACTGATCCTCTCAACAACCCTGTGAAGTCGAGCAGGCATTTTATTTTCATTTTCCTTGAGTTGGTGATGTAATTTGTCCAATTTTACACTATTACTCAGCAAGAAAGCCACAACTCAAACCAATATATTCTGATAATAAGTTGAGTTTTCTTTCTCCTAACAGTGATTTTGTGTGGATCACATAACTCCCTTAGTCCTCTCACTTATGAAATGGGTGATTCAAGTTCAACGACCTCAGTGATTATGAGCCCTCCTTGTGCAACCAAATTGCCTTGAAAATACAATAATAGCAGTGCCCAGTTCCATTCCAGGCAGGTGAACCAGTACTTCCAGGAGTGGAACCAGGGTACCATTTCTTTTCGTCTTCTAGGCTGATCCTGATGCATAGTGAAGACTGAGAACCAATAATAGATATACACTAAAGCACCTTTAAGTGCAGGAATTGTCCCAGCTGTAAAGGTAGGTTTGGTCTCTATCTTCTCCAGGAAAATCTCAATGGTAATGGATTCTAAATGAATGAATATGCATAAGTCTATCACTGACATTGTTAAAGACATTAAATTATGATTTAGCAATGCTTTTACTTTTTTTGTTGTTGTACAGGCCTTGAAAATTTAGGTAATTTTGAACTGATACTTTAAAATAAAAGATCACTTTCATTTACACAAGATTTTAGTTTGTTCCCTGTGTCCACACTCTATGTAAATCAGCATTTCTGAGTTTCCTATTTGTTCTTCGAACCTGGCACTGAATATTTAGGCTTCTATTTGGGCTTTCAATGGAGTGGATATCTAAACCCTTCTGACTGCCTTCTGGCATGACTCCTGTTTCCTCGTGTGGCTGCTGTGACCTCATGATGATTTGGACCCAGAGTATGCTTAAACAGTTACTAGATTACAGAAGAGTTCTGTATCTGAACTGATAACATAAATGGTTTAGAAATATTCCCCACTAAGAGTTAAAATTTCAATATTAAGTCCCATAATATAAATTTGGGGGAAGTTCAGTCTGTTGGAAGCAGATGATTCTGTTTTATTTTACAGAATCCCTTGTTTTTTATAATTGTTATAAGATCAAAAAAGACATAGCTGCTCAAAAGCTTACTTTACTAAATTTCATTTTGTTGATCATTTTTCAAAGTTTAATCGAAGAAAAATGAAGGCTTTGAACCCTTACAAGGACCCATGGGAATTTCGGCCTTCCTGGGGTAATCCTTGAATATTTGCTCGCCTGTAGCCTATCTCTTCTAGAAGCATCCTAATTCTACATGATGTCATTGGGTCAATGATTAGTCTCTAAGGTCCTTTAAGAAGAGTTCAGAGTTGGAGGCATAACAGATATTACAGGTCATTTAATTTTGGTAGTGGAAATTCAAATACGTAATGTCCTTGAACGATATGCAATCCGTGCCTTGATTCCCAAACTTTCTGACTTGGATTTTCTTTAACTAGGCTGTTTATTCAATAAGGGGATAAAATGGAGACTGCTCCAAAGGAGACTACAATATCGACTTATTAGGGTAGCAGGTGTAGAATGATCTTTTTGACAGCAGGTCATCAATACTAGTTCCTTGATTTTTAGCCTGATCTCCTCTCTTTTATTATACCATATGTTTGAAGATTTTCCTGAGGTCCAGAGATGCTTTTCTCATTCAATTCTACTGTGAGATTTTTAGACCCCGTGGAGAATTATCTGGTTCTCATTATAAAATACATTTTTATTCACTACCAGCAAAATGGTCCTGTCATACCCCATTGCCTCTGTTAATGTCTAGATTTTCCTACTCATTCTTATGGAGTCTTTAATGACCTCACTCCTGGACTCAGTGGACCTCACAGAGAGAAGATTCTTTTTGTTTGGGAGATGTCAGGTGTATTTCCTTCATCTTCCTCCCTGATAAACAGCATTGTCTGAACCCAGCTGTGTCTGGCCTCCCAGGAAACCCTTGTCTACCACTGTTCTTGGGAGGTGGCTACTCTATTCATAAGGTATTAGCAATTTCTCCTGCTCCATTAACTCTCCATTTGTATGTTGGAACTTTATTTTCTGGTGGACTATTTATGTAATTTGTAGCTGTTTTCCTACAGGACAAAGTATGGAGTAACCATCTGACATTAAGTAATAAATGTTAACAAAGTGATGGGTCTCATGTGAAATTACTAATATTTTATTAAACTTTGTTAAAGGGCTCAGCTGGTTGAGTCCGAGCCAATACTCAGGTGAGCACTAAGTGTGTTTTCCCAGTTCACAGTCTGCAGTGACTCTCTTTCTTGGATTTAAGGAAAGTACATCTTTGAGTAGATTGGAGAATCCAAGGTTAAGCTCCCCTGTGTCACTCTGAAGGCTGGATTGATATATAATGTGTATTTCTAAATATTAAGGGCAGTAGAAATTTAACTTTCATAAGAGAAAATTTAGATAACAGAGTCTGATGACAAATGGTATCACATAGCTATTTCATTCTTAGAATATTTGACCCTCTGTTAGTGTTTGAATCAGAGTATAACCAAAGTAAAAATCATCTGTAGCTTCGTTTGGTTTAACTCTGAGAATGAGCTAGAGACAAGCCAGTTGTTTCTGTCCCTGCAGATTCACCGACTCTCCAGCGATCTTCATTTCATGTTTTGCTTTAAGGGTCTAAATTGTACGCACTCAGTGGAGGAGTTCCCTTGCTTTCTGGCCTCTGCCAGTGTCTGGCCAATAGGAAGTCATGGCCTGAGGCCAGAAGGGAGGAGAAAGAGCAGGTTTTATGTTCCCTGGCTCCCTCCCTGGGAGGATGCTCCTTCTTCCTTTCCAGATGGGCCTGTCTACTGACTTTCTCCATCCAGGGCTGGGGACCTCCTATGCCCTACTACTTCAGGCCTAGGAGTGATAGCAGCTCCACAGTTACTAGTTTCATGGTTCAATGCTATTTCTAGTAGTTTTCTTATAAACGTAAGTGTGCTATTTCCTGCAGTGTTAACATACTACAGGTTTGTGTGGGTAAGCTATCTATTTGTCTTATCTGTAAGGATGAGATAAGGGAGACTATTAATACCAAACAATTTCCAACCTTTAAGAAAACTAGACACGTAATACAAATGGTGAGTAATACAGGTGGTAAGTGCTAATGAGAACTGAGAAAGTATATAAATGAATCTCCCCTTATCCATGAATATATCTCCCAACAGACCCCATGCCTTAAACCATGGATAGTACCTAACCCCATATAAAGTAGGTTTTTTCCTAAACATAGTTACCTATGATAAAGTTTAATTTACAAATCAGGCATAAGAAGAGATTAACAACTAACAAAATAGAACAACTATAACAATATAGTGTTGTAAAAGTTATGTGAATATAATCTCTCTCTCTCTGTCATGGCCGAGCTGGCTGCTGAGTGACAAAAGGATGACAGGCAGCCTTCACAGCGTCAACACGCTGGACAAAATGTGATCATTCACATTTGAGTCAAGCGGAGCAGATCAGACCAAAATTGCATGCTTATCAGAATGGCACATAATTTAAAACTTATGAATTGTCTATACCTGGAATTTTCCATTTAATATTTTCAGACCATGGTTGACCACAGGTAATTGAACTGAAACCCCCAAAAGCAGGGGGGAGACTATGGAACTTGTAACATTGAAAGATTATGTCCAGTTGATGTGCATGAAAGCAATAATATATGCAATTGCTCATAACTTGCCTCCATCCCGATAGACCTCAAATCTGTATTGACAAGTGTTTTGAATACCACCCTGGTTACACTGATATATATTATTCATGTGAATGACTTGAGCACTTGGTTAACTTTTTTTCACCTGGAAATAGGCAGAGAAAAGCTTTATTTAAGCCTAGAAAGCTAAACTTAAATAGAAGAATTTTAAGACATTTTTATAAAATTAAAAATTAGTTAACTTAAAACAAATAAAATGTTTTCAAATATGTTTGGACATAAAAAGAATATACATGGTTAGTTTATATTACTGAAATTTTAATGCAGTAGTTTTCATTTAATAAGGCGTGCTCCAATTTTTTAAAGAGTATATTTCAAATTCACTTTGAAGTTTGACAATATTGAAATCAAAGAGACTCAATTTGGTTCAACTCTCTTCTGTGAGAAAAAAAACATTTACAGATATACTACATGTGACCTGAAAAGGGAAAGTGAGCCATGATCACAACTTTATCACGAAACCCACAATAGGTATCATTTATAGAGAGATTTCTGTGTTCTAGGCAGTCACCGTGTAGACTTCATAGGCAGTGTCTTATTTGATCCTTCACTCCACAAATATCAAGACTATTGTATTTCAGTTTTTCAGGTGCATTTAATTAGCATCTTACTGGACTTTGATCTGAGGACTCTCCAACTCCAAAGCCTATGCTTTCAACTGTTACGATCTACTGTTGCCCTGAACTTTACTAAACCCGAAGCAATTCTTACAGCTTTGTACAACAGCAATCAAAACATTTTTGATCATGCATCAAAGTAGGAATGATTTCTTGAAATTTATTAATGTATGCTTATTTCTCGACAGTCATTAAATTGGCTCAGTAGATATTTTATAATGCTTATTAAATATAAGGTATAGAGTAGAATAGTTCAAGCATGATCTGAAGGGACCGCTGTGGGGGAGTTTAGGAAGAACGTAGGTAAGGGGAATCATAAGGAAATAATTAAAAAGTTTGTTTACCTAAAAAGCTAGACTTAAAAGAGAAATTTCATAGTATTTGGTCCAACCCCTTCTTTTACACAACAATGACATGGAAACCTAGATTGAGTGGTTCTCCAACATGTGGACTTATCGGAGGGCAGGGTAAGAAAAGACTTCCTGCAGTGATTCCCTGAAAACAGAAGCCAGCATATTTTAGTAAATTAAAAAACAAAGACAGAAAACAGTACAAGATTAATAATTTTAAAAAATACTGATTAAAAAAAGAAAAAAAACAATTAAGGTTTTACCTTTAACAAATAAGAGTAAATATTACTAAGTAAGTATCTCTGATTCTTTCTCTTAGTTTTTGTTTTAGATAATTAACATACAGCACTATATAAGTTTAAGGTGAACATGATGATTTGACTTACATGTATTATGAAATGATTACCACATTAAGCATACTTAACATCCATCATATCATGTAGGTACAACAAAAAAGAGAGAGGAAACATGTTTTTTTTTCTTTTTGATGGAAACTCTTAGGATTTACTCTTTTAACAACTTTCAAATATACCTCACAGCACTGTTAACCAAAATCATCATGTTGTGCATTGCATCCCTACTACTTATTTCTCTTATAGCCTTTTGATCATCTTCATTCAGTTCCTCCTCCCCCCCACCCCGTACTCTATTAACCACAAATCTGTTTTTTAATGAGTTTTTAAAAGTTCCACATATAAGTGAGACCATATAGTATTTTGTCTTTCTCAGTCTAATTTATTTCATGTAGCATAATATCCTCAAGATCCATCTATGTTGTTGCAGGATTTCCTTCTTTTATAAGGCTGAATACTATTCTGTTGTGTGCATATACTATGTTTGCTATTCCTCCATCCACTCCTGGACATTTAGGTTGCTTCCCTGTCTTGACTATTATGAATAACATGTATAACATTTGTTTCCCCACACAAGTTTGTCATTGCAAGGACTTGAAAATATTTTATTGGACAATAAGGATCCCTTTAAGAGGGTATGTGCTATAAATTAGATAATTTCACATATATTGATTAAGTGCTTACTATTTATACCATAGCATTTGTGTGCGTGTGTGCGCGCATTGTTTTACATGAGGTTCTTTACAAATCAGGATGTCTACTAAACATAGGAACCTCAGGTAATATTGCACATCTGAAGACCAAACATGAATTTTCAAAACTGTTCTCAGTATATAGCAATATCTACTTGCATTTTATCTCTGGATTTCTTATTCTTTACTTTAGTAATGAGCAAACATTATTTTTATAACTATTGCTATTGTTATGACTGTAATGTTAAGATAAGATCATTACTTAGCCTTAGGTTTTCTTTTTGCCTAATTTCATAAATATACATAGATTTAACAATCCACATTGTTATTGGAAGTTGCTCAATTATATACTGTTATGATTCTTTGTCCTCTTCCTGAGTTCAGTTAAAAAAATGTAAAAAAAATTAAAATTCTTTAATAGCTTTATGGCATCAGTTCTTCCTCAAGATTTGTGGAATAATACTTGCTTAAGTGGACAGCAGGTTTAATATCTTTCATTTTATGTAAAGATATCAAAGTAAATTTCTCAGCCACTGACTATCAAATACATCTAGGGTGTTCATCGTTTTATTTGTTCTCCTCGGCCATTTTCAATAATCTAAGCTTGTGTGTACATAAACATAGACACAGCCATGTAGTACGCATACAGTGTGTAGGTATTTTAACATTTCGGACTTGCTTTTAAGATCATTGTTTTAGGAAACGAAAGTTGTTTGCAACACAGATGTGACTGTCAAGGAGCCTTTTGGATGAAAAAGCTGTCAATCAATATATTTGTGCTCTCAGTGTTGTGTTGCTCATAAGCTTATTTTTTATATACAACCAAAAGAGCAGCTGTGGACTTGAAACAAGTACATTCCATTTCTGTTGTAACAAATTCTCCCTTTCTCATTCCTGCAGCTTTTATGGGGTTCACAAAGTATGTTTCATATTCTGAGCAGTGGCTCATAAATACAGGAAGTAAAGGAAGGTGATAGATAGGTGTTTCTTGTGAGGTCATGGACAACTTCCTAGAAGCGACACTCAGTTTTATGCATTTTGATTTTGTTAATTGAATACTGTATCCATTTCCCTGACACATTATCATAAAGAAAAAGAGTACCTAAGGAAATGTAGTATAACAGCTACATATGTATTGGATAACATTGCTACTCTTTTAAATAATCTAACACCAAGGAATAAAGAGAACAGAGAAAACCAAGGAAGTCCAAGTTTTGCTTTTTATTATATTTTCACTTCTGAAATGGTAATTCCTGCTTTTTTTGAGCTATGTTTCAACTATTGTAATAAAAATGACTTGTGGGAACCTGGATTTTCTATCAGGTACTTAAGTGGTCCATTCTCTTCAATTAAAAAAAAGAAAAGGCTGATACACATTTTTCCCTTCCATGACACTCTTGAAATCCGTGTGCCTAAACAAGTTAACGCTCTATTCTCAGTGGAACTATTTGGAAGGCAGAGCATGCGCACTGAGCAGTACAAGGGCCACGGGGATAAAAGGAGGCGGGATGAAAGGAAAAGCATTTTACAGCTAAATGTTAGCAATTGCTCTATATTCATTGATTTATTGCCTCACTGTAACAAACTTACCTTCCATGTTACCCTATTACCTCCCTACCCCCCTGCCTTTGCAATTTATGCCCTTGGTCATGAAAAGAGGTAGCAGGTGGGATTTGAAGGCCCAGTGCACAGACTGATGATAGCGGTGGTGGAGCAGAATTACTGAATTTCATGGTATCTTACATAAAAACGTTAAAGGAGCTAGATAGAAAAATAAAATAGCCTTGAACATAGTGAATCTAGCTACAAATTATCCTCATAAACCTCAAAATACAAAGTAAGAGAAAATGACCAGTATTCCCAAAATTTATTTGATATCAGAAAGCAGAGGAGTGTAGTGGGGACTATTATAGATCTGAAAATAAGTGAACCCCAACGTAGCTAAGAGGAGTTAACTGGGAAGGTTGGTGGGCTAATTTGAGAATGACAGTTGAAATTGAAGAGAGCTTGCCCAATTAGATAGTGGGTGAGTACACAGGAGCCTCAGCAAGTCCTGAAGGGGCCGGGCCAGTCTAAGGTCTGTGAACTCTCAAAACTGACCAACGAGAGCTCCCCTCTAGGACATGGCCCCACACTGAGAAGAAACTTCTGGAAGTGGAAAAAAGACTGAGTGGAACAGTGGGTAATAGAAATGGAAAAAAAGAGAAGTTGCAGGTGGGGAACAGATAGGAAATCTTAGAAATCAAGTTGCCATTTTTTTAAAAACTCTGCATGGGAAAAAAAAAAAAGAAAATGGAGCTATAAGAAGTTAGAAAAACTACTTCAAATATTCTTTCAAAGAGTTCAGGAAACACAAATTTCACATAAAAATGAGTATCAAGATCTAATCCTTTATAAGTTTATTATATAAAAAGAGAAACTAAGGAACAAAATATTATTACTTACAATATAAAATAGAGCTATGACAACAAAATGGATTAAAGCTGTAACCTGCTCCAAAATTACTAAACGACATTAAGGAAATAATAAAGACATGAAAAAACGACACAAATCACAGTTACAAAAAGTCCAAGATGACATACATGAATATGGAGAAAGAACTAGAAGGAAAAGAAAAAATAATGTCAGAAATAAATACTAATGTGGAAAAAGTACAAGATTGAATCAAGACAAAAATCATGCCTTATTATTTATTGATGCATTGTAAATCACCTCAAAATGTAGCAGTTTCAAACAAAAGCATTAATTTCATAGTGGCTGTGAGACAGAAATGGTGCACAATTCAACTAGGTGCCTCTGTCAGGATCTCTCACCAGGCTTCAATTAAGGTGTAAGCTTGACTGACATCGTCTGAAGGTTCGATAGGCTTTCAAACCTCTATCTAAGCTTACTCACCTATCTATGGCATGCCTCAGATCCTCTCTGGCTGTTGGATAGCTGTGGATTCCTTGCTACAGGGAGTCTCTCCAAGAGAACAAATGAAAGAGTGGGAGAAGACAAGGAAGGTGGAACTCACAGTCTTTTGTAATTTAATCCCAGGATGAACGCCCATTGCTGATGTAGTTCTTGTTAGGAGTGAGTTCCCGGATCCAGTGCACACTCTGGGAAGTTAAGGGAATATTCAAAGGCCGGAATCATTGGCAGTCCATGTACAGGCTGCCCCTCATAATGCCTTACCACAATTAGAAGGCAGAAAAATTAAAATAAAAAAGAAATGAAGAAAGATGAAAGAGAAAATGTATTGAAGATAAGCAATAAAGCTTCAACACAGGGCTAACAGGACTCTATGGGGGGGAAAAAAGCAAGAGATCACAACAGATACCAAAAGCTATGAATTTAGAAAACTTTCTTGAATTAATGGATGTGGATATTGAGGATTTACAGCTTCTAACCCAGTTAAAGTTGAGACAAACATTTCTTGTAGTCCTCCTGATGAAAAAATATACATCCACAACTATTACCAAATACTTATCACTAATTTAGTGTTTCTATTTAACTTATCTTCTGAAATTTCTACTTATCACAGCATTAAATCCTGAATTTAGGAAGCTAGCTATATTTTCTGATATACATTAAAGTAAGCAACTCATAGATAGTTTTTAAAGTGTAGATTGTGCTACCTAAAACCAAATAGTTACTACATGAGGTAAGAGTACCACATTTTGGGAAAAACTTGTCTAGTACGTGCTATGGCAAGGATTTAATCAATATTAGGTTATTTTGACAGAGACTACGAAGTGGTTATCAACAGATCTGTTCAGAACTATCCCTGACATTGGAAAATCCAGTTCAGAGTTAATGTCATCACTAGTGAGTCAGCTAGGAGTTAACAGGACAATGGGAGGCTCAGTCTATGCAGGTGCATTTTCTGGGGATGATTGTGTTCCCTGCATTTAGCGCTGAGAATGGCAGCTCATCTGAGCTCTCAGCTTGGCCTTTGACAGTATTTAGAGAAGAATGGTGGATGCTGAAGCTCTCTCTAGCTTTGTGTCAATTTCCAATGTGTCAGATGGATGATTATATGCAATAATCACTTATAAACTGTTTCAGAGTATTTTTCTATTTCAGGGTAAGTCCTTAATATATGTGGTATTGATAGGGATGAGGATGGTGCTGTTAATAGGTGCCAGCATGTGCCACTTTCTCATCCAATTAACGGGAGACTGTGTAATCATGTGCCAAACAGTACCCTTTCCTGAGCTGACACTGCATCACCAATGGTTTTGCATAATTAGGTTATAAATAGTCCTTCTGTGGAATTAGGACAAGTAAAGTTTAAAGGTATAGGAATATATGCATGTAATTCTTTCCCTGGAATTAGTTCTAAATAAAAAAGAAAGATAACCAGTTATATAAGAAATGTGATATTCAGGAGAAAATTATCATTTCTTTCTAGATTTCCTAATAATGAAAAGAAGAAATGCTAGACATACAAAGTCATAGACTTTAGATTCAGGAAACAGGTAGGGTCAATAAAAATAACTAAATTTAGCTAAAATTTTCTGACTCCCAAATACCGAGGAAACTAACAGGGAGGAGGAAGCATGAAAGGACAGGTCCTTGATTTTACTGTAAGAGAAAACTGGAAAAAATATCCCTCCCCCCTCATCAGCAGGCACTTTTGCAAGTTCACAGTCATTAGAATTGCTGGGACTTCGGTTCCTGGCCAAGTTATAAAGTGAATTGTTTAATAACATTCTAATTTAAGGTATCTTCCTTTCCCCTTCTCTTTTGGACTCTAGCTTCATTTTTGTTCTCTTTTGAATCTTCTCTCTATGGAAATGCAGAGAAAATTAAGCCTTTGCAGTGTTGCAAAATTCTGCAGAGAGGTTATTTATCTGTTCCCATTTCTGGATCTCTAAGTACCACAATAGGCATCCATATAGGATTCTCTGCAATGGCAAGATGTGCATCCTGTATGAAATTTGAGATGCCTCTCTACACGGAGGGGGAAGAGCTACTCCAGGTATCACTGTTCCTGGGTACTGAGAAGCAGATGAGCATCATGCAGCGATAGACAGGAGAGTGGTTTCCTATAAGTCAAATGTGTAGCCGGGCTCTTCTTCATCTACACACATCGTCTCCAGGGGTGTCCAACCTGCAGCCTACAGGCCACATGAGGACCAGGATGGCTATGAATGCAGCCCAGCACAAAACCGTCAACTTAATTAAAACATTAAGAGATTATTTTTGTGATTACATGTCATAATGTATTTAATGTATCTTCTTCCAGTGTGGCCCAGAGACACCAGAAGGTTGGACACCCCTGGCTAGACTCTCACTCGTAGTTGGCCAACATTTGACTATTTTTTGCATGTACTAAGATCTCCTCTAATGGGTAAAGCTCTTCTATGAAAGTTAGTTCTTCCTCCTGAAAAGAGTCTGTCCATCCCTGTCTTAGTTTGGACAGATATAACAGAATACCATAGATCAGGTGGCTTATAAATGACAGAAACTCATTTCTCACAGTTCTCCTGGCTTTGATGTGCAAGATCAAGGTGCCAGCAGATGCTGTGTCTGGCTAGGGAGGGCCTGCTTCCTGGTTCACAGACGGCTGTCTTCTCCCTGAGTCCTCACATAGCAGAAGGGGCGTGAGAGTTCTTTGGGGTCTTTTTTTTTTATAAGGGCACTAATCAGCTTCCAGAGACTCTGCCTCCTAATAGCATCGTATTGGGGGTTAGAATTCTAACACATGAATAGTATGTCCAAACATTCATTTTGTAGTGATCCCAATTTTCTAAAAGTACGTACTTGTCATTAAGGTCTTGACTTCAAATGTTCCTTGAGGAGTCTTATCATCCTAAACAAAGTTAAATTAATGTTTGCATATATTCATGCCTCCTACATTTCTGTCTCAAGCAATGTATTCAATTTATAACTAAATAATTCTCTACATTACTTCTAATTTCTGGTAGTTTGTCCCGCCCTGCCTGCCATGAGGGTGATATCTAGGTCTTATTTCACATGGGAGCTACAATAACAGCTCAATAAATATTTTTTGAGTGAACACATGAATAGTTAAATGGCATTCACCAGCTCAGTGGCAGGTAGGAACCTGCTTCTGTAGCAGAGGAACTTCTGCAATAAATGGAAATAGGACACAGCAAAAAATGGGTTTGGTCTGGACTTGAGTGCTTTGGGTTTAAGTGCTGGCTCTTTAACTGTAACATTAAGACACTTTCCTCGAATGGACAATTTCTTGTTTTTAAATACTCAGATATTCTACAATGTAGGGAGGGTTTAATTAACAAATAAAATTACACATATTTAAGTGTACAACATGAAGATTTGATGAACACAGATCTTGTAAAGTGATTAGCACAACCAGTTTAACACAAGTATCACTTCACAAAACTACCATTTTTACAAATTTTAATTTTATAAAATTTCAAGTATATAATACAGTATTATTAAGTTTAGTCACCATGCTGTATATTAGATGCTCAGAATTTATTATCTTACGACTAAACATTTGTGCCCTTTGACCCACATCTCCCCATTTCTCTTGTCTCTCAGCTCCTGGCAATCATCACTCTAATTTGTTTTTGTGAGTTTGACTCTTCAGATTCAAAGGTTTACAGTGGAAAAATGGTACATCATATAGTACAATATTGTCCATAAGCCAGTGAACTGGACAGTTTGGCAAACTGTTTTTTTAAAGATTTTATGTATTTATTTTTAGAGAGAGGGTAAGGGAGGGAGAAAGAGAGGGAGAGAAACATCAGTGTGTGGTTGCCTCTCGCACGCCCCCTACTGGGGACCTGGCCTGCAACCCAGGCATGTGCTCTGACTGGGAATTGGACCCATGACCCTTTGGTTCATGGGCCCATGCTCAATCCACTGACCTACACCAGCCGGGGCTGGCAAAAGTTTTTTACTGTCCCAAGTGTCATTGACTAAATTATAGGAAAAAATGATGTAATGAATGTAATTAAGGCTACAATTTTTGTGGTCAGTGTGCAAAGATTGGTCTCAAAACATAGACTTACATATAGCATCATTTGGCTATGTCTCATTTGTTCTTCATAGTCATACCATGATATTGGTAAGGATTAATGTCCCCACTGTACATGGGAGAGACATGCTATGAAAGGTTCAGTGGCTTCCTTGCAATCATTCACCTTTGTGAACGTTCGAGCAGGAAATGAGAGTCTATACCACTGACTCGCTGACTGTCTACCCGGTGCTCTGTGTTTTAGTATGCACTATGAACATAAGTAGACGCCACAGCAAATTCTACAAGGCAAGTTCATGCCTAGAAATATTCTTAAGATAATTTAATCACAGCCTTTCTTGGAATTTTGGGGGGGAGTTGCTTGCTTGTTTGTTTATGACCAAAGGCTTCATTATAAAAATACATTTTAGCATTTAATTGTGGTTTTGCATCTTGAGCAAAGTATGTTGTAGAATACAGTTACAGGTAATCTTCTTCCTTGGATCAGGCGGACTGTGGTCAGGATGGAGCACTGACTTGCCTAACTACATGGGGCTTTATTTGCAGAGTTCCAAATGTGCTCTGAGAACTGGACAATCAGAACCCCACAGGTTGGGAGTAAACGTCAGGAGGACAGAAGGATGAGTTTAGGCTTGGACTTCACTATCAATTCTAAATGAGGCAGGAAAGTAAAGTTTTTAAAGAACAGGAAAAATGATAACAGTATAAAAAACTCAAAACAAGAAAATTATATCCATGGAACAGAAAGGCAATAGAAAATTACACAGTAGTAATTTAGTAATCAGGGGCTGGAGCCAGGGCCTGCTGGGCTGTGGGTCGGGACGCAGCTAGGGTCTGCCTCCCGCAGAGTCATGGGAACCACAGCTCCATGTGCATGGCAGGAGGCCAGAGTCAAGTATATTGCATGAAACCTGGGGCAGGTGCAGGGCTTACTAGCCTAGGAAATGTTGTAAAAGGAATGTTATGTGTGCTGCCCGGGACTACAGCTTACGTGGATGTGCATACCTGAAATGTCAAAGGACGCAAAGTCTTATCAACAGGATCTATAATTAAACAGCTCTACATTGAGTGACTGACTTTGAGAAAAGTCCATGGTTATGAGAAAACTGGAACCCAACTCATTATGGATCCTGAGATGCAGTTCTCTTAGGAGCCAACTTACGTCTCTGAAAGAAGGTGGGATCTCTGTGGCAACCAGAAAACAGATTCTCCCAGATTGGGGTAAGAAGGATGGAAAGAAGCCTTATCCAGAGAATGGGGCTCTGTGCCTTTTCCTAAGGCAGAGCCTTAGTAAGGTGATACACCCACACACAAATGAGTTGTTGGATAGGCTGTAGATATTTCTAAGTCTTCATCTGTGTTATAGATGCAGCAGAGAAGATCTTCCAGACCCTCAGAAGCCAGAAAGACCAGAGTGACTTTATAACCAGTGATAGATAATCATTCAGGATTAGGAACATCTCCACCGATACTGATGGACAGTGTTCTCCCCATGCCCCTGTGCCCCTTGCCCTGGAATGAGGTAAGCCCTTCAGACACGATCCCATTCAAAAGGAAGGCTCCAGTTTGATTGACATTATTTTCTGCTGCTCTGAGAAATTATGAATTTGAAATAGAAATTATGTTGGATTGCAGAAAAATGTTGTCTCCCTAGCCTACTAAGAGTTATATCATATACCAGTCTAAACAATTCAGCCAAGTAAAATAGAGTACTATGTTACTATGAGGTCCATGAAATGAACAGAGAAATGCAGATGAGCTAACCAGACAGGAGCTAACCAGTCCAGCTATGCCATTCAAATGCTTTTCTGTCCTGCCTACAGTTTTGAACAATTTATTGGTGATTGTTGCTCTGGTTTAAACTTTGAAGAGAATAAATGTATCTGGTCTCCGGGCTGGCTGAGATTTCCAGAGAGGCAGCAATTCTGATTATGCCCAGCTTGTGGGGTCCCTTTTGGTTCTTTTTAGGAACATTTTTAATTTTTATTTATTGTTGCTGTTGTTATTATTATTATTATTGCATTACATTTCCCAAGAAGGCAGAGATTTCCTTCAGGTTAATCCTTCTCTCATCATCTTTCTTGAGGTGATATAAAGAAAATAATCAATTTTACACAAATTTGTGTTATGGTGGAAATTTTCCTCAGTACATAAGCAGTACTTTATCCCTGAAAGCTGCAAATCCAATCTAACTGAGACCTCTCTCTTCTAAATCCATTTGTCACCCTAAACAACAGGTGCTGAGTCTGAAACTCTCAGAGGGACAATGCTTTTCTGGGGTGCCTGTCTCAAGAAATTTTAACAACAATAAAAAGACACATTGATTATATGGCCACTAGACTTGACAGTTTTCTACTATACCTTTCACCCTAAATCCAGAATCCCTCCTGCCCATGCTCAAGTTTGCCTGGAAGAAAGGCAAGGTTGTCCTCCTGAGGAGCCTTTGACAACTGCAATTTAACAAACCAGCAAACAAGATGAAGATCAACAGAGCTCAGTAAGATTTTTAAAATCTTGAGTCAAATTATTTTTCCATTTTCATAACACGATGCTCAAACAATTAATTGGAAACAGATTTTTAACATATGTCAAAAGGTGAACTTTTAAGGAAAATAATTACCTTGTACTCTTTCTTTTCCTTGTGCTGTTAAGTCACCAGGGAAAAATCAACTTTTTTTTACCCCGATATTCTTAAAAGGAAAAAGAAATAGTAATGTATCCGCAAGTCTTGAGCAGGGGTGGATATAGGGGGGAGGGAAGAAAAGTATTTTGTGTTTCAGGCAGGCTCAGAGAATTAATTTAAAAGTTCAGTTGATCAGAAAGGTAGGGGATGAAGGCTGTTCTTAGACCAAAGTTTTTGCTTCCTGAGACTGTTAGGTAGGGAGCGGGGTGTCAGGTATTCGAATGGCCCATGTGAACTGGGGCATGCCAGCAGTGAGCGTGAGGGACTAACGGCCTGAAGCCCAGCTCCAAGTGTTCAGACAACGTGAACCCTCAGGTGCTTGGAGACCAAGACAAAAGAACAAAATGAACAGGCAATTTATGAAACTGGGAGAAAGTGATTATGAACCCTATATCTGATAATTAGTTGATATCTAAAATTTATAAGGAATTCCTATAATGTAATAGCCAAAAGACAAATAATCCAATTCAAAAATGGGCAAAAGGCTAGAATAGACATTCCTCTAAAGAACACGTACAAGTAGCCAATTGGTAAATGAAAATTGCCTAACGACACTAATCATCAAGGAAATGCAAATCAAAACCATAGTAAGATATCACCCCACATCCATTAGAATTATTTTATGTAAAAAAGATAAGTGTTGGCAAGAATGGGGAAAAATTAGAACCCTTGAATACTGTTGGTAGGAATGTGAAATGATGGAGCTACTATGGAATTCATTTTAATTATTTCTAAAATAATTAAAAATGGAACTTCCATATGGTCCAGCAATCTCACTTCTGGGTACTTCCCCCAAAGAATCAAAAGTAGGATCCCAAAGAGATATTTATGCTCTCATGTTCTTTGAAGCATTATTCACAATAGATAAGATGTGGAAACAAATAGCCGTCAACAGAGGAATAAAGAAAGGAAATGTGGTATATACAAACAAGAAGAGATGATTCAGCCTTTAAAAAGAAGGCCATCCTGTCCTGTTTGTCATGTATGAACCTTGAGGGCATTATGCTAAATGGAATAAGCCAGTCACAGAAGGACAAATACTGTACGATTCCTCTCACATGAATTGTCTAAAATAGTCAAGCTCATAGAAGCAGAAAGTAGAATGGAGGGTGCTAAAATCTGGGGGACTGAGAAAACGGGGAGTTGCTATTAAACAGGTATGAAGTTTCATTTTGCAATATCTTCTAGAGATCTTCAGTATAACATTGTGCCTGTAAATAACAACACTGTACCGTGCACTTAAAAAAATTTTTAAGAAGGTAAATTTAATGTTCTAACCACTATTTAAAAATATAAAAATAGATAGATACCATGAATAGCAAGTAACCTTCAGTGGCTAGGTTGGTCTTTTATTCGGTTTCCACACTATCTATGTGGGCTTGACTTCCCTACCAATCCCTCCCCTCTTCTGAGAAGCCTGTGTCATCCCAGCCCACCCACAGGTGTTTTTCCTCACCCTGAGATTTCCCTTCATTGTGTGGTATGGCTTACAACTGTTTCAGTAGCTCATTTGTCGACAATGTTTTAAAAATTCTTGAGGGATAGAATACCAAGAATCTTGCTTTTTTCTGTCTCCCTTATAAAACCTTGCCTGTATGGAGTTGCAGTGTTTTGTTGGTTGATCGATGATATAAACAATTTCTGTTCCATTTGTTAACTTCTGAACCCGGTGACTTGGGTACCCTCAACTAGAGAACAGAAAAAGCATTATTTGGAACTGGTGACTGATTTTCAAATATCTTTCAATTAAATTACTATTATTTATAACAAGCTTTATCTTTTTGGGGAAAAATATATGACACTGTGGTTTGTTGCATTAAAAATTCATAAATAATTTTGGCAAATAGTATGACTTCTCTCCTGGGTTTCGGATTTCTCGTCCCTAAAAGAGATCTTTGTGCTTAATGAAGTCAGTGTCTGTTATGTAATACTCATAAAATGAGTTGGCAAATGTTTCTTTTTTATGAAGAATTTTTAGAAGTATTTATTAAGAGTGTTTGTTATTTAAATATTTGGGGGACTTACCTGTAAACCAACTTTTTGTGTGTGTGTGAGATTTTTTACTATTGATATAATTCTTTAATGTTTCAGGTTTTCTATTTTTTCTTGATTCAGTTTTGGCAATTAGGTTCTTCTATGAATTTATCCATTACCTAAGTTTTTAATGTTATTTGTATAAAGTTCTTCATCGTTGAGGAGAGTGGATGCTCAATAACTTTTTGATGAATGAGTGAATGAATGTTGGGCTCGAGCATCTACAGTGGAGCCTGTATTCATCAGCCCACGATTCACACTTTCAGATCTGAAACAGTGTAATATGAAAACAGAACTTGAACAAAAAGTAAAAACACAAGTAAATACATAAAGCATTGATGAACTAATTCACACTATATTGCCAATAAGTATAATATACAGTGATTTGTTCAGTTGCTTTATCAAAAATATTTTTTCTTCTAGTTCTTTGGGCAAGACTGTTGTCTGTTCTGTATCTCACTGTGTATAAACAGATATGTGTATAAATATATACACATATACACACACATGCATACATACATAAATATGTATACATGTACATATATGCACATAAGTGTGTGTATATATATCTTCTGTCTATGTCCTATAGGAGAGCATCCCATAAATGAGATTGTGTTGTTATTATATTCTGCAATATTAATTTGACCAGTGGTAAACAGACTACTCTGACAAAGATTGTATCAACTCACATTCCTAGCATCAGTGTTCTGGGGCCACACATATCCACATCACTGCAAGCAGTGGGCAGTCCTACCCTTTATAATCATTGCCAACCTGATAAAAGTATATTTGATTATTGATTTATTTTCAATACTTTTTACCACAGTTGATATTGAGCACTCTTGCTCATATTTTCTGCACATTTTTATTTCCTCTTCTGTAAGTTGCCCATTTGTATACAACGACAACTTTATTATAAGGTGTCTTTTTTGAATCATTGGAACAAGTTTTACAAGTAGTAAGCATAATAACTTTTTGTCATGTATTTTTATTGTAAATATTTTTCAGTGTCATTATTTTTTTACAACTGCTTCTTTCGCAAAGTAAAGGTACATTTATAAACATCTACATACGTACTGTTGCCAGATGTGCTGTCACAGACAAAACCAGCTCCCACCGTAAGTTATGCACGAAGTCCACTTTTTATAGAATACTCAGTTCTATGTTGGCTTAAGTTACTTTAATTATTTACTTTCCTGTTTAATTTTCAGTGTGTGTAGTGTTTACATTTTGAATACGATGTGAAGAAGAAAATCAAGGTTTATTTTCTTTCCAATGAGAAGTTACTCTAGCAAAATTTATAAATCTTCCTTCTTCCCGTGATTTAAATGGCCGTCTTTGTCATACATTAAGTTGACATATCTACTTTATTTGATTTGTTGATTCTGACTCTATTACAACAATCAGTTAATCTATTTCTGAGCCAATATCACATGATTTTGAACTTAAGGTATTCATCTAGTACATATAGTCTCAAAAAGCACATCCGTTCTTAGCATGTTTTATCTTATTCAACGTTCTTGGATATTTGAAGATGTTTACTTCTCCATGTTAACTTTGAATCATTTTAATTCAATTCTTTAAATTCTTTTTAAAAATTGCATGACTTTCTTACCACATCCTGTGATCAAAATGTAATACAATATCTGTACTGCATGAAATATAATGTAGCCGCAGAGCACAGAATAATCTGTCAATGTTTTTATGACAGAACCCTACATTCAAAAGGCAGGGAGCCAGCTCTCATAAATAAAATCAGTGCAGTGTGTAACCAAAATGATACATAGAAAAAAATTAAGGAAATACACCAAAGTCTCTCATAAATAAAGGAAAAATGTTTTATTATCTATCTAGTCAATTGTTTTACAGAAAATAATAAATGATATGACATTAGAACTTGCCCTTTCTACTATTGCCCATAATAATTATTTTAAAAATATTACTTCCTGAGCATTTGTTATGTGGCTGGCTCTGTGTTGAACAACTACCAACTTCATTTCATTTACCCCTCACAGACCTCCTTTTAAGTAGGACTGCTATTAATCACCTCTTTTTTATTTTTTTTCTTACAGGTTGAGAAAGATACTGCTTACAAATATAACTTACTTGCTGAAAGTCATTTATTCACTAACAAGTGACATAACTAGAATTAGTGTGCAAAGCTAACACTGAAAACTTTCTTGTGTTCCTTTTTCTTGTATTCTTCAGTGTGCTGTGTACCTATTCAGTACCAATTACTGTCAGTTAATAAATGTCATCTTTTGGTGTCTCGGAGAAGCGACAGTGATTACAGAAAGATAAAAAATATTTTTTAAATACACAGAAGAAAAATACAGTATTAGTTAAAAGCATACAAAAGTAAAACACAACATTATTCCCAAGGCCATGCACTTGCAAGAACTCAATAACTGCTGTCATTAATAAAAGTATCCGGTAGACAATGAAGGTTCAAGGAAAATTTCATGATTACACTCATGTATTAAAACTTTGCATCCACGCTGATATTCATGTTTTATCTAACACCATCGGTAAAGATATATTCACTTTGTTCATGAAAATTTTAGTTACGAATATGAATGTCTCACCTTCAGACACAAACCCACCATTATTGTTTTTCTTCTGTTTGGGGTTCTCCTGGTCAGGTGGAGAATGTGAAGTCGAAGAAGTCACAGTTTGTTGTACTTACGAGGTTTTGTGTAATTCTGAACTGTGTTCAAGGGGATGTTCTTCAGTATAAGTGAACCTCCCAGACTGATGCTAATATTATGCTTAATGACCTCTCTCGCTCTTTTCAGTAAACATGGGTGAAATTAATTTTCAGGCCACTAAGTAATTCAGGGAAGTGAACATTTTGACTATAGCAGAGTATGATGATAAAGCTGAGAATTTAATACTGTCATCCAGTTCGCACAAATTTACGTGAAACAAGGCCCTATAGTCTGCCTTTCCATTGGAATGAGGCAAAAGTCAAAGCTACCCAAGCGCTGTCAGCACAATTAGCATTTGTATTTCACGAGTAGTCTAGGCCCCATGAACAGTGCCAGGATCATTTAAGATAAACCTGCTAGACAGTTAATTGTTGCTAAAAATAGTTTTAAAAAGAGCAATTTCTCTTCTCTCTTTGATAGGCAGTCAAGTACTCTCTCGTACAGGGAGACGGGTTTTTGGCCCGAGAGTGGTAAGAGAAAAGCACTCCACAGTGAGAATCCTTCCGTTGGGTTCAGCAAGTGGGAGGAAAGAAAAGGGGTTATTACACTAGAGAGGCCCCAGGCATGGTGGCAGAATGACTCTGGCCTCCGTAGCATGGCTCTGTATTTCAATTCCAGCTCTGCCTCTTAGCTGAGGGGCCAGTGTTTAAACTTATTTTAGACCCCGTTTTCGCATCAGAAAGTGGGGTTAAAAACATAACACCTCACAGGGTAAATGTGAAGAACACGCCGGCACAGGGCCGGCACGTGGTCCAAGAGCACCAGCTTCCCCTGCTCCTCATCCCTCTTGCTGCCCTACCAGCATCCTTTTCTCACCAACTGATTGTGTTCTGGAAACGAGAAAAACTGCATTCACGTGCTACGAAGGTGCCGTGTGCATGGTTATTCTTTCTCTTGCTCTGTGGGCTGGTTTAGCTTTTTATTTCTCAGTGAACTCCGCTGACATTCCTCTCTTCAAACTACTCTGTCATTTGCTACCAATGACATTTTCCAAAAATTGATCATCTCAAGTTAATACACTTGACCTGGTCTCATTCTTGGCTGAACTTTTTTCAGATAAATTATTCAGTGCTCCAGTGCAATAAAGAGTTTACATTCTGACCATGGCCTTTAGGAAATAATCCCTTAATCCAAAAGCTCTGAAGAGTACTGTCCTCCTTGCTCTTGCCTTCAGGGACGAGGAAGGCTTTGAAGCCCAAGACCATGCTTGTAAATTGCCAGATTTACAAGACTTTGAAACTCCAGCGTGAGAGGAAAGAACAGGAAGAGCTAACGGCACGTTTTAAGGCTGACAAGTATTGACAGTGCAAGATGGGAAAAGACCTAGAATAGCCATTAAATGTTGAAAGTTCTAGCCCTCATTCTGCCCACATTTCACTGTGTGACCTGGGCAAGACCATTTTCTTCTAAGAGAACAACAATAACAACTACAAAAAAAGTACATTTGGGTTTAAAGGTTCCTAAGAAAACAGTTTATTTTTTATTATTTCATAAATTATGTTCTCAAGGATTAATTTTATGTATAAACAGAACTATAGCACATGTCACTGTTCTAAACACTTTATAATTATGAACCTAATTAACCCTGATAATAGCTCTATAAAGTGGGTGCTATAATTATCTTAGTGTGGATGAAGAAACTGAGGCCTGTATCAAATGTAACTTGATGTAAGCCACACAGCTTTTAAGAGGTGCAATACGGACTTGAAAATACCAGATTGGATCCAGCATTTTTGTTCTTAACCACTGTATATAGCTGCCCTTACAAAGAAGCTACTTACAAATAAGATATTTATATATCTCTGTACATATTTTTTTAGATATGCATCCTAATCACTTGGCTATACTACAGTGGAAAGGGACGTATTTTGAATCAGTGCTGTCACTCCCTACTATACCTGTGCTTGGAGCAATTTTTGACCCTAGGTGATCAACTGTGAAGAGGAACGTGTGTGACTTTTTGCTGTCCTAGTCATTCCATGTCGCTGAGCCTCCTTCTTCCTTGCTGAAAAGTGGGAGGAAGTGTAACATATAAAAAATATTTAGCTTGTCCTTTCCAAGATGGCACAGGCCAATTTGCAGGCTGAGAGTTCAATGCTTTCTTCACCACAGTCTTAGAGAACAAAGCACATTTTTAAAGCGTCTCTGAAATGAACTTTAATAGCAGATGTTTCTCCTTCAAACAAACTCTTTTCTAATGTTCTCCATGAAGCAGACCTGCTGCTTGGCTTTCATCTCTTGGGAGGACAGAGATATGTCACCAAAAACCAAAATTGTTCTGTCATAGACATGTAGTGGCTATCAGTCAATAATTTTAATGTGATTTTTGAATTCCTATACAGCATCCAAAGGTACTCTCTTGCTCTTTTCCTCAAAATGTTTTAAAACATAACTATGGTTTTCTTTAGCTATGCAGAAACTTTTTAGTTGGATAAAGTCCCATTTGTTTTTTCTTCCCTTTATATCCCTTGCCCTAGGAGATATATCAATGAAAATATTGCTGTGTGGGCTATCTGACATTTACTACTGTCTTTGTTTTCCTCTAGGACTTTCATGGTGTCACAACTTAGATTTAAGTCTTTCATCCATCTTTTTTTTTTTTTTAAAGTAAGTTATTTTATTTTTTTTTTTAAGATTTTTATTTATTTATCTTTAGAGGGGAAGGGTAGGAGAGGGGGAGAGGGAGAGAAATATCAATGTACGGTTGCCTCTTGTGTGTCCCATGCTGGGAACTGGCCTGCAACCCAGGCATATGCCCTGACTGGGAATCGAACCTCGATCCTTTGCTTCACAGGCCTATGCTCAATCCACTGAGCTACACCAGCCAGGGCTTTCTTTCATCCATCTTGAGTTTATTTTGGTGTATGGTGTAAGTTAGTGGTCTAGTTTCATTTTTTTGCATGAAGCTATCTAGTTCTCCCAGCACCATTTATGAAAGAAGCTGTTTTTACTTTGTTTTATGTTCCTTCCCCCTTTGTTGAATATCAATTGACTGTAGAGACTTGGGTTTATTTCTGGGTTCTCTTTTCTGTTTCATTGATCCGTGTGTCTGTTATGCCAGTGCCAGACTGTTTTGACTACAGTGGCCTTGTAATATAATTTGATATCAGGTATTCTGAGCCCTCCTATTTTGTTCTTCTTTCTCAAAATTGCTGAGGCTATTTGGGGTCATTTATGGCTCCATATAAATTTTTGAAATATAAATTTGTTCTATAACTCAAAATATGTCATTGATATTTTGATAGGGATTGCATTGAAACTGTAGATTGCTTTGGATAGTATGGACATTTTAATGAAATTAAATTGTTCCAATCCATAAACACAGTATATGCTTCCATTTATTTGTGTCTTCCTTAATTTCTTTCTTCAGTGTTCTATAGTTTTCTGAGTACAGGTCTTTTACCTCTTTGGTTAGGTTTATTCTTGGGTACTTTATTTTTCTTGTTGCTATAGTAAATGGGATCCCCCCTCCGAGATTCTGTTTCTGATATTTCATTGTTGGTATTCAAAAATGCCTTCAACTTCTGAATATTGACTTTGTACCCTTCTTTTTTGCCAAATTCATTTATTAGGCCTAGTAGTTTTTTGGTGGAGCCTATGGGGTTTTCTATGAACACTATCATATCATCTGCAAACAATGACAGTTTTACTTCCTCCTTTACAACTTGGGTGTCTTTTATTTTTCTTGTCTGATCTCTGTGGCTTCTGCATGGCTAAAGAAAATATCAGCAAAATGAAAGGGGAACCAACTGTATGGGAAAACATATTTGCCAATGATACCTCAGACAAGGGTTTGATCTCTAAAATATGTAAAGAACTCATATGACTAAACACGAGGAAGACAAACAATCCAATTAAAAAATGAGCAAAGGACCTGAACAGACACTTCCCCAAGGAGGACATACAGAGGACACATGGACATATGAAAGAATGCTCAGCATCACTAGCCATCAGAGAGATGCAAATTAAAACCACAAGGAGATCCACTTGACACCAGTGAGAATGGACATCATAAATAAATCAACAAACAAGTGTTGGAGAGGATGTGGAGAAAAGAGAACCCTAGTGCACTGTTGGTGGGAATGCAGACTACTAGTGCAGCCATTTTGGAAAAGAGTACAGAATTTTCTCAGGAAACTAAAAATGGAACTGCCTTTTGACCTGGCAATTCCACTGCTGGGGTTATATCCTAAGAACCCTGAAACACCAATCCAAAAGAACCTATGCACCCCAATGTTCATAGCAGCATAGTTTACAATAGCCAAGAGCTTGAAGCAAGCTAAGTGCCCATTAGTAAATAAATGGATCAAAAAACCATGGTGTTCCCTGGCTGGTGGGGCTTGGTGGATTGATTGTGGGCCTGCAAACCAAAGGGTCACCAGTTTGATTCCCAATCAGGGCAATTGCCTGGGTTACAGGCCAGGTCCCCAGTAGGGGGTGCTTGAGAGGCAACCACACATAGACGTTTCTCTCCCTCTCTTTCTCCCTCCCTTCCCCTCTGTCCAAAAATAAAAATAAATAAATAAAATTATTTTAAAAATAACAAAACCCCCAAAACTATGGTACATTTCCATGATGGAATACTACATAGCAGAAAGAAGGACCTCCTACCCTTTGCTACAGCATGGATGGAACTAGAAAGCATTATGCTAAGTGAAATAAGCCAGGAGGTGAAGGACAAATACCATATGATCTCACCTATAAGTGTGCCCTGATCAACAAAACAAACAAGCAAGCAAAATATAACCGGGGACATTGAAATTAAGAACAAACTGACAGTAACCAGAGGGGAGATGGGAGGGGATAATGGGAGGAAAAGGGGGAAGGGTTTTCAGGAACATCTCTAAAGTACGCATGGATAAAACCAAAGAGGGATAGGATCAAGGGTGGGAAGTGGGGATGGCTGAGATTGGGGGGCAGGGTGGGGGGAAAATGGAGACAACAGTATTTGAACAACAATAAAAAAATTTAAGAAAGAAAAGTATCATATGCATCCTGTAAAAAATCAAATAATACCAAAATATGTAAAGAAAAATAGTCTCCTGAAATTTTACCCTCAGAGATAACTACTGTTAAAAATTTGGTTTCTATTTTTCCTGATTTAAAAAATGCATATATTAACATATATATTAACATATATGCATAATATGAACATAAAATTAGGTTCATACTAAAACAGCAACAACAACAAAGACCATATTCACAGGTGGAAGGGGTAAGAATTTCAACAAAGCTTTTCTGGGAGACACAATCCAACTCATAACAGATATTGTTACCTGAGAGATGGGAATGAGCCCTTTACAGGTAAATAGAAGCACAGCATGCTTTACCTAAAGCTGAGGCATCCTGGGTTTTCAGGAACATCTCTCAGCAACTCAGCGTTGCTTAAAAATTCCAGAGCCTCAATCCTATGCTCTCATTGTTATTTCTACTTTTGAAGATTGATGTTTAATAGTAAAATATATTGTTATAATAAAAATTTATAAGTCTATATGTAGATTTAAATTTGTGCAACAGCTTTATATTCATTATTACATTTGATTTTCACAAAGAACTATAAATCACAAGTTATTATTTAGACTTAAAATAGAACTTTTCTTCCATACCAGAATATGAAATATTTAAAAGTGAAAATTCTTAGCAGGTCTGTACACATTGCCTTATCATCTTGATTATTGACCTTAGAGAATATTATCAAGCTTCTTAACACTGACTGTCTTACCCACGTGTCAATCAGCTTTTCAGGAAGTACTCCCCAGCTGTGGGTCTGCTCCTTTTACAGATTCTTCCCAAAGAGAACAGAGGAGCTGAGCAGATTTAGGTTGTTCTCCATAAATTTACCATTCCATGAAGTCATTCCATTTTTTTCTGGAGCAAAGCAAATGGGGCAGGAAGAAGCCAGAATCGTTACCCTCTGTTCCCTTCACCTGGGAGGAAATATCAGAAGCAGTAAAGAAACATTTGCTCCTAACATGTATTACCCACGTGTTTTTTTTTTTCCAGATAAGAAAAATGAGGCTCAATGAGATGATTTACTTAAGTTTTTTTTTGTTTTTTCCAAAATCTATACCTCTTTTCACTGCACCACAGTGTCTTCTTTGTGTGATAATTATATTTATTAAACTTAAGCTGGTCTTTTTATTTTTCCCTTGAGATATGTCCCAATGCAATACTTATACCAGCAAAACCTACTGTCGTATAGCTCAGATGATGCAATTAATTTTGGGAAATTATGCTTTGCTGTATTTTCCCAGTCAAAATGTGTCAGTTTGGCATTCTGAACTGCATTTGAACTCTTTAGCACTAAAAATAACTAACTCAGGAAAATAAATCCTGTCTTTATCTGAAGAGCAAAAGTTGAACTTACTCAAAAGAAGTTAAAGATGTTTAGTTGCCCCTTTATAGCAGGAGTCTAAATGTAGCAAATAATCAATAATCCTCTTAATACTACAGACATCTAGTCTCATGTCAGAAAAATTCACCTGTAAACATCCTATCTGAAATACCAAAGCTGTCCCAAATTCCTTCTTTTTTTACCTCATGGCACTTTACATAATCAAAAAGTATAAAAATTTAGTTTTTTGTCTATATTTTCTATTAGAATATAATCTCAATTAGTATAGAAGTCATATTTGTCTTGTTCACCCTTATGTCCAAGCATAATGTCTAACAAATAAACAAATAAAATTAGCTGAAGAAATATAAATATGAAACAGTTTGATTTTTTACTTATGTTGGACAATAGAACACTTATTTTATTTACATTTTACACAGATGCTTCACTTATACCTATGACAGTCTTACAGCACTAAAACACTTCTGAGAGTTTTTTTTTTAATATTTTATTTATTTTTAGAGAGGGGGAAGGGAGGAAGAAAGAGAGGGAGAGAAGCATCAATGTGTGGTTGCCTCTGGTGCGCCCCCTACTGGGGACCTGGCCCACAACCCAGGCATGTGACCTAGACAGGGAATGGAACCAGGACCCTCAGGTCTACAGAACAGAACTCAATCCACTGAGCCACACCAGCCAGGGCACTTCTGGGAGTTTTAATATCCTTCTTTTTACATATCAGAATTCAGTACTGAGAATTGGATGCAATTTGGGGATATATGTCCCCTGTCTCCTCTAACACCCTCCTTCCATTTTATCTTCTGATATATCATATTTGGCTTTTTTCCCCCAGTTTTTAGAATGTTACCTGTCCTATTTGAGATCAATACAATTTTGCCTGAAAGGTACTTAAGTACTTAGAGAGATACTTGATTTAATTAAGTTAGTAAAATTTGTTGAATTTCTACAATGTTCCAGGCACTGGAAATAAATTGTTATCCACTAATATTCATATGATCCTCAAAAATGCGGAAAATTTCTTTTTGCCTTCATTATTAAATGATATTATGCATAAAATGTTATCACTGATTCTTTTGGAAAAATATTTAAAAATCTAAAATCAAGAAAAGCTGGGTAACTGTCGCAATGATGCAGACCGCTATGTTCCCACTTGCTGGCTCTCTTGTTTTTTTATAGGAAGCCATACACATACAATGAGCTGATAAAGCTAATTGACTTTGGAGTTCAAATGGCTCGCATTGCACTCCAGCTGGAATCAATGTGTGCTTGCTGTAAGACTTCTTTGAACCTTAATTTCTTCTTCTGTATGTCGGGGAACCAGTATCTTAATCATGGCCTGTATGGTGGGTCTTAGCATAATGACATCATGCATTTATAAGAGAAAGTTCAATACCTATGGAGTCATTCTGATTCCCAGCACTGGGTAAGTCGGTAGTGATCAGAGGACTGTTGGAACTTTGTTACAATCATGGGCAAGGACTCTCCTTGCAGTTTCTAAGAATGCACTTTCTTTGCATATGGATAGCTTCTTGTGAATGTAGCCTGCCATTGCCTGTGGATTATGCCTGTTATAGCATCTGTGACCTCTTACTTTGCAGAAGTCCCCTGGGACTAGGCTGTTCTCACTCCCATTTCAGCGGGCCACCCACAAGCATTTTGCCATACCACTTTCTGCAGGCACCGCTTTTCTTAAACTGACCTTTTACCCTTCTGTCCTTGGCAACACATAAAAATTCACCACCAGTTGAGGATTTAATCTTCATGGTCCACTGACAAGCCCTGCCCATCAGACACAATGAAATATCTTGCTGTCAAGAAGTAATATTTTATAGCTTCTAAGTCTTTCCCAAGTTTCTCTCTAGCGTATTTGTTTTGTCCTTGAAACTTTCAGTGAATGATAAATATCATCCTGGAATAACCAGTAAACATGCAAATACCCCACCAGGCAAAGAGACAATGCCAGTTCACTCGCTGTGGGACCCGTGATGTTTAAGTGATCACTGGTTGCTAACATCTAAAACACGGGAATGGGTAAGGTGAGAGCAGACCTTCTAAACTGGGGCCCTGGAGCACGGTGCAGAACTTTCTCTGTCTCCTCTTTTTCTTTCCTCTTCTGCCCTCTTTTTCATCTTCACTATCTACAGCTTTTCTTCTGGCGGCAGTTGGAGGCATTCACAGGATAAACGTTAGAAAAATAAGCTCAGGTGTTTAGTAGATGGATTTAAATGACACAAAAGACAAGTGAAAATGCCAGCAGTGGAAGACCCGAAACAGAGTTTGTGATTTCCCACGGTTTTCGGTTATGTTCTATTAGTCTTAGCTTCTTTCACTGCCCCTATGAGTTTGCTGTTGGCTATGTGTGCAAGGCTATATTTCTTAACATCATTTAAAAGGCTTTAACAGTGTAATCTCTTTGCCTCTTAAGATAATAATCCAAGTTTATGTTATAAAGAGCATTGCATGTTGTTTTCCCCGCAGCGTATTTAGATCCATTATCCCATTTGACCTTCATATGACCCTTTATAGTAGCAGGACAGGAAATTTTGTTCCAGTTTCCTAAATAAGACTTGGAGAAGCTGAGTGACTTATGTAAGGCTACCGAGCTAATAAGGGCCACAGCTGCTCTTTGTTCAGTTCACACACCATATGTTCTAAGGGCACTCCGGGGGATTCCCATGAAGCTCTTAAAGTGACATTAACATCTAGATAAGCATCAAGGGAGCTATAGTCTTCTAGACTGGTTGGTGTTTCTGTATCCGAGTGTTGGGAAGAGTATGCTACTTTATCTAAAATGTGGTAGCATTGATCATTTTTATAACCTTGCAACTCCCAGGTAATATCTGCATCTGAAAGCGTCCCCAGGATGAAACTGCAGCCTGAGGGGTAATTCATTGTCACAGTTCTGACTGATGTACATCAGAACTCTAGGAAGGGGTGTTGGAGCAAGTACAGCCAAGAAGACTGGAATCGGAAATTGCCTTTCTTGTTTTACGTTTTTCTCATTACCTAGCATCCTGAGGCATTAGTTTTATAATTCAGTGTCCTTTTTTAGGGATGGGATTTTGTTCTAGAGTTGCTGTGGTTATAAATGGAGCTATGATAATTGAGCACCCACTAGTGCCAAACATTTGGCTTGGTACTATAAAAGCATTATCTTATTTAGTGTTCATAGAAACATTATAAGGTAGTTATTTTTTGCCAACAGTTTAGAACATGAAAATTAAATCAAGGATATGACTCTTTTGTACCAGTAAATCAAGTTGAAGATTAGCAAGGACAAAATAATGATATAAAATACTAAAAATATATAATATGAAATAAAAATGTCTCATATTAACCCATAATGGTTTACTAATCAAACGATACTTACATCTAACCATTTTTCCATATGTCTAATTTCCTGTCATTTCCCCCCATAAAGCATACTTTTCTACTTATTTCACCTTCATAGCTAGTTTTATAATTTCGAGGCTCCAAAATTTATTACTGTTGATCTTATCACTATCTTTTCTCTTGTTTAACATTTCTTAACATTAGAGCTTTTATCCTATGAGTCAATGCAAGAATCCATATTTGGACAAGTGTTGTTTTTCCCCCCATTAGTTGACTTTATTAGTACAATACTTACACATGGGGTTCTGCAAAAAAAAAATAACATTTCAATTTTGACTTTTTATTTTATGATATCTGAATTCACATCACTACGCAATTGTGACTACTAAATTTTTAATTTATTGAATTCCTACTATATATTTTCTAAAATTGCATCATTTAATATTTACAACAGGCCTACACATTAAGGAAGACTTTCCAGAGTCTCATCTGAAATTCAGAAGAGGTAAATAACTGGTACAGAGTTATGCAGACATGAAACGATAAAGCTTGTATCTGAATACAGTTCTGACCAACTCGGAAGTCTGTGCTGGGTCCAGTTTTCAGAATCCAGGAATGTTTCACACAGGGTTGTTTCACCACCGTCTTTGTTTAAAAATGCCAAGTTCTGACCTAGACCTAAGCTACGGACAGAATATCGGAGGAGGTTTTAAAATTCCAGAAAATGAATCATGCAATGAAACTTTCTAAGCAATTAAAATATTTTTAGTAGATTGATTTCATTTTTCATTAGGAGCAAGAAGTAGTACTAGGAGGAACTGGTACAAACAAAAAAAATGCCAGCTGACAATTTGTAACCCTTTCCGATGACCCCACTGCATCCAATGTGCTTTTACACTGGAACAAAATCTCTGGCAACGCAGAGAATGCAAATGTACATCAATGATCAGGGCCTCATTGAAGTCTACGTATACTTCAAATTTATCACAGACATATTTAATGAATGCTTACTACGAGGAAATTGGCTGTCCGACACAGGAATCTACCTCAAAATTTCAGGATTTATTTGAGATCTTAGCTAATGTTCATATTTTTTAAGAGAGGCATCAACTATTAATTCTGGTTTAATACCCATGGGACAGAGGCATGGGAACAAGAGCTTTTGATTCTTTAGAGATAAAAATATTTCCATGCTAGAGTTGGAAAGAATCTTCAAGATAAGTGGGTCAGATCTTCTTATCATATTTCTATTCATTGTAATAGTAATAAATGCTCAGGAAAAAATCTGAAACCTCAGAAAAGTAGATCAGGAAAAAATATAAACCTTTAGTCTTAAAACTTACACATGGACTTACACTGATATGCTGCTGGGTTTTTTTCTCCAAGAAGTTGGAAACAATTTTATGCTTTGAATTACAGATACACTATGCAGAATTCTTATCCTCTTTTATTTCTATGAAAAGATTATTTTAACCCAGTTTAAATCAAATTGGATAATTATATGTAATTTATGTATTATATTTTGCTTAATATTATGCATAAACATTCATAGGAATATACAGTTTTTCAATAACAATTTTTATGCCTAAATAGTATTCTAGTTGGTGAAAACATCATAGTTTACTTATCTGTTACTGTTGAACATTTCTGCTGCTTTCTATGTTGGGACATCATATATTATTCTACAATGATCAAATTTAAAACTAAAGCTTTTAGATCCTTAACATTATTTTCTAAACATAGAGCTCCATATATGTAATAAATTGCTAGGTTAACTTTATACACAGAAAACAGATTTGATAGGCCAAACCACTTTTGCTTTAAATAAAGCAAATTTCAGGATGTTAACATTATCCTCTTTAACGTCACTGCCCTGTTGCCTTTAGACTCAGAAAGGACAGCCCCTCTTTGGACCACTCTGACTGCCCAGTAGCTTTGCCTGTCTCCAAGGGACAGGGATTTCGTAGGGCCGAGGGCCTATAAACACCAAACCCATGTCATTCTCTCTCTCTCTTTTTTTTTGTCCATGTTCTGTGTATATTGCACCTGAAATTTCATGTTCAAATGAACCTAAATTCATTTCCAGAGGCCTTTGGGGCCTCATTCCAAAGCCAATATTCCTAAGGGCTAATTGCCCAAGGAGCGGGCAGGAGACAGCTCTTTGCAGAGCCAGTACGGTATGGGAGACTGTACACAGAGCCTGGTCCTGTGGTCTCAGGGGTACACTTGCGTCTGCTGTGTGCGGTTAGGAAGAAAGGAAGACACCATCAGGGGTATGCTCTCATCTCTCTCCATGCCATTGTGATCCAGAACAAAACTGATGAACACGAAATTCTAAACTCGAATTTGGCCTTACAGGTCCTT
Organism: Glossophaga mutica; assembly: GCA_039655065.1. Lineage (NCBI taxonomy): Eukaryota > Metazoa > Chordata > Mammalia > Chiroptera > Phyllostomidae > Glossophaga > Glossophaga mutica. The sequence goes on from CM077308.1 coordinate 26,347,060, forward strand.
GTGGAGATATTTTCATCAAGGCAGAAGGATAAAATACATTTCTTTTTACAGTTTGTTTGCTTGGTTTAAAGGTTTAAAATAGGTGTATTACATGAATCTCCATTTGTGTTCTTGCTCTGGGCCTTACAGATAGTAGGCATCCCCTACAGACATACCTATTTAATTTTATAGATAAAATGGATAACATATCCAGAATATCTATTGTCCCCAACTTACTTATTTCTCAAAAATAAAGAAAGTTTGCCCTGGCTGATGTGGCTCAGTTGGTTAGAACATCATCCTGTATACCAAAAGTTTACAGGTTTGATTCCTGGTAAAGGCACATACCTAGGTTGCAGGTTCAATCCCCGATAGGGGTGTGTATGGGAAGTAATAGAAGGCTGTTTCTCTCTCACACTGATATTTGTCTCTCTTTTTCTCGCTCTCTGAAATCAATAAACATACGAGGACTAAAAAAGAAAGAAAGTTAACTAAACCTAAATGAATACACAAGGAAATTCTACCAAATCTTTAATGGTCTGATAAAGGCAGTTCAGAAAGAAAATTACATATTATGATGATGCCCACAGATCCTTCAAAACAAACAAAAAGCCAACAACAACAACAAAAAAACCCAAAAACAAACAACAAAAAAACTTTGACATTCTGCACTCACTATTGATTTTAAATTCAGAAACACAGTAAATCATGGGATTTGATGAATATTTATTTAGCACGATAAGATACACTTACCAGCATCTTAAGATGCCAGGAAATGGGATGTGTCATGAGGACCAAGACAAGACAAGGATGCATCAGTGTAGCTACTACTGTTTGACATTGAACTAGAGCTGTTAGTGCAATTACATTAGTCATTTAGTCAACAGCTTTGTAAAAGAATAGGAAACACCTTCTTCCCCACAAATAAATGTGACTTCATAAAATTTAAAAAAATAATTACAACAAAAAGTTTTGCCTGACAAAAACTACTTAAGTGAAGTCAAAAGATAAGTGAAAAAACAAGGAGAAAACATTTGTAATATTTATCACAGATGAAGAGTTAATATTTCATATATTAATTTATTATTAATTATTATATGTGAGATATAATGATTCCTTTACAATTCAGAGGGAAAAGATTCAAGCCTATCAATTATAATTCACCAAAGAAATGAACAAATAACTCAAAATGGCTCCTTAACGTATGAAAGATGCTCAGTTCACTCAAAATAAGAAAAGTGCAAGTTTAAGCCATATTGAGAGATAATTTCCCACTTCACAGACTGAGGAATGAAAGCCAGACACCTTCTCCTGGCGAGATTGTGGGGAAGCAGGCACCCCCGTACGTGGCTGGTGGAACGCAAACCAGTGCAACCTTTACTGAGGGGAATTTGGTGAATCTGCAGAACTATGCATGTGTTTGACCCAGCAACTCAGCTTCTAATAATTTACCCTGTAGACACACTGCCAACAATATATAAACAGATATATACAAGATAATTAATTACATTTTTGTTTGAAATTACATGACATCAGAAATAACCCAAATGCTCATATATAGGAGTTTGGTTGGATAAACTATTATCTACCCACACAATGGATTAACATAAAGCTACAGCAAATAATGAGAAATGAAATGATGTGATTTTTTAAATATTTACTATTAAATGCAAAAACAATGTGAAAGAGCAAAATGTAACATAGAACGTTACAGAAAAAAGGAAATAATAAATTATATATATATATTTTTTCTATTTTTCAAAAGCAAAAAATAACACACAGGCACATACGTGGAAGATAAACTAGAAATTAGTTTGTAATAATCTTGACAACATGTTTGAAAGGCAAGAGTATAAGTGTTTAGGGAAGAGGCCTGATATTTTTCTATCTTTTTGTGTGATTCTAACTTCAGGACTCTGTTATTATTGTATACTCTCAAAAAATAACTACATCAACAAAGATGTGGGGGGAAACTTAAATTGAATAGAAACAGAAACTCATGAACTTAATTATGTTGCAAATGTATAATGTAACTATACTTAATGAGGATGTGACAATTAATTCAAAACGTAACTTTAGAACGCTGTTTTTTTTCATGTTATACTCTCAGACTAAAGATTTAAGGAACTTTAAACAAATATTGAATTTAGTCACCAAATTTGTTTGTAGAGACAGCAGGGGTTAATATTTCTGAACTACTTTTTCTATACCCTAGGAATGAGCAAATAAATAAAGAAGTTAAGCATATGGAATGAAAGCAGATAAAAATTAAGCATATGGTGTTAGATTTAAATTAAAGGTGTTAGTATAAATTCATGACTTTTAAGATATACAGGATAGATATAGATAGATACAGCTATGATATGTGTGTACTTGTGTGTGTGTGTATGTACACATTACATTTATTTTCTTGTTACGTGTCTCAAAAAATCCTAAAACATGAGGTCTCAGTGGGTCTAGATTTTTTTTTCCATTTTTTTCCTTTATTTTAATTGTTGTTCTTGTACAGTTTTTTGTCTTTTACCCCCATCCCTGCCCACCGCCCCAGCCCTCCCCACCTCCCTCCCATTTTCACCCCCCCTAGTTTTTGTCCATGTGTCCTTTATACTTGTTGCTCTAAACATATGGATGGGGGGAACTTTTCATTGTAGTAAAATGCCAGCTAGAAAACATAAAAGAAATACATGAGTTAGAAAATTACAGTTTGGCAGCGGGGAGGAGTGTGGGGGATGGGCAGCGAAGGTGAAAGGGCCGAGCGGTGCAGACTGGCAATCACACAGCCGTCACGGGTGTGAAGGGTGGCACGGGGAACCCAGTCGATGATGTTGTCATAACTACGCGTGCTGCCAGGTAAGCGCTTGAAATTCCAGAGGGACCACTTTGTAAAGTGTGTGATTGTCCAACCACTATGCTGTACACCTAAAACTAATGCAAAATAATATTGAGGCCAACTGTAACTGAAAAATAAAAATTTAAAAATGATAATGAACTTACATACATAAAAAAATAGAATACTAAGGGTTCTGTGTGTGTGTGTGTTGTGTGTGTGTGTATTTAATTCTTCCACAACTCTTGTGTATATGTTGCTATTTCAGTTTTATCAACTCAAGTGCCACAGGTTAAAACTTATTTGTGTATGTACTTACTACTACTAAATTATACACTTAAAATGGTTAAGATAAAAATATTATATGTATTTTACTATAATAAAAAAAGAAAATGATAATTTGTCAATGATCACAATAAGAATTGAGTTAGGCAAAAATCATCAAACCACTGGGTTAATTTGCTGATAAACAGGATTTACATAGCTTCAAAGTTATCTTCTCAAAAATTATTTATTAAGTACAAGGAAATTCAGTAACATTGCCATGGAGTTCTGGGAGACAACCCCTTAACCAAGCCATAAAATTTATCAGCATTAATGGGACAAACCAAAATCATGTGACTTTACATGTGATGCATTAAAAGGGTCACTTCATCACTTTTGTAATATTCCTACCAAAAATGAGTCATCTAAATCTTATCATAAGAAAACATCATCCAAGACCAAACTGAGAGACACTCTAAAGAATAACTGTCCTGTACTTTTCAAAACTGTAAATATTATGGAAGGCAAAGGAAGTCTGACAAGCAATACCTAATCTTGGATTGGACTCTGGAATAGCAATAAAGGACATTAATTCTGGAGATGGGTGGAATTTGAATAAATTCTCTTGATTAGATTAAAAGATTGTGCTACTGTCATCTACATTATTTAAATCATTGTACTGTGGTTATATAAGAGAACATTCTTGTTCTTAGAAAATGCACACCACATATTTAGCAGCAAAGAAACATTATGACTGCAACATTTTGCCAAATTATACAAAACAATGTTACCCACAGATACACACAATGATGAACTAGTATTACAAAATAGTAACCGTGAAATTTGCATGAGAGTAGTATAGTTTCTTGCACTATTCTTACAGCTTTTCTGTAAGACAAAATTATTTGAAAGCAAGAGGTTACAATAACACACCCAAAAGAACAGATTAAGATGATATTGAAGTCTTCCAGGAAAGAACCCTCTTCTTTACTTCATGTTCCTACAACTTGAACTGCGTCTTACTGAGCATCTGCAAATACTGATATGTGGTACCCAGAAGTGAAAGAAAAAAACATAACGATGCCTGGTGTGATGGGAAGGGTGAGATCATTGCCCTGCCTCCTTAATAACTGCCTTTCTGCAGATGCTATTTATACAGGACAGCAGGAGAGAGAACCTACTATCAGAGAAAGGTCTATTAATGGCAGGCTGGATCTGAGAACCGATTGCTCGTCAGCCCCCCACTTCACGGTGGCACATGGTCGTGACAGAGCTGGAAGCTGTGTCATCAAAGGAGGATACGATCATTGTCCAGTCACCTCAAATAATACTTCACCAGGCACTTCATTTGTATGCTTCCTCATGAGCCACCCTTTTATAACTATACAGTGCAAACTGGGAAAGGTTGAGTCACGGTTTTTTATGTGAAATCTCAGTAGGGCAACATGTTGAGAGGCTATGTGTCTGGGGCCCTGTGTGCTTTTGAGGGAGCTCTGGAATTATCACAGTTCTAACACACAGAGACCATCTCAACGGAATCTATCTCGCCCCCAGAATGAGTCTCTGACCTTGAACCTGAAAAAGATTAAGAGCTTTACCACTTCAAACATTAAAGCTATGAAAGCGTCCCTGCTGCCCTGACCACCTGCAATGTATTTCAAACTAAAGACAAATTAGGACATCAAACAGTGTCCTAATTTTTTAATCATTATCATACTAATGTTTTTTATTTTAGTTATCAATCATTGACTAGTTAATGTCTTTTCTTTATATGTTTACCCATCCTCATTACTGGCCTAAATTTTGGGTTAGTCTGCCTGTTCATAAGACAGCACCATGCTGCCTGGGAGCATACAGCCCCAGACAAAACATTCTCAGCATGGAGCTTGGCGAAGGAAAGAACGATGCTCCTTTCTCTAAGATGTATCAGAAGCATCTGAAGTGCTGTTTCAACCTGCTTGTGCCTTGCTGAGACCCTGATGTACACAGCCAGGATGACTAACTGCACCCCGCCCCCACTCTCTGCTAAGAAGAGGGCCACTGTTGAAACACTGTTGCCCATGGGTTTGCAAGTGATTCCTCAGGTGGGTGGTTGCTGAAGGACAGGATGGGGAGAAACGTTAAGGTTTATTGTTCTAAAGACACTCCGTTAATGTCAAGGAGAATATAGCTGTGTGTTCTTAGAGCATGATTCCCTTGTGGGACCTGCAGTCAAGTCATAAAATAAGATAAAATGCAAGTGGTAGCTGAGTGCCTAAGGAACTGTATCTAGAATAAATAAGGTGAAGCTTCTTTAAGAGTCAAGATGCTTGGAAACAAAGAGTTTACTAAAGCTTTAATGATAAAACTCCCTCTGATGTAAGATTTCTCTGACCCAGTGCTGACCTCCTTGCACAGTCTCTTGTTTCTGTCTGACTTGCATGTGGCCTCTGACCCCCACCAACCCCAAGGCCGGATGCCTGCCCCTTCTATGCCTGGACTTTTGAACTTGCATGGAAATCTAGTTTTTGAAAATTGCAAAGAAAATGACTTGACATCAACTAGGCTATAGTATAGCTCATTATTTGTCTTTCTGAGTAAGTATGCTCTAACCTGAAGGAAAAAAATTTTTTTACCCTAAATTTCTCTGCATATCTTCATTGATGTTAAATAAAGAATCCCATGGATTTCCTCTTTTAGAAACCAAAAAATGTTGCTAGTTACTTCAGCTATATCTTAATGAAAACTGTAGTCAATGTCCCAGATCGATTAAAATAACTATTGATTATGATTATAAGCATGGAATTTCTTTTAAATTCATGGATTGATTCACTGTACTCTCCTGTGAGCAAGTTAAATCCAATATAAGCCAAATTCATTTTTAAAAATTGAGGACTTCAGGGTTTGCCCTAGAGCCTACTTAACAGATATGACAGTGTTTATTTGACAGTCTTCTAAGAAAAACACGTAGTAGCACATCGTATCAGGAGGTCAATCTGGCACCCCACGCTTTGTCTTTCATGCTATGCAATCACCTTTACCTATAAATCATTTAGCAGAAAATTAACCTTCCCAAAGAAAATGCAGCTTCATTTATAATCACAGGGATTTTTGTTGGGAAAATTTAATAATTAACAATTTCTAAAGCATTGGAAAATGAGGCCCTTCCATTCTCTATCTGGGTCAGATTAGCACTCTAAGTTTTTGTGAATAGAATACAAAGCCTGATTAATGTAAAGACACAAGAGGTTTTCTGAGATGTGGCTTGTGGAATGTGAGTTTAATGCCAAGACCCACCAGGAATGTGGCTATGGCACCATTCTCACTCCTAGGTCCTTTGGACGTTCACAGGTTAGCGGCACTGGCAGCCGTTCTGAATCACGAGCACTGAGGAGTGACACTCTCACTCACTGAGCCCTGCAGCTGGGACCTCCAGGCCTTCGGCCCACTTCCGATTTTGCCCACAGCAGCTCCACACACATTCCTAAGTTTAATGAATAAAGGCATTATTTTTTGCTGCTTTTTCTAGGGTGAGCTCTTCCTACAATGGGCTGTCAAAATGTCTAAAGAACATTTTTTTTTCCTCAAAGTTTTGTGTTTACATGCCTCCCTGACATAGATGAGGAGTTTCTGCCAGAAGCAAAAATGTTTTTAAAAAATTACCAAAAAGTAAAGTGTAATATGGTTCTAGTTCCACTCTGAATTCCATCATTCCAAAATGGCCTAGTAGATATTTACAAATGGAGACTTGGTCTTATTTGGGGTAACATGTGGGGATTTTACTTATTTACTTAAAAATAATTCTGATAGTACACACACACATACATACATACATAATACATACATTAGATGTACCTGAAATTTATATTAGTTCATTGACATAACTAGGCTTCCCAATTAGAAATTTCCAATGAATTGTCCAATGTTTTCCTATCTTTCAAGTACTTTTAACTTAATAATTCAAAAAGATAATTAAATGTTGTAATAGCAAATTTTTATGGCTAAATGGTATCCATGAATAATATGTTATTAGTCCACAAACATTTTGAGAAAATCCTGGCCAGTGACTCGCTGATTTCAAACATTCCTTCATTATTTGCCTGTATAACTATTTATTTTTGTTTTCCTAGAACGCCCTGAATCCCTATTATTCTCCCATCCTTCAAGATTCAGTTCAAATTTCATCCTTTCAGATTCCATAATATGTCATCTTACTACCTAAATTCACAATGGTTTTTATTGTCTGAGCCATTCTCTTTATCTTTACTATTAAAATCATAAGCTCTGGGATAAGATAGATCTGTGATTTGAATCGAAGTCCCCTTAGTGCTACATGAACTTAGGCTTCTGAATCTTCTGAACATCCGTTTCCACTTGGTGACAATGATACTTTTTTGACGTTAAAGGGGACGATAAGGAATCTAGCACAGTATTGAGACTATAGAAAATAATTAATGTTGCCCTTGTCATCATGACTGACAGTCTGGTTTTACCATATTTCAAAAAAAAATGTGGGCCATCTTTTTAATGTTCAAACTAAGACTCCAAGGTTTCTGTCCTGTTCACATGGGGTTGTCTTTGTTTCTTAGCACCCTCCACACTCCCCTATCTAGATTTTACAACACCCACAGCAGCTCTCACCCTGGAGACTTTCTAAGCTCACTGCAAGATCCGCTTGGGACACGCTCTCCCCTGGTCCTAGAAAGGAGCTGTAGTCGCCCTCAGTCAGTCATGAGGCCCACCATTTCCCACCAGGGATACGAAATTTCTTGAGCTCACTTTGTAACATTATTAGTAAGGAGTGATGCTTAACTTTATAGTTAATGTATAGGAATGTGTTGCTTTCTTTCCAGCCCATCTGGATGCCCACGTGTGATATCCCCACCATCCCCCATTGCTGTGCGCATACTAATTGTACCATAAATATTTTATTCCATATTTTCATGATCATCAGCCTACAAACAAGGCCTTTCTTCACTTTTACTCTATCTCTCCCAGTCCCTCCTGTTGGGTGATTGCTAATTAGCAGTGCAAGTCCAAAGCTGGGACTCAGAGAAGTCTAGGGCTCAGGTAGGCCATTGCAGAGGGGAAATCCCTGAGTGATTCACAGCTGGGCTTGTTTCTAATATGACTCAGCTTCTATTTTATTTATTGCCTGAGTTAGGATGAAATTCTACCTCAGGAGAAATACTTCAGCTTTTAAGGATAAAGTGGTAGTATATTTTGTTTTTCCATCAGCCTCAATATTAGTCCTAAGGGGTAAATTTTATCTTCCACTGTGACGAGAAGACAAAGAATCTCTGCTCACATATCATGGATCATGTCAATGATTTTGCTAGTCTAGCATCACTAGTCAGAGACAGAGGTCCAACAAGAAAACGAACACACAAACAAGAAGGGTCTGAGAATTTTTTGTTGAGTTAAACTACCACAGTAGTTGCTACCAAAAGAAATTTAAAATAATATTTTAAAATTCACCTCGTTAAATGTTACTTAAAAGGAGGGAGAGAGAAAGAGGCAGTGAAAGACAGTTTGGCAGCCTGCTATTTTTTCCTATAAAGTCATAAAGCTTAATTCAAAATTTTCTGGAATTTATAGTACCAGAGGCTAAGCTAAAAATAATTTTCCCTCATTAGATCTGTAGTTTAACCTCTGAAGTGGAAGGTTTCTAACAGCTGCATCAAGACTCCAACTCACAAAAGCAACATTCAAAAAGAAAAAGAACAGAGAAGCTGCTTCTATTAAATGACCCATCGAGAATCAAAGAGACAAAGAAGCCTATTTCTGTAGCGTTCTGGGCCCAAGCACAGGGTTGCCGGGCTGTTCCAGGTGGATCACTTCTGTCAGCTCTAAAGGTGTCATGTGCTAAATGAGCATGAAATTCTATCCGGGTGCAAAGCATTGGAAGTTAAACTTGCTAGACAATGACAGAAATCTGAGAGGAAAGAAAGAAGCATAGGCTGTGTTCAGTAACCCCAGTAAAAATTAATAATCGGTCATTGCCTCCCCTTTTCCTTTCCCAAACACTGAGCAAAGGCTTTTTTTTAAATTTTTTATTTTTATTGTGCCTGTAGAATCATGGAGAACAAAGCTATAAAAATTTAAACCTTTAGCTCCTCTTGAAATCTGGGACTAAGGTAGAAGTTTAATTCTTGAAATCAAGACTTCTGAAATTAAAAATTATTTTTCTTTGTTTTTTCTTACTTCATTATCCAACAAGATAAAAATACTTATTACATTATTCTGGTCTTCTCATTTGTATTGGAGAACATATTCTAATATTCTGTGTTCTCTGCTCAGCCATATTTGTGATCATGTCCATAACAGGAAAAGAGGAGAAGAGGACCAGTGTATGAGTTAAATTCTGTCTGAATTGAATTGAATCCAGTTGAATTACTGCAGTGGTAGAGGATAAGGGAATATAATATAATACGGATTAGACCATTCACAATTGTGGGAGTTTGTGAAATAATCTATGGAAATGGCTTCTGTGTTTGGTGGGAGCCTAAAGACAAAAGTCCACAGAACCACTTGTTAGGAAGCAAACCTGGACATAAACTCCAGGAGAGCGAGGACAAATTGGAACTATGAGGACACATTGGAACTGGATCTGTCTCTCAACACTTTCCACCTTGATGACACGGGAAACTTGCAAAAGACACGGGATCCCTTTCGCATCACCCAGGGCTCAGAAAAACTGAAGGAGAGACCTAGTGGAAGCTGAGACACTGTGAATTCACGAGCTGCCCCACACCAACACGGTGAGCCACCAGATTATAAGGACGTGTGTCATCTGCAGGAGGTCCAGGTCCAGCATTTCTTTTCAGAGCCAGATGGTTGCTGCTTCACTTCTTCCTTATAAATATCATGCAGATTTTTCCTGGAGCCAACCATACCATGAACCACATGGTCAAGGAGATTCTAGGACACAGAAGTCTAGCTTAGCTATAGTAGACACCATTCAAAAACCCACCACCACCCTTATTTACTCAATACATGTGTTCTAGACACTGTGCCAATTTCTATCCTAGCTATCTCATATTAAAATAGTCCTCTGATGAAGTATTTCACTCTTGAAAAAAACTGAAATTTGGAAAGGTCAATGAACTTCTAAAGGAAAACTTCTAGAAGCTGGCAGATATCAGATTCAAATTAAGACCAAGTATTTTGATTGCAGGCAATGATTATTCCTAATATTTTCCTTTATTAATGTTATACTGCCACAATTGAATACTTTTTACACTACATATCAGTCAGGGTTTCAGCAGGAAGCACATGGCATACTCGTCTTGGGTTGTTAAAAAGGGAGTTCGTTAAAGGAATTATTTAGAAAGATTCCTCAGCAGGGATTAGGGAAGTCAGTGAAGGATAGTAAATTCCCCAGTACTAGCAATAGCAGGAAATCAGTGCAATTTGTAAATCTGAAGATGGAAGGACAGGAAGCAATTACTGCTACCTACCTAAAGGGGGTAGCAGCATGGAAAGGGCCCCCCAAAGATGAGCTGGAGCCTTTGGTGAAAGGGAACAGCTAACCTGTGGCACTTAGAAAGAAGGGAACTGAGAGAATAAATCCCCTACCTCACTTTTTTTTTTTAATTTTTATTTTAATTGTTGATTTTGTACAGTTTTCTGTCTTTTATTTTCACCCGAACCCGCCACCTCAGCCCTCCCCACCTCCCTCCCATTTCCACCCCCCCCCATAGTTTTTGTCCATGTGTCCTTTATACTTGTTCCTGTAAATCCTTCCCCTTTTCCCCTGAAATTCCCTCCCCTCTCCCCTCTGGTGACTTTCAGCATGTTCCCAATTTCCATGTCTTTGGTTATATTATGCTTGTTTGTTTGTTTTGTTGATTAGGTTCCTGTTAAAGGTGAGATCATATGGTATTTATCTTTCACTGCCTGGCTTACTTCGCTTAGCATGATGCTCTCAAGTTCCATCCATGCTGTTGCATAGGGTATGAGCTCCTTCTTTCTTTCTGCTGCATAGAATTCCATTGTATAAATGTACCACAGTTTTTTGATCCATTCATTTACTGATGGGCATCTGACACAAATAAATGGAAACACATACCGTGTTCATGGATCGGAAGAATTAACATCATCAAAATGTCCATACTTCCCAAAGCAATCTACAGATTCAATGCAATACCTATTAAAGTACCAATGGCATATTTCACAGATATAGAACAAACCCTACCTCACTTTCTTACAGCCTGCTATTTATTGTGCTCCCCATTCAGCGACCTCTACTCACTCAGTCCAACTGGAACCCGATGAGCTAAGAAATCCTTTCAAATAGTCAACAGAAGACAGTGATCTAGGGGGTGGAACAGGGTGAAGAAGGGTAGAGATGGATCCAGGGAGCAAATGGAAAATATGTAGCGGAATAGTACTTATTCCCAGAGTAAAGCATTGGTACAGGAAAGTATTTTGTTTTTACACAGACTCATAAACATCCATCAAAACACTTTCCAAGGTAATGCCTAAACTTTTCCTAGTTGCTATCTATTAAAACATGACTGCACTTTTCATCATGGACTATTTTTCAAATCTGAATATAGAAAATGGGCTGGTGGAAAGAAGCAAGGCCAAGCCAAATCTTCTCCAGAGTTTCAGCTTCTGGTGGGGATGATGGACAGGGCTGTGGGGAAGTTGGCCGACAGAGGTACTACCTTTGGGCCCATGAGCAGATCTTCAACGCCTTTGCTTCTTTAACAAAACATTGAAGGTTGCTGCATGTGGTATGGGGTTTCTAAGACTAAAACTCTAAAGTGAACTAAAAGTGCTTCACAGCAGAAAATAGGGAAGTAAATATTTTGTTATTCTTTTGGGTTCTTCCAGTAAAAACTTTTCCACTTGTTTAAGTATCTATTTCCAGGTTTTCTACAAAGTAGAAATATCTAAGGTCTGAGAGTTCAGATTCTATCTGTTTCTTGGGAAAGATTTGTTGGCTATTTACAGTCAGAATCCCAGCAGGGCCTGTGATAAGCAGACCTTATAGGTAGCAAGGCGAAGAAGAGAGCATCTTTCTTCTTACCATTAAAGCTGAAGCTTAGGCTCTAATCCCTCAATCAGTCGGTTGCTGAGAAGAGAACATGTTACAAGATGAATGTCAGTACTAAAAGTCTCCTTCGGCTCTAGTTCCAGCTTAAGACAGTGTCTGTGTCAGATTTAACAACCAGACAACACAAACTCGTGGCATTCAGTAGAGAAAGAATGAGGAAACTGAAGCTTTTAGGCCTAGGTCCACTGTTTGCCATCTGTACAGCTTTGGAAAAATTGCTGAACTTATTACAACTTTTCTTTTAAAAGTAATGAAAAATGAATGCTTCATAAAAAATTCTATGAAGTGATAAAATTTGTTATTGTATGAAAATTATGGCTGTAAATGCCTGCATGATTAAATATGAAAGATTAAAAATAAATGACTTTAGCACTCCTGAAGACATTAGAAAATGACACATGATTATGATATGACAAATGGTGACAAACTGGAGTTAAGTAAAAAGAATTAATTGTGAGAAACAAAATCTGAAATTAATGAAATGGAAAAAAAAACAGTGGCTCCACTTTTTCTGTGTCTCCCTTGGGGAGCCCCTTCATCTTCTTTTGGCCACATGCTGTATTCGTAGAATGTGACCCTGTTCAAGAGACTTGAAGATGAAGTCAGAGATCACTTTAGTTCACTGAGTATCAGTCAACCCAAACCCTTTCACTAGATGGATCTAAGAGATGTTATTGTACTAATGGACTGAATATTTTTTAAATATGTTTTAGATTTTTATTTATTTTTAGAGAGTGAGGAGGAGAAGGAGAAAGAGAGGGAGAGAAACATCAGTGTGTGGTTGCCTCTCATGCACCCCCTACCCAAGGCCTGGCCCACAACCCAGGCATGTGCCCTGACTGGGAATTGAACTGGCAACCCTTTGGTTCCCAGGCCTGCACTCAATCCACTGAGCCACACCAGGCAGGACTGGACTGAATATTTTTTTCTGTGTTTATAATGTTTATCAGACAGGACTGCAGGCTGGGGTTTTATGCTGAAGAGACTATATTCACATATTATAACAGAATTAATATGAGCTTCTAGCTCAAACTATTTAAGGTCAGACATAAATAGGTCTTTTTAGATTAGTTTATTCAAACTCTGTACTTCCTATGTGATATTTTGAAAAGTCTTCAGAGATAGATGGGGCCTTGTACTTAATGAATTTGTGGTGTGTGTGTGTGTGTGTCTTTAGCAACTGTGCCTATAAGACTCAGACTTAGCAAGCATATGCAGCACTGCCTGAAACAATGACTTGATTGAATTCATTGAAAAGAAGGAATAGAAGCCCTCTATTATAAATTTGACACATAGAGCCAAGAGTGAGAAATGACCAATGAAATCATTAAGTACTCAAGGCAGGGAGTCAAAAAGGCCTGTACCTACAGTGCTGCCTTTGGGAATCGTATCTTCTCAGAGTGTAACAGAGGATCTAGGGGGTTTTAAAAACATGCTTTAATTTTATTTCAAAGTGGAAGCAGTGAATGATAGAAAGTAAAATATACAAAAAACAATCGATTAAGTTAAAGAAAGATAATTCCTTAAAAACGGAAATCTTAGAAGCTAAATTAATGACTTTTATAGTCTAGAAGAGATAGACATTGAGAGGGAAGAAGGAAGAAAAATTAGTTCAGACTTGAAAAGGAAAGACCAAAAGATTAGCATGAACTTTCAAAGCACTATTAGATGGGATTCTATAACAGGGTTACTATAAGCGGGGATTTAACAATTGTCTCTCTCTAAGGGAATACCGTCAAGAAAGTAACAGAATTAGGACTTTAAGAGAAGTCACAACAAATTAATTAAAAACAAATCAGATATGTATCAAAGGAGAGCTCATCAGTCCAGTTCTGGAGCTGATGTTGGAACCCTCCGGGGTAAAGTTGTCCAGATCAGGGACTGAAGAATGGCGTAATTTGTTTGAACAGAATTCATTGATTTCATATATCTTACTGTGGGAGACTACAGATTTCAAAATTGAAATGAGTTTTTGAAAAAACAAACATTCGATCCAAAAAATGGGGGAAAAAGAAACAAAGGGGCCCCAAGTTTCAGCAAACATTTTGAGTTCTAGGTATGTTTGAGAAGGAATGGAACCAAAGGAAGAAGTATATTAAGCTGCTAAAATTTAACAAAGACCTCTCTGAAAGGAACAGAATAGACTCTTCTCTTGCCAAAAGAATATAGAACAGATGCTACTGCAGGCACATGACATCCATGGCTGAGGCCAACAATTGAAGCAAGTGTCTTTGGGAGTACATGCCAGATGTATTACTCTTCAGGAGGTGCCTGAAATGCAGTTTTCAGTAGCTACTGCAGCTTTGGTTCAAGAATCTGTGAAGGGTGATTCTCTGGTTGAAACAAATGAAGAGCAATGGTAAGTTCCCCAAAGAGCTAGTTTTACAGGCCTAACAATTACAAAGTAAATGACAGTGCCAGTAGGTACTGTAGCAACCAAGCAAAAATCCTTGCTCACTAGGGAAGGAAGAAGCCATCTGTATGAGTCCGGATGGGCTAGATTATGCTGTGTCAGTGAATTAACTCTTGCATTTCAGTGCCTAAAAATAAAAGCCTTAATTGAATTAATATACAATGGAAGGGGCCTTGTTTTTCATATAGATATTCAGGCGCTTGCTAGAGTTTATCTCAGTGATTTTTCCCTCCTTCAGCCTGGGAAGGACCCACATCACTTTTCATTGCTCTCATTTCACTGGCCAGATCTAGTCACATGGTTCCCCTTAACTACAGGGTAACTCGGAATTGTTAGTGGCCATGTGTTCAGGAAAGAGAAGCAAGTTTTGGTCAACACTAGTAACATTTGGTGCACCATATTGCTAGGATCATCCCATCACCAACGCAGCACTGTTGAGCCAGAATCACAGAACTCAAAGGGAAAAGAAAATTAAGAAGCTTTGGATATCATGGATAGGAAAGAAAGAACCCATTAATAAATGATCTGGGTGATGAAGGCTACCATCACTACAAATCATCAGAAGCCACTTTCAGAGAAAGGAGAAAGGTCTCCTCCACTTCCAACAGCCGTGCAGTAAACACATTCTGCCAAAATTAATTCTTGACCAATTTAACTTGAATTCACAGATAATGGACTGAATGAGAGACATCACAGGAAGGTGAAAATCAAGAACATTCTCCCCTTCCCCCTCAGCGCTCGGTGATGAATCGCTCCTCTGGCCTTTGGGAGCACCACCATGCGCAGGCACTCCAGAACCATGATTTTGCCCGGAACTGGGGACTGGTTGCTTTTAAAATTTTTATTGTTACGGGGTTAGTGGCACGTTTCTTCAGCAAACTCTTCGGATTCCTTAACAAATGAGGCATGTAAAAGATCTTTAGTTGTACTCATTTAGTTTGGAGTGGCTGAAATAACCAGGAACTTTCTGGAAGTGCTCACCTCAGATTGCAGCGTCTGAAGAAATTAAGTCTACTCAGGCATACAGCGCTTTGAGATTGAACAGAAGAAGATAGTAGGTAAAATGTTATTTTTTGGGACTTCAGTTTAAAAAATTAGCAGGCTATTTGTCAACAGGTGGTTATTAAACTTTCCGTATGAAACAGTATGACGATAAACCACATGCGCCCACTGTTCCAGATCTGCTCAGCACTCATTAATCCCCTTCCTCCCCTTCTCTGCCTGTCCGTCTCCATCTCTCGATCTTCTTGTCGACCACCTCAAAACAATTTGCCGACATTATGATAATTGACCCCTAAAAATGTTGCATGAATAAGACATATTTCTCAATTAACAAACTAATGTTGTTACAGGTATGGAAATTACAACTAGTTTTCTAATTCTTATTATCAAGTCCTTTTTAAGAGAACATCTAATCAAGTTCTCACTTTGCGTTTGATTGAAATATCAACCACATCTCTTTTAACCCAAAACAATTTTCCTCCTCCTCTCCTGTTTTGAATAACAATAGCTTTTCAAGAGGCCAGGCCTTTTTCTTTTAGATATTTAACTTGTTTCTTTACGGGGTCATTTTATGTTTATCACTGCATATATTGTTGAATTTTGTTTAAAATGGAAGATAGATATAATAGCTTGATTAAATTCAGGTTAAATATTCCTTTTGTCAGAATAATTTCATGAGTTGTTTACTTCATATTACATCATATCAGGTTGAACATATTGTCAAGCATTTTCAAAATTAATGATGCTAAATTTGGTCACTTGTTAAGGGGGTGACAACCAAATTTCTTCATTATAAAAGTAATTTTTTTCCTATTGTAATTATTAAGTAATCTGTGTGGTGATATTTTGGCAGTATGCAAATATCCCATCACATCAATTTTTGCCTTCTTTTAGCATTCGCTGATGATCTTTGCCTGACAATTATTTTATTTCATGTCCAAAATGGTACTTTAGAAAAGTATCATAATTTATTAGCTGTTATAGTTCTTTTTTTAATAATTCAAGTGTTAATTAAATATATATCCTCATAAAAAGGTAGTGCTAATAATTATTTTTTTCTATTTTTGGAGAAAAAATTAGGTTAACAGTCACCTTTAATGGTGGAAAATATTTTTTTTGTTTTCTTTTTATTTTCAGAGTTAAATATACTTTAATGTACCATAGTTTTGTGTATCTTAATACAACTGTAAAACATATGGGAACAAAAAATCAAATAATTTTTTTGGCCATTATGTTATTGATTTCAGTTACTGTGTTTTTCATTTCTAGAAGTTCTAATTTTTTAAATCTACTTGATTACTGTCTGTTGTTCTTTGTTTTGAATAAATGTTTTCCATTTTGTATTTTATTTATTTTTAAAAATATCATCTGAAACACCAAGATGAGTCCTTGACTTTTTCACTTTTCATCTAGCTGTTTTGCCATCAGAGAGCTAATTTTAGAAGGAGTAATCTTTTTATAAAATACAGAGTAATTAAGAAAAGTAGGTTTGGGTGGGGTTTTTTTTTAGACTTTTTTTCTTTTTTTAAAGTATTTTTTATTGATTGTGCTATTACAGTTTTCCCAATTTTTCCCCCTTTTATACACCCTCCACCCTGACCCCCCAACCCTCTAGCATTCCCCCCCATTAGTTCATGTCCATGGGTTGTACAAATAAGTTCTTTGAGTTCTGTGTTTCCTATACTATTTTTTATCTCTCCCCATCTATTTTATGCCTACTAATTATACTTCTTTTTCCCTGTACATTTCCCCCCATTCCTCCCTTCTCCCTCACCACTGAAATCCCTCCATGTGATGCCCATTTCTTTGATTCTGTTCCTGTTCTACTTATTTGCTTAGTTTTTGTTTTTGTTGTTTTTCTTTTCTTTTAGGTTCATTCGTTGATAGTTGTGAGTTTCTTGTCATTTTATTGTTCATATTTTTGATCTTCTTTTTCTTAGATAAGTCCCTTTAACATTTCATATAATAAGGGGCTGGGTGATGATGAACTCCTTTAACTTGACCTCATCTGGGAAGCACTTTATCTGCCCTTCTATTGTAAATGATAGCTTTGCTGGATAGAGTAATCTTGGATGTAGGTCCTTGCCTTTCATGACTTGGAATACTTCTTTCCAGCCCCTTCTTGCCTACAAGGTTTCTTGTAAGAAATCAGCTGATAGCCTTATGGGAATTCCTTTGTAGGTAACTCTCTCCTTTTGTCTTGCTGCTTTTAAGATTCTCTCCTTATCTTTTATCTTTGGTAACTTAACGATAATGTGCCTTGGTGTGTTCCTCCTTGGGTCCAACTTCTTTGGGACTCTCTGGACTTCTGGACTTCTTGAAAGTATATTTCCTCCGCCAGATTGGGGAAGTTTTCCTTCATTATTTGTTCAGATAAGTTTTTGAATTCTTGCTGTTGTTCTTTTTCTGGCACCCCTATGATTTGGATATTGGAACATTTCAGGCTGTCCCAGAGATTCCTAAGTCTCTCTTCACTTTTTTGAATTCTTATTTCTTCATTCTTTTCTGGTTGGATGTTTATTTCTTCCTTTTGTTCCAAATGGTTGCTTTGAGTCCTGGTTTCCTTCCTGTCACTGTTGGTTCCCTGAATATTTTGCTTTACTTCATTTTGGGTATCCTTCATTTGTTTTTTCATTTTTTGACCAAGCTCAATCAGTTCTGTGAGCATTTTAATTACAAGGGCTTTAAATTCTCCATCAGATAGGTTGGAGAATATTCTTATCACTTAGCCCTCTTTCTGAGGTTTTTTGTCTGTTCTTTCATTTTGGTTCTATTTCTTTTTTTGGCACACCTGATAAGTTGTAAGGGGGAGGGGCCTTAGGTATTCACCCAGGCAGGGCAACCCTGCTCACTCAGGGGCAACACTGCCTGTGGGGGAGGGGCCAGAGAGGGAGCCATGCACTCGCCTGCTCTTGTCTAGCATGCTTTCCAAGGAGCTCTAGTGTGAGACTGGGAGTTTCTCCCACCCTCGGCAACCACGGTAGTCCACAGTCTGCTCTGAGTCTCAGTTTCTTCTTTAGCCAGCCCTGCCTGCGTGGTTCTCCACCTCGCCGAGGGTTCTTACTGGTCTGGTTGTTCTGGTTGATTTTTTTCTTTAATTCCTTGGTTGTTGGAGTTCCATGCAGTTTGATTATCTGGTGCTTCTCATTGTTTACTGATTATAGATTGGTTGTTTTCCTCCTTTTGGTTGTGCAAGGAAGTGAAGGATTTCTACCTATGCCTCCATCTTGGATGGAACCTTTTTTTTTTCTGTATTAATTTTCCTCATTATTCAGCTACCTAATCTGTTAATTTCTGTTTCATTATTAATGTGCCTTTTGTGCCTTGTTTTGTGTTTATTTTGTTTTTTGTGACATTTATTTTCTTCTTTAATTCTTAAGCTATAATTCAGGCTATGCAGTTTCATATGACTACTCTTTTGCTTTATTAAGTATATTCTAGAATATATTATTTGCATTAACATTATCTTAAAGATTGAAATTTTGATTCATTTTAATTTTTAATGATAGAAATTTCTGTTTAATTTTGCTATTATTTTCTAGTTTTATTGCATTGTGATTAGACAATTTTTTGTTATTATTTTTTCTTTATAAAAATTACTGGGTTTTGTTTTATTTTATGGTAAATTATTATAAATATTCTCACTGCATTTTGTAAGCATATGTGTTTTGTATTTATTGAGGGTAGACATTTTGATAAGTATCTACCTTTGATTCTACTTATTGCTTATGCTATTTGGTACTTTATACCCTTATTTTTTTGCTCTTCTGATTGACTTGGACTGATAAAGGTATGTTAAAATCTCGTTAAGGAAGTGTTTCTATTTTTCCTTTTATGTTCTATAAACTATAGTTTGACCAACATCATCCCATTTCTTATATGCCCAGCCATTGGTAACCACTATTCAACTCTCTGTTTTTACCAGTTCACCTTTTTTAGATTCCACATGTAAGTGATATCACACAGTATTTGTATTTCCTTGCCTGACTTACTTTCCTTAGCATAAGGTCCTGAAGGACCAACCATGTTGTCACAAGTCGATGGATTTCATTCTTTTTCATGGCTGAATAATATTCCAGTGTTTGTGTGTATATCTTGCATCTTCTTTATCCAGTCATCCATGGACAGACACTTAGGTTGTTTATATATGTTTTCTATTGTGAACAGTGCTGCGATGAACACAAATTGCAGGTATCCTCTCTTTGGTATCTTTTTTCATTTCTTATGGAGATATATCCACAAGTGAGATTTGTTGGATCATAGGGTAGTTATAGTTTCAGTTTTTCATACTGGTTTTCATAGTGGTTGTACCAACTTATATTCCCAGGAACAGTGCACAAGAGTTACCTTTTATCACTTCCTTGCCAAAAATTTTTATCTTTTGTCTTTTTGATGATCGCTATTCTAAAATGTGTGACGTGATATCTTATCATGGTTTTGAGTTGCATTTCCCTGATGATTAATGATGCTG
The DNA here is from genome assembly GCA_039655065.1 of Glossophaga mutica. NCBI lineage: Eukaryota > Metazoa > Chordata > Mammalia > Chiroptera > Phyllostomidae > Glossophaga > Glossophaga mutica. The sequence goes on from CM077308.1 coordinate 26,367,059, forward strand.
AGCATATTTTCATGTACCAGTTGGCCATTTACATCTTCTTTTTGGAAAAATGTCTATTCATTCCCTTTGCCCATTTTCAATCAGATTGCTTTTTTGTTATTGATTTGTATGAGTTCTTTATATATTTTGGATATTAGCTCTTTATGAAATACATGGTTTGCAAATGCTTTCTCTCATTCTGTAGGTTGTCTTTTAATTTTGTGGATGCTTTCCTGGCTGAGCAGAAGCTTTTTGGTTTGACAAATCACCTTCTTAAATTTTTGCTTTGTTGCTTGTGCTTTTGGTGTTGTATCAAAAAAAATTGTTATGATCTATGACAAGAAGTCTTCTACTGAGAGTTTTAGAGTATCATTAATTTTACATCTTTAATCCACCTCAAGTTAGTTTTTGTGACTTGTGTAACATAAAAGTATCCAATTTCATTTTTCTGCGTGTGTATATCTAGTTTTCCCAACAACACTTATTTAAAAGGCTATTCTTTCCCCACTGAGTATTCTTGGCTCCCTTCTAAATATCAGGTGACTGCACACGCATGGGTTTATTTCTGAACTCTTGATTCTGTTTCATTGGTGTATGTGTGTTTTATGTCAGTACCATACCACTTTCATTACTATAGTTTTGTAGTATAGTATGAAATCCATCAGACTTTTAATGGGAATGCATTGACTCTGTAGACAGCTTTGGGTAGCCTAGAAATTAGACAATATTCATTCCTCTGATCCATGAACACAGGCTATCTTCACATTTGTTTGTATCTACTTCAGTTTCTCTCATCAGAGTCTTGAAGTTCTTGGTGTAGAGATTTTTCACCTCGTTGGTTAAATTTATTCTTATTTTATTGTTTTTGATACTATTGTGAAATAGACTTTTCTTTATTTCTTTTACAGATATTTTATTGTTAGTGTGTGAAAATGCAACCGATTTCTGTATGTTAATTACATATCCTGCAATCTTACTAAATTTGCTGTAAGGTCTAACAGTTTTTTGGATGAGTCTTTAGGATTTTCTCTCTATAAGATCATTATTATCTGCAAATACAGATAATTTTACTTCTTCCTTTCTGATTTGCATGCTGTTTATTTCTTTATTCTACCTGATTGCTCTGCTAAGACTTCCAGTACTATGTTGAATAGGAGAGGTGAGTGAGGGCACCCTTGTCTTGTTCCTGATCTGAGAGGAAAAGCTTTCAACCTTTTATTGTCGAGTATAATGTTAGCTGCAGGCTTGCCACATATTGCTAAGTTGGTAACAATGGGGGTGGTAACAAAAGAGGTCAGATTTTACAAAAATTTGGAAGATAAATCTGACAGGATTTGCTAATAGGCTTTGGTCTGAGATGTGCAAGAAAGATTTTTTGGATATCTCCAAGTTATTTTGGTTGCTCAGTAAAAGTACAGAGTTGTCATTTGCTGATCTAGGGGAGCTTGGAAAAGAGCAGGTTTTCGTTCAGAACTTATGGTTTGGTTTTGCTGTTCTTAGATCTAAACATTCACATGGACATGCAGTTAAGGTGGTTGAATATAAGCTTCTGAGGTTAGAAGGAAGGTCAGAAATAGACATAAAACTGTGATAGTTTTCTTGGTTAGACAATGGAGGTATGAATGTTATTTATCATCAATAATTCTCGAAATTTCTACTTTTTCAATATTGGAACACAAAATTCCTTTTGGGCAATATTCCTTAAGGGAAAAAATTGTTCCATTTGATTTTGCATTTCCCCCTTCTAAATATTGTCAACTTCTATTAAATATATCTAGAAATAATAAGTGCATAGAAGAATTTTGAGTCTACAAAGTCAGTGTTTGAAACTAAAAAAAAAAAAAAACCCTCTGATATTCAGGTGTCATGAGAGATGCAAAAGCAGCTCCTGGTTTTAAGGTGTTAATGTCGTTTCACTGTTTATATGGAATGAATTTTATTCCATGGTTGCATGATGAAGTGATTAATTTATTAAGTAGGCAGAAACAGATAATATTATTACACCATACATACAAGTGTTTTGGGTTTTTTTTTTTTACTCTTTTAGTCATGGATGAGCGACTCAACTTCATACATTTTACAGTGTTTTATTAACAGTTAAATACAACATGATTGAAGTAAGGGAAGACTATACCAAAATCATATCAAAAGAATATGGCTTTAGGCCTGGCTAGTGTGGCTCAGTGGACTGAGTGCTGGCCTGTGAACTGAAGGGTTGCCAGTTATTCCCAGTCAGGGCTCATTCCTGGTTTGCAGGCCAGGTCCCTAGTGGGGGAAGCACTAGAGGCAACCACACACTGATGTTTCTCTCCCTCTCTTTCTCTTTCCCTTCCCTTCCCCCTCTCTAAAAATAAATAAAGTCTTTAAATTTTTTTAAAAGAACAATTAAAAAAAAACCAATATGGGTTTACAAGAGTTCATGTGTCCCAAGACCCTCTCAGCTTTGTAATCACTTTCAAGTTACCTCCATCTTACCCCCACATTCTTTTCGTCATCATAACCATTTTTGTCCTTCAACAAGTGTTACAGCATTATGGTTAAGAGAATAGACTTTGAAAACCACTTGGTTTTAAACCCTTGGCTTGATTAAATATTAGTTTGTTCTTTTTTGACATGAGTATACTTATAGTAATTGCTTAATTACGGTAATTTAAACATAAATGAGAAAATACCTGTAAAACCTCCTTATATACATGATAACCACTATCTCTTAACTAACTATTATGAATCATGTTGGTCCAATTCTTTTATTTAAAAAATATTAATTAATTTGACTTACATAGAAGTTTATTTCTTTTTTTACCTAATTCATATTATTTATACATTAATGACACATTAAGAATATACCAGTTAGGGTTACAGGAGTCAAGCACTGAGTAACTTACATCAAAGAGGAATCTATAAGAAGAAGCTCAGTTATCTCACAGAATTGATAGAAATGTTGGTGAAGCAAGTATGGAAACCAGCATGGATCAAGAAAGAACTGGCTATCGAGAAGTTGGCTGAGACATTTGTTTTTTTCCTTTATTTCCCTTGCCCTAGGAGATAAGGTTATAAGAATTTAGTTAAGAATGCCACCACTGGACACTTATTACTGTGCAGTTGTATCTTTACATCATTTTTCCATAATCCAAAGTCATATTGATATACAACATACTGTGTTCCATATCACTGGTTCTCAGATTTGGCTGAACATTGGCATCACCTGGGTGGGGGAGTGGTAAAAATACTAATATCTAGGTCTCGTTCTCAGAGCTTCTCCTTTAATTGGTATGGCGTGCCACCAGGGTAATAAGATTCCAATTTGCAGCAAAATTTGATATTTACTATTCTTGTCTATAGAGTCCGCTTGCTGAAGAAGCAACTAAAATACTCAAATGACTCTTACATATATTACATATTAATTAGTTAATGGGTTAATAATTTTTTTCAAAATTTATTCACATTCCTTTTAGAAAGTTAAAAAGCAAAGGTAAACATCTTGTAAAAATTACTCATAATCTGTCCAAGGATAATTTCTGTAAATATTTTATCTTTCCATATTTTCCACTATGTGTGGCTGAGAGGTGTGTGTGGAATCTCGTGTTTTCATGTGTACTTTGGTCCACAGTGGCGGAAGTTTCTCTCCAGAAGAGAGTTTTACTTTGCTGACTAGTGCCTTCTAAGGAGATGGCCTCAAAAGGCCAAGTATTAATTTAGCTAATGAACTGTGAATATTGGTAAACTGACATTTCAGTGGGTGATGACATTCAGTGATGCCCCAAAACTCACTCTCTCAGTGAATTATTATGAGCACGTGTGAAAATATCAATTCATCTTATGCCAAAGCACTTCAGAACTTACTGGTTTTCTCATTCGCCTCTTTCCTAATCTCTTTACCTCTTGGAGTCTTTTTCCTTTTCTTTAACAAATGAGAAATGAAAAGGTACTTAAAAACCAGTGCTCTACTGGACCTGTTTAATAAACTCATTTCTAAATGTAAAAAATAGATACTTTATAACTTAAAGTACTTTACAATTTATAAAAAATTAAATTGAGTAATTTTTAAAAGGTTGTTTACATATAAGCAGTCGTATACAGAGTGATATTTATCACCCTTTTCCAAAGCATAACCAGCATGTTAAATTCACCATCAGCTGATTTAGATTTTCTCTATTTGTGCCATCTTAATGTGTTAGTCTCTGTGCTCCTACTATAGTCTTAATCTTCACAGTACTTGTTCTTGGGGTTTTTGCTGTAAGACAACTGCTCTATAAAATATTTGCAAAGCTTATGCAGTAGCTCCTTATATAATAGAGAAAAAAATAAATGGTAAGTGTTAAAGGAAATGGAATATTTGAAATATTAATTAAAAAACCAAGTATAGGCACTTCCTGTTTATACCAACATGGACACATCACATGTAACTGGAAGCTAATCAACAGAAGGCACTTTCAGCCCCCATTCGATAAATTAGAAAATTAAACCTCAACGGGATAAACTAAACATCTCATTACTAATATTACTACTAATAAAACAGAACTGTAATCTCAGTTTCCTAATACCCAATTTAATAATATTTTCACTATACTACACTCGCAGCTCTAATTACATCATCACACATCTTTTTCTATTTATTTGCCCCATTGGAAAATTTGGGCTATAAAACAAGCTGCAGACATTAATTTAGCAACAAACTATTGTCTGATCGATTTGAAATTTCACAAATGAAGACAGGAGAGGGAGGAGCGGAGACTGCATGTTCAAGTCATGTGACGTATGGACAAAAGAGGCAATCATTTCTACGCTGTCCATGCGCGTGTCCCGAGACATCTCAGTAGCTAACAGTTTGATGAGCAAATAATTGCAGCATGCTCAGTACCAGATAAACATCACCAGAATGAGAAATTGAACGGTGGCAAAGTAGCCCTTTTAGGAAACACATTCACTAGGAGAGATTCTGCATTGTGTTACCGAGTGGGGGCTTCCCTGAAAGCACTTCGCCGTGGAGCTGAAAGGTGGTTGCTGTAAGCCAAAAGTGTTCTCTTTGGCCGTCATGCTCTGTCCCTCAGCTGTGGTATGAGTGTTTTCAGGATGTGAGGAACCTCTGCTGTGAACCTGCTCTACACCTGCAGGGTGATCCATGGGGATTGTCTTTGGGCCTTGATTCAAGAGTGAAGGAAACAAATCTCATTTTTCTCATTTGACATGTAACTAAGATGAAGGTCAAGTGACAGTAAGCAATCTGCCCAAGTTCACATAGTGAACGATGGCACCGAGGCTTGACCTCAAATCCACAATTTCCTTGCTAAGAAGGGCATCTTCATTTAAAATAAAGTATCATTATTTTGTATTTACATGGTGATTTTTAATTTGCAATGTATTTTATTGTTCATTTTTATTTCTTGGTATAATTCACTCTCTCTATAACCAACCATGTTGATACGTATCCACTTCTATAGTGTGCCTTTGACCAAAACTTTTTAGATTTGCATATATGCATTTGAACAGAGATGAAAATGTGTTTGTATGTAAATTTAGATGACAAAAAGCATAAAAAAACAACTTACTAATTTCTTAGAGTCAACAAATGCTTCTCTGGAAATTCAGTAATGACAAAAGTGAATTTCTAGTTTTTGAGTCAGAATTTTAAAATCTTCTAATGATTAAAAATCGTATATTCATTTTTAACTAGAAGTCACTGATAATTTCTGAACATTTTATTTTGGCTTAAAAGCATAATGCATGTTAAATGTCATATGACAGTTTGAGGGTGTTAGTTTTGCAAGTTATAAGCTTCTGATTGCTACAGTCTATGAAGACTGTACATGGAAAGCAAGATTTCTACATTCATCGGTAGTTAACCTGAAAATATGTATCAACCTACAGCTATACGCAAGACATTGGAATAGGCCCTGATGTGTAGTGAGTCAGGCCATTTGAGAGAGAGAGGAAAAAATAAGAAAGAGAAGGAGGCAGAGGAGGAGGAAGGCAGCAGAGGGGTGGAAAAGAAAAAGGTCCCGTGAAAGAGTTTTGGTTGGAGGTCAACCTAGGGCAGAATAACTAGTAAGAGTGCATTACCTAAAAGCGAGATTTTTGGAAGGGAAGCTTGGTTCAAGCAAAAACCTTGAAATCAGGGAGCCTCAAGGTTTATTTGATGGCCAACAGGGACCCCTAACACTGAAGTGCTGGGTGTGTGCTAAAGAGGAAGAGCACTGGGACTCGTTTGGCACCAGTCAGTGCAGGAAACAAAGCACACTCCACCTCTTATGGCAGCGAAAAGTTTAATGTGGATAAATATATGCTTACAAAATTATTGAAAGGGCGGAAGTACAGGGATTTTGAGTAGTATAAATAAAGTTCAATAAATGAGTGGATCAAAAAACTGTAGTACAGTTACAGAATGGAATACTACACAGCATAAAGAAAGGAGGAGCTCCTACCCTTCATGACAGCACGATGGAACTGGAGAGCATTATGCTTCGTGAAATAAGCCAGGCAGTGAAAGACAAATACCATATGATCTCATTTATAAGTGTAACCTAATCAACAAAACAAACAAGCAAGCAAAAGAAGAACCAGAAGCATGGAAACAAGGAACAGACGGAGAGTGAACAGAAGGGAGGGGGGAGGGGGCTGAGGGGAGAGAAAGGGAAAGAGTCTAATCAAGGAACCAGTGTGGGTGACCCATGGACAAGGACAGCAGGGTGGGGATTGACTGTGGAAGTGGGGTGGGGTGCGGGACAGGGGAGAGCAACGGGAGAAAATTGGGACAACTGTAATAGAACAACAATTAAAAAAACTTATTAAAAAAATAAAGTTCAAGAATGCACCACCTTAGGAAACCTGTGATCGAAAAGTGCTGCCACCACTGCTGGTACCACCACGTAGCTGCCTTATAACCTGTCCAAACATTGTGGATGGACTTCATATGGTGGAGTCTGAGCTCTGTAATTACCTTTGAGCACTTACTTCCCACCAACTCGATTGTCTGCACAACCAGCAGCAGAAGGATGATGACCTGTGTGTTAATCTGCTTTCCAAATTTCACACATGTGCATCTCATCAGGAGAAACGGTTTTGCATCCAGAAGGGTAGTTACAGTGAGCCTAGGAAATTTGGTTTATAGCCTTTCAGCCTCCGCTTTAAAGTGACGCATCCTGAAAGGCAGATGGAAGAGAAGCTGAATGAGCCTATCTATAGCATCTACCCCAGAGCTCTGAGGTAATTTAAAGTTATTTTGTGATTTAGATCTTGAATGGCAAACAAAAGATGGTAAGTAGTGTAGTCATTAATGTACACCTGGACAGCTGACAACCCCACAAGGACAGAGCTTAAAGGATCAGCTTTGGTTTATCATCAAATTTAGCCAATGAGGTACAAGCAGGAAACAGGAAGATGGGAAAATAGAAAAGTCGGGGTATTTATTCCCTTCGCTTCTTTCCTGCCCAGGTACAGCCTGAGACAGGCTATCTTCCTTGAGGAGGGACATAGCTTCAGCCAAACAACCCTTTCTTAAAGCGGCAGGTCTCACTTCATTCCGGTACCCCTCCTCATCACATCTAGTGGTAGTAGTGCTTCCAGGTGCTGTTAACCTGTCACCACCTATTACCCATAATTTAACTTCCTTAACCCTTCCTGCACCTTTATAAATAATCCTTTCTTTACAGTCATCTGTGCTGAGTGAGCCATCTTATTCCTGTCCATGCTCTGGTCTTTATAATGTGCCTCATTTTTCCCCATAGCATTATATGCTTTTTAATTAAATGCTTATGTAACATAAGATGTAACTGAGAGAAACAGTGTAACCTCATTTTTGTAACAAGCTGGGGACGGTCAAAGGCACAGCATATTTTTTTCTCCCAACATCATCATGCAGCTCTCTGGGTGCCAGTCACCATCCCCTTCATTCATGGCACCCCATGGCCCCAAATCCATGCTCCAATATTATAACAAGAGCAATGCTGAACTAACCCTACTGAAGACACTTCTAAGGGTTTTACAGGTATTAACCCAATTAATCATTACAACAGCCCTTTGAGGTAAACCCTGGTATTGTTACCCATTTTTACAGATGAGTACACTGGTGCCCAGGTCAGTTAAGTAGGCTTTACGAGTCACACCAGCAGAAGTGGATGAACTGGAGTCGCAGCTCAGGAACAATGGATCCAGTGTCTCTGTCCTTTACCACTATGCTCTACTCATTCTTTTTTTTAAAGGAGCACAACATGATGGTTTAATGAACACAGACATTGTGAAAAAATTACCACAGTCAAGTTAATTAATATATCCATCTTCTTACAGTGTTTCTCTTTTATGTGTGGTGAGAATGTTTAAATTCTTACAATATAGTACTATTCACTATAGTCAACGTGCTATACCATAGATCTCCAGAGCTAATTCATCTTTCAACTGAAAGTTTGTGCCATTGGACCAATATCCCCTAGTTCCCCGCCCACCCCCCCCCCCCCCCCTCAGCCCCAGCACCTGGCTACCACCAATCCGCTTTCTGGTTCCATGGGTTTGACTTTTTCAGATTCCACACATAAATGAAAGCATACAGTATTTGTCTTTCTGTGTCTGGGTTACTCACTTATGCTATACTAACTACTTTTTAAAAATTCATTTCTCAATTACAGTTGACACACAACATTGTATTAGTTTCAGGTATAGAACATAATGTTTAGATATTTAAACACCTTACAAAGTGATGGCCTGGATAAGGCCAGTGGCCATTTGACATGATACATAGTTATGACAATGTTATTGACTGTGTTGCCTGTGCTTTACTTCCCTGTGACTATTTTAATAACTGGCAATTTGTACTTCCTAATCACTTCACCCTTTTTACCCACCCACCCCCAAACTTGTGGTATATTAACTCTTAAGATGAACATGTTTATTTGTAGAACCAATTAATAATCCCCTTTTTAAATATGTTTTTCTTTCTGAATTTGCAAAAGTTAGAGTCCCCCTGCTCTGACCGAGATGTTGCTATTGGAAGGGCAGTTTTGGAGAGGGCGAAGCAGCATGGAGAGATGGGTAATCTGTCTCAAACTAAGTCTTAAAGAGTTCCAACCTCCGTAGTCTTAAATTGTTCATATGTCAAGCAAAAGGGTTGGATTACCGTAAATCTATTAAGAATAAAGAACAGGAATAAAGTATGCATAAGAGTCCAAAGATAAAGATAAAGTTGAACAAAATTAGTAGAGGGTTATTCCAGCTAAGGTAAGAAATTTACGAGGAAATTAATGATGCTATAGAATTTCAAGTTAAATTTAAAACAGCAACATACAGAAAAAGTAGTACACAAAATGGAATTTGACTTTAAACATGCTAGATGAAAATAATTTAAAGAATAAAGCAAACCTGGATATATGATAGAGATTTAAAATATAATTAATGAGAACTGAACAAATGAAATACAGAAAATGTTCAAATTTGAACAGTTTTTCCAAATGAAAAAAAGACAAAAACCTAGAAAATAAAAAGACTCATTGATTTCCAGAAAAGAATCAAACAACTGCAGAAAATGGGTAAAATATATCCTGTAGTTCTTGAAATTCAAGTAAAAAGAAACATCAAAATAAAAAGAATTCTATAATATCCAGAGAATAGAACCACCTATTACAGAATAATATATAATTAATCAGATAAAAACATGCCACTTTAACACATAATTAACAATAAGAAAACTTAATACATACAGTATTTTATTAAAAATTAAGAAAAAATATAACTGTAGTTGAGAAAGCCAATGGTATTAACTAAAAATGTTTTGAAAAAAATAGTGAACTATAAGATAATTAGTTATAAAATCAATACATAGAAAATAATACTTAAGAAAAAATTAACCAAAAAAATCGTAATTTTCCTCTGTAATTTTTGGATTTTTAAATGTTTTTAAATGATTTTTTTCAACTGTATTACAAAAATGAACTCATTTTGCAATACTTAAAAAAGAAAGTAATTTTAATAATACTATTTGCAAATTTATGGAAAGATGAGTTTTTGGATCATGGAGACATACCCAGGTTACCACTCCTTATATTGTGGTAATTTACTTAAAACGTTGAAAAACTACATTCTTGTGGAAACTGGCTTTAAAAATCTAGCCTTGCAAACCCAAAGAAATCGATTGAAAAGAAATGGTTCATCAAATGCTTGAGAACTTCTGTGTTCTAAAATGCACTTAATATATGTGTCTTGTTCTGTACGGAATGCATGCAGCTGGGAAAACTGAAATTAATACATGTTATATCATAACCAAAGCATCTCCTTAGAACTGGCTGATAAACTTGCCACTCATATCAGTAAGGAGAGTTTCTGACAAAGGAGCAGCATTTCCTTACCCAAAATACTGTTATGAAATGTTATTTGCCTGCCTGTTTCAAAGCATTTATTACTCTGTTTTTCCATGACCTTTCAACTGTGCCTGTCAGGAAGTCTTCACCATCACCGAGAAAACCGTCAGCTCTCGGTGCTCATAAACCTATTTGTCAGCCCTCTCACCAGTGAATGGAGCGCTTTAGCCATTCATTTTTAGGAATAAATTTGAAGGACAAAAATGTAGAATTTTTGTCTTTCCAGATTCAGTCCCCATCCCCCATTTTCTTTAGGGAGCAACTTCTTCCTCCCACACCCAAGTGTTTCCTGGTGGGTTCGGCAATCACTGTACATCATCCCCCCTCCACATAGCAATTTGTTCAGTTGTGGGCACATGACCAAAAAAACTGTTGGAGCTCCGCTTTGAGATTTTTTTCTAAGTTTTTTTTTCCCCTCTCTGGAGATGGAATTATAAGCTCTGATTGAATAAAACCACAATGCAGTGAGAAAGAGAGACCAGAGGAGGAGAAATAGGCATGGTGAATCCAATTCCAATCCCAGAAATCCCTAAGGCTGCATTGCTTCTTTCTATGATTACAGTAGCGAAACCTCATTTTCAAGAAACTAACTCTTACATCTGAAGGTAGTCATTTATGTTTTCATTGTTGAAATCAAGGGCTATTATTCTATGTGTAACAGGGTTATAGAATGGGCTACATCTGCCAGGGTGGATTAAAGTTATTTTTTTTTCTTTTCTCTCACCATTAAACTTACTCTATAAACTTACTTTTCTCTACATCCAGAGGAAAACCTGGTCAGTCGCTGCTAGATAATGAAGTGTCCCGTCTAATCTCACTTAATCCAAATTTAAAGCTGCTCCATGTTTTAGCCTGATTCAGGTTTGGGAGCCTGCAGTGGCCAAATGGAGAGTAACCTGTTTTATTATTTTTCCATGCCTTCTTTCTTACTGCCCACCTTTCTAACAGATATTTCTGATACTTTCAGTGATCATTTGGGGAGGGATATAATTAAAGGAAAATGTTGTGGCTGTGCTTTCGATGTCTGATACTGGTATTGTCTAAAGGTGAAAGCAACCCAGTCAAGACTTACTGTTGTTGTTTGAGTTACTTATATAGATTTTCCAGAAATATTCTTTAGAATTTAGGTACATCTTCCATTTGCCTCCCTAGAGATTATGCCTCCTCAGGCTGCCAATTTTGACTTCCTCATCAGCTTCTGTTAAGTGCGTATTCTTGTTGAGGTCCCTTTGCTTCTCCAGAACATTGTCTTGGGAGAGGTTCATTCTAAGACAAAAGCGGCGATTCCATTCTGCGGACACCTCATACACCTCATTTGGACACCTCTTTGAACACTCTCACACACATGTACACCACAGTCTTTGGTGGCAGTACAGTTACCTCTGTGCTACACTTGCCAACAGGGACCACTCTAGCCACACCTTCTTTTAGGTATTTTCAAGCAATTTTAGATATCAGCATTACTGCTCCCTAAACATCAAAGAGCTTTCCAGTAGGATCCCTGGAATCTTCTGATGTGCTTTACTGATTAAAGGGAGTTATGGGAAGAAGGAAAGAAATGTCACTGATGCCAACAACTCTCTACAGCCTTTGTGCTAACTGTTCACCTTTTATACACATGTGATACAGTTAACAGGCTAATACTTGCCTACAGGTATATGATTTCTCTTTAGGATACAGGGTGTCTGACATACTTTACATTTTTTCTTCCTTCGTGGACTCTGTCAAAAAATCTGACACAACAGGAAGCATTGCATCTGACACTTTGGCACACTGGCAAGACAATAATTTGAATATCATTTGTTCAGATATTCATTTTTTGATTATCTACTATGTGGCAGGTTAGGAGTGAGGCAGTGTGGTCCTGTTTTAATGTATAGAATAATAGAAGAATCCAGTATCCTTCTATTAGAAGGTCAAGTCAAATGTAGATTTAAGAGTACTATGTTATTTATCCTCAAATTATTTTATTTATTTTAAATGATATGTGGCTGAAACATGTAAATGGCCTTGAACTATGATTGGAAAGATAAAGCCATATAGAAATAGGTGACTAGAAGACCTCGAGGTCAAACTTGGCTACAGTCTAGTTTTCTTCAGCATTCCACTGTATGTGTACACTGTTTAATTTTGTTTGAATGCCCTTTGGCAGAGCATATAATCCCTGATTGCACAGTTTCCACAAATATTACCTTATTTGCCTTTTTTTTCTTTTCTGGCCCAATAGATCTTTGAGTTTTAAAAAAACATTTCAAAAAACTCTCTATGAAAACATATTGCACCACTTACTGAAGACCCTACCACTAGCTGGAAGGGATTCCCCAATACTGTGGATAATAGTGCCATTTCTGTTTAGACTTGATTCACTTAGCATTTTTCACTAACTCAAGGGAAACATGATGTTAAGTGAGGCTTAGGAACTCCTGGGGAATGATCATTTTAAATCAATAAACTCTCCCAAAGTAGAGTGAAATAACATCAAAGCTGAAACAGTGTACAGGTCATCTTAACAATACAAGGGTCAAAGGCTGTAATTTTCTCAGCTTTTTTCCAAAATAAGCCCAAGTTCTAAGTGGTAAATATGTGTCACTTGAAGATAAAAATAATGAATGTTGATGTTTCTGTGTGTGTGTGGAGGGTGGTTCCTTCCTTCCCTAACATGAACTTTATATTCTAATGCAAGAGCCAGTCATGGGCTAGGGCAAAGGGTATTATTAAAGCTCTTTAATGCAACTCTTGGCAAGATACACCATGTGATCTCACACAGGGCTCACCTGAAGCTGTGTTAAGTCACATTAGTTCACGTTGGTGGGTAAGGACAGAAGGTCTTCCTAGAGCAACCCCAGTGTGGGTGGCCTGCTAGAACACCAAGTCACATCAGAAACAAATAAGGTGAGGAAGTAAGGAGCCCCTAAATGTTAGGAAAAAACAGCCATATATGCTGTACGCTTTTGCTTAATTTATAGAAGTACAGGTATATTTAGTTAAAATTTCACATAATAGAGAAAGGACTAAAATGAAAACTTAAAATCTCCCTTCTTAGACCTACCTCCGCTACCATTTCTCAGAGACAACTGCTGCTAACTACTGTTTGGCTGTCTTTGTATATCTTTCCAACTTCTTTAGCATTTACCAAAATTTTATAATTTTTAATTAAATGAACTAAAATACACATGCTATTATTCATTAATTTGCTTTTTATTTTGCTTTATAATGTACCTTCAGGAATCTTTACAAATCAGCACAAGCAGGTTTAGTTCATTATTTTAATGAACACATAAAATAACTTTTGGGAATCATTTCTTTTAGGCCCTTAAAAATACATATATTAACTAATTCTGGAAACAGCCATATGAGGTAGGTACTATTATTATTCCAAGTGAAAAATGAGAAAAGAGTGGCAAAGAGAGGTTGAGTAAAGTGTTCAAGATCGCATCTTATAGCTAGCTGACATTTAAAGCCCAGGAGCTGGGCTTCTCCCATACTGCTCCTCGTGGCCTCTATTGATCCTATCGATGGATACTGGGTTGTAGTTTGCAGTGCGTGCGTGCGTGTGTGTGTGTGTGTGTGTGTGTGTGTGTGTGAAAAAGTGAGGAATAGAGGGAGAGAGTGAAAGACAATGTGAGAGAGAGAGCAAGAGAGCACTTATATTTTGTCATTATAAGCAATGTGGCAATAAGGTGTATGGTACATCTACTGAATTCATTCATTAAAATTTCTGGATCAAATAGCATATGCATTTCACATATACTATACATGTGATGTGTGTGTACATATCTTAATTATATAACAATTTTATATATAATCTTAATTTTATATGTACACACACACACACACACACCCCTTAGTTACATTTAGGAGGGGTGACCCCCAGAAAACAGAATTTATTTATTAAAAATTGTGTATTTATTCTCACATGTTTAAATTTCAGTCACCTTCAAAGTACTCTCCATTTGATGCAATACACCTACTGAAATGCTTCTTCCACTGCTCAAACCAGTTTTTGAACTCATTGATATTGAGGCCTTTTAGTGTTTCTATCATTTTTTGTTTCATCTCTTCCACATTGGCAAACTGTTTCCTTTTGAGGACTTGTTTTCATCTGGGGAAAACAAAATAAAGTTGCTTGGGGCAAGCTTGGGTGACTAGAGAGGGACATGCCGTGGGACATGGGAATCATGCCATTTTTGGTTAAAAACTGCTGAACACTCAGTACAGTGTGGGCAGGTGTGCTTGTAAATCGCTCATCATAAAATTGGCATAAGTGTTGAAATAATCTTTTTAAAAAATTCACTGAAGCTGAATGCAGCCTCTCACAATGATGCCAGCTGGTACACTGATACAGATGGGTTCCTAGAACACTCACCTAGTGGAAGAAGCCTGTACTATAAGGGGCCTACTGTCGAGAAGATAAATCTGTTATTTTGGAGGATCCTCCTTTATCCCAAATATTGTACCATTGTACAAATCAACATTCCTGCTAAGAACTTTTCCAATTGCCACCAACATTCATTCATACATTGATACACATTTAACCTGACATGTAATACACATATATATTTCTTAATTCACATCCATTTAATTATGAGGAAGGTTGAACATCTACAGAGTGTAAGCTACATAACAAGAGGAGGCAAATGAAGCTCAACTACTCTCGTACATATAACTGTGCTTAGCAAACCTAACTGAGCTCCTGAAGTCAATATACAGCCGGTCCTGGAGTAATGCTGTTTTGTTTAAAGTCATTTCATTACAAAGTTGATGAGAAAAAAGATATTGCTGGCAAGGACCACTATCTATGTGGACTTTGCACATTTCTCCCTATGTCTGCATGGATTTTCTCTGGGTTTTCCCATTTCCTCCCACATTTCAAAGATGTGCATAAGAGGTCAGCTGGCACATCTCAGTCGTCTCAGACACATGTGAGCCTGAACTGGAATAAGCAGGTTAAAAATAATTATCTTACTTGTTTTATTAATCTTTCTTTAAAAAATATATATAAATCACTTTTATTTAAATGTTTAAGATTAAAAGTATTTGGGGTCTTTCTTTAGGAGTTTGGTGACTTTCTTTTGTGACCGAGGATATGTTGTAGGGACTTAACTCTTGTTTATATCAATTAGCCTATGATGAAAGTGATTTCATTTTATGTTATTTCGCTTGAAGTCTCAGTCTCCAAGAACCTCTCAATGGCATTAGGCAAGGGCTGAATACATGATACCTCAACAGCTTTTGGGCGTATCTCACACACGTCTGATGCTGCTTGTCTTGGGGATGCTAAGTAAATATCTTGTTGGAAAAACTCTCCTCAACAAAACATAATACAGTCACTTAAATGCATGATTTTCAATTAAGTTTTTAGCATCAGCCTCTCTGGCTACTAAGAACTGCCTGCTTTTCTGTCTTATGTTGATCCCAAAGCAGATGCAGGCTGCCTCTGCTTCCCTACAGAGTCAGAACATGACTTGATGCACCTGAATGGACTGATCAAATGTAATTCCGTTTGAATAGAAGGCATTTCTTCAGATTCTTCAAGTCAACCAAGGACAAAGCACATAAGAATAAAGGGCCCAATCGTTGTAGAGGTAACCTGCTAACATGCTCTGGTCCAATCTACTACTGTGGGGGGAGAAAGCAATTGGCAGTTGGAGTGATTTCAAACAGCACCTGGATCAAGTTGATTCTGCCCAAAATAGCAGCAACCAAGGCACATTGGTATGGGATGCCTGTTCCACACCGGGAAGTTGTTAGGAAGAAATGTGTGGGTTTTCAAGTTGGAAGATTGAATTATATTTAGAAACAACTTTTCCAATAGGTTGCCTTTAACCGAGAGATGGCCCAATTTATGTAAAGGCAGCCTGCACTGAGATCCACTTTTTCCTAAGAATTCCCCCATTTGTATATTCTTACAGGCATTTTTCTCACTAACAGCTCCATGGCTGCTATCAACTTGATATACCCGTGACTGGTTTCCTCATACAGTAAATGGTTTCTTATTTCACCTTGAAAGTCTCAATTCAAACTCTCACTATTTCATGAAATAGTTCACGACAAATGATAGATCAGAAACATTTACATAACTAAGAAATAATTTTAACTTTCAAACTATTAAGCCTTCCAACCATGCCTGGTATACAACAGATTGACTAATAATCCTTGCTGTGCTTCGGGTGAAATTATTGAATAATTCAAAAAAGAGATTATTTAAAGCAATGCTGCTGGAAGGAGAAGGCTGGTTAAGTGACTTTTTGATTCATTAGCCTGTACTTTCTCCTTGTTGCATATGAAAATAGCGAAGCAAAAATAATGCTATTTTATAATCTCTGTTGGGGAGATTGTTCTTCCACAGATGTCACCTGAAGGTGTTAACAACTGGATTACTTTGCCTTGTTATGTGGTTAGATTGCCTTGTGATGATTTCATTGTTAAAGAAACAAGTAGGTGCTCAAGACTTTTTCAGAGGAATTGCATGAAAGTTTGTGAAATTTTTGTCTCTTCAGCAACTCTAGAAAGCCTCATTGATGCATTTGCCATTCCCATGTTCTACAAAGTTACCAATCTTCTAATAATAGTGATTATCTTCTTCACATGCAATGTGTTTTGCCATTTTTAAAGAAAATTCATGTCATTATTCTATTTCACTTGCCTGACTCCTTTTCAAAAGAGATCTAACATTCTAACTTCCAGATGCCCTTACAAGGTAGGGTTCAGGCATTTTCAACAGCAGCCAGTTAAAATAAAAGTGGTCTTTACTCTTCACATGATCATGGGGAAACTTTTATTAGACATAGAGTGAGCTGTATGCATTATGAAGAGTCTTGCTGTGGTAGGGCTCTCTTTTTATCAGGAGTCAGGTCACAGCACAATTTTATTAAATGCGAGGGCATGAGGGTTTTAAAAAAACATTTACTAAGTTCATGCTTATGGTAGGCGCTGTATTAAGTCCTTCGAAACATTATTTTATTAAGTTTCTCAAAAATTGTATGAGTATTATCATCTCCATTTTTATCTTTCTTTTTTAATGAAAAATAGAGACATTTATTAAAGAAGATGCAAGATACAAGAAACACTGTACACAGGACAATGACGATCCAGTCCCCTTCAAAGTAGGCACCTTGGGATCTCACATAATTCTCCCAGTCATCATCAGCTGTCCTGTTGTATTTTCCTGGATTTCATCAATGGTCTGAAATCTCTTCCCTTTCAAAGGCAATTTTAGTTTTGGGAAAAGCCAAAAGTTGCAGGGCACCAAATGTGGGCTGTAGTGGGGATAAGTCACCTGGGTGATTTGATGTTTCACCAAAAAACTGCATGGGATGTGATGTATGAGTGAGCACATTGTCATGATGAAGCTGCCAATCACCAGTTGCCAGTTGCTGTAGTCTTCTGAATCATCACAGTTGTCTCCACAGAGGAATGTTCAAATTAATGCAATATCTAGTGCAAATTCATTGTTCTACTCACTCAGTAATTTTGAATGTGACAGCCACACAGTACACATGCTCGTTCAACAACATCTACCACCCCCACTGACTGGTACAGTGAAGTCGTCATTGTTCACACATGCGCATTCCAGTCTATTTTCCTTGGCTGCACCATTATATTGATATCACACAAACCGTTTTCATTGTGTTAACAATGGCTATCATCTCCATTTTTAAATGAGAAAACTGAAGATCACAAAGAAATAAGTAGCATCTTCAATTAGAGATAATCCAAGCATTATGGAAATACGAAAACTGATGTTGCTTTCTGACATTTGTAGTGTAAAAATCAGCATACAATGAATGAGAACTGAGAGAGGAGAATACCTTGTAAAGACAGAGTTGCTCTCAGCAAGTAAGTGACTACTGACTGAAAACACACCAACATTTGTGAAGGAAAAGAGATTAATCAGCCAGACGGTTACCCATAAAAGTTTAGTGATAGAAGCAAACAAATGTAATATTTAACCCACCAACATTCTGAGTGAAGGGAACATTGGACAATGAACTGTGAACATTCCAGTACTTTTAACCAGACTGCCTATATTATGGAGATGAATTTATTAAATGACATAAAACTCATGGTAATTACAATTCTATTCATCTACTGTTGCTTGTTCAGATTCTATTTCAATACATAGCACTCTAATTATGATTTTGTTTCTCATTAAGTCTGCCAACAGGGATAAAATAATAAGCACTCACATGCGGAAAACTGCATGACAATTATGGTTTAAGCATAAAATTAAGAAATTAGCATTCTGATTTTACCTGCCAGTATCATAAATTTTGTTAATGTAATTTTCCCTGAGAAATGTATTTGCTCTCTCAATTTAGTTGATTGAGCTGGTGTGCATGTAGGGCAAATGTTAAGCACTAGAAAGCTCACAAAAGTAGTAAGTTAATAAGTACAAGGTAAAATTTTCACTAAAAATATAAAGAAGACTTCCTGACGTTTTCTGCCCTATCTGAATTTCTTTTTTTCCCTTTATTTTTATTGTTGACACTATTACAGATTCTCCTATCCTTGTACCTTTGGCTACTTCCACCCAGCTCCCACCCCACTTCCCTCTGGCTGTTACCACACTGTTGTTTGTGCCCATGGGTGAATTTCTTTTAAATAATAATACTTAAGTACCTAATATGTTCCAGGTATTATACCAGACACTCAACATGTTATTTCTCAACCAAATTTCATATGAATCCTGGTTGTAATGTGTTATAATATACATTTTATAAATGAAGAAATCTAATATTAAAAATACCAGGAAGGTTTAGTTTCTTATGTCTTAAAGTACATCTGGGTCAAGGTGCCTGAGTTCAATTATATTTTAATCCCAACACTTTAGTGTTTCTGAATTCTACTCTTTCTAACCCATTCTCAAATCCTTGAATCTGGCACCAATCTACCGTAAAAATTTGGTTGTCATCTTCTTTGCAATGTCTGAAGACTCCCTGCCAAGCTCAGAAATGTTTAGAAAACAGAAAAGAATGCCAGTATCGGAACACCCCAAGAAGAAAGTACATCTAAACCAAACAAGAGGTCTATGATAAAACACGAAGTTTCACCTGGATGGTAGGTGTCCTGGCATAAGAATAGCTGATGAATGAATGATAAACAAAACAAAACAAACAAACAAACAAAAACCCCAAAGCAAACCACCACCCACAACAACCCAAATCCTAGGATAAAATAGCTCAGATTGAAATAGTAACTTTGTGAAAATTACTCCTCAAATAGATGAGATATAATACTTTTTAATCCTAGTCCTCTATATTACCAAAATTTTAGTTTTCTGTGCAACTCAGTGACCCAAATTCCCTCAAGGAGAGAAAGGGAGGCTGAATGACTTACTCACAAAACAATTGCCACAGTGGTTGAGTAACTCTGATGTGGTCTGGCTGTCCTCAATTATCACTCCAGTAGTCTGGGTGGAAAGAGCTATCTTCAGTCAGCAGCAATAACGAGGCAACAAATTGGATCTCGCTGCTCAATACAAATCACACACCAGTCAATATGTGGCAGTGGCTGTGCTTAAAGATAAAATAAAGTGGTAATTTATCAAGGTTTTCCCCTTCTTTCAGTTATTCCTGAGTTTTAAAAAATATAATACAATGATAAGAAAAAACAGAGGAAGAAGCTGAGAAATGGTTGATTCCTATCTCTATGGTTGTATTTTGGAGTGTGTTCTTTAAGTTAAGTCTACATAAATAAATTTTCATACTCTGTATCTCTAGAAAGAGGTTAGCATTCTCTACTGAATTTTGATAACCTTTGGGTAAAACAGCTGCAAAATAACAGATATGTTTTCTTATGTTATGGTTATTGGCTCTACTTGGTCATTGGTAGAGGTCTTGCTGGTGAGAATTCATACATCTACTTATTCAAGAATTGGTTATTTAGTGCCCAGTCTGTATCAAAAGCTGAAAGTTGGGTACTAGGAACATATCAGAATAAGAGTGTCTCAGCCACCAAGATACTGAGACCCAGAAAGCAGTATACACATGAGTAAATGAACAAATAAAATGAAATAATGACAATTTCACAGCTGTATACTTATCTTCAAACCCATCAAGATATACACAAAAAGTCTATACATCTTTTTTGTATGTAAATCATACCTCAGTAAAAACAAAAGAAAGTAAAATGCAATGAGATGAGTTCTACTTTTCTAGTCCTACCACTTATGACCTGTGCAACATGAAGATAACTGCTAACCTCTCTCATTCTTAGTCTCTACATTTATGAAACTAAAAATAGTTTAGGTATAGTGGTTAAATAAAGTCTCCAAAAAAGGTTATGTTCAACTTCATCTCCAGATCCTGTGAATATTACCTTATTTAGAAAAAGGGTCTTTGCAGATGTATAATAGTTAAGGATCTTGAGATGAACTCACCTGCATTATAGGGGTGGGTCCTGAATCCAATGACAAGTGTCTTTATAAAAGACATACAGAGGAGTAGATGAGATGATAAGGCAATATGACCATCGAGGCAGACATTGGAATTATTTGGCCATAAGCTCAAAGAAGTTAGCGACCACTAGAAGTTGGAAGAAGCAAGAAACAGAATCTCCTCCATATTCTTAGGAAGGAGTGCAACCCTACAAATATCTTGATTTCAGGCTTTTGGCCTCCAGAACTGTGAGAAAATACATCTCTATTGTTTTAATATACCAAATTCTTGTAATTTGTTCCTAGGCAGCCCTAGGAAACTAATACAATTAGTAAAGTGCTTGGGATAATTGTTACCTGATGCATCATATGCATTCAACAATCATACCTGGGATGATTTAGAGGATCATGATAATTTTCTCTTATAAATCAACAGATTCAAAGTGTTCAATGAACATGCATTCTTCTGTATAAGACCTGGTTTTAGATTGTTTTGACAGAGTTACACATTTTAAACACATTTACAGTCATGTGACTTTGAATTCTGTTGACAAGTTAGTCTGGGATGTTTTTATCTGCACATACTTTCTCTACTATACACATTTTGCCTTTTTCGTAAAAAGAAAGAGAAAGAAAACAGGAAGGTGAAGGAAAGGATTAAAATTTATTCAGCAATTACAAACAGCGTTAGAAAACTCAGTTTAAATGTCAGTGTAGCTGATGTAGACAAGGACAAAGCATAATATAGACACGCACAGCTCACTGAGTCAGAGAATCGGAATTGGGGAGTTTAGAGCCAAGAGAGCTGATTATAAATATAATTAACATTGTTTTCCATGGGCTCATGGAAACTCTTCAAGGTTGTGAGTGATAAGATTGGGAGTGATTAGTGAGTGAAAAGTCAGGGAGTTGATATACTATCAAGGCCACCAGTGTCGCTTATTAGGCTGGAGAAACTGTTTCGTGTGCATAATATACCCAAAATTTATGGGTGTAAGATTTCAAAACCTGACCTCAAACCTGTTATTCCAACTTGAAAGCTTGAAAAATTGCAAAACTTCATGAGAATAATATTCTGCTAGCAAAGGGATTGAAATGAGCTTTTTAAAAAGGGAAATACAAAGTTTTGGTGATTTTTTTGTGACATATTAGTGTAGCTAGTTATATTTATAGCAAGTAATGGAGGTGTTTTGAAGAATGACAGTTATTTTACCATGGATATTACTTGGTGAGGAAATGGCTTTCTTGATTATCTATAGGCAGAAATCAGATAGGAATATCTACTTTCAAATACATATTAAGAATCCTACAAATTTTCAGAAACTTTGCCCAAATAATCTGTCTTCTATTTTAAAGAAATTAACCTCTGACATTGCAAAGAGCTTTAAACACCAGGATGTCCATTACAACAGTAGGAAACTTTAAACCACTCACTGTCTAACTGTGTAACTGTCGAATAGTTACATATGGTACTTAAGTTTGTTATTATGGCCTGTAAACTAGTAGAAATGAGAATTTTAAGGAGGGGAAGTTATCAGAAAGCAATATGAAAGCAGGTCTAGGGATGGAGCTGGTGAGAACTTATCCTATGGAGAAAACATCAAATATCCCGGTCTTTACCCTGATTAAAGCCTTCAGGATAAAGAAAGGGGTGATTCTAAATTTGCCATTGGGGGATATTATCAGCTGTTCCCATGGGCTTCTGTTTGTGTTCCCAGGAAGAGAATCATTAAAAAAAAAATAAAGCTAATACACCTCTTTGGTATTAGGGCACAGCAAACATTACTTTGGTAGAACACAAGAAATGACACTCTTCCCCCCTTTGGTAGATTTGGTGGCTCCTGGGAACCTACAGTTGACCTTGGGAGGTTACTTGTGCAGCTGGAAGTGAGACAGGACACCATCAGGAGGGAGGAAACTCTGGAGGCACACCAGGACTACGACAAAGGACATCGATATAGGACGGAGACCCTGTTGTAAGACTGGTTGCCCCTGCTTTCTGGAAAAGCATTGAATCACAATGAATCATGACTGCATCTGCGGAGAAGATGCTATATGACTCCTGCTTCATTATAACAGCATTATAACAAATTAGCATTGTGGGACCCCCCTGCCCTGCTGGCCAATCAGGGAAAATCATGGGAGCCTGCATACACAGACGCTTAAAAGTAATACAACTGCTTGCACATGCACAATAAAAGCCTGCCAAAACTAGCCAGGAAATATCTGCCCTGTAAGAACAGAATCCCTCTAGCCACTGTGGGTCAGTCTCTGCTTAGAGTCAGCCTGCTCCCATGTTCTGTGGGGTGTACTATCACTTAATAAATCTGTTCTCTCCCTGCTATAAACTTTCCGTGTGTTTGGTTCAATTCTCTGTGCGCAATGACTGAGGACCTCGTTACCTGTGCCTGCCTGAGACAGAAAGAGGCAAAAAGAGATGTTGCATCATGTTAGTAGATGCCATGTTAGTCTTTGCCAAAAATAGTGATTCCCTGTAAATGTGCAAGAAATGTCCACCATTCCTCCAAAATATTCTGGAACCCGGCAGGAATGGTGGTAGCATGGCCTGGTGGGCACAATGGTGGCCAGAGAATGACAGCACCCCATGGCAGTCACACAGATGCAGACCGGACTCACATTCATGAGGACATGTGAGATGCTGCTGTATGCGATCACTTGCAGACTCTCCAAAACAGTTCCTAGGCTCTGAGGCCTTGTGTAAGGAGACAATGTCACGAGCCAGGGAAGGGTGGGTAAGTAATGCAAATATGGTCCCATTTATTCCCATAGGTTCTGAGACATTGAGGTAACTAATATGTAAAAAATTCTGTATTTTTATGGTAAAATATGTAATTGTTAAAAGCAACTTTCAGAAAGAACTCTTGATACACAGAAAAAAAAGCCTTTTGAAATCATATATATAAATATGTAAGTATATTTACATATGATTTATTTCCTGCTTATAATTATGACAGGCTATAATGCTAAGTGGATTTTAACCACATTTAGAGGTTATGACCTAAAATATAGGCTAATGGAGCACATGAAATTAACTTTGAAAGGCTATATGTAGCTCATCAATTATGTTCTTATTTTGTACATATTATGACACCAATAGTTTAAATGTCTAAATGAATAAGATTCATTAGTTTGTTAATTTAACTATTTTAATGAATTTTAATGGAGATTTTTTGGTGGGAGCTGAGGACTCCAAATGCTAAATAATTTTTTAAAGATTATTTGTTTACTTATTCAACATATCCTTATTATATGACTATACATACTGTTGTAGATATATGGATGATATGATAAACACAAAATTTTAGTATAGTATCATGTAGTGATAAAAGTTTTGATAAAAATAAAGTAAGGTTATAGAGAATGATAGGGACATTCAGTGTAATCCTAAGAATAAGAAGATGATTTTTAAGTTGTTAATTTTATTTGCTTTTTAAATAATTTTTAAATTAATGTTTGAATACAGTTGTCTCCCTTTTCCTACCACCGTTTCCCCCCACCCTACCCACCCCCACCTGCCACCCTCGGTCCTACCCCTCTTTGGCTTTATTTGTTTTTGTTTAAGCTTCAGTTGTTTATGCCAAATAGCTATCCTGAAAGCAAACAAATCTGGTTCTATAGTACTTCTTAGTTCTACAGAACTTTTTAGTTCTAGAAGCTGAAGAAATAAGAGCTGAGAAGTTTGAACTTCTGAAACTTTGAAGTTCTTAAAAAATGGTAGAAAAAGTTGCAAATACATCACAATAGAAAACAAGAGTAGAGGGGAATAAGCATTTATCTGCCATGTATCTCTTCCATTTCAGTTACCTACTTTTACTGATGAGTGTCATATTTGTCGTTACTAGTTATTATCACATTTACCACTCCAGATTATACGCACTGATTTGTAATTGAGTGGCTTTTCTTGAGACAACTGTATGCCTTGTGCTTCAGGGTGACTGACAGCAATGACTCCATCACAAAAGTCTCTGAGGGAATAATAATTATGGCATAAGACAAAATTAGTTACAAAGTAGGAGATTTTTACAGTTCTGAATTATTATAATTATAGAAAATTATTGCAAATCACACTATTTGTTTCTATTAAGCATTTCAGATGGTTAATAATCACCTTAAGCAACACTAGCTAATGCTTCTAGTGTTAGGTCTGAATAGATAAAGTTAAAATTACGTATGTATCACAATTACTATCTTTATTAAAGTTCACATAAGGAAAGCGGGTGGAGGAAATAGTTTAAAATATTTATGTGCGGAGATTTCTGCTTCTGGCTAGGATGCAGTCAGTGATACTGCACTAGTCTCCTTGCCATAGTCAACAACACAGGTGTACAGGTTGTACAAAGCAGCTGTTACTGGGCAGTGGAAAATCAGCAGGACAAGACCGTTATCCCTAAGAGAAAGGAAATTCTCAAGGTAAGCCCCCGGGTTGCCCTGACCTGGGGAAGATCTCATAACTCCAGTGCAGCAATTCAAGGGGAAATTTCTGCAAGCTAAAATAAAACTTACATCTTGAACTTAAGAAGAGAAAAAAAACACAATACTGAGGGAAAATAACTGGTTGACATTTAACTTCTCGTTAGAAAAAAAATGCAAGGCACGAGACAAGGAAATGGTGTCTTCCAAGTGCTTAAAGTGATGGGGGAACTTAAGAGTTGGGAAATTTTAGTTTTAGGTAGTAGTTAATAAGTTTAGTAGTTAATGCATAAAAAATGCTAGGAACTAGCATTATAGGAAACTAGCATTCAGTTTCAGGAACTGAAGGTAAAGTAAAGCCCACCCAGGCTCCAGGAGACCACAAGCAATTCGACCTTTGTGCCCCTGGAGGACTGCAAGCAATCAAGATGGTATGTGAGCCATTGAGTTCCAGGGAGAGAGGTCCTGCTCCCAGGATGCAGAACAAAGGACCCAGATAGAAAATCACAGGTCAAGGGGATGAAAGGATATTAGGGAAATTGTCAGACTGCAGCTTTTATCTGATAAACCTCTTTCATGAAATCTAAATCCCTCACCTACACTTTTTTACCCTTGAATTCCAAATTCCTTTCCTACACTTTTCCTCCTTATAGAAAGGCTGGCTTGAAAGGACATATTAGATGGTCAGTTAGGGTACGAACCTGCCGTCTTCCCATCTTCCCAGATCACCAGCCATCTGATAACAGTGCCCATAAAGATTCAATTCCTGTCTCTGCTTATTGGTTCTGGTAGTGACAGGCAGCATGAATGCCAGCTTTTCCAGATTCCAAAGGAAAAAGAAGTTTGTTAACCCAGAATTCATTATTTAACAAAAGTATCTGCAGAAACGAGATTAAATTAAAAATATTCACAACAAATCAAATCAAAGAAAAATCTGTATTTGGCTATGCTGAACTATGACAATTGCAAAAGTGTGGACTGAGACCGTAGGGAAAAGATGCTAGATAGAAACTCAGAAAGGATGAAGAGCTTTGCGAATAATAACAACGTGGATAAATAGAGAAATGTATTTGTTCCTTTTCATAATTCCCTTAAAAGAGAATGCCCATCAAAGTAAAAATAATGTAATTTGTAATGTAGGGTTAAGGTATGGAGAAGTATAAGGAATGACAATAAGAGCACAAAGGCAAAGAGGTAGGTAAATTAAATAATAATATTGTAAGTTATTACATTTCATAAGTGGAGATTTTAACATGTAAAATGTAATAAGGAAAATGGGGGGGGCGTAGGTAGAAGGAATTATGAAATGGTAACTGTGAGCAGGGAAGGGTAAGGTGGGACCTGGTAAAATGTGGACCATGATACACAGATACATTTAGTATATATATTGCTAACCCTAAGGCTACCACCAGAAATAATCAAAAGAGGTTGTGTAGATAAGAAACTAATAGAAGAGAAGAAATGGAATACTAAGATTATTTTACTATTAAAAAACAAAACAAAACCTTTTCCCTTCACAAACCACAGTTACAATACTTCCTTTCCAACATTTTCCTCAACACTCTGCTCACCAAATGTGCTGATGTTTTCCTCGCCAAGACATTCTCAGACACCAGTTGGGTGTCCTACATTTTACCTCAATTGTAACACTATCCATTGAAAGATAGCATCAGATCCCTCAGGTTAAGGGTTCAGACTCACAAAACCTCACTTCAGATGCTAATCAAAAGTTTAAGTTGTTATCTGTGCTTCCCACTGACCTGCTATTGCTAGAGGACAGTTTGAGCTAAAGTTTAAAGGCCTTAAACTGGCTTAAAACCTTTGAATAAAGTTCTCCAATTGTAGAGTTTTGCTGAATATATGTACCTATAAATAAACAGATTCATTGTGCAATATTTAGAAATATCGGGAAAAAAATGAAAAAATAAATCTTCAAAACCAGTTATAACATAAAAATACAATGATCCATTAAAAATCATGGACATTTATCTATGAGATAGTCAGTCAAAAAGTTTGTTGTACAAATCAACAATATTATGCCATTTTGTTTGCTGGTTTAATGTTTCTTTATAAAGTCCGTAAATATAACTATACTTTTGAAGGTTTTGTGCATCTTCTAAATTTAAAATAATGTATGTGTTAAATGATGACCTTTGTAATTAGAATGCATAAATAAAGTTGATTAGGAAGTAAAGCCACTCCATCTCTTACCTCTGATTTTCACCAAACGAGTTACCTGTTTTCCTAGTTCTGTGTACCACTCTAGGGTTGGAAGCTTCTGAGAGCTTTCAGCTGCGTCTGCATTTTCTGTGGTCATTGCCCAGGGCACCAGCAACTGAAGGTGAAGGTAAATACATTGCTCACATTCCCTTAGCTAAGGCTTCTCTTAGATTTATGAAATGAGTGGAATATAATGTCTACAGTCTGGCTGTTTGGGCCACTTTGAAAGTGGGTAATGGTTGTCACAGTCAAATTAAGCGCAGAAACCCCTCTAATATATTCAATCAGTTACATGGATGAAGCTATTTGCAGCTCTCTGTTCACTATGAATAAAACAAAGCATATATTGATATCTTTATGTCTAAAAGCTTGGTTTAACTGGGGCTTTAAAGGATAGGAATTGTGATTCTTTTAATTGAGGAATATGGAGGAAAGACAATGTAATCATCATTATGGCAAACACTATGCTCATTATTCTATGTAATAAAAAAAACACACAAATTCACTTCAATGGTGTTAGAAAGGTGTTATTGTCATGATTATGTAACTAGAAAATGTAATAAGAGAGTATTTGATTAGTTCAAGTCACCTATCCAGGAAACTGACAAAAGTAAAATTTATGCACAGTGCTTTTTCTTTTTTATTTTTAAAATTTAAACATCCATGGTCTTTTTATGCTGGAGGAAAGAGTAGGAAAGTAATTAGCATGATTATAATTGTCTCCAAATATTTCCCCCAAAGGGTGAAAAGTCTATCCTGTTGAGTAACGTATGAAAACTGCCCTGTACCTCTTTTTTGTTTTTCTTACAGTGTCTTTTCCATAAGGCAGGAGGACCAGGTTGTCTTGGAACTTACCTGAAACTCCTCTTTGTAAGAGCTCACTTATCTAGGGCAGAAAAATCTAAAAAGGAACTCATTTTTAGAACATAGAAGAAAAGATTTAAAAACTGTTTCCAGAAGATCCAGAAAATTGTCTAAACGGGATTCTAAACCTTTTTAAGAGACTAAAGAGAGTAAGAAAGTTTTATTAGATGGCAATAATCCATTTTCTATTTTTAGATTAAGCAAAGGAATTGTAGCATGTGGGAAGAATGTACACCTCACGGTCAGAACTTGGCTCAAATTGAGAGTTTATTATGCATTGGCTGTTATCAGTGGGAAACGAGTTCTTGCAGTGTCATAAGGAAAACAAATTCCTGTGACCCTCACAGGAGGATGGGGTTTTGTGGTAAATTGTTGATGAGGTAAAATTAAGGGCTCCTGACTTCCCAGTGGCTCATAACTCTTTCTCTCACCATGGAAAAGGTCCAATCTTGTTTTCAGTGAGGCCAGTACAAAAGCCAGTGTACAGAGTTTCTGCTTCATATCGAAGTTCGGTCCGGTCCAGTATTTAGCTAGTTTAGCATGTGTTCCCAGCTGTAATCCATTGATGTGATGAGGCATGCAGGCTCCCACCTGAAGCCTGTGTGTGCAATCCACACGGCCATGGAGAGATCAGTTGAGTGTATCATGCAAGTGTGGGTCATCAGGTGAGCGAGAGAGAGCAAGAGAGAGAGCGAGCTGCTTTGTTCCCCTGGGATTATATATCTCAGGCTTGGAAAATACCAGAAATCTTTTCAAAATGACCAATCGATTGCCCAGGATTTTGCAGGCTTTCGATAGGTCCATCCCCTAGTTAGATTGACAGGCCTCTATGGTCCAACACCTTCCTGTGAATTTCAAACAACAGGTACCAGAGTGGGGAAGAGAGGAGTGAGTGTTAATCCCCTTGGTGAAGTAATTCTATGGCCCTCTGGCGTGTGACACTGTAGCTTCCTGGTGCAGTAAACAGGCTCATGCTCCCCAGTTTATTAAGGTCAATGTCTAGTTCTTTTTGCTCCCATTTTCTTATTAATAATTAGTTAAATGACAGTAACAGTTGCACAATCTGTATAATTTGCTAAACTGTTAATCTTTAGTTCCAATATCTGTAAAATAGAAGTAATAATATATGTACAAGTTCTACAGCAAGATGCTTGAGAAGGCAATGTTAGATGCTGGATAAATGTATTTCCCATTACAATCAGCAAAGACAAACTCTTCCATCCTGTAAAAATAGTGGTTACAGAAAAGACCGAGTTGTTAAAGATTAAATTGTTGGCTTTTTTTTTTTTTTTTTTTTTTTTTATTTTTTATTTTTTTTATTTTTATTTTTATTTTTTTAATTTTTATTTTAATTGTTGATCTTGTACAGTTTTCTGTCTTTTATTCTCACCCCAACCCACCACCCCAGCCCTTCCCTCCCATTTCCACCCCCCCATAGTTTTTATCCATGTGTCCTTTTTACTTGTTTCTGTAAATCCTTCCCCTTTTCCCCTGAAATTCTGCAAAGTAGTTTATCTCTCTAATAATCCGAGTACTCATTTATATCTTGAACAACCTAGTTCCTTCAACCAGGATAGGATACATTATACCACAGTAACAAACAACCTCCCCACCTCAAGTTCAAGTGGCTTTGAACAACAAAGGTTTATTTATTGCTCATGTTTTATGTCTGTCAGTATTCAAGTAGGGCCTCTGCTCAACATCTCCTTGCAGGCTATCAGAGCGGCTACTGTTTTCAGTGTTGTTCATAACCATAGCAATGGAAAAGAGGCAGCAAGGAAAATTCTCCACTGGCTTTTAAAATATTCCAATTCTAATGGTGCACGTCTCTTTCGCTTACATTTCCTTGGCTAAAGCAAGTCACGCAGCCATCTTCAACCTCAGTGGGACACGGAAGGCCAATTCTACATGAAGACAGCTGAGAGTAAAGGAATAGAATTATCGACTGCCATACTGGCTGCACTTTTGGTTTTTTTTTTTTTTTTTTTTTTTAAACATGAAAAAGACTTACACTAACTTTTTTTTTTCTTTAGATTTTATTTATTTATCTTTAGAGGGGAAGGGAAGGAGAGAGGGAGAGAAACATCAATGTGCGGTTGCCTCTTGTATGTCCCCTGACGGGAACTGGCCTGGCAACCCAGGCATGTGCCCTGACTGGGAATCGAACCGCGATCTTTCGGTTCGCAGGCCCGCGCTCAATCCACTGAGCTACACCAGCCAGGACTGCACTTTTGGTTTTATTACAGTGAATAGTATGGCCCTAAACTTGGTCTACAATTTTACGAAGATTCATGACTCCCATACATGACCGTTGGTTGGGTATTTATCACTGAGGTTTATAGGGCACCGTGATACGGTCCCAAAGGCATTCACGACGTGTGCCTCACAGAAATTCCCTGCCGGCTTCGCTGAAACTTCGAATAGGCCCAATGGATTGGCAAGAGCGAACCTGCTAATGAGCCATGTGCTTGAGTGCTGATGGGTCACCCTCCCTGCTCTGGAAGGTTCACACATATCAGCTGGCAGGTGAAAATGGGATAGAAAAGCAGCAAATTCACTATGTGGGTTCCTCTGACTGGCACCTCACTGAGAGAAAGTCTCTGTTTAGAGACCTCCAAATAGTAGAAGCGTGTTTATTAGGAGCTAGAGAGGCAGCATGGAGCTGTATTTATTTGTATCATCTGCCCTTCATTTTGCGTATGTCCACGTTGTTGCTTGCTGAGGAAAGAAAGAGTAATCCCCAAGGAAAGTGAGCCCAGTGTTTGCTGTCCTTCCCACCAGTTCTTGTGTTTGGACCGGCCTTTCTGGTCTGACTCAGCTGACCATGTTTCCTCCTGAAGCTATCCTGATTTAGTTTCTAGACTTTTGGCTCAAAGATGAGCTTTTCTTGCATTTTCTATTACTCTTTTGATTTTTTCCATTCAGTTATAAACAACTATTTCTCTTTTTCTCAGCTTTATCGAGGTAGAGCTGACAAATAAAATTATAACACATTTGAAGGGTACCTCATGGTGATTTGATAGACATTGTGAAAGAATCCCCACCATCTAGTTAATTAACAAACTCACCACCTCACATTTATATCTTTTTTTGCTGAGAACATTTAAGTTCTACTCTGTTAGCAATTTTCAATTATACAATCCAGTGTTATCAACTGTAGGAATCGTATTTTACACTAGAGCCTCGAACCTTCTGATCTTACAACAGAAAGTTGGTACCTTTTTATCAACATCCGCCTCTTGCCTCCATTCCCAGCCCACTTTTCTACTCTCTGTTCCTATGAGTTTGACTCTTTTTTAAATTTTAGAATCCACACGTAAGTGATACCATGCAGTAATAATCTTTCTGGGCCTGGCTTGTGTCACTCAGCCTTATGCCCTCAAGGCCTATCCTTCTTGTCACAAATGGCAGAATTGTCTTTTTTCTCATAGCTGAGTAGTATTTCACTGTATGGGTATCCCACATCTTCTTGACCCATTTATCTGTTGATGGACACGTAGGTGGTTTTCATATTTTGGTTATTGTGAATTATAGACAGCTACTTCTTTCCTTAAAATGAAAATTCTCTCTAGTTGCAATAAATCTAGTTGTTCATTTAACACAGAGATGCTATGTCTTCATGAGCAAAATTTATTGTGCTCAAATCTGCCTCGAAGCTTTGCCCTGTCTGCCAACATATAAAAAGTAAATCAACACCCAAATCCTGTGAGTAGCATCGGTTTTATTAAAGATTCCACAGGAGGTAAGAAAAAGGCTTTGCTCGCCACGAGGCAAAGTAAACAAAATCCCTGTTAGACGTTTCCTTCCATTTTACAAGCAAATGTATTCCTTACCCCTTTCTCCCTCACCATTTGTATGTTTTCTAGGACCACCATCCAAAATAACACAGACCGAGAAACCTAAACAATAGCACTCTATCTTCCCACTGTTCTGGAAGCCAGAAGTCCAAGACCGAGGCGTCGACAGGCTTGGATTCTCCCAGCAGCGCTTCTGTTTGGCTTGCGGGTTGTTGCCTCCTCACTGTGTCCTCCCACGGCCCTTCCTCCGTGTCTGCCCGTCTGCTCTCGCTCTTCTTGTAGGCACTCCAGTCATACCGAATAAGGGCCCAACCCTGCCGGCCTCATTTCAATGACTGGAAAGTACCTCTTTGGAGGACTGACCTCCAGATTCAGGTCTGTATGTTAGGTCCCTTCCATATGACCTCATTTAACTTTAATTATCTCTTTAAAGGGCCTGTCTCCAAATACCATTGCATTCTTTGGTGCTGGCAGTTGGGATTGAGCACATGTATCCTCAGGGCACACAATTTTTAGCCCATGACATTATCTTTCCAGTCTTTTCTATGTTAAGAAATTCAGCTTTAAATTTATCTTGGTAACCACTCAGCAGAACAA
Organism: Glossophaga mutica; assembly: GCA_039655065.1. NCBI lineage: Eukaryota > Metazoa > Chordata > Mammalia > Chiroptera > Phyllostomidae > Glossophaga > Glossophaga mutica. Next base: position 26,399,668 of record CM077308.1, read on the forward strand.
AACACCTGCAATTAACCAAACACACCATCTTAATTAAGAAAGGTTACAAGTATCCATGTGTAGGTAACACAATGAACTCACTTTAAAAAAAAAAAAAAAAACTGGCACAGAGTCGTAGATAGTTTCCCAGGGGTTCCCTTTGCATAGTCCCAGCCCCAAATCCAAGAGAGATTTTTCAAAGATATTTACCCATCTTCCTAAGGGGAACGCAGTTACTAATATTTTCTCCTTGTAGTTTTAACCTTCTATAAAAAACATATTACTGTCTTAGAAAGTCTATTAAAAGTTTTCTCTGTAAGGTGTAGGTACAGAGAATATAAATATAGTATTATATGGATCTCTTTAAAATTGAGGCTTCAAATTCCTTTCTCTCTTTCTTTCAACCCCTAGAGCTCTTTACATTACCTGTGAAATTCACCACCCTTTAAAAGTTCTTACCAGGTCCCATCATGATTCACCTGAACTGTTAAAATTACCTCTGAGGTGATGACCTCAGAATTCCAACCTTTTAACCCCTCAAATTATACTTTATACTGTTCTTAGAATGTATTGCCTTAAACAAAACGTTAAACACTGTCACTTTTCTGCTCAAAATCCCGCTGTCCGTGTTTGTTAGAAAATAAGCCAATTAACCAATCAAACTACACTGCATAAAATTTAAACATCTCCAATGTCTGACAATTTAATTTTCACTCAATTCTTAATTTAGCTACATGTCATTGCACCATTCAGATGGGATTCTTCGCTGCTAATCTATGCCTTCTTCCCCTTGCTTGTTCTGGGCGTCTCTGCTCTGTACCTCTGCATAAGCCAGGGTTTCTCAAAGCATCATCCGATGACTGCAGGACATCCATCCCCAAGACATTTTCTGCAAGGTCTTCAAGGTTAAGACCACACACATAATAACAAAACCATGTACACTTAGACATCACTTGCCTTTTTAAATCACTTTCTCATATGCATGTAAAGTGGAGTTTCCAGAGACTTATAAGAAGTTTATTATTTTATTTTAAAAATAAATTACTAAATGAATATTTTATAATGTTATCAGCTTTAATTCATGATATGAGAATATTAGTAAATGTAATGTACACTTTTTAAAAAGCTGTTTTGGGTGCTAGATAATTTTTCTAAGTTTGAAGACAATTCACTGATTCCGTTCCTTCTCATTAAAATGTCCTTTCTTCGTTTTCTGGTTGTTGGGATTCTATATGCCGTTTAACAATCAAATCAAATATTATTCCTATAAAAAACCTTTTAGATCCCTTGACAACACTGCAAAACCTTCCTCCCACCATTGACTATTTACTTTATTGTTTAATTCTAGTGCGCATACATACAATTTCAGAATTGTTAATCCATATCCTCATGGGAAACAACATTGTCACCTACAGCATAGAGCAGCAATTTTCAACCACTGTGCTGCAAGAATTTTTAAAATAAGCAATTCCTGACTATTTAGTCAGGGGCTCTGACCCTTTTTTCAAATAAAGAAATGACAATGACCAACACAGCAATAGCTGTCTAGTGTGGATTAATCAAAGTTATACCTATTTTTTTTTTGCCAGATCAGCAAAATACATATTTTTGGGTGTGTCACAGAATTTTAGTAGTTTATGTGTGCCATGATATGGAAAAGGCTGAAAATCGCTGGTGTACAGTGTACGGTTGCTTCTGCCTTTAGTGTTGCCGACTCCACTCATTTTCAGACTTACTTAGCTCAGCACCTTTTACCCGCACTTCTTTCAGTGAGGTCGTTTCACACATTTGTAACAGTTTGGTTCTTTCGTCGCAGCCTGCAGTTCATCCTGAGATCCCTTAGCCTTCTAAATTTGTTTTTAATATGTATACATTAAAGTCCCATCTGTTGTATTATAAGGTGTTATCAATTTTGACAAATGTGTAGTGTCTTATATCCACCATGGCAGTATTATGCAGAGAAGTTTCACAGTGCTAAAAAAATTCCCTGTGTTTCCTTCCACTATTCAGCCCTCCCTGACAGACATAACACCCTGAATTCCTGGGAACTACCCATCTGTTTATCACCTCTGTAGTTTTGCTTTTTTTAGAATGTCGGTCATATAAATGGATCAGTATGTACTGTTGCTGACCATTCAGCCTGGTTTCAGGAGTTGTAACCCTCACCCCACGGTGGGCTGTATAAGAGCCCAAGGGACCCACTTCATCTAGGTCTGTTCTGTCACAAGGACATGACCTACTGAGGAGACAAAGCTTATCTCCCTGGCAGGAGTGCTGCTTCTGCCTCATCCATCTCTGGCCCCATTGCTTGATTGGCAGTCAATGACGGGTAAGACTCCTTATGGGAGGGGCAATCTAAGCCAGACGCGACCACTTGGGAGGCCTCATGGAAGGACTCAGGGGGTTGCAGCAAAGAGGATGTGATGGACCCTCACCCCCCGGCTATTCTGACATAGCCCGAGTCCTCATTTCCATCTGGGAGATGTCTCCTGCTTCCTAATTGCCTTAAAGCCTGAAACTGTAGGGGCAAGTGGTGCAGCCCTGTGCTGGCCAGGATGGCTCCCTGGGTGATCGGACATAAGAAAGAATTCCTAAAGTCCTGTGAAACCTGCTTTGCTAAGAGTGCTCTCCCTTAGGTGATAAGTGTCCCAGGAGGAAATGAGTATGTCTCCCAAAGTCTGGCAACCCCCTTTCCTGACAAACACTGGCTCAGATTAAGCCCTCAGATTGCTTTGAAATGTTAACCATTGTTTGATCCTTGTCGCCTGACATATCTGTATTCCCGTGTATTTGAGCCCAATAAAAGCCTAGTGAGGATGGGGCTCTGGGTCATTCTCCTCTGAGAGTTTGACCCCTTTCCTCCCCAAGCAGTCACGTCTTGGTAGTTTTTATTTTCATCCGTGACAGAGGGATGGGGCTCTGCGGGTGGAGCCCCCCCCCACATCTGGTGCCCAGGACAGGGTCCCCCACAATGTACCATTTCAGAATGGCTTATTTCAATTAGCAATAAATATTGTATTTAAGATTCACCCATGTCTTGCATGGCTTAGTAACTAATTTCTTTTTATTAATGGGTAGTATTCCCTCGTGTGGCTGCCCACAGTTTATTCATCCACCTATTGAAGAAGTTCTTGGGTGACTCTGCTTTTCTGGTAATTGTTAATAAAATTACTACAAACATTTTTTATGCGAGCTTTTGTGTGGGTATAGATTTTAAAGTAGTTGGATTAATACCTAAGATCGCACTTGCCGGGGATATAGTAAGACTATATGTAGTTTTGTAAGAAATTGCCAAACTGTCTTCCAAAATGGTTGTACCATTTGCATTCCTAACTGCAATGAATGAGAGTTTCTGCTACTTTGCATTTTTACCAGCTATTAATATTGTCAGTTATTTTTTCCTATTTTATTTTTTAGTAGGCGTGTAGTGGTATCTCCATACAATTTTGATATATGTTCATTTTATAGTTACATGAGAGTCATAGTTAACTTTTTGAAAAGTATTGGCAATTTTATTTCAGTCTCTCTTTGGTCTCTAAACCTCTTCCATTAAGGACATGGGACACAGTAACAATATGCAATTATATGGTCTTCTGAAAAGAATATGAGTATGTATCTATTTGTGCAATCTTGATATTAGGTTGTTATTTATCATATTCAGTTAATGCAAATAGTAGATATATGGGTTTAATTATAAATCAGCAAGGTGACTTGATTTTGCTTTATTGTTGTCCAACATCTACCAATTAGAAGAAGTGACAATGAAGATTAATTCACTAAATCATTGATACTGATTCATTTAATTTTCCTACAAAGTCTTAGAATAGTATGTTTTATAAAATTGCTGAAGTTGATGTGCAAAGTTGCTGAGTTGCTGCTGAATCTGAGATACTTTACAGTAACAGAATAAGGAGAAAACTTGGTACACGATTGATTTGTGCTAAGAAGAGTTCACACATTTTCATATCCCATTCATTTCGGTTGCTATTTCAGACATGTAATTTGATAACACACCATTGGGAACTCATAGATTAACTTGAAATTCATATGGTTTATGGTGAAAATCATTAAGATATTATAGGCTTACAAGAAGTTTCAGGATGCTAATCATAGAAGTAGGATCATAGGCTTTCAAATGGAGAATGATCAGAATACAATGTTACTGGGGAGAGTAGGAATAAGCCATTATTAGATTTGGGTGGAGCTCTCACTCCTTTGATTGATATTTCACTAAGTGATATTTATTAGTGATATTTCACTAAGACAGCAATAAAATAATTCTACATTTTTTTTCACCAGAGAATTTTGGATTTATTGAATGAAATACACACAGCTACAGGTTGCATTTGTTATCAAAATGCTTTTTAAAGGACGCATGGACAAAACCAAAGAGAGATGGGAAATGGGGATGGGAAGTGGGGATGGCTGAGGTGGGGGAGAGTGGTGGTGGTTGGGGAAATGGAGACAACTGTTCTTGAACAAAAATGAAAAATGTGAAAAAAGGAAAATAAAAACCTAGTAGTGCTGCACCCCCAAAATAAACATTAGAATGGAAAATAAAATAAATAAATAAAACTTAGCCAGTTCTTAAGGAATTGGTTCATTATGATGCTAGGAAAGAAATAACAGGGTGATTATACTACAGAGCCCCCCCAGTATGGGGCCCATCTGGCTAATATGTCCCTGTAAGACCAGCAAAGGTAGCTCCACTTTTCTTACTCAAGTCAAACCCCTCAGTGCCTTGAAGGTCTCAACATCCTTTTCCTCTTGTTTGATGAGCTGATTATAGGCAAATAGACCACAAACACTTCAGTTATGTAAGCTATGGAGTATCTATTTGACTTTAAACATCTTAATAATGTGACAGTTATACCTTCTAATTAATACATTATACATCACATCTCTGCAAAGCTGACAAGGGAAAAAACAATGTAATGTATAATATTGGGACTTTGGTGTCACAGAGACAAGAGTTTGAATCATGCTTGGCTGCCTATGTTCCTGAGAGAGTTACCTGATTCCTTAGAACTTCATTTTATTCACCTGTAAAATGGAGATGGTAATATTTGTTTGAGTTTTACTTAGAATTAAAATAGAAGGACTAGATCTTCATAATAATCTAAATAGTTTCCCTTCTCCAATGTGATAACTGATTGCTCAGATTGACAATCTGCTCTGCAGGTAGGAGTAATCATGGGAAAAAACTGCTGTAAACTGAATGCAGTTGGCATTGATACTTGGGGGAGGCATTGGTTTTTCTGATGACGGGGAAAAGCACAGCAATGAGGTTCTACCCTCCCCATTCTGACTTTCTGAAGCCTGGTACTTCCGTGGCCATATTTCTACCATGAGGGAAAAGTCAAGAGAATTCCAGAGATGCTCACCTTGACATTATTGATCCATTAAATAAATGCTAATGAATTCCACATTCTAGATTTCTTAATAAGTAAGAAAAATAAACTCATATTTATTTAAGCCCTTATAGTTTTAGTTTCCTATTATGTGCAGTTAAATACACCCCAAGCCTACATTTTAACTATAGAAATAGCTATAATAAATAAAACAAAAGAAAAGAAAAGAATAGAAAAGAAAAGAAAAGAAAAGAAAAAAGAAAATCAAAGATGACATCCTTAAGAAAGACAGGTGAAATGGTTTTTTGATCTTAAGCAGGAATTGTCCAGGTGAATAAGGGTAGAAAACAGTGTGGGTACATAGATACAAAACAACACAATACACAGGGCTGAGCAGAAGTAAGGCCTGCTTGAGTGTGGTTGGTAGGGTAATAAAATGGATGTAATAATTTATAGTTTTAATTTGAACATTTCACCTAAAATGCCATATGGTGTGCCTGAATGTGATATTGTTATGTCACAGAATTGCATGCTTATGATTTTATAGAGAAAGAGTAGGTAGTTTAAAAAGGGGCATTATTTGTGTCAGACCCTGTACAAGCAGGTAAACCATTACATTAAAGACATTTTGCGCAGCTTCCTCATGTTCTAGAAACTTCAGTATACATCTTCCAGTTGAAAATTAAGGGAAATAAACAAATTCTAATATTTTTTAACTCTCACCTAATGGCACTGTGATCTGAGAAAACAATATTCTATGAACATTATGTCATTGACATTAAAAGGATGCTCTCAAGAGACATGTTCAGGACCAGAAGTTGTTGGTAAAGCCAATGGACTATGAGCTAAAATGAACATTAGGGAAGATGAGTTAGGGATCAGTAGCTTAGACACATAAGATAATGTTGACATGTGTACTATCACTCATTTGTGCATCAGAGACAGGGATTAGTTTCTCACCTTAATCTTCCACTGATCCCAGGTTTACATTCAGAATACTTCTCAACACAGGACTTCAGTTAGTCACTATATATCAATTAGAACTAGTATGTACGGAAAAAAAAAACTTACTTGCAATCATGGTCTTGGAATATTATCAGAGATCTGGGACTTGAAAAAGAAAATCTCAGGGTAATGCATTCTTTTTAGGTCAATATAGAAACAGAGGCAAATGGTTGGGATAAAAGAAAAGTTTTATTAGGGAAAAATATAGTCTTTTGTATATGATAGTTATAGATTTGAACTTTGGATATTGGTCATGGGATTTATTCCTTAGTTTCTGTGTTGTCTCTAAAATTGAGGGTAAAAATACCTAACTTACAAATACGTTCTAAGTATTAAATGAGTCCCTTATCTATAAAATATCTGTGATGATGATGGTGATGATGATGATGAGTCTTAGAGTCTTCTGTGATTGAATTCAAGGAGAAGAAAATAATTGTGAATGTCAAATGAGAATTTCATCAAGTGCAAATTCTTGGGTCATTTCTAATTCAGAATGGCATTTAATAATATAACAGAGAGCAGACTGACAGCTGTTGGGGATGGTTGGGTGTGGGGGTGGAGGAATTTTGCAACAAAATAGAGAAAAAAACTCATGGATATGGACAACAGTGTGGTGGTTGCCATCGGGAGGTAAGGAAGCTGGAGGAAGGTAGTGGGGGGATTAATCATGGTGAATGGAGACTTAACTTGGGGTGGTGAAGACACAATACAGTGTACAGATGGTGTGTTGTAGAATTGTTCACCTGAAACCTGTATAATTTTGTTAACCAGTGTCACTTCAATAAATTCAATAAAATGGAAAAAATGAATATATATGAGGGTCACTCAGAAGAACCAAAAGGCAGAGAAGCAATTCAAAACTGCAGAACAGAAATACTGAATTTTTTTAAAGGTTGTTTTAACAGTAGAGTCACTGTCTTGGAAATGTGCAGTTATTTTGCAGAACAGGCTCAATGTGCCCTTCTTCACTCTGCATGTCTAACATTTAATTTCTAAGTAGACATATAACCCGCCAATCCCTCCTACTTTTTTTAGACATGTCCCAGAATCTGGTATCACTAGCCTTCAAGAACATACAGTTTATAAATAATGCTGCAATGAACGTAGGGGTGCATATATTCTTTTGAATTAGTGTTTTGAGTTCCTTCAGATATATTCCCAGCAGTGGGATCGCTGGGTAAAAAATAATGCAGTGTGCAATGGATGTTTTGTTAAGTTGTACACTTGAAACCTGTATCATTTTGTGAACCAGTGTCACCCCAATAAATTTAATAAAAAAATAATGTACAGTTTGTGGGGCTTTCTTTGAGAAAAAGAATAAAAGATTACAAATATAAAATTAGGTTTAGAAATGAATATCCATGAAAAATAAGAAAATAAGTCATAATAAATTACTGTAGACTGAATGATTCAGGTGTCTTTTCTTGAGATCTCTTTAGGCAATTTGCAAGTAATTCTTAGACAGAGATGCTTTCTGGCTGCTCCCTGATTTACCTACCTGAACAATGCACAACTCTTAGCAACTCCCAGCTCACGTAGGGGCAGGAGCAAGTTGAGACACCAAAGCTTAAGTTTCATCAACTTCATAGTAAATTCAACCCTGGTTCCATTCTAAGTCACTCCAGGTCATACTGAACTAGCAAAGCAATAACAAATTCAGTCCTTAGCGCATTTTAATGTGTTTCTTCAAGTACTATGCATTGACAACCAAATTTAAAATAAATGCCTAGTCCACCTTTTAGTAACTTAGTGCTGCTAGAAAAATGATTTTCAACACTAGCCATGCATCAGAATGATCCAGGGTGCTGTATAAAAACACCAGTGCCTTACTCCAAAAGATTCCAATGTAATTGGTCCTGACTGCGGCATAAGCATTACTACTTAAAATCCTTTAATATGCAATGCTAATGTGAAGGCAGAATTACAAATCACTGGCCTAGGGAGTTGAAAGACTTTAAAATATTTATTACATTTGGCTGCTAAAATCTGTGTTCTCACCAATGGTTGAAAATTAAATCGTATCTCTTAATTTGAGATTGCTGAAAGGATCAAACTATGTACAGATACTAAGTGTCCACTTATCTCGTTCCAAGCAGATGAGAGAGGAGGAGCCGAATGGGGATTTGAAATTTTTCAATTTCCTTTTTCCTAGAAAAATAGGAGTCAAATAAGAAAGAGCAGGATATACATTGATACACTTTTGTCAACCACAATAACACACCAAAGAAGAAAAAAAAAACTAAAAATAAATGAAAATGAGAAACACCAAGCAAGGTAATGGAATATGACTAGATGTCAAATATTCCTAGGTGACTCACAATTGCTGGTTGTAGCACCACTGTAGGTGGGGAATTTTTTTTCAGACATCAAATTAAAGATTCTGACGGCATGACATGTTACGACATGATAAGTTCTGTCATTTTGATTTTTCTTTCTTCCTTCTCTATCGGTTTAATTTAATAGCAAACACGAATTTTCCTGGACACTAAATGTAGCAATTATCAGTCAGCAATTCAGTCTACAAGGGGAAGACAGAGTGGCAAAATAAGTAAATAAATAAAGTGAAATGATAATTTGATATAAATTAAGAAAAAATTATTTTTCCCACTTTTAAAAAAATTAAAAGTGTTGGTATAGGAAAGAATTAAAATATCTCATATTTTTTGAAATTCAGTAAGACTCCATGTAGCTCCAGAGTTGGCAAAGACAGAAAGAAAAAATGGCATCTCTACCAACCAAAATAAGTAGAGTCGAGAAAATGACCTAATTTAGTTGCTTACAACTTTTTTTGCTCTGCTATTCTTTATTCCAACAAAATCCTACTCCAAAACTCAATAGAGAAAGCAAAAATAGTAGAGGTGGCTTAGTGAAAAGAAACTCAGGAGTTCAGCTATAACCCTCAGTGGGTTGGAGTAAAAGTGACTCAAGACTTTTATACTTTCTGGAATCCTTGTCACACATTCTAAGACTCCCAAGGGGGCTGTGGAAAACAGTTTAAAAGCCACAAGTCCGGGGAATTCGGGTCCGGGATTCTGCTGGTAACAGATGAAAAAAAATTTTAAGACAATATGATCTTTTCCACTGGTATCAATAGATATAAGCAAATAGTGCTTTGTTCTGTTTTCTGACTTACTAATGTGTCAACTCTATGATTCTAAAAGAATCCATTGAATTGTGGAACACAACTGAATTAATTAATGACATGTTTTCTGAGCACCTCCACACGTAAAGAATTCTATTAGAAACTACATGTATCAAGGACTAGGTAAAATGAAAGTGTAGGTAGAAAGGGTGGTAAAAGAAATACCTTTTATTAATTAACTTCATTTATTAAGTACTGTTTGAGCACCCACACTGTCAGGGCCTACATTCTAGCACAGGAAGATAGAACATATATAATAAACATTATGAATAACTAGATAAGGTGACATACACAGAGTGATAGGGTTTGGGAATGCTGTCCACATGGGTGGAATTTCAAATAGGAGGATGACAATAGGTCTTATTGAGAAGGTATCATGTGGATGGAGTAGATCATGAACATAATCTGGAGAACTGTTCTAAGCAGAGGAACAAACCACTAGTTAGGTCCTGTGATGAGCATGAGTTCTGGAGAGAGATTAGGAGGCACTGGGGTCAGAGAGGTAGGTAATAGGATATGAATAGAACATTACAGATCACACAGACCTCACAGACCATTGAAAGGTCATTGGCTCTTACTCTGAATGAAGTGCTGATCTAATGCCAGGATTTGAGGAGAGGGCTGGTAGATTTTGACTTTCATATTAAAAAGATCACTCTAGCCCTGGCTGGTGTAGCTCAGTGGATTGAGCGCGGGCCTGCGAACCAAAGGATCGCGGTTCGATTCCCAGTCAGGGCACATGCCTGGGTTGCCAGGCCAGTTCCCGTCAGGGGACATACAAGAGGCAACCGCACATTGATGTTTCTCTCCCTCTCTCCTTCCCTTCCCCTCTAAAGATAAATAAATAAAATCTAAAAGGAAAAAAAAATCTTTTTAAAAAAAAAAAGATCACTCTAGTTGCTGTGCTGAGATTAGACTGGGACTTGTAAAGAGGGTCAACTATAGAAGCAGGAGGACCATTTAGAAGGCCGTTTGCTCTAATATAAGTGAAAATATGATGATTGGACTAAGGAGGTAATGCAAATTAGAAACATTTTGTATTTTTTAGGATAAAAGATTACAGAATTTCCTGGTCAATTGAATGAATGGATGATATGAGGAAAAAAAAAAAACAAAAAGGAGCCAAGGATTACTCCAAGTTTTTTGGCTAGGGAAATTGAAATAATGGAGTTAGTATTAACTGAGATTGGAAAGGCTGGTGGTTGAGTAGCTTTGGAGTAAAAGAACAGAAATTCAGTCTTGGCCCTGACCAGTGGGCTCAGTTGGCTAGGCGTCTTCCCACAAAACCAGAGGTAGCCGGTTCTATTGAGTCACATGCCTGGGTTGCAGTTTGGTCCCTGGTTGGGGCATGTATGAGAAGGCAGTTGATCAATGTTTCTCTCGCTCTCTTTCTCCCTCCCTTCCCCTTTCTCCAAAAATTAAATAAAATCTTTAAAAAAAGAAATTCAGTTGTGAACATGTTAAGTTGTGATGTTTGCAACTCATTCAAGCCACTGCTTGTGGTGTTGACTGAGGGAGAGATACATCAGCAGTTTAGTACATGGGTTTGGAATGGGAATATATATTTAGGAGTCATGGTCAAAAGAGGGTGGTATTTAAAGGCACGAGGCTAATAAAATCACCAACAGAGAGTATATAAATAAAGAGAAGAAAACAAAACCTTGGGGCAACATGAAGAGGTAAAAAGGTTTAATGGAAGAAGGGACATCTCAGATGGGCCTAAAATATGGATCAAAGTTCTTATGGGCAAATACATCAAGACAAAAGCATGTTTTTGACAATTTGGTTGCAAATAACTAATTGCATAATTGACTTGGTGAGGAACTGTTTTCCTCATTTGCTCACTATTTCAGTAGGGGCCATGGAAATGTGCAAAGGATGGTTCTGACCTGATCATGGTGCTCTCAGTCTAGTTGTTTGAGTCGACCATTAATACAGATCAATCCAGGTTTTAATTAGTCAGACTCCAGTCAAAAAGGAGCCATCCGGAAGCCAGAAATTTGTTTTTCCAACATAGTGAGACACATTTCCTGCTTCAAAGAATTTAAGGCCAATTTAAATACCTACCAGGATTTCTAATTGTATAATCAGAGTAGTTTAAAGTTGCAAGGCACTCATGAAACTAATCCTTTTCTCTTTTCCGGTGAACCACTTGCTCCAACAAAACTGAATTCTCACTGCTCCGAACGCACCATTGCTTGTCCCGCTCAGTGCTTCTGCTCATGTTTCTATTTCCACTGAGGTGCTTTCCTGTCTTGTTTCTCTGTTTCCAGATCCTATCAATCTTTCTTGCAATGGCTAATATGCTTCCTGCTTCCAGAAACCTTTTCTATTCTTCCAAGATGGAAGGAATATCTCCCTCTTTGAAGGGCCACAGTTCCTATCTATGCCTCTCTGATGCTGTGTATCAACACCAACTTCATATGGGAACATTTTGTGATAATTTCTAGCCTCCCTAGTAGATGGCCAGATTTTGAGAAGAGGAATTAAGAATTAATACCAATAAGTATGGTCCTTGACATATAGGAGATGCACCAAAAAAATTAAATGAAATTTTCCATAATGTAATTGAGTTCAAATTGGGCCTTTCCTCATTTATCTGGATGTTTGTTTCATTTTTATTGGTTGTTACTTTTCCATAGCAACTACTACCAGAATATAGAGCAACAGAGGGTAAAGGTTAGTTAATAAGGCTCATGATTTGACAGAGAAGAGACATTGTTATGGGTGCTATTTTAATTTTGTGATGAAAAGAAACACAGGAAGTAGAAGGAACTCTATTTTGTTGACCACTTACTGTTATGTGTCAAATGCTTTTTATATCTGATCCTCTTTCACCCTCAAAAGTTCACACAAGCTCTGTGTTCAGTAGTTCCATTGTGCAGATAAGGGGGATGAGATCCAAAGAAGTGAAATGACCTTCCAAAAGTCACATAATTCATGGGAGGCAGGGACTCACGTCCTGTGATCATCAAATCGAGGCCTTTCCTTTTTGTGTCATCCTGCCTCCTTAGATCTTTGGCTTTCATTTCCACACTATAAATTCAATGACAATGTTTTAAAGGTTTCTTTTATTTAAATGCAAATTTATGGAAAACGTACAATCAGTCAACAACTCTGCAGTACTGACTGAGGCTGAAGCAACTGAAAGTCACCCGAGACCCCTGGTGAAGGGCACTGAAGGGATCAGCCCCACCTCAGGAAGCAGAAGTGTAAGGCTCCGCGGTGCCTGGAGAACGCGAGGAATGACTTAAATAAGTTCCACCTCTGCCCGAAAAAGGTCGCCATAACATGGGGAACAAAACTACATCTAATTAGAGATAATAAAATTGTGATTAAGCAGTTGACATGTTTTTCACACTCCTTTCTAGGAAATATCTCTAGAAGCAACAAACTTGTTTTGATTCTGAATGTGTTTATTTTAATAAAGCCACTTTTTAAATGATCTTGGAGAACAGGCAGTTCTGAAAGACAGAGACTGCTCTGTCAGAGCTCTGAAATTCACAACAAAGCCTAGCAGTAACTTGGTAATTCAGAGAAGGTGTTAAAATAGAACATTGGATCCCTCCTGGGCATTAGTCCCATTTTTTTTTTTTCTTCCAAAAGAAGGACGGGACTTTCTATTACCTCAGAGTTCCTCCATCAGCAGCTAAGATCAAAGGAAAATATATTTTTTAAGTTGGCATGAGAAATGTAGCCAGAAATTTGGCCATTGTCTTGTTTTAGATTGGTCTAGGGCTGAGGCCAATCTGAGATGTTGACAGTTGGAAAAATTGGGTGTTTCCTGAAACCTAAAACTGTAGAAACAGTTCATCACTTAGTTAAATGCACTAAGGACATACTTTGTGCTGAGTCCTGGGGTATATGACTTGGATACAGAGGTCAGGCAAATGTCCCCGCCTACAAGGGGCTCAGTCTATCTATTAGGTAAGATAGAAATAGAAACTTAGAGAGTTGGGAAAGAGTAGGTTGGAAGTGATTTAAATCACTCAGGCCATATAATGCAATGCTAATACATTTTATAATAAGGAAAACACAAAATGCTCTAGACATTTTTGTTAAATAAATTATTTATCTTCAGATGCTTACACTCTAAGGGGTTACTTCTGGAGGTGCCATCTTGAATGCATCTTTCTCTCATCAGCAAGCCTGCAGGCCTTACCCTGGTCCTGTGGTAGAATCACAGATGCTGAAACAGAAGATCCATTTGTATGAATATCACATTTGTATTTTTAAAAATCTTTCAGATGATTCTGATGTTCATCCAGGATTGAAAGCTATTATTGAGCCAGATGGGAGAAAGGGAGGTAAACGATTCCCTGCAAAACATTTCCAACTTTAGTTGGGGTAATAGGACAATTGGGAAGGAGACAAAATGAGAGAAGGAAAAGTGGAAGAGGGTGAGAAAAGACAAAGGAGGAGAAAGATGCGAATGCATGTTCTTCCTCCGGAAACAATGGCAAGATTGTTTCTTATCCTCTCTCTTTTTGTGGATTCATCTGACTGAGAAGATTACTATATCAGGTTGAAGTTAAATCCAGGTTTATTCTGCATTTCCGCCTTTTTGAGTTAAAAAAAAAAACGATTTATCTCTCATAAACTTTCCTTAAGAAAGAGTTGCAGTAGATTTGTTGTTCTAATCTTTCTAGCCATTGCTCTTTTACTCCCAACCCTCCTGGACAATAGCAGAGCAATTAGAGAACACATAATGTCTTCCCTCAAATGTCGACCTACTTGTTACACACACACTTGTCTGTCAGTCTGTCTGCGTATCTACAGAAAGAGGGAAAGTACTCACTAGTTATATGCTGTGTCTTAACATTCTTAGCAGGAGGCTGTGGACGCATCAGGTGAACATGACCTCTAGTGTTACGAGCTGACTTTTGTCCCCACAAAGACATGTTAAAGTGCTAACCACTAGTACCCGTGCATATGACCTGATTTGGAAATAGGGTCTTAGAAGATGTAGTCAAGTAAAGATGAGGTTATTAGAGTGGGTTCCAATTCAATATGACTAGTGTCCATGTTAGAAGGGAAAACAGGGACAGACACACACAAGGAGTTTGCCACGTGACTACAGAGGCAGAGACTGAAGCGCTGCACCTGAAAGGCGAACCTAAAAGGTATTAGGAAGTGCATAACAGTGACCCCTGATTCAGTTGGTGGAGAAAGGGGTTGCGAGGGATGTCAAAAAAGGTCTTTCAAGATGAGGGGCTCTTTCAAATGATTCCTAGAAGATGAGAAGAAATCAGCCCGAAAGAGCAGAAGAAGGAGAGTGTTTCAGGGAAATGCTTGTACAAGCCTGGACTTGAGATATCCATGATGCAGCTAAGGAGTGCACAAGTGAGTGTGTCTGTGGGCCTGAATCTCTCCTACACCATCCTGGGAACAGGCATCATTTACTCATTATGATATCTGGCCTTTGGACTTTTGTTTCTTGACTTCTCCAAATTCCTTTAGCATCTCAAAAACAGAAGTTCTGTGACTTTCACTAATCTCTTTTATTTTCTATACTCTGATCCAGGATTTAAGTTCTGTGAGTGAATTCCAAATGTTGCTGGTACTAGATAGAATTCTAGCTGAAAGGGAAAATATGTGGCTGTTTAGTTTCTGCCTCAAGGTTGCCATCTCAAGGTAAGTTTTAAAAGGCTGCGAGAGGACACAGGTAAAAGGTCTGGAGAAGGTTCACGACAACAGTTCTCAAATTACGACCTGAGGAGAAGTAGTCAGTGTGTGTTAACATGTCCTATGACTAAAAGACACCATGCTCAAATAAGTTTAAAAAGTGGGAATTGTAAGGTCAACAGGCTTTGTTGTTCACTTGTTTTGCTGTAAGAATTTTCAAAGACTTTAATACATAAAGAAAACTGTGATTTTCCAAGAAGAAATTATAGTATCAGTTATCTCCATTGTTTTGCTTTGTTTTAAAAAATTTAGGAAAAGAAGCAGATAGTGGTTGTTTATTTATTAGCTTATTTTTATGCTTGAAGATTCTGATTTAGGGTGAGTCTTTACATGGACTGAGGCTCTGCTTCATACCAATGAAGCCAAAAAGACCAGACATTTGTTTTCCTTGAAATAAAGCAACTGGAATTTAAGGGAGTGACCTAAGCTTGACCAATAGGATTACCCTATAAGAGAAAGGACTTTAATCTGAAATTGATGATCAAAGAAAGCAGAGGGACAGTTCAGAATTCACCTCCAGAGTGGTGACAACTCTGATGACCAGTGCACTGCAGCCAGTGAGAGTTGGTGTCTGGTTTCCGGGAGCAGCTTCTCTCTAACCAGCCTTCTGCTGTGCTCTGAGTTGCCCTGGATCTTGCCAATAACCAAGGTAGATGCTCAGCACACTGTGCACTTAGGAGCTAACCTTGAACCTTTCAACACAGCCCTTTTCTTCTTTACCAGAGTCAAGTTTCTGTTGGTTACAACCAAGAATGTGTTCACAAGGCATCTCTGATAGTACTGCTATTAATACAAGGAACATATTTTGGAGGAAAATAGTTTAGGAATACATGTATATACCCCAAACGATATCATTGGCCGTATTATTTCCACCATCTCTGACAAAGGCTCAGTTTCTTCGACTTCCCAAGCCCATCCAATGTTTCCTAGTAGCTTAAGACAGGAGAATCTATGTCATCTGCTCCTGAGGGCAGCTTGTTTTTTCAGGCCCACAAACACAGTCATAGAATGCTTCCAACCTTTCCCTCCATGTTTCACCTGTTCTTATCTTGTCTCTGCTGAGAAATAATCAGGTTCTCCATGAAATATAGAGTGTTGTTCTTTACTGCTTCTGATGCATGAAAAAATACAGCAGGGTGCAGGCCATGGAGTTGGTCAGACCTGGGATGAAATCCTATTCTGACATGAATTACTGGGTGAAAATCAGCAAGGGGAAATGTCAGACCAGCATCCATCAGGGAGTTTCTTTTGACGAATTCTCTGAACCAGTTAACAGTAAATTATCTTCAGCTCAGACCTGTAGAATTTTGTACTCAAGATCTCCAAATGTTTGGTAATGAGGCTTAGCATTTTTTGTTGTTGTTGTTAATAGTTTTGGTTTGGGTTAAATTACTTAATTCTAAAATTCAGGGACTTCTGCACAATATGGAATACAATAGTGAAAATGCTGTTAAAAATGCCAGAAAAGTATCTTAAGCCAAAGTATTTTTTTAAGTATACATATAACGGAACAGATCAAAAAGGGGCATCAACTACAAATGAAGCTTGACCCACGATAGATACAAACAGTAACACTCAGGTCTGATTTCTATCCTTATTTTATAGTTTCACTTTCTCTTTACACTTTTTTTAGGGTGAGGTTCAGTTTAAGCAGTTTGTTCCATTAAGGTACCAAAAGCAACAAGTCCCACGAATACATCCCAGTACAAGAAATTAGGAATTATTTTCCAAAAAAATTTTATGGAAAATGTTATTGTCATTCACATTTGTCTTTGAGCTGCTGATTGGCTCAGGCTTGTTACATTCTTCACATCTATGCTCAACCCACAGACAGTTAATTAACAAAGTGAAGGGATGGCTTTCCACAAGGAAATTGAGGTTTATTAAAGAGGGTCAGAATGAATGGATATTAGGATGCAAAAATAGCAGATAACAACAACATCACATGTTGTGGACCATTCAGCCTGGTTTCAGGAGTTGTAACCCTCACCCCATGGTGGGCTGTGTAAGAGCCCAAGGGACCCACTTCATCTGGGTCTGTTCTGTCACAAGGATGTGACCTACTAAGGAGACAAAGCTTATTTCCCTGGCAGGAGCACTGCTTCTGCCTCATCCATCTCTGGCCCCATTGCTTGGTTGGCAGTCAATGATGGGTAAGACTCCCCATGGGAGGGGCAACCTAAGCCAGACGCAACCACTTGGGATGCCTCATGGAAGGACTCGGGGGGTTGCAGCAAAGAGGATGTGATGGACCCTCGCCCCCCCAGCTATTCTGACATAGCCCGAGTCCTCATTTCCATCTGGGAGATGTCTCTTGCTTCCTAATTGCCTTAAAGCCTGAAACTGTAGGGGCGAGTGGTGCAGCCCTGTGCTGGCCAGGATGGCTCCCTGGGTGATCGGGCATAAGAAAGAATTCCTAAAGTCCTGTGAAACCTGCTTTGCTAAGAGTGCACTCATTTAAATGATAAGTGTCCGAGGAGGAAATGAGTACATCTCCCAAAGTTTGGCAACCCCCTTTCCTGACAAACACTGGCTCAGATTAAGCCCTCGGATTTCTTTGACATGTTAAACCTGTATTCCGGTGTATTTGAGCCCAATAAAAGCCTAGTGAGGAAGGGGCTCTGGGTCATTCTCCTCTGAGAGTTTGACCCCTTTCCTCCCCAAGCAGTCATGTCTTGGTAGTTTTTATTTTCATCTGTGACAGAGGGATGGGGCTCTGTGGGCGGAGCCCCCCCACATCTGGCACCCAGGACAGGGTCCCCCGCAATCACAGACTTCTTTAAAGTTTGTATAAGATACCACTTGTCAAATGGTGAGCACAGTGTGTGGCACACGGGGGTAGCCAAGCCACTTAAATTGCAGTGTTACTATTTTACAAGTGTATAATTTTCGTGTACTCTAATCTATGTTAAGTCCCAACCACTCACGTCCAAGACAAAAAGGTATGCTGAAATTATGTCACAATGTTGATAAAAACATTAAGCCTTCCATGCACAATGTGATGTGCAAGAAAGCAAAAGTCTTGTATATGACCATGAAGAATCATCCACCTGATTCTTCATTTGACACTTCTTTTTTGGAGTGCTGAACTCTTATTCAGTCTTCTCTCATATGGTTGGGATGCATTCTTGCATCCAGTCTTAAAATTCTGCCTTGGAAACTAACACAGACCTCTAGGGAAGGACTGGAGTAAAGAGGTCTGTGTCTGTCTGTTTGTCTTGCCTATTTGAGAGAAAATGTTCCTGTGGCTTCCATAGTGTCTCTTCCAGTTATCTAGGAAACTCTGCTAGGTCCAGTTGCACCTTTTCAGCTGTGGAGTGTTCGAATGTCTGAAATATCATCTGGGCCTCTCTTCTAGGTTTTCGGCATTTGAGACTACGGTTGTGATTTCAGATTTTAGCTGTATGTTATCTGGGGACCCAATGACCTGTAGAGAATGCCATTTTGTTTCCATGGACATGTTAGGATTTACATATCAAGCATGGAGGCCGAGAATGGCCCTTTTCTTATGTTCTCAGGTTTCACTCTTAACTCCCAGTTACTCTCTGGCCCCAGTGCTGACTGGAGCAAATAAGGAAGTCCTGGCAGCATCTATCTGATCCCAGCCTATGAAATGAGGCAGAAAGAGACCAGTCACATTGAATTATTTTGCCCAAGAAGATACAGCTGATCACACAGTTTGCTCACTGGACTGGGTTTTTGCTACTACAAAGATCTATGTATTTGTTGATTCAGGCTGCGATAACAGAATACCACAGATGGAAGGGCTTATGAAACAAAAATTAATTTTTGCACAGGTTTGGAGGCTCAAAGTCCTAGATCAAGGAGCCAGTGAAGTTGATTTCCAGTAAGTCCTCTCTTCTTGGCTTGTGGATGGCCATCTTTTCTCCCTGTTGCCATAGGGCATTTTCTTTGTACACTTGTGGAGAGACAGGGTAATCTCTGATGTTTCTTTCTCTCCTTATGAGGCCAATCCTATTAGATTGGGCCTCAATTAACCTTAATTACCTCCCCAAAAAGCCTGATCTCCAAATATAGTCACATTGGGGTTTAGGCCTTCCATACTGGAATAGGGAGGGATGTAATTTAGTCCATAACAGTAATCAACAAGCAAAATTCAGAGGTCACTCAAGTCTGCAATGGTTAGAAATCATCCCTTGGCTTATCTTTGTGTGGTGAAATAGGACTGCTCATCAAAATTTTACATTAGCAGGAAAAAATGACTTAAAGAGAATTATGATACCCCTGACTACTTGTGGCATCTGTACATTTCCCAGGAGAGGAGCCTTACAAAATTGTAGGTAATGTCAATAAGGCTATAAGATGCTTTCAGTTCTTTCTGATTGGTACTTTGGAGCCTGAGGTCCTCATTAAATAAGTATATCTTCTCTCTCCCCACCACCTCCCTCCTCTCTCAACACCTGCTCCTTAACATCACAGTTTTTTTTCTCTTACTGACTAGGAGCAAGTGAATTCTAAATTCAGTCTTCCCTTTTTCATTTTAATTGGATAATCACTTTTACTTTTAAATTAACCAAATTGTTTACAGACACAATCTGCATGCTTGTGCTTAATTTAAGGGTGGGTATTTGTTAGAGGGTTCCTATCAGAGTCTGGCCAGCCTTTTTAATGTGACATTAGGGTCCAGCAAGAAACTATGCTAGTGGAAAGATTCTTGTTCTTAAAACATTCCCCCAAATTCAAGAGGTCCCAAGACACTGTCTGACTTTACTTCTCAAGATTCACTTGTTATTATTTAAATAGCAAAGCAGGGAACTGGCTCAGAATTTATTAAGATTCTACGATGGCCAGACAATGTGCCAATGTGCTAAAAACACAATAGGACATGATGTAGTCCCTGACAGGAAGATCTAGTGGGGAGGACGAACAAGAACAAGAAAACCTTTGCTACTGAGCATCGAATGGAAGAAAAGTAGGGTGGGACTCTTAGGGCAATGAGAATAAAGCACTTAGAAAGTTCACCATTCACATAAATGCTTAAAGTATATTTGGTATGTAGTTTTATAAGTAAAAATTTAATATATAGTATTCCTCAATATAGAATAATCAGGATTCAGAATCGTCACTGTATAGTAAAATTGAAGCCTACCTATATGTTTTCATTATTTCATTAGGGAAAATTCTGAATGAAGACAGAACATTCCATTTAGGTTCAGCAAAGTTTCAGATACTGTCTAAAGGCTGCTTTACATAACAGAATCCAGAGCGGTTGGATATTTCCAGCCACGGGCATCTTCTGCCTTCTTCTGGTGCTTTAGAGCATAGCATGAGAATGCTTTTCTTTTATAAGGAGAAGACTTAAGAGTTTGCAGTATTACTAGCCACATTTATCTTTGTTAACATTTTAAACTAAATATAAAGAGAATAATGCTCATAATTCACATATCACGATTTTGAATGTTCTGTGGCTACAAGGTCCACCGGGTTATAGACTTGATTTACACCTGCTGCTATGGTGCTTATTTCAAGGCCCACTGGCCTGGGTACACATGCTGGCATGGAATGGTTCAATCCACACAGTAAGCCCATTGGTCTTCAAGAGTGCAGTGAATCTCCAAAGAAGGTATGGGAGGTCAAATCTTTTCAGAGAGGTTTGGAAACTTCCCTCAGTGAAATTAGGTTTTAGTCTCTCTATTCATAACTGTTCTTGCAGTGACTCTTCTATGGTGACTTTGTTGGGTTTAGGTGGATATAAATAGCTATCTGCATAACTGTCTCAAATCACTCCTTCCTGACATTTCAACCCAATATATTTCTTTGTAATGTAATCATCTAGTTACTACCTTTTCTCATTACCCTTTTTCCCTTTTCAATCTGAGGCATTTTAGGGCTGGCTAGATAACTTTGTTTCCCTCACAGCCCCAGCATAATCACTGCACAAGGAAGTACCTGATTAATAGTCCTTCAACATGTTAACTTTAAGCTCTAAAAGGAGATATACAATAAAAGGGCTATTGTCAAGTTATTGAATACTGCCCTAACTGGTGTGGCTCAGTAGATTGAGCACCAACCTGAGAACCAAAGGGTTGCCCATTCGATTCCCAGTCTAGGACACATGTCTGGGTTGCTGGCCAGGTCCCCAGTAGGGGGAATGAAAGATGCAACCACGCATTGATGTATCTTTCCTTCTCTTTCTCTCTCCTTTCCCCTCTCTAAAAATAAGTAAATAAAATATTTTTTAAAAGATATTGAATACTATAATCATAGCACTACAAGAAAGCTAAAGAACTTCAGAATCTCAAGTTCTCATCAGAAATAAGAAAACCAAGCATCAAATATTAAGATGATATGTCTCAGATCAAATAGCAGATCATCCAGGATAGTTCTCTTATTAACTTGCTTAACTTCCCTATTCTCGTGGGCATTTTGTTTGTTTGTTTGTAGGTAACTGAGTTTATACTTGAGTGCTGTCTCTTTACAGGTTTCTATTCATCGTATGGTCCTGTGGATCATTTGTTCCCAAGGATTCGAAGAGTTTCAAAGCAGAGAATGCCTGCTGGTGCAACTCCTTACACCAAGCAGCCAGTGATTTGAAAGCACAGAGGAAAAGGGGTGTGCACTGGGGGAGGGGAGCACACCTGGGCAAGGGGATCCCCAGGACAGTTCCCTTGATGAGATCTGTCTCTGCCAAGTAACTGCTACATTATAATGAAACTTTTTTGTTTTATTTCTCCTAAGGAACTGGGCACCCTTCAGCAAATACCAGTTTGTAACAAATTTTTCTTTCTTTAACCAACAGATTGTCCACAACAGTGATGTGTGTGCTAACTGAAAAGGCCAATGTCAATTCATTAGATTATAAGCAGTGTGTACTTAAGTTCCAGTCCCATGTTTTAAATATAAAGTACAATTGGGTGGTAGATAGGGTTTTGGCTCCCTGATGCTTTGCCTCTTGATATAATACCTATGAATTTTAAGGCTGATACTTAAAATAGGGAGCTAACCTTAAAATAGGGAGATTATACTTCACTATGCGGTTTGGCCCACTGAAATAGAACGGACCCTTACGAGTGGAAGAGGAAGGCAAAAGACTCAGGGAGAGAGAGGAGGTAGAAAAATGAAAGATGAAAGATTCAGAGCATAAGAGGCACTTAACCCACTGTTAGCATAGGAAGCTGGTTAGATATTATCAAAACAGAAGGGAGCAAAACGGGTTAAGCTTCATGAACTAGGAAGCTACAGCTTCACAGACACCATAGAGGACAGCCGCATCCCCTGCCAAAGAGGCTTATTCTGGAGCAGGCAGGAAACTCCAGCTTCCCAACCTCCCAGAGGAACAACTGGCCTCTTAACCGCGTGACACAGGGAGGCTGAGGGGGTGTGGGGATGGGGTAGGGGGCGTCTGTGCGCATGCACAGTAGAAGCCAGAGCATGAAGCTAGCAGAACTTTGAGGCATGCGCGGTAGAGCCAAAATGGCGACCATAAAGGGGAGGGGTCTAGCCTGGGAAAAGAATCCAATAGGATAAGAACAGGAAACTCTGGAAGATGCAGGAAAGGGATTAGATGCGGGAGGGCCCAACCTCAGGAAAACCCAGGACACCAGACAGACAGTTTGAAAGACAGCCTGCTTGCTCCGAAACCAAGAAAATGCGGGGAGGACTAGCAAGGACCTCTGGGAAGTTGCTACTAGAGCTTGCCTGCTCTCTACATCCCGGAGGGTGTATTATTTCTTTTCACTCCAATAAACCTTGCATCTATGCTTAAACGTCTCCCATGTGTACGCTCTTGAAAATCTTTTCTTGAGACAGGGCAAGAGCCCATTTTCTCCTGCAACACAACCAATGCTGACTTCAAAGACAAAGGGGGACAAGCCAAGGAAGTCAGGCATCACTCAGAATATGAGAACTGCCCTTCCTGCCCCCGTGACGGTCAGCAAGGGAACGGGGCCTCAGCTGTACAACTGCGGGGAGCTGAATTCTGCCCACAACTTAAATGATGCTGGAAGTGGATTGTCTCCTAGAGCCTCCAGAAAGGAACACAGCTCTGCAGACATCTTGATCGGGGCTTTGAAAGACTTGAGGCACAGAAACAAGCTGAGCCTAACAGACTCTGACCTGTGAAACTGTAGTGCTGTTAAATGGGCATAATTTTAAGGTGCTAAATTTGGAGGAAATTGTTACAAAGCAATAGAAAACTAATACAGTCAGATTTCAATGATTTCTCTTAAGAGGAACGGTGGATTTCTTTTGTATGGACATTCCAGTCTCTCAGTGCTTAGCTTTTCATGATAAGGATCAGTACAATGACACAGCTGGTTGTATAAAAAGAAAGCATGGTGATTTGCTCTCGGGAGATAGATTAAAGCACCTGCATGCAAACCTGGTCTCTGAATTTGTTCCACTTCTGAGATCTGCTGATCAGAGTAGATAAGGATGAGCTCAGTTTCTAGGTCAGTAACAAACTGTCCTTTGATTCCATCACACTCCCTCTGTTATCAACATATGCCAACCCCTTTAGTTCTTTATTCTCCCACTTCATTCTTGATCTTTGTTAGGAATCTTTTTTTTTTTTTTTTTTTTTAAATCTCCCTACAGATCTCAAGAAGATGAGAGGAAACATTTGGGCTTGATTTTGTTACACTCCATTACGTGAGATTTTGTCTTTGGGGAAAATCTTAATTAAGCAGAAATTGAAAATACGGTTTATAATCTGAATCCAGAAAATAAGTTCTGAATGAGATGGATAGATTCAATGCCGCTTCTACAAATGTAAATTGTTAGAATATATACATACTATATACTTTTGTTCATTCATTTGGGCAGCTGTATAAATTAGGTATCAATATCTTCATTTTTGTGTTTTAAAGTATGTACTCTCATTTAATAATTAGTAAACTTTACTTTTGTACAGTTTTAGAATCACAGAAAAACTGAGCAGATAGTTTTTCTGCAGATAGTTGAAGGACATCTGAGTATGCTTCCTGCTTGTGGCTATATAAGTAAAGCTGCTATGCAGATTTGTATTCTGGTTTCTGTGTGGAGAATGTGGTTTTTGTGTGGACATTAGCAGAGATGGTATTGCATTGTTGGGAGGAATGGTTTCTTTTAGCAGCAGAGCCAAAAATTAAATCTAAGTTGGTCAGACTCTAAAGTCTGTATTCATTCGACCATATCATCCTTTTCCAAATTACTTTCCACACTAATTCTAATGGGTATTTATGGTTACTACCAGGGTAGGTGGGAGAGAGAAATTTTTATATTCAAATAAACTTGGTAAAGTTAGGGTTAGATAAGGGTAATATGGGTTATTTACAGCATGTGCACTTTCTAAGAAAATGTATATAATGTACAATGTTTTCTAAATTATGGCCGTGGAGCTCCCTCAAAGAGTGTTTCACAGGACTAGTGTTCCACAAAATATTCTTTAGCAATCACTTCATTTGGTCAAGGAATTCTGGGTGCTCAGGCATCAAGAGTGTGGTTTAAGGTGGGGAGAACAGGTCTTTGTGGGCAGTGCCCTCGGCGCTGTGAGCCTCCTGCCCTGCGAGAAGGAAACAATTCAAGGTGAAACGGACTAAGGTCCCTACACCGGCTTTAGCACAGGGATCTCACTTGTCTGGGCAAAGGAGATAGTTAACATTTGATGAGTATCCCCACTACTCTAGGTTCACATTTTTTTCACATTTGTTAAATTCTCAGAACACTCTGAAAGTATATATGCTCTTAGTGTTCCACTTTATAAATAAGGAAGTTGTAGGCATGAATAAGTTCCTTTGTCTGAGGCCACCTTAGTAGTAACTGGTAGAACTAGGACTGGGGCCCACCGACTCCATTTCCAGAGACTTTACTTTTTAGTTTTTTCAAACCATAAGTTTAAAAGAGTCTATCTAATTTCCTGCCAAATGTCCAAAGATAGTCATTAAAGAACCAGGAATCCCGCACTGCATACAACTTACTATCATTGCAAATTGTCATTCAGAAGTTTTGGTGTAAACATCCAGGTTTTGTTTGAATAGAATTAGAGGATACATTTTATACATTTTAAAAATTAGAGAAGAAATATTACTCTTGCTCTCAGGAAGCATCTCATTTACTCATTAGAATCTCATCTGATCTAGTTTTGCTCTGTTCTCATAAGTTCTTTAGTTTCTGAATTCTCATATCAGTATTCCTGTGTCCCATCCTGAAGGCATCATTTTGTTCACCTCACCAGTTCTGTGACACACGAGCCACCTCCTCTACCAAAAGCACTTTAAAGCAGTGTTTCATACAGCAATTGCCACAGTGTATTCTTCTACAGGATGGGGATGGGCAATATGCACATGAGGAAGTCAGTGGTCAGCATGCGGGGGTCCAATGATGTTAAAGGTGCTTCCTTATTGCAAGACTTCTCAGAACCTTTACTGTGCTACTCTGATAGTTCAATCTCCTGAGAGGGAACGTAGAACAAAATATTTTCCAACGATGTTTTTAACAGTTTTCTTTGTATTTCTTTTTTTCTTTATTTTAATTATTGTTCTTGTACAGTTTTCTGTCTTTTACTCCCATCCCAACCCACCGCCCCAGCCCTCCCCACCTCCCTCCCACTTCCACCCTCCCTAGTTTTTGTCCATGTGTCTTATACTTGCTGCTCTAAACCCTTCTTACTAAATGATCTCTGCCAAAAACAATTTGGAAAATGTTCCTTTATGGCAAAAATGACCTTTTCTCTTAGTAGTAGTATATATTTTCATCTCTTTTCAAAAGGGAAATGAATTGAAACTCTCAGTTGTAGTGGCTTTTAAAAACATGCTGTAAGAGATCACTTGACCTTGATTGCAAATGGTCCTGTACTTAAGCTACTCCTCTTACAGAACCACTTTGGACTTGGAAAGTTGTTTTGCCTCCAGAGATGTGAAGAGATAAGAGTTGCAATGGAAGCTCTAGATTGACAGACACGCTGAGAGCGGCAGCTTGGGAATGATGCTCTACCACAGACCCTCTTTAAGGAAGCCTTGGTAATCGAGAGGTTAGAAGTGAAGGAAAGTAAAGGCATCATTTGACAGACTTGCTGATGTATTCAAATCTTACTCTGCATTGTTTACATTCTAAGTGAACTGAAAATTTATTTATAGATGCTATTGGGCACTTTACAATGTATCTTTTTGTTTGCCAATATCAGTGTTCATTTTCTGTAACTAGCATCTAGAAGCTGGTTTAATAAAACCCAACATCAGTTCTCTTTCAAGTTAACTCATTGAGGTCACGCCTGAATTAGGCAAGGATTTTTGAACCTTGTAAAAAGGATTCTCCAATTTTAAATAAAAATTACTTCTAGTATGTCAGAGGGATTATTAAATAGGAATCCTAAACTGAAGCAGGTAACAGGTAGGAAGAGAATGTATTATTAGGACTTAGTTCTAAATATTTGTATTTAATACTGTCAGGCTTAAATACCTTGCAGGAGTGTTCATTAGCAATATATAGTAGACTGTAAGCATTTTCAGCATCAGTTACTGGTGAGGGATGCCAAAGGTCCGTGATGTCTACATTCCGAACTTTGCTATAGCAGTAGCTTGAACTGCATGGAGAGAGAGGCTGGTGCGTGAAGACAAATCACTCAGGTACTCAGTGAGTCCGCTTGGTATCTTCTTCTACCCACTAACTAGCATGAAAACTGTGGGAGGCTGCACCCCCTTATTATATCCATGGCCCAATGTCTGGGACCTGTGAAAGTCATTTTTTATTGAAAAAGAGACTTTGCAGAAGTGATTAAATTAAGGATCTTGCGATGGAGAGATGATGCTGGATTTTCTGGGCTGGCCTGGTGTTGTCACTAGGGCCCGTCTAAGAGGGACGCAGGAGGAATCAGGGTCAGAAGAGAAAGTAATATGGTGAAAGAGGCAGAGATGGGAGAGGTGCACTTCGGAGCCACAGCCAAACAGCGCAGGCAGCCGCTGAGAACCCAGCAAGGCAAGGGGATGAGTTCTTCCCTCCGAGCCTCCAGAAGGAACCCGCTCTGCCCACACCTTGACTTAACCCAGTGAAACTGTTTCAGACTTCCGATTTCTGACCTGTGAGAGAATAAGTTTGTATTATTTTAATCCTGTAAGTTTGTAGTAATTTGTTACAGCAGCCACTGACAACTAATACATAGAATAAGATAACAAAGCAATGAAGCGGGCAGCCTCTGGGTGGTACAGTGGGGGCTGAGGTCCTGGTTCCAGCACATGCTTGTGGTCAGACCCGGGCAGACTGGGCAGCGATGCTTGCTCTCATTTCCTCACTGACTATGCTGTTTAGGAAAATGACAACATGCACCGGGATTAGAGGTGTATTCTAACAATTAATAAACCATAAGTGTAGTATTTAGCCCAGAACTTTGCCCTGAGTACGTACTCAATATTACCTGTGGTTGTCGTTGTGAAGAGGTTATACACAACACGATTTTGTTGTTAAGTGGTTATTGAGAGAGAAAATGTACTCAGCACTAAAAATGCTACTTGTTCGTGGTAGAGCATTTTCCCAGGGAAAATGAGTTACCCTCAATGATTGAGCACAATGAAGACTCAAGGTCAATACCATGATCCGTTTCTCAATGTCAGTCCTGTCCAGAATTCACTGGTTTAGTCAGTATAATATATCTAATGAGTACTTGCGATGTTCTGGTAGACATGAAGTATATGTACTGTGGTGAATAACTAACATATTCCTGGCCTGTGTGACCTGTTCTTATGACATTAAGACAAGAAACAAGTAAACAGGTGAACATGCCCAATCATTCGGAGAGTGGTAAGTGGAAAAGTGGGAACAAGTTAGGTTATCGTGATAGAAAGTGGACGTTGGCACTGGAGATGGGTTGGCTGGGCGAGGCCTGGAGAAGCTGGGGTCTGAATGTGAGGGCATGCCAGCCATGGGTGGAACATTCCGGAAGCACTAATCCAAAGCTCTAAGGCAGGAGTGATTGGTGTGTGTGTGTGTGTAAAGGGGTAGGGGAAGTCTTGCTGGAGCATTTTTGGGAAGGTGTTAAGTAAGAGATTGACATCATAGGTATTATATTTTCAAGTACTGATCAGGGTAATGTACGGGGCATAGGTTTTGGGGGCAGAGAGAGAAGTAGGGAATCCAGGCTGGTGACTTCTGAAACCCTCCCTGTGGGAGGTAATGATGGCTTGGGTGGCGATGGTAGCCATCAGTGCAGATGGAAGTACATGGAAACTTTTGCAATGTGTTTTGGAGGTAGAGTCAAAGCATTGCTGGTGGATTGCATGTGGAGTAGGAGGACAAGAGAGAAACAAATGATGGCCCCTAGATGTTCGAATTAGGTAATGAGGGGGGTAGTGCTTTCATTTTCTGAGATGGCAAAAGATTGGGAAGTGGCAGGTATGGAGGAGGGAAATTGAGTCTTTTGTGAATGTGTGAGGTGTTGCATCATCCAAATGGGAACACTGAGAAAGTAGTTTTGTACATGTGCCTGGGGTTCATGGTATGCAGACCTTTAATCTATAAATGATAAAAATTCAGATATTTGCTGATGTATTTCATTGGGAAGCAAGTTAAAGAAATCCTTACTATCACTGGACAATTTGCTGACGTAGCACTAAGCGGACTCTAATGCACTGGAAGGTGTTTGTTTTAATTACTGTGTGCTTTAAACATCATTTTCTTGGTGTTTTTATGACAGTGGCAGTGGTGGTGTTCTCATTCTCCAGAATGATTCCTATTCGTGCAGAGTCCTTTGACAAGCAGAAAACCCAGGTGAAGAAATATTATTTACGTCCTGCTGACACCTAGTGGCACTATCTGAGATTGAAAAAAGAAGTTAAACTGGTTGAGAATCAAGACTTAAGCAGAGCTCCGGGGAGCAGCTGCCTATGGGATCCTCCCTCCCTTCCAGATGAGGAAAGTGCGACTCGGGGGACGGCAGTGTGTTATCCTCGGCCTCACAGCTACACACCGAAGCCTCAGTTCAGGAGGTCTTGCCCCACAGGACACAGATGCGTCTTTCATCCCGGGTGCTCATCACAGAGCCTCCTTCTTCCGCTCTCTTTGAGAATATGTTTTTATTCTTTTCCTCTAAAAAGGGTCCTATTTCTAATTTCTCTCACTTCGTTTTGGTGGTCTTAGCTGCATATGGCTAGAGTTTCCTAGAATCTCTACCACGTAGATTTCAATGTTGAATTCTTATTGGTTACAGAACTAGTTTCTCAAGAGATATTGAATCCAGTTGCTTTTTTATTTTTAGTTTGATGATTTCATAAAAGGGTCTGCTTTAAAATGTAGGTTTTATTATTATTCAGGTATGGCGAGTCCAACAGTTCGGTAGACAACTGCTGTGGAAAAAATAGCTGGTTATCCTCACGGATTCCCAGAGGAAGGGGCACCAGGCTCAGTCAGCAGGCAGAGGGAGTGAGCAGCAAATTCAGGCAAGAGGCTTTAATGCAGTTTCCCTGGGAAGGACTGGGCAACGCAGGGTCAGAAGATTTAGCACCGGAGAGTTGGAGTAATTCCAGTGGGCTCTGGGGCATAGGGCCTGCTCCTAGGTAACTGATGCCTGGAGCTGGGATGAGTAATGGGGTGTGTGTGCAGTAGCCCTGAGTAGAGCAGCTTAATAAAGGAGGTGGCTGGGAGTCTGTGCTCTGGACTGATTGGGTTGCATCTGAAAGGCATGCTCACAAGTGATTCTCTTACTTTGTATAGGAATTCATGAGACCTGGGAGGGGCAGCCCCTCCAGAGTCAGCACTCCCCTAGATGTCAAAGCATCGGAAACACATGTCTGATACAAGGTTTCTCTCTTGGGGTCCAGGAGAAATGGAGGTCACAATCATGACAATGCTGATAACTCAAAGATAGATAAGGTGTGATGCCTGATCTCACAGATGTCATGGTCTCTTCGGGGTGCACAAAGATGAACACAGATGTACTGTACTGTAGAAAGGACTGCAGTGGTGGTACACACCGGGTGTTTTTAAGATACAGCTGAGACGGAGGGAGGTGGTTCCGCTCTGGTGAAGGGAGGCTGAGGGCAAGATGCACAATGTTATTATATGAGTCGGTTCCTAGAAGATGAGTACCAGGGAACACAATGAACAAAAACAGGGCTGGGGGTGAGGAAGGATGTTGTCAAAATGGAGACTAATGTGTGATCTCAAGGGTGTGTGACTTGAGAACATGTATGTGCCATGGGGAATGGTCTGATATCATGTCGACTCAAGGAGGGTTTCATAGAACAGAAAATAAACACAAGTCATTTAGTGTCCATTTCACAGTCTTCTCACAGGCCGACATCCAAGGAAAAGGGGGCTTGCGATCTATACATCAGAGCAGCCTCAGTTCATTGTTTTATGAATATGTTTTAAAGATATGTAGATACAAATATAGTTTTCACACATATTCCCATCTCTCACACTGAGTCAAATGCAAACTCATGAAAATACCAAAATAATTCAACATACTAATGTGCACAAAATCCCATATACTCATGCTTAATAGTCGTCCCTCCCCCCTTACACAATTACATACATATCACCTTTTGGTTGGGGAATGGGTTTAAGCAGCCAAGACAATATAATTTGTCACAGTTCTACATCCTCATTCCCCTTTCTTATTCCCTGTATGTAGCACCGGACATAATCATGATAGAGAAGATTATCAAAGTAGAGAAAATAAAAATGCTAGGTGGCAGAAGGGGGCAGATATACAAAAACTTTTTTAAATCAGGCAAAGGAGATCCTGTTTGTTTATTTGTTTTTTACCTCTCTTTTTTAAAAGAAAGTTTTTATTAATTGATTTGAGGCGGGGGGAAGAGGTCAATTTGTTGTTCCACTTATTTATGCATTCATTGGCTGATTCTTATATGTGTCCTGGACCAGGAATCTAACCTGCAAGCTTGGTGCATGGGGACAATGCTCTAATCAACTGAGTTACCTGGCCAGGGCAAAAATGGAGAATCTCGGAGATTCTGGGTATGAATTTAAAGCCTTCCAGTGAGCCAAATGATGCTAGTAAAACATCTTCAGCACACTCCTTTGTTTGAAATTTAACAAAATGTTTTTTCCTGAAAAAATTCAAAATTCAACTTTGAAGTTTTCTGAAGAGAAGAATTGGTTTTTAAGGCACCAAAAGACTAATTACATCCAAATGTTGCTATACATTGATGAGCTTCATCTACCTCATTACTCATCCTTCTAGGATTTGTAAGAAGTACTATGTAAACCTTTCCAATTTCTGTCTGTACTTAAAAATAACAAAACAACATTGTGTTGGAACCCTCTGAATTAAGATACTGCACTTCAGTGGATCCTCCTAAGGTAATTTATGAAAACAGGTTAATTACTTATGATTGAAGGAGAGTCATTGGCTGTCAGCCACGAAAAGGAAAATAGAGAAGAAACATCACAATATAGAGTACAAAGCGTAACATGTTCTGGTCCCGGCGTATGCCACAAACCTTACCTCAGCCATTTTAAACTTCACTTATTGCTATTCAACCAACAAAGTTCTCTTTTTCCTACTTCTCTAATTCATCATCTCATTCCTACCTAAGGGTATTTGTGTAAACAAGCCTCTTTGCTTGGCATATTCTTTCCTGTTCTTCATCCATCATATGTTGGCTTAAACATCTCTTCCAAAGTGAAGACCCGTATGACCCCTGACTTAGTCAGGTCCCATAGATTAACTTGAACTACTTTCTGATGGTCCTTGGCACTCCCATAGTCCACCTTTGTTAATAAAGAGAGCATGCTATTTACCTGCTTACATCCAGTACTATCCTATCCCCTAAAGAGAGTTCTTATCATTTTTGTGAGTTGAGTTTTGAAATTGGTACAGACAGACAACCCTTGAGAAGTAGTAATTAAAAAAATATGTAAAAGAAGTAACTAGAAGAGAAGAGGCAGGTAGACTTCTTTATAAAAAATTTTTTCTTTACAGAAAGTTTTTGGTAAAGTGAAATATGTAGATGAAAAGTAGGGAGTTTTAGAGTACTTAAGAAGTATGAGAATATGGAAGGGAGATAATCATATTTTTGATGTAAACTTAATTTTTTTGAAAATGCAAGTAAAGATTGGTGCTAATTTTCAATGACTTAAACACCATTGTTTTATCTGAGAAGTCAGCTGTTAGTTTTATTTGAATTCACTTGTAAATAACACATTATTTTCCTGTTGCTGCTTTCAAGATCATTCCTTGTCTTTGACTTTCAGCAGGTTTACTCTGATGTGTCCTTTATTCTTTCTATTTGAAGTTCATTGAGGTTCTAGAATGTATATGCTATTTCTTTTAAATAATTTGGGAAACTTTTCAGTTATAGTTCTTGAATATTTTTTTCTGATTCTTTCTCTCTTGCTTCTTCTGTTATTCCCATGGTGTGTTTTGGCATGATTAAGGGTGTCCTGTACTTCTCAGAGCTCTGTTCATTTGTTGTCATTCTTTTTTCCCTCTGTTCTTTAGGCTACATACTCTTTAACAATCTATCTTCAAGTTTATTTATTCGTTCTAATGTCAGTTCAAGTTAATGTTGACGCCTGCTAATGAATTTTTTATTTGAATTATTGTACTTTTTAACTCTGAAATTTTCATTTATTTTTAAAATAATTTCTGTCTTTATTGATATTTTCTATCTGCTATGACCTTGTTATCATACCTCCATTTACTTCTTTAATCATCTTTCCTTTAGTTCTGTGAACATATTTAGATGGCTACTTTGAAATCTCTTTTCTGTTAAATCTGACATCTGACAGATGTCTGCTATCTCTGTCACCTGTAGAAGGAAGGAACTAAAGATTAAAGAAATAATAAATTAAACAGAGAATAGAAAAACAATAGAATTAATGAAATCAAGGGTTGTTTCTTTGAAAAATATCAATGAAATTTGCAAAACTTTACTTAGATTGATTAGAAAAAAGGAGATAGAGGACAGAAGTAAATAAATTCAGAAATAGGCAGGATGGTGCAGGTGGCGGCGGCGTCGTTGGCGGCAGCGGGAGGGGGTGCTGTGGCGAAAGCGGGGCCCGCGGGCGGTATAGAATGGCGGATTTCGAGGAATTGAGGGTCTTTTCCTCAATGGAGACTTAACTGAGAACTTCAGTTCTAGAAGTATGACTGCTAAATAAGAATATGGTTTCTAGTTTTAGGGTTTCTGAACTACAAGTGTTACTAGGCTTTGCTGGACGGAATAAAAGTGGACGTAAGCATGACCTCCTGATGAGGGCGTTGCATTTACTGAAGAACGGCTGCAGCCCTCCGGTTCAGATTAAAATCCGAGAATTGTATAGACGCCGATACCCACGGACTCTTGAAGGACTGACTGATTTATCCACAATCAAATCATCGGTTTTTAGTTTGGATGGTAGCTCATCACCTGTAGAACCTGACTTGCCTGTGGCTGGAATCCACACGTTGCCTTCCACTTCAGTTACACCTCACTCACCGTCCTCCCCTGTAGGTTCTGTGTTGCTTCAAGATACTAAACCCACGTTTGAGATGCAGCAGCCATCTCCCCCAATTCCTCCTGTCCATCCTGATGTACAGTTGAAAAACTTGCCCTTTTATGATGTTCTTGATGTTCTCATCAAGCCCACGAGTTTAGTTCAAAGCAGTATTCAACGATTTCAAGACAAGTTTTTTGTTTTTGCTCTGACTCCTCAACAAGTTAGAGAGATATGCATATCCAGGCTGTGATGAAAAGTGAAAAAAAGGAAACTGTACAGGGAACCAACAGTGATGGGAAGGAAGCATGACTCAAATCAAGGGTGTGGACCAGAAGGAAGAAAGAAACATTCAACCAGAACAGAATGAAGAAACAAGAATTCAGAAAAATGAGGAGAGGCTTAGGAACCTCTGAGACAACTTTAAATGTTCCAATATCTGAATCTTAGGGGTGCCAGAAGGAGAAGAGGAAGAGCAAGAAATTGAAAACATATTTGAACAAATAATGAAGGAGAACTTCCCCAATCTGGTGAAGAAAATAGATTTCCATGAAGTCCAGGAAGCTCAGAGAGTCCCAAAGACATTGGACCCAAGGAAGCACACACCAAGGCACATCATAATTACCTTAGCCAAAATTAAAGATAAGGAGAGATCTTAAAAGCAGCAAGAGAAAAGTAGTTACCTACAAAGGAGTTCCTGTAAGACTATCAGCTGATTTCTCAAAAGAAACATTATAGGCAAGATGGGGCTGGAAAGAAGTATTCAAAGTCATGAAAGTCAAGGACCTATATCCAAGATTAATCCATCCAGCAAAGGTATCATTTAGAATGGAAGGGAAGATAAAGTGCTTTGCAGATAAGGTCAAGTTAAAGGAGTTCATCATCACTAAGCCCTTATTATATGAAATGTTAAAGGGACTTATCTAAGAAAAAAGGTGATCCAAACTATGAACAGTGAAATGACCATAAACTCAGAACTGTCAACAGGTGAACCTAAAAAAACAACAACTTAAGCTACAACTAGAACAGGAACAGAATCAAAGAAATGGAGATCACATGGAGGCTTATCAGTGGAGAGGGGGAATTGGGGGGAAGGTACAGGGAATAAGTAGCATAAATGGTAGTTGCAAAATAGACAGGGGGAAGTTAAGAATAGTATAAGAACTGCAGAAGCCAAAGAACTTCTATGTACAACCCATGGACATGAACTGGGGGTGGTCGGGAATAAAGGGGGGAAAATGGGACAAGTGTAATAGCATAATCAATAAAATATATTTAAAAAACCAAAAATCAAAAAGTTAAATAAAAAAGTTCATAAACTTTAAAAAAATAAAAAAATAAAAATAAATTCAGAAATAAAATGGAAATACTACTACTGACCTTACAGAAATTAAAATAATTATAAAAGAGGACTAAAAAGAATTGTATGCCAACAAATGAGATAGTTTATAGGGACAATGAACAAATTCTAAAAACACAAAAATTGTTAAAATTGACTCAAGAAGAAATAAAACACCTGAACAGACTTACAATAAATAGAAAATTGAATTAATAAGAAAACTCCCAACATGGAAAAATCGAGGACCAGATGGCTTCTCTAGTGATTCTACCAAACACTTAAAAAAGAAGTAATACTAAGTTCTATTCAAATGTTTCCAAAAGATGCAAAAGAAGAGATCACTTCCTAACATATTTTATGTGGCCAGTATTTGCCTGAAACCAAAAACAAACGCAGCACACACACAAATTATAAACCAATATCCTTTAATACTATAGACAGGAAAAATCCTCAACAAATACTAGCAAACCAAATAAACAGCAATTAAAAGGATTATACATCATGCCCAAGTAAGATTCATCCCAGCCGTATAAGTGTGATTCAACATAAGAAAATCAATCAACTTAATGTACCATATTAACAGAATAAAGAGAAAAAAAAAAAAACACATCATCATCTAAACAAATGTTAAAAAAAAATTGGAAAAAATTCAACCCATCTACTATTAAAAAAAAAAAAAACACTCAGAAATCTACAATTAGAACAATTCAAATGTTGAAATCCTAACTCCCAAAAGTTAGGCAGTGGAAATTTGATAATGGTTTTAGAAGGTAGGGCCTTTTTAAAATACTTGAAATAAAATACTCCTATATAAACAATTCTGTTCTATACCCTCCTACGGTACAGCTGGAGTTCAGAGAGGTTATGTAACTTGTCAAAAGACACACAGTAGTAAGTAGAAGAGCTCTTACTCAATCTCAGTTTTGTTGGACTCCAGAACTGGGACCCTTGGCACTACATCAGAATTCCTTCCAATTAAGGACCTCTTTTCAAGGAGATAATATCTGAGGCCTAGAGAAGGATAGTGGCTTGCTCAAGTTCGTGTAGAATAAAACTATAAATTGCTTAGCTAGAGTACCAGCCGCCTGCCTCCTGACTTTAGTTCAGTGTTCTTTTCACCGAAGCCTCACCAGCAACTGGCACAAGGGCTGCATTTAGTTCTTCTTGGCTCTGGCGTGTTTCTTCTGATGTTCATCCCTGCCCAGACGGCTGCGAATCCTGCAGTCACATCTCCGCGCGTCTTGGTGCTGCCTCTCTGGGGTTACAGATCTTCTTTTGTGTATCAGTTGACCCTAGGAGCTTTTCCAAAACCGAAAGAAATAATAGAAGGAAATGTTAAATATACTCATTTCGTTTTTGTTTTCTTCATAATGAAACAAATAGGAATCTTTAATGAGAACAAACATTCAAAAATGGGAGACTTGTCAGGGACGTGGATGCTTCCTTCAAGACAACTTATAAATATGGATCTATATTTACTCTGACTCAGAAGCTAGTTTTCCAAAATAACTGGCAGTCCAGTTCATCCCATAATCCCTCAGGATATTCTCACTAATGATGATGGAGCCGAGAGTACTGAGTCAAATTTCAGTGTTCTCTGCCCCTTCGGATTTTCGTTAAGATTAAGTTAAATAAATTAAATAATGCATGTCGAGCACTGGAGTGTTGCCTGTATTTAATCAATCTTCAATAAAAATTAGAAATAGTGGTGATAATAATGAGGAGGATGATGGTAGTAGTGATAGTCTTCCTAAAGAATTTATAGAAGAATCATGAAGAATTAAAGACTGAAGAGGAAATTAAGGAAGTGAAGGTTTTGAACCTGAAAATATGTTGGTCACTTTAGAGCTATTTGAAATGAATTGTGGTTCTTTAAATCTGGCCTCTCCTATAAGGAAGAGTGAGTGAGTTAGGAGAACAAGGGGTGTGGGAGGAAATAGGAGAAACAGTCATGGGAAACAGTTACCAATTAGCCATTGGATGCCATACATGAGCACGGAAACAATTTCAGTTAATGTTCTGAGCCATGTGGAATTATTGTTAGGTTTATGGAGAGAATAATATAACTTAATGGAAAGAGGACAGATAGAAATCAAACAACCAGCTCTCTGTAGTTTGTTTTACCCTAATTGGCACATGTCCTGAGATTTCAGTTTCCTAATTGGTAAGATTATACAATATGAAGAGGAAGAAGAGGAAGAAGAGGAAGAAGAGGAAGAAGAGGAAGAAGAGGAAGAAGAAGAAGAAGAAGAAGAAGAAGAAGAAGAAGAAGAAGAAGAAGAAGAAGAAAGAAGAAGAAACCTTTGTGCTCTGAGAATAAAATAATTATACTGAGACATCTGATTATGACAGAAAGTTCAAGGTGTTTATGAAACTATAGTACATAATACATTCCAAATATAAATAAAGCTTGCCTTGGCCTTGTTTTTAAAGCAGAATGTTTACCTAGTTGACCTAACTCAGGTGTAGAAATTTTGATAACAGAAACAAAGGAGGCCTGTTCAGTTCAGATATCAATGCAAAAAACATTCGGAGAATTCAAATCAGGACTGAAATAAAGAGAATAAAAAGTACCATAGCTCTTGCTTTCCCCTAATGATATGTTGCATTTTCATTTCAATTAAGTTAAAGTATTCCCAGTTTTCCTGAGACTTCTTTAATCTACAGATTTGGGACAATGTAGTTTCAAATTATTGGGAGTTATTCTGGGGAATCTTTCTATTATTAATTTCCAGTAGGTTGACTGTGGTCAGAGAACATACCTTGTATGATTGCTGTTCTTTTGAATGTGCTTAATCCCTTCACCTGTTCTACCCAGTCCCCCAACCCCCTTCCCTCTGACAGCTGTCAGTCTGTTCCATGTATTCATGCTTCTGTGTATTTTGTTTATTAGAATCCACACACAAGTGAGACCATTTGTCTTTCTCTCACTGGCTTATTTCACTTAGCATAATAATCTCCAGGTCCGTTCACGCTGTTACAAAAGGTCAGATTTCCTTTTTTTTTTTTTTTTTTTTAACAGCCACGTAGCATTCCATTGTGTACATGTGCCACACCGTTTTTATCCCCTCCTCTACTGATGGGCATTTGGACTGTTTCCAGATCACGGCTGTTGTAAAAAACACTGCTATGAACATAGGGGTCACATCCCCAAATTTAAATGTAAGTCAATTTACTACACTCCTGAAACAAATCCCAATTTCACTCAGAGTGAAAGTCAAGGACTGTAGGATGACCAGCACAGCTCTATATGGTCTTCCTGTGCCACCCCTTTGACCTCCTGCCTTAGATTTTCCCACCCTCTCTGCCAGTCCAGCCATGCTTGCCTCCTGCCATTCCTTAAACGGTGCCCGCCCCCACCCCCCGCCCCACCAGAAACCCACGTGGCCAGCTCCTTGAGTCTCTGCCCCTATGCCGTCTTCTCTGTGAGCATTGCTTTGACTATTCTACTGATAAATCTGCTTACCCAATACAAGCTCTTTTATAATCGCCCTTGTCATCTCCTAATGGACTATATATATAATTTACTTATTCATTTTGTTTTTTATTATCTTTTTGTCTCCCCTCCTCCCTAACTCCTACCAGAATGGAAGCTCCACAAGGACAGAAACCTAAGCCTGTTTTGTTCACTGATGCATCCCAAGGGGCTAGCTGGTAGCAGGCGCTCAATAAATGTGCATCAAAATGAAATAGGGCTCCAGAACCAGGGTCTTTTCTATGACGCCACTGCCTGCAATAACAAAGAGGATGGTAGTAGTAATACAAATGATCACAACACTTGCTTTATACCCTCCGCTCAGTCACATTTTCACATACACAGTCTAAGTAGGTCAGAAATTATGCAGCTTTGCTCTGCTAGGTTTATTTTTAAAATGCAGGCGATCTAACTGGAACCTCAAGTGTTAATGGAGCAGAGCCTGGTTTTTGCAGCAACAAGCTATATAAATTGTGAAGCTACAAAATTAGTAACAACACTTTCATTCTCTGGGAGTTTTAGATACATTAGGAACCTGTAATTACTGACTCCATCTGCCTACTCTGTCTTGAGCTTAATTATGTATTTCAGAAGGAACGATTTTCATGTTTTCATTTTTTGTATATATAAATATTTAGCTACATCTCTTATCATTTTCTGCCTCCCTTTCCCTCTGTTTTTACCATTTACCATCTCCTGAGCTATTTTTGCTACCGAATCGCAATGTCTTCCCTCAGAATCAACATGAGAGGGATTGGAGCCAAGAAATTTCATTCTACCAATGTCTGCAGGGAATGTTTGAAGAGGGGTCATTGGCCCCAGACCCACACATCCAAATGGTGGGGACAGGGTAGGGGCAGCATTAGTATCTTTTCCAAATCAAAACGTGCAAAATATTATTTAATGAGATCTTTTCAATCAATAATGTACAAGTGCTTCCCAAGAGGGTGGGGATGTAAATAAAGTCAGAAAACAATGAGTTAAGCAATGTTTCATATAATTTTTTATATCAGAATTTAGAATAGTCTTTAAAACATGAATGTGCCTCTCTATGGGAGGAGGACTGTAGAGACTGTTTCCTAGAGTCACTCGAACACTGGAAACAGACTTTTAGGGGGGCGTAGGCATACCTAGTAGTCTACCCCTGAAGAATATTTTGGAAACTACTGTCAGAGTAAACATTATTTTCTTTAATGACGTAAGCATTCTGGAGTATTGGTTAGTATCAGCTAGATCTGTAGTAATTTTCATGTGCCTTCCATCATAATGAAACACTAAGGAGAACTACAAGGATAGGTTTAAGTGTGGTAAGAAAATATGCAGTGAAATTAATTTCTAACTGCTTCTTCCTGGAAGAGAGAAGAAAATGAAAAGGCCATTTTAGTTTTATTCTTTCCCACTTTCACCTTGCAGGCCAGCTAAGCCTTTGTGCCCTATCTCTTTAAATTCCTCTTTACGCACACTCACCAGCCTCCACGGATGCTCTGAAGAAAACACCACCCACGTCCGAGTTTAGAAAAACCTTCGGAAACCCAATGATGTAGTTGTCACGCAGGCAGGGAGTGTGTGCCAGTGTTTGTACATGAAAAGGGGCATCTAACCCAGGAGGAGGGGCTGGCAACCAGGGACCAAAAAAGACAGAACCGTTGATTGTTCAGTTTTGTGTGGGGAGAGTAGTGTGTTCATTTGGTGTTGGAGATGAGTACCTGCTTACATCCCTGCCCCTACGTGAAGGTGCAGCTGTGTCATGTCCAGATAAGGAGAGGGAGTAGTGCCAAAGATACTAGGTCTTACCCTCCCCAGTGGGTCAGGGTTAGCAGGAAGTGGCATTCGACCTGGCTTAGGTGGAGAAACAGCTCCGGTTCTACCTTCAGGACTAGAAATTTCACATTTAGCCAGACTAAAACACCACTGATTTCTATCTAGGTAACTTTTAAAAGATTTTATTTATTTACTTTTAGAGAGAAGAGAAGGTATGGAGAAAGAAAGAGAGAGAGACATCAGTGTGTGGTTGCCACTCATGTGCCTTGCCTGGCCTGCAACCCAGGCATGTGCCCCAACTGGGAATTGAACCAGCAACCCTTCGGTTTGCAGGCTGGCACTCAATCCACTAAGTCACACCAGCCAGGGCCTATCTAGATAACTTTTAATGTAAGTAAATTATGGCACTATCTGCCACGATCCTTAAAATCCTTTGCATTATTTGTAATATCATCTGTAAAATGGTACTAACTCAGATTCTACGTCAGAGTAATGGAGATGGGTCAGCAGCGGGAGGAGTGGGGGATTCCTACTGGATTCCATAACAGAGACATTGGTTACCGGCCTTGTGAATGCAGTGGTGTTGGGTTGGCGTGTCCTCTGACCTCAGGGCAGTGGAGTGTGAAGGGGATTGTGGACGCTGGGCTGTGGAAACTACTCAGGAAGTAGTGCCAGTGACAAGGCCCCAGTGGCAGCAAGGTAAGGGACTTTGAAAGGAGCAAAACAGTGCGTAAACACTATTTTTTCAGCCAAAGATTATAAATGATTTGGATGATCATATATTCTGCACTAATTTTATGTTTAAGTATAGTTATCATTTGATATATTCAGATTTGAATGTTTGTCTAGAAAATGGATTTATCTTGTAATTTTGAACCTAGGAAAGCTATCTGCTTCACCTGAAAATGTCGGGCCTGGGCCCTAACAGAATTTTAGGTCAGTATGAAAAGCTGGTCTCCTGAACGGACCGAGGGGAGGGTAAGAACCAGTAGGTTGTCCTTCCTAACATTCTACAGAACAGGAAACAAACTCAGCTTCATTAACTGGCCAAAGTCACTGAACTAATCTATCTCTGAGCAAAGATTCAAACCCACATATGACTTCATGCAGGTGGGCTCTTCTCCACCCTAAGTAGTTCCTAAACCTCCATCACCATAATCACCTCGGGAGCTTGTTAGAAAATACCAATTCCTCATACCTAGTTCTGCAGAGTCTGATTCCATAGGCTCTGCCCCCCAGTGGCTGTGATATGCAAAAACTCAGGTATTAGTGTTTGGGAATCACCGCCTCACTTTTGCTACCACTGAAAAGGGAGAACAGCATCCTTTTCAGCACAGTGCAGTGGAGTCAGGAGAAGAAACAGTAGCAAGCAAAGCCCAAGCAGAGTAGCATGCTCAGGGACATAAAGTCACTTTCCAGGAAGATCAGGAAATGTAGCAGTCCAAGGTGAGGAGGACTCAAGGCAGGGGGACATTGTTACCGCAACTGGTGGACAAATGGTGGTGGGAGTGGGGAGCAGTCCAGACGAATGCGAGCATCTGTTCATTAGAATAGAAGGTAAAGAGAGTGTACTGTTAATTGGATCGAATCTTAGTCTCCAGCAGGGGGACCACTTTCATTTACTTATTCATGCATACATTTCACAGATTTTTTGATTCCACAAATATTAGTTGAGCATCTAAAATGTGTTGGGCCCTCTGCCAAAGGATGCTGTCATACCCGAAACAGACGTGATTTCTGCCTGTGGAGGGTACAGCAGAGTGGAAGTGATTATCACTAAACAATAATTAATTTCCAGTCATGATGAATATAAGAAGAGATGAATGGCTTGGGGGCTGTGATGGAGGATGACGGGGTGGAGATAAGGCTAAAGGGGTGGTGGAGAAGGCCCCTTGGACAATGACCTACTTTAACTACAGTGACGAAGGGAAACAGGTTTCTCTCAAATGCGCAAGAGCCTGACCCTAAACTACAAGAAAACAACTCTTACAAGGTAAAGTATTTGGATTTTTCTTTGAACACACAAAACTGTTTTATAATGTAAAATATACTTGTAACACCAATGGGTGATCATTACCAACTTGGACCCCTACAAATGTGACCCAGTTTGGGGAGAATTCAGGTCACAAGTGGAGCTATGTTAGAATGTCTTGTGGGAAGCTTGAACTCTGAAGTCCAAGAGTGGGCACAGATGTTAAAGTAAGAGCTGGAATTGGGAAGTGCTGTTGGCCAGAGCAGTTTTATAAAAACTGATTTCCTTGTCCAGGATCAACGACCCTCCAGGAGAAGCTGGCCCCAGTCACGTCAGACAGTGAGGCCGAATAGATTTCACCTGAACTGCTGATGCTCAGCTGATGAGATCAGCTTCTGGCTGTAGGGTGTGTAGTATTATCTGACACTCTGACCAAGCACAACAGCAAAGCCTGCAGACACAACACAGAAGCCCCAACCAAGCAATGGCTACTCAGTGTTTGTTTTCAGATAAGCAGTGAGGCCCAGAGGGAAGGGTGTGAGATTAGCTAGGGACGGAACAAAGAGCCCCAGACAGCTCTCTGAGCCAAGTTCTTCCTGGGCTTCAGTTTCCTCATTCGTAAAGGGGAAACACAACCCACCTCACAGGCTTATTAAGTGGATAAAATGAGATGATTCATGTGCTTGCCTTTTGCAAATTTGACTCAGATCTGACTATAACTGAGATATCAGCTGAGGTGACCTGCCCGTTTGAAGCAAGGGTACAATTGGCTCCAAAGTCAGATCTGCGCTCTATGGAAGATCGAACACTCCAAT
Organism: Glossophaga mutica; assembly: GCA_039655065.1. Classification (NCBI taxonomy): domain Eukaryota; kingdom Metazoa; phylum Chordata; class Mammalia; order Chiroptera; family Phyllostomidae; genus Glossophaga; species Glossophaga mutica. The sequence goes on from CM077308.1 coordinate 26,442,561, forward strand.
GTTTCTTTTTTTTACATTCTGAAAACTCCTCTTTCTCAGCTGTTCTGGCCCTGACTGCTGGCTTCTGCATCTTACATCTGTTCCTCTGCTTCTGCTTTGTCATTGACTCAGATGGCAGCAACAGCATGGATTTCTTGAGTACTTTCTCACGAATTCCCATCACACGAGGCAGACATGCACAGGAAACTTTTACTGGAGATTTGAGGGCACAAGGTAGGTGTTTACTTGACCGTGACACACAATAAATAATTTTGGTATCACATTCAATCAATAATGTGTTTGACAATTTCTGCAAATTTTCTCTCTTAATTCTCATCTATTAACATTCCTATCTCCTATCTTTCTTATTATTATTTCCTGTATATCTAAATTCTTGTTTCTTGGGATTTCACTTCTTTATTCTTTACACACTTCCTCCCATATGATCTCTTTCAGACTTCTTTGGTTACATTGGCCCTGGAAAATTATAGCAAATACTTGGATATATATGTATCTGTTTCTTCCGAAGAAGTGAATTTGTAGCTTTTAAAGGATTCTCAAATGAATCTCTGGTCTAATGAATTTCAATGCTGTGTGGTTCTAAAGCTTGTTATTTTTTAAACTATGTTTTTTGAAATGCAGGAAATCACTACAAAGTCCTTTTCAAGAGAGAGATATCAAAGCATACAATCCTGTAACATACAGGAGAAGTAAGCCTCACTCAATAAATGTGAGACTGTGTACAATTATTCATGTTGGTGAAAAAGATAAAATGGAGCATGATTTCAATAAACTGGAAATAATTGTTGCTTCACTGCATGATTCATGTTGGGATTTATTTAAATTACTTTTAGCAGGGCAAGAAACATTTATTTGTGGCGTGTCTTAGTGCATTTGGGATGCTCCAGCAAACTGCCATAGACTAGGTGCATCATAAACAACAGAAATTTGTTTCTAACAGTTTTGGAGGCTGGGAAGTACAAGTTCATGAGGCCGACAGATTTGGTGTCTGGTGAAGACCGGCTTCCTGGTCCTCAGAAGGCCACCTTTTTGCTGTGTCCTCACCTGGCAAAGGGGCATGTTGCTCTGTTGGACCTCTTTCATTAGGCATGAATTCCACTCATGAAGGCTCCTCCCTCATGAGCTAATTACATCCTCAAGGCCCTATCTCAGATACCATGACACTGGGGATTAAGTTTCAATGTGTGCATTTGGATGGAACATAAATATTTAGTCTACAGAGTGGATCAATAAGTAATTGAAGAGTTTGAAAAAAGGGTAGAATGGTGGGATCAGAGACATATAGTTTAAGTAATGTGCCAGGTATTCATACCTAAAATCTATCAGAAAGCAGTATGTGCATGCCATTGGACTGAGTGCTTGCAGACAGGAGTTACTGGGACTTTGGATAAGTCACCTTATCTCTCTGGGTCAGGGCCCACCCATCTGCAGATTGACAAAGTACAGAGAAAATTATGGGTGCCAGTGATGATCTGAAATGAGAATGCAAGTAGATTTTTATTTACACAGGACTTCTAAGCAATTTGTGGAGAAGGTGGCACAGCTATGCTCTCCTACCAGAGAGAGTGAACTCTGAGGCACAGAGCTGACACCTTGGAGCTCTCCATGGATGCCTGCTGCTGGCTGGTCAATGCAGTGTGGCCTTTATGCAGTTCTCCTGGGCAGAAGCTTTCCTGCGTGGATCATGAGCCCCACCTGAACTTGAATTTTCCCTCTGGTGAACCTGTTATTCAGCATATTAAGAACATGCATTGACAGTTAAGAACAGTGAATGACTCATGGTGTTTTTGAAGTGTAGCATGGTACTTTTCAGGATAATAAAAATTGCTTACTATCATTTCATCAGGTGAGACAATTTTTTATTCCCAACTTTCAACAATGCTCAGGGCTAATATTATGACAGCTATCATACAAACAACAATCTCCACGCTGTCTTACTGAACAGCTTTAGAAATTACTGTTAGGTGGGTACGGTACCAAAGAGGGGGGAAATCCTTGTTTCTTTTGGGTTCACACATGCTAATTTCTTGGGAGGTGATATTTGTAGCCATGTACCACAGCTAAGCTGTTCCTGAGGGCCAGCCAGGGACACACCCAGGGGAACCGCAACACAAAGGGTGGACATTTTCTCAGAGTTCTAAACAGTGAGGCTCAATGCAATTGAGGAGTTTTTTATGGGCATGGACTGTGACACAGAGAGACATGTGACCCTATGGAGTTGGCTCCCTTCCAAAGTACCCCTGGGGAGGCGTCTGTAGAAATAGGATATAGCGATTGAAGGTATACGTGGTAGACACAAGACTCCAAAGGATTTGTAAGACCTAACCTGTCAGTCTCTCTTTTGACTGCCTATGACACTTTGAGGGGAAGCTACTACAAAAACATTGTTATGAACAACCTGATGTGGAATACTTTAGTGGTCTGTTAACACATGCCTTAGGAAGGCCCACCCCTAACATTTTACAAGGTCAGGGGCATGAGTGCAAAAAGAGGCCAACACACTATATATCTAAATATTTAAAAGTCATAAACTAGAAACTGTTAAATAAAACATTGAGCTGCTTTAGCAAACTGCTGTGAACTAGGTGTGTTGCAAACAACATTGACAAATACAACCTTGTAGCAACATCAAAGGCCAGGTCCAAACTTAGAATTCTCAAATCCCTCTGTCATTCATTGGCACTTTACTTTTCCTTCCAACTGCAGGTCCTTTGCACTGTGTAGGAATCTTGTTTGCACATGTGTGGACACTCCAGCCCTCACGTCTAAGCTCTATTCATGTGTCACCACAAGCAGCCATCCCACCATCCATGGGGTCCATTCTTAGGAGCAAGGATTGAGAAGATACACAGGCCCTGGTAAAAAAAATTCTCGGGTGCCACTTACCTGGAATGTGGACTTTAGGACCCCTGGGAAGGGGTATCAGTGGGGAGGATCAGAGAATCAAACAGAAGGTGGTTCAATTGCAGGCCCTGCTATATATCTAAGCTTTGTAACACTGGGCATTTTTCTTAATTCTACTATTCTTCATTTTCCTCACCTACAAAGTGACATGATTATTATTAATGATTATTATCATGGTATTGTGGTAGATATTAAATGACGATGTCATATAGTAGCATCTCATAAACAGTAGCTAGTAATTACCATCATTACCGTTAATAATCACAATTAAAATATTGTGTCTCTAGTTCACTGCTAGACACAGGTAGATGCAACAAAGAGTGAGACAAAGTTCTTAGAGGAATTCTTTAAGACCCAAATATATCATGGAAGTCAGCTGGTGTTGGGAACCATTCTGCCTGGTTTCAGAAGTTGTAATCCCCACTCCATGGCTAAGGCTGAGTGAGTGACCTTCGGACTGTAAGCCACCAAGCAGACAAAGCTTATCTCCCTGGCAGGAGCACTGCTTCTGCTTCATCCATAACTGGCCCCCAATGCTTGGTTGGTTAGCCAATGATGGGTAAGATTCCCTCAAGGGAGGGGTCGCCAAAGCCAGGCACAACCACTTGGAAGGCCCTCAAGGAAGGACTCAGGGGGCTGCAGCAAAGTGGGGGTGATGGACCCTCACCCCCCAGCCATTCTGACATAGCCTGAGTCCTCAATCCCTGTGGGAGAAATTTTCCTAATCTGTGGCTTCCTGGTCTTAATCCATTTAAGCCTGAAACTAGGATGGAGGGCAGTGCAGACCTGCACTGGCCAGAGCGGGCTACCAGGGTGATGGGACGTAAGAAAGAATTCGTAAAGTCCTGTGAAACCTGCTTTGCTAAGAGTGCTCTTATTTAAATGATAAGGGTCCAAGGAAGAAATGAGTTTGTCTCCCAAAATTTTGTAACCCCTTAGCTGACAGACCCTGACTCAATTAAACCCTCAGAGTTCTTTGAAATGTTATCTATTGTTTGATCCTTGCCACCTGACATTGATTGATGAGCTTTACCTGTATTCCTGTGTATTACAAACCTAATCCTGTGTATTAAAAACCACTGAGGAAGGGGCTCTGGGTCATTTTCCTTTGAGAGACTGGCCACCTCTCCTCCCCAAGCAGATCATGTCTTGGTAGTTTTATTTCATCTGCAGTGGACGGATGGGGCTCTGCGGGTGGAGCCCCTCCCCAATCTAGGAGAATACAATGTACACAATACTTCAAGCATTAGTCGCTGACCAAAGCCAGAGAGCAAGGCAGACATCAAGTCTGCCTCTGCCTCTAGGCAGTGGGGGTGCGTGGAGTAGAGACTATGTGGGGAGACAAAACCACATACAGATCATTGTAGCCACAGCCGTGCAGAGAGAAAGGAATGAATGAATGATGGGCTTCAGGTGTGTGGGAGCACAGAGGAAAGCCTCAGATGAGTCTGGAGATATGGGGAAGAGTTTAAAGCTGACATTTTTGAGCTACACCACATGGCGTGTGTAGTCAAAAAGGACAACATGGCAAAAGCACGGAGGTAGAAAGCAAGACCGTTTGGAGAATGCATGTGGTTCTGTGGATCACCTGAGGGCCGCATCCCCTAGTGTGTGGAGGACAGCACAGAAGAGGATGGGGGAGGGACAGGCTGGAGCGAGTTGTGGAGGTTCTAGATGCAATGCCAGCAAGTTTTGATTTTATGTTGTGGGAAGTTGGAAGAGTTGTAGGCCATGGAGAGATAACAATCAGGGCTGTGCTTTAGAAAAGACACACTTCCGTACTTACGGAGAAGAGAAAACCAACAGGGAAACTGGAAGCAAGTAAACCAGCAGGAGGCTGCTGCTACTGGGCATGGGTAGGTGAACATAGGAAGGATTCCAAAAATGTGCAGGAGATGCAATTAACAGGATTGGATTTAGGGACTAAAAGTATAGACAGAATCAGGGATGATAGGGTTTTGGCTTAAGTGATGGGGTGAGTTTTATACACACACATACACACACACACGTACATACACACTTTATATAATGTATTAAAAATGGAAATATTTGACAGAGGGGAAGAAGATATAAAGATAAATGAGACCCTAGTCCTTTGCAGTGCACAAATATAATGCAAGCAGGGATGTAGAATGGAAAATTTGCTCAGTAATAGCATGAGTTTGATGTGAGCTTACTGTATGTTTTCTCATTACACAAACTTTATTGAGATGGTGGATAGCCCTTGAAACTGGTCACTGTACAGATTCAGGTGCAGTAAGCATAGTGAGGTATCTAATTAAACGAGATGGCTTTCCAAGTAAAGGAAACTCTGCACTAGTCACACTGACTAGAACACTGGTATGGACGAGAGAGTAAGAAGGGGTGTTACTGAAGTGTTTATGTGGAGAAGACCATGGGTGCCAAGGAAGAGAGTTTGTACTGATTTATGTTGTCAAAATGAGATTTGTTATTTGAAAACAATTGCATTCATTCTGGCTAGTAAAAGTAGGAAAGGGATTTATTAAAGAGTATTAGATAGCTTATAGAATATCCAAGAGGTAAGAAAGCCAGATACTGAGCCTCAGAGCCAACATCAATCAATGCCCAGGCTCACTCTAACTCTAGGTACCGTGGCATAACACCTGTTGTGTCCCAGATTGGAGACAAGAACCACTCGCGTTGTCATCCCTAAAAAATGGGACTCATTAAGCATCCCACTTTCCTGAAGTTAGACACATGGCCTCCTTGGGTTATTTAATCCTCAAAATCTTCACAAATGAATCTTATGGGTAGAGTTTAGATCAGATTTGTCTAGTTTCTTCCTTAAGGAAGGTCAGACTTATAATTTGGAAAATTCTAAAGTAGAGGAGGATTTTCAATTGAAAACATTGCCCTAGCATAGATGAACAGAAGTCAGTAAAGTCGTATGGTACAAATTACATAGAACCACCGGGAAGCATTATGCTAAGTGAAATAAGCCAGGCGGGGAAAGACAAATACCATATGATCTCACCTATAAGTGAAACCTAATCAACAAAACAAACGAGCAAGCAAAATATAACCAGAGACACTGAAATAAAGAACAAACTGACAGTGATGAGAAGGGAGTGGGGAGGGGGATAACAGGGGAAGGAAGGGGAGGAGGTAAGTCAAGGAACACGAATAGAGGACTCATAGGCACGGACAATGGGGTGGAGGTTGACTGTGGGGGCAGGAGGTGGGGGGTGGTGGGGCAGAGAAGAGCAACAGGGAAAGAGATGGGACAACTGTAACAGAACAACAACAATAAATAAGTAAGTCTCATCATTTAAGAGATAAAAAATATTAATTTGGTTGTTTTATTTTTTAAAAGTGTCAATATAGTGGACAGAAAGTGTTGCGGACCGTTCAGCCTGGTTTCAGGAGTTGTAACCCTCACCCCATGGTGGGCTGTGTAAGAGCCCAAGGGACCCACTTCATCTGGGTCTGTTCTGTCACAAGGATGTGACCTATTAAGGAGACAAAGCTTATCTCCCTGGCAGGAGCACTGCTTCTGCCTTACCCATCTCTGGCCCTATAGCTTGGTTGGCAGTCAATGACGGGTAAGACTCCTCATGGGAGGGGCAACCTAAGCCAGACGCGACCACTTGGAAGGCCTCATGGAAGGACTCGGGGGGGGGGGGGTTGCAGCAAAGAGGATGTGATGGACCCTCGCCCCCGGCTATTCTGACATAGCCCAGTCCTCATTTCCATCTGGGAGATGTCTCCTGCTTCCTAATTGCCTTAAAGCCTGAAACTGTGGGGGTGAGCGGTGCAGCCCTGTGCTGGCCAGAATGGCTCCTTGGGTGATTGGCATAAGAAAGAATTCCTAAAGTCCTGTGAAACCTGCTTTGCTAAGAGTGCTCTTCCTGAGGTGACAAGTGTCCCAGGAGGAAATGAGCATGTCTCCCAAAGTCTGGCAACCCCCCTTCCTGACAAACACTGGCTCTGATTAAGCCCTCAGATTTCTTTGACATGTTAAACTTGTATTCCGGTGTATTGGAGCCCAATAAAAGCCTAGTGAGGATGGGGCTCTGGGTCATTCTCCTCTGAGAGTTTGACCCCTTTCCTCCCCAAGCACAAGATGTCTTGGTAGTTTTTACTTTCATCCGTGACGGAGGGATGGGGCTCTGCGGGCGGAGCCCCCCCACATCTGGCGCCCAGGCCAGGGTCCCCAGCAAGAAAGTAAAAGTCCATCTGAATATTTGGTGACATGAAGATTAAATCTGCAGTTGTGGGCTTCTTTGAGTAGCAGTATAGTCTGAAACAAGGGCTGGGAAGCCAGAGGAGTTGGAGTTGAAATTTTCACCCCGTCAGCTAGTCATGGGTCATCTTCATTGATTTCCTTATCCTCATCTTCTTCATCTGGATGATGGGGACAGTAACAGAAGTCTCTGCAGTGCTATTGTCAGAACTAAATGAAATAATGCCTGCAAAGTCCCAAGAAGAGAATTACCAGGGGTAGATCCTCACATTTCTTATTCAGGACTCTGCACCTCTGATTTAGTACCAGACGGTTTGTCATTATTGTGAACATAAAAACCCCTGTTTTTTGCCCGTCCCCTTTCTTTCTGCTTCCTGTCTCTAAGGACGGCAATAAACCACAGACAGAAGCCCAATTAGGCATGCACAGCTCCTGTCTGTCTTATCTTAATCCTGCCAGTAATAGAACAAAGGAGACTGTGAGTGAGGAGCGCAGACAGTGCTCCCATTGATCTCAATTACTGTCCTGAAATTGAGTCTTCTGTCCGACATCTAAATTTAATGCTTCCTTTCCCCTGAGGATCTGTCCCTCACTGTTGCATTCTATTGTACCTGTGGTTGGCCCGTCACCATCTACATTGCTCTCTTCGTCAGGATGATGGAATCGTTTTCGTTTACCTAGCATCTCCTGCCCACGCTGTTTGCTTCCCAGATCCATGCTCTAGTCTTCCGACATTCATATCTGAGTCCTTTCATTTTCTCTGCTTCAACACCTGGGCGAGAACTCAGTTGTGTTTTGGCATCCAAAGAATTGATTTCCACGTGTGAGCAAGAAGACGATTTTTCAAAACCTCAACAAGATCAGTGTAGGCTTTGCCCAAAGGATGAAAACATATTCCGAAGTGAATTACCTCCCTCTTTATTTGGGTGCAATTAGGAGAGTTAATGATGGGTAATTTTCAGCATGCATATGCTTTCACTTTGCTGATTTATAAGTAGGCATAAACATAATTAGGTGTGCATATGCATGCTCGCCGTTTAATGGGCCCTGCATTTCTGGTAATTAGGAGGCTCAGCATGTTGTGTATGTGTCATTTTTCAGGCGAAGGTATAGTCATCCTTTCAGGTTGACTATCCCCAGGAAATTCCATGGAAATGCAATGTATATAGTTATGTGAGAAATAATGGCATCTTAGGATACATTTACCATCTGTTTTTCTTCTTAAATAGATTCATTAGATTTAGAAAATGTGTCTTCCTAAAGTAGAGGTTCCCTTTCTTAAGTTGTAAAGTTCTCAGTTCTTAAAAATTAGCAGATTTACAGTATTTGCAAACTAGAAGCACATAAGAGAACATCCAGTTTAGATGAGAATGATGTTGCAGACTCACTGAATTAAAGTGATTTTCCCAGCATTATATATTTATTAAGAAACCTACCAACTATGTACCAAAAGATGAAAGATATATTTTGATTGTCAGTGTGGCATCCTCATCTCCCTGGAATCCCAATCTTTAATTGAGGTGTTTCACTTTTTCTTTCCTATTACTGAACTCTCTGTTCAATCAGGCCTAAGAAAAATTTCTGTTTCAGCTGTGAAAGATGAAATATAGTCAAATATCAATTTTATGAGAAAGCGGTCTTCTCTCCTTTAATACCCTGAAATACATTTATCTTCCTTCATATTTGCTGAAACCCTCTGGCCACCTGGAGGGCTCTCTCCTGACCCTCTACGCCTAGTGGAAAATGTCGGCTGGATACCAGTCCTTTCACACCTGGGTCAATGTTTATCCACAGCGACTACCTCGGTCCTGGGGCATTTTCTGATAACACTATTTGGTAAAACTCAGTGTAAAGTAGCTCCCTACTTTTTCTTGAATAGGCCTTATGAAAAATTGCTTAGCCTATTTTTCTTTTCATTTGGTTTCTTTAGCTAGATTACAACCTCTTTGAGAAGAGCTATTGAATCATTTTTGTCTATGATAGACACTGATTTTCACTTTTTTGGAAGTTCATAACAATCATATGAGATGCTTTGTGATTATTGTCCCCATTTTTCAAAAATAGAAATCATGGTTCAGAGAGGTCAAATAACTTGCCCAAGGTCACACAGTTCATCAGTGATGGATAGAGGCATCACCCCCATAACCGTGTGACTCCAGCACATATGTTCTTGTATCCCTGTCTTCCTGCACTTAGCACAGGGCTTTCTTCAACTAGGCAGCTAAGCGCACACTTGGCAATTCAATTTGTTATTTATCTAGGAGCAGCAAAATGCATATAACTTCAAAGCTGTAATTCACACGGGCTTTCCCTCCTCTTCAGAGGCCACTAAAAATTGCTGCCCATGTCAGCTCACTGCTGAGACTAGAAATTATATTACCATTTTCTATAAAAATATTGAGATATGCAGTCACCAAACCAAAAGTGGTTGTTATAGTCCATTTTCTAAAATTGCAGCAAAGAGAGTGAGCTTTTCATTCAGACACCAAATTGCCTATTTTTTGGCCTGCGTTTTTTTATACATATATATATTTTTAGTATCATTTCAGCTCAGGAAAACTGGTTATCTTTCACAATAGATTTCCTCTGAAGGCAGACTGCTCTGATCTCCAGGTGTTGATGAGTTGGATGTTATCAGTACTGCAGAAATAAAAAAAGAGCAGTGCAATAAAATAGTGCATACTTGGCTGAGTGATTTGGAAGCAGAATTTTTAGTGCTGCATCAGTATCAGGTCATGAGTTCTGTGAGGTGTGATAATATCAGTTATTCTCTACATCAATGGATTTATTTATTTTTTTAAAGAATGTGAGCATTTCATCTGAGAGAGACGTGTGTGTATGTGTCATAGTCTGTCTGGAAAAAAATCCAGCTATTGTTAATATAACGAGAATAGTTTGCAAGACAGCGATGTAACCTGGCAGCCAAGGAGAGTGAACTGGAATGCACATGCGTGAACAGTGACAGTTTCATGGTACTAATCAGGGGGGGTGGACACCATTGAGTGAGCACCTGTACTGTGTTTTGTCACATTCAAAATGAATGAGCAAGTAGAGCAACAAAACGGCATCAAATTTTGCATTAGGCTGCAGCTATGGGCAACTGATGATTGGCAGCTTCACCACGACAACGTTCCCGCTCATGCATCATGTCTAGTGCAGTCTTTTGGCAAAACATCAAATCACCCAGGTGGCTGAGGCCCCCTATAGCCCAGAGCTGGTGCCCTGCAACCTCTGACTTTTTCAGAAACTAAAATCACCTTTGAAAGGGAAGAGATTTAGGACCATTGATGAGATCCAGGAAAATACAACGGGGCAGCTGATGGCACCTGGGAGAACTGTGTGAGGTCCCCAGGTGCCTACTTTGAAGGGGACTGAGGCGTCATTGTCCTGTGTACACTGTTTCTTGTATCTTGTATCTTCTTCAATAAATATCTCTATTTTTCATAGTACATGCTGGATACCTTCTGAACAGATGTACACACACATACATATACAGAAAGAGAGCACTTCCCTTATAGAAATTAAACATTTTATTAATATATACACATATAACATTATTTTATGTACATCACACACATTATGCATGTATTTTATGTGTAATTATTATGTATTAAGGATCTACTTTATGTGATATTTATGTATTTTTGAATAATTTATTTACATGTATTCCTAATATAAAATTACTTCATGTGTGTTATATACATAAATTATTTCTTGAACGAATTTTTATGTATAAATATTTTAATGTACTTACATATTAAGTATATATTTTGTGGTTTATATATGACTTATTTTATGTACAATAAATTATTATTTTTAATGTATTTTCTGTATTTAATTTTTTATTTAAAAAATGCCTTTCTATCTCCCTGGATAGACTGATAGAGGAGGACACAGGCAGTGTTCTGCCAGCATCAGAGTGGCTTTGAGAGCAGGGGCTGTAGAATATTTAGGTGACATTCACGACGGAAGCTCCCAGCACGGCAGGCATTTGTTGTATGCATAAATGAGTGAATGAATAACATGACTTCCACCTGGTTCCTCTTTCTACTACACCCTCTCTGTTTATCTGCTAGAGTTTCGCTCTTTCCATTTCCTTTCTGAGTGTTTTTCTCTCCACCTCCAGCACCATGATGAAACTAAGCAGCCATCTTTGCTCAGTGGAGAAGTCTTATCAATTTCAAAATCCATTCAATCCATCACCTTTGTTCAGGTCCTTGCTCACATAATACTTCATGTTATCTATCTGAAAAGCATATTTCCAGTGATCTGTTTTCAGATTCCTTTAGTCAGTGTTTACAGCTGAATAAAACACTTAAAATGCCCCTGCGCCACTCCTGGGCAGCTAACACCTGCCAAAATCTGGTTTTTCCTAACCTTTTCCCTGGGAACTCCATCTTCGCAGTCCAGAGCTTCCCATACTTCTGTCCTGCTAGGTCTTCTATCCCCAAAGTCCTGACAGTCAAATAAGTATGAGAGATTGGATTAAACGGGTCTTGATGTTATAGGCCTTCTCAGAGCCTTTACTCTGCAAAGTGATACAGTAAATGTGGGGCATAGCATGGCATGTTTTCCAAATTAGTTTGACATATGGCCACCCTTCCTTGTGTCCTTCCTCTTTCATTTTGAGCAAGTCCTGTCAAATGCCTTAGCATGCTAGAAGTGCTACCTCAGTCATTCTTGAGAGCAGCTCCCACACCTCTGCCTCCATCTTTGCTCACTATCCCACCTTGAACATTCTCTATTTCATCTACGGGGACAAATCTCACGCTAATGAGAGGATGAAATTTTGCTACACATTAAGTTTGTATTACCATCAAAATAATCAAGCTATGCATTTAACTAGGCCTGGGAAAAATGAACTCAGATAGCAATTTGAGGATTTCCATGGGGAACAAATTGATTCTAGTGAAAGAGAGTGGAGTTAGTCAAAGAAAAGACAAAAAAGGGAAGTACAATATTGTAGACTAAAGAATAAAAAGCTTCAGTGAGTGCAATCTAGTGACAAAGTTTGATGATACCAAATCATACGGAGAAGCAGATGATAACAGAGACCAAGAAAGGTGAGAGGTCACCTACCTGTATGAGGATTACTTCATTAGAATGAAGAAGGTAGAACCTCAATTGGAAGGGACCGACAGAGAGGGTATACATGGCAGTGTGCCAAAAACTATACATACTCTATGTTTTAGAAAACTGGTAATGAGCTCTCAGAAAGCAATAGGGTATAGTTGAAGGAGCACTACAATCAAATAAGGCGTTTTTGCTTTTGAGTCAGGATAGAGGAGAAGTGTGATGAATATCTAAAAGCAGAGGGAAAGAGCCTAGGAGGATGGAGAGGCCGACTATTCTAGAAAGAAGGGATCTAACTGTGGGCAAAATAATCCATCCCTAAGAGTCAGGAGAACAGGCTCAAAAGCAAAGGAGTAGATGAATTTAATAATCTTCTACAGTACTAGAGGAAATGAAACTGATGTAATCTTTCTGGAAATAAAGTTGGTAGCAAGTATTAAGTTAAATATGGTCAGATCCTTGGACCTGGGAATTCTGTTTATAGAAAACTTGCTTACAGAAAGAGGCAGAAATGTGTGCTCAGATATGCAGCCAAGGCAGGGCATTGCAACAAGGCGTAGAATAGTGAAAACTGGGACCAGTCCAGATTCTGAAATGTGTATAATTAGTTAATTTATGTCATGAATTTTATGGAAAGTTGTACTTTCAACACGGTTTAATGGCCTGGGAAAATGCTGGACTATTAGGTAAGATAAATATATTCAAAAACTATATATACAAAGTGATTGGAACAGCGATAACACACACACACAATGAGATAGAAGGGGAAAAGTTGACAGTTTTCTCTGGATTGTGTGATCATAATTACATTCTTTTGGTTAGGTTCCTGTATGTAAAATTTCTTCACGAAAAAAATACTTATTTTATCCTCAAAAATATTTGAATCATAGGCTTTAGTTCCAATTCTGCCACTTTTTACATTTGAAGTTATTTAATTTTTCTTACCCATGGGGAGTGTATCCAGTCATTCACAGACTTGGATATTATCCTCCCAGATACAGATTCCAATGCTCTTGCTCAGTAATTGTGTGATTTTAAAGTAGCCTCTTTATAACTTGGTTCCCTCATCTGTAAAAGAGGGTTAATAATAGTACCCATTTTGTTGGGATCATAAGGAAGTTAAATAAGGTGATGAGTGTATGGAAGAGTGGTTGGCACAGAGTAAATCCTCACTGTCCAATAACAGTATACATAACTTCAAAACAGGTTTATCTACCTCAATGAGTTGTGGGAATTAAATTAACTAATATATTTTAAAACGTATCTACCACGGTCTGGCACACTGGAGACCTTCAAGAAACATTCATTTATTTCTTTATTCTCTTTTCTTCCCTGCCTTTCCCTTTTTCCTTCCTTTTGAGAGGGGTGAGCTCTCCAAACCAGCATGCAGGAAGCCAGATGTAGAAGTTGCTGCCATCTAGTGGACCAAGGCAGCCGGCTGTACTTTTTTTTTTTTTTTTTATTTAATGCCTCAGGAAATCACATAAACCTATTTGTCACAGACACAGGATTTCTGCTGTCCTTGACCTTTGCAAGACTGAGTTGCTTTTCTTCCTAATGCTGGTTTGTAGACAGTTTTCATTTGTGAGCCAGCGGAGCCAGAACCAATGGTATTTCTTTGTAAAGGGTGAGGAATAGAAAGCCACGCCAGTGTTCCTTAACCCACTCTTTGCAGAGAGTCCCGGTCCACGTGGTGAGAAATGAACAGGATTCAGACCAAGAAAGGATGGTCAAGGAGGCACCGCACGCCCTCGTGGGGCACAGGCCTCTGAGGTGACTGGAGAGGAATTTGCACCACCTCTACCTAGGGCGAGGACAGAGAGACAAGAGCAGTGCAGGCCACTGTGCAGGACGGACTTCTCCATTCCTCCTTTTTTCTGGGGTCCGAGGGCATCTTCAGGGTTTGCTAGCAACTGTGTAGGTTAAAAAACACCTCTCAACCTGCAACGACTCCGTTTCTCAGTGGTCCCTGGAGGAAAGCACCGGGCAGAGAAACTGCATGGACCTCCGGGCCTGTTGTAGCCACTCCTTAGCCCTGTGATACTCGGGGACTTATAGCCTCAGTTTCTCCAATTTTAATTTGAGAATAACAATGATCATGACATACATGTGTAGGGTGACATGAAATCATGTGCATGAACATGTAAGATAATGTGTAAAAATCACAGTACTTAATACGTGTGTGTGTGTGTGTGTGTGTGTGTATTTTAAAGGGCTTTCTCCTTTTTTCCTAGGTGGAGGCTGGGAGCTGGAAGTGGCTATGCCAGGTTCCCAGAGTTTATCATTTGAAGTAGACAAGTTCTGTGATCAAGACATCAAGCCTAGAAAAAGAGTCCAGGCTCCAGGTAGGCAAATTAAAAATTGTCCATCAATTACTTGGGGTCCACTGTGGGCTATTTCTTAGTTAACACTGTTGGCTAGGAATCGATGGACCTGGGCTCCAAGCCCAGTTCTTTCATTACCTCCAAGTGTGCCCCTGAGTGAGTGTATACCTTAGTAATTTATTCCTGTGTCCACAGAGGTGAAGGGACTCGTTCAATTTTACTTATCTGGTCAGGGCTAGATTTCAAGCCCTTCATCTGCCTGATTTTAAATCCTGGTACACTCTGATTACAGACAGTTTGACATAAAGTGGCCATTTAACTTATTTTGAAGTTGAATGTTTGCCTACTCAGTCTATCATGGAATCAGACTTGCCAACAATCATATACTCACAGTGCTCAAAAATCAAGGCAGTTTTTAGAGAATGTGTTGGTTTAAAATAAGGTTATCCTAAAAGTTCAGAGATGACCTAGAATCTGTGAGATTTGGTCACTCTTTACTTAGGACTTTTTCTTTAGCATGCACATTTTACAGTCTAACCTGGAGAAGAGATTGGATTTGGGGGAATAATGTGGGGAAGGAGAAGAAAGGAGTTCTTTGGGGTCAGTATGGTTTATGGATTGGTGAAAATATGAACCTTCACCTTCTCCACCCTCTTGCGTCCTCTGATTTCACTCCCTTCCTCTCATCCACCTATTCATATAGAATAGCTTAAAGTTACTTGTATATATACACCCATTGCCCTTTTTCTGACAAGTCATGAAATAGAAGTTTGGAGTCAGTGGTCCTGGCCTTAAATCCTGAATCAGCCACATACTGAACATGTAAGGTCAGGAAAGCCACTTTACTCATTGATCTTCAAAGTTTTCATCCACAAAATGAGGATAATGCCATCCACCTCTGAGTGGTATTGTACAGATTAAATCAATCCTGGAGAGGGCATACAAACTTGGTCATGAGAACTTGTTTTATCTTCAGTTAATCTATCGCTTTCTTGTTCCAGGTGTTCGCAAGCAACATCTAAACATTGTTCTCAGGACCCCTGCTCTTGACCTCTTAGGGAATTGTGAACAATTTTGGGGTTGTAGATGATTATCGTGTGTGTTTGTTTTCTAATAAAGCCGAATCTTCTGGATTTGCCTGCCCTATGTGGGCCCCTTGGTGATAAGAAGGTATACTATGCAATATACCACTGAAGAGTATGTTGTCTCTTGAATGTTATGAAGTATAATGAAGCCTGGTGAGTTGATTTAGTCTGAGTAACTTAAAATGGTTGTTGGGAGTGAGAAAATCGAACTACAGTGGATTGAGATTTTCTTCTTCATTGACTATAGCTTAGAAATAATTTTGAGGGGCAAAGAAAAGGAACATGCAATCCAGCAGAAGAGGCAGTCATGATATAATAATGCAGAGATGCAGCCACCCTAATATAGATACATCACATTTGCACAAATAGAAAGATATTAAAGTACTCATAAAAATAAATAGGATTTTAATTTTATGCCTTTTAGGTTATAAAAATAGCATTCATTTAATTTAAAAGGAATAAAAGCACAAAAAGAAAAAAATTCCAAGGATATGTCTTCCATAATCCCATCATCCAAAGACAGCTCCTGTTTACATTCTAGAGAATTTTCTTCAATAATAAAGGGTTTGTGTTAACACACAAGCATAATTCAAGTTCAGCATTTAAACACACAGAACAAGTTTCTTACAGTAACTCCTTTAAGAATGTTTTGTTCTCAACATCTTTTGTAAATTCCCACACAGCTCATTTGGTCTCAGAACATGGTGAGTGTACCAAGAAAAGAGGGTATCTAAGAGGCTTTCTGGTGGCTGGCTCTGAGGAGAGAAAAGGATTCCTGACAACAAAGTCAGACCACACCTGAAAGGCCTTTCAAGCTTATAAGAATGCAGCACCCATTACAATGTGGGGGGAGTTAGCCCTAACACCACCGAGCAGCTCTCAGACAACAGCTAAGAATCTCACAATTCCACTGAAGTTTGATACTTTCTATCTAGAAATAGCATCATATTTCACAGGTTAAGGGCTCAATCCCACAACCCTACCCTCTGCCACAAAAATCAGATGCCATTAGCAAGTCCAGGTGAACATTGCCATATGTTCACCAACTCCAAAGCTCCTTGAACCTACGCCTTTAAGTTTTTATGGAGGCTTCATATATTACATGGTTGATTAAATCATTGGTCATTGGTGATTGAACTCCATCTCCAGAACTTCCCCCCTCCCTGAAGGTTAGAAGGGTGGGACTAAAAGTTCCATCCTTCTAATCACGTGATTCTTTCTCTTGGCAACCAGTCCAGATCCTTAGGTACAGTCCAGCTGTCACTTCATTTACATAGAAAAAAGAGTATTTGTCTCAGCACAGGAAATTCCAGGGGTTTTAGAAGCTCTGTGCCAGAAATGGGCATTAAGACCAAATATATAAATAAATAAAGACATATTATTATAAATCACCATATCATAGCTTATTTCTGCTTCCACAATTCCCTTGTCATTTGAAATAGCAGCTCAAAGACTTCTCTTGTGGAAAAGGCCTGAGAAACAAGCTTTTCCTGCCTTGCCATGTTCAAGCAGGCTGCCTAGTTATTGTCAGATAGAGGACAATCTGAGCAATTGAAATCTGTTACTTCAAGTCGCAGAATTATAAGTACAGCAGAACCAGCCTAAAATGGTCCTATTTTATTTAATGAGGTCTTGAGTTGCTTTTCAGAGACAACAGACCCAAATGCAAGTCACATAGCCAAAGCATGCTTAGAAAAGAGAACTCTGGCCTCCAGCTGCATCTGGAACCTAAATCTTGCTTGTCCCACCTCACCACCCCCAACATGCACAGGGAAAAAAAGGACCAGGACAAAACCAGAACTTGAACACTGGAACTTTTTCAGGAGCAAAGAGTCTGTTGTCCAGGAAGATCTGGAGTTCATGCTCCTTACCATAAATGACCAAGGTCCAAGGTCCTGCAATTGACACTTGCCCCACCAGCACTTCCATATACCTGTTCCTCCAACCCCTTAAATAATCCTTATCCTATCCAGTAAGCAAGATAGATTGGAAGCACCATTAGGTCTTCCATCTTCTTGGTTCGCTACTTTGCAATCAATAAACGTTTCCTCACTCCAAACTCTGACATTTTGAGTTTTTGCTTTTCAAAGTGTTGGGCACACAAACTTGTGCTTGGTAACAGAATCTGTTCACACATATTTGTTGCTTTCATTCAAATTATTCACCTTAAGTATTCAGAGAATAAAGATGAGAGTAGAATGAAGGGAAAGGGCTAGAAAGAGTCTATGAATTGCTTTTGTAACCTGCAACTGTAACCAGACCACTTCCGTGCCAGGGTCTGAGGACTTTTGTGTGTCAGGCAACCTCTCGGTCCTTTACTCACCCTGAAAAAATTTCAAGGACAAGTCAGAGTGAGAACAAAGCACATTTTATTCAGGTAGAGACTAAGAAAAAGGCCAGGCACAGGTGCCACTCTGAAACAAGCAAAAAGTACTTGACTGAGTGGACATGGACCAACCTATGGGTGAGTTGCGCATTTGGTCAGTTAGTTCTTGAGATTTTATGCATTTCCAAGGGGAGGGGGTGTCTCCAAGCTTTGTGGGACCAAATTCTGACTCCGCCTTCTGGTTGGGAAGGGTCTTGTTCCTAATACGGTCTGTTCTGGAAGTGTCAGGGTGTTGGTTCCTTCTGGCTCCTTGGCTCCCTTTCTACTTGTGGTATCAATTTTCATTGTAATGCCTGATGGTATAATGAGCCTTGGGGTTGTTCTCTGGTCAATTTTCTTTCTCCATCTTGAATTGGTCTGAATCTAACTGGTTTTTGTTATCTACCTTCCTGACTAAGGTGATTTAAACCATCTGCTCTTAGGTATCTTCAGTTAGGGACAATAGGGTCTTATGATTTATTAGTTGGCTGTTAATTGCTCAGCCATTCTGGTCATTTGTTTAGTCATTTGTCTCAGTTCCCTCATTCCACTTGCCAGAGAATTTGCCTTGTTTCTTGCTAACCTGTCTCACAACCTTCTGAAGTTCAATAATGGTGAAAAATTGCTGCATAGTTTCCCACTGGAGCATCAGAATAAATTCAGGAAGAAACAGAAACCATTTGGCTTGCTGAATGTTAAGGTATTTTATTGCCCCTATAACATTAGAATCAGAAAAGTTTTTCAATATAAACTTAATTCTAACAGAAAGACATTTATAATGAGTTTTTAACCTTCTCAAAGTCAGTAAGTTCTCATCTCTCAAATTCAAATTCACCTCAGTGCACACAGTGATTACTCATACCCATGAGGTAGAAGAGCTGGAGGAAAGATTATTAGGAAAGACAGTCTATTGTGGTAACCATCACCTTTTGTCTGGAAGGTCTAATCTTATGCTTTAATTTTTCCAAGATTCCCTATCAGGCTGCTTGGCATCCTATGCTAACTCTTAAAAATTTTGACATTCTAAATTTGGTATCTAGGAAACTTATTGCCTTGTTCTTCCTTTCGTATAGATTGACATACTGCTGTCCAGGGTATGTTGGAGGGTTGTTTTGCAGACACATTCTGATTCATGGGTTGGGTAAAAGAGAGCCTCTGTTGCACATGTCTGAGCAATAAATCCATCTTCGAGAGTTTTGGCAGAGATGGGGAAAGTTAACTTCCAAGTCTGTTTCAATAATTAGACCCCTGTGCACTTACTATTCTACTTCAACAAATTCAAGGAAGGTATCCAAGGATGGTTCTATGAAAACAGTATTGAGCATCAAGTCTGGAGTATAAGATGTAGTAAAGTTAAAGACGAGAAAGTCAATATCAAGGTCACGACTCAGATATTAAAGAACAATTTGAGATTAGATGGTGAGGACAGTGAGCTGAGCCAGCACTTCAAGGGTTTGTCTGTAAATATATCCTGTTTTATGGGTTTTCACCAGGGGAAGCTTCCTGAATAAAAAAACTGGGACGAGGGTAAAGACAGGGACCTCCTCCTTTCCACAGGTGTGGAAGAAGAGATTTCAGGCAGATTCACTGCTTAGAAGCCTAACTGGTCATGTAATAATCATGTAAGTCTTGTCAAGCCACTGTGAAAAACAGTATGGAGTTTCCTCAAATCATGGAACTGCTGTTTGACCCAGCAATTCCACTTTCAGGAATACATCCTAAGCATCCTGAAACATCAATCAGAAAGAATATACGCATCTCTATGTTCATAGCAGCATTATTTAAAACAGTTACTATCTGGAAATAGCCCAAGTGCCCATCAGTAGATGATTGGATAAAAAAAAGATGTGGTACATTTACACAATGGAATACTACATGGCTATAAAAAAGAAGGAAACATTACCTTCAAGATGGCATGGAAGGACCTGGAGGACATTATGCTAACTGAAATAAGCCAGTCAGAGAAAGACAAATACCATATGATATAACGTATATGTGAAATCTAATGAAAAAAGTAAACTGATGAACAAAATAAAACCAGAGGCATGAATACATGGAACAGACTGAAAGATCTTAGAGGGGAGGGAGATGGGGGGGACAGGAAGAGAGTAGCCAAAGATCACATAGGCACGTATGCATAGGCCATGGACACAGATGGCAATGTGGTGAAGGTCGGGGGAGTGGGGATTGAGTGGAAGGAGGCAAAGGGAAGAGGAATGGGGACATCTGTAATAGTGCCAACAATAACAACAACAACAATAATACTTCAGAAGAGTTTAAATAATTTTCACCTAGATTTACATGACATTGAGTTCATTTCAACCTTGGATGCCAATAGTCTGAGCATCCAATAGGATGCCTCGGATGCTCAAGCATATTTCAAATATACTCTCCACTCCAGACTCCTGGTATATAGCAAATGTGTGAGAAGGTAATTTTATTTGAGACTTCCTGGGGAGAATGATGGCATGAAGACACATTTTCCATTGCACTAGTAAAGATGGTAGTAAAAACAATCTAAAAACAAAAAAGGAAAGTCTTGTCAAGGCCTCTCACCTATAAAGCATTACAGAGCCTGGATCAGTGCTGCCCTTCATCTGGATGCTTTGGGAGGGAACTACCAGCACAGGTGACTCACACCCAGTCATATCAGCTTCCAGCTCTTCTGTATTTTATGTTTTGGTTCTGGTGACCAGGTTTCCACCTGGTTCCTAAAAACAAAACACCATTTTGTACCCCTTGCCTAAACTGGGGCCTAATTTTAATCCTCATCTCCAAGTATATCCTGACAAGGCTAAAGCCTGGTGTTGGCAATCCCATTTCATTTCGAAGTGGGGAGTCTTCCCTTTGCTCCCACTCCCCACTCAGTTGGAACTCACGTGATTTGCTCTCAGCAGTCTCTGTGTAGCCTCCCAGAATCTCCAGTCCTGCTTCTGTCTCCCCCATGGCCGTGAATCGATCCACTTTGCAGGGAAAGCACTTTATTTTTCAGTTTTCAGGAATGCCCTCCAACGTTTGTTCTAGGTGGACTTCCTGCTTTTCTCCTTGAGAGATAACTGGGATGTTGGTTATTATTTGCCTTCCCTAGAACACAGATGTTGGAGGGGAATTCCCTGTGTAATTTGCCTCACATCTTAAGTGAGAATACCTCTGAGTATTTCAGTACTATTGTGTTAGGATTGTCTCTATTACAACACCCTCTGTATTAGTCTAGGTTCTACAGAGGCACAGAACTATATATATATATAAAATTGGCTCCTGTGGGAATCTGAGAAGTCCCAAATTCTGCAGCAAGCTGGAAATCCAAGAAAGCTAACAGTATAGTTCCAGTCCAAGTCCAAATGCTGGTTAACCAGGAATGTCAATGGTATAAGTTCCAGTCTCAGTTCTAGTCCAAAGGCAGGAGGAAACTGATGCTCCAGCAAGACAGTCTGATAAAGAGAGAGGATGTTCCTGTAGCTTTATGCTTCTATTCAGGCTTTCAGCAGACTGGATGAGACCCACCCCCCTGGAGAGATCAGTCTGCTTTACTTTGCGGACCCAAATGTCTATCTCATCCAGAAACACCTTCACAAACACACCCGGAATAATGTTTAGTCAAGTATCAGAGCACCCTTCCCTCTTTTATTCTGGTGACTGAAAAGCATACTTTCTACTACCATGACCACTAAATTCAGGGTCATCAACCTGAATATGATGCTCCAGGAGCAAAGTTTCAATGCTCAGCCTTGGAGAAGTAGTTGAAAAAGAACTGGTCTTTTGTTATTGTTTTACTGTTTCTAGTCTCCCTTTCCTCCAGGTGCATTCCTCACACCCCACCTTCCTGTCTTATCAGGCTCTGTCCCCACCTATCCCACAGCCCCCATCCCTGACTGATCTACTGCACAGGTTTGTCACACAGACTTCAGGTTTCACCCCTGTGGGAGCCGACTGTGTTCCTACCTTAGTCTTTGCTGAAAACAAATTCCCGAATGCATTATGATAGCTGTAACAACAGCTGTCCTCTCTTGTGTAGTCACAGTACTTCCTGTTTGCTGTATTTTACATATGTCAGCATACTAAATCCTCACAACAACTCTGTGAGTGATGACGATTTCTATTTTGCAGATACTGTTGCTGGACTTGGATTGCAAACTTGCCCAAGGCCACACAGCTATTAACGGTAATGCCACAATTTAAGGGAACACGTCTGACTCCACAGTGGGTCCACATCATCACTGTGCATGGACTTCCCTGCTCCTGCCTCTCCGGATTGTTTCACAAAAGATGGAGTAGCTGGCTCAAGCAGAAAATTTCACCCCTGATTCAGTCTGGTAGCTCCAATATATCCAGATACATGATCTTTTCCAAACATTGGCATAAACAGAAGTTTGAAAATCTGATGTGACTTCTCTGAGCAATTAAGAGGCTATATTCTGTAGGCATGCCATTCAAATTCACTATTCATCATCACAGACTTTCAGATACACTGAAGGTCATGATTGAAAACATGGTTATTTTAAGAGATGGCATTGCTCTCAAAAGACACAGTAGGACCATTGCCGAAAGATTTCAACTCAGATCTAAATTCAGAGATGAATTCTTCTTTCAGCTCAAATGACGCAGGTTTGTTGGTTGGGGTGTGAGTAGGAGGTGAGGAGATAAAAGGGGGGTACTCATTTTTATCCATCTCTTGCTCACCTTTTGATAGTTGCCTACTTCCCCTGTACTTGGCAAATTCCAGTTCCTTGCTGTGCCCTGCCATCCCCATTTCATTAATTTGTTAAGGAATATTTCTGAATGAGGGCAAAGCTTTAAGGAGAATTGAAAACTGTAGACACCTACACAATGAATTGTTTTTGCAAAAGGATGCAAAATTTTGGGGGGTCATGTTTTCCTCCAAATACGTGGTGGAAATATGTTAAAAGCACTTCCACCTTTGCCCTGAGATTTTGCTTTCTCATCAAACTCTTTACTCCCATACCCAGCCACCCCGAAGCCCTGACAACATGGGGCACAAAGGTATGGGAGGGGAACTGCAATGCATATAAACAATGGATAATACTTAGTGGTAAATTGAGTTATGGGACTTAATCTTCTGCTTTTCTGTAGTAGCATTACATATTCACCCTCTTGCCTTTCGGGAATAGTATATATTTCCACCTCATGTCTTTCAGTTGGCCCACATGCCTTTTTTAGCCAATTGGTTTTCAGCAGACATGTCATGAGCAAAGGCTGGCATCCTGCCACTGGTGCCTTCACTATGAGAAGAGCACACTGTCAGTGCTCACTGGTCCCAGGATGCATAGAGGCACATGGAGCAGAGCTGAAATGGACCTACAGCTTGGGTTCAAGTTGAGCCTGCTCCCGCCCAGGTCACTTGAGTCTCAGCTTTAGGCAAAAGCAGCAAGAGACCGATAGCACATTGTCATACCTTCTTTCTAGACATAAATGTTCATTTTTGTAAGACACTGGATTTGCAGGTGGCTTGTTATATCACATTTTTGTGAAAAACAGCTGGCTGAGTATAAATCAAATCAGGATAACAAAATTATTAGAAATGAGCTCACGACACAGAGGTATAGGTTGTAAAATGTCAGATTTTACTAGTATTCACTAAGTGCCAAAACTGTGCTGGTCACTTTACACATTCTCTCATTTAGATTTTACAGCTATCCTGTGAGCTAAGAGTTGGTGCACTCAGTCCCTGAAGGTTTAGAGAAATTAAATGACTTTCTTAAAGCCTCCACAGTTAAGAACTAGATCTGAATTGGAGATTTTCTATTAGACCTGCTTCTGCTTTGTAAAAACAATTTTCTTTTCTCACCTTAGTCCTTTTAATTGAATTTGTGCATATTTCTAAAGTAGGATAGAAAAAATAGTAAGAATACTTTACAATTGGCTGCATTGTATGTCTGTGTGTACATTACTGTATGTTCACATAGTTCTCTATTTTTTCCCCATCACTCACATTTGTACTTGCAGATAAGGATGCTTGGAACAACCCTGCCATTTTACGGGTTTGGGAGGCTTGTTCACCCAGAGGGCCTTCATGTTCCCCTTGACTCAACTATATGCATTTTTTCCTGACTTTATGCCCCTGACTTCTGTTTTTAATGATCATTTGCTTTAGAAAACTCCCAATAAATTATTTCTCTGTTCATTGGAAATGTAAATGTTCCCCTTGCCTTTGCCGGTTTTACAACCTAGGAATGTCTTCTTCAAGGACTTGGGCAATCCCTTTCAAATGTCATCTTCACTACTGAGCTCCTATCACCCCATCCTTGTGGGAAGGCAGGAACCCGACTTCCATAAGCATAGGGTTGCCAACCTGAGTGGTCCAACCATGTTGGTCAACTAGCCTTCCCCCTAAAGTCACCCTGTACATTTCCCACTAGCTCTCGACCCCTATCAATGGCCTTAAACAATGCCTTTCTTGCCTGTTCCACTCCACCTGGTGCAATTTTTCTTTGACATGAAGAAGGGAATAATTCCTTTAAGAATCCTCAGTAAATGATTGGTCAGAGCTTAAATTCAGAGTCACTTGGTTTCAAACCTCAACCTTCTAGCCTTTCCTTTTTACTCATACTCATTTATTATTGAGATTTAGGTCTCTTGGCTTTGCTTCTTTTCTCTAGTCTAACCTTCACAGGGCTTTGTTTGTGGACTTTTCGTTATTTTTCCTTGGGTTGGGAGGTTGGGGGAAGGAGCCTTGGTTCAGAGCCTCAGCTTTTTTCCATTGTGTAGGAGAGGCTTGGCCTCAGGTCCGTAGAGACTGTTAGTCTCAGAGGATTGCTTTGGTTAATACTCTAGAAAATGCCCCAAAGCCTGTTATTGGAAGCAGTAATGTGGACTCCAAGATATTTTTAATTAAAAGTGTATTGTTTGAAGTCAGCCTTTGGCCTCCTATTTAGTTCCATGCGGTTCTTGACACTTGTTCATTGGGCTAAAAAATTTCTCGTTTGCTCCACAGGATGGCAGTACAGGTTAATGTTAAACCTCACCATACCCATCCCTTCAGAATCTCACAGTGGGGTTTTGTTCAGAATTGGCACTCAACTCTCCTTTTCTCCATATGCCCACAGCCTTCTGCAACCCTGCTCTCCACATTTCTCACTTCACCCTTTTCTGAACCAAACAAAGGCAGTCTCTTCAGTTCAAAGAGGACATGTATGAATGAAGATCCATGCAATACACCAGCTCCATTATAAAAGACCCCAGACAGAGGAGGCTGGGCCCAACTGCCCACAAAACCACATGCAACTAAGCCGTAGTTCAGGGCTGGTGAGTAGTTGTTTATAAATAGCAGTGGTCAGTTACACATCGTCCAGCAACCTGAGCTAATCGCTGTTAATCAGTAAAGTCATTGAAGTGTAACAGCCTCATTGGCAGAAGATTGACTTGGGTCCAGGCGGGAAGGAAACAGTCTGGTGAGTAGTCAGATGGTAATTACTTAATCAGGTCAGCGTGGCCTCCGACGAATCAGCTGTGGAGAAGTGACTGCAAAACCTTTTCAGCGGCCGCTTTCTTCCACTCCAGAATGGTGAAGCGAGGCAAATAAAATCTGTGAAACTGTGAAAACTGGGTACTGCTTGCAGACTTTAAGAAGCCAGAACAAGGATATTCCTTGTGTAAATAATTAGAATAACATTCAATTCTAGTCTTCATAAAAAGGTGATTTTTTTAAAAGCTACCTTCTTACCTCTTTAAATAGTAAGATGCTCTTCTAAGACACACATAGGTCAGCGTTACCTTCTTCTGGAGGAAACAACTACCTTACACCTTAAGCTTCATCAATTTTCGTAGTACTGAGGCTTTCAAAATTGGGAATTAACCAAGAAAAAGGGGAGATATAACTAGAAATGTGTCCATGGAGGGTCTTATTTATGTTGTTCCCCACAGCAGAGACATCTTCTTTATACCATTCCTTTTCCTTTAGTCCTTGTTAAAAATGGCATTATGAATTTTTGAAAAGCTAATGTCATCTCCTGCTCTTCATCTTTCACAGTGCTTAGCACAGGTTTATGACAGGACTTTCTAGATATGCATTGGTTAGCTCTTGTTCAACAAACATAGCATGAAATCAAATTACTGGAGAGCTTCACCTAACTAAGAAGTGAAGACCTAACATTTCCAAACCTAAAACTTTATCAAGGCCAAAATAAATGCCAACACTCTGCAAAATCACTGCTCAGTCTTCTTCAATAAAATCTTTAACAAAAATTTATTGGAAAGAATCTCCTAAGCTTACCATGGAAAGACCTAGAAATCCACAAAAACAGTGATATTTAACTTTAGTCCTCTTTTTCAGGAAACAGAGGAGAATTATTATAGGATTATATGAAGAAAGTAATTTTTTTAAATATTACTTTCCAAATCTCAAACGGGTGTGCGGTAGGTTTGAGGAGAATAATGTATTTTTGAATGCAACTGGAGAGGTTTAAAAAAGAAAGCCTTTTCTGGTCCCCATGGGGGGAAAATCAGCTTTAGACTGTTAGCAAACACATCTAAAAGTTCAATGAAGTTCAGTTAGTTGCTATGCCAACCAGCAGAAGACCTGTCCAGATATGAATTGATCACACAAATAAAATCTCCCCATAGATGATGCTTGTTTGGCTTACGGGCATAGCCTTTGTAAAAACCCTTGAAAAATCAAAGGTCTGTCAGTTTGGAGGATTTATTTGGACCACCATCCAAATTTCCTCTGTGTATTATAAAATACTTCATTTTTTAAATAAAAAAAAATTGAACATTTGTTTCTGGGGTGGGCAGTGGGGGGATACTTTTTTCTTTTCCTTTTTCAAGTGTAAAAGTAGCAAATAGAGAGAGAGAGTTACATATAGATTCTGATTCTGAGAAAGAAAAGTGGCTAGAGCTAAAGTAGTAAACCTTGGAAGATGTTTTCAATTTCAATATCACCTTGTGATATGAAGTCTGACAACTTACCTTCATCTCTTAACATCACGCCCCGCTCCGCACCCTGCCATGGGTAGGGTCCCTAAGCAGTCTTTGTAGGAAGGCCCTAATGAATGTTGTTTGAAGAGTTCCTTTGAGACTTTGCTTTGAGGTTTTTGTACTCCATATCCATAGAGTGAACTAGTTTGAGGCTAAATAAAGAGGCAATGTGGGTAACATAGTAGTTGACACCAACATTTAAGGGTTGGAGGAGAAAACAATAAGATGCTATCATATTTTTCTATTTATATCCATTATTGCCCCCCTGGAAAGTCAGTTTGGACTATCTTTTTTCCTGTTGTTAGGATCCCCCTTCAGACCTACGAGGTGTGTCTAATCTAAGGAATGGGAAAAATGGACCAAACATTTCGGAATTGTTATGACACATTGTATGTGTATTCTGAATACATACATCAGTATATGGGGGTGGGCAAAAGTAGACTTACAATTATGAGTACACAAAATATGGTTTATTTTTGTGTCACTATTTATTAATTATTGTATTACTTTTACATGAACAATTGTAAACCTACTTTTGCTGAGCCTTGTGTATGCCTAGCAGCACAACCTATGAATTAGAGTCACCAATCATTTATTATGTCTGTTTTGTATATGACCTTGACCTACTTTAATTCCATATTCCTGAATATGTTCAGAAACCTTTTTACTACAATTTTCACCTCTCAAATCCCCACACAAATTTGGATTCTTTAATGTTGATCCTTGGTAACATCTGCAGGACTGACTTTTGTAGGAAGTGTTAGTTTTTACCTCTGAATCATTCCTCTCATTCCTAACTTTTTAATCTATACTTTACCTTAGCTAATGTTGCCCTTGACCTCTTTGCAAGAGCCTTGAATTCCCCAATAAGGTATGAAACAGATATTATAAATATTAATGATTTTAGAGCAAGGTCGTCCTGTAGATCAGATTAAGAAACACATCCTTGACAATGAGTATAGGAACTAATGTAAATTCCTGGAGAAAGATTATTGACTACCCGAACTACGTGCAAAGAAATTGATATTCAGTCTATGCAAATAAGAAAACAACGAGCCAAAAGTGAACAAGTACTTCCCAGTGGGTTTCTTTGTGTCCAAAACTCTCCTTTATGTTGTTGGTGCCACTGTAACAAAGGCGCACCTGCCTGTAATGTGATTAGTCTGTTTATCCTGGATTGTCAAAGTGGATTGTATCTCCAACAGTGAGCTCATGGGGCCCTTCCTCTGTGGTTTCTATCCCCCAGGAATGAACACAGCTCTGCAGGCTGAAGAGAAGTGATTCTAGGTTTATATCCCAAAGCAAGCTCAGTTCAGGGGAACGGAGTCTTCCCCCTTTCTGCTTTTGAGTAAGGGTTTAGATTCAAGTACTGACTTGGAAAGAAAAAGAGAAATAGCTGTAATACTACAAATAAATATTTACATGGTTATATATTTCTACAGGTAGCTCAATGAAGGGTGTGGCTTAGAAACTCTGTAAATTGAAGACAATTCTTAACCTGCTTTCTTTCTTCCTGCTCTGTCATAGACCAGCTTTGGGCTATTGAAAGAAAGAAATCTTGAGTTAAAAGATATGGTTTAAAAGTGTTCCCAAGTTAATACTTGCAGTTGTTTGGGATAGGTAATATATTATGTGTCAATTAAAATGATCTGCTTCACAGTTGTGGAAGGGGCTGGTAGGAAGCATGGTGGTGTGGTAGGTAGTGGCCAGGGCAATGGTGGGTAGCCTTCTTGCTCCACTCCCGAAGTGCTGAAGAGCCAGCCTGTGCAGAAGAGCCTGCTCCAGCAGGATTGATATTTTATCCCATTCCAATAACCCATACGCCACTATACTGGGAAACAAAATTTGTCATCACATGTTATCCTTACAAGAAAAATGCACACTCTTCTCCCCCACGTTCACTCAATGGAAAATAGTAGTAAAGTGCAAGAAACATTATGTAAGAAATGGGATTGGAGGCTGAGATGGAACAATTGGAGAGAGATGTTGGGATGATGAGTAGAACCTACTGAGAAGCTGTATAGCTGGTGACCATCAGCAGAGAGCTGAAGGAACAGCAAACAGCTATTGACTGCTTTGGTTTTCCAATTCTCTATGATGGCTTAGGGGTTCTGCTGATGGGGTTCCCGTATCTACTGTGGAAATCCATGGGCAGTGAGGAAGAATAGGTGAGTTGATAGTGCCCAACCTGCATTTTAATTAGAGTCACTTAATTTTGATCTGTTTTATATATTGGGATCCTATGAAGGATGTCATTTGAAGAATCAGGTCTTTTAAAAAATAAAAACACTACCCACAATAAAACCTGTTGCATATTAGGGAGCTCTGAAAGAATGTTTGGATCTTGTCATTAAGTCAGTGAAAAAATAAGAGGGGACACCCCGTGAGGTGATTCCCCCATCAGTGGGGCTGAAAGTGCACCCACAGTACAGGCCCACTGGCAACACAATCAGTATCCCTTCAGAACTTACCATAAATGCAAATCTTTGGACCCTACCTAGACCTACCTGAAGCAGAAACTTTGAGGGTAGACCCCCCCAAATCTGTATTTTAACAGGACTTCAGTTGATTCTGACTCATATTCAAGTTTGAGAACAACTGCCATTAGATTGCCAAGTAAAAGAAATGAGGTAAAATGAGTAGAAAGAAGCTACCAGAGCAGCTTCTAAGGAAAACCTATTCCAACTATTGCCAGTCAGTCCCATCCAATCCAAATGATCAGAGAAGATTGGTTTTCAGTTTTGGGGACAGGAACATGCCTCCATTCCTTCTTTTCCTCAAATCCCACATATATCAGTCAAAATATAGCACTGTCCTTACAAGGTAAAGCCGTTGAACACACCTTTGACAACCCAACCTCGGTCCAAAAATGTTAATTTGAAAATAGGTAGAGTTATATAGGAGTTAATAGCAGAACCACCAACAAACTCTAGTTTTACTAGACAAATGCCCTCTTGAATATTATGGATTCGTTATTTAAAACAACTTTATATAAATTCAAGCCTATCTAAGTCACTAGATGATGGGCATCTTGGACCAGTGCTAGAAGAAGCTGTAGTCTGAGGGAATGAGGGAGAGTGAGAACTGTGCATTGCCTTCCTATACTCAGTCATCTGCAGCCAAAGCTGCTTTCCTGAAATGAGAGATTCCTCTGTGCGAGGTGGTTCCCAGAGACAGATTCCACTGGAGTCTAAACCTGGCTCTTCTCAATGCTTTAGTTCAATGGCGTTACACCACTAGATGGCTCTAGAGTGTCTATCCTGCATAGGAAAGGCCAGAGATTTGAAAAACGGAGTGCACTTTGTGAGCCACCCTCAGCCATCTTCCTCCACGATTGGCTCCCACTCAACCAAAAGCGATGTCTCATTTTCTCTCCTCCCTCTTCCAAGAGTATCCCAGTGACAGAGTCTCCAAGGGAAAGATAAATGTCTCAGACCAAGAAAGCATTTGTCTTCACATTCCAAACTTTCAAGCCCGGGCCGGTGATATGTGTACACTGAAAGAGTGAAGCAACAGTCTGTCCTTAAATTTGATAGCATTTCATAACATAGGTGGTTGGGGTTATTAGGGAGCATAACAGCACAAACACAAATCAGAGATTCCTAATGCACAGTCTCGCCTGATCAAGGAAGGCTTAAAGACAAGCTGGTAAGCATTATCTTTATCCACATTGTCTTTTTATTTCCTTTCTAGAGGTGTTGGTTAGGGTGAAAATTTAAGTTGTTTTTTTTTTTTTTTTTAGTCTTTAACATTATTGTAGTTATCATCTTTTTAATCTGTGTATGAACTCGGTTTCTTCTAGGCTCAGCTTTTTCTTTTAAGTTGGTTCAACTTGATGGCAAACTTTAACATGGGCAATTAGGTTTACCCAAGTCTCCTAGTGTAAGAATAAATTGTTTCCAGGGCGGACATTTGAACTAAGAGAAAAGCAACCACTAACTGAAATTTTCCATCTAAATGCCTAAAAGAATTTGAATCGAGAGACAAAATGCCTGAGTTCAGAAGGAAGAAGGCTCTGGGTTTTGAAAAGTCACTTTTTGTCAGAGTAGGAGGCAAATCAAAGTCCTAAGTAGTTTGAAGTCATGGGGTTGCTGATGCCATGAGTAAGCAGAGAAGAACAGAGCATATGTGAAGAAAATATCAGATAGGAGAGAAAATATAGACAAAGAAAGATGGATTGTATATTTATCTGAAACAGTTCCCATGAGCACTGCTTTATTTGACTGCTATCAAATTGTACATGTGATTTTTTTAAATTATATTTTATTGATTATGCTATTACAGTTTTCCCAATTTCCTCCCTTTATTCCCCTCCACTCTGCATCCCCCAACCCTCCAGCATCCCCTGCTTAGTTCATGTCCATGGGTTATACATATAAGTTCTTTGAGTTCTCTGTTTCCTGTACTGTTTTTTACCTCTCTTGTCTATTTAATGCCTACTAATCATGCTTCTTCTTCCCTGTAACTTTCCCCCCTATTCCTCCCCTTCCCTTCCCCACTGGAAACCCTCCATGTGATGTCCATTTCTCTGATTCTGTTCCTGTTCTAGTTGTTTGCTCGGCTTTTGTTTTTGTTGTTTTTCTTTATTTTTTTAGGTTCATTTGTTGATAATTGTGAGTTTGTTGTCATTTTACTGTTCATATTTTTGATTTTCCTTTTCTTAGATAAGTCCCTTTAACATTTCATATGATAATGGCTTGGTGATGATGAACTCCTTTAACTTGACCTTACCTGGGAAGCACTTTATCTGCCCTTCTATTCTAAATGATAGCTTTGCTGGATAGAGTATTCTTGGGTGTAGGTCCTTGTCCTTCATGACTTCAAACACTTGTCTCCAGCCCCTTCTTGCCTGTAAGGTTTCTTTTGAGAAATCAGCTGATAGTCTAATGGGCACTCCTTTGCAGGCAACTCTTTCCTTTCCTCTCACTGCTTTTAAAATTCTATCTTTGTCTTTAATCTTGGGTAACTTAATGATAATGTGCCTTGGTGTGTTCTTCTTTGTGTCCAACTTCTTTGGGACTCTCTGGGCTTCCTGGACTTCCTGAAAATCTATTTCCTTCACCAGATTGGGGAAGTTTTCCTTCATTATTTGTTCAAATAAGTTTTCAATTTCTTGCTGTTGTTCTTCTCCTTCTGGCACCCCTATAATTTGGATATTGGGATATTTCAGGTTGTCCCAGAGGTTTGTAAGACTGTCTTCACTTTTTTGAATTCGTGTTTCTTCATTCTTTTCTGGTTGGATGTTTATTTCTTCCTTTTGTTCCAAATGGTTGCTTTGAGTCCTGGTTTCCTTCCTGTCACTGTTGGTTCCCTGAATATTTTGCTTTATTTCATTTTGGGTATCTTTCATTTGTTCTTTCATTTTTCGGCCAAACTCAATCAGTTCTGTGAGCATTTTGATTACCAGGGCTTTAAATTCTCCATCAGACAGGTTGGCTATATCCTTACAACTTAGCTCTCTTTCTGAGGTTTTGCTCTGTTCTTTCATTTTGGCCCTATTTCTTTTCTTTTCTATTTTTTTTTTTTTTTTTTTTTTGGCATACCTGATAAATTGTAAGGGGGCAGGGCCATAAGTATTCACCCAGGTAGGGCAACACTCCTAGCTGTTCTGCAACGCTGCCTGTAGGGGAGGGGCCAGAGAGGAAACAGTGCAGCTCCCCTGCTCGTCTCAAGTGAACTTTTCAACAGACTCTCATGTCAGACTGGGAGTTTCTCCCTCTGCGGCAACTGCTTCAGTTCACAGCTAGCTCTGAGTCTCAGCTTCCCCTTAAGTCAGCCCTGCCCATGCAGCCCTCGGAGCTTGGCCACCAGCCCCGCCCCCCCAGTTCACTGCCTCACGGTGATTTCTCTCCGTCCGCCACAATACTAGTCTGGTTGTTCTGTTTGCCTGTTTCTTTTGTACTGTGGTTGCTGGAGTTCCATGCAGTTTGATTTTCTGGCACTTCTGATGTTTATTGATTTTAGATTGGTTGTTATCCTCCTTTTGGTTGTGTGAGGAAGTGAAGGGTTTCTACCTATGCCTCCATCTTGTCCGGAACTCCTGTACCTGTGATTTTCTAAGTCTTTTCAACCATTTCCTCCCTTACCCTTTGAGATTATCCTTGAGCTTACTGGTAAAAATCCCTGTTCATCTTAAGTCAGTTCCACATACAAAATTCCTGATAGGAATTCCTGATAGTTTACAAAGTAGAGGGAATTTCTGGCTTAAAGGAACACTAAAACTTGCTGAGATAAGAACTTTCTTTCAAATGTCCCTTGATGCTCAAATGGCACAACTAACTTGCCAAGACAGTCCTTAGACTTGTGGTGGAAATGCAGCCCACCCTTTCCCAACCACTGTCCATCATTATACTGCCTTGGAGACCAGAGAACTGATTGAAAGGAAGACTCTGTCTCTGAGTCCTTGGCCTCAATGGATGTTTTAGTCTTTGTCACCACCATCTCTTGAAGGGATGACAAATTTATTTTCTGATGTGGATTCTCTTCCTTTGTTATTCTGTACCCTCCCATAAGGGTGGAATATTCTAAGCGCAAACTGCATTTTTTTCATGGCTTGCTTTAATTCATCTTACCTATAAGAAAAATAAAATAAAATAAAATACGTTAATATGGCCTTCAGAGGCCTTGGTTGAGACCCTGTTCACCTCTCTAACTTCATCTTAGAGCTCTATCGTCTTTGTTCTCTAATGTGTTTTTCTTCTTCTTCTCCTTCTCCTTCTCCTTCTACATCTTCTTCTTTTGTGAATATAAGTCTGGTACAATGTGTCTATTTAGCATTGTGTGGTTCTTGGAAAAACATATTTTGGAAGCAAATATTAAAAAAACATTCAATTGCAAGAATGTTTTATTACAACCAACAATCTCAGGGACACATCCATTTTTGTGAATTGATGTGTGTTTCTACTTGAAGGATGGAATGAGCACAAAATACATGACAAGAATAGAATTGAAATGTGTGGGCAGTGGTGGTGGGAATTCCAGGCTAGTTCAAGGTTCTAGGGGAGGCTTGGTTCTTACCAAATATACATTCCTTTTATTTTCTGGGTATCCTTGATATTTTTTCCAGGAACTACCACAAAAAGTTTTCCCACTAGAATGACTTTAATCCATATGAAAAGTAGGATGGACATTGCCTGCAATTTATAAAAGTTAAAAAAAAATGTTTTTACTACTTTTCCTCTGGGTGTGAAAAAACTTAAAAAAAAACATGTTCAATGACAGTTTTTAAAAATTTGGAAAAAATATGAATAGGGAAAAAGAGTCCTCTTTGTTGTCATCAAACTGTTATCCTCAGTTGAAATCATAGAAAATTTACTCAATCAAGAGAGACTGTTAAATTTACTATTTTCCATGTTGTTTTCCTTTTATATCATTTTAATCTATCAAGACTCCTTTTAAAAAATCATCAGTACAAAATATAGGCCTGTAGATACTCTCTCATCACTCTCAATATTCAGATTTCATAAAAAGTTTTCCCTCTACCCCATGGGTGAATTTCACACTTTCTCTTCTAAAAACTCAATACG
Organism: Glossophaga mutica; assembly: GCA_039655065.1. Classification (NCBI taxonomy): domain Eukaryota; kingdom Metazoa; phylum Chordata; class Mammalia; order Chiroptera; family Phyllostomidae; genus Glossophaga; species Glossophaga mutica. The sequence goes on from CM077308.1 coordinate 26,476,976, forward strand.
ATTTCTGAGTTTATCGGTATCACTGTGTGTCCGACACAGGTATTGTTGGATTCCTTCTGCCTTTTGAGAAATTCTTCTTTTTTGATGTAGTTGGGCAAGTTAGGCGCTCACTTTTCACTCTCCCTCTCACTACTTTTGGAATTTACAATGTTACATTGAACTACATGAAATCACATAAAGCTGCCTATGTTTGACAAATGTGTCATACAAAAATGGGCAATTTCATGTGATACAACCTAATGTTTTAATGATAGCAAACATTTACTGAGTGATTGCTAAATTTCAAGTGTTACGTAAATGCTTTGTATACATTATTTTTTAATTCCTCATTTTATCAACAAGGAAATTGAGTATCAGAGAAATTAAACATAAATTACCCAGAGTCAAATCACTGTTCAATATTGTCACTGAGTTAAACCTAGATCTAACCCACTCCAAAGTCCATGCTGTTAAATACTAACACTGACATTTTAGGGTGGTTTCTGAGCTTTTATATTTTTCTGACAGTTTTTAGAATATCATTATTACTTCTTTTCAGAGGAAGCTATCAACAACTCAGATAAAAGTAGTAATTTCAGACAAACGTTCTCATGGTTCATATAGACAAAGCCAAATAAAATGTGCTTTGAAGGAGCAATGCTTAGATGAATATCCAGATGTTTCCAAATGACTAAACAGTAAATTGCATTTTTCGCTTTTCATTGGAATGGTTTACCATTTTGTGGATAAAATATTCTACATGTCCCAAAAGCAATTTATTTTTCTTCAAAACTCAGTGAACTGGAGCCTCTAGAAACAGGGTTCAATCCCTAATAACCGAGTACATTTTTATGCTCCTTATTTGGCACCGAAGGAGAACACAGAAATCTGGGGGAAATAACCATTCATGCTGTATCACTTACCCTCACAAATCATTTCAGAAATAAATCTGTGTCTTCTGTCTGCTAGAAACATTTTAGAAGTTTTTAAAAGTCATTTTTAATTACTGAGGATGCAGTCTATATGTGGCTTTAATAACATTTTTTAAAGCGCGGAAACTGTACGTTCAGAACCAAAATCAAATGTGCTCTGTGGGCTTTAGAACATAGGATTGTGCAGCCATCTGGCCCCCAGGCCATCTCTGCATTTAAGACGTTAATAACATTTTTAATTTAAGTAATAGATAAATCTGTTTCAAGTGCCTCAGCATCCACTCTCAACATTGCCTGCAGATCTGTTGATCCTAAATAATATTTTCAAGCTGTGGTCAGGTTATTGGTGTTCTGAAGCAATCTGGAAATACCAAGTTCTTATGCCAGGAAATGGGTCAAACTGTAATCTCTTCATGTTACTGTTTTGATTTCAAAAATAGCTCTGTCCTTTCACACACTAGGAGCCTGTATACTTTACCCTTCTCATGGATTTGATTACAGCTGCCATTCTATGTTTCAGTGAAAACTTTATTAAATATCTACTTTTAATTAACCTCTCCGGCACTGGAACCTCTCCTCAACCTCAACCTATTTTTAGGCTGCCAGAGTGGTTTCACTTTTCTTCTTAAATAGTCATCCTATATGTCATCCTCCAGTAATTATTACAGAAAATAGCACCATACTTGTACTTGCTTAGCCAAGAGAGACAGCATGCATGTTAGAGTCAGAGAGATTTACACTTGGATCTTAGCTCCGCCACATGGGGCTGTGTGATCCTGAGCAAGTTACACTCTTTCCTGCTGTCCTCATCGGTGAAATGGAGACGTCATGGGGTCGTTAGGAGGACCTCACTACAAAAGCAACATCAAGTGCCCTCAGTGCTAAGAGCACAGTTATTTGCTTTAGATACTAATTCCTTTCATTTCTGTTCAGTGCATACCTACATCTCACACAGAAGTAGATGAAATAATTCTCTTCTATTATTCTCTTGTTCTCTTGGCTTTATCTTTACTTTTGGAAGCTGACATATTGCTATGTCACCAATTAACTGTTTCACTTGAGAGCTGTGCTAAGTTCAGTTGGCCCAATTTCATTTTTTTAAGATACAGATGCTTCTTTCTCATGATATTTTCATAAGAGTGGGCCAAGCACATGCATTTACTCCATAAGCATCTTTATCATTTGGATGTCTATATGGGGCTTTCTCTCTGGCTTCTCTCTTCATGACACTGGTGGGGACAAAGGGGTAGGATCCAGAGATGAAAAGGGACCAGAGTTATCTGGAAAAGGAGAATTAACTCTCTTGTCCAAGTAGCAAACTAAATCAATAGCCCTTTACTCACATCTTTTGTTCTTTTAATAAATGGCACCACAAAGACTAAGGCCAATACCAGGCTTGCTCTACTCATGTCCCCTCCAGTGGTTTTTATGGAAAATAGAATGTGAGAACCCAAGAGAACAACCCAAAGATATATCTAAAAAATGACCCACATTGTTGGTTCTTCAGCTTGACCTTAAAACGTTGTCTTCAAAACAATTTAGAAGGCTAGGTTAAAGGATGAGCTGAGAGGGTACTCCCACCTAAGTGAGTTGTCTTATGTTTGCAGAGTGAGCATACACTATTTTATTTATATGGTGGGTTATTGCTTAACTAACTATAGGCTTAGTGGTATGGTTAGAAATAGAATGCAGCCCTGGCTGGTGTAGCTCAGTGGATTGAGCACGGGCCTGCGAACCAGAGGATCGCGGTTCGATTCCCAGTCAGGGCACATGCCTGGGTTGCAGCCAGTTCCCGGCAGGGGACACATGAGAGGCAACCGTACATTGATATTTCTCTCCCTCTCCTTCTCTCCTACCCTTCCCCTCTAAAAGATAAATAAATAATAAAAAAGTTTAGGAAAAAAAAGAAATAGAATGCAACAATATGTATATCTAGCATCATTAATAATGACATACAAGGTCTCTCCAGAAAGTGTCCAGCCATGTAATATGAAAAATAGAGACATTTATTGAAGAAGATACAAGATACAAGGAACATTGTACGTAGAACAATGATGCCTCAGTCCCCTTCAAAGTAGGCGCTTTGGAAGGGAAGATAAAGTTCTTCTTAGATAAAGTCAAGTTAAAGGAGTTTATCATCACCAAGCCCTTATTATATGAAATGTTAAAGAGAGAAGAAAAAGAAGATAAAAAATATGACAGTAAAAAGACAGCAAACTCACAGATATTAACAACCACACCTAAAACAGAAGCAAACTAAGCAAACAACTAGAACAGGAACAGAAACAGAAACACAGAAATAGAGATCACATGGAGGGTTTGCAACAGGGGAGTGCAAGGAGGGAAGGAGGGGAGGAGGGGAAAGGTACAGAGAATAAGTAGCATAGAAGGTAGGCAGAAAATAGACAGGGGAAGGGCAAGAATAGTGAGGAAAATGTAGAAGCTAAAGAACTTATGACACATGGACATGAACTAAGGGGGGGAATGTGGGTGGGAGGGGGTGTGCAGGGTGGAGGGGAACGAAGGGGGAGAAATGGGACAACCATAATAGCATAATCAATAAAATATATTAAAAATAATAATAAAAAACCAAAAAACAAAGTAGGCACCTTGGGACCTCACACAGTTCTCCCAATTGCCATCAGCTGCTCCATCGTATTTTCCTGCTTCTCATCAACAGTCAGAAATCTCTTCCCTTTCAAAGGAATTTTAGTTTTGGGAAAAGCCAGAAGCAGCAGGGCACCAAATCTGGGCTATAGGGGGGCTGAGTCACCTTGGTGATTTGATTTTCTCCATAAAACTCTGCACGAGATATGATATATGAGCAGGCATGTTGTCTGGTTGATGCAGCTGCCAATCACCAGTTGCCCATAGCTGCAGCCTTCAGAATCATCTGAATAGTTTCTGTGGAGGAATGGCCAAGCTTAATGTAAAAATTGATGCAGATTCATTTCTCTACTTGCTCAATAATTTTGGATGTGATGGCCACACAGTACACTGGCTTATTCAACAGTATCTACTGCCCCCACTAGTACAACGACTAGTACAGTGAAGTCGTCATTGTTCATGCATGCACATTCCAGTCCACTTGCCCTGGCTGCCAGTTTACATCGATGTCATGCAAACCATTCTTGTTATATTACCAATGGCTAGACTTTTTCCAGACAGACCTTGTATGTTAATAAGAGCATTCCTGACTCTCCATGCAATCTGTTCCCCAGCCACACTGGATGAAAAGTGTGAATCTGTGACTCTGACTTACTCTGATCAAGCAGACTTGTTATTTTAATGGACTGATTAACAACTTCGAATTTAGTTTACATCTCTATAAAACAGGAAGGGCGTTAGAGTCAGGCCCCTGGTGTTTATCTTAGATCCTGTGTTCTCTTCAATCTACTTAGTTACAGGCTGAGTAGTTAAATTCTAGTGAGTAGCCTGAGAATGAGTAGAATGTTCCATATCAGCCTCCCAACCTGCCTTTGTTGTTTATGTCAATTTAGAAAGTGTGTCTATTTGAATTCACTCTGAGAACCAATGGATCTGATGGGTGATTCTGCACAGGCTCACTGGAGCCACTACTTTGTATTGTTACTGCCTTTCAGGATGGGTAGGTTTTGAAGAAAATCATGTGTGGGATGAGCAATATAAGCAACTAACATATCAAACAGAGACCATATTTGAAGGGGACAGTGGGTGATAATGCTAGAAAGAGGGTTTAATGAGATCCTAGAAGGTCTTGAATATTAACCTAGAAAATACCCCTTTCAGGGGTCTCTGAAAGGTTAGGGAATGCATGTGGAGTCACATGGTCTTTATGAAGGAAGATAAACCCAGCACCAAGGCATATGGCGGAGGGGAGAAGAGGGGAAACAACCACAACAGCAGCTCCTTTCATCTAGCGATGGCATAAGCCATTCCATATTCAAACGAGAGATTCTCATGTTGCTTTCTGAACTCATTTTATATTTATAGTGCATAATTAAATAAAATGTAAGGCTTAGTAACAACATTTTATTTTACTAAATACCTGTCAGATACAGCTTATTTGCAAAGTGAAATGAATTATACACATAATGTGCAAGAGTCAATAGTCATGTCAGCACAATTAGGCTTATTTTCATAGTCGTTTCCATGGTGTGGTGTTATTTTTTTCCCCAAAATACAGCTTCAGTTCTGCTAGGTGGCTTTATTTTCTTTTCAAAAGGGATGATTTGTAGGTTACTATCCAAATGATTTAATCAGTAAATTGAATTGGCAGTTTTAAGTATGGTAACTGATGATTTAATGACTGGTTTTCAAACAAATAATTATTTTGTTCGATAGCAAGATTATATGAAAGGTGGTACTAGTGCCACTCCCATTATGTGAACCCCTGATGGAATATTCCAACATAATAACATTCAGTTATGTCTTGAGGAGGACTGCTCAGGTAGTGGGCTTACTGGTGTGTGCTGTGGGTCCTAGATATACTTCAAAATGGAGCATGAACCAGAAGATTTATCGCTGGATCAAACACTGGTTTAAAATAACAGAGTTGCAAACCTGTTCTTTAGATGGATTTTTAAATTATAAACTTATTAAAAATGATTTTTTTTGTCCTCCCTCTCCCCAACATTTTCTTTCTTTCTTTTTTTTTTCTATGCCTTTATTCATTGAGCCTAGACCAAGCCCTGACAAATAGGCACTCATTACATAAAGGCATGCTTAAAAAAGACCCCTCATGGTTTGTAATTGTTAGAAGGTTTGAAGAGGTGCCTGCTTCAAGGAGTTGTTCTGCAGCTTGGCACATCTTTAGTCTACCTCAGACCTCATTACTCAATTCCTCCTCTTCATTTAATTTAGGGATGAGGAGATCAAATTTGTGTTAATGAATTTAAAATCCACCCCCGGCATTTGAGCGATGATATGGGCAAGTTGTTCCCCTTCTCCGAGTATCACTTATTTCATCCTTAAAATGGGGATAATAACATGTTAGGACTGAGATTGACATCTAATGAGACACACACGCACATACACACACACACAAATATGTAAATTACCTAGTTCAGTGTCCTGAATATAAAGATACCTAACAGATAATTCAGTGTTTTAGTAAAGCATATTTAAGATTGAAACATATGGATCCCTGACTCTGTATCTTTACATGCGCAATTCACACTTAGAGATTGGGATTAACTTGTCTTCTTCAGCCAATGAATGCCAGAGACATGCCACAAGAACTTTGGCATTTTTCATAGATGTCCAAGTTTGTCAACACCCTAAAGATCATAAAGAGCACAACACACTAGATCTTCTCACATAGGCTATAGACTAGTTGTTTTATTATACCTAAAACTACATAAATATTTTGGTATTTTTGGGAGTTTATCAAATGTTTGCTATTTTTCTCCATGAATGTTTAACAAATCATGTTGAGCCTCCTTCTCAGTAGCTTTTCATCAGAAGCATCTCTAGCCGTACAGTCAGAAGACAACAGTCTTCCCCAGGTGACACTGCCATTTGAAGCATGTTGCCTGACTAATTATGCTTAGGGTAAAGTGGTGCTATTGCCACTTTACAAATATTAAGATATTTGTAGATACAAATATTAATAAGACCTTAGAGTATATCTTCATCCTTTAAAAACACTAAGGTGAGGCAGCCTGGTAATGGCCTGAACTATAGCCCTCCTTTAGGCTTTTTTTTTTTTTTTTTTTAATCTTTAGAGGGGAAGGGTAGGAGAGAGGGCAAGGGAGAGAAATATCAATGTACGGTTGCCTCTTGTGTGTCCCATGCTGGGAACTAGCCTGCAACCCAGGCATGTGCCCTGACTGGGAATCGAACCGCGATCCTTTGGTTCGCAGGCCCGCGCTCAATCCACTGAGCTACACCAGCCAGGGCTAGGCCTTTAAAAGAACTTAAAGGTTTCTTCCCATCATGTCCAGAAACATTTCTCAGTCTCATCTCCATATTGTTTGTACATGAACATAATACCATGCATTGCCCTTCATACTAAAATGATGCGGTAAGCCATTCTCAGAAATAAATATCTAATCTCAGATGGCTCTGCAGAAGTAGGGGTGAGCATATTCTTACTTTTGGTACATTTGTTGTATACTTGACAGCTTATGTATGGAAGATACAGTCTAGAACTTGGGGATTTGTATTTTTACTACACAAAATTGAGTGAGTTGATAGAATCACCCCCTTGATTTAGGCATATTAATAATAATAATAATAAGTACTTATTGTGCCAACACTACATACCAAATGCAGTATTAAGCACCTAATATTAATTAACTTGATTAATTTTCATAAAAGTCCTACAAAGTACATTCCATTCCCCCCTGTTCTTCAGATGTGAAGGCTGGGCTTCAAAGACATTAAGTATATAACTTGAAAAGGCCAAACCTCAACTGTAGTCATTCGAATTCCAAAACCCATAGTAGAATGCAACATTACAACTTCTGATTTCTATGAAGCTTGGGCAGCACACACCTATGCACCCTGTAAACTCCCTAACTCTGAATCTATCCCCAGCACCCAGAGGAGGCTATGATGACCAGGTATTTCTCTGTACAGAGCCCCGTGATCCACAAGCCTTCCCAGACTGTGGGTTCAGTTCTCTATTGTCACTCATGCATTGGTTGGCTTGGCTAAGTACCTTCCCATAGCACCTTCAGCCCCAGAGCTGTGGCCAGAGGACTCCTCCCCAGCTGCACAAACGCAATTATTTCTAAACCAGTTCACTTACCTTAAACTCTTATATGAGCATCATGAATGACAAAGGAGTTTGAATCAGCAACAGCACATCTGTGGAACTTGAGGAAACTTTGTCACAAGACAGAACAGACAAGCCATCCAGCATTCCTGGTTGAAAGTGATTTTGGCTTTAATTGAAATGATCATATGAACAGCTGCCAGGTGAGGTGGGTGAGTGTGGGTGAGAGGCAACTAGAAACGTCTTCACAGCTGACACCAGATTAATTTTATTTATTTATTTTCTCTTTGGGGGAAGGAGGACAAAGAAAAGGAAGCATATATTGCAGAGTAACTTATCGAACCAATGAAAATGTCATGGAAACATTTCAGAATTGGACTGTGTGGGAGACAAATATGACTAGGTTCTGGGAGAGGCTTAAATATTGTTTCCACATAGACAAATGGAAAGCCTTTACAACACTTAAAATAAGCAGATGAAGAATATAAGATAGACAAATCATTTTTTAAAAGTCTCTGAAATGATTAATTAAAAGGGAAGATGAGTTACATATATATATTTTTGGCTAAGGAAAAAAAAACATTAATTCTTAGCCACAAGGACTCATCTGAAAGTCTTAGCTTCATTTTTCTTAGCTTGAATGGGTAATAGAAACTTAGAACTACAAATTTTCATAGGAGCCACTTCACATAACACTCTCATTTTTTAAAATTAAAAAAAAAATTCAATGACCTACAATATTATATTAGTTTCAGGTGTTCAACCTAGTGATTCGACATTTATGTGACTCACAAAGTGATCACTTTGGTAAATCCAGTACCCATCTGACACTATACAGTTATTACAATATTATTATGCTGTAATTTACAGCTCCATGACTACTCTGTAACCACAAATTTGTACTCTTAATCCCTTCAACTTTTCCCCCATCCCACCAACTCCCCTCCCATCTGGCAGCTGTGAAAAGGTTCTCTATATTTATGAGTCTGTTTCTGTTCTGCTTGTTCATTTATTTTGTGTTTTAAATTCCATGTGTAAGTGAAATCATATGGCATTTTTCTTTATCTGTCTGACTTATTTCGCTCAGCACAATACCCTTTAGGTCCATTCATGTTGTTGTCAATGGCAAAATTTCATTCCTTTTTATGCCTAAGTCACATAATATTGTATACAGGCACTACTTCTTCTTTATCCATTCATCTCTTTATGGACACTTAGGCTGCTTCCATATCTTTGACCCTCTCATTAGAAGAGAAAACAGATCCATAGAGAAAGAAGGAGATGTGTTCACTTGTATAATTTTTGGTGAAACAAAGAGGAGTACATATTTCATAGAATGAGCCAATTGAGATGATTTGTTCTGGATTGTCATGGTGACTTTATAGGTGCCCTGGCCTTCTTTCTGTTCTTTAATTAATTTGCTGCTTGGGAATTGTGCTGTCTCATTGTACATAGTTCCATTGTTTTTCCAGTCTAAGAGACAAAGAGTTACCACTCTTGATTAGTTGTGTTTTGTTTTCTCTCATGCATATTTGGGAATTTGTAACCCTTCTTTTACTATTTAATGTTTCCAGGCTAATCACCTATTGTTTCATTGGTTTTGATGAAGTAGAAACACTGGAAGAATAAGCATTCAAATCATAATTTGAATATAATTATGATTATAGTTGATAATTGACATCTACTGAGAGTTTACTATGCGCTGGGGATTGTACCAATTTTATGTATACATAGGTACAAAATTAGTGCAATTTTTAAATATATAAACTTCTATAATATTCACAGTAACTTTATAATGTATATGTGATTATTTTCTGCATTTTGTAGTTAAGAAACATAAGGCACAGAGAGGTTTGATAACTTGACCATAGACCCCCAGGCATTTACTAATGGTAGTTCAATTTATGCAATCAATGAAAAGCTTGCATTTTTAACCAGTTTACTGTTTCTCCAGTGTGAACTCATTTTGCAGAAGAAGAAATTGATGCAAGGAATTAAATCACTTGCCAAGGCCACAGAGCCAGGACATAGTTGGGCTGAGCTATGAACACTAGTCTGTCTCCTAACGTGATGCTGATCATAAGCTACCACAAGCATCGGATGTTGAAATAGAGTAGACAGAGCCAAAGAGAAAGGCCTGCAAGACGCAAGGTGGGTCTTTATGGAAAGGATGAATCTTGAAAGGAGTTTCTTCAAGTGAAGGTGTAGTTCTGACATGGAAATTCAGTTTCAGATTTTGTCACTGTGCCACTACAGCGATACAGGCTTGGGAAGGCAATTAGTCACATGAGGCACAAATAGGCTTCAATCTAACTTGTGTGTATTTAATTTTATAGGACAGGGGTTCAGCAGTTTTGCCATCTCCATCTCAAGGGAAGGCCTGCAAACACCTGAGTTCAGTTTTTACTTCCCCACAACCACATAGGGTGAGCATGGCTACCTCAGTGAGAAGCCAAGGACTGTATGGGTGATTTTGGCTCAGACTGCTCCTTAATTTTCAAGCAATCTTTTATGTCTCTATTTACATAGGCCCAAGGCCTACATGTCCAATCCCAGCTGCCTCAATCCAGGTATAGTTAGTTCCACGCAGCAGATCAAGCAGACCCACCATTCCACATTTATGTTTACTTGGCAGTTTCCAAGGAAACAGCACAGTGGAAAAGCAGACACTGAGCTCCTGATTCCGTATCAGCCCAGGTCCAGTTTAACCCTTTGCATACAGTTAAGCACACCAAAGTAATAGTGGGCGCAGTGCTGGAACCTAGTAGGCATTCAGAAATACACAAAAAATAAATGAATGTGTGAATGAATGGATACAGCAATGAATATCACCTGCCTATTGATTCTCATCTCAGAGTAACTAAACTCAAGGAACTGATTTATATATTGGTTAAGATACAGTGGAGGCTGTTTCTGGCAGATGACTCAACTCCAGGCATCTTACAGGATATTCTTGCTGGTTATTTATATTAGTCAAAAATATCAAATTCCAGATCAGCAGGTCTCCGGATGACCTTAACAACAACAACAACAAAAAAAAAATGTACACTTAGTGAGTCATTTCCACCAATTTTTAGAGTCCAGTGACTTTCTTTTTACATTTCTACATATGTAGTCATTATAGGTAAATAAAATACAGTAGGTACTCAAATAACATGACTTTGTTTGATGTGTTTTTATTATAATGTTGATGAGATGACATAGGAATTTAACTGTTTTTAAAATAATTTTTTATCGACTGTATTATAGTTGTCCTAATTTTTTGCCCTTTGTCCCCCCGTCCCCATCCAGCATCCCCCACTCCCTCAGGCCATTTGTTCATATGCATGGGTTATATGTGTATAACTTCTTTGGCTACTCCATTTAATATCTGTACTTCACATCCCCATGGTGATTCTGTAACTACCTATTTGTACTTCTTCACCCCCTCACCTCTTCACCTATTCCCCGATACCCACTTCCCATCTGGCAACACTCAAAATGCTCTCCATATTCATGATTCTGTTTCTGTTCCTTTTGTTTGCTTTGTTTGTTTTTTAGATTCAATTGTGGGTAGATATGTATTTATTGGCATTTTATTGTTTATAGTTTTCATATTTTTCTTTCTCTGTGATGATGAATTCTTTTATTTATTTTTTTTCTTGTCTGGAAAGGTCTTTATCTGTCCTTCAATTCCAAATGATATCTTTGCTAGGTAGAGCAATCTTAGCTGTAGGTTTCTGCTTTTCATGACTTTGAATATTTATTGCAAATCCCTTCTGGCCTGCAAATTTTCTTTTGAGAAATTAGCTGACAGTCTTATGGGGATGCCCCTCTAGGTAACTAACTTCTTTTCTCTTGCAGCATTTAAGATTCTCTCTTTATCTTCAACTTTTGGCATTTTAATTATGATGTATCTTACTGTGGGCCTCTTCGTATCCATCTTGTTTGGGACTCTCTGTGTTTCCTGGACTTGCATATCTATTTCCTTCACCAAATTAGAGGAGTTTTCTTTCATTATTTTTTCAAATAGATTTACATTTTCTTGCTCTTTCTCTTCTCCTTCTGGCACCCCCAAGATGTGAATGTTGGAATGCTTGAAGTTGTCCCAGAGGCTGCTTACACTATCTGTGTTTTTTTGGGTTCTTTTTTCTTCTTATTGTTCTGATTGGTTGTTTTTCGCTTCCTTATGTTACAAACCATCTATTTAATTCTTAGCTTTATCCACTTTACTGTTGTTTTCCTATAAATTGTTCTTTATTTCAATTAGTGTATTCTTCCTTTCTGAGTGGATCTTTTTTTATGCCGTTGAGGTCATCACTAAGTTCCTCAAGCATCCATGTAAAGAGTATTTTGAGCTCTGTATCTGATAGGTTGCTTATCTCCATTTTGTTTAATTCTCTTTCTGGAGTTTTGATCCATTCTTTCATTTGCCCCATATTCTTTTTCTACTCATTTTGGCAGCCTCCCTGTCTTTATTTCTATGAATTAGGTAGAGCTGCTATCACTCTCTGTCTTGGTAACCTGGCCTAATGTAGTAGGTGTCCTATAGGGTCCAACAGCACAGTCTCCCCTACCACCCAAGCTGGGTACTTGAGGTGTGCCCTCGATGTGGGCTCAGTACACCCTCCTCTTATAGTTGAGCCTTGACTGCTGCTAGAAGGTTAATGGGAAGGATTTATCCAAGCCAGTCAGCTGCAGGATTGGTTGTGAACACTGACCATCAACCCCTGCCCTCCATGGAGGATCAGCTATGCAGGGGCAGGGTGGTTGTGCTCCAGCATCATCTGTAGTTATCCACTGGGTTTGCAGGCTCTGGAGTTTCCAAGATGGTGTGGGCTAAGGACAGTCTCCAGCAGTGTCCTGCCCAGGGTTACTATGCATGAACTGTAAAGAAATCTGAGATGTCTGCTACTTGTGCTATACGTTTGGAGATTCCCAGGCAAAACCAAACTGTGTATGTAGGCTGGCTATTGCTAGTGCTGAGCCTGGAGCCACTTAACAAGAGGTACTGGGGCTGGGGGCTCACTGAAGGCAGCTGTTGCTTGTTTGAGAGGATTTAGGAAGTTGTGAAGCATGAACCAAGATCAGCCATTCATACGAAAAAGTCACAGTTAACAGTTTGAGTGGGCCCATAAAGTGGGTGGGACAAAGTCTCAGGGGATCTCCAGGGAGGGGCAAACAGTGTTAACCAGGTTGATGGAGTCTCAGGTATGGTGCTGGCCTGCTGGCTCTATGGTTCTGGAGGGAGAGGGCGGCTTAAAAGTGGACAATGATCTTTGACAGCATTTCTGTCTGAGAGAAATCTGTCCCCCAGTTCCTGCCTTGATGCCATACACTTCAGTTTCTCCCTGTGTGCCACTGGTGCTTTTCAAGTTGTTACCCTAGTGCTGAAGTTCAGAGATAGTGAATCTGAATATGTCTGTGTGTGGGTTCTTTAAGGGGAATTGCTTGGGACTCCAGAAGTTTCTCCCACCAACTAAATTTCTGCTGGGTTTTTCAGCCAAAAGTTATGGTGACTGATTAGCAAGTGATTAGCAAGACTATTTAGGACCCCATCAGGACTATTCATGACTGCCATCATGGGGTTTATTGTTTAGTGGAACAAACATACATTAAATAAATGTTTACACAATGATATATACAATTCTGAAGGTTATAAGTGCTGTGAAAGAGGTTAATAAATATACAGAGCATGCACTAGGAGGATCTGGATTTGTCAATGGTCAAGGAAGGGTGCCCAAGAAGTGCTACATCACCACATATTGGAATGGACAGTACCTGAATTCACTGGAGGAAGCATTCCAGGTTCAGGGAACAGCATATATAAAAGTTTTGTGGCAAGAGAGAAAATGTGCATTTTCTAAAAGTCAATTATTATAATGTGGCAGTGTAATTTATGTGTACCACTTCTAAGGTAATACATTTTTCATGTAAAATTTCAATAATTCATTCTACAATTTATGCTTTAATTTGAGAACATACTATGTACTAAGTACTGTGCCAAGGATACAAGTATTAAAACAGAATGATTCATTTTTTAAAGCACATTTTAATGGAAAATCAAACCAACATGATGATGGTAACTATTGGGGACCATAGAAGCAAAAATAAAAGGCATATGATCCAGATGGTGGAATGTTAGCTAAGTCTAGGAGAAAGTGGCATTTCAGTTGAGATGTGAATGTAAATTAAACACTCAGCATCAGAGAAATTCCCAAAAGTCTTGCATAGGCTTAGGCATAATCTTACTCTTATAAACAGTCTTGCACATCACATTTTAGGTAGACTTTTGATTTGATTTCCCCAGTGAATGTTTTATAAATAATTTTATGAATATAATGTTGGTTTTTGATAGCTTTAGGCTTGGCTAGAGATACTTTTCTTTGTTTCTAAAAATGGGGGAAAGAAGGGACAACTGTAATTGAACAATAAAAAAATAAAAGAAAATCTCATGAGACAAAAAATAAAAATATAGCCCAGAATTTTCTACTTACTGATGTACATCCATATATATACATATGTATGTATATGATGTAGAAATAGATACACACAGGTAGAGAGAGATAATGTCAAAAACATATTTCAATCCACATAATGTCTGACTCAAATAGCAAAACTTCATTTTGGAAATGTTGAGTGTCTCTGGTTAATAGCAGAGCCAAGACTAGGTCAGTTGTTACAACTGCCTTGTCTTAAAAGGAAAAACAGAGGCCCCCTTGAAGGAATTGCTGTTGACTGAGTCTTTTCTTGGAATCACTTAGTCGCTGAAGTTGCTAGCAGAGATGCTAGGAAGGATTTGCTGGAATCAACTTTGGTGAGATTTTCTTGGGAGAAATTTTGCAGCATATTTAATCAGGCGACCAAGAAACAACAGCTGCTTGTGTATGAAGCATCAGTAAAGCTGCTAAGATTTATATAATTTTTAGTGTTCAACAGATTGCTAGCGTTTATAGGACAGTCAATGTATGCCTATGCTCATATGCAGTCATATATGCTACCTTTCCCTCTGCCTCTCAACAGAGGGGCTTCCTAAGAGCGACATGCTTTGGAGAGAGATGGAATAAGATCTTGAGGACAGAAGATTTGGTGGTGAAGTTCTTGGAATCTGATGAGAGTAAACTTTGTCCAAGAGAAGGCAGTGATGGTTGTACCATCATTGGAAAACAATAGTTATTCAATTTAGCCTATAGATGGGTTCACACCTATACCTACAGCAGCAGAATCATTTCTTTGACTTTATGCCTGTGGCGTGTCAAAATATTTGTATTTTATGACCTAAGTATGCAGACATTTGTAACTTTGATTATTAATCGTTATGTTAAAAAGCTGGTGATTATCAAAAGTCGTCAGTTCTAGTTTTCCCTAAATAGCACAACCAATGTATCCACACAAAGAACTTCGAGATGCGGGCTTGAGAAAACACAGCTGGGAAAGGATCTTAAAGATGAATCAGGCTATACTCACTCTTTAAAAAGGAGGTTCTTGTGGTCAGCAGAGATGAAGCTACTGACAACAGCATGAAATGTTGTATTTCATTACTATTGACTCTTGGTCCAATGCCTTCCCTACCATTTTCCACTGTCTTAAATCTAAGTTTCTCAGTCTGGCATTGGGATTCTCAAGAAAATAGCTCCTATTTTGTTCTAATCATACATTCTGTGGTTTCCCAGTATATATCTCCTCCACAAACAGGTCATTTTCATGTCCACCTCTAGGGCTAGTTTTACACAGCTTCCCTTTCTTTTTATTGACAGTTCTTCACCTGCTCCTTCATTCATTTCAAGATCCAAGTCAAAGCCCACCTACAATCATGAGCCTGAGTTAAAAATGACATCTATTTTATTTTGAGTTTATAGGGTATGTAGAGTGTGAGTCACCATACATCAGCAGTGGTTTTACATTGCTCGTTAAAAGCAGTATGATGGAGTGTAAAGAGCTTGGTCTTTGGAATTAGGCAAGTATAGGTTTTAACATCTAACTCTACCTTTTGCTCACTGTATATTATATATAAGTATATTAATAAGGACAAGCTCTGCTCTTCTGTAGTTGTAAATAAATCCTATAATCTTAGTGATTTAATGCAAGGAATATTTATCTCTTAGTCTAGTGTGGATTGGGCAGCTTTTTAGTCTCAGAAACCTCTGCTGAATGATGACTCAGGCGGAAGGTTGTTTCTGTCCTGTGGCTCTGCCATCTTCACATGTGGCCTTCATGTCTGTTCAGAAGAGGAGAATGTGTCATACCAGATCATAACTGCCTTGTCCGGAAGGTAGCTCTTTTCACTGGCTAGAAATTGGTTGTGTGACTTTGCCTGACTTCAAGGCACCTGGAAACCAGAATATTCCTGTGTGCCAGAAAGGATATGATAACTGGATATGAGTGATCCCTAGTCATCTTTATTATAATAGTCATTTAAATTTGCTAATATACCCCTGATTATTTTGGTCAGAATAAAGTGAGCTAATACATTGTAAATCCTGGTATCTGGCACATAGAAGTTCAATAAATAATAATTGACCTAATCTCTAAAAGAGGCTAAGATCCTGTATATCTCCTTTTGCTTCTCTTTCATGCTGAGCACATGCCTGACTGATTATTACTAAGTTTATAAATCAAAGCAGGGTAGTTTTCTTGGATGTCTTCTCCTTTGCCAGTCCTTGACTATGTCTCATCTTCTCCTCAAATTTCTGCTGCTTCTGTCCAAGATATGACATACCTGATTATGAGATGCTTTACTTCATGGCTGTCCTACAACCTTGATTCCAGTGTGAAATGGCTTCTTAAGACTGTGCAGATTATTATATATCTTCAGTTTGTCTGCATTTATTCTTATCTGCTTACCTTGGAAACCGCAGTAATACATCAGTTATTCTTTGTTTCAGACTTTGATGATGAACTCCTTAGGGTTGTAATCTCATAAACAGGTTCATTGCTCTGACCTTGTCCTATATATACATGGTGCTATGTATACTCTATGTTATATATACCTATGTAATACCCATTTAATTATAAATCCACTTAAACCAAATTTAAACTAGATACTGTATATTCAACAATAAATTGGGTTCTGTCTACATGTGTCCCTCTGCATATTGATTTCTATACACTTCAAAGCATAATAATAAAGGCAGAAAAGATTTAAATAAAAATTTAGCAATAATTCCTCCATTTTGTTACAACTGTGTTAAAATTACTTATAATATTTTTAATTTTCTTTTTTCCAGTGTCTGTTCCTAAGAAGAAATAATTTACATTCTCACCATAAAGGGGTGAATACCTAATGCTCCACCCCTTATAACATGACAGGTGTGCTGAGACAAAGAAGTATGACCCAAATGAAAGAACAGATCAAAAGTCCAGAGAAAGATCTAAGTGATGAGGAGATAGCCAACCTATCAGATGCAGAGTTCAAAACACTGGTAGGATGCTCAAAGAAATGATTGAGTACAGATGCTAAATAAAGGAAGAAGTGAAGGCTATGCAAAGTGAAATAAAAAAAAAAATATATATGCAGGGAACCAACTGTGAAAGGATGAAAATTGGAACTCAAATCAACAATTTTGAATAGAAGGAAGAAATAAACATTCAACCAGAACAGAATGAAGAAACAAGAATTCAAAAAAAATGAGGAGAGGTTTAGGAACCTCTGGGACAACTTTAAATGTTCTAATATCTGAATCATAGGGTGCTGGAAGGAGAAGAGGAAGAGAAAGAAATTGGAAAACTTATTTGAAAACACAATGAAGGAGAACTTTCCCAATCTGGCAAAGGAAATAGACTTCTAGGAAGTCCAGGAAGCTCAGAGAGTCCCAAAGAAGGTGGACCCAAGGAATCACACACCAAGGCACATCATAATTACATTACCCAACATTAAAGATAAGGAGAAAATCTGAAAAGCAGAAAGAGAAAAGGAAACAGCTACCTCCAAAGGAGTTCCCATGACACTCTCAGCTGATTTCTCCAAAGAGACCTTACAGGCAAGAAAGGGCTGGAAAGAAGTATTCCAAGTCATGAAAGGCGAGGACCTACATCTGAGATTACTCTATCCAGCAAAGCTAGCATTTAGAATGGAAGGGCAGATAAAGAGCTTACCAGATAAGGACAAGTTAAAGGAGTTCATCATCACCAAGCCCTTATTATATGAAATGTTAAAGGGACTTATCTAAGAAGAAGAATTTGATAAAAAATATGAATAGTAAAATGACAACAAATTCACAACTTTCAACAATTGAACCTAAAAAGCAGAAATGAAAACAGACTGAGCAAACAACTAGAACAGGAATAGAATTGCAGAAATGGAGATCACATGGATGGTTATCATCAGGGAGGGGGTGGGGGGGAATGGGGCAAAGGTACAGGAGAAAAGAAGCATAAATGTATGTACAAAATAGATGGGGAAGTTAAGAATAGTATGGGAAATGGAGAAGCCAAAGGAGTTATGTATATATGATCCATGGACATGAACTATGGTGGGGAATGCTTCAGGTAGGGGCAGTGCAGGATGGAGGGGAATAAAGGGCAGAATAAAATGGGATAATTGTTGTAGCATAATCAATAAAATACATTTAAGAACATGCAATTAATTATAGAATGAATATCCAATAAAAATGAATTTGGAAAAAGGTGACAAAAAAGGGGGCAATGACAGTTTCATGGAGAACTTGGGGTCCAATGAAATTAGAAAAACACTGTGCTTATAACTTCTTTTCTTTCTTTCCTTCTTACCTTTCTCGTCCTTCTTTTAAGAAACTATTCAGTTGGAGGACTTGGGAATGTCCTGGCCCCTTGTGATCTCCAAGGGAGAGTGAGCTTTAGCTGCATCCTCACTAAATGGAATCTCTCCTCGTCTTCACTTCATCTTTCTTTCCTCTTCAATCCTTCACTTTCATAATCTCCCCACCACTTTCTCCCCCTTCCTAGTCATTTTAGTCTTTTCATTCATTCTCTGCATCTATGTTTTAGACAATATGAAGCTCAGTAGGGTGAAGCACAGCCTGAAAGACTTAGCCTTTAACTAGCTTGCTATTACAATTTTGACTGAACTCAAGTTCATTTGGAGGAAGTCATTTGTAGCCATGAAGGGTTATATGTCTCCATTTGGGCCAAAAGATAAGGAAACTTTCTTAGCTTAGAGAAATTGCTTTTAGACTTTCCAAGAAATATACCAAAAAAAAAAAAAAAGACATTAACACAGAAAGTGTAGTGAGAAAAATCTCCAGTATTTCTGCAGAATAAAGAGCTCTTGGGCTCAAATTGTATCAGTGATCCCATTGGTGCGCTCAGTTCAGAATGACTGAGAGGTGACTAATGGGTCATGCCCCAGTCTGGGACTCTTACCTGTAGCAACAAAGTCATTTTAGTTTACTTCAACCTTTTCCTCTAAGGGAAAACTGTTTGTTCCAGATTCTTAACAAACAGGGAAGCCCTAAAGCACTTACAGAAATTATTTCTAATATATCTTTAGAAATACTGTAGAGAGCAAATGAAACTTCTGCTGAGAATTTTCTAATGCTGACCTTCAAGAATTGCTTAGCCTGATGGGAAGGATGCCCAACCTTCTGTTTCTGACTTGAGAGAAAAGGGTAAGCCTTTTCAATAAAGTGGATGCCTACTTATTCTGCCACCATAAACAACTCAGATCACATTGTTCTCCTGATCATATCCCTCCAAAGGTTTCTGCCATTGTGGTCTCTTTACCAGATTCTCAGGTTGTCCATTAACTGGCCCCACCTTACCTCAGTAAACTCATTTCCCACCATTTTGTCCACTCTTTATCCATCCGGTCAGGAGAGGGCTTTCCAAGTAGGATGATCAACACATCCCTGTTTTCCTGGGATTTTCTGTTTTGGTATCCCAGGAGTCCTCAGGCCAACAATTGACACAGTTGATCACTCCACTTCTAAGAGTTCTTGAAACATATCTTGTTCTTTCTCTGGGTCTCGGCACTCGGGATTCTCTCTGCTTGGAGTGGCGTTTGCTCATATCTTCATGCTGCATGTGCTATCATTTTTTTGAACTTTTCTTCCTTACCAGTTTGGCTTAGAATAGCCTTTGTTCCTATCACTTGCTATCCCCTAAGTATGTCCCTGTCTTGAACATTTTAACACCTATTGCCATCCGAAATTTGTGCTTTGTTTGTTATTGGTTTCCTCTATCAGAAAACAAGTCTTGTGATTTCAGGGACTTAGTGTATTTTGTTTACAGCTGTGTTCCTAGTGCCTAGAGAAGTATTTTGAACTTATTAGATGCTCAACTAATATTAGTTGAAAGAATAAGTGAATAAAAATTGAGAAGAAATTTAATTTGTAATTTGGTAACAAAAAATAGTTCCTTGTGCTTCATTTAATTTCTAAAGGCTTTGTTGTAAATTTGAATAAATGGTATAATGTGCAGCAAATAGAAAACTAGAACTAATCAACAGAACAATATCTTCCAAATAAATGACCGGTAGAACTCCTTACCATTTTTGGAGTGTAAGGAATTCTCAAATTTCTTATGTGCAATTTTTTTCTCCAAACTATTTGTCATGCTGGTAGAATGAATGACCTTTATTGTATGGTATTTCTGAGATTACAAATGGCAAAAGTGAAGCCATAGAAAGCATTGACACTGTACCCAAAGTCCATTTCCCATTCTGATTCATGCTTTGACCAGCGAGTAGAAAAAAATAAAAGGAAAAAAACAAACATGCTGATTGTATACTTCCTACTGGGTGAAAAGGCCTGAAGGAGAGGATTAGTGAAAGAAAATTATAAATGGATACTTTTGTTCTAAGTGCCTTGGCAAATTTCCTTTAATTGCAAAACTGGGATCCTGATAAATTGATTTAAAAAATGTGGTAATGGTAGTGATTAATCTCTTCTTCTCCACGGTCCGGTCCCGTAGCACCTGGAGTATGCCTTTATCAGAGCACTTAATCTATCTTGAGTAAGAGATACTTATGAGAGGGTCTTCCTCATGCAATAGACTGAGCAGCCCAGAAAGTGAACAGGGCTATGATTCACTGTTTGTTGTTGCTGTTGCTTTTTAATTTATATGTATTTTTTGCTATAAAAATTATAACTGAGAGGCAGTAAGTAGTCAATAAACGTCGGTTGAATTGATAGGAGTAATTGGAATCAATGAGAAAAAAATGGAGTCTGCCACAAGGAAGAGAGTGCTACTTACAGGTCTTTCTTCTTTTCTTCTTTTTCTCATTTAGAAAGAAATAAAAGCAAAACAAACAAACAAAAAAAACATGAGCTTTTGAGCCTTCTAGGTTCATAAGCAATGTTCAGAAGAGAGTGCCAGGGGAGTGGAGTCATTAAACAAATGACTTCACAAAGTGTCCATCTATGACCCTGGGGTGTACGATACATTTTTCTCCATCTTGGTTGGTACTCCATGTTGACAACCTTTAAAACTTTTATATTTGTTAGATGTGTACAAAAATCCCTCTTTCAGTTTGGATTTTTTGAATTATCAGTAAGATGAAGTCTTTTCTTATTTTTTGCCTGTTTTTCTTTTTTATAAGCTATATTTTCATATAATTTATCTTCTGGAGGCTTTGGAGATTTGTGTATTTTTTTAAAAACCAATTTGAAGGAACTCTTTGTGTATCCTGAATATTCATGCAGAATGTTAATGATGCCTATGCGAACCTATTTTAAAACATTATTTGTACTCATCTTTATGAGGGTGGAGGGGGTAATTTATTTCTTAGGCTTTCTGGGTTTTATATTTTTCTTGAAGAAGCTCTTCTCGACTTTAAAGTATAATATATTCTCCTATATTTTTCACAATATTAAGGTAGTTTAGTTTTAGCTCTTTAATCCATCAAAAATATAACTTACTATATGTCTGCATTACAGACTTTATTATTTTCATAATAAATAGCCAATTACCTGAACATAATTTATTTAACAGTCCATCTTTCCTAAGAGGTTTCAAATACCATTCCTGTACTAATTATATATATATAATTATAAATATATAAATAAATATACATATTTAACCTTTTGTAGAAGAGTAATGAATATACTTAAATATTTTTCTTCTGTTTGAAATTAAAATACATTGGCAAATTCTTTAAAATTCCTTTTTATATTTTGATTAAAATCATAATTATTTGGGGACAATTTTTTGTCTATAATAATACATCTTTCTATTCATGAACTTGGTATGCTACTTAATTTACAGTATTCTGTTTCATACTTTTCTTAATGTAAGTCTTGAACCTTTCATATTAGGTATATTTCTAGGCATTTTACTCAGGTTTTTCATATTGCAAATTGGATCCATTTTTTTCCCCATGAATTTATTTTTCATATTTGGTCACTTTTGGCATATATAAAATTATTAACTTAAAAAAATTAACAATACTCTGTCCTCTTTACTGAATTCTTTCATTAGTTCTTAGATCTCTTTAGGTGACTTTCTGGGTTTTATACTAGATAGATAATTATGTTATATGCAAATGGTCACAATAGTCCTTCCTATTATTTATAACATTTTTCTTGTCCTCCTGCTTTGACTTGGACATCCAGTATACACTGTGTAGTAGCAGTGAGAGTAGGCAAACATGAGCTGTCCCTGTCTTTAGTGAGAAAGTATCATCTATTCAATAAACATTTATTAAAATTCTATGTGCCAGAAACTGTTCAAGTTATCATTCAATAAGACAATAAAATGTTGCATATTAGTGGAACTTCTATTCTCATGGGAGAGATGTACAACACATAACACACGTAATAAGCACACAGCTCAGGTGAAATTTCTGTAGTTAGGGAAAAAGCAGCAGAGAATAAATAAATCAGTAGGATTAGGAGAGTTGGGTGGTCGTGGGGTGGTGCAGGAAGGGACCTTGGAGCAGAGTCCAAAGGTGGTAAGAGGGTTAGCCATGCCCATATCTGGGGAAAGAGCGCTGCAGCCAGAGGAATGCCAGCGTGGGAGGGTGCCTGGTACACGGGCAGAGCCGAAGCAGGCCAGCGTGGCTGAAGCCCAGGGAGCCACTGGGAGGGACCGAGATGAGGTCAGGCAGCTCGTGGAGCAGACCGCTCAAAGTCGTGGAGTAAAGGACGTTAGTGGTAACTTTGTGAGAGACATGACAGTGTTTGGAGACCAAGGTGACCTGACAGGACTTATATTTTAAGAAGACCACCCTGATTTCTGGTTGAAGATGAGGTGACAAGCCAGGGGTATCGTAAAATCAGGAAGACCACCTACGAGATTATGTTCAATAATGCAGGGGAAGATGATGTGGATCTAGGCCACAGCGGTGACAGTGAAGGGATTGAGAAACAGCCAGAGAACGGATACACAGTATCCCCCGCCACCCATGCTTTCCCTCCCTGCAGTCTCAGGTACTCAGGGTCAAACGTGGTCCAAAACAACTAAATGGAAAATTCCACTTTGGTTCATCTCATCCATTCAGTCATCTCACATCACCACAAGAAGAAGGGTGAGTACAATCAGATAGTTGGAGAGACAGACAGAGACCGCACAAATTTTTCAAACTTTTATTGTGTGTATTGTCATAATGGCTCTATTTTACTACTAGTTATTGTTAATCTCTTACTGTGCCTAACTTATAAATTAAACTTTGTCACAGGTATGTCCAAGTATGTATAGGAAAAAATAGTATGTGTAGGGTGCAGCATTCCCTGGGATTTCAGGCATGCCCTGGGGGCCTTGAAACTCATCCTCTGCAGACAAGGGGCCTGCTGTACTTTGAAGGCAGATCCACAAGATACCCTGCTGAGTCAACAGTGAAATGTGAAGGAGAGGCCTCAAAGCTGACATCCTCATGTCACTTTTTGCCCCTCACAACTGGAAGCTTGAGTTTCAATCAGCTGAGCTTATGCAAGTATGGCGGTGGGATGGAAGTTCAGTTTTCCACGAGGTGAACTGGTGATGACTGTGGACAGCCAGTGACCTTGTCAGGTAGGCCGCTGGATACATGGGTCTGGAGTGTAGCTGGGGATGCAAAATTGGGAGTCATCAGCACAAGTGGTATTTAGAACCGTGAATATAAATAAAATCTTTAAGGAAGTGCAGGTAGGAAAGAGAAGCGACCCTAAGAATGAGTTATGAGACATTCTAATGAGCAAAAGGGACCAAGAGGGAGTGACCTGTAAGGTAGGAAGCAAACCAACAGAATGTGGTGTCTGGGGGCCAAAGGAAGAAAGTGTATCAATGAACAGGAAGATCAACTGTGTCAAATACTTTCAATTTGAAATGCATTGAAAATTTAAAATCCCTATTTTGAAAGAAACTTTTTATCATTTTTTTCTCTTTTGCTTTAACAGGAAACCTCACGGCACAGAAAGTGCCAGCAGCCAGATGAAGACACCTGTCCCTATCTGCATGCAGAGTCTTAAGCAGTCATCTTCGACTTGGCAGTGCTCCTTCCAGTGACACTTCCAACACCACCTAGAGGACCAGGAAATGCAGTCAGGCTGGCGACGCCGAGGGGGGCCCTGATCAAACCCCCCTCGGCAAGTTCTTGTTCAAGAAATAAGAGAAAATGGAAGATCCTGGGCATACATCCTGAGATACTATAGCGAATTTTTTGGAGGTAACTGCTGATTTTGCAAATATGCAAAGTTTTCAAGCTTTGATTTATTAGGATCTGGAGAAAATTGAAAAAAATCATATTCCTTTCTGACTATAACTCCCCACAGTGAATAAAGAAGAAAATAATTTTAGCGATTCAAAACTCCCTCCTTTAGAAACACATTCCTCCATTACATGGGTATTTCAAATATTCAGATCCAAAAATGGCTTTTAGTTCTCCATTTTTACATGGTTGTAGAGCCTGCCTGCCTGCCTTCCTTCCTTCCTTCCTTCCTTCCTTCCTTCCTCCCACCAAATAATTAGTGAATATATAGACTATTCTGGGTCCTTAGGATACATCAGTACATTTTACAGAGATGGTCCTGCCCGCATGGAACTTAGTCTGGTGAGAGAATCAGGCATTAAACTAAATCCTAAAGAAAGTATTATAGAAGTGCAATAATAATATGTGCTATAAAGTATGACACCATGTTACATTAATTTTTAATAAATCTTTAAGCACAAGAAGGGCTTTCTCAAAGGAAAGAGTCAAAAGGATGAAAAGGACATAAAGTAACCCCCAATACAGAGTCTCTCCAGAAAATGGAAACAGCCTATATGAAGTCACAGAAAATGAACCAAACTATCTCTAATATATTCTAGATTTAGATTAATTTCCAGTGCTATATAAAGGAGTGAATGATACTCTTTCTGCAATCTCCTGTTGGAATACTATTCCCCAAAAAAAGGGCTTGCTGTTAAACACCACAAAAAATTTTGATGATATAAATAAATAACTCAAATGTATTTTTACCCTAAATCTTAGATGACCTGTAAGCTAGAGGAGCAAAAACAATAAATAATGCCCAAAGGGTCTTTAATGTGGCTGCATTAATTAATAAACAACTGCTTCAATGTACATTATGTAAACATGATTATATTGTGTCCAAAAATTATTATTCGCATGTCCAGTGTAGGAGTACATTTGTTAGTGTATAACTTTGACTACCATTACAGAGACTCAGAGCAATAAAAGCTTAAACATAGACTTCCAGGTGAAAAGTAAACATTTTTCACCTGACAGTCTGCTTACAAGCACACAGAAGTGGGGTGGTGGCTCATGTGTGGGGGACACAGTCTCTTTATGGCTTGTCATTCTTGCTCCCTGGAATGTTGCCTTGATCTGCATGTTTCAAGGTCACTCATAAGGAAGGAGAAAGAAATAGGAGAAAAACCTAACATTTCCCTTTGAAGGGAACAACCCAGAATTCTCTTATATAATTCGTGTTCTTAAATCAGTATTTAGGTGAACTTCACCACAAGGCCATGCCTAAACTGGGAAAAATGGTCATTATTCTAGACAGGCATATGCCCAAGTGAAAAACATAAGAAAGGAAGTAATGTCAGATACAGTTGGTGCTCTGTATCTGCGGGTTTGTGTCAGCTGAGTCAAACAAACATGGATCAAAAATATTTCTAAAAATCTCAGAAAGTTCAAAAAAGCTAAAGTTGAATTT
This sequence comes from Glossophaga mutica, assembly GCA_039655065.1. Lineage (NCBI taxonomy): Eukaryota > Metazoa > Chordata > Mammalia > Chiroptera > Phyllostomidae > Glossophaga > Glossophaga mutica. The sequence goes on from CM077308.1 coordinate 26,502,619, forward strand.
GCACGTGCTGAGCACTATGCCATGAGAATGAGGTGGTAAGTAGGCATACCCTATTTAGCCTATATAAAAGCATAGGCATATGCAAATACCATCCCATTTAATATCAGAGATTTGGGTATACCGGTATTGGGTGGTCCTGGAATCAGCCCCTGCGGAGACTGAGAGACCACCACAATTGGAGAGAACTAACATTTGCCTCCACAATGAGAAAGGACGAAGGCACTGTGATAACCTAAAGGATACAAGAATGAGTGAGACTAGGTTCCTAACCTCAAGGATGCCAGGATCCAATGGATGAAGAGGCAGCATAAATGTTGTAAAAGAGAAGCAGTCAATGTTTTGGGGATGAGGAGAGACCATAAATTAAGTCTGTTTGGGAAATTATCATTGTAGAAAAGGGGATGTGAGGGTGATCTGGCCGCAACATTGATCGCCAGGGTTGATTCGGCTGATCTGGCTGGCTAGGCGGGTGTCCCCTTCCTCCCTCACTGATCCATGTGTGTCCTTCCCGAAGCTGCATGCTCAGTTGAAGAGGATGACCTTCCCAACCAGAGGAGAGGACCTGTCTTCTGTCAAGTGTATAGGAGTAGCTGCACTCCCCTGCTAGAACCTGCAAACAAGCTCTCAAGAAAAGGCAACAGCTGAGCTGAACTCTGAAGTATGTGTCAGTTTTCCTTTTGGAAAGAGGAAACCATGTTATAGCAATTTCCTTCATGGATCTACACATGTTTACTGTGCTCAGTTCTGTATCCACACTTAATCTATAGTCATATGACTCAAAGAATAATCGTGGCTACAAGTCTCAGTCAAAGAAATCAGCCTTATCCATCTTAATGTAAAAGTGGCTTTTCAAAGTGCTTGAATAGTAACTAGTGCATTCCTAGGGGGTGAGATTCTACTTGATTGATCCAACAAAAATATAAAGCTGAGATTTCTTCTAGAATCATTAATCTATGAAGTATGTAGTCATAAATGAAACTTTTTCTTTTATATTCTAAATACATCCATCTCCAGAGTAAGGTAAACAGTGAAGTAGTAGCTGTAAAACAATCCATCTCAAGAACATCACAACTTACAAAAATTGAGTTAACTAAGCCCTGGTATGATAATAACATAGTAATCATAATTTTCATTAATATATCAATTTATGGTTGTTAGAAGTATATTTTACATAAATTATTAGTTGAGCCTTAATATAAATTTTTGATGCAAGTACAGTTAGAATTGTTACCTCCATTTCGAGGGTGAGGAAACCAAAGCTAAAAGACATTATGAAATCAGTATCAAATGTGGAGAGTTTCAGAGATGAGACTCAAACTCTAGACATAACAAGGACATAACATAGTCACTGTTGTGGGCAAATAAAGTGGCCCATGCATGTTTTCTCAGCTGGGGGGTAGGGAACAGTCAAAACTGAACATGAAGGGTTAAATGCTGATTATCTAAATATATTCCCAGTTAGCCCTTTCCTAACCTTCCCCTCATAAAAAGCATCCAAACTTTTTTTTTGCTCTTATTCACAAATGTGCAAAAGTTACTGAAGCAAAATGACATTGCTCCTGGGAATTTTAGAAGAGTTGGGACCACTCTTTCATGGTCTTAATTTATGTGTAGATTTTCTTAATTATATAATGCTAGAATATTCTGATACAAGATTTATTTTATAAGGAAATCACTTAACAATTCATTTCATTTAGTCATAGTTTTAAAAATTGTGTTGCTACAAAAGGCAATTGATAGAAATGTAGTAAGAATTTGTTGAAACTCCATTAAAGTAGATTAACTAAGGATGGCTGTTTTGGTCAATTTGTTTAGTTTGAATTTAGAATATTTTCATAAACTATCTCTTCTGTAACATTTTAGTAAATAACAATGTACAATCTAATTGGAAATTCTGCTGGGTGTATTTTAACAAATGCTTTCAGTTTGTAGCACACACGAACAATGGCTAAACATTTGTTAAATCAATCTTCTATATTCTGATTTAAAAGACCCATTTGCCCCCCAAGATATCATTTTTTCAGATTCATTATCACTGAAAAGACAAATTTAGCCAAGGCAAATATTTATAATTTAAATTCCTGGAATGAGTAAAGTTGTCATGTATTGAAGCCAATATACATAATAATGCCTTTGGATGCAAAGTATGCATGATTTCTAATGGTAATACTTACTGTTCACTGTGTAACTATGTATGTTCCTCCACAAGCATATATACACATACATGTGTCTGTGTACATATGTCCAGCTCACAGCTCCACTGATATGTGGGTTTTATCATTCCCATTTACAGATGTGGGTGCTAAGGGTCAAAGAGATTAAGTGATTTGGTCAAAGTCACACAGTTTACAAGTGAGAGAAACAAAATTAATCTCAAGCTTGTGTGATTTTACAATCTAGGCCTTTTCTACACTATCATAATTTCTTTCTACATATGTATATGACTATCTTTAAGAAAAGCTGTACCCTCAGGAAATCTGGTTTGATTAAAGTGTTCTATTTCTTGAGTGTTAATTACAGAATTGTTTGAGTTATAACTATTATTCTGGACATTTTTTTCTTTTTCACTTCTTTAAATATGAGATATAATTTCATAATAAAATGGTAAAATAAATATTGTGTCTTCTAAAGCAAGATCTTTGTGACAAAGCAAGTTACACTCATGTATCAGCTGGATTTTGGCAAATAATCCGCTCTTAAGTAAACAGGCGTGGGCCTCAATTTACCGCAAGTCATTGCCTATTGGGATAAGGCAGAACATTGTGGGAAGATCTCATTATGTTAATTTAAGAGATATATGTCTGAGGTACGGAGAGTGGGGGTGAGTAAAATAGGAAAACATTTATTGATTGTCAATAATATGAAGCTAGGTGCATTGCCAGTAATTTACTCCTAAAAACAACCATTAACTGTGTTGTTATTAAGAGGCCCGTTTTAGAGGATTTCAGTACATTTCTCACAACTAAGTGGCTCTGTTTTGATCTGCACGCAGATCTATCTGAAAATCAAGTCTGGATAGTTGTTGAGGGAGCAAGGATTCAAGAGTTCAGAGCAGTCAGACTGACACAGTGGGCACACAGCGGCCCCAGGGTACCCACACTGCATTCCTTTCTGAGATTTTATTTACCAGGGATCTGAAAGTCTGTTATCTGGAGTGGCAAAGAGGGATGAAAACAACACCGATGGCAGAAATGTTGGCTGCGAAATGATGCCGAAGGAAAAACTGTCATCTGTATGTGGGCTGCCACTAACATGAGCGGGACCATATTGGTGGTTTGGGTAAACTGTGTTCTATAACCAGCTCTGTGTACAACTCTTGTATCACTCCAGTTAACTTCCTGACAGTCTGATCCTTCTTTATGTAAAAACAGGAGGTGACTGCATGCGAAGATACTCTGGGCAATGTAAAGATTTTTATGAGCACTAGACATTTTTGGGGGATTACAGTGCCCAAAGTGCAACAGGGCTGGCCAGTTTAACTACACCACTGATTTTTTTCCCCAGGGCAATATTTATTGATTTATTTATTTTCCTTTTTATATTATTCTTTTTAAAAAATTTTATTGTATTTTTTCTATTACCATTTATCTCCCTTATACCCTCTTCCACCTCCACTCAACCCCTCCCTCCAGCAATCACCACACCACTGCCCATGAGACCTTTTTCTATTCTGCTCAATGCCTCTACCTGCTAACCACCTCCCCCTGCAGAGCTATCAGCCTGCTCTCTGTCTATGAGTCTGTCTCTATTTTACTTGTTAGTTCAGTTTGTTCATTGATGTCCACATATGAGTGAAATCATATGATATTTGTCTTTCTCTGGCTGGCTTATTTCACTTAGCCTAATGTTCTTCAGGTCCATGCATGCTGTCACAAAGGGTAAAAGTTTCTTCTTTTTTATAGCCAAGCAGTATTCCATTGTGTAAACATACCATAGTTGCATTATCCATTTACCTTATAATGGACATTTATGCTGCTTCCTAATCTTGGCAATGGTAAATAAAACTGCAATGAGCATACATAATTGCTATCAAGATAACAATGACATATTTCACAGAACGGTAACAACTATTTCAAAAATTTATATGGAACCACAAAAGGCCCTGAATAGTGATCTTGAGAAAGAAGAATAAAGTTGGCCAAGAATCTTCTGGCCAAGATGGAGGCATAGGTAGACACCCTATGCCTCCTCGCACAACCAAAAGAAGGGCAACAACAAATTTAAAAACAAAAAACAACCCAAACTGACAGAGAATCAAACCGTATGGAAATCTGACAACCAAGGAGTTAACAGAAGAAACATTCATCCAGATAGGTAGAACGGGCAGAGACAGGCAGCCAGGTAGAGAGGACTCACAGCTGGTGGCCCAGGCAGTCCCACATTCTCATGTAGATAAACTGGGAGGAACAACTGGGGAGTGAGACAGACCACTCAACCCAGGGTTCTAGCCTGGGGAAATAAAGCCTCAAAGCCTCTGACTGAAAACACCTGTGGGAGGGGGCGGTGGCAGCGGGAGACACTCCCAGCCCCATGGGAGAGTTTGTTGGAGAGACCCACAGGGTCTCAGAATGTACACAAGTCCATCCACCCGGGAATCAACATCAGAAGTGCCCAATTTGCTTGTGGGTAGCAGGGGAAGTGACTGAAAGCCAACAGAGAGCTGAGTAAGAGGCACTGTTCCCTCTCGGACTCCTCTCCCACATACAGCACCACAATGCAGTAAACTGGGTTGCCCCATCCTGGTGAACACCTAAGGTTACACCCCTTATAATGTAATAGGTGTGCAGAGACAAAAATATATGGCCCAAATGAAAGGCCAGATCAAAGCTCCCAAAACAGAACTAAGCGATGAAGAAGAGATAGCCAACCTATTAGATGCACAGTTCAAAACACTGGTAATCAGGATGCTCACAGAAGTGGTTGAATATGACCGCAAATTAGAGGAAAAAATGAAAGCTATGAAAAGTGAAATAAAGGCAAATGTATAGGGAACCAACAGTGATGGGAAGGAAACTAAGACTCAAATTAATGATTTGGAACAGAAGGAAGAAATAAACATTCAATCAGAACAGAATGAAGAAACAAGAATTCAGAAAAATGAGGAGAGGCTTAGGAACCTCCACATCTGAATCATGGGGGTGCCAGAAGCAGAAGAAGACCAAGAAATTGAAAAATTATTTGAAAAAATAATGAAGGAGAACTTCCCCAATCTGGCAAAGGAAATAGACTACCAGAAAGTCCAGGAAGCTCAGAGGGTCCCAAAGAACCTTTTGGGTCCTCTTTGGACCCAAAGAGAAACACACCAAGGCACATCATAATTACATTACCCAAGATTAAAGATAAACAGAAAATCTTAAAAGCAGCAAGAGAAAAGGAGACAGCTACCTACAAAGGAGTTCTCATAAGACTATCAGCTGATTTCTCAAAAGAAACCTTACAGGCAAGAAGGGGCTGGAAAGAAGTATTCCAAGTCGTGAAAGGCAAGGACCTACATCTAAGATTGCTCTATCCGGCAAAACTATCATTTAGAATGGAAGGGCAGATAAAGTGCTTCCCAGATAAGGTCAAGTTAAAGGAGTTCATCACCTCCCAGCCCTTATTACAAGAAATGTTAAAGGGACTTTTCTAAGAAAAATAAGATAAAAATATGAACAGTAAAATGACAACAAAATCACAGCTATTAACAACCAAACCTATCTGGCCAAGATGGATTCGTAGGTGGACACATTGTGCCTCCTCTCACAACCAAAATTAAGGACAACAAATATTTAGAAACAAGAAAACAACCGGAACTTATAGAAAACTGAACTGTACGGAAGTCCAACAACCATTCATCCAGACCGGTAAGAGGGGCAGAGTCGAGGCAGGAAAAAGTGGAGGTGAAACCCAGGCAAGTAGGCAGCAGCAGCTGGCAGTTCCCAGGTGGACTGGCAGCAGCTAGCAGATCCCAGGCACACAGGCGGTGGCTAGTGGACCCCGGGCACGGGGTAGCAACTGTACAGACCCAATGAGGCTGCACAAGGTGGCTGGCTGACCAGGTGGTCCCACATTCACACGCAGATAATCCAGGCGAAGGGGAAGCAGCAGCAGGAACTCGAATCCAAGTGAGAGTGGAGCAAGCGCCATTGTTCCCTCTCGGACCCCGCCCCCACATACATCGTCATTACCCAGTGACAGTGCTGCCCCACCCTGGGGAACACCTAAGGCTCCACCCCTTACTACGTAACAGCCCTGACCAGACCCCCCCCCCCCAAAAGGCTCAAACCAGAGAACAAATCAAAGCCCCAGAGCCAGTCCCTCTAAGCCATGAAGAGATTGCCAACCTATCAGATGCACAGTTCAAAGCCCTGATGATCAGGATGTTCACAGAATTGGTTGATTTTGCTCACAAATTAGATGAAAAAATGAAGGCTACAATAAGTGAAATGAAGGAAAATGCACAGGGAACCAATAGAGATGGGAGGAAAACTGGGACTCAAATCAATGGAGTGGACCATGAGGAAGAAAGAAACCAAACAGAAAAGAATGAAGAAACAAGAATTAAAAAAAAAAAAAATGAGGAGAGGCTTAGGAACCTCCAGGACATCTTTAAACATCTCAACATCCGAATTATAGGGCTACCAGAAGGGGAAGAAGAAGAGCAACAAATGGAAAACTTCTTTGAACAAATAATAAAGGAGAACTTCTCCAATCTGGCAAAGGAAATAGATTACCAGGAAGTTCAGGAAGCTCAGAGAATCCCAAAGAAGTTGGACCCAAGGAGGAACACACCAGGGCACATCATAATTCCATTAGCCAAGATTAAAATGGAGAGAATTCTAGAAGCAGCAAGGGTGAAGGGGACACTCACCTACCAAGGAGTGCCCATCAGACTGTCAGCTGATTTCTCAAAAGAGACCTTACAGGCAAGAAGGGGCTGGGAAGAAGTATTCTAAGTCATGAAAGTCAAGGATCTACATCCAAGATTGCTCTATCCAGAGAAGCTGTCATTTAGAATGGAAGGGCAGATAAAGTGCTTCTCAGATAAGGTCAAGTTCAAGGAGTTCATCACCACCAAGCCCTTATTATATGAAATGTTAAAGGAACTTATCTAAGAAAAAGAAGACAAAAATATGACAGTAAAAAGACAGCAAACTCACAGATATTAACAACCACACCTAAAACAGAAGCAAACTAAGCAAATAGCTAGAACAGGAACAGAACCACAGAAATGGAGATCACATGGAGGGTTAGCAACAGGGGAGTGGGAGGAGGAGAGAGGAGGAGAAGGTACAGAGAATAAGTAGCATAGATGATAGGTAGAAAATAGACAGGGGGAGGGCAAGAATAGTGTGGGAAATGTAGAAGCTAAAGAACTTATGACACATAAACATGAACTAAAGGAGGGGAATGTGGGTGGGAGGAGGTGTGCAGGGTGTAGGGGAATGTTGGGGGAGAAATGGGACAAGTGTAATAGCTTAATCAATAAAATATATTTAAAAAAAAGATTGCTCTATCCAGCAAAGCTATCTTTTAGAATAGAAGGGCAGATAAAGTGCTTCCTAGATAAGGTCAAGTTAAAGGGGTTCAGCATCACCAAACCCTTATTATGTGAAATGTTACAGGAACTTATCTGAGAAAATGAAGATCAGAACTATGAAAAGTAAAATTATAACAAACTCACAACTATCAACAACTGAATCTACATTAAAAAAAAACAAACAAAAACTGAAACAAAACAAGCTAAGCAAATAATAAGAACAGGAACAAAATCACAAAAATGGAGATCACATGGAGGGTTGTCAGTGGGAGAGTGGGAGGGGGAGAGAGGGGAAAGGTACAGAGAATAAGTAGCATAAATGGTAGGTAGAAAATAGACAGGGGGTAGTTAAGAATAGTGTGGGAAATGTAGAAGCCACAGAACTTACATGTACGACCCATGGACATGAACTAAAGGCGGGGGGGGGGGGCGTTGGGGAATGTGGGTTGGAGGGGGTGTGCAGGGCAGAGGGGAGTGAAGGGGGGGAATGGGACAACTGTAATAGCATAATCAATAAAATATATTTTAAAAAAGAATAAAATAGAAGGAATCATGCTACCTAATAACAAACTATACCATAAGGCCATAGTAATCAAAACAACATAGTACTGGCATAAAAATAGACACATAAATCAATGGAACAGAATAGAGGTCCCAGGAATAAACCCATGGCCTTTATAACAAATTAATATTTGACAGAAGAAGTAAGCACATGCAATGGGCTAAAGAGAGTTTATTTAGAGAGAGTTTATTTATTTAAGAGAGTGTTGGGAAAAATTGGACAGATATATGCAGAAAAATGAAACTAGACCACCTTCTTACAGTACACAAAAGTATAAATTCAAAATGGATTGAAGACTTAAATGTTATATCTGAAACCATAAAAATCCTAGAAGAAAACATAGGCAGTAAAATCTTGGATATTGCTCATAGCAATAATTTTTTTCTGATGAACCTCCTCAGGCAAGGGAAACAAAGGAAAAAATAAACAAATGGGACTACATCAAACTAAAAAGGTTGTGCGCAGCAAAGGAAATCATCAACAAAATAGAAAGACAGCCCACTGAATCGGAGAACATATTTGCTGATACATTTGATAAGGAGTTAATATCCAAAATTTATAAAGAACTTATACAATTCAACACCCCCCCCCAAAAAAAAACAAACCCAATCCAATTAAAAAATAGGCAAAGGACCTGAATAGACATACTGATGGCCAATAGACATACGAGAAGATGCTCAACATCACTAATCATCAGAGAAATGAGATATCGGAATGACTATCATCAATAAATGAACAAACAACAAGTGCTGGCTAGTACATTGAGAAAGGGGATCCCTTTTGCACTGTTGGTAGGAATGCAGATTAGTGAAGCCACTGTGGAAAGCAGTATGAAATTATCTCAAAAAATTAGAAATGAAATGGCTTTATGACCCAGAGATTCCAGCCTGGGAATTTATCCGAAGAAACCCAACACACTAATTTGAAAAAATATGAGCACCCCTATGTTCATTGCAGTATTATTTACAACCTCTGCTTTTTAAATTGAGATTCATTTCACTGTAACTTCAGTTATATCAAAGACAATAAAAGGAAAATGGGACTTGCTGTATATGAATTAACTTTGGAGTAAGCTTGTTGAAATGCACATATTGGCTAAAATGAAGAGTGGAAATACAAAGTTTGAAAGCTAAATTTCTGTTGTGTATTCAGCCAAATTGATTTAGTTGAGGTGTATTGACTTTTAATGTGGGGAGAAAATTTTTGGAGAAGAATCCAACATAACTGGTACTGTGATTTCTATTTCTCTGATCTATTTTTGTTCATAATTTGTAGTAGTGATTTTTCTTACTGGAATGGGATCAGTTTTCATTATCTATTTATTTGTTTCCCAGCTTGTTCCAGACAGGGTGTAAATAGATTTCCCAGAATATCAAATGATGGAAAAAGAAATACGGAGTGACCATCTCAATTGTAGCTGAAGCAAAGTGGCTACAAAAGTGGGTATGTTGTTTGCCACTTCCATTTTACTCAGTGCCTGTGGAGAATAACCTTGCGCTGTGACTAAGATGTCATGAAATATAGTTTAGAAAGTTACTTGTTCCAAACACTGACAACTGGACAGTAGGCTGAGGTCATAAAACATAGATACCTGCAGAACAAATTTGCCTTTTGAATCGGAAACCAGCATACAAATACCCTGGGCCCTCTGAAATGTCTCTAATATTTACATAGTCATCTGATTTGTCCTTATTTTCCTCTTTTCCACTGATTTAGTCACCTATTGGCAACTTCACAAGTTCCAGCAGAGGTCAGGAACCCCCCAAAGCAATCTGTGCTGAAATCACAGAGAATCAAGATGGAAAGACTTCATTGGTGAGCCAGTACACACTCAGGGAACTGGGGAAGCAGACGGTTCACCATGATGTACTTTCTATTCCCCTGTGCAACCTGGGTTTATATGCCTCCTGGGATGCTGGCTGAATCACCCTTCTTGGAAGGAGTCATCATTGTGATAGATTTTCCTGCCAGAAAGTTTTATTTTCAACCACATTTTGTTCTCTCCATTTTCTGGTAAAGTCTCATTTGATTATTTTGGGGGGGAGCATGGGCAAAGAGGCTGAAATTTTTCGTGGTTATTTCTTCTGTATAGATCTGAAATCAGATTTGGTATCATTTCGGCTCTTTGGATGCTCCAAACTACTGACACACATTTTCTATGTAGAATGTTTTTCCTTTAGTTTGGGACTTGAGTGATGTTCTCTTGGTAATAAATTTCATTCATTTTTTTTAATGAAATCCAAAGTTTCTTGAACTTAGTATTGCCAAAGCTATATGAGATATAATGGGGTGGCATTTGTGATAACAGACCCTGTGATTGGTCACATGCTAAATGTCCCTTCTTACCTCTTAGACATCTCCATTATTGCTTATGCTCCAGACACACCTGTCATTAGGATTTTCTATTTTTGAGGAATACCATACTAATTAATATAAAAAAATAAATCATTAGTAGTAAGTTGATTAGTCATTTCACTATTCATACATTCACAAGATAATGAATATTAATACAATTGAAAGAAGACCCATTACTTTTAGGCAGAAGAAGTTGAGAGAGAGCAGAGAAGAACAACTAACCTATAGAGAGGACCTGTTACTGTAGGTAGTTACCCAATTATTAATAAGAATGGGCACAAAGAGAATTAGACATTGAACTTAATAAACTGGGGAACACGAGCCTGTTTGTTTCACCAGGAAACTACAGCTTCACACCCCAGGGGATCATAACATTGCTTTGACAAAGGGATTAACACTCTCCCTTCCTCTCTCTTCTACTGGATTGTTGGGGGGCACAGGGAGAGGAGCTGGATCATAGAGGCCTGTCAATCTAGCCTGGGGAAAGAGGGGTTGGTTGGAAGGTTGACCTATCAAAAGCCCATAAAAACTTGGGACGCTGATTAATCATTTTGAAAAAGTGCCTGGGCCCTCCCAAACCCAATCTAATATAGTCCCGGAAGAACAAAAAGAATGCTCTCTCTCACTCTCTCTCTTCCCCCCACACCTGATAACACACTCTCCCTCTGTGTTCATGGGTTCTCTCTCACCTGGGAGCTACTGGGGACGCTGGCAGACTGAATGGGCTCTGAGGGACTGAGCTTTAACATGAAGCAGAAACTCTGGATACTGGCCTTTGCTTTGGCCTTGCTAAAGATAAGGTTGGACTTTTTGCATAGCAGGACAGACAGAGAAGGGACAGTGGAAACCAAGGGGCAGCTTCTATTTTTACCTGAAGAAACCTTGGCACACCACAATCTCTCATTTGTGGGTCCTTGGAATGCTTTCCTTGTGATCCCGTGGAAAATCCTGATTTCCACCAACGACACTCCCACTGGGTGCCAAACCCGGGGAACTGGGGATTGATTCCTGAACAGCACCAAGAAATTGGGGGTACAATGGTGAATAAGACTGACATGGCCCTGTGTCATTTAATCCCTATAATAATTCAAGCTAGTTATGATAACCCTTATCCTTCCTTCTCTCCATTTTATAGCTGAGAAAATTAAGGCATTTCTGTAAGACCATTGAGCTGGAAACATTGATTGGATCCCATGTCCGCCTTATTCCAAAGACAGACTTATTTATACTGTATCACATAGTTCACTAATTTCAGGTCACTTTCAGGTCAGCAGAGCTGGAATGGGATGTGTCTCTGACATTCTACGGGTGCCATGTGTTCGTTCATCTTTAGTAAAATTTCCTTCATCTCCACCCTATTCCTATGTGCTTAGAGGAGCCCCTAAGCATCGTTGTGCCCAGTTGCTATGTCCTGCTCCCAGATCCCTGGCCATTTTATGTTTCTTTTTATATTTTAGTCACAAGAAAAATACAAAAGGTTTTCCGGGGAAACCACACCAGGATTTAAGATTTATATATTAAGGATAAACAGTGGCTTATACTCTTTGCTAGAATGATTCAGAACACCCACTTCTACGGGCTCAAACAGAGGCATGGATTAGTGTGGAATAACGTACCACGCACTGGTCAGTGAATGTGGATCTCTGGATTCCACATCTAAGGTGCGTGACCAGGGGAAGTTCCTTCCCCTCACTTGGTCTTAGATGAGATCTTTTGATTACATTAGTAAAAATCCTAGACCGTCTCCTGTGTAACTCTCTGTGCCTGTTATCTTAGACTTGTATTCAAAATATAGGAAGTACAGTCAGAAAATTTTATTTAGGCCAATAGGTTTGCCAAGTAATAGGAAAGGAGACACAAAAAGTAAAATAGAAACGGCACAGATGGATAGTCCTTATCCCAAAACTGGGAAGAATATCTCCTTCCCATTTTCCTGGAGCTTTACAGGTACATCTCTCTTCCCGAGTTCTTTAAAGAAGAGCCCCCATCACTCAGCCACTCCGGGATTGGTAACCAAGGAGGGAAGAGAAGAAACAGGTCTCGTTATTTCTTTTTGGTTCATGGTAAGAATATATTTTTAGATAAGAACACTTTGTTTTTGCTACCTTTGTCAATTTCACCATTTTGTTATTCAGGAAATGTGTGCTTGTCATAAAAGACCTTGTTGGGGTGGGGGATGGTTTGTGGATTTTGTGAAATCGTGGACCTAGTTTTAATTTAAACTCAGTCATATATAACTTACCAAAACAGAGATTTGTTTCTGCCATCACTCTTTCTAACTTAGATAGTTTATTATGTGTAGTCAGAATTAAAAAAAATTAGATCAATTTGATGAAACAGTAATGATCAAAAGTAAGTGTTAGAGAGGGATTAACTTTGCTTGCTCACCAGAACTTTCAAGTCTTCTTTCACATAAATTGTGAGAGGAAAAACTACATGGATCTGGGAAGGGTTAGCAGGCATTTGCTAGTTGATACATGTGTCTTCTTTAAACTATTTTGCTTCTCCATCCTGGAAAGCCCCTGGAAGCTTTGGTTATATGTACATACAATCACATAAGAATACAAATATATATGCAAGTCTGTCTCTGTGTATTGATCTACATTTATTAGTCAAACAGGAAAAGAAAAATGTATTTCTGTTATAAAGGCCTCAAGCCAAATTTATCATACAGAGGGCTTTCTTGGTTCTTTGAATCATCCCTGAATGACCTCTGGACAAATTACAAAACCCTAAAGAGTTAAAAGTGTTTGTTTCACAGGAAATTGGAAGAAATTTATGTGCGCAAGTAAAGCTGAAAGGTCGAATGTGTGACTCACGTCTATTGACAGATGGAATGAGCACAACATAAGCAGACAGTGACTAGAAAACAAGCCGGTTGTGTGAAAGTATTTTTAGAGACTAATTTCTACCCAGCTGTGTCATCTATGAATGGGAGAAGTTTGAGAAAGTTACATAGGGGTGTCTGAGCTCAATAAGTGAAAGGTAATGATGCTGAAAGGGCTGAAATGCTCACTTCAAACTTTGCTGTGCAAATGGAGCTGATAGTTGCACTAATTTTCAGGGAAATCGGGTTGTTCTTTTATGACTATGACATAATCTTCTGTAGTAGGGCCTCCTTTTAGTGTGGAAACCTGAGGTTGAGTCTTGATGTCCCCGATAATTTCAGAATGCTTAAAAAAAATATGTGTTGTTGTTTTTTTTTCCTGGCAACTAGTATAATGATTAAAAGTGTGATCTCCTGACTCGGACTTTGTGGTGTGAATTCCAGCTCAGCTTTTTAATAGCTCCATGATTCTGGACACTTTGAGCATTTACTCAGTTTCCTTTCTTATCTATAAAATGTGAATAATACCATATTTCCCACAGGGTTATTCATTAATAAACCTCCCACCCCCAAATATCATGCCCTTTTCTAGGTCAGGGGATAAAAATATCTGCTTTTATGTAGCTTGTGTTCTAGTTGAGGAGGAATAGTCAATAAATAAACAAATATGCAAAAATAAGCATATCAAGTAGTGACAGGTACTATGGAGGAAAATAAAGCTGCAAAGTACTTTGTTATGGAGAATGCTGTGCAGGGGTCTGTTGCAATTTTACATCAGTTTGCGGATCAGACACATGCTAGATCAGGAACAGTCAAGTGCATCAGAATTAATATTTGCCTCTTAATAGGCTTGGCCAGTTAGGATACCTCATCCCTCAGGCATGAATGATTGATGAGAGAATGAAGCCAAAATGCTCCAGTCTACGTGAATTCTGGACATTGTATTAGAAGCACTAGAAAGATTTGGGGAAAACAGAGTCTGGAATAATTCACACTGGGAGAGTTTTGTGTCTATGTTACCACCTTGGGTAACATGAAAATAAATGCAATACAGAGACAAGCGAAGTCAAAAATAGAGACTATGTCCCTATGACACCTTTTAAGTTTTCTTTAGGGTTTGCCCTGAGATCTAGTGAGAGAAAAGAGCTTCTGGATATTCTGACTGACACCCCCTCCTTGTCTCTGGACTCCACACAAACAACAAAGTCTGAAAACTCTGGATGGATCCCAAGCTCTTCAGTTAATAGATGATGAAACTGAGCCCCCAGGTGAGCTGGGTGGTTCTCCGAGGTTCCCAACCCCACTTCCAGTTAGGGGCAAAGTGAAGATTCAAACCGAGGTCCTGGCTCCTCCACCTTCACCATCACATCACTTGGCTTCGTCCTGTTACCGGGAAGATTCCCAAACTCAGCAGTGTGGCTTTGGTTTGGTTGGTTTGGTTTGGTTTCAGGGGACAGAAAATAGGAGCTGTAGTATAGGATTGATCCACGTGGGACTAGAAATCCTAAAAGTCTGGTTCCAAATGATTCTCCTCCCACTCTTATTGGCATTCACCAAAATAAACATAATGAGTTATGCAGGTTGAGGCCTCAATCTAGAGTTTTTATTGAGGAAACACTTTTCAAAATTGCAAGTCAGGTACCGTCTCTTATTTTGTGATCGTTAATGATTTCTACCATACAAAAGCCAAAATCAAAATAGAATTTGATTCTTTACATTGAACTTTTTTTGAAACTTCCACAGTCCCTCACTAGTAAAATGACCGTGGAATTTATTGCCCAAATAGGGACAATTCTGAGAGTTCAAAGAAGCACAATTAATTACTCTGGGAACAATGTTGTGGAAATTGGAAGTGGGAAATGTGGTCACGCCGTTCATTAACTACCTATAAGTGTGTTTGAGGTCAGTGAGTGTGAAATATTAGTGGATTGAACATGACTTTCACTTGTAAGTGTTGAAAGAGTGGGTGGCTTCCCCACCCACCCCAGAAAAAATGACAACAATAATAACAGCAGCTTTGAAACTAAAGCACAAGAAGAATAAGTGCATTTCTCCCTCAATCTCTCTCCTTTTCCCTGTCTACACACGCAATTTTTTTTCCTGCAAGTTGTTCCTCCCCAGTTTGTACACACACTCAAATTCTAAAACCAATACAAACTTAATGTTAATTTCTTTAACAAAATTCTGCAGAAGAACACTCTGTACAAATTATATAATCTAAACATGACTAAGAAGCACCCAGCAATTTTCCCACACTTCCCCTTTTGAAGGGAGAATGAAACAAAACAAGGCCCAAATTTTTAAATGGTAACAACAAAAGATACTTGACCTTAATAATGGAAATAAGGCCCAGAGACATCTTGGTGTTTGTAGTTTATCATGGTAATTTATAATTGAAGACTATGGATACCTGCTTTGGCTAAAATTTCTGGTTCATAGGATTAACAATTATTTTGCTGATACTGATTTATTTAACTTAAACTACATCATGCTTCATAACAATTAAAAAAAGGGAAAAGGGGTTTCTACAACTTGTTAGACTATTACAATATATCTGCAGTGTTGTTCTTGGTAACTCGGTGACTGCTCTGATGCAAAATATATGGGATAGAAAAATTCATGTGCACAAGAGTTAAGGAAAAAAATACTTGAAACATTATAGAATAATTGCTTCTCAGAGTCACTCTGTGCAACTGAGCTTTTCAGTGCAAACTTCATGAGAGCAAAGAACTTACCTGTTTTGTTTATTATTATATTTCCTGGGTCTGTCATGGCTCCTGACATATAATAGTCAGTATATATTTGATAAATGCACAGAGGCATAACTGAATAATCATGATTAGGTAATTCACATTTATTGGGGGGGCATCATCACTATTTCAATGGGATGTAGGGAAGAGTTCATCTCATATTTGCAAAGAGCATCTCTGTCATCTTTCAGTCATGACCTTCCAGTTGATTGGACACGTCTTCCAGTTGTAAGACAGCTACTTAATGTAGAAAATTTCAGTGTAGGATACTCCGGCCTCACCTAAAATTTTTTTTTCTCAAGTGAAAAAGTCCACGTGGAGCACTATCAAGTATATAAAGCATTAACTGATGTCACTGCACCTCTAAATCTCTGGACAGGGTTCCTGTAGGCCAAAAGGTCGAAATTCACCATAAGATTCCTCATGTATAAATGTTTATACAGCATGTGTCCTATACTATTACAGAAACAAAACAAGAGCTATGTTCTCCATCTTTTTAACCTTGTTCTTTAATGATCTGGATTCACTTTCAAAGAACCGCCTTTATCTTTCACCATCGCCTTTTACACAGAGATAAGGAGCAGAAGTGATGACTTATGTGTGAAAATTTGCTTTTATTATTTAAATTTCAGGCATCCTGAACAAACAATGGACTCTTTCAGTGGTTTCTATATAAGGAGGGATCTGATCTATTTTAAAAGTAAAATAATTTTCACTGACAAATAGTAACTAAATTTTAAACAGTTTTTAGGAAACAATCTTATGTAATTAATTATCTAGTTTAGTTTTCTTTGTTCACAGTTTGCAAAATTTTTCTAGAATTCTCTTACTAAAGTTTAGTGAAGTGGTTTTCATACCTTTTTGACTGAAAAGTGACAAGACGCACATTTTATTCATAGCCAGTTACACACACACAATTAAAATGAAAATTTCTTGGAGCAATACTTATTATGCATAAAACATTCTCACATTTCCCATTTTATTCTAACATATGGCATTTCAATTATTTAAAAATACTAATCCTTAAGTTTCTATCTACTAAATTCAGAGTCATAAAAAGCATATCTGTAGATAAATTCTTATATGATATAAAAAAATAGTTATTATTGTATTTTTTACTTGTAATATGTTTTTTCTTATAGTACACTTACTTGTTATATTATAAATTATATATTATATATAATTATTTAATATATTACATATCCTATTATAATTTGTTATTATTACTATTAAAGGAAGCATTTCTGCAAAAGCATATAGCACAACAAAATGCTCATAGTCAACACATGTGATGACAAAGAAAAGTCTTTAAATTTTAGTTGCCTCTGTGGTAGACCGAGTTTTCCAGCATGACCACAACCAGCTATCTCATTCTCCATGTTCTTTTTCCCTTGTAAGATTGACATTCCTTTTAAAATGTGGGTCTCTGGTCCCCTTGAATGTGTAGGCTTATGTGTATGGTGACAGTGACACTATGTGAGTAAGTCCTATGAGACAATATGGTGTCTGCCTCGAAGCTCTCTTTGCAGCCAGTCATTAGGCTGTGAAGAGAAAGAACAATGACATGGAAAAGCCACAGCAGCTCTTGTGGCTGACAGCCACTGGTGAGGTCAGTCACGGCTGACACCACTGTCTAGTCCTGTGAATGGTAAGCTCTTAGATGATCTCAGTTCTAGCCTTCAAGTCACCTCAGGTCTTTAGGTCTTCCCAGATGACACTGATGAGCGTAGGTAAGCCATCTGTGCTGTGCCTTTTCCAAATTCCTGACCCACAGAATATACAAACATAACCAAATATTTTTTGTTTTAGACAATTAAATTTGGGTTTTGTCTGTTATACAGCAAAAACTGACTATAAAAACTTCCAATTCTAGTCTACACTCAAAATGTTACAAATTGCCAGGAGGTCTGAAATAATACCAAGAGTGTGTAAGAAATGAATTATCATTTTGAACCAAACTTCAGGAGTAAACCATAAATAAGCTGAGTACGGGTCATCATTAGCTGTGAAACATGCTTTTCAAATGTTGTTAACTTTTCTTATTTGAATTATTCAGTTCCCTTTGTAAGGCCCTTCTTTCCAGAATAGTGGAATGTTACAGACAACAAACCACATGTAATGTGTGGTGAAAGAACTAATGTACAGCCAAGTTCATTGTTAGAACTAAAACATTTGTGTATTCATGTGTAACTAGGATGCACACCTAAGAACAATATAGGTCAATTCAAAACCAAGAAATTGTGTCTATATACATTTTGATGCATAATCATTATTAATTTAATAATGGCCTAGGTTTGATTGTATGAGGGCTTGGACTGTGCCTGTCTTATTCTATACCACAGGTGGTAGTAAACACAGGGCCCATGGGCTGAATCCGGCCCCTCCACCTTGTTTAATCCAGCCTGTCACCTTGTTTCTACCCACCAACAGTGCCGAGCTCTCATTTAACTGTTAAGGAGTAGTTACATTTATAGTCCTAAAATTATATTTGGCCCTTGGAAGGCAACCACGAGGCTGATGTGGCCCCTGGTGAAAATGAGTTTGACATCCCTGCTCTCTATGCTTTGTAACTAACTCCATATGGTTTGTAAATAACACAATGAATATTTATTGAATGAATGAGGCAAATACTGCCTGAGGCAACCTACAAACCATCCCCTCCTCCCCCAGTACTGTCTTGTTCCTTCAAGGAAGTAGAACATGAATGAAATGCAAGCTTAATTATAAAAATTAAAATGCCTAATTATTTTTATAAGTGATTTGTAAAGAAAGCAGGATATCTTTTCAAAAAAAGTGAGTAGGTTTCCTTATTGATAGATGCATAAACATAAGTCTTAATTAATTTTTCAGTTATTACTAGATTTTTTCCTTTATGTTATTCTGCTTAGTTTTATCCCTGTCTATAAAAAATAGTCAATAAGTATTATTGAGACATCTACTTGTCCTCAAGAAAATAATCATAGTTAATCCTGTGACTCCAGCATTTAAATAAAACACTTGTTATTTTATTTTTAAAAAACATCATGAATTTGATAGTAATTCTGTATATAATGATTTATAAGTAGAAACACTTTTAAAATATACAGAAATCAGAAAGTACTATATTTTATTTTTCTAGTATCTGTATAGTCTCTGGTGTTTTTAGTTCTTAATTCCTACTATGCAAATATATTGTACTTTTTCTTTATGTTGAAGAGTATTTTTGAATATGATAGGAAATATGAAAACACAAGATGTTGCATTACAGAAATACTCTATTTAAAGCATCTTTGTGGATTTAAACACTGTACTCACTGTACAGTTTGCATGTTAAAAAATTCTCTTTATAGCAACTGTACAAGGCTATTTTAACAACCATGTTTTTTCCCTACTGTGAGTCTTTGAGATACTTAGTATCCAGTATCAAATGATCTTTAAAAAAGGGTAAGTGAAATAAGTCCATCAGAGAAAGACAAATACCATGTGATTTCACTTATATGTGGGTTCTACAGAACGACATAAATGAACAAACAAAACAGAAACAGACTCACAGATACAGAGAATAGACATATGATTGCCAGAGGAAAGGGGTTGGAGGTTGAGTGAAAAAGGCAAAGGAATTAAAAAGTACACATTGGTGGTTACAAAATAGTAATGGGGGTATAAATTATGGCATAGGGAATATAGTCAATAACATTGTAATAACTATGTATGATGCCAGGTAGGTACTGGACATATCGAGGGGACCACTTTGTAAAGTATATGATTGTCCAACCGCTATGTTGTACACCTGAAACTAATACAAAATAATATTAAATGTAAACTGTAATGGGATAACAAAATTTTTAAAAAAGGGATATGTGCATCTGACACCAAGCAGTTTCATTTTTAGATCAATTATCTGGGCATTGTATGCATGTTCAGATGCATGCTGACCTAATCCATAGTCATTCATACTGTGTACGGCATTGTTGACTGGAGCGAACTGTCTCACAAATTTTCCAGAATATGATTAATGAAACATAAACTTAAAAAATTATACAATATGAAAGCTCCACATGTAACAGGGGAAGTTAACAACAGCAACGTTGTTTCTGAAGGCCAAGGAGAAGCTAAGGGGGCACTTCGGGGAAGATTCTACCCCAGCGGGAAAGTTTTGCCTCCTCCAGGTGACGGGACGGTAGGGACTGTGGGCATGTCTCGGAACCCCAGATTAGAGAAGGGCTGTGGGACCTCACGTTAATGAGGGGGTTTGTGCGAGGGTCATGTCAGAGACAGCTTGCGGGAGCAGTTCGAAGGAGTAAGATGGCTGGGACTGGTAGTTGACAACAGCGTCATTGGTCATAAAAAAATGACAACCTCCACGGATTAAGACTTCAGTCTCATTCATATTTAAATCCCTGTAGGTAGATGGTCTCCAAATTATTCAAAATGAAATTCCTGTATTTCACTGGTGGAAACTTTGAAGCAATTAAATCTGATTTAGAGGAAAAGATGTCTTGCATTTTCTGGTTGTGAGCTAAATTTCATACTTGATCATATATTTATATATGTATCTATTACATTTATATTCTTCTGGAAATGTTATAAAGAGGTAGATAGGTAGGTAGGTAGGTAGGTAGATCGATAGATAGGCAGATAGATAAATAGATAGGTAATCCTTTAACTTAGGTATTCAAAATATAGGTCATTATTACTTGAGTGAGTCTCAGAACATAAAATTCATAAAATATTCCACCTTATAAATTGCATCATTTTTCTTACTGTGGTGGCTAGTTCATCTTAGTCATAACACTAGTACATGTACATATTTCTTTAGGTTCATTTTGATATACTGGAAGGAATGCTACTCATTTCTAGCTAAACTCTCTCAAGGTGATCTGTCCTTATAATTCCATTGCTCTGGGGAAACTATTAGTCCCATACAGACTGCTGAGAAATTAGAATTTAAATATCATACCAAATATACAAAAATTAGATCATTCTGATGATTAATATATGTGTCATATGTCATATTTCATATACAATATAAATATGTTTTTCAAACTCTGGTTTAGAGAAGCACTTTTTGAAAGGCTTTTTTTTTTTGTTTTTTGTTTTCCTTAATAGAATATCTTATATAAGAGTGAATTAATACAAAATTATTCTACTTTCCAAGCGACTAAATTATTCTCCACATTTCCAGACAATTGAAAATGCAGGGACCCATGTTATATAATAACCAACACTAGCATTCTTCAACCTGACTCCTTACAACTCTTATACTTCCACATGTGCATTGTTCAAAAACTTCAGGTTTCATTTTGTACCCAGAATTGGGATTTCCATAGGTCAACTCCAAAACGAACATTTAATAAATGCAGGTGCTGTTTTTCTGGCCAAACAAAACAGTTTGACAAGTACCACCATCTTTGGCTACAGTGTCTGCAGTGAATGAGGGGTGTCCAAACTTTTGGCATCTCTGGGTCACACTGGAAGAAGAAGAATTGCCTTAGAATACACATTAAATACACAAACACTAATGAAAACTGATGAGGAAAAAAAGTTTTAGGTAAATTTACCATTATGTGTTGGGCCGCATTCATAGCCATCCTGGGCTGCACGCAGGATGGACACCAAATGCTTCACTCATGTTTTTCTCTTAAATTAAAAAAAAAATAAAAAGAAAGAAAGAACGTTGAGGCTAAAGTGATAAAACAATAGGTTTCCTTAACTTAATGAAACAGACACAAAGATAAAATGATCAGGATTCCAGGAAGAGTTGATTCTTTAGCCTCAATTCAACTCACAATGAACTCAAGATGGTTGCTGCTGACTATTCAACTTTGGAAACAAAAGAACAAATGATAGCACACGCTTGAAAACCCGTTGCTAAATGTCGGAGGAGAGATTCCACATTTTAATCCTATACATATAGAAATTCTCCAAAAATGTGCAAGTCTTTTACTTATTTGACTTTACTACATGTTCTTGAGACACGGGAAAAGTAGAAGCTGAGTTTCTCAATGTGTCTCTTAATCTCATACCTGCAGTGTAAACAGCATGGGCTTTGAAGTCAGGAAATAATTTGGTGTAAATCCTGATTCCTCAAATCATGTGTAACTTTGGCCATCCTAGAGGGTATCTCATCCCAAGTTTTCAAGGAGTTGTAAAGATGAAAGAAACATTTTAAAGTGGCTTGTGTGGTGCTTACTTGTGGGTTAAAAATAATACTCTCTTTAGGCTAAGCTGTGTTCCACTATGAACAAAGGAGTATCTTCCTTCTTCCTTTCTGCCTATTTCACTATTACACTTTTTGAAGGGCTTTGAGATTATCCGATCTCAGTTTTAAAATCCGTCTCAGACTACACACACATCTTATAAATGTATACCTTATATATGTATATTACATAGATATATTTTTGTTGTTTATTTTTTCAGCTTTTTGATATATAATTGAGATATATATAACACTGAGTAAATTGAAGATGTATGACATGTTGATTTAATACACTTATGTGTTATGACTGCCACTGTAGTGTTATCTAACACCTCTCTAAGGGCATATAATTAACTTTTTATGATAAGAACACTTACAATCTACTCTCTGAGCAACTTTCAAGAACACAATATATTGTTATAAATTATCTCCATGCTGCACGTTAGATCCTCAAAACCTATTCATTTTATAACTGGAGATTTGTACTCATTGACCAACAACAATACAGATATATTATTTAGAAAATGTATCCTTGATATGCCTGTAATGTTGTCTAAATACTCACCTCGATTCTAGCTTATACACTTGGCTCTCCCTTATTTTATTGTTATGATTGAAAGTTATACGTTTACTTAATTCATCTTACCAAAAAGACTACTAGTTCTGTGAGTTCTGTGACTACATCTTGGCCTATGACTTGTCCTAGACACATGGGCTGACTAAGCCAGCATTAAATGTCCTAGTCAGAGATTGAAGAGGGCTCTTCAGGGACACAAGGACTTGCTTCAGGAGGCGGAGGAAAGGTGTTCTGTGTACAGGGATTGTTACTCACCCAATAGTCCTGATTTGGCCAGATGGGCATGTGGATAATTCCATGCATTAATTATTGAGGACTCCTTGGAGTGTGCTATTGTCTTGGGTATAGTTACTCCCCACTCTGGGCACCAGCCTGGATAGCTCGGGTGAAATAAAAGAAGGGCTGAGAGGCTCACTTGGCTAAGGTAGTGGGAAAAGCTATAGTTAAGAAAATCCTTTTCAAAAAGTCTTAATTTTATGGCTTATTTATCCACAGAGCCAATGTTCATAGAAGGCAGAGCTAAGAGTCCTTTTTGCCTGTACCATCCAGGGAGCTGGACAAGGATGCAGGGACAGGAGTTTAGATCTTATTCTCATATGACTCAGCCCCAACCCCTGCCTTGGCTTTCGTGGTGATGCCTGAATGACTCATTTTCCTGGCACTGTCTTTGTTAACTCCTGGGATCAGAAGTGTCCTGTTTACATAGCCTCACATATGGCTGCTCATTCCATTTTTTGTTTAGAAGGAGATGGGAGATGTCTGCTTCCATCCCTGAAATTGTTTGGTGGTGTTCATTGACCAGAAAAATGACTTGGTTGTGCTCCTTCCCACTTACTGTCTTATCCTCTTCTTGTCAAGCAGCCAACTCTTCCCCACAGCTTTCCCCATCACCTCCCAAGGTAAATGTTTCTTTTTCCCCTTCAGAGAAAGTGCTGGAGACCTGGATTGTTTATGTTAGCTCTCGTTGCCTATTTTAAATATATAATACTTTCCTAAGATATAGGAGTGGGTTATACCATGATTTCCAATTCCTGTAGACTGAACAGTAGTATTATTTTATTTTATTTTATTTTATTTTATTTTATTTTATTTTATTTTATTTTATTTTATTTTATTTTAGTGATTTTTTGGCTCCCATTCAGATGTCACATAAACCAGGGACCTCTCTTAAAGTAACATGCATTCAGAAATGAGTAATAGGCTGGCAGCATGGGGGTCTCTAAGGACAGCACCATCAAAGACTCTAGTCAGAACACAATTAGGATCCCTCCTCCCCCCACAAAACCTGCTCTCCCTAAAGCATTCTGAATGTACAGTGTCTTGCCCCCACACAGCCGCCCTAGTGGAAAGAAAATGACAAACAGAAAAGTACTCAGGGGCCCACCCACCTACAGCTAACGAACGGCCTCTGATCATTCTAGCCCAGCCTCATGCCACACTGGTCTTTGGGGACTTGCTCCCTCTTGCAATGTCATTATTTGGGCCCCCTGTCACAGCGTTTCCAAGGTAAAGAATAGCTTTTTCCCAGATGCTTTGGACAAGCTGTCCTGATTCAGCAGGAGAAATCTGAAAATCGTGATGTTTGTGCACTTCCTAATCCATTATTCAAATCCACAGACACTCCTAGGATTCAGAGAGGAGCCTCCTCCCTGCACCCTCTGGAGAGAATCACTCATTCAAATGACTGATGTAAAAATCAATCCTTTCACTTTTTTTAGAAGATGTTTTTTTCCCCTCCTGGTTTCCTTTGCATTCTGATGGTTGCCAACTGCAGTGGGTAAAAGATATAACTGAAATAGCATGATGTGTTTGTGGCTATGGGATACCTTGGCATTCTAAAAGCAGCTCTTTGCCCTTCCCCACCACAACCACACAGCTCCACCACTGCCACCAACAGCCCTTTAATTAAAATGCTCTTTCAAAATAAAAGAGTGCAAGTATTCATGACAACCTGATTTCAGTGTTACAATCTGAGCAATACAAGGTCTGTCCAGAAAAAGTCCAGCCATTGTTAATACAATGAGAGTGGTTTGCATGACATTGACGTACCTGGTGGCTAAGGAGAGTGGACTAGAATGCGCACATGTGATCACTGATAACTTCACTGTACTAGTCAGTGGGGGCAGTAGATGCTGTTGAGTGAGCATGTGCACTGTGTGGCTATCGTATTCAAAATGACTGAATGAGTAGAGCAACAAATCTGCATCAATTTTTGCATGAAGCTTGAATATTCCTCCATGGAAACTATTCTGATGATTTGGAAGGCTGCAGCTATGGACAACTGGTGACTGGCAGCTTCATCGCAACAATGTGCCTGCTCATGCAACATGTCTCCTGAAGTCTTTTGTAAAAAGATCAAATCACCCAGGTGGCTCAGCCCCCCTATAGGTGAAATTTGGTGCCCTGCAACTTTTGGCTTTTCCCAAAACTAATATCACCTTCGAAAGGGGAGGGATTTCAGACTGTTGATGAGATCCAGGAAAATACAATAGGGTAGCTGATGGTGATTGGGAGAACTGTGTGAGGTCCCAAGGTGCTTACTTTAAAGGGGACTGAGGTGTCATTGTCCTGTGTACAATGTTTCTTGTATCTTGTATCTTCTATCTTCTTCAATAAATGTCTCTATTTTTCATATTACGTGGCTGGATACCTTCTGGACAGACCTCATAAAGTTACAAATTTGTGATCACACAGCAACTCTAAACAACCCCTGCATTGTAAAAGGAAAAAGAGATCATTTATCAAATTTAGGTTTCTGATTAGTCTTCTCTATGACTACAGGCCATAGAGAACAGTGTGGTCAAGTATGATGTTGTTGCCAGAGTATATTCGCATACAGGCAAATCTCATGCGCACAAATGGGTGCTCGCAAAAATGTGCACATGGACTTGGCAATCGCTAGGATGCTGGCTGGTGTGCTTTAAAGAATTAAAAAGTAAAAAAGAAAGGGGGAAAAACAGTTACACTCCAACCCAATCATGAAAAACATAACGTACTAATTAATGTGAAACCAGGGGTTGTGTCTTTGGTGTGAATCTAAAGCAAACCATCCCTCTGTCTCTCCTCAGCCAGGGAAGGACCCTGAGAACTGGAGCTAGAACATGCATAAAAAAAGACCTCCTGGCCCCTGCCTGGATAGCTCAGTTGGTTAGATCATCTTCCCCATATTCCAGGGTTGCAGTTCGATCCCTGGTCAGGGCACATACAAGAATCAACCAGTGACTGCACAATAAGTGGAGCAACAAATCAACATCTCTCTCCGTCTCTCTGTGAATATAAAAAAAAACTTTAAAAAACGAAAAAGATCTGTTTCAAGAACCAAGGCTTTGCCATGACTCAGTTTCTCTTCCCACAACCTGGTCCTTTTACCTTGAATGCTATGTTGTTAGAAAAGGTTATACTTCCCTAAATAAATGATGGACAGCCCCATGACAGTGCCTTGTCAGACCTGCTGGTGCTTCTTCCCTGATTCATTTATTTGTATTTTTATTAAGATGACCAGTTTTGCTGGAGGAGGAGTAAGGCCTTCTCAGCTAATACTTCCTTTTTATTCTTTGCTGTTACCCTCTCCTGTTGAAGTAATTAAATGTCTGGCTCTTACTCCACTGACAAGCCCTGGCCTGAGCTGAATGGCAGGGTAGGTGCTCTGCCTCGCTCTGGGCCACTCCCAAGGGGAAGGAAAAGCTTCTATGTAATATTTATTTTCTGTGTACAGAGAACTCCGTAGTTGGCTCTTCATTTCACACGCAAGGTTTTGTTGAAATAAAACAATCTTATTTTCTTGAGAGAAAAATGACAACAGTGATAAGATTGTCGTAATTACATCCATTCGATAGAAGCGCTCCTTTGCAGCGACCTAGAGAAAACTGAAATGTAAATGTAAAAGCTGCCCAGTAGAATTAACATGGGCATAGTGAGAATGTGCAAAGTGAGGGAGGGTAAGTGTAAAAACAGACACATGCTAGTCTTGTGCTTTATAGCCCTCGGTGAATAATAGTCAGGGTTTTTTTTTTGTTGTTGCTGTTGGTTTAATCTCCCAATGTCAGCTGAATATCAATGTCAGCTTGCTTAGCTAAACAGGTCCTGCTTACAAGCCTATGTAGATGTATCATTATTTCTCTCATTAATTTTTTACAATCAGTTAATTCACTGTATTTCTTTTCTTTCTTTCTGTTCCATCCACTGGACTATTTGTCCAACCTAAACAACCTGTGGAATGTTCTCATTTTATATCCTAATACCTTACCACAGCCTTTTCTTTATTATCTGATTGTGAATTTAAGTCTGTTCTAACACAGTTAATTTATGCTAACCAAATTTTTTAAAAATACACATACACTACACATACTCACACATATGATTCCCTGATATTTTCCATACTATCTAACTGGGCTAAAAAATAACAGCCATAAACATTGTAAAATCATGTACCTGAGTTCTTCTCTTTGTGATAATTTTCCTAGACATTTTGCAAGATCCCCTCCTCTGCACATTGCCCCTGTCTTTTAGGCTTATTGGGAGGTGAGCTATGTTTCTTACTAATCACATTTTTCATATTGAAGTTTCTTTTATTTTAAAGGAAAGAAAACCAGGGCAGCAAAGACAAGGTCTTAGGGAAATTGGCTACAACTAATCATTGAAAAAAATCATTTTAGAAATGGTTAAACAGCTAAGTCTGTCAATGTTGTAGAAAATGGGCAGTCTCATACCTTGCTGATGGGAACGAAAATTGTTACAGCATTTTGAAGAGAAATGTGGCATTACATTATCAGTGTGTTTGAACTTCAATACCTCCGGACTCAGCAATTCCTCCTCTAGGAATCAGTCTTAAAGGGGAAAGGGGCCTTTTGTACACAGAGACATAGTTATAAGAATCTTATAATTTAATTTTATAATAACACAACAGTGAAAAGAAACTTAGGATCTAGGCATAGAGAATTAATCATTTAATTACAGTAGTTCCGTATTATACGGCATTATGAGGCCTTTGAAAATTATTCTATGACAAAACATGTGATAATGTGGAAAGATAAACACAGTATATTTTATTCCAGAAAAAAGTTTATCAGATAACATTACTGTTTAATGTAGTTTTAGTAATATGAAAAGTTGTATTTGCATAAGGAATGTGATAAAATGATATAAAAGAAAACAAAATGTTAGTAATGGCTATTTTTCAAAAATACATGTATGGACAAAATTTTTTCTTCTTTAAGTGTGTCTATATTTTAAAATTCCTAAATAAATAATTTGTATTACAATTATAATAAAATGTTATTTTTGAAAAGCAACTGGTTGGATAGCAAAATGATTTATAGTTTAACTTTTTTGCCAGTATAATACATTTGTCACTTTTTCCTCATATGTATACACATGATTATTTCAATTACAGTAGCTGTACTCTATGCTATATAGCTTCAGAATATACTAGCAAATATTTTAAAATGTATTATTAAAACAATAAAGAATAAAATGGAGATATGGCACAACTTATGGGCACCTGATCCTAATTAATTGAACACTGCAGACACTCCACAATTATTGCATATATTTTATGCATGTTTTTAAATTAGAAATAAATTTCTAAGTCCTCTGTCCCCTAAAAGAAGTACTGACTGCAGAAGCTCACACTTTTTTAGATCTACTTTCTATTTGCTCATATAACTATGAGTACGTCTTAGACATGGCTTTGCATCTCGATGGCTCAGTGGTTAGCATCCCGAGCAATGGACAAATCTTTCATGAGACATGAAGACATGCAAACTCACCATCTTAACTTAGGGAGCTGCATTCCATATATTGTGTTTGGGTTTATGGTTCATGTGTGAATACGGAAGGGAGAAGGCCAAAGGAGGACTGGAAAGGGTGGCATCATGTAGCTATTAGTAAGACTTTCTGAATTTGGATCTTCCCATTACTTAGAAAGTAATGGGTTTTAAGCCTTAGTGTAATAAGATCATATTTATGTTCTAGAAATATCATTCTGGCTCCAGCAAGGAGCATCCTTTGATAACTGAACCAAGGGAAATCTATCAAGCTATTAAATAAATAAATATAGCTTAAAAATGATGGGATCCATTTAAGGCAAGATGGATCAAGGAAAAGATACAGAGTTAAGAGAAATTAAGAGGAATAATAATCTGCTTTTGCCTACCTATGATGCAAAGTGATGAAGGAGAAGTTCAATAAAGACCACCAGCTTTCAGGATTTAGGGTTATGTACCGTTTGGATTTTATACAGTAGTACCTTTTGCTGATACCAAGAGGTGTGTAAATCCCACTATCTACTGTCTCCAAGAAGAAAGCCATAAAGTAGGCCAACTGATTGCACAATATCTGTGCTCCATAAAATATCCAGGCAGCACTGCTCTTCAAATTGCATGTGACCTCCCTCATTCACTTTCCCATGGTAGGTGCTCCAAACTTTTCCAGCTTCCCTCAGGTTGCTAACCCAGAATTTCTCAAAATGCTTCCCATATAATATAAATTTCACAGAATGTTTGGTCACAAAAATGTTCTTCAGTAATAAAAGTTTGATAAGCACTGTATATGGTGGCATGCATAGTAACTTGTTATTAATTTTGGCTTATCCTAATGTTTTTCATATTTAATGTCAGTGCTTATATATGCACATCCATGTGTGTATATAATGTGTCTATAAGCATGCATGTTGCATTTGTGTGTGTATCAGTCAGGATTTTGCAGAGAAAGAAAAGGTGTATGTATCTGTGTGTATAAAAAAAGAGAAAGAATGAGAAAGAGAGAGGGATTTTTAGGAATTTGCTCACTTAGTTGTTGGACATGGCAAGTCCAAAATCTTGCAGGGCCGGATGGTAGCAGGAAACTTAGGCAGGATTTCTATGGTATAATCTTGAGGCCAATCTCCTTCTAATTCAGGAAACCAGGTTCTGCTCTTAAGGTCTTCAACTTATTGAATGAGATCCACCTAAGTACTGAGAGTGATCTTCTTTACTTACAGTAAACTGATTGTAGATGTTAACTATGTCGAACAGTATCTTCGCAGCAACATTTAGACAAACATTTAACCATCAGTGTGTACAAGTGTGTATACAATTTATGTTTTCTTTGTGGGAAGTATTACTTTGTTGAGCATAATTTGAAAAGTACAATTCAAACCTAATTGCACCTTGATTTAAAACTCAGTTTCATTTGTTAGATTAAGACTTGCAATAGAAAGTTTTATAGTTTTCTTGTTAACTTCAAAACATTTCTATTTATGTTTTCATTTGTCCTTTATCCATATTTCTTAGAGCCTACCTTTTCTTTTCCTCCTATATCCTTGGAAATTTTTATAGTGATTAGGTATATTTTGAAAAATGGCCTGATAGGAACTCTCTTATGGCGAAGTAATTTTCTAAATGGTCAGCCTCAAATCTTATATTCTAGAAAAGGTTTCTCATGTTTTAACTAGGTTAAAACTTATGAAACTTTCTGATCAACTCAGATATTTTCCATTATTAACTATTAAAGAGCAGGACTCAGAGAGAATGGACCAGCATATGTGCAATGTCCCCGTTATCAATGGATGATAACAAACCAATCAAAAACTTAGTGGTACAAGATGATAGTATTTTATTATACTCATAGTCTCTGTGGTCCAGAATCCAGAATTTAAAAAGTGGGGATGTTTCATCTCCACTCCACAGTGTCTGGGACATGAGTTATGTAATCTAAGAGCTGAGAGTGACTGACATAGGTATGAATTAAAATATCCAGGGCTGGAAGATTTAAGTTCACATTGGCTCCTTCACTCACATGTATTTACGTGCCTCTGGTAAGATTACTCAAAGCTGTCTTCATCTTGGTATCTGTTGACCTTCACAGGACCTCACATAGCTTGGCTTCTCACAGCGTGGGCACTGGGTTCCCAGATAAAATATCTCAAGAGGGAGTGTCCAGAAATGAGCATTCTAAGATACAAAAGCAGACATGACATGACCTAGAACTTAGTCTCAGAAGTCATATGGCATCACTTCCACCAAATCTATCAGTCAAAACTGTCAGATTCAAAGGGAAAGGGGACACAGACCCCAGTCTTGATGGGAAGACAATTAAACAATTTAGATCCATGATTCAAAACTTCCACCTACATTTTCACTGTCATTAAGTTCAGGGTCAAAGTATAGGTTGTTCCTAAGGCAAGCAAATTCTCAGGGGAGGAAAAGAGGTTGTAGAGAAACTCTGATAAGCGTGAGGATCCTGGATGCTTTTAGAAAAATGATCAGAGGGATTCTGTTTTGCCATTTCTAATGTATTCCTATAAATGTCTTGGCTATTGCATTTTCAGATATTACAAATGGGAAAGTAAGAGTGTTCCTAATCCTTCAAAACCCTAAATAAGTTCCTCAAATAGTGCTGAAACACTCTCAAGCAGGTATTCAGCATAAAATACAGCATTTAAAAGACCATTCATCAAATTATTTAAGACTTAAGGAACTAACATATCTATGTAGTAAGTTGCAATACTGTGGAGTACCAGATATGCACTAAGTTATTTTTTTCTTACACTTCAAGGTATTTAAGGAATTGAGGGATGTTTAAGTAAACAAACAATGAGATGATGTTAAAAATATTAAGGTATTTTATGAATTGGAACTGGCTGATAGTATCCCAAGACCTAGCAAAAAGAAACCCTGGGGACCCACGAAGAGTTAAACTCTGAGGAAAAAATGTGGGGAAGATGACAGCAATAATGCAAACATGTGAAACAACAGAGGAGGAGGCAAAACCCACTGGGAAACAATTGTGTCATAACTGGAGAGGACTCAATATCTTCTCGCCTAAACTTAAGGGCAACTGAAACATTTTTTCTACTGCATTCATGCGAATCCATTAGAGTTGACTTCCATTTTGGATAGTAAATTTTAAAGAAAAACTTTTGCAAGTCTTTATACTAATTTTGTAAAAGTTTCAAGAGATCTCTGTATTGGATTCAAACTTAGGTTTCCCACACACAAGTCTTAGCAAGTCAGCTTAGTGGTTGGGAGTTTTGGGTGTGATCTGGTCCTTAGTTCTGCATTTATGAATTAAGAACAGTGAGGATTCTCTCACAAGGATACCCTCTGTATATTTAAAAGATCCTGGTACACAGTCTATGTTCCCCAAATATTGCTCACTTTAATGCAATTCACTTCATCTTCGGAGGCTTTAGTTCTATCAGTGAAACATGAGAATGTGGTCTTCAAGACTTGTGCTAATTTCAGAATTCTAGGAGAATAGCATAGAGAGGCAAGAGGAAGAAATTCAGCAATGTCTGGAGACATTTTTGACAATTTTCACTACAAGGGGTGGGGAGAGGATGGAGGATGCTACTGACATCTAGTGGATAGAAGACAATGATGCTGTTAAACAGCCCCAGTGCACAAGGTAGTCTCAACAACAGTTCTCCAGCTGCAAATGTGAATAGTGCTGAGGCTGAGAACCTCCGGTTAGAGGGCTGTGGATAAGGCCATGTTGACAATGTCTAAAAGCAAATTTGATTTTACAGATCTGTGATTTGTGTATATTGGCATGGTTTCAAGTCCGAAAACGTGGATGAATCTTAACTCCAGTAGGAGTTCAGTTTATTCCCAGGCTTTCTCGTTGAACATCAAAGCTTCACTCTCTGCCATCAAGAAGGCTGGTGGCGGTGTGCGGAAAGACATTAACCGAGTCCTCTTTATGTTCTTATTAATTTGTGAATGAAGTAGAAGGAAACCAACAAGGCAGAAAATAGTCGTAAATGTAAATGCCGATGTGCTTAATGATCCGGGGAAACAAGTTCAATTGGAACTTGTCAGATGAAAATTATTCTGCTGGTTGACCTGTCCATAAACACAATGAGGCTGGGAGACTGTGGAAGGCTGGCCAAACACTAGCACTGGCTGAGGAATGCTTAATTAAAGAATGAAGGAAACTCCTGAGCAATTCATCTTTAAAGTGATGAAAATCCTCTGCTCACTTCCTGGTCTGGGAAGCAACCATGGAGTTGCTGTGGGCCGAACTTATTTGTAAAAGGTACTGGCTTTGGAAGACAGCTATGCTAACCACTATACGCCAACGCTGTGGCGAAAGCTGCTGGCTTCGGATGTGTCTCCCAGCATGTGTGCAAAAGAACTGGATTTGAAGTCCAGCCTCACTACTATCCAACTTCACTTCTCTCACCATAAAATGAGGTTCATAATGTGTCATAAGACACAAAGTCATTGTTAATATTAAAGGATGTAATATATGTAGAATGCTTAGTACTTTCTCATGTTTCTGGCACTTAAAAACAGTTAAATAAATAATAGTGTCTCATACATAGGAGGAACCTGCCAGCGCTAGTTACCCCTGTCTCCTAGAAAACTTGCTTCCTCAGGTCTCCAATTATTAGTTTAAGATTTTCAACTCTGATAGAGTCTTCTAAATTATCCTGGAATAAGTGATGTATTGAAATACGTCATTCATAGTCATTTTTATTTTACCTATTGAAGAGTATGTGCACTTTGCTCACCTGATGTGTATTGAAATGATCCTTATGAAATGGTTGAAAACTAAATGTTTACTAAATTTAGTTCCCAGTAATCTCAGGAACATGATTTCCAGCATTGTGTTGGCATAGTAGGAAAAGTATAGTCTTGAAGTTTCACAGATGAAATCTTAAATTCAACTCCATATGTAATTAACTCTGTAGATGAATTCTTTCTTTTTTTTTTTTTAATCCTCACCCAAAGACATTTCTTTCATTGCTTTTAAAGAAAGAGGAAGGGAGAGAGAAAAACATCGATGGGAGAGAAACGCCTTAATCAGGGGATCCTGTGCAACTGACCAGGTGACGTCACACATGCCCACACCTGCACAGGGGGTGAACTCGCAACCTGGCCATGCGCCCTGACTGAGAATCTAGCCTGCAGCCTTTTAGTGAGGGGATGATTCTCCAACCACCTCAGCCAGCCAGCCAGGGCTTTGATGAATTCCTTTCGTTCTCTAAACTTTTCAGCTTTCCATTGTGAATAACATCTACATCATAGTGTAATTTTCAACAAGTGTTTAACAACTCTCGACTCCTTCTCCCCACCTCATTCCTAGGTGTTGTTTAAAGCATGCTCTGGTAACTACGTATTTCAAGTACTCTACAAGATGGAAATCGGTCTACAGCTGGGTTTATGCTGCGCCAGTGTGACCAGCTCATACATTTGCTGAATCCAGAGATAGGACAAAACAATGAAACCTCAATATATTTACTCAAGAGTGGATTGTCTAAACTTTTTACATGCAGCCAGATGTTTTAGCATCCTACTGACTCAGATGAGCATTTTCAGTTTTGCTTACTAGTATTATTCTTAGCCTTGTATTCATTTTATAACTCCAGAATATTTTTTTTTCTTTTTGAGACTTGTAAAAATAAACGCAATAGATCAAGGGCAAAGTAAGTAAGTAGGTAAGTAGTAAAGCCACATACCAACTAGCAGTACCCTACAGGAGGACGTGGTAGAAGAATTCCAAATGCCTGACAAATGAGGAAGTGAAAATAGGAGGGGAAGCTTTTAAATGTTTACATTGTATTTCCTGAGCATCTTAACAAGCCCAGTTTACTCAGAGGCAGAGGAAAGCATGAGATTTGTTTTGGACAATTGCAACCAAATAGTGAAATACTGAGGCATTAGACATCGAGATGGTCTGCACGGAGCCAGTGATCCTATTCTGGCCAACGGGGGAGGTGTAAGGCAGACAGATGATGGGACATTCTCAACGTGCACTGCGCTTTTAGGGGAGCTAGGCATCAGCTCTGCCAGAGGAGGCCTAAAATGCCCACTGTGTAAATAGAGCAGGCTTTGCGCTCTCCCTCTCTCTTTCCTTTTCTCCATTTTTCCTGTTCTTTTCCTTCTTTTCTAGTCTGAGGCGGGGGAGAAGGGACACAATATGTCCCAGCATCTGTCACTCTGCCTCCTCTTTGTTGATTGTTTTTCTGTTTTCCTTTAACCTTGTGAAATGTAAAGCAGTTTTTGCATGCTTTTTCAGTCCTGGGGATGATTTATTTTATCAACACACTCTATGGTAAAGAACAGAGGCTCAGCAAGATGCCTTTACTTCCTATCTCTTCCCTCTTAATAAGATACATTGGAAATGATATGGCGTAAGGATGGCTGTGCTCCGAATCACCAAATAAAATTACGTGAGTTTAGAATCAAACAGATCTGGTGGGAAATTCTGGCTTTATCACTTAAAAGCTGTGTGACAAGCCACTTGCTTAACCAACCAGAGGTTTGTTTCCTTTATCGGTCAGTCATCTGGGGGCAATAGTTCGTATCTCTCAGTTTAGTATGAGGAATTAAAAAGAATGTAAATTGTCTGTCTTGCTTTGTACTTATGATAAAGCATGCACCTAATAAAACATTTCTTATCATTTTTATCTGATAATAAGTGGCCAACATTTTTTCATTTTTGTCTTTAGATACATTTTTAAAAAGCTTATGTTCCAATGGATAGTAGAGCTGGTCCCTGAGGAGCTGAGGATGACAATGGCAGCAGTATCTAGGTGTATAAATATTAAGGAATTAATGACCCAGGCGTGTTTATTTTCTTTTCTTTCAGTTTTTAATTTTTTAAATTTTATTTAGTATTTATTGTATTTTTTCCATTACCATTTAGTTCCCTTAAACCCCCTTTCCCCAGCAACTTATTTTCAGGTGAGGTTACATGTCTTATCATTTTATTATCTGTCCATGTTGGTTTAGCTACTTGCCTAAGTGGACATGCAAATATTGCTTTCCATTTCAATTCTGCACACCACCCCTCACAAAAGCATTAGGGAGAAATTTCTAGGAATGGATAGCAGATTTTCTTTAAATTAATTATGTTATCTACTGTCACCAGATTACATTTTGGGGCAAAAAATGTTTTTGGTAAAAAGAATGCCTGGCTAAATAAGTGTAATGTGGAATTAAGATTTTTGAGGCAGAATATCAAACACCAATTTAAATAATATATGTAAAGTACTCTGTATAATAAATATACATAAACGTAGAAAGATGGGGAACAATGAGAAGGAATGTAAGTGTGAACAGTGGAAACCAGCAGGACAGGTGGACGATCCTGCAAAGCCAGAGGGTCCATAAGAAATTTCTGGCAGTAGAGTGATAGAAAGACTTAAAAAAAAAGAAACTAATACTTAATTTTATGTTTTCTTCATTGCTTTAGGAAAACCTTTACAATCATTCCAAAACCTTAGAGACATTTTCTGTGCATCCCATGCCTTTTATCAGAACTTTGCACAAATATCACAATGGGGCCAATATCTACATCTGCTTTGGCAATAAGGGAAAAGAAGTAAGAGACAACTCATGCAAATGAGATATCTAGAAGTGTCAATAACTGAAGGACAGATAATACCATGAGGAAACTTGGAGAGAGCATTAGAATTCTCAGAGGAAGTGAAATAGGGGGTTGAAATCATTTTAGTTTAAAACTGAAAAACAAAAACAAAAACAAAGAAACCTTAGCTGGAACCCAAAATACAGACACAATTCTTGAAAAGATGGTAACTGATGGGGAGTGAATACTCCATATTCAGATGAAGAGATGTACATGGAACTAGTCTTGTGTATTTTCAACATTAAACAACTAATCTAAGAGAATTTTTTTTAAAAAAAGGTAATTCAGTATTAAGTCAGATGCATTGTTTGAACACAGGCAAATTCTTTAAACTTCACTGAACCTAAAGTCCCCTTTCAAAGGGGAATACCACTTCACAGTTTAATGGGAATTATTTTAGTGCATGATTCCAGGGCTGTACATAAGATTATTTGTGTAAAATGTTTAGAATGATACCTGGCACACAGTAAAATTTTAATAGATTTTCTTTGTAGATGGGAGATCATTTTGAGCTTTACCTTAACAAATGATATCCGAACCCATCTTAGGGAAGAACCTAGACGTATTTTTTGAGAAGATCTTGATAATATTCTAGAAGTAGACAGTGAGACCTGCAGGTCATGGCAGGCTCAAGTAAACACACTCAGAGGCTGTAGTGGCAGAGTTGGGTAATTCAGAAGCTCCATAAGGTCATTGGAAACCAGATTCTTCCCATTTTTCTTCACGACAGCCTTGGGATATTGGTCACTTCCTCAGGTTGCACGATAGTTATTAATTTCTTCAAATATGAAATGCCCTTTTAAGCTCCCTACACCCTGAAAATAGATCTGCACAGTGGTGTTTTCTTTTAAGGTAATATTGATTTTATTTTATTTTTAATAATTATTTACATTATCTTTTTATCATTTCTTATTGTTTTTTGAAACAGTTGTCTCCATTTTCCTATCCCACTCCCTCCCCCACCCATGCCCACCTCCTACCCTCAAACCTACTTGCCTTGGCTTTGTCCATGCGTCCTTTATACATGGTCCTTGATGGCCCTTCCCCTATTTTCTCCCATTCTCTCTCTCCCCTCTCCCCTCTGGTTATGGTCACTTTGTTCTTTATTGCAATATCTCTGGTTAGATTTTGTCTGTTTGTTTTTCCACTCATAGGTGAGATCATGTTGTATTTGTCTTTTACTGCCTGGCTTATTTCACTTAGCATAATGCTCCATGCTGTTCCATCCATGCTATTGCAAAGGGTAGGAGCTCCTTCTTTGTTTCTGTTGCATAGTATTCCATTGTGTAAATGT
This sequence comes from Glossophaga mutica, assembly GCA_039655065.1. NCBI lineage: Eukaryota > Metazoa > Chordata > Mammalia > Chiroptera > Phyllostomidae > Glossophaga > Glossophaga mutica. The sequence continues at coordinate 26,540,037 of CM077308.1, forward strand.
ACTATAGTTTTTTTATCCATTCATTTACATGATGGGCACTTAGTTTGCTTCCAGCACTTGGCTATTGTAAATTGTGGGGCTATGAATACTTCACACTGGTCTGAATAGCCATAGTAAGCAAATCAATAAACAACAGTGTTGGAGAGGTTGTCTCGAAAAAGGAACCCTAGTGCACTGTTGGTGGGAATGCAGACCGGTGCAGCCACTGTGGAAAACAGTATGAAAATTCCTCAGAAAACTGAAAATGGAACTGCCTTTTGACCCGGCAATTCTACTGCTGGGATTATACCCTAAGAATCCTGCAACACCAACTCAAAAGAACCTGTGCACCCCAATGTTCATAGCAGCATGACATAAGTTAATATTTAATTTAAATTGAAGTCTAATCATGACTGTGTAATAACTGAACAGTTTATTTTTCTTGTCAAAATGATCACTCTTGGTGCCATTTATTCCAATTTGAAGACATGAGATTACAACATTTCTCTGTATCTAGGAAACCTCCAAAAAGTTACATCTGCTTTCCCAAAGCTGAAGGTTGAAATCAGAAAAATTATGTGTCTAATATTTTGGAAATTACTAAATTTGGTTCTAACCTACTTCAGGAAGATTTTAATTCAGCGTCTTCTGAAGAAAGAGAATAAGACAGAAGCACTAAACAAAGAGCAACCTGACGACATATTGCTATTCACAGTAATAAGGCCAAAGGAGCACCATAGGAAACACCTGCAGGTGAATCAATGATCAGTCCTTGCACATAAGTCGAAGATGCACTCAATTCTCCAAATTAGGAGTAACTGACGTCAAGAACTGGCTTAATTTCTTACTGGCTTCACACCCTGTTGCCTGCAGTGACAAAGTAATAATAAATTCTGTTCCTCCCAAGGCACAAACTTTATTTTGCGTTATCTTTTTTCCCCTGCTTCTATGCTTCCCTAATTTCTGACAAAGGCAAACAAATGCGTCCAGAGAGACTTCACAGCAGGGTTGATCTCCATGTTGTTATTAGCTAGAGACGACAACAGTGCAGTAATTAATCTTATATCATCTATTTCCTGTTCTCTACACAACTCGGAATCCACGGTATGGCATATACCCACAGCTTATGCATAACTGGGCTCTCCCATCATTTCATAGGTCTTTCCTTTACCTCTTCACTTGGCTTTTCTCAGTATATTCTCCTTCCTTAAAACTTCTCATCATCTTTCTGCCTGAAGTATTTTACTTTTTACAAAATCCTGTAGTAACTTATCTTTTAATAGCTAATAGAGCTCACCATTTTTGATGCATTATGGTAATTTTTGTCTGGACCATATTCATTAACAATAATAAAAATGGGCAATTTTTCTCATTTTTAAAAATCTCAGAAACATGTAGGTAGCACTAATTATGGTCAAAGCACCATTTTAAGTCCTTTGCATATCTTATCTCACTTAGTACTCATAACTTCCTTGTGAACCAGTACTATTATTATCATTATTTTACAGAGGAGGAAACAGGAACACAAAAAGGATAAATGTATTTTCCTCCAGCTTTATTGAGATATAATCAACATATAGCATTGTGTAAGTCTTAAAAGTACAATGTGATTGTTTGCCATTTGTGTAAATTGTGAAATGATTACCACAATAAAATTAGTTAACAAATCCATCCCTTCACATAAGTTATCTTTTTATGTGTGTGGTGAGAACATTTAAGATCTTTCTACTTCATCTAGCTGTTTCACTGGAAAGCTATATGATAAGCTAATGACTCACTCATAATGTCGAAACCCTTTCTCTGCCACTATTTAGTGGTGTAGCCTTAAGAATGAAGCATAGTCAGTTAACTTAGGGGTGTCTCTTCTTCTCAGGTGTAGAATTGAAGAGTAGGCTGGAAGTTCTCCAGACTGTCTAGCAGTAAGATTGTAGGACTCTTGGTTGATCCTCATGCGTTCACCCAATACAAGTGCACGCACAGTGCTGAAGCTGCCAGACAAGGAGGACAGAAGCCTGGATGTTTCCATGGGATTCTTCTGTTACATGCAGAATCTGAGGATGAATTCCTGAGAATATTGGATTTTTTTGTATAAGTATTTGCGGGGGAATGGTTAGTTTAGGGCATTTCTTGCTGAGAGTTACAGCTAGGCTTAACTTCACAGATATTTTTCAAACATACCAGATAAAATTCACTTGACTGTATTGTAATCCAATTTGATCATTATATTATGGAGCCAGTGGCAAAACATTAGATTATATCAGAAAAAGAGTGAAAAGATAGTCCAGTTTTTTTTTTCTGAAACTCATAGTAATCCCTGCTTTAAAATTCTCCTGCAAATTGGATTTTGCATAGGTTATACAAAGTTAATTTTATAATAAAGCCTGATAGTGGTCCTCTGCCTAAAATAGATCTATTACAGATAATTGGGCAACATTCAAATTGATTTTATTGGTTTATGTAAAGATTCTGGCAAATGGTTTTTAATTAACAAAAAATATTTGTGAAACTGAAGCAAACTATAAGTATTTTCTTTTTAACTGAAAGGTTTAATTATGCCTTTCATAAATTGTGTTAAAGTGGATTTTGTGGAAGTAGAGATGTTTTTTTGAATTAGGATTAAAAGCTCTTACCATAATTTTAGGCACTAATTATTCTAGTATTTGAGCATCTTCTATGTGGTTTCTGCTCAGTAATTATGCATTAAAAGTTTGTAGAAGTCAAGATTGAAGAATGCTCAAAACAAAATGTCCAGTATTGAATTTTTTAAGATGGAATATAGATAAACTTCTAGAAAATCAATGCCATATTTAATTAACAAAATAAGTCAATAGCATTTGGTGCTTGTCAATTTGCTCTGCATGATGAGGAAGAATCATTGGGAAATGTAAAGGAAATACAAGACTCGTTATTTTGGAAAAATGTCTATAAATGCTATTCGAATGAGCAAATGCCTATGACTAAAAGAAGTTTCATGTATCCTTGTAAATTAAATAAAATACATTTGTCATTTTCTCAGCATCATTTTTTCTTATACATTTCAAACTAGACTAATTGTTTGCTAATGTTTTAAAACTAAAGCATAAACCCAGCCATTTTTGGAGGGTATATCTTACTCAAATTGACAATATTGGGTCTAGAGTTAGACATATTTTTAGATATAATACCTTAAATCCCTTCTGCCATATTCTAGCCCAATCACCTTGGTCAGATTTCTCAAACTCACTAAGTTTTAGTTATACCTTTTGTGAAATAGCCATATCAGTATCACATACTTAACAGAATATTCTAAAGATTAATTGAGAAAATGCACATAAGCACAAAAGATCACAGCACTTGGCACGTAATAAATACAAAATATTGGTTGTTGTTGCTGTTTTGTTTTTGTTAATCTGGTCCTAGTAATATAAACAGACTTTTTAGAAATTAAAAATGACTCCATTTCCTTTACCAGTCTAAAAACCCAAGATTATTGAAAATTCTTAGTGTATCAACTCACACATTTGATACTGAATAGAGTGCAGTTTTCTTGCTAGCTAGGAAAAATGTAACATATTCTGTAATATATCTTAGGGGAAAATTAGTTTCAAGGGAAAGATCTGTCTTTTATGCAAAAAGAAGGTCTGGCTAGCATTCGGGTTCTGTGTAAACTGTGTTCATATATCTTTAGCCAAGACAAAGACTACGGAATATGTTAATAACAAGCTGCAAGGTCATGGAAACTTTAGGACTAGCACATAAATATGCAATATGTTCCTGAAAGACAAAGTACTTGGTCAGTTCAGTTTCTTGAAAACAATATAAAATGTAAATAAATATCTTTATACCTTGCAGACGTTAGGTGGGCCTTGGGAATTTGATTTCTCCTGCTATAGTAAAAGGCAGTGATAGGATTGGATTTTTCTCCATTGATCACTTTTGTTTAATTAGTCTGCTCAAGATTCCTTTTCTATGAAGCAATAGAACCCCTTTGAAGTCACTGAAGTTTCTGGAGAAAAATAAACTCAAGTGATGGTGTTAAGTGATTTTCCTGGAGTTCAGAAAGAATTGAAGAGCTCTATGTGTAAAAATAAAAAAAAAATCATTATAAGAATAAAGTATTAAACCTTCTAATTTTGGAAGGATTATAGGCCTTGTGGATTTCATTCCTCAAGTAGAGGGATGAGAGTCACGTGAGCTTCTCTCGTGACAAAGGAAACAGAGAAGGGAATAAACACTTGGCCGATTGCCTGGGCTGGAATTTGAGGTATGAAATGTAATGTTATTTCATTAAACCTGTAAATGACACGGTAAGGTAGCTCCTATTATTACTAATAATGGAGATATTCCTGAAGAAAAAAGAGGAAATAATTTGCCCCAGGAACATAGCTAGAGAGTGGCTGAGCTGCAAGTCACTTGATTTGATTTGATTTCATAAACTATTTCTATTAAAAAATAAAACAACCAAAACTCTCCCTTTATTCAGAGATCATATATCCCAATCTTCCTGAGGAAAACCTGATAAATGCATTTTGGTCTCTGAAAATTTTGTTGAAAGACGTGATGAAGCTATACAGAGATAGACACACACACACACACACACAAATGATATTGTACACATACTTATTGTACACACACACTTGTACATCAGCACCATCTGTTTAAACAGGCAAATGTATATGAGTAGGAGAAAAAGCTATTTTCAAAAAGCTCCTTTGGGCATCCTTTTTATCATTCTGACTAAGAGATGGTGATTGGAAAAATAAACTTTAAGCTGCAACTGGGAAAGCATGACAGTGACGGTGAGCGGTCCTGAGGTAAACTGGGTGCCCGTCCTGAAAGAGGTTGCCAGGAGATCACGACTGTCTGCTGAGTCAGGAGGCTTTGGCTACATGCAACAGAAAATTCAAATCAAATTGGCTCAAAAAAGTTGGGGCTGTTTTTAGTAATCTGACAGGAGGTTGAGAAGTAGATCTGGTGGGAGAAGAGACTTAATCCAGTGACTCTGCCCCTCTCTTCTGCAAATTCTTCAGCTCTGCTCTCCTCGAGGGTTGCACTTTATCCTCAGAAGGGGGAGAGATGCCTTTGCAATCATGTCCACTCCTCACAATATGCACAGGAAAGGTGCTATTTTTGTGTGTCTTTCATGAGACTATTTCTCCCTAAAGCTCCCGGCAACCTTTATGGTCTGGTTGACTCCTGCTGGTCAGGTCATTTTCTGAACCTATGGGTGTTATCAGCAGAAGGAAATGTCAAGTGTATACATTAAATTGGACCACCCTGCTACAAAATTAGGATTCTTTTAGGATGGAGAAAGGGATTAGATGTTCAATATTTTTCTACAGTACCTAGTCTATCACTCAGAACACTATTATTATCATACATTTCTACATAGTTTTGGGAAGATAGCTCACTTTCTGAAACTTAGGTACCTTCTAGTGGCAACACACTTAAATTTTAAAAACAGCATTTGGAAAGTAAACAAAACATGTGAAGGCAACATTAATAAGCTCAGAATTGAAATCTTTATCACAGAATAATAACCTATCATATAAAATTTATAATCCTAATATTTTAATATTTTAGGAGGCATTTTAAATACACTTTTCTTTACAAAAAAGTTTCCATTGTATTTATTTTTTGTTTTGTAAACTTAATAATTACATTACAATCACTTTCTCAAATAATAACATTTGAAAATATACTTTAATTGTTGCAGTGCAAAGTTTTGCAAACTGTTTTTTAGATCATTACATTCTTAACAACACAGAACTTGCTCTGAATTGGTAACAGCATTCTTTTAAGGGCCAAATGGTATTGTCACTTATAATAGGATATGACAATAATGACACCATAAGGCAGGTCTAATTTTACATTTAAGCCTTTTCTTTTGAAAAATAATCTAATTGTTAAATTGCTTTCCCTCTTAGCAACATGGTGGATACATCTCAGAAATACTAATTTACACTCACATCTCCCATGAAGTATGGAAACAATGAAACGGTGGGTAATAATTTCATGATATCTTTGAAATATCTCATAATTTAGTAATTAGAAAACAGTTTCTAGACCAAACTGGGTACTATGAACTCATTCAAAAAGGACCCACAGTTATTTTCATAACTGTATTCTGTCTAAAAGAGTTTTTAAGGCAATTATTTGATATACTACACTCACTGAGACATCCACAATGAAGTAATAATTATCAAGATAATTTATGAATTCCCCTACATTTTCTTACCTGCCTCTAGTTCTTTCCTTCACCTTGTGCCCAGTCTCTGGTTTTTGCAAGTAAGCAATTGGGATTTTTTTCTAGAATCTCAATGCCTTCATCTCTATTATAGGAACAAAAAAAGTTAGAGCTTCTAATGAAAATATTGAGTTCTGCCTTGATTCTCAGACTGATTCTAGCTGTGAGTTATGAAAACTCTTTTCAAATATAGTAAAATGAAATGCTGTAATATGTTATCCATATATTTTTATGACACTAATCTCATTCCAGCTTGCACTGTTGCTATTTCCTTAAATCAAATGTTCTTGCTTTATTGTGAACTATTCTAAGGCAGCCCTGAGGTTTTAGTTACTTTCCTATCTTTGCAATCAAGAGAGCACTTGTTAAATTAATTGAGGTCAGGGGAAGAAAATCCATAGTCACAGAAATATAACTTAAGTATATTTATGATTCTGTAGCTCTTATTTAAGAGTATTTAACAGATCTACTCCACCTTAAAGTTCAACATTTAGTTTTCCTGATTTATTTTTTAGTATCCCTTCTACATTACTTTAATTAGAAACATAAACTCCACTGATTTTTGAAAAACAATTTGCGAATACTTACAGTAAGGCTGCTATTTTTAATATATAAGACTTTAACTTCCAGTCATGATGGAGTTCCAGAGATTGAATTTGTTCTTGAAAACAATAACACAACAGAAGGTATGAATATCAATAAAAGCTGGTTCTTCAAAAATATCAATGAAATAGATAAATCTTTAACCAGACTGATGAAAAATAAACAAAATAACAGAGAAAACAAGTTCAATTACTAATATCAGACATGAAAGTGAACTTTACTACAGACCCTACAGTTGTGAAGAGACTAAGGGAACAACTTTCGCCATATATATGAAAAAAGAAATTCTTTGAAAGATACCAATGATCAAATCACAGTAAAGAAGAAAGAGATAATCTAATAGCTCAAAACATACTAACAAAATAAATTTCTAGCTTAAAACTTTTATATCCAGAAAACTTTAGTTACAGATGGTATCACTGATGATTTCTCCCAAAATCTGAAAAAGAAAAAAATTTCAACTCCATACAAATTCTTCTAAAAACTAGAAGAGAAGACATTTCATTTACCTTATAAGGCCAGAGTTTCCCTGATACATAAATTAAACAATGGTACTACAAGAAAGTAAATCTATAGAACAGTATCTCTTACAAAGCCAGACACAGACATGCTTAACAAATTGAATCCAGCAATAGAATACTATATTGATGAAATAAAAAAGAAAAACTATATCATATTTTTCAGTAAATGCAGAAATGGAATTTGACAAATTTGATGCCTATTTATAATAGTAATAATGAAAATCTCTCAAAGTTGGAGTAATAGGAAATTTTCTCAAATTGGTTAAGGACATCTAGGAAAAATATATACCTAGTGCCATACTTAGTAGAAGTATGGAATAATTTTCTAAAAGATCATAAATATAGCAAAATTAAAACAATAACACAATCAAATATTGTTTTGGAGGTCTGAGCCAATGCAATAAATCAATATATAGAGATATATAGATTAGAAAGTAGGAATAAAGTTATTATACACAGAGGTGGTAAGAATAAACTAAGAAATCTACAAAAATGCTTCTAGAACTAATAAGTAGGTTTAACGAAATTGTAAGATAAGAAGTTATACTGGGAATAAATATTTTTAAACAGATATTTTATAAAGGTACTCTATCCAAAATATATAAAGAGCTAACACAATTAAAAAATAAGCACTCGATTTAAAAAATGGACAAAAGCCCTGGCTGGTGTAGTTCAGTGGATTGAGTGCAGGCCTGCGAACCAAAGGATCACGGTTCAATTCCCAGTCAGGGCACATGCCTGGGTTGCTAGGCCAGTTCCCAGCAGGGGACACACAAGAGGCAACCATACATTGATATTTCTCTCCCTCTCTCTCTTTCCCACCCTTCTCCTCTAAAGATAAATAAATAAATAAATAAATAAATAAATAAATAAATAAATAAAAACACACTTCTCTTAAAAAAATGGGCAAAAGATTCTATTAGATACTTCACTAAAGAGGGTAAACAAATGATCACAGTCTCTGAAAAAAGGCTTAGCATTGTTAATGATTAGAAAAATTCTAATGAAAATACAATTAGGAATCACTACACACTCACTAGAATGACAAAAAAAAATTAAATTGACAGAACCAAGTGTTGAAACAGGTTTGGAACAACCAAAACTTTCATAATTGGTGGTGGGAAGGCAATGTGTTACAGTCACTTGGAAAATTTGAGGTTTCTTTCCTATATATTTAATGATGATGAATTCTAAAAAAAGGATTCAAGGATGACTTTAAAATATTATTCCCTAATCAACTGGGAGGATGAGATGATCACTGTCTAAGTTGATAGGAGTTTAGGAGAAACAAATTTTGGATAGGAGATAATCAAAAGTTTTGCTTTGAACTACTGAGGTATTCAATATCTACTAGAGACCCAAGTTAAGATCCTGAGCAAATAATTGGATGCAAGATACTGGAATTCAGAGAGAGAGAGTTCTAGGCCTAAGATAAGAATTTGTAGGTTTTCAACATTTTGATGTCAAAGTCATAAAGGTTGATGAGTTCATCATGTACTATAAGAAAGTGTCAGTGAGTGAGTCTAGAGAATAAAATAGAAAATGGATGTGAAGAATTGTTGTATCAAGCCTTGGAGTTTGACCATAATCCCTTTGGAGGTATGAGCTCAATTTCAGTTTTAAAGACAGAGTGATATGATAAGAATTACTTCATTTTTAAAAGTAAACTGTTGGCAATGGACCTCAGAGGGCAAAAATCTGGAGGGAAGGATGTAATTAAATTATAATGGTCCAGGTGAGAGATAGGCAGGGTTAATAGAGATGGAGGAGAAATGCTGAGATCAGGTGTTTGTTCTAAGGTAAAATCAGAGGCTTTGGTGACTGACTGATGTGGAGAGGATGTTGTAGAGAAATAATTTGCAAATTGCCTAGTGTTCCATGGAGAAAGTTTAAGGACAGTATGATGGTTAATTTTAAGTGTCCACTTTACTGGGATAGGGAATGCCAGGATAGCTGGTAAAACATTATTTTTGGATGTGTTCATAACGTGTTTTTGGATGTGTCTGGAAAAGATTAGCATTTGAAGCACAGACTGATTAAAGAAGATTGTCCTCCCTAATGTGGGTGGGGCATCATTCAATTCACTGAGGGCCCAGCTTGAATAGAAGAAAAAGGCAAAGGAAGGAGAAATTCCCTCTCTCTGCTTGAGCTGTGACAGCCAGCTTCTCTTGTCCATGGACATCAAAGCTGGTTCTCCAGCTTTCAGACTGAGACCAAGGTTTTGGTCCTTGGACACCCAGTTCTCAGGCTTCTAGACTCAGACTAAATTACACACTCCCACAGGCCGCTTTCCTCATTCCTCAGCTTGGACAGGGCAGATTGTGGGACTTCACAGACTCTATAACTGCATGAACCAATTTCTATGATAAATCTTCGTATGTTGGGGAGGATGTGGGAGGCTAAAGTAATGATATTTGGACCCCCAACACCCTCCCCAAAAGTATATTTTTATGTATTTATTATGTTGGTAAATACTGTTTTACTTGATTAAAAAAATCTTTCTTAAAGAAATGTGTGAGACCAATTGGGTAGACGATAACTCCAACAAGTTCTAGTTTGGGAACTCTGCATAAGGTGATATCACTGAACAGAAGCATACTTGGGAATGGCAGAACATTTGACTTTCATTTTGCGCATTATGAGATCAGTTGGGCATTACTGTACAGCTATGTGAAATGAAGAATATCAATGAATATGGTCAAGGTGGTTCTGTGAGAAGTTCACATGCCTTATTGTCGGGGATGAGAAAATAAAAAGAGGTAACAGAAGATAATTATATCAACTTCAATGGAGGAAATGCTTTTATTCTGGCTTGTCTTCTCTAATCACTAATACTTTGTCCCCAAACTCCTCAAAGTAATTTAAGCACGTCTGCCCAAACTAATCAATGTTTTAATCTCATGTGTTGTAATGAACAAGTTGACTACCATGCAAATAGAAAAATAAAGAAAGAAAAACAAAGGAATGGAAGAAGCATTTTTAAATTAATCAGGATGTGAGTATCATAATACCAAAGTACAAAAACACAGCCTTAGGGAATTTTTTAAGGGGCCGATATTTGCACAAAATATTTTCACAAGAGAGGAACAATGGGGCTTGCTCTTTTAAAGAAAATGAGAGTGGATTTGGGAAAGAAAGGGCAAAATGTGGGATATCACACACATTTCCAGTGATTCTGTAAATTTAGCACCTACCAAGGAATGGCCCTTCAGAGAAACTATTTGGAAATAGGGATGTTAGTAGGTTTCAATATTCGGGCATATGCCTTTATTTTGTATCGTACTGTTTAAGACAGAATGAAATATGAGTCCTCCTGTCCTAACTAGCAGTCATTGCTTGATAGCTACAGTAGTGGTTTTCAACTCTGGCTGCATGTTACAATCACCTGGGAAGCTAAAACAAAAACAAAACAAACAAGCAAACAGGAAAACATGCCTGTGCCCAACTCCGGGGCTTAGAGGTAGGCAAAGCTCCCCAGGTGCTGCTAATCTATCACCAGGTTGGAAACAACAGGACACCAGATCAACTCCTTCGGTGACTTATAAGAATGTGCTGGATATTTGGCTGGTTTTGTTGCAGCTGCTCTCTATTTATTACTTCCGATGTTAATGATGACAAGGCAAAGATTCACCCAATTTATTAGAGGTTGGGGAGTAGGGAAATGCACACAAGGACAATCAACCTTCAAAGTCTTCGGTGAGTTCCCTTCGTGATTACAAATCTAAACATCTAAATGCCAGCTCCATTAATACCTCTGCCATTCAGGTCAGTGAATGTGTTGGCGTTTTATCTGCACAGATGTGGCATGAAGCAGGCAGAGAACAGATTCAGACAGAAGGGATGTCTCATACTTTTGAGACCTGAATTTTCATCTCCAAGGTTAGAGGCAATTTCCATCAGTTGGCTAACTTCCTACCAATCCAGATGACAGCTGATGCCCACTAACTTAGCACATAAAGGTTTGTTCTTTGGTATCCTGTGTCTGTGGACTGGGTGTAATTGAAACAAAGACAATACAGCTACAAAGAATTATATTATTAGTGGTATGTTTCCTTTGGGATATATCTTTTTTGCAACAGGAAGAACAACATCATCTTTCTCCTATTTCAACATAATCTTGGACCCATAACCTCTATGATTTCATTTCCTACCACTCTCCCCCTCACGCTCCAGGGCCTCCTTGCTATTTCTCAGATATACTAAGCAGGGTTGGCTCTCAAGGCCTTTATCAGTCTCCACTTAGAACTACACCTTTCTGAGGACTTTATTTTCAAGACTTATTCCCCCCCTCTTTCAGTTACCTGCTCAAAAGTCATCTTTTTTTTTTTTTTTTATCTTTTTAGAGGGGAAGGGTAGGAGAGAAGGAGAGGGAGAGAAATATCAATGTATGGTTGCCTCTCGTGTGTCCCCTGCCGGGAACTGGCCCGCAACCCAGGCATGTGCCCTGACTGGGAATCGAACCGCGATCCTCTGGTTCGCAGGCCCGCGCTCAATCCACTGAGCTACACCAGCCAGGGCAAAAGTCATCTTATTAGAGATTATTTCCCAGACCATCCTATATAAAATAGTAATTCTCCAATCCTTCCCATTCCTTTTCCCTATTACATTGTTCTGTTTTCTCTCTAACACTTATTATCCCCTGATGTGGCAGATATTAGCCCCATAAAGTCACATACTTAGCATATTTTTGGTATTGTTTAATTTCCAGGGCTGGCATATAGTATACATTCAATAAATGTGTTTTACATGAATGAATGAACTGATGTCTTTTTCAAGCTGTTCTAAAATAATAACCTGTGACTGTGGTAGGTTGTCCTGTCTATGAATGGCCACAAAAGTATCTCCCATCCTACATATTCTCCTTACAATGAGGTTTGGACACTCCTTCCAGCAGTAGTCAGGCTCCGTGTTCTTTCCCTTGTATCTGATTGGCAGAAGTGACACTATGTGACTTCCAGAGGTAGGTCATGAAATGAAATACAGTTTCTACTAAGTTCTTTTGAGATGTTTTCATTTACAACTCCACCTCCATGTGGTAAGGAAGCCCAATCAGCCCATGGAGAAGCCCACATAAACAGGAACTGAAGCTGATACCCTACAGTCACACTGAAGTCCTCAGATGACAGTTGGCACCAATTTGCCATCCCTGAGAATGAACCATTATGAGAGCAGATCCTCCAGCTCCAGTCAAGCTACCCCAGGTTATGCCTCTTGGAATAAGGAAGGGCTGTCCCTGCCAAGCACTGGCAAAGTATCAAGTTTATGAACAAAAAAATATTGTTATTATCCTGAGATATGTTTCAGGATTTTTTAGGATTTTTTTAAATACAAAAAGGCCACTGATACAATGAGGGAAGACATATAAATTTAAAAATGACTGAATAAATGTTGTGGACCATTCAGCCTGGTCTCAGGAGTTGTAACCCTCACCCCATGGTGGGCTGAGTAAGAGCCAAGGGACCCACTTCATCTGGGTCTGTTCTGTCAAGAGGACCTGAGCTACTAAGGAGACAAAGCTTATCTCCCTGGCAGGAGTGCTGCTTCTGCCTCATCCATCTCTGGCCCCAAAGGAGTGGCTGGTAGTCAAAGATGGGTAAGACTCCTCATGGGAGGGGCAACCTAAGCCAGACACAACCACTTGGGAGGCCTCATGGAAGGACTCGGGGGGCTGCAGCAAAGAGGATGTGATGGACCCTCGCCCCCCGGCTATTCTGACATAGTCCGAGTCCTCATTTCCATCTGGGATATGTCTTCTGCTTCCTTAGCCTAATTGGCTTAAAGCCTGAAACTATGACAGCGAGTGGTGTAGCCCTGTGCGGGCCAGAATTGTTCCCCGGGTGATCAGGCATAAGAAAGAATTCGTAAAGTCCTGTGAAACCTGCTTTGCTAAGAGTGCACTTATTTAAATGATAAGCGTCTGAGGAAGAAATGAGTATGTCTCCCAAAGTTTTGCAACCCCCTTTCCTGACAGACACTGACTCAGATTAAGCCCTCAGATTTCTTTGAAATGTTAAACTGTATTCCTGTGTATTGGAACCCAATAAAAGCCTAGTGAGGAAGTGGCTCTGGGTCATTCTCCTCTGAGAGTTTGTCCACCTCTCCTCCCCAAGCAGATCATGCCTTGGTAGTTTTATTTTCATCTGTGACGGACAGGGGGTTCTGCAGGCAGTGCCCCCCCCCACAAATAAAAATTATCACTATTATACATACAAACACGTGTGTCATGTATTCAGGAAGTAGCTTTAGCATATATATACTCGCAAAGCCAGTGCTTTATACTCACATTTTCTATCTGCAGTTTTATAAATGAAAATATAAGTGCATAGTTATATGAGGTCTGTCCAGAAAAAGTCAAGCAATTATTAATACAATGAGAATGGTTTTCATGACATTGATGTAACCTGGCAGCCAAAGAGAGCAGACTGGAATGCACATGCATGAATAATGATGACTTCACTGTACTAGTCGGTGCAGGAGGTAGATGCTGTCGAGTGAGCATGTGTACTGTGTGGCCATCACACTCAAAATGACTGTGCAAATAGAGCAATGCATCTTCATCAAATTTTGCATGAAGCTTGAATGTTCCTCCATGGAACTTGTTGAGATTCAGAAGGGCTGCGGTTATGGACAACTGGTGACTGGCAGCTTCATCACTTCAATATGGCTGCATGTGCATCATGTGTTGCACAGAGCTTTTTGGTGAAACATCACATCACCCAGGTGACTCAGCCCCCTAATAGCCTGGACTTGGCACCCTGTGACTTCTGGCTTTTCCCAAAACTAAAATCACCTTTGAAAGGGAAGAGATTTCAGATTGTTGATGAGATTCAGGAAAATACAATGGGGCAGCTGATGGAGACTGGGGAAACTGTGTGAGGTCCCAAGGTGCCTACTTTGAAGGGGACTGAGATGTCATTGTCCTATGTGCAGTGTTTCTTGTGCCTTCTTCAATAAATGTCTCTATTTTTCATATTACATGGCTGGATACCTTCTGGACAGACTTTGCACATGTTCCCTATATAGTAAACCACACATACATGAAAAACAGTATGCAGTCCCTCAAAAAATTAAAAATAGAAGGACAGTATAATGCAGCAATTCCCCTTGTGAGTATATACCTAAATGAACTGAAAGCACAGACACATATAGATATTGGTACACCCGTGTTCATAGCCACAGCGTTATCCACAGTAGTCAAAAGGTCAAAGAAACCCGTGCCCACCAACAGATGAACGGGTAAAGAAAATGTGGTCTATATACAACGAAATATTGGTTGGCTTTAAAAAGGAGGGAAATTCTGACACATGCCACAACATGGACGAACCTTTTAGACATTATGCTCAGTAAAATAAACTGGTCATAAAATAACAACAACTGTATGATTCTACTCATTTGAAGTACTTAGAGTGGTCACAGAGACAGAAAGTTGAATGTGGATTCTAGGACTGGAGAGCAGGAAGGAAGAGAGGGCTATTGCTCAGTTGATGTAGTGTTTCTGCTTTGCAAGATGAGAAAGGTCCAGAGGTGCATGGTGGTTATGGTTGCACAGCAATGTGAATGTACTTAATGCCAGTGAACTTTGCACTTACAAGGGATTAAAACTGCAAGTTTGATGTTATATGTATATTTATACAGTTAAAAATATTACATGCAAACACAATGGATCTGTACTGTTATGCACATTTCCTATGTGGGATCTCTAATATAATGAACATGGTCACACATATCTTCAGTATTATCCATATTGCAACTTTCAATTGAATACAAATTCATATGGTAACATTTTACAGGGTTAACATGTAGGACTTACAAATACATCTCAAGCGTTTTATGCATACATCTGTATGCCTAGTGCCATAGTCACATATACATTGTACTATATATGACATAATCTATTTTCATTGTATAAATATATAATACACAATTTTATATACCAAATACACACATACCATTTGCACATATCTATATAGAATTTGTATGTACACAAAATACATACAAAAACATCCACAGGATCGGTAGAGTCCTTCTCCACCTGTGACACACAAACACAGACAACGAATCTCGTACACACAGAAAGATTGGGTCATAAGACCCTTTTTCTCTTGTGATCTGTAGTATCAGATTCATTGTTTTATCATTTTAACTTGTGTAGTATAAATTTTTGGCTTGTGTTGTGTAATTTGGGGGGTTTTAATTTAATTAAACCTTGGAGATTAAATAATTAAACCATCCACAATTTTTATTGTTCATTAGCCATGGTGAGGTGCCACTGTCATAGGATGCAGGGTCCCTAAATTTAGCAGTGGATTGTTATATGGATCACACGCACAAACAGCCTGGAGTCTCTGGGGACCAGCTGCATGCACGTCGGCAAACGTGTTGTGGTTGAGACCACCCTTCACGTATTAAAGGGGGTGTTCCTGGAGTTGTCAGCAACAATCTGCTTGTTCTCTGGCTGCACATAGCAACCACAGAAATCTGCCATCCTTAACCCCTTGAGGGTCTCACGATAGCAACCCGGAGGAGGATGATTCTCTTTTTCAGTTCTGGGCTGCCTGCCTGCCTGCCTGGCTGAACTAGAGTTCATCTCCCCCAGAGAGGCAGCTGCTTCTCTCTCCAGAGCCACAGGCTCTCTCCCAACCCTTTCCTTAGAGGTTGGAGAAAGGCAACCAACAAAGCATGTTTCCTTCTCAGTATGCCAGATCAGGTGCCTCTTTTTTCTCTTCTTTGAGAAAAGAATATGTAAAATGCATAGTGTTTTCTAGCATCCCTGCTGCCATATTCCTGTGTGTGCATATTCTGGGCCTGAAGACAGATCTTCTAAATATCAGTAGTAATTAGCACAGACCCAAGATTCTACCTAGCGCTCTTTTTTTTCCCCCATGTGGGCTCAACCTTGAAGTGGCATTCTGCTACACCTGAAGCAATAATGGCTTTGGGACTAGTAGACACAGCTTTGTCACTTACCTAGAATGGTAGTTGCCTCTTATTTTTTATTCTCACTAAAATCTCAGTTTCCTCATTTGTAAAGTAAGACTTGTGAGCATTTCTACTGAAGTAGATTTCTACTGACTGTCCATTCTGCTCCTTTTTCCATCATGGGAAAGGGGAGAAGTGTCCTTCTTCATTTTTCTTGTATTTCTTTCTTTCTTTCTCCTTGAGATGAAGACACTTGACTCTATCCCCTAACTGCTGTCATGACCATTTAGTAATCTAGACAACCCTTTGGTGCATAGGGTCATTGAGAATAGTGACAATATTTGGGCTGGGAGTAATAGTTTTGAGTCATATTATTAAGGGTTATAGTTACCTTACTATATCTTGTAGGTAATAAACAATTACTGAAGGTGTTTAAAAATTAAATATTCCTGGCTGCCAATGAGGCATTAACATTGGTGAGAGAAATAAGATTGTTCATGTTATTTCCTTCCCTTCCTGGGTACTGGAAGCATCATGGGAATGATGCCCAAGAATGGAATGAAAAGGTGCTGAAGTGAAAGGTAGGCTGGAAAGGTGAAAATGGCATTAGTTTATTCTTGTGTTTCCCCGCTCATATTCTTTTGCAGGCTGGCCTGCTTTCAGGGGCCTGCTGTCATAGCACACTACCTGGAAACTCAAAGTTCTGCCATGCTTAGCTTTACCCTTGGCAGTGGGCACTCATGTCAACTTTCCCTACCCCTCCTACAAAAGCTGCCATTTAATTAACTGCTCTCTCACCTTCTGATAAAACCTATTGGTGCAAAAGTAAAAAGTAAACACATAAGCCTATATCAGACTAAAGAGTTTTTGCAAAACAAAGAAAATTTAAAAAAATGAAAAGATGACCTATTAAATAGGAGAAGATATTCACTAAAAATGTATTGATAAGGAGTTAATATTCAAAATATATAAGAACTCATACAAAACACCAAAAAAAAAAAAAACCCCACATAACCCAATTAAAAAATAGGCAGAGGACTTGAATAGACATTTCTCCAAAGAGAACATACAGATGGCCGATAGACACAAAAATATGCTTAATATCATTATAATCAGAGAAATGCAAATTAAAACCCCATAGAGATAACACTTCACACCAGTAAGAATAGGTATCATTAAAAAAATCAGCAAACAACAGGTATTGGTGAGGATGTGGAGAAAAATGAACCCTTTTGCACTGTTGGTGGCATTGCAAATTGGTGGAGCTACTGTGGAAAACATTATGGAGGTTCCTCAAAAAATTAAAAATAGAACTACCATATAACCTAGAAATCTCCCACTTCTAGGTATTTATCCAAAAAATCCAAAACACTGATTCTGAAAGATATATGCACTCCTATGTTCACTGAAGCATTATTTATAATAGCCAAGATATGGAAGCAACCTAAGTGTCTATGGATAGATGACTGAATAAATATGATGTGGTGGTACATATATACGACAGAATAATAGTCAGCCATAAAAAGGAATGAAATTTTACCATTTGCAAGAACATGGGTGGACCTAGAGAGTACTATGCTAAGTGAAATAATTCAGACAGAGAAAGACAAATACCCTATAATTTCACTTACATATGTAATCTAAAAAACAAAATAAACATACAAAACAGAGAAACTCATAGATATAGAAAACGAACTGGTGATTATGAGGTGGGAGAGAGTTTGGAGGGGCGGGGTGTAAAAGGTAAAGGAATCGAGAAGTACTAATTGGCAGTTAGTCACAACATGCTCATGGGGATATAAAGTAAAGCATAGGGAATGTAGCCAGTAATATTGTAATAACTATATTTGGTACCAGGTGGTACTAGACTTATCAGGGTGATCACTATGTAAATTATATGTATTCTAATCAGTATGCTGTATACCTGAAACTAATATAATATTAAATGCTAATTTTAATTGCAAATAAAGAATAAAATACATGAACCTGATTAAACAACCACCAAAAAAAGTACTAAAGAAAGAATAAAAAAAGATGAGAGAAGGCAATACTAGACATCTTTGACATCTTTACCCCATAGGTGATAATTTGTATAATTTTAAGAATGGAAGTGGCATAGTCATATTGCATTCAAGATAGATTAGTCCTAGTAGCAATGGTGAGTAACTACTTGAGACAAGGAGATCACTCAAGAGTCCATTATTACATTTTAGGCTAGAATGATGAAGGTTTGTATAATGGCCATGGATATAGAAAGGAAGCAATGATTCAAGAAAGAAGGCAAGGATTAAGGAAGTAAGACATCTGAAATTCTAATTAATCAGAGGTGGAGATTTTTATCAAGGCTAAGTCCAGGATGAAGCTGGGCTTAGTTGATTGGGGATGGTGATACTATTTCCTAAGATAGATATGCAGGAGGAAAAGCCTATTTAAGAAGAAAAAAAAGATGCTCTGCTTTGAAAAGGTTGTTTTAATATCCAGTGGGATCTCAAGTGTAGCAGCACCTAAGCATAAGGGTGAGGGATCTCTGTAAGTGATCTAACATGTAGAGCATGCCAAAGGAGTACTGACCTTAAAATCAGTGGATTCTATTCAATATTTCAGAGACATAATGAGATAACAGGACTTCAGTGTTACAAATTCAACATCTCTGTTAAAAATGGCTGTGTAATGAGTAGAAAGCAGTTATTTGAAATGTGTTATACTATAATTATTGGTAATACAGTAGATCTCAACTACGTAGTAACAAGGAAACTAGTAGTGGTGTGGTTTTTTTTTTTTTTTTTTTTAATTCTGTTCAGAAGGGGACCAGATGAAAGAATGAGGATGACTCAGGAAAGATTTATCCTCATAACTAGCAATGAAAAATTCACACTGCAGCTCCTGCTGTTGGTAGAGTGAGGCTGTCATCTTGTATTCTTTCCCATCACCCCAAGATCCAATAAATTTTTCCCCCTGAAATTCTAGCAAACTCCTATTTAACAAGAGAGTGTGCTATAGTGAAGAATGCTGTGCTGGAGTCAAGAGACCTAGGTTTTAGAATTCGCTGTCAGCAATGAAGCTCAAAGAATTGCAAAGCCTCTCTGTAAGTCCCAGTGATGTATTCCTTGATGAATACATCAATGTATTAGGCTTTGGATCATCAATGAACAACTCTTACTGACTGAATGATTTAATCTGAAGAACCAGGACCTTATGTTCCCCCAATGCCAAGAACTTCTACTTTTAAATCTATGATTTGATCATGGGCATTGCTGCTTTTCCTAATCCAACTGTTTTGTATATTTGCTCAACTGAAATTAGTATGTGACTCCATTTGTTTTGGAGGGAACAATGTCCAAAATCTACCTACTTCCTTACTTGCTTTCTATCTTCTCCCCTAGTCCTGACAGCTCATAGAAGCCTTACTCTGTATGTGGTCCAGTTAGCCACACTAGGGGCCAATCCTTGCACACCCTTCCAATGTGACACATGGTAAGTTGTGTTGCCTCTACTAAACATTTCTCATATAAAAGATATTTGAACCAGAATAATTACTGTGATCTCTTCCAGGATGTCACCTCTAGTCAAGAACAGATGCAACAACATTTGAGCTCACCCATAAAAGAGAATGTGAGGTTTTCTTTTCTTTTTTTTTTTTCCCCAGAAAGAAGGATACAATGATTTTAAATGGAGAAGCATTAGGTTGATAGGATATAAGTAACAATATATAAATTACAATATGTAAGTGAGAGTAGGTGGGACTAGATGATTAAACTTAGACAAAGGATAAATGTGATTGGAATGGAGACATGAGGGTCTTGGGACTGGGAACACTAAATGTGCCAAAGACCGAAACAGGTACCAAAATTTCCATACCAAACTATGGTTAGGAGTCCAAGAGATTAAAGCTGAGAACTGCATTAATGAGAGGCTTCCTGACATAGTTCACACCAAATAAAGGGTTCTGTGGTCGAATAAGTCTGACAAACAGACATTCATTATCTCCTTGCTGAAAATGCCAAATGCACTTTAACATTTTAAAGACCCAGAGGATGCCTGCAGTGAGAAAAACCATCGTTTGTTTAGCCCAACATTTCCCAAATTATTCAGACTTGGAATACCATCTCTATATTTATTGCATTCCATCAACTAACACACTAGGGCATGCCCTATTTTAGTACAGTGGAGAGGCTATCCAAGGTTCAGGATTGAGGGCGTCAGAAATAGTAAGAGGCAGAATCAGGTCTCAGGTGTTAGGAAGAAAAAGGGTCATTGTCTAGCTGTTCAGGGCTTTCTCTCAAAGGCAAACCCTAAAAGAAGAGAACCCACTCAAATGAGTTTCTTCCAAGATAAGATTTGATTCTATACCCTCATTCCTTCTATCTTCCCCGTTAGGGAAGTAGTGGCAATGGAGGAGATAAATAGGAAGTGGCATCAGCTGTTTAAAGAAAAGGGCTTATTGAGTCTGAAGCGGCAGGTGGAGTACAGATAAACACATCTCAAGCCAACTTAGATAGACCAAAAAGAGAAGCAGCTTTTTCAAAGTTGGAAAGTTTGCTGGCCTTTCTCTATGCGATGCACTAACATAACAGGTTTGACTCACCAGGAGATGACGCATACAGCACGGGGAGTTTGAAAAGGCACTGCTTAACCTTGCTAAGAAATGCTGGTTTTAAGAACAGCTGGAATATTGCTTTCTGATCCTCGGCCATCAGCCCAGCAAGGACGAGAGATGTTTTGATGAAGAACAAAAAATAAAAATACTCCATTGGGCACATAAATCTAGTGAATATTGACAGCACTGAGGGAAACAACTTGACTTAATCCTTTTGTATGGAAGTAAAGGAGGCGAGGTAACTGCAGGAATCTGGAGATGCATATTGTGTAAAGAGACGATTTCAAAGTGGCTTTTACCACTGACATTTTAAAGAAGTATTTTTAATTTGTTCCCGTAAAGTCTACTATTCATGCTTTATCACCAAAAATTGAAACAAAGGGCTGAAGCGATATATTATCAATCTTGTAACTTAAATGTGAATAGAGATGACATGTTTGTTGCATGAAGTGCATGTAGTAAAAAGCAGACAATAAAGACTTTTGTGGACAAACAATGAAGCAAATATTGCAGGGTGGGAGGTGGAGGTGTAGATTGCAAAAAGATAAACATGCTGGTATAGATTTACTGAATCCCTACTATGTGTAAAGCACCTGAACCGATTCAAGGGAAATAAATCAGTAGAGAATTTAGTTTCTATGGTGGCAGTTGAAGCTGATGTCTGCAAGAAGCAGAAATCCACTTGAAATACTTCAAACAAGGGGGGGTTCACTGAAAGAAAGACCGGACAATCCCATGTGACCCAAGGGCAGAAAACAAAGTACAAACCAGCCTTTGAGAAGTAGACAACTGTTAGGAACAAAATAACCACATGTCTAGTCTTTGTTCTCCTATAACATTGGGTGACACATGGTGTTGTCTTATAAAGGTAATGATTCCAGCCTCAGCTTCACAGAATGTTAAGTTAGAGGACAATGCTTCACCCTCTCTCAGTTTAAATCCTCTCTTCAGATAAAATCTGATGGTTGATGGATAGAAAACGGACTGAAGGACTTTGGGCTGGGTGTGTCTGTCCCCAGAAAGCAAGAACTGATTTGCAGGTGTTCCCATACATGATATGTATGCCTAGTCCTGCTTTGAGCTATGGAAAAGCTACGTCTTTAAGGAGATTTGGATGGGACAGATGATTGTATATGTCTCCTATGCTTAACCTCAAAAGCTTATATTTAGATGAGAAAGGAAGGCAAAAGATAGTAAGGAAATACATGTGAATTGCTAAATAACATAGATGATAACATCTTTTGGGTTACAGATATGAATTTAACCTTGGATTTGGAGAAGAAAATTCAAGCAGAGTTGAAATAGACAAAGTATTTTAAATAGAATAAATGGTATGAGACTAGTTATACAGATGGTAATGGATAGAGTCTAAAAGGTAGGTACTTAGTTACAAATACCTTTTGTGAAAGTGCTCTAGACAATGCAATACATGAATATTACAACTGTTCAAAAATATTTATTGAAAAATCTACTGCGTGCCAGGCACCATTCTAGGTGTTAAAAACATATGAGCAAAACAAAGTCTTTGGCCCTAGGAAGCTTATATTTCAGTGGAGGGAGACAGTAAATAAAATTATATTTTTTCAAGTGTTGTTGAGTGGTATAGAATTGTTAGTTACATAAATAGCATAAATATCAGCTTTATTTTTCAAACCAGTTTTCTACAGGAAGCTGGAACCTTGATTATATATGGAAATCTTGGTTTATATTTACATTTTCATAGATGAGAGGATAATATTTTCTGAAAATTTCAATAGAAAAAATGTCATAGGAAAACTCTTAATAATCTTGCTAGGATCATGCCTATTTCTTCACTCTCACTGAAACCAAACACTGTAATCAGGAGAACAAGGTATTGTGGCTGCCTATCTATCTCTGTACAGTGTCTGCAGACATGTGTATATTTCTCATTCGCCGGGTGTAGCCTGGAAGGTTTTTCTGGCTTATCCTATTTTACTAGACTTTCTAAATATTAGAGTACTCCATGGCTCAGTCCTGGCACCACACCCCATCTTCTCTCCAGTTACACCCTTTCAACATGTAATTCTCTTCATTTCGAGGGTTTTAAATAATGTCTTGATGTTGGTGACTCCAAAATTTGTGCCCGTCTTTGTATGTCAGACGTGTATCTCCTTTACCTCTACTAGCTGTTTTATGGGCATCCTAGGCATGAGTCTAAAATTGTACCCTTGAGACAGCTCCTACTCCTGTTTTATCCTTTTGTCTTCCTCATATCAACAATTGGTCACATTTTCCATCCAATTAGCTAGGCAAAATGAAGAGTGAATTCTTGGTTTGTACTTTACATGGTATTTCTTCCCACAACCAAACCATTAGCAAGTCTTATTCAATGTACCTTCAAAACATAGCCTGAATTCATCCATTTCTATCCATCTCCAATGCCCCATCCTACTCCAACCCACATTCATCTCTGAAATAGAATATTGCCGCAACCCTGTAATTATTTCCTATCTTTCTACTCTTATTCTTCTCTATTCAATTTTTTCTCACCATGTCAGAGTAATCATCAGATTGCATTATTTCTCTGTTTCAGATTGCCATGATTTTCCTGACACTCAGAACGAAATCTAAATCCTTTACCCTGGTTTACAAAGTCCAGCAGCATTTCTATTATGCACGCAGTATTGATCAGAAAGGAACATTACTGTATTAGAGAAGGAAAATACATCAACATGAATTGCTAGAAATAAAATAAATTAACTAGATTCATGGGAAAATGCACTCTTCTGTGATGTATTGCAAAGGAGCTAAAAAATAACAAAGGATTGCAGAATGTTTACATTCTTCTCACTACAGAGTGAAGAATGACCAATTAAATCTGGGTTATCTGCAAAGGTTGAACTGCTCATGCGCCACATCTTGTTGCCTTGGTGATGGAGCACCTGCAAAATGATATTTATGCAATAAGTAGAAAAGCCACATGCAAATTCAAGGTGTGCCAAAGCAGTCTATATAGCCACACTTTTAAGTATGTGGAAGAGTTTATAGAGGTTCCACATCAGGAAAAAAATCTGAAGAGGAAAATCATGTAATTTATAGCGTAACTGGGGCTTTTACAGCACTCCCACTTACCTCAGTCATATGTACTGTAAAAAATAATCTTTTGAGCATCTCTGTTGTGGATCCACTCCTCTCTAATCTATTGCTAAATAAAATTAAGGCTTCGTAAGAGTAAATAGAGAGTCAACAATTTTGTCTATGATCTTGCATTACCTTTCAGATTTTATTTCATACCCTTTTGAGAGTATCTATATCATTTATTGTCCAAATTGGGCCACTATTGAATACAAAATGGAGTGCTATTAAAATTATATTAAGGCAACAGGTAAAAACTGGGACTATACTGGGATAACTAAGACATACAAGGGACACTCCCTCCAAAAAATGAAATTATCTTCCGGAGGGCAGGCCTCATATAATACAGGCTTCACCCCACTGAATTAGTGTTCTGGAAACCCATCTGTATCAGTGTACCAGCTGGCATTGCTGTGAGAGGCTGCATTTGGCTCCAGTTAATTTTTTTGAAGACTCTTCCAATATAGTTGCCCATTTCATGATGGGTGATTTATGAGAGCACCTGACCACACTAGGCTGAGTTCAGCAGTTTTTGATCAAAAACAGCATGACCCCCATTCCCTACCCTCTCTATTCACCTCAGCTCACCCTGAGCAACTTTTTTTTGTTCCTCCAGTTGAAAAAAGTCTACAAAAGGAAACATTTTGAGATATGGAAAAGATGAAACAAAAAACAGCAGAAGCACTAAAAGCCATCAAAATCAGTGATTTCAAAAACTGCTTTGAGCAGTGGAAGAAACATCTTGATAGGTGTATTGCACGGGGACTGAAGATTAAACATGTAAGAATAAATACAAAATTTTTTAATAAATAAATTGCACTTTTGGGGGTACCTCTTCATATGTTTGCTCCCTGATTTACTATGTTTTAACCACATTTGTATTCATCTGATTCTTCAAACATACCACATTCACTGTTATCTTGGTCATTGCAGCAACTCTTCCCTTTACTGGACTACTCTTCCTCCAGATCGTTACATAGAAAGAAGCTTTATAATACTGATGCCTCAGCTTAAAGTCACCTTTGAAGATGGGCTTCACTGCCTGCCCAACCTAAAGTATATGAAGCCATTCTTCATCACATCAATTTCTCCATTATGTGCCTATCATAACTTGATTTTTTCATATTTCTTTATGGCCTGTTGAATACATCTTCAAATTATGACATAATTTCCTTTAGGGCAGTGTCCCAGCTACCAGAAGAATAAGCATTTAATTAATGTTTGTGAAATAAATGAATGAATGAATGAATGAATGAATTCAAGTAATTATTGCATTGGGTCCTATTTAAAATGATAATTTATAATTAGCTCATGAATCTTAGATATAGTCCTAATGCTTGCCATTTTATATCACAAATGTACATCCCTTCCCCTTTTAGCTGTTGTAATTTTGCCTGAAATTTGACTTGAATGCTTTATTTTTCAAAGAATATGTTTGTTATCTTTCTTAGTCCTTTGTTTTTTTCACTTTCTTCCTAGATGAAATAAAGCTTAGTTGGGTATAAAAACTCAATGGGCATTGCTCCATTTTCTTCTGGAGTTTAAATTTACGGAGGAGTCAAGGGCTTTGTTCTTTGGCAAATGCAGTCTCTTCCACAGCGAATACTCTTCTCCACTCTGACTCCCATTCCCTGGCATAAGTGATTGCAGGTACATTTCTTTATTCTTGATCTTGAAAATGTTATTCTTTATATTATTTCTAGGTGTTTGTCTTAGTCAGTATGGACTGCTATAATAGAATGCCATATAATGGGGTAGAGCATTTGACTGCAGAATACCACATAAGATTGAGTGATTTACAAACAATGCAATCTTATTTCTCATAGATCTGCAAGTTTGGAAGTCCAAGATTAAGGTGCCAACACATTCACTGTCTGATGAGGGCCTACTTTCTGGTTCATAAGCTGCCTTCTTGCCATGATGGAGATAATGGAAGGGACAAAGGGAGCTCTCTGGCATCTGTTTTGTAAAGGAATGAATCCCATTAAAGAAGTCTTTGTCCTCACAACCTAATCACCTTCCAAAGGCTCTGTCTTCTAATATTATCACAGTAGAGGTTAGGATTTCAACATATGAATTGGACAGAAGAGGCACAGACAGTTAATCTATAGCAGTATTACTTATTTTACATTAATCTCTCAAATGGGTACATATAATTTACTATAGTCATTTTTAGCTTGGAAAAGTTGTGTTCTTTTACACTCCAATTACCATTTAAAACATTTTTGTAAATATAATCTCTTGTTTTTTTTTTTTTTAAGATTTCATTTATTTATTTTTAGACAGAGGGGAAGGGAAGGAGAAAGAGAGGGAGAGAAACATCAATGTTTGGTCGCCTTTTACACCCCCTACTGGGGACTTGGCCTGCAACCCAGACATGTGCCCTGACTGGGAATCGAACCAGCAACTCTTTGGTTTGCAGCCTAGGCTCCATCCACTGAGCTACACCAGCCAGGGCTTTTCTCCTTTTTTGAACACATTTTTCCCATCTATTGAAGTTCTGTACCCTGTAACTCCTTTGCTACCTTTGTTATCTCAGTGCCATTTTTCTTACTTTTTATTTATTTAGTATGTTCCCTCCTTATTTGTGGGATCTTCATAGACTTGTTATTCACATCATTTTTTGTCCACTGTTGATCTGGACCTTACATTTTCTAACACTCATTTTAATCCTGTGAGTGAATTTTTAGCTTCTTTGTATTTCTTTTATATGTCTATTTTATTACCTCCTGTGTTTGAGGTAGCTCCTTTACTTTTAATCATGTCATATAACCCAAATTCCATTATTTTATTTAAAATGCGTGGTTTTTATTCATAACACACAGCAGAAACATATAAAAATACATGGGTTTTTTACAGTAAATGTTTTTCAAAATATTTCTTCTACCTGCATCTCAGTGGTACCATCATTTATTTCACTGCAATATATTCAAACCTGGGATACCAACCTGATGGACCAAAATTACAGTAACAGAAACTAGAATAAAGATACAAAAACAAAAACAAAAACAAAAACAAAAACAAAAACAAAAATCCTGAAGCAGAGATGGAGAAAGAAGGAAGATGAGTGGGCTGGAAATCTCTGAATCTATAGATTAACATTTAAGTGTTAGGAGGCAGCGTGGAGATTTTCAAAACCCCCTTTCAACAAAGTTGCTCTATTTGAGTGAAAATTGTGAAGTGAAAATGAAAGAGACATCCCATAGTTTCTGGAGTACTGCAGGACCATGAAAGGTGAATGAGGTTGTGGATTCTTCTAAGGATTTTCCAAAATCAAATTTCCAGAGACAGAGCAGAGCTTTTTGTTCCTGGTGACCTCAACTTTATCAGGAAAGCAGGAGAGATGAGATCATATTTAAACAAGGGTGGGAGTGGAATTGATATCTGGGGACTTAAAGAGTCTCCTGTGGGCTACTGTTTCCAGGAAGGTCAGGTAAGGCAGTGCTTCAATTTCATTTCAAGGAAAGGTTCATTAATTGATAATTGATGCACTTTGCCCTGCATATTTTTTCTTCAGCTTAAAGTGCTTCACAAACAGACATCATGCTTTAATATCTATGGGCACAATTTAAAATTAATTTTATATATCTTCCCAATAGCTATAGGTAAGTTAAATATGTACTATTTAAGTTGCTATAACCCTTAGTGGTCATAATTTAGGTTATATGAACCCTTTTGTTAGTTTTGTTAAATAATTCATCCAAATAGCATTCATTCAAAATTTAAAAAAAAAAAAAAACATGAGTTGTTACTATCAGAGAATTGCTGTAGAGATACAGAGAGATCTCTGCCCTCCAGGAGACCACAACCTATCATAGAAGGTAGTACAAGCATAATATTTCAGGATAGTATGTGACTCTTAAATTGCAAGCAACGTATCCTATACAACAATTACATTTATTGCTGTACTCCATACAATTTGTGCAGTGCCTGGAACATAATTGGTATTCTATAAGTTGCGAAATTTCATCTATTTCTTTTTTGTCTAAGGAACTCATGTCAGCTCAATGAAGCTAGAAAATTGGTTTTGATATTAATATCTTCAGGGTTTTTTCCAACTGTTGAAGGATTGAACACATAGGGATTGCTTATTGGGTGTCTACTAATGGATTTAATGATCTTGTAGTATACAGTCACTTTCCTAAGATCACTTCTGTAGCATCAGAGATCTTCTAAGAAAGTCTGCCAAATAAGCATGCCTACTACAGGAGCTCAAAATCTTGAAACACATGATTAGGTATTTTGCCTTTGTTAGTTTTAAATGTTAAGCTTAATGTGAAGGTTTTAATAATTAAAGAGCTATGGTGGGGAAAGTAGAAAATATATGAAACTATTACCTTTGATGTGCAAGATGTAAGCACCACATTTAGGTCAAAGGATTTGATGCCTCTGCCATTGCTAATTATGAAGATGGTTGTTGGGGTAGTATTGACGGTGGTGATGATGGAGTAGGTGATGGTAACAACAGTGACTGTGGTAGTGCCAGTGCTAAAATTAACAATGACAAGGGTGTAGCACTGTAGCCTACAAAGCTCTAGGAGAGACAAAGTGGGTTGGACAATTTTATGTCTTCTTTTTAGCCAGTACGGACTAATAAGTAATGGATGGAGACATATCATCAATGCGCCATGGCCAATGTAGCTCACCGGGCCAGGCCTCATCCTGCAAACTGAAAGGTCCCAGGTTAAATTCCCAGTCAGGACACATGCCTGGTTGGCGGGTTCAGTCCCTGTCTGGGGAGTCTAAAAGAGGGAAGCAATCTATGTTTCTCTCTCACATCTATGTTTCTCTCCCTTTCTTTCTCCCTCCCTTCCTTTCTCTCTGTAAAAATAAATAAATAAAATCTTTAAAAAAAATCATCAATGCCTTGGGATTAAATAAATCCTTGGGACTTTTGTATAGTCCTTGAATCCAAAAATGAATAAAACTGAATTACTTGCTAAACAAGCAGTTTATACCCTAAAACAACATTAACTTACTATGAAAATTAAAATAAGACTTTTTTTATGTATGCAATTCTGAGCAATGATTTTCATTTCAAAGAACTTCAAAAACTTTACCCATAGTTAATGTAATTTACCCTCTAGTGTTTAAGATGAATTAATTGAGAAATTGAAAGGAAGTAACATACCCTTAGGTTTATCTATGTTTAAAAATAAAGCTTTCAACAGATATTTATAATCTTAAGTCATCATTTCAAGCAACTAAAAGAACATACATCACAGGTATTTACAATGAGTTGAATCAATGAATTAAAAAAAGACAGTATAATATCTTAAACATTTAACTATTTCTAGAAATTGTTCAAGAGCCATAGAAGTAAAAATGGTAGTTGAGAGACCAACAATATTCATATAAAATCAACCCCCTAAACTAAATTTGTTTCCATGAGAAACTACTGGCATCATTGAATGAATCTTGATTAAATTTCTACTCTGGCCCTGGCTGGTGTAGCTCAGTGGATTGAGCACGGGCCTGCGAAGCAAAGGATCGCGGTTCGATTCCCACTCAGGGCACATGCCTGGGTTGCAGGCCAGTTCCCAGCATGGGACACACAAAAGGCAACCGTACATTGATATTTCTCTCCCTCTCCCCCTCTCCTACCCTTCCCCTCTAAAGATAAATAAATAAAAAAAATCTTAAAAAAAAAATAAAAATAAACGCAGTTGACATCTTAAAAAAAAAAAAATTTCTACTCTGCACACAGCACTGCTTTAGGCACTTATATATAGACATGAGCTAAAAGACTTCCTTTTAAGGGAAATGAGATAAATTTGGGGAAAGGAAATCCAAAACATATACCATACATCATAGTGAAAGTGCTTTGAAATAGAAGTGAGATAAAATGGGTTTTTATTTTGGCTCATATCAACAAGGAGGAAATTTTTTTTTACATCTAGTCTTTGCCTCTTTTTACTACTTAATTCTCACTTCCACTGAGAAGCTGAAGTGGCATATTTGATTTATAAATTGGGGGGAAATAAATTGGTCTGGTCAGATTAGTTCTCCCCTTCTTCTTGGGAGCAAATGCTCACAAAAAGCATCAGTTCTCGTCTTCTTCATGTTGTGGATTCTACCTGGACAGACTGAATTTGCTTCCTCCAGAACAATGCTAACTGGGACAGGGTACACATATGCCTGATTATTTGGCTGAGTAATAACAAACCTACTTGACATCAGAGTAAAGCTACATACTCAAACTCAGCCTCTATTAGTTGTCTTAGAGGTGATATTTTAGTATCCATGTTTAATATTTTATGTTTTCCTGAACTGTTTCAGAATTTGGGTATGAAAAAAATCCCCCAATTCACTAACAGCTATATTTTAATTTATATTATATAATAAATTATGGTTTTAATCCAGGCAATTCTGCTTTTTAAAAAAAATCTAAAATGCATTACATAATTGCACACTGTAGGTATCATAATATAAACCACTCTATTCAGGTAAAGCCACATGTCCAAGGAATAAATCAAGCTTTCCCTTTCAAAGAAAAAAAATGTTCGATAGATTTAAATGGTGATCAGTTCTGCAGGAGATGATTAGTAACATCTACGTAATGCATTTGCTGTCACTGACATAGATAGCAAATACCTTAAATTAGAGTACTAAAAAAAGGAGAATATTGCTCAGAAATACATTTTCTTGACTCTGTGCAAATCAGCACATCATGCAAGATATCATATGGCCTAACATATAAGTAAATTCTATTTGAAGATTTTTGAGCTTAAAAAAAAAAAAAAAAAAAAAGCTTTAACCTTCTGAAAAGACCCTCCCTCCCAGTCAAGGCAAAGTTTCACCAACACAGAGTAGTTGCCTGACCTCCCTCTATTTGTGTCCCAATGACTCTGATGACCTGCAAAGTGGGCTAGAATCTTGGGAAGAATTTTTTGGGGACACAATTAAATTCAATCCAATATAACCAACTTAACTGCACTTCTTCCATGTTTCAAGAATAGTTCTGGGAAAATAGAGATAAGTTAAACATGGAATTTACTCTAAAGAACACAAAAGTCTAAGAAATGAATACAGAAGGGTAGCAAGTGATTATAGTTAGTTTAATAAATGCAATAATAAGTATGCAGAAACTACAACAGAAGCATATAAAAATGATTTACTCTAAAGGGGTTTGTATGCTGGATAAGAGAAAAGAAAGGCATTAGGAAACAAAATAATAACACTTATAAATGCTTGCAGTGAATAAAACAATGTGATTTTTTTCAGAGTCACACATATTTTTGTATTGCTAAAATATAAAGAGAAAAAATGAATTTGGAGAGAATATCAAGGTCTTGGTTATGAATGGCATTATCTGCAATATTTATAGACTTGTAATTTATTCTGTAATGAATCAGAGCCATGGGATGGTTTTTAGGCTTAGGATTAATGGAATATTTTTATTTTAAAAAGATTAGAGATGAGACAGAGTAGATAACAGCTTGAATGGGGTAGAGACTGTAAAGAGGAGCACTGGTTATATGGCTATTAAAATATTTCAGGTGAGAAGAGTTATGGCTCTTTATGGTGGGAAGGGATAAAACTATGAGGTAGTTTTTGAGGCAAAGTATGAATTGTGACAAAAAGGTAATGAGTTACAGGTAATAAATCTCTGCCTGAATGGCACCTCCATATGTCCTTATTTGTACTTAGCTTTAAATAAAAAATAACCTTTTGTTTTTCCCATTAAACATTTAAAATACAATTTTACATTTTAAAATGTGGGTAAGAAGGGAAAAGGATAGGTCATCTTATGATTCTTTGTAAGAGAATCATACAGTTAGTTTGGGCTTGGAAACCAAACTAACCTAGAAAAAGAAGTCACCACTGGAGTATCAATGTAGTTCTATTCCAAGGACTCCAGCAATGAATTAGCCAAAGAATTGAAGTTCTAACATCAGTCTATGATCATCTGCTCTGTGGCTTGTTCATCTTGACCTGGGACCTTTAAACAAAGAGCTTACCATAACATCAGTTTCCAGAAAGTACCTAAATGTAATCTCTGTCTGCAGACTGTGGTTTCTGAAAGACCTCATGCTACTTTCTATCCTCAATCAGCAGTCACCAGGTAGGCAACTATACTCCATTTCTAGCCTTACTCTTGGAATTCGTTGTCATCTGTTGAAGCATTTCTCATTCTCTATTATCTATTCAGTCATCCTCAGAGAGCCCTGAGTTCATGTCCTACCAATTAGACTCACCCCCACTTAGTCATGACCTTCTTTAGGGTCGTTATATTGATATTGTAATTATATTAAATTGTGACTATATTGTATTATATTATATTATATTATTATTATTATTATTATATACAATATTAATAATATAATGTTTTGAGTTAGACTGTTCTGATAGAGATTAGTACCTCAGGGTTTAGAATCAGACTTTTCTGAGGTGTGGTACACACTGATTTCTTTTTAGCTATGTGATTTTGTATCATCAACACCATTGAGTCTATTTTCACATGAAAACAGGAACACATATCTCTGGGGAATTTTATGAGGAGTGGCAGACTGAGGAGCTCCGCATAGTCCCTGGCACATTTTAGTCATTTACGTCGTCATTTTACCTGACCCTCTCACTCAAGTGGGAGAAAAAACAAAATATTGGAACCATATTTTAATGTGTTAAATCATATAAAAAATAAAGCATCTGACTTATTACAGTATTTCATGCTATGCTGGATATTACTTTGTATTTGAATAATCTACTCCTAGATATTTCCAAGATTTAAACAAAAACAAGGGACTCTATTCCAGGAACACTGTCCTATTTATCTTCATTTTTTCCCAAGGCTTTGCAAATACTTCATATATTTAGAAATACAATTGATGACTGAGAACAGGTGGTATCATTAGCTATAGGATTATGCCTTTCACATCATTCTTCATTTTCAGGACAACAGACACTTGTTAAGGTCACACCATTAAGTCATATTTCAATGCTGGGATAGGATTTTGAAAATACGTATTTTCCCCAATTGCAGAGGTAGCTGAGAATATACTAAGTGCATGTCTTTGTTCACAGAGAAACGCTCGACTTTGCTATGAGATTAGCAACTGGAAATAGGAAATGCGACTTTTAACTGAGAGAGCCCCTGGGAGATGATCAGAAAGGCAAACATGACAGGGAAACGTGAGCACAAATGTGCCATTTGTAAGCTATTTTAAAACATTTCAGGGACATGGCATAATTCTCTCTTCAAATTGGGATTTTTAGAAACGGTGGGGGTCTCTCTCTCTCCTTTGTTTGAGATCATCACAACTTTCCTTTTTGATATCAAGTCTGTTTTGATGTCCTGTTATGGGAAATGGGGAATTGAGAACCAATGTATGGAAAATTCTGGCTATCAAAGAGAAAAACTACAAATGGCCCTAGAGCCTTCCCAGCCCACAATGCTCAGGATGAGCATAAACAGGAAAGCAGCTCGGATGACAGCGGCTGACTCACCCTGAGCGCCTGGGACTTGTTCTGCAGGTCACCTGGCAGGTGCAATTATGTCGGTAAAGAACGCGATGGAGAAATGACCTTTGAAGGCAGCTCAGGGTGTGGGAGTTATGTGTGGAAACCTTATTAGGCATCGGAAGCAGAGCTTCTAAAATCATAGTCCAAGTGTAAAATAGTACCTCTGGATAATTATAGCAGAATATAATAATTTGGGCAGGAAAGTTTGAAAAGATATACCAGGGAAAATGTGAATTAAAACTCCACATTTTTATAAGAATTTCATTTAACTTCCCAAGACTTTTCCCATTTGAAAATCCAAGAAGTTGGATTCAATTTTAATTAGCTGCATTTGTGTTATTTCCATATTTACATACAGAAGTGCAAATATTAAGTTGACTTAAACAATATATTGTATGTGTGCTACACAAAACACACTATGGTAGGTAACATGATGCTATAAAGGTGGACCAGTTGTTTATACATTCTTCACCTCCTTCCAAATTATATTTTGTGGTGAATACAAGCATAACATTTCCTTAATAAAATAGAAATATATTACCCAAATTATACTGAGAGAAAAGAAATCATTTGTACCAATGTTATAGCACACGTAACTAGTAACTATTCCTCTTGAACATTAAATATTACCCTGAACTTACTAGCATGTCTAAGGTAAAGAATGAAAAAGAAGTGATAATATCTTTCCCCTGACATTAATTACAAAAGAAATAGAAGTTTTTCAGTAGATATCAGCTTTTCTATGATAAGTAGTTCTTAAAAGGTTTTACTATGCTTTTTTACTATGTTTTATTCTTTATAAAAGAATAAAAACTATTTTTCTGCCCTCAAAGTAGATAAAATATTGTAGCTGAATTGCATAGTAGCTAATAGTACAGACTCTAACTACTCCATCGGGTTCAAATTCTTGCTTTTCAGCTTATAGCTAAGTGAGTTGTGATAAATTATTATCTTTAAACCTCAGTTTTCTTCTCTGTAATATGGGATACTGCCACAACTATTATCTAAAATTTGTAGAGTGCTTACACTGTGCTAGGTTCTTTTCTAAATATTTTCCATATATTAATTCATGTAATCCTCATGATAATCTATATGGTTAGAATTACTATTACCCTCATTTTAAAATGCAGAAAATTAAGTGCAGACTGGTTACTTACTAAGATATCACACAGCTAGCAAGAGACAGAGCCAGGATTTTGGTAACCATTTCATGGAGTTATCATGAAATTTAAATGTGGTAAAGGAAATGTCCAAGATGTGGTAAGCATTCAATAAATGTTAACTTAATTTTCGTTATTATTGGAGAAGCAAGTAAACAAATCAACTTAAATTACAATATAACATAATACAATAGTATAAATGCACTGTACATTCTGTTTCAAATTTAAAGCTAGTTTCTTTTTTTTTTTAAATCTGTATAACTTTTATTTATTTTTTTTAATCAGTATTTTTTAATTGTTGATATTGTACAGTTTTCTGTCTTTTACCCCGCCCCAGCCCACCACCCCAGCCCTCCCCACCTTCCTCCCATTTCCACCCCCCCATAGTTTTTGTCCATGAGTCCTTTATACTTGTTGCTCTAAACCGTTCCCCTTTTCCCCTGAAATTCCCTCCCCTCCCACTCTGGACACTGTCAGACTGTTCTCAAATTCAGTGTCTACAGAGGATCCAGAGACACATGAAAAGATGCTCGATATCTCTAGCTATCAGAGAGATGCAAATTAAAACTACAATGAGATACCACTTGACACCAGTCAGAATGGCCTTCATAAACAAAGCAACAAACAGCAAGTGTTGGAGAGGTTGTGGAGAAAAGGGGACCCTAGTGCACTGTTGGTGGGATTGCAGATTGGTACAACCACTATGGAAAACAGTATGGAATTTTCTAAGAAAACTAAAAATGGACATACCTTTTGACCCAGTAATTCCACTGCTTGGATTATATCCTAAGAATCCTGAAACACCAATCCAAAAGAATCTATGCACCCCTATGTTCATAGCAGCACAATTTACAATAGTAAAGCTAGTTTCTTAATCAAAGAGATTACACTGCTCATAATTGTGCCCAAGAAAGTGACAGAACTTGAGCTTCTTTGTGAATTGGGTTGGATTTTGAAAGGCAAGGCGAGGGGGATTTTGTAGGGGAGGAAGAGAGAATGATCAAGGCTTGAGGAAGAAAAATCATAACATGTTCTCTAGTGAAAGAATGGTATAAATCATATGGATAAGAATATATTTCAGGGAAAAATAGACCACCTGGAACATCAAGTTAAGAGATTTAGATGATTGTGAGGCAATAGGAAGTACTGAAGTTTGAGTAGGAATTGATAGCACAGGGATCACGTAAGAAGAATAATTCATCGTAGCATATGATGAGTATGAGTAGAAATGTGATGGGTATGTGAATAGAAGGTGAGTAATACAGACAGATTAAAAAGTACAAATTTACCAAGTCTTGGTTTGAAGCCCCCTGATACATTTTTTCTCTTCTTTGTTTTGTTTTGTTTTTCTATTCATAGTATTTATTTACTTTCTCATTTGTATTAGTTAGGGTTGTGTAGGACATGGATGGCATGTTAAAATTGAAAATTGAAAATAATTTAATTAAAAAATATTAGTTAAGATAGGGTAGGTTAAAGGAAAAAAATCAACAGAAAATTGTGTAGTACCCCAGGCCTAGCTATAACAGGAAGCTTGTGCTGTGTCTAGACCTAAATAATCAAGAGGAATGAAGAGTTACCTGACTGTGATGCAAATAGCTGTAGTGGTGGGGAGGACTGTTAAAGGAACTGTGACCCTCAGTCCACTTACCTGGGAGTGAACTGAGGGAACGAATATCCTAGCCTCACTTCTCTCCTGATCACCAGTCTTGCCAGTGCCCTCTGTGGGAGAGGCCCAGCCAGAAGTCAAACTACAGGAAGGCTGTAGAGAGACTCCATACCGATGATCCTCATGGGGAGATAGAGAAAAGGGGATCCGAGTGCACTGCTGATGGGAATGCAGACTAGTGCAGCCACTGTGGAAAACAGTGTGGAGTTTCCTCAGAAAATTAAAAATGGAAGTGCCTTTTGATCCAGCAATCCCAATCCAATCCCAAAACACCAATTTGTAAGAATGTATGCACCCCTATGTTCATAGTAGTGTTGTTTAAAATAGCCAAGATCTAAAGCAGCCCAAGTGTCTATCAGTAGATAAGTGGATAAAAGATATGTGGTACATTTATACAATGGAATACTACACAGCTGTAAAAAAAAGAAGGAATTTTTACCTTTTGTGACAGGATGGCTGAACCTGGAGAGTATTATGCTCAGTGATATAAGACAGTCAAGGAAAGAGAAATATTATATGATATCCCTTATATGTGGAATCTAATGAACAAAATAAGCTGATGAAGGAAATATAGAGATAGTGGCATGGATACATGGAACAGACAGTGGTCAGAGGGGAGGGAGCAAAGGATAAATGGATGAAAGAAGGTGAAGGGACTAGCCAAAGAACCTATATGCATAGCCCACAGACACAGACAACAGTGTGGCAATGGCCTGAGGGAAGGGGGACAAAGAAAAAAATGGGGACATCTGTAATAGTGCCAACAATTAAAATAGTGGGTTTTTTTTTGTTTTTGTTTTTGTTTTTAAAGATGAGCCTCATGGGACACAGCAGGGCTGAAAATAGTGAGGAATGAATTTCGTGGAAAAGAAAGAAAAAACATCTGGCACAACAAATAAATCTTCAAATAAAACACCACTAAGATGGTAGCTGTTTTAAAGCTGGTATAGACTCAAAAATAATCTACTTTCCCCCTTTTCTGCTTTTACTCCCATCTAAAAGATAAGAAAATCAAGGCTCAAGTCCTCCTGAATGTTACATAGTCTATTAGCTGAAATGCAATTCAAGTAACAGAAAGATTGTATTTCCTTTACTGTTGTAATAACTATGCATGGTGCCAGCTGGGTACTAGAAATATCAGGGGGAACACTTTGCAAAATATATGATTGTCTAATCACTATGTTGTACACCTGAAACTAATACAAAATAATACTGAATGCAGATGTATGGCCACTTACCTATTTTGCCTACTGGTACACTCCAAAATCAGTAGGTGTTCAGTAAATGTTTTTAACAACAACAACAACAACAACACAGAGAGAACTCCAGTATTCCCCATAGAATAAGATTTTGCACAGATAATTTGGTGTTCACAAAATTTTGGGGAATACAGAGGAGATGCAATTTATGAATAGCTATTGAACTACTGACTTCAACTCTACACAGCGATGGCTGGTTTCCAGAGCGACCACCACCATCAGCTTTCAACACCTTGACGCAAACGCCAATCCTAGCTGCTAGCATTGTTTCTCAAGATTCATGGGCCTTTTGATTCTGCTTTTGGAATTATAACTAAAGACCGATGGCCTCTGTCTCACTATCCCTTTCCAAATTTCAGACAAACATATCAAACTGGTGGAATCTAATTTTCACCCAGAACTGTAATTACAAGAGAAACTAGAAAGGTAGCTTCAACTTCTCCTGACTTGGAGACACAGATAGACCCCTGGACGAGGATGAATGCTGAGTGCCAGTGCGCATGCACAGCCATCACTTTTGTATCGGCTAGAGCTGCAGGGCCTGCTGTATCGCTACAGGTGGAATCCCCAGGTTCCAGAGAAAACTAAACTAATCTAACATAGTCATTTAATTCAATAATAATCTAATCATTAAATGATAATTCAAAGGGTTTCTCCTTCAGGAGTATTTTATTTATTAATAAAATGCTGACTATTCCATAAAATTGTAGGATATACTTGTTACGGGGAAAGCTATCAGGAGATACCACACCACACACCTGGAACACTACTTTCTATGTCGGAAGGTACAACGCAGACAAATGAATCACTAAGCGCTGGGAAAATACGGACCACATCTATGGTTACGCATCTCAAGCTGAAATTTGAACACCATGCTAAGCACTTAACTAATGTTTTTTAATTTAATTCTTACAAAAATACCATAAAGTTTGTATTATTGTCTTTATGTTTATCTATCAGGAAAGTGAAGTTCAGAGAAATAATCTATCCATACTGACACAGCTGATAAGGGTCAGAAAGGAATGAAACCTGGTTTTGTCTGATACCGCAGATAGCATTATCTTATTTTCTCTTGTTCCTGAGGAATTTCCTGTCAGATTGTTCCTAACCCAAAGCCACTAAACAATCAGAATACCTGTGATAAGTGTTGCATGAGGTGTTCCAAAAATCTGACCAGTGCTGACATTATTAGAGTACTTCTCTTTTCAAGCTGAGTTTTTTTTATGTAGACTCCATTCCAGGTTCCACCCCCATGCCGCCCCCCACCAGGCTCATTCATTTTTAATGAGATGGGGTTCCCTGTTTTATCTGCTCTTTTTCATAAGCTAAAACTTTGATATTAGTTTCAACACTGGGATGAGAAGATGGCAAAACCAGCCCACATGCTTCACTTTTAATTCTATTGCGAGGGATTATGGTACTGGAAAGTGGAAAAATGATGTTGACAAATGTCTGTGTAAGAGCCCCAAGTAGTCAGGCTGCCTGTCCCCTTCCGGGCAGAATGGCAAGCTAGTGGGGGTATTGAAAGAACAGGTAAAATTGAATTCAATACATTTTTTTGCACATATAGCGTTTCATTTCCAATGCCAAGCCAAGTAAGCCACCCACACTATTTAATATTTTCCATCTGCTCAACTCTACAATTTCAAAAACAGTGACAACTGATGTATACAAAAATGTTTACTATATTAATATAAATTACAAATAATCTAATAGTCAAGGCAAATTTTAAAGTAACATTAGCAATACTCCTGGGTAACTATTGGTTTTATTACTACTAGTACTAAAGACAATTGCTTTTCTCTTTTATTACCTTTCTGAACAGTCTTGATATTTTGTTTTCTTTTTTGTGGCTTTATTATTTATGTCTTTTATTGTAAATTTTCTCAATTTTTTGAAAACTGTTAAAATATGAATGATTTATAATAGATTTCAAATGATAATTATCTATAAACAAAATTTAGAATAATAAATGTGGAGCTAAGGTTAGAGAAATATTAACTCTACAAATTATAAATAAAAGTGCTAGTTATATACTGCCTCCTCACTTGAAAAGAATATTGATAAAATATTTTGCACCTATTTAGAAGCTAAACATATCACCTTTAGGACATTTATTGTTTTTTAAAATATTTTAATTTTAGAACAGTTTTAGACTTAAAGACAAATAGCGAGGATAGTACAGTTTTCATATAACAACCTGTACCCAATTTCCTCTATTATTAATACCTTAACATTTGTATAATACTTTTGTTACAATCACTGAACCAATATTGATGCACTGTTATTAACTAAAGTCTTTATTCAAATTTCCTTAGTTTTTAACTAATGTCTTTTTTCTGTTCCAGGATCCCATCCAGGATACACATTGCATTTAGGTGTCAAAGCTTTTTAGACTCCTCTTGGCCATGAGTTAGCACAGTTAATTTTTAACTATAGAGAAATAATTAGTTTCTTTTGAGACCACAAGGAAATCAAATAGCAAAATATTTTGAAGAGTTATATAGAAAAATACAGCTTAGCTCTTTTGTTTCTAACTATTCCAGTGGTTTCTTTTTCTGATTAATTCCAGATAGAGTGGGCCTCTACCTGTGTGAATTCCTTTGATTTACAGTTGAGGCTTTAGGGCATGGCTCTCAACTCTACCTGCATATTAGTATTACCTGGGTAGCTTTGAGAACCAATAATGCCCAGGTTTCAGCCCAGATCAACTAAACCCGAAACTTTGAAAGAGTGACTCAGGTATGGTGACAATGTGTTGGACCCTCCCTAGGTGATGCCAGCATGAAGCCAGGACTGACAACTACTGTTTAGGGGTTGAGCCTCTGCTCAAGTCACATGACTTTTCTGAGAATGAATATGGGTCAGGTTAGCAGCTACTGTTTGATGTCTTGCAGCATTGGATCTAAGCTGTGGCAGAATTAGAAGTCAAATTCTCTGGCATCTATTGAGGGAGACAATGTGCAGAGAATTGAATAGAAAGGCATCAATCTAAGAGTTTGGAGATGTGGTTTTTATTCCATTGGTATAACTCAAAACATATCTATTGTAAACTCTGATGGTTATAGCTGAACATTACAGGTTTAGGCTAGACAATGGCTAAGATTATGTGTTAATAATTAACATGAGCATTCTGGCTTTGTCACAGTTACTGCTATTATTTCTGAGGGTGACAATAGTGAGGGTTCTCATACTCAAATATACAGAAAAGGAAAGAGAATAAGTACTCCTAATTTATTATTTTTCTTAGGCTAAAGAAATTTTCCATTTATACCAACTGCAGTAGTAATCAGAAGATCTGTCTGTCTAGATGAGTACTTGAATTTCTGGGAATGAAAGTCTACATGTAATTTAATACCTAAGACTTTACTTTGTAATTATTTCTTATTAGTGTACCCTCTTAGTTGATGAAGACTGATACTTACAAACACTTCAATGGCAGCTACTTGCTTGTGTGTGTGTGCGTGTGTGTGTAATATAATATGGTAGAAAGAAGGGTTATTTCTGTTTTCAATAGTTCATTGTGTGTGTGTGTGTGAGGGGTTCCTTATGCTGCATATTCCAGTTGTTTAAAACATTGGGTAAGTGACTCTACAATATTGGCACTTTTTATCCCCTAACCAATTCCATTTAATACAACATGCATGTATTGAGCACCAACATATATATGTTCCCCCAGAACAAAAAATGGTGAAACGAGAGGAAATCTAGATCTTGATGGTGTTACAATTATAACAAGCAAACTGCTGTCTGGAACCTGGATATATGTTTCTAAACACTGTAAACTCTGCTTTATTTGCCAGGCATGGTAGCAACAGAGCACACTAGCAGCATCACAGATAACGTGTGTGTGTCTGTGTCTGCACTCATATCCACATTCAGTGACACATTGTCATTCATGCAGCCACACAGATAAACACTTTGTAACTTGTTTTAATCAAAATAATGAGCCTATAAAATAATTACAGTTAATTATTTACTTTTTTACAGAGGAGGACACTGCCCTTATCTAAGCTGTCAGAAGTAGTCTGACAACTCGTGTTAACAGATGTTAACATCAACATCTGACTCCCAAGCCTGGACAGTTGGGCACTATATATACTATTTCACTATTTTTAAGAAACGGTTAAACAGTACTAATTATTTGTCTTTTAATTTGGGAAGTGACACATTAGTTAGATATTCCATACTTCAGAATGAAAGATAGCTAAAGCTCATCAAATAGAGATGTTTCTGCCCTGGCTGGTGTAGCTCAGTGGATTGAGCACAGGTTGTGAACCAAAGGGTCACGGTTCAATTCCCAGTCAGGGCATATGCCTGGGTTGTGGGCCAGGTCCCCAGTAGGGGCCATGTGAGAGGCAACCACACATTGATGTTTCTATCCCTCTCTTTCTCCTTCCCTTCCCTTCTCTCTAAAAATAAAGAAATAAAATAATTAAAACAAACAAACAAACAAAAGGACAAATAGAGATGTTTCCTTTGAGGAAAGGAAATGAGTATTTTATTAGGGATATGTGGTTAATGGAGACAACTTACATTTGTATTTT
Source organism: Glossophaga mutica (assembly GCA_039655065.1). Taxonomy (NCBI): domain Eukaryota; kingdom Metazoa; phylum Chordata; class Mammalia; order Chiroptera; family Phyllostomidae; genus Glossophaga; species Glossophaga mutica. Next base: position 26,582,075 of record CM077308.1, read on the forward strand.
AAAATAATTTAAAATTTTTAAATTATTTAATAAATATTGAAAAAACATAAGCTAATATTAATATTTTAAATCTGGGTGGTGAGAATATGAATATTTGCCATATTTTTCTTTATACTTCTCTGTTTCCATTAAAAGTATCAGAAAGTCATTCTGAAATTTGAACATGTAAAAATAACTGATTTCTAAAAAATATATTGGAATTATTATTGTTACTAACCAATCCAATTCAAGTCTCACACTATGAGTTTTTTGTTTTTTGTTGTTTTTTGAGGTAACCAACTCCTAGAGAGTTCAACTACTTGTGGAAAGATATTTATTCTATGCATTAATTCTGGAATCAAATGTAATCAAATACCAACAAATAGAAGAAAATGAGAAGTGTCAATACCCAGGACCTGGCTCATGGTTGCTATTTACATTTTGAAACTCAAGATGTTACTTGTTTTGTTTTGTTGTTTGGGTGTTTTGATTTTTCCTTCGGTACTTTAAATGGAGTCTAGGGATCATTTTATGGAATAGGAAAATCTACTCCAAATCTGAAACAAACTCCCCCCTCCAAAAATTTAAATTCACACCTTGGAGAGTAATCTAGTATGCCTATTGCTAATGATTTAGGCAGAGATTTCAAGTTCCCTCCTGTGTGCAGTTATGAGTTCATGGAGCTTTGGGTGTGGAGGGATACATTTGGGTGTGGTGAAGATGTTCACGAAGAAGTGAGTTGGAAGGTGGGTTGAATGGGCAGTGCTATGAGACTCCAGCTAGGAGAGAGAACAGGACTGTTGCCTAGAAGATACTGGGTAAGTGGGACAGAAGCATAACTGTTTAAATGCCAGAATCATGTTATCAGGCCATCAGTACCAACCAGATTTTATGAGTAGAGTAGACTAGACATGTACTAGTCTACTCTTTAAATGGATACAGTCTTCACAGTCTCCATCCCAAATTCCCACTCCAGTTGACCATTCAGAAAAAGTGACACCTAATTGTGCCCTGTGTATTTATTTTGTCATTGTACACCCATCTCTGAGGATGCTATCTGAAGGTTTCCTTATGCTGATAGTATAACCAGAGGAAACCCCAGGACACCTCTTAAGATATGGCTTTTCTACTTTGTACTTAGAGATTGAGTTGAGCAAACTATTGAATTCTATGCTGAAGCAAAGAGAAATGAGCCCTCCTATGGCATATAAAAAGGAAAACATTCCTCTCTCTTGGTAATGTGAACCTGCTTCGTCTCTGGGTTGTCTTCAGTAGTCTCTTTTGGAAAATGGGTCTTTGATAGCAGCAAATAGGTATACTCACTGACTTTTCTCACAAATCTTGGGAGTAGAAACTTAAGATCTGTTCTTCAAAGTCTAAGTTAAAGAAGATGTAAAGTAATAATATAAAGGAATAAATTCAAGAGCAATAACAAACACAGTACGTGTACCCTGAATTCTCTCTATCAAGGTTACAGCACTGGAGATACCTGTGCTCCATTTCTCCATCATCACACTGCTTGCTGGCTCACCTGCACACTTCAGCCTAGTCCCTCCAGAACAGTGGACCCACTGCCAGCTTCCTTTTCAACTGGACACAGACATGCATATGATATTTTGTATAATTTTTGTTTTAACTGCTTGTAAATTCTGAGAAACAGTCAGTACCTGTGTCGCACCCATAAGATGGCACACTATAAATGCTAATTTTTTACTACCTTCTTTTCTTTTCTCTATTCAGAATTTAGAAAGTCCAATTCTTAATTCTCCAGTCTCCATTATACTGGACTACATGTGATAGCATAGACAAGAGTAAGTCTGATGAAAGGTCTTTTTTTCTTTTAGCCCAGAATATGTATGTGGAGTTATATATGTTTGGAGTTATAAAACTGCCTTAGGAAAATTAGATACTATGCTAAGAATAAGTCTTTTATGACATACCTGAAAATCTGCAACATCTCCTATGCTTATTTTCAAACTTTCTATTGTGTGAGAAAATATCCCTCTATTTAACTCACTAAGTAGTATCTTTTTAGTACTTGAAGCTTGACATATTCCTACCTGATATGTTGACTAACAATAGTACTACAAAATGTGGTGATAAGGTAAATAAAATGACTTAATGGCCTTCAAGACAAAATGGCAGACTTTGGAAATATACCTCCTTCTTTCCCTCCCACATCCTGTCGAACCACAGTTAACATACTCAAAAGGGAATGAGTACATAAAAGCTGCAAAAATAGAAAGGGGGTGTAAAAACAAGACAATTTGATAATTTCTGTAAGAGAGAGAGCTATTTGTATCTCACTGAAAATTTAACTGGAGTGGAGGAAGCTGCATCTCCAATACCAACCAGGTAATAAGAATCACAGAGGTAGAAGCAATCCTTTAGCAGAACCTCACAGAGACTCCAGGCTTGGAGAAGGCAGGCACAGACATCAAGAGTTGACTCTGAAATGGTATTCGGTGTAATGAATTAGGAACTATATATAGAATACTTGAGTCAGGTTCCCAGCTTTAGTCACTAAGCATACAGACAAAACTGGCAGCGAAAGAACGGGCTCTTCAAATCCCTGAGATTGGTTCTATAATAAACCATAGCATGTGGTCTGGAATGGAGACCAAGTATTGGCATTTTTTTAGAAAAACTCCCTAGATTGTATAACTTAGGGTTGAGAACCACTTGTCTAATGGTAAAGAGATACATAATTATATTTTATCGTACAATTATAATACATCACTGATGGTGATAATAATTAGGAATGATAGGATTCTCTAAGCAAACTGGTAGTAAAAGGAAGGTTTTCCCCCCAAAATGACACCTGAGCAATCTCCAACTATGTCAGCCTTTCCTTTTCTCCGTGATTTCATGTTTATCCTCTTCTAAGTTGAAAAGGGGTTGAAGGTTGGCAGAAAGAGGCTACTGAGAAAACAGCATATTTAAAGTCATGCAAAACAAAGAAGGTTGTATGTCATACATAGCTAACTATCAGGCATTGGGTGTGGCTGAAGAACATGGTGTATGAATGAAATGGCAGGAAAAGTTACTAAAAAAAGTTAGTAAGCATTTGATCATAAGAAATATCTGGGGAACTAGGGAAGGATTTAAAAAAATATGCATGGGAGTGACATGATTGGTTCTGAGGTTTAGAGAAATCACTATGAGTACAGCACGAGTAAGATCTGAGGTAACCAAGCATGGAGCTTTTGTAAATGGCCCTTAAGAGAAATAAAATGGCCTGAAGTTACAACAATTAGAGTGGAAGGAAGAGATGAATTCAAACAATTTAAGAGAAGTAGCCAGACTTGATACACAATGGAAAAAGGATGGGAGGAAATGATTATAAAAACAGAGAAACTTACAGGCAATATGAGAAAAAAATTCAGTGAAACATTTTGAGTTCAGTTTTAAACACACTGAATTTGAAATGCCTATAGAGAATTCTTTTGAACTAATACTTTGATTTTTTCTTTTTCTCTGGTTAAAGTGATAATGGGTTGCCACGTTCAGTCTCTACTGGCTATTGAGAGGGGAAATCATCCTTGTCAACAATAATTCAGGATAATTAATAGATATCTTAGGAAATCCCCCAAATATTCATTTTCCTTTAGTCTTAGATCATTATCTAACACATGACTTCACCTGTTCCTCATAAAACAGTAAGATTCACTTATATAATTCACACGATCTGTGCTCCTATCAAAGCTGACCTCAAACCTAGGTCAGCAAAGGTGTGTCTTGAGGAACAAGTAGTTTAGTTTTTGGTCCAAAACACCTTCTTCACTGATTCATATATTCCTGTAGTATCTATCATACTCCCTATTTTTTCTAAATTTGAAGCCAACTGTTAAAACATAAATGCCTCCTGAGATAATATAACTTATTAAGACACTATTAACCATTAATGCTGTGCACCAAAGAGTTTTTCAGTTTAGTCAGAGAGTAGGTTGGCTTCAGCACTAGGGAAATAAGTAAAATATCAGTTATTTTCGATGCAGGGAAGGTTATATTTATCTGTCAGGGAAGCCTTTCAGTTGAAAGTAGTGGAATATCCTATTGATGATGGCTTGAATAACTAGAGGCTTCTGGATCTCACACGATGAGAAATCTGGAGTTAAGCAGCTGCTAGCATTGACTCAACTGCTCAATGAGTTCACCAAGAACACAGCCTCATTTCTATATTTTCTCTGCCATTCTTTATTGGTTGGCTTTTCATCCTTAAGGTATTGCTCCACAGTCAGAAGATGGCTGTCCCAGCTCTAGGAAGCATGAGCACAGGGAGAGAGAGGAGAGGAAAGACTGTAATAAGTAGTTAGAAAGAGGTACCACTATGTTCTTTTTAGGAAATGATATATTTTCCAGAAACACCTTTAAAGATTCCCTCTTACATTTTCATTGCTTAGAAGTTGAGGTTGGCCTAATATCTGAATAAAATCTGGGTCTGTTAACAGGTAAAAGGGGTAGGTGGCATTCTTGTTGGGTAAAAACAGGAGGTTTCATTTAGGCATCAGGGTGATTTGGAGTCATTATAAGAAAATAGTTTCCATCTTCATAGGCTTTTTCTTTGTTTTGTTTCCACTAAAGAAAGGGATGTGTTTAGGTGGTGGGACCAGAGGATGCAGTAATTTTTTTTAATCTCATGGGGGTAGGATTTGAAGGTGTGGAGGGGAAGCTTTGTAGTTTCATTATTGGCATCAGTTTCTAAAGTGAACTCTAAAAATGTAAAATTCACTTTAGAAACTGATGCCAATAATGAAACTACAAAGCTTCCCCTCCACACCTTCAAATCCTACCCCCATGAGATTAAAAAAAATTACTGCATCCTCTGGTCCCACCACCTAAACAGCTAGAACAGGAACAGAACCACAGAAATGGAGATCATATGGAGGGTTAGCAACAGGGGCATGGGAGGAGGAGAGAGGGGGGAAAAGGTACAGAGAATGAGTAGCATAGATAGTGGGTAGAAAATAGACAGGGGGAGGGCAAGAATAGTATGGGAAATGTAGAAGCTAAAGAACTTATGACACATGGACATGAACTAAAGGGGGGGAATGTGGGTGGGAGGGGGTGTGTAGGGTGGAGGGGAATGATGTGGGAGAAATGGGACAACTGTAATAGCATAATCAATAAAATATATTAAAAAATAAAAAATAAATAAATAAAAATGTGAATTTTAAATGTATATCATGGCAAAATTCTTTTCTTCCTTTGAAGAAATCTAAGAAATCTAAGTAAATTCTCTGGTCAAAACATGATTCTTAGGGGGTAGGTGGGAAAGACTCTGATTTAAAAAAAATAAAATTTAAGGAACTAATAATGGTGGCTGAAGAATCCAGAGGGGAATTACAATTAGGAGCTTACAAACACAGGCCAGCTTTAACTGAGGGAGATGCTTAGGATAGGGACACAACAATGTCTTCCCTTTACCTAACCCTAGAAATAGAGGTGGTTTAGAGCATAAAGTATGAGCATTGCTTGACCACTGGCCTCTTTTCTTATAATCAGGTTGAGACACCAGGAATGCCAGCACACAGTGGAAGCTACTATTCACACTCTGAAACGTGGCACCTAACAGTTGTATTCTCAACCACAAAGGCTATGTCAAGGCGTCTCATGTCAAATATTGCTCTCTGGCTTTTCACTTGCATTATTGTGTTTTATTTTCTGAGTCATTGGTCAGCTATAGCTATGCTTAGAGGAAAATATATAGCCTTATATGCATGCATTAATCAAGGAAAACCAAAAATCAATGATCTAGGCAACTATCTCAAGGACTTTAAAGAATAACTACAAATTAAACCCAAAGAAATTAGAGCAAGAAAATAACATGAATAAAAACAAAAATTAATAAAATGTAAAATAAATGCACACTAAGGAAAAAATAGGGGGCCCTTGGTTGGTTCTGAAATATTTTTAAATTGACAAACCACTCTTTATCTGGATAAGAAAAGTGTTTTTGTATTGGAGACAGCACATGAGGGATTGACAAGACCCCAAATAGTTTTTTCTTAACATCGGGGTTAAGGAATATTACCAACTCTCTGTAACATCTCAGTATAGCACACACAAAAAAATATGGTCATGCTACCAAAGAGTTGAGTCTTATTTATGGTATCTTAGTTTCTCTTCTCTTTCTGATCTGTCTGATGTTTTCATTAAATCATTTCAGGACCTAATGAAATCATAGCCTAATGGGACCATTGCCTTTTGGAAGTCTGCTCTTTACCTTACATGGTTAGAGCACTGCAGGAATATTAGATATAAATGAGCATGTTACTTCATTGGAAAACAATGGAATCTGGGCAGAATGTATACCCACTTTATCAAGACTCCATTCTTTCTCATGGCTGTGGTATTTGGATTGTTAGTATGTTAATGCAAACAAAGGGAAATGTTTAGGCTACTAAATGAATGTGGAGTGATAATGTCCTGAACAAAAGAGGAGAGGAGGAAGAAAATAGTCTTAAAGGAGACTTATGCGTCAGTCTCTTGTAGACAAATACTAGAAGGAAACTGGAACACGCTTGCTTACAAAGAGAAAGGCCAGTTAATAGTGCACTCATTATTGCCTCTAAAAATGCCCTCATTGAGCTTTGTTCAATTCTTGATGTAGTTGAAGATTAGCCATTCTTTGGAATAATCTTTGGGAATGCATTTTGGACATAATGAGTACATTTTCAGAGACAGTTATTCTTGCCCCTTTAGGGTCAGCTAGTTGTTCTCAGATGTCTAACTTGCTCATATCTGTTACAGGTAAGATGGTGGCGTGACAAAGACCAAGCCAAAACTTCAATTGTGAAGTCAGATTAGCAGCAGCATGACCTGAGGTAGAAAAAGGAAAGGCTGTGAGGAACTTAATGTAGGATCATGCCTTAATCATCTCTCTATTATATTGCAGAAACCACATGATTTATTTTTATTTAAGCTGAACTAAATTGAATTAAATTTGATTGAAGTGAATGAGGCTCTGGATCATGAAAGACAGCATGAAAGTAAAGTCAGACCTTTGAAAATACACCAAGTATGAAATGAGTCAGAGACTAAGTGATATTTAGAAGGGTAGTAACACAAACTGGCCCATGACTAAACTGCTCCACTCCGAAGACTTGACAGATAACAGAGGGGAGAGGGAAGGGAACTTCAGGGGAAAAGGGGAAGGGTTTAGAGCAACAAGTATAAAGGACGCATGGACAAAAACTAGGGAGGGTGGAAATGGGAGGGAAGTGGGTAGGGCTGGGAGGCTTGGGTGGGGGTAAAAGACAGAAAACTGTACAAGAACAACATTTAAAATAAAGGGGGAAAATCAATGGAGGAAGAATGAATGGGATGAAAGTGAAAGACAAGATGCCAAAATTGCATACACAGAGATGAATGACATGATAACTATCTTGTTCTCCAAATCCAGTGACTCTGTAGATAAGATAGTTAGGGCTCAATTAATGCTAGTTGCTTGTTTTACCTGTTCTTTTTAAAGATAATTAGACAAAGAATTAGTTTAAATAAATAGTAACAGAACCATACTATAGGCCAAACTGTGCTTATGATTTACATGCTATACCTCAATTTAAATCCCACAAAAAGTGTATATTTCCTTTTATATATCTATTTGACAAGGATTGGAAAGTCTTCAAGAGAATGGAGGAACTATTCTAGAGTGGCATGTGTAGGTGACATATTCTGAGGTAATGAATGAATAATTGATAAATGCATGATTGTACATGTTCATAATCCAGTAAGTCTAACAGCTATTGTTCAAAAATTTAGCTTTTAGGAGAGATAAAAGCAGCAAAATCACTGAAAAAAACTTCAGTTTGCTTAAGTCCTAGGTTCTTCCTACGATATCACCAACCTGGCTTCCCTTTTGCCCTTGTTTTCTCTTAGCATTATTTACATACTTGGCCAAATTTCATAATGGTAAATATTCACCTTGTGTCTATAAAAACATCTATAGAAAAGAGTTGGATTTTTCTTTACTAGTTAGGTAAGAAACAGCTATTCTAAAGACAGTGCTTAAGTACTTCAAAGAATAATAGTTATATATGTTTGTATAATATTTATACAATATTTATATATATATATATAATGCCCATATTATTTCAGCTCTTACTAGTTATCTGGCTCCCTCCATTAGCTAACTACATTAATTAGCACAAATCTTTAGTAGCATTAATCTAATACTTGGAGAAACATGCCAACTAACAAGCACATCTCTGTAGAGAAGCCACTTAGCATATACTCTGGAGCCAGACTGTTTGAATACTAGTTATACCACTTTATACCTTTGTGAACCTGGGCAAGTTTCTTAGCTTCTCCAATCATCAGTTTTCTTATCTGTAAAATAATGATAAACATATTTGACCTCAAGGTGGTTTGTATGTAGACTAAATCAGTTACTGCAAGTAATCACTTAGAAAATTACACAGGAACCACATTATATAAATGTCAACCTTTTTAATGATTTTCCTAACTTTTTGCCCTATAGCATGGGGGTGTCCCAACTTTTTCCCTATTGGGAGAGGAGAAATGAGAACACAAAACCAGTAAGAGAGATTAAGTTCTCCTTGTTTCAATGACAGACTTGACACCTGACCCATGTTTCACCCGAGAAACCCTTAACACTCTGGAATTGGATTTCCCAGGGAATTAAATGTCTAATTCTCTCTCTGATACTAAGGTCCTGCAGTGCAAGAGGGCAGCTTTAACAAACTACAGTGACATAGGTTATTTCCCCTTGGTGCTAACAGAAGATGACAGCAATTTATGGGGAGAATAGAAATTCATCAGACCCACAACTTTACATTACACTGTCTTCTCTCGTAGGGAAGGAGTTGGGAATGCACAGTAACTCTGTGATCCAGAGCAGCTTGCTCACCCTATAATGTGATACAAAGTGGTAATAGTCAGGAGTCTTGAGAAATGAATCAGAAGGAGATATTGCTCTTTTGGTTCCGAGCTGTAGAAGCTTTTCTGGCATCCATTTCCTGCAAAGCTGTGTTTGTCCCAGATAGAGGTAAGATACATGAATGCAGGGGAAGACTCAGCATGGCAAGGCACTGGTACTAATCTGATCCATCCATTCAGTAAAGGGCGCCATGTCACTGCTGAGCTGTCCAGCAGGAAATGTGTGCAAGTCCCACAGTGAAAACGTGATTTCTGTTAATCACCTGCTTTCATCATGTAGATCCCTTGAGGCAGTCAAGGTGGCATATGAAAGGACCTGTCACTGGCTCAACTGCTGCCTAAGGTTCTTCACGGGAGAAATCTGGGTCTCAGATGTACCTACAGTATGAAATACTACTAACTTTCCTGTGCTCTTATTAATCTAGTGTATGCCAGGAGCCAGAATTTTCCAATATCCCCCTTCTGCCAGTCAGTCCCACACTGCAAAACATATGTATTGCTTTAATAATGCCTATGGTTAATGACCAGAGGAAGACTGATGTGACCTTGGGTATGGGCCATGGAACTATTCATTACTTGCTTGCAAAGGAAAAAAAATGCAAACAAGAATTATTCTTCATAAACTTGGCTTAATTCTTGCGAGCAAGTTTGTGAGTCATTTTATGAATGGCTCCCGCTTCAAATTAGGGCTCCTGTTTCCGCTTCCAATGAGCCTCTAGTATTACATCTAATATTGTTTCCTCTCAGCAATTGAAATGTACATCCCTGCTGGGTTGGTAAGAATAGAATTTCTTTCCGGAATTCTTTCTTCTTTCTGAATTGCTTCATTTTACTTCCCCCCAAAGTAAAATAAAGTAATTTGTACCTAAAACTAGACAAAATTAACCTCGTGGCTTGCTCTCCTTTCAGTGTGTGACCTGACTGTCTGGCACAGGGGCTGCCTCTCCTTCCTGCCCCACTTCCTCTCCCAGGCCTCACATCCTACAGGAAGGAAGACAATGGCTTCTGTGGGTCGTACATGGGCTCCGGCAAGAGGAAATGCTCAAAGGGGTTAGAGCTCCCTAATGTGAATGTTATGAGGAATAGAGGTTCTGGTATCAGGGTCCATGCCTTTCATGCCACAGTGTTACCCTATTACTTTGTTCCTTGTGAGTGTGCACTGTTCTCAGGATTATCTGCAGAGACCAACAACTATGTCAACTAGGTTTCTGAATGTGCCATAGAACTCTCTCCCCTTGATTTTGTTTTCTTGGGCATACAATCCATATCTAAAAGGTTTTCCTCATCTAGCTTTCTGCAAAGGGAATGGCCTATTATGATGATAAAAGATATTTGTTGCAAATCTTCCCTCCTGTATTTGTGACAGATATTACTAACTAGGACAATCCTCTTTTGTGATGACACAGAATCCTTCTCAACATAATGTTTGGGAATGCTAGCACCAATTGATTAGCATTGCTATGCATGAAAAAAACAATAACCCACAAAAGAAAAGACAACATGTGCTCTATTCACCCTGCTGTAGGCTTGAGAAACCCAAGTCTCCCAACATTGCTGTTTGGGCAGTGGATAGGAGATGGAGAACACAGGAATTTAGCATGGCGAGCTATGCCATACATGAGGAACCTTTCTTTTGTCTATATCTCTGTTGAGATATTGAGAGAGGGGCAGGGAAAATGGAAGGAACACACACAAGCACCATAAAAGTAACAATCAATAATTATCATCATGTATTAAACTTAAAAATTCATTAACACTTAACATGCCAACACAAATATTGGTGTTGTCCTTAATTCAACCATTATCACATCACATGTGATAAAGAATGCAACAAGGGGAGACAATAATCAGGTAAGGGTTATATGTATTATTATTATTGGCTAGAATTGTGTCAAATGACCACCCCTCACAGCTAGGGAAGCTGGCAAATAATGTTTTTTTCCCCTAAAATTAGCACATAGGTGACCCAAACCCAATGGAGGTTAATAAGAAAGGGATAACATTTTGGTTGAATAACTAACCATGTCTGACAAAGCCCCTTTGAGTACATGCTTTCCTAATAATAACTAGCATTTTTTCTTAGAATTTATCACAGACAAAATTATGTACTTTCTATCTTTGCCACCAGATTGTGAGCTCTGACAGGCCTGACTATGTCTTTTCTCACTGACCATTTTATTTCCAGGAACCAGCTCAGGGTCTGCAACATAATAAGCACTCAGAACTTACTTGTTAGAAAATGAATAAATTCCCACTACACACTCCTGGTTTAGGCAAACATATCTTCTACCTAGTTTGCTACATTTCTGCCTAACATCTTCATTAGTCTTGCTTTCACTTTATTGGTTGAGTGAGATTCCTCTAAGATGACTTGTAACCAAGTTCAACTACTCAGTACTTCATCACAAGCTTAAGGATAAAGTCTGGGTTCCTGAACATGATTTAGAAAGACCTTAATGACTTGATATCTATACATCTTTCTTGCTTCATCATTTACCTTTTCTTACCTCTCTATTTCTATAGTAACTATTTTTCAGTTCCTCAAAGAAGCTACATTCTCCTTTTTATTACTTGAGGTATAATTTACATATAGTAAAGTTTACCTTTTTTTGTATACAGTTTTATGAGCTTTGACACAAGAATAAAGTCATGTACTAACACCATAATTAATACATCGAACATTTCCATCACCCTCCAGAATTTCCTCCTAACCCTTTGAAGTCAACCTCTGTCCCTGCCTCTCCAGTCTCTGGTAACAAATGGTTAATTTCTGTCTCTATAGTTTTCTTTTTTTCTAGAAAAGCATATAAGTAGAATCATGTAGCATGGAACCTTTTGAGTCTGAACACTTTCACTTAGCATAATGCTTTTGAGATTCGCCCACGTTGGAACATGTGCTAGTGGTGTGTTTCTGTTTATTGGTGAGCAGTCTTCCATTGCATGGGTGTACCACAGTTTATCCATTCACCAGCTAAAGAATAAAACCACTATAAACATTCACATACAGATTTTTATATGCATAAAAGTTATCATTTCACCTCAGAGTGGTACTACTAGATCATATAATGAAAGTATGTTTAACTTTATAAGAAACTGCTTTCCACACTGTTTTTCCAAAGTGGCCATGACATTTCACTTTTCTACAATAATTTTTTAATGTGGGCCCTCTGCTTGTCTAGTGATTGCTCCACTTATCTCCTTCAGCCTACGTACTTATACCTTAAATTTCAGCTTGGCAGCTGCTTTATTTGTGAAAGACTTCTCTTATCCTAAGTCTGGATTAATACATCTCCTGTGTTCTGTTATATTATTATATACACATATCTCCCCAATTAATGTTGCATAACCTGAAAAAATTTGAAAATAAGACTATTTCAGTCCCAACTTTAACTGAACTTGCAAGACCACAGATGCCAACATCCCTGACATTCAAAGGGATGTCATACATTACCTTAGTAGAATTTACAAAGAAGGTAACCTGTACCTATTTTTTTTAACTGTGGCTTACCACTCATTCAGGGATACATAAGAGAAGGAAAGTTAAAAGTCTGGGAGAGAAAATTTCTCTGGAAATGCAGTTGAGAGCGAGGCTACATACTTTGTTCTTCATTGGACATAAAGAGGGTACTTCCATTTCTGTTCAAGAAGAGAGAGAGGATTCAAGAAGACCATGGGGCAGCTTGATCTTTGTCCTTTGTTGCAGTGGGACCACAGTGACTGTTGCCAAATTCTTTCCTGGAAAGTCCTAAAATTGCAAGATTTTGACTGTATAGCTACTGTGATTGATGGCAGGAAAAGAAGAGGTGAGTCCATTGGGAAATTTATAGATACACAGAATTTTAACAAAGGATGTATGAGTATTTCTTCTGGACCAACTGGGAGCTGTGTAATAGTCTTCCTGCTCCCATCTTAAAAAGCATTGGCAATTATACTCTCTGGAAGGATAATGAGATCTAACAGAGTCAGTGTCAAGTGGAGTCTCTCTAGTAAAGGCATTGTCCATAGTAAGGAAAAGAGTGGTTCAAGATCCCCAATACAATGATGATCACCTACAAATACACTCTTATGAGAGATCAAGTGCATGTCATGGCTGCACAGTAGTTCAGGGCCTCCCCCCGCCCCCACACACTAGCTTCATTGTCCTCAGATAAGCACCATCAAACTGGAAGAGACTATGATATTTAGTGAGCAAGAAGGGTGGGGTATTAGAAGAGAGGAAATGCTAGGAAGGGAATTAGAGAAGAGGAAATAAAAGCAATACATAATTTATTCATCCCCTATATTTATACATTCATCTTGTGGTCAATTATTTACTACTATAATTGATGGTGCAAACAAACATTTTGATGTATAGGTCTTGCTCCATATTTCCTATTACTTTCTTAGACAACATTACTACATGTGAAATAATTAGAACTCAAGGGTCCAACAGTTTTGAGACTCTTGAAACATAATTTTTAAGTTATAGCCCAGAAAGATTTATGGTTTACATCCTGACTAGTAATTTATAAGGGAATATACCTTTATATGCCCTTGGCAATGAAACTAGTTTTAAAAAAATTGTTAAAATGATAAATACAAAGAGAAATGTCATTTTAAAAATTTTGGTCATTCAGGAGATTAAATTTTGTGTATATTTATTTATATTCCACTTACAGTTTCTCAAGGTGAACTGTTCATTAATATCTGTTTATGTAACTTTTATGTAGAGAACTGTATTTTAACCTAGATAAGAAGAATTAAAGAAAAATGTACTTCTTGATCTTTCTAGGCCTCTTGGTATCTTACATATTTATTTCTGAGGAAAAAAAAGCATTTCAAACACAAAAATTGTGTTATCTAACAATCTTTCTTTAATGTGTATTTCCTCTTCTTGCTGGTCCAGAAAATCAATCCAACTAATTAATGTGCTGTAGAATGGAAATAAAAAAAGATGATGCTTCTGCATGGCAGCTCTTCCTGTCACTTGGAAATGCATTTTAAATGTTTCAAGGAACATTAGCCGGAGTCTATGAATGGACATCCCTAGAGAGAGAAAGAGAGAGGAGAGGAGGAGGAGGAAGGAAGGACAATATGTGGACGTCCACGTGGGCGGACTTGGAGGTTGAGGAGGTGTGGCACAGCTTGATCTTGGCCCCTCGTTTCAGCAGGAGCACAGTAACTGCTACTTCAGTGTTTCTCCTATTCCACTTCAAGTACGACATTCAGGGAGCAGAAAGGAGGAAAAGCAAAGCCGAAGTTCTCATTGCAGACACAACCTATTCTCTGAGATGGCTGGTGCAAGTGTACTACAGGAAACTATAATTATCTTGAATTTGATTGAACAAACAGGGAATAAAACAGGTTTTCTTGGTGGGACCTGGAGAGCTGAGTGAGAAAGAAGAAGTAGCAACTTATCAGCAATCTTTTCTCCTTTATACGGTCCTGATCAAATACTTCATTGCAGCAAACTTGGCCTCAGCCCAGAGAGGCATTGAGTCAAGAAGAAAATAAATAACAACATTTATGTAGTGCTTACTATTGCCCAGATACTGGTGAACACTTGCTCTGCACCCATTGTCCTATTTAATCCTATGTAAAACATATGAGGTTAGTATAGTAATTATGCTAAGTTTATAAAGGAGAAGACTGAGGCTTAGAAATGGAGAATTACTTACCTAATATCACAATGAATAAATTGCAAGGCTGGCATTTACATTGAGAACATTTAAGACTCCAGAGCCTGTGGTTCTAAACTCTGGTCACGCTGCCCCAGCCTGCATCCCACCAGGCCAGGGTAGCCTTTTTCCTTTCAAAACAACAAACTAGCCACCCAAACCCACCTTAGTGGCACTCTTCTGTATTTTCTTATTAGCTTTCATCAGAACTAACTACATAATTTTAAAATCATCGCCCAAGGATACATTTATTGATTTGAGAGCGACAGGAAGGGGGAGAAAGAAAGGACAGAGAGAGAGTCATTGATGTGAGAAAGATCTATTGGCCACCTCTCATACACACTCCAACTGGGAACAGAACCTGCAACCCAGAAATGTGCCCTGACCTGGGATCAAATCCACAACCTTTTGATGAATGAGACAACACTCCAACCAACCAAGCCACACCAGCCAGGGCCTGACTACATAATTTAAGGGTCCAGTGTAAAATGAAAAAGCAGGGCTCTGGCTGGGTTTGCAGAAGCCAACTTGTACTTCTTACTGGGGGTGTCACCTCAAACCAAAACAGATGGGTGGCTTTCAAAAGATTACAACTCCTACATCAGAAAGTACTGATTGTGGCGGGGGAGGGGAGCATAAAAGGACTAAATGGTAATGGAAAAATATAATAAAGATTATATTTAGAAAAATAAAATGGGGACAAGGTCCCTGCTACAATATATCACTGCTGAATGAGCCATGGCACTGCCAGGTAGGGCTGAGGGTGACTGTATCCTTGCTTTGTGCCACATGTCACAGGATGGGTGCCTAAACTCCACCCTCATGCAATCGAGTGCAGGTCCCTGTCAGGGGCAGAGGGTGATGGTGAAATATACACCTCTCCACCCCAACTAATGTGATCAAGTCATCCACTTGGGAGGAGGGAAGGAGCAGTAGTAGAATGGGAACATAGAGGGGAGGCTGTATTGAGCCCGAGGCACCAGACAGCAGAGGACAGGAGACTGACAGCCCCTCCCAGAAAGGAAGTGGGAAGCACCACTGTGTGTAAGCTAAGCCTTCACATTCCCACGGCATCCACCATTGTCCTAGTAGATTTCACTTATAAACGTAAGTCCAAGCCCTGGCTGGTGTAGCTCAGTGGATTGAGTGAGGGCCTGTGAACCAAAGGACCGCAGTTTGATTCCCAGTTAGGGCACATGCCTGGGTTGCAGGACAGTTCCCAGCAGAGGATGCATGAGAGGCAACCATCCATTGATATTTCTCTCCATCTCTTCTTCCCTTCCCCTCTAAAGATAAATAAATAAAATCTAAAAAAAATTCTCAAAAAAAAAAAAAATAAGTCCAAAGACAACATTTTTAAGCATTTCAAGGTGACAATTGCAAAGAGTTAAATTCCAAGCACATAGCTCTCTGAGCATGAGGTCCTGTGCAATTGTACTGTAGGAAGCTGGCCCTGGTTTTCATTCTCTGAGTTTAGTCAAAAAGGGAGTGAGAAAAGGTGCCTTGTTTAGAGACTATATATTGATCCCGTACAGATTTGTTGATTGGGTGACAAGATAGTGTAATGGCTAAAAGTCTGAGTTTAGATCAACATAATCACGCATGGATCTGAGTCCCAACTCTTCACAGTAGATGATTTTGGAAAAGATTTAAATCTCAGAAAATTTGTATCATCCCTTATGAAAATGGATTCAAGCACACCTCAGAATTTCAAACAGGTGAAAAATAGAATTTATATAAAGGATTCAACACAAAGCTTGGCATATACTATTGTAGTTAATATATGTTTGCAATTATGATTATTGGTATTTGTGATACATTCAAATTTAGAAATTTAAGTAAAATATTAGTCAGTAAAAATGCCATCTACTGGCTAGTGTATTACAACAGAGGTGCATTTAAAAATCTGGAGAAACTTAATCATCCCACTAAAATAAAAAACAAAAATACAATAACAGAAACAAAATCTCACTGAGCAATAACTGAGTACCAGGTCCTCCCTAAATATGTTATGTTCGTTATCTAATTCCACTCCCATCATAAGTTTTTAAGTAAGCATCATCAAGCTACTTTATAGATGAAGAAACTGGAGAGGAGGAAAATGAAACAAATGCCCAAGCTTGATTAGCTGATGAGAGAGCCAAGTTCCAACGTCAGTCTCACTGCCCAGCCTACATTCTTAACCCCTGTGTCGCATGGTCTGGCTTAGGGAATCTCAACCCCGGCTGCACTTTTAAAATGTGTTAAAAAATACTGATCCTGAGGACCAAACCCTGATTATTTTCAGAATATTAAGGAGTGGACAAACTGACAGTGACCAGAGGGGTGAGGATAACGGGGGAGGGAAGGGGAGGGCTCTAGTCAAGGAACGTGCTGTCCATGGTAATGGACAACAGGGTGGGGACTGACTGAGGGAGCTGGGTGGTGGGGTGGGATAGGAGAGGGTGATGGGGGGAAATTGGGACAACTGTAATTGAACAACTATAGAGAAAAGAATATTAAGGAGTGAGGACCACAGGTAACAGAAATACATACAATAATGTGCTTCAGGTGATTTTCATGTGCAGCCCAAGTGAAAAACTAAGTGGTCTAGATATTATAATGCACCTAGAAAGTTTTTACTTTCAACATATTATGTGTTAATTCATTTCAGCAAGCCATTTTGATTCATGGAGAGCAATGAAAACTCCAATCTATTCTTTTAACTTTTTTTTTTACCCCAAGAGCATTTTAAGGCAAACACTAAAGAATAACCATTGTAAAAAAGCATAGTTATTCTTTTCTGCACAGGAAGAAAGAGCTGTTATTGTCATGACCTTGAATAATCTTTTAGAGGTGGGTGTGGGAGTATGATTTATTTTTCAAACTCAGAGAAGTAAAAGCATCTGTGTACTGACCTGAAAGAATGTGTGGAAAACATAGGATGAGGAAAAGAATTACTACACAACTTGGACTGAGAAATGTCAGGGTGGGTGGATGTGGGATGATGGAAGAGGAGTGTGCCGTGAGTACCTCATCAGTGGGCCCCTGCCACCTTCACATTTGTAAGTGTCATTTATAATAGGATGAATAAACAGTGTTAGGATGTGTGCTCTGTGATAAGTCCCTTCATCCAAACAAATACAAGGCAGCCCAGACAAAACTATTACCCAAGGCCAGAGATGTGGTGGTGATGATTTAAACCCAGTCCCAACTGGAAGGTAATTTTCCAGATAATTGCCCACTTTATTCAGAAGCAGGGGTTTTATAAACGAAGTCATGTCTCCCAGATGTTACATCCATTAATTTTATCTTTCAGCACATCTTCCTAGAATGCCACCAAATCAAGGGACTAATGCTGGGTACAAAGACACACAGGCCATGGCTACGGAGGGATGCTTCCATTAATTTAAAACAGGTAAAAACCTGATCATGTCATGTCAAAGGCCACCAAGCCAAATGAACCCCTACTATAAAACTGCCACCATTATATAATTTATACATCCCCAAGTTAAGGGGAAAAAACCCTCTAATGATAACTGTGTTAGAGAATTAAGTACAAGTCTCCAAAGCTGTTTATAATGGATATTAGAACAATAGACTATTCCTGGAAAAACTTATCTTCATTGTGTTAGATTCACAGGCCTGTGCTCAATCCACTGAGCTGCACCAGCTGGGGCTATCATCTCTATTATATTAAACAAAAGTTCCAAGTACATTAGCATTTTACTGTAACAGCACTAAAAATGGGGGCTAATTCCTGATGCTAAGGAAGCCATTTCTTTAAAAAAAAAACATAGGTTTTTGAATCACAATTGATTGAATTCAATTTTGATTTTTCCATTAGTACCAACGATACATTCTTTGGCAAGTGACTCAGAGTATTTGAACCTAATTTACTTGATCTGTAAAATGGGGATAAGAATCAGCATTCAGTATTACTCTGAAGTTTATCGATGAGAGCTGTGAAGCAGCAAATACAACTTACCTAAGAATTATTCTATCAATGATAATTTTTTTATTATATTCTCATTGTGAGAAGTTAACCTACTCTCTTAGTATCTTGCCAAGGGCCTGAGATTTACTATCCTGGGACTCAGCCATACATTGTCCAACATCTCTTGGAAGAATAAACTATTAGTGGCATAGAGAGTACCCACCAGGAAAGGACATATACTGGGGGAAACTGGCCAAACTACAGAAGTCAAGGAAAAGTTCCTATAGGCAGGCAAAGTCCAATGCCGAAGAAATTTGATAACTAGGCACAATCTACATGAGTTATGAGCAAAAGTCTTAGAGCAGCAAGGTAGTTCAGTAGGTAGGAAGGATCACCAGAAGCTCAGAAGCTCACCAGGGCTGCTGGCTTACTGTCTTTCAGTGAAGAGTAGGGTGAGCGTTCCAAATCCAGATCCTAGGTAAGTGAACCAAATAGGTTCATAAGGATCAACGCCAAGGGAAGAGCCCACTCATAAGAACTGAGGTATGACTTGGAATTCAAGACGTGATACAACACCTCAACTTTCATATTCAGGTAGGAGGCCTACTCTCTAGAAGCAGCAAAGGCAACTTGATGCAGAATTGCTGTTCTTACTGCTATCCAGGCATGGTATTTCCTCTTCCAAAAGCCCACAGGAAAAGATTCGCCATCTTCACTAGACAGTTTAAGAAACTAGACAGATGAAGAAACTGTAACTCAGTAAGGGCAAGTAAATTTCCCAAGGCCAGATAGGCAGATAAGTGAGCTGCAGATCTGGGATTCAAATCCATTTTTATCTGACATAAAAGAATGGGTTGAACCAAGGGATAATGTGCTAACCCTAAAAATAAAAAATAAAAATAAAAAAATAGCAAATAATAACAACCAAAACCGTGATTCAACTCAGACTGGCTCTGGCATCAGGTAACCAGTTTGATCATGTATCTGATGATCAAATAGTTCCTGCTGTGGGAAGCCGGAACCTGAGAGCCTGGCATGGTACGTTAGTTTGTTCTCTAACCCAAATGACTCCAAAGTCATGCAGCTCAAACTTCTTGAACAGATTGCCAGTAGGACTTTCCATGATTCCCTGTCTGTCACCATTATTAGGGACCACTGGAAATCTAATAAAGTTCATATTTATATATTGCATGACACTAGAGTATAATCACTCTGGTCACTGTGTTTCTTACCACAATATTTAAGACATGGATTGTCCTTGACTCAATGATTAGGGAAGATTCAAATATTGGTATATCCACTAGATTACTTCCGTTGCAGCTTACGTTGTTTGCTGATATTCATAGTGTGTCAAGGGTTGATTTTACTTAGTCTTGCTGTGGTTTCTCAGCTTTATTTAGAGAATCACTAGAAATGGATCCCTCTCTACCTCACTGCAATGAATACTCCATGGTTCCTCTGGCTCTTCTGCACGATCCTTCAGAGGCATGTGGAAATGGCCAGAGGGAGAATGTAGAGACTCTTCTGTTTGTTCCACCAGAAAAATGTCAGGCAGGCACTTAATTCGCTTACCGACAGAAAGAGAAGCAAGTAGGAGGAGTTAAAGCATTCTTCATTTCTATGAAGTTTAGGAGTGGGCGGTTGAAGAGAGGGAAATAGACTTCCTTAGCTCCTCTCCATAATTCTGCCATTTAAAAATTCTTAATGGGATTTTGGATAAGGTGATGGGGTAGGAAAGCAAAATATTTTACCTACTAGGCAGAAAATCTGTAAATCTGCTAAGGATAATGAATTCTCTTTAACTATTTTGTAAACATATTTTAGGACATGGAAATTCTATTCACCATTCTCTTCCTTATCTTTGTTTTTTCACAGCTAAAATTTCCCTTCTACCTGATATGTGCTTGAAGGAGTCATAATAAAATGCAATTGTAGTTTCATTGGGTACCCCCCATGCAGACCTGTCTCTCAGTGTCTCCCTCAGTGCTTACAGTGAGTGGCCTGATAGACTTAAACAAACACATTTGCCAAAATACTTAACTTTCAACCTCAGGAAAATATCTGAGTGATGGAGAACCTAATGTATCAGAAAAACTACAAAGAATCTACTTTCTATGGTATATTAAGGGAGGTAAGATGGCACTTCCCACCAAACAAATAATTTTACACAGTAATTGAGTCATAGTTTATTTCTTCTAGGAAAATATGCTTTCTCCATTTAAAAACATATTGAAGATAGCTATTTTCAGTGGTATTTAGCATTAGCAAGTGGATGCTTTGCAGGAGATAAATTTCCCACTTTCCTACCTTGTCTACTGTAGAGTGGTAAATTGGTAGAGACCTCTTGAAATTATCTAGATCATCATATGCACAAATGCTCTGACTGCTATTTATGTGTCTTTGTAGCTTGCAAATGTAATGAGGTTGATATCTGAAGAATAAAATATTTCTACTACAAAAATGGGGGAAAATGTCAGAAAGAAATCTAGGTTCATTGTACGCCTCCGATTCCAAGACCCAAACAAAATTTTTCTTCCATATGATCACATGGAGTGAAAATGAGTCAATGTTTATTAGGATCTTTGTTTAAAAGATATCAAAGGGATGCTGATATTCACCTCACATTTCAACTCTCACCCTATCAGCTGTGTAGACATAATACACTCTAACTTCAGGAAACCTGGAGAATCTTATGAATTGTTGCTACTCCTTCTGGTATGTGGATTGTGTAGTTATTGGCCCTGAATGTATAAACTATGAATTAACTGTCACTTGAATGGAAAATTATTTGAAGAAAGTACACATGATTCACTTCTAATGAATGCTTTCATACGTCTCTGCAAATGTATTCATCCAAAGAAGTTCTCATAGAAGCAGGCCGAGAAACTATTCTTTCCTGTGATATTTTATCTTGCAGTTTTTAAAGTCAAATAATTCACTAAAGCTAAGACATTTCCTTTTATTTTTAAGTAGCACACAAAAATTTCCTGTGCCTGATTAAAATCTTACCAGATAGCCAATGAAAATTAAAATATTTTTCCAACTGAATAAAGCATATATTTTCCAAAAGAAAATAAAAACAATTGATAAAGATAAAAAGAAATAAACAAAATGCTTTGTTATTCAACAGACTTCAGGGTATTAATGTGTACTTTATCTCCGTGTAGAAAGTAAGTGCCACCCAGTAGTTACTAATACTAAACTTTTAGACTCTTATTAATTCTTTTATGGTTGAAGGACATAGTATATTCTGATGAAAAAGAAACTATGGATTTTGTATATAATGAACACTGAAAGACAATCATGCAAAAATAAGGTATACATCCTTGGTTCCTGGTTTTCAAGACTCAGCTCAGTGCTGTTGGCTGATGGTTATATAGCATTACCAAGAATATATTTTTGTGTGTGCCAGACTGTAGAGGACCTTAGCTGCCAATGAGAGAAGTGAAGACTAATCCAAAAGACAAAGAGTCAGTAGTAAATATTCACCGAAGGCTGTTGTGATCAGCCTTGTGTCAAGGAACAAATATCTGTGAGAAATTTTTTTGTCATATTGAAAATGAGTGGCATCCAGAGCATTTGGTTACAATTGCGGTTTTCCAAGTAAGAGACAGTGAGGTAGTGGATTTAACACAGTGACATTTGGGATAGACAGGGGAAAATGGATCCAAAAAATTCTCCATATATAGCTGACACTCCATTATTACTTAAATGGGGAGAATAGGGGTATAGAGGAAGCAGGAATCAAGAATGACATCAAATGCCCAGATTTGGGATGCAGCATCAATGATTTTAAGAGAACAAGGGAGGTAGAGACGAAGAAGAGAAGTTCGTTTTTTTTTTTTTTTTTTACTTCAGAGGTGTCCAATTTCAGATGTTTTAATTGAAGTTAGTTGTATTGAACACAATTGGAATTCTGCTTTGTGTAAAACCAAGTCTGGGATATGGCAAGAGGCACTATTTTCTTTTGCTTTTCATTTCTTTCTCCCTCAGGAGGTTGCTAGGACAGCTTCAGAGGATGGATCTAATACCCTAATACCATAAAAGCTGAACTTATGGCAGCGGTTTGACTACAGATGTCTCAAGGTCTCTATTATTATTTCACTTAGACTAATTCAGGGCCCCACAACTGGGTTCCTCTTTCCCTGCCCTTCCTCTGGATTTAAAAGGTAGGGAATGCTTTCTGACCATATTCCTTGACCAATATGGCCAAACATGTATGTCTTAACAGTAGTGTCCAGAGAAAGTTTCAAATGTCATGTTACTTTGAGTCCTAAAAACCCAGGCACTTACTTTTACACTGTTATTGTCATAGTCTGAGAATTTTAAATGCCTTAATTCCAGTGTGGTGGAGTGGAAAGAATACTAAATTTGTACAGAACTATTTTTGTTCTCAGCAATTTTACTAATAAAATGTGCTATTAAAATTTTTAGTATTTTCTTTCACCTACCCCCTGACACGCACTTAAACTGCTTAGGCACATAGCCTTCTCTACTTACCCAATTCTTACAAGGATATTGGTAACAAGTAATTTTTTTTAAATCTGTTCTTTCTTTGATTAATTATCTAGTTGTAGAATGATGGCTATTTTTTACTAGATAAAACCTCAGGTAACTTGTAGCTCTAATATGAATCTACATGGGAAAGATACAAACTAATTATATGGAAATTTTCATTTAGGAAAGTATGTTTGTAGTTCATGGGATAAAAAAATGTGAATATTACTCATCAGCCTTGGGAGAGAATTATCACAGGGCTTCATTTTTGGAAAACTTTAGTGTTGGAGGTGAAATTTTAGAAAACCTTCAAAAAAGAGGAGAGAAGGTAGAATAAAGCAAAAAGTTATTCCAAGAATAACAAATGGCTTGAGTTAGAATATAAGTGGGAAAGGCATGGTAGGGAGGACGGTAGGAGGTGAGAGGACAGAGGGAGCAGTGGGTTCTTTGTTCCTCCACACCTTCTGGGTGATGATCTAAAAAGGCAGAAGAGTAGTGGATGGGAAGGAAGAACGGACAATTACATGGGGGTACTCGAGGGAAGCCCTTGAATTGGACTCCTCAGAGTCTGGGCAAAGAAGCACACATTTTATGCTCTTTACTAAATGCAAGGGCCTAGGAAGCTTCTAAAGGCAGAACTTGGACCCCTGATTTGGTTGGGTGGCAGAGGAAGAAGCAGCTATAGGAGATATATAAAGTTCAAACATTAGGGCACCCTCACAGACTCACATACAGAAAACATGAAGCAGGCTTCTCTCCCTTATGCAGCTGGGTTGCCATGGGATACTAGGGAAAGGAGCTTGACTGTTGGAAGGGATAGTGTTTTTACAATGGGATAAAACTGGGTTAAAAATAAGATTGTAAGCAACAGCTCTGGACCAGGAAAATTTTTGTTGACTCCCTTAATCTCTGAGGTCAGCCTGGGAGTGTGTTAGACATGCAAGATCTCAGGCCTCACTCAGGCCTCCTGATCTTATGCTGCTTTAAGAAACACTTTCCTAACATCCCTTATTTTCTTTTTTCATCTGTAAAACAGGGACAATGGCGTCCTTATAAGGTTGCTGTCAAGATTAAATACAATAAATTCTCAAGTGTTTAGTAGGGTACTTGGCACATTAGATACAAATAATTGGAAGTTAATGTGTTGACATTAGTAATAGTAGTATAAATTGTAGAATTATTTTTTAAAACTAAAACAAATGTTGAAAAAACTAGCTAAATCTTACTTGAGGGCTAGGAATTTTAATTTCTAATTCATAAACAGAATCTGACATTGCAGCCTACTGATTATTTGCAATTAGACCCACTTTTAATAGAAAATGGCCAGGTAAATGAATGTATTTTGAATGGTGCCTAAATTGTTGGAATTTTCCTAAGAGATTATTATTACATGAGGTTTCTGAATCATTTTAAGTATCAGTGACTAAGAAAAGGAATCGTGAGCAGGAAAAGCCAATTGTAAGATTAACACAGCTCTATTACACAATGCAAATATTATGCTTCTGAAATAAAAGCACAGACCTGCCCTTAATTACTCAAACAATCTCTCCCTGGGACTCGAATAGGTTTGTTTCATCACTTAGATTTAATTTATATCAACTCTTCTTGATCAGGGATGCAAATGGATTCAAAAGACCTTTAGGCCCGACAATGTTTTAATCAACTCCACAATCTCCTGTGCTCTTCCAGCTACATTTTAGAGAATTGCTGCACTCTCTCTCCCCAGTTCACTCTCTTTCCCCAGTTCATTCTTACATCTGCTTTTTCTTAATTATATAAATAAAGACAAAAGTTATGTCACATGACAATCTCTCTACTAGACAACAATATTTCCAAAAATAGCTGTGATTCTGATGCTCTCACAAAAGAAAACAGGGCTGACAATGACCATCATCATAATGATGCTGGCGGTGATAATGATGACAAAAATGATAACTTCAGTAAAAACATCCAGCATTCAAGGAATACTTACTTCCATGTTCTGGTTTGAAAACAACATCTCATCTTGCTATACCCCTGTTTTTATCTTCAGTGGGAAATCTCTCCTGTGAACTTGAGAGAGTTATATCCAACTGCTTACTCAATATTTCTAACTTTGATGTCTACAGGGTATCTCAGACCTAACCTGTCCAAAGAACTGGCTTCCTATAAACTATTGGCTCTCCTATAGTCATTCCATTTTCATCAATGATGCATACAGTCTGGGTACCATTATAATGCTCTTTTTCCTTCCTGTTTATTAGCAAATCCTGCTATTTGTGTCAGTCAGACATTAGCAATCATGCTCTTTCCCACTATGCAATTCTGCTTTGCAGGAGGAATTATTACTAGCTTTAATGTCATTGAGATATCAAAATAGTTTTCTAATTTTGATATGCATGGAACCCACTGAAAAAAGGAAATGTCTACTAGTCACAATTCATAAATTGGAAAATGTAATATAGAATGTATAAATAGTCAGTAGTGAATGACAGGACAAAGATATCAAGTACATGATAATTTAGGCTTCAAAAATTCCCTTTAGGCCTCAAATACTATGAGTGTGTGTGCTTTATGTGTGTTGTAAGAAAAAAGCATATAAGTGTGTGGGAATTCAACAACAGCTCCCAATGACAACTATTTAATAAATACTTAATTCATATCCAGTACTATGCATTAAGAGAATGGAAATATGAAGATAAATAAGACAAAGTCTACATCCTGAAGGACCTCTTATGCTAAGAATAGACTTGGGGAAATAATTTCAATAATCATGGACTCAATTGCACAAACTTACTATGTAAGATTTAGAGCACTATTTACTTGATGGGTTGCTCTCACCAGGATGGTAATAGATAAGGAAATAACATTTATATGGCAACTTAGCAAACCCAACCTTCAAAAGCCATGCCAAATATCACAGGGCTTATAATTTGCCATATTGCACAGCTGTTCATATCAAGAAAATGAAAAAGAGAGCCTAAGGAAATGTATGTGTGTGTGTATCTTTAGTCTCCACATACTTGATGTAGCTACAAAATGCCATCTGATGGTGGAAGGGTTTTCGGAACTGATGTTAAAGTCTCTATTAGGTTTATTTCCCAAGACTGTCTGTGTATTCGGGTGATCCATCCTTTAAAGACATGAACTTTGCATTGAGTTATTCCAGTAAATCAAGTCAGCTACTGGGTGATATAATGCTGAGAGCACTAAACTTGTGAGCTTTAATTCAAGAATGACATAGAAAAGATGAAGTGCCAGCTCACGAGCCAAGCTTTGGAAGCTTTTCTCATATACGCAGTTGTGTTTAGACATAGATTTATTATCCTTGACAAGAAAATGCTCCTACTAAAATGCAATCATCATGAACACTCAACAGCCATAATCCAAAGTCACTATTTACATTTATCTGTCAAGTAATTGTAAGAACCTACTATGTGTTAGATACTCTGACAGAAAGAAGAGATACATAGATGAAAAGACTTGGTTCTGGTCATTCAAAAGCGAATAGATCAGAGACAAACACACTTTGAACAATCAATTAACACACAAAATGTTAACTTGGATGGGTGTAGGTACAGAATGTTATACATGGGAGTCTGTCTCAAATACACAGTGAAGATGAGTTTGAAAAGTGGAAAAAGTTAACAGGCAAGAGATAGAGTGGGTAATCAGTGGGTGAAAAAGAGAGCATAATTTTTTAAGGCATGGGTTATTGGAAATTTTGCTCAGAGAGCAATTTCTCTGCTTCTTAATATCTGGCATTTTTTAAAACTATTGCTTAATTATGATATTTAGCAGAACTTTCAGCCACTGGACAGTCAGAATGATTTGTCATCATAAAAAATAATGAAACGGATTCTTAGTCCTTATGTAGAGAAGGCTACAGTTTTAGTAGTAATAATTATTTTCAATCAGTTATTATAAGAGGTGATAATTCTTAAAAATGTAACTATCATCATTTTTGTGGATTTTGAATCTAAATGACAAAAAATCCTGATTCAAATAAAAATCTCTTAACTTACATGATTTCTATTAATTGATTTATTAAGACCACATAAAATTGCTGAGAACTTACCAGTTACTGACTACTCTGTTAGCCCCTGGAGATACAGAAATAAATAACACACAGACTTAGGCCTCAAGACTCAAAGTTGAGGGGGGGTTTCAGATAAATTTAAGCAGATTTCTATAAAATAGTGTGATCAAGGGAAGAAAAGAAGGAAGGGTAATAGAAACATGAACAAAGGCAATCTAACAAGAATGGGTAAATATGGGGAGAACTAGTAAAATGTGACCTCACTTTCAAATTATGAGGAAGTTGTTCTAGTCCACAAAACAGTATTAATAAACATGTAGAAGATAGAAATATCATGGATTATTGGGAAATTCCATATAAAATCTGCTGTGCTGGACATCCAGGAAGCCTGCAATGACCCACAGTGTAGGTAATGATTTAACATTTATTTATACTTTCAGTATTTTGTGTTCTTTTTGTCCTCACTAACAACCTCCTCTCAGCCAAGTACAATGATTACATTGTAGACTGTTTCTCTATGGCTCAGGGCTCTTTAACATGCAGTAAGGAAGCAGTGCTTTTTGATACAGTTGAACAGCTGCTGTTAAGAACAAGATTAACAAATGAGTCAAAATGTGCTGCTGAGGGTTAGTTAATGCATTATATCAGTGTTAATTGAAGTATTATTAAAAGGCTGACTGTTGCCTCTCGTATTCCTAGAATTTACACACACACTTCATTAATCTTTGCCCTCCCTATGGGAAAAGTCACTGCACCTGTTCATCTTCCTGAGCAGAGAGATTGCCTGCCAGAGAGCTGGTGCGCAGCTCCAGACAAGCAGGATGACATGTGGCAGATCAAAGAGAAAGCACCCCAGTGTCTGATAGGGATTTCACTTTCCCCTCGTTTTGGTGATGCACCGGGGCTTTTTCTTATTGCTTATCTGAGTAGAATTGCAAGATACATTCATTACATTCCTTCTACCAGTGACGCCCTCATCAATATCAAACTCGCATTTTGTGTCACAGGCATCTCCTTCAAGATTTAGAATTTAAAGTACGTGACAAGAGTACAAGTATTAGGAGAATGTCTCCATTTTTACACCATGGAAAGTATGGCTGAGCTGAGAACAGAATGAAAAAGAGAAGTGAAATATTAAAATAGGGCCAGCGAAGTACAGTATCGTATGTAAAGGATTATTAGAAACATGGGAAATAGAATCTCTCTAGGATGCTTGGAGATAAGATTGCAGAGCTTTGAGGGGCAAAGTAAATAAAAATAACCATAACAGGAGCTATCATTTATGGAAAACATACTCTATCAGGCACAGTGTTAGAAACTTTGGATGCTTAATTTCACTTCATCTTTATTGGCATTTATCTGAGGTCAAAATTATCCCCACTTTATAATGGAAGAAACTCAAACTCGAATGATTAAATGATTTGCCCACTATCTCACAGCTTGTAAGAGGTAGAGCTGGATTCAACTGTACTATAGATGGACATAGGTTCACTGATTACGCTCTTAGCCACTTTTGAATTGTTTATATATTTGTAGCAACCAGCTACCACAAAATTCCAGCTACGACTTCAGTCAAGAAAAATGATTGGGCTTTCAGGGATCAGAAACAGCAATCAAACAGACAGGCTTCTGTTACTACTGGTTTGTTAGGCCAAGACCCTCAACTGGGTCATAGCTGTTCAAAGGTGATTGGCCTTTTGAGGTCAGAGGGACTCATTTTGAAATTAAACCAGCAAAGAACAACTGTGCCCATTTAATAATGTCTAATGTTAAATAGGACTTTACATCATATTAGAATTGGCTCATTTCAGTTGAGTAGCATGTCTTCCTCCTGTAGAGTGCCGTGCAGAATTCAAATTAAATTAGAAGACTCATAAATGATCATGGAATCAGAGCAGAAGGGGTTGAATGAACCTATGCACTTCCTCTGTAGAGACATGCTTTCCAAGTAGTAGATTGGAATGCAAGTGATCAGGGCACAGGGCCTCAGAAGCAAGCACATTGACAAAAATCTTGCTTTTAGCCTCCTCTATACTGGTAACTCCATCCTTTCGAAAAGTTGTAGCTTTCATAAACACACTCAAATTCCAATGATATATTTCTGAGGTTACATTCTAGTTATTGTAACTGTACTCAAATAACTTCATATTTTCAAAGTATTTTTAAATGTGTTTCTGCCAAAGATATCAAACTCCACTTGCTTCTGGTTTTTATTTTCTAAAAGTTATTCACTGAAGGTGACCCCAATATTTATCATTCAGGTATGTCTAACATTTTAAGAAAAATGGCCACTATGGTGGCACCATTCCATGAGGTGACAGGTGCAGGGTGAACACATCACTAGGCTCCTGACTGCTTTCCATGAATTCTCTCTTGTTCTTCTAGTATCATGTTTTTACATTGGAGCCAGAGCAATCTTTCCAAAATAATAATGCATACGCATCAATTTTCTGCCATATTTTATGAAATAGATAGTCTCCTACTATGCTTATTATAGTCTCAAAATCCTCAACATGAGCTAAATTAGGACCTGTGGTATGTGGCCCCTACCTGCTTTGTTTCTCACCAAGGCCCAGTGGTCTATGTGGCCCAACCACACTGGTTGTCTCTAAGTCACTTGAATGTGTCAATGTATCTCCTACCAGAAAGTCTCTTTATATGCAGTTTACCTTACCTAAGATACTCTTAACCCCATTTACTCATCCTTCATATTTTGATCAAATTTCATTCATTAGAAAATGACTTCTGTAAGCTCATGATCTAGGTCAAGTTCCCCTATTATATGCTCTTGTAATACAGGTACATTTCCTTCACCTACCTGCTCTTAATTATAATTTGTATTTATTTGTAGTTATTTGATCACTGTCTATTTCTCCCACTACACTCCAAGCTACACAGGAATCGTATTTGTAACTACTATATCACCAGTGACAAGCACAGTGATTGACTCACAGCCAGGACTCCCAAACATTTGTTAAATAAATTAATCGAAGTCCTGGTAATTTTCTGTACCTGTAATGTGATTTTTAACTTAAAAATTAACTACTTTGTTAATTTTATATTATTATAAAATGACTTCATACTCATTATATAAACTTTACCAATACAGGAATAAATATAGCAGAGAATATGAATTTGACCAAATTCCTGCTTCTCTCCCAAGAAATCTCAACTGTTGGTATTTGGAGGAATATCCTTCCAGTCCTTATTTTCTTTTTGGTATATATGTACATAAACAAGACCATATTACTTGGGAAATCTCTTTTTTTTCTGTCTAATATGATGTGGAGACCTTTCAAAGCTAATACATATCAATCAATCTCATATTTTGTGAAACCCACCTAGAATTCCATCCAATGGATATGTTAAAATTTGTTTTACTAGTTTGTAATTGATGTACATTTAGCTTAATACAAATGATAAATAACTTTCATCATTGTGTGTATTTTTCAGTAATGCATGTACATAGATTCTTAACAATGGCAATGCTGAACAAAGGGATGTCTCTCTTAAAGGATGACAGATTTTTTTCCCAATTCCATTCAGAAAGGTTTTACAATTTAAACATCCACTGCTAGTTAAAGAATACTCCATATGAAGTTGAACATTTTCACAAATTGAAAGGTTTTATTAGCCTGTAAATTTACTCTCCATATTTTCTAAACTTAATGCTCTTAGTAATGAGATAACACATAAAAAATTAGTGACCGTATATGAAAAGGTAACAGCATCTGTTCTTTTCATTCTTGGGTAGATTTCTGAAGGCGTAAGTGTTTGGAATCTCTGCAGTATCAACTGACAACACTGATAAGGCCCCAATTTTGAAAACAGACCACTTAAGATTGGAGTGTATTTGGTCACAGAATGTCAGGTTTCATCATGAAATAATCTCTGTAAGAGTGAAGAATAATAAGGAATAGTGCAGATAAAGGGGGCTGTTCAACTGGGACCGTGAAAACCATGGAAAGTTTCCACTTGGATGGTTTTAGGCCTATATTCCTAAGAAAATCTACCCAGCTATTCTCCATTTCATACCTGTTGCCTCTCATTATGAATAACAATCCAAATTTAGGTAATTACAGAAATTTCAGCACATTTGCTATGCACCAAACCTTTTCTCCTTGTGCTTAGTAGCACTCTGTAGACTGCATGAATACCTAGTGTGGCAATAAGATAGATGTTGATGGTACGTGGTAAAACAAAGCCAATTAAGAATTATTTGAAAGGGGGGAAAAGGAAACATTTTCGTATTTATTCAGAATTTTGTTATGTTGTAAAATGGTACAATTGGGGATAAGTCAAAATGTTAACGATAGTAAGGTTAACAAGCAGCTTCAGTTAACAAAAATTTATAGGATCCAAGCCAAGCTGTCTTACGATCTCACTGATCATAGCCAACTTGGGATACAGGAAGATGACCATCAATGTGAAATACAACAAAGAAAATCATTTCTTTAGTCTATCTTAAAATTCCAATGCCAAGGTTAACAGCATTGTACCTCTTTACTAAGGAATCTATTCTTCATTTCAAACTAGGCTTCTTGTACCTCAGACCTATTTTTGCTTGATCAATTCTGATGGAAAGAAAGCGCAGCTGGTCACATCCCTACTCAATAGCCATGACAACCCCTCAGACTTTGTAAGCCTCTGGCTGTTTCCACATAATGGCTAGAAAACATCTCAAAAGTTATTTCAAAAGATTGGGGGAAATAGTGATTTTCATCAGGCCAGAGGTCTTCAATAACAGGGTTATTGAAATTTTGGTCCAGATAATTATTTGTTAGGGGTCTGCTCCAGGCATTGTAGGATGTTTAGAAATGTCCCTGATATGAGTACTAGCCCTCCATTTGTGACAACCAAAAATGTTTCCAGCCATTGTCCAATGTCCCCTAGAAGTCAAAAGCCACCCATGTTCTCTTTAGAACCATGGCATTATTGTTTTGGGAAAACTCCTCAGTTACAATTGGTAAGGGATATGCATACATCCTAGAAACGGTCTTGACATCTTCAATTTCAGTTAATATGCACCCAATTTGGGATTCTAGTTCACAATAGATAGGAAACAATTTCATGGTTATCATCAATCTATTTCCAAGGTTGAAAAATAGCTCTTTTGCTCTGAGAAATCCATTGGGATGCGCAAAGGTAACATCTTCCAACATATCTTAACATCTAGATGGTGATTCATTTGCATGCTTTGTGCCAGACAGCGTTCATGAAAAATAATCTCAAAATTTCTAAGCAATCAACTCCTACTCCACATTTAGAATTGTATACATGTCCCCAGAGATATTCAAACACACAATTAAATCCTCGTATCAGAGATGGGATATCTTAAAATCAATTCATTGGACTCTGATTAATTTTTGGTTAGCACAAAAACCATGAAAGCCCTATATCTCCATATTAGCAGAGAAAGTAAGGGGGGCTAACATGTGTTGGGCACCTGCTATTTCACATGTTTTAAATATATTAACTTATTTAATCCTTGTTGCAGTGCTTTGGAATCACTGTTATTATTCTAATTTTATTAAAAGATGGAAAAATTGAGACTTACTAGGTTTAAACAAATTGACCATGGTGAGATTATTGGATATGGCTAAGGTAGGAATCTATCCTAGGTTTAATTTCAGAGCCAATATTCTCTTTCCACAATATTATGGGTCTACTTTCATCAAAAAGGTTTTTTAAAATGCCAAAAACATTTCTTGAAGAGTCCCATTTGTGAAGAAAAATGTTAGGTGAGATAAAATCAAATCACTTTTGTTTTAAAAAAATAGTTCTTAAGATATAAAAAGAATATTTACAGTTCTGAATGGTATAATGAACACAAATTTTAAGAACTGAAATTTAGAACCATTTAAAATAGAAATTGAATTCTTAGCCAAAATATGTGCTCCTGGAAAATTAAAAAAAGGAACATAACCAAAAGGCATTGAAACTAAATCACTTCCTGAGCCATAATGAGCTTAGGTTTTTAATCAGACTAATGAGAAAAGATCTGTAATCCGGCATGGCTCATGAGTCATACCATAAAGTTTCTCCCTATAGTTTCATGGCAGCCCTTGATGTATCATTCATTAGGTGCTAGAAAAGTAACATTTTCAAGAACACAATGAACTTCAGACAGACAGGAAAAACAATGAGTGAGCAGCCCCTGGTTCTCCCTTCCAAACTGCCCTTTATTTCTTCAGTCAGCGTGCCCTCACTCCCTCATCGCCAAGCTGTGATTACTGCCTCTGGTCCACATTAATCTGATGAATCACTGGTGGGTTTGCAAATCATGTTCCTTAAGACCATATAATAGAAGTGTGGGATGGTGTGGAAACTCTTTTAGAGTGGAAGGGGATGGATGGTGGGGGGGGTGAAAATATAGTCAATTAACACTCAGGCCAGTTCTCTCTGTCCCCCTCCCACGAGACCCAGGCCACAGATTTTTTTTTAAAAATTCACAGATATTTTTCTTTGTAAGTCTTTCCAGTAAGACCTCAAAAGTTCTAAGTGTGCTTTATTTGTAGGTGGGAAAATCCTGGGTGTAGGTGGTCTGGATGTAGAATGTACTACACATGAACAGCTACCTTGTCATTTAAAGATAAAGAGGATGCACTAGACACTAAAGTGAAAAAGAATCTAGAAAATCCAGACCACCTGGAGAGAGAAACCAGTAGATTCAAAGATACTTTGAAAATGAAAGATAGATAAAAAAATAGATATAACAGGAAAGCACAAGTCTGGACTTGGAAGATATGAAGTGCTATCTGGGTCTGACATTTTTAACTGAGTGACTCTAGGAGCAAGTCTAAATTGTCCTAAACCTCAATTTCCCCATCTGTAAAATGGGGATAATAAGAATTCTGTTTTACAGGCTTGTTTAGATAATATAATGCAACAAAGCACCTGAAAGCTAATTTTATTATGGCTTATATTTATAGCTATTATTTTGTAATCAAGTCACATTGAGTAGTATTACAGGATGCATACTCAGTCCCCATTGTTTAGTCAACTTTTGGCTCCTCTACCAACTTGCATTTGTTCTTTAGCCTGCACCTGTCCGATTCCTGGAGGACTTCCAAACCTTAATGTGGAATGAACTCTCCTGACCTGTGAATGGATTTCCTTCTAGGAAAGCCTGGACAAATGACAACTGATCTACACCAACATTTCAATGTTTGATCTAACCATGAGCTTTTTCTTTTTTTCTTTTTTGAAAGCAAATCCTTTATTTCCTTGAAATGCTGGCTGATGCCTGTGTTCGTTCAGACTTCCACCTCAGGGCTGCTGTGGGCTTCGCTGTAATTACAGCTCTGGACGTTAGGGAGCAGCAGAATGCAATGGAGCATCACTGGATCTTGGAAAAAGCTCACTAGGCAAGTCCAGCTATAGCAGGAGCCTGGTCACCTTGCTCCTCTGGGGAGTCCCTAACTCCAAACCTACCTGACATGCCAGGAGACATTATGGGACAGATACAGTCATTGCAGTCAGAAAAATCTTAGGTTCTAAATCA
Source organism: Glossophaga mutica (assembly GCA_039655065.1). Taxonomy (NCBI): domain Eukaryota; kingdom Metazoa; phylum Chordata; class Mammalia; order Chiroptera; family Phyllostomidae; genus Glossophaga; species Glossophaga mutica. The sequence goes on from CM077308.1 coordinate 26,616,547, forward strand.
TTTCCCATTGTGTGAGCTTAGGAGTTACTTAATATCTTTGGGCTTTGGATTCAATTCCTTATAATGTTAAGGTCACAGTATCTTCCAAGCAAGATATAATACTTTTCTCAGTTGCAAAACAATAAACATGGTGCCTGAGTCATAGAAGGTACTCAATAAATATTATTTTCCTCCCATAAGTTTTTACTCTCACACCTGTATTGCTTTTGCAGTCTTTAATTCGGGCTCATCTAACTCAACTGAATCATCTAGGGCCTCACCTAAACACAGCTAGCTTACCAACTAGCCGCCAGCCTGATATACCCCTTCTCCTAACTTCTGCCTCCATAGACTTTGAACTTTCCCTGTAGACTTTGCATTTTGACTGTACTTGGGCCTGTAACAATCTTGGACCAGATATACGATGAATAGCAACAAGACCAATGTGATAACCAGGCTCTAATAGGGCCCCCAGTAATTTCTACTTCTTCTTATTCAGGGCTTTGTGTAATGATTTCCCCTTAAGTAACTTGCATCTGATCAATAGAATATAGCAACACTGAGGCGATGTCACTTCTGAACTTATGTTACAAAAGACTGAGACTTTTCTTTTCTGGCAGCTTCTCTCTCCGTCTCTTACTAGCCTTGATGAAACAAGAGACATGTCCAAGAGCCCTGTGTGGTGAGGAACTGAGGGTAGGTTGATGTCAAGAGCCAGCAAGAAACCGAGGCTCTCAGTCCAACAGCATTTATGGAACTAACAGCCATGTAAGTGAGCTTGGAAGCAGATCAGCCCCTGCCCCACCACCAAATGAGTCTTTAAATGATACTGCCACACCGGCTAACAGCTTTTGAGTGGCTTCATAATAGAGGACCTAGCTAAGGTATGCCTGGATCCCTACCTCCCAGCAACTGTAGAAATTAAATGTGTTATTTTAGGCTGCTAAATTTTGAGGTAGCTTATTGTACAGCAATAGTTAACTAACACAAGGAGTGAGAGAAGAAGAGATGAGATCACAGAGCATGTAGGAGTCACATCTTTGTAGGGCCAGGTAGACCATAACAAAGAAATTGATTTTGATTCTAAGTGCAGGGGGAAACCCCTAGAGACTTTTCAGCATAGAAAAAGACACGATCTCATTTACATTTTAGGAAGATTATACTGGCTGCTCTGAGATGATTAGACTTTATGTGACTGTGTTAGTGATATTTTACATGTTTTCCTACCAAAATTAAAATCGCTTACTCTTTCTTAAGAGAAAATGAAAGCGCTCTTTGTCTATCATCTCTCGAATTACACTCACGAATTGGACAACTCTTGTTATCCTTGGAATGATCTAATTTAGGATAAAAAAAACTAGCTTGGGAATTTTTTAAATTAATTTTTTGAGGTAAATCTAGATTTACATGCAGTTGTAAGGGATAATGCACAGAGATCTCACATACCCCTCTATCCAGTTTTCCTCAGTGGTAAGGTCTCTCACCCACCACCAGTGGCTTAACGCAACCAAATTTATTTCTCACTCATGTAGCAGTCCACTGTTGGTGTCTGGCAGGAAGTCTTTCTTCTACACTGTGGTTCAAGGACCCACGCTCTTCTCATCTGTGTCTACCATTTTTAACATGTGGCTCCCACATTTCTTTTTTTAAATTTTTATTTACTTGACGTTATTTTTTTTCATTACCATTTATTCCCCCGATGGTAGGCCTCCAATCATTGGCTCCCCCCTGCAATCACCACAGTTATCCATTGTCTATAAGTCTTTTTTTAACTCAATTCCTCCACCCCAATCCTGCTCCCAGAGCTCTCAGCCTCCTCTCTATCTTTGAGTCTGTCGCTATTTTGTTTTGTTGGCTCGGTTTATTCATTAGATTCTACATGTGAGTGAAATCATATGCTATTTGTTTTTCTCTGACTGGCTTATTTCACTTAGCATAATGTTCTCCAGGTCTATCCATGCTGTCACAAAGGGTAAAATTTATTCTTTTTTACTTTCAGCTAAATGGGAATAGCAGGAACATACCTAAATGTAATAAAGACCATATATGACAAACTCACTGCCAGCATCATACTCAATGGGCAAAAATCACAAGTGTTCCCCTTACGTTTGGGAACAAGACAGGGATGTCTGCTTTCACCACTCTTATTCAACTTGGTACTGGAAGTCTTAGCCACAGCAATCAGACAAAGAGAATAAATAAAAGACACTCAAATTGGAAAAGAAGTAAAACTGTCATTATTTACAAATGACATGATACTGTACCTAGAAACCCTAAAGATCCTACCAAAAAACTACTAGAACTGATAAATGAACACAGTGATAACATCCTGAATAACTATGATACAATATCACAACCAGAGAATGGTTTTTTTAAAAGATTTTATTTATTTATATTTAGAAAGCGGAAGGGAGGGAGGAAGAGAGGGAGAGAAACATAATGCGTGGTTGCCTCTCATGTGCTCCCTACTGGGGACCAGGTCTGCAACCCAGGCATGTGCCCCAACTGGGGATTGAATTGGTGATCCTTTAGTTTGCAGGCCAACGCTCAATCCACTGAGCCACACCAGCCAGGGCCACTTGCAATTTTCAAATTAAGAAAAAGTTATTAAATATACTGAGGTGACATTGGTTAATAAGACTATATAAGTTTCAAGTGTACATTTCTATGATATATGATCTGTATATTGCAGTGTGTGCCCACCACCCAAAGTCAAATAATCTTTCATCACCATACATTTAGCTCCCTTTAACCTTTACTACCCTTACCCCATTTTCCCCTGGTAACTGCCATACTGTTATCTGTGTCTATGAGTTTTGGGTTTATATTCTAAATATGAGTGAGACAATATGGCTCTTAACTATTTCTGGCTGACTTATTCACTTAGCATGATAGTTTCAAGATCCATCCACGTTGTCGCAAATGGCGGTATTTCATCTTTTCTTATGTCTGAGTAGTATTCCATTGTATATATGTACCACATCTTCTTTACCCAATCATCTACCAAAGGGCACTTTGGTTGTTTCCATGTCTTGGCCACCATGAATAATACTGCAATGAATATAAGGGTGCATATATCTTTGCAGACAAAAGTTTTCAAAATTTTCAGGTTGATACCCAGAAGAGGGATTTCTGGTCATATGGTAACTCTATTCTTAATTTTTTAAATCCTTGCTTAAGGGTATGTTTATTGATATTGAGAGAGAGGATAAGAGAGAGGGAGAAAGAGAGAGAGAAGCAATGGTCAGTTGCCTCCCATACATGCCCCAACTGGAGATTGAACCCACAACCTAGGTATGTGACCTAACCTGGATTCTAAACCACAACTTTTTGGTGTATAAATAATGCCCCAATAAACTGAGCCACCCAGAGAGGGCACTCTCAGTTTTCCGAGGAGCCTCCATACTGTTTTCCATAGAGGCTGTGCCAGTTTACATTCCCACCAGCAGTTAATGAGGATCTCTTTTTACCCACTTATGGCTTGTATTGTTGGTAATAGTCATTCTAACAGGTGTGAGGTGGTATCTCATTATAGTTTTGATTTACATTTCCCTCATAGATAGTGAAATTGAGCATCTTTTCATATCTATGTTGGCCATTTGTATGTCTTCTTGGGAGAGGTGTCTATTCATACCCTTTGCCCATTTTGATTGGATTATTTGTTAGGTGTTGAGTTGCATGAGCTCTTTATACATTTTTGATATCAAACCCTTGTTGGAGATATTGTTTGCAAATATCTTCTTGTATTTGGTTGGTTGCCTTTATTTTCTGTTGTTTTTTTATTTTTTAGTTTGATACAGCCTCAATTATTTATTTTTGCCTTTATTTCTCTTGCTTTGGGGTAAAATCCATAAAATGCTCTCTATAACCAAGGTCCATAAGTTGAGTACCTCTGTTTTCTTATATGTAATTTATTGTTTCAGATCCTATATTTAGGTCTTTGATCCATTTTGAATGAATTTCTGTACACGGGAATAAACTGTAGTCTAGTTTCATTCTTTTGCATGGGGCTTTCCAATTCTCAAGCACCATTTATTGAAGAGGGTTTCTTTTCTCCATTGTATGTTTTAGGCTCCTTTGTCAAAAATTATTTGTCCATATACCTGTGGTTTAATTTCTGGGCTGTCAGTTCTTTTCCATTGGTCTGTGTGTCTGTTTTTCTCAAGCAACAAGAACAAGTAAACAACTTAACATTACATCTTAAAGAGCTAGAAAAAGAAGAACAAAGGCAGCCCTTTCTTCAGTGGAAGAAAGGAAATAAAATTTAGAATTTAAAATAGAGAAAAGACTATCCAAAAAAGTAATACAATAAAGATCTGGTTCTTTTAAAAGATTAATAAAATTGACAAACCCCTAGCTTGACTCACTAAGGCAAAAAGAGCAAAGACTCAAATAAGTAAAATCAGAAATGAAAGAGAAGTTACCACAGACATCAGAAAAATACAAAGGATCATACTACAAAACTATCAAAAACTATATGTCGCCAAATTAAACAATCTAGAAGAAGTGGATAGGTTCCTAGAAATGTGTAAACTTCTAAGACTGAATCATGAAGAACTGGAAAATCAGTCAATCAGCACTGAGGAAATTGTAACAACCATCAAGAACCTCCCCAAAAATAAAAGTCCAGGACCAGACAGCTTCTCTAGTGAATGTTGCAATCATTCAAAAAGATTTGACACCTATTCTTCTCAAACTCTTCCAAAAAATTGAAGAAAAGGCAATACTTACTGAACATTTTATGAGATCAGCATAACCCTGATACTGAAACCTGGCAAGGATAATACAAAATAAGAAAATAATAGACCAATATGTCTGATGAATACAGATGAAAAATTCTAAACAAAATGCTAGCAAATTGAAAACAACACAGTAAAAAATGATACATCATGATCAAGTGGGGTTCACTTCAGGGGCACAGGGATGCTTCAACATACGCAAATTGATCAATGTTAATACAACATATTAACAAAACAAAAGATAAAATCTTATGATCCTATCAATAGATGCAGAAAAAGCATTTGTTAATATACAACATATAGAAGGAAAGTACCTCAACATAATAAAGGCCATACATAGCTGGACAAACCTCCAGCTAATATCATACTTAAAGGTGAAAAACTGAGTTTTTCCTCTAAGATCAGGAACAAGACAAGGATGTCCACTCTCACCATTCTTATTTAATATAGTACTGGAAATCTTAGATAAATCAGGCAAGAGAAAGAAATAAAAGGTATCCAAATTGAGAATGAAGAAGTAAAAGTGTCAGATTTTGCAGATGGCATGATCTTTTATATAGAAAACCCTAAAAACTCCCCTGAAAACTATTATAAACAATAAACAAATACAGCAAAGTTACAGGATAAAAAAATCAATGTACAAAAATCCACTGCATTACTATAAACTAACAATGAAATTTCAGAAAAAGAAATAAAAAAATAATTCCCTTTGCAATTACAACAAAAGGAATAAAATACTAGGAATAAACTTAACAAAGGATGTGAAGGATCTAAAGGGTAAAAACTGCAAAGCATCATTAAAAGATATTGAAAGAGACTTAATGAAATGGGAAGGGATTCTGTGCTAATGGATTAAAAGTATCAATATTCTTTTAATGTCCATATTACCCAAAGGAATATACAGATTTAATACAATCCCCATCAAAAACACAATGACATTTTTAAAGAAATACAGCAAAAAGAAAATCATCAGATTTTTTTTTATTGTGGTTCAATTATAATTGAAAATCATTAGATTTGTATGGAACCATAAAAGATCCTAAATAGCCAAAGCGATCCTGAGAAAAAAGAATAAAGCTGAAGGTATCACACTACCTCACTTCAAATTATACTACAGTGCAATGATAATTTAAACAGCATGGTATTGGCAGAAAAACAGCTTTATTTTTTGTCCATCAGCATAATTCCCTTGAAATCCATTAAGGTTATTGTGATATCATCAGTCTATTTATTCGTATTGCTGAATAGAGTCCCATGGTTTAGATGCACAACAGCTTGTTTAAACATTCGAATGTTGAAGAGCATCTGGGTTGTTTTCAGTTGTTGGCTATTATAAATAAAATTCTTATGAACATTCTTAAATAGAAATGTGTGTGAATATAAGTCTTCATTTCTCTGGAATAAATGACCTAAAATGTAATTTCTGGGCTATATAGAAGTTGCATGTTTAGTCTTATTTAAAAAAAAAAACAACCCAAAGCATCAAACAGTTTTCCAGACTGCCTGTACCATTTCACATTCCCATCAGCAATGTATGATCCAGATTTAATGTATCATCATTAGCATTTGGTGTTGTTATTTTTTGCCATTTTAATAGGTTTATAGAGCTATCTCATTGTGTTTTAATTTACATTTTTCTACTAGCTAATAATGTTAAACTTTTTTCACATGTTTATTTGCTATCTATATATCTTCTTCAGTGAGATGTTTGTCATGTACAGTATTTTACCCATTAGGTAATTGGATTTATTTTTCTATTTCTCCCTCTTTTTTTCTATTTCTCCCTCTTTTTTTTTTAATGTTGAGGTGTCAGTGTCCTTTATATTTTTGCAGGCACAATTACTTTTAGATATGTGGTGTCCAAATATTTTATACCAGTTTGTAGCTTTCGTTCTCTTAATAGTTTCTTTTACAGAGCAAACATTTTAAATTTTGGTAAGTCCTAGTTTATCACGTTTTTCCTTTCATTGATCTTACTTTTCCGTCATGTCTAAGTACCTGTGTAGCTTACAGTACAAAAGACTCTCTCCTACATTTTTCTAAAAGGTTTTTCTGAAATTTTTTCTAAATGAATATTAGTTTTATGTTTTACCTTAAAGTGCATGATCTATTGTGAGTTAACTTTTTATAAACTGTAAGGTATAGGGTGTGGCTTATTGTTTGACCATGGATATTCAATTGCTCCAGTCAGCATCAGTATCCTAGGTTAAAAGTCTGTCCTTCTTCAACTGAATTGCTTTGGCACCTTTGTTAGAAATCCACACATGAAATTATAAAGTTAGAATCATACCTCACACCATAGATAAAAATTGATTCAAAATGGATCATAAACCCAAATGTAAGAGTTAGAAACACAAAAATTTTAGAAAAGTAAATCTTTATGTTCTTTGATTAATTGTAGATATGATACCAAAAGCACAAGAAACAAAATAAAACACATAATTATCAGCCTTAAAATTTTGTACTTCACAGGACACCATCAAGAAATAAATAAAGAATAACTCAATGACTAGGAGAATATATTTGAAAATAACATATGTGATAAGGGATTTGTATCTAGACCAGAGGTGGCAAATACAAGGCCCTCGGGCCAAATCTGGCCCTCTGCCAGCGCCTTGTTTCTACCCGATGCCAGTGCCAAGCTCTCACTTGACTGTTATGTTTATACAGTCCTAAATTTACATTCCACCTTTTGAAGGTAACTGTGAGGCTGATGTGGCCCCTGGTGAAAATGAATTTGACACCCCTGATCTAGACTATATAAACAACACTAACAATTCAAAAGATAAATAACCCAATTTTGAAAGTGAGCCAAAAATTTGAAAGGACTTTTTTTCACGAAAGAGATGAGGTTGGTCGAGAAGGTATCCAGCCATCTAATACAAAAATAGAGACATGTATTGAAGACAATACAAGATACAAGAAACACTGTACATAGGACAATGATGCCTCAGTCTCCTGCAAAGTAGGCACCTTGGGATCTCGCACAGTTCTCCCAGTCATCAACAGTGCCTCTCATATTTTCCTGAATCTCATTAATGGTCTGAAATCTCTTCCCTTTCAAAGGCAATTTTAGTTTTGGGAAAAGAGAAAAGTCCCAGGTTGCCAAATCTGGGGCGTAGAGGGACTGAGCCACCTGGGTGATTAAATGTTTCACCAAAAACCTTGGCAGGAGATGTGATATATGAGTGGGTGCCCTGTTGTGATGAGGCTACCAGTCACCAGTTGCCCATAGCTACAGTCTCCTGAATCATCTGAATACTTTCTGTGGGGGAATGTTCAAGCTTAATGCAAAATTTGATGTAGATTTGTTGCTCTACTGACTCAGTCATTTTGAATGTGATGGCCACACAATACACATGCTCACTCAACAGCACCCACCATCCCCAATGCTTAGTGCAGTCAAGTCATCACTGTTCACCCATGTGCATTCCAGTCCTCTCTCCTTGGCTGCCAGGTTACATCCATGTGGCACAAACTGTTCTAGATAAATTAATGAAGGCTTGACTTTTTCCAGACAGACCTCTTACAAATGGCAAATAAGCTTACACATACAAAAAATTGTTGAAATTTGTAAGTCATTGGAAAATGAAAATCCAAACTACATTGAGATGCTATTTCACTTACATACATTAAAATGGCTAAAATAAAAGACAGATAATAATAAGTGCTGTTAAGAACATGGAGAAATTGGAACCATCATGAATTATTAGTGGGATTGTAAAATGGTGCAGCCACTTTGGAAAACAGCTTGACACTTCTTCCAAATACCAAACATACAGTTACCATGTGACCTGGTGATTCCACTCAAAGATATATACCCAAAAGAAATTAACACAGGTTCCCATAAAAATGTGTACATTCATAATAACAAATATAATAATAACGTTAATAAGAATTGCAAGCTCTAGCTTTGGAGCCAGAATACCAAAAAGTGAAAACAACCCCAATGATGAATGGATAAAGAAAATATGTATATTCATACAATGGTATATATTTTGGCAATAAAATAAAATAAAGTCCTGGTGCATGCTACAAAACTGGTAAATCTTGAAAACATTTTAAATAAAATAAGTCAGTCACAAAATACCAATATTGACTGACTTCATTTACATGAAATGTCCAGAATGATAAATTTACAGAGACCAAAAGTAGACTAGGGTTTTTAGGGATTGAAGGAAGGAAGTGATTGGGAGCGACTACCAACGGATATGGAGTTTCTTTCGGTAGTGATGGAATATTTGTTTTAAAAATATTGTTGTGGTTGTTGTATATTTATATAATAGTCTTAAAAAGCAAAGATTTAAATTTAAAAGGATGACTTTCATAGTATGCAAAATATATCTCAAGAAAGTTGTCATTAAAGAAAAAACAAAAGAATCAGTTAGGCATATTTTCATGAATCTCTTTCTGGTTTCTCTATTCCATTTCATTGATTCGTGTGCCTATTCTTCTGTCAATACCATTGTGTCTTGACTATTATAGCTATAAGCTAGAATGATTCCTCCCATTCTATTCTTTATTCTTCTATTTCAAAATTGTTTTAGCTATTCTAGGTCCTGTGGCTTCCCATATAAATTTTAGACTCATCTACATCTACAAAAATCCTGCCTGTGATTTTGATAGGAATTATATTAAACCTATAAATATATCAAAGGTTGTATTACGCTGTATTTTCCAAATGCATTTGGCCCTGAACTCCCTTTTTGCTGAATAATTAATAATATACAGAGCATACTTTAGAAAATCTTCATTTAAGTAAATTTGCCAATGACAGAACCATAATTATAAATGAAGTTTAAAGACATCTGGCATCTATAATTAACTTCTGAAGACTGCCACAAATCCAAATTTTGTTACAGGTAACAGATGAGATGATTTATTTTAAAGGATGGTTTTTGGCTATGTATACATTCTACAAATTTTAAATGTATTTAACCCTTTAAGGAATTTATCAGCCTATAATTATGTGAGCTGGCAAGTTACAAGGTAAAACAGATGTGCTAGAGACTATTTTTTACTTCATAGATGACTTTGTGGAAATTATGAATTATATGAGAAAGTCAGCATTCTAAAGCTTGATCACTAGAATCTGATTTGGACAAAGATTCTCTCTAAATTTAATAACTAATAAATATCAACTAAGAGCAATGAAATGGAATAGCTTGCAGAGGAATAATAAAAAATGTATTGGGCCAAGAATTAAGAGATAGTGTATTTATTAATCTTACTCCTTTTACTAACTAGCTATGTGAATTTAGGTCAGCTTCCTAGTTTTCAGGAGCTGCAGCTTCCTCCCATATATGATAAAGCAGTCAGCATTTAGTTGTCATTAGGAGCATAATTTAAGAATTAAAAAGATTTAAAACTGAATCCTGCTGTGCTACTTTCTTACTCTGTGACCCTGGACAAGCCACAGGATCTCCTTAAGGTGGCATCCTCATGGGGTCCTTTTAGGATTAAATAAGATAATGCTTATAAATGATTAGTGCACTAAAAAACTGCTAGCTATTATCATGTGGACTTAATTCATTAGTAATCCAAAATACATTCTCTGGAATCAGACTGCCTTGCTCTTAATCCCATACCCAACATTTATTACCCATTGAATTTTGGGAAATAATTTAAATACTCTGAGCCTTACTTCTTTAATCTATAAAATGTAGATAGTAAAGTTTCTACCTCTTTAAGCTGTTGCAAAGATTAAAATAATGCATGCAAGTTGAGGTTTAGCTTAGAACCAGACACTGATTAAGCACTAAAGAAATGTCAAAGATAATTATTATTAAAGATATTCAAGTAAAACTAAGCAGTTTTCAGGCACCAGTAGGATTAGGTTTACAATGTAGTCATTGGGTGGTCACATTTTATTGGCAAATCTTAATATGCTTTGGCCACTTAATAGACGAAGAAACAGACATGGAAGGAAAAGGATTCCTAAATTAAGAGTCAACATTTTTCAGCAGCCTACTATGTGCAAGACACAGCATCAGACACCACCTGGACTAATGGACAAGCATGTTTTAGTCAGAGAACTAAGACTGACACCCAAGTTACCCGTTGATTGTGATCTTTCTGCTTGACTGCATTTCTCATAATTTATATCCCCATTTTCCAATGTCTCATATTCCAGTTTTTCCATACTGATGAAAAGTGTTGGTTGCTGTGGTCCCAAAGCTCACATTAGAGTCCTGGCATCTCTGCAGCAAGCAATGATCTTATGATTTGTTCCAGCAACGTTCACACGTGACAACATTATATGTGCCACACAAATTCCCTGAGGTACAATGCAATGTCCTTTACAGGAAATGGGATTTTTCTCCAAAAATAATCCTTTTGCATCATGACATTGAGTTATTTATTTCCATGTGAACTTGGAGAAAAAGTCCCATGGAGATTCACTACTTATCTTATCTCCTGAATGGCCCATTGTTGTTATTATTTTAATTGGAACTTTAAGATCTAAGGACTGATCCTTGTTAGAAAAATAAAAAAAAAATACCATAAATAGATTTCTTTTTGTTGTACTGTCCATTTAAAGTTGCCAGATAAAATACAGGATAAAGATGCATAGTAAAATGTGAATTTCCAATAAATAGCATTTTTAAGTATAAGATGTCATACATATTGCAAAGGATATACTTAGACTAAAAATATTTTTATCTAAAATTAAAATTTGACTGTTCTATATTTTTATTTGCTAAATCTGGCAGTTCTAGCACCCAGCAGACAAATTGATTAATATCTTTTTTATGCAAGATTTCTAAGTTGTAAAAGAATAGAGCATATATCTGTCTTTTGCATCACTTTTCCCTAGGGTCCATCAACATTTTATTTTCAAGACCTTTCCTGGATCAAGAATAAATATATTTCTAGATTTCTAACATGAAAACTCAAGTTTTTTGTCATGGTTATTGAAAAGCAAAAATGCATGCTATAGGTATTTCCAATGGTGCAAGTAAGCTTCTCTGCATCACAACACAATTTATCAAAATAGAAGGTAGGTCTCTCAGGTGGAGACTGCAGTCAGGGAGAATTAAATGGTTGTTTAAGAGACGATAGTAGTATGGTTGGGCAATGGTGAAGCTCTTCTTTTGGGTTAATAGAAATGTCTTTATGTTCAAACTATTGAGTTTAAAACCTCACGAGTTCCTTCTGGTGAAATTCATCTCTAGTAACTAATAATCCAAGGATTGGGAAGGAGTTTGGTTTAACAGAGACATCATGAGAAATGGAAACTAAAGGGACCTTGAAGAGAACCAGAAACAGATTTGTAATGGCTGTAAAGACTTGGGCATATATTACTTTCTGTGAAACCCAATTCCTTCATCTGTCAAATGAACTTAATAAAAAAATCCTCTTATAGTATCACAGTAGTAATTATATAAGATAATACAAGGTATGTCCACATGGTATCCAGCCATATAATATGAAAAATAGAGACATTTATTGAAAAAGATACAAGAAACATTGTACATAGGACAATGATGCCTCAGTCCCCTTCAAAGTAGGCACCTTGGGATCTCACACAATTCTCCCAATACGCATCAGCTGCCCCCTCATATTTTCCTGAATCTCACTGATGATCTGAAATCTCTTCCCCTTTAAAGGGGAAGATTTTCATTTTGGAAAAGCCAGAAGTCTCGGGGCACCAAATTGCCTAAGCCACCTGGGTGATTTGAAGTTTTGCCAAAAACCTCTGCATGAGATGTGATGCATGAGCAGGTGTGTCGTCGTGATGAAGCTGTCAATCACCAGTTGACCATAGCTGTGGCCTTCTGAATCATCTGAATAGTTTCTGTGCAGAAATATTCAAGCTTAACACAAAATTTGATGCAAATTTGTAGCTCTTCTTACTCAGTCATTTTGAATGCAACAGCCATATAGTACGCATGCTCAGTCAGTGGCATCTACCACCCCCACTGACTAGTACAGTGACACAGTCATTGTTCATGCATGTGCATTCCAGTCTACTCTCCTTGGCTGCCAGGTTATATCACTGTTGCACAAACTGTTATCATTATATTAACAATGGCTGGACTTTTGCTGGACAGACTACGTATATCTGGATCTAAAGGTGTATATTACGTTAATAATAATGGGCTGCTACTGTCACCACCACCTAGTACTACCATTGTTGTCGTACCAAGTTGATATATTACCACTGAATTATTTCTCTCACATGCCACACAATAATGCAATAACAATAAAAGAAATAACATCGACTGCTGTAAGGACAGTACTAAGAACATTTATTGAGGGCTACCTAAGTACCAGATACTGTATCAAGTGACATATATGTTTCATGTATACTTCCCAAAGCTTTATCTAACTTAAAGAGCAATTTTCACCAAGGTCTGGCTTTAATAGATGGTGGGATATGATCATTTAATAGGGACATCTGGAGAGACAAATAATCCACGATTAGATCAGGCCACTCATAAATTTTCCTTTATTAAATCATTATGTATAAACCAAAAAGAAGAAGTTAGTTTTGCAGTGCAGTATGGTATTCATAAAACGCTACTGAGTTTCCCAAATAAATTAACCTACTTCCAACTCTGAATAACAATGTACATTAATTGAAAGAAATAATCTTATTATTTTGTAATGCTGGTAGGTATTTTTTTAAGAGGGATAAAACTTGAAAAGATACTTTTTTTATCTTATAATGATATTTACATTATTTTACTTAAAATAGTATTTTTCTTTATGAAAATATTTCTGAAATCTTCGTTAAATTTCCCTTGGAAAAGTAATATTATAAATTATTTCTTCTGTACATTTGGGGATGTTACTAAAAATGGTATAGATGACTCTCTCTGTTCAGGAGGTCTACTGATTCTTCGCACAGTAGCAACATGGACCCAGCTTTGTCTACAGTGGCAGCATGAAGGATCGCTTTTCAAGTCAGACATTTATGTTTTATTTTGTTTTCTTTTTCACATATTTTTCAAGATGTATTGAGATATAATTGACATAAAACATTGTGTCAGTGTAAGGTATGTGATGTAATGACTTGATGTATGTATATATTGCGAAATTACCACACAAGTTTAGTTAACAGCCATCATCTCTCACACAGCTACATTTTCCCCCTTGTGACTGAGAACTTTAAAGATCTACTTTCACATATACAGTATAGTATTCTTTTTTTTTATTATTTTTTTAAAGTTTTTTTTTAAATTTATTATTTATTTATCTTTTAGAGGGGAAGGGTAGGAGAGAAGGAGAGGGAGAGAAATATCAATGTACGGTTGCCTCTCGTGTGTCCCCTGCTGGGAACTGGCCCGCAACCCAGGCATGTGCCCTGACTGGGAATCGAACCGCGATCCTCTGGTTCGCAGGCCCGAGCTCAATCCACTGACCTACACCAGCCAGGGCTACAGTATAGTATTCTTAACAACAGTCCTTATGCTGTATATTACACACCTAGAATTTACCTTGTAACTGGAAGTTTGTACCACCTTTATCCAATTCCCCACCCTAACACCTGCCTCCGAAAACTGCCAATCTGACCTCTATTTCCATGAGTTTGTTTTTCAGATTCCAGATATAAATGAGATCATATACTATTTGTTTTTCTCTGTCTGAAAAATCTGATTTCCACTTCAGCACAGACTTAACCATTTCTGTGCTCTGTGACTTTGGGTAAATTCCTCCGTGTTTTATTTTCCTCATCTGTAAAATGGGTATTACAAGTATATTCAATGATCAGGGATACTGAGCCAGTTAAAATGACACATATTTGTAAACTGCTTACTTTATTGTGTGCTATATAGACAGTCAATAAAGATTATTACTATTTTTCTCTGATTCATAACTTAGCCTTCAGTATATCTCTTAGAAGAAAATGATATCTTTCTCTACATTTACCCAAATTAGACTTTAGTTCTAAACTATTTGTAAATACCCACTACTTAATGTTATCCAATTAATATTCATGGCAATGCTTCATGGAATACATCTTTCTCCTCAATTTATAGATTAGGAAACGATGCTTCAGAGAACATTAACTAATTTGTTTATACACACCTAGGAGGTGCTGAAGATTTGAAGACATGCTGCAGAAATTCTGATGATGAGTCCCCTAATCTGACCTTGAGGCCCCATTAACTAACCACTGTGATGCTTTCAGGTTGATTGGAAATTTGATTTCTCTCCCATGAGGTCTGAGACCTCAGGATGCTCAGTGAGGCTCTTTCAGGTCTTCTGTGCCTGAGCACCCAGGCTTCCTGCTGTCTTACATGATGATGGTTCTGGAATTCTGTGAAGCTATCACATTTCAGAGCTCCAGAAAGGAAATGCAAAACAGGCTTCTTACTCAACTGAAGTATTTATTGGTTCCTATCTACCTGGAGGACACTTGGGTTGCAAAAATGAGTAAGTTATAGCTCTTGTGAATCACCCACTAACATCTATATTGCAAACTGCCATAGGACGATCTGCCATTCACAATTTTTAGGTTCTGTTTCGGTAATATTGGGTTACTCTGCTGATGAGAGATGGAGAAGGCTCTTGTTTCCCTGTTCGTCCCCACTACCAAGGTGTTTTATTTATTTATTTTTTAATAATGTCAGCAACTCTAGAATAAAATCTGCCATGAGTATGAACATCTGTTAGCAAGCATGTTTAAAGGCACTCATGCAAATTCTTTTGTATGTTTACTACTTTCTGATTTTCATTCTGTTAAGCTCCCCACCAGTCACCCTAAGTGAAAGATTTACTAGGAAGAAAATGCAGAAATGTTTCTATGTCGGGATCAGATATGCTGCTTTCGGATCACATAGGGTAGCTCTGCACTGGTAAGGAGGATGGGTAGAACCTTGGGCAGCATGGACTTTTAGACCAAATGTACAACCTCACATTTTAACTTGCTGGGCCCACCAGGTTTGTATAGTTTTTCAAATTCCATTCATGAAAGAGCAGACATGTTTGTACAATATTTGTATCCATCTCATATTTTAAATGCTATTTACTTCAACAAAAATTATAGAAAGCTTTTAACTTGTATATATGTTTATTAATGCTATTTTTCAAATATACATAAAAGTTTTTTAACTTTTACATGTATTTATTAACGTATTTTTATTTTTTGAAACTATATTTTTCAAATATACTTTTAAAACTATGGAACAGACGAGACAAGTTAATTATTGACAGCTCTATGTTGGTCTCCCAATTTGTTTTCTTTTTTAAATTTTACTTGTCTATGTAGTCTAGTTTCAAAATCTTAAAACCAGGTATTAAAGCCCAGGTAGGCAGCTCACCAGAGTCAGGTGTACCTTCTAATTATGTCATTATTTATCAAAAAGCAATCATTTCTCTTTCAAAACCTCCACAATATATACACAATTGCTAGTTATTTATTAAGTGTTGATTAGCTTCTCAATGAACATAATTAGATCTAAAAATGGTGGCCCCCTCATAAAGCAAGCATACAAGTTACGTGAGAAAAATAGTATTTTAAGCAATTGTCAGTCATTAAGCCCAACAGACTGTAGCGCAAGAAGTACTCTAATGCACAGCGTTTTCTAACCTGTAAAACCCTTTCACCCATACTCTCTGATGCACCCCTAACAATGTTGTGGGACATAAAACAGAAAATGCCAAAAGTTCTGAAGTACGTGCTATGAAGCCTAGCTTTTGCTTGGAAGTCTTCGGGAGTATGAACCCCTGCCCAGGTTTTATTGGTGCTAACCAACAACCCTTGGAGAACAGACTGATGATTGGGGGGATTTAAATGTTAATTAACTGCCTTTTAATTTTAAGTTAAAATTAACTAACCTATCAGTGCTTTCCAAATTGCAGATCTCAGTTATCCATTGACGAGTAATAAAAAAATTTCAGGTATCAAGAGCAGTATTTTTTTGAAGTAATATATAATAAAATTAAAATATCAAAATATAAGAACATAGAAAGGATAAATATATCCCTTAAAATGTTTATGTAAGTTATGTGTGTATGTGTGTGTTCACATGTGCACATGTGATTGTGTGTGTGCACATTCTGAACTTCAGCATACTATACACTTCAGACTATAGGTTGAGGTAAAAAATAAAGTTTGAAAAGTATTCATTTTTTTCAGAATCTTAAAGTAAATTACAGATAACATTAACAGTCACATTCTATTGCTCTCTTCTGTAAATCTGTCTTTTTATTCCACTTCAGGGAGGGTTTATCACTTTTCAAGAAACAATAACAACAACAACAACAAGACTGACGATGTATTCTTACAAAAATTTCCCCTCTTGTAACAAGACTTACGCTTTTGAACACTGAAAATGAAGAGTCAAGTAATACGAGAATTGAAAACTTTTTGAGTGACAGCATGTATTGTACATGTTAAAGTAGGGTGATTAATTTTGTAAAATTGGTCAAGGAAGAAACCTGCCTGTAGCAGATTAAGAAAGATAAACTGTGGTGAAGAAGTGGAAATAAGCATAAACCATTCTTTTGAGGAATGTGACTGTGAAGGCAAGACTTACATCAACAGCTAAAGAGGTCACAGAATCAAAAAGAGGCAGGGATGGTACCTCCCATAATTTTATATGCTTTGATATACAACACAGTCCTGCACACAATAAAAAACAAAAAAGATGTGAACTCATGATTTACATACCCAATTGTCAACACAACATAGTCACTTGGTGTCCAAAAACCATCTTCAATTTTACAAAGTTATACTCCACGGCCCATCCTCCAGTCTTTGTCTACCCACCACCTTCTTTATACCAAATGATGGCAACAGTCCTTCCAGCTGGTTAGTAAAACTAACAAATGAACAAACAAATGCATTGGAATCATCCCTGAATTTTCCCTTTTTACTTATCCCAAGAAATACTGTTTCTGTGCTTGTAAAATATAGGGAGCATCTTACTCCCTCCACTGTGACCACCTTGGTCTGACTCACGCCGGCTCGCCCCTGGATTACTGTCACAGGCTTCACAACTGAAGCCCCGCAGTCTGTTTTCAGTCCACAGCAGCAAATCTATGCCTTTGGTATGTCATATAATGTCACAGATACGCAGAAAAGCATCCAATGACTTCTTACTTCTCTCAGACGAAAGTCAAAATAATTGTGATAGCCTCTATGACTTCACGTTCCCTAGGCCCCTTTCTTTGCTGTCTGGCCTCATCTCCTGCTCACCACTCCACTATGCCCACCTCCATACTGTTCTGTGAATGGTTAAGTAAATCCCTCAGAACTTTATACTGCTTATTCTCACCTTTGGGAATTCACTTCTTCAAAATATTCATAAAACTAAATCTTTCATTTCCTTCAAGTCTTTGCTCAAATCTCACTGTCTTATCGGGACCACCTTGACTACTTTATTTAAAAGTGCCCAATCTCCCCAATATTTTTTTGTTTGTTTTCTTCTCTGGTATGTTTTAAATACTTATGGGATAGTGCCTGGCACGCAATAGGTACTCATAAATATTTAATTGTTGAATGACTCTGTGAATGTGCCTATTTAGTCTTTTTTGATCACTTCCAGTTTCCAGAAGAATACTACTATCAGTGCAGTACAGATAAGATACATTTATATAGGTAGTTTGGGATATCTTTATGTCTTAAGATAAGCATAATTTTAAGTGCCAAGATGCTAATACAGTGTCAATTGAGAAAGTGTCTTAAAATAATTATTGAGGACCAAAGGCCATTTCTGGAGAAGAAAATATACACAGGAAGTGGAATCAATTCTAGTGCAGTAATATACATCCTCTTCTCCAGCCCCAAAGGACTCTCTGACTCATCTTCATTCAAAGAAACCCACAGACTAAGGAAAATAATTTTGTGTACTACAGTAAAGCTGCAAGACCCACTCCGTAGGGTACCAGTCACACTGGGAGGCAATTATATGCCATATTTCAGAATGTGAGTACCTATTACATAATTTAGCTAGGTGGATTTTGGAACTGGGAAAAAGTTAATATGCTATTTTTCCGTTCCAACCAAGATTACTGCATTTGCTTAGAACGCCCTATGGGTAGTGCAGTCATGAAATTTGTCATGAAATTTAGGACATTTTTGAATGAAGAGAACATACTATTAATAATGACATCAATGTACAAACCAGGCATACTGTCACCTTACAGTGTGAGGACTCCAATGCAGTATTGCTATAAAAGGTCCTCGTCATTGTCCCCTCATTTGCTGCATCACTGATTGGTCTGTAGGTCCTAGGGGAAGGGCTGAAGTGGTTCAGAAGCATTAAGAGATCCTTTGGTTACTTGGAGCCTTGGGCATTTACTAATGCACAAAAAAAAGAACTACATTTTAGCAATCATACTGGCTGAATGTTCTAGGGTGGCTCCATTTTATGTTTATTGTCACAGTGTAATTATTAACTCTCTTTTTATTTTTATTTTTTTTTTCAGTTTGCTTTCTAAATTGTTGCTATAATCTAGCTCTTTTCAAAGCTGTTTGATATTTCATCCAAATATACCAATGCCACTGGACCATTGGCATATGTGACTTGGTGACTAAAAAGGGAAAGGATGGGGGTGGGGATTCAAGACTGCTGTATTAGATTGCACCTGTGTGCTGCAGATTTAACGCTCCACCCAAAGGTAGGTAAATACTGTGGTCCACTTCTCACCTCAGTTCTGCTAAATCAATATGGTCTCTACTAATAATCAGACTCATGTCACTTCCACTTCTTTTTATTTTCTAAATGATAGTACCAACCATTTATTTTTTATTTAAATATTTGAGTTTTGTTATAATGTGTCCATAGACCTATAAAATCCTCAGCCAGTTTTATGAGTCCTTTTTGGAATTAATCAAACATTGTTATAAACAGGAACACTCTTCTATGCTAGATTATTATCAAAATGTAGTTTACTTGTAACTTCTGTGAATAATTAAAAGTAGTTGACATCTCTGTGCATCATTTTCTAGGAACATCAGAAAAATTATTTCTCTGTATCTCAAGTGGACAGGACCGAGGCTCTTTATCATGACTCCTGTACAATTACATATCATTCTCCCACCACTATTTTCCCTCTTTATGATTTTAAGAAATTTACCTTTTTATTCACCTCACTTAATATTTACCTTATTAATCACGTAGATTTTATTAAAATTTCCAGCCACATTACATTCAAATTTATTATCTTAATATAACTTTATATTACATATTTATATAAATTATTTCATTTATGAATTAAATATTTTATTTTATAATTATTACTATTAGATATATTTTAATAAGACCTGCTATAAGTACTTCAGTTGAAAATTTATTTTCATAGCCACATGTCATTAGTACATTTATTAATGTGGGCCAGTGAGCAAACATGCCTTTCCTACAGTCATCTTCATTGAAGAGTCTCTGGAGTCACCTCAGTTGAAGTCTGCTTCCATATATTATACGTTGTATGATACTGAACAAGTGAATTAACTTATTTTGCTTTAGTGCCCTCTTCTATGAATGGGTCACTACAATCAATGGTTTTGGAATGGTGCTTGGCTCATACTAAGCACTTTATAAGTTTGAGTGTAAAAGTACTTAAAAAGGCAAAGTGGTATACGAATAATGTGAATTTAGTTAACAATCTCATGATATGGAATTGAGTCCACATCTGCACTTAATAGCTTTGTAACACTGAGGATGTTCCGTTCCCCAGAATTTCTTTCTTTTTATTCTTCCTTCTTCCATTCCTTCCTCCCTCCCTCTTTCTTTCTTCCCCCCTTCCTTCATTTTTTCCTTCTTCCCTTCCTTCTTTCCTTCCCTCCTTCCTTTTTCCCTCCCTTCCTTCCTTCATCTCTTTCCTTTTTTTTTTGGTTAGTAAAAGAAGGACAATGATATCTGTGCCAGAGTGAAGTTATGAGACTTGGAATCTCTTATTTAAAAAATTATTAAAGTTTTAATTTTAGTTTTCTAAGCTTGTGCTCTTAGAATCATAGGAGTTAATGGGAGTTGGAATTTATTTACTATAATCCTCTGCAAAAAACCCCTTCCAATTCCATGCTTTGATGGATCACTGACTCTCTGACCTGAAAGTTGAACAAAGATTCAGCTACTTCCCTCAAAAATCCATTTCATCAATGAAAACAGAATTGTCACATAACCAAATTAGTGATTTTCAAACACTGCATTGTGATGTATTACTACTCATAAAATCAATGTGGTGAATGGCTATCATCAATAACAAAGTACAATAGAGAAAAATAATTTTTAAGAACTATATTCAATACAGTAGAGGTAAGAATTTTCTTAAAAACTTGCATTTCATACATTTACACATGCATACATACATGCATGCACATATATGTGTATTTATATGTGTGTATATATGCATGTAACACTATATATGTGTATATATAAATGTGGTAATTGATCATGCCAATGTATGTTTATATAAGTATGTATGGTAGTACACCCATGTGGTAATTGGTCATGATGATAAATGCGTATCTTATGCTACGGGTTGAGGTCAAGGTTTTAAGGAGATGCTTTAGAGTCTATTATCTCTTGTAACTGTTTTCCACCCTGAAATTTCCTTGTTTTCCCCCAATTAAGAAAATAGTTCTTTGTTCACTGCCTCAGAGGATAGATATAACAAGGTAGAACTCAAAAATAATTTCAGGATCTTTCTGGGTTTTGTGTTCCAAAAGTTGAAGTCCTTAACACAATTTAGAAGACTGGCATAAAAAGTAAAAGAGGAGAAATTAGGCTAGAAATAGTGGGAAGAAATTGGCTTCTAGCCTAAGAAACAGGGGAGGAGGAGAATGGGAGGAAGATCAACATCCCCTTTTCCTTAGCTACCCTGAAAAGTAGCAGATATCTGAGAGAGAAAAATGGTCAGTTGAGGCAGATGAGATCATGAGAGACTCACAGAAAGAGTCTCAAGGCCCAAAACGGCACAAAGCACAGCCACACAGTGGCCACCAAACTGACCATAGATACGGAGATTTCAGCAATTGCTTGTGTGTCTAGATGTTGTTAAGAATATATGTTCTCTCGCATCTCCTTCAAAACTCTGGGACTACACATGTGCTCCTGGAAATGATATGTCCCAGGAAAGACTGATTTAAAATTCCTTCCAGCATTGCAGTATGAGGGCCTGAAATAGAATCTATGTTGAGTTATAAATAAGAATGTTATAAATTTGGTCACCTGCATTTGAGGACTGAGGGTGTTCTCTGATTTGTGGCTTTACAAACTTTGTATTGTATTTCAAGGATATGTCCAGTTAGTGGCCCTGTGATGAAAGGTAGAAGATAAAGGGGTGGTAGAAACAAACAAACAAATAAACAAAAAACCTTCTGCTCCCCACCCAAAGAGGGAATAGTTATTCCTCTTAAACTACCTGTGTAGTTGTCTAGTCAGATTCTGGATGCAGTTCTGGAAAATTATATCTAACCTCTAGCAATGTATCTCAGGTATATTCCCACGTGATGTGCAAAAGTGATCATCTCTGGATAGCACAAGCCACAGATGTAACCTTTGTGTGTATTAAGGAATGATATGAGGGTTATAGCAATTCAAGTAAAAATAGAGCAAACAGTTCATGTGAAGTTTGTCTTCAATACTCTTGTAATGTGTTCATTCTACCTTCCTCCCATAATCACTCAGTTTTGCCCAGTAACAGGAAGAAGGCGATCTTAGGTAGATTCAATGGTTCTAGGCACAGGAAAATGATCTTTAAAGAAAATACTATCAGCTGGCCCAAATGATGGTCACTCAGGTCAGCATGCAGTACTGGTAGATATTTCGATAGTTAAATACCAAATTTGGTGGGTTCTTACCCTCAGGTTTGATAATTCACTAAAAAAACTCAGAGCTCACTGATAGCTATTTACACGATGGTTAATGATAGGGAAAGGACACAGGTAAAAATTAGCCAAAGGAAGAAATTCATAGGGTAGAGTCCTGGACAGGCTCAAATACTGGGTTTCTTGCTCTCCTCCTCTTGTGGCATCATGGACAGTGTCATCTCTTCCTGGGCATGGTGTGTAACAGCACACATAGAGTACTGCCACCCAGGGAAGCTCTCTGAAGACTTTGATGTCCAGAGTTTTACTGGGGTTTGACCACATACCATCCACATGGCTGACTTTTAGTCTCCAGCCCTTCCTGGACATCAGGGTAATGGTCATCAGGTTTCCTGAAAGTTGGAACCGATAATGTCTGTCTCATAGCTCTCATCATAAATCACATCATTAGATTGTCTAGCAGCCAAAGCCCCCAAGCAAATAAAGACTTTCCTATCAGATAGTGCATTCCAGGAACCTAGAAATTACCTCTTGGTAACCAAAGATAAAGGCTAAATCTCTCTTCAAGTAAGGTTTATTCTTCACTGCACAGGACCACATATGGATTCCTGGTCAGTTGTCCTGAGAACAAGAGTCTCCATTGGACTTGAATGAATGATACCGATGAGGAGTAAGCCCACAATGCTTTGGGGAAAACACGTTTTAATTCTCTTCTCATTTTGATTGGTAATCCTAGCATACTTCCTCCATGAAAAAAAAAAGTATTCTAGAAAGATTGCAGAGATCTGAGAGGACATTTTCAATTACTGAATTTAACAAACATGTGCAAACCAAGCAATTTGCCAAAGCTAAAGTTTCAAAAAATGAATGAAATAAGACCTTCAAATTAAAGAGAATATTTCAGTAAAGGAAAAATAGCTAAGGAGATATTTTTAATAGAATGAAGTAAGTTATGATTAGGATAATTTATATCTGTGGAATCACAGAAGAGGAGAACTTAATATGTCCGGAAGATTTAGGAAAATCTTTCCTCAGATGATTCTTGAAGGGTTTGGCAAAAAGTGAAGGCAGCAGCAGCAGCAACATGATTAATGGTAATGAAAGTAGTTAACAATTATATAGTGTTATTATGTTGGACACTATTCCAAGCTCTTTGACTAGACTTAGCCATTTAAATTATTCATTTAGGAGAAGTGGCAAAATCTATTAGGGAACGCTGAGACTCTGCTCTCCTTACATCCATGTCTTAAGGTAAAAGTGTCTTGAAAGTTTGTCACTTTTTCTCAGAATGAAGCTAGGGGAGCTTGTACACGTCCTAGGGAGCCTGCCGTTTGGCTCCAGATCTTCCTCAGCCCCTGTGCGTGCAGAAAGGTCACTGTCTGCAGACTTCACTTGCATTTGTATGGCCAGGAGAGCCTTCCCTCAGCAAGAGCAAGCCTCCCCGCGTTCCTCACTCGCCCACTCTCCTCCCTCTCACTGTGAGGTCAGAAGCTGTGTTCGGAGGCAATGACGAATCCTGGGGCCTGAGTTTCACTCATCTTGCATGCAGTGCTCCCATTGAGGCCACTTAATCCGATTGACGTCAGCCGGTGCTCTGGGCACAGAATGTGCCACTCGGAGTCTAGGGGAATCGATCATCCCTCGGCTCATGTGGCCATGACACCCACGGCCTCCGATTTAACTCAGGGTGGAAGTGTTTTCCTCTGCCTCCCCTTTCCTCTCCCACTTAAAGGACTGGATATTTTCTTTCTTCACAGACATTGCTTATTAGAGCCTGAGCCTCATCACCGGAAAATTCGGACTATCACTTTGCGCTGATAATCAAGGTTTTTGGAGTAAGGCTGCTGTGGAGAGCCAGGTACAGCTGAAAAAGATACCACCCATCATCTCCGATTAAATAATTCCCTGAGATGTGGCCATGGCTATTCGTAGAGCATAAATACTTTTTCTGAGGGCATGTAATTCTTGGTACGGAATTTCATTAGCCCCATTAAGGAAGGCAAGGGAGATTCATGAAACGTCTGCTCTATTCTGGGCATACCATACACATTATCACGTATAAGTTAGTGAGCAGCCAGGTGTGATCCCCTGCGTCCTCTTTTCCTGGGGAAATTTGGCAATAACCGGAGACATTATTATGTACCACACCTGGGCTGTACGTGCTTACGGCATGTAATGGGTAGAGGCCGGTGAGGCTGCTGAACACTCTGCAATGCATAGGATAGTGCCCTGCGGCAGAGAATTACCCAGCCTGTATTCTCACTAGTACCAATGACAAGAAACGCTGAAAATGACTCTTCCAATGCCTTACATGGTGGGTATAATATTCTTAGGTTACAGATGAGGCCACTGGAAACGATGAAATGACTTGCCTATGTGCACAACATTAGTAAGTGGCAGGATTTGAACCCAGACTGATCTATCTGCAAAAACCTTCTATGCCATACTTTGTTGTACAAGCTTTGGTGGTAAACAGCACGAGAACTCTGAAAGGCTGGTCTCCGGAGGCATAGCAGTCCCTTTTTGAAATGAATTTTATTTCATAAAAACAGAAAGGCACCTCCCTGGTACGGACTTATGAAAAAGTACTCAATCAGTGAGAACTCCATGGAGCATGTAGGCTACATATACAAAAAATAATTTCACTAAATATAATAAGTGCCAGCTCTGGCTACATGAATACTGGATATCAATATGTATGTAGATATGTATATATGTGTATATGAATGTGCTTTATTACCCTACTTTTTCCCTCCAAAATACAGACATAAATAAGCCATGATAGTGTAACTTACTGGCCCCATATAATAAAGAAAGATGGTCAATGCAATATATTAAAGTTGTATACCAAGGGCTGCAATACAGTAGCTGCTGACTTTCACATGTGAAGACTAATTCCTTCTTTACTCATTAATTCAATGAACAAATATTTATTAAGTTCTTTCTATAAAATCAGTACATCTGGCCAGACACAAATCAAATAATTACAACGATGTCATAAGTGCTGGAACAGAAGTGAGAGCAAGGTAATGTGGTGACAGAAAGGAAGAGGCACTTAACACCTTTTGGAGACACCCTAGAAGGGGCTATAGGTAAGGCCAGTGAAGTATTCAGGACGGAGCTCACTAGCTGAAGTAGGAAGTGACAGGGCTCAAGGGGAAAGCAAGAGTCAGACCATGAATCTTGTGCACAAAACCTTTGAATTTCATTCTCAGTCAGTTGAAAGCAATGCACTTCAAAATAAAAAGAACTAATCAGATTTACATTTGAGAAAGATCATTGCATGGCTAGTAAGCATTTAAAGAAGTGGGAGACAGCGAGGGTAGAAAGACACATTTTGGGGCCTGTTGTAGCCATCTGGGCCAAAAAAAAAAAAAAAAAAAAAAGTGGGTAAATGCCTGAACTGAGGCAAGGGCAGTGAGCATGGAAAGGAAAGGCCAGACTCAAGGAAGATTTAGAGGTAGAATTCATCGGTCTTGGCTGTGGAAGTTGAGAGTGAGAGGACTTCTCCCTTGGGAAATGAGAGTTCAGAAAAAGCTGTTAACATTTGGACAGAGTTACCTTTACCTTACCTATGTTGAGTAAAGAATATTGTGGGCTAACTAAATATCAGAAACTCTACTGGATGCTTCATATATTAATCCTCACAAAAACCCTGTGATGACTTACTCTTTTTATTTTAAATACGAAGGCTCATATAAATAAACTGGTTCCATTTAATATGGTAAGCACCAGAGCCTGTCACTACAATTCTGGATATCTTCAAGGCTACACATGTTAACCACAATGCAAGACTGTCTCCCTTTGTAAAATGATGCTCAGTAGGACTAAAAAATTCATATTTGAGCTAGAAATACAATTCTGGAGATAGTGTTCCTATATGTGGCATTTGAGATCTTGGTTTGAGATGAAGTAATTGACAGACAGTATTAATTATGATTAAGTCAGTAAGAAGCAGAGGTACTAAGGACTTAGGACAAAGTCCCAGAACCTAATAACATTTAAGATGAGTTCTTCAAGGAAGTTGATCAAAATGCAGTCAAAGAACCGGTATGGGAGGCAAGGAAAGGATGACGTCACAGAGACAGTACAAAGTCTTGCTAACAAGTCAGATATGTTTTGCGATAAGAAAACGTCTCATTGCATAGGCATGATGAGGATCTCTGTTGGGAAAACCTTAGTCAGCGGATCCTATTTCAGAGGAGGTGACAACCATGTCTAGCTCTCCTTTCACGCCACTGCAACCATTCTAATGCAAACCTCACTGATTAGGTGAAAGGATGTGGATAAAGTCACCAACACATAGGCACTCAAAAATGGCACATTGTTTCCCCATCCACTGTCCCAGATATTACAAGTATAGCTCTGGCAGCAAGAACTTCAATTTTAAGTTAGTGCTACTATAAAAGTTAATTATTACAATTTTCATTGTACAGGTGTTGAAATTTCTGTATAGAGAGATAAAGATGATTTTCTAAAGTTTCAGAGTTAGTAAGTGATCAGCCATGCATTTGAATTCAGGTCTACCTAGCTCTTTCCTCAATTCTCAAACTACTTCTTCTTTAAGAAAGTGACGTATCCTGAAGGGACATCTGCATCCCCATGTTCTCAGCAGCATTATTTACAACAGCCGGGACGTGGAAACAGCCTCAGTGTGCATCAGTGAATGAGTAGATGTATAAAATGTGATTATATATATATTTATACAAATATATAAAAATGTTTTATATATATACCTAAAATGGCATGGAAGGCAAGGGGAGGATGGTGCCACGGTACGTATGTAGACATACTATTCAGCCATAAAAATGAAGGAAATCCTTCCTTGAGGACATTATGCTAACTAAGTGAAATAAGTCACACAGAGAAAGAAAGAAAGAGACAGAAAGACAAATATTATATATATAATTTTGCTTATGTCTAAAAAAACAAACAAACTATGGAAGCAAAACAGATTGGTGTGGTGGCCAGAGGTTGGGGTTTGGGATTGGGGAATTGAGCGAAGGTGATCCAAAAGATATAAATTTCCACTTATCTAATAAGTAAATTCTGGTGATGCAATGTACAGCATGGTGACTATAGTTAATAATACTATTTTCTATCTTTGAAAGTTGTCAAGAGAGATATTAAAAGTTTCTATCATAAGGAAAAAATGTAAATATGTAAGATGCTGGATGTTAATTATTTCATAACATATGCATATATCAAAGCACATTGTATACCTTAAACTTATACAATGTTATAATTCAGTTATATCTCAATAGAACTGGAAAAAGTTGGAAAAGTGATATAATTAACTTTCAAAACAAAGACCATTAGGTAGAAGAAAACACTGGTCTAAACAAGGGTTTAGAGACCCAGTCACACCCTTCCATCCCTCCATCATGGTGCCAAAGTCCAAAGTCTAGTTCTGAGTGAGACTGGGCTTCTTCTCTTGGTTTGAGAACAGTGATTCTTGACCTCAGCATGATTGACTTCGAGCTAACTAATTCTTGGGGAAAGGGGGAAAGGGGGAAAGGGACTGTCTGGTGCCTTGTAGAATTCTTAAAAGCATCCCTGGCCTCTAGCTTCCAAATGCAAGAAGTACTGCCCCCCACCCACCCACCCATGCCCACCTATTGTGACTGATGAAGAGGTTTCCAGACTTTGCCAAGTGATCCTTAAGGGACAAAATGCCCCCTGGTTAAGATCCACAGGTTTAAATGAATGGCATTCCCTTCCAAGAATTAGTATACAGCCTGAGCTCTATGCCTGTGACCTCTCTTCCTGTAGACTGCATCTGCATGTCCCCAGACCCTGGTCTCCTCTCTCCCTGCCCACTCCAGCTATCCAGCCATCCATGCGCCCTGCATTCAAGGGGAGCCATTTCAGGGGCTGCACTGGAGATCTAGACCCCTGAGTTGAGCTGAAGCCTATTCCTGACCCAGAGACCACTGCCGTGAAAACGAGCTTCCGTGACTGTGTAGCATTTGGGTGGAAAGGGCCTCGTACATCACTTTATTGTTTTGCAGGCCTTTGAGCGTGCTACTGGGAATGACAGGGTGTGTGACTCATCCTGCTGTACTGCTGCAATATTAAAGAAAATAAATAACGGAACTGAGAAGGCATTGAGTGAGGAAATGAGGCACTGGTGCGTGAGGCAGAGGTGATCCCACTGCACTGAATAGAAGTGAATATCACCCAATTACTGGGAAGCAGAACTGAAGGAAGAGAACGGCCCAAACACAGTTTTCTGAATGAACTGCAGAGTGAACAGTCAGATGGTAGTGAATTCCCCAGGCAAGCTTTTTCCTCTGAACTCCCTTTCTGAATAACAAGGAAGTACATGCAATTGGGTTGTCATAGTTTGTTCTCTGTCTTAAGTAATAATGGTAATAACCAGACCTTATGTTTGTGCAGTGTTTCCTGGTTTCCACAGTGGTTTCTCATAAGTCATGCCATTCTACTCACAGAGCAATTCTGCGGACACCCAGACAAGAGGAAAACAGTGCTCCGGAAAGGGAGTTCCCACAGGGTTGAGACAGCAGAGCATCCTTATGGGAACACAGGCTCTGGCATCTGAAGATCCGGGTGAGAATAACAGCAAAACCAAGAAAATGCACTTAAAATAAAAATTAAAAAATTAAAAGGCAAAACAACAAAGAATAACAGCTGAGACCAGCTCTAGAACCATAACCTTAAGCTATCAAACATCAATGTTCTCATCTGTACAAAGAGGATAATTGCATCGCTACAAGGTAGGCAAACAAATCAGCTGTGATTGCTAAGCACAACATGAATCTCACTATGGTAAATAGGCTCTTAATAATTATGACAGAAACTTTAACTCAGGATGATCTAAAATTATGAATATTAATAATATTAATTATTAATAAATAAAGTATTAATAATATTTTGTGTTGTGTTACTAGTCAAGAGTGAAGACTAGAGATGAGGGTTTGAATCTCAGCTTTGCTACTTAAAACTGTAAATTCCAATAAGTTTTTAACCTCTCTATGTCTTAGTTTCCTCATCCATAAAATGGGTACCTTGAAGATTAATTGGTATAGTACATGAATCACACTGTCTCACAGTTTGAGTCACTGGCATTTGGTTACATCCTGTTTCAGGCTTTGATGCCTATTTTCACCTCAACTAATGTGATTACTCAGAATTGATTTTAAGTACTATATTATTTGAGGTAAATAACACTGGTTGCTATCACAGATAAATCCCCAGATCTCTGTGCCTTAACACAATGACATGTCCTGCTCACGTTATATTCCAATGCACGTAGTTAGGGTGCGTGGATGCTGGGGCTTACTTCATGCAGACAGGTAGAGACCAAAGCTCCTTCCATGCTGCGTCTCTGTCCTCTTCAGATTTCTCCCTTTTTGGCAGCTGAGAAAAGCATGGGTGTCCAGTCTCAGAATTTCTACGGGTCTAGACTGGAAGTTGAACACATTGCCTTTGCTCTCATCCTGTTGCACAGAACTTAAACAGGCGCTGCATCCCATGCAAAGAAACCTGGAAAATGGAATCCGGTCTTCCATGTGCCCAAGAACAAAAAGGGTTCCTATACTGGAGAGCACCAGAGATCTCTGCCATAAGTCTTGGGTTCAGGGGGGACTTTACTTCCCAGGAAGAGGCTTTGCAAAGAAAGCGCTGCTCTGCTGACGTTGGCTGGTGTGCCACGCGGCTCTCCGAGCCCAGGACTCCCTCCCCCATGACCCCGTCTCCCTCTCCCATGACCCCATGACCCGTGCCTTATGCTCCTGCAGTGGGACTGGGCCTACTTCTGAATGGGGTGCATACTGAAAATAATCTTCCCCCTGAATGGAACCAACTTTCTGGACATCTTCCAGGTGTTTAAGAAATCAACTGAGGGTATGAGCCATGATACTGAAATCCAGCGACTTGCTCAAGACAGTGCGTATGCTTTCAGGGGTTGACAATTAGAGCAATGGGTTCTACCTTGTCACACATACCAGGTCAAGGTAGCAAAGAGTGGGCAAATGGAAGTAAGTTGAAAGTCCAAAAAAGCAAGAGCAAAGACAGGGAAGCTAAACTCAAGTGTAGAGCCAGGAGAAAACATACAGACACAGCAGAAAACTAAACAAACTGAGAACCAGGTACATGAAAAGTAGCAACATCAAAAGAGTGTGCAAGTGCATGTGAGGGAGGCCCAGAGATGAAGAAATAGAGCAAGCATAGTATAGAGAAGGCGGGTAAGGACATTGGTTTTGTAATTTTTCAGGTCTGAGCTCAAGTCCAGAGCTCAAATCCTGCTAACTATGTGACTGAGCAAGGTTCTTAATATCTCTGTGGCTGATTTTCCGTCAGAAAACTTGGGGAACATAATAAATATTTATCTCTCAGAATTGCTATGAGGGAAACTTAACATAAGATAATGTATCTACTAGTGAGGTTTCCGAACCTGGATGCATCTCAAACTCACCTCACGATTTTTTTAAAATAATATACATACCTAAGTTCCATTCTTGGAGATTCTTACTCAGTATATCTTACTTGGATCTCTGCATAGGTGGGTTTGTTTACAAAGCCTCATAGGTGACTAGAATCACCACGGCCCCATTTTCTCAGTGAAAACCTGGCCAGATTTGATGATTCTCAGTTCAGAACCTGTTTTGCTATTATACCATGCTATTTGATTTAGAAAGACTCCTGAGATTCCATATTTAAATTTCCAATAAGAGTACTCACATGTCTGCCTTATAGCTGCTTTAGAGTATATTTATTTATTTTTATTGAGGAAAGGCTAGATGAAATTGATATCAATCAGGAGCAAATTCCACAAGTCAATCATGTCAAAATACTCCCCAGTGTCCTCAGGCACAGTTTAATACTGTTTTCAAAAATGTTTAATTTTCTGCCCTGGCTGGTGTAGCTCAGTGGATTGAGCGCGGGCCTGCGAACCAGAGGATCGCGGTTCGATTCCCAGTCAGGGCACATGCCTGGGTTGCAGGCCAGTTCCCAGCAGGGGACACACAAGAGGCAACCGTACATTGATATTTCTCTCCCTCTCCCTCTCCCCTACCCCTCTAAAGACAAATAAAAAAAATCTTTTAAAAAAAATGTTTAATTTACGAATTATTTCAGAGGTCAACAAACTTTTGTAGCAAAAGGCCAGTGGTAAATGGTTTGATCTTTGCATGTCATACAGCCCTTGTTGCAACTATTCAGTTCTGCTATTTTAGTGTGAAACTAGCCATAGATGATATGTAAATGCATGGCTGCATTCCAGTAAACCTTTATTTATAAACATTGCATTTGAATTTGGTGTGATGTTCACATGTAACAAAATATTATACTTCGTTTGATTTTTCCATTTTTATAAATTTAAAAACAATTCTTAGCTAATGGAATGATGCAAACAAAAGTGCTTGCAGGCCAAGTTTGGCCCAAATGCCATAGTTTTCCAACCCACACAAGCGAGCAGAGGATCCTGTATTTCAACATGCATCAGAATCATGGTGAGGGCTGTTTGAAACCCAGATTGTGGGCGCCACCCCACGGTTTCTCACTCAGCAGGTCTGTGATGTTCCTTCCTAACACATTCCTACGTGATGCTCATGCTGCTGGTCCTGGGATTGTATTTTGAGAATCACTGCTCCAGAGGAAGGTCCAGACTACTTGTTCTTCAGAGAGTCTCACTTAAATATTATTTCTTATTTTGGAGTGTGGAAGAACTGTTTGGTAGTTGTGCATCTTAGTTTATACCCTTTATGAAATCATTAAAATAAATATATTTTCTATTGCTTTAAAGGCATTGCTAAATTGCACTGGTTCAACTTTTTCTGGTGAAAAGAATAGGCTTTGGAACAAAATCAGCCGAAGCTTGAATCTTGGCTCCCTCCCTTATTGCACAGCCTTGATTAAGTACTTATCTTCTCTGTATCTCAGTTGCCCTGTGTGTAAAATAAAGGTAAAAAAGACCTGTGTCACAGGACTGTTGTGAGGATTAAATGCATGATAAAAGCATTTAGAACAGTGCCTGGCCCACAGTAAACATTCAATAAATGTTAGTTACTATTGGGTCTAGAGGTAAGTTATAACAGTTAAGATGTTTCAATAAGAAGAATATCCTAGTTGAAGGTCCACACAGCAGTGAGCCCAGTGTACATTTGTAGGTAATCAACTATTTTAAGTCTACAGTAATGCAAAGGACCTAATTTTCTACAACTCACCTCAGGCCTAAACCCAAGAATCAAGCTTGACCCTTCTTCCCTTTCACCTCATCATAAATTGTATTGCTTTAAAAAAGATATCTGTCAAGAACCAACTACGTGCCAGGCATTGTTCTGGCTCTACGTGGAATCTTGAGCAAGTCCATTGGTCTTATTCTCAAAAAACTATGAACCTAACCACTCCTTACCTCTGCCTTCAGGACACCTTATCCAAAGTACGACCTATCTCAATGGGAACCTTGAAACAGCTTTCTAACATATGTCCTGATCCTATTCTTTGTATTTTTAATGGAATTCTTTTATTTTATTATTTCCACCTTTCAAAGAATCATTTTATTATTGTCAGGAAATCATTTTTTATTTTATTTTTAAATTAAATTTAGCAGGGTGACATTGATTAATAAAATTATATAGGTTTCAAATAGATGGTGACATAAGATTTGACTTTGGCTAGTTCTATTCTTTATTACAATCACGTCCTGCACAATTTGTCCCCTCTTGTTCTAGCTTCATCTGTTACTGTTCTCTCCATTGTTTATACTACACCATTCACACTGGTTTCCTCTTATTCCTTGACCATTATTTGTATTTTCTCACCTAAGAACCTTTGCACTTTGCCCTTTACCCTTGTTGTTTCCTCACCCAAAGACACTTTTTTAAGAAAAATCAGATTTTCATAGAACTTAAAGAACTTTCAATTTGTAGCACATTATGAACACAGTAATTGAATAAGTGGGATGTCATGACTGGTAGCTCCCGAGTGAAATTAGTGGAACGAGTGAGAGGTGTTTCTCTAAAGTAATGGGTTCAGGGTTACCAGAGGAATGGAGAAAGAGTTCTTTGACAGCCCAAACCAGCAGATGTCTATTGCAACCAGAAAATGGGAAACCATGACCAAAAATGTACTGACGAAACTAAAATACAGAGTAAAGACAGGCTTAATTAACAGCTTAAGAACAAGAATGCAGTCAGTTGACAGTTGACAATGACAGCTAAAGAAGAGGAAGTGAAAAATCAGTGTTGATAGGACAAGTACCACTGGAATTTGTAATTGGCCGTAATGAATGAAGGGTACAGCCTAGTGAATACTTCCATTTATGGTGTTTATAGATCTCAAATTACACACTTATTTACCTTGCTGTTAGTAGGAAACAAACAGCAGTTATGGCATGAGGAGATCTGAGAATTTTCTGATTGAAATGGAAAGGCCACATGGAATCTTAGGTGCTAATTGTAACTCTTTGCCTCCAGATCTGTGAGGAATGGCAAACCCTTTACACACAAGGGAAGCACCCACTGAGTCATGGACCATCTGGTCTGTCTCATCTGCCTTCAACCTGAGAATTAATAACTGTTCTTAACAGCTACACTGTTAAGAGACCATAAAAAAAGAAGGTGGCTCATGGAAAGTGGGATAAAATTTAATTAGTGTTTCTAGCAATAAAAAAAATTAAGTAGTCTAATTATTGAACTATGTTTCAAATTTAACATTTTTATCAAATAAATTATGGAGAAGAAGATAAAAATCTGTAACCATTTGAAGATATCAATATGGTTCCATAGGAAAAGCTCAGATGAGATAAAATTTCAAGTCAAGACCAATAAAAGTATGTCCTCGATGATTCTTGGATCCATTCCCATACTCCTGAGCCTACCACTTTATTCCAGCCTTCGCTGTGGAATCCAGATTTCCACCAGTGTAAACTAATAGCACCTCACCTCAATTGCATGATGTCCCTCTCACTTTCTGCTTCCAGGCTCGTTTGCCCCCTTGAGTGCATTTAAAAACAACATGGCAGTTGTGGGTCATCCTTAGACTGATGGGGAATAGAATTCAGTGGATTAATACCTGCCCCTTTGGACCCTCAGGCAGACAATTCTGAGGTGCATTCTACAGGCATCCTCAGAGAATTCCAGCAGAACTGAGCCCCAGTTGCCCCCAACAGGACCAGCTTGTAACTGACTCTTTCTATCATCTTTCCTTGTTGCACATTCCCTGACCCCCTACTCTTGTTCTCTGGCATTGTTTTGCAAAATAAACTACCTCCACAGAAGCCCTGGTTACCAGCAGTGCTTTTAAGGAAAACCTAAAATAAGACAATGTGACAAAGATGCTCTAAGTGTAAACAGCACAAATGAGGTCAGGAAGAGTAAGAGCCAGAACCAAGGAAGTTTGCATGCTAAAGCAAAAAACTAATAAAAATGCTGACTTTGGAGTTAGGATCTGGTCAGTGAAGTGAGAGTTCCACCACTTGGTGAAGTTGGTTCAACGTGAATAGATTACCGTGGAAAGGTAAACTTAATTAGTTTCAACTTTATTATGAGAAACTACAATACATTGCTCAGAGGCATGGGGTCAAGAGCAAACTACTTCTCTTAGCCTCATGGTTTTATTCTATAGAAAATATAAGTAATGACAGTACCTGTGTTGGTTATATAACATAAGATATATAATTTATATCATAATGGTTATGATAAAGACCAAATGAGTTAATAAGAAGTAA
The DNA here is from genome assembly GCA_039655065.1 of Glossophaga mutica. Taxonomy (NCBI): domain Eukaryota; kingdom Metazoa; phylum Chordata; class Mammalia; order Chiroptera; family Phyllostomidae; genus Glossophaga; species Glossophaga mutica. The sequence goes on from CM077308.1 coordinate 26,651,681, forward strand.
TGATAAATCTGCCTAATTTGGTTGTTATAAGGACTAAATGAGGTAATGTCTGTAAATCAGTGCTGTATTTGAAAGCACAAGGGCCAATTTCCTCTCCCTGATGGAATGAGGAATACCTTACATTATGTTCTGATTCATCAATGTCCACCCTGAAACAAGATAGGGATTCTTCCTACCAAAGTAAACTAAGTAACTACAAGTTAGTTATCAGTACCTCACCTCACTGATCAAGAACTTCTTAGGATACCCTTCTACTCTCAGAACTGTTCTTTACTTCTTCTGTTAATACTATTACAAATCGTATATCCATATGAGTTTACTCATATCTGTACCTACGGTATTTGGCTAGTCCCTAAGTTAAGTATTCAGTAAATATTTATTGAAGCATAAACAATTTGCTATCTGTGAAGGATATAACAATTATTATAAGGGGATAATTGACAGCTATAATGATATGGGAAATCTCCCAGCAGATGTGGCCTCCCTGGTGGCACCAGTTGACAGTAGGAAAGACAGAGATTAACGTAGTTTGCTAGACCCGACATTAGGTTGACATCATGTGGTATGCCTGCCTCACAGGAGTACACAACAGGATATCTTAAGCTTGACTAGAAGAGCAAGCGTATGCAGTTCCAACACATTAATATGTTAAAGAGCAGATAAACATCAAGTTTGCATATATCCTATAATGTATAGAGCATTTCAAGAAGGCCAAGAGTTTTAACTCTGACACTAAGATCACTATTTGGAATTCTAAAATATTCTGCAATAAAATGGAATGCAGAATCTCACAAAATAGAACTGGGCCAAAAATCTAACATATGCAGGTCTTTATGAGCAATGGCAATTGTATCATGCAGGAACCAAAGGCAGTCTCCAGGGTTAGGAAGGTCAGGTCACAGAGGCAGAACTACAAATTCCAAAGAACACTGTTAGCTTTCAAAGCCTTTGTAGAGCATAGCTTCTTCTGTTTCTATTCAAATACCCTGATTGGCAAGTCCCTCCGTAAAACCCTTTGTAAATGAGAATATATTAAGAGAGTAATGTTACTACTCAAACTTAAAGGCCTAGATATTTTCCATTAGAATATGAAAAATCAACTTTCCATTAAAATCTCAATATCACTAATGCTTAATTTTGAAGAAATCACTAACAGAAAACTACCACATGAATATAATAGGCAGATGTCTCAAATGATAAAGAACAGGAGAAAATGGTGTAATGTATGACCTGTAAACTTGTTGTTGAACTTCAACTAACTCTAGAGCAGATTATTAAACACATGCAATAAGAATGGAAGATACCAACATCACTAGGAAACGATATGTGAAAACATACAAAACAATATACTCCTCATACACATACACAAGCAACCACTGCCTAGGAATATCATTGTGTAAATCTAGAGTACGCTGGTATTGTTCAGGATAGTGTGGGTTATGTTGTGGTAAAAAGTAATCCCCTTAAATAAACTTGTTTATTTCTCACTCATGTTTAATGTTCTTGGTCAGTTAGTTGGAAGGGGACACTGTTCTACATGGGACCCATTCAGGGACCCATGCTGTGCACTGTAGCGATGAAAAAGGAAGATGATAAATTGTTCAACAGAGTCCTGCACCACTTCTGCTTACACTTCATTGCCCAAAGCAAGGCATATGCCATGCCTAATTTCAAGGGAATGAAATAGTGCAATTCTAACCACAATCTAACTGTAAAAATACAGTGGATGATTGCATACCCAATCTGGAGATTAAGAATTCAGACTCCAGAAACAGTGCTTAGTTTCAAATCCTGGCTCTGACAGTTGATCCTCTGTATCCTTGGGTAACTTTACCTTGTCTAATTTGTCCTTCTCACCTCAAAAATAGAAACAATAACAGTATATGGCTTATTTGATTTTATTGCTGTTTTATGCACTTATGAAAAATGCTTATTGAGTAACATTTTATGCCAAGAATATAGTATTCTGGGTGTTTCAATATATCCATGAACAACACAGGCAAAGAAACCTGCCTTTAGTGATCATATATTCTCTGAAGGAAAACAGAAAATAAACTGTGGGAAAACTAAATAAGTAAATTGGAATGCTAAGGTAGAATTTCAGGTACTGTAAAGACTTTGGCTTTACTGTGAGCAGATGGGGGCCACAAGAGATTTTCCCCATGGGAGTGACATTATCTGAGTTACTGAGTAAAACAATCTTTAAGGCCCTCATTCTTTCTCTGTGTGTGTGTCTTTGTCTCTCTTCCTCTCTACAATCAATTAGCATACCTTCAGTATGAATTAAAAATAAATCGTTCAGGCTCCTATTGGAAAAAAAGACTCTAGTGGAACAATGGTCAGAGCAAGGAGATCCCAGAGGAGGCTGCTGCAGCAATCCAGAAGGAGTGGGCCAGTGTGGTAGCAGTGGATGTGCTGAGAAACACATCCAGCACAAAGATGATCTAGAACATTCGCAGGCTTGATATATTTTGTTAGACATAGTTTGGAATATGTTATGAAAGTAGAGCACATGATAGATTCCATATGGAATACAAGAGAAAGAGAATCATCATTTAGGACTACCAGGTGTTTTTTGTTTTTTTTTTTTTAATTTATTGTTATTCCGTTACAGTTGTCTCACCTTTTTTCCCCTTGCTCACCCCAACCCTGTCCCCCTCACTCTCACAGTCAATCCCCCCTGCCATTATCTGTGCCCATGAATCCTCCATACATGTTCCATTGCTTGCCTTTTCCTCTTCTTTCCCCTGTTATCCACCTCCCCACTCCCCTCTGGTCACTGTCAGTTTGATCTTTATTTCTAAGTCTCTGGTTCTATTTTGCTCATTTGTTCGTTTTATTGATTAGGTTCCTCTTATGGGTTTTAGGTGAGATCATATGATATTTGTATTTCACTGCCTGGCTTACTTCACTGAGCATAATACTCTCCCTTTCTATTCATGCTGTCATGAAGGTAGGAGTTCCTTCTTTCTTTCTGCTGCATAATATTCCATTGTGTAAATGTACCATAGCTTTTTTGGGTCCACTCATTTACTGATGGGCACTTTGGCTGTTTCCAGCACTTGGTTATTGTAAATAATGCTGTGCTGAACATTGGGGTGCATAGGTTCTTTTGAATTGGCGATTCAGGATTTTTATGGTATAGTTCTAGTAGTGGTTTCACTGGATCAAAAGGCAGTACAAGGTTTTTTGAATAGAGCCATTATCTACAATGGGGAAGGCAGTCCAGTGTGGGGTATATCAAGTTTAAAATGCCTATTAGGCATGAAAGAAGAGATGCTGAGTAGGAAGGTAATACATTTTACAGAGTTCAGGAGAGTACTTATAACTGGATAAGCAAACATGGGTGTTCTCATAGAAATGCATTCAGACTCTTAAAACTCAAATACCAGGAAAGTGAGTATTTTTGGTTTGAAGAGTTTGTAAATGGGAATGCCTTAAAATAATGCTATAGTAATTATTATTATTTTCCTTGAAGTAATTATTAGCCTTTTTTCAGATTATGGTCCTGATGTCATCATGATTAAATTCCTTTGAAAGGGGGACTTAACAAAACTACTCAAAAGATTGTGTAGAAAAAAATCAACAGTGAAATAATTTTGGATATTTAAGCTTACTACAATCAGAGAGAGAGAATTTGAGGATCATGGCCCTGTGGCCTCCTGACAGTACACAAACTGGATGACCAACCACTAAGCATGGAACTGGTTTAAGAGAAGACAGTGAAATAAAAGCAGCATAATATATGGCCCCAAAACAGATTATATGTCAATGTTTATATCTATATCAACTTGATACATTAAAAAGTAATACATTGCAAACTAAAATGGGAAGGGAAAACCTTATCAGTCCATAGATTGTGTTGGGAAAATTGGTTATCCTAAATTATTAGAATATTACCTCCTTACCTCAGGTTTTACACCAAATAAATTTTAAATGGTTCAGAGTTTTTTAAAAAAAGATAAAATAAAATACTAAGAGTTTTAAATGAATATCCATCTACATTTTGGTCAGAGATACCTATTCTTTGCACACAAGCAATAAAAAAATAATAAAATATTAAACATTTAACTACATAAAACTTGAAAGTTACTGCATATCATATACCTTATTTTTGCCAAAAGTGACTGTGAAACCTGCAAATATATTTCAAAAGATATGACCTGGCATAAAAATCATTAATATATTAATACTCATGCAAATCATTAAGAAAATGAAAACCAATTAATAGGAAATGGGAAAAGATAAGAGTGAATAACTCACAGAATTAGAAATAAAAAAGCCTCTTTTACCACGAAATATAATAAAATTAGGTATTAAAACTTCCTAATAAGCAAAACAATGCAAATTTTAAGAATACAAAATATTTGTGAATTGACAATGAAGGAAACACCCTCTTATACACCTAGAAGTTAAATGCATAAAACCCTTCTAGAAAGCAAGTTGCCAAAATAAATCCAGAGATCTAAAAAGCACATATGCTTTAAACCAGGGGTCCCCAACCTCCAGGTCATGGACTCGTACCAGTCCAGGCCTGTTAGGATGTGGGCGCACAGCAGGAGTTATGCTTGACTGTAATGTGCTTGAATCATCTTGAAACCATCCCCCCAACCCGGTCCATGGAGAAATTGCCATCTCTCCAACCCAGTCCAGGGAAAAATTGTCTTCCACAAAACCAGTCCCTAGTGCTGAAAAGGTTGAGGATTGCTGCATTTAACCAACTACTTAGGCTTTTCTGAATTCCTCCTAAGAACATATCAAAAATGTGAACAGTAATTGTACACTACAGGACTTTTACTGCAGTTATATTTGTAACAGTGCACCGTTGAAAAGCATTCAAAACCTGCTGTAACAGACAATTGCTTGAGTAAGTAATGATCAATACAAACAACACTGCATTATGTAATATTTTCAGTGGCTATGTAATGCAATATTGTGGAAGAATCATCACAGAAAATCTAAAATAAATCTATAGCTATATATGCATATAACATGAATGTACAGATCTATATATTCACATATAAAATATAACAATAAAATGTTATTTCATGTGTTGATGTGATTCCTTTTTTCCTTTATATTTATGTATTATGTACTTTATAAGAAAATATTGCATATGTTCTTCACAATAAAATTGGGTATATATAATAAAATATATAAGAAGCATCTATATAGTTATAACTGTATATTTGTGTATATGTAGAATCTTACATTGAATCAAGTACATGGATATTTGAAATAACATGTAAAGACCACTTCTAATTTGCTGAAAATACAATGCTATGAGGAAATTTTTTAGTAGGTATTAGTAATCATCACCATTCATCATAATAATTATTCTGAACTTTACATTTTTAACCACATACTTTGAGTCCCATTGACTTCCATTTCACCACATAAAGGTAGCCTGGCATTCTACATCACTGATAAACTCAAGATTGTGTTGACATGGAATTATCCCCAAAATATGCAACTTACAGTTAATCAGTCATGTGAGTGTATTGTTTTTTCTTAGTTCGGAGTGTCAAACAAAAGACTCCCAAAGGCATCCTATATTTATACTGGCCAAGTCTGGCAATCCTATGGTTATCCCATTCTCCCATCTCACCACCATCTTCTTTTCCCTTGTAAAACCCTACTCATATATTAAGACCCAATTAAAATAATACACTTTGCATTCTTCCTGGAAATCCACATATGACACTTCTATGTTGTTATCACATTGAATATTCTATATTTAAACATTTGCACTATTTGTTAGCAGTTTTTAAGTTTATATCCCTAAAAGTACTGTGAGTCCTTGAATAAAAATACCAATCATCCAGAAGGTGAATGAACATTTACCTACTCATGTAGGTATTTGGCAAATAAAAATTAGAGGTAACAGAATATAGTGGTCAGATTTTATGATTCACAGTTAAGAACCTATTTTGCTGTCATATTATGTTATTTGATTTAGAAAGACTCCTAAGAGTCCATATTAAAATTCCAATGAAATTGCTCATATGTCTGCCTTATAGCTACTTTAGAATTCATTTATTTATTTTTATTAAGAGAAAGGCTAGATGAAATTGATACCAATCAGCAGCAAATTCCAAAAGTCAGTAATATCAAAACAACTGTTCAGTATCCTCACAGTTTAATAATGCTTTTTAAAAATGTTTAATTTTGGAATTGTTCATCATTTTCAAAGGTCAGAACATTCATTCCAATAGCAACGACAAGAACATAATGGAAGAATTTAATGAATGTGTTCTTTCAAATTTATTTGACAATATGAATTAAAACTGGCCACATTTCTTAACAAAGAATCTTAAATAATTAATATAATTTGATGTTTGAGAGGGGGACATTGAAAACAAAGTTCTACTTAATTACCTTAGAATTTAAATTTTAAAAGTTATCTATGGAAACTAGCCATAAAGTGTGCAATTGTACGAGGAAGTAAATATTTGAATCACTCTCACAGCCATCAAAACATCATTAGCAGTTGTGCCTCCTATATTGAACAAATAAGTGTTAGGGTTAGTTTTATGTGTGTATACACTTTATATAAAGGAGTAATATCTCAAATTTAGAGTTGAGTGGGGGGATTGAAAAGTGCTTAGAGCATATCATTTTCCATATGGTTCTAGGTTTAAAAGACTTTTCCTATTTGTTTAAGCTTGATTCCCCTACTTTGTTTTCAAAAGTGTTTATCTCCCTTCCGTTTTCTTCTCTAGGCATATTCATAATGGTATAAATGTGAAACTTATTTTTATTAAAAAATTTAATATATTTTTATTGTTGTTCAAGTACAGTTGTCTCCATTTCCCCACCGCCACTCCCCCCGCCCCACCCATACCCACATCCAACCCTCCATCCCACCTCCATCTGGCTTTGTCCATGTGTCCTCTATACATGGTCCTTGATGACACTTCCCATTTTCCTGTTATCCCGTTCCTCCTCCCCTTTGTTTACTGTCAGTTTGTTCATTAATTCAATGTTTCTGGTTATATTTTGCTTGCTAGTTTGTTTTGTTGATTAGGTTCCACCTATGGGTGAGATCATATGGTATTTGTCTTTTACCACCTGGCTTATTTCACTGTTGGGAACTGCCCTGCCTGGTTTCAGAAGCTGTAACCCCCATGTCTAAGGCTTAGTAAAAGACCTTGGGACAATAAGCCACTAAGGAGACAAAGCTTATCTTTCCAGCAGGGGCACCACCTCTGCCCCCTTTACTTCACTCTGCTTGGCCCCTGGCGGATGACTGGTTAACCAAAGACAGGTAAGATTCCTCAAGAGAGGGATGACCTAAGACAGGCACAGTCATGATGGGAAGGACTTTGGGGACTATAGAAAAGGGGGGTGATGGACTCTTACCCCTTGGCTTTGACATAGCCTGGGTCCCCATTCTGTCTGCAAGAAGTCTCCTAATATTTTGGCTGCCTTACTTCCCCTGCCTGACTTAAGCCTGAAACAATGCCAGAGGTGGGTGTGGCCCTGTACCAGAAAAGGCAAGTTTCTGAGGCAATCAGGCCTAAGAAAGAATGCACGAAATCCTGTGAAACCTGCTTTGCTAAGAATGCCCTCAATTTAGATGATAAGGGTCCAAGCATAAAACGAGTTTGTTCCCCAAAGTTTCTTGGCCCTTTAGCTCTCTGACCCTGACTCAGAATAAACCCTCATAATGCTGTTTATTGTTTGATCATTACTGCCTGACAATGATTGATGAGCTTTACACCCCGTATTTCTATGTAAATTAAACCCAATAAAAGCCAATTAAGGGCTCAAGGCCCTTCTTCTTTGAGAGACTGGCTACCTTTCTTCCCCAAGCAGATCATGTCTTGGCAGACTTATTCTCATCCCTGGTGGGTGGATGGGGGCTCTGCAGGTGGAGCCCCCACACATTTCACTTAGCATAATGCTCTTGAGATCCATCCATGCTACTGTGAAGGGTAGGAGCTCCCTCTTTCTTTCTGCTGTGTAGTATTGCATTATGCAAATACACCATAGTTTTTTGATCCAATCATTCACTGATGGGCACTTAGGCTGTCCCCAGCCCTTGGTTACTGTAAATAGCACTGCTGTGAACATTGGGTTCTTATGAAATGGTGTTTCAGGATTCTTAGGGTATAATCCCAGAAGTAGGATCACTGGATCAAAAGGCAGGTCTGTTTTTAGTTTTCTGAGGATATTCCATAGTGTTTTCCACAGTGGCTGCACCAGTCCGCATTCCCACCAACAATGTACTAGGGTTCCCTTTTCTCCACAACCTCACGAGCACTTGTTTGTTGATTTGGTTATGATGGCCATTCCGACTGGTGTGAAGTTGTATCACATTTTGGTTTTAATTTGCATCTCTCTGATGGCTAGTGATGCTGAACATCCTTTCATATGTCTATGGATCCTCTGTATGTTCTCCCTGTTCAGGTCCTTTGCCCATTTTTCAATTAGGTTGTTGGTCTTCCTGAAGTGGAGACATGTAAGTTCTTTATATATTTTGGGGATCATACCCTTGTCCAAGTAATCATTTGCAAATATATCATCTCATACGGTTGGTTCCCTATTCATTTTGCTGATGTTTTCTGTAGCTGTGCAGCAGCTTTTTATTTTGATGAAGTCCCATTTGTTTACTCTTCCCTTTATGTCCCTTGTTTTACGGGACATACCGGTGAAAATAGTGCTGCGTGGAATATCTGAGATGTTCCTGCTTGTTTTCTCCTCTAGGACTTTTATGGTGTCACAACTTGTATTTAAGTCTTTTATCCATCTTGAGTTTATTTTTGTGTATGGTGTAAGTTAGTGGTCGAGTTTCATTTTTTTTTTGCATGTAGCTGTCCAGATCTCCCAACACTGTTTAGAATTACAGAGATGGAAAGGAACCTACCATCAGCATTGCCAAGTATATTCTTTGGGAGCTGCTTGTGAAAAAGAATTACATGTACTGATGAATTTATGAAATGCAGTTTACACTATCCTTACCTTAAAATTCACAATGAAGATTACTATATTAAAGATTGAGATATTTTGAAATAAAAAAACTAACTTAACTCTAATTAACCCATTTTGAAAATATTTAGGTTCTGTGGTTTGTTTTATTTATGTTAACTTTTATTGTATGTTTTTGCATTACAATTTAGTGCCCTTATACTCCCTCTTGCCTGAAATCACCACACTGTTATCCATGTCACTGAATCCTTTTTCCTTTTTCCTTAATCTCTCCACTCCCTCTCCTTCCCCCAATTTAGCTGTCATCTTGCTCTCTATCTATGAGTCTGTCTCTATTTTTCTTGTTAGTTCAGTTTATTCATTAGATTCCACATATGAGTTAGATTGTATGGTATTTGTCTTTCTCTGACTGGCTTATTTCACTTAGCATAATGTTCTCCATGTCCATCCATACAGTCCCAAAGGGTAAAATTTTCTCCTTTTTTATGGTCAAGTAGTATAACAGCGTGTAAATTACCTATAGTTGTTTTATCCACCCATCTATTTGTAAACATACTTTAAAAAGATTAAATATGTCTCTTGTTATTTTATCATTTTAATGAATTTAAGGACTTCACAGTCCTTTTCACCAGCTGAGTTAATTAGAGATAGGTTAGCAATGCTGGCTGAATTAATTATCACTACTGTGTGGTATAGATGAAAAAATGTTCTTCCTATGACAGACATGGTTTATAATGCTGGTAAAAAAAAACCTAGTATTTTTTCTAATAAACATAACAAATGTAGTTTCCCATGACAAACATGTTGTATCTGACCTGTAACATTTGTGCCCCACCAAATTCATGTGTTGAAGCCTAAGTTTCCAATGTGATGGTCCTTGGAGCTGGGGCTTTGGGGAGGTAATCAGGCCATAAGGGCAGAACCCTCAGGAGAGATTGCTGTCCTTATATGAAGAGACGTGAGAGAGATGATTGCTCACTCTCTCACTCTCTCTCTCTCTCGCTCTCTTTCTCTCTACCAGGTGAGGACGTAGTACAAAGACAGCCAAACCAGAAAAGTGCTCTCACAAAACACCTATCTACTGGTACCTTGACCTTAAACTTACAGCCTCTAAAACTATGAGAAATAAATGTTTGTTGTATAAGCCACCCAGTCTATAATAATTTGTTTTAGCAGACCAAACCTACTCAAATTGTATCCTTAAGGTTATAAATCCAACAGAACTTAGACAAAAATCTATTAATTGTAAGATGACAAAATTAAATTAAATTTTATTTCTAGCATTTAAGCATTTTTGAACTTCTCCTAACATATTAATTTCCTTTCAATTAAGAACTCAAAGACTTCTAGTCTTTCAATTCTCTTCATTAACTACCAGTTTAGCCTTATGACTTCACATTCAGTTATCTTTTTTGGCCATGGCTAAATTATATAATATGAGGCATATCTTTGGTTCGCAGGCTGGTGCTCAATCCACTGAGCCACACCAGCCAGGGCTACATGAAGCATATCAATTTTCAGTTTCCACAAATGCTAATAACGGCCTACTGACATTTATTAAATACTTTCTTTATCTTGACACATTGGCAGGTCCTGGGATACATCGGTAAAACAGATAGTCTTTCTCATAATACAGCTTACTGTCTTGTACAGAGCATAGAAATACAATAATTACCCAAATAAAATAAGCTTACAATTATGGTAAATGCTACGAAGACAAAAATATATGGTTATGATAAAAAAAACTCTAATAGGGGCTTTGACCTACTCAGGGAGCTCAGGAAATATTTTCCTTGAAAAAGCTGAGGGTGAGCTGAGATGGGAGAAAAGAAGAGGTGCTCACCACAAAAAGGACAGGAGGGAGAAGGCATATAGAGGAGTGATCCTGGGAGAGGCAGCAGAACACCCCGGGGCAAAGGCTGCACAGCATGTTGGAGAAATTCAAATAAGGCTAGGGAGGGCACAGTTTAGAACTGGGACTGTTCCATGCGAGACTAAACTGAAGAGATAAGCCACAGCCATCCCACAGAGCAGACCCGAGGGTGTTTGTGTCTTTTTCCTAAGACTGAAGAAGAGGCACTCTATCATTTTAAGTAATGGTGCGAGATCAGCAGATACGCATTTAAAATCACCGTGTCTGCAATATGAAGAAGAGATTAGAGAAGACCAATGGTAAAAACCATAAAAAACACTTGTGATGTTATTGCATTTGTCCGAATTTTAAAGATTCAGAAATGCAATTGCTTTTTTTAAAATTTTATGTACTTGATATGCGGAATGCTGCATAGTTCAATAAATATGATTCTCTTAGCTGGACTGGTCTCACTCTCTAATACCTTACTCCAGGGAACCCTATAGGAATGCTAGAGGAAATAAGCTGGAAATATTAAGAATTTTTTTATTCGTTGTACTTTGTTTTTAGAACAGAAAGATAATAATCAAGAAAAGAAGCTAGTAAATGAGTTTGCTCTAAAAAATGATCTTGCTTTTGGACACCTAACTTCTTGCTCACCAATTTGTGACTTTCACTCCATATGTATACCTTTAGCTTGACTTACTGTGCTTCCACCTAGTAAGAATCAAGACGCTAGAGCACTGAAAAGCCTTTAGTAGTCACTGGGTTGACATTTGTAAATTTACTCTATGGTTTGTGCCATTCAAAAACCACCCCCAAGGATCCACCGATCCTTGCAGCAATTACAAATTGACTTGCAGCAATTTGTAATTTTGATGTTACAAATTTGAATCACAGTACTAAGAGGATGCTACAGGATAAAGTTACTGCCTACATCTGTTTCTCCAGATCCATTTCTGTCACGTTCTACACTCATTGCTGACTATGTGGGGCCTCTCATAGAATGATTTTATTATGTTTTTTTATTTTTAAAAATAATTTTAAAACTCTTTGATTCAAAAGGAGTTATACTGTTATTTATGAATTGGGGTATTTGTGAAAGACACAGGTTTTTTTTTCTTTTCTTTTCAGTTTTTATTTTAATTGTTGATCTTGTACAGTTTTCTGTCTTTTACTCCCACCCCAACCTGCCACCCCAGCCCTCCCTACCTCCCTCCCAGGTCTTATTTATTTTAAATGCCAAGGCTTACTCTTATAAGGCAGGAAATTAACTTGATGTAAAAATTTTAAAAAGATTTCAAAGTTATTTGCCAGCTCTAAATTGTTACAATTCTCAATTTTATAAAGATAGGCTCCATGACAGAAACAGAAAAGTAATTATATAACATTCTTATCAATATTAAAGGAAACTGTTTTATGATAAAGTCATAAAAAAGAAATGGAATTATAAATCGAGAAATACAATTGCCTAGAGAATTTTATTTCATGGGCATTCTTATCATGTAAATACTTTTAATACTTAGTTCCAGTAATTAGAGATCCAGGCCCACTATCATTATTTGCACAGAAACAGTTCTGTTACCAAAATATAACAATCAGTTCTTCTGAAAACTTTGTAAAATTGAATTTTAGTGCTTACTGAACAAGATGCTATCTGTATAGTTTAAAATGTGTATACCTACTGACCACATTGGAGTAGGATGTAGGTAATTTATACTTTTCAGCCAAAGTAATTGGAATTGCTTTGGTCCTATGATTGTAATTCTTCTCTGTAGGATTCTCCTTGTTATCAGTCTTCTTCATTCTATGAGTTAATAGGCATAAGTCATTCCTTTTAAATACACAAAGCCCAGTCGAAACACCAAATACCACCTTTCCTGAGAAAAAGCCCATCAAATATGAACGCCAACTTATTACACTCTTATTATGTGCCAAGAACAGTGTTCTGTGCGCAGATCCAGAGAAGAGCAGGACCTCTGCTTTCAAATTCATTTCCAAGTGGTAAAGAAAGGCGGAAAGCAGGCTTCAGTAAAACACTGTGGTGAATGTGCAGGCTGTGATTGGTGTGTAAGGTGGAGACACTAAACTCACTCCAGGAGAAGATGGTATCTGAGCTGAGTCTAGAAAGATAGACAAGTGAGCAGGTGAGTGAGAAAAAGGCCTTCCAAGTAGAAGAAACAATGTGAGAGAAGGCCAGGTTTTGAGAAAAAAATTGTAATCCAAGAACTATAAAAAAGTGGCATGTGGCTGGGGCATAGAGGACATATAAAAGAGAGGAGGAAGATGAATTTGAAGAAGAAATGTAGATCTTGAGGAGTTTGTAGGCCTTTTTCAACAGAAATATTGACTTTACCCTGAAAATTTGGGGAAAGGGTTAAACGATGATTAACACTGAGTCTTCTTAGGTGAAGGAAGAGACCTTTCCAAGTGAAAATGTTGAATTTTGTTGGTAATAACACTTATTAGGCAAATAATGCCATGATGGATAGTGGCATCACTTATTATTATTGTCATATTATCAAATAATTCTTCAAATTTATAAGCCCCATGTTTTCATTTTCTTGAGGGCAAATTTTTGAGAACAAGAACAATAACTCTGCTTCCTCAAATCCTTAATAAAAATTTGCATAGTGTCTTAGATACAATATGTATTTCCCAAGCACACATTTTTATTTGAACCGAATAGGTATTATTTTATTCTGGATAAGGCTTCTGTGTTGATTTGGGGTAAGTTGATATAAAATGGATATCTTGATATCCTGACATAGATATTCATATATTTATATTTATCCTGGGGGGAGCTAAGATCATTAACTGTTCATTATACTATATACTGCCTACATATGGTGTGCATGCAATGCATAGTGTGTGTGTAGGACACACAATCTCTACTATAAGTAGAGATTATCAAGATTATCAAGACTATAAATTATCAAGATGCTAGGTTGGAAGAATTATTAAGACCATTTTATACATCGTAGATGAGAAAACAGAATCAAAGAATCTAGATAAGCTGCCTGTAGTCACATAGCTGGTAAGTGGTACCCATAGCTAATTAGCAAATAGTCTTCTCAGGACAAAAGTCATCGTAGTTAGAGTCAGATAACATTTTTAATGGCAACAATCCTCAATGGAAATGAATTCTCATAAGCTTTAAGTAGAAGCAGTGTTCTTTTGCTTTGGAGATTCTGAGATTAAAGTTACCCTTTTCATAAAATAATAACAAAAACTAATATTGTCCATATCTATGTCCACAGGTGGGGATAAGAATTGCTATTCTCAGCCAAGTCATCAAAATGAAGTACCAAGGTTCACTTTATACATTTCTAGAATCTTTCCACAATGAATTGTTGGAGGACCTCAAATTACGTGACACTTCGTTCTGCTTTGGACTTTAGTTTCCAATCTTGGTATTCATTAGTCTTCAAGATATCTTGAAGGCTGTGACCAAGATTTTCAAATGGTTTGTCTTTCTTAAAGAGTCTGGACATAATTTTATATGGATAATAAGAATTAAACCAGAATTTGTCATTATTCTTAGTATTCTATAGCTAAGCATTTAGCTAAATCCTCTAATGGGTTTTCTCATTCAATCTTTCAACAGCTCTGTAAGTAGCTATTAGTAATATGCCAAATTTATAGATGAGGACATTAAAATTTTGAAAGTTAGGCAATTTGCTAAATACCATACACTGAGGAAATAGTGGAACTGGAATTTAAAACGAGAATCTGAATTCAGAGCACTTCCTCATTGTTCTTTAATGCTCTGATGAGGATTAAGGTATTTTGGGCATGTGTAAACCTAAGAAGCTCCACAGATGTTTGGGAAATTCCCAGTAATCCAATGTGAGAGAAGATATTTTGGCAAGAGAGAACTACGTTGTCTCTTTAAAGGATGAGAATTTATGAGAGAAGATCTCTCTTCCATGTTATTAAAGTTCTGGTTTATAAAAATAAACTCAAGTGTACTGAAACAATCCAAAGAGCTTGTTGAAGCAAAGATGAACTGGTCGCATCAGATGCTGTTCTCCTAAAAGACTAGAAAATTAAAAAAAATCCAGGCAACTATTTTTAAAAAATATGTTTAGCTTATCAAAGTGGTTTCAACCCTAGAGATCTGATATAGATGAAAAACCATTGCTTTGTTATTGTTCAAGAACAATAATGCATAAATGGTCATTATGCATTTACTCTGGTGTCTATTTCTAATCAAAGACATCAAGTGATTACTCTGAACTGTATCCTAGGACTTGGTTTTCCAACAGTTCATGATTCCATGATTCCACTAAACTTAGGAGTTCATAGAAATTCTCCAGAAATGGACACTAAAAAACCCTTATTTTAACAGTCCAAATTCATCTCATCTTCACTGAGTATGAAATGAAACTTAGTCTCAGTTATTAGTCCTTCAGATAATTCAATTCCCTCTTCCTTGGAACAGTCAGTGATAGAACAACTCTTGGTTGACCTCCTATCTGGCATTTCTTTTCGGCTGTAACTAGAACAGTCCCATTGCACTCATTTATATATTATTTGTCGTCTCTACAGCCAAGGTTTATTTGCCTTATAACCTGCGTATATGTATTTTAAAGACAAAAACTTCCTGTTTTTAATAATGTGTACTGTCCAGACTCACATAAGGCAAAATTGTGCTGAACAGAATCTCTTCTAAACAGGAGAAGCAGAAAGAGACTTATGGACTGAGACTTTGGACAAGTCAACTTATAGAGGGCAGGTGATAGATAGAACAGAGTCCATCTCCATTCTTACTTATCATCACGTAATCATTGTACCAGTAATGTATTTCTTAGCTTTGGCTTACATATCCTTTCTCTATCTTGTTGTAGGACTTTAAAAATAAAGATCATATGAGACAGCACAAACAGGACACTTGCCTCTATATAGTTACCAAATCCACCAACACAAAGTACACACTATTTAACTGTGTTCTTAAAGGACTACTGTATTCTTGCTTATCAGAAGGCGTTATGGTTGGTTTTGTTTGCAAGTCATCAAAGCAGGTCATCAAACCAACAATCAGTTCCAAAACCAGGTTAGGTTAAAACTTTTCTTGTTGCACTTCTCGAGCCCATTTTACTGAAGAAGGCTATACGTAACAATTTGGAAATGGTAACTCTCCCAAGGGGTCAGAAGGACTGGATATGCAGAGTGGTAGTCATCTTGTCAGAAAAGTTGATTCCTTAATAGAAGTTTTCCAAAACAATTTGGGAACTCAGTAGTTAAGGGTATGAATGTAAATAAATGTCCGAATTCTTTATAGCTTTTTATCCCTTGTGCTATTCATTTCCCCCCTAAATTTAGCAGTTTCCTAAGTTGATTCTCAGTAGAAGCAGCTGATCCTTATCCAAATCCTTTCCAGCCAACCCAACTTCACTGCGAGGGAAAGACAATAGCTGCACTTAGAAGACTGAGTAGGATTTTCTTGACAGAGAGAAAGGGAAGAGGTAAGAAATCTCGCCATGCTTACTTAGTGTTGATATGAACAGAAAACAGTGACAAATAGGGCATCTGTATAGAGAGATGGTTAAATAATATTTAGGTCAAAATTATGTTGAATTTCCTATTATCAACTTAACACACCACCACTGTTTTTAGAGATTTTGGATTAAGTATCAATAACGGCAATAATGTGATAGTTGGCAGGTAGAAGACAAAGAGAGCTCATCAGTCTTGGGAGTATTAACATCCACACATGGGCAGAGGTTGAGATTCACAGTTGACTTCTATGCAAATCCCCAACAACTATCTCTTGGTTGCCTGAGTTAGCCTTTGTGAATTTACTATATGGCCTTGACACTCACAGTAGCCTCTGCAAACTCTTGATAAGAACCAGCTACTCTGGTGTTCAGGCTTAGATTGGTGGAGGAGTCTTAGCATTTCCCAGAAGCAGATCCTGAATCAGATTCCAATACAAGTAGCTTAGTATGGTACTAATCCCAGCAAACATCAATACAGGAGTGGAGGAAACAAAAAGAAAAGGCAACAATAAAGGTACCCTGAATTATGTTAGCCTGTGGATTACTGGAGCTTAAACTGTTAGAAACTCAGAATCAGTGTGGAACTTGAACCTCAAAATTAATCTGCCTGAGGAATAAAGGAATAAGGATATTTGTATCATCACCCATTTGTCATTGGTTGAAAGCTGCTCCTGAAAGACACCTTTTTTTTTTTCCTACCATAAGATTTGGAAGAATAGAAAGCTCTTGAATGATCGAAAGTTGGCTCTTTAACACCATGGAAAGGCCTGGGAAGATATAGCCTTCCCATACTTATCCATCAATGCTCTATTTATCCCCCATGCCCATCTCAAATAATCTTTGTAAAATCATCCCTAATTTCTTCTATTTGCCATTAATTGTGTCCTTAGCTCTACTCTCTTAGCACTTCTTTTAAAAAATTATTTTTACAGATGGGTCAGTCTAACATAGTAGTTGCTGCTCACGGGGTAACGTGAATATATTAAAGTCAGAGGCTGTGGAGACACTGCTTACCTTCCAAGTCGTGTGGTACAATCTTTGCATGAAATACTGAGTTCACTGAGCTGGAAAGACTTGATGGAGCAGGGAGTACAGTATTTAGAAACCTGGGTTTCCAGACAGACATCTTTTAACTCCGTGTCGTACACTTAACAACTGTATGTTTTCGGTTGGCAATTTAGCTTCTTAAGAATGAACTTTTTGTTGTCAAATGGGAAAGATGTTAGGTATTATAGGGCATTGTAATGATAAAAATCCCATTCTCTCTTCATATTTTCTTATCCTTATTTGGTGTAGCAATCAGAACCCTGATCAATGGGGGAAGTTAAAGAAAGCAATTGTGTACATAAACAGAGAGGTTAAGCATAGGTCATGTTTACTGTTCAACTCCAAACTGTTACAAAATAACACAATTCACATTTCCCAGGCCTCAGTCAGCCTTGCAGTAAATTTGTGTCACTTAAATTAATAAAGTTAAATCAATAGTTTCGAAATAATTTAGCTATAGCCTTATTAGCAATTTTGCAATCCCCATCCTTTTCCATTCCAAACATTCCCTTGACTGTCTCTGGTTTGCATCCTCCCTGAAGTCTGCCACTGAAGGATGTGTCAGTCTTACTCACTACTGTATCATTAGTGTCTAAGAACATGGCCTGGAATGTTATAGGAGTTTAATTAATACTTGCTACTAAATGAATGAGTAGAAGAAAGCGTGTGCATGAGAATGTGTGTCCAGATGTTGAATATATGTTCACATAAGCATTTGAAATATTTTACTTAATTACTAATTTAAACCTGCTCCTGAGGATATTGATGCTCCTTCTAAAGATGTGTACCTGAGCCTAGGCTCAATTAAATTTGCTAAAACTTAGAAAGATACTTCGAAACTATAGAATTATCTCTGAAAATACTGTGGCAACAGTTCCACTCAAGTAGGAAGTAGAGGCAGGATACTACCAATGAGAGTCATTTCCTAGAGATATCATAACGTACAGCAAGGGCACATGCCTGACCTAGCAAATGCACATAAAATGGGATTTTAGAATTGAGTTAGAAGATTATACAAGACATCCAAAGACTCTCTGGATTGTAGCATTCAAAATCATTCTAAGTGTATAATATGATCATTAAAAATTCCTAAATAGATTGAAAATTTTATGAAGTAGATAAAGGTAGTGAACAAATTACTCAGCATGCTAATGAAAATCTAGCATTTTAGGGGTTAAAATTTTACCCCTAAAAGTTCACGCTGTTGGTTAAGGTAAAGGCGTTGAGGGTTTTATATATCTGGGTTGTGTCCTGCTTCTGACATTTGCTGAGATGTTTAAGGCAATGTAGCCGCCCAGACTCTGTTTTATGAGATGTAAACTATGAATAATGCCTACTTTAGATAGCTATTATAAAGATTAAATGTTACAATGTATATCAATGTTTCCTTCAACTATGAAAGAGGAAATGTTTAGAAATAGGCAGTGTTTTTGTTTTATTTTGTTTATAATCAGAGATACTTACAAGCTAAAATCACATGAAAAAGATGAAAATTTGGCTATGAGAATGCTATCAAAGCATTTTCATTGTGTTTTGCATCTTTTGATCCAATAGATGAAGCAAAATTCATTCCTGCAACTCCTTCTATTGCACAAAGTTAATTTGAATTCAGCACATTAAAAAGCAGATTGCCTTAATTAAGGCAAAAAATTCAGGTCATAGTAAGAACTCTGATATCATTATCATTAAAATAACTTATTTTATGTTGGACCTCTCAAACAGGCATTTTAAGAGAGTAATTTTCTTCACAATAAATTTCATATTTTAAAGAATGATTTACAAGGGAGGGCTGAAAAAACCCTGGAATTTATTTATAAAAAGTGTGTATTTAGCCCTGGATGGTGTAGCTCAGTGGATTGAGTGTGGACCTGTGAACCAAAGAATCACCGGTTGGATTCCCAGTCAGGGCACGTGCCTGGGTTGCGGTCCAAGTCCTCAGCAAGAGGTGCATGAGAGGCAACCACACATTGATGTTTCTCTCCTTCCCTTCCCCTCTCTCTAAAGATAAATAAATAAACTTTTTTTAAAAGTGTGTATTTACTCTTACAAGTTCAAACTTCAGCCACCTTCAAAGTACTCTCTCAGTGTGGTGCAATACACCTATCAGGACTCTTTTCTATAGCTCAAAACAGCCTTTGAACTGTCAATTTCGATGCCTTTTAGTGCTTCTGCTGCTTTTTGTTTCACCTCTTAGACATCAGCAAAATGTTTCCCTTTGAGAACTTTTTTCATCCCAGGAAACAATGACAAAGAATTGCTCAGGGCCAGATCAGAGTCAATAGGGAGGGTGGGGCATGGGGGTCTGTTGTTTTCGGTCAAAAACTGCTGACCACTCAGCATTGTTTGGGCAGGTGCGCTTGCAAATCACCCATCATGAAATGGGCAAATGCATTCAATAGTCTTAAAAAAAAAATTCACTGAAGCCAAATGCATCCTCTCATAGCAACACCAGCTGATACTCTGGTACAGACGGGTTCCTAAAACACTCACTTAGTGGGGGAAGTCTATACTATGAGGGGCCTGCCATCTAGAAGGTAATTCTGGTTTTGGGGGGGTCCCCTCTTGTATTATTGCTTTCAAAAAGGCATGCTAATTTACAAAAAAGTAAATTAGTAATATGTCTAAGGAAGAATTTTTTAACTCCATAATAACAGCACCCAGAGACATATCCTCCTAACATGTTAGTATTTCCTTCTAGCTCTATTTATGCATTAAATCATGTGTTTATATCAATTGAAAATTTACTAGCAAAATTGCAGATTTACACAGATCTGTCTCCACTTTAATCATCTTTAATTCCATAGGTATTTTTCACTTTATTAAATGGTTTTCAAAAAGGCCCAAGGCAGAGACTGCTTGCAGAGTATTCAGTTGATTTAATCATCACCCTACTAAAAGAACAGTATTGTTTCCAATTGTTTGTTACAATAAATCCAGTGAAGTTATGGTTTTCTTGAACATAAATAATTGTTGCATACATGATTATATCTTCAGGGTAAATTCTATGAAATATAATTACTAGGGCAATGGATATGAATGTTTTTAAATCTTTTGTTTCATCTTATTAAATTTCTCCCTAGAAATATTTTTTAAAACCCTACTGGATCTTCATTTCAATCAAAGTAGAAGCCTAAATCCCTATAAGGTCTGCATATCTGGCCCACTACTATTAAAGCTCAGACTCCCCCTTCACTACCTTCTTCCTCATTTATTCCACTGTATGCACATTTGGCCTCCTGGCCACACTGTTCACACAGCAGACATGGTCTGCCCTCTTAGGGCCTTTATTCTTTCTAGCTAGCTCCTCCTTATGAATTACCCTCCTCACAGTGTCTTCTTGGCATCACTCTATCTCTCCTGAAGCTTTCCCTCCAGTCTCATTGCCTCAATGAAGTCTTTACCATCTTATTTCTTCCACCCTCAAAGTGCTATCTATGTAATCTAACTATTTATCGTGTTATTTTTCTCTGTCTCCTCACTCTAAATGGCTAAGGAATTCGACTCTTTGATTCACTGATATATGCAATTTTCCTAAAGCCATGCCTCATACATTGTAGGTGCTAAATAGTTGTTGAATAAATGAACATATTGAGTTGCACTTCTGGTAAATATATATGAACCTATTATGAATTCACAAATATATATGCACCCTCATGTTCACTGAAGTATCACTCATATTGGCTGAGGCAGGGAAACAGCCGAAGATGTGGTACCTACATACGATGGAGTACTACTGAGCCATAAGAGAAGATGAAATATGCCATTTGCCACAGCAGGGGTGGATCTTGAGGATATCATGCTAAATGAAATAAATCAAACAGAAAGAGTTAAGAACCATATGATTTCACTTGCACGTGAGACATAAAACTGAAAGCAGCAAATGAACAAAGAAGAAAAAGAAATAAAAACTCATAGACACATTGCTAAGCTCAGATAATATACAGGGGTGGGCAAAAGTAGGTTTATAGTTGTAATACAAGTAAACAATACAATAATTAATAAATAAAAATACAAGAATAAGCTCCATTTCATATACTCATACCTGTAAACCTACCTTTGGCCCCACCCTTGTATCTATTTTTTTTTCTCTTGGTACAGCATCTTTTCACGGCCAATGTGTTTGACTTTGTATTTCAGTGTCGCATCCTTGAGTGCAAAGGGATCCAGTCATTGCTAGGATTTTCCTGTACACAGCACTTCCCTTGGTTTCTATCCTCGCATCTTGGTTACGAGTGACCAAGTTTCCTTTTACGACTTATACTAGGAGGAATCCAGATCTCCATAGCCTCTAGCCAAAATTTGTGTCTTAAACAATATTTTTTCAAATGTGGCTGCAGAGTGGAGGGAAGGCTCAGCTGCTATCTGACTGGAATTAAGAAAACTGAAATTCATTCCTCAGTATGGTAAAGTAACACCTAGTGACCCCTGGCCAAAAGCCTGAATACAAACACTTCAAGAGAGCACCCCTTCCATGACTTTCATGTCACGAGTTATTACTCGTCTGCCTTCAAATTCCTGAATTACCGTGCTGGCATCCACCCATTGATAATACTTCTTTATTACAGAAACAGAATGTTCAGATGCACGAGTGTCGCCGGATCAAGGGGAGCAGAGGCATGACTGCCTGGTTTTTTCTCGGTGCAGATCCTGATCTCCGAAGCAGAGAAATGCAGTGCATGGGTGACTTCCAATTTCCTGTCCCAAATTTTATTACCCTTTGGGATGAAATTGGGTTGCAGCTTCAGTCCCTGGTGGTGATTTTCATTTTGTATCTTTAAATCCATGAGTGAAAAACGTCTTTGATCCTATTTGCACGGTTGTGGGTCTTAGTTTAAAAAGCCGTTTTCGGTTTCTATTTGGTGAAATGTATTCTGCTGTCAGACGCCACCTTAAACTGGAGAGACTACATAGAATTTTTTCTGTCCTTTTGCAAATTTCAATTTTTTAATCTTCCATTGTAATAATTTTGAATTTTGACATCCTATTTTCAATAACTTATGTTTTTCTATCTCATCTTTTTTTCTCCACATTTCACTCTATACTTACTCTCATCTTTCTTTATAAAAATTATATTTTCTTGTGTATAACAAAGGATTATATGTAATCTAAAATTATATATACAACTATATATAATAAAGCATCTTCAGAGAGATATTAGTACTCATTTTTTGGTGGAGAAGTATCTTGGTTCATTTAGGATGCAATACCAAAATACTGAAGACTACATAGTTCACAGACAATAGAAATTTATTTCTTATAGTTCTGCGGCTGCAAGTTCAAGTTCAGGGCACCAGCACAGTTGGGTGAATACCCTCTTCTGAGCCACAGGCTTCTCGTTATACCCTCACACAGTGGCAGGGGCAAACTACCACTGAGACATCTTTTATAAAGGCACTAATCCCGTTCACGAGGGTTCCACTTCCATGACCTAATCATTTCTCAGAAGAACTACCTTCTAATATCATCAACTTGAGCATTAGGCTTTCAACAGACATTGTGTGAGAGCACACACATGTTCGGCCCGCAGCAGGAGACACCTGGCAGAAACTCAAGTGTGCAGGACTCTGCTGATATGTCTTACATTATTAGGGCCAGTCCACCCAGACACAAGTCACTGAGAGCCATGAGTGCTGGCTGTTAACGGCTCACGGTGGACCCATTCTCCAGAGCACTGCCTTTGCAAATGAACACATAGGGAAGTTTGTCTACTGACCTCATCATGGGGCAAGGGCAGAAGACCGCCCATACTTAATGACTGACTGACACTAGAACCAAAATACTGAAAATTTGCCTCAAAGTGACAATTACTCTATATTAACCTTGTATCTGGTCACATTACCAAATCCAGATAATACACAGGAGTGGACAAAAGTAGGTTTACAGTTGTAATACAAGTAAATAACAATGAATAAATAATAATACAAGAATAAACTCTGTGTTTCATGTACCCGTAACTGTCAACCCATTTTTACCCAGCCCTGCGTATTTTTTATGTACACAATCATGTTATCTATGAACTATGACAAATTTATTCCTCCCTTCAAAATCCTCACAAAATTTATTTTTTCTCTTGCTTTATTGTACTAGCCAGGAAGATTTCCATTAAAATACAGAATAAATGCAATAATAGCAGGGCTCTGTCTAATTTTTTATCTCTGGGGAAGAGCTTTTAATATTTCACTATTAAATATCATGTTTGTCCTGAATTTTAAGTTAACATCACAGATTAACAAAGTTCTACTCTATTTCTAGTTTGCTAAAAGATTTTAGCATGAATGGCTGTCAAATTTGTGTCAATTGCTATTTGCACCATTGAAATGAACGTATGATTTATTTCCTGAAATGTTTAGAAGAATTTTCAGATAAAGCCTTACAGTCCAGGAGTTTTCTGTGTAGAAAGGTTGTAAATTATGATTTTTGTATCTTTTTATTTTGAGATAGATAAGTCTTCATTTTCCTTCATTGAATTACCTTCATCTGTAACATAAGGCTCTTTCTCAAAATTTTGGTGGTATGCGTTGTCTCTTATCTATTTTCTGAAATTTGGGTAATATGAATATTATTTCTTCCTTAAATGTTTAGAACAATTAGCAGATGAAGCCTTATAGTCCAGGAGTTTTTTTTGTAGAAAGATTGTAAATTATATTTTAATGAATATAGAGCTATTTACATTTTCTATTTCTTTTGCAATTATAGTAGCTAAAAATAGCAACATAATGCTTTTAATATCAAGTTCTCTCATTTAAAATATCTCCACTGGAAACCTTCTTTTACCTTTTAATCAGTTCTTTTCCTCTCTATCTGTTCTCAAAGAACACTTGGTTCATCCTTTTACCCAGGGCCCTCTCTAGAGTATGCAGGTCCCAGCTGCAGTGAATATATTCAGGTGGCTCTGCTCTATATAAACTAAGGACTGAGGCAGGGTTCCCATTTGTCCAAAACTAAGGGTGATATAGTTCTATCATAGCATATTTTGGTATAATTTTGTCCTCATTAAGATAATGGTTTGTTTTAAGGTCTATGTTCATTTAACGCTAAACTTTGCTCACTAAAAAGTTAGAAATATTTTTTTCTAATTCTTTTTTGCATCCCTATCACTGTCTGAAGTGGTACACTGTCTGAAATGTAGTAGACATGTAGTAATTGTTTATCAAATAAACAATCTCTAAAAATTGATAAAAATAAGTAAATATCTCAAGGTCCTCCCTAATACGCACCTTCCTTCTTAAAGCCTTTATTAAAGACCCCATCCAAAAATATGTGCTCCCCCACTTCCTCTTTATACAGTGAGGTTATTCATTTCCTTTGATATTGATCTCTTTGCTTTATTATAATTATGTCATTATCCAACTTTATCTAAGAGAATGCTAGCTTTTAAGGCCAAGATTCAAGCCTATTTAATAACTATGTATCTATCTGGCAAGGATACTCTCAGTACTTAGAACACAACCAATGCTTGTTAAAAGAATAATTACTTATACAGATTGGTGTGAACTGGAGACAGTATTCTGCTTCCTTCTCCAACTGGATTGCCGTGAAGCTTCAGTGAAATTTAAAAAAAAAAAAGCCTATACAACTGCTTCGTAATATGTGAAGTGTGATACAATTTTAAAGGATCAACATTATTATGACAGGTTCCTCCCTGTGTATGTGGAACCTATAGCAGTTGCAGAGCTTGCTGGTGCTCCACTGTAGCTGCTGTTCGGAAGCCGTTGAATGCTTCTAAAATACTGTGGAATTCAAAATACTGTGGGCTAGACATCAATTCTCATAGAGAAAAACTGTTTGTTAATAGCAACCAGAGTTAGAATAGGCTTCAGGGTTTTTCATCCAAATATTTTCATGAGAATCTTTTTAATCAAACTGAGTTTGTGCAACATCTACCCAAGAAATGTTTTTGAATGCCTAGTATATTCCAGGCAATATTAGGAGCTGAGAATGCAAAGAGTATATTGATGAACAAAATGGACACAGTCTTTGCCCTCAGACAGTTCATTTTCCAAAATAATTTATCTCTAACAATATAGCTATACTTTTATAGTATGTCCATTTGCAAAATGCACAGTCTTTGCCTTCAGAGTGTTTATTTTCCAAAATAATTTATCTCTAATAATACAGCTTTACTTTTATAATTTCCTGATTGGATCTTTTAAAAATTTGTTAGGATATATACTTTAAATTGCTTTATACCTTTGTCTTCTATGAGGTTTAGTAAATGCTTTAAAAGAAAATGTGAAGATTTCTCTAATCAAATTTAACCTTTTGAGTCAACAGAATAATACCCTTGTCACTCAGAGCTAAGTTCTTAACAATACCTCATTAGTAAACTTTTGATTCTTGGTATCAAGAGGTCTAATTAATTTAGATAGATGAGAATCAGTCGATATGCTAATATACAGCAAAGACAAGCAGTATGCTTTGTCCACCTACACTCAGTATTACCAGCTCATGTCTAAATAAATGAGAGCTTTGAAATGTTGTGCCCTACTCTTAAACTAAGTAGGAAGCTCACATTTTTTGAAAAATATCAGGTTGATAATGCAAGGTCAGAGTCCTTCAATGCTATCAGTCAAATGAGAAGTTTCTGTCCTCATCTTCTGACTCAGCCAATCCAACAACTCCTAAAAATCTCATGAAATATTCTGTATTCTTTGTATATGAGCAGAAGTCAACCAAGAAAAATTGCATTTACATATATATATAATTTCAAAAGTAGTTACTAAAATAACTCTGTAGTAGAAATATTCTTGAATCTATTTCACCCTTCTTATAGGCTTTTCGTAAATGTTAGTGTTTAGCGTAGTGGTTTTTGTGTTCACAGATGTGCTGAAATATTAGAGATGAAGAAAACTGTTCTACATAGGCATTGAAAAAACAAAAATTTAAAATTAGAAGTAAGCAGAAAAACCTGTTTGGCCCCTTAGGCCTGGTATCAGCAAGCACTCTGGTCTGTCCTTCATGCCATTGACAAGCGAGGGTAGCATGAACCCCCAAACCAACTCTTCTGTAACACTTTTTTGACATCATATCCTACTAGTTTTTTCCTGCCTCTCAAACCGCCTGTTCTCTGTTCTCAGGCTCTTTTTCCTCTGGCCATTATTTTATTGTTTCAAGGTATTTTTGCCCCTATTCATATATTCTCATGGTAACTTTATCCAGGTGAGTAGCTGAATTACCTCTCCGATGTTGACAGCTCCTAATTTAGAGGCCCAGCCAATAACTTTCACAGGAAATTCAGAATCATGCTTTCAAATGTTTACTAGCCTTTTATACTTCAATAGCTTCCAAGCACCTCAGTCTCAAATATCAAAAATTAAACACATTTCTCCCCACTCCCCCAAACCTGATTCTTTCCCTGCAATTTCTATCTCTGTCAAAGGAACCACTGATCACTGAACTTCCAAGTCAGAAACTGAGGCATTCACGTGCACTTCCTTCTTTCCATAACCCCATCAGATCTACCATAAATTCAGATAACTATTGCACTTTATTATTTCTGAAACTCATCTAGACCTTTCAATTTGATTCCTACCACCCTAGCTCAGGTCATCATTATGTCTTATCTGGATTACTATATACTAGCTCTCTTCCAATACACTCCATTCATTGAAATAGACTCTTAAAATGCAAATATATTAAGACCACATGCCTTCCTGCTTAAAAGTCCTTCAGTGACTCCCCAGTGCCCTCCAGATAAAATCTCAGCTCTTTCCTCTTATGCTATTCCTGAATTTACCTTGTTGATCTGCCTGTCTTTAGCTCTCACCTTTCCTTTTGAACTCCAATATTTAATCTCTTGCCTGTCCCTGAACACACCAGGCTAACACCATTTCTATTCTCTCAAATTTTATACACACCATTCTCTCTGCCTGGAAATTTCTTCACCTCTTGGCTTCTTTGCATGGATTTTCTTTTTCAGGTAATGATTTTCAGGTAACAGCTTAGATATAATTAATGTCTGCTACAAAGTGTCTCTTGACCTATATGTATCCTGAGCTTCACCTCATTCTCTGTGCACCCCCCACTCATGCTTCCAGGAATTATTCTTCATAATAATTCTTATCAACTAAAACAGATCACTTGCCAGACTGCTTCTCTGCCTTTCCCAACTAGATTTTTATTGTTTCTTACTTTCACATAATTGCAGAGTTTTACCTTTTATAAACACATGGTTGGGCCATTCTTTCTTGAACCAGTGTGCTCTTTAATCTGATTAGTCTAATGATTTTTGACTAAGATTTCACTGGAACAACCAATCACAAAAAAAAAAAAAAAAAAAAAAAAAAAATTGTAATTTTCCCCAGTTTAAGAAGAGATTGCATCCCAAAGTCTCATCTCTTAATACATTAAGGGAACTGTATCCCTCCTTTTAACATCTCTCTTTTTTTTTTTTTTCTGCACTTCATAGAATAGTCTCCTGGCTATGAGTCTGATCCTCTAAGGATAGAATCTGAGATTTAGCCATCTTTTCATCTCTCAAAGTATGCTCCTATTGTACTTATTTTGCTCTGAATAAATCTTTGTTCAACTTAATTGAACAGAAAATCAGGGGACTACCACCTGATATTCATTAGAAAGGATACTTAGAATAAGTCTCTATTTTAACCCTCCAGACATAGTCTCCACCTTGCCCTGTGTGTAGAGAGGTAGACCTCAATGGACTGCATCAAAAAGCTCCCTTACCCTCTGCTTTCTAGTTGGCTTTGGCCAATGACAGACTATGGCAGGAGATAAGAGATAAGAACAAAAATGGAACAGAATGGAGAGCCCAGAAACAAGCCCACACCTTCATGGTCAATTAATATTTGACAGAGGAGGCAAGAGCATACAATGAAGTAAAGACAGTTTCTTCAATAAATGGAACTGGGAGAATTGGACTAGTACTTGCAAAAAACCAACCTACGTCATACACTAGAATAAACTCAAAATGGACAATAGACATATATGCATCAAGATACCATGAAAATTCTAGAGCAAAATACAGACAGTAAAATTTCAGATGCTTGTGCAGCAATATTTTTGCTAACATATTTCCTTGGGCAAGAGAAACAAAGGAAAAAATAAACAAATGGGACTACATCAAATTAAATGGCTTCTACACAGCTAAAGAAACCATCATCAAAATTAAAAGGGAACCCACTGTATGGGAGAACATGTTTGCCAGTGATACACACTGGATGAGGGTTTAATCTCCAAAATATATAAAGAACTCATATGACTCAACATCAGAAAGACAATCCAATTAAAAAAAAATAGGCAAAGAACCTGAACAGACACTTCTCCAAGGGGGACATACAGACGGTCCATAGACATATAAAAAAATGCTCAACATCACTAGCCATCAGAGAGATGCAAACTGAAACCACAATGTGATAATCACTTCACAGGTACCAAAATGTCTATCAATAAATCAATAAACAACAGGTGCTGTCAAGGATGTGGAGAAAAAGGAACCTAGTGCACTGTTGAATAGAATGTAGATGGTGCAACCACTGTGAGAAAGAGTATGGAGTTTCCTCAGAAAATTAAAAATGGAACTGCCTTATGACTCAGCAATTCCACTACCAGGAACATATCCAAAGAATCCAGAAAACCAATTAAAAATAACATAAGCACCTCTATGTTTATAGCAGTGTTATTTGCAACAGCCAAGATTTGGAAATAGCCTAAGCACCCATCAGTAGATGAATAAATAAAAAAGCCATGGCACATTTACACAGTGGAATATTACACAGCAGTAAAAAAGAAGGAGCTCCTACCTTTTGCAACAGCATGGACAGAACTGGAGATTGTTATGCTAATTGAAATAAGCCAGGCAATGAAAGAAAAATACCATATGATCTCACTTATAACTGGAATCTAAGGAACAAAATAAACTAATGAGCAAAATAGAATCAGAGGCACAGAAACAAAGAATAGAGTGATAGCTATGAGAGGGGAGGGGCAATATGGGGACTGGTTGAAAGAAGGTGAAGGGATTAGACAAAGAACATATATATGACCCATGGACATGACCAACTGTGTGGGAACTGACTGTAGGAAGGGGGATCTGGGGAGTGGCAAAGGGACAACTGTAATCGCAAGAACAATAAAAAAAAGAAAATAATAAACTGTGAAAAATTATTCTACAATTAAAAACCTTTTTCTAAGCTAAAAGAAATAAAGGAGGTAAGGCGAAGAGTGAGGTAAGTATGTTTATTCTCCCAGACCCCTCCTTGCCAGAACATCACCTGGTGAGCTGTCCTAAATGCTTGCTCTCTTGGCCCCTCAAATTGCGAGTCCCAATGGCTGCTTATTGTTATAAGGATACACACACCCAGGGTGCTGTGTGATTCTTGACCGGTTTCTTCAACTCTGCCTACACCTTTAGAGTAAGTCCTGTATCAAATTATTCTCAAATTACCCAGTTTGAATATGCTGTTTTTTCCTACCAAAATCTTAATCAACAGCTTTCCCATATATTCTCTGACCACACCCCTCTTCTACTTCTTGGTCTTCTCTCCATGCCCTTTGGGTCTGAATTGATTCATTCTACCTCCGATAGGTTTTAAGAAATACTAGGCATAGAAATGGGAAATTATGAGCAGTTAATAAGAAGGTGGTGACCTATGTCCTCTGATTCAGTAATGAGACCAGTTCAGCATAAAAGTATGGGTGAGCCCAATCACATAAAAAGGCCATTTTCGGCCACATTCCATCCAAAACTGTCAACAAGTATTCAATAGACATAATTTTATACTTTTCACTCTTGGTGAAGTTATTGTCCATGAGGGTCTACTTGTCCTTTTAAATAATACTAACCACTGCACAAAGTAGTCACCCAGAGTGGAATAAATCTAAACTAAAGTAGTAAACCTCAGCTTTCTTCCTTGTTCTTAGACATTCTAGAGGCATGGTGTTTTGTCTGCCACCATGGAGTTTTATAAACTTGATTGTTTTCTGCTTTTTCCTACTATGGCCAGATAGTCATCTAAGGGTGAAATGCCTATTTAGAGAACCCTTATATACTTTGATTTGGCATCAATGGTACACAGATCAAGTTGCTGGTGACAACTTGAAATATCTTCTTTGTGCTCCAAGCAAAACAGCACACAAAAAAAAGCACAACTATTTCTTAAATTTTGCAGGCTTTTAAATAGTCCATTGTTTCATTAAATTGATTGTTCAATTTTGCTTAAGCTCCTCTAGATTAACCCTTAAAGCTAGCTGACTTGGTAGCCCTGATATTCTAGTTTATTTTAAACCTCTTCCTATTTAGTTTTCTTTGCAGGCTAATAAAATGTTCTTCTAGAGAAGCTGTCCAAATTATCCAGGCTCATTCAGGTTCCTTGGTATATGCTTTCATCTCTCTGTTTATACTTCTTTCACAATATCTGATTTATTCATTTACCCATAGAATAATTATGGAGTTACTATTGTTATATTAGGGCTTGCAGATAGGACAATGAATGAGATAGACACTATTTGTGTTCTCACTGAGTTTGTGCTCTAGTTTTTATAATTTGTAATTAAAAAGTTTATAGTTGTTTGTAGACATATTAAATCAATACCTGACTCCCTCAACAAACTGTTATCTCCATGAGAATGGAGGCCTTTCTTTCCTGTCACAGTTACTTTGACCATAACACACATTATTCTAAAACTAAGTGGCTTGAAATACTAATTGTAATTTGTTATTATTCCTGGTTTCTGTGAATAGGAATAAGAAAGAACTCAGCCACAGAGAGAATCAAAGGCTGAGGGTTTGAATCATCTATCATTTACTCATATTGGATCACTGAGCTGTTGGCTGGGAATCTCACTCAGTTCCAGTGTTCCTAACCCTCTGCCTGTGGTCTTCATGCCTACATGGATTCCATCAGTGAACTTTCTTAGAGAGAGCCAGGTGGAGGCATATCTATGACCCTACATGAACTAGCCTTAGATGTCATATAGTGCACTTCTATTGCATTTTATTGATTGAGCTAGTTGTAAAAGTTTGCTCAGGTTCAAGGTAGGGGTGCATACACCCTCCTCCCATCTCAGGTGGGAAAAGTAAGAGATGCATTGTAGGATAAGCATGTGGAATGCAATACACACATATATATGCATACAAACACACATTCATCTTTGGGAAATACAATTATCTATGCATATTATTATGATCTTATTATCTAGCACTTACCTTGTATGTAGTAGGTGCATGTTAAATAATTATTAATAGAAAACGTAATGGAGGAAACTAAGGAGGCACCAAGTCATGAAGGCTAGATTGTAAAATGTCCTATGTATAATTCATTCATTTATTCCCAGATATTTTTAACCTGCTCTTGGGAATTGTGACCCGCATACAATCCTTTGCATTCTTGACAGCTCAGTTTCTACTGCATGCGAGCTCTTCTAGTTCATGTAAAGCCAATGAACTAGAGAGAAGGCAGGAATGAGACAATGGAAACTTCTTAGAGCTGCTTTATCCCCATGAATTTGATCTTGGGGACAACATGCAGTTTAGTTTTTAATTGTGTCAGCTCCTCCTATTCTACAGATATCAGAGATCATTGCTTCCAGGGTTGAGTGGGGGATGAAAGCAGAACATAATGCCAAGAAGTGGCGTTTTGAATTGCCTTTGTCACTCAAAAATAATTGAAACAATGATGCATCCCCACAGGAGAAGTCACCTGTGAACTCTAGGATTTACAAGTGTCACTGAAACAATAGGCAATGTCTTTTGCCTGTTGTAGAGGAGAGGACAAAAACGGAATTGGCAGTTCCTGCAACACTGAATTTACAGTCAGCTAGAGAGCTAACCGTACTATGGATTTCATTACTGTTTCTCAGATGTGATCTCTTTAGTCTCTCTTGTGAGATCAACAGTAAAAAGAAAATAATAAAAATGATATTTACTGCAAGGTTTTTGCAAGATTCCATATTTTTGACTGTGGAATATATTTTTGTTTCCAGTTTATTGAAATTGTTGTAATCCTGTCATCTGAGTAAGTAGAGTTTTTCTGTATTTGGTCAACGTTTACTTCTCCTGTTTTACCCATAAAACCAATAGTGACTGGCATTTTACAACAGTATGGTGATTGCCAAAAGGAAAGGGGGTAGAAGGAGGTAGAAGAGGCTAAAGTGGGGATAAATGGTGATGGAAGGAGACTTGACTTGGGGCAGTGTACACACAATACAACATACAGATACAAATGATGTCTTATAGATGTGCTCACCTGAAGCCTATGTAATTTTGTTAACCAATGCTGCCCCCAACATTCAATGAAAAATTTAAAAGAACCAATAGCTTTGATGACTTTAAACTCAGTCAAAGAACTGAATCTCAGCTGGTTCTTCTGGTGATTCTTTAAACAGCCTAATCTTTCTGTATCTCTAACCCAAAGAATAAATCCGTAATTGACTAGACATATCAGAGGTCAACAGTAAATGCTACAAGTCATTCTTTTCTCTTTGTCTTTGGCAAACACAGAACGTATGGAGTGGAAAGAATCCTTCCTTGTCAATAACACCCAGTTATTCCTGGGTAATCCTGACGGGTTTTCCTCGCTGTTCCACTACAGATTCACAACTTGTAAACCCAACAAAAGTACATTAGAGCTCATTTAAAAACTAGAGGAGTCTTAATAAAAGTTAAATGGAGGCCTCAGGAAGGGCCCAGAGGCAAGGACTGGGAATTGTCTCATCTGCTCCTATATTTATTTGTTTCTATCTGAAAATCTCCCTCTCTCTCCCTCCACCCTTCCCCTTCTCCTCCTTCCCAGATCAACTTTCTAGTCATAAATATATGTATTTATTTTGGCTTATGAAAGATAAGAGGTCACAGGATATGGCTGCCCCCTGACAATAATAAATAAAATCCACATATCACTTTTAGAGTCACATAAAACTTAATTAGCTGTCTCTCAATCCCAATTCCAGAACCCTGGCAGACAGAGGTTTATCAGCTAGTAATTTTTTTCAAATTACCACTAATTGGTTATTCAATCTATTAAATGAATTTGTCATTTTACATATTTAGAAATGAAAAATAGAGTAGAAAATATCAGCCTCTAAGGCACACAGTAAGATGCTGTAAGTATATGAGTATGTATACCTGATACTAATGTAAAATGTACTGTAAGTATCCGTCAAAAAGTTTGAAAACCACTTTTGTAGACCACTTTGGAGAAAATGCTTATGCTTACCTAATCAAACAATATACAGCTTCTTCAAAGAAGGAACTAAAATGCCTTTTATACCTGGCTATGGGATTCATCCTCTGAGGAAGAGGGTACAGTGCAGTTTTAAAGAAGTAGTGTAGTTTTAAAGCATTTCACATGTAGGTGGTACAGAAATTCCCTGAGTCATTCACCACCTGCTCTCACATCTTGTCTCCAGTATCCTCTCTGTGACTGTAGGCCAGATAATTAACTCTCTGGACCTCATATATATTGCATTTAAAATGGGATCTTCATAAAGTTTGTTTCTTTTCCATCTCTCCTTATAGATTTATTGTAGGTATTGAATGAGATAACCCATAGCTTTAGAAAACTGTAGCATTGAGTTCAAAATTTTTACTTTTATAATATTAGGCATTGTTTATCATCATTACTATTATTCTCATTGATAACATGTATTTACCACATTTTTTCTCTTCCTGTGGGGCTTTTCCCTGTTACCATTAATGTGAAGCTTCTACACTAATCCAAGAAGCCTAAATTTTAACAATAAAAGTGTTAATGCCACCTAGAGCCTGAAATACTACTGAGTTTCTTCTGTGAGATGGAGGCTGTTCACTGCATGAATTTCACACTCCAGTGTTAATCCTCCAAGAACTTCAAGTATGCTCTCCCCCTTGTGAGATCCTACTGTTCCTCACACAGGGGGCAATGGGGACTTTTGCTTCCTAACTGTTATAAAGATTGTATCAAGACAGAGTATAGGGTATGCTAATTGGGCTCACTCTTTAATACGTCACTGTTTCCTTATGCTTTAGGATAAGACCAGTGATCCTGGGTACCCTTAAATTCAGATATATTTAAGATTCCAAGTCATTTAAGGAAATTTTACTTGAGTGAATTTTTTCTTTTTTTTTTTTT
This sequence comes from Glossophaga mutica, assembly GCA_039655065.1. Classification (NCBI taxonomy): domain Eukaryota; kingdom Metazoa; phylum Chordata; class Mammalia; order Chiroptera; family Phyllostomidae; genus Glossophaga; species Glossophaga mutica. The sequence continues at coordinate 26,686,078 of CM077308.1, forward strand.
TTTTTGTTTACCCCCAGGGGAGTTCCTTTGTCTTCAATAGACTGGACAGCTTATCCTCATAGTTTCAAGATATATCTAGACATAACTGAATATGAGGGTGAACATAATACACAACATTAGGTCCTCAAATAGAGATTCCCTGTTACCAAGGCAACAATGAAGTGTAGACAGGGTCACTCTTATGTGAATACAAGTATATAGTTACACAGGACCTTGACATCAAAAGGGTTTTGTACTTGGTTTAACACTATGCTGTCACTGTGTTGTAATTCTTAATAATTTTATCTTTGAACTTGAATTTTGAAAATGAAGTACAGTGGGGCAATAGAGCAGAAAAGATTCATGCAATATGTGTCCCATATTCTTTATCACCCAGTTTGCATAAAGTATTCATTATGCCCCATGAAAACAGACTTATCCCAATGGACTCAGAAGCTACAGTAATTCATGAGACTCAACATAAATAAAATGTAAACCTGTTAAGTTTACAACAGAGTGAGCAGAGCTGCTGCTGGCCCCAAGAGGCCACACTTCATTTGAACCAGAATTTGCTTTGAATGTATAAGGGAGATAATGGCATTCAAAGAAACAAGAGTGACCAAGAAACCCTATCTTATCTTTCTTAGTTATTCTACTTCCCTGTATTAGCCAGACACTTAGGGTCAAAAAGACAGCATAGGAAGAGAAGGAAATGTGAAGCAATCCATTATGTCCTTTTTTCCTCTGTCTTTCCTCCCTCATCAGCAAGTCAAACATAAAGAGTACTGGTGGATGTGCATGTATCACGAAGTAAAATTAATAAGTTGAGTTATCTTTGCAAGATGCTTTTATTGTTACAGTAAGAAGACAATACATCTGAATGCATGAGCTACAAAATACAAATTATATAACTTCAGGGATCCCACATAAGAGTTATACTCTTATAATTACATTTAAATTTGGCATTGAATTTACAGGGAAGATGATGGAGTACATAGATGTGAGCTCCTCTCCTCCCAGGGACACACTAAAACTACAACTAAATATAGAGCTACCATCTGAGAACGACCTGAAGACTAGCTAAACAGAATTTCTACAACTGAGGATATAAAAAGGAAGCCACCTAGAGACAGGCAGGGGTAGAGATTGGTCTTATCCGGACACATACCTCTGGTGTGGTGATTCACAACTGGGAGAGATATCACAACCTTGTCCCCTCACCCTGAGGAGTAAGGAATCCAAGCCCCATATTGGCCACCCCCCTAGTCCTAGGGACCTACACAGTGAAGAGGAGCCCCCATAACATCTGGCTTTGAGAACCAGCAGGGATTACATCTGAGAGAGCAGAAGGGCTATAGGAAAACAGGCCTCTACTTTTAAAGAGCCCACGCAAAAACGCATGGGCTCTGAGCTCCAGAGCAGACAACAGTTTGAACAGTGTGCTTGGGTCTTAGTGGAGTAATTACATTGACTAATATTAGGCAGAGGGCTGGAGGGGCAGGGATCAGTAGAATGGAAGCTCTCTGGGGACAGAAATGAACTAAGTGAAGCACAGTAAGGCAAATAACTTATTTCAGTTGCATGTGGGATCTAAAAAGCATGTAAAGATGAACAAAATACACTCATAGACATTGAGACAAATTGGTAATTGCCAGAGGGCAGAGGTATGGGGGAATGAGTGGAAAGGTAAAGGGGAGTAAGAAGTACAAACTTCCATTTACAGAATAAATAAATTGTGAGGATGCAATGTATAGCACAGAGAAAATAGTTAATAATGTTGTAATAACCATGTATGGAGACCAAAGATTACTAGACTTACTGTGATGATCCTATTGTAAGGTATATAAATGTCAAATCAATATGTTGTGCACCTAAAATTAATGTAACATTGTGGTTCAACTACACTTTAATAACAAACTAAAAAAAGCATTGTACAATATTAAGATGAATGGTAAAATTCATGCTAATATTTTAAATTTGTATTTACTTAGGATGGCATTAAGCAGCCAATATTTTAAATTTTACTAAAACTTAAATTTTAGTAAAAATTAAAATTTTAAATTTTAATAATGTTAAATTTTGGTAATAATTTTAAATTTTAGCATGAATGGTAAAATTCATGCTAATATTTTAAATTTTTAATTTGTATTTACTTAGGATGGCATTAAACAGCCAATGATAAACATCGAAAGCACGTTTATCGAAACATCGAAACACCATAAATCGAAAGTAAAACCACAAAAGAAATAAAAACTTTTTAGTACATTTAACATAACATTTTTCCTGCTTTTTGTAGAGGGAAACTGACATTTTCACTTTGCTGGGCTTCGCAAAAAACGGACCTAAGAGTAGAATCAACTAAGAAGTTGGATGCAGGAAATGTGAGCCTTTTGGGATATTTAGTTTCATTTTCTAAAGTTCTTTTCTCCTCTAAATCAACACATTTTACTTTTCTGGGTGATTGCGTTTCTAGGAAAATCTTACTTCAACACAGTTGTTTATTATTTACATTTTTTTCAATTTACCTGTTGACATGAAGGGAAAGAAATGCCCGTGTATCTCTCCGCATTCCTACTTCATTTGGTTCCCTCTCCACTGAGTTCCACCCTCACTGCTTCGCACTTAGATTTCCCGGGTGATGAGTTGGATGGCATTTCTCAGCAAGGCTCCTTGGGTGTTCTAGCAGTTTAGATCACCTCCACTGCAGACAAAGCTGCTAGAAACACATGCAAAACTGAGTTCCCCTCAGAGTTATTCTGAGAACCTTAATTCATTTGAGAAGTGGAGGATGGCAAAGAACTTCATCCTACACTCCAACTTACAAAGCAGAGAAAAACACTGAATTTTTTGTGATGACAGATCAGAGGAGAAGTCAGTCAGAAACAGCGTCGTAGCATAGATGGCCAGAATACAACAACCCTCACACGTCCCAGGCAACGACAGCATTTCCCTCTTGGTAGCGACAGTTTTCCTGAGGTGTGGTTAGAGGTGCAATGAGCCCAACGCAATGTGTGGGATTGCAAAGAAGGGGATGGGAATGTTGATAGCAAACCAAATGATGAGGCTAAAGAGGCCCACAGGAGGAACCATATGGCCATGCATATGCATGGTGATTTGGATCAGGAGCACATGTGGCTGGATGACAGGATGGGACTGTTGGGGGAGGGCAGTCGGAATCGGTCCTAAACACTACTTACTCTCCACTGAGTGCTTCCCCGTGGTGGAAAAATGGCTCTCAATTATTTGAAATGGATTTCTTCACACTCACAAGCTGGGGAATATCTGGATCTGAGTATGAGTACCACAAAAGTATTACGGCTTGCACTCTTTCTGCATTGGAGAAACTGAGTTCTTCCCATATATTTAAAAAAAAGCCCTGGCTGGTGTAGCTCAGTGGATTGAGCGCGGGCCTGCGAACCAGAGGATCGCGGTTCGATTTCCAGTCAGGGCACATGCCTGGGTTGCAGGCCAGTTCCCGGCAGGGGACACACGAGAGGCAACCGTACATTGATATTTCTCTCCCTCTCCTTCTCTCCTACCCTTCCCCTCTAAAAGATAAATAAATAATAATAATTAAAAAAAAGAAAAAAACTGTTAAAAAAAACAACTTTGATTGATTTTTGCCATCTGTGTTCTTTTTGACTAATTTCTCACACATCTTTCTAACATTTGATGATGATGACGATGATGATGGCATACATATCAATACTATTTATTTAGCTAGACATAACCTTATAGAAAATCTGCAGGAACCCATCAGTATTGTTTGAACCATAACTATGAAGAGATCGTGTTCCTCTCAATATAGTGAAGCAATACAGGTGAGAAACAAGGCCTATAACGTTTACTAAATGCCATCTCGACGCTGCTTAGCCACTTTGTTGTGTTACATGTTGAAACAAAAATATCGTGGGATCTCCGTAAAGAATAATTTGGCATCAATGGTAACTATAACAGAACTTACTAGTTGTGAATGAATTGAAGTGGTATAAGAAGCTGTTATATACCCGATATTAGTAACATTTCATCCTCAAGGCAGCTTCCTCCTAAATGTAATTTCAGACATCATTCTCTATCTGTAGGTCTAGAGTATACCTTCTGAACCAGTGCATATAAAAAATTGACAGTTACTTTCCAGGCTATGTGCTTTTAAGGAAATTTTCCAAATAAGAAGAGCAACCAAATGAAATGTAAAGATTGAGAAATTTTACCTTTATTCTATTTAAAAATTCAAAGTATTCTTGTCATTCCTTACAAGTAATGTTGTAATGGTGAGGCCTCTGAGTCAATCAGTGACATTATTGCTGAACACCTAACCCCTGTTATACTGTTGTCTCTAAAATAAAGAACATGCATCATCTAATGTTACTTTAAAGGAATCAGCATACAGCAAAGGCTAAAAAGTACACAAAATGCCAAATGAATTTTTGTTAAACAAATATCTGTGAAATAGCATATCTGCAAGGTGCTTTTTGAGGTGCCATGATGCAGTGATGACAGAAATATTTCTTCTTTTATAGAGCTTGCATTTGATTTAAAGTATACAGAGACTTAAACAAACAGGTAATTTCAGATTAGAGTTGTAAAGAAAGTGAAAGAATTAAATATTGAATGACTATATGTGAGGGCTTTTTAAACTAGTGATAAAAATCCTCTTGAGGTCACATGTTTGAAACCCGATTCATGAGAAGGGACCAGGCATGTAGAATCTGGAGAGAGTACTTCCCAGACTAGCAAGAAATATGAAGAACTTGAGATGCAAGTCACCTTAGAGAGTGTGAGATTCAGGGGAAACAGACAAATGATCAGGATGGCTAGACTGTAATAAGCAAGGCAGAAAGAAGCAGGAGCATAAGCCAAACAGGAGAGATCGCGTAGCAGGAATCAGATCATACAAAGCCACAGCACATGTTTCAACTCCCCCTGCTCCCCTTCATCACCACCCCCACCCTGAACTAATCCCATTTTGACAGGTTTTTATATCTATATTTGCTCTGTCTTAACTCCATCCTTTGCTTCCACGAGGACAGGCCATGTCTTACTCTTTCTAATGAAATGCAGATACAAACCAGATTGCTCTATCCTTTGATATTTAGAAGAGTTTGGCTTAAAATGCTCAAATATTAAGTAGTAGGAAAACCAATAAAAGTTGCAACTCTTCAAAGATTTTTGTGAGTGAGGAATACTCACTGAGTTAATTTAATTTGAAAATTAATTAGTTGAATTAAAAAATTTGAATACCTAATGAATAATTTAAAAGAGGAAAGAAATCCTGATAATTCCCATGTGGTAAAGATAAAAATAAAACTTAAAATCAAGAGTTCCAATTTAATGCTGGAGAGGTTGGCTAAGTTTATCATGAATAAATAAGCTTTATATTAAAAAAATCTACCTACAGAATAATCATCACATTCTGATGATATGCAAAGAAGAATTTTCCAAATATTCAAGGAATGGATACATGGTCTCCATTTTATAAAAGTAAAATGTTCAAGAGAATGGAAAAAAAAGTGAAGATTTCCAAACTTATTTTGAGTTTAGCATGTCTGGACTTAGTGCTAAGGCACAAAAATGGCTGTACAAGAAAGTAAAAATGTAGGCAAATCTCATTTAAAGACACATATGCAAAATCCTAATTAAAATATTAAAAACTAAATTCAGAAATATACATTTTAAAAAATTCACAGCATGACCCCAAACTAATTAACATAATTAGACACATTAGTAGGTTAAAAGGGAGGTAAAAATTCAATAGAACATCATGAAAAAGAAACTTCTTAGCAAACTAGTAATAGAAAGGTGTTTCTTAACCTGCTAAATTCAATCCACAAAATTCACTGAAAACATTATAGTTAACATTTCACTGGAATTCTAGTCAAGGCATAGCAAAGAAAGAAACATAACTGTCTATGTTCATAGTCAGTTTAATTTTCTATATAGTAGATTTAGAAAACTCTATATGAACATCATTAAAAACAAAGAACAGGCAAGTTTGTTAGTTGTATACAACGAGATCAACACATACATGCACACACACACACAAAAGTTTTTCCACTTAACAGTAAGAAATAATTTTTAAAAACTTATCCTGAGAAAAAGTAAATGTCATAAGCCATTTCGTTCCATGGGAAGACTCTTACTGTATGTGCGGGGTGTGTGTGTGTATGTATGTATCTACATTGAAGCTACAGACCAATGTGGACATGTGTATGATATTAATTATTCCAAGAACAAAAATATTCAAGAACATCATCTATATATAATAATAATTAATCTAGTCTAATTGGCCTTTCAGTTGGACAACTTCCAGTCTGAAAGTCTGGGAAAGTCATTGTATCGCTGCTTTGATCATTTCTTTCTCTTTGTTCTCTTTTCCTGGTTCACCTATTATTCACATGCTCTATTTCCTTTTCTCTTTTATGTCTTTTCAAATTTTTTGCTCTAATTTTGAGAAAACTTCCTCAACTATATTCTCTAACACAAACTATTATTTTTATTTTATCTACATAATTATAATTTTCAAGAATCCTTTTCTGTTCACGGAATATTCTTTTTTATAGCATCAGGTTTCATAAATGCATCTCCAATTTTTCAGGGTATACCATTTATAATATTTTAATGTTTTTCCTTAGTATGCTTTTCCACCAAGATGGTTTCTCTTACTTGTTCTTGTCCATTTCTTGCTCGTCAATAACTTTCCTCTCTTACATGAATATATTTGGCTCTATAGAAATAATTGAATACCGGCAATTTAAAAAGGCTGATTGTGCTTTACAGAATGATATAGATGTATCATTTATTATTCTTTTTCTTCAGCTAATCTTTAGAAGAGAGCTCTAATCTCCTTAATTTTGGTAAAAAGGATTTAGTTTCCAACATTCTGGAGGTCAAGTAGGGATATAACTCTAAGGGTCTCTATTTTTACCCTTCATTATACATATTATTACCTAATTTTCCTCTTTCTCAGAAGTGTAACCCTTATTTTAACTGTGCCTTGCATCTTCAATTGAAATATATTCAGAATTACTCTTTTAAGATAATAAATCCCTGTATATTTACTGGGGCAGAAAAAAAGCAGTCAGTCATCAAAGTAAAGGAAGGGTGAGGATCTAGAAATCTAACTGCTCATTAAACAACTTTAACCCAAGCTTCTTCATTTTAGCTTTCTTTTCTCTCTCAGTTTTTGCAATTCCTATGCCTTTCATGTTTTGTCTAATAAAACACTCATCTCAATCTGTTCCCACTGCTAGATTGTACTTCTGCTCTATTGGGTTCTTTAACTTGCTTATCAGTCACCCTCTTAATTTTTGTCCTCCACATTTTTTCTCTTCTCACATTCCTGTGTATTAATGCCTTAGTAAAATTATCATCAAAAAAGAAAGAAAGAAGAATATATGACAGAGATCTTGTAAAAATGACTCCTGTCTTACGATAATGGATGAGAAGGCAATATAGCAGAGCAGTTAGTTATCTTTAAATTAAACAATAAATAAAATACAATTCCAATTAAGATGTGAAAATGATTTTTCACAGAAATTCACAATCTGGGTTTTAAAGTCCTAATACAGCAAAAGGCCAAGACAATTTTAAAAAAATGAGAAGTAGAATTCCCCTACAAGATATGAAGATGCCATAATGCTAAAGAATTGGATAGTGTTTGCTTTCTGTAGAAACAGAAAAGTAGACACTCAGAAAGGAACTGTAACCTTGGACATAGATCAATTTATAGATAGGAAATTGGTGTATGACAAACTTGGCATGTTAAATCAGTGGGGGAAAGACAGACTGTTTATAAAGTGATTGTAGGAAAAATGGCTAGCCATATGACAATAAATAAAACCAGGTTCCCTGCTTTACATCATATTTCACATAACCTCAAATCTGAATTAAAGGCTTAAACATTAAAACTTTTGGAAGAGAATATCTTTGTATATTAGTAACAGGTAATTATTTCTGGAAAAATACTCAAAAAGTGTAAACTTTAATGGGAGAAATCCTTAAGAACCAGAGTAAAGTTAAAAACTTTGCATTACAGATGATACCATAAATAAAATTAAAAGATAAATATCTTTATGGTAGAAGGCATCTCCATAGCATGTGATCAATAAAGAACTGGCATCAAGATTATACTAAACATTTAAAATATGCCTTCAAATTAACATTAGAAAGATAAACAATTCAAAAGTAAAGAACCAAAACAAACAAACAATACAGGAAGAGCTAATTCAGGGAAGGGAAAGCCTGAATGACCAATAAAATAAGAAAAAAAATATTCAACATCAGCTGTTATTTAACTAATATAGTAGGCAGTTAGGCTTGGACAGAGTAGGGATGACAGACCAGATACAGAAGGTCACTAGGGCTGAAAAAGTCAGGTGCCTGAAAATAGGCAAAACTTGGAAAACAAGGACCTCACCCCCAGGGTGAGGTTTCCTCCCTCAGCATATCACTGGTCATGTAATTTAGACTCTCTGACCTTTCATATCACTGGTCATGTGGTTCCGACCTACCCCTGACCTCTCCTCCCCCCGCATGTCAGGAGTCCTGTAGTAGAACCTCTTAGAGGAAGAACAAGGGGGCCAGAGAATAGCCTCATGTGACTCTCTTGCTTGACCACTCCCTTAAGCAGCAAGGCATCAAATAATCTTAGAACCAAAGACTAGGGTCCGCTGACCACAGAGACAGAGTTTTAGTCAAACTAGAGATAACATCTAGGCCTCAGCTGTGTTTCAGCTCCAGGACCAGAAAAGCAGCAAGTCCAGACAAGGTAAAGCCATGGCTGACACCAGGACCAGCTGACATGATGACTAAAGACCTGCCCTGGCGCCAACTAGTCAGTGGAGACCATGACCTTCAGGGGACAGGTCTGGAAAGCTGATGAATATTCTCTTGTGACCCTCCCCTGAAGTGCTTGCCTTTGGAAAGGAGATAAAAAAAAAAAAAAACCCTTAGGACAGAGAAACCAGCGAGCTCTTTCTCTCTCTGGAACAGGCTTGCACCTTTTCTCCTCACTTTCCCCATGAGTCTTCTCTCAGCCCTTCTCTTCCCTAAGCTTCAAAGGCCCTTCCTTTGCCTCAGTAATTTGTTTCCTGAGTCCACGCAGCCCAGTTCGCTCACCTTTTCCACCTCTGTGACTTTCTAAATAAACATTCTCTTACCACTTGAGTTTTCTGGCTCTGAATAGTTTCCTTGCCAAATTCAAGTACCGAGGTTACCAAACCAAGGTCACTGACCCAAGGTCCAGTGATATTCTGGCACCATTTTGCTGCTAAGAAAACTACTGTTAAATTGTAAAAATTTAAATTTAAAAAAGATTAAGTCGTAAGATAAGTAATAAGAGCAAAGTGTAATATAATTCATACAAGTGAGCCATTTATAGGAAAAAGTTCAGAAAAGAATACTAAATATATATATAATATATATATATGTTTATATATAAATATATATATAATTTTTAAAAACCTGTATGAGAATATCATACTACTTCAAGATAGTCATTATTCTTTGGATAAAGTGCACGGTAGTAGTATATAAGGAGACTTCAATCATATCTCCAAATTTTATTTCTTTAAAAATTAGTATCTAAGCCCTGGCTGGTGTAGCTCAGTGGATTGAGCGCGGGCCTGCGAACCAGAGGATCGCGGTTCGATTCCCAGTCAGGGCACATGCCTGGGTTGCAGGCCAGTTCCCGGCGGGGGACACACGAGAGGCAACCGTACATTGATATTTCTCTCCCTCTCCCTCTCTCCTACCCTTCCCCTCTAAAGATAAATAAATAAAAATCTAAAAAAAAAAAATTAGTATCTAAAGCAAATTTGAACACACAAAACTTCACAGAGCTCGTAAGTGAAAACTTCACAAGCTAATAAGGGCCCTATTTTCGAATGCAAGGTCCTTGTTCTTTCCATTTGGCCATAGTCTTATCATTTGAAGAAAGTTCATGGAGTCAGAAACAATGAGGAGTTTCCAGGGGCAAATACAGCAACTCTCTCAATATTTTTATCCATGGTGCTTGGGGTATTAAAATATCAACTCAGTTTAGGGAAAAAAGAGCAAAACCACTTGTTTGCTATTATATGTGAAAAAAAATAACATTTTTAACTGAATAATTTTCATTGTTTTATTCTGTGTAATATGGAGCCTACTTAAAACAGCAAAGTGATTCTCATGCTCTTATTTATTTCATAAATCTCTCCAAAAATTCTCTTTATCAGATTTTCCATATGGCTGCTATCCTGGTATGCTTTGTGTGCATTCACGAATCAAGTAGCAAAGACCAGAGGCTGGACACATCATTATTATGAAGTGCACATTCCAGGAAAAGATATAGAAATGCAGCAGACCTCTTCATATTGAAGAAACTAATCCCTAAGAGTCAGTGCTACCGAGAGGTTTTCAATGAATTGCATGAATAAGTCCTTTGAGTTCTAATGCCTTCAGACTCTGTCCAGAGGGGATAATGTGTTTGATTTTTTTAATCCATGATACCTTGCTACATTATCCATTCCATTCATTTCATTTAATTAATTATTCAATTAAAGAATTGAAATTGCTTAATACCCTGTATATGTTTGTACATCCTCATCAGCATTCTGGGGAAAGGGAGAACTGCTGTGTTCATCTCCAATGAGATCAAAATATCTCTATAAGAAGGAAAAGCAAAGCTGTTCACTTTACAGCCAGTGAGATACAGAGCTTAGCTTGCCCTTATAAAATTATAGAATACCATGCTATTGTCAATTCCATAACTGATCAACTATCTTTAAAGGCATTGATTTATTTCATGGTGCCTTATACATTTAATGACTTCAGGATTTACACAGATTGTAGAATGCCCTTCTTGTCATGCTAAGGATTTACCCATCTATCAATATTCGCTCTTTAGAGTTAGGAAATATTTATTTCATCTGCATGATAAGTACTATGTCATCTTTAATGTCATATCACCTTCAAAAGATAGTAAAATATGCAACAGCATGCAATATTTCTGTTAATGCCAGCATAACACTATGGCAAAAAGAGAATCTGAAAGCATCCAAAATGTAAATGTCAAGTGTTTAATAATATTGGGTTGGTCAAAAAGTCCATTTGGTTTTTTCCATAAGATGGCTCTAGTAGCACTTAGTTATCCTTAACTTTATCTGAAACAATTTTGTTAGATTGTACAGCTCTCCTTCCAGCATACATTTTTTTAAAAAGTGGTAAATTTTTGTGTAGCAATATTTATAATGAAGATGGAAGAAAATAAACAACATTCTTGGCGTATTATGCTTTATTACTTCAAAGAAAATAAAAATGTAACTGAAATGCAAAAACAGATTTGTGCAGTGTGTGGAGAAGGTGCTGTGACTGTATAAAGGACACATGGACAAAAACTATGGGGGAGTAGAAATGGGAGGGAGGTGGGGAGGGCTGGGGTGGCGGGTTCGGGTGAGAATAAAAGACAGAAAACTGTACAAGATCAGCAATTAAAATACAAATTAAAAAAAATACTCCCAACGGAAAAAAAAAAGTGGTCAAAAGTAGTATAACGTTGATTGTTCTCAATTAATGCCTCAGTTTGATCGTATCACCTTCAACTGGTCTACCCAATCATGGATCATCGTCTACTGAGAAATCTCCAGCATGAAACTTTGCAGACTACTTTTGACACATTCGATCAGTCACAGAACCTTTTCCATATACTACACAAATCTTTTCTTGCATTTCAGTTGCGTTTTTTACCATCCTTGAAATCATAAAGCATAATATGCCAAAAATGTTGTGTATTTTCTTCCATCCTCATTATGAAAATGGCTACACAAAAATCCACCACTTTTGATTTTTTTAAAAAAATGCATGCTGATGTGACAGCTGTCATAATACAATCTAACAAAATTGTTTTGAATAAAGTTGAAGATAACTAAGTGCTACTAGAGCCATCTTACAGAACAAACCAAATGAACTTTTTGGCCAACACAATGGTACAAAAGATATTAAACAAAGAGGAAGTATCCCAATAGATCCACAGTCCTCCTCCCCAGATGTAACTACCATTAACTATTAACAGTGTCTTGCATATTTGCCTCAAAATGTTTGTGTCTATGAAATAATAAGTTTTATTTTTGACTACAAGTATTTATACACAACTATGTAAATGCATATATATGTATATACAACTAAAGCAAATATAACTTATGGAACATATATTTCATATTATAATCTATTTATATTATAAAACTTATATAATGTATCTTTATATGTTATATAAATAATAATATCTATAAGTAATATATGAAACTTATTCACAAGTGACTATTTTACATTATATCACTGATCCTCCCCTTGCTGACTTACTAAATTATGTCGGAGACTACTTCAAATGAGCATAAATGCCTCACTTGATAAATAAGTTTGATAACAATACTGTAGTGAACATCCTTGTCAAATAGCTTTGTGTCTGGATGAGAGTATATCTGCAGGATACATTACTGGAAATAGAATTGCTCAGCCAAAGGGTTTGCACATCGATGTAACTTTGCCAATTTGTCCTGACTTTTTTTTCGTTATGAGACAACACATGATAGTTTAAATGAGCGCTAATACAGAGGATGCAGATAACTGATCATTTTCTTTCCTCTCCTATTATCTCCCTTCTCAGCCAGTATCCTCTCTTGAAATGTATCAGATTAGAAGGCTCCTTTCAGATCTTTCCATTCATTAAACACATCTCCTAAACTCATTGGTTTATTCATTGAAAATATGACAATTTTATTAATCAAAATATGACTTTGCCCAAGTGATGATCTTATACCCTTAGTATATGCCTAATAATCGAAGACTTTATATGTATGTATATATATGAGTGTATATACATACATATATATATATATGAATGAGTTAATTCAAACTCAGGAAGTCTATAAATAGGAAACAATATTCATTAGTGAATTCATGAATTAATTTTCAGTTTGTTTTTGTAAGTCAAAGAATAAATATTTTTTCAATATAGATTCTGTGCCTCACTGACAAAGTCAGCATCTGGAAGCAACCTGGGCTTGGTCCTTGTTAAGGAAAGACCACACGTGTGGATTATCACATATTTGTGAAATTCAAATACATCCTCTTTCTTAAACTTCAAATAAACAAACAAATAGAATAATAGAGAATAAATGGTATGCATTACCCAATTATTTAATATGCCACTGGTTTTAATACTCTTTGCCAATGTCAGTTCAGGCTTGAGATTTAAAGGCATTAGAGTTTAATCATTATTATTTTCCCAATTATTGTAGCAGATTGTGTAATTTCATATGCTGAGATCTGCATGCAAGAGGATTATTGGGGAGTGTTCTAGAAACATAATTCATGTGGTTACCACTTTCAGTGTTCCTCATTACTTCATGCATATCTCCATCTGTCTTGATCATCCTTTGGGCTGAAGGACTTCCTTTAACATTTCCTGCAGTGCTGATCTCCTAGCAATAAATTCTTTCAGTTTTGTCTAGAAAAGTTTTTATTTCATGTTCATATATGAAATTATTTGTATTGGATACAAAGTCAAGTTTAACAGCTTTTTTAAAAAAATGTTATTTGTTTATTTTTAGAGAAGGGAGAAACAGAGGAAGAGAAACATCAATGCGTGGTTGCTTCTCGCATTCCCCCAACTGGGGACCTGGCCCACAACCCAGGCATGTGCCCTGACTGGGAATCGAACTGGTGACCCTTTGGTTAGCAGGCCGGTGCTCAATCCACTGAGCCACACCAGCCAGGGCAAGTTTAACAGCTTTTGTAACTCAGTACATAAAAGATGTTGCTCCACTGCCTTCCTGACTGCATTGTTTTTGATAAGAAATCTGCCATCATACTTAGTTTTGATCCTTTGTATTTCTTTTTCCTGTTTGCTTTAACTATTTAAAATCATTATTACTGGTTTTGAGCCATTTAGAATGGTGTATCTTGGCATATTTTTCTCCATGTTTCTTGTGTCTGGGGATTATTGAGCTTCTTGTTACTATAGGTTTATAGGTTTCATCAAATTTGCAGAAACTTTCCAGATCAGTTTTCTAAATATTTTTCTCCCTTCATAATCCTTTAAGGATTTAAAACATATTAGTTCATTTGAAGTTGTCCCACAGATCAATAACACTGTTAATTTTTGAGAATTATTTTTTTCTGCATTAAATTTTGGTTAGTTACTCTACTTACGTTTTCAAATTCACTTACCTTTTTTCCTGCACTGTATAGTGTGTTGTTAATCATACGCACTTATACAATGCATGTATTTCATCCCACACATTACGGTTCTTATCTCACTTAGGTTGATGAGGGTCTTTTTTTATATCTTCTATAGTTCTACTTAACTTTTTAAACATGTGGAATATCTTTAAAATGACTGTTTATGAAGTCCTGGTGTGCTAATTGCAGTATCTTGCTCAGATCTGGCATGGTTTCAATGGTTTTTTCTCCTCATTGTGGGTAATATTTTCTTACATATCTGATAATATTTGATTGAGTGCCAGACATTTCAAATTTTATTTTATTGGGTGCTAGATATTATTATATTATTTTTTATGTTTTTATTTTTAGAGAGATGAGATGGGAGGGAGATAGAGAAGGAGAGAAACACTGATGTGAGGGAGAAACATAGATCGGTTTCCTCTTGCACACGCCCAACCAGGGACCTGGCCCACTACCCAGGTATGTGCCTTGACCACAGATCCAACCAGTAACTCTTCAGTTTGCAGGATGATGCCCAACCCACTGAGCCACACCAGTCAGGGCTATATTCTTATAAATACTGTTGAGCATTGTTCTGGGATGCAGTTAAGGTACATGAAAGTAGTTTGATTCCTTCTCATCTATCTTTAATGATTATTAGTTGCTTCTGGATTCATAGTCTAGAAATAATTATTCCCTACTACTGAGGCAGACCTTCTTAGGTACTCTGTCTGTTCCCTGTGATGTATGAGATTTTTTTTTTAAATTAACCATTTTTATTTTTATTTTTATTTTATTTTTAATCAGTATTTTTTAATTGTTGATATTGTACAGTTTTCTGTCCTTTACCCCGCCCCCAGCCCATCACCCCAGCCCTCCCCACCTTCCTCCCATTTCCACCCTCCACAGTTTTTGTCCATGAGTCCTTTATACTTGTTGCTCTAAACCGTTCCCCTTTTCCCCTGAAATTCCCTCCCCTCCCCCTCTGGTCACTGTCAGACTGTTCTCAATTTCAGTGTCTTTGTTTAATATCATCAAAATGTCCATACTACCCAAAGCAATTTACAGATTCAATGCAATACCTATTAAAGTTCCAATGGCATATTTCACAGAGATTTTTCAATCTGCCTGCTGCTAAGAGGCACTGTTTCTGGGCCTGTGTGAAGGCCAGACACTGTTACCCCTAATCTTTTTCAGCAGTTGTTTTCTTAGTCTTGAGTAGATTTCTGTGTGCATGTGTAGCTAAAACCCTGACGCAAAGTCTTCGCAGACCTTAGGGATTTTTTTCTGTGTATTCTCTCTGGTAATTCGGCCTTTGCTCTAGCTGCAAGACTCTCAGCGTGCCTCCTTAATCCAGGAGTCCTTTAGACTCCACAGTTTTCCCCTCTGAAATCCATGGCCTGGCTACTCTCTAAAACTAGTCATCTAGGGGATTTTTTAAATCTCTATTAATTTGTTGTTTCATCTCTCAGGGTTTTCATTGTCCTTCCTTCCTTCATGTTCAGTACTTTGAGAACTATTATTTCAAATATTTTGTCCTATATTTTTATTGTTTAATCAATTAGCAAATTTTCCCCTACCAATTAGCAAATTTATTCTTTGGCTCAGAAATCTAAAGACAGTTGGTGAAGGGAACTCTTTTTCTCATGTCTATTCTATAGAAAGGAACTTCAACAAAAGGATTACAAATAAGCACTGGATTTGTATTTTGGCTCCATCAATTTGAAAAAGATAAAAGATCATCCTGTGCCTCAATTTTTATACGTATAAAATAAAGATATTAATCATGCCTGTTAAACAAATTTTACTCAGTATTAAAGAAGTTAATATATTATATTAAATAATAGAGCAGTTATGTTTAGAACAAGACCCGGTAAGTAATAAATTCGCTGTAAAAGTTAACTACAAAAAACATTATGGAGATAATATTTGAGATTTGCCTTTATAATAATTTACTTAGTGCAGCCATGACAGCATGTGAAACTTTCATCAAAACATGGCTAGATTTTATTGTGAGGGACCTCTAATGAATTATTTAATATTTAGTTTAGTATTTTTAATATTTATCAGGCCCCAAATTTCTGCTGATTTTGGTAAATTTTAGTCCATAACCCAGTGAAGTTAGTAATAATTAATGTAAAACCAAACAACCATCAAAAAATAAGGAAATGATTAAGGTAATCCATTTGTGCAGGCAAACCCCTTGGTTGAGTGTGTATTCAGATTTCTCCAGCTTACTCCCAAAATGTCACTGCTGATGGGGTAGGTGCTTAATTTTAACTTGAGAAACAAATTGTTCTCTTCAAAACCCCACATTTTTCTAAGCATTTCCAGTTCTGTACTACTATACCAGAATAATTCAATGTTCTATTCAATAACTATTATGAAACTATTTATTTACTTAAAATTCTATAAAATCCCAATGCAAGTGAGAAAGAGCCCAGGCTATATCCATGATGGTCCAGTCTACTTTCTCTTTGGTTATGTAGCTCTGGGTGACTTGCAGCAAAGTGCAGAGAAAGATTTTCCTGACTCCTCTGAGCTTCTTCCTCTCCCCTCTTCTTTAGCAACTTTAACAATTAATACTACATTGCCCCATAAAAAGCAATAAATAAAATCACTGATCAGCATTGTTGCTGGTAAGGTATGCTGGTAAAAGGGAATCTAGATTGACTGCATGTTTACTATATGCCAGAGTTATTTTTTAATAGTATGTGGTTCTTCTTCCCCTTTTCACAATACCAATCATTCATTACTCCCATTTTCCTGATGGCCACTGTATATTTCTATAGGAGAAATATGGGTGGCTCAGGTATTTGGCCCCACTATTTATGATCATCTAACTAAGAGATTAGCACACAAGTAATTTTGATAATAACAGTGAAATTCATTCAACATTATCTCAGTTAATTCTCACAATAACCCTATGCTATATGAGGTCCAACTGGAAAAATCCGTCCATTGTTAATGGAATGAAAATGGTTTACATGATATTGATGTAACTTCGTAACCAAGGAGAGTGGGCTGGAATGCACATGCATAAACAATGACTACTTCACTGTACTAGTCAGTGGGGGAGATACATGCCCTTGAGTGAGCATGTATACAGTGTGGCTGCTGCATTCAAAATGACTGAATGAGTAGAGCAACAAGTCTGCCATCAAATTTTGCATTAAGCTTGAACATTCCTCCACAGAAACTACTTAGATGATTCAGAAGGTCACAGCTATGGGCAACTGGTGATGGGCAGCCTCATCACAACAACGCGCCCACTCCTGCATCACGTCTTATGCATGTCTTGGCAAAACATCAAATCACCCTAGTGACTCAGCCCCCACTACGTCCCAGATTTGGCACCCCGCAACTTCTGGCTTTTCCCAAACTAAAATTACCTTTGAGTGGAAAGAGAGTTCAAATCATGGATGAGATTTAGAAAAATACAATGGGACAGCTGCTGCCAAATGGGAGCACTGTGTGAGGTCCCAAGGTGCCTGCCTACTTTGAAGGGGACTCAGGAGTCATTGTCCTATGTACGATGTTTCTTGTACCTTGTATCTTCTTTTTCGTATTGTGTGGTTGGATACCTTCTGAACAGACCTCCTACATACTGTTATCAACACGTCACTTATGGGAAAAAACGAGTTTTAGAAATTTTGCACCAGGTTTCTCAGTACAGAGCAGGGCTATACACTAAAAATGTACACTTACAGTCACTTACACTCTGTCACCTCATATTTATTAAACTTTAAGGCAAGGCAGGCTTTTCACACTAAGCACACACAATAGGGTACCTTTAACTTAGCACACATAAAATAAGAAAATTCATTCCAATGAAATCAACTTTATTTTCCAAAAATTGTCAGTAAATAAAATCCTTGAAATAATTTTCTTGAATTTTGTTTTATTGATATGTAAAATGAATTCCTTTAAATTGGATTAAAAAAGGACTCTCCCTAGATATGCTTTTCACTTTTGGCCTTAACAATTTTTCTGTTAAATAGGTAGTTTCTTTATTAAACAAACTTTGTGTTATTAAAAGCAAAGAGAGAACATTCATTCTAAAAGGAAGCTGCATTAACATTTGTGTTTTAAGGTTCAGTATGATGTTTAATTTGGTCTTTGAGTGACAGGCCTGGGACGATGTACATTTTTATCATTTAGGACTTCTATAAGTTTGGCGTGTCTCAAACTATCCCTGAACTAAAAGTAAGATAGGCTCACTTTTGAGAGTATTGCTTAGGAATTGGTCAGATCTTAGGAAGGCTGTATTTGATCACTGCCCTGCTTCATTTCACCACAGAGATATCCATGCCATACAGAAACCAAAAAGATTACTTTTACTTTAAAGTGTTTCTTTTAAGTGTTCCTTCACATTTCTCATCCCTCCTTCTAAACTGGTCTCAAATATAAAATTTCATTTCTGAATCACTAACAGTCAACTGATGTTTCCACCCTCCCCTTAGAGGAGAGTGGTTTGCCAATTTCATTTTCAACGTGTTGCTAGTTTTAAGAATTCTTTTTCTCTCCCTTTCTCTTTGCCAAAAGAGAAAAGTAGGTGAGAAAAAAAGGATCACCAGACAAATCATTATAGGCATTTTTTTGGAAACATCCCCTATAATTTAATTTTCTGACCTTTATGTTTATATCAAGAAGCACAATGTCTGACTACAGAAAGAGAAATTTCAGCATCATCACCTATATCCTTCTAAAAATAATAATTTGATATAGCCCTACAACAATCATTATCTGTTTCTTAGTTGGCTTGACAAAGACATTCTATCTTGTCGACCTACCAGCACGGCGAGCACTGAAAATCAGGGACTTTGGTGCGGGGTGTTCAAGAGAAGAATGATAATGTACACAACAGTTTAAATAGTTTTCTGCTGCTTTTAAAGAGTGTTTACAGTGGTTATAGTTCTTCTAGTCAGTCTGTAAAATTACCCTAAGCATAAACTACTTTTGGGAGAAGCAAGGTGGGCAGAGGAATAATAAAAAACTGACAAAGGTTAATTCTGAAAATACGAACAGCGGGCCAGCAATGAGACAGAACGGGGAGTGTGGGGGAGCGGGTGGGGGGCGGGCGATGAGATAGAACATGAATCATGCCTGAGGCTTTCTAAAATTGCCTACAAATAAATAATTGTCTGTTATGCCTAAAAACATCAAAGGGAGAAGGAAATTTCTTTTTTAATGCCATACATCAAATAGCCCCCCACCATAATAAGTTGGATTTTCTTAGGATCTTTCCCCCAAAAGCACACCATGGTCACATGAGTATGTAGAAATTTAGTCTCATGATATTCCAGTGGATGCTGTAGATATATTTTCATTTAGCAGTTAAGAAAATGTAAGGGCTGTAGTTGGAAATCACTGTGATTACAACAATGACCTTTGCTATGTACCAGCAAAATGGTATGCATATTCTGTGCAAAGCACTGTGCTAAATTCTTTACAATCATGATCTCTTTTAATATTTCAAATAATTCCACTGGCTTGATATGGTTCATTCCCTTGTAGAAAAAAGATGTTCAAAGTGCTTACAAACCTCACTTAGTGTGAGTACCTTCTAAGAGGAAGGGTCTGATTTGAATCTAAATCTTTAATATTCTGAAATGTTATTGTTAACCACCAGAAAGTAGTGACCCCACGGATGCCCTATGTGATGCTACACGCTTTAGTTCAGAGTGGACTGACCCACAGAATACTGATGAGAAGTCGGGGAATCTGTATTCAAGAAACTGAGCACCCCGTCTTTTCCCGAAGCAGCTGCACCACGCGGCGCTGCTGACCACACTGCGGAGGACAGGCTGTCACTCCTGTCGTCAGACCATGTGTCAGGGAAGATGGGTGGGGGCCAGCACAAGTGGTGGATGAAATGGAAGGAGGTGAGTCATGCTCTCATCTCAACATCTAAAAATAATCACGCCATATTAAAAGAACACATTTCCTCCTATAAAAATGAATATATTTTTTACCTATATATCTGTAATTTTCCAGTTCCAAACAGTGTGCCATTGGCACTGAGATGTATCCCTCGAAAATATTAACTCCCATTCCAAGAAGCCAGGGAGCCAATTTAAATTGCGGCACCTACACAGGCCATTGATAATGCAGGCTGAGCAATCAGTTGGTTGCCAGGGTTGTCCTTTGAAATAACTTGAAGAGAAATGGGCATAGTTCAGAGGGTTTTTAGACACAGTTAGTATCTTTTGCCCACAAACTCCCTCACCAGAGGGCTTTAGGAGGTAGGATAATTTTGTCCAGCTTCATCAAAATCCATATCTAGGCCCTCACATTTATATGAAAGAGAAACAGACAGATTTCCCCATTCCTTGTAATCACAGCAATAAATCTGCCATTACTGAAGAAGATCAGACCCTGGGTGGTTTTTGAAGGGGCACCAAAGGGACAAAGGAATATGCCTGGGAGAGTAAAAATACATCTAAGATCTGCATAGTGAATCACAGGTTATTTTTAAAACTGAACTTGAATTGTTCTGAAACTTAGTTATATATGCACCGTAGACACATGGAAGTGATCTTGAATTTGTCGCTGATATCTGTGGAATCGGACAGAAAGAAAAAAAGAAAGGAATGTAAAGCTCACAGATTTTATCCCATATCCCATGATTAGTGGTCAAAAATTGCACTGATATTCTGACAATTAAAGCCTCAAAAGTAGAGTTTTACCCCTGACATATCACCAATTGGTAACTGTCAGAATAGCAGTGTGGGACATGTTCAATCAATAAAAATGAAGGTATCTGAATGTGTGGAAAATGTCAGAACCTTGGGGAATAGAAGGCAGGATGCAGATGTTTGTTAATTAAGTTTACACGGGTAGTAAAATGAGGAAGCCAATCTCATATGTCATTACAAAAGAAACAGATGTTCCCCCCATTCTGACTTCATCTATACATGTCCCACCCCCACAATAGCTCTCACATTTTGAAAATATTTGCTTCAGTTATAAGTTTTAATGAATCTAAGAAAAATCCACCAAAAGAAGTTATCAATAATTCACACTAGAGAAAGTGATGGGTAATACATGGGACTATATTTACAGGACCAAGTCAATCCACGATTGTAGCAATAAAACCCCAACTCATCCCTTATTGAATATTTGCCCCAAAGGTAGGCAATTGTTTCTGTCACAGATCATTGCATTCATTTGGAGAATCAGTTTCTATAGACTTTTATTCTGAGTTATCAGATTTCCATTTTGCTTTGGGAAAGTACAAGAAAAAAGAGAAGAGTAAATGAAGAGGGTTACAACCCAATTCCTAAAATGCAATGCCTCTTAGGACATGTGTTTTTTTAAAAACCTGAAAAATAAATAGCATCCCGAAGATCACATCACCAGTGAGTGGCTCAGCAGGGACTCGAGCCCACACAGTCTGGTTGTAATCAGCATGTCCTACGGCCATTATCTAGGAATGCATCCAGGTCATGGAAACCATAGAGCCTCTATGCTCTACCTTACTTAGACCTCATTAGGAGCATTGTGTCATTTCAAGACACCACTAATTATTTGGAACGTTGACCAATTTGAGTATCCTTGAAAAGTAGACTGTTGTGGTTAAGAGACTGAAAGCTATCTCTTATTACTAATTCCATCCATGCTAATATAAAAAGTTATTTTAAGAGCTTAAAGATGCAAGACTACTTTTAAAAAATATGGTATAATTCTCATGTAAGACTACCTTTTTAAAAATATGGTATAACTCTCATCACTGCTTATGAATAAAATAATTATTTTTAAATATTTTATAGGTCAGTAAATTTATATATTTCTTTCTAATTTTAGCATTTTAAGTGAGATTATAATTATATAACAGAAATTGATTAGCTTCAGTTCTTAGGGAAGAAATTCAAACCATTACTTTGAATATTTAAATTTTATGACTCAATTTTATTTTGGTCTAAAATCTGACTTTCTTCCTTTTCTCACCAGATCCTTCCCTCCCACTCCAACGTTCAGATTTGGTTACTTTTTTTTGTCATGGAAAAAATGGAAATACTAATCTATCCACCAAATAAACTCATGTTTAGCTTTGTGTTAGTATTGTGAAATGAGAACAGGGTGACTATGAAAACAGATCTCTAGCGACTATACATAGAGTATGTTGCTGCCAGTCTTCTTTCAAAATCAAAAGCAGAGTACCCTTTTGTAAGTCATTTGCTTTTATCATTTTCTTTTATTTTCCTCAAAGCCTGTGTCGCTACAACAGCTATCTTAATCATTGGCTTGCTTCCTTCCTGTCTTCCCTGTCTGCCCTGTAGGTGCCATGAGACCAGAAGGTTGTTTGTTTTGCTATATCTGCATTATCCAGATTAGTACCTGACACTGGGTAGAAGCTCATTTGTTGACTGAATGCTTTTGTTTTGCTCCTTTAAAGCACTCTATTGGTGGTTTATGCTTTTTGAAAAGGAAGATGTAGTTGCAGCAATTGTAAAAGGAGATAAGCTGCAAAAGTAGTGGATTTTCATTTCATGGGTGGAAGAGATCCATGTGCCACACATAACTTAGCAACAGGCCAAGGCAGACAATGTATGGAGTGAGGGGGGACCACTCAAGAAATGATAGGAGGAGACTATTTTAATAGTTAAGTGGTTGGGTTAAATTTTAATTCTGTTACTTACTAGCTATATGTCTTGTGACAAATTACTTAACTTTTCTGACCTGTGGATTCCTTATCTATAAAAATAGAGTAACAATAATAACTCCTTCATGGAATTCTTGCATGAATTAAACAGGATAATCCATATAAAGGGCTTAGTGCAGCACTTGGCATAGAGTGTGCTATTGATGACTGTTAGCCATCATTGTAATTATTATTATAGGGAAAAACGTTTAAACCATTCTGGAATCTGAACAAACACACTGGGAACATTTTACTTTGCTGTTTGTTGAGGATATAGGTCCAGAATGTGACTAGACAATTAGCCTACATTTAGAGAACAGATATAAGCTATAGAACTAGAAAGTGTCACAGAGAAAGAAACTGGAGCTCAAATGAGACCCTGTGCCAGCAGGCTATGGGCTCTTTGTGATAACAGAACAACAGTAATGACAGTAAAACAACAAAAATAGCCACTTCAGTGTTTGGCAGGCACAGCATGCTAGGTGCTTAACATGCAATACTTCATGCTGTCTGTCTTAAGGGCACAAAAATCTTCTTTTCAGATACCAGTGTTATCGGAATGGCAGACCTGGTTAAGTCATTGATCCACAACTAACGCCACCATTTGATTCCCTCCATCTCCAGCTAAATTGCAGTCACACAGGTATATCATAAGAGAACAGGAATGAGCACTAGTGAAATTTGATATTCAAGATCTAGAGAGGGATCTGGAAAAGTCTGCATAGTGATGGCTCTTTGGAGGTCTCAGGAGTACCACCCTTGGAAGTCCCAAGTGACGCAGTATGAACTAAGAACCAGTGGGGGCTCTAGGCTCTTGGGGGTGCTGGAATGTAATAGGGTGTCCAATAGGAGAGGTTCCAAGACAGCCACTCTGCAGCTTTGTCTCCAGAGGTCACAAAGCTGTATGTGTGTGTGTGTGTGTGTGTATGCCCTGCATTTGGGAAATCTTATCCCCATATGTCTACCCCTAGACATTCTCTCTTAAAAACCACATGGCATGGGATAAAAGGTTTTCCATGTCTGCAATGTTTACATGGAATCTGCTAAAGCTGCAATGTTTGTTTTATATTTAATCACCAGATAAAAGTCAGTCTTATAAGTTCCAGTAGCTACACAATATCCAAGTGAAAAAAATAATTTAATGAGACTCACTCTTTACATTTACCAGGGGAACAAATACTTCTTAAACGTGTATATGCACAATGGTCTCTGAGTGAAAAACTGTGGACCCACTGTTCTGATCGCAAGATGTCAACCTTCTCGTCCACAGGGCCTGGTGAACAATTGACCATCACTGAGGGAGAGGTGATAGGCATAGGCAGACGACACAAGGGAATAAACAAAGAACATGCAGCAAATGGGCTCCGTCGTCCCTGATTACAGTAAAAGAATCTACTGCTCTCCTATGAGTTTGTTAGGGCTGCAGAGTTCTAACGGCTTCTTTAAAACATTTCATTTAACGTCGTTATGTTCAAATACTTAATTAAATGTTTACTAGTAAACAGATGTCAGATGTTTAGAAATCTCACTTAATGTAATTAAAGTACATATACTGTATGCTCAGACAAATGTGCCTTGGCTTTGAGAATTCTTTAGATACTCATCAAAATCCATATTTAGCATTCTAGCACAGCTTTTTAAAGTAGTCTCTTCATGGCAAGAAACTACTATCCTTTTTTAATGTCTTCCTGGGAGAAAGAAAAATAATTAGGGGGGATTGAAAAACATACGCAGTAAGGGCATAGAAATGTTGGTTTTTGTCTCTATTCTCTACTAGTGTACTGTCTACACTCAAATGTCTTTCCTGGCATTTCCTGTGCTGTTGCACTAAGAATTTGTCTTATAGTTATGACAGGTGAGTAGTACATCATATCAGAGGCCACACAGTATCAGTGTGTTATTTTACTAATGATAACATCCTTGATTGCTTCATTAAAGTGTTGTTTGTCAGGTTTTTCTACTATAAAACTATTTTTTCCCTTTGTAATTAATAAATATCCTGAGGTAAACAATTTGAGTTTACAGAAATGCCCTGTGTTTTATCATACTAGGTCTCCTAATTTTAGCTTCCTTTGGTAAACCTTGTCGTACAATTATTACTACAAAGTTCTAATGAGAGTTTCCATTTCCCTCATTCCTACTACACTTTCTACAGAATTTCATGTATCAGAGAGCTGTCCCTTATCCTCAATTATTTATTCAATTATGTATTTATATCAGCTTGGACACAGGAATATTTATTTTATTCTAAGAGTTATAATCCATTACTGCTGTTGTTAATTTTGTTTTCCCAACTGTTTCAGCATTGGCCATTGCGAAAAACGAGAGGACTTTGGACACGGAGAGATCTTTCTTATGTGCTCTTGTGTTTAGCAATATCCAAAGAAAAAGCATCTGAGTAGCTCTGAGGAAAATTTTTATTACATCCAAAATTGTATGTCATTCTAATATAATAATTCATATATGAGGGTAAAAGAAAAATATTTTATATAAAATTCTCAAAATGTATGTCATTTAAGCCCTTTTTTCTAAATCTATTACTCAGGCATTCTGAAAATAATTGAAATAATGAACTTAAGCCCGGATTTGTCAGGACTGTCAGTGACCACTGAATAAGCTGACATAGGGGAAAAGGCATAACAATTTGAATGATCATTGCAAAATAGTAGTAATTTGTATTTGAACAAAAAATTAATCTACTGCATAACTCTAAACATATAAGTGCAAAATTTCCTATCTTTGTCTATTGAAAGGCCAAAAGGTACTATTTGGTTTATAATTTGAAGTTAGGTTAATGTAATCACAGCAGTCTGTTAAGTAAACAGAGGGACTGTCACCTGCACAATTAAAAACAGGTTTTACTGCCCCAAACCCTGAAGATTATTCTTTTTGAATTAAGAAATTAAAAAAGGAAATCAAAACAATGTAAAGTGAAAGGTACAAAACAAAATAGCAGAACATAAATAAGCAGCTTTCTAAGAATAAATATAAATAGTGACTTTCACCATTACAAAGCATAATCTTTTGAAGCAGACCAAAATAAACTATATCTTGCTTTCCTATTTACCCTGGGAGGTGTATAAGAGAATAAAATGTTGAAATGAATGGATTGCTAAATGTACATTAAAGAATAATAATGTGCAACAAAAATTCGATAGATAAATTAGAATGTAAGGCAAAGGGGAGATGAAGATCATTATAAATTCATGCTACATCAAAAGTAAAGACCTAAGAGAAAAAAAGCACTAAAAGACATAAAGCAATAAAAATGTTTGAGATACAACAATAAAATATCTGACAAAAACACAACAGGAATGGACACATAGGAAGCCATTATCCGTATGTGATACATAGAAATTACTCAAGCATATTCGGCATATATCCATCTCTAGCTCTCTATATCTCTATATCTCTATATCTATCTATCTATCTATCTATCTACCTACCTACCTACCTATCTGTCTATCTCACAGTGGTGCTTCCCCCAAATCAAACTTTAACAGAAGTTCCCAGTGTTTGATACTGATCTCAACACTCCTGAAAAATGCTATGTGTCGCTGTGGATTGGTTTCTTCTTTATGGGAGAATCTTGCCCAGTTTAAGATAAAAGGCCTAAAGGATAAGAATAATATGATTATGGAAGTAGACTAAAGAGATGGAACCTGAAACACATGGATGTATTCTTCGAAATATTTGCAGAACACTCAAAAAAGAAAAAAAAAATAACTCATCACATGTGTAAAGGGAAACCTCAATAAAGCCTCAATAAATGCCACTCAGATAGAAGTGCTACCCAACACCAGCGAACCATATTTCCTGCTGCCCCTGCTTCTGGGCATCTCTGGGCTATGGCTTTACATGGGAGCCGCTGCAGGGCCCTGTCACTGGCAGATTACAACATCCACCTTTACTGCCCTTTATTTTTCTTGCACAAATACTAGCCAACCTCATATTAAGTTTTTTTCAACTTCCAAATTGCGTTTGGTGTTGAGAATGTTAATATCTCCTTTAAATTTTGAAGCTGTTTTGGTTTGGGGTTTTGCATATATGAGGCATGTTTGGATAATAAAAATCCATCAAATTCAGAAAGAAATCTAGGATGGTGATGTGAATTGTCATTAAAGCATTACTGTTCATAAGTGAAGTTAGACATGAGGAATCCATTTGTTAGAAGGGCAATAACATCAACATGAAATGCATTGGTTATCTTCTAAGAAATGAACATAAAAATGATATATTGATATGCAATCTTATCAAAGAAAACTGTAAATGGGTACTCTTGGGCTTTGTTCACATAAGTGAATGAGAATGGTATAAACTTTTGGAATGCAATATAGAAATACTTCTTACATTTAAAATATGCATATTCTCTCCACCTAATATTTCTGCTATGTTCTTTAGAAACACCCCATAATTGCTAAGAACTTTTTGTTCATCATCTATAATAATGGTGAAAATGGAAAGAATCTAGATACTCTTAAATAGAGAAGCCATTAAATAACAGTGGAAGATATGCCAATGGATTGTGTGGCTATTAAAAACAATAAAATGTTCCATATGTGTTTCCAAAGAAAGCTATCCAAGATATCATAAGGTAAAAAAATAAAAACAAATAAAAACAAAAACCCACAAGTTCTAAAGGAATACATAGAACATTGCATCATTATGTTAAAATAGAGCAAATACAATATGGAATAGTATTCAAAAACTGTTGACAATGTATGTTTCAGAGAGGGAATAGTGAAGTAATAGGAAATTTCACATTATATATTTTGTATTTCTATAATGTAAATTAATGTAGTATTTGTGTTATCTTCTTAATCAATACGAATATAAAAATTACTTTGAAAAAAGATCAAAGGATGTTAATGCTCTAAAGTGGAAAAAATAATGGTCATGAATTTGTTTTCAAGGATATTCAATAAGAGGAACTAGTCTTACTAGAGTCATAAATCTCATTTGGTAGATAAAAATTTTTTTAAATTATGAATTGAAAGATGTAAAAACCTTTCCTAGTTGGCCTGACGCCTTTATGTTCTATAGCTGTTGGCTTGTATATCGTCTCACAGATGCCCCCCCCCCCCACCATCCTGGTTAACTTACGTACCATGATTCAATCTCTACCCCAGGGGCTGCTTTAGTTCCTGTACCTGACTCATAGGTCTGGAAAACTATTTGTTAGTTTTCCAGTCCATGTGTTGCTATCTAGAATGTAAGATTATTTTTGTCTTTGTGTTCCCATAGGATAGTGCTTCTCGCAAGGCACAAAGTAAGCACTCAAGGCTGAAATAAAAGAATGGATGAATAGATGAGCAAGTGTCAAGGTGGAAAGCATTTTAAGATTGAAAGAAATACGATGCTTTCTAGGTAAATGGCACCATGATTAACCCAGCTGGCTAAACTAAGAACCTGGACTCCTGCTGGATTCCTCTCCTTTCCTCCCCAGCCAAAGTCCAGTCCATCAGCAGTTTCTATCCTCAATAGATCCTGAATCTCATCACTTCTCCCTGTTCCTCTCACTACCACCATCATTGACATCACCATCAGTTCACAGACAAAATGCTGGTAGAGAAAATGCTGGCTACTATTTCTTTTCTCTTGCTTAAAACCTTCCAAACACTCTTGTGTGACTCCTAAGATCCTCATCATCTAGCATTCCTTCCTACATTCACCATATTCCAAGCACCCTGTTTTCTCAGAATGAAAAGTGTGATATAGAGCCCTATGATTATTGTTCATCCCTGTTTAGCTTTCATATGATCCTCTTTATATTGATATTTCCTCATACATCTTTCTCAATTTTCAGGTCTCTTCTTTAATGTCAGTTATTTCTACATATCCTGGCCAGTATATCTAAAACTATTGCACACACACTCAAGCACATATACATACATACGTACATACAAAAATCCCCTGCTATCACATTCACTCTCTAGCTCTTTGGCTAAGTTTATGTTATGTACACCATTTATTAATATATGAAATTATTTATTAACAAGTTAACTTGTTTTGGGTTACCAGAAATTAAGCTCCACAGGGTAAGTAACTTCATCTTTCTTGTTTATCACCTTATTCCCACAATCTTTTCTATACAATAATTATTTGTTGAATGAATCATGAAACACACTCTTCAGATAGGAGTATTTTTATCACTATAAAAGTTACTATGCTTCTGGTCAGATTTATTTTTCATATAGAGGGCAATATCAAAGAATAAATTTTAAAGCTCAGCTCTGCAGAAATTCTTTCCTTTATTCTTAAACTAATAATTTTGTCATTCTTTATCTCACTGCCCGTCCAACTCCTTTGTTGGGAAAGATTTTTCTTATCTTCATAATTAGGTCAAATGGCTCTATTACGCACTCTTAAAAGCATTCTTTAACTTCCCAAATACTGCCTAGCTGAGTTTTAATTTACTAATTGTTAAAAGCAAAAATATTTTCCATGTCTACATCATCCACTAGATTCTAACTCTATGAGGACAGAGACAATAGGCATTTGGATTTGCCATTTAATCAAAGTGTTTATCCCAACAAGTGGCCCATCTAGGTACTCAAACTATTTCTTCAAAAAATAAATCACCCCACCTGTCATTCCTCATTGTCTGGTATAAAATACGTGAATATGAAAGTAGTATGTATCTAAACCTTGGAATTAAACTATTACTCAACAATATAAACTATATACATATTATTTAATTGGGTGACCTTTGGGTCCTTTATTTTGCCCCAAAGCAAAACTCTGGGGAAAAAATCTGATTAATTTAATGTCTCTTTTAGTTGAATTCTATGTAATTAAGATTATTATGGGATGAAACTGCAGCCTAGAGATTTACAAGACGGGATGAAGTAGCTTCTTCCTTCCATGTTGAATGCAATTCCTCTTGTTGAGGTATCTATGAGCTCCATTATTTTACTTTACAAGAAATCTCTCCTTATATCAAAAAATAAATAAACTCTCATTCCTATATTTTCTATATTCCATTATGGTTGCGAAAACTTGATTCCATAAGCATGCAAATGCATTTATAAGTCCAACTATTGACACGTATCTTTTTTGGTTCTATTCCTAGCCATTGAAATGTATTCTGTATATCAAAAAAAAAAAGTTTTTCTAAATGTAGCACTGGGAAAGAGCAGTTGATTACACATTTTTCCTTTTACCTTCCTTTCACATTGGAATGATTCATTCTTAGCAGTGTCAGCATTGACTACAGAAACATAAATTTAAGTTCTCTCAGAAGGTTGAATATTTTGTCATTCCCTGAGAGATTAAAGGAAACCAAGCCCAGCTAGCCACACTCACTTTCTAGTTTGCTAATGTTTTTACCTGTACATGAATTTTCATGATAAATTTAAAAATCTGAGAAATCAAAATAGCTTTAAAAATTAAAGATCTATTATCACACTACTGTGATTTGGAAAAAATCCATCTTTGAAAGTCTTTATTCATGTCTTATAAGCATTTCTTTGGTCTACCTCTGCAGTATAAACTCAATTAGAAAATACAAAAGGTATTTGTCTTATAGGTATAAGCTCATTTCAGCATTGCATACAGTACAGAAAAAATAACTGAACCTAATTGTCTGAAGATTTTAGAAATGACCAAGTGACTGCTCATGTAACTAAAGAAAACTCAGATATAGCCTAAAATTTTGAAAATAAAAGTTTCTATTTCCAAATCAAAACAGGAATATATAAAGTCAACTTAAAGAGGCTATTTACTTTAAGACAAAAAGTTAATTTGAACCTGAATCTGAAGATTTCATACAAACACACATACACATATGTATGTATGTCTAGGTGTGCCTACATGAATGTGTGTTATTCTTAGCAAGGAAAGAGAAAAATGTTTTGGGCAAAAATGCAAGCAAAGAAGAGAAAAGGCAAGATTTGTGTGCAGAACTGGGAGGAGAGAGAAGCTGATTCCTTCCCAACAAATATTTCAGTTGTCCTCACAGGGAAGCTAGGAAAGACCTCCAGCGTTACCCCTCTTTGCCTCATGGAGTCTGAGCCTCTAGCCTCAAAATTCATCCAGTCATTGAGTACAGGCTGTTCACACAATGAAGCAGCTCTCCCCAGCCTAGGGACATTTCTGAAGAGGATCCACATTTGCGAGCTGGGAGCAGCCGATACTGCCATTGGCTGGGGCATCATTTCTTCAGTCTTGACGAGGGGTCAGGGCTGCTCATCACGGTGTCTCTCCTGATGGTTGAAGAGAAAGGCAGTATGTGCTGTGGTTTCTCCTCCCTCTGGATTCCCATCTGAATTCTTTCCCCGAGGGACCACTTTTCTTACAACGTGAAAAAGAGCCTTTGCTGCAGCATTACTGCATTTTCCACCTTGTTCATCTCAACTGATGTTTCTCCTCTATTTCTTTCAGGTTTCTGAAATTCTTTTGCTACCACAATTTCATATAATGCAAAGGTTATTTATCCTTTTAAAGCATGGTATTCTTAATATCTTCTTGTCCTTTTAACCAACTTTACAAATGGCCCTGGAATATTAAAAATGATATATTCTCACTTGGAGGAAAATGTGTAAAATGTAATTTAAATAGGTAGTAGAACACATTTCCCTGAAGGTTATCATTTGGTAATTTGATATTTTAATACCAATGTCAGTTCTTGACATGGCCTGCCTCTTCCCAAGGAGACCCACAGAAATAGTATGTCTCTGAACAATTTCCTAGCTGAAGCATGCTCTATTACATGTCCCCAATTATAGTTATCTGCATCGCATTGTAAAGAACCAGTGTTGTACACCAATTCTCTATTAACAATCACAATGTGTACAAATTATCTTCGTTCCAGAACATCTCAAGGGTCTAGGCTGTTTTTATATGATAACAGCTCATTGAGATCCAAATTTAAAAAAAATCAAAAAACTAGGAAAAAACTGCTGTTTCACCATCAGTTTTTAAAAGGAATATGTTTCAACACATGTAAGGATGGCTCTTTGGAAGAAAGATTCTCTCTCACCCGATGAAGAAACAGAAGTGGAAGATAAGGGAAGTGAAGAGGGGAGAAGGATGGGAGGAGGTGAAGGAAGAAGAAGAGGAGAAAGGGAGTTATGTCTCAAAGGAGGTATTAGTAGAAGAATCCTAATATTCTGTCTCTAAAAAGAGAAAAAGTAAAAGTTTTTAAAATACTCATTTGTGCTTTTAAAAATAACCAATTGGATAAATAATTGAGATTTAAATTTAAAAAAACACACGAATAAGCAGTAATACTTTTAGTATGCCAATATTTAATTTTGAATGAGCTACAAATTCTAAATACTGATGCTAAGATCTTAGCATGTGAAGAAGCCAACTTTTAATATTTAAGACCCTGAATTTCTAAAGTCTCTCTTGCTCACACTAAATACATCAATTTTAATTTCCTCCTCAATTATTAAGGCCTTTGTCTTTACACTAAGTTTAAGGTTAGAGTAAAATGACTAGATTTCATATATATTTCAGAAAGGGTATGTAAGTCAGGTCAGTACAGATACGGTCGAGGAGGTACATAACGTGCTAAGGGCTATGTGAGCACAAAGTTCCAATACAGGAAATAAAAAAATGGAGAACACTGCTTATTTTTGTGCCAACCACTGTTCAGGGCACAAGGAATGTAGCAGTAGTTTTGTTTTGTTTTGTTTTTTCAATTAGCGTGATGTGAAAATGAGGCCAATGAGAAAAGGCAATAGAGACAAACACATCTAAAAGTACGCTTTCTTTACCAAGTGGAAAAGAATACAAACAGCAGATAAATAATATGCTTTTCAGTGCTCAGGAGAAATGAAGAGTGTTTTTTTGGAGAAAATAATGTAATTGGCATTTGTAAGAGATAGCAAAGTTTCTCACTCTACAGTTTAAACCAAAAAATATAACTTTATTATGAACCCAAAAATTCTTATTGATAGATGGCTTCAGGAGCAGCTGAATCCAGGTGCTCCAAAGGTCTTACCAAGACTAAGATCTGCTCTTTTCATCTCTTGGCTATGCTGTGATATGTGTGGGCTTTGTTTTTATTGCGTATTTCCTTTTCTGGCAAAATGGATGTCAAGGGCTCCAACCTTGCATTGTATTCTCTCAGCAACCGCATGACAAAGAAGGCTTCCTTTCAGTTCTTTTGATCACAAGCTCCCACTATATCAGAAGCTCTAAATGAAACAACCTGGATCAAGGATTCATCACTCCACCAGTCTCTATAACTGGAGAGAAGCCATTTCTGTGTCAATGTCTATCTGAATCCTATAGAATGCAAAAGCTGTATTTTCTCAAGGGGAAACCAGAGTTCTGGAACCAGAAAATGGAACCAACGCCTGCTTACTACCAAAGGTCAGAATAAAAGAATTCAATCTGAATTCAGTGAAGGATGTTGAAAGAGAAAGGCAGGTAAAAATTAAGTACCTTCTCCCCTAGTGTTGACTCTTCATTCATTGTTACTCAAAAAACTAGATCCAGATTTTTAAAAGGGGAGAAGTATGCCCAGATAACATATTTTCTCTCTCTTTTCTAAAGATTTTATTTATTTTTTAGAGAGGGGAAGGGACAGAGAAAGGGAGAGAAACATCAATATTTGCCTCTCATGTGCCCCCAGCTAGGGGCCCAGCCTACAACCCAGGCATGTGCCCTGACTGGGAAGTGAACCAGTTACCTTTCGCTTCACAGGCTGACACTCAGCCCACTGAGCCACACCAGCCAGGGCTCTTCTCTCCTTTTCTTCTTTCCTTTCTAATCAACTTATAGATAAGACCTATATACTGATATATTGTGTTTTGTACTTGACACTTTAGTTGAAGTGTATCAAAACTTAATAGAAGACATATTCCAAATTTCCAAGAGATGGCAATGAGTGGCATTATATCTGTGCCCACCTGTGACTGGGAGGGCCAGAGTGGGGGCAGGGGAGAAGAGACCAGAGAGGTGGAAAAGATTACAAGAAACAAAGCATATAATAATGAGGAATAATTGCCATTATCCTGAACTTCAGGACTTCTGAACAGATAAGGGAAGAAAAGAAAAACAAAACAAAACCATCACACAGTCTAATGTGCAAGAGAAAGTTGTCATGATATTTCTCTGCGATAACTTTAATAAGTGGCTTTATTGGGTTGCAATTTTATTTTTTCCCAATTACCTCTCTTATATTTGTTTAACCTGATAAACAAAGTGTCCTATACAATTAAGTGCTTCTGTTACTGAAATGTCTGAGACACCAAGCATGCCTCACAGTGATAGGCACTGTCTCCCTTCAACCCCAACTTAATTAGGCTTGTTGAGCTAAAGCTACATAAGGCAAATATTTTTTGATTCAGCTATGAAAAATGTGACAAATTCTGAAAACAGTAGTTCATAAGGGGCACTAATAAAGTAGGAACTATTAATGAAAAGGGATTTATTATAATAATTGATCATATTTTACTTTGTATGAATGTAGATACCTGTAAGTTAAAGCTTCAACAAGCTAAGTTAGTGTTACTTAATAAGAGCAGAGAAGAATATATTTGTCTAAACACTATCTGGAACAATCAAATGATTAAATTGGATGTGGAAGAGAAAGAAAAAATACACAGATAAACTGGTGAAACTGGTTGCTATTATAGAAGACTGTAGGTCTGATATGAAAACAAAGTACGGGCAGTGCCCAGTGATTTACTCATGAAATAACTAGGGAACAAGCAGAATATAACATTTATCACCCCAGTTGTGTGTATACCAATTTTCAGAGCATGGATAATAAAGTGAACTTGAGATTTGGACACTAAATGCTATATTTTATCAATATGTATAATTATATCTATATTCACGTGTGTATGTGTGTATGTGTGCATATATATATTTAAGTGTTGAGAATGATCTTCAGACTTAAAAAAAAATAATGAACATTATC
This sequence comes from Glossophaga mutica, assembly GCA_039655065.1. Lineage (NCBI taxonomy): Eukaryota > Metazoa > Chordata > Mammalia > Chiroptera > Phyllostomidae > Glossophaga > Glossophaga mutica. Next base: position 26,720,778 of record CM077308.1, read on the forward strand.
AGCAAGAGGAACTTCCCATCACAGGTAGTTGAATGAATTACAGAAAAGCACCTGTTGAGTTCAATGAGGCTATATTTCAGACCACTAAAAGCTTGGCTTTTGAAATGACTGTTGTTTTCACCATCACAGGGAAATGGGCTCCGTGCCACAAGGCTGTAGATAAACTGTGGTAGTTTTTATTTTTTAAAAAAGCACAGTAATTAGCTATGTAAACACTTTAGACTTCTAGGCCTGAGGTGAATGTTAAACACAATTTAACAATCCTTACAGAAACGAAGCTCTCTGCTCCTCCCTGACCCACACACAGCTGTGTGTTCTTGTGGGGGGGCAGCCACATCCACGAGGCACTGCGGTGAAATTCAGAGTACAGGGATTTGGCCATATTGGGCATCTGGTTACCAGGGTTACCTTTAACCCTGGCAAAGAGGATATTGTTATCATCAGTGACTCCTTCACTGACATCAACTACATAGTCTACAACATGTTTCAGTATGATTCCACCCGTGGCAGGTTATGATACAGCTAAAGCTGAGAATAGGAAGCTTTTTGACCATGGTAGACCCATCTCCATCTTCCAGGAGCAAGCTCCTGCCCATATCAAATGGGGTGATGCTATGCTAAACATGTTATAGAATTCACTGGTGTTTTCACTGCTTTGGACAAAGTCGGGGTTCACCTGAAGAATGGAGCCAGAAGGGTCTTCATCACCTCTTCCCTTTCTGCTGATGCCCCAATGTTTGGACATAAACCAAGAGAGGTTTGACAATATCCTCAAGATTGTCAGTGATGCCTCCTCCACCATCAACTGCTTTGCTTCTCTGGCCAAGGTTATTCATGACAATATGGGCATCATCAAGTCCACATTCATGCCATCATGGAAGACCATGGTGGTCCCTGTGGGGAACTGTGGCATGATGGACCTGGAGATACCCAGAACATAATCCTATTGGTGCTACCGAGGCTGTGAGTAAGGTCACCCTGAGCTCACTGGCATGGCCTCGTGGGTCCCAGCTCCACTGTGTCAGTTATGGATCTGATGTTCAGTCTAGAGAAAGCTACCAAATATGGTGACATTAAGAAGATGGTGAAGCAGGCCCCCTATACAGCATCCTGAGCTATACTATAGAAAAAGCCGTCTCCTATGACTTTAATAGTAACACTCTTACTTTTGATGCTGTGACTGGCATTACCCTCTATGACTACTTTGTTCATCTCATTTCCTGGTGTGATAATTATTTTGGCTATAGAAACAAGATGGTGGGCCTTATGGTATGAATGGTCTCCAAGGAGTAACAAACCTGTGGACCACCAGCCTCAAGGGAAGCATAGGGAAGAATCTTGAGCCTTGAGCTACCGGGGAGTTCCTTCCCCAACTCAGTCCCTCAACACACTGAGACTTCCATCCTCAGCAGTTTCTATCTCAGCCCCTGCAGAAGCAGAGGAGCTTACATAGCCACACCTTATCATGTATCATCAGTAAAGAACATTGTTCCCAGTGAAGAAGAAAAACAAACAAACAAACAAACAAACAAACAAAAACTACATGGTGTGCAAGTATTCAGAATTGGAAGTAGAGATCAACCAGAGCTAGGATGACTCCACAAAGAAAGAGTCAGGTCAGACTGGCTGTACTCTCCTTTGGACACCTATTCTAGATTTGTGGATCATGTTCATCTGGATTTAGCAAGGTACTTGTCACATTCACAAGATAACATAACCTGAAAAATCATACATAGAAATAGATTTATAAGTGCCTAAATAATCATATCGAAGATCCTAGTTAAAACTTTAAATCTGACAGCACAATCTTCTACTTTTTCAAATGTTTTTTCTTTCTTTCTCTTTCTTTCTTTCTTTCTTTCTTTCTTTCTTTCTTTCTTTCTTTCTTTCTTTCTTTCTTTCTTTCTTTTCTTTCTTTCTTTCTTCTTTCTTTCTTTCTTTCTTTCTTTCTTTCTTTCTTTCTTTCTTTCTTTCTTTCTTTCTTTCTTTCTTTCCTTCTCTTTCCTTCCTTCTCTCTCTCTCTCTCTCTCTCTCTCTCTCTCTCTCTCTCTCTCTCTCTCTCTCTCTCTTTCTTTCTTTCTTTCTTTCTTTCTTTCTTTCTTTCTTTCTTTCTTTCTTTCTTTCTTGATAGCTACCACATTTTAGCACCTACTATGTACTGGGCTTGTGCTAATCCCTGGACATGAATTTCATCCTCACATTATCAATCAGATAGATATTCTCCAAAGTGTACATCACTTGAATTGAAAAATTTGCCCAAGGTCACCAAGCTATAAATAGAAACTTTAAGTTTTTTTTTTTAATTTTTTTTAAAGATTTTTTTAACTACTTTTTTTTCTTTTAGATTTTATTTATTTATCTTTAGAGGGGAAGGGAAGGAGAAAGGGAGAGAAACATCAATGTGTGGTTGCCTCTTGTGTGTCCCCTGCCGGGAACTGGCCTGGCAACCCAGGCATGTGCCCTGACTGGGAATCGAACCGCGATCCTTCGGTTCGCAGGCCCGCGCTCAATCCACTGAGCTACACCAGCCAGGGCTAAGTTTTTTTTTTTTTTAATTTGCCAATTATATGAAACTGGATAAATAACAAATTTGTTCAGTTACAGAATCAGGCTCTAAAAGAATTGAAACTCATTAGTATATCAAATGGAATTTGTAGACATTTTATTTGTTAACAATCTCATTGTGAGCCAGTAGTATTGACATGGCTGCTAAGAAAAATCAAAAGATTCTTGGGTCATACTGTGGGATAGCTATTGAAGAAAGAGAGGCAGCATGCTTGTGTTTTCATTATTTTTGGTTCCAAATTCTACACCTTAACATGGTACATATCTATCAGGACTCTTTCCTTTGTTAACAATTGAAATTCCATATGAAAGTAGGAGAATTTTGGCTGACAGGCAAAATTTTGGTTTGTCAGGCAACCTACAAATCTAAAGAAATAACTCCTGGAACTTTGACTTCAATAATGGAATGGTCTCAGAGCCACTAAATCTCTCTGTGTTTTTAATCTTTGATCTCTGCCTTTAACTGCTTCCTTCTGCTTATTGGTCTCATCCTCTCCTATTCAACAGATGCCTCAGGCAGGGAGCATGACCACCAAGTGTCAGCTTGGCTGTTCTGGCTGAAAGAGAAAGCATCATTTCGTCCAATACCCATGTATCAGTCTCCAAGAAGAACTCTGGCTATGTTGTAGTCACATAAAAACATTTTTACTGGTCACTACTGTCAGGGAGATAGGGTAATACTGTCCACTCTCAGGGCAGTGGCTGCACAGAATGTGGGGTACAGCAGTATCTGTTACTAGGAGAAAGTAAATAGGAGAGTTAGCTGAGTGCATCGTCCTCGATATATTACTTTAGGACACGTGCAGGCAGGAATGGGGAAAGGGCAGAGAACTGCAATGCTATGCTATGAGAGCCAGATGGAGACCCAGAGGCAGTTCCTCTGGAAGAAGCAAAGTTCAGAAAAGAAAAAAGGGATTGCTAAAAAAGAAAAAGTAAACTAGTTCTGTATGGTTCAAAGGATAGAATTTGAACTGTTTTCATTGGAAGAAAGATTTACTTTTAAGAAGACTTCAACTTTACAGTATTTTAACTTTCAAAGCTCAGAGTAGTCCAGGGTTTCTCTAGAAGAACCTTGTCATTTCCATTTCAAAGACGTGGGCCCTTTCACCATTTGCGAGGGATATCGCAGGTTATGAACATCAGATGAATGGCTGGACTAAATTACCTTAAGTAAGAGGCAATGGGTAAAAACCCAATCTGATTTGAGTCAGGTATGGGTATAAATCTAATCCTTAGCACTCATTACCTATATAACCTCAGGCAAATTGCCTACCTCCTCTTAGTCTCGTTCATTTTTTAGAAGATTTTTAAAATTTATTTTTAAAGAGGGGGACGGGAAGGAGAAAAAGAGGGAGGGAAACATTGATGTGAGAGAGACACATCAATTGGTTGCCTCTCACATGCACCCCAACCAGGTACCAAACCCACAACCCAGGCATGGGCCCTGACTGGGAATCAAACCTGTGACCATTCAGTGTGCGGGACAACAGCCCAACCAACTGAGCCACACTGGTCAAGGGACTTAGCTTCATTTCTGAAAAAGAGATTATTATTCTTACTTTGAAAGTCAATTGTGCATAGTAGAGCTACCCTACACAGATCTTCTTGTATATAGACAGCACTCAATAAATTACAGTTTGTGTGAATAAATATGCATGTAAGCACATGCACACACACACAAGTATATCCTAAGATTTTCTGACATCATTGATATATGGAAGTATGCCATACGCAAACCCCAGTCATGGCTATGTAAGTACCTGTGGGTTTAGAATGATAGAGAGCCTGGGAGTGGACAGATGGCTGAGTGTATTAGTAAGAAAGTTACGTGAAAATGTATCAAGACTGCCTAGTATCTTGGAAGTTACTGTTTTAGTGGCCTAGCATCCTTATGGTAGATTTCAGAACATTTACATTGGTACATAGCATCTAAACACGTATTTCAGGAGGATTAAATGAGATAATAAATGCAAAATTACTTAGAATAATTTCTAGTACCCAATTAGTGCTCTCTAAAAGTTTACTATTATTTTAATTAAAGTTTTATCATATGGTCTCCTTCTACTAGAATGTGAGCTTCTCAAGGCACATAGCATATCATATTAATTTTTTCCCTAGAGATTACTATAATGTCTGGCACTTTATAGGCACTTCCATAAAAGACGGTGTGGAGGAAAAAGTTGTGGTGTCACTAACTAAAAACACATGATGAGGCCACACAGTAAAGCTTATTACATAAATCAGTGTGTGCATAGACATCTGCCAGCTGGAATTGGAAGTCATTCGTAATAAAATAGGCAAAATGAGTGTAGCAAAAAGATGAGGACCAAAAAGGGTAAAAGATCAGGGGATAAAAAGCAACAGGCATTCTAAATCTGTACATTTCAGAGGCTGATATTTGTGTAACTTAGAACAAAAATATATTAGTAATTCCATGAAGATGTTCACTTTCTGTATTGTACATTTGTATTTCATTCCCTCAGGGTTTAAGTTTCTCTGATCACTTCAGTTTGACAGAATACTTTGATGGCCTCTCTATTTGCTCTCTAAACCAGGGCTTGAATGATCAGCTAGCTGTTACTTATACCAGGACTGATGAACTCAAATCATCTGCCAGTTCCCTGCAGACATTTTGTGTTTATCACTTTTACCCTAAAGAATGACTTTGCAACATTTTTCATGCCATGGCACACAGACAAAATAATAATACCTTTTTAGTGTAGTCACTGAACTAATGGAAGAAGCCACTCAGAGATTGTTGATTGCCTTCGGAGGTCCTGCTGCCCCAAGCCCTGCCCTGCTATCCTCAGGGCTGAGGGGAATAACATTTCAGCAGATCTGTCACTAAATGGGGCTATCATTGGGACGGGTCATTCCAGCCGGGAAGCTCTGCTCTCACTGCTCCCTGTGGAGAGACTGACAATAGATTTGTTCATTCACCAAATATGTAAGGTAGCACTCTTCTCAGCAGAGATGCAGCAGTGAGCAAGAGAGAGAGTTGCCGCTCCCCAGACAACAGGCAGACAACAGCTAAGCCACGTTTACAAGACTCAGGGTTCTGGGACTTAGAATCTGCATCATGTGGCTCAATCCACAGATTTTGCCAAGGAAAGAAATGTTCAGGGATCTACACTATATAATTATATTTTTCATTCCTTGATGAAGAAGGTGATTGCCAGGTTTTCTGACTGACAAGTTTGTCAATTTGGGCTCCACTAAATTGTGCGAGAATTTTTCTTGTATGAAAGTTTTCATTTGAAACTTTTCTCAATAGTGTGTTAAAAGGAAGAAAAAAAATTGCGGGGTCAGTACAATTCCGAGGCAGGCTTGTCTTTTTCACACGGGGACTTCAGCATCCACCAACACCTTTGGGGATGTTTACTACACCTCCAAACTCTTTACTACAACTCTTGCTCACAGCATGTTGTAGGAGGAGGAGACTATACATTGCTGCCAGCATTGACCAGGTGAGGAAGGACCCTGCAGTCACTAGGTGAGACAAGCTTGCACATGATTGCTAGTTACAGAGGCAACTTCAATTTGCATTAAAGCTGACCCCTGAAGATCTCTTCTTGGGAACACTTGGTTAATGATTTACTTAAATCACTGTATGTATTTGAAAATAATCATCTTATTGAATTTATTTATTCAACAATTCAAACTTTTCCCTAATTCTTATAATGAAAGGGGATGAATGGTAAATTATAGATTTCTTGATGTACTGAAGGACTTTTTGTATATCTGTATGTGGGTCAGTGCAGATACCTGTCCATATAAAGATGAATTGTTAAGCATAACATCAGAGGGGCAAATGTAAGTATTCTCACTGGCCCTGGATAAGTTAATTCATGTACTTTATAAATGGTAGCAAGTAATGTGCTAGAGAAGATCAAAGACAGGATTTAAATGTAAATCCAAAACCCGCAAACATTCCAGACTTTGTAAAAATTTGGAATTTACCCCTAAATTCCCTTATTTTTCTATTTACTTCTCAAATATTTAATGTAATTTTAGCATAAATATACTGTCTTGGGTGTTCAGTGTTTAGAATAGAATATAATGTTTTATAAAAATCTTCAAAAAGCTAAGCAATCTGAGTTAGATGATGCACATAATTTTACTAATTAAGCACATTTTGGGATTGATGTTAGATTCAAGTGTTCAACTGCAGAGAAGAACAGAACATCAACCCTGTGAAAAATCCACGATAACAAGAGGAGTCCAAAGTTAGCCACTTGGATTTTTTATGCAGCCTTGAAAACACGGTCCATCTGTTTTGAAGCAAGGGGAAAGTCTTATCTGTTCCACGGAAGGAAAACAGGAATGATCGATTTTTAGTGTTTGCCATGAGCCGAGACGTGGCATTAGGATGTATCTCAAATCACCTGGAGACCTTGGTACAATGAAGACTATGACTCAGAAAATCTGGGGAATACGAGACAACTTGATGTGGGTTAAAGCTGGCCCGGGCCCTCCGCTTGTCTCAGTGAGCTTCCACGTGGTGCGATGCTGCTGGTCTGATCTGGAGCCGCAGGTTCTCCACAACATGGGATAGTGCCTCCTCTTTACACAGGAGTAAATGTTGGTTCGGGGGGCATAGCGCTTCACCGCCATCTCCCAACGCTGTAGTGCATTCAGATTTGTAGTAGGGTGATGAGAAAACACTGCTGGCTCTGCCATCTAGTGATTTTCCCCACTTCTAGAAGTCAGGGAGCTGAGAGTACTATGATAAAGAAATACCTCACGGGAAGTTGTAAATATAATGAACCCGTTACTTTTATTTTTGGAGAAGAGTATGAAATTCATCTTATATTATCTCAATTTGTATTTTCTACTTTGCTCTTATAAAAGTCTATCTTTTGAATATGGTTGCTTCTTTTGAGTTGTGCCATTTAGTAAAGTTAAAAAATAATAATAATGACTTGAGAAAATGGTGTGACTGAAGAAATTAGGTTACTCTAAAGCCATCTACAAAAAGCATGGAAAGTGTGATCTATCCTTAGCATGACTTAATTTTCCCTGACTCCATGGTGGAGTAAAAGAGAGGGAAGTAACTACTTTGTTTGCTACCTAGATGCTCAGTAGCTTAAGGGGTTGCCAAGGAAACAACAACTTTGGTTAGTATCAGAGTAAATAAGAACCAAAAATATCCCTGAAATTTCATTCTCTGTGTTACCATGTCACACGGGGTAATAGTAATGCATGTTTTTCTACTTCCTCCCTCGTCTTCCAACTGTTTTTTTCTACATCACTGCATCTAATGATTTGGTTTTCCAGAAAGGACATTTATAAACAAGAAGCATCCAGAGTTCTTTAACCTGGGCAGGCCACAGCTCTAAGAAGGACAGCACTCTGCCCACCGAAGTGCTTCAGCAAACAAATTATTTGCTCTGGCCAAGAAATGGAGGTAGCAAAATGTCATGAGAAATATAAGAGGAAAATGCAAGACCTGCAAACACATATTTAGTAAATAAAATTCCAGATAAATAAAAGCCAATTACTTTACTATTTCCTATATTATGCAACAGGCAATAAAATGCTAAAAAATAAAATTCAGGGCAATAAGTATAATCCTGTAGAGAGGGGAAGGGAAACTTTGGGGGGATTTGATTTGGTTTGGTTTAGTTTGGGTTTCATATTTATAAGTCTCAAACATTCCTCAGGGCATTGCATTTGATTTTCAGAAATATAATCCTGCTGCATTAAAGGAACGCAGGGAATTTCCTAAGAAGTTAGACCAGATTTATTAAAAGAATATGCCACTATTCCTTCTATTAAAAAATAGGTCTTATAATAGAAAATTTAGAGAATACAAAAGTACCTACACCCATCTAGATCAACAAAGCAATTACAATATTTTGATGAATATCTGTTTTCTTTCTAAGCATTTTAAACACAGTGAAGATATGTTATTTACATATTGTTAAAACATACTTTTTACCTAAATATGTAATAAGCCATTTTTTATGTTAGAACTCTTCTCAAACATGCTTTATGGCAGTAGTAAGCATGGGTGCTAATTTATTTAAGCGTTTCCTTACTATTTTATATTGCCATCATTTCAAAAATTTTCTTCTTTTAAGGAAACACTGCATTTAACATCTTCGTGTTATGATTTCCCCCCCTGTATTTGGGCTTTCTTTTCTTTGTATAAATTTGTGGAAGTAGAATTACTGAGCCAAAGAGAGTATGCATTAAGATTCCTGGTAGGAACTACTTTTTTTCCAAAATAATTTGCAATTTTATACCCCATGATTTTTTATTAGATGCGTGAGTGTAGTAAAGTCTTCTAAAAAATATATGACTATTGAGGCAGTTGAGGATAATAGAAAAGAAAAGCAGATTTGCATTCAAATCTATTCAAAAATATATGAAATATAGCCCCAGCTGGGTAGCTTCAGTTGGTTGGAGCACCATTCCAATACACTAAGGTTGTGGGTTCAATCCCTGGTCAGGGAACACACAAGAATCAACCAATGAGTGCATAAATGGATGGAGCAACACATTTATGTTTCTCTCTCTTATTCTCCCTTCCTCTCTCTGTGTAAAAACCAATAAATAAAAAAATAAAATTAAAACTCTACATCAATAGAAAGCTTTAAAGCTTCTTCCAGACTCTGCCACCTATAAGTATGGCTACAGTCTATGAGTCTAGGATCTAAAACTATTGCAATAAGGTCTATTAATTTCATTTTGTAGAGGAAAAAATAAAAGCCAAAATAAAAAGGTTAGAGAAGTGATGAAATCCCCTGCCTCCTGGGTCAGGTGCTATTTCCAACACCTGGTGCTTCTGGTGCGTACATGTGGACTTCAGATGTTGATTTTTCTGAGCTAACTATCCCACAAACTATTTTGAAACAATTGCTTTATGTGATTTTAGCTTTTAAGTTCACAAAGCTTTGATGAGATAAATGGTGCTTTCCTCTTGCCATGATGTCATTACCTACTCAATGTATTTTCTTCCTTTTTTTCAGGAATCATGTCACGCACATTCAATTCTCTAAACCCTGTAATAGACGCTTCTTTTTTTAACTTTGTGTGTGCTCTACTTTGACCTTTCATCATAAAAGCCTGTTTGTTCACCTCTGACAGCTCTCCACAGCTCATCACCCTGCCGGCTACAGCCAAACCGTACAATTGTATGAATTTCAATATATAGAAAAAGATGAAAGATGGAAAAAGAGAAGAATAGATAATGGATCTATGAGAAGTCAAAGAATTAACAAAAAGGGTCAAATTACCTGAAGTTCAAACTAAAAGACATCAAAGAGGGAAAGCCAAGTACTAAAATAAGAGATAATAGAAGATGATTAGGGGAAAATCATAATAAAAGGGAGATAATCGTTTGTAACTGGGAAGAGAAATTGTAAAGGACTAGAAATAAATGGGTAAGATAGAATTAAAGGTATAATAATGAGAACTGAAAAATAATAGTGGATGTAGTGAGGGACAAACCTGTCCTATTATCCAGCGAAGATGGGAACAGAGGGAACTATTCCTGTGGGAAGTTTCCAAGGCTTTGGTCTGAGTAGCTATATTCGGATGCAGAGCAAAGTCTTGGGGATATGACAGTAAAGTGGAATCGCACTAGAGCTAGGTGTTTATAATGGTGGCAAGCCAGTCTTGTGATTTAAAACAACAGGATTCTAAGAAAAAAAAAAGCCATAGGATTCTTTTTTCATTAAAAAAAAAAAATGCATTCCACTTACAAATCCGTATGATGTGTCCCTCAGTTCATCTCATCAGAACTAGATATCCTGGGTCATAAATTCTTCATTGTTATATCTGTCAAGTATGTTCTCATGCATGTGTATCTTCCTGTCAAATATCTGTACTAGAACTGTGTGGCCCAAGTTTTTCTGTTCACATCTGCCTCCTTCACTGTTCCATCAATGCCACTACTCATGTGCTTTGCTATTTGAAAATTTAATTCTGACTGGATCTGACTGATCATTTCGAGTGCACAGGTTTTACAGTGCAATTATATTTACAAAATTACCAAAATACATCCATAAAGCAATAATATAGCCTGCACTTGGTTCTTAGTAAGTCCCAGAGGTATACAAGAAATTGTTTTTGCTATATCAGACATAGGCTTTTTCAGAAAGAAATTTCAAATGTCTCATTTTATTATACCGCTAGAGGCTTATTTGACCCATGCTATGAAACTGATCCAGTTGGAATGGGACAATGCATTTGAGCAAGAAACCAATGCAGTGTCTTGGAAGCACTAAACTCTGCCCTGAATGAAATATGCTCTTGGCTACAATGTAAAGTGTAAGTTGGAACACAATACCATTAGGCTCTGTGAATGGATGGGTGAATAAATGAATGAATGAATGACCATAAATTTCACCCCTTCCAAATATGCTCTCGGTATACAGCAGAAATTGTCAATAACCCCAAATTCTTGAATTTCAGGAAAATCTCTGAGCATTACACATAAGCCCCGGGAAATACACCTTTCTACATGACACAGGAAATATACCTTTCTACATGTTCTTATGTAACAATCTGATTACAGCTCACAACATAAAACAATATTCATTAGTGCTTTGATTCATGAGCATATGCATGATACGGGTGGCATTACCCCTGGCTACTGAAGTAATGTTACTTATACAGAAATAATACCAAATTCAACATCAGCATCACCCCATTTGATGTGGGCTGAAGACCCTGGAAGAGTTAGTGTTTCAGCTTGAGTCCAAAGGCAGAAAAAAAGGCAATGTACCAGTTAGAAGGCTGGCAGGCAAGAGTGCTCCCTCATTTGAGGGAGGGTCAGCCTTCCACTTATTGAGTAAGACTCCCCTACATTAGAAAGAGCAATTTGCTTTACTCAGTCTACAATTTAAATGTTAATCTCAACCAAAAATACCCTCATAGAAACATCCACAATAATGTCTGACCAAATATCTAGAGGTGCCCCAGGACTCAGTCAAGTTGACACATAAAAATTGACCATCACATTGTGCAATGGTATGGTTTTCTTCATGTTTTTTTTGGCTTTGGCATTATTAAGCATCCCGAATCTCTGTGTTTATAGCTTTCATGGCATTTGGAACACTTTCAGCCATTTTGCTTCAAATACGTTTTTGAACACACTCCTTCAGAAGTTCCACTTAGATGTTTATTAGACCAAACAATGTTGCCACATAGACACCGTGTGTGTGTGTGTGTGTGTGTGTGTGTGTGTGTGTGTACTGCCTACATGATTTTTGAGACCCACTGCAAAATGAAAATGTAGACTCCTTGTTCAAAAATTATCAAGGTTTTCAATTCAGCAACAGCAGAACATTGAACCAAGCACAGGGCTCTGTGAGACTGCACAGGTCGAGTGTCCAAGCATCTGGACCTAGTGTGAGATGACAATCATGACCCAGGTGAAGGGACTGTCTACACTGAACTAAACAAGAGTGCCTACAGTCAAACAAATCTATACTCAAACACATTTATCTGGAGTATGCCATAATACCTCCCCCCACAAAATCCAGAAAGATAATATTCTCCTAATCTTGTTGTTAGTAACCTTATAAACAAACGGATGGAGAAGAAAACCATTCAGGAATAAACACCACTAAAATGAGGAGTAGAGACGTGGCTGGTGTAGCTCAGTGGATGGAGAGCAGGCTGCAAACCAAAGGGTCACAGTTCAATTCCCAGTCAGGGCATATGTCTGGGTTGCGGGCCAGGTCCCCAGTAGGGGCCATGAGAAGCAACCACACACTGATGTTTCTCCCCCTCTCTTTCTCCCTCCCTTCCCCTCTCTCTAAAAATAAATAAATAAAAATATTTTTAAAAATTAAATGATTAGCAGAGAAAATGATTCATAGACTGAGGAAAAATGGTATTGGGCCATCGTTTTGTTTTGTTTTGTTCCCCCTTTTTGAGCAAAGGCTTTGTGATTAAATTATAACAAAAGAAGCAAAACAAATGGAATTTAGAGGACATACAGGATTATGTAATTAATTCTATACCTGATGAAAGGCAAATGCTTAAAGCTTACAAAATAATTACAAGGCAATTATAGAGAGAAGTGCTGTTTTGTTCACTCTTATTTCAGGTGCTATGGAAAAAAGTTAGTGTACCAAACTATTAGCTCTGAGTAAGTTAATTGCCATTCTGAAAGCTAAAGCAAGATATTTTGGTGTCTTGCCAAAAAAGAATAAACTACAGCAACTACAATTTTTTTCTTTTTTTCTTGAGAACTATTGAGAACTAAACCAATTTCTTGATGTAGCTGCATTCCATGCATTCCATAGTAAAATAGTACAGATAAATATAATATTGGCATGGCAAGTATGTCAATATTTTTTTCAGGCTGATTCTTAAATGAATGCCTGCTTCGTTACTTAGAGAAATTCAGTGAAGGGCAGTACTTAAACCTGCTGAATATGAAGTTAGGAGAAGAATAACCAATCACTTCAAATTGTTTATGATCAAATTCATTTTGTGATAATGCTAATCATTGAAATTAGTTTATCATGCATATTTATTTTTTAAACCCAGCTGTTATTAGAATGAATATGGTTTAGGAATATGTTATCATGATTCTTCCACATATTACTAATTACATTAGAATTTTCTAAACCACAAAGTTTCACAGTTCTCTCCTTAAATTATATAAGCAATGCCTAAAGGGAAGAGGTCTTTTGGCTTAGTGCTATCATGTTCTTTTTTTATGATTACAACAGATAATTAAGAAGAATTTTTTTAATGAGTATGCAATCTTTTATGGTTTTTACAATAATTGGCTTTAACTCAGTAAACATGTAGCTTTGGGATCTTAATAGACCTAAAATCAAATTCTTTCTTGACTACTTAGGACATATGTAACCTTAAAGAAAATATAATCATCCACTTAAATATCAACTTGATAGGATTTTGATTAAAATAAAATTATATAATAATTTTTAAAAATCCTCTTAAAAATTTATCACATATTCTAATAAATATTATTACTGTTTCTGTTTCTCACAAATGGAATTGCCTTTATTGCTTCTACTATATCATTTATAGAATGTTCTAGAATGATATTCTATAGGTCAAAGGACATAGAAGTAAAAAACCTCAAAACAATGCTGGCAAATTGATTTCTCAGCAAAGTATTAGAAAACTGAATATAGTAGAATATTAAAATATTGAATCTAGCAATATGTAAAAGGATTACATATCAGTGCATTTATTGCAACTGATCTCAGTAATGCAAGGTTAGTTCAACGTATTTAAATCAATCAGCATAACTCACTACCATGACAGAACTAACGAGAATATTCAAATAATCACCTGAAATTCAATATCCATTCATGAGAAACATTTTAGGGAAACTGGGAATAGAAAGAAACTTCAACTTGATAAACAGTATTGAAAGAAAAATTATAGCTAATATCATAAGAAATATTTGAGGATGGCCCTGGCTGGTGTGGCTTAGGGGACTGAGTGCTAACCTGCAAACCAAAGGGCTGCTAGTTCAGTTCCCAGTCAGGGGACATTCCTGGGTTGCAGGCCAGGTTGGCAGTTGAGGGCATGCGAGAGGCAACCACACATCCATGTTTCTCTCCCTCTTTCTCCCACCCTTCCCTTCTCTCTAAAAATAAATAAATAAAATATGATATATATACACATATATACATATGCACATATGCATGTATACGTACACACACACACACACACACACACACACACACTTGATGACTAAATACTTTCCACCTAAAAATAGCAACAAGGCAATGCTCCCCACTCTCACCATTTTTATCAAATATTGTATTGGTAGTGTAATAAAGTGAGAAAAACAATAAACATGAAGTTATACAAAAGACATGTTAATATATTTACTAATGACATAATTTATTCTGTAGAATACTCTGAGGAGTCTAAAAACACAAAATTCTATATTGCACAAGCAAATTTAGCAAGGTCTCTCATGGACTTCACAATAGCAGGATAATTCTATAAAAGAGGAAAAAATGGAAGTTCTTATGCTATCTGATTTCCCAGCTTTCTGGAATTATGAACAGTGTTGTATGGGTATAAAGTTAGATCACTGGAAAAAAATAGAGAATCTAAGTATATATCACAAATATAGGGTCATTGGTTTTTTAAAAAGGTGTCCACAAATGTCAATGCTGAAAGTATAGTCCCTTCAATAAATGATTGGAAAAAATTAACATCATTAAAATGTCCATATTACCCAAAGCAATTTATAGGTTTAATGCAAACTCTATTAAAATACCAATGACATATTTCACAGATATAGACAAGTATTTCAAAAATTTATGTGGAACCATAAACGACCCTGAAGAGCCTCAGGAATTTTGAGAAAGAATAACAAAGTAGGGGGGATCACAATACCTGGTATCAAACTATACTACAAGGCCACTATAATCAAAATAGTCTGGTGCTAGCATAAGAACAGACACATAGATCAATGGAATGGAATAGAAAGCCCAGAAATAAACCCATGTCTCTATGGTCAATTAATACTAGACAAAGCGGGTAGGAGCATAAAATAGAGTAAAAATAGCCTCTTCAATAAGTGGTGCTGGGGGACCTGGACAGGTACATGTTAAAAAAATGAACTAGAGCACCATCTTACACAATACACCAAAATAAACTCAAGATGGTTAAAAGACTTAAATGTAAGTCATGACATCATAAAAGTCCTAGAGGAGAACATATGCAAGAAAGTTTCAGATATGCCCCACAGCAAATTTTTAACTCATATGTCCCCTAGGCAAGGGATATAATGAATAAACAAATGGGACTTCATCAAAATAAAATGCTTCTGCAAGGTTAAAGAAAACATTAGGGGGAAAAAGGGAACCAACTGTATGGGAAAACATATCTACCAATGATACTTCAGACAAGAGTTTGATCTCCAAAATATATAAAGAACTCACACAACTCCACTCCAGGAGGACAAACAATCCAATTAAAAAATGAGCAAAGGACCTGAACAGACACTTCTCCAGGGACGACATATAGAGGGCCCATAGTCATATGAAAGGATGCTCAGCGTTACTAGCCATCAGAGAGATGCAAATTAAAACCACAAGATATCACTTCACACCAGTCAAAATGGCCATCATTAACAAACCAACAAACAATAAGTGCTGACGAGGTTGTGGAGAAAAGGGAACCCTAGTACATTGTTGGTGGTAACAGACTGGTGCAGCCACTGTGGAAAACAGTGTGGCATTTCCTCAAAAAATTAAAAATGCAACTGCGCTTTGATCCAGCAATTCTACTGCTGGAATTATACCTTAAGAATCCTGAAATGCCAATTCAAAAGAACCTATGTACCCCTATGTTCATAGCAGTGCTATTTACAACAGTCAAGTGCTAGAAACAACCTAAGTGCCCATCACTAGTAAATGAGTGGATCAAAAAACTATGGTACATTTACATGATAGAATACTACGCAGCACAAAAAAGAAGGAACTCCTACCCTTTGCAACAGCATAGATGAACCTGAGAGCATTATGCTAAGTGAAATAACCCAGGCAGTGAATGACAAATGCCGAATGATCTCACTTGTAAATGGAACCTAATAAATAAAACAAACAAATGGCTAAAAAGAACCAAAGACATGGAAATCGAGAACAGGCAGGGAACAGAGGGGAAGGGAGAGGGGGATAATGGGGGAAAGAAGGGGAATATGGACAAGGACAATGCGGAGGGGATTACTTTTGGCAGCGGGGTTGGATGGGGTAGGGGAGAACAATGGGGGGAAATAGGGACAACTATAACTGAAAAACAATAAAAAAAGAAAAAGAAAAAAATGGTGCTGTCAAAACTTAATATCTGTATAAAAATTTTTGACTTTTCCCTCACACTACACAGAAATTAATTTGAAATGTAATAGAGACTTAAACACAAAAGCTAAATTTATAAATATTTCAGAGGGGAATATAGAAGAAAATATTTTCAACCTTGTATTAGGCAAAGTTTTCTTAAAGAAGACACAAAAAAGTAGTATTAAAAAGAAAAAATAAATTGAATTTGAAATTAAATTTTCTGCTCTTCAGATGACATCATTGAGGTAAGGGAAAAAAGGCAAGCCCTACTAGAAGATTTAAAATATTGTTATATAGTAAATTTACCATATTATTATATTATATATAATAAATACACATATATACATATACACACTTATTCACATACAGTGGTGAAGCATTTGTATGCAAATATATAAAGAACCCTTACAACTTAAAAATATAAAGATGGGCCACTCACAAAACTTACAAAATATTTGAAAGAAGATATAGAATGACCACTAATTACTATATAAAAAGAAACACAACAGAGTTAACAATCACGGAAATGCAAATTAAAACCACTGAGACATTAATTCATACTCACTGGGATGACTATAGAGCAAGCAAGACTCTTATACATGGCCAGTAAGGGTGAAAAATTGTATAGTCTCGTCAGAAAATAGTCTAGCAACTCCTTGTATACTTAGTTATACATTTCCCATATAACCTTGCAATCCTATTCCTAGGTACCTACTTGAGAAATATTAGCTTCATCCACTCCAAGACTCATAAAAATTTACTCATAGCAATTATATTCACAATAACCAAGAACAAAACATAGCTCAAATGTTCATTGATAAGAAAATGGAAGAAAAATTGTGAGACATACATGCCATAGAATATACTCTGCAGTGTAATACGGGACAAGCTACTGATACCCACTATAACATGGATAAAGCTCCAAAACAACCCAAAACAACCCCAATCATACACTCATATATTATTTTAAAATGAAACAAATATATGAAATAGGTATATATAATATATAATTATAGTATAATTGTATATATAATTATATATAATCTCAGGTACACAGAGTCTAACATAGGAAAATAATATCTTTATTTCCACATATCAGGTATTTTTTCATCATACAAACTACGAAGGCTTTGCTCACATGGTTGCTGTGACACAATCAAAGTCCCTTGATATCTATTCTTCCTTCTACCTCACAATCCACATCAATTATTAATGCCTCTTCGCATCACACACCACCCACCCACCTCCTCTCTGATGCTGTTCTCACTCACTGTGTATGTCTGAGGAAACTTCTCACAGTATGCATTTGGGAGTCAAACACTTCCTTTTCTGTCCTATTTCACAAAGTCCAAAGGGAAGCACCCAAATTAGCCAAGATGCTCATTTCCCAACAGCGCTGACAAAGGTGTCTGCCACTGAGAGACAGCTCAGCTACCCAGGTGGGGAATATTGCTACAGAGCAGACAGCTGCTCTCAATGCCAGAACAAACAGGTGCAGGTTTTACTGATGCAAGAGAAGTGAAATAAACAAGACAAAATAGGGTTCCACTCTGAAGTAGAGATTTCTCGGTGTGAAAACAGGAAGTGGACTTTCAGAGTAAATAACAAAGTGTCCATTCCTGAGGCTGCTCAAAGTCATGCCTTCTGTCTCTTACCATATTCCATGACCTTAGGGCTCTTAGGATATCTGTGTCTCTTGATAGTTTCATTGACATGGGGTCCTTGTCTGAAAACAGAAAAATGCTTCCATAAAAAGATGTACAACTTTGTAAAACCTATTCATTCTTGTGGAACAGAGATGATGTGGTAACAAATGGCTTCAGCATTTTATAGCATCTGTTATCAAGGGATAGAATCTACATCTCACCCCTCAAATCTGGGCTTGGCCTTGTGACTTGCTTTAGCTAATGGGACTTTAGCAAGCATAATTCATGCAGAAGCTTGAAAAATGCTTTTTCACTGGGACTTACTGTTTTTTGGAACCCAGTTGCCATGTGAAAACCTTGAGTGAGCCTGCTGACAACATGTAGCTTATTCACCCTCGCCAAAAGTTAGACATGGATAAGGCCATCCAGGATCAACCAACTCTCCACATGATTCACAAGCAGACTACAGTGACTTGAGTGAACCCAGGCGAGGTAAATAGAATAGCTCAACTGAGACCTGTCAGACTATAGTAACTTGAGTGAACCCAGGCGAGGTAAATAGAATAGCTCAACTGAGACCCATCCAAATTGTTTACTCACTGAGTCAGGAGCTAATAAGTTATGTTTGCTGTGTTTGTTACACAGTAACATTTGACTGATACAGATGACAGAGCCAGCTCAAAGCTGCTAAGGTATTAGGAAGGATCATTTTCAGCTGGGCTCTGAGTCAGACTGCAGACCATATTTCATGCCAGACCAGTGACTGACTTCATTCCTCATGACATTGAATTTCATTCTAACTGTAGGTATAATAGAAGACAAAACAAGTTTTTAAAAACTATCTAACATCATCCATCATACCTAATCCATCATACCTAAGAAAATGTATGGTGCATTTTTTTTACTTTTCACTTTATGTTGTATGTTTATCTTATGTGTACATATGTATGTGTATGTAGACCCAGATCTGATCTCAAAATAGGCATTTGAAAAGAGTGAATTGGTGAGCTGCAGAAGGCTAAGAGATCTATGTGCCTTCCCGAAGAGCCCACCACAGTTCATTGTAATAAACTCGTTTTAAAAACCAGGGGGAGAAATCTGCCAGTGGTGGGGAAAACCTATGTAACACAACAACTTCTGAACAGAAAAGAAGGAAAGTAGGAACTGTAACTGAGTCAGGTGCTCTCAACTCACCCAGGACCTTATTAAAACGCAGATTTCCAGTGTGTCTGGTGTCTGGTCTAGAAGTCTGCATTCCTAATAGACTCCCAGGAAATACCATGGCTGCCATTCCCGACCATACCTTGAGTAGAAAGCACGAGGATCTCTCCTGGTCTTTGGGTAGCATCAATAAGTTCATCAAGATTTATGAAGTAACACTTAGCCATTCATTATTGGACATGGAAAGTAATATTTAATTGGAAAAATATACTTCAATACACAACACCCCTCAATGTCACCTCAAATATAAAATTCAGCGAAAGCTCCTGATTTCTTTGTTCCATAAGAGATTTCAGAGTGAGCACTTTCTTTTCTCAGGGCTGTTCCCATTAAAGCCTGTCTTCCTATACCTACCGCCTTTCTGGAAATGTTGATACCTTGATGGAGTGACACTTGTACAGTATTGACTTCAGAGGTTGAGCAAGAGGCCATAAAAATGATTGATCTTGCTGTTGTTTGCTTTTACGATTGCTTTTATTTTATTTTTTTCTTTAATTTGACATTAAGGGTAGTCCCCTCCCACCTTAAGACTTCTCAGATAGAAGCTGATATTTTGGGAGAAAAAATGCTTCTAGTGCTCGAATGTGACATCTACCTGAAAGCCTACAACCTTTGGAAGCACCTAATGACAAAGCAGAATCAATTCCAAATCCCTAGTAGATAGGGTCTTCTTCCTACTTAGGTAAAACATGCTTAGTGTAAGATAATTTAGTAATTTAAACTCAAAGATTTCTATATTCTTTTCTTCATTTCTTGTTGGGAAGCTATTAAAGTAGAAACATTAATTCCTATTGGTTTCTCAATTTTTCTTGGAGACATCCTAAGGAAGCCCAAAAACTTCCTTGATATCTTAATTACTATGAAAATCCTTGTTTGCATGCAAGGAAGTACCATAGGAAAAAGACCCCTTCATAGGCATTGAGTATAAAAATATAGTCATTGTGTATTTGCTCTCAAATCCTAACCTTCTTGCTCCCTACCTGTGAGACCACAAAAAACTTAGTTTAGCCTTTCTTAAACGTGAGTTTTCTCATTTGTAAAATGGAGGTAATAAAATATCCTTCATAGCTCTTGATACCTAGTAATTGCTTAAAAAAATACAATAACAACTGTAGTTGTCTCCTGACTTTTCAACATTATGTCATTGTGCCAACAGAAAATGAATCAACTTCCTCTTCTGGGAGACAGCACTTCCAGTATTTATTCATTTATTTATTCATTCAAAAATATCCATGAAACACTTAGTTCTGAGCAATGCACTCTATATGAAGGCTAAATATTCTAATAGGAACAATTTTATTTGCAGTTTGGTAGGGATATGGACATATAAAGAAAAAATTATAACACAGTGTCATCTTAGTTTGGGCTACCATAACAAAATACTGTAGACTGGGTGGCTTGAACAACACATTTTATTTCTGGAGGTTGGAAAGTCCAACATCAACATGCCAGCAGAATGAGTATCAGGTGCTCATCTTTGAATACCATTACAACTGTAGTCTTTCTTAAAGTGTACCAACCACACATTAATAATCTGAATGAGCATATCAACAGGAAACAGCATCAAGCTTACAGAAATGTCATTCATAATGCTTCTTCTTGTCAACGTATGCGTACTTTCTTACCCCCAACTTTCTGTGCTACTTGTCTTCTCCAGAATTCTTTCTGAGATTACTGACAAGTCTGCATGTCTCTGTCATGGAATAGTTAACGGAAGGACTTAACATTATCCTAACATGCCCTCATCTTGAACTTCGTTCACTCCTTAATGAAACACTCTCTCTTCTTCTGGTTTTGAAGATCATTGCCAATTTGTTCTGCTTTCTTTTTCCTATTTTGTAGTAATATGCCATCTTCCACAGGCAATACACCCATCATCCTATGTTTTACCACTTGTCAGTTAAAACATGAGTTCAAAATATTTTCTTGTTTGTATCATACTAAGAAAATGTCAAATTCTTCTGCCTTTAACCTTGTATACACTCTTTGTTCAAGTCTCTTCCACATTTTTAAACTGTATTTAACTCCTTTTAACTTTATATTAGTTATGTTTTTTAAAAAATATCTCAAAAACACCTTTGCAATTGATTATGTATGCTTATATTGACAAGTAAAATATGTCAAATCTTTAAATACTTGAATAAAATTCCCCTTTTAAGATCCTCCTTATCAGAACATAGTTATCCTTTTATGCTTTCTATTTCCACAATGTATTTTCAGGAAGATGAAAATATCTTCTAATAATGTTCAATAGTGTCTACTTTGCTGTATGTTTCTCCAATATAACATGACTGTTTTCTACTAAGAGTTTCTTCACATCTACATATCTAATCATTTTCCCCATGGTTGTCAGAATTATGCCCAAACAGTTGTTTTCTTAATGTTCTTGTTACTGTTCAAGAAAAGTTAAGCATTTACCACATCCTGTGCTTTTAGAAGAGTGATACATTCAGCATATGCTTAAGTCCTGCATTCCTACTATCCCTCACTTCTGTGATTCTGAAAACGCCTTGATCTTAGCACCTATCTGATCAAGCAGACTATAAAAGTCTTCCTTAAGAATACCATTATTGCGGCTTTTCATCCTGATTCTTCTGTGTGTACATATTATCTGCCATATTGCTGTTAGGTGTTCAGATTTCCAAAGAGGATTATGACATCAATACTTGCATGTGGGCTATGATCTGTCTCTCATTTTATTTCTTTAGGAATATCTTATTTCTTATGTTTTCTGATTTGTCTGGACCCCTGTAGAAAATCTCCATTTGAATAGTGATAAGAAGAAATAACTTTCTATGTATTGGTTTGTAATTATCCAGGTAATTCATGTGGATTCAAAATGTCTTCTAATGAGCCTATCGCTGACCTCCCTAATCTGTCTTTTCTTTCTAAATTTCCAACTTCTCTCCACTGTGAACCTTTTATCCAAACTGCAAGATCTCACATTGATAGCAGATAACATATCTTTGAACGTGGTCCATTCCCCTCACTTACACCAGTGATGTACACACGGCCCACACCACCTTGTAATTAGTTGTTTATCTTATGTCTCTGAGTAAGTCCTGATGGTATAAGCATCTAAGTTTCATCTGAGTACCCTAAATAGCATGCAATACGTATTCCAGGTGCTTTATTAATATAAATTACATGAATAAATAAGTCTGTAATAGCAGCCCTAACTTGTCCTGTCCAACTATCAAATCGATCATATTAGAAGCAGAAAACCAGTAGCTCACTTCGTAGTGGTCACTTACTAATTCATATGCACTGAATTCAGAAGATGGATTCAGAATAATTTACTAAAATAACTGAGTTGGACTTCCATTACTGTGCTTTAAAGTAAAACATTAAGCAGAAATTTAAATTGTTTCCTGTATATAATGCCAGCACAAATCTAGACAGACATTATCATGTTAACATCTAAACATATCAACAGTCAGAGGTGGAGAACTGCTTTAGTCATTTACTTTAGTCAATACTTAAATAGGAAACTGACTCCTTAAAATGAACTCTTTCAATTTTCTATTTGCATAATTAAAGCTATGGAAGAAGTTCATTTGCACTGTTTGTTTTCCCATGATAGGTAGTTACCATGACAATGGTTATTGTTTGAGGATGATCAGGATATTAGTGTGAGTATTATTCAGTGCAGAATTATCAGAGAAGGATCTGACTTAATAAGTCAGTGCATCTGAAAAAAAAAATAACCATTCTGAGCTTTTCTTAAATGAGATTTTTACAATTACATTTTAGAAATGATGGAATCTTTTTTCCCCAGAAAGCACAGTATTACTAATTTATTGAAATGTCACAAAACACCAGCTTAGATCAGGTAATGCACCGGCTCTGTCCCCTATTGAAGGACAACACCTTCTGTTCATGATACTTACTGACTGTGACAGTGTCACAAAAAGAATGTTTCAACAGAAATTGAAATGATCATCAAGAAAAATCCCCTTCTAGAATGATGACTATAGAATTAAGAATGTGTTTATTTCTCCATAGTTAAATAATTCAGTTCTGTAGCATGAAGTATATAATAGGTAGCAGGTAAGAGGATTAAGAAACATATCAACAAGGACTGGGGGTTTCTGAGCCTTGTCTGATATTTAAGGTTGTTATATAGAGTTTAATTTAAGACTTCTTCCCTCTCAATTGAGGAAAATTATTCTTAACCTGTTCCACAGGTTTTTGTACTACCTGCAAGATATGCTTAAAATTGTCAGTGACCACATGTCCCCCATCTCTGCCACTAATTTTACCTCCTCTTTTCAACAGGGAGGGCTGCCACGTATGGTCATGCTAGGTGTCTACTTAGTATCACAGCAGGAAAGGCACTTATAGGAAATAATGCTGTAGCTCCACGAGTTGGCTTTCCATGCCTGATTAGCGCTTATTACTAATTATATGAAAAATCTTTATTCCTCAGGATACACAATTGGGTCATGATAGAGAATGTTGCATTCACATTTATTTGCTCTTTGAAGTACAAAAAGTTTCCAGAAGACATCTTTCTGCTGCTTCTTCGGTGGTCTATGGTATTTCTGTATTTCAAAATAGCTGTTGTCTAGTCTCATTTGGTTTGAGGTTCTCCAACTGAACTATTTATACATTTTTTAATATAAATAATTTGAAGCAAAAGTATAAGAAAAAGTTGAACCATTACTTTGATTACAAATATGTGTAGTTCTGATACAGAGTTACGAATGTAAATGTCAAATAACTTTTAAACATTAAATTTGATTTCCAAGAAATGTCTATTTTGGGTGGGTTGCACGGCCCTCGCCCCGCCCCACTCCATCCCAATGGACACACTCTGCCTCTCCCTACAGCTAGAGGTGCTTTGGTTGTAAAGTTAGAGCCTTTGTTTCACCTGCGACTGCTTGGAATTTACTGGTTTTGCTACGACGTGTGCCCCACATCACCCAGCCTAAAGAAACCTAAAGCACCAGTTAAGAAAGTTAACTTTCTTTTTTGAAAATGGGTTGCCAGATTTGCTTCAAACTAGAAACAATTTTTTTAAATGATAGTATTCAACTCTAGCAAAATTTACATAAGAAAGACAAGCCTCTATAGTTCCAACAGAAATGAAGCTTGCTCCTTTTTAGAAGATAATTGGAAAATGAATATCAAGTCTTAGAAATGCTCATTTTTCTTGGTCCACTAATTCCCTACTTAAGAACCTCCATGTTTAAGAATTGTATGATCAAAAAACTCTATTATATCTCTCTTAGGGAAATAATCCTGAGATACAAAGAAAGACCTCTACACAAAGCACTCTTTTAAACGCTGTCAATGTATTAGACAGACCTAGAAGTCTTACATTATTCTAATAATCGAGTTCCTTATTTTGAGGTCAGGTATCAAAACACTTTCCATGTGACAGAAAACTTAATGCAAACTTACTTTAACTAAAAGAAAATGCATACGCTAGTGAGAGAAGAAGGACATCTGTTTACATAGCTCAAGTTGTCAGTGATACATCAGGAAGACGTGCAAGTCCTGAGGGAACAAAGAGTACCTGTCTGTTCTGCTACATCCAAGTACTTTGGTCCCTGAAAATGGCAACAAAGTTGCCATGAGCACTAGAACTACCAGTCATTCAACTCCAGCACAAGAAATGAAAGGACCTCTTGTGGGTTTTAGAGGGATTCTAGAGTTCGCTGATTGTACCACCTGTTTCAGTGAGCCATTCCGAAAGCATTTACTGTGGCTAGCAAAATTATTCCAACTGGCAAAAAACCTTGGTCAAGTGCCTTGAATGAATTATCATAGTAAAAGAGATTTTGTGGGTTTATTTTTGTTTTGATTTGCTTTTGTTTCTCAAATCTGTGTGATCTTGAGAAAGCATACTAATATCTTAAGAACTGGTTTCATGTCTATGAAATGAGAGATTTGGAACAGAGAGACTTAAATCACCTAAAAACCATTAGCCAGAATTATCTATGACACTAACAGTGGTGACATTGGTCTGACCTATGACATAAAAATGTTTCCTGGTTTGAGGATAAATTTAATAAACCTGAACCAGGTGCTCCCTTACCCAGCAAAACTTGCAAAAATATCACAGTTCCTGGAAGGAATTGTGCCCAGGAGTACAAGAACCAATTTTTTTAAAATAAAATATTCTAAAATATTGATTTGATCAGATTGGACACAACGTTTTGGTGAAAGAATTATGGGGACTCCTATCAAAGCAACAGATAGACTTAAGCTGTGGATTTTCTAGATGCTTACAAAAATGTAAACAATCTCATTCATCTTGCAATGTTATTCTTTAGATTTGTGGGAATAGCACAACAATTTGCAACTCGTGTAGTTTTTTTAACCTGGATTTTATGTTAAAGTTATATCAGTTCATGTTTCCACATTTGGGGAGCTGAGTATTCATAATACAACCAGTATAAGAGATTTCTCTGTCCCTCCTAACCTAATTCTGTTTCCTAAATAGGAAATGTTAAAGTGAAGATACATTGTTAGGGCTCTATCCTTTGACTATATATAAGAATAAATGAGTTCTAGTACTGATGTGAAAGCTTTATCCCAAGAAATATTTTTAAAAATTGTTCTCATTGTATTAATAACTGACTTTTCCTCTATTGTCAATGTATACAAGATCTCAATGGGGTACAGGGGTAGGGTGGGAGACAGTGGAGAAAAAGTAAGGGAAACCATAAAGGTAATCTTCTTTATCCTAAAATTCTCTTGCTAGTTTAATTTTTTGGTGCATAGTATACTGAATTTGATGTAGTATAGTTGGCACCTTTATTCTTTTTTTTAGAGCATGTGATGTTTTACATAGTTATGTATCATGATTTACCAAAAGTGGAGTCAGAGATATAAAGGGAAATGTCTCAAGTGAAAAATCGCAGCTGGTATCCAATCTACGAAGGCCCTATTTTTAGGAATGAGGGTTTCTTCACAAGCTTTTGGATGACAAATGACTCATCACACGTATACTACGTATTCGGCAAATCTTTCTAGAAATTGTATTGGCTAATTAGAAACCCTTATTAAAAAGTCACTGCAGTTTATAAAATATTTAAAATAATTATGCACTGTAAAATTACTTTATAAAGCACAGGGCACAACCGTAAAGTTCCTGCATGAGTCATTCAGTCCTAGACCCAGGTTTTGGGTTGTTTTTTTTTTCTTTTTGAGGCAAATGATTCTTACTCAATGATTCCAAGTTTCAATTAAATTGGATGAATAAAGAATGTCTTGTTAGTCTGTTGGCTTTCCCAAAGAAAGATTTTTTTCTGGCATAGAAGCAAGACTAGGCACAAAAGCTTACAGATTTCATTCTACTGATGAGAAACATCCCTATAGAAATACAAATTTCCTTTAAATATTACACAAAAAGTTTCCCCTAAGTGATATATTTCTGTACTGTTGTGTATTAACAAATGTTTACTCCAGATTCTAGTGGCTTAAAACAACCGTTGACTTTGTTCACTGTTCTCTGGATTGGCAATTTGTTATGGGCTCAGTTGAGCAGGTCCTCTGTTAGCCTTGACTGGGGTCACTCATGTGGTTGCAACCTGTAGATGGCTTGCTGAGCTGAATGGTCTAGAGTAGCTCACTCCCTTGTTTAATCGTTGGGGATGGCTGTTGGCTACACATCTCCAGCGGACTATCTTAAACTCACTTATATAATGGCCATGTTCCAAGACAGTAAGCTCCAACATACAAATGTTTTTCAAGACTCTGCTTGTGTTATGTTTGCTAAAACAGTATTACATATTTAAAGAATGATAAGATTAAGATTCAAATTCAGGTCTCCCTGATAATTATCCTTCTGCTCTTTCCATTGTCTTATGCTGTTAGTCTTTGATGGTGTGTAGTGAGTTAAGTTTCCACTTTTAAAATAAATGTTGCAGAGCACAAAGTCAGGAGGGATAGTGTGGTTTGGCAGTAGTAAAACTGTTTCTTGCTAAAGATCTGCTGTTTTAAAAAATATTTAAATATTCCTTGTATTAGTCATCTTTTGCTATGGCAACAAACAACTCAATATCTTAGCAGAATACGGTTATTAAAATTCTTGAACTGTTTTCAGACTGCCGTAGAAAGTCTAAAGGGTCAATTTATAGTTCAAAGAATCATGGTCTCCTTTAATTCATTCTGTTAATACATTTTTCTCAATGTGTGTGTGTGTGTGTGTGTGTGTGTGTGTGTGTGTGCTTTATTTTAGTCATTTCCTTTGCCAGGACCACAACAGCAAATCTTTTTCTAACATTCCTCACTCCTAAACTCTGCTGTCCAGCCATTTGTCACATGTGTCCATTGAGCCTTTGAAATGTGACTACTTTGTACATGTATGTTTGATTCAATACAGTGGTTATTAAAATTAATAAAATTATTGAAGTTAATTTTATCATTTCCTTTTACTTTTAAAAATGAGGTTATTAAAATTTTTAAATTAGGTATGTGATTTGCAGTATATTTTTACTGGCCAGTGATGTTCCAGCATTTATTTTGGATGCCTCTAGGTTAACATTATTCCTTGGGATAGCAACTATTTATTGTCTTCGAGAACTTTGGTCTGACTGAGAGGATTGTCTGGTTCCATCTTAATCCAATAAGAGGTATAATGTCACACCCTTGCTGGCTTTTTGCCAGATATTTTCTTAATTTGAGAACATTTTACTTGCAGATGAGAAAGCATAGAATCATTCAATCCACCAGTTGATCCCAGATGTTAAAATTGTCTGTTTAACTTCTCCCTTGGAAACAGGCCAATTATTCTTTTAGTTCATTCCTTCTTATACTATCTAATCAAATCCCACTAATAAAAACCAAATTATGCTATGAAAATTCTGCTCAGTATCTTGTTGTCCAAAGTCACAAGTTTATTAGATGCATTTTGTACTTCCAATTTATTGCAGGCGATGATTTTATCAAATATTTTACCAATTCCTCAGTTACATCATTATCTTTATTGCTTCTTATATCAGTTTGCTGGCTGTCTCCTTCCCCTCCTGTAATTTTAGGTTCCTTTTGCCATTGTGTCCCATCAGGCACCATTACTTTACTGGTCCATCATTCCAGTAATTAGCGACTTCTTTATCTTACAGGCTTACAAAAATAATAATAATAACTTCATGCTCATGTAACATGAGAGCAATGGGTTAATGTGGGTCTGGTCCATTCTCCTGGGTATGACTGGGCTCAATTACACCCCATGTTTCTTCTCATTCTGGAACCTGGACTGAAGGGGCAGCACTATCTGAAAATGCCATTCTCTCGTGAAAGGGGCAGGAACAAAACTGACACAGAGCCCAACTATGAAGGTACAGTAAAAACTTCTGCTTAGATATGACAAATGTCATTTCTGTTTGCATGCCTCTGGCCAAAACATGTCATATGACAAAGTTTGAAATCAATACCTACAGAGAAGAAATGGGTAGAGAGGAATTAAATCATTATGCATTGGTAATTCAATCTACCATATTACTCTTTCAGAATTATCTCTAAAATTAATTTTCATGCAACAGAAAAAAATCAATATTCTTAGGGTCCACCAAACATTCATTTCTAAACTAGTATTCACTAGCCTAGTCAATCTCTCCATACATCTGGGAAAAATTTATCAACATACAAAAAGGAAACACAACTTTATAAGATGAAAATTTGCTGCCAATGACAATATTTCAAAGAATGTACCTTAGACTCTAAGGCCACCCCTTCCCCACAAAAAATAAACTATAGCTGATGAGCTTTGAGCACTGGTGATACCATAGCAAAATACACACACACACACACACACACACACGCACATATGTGCCTCTTTTAAAGTGTAAATGTTAAAAGTTTAGCTCTATTAAGACATTCCTTGTTTTGCCTTATACTTGCATGATGTCTCATAAAACTACTGGTTCATTTAACTTCCTGGATAGTTTTGAATATATCCAGTTAATGCAGAACTATAAAAATCTGAACCTCTCAGATAATTCAAGGTAATATTAATTATCTCAAAATAAAATTTCTGTCCTTTATTAGAAATATTAATCAATATTCTTTTCTCTTCTTCATTGTGTTCCTAAAAATATATATTTTTTCTAGAAATGCTTGTGCTACTTCACTGTTTTTAAAAAATTTTATCTTTTTACTTTATGATTTCCAACTTAAATATTCAAATATAAGAGTGTTCTCCTTTATACATTGCCATTCTATAATTGAATAAAAATTATTTAGATGTAAATATCAACATTCAGAATTTAGAAAACCAAAAATTAATGAACTCCCTTAAAATATTTACGATATCTCACCAAAGAATATATATAGGTGGCAAATAAGCATATAAAAAATCCCCCACTTCATATGTCATCAGACACATGCAAATTATAACAACAATGAGAAACTACTATACCCCTATCAGAATGGCCCAAATCTAGAACACTGATAAGACCAAATGCTGGACAGGATGTGGAATAATAGGAAATTTCACACATTTTGGGGGACATATAAAATGATACAGCCACTTTGGAAGACAGTTTGGCAGTTTGTTATAAAACTAAACACTCTCTTACCAGCAATCACGCTAGGTATTTACTCAAAAAAGTTGAAAACTTATGTCCACAAAAAAATCTACATACAGACATTTACAGCAGCTTTATTCATAATTGCTGAAATTTGGAAGTAACCTAGATGTCCTTCATAGGTGAATGGATTCATAAACTGTGGTTCGTCCAGACAATGAAATATTTTTGTAATTAAAAAAAAAAAAAGAGCTATCAACCCATGAAAGGACATGAGGAAAACTTAAATACATTTTCCTTAGTGAAAGAACCCAATCTGAAAAGGCTACATACTGTATGATTCTAACCATATGACATTCCAGAAAAGACAAAACTATGAAAATAATAAAAAGATCAGTGATTGTCAAAGACATTGTCACGAGCGGATAGATATATAGCGGGAGCACAGAGGATTTTTAAGGCAGTGAAAGTACTCTATACGATATTATGGAGATAGATGTATCAAGCATTTGTTTAAATCCAAAGAATGTAAAACATCAAGAGTGAACCCTAATGTAAACTATGAACTTTGAGTAATTATGATGTATCAATGTAGGTTGATCCTTGATAAAAAAATAAAAAGTACCGTTCTGGTGAGTGGTGTTGATAGTGGGGGAGGCTGTGCGTGTGTGGGGGCTGGGAGTATGTGTGAAATCTCTGTACCTCCCTCTCAGTTCTGTTGTAAATTTGAAAAACTGCTCTGAAAAAATAAAGACTTAATAAAACTATTTTGTTATTTTTTATTAACTTTAAGCCTGTGGACATCAAAATGCTGGTGAAGTTTTAGCCAAAATGACCCTTATGTATTTGTATAAAAATTAAAATCTTCAGAAATCAAGTTATTTTATACCACCAAATATGAATATCTATCATTTACTGATTTTTACTACCTGCTAAGGCATTTGGGTTATGTTAATTCATTCCTATAATTCCTATTACACATTACTCTCTAAATGCTCTGTTAGATTATAAAATTAATTCGGATGTAGAAAAATGGAAATTATAAAAATCTGAATGAATAAAATAACCCAAATTTTACCACCTAGAAATCTTCTCTGATAACTTCTTCCTTAATATGATATAGGCCATCCTAACTGTGAAATCAGGAAAATATTCATCTACATCTTTTTCAAGCTATTTTTCATTTTTGCTTCATTTACCACTTTACCACATGTTATAGACTAAATGTTGGTATCCCTTGCTTGCCATATTTTGAAGCCCTAATACCTTCTGTGTCTGTATTTGGAGATAGGACCTATCAGGAGATGATGAAGTTAAATGAGATCATAAATATGGGACCCTAATCTGATAGGGATGGGGTCCTTATAAGAGGAGGAGGAGTTACTGGAGCACTTTCTCTTCACCGTGTGCGGACACAGTGGGAAGGTAGTTGTCTACAAGATAGAGGGAGGGCTCTAACCAGAAACTGAATTGGCTGGCACTTTGATTTTGCACGTCCCAGCCTCTAGAGCTGCGAGAAATAAATCTTTGCTGTTTAAGGCACCCAGTCTGTGGTTTTTGTTATGGCAGCCTGAGCCAACTAATATGCTACATTTGTAATTTATTTTTATAATTAGCCATTTTTCAAGGCATCATTTATTCAATAAGACTTCTATTCCTCCATGGATTTGGCTTGCCAACTTTTTAATGTGGCACACTCTCACATAAAATAGAATGCATTCTGGACTTTTTAATTTATATCTGCACCTAATACACCTTGCTTTAATTATATGTGGTTCAAATTCACACTCACACACACACTTTGATTTGTTCTCTTTGAAATTATCTTGCATAATTGGGCCCTGTAAAGGCCTCAATTTCTCAAGTTGTATGTCATCCAGGTAAAATTTCCCCCTTGAAACGGGAGGTCCCAGGCACCTTTTGAACAGTCATTCTGCAAAGGAAAATGACAACTATTCTGGGTTGCCAGGTTCTTTGAAGTCGATGTTCTTAAATGTAGCATAGAGGGTGTAGGTGCATATGAGGAGATTTAAAAATCTATCTTAAACATCCAATTCTTCAAGCTCTGTTCTGGCTCCTCATCTTCTAACTAGGACTGTCCCCTGCAAGTGAAACAGGCTTTCATCTAATTCTAGCTGAAACTTGACAGTCTCATTAGTTTTTGATGACATTTCCTGTTCCTTCCATCACTGAGGTCTTTCTCATGACAGACACTGGCTGGCTGGCTGGGGCCCTGAAGTTTTCTTCAGAACTTCAACCCTCTGGTTTCCAGATGAGAATTCTTTTATATGTACATCAGCTCTCTGCCCAATTGATCTGTTTGAGGTATTTCTTTTGTCCTGTTTCACTATTTTAATTCTCAGCATCATCACTACTACTCCCTGGAAATAATCTCACCTCTTGCCCCACATCCTGTACTGTTGGGCTCTACAATGGCTAACAGAGAGGAGAGGAAGGAGGCAAAACCCCCTCCATGACTCACACAATTTCAGAGACTTTTCTGGGAAGGACTGTCAGGGAAGAAAGGATTTCAACCACTCTTCCATCTTCCTTCACTTGCTCCCTCTCTGAGGTTTTGTGGCTCTTCTGGAGAGGTGCTTTGGGGTCCATTGAAAGTTCTGAAAGGAGTAAGGAATTCATGAACGGCTTGGCCTGGTTGTTCTGACTCCAGGCATCTAAAGCAGTCAGGATGTCAGCTGGGGTCGTGTAATCTGAAACCTTGACTGAGGCTGGAAGCTGTCCTTCAGAGGTAGGTCACTCCCATGGCTGGCAAGTTAGTGCTGGCTGTTGGTGAGAGGCTGCTTTCTGTGTGGGCCTCTGCCTAAGGTTGCTGAGGCGTCCTCCACACATGGTGGCCTAGTTTTCTGCAACCGGTAATCCAAGAGACCAAGGAGGGAGCTGCAATTTCATGGGTGATCTCACATCAAAAGTCTCACTTCATTCCCATAGTATTTTAGATCACACAAGCCAGATGTGATTCGGTGTGTGAGAGAACTACACGAGACTGTAAATACCAGCAGGTAGGATGGTTGGTGGCCCTTTTGGAAGCTGACTACTACTGTTGTTTAGCTCTGTTCCTAGCATAAGAAGTTCTACGAAATAATGTTTCATTTGAGTAACCTAAAATTATTTTGTTAATCACAGGTGAGTTTATTATATGCTCTTAACAAGTTTCCTTTATTTGCTCTTCTTGTAAATGATCGATCCTTTGTAACACCACAAAATGAATGTTCCTAAAACATTGTTTTCTTCCTGTCTTTCCTTGAATCACAAACCCTCAAAGGCAAGTCACCAGTTCTTAGCTGTCAGATGTCAAGTTTAGGAGGATTTCTATGAAGCTCCTGTTAAATGTAGGATAAGAAGCCTGATATTTTATCCAGTTATTGAAAATTCAATGTTGAAGATAGTTGGCACTTTAGTACAAAATTATCTTCAGAAAAAGGCTAAAACAAAGGTAACTAAACAGTGCAACTACTCTCTATTTGAGTACATTTGACCCGTACAAGTTTCTAGAAGATCCAAATAATTGCTATGCAAATCAAAGAGAGGTCTATTTATGTAATACAAAAGTTCATATACTATTTTTATCAGCTTTAATTTTAATATACTCTCCATTTACTCAACTAAAGGGATAGATTAGATTATTTAGACGTATATATTCACATACACATTATACATAGCATATATATAATTTAAAATTTACTGAAGAACATGTATTTTTTTAAATTTTTATGTACTGATTTTAGAGAGAGAAGGGAAGGAAGGCAGGAGAAACATCAATTTGTTGTTCTGCTTATTTATGTTTTCATTGGTTAATTCTTGTATGTGTCCTAACTAGGGATTAAACCTGCAACCTTGGTGTATCCAGATGATGCTCTAACCAACTGAGCTAGCTGGCCATGCCAAGAACATGTATTTTTCTATATTATAATATGCAATATGAGATGTTCTGGGCACTTATCTCCAGCTACATAATCATTTGATAAAGACATCTCTTGGAAGAAAAGAGATTGTCTGCTTTAGTTCTTCTTGGACTATTGCACTGTCAGCAGGAGAGTTCCATCTATCCCTTTATCCAAGTCACTTCCAGGGCATCACTCCTCCATGAAGTCTTCCATGATCACTCCCGCCTAAGGTAATGTCTCCTTCTGCAGGATCCTGGTGCCATTGCTATTTATATTACTTGTGGTATGTAACATTGAATGCATACTTTTTCACGTGTATTTGTAAGCTGCTCTAATCATATTATGAGATTCTTAAGTAGTTTTCCATTTATAAAATGGGTTGAAGAAAGTAAGCATCATGGCACACCCTAGGTGTTCAATTTATGTTATTCGGCTCCACTTTTCATACATTCCCTGCCTAGACCACCAAACATATCTACACATTAAAAAAAGAAGAAGAAGAAAAAACATGAATTAAATGTCTGTAAACTGATTGGAAATCAGAATATCATAGCCTCTATGTGAGCATACTATATTACATTCCATATAAATGAAATCATCATGTGCAATGTTCACATTAACCCAAATTTTCCCAATCAATTATCCCTACCTCAGAAAGTTAATGAGGGTATAAGGGAAGTGAGTGGGCCCTCTCTCCAACTAGATAGATGTACAGCTTGGCTTGCACGCATTCCCAACCAAGACTTTCTGACTATTATGTGGCCCCTCTGAGATATAGGTGGTTAGAATAGCCTGTAAATATTGAGATCTAGTCTCCAACCCAAGGGTGGAAAACTAGTCTTACATACGTGTGGAGGCAGAGGCAGACACAGACAGACACTGCATTGCCTAGAAAGTAAAGGGGGAATTGTTTGTTTGTTTGTTTTTCTTTCCTTTGTGCTAAAAACATAATGCTCTAGAACAAAGTCACAAAGTGGAAGCTTTTGCACTCCATCAGGCTGCAGATTCACTTTAGCCAGTACAATAGAGATTTTTTCTTTTAAATAAATCACCATTTAATAATGAGGAGAGTCACATAAAAGTCTCCTTTCCAGATTCTCTAAAAAACTCTGACAATCTGCCAACATGGGCTCGAATGCCTATATGGTGCTGACAGGGTAGAGCTGAGTAGCAACGGCCCTTACCAGTAGAAAACTCATACAAAAATAGCTGACGAATAAGGCAGCATCTTAAAAATAGATGCCGTACGTATTATAATGAGAAGGTTGTCACTTTGAAGCAGGGGGAACAATTACAGTTTGTTAAAGAGATGGCATTGGGGTGGAACTTTTCGATTTTGATTTGCGTACTCCAGAGACTATACCATTAACCACTATTACGAGACATTTTAGGTTGAGCGAATAACAATACATACTGCATTATCAATTACAGTGATTAACAGATTTGACTTGTGCTTGTAGAACCTTTGGGAATTTTTTTTGTTTCCTTTGCAATGTGTGTGTGCATGTGTATGCGTGTTTCATTAGACAATAGAAATACAGATTAATGAGAACTTGGATTGATTAAATCCAATCCTTTAAAATTTTTCATAATCATAAATTCTTGATGTTTAGAGCATATATTTACTTAGCCAGCCCACTTAACACAGTTGGAGTTTCCTCAAAACCATATCAAAATACTGTAAAATTAGAAGAGATTGGTAAGATTTTCTTTTTCTTCCCATATCTTCCCATTTATGAAAATAAGCTAATGTTTCCTTAATTAATTATTCTATACCAGGAACATTACTGAAAGATTCAATTCTTTTAATCACCTCAGTGAGGTAGATGATATTACCAGACAGTTTCCCAGTGAGAATCTGAGGTTAAGAGGTTACAGGAACAGCCCAAAGATGAAAGGCTTTAAAGGGGCAGCTTCATGATTTGAGCCTCAGTGCTTCTAGAGTAAAAGACCATACTTTTAACTAACAGTACCAAGATTAAACTATTCTGAATAATATATAATCCCCTACTAATCCTTCTAGAAGGAGTCCATATTATCCTCGATAATTCATTCCAGTGGAAGCAAATCCTTCCATTAATAAATTCCCTTTACATTTTAATTAATATTTTCATATTACAAAATAAAGTTTTATCTTTCCTCTGATTTAACTGGTCACTTAGAGATGCCAGCTTTCCCAGTCTATAAAATAACCTTCCATTCTTCACATTACTGATCTGCACTAATTCATTACTTTGTTTAATGCAGCACCATATTTTTGTAGAAGCACTCATGTAAGACTCATTGTAATGACTGTGATCCAGTCAGTCCCAGGTTAAACTGTCATCTCCAAAATACTCTAATTCTTGTGATTTTGTACAAGAAATGTAGCGTCTTCTTTGTCCAATCTAAAAAAAAGTGGGGGTGGACTATTACTGCCTGCCTCATAGGATTGTATGTATGAGAATTAAATGAGATAATGGGAGTGATTAGCAAGGTGTACAACAAAGATAGCTACCAGGCTCTATGTTTTATACACATTAAATCATATAATCCTCACAATAAGCCCATGAAATAGATGCCATTATCATCATTATTACCATTTTACAAGTAATCATTGAAAGTTCAGAGAGACTAAGCGAGTTGCATAATGTTAGCAAGCTAGTAAGCAGCACAGCTGGGATTTAAACACGGGCAGTCTGGGTGCCCCTAATCACAATGGTATGCCTAGGTCTTGAGTAGGTGGATTAATCACAGTAGTAGTTTCATTTCTTTAACAGTAATAAGGGTAGGATTCAATGAAATGAATGCAAATGTAGTCCATCTGCAGAAAAATATGTAACTGACTTACCTTCGCTACCTGTAAATATCACATTCATTATTTATAAAATAAAAGAGCACTTCTATCTAAAGTAAAGTTCTTAAATAATGCAAGCTTATAAATTAAATACGGAG
Source organism: Glossophaga mutica (assembly GCA_039655065.1). Classification (NCBI taxonomy): domain Eukaryota; kingdom Metazoa; phylum Chordata; class Mammalia; order Chiroptera; family Phyllostomidae; genus Glossophaga; species Glossophaga mutica. The sequence continues at coordinate 26,757,323 of CM077308.1, forward strand.
AAATATTAAGGAAAATGAATAGAATTATTTGGATTGGTAATTTTATGTTGGATATTCTGGGTAACAATACAAAATATATTGATACCAATAAAAAAAATCAATACTCATTAAGCGCTTAGCACTGAAACGTCTAAAAGCATCACCTAGCCCGTCTTATTTAACAATAACAACAGCACAATAAACTAGGCACAGTGTAGTCACATATGCACTTTTAACTTAATCAAAATCAAAAGTATTTACTCAGCAAATGATAGATTAAAGTGAGAAAGATGGTAATAACATAAACGTAAAAATTACCTGCCATTACTCTAAAAGTAAAAAAGGGAGAAGAAAAAGAACTATTTGAATATGTAGATCAGGATGAAATGCCAAATGCCAAATTTCATTTACATATGACAGTGTACTATATAGGTCCTAAGTAGCATTAAAAAAAAGAAAAAAGAAAGTTGAATATATTAAAAATCTAGACAAGATTCAGAGTGGTAGCTAATAACAGATTTTTGGATTGTATATGTAGAAAACTCAAAATAATCCAGAATGAATAAGAGAGTTTAGCAAAGTTGACCATTTTCCTGTCAGTTATATTTCCACACAAAAGCAAAAATATTAAAATGTAATTTTTAAATTGCAAAAAATGCACATGAATGAATATAACAAGATAGGCACATATGATAAATCTAACAAATAATACGTAAGGTCATTATGGAGAAAATCATGAAACTTCAGAAGAATAACAATAAAGAAGATTCAAAAAACAGATTTATTACTTTCTTGGACAGATTGTGTAAATATACTAAGATATTAATTTTTCCTAAAATGGGACTAAATGAAGTTCTAATAAAAATTTCAATATATTTTTTGTGGAAATTAACAGGGCAATCAATTATTTTATAAAAATATGGTCAAATTCAATAGTAATTGGCAAAAATTAAAAATTTTGACAGCATCACAGCTTTCAGAGTTATAGAACAATGGAAACATTCACAAACTGTTGATGGGAATATAAATCAGTAAACCTTTGTTTGGTGTTTTCTTGTATGTTTATCATTTGCATATCTTATTGCCCAGCAATTCTAACCCTAGAGATGCTTACATGTGGAAAAGAAATAGACACATGGAGAGAAAATATGCACATGGAAACAGGTACAAGATATTTCATGAAAGCACTGTCCCTCAACAACAAAATCCTGGCAAAAACTCAATAATTTGAAAATTCATTGACAGAAGAATAAATAAACCAATTGTGAAATGAGCCCCCATTCATTTCCCACCTCATATGACACTTTGCCTAAAATCCAACACTCCCCCTCCCTTCTGCAAGACAATTACAAAAGGCATCCTCCTCTGGGCTGATGCTTGGAACTGGGCTGGACTTCTGTCTCCACTCCCACTGGCTACCTGTGTCTGATAACTTTATATACTTATACAGTGAAATTCCTCACATGAATAAAAAGAAGCTATAATCACATGTAGCAAAATGAACACATCTTAAAAATTTGTTGTTGACTGAAAAAAGGTGTATTGCAGACTATAATGAAATACTTCATTTTAGACAGTCTAAAAACATGCAAAATATACAATACATTGTTTAGGAATAAGTATGTCATAAAAATTACAAATAATAGCAAGAGGTTTATTAAAAGAAAATGTAGAAGTCACCACCTCTACAGGGAGAAGAAACGTGAACTGAGGACCATAGAAAACTTCACTAGTAATGGTAATGGTTTAATTGTTAAATTTGGTTGTAGGTTATTACAATGTTTCAAGCTTTACCTTTACATATAGTCTTGAATATATCAGATATTCGAATGAGAAAAAGCTATGACAAAAAATACAATAAAAAGCATAAGAATGTCCCTAAAAGACATAAAAGAGAAATCTAAAGAGAGAATCAATTGGAGACACAAAATGCATCCCAAAGGTATTCACAAATAAAGGGAAAATGGAAGAGAGAAACTAATACAATAAAACAATCCCATAGTAAAAAGAAATTACCCTACATATTCAAAGCATCAAGACACATAGATTGCTGAGAGAGGCAAATTAAAACACTCCAATTGATTATTGTGAAATTTAAGTACACTATAAATAGAGAAATGCTACTGAAGATTTACAATAGAGGAAGGAAAAGGGGGAAATACATGAAGATTACACATAACAGTGTGAGAATCATCATGGAAATTCTCAGCAAAACAATTCAAATGTGGTTAGGGAGTCTGAGAAAAATGGTTTTTGTTTGGAAACATATTTAATCAGATTTTCAATGGAGTTGTGAGCAACATAAATTTATTCATCTACAATTCCCTCATTTTATTTTCACTTGAAGATATACTTAAGCCACTTGAATATAAATAAAGTATAAGGAACCAAAGAATAATGGGTTCAAATTAGGACAGAAGAGAAGGCACTGGCCTGGATAGTCAACTCTTCATCTATTATTAATGATCTTTCACTCTCTTCTCCCCAGGTGACCTTCTCTGGCTACCTGCTCACACAGAGCAGTGCAATTTTCCTTCATAGTAGTGATCACAATAATAAATAAATGACCACAGATATAATTTCGGTAACTTGCCTGTCTCCTGTGCTGGATAGCAAGCTCCATGAGAGAGGGATCATGCCTGAAATTGTCACCAGAGCATTTTTAAAGTTTAGCCTAGACTTGACCAATGACAAATGTTTGAAAACATTTTTGAATAAATGAAAGAATGCCTTCTAGCATGTTCATAAAACTCCTGCGAACCATGCCTTGCCTTCTGCTAATTTATTTTTTCCTTCCATCGCTGATATTCCGGAATCAGTTACAGTCCAAATATCTGCAGTATAAAAGAGATCATAGTAACATTTCCTCTGATGCTAATCAGTTATGAAATGAATTCTTGGGATATACCCAATCCCTCATGTCCAGTCTCAATTTAGTCAGCTATACCATGGCCTACTCAATATCTTACTTTCCTTAACTCTCAGCAATGACATCTTAGTTTCACTCCTTGTCCTTTGTGCCCACAGGAGGCAGTCCTGTGCATCCATGCTACCTGAATTTGGTCTACATTTTACAATTTAAGCTTCATTTGGATGCCCAGCTTCTGGTCACACTAATGGCATTCTGCCTCATGTGGATACCAAAGTTTCTAAGCTTTCTGACTCAGGGCTTTCTCTGCAGTGGTGGCTGTGGCTCAGTCCTCACCCAAAACTTTCGGGGAGCTAACATCCCCTGGGGCAATTTCAAACCACAGGTGACAGCATCCCTTAACTGCAGGGCCTTTGAGGCCACTTGAGATATTTGCTACTTGCTTTCTCAGTGGGCAGTATCGGGCCCTGGAGGACCAGAGCAATACTCCTTATTGGTTTTGCATATCACATACTCTCTGTACCTTCCACGGCACTTCCTGAGATCACCTTTCGATAATTTGCCTGTAAAAGTCCAGATCTCAAGATCTGGTTCACAGCAACCCAAAGATGAACTCCTAATTAATGATTCCAGTGAATGTGCTTTTTTCTGTCTACATCTTGTCACTTTTGCAATTTTAACCTTAGTTACCCACTTCCATAAAATGGTCTTACCTTGACTTATCTCACCATGTTCTCCTGGTATGTTCCTACTTTGCAGATTCCTCTTTTATTGGCTTCTAGTCTTTTCAAGCTAAAGAACTCTTGTATCTATTTTAAGGCCTCTTTGCTTTATGTTCCATAAATTCTTCCTGCATGCTACCCACTCTCATGGGCTCAACAGTTATCTATCCATATACTTACTGATGCCTATGCAGTTTACTTCCAGGGTTCATGTCTCTCTAGAATTGCAGACACATACAACCTAGTGTGTATGCTCACTTAGATGTCTCCAAAGGCACCTTAATACTCATATGCCTATGACTCTATTCATTATATTCCCTACCTGAAATGCACTTCTATTTCTATGTTTTTGAATCAGTGACCTCCCACTGTCTACATTTTTACCCATTTTTCCACTCTTGTTTCTTTCTTCTTTCTCAATTCCTATAGAAATCACCTCTACAATTCCATGTGCCTGCCTGGTGTGTGTCTGTAATCGTTAACATTCTTACTCTGTCTCCTAGCTAATGCCTTCACCATTTCTTACTGGTACTGTTACAACAGCGATCCACTAGTCATACTCTTTAACACACACAGCATACTTTCATCAGAGCTGTCTTTCTAAAATCAAAACATAGTCATGAAAAAGTTCTGCTTACAATGATTACGTTATCCATTAGCACTTTTCATTTATTAAACTAATTTCCTATCCAGGAATCAGGAATCTCGGGGGATGATGCAGGCATGTAACATTTTATGATTGGCATAAATGAGGCTGTTTAAGGAGGGCCCACTAGAGTGTGATGCCTGAGTGCTGATCCAAGGAAGTAGCAGGAGCCATCACCTCGGTCATTAGATGGAAAGAAGCTGATGCCTAAAGGCAAACTCTGATGCCCCAGGGAGCTATTTTTAACACAGCTGTCTCTAAGAAATGGGATTTTTAAAGATACCTAATACAGTCTACATATTAAAAAGATGAAAACCATACCAATATAATTTCCATGTTTCTGGATGATTTAGCAGGTGATATTGCACTTTGTTCCTAAGCATTTATAGAAGTTTTCAGGAACAGATTATTCTACTATACGATGATAAACCAGGAAAGAGTCAAGATTGTAACTTTTCTTGCTTCCTCTGTACTATAAATGATTTGTTTGAAACACTTTCATTTTTTTTATTCAGTAAGATTCTGATCACAACCCAAAGAATGGAGTTAAAATAGGCTATTGACAGAGTTATAATGCTTATTTTCTCAACAAAGATCTTTGGTAGGTGATAAAATGCTACTTCCCTTATAAAGAGAAAGGACAGCTGCCTATGAAACAATAGTGATCTCAGGTGTGAGCAAAAGAAAATGTGTTGTGCAATAAATCTATGAAGCAAGGAATTGTTTTAGGACTACTGCGTGACATCAGTTATAATCTTTTGAAGGTCAGCAAGTTTGTGATCTATGTTAATAGAAATTTCAAAGAGTACTGAAATGTCTTAATGTGAATGATTTTTATGTAAACTATTTTGATGGTCTTTCCAACTAAATTAAAAAAAATAGTTTAGGCCCATATTTATTGTTCTTCATCTTTGGAAGTTCCAGAATTGACCATAGGACAGAAGAGAATCTGAAGATGATAGCCAGCGTTATGCAAAAGATTCCTCATAGACTATAAAATAAAATTCAGATTTCTTAAGACGGCAAACTAAGATGTTCAAATCCTGGCAGTTAACTACCTCTCCAGGTTCATCTTCGGCAGTTTCAACATACCACTCTGCACAGTATCCTACAAAAATACACTCAAAGTCTGCCTTAAACAGAAGGCCTCTCTGCATCATTGTGCTATTGCAGTGATGCATTATGGTTACATATTCTGTGACAGAAAATTTATATTTATTCTTCAAAGTGTAAGAAACATATGACTTCTGCTGGGACCTCTTCTCAGAGACTCTCCAGTAGCACACAACTTTGTATGTATCTACTTTTGATAGTTATGGACATACAATTCAGATATGATCATGTATTCAAAGGCTTTCCATTTCTCCTAGGATCAGCTACCCAGTCCCAGAAATGATTTTCAAGCCTCCCTCCAGCCAAATCACCCTCACCCTGACTGTCCACTTGGACAGTCTTCTTTCAGTTCTTCGAATGTGCTGTGGTGCTACTCAATCCACGCTGACCTTATTTTACTCATCCCCACAGGGCTAGGTTAAAGGTAAACCTGATAAGACGTTTCCCTTGATCCTTACACAAGGTCAGATCAATTTGCTCCCAAATTTCCAAAAGCCTTTTCAGTCTCTACTATAATGCTATTCATTTGTAATTGCTTGTTGGCTTTCTCTAGCAGGCTTTCAACTCAATGAGGACAAAAGTGATGTCTCTCTTATTCACTGTAGTTTTCCTGATGGTATGTTGCCTGGCACATTAGAGGTGGTTTGTAAGTATTAGTTGAATAAATAAGCAAATAAAGAATAAATTCATTTCTTCAGTGCCCTGTAAATGTCTCTCAGGCCCTTGGCTTTCATGAGTCCATGAGCACACCCATTCATCCCTCCAGAAATTAAAAAGTATTTGAAAATGTACTATGTGCCTGCCATCATCATAATTTCCAAGGATGCATAAGAGCATGAAATATAGCTCTGGTACTGAAGAAACTTACAGACTGGGTAAGTGAGGGTGTAAATAAATGTGCTGCTTAGTTAGACTGCTGATTGGTTCAAGGGTAGGTTCTATATCTAAGCCCAGCCAGTATGCATTCTACCTTCCCACAGACCACAGTGATTGCTTCAGTCATGGACTTATGATACAAACAGCTTTTATCAGAGAAAATCCAAGCACCTGTATAAGAGCTACCAGAAAGAAACATTCTTTCTCCTTGTGTTGGTCATGAACTTAGCGGGTCTAGTTTTGCAGCTACCTCATGAGACTAAGAGAATAAAGAAAAGAAGAAGAACACGTATGTACAATGGGATACTTCTCAGCTATAAGAAAAGTTGAAATACTATCATTTCTGACAAGATGGATGGATTTGGAGACTATCGTGCTAAGTGAAATAAGTCAGACAGAAAAAGGTAAGAACCATATAATTTCAATTATATGTGGGATATAAAACTGAAAGCAATAAATGAACAAATAAGACAAACAAACAAAAACTCATAGACACAGACAACAGTGCGGTGGTTACCAGAGGGAAGAGGGGTGGGTGGTGGTAGCAAAGGGTAAACAGGGTCAAATATGTGGTGACAGAAAGAGACTTGACTTAGGGTGGTAAACACACAATGCAATAAACAGATGATGTATTTTACAGTTGTACACTTGAAACCTATATAATTTTATTAACCAATGCCACCCTAATAAATTTAATAAAGAAGAGGAAGAACAAAACGGAGAGACAAAGAAGGAGTATCTGAGAGCTGAGCACCCCAAATACTGATGTATATGATGTATTCCTGAATATTTCAGTTATAAAAGTCAAGAAGTTCCTTGTTATTTGTATTGTTTTTGTTTGCTTATTGTACTGAGATTGAGTTGGGCTTTTCCTCACATGCTATAGAATTTCTTACTGATACATGGAATCACAGATAAGGCAACATTTTTAACTGAATCTTAAAAGTTGAGGAGAAATTGGGCAAGAAGAAAACAGTAACATTAATAGTAATAACGTCCTATTAGCTCTTTCATCACAGCACTGCATCACTGTTTTAAGTAATACGCATGTATTAAGGAAGAGCATGCGCAAAGCTCAAAGGTGTACAAGGTAATGCATTTGAGGTGTATAGTGATCAGTGCAGTGTCTTCAATGGGTTGTTTACCAGGAGAAGGGGAGCAAAGACAAGAACAAAATGCACCGCTGAATCTACATTGCAAATTATTCCACATGAGACTCTAACAGCAAGTTGGAGTCCATTTCTATTTGATAAAAACACAAACGTAGTCAATCAAGCCATTCAGAATTTCTCATAACTAAAGTTCTTTAAAAAAACAAACAAAACAAAACTGATGCATTCAGATTTCATTTCGTAGAAGCTCCAAGTAGTATGTTATAGCACAGTTCCAGGTGGGTTAAGAGATTTGTTCTAGGTAAATGTAGGCAACTTAAGTATGAGTTAAAATGCAATGCAATGCTCAGCTGCAAATCTGTGGCTGTTTCCACGATACCCTGTGTACCAACCTCCACAGACACAATAGCATCAGTTAAAGAAATATTGCTTTAGCACTAAATACATGTTTTCTTTTTCTCAGTTCTATGACAATAACAGAAAGTGCCTTTATTTTACAAAGTCTCTTTTTTTCTCATGTATGACATGGGAGTTGTATTTTTTTCTCATAAGTTTTTTTTAGTTAAATAAAAAATGTAGCACAATGCCAAAAACACACATATTTAATTCCTACCTAGTCATAATTACATAAATATTTAATAATAATCATAGTAATACATCTCTCTCATCTTCTATTTCTGTCCAAGTGAAGTAGATATAATACCTTTTCAGCAATACCTACATATAAGTCTACTTTGTCCTAAAATGTGATCATGTTTTCTTTATTGGGGTTTGTTTGAGGGTTGGGATAAGAGAGCTCAGTTAAGCACAAGTGTTAGTGTGGGTAGCTAGATATAATAAAGGAAGGAAGCAAAGGGAGTAAGACATTATGAAGCACAATTGACTAGGGGGCATAAGCCTGCTTGCTTCACTAGTTTGTTACAGCTTCACACGCTCCCCAGGGAGCCACCCGTCATTCCAGGCAGATCACGGGGGCAAGAGATAGAATAATAGAAGGGGAAGGAAAACACATGGACAGTAGGAGCCAAAATTACAGCCATAGAGGCCTGGTAGTCTAGTCTGGGAAGGGAATAGATTGGTTAGTGGGTGGGCACCTCGGAAGTCTGGAAAGCTTGGGAAATTAACTGGTTAGTTTAAAAGGTGCCTCATCTTTCCCAAGCCTCAGATAATATAATCAATCAGCTTAAGAAAGAAGCCCTTTCTCTCGGGCCTGGTAACATGCATTTGCCCCATCATTCCAGTGTTCTTTGCATAGCAACCATGTGGGACTAGCTGCCACCTGTGGGCTCAGTGGCTGTGTGGATTCTGAACATGGGCCCCAGCTGAGGTGCAGCTGGGAAAATAAGCTAAGCCAGCCTGATGGTGAGAAAGGCTGGACCGGACTAGCCCTGGCAGGACAGATGGAGATGGAACACTGGGGACCCAGGGGAATTCCTTTGAATTTGCATCTGGGTGCCACAAATCAATATTATCACCAGACCTCATCCTCCCTGTGGGTCTCCTGGAATGCTTTCCTTGGGACACTGTGAGAACCCCACTTCTACCAGCAACACTAGGAACCAGAAACACATTAGATAATGTGTTTTCTTCTAAGTAGAAAGAAATGCAAAGTTGTATCTCATTGTATTAAATTCATTTGAAAGCTACGAGAAATCTGATCATAATAAAATGTGAATTGACACTTGCTATGTGCAATAAATCAGACGTGAGTGCTATAAAACTGGGGTTCTTTGTTGTTTCTAAAGAGATCCTCTCCACAGGGCCTTTTGTTAGCCTCAGTTGAAGTGGCCACCTGTGGTTCTCAAGCCTCTTGATCAGAGGCTTGTTCGAAGTAATGAATCAGATGTGCATGGATGAATTTCCAGAACCAGATGAGGGAGAAACAAGTTGGTTAACACCATGTTGGTATGAGCTTGCCAAGTGGCAGGCCAGCAGCTGGCCATAAAGAACAAATAGAAAGACTGCAGATGTATAAAGAAAAGAGGAACCAACAGCTGGGGCCCATTTGCAGTGTTGATTGTTCCTTGGGCCCAAGGCCCAAAGTTAGTCCCCTGATAGAGAAGCTACCTTTGAACTCTAAACTGCACTCCAGTCAAGTGATGGGAAACAAGAAACTTACTCTGCAGAGGTGGCCGTCAGCTTGCTTCACATCATCTTTAGTCCGCCCATACCATCCAGCTGGCTTGTGTTTTGGGACCTGGTGGGAAAATAGGGGAATAGAGCTATTCAAAGAATCAGAAATGGTGAGTGAGGAAGAAGGAAATGCAATAATTAGGATGTTGTGCAGGGTTGGAGCAGATAGCGATAAATCAGCAGGGAACCTTAAAGATATTGTGCTCTTTACATTAATGCCAAAGACTGGGCCTGGGACACTCTGGAAGGCTTTTAGGGTCCCAGGCAGATTTAAAAACTGAAGAGAAAGATGAAAAGTGAGAAAGCTACAGGACAAACAAAAGAGAAACATGAAGAGAAAGGGAGAGTCAGACACATCACAAAATGATACACGTACTCAACAAATAATTTTGAAGACCCATTGTGTATAAGTCCCTTGTGGGGATCCAGAATGAGTCACCCCAAGATGTGCCTCTGCGGTTTGCAGATTGTTTTGAGCTCAAGGCAACTTTAGGCACAGGCTCAAGAGAAACTTCTGCACCACCTTGAACCGCCTAGAAGAACTTGAGTTAAGGTCTTGCCCATAAAAGATTATCACAGATAAGTCAGATACATTTTTTTCAGCTATCTAGAGGGCAGAGCAAAGTTCTACTTACTAAATATTTGTTCTTCTTACCACCTTGTAATGACCCTTCGAAGCCCCCAAGGTGTATTACCTCAGCCTTCGTTTAGGGTGTCTTTTATATCTCAATCCCCCAGTCTGTCTCTGAACTTCTGCAAGTTGGGCCTCTGACTACTCATGCGTGTGGGGTTTCCATACACATGTATGTGAGGAATTTGGTTATTATTCTCTTGCTAATCTGTCTCCTGCCTGTTTAATTATTAGACCAGCCAGAAGAACCTAGAGGACAGAGGAAAGTTTGTTCCTTCTTCACATCCCAAATTAGTCACTGGTGGTAGAAAGTCAATTAAAATCCCCAGTTTTGAGGAATTCACATTCTAGAAGGCAAGCAAGTTGGGAAACAGAGAAGTTCAATACAAAATGATGTTGGGCCACGGTATTGATAGCAAGAAACAGACTACTGTTGGAAGTAATGGGATCTCTCTCTCTCTCTCTCTCTCTCTCTCTCTCTCTCTCTCTCTCTCTCTCACACACACACACACACACACACACACACACACACACACAAATAAAATGACCAGAAAATCTAAGCTGCTCAGTGAAGTTTAAGAAAAATAAAATTTGATAACTTATGGATGAGTGTATACAAGATTCATGGTTTTCTAAAACACATTATGGAAGGGTTTGCTTGTTTGTTGACCGTGAAAAGATGCATACTCAGGCAATGGAAAGTCAGAATTCCTTTTAACTACAGTTTATGTTTAAATGTAAACCTGAAATGTATCCAAATATCACTTAATTATCAGATCTTCAAATGGTGCCTTATCGGGGCTTCCCCAAATGTATTATATCAGTAGCACTTGTCATAAGGACAAGCCAGCAATGATGCACTGTTTTAAAGGCTGCAGTGCAGAGAGGAAAAGTTAACTTTTGCAACTAGCACTAACCTGTTAGCAATTTATGAATCAAGAAGTGAGGGATAATTTGATATCTATGAGAGATGTAACACACCTGAACCATAAGAATAAGTCATTTCGAACTGTTTAAACTTTTGATTGCCCATTGTCATTTTGTCCCTGTGGTGACTTGGAGGGGAGTGTGGAGAGAAAGAGCAAAGGGTAATAGGAATAAGCCTCTGGAATCTAATGTGATTTTGTTTTCTTCTGGCTCTGGATTATTAGGAGCTGTGAACTTACTTTGGCTTGAACTGAAATCATTAAGATCAAAACTATTTATTTTGTAAAGGGGAAATATCTATAAAAGCTTACTTGTTTAAGCTCGAATAACACATTAGCCAGTGTCATATTTACATGCTGACCTACTATCAGGTGAGGAGTCAGCAGCACCTGTGTTTAAAGCAAGGGTCCAGACCAGAAGCCAGTTTGAGAGGAGAATTTTATCTAAAAAAGAGAGACAGTAAGCCTGATAAGAATCAGAAGTTGGTAAGGTTTGTATTTCAACACTGGTGCTAAGGTTTAAATTTTAACATTAAAACATAACCATCTGACATAAGATGAAGAGAAAAGAGGGCTTAAGAGGGAACAATAAATCCCTGCAGGAAGAGGTGGATTTTCCCAAAAGTTGCATTGGTTCATTGGAGGGTTTTGATGTGTGGCACAAGCTCTAAGTCACGGACGATGGATATGGCTCCTGCCAGCCTCTGGCACTTTCCACAGAGAGATCTAGGAATCTGGAATCGCTCTGTAAAGAGCCAGAAGTGGATAAAGTAGAATGTCCCCTGGTTGGTGCTCCAAGCGACCACATAATATACAAGGCTTCCACACTTCATTTGCTCTTTGAAACTTGAGACTTTCTTTCTGGAATGCAACAGCAGAGTGGTTAGGAACCCAGGTTCTTAACTCAGAAAAACCCAAGTTAGAGGGTAAGTCCTGGCAGTTTCCCCACTTGAGAAGTGATGATAGTAACAGTGCTTGTTTCATAATGTTGTTGGAAGTTTTCCATGATCCGAAGTGGACAAAATGGGCAACTTTAAGAGTGGACAACACATATCAGGTCCAAATTTCTCAATCAATATAATTTTATTCTTATTAATAATAATAGAAATAATGTTTGAGCTGGCTGGGTGTTTTTCTGTGGAAAATATGGGAATAGCCTTACTGCATAGTATTGGATATCATAACAGTATTAACTGGATTAAAATTTTATCACACTAAATTGATATAGCTATTTAATAGGAAATTTAGTTTAGAAAAAAGAGTTATAAAAGCAAAACAACTACAGCTAATGTTTCAATGCTTATAAACTAATTTCATATTCATTATTACACTTCATCTGGAGAAATGTTCTACAGATAAAGAAAATGAAGTTCAAATAGGTAAAATTAATTAGCCAAGGCCATACAGCCAGGATACAGTAGAGATGAGATCGAACCTAAGCCTTTGAAGTTCTACTTCAAAGTAGAATATTCCTTACTTGCTAATTTATTTATCAACCATTTTAACAGTTGACTTCTGCTCTATAACAAATCTCCCCAAAATGTAGAGACTTAAAAAAATAAATATTTTTCATGGGTTTGGATCAGCTGAAATGTCCTTCTGATCTGAACAGCTTCCACTGGGGCTAGATGACTTCAGATAGCCTCAAAAATTGGAAATATGGTTGGTCTGGGACGATGTCTCAGCTCAGATGACTCATCTCTGCTCCATCACCCAGCAGACCAATCTGGACCTTTTCCCACACCAGTCTCAGATCCAAAGAGCAGGAGTGAGTAAGCCCTTTCACACCTATGTGTATGCTATATTTCCCATTGTTCCATTGGCTAAATAGACCACATGGCCAAGTTCAGAGTACCTGACTACAGGAAGGCATGAACAAATTAAAGTGGTGGTGTTAAACTTGCCAACGTTTTAATATCTCTTAGCCCTGAGTGGTAGGAGTCCAGGTAATTGTTATATATTATTTCACTTTTCTGCATGTTGTAAATGTTCCAAAACAATCATTTATTCCTTTTATAATAATAAAATTGACATTTTTTAAACATAATTTAGAAAATTGAGCCATTTTCTGGAGAACTACAAGTCCTGGTTGTGAGCTCATTTCTTTTCGAAATGGATATTAGACTTCCATCCAACCCACAACAGATAATGTTACTGTTAGTGCTTCTTGGGGATCACTTTTGTCCTTCTCATCTTACTGCTCTACACGTTCTTCCAGTGAGCTCTTGTAAATTCTTGTTCCTTCAGTTATGATTTACATGCTGATAATACCCAAATCCATACACGCAGCACAGTTCTCACATTAGCTTCCCAACCTGTCTCTCTGAATGCCTGTGGGACACATTACCTTGGAAGGGTTCCTGTCTGGTCTCTGAAAAATGCAAATGGCATTGTCACTCTTGCCCTTTCCTGCTTAAAGCCACTTACAGGGGCTGACCTTGGCCCTCTCTTCCACCTTCCACTCACTCATTCTGTTATGCCTACAGGCAGTTTTCTTGCAGGTTGTATTTGCATTTTTTCCAGAGCTGCAAGCTCTCCTCCACCACAAGTTTTGCACATGCAGTTTCTCTTGTTTGAAGCCCCAGAATTACCTTCCTCTCCTTCCAATGGAAACTCATCCTAAATATTTCTGCTAAAGCATCACTCTTCTAACTATTCAATGTAGGTTAGGCTCCCAAACTTCATACTATTCATCTCGGATGTCACTAGACATTAAGAGTTATATCATCATTTCCATATCTCATCTTAAATGTCACTTCCTTCTGGAAGCCTCCCTTAACCATCCAAACATGGCTCACATGCCCTTCCTACGTGTTTTGAGAGTGCCTAAAATTGAATCTGTAATGCAACTTACAATATCACATTATGTTCTTCAGTTAAATGTTCTGTATTTCCCCACTAGAATATGAAATCAGACTGAAGTTAGGGACCATATTAACTTTGTTCATTCTGATACTCCCATTCTTCAGCACAATGCCTGGCACACACATATGAGCATTCAGTAAGCATCCTTTCATTTGTTCAACTCTGACACATTCCTGAATAGCCACTACAATGGAAAGGAACACTGACAAGGAAATGACAAGCATATGACAGGTAAAAATACTTTGTTTTTAAATGCATTATATGCTTTGGAAACACTTCATTTATTAGCTATGTTGATGTAAGCTATTGTTAATCAGAACTCAAATATTGATGTTAGGAATACAAGACTAAATATCTTCAGAGTGATAAAGCTTAGAAATAAAGACTATGGAAATATGTGGGGAACTCATATTATTAATTATAAAAGGCATGATACCCCTGAGAATCTAGAAAACAAATACATCTGAATTCAGAAACATTGTTTTCTTCATGTTTATAAGGGCTAATCAAAATAAGTTTATTGGCATATATCTTCTATTTATTCATGTCAAAGACAAGCATAGATATTTTCCTAATAGTTTTATCTGAGAAGTAACTTCAAAATTAAAGAAATAATTCTAAAATTATATGTATATATATATAAACTTATGCTTATTAAATATATCCAGTATTATGGATTTCCATATCTTAACAATAAAAATAACTTGAAGCAACATAAATCTGTTTTTAAAATATTTAAAAATCACAGCCTTGAAAAACATTTACTAACACAGAGTTAATCTGGAGTAGTTGTGAAGTATTGTAGATACATTTACTTAAGAAAAGCTTTTAGTAGGTTACTGTTTCAAAGAGAATGAAGAATTATGTGTTAATAGTAGGATCTGTTTTCCACAGTGAAACTAATAACTTAAATTGAAAATCCTGTCTAAAAAGTTTGCCTCTGTTGAATATTTCTATCTAATTATAATGTAGTTAATCCCATGGGCTTTGGAGTTAATAACAGTAAACTTTGGGCATTCTCAATCTCTCCAAGTCTCATTTTTCTAATTTGCATAATAAAGACAATTATGTCTACTTTGTAAGGACATTGTGGAACTCATTCCTTCATTCAACTTATATTTATTGAGTGCTTATTATATAATAGGTATTAACTAGTGTTGAACAAGGTGCAGGCTCCTCCCCTAAGCTTACTACTGAATGGAAGAGATTTTACTAGTGATGCTAGTAAGTGACAATGCCCTTAGCATAGAACGTTCCACATAACAAACACTCAATAAATTAAAATCACTATTAGCATTGTTATTCCTTCTCAAAGCAATAGAGCATGCCATCATAGACTCAAGAAAAAAATAGGGATGTGTCAATACAGTTGCATTCATATGTTTACACACACACGTGCATTCACCCCCACAGATATATTTATACATATTCCAAGATTTCCAAATATACAAACATGCCAAGGATTCTGCAGTCCTTTGCATTTTAAAGGTACGAAATGCAATACAGTTTCTTTTAACAAAGAAGGCTTAGGATTCAAACTAATTTAATAAAGATTTTAAATGAAGTTGGAATAGTCAGTGACTCATAGGTCAGAAGTGGGTGGCAAGTGACAGAGGGGAAGGCCTGGGGCAGAAAAGAGACTCTGAGTACCAATTTCCCATTCAAAACGTTATAAGGTATTGCTCCATGTTCTTTTAACCTATGGTTGATACATAGGTCACATTTCCCCCAAATTTTATCCACGAAAGTATTTATGTTTACAGAGTTTCTGAAAAGAAAGCTTGTCAAGACCCTTCTCCAAAATCAACGAAACCAAAGCTAAGTAAATTTTTTGAGTCAAGTTTATGCTTAAAGATTCCTAAAGAGTCTGCTGCTTCTCGCTTTAGCAAGACCTATGCATTTTTTATGATTTAGCTTAACATTCAAGATTACTATAAGGAACAAAGTCATTTTGTCTTAATTTAAGTTGTCTCTTGATTGTCCTTAGTAATTTGGAATTACACAAAGCAAACAAGAAATAAACTTTTAAATTTATACAATATTAAATCAGAGTTTTTTATAGTTTCCCTCTGCTCTTCTCAGGAATACACTCATTCTCTAGGCTGTCATTTCAATACAGAAATGCTGGCTGTCTTCTCATCTTTAATATAACTGTTGTAAATTGTATAAAATGTATTTAAAGGACACAAATTTTTATCCCAATAATATATCTAAGCCTAGTAACCTTCTTTGACATTCTTCAGAGGCTGAGTAATAAAAACAATAACATTAACACAGTAAAATAAACCTTCTGTTTAATCTGAATATATTGAACAAAAGCCTAACTTATTTCCAAGCATAACATTATAAATTAGCAATAAAAGTACAGAATAGTATGCTTGGTCAACTAGCATGAGACTATCTAAAATGTAGACAGAAAAAAAATAGGAATTTTTGCCACTTCTCTAATAAGGGCAATGATTGAAAATAAAGTAGGAGAGTAATGATGTTATCCCTGTGATAGTCACCATAATACATCCATTTTATATGAAGCCATGGAAGGTAAACTCTTACTAAAGTTATTTATTTTTTTTTTTTTTGGCAATTTCATTGCATAGACATCATATAGACATTTTGAAAAGAAATAAAAAGCAAATACAAATGTGGGTGCATTTAGTATAAATCTACCAGAGGAAGTGCTACCAATAACAAATACCACTATGATTAATGTCTGGATATTAATTAAACAGCCAGAATGAGTAGAGGGCATAGTAGGCGGCACTCAGTTGATGAGACCCTATGCATGATTCACAGCTAGGAGATTCATTTTTCAATATATGCTGAGCACTTGCTAAATGACAGAGTACTAAGCACTGAGTATATAGCAGGAAACAATAACGATGTCCTATACACCATGAGTCTGATAAGACGGATGAGTAAACAGGAAATTTAAATTTAATGAGATATGTACTGTAGGACAGGAAATGTAGGATTACATGAGGAAAAATGAATAAGCAAAGTCTAGAAACAAGAAAAGAGTTTGGCGTATATTTGAAAAGTTCTATTAGAAAAGGGGATAAAGGGGTAAAGAAGGGGAAGCAAGGGTCAAGTCAAGGAACATGTATAAAGGACCCATGGACAAAGACAATGGTGGGGAGGATTGAGTGTGGGATGTGGGGGCGGGTAGAGCATGGGAGAGTAATGGGGGAAATGGGGGCCACTGTAACTGAACAACAATAGAAAATCAAAAAAAGAAAATGTGAGAACACAAATTTATTTAGGGCAGAGGTTAGAACTGAGTGTTTAAAGAGAAAATGTTAACTAGGTAAAATGAGATAAGTTTATCAGATTAACCTAAACCAGAAAGTATAAACTTGATATTATAGACAACTTAATGATGAGAGTGACAGATTGAACGTTTCATTAAATATTAGTGATATCATGATGATTTAATGATGATAGAAAGACAGCGAAATAGACAGTAAAATCAGTGTCACAGTACCTAGGTTGGGGGGCTGTAAGCCTGAGCTCTTCACTTCAGTAAATGATGAGAAGGGGGAAAAATAGAATCCAAGGGTTTTTTCAAAAGAAAACTCAAAAGACAGTGGTATATCTAATGTGAATGACAGAGAAAGAAGACTTGAATGGCAATTCTATGATTTGAGTTCAGGGACCTGGAAATCTAAGAAAACTACTACACACAATTTCATCAAGAAAGCAAGGGCCATGTGGAGATCAAAATTCTGAATTTTGCATGTTACCCACAATTCAATTCAATCAAACTATTGCACTGAATTTGCATGTTACCCACAATTCAATTCAATCAAACTATTGCTAGTCAAGAAAAAAGCGCAGGAAGAAGGCACGTAGGACACAAAGGCTAAAGATGTCATTTGGGACTTATCTGCATAGAGATAAGGAATGAAGCTACAAATAAGCTGTAAAAACAGCAAGAACTCAGGCAAAAGACAGTTTCAAGAAGTAAGTGGTCTCAAATATGAAATATCCAAGTGAATCCAAGGAAAATAAGGGACATAATCTCTTCACTCACTCTTCTACTCACTCTTCATCTTTGATAATATTTTCAAGAGTTCAGTGGGGTTGGAAGATGGGGAACCCGATTTTTCCATAGTTAAAATGGAGTGAGTAGATAAGAAATGCAAGCAATGGAAGAGTCTTGTCAAGATTTTGATAATAAATGGAAACATTATAAAATAACTAGAAAAAGTAGTAGGATTAAAAAGAAGGTTTTTTGAGGTTTTAATAGTAGATTTAGTTGAGCAAGTCTGGATGCAGCCTTTACATGGAAGAAACTCAGCTGCGCATCAAAGACACAAGTAGTGAATAAATTATGATGACTACCTTAGAGGAGCTCACAGCCCCATGACCTCTCCTCCAAAGAGCCTGAACAGACATATAAAAAAAATGTTAGGTTGAGGTTGAAGGAATGTGAAAGAGTTTTCAGCAAAATTCAGGTTGTAGCATAAGGAAGAGGCAATATTTTCACTAAGGATGAGGGGGAGAAACATAAGATTGTTAGATATTTTAAGAAGAAAAGAAAAGTGAGAGAATAGCTTTGTGACATTTGAGAGGTGAATAAAGGGGTTGATATGATGACAGACATGATCGTGATGAAACTCCATGAAATGAATCTATACTTGTCACACTCTTGTGCTTTTCCTTTCATCAGCATTCCACGGCCTGACAGCCGAAACAGGGTGAGTAAGCTGTGAGGATAATAGATGTTTGAGGAACGACACTTGGAGAATAAGAAGCATCTTTCAGGATTAAAAAGAGCATGCAGTGATCTAAAGTTAATTTCATATATAGCAAAGTGTAGCAATTTTAGTCCTGTCAATGATGTGCCTTAAAGACTAATTATGATATAGTAGGAACAATGTCATTATTGGTAATCAGCATCAATAATAAATAGGGAAGGTATGATTGGTGGAAACCTCAGTGGTTCATTTCTGGTATGAAGCTGGCATGTTAGTGAACATAGAACTTGGGAAGTAATAAAAATAGCTTTTAGTTTTGCTTAAGAGATTGTATGTATTGAATATTCTTGTTAAATGTCTTCCTTAGGTCTCATACTGACTCCCTGGCTAAAAACAGGAAAAAAATGACTGACCAAGTATTGAAAACCTAAAATGAATCTTGCTACCATGAATAGGCTTTTGCCCTAAGTCCTTTGGAAGAACATTAAGGCCAGAATCTTCAATGTCAAGATCAGGAGTTGGAAGAGTTCTACCAACAAGGTCTCCTAATATTGAAGGGCAGGCTTACTGTATTTACCTTATTCACTTCACTACTGATATATACAGGAAACTCTACTCTGTGAGAAGAAGAAAGGAAGAATTGGGAGAGCAGCAGAGGCCTCTTCTTGGTAGCTCTCTTAGACATGTTTGGTGACAAAGGAAAAAAGAATACAAAAATAAAGTTAAAAGCAGGTGTTCTTGTTGGTGTGAGATAGTCCAGTACATATTCATCTATGACCAAGAACTGAAAGTAGTTAAACATCAAAGGGACTGAGAAAGGAACCTAAAAATTGACTCATAGAAATTTCTTGCTTTCTCTCAGAATGATCTATTTCTACCTCTTGCTGCTGTTCTTCTGTTTTCCTCCCGGCGTCCTTATCTCTCTGAAGACCAGTTTTTCTGTACCAGTGAATATGGTCAATCATGAGTGGAGCACCAGCTCTCCAGTGAAGTACTTCACATTCTCCCAGTGACTAGGAGAGATCATCTAAGTGGTTTTCAGGATTGTGAAGAGGAAGTTTCCTCAAACAGGTTGGAAGAGGAAAACATTTAATACGTCTTGGCTAGAGAACCCAACTTAGGATACTAGAATATATTGTCCTGTATTTTTCTGAGTTCTGATATAAAAATCATAAGAATAAACAGGGACTATATCAGCTTAAAAACTGAGAAGGCTAGAGATCCCTTCTTGAGATAGCTAATAATCTACTATTTTGAATATTTTACTTTTATGTTTTCCAATCAGGTATCATTATTATATATTTTAGGCAAACCCTAATCCAGTCCCTTTGATTTTGATTTTCATGCATGGCAAGTTGAAGTAATGGAAATATTGATTCCCCTTCTGCAGGAAAAAACCCCCAACAGGATATAGAAATATATACTCAAATACTGCAGGCCTTTCCCTATGTCAGGGCTTCATTAACTTATTAATCGACAATGTACACCTGAAATTTGAAGTTCCTACCTAAATAAGACGTATACTCAGCTACCTTCAAAGAGGGCATGACTTGTTCTATAATAATTATTTGCCCTTAAGAAAGCTTAAAAACTGCACCACCTTTTCTCCTTTTTCTCTCTTGACCCAAGCAAAGAGCTAGTTTTAAATTGGATCCTCACACCTGAGTCAGACCTTTATAGGAACACAGCAAGACAGGAAACTTGTCCTGTGTGAATCATATCTTCCCCAATTGTGTTAACCTGTAAGGAATGGCGAAAAATGATTGAGTGCATCATATTGAAAATACAGGTCAAATCCGTTTAACAACTGATTTCAGAGAAATGTATTTTTATGTTCTTTAAATGCCTTGCTTTGTATAGAACATTGCTCTAAGCAAGCAGCCCATTAACTATGGCAGGAAATCTTTCTATTTTGTGAACATTTGAAATGTAACAGACTTGTTACCAAGTTTAAAGCCATATTCTGTGGACTGAATTCTATACCCTCCAAAGTCATATGTTAAGAGCCTAAGTCCTAACTGGGACTGTATTTGAAAAGAGAGCTTTGAGGATGTACTTAAGGTTAAATGAAATCATATGGTTGAGTCTTAATTTGATAGGATTAGTGGCTTTATAAGAGGAGGATTCCCTCTCCCTTCCCCTCCCCCTCCCCCTCCCTTCCCCCAGAAATGCACAGGACCAATTGAGCACACCCCTTAGAAGGCAGCCATCTGCAAGCCAGGAAGAGTCTTCACCAGAACCCAACCAGGCTGGCAACCTGATCTTGAACTCAGTTGCTGCAAATCACAAAACTTGATGCCAATCACCAAAAAAGAGAACTTTAAGCATGAAGAAAATTGTGAATGTGCAAGTTCTATGGTAGCCTTTATTTAATTAATTAATCAATTATAGACATGTGCTACATGTGCCTACTTTGTGGATTCAGTTCATTTATTTTCTTGCAGTTGCAGAATAAATGCTAAAATATAACTCCAAAGATAATTGCATCTTGAGCTGACATGTTATGGAAATAATTTTGATTTATGAGAAAACCCAACACCTCTTAAGATAACCAAATTAATCATAAAGTGATTTTATTATGGTATGATTAAACATGAAGATGAAGTCATCATTATATTATTAATTTATATACTACAAAGATGCAATTAATGTTTGTGATTTTTTAATTTACAAGTTCCAAATACCAGTAAAGCCTGCTGCTAATTTGGGTCTCTGGTTTAGCACTTCAGTTGCCTCATTTTACGTAATGCCACCTAACTTAATTCAGAGGAGAATTTCTAAATATTAACAGAGAAAGTAATTTTAGAAATTTAATTAGTGATCCCTCCCACACCACTGATTAAGTTTGGCTTTGGATCACTGATTTTCAAAAAAAAAATTACCTCTAAAAATTCCATGAGCTAAAATGAATATATAAATAAATACATTTCTTTATTCATTAAAGCATCCCTATATGCTATATGCTTATCTTAAAATGAATTAGGTTTAACTCTGTTATTTGTTAATAAAAATAGAGTTATTCAGATACCTATATGGGAAGTTTTAAATGGAGTATTTCTTTCCAGGCTGTATGGTATTTTACTGAGGACTTATAATGTTACCTGTGAGATAGTGGGTGGGGAGAAAATATGAAAATTTTTATATTCTTTGGAGTATTAAGGATACATAAATGTTTTCACATTTTCTTGAGCTAAAATCACTTTAGGCCGGTGGTAACTCTATTTTTAATTCTTTTTATTAAAAAGAAACATATTGAGCTTAAAAAGTTGAAAAATTATTATCCTATGGACATGTTAAGACACTTAAAATTATAGATTGCCATTCAAAAGACAAAGGAAAGAATACAGTATTTATTCCTTTTATACATTCAACAATATATTTATTGAGCACCTACTAAGTGTTAGGCTGCATGCTAGGAATTGCAGGGTCAACAATGATTAAAAACAGACTTGATTTCTATGCTTAGGGAGCATGCAAGTACAGTCTAGTGGGGGAGAATGGCACTGATCAACTAATCATATAAATCAACACAAACCTGCAGATGTTGTACATTTTGGGAAAGAAAAATGATGCATTACTCTGCGAGCACTTTGGGTTAAGAGAAAAGCATTAAATTGTCCTGAACAAGAAAAGACCTGAGTGAGGCAGTTCCTCAGAGCTGGGAAAACGAGAAGGAGCTTGGTGAGTGATGGCATTTACCTTAATCCTAAATTTACCTTTATTCTAAAAGTAATAAAAAAAATTTGAAGGATTTTAAATGGGGGAAGATAAAAAATTGATGTAATTAAATTTGTGTTTTGAAAATATGTGTAGGCTGAAGAATAGATTAGTGCAAGACAGTTTGGATATAGGCAGACCAGTCAAAAAAGCTCTTCTGGAAGTGTAAAGGAGTTCTTACTACACAGACGGGTATTGATGATGAAGAAGAAACAGCAAGAAAAATCAACAAAATTTCATAGTGGGTTGTATGTATAGAAACCATAAAAGTAGATTTTCCTGCTGTAAGAAATGATAACATAAATGTTAAGGTACATAAAGAAAAAAAACTACTTGGTTTATCACGTGGAACTTCTCCGGTGCTTGTGCCAATGAGATATAAACACCCTACAATGTGGATAAACTGTTCTTCAATACTAGTATTTTTAAATCTATAAGGACTCCAAATATCAATATCCTTTTCCTAGTTCATTACAACGCTACTTTGGCATCTACAGAAATCTTCTCCTGGCCTACAGTTTCCATCTGCAATTTTTGTCTCTGAATTCTCACTTAAGTCTACTTCTATAGAAGTTATTTCACTCCTTGAGTGCAAAGCACCCCTAATTGGAAGGACATCACTTAGGACTTAACATTCATAAGGGGACTGACATTTCACCAGGGAAAGATAACCCTTGAATACTGAAGATTTCTGGTTGCTAGGCAACCCAGCCAAGTAGTCCAAAAATTCTTAGAAAATAGACTGTATGTGTTAATCTCCTCAAATGGTCACATTTCCAAGCATGACCTGAAAGACCAATATGTTTTCAAGGAAACTCTCTAGCTTCTTCTATGTCCCTTCTTAGTCAATAATGAGGAATTCTGATTGGAGATGTGAATCTGCTCACAAAAACATCGAGTTAAATAATTTTTCCAATACTTGAATCCACTTAAGTTTATAATTGAGATTCTCTTATCCCCTTAATAGAATAATTGTTATACAAATTATTTAAGGCATGATCTCAGTTATTCACATTATCTGAATGGATGGTCTAACTACTGAAAAACATCCCATGAATTCACAAAGACAACTTCTTGCATTCACTTTGAAGTTGTTCAGTTTGACTTTTCCTCTCAAAACAAAGCCTCTTACAAAATCAAAGAAAATAATAAAACTGTCAGATGTCAAATTGCTTTTTGTGTCAACCCATTCCCCAGTGTCCTTTATTCCTGAGTTTTTATTTCTTCTAAGAAAATTTTGAGATACAAATTCAAAACAGACAAGCTGAATTCTTACTGTAAGGTCTTCAACTATATATATATATATATATATATATATATATATATATATATATATGTAAAATATATAGATAAGTGTGTACTTTATGTACAAACATTTTCTATTTCTTTCTCTTAAAAGAATACGATGTAAGCAATTCTATTTATCTCAGTTTTCTTATATCTGTTTCTTCATCTGAGAACACCCACCTTCCAATAGTGTTGCTGACAATGTCACTCTCAATATGACAGTTTCATTATTTTACCCATTGTCTGTGGGTTGGAAAAATTCAGTATCTTCGACATTTAAAGAAACTTCAACTTAGAAATCTTAGAGAAAGCACCATTTTACAGTAAAAGAATCCAAATCAAAGATCTTAGGTAAGATACAAAAGCATAAGGCCAATGCCGCTGACATTGAAGGCCTTATACCCTTTTACTTTCATATCAACTCTGCTCCCACAGTGTGAATCTTACATATACTTCTTTTGCTTCTATTTACCTCATGAAGTTTTTTTTTGTTGTTGTTTTGTTTTAAACTGTTTTAATAGCACTTCTTGCATTGCTTTTCTTGGTATTTCTATGTTTGATGTGTAATTATTCTGTTATGTTTGTTTTGTTTTGTTTTGTTTTGAACCAAATGCTGAACTTACACATGTAGTATAACCAGGCTTATATGTTATGGATGGTAAATTTATGTATGGAAATACAAAACAATTAGCTATTATTGTGATTATAATTATGTATGAATAACAGTGGTGTCTGTTGATGCATTTTCTAACACAGCTTCTCTGCCTTTGTATTCCCTAAGATGGACTCCACCTGACAACAATAACGACAATGATGATGACAATCCACCAGTATAGCCATTATCACCATAAGCTCATGTTTTGGGGCACTTATTATATACTAGGCCTTACTCTAGTTACTTTGAATATACTATCATTTTTATCTTAACATTAATAATAATAACTGAATAGATATTCTTATGCCGGCTTTACACATGGAGCAACTGAGGGTCAGGGAGCCTAAGTCAATTGCCCCTAAGTCACCCAGCAGTAAATGGCAGGGTTAGCTATGCCTAACACAACAGCTCATGTTATTGACCATGAACTTACATGGTCTTACTTTGTCTTCATTTCCTGTGTCCTATTTTTAAATTGGTCCAGGAACAGAGTCTGTGATATTCCAGTCTGTGCCGGTAGAATGTCCGTAATGAAGTTATAATCCCTTGCAAGGTTTTGCATCACTCCTCTGCAGATTTCCTCCTCATCCTAGGTGGCAGGAGTCATCAGTGTCTTAGGCTGCAGAGACCCTTTCTAACACTCACAAACGAGGGAGGAAGTAGAGCTCATGACTTCCTAGACCTGCAGTTGGAGAATTTAGCTGGCCAGTACCCCAGATTCAAACTCTGAATGCCCTTTCCCACCTGAATAAAGATGTATAATAGTGGAAGAACAGTTTTCAAATTCAAGAAGAGGAAAAGTTTCAACCTATTGCTGGAAGAAGGAGCATCAGAGAGAAATTCAGGCAGGTCACTAATAAGAGGCCAATGCCCTGCCTATGCCCCTCAAGGTGAAACCCTGAATGGATTGTATCTGTGTGTGTAGGGGAGGGGAAGGGTGGGGAAGGAGAAATTCTTGTGTCTTATGTGCGGCTGAAAGTAGGAGGCATGATCTAGGTAGTTTACTGCTTCCATTGCTCTTTCTGCTACTACCCTTTCACAGGTGGGCAGAGCCATCCCAGGGGGAGAGTACAGAAGAAAGTCAATGAATAACCTATCTTTTATGAATTTTAATCTTCATCATATAAATGTTCAAATGTATTTTAGGAAAAGTATGCATAGGAGCAATATTAAAAACATTTGAAATCATCTATAATACTCTATTTTCATCTCATACATTTAACACCATTGCCCTCTAGAAATGCCGTACAAGTCCACTCCCACAGGAAATACATGAAGATGTCTGTTTTCAACACCCTCACCTACACTATGCCTGGTTAATGTTATATTTTAAAGCTACACATATTTTATAGCATAATAATTATGTGTAGAAAGGAAACTTTAATATTAAATGTTAATATTGAGATTATTCCCTGCTGGAGTAAAGAAATGAGGCAAGTTATTCACTGCTTCATGAAAGACAGATTTACTAAGAAATATTAACAGTTAATGGTAGAAACATTAGTAATTTTGGTAGATTACCATAAATGTTTTCTCTCTCAGAACATTCTTGGATTACAGTTTCTAATAGTATCAGAAACTTCAGTTTTAATGACTTGAATGACATTTATTAACTTTCCTATTATTACTGAAAAATAAACCAGCATCATTTCATGTCCAAAAAAATAATTAATCTGCACCACAGTTCCTCTTTTGTGAGTCATCAAATGCCACCTACCTGTGACAAGTTTCATGAGCCATTAGAAGGGATTTTTCATCCTCTGCAATGGCTTGCTGACAAAAATAATTATAAAGCGCACAGATTAGTTTTATTTTCCCAAACAAGGGATTTTTTTATTTATTTATAAGGTGGTTTATACTTGAAAGAGCTAGAGAAATCTGTATTTTTGCTTTCTTTTCACAAATATGAACCTATTTGCATGTTTAAAAGACAAGCCAAATATTTTTCCTCAAACTTAACAAAAATGAAAAAGTCCACAATATGCTGAGTATAACCATTGAGTGTTAATCAGTTGCTTAAGGGCAGTGAAGCAATAACAATGTTCTGTACCATGCACAAAGCAAAACTATAATCCCATCTCAGTGTTCCTACATGTTCATGGATGATGCACATTCTGCCTTTAGGTTCTTCTACGCAAGAGCAGCACCCATGTGTTTTTGCCTAATTTGGCTTTGAGTCGCTGCCATGAGATTATCAACATTTAATAACAAAATGATTCTATTTTAGAATCCTGAATAGACTATTTTGTTTGAGATTCTGTTTTTAACATCCATTGGAACACTTTTGCCCCAACTGTTAATTTAAGAAAAGTTAAAGTCCTCAAAAAATACAGCAATGCCAAGAAAAAGAATTTATTATATGAAGGTAAATGGAGGCCCTGCCCATGTACAGCATCACTTCTTAAAGTTTTCTTATATCAGTGCTGGTTAGGATCCAGTTTAGGATTGGCTAAGCCTAAAAAAGTGAGTGGTATGTTTTATTTTGATACGTCATCTATGGAGAATTTTGCTTTCTTTTTATTCTTTTCTTAAATCATAACAATTGGTTACTTAAGGATTTTTCTAATTCTTTCAAAATCTAAGATTACATAAAGATATAGCCTCTTCTGCGGTTGGAATTCAGAGCTAGATTCACACTGAAGCTCTATAATCCAGTTAGTTAACCAGACAACACTCAAGATATCTTTCTTCATGAGCATTTTTCCCTTTTAAAATTAGCTGATAGTAAGTGATTTAGAACCTACTGAAGAAATGAGGTTGATGTAAAATGAAGTGAAACTTAATCACATATGTGACCTCAAGGTATAATTACTTACCAATTGACTATTCAGATGGACAGCTGTGTGGATGCAGTCAAGCCTCCGGATCATTATAGGGATCAAGATCATTCCAAGCAGATAGTAGAGTAGAAAGACTCACAATCCAGAAGCCTGTTTTAACTGTACTAATTGGGACTCAGTTTCGTAGTTTGCAAATGGAAGGGAATTTTGTGGAGGTAAGTGTAATACCAGGCATTAAAGTAAGTAGCACAGCATCTAGCACAGATGGGATGCACTATAATTATTTGTTGAGGAATAAATGATCAATTCCCAGAAATCTAAAAATTATCAAAATCTTCTTCTTATTGCACTGAAGATGAACTGACCAACAGAATAGTTTTGTTCTTTCTAAAGTTACTTATGTTGATATTTTTCTTATATATATTTTTAAAGACACTTTGGATGCCCATCTCTTGAATGTTTCTGAGAATTGATGCCTAAAATTGTTTTCTCCCATCACCTCATCTATGTCAAACTGTTAAAGAAAAACAATAAAAAATAAAAATACTTAGACCTTGCTGTTACTGTCTGAGCCCAGACACTTCTCTGTCTGCTTCCTGATTAACTGCCTATGCAGCGAACTCCTTTCTGGTGCTTTATTCCTTGAGACTCATTGTAACTTTATGTATTGTCAGTGTGCCTTAAATGCTATTACAGCTCAAGAGATGAGAAAGTTTCTGATAACATGTGACCTTTCTCAAGCTAGAGGGAGTAGATGGTGGCAAAAAATTTTACCTTTGTGTATACTTTTTGTTTGTATTGTAATGTCTCCCAAAACACAGCTGGCAGTCATACCTTCCAATTGTAATGGCAAGTCACATAAGTTGGCTCACTAAACACCCATGCCAAACCTCCTTCCTTGCTTCCTTTTATTGTCATTTCAGACTTCCTCAGACCTATAGGTGAAACAGCTCTTGTCAACGAGGCACAAGTATGCTATTGCTGGAAAACTTTTCCTCTTTTTCCTTCTCTGTTCCTGTAACTCAAACTATATCCCTGGAGAAGCAGCAACCATAATGCAGCCCAAAGGACAAAACACAGAGTTAGAACCGCAGGAGTTAAGTCAGCCTGAGTTCTTGATGATGTTATTAAGACATGTACAGTCACAGCTTATTTTCCTTCTGATGAACAGAAAGCTCTTACCTCTTTAAGCTACAAAAAAAAAAAAAAAAAAAAAAAAGACAAAGAAGGGTAGGGGGATTTTCTGTACTTGCATTGGAATGCATCACCATATAAGGTCTGACTTCAAATCCTTCCTCTGGATGACTTCCTTCATTTTCCATGTCAGTTAGTTTGTCTCTGCTGTTTCAACATAACATTGGGCATACAATTTGACAATAAAAAAAAGTTTTCACTGAAGTATAATTCAAAAAATGCACAAATTGAAATACATAATTGATGGCCCGTTGCAAAGCGAGCACAAACTTGGAATGAAGTCAAGAAATAAAACATTCACAAAAACCCAGTGTGCCCCTTTATGCCCCTCCTAATCACTACCCTCCCCTTCCCCAAAAGTAACCAGTACCGTAACTTCAGCCACCATAGATTAATCTTTCTTGTTTTGAACTTATATAAACATTCTGCACATGGTATGTATTATTTGTGTCTGGTGTCTTTAGAAAAATATTATATTGGTTAAATTCACTCAGGTTGTTTTATTTAGCAATAGTTCATTCATTTTCATTGTTTTTAGCATTCCATTGTATAAATATACCAAAATTTATTTATCCAATCTACTGTTGATAGACATTGGACTGTTTCTAGACCTTTGTAATTAAGAATAATACTTCTATAAACACTCTTGTGCATGACTTTCAGTGTACATATGTATGGATTTCTGTAAGTATATACCTAGGAGAGGAATTGCTGGGTCAAAGGGTGTATATGTCACCTTGAGCAGTATTCCCAAGCACTTTGTACAAGTCAGGCACAAACCAGCAGTGAACATTTGCACTGATAGTTGGTGTTTCCGTCATTTTATTTTACCCTTTCTTGTGGGTATGAAGTGAAATTTCATAATAGTTTTAATTTTTCATTTCCCTGACTACAAATAAAAGGCTAAATATTTCATATATATCTTGATTATTTGGAAATATTTTTTGTGTGTGTCTGTGAAGTAACTGTCCAAGTCTTTTGCCCACTTAAAAACATTGTAAGTGAGCTGCCTGTCTTTACTTGTTGATTTGGAGAACTGGTTATATATTCTGGATATGAACACTTTTCAGTTATTTGTAATATAAATAATTTCTTCCACTTTGTGGCCTACCTGTCATCTTTGTATTAGTGATCCTAATTTTAATGCAGTCTAATTTAGTAATATTCTTTTATGATTAATGTTTTGTATTCTACTTAGGAAGTATTTTACTGCTTTAAGATGTGAAGTTGACCTGTTAGGAGCCTCATTGTTTAACTTTCACATTTAGATTTACAAGAGGCCTAGACTGATGTTTGCATATAGGGAGATAGAAGTCAAGATTGATTTTTAAATATATTAATACCCAAAGAAAAGCAAGACTTCCAGTCAAGATAGGGGTGTAGGTAAATACGGCTTACCTCCTCACACAACCACTTCAAAATTACAACTCAAATAGAGAAATGTCATCACTCAGTACCATCAGAAATTGAGTTGAATAGAAGCCCAATGACTATAGAATTAAAGAAACCACATTCATCCAGACTGGTAGGAGGGATGGAGACACGGACATGAGGAATGGGTTGGTTCCACACCCATGTGTGGTGGATAAAGTTTGGGAAGATTATCTTAGGAGTGAGGAGTCCCAGCCCCACACCAGGCCAACCAGCCTAGGGTTCCAGTGCCAGAAAGATAAGTCCCCACAACTGTTGGCTGCAAAAACCAGCAGGGCTAAGTTGGTGGAAGAAACTTTTATGGTCCCAAGCC
Source organism: Glossophaga mutica (assembly GCA_039655065.1). Taxonomy (NCBI): domain Eukaryota; kingdom Metazoa; phylum Chordata; class Mammalia; order Chiroptera; family Phyllostomidae; genus Glossophaga; species Glossophaga mutica. The sequence continues at coordinate 26,787,269 of CM077308.1, forward strand.
ATTCATCTTAAAGAACCTGCACACAGACTTACTCAGACTCACTCCCTGTGTGCCACAGCACTAGGGCAGCAGCTTGATGGCACCAGTGGCACAGAGGGAAACCGAAGTGTCTTGCATCAAGGCAAGACAGTTTTCTCCCAGACTGAAAGGTGGACAAAGACCATTGTTCCTTTTCTGAACCTTCCCCGCACAGAGCCACAGGTGCCATACCTGAGACTCCATCAACCTGGTTAACACTGTTTGCCCCACCCTGGCAATCCCCTGAGGCTTCACCTCATCCAATTTATAGGCCAACCCAATGGTGGCTGTTAATGGTGGCTTTTCCATATGAATGGCTGGTTTTGGCTCATGCTTCCCAACTTCCAAAATTCTCTCAAATAAGCAACAGCCAACCAGCCAGCCTCAGTGAGCCCCCAGCTCCTGCACCTCTTGCTAAGTGGCCCCAGGCCTGGCACTAGCAGCAGCCAGCCTAGATTCACAGCCTAGCTTCACCTGGGAACCTCCAAGTCCAGCTCAAGTAGCAGCCATTTGCAGATTGCTTTGTAGCACACACAGGGTGACCCCAGGCAGGACACAGGTGGGGACTGACATTGGCCTATACCACCTAGGAAACTCCAGAGCCTGTACACCCAATGGGCAACAACAGACAACATCAGAGCACCGCCACCCTCTCCCTGTATAGCTGATCCTCCATGGAGGGCAGAGGTTGGTGATCGGTGGTCATAGCCAGGCCTTGGAGCTGACCAGTCTGGGTAAATCCTTCTCAATGACCTGCCAACAGCAACCAAGACTCAATACAAGAAGAGGGCATACTTAGCCCACATGGAGAGTGCACCTTCAGTACCCAGCTTGGGTGATAGGGGAGGCTGTGCCACTGGATCCTATAGGACACCTACTGCATTAGGCCACTCTACCCAACAGGGAGTTATATCATCTCTACTTAATACATAGAAATGAACACAGGGAGGCTGCCAAAATGAGGAGACAAAGAAACATGGTCCAAATGAAAAAAAAAGATCAAACCTCCAGAAAAAGAACTAAGCAAAACATATAGAAACAATCTATCAGATGCTGAGTTCAAAACACTAGTTATAAGGATGTGCAAGGAACTTAGTGAGAACCTCAACAACATAAAAAAGATCCAGTCAGAAAGGAAGGTACACTAAATGAAATAAAGAACAATTTACAGGGAAACAATAATAGAATGGATGAAGCTGAGAATCTAATCAATGATTTGGAATATAAGGAAACAAAAAGCAAGCAATCAGAAAAACAAGAAGAAAAAAGAATCCAAAAAACTGAGGATAGTATAAGGAGCCTCTGGGACAACTTCAGGCATTCCAACATTTGCATCATAGGGGTGCCAGAGGAAGAAGAGAAAGATCAAGAAATTGGCAATCTATTTGAAAAAATAATGAAAGAAAACTTCCCTAATTTGGTGAAGGAAATAGCCATACAAGTCCAGGAAGCACAGAAAATCCCAAACAAGATGTATGCAAAGAGGCCCCCTCTAAGACACATCATAATTAAAATACCAAAGGTTAAAGATAAAGAGAGAATCTTAAAAGCTACAAGAGAATAGTAGTTAGTTACCTACAGGGGAGTTCCCATAAGACTATCAGCTGATTTCTCAAAAGCAATTTTGCAGGTTAGGGAGGACTGGCAATAAATAGTCAAAGTCACGATAAGTAGGGACCTACAGCCAAGATTGCTCTACTCAGCAAAGATATCACTTAGAATTAAAAGGCAGATACAGATCTTCTCAGACAAGAAAAAAAATGAAGGAATTCATCATCACCAAACCATCATTATATGAAATGTTAAAGGGAGTTATTTAAGAAAAATAAGATCAAAACTATGAACAATAAAATGGCAATAAATACATACCTATCAACAATTGAATCTACAATACAAACTAAGCAAACTAGAAGAACAGAAACAGAACCATGGATATGGACCGCATTTTGATGGTTGCCAATGGGAAGGGTGGAATGGATGAAGAGGTGAGGGGATTAAGAAGTACAAACAGGTGGTTACAGAATAGTCATGGGGATGTAAAGTACAGTGTTATGAAATGGAGTAATCAAAGAACTTAGATGCGTAACCCATGGACGTGAACAATGATGTGGGGATTCTTTGAGGGAGTGGGGTGTACTAGGTGGAGGGAGACAAAGGGGAATAATTCGGATAAATTAAATAGCATAATCAATAAAATATAATTAAAAAGTAAAATTATAAGGAAGGCATTGTCAGGGCTATAATAAATAGTCTATGTTTAAAAAGAAAACATAATATATTCATATGTCATGGTTTCTTTCTTCATGATACAAAATGTGGCATTTTAAATTTAAGGAAATATGGTAATAGTCTAAGAATTCATGTTATTTACAATGACAGAATATAGCATAGCATACTAAATTTATAAATATTTTGTTTTGTGATGAGTTGATAAAAGCTGATATATTTAAAATAGAAAGTTTTTAAACTATTAGAGAAGGCTAAGAAATGACTTCATAAAGTTAGACTAACTTAATACATTATTTATTGATATGAATTCAAAAATTTTAATGAATGTTCCCAGTTCTATTGTCTAATTTAAATTATACTCTTAGGACGCAAACCGTTGATCCCTATTACTATAGCTGACTAACATGAATGAACTCCGTATTTAGCACAGGGAAAACCAAAATGTGCCTAGAATATCTTGCTGTTAGACAGCAGGGGTTCTTTCAAATGCACACGGGGAGTGATAAACAGAACGAGAATCTCAAATAAAAGGATAAAATAAAAATAATAACTAGCCTTCAGTGAAGAAAACAGAACTATTAAAGAGCTGTGGATCCATAATATGACTCAAAAGGGACAATAATATAAATTATACTAAAGTCACAAATTTAAAATATTTTTAATATTCTGTATTGATAAACCCAAGGTATTTAAATATCACAAAGATTTTATCATTGCTTAAGTTGACTACCAAAAATATTAATACATGTTGCATAGAATATATTACATGTTACATTATACAATTATTATTTATATAAATATGTTTACATGTCAATATATGTAGCATATAAATGTTAACATTTATATTCAGAATTAACTGAATATGCTTCTATTTTTTGTCAATTGTAGATAAGATTTTATTAAAATTAGGTATCCAGGATTTAAAAGAGTAGGAAAAAATAAAATACAGGGAGAAATTTTCCTTACAGACTGAACATCACTTAAATCAGAGTTTCTCAGAATGCAGCCTTTGAACCAGTAGCATCGGCATCCTGTGGTGACGGTTGAAAATTTAAATTCTCAGACTTTTCCCAGACCTGCTAAAGTGAAAAGTGTGGAGATAAAGTTCAGCAATCTGAATGTTTTCAACCACTCCTGATGTACATTCGAGTTTGAGAACCAGTGATCTCATGAAAATATAGTCGGGTGCCACTTAACAACAAAGGAGAGTTTTGAGAAATGTGTCATGAGACAACTCTGTCACTGTGTGAACATCTGGAGTGCACTTGCACAAACCTAGACGAGGGAGCCCACGACACACCAAGGCTCTATGGGACAGCCAGACAATTTTCCACTGGTGTGCCGCACCCGGCACACTGGTGTACTGCAAGAGCTTTTAAATCATGTAATACCTGACTATTTAGTCAAGGGCACTGACTTCTTTCCCCTTAGATTGTCAAATGAATGAAAGAAAAATGACAACAGCCAGCACAGCAATAGCCATCCAGTGTGAATAAATCAAAATTATGTCAATTTTTGGTCAGATCAGCAATATATATATATTTTTGGTGTGAGGCAGAATTTCAGTAATTAGTTTATGTGTGCCTTAAGATGGAAAAGGTTAAAAATTGCTGGCACAGCCTATTGCTCCCAGGCTACAAGCCTGTACCGCATATTACTATACAAAACAATGTGAGATTAAATCAAGGACAAGAGAAAATGATGTAATCAAGAGACCAAGTAAACAAGAGATATGTATATGAGGCTGCTGCTGGCATAACACAGCATGCTGTTGTTTGATAAATAGAAAAAGCACACTCTACAACAATGATAAAATTATAGTAAATTCACAAACCAGTATCACAGTTTCACCATCATCAATTATTATGTACTGTACACAATCGTATTGCTATACATCTATGAAACTAGCAGTGCAGCGTGTGAGTGATGCATTGCACAATCAAGTTTCAAGGGCTCCAGCATCAGTAGGCAATAGGGGTTTTTCAGCACCATTACAATTTTATGTGATCACCATCACATATGTGGTCCATCATTGACAAAAATGTTTTCATGTGACACATGACTGTGTTTAAATCATTGCACAGCCTGAGCTTGCAATTGTGTTAGACATTTAGCACTGACCCCATATGGTTATAAACCAAATAAAGAATCTATATTTTTCTCCACACCACCAAGTAGGAGTAGTCATTTTGAGACCTCACTAGATCCCGAAATGCTACAGTGTAGATTGAAATCCAGATATGTCTTAATATAAGACTGTACTCTGCACTATGCCTTTGGGTGCATAGGTTCAAGACCATGACTATGAGTCATGTACAAATGTGTATGCACCCGATGTATGTAACAATATTTAAGAAAAGAGTGTTTTTATCTCTCAGATCAGCCACAAGCTTTGCCAGGGTAGATCTGAAGACCAGACATGAAGCCGTTGAGGTTCAACATGGGTAAATACAGTGCCCAAAGCCACACAGCCAGCAAGGGCAGAGACAGGATTCTACTCTCCCTCTGTCTAAATTCACAGTCTACGTTCTTTCCACTGGACCACTTGTTCAATATCTTGTACACCACCTGTGTTCCATAAAAGTTTATTGGGTGAATGGTTAGTAAAGTAATACCCTGAATTTCCTTGTTACTGAGTTTTCAGGGGCTCTCTCCATGGACAGGTTCTAGATAGCTTCCAGAAACTGGAAAGACATTTTAACAAACACAACGTTTGCTTAACAAAGGAGGCAAGAAAAACAATGGAGTCACTGAGGAAGGGTGACATTATTAGAACGTTTAGATCCTCATAGAAGAAACAGCTTAGTCACTCCAGAATCTCAAGCTATGTTTCCTCAGTGCTCCCTGAATACATTTAAAATGCACAAAAGATATAAAATAAATCGTATGTCTTTTTTCAATGAATATGCAAATTTTATTACCTTAAAAAGCATATTATACTAGTGTGAAGTGTTCATGGTTCATTTCATTTAACTTACCTTCCAGATAACTTCCAGGAAAACTTAGAACTCCGTTTTTAATTCTAAAATCACTTTAAAATGATATGAAATGACATAAGGAGACGAATGCAATAGTTGCTAATGTTTCTTGGAGGAGTCATGGGGCAAAGGAGAGAAGGAAGCAGATTAAGATGCTGCAGACATTTGTTACTTGAATAGCAGCAGGAATGGAAAACATAGGGGTAACATTTTAAAGCTGTGTGTGGGAGGCACTTGTACAAAATATTTTGTCAACAGGATTTCTGCATATACCTCTCACACACTGCTTAGGAAATTTACCCTAGAATAGAAATTCTCAACTTTTTTCCCTTGCAAGCTGTCTAGCCTATGTAATTAGAGTCCGCCAGCAAAATAGTACTCAGGTGCTGACAAGATTGATAGTTCCCCAGCCTTTGCCATAGGGGGACAAAGCTAGGCATTCTCATTTCACTCAACCACAGTTGTGAAAAATAATCTCTCTCATCTGCCTCCCACAGCAATTGTCACTGCTGGTTCCCTACAAAGGTTCTCTGCCAGGCCTAGATATGTCCCTTTTATTTTGCTGTTAGTCATTCATTCTATCCAAGCACATTTATTAATATTTGATCAAATGCATGATAATAATAAATAATCAAGGTAAAGTTCTCTAAAAGAACATATTGTGAAGAAGAATCCGTTGTCTGATGCTAAGAATCATTGATTTTTCTCTTTATGTCTTTACAACTATGTAACCCAAAAGTCCCAAGTTATTACTACATGTGCACTTCCCACATTATGTTAACACTCAGATACAATATTGCACACTAAATGCCTCAAATCTCATCATATGAGATTTGAAACATCTTCTGAACTAAGTACATAATACCCTGTCTGCAAATTCCATCTCTTTCCTGAATTCCTATACAGTAGCAGCCCCCCCCCCCCCACACACACCTACAGTTTCATTTACCTGCAGTTAGCCATGGTACAGAAATATTAAATGGAAAATTCCATAAATAAACAATTCATAAGTTTCCAATTGAGTGTCATTCTGACTGCATGATCAAATCTCATGCCCCATTAGTCCTGCCTGGGATATGAACCAACCATTTGTCCAGCATATCCACACTGTGCATCTGTACATACAGATTAATAAGACATGGTGATAGAGGAGAGAGAGAGAGAGAGATATGATGTTCACATAACTTTTATTACACTAGAGTCAATCCTTGAACAACACAGGTTTGAACTGCATGGATCCACTTTTACATGGATTCCTTTCAATTGGCCATCACAGTTCAAACCTGTGCTGTCCAGAGATCAACTCCGTGGTTGGGAATTCATGCATGTGGAGGTCCAACTGTAACTGAACACAGATTTATGGCTTTATGGGACTTCAGTGTCCCCAATCCCTGCAATCTGCAGGGGAAAACTATATATTGTTATAATTGTCCTATTTTATTATTAGTTATTGTTATTAATCTCTTACCATGCTTACTTTATAAATTAAACTTTATCATAGGTGTGCATGTATAGGAAAAAACATAGTATATATAGGGTTCAGTACTACCTGTGATTTCAGGCATCCACTGGGGGTCTCGGCAGGTATCTGTCCTGTGTGTACTCGTGTACTACTGTGCACATACAAAGTAACACACATACATAAGTAGTTTATTTTAGAGCAAGAATGAGCAAAGTTTCTGTGTAAAGAGGCAGACAGAAACACAAACTTTAGGTGGCGGAAACCATATCATTGTTCTCTGTTGCAATTTAATTCTTCTCTTACAGCATATATAAACAAATGTTCTCATAAAGGAGTGTTCTAACAAAACTTTATTTACAAAAATAGGCCTGGGGGGAGAGTTGGACTATGAATTATAGTTTGCCATCTCCTGTCTAAGATGATCCCTGAATTGAGTTAGCCTTGCTCTTCACCCTGGGTGTAACCAAGTGAGAACATCTTTGCTGCTGTATACTATGTGCATTTAGGAATGCATTTTTCATAGGTGTAGTAATTTTTTGTTCTTCCTTGAACTGCAGTTCCCATATCTAAAGAATATCTTTGGATCTCAATGGTAAAATGAGTCTACACATAACATCTGATAAGATCCTACAATGCTAAGCGCCTCCTGAGCTGTAGAATCTGACATGCAGATACTCTACAGTCCACTGATCATAAGCAGTCATGGAAATTTGTTAAACTTCTAAACCATAGTATTTACTATCTGGAAACTTTAGAAATGTATGATCTATATACTTTGAATTATTTTTACCCATATAGACAAACACATAGGCAATTGATAGAAGTGATAGTATTTTTACTATTACAGAATGCCTTTATTAGGAACTATTCAAGAAAAAAGGCCTGCATAATAGATAAATATTGTCAAAGTATTATATGACATATTACATTCTCCTTAAGTTTACAGTCATTCTTTATTCAGTAAACATTTAATGAAAACTATTAGTATCAACTACCAGGGTAGGTAGTAGGGTGCAATTATGAACAACACACAGTCAGCATCCTGAAGGAGACTAGAGTTCAAGGTGGCTGTCAGACTCTCTGTGTCAGTTCCTGTCTTTAATTGCCAACATCCTTTTTATGTCACTAGTTTTGAGCACTCAAGGGGATTTTGTGACAAAATCAAGATGACACTGAGAACAATTGATTTTCCTGACAGAGATTTCAATATTTTCTGGGGATCTCCTCACCTGCAAATCTTCAGTGGTGCTTTATTACATCCATGAATTAGTCACCATTACTGCTTATCTTCAATTGCTTGCAAGAAGAGCAGATTTTGAGGCCTTCAGCTTAGGGCTAGAGTCAACAAATGCAGACCTTTGAACAATTCTGTTTGTCTTTGTCAGGTGCTACTTTGCAGTGCTACTTGCCATTGATGGAAGAGCTAGGTGGCAGCAGTTGTCAATGGCTGTGTCAAAAACTCTGGAAGTTCTACGGTGAAGTCAGCCTGACACACTTAATGTCCCAATTAGTGCTGGAGCCTCACTTAGGGCCCCCATAGTCCTCCTGATTCTTTTCAGACTTCTGTCAGTTAACCCAAGTAATTTCCTTAAGAGCACACGTTTTCTCCTCTTCAACTGAAAATCAGTAAAGAATGTCTCCCAGCAAAGACTACTTAGATCCTCAGGGTGGTGACTCTTGAGTGGTCCAGCTCCTTCTATATTCAGCAGTGTTCAGCCTTTCTTCAGGCATATTCATGAGGTCAGGATGGAATCCCCCAACATCTGCCCTGTGCTAAAACCAATAATCCTACAAATGCCTTCCTCCCTGAGCCCAACATTTGAGAAGGTTGTAATAAATTCAGGTATTGCTCCAGAAACAGCCTCCCTAAGGGAGCCTCCACCAGACATGCTTTTATATTTTTGAATCCCAATTTAGAAATGTCCTATACCTATGGATATTACAAATGCAAACAGATACATGGGACTTTGTGTTTTTAATCTTAAAAACCCAATAAAACTACTTATTTTGGAGAAATGTGAGTTTTCATTCACTAACAGTATCTAGTTCTCACATTTTTGTCTAGGTAGAGTCCATGTACAACTTATTTAGGAGCAAAAAAAAAAAAAAATCCTCTACCCCTGGGAAGAAGCAGTGATTTGTCTTGTGACTGTACCAAGCAGAAGTCTGCAACTGCTGGTGGAAGAGCAGAAATGACCTGCCCAAGACCAAGTACATAAGTAAGCTGGAGTTGGGTTGCTAGGTGAGGGGGGCCATTGAAAAAGACTCATTTCCAAGACCCATGTGCACAGAGGATGCTCAGGCTGAGGCAGGGGAGGAATAAGAGCATAGAGACAGACTCCCTCTATGGCACAGCTGAAAGAGGAGAGGGAACAGGAGTACTGATAGCCACCCTGCAGCACTGCAGCCCACACTCTAAGTGCAAGGCAAAAGCACCCACCACTAGAGGAATTTGAAGCCGGAAGAGCATTAAGGTAATAATAAAAACAATAATACTAAAACGAGCTCTGCCACTGACAGACAGACTCAACTCCCTGGGCTCGTAACTTGACAGGAAAGCTATGCCTTTTTCAAGGGTTACTTACCATTTATTCTCCTCTCTGCTATTTTACACATGAAAGCAGGCATTTAGTCAAAAAGTATGGCACACAAAAGGAAATAAATCCAATTCACTGGCAGGAGATAAAGCAATTAGCACTCTTAATCTCAAAGATGGCCCAGATGTTGAAACTTTCAGATAAGGGCTTTAAAATTGTTATAATTAATATATTAAAAGAAATAGCAGAAAAGGTTTGCAAAGTGCATGAACACATGGGGAACATCAAAAGAGAGATAGAAACTGTAAGAAAAAGTTATATAAGAATAAAGAAACATGATATCAGGAGTAAAGAATTCTTTTAGTAACCTCATTAATGGACTCAATAAAAGAGGGAGAAAAATAAATTTGAAGATAGTTCAATATAAATTACCCAATTAAAAGCAAAGAGAAAAACGAATGAGGAAAATAAATCTCAAGAACCATGTAACAATATGAAAAGGTCTAAGATACCCATAATGTTTAATTCCAGAGAGATAAGATAAAGTGAGTAGGATGGAAAATATATTTGAAGAGATAATGTGCAAAATTATCCAAGAGAAAAACTCAAACCATGAATTAAGGAAACTAGGAATCTAATCAAAATGAATTTTTAAAAATAAAGAGGAAAAGGGAAGAAAAGATGTCATAATCAAACATACCAACACCAAAGACAAAGAAAAAATTCTGAAGGCAAAGACAAGAAGAAGGATGCATTACACAGAGGAAAATAAAAAGATATTATCTATAATAAAAATTACAGAAGAATTTTTATTAAAAAAAGCATAAAACCAGTAGAAAATCAAGTACTATTTTTAAAATATTTAAAGAAAAGAACCCTACCATCCCAGAATTCTATACCCAGACAAAATATTTTTCCAAATGCAGACAAAACAAAGTCTTTATCAGACAAACAAATTTTGAGATAATTATACTATAAGAAATATTAAGCCCTGGCTGGTGTGGCTCAGTTGGTCGGAGCGTCTTCTCATAGACTGAAAGGTGATGCAGACATCGACTAGCAGTGTCCGTGTCATTATGGGTGAAATAAAACATACACATGGGCTACTGAGTCCAGTGGAGGAAAAAGGACAGCATGGCTTTTCTCTCAAGGAGAGCAAAAAACCACCGCCTCCACCATGACAGGCCTTTATTTTATTTCTCCCCGCATTACAAGATGGTCCTCCCTCACCATGCACAAGTTACAACAACCACAGGAGCCAATGCCCTTAATCACATCACAGAAGAAGAATATTAGCAAATGAAAAGGCAAAAGTGGTTGAGCCAGTTACACTGGTCCCTGCAAAGTTTAGCACTTGCAAGGTGAAGGAGTTTTAGCAAAAAGCAATACTCAAAGCAGCCTAGGTATATTGCAAATCTGATTATCCAGGAGAGAACCTATCTGTGGGCATGGGTCCTGTGCATCTCCGAGTGGGAGCTGGGCCCACGCCATGCAGAAGGGTCTGCCACAGAAAGGCTGTGGGTTCAATTCCTGGTCAAGAGCACATGCCCAGGTCGTTGGTTAAATCCCTTCTAGGGGAGTGTACAGGAAGGCAACTGATAGATTTTTCTATCTAGCATCGATGTTTCCCTCTTTCTCTTTTTCTCTCTCCTTCCTTCTCTAAAAAAGTAATGAAAAAGTATACTTAGGAAATGACTGAAATTTAAAAAAAAATATTAAAGGAAGCTCTTCAAGCAGAAGAAATATAATACTAAATAGAAACTCAATCTAAAAGAAATGAGGTATCAGGATAGCAATTAAATACAACCGTATCAATGACTACATTAAAGGAAATACGATAAATGTTCCAGTTAAATGGCCAAACTTCTCAGAACAAAGAAAAATCGATCTATATGTTCTTCCATAAAAAAATAAGCATAAAGATATATATAAGCAGCAAAATAATTGAAAGGATTGACATGCTGTTAGTGATTTTTAAAAAGCTGGAAGGCTAGATTCATGTCAAACAAAATAGACTTCAAAGCAAGGGAATATTGCCAAGTATATAGAGGCACTCTAAAAATGCTAAATCAGCATGCACCTAGAAAGACAGGCCTTCAAATTATATATAGCAAAAAATCATACACCTGACAGGAGAAATAGACAAAGCCAAGATTATCGTTGGAGACTTCAAATCTCCTTTCTCAGTAATTCACAGAACAAATGGACAGAAAATCAACAAGGATACAGAACTGAACACTATCCACCAACTTCAGCCATTTTGCAGTTACAGAACACCACATCAACAAGAGCACGGGACACTATTTTCAAGTGCGCAAGGAACATTCACTGAAATAGATCATATTCTGGATCATAAAACAAACACCAGCAAATGTAAAAATATGAAATGACCAAAATGGAGTTAAACAGGAAATCAAAAAAACAAAGTTACACCACAAATTAGCAAACAACAACAACAAACAAACAAATAAACAAAACCCCACAGGTTAAAGAAGAAATCACAACAGAAATGAGAAAATATTTTCCATGAAGTTACATGTCAAATATTGGTGAATGCAGCTAAAACAGGGCTGAGCTGGAAATGCATACAGTACCATGAAAGGTTTCGCATCAATGACACAAGTGTCCATCCGCCTTATGTAACTAGAATGAGTCCATTAAAACCAAAATAAGCAAAAAGAAGAAATACTACAGGTGAGGAAAAAATGAAATTTTTAAAAAAGACTATACAACAAAAAGATCAACAGTTTAATTTATTAAAAGATTAATTAATTATTAAATCCATATGCTGACTAACTAAAACAAAAAGATGAGATGCACATTACCAATATTAGATGTGAAAGAGAGGTAGTGATGAAATGTTCAGGAAGATCAAGAACTTCATCTAAATAAATTTTATAACTGATAAGATGACAAGCACCTCAAAACACACATACTATTAAGCTTATTCAGAAAGAAATACATATTCTGGAGAGCTTTATGTTTATTGAAGAAATTTAATTTATAATTTTAAAACCTTCTAATATAGAAAACCCCAGGTCCACAATGGCTTTACTGGTGAATTCTATCAAACATTTGGGAAAAAGTATTATCAGTTCTGTATGAACTCTTCCAGAAAATAAAAAAAGAAGAAAAAATTTTCTAACTCTTTTTGTGAGGCCAGCATATCTGACAAAGATACCACAACACATCAAAATTAAGAAAAAAAAGTTGCAACAAAATAAAATCACAGGCCAATATCCTGATTTATATCAATGAATAATTCTTAAAACATTAGTAAATTAAACCCAACAATAGGTAAAATGAATTATGCATCATGACCAAATAGAGTTTATGCCAGAATGAAAGGGAGTTTAACATTTGAAAATTACTAAAAATAAATCACCATCATCAACAGACTAAAGAAGATTATCACACAATTATTTCAGTAGATTAAAAAAAAGCTTTTAATAAAATTCACAGCACATTAGAAATATAATTTCTTCAATCTGATAAAGTAAACTATGAAATATCTACAGTTAATATCATTTGTAGAGATAAGTTTTGTTACTCTCTTATTAAAGTTGGGAACAATGTAAAGATGCTGACTCTCATGATTCCATCATAGTGGAACCTCCACTCAGTGACATAAAGCAGGAAAAATAAGTTTTACAATGAAATACTTCTCAGTCATAAGAAAATATGAAATATTGCCATTTGCAACAACATACACAGATACTGAGAAAATCATGCTAAGCAAAATAAGTCAGAAAAAGTTAAAAACCTTATGATTTCACTCATATGTGGTATGTAAAACTGAAAGTAACAAATGAACAAACAAGAAAACCAAACAAAACTGCATAGACACAGACACCAGTGTGGTGGTTAGCAGAGAGAAGAGGGTGGGGCTAATAAAGGATAAAGGGGGTCAAATGCATGGTGACAGGAAAAATTTGACTTAGGGTGGTGGGCACAAAATGCAATATATGGATCATGAATCATAGAAATGTACAATTGAAGCCTATATAATCTTATTAACTAAAGTCACCCCAATAAATCTAATTTTTAAAAATATAAACTGGAAAAGAAATGAAACTTTATTTTGCAAAAGACCTGATTGTATTGGTAGAAAATTCAAAACAGACTACAACAAGCTTTTAGGACTAATAAGTGAATTTAGTGAGTTCTTGGGAAACAAGGATCAGTTGTATTTCCAGAATGGCAACAAAGAATTGAAAATTAAAATTAAAACAAAATTATCATTCATAATAGCCTCAGAAAAGAATGAAATACTTAGGGGGGTATATCTAATAAAATGTGCAAAATTTGTATCCTGAAAATAATATAACATTGATAAAATAAATCAAAGAAAACATAAGTAAGTTAGACAATTACATTGTATTCATGGATTTAAATACTTAATATTATTAAGGTGATAATTCTCCCTAAATTAATCTCTAGATTTAACACAATCCCTTAATAAATGTCAGCAGATTTTTATATAATTTTTGAATATGACTCTATGGAAAATCAAGTGACAGAATAGCTAGAACATTTTTGAGAAAGGAACAAAGTTATCTTGCTCCCAAAAGTAATGTATTTGCTTTGTAGTACTCATAAAGCTTGTCACTTGCATGGTACTCATAAAGACTGATTTCAAGATTGTCCACAAAGCAAGAAAAGTCAAGCTATTGTAATACACGCAAAAGGTAAACATCTGGATACATTAAACAGGAGAAAACAGCCAGACATAAACAAACATTTATGTGATCAATTAAATTTTGATAAAGATGACAGCAATTCAATGGAGAGAGGATAATCTTTTCGACAAATCATGCTTTAGTAACCTGGCAATGACCTTGACCCATATCTTACACCATGAAATTGATCTCAAATGATGTCACATACCTACTTATAAAATCTAAAATAATAAAAGCTCCAAAAATGAGAGAAAATCTGTGTGAACTTTATTAAAGCATACTTTTTTCATTTTTTACATATAAAAAATAAATTCTAAAAGAAAATATTGATAAATGGGATAAATTTAAAACTTTGCTCTTTGAAAGACAGTTAAAACTTTAAAATGAAGGAGTAGACTATAAGAAAATAGTTGCAAAATTCATATCCAATAAAGGACTTGTAAAAATGATATATACAGAATTCTTATAACTCAATTATAAGGAAACAAATCCCCTAACTAAGAAATGGGCAAAAGATTTGAACAGATTTATCACAAAAGAAGACATACACATAGCAAATAAGCAAGAGAAAAAACTGCCTGTACTGGAGTGGATCTAAAGCAATTAGCACTTTGATACATTACTGGTGGGAATGCAAAATGATACAGCTAATTTGAGATGTGGTTCTGCAGTTTCTTAAACATTAAACATACAGTTTCTATACAACCCAGCAATCCTGCTCCTGGTATTTATACAAGAAAAATGAAAACATATGTTTGCCTAAAATCTGTATATGAATATTTATAGCAGAATTCATAATCGCCCAAATCTAGGAACAGCCAAATACTCATCAACTGGTGAGTGGATTAACAAATGTGGTACCCCTTACCAAGAAATCCTACCTATGAATGGCAAGAGATAAACTACAGGTATAGTCAGTAGAGTGATTGAATCCAAATACATTATATTGTTTGAAAGAAGCTAGAGTTAAAAAGCTATATATCTATGATTCAATTTATATGGCATTCTACAACAGGCAAAACTGTAGGTACAGAATCAAATCACAGGCTGATAGAGGATAGGGCTAAGGGAAGGGATTGAGGACAAGGAACTATAATGAGAGGTGTATTTTATATCTTTGCAGAGTGCTATTATCCAGCAATATGTTCTCCAAACTCAATACCTATGTATACATAATGGCTAAATATTCTATGTAAGTTTATAGCTCAACAAATCTGATTTAAAAAAACTATTTAAAAAGCTGTATAACAGGTCTTATCTCACCTTATTTTTATTTTTTTATTTTTTTATTTTTTAAATATTTTTTTCCTTTTTTTTTTTTTTTAGATTTTATTTATTTATCTTTAGAGGGGAAGGGAAGGAGAGAGGGAGAGAAACATCAATGTGCGGTTGCCTCTTGTATGTCCCCTGACGGGAACTGGCCTGGCAACCCAGGCATGTGCCCTGACTGGGAGTCGAATCGTGATCCTTCGGTTCGCAGGCCCGCGCTCAATCCACTGAGCTACACCAGCCAGGGCATCTCACCTTATTTTTATAACTTTAAGGCAACAGGGATTTTTTCCATTAGTTTTCACTGTATCTTTGCCATTGCCATTTATGCCTCCATGTGCTCCTCAGCCTCCATCCACTCCCCACCCTCGACTCACAATCACCACACTGTTCTCTTTGTCCACGAGTTCTTTCTCTCTTTATTTATTTTTTATTGTATTTTTGTTTAACCCATCCACTCCACCCCACCTAACCCTAAGCCCCTCCCCCACGAGCTGTCAGCCTGCTCTCTGAGTCTGCCTCTATTTTGCTTGTTAGTTCCATTTGTTTATTAAACTCTACACATGAGTGAGATCATATGGTATTTGGCTTTCTCTGACTGGCTTATGTCACTTAGCATAACATTCTCTAGGTCCATCCTTGCTGTCACAAAGGGTAAAATTTCTCTTAGCAACATTTTTTCAGATACATCTTCTCAGGCAAGGGAAACAAAGGAAAAATTTAAAAATAAGACTACATCAAATTATAAAGTTTTTGCAAAGCAAAAGAAACCATCAGCAAAATAACAAGACAACCTACTAAGTAAGAGAAAATATTCGTCAATACTCTGATAAGGGATTAATATCCAAAATTTATAAATAACTTATAAAACTCAATACCAAAAAAAATCCTAAACAACCCAATTAAAGAATGAGCAAAGGACCTGAAGAGACACTTCTCCAAAGAACACATGCAGATGGCCAATAGACATATGAAAAGATGTTCAATGTCACTAATCATCAGAGAAATGCTTATTAAATCCACAATGAGATATCACCTCACACCTGTCAAAACAGCTGTCATCAATAAACTAACAAACGAATGTTGGCAAATATGTGGGAGAAGGGTAACACTCCCGCACTGTTGGTGGGAATGCAGCTTGGTGCAGCCACTGTGGAAAGCAGTATAGAGTTACTTCAAAAAATTAAAAATGGAACTGCCTTATGACCCAGCAATTCCACTTCTGGGAATTTATCCAAAGAAAACTGAAAACTAATTCAAAAGAATATATGTATGCCTATGCTCATTGAAGCATTATTTACAATAGCCAAGATTTGGTAGCAGCCCAAGTGTCCATCAATAGAAGAGGGGATAAAATAGCTATAGTACATTTACACTATGGAATACTACACAGTCATAAAACAAAACAAAACAAAACAAAACAAAAGAAGAACAGGAAGAAAAGGCAAGAGGAATTTAATGCAACCTTCATGTCTCAATGTTCATGAACTCCAAGGCAAATTTAAGGCTAAACGCTCAGAAAATACGTCAACTATTCCTATTTGACTCTGTGTGTATTTTCCAAAAAGATATATCAAGAAAAATTATACTTATTGAAAATATAAAATAACAAACTTAAAAGGAAAAAATAATAAGGCAAGAAAACTCTCAGGAGACTGAGTCTAACATTTGTGCCAAAGGGAACACAGGAGGTGCAGGGTCAGGAAGTTGGTAATGAAGTTGTTGGTAACCCTCCTTAGCCCAGAGGTTAGTCTTACAACTCAGGTGAGTATAAACAGAAGCCACGTGATACCTCTCTCCATGCAAAGAAAAAGTGACCCACACCTCAAAGTCCCACACCTCCACTGTAAGTCTTAGCCTAAAAAGTTCAAGGGTTATGTTGATAATGAGACAAAACTTCTGTTACAAAATGAAAATAGTAATTAAATCATCCTATCTTGCAGATCAAGAAATTATCTCTATCACCTCCAAATCTGAATGTCTAAAGAGTGGAATATATAATCTCTCCAGTATACATACTTTTTCTCCACTTGGATAAAATAATATTGAGACATATTCCAATCTTCCATACTTGTTAACAAATGTGATGAATACATTTTAGATATAGCTGTGTGGACTATCACTGAAGCTACTCTGGACTATGATGTTGGTGCTAATTTTCAGGAGACCTTCTTTTGTGACATCATCCAGAAATTTTAGTTCACCTGTTACAATTACTGATAGCAGCATCTCTCAGAAGAAAGCTGTGCTGTAACAACATCAGTTTTCTCTCTCTCTCTTTTTTTTTTCACAAGAGAAGTAAATCTCTCACAGAGTCAACTATCAATAGGGCAGCATCTGTATAGATACCAGTTCGGTTCCTCAAAGATACTATTTGTTTCCATATATGAAGAAGACCAAACGCAAAATTTGCCCTGGCACTTGCATTTCGTGGGCAATTCTTTGCAGCAGAAAAACCTTTTTCTTATAGGTCACCATCATTTAAAACCCTGACAGTGCTACATCATAACATTTATGGGTGAAATCTGTTGGCTCCTCAACCTGCACAGAAAATGTTGCTTTTCAGTGTATTACACAACACCTCTTCAGTACGATGTGACATGTCATCAATGTGTCAACTCACTGCACTGTTTGAGGCTGGAGCCTTCAATCTCTCATGCTGCCTCCTGTCCAAACATGTGACTTACTATAATTCCACATGCCACCATTAGTTTCTCACCAGCTGTATGGATTGTCCTTCCTAGTCAGTAAGTTCAGTTACTATGTAACTCTATTCCTGAAGCTTTTGACTGAACATGAGTTTTTCAAAACAAAGCTTAATTGTCTGAAGAATGTCGTAGCTATTTAAAATAACTGGTAGCTTTATTTGTTAAGTGGTTGTTGAGTTGTATTTAAGAGACTTTTAAGTTTTGTTGAAGCCTGTGCTACACTTGTAAGTTCTAATTCTTCATCATCCATTGAATCATAATTGCCGTTAACCTAAAATTCACTTCCGTGTCTCACCTCAGCTTTAAACATCACTACGTTGCACGGCCAGGCATATGTTTAACATACAAAGGCTAGCTGGGATATAAAATAGAAGGGCATAATGAATCACTACAAGATGAAATTGTAAAAAATGAAATGAAATTTTATATTTCAATTTAATTTAAATACCATCCTCAACAGCAACATTGAGAAGAATGGCTAAGTCATAGTAGGCAAAATTTTGGTATATTAAAAATACCCCTCAAATTTGTTCCTGTTACACTGTAAGTCAGTCAGCAGTACACAGGGTGGGATGGGGGAAGTACCTCAGAGGGAGAAGCTGGCCTCATCGTCCTACTCTCCCACTCTCCCTCTCATACTGCCATCGTCAGCGATCAGTGGTCTCCCCTGTCTTGTCTCAGAAACTGAGAACAGAGGTGATCAAATGACATGGTGCTTCTCACTGTGTACCGGAAGATAAGGCTAATGCACTTATTGTACTAAAAGTGTTCATGGTGCTGCTCAGCCAATATTCCCTACTGGCAGAGCTAGCATTGCAGAGCATCCAAATTTCAGAAAACCACAGTTTCACTAAGCATGGTCTCTCAGAAACCCTGGAAACATTTTGTTTAATCTCAATTGAGAAACTCTATTGTAAGACCATAGAAATAAAATCAATGCAATATTATTTTATGGGTAAGACACAGAAATTGAAATAAATTGCAAACTCAGAATTAGATATCCATAGGAATAGGATATTTCTATATGACAAATGTAAAGTTTAATTCAGTGAGTAAAATATAAACAACTTAAAGAATAGTTTTGGCAAAACTGGCTAACAATTTGGAAGGAAAATATAACCCGTAACATCCTAAATACCACAAACAATATCCTAAAACAAATTTCAGATAGATTAAATGGTTAACAACATCAAAAACCAAGACTTGTGAAGAACTCTAAGAAACCATACTATCTAAGAATTGGCAGGATTTTCCTAAGTGAAACTTAGAGAGTAGGAGAGAAAAGAGAATAAACAGATAATTGCATGGCAAAAGATACCACTAAATAAGTAAAGAGTAATTATCCTAAAAATATATAATGTGGGTAACAGATCATGGGTTAATTTGTATAATATACAATAGCTCTTACAAGTTAAAAAAAGTAACTAACATAAAAGTGTGCAAATCGTAATTGACAATTCCCAGAAGAGCAAATCCAAATAAAAAATAGGTAAAAATGTGCTCAATAACACTGACAGTAAAATGCAGATTTAAGTGAGAATTATGTGTTATCTAAATTTTAGAGTCTAAACCTCTTTCTGATGGCAAACGATCTCCTGTATTTTTATTGGGCATGTGAAGTACTCTAGCCCTTTGGGAAGGCAGTTAAGCAATACATACCCCAAAATAACTCTTACAGTAATCTCCCCCAGGGAAAGACAAATAGCAGCTTATAAAGACAATAAAGGCATAGGGATAAGGAAGTTCATTCAGTCGTGCTTCACTCGCAGGGGCCGAGGCCTGGAAACAAAGCGACTGCCTGTCAACAAAGGAGTCACCAGCTGGACTGCGGAGCTCCACGCCGTGCAGTGTTACACGACCATTAAAAGATGAATTTACACTGTAGCGTAGAAAATTTCCAAAACATTCTGAAGACCAAGAAAATAAGTATTTAAAAAGTGACTAATAATATGGTTTTATTTTTGTAAATGTAACATGTAAATGGTCATCATTTAATATTGATTGGCAAAAAAAGAAAAAAAAAAACAGTGTATGGTGGGTATTAAGTTCGTGCATGTATAAACGATCATATCATAATGAAAAATAGATACACATACATTATATTATTAAAATACTTATATTGCCAGTAGGAATTAAGTATGGTAATTTTTGTGGTTATAACGGAGGGCAGAAAATGTGCCGAAGATTTAAAAAAACCTAAATAAATATATAAATATAGTATTCTTAGACTAACATAACAAAGTATCCTTAAGGGGCATAAATAAAAAAATAAAAACATAGAAAAATTATAAATTAATCATAAAATATTAAGTTTTCCTAAATTAATCTCCAATTTGCATTGTTCTAGTACCATGTAGTTAACATTAGAAATAAATACTTTAAAGATCATTTATATAAAAATAACTTGCCTTAAAGAGCCAGTAAAGCCTGAAAAGAAGGGTAATTAAAGAGCACTTGCCTTACCAAAACTTAAAATATAGTATAAAGATAAAATGTGTGGAATTAGCACATTAGCAGAGGAATATAAATTAAATAAGTGAGAATCCAGAAATAGACCTAAGTACATATGGGAATATTGTATAGACAACAAATGTAGCATTTCAAATAAAAAAGTCAATTAAGTAATTTTTTAAAAAAGTAGTGTGGAAATAATTGTAAAGCCATCTCTAAAAAATAAACATAGATTCTTATACCACCGCTGCCACAAAAGTAGTGTCCAGATGTTACAAATATTTAAATATGTAAAATGAAGCCATGAAGTATAAAGAAAACATATGTAGTAAATTATATAATCTCATAGCAAGAAATTATTTAAAACATAACAGAGAGAAGTTATTAGAATGATAGATAAATTTGGCTCATGAAAAGTAAAAATTTTACAGACAGCTTAGCAAAAAAATATAGAGATGATAAATATGTGAAAAAAAGTTCCATGCCATATGTCATTAGGAAAATGCAAATTAAAACAATGAAATACCACTACATACATTTTGTCATTAGAATGACAAAAATTCAGAACACTGACAACACCAAATGCTGGTGGGATGTGGATCAACAAGCACTTTTATTCATCACTGGTGAGAATACAAAATGATATAGCCACTTTGGAAGATAGATCACTAATTTCTTACAAAACCAAACGTACTATTACTATGTGATCCAGCAATTGCATCCTTTGGTATTTACCCAAAGGAGCTGATAACTTATGTCCACATAAAAACCTGCACATAAATATATGTAGCAGCCGTTTTCATAATTGCCAGAACTTGGAAACAATCAAGATATCCTTCAGGAGGTAAATGGATAAATAGATTGTAATACATCCACACAATGGAATTATTACTCATTGCTAACAAGAAATGAGACATCAAGCCATTAAAAGACATGGAGAAACCTTAAATACATATTACTAACTGAAAGAAGCCAATCTGAAAAGGTGATATACTCTACAATTCCAACTATACGACATTCTAGAAAAGGCAAAACTATAAAGTAAAAAGATTTGTGGTTTTGCCAGTAGTTGGGGGGAGGAAGGCATAAGGAGGCACAGCACAGAGGAGTTTTAGCTCACTGAAATTATTCTGTGTGATACTAATGGTGCATAAATATCATTACAAATTTATCTAAACCCATAGAATATACAACTTCAAGAGACTCTGGGTAATTATGATGTATCAATATGGGTTTATTGATTGAAACAAGTATATCACTCCAAAGGGCAATATTGATAATAGGGAAGGCTATATAAGTGTAAAGGCATGGAGTATATGAGAAATCTCTGTACCTTCCTCTTAATTTTGCTATGAACCAAAATCAGCTCTAAAAAGTAAAGTCTATTTTTCAAGTAATAATTTCTTTCAAGTAAAGAGCACCATAAACTAAGTCAAAACACAAATTACAAAATAGAAGAAAATATTTGCTACAATAGAACAAAGAGCAAATTTGTATAATATGCAAAAAGCATTTGCAAATCAACACAACATGCAGGGCAAAGGATATAAACATGAAATTCATATAAAAATAAAATTAAACATATGAACAAATATGCAAACTCACCCATTTAAGAAAAACAAAATAAAAATTTTGGTAAAAACATTCACCTATTTGTATGAACAGCTTTGGTTTGATGTAGTAATGTCAAATATACTGTAGCCAAATGAATGGTAATATAAGAGGAAATCCATATTTTTAGGAACTGAACACTGAAGTATTTAGGAGTAAAAGGCCATGAAGTATGTAACTGACACTTAAAATATTGTGTTTGTGTGTGTATGTATACACACACATATGGAGAAAGAGAGAATACATGTATACTTCTATATACCTAGACTTATTTATTCTTAGAGAATCTTTAAACAGATACATATAAACTGGCCATAGTTTGCCTCTGGAGAGGGAAGCAGGATAAATGATTCCTTAAAAATAAGAAAAGACATTCCACAATATATAATTCTGTACTTTCATAATGTATATTTTTTAAATAAAGTTAATAGAGAAAGATAGAAATATAAGAAAAATTTTAAAAAATACTTTGGTTCTAATTCATTTAAAAAGCATCCATGTGATGTGCTTTGAAAAAAATGAAGGCAATAATGCTTACCCTCTATAAAAATACCATTTTTAAATAGATAAATTCAAGGAACATCCAGATATCTTACTACCCATAGCTTATGTATAAATAGTTATAGAGGACTCATGGGCACCGACAATGGGGTGGAGATCAATGGTGGGGGGTACTAAGCAGGAGGTATCAACAGGGAAAAAGGTGGGACAACTCTAATTGAACAACAATTAAAAAAAAGAAAGAAACATTAGTTAACAGGATGCCTATGTCTTGGGGAAATTTTTCTCCATGTAAGGCAGCAAAATACATTTGGAGGTAACATGATTTTCCACACTCACCTTTGCTGTGGCCATGAAAGAGATAAGCTAAGCAGAGATGCCCAGGTGCAGTGTCAGAATTCTTCCCATCACCTTTACTTATTGGTTGTGGTTAACTTGCCTAATTCAATTAAAATGAATTTTGAAATACAACAAGCTTCAGTTTGAATCTAGCTTCACAATTTGTAAGTTATATGATATTGTCTAAGTTAGTTAAGCTTCCTTTGTTTACCTCTTGTGAAAAGTAAAAAACACATAGGAAATGTTTGCAGTAGCAGTTGGCATATATATTCAATTACTAGTACATATTAAATTATCACAATTATTGAATATTTTTATTGTCATTTTTATTGGTGACTTATTGTGATCTAATACCCAGACTATAGTGAAAAGAAGTTACCTGGCATTTTATAGCAGTTAAATATACTAGCAGTCTCTGAAGAATGAAGTATTGATCAGTAAGTCTGAAGTGGACTAAGTATGGGGTTGGGTCCTGATGTGGCCCAGATTCATTCAACTGTACATGTTCCTGACTTTAAATTATGGTCAAATTAAAAATGATCCACTATTTGGTGAAACTGAACATGTGCTGGTGTGAGAATCAATATTGCAGTTCTCAACATTTTGTATTCACTTGACTTGGGAATACGAAAGAGTAAAGTGCTGTATCAAAGTGGTTTATATATGCCTATACATATTTTACTCCCCACTCCCCCGCCAAAAAACAGCCTCTGAGACTGGAGTGAAGAGAAGAGGGAGGAAAAAGCACCTGTAGCCAGCCAGATCTTCGGCGCTGTCCCACTGGTTTGGTTCGGGTAAAAAAGTGAAAGCTTCTCTTATCTCCCTATTCTGTGTTTTCACAATAACATATTATTTGGCAAATTTTTCAGAGTTGCAGTTGAGCATTCCTTTCTTTAAATGATTGATTATTTGCCTTTTTCATCAGAGTCTTAGATCCACGAAGGCAGGGACTGCCTTATGGTATCCCCAGTGCCCAGCAGACAGTTTGACAATGAATAGATAGCAACGGATGTTTTTCATGTATAGATGAACAAAAATATGTTTTTTCTGTTATATTTATGGATGTTCAGAATAGTTGAATGGAGCATATAATCACATCATCTTGATTAAGATAAAAAATACAAGGTTGATAGTTACTAGCAGGGTATGCTCTCTGACTGTCTATGGAGCGTAGACTGAGAACCAGATATAATAAGGTCTCATTAGCTTCTGCTATTTCCAATTCATTTAACTGATCCAATTGAAACTATAATCCATGTGAGAAGAGAATTTTGAGACTTCAAACCATCGTGTTTCTCCAATTGTCCAGTGGATATTCTTTATAGTCTTTGTGTTAAATAACTTTGCATTTGGTGTCTGTGCCTCAAAGTAGACCACCGTTGCTGTCCAGTCCTTTCTTTCAGTCTCATACACTGAAATCCTTTGACGCACTTAAATCTTACTTTAAAAGCTGAGTGAACTCTACTGGGGGCCTTCTCTGATCTCTTTTGTGACAAATTTAAAATACTGCATACTAATAATCTACTTTTATCAATCTACATGCAAAGAACTGAATACATTTGTTAAATGAAACTGAAAAATCAAAATGAGAAAATGGTCAGAGCACTTACAAGGACCTAATTCCACCCTCGTTATTGAAGAGGAGAAAACACAATACAAGTCCCAGAGTAAGTTTGCTGTGGAGGCTGTCAACAACTCAAGTTTCTGGATGCCTAGGGAAGAACCATCCCCCACCCTAATAGCCTACTGCTGACTCTCACAATTCCTAATTGTAAATCATCTTAAAATCAATTTTTTATTTTTTAAGATGTTATTTATTTATTTTTAGAGAGAGGAGAAGGGAGGGAGAAAGAAAGGGAGAGGTGCATGCCTCTCATGCACCCCCTACTGGGGACCTGGCACGCAACTCAGGCGTGTGCTCTGACTGGGAACTGAACCAGTGACCCTTTGGTTTGCAGGCCTGCACTCAATCCACTGAACTATAGCAGCCGGGGCTTAAAATACATTTAAAGCAAATATTTCCCTTTAACCTTGGCAAACAGACACCTTTCTAGAACCATGACTGTTAGTGAGTGAAGCCTAGTAAGCTCTGACCTGAGAAACTACTGATTTGGAGACACCATTTCACATCTCACTTGCTGAAGGTCCAGATTACTGAGTTCCAAAGTGAACAGCTTCCTGGAGCTATTTTCATTTGCACATAGTACAGAATTTGGTTAGTAATAGCCATTTTGTTTATTTCCCTATGATTAACTGAACCCATAAAATGTATAAAATATTTAAATATTTTACAGTTCATCTAATCATTCCAAAAGGAGAGTTTGCATACATGACACATCCTAACAGAAATTTATCAAATATCTTTCTGTCTCAATGTTTATCTTTGCCAAAGTTACTATTATTGCTCTCAAACACATATAATAAAACAAAACAACAACAACAAAACCTCTGGAAATGGGCCAAAATGTAAACAAAAATTTATGTTGGTGATAGATGATTATTTGACTGTGTAAAATGATTTTCTAAAATTTCTGTATTGTTCATTTTTTTAATTAGTTAAAATAGTTGCTTCCAAAACTGAATTAGTTAAGTGGGAATGTATCAATTTCCATAAAATTCTGATTTGTGGAAGAGAAGTCCACAGTAAGTGAGTTTATAATATTTGGACAACCATTGTGTTTAGTTTTTCATTTTTTTTTACATTTTATTAATATCCATACCAACATTTGTCTTGTAACTACTTGGACAAAACAAATATTTTTTCCAAGAGCATCAAGAAAAATCTCTTGCATCCATCTCATACCTAAAATTAGCTTCCCTCTTATCTGTGGAAATGCTTAAAATTTCCATCATTATGAAATAGGTTCTTTGGCAATGCCCCTGGGAGAACTAAGTCTTCTCTTCCTAAGAAGCTAACACTTTCCAGGATAGCTTGGTGCTTCTCAACCAGAACAGTTTTGCCCCCTAGGGATCATTTGTCAGTATCTGGAGACATTTGTGAGTACCATGACTGGGAAGGCATACTCCTGGCATACGGTGCTGCCAAACAACCTATACCACACAGGACACCCTCTGCCTACCCCCGCAAAAAACCCATCATCTAGCCAAAAGCATCATCTAGCCAAAAACATCAAAAGTACAGATTGCAAGAAACCTTGAGTTATCTAAATTTATGGCGATGAGAAGTACTGTTCCATGGGACATGAACCAGACTTCTAGTTTGAGGCTGGCAAAAAAACCTATAATGCAGAGTAGGACAGGAAAACAAAATTCAGGAAGATAAACTTTGGTGAAAACCCAGATTTTTCTTCCCATCAGCCAGAAATGTGACTTTTCATGAGTTAACCATGCCTCATTTTCACACCTATTAAATCAGAAAAATATTTATATTTTTTCTCATAATAAGGTTTGTGAAAAATACAAGAATTTGTAAAGATTCTAGAAACTACAGTTGCAATGATGGTTAGTGAGCCTACAATGCATAGCAATGGTGGGGGTGGGGGTGGTTGTGGTGGTTGTGATGGTAGTGGTAGTGATGGTGGTGATGGTGGTGGTGGTGGTGGTGGTGGTGATAATGGTGTTTATGGTGATGGTGAAGATTATCACCATGCCTTAATGGCGCTAATCTTTACACCAATATAGATTGCAGACCATCAAAAACAGAGATGACAAGGATGCTTAGTTTTTAATTAATTTCTCAAAAATTAAACTTATTCAATTGCTTAATGTTTTGGTTGTAGAACTACAAAGAGAATTAACTTAATTAATCAAGAGAATAATCACCAATAAGCAACCAAAATAACTCCGTGGACAGAAAAACGTCTGTGAGTAGATGCAAACTGAGCCACTACTCAGCACCAGACATTTCCTCTAGAAAATAATTTTACTGGAGAATACTGCTGACGTAACAACAGCTATGGTGAATGTCCTTCTAAAATAGGAATTAAGTGGAGATAGAACACAGAGCTTTCGTAGAGTTTTAAAGGCAAACCACAATTAAAAATTCAAGTCAACTACCCATCTTAAGGTGGTCATTGGACTCATGAACAAGCTTCATGACTGCACAACTATTTCATAACCTTAAGTATATTAAACACTGCCATTTTCATTATCAGATTCCTTTGGCCTCTTCCAATATACTTTCTGATGTGAGTTCATTTTTCTAATCCTGTGGATTCTCATGGGAAGTTCAATGAGCTTGTCACTTAATGATGACCCTTGACAGGATTTTAAGAAAAGTAATAGATTGAGCTGCCTCTCCCTGTCAGTCATCCACGTTTTCTTTCAATATCTGCCCACTCAATTCCACCTCCAGCTTGAAGGTTCTTGGGATGACTTGCTCAACAGTCTGTCCTTCTTAGTTGATGCTGCAGTGTCCAGATACTTACATCAACCATGGTACAGGTCTATTTATGTAACAGAATGAACATGTCTATACTGCAAATGTCATCATTTGATCATTCTAGCCCACATTCCTTGAACTGCTGATCTTTCTCTCATTCACTTATCTAACATTTCTCTAGTTTTTAAGGTCTAGCACAAGTCCTGCCTCCATTCCTCACCTAAACTGTGGTTATATATGCGGACGGCTCCATCCTGTTGTTTCACGCAGTAGAACATCCATGATGACATTTCTGTGCTGTAGTGGTCGTATGTCCTGACGGTTAGCTCATAGTCTCTTAAACCATACTGCCTGGGTTAGAAGTTCAGCTTTGACATTATTAAGGACACTTATTGAATGGATGTATTTGGTCAAATTACTTAAATTGTCTTTGCCTTGGTTTTCTCATCTGTAAATAGGGAGAATGGTAGCATCTAACTCAGAGTATATAAAGGATTTTTTTTGATGCTTGACACAAAGAGAGAACCTAATTGTTAGCTTTCATGCAACTAAGCTTTTTATTCTACTGAGTTTTTTATTTTTCTCACCCACTGGGTTGTAAGACCTTTAGGATCAAGGATAGATAGCGGTAGCTATAGTGTGACAAGGCCTAGATTCTGAACCTGGTGCTTACATAGAGCCCAGTCTCCTCTTTATTATTGTCACCTCAAGATTATTGATAAAATAAAGGGAGTTAACAATTGTCCATAGGATATTCAGTATATTATCTAGACTATGATAGGAGCTTAATACATTTACTTACAAAAATTTTACAGTTATCATTTACTAAGTGCTGCTTAATGTGGGTTGTGTGTTCATATGCATTGCATTGTTAGCCTCCTAATTTTCACATTCACATTGTGGAAGAGGTATCATTTTATCTCCACTTTACAGAGGAGGAAACTGGGGCTCAGGATTTAAGATAACGTAGCTCAAAGGGCAAAACTAAGAGTTAAATCTGTAAATGTCAAATTTCAAAGATTAACTTTCTCAACTCCTCTACAAGATCCCCTTTTCTCACTCATACACTGTTGATGGGAATGCAGATTGGTACAGACACTGTGAAAAACAGTATGGAGTTTCTTCAAAAATTTAAAAATTGAAATGCCTTATGACTCAGCAATTCCACTTCTGAGTATATGATGGGGGACCCCCCCCCAAAAAGACAGAATTACCTTCCCGAGCGTGGGCTCCTTGTAGTACAGGTTTTCCCCACTAGGTGAGTGTTCTAGGAACCTATCTGTCTGTACCAGTGTGTCAGCTGGCATTGCTGTAAGAGGTTGTGTTCAGCTTCAGTGAATTTTTTTTGAAGACTCTTTCAATGTGTTTGCCCGTTTCATGATGGGTGATTTACAAGCACACCCACCCACACCTCATTGAGTATTCAGCAGTTTTTGACAAAAAATGGCATGTCCGCCATGCCCCACCCTCCCTATTCACCCGATCTTGCACAGATGAAAAAAATCCTCAAAGGGAAGCAGTTTGCCAATGTGGAAGAGATGAAGCAAAAAATGTTAGAAGCACTAAAAGGCATCAAAATTGATGAGTTCAAAAACTGTTTTGAGCAGTAGAAAAGATGCCTCCATAGGTATAGTGCATTAAATGGAGAGTACTTTGAAAGTGACTAAAGTTCAAACATGTAAAATAAATACACCATTTTTTTATAAATAAATTTCAGGGGTTGTTGGGTCCCCTCTTGTATATCCAAAGAAAACCAAAACACTAATTCAAAGCAATATATGCACGTCTATGTTCATTGTGGCATTATTTACAAAAGCCAAGATGTAGAAACAACCCAAATGACCATCAATAGACAAGTGGATTAAATAGTTGTGAGATTATACATACATACTATATATTTGCATATATGTATATATGTGTGTGTGTATATATATACATACATATATATGTATATATATATATGCAGCCATGAAAAGATGACTTTACCATCTATGACTGTGTGAATGGACCTAGATGGTATTAAGTGAAAAAAGTCAGAGAAAGACAAATACCATATAATTTCACTTACATGTGGAATCTAAAGAGCAAAATATATAAGTAAAAGAAAAACAGATTCAGAGATAAGGAGATTAGACTGATGATCGTCACAGGGGAGGGGGACTGAAGGGCTGGGTAAGAAAAGGTGAAGAGATTATGAAGTATAAATTGGTAGTTACAAAATAGTCAGAGGGATGTAAAGTACAGTATATCGACAGGGAATATATTTAACAATACTATAACAACTTTACTTGGTGCCAGGTGGGTATTTGAAATATTGGGGGAACCTCTTTGTAAAGTATATGACTGTCTAACCATTATGCTGTACAATTGAAACTAACACAAAATAATATTGAATGTAAACTGTAACTGAAAATTGAAGAATAACATTTTAAAAGATCCCTCTACCTTGTCTTTATATACTCTTAGTACCTCAGATGTAGAATAAGTATTTATGAATGATTACTGTGCAAGTGTTATTTACTTACTATAATATTCAGCAATGCAGACCACATTTTTAGCATTTGAAAAAAGAATCTTATTCAGAGGCTTAATATAGGTTTCCTCATGTATGGAATGTTTTCCCATGTAAATATTCCTAGATAGTACTTACGGGTTTAAAACACTTTTAAGAGTGAACATCTGAGAAAAACTCAGTCTTACTGGAAGAAGCCTTTCGAAAAAGACATAATGTATCAAAAACCATAAGGAAAATGCTAAAAGCAATGGCTGCTTTGCTTAATGGAAAGAGTGGAAAATGTTTGCCATTACCCTTCAGAGTAGTCAGTAAAACAGTTTCCAATAAAACTTAAGCGAGAAAGTTAACCCCATAATAACAGCAGGCATGCAGGTCCAGCTGAAATAACAGCTGTGTGATAACATGGAGAAAAGAGGCTTAATTCGTGCTTTAGAATGCATTAGGTAGATGAATGTATTGGGCAGACACACACTAAATGTGAGTTATTTCTTAGCCAATTTTATTATTCAGCAAAATTTTTGAAAATACAATATTATGTAAGTCCTATATAGCCTAAAATAGCAAGTAAATAGTTTTTCAGTTTACATGCTACTGTACTCAATCACTCAATCAATATTTATTAGGCACCTACTACTTTGTACCAGGTACTTTGCTGCTAGGCTCTGAGGATACCAAATTATAAATCAATATAGTCCTGATCCTCAAAGAGCTCATGAACAGTGGGAGAAATCAGCAGATAAATAATATTTGAATTACAATATGATGGAAAAAGTTCTATATGGCATCAACTGCTGTGTGTGCACAAAAGCCTATTCCATTTTGCTTCTGAGAATGTAGCTAGAGTACATTTCCTAGATTCTCTTGCTGTTAAGTGTGGTCATGTGACTGAGTTCTTGCCAATGGAATTTGAAAGTAAACTATGTTTGACATTTCAGGACTATCCCATAGAAACCAGCCACAGGTGATATTCTCCCTTATTTCTTCACATACTGATAAATAGAGAGAACACTCAGAACATCAAAGACGACAGAGCCATAAGGTGAAAGGAACATGTATCTCAGAGACTCTGCTCACCAGGCTGTATGTCAAATACCCACAGTGAATGCTTACGTGAGTAAGAAATTGTCACGAGCTTATGTTCATGATATAGCCTTTCCTGTAAGCCAGCCAGACAACTGCTCAGCTGGCTGCCTGCTGAGCAGCCTAGAACCAAGGAATAAACAAGAGTCACACACAGTAACTATGCTATTCAATCAGCTTTTATTGAATTCCGGTTCACTCAAAGTAGAACACCAACGTACTTAATATCCTACTCACACTCCAATAGTCTTAGAGGAACGAATATAACCCGCACATACAGCAATCAATGGGGATAACAGACCCGAGTCTCAGATTCTCAATCAGCAGGTCCAGGAGACAGCATGGTGGGCAAAGGAGTTGTCAGCGTCTTGCAAGGAAGGACCTCCAGAGCCAGGTGGGCAGCGAGGCAGGCGAAGTCCTCAGTCTAGCAGGGCAGAGCCTCTGGCAGCTGATGCCAAGGGAGATCAACATGGTGGAGCAGCACTGTGGTGTGTGGAGCTCGGGTGTCTCAGCAGTTGTCTGGAGGCTGCCTCAGTTATACCTTGAAAGTGGTGTACTCCACCCTTCTTTGTCTTTTTCATAAATGACTTGGCACTCCTGATGCCAAGTGGGTAATTTTCCCAGGATTGTATGGGAAGTACATGGCTGCTCTGCTTAGCCTCCCTGATGGCAAATGTGGAAGCTCCCCAGGAGCCTATCTATGGGTGGTCCTACTCTGCAGACATGGTCCAGTTCTGATCACATGTTCAGAGATCTTAGGTATCTCTCCTTGCCAGACGTGCCTGCTTGACTTAGGTAGTTTCCTTCTTGAACCAAAGTGTCATGGCTGACTGACAGCCATTTTGGTTGACATGAGTGACTCCACTTTGTTTTATATACTTTATGTTTATTTTATGGTAGTCCTGCTATCCACAGAAATAAATATCTATTGTCTAAAGCCACTGATATTTGGAGATTGTTTGTTATAACAGTCTACTCTCATCAATACATAATCTCTATAGAAAAGAGGCATACATGTGCTCACGTCTCACAAAAAAAAGGGAAAACATACTCCTTTCTGAGCCACCTAGAGGTGGTAAAACTCAAACTGGATCTTTAGGACCACCTTCCGTTTATAGTGGACAAAGTAGAAGTACTTAATGATAGCCCTCTACATCTTTTAAAAGTCTTACCCAAAATGAGACATGATTCTTTTTTGTTCTTTCTACATCTGAACACTCTAGAACTAAGCACTGACACCTAAAATCAGACCAATGAGAGGCATGACCTTGTGAACTGCTAACAAGAAGAGGAGATTGATGAGATCATGGCTCATTGGATGGCAGGTCCCTCCCAGCAACTGCTTGCATGGGATGATTAGAACAGGTCACTGGCTACGGGTTGTGATTCTGGTGATTCCGGTGGCAACTTCCTAAGAAAAGGAACCCTGTACACTCACACACCTTACGGTCTATGTTGACATGACATGACTCTACTATTCCACAGTCTTTATCATCATAAATTACTA
This sequence comes from Glossophaga mutica, assembly GCA_039655065.1. NCBI lineage: Eukaryota > Metazoa > Chordata > Mammalia > Chiroptera > Phyllostomidae > Glossophaga > Glossophaga mutica. The sequence continues at coordinate 26,819,495 of CM077308.1, forward strand.
TTCCTGGAATCCCTTGACAGAGAGATGATGATTGCCAAGAAATTTAATGTTTATTTTAGGAACGTCCTGAATGACACATCAACTCTTATTAGACAGCTCAAATGACAGTTGACATTGCCATAATTTTTTTTACCTCTCACCTCAACTTTTTTGCTTTGCTATCCACCAACCCTAAACAATTAAAACATAATCATTACTCGGTGCTAATCAAGGCCACTTATTGAAAAACCCACCTTCAAAAATCTCAATAAATATTGTGATGACTTTTCCTTCCCCTCACTAAGAAGCTACTAGGACTGTGAAGAGGTAATTTCTCCCTACTGCAATAAGGAATAAACTCAACTTTGTCTTAATACCAGGTTGTTTGGATGACCTAGCAGTTTCCTAGAGCTGCTGTAACAAATGACCACAAACTGGTGGCTAAAGGAACAGGAATGCACTTTCTCGCACTTCTGGAGGCTGAAGTCTGGCATTAAGGTGGTGGCAGGGCTGTGATCTTTCTGAAGGCTTAAGGAGAACATCCTTCCTTGACTCCCTCTCACTCCTAGTGGTTGCCAGCAATCCTTGGCACTCTGGCTTGTGTCAGCAGTTCCAGTCTCTGCCACTGTCTTCACATGGAATCTTCCGTCTGTGTGCCTGTATCCCAATTTCTCTCTTTTTATAAGGACATGAGTCATTGGATTAGGACCTAATCCTCACTTTAACTTGATTACACCTATATACAAAGTCTCCATTTCTACATCGGATTGTATTTCCTGGTTCCAGGTAGACATGACTTTGGGAGGTGGAGGCGGGGAGAGCACTGTTAAGCCCAGTGCTGATGATACTTTGGAAAGCCAGAATTTGACTTCCCTCTTCCCCATGTTACAGTGACTAAAACATCTTTTACTGTGGGTAGAACCTCTTGTTTTTAAATTAGAGTTAAAATTCAAATGCCACTGGAGAGAAATACTGGTGCTTAAATTTGCATTAAGCTGTAAATGACTAGCATTACAGTCTTTCCAGAAGGCAAGTTTTGCAGAGGAGGATGGTGTTGAGAGAACAAGAGGATAAAGAGTGCCCAGGGGAATTCTAGAACTATTATACACACACAATGCCTTACATATTTGGCCAAAAGTACTAATACTAATTCTAGGACCAAAATTCTATCCCCTTTTGGCCTACTCTGCTGACTGAATTACTACCTTAAAAGATTGGTCATTTGGGAAAAGGCAATGGTATCCTTAGAATTCCAGCCTTTACATGTAAATACTTCGGAGAGAGACACATTAAGGCATTATGCGCCATTAACATTTTAGAGGGAGTCTTCAACAAATAACCAGTTATCAGAACTATCAGTGCAAAATGTCAGAGGTGGGCTCTAACAATACAGAAACACCTGGCACAGATTCTTAGCTTTTTGGGGAGGAAGTGGTGGAAGAGAAAACCCTGATCCCTGAGGTACAGGCAGGTATTCTTTAGAATTATAGCACTACAAGGCAAATCAATAACTTATCAACACTTTTTGTATGTAATTGTCTAACCAATACCCAGTGTTATCTTTATTCATTCCAAATCTTTCAACATTTCCCAAACTTTGTCATGAGCAGCAGTATTGTCTACTAAATTTCTGAAGTCTGTTTATGCTTCAGGTGTCTACCAAATTCACTGGAGAGGTCAGCAAAACCCAATCTTACTGAATCAAGAGGCCCTGTCAAATTATCCCCTCAAATGAAGAAGAATGAACCCTCCCCAGCTCCTTGATTAATATGTTCTCTCATTCCTCTACACAAAATTTCTGCTGAAAAATCTGATGCAACATTCACTAGTGATTAATATCAGCTTTTTAGCTGATACTTCCAGCTTTCCTGAAAATTATGATTTTCCTCTTTTTAAATCTTAAACACATTAAGTTCTCCATAATTTTGAAAAGCTTGATATTTTTTCATAAATTATCAAAGTTTGGTATTTTTTTCTGCAAGTACATATGAAGAGTTTTACTTATTTCAAACACTGTTTTATTTGTGTGGGTATGTTTTTGTATTATGTATTTCACCTGTCTGGGCTTGAATATGAACTTATTTCCCATGACTAAAAGAAATCATAACTGTCTTGGGTTTTAATTCTCTTTTTGGTATATTTATCTAACCCTCTCCAAATAAAAATAAATTCTTTTCTTATAGGATTTTTAAAATAATATATAAGAACATTCATAATTTATCAATATAATTAATGCAATAAGTATGTATATGGATATGCACAATTTATAATGCCTTGGAAGATGGAAATCACCTATTTTGACTAAACAGTTAGTGGTTAAGCATGTGAGTTCTATATTCGGACAACTTGAGTTTAAATTACAAACTAGCTGTGTAAACTTTGGGCAAAGTACTTAACTCCTCCATGCCGCAGATTAGTGAGGATTACTAAATCAATCTGTGCAAAGTGCTAGGAGCAATGATTGAGACACAATTAGTGCCCACTAAATGCTCTTTATTAATATTATTGTTATTATTCTCTGAGTAGACAAAAAGGGCAAACAAAATGTTCCCACCCTCAATGTGTTTGAGACCTGCTGGAGAAACATAAGTAATCAGTAATATAAGATCTGTTATACTCTCTGATATGAGAAGACTGAAGTGAATCAAGGCTTATTTTTGACCTTGTGACTGGAATGAAGCCTGGGAAAATGAGTGGTACAGCAAAGTGAGTAGGAGAATGGAAAGCATAGAAGGCAAGAGTACACAGCATGGAGTCAATACGAGGGCAATGATGTACAATGCTGGCACTGGGTGAGGAGACATATTTTCCTAGACTTTCCAATTAAAGATCGTCAAAGTTTGAAGAGGAACCTAACATAGGAGACGGCTGAAAACCATGCTGGTTCTTGAAGATTTACATTTATAAAAGAGACAGGTACCCTTGCCGGTGGCTCAGGTGGTTGGAGCGCAGTCCGGTACCTAGACTGCAGGTTATATCCCTGGTCCAGGTGCATATGGGAGTAAACCAATAGGCATTTCTCTCTTGGTCTCTCTCTCTCCCTTCCTGTCTCTACAAAATCAATAAACATAGCCTTGGGTAAGAATTAGAGAGAGAGAGACATGCAGTAATATTAGGCCTAAAACTGAGGGCCAAGTCTACTAATTGATAGCTGATCCCTATGAAAATTAAAATGACAATCAAATATCAATGTCATTATAGCATACACTTAGTCATCTTGCATATCAGCAAGAAAGTTATTTTTACAGAGTTAAATCCAGCCACAACTCTAACAGTAACATTTGATTAATGATGTATAAAGTTAATCATTTGTGAATTTATTTATTCACTCATTCCTTTGTTCTCTTGCTTGCACAGCATATAATCTAGAAGAGGTGCGACAGATGATACAGTATCTAGCCTTCAGACGCTAGAACAATGATTAAGACTGGGCTCTAACCTTAAGCAGTGCCATAGGAGGGAGACACATAAAATGCAATGGGAGTGCAGAAGTGGGAGAGGACACCCCTCTGCCTGGAAGATCAAGAATGAAGATGGATAGCACATAGACTTCACTCTGAGAGATATTTAAAAATGGTGGATGAGCTATTCCAGGGTGAGAGACTGGATGGACATAGAAATGGTTGGGCAACTGTTCAGTGCAGCTAAAGCAAGGCTTTCCAGAACACGTTTCATGGAATGGAACTCTTTCCTTAGGAATTCAAAGAGGTGTGTGGATAAAGGGAATCCATGGTGCACTAAGTCTGGAAGCACTTGGTTAAACAAAATGGAACCAGCTTCTTTATTAAAAGATTTCTCAGAGCTTTTAAAATGCTAATTTACATTATAAATCCTTAAGAGGGTAATGTATTATAAAGCCATTAATAAACTTATTTTACTCTGGAATTCATTTCCTTCTCAGAATATTTAATAGGACTAATATTCACAGAACATGTATTGTAAAGTGCTTGGTTACAGTAAAAAGATGGAGAATGCTTAGGAGATTGGATGGCAAAAGACTTAGAGAATCAACCTAATGAATTCTGGCCTTTATTTGAGAAGTTGAGAAAATCAAATCAGTGTAAGGGAAGCCAGAGTTTGCTTGTGTAAATTGATTCATTATAGTGTGTATTCAAAACAGCTCTGGTCAATTGGGAGTCATTCTACCCTAAAACATACTAGCCAGAGGAAAATTGAGAGAAATTTGTCATATGAAAACTGTAATATTCAAATGATCATGAGCCAACATTTTCAATAGGGGTGAGACAACAACATGTTTTGGAGATTATAAACAGGATAAACCTGGAGACCTGACAGAACAGATTTTTTTAATGCCTCTATATCCCCAGCCACTTTATTTCTACATTTATGCCATGTTGGCAGAACAAATAAAATGTGATAATGTAGTATATGGAAAAGAATTTTCAGTTCTGTAGCAAAAACATGCCCTGTAGAAATCCAACTTATTGGTATCCATTTGCTTTTATTATTTTTTTTCTGATATACCAATAATCTGTCTAAGAACGCAAAACAATGGATTTCAGCCTTTGATATACCTACCAAAGTGCAAGAAATTATAAAACCTGGAAGCTGAAGCCAGTCACCTTTGGCTTTAAGAATGTTTTAAGAATAAGGGTCCAAATATTTGCAAAGAGGTTTAAGCTCTTTAAAAGAAGGATGAAGAAACCCACCTCACAGGCACAAACAATATGGTGATTACCAGAGGGAGAGAGGGAAGGGAGAGGCAGAAGAGAGAATAGGGGGATAAATGGTGATGGAAGGAGACTTGACTTTGGGTGATGAACACACAGTGCAATATACAGATGATGTAGTATAGAACTGCAGACCTGAAACCTATATAATTTTATTAACCAGTGTCACTCCAATTAATTTTTTAAAAAAGAAAAGAAGGATGCAACATGCTTAGCTCACATTTCAAAAAAATGGAAAATTAAATTGATTTAAAGAGGAATTTTCTCCCCAGGAGAATCTATTTACGCAGCATCTACTTTCACTGCTCTTACACTCCATGAGTCATCAGGAAGTAACACAAAGTCACACAAGAACACAGAGTCCTCCTGGGATTTTGAAACAAATGGATTTGAAACTGCTCAGTTGATCCTACCTAGAGGATGATATATACAGGAATTCAGCATAAGGAGAGTTTGATCAGTGCAATTAAATGTAAGCATTGCACCTGTGGAACCTGGAACATGATGTTGCAGTGTGATTTATGAGGCCAGAGTGGGTGGATTTCATTAATTCAAAGCCTTACTATCTTGCATCTTTGCCATATGTGGTTAATGTTACTACCATTTTAAAGGTACCAATGAAATAAGGAATATATTTCTGAATTTCCACAAAGGTATGGAGTGCCTACTATGCGCCAACTATAGTGTGAGCCACTGGAAAATCAAAATTGAGTGGGAATCAATCCAGCTTCCCTGAAAGACAACTAAAACTCAGTATAATCAGTCCTTTTCTAGAAACAAGCACAGGGCCTATATGAGCTCATGGGAGATTCACTCTGCCATCTCAGTATTGGAAGAGATGAATTCTGAGTGAGTTCTGAAGGACTAGACAGATCTCACTAGGCATAGCTGGGAGCAGACCTGGGAGGTAGCAGAAACCAAGGTCCCTGAACCCGTCAGAAGAGGTACAAGTAGTCTGTCTGGCTGTTCTGCTGATTCTTATGATATAGTGTGCTATGAGGTTGAGGCGCAAGAAGAGCTTAAGAAAAGTTTCATCTGTCATGGTAAGAATATGGGATTTAGCCTGGGAGGTATTAAGAGATACTAAAATATTTTTAAGCAATTTAAGGAAAGTGTAGAAAGAGATTACAATTCCAGGTTTTCTGTTCTCAGAACCTGAAAGAGTCATGGGAGGCTCCAATTTTCACACACTTTCTTTCATTAGTCTATGACAATTATTCTAAACAAAAGAAACACTTAATCCCAGCCAATCACAGGAAAAAGACATTCATTTTCAACAAGTGTGCCTAGGCAACCCTACAGAGCAGTTCCTACTGATAGGAATTAGTTCATGTTCCTTCTGAGCTTGATTATTTAAAATGCCCTTCTGTCTTTAAACTGCCACATAGATTTCCAGTTATTTTCAAAATAGCACCTTTTTACTACTTTAGTTAGTTAGAGATGGTTTCCCTGGCTTACCACTGAAAAACCCTAATTAAGAACCCTAATTAAGCAATCAGCCTGATAGCAATGAGAAGAATGACTTGAATGAACACAAAATCGAAGGCATAAAAAATAGTTAACAGGACATTGTGGAAATCTAGGCAAGAGATAACATGGACCTAAAATAGCATAGAGGCTAGAGGGTTTAAATGAAGTGAATGCAAATAAAATATATTCAGGCACAGAACTGACATGACTTTGCAATTAATTAAATGTGGGAAATGAGGGAGAAGGAAGACTCAAATAACCCAAGTTCCTGGCCTAAACAACTGGATATGATATTGCTATCCTCTGATGTAAAGTATATACATTTATAAATTTATATAATATATATATGCATATTTAAGAATGGAGATAAGGAATTTGCATTTAGACAAATCCAGTGACGCATGCACGCACGTTAAAGTAGCCCCTCGATGGCTACACTATACTACAGCACAGGGAAATTCCAGTAGAGCATAGAGATCTGGGCATCACAAGTTGGAGAAGAAGACAGATGTTTACCAAACATAGTGCATAGAGTGAAAATAAGACAAAGTTAAGGGTGGATAGGACCTGGATTTAAGAAGAGAAAGAAGTCAACAGAAGAAAGCAGAGAAAGAGAAACCATAAAAGCATGTAGGTGGAAAACAAGTGGGTGGTGGAAATCAAGTTACAAGACAGAACAGTCAAGAGCGGCAACTGTTGCAGAGACATTTAGATGAAGACTAAGAGATGATTATTGAATTTAGTAAACAAGAGATCCCTGTGACTTTATTGGCTCACAATTGACATACAAATGCGAAATGACAAATAAAGCCCAAATTGTGGGCTTAAATCAACAACAACATTAATTCACACTGATCTGCATGTTGCAGGAAGATCAGCTGATATTGTCTGAAGTCAGCTGGAGTCACAGAGCTAGCCCAGAAACATCATTCTCATGGCATTATCAGGGTCAAGAGGATAAACCCAATCACATAAACATTTCTGAGCACGGGTCTTTTAACACTCAGTAACATAACATTTTAATAGCAAAGTAAGTAAAAGGGTTGAATCCAAAGTCAAAGGAAGGAGACATATACTCCACTCCTTAGTTATAGGAACTACAGTCACAGAGCAAAGACCTGGACACAGAGAGGGGAATAGGTTTAGGGCCAGTAAAGTAATCTACTGCAGTGTGCCTTTCTAGCCACAATTTTTCCCATCATTCTCACATGCAAAATATCCTAGGCCCTATCTCAGGAACCACAAAATTTTCATTCAGTCATTCATTAAACTCTACCAGGGTTCTGTGATCTAATATCTACCAGGTTCATATGTAACTTCTCTTAATTTGGAAACATTATCTAAACCATGAGTTATCTGTCACAGACCAACTTCCAATAGTGAAACAGGAGCAAGATAAGAGCAATAAACATTTCCATTAAATGAGATAGCAGCTATTTATACACTGCATTTCTAAAATCACACTGCAAAAAAGTCCTCTGATTCTCCTCCTCTTGGAACAGGGAGTGTTTGTTAGGTAGGCACTAGCTCTGCTCCTTGGGAGTGACTCTCAGTATATTGCTCTCTGAACAGAGGTCTGTCCATGCTTCTGAACTCTGAAGCACCCTTCATCTAGTAACAATGCAGAAACTTCATTTCTTTAACGTGACCTTTTCCCCTTTCTTTCCTTTTTACTTAAACTGGCCTCATCCAGTACCCTGACTCACCCATCTCCCTCTCTTTTGTGCATCCACTCCCATAATCAGTAAGCCATCAGGACAGTAGGGCTCTGGTCAGCATCACATAATCTTAGGAACTAAGCCTTGGGTCTGTTCACCATAGAGACAGAGTTTCAGTCCAACTATAGATAACATCTAGGCCTCAGTTGTGTTTCAGCTCCAGACACAGAAAAGTAAAATGACCCCACCAACTATACCCTTGTGAAATCAGATAGAGTGATGCCATGGCTGACGTCGGAACCAGATGCAATGATCGACTACCCCTTACCCTAGCACTGACCAATCAATGGAGACCACCATCCAAACTCCATCGTGATTAATGATTTCTTCCTCTATATAACCCATCACATGGAAGCCATTGTTGAGCCAGGTTTTTGAATAAGGTCTCACCTGTGAATCTGGGGTGAGAGTAGTAAGTTGAGTGATAATAAACACAGCCAGATCACTAGAGGTTGAGGTGTAATGGGAGGGAATTGGAGACAAGGAATATGGATGACATACTTCATAGAATTATGAATTACCAGGGTTAGAAGGAAACGTAGGCCATTTAGTGAAACCTCGATCCTAAGTCTTAATTTCTGTCTACGAGAGCCTCAGAAAGTAATCTTCGGGTCACTCTTGGATACCTGATTGACAAGAAACTTAGCACCATCCTGCTTACTATACCTTATATTCTAAGAAACCTGCATTCTTCATTTTTGGAATTCCTTATGAAAGGAGCCAAAGAGTAACAAAATAATTCTCCTGGCATATGTCTGTCACTACTTAGGATTAGTTCTGCTCTTTATGGAAATACAGAATAAGACCATTTCCTAGTTTGTTAGGTAGTTTTCCAAGTGTTTGAAATCAACCTGATGCCTGTACAACCTCAAAAGATCCCCTTTGAACTAACTCTACCAGTCCTGTGGGCTGTTTCTCACACAACATAACATTGAATGTACTTACATTTTTTATTTTAACTTCAGGGTATTGCTGAATTAACTCTCAGAGCAGATTTAATTATCAAGTATGATAAAAGAAGCTGTTTTTCCTATTGAAACATGCAACAGTTTTAATGACTGGCACATCAGTAAAATGATCAGTTCATGAGGAACTTGATGAAAGTTGGTTAATTTGGTTTTGATAGTGAGATGTGGGTATTGCATAAATGGAAAATTGTATATAAAGGATTGTTCTCTGAACTTTCTTAATAACAATATACTCCTAGAACTCAGATAATTATTTTATCCTTATCATTGACCTCAATAAAGGCTTGAAAAGTATGTTCATACAATCAGTAGATGACATTAAATTGAATATGGTTGCCTGTAACTCAGGATAACAAAGATAATTCAATTGAGCATGTGATTAATTTAAAAAACAGTACATCAGAGAAAGAATAAAATGCACTAGGGATAATTGTTAGCGTTTGTGCTGAAGGGCTTGAGCCAGAGGAAGAAAAGTCAGAAAGTCTCGTTAGGCAGAAGCGCAGCATAAAAGGCAGGGTTATCCGAGGGGTGACAAGCTGAAAGAGAACCAGCACTATTTGGTTCCTTCTTCATTATTATTAATTATTAATTTATTATAATGGATAATTAATGATAATAAGTTATAATATTGACAACATAAATGTAAGAGAGGAACTTCAAATAATAAAGCTGACTTGTAGACTAGCAGAGATTAGAGATGAAGTTAACAAGCAATACCATTACATTGGCATTCATATTTGATGTTGATGCTGGCTTTCATTTATATTACAGTGGCCTATTCAGCTGGACAAGAAGGTTCTTAGCAAAACTGAGCTGTATTGTCCATTTTTCCCTAAGCTAAATGTACTTATTTATAATCAAAGAATGTAAAATAGATTCATAGAGAAGAAAGAGATGAGAACAAGATGCATCTGTTTTTAATATTATGGAAAGAGAAAATAATCAAGACTGTTTACCAAAAGCAGGGCTCTTTTCAGATTCCCATTAGTGTCTGCATGGGATTCAGCCAATGGAATATTTAATATTAATTTTATTTCTTAAGAGGGCTATGGATTTTTTCACAAGGAAATAGTACAAGTGTGAATATGCTGGCTACATTTGATACATTTTTTTCCTGCAAGAAGGTATCTAGTGCCAGTAAATGGCTGACATGAGCTGTCTTCATTTCTGAGAAACAGGAGAGATGCCCTAGCCCAAATCCTTCCTATTCTGGATGTTGCTTATCTAACATCAAATCCAACTGGGGCCTAATTATTAACACTCATCACGTTTTGGTTTCACTTATTTATGCTAATTTATTCCATGGCCTGCTGTTCATCTTCTCAAGATAGATGATTTCTAGGGACTGAAAAGGGTGGAAAACCAGAGGAAGAAAAAGTCCGTTATCACACACGTCTTCAGCCACACAAAGTGGTGGCGAGGGAGAGCCACGACCAAGCGGTGGAACACAGTGAGGGCTCAGCGCAAGCACACGTTACATTTCTTGTGTTCACTAGTCTCATGCAAGCCCAAAGATCCCGGACAGGTAAGGTGTGATCATCTTTCCAGGGATATAAATCTGAATCATGGGCTCTGTGAAGCTGAAAAGAAAAAAGCAAGTCATTTACTAGTAGGGCCACCATGCAACGTACTCAGTATATGTCTATGTTTAATAGGGCAAAAGAATGCATATTTGTGCATTTGTAAACAGATGTATTTCTTAATAGACTTATCTGACTAATATTTGTTAAAAACCTATATAGGATTTAAAAAGCTAGTTTTATGTGTTATATACAAAACTGACATGATCTCTGGGATTCTATTATTATTATTAGCTGGCATCTACTCAATGCTTATAACATGCCAGGCGTCAATATAAATACCTTATTTACAATAATTCATTTTATCCCCTTAACAACTCAGTGAGGCATGTGGCCATAATTATCTCTTTTTTTAAAGACAAGGGAATTGAGACCCAAAAGAAATAATTTGCCCCAAATCACTCATATTGGAATCTAGTTAAAAGATAACATTAAAGAGGTAATGGAGGCCAAATAATAAGATATAAACAATGTTGTGAAGACTTTGGCTTTCATCTGTCTCACATGATGCCACCTGGTTTTCAATAGAACATCATCCTAGCTGCTTTACTGAGCGTAGCCTGAACAGAAACAAGGATGGGAAAGAACTGTTGGAGAAACTAAGCCAGAGATGATGCTAGGATGGACTAAGAATAAATGCAGGGAAGTTGGTGAGTAGTTGTAGGTCTAGGACTTGCAGCATATTTTAAAGGTAGGCTCAAAGCCTTGTTGACATAGTGAATGTGGGATTTTGGAGAAATAGCAGCATGATTGCTCCAAGCAGATGGAGTTACTATTAACTAGACTGGAAGAACTGTGGAAAGAAAGCTAAGAGTTTGGTTTTGGACATGATAAAGCTGACATGTCTGTTGTACATCTGAGTGATGAATTGGCATTTGGATCTATAAGTCTGGAGATCAGGAAAGAAGCCATCAGTATAGATTTAAATTTTGGAATCATCTTCATGTAGATCATGACAGTGGATGACACTACTAAGGAAATGGGTTCATATATTCACAAAGGAAGAAGCCCAGAGATTGATCCCAGAAAAGTTCACATTCAGAAGTAAGCAAGATGAGTAGGAAGCAGAAGATGGATGAGATTTAAAAACAAAAAAAACACAAGAGCCTAAGCTGGTTTTAAATGTATGAGTTACTAGGATTTTGTTTGTTTTTGAGAGAAGTATAAGTAATGAAATTACTCAAAGAAGGTTAAGGGGGAAAATAAATGTATTTTGGGGGATATCATGTAATCCTCCTCCAAAAAGCTGAGCAACGAGTTCTCAGGAAATGTGAAGAACTAGATACCCCCAAAGAATCCACTAGGAGGTTTTAAGGGTTTCTTTCTGTAACTCTACCAGTTGTATAACTCAACTCAAGGGATCAGACTTCCAAGATCCTAAAATAGGACTGGTCCAGCTTACCCCAAGTGTCTCTCCTTTCTCCACTCAATAATAGCCAAGGCTTGTACAAGCATGGTTATCAGGAAAATGCTGTCAGTTTCCAGAGAAGGGGATTCTCTGGTAAACTTGGTAAAAATTCTTATACAAACACTTCAAAATGTTTTGGCATCCAGATATGTTGGTTTAGATATTTAAATTTATTGATATTTTTATGGTTCTTATTATAATAAACTTCCCCATTACTGGTCCAAGGATAAAGAACACAGAATTTTGCCTTAATGAGATTTCCCTATTGTCTGCCTCTTGAGAATTCACAGTGACACGATAGAAACACTATGGAGCATTTTAGCACCTTAAACACATTATTTTATTAAGTAGTGTGGTTTATTGGACCCTCTTTTACTTAGCTCTTTCATTAAATGTATGAATTGCCTAGTTTTCTCAGTTTCAAAGACAAAAGATTCTCGATTACTCAGACTTATTAAGAATGGGGGTGGGAGGAAGTAGCAGAGGGTAAATGGGGGATAAATGGTGATGGAAAGAGACAAAACTTTGGTGGTGAACACACAATACAATATACAGATGACGTATCATAGAATTGTACCCCTTAAGCCCACATAATTTTATTAACCAATGTCACCCTAATAAATTCAATGATTAAGAACAACCTGACAGGAACCAGAGGGGAGATAGGAGGGATAATGGGTGGAAAAGGGTGAAGGGTTTACAGGAACAACTATAAAGGACACATGGACAAAAACAAGGGTGGGTGGAAACGGGAGGGAGGTGGGGATAGCTGGGATCGTGGCGGTGGGGGGGAGCAGTAGGGAGAAAAGGCAGGAAACCGTACTTGAACAACAATAAAATTAAAAAATATTTAATTAAAAAAACCCTAAAAATTAAAAAAATGAATAAGCAATGTAAAAAAATGGAAAATACTAGTCTTGGATCCTAAAGCTTCAGTTTTATTCCTGGTCCTGCCACTAACCAACCAGGAAGTCCTTCTCAAAATATTTAACACCTTATGTCTCAGTTCTCTCATCTCCATGGACAATACTCAACTTTTCCAGAAATGGCAAAGTGTCTCTTCTTAATGCTAGCTCCAGGTGATTTTGTGTTGAGAAGAGCTCCGAGGTCATACACAAGATCCGCTGGAAAGGGAACGTGAACTTGATCAGTTAATGAGGTCTGCTGTGCATACTGGAGGAGCGCGACCTGATCTGGCAAGGTATGCTGCCAGGTACTTGTCATGCAGGAACTAGATGGCTTACACGTTCAAAATGCATTTATTGAGTATGTGCCAATGCCTGGCACTGCATCAGACAAGGAGGAAGATAAAGATGGATTAGTAAGTTATGGTCCCTTGTAGAGGTGAGACTCATTTTCTAGCAAGTGTGATAAGAAAGTCTAAAGTTTATTCAAGCTCTAACAGTGTACGAATGCATGGTTTCTCTGCAGGTGAAAAAAAAATGTAGGTATTGCCGAGATACTCTTTATCTTTTTACTTACTTACATTAACACTATCTCCCACATGCATGGGGATAACGACATAGAGAGGGACAGCCTTGTGGCCGCGTGGGGGATCTGTGGGTGGGAATGACAAACGAAACCACACTGCAAAACTAACCAGGTGAAGACAGCATCGCTTCCACAGCTTCCTGGTGCAAAGCGTCGGCTCTGACTTCCCACACCATTGACATGGGAACCCTAACATCAGCCCCTCTACACTGGACATGGCTGCCACCAAACCAGGCACTCTAGAATGGATTTTGTACAATTTCTGTTCCTGGACCACTAGTTTCTAATTTGAAGTTTGAAGTGAGCCTCTCTTAAGGGTGGGTGGGGAATCATAGATAGAGTGTGCGTTAGAGCAAAGGAGAATGGTATCTTCGGTTTCCATGGGTCCTCTGATTACTTGGGAGAACCCCAAAACTTCCCTACCAGTTCCCCCCACCCAACCAATATTTTCCTTTCTGGGACCTCCCCCCCAAAACAGAATTATCTTCTGGAGGATGACGCCCTTGTAGTAGAGTCTTCTCCAGCTAGGTGGGTATTCTAGGAACCCATCTGTATCAGGATGCCAGCTGGTGTTACTGTCAGAAGCTATGTTCGGTTGGCTTCAGTGAATTTTTTTTGAAGATTCTTTCAATGTTTGCTCATTTCACTATGGTGATTGAACACCATGCTGAGTGTTCAGCAGTTTTTGACCCAAAAAAGCATGAGCCTGGTGCCCCATCCTCCTTATTCACCTGCTGTCACCCTGAGTGGCTTTTTTTATTGTCTTTTACTAGGTGAAAAAAGTCCTGGAAGGGAAACGTTTTGCCTATGTGGAAGCGGTGAAACAGAAAACAGCAGAAGCACTGAAAGACATCAAAATTGACAAGTTCAAAAACTGTTCTGAGCAGTGGAAAAAAGTCTCAACAGGTGTATTGCATCAAATGGCGAGGACTTTGAAAGTGACTGAAGTTTAAACATGCAAGAATGAATATGCAATTTTTATAAATAAATTCTATTTTGTGGTGTCTTCCCTCATTTGCACACATATGTAAATATACATATTTATACATACATGTGTAATTTTTGTCAATTAAAGTGGTATTGTTTAGATATCAATTTCCTGTGAAATTAGTTAGAAGAAGTCAGGATTCCAAATCTGATTTCTTAGGTTAAAAAAATTGAGTATATAAGTGTGTAATGCCCAAACTCTGATGTACAGCAACACTATCAGGGAAAAATACTACCTTCTAAAATCTTTTGACTGCCATCCAGCTGGGCTTCTAGTAATACCTCGGCATCACCACATGCTGGAGAATGTTTTTCCATTTCCAGACTTCAAAAAGAGACAGGTGTCAGTGTTGGTGAATGAAACCAGCTAGAGCCATTGACATACTTGCTCTCTCACAAACTGGATTGCTTCGCCTACCAGCAAAAATTACCTGTAGGCCATGAGTAGCACTTTATTACTTCCTAAATAGCATCGTACAGGGTCCCCAGGTGGTCTTTCTTCCACTTTTCTCCTCCAAGTAGCCCAATGTCTGTTTTCTCTGCCTCCTATTTAGTCAGCAGGTACCTAATTACCAGAATAATCTTTCTAAAGCACTGCTTCAAGCATACGAATCTCCTGCACTGACACCTTCCTGTGGCCTCTCTTTCACCCTGTGAATTGGGTAAAACCTCTCAGACTGGCATGCAAGGCCTCCTACAGTCTGGCCCCCAGCATCATCTCAAAAATGCCTCCCTCCACCTCCCCCTACTCTTCCTCCTGAAAGTCCTCACCATTCTTCTCTTACCTGGAATGCCCTCTCCACTTCTGTTTACCCCTCAGTCATTTCACCTCCTACATGAACCTGGTCCAGGGGTGTCCAACCTGCTGCTCGTGGGCTGCATACAGCCCAGGATGGCTGTGAATGTGGCCCAACACAAAATCGTAAGTTTACTTAAAATGTTGTGAGAATTTTTATGATTACATGTCACAGTGAATTTAATGTGGGGCCCTACACAATTCTTCTCCTTCCACTGTGGCACAGAGATGCCCAAAGGTTGGATGCCCCTGCGACCTTCCTTATCTTCTCAACTAGCCTTACTTCCTCGTTACATCATCATAGACATATGTATCTTTTAAATTGTTCTAATTTACCTATACAAGTGTATGAATTGTAGGAGTTCAGTTTAATGAGCTTTGACCCAGGCATCTGCCACCCTAACTGAGGCACAGATGGTTTCTTACAAAACAGAAAATACCCTCAAGCCCTCAAAGCACCTGTGCTTCAGAAGCAGCCCCTACTATGACTTCTGTCTCAATAGTTTTTGCCTGTTATAAAACATCATATAAGTGAACAACAATTAAAATTTTAAAAAAATCACATAAGTGAAATCATATGCTATGTACTCTATTGTGCCTGGTTTCTTTCATTCAGCATACATAATATTTTGAGATGTTTTTATGTGATTACTGGGTGTAACAATAGTTTCTTCCTTTTTATGGGTAAGTTGTATCCCATTGTGTGAGTATAACACGATGTGTTTATTCTTTTTATAATTCCAATGTTTCATTTGTTTATCTGTTCACTACCTCAATCCATCAAAAAATGAGTCATGCCATTATTTATATCTTTCTTGCAATTCATTACAATGACTTCTGGAATTGTCTTGTTTCCTTCCTGTATTGCATTCTCTGTAAAAGGAAGGAAATAAGAACAAAGGCATTTATTTCATTCCCACTGTATCCTTGGTGCTGTACTAGGGTACCTCATTTAATTCTCACCACAACCCTGTGAGGTAGACATTATCTTATTTTATAAATATGAAAACTGATACTCCAAGGCATTAGGTACCCTGCCTTGAGTTACACATTAAGTGGACAAAGCAGACTTTTAACTTGAATATTCTTGGCTCCAAAACACATGTTTATTTCTGTGCTATGCTTTGAACACTGTGAAAATCCTGCTATTGTTCTGACTAAATAACTATTCACTGAGTTGAAGGATACATTCTGTATTTTGTAAATGTCCTTGAAAATATCCAGGAAGATATATTACAGAAGGCAAATAATAAGTAAAACAAACATATATAGCAAACACATGAAACAGTGCCTCACTAACCACCACCACTCCTTTGGATGGTAGGCTACAAAGGGATGCTCTCAACTTTTCCAGAAAAGCTGTAGATACCTAGTCTTCCTCCCATGATGTCCTTGGATGCTATTATTGACATTATTGTTATTCTAGCTATTTCCCAGGCTCCAACTACTGAGCCTTCCATAATTTCAAATCCTTCTTCAGTACCGTCTTTTTGAGACATTCTTCTTGAATACCATAGAAATAATATGAATTAACATTGTGGACATTTTTTAGGAAATTAGTACAGGTCTAGTACAAATTTTATTTGTACTATCTCTTCACTTACTATCTCTATGAGCTTGGATAAATCACTTAACTCCTCTAAGCCAAATTTCCTAATATTTGAAAATAATTATTTACATCTTGGTATTGTTGGAAAAATTTGTGCAAATTGTGTGGTGTGCCTAGCACATGGTCAATAAACATTTTCTATGATTAATATTATGATCTAAAAAACCAACCCTTTATATTATTTTGATCATCATTGCCATTGCTCACCTGGATTCTCTGTTTACAAAGAAAATTCAAGCCACCAATGAACTTACAGGAAAAAAATTATATATAAGACTTGAAGACATGCCAGCCATAGACCTGCAGTGGGGAGGGCTTAGGACATTGCTAGAAGAAATGACAGCGTAAGAGAGAATTTTGGAGTAGTAAGGGGACTGTGGACTTTGGAATCACCAGCTGTGTTAAGATCCCAGTTCTCATGTTACCAGTTGTGTGGTCAGGGACTCTATGTTTATTATCTAAGTCTGCACAATAAGGTTGATAGTAATAAAATTTCCTCATAGGGTCATTTGAGAATGGAATTAAATCGTGTTTGTAACATACACAGCAAATTGCCTGCACACTGTGAATTCTCAATAATTGATTTTAAGTTTCATACTAATAATACTATTTTTGTCAGTACAATTGGATGATGAGTGAGGTTGTGCTTAAGCTAAGGTTAAAATAGCTGGGAAAGCATCAGTATGGTTTTCCCTGGAGAACCTGCATTCATGTTTCTTACCCAGGAACTAATCTTTCCTTCCAGAAATGCATGGGACAAATTAATTCCCTACCTTATTAATAAGGAAAATAGTTGTTTTCTGCAGGGAGATGAATTGATATCCCACTTAGAAAACCACAGTGGCTGGGCAGCACCATAGTTGGAGAAACAATGAGTAGCGAACTGCCTGGTTATTTTTATTTAAGGTAGAAAACAAAGGTACTACCACAACCAGGCACTAAGTAAACACATGTGACCTCTAAGAGTATCTGCAATTAGCAAGAACCTCCAAGGAATTCACAAAAGTAGTCATGAACATTAGAAATAAAAACCATGGAAAAGAGAAAACTGCTACCTGAGGCCTCTGATTCCCTGAAGATTCAAGGTTGGATCCCTTGCTGTGAAGCCTTGAGCAGGTAAAGCCTGAACTCCACTGGTCTGATATACATGAAATTAACTAGAAGCAAGGACCTGAGTTAATGAGCAATGAACCTGTAAGTAGATTATAAATGTGGTAACTTTTTTCCTCAATTGACTCCTTTGACTCTAAAGCCAAATGATGAATGTCATTCCAATGCTGCTGAACAGCAAAGACCACCGTATGGGCTTGGTAACATTTAAACAGACCTGTGGTAAAGTTATCACCCAGAAATAAATGTTTTCACAATAGACTACGCCATTTTAGGATATACTGCAAACACTTCAGTCATAGGACTTTAAGAGGAATGTATTGTACCTGGACAATGGTTTTCTAAAGAATAAGAGTTATTTTTATAACACTATGCCTACGTGTACTCTCAAAATGTTTCAGTTAAAAACTAGGTGAGGGGAGAGAAGAGCATCCCCTGTCATTCAGCAGCTCATTCCCCCTTTTGGCAGCAGTCTCTGAGATGTCTTCTTAATGTGGCAACGCTCTGTGGATCCACAAGACAAAAGCTATTACATTGCATCAAGCCATGAGGATTAGTGCCCAGACCTGGCTCCCTGGGAAAGAGCAACCTTGAGGGAGTACTGCCTATGAAAGGGTCTTTGTAAAAATAAGGCCCCAGACTGGCATCAAAACAGGTGATCAGGAAAAGCCTCATTTAAAAAGTGATGTGTGAGAACTAAATGAGGAGCAAGTGCCAAGCTCTGGGAGTGTCTGCAGTGTGGGTGGTCCAGGCAGAGGGGAAAGCTTGAGGTGAGAATGATATTCCATATTCAAGAAAAAGAAACATGACAATATGTCTGGAGAAGAATACAGGAGAGAGATTAGAAAAGAAAAGGAGTTCAGAGTTTATTCTTTTTGAGATAAGAATCCATTGGAGCACTTTAAGAAGGGAAGTGACAGAATTAAATTTGCATAAAAAAATCTTTGTAACTGCTTAGGTGGCAATGGATTTTAATGGGGCAAGTGCAAACACAGGAAAACTGTCTGTGGCCTCTTCCAGGATTCTAGGCAAGTAAGAGTATATCTTGGGTACAGGTGGTAGAGATGCAGAGAAGTGGAGTGTTTGAGGTTATTGTTTGGAAACAGAATTTGTTGACAGATTAGATGGAGGTGTGGTATAAAGGAAAGAACCAATAAGATTCTTCTGTTTGGGACTTGAATAACTAGGTGTTACCATTTGCTAAAATGGAGAAGACAGGAGGAAAAACTGGTTTATGTGCAAAGGAGAATCAAGAGTTAATTTGGCCATCCCTTTGGAGATACCAAGTAAGTGGTTCATTGTACATGTTTGTAACCAAGTAAATTTTTAAACTGGGAAATCAACCACACATGGAATGAGAGTTCAAACTGCAAGGACAGATGAGACCGCCAAGGGAAAAAGTGCAATTGAGGCAAAGTAGAAGAATAAACAGTTAAATGGTGAACAGAAGAGGACATTGAAGAAGAATCAGAGAAGTTGCCATCAGAAAGGCACCTACCTGGAAAATGGGGTAGTTGCAGTATCACAGTAGGAAATAAAAACAGTGTTAGAAGAAGAAGGGTGTGGCCACTATGTCAAAAGGTGCTGAGAAATCCTGTAAAGCAGCAGAAAAATGGCATTGAATTTGGCAATGTGGATTGCTGGCTTTTCAGTGAGTCAGCAGGGAGTAGATAGGGAAGAAATAGGGAACGAAGCCCAACCAGAGTACACTGAGAAGAGAATGGGACAGGAGGAAGTGGAGACATGAATAATCTATAAATTCTGATGTGAAGGAGAGCAGAGAAAGGGTGCAGGATCTACAGGAAGACAGCGAAAAGAGTTTTTCTGTGCGTTTTATTTGAAATAGGAGACAGACCCTATTGGTTCCTGCTATATATTTTGTGATTACTCTGTGTGATGTTGTCTTCTGAATGCATTCTCTTATTTTATCTACAATCCTCAGAGAATCCCTATAAGGTAAGTACTATTGGAATCCTCAGTTTATTGATGAGGGGAGACAGAGAGAGATGAAGTAATGTGCTTCACCTAGTGAATGCTGCAGCCAGTGTTTCAACCAAGGCAGCCTGACTCCAGAATTTGGAAAAAACTGTGGTACATTTACACAACATAATTCTATGTAGCAGAGAGAAAGAAGGAGCTCCCTACCCTTTGCAATAGCATGGATGGAACTGGAGAGCATTATGCTAAGTGAAATAAGCCAGGTGGTGAGGGACAAGTACCATATGACCTCACCTTTAACTGGAACCTAATCAATAAAAGAAAAAAGCAAACAAACTATAACCAGAGACATTGAAATTAAGAACAATCTAACAATAGCCAGAGGGGATGGGGGAGGGGACTATGGGGAGAAGGGTGTTCAGCAACTACTGTAAAGGACACATGGACAAAACCAAGGGGGAGGGTGGCAGCAAGGGAGGGAGGTAGGTTTGGCTGGGGTTGGGGGAGTGGTGGTGGGGAAATGCAAACAACTGTAGTTGATCAACAATAAAGTAATTAAAAAAAGAATTTTAACCTCTACTGTGAATTGGCACTTGCTGGGCTTGTCTACCTTAACGCATGTATTGTTATGCTGATGATATTAGCCAGCATTGCAGAAACAAAGTCCTTAAGAAAACAAGATGGAAGGAAATCAAAAGCAAACCAGTACAGATAAGGAAGGGGACATCTGGCACCAATGGGAAAGGAGAGTGCAGATCTGACGAGAGAGTCTGAAGGTGGGAATATGAAAGCATTATCAGATGCTCATTTCCTATGAAGTTAGATCTTATAGATCTTTGCCACGAGACAGCGAAGAGAAAGGGGTGCTGGTGTCTTGAAACTAGAGAAGAAAATAGAAAATGAGGAGAACCACGGAGAGCACGTACAAGGAAGCAGAGGAAGATCAGTTGCCAGGGTTGAGTGCCCCTTCAAGACAGAAAATCATGAATTTAAAGTGAACACACATGGGTGTATGTTTTCCTACAGATCTGTTTACCTGCTTGGAGAGAAACAAAAATGGTTGGGTTTATCTGAGTGAGGCTTAATCAGGCATGTAAGATAGAGAAATATAGGAATACATAAGTTAGGAGTGCTAAATTCTCAGGGGTAGAGGCTGATATGAAGTTTAGGGTGAAAGATGTTTATTAGGACTCAGCACTTGTGAAAGGAAAAGGGAGAATGGAGGGATTCAGCAGAGAAAGGAATTAATCTGAAATGCAGAAACAACAAGAACTTTAGTCAACCTGGTAGGGAGCTCTGGAGACAATATCTGCCACTGGGGGGTTTCCATGTGATCACACGGGCAGAATTGGCTGGGTATCTCTGATACACCTGCCTTGCTCAGTCAATAGATAAGGACTGCCTTGCAGGGTGAGACTTCGGGGGAGGCAGTTCTGCAGATGGAGCCAACTCTGAAGGAGCTGGGAGCAGGGGCCTGCCTGATCGTGGCACTCACTACACTGATCAGCAAGTCCTTCCGAGAACGGGGATCCGGAGAGCCCATCCCCATGTCCATCAGAGAGTGCATGGGGAGAGAAAGAGTAACTACAACAGACTAAGGAATTCAAGGCCAGTAAGCAGAGAAGGACAGCTATGAGAGAATGATTCCTTTTTCACATTATATGGAGTTTGGTGTGGAAGGGATGGTGGAAAATCATCAAGTAGAGCTGAGCAATCCCAACTGAGACAAGTGACACCCGTCTTCAACATTAGTTTGAAAATAATCTCAAAGAGTCTGCAACCCTGAGGCAGTCTTGGACCCTCAGACACACCTTTGCAGATTTTAACCTTCCTCACAGCTCATGTGGTTTGCTATACACCCATAGAAATATTATGAACATTGGGATGCTCCCTTTGAGAAGGGAAGATCTTTTATCTCAGGAGGTGAGAGCTATGTAAGTTTAAGGAAAGTGTCACTTGCCTGGATGTCTTAAATGGGATCCTGGAACAAATGAAGGGGACAAATTAGATAACGTCCTAAACAATTCCCCTTTCTGGTGATATTTATGACTGCACTTGATATCTGTGATTGCACACGAGTTCAAGGAAATGGGAGAAAGCATTTTCTTTGAAGGTCACTTAATTATGAATTTACACTCACACTTAGAGGGCAGAGTAAATAAAAAAATAATATCAGGAAAGCCTTTTATTTTCCTGCCACATTATGGTGGATGCTAGAATATGCACAATATTAACCCCTTCTTCTTACAAGGATATCAGTTCCCTTGAAGACAGGCAGCGACACCTAGTTAGGGACCCCATCACCTAACGCATTTTCTGCCAACACTGCCCTCTACCACAATGCAACACATTGTGACTGTGCCATCTATTAGCAAGAGGCAAAATATGCTACGGTGCCCTCTTTATTTGGGGGAAATTATATGGCTAAAAGCAATAGCTTTGGTTGCTAACAAAAACCTGTTTCATCTTACTCTGCGATAATTTTGCACTCAGGGAAAAAAAAGAATTATTGTAATGACAAATTTAACAGCCTGGGCTATTAGCTAAGTTTAAACTAAGTCTTTACCCTAGTTACTATGTTTAGGCTTGAAAATGAAAATATTATTTCAAGATGGAATAGAAATGTTCACCAAGCTTCTCACGTGGGAAAGGAACAGTTGCTGAAAAGAGTGGGAATTGGTTATGAATACAATGCAATTATTCTATTGAAAACATTGGCTAGAGGAGTAATTTTCTAAAGATAGAAACCAAATAGACTGAAACTATTTCAGTGAGATTTCGCCTTCCCCCATGCAGGCTCCAACAACCCCTAACACACACACACACACACACACACACACACACACACACACACACGCAAGCAAATGGAAGAAATTTAATATTCTTAATCGATTAATCACTGACAAGTATTTATCACTGAACACCTGCTCACTGCTCAAAGGAAGGAAGCATGCTGAATTCGGAGTTGGGACTACTCCTGCTGCTGCCACATTTGTGACCTTGAAGAAGACATATCCGAACCTCTTTCCTTACCTGCGTACTACAGCCCCTTCAGATCTAAAATTTTATAATATACCCATTTGAATAAAACAGTCGTCTCTTATATTTCTGCATATGAGTCCAAGAGCTATATGTGCTTTGCAGAATGAGCAAAGGATCTACTCTGCCAAGATAGGGAAAATTTCAGGCATACACAGAACCAACATTTGGGGTGTTTGCTTTGTGCCAGACATGATCCAAGGCAATTTGCAAACCTTAGGTCTCCTTTTAGCCTCTCTGAAACCCAATGAGATTGTATTCACTATCAGATAGACCAAAAAAGAAAGGTCAGATTGTCGGAACACTACACGTGGACTCTATCGGACCATCTGAACCCTGGGCAGGTCACACTGATACTGGGACTCAAAGCTTCTCCCTATGTTCTTTGTCACACACACTAAACTTCCCCCTGGTTATAGAGTAAATTAAGCCATGAGAACCTCACATGAAAAATTCATTCCTTTCTGTTTTTTGTCTTTCTAAGATATCTCCTTTACTAATGAGACACTTCAAAATTTTAAACGGAGCATATATTTGAATCAGCCTGAGTTGGGTTTCCAGCTCTGCGATAATTCATTTAAGAAACTGGAGCTGTAGTGTCCTATCTGTAAAATGAAGAGAGCAACGCCGCCTTACGTTTCTGTGAGAATTAATGAGCTCCTGTGTGTTAAGTATTTTCTTTCCTTCTCTGTCTCTTTCTGTATGGGCCAACATAGTAATTCTCTCACATGAATTAATTGCCAGCGCACAATACCTGACTACTGTGAGAGGACAAATTCCCAGTCCCTGAGGATGTAAAATATGGGATACAAGAAAGCAATCATGAGCACTGCCTTGTTTCAGGTTATGTATGAGAAAGTAATGCTCATGCATTACTTGTTGTCCACTTACACTCCTGCATCTCCCAGCCTCTTTGTACTTAGGTGGATGCCTTGCTTTCATTGGCCATAACTTGCAGACCATGTACGTAGGTTTATTCTGACCAATAAACCAAAAGTAAAAGTGACTTTGTCACTTCGGTCCAGGGCATTTAGAAGGAGGTGCGAGTTTTCCACATTTTCTCTTTCCCTCTCAAGGCAGCCAATTGTAAATATGGCACCAACATAACACAGCAGAGTCTCTCCCAGCCCACATGCCTGAGTGATTGACAGTATGGAGGAATGTCCCCCACCAACTGCATCAGAGATGCAAGGTGCAGTGACCTACTCTGTCCTGACTAATACTCTGATAGTACAACAGAAGCCTGTACAGCATGAAGTGGGCACCGAGATGAAGTTGTTCTGCCTGGATTATCTAATTCCACCTGGAGTGTCTGCCTGAAGGCTGCTTTTGCTACATTTTGGAAAGATAAATAGTATGTTCACCAGGGAACCCTGGGAGGTTTGGGGCTAGGTAGGGGCTGTCATTGTGAGCAGAAGTAACAATGCAAGGAGGGGAACAAACTACGAATTTGCATGATGCAGAGAATTGCACATAAGGTTATGTTTGGAGTGTAGCTAAGTCTGCAGTGTAGTATTGTGGTAGGGGAGCCTGATGAGAAATCACACCTCGCATATGTGTGTATTCTCATTTCCCCTGAGTAGAGGGGAAGGATAGAGGAAAAAACACTGATAGAGATGGAATCCCAAGGAAGACATTCTACACTGATGTTATAATTTTGCCTCAGATTGGCCCTGATTAAAAACAACAACAACAAAATTCAGTCTCATCAAGGTACTTATTTTTGCTGATGCCCATGTAAACTTGCAACACCCATTCGTCCACTCCAAGCACTTTTTAAGCTGAACCTGCCAATTATCCTGACTGGCTTCCTAGAATGAAATGTCCATTTTCCACTTGGGGCTCCCTCATCCCATAAAACTCATTTAATGTATGAGCTTAATTACAGGGAGATAGATTGAGGGCCTCAGAGGTGAAAGGCTAACTAAGGTATTAAATCTTGAACCACTTAACAGCTGCCCCATCACTTGGCAGAACTGCATTTTAAAATAGTGTTTGAAATATATTTAAACTGAAATAAATAAAACATATTTTCCTGTAAATGATGCCAACTCCTGCCAATTAAACTTGGATCTATTTTTTTTTTAAATCTTTAGCTCTCAACAAATGCTGGCTGCTTTTTCCCACTAAAAGCAATTCTGAGCATTCATGCTCGCACTTTTTCCCTGTATCATTATGCCATGTTCCTCTTGTTAATATTTAAAGCTTCTGAAACTGTTTTTTCCCATATGCTTTTGGACTAGAATGCAAAACTTAAGTTTTCCATTTTTATGAAGCCTTGTAAGAATAATCTCATGTGCTGCTTATTAAGGGAAGATATTACTAATATCCACAGGCATGAAGTCTTTACTAAATAAGAAGAAAAAAAGCAAAAAGAAGGCTTGGTAGAAAGTCATTCATCTTTATGATACTGTATACTATGATACCACATAATCATATTTTTTTAATGTGATATGCCAGGTGCTTTTCTAAGCACTTTACATATACATACTATTTTATTGTATTCTCACAACTGCCATAAAACTATATTTTCACCTGAGGACACTGACTATCAGTAATTAAAGAAAGTTGCCCAAGATTCCAGAGTTTTATGTGCTTCAGCCAGAATTTGTACCCACATCTATCATCAGTTGAGATCATTATGCCATTCTGCCTTTAAATTTTATAGTTGGTTTTGTTAACCAGATACAGTATTTGAAACCACAAAACATATACAGTATATTAGTTTAGCTGTCATAGATTCGATGAAACAATGACTACTCTATTACTTGAATCTTGAGTTCCTGTTTATGGGATGAAATTATAATGTAACAAAATCAGCAGAACTATCTTTCCTGAGTAGAGAGACTGAAAAATGAATAGGGAAGATTTTAAGGATCCTGAAAACAGAGCTCTCACAAGATGCATTTTCTCTGTCCTGATGCAGCAAGGATCCCAGCTGGAATTTACTGTGCTGGGGCTCAGAAATGGCTGGGCATCTTTAGTAAATTGTCAGAACAGTTCTAACCAACATTAATTTTCATGAAATGTTCTCTACAAAGCCATGTGTACACGAGTGCGCGCGCGCACACACACGGAAAGAAAAAAAGGAAAGAAAAAGTGGACTCAATCAGAGATCTATAGTCATCAGAAGAGGGAAACAAATCTGGCTATAAAAATAGCTGTTTCTTAGATTCATCTCCAAACACAGTCCCCTCTTCAGACTCACTACTCAATCCTATCAAGAATGTGGGTGAGGGGGAAGGAGGGGTTTGGGCTCTACGTAAAACATGAAATTCTTGTTTCACTTAAAATAATTCCTGCCTGTCCTTAATCAACTCTCCACAGGAGCCCACGATTGTGATAAGGCCACATTCCACTCACCCCCACTTTATAATACTTTATGCTTGGAATGAAGACATCAGATCTTGATAAGGCATGTTCTGGTTCTTAAAGACTCCTCAGCATCAGGTTATACTATTCTATTCCTTACTCTGTGTACAATAGCCACCTTGCATTTCTTCAGATCCTGAGAAGCTCTAAGCTCCAGCTGCTACAGTCTTCAGAGAGTTTCTTCTCCAATAATCTACCCTTCACCCTCACTCTACTCATCCCCACTTAACCTCCTTTCATTTTTAGTGATCTTCGGAATCTCCCAGTAGGTCTTTCTTCCCTTTAGAATCCTTTCCACAACTATTTTGTATTTGTGTGTGTCGTTATTGGAATGTATTTGAATAAGATCTGTCTCCTCTACTAAGGTGGCTGTTTTGCTGTTTCCTACTCAACACTAAGCATCTTGCCTGAAATGAGTCTATGTTCCAAATGGAGACCCACAGAGTCCTGTTTTAGTGTCTTCTAACAGGATGTAACACAGAAGATGAGAGCTGTTCCTCCCTCTTTCACAAGAAAAAATGATGTAGCCCAGTGATTATTTTGTGTATCCAGGGTGTCCAACCTGTGGCTCAGGCTGGCTATGAATGTGGCCCAACAAATAATCAGAAATTTATTTAAAACATTATAAGATTTTTTTCTGTGATTAAATGTCACAATGTATTTAATGTGTGGCCCAGGACAACTCTTCTTCCAGTGTGGCCCAGAGATGTCAACAGGTTGGACACCCTTGGTACGATCAGCATATTTTGTCTCCAGGCCACACTGGAAGAAGAGTTGTCTTGGGCTACACATTAAATTCATTGTAACATATAATCAGAGAAAAATCTCATAATGTTTTAAGTAAATGTCTGATTTGTGTTGGGCCACATTCATAGCTGTCCTGGGCCACATGCAGCCCATGGGCCATAGTTTGGACACCCCTAGTAGAGTGAGCTAAGCCCTGCAGCCTCAAACCTTGGAACTCTGCAGAGGCTCCTGGCAGTGTCTGGCCAATGGAGAGACACAGTGATGGGAACCCAAGCAAGACACAAATAAAATATCAATAGCACCACAGGAAACTGACCAAACTATTGACCAAGGTATTTTCCAGAACATCTCTGAGACTCCTTCTGAGAACTCCCAAAACATAACTCCCTATTGTTTTGAATGATCTAAATTTCCTGGTAGATAAACTGAGGTTTAGCTACTTAAATTTTTAAGAGGAGGGGCATGACACTTTTCTCCACTAAGCAAGACTGAGGACATGGCCTTGTTAAAGGAAAAAAAGTCAGTCGGCGCTGACCACGTCGTGGCCAGAGATTGGAGCACTGGTGCCAGTTCTTTGCTCATAAATCACATGATTCAGGAAAACTAGATGATAATGCACTTTGGAATTTCTGCATTTAAAAAGTGGTCCTATCTCTAGATTTATTCCTTAATTGCAATTTTATATTTGTAAATGTGCTTCATTACTTACTGAGCCTCAATGTTTAGAATAATGTATTGCTGCCAATCTGGTTTCTGTCAGTAATCCTAAATCTTTCCCTCTGTCTACAACTTGGAAACCATGTTAGTTTACAATCAATTCCTAAGATTCTAAAGATGTAAGATATTAAGCTTGTTACCCTATTTTTCTTTTTAGAGTAATATGGTATGATTTCTTTCAATATTTTTTCAAATAACAGTTTGAAATGTTCTCGACTGTCATTTGCTACCAAAGGGCCAGAGTGTGGTGCAGAACCATCAGATTTTCTTTGCTGAGCTAATGGAATAGGAAATCAAGTCTTTTCACTGCTTCTAGGCCCCAAAACTGCTGTTCCTTTTCCTCGTCCCTTAAATTATTACCAACTCCTTTCATTTATCTTCCAAAACTGGCTTTGTGGGCCTTTCACCTTGTGCTCATCTTTCCCCATGTCCTTAATCCCCGAAATGTCTGCTGGTCCTAAAAATCTTGCTGGCTAATATAGCCAGAATATTAATATAGTTCTAACATTCAGATACTTAGTGACTCATGACCAGTCAATTTACTTTCAGCTCTCGTTCCTTTAGTTTGAAACTGATAAATTAAAAATGCATTATATGTGAATTCTGGAGACAGTGACAACCTTCTCTTAGGAAAAACAAAATTTCCCTAAAGTCTTATTTTTAGCATTGCCCCTAAAGTTTTATTCCTGCAGCCCACTTCCTTAATACCCCAATTTTTGCCAGAACCTTTGCATTTTCTTGTCATTCTTCCGAGTTGTCTGATTCATACCCATGGACCATCTCCAAAATCTGTATCTCCGTGTAGCTCTCATGAATGCAGTATTTGTAGGTTCCATATTGGGCATTCTCATCTGATGTGCCACAGTAATTCAACTTAGCACCTTTAAAGTTCAATCCATCATTCCCTGAACCACAATCAGCATTTTTTCCACATTAGTGATTTTAGTGAGCATCGCTAAGTCTGCCCAGTTCTCTAAGATTGTCTTTTCCTTATTCCAAATGGATTTTTGCATCCTGCCATTTGCATCCTTTTCTTCCATTCTATCTCCATTTCTCTCCTGTCACTTCCTATCTTCAGTCTTTTTAACATCTTGCTTTGAAAATTTTACAAGATACTCAGAGGACTTCTCCCAATACCTATACATACCTTGTCCAGTCCATTCTTCTAAATGCTTTTGAAAATGTTTTTCTAAAATGAAAAATATAATTATACCATTTCCCTGCTTAAAATCCTTTGATAGCCTGATACCACACTAAGGAAAAAAAAGGACTAAGGATCAGTGGAAACACATTAACACAGCACCCAGTGCCCTTCCACATCTGACCCTTGTTTATTTCCCTGGCTTCAAAGCTGTCCCATCCTTTCCACCCAAGACAGGCTCTTACCACTCTGAGCAACTTTTCCTTTACATATAAAATTCTCTTCGTCTCAAAAACATTCACTCTCTTTTTTTATCTAAGTAAATTCTATTCAGTCCTCAAGTGCTGTATCTACTATTGTTTCTTCCAGAAAGATGTTTCTATTCCCCCACTACTTCCATCACATTGGCTTATGCCTGTCTCTCTTCTACCACAGCACCCAGCATGAGTTACAGTATTTTGTCACAAATATTATAATCATCTGTGTATGTGTTTAAATTTAAATTGTAGAACATTATCTATCAATACAAATATCAT
The DNA here is from genome assembly GCA_039655065.1 of Glossophaga mutica. NCBI lineage: Eukaryota > Metazoa > Chordata > Mammalia > Chiroptera > Phyllostomidae > Glossophaga > Glossophaga mutica. Next base: position 26,848,792 of record CM077308.1, read on the forward strand.
GACTTAGTTTTTAAGTCAAATCTTTACCAATGATATTGATAAAAAGTGTTAGCTCCATTACTCTTTTTTATGAATGATCTGCTATCAGTTGCTTATTAACTGGAAATGGCTTCTACTTTAGCAGCCCAGTGACTTCCTGCTTTTTCTAGACTCTGTGTTCTACCCATGGTGTGGTGGTAAGGTGAGTTTAGGAGGGCAAAATGGATTCTTGACTGTCTACAGAAAAAAAAAAACACTTCTTCCCTCAGATTAAAAAAATCAATAAATTTTAGATTTGCTCTTTAGTGTCAACATTAAGTATCACACATGACTTCTGTTTGGCTACCTCCTGTCCATTATTCAGAGATGTTACTACTATTAACACATGTAACTTACCGTTAAGAAAGCATATTTTTGATTTGTGTATCTTTTACTATAAGCTGCCTCAAATTTTCCAAAAGTACCAAAGTATTAAAAAACTAAATGAAATAATCAATTAATATAGGCAATTAATGAATAATATCCAAATAAATTAAGGATCTTACCCTGTAATTGATTTAATACAGTTTTTAAATTGTTTCTGTCAATTATCCAATACAAATTAATAGTGTATAATAGAGGACTTTTATGCATTTTAATAGGTGTACAAACATGCAAGGCATTTAGGCACTTAAAATGGTGCTCAGAACATCATTTATTTTTTTCATTATAATACAGTTCGATCTGTTTGGGCATCATCTGGTTTGATCAATTTCATTCCTGTGATGAAATCACCTTTAATTCTCCTTTTGAAATGCATGTATTAAAGATAGCAGAGTTTGATTATATTTTGTATCTATCACATTTTTGTTTTAAAGGGATTTTTTTTCCCTCTAGTGATGCTGTGATCCAGCCTGATCTTACAGTAAATGTTTAAGGTTGTACAAACCTTTACTTATGCTTGAGAAGAGCACATGTTCAAGTGCCAGTCATGGCCATTTCCTATGGTCCTAAGAAGAACAGTGATAGGCAGTGAGAGAATCTAAAAATTGTATTATTTTATTGCCCAGAGTATTTGATCGCCAAAAACCACTGAGCAAATCCAAAACAGAATTGTGATTTTTAAAATGGTATCTCAGTAACTTCTTTTCCAAAAAAAAAAAAAAAATTGTTTTCTTGAATGAGCTGTGAGGAAACTTGAAGGGCATTATTATAATTAATTAATGAGCTTGTAATTTTCCAAACCACCCATTTTTTTTTTTTCTGGTGGCATTATATAGCCAATTGTGGACAAGTTCCTTCCAAAAACATGGGTCATCATCGATTTTATATGGAAGAGACATATTCTCTTTCATAGTCACAAAACAGAATAGGTACAGTTTTCTGCAATCCATTGTCAAGACAGGAAAAACAAATAGAAATAAAAGTGGAATCTTGTCCCAATGAGTGTGGGCTTTAGAGTCAAGAAGTACAGATTTGAATCAGGGTTTTATTACTTATTAGTTTTAAAACCTGAAAAGTTATTTAACTTCTGTGAATCTATAAAATGAATATAATAGCACATATACAACCATTAAAATATTTTCTTTCTTTAAGAATTACTAGAAATTATGTTTATAAAGCATATAGCACAGTGCCTGGTATGTACCAAATGCTCATTAACTAATGGGTGGCAATCTTCAAGGACAGAATTCCTTCAAGCATCAGCTGTATTGGAATGTTTCTGTTCTTTTTACTACTGTAACACATCTTTCCAAATTACTACAGTTGCATCCATAAAATAGCCAAAAGCATGAACCATTTCTAAAATGAATTTTTTCTGAATAAGCATGGAACACATAAAGTGACCAGAAGTTTATAATTCCAAAGTCATTGTTTGTCCCCCTCCTCCAAGGAATTCAAGCAAGAGAAGGATATTAACTCTGATTTATATTATATTTGTTCAAAGAATGATATTCTCATATCACTATTTTTAGGTCAATCATTAAGTGGAGGAGGTTATGTAAAGCTAAATTAAAAAGCAAAATTTATAAAGCCTCCATTGATTTCCTGAGAAACCAGAGAGCATAACTTCATTAAGGATGGAAATGAAACTTCTTGATCCCATTGGTTCAGAAAGTGTTCTATTTGTGCATAAAAAAAGGGGGTGGTAAGTAAGAGTAAAGTAAGTATTTAGACAAAAAAAAATGAAAAAGAGAAAAATAAGTTCTGCCAATCTCAATAGTGGTCTCTACTCTATGGCTGTGGGATTCTGTTGCTTCTATAAAAGGTCAAAGAAGCTTAGAGTCATTATATAGTGGCATGTGCATGCAGTGCTCTGTTAAATAAGTTCAGTGTTAACATTTTACCATGTCTTCTCTCTCTCCCTCCTTCTCTTCCTCTCTCTCTCTCTCCGTCCCTCCCCCCCATGATTACAGCTACAGACTTGCCTTTTTACATTCTTTTTAGTTTTCTTTCCTTTCTCCCCAAGAATAACCAATATTCTGAGGTTCATTCATTTACTCAACTCATTCAACAAATATTTAATAAATGCCTACTGGGTGCTAGACATTACTTCGGGTATTTGGAATACATCAGTGAATTAAAGAGACAAAGATTACTGACTTTCCACAGCTTACATAGAGAAATATGACAGATTGTAACTAAAAAAAACCATAATTAAATGATAAGTACATCTCATTTTATGTGAGAGACAGAATGCTGTGAAAAAAAAAAAAGAAACAATGGTTTGTTCTGCCAGCACCTGTATAACAGCATACAAGACATGGTGGCTATTAGAACTCTCAATCATCCAGCCGAAGGGGAGAACCCACCAGCAAATGAGACATCAATAATCAAAGCCCAAGTACAACAATAGAGGCCACATAAACTGAATCTAGGATACCTCTATAGCATCCAGCTCAGGAGATCAAAGAAACTGCACCACTGAGTCCCATAGAACTCCTACTACAGAAGGGAGCCCACAAAGACAGGGAGTCAAGGAGAGCAATCTGATATGCAGAAACAAACAAAAAGAGTCACCTAAAATGGGAGACAAAGAAAGAATCTCCAACTGAAAGGAAAGGAGGAATCTCCAGGAAAAAAAGTTAAATTAAATTGAGGCAAGCATTCCATCAGACAGAGTTCAAAATAATAGTTATAAGGATGCCCAAGGAACTCAGTGAGAACTATAAGAAACATTATGGGATCTACAAGGAACTTAGTGGGAACTACATCAGATTGAAAAAGGACATATAAACTCTGAATAAGAAGCAGGAAGAAATGAAGAATACAATATCTGAAATGAAGAATACACTAGAAGGAATTAAAAACAGGCTAGATGAAGCAGAGGACTGAATCAGCAAATTGGAAGGCTAGGTAGAAAAATAACACTCAGGCAGAGCAACAAAACAAAAATTGACTCAACAAAGAATGAGAATAGTTTAAGGGAACTTCAGGACAACATGAAACATAACAAGATTGACATCATAGGAATGACAGAAGGAGAAGAAAAGGAGCAAGGAGTAGAAAATCTGTTTGAAAAAAAAAATAATGACAGAAACTTCCTAACTTGGTGAGGGAAAAAGTCATACATGTTCAGGAAGCACAGAGGGTCCCAATCAAGATGAACACACAGATGCCCACTTCAAGACACATCATAATTAAAATGACAAAATTTAAACATAAAGAGAGAATCTTAAAGGCAGTAAAGGAGAAACAGTTGGTAACATACAAGGGGACTCCAATAAGGCTATCAGCTAATGCCTCAACAGAAACACTAAAAGCCAGAAGGAAATGGTATGAAATATCCAAGTAATAAAAAGCAAAGGCCTGCAACCAAGACTGTTCTACCCAGCAAGACTCTCATTTAAAACCAAAAGTGAAATAAAAACTTTCCAGATCAAAAAAACAAAAAAAAGGCTAAAAGAATACATCTCCACCAAACCAGCATTGAAAGAGATGTGTAAGAGAAAGCTTTAACGGGGGGTGGGGGGGGTGGGGAAGGAACAAAGGTACAAAGGAAAAAATGGCTGAACAAGTAGGTATCAATAATAACCATAAATGTAAATGGATTAAATGCTCCACCAAAAAACATAGGGTAGCTGAGTGGATAAGAAAACCTAATCTGCATACATTCTGTCTACAAGAGATCTATCTCAGAACAAAAGATCTACACAGGCTAAAAATGAAGAGATGGGAAAAATATTCCAAGCAATTTAGAACATGAAGAAACAATCTGGGGTAGCTATACCTATATCAGACAAAATAGATCACAAAACAAAGGCCATAATAAGAGACAAAGAAGGTCACTACATAATACTTAAAGGAGTTATCCAACAAGAGGATATAACACTTGTAAACATATGAACACAACATAAAAACACACAAATACATACAGAAAATCTTGGAAGACTTTAAGGAGATCAACAACAATATATTCACTGTAGGGGATTTTAACATCCCACTATCAACAATGGACAGATCATCCAAAGAATCAACAAGGATATTGTGGCATTGAATGACACCCTAGATTGACTGGACTTAACTTATATTTATAGAAAACTTCTCTCCCAAAGAAACAAAGTATACATTTTTTTACAAACACACATGGATTATTTTCAAAGATAAACCACATGGGAAGACATAGAACAAGACTTAACAAATTTAAGAAAATTGAAATCATATCAAGCTTCTTCTCAGATCACGATGGCTTGAAACTAGAAACCAATCTCAAGGAAAAAACTCAAAAACATTTAAATGCATGGAAACTGAATAACATGTTATTAAATAAAGAATGAGTTAACAATGAGATCAAGACAGAAATCCAAAAGTTTCTGGAAACAAATGAAAATGAACACATAGCAATCCAAAACTTATGGTACACAGTGAAGGCAGTCCTGAGATGAAAGTTCATAGAAAGACAGGCCTACCTAAAGAAGATAGAAAAACCTCAAATTAACAACCTAACCCTACATCTAAAAGAGCCAGAGGAACATTAACAAACAATGCCCAGAGTGAGTAAAAGGAAGGAAATAATCAAGATCAGAGCAGAATTAACTGACATAAAGACAAAAACAAATAAATCCAAAGAATCAATGAATCCAGGAGCTGGTTCTTTCAAAAGATAAACAAAATTGACAAACCAGAGAGAGAGAGAGAGAGAGAGAGAGAGAGAGAGAGAGAGGACTCAAATAAGTGAAATTGGAAATGAGAAGTAACAACCAATACCACAGAAATAAAAAGGATTGTAAGAAATTACTATGAACTATGAACTATATGTAAAGAAACTGGACAACCTGGGCAAAAGGGACAAACTTCTGGTAAGATATCATCTCCCCAAATTGAATCCAGAAGAAGTGGAAAGGTAGAACAGACTGATAACAACTAGCAAAATTGAAGCAGTCATCAAAAAACTCTAGGCACACAAAAGCCTTGGACCAGATGGCTGCACAGGTTAATTTTACCAAACATTCAGAGAAGAACTAACACCTCTCCTTCTCTAACTATTCTAAAAAATTAAAGAAGAAGGAAGACCAAACTTTCTTTAAATGAGGCTAGTATCATCATAATGAAACATTTTTTTATGAGGCTAGTATCATCATAATTCCAAAACCAGGAAAAGACACAACAAAGAAAGAAAATTACAGGCTAATATCTCTGATGAACATACATGCTGAAGCCCCCACAAAATATTGGCAACCTAGATTCAGCAATACATTAAAGAGATCATACACCATGATCAAGTGGGATTCATCCAGTGATGCAAGAATGGTACAACATTAACAAATCAGTAAATGTAATATACCACATAAACAAAATGAGACAAAAATCACATGATCATATCAATAGATGCTGAAAAAGCATTTGAGGAAATCCAGCACCTGTTTATGATAAAAAACACTCAGCAAAGTGGGAATAGAAGGAGCATACTTCAACATAATAAAGGCCATACACAAGAAAACAGCTCCCAACATCATATTCAATGGGCAAAAACTAAAAGCATTAGTTCCCTTAAGATCAGCAACAAGACAAGTGTGCCTGCTTTCCACCACTCTTATTCAACATAGTACTGGAAGTTCTAGACACAGTGATCAGACAAGAAAAAGAAATAAAAGGCATCCAAATTGAAAAGCAGAAAAAAAATGTCATTATTTTGCAGATAACATGAGAGTGTACATAGAAAACCCTATAGTTTCCACACACACAAAAAGAATATTTGACCTAATAAATGAATTTGGCAAAGTTGAAGGATACACAGTTGGAATTCGGAAATCAATGGCATTCTTGTACACCAATGAATTATTAGAAAGAAAAACTAAGGAAAAAACCCCATTTACTATAGCAACAAGAAAAATAAAGCACCCAGGAATAAATTTAACCAAGGATATAAAAGACCTGTAGTAGGAAAACCATAGAACACTGAAGAAAGTAATTGAGAAAGATACAAATAAATGGAAGCATGTACCATGTTCATGCATTGGAATAATTAACATTATTAAAATGTGCATACTATTCAAAACAATCTATAGATTCAATGCAATTCCTGTTAAAACCCAATGACATAGTTCACAGGTCTAGAACAGATTTTCCAAAAAATTGTATGGAACCAAAAAAAAAAAAAAAAAAGACCCTGAATAGCCTCAGCAATCCCAAGAAAGAAGGACAAGTTTGGCGGGATCAAAATACCTGATATTAAACTATTTTACAAGACCACTGTAATCAAGACAGTCTGGTACAAGCATAAGAATGGACACGTAGATCAATCGAACAGAATAGAGAGTCCAGCAATGAACCCCTGTCCCTATGGTAAGTTAATATTTCACAAAGGGGGTACAAATAAACAATGGAATAAAAATAGTCTCTGCAATAAATGTTGCTGGGAGAACTGGACTGGTACATGCATAAGAATGAAACTAGACCATCAATTTACACCATACACAAAAATAAACTTAAAATGGATAAAAGACTTAAATATAAGTCATGATACCATAAAAGTTCTAGTGGAAAACATAGGCAGTAGAATTTCAAACATCCCACATAGTAGTATCTTTTTGCTGATGTATCTCTTAGGGCAAGGGAAATAAAGGAAAAAATAAATAAATGGGACTACATCAAATTAAAAAGATTCTGCACAGCTAAAGAAACCATCATCAAAATGAAAAGAGAACAAACTGTATAGGAAAACATATTTTTCAATGATACACCGGACAAGGTTTTGATCTCCAAAATATATAAAGAACTCATATGACTCAATGCCAGGAAGACAAACAACCTAATTAAAAACTGGCCAAAGGATCTGAATAGACACATCTCTAAGGAGGACATACAGATGGCACATAGACATATGAAAAAACGTTCAACATCACTAGCCATCACAGTGATACAAATTAAAGCCACAATGAGATATTGCCTCCCACCAGTCAGAATGGCCATCATTAATAAATCAACAAACAACAAGTGCTGGCAAGGATGTGGAGAAAAGGGAACCCTAATGCACTATGGCTGGGAATACAGACTGGTGCAGCCAGTGTGGAAAATCGTATGGAATTTCCTCAGAAAATTAAAAATGGAACTGCCTTATAATCCAGCAATTCCACTGCTGGGAATATACCCTAAGAATCCTGAAATGCCAATTCAAAAGAATTTATGTGGCCCTATGTTCATAGCAGCACAGTTTACAAATAGCCACAATAGCCAAGTGTTGGAAATAGCCCAAGTGTCTATCAGTAGATGAGTGGATTAAAAAATTGTGGTATATTTACATAATGAAATACTTTGCAGAAGAAAGAAAGAAGGAAGTCCTGCCTTTTGACAGCATGGATGGAATTTGAGACTGTTATGCTAAGTAAAATAAACCAGTGGGTGAAAGACAAATATCATACCACCTCACTTAAAAGTGTAATCTAATGAACAAAATAAACTAACATAAAAAAGCAGAGACATGGAAACATTGAACAGACTGATAACTGTAGGAGGTGAGGAGGAAGAAGGGGAATGTAAGAAAAAAGGGGAAGGGATTAGTCAAAGAGCATGTATGAATGACTCATGGACGTGAACACTGGAGAGGGGATTGACTCTGGGTGAGAGGGTTAGACTGGGTGGAGAGAGGCAAAAGGGAAAAAACCGGAACAACTGCAATAGAATAAACAATAAAAAAAGAAACAATGGAGCAGAATAAGAAAGATCGGGAGACAGAGGAGGGGGAGCACAATTGTAAATTGGAAGGTGACATTAGATCAAAGAGCAAAAATTTAAAAGAGAGTAAGGAAGTGAGCTTGATGGCTATTTAGAGATAGCACTTTCCTGGCAGAATGGATAGGGAAAATAGAGACTTTATGGAGCTTTCCCATTCATGACAGCAACATAGGAGCCTTTTAAACTCATCTCCTGCATGGACACACAGAATCTATAGTTATACACAGAGCAATTTTCCCTGATTGAAATCCAGAAACTAGCTGAGCAACTCCTGCACATCAAGCAAACAGAATACCCACATCACCCATATCAAAATGGGAAAGAAATGTTGAGACACTCTCACTATAAATCTCACCCCCCAGCACAGCACCATACAGTTAGGAGTGCACCTCCTAGCTCCTTGCTGAGAAGCAAAGGTATTGCATGCCACATCAAGCACCCTAAGCACCCTTCCTTTTAAGATTCCTACATGAGAGACATGCTGCAGAACACCTAGCTTTGAAAGCCAACAGGGCTATGTCCAGGAGACTCAAAGACTATAGCAAACAAAGAAACAGTTCTAAGGAACTCATGAGGACTGTAGCTATCCCCCCAGAAGTCCGTGCAAAAAGGGGCAGGTCCATCTCAGTCTTTCCCTATTTACATACTGCTACTTGAGGGTCAGTCTTCGAATTTAATATGTGTCTAGGGGCTGACTGCAATCCTCCCTGGAGAACGGGGATCCAGCAGACACCACTCTGCCTTCTCACTTGAGCCCACTCCAAATCACCAATAACTCCCTGGGAAGGAGCTTATATACATGTTGGGTACTCCAGCTTTTGTGCCTGTTGCCCAAGGGACAGGTCCCAAACAACAGATCAAAAAAGAAATAAGAAAAGAAAATTTTAAAATATCTTGAAACAAATTAAAATGGAAATACAAGATACAAAATTTATGAAATGCAGCAAGTAGTTCTAAGAGGGAATTTTATAGTGATAAGCACCTACATTAAGAATAAAGGAAGTTCTCAAATCTCTAACTTTATTCTATAAGGAACGAGACTAGGAAGAACAAACCAAGTCCAAAGTTAGTTAGTAGGAAGAAGAAAACAACAAAGATCAGAGTGGAAATAAATGAAATAGAGAACAAAAAAAAATAGAGACTAATAGAGGATTTCAATAAATTTTCAGGATCAAAATCAATGTATAAAACTAGCTGCATTTCTATACACTAATAATGAACTTTCAGAATGAGAAAATAAAAAATCCAATCCCATTTATATTATATCAAAAAGAATAAAATATTTAGGAATAAATATAACCTAAGAGGTGAAGGATCTGTGCATTGAGAATCATAAGACATTGATGAAAGAAATTGGAAAAGATACAAAGAAGTAGAAAGATATTCTATGCTCATGTATTAGAATCATTGATATTATTTAGAATGCCCAAGAAATCTACAGATTCAAAACAATCTTTATCAAAATTCCAATAGGATTTTTTACAGAAATAGAAAAACAACCCTAAAATTTGTATGCTACCACACACAAAAAAAACCCTAAATAACAAAAGCAATCTTGAGATAGAAAAACAAAGCTGGAAGCCTCACACTTTCTAATGTCAAACTACATTACAAAGCTATAACAACCAAAACAGTATGGCAGTAGCATAAAACTAGATTTATCAATCAATGAAACAAAACAGAGAGCCCAGAAATAAACCTACATATATATGGTACATTAACTTAAGACAAAAGGCCCAAAAATATACAATGGGGAAAGAACAGCCTCTTCAATAATTAGCATTGGAAAAACTAGACAGCCACATGCAAAACAGAAACAAAAACAAACAAAAACAAAAAACAAAACAAAAAAACTGCATCCCTCCCTTACACCATATACAAATATCACTCAAAATGAATTGAAGACTTAAAGTAAGACCTAACCCCCATAACATTCCTGAAAGAAAACACAGAGGCATGCTCGTTGACATCAGTCTTCATAGTGACTTTTTTGTATTCGACACTAAAAGCATAGGCAACAATAGAAAAAAGTAACAAGTGGGACTACATCAAACTAAAAACTTTTGCAGAAGAAAGAAAACCATATAAAAATGAAAGGCAACCTATGGAATGACATAAAATATAAAAATATTCACATATATTTTGATAAGGGGTTAACATCCAAAATATATATTTTAGAAAACTCTCACAATTTAATAGAAGAAAAAGTCAATTTTAAAATGGGCCGAGGAATTAATACATGTATGAATGATCAGCAAGCACATAGAAAGGTGCTCAACATCACTAATTGTCAGGGAAAGGCAAATATGAGATATTACACATAAACCAAAATGAGATATTACCTCATAGCTATTAAATGGCTATCAGAAAGATCAGATAACAAGTGCTGGTGAGGATGTGAAGGCAAAAACGAAAACAAAAACAAAAACAAAAAAACTCGTGCATTGTTGGTGGGCATATAAATTGGTGCAGCCACCATGGAAAACAGGAAAGAGGTTCCTTCAAATTACAATATGATCCAGCAATCCTACTTCTGGGTATGCAGTCAAATGAAATGAAAATAGACTATCTAGGAGACAAATGCACTGCCACAGTCATTGCAGCATTATTCACAATAGCCAAGATGAAAACAAACTAAGTGCCCATTAGTCAACAAATGAATGGATAAAGATAGGTGTGTGTGTATGTATGTGCATATATCATATGTGTGTGCATATACACCATCTATATAATGCAGTACCATTCAGCCATGAGAAAGAAGAAAATCCTACTGTTTGCAACAACATAAATAGAATTTGTGGAAACTATGCTAGTTAAATAAGACAGACATAGAAAGGCATATACTGCATGGTATCACTTACATGTGCAACCTAAAAAAAAGGTTTAAAAATGAGTAAACTCAGAAATAGACTTTCAAAAAGTCATTTTCAGGGACGAAGGGGTGAGGTATATAGGGAAACACTGGTAAAAGTTACCCTTTCAGCCCTGGCTGGTGTAGCTCAGTGGATTGAGCGCGGGCCTGTGAATCAAAGGATCGCGGTTCGATTCCCAGTCAGGGCACATGCCTGGGTTGCAGGCCAGTTCCCAGCATGGGACACATAAGAGGCAACCATACATTGATATTTCTCTCCCTCTCCCTCTCTCCTACCCTTCCCCTCTAAAAATAAATAAATAAATATTTAAAAAAAAGAAAGTTACCCTTTCAGCTACAAGATGAATAAGATCTGAGGATCTAATGCATAGCATAATGACTATATATAGTTGATAGCAATGTATTGTAAAAGTGAAATTTGCTAAGAGAGAGTAGAATTAATGTTTCAAACAAAAACAAAAACGCCTAAGGCCAAATTTTGCCTTACTTGTTTTGAGAACTAAAAGCTGAGGCTGCAACAGAGGGAGCAAGTTAGAAAATAAAGTAAGAGAGATAATAGGAGTTTAACCCTATGGAAGCTTTACATTCACTGATAGAACTTACTCCTAGAGAACGAGGAGGCCTTTGGAAGGTTCTAAGCAGAAAAAGAGTGTCATCTGATTCGTTTTAAAAGGGCCATCCTGATGTTATGAATAAACTGAGATAGAGTAAGGGTGCAAGCAGGAAGACCAATTAGGAAGAAACTGAAACAATGAAGAGATGATAGTGTCTTGGGCCCATGAGGGTAGTAAAACTTGTTGAATAATAAATATATTTTGAAGCATAGCTAAGAGATTTCCCTATAGGAAGGGGCTTGGAGGTGAGAGAAAGAGGAAACAGAAGACTCCCAAGACATAGGCCTTAAAATTTGGAAACAGATATGTAGTGTTCCCATGATTTTTAAATTTTACTTTTACTAACAGTATATGTTTCTTAAAACACCCTTCATTGTTTCGTAAGTTAAAAAAATTGTTTATAAGTGGAATTATATTGCTTTTATTCTCTTTGCATTATATTTTTAAATGTACCCTCATTGATCCATGTAGTTCTACTTCATTAACATAACTGCCCTATAGTATTTCACCATATGACTAAACCACACTTTTCATATAATTTTCCTATGAGGAGGTACTCTGGTTGTCTCTTCTTTTTCACCGTGGCAAACACTGGCATCATATCTCTACGATGTATCTCCTTGTGCATTATATAGAGTACATCAAATAAGACATCAGAAATCAGAACTGCTATGTATACATATCTTTCTTTCAGCTTTATTGAGTAATTCCAAATTAATTCCTATATCCAGTACATGTCGTATAAGGGTTCTTATTTTCTCTCACACCCAGTAAAAGCCTGATGTTTTCAAGTATTTTTCTACCTATGAGTGAGGAATATTTCAATGTGCATCTTCATAATTATTAGTGAGGTTAATCATATATATATATGTTTTTATTTAGATCTTCTTTAATTTCATTCAACAGTATTTTAAAAATAATTCTAACTATATTGTGTGGATAGAATATGGAAGAGCTGCACCTCTGACCCACTGCTGTGGGGAGTGTAACTGTGGCATCATTCTCAGAAACTGGCAGCCCTAATAAAGTTGAGCATTTGCATACCTGATGACCTAGCTATTCTACTCCTAGATAAATATACACATATCTGCAACATAGGAGATGTGCAAGATGTGCAAGAAAGAGATGTGCTATATATAATCATGATATATATATACATGTATATCTGTTTCAGATTCTATCTTCTGTAAATTTCAGGTTTCCATCTTGTGCCAATTACTCTATTGTATTGATTAATTGTTTTCATATTGCTTTTTGGAAGGTCTTTATGTAATATATAAAATTGTTTATCAGTCATATAAGTTACAAATATCTCAAGTCTATGTTTTTTTTTCATCTTTTGATCTTCCAGTTAAGTTTTTCATTTTACGGTGATTAAACTTATCACCTTCTCTCTTTGTTAGATTTTGTGTATATGTACATATATGTATATATTTTAATAAATCCTCTCCTAATCTAATGTCATAAAGAGGTTCTCTAATTTTTCTCTAAATTTTTATGTATTTCCTTTTCTGATTTAGGCCCTAAATCCTCACTCACAAATTATTTTCTTGTGCGCTGTGATGTAGACATCTAATTTTATATTTTATCTATGAGCAAATTTAACCAACATTTATTTATTGAAAAGCTTGTTATTTCATTATCAATGCTCATTATCTTCTTTATCAGTTATAAAATTCCCTCAACAGTTAAATGAAATCTTATGCATGCAAGCTTTTGTCTCTTTGTCTTTTGCTTAATATTATGATTTTAAGATTTACCCCCATTGTTAACTAAAATAGTTGTTTGTTTTTGACATTGCTCTTTGGTATTTTTATGTATGACAATGTATTTTTATTTTTTCTAATTTCTGTTTATTATATATAATGCTATGGCTTTGAACTTTCTTGCATATCTCCTATGTTGCAGATATGTGTATATTTATCTAGGAGTAGAATAGCTAGGTCATCAGGTATGCAAATGTTCAACTTTATTAGGGCTGCCAGTTTCTGAGAATGATGCCACAGTTACACTCCCCACAGCAGTGGGTCAGAGGTGCAGCTCTTCCATTTTGCATCCACACAATATAGTTAGAATTATTTTAAAAACACTGTTGAAAGAAATTAAAGAAGATCTAAATAAAAAGAAAAAAATCCCATCTTCCTGTATCAAAAGACTTAATATGTCAAAAGACAATTATTGTCAAAAGACAATATTTCCAAAATAGGTATGAAGAACCAATGCAATTCCCAGAACTCCCGTTAACTTCTCTGTATAAAATGATAAGCTGATTCTAAAATTTATATGAAAACTCAAGGAAGAATAGTTAACACAACCTTGAAAAAGAACAAAACTGGAGGATTCAAATGCTGTCAGTTCAAAGGAGCCTAAAAAGAAGGCATCATTTTTAATCTATGCTGCTGTTATTTGAACATTTGTGTTGTAATTTACTACACCCTGATTTCATTGCATGAATTATCATATTATAATCAATGTGCTTATTAACTAGATGTGCATCTGTTAGAAATGACAATCTATATATTTTGAAACTATGAAATTAAGATTTGCTGAAGATAAGTTAGAGTAATTAATCACATTATCATGTGTCACTCAGACAGGCAGGAACAAGATGCCATACAAGGAAAGATGGAATATGGTTACAAACTCATAACATAGATGAAAATATGATACCTGCTGAGCAACATTCAGATTTCAAACGTGACTCGGCATTGCTTTACTCCCTTAATTGGACAACATCATTATAAAGTGTTAGTGAGCAGGCAAAGCTAGCTTTGAAGAAAATATATTGCCACCAGCAGCTCGGTTGTCTTCACATTTAAAATATGTTAGCCCAGGGAACACAATCATTCCTGCCCTTCATAAATCTAGTAAATTACCGAATCCTATCTCATTTTCCCTGTCTTTTTCTGTAGTGATTTTAAAAGATCTTTTCCACCCACCAAACATGTGCATAGGATGCTACAACCTTCTCACTAGGATCATTGGTCCATAAGTATTTCAGAACCCTTCACCTCCCTCATTCATTATTAAGGCCACTGCCAGATGAATACCATAAAAAGCTATTTATCCCGCCTTGATTCTATAACATCACATAAAATGTACACTTTGTTATCCTTTAGTGCAGTAATTTGAGTGTTTGTGGAGACACCTACAAAGGATTTTTATTGGACTTTAAACTCTCTGGAAGTGGATATTTATTACCTTAAATCCTTAAAAATTCTATGGCAGTGTCCTGTGGATTTTCTCAGAATACTTAATAAGTAAATATAGTGTAATACATATGTCCTGTTGCCAAAGAATTCTGATCATGGCATTAAGGTTAGACATATGGAACAATCAGAAGATGGAAATACTAACTTAGAGCATTCAATTTGTGGTATCAAGGATAAATATTGAGGGTTCAGTAAAGGAAACCCTCATAATGACATGTTACTTGACCCTCAGTGGATTAGTGGGATGGTAATGAGAAAAATAGGAAGATACAGGAATAAAGAAAAGAGCATACCTAAATGCTTCTCACTGGTACATTAAGGTTTTTACTGGAGAACAGTGAAAAGCTGTGGCAGACCCTTCTATGTGACCTGGGCCCAGCTCCCACTTGGAGATGCACAGGACCCATGCCCACAGATAGGGTCTCTCGTGGGTAATCAGATTTGCAATATACCTAGGCTGCTTTGGGCCTTGCTTTTTCTGTAACTTCCTAAAATCCATGCTAAACCTGGCCGGGACCAGTGTAACCAGCCCAACCACTTTTGCCTTTTCATTTGCTAATATCCTTCTTCTGTGAGGTGATGAGGGGCATTGGCTCCTTTGTTAAAACCTCGGCATAGTGAGTGAGGACCATCTTGTAATGTGAGGAGAAATAAAATAAAGGCCTGTCATGGTGGAGGCCGCAGCTTTTGCTCCCCTTGAGAGAAAAGCTGTGCTGTTGTCCTTTTTCCTCCACCGGACTCGGTAGTCCGTATGTATGTTTTATTTCATCCATAATGACTCGGACACTGCTAGCTGGTGTCTGCATCAAAAAGCATCACTTGATAAGGGCAAATGTGTTTACCTCATGAAAGACTTGTTATTCAAAATTGTTACATTATGTGAGAGGTGTAAAAGTACTGGCCAGTTCTCCATGACAGAATCATTTTCAATTTCCTGCATATATATAATTTATAAAGATATATATATAACAGAAGATTTGTATTTTCATATATTTATATGTAGTAAAAATAAAAGCAAAATCTCATAGGAAGACTGAAGACTGCTCATTCAAGTACTATCAAAATGGAGAAAGATTTCTAGAAATTACAAGAATGGAAGATTTTACTGAAAGAGAGATTAGTAGTCCACTAATCCTGTAAAAAAGTAAGCAAGAATATCCTTTGTTTCTGCTTTCTTCTCCAGTAGCTCAAAAAAACAACATGTCTATCCAGGAAAGTTTCTAATATCCCATCTGTCACTGCATCTTCCTTTCTACATTCAGAATTCAACTTCAAGGAAGCTACTGAAAGTTGGTTTTGTTTTAACACAACACCCTAGGAAGTGTAGAACCTATAAGTAAAATATTATACAGGGTTGGGGTGGGTACAGAAAGAGAAGCACTGAAAAGTGTTATATACTTAAGATTCTAGTCTTTTTTTTTACTTGCACAATTTCTTTCAAAATTCTAAGAACCAAACTATGGAGCAGGATAGAAGCAGATGTGGTCTAGTACTGCACAAAAACTTCCCATCCGACTGCACCTGTTGGAAAGAGATTCGCCCAATACCAGAGTGGATAAGGTGGACCAAAAAGAATTGTTACACTTGGAGGCTGGCCCAGATTAGATTTGAGTAGATCCACCAATGTGAGGCAGGAAGCAGAATTTTTGAAAGAGTATGACAGTCATAAAAATAGATGTTAAGAATAAAATGCAATAGAATGAGATGAAGAGGGAGCTGGAATTGATAAGAAAATAAAGAGGATGTAAAATAATAAATAATTAAATTAATACAGCATAATAGTGACAGATTATAAAATAAAATTGAATAATTTTGAATAAAATTGAATAATACCCAACCTCAAATGAAGATAATGAAATGAATGAAAGGCAGAATTTTCAGATACTTCTGTAATATTACATGAAAAAATGAAGTTACATAGCTCTATTTCAAAATGGAATTTTAAAAGACATATGTGAAACTCAGTCAATTTGACATAAATAAATGTGAAGATAAGAGAAAGATACTATCAAAGCAACAAGGACTAAGAAATACATACCCATTTACCCTTCTTAAAAATAGACTCCAGATGGCCCAGGGATTAATCAAAATTATGCATATGAAAACAGAAATTTCTGAATTGGAGGGAATAGAAATGAGCAGTAAAGTAGAATAAATAGAGTTGGTGTGAGAAGATTGTTTTTAATTTAAATAGAACTCCAAATTCAACTGTCAAAAATGATCAAATTAAGATTAAAAGGAAACATGCATTATTTAAAAATTATAATGGTAAAAGGAAACAAATAAATGTTATATTTATAAAAGTGAGATGTAGATAAAGCAAAGTTCTATCAAATTCCTTGTTTTCTATGGAGAAGAATTAGAAGACAATATTAAAGTCATGAATTTAGTGATTAGGAAACATTTTGAAGCTAAGGAAAGAAACTATATATTATAATCATAAGATATGCTTCCAAATTATTTAGAACATTAAAATATTTTAAATATGTAATATTTTAAAATATGAAATAATTATGATTGTAATACAAAATGTTTAAATTCCCTTTTTATAAGACCAATATTTTAATTAGGTCAATAATGAATAACATTTATTTATTCTATATGTGCTTCTTTTATCAGAAGAAGCACAGCCAAACAATATTGTACAGAAAGATTAAAAATAAAAGAATGACTAAATATGTTTTAAGCAAACACATAAAATTAAACACATTGAATTATATACATTAAAAAGTAGAATTTAAGACAAAGTCCTTCTATAGAATCTAAGGTAAAAAGCAAAATAAAAAATTTTACATAGGTCAATTTTATTTTTTCATACACACTAAATATTCATGGACTTTCATAAGGTTTTTAAAAAGCCTATAGCACTGAAATATGCATGTCAAAAATAACTTGAAATGCAAGGAGAAAATAACTGAATCTCTGAGATAGAATTAAACATCATTCTCTCCTAAATTACCAGAGAAACTATTTTAAAAACTAAAAAAGGACACAGAGGATTTAAATAATAAATTAACAATATTAAATCAAAGCGTATGTATTGAATTATGCGCCTTCAACATGTAAAGTACAGGATGTCAGCAAGATGGCAGAAGAGGAAGCCCCAGGCTCTCCTGTCCCCAAGGAGATGCCTACTCAACAACAATACATGGGCAAAATCCCTTTGTGAGAGATCCATAAACAAGAAGTTTCTGCACTCCAGATCAGGACACAATTAGCTGTATCAGAACTGGTAGGAAACTCGGTGGTGTTCACTTACCATAGTCCCCCTCCTTGGCTTAACTCCGTATGGCACAACGAAGAGAAAACTTAAGAGTTTTTGGCTTTTCCCTGGGGAGGAAAGGAGACTGAAATACACTTTCAGTGAGGGAGGCTGCCCAAGGGACTGATTTCTGTTTTGCCTGAATCTAAGCACAAACAGGAAAAGGTGCCACTTTGGGAGCTACTGAGAACAAAGGTGTCAATTTGGACTAGCTCACACTTACTAACCATAGTACCTCCCCTCGGGCTCAGCATATAATAAGCAGAAAGAAATCCTCAACTCTCGGCTTCTCCCTGAGGAGGGAAAATGTTGGATGGTGTATCCAACGTTCTAGCTTTTCGGAGGGCTGCTCGAAGGACTGGTTTCTATTTTGTCTATTTCTATGTGCTAATGGGGCCCAACCTGCTATAGGTGCTCAGGGGAGCCACAGGAAGGAAAAGAGAACCGGGAGGCTTGCTGCTGCTCCTGAAGGTCTGTAATACAGCAAAGCTAATATGGCTCAGAGGCCTTTCCCTTGAGGACAGGTCAAGAGTAGAGCTTGCACCCAATGTTCCTAATTTCAAAACATTACAAAGCTACAGTAATTTAAAAAAAGTATCTATGGTACTAGCATGAAAACATACATATAAATCAAAGAAACAAAACTGAGAGCCCAGGAATATGGACCAAGGACCTGAGCCAGAAGTCACATAGCATACCCTGAAGGTTCCAACTGTGCCCTTTGCCTTCCTGGGAAATCCCACACTCTACCCACCTGGACCAGGTCCCAGGCCCTGCCCAGCCACCCACAACCCTGACTGAGATCAAAGGAGAGAATATTTCCTGATAAAGGAGATCGGGTGAAGAAGCCTGCCCCCCGCATTGCTGCTAGATAGGCTGGGTCAGGAACAGAGAGGC
The DNA here is from genome assembly GCA_039655065.1 of Glossophaga mutica. Taxonomy (NCBI): domain Eukaryota; kingdom Metazoa; phylum Chordata; class Mammalia; order Chiroptera; family Phyllostomidae; genus Glossophaga; species Glossophaga mutica. The sequence goes on from CM077308.1 coordinate 26,867,782, forward strand.
TACCTTTCAAGGAAAATGCGCCATGAACATGCAGAGGTGGTTTCCTAGACAAATTTTAGGTACCTCAAAGCTTCCAGAAAAACAGCTGGACCTGTGTTCGAGTTGCTGCAGCCTTGGATCTTGACAGATGTTAAACTGGGGCCCTGAGCTTCCCAGCCATCAGTTAGCTTTGCTACCCCAGGTTCTTTGGGCCCCCAGAAGGCTATATTGGGCCAGAATATGTACCACACCTGGATGGGCCTCCGGTGATGTGCTGCTAGACTGTGACTACGAATGGGGGGTGGCAGAGTGGAGGAGCCCACCAGCACTGGGCACTGCATGATAAGTGGTGTGAGCTAAATTCCTCTTGGATGAGCCTGGGAGGAAGGGCCTTTGGATCCAGGGCATCTAGATATTTAGGACTCCTAGCCTACCACCTGGTAGATTAAAATAAATAAATAAGGAGGATTTTTGGACAAGGGTGCAAAGACTTCCCTGTTTGATTACATTCAATTCTCAAATCCTAATTTTACAAATAGAGCTAATAATTTTCTTGTCTGATACTTCTCTCTGCATCATTTAAAATAATTACTAATAATAGATTTCTGACCAAGATGGATGCGTGGGTAGGTACACTTTGCTTCCTTGCACAAACAAAAGAAGGACAACAACAAATTTAAAAACAAAAAATCACCAGAACTTCCAGAAAATCAAACTGTATGGAAGTTCAACAACCAAGCAGTTAAAGAAGAAACATTCTGGTAGGAGGGGTAGAGAAGACACATGGCAATGCGGCAGCTGGTGGACTGGGGTGGGCAAGGTGGCTGGCAGACCAGGCAGTCCCACATTTGCATGCAGATAAACCAGGAGGAACAACTAGGGAGCAAGACGGACCACATAACCAGGGTTCCAGCACAGGGAAATAAAGTCTCCAAACCTCTGGCTGTGGGGGTTGAGGCAGCAGGAGACCCTCCCAGCATCCCAAGAGAGTTTGATGGAGAGACCCACAGGCTCCTAGAACATAGACAAGCCCACCCACCCAGGAATCAGCAGCAGAAGGGCCAAATTTGCTTGTGGGTAGCAGGGGAAATGACTGAAACCTAGTCAATAGCTGAGCAAGTGGCACTGTTCCCTCTTGGACCCTTCCCCCATGTACAGCACCATAAGTAGCAAATACTTACTTGCTACCTCACCCTGGCAAATACTTAAGGTTCCACCCCTTATAATGCAACAGGCACACCCAGACAAAAATATATGGCCCAAATGAAAGACCAGATCAAAACTCAAAAAATAGAACTAAGCAATGAAAAGATAGCCAACCTATAAGATGCAGAGTTCAAAATACTGGTAATCTGCATGCTCACAGAAATGGCTGAACGTGGTTACAAAACAGAGGAACAAATGAAGGCTATGAAAAGTAGAATAAAGAAAAATATACAGGGCACCAACAGTAAGGGGAAGGAAACCAGGACTCAAACCATGATTTGGAGGAGACAGAAGAAATAATATTGAACCAGAACAGAATAAAGAAACAAGAATTCGAAAAAATGAGAAGAGGCTTAAGATCCTCTGGGACAAGTTTATACATTCTAACATCTGAATCACAGGGGTAGCAGAAGGAGAAGAAGAAGACAAAGAAATTGAAAACTTATTTGAAAAAATAATGAAGGGGAACTTCCCTAATCTGTCAAAGAAAATAGACTTCTAGGAATTCCAGGAAGCTCAGAGAGTCCCAAAGAAGATGGACCCAAGGAAGCACACACCAAAGCACATCATAATTAAATTACTGAAGAATAAAGATAAGGAGAGAATCTTAAAAGCAGCAAGAGAAAAGGAGACAGTTACCGACAAAGGAGTTCCCATAAGATTATCAGCTGATTTCTCAAAAGAAACCTTACAGGCAAGAAGGGGCTTGAAAGAAGTATTCAAAGTCATGAAAGGTAAGGACCTACATCTAAGATCACTCCATCTAGCAACTCTATCCTTCAGAATGGAAGGGCAGATAAAGTGCTTCCTAAGTAAGGCCAAGTTAAAGGAGTTCATCATCACTAAGACCTTATTATATGAAATTGAAATGTTAAAGGGACTTATCTAAGAAAAAGAAGACAATCAAAACAATGAACAGTAAAATGACAACAAACTCACAACTATCAACAATTGAACCTAAAAAAATACAAAAACAAAAACAAACTAAGCAAAGAACTAGAATAGGAATGGAATCATAGAAATGGAGATAACTTGTAGAGTTATCAGTGGGGAGGGGGAGAGGGGAGAATGGGGGAAAAGTTATAGGGAATAAGAATCACAAATTGTAGGTACAAAATAGACAGGGGGAGGTTAAGAATAATATAGGAAATGGAGAAGCCAAAGAATTTGTATGTACGACCCATGGGCATGAACTAAGGTGGTCCCCCACCTGCTGGTGGGAGAGGGGTGCAGGGAAGAGGGGAATAGAGGGTGGAAAAAATGAGATAACTGTAATAGAATAATCAATAAAATAGATCTAAAAAAATAACAGTAATAGAATTGTTGAGTAACTTAGTGACTTTACTATGCCTGACACTATGCCAGGAGCTTTATATGAGGGTTATTGCTTAATTTAACAAAATGATTCTATTTAGTTCAAAGGATATAACAGCACTTCTCTATAAGATGAACTTAAGAGAAAATACATTAGGATTGTAGTTTTAAACTGTAGTCACTCTGTGACACTGAACAATTATAAGTCTAAAAGTCAGTCTGTTTTGAAATTTTATTAGATTGGAATCTTCTTGTGGAATAGGGCCATTTTATTTGGACTTCATAAATTCTAGAATCTATACTGCAGTGTAAGTTTCTCTCTGAATCAAAATGAAGAAAATCTGCCAATGTAAAATTCCCACATAGTTATAAAATCTTTGAGTCATCACAGCAGGTATGCACAAAGTTATTTAGCACAGGTGTTTCTGAAGTTGAGACACATTTAGGGACTTCAAAGTACCTATGTTTCTCAAACTCTTTCTTCTCCTGGTGTGATTCTGGGCTAATGTTAGTACACAGAGATATAACATTAAATGTGCCATATTTCTGGGTGACTCATTAGCTGCTGGGAATTTGTTACAGGAGAGCCGAGGCTTACAAACATGTCTATATTTATTCGGTAGTTTGTTTAATTATATTTCTTCGCTAAAAGACAATTCCAGAGAATATGGAATTACATAAAATCATATGAATGAATTATTAGTTTACATATAACATATTATTTTGATATACCTCTATCATTTAAAGTAGAAACTCCCTTATCTGTGTTTCTAAAACATACATCTCTCTTTGCATTTAGATAATACTATAACTATTAACAGTCAAATCACTATACTGAAAGACCCTGTGCACAGAGATGATGCTACATTCATTTCTGTATTATTGTTTACAAAACAATGTCTTGTTATTGGAAGTATTCATTTAATGTTTCTTAACTAAGTGGATGAATTAATCAAGTTGATATAATCGACCTGATATAATATGTATAATCCTTGATTTCTTCATTTGTAAAATAAGGGAAGTGATACTACCTATTTTAGATTACTGCTATGAGAACAAAGTAAGATAATGTATGTGAAGCTCTTAGCATAGTGCCTGGAGTATTAAAGTCACTCAACAATTCTATTACTAGTAATTATTTTAAATTATGCAGAGAGATGTATCATAGACAAGAAAATAGCTCTTTTTTGTAGGATTAGGGTTTGGGGATTCAATCAGACAAGGAATAAGTTTTAGAAGAAGTGATATAAGTTCATAAAAGATGAAGCAATCAAGAAACCTAGGTACAACATTTTTTTAACCACTTACTAGCTATGAGGTTTCTCTGAGACTGTTTACTGACCTGTAAACTAAAAAATTATGATATATACCTAATAGGGCAGTAATGAGAGAGAAATAAGACAATGTATGTGAAAATATTGCTGGACACATAGCAAGCATTGACAAAAAGAAGTAAAGAAACAATAAGGGAGGGAGGGAGGCAAGGAAGAAGGAAGGGAGGTAAAGACAAAACTGCCGGAGTTTTGAATCAGTTATCTATTACTGTGTAGCAAATCACTGCAAAACTTAGTTACTTAAAACTTCTATTTTTTTCACAGTTTGGGTTGGTCAGGAACATCACTGGGTTCGCTAGTTCAAGTTCTCTCACAAGACAGAACAATGAAGGTATTGACTGAATCGGCAGTCTTCACAAGGCCCAACTGGGGAAGGATACACTTCCAAGATCACTAGCATAGTTGTCGGCAAGATTTAGTTCTGCACTAGATATTGGACTGAAAACCTCAGTTCCTTGATGCCTGTTGGCTGTAAGCCACCCTTAGTTCTTTGCCAAGTGGGTTTCTCCATAGGACATCTCACAACATGACAACTTGCTTCATCAGGGAGAAGAGCCAAAAAGAGACAGTGAAAGAGAGAGAGCAAGATGGAAGTCACAGACTTTTTAGCCTGATCTTATTGCTTTTGCTGTATTCTATCTATTTATAGAAAGTCATTACATCCAGCCCTCACACAAGGGGAGGAGGAGGAAATTATATGAAGATTGAATACAAGAAGTCAGGGATGAAAGGGGGGGCATTTTAGAAGCTGCTTACAACAGGTGTTTACACAGAGGGCAGACATTTATAAACATATTGGTTAGGTGCATAGATTCTAGAAGCCATAGGCCCTGCATTCAAATCCTGGCTCTATTACTTTATAAATTATCATTCAGAAACAAGTTACTTAACCTCTTTATTTCCCTGTAAAAAAAAACAGAATAATTCCTACATCAGGAGTAAATAAGTTAATATATGTATAGTATCTAAACACTGCCCAAAGCACTAGTAATAATTAGCTTTTTTTTGTTGTCATCATCACTGTAGTTATAACTGTGGAAAATAGAGGCATAATGCACCAAGTCACAGAATGACAGAAAGTAAAGGAGAAAAATGTCTCAAGTGAGTCTGTCTTTTCTTGCAACACATGTCCTCAAGGCATCTTGGGAAGACATGTTATCTAGATCAGGTTGGCAGTTTGAAACAAGCTCCACAAATTAGGGACTGCATTACGTTCTGTTGCAATAGGAAGTCACATTGGGCCAAGGAGATGACACTAGCCCAGTGTCTAGTAATGGAATGAGCTATGTCACCACTGGCAAAGGAGAGCTTTCCTGGTAATTCCTCTAAGCCTGGAATTTTAATTAAATACGCCAAATCAGAATACTGATCCTCCCAACCCCTTCCCTCAAAATAGAAAATCTAGAAGCAGATGTAGTTTTTATAAATGGTAAAAGCTATTTTGCAGTGAATTTTATACATGTTTTATCACAGCAGAGAAATTGTGTTATTTCCAGTTTTCTCTTTATTGCTGATAAGCTGCACAGAATTTCAACCAGTAAAATATTTCCCTTTTCTCTTGGGTGGTAATGAGTTTCCCAGAGGAAAAGGAAGCATTTCATGTTTTCACTACATAATAATTTAAATATTTTGAATTATGTTGTGGCATAACATTTTTGTCTAATCAAGAAGGGATCTTATTTGCTTAAATATCCAGATACATATTTTTTTCTTTCCTAATAGGGAATTGTATAGGAAAGGGCTCTTCAGATAAAATAGCCTAATGTTCTCATTTTTAAAATGAGGTGAGGCCAGAGGGCTAAGAAACTTGCCTGATTTACACAGCATTGGATTATAATGGAGATTAGTCTATGTACTTAACAAAGATAATGTCAATGCTAGGTCAGGCACTCTGCCGGATCCTTCTCATTTTTGTCTCAAATCTCACCAAGTATTATTACTATTATCTCCATTTACATACAAAGAAACTGGGAAATATTTATTGATTGCTTTAATTAATATTTTTGAGCACCTCCGCTATGCCACTGTGAAGCATTGAGTTTAGGATATTGAGACGAGACCTAGTTTCTGCCCTCAAAGAGCTTGGTTTAGTGTAGGGACTAGGAGACTAAATAAACAAATAAACAAATAAACAAACAAATATGTTAATTAAAATTGCAATAGGTGAAGCAACAAGCCAGAGAGCTGAGATGAAGACTAAGGGAGGGTGGGCAATCAACCAGAAACAGGTCTCTCTGAAATAAATACTAATATTTAAGCTGAGTCTGAAAAAATGAGAAGTAGTCAGGAGAAGAGATGCAGTGGGTCTTACAAGAGAGGAAACATCCAGAAGGGAAAAAGGACCTAAGACAGGAAAGAATGAATCATCTTCACCTGTACAATTGACCATGAAGAGAGAGCCCTTGCTGGGTAGCTCAGTAGGTTAGAGCATCATCCTGATACACCATGGTTGTGGATTCAATCCTCAGTCAGGGTTCATGCAAGGGTCAACCAATAAATGCATAAATAAGTGGAGCAGCAGACTGATGTCTCTCTCTCTTGCTTGTCTCTCTCTGAAAATCAGTAATACTGACCATAAAGAGACAGAGAGCCATTTATGTTGTTTCCTCATGAACACAAATTCCTAACACGAAAAAAGGGCCTAACATGAAGAGGCTCAAAGTAAGGCTCCACCAGAGCTGGAAACAACAGCAGAACCACCTCCTACCCTCTCCCTGAGTCACTGCTCCTTGAAGGAAGTGCCGGATCCCAAAAATCCAAAGCTGGAACAATTCCTTCCTTCCTTCCTTCCTTCCTTCCTTCCTTCCTTCCTTCCTTCCTTCCTTCCTTCTTTCTTTCTTTCCTTCTTCTTCTTCTCTCTCTCTCTCTTTTTTCTTTCTTCAGTGGCAGTTCTAACTACAAGAGTAAATAAATCTTATCTTAGGGTGGAAGAAGGAAGTGAATGAATAATTCTTGACCACCTATGGTGTATCAACTAAGGTTGTGTGCCCTATGTTTGTATTATCTCATTTTATCCTCATAGCACACAAAGACATAGGTCTTTTAAAAATGTAGTTCAAATAATGGCTCAGAAAAAGTAGGGTATTTTTTACTCGAATTCACAAAAATTAAAACTTAAACGTATGCCTAATTTGCTCTAGATTATAGTTTTCATATTATCTCAATATAACTGCCTTTTCTGAGGTAAAATATTGAGGTAGAGTGGCAGAGTTCATAGGATGAATAGAGGAGGATTTCATTGCATATTACGATACACAAGTAGCATCCGATTTAGTAGTTTCATAATTGAGTACATTACCAAGGGCAGGTTAGTGGCATATGATATTCTACCTAATTGGCTGACAACTGGATACATTTTGATATATCCTGAGCATTGGTGGGTGATCATACCTGAGCAACTATAGAGAAAATGCAGAGAAACTCTGTGCTATAATTTAGCATTTAAATAAAGCCTCCCTAAATTGCAATCTGTAAGCAAAGGCAGATACAATAAATCCCTTAGGACAGCCTCTGGTGTAGGAAAACAATCTGGCACCAAATGCAAACACCCCCATACCTCCCACATTTGTGTGCTGAGTCAAAATGCTAGAGGAGGATGAATTCCTGCCCAGCAGACTCTGGGGCTCTGGGCTTGCTTTCAGGGATCGTTTTGTGAGGTGCTCTCCCAATTGCCCTGTTCTACACTAATGGGCAGATTGCCTGACCAGTACAAATCATTATCAAAATAGACCAGGGGTTTGACAGTACCTTTCATCAGCAATTTCAAATGCACTAGCTGGATGCTAAGGTAAAATGAATCAACCTTCCTAAAAGCAGGTGAGCTGAGCCTCATTTAGCAGGCATAAATGAGGCCCGCCATTCTCTGACCTGAAGAAAGAAATATCTCAGTACAGAAAGGTGTGACTTTTCTTCATTCCCCCAAGCAGTTCTCAAAAGTTGGATTTGCATTTTTCTCCTCTCTTTTTGTTCTTTAGTTCATTCAAAACACTACAGAATAAATACCTTTTAAAAATTATATAAACAGTTGGCATTCTATTGTAGAAATGCCCAATTGAACTTCGCATGTAAAAGTAAGAGTAATTTTAAAAAACTAACATTTCTGAACCCTATAATGTGCCAGACCACTATGCTATGGAGTTTACGTATAAGCCTAGATATAAAGTGGACTGTTTAACAGAGTCCAAGAATTTTGTCTGAAATCACACTTCTGCAGACAATGGGAGATGTTCCTCTGTGCCCCGAAGGCAGCAGTAAAAGAGGTGCATTACGAAGTCACCCTAGGTGCCCTAGAAGTGGCTATACCAGCCTTTCTTCAACCTTCATCTTATCACTTCATCCAGCTCATACAGAGTCAGATGGAGGAGAGTTGCTAGCCTAGTGGAGAGTGTGTCCACTTCTCGTCCTTAGTGGAGTAGAGGGGGTATGTGGTTCTAAAATGCCCACAAGCCATGAGACACAGAGCATGAAGATTAAAAACTCACAGACATCTAGAGTGCCTGAGAAAATAAAATATGGCTGCCTTTCTTTAAAGTTGGATGTTTGGTAACCTAGAATAACTCAGAGGCCCAGCTCAGTACTGTCTTGAGAGCACAGTGTAGGCTGACACATCTTAATATCTTGGTACGTATCTTCTAGAATTTTGTCCTAAATCAAGATTGTATCTGCTTTCCAACAGAAAATTCTAAAGGTGGGAGGATGACGAGAGATGCCTTGGTGTGCAGAGGGAGAGGGTTGTGCGTGTCCATATCTGCCATGGAAAAGATGAAAGAGTCTCTATGGGCCAGATGGGTTCCACTGAAGATAACCAGCTTGAGCCATATTATTGAGACTACCCAAGACAAAGGTATACTATAAGTATCTTAGGGAGAACTACTGGGACAAAAATAGACTGGTTAGTGGATTTGACAGGCAGGTGTAGGATGCGTCATTATACCAGCACCTGCTCGATGTGAAAGTCTGTACTGGTCATTCAGCCACCCACACAGTTGTGCCTTACAAAAACAAGCATTTCAACATTTATCAAAACAGAGAAAATGTCCAATAGTATAGGCCAAGAGAGAACTTCAAACAGGACAAGAAAAATAAAACTAATTCTGACCATTTGTCTCTTTTCTTAACCCCAGAGGAGTTGAAGGGTAAAAAAGGAGGGAGACAGAGTAGAAAAATGCTGAGGAATATTAAAAGGACAAATCGTACTACCTCCCCAATATGGATGAAATGGAATTGAGACTGAAGTTTAGCGTTTAGATGTATCTAAAGGGAACCTTTTATAAACACATGAAAGTTAATCTTTATGACCAAAATGGAATTTATTCTTATTAAGATGATCGAAAGCTACAAAGTCTTTTGTAAATATTGTTGGAATAAGGGAAGTACAACAGAGTGTATCTGAAGGCAATAGAAAAATAAAATAGTTTCCTTATGGAACTACACTATGTTCTGTCTGCTCAGTAAATCAGTCACATGTTGTCTTATATTAACTACAACATCCTTGCTACGTAGAGTTGAGAGCAATAAAGCAATTCGTTCAAGATCACATGCTTTATCAGTGATTACTCTAGGGTTCACACTAAAATCCTTCTGATTTCCAAGTTTCTTCTCTTCCCATTACACAATGAAATCCATAAAAGGAGACAGGAATTAAAACCTGGGATATCTAGAATGTAGGTTTATGTGGGCAAGTGATTAAGAGATTTGGAGAAGTAAGTAAGGAAAATCATTAGGAGTTTATGTATCATGTAATGGGACTTTATTCTGTCCTCATCTTGTTCTTTCAACAAAACAGATACGGAGATTTGACAGTTGTCCCAAGAATGGATACAAGGATAGAGAAGAATCAGATGCGGCAGAAGTTGGGATGATAGCAAGAACTAAAGAGACATGTAGATGTAGGTTTCCCTCTCCACAGGCTCTTCCCTTCTAACTACAGTGCCATTCCTCCTGCCCTCAGTCATCACATCCTAAGTTCATATTTACAGTAAAGATTTTCTGACCTTGCCAACCAGAGTTAGGACTTCTCTGATTTCATACTTCACGGGATTTTACTTTAAACCACATTGTTTTTCTTTAATTTTATGTCCCCTTCTCTGCCTTCATTTCAGATCCTATTTAAGCAATAGTGACTAGGTATTCTATCCATCCTTGAATATCCTGTACCTAGCAGTTTCTGACACATAGTGGACTTATTGAATATGAGAATCAATGCATAGAGATGAGATAGAGAGAAGGGTGAAGACATGGATTTAAAATTACTGAGGCAATCACAGTCATCTGTGAGAAGCAAAATCTCCTTTAAGAAGTAATTCAAAACCAATGAAGTTTGACTATATTATAAGCAGAGCAGGTACATTTTTTTGAAAAAGAGGTAGAGGTTTCATTGGTTGATTTGTTGATAGATTAAGGTTTTCAAATCATGAAATAACGCAACACCTGCATGCATTCTGAAGTCTGGATGATGTGGTCTCCTTTGTCAAGGTAAATTTAAATTGAAACCCCTCTGCTTGTAAACATGTTAATTGGATATTCAATTAAATATTGTGGCCGGCAGAATAATGTCCTTCCCCAGAGATTTTCATGTCTTCGTCCCCCACATCTGTCAATATGTCATCGCAACGGAGGACTAAATTTGCAGATGGAATTAAGGTTGTTAATCAACTAAACTCATAATAAGTGAAGTATCCTGAGTTATTCAGGTGTACCCAATATAATCACAAGGGTCCTTTAAAGTAAAAGAGGGTGATAGAAAAGGAAGTCAGAGAAACTTGAAGGTGCTATGCTGCTGGCTTTGAATATTGGGGGTGGGTCTATGAATCAAAAAATACAATCAGCCTCTAGTCTGAAATGAGCAAAGAAACAAGATTTCCCCTTGAACCTCCAAAAGGAAGACAGCCCTGAAGACATGGTTTTAACTCAGAGTTTCACATCAGACTTCTGATCTCTAGACCTGAAAGATAATAAATCAGTGTTGTTTTAAGTCAATAGTGGTCATTTGTTACAGCAGCAGTAATAAAACTAACTCAGATATAAAGTCCACATTAGTGTAATTGAATGGTAATATTTGATACAAAAACAAAAAACATCTCCAATATTACTGATTGATTTGCAAAATTAATCATGTAGAAGAATCTCAAGCTTTAAAAAGTGTTTGCACTTTTTGTGGCTGTTTGGGTGTGTGTTCCTTTCACCGATGGTTGGCCACTGTCTATCCAGAACCCTCCTCTCTTCCTTACCTATAGCACAGAATCTGAACTTGAGAAGCTGGCTATGCTGATTCCAGATAATGGTGTCCTTTTCCTTGCTGTATATGTGGTCACCAGCTCACTTGCTGTTTTGGAATAATGCTTTCATTATTTCCAAGTCAAAATGCATATTTTTAACTCAACGTCAAAGCCATTTCCCACGGCTAGGTCTTTTCTTTGTTTTTCTGTAGGAAACCATTTCTAGAATGATTGGAATCCATTGTATGTACAGAAAAATGTCAAGAGATGCCCACAAATTAGATCATGCTTTATTACCATGCGTATGAAGCTAAATTTACTGGCCTACTCCACTTCCATTCTAAGGATATATGTCCAAAGAAAGTTGAGAAAAGGCAGCAAAATAAAGTACATCTTGGTACAAGTGCATAACTCAGTTCAGGTTCTCTATACCATATGAAAAGGGGAGCCTGGGAAAGCTAATGGGTTGTCATTACTTCTGCCACAACATCTAGGCACCTAATAAATGTTTCTATTTTTTTTTCTAACTATTTAAAATCCAAACTATCACTATCCTAGCACAAAGAGGATATCCTGACCAAAGCAGGCTGACTTATTTAGTTTTCTTTTGTTCAGTATCTCACTGATATCATTTTAAGTCGTGTATATTTCTCGTTGTTACTGTAGCCCTCTGAGGACATTTGCTCTTACTCTAGTCAGTAACCTGCAGCATACTGTCATGGTTCAGGTTGGTTTGTGGTCCTCCTGGAAAGACTTATTAATCATTTATGTTCCAACGCACCATCTCCTGAAGTTGGGCTGCATAAAAACGTTGGCAGGAAATGACCTGAGCCACCATTTTGTGCCATTCCAGCCTCTCACTTCCCACACACGACCACTCTTTTATCCCATAAATGTCTAGAATGTGCAAGTTACAACACTGCCCATCTTTTTCCACCAATGAAAAATGCACGAATTTAAAATGTTAGTATCTTCTATAACCAAGAGCCCACATTCATCAATGTACAATAAATGGCGAACCCTCAGAGAGTACCTGTTCTAGAGTTTGTGGTAAGAGAACAATTTTGTGACAGCTGAACATATGAACACTTTCTCCAATATGCCTCTGACCTTTACAGTGAGACAGGCATTTTTGGTGGTAATGAAATCCTTAGTCTCTATTGGCAGGAAAAGCATCCACAAATGACAATTTTTATCACATAGTAAATTGTCCCAAATGCAGCAAAGCTAGTAGTACTTTTGTCAAGTAGAAGTCTCAGAATTGAGCTTAAGCTGCCAATAAAACCTTTAAAAATAAAATAAATAAAGTAAAAACAGCAAATCCATTCTTGGCACATATTTAGTTTTATGCCATCTCCTCTGAGGTTCAAATACTTAAAGATGCTTTATGCCAGAAGAAATTGCTCCCTTGCCATGAATGGAAGTTCAGTGCCACAAATCCCACCGCTTTCCTCAGGGCCTCTATAACTTTCCATTGGAGAGAAGTCCATTTAATAAATATCACTCTATCTGAATCTCCCACACTGCACTTTATACTCTGGTTATTTATGTGCACGTCTTATCTCCCCTGCTAAACTTCACCTTTCTTTTTTGGAATACAGACCTAAAGTGATGGCGATGTCAGAAAAATAAGTTTGGGTAACACACTTAAGAAACTCACTCTCAAGAGTAGGATGAACAATTTACTGAGCACCTAACCTTTGGGAAATCGTTATGGCCTCTGAGCCTCATTTCATCCTATTTCTGTTACAGGTCAAATCAGAATTGGGGAAAGTACTCTGGTGTCCCTTACTACTCAATGATGATTTGCATTCACTTTACATTACAATAACTTGTCTTAACTTTTCAAAATAGTTGATGTATATAATATATACTCTTTTGTGGCTACTGGACATAGGGGAAAACCAATTTATAGTTTTCACGAGGAATAATTCAATGGCGATTAAAACCTGAATTCCTTAGTACTTCGGGGTTTATGCTTGTGGCTACAGGATGTCGAGCCTCTGAGGAGACAGTGTCAGAGTCTACGCTGTCTGGGAACAAGTGTCTCTGAATTAGCAGCAGACATCCCAGCGACAGGCCATTACCCTACTAATTCTGGTTGTAATAGTGACAGGAAAGAGTTAAAGCTTGGAGAAGACAAAGGAATGTTCCAATAGAGAAGTTGTTGTTTAAATTGTTCTTGCATTTATTTTAATCATTTATGCTCTGTTCAAAATTAAACAAAAGGGAAACCTTAACTTAGTTCCTATGGCTCAACTGATAATAAAATTGCTTTTACTTCATAAGCCAGAGAGGCCTATGCCTTCTAGCTCCCTGAATTCCCATTATTCCCATGAAGAGGGTCCTGGTTTTTATCATACATGTAAGATATGTTTAAAAATATCTATTTACAGAATTTTATTTTATGGAGAAGTATTTCATTAACAGATATAGCTTATTAACTATTACATGCAAATTGAATTATGAGAAAATCATTATATTATCTGTTCCTGTTTCTCCATAGTCCTTCACATCTAAGTAGTACTTTGATGTGTTGGATAAATAAATGAACATACATATACAAATGCTGTTTACCTGTTCCTTATAAGACAGGCATTTTCACACACCACAGCAATCATCATCAATTGACTTAATTACCTTAATTATCAATTCCTTGACCTCCCTGAGTAGCTTAAGTTTCTCATTTTAAATGTTGTCATAGCAACCTGAATTTTTTCCTTTTTAGCACTTTACAGAAATCTAATTAATTACTTTGTTAAATCCATCATTTTGATAATTAACTTTCCTACTAGATTGTTAGCACCAATAATCATGTTTATCTTGTTATGACTAATAAGGTCACAATATATCATTAAATATTTATTGAGTAAATAAATACATATACAATTCGATCCTCTGCAAAGTAGCATGAAAAGATATGGCGTATTGCTTTTATTTTTGTTTGTGGATTGTATTCGTCTTTTAAACCCAGCGAATGAATTTGTACTTAACAAGATGTGCTCCAGGAAATCTCAGTTGTAGAAAAGCTAACCTCCTAGCATGGCACATAAATCTTCATGAACACTCGCTGAACTAGCTTCTTCAAACTTTGACTTCCTATCAGCCTTCCATTTTTTTTAGCCACAGTAGACCATTGTTTATTCTCCAAACATTTCATACAGTTTTGCACTTCAGTGAACTACTTCAAATTCTTTGTGGAATGAGGAGCAGTGTAAATAAACAAGTGAAGTTATTGAGAGAAATCCTTGGTGCCCTTGTTAGGTGGTTTCGCTTGCTTTTCCTCCTTCCCTGTATTAACCTCAAAGGCCTGGCTCAAATACCCTCTCCTCTGTGAAAGCTTTCCCTGACATTTAGCTTATATTGCCCTGGAAAACCATGCAGAATGAATCACTCACTTTTCCATGTTTCTATGGCACTAAGATGCTTCTGTGTTGTATCACATCATATTATGTTCCATTGTTTCTCTCTCTACCCACCCCGCTCAGAAACCCAGGAATTTCTGTATCCACCACCACAGTGCACACAGGACCTAGCACAGTGTTTGGCACATAATAGATAATCAATTATTGGGGCACCATCATCCATCCAGGTCATAGGAGTGTCCAACTCGTGGCCCATGGGCCGCTATGCAGCCCAGGATGGCTATGAACACAGCCGAACACAAAATCATAACTTTACTTAAAATCTTTTTTTTTTTTGCTCATCAGTTTTCATTAGTGTTTGTGTATTTAACATATGACCCAAGACAACTCTTCTTCTTCCAGCGGGGCCCAGAGATGCCAAAAGGTTGGACATCCCTGATCCAGGACTAAAACCAGAAACTTGTGACCTTTAAGTCCTCCCTTTTCTTTATCCCTACCAATACAGCAAATCCAGTCATCACTCCTCCAGAATAAAACTTAAGTCTCTCCACAATTCTGCACCCTGTCTCTACTCTGGTCCAGGACATGACTGTCTCTCACTGGGAACGCTACAGTTATCTCTTCATTAGTCTCCTCACACCCATTTCTATCTCTTCCAAACCATTCTTTGCACTGCAGCCAATTCACTTTCCTCTATAAGACACCTCTTCATTTCACTTAGAATAAAGTAAAGCTCTTTGTATAAACCTGACCCTTAAATTCTGCTCCAGTATCGTCAGTGCTCACTGAAGTCTGGTGGCACTGCCTTTCTGTTGGCTCATAGAATGTCAACTCTTTCTCTCTTAATGAATTTTTACCTTTTTGTTCACGCTGCTGGAATTTCTCTTCCCTTGGCTATTTGCCTCTTACATTCTTCTCATCTATTTCATACTATCTAAAGCTCATCTCAGAGAGGAATTCCTGACCACATCACCTAAATCAGGTCCCTCTGTTTAAGAACATGAACTCTGGGGCATGACAACCAAAGTTTAAGTCGGAGGTCTGTCACTGACTCAGGGAAACATTGAACATTTTTTTTTAAATGTCAGCCCTTTAGTTTCTTCATGAATATGCTAATAGAAATATTATAATAAAAATGTATTCATTTACTTAAAATGCTTAGAAATTCACTTACATTGCCTAAAACAGAGTGTGGTTTAATAAATTTTTTGAAAAAAGATAACATTATAACTATTCAGTGATCATTAACTATGATTATTTACCATCATGTTCTATGTGCTTTATAATATTACTCATAGCCTATAATTATTGATTTGATTATTATTAGCATTTATCACAGCCTATGCTATTCTCTCTTACTTAGTTGGTCAAACTGAACAGAGCATTTTCTTCTTTGTGTCTCTGCTGGACATGCCCAGGCTCAGGTCACAGTACCTGTATGATATGAGAGTGTTTCTTTCATGTTTTTGAGCAGGACACTGTGCAGTCTTATGCCACACAGGGGCTTTATAAACATTTATGGCATAAGGGGTAAACAAATGAACTCTGATATAAAGGACACGCATTCTAACATAAGCCCCTGTTTCACTAATATATTACCCAGGAAACCAAGGAAACCAATCCAGGAAGCCAACCCAAAAGCTGAAGCAACGTGCTCATATGGTCAGGCGTTGACAATGCTGAGCGGCAATATTACCACAAACTTATCAGTTTAAAATACACATTTCTATCTCCCAGTTTCTGTGGGTCAGGAGTTCAGATGCATCTTTTTTGGGTCTTTTGCTCTGGGGACCCACAAAGCTGCAATCGAGGAATCAGCCTGGTTTGTGGTAGCATCTGAGGCTCAAATGGGAAAGATCTGCTTCCAGGCTCAAACGCTGGTGAGCAGAATTCAGTTCCTTGCAGGCTGTTGGGTAGACTACCTCACAATTCTTGCTGGATGTCAGCTAAAGGCTGATCTCAGTCCTGGTCATGGAACCCTCTCCACCCAGCAGCTCAGAACATGGCGGCTTGCTTCTTCAAAGCCGGCAGGAAACAAGAACATGTCTCTGCAGGATGGGCATTACAATCTCATGCAATATAATCAAGTTCACATAACCATATATACCCCTTCACTTTCGCCATATTCTGTTGGTTAGAAGTAACTCATGTCCTGCGTACATTCAAGAATAAGGATTATACAAGGACGTTTGTGCTGAGAGGTGGGAATCATGGGGACCACCTACCGACTACCTGTCACAGCCTCCCTTGGAAAGGAACATCATGGGACAAAGGGGACAATTTGAGAGTCTGCACATTCCAACATAATGACTCTAAATCAGGCCAAAACAGAGATATTCAAAAACAAGCAAGAGTTTTACAAGTTCAATATATAGTACTCATATTTGTGCATGTAATCATGCTTAAATTAGGTACAAACAGTACGCAGTTTCATTTATTAGTGTGACAGGGAGATTATTATCATTTAATCATGGTTTTCTTTATAAAATTCTATATTAATTTATAATTATTTTATATTTATGTTTTATATGAATATTTACTATACATAATTATTTTATTCATTTAATTAAAGAATACATTTCTAGCTCCAGGCCTAGAGCTATAAGCATGTACTTTTCTCCCTTAAATATGTTGTTTTTTATAGAGAGTACTGACCAAGTTTGTATCTGAGAAAAATAATTATTTGGCTCCACCTTAAGGGGTCCAAAGAGTTCAGAAGTGGCCTGGAATTTTAGGGATGGACCATCCAGACTTGAGAAACTCACACCCCTTGCAAATATGCAGGTATATGCAAGTCTTGATCATATCTTCCAAGCAAAACTTTTTTACATAAATGCAAACTGCTGTGTGATAAGTTGCAACCGCCAGTTATTTTATATTAAAGTCCAGGACTTTTAAATAATTCAGGAGAGAGTCTGATGACTAAATAAAGCAAACTTTTGCTAAGATGAGGTATTTCCTTAGGAGAGAAGATTTTAGAGTCAGGACTTCTAAAAAGATATTTGTCCCCAGGAAGCTCTTACCAAGGCAAGCACCAAGTTAAATGTCCCTCCAGGTATTACCAAAAATAGAAATAAACACCAAACAGTCCCAAAATAACTAGTGCGGTTCAGAGTATATGCTGAGGATGAATAGCAGCAGAGAAAAAGTATGTGCCTATATATTTCTGTGTATGTTTTAATGGTAATTTAAGGGTCTTAATTCCATCTAGATATACTGTGTTAAAATTAATAAACTTGTTCATGATGTGCATGCCAATTTAAACACTCAAAATGCCTTCCCTTGGTTCCCTGGACATTTGAATGATGTTTATACTATAAAGAATGGTTGAAACGTAAAAATGTGGAGTTGAAAATGCGCTAGGCTTAGAACAAAAAGCCCTGAATTTGACTTCCAATCTTCCACAAATTAGTCTTCTGATTTATCAAACTCCTCTGAAAAACAGAGAGAAAGGATTGAGTTCGAAAAACCTTAAAGGCCATTTTCTTCACTAAAAGCCATTAATACATTTTACACCAAAAGTTAGCTTGGAAATACTCCAACCTCATCTTTTGAAATATGTAAATATTTATGAGACTTCAAAAAGTGTCCCCCACACACATTTAAAACCTCCTTATTTGATGAATTCCATGACTCACACTTGCAGTAACAACGTGATAATAAGAAATCTTTTTACTTATTTATTTACTTTTACTTTTTTCCCAAGTAAACTTTCTTTCCCTGCTGCTGGCGAACCCTTTTAAATAAAGTATCCTAAAAGGAATCTCCCTTATCATCAGCTCAGAAACACTTTTGGCTTCAAATTCCTCGGAGTATAGTTGATGTGGGATTATTTTGTTTTGTTTTCCATCTCTCCCAAGACCATTCCAGTAAAACTTAGCAGAAAATAAGCGGCAATGCTCATGTGAGCAGCTGCCCCCTTGGCATCTTCGTTGTGGGATATTAAAATGTGCATTCTGTCTCTGGAAAAAAGCCATTTGGGGAAGAAAGGTGCACAAAAGGCTCCTTGTTAATGTATTGAAAGTCATTCTATTTCATCCCCTAAAAAAGAAAAAGTCTGTTTTAGATACTTGTCATCTGCTTCAGAACCCAAAGCCAAATAGTAAAACTTGACATAAAGCCAGAGAAAATTAATCCTACTAATTGAATGGCCTTTGACACACAGAAGAAGAGCAATGCCTGATGCTCAATTTATAAATGTGAAAATTATATACACCACCTGTGAAGAGACATGACTGAATTTTTTTTCCTATTCTGAGGTTACCTAGATTTTATATTCCTAAACAACAACAAAAAACACTAACTGATACACAGTATAATTGCTCTTGCTCCAAATAAATTACAACTAGCAAGTTAAGACATAAAAATACTGAAATGCTTGTGGGTTACCCTCAAGGTAAATATGAAAGATAAAGTAATTTTGAGAAAATGAGCCCCATTTAAGAACATTGACTTCATGGGGTCTACATAAAATATAATATGCATTTATATTTTGGGTAATCAAACATCTCATTTTATACCTCTTAAGAGCACCTCTTTTCACCCCAAATATGCCCATGTTTGAGTACTAAAGAGTATGATCAGCATACTTATAGATTTCAAGGTCTCAGGTAACACAAGGTAGCAAAGGTTACAAAACATTCTTAAGCACTGATTAGAAAATCTGTTTTCATGAGGTATTTCTTCACTTTTCCACTGTCAATCTTTAAATAGGGTAGCATAGATTGTCAAAATTATTCATCCAGGTATCTAGAGGGAGAACCTACTCATGAATATGGAAATGGAAGCTCACAATTTGTGGGTCCAACTGGAGACCTTCCTGGTCCAGGATTGTTCCTGTCATTGATGCTGAGGAAAAAGTTGCAAACAGGCAGCTTGTGGGCTGAAAAAATCCCATAGATAGTTTTTGCAAGGCTTTGAACACTTTTAAAATGGCAGATTTCATATAAAAATACATATGAAATATAGAGTTTCAGCTTTTCTTGAAAAAGCCAAATATCTGGCAACATTGACCCAAATTTCCCCAGGGCAATAATAGGCAGGACCTAGATAGCAGCTGCTCCCTGTGTACAAGGTAGTTTCTGGCATATGACAGTCCCTTGTCATTATCCTACACCCAAGCTTCTCTACTCATTAAATTACCTGTCGCTCCCATAAGCAATTGGATTTGCTACTTTGGGGTTAGAAAATGAGAGCGATGGTTGCCACAATGTTTGCCTCACATCCTAAAGACGTTCCCTTATTTCTTCCTACTTTACCAGGCTTTAGACCTTTTAGTGGCTTCTCCTTATTTTATTTTTAATGTTTTCCTCTAAACAAGTGTTCTCTAGTCCTTCATCCAATGCCATTCTACTCTCCTCATTTTCACTGAAGAAATGCAATCACCCTTATGGCCTCGATTATTTGTGGACATCATACGCATATATCCATATCACAGACTTTGCGGATGGTAGATGAGAGATAGATAGATAGATAGATAGATAGATAGATAGATAGATAATGTATGTATGTCACAGATTTCCCTGCTCCCTTCTGACCCCCAGGACAATATCCAAATGAATAGATTTCCACTGGGATATCCTATCTGTACACCAACCTGATAGTTCCAGAAATAAATTCATTATCCTTTTTACAAAAATCTGTCTTTTTCCCCCTGTATTTTCCATTTTAGTGACTATATTATCCTCTACCTAAAATAGATCTTCAATTCCTCTGCTTTACTTCACTTTTCATGTTTTGTTGAATCTACAAAACATGTATATATGTGTTTATTTTACAAAGCAATGAGAACAAAAAGCAATTTTATTGCAACTTATTTTGCCATTTATACTCATGCCTATTTCTATTTCCTTAATTAACAGCTTTACTACTTGTCAATTGGCTACTGAAACAGTCGTTTAGTTAGTTGTTTCCCTTGTTTGTAATTTCTCTACCATTTAATCTAACCTTGACATTCCCCGAGATTGATGTTTTTTCAAATCACAAATATGATTGTTTTATATATTCTTCCACTTTACTGAATTCAGAATAAGAGTTAAATTCTCTAACTTAGCAGAAAACAACAAAACATTCACAACTGAGTGCTAGTCAGCCTCATAGCCTATCGTACTTCTATGTTGCCGTACAACATAGTTCCTTGGAACAATGATGCCATTCTATGCCTTTGATCATGATATGGACTCTCCCCTTCTCCTCAGAGACAACTGCTACCTTCCCTTGAAGTCTCAGCTCTCCAGCAAGCACCTACAGGAAGCCCTGCCCTCCTGCCCATTTGAGGGGAGGGGTTCTCTCACTCTATGGATTTCCCCAGCATCATGCACATCGCTACCATTGTATGCTCCGAGGTTTGCTTATTTATGTATCTGACTTCCCACTACAATCTAAAAGTCCTAGAAGAATGGTATCTTATTTATATTTGCATTTAAAACATTTACCACAGTTCTTGGCACATAGTAAGAACTTAATACCAATAAATATTTTTTGCAGGATTAATCATTAGGCATTTTAAAATGAAATGTTAAATTAAATGGTCTTTGAAAATTGATGAAACTTAACTGAATATGCTATTTAATTAAGTCAGCTAGCCTATTCTCTGAAAATTCTAGTTTACTGAGAGTTCCCTATACAAATTTTTCCTAAAATTATTTCTTTTAATTTTTGGAGAGGTGTGGTATCTTGGCTAATGGAACAAGATTTGGCAATAATGGTTATGGGTCCCCTATTCATACCAAAAGTGATTTTATAGAGATAAAAACTTATGCCCACTCTCAGCTCTTGTCTTCATTGACTGAGCAGCAAACTGCTCTCTCTATGATCTTGTTAGACCCTGGACTGCAGCGTTAGACTGATTATAACAGCCACGGCCTTGGATAATGAACTTTGTATGGTGGACATTTTTCCTGTACCTGAAAGATAGAATTATAAACTTATCTAAGATTCAGTAAAATTGCTTTTTGTTCTCATTGCTTCGTAAAATAAAAACCTAAAGTATGGGATAGGGATACCTGGTCATTTGAGCACAATTTTCAGAAAAATGCTTTCAAAAATGTAACTCAAATTTGATTTAACCATAAACTTTCAGGAATATTTATTCCTCTCCTTAATTAAAGTTATTATCATGGCTTTCCTTGAACCCTGTCATATTTATAGTCAAACATTCATTGTCTTGAATCTCTTGCTATAGTTAGATGTTACTATGGCCTAAGTAGGCTTCTTTCTAGCAATAAAATTGATAATTAACACACATTGCATCTTATAGTAGTCTTGGTAAGCAAGTATGTGGGGAGAGGGAGTGAAAGACGAGTGTCAAAAGTTTTATCCCAGTTTTCTCTCTGTTCTTCAAATCGATGCTATTTAGCTTTTCAAGACACCATGAAATAACTCTCTCTTAATCTAAACCTTGTGTTGTAGGCAAATGAGCTCCCCTGCGTGAAAACCTCCATCTCCTAATCCCCAGAAACTATGAATATGTACCTTATGTAGCCAAAGAAGCTCTGCAAATATGCGAAAAGGATTATCTTTGATTATCCTGGTGGACCCAGGATAACTACAAGGATATTCATATGAAAGATGCAGAGGGGTCAGAGAGAGTGAGGCCAATGTAATAATAAAAATGATGATATGAGTGATATATTGTATTTCAAAGATTCAGGAAGGGGGAATAGCTTAGGAATGTAGATAACCTCTAGAAGCTGGTAAAGGCAAAGAAATAGATTTTTCCTGAGAGCCTCCAGAAGGATCCAGCCTGCAGATACTTTGTCTTTATGCTAGTCGAATTAATTTCAGATTTCTGGCCTTGGAATTTTAAGAGAAATGAATTTGTGCTGTGTTAAGTCACTAAGTTTGTGATAATATTTGCAAAAGCAGTAAAAAAAATTAATACATCCTCTTTTTCCTTAAAAAGTATGTTGAAATAAAACTTATCTAACTGGAAACTTGGTATAGAAATATAAATAAACTACTTAAAAGGATACTGTGATCTTATTTTAATTAAAAGTTGACCATTAACTGAAGTAGCATTGAGAGGATAATAACATAGGTGACACATGATTACAGGGAGAAACTCAAAGCACTATCATATAGAATATATATGTTTTGAAGTGAAAACCCCTGCGCTGTGTGCTGGCTGCACTGCCTTCTAGATTAATGATATTGTGAAAGTTATTTGCTTTCTGTAAGCCTCAATTTTTTCATCTATAAAGTTAAAACATCAACTACCCTCTAGTAATATTACAAGAATTAAGTTATAATAATGAAGGCTTAAACATACACAGGAACATTTATGTGCCAATGACTATTCTAAGCATTTTATTTGTTTTTTTTTTTAATTAAAAAAATTTTAAGAGAAAGCAGAAGGGTGTGGAGGGGGAGAGAGAGAGAGAGTAGGCAAAACATTGGTTTGTTGTTCCACTTATTTATGTATTCATTGGTTAATCCTTATATAGGCATTGACTGGAAATCGAACCCACAACCTTAGCATACTGGGACAACACTCTAACCAACTGAGCAACCCGGCCAGGGCCTAAGCACTTACTGTCTACGAACTTATTTAATATTTACAAAACTCTACCAAATAGCTACTATCACTATTCCTATTTTACAGAAAATAAACTGAGGTGTTTAGTGACTTGTCAAAAATAACACAACTAGCAACCAACACAGAGAGGATTCAAAACCAGTCTGGTACCATATTCCATTCTATTAACCACTGAATTAAACCTAACCTGCTGTCCACAAACAGAGCATAACTAGTTATATTATTAAAGCTCTCTATCTCTGGCCTTAACAGTTCTTTATTTTTTTCCTACCTGAACTTACTTTAAGGAAAATATTTCTGGAATTATGGAGGTCTTTGAATAATCCCTGCTAAATTGATCTCCAAGGTCCTTACAGGTTCAGCGAGTCAATGAGATGCTCACCATTGGCCCCCAAAGCAATTGGATGGTGAAAGTTCTTGCTCTAAGAAGAGAAAATGAAACTCCTGTGTGTCCAGATGTTTTGATTAATTAACCAATTCTTTCTCTTCCAGCGTACTGAATCTGGAATTAAACTACCCAGGAGGAACAATTTTTTAGAAAATATTGTTTCAAAGGATAAAAAATGATTGTCATTGGAAAGCTTCTTGGTGGTAAATTCATTCCAACTTGTTATTTCTGAAAATTTATTTATTTTTTATAACACAGGTTAAAGGTTTCACTTCAGTATAAAATGTGAAAGGAAAACTAAGACTACCCCTAAAAAGTCTTAATGGGATTTTTAGCATTTTATTTTTATCTTCAAAGGAATGGAAAGAACATTTCTAAAGAAAGCCATCCAGTGTTTCCCGCTCTACCCAAAGCATTTGCATTTTCAGAGTGGCACTTTATTTAGCCCTCGGTGTTCATATTAATTTTCAGTGCGGTGAGCAAGCATGTCAGTGTATATTAACACCTGATCTATAAAGGGAGCGATGAGGCCTTGCTCAAAGCATTAGTCACCACACCTTGGGAATGCTATTGTGCTTCTGCTGTTGGCTTCAATGCGGAAGGATGCACATGCTTTGATTCCTAATGAAACATGCAGATAATCAAATTTCTCACCAAGCACCTTCACCACACTGCTTTTCCCAAGCTCAGAAGGATTTTTCCAGGCATCTCCTGTGTTCATTTTGTTTTGTTTTGTTTAACCACCAGTGGCCTGTAATTCTACTTCCCAAATAGACTGTTCGAGAATTATAATGTAAAGCAAAAAGGTTGTTCCTAAAGCGGTGTTTTGTTTTTTGTTTTGTTTTGTTTTGTTTTTTTAGCACCTTTATCAAGACCTTCAAACCTGACATTCCCTAAGGCTTCAGTTTCACAAATCAGAACTTAAAACTTCAGTTCAGCTTATTTGTCTCTTTTACCTCCTAGATTATAAATTACTAAGGGTAAGTACTGTACCATATTTATCTTTGTATCCTAAGCACTAAGGACAGAAGGAAGAAGCACCATAAAGTCATGTAGCATTGTCAGAGAGAAAAGAAGAAACCAGTAATCAAAGGAAAGTTTCTTGCTTAGGTACCTGCTATATGTTGGACATTGGTTTATATTTTTCCAGTGTAAATAAATGTTCAGATCTCTCCAGCCTAAAATATATTCATAAGCTTTTCTCAACACTGAAAACGTTTGGGTTTATTCAGTTCCTTTTCTTTTTCTTTTCACCATGAAACTCCTGAAAAAAGTAGTCAGTATTCTTTGCTTTCTTTTCTCCAAAATGTGGTCACCGATTAGCTCCTGCCAATTGTTTCCACCTCTCAATTTTCTACTAAAATTTTTCTACCCACGTTTATCAACAACCTCCTGATTACTGCTTGTTCATTTCCACTCCTGAATAATCACTTCATAGCCCTTTACACTGTTACGCACACACATTTCCCTTGGAATTGGATTGCCCCTTGGCTCTCGACAAGCTTGGGTACAGCTGTGTCACTGACTATAATGAATGCTACAGATTATTGTGTATCTCTGAATTATTGGTTCATAAATTTCTTCCACAAACTTTGAATGCATACTTATCCAGGTACTATGCTAGATGATGAGAACACAAAGATGAGTGAAGCATGGTCTCTTCCCCACAGTGGGCAATGGCACGGGCATATGCAAGATACTGATAAAGCAGTCAAAGAGTTATTATTGACTTATACTTGATGTGTTCCTGTAAGTTCTGGGTTTAGTGGATGACCATGTGTAACACAGTACTGCTAAGGGACTCATATTTCCCCACATGACATTGATTCAGACCAGAAAATCTTAAATTACTGTTTGCTTGCTTTATGGGCACATCAAATTCGCATACCAACAAAAATAGAGGGGTAGGTTAGTAACAGATTTGGGTGGGAGAGAGAAAAGCACTTGTTAATTATGAAGATTACTCAATCTATCTATTATCTATCTATCTATCCATCCATCCATCACCTATCCTTCTTGGGGACAGTGTCTTCCTTCACAAAGTTCTAAATATAAAGAATCTCAAAACTTCATACTACCATTTTTTTCATTTTCTTCATCACTGTCTCAGACAGATTTGCTTTCTCCACTGGATTATTATATTTTGTTCATGAGTTCACTTAAAAATGTATTGAGAGAGGAACTTGAATATACCATAAACCTTGTATATTTTTCCTCAGCCTATTAATGTAATTTGTATTCTAGATGGAAGATGGCCAGATAGATATGTTATCTTCTTTGCATAGTTGTCTATGTGTGAATTTACTTCTCTCTCTTTAAGTATTAGACATCTTAAATCAAAACAAAAAATGAATTTTAAATAGTAATTAACATTTGTAGATGAACTTTATTTTTGATGATGGCAATGGCCATGATAGTCATCTCTAAAATAAAGCCTCATAAACTTTGATTATATAGCATCTCATCTGTTTACCTCTTCCATAAAAATTGCCCAATTATTACAGTTCCAAGTGTTATTTCTCTCCTGTGACTTTATAGCACAGATTGTTTATAATTCGCCATTGACAATCCTAGTTAGAAACGACCTTTCTTCAGTTTTCTTTAAACCAACATATTCAAAACAATTATTCACTGTTGTTTTTAAGTAAGGGAGTTTGCTAGGTATTGTGGGAAATGGGGATCAATCAGTTAAGAATTAAAGTGACATATTTCTAAAATTAACATAAGATATGATGAAATATGATATAAAATATACAAAAGGAACACATAACTTTACAAGGAAAAAGAAAGACACTGAGGAATCAAAATACAGCCACTTATAATAGACAAAAGATTTCACTTTCTGAGAGCTTTACTCTAAGCAGTCATAAATCATTGGTTCATATGAAATTTGGACTGGCCAAAATTCATGATATCTAAGAATACTCAAATACTGTCCCTTTCTAAGGGGTTCTATGCTAATAAATAGCTCAGTTAGCACCAAATATAGCTGACCTGATAAACAGACAATTCACAGCTAGGCAAGGGACTTCTAAAATCATTGTGTATATAGGGCCACTTAAGTCATAGCTACTAAGTGAACTAATTGAAATTTTTATAAGCAGTTGATAGAAATGCTAAAACAAATTTTAAAAATGAGAGAGTAGGGGATGGGTCAGATTGGTCAAGCTCTTTGCAGGAGTCCTGCAGAAGAGAAGGTAATGAAATAGCCTCATCCCCACAACCACTTGGCATCCAGACTTTCCAGCTCCCAAACCACTTTCTAGTCTCCTTTTATTGCATGGTTATTTCTAGATTCCTTTAGTCATGATCATCTGGGAGACATTTCTGCCTTTATTTCCACGTGCATCTTAATGAAAAATCCTCTAGCATTTCCAGTTTAACAAGTAGTTTGGTTCCTTGAATTAAAAGAATCAAATACACACAAATGTACATACATGAAATATACGCACACAATCAAATATTAATATGTACACACCCACTCCCACTTCATACCTCATTTCCTAATGCAAAGAAGTAGTAGAAAATTCTCAAATAGTACATGAGAATGAAGATAGAAAAACATTTTGAAAAAGACATAACCACTAACAAATTTGTATTAGAAGATAACTATATGTAAAGAAAACACATCTCCCTGTGGTTTAACTGTTGACATTGACAACCACAGTTTTTGCCAAAAAATATATATATAACTTATGGTTGGTTATTTGCATGGTAACAAAGTAATGGAGAGGTTTGTTTATAATACTTCAGCTAGAATGCCATCAATCTATGTATTATAAAATTAGCACTTTAGTACTTAGTAAACACTGCTTATAATTTTTAGGAGAATACCCTCCAAATTTTCCAAATTGGAAAAAAAAAAGATTTTAATATATGCCCTGGAAGAATACCTCATATCATTTTGAAATTTTACTTATCTCTTTTGTAGTCATTCATTGGGCACTGTTTATACCTTGGCTCTCTGAAATGGACTTCAAGCTCTCTGGGCAGGAACTAATATATATTTGCACCATTTCTCCTAAAGAGAAAGTATAAAAACATTTATTCTTTAATATTCTGTTACAGAGATATACAACCATAAAATACTTATATTAAAGCATACATCTCTGAAATAAACTCTAGCTCAAATATAACAGAAAATACTTTTTAATCACTAGATTATGCATGGTCATTGTCAGTGAGATGCGGATGAATTTGGGAAATAGAATATCACTAAGTCAATGATTTAGATGAGGGAAAATAATTTGTGTTTGTAGTGCAGAGCACATTTCATTCATGAAGAAGATGAGTAACTATATTTGATTTCCTTCTTAAATTACTGGAATTCAAGTGGCATAGTAATTATGAGTGGACTGATTGCTTTTCTTGTTAGTAGCCTTAATTTTTAGAGCTACTTAACAGCACTTAATCTAGCACTTATGCAAGCTCCTCAGTTTTGATTTCAGTGGTTTCCCATGCTTTGAAAAATCCACCTTTTTTGTTGTTGACACTGTAACAGATGTCCTTCATTTACCTCCACTTTTGCCCACCTCCACCCAGCCCCCACTGCTCCTTCCCTGGCCTTCACCACACCATTACGTGTATCCATGGGCTATGCATATATATGTTCTTTGGCTAATCTCTTCACCTTCTTTTAACCAGTTCTCCCCCTCCCCTTCCCATCTGAGATCTATCTGTCTGTTTCATATATCCATGCCTCTTATTCTATTTTGTTTCTTTGCTCACTAGATTCCACACATAAGTGAGACTATATGGTATTTGACTTTCTCTGACCTGGAGATTATTATGAAAAATACAACTTTAAATCAATTATACAGTGAACTATTTGGCCCAAGGTATTAATTAGGGGGTATAAATTAATGTAATGTAGGTTAAGGTTAGGCTTTTTTTCCCTTTTTTAAATATATTTTACTGATTATGCTATCACAGTTGCCCCAATTTTTCCCCCTTTGCCACCTCTCATTCCGGACAGCAATCTTCCCCACTTAGTTCATGTCCATGGGTCATGCATGTAAGTTCTTTGATTACTCCATTTCCTATACTATTCTTAACTTCCCCCTGTCTATTCTGTACCTACCAATTTGTACTTCTTAATCCCTATACCTTTTCCTCCGTTCTCAAGTTTCTCCCTCCCAACTCCAAATGATCTCCATATTTTGATTCCATTTCTGTTCTGCTTGCCTGCTTAGTTTGTTTTCTAGATTCAGTTGTTGAGAGTTGTGAATTTATTGCCATTTTAATGTTCATAGTTTTGATCTTCTTTTTTCTTAAATAAGTTCCTTTGACATTTCAGATAATAATGGCTTGGTGATGATAAACTCCTTTAGTTTTACATTTTCTGTGAAGCACTTTATTTGCCCTTCAATTCTAAATAATAGCTTTGCTAGATCAAGTAATCAAGGTTGTAGTTCCTTGCTTTTCATCACTTTGAATACTTCTTGCCAGTCTTTTCTAGCCTGCAAAGTTTCTTTTGAGAAATCAGCTGATAGTCTTATGGGAACCCCTTTGTAGGTAACTATCTGATTTTCTCTTGCTGCTTTTAAGATCCCCTCTTTAACTGTAAACTTTGGCCTTTAATTAGGATGTGTCTTGGTCATGGTCCTCTTTGCATCCATCTTTTTTGGGACTCTCTGTGCTTCCTGGATTTGTATGTCTATTTCCTTCACCACATTAGGGGAGTTTTCTTTCATTATTTTTTCAAATAAATTTTCAATTTCTTGCTCTTCCTTTTCTCCTTCTGGCACCCCCATGATTTGAATGTTCATATGCTTAAAATTGTCCCAAAGGTACCTTACCCTATTCTCATTTTGGGGGGATTCTTTTTTCTTCTTGTTTTCTGATTGAATGTTTTTTGCTTCCTTATGTTCCAAACCACTGATTTGATTGTCCCCCAGCACTTGCCCTGATGCAAGACACTTTAATTTCTCCCTGTATGCCACTGGTGCTCTTCTAGTAGCTGCCCTGATGTTGGAGCACAGAGGGAATGAGCCTGCAGAGGTCCTAAGTCCATTGTGGGCCCTTTAAGAAAAGATGCCTAACAATCTCACAGTTTCTTTCACCACCCCAGCTCCCACTGATTTTTACACTCAGAAATTATGGGGACTTATCTTCCTGGCACTGGAACCCTGGGCTGGGTTGTCTGGCATGGGGCTGGGATCCCTCACCTCCTTATGTATCCTTCCTGATTTTTATCCACCACATATGGATGTGAGACCACCCATTCTGCATCTTCGCATCTCTGTCTCTCCTACTCATTTGGACGTATATGACTTCTTTAATTCATTGGTTGTTGGACTTCCATACAGCCTGATTTTCTGACAATTCCGGGTGATAGTTGTTTTATAGTTTAGTTGTAATTTTTGCTGTGGTTGTGCAAGGAGGTGAGCCGTGTTTACCTATGCCTCTATCTTGACTGGAAGTTCTAGGCTAGGCTTTTGAGAGCCTGAGTATTTAACAAATCTCAATTTATGAGATCTGGTTCTCTCTATCTTCTCGGTACAGTAAGAAATGAGTGAAAATAGAATATCAAAAAAGAAAGAACTTGGGCCATCTATGCATAGGTGACCCCCCCCCCCTTAACTCAAAAACATCTTTCAAAAGCAATCAGAATATCTCTAAATTTTGAATTAATATCAAATACCTTGATTTTTCAAGGTATTTAAAAGTACTTTGGATGCTTAAAAGATATCTGTGAATCTCTACCATAGTTTTTTCCCTGTATATTTTACCAAAACTTCACTTTGTATGCCAAAAATTGTAAGAATTTTTGGATTTAGGGTTCTCTGGGGTCTGTCAGATGGCTTTATAAAACAGATGGCTTTATCAAAAGTGGCATGAAATGTGGTTCACCCACAAAAGGAGGTAATAATCACTTGATGCTCTTATTTCTCAAATTATTTCTTAGCATCTCTGAAAAATAAAGAGCAGCTCCAGGAAAGTTTCTTTTAACTCCCACTGGACTTCCTTCATTATAATGTTACTTACCTTTATGATATACTACATATTATAATAGAAAATACATTAATGTAGAAACTATTATTTTACTAACATAGAGCATCATGCCAAGAGCATCTCATTATTTTCTTTCTCTCTCCCCAAATACATTACACATAATTGATCCCTTTTGTAGAAACACTATTTTCCTTCCTGAAGTCTGAGATAGTAATTTTAATAGCTCTGTGATCTGCTAATATCAATTAAAATCATGATTTAAAAAATAAATTTAAAGATGAAGACCTAAACTTGACTTTTTAAAAATCCTTACAAGAGAAACTATTCTCTTAATTTCATTGGAAAATATGCAAGTTTTACATTTTTTTATCCTTTAATGTTCATTAAAAAAAGAGGAATATATAATCTGGAATAAAAATGTTTTAAAAATAAAATTCATGTCAGTAAGACAATAGTTTGAATTAAGCAGCATTTACATTATTAAAAGGTGATAATTAAATGTTAGTTTTTAAAATGTAATATAAAGACCATGCTGTGTCATCCATAAGAATCATTCAAAACAAAATTAGAGAAATAAATAGAACCGCAGTTTTACTTTTCACGAAACTAAAACAAATTTTTAATTCTCTCTCTATAAAAAAATGTTACAATTGTGGTGAAGTTCCAACAGGTAAGAAAACAAACCATAACTGCAGATTTTAGAGGGAAAACAAGAATCAAAACCTAGATGTCCAAAGTAAAAGACATACTGATGAAGGGATAGAACTAATGACTCATCATTTTATACAACAGGAAAGAAATTTACCAGCGGGCACTGGACTCCTCACAAATCCAATTTGGTACCAAATTGCATAAAGACATGGCCTGAAAGACAATTCAAGGCTGCTCTCACTATATGCCCAAAACAGTGTCAGTAAAGGGGAGGATAGATACTCCATGAGTATAGCTAACAGAGTCTATATTTTTTGTAGGTGAAATAAAGTTCTAAAGAACTCACTCACAACTCATGCTTTGTCATGGAGAAACAATTTGAGAAACAAAAGCACCAAGAGATGGTTACCTCTTTTTGTGGGTGAACCTTAACTTATATTAGTATTGTGTATTTGTTTATAAATGCCAACTGATTGACCCTGGAGAACCACCAATCCAAAAGTCCTGCAATTTTTGAAATACAAAGTGAAGTTTAGTTGAAATATACAGTACATCTGATATCACACTAGTACAAAGGTTCATAGGAGACTACTATGAACAACTATATGTCAACAAATTGGATAACCTGGAAGAAATACATAAATTCCTTAAAATATACCACCGGCCAAAAGTGAATCATAAATAAACAGAAAATCTGAACAGAATAATAGTAGGAAAGAGTTAAATCAGTAATCAAAAACTTTCCAACAAAGAAAAGTCCAGGACCAGATGGTTTCATTGGTGAATTTTACCAAATGTTTAAAGGACAATTAATGTCAACCCTTCTCAAAATCTCCTAAAAATTTAAAAGAAGGGAACACCCTAGTCTCATTTCATAAGGCCAGCATTACCCTAATATCAAAGCCAGAGAAAGACATGACAAGAAAATGAAACTACAGTCCCACAGCCCTGAAGAACATAAACTTAAGAATTCTCTACAAAATACAATACTGTATTGTGTACTTGAAAATTGCTAGGAGAGTAGAACTTAAATGTCTTCACCATAACAATAACAAAAACATGGTAATTATATGAGGTGAAGAATGTGGTAACTAATCTTATTGTGGTATTCATTATGCAATACATAAGTATTTCAAAACATCACATTATCCACCTTAACCTTCATAATGTCATATGACAATTATATCTCAATGAAGCTGAGGGGAAAGAGTGAAACACTGTAATCAACAACAAGGGATTGACTCCAGAAAAGCAAAAATGGTCCAGTAATTGGAAATCTGATTATGCAATTCAGCACACTGATGCATGTAAAAAATATATCATGGAAACATCACCACAGATGTTTGATAATGTTTAAAATACCATCTTCTTTTAAAGTTTAACAAAAATAAATAGGATACTTTTAATCTTATTCCCAAATGAGGATTATATTTACTGTTAAAGCTGTAGCAGTATTGTTCTTAAAATTTAGGGAGAAGAAATGTTGCCTGCTATTATTTAACATTATTGTATAGGAAGAAAACACCATGGGTTGTTAACATGGGCTATCTGGAATGGAGAGATGCCAGGGAATACGAAAGTCACAAATGAGGAGAAAGAGCCAAGCAAAGAGGAATATTTTTTTAATTAACGAGGAAGATGGCTATGATCGTACTTATGCACGTATACATCAACGTAAACATGTGTGCGCATGCACATCATCATATTGCACACTCATCAGACAATAGCCGTTATGACCACAAAGGCCGCTATTTTGTTTGCAGCACTGTCTCTCAGACTCAGTCAGTGAAAGGCTAATCTTTTTACTTTCAATTTATCATAGATAACTCTTTAAAAACAATAAAAATGATTTTTTAAAGAATATCAAATCCACAGTGAATCTGGATTATGTCACAAACATGTGACACAAACATGTCAAATTGCTCTGAAAGTTTCCGTGTATTCTTAATTTTTTTTCTTATCTCAGTGCAGACCAGTACCAATCCATGGACTGTTTTACACAAAATGAGACTCAAAGAAATGCAAAAGCATCCTCTCTTTCCAGGCAGAAAGACTCAACTTCAAAATGATGTAATCCCTTTTAGTAAATCAATAAATATAAAATCATCAAAAGTTACCGGTAGTTTTTTACAACTATATTGATTCCAAAGTCCTTATAAAAATAAACCAACAAATTTTGTCAAAAATAAATATGAGAAGGATTATGCCTACTAGCTATGGGACATATTTTAGAGTTACAATATTTAAAATTGTACAATAATGCCAAATGAATAGACAGGAAAATCAATGGAACATAATAGAAAGTCCAAATATAGATGCAAACAAATTTAGAAATTAAGTGCATGTTAAAGATGGTGCGTCACATAAGGGAATAAAGATTGGATTATCTGAAAAAATGGTGTTGCAACAAATAGAGACTCCTATTGAAAAAAATAACTTGGATTTGTACATAAATTATAGAAAATACTTTTACATTTTCATGTAAAATATAAACCTGTAAACTCTCTATAAAAACATGGAATTTTAAAAATAATCTCAGAGTGGAAAATGCTGTTCTATGGTAAATATGTAAATCCAAAGGTGATAAAAGCAAAGAGTGGTAAGTTTTACTATACTTTTTTTTTTTAATATTTCCCTAACTTCTCAGTGATTATGCTTTCTATTTCTTTTTTTTTTTTTTTAGATTTTTTTTATTTATTTATCTTTAGAGGGGAAGGGAAGGAGAGAGGGAGAGAAACATCAATGTGCGGTTGCCTCTTGTATGTCCCCTGCTGGGAACTGGCCTGGCAACCCAGGCATGTGCCCTGACTGGGAATCGAACCTCGATCCTTCGGTTCACAGGCCCGAGCTCAATCCACTGAGCTACACCAGCCAGGAGTTTTACTATACTTTTAAAATGTGCACAAAGAAAAGAAACATTTTAACCAAAGTTAGAAGGTAAATTGTAAACTAGGAGGAAAAAAATGCAACTCACATCACAAAGGTTTCGTTCGTTTCAGACAAATAATGTCTAAAAATCAATATTAAAGATAATATGATGATGAAAATATAGCAAAATGTTATTAACAGTTTACAGGAAAGGATATGCAAATAAAACTTAAATATACTAAAATATACTCATATTTATTTAGTTTTAAAAAGAGAAATGTAAATTAAAGCAATAGTAAATTGCCATTTTGTTCTATGGCAAAGATCAAATAGTATAATAAGGTATTGTGTCATAGAGGGTGGGAAAATCCAGCACCCTCATTAACTGCAAATGGAAATATATAACATTATATTGGCAACTTGTCAATGTTTATTGCAATTTTAAAATTTTACATACTCTTTGAACCAGCACTTCCATGTTTAGGAACACTTATAGAAAGAATTTCACATGGCAAAAAATACATATATATATTATGTAAAATATATTTATTCAATTATTTTTATCATAAAAATATCCGGAAAATAAAATATCTTAAATAATAGATTAATTAAATTAATGAGGTCGCATCCATGCAACAGAATACTATATAACTATTAAAAAGAATTAAACAGCTCTTTCTATATATCCATATGCAATGATATCACAAATACATTGTTCGATGGCAAAGCAAGATGAGAAAAATATAGAGAGAGTGCTAAAATTTGTCTTATTAAATATGTGCATACATCTCCATATTTATAAAACATATCTGGACAGATTGTGTGAAAGTAATGTTGGGGGAGGAAACTATACAGCCTGGAAAAGGGGGTGGAAGAGGGAGTCAATTGAATACACTTTTATGAGTTTTGAAGTTTTACAACATATATTCATATTTGCATTAAAAATTGTTTAAATTTATTAAAATACACAAAACTCATGTTAAACATATAAAGTTAAAATAATGATACTATAGGTAGACTTTGTCAAGTGATATAAATCAAGTGACGTTCTCTCTCCAGCAGGCAGTTTCCTCACCTGTATAATTTTAATCTCTGTGAACCCTTCCAACTATATAAATTCACGTGCATGTTATGGACTATTCTTGAGAATGATATATACATATATTTTTGTAAAACAAGTAATATGTAATATGCCAAGGGAGCTAATAATTATTATTTTCTTGTGTTTTGGAAATGTAAAGTAAGGCAGTCGAATGCAAAAAAGACTCAAGTGAGTTAAAATTAGAGCTTTGTGCTATTCACCCAGAATTTTTATCTGGCCTCTAGTTCTTTCACTTCTAAGAGAAACACAACACGTCTTTTCAGAAATTTGAATTACAATGCTTCATTTGGACACAATCAGAATATGTTACCAATATTATACATCTTTTGAAAAATGAATACATGTGTGGGTCACAGATAAACACACTTTAAAGTTGAAAGGAAAACTAATTCATTGAATCAAAGAACAGACT
Source organism: Glossophaga mutica (assembly GCA_039655065.1). NCBI lineage: Eukaryota > Metazoa > Chordata > Mammalia > Chiroptera > Phyllostomidae > Glossophaga > Glossophaga mutica. Next base: position 26,903,108 of record CM077308.1, read on the forward strand.
CAAGAGAACATTCAGGACTCAGATTCTGAATGAACAGAGCTCCATTCTGCCTCCCTACAGGCCCTTGGGAACAAACCTCAAGTCTTTTTTTTTTTTTTTTAATAGATGGGTGAATGGATAAACTAAATGTGATACATGCATACAATGAAATGGCATTCAGTCTTTGAAAGGGGAGTAAAATTTTGTGGGGTTTTTTGTTTTTTTTTTTTAATTTTTATTTTAATTGTTGGTCTTGTACAGTTTTCTGTCTTTTATTCTCACCCCAACCCACCACCCCATCCCTCCCCACCTCCCTTCCATTTCCACCCCCCCATAGTTTTTGTCCATGTGTCCTTTATACTTGTTCCTGTAAACCCTTCCCCTTTTCCCCTGAGATTCCCTCCCCTCTCCCCTCTCGTGACTCTCAGCCTGTTCTCAATTTCCATGTCTTTGGTTATATTTTGCTTGTTTGTTTGTTTTGTTGATTAGCTTCCTGTGAAAGGTGAGATCATATGGTATTTGTCTTTCATTGCCTGGCTAATTTCGCTTCCACTGCTAGGACTATATCCTAAGAACCCTGAAACACCAATCCAAAAGAACCTATGCACCCCTATGTTTATAGCAGCACAATTTACAATAGCCAAGTGTTGGAAACAACCTAGATGCCCATCAGTAAATGAATGGATCAAAAAGCTGTGGTACATTTACACAATGGAATTCTATGCAGCAGAAAGAAAGAAGGAGCTCATACCCTATGCAAGAGCATGGATGGAACTTGAGAGCATCATGCAAACCTCAAGTCTTTTCCAATCCTTTAAATTCTTTTAATTATTTCTGTTTGATGTTAAGATAAAGTTCACATTTCTTCACATGGCATTCGAGAGACCACTGCTTATATCTGGAAACTCTACGTCACTCTTCTCCAATCCCCACTTTAGCCATTTTACACTTTCCTTTCCTTCATTGTACCAAGTTTTCCCTTCGCTCTGGATCTTTGAACCTATTTTTCCCTGTGCTGAGCCTCAGCCCTCTTCACTTCTCCTGAGGCTTATTCTACATTTTGGCCTCAATTTTAATGTCATTTTACCCATGAGACCTTCCTGATCTCATAGACTACTTGAGGCCTCCTTGCCCTGTGCCCTGTCTACCTAGCATTAGGTATACCTCTTATCTTCATACCACAATTTAATATAAATGTCTGTGTAATGACCTTTCCTCTCTACTAGTCTATAAGTTCCATGAGCATGTTGGCCTCATTTATCACTTTTTACTTCAAAATCTAGTGCAACGCGTGTCACTATCCTATTCAAAGTTGCTGCCCTTAACACACACACAGACACACACTATTCCCACTTTCTTCCCTTCATGTTCTCCATAGTTCCCTCCCCTCTCAGTGTATTTTAACTCATTCATTTTATCATCTGTCTTCTCCTACAGTTATGAAACTCCACAGAACAGGGATTTTTCTCCATTTTCATCATTGTTCTATCTCCAGAGACCAGTACAGTGACTGGCACAAAACAGATACTGAAAAAAATATTTCTTAAATGATCAAATAAGTGAATGAATAATGAATGACAGGTCTTCAATAGAAAAAATGTGTTGTGAATGAATACATCATACCAGCAGGCAGGTTTATAACTTAAGATGAGTTAGTTTGGTTCCTCAAAGCTAACAAGTACCATCCTCCAACTTAACCAAAAGCTAGACTCTCTTTGAGAGTTAAAAGTGGTTGGTTTCACTCCGTATCTTCACCTATTTCTACTTTAAGGTCAAAGCTTTGGTATTATTTTTTTTATTTATTTGAGTGAGGGGAGAGGGAAACAGAGAGAGAGAAACATTGATTTGTTGTTCCACTTATTTATGCACTCATTGGTTGCTTTTTGCATGTGCCTTGACTGGGGAATCAAACCCACAACCTTGGCATATAGGGGTGATGCTCTAACCAATTGAGCTACCCAGCCATAGCCAAAGCTTTGGTCTTATTCCTTTTTAACTGCCAGCACAATGCTTTGCATATATTACACAAGATGCTCAGTAAATACTTGTGAAAAAATATGGAATCATTAATGCATTGCTTTGTCATTGTTATTAATTCTAGGAGCACTGAAATAGAATGATTGCCTGTAGGACAGCTGGGTGGAGAGAAGGTAATTCTAAACTTTGGTCCTGGCTAAAAGATCTTTTGAAGCAGCTCATGTCCTCATAATCGCACACACACTGGAGGGTTCAATAATAACATAAATACTAATTTTGATTGTAAACAGTTAGGGAATACCTATATGCAAACATCCCACTGGGGATTACAAATCATGTTGAAATTCCAGCATGTTTCCATTGACCAGTGAAAAAAGAATTAGGGAAGGGATTTGATTTGGAGCTACCACACCAGGCACAGTAAAGATTCTTGTTTGAAGTCTTAACCAGTTTTCACTGAATAGCGAAAAGAGAGCATTCATCCCTAGAACCCAAGTTTGGAGTGTCTTCTCAGCAAAAGGCTAAAAAAGAGTTGTTCTCCCACACCTTATCAGTTTATCATAATCAGCTAGAGCCTAACTCACACCCAGATCCCAGACACCTTGTTTCTTTTTATTTGAACTCCCTTCTCAGGAGCAGAAAGGAGTTCAAGTTACTCATTACAGGTCAAAGTTTGCTTCCTGTACTATTAACATAGAAAATCTTTCTCTTAGTGCTTTCCCTATTGATGTAGCAGTCCCGACTGGGAAGGAATTAAGAGAAGACACTTCTGTGAGACACATCTGCCTCCTGCTGCCTTTATTTTTGAAGTCACTGAAGTCATTGGAGCTCACAAGACCTCGCCCAGAGTTAACAAACAGCTTTCCATATGTGCTTAATGGACTTGTTTTGGAAGGAAAAATTTGGAGACAATTCAAATTGAATTTTCAGAATAGAAGTATTCACAACATCTACTGACTTCTAAAGAAAACTCTACATGTTTTGTGTAACATCCGAAGGGTGGTGTTGAACTAAAAATGAGATATTTTGCATGACTCTTATCCTTGATCATTTAATTTTTCAATCCAAAGAGAATTCTTACCAGTAGTTATTCAAAACCAGCTACCATGGGAACCACTGTGACCCAATTCCCCCTTCTGCAGGGAACACTATGGTTGTGTGTTGAATCTGAATATTGGGCTTAAATGCGAAGCCAATATTATGATGTGCTTAGTCACAAAACTAGCACTTTCTGTCAACTTCTCCACAGTTCCTAAGATGCAACAATTGAAATGATCAATATCATAACACCAGACTGAAGAACTCCAGAAGTGCAGAGACACATATTTGTGTACCCCAAGCACTATCACATTACTGAAATATGATGATAAAAACAAAAAAAGCATTTTCCTAAGTACAAATATGATATACAATTTAGGCACAATGTCTTTGACCATAGATTACTATGCTTTGCCACTCCTCTCAAACATTCTCTGGCCAATTTTCCCCAGAAAACCATGTCCTAGGCACAAAGAGAAATACAGAGAAATAGGACACATGGAAATACATCCATGCATGGTTATATACATAAACTATCTAACTTTGAAAGGGAACCAAGTAGTACACAGTCAAAACAGATGAAAACTCTGGAAGGAAATCTACGTGATGGCAATTCCCAGGAAAAGCAGATGATGTGCTGTTAGCAACAGCCTGAAGACAGAGGAGAGAAAACGTGAATCAATTGGCCCTGAGATGTAGGATAAGATACCCCTTGGGATGTTAGGACCTAGAGCAAATTGTCTCAAAGAACTTACTAAATTCTAAAAGCAAATTGACATTTATTTCCCATCAGGAAGACATAATGTAGCTTAAATGTTATGAGTCTCTTTACCTCTCTCTTTGAGACAATTTTGGTCTCTTTTACCTTTTTCACTCTTCAATGCCACACTAAATCCACATGGCAGATTAACTTTGAACAAGTTGAGAAGTTACTTTCTTTCTGACATTTTGAAATTCACAAATGTTATGAAGCTTTCACAGATGTGCTAAGGTGTTTGATCCTGTATCATTACTAGACCTCAAAAAGAATTTCCACATAGATGTTTTAATTGAAAAAAATAATTCTTGAAGGTAAAATAATGAAAACCGAGAGGTCCAAAATAAATTTTCTTAAGGAAAAAAAAAAAAAAAAAAAAAAGCAATGGAAAAGCTATCAGGAATCTTACATAGGGTGCATTCTATTCATCGACAATCAGTAGGCACACCCAGGAGTTTCTGGAGATTTTCCTGTGCAGGTAGGCAAACCAATCCTGGGTAAATAATGAAGAGACTAAAAGCAACGGCTAAAGTTATATTTAACTACTTAAAATTTTACCCCAAGACTTAATGTATTAAAACAACAAAGATTGTGTCTCACGACTCTGAGAATAAACTGGGCAGTTTATAGTGGCCCAGCTCAGATGGGGCTGAAAGGGGTTGAAGAGTCTCACTGACATGTTGATGATTGACAAAATGTTAACCAGAGTGACAGAAATAAGATGTCTCTCATCTAGAAGGCTAGTGCAGGCTCTCACCTGGCAGTGGGCTCAGTTTTTCTAAGAGCAGCAAGAAGATAAACTCCAAAGCTCAAGTACTTTTCAATCCTCTGCTTGATTACATTTGCTAAAAACCCTTTGTCCAAAGGAAGATATATGGCCCACCCAGATTCAAAGTATAGAGAAACAGACTCTACCTCTATTGAAGAAAGCAGCTGCAAAGTTGCATTGTTAAAAGGCATGCGTACAGAAATGAGACAAATATGTGGCCCCTTTGTAACCTACCACAGGTAGAGAGGAAGGCTAATTTGTGAACCTCACATTGTTTTAGGAACCCTACAGCAGTGGTTCCCAACCTCTTCCGCACCAGGGACCAGTTTCATGACAGACAATTTTTCCATGGATGAGGGTGGGGTGAGGGTGTGGGGGGATGGTTTCTGATGATTCAAATGTATTACATTGAAGCTCACATTCTGCTGTGCATCCTAGTTCCTAATAGGCCCTGACTGGCACCAGTCTGGGGTCCAGAGGTTGGGGACCACTGCCCTCTAGAAAGCTAGTGCCCAAAAAGTGCTTTGAAGTCTTTTTGTGGTTTCATGGAACCAGATATTTTTCTTGAATCAGAAAGGGATTTTCCTGGCATAATTCAAGGACATATTACAAGTTACTATTATTCCAAAAGGAAACTTTGCCAAGCAGGTGAATGCAAACACAGCTCAGGGTTACAGGGAAGACAATGGGAACCCACTGGGCAGAGAAGGGTGCTGCTGGCTGGTGAAGACTAGCAATTTCTGGGGACTTTGGTCATTCCATCTGGTGTCCCTTGTGCTAAACTGCATATCTATCCAGACTGAATAGTGGCTTGAGGTATTTTAAAAAATCTCTGAGTACAAAAGACTCACTATTAAAATAGTAAACGAAACAGTACTAAACAAATAATGTTTACTTGGTCACAATAGCTAAACTTGCCATTTTGTTCAGTAACATATCCTACTGAATTCTAGAATAGACTTTCTGAGCCATTTCAGTTCCTGTATTCTATAAACTTGAAGACTACTTAATAGCAGTTTCTTTACCATTAACAATATAATTTGTGGTTAATGGTCATTTCTTTACCATTAGCAACATAATGTTACATTTATTTACCATCAATAATATAATTCATAATTTAAGCTTCAGACCAATATCTTATTTTCTGTTGTTCAAAGAATAATCTTTGTGAGCTGAGGACTTTCTTGGATTAATGGCAGAGGATGAATAGCACATTCCACAATGGAGCAAATTGTTTTTTAACATCTCAAAATTTATAATAAAAGCCAATCAAGTTTTAAAATATTTTCTTCCTCTTAATCAGATATTAAAGGATTAGCTACTTTAAAATTCTATTCCCACCTGATCTAGGTTTCTTTTAATTTTCTAAAATAATTTATCTAATAACAATACTTCTTAGTCCGGGAACTTCAGAGAACATTAACACTTTAAAGAAATGTAATTAACCTCTAGTTCAAGGTTTTATCTCATTTTTCAATTCTAATAACTAAGTAGTTGCGGCCACAGAACTATATGAAGAAGGATTCTGAGGTCATGTCTCAGGAGGGAAGAATACAATGATTGATTAGTGATGTCTGGCATGGAAACCAGAGGAAAGACCATATAAATATCATTTACTTCCCATTCTTATTCTATGTCAAATTTGTCATTTAAAAATATTTTATTGAACTTATTGGGGCTACATTGGTTAATAAAATTACATAAGTTTCAGGTGTGCCATTCTATAATGTATCATCTGTACACCATACCATGCATTCACCACCCAAATTCTAGTTTCCTTCCATCAACATGTATCCTCCCTTCACCCTCTTCTACTTCCCTCCACCCACCCACATTTCCCTTTGGTGGCCATCACACGGATGTCTGTGTATGAGCTGGTTTTGGAGGGGGTTTTGCTTAATCTCTTCACCTACTTAACCCATCCCCTACTTTGTGTCCCAACATTTTAAAGACTGAGGAAGGGACTTACCTAAGGTCTAATAATATTTAATAATAAAGTCTAGTCTAAAAACACGTCATAGCTTCCAAGCCAATACTTATGTGGAGCAGGCATTTGTCAATTTTTTTGGCTGCCCATCATCACTTCCTGCTATTTTTATTAGTTTCTCACTTTGTGCCAACATAGTTGGAACACAATTCCCTGTGCTTGCCTCCTAGTGCTGCTCCTATCTCAAACTACAAAAGGTGGGACCTTCCTCCACCACTCCTGGCTGGATGACAGAATAGGACAATGGGTCAGCTTTGGTGATAAGGCATTTGTTCTGGAATTCTGAATCTTGGATCAGCAATGCAAAGAATGAGGAATCGTAGCAGGAGTCAGATGATCCCAACCAAAGCAAGAGCCAAAGCTGGATCAGATGATGGCTGCAGCATGACCTTGACTGCACTTGACTGGCCTTCAACTCTCCACTTCGTAAGCCTCAGACTACCAGCCACTTGTCAGTTATGGGCATCCCTGCTCTGGGTCCAACCATCTCCTTTCAGTTAAGGCCAAGGTTTCTGTCCCTTCAAATCAGGAGTTCTACCTGATTGTTTTATTCAGCTCCACAGTTGTGAAAAAGTATTAGTGATGTGGTTCTTTCCTCAGTCAAGTCATACACTTACATTTATCAGCTCAAAATTGAATAAAATGTGGTCCACTGAAAAATATAAAAAATATGAAAAATATGGTCTTTTGACAATTAAAAATATCTGCTGCTACGTCCTCTCAGATGGTGGGACCAGTACAATTATTCCATGATATTGGTCTTCAAATCTCATCAATATTATGTTATTCTTTCAATAATATCATGGAAAAAGCAAAAATAAAATAACCAACTTGAAACAAAGATTTTATACATTTAATGAGAAATGCCTGGGGAAAATTCCCTCACTTTTCTCAACCCTATCTTTGTTCAGAATACTTGTATCACATCTGCTAACTATAGGTTGTAAAGATTAAAGGGTGGTTTACAGTCCTTTATTCATGTAAAATATAGCAAAGCCATAAAAGTCTTGCTATACAAAGTCTCCACTAATGTGTATTTGGCAAGTAGTCTGCTCGTAAGCTCTGGCTAATTCATCTGCTGTCAGGAAGAAAAGGTAAGAGGACACGCTGTCCTGGAGACTCATAAGCTACTTCCATCACACTAGCATCACTCGGACGCCAGCTCATGGGGCATATATTACTCTTTTTGGATATTTACATTAAGGCTCCATTATACAAAATTTTTCCTTTAGTCTTTCTGTCTTCATTAATGAAAAATGCTACATTAAGACATTTCTACTTACTTTTCCTTCCTGTTTCATAGAGAGACCCATGTATAATCTGCAGAGCCGTCTGAAAAGAATGGCACAAGCAGTCAAAATATTTACATATTTCTCTGTGAAATATTTCATAGGAAGATTTAACAGGCATAGTAAGCTATGACAAGCATGTTCACTTATCTAAAGAAAAATACTTCGAGCTGATTTCCTGGCACTGAGAGGAAAACTAGTTAAGTGACATCTCCCTTTATGGAATGCAATGATTAAACCGATGAGTTGTACTTTACCTTCTCCAAGAAGGGCAGTTTGATTTGGAGCTGTTTTCAGTAACTCTCAATATATTCAGCCAGAAATTATAGAACTTATCACTAATATCAGGAAGATGATCAGGGCTTAACATAGAAGTTAAAACAAAAGCAAAATGAAAAGAAGCTAAAACAAACAAACAACCGCCAACAGCAAAAAAATATTGTATGTGATTGTAGTGATATATATGAATAATTTCACACAAAACTTAGAAAACAGTGAGTGCTTAAATGTTAAGAAGAGCCATGCATTTGAAGATGCAAAATTGGGTATTTGGAAACAGGGTTTTATAAAACATTTTAAATATAGACAAATGAGATTTTTCCTTCTCTTGAATTGTGAGGGAAACATAACTGGAGAATGATGCCACAATCTCTTGCAGGATTTTTCTTCAAGAAGAAGAATGAATGAGGGGGCTCATTGATCCCAAGTGGTAAATGCCCAAGCTCAGAAACCCCTGTCTACTTCCAAAGGATCAAACTCTAATTTCACAAGCCATGGAGAAGCCTCATAGATTCTCTTATACTGAACTCATAAGCATTTCACATCAGAGAGTATGAGGAAGAGTGTAAAATGATAAATGCTGGGCATCTGGAAGACCACATTCCAGCCCAAATTCCTAAACCAGCACGATAGCCTGAACTTAACCTCTACTTTCCACTCTTTCTTACCTGGCGATTAAAGAAAATTCCTTTTCCTCAACATTATTTCAAAAGTCCAATGAGTAAAATAGTTGATAGCATATGCAAAGTACCCTGCTTTGGAGAGGACTATTAACTTGGACTAATAATGCTGGATCCACTGCCTGTTGTGCCAAAAGAGCTGGCCACCACCCCCTCCCCACCATAATCTGTTGCTTATTTGCAAGAGGTCCCCTTCTTAGCAGCTCTGATCACAGGGATTTCACTCTAATCTGTATGCAATTGCTCCACTCAGACATGCATTGGCAACACTTGTGGAACAAAATTTCAATAGCCTCATAAAGTCTACCTTTGGAAAATATTCACACCAAGACATTGTTCCACATTCTGCCCCACCCTCTACTCATTTGCATGGAATAAGATGTCAAGTTGAGTCTCTTAGAAGACCCGTTCTGGCTGTTCAGCATCTAAAATTGATTCCCTGTCAGTAAGAAAGAGCGTGGTCCAGGGACACAGTGCTTCCATCCTAACCTAACTGCTCAGGATTTAAAATCTGCCCATTCCAAAATGACTGCCACAGGAGTTGATGGCAGTTGTCAATTTTTGTCTTCAATTTGTTTTTCAAGGCATTTTTAAACAGAATGAAATTGACAACAAATTTTTTAAATGTAGCACTTTTCTGCTTGAACAGAGAGATATCTGGTAAAATGTTATATTTTATATATAAAAGGGGAGATGAAAAAGCACTGTGGTCAGGATTTTTTAAAAATGGAGGGAAAGGAGAAAATCATTTCTCTGTTATCTAGCCTATACTTCTCCATTCTGCCCCAGAACTAATAAGAGGAACGAACTTTCCTGGGCTGCAAAAGAGATTTAACTGTTGAGAGACAACTCAACTCTTTGAGCAAAATAAAATATTTTGTATTTTAAAAAATCTACATCTTCACTTTGAAAGGCAATGTGTATATAGGAGCAATTTAAATCATGAAGAATAGAGTTTGAAGTCAGAGGTCAAGGTTTTAATCCCAACCTTAATAAGTCATACCTGAGTTACTTCTCTGAGCCTCTTTCTTCATTAATAAAATGTGACTAATAATAGGGTATATTGCAATAGTTTGTTGTAAATATTAAATAAGAGGTCAGCTATGAAGTGCCTACCAGGTGTTTTTGGATGAAGTACTTAAAAGTGTTAGTTTTGCCCTGGCTGGTGTGGCTCCATGGAATGAGTGCTGGCCTGCAAACCAAAGGGACATAGTTCTGACTCCCAGTCAGGGCACCTGCCTGGGTTGTGGGGCAGGTCCCAGTGAGGGGTATGTGAGAGGCAACTGATTGATTTATCTCTTACACATTGATGTTTCTCTTCCTCTCTCCCTCCCTTTCCCTCTCTCTAAAAAAAGTAAATAAATAAAATCTTTAAAAAATAAAATTATTAATTTTATTTCTTCTTTCAAGGAAAAATCCTGAATATTCCTTGTTATTGAATGTCCTACCTCTCAAATAAGTGAGCCTCAATAAAAGAAGTAAATTCCACTAGAGAAGGGCTGCTCTGTCTGTGGAGTAGCCCATTGGCTGTGTCATGCCAAGAGCCCGAGTTGGGCTACAGACCTTTGGGTCCCTGGACTCCCAAGCACCTGCATCATTATGATTTAGCTAGACAGCAGATAGCCACATGGGACAGTAACTACTGCTTGCGAGCTTTGCCATGGCTGCAGACCTACCTTTTAGTTTCCTGGATCCCTAGGCTTCATTCACTTCATCTCTCCTGAACTGCTGTCTTCCTAGTGGCAAGTCCACTTATTCTTTTGACATTTACTGACAGCCCTCTGTATACCAGGCATTTTGATACGTGTTAAGAAGGCAAAAAGAGCCAGATGTATTGCAGTCCCTGTCCTCAAGGAGCTGTCAGGTGTACGTGTGAGATGGGATGGGTGAAACTGGGGGGAGGCTGACAGCATTTATAATTGACACAACGATGGGTCATGATGGAGATGTACAGGAGTTGCTAATCTGCCTTTTGGGGTGGGGTGGGGAGTAGCTGACTTCATAAAGAGAACTTTTGCTTAGCTGAATGTGATTTCCGAATAAACTGCCAGCATAAGGAGTAGCAACATGTAAAGACAGGAACTTCTTGCAAGAACAAGGGGTTGCATGTGGTTGAAATTCAAGGAAAGTTCAGGAAGTTGGCAGAAAATGTAAAAATGGGGTATTAACCTCAAGAATTTTTTGAATTACAAAGCAAGGAGGAACTTAACAGATAATAAGAAAAGCGATATTAGTAATGATGATATACTAATTGCTATGTGCCAGGACACTTTTACATATTAACTCCTTTAATGATAGAAGCATTCTATGATGTAAATAATATTATTGTCCTCATTTTAGAAAAGAGAAACAGTTAAAAATGTCCCTCCAAATATCCCATCTAATTAGTAGCAGAGCTCAGAGTCAGGCCTAGCCAGTCTGGGTCCTGAGCTGGAGTCTCACCCACAATGATATTCTGTCCCTGTTTTTGTGTTTTCAGTTAAGAAAGCTTGTCCCCAACAAGAAAAATGATCAGAGCCCTTGGCTCTGTGACTGATCTCCTGCTACAGCGGCTGTATCAGGACTGCCCTGACTGGCTGCCACTAGAGAAACAAAATTACCTAATTGCCTAGCCATCTGTAGTTAAAAGTGACATTAAATCCTGGTGGCTAAAATTAGCCCACAGAGTGTGCTCATGATGGTTATGGAGCAAAGACAGAAAACAAAGCCAAAAATAAAAACCAGTGGAAAAAACAAAGTGTAGAGGATTTGGAGTAACTATATACTCAGAGTATCGATGATCCCTTGGAATCAAATATTCTTTCTATGGGCACCACATCAGTACACATCTACAAAGTGGGAAATTCCTATCTCATAATGCTGTGAGGATCCCATATCATGTCTTAGCCCTTAGCCTGAGACATACTAAAAATGGTGGGTAGTTTCTTCCTTTTCTTTATTATCTTTTCCCTTCTATCCATTTGTCACTTCTTTTTTCTTTTCTTCCTTTTCCTTCCTTCTTCTCTCATTTCCTTCCTTCCCACTCTTCCTTCTTACCTTCCTAACTCTTATTCCTTATTTTAAATTACCATGTAGTAACTCATCCACTTTTCTGAATGGTGTTTTGCCATTGCATCTAGTAATATGGCTTTAGTGACGAAAACATAAGGAAAAGTCTAATTCTAAGAACTGTAGGTAATTTTTCACAGGATTACTAGATGGCCTATGAGAAATTGTGATAATCTTCTTATAAAGTCCAGAATTGTCAACACAGCAATATCTATTTATGCTTTTCTACTGTAAAATATGCCAGGCTCCCAAGGATATCAGTATTTGTAATACCACACCTCCACCCTACCACTGAAGGACAATGTTTGGTAAATAATGTAATAAAATTATTATTTAATAGAGAATTTCAGCAGTGTTGTAATTGTAAACTTAAGGGTTGAAAGGTATCATGAAAAGAATGCATTCTCAAAATGTGGACACACTAAAGTAGCTCAGAGCTAGAAAAAAACATATGTACATTCAGTTTGAGAGGTCCTCCCTTTATTTTAATTTTTATATATTCATTTTATACAGGAAAAAAACCTACTTTCTATGATATGCTAGCCTCCTAGCTTTATACATACTTATTTAATCAATCATCAATATACATTTTATTCATATTTTAATTTATATATATACCATATCATTACTAAGAATTTTCACAAAATTAATTTTTACAAGTTTGAAACAGTCTCAATTTTAAAAGTAATTGTAATTTACCTTTTTTGGCTTCTATCTATTAGCTGTTTGTCTTATGAATGGAAATATGAAGCAAATAATTAATGTATTCATGTACCATCTTCTTGGGGGTATAAAGGTCAAAAAATAATTTACAAAAATGAGATCTATGACAAAGGGAGAGGAGTAGCATGACCAGCCCCCCCAATTAATCAGCATACAAATTAATATTGGAAGCAATATTTGTTAAAGTTCTTTGCTTCCAATATTAATTTGTATGCTGATTAATTGGGGGGGCTGGAAGAACAGGAAGCACTGTCATCAATAACCTACTATGCCAAGACATTCTCCAGTGTGAATACTAATGAACACAACCACATTGTAGCTAGATGAGTAATCTGAAATTTTTAAACTGAAAATAAAAAGTCTATATATTTTCTAGTCTGTAAGCTATACATATTTTGAATATCATATTATTATTAACAATAGTTGTTATCACAAGAATTATTTACCATTCACAAAGTACCTATGAAGTGTCTCACATTATGCAAAGAACTTTCCATATGTTTTCTCTAGTTTTCACATTCATCTCACAAGATAAGTATTATGACCATCATTTTACAATTCCAGCAACTGAACCTCAGAGAGTTTAATTGCTGTACCTGTAAATCTGTGACTATAAACCTAGGTCTCTTCGATTTCAAATGCTAGACCCTTTCCAATGTAGAGAGAGACTGAAAATACCTTTACAAAAAAATTAGTTCTAATACCATACTCTGTGTTTTTATAAACTAGGTGCTCATTGATAATTGTTATCTTTGGTTTGTTTCAGAAGTTATACATACTTTTTTTTAGAAAATTCCATATTGTCTTTTAACCTCCCAACTTTTGATGTGTTCTAGAAATGATCTTCCATAAAAAGATATGGACAACTGACGGACAGAAATGATCATCTGAGGTAAAGACAGATTCTAAGAGGATAAATCTTCTGAGCAGGAAAATTTCTTTGATGGTGACCTCACCCCATTTCACTTCACACGAAGTGTGTTTTCCACAGTCCTTCTTATTCTTTTCAACTGCCCTTCAATTCTCTTTTGTTAAGGACAAGAGTATATGGGAATCCTATCATTTGAAGCCCAATCAACATGATTTTAAAACATTCTCAGGAAAAAGAGTAGCCATGTTGGTCAGTACTTTTTAAAGAGACAATCATGCATTGGGGATGTATAGGAAATTGGCAGAGTTTGGAAATATTGACAATAAATGTGCACACACTGTGACTAAGAAAAAAGAAATTAACTGTTTGTGTGACTATGAATAAGCTTTCTCTATAAATTGGTTAAATCATACATTGTAAACTTCAGGTTACAAGGCTCTTTAAAACATCCTTGAATAATATCTTTAAAAATGTGTTTAATAGCGAAAAGCTCAACCTAAATGTCCAACTTGATACATTATGGTATCTGTTCAGGAAATATTGTATTTTGTTGCCACCTGTATACTAATATAGGACTATATTTTTATAAATGAGAAATATATCTACCTTAAATTGTTAAATTAAAAAGTAGATTATAAAAATATTAAACATAGTATGAGCCTATTTGAAAAGCATATTTTAAAAATATATTTTTTCATTAAAAGGACATTACTATTATAAATTTTAGTTGTATGAGTTGTTTTCACAGTATTATAAGTCCAAATGTATTGAATTTACATATTAAAAGAGAAAATTAACATGTAATTATATTAAAATGTACTTAAGGGATATTTCATAAAATTTAGTAGCCATTTTTTAAAAATCCTCACTTGAGAATATGTTTAGAGAGGGAGGCAGAGAGAGAAACACTCACTATGAGAAACATGGATGGGTTGCCTTCTGTACAAGGTCTGACCCAACTGGGGATTGAACACGGAACCTTGGTATGTGCCCTGACTGCGAATCAAGCAACATTTTTGGTGTGAGGGATGCTGCACTAGCAACCGAGCCACTTAGCAAGGCCTCAGTAGTCATTTTCAATACAAACGTTATATTAAGAACAGAAAAGTAATTATCTAGATATGATGGCCTATTTATCATAGCAAAATAAGCAATGAACAGTATATTAATTATCAAAACATCAAAACCATTCTCAATAAAACTAGGGTAAATATTGTAATGACTACAATTATTGAGCATTGTGAATAAGCTAATGCAATAAGAAAACCAGATAGCTGTATAATTATTGCAAACAAAAAATAAAACCTCTATTTGCATATAATATTATAGTCAAAATAAACTCCAAAAATCTATGATAAATACTAGTAAAATCCAATGAGACAACTGGATAAAAGAAAACTATTTTTTATATTTTTCTTTATTTGAACACTCATTAAAATATGTATATTTCAAAGACAAAATATGTATATATAATGCCCTGTTAACAATAGTAATGAAAATATAATATACTTTGTAATAATTATTTTAAAAATCATCAAATATTTTTAAAAGTAATAAATAAGTGACTTGAAAAATAAGTGACTTAGAAAGACTAAGTGATGTCTATACAATATTCTTGAGTTATAAATCAGTATCATAAAAATGCATATTTCCTCAAGTAATTACCTATTAATGTTAGTGTATATTAACATTAAATTTTGGCCAAAGTGGGATAGGATCGAGGGTGTGAAGTAGGGATGGCTGGGGTGGGGGGGGCAGGGTGGAGGGGAAATGGAGACAACTGTACTTGAACAACAATTAAAAATTTTAAAAAATGAAAACAAAAAAAAAAGCCATTAAATTTTGGGTTAAGAGACCCTAGAATCTACATTCAAATCTTTCTTCCCAACTGCTTACTGACACTTAAATTACATTTATATTATACTATTATATTACATATAGTGTGAGGGTTAAGATAACTCAGAATAAGACACCATTTAGAGCCTTAATTTAATGTGATTCCATTAAGAACTTGATTTTTTAAATGGGGAGGTTATTTCTAAGTACACATGAAAAAATAGATATGTAATCACTTCTGAAAAACTTTTTAAAAAAGAGATGAGAATAAATGCAATATCACATAAAATTTACTATGCTTGTTATTGAAATCCAAACAGTATGTCATTGGCATAAGCAAAGATGGAAATAAAGCAAAAGTACATGAGGTAAGTTAAAAAATAGACAGATATATCCAAATACTTATGGAAAAAATACAGTTTATTTAATTAATGATTTTAGCATAAATGCTATACATCTTTTAAGTCCAACATTGCAGCATGAAGTATTAAATTGCAGCAGGAATAAAATATAAATTTAAAAGGCCAAAAAAAGACTTAAAGCAAGTTTAGGGAAATGTTTGTACTATATAAATGGTAAGGGTAACTTTATCAAATAATAAATCCAGATGCTATAAAAGTAGCATTTATAGATAACTACATTAAAATTTTATATATATATTATGAAGAGATAATAACTGATATTAAAAGGAAAGGAGACACTGAAAACGTTATCATTAAATGAAGGAGATATAACAAAGCTGACAAATGACTTCTTGGCACAGGGAATAACTAAGTTAAAGTCCTGACAGGGTAGCAATTCATCTGCTAAAGGAAAAATAAGGAGTTTGATGTTGTTATTATTGTAGTAGATGAGATCATTGACCACTATAAAGGCTTTGGATTTTACTCTGAGTGGGATGAGAAGATGTTAGAGGGCTTTTGGTGGAAGAGTGACATGATGTGATATATATTTTAACATTTTTCATTTGCAATTAGATGGAGCTAAAAGCAAAAATAGATAGAATACTGTGGAGTCTATTGCAATAATTCAAACAAGAAATGATGGTGATTGAACTAAGATACCAGCAATAGAGAAAATGAGAAATATTTGTCTTCTGGATGTGTTTATAATCAAGGGCCAATAGAGCGTGTAGAAGCTAGAGGAAGTCTAATGGTGGCACCAACTTTTTTGCCTGATCAACTCAAGTTGCCATTGAGCAAAATGAAGAAAACAGAATATAGAAGGTTTGTAGGTGTGGAAAGACAAGGAATTGAGTTATGGATATGTTGACTAGGAAATAACTAGTATAGATATCAAAGGCAAACTAAAGAGTTGGGTACATAAAACTGGAATTTGGGGAAAAAATCCTGGCAGGATTTAAATTCCAGGGATTTGGGAGTTATTGACAGGAATCGTAGTTAAAATAATGAGACTGGATGAAATCCCTGAGGTTTCTTAAGCAGAGGTATGTGGAATTTGTAAAATTATTGTTCTCTGAAAAGGAAGACTAAAACAAAGACAAAACATTTGTTTATGGCCAGTAAAATGGCTTGTTGTTACAAGTCTTTTTTACATTCTTGTATTTTATCTGATAGTAAAGGATCACCTAGACATAATTTTAATATAGAATAATCTTTATAAACTGAGGGTCATTTTTGTAGGGTGCTAGTGAATCAAATTGTTCTTTGAGACCTGGTAGGTAAAGAGGGAAATAAAAATCGGGCATCTGTCCTGTCTTTCCTATCAAACTTAACCACGAAGTAACCAAATGGTAAGTGAGAGGAAAGTGTTCCATAATAGAAGTATTCCAATTAATAATATAGAGTAAAAATAAAATTAGAGTATTATCAATTGGCATCTCTTAATTATTAACAGATCTAAACATTGAAAATCAATGGCTGCTAAGTTTATTTTTTTAAAGAAGAAAAAATACAGTATATACCTCCTTCCTTCCTGACATGATAAGGAAACCTAAATCTTATCATGTCACAATGTTCAACTACCAATTTACAGGAAATTCCAAAGTCTGAGGGATAAGTTAAATTCACTGTTTAAGGGGGAGAAAGGAAGAATTAGATTCATCTGAAATGACAAACAATTATGATAAAGAAGGTAGCATTGGAGTTGGACTCTGAATAGTAATTACAATTTCAATAAAAAGAAAACTTGAAATGGTTTTCCTATTGAGGGAACAGTCTGAGCAAAAAGAGGAAGAGTCTGATATATTTGTGAGATGGCCAATCATCTGTGTGGCTAGGGAAAAAGCTTAGCAGAATAGTGAAACTTCACTAGAAAGTAAAGTTGGAAGTGTGTGTGTTCCTTATCTGTATTTTCTATTTTCAAAAATTTACTAACTACCTAATATTTAAATTGTACTTGATATACAACATTATATCAGTTTCAGATGTACAACATAGTGATTTGACATTTATATAACTTAGGAATTGATCACCACGATAGGTTCAGTAACCATCTATGATGGTACAGTTATTACAATATTATTGACTATATTCCCTATGCTATATTCCCAAACCAACATGGAATTGTTATGTGATAAATACATTTCTATAGTCATATAAATTCAAGTTTTTAATTGTAATTAAATAAAGGGAATGTTGAGCCAACTGGAAGACTTCAAATACTATGATCAAGTTGTTTTCCCTTTTGCCCCTCACCAGCCTGGACTGTGCAACTAAAGATGTACATGGCTGCAACTCTGTTTCATTACATGTTGATGCTAAGGGTGACACCAGGAATAAATTTTAGGAAAAATTCAGTGGCTTTTTCAGGAATCTAAAATCATTACCATTACTGATATGTTCAATATGAAGTTCAATTAAAGAAATAGAAAATTCCTACTCTGTCTTCAGGGAAGTCTTCCAAGTATAGTTAATGTTGATGCCAATAAATTTTAAAATATACTGTGAATGCAAACAAAGTCAATATAGTTTGGTATAGGCCCCAATAAAGATAGATATTAAAGCTATTGCTTGATTTCAAAACTATCCTTCGTCCTGCAGATTAGAGACAATTTAAAACCTGACAATTGATAAAATATCTGTGAAGTAGAAGAAGCAGAGACAGATGTAGGAGAGAGGACAAAAATGGAAGTAATGATCAGCTAAGTAGAGAGGGCTAATTTAAGAGACTAATGGCAAAAACTTGAGAAAAAGATAGGGGTCTTAGTATCTGGTTCCTGGCAGAGGGAGGCTAAGATAGGGTTCAGGGGCCAAAGCAGGTCTGCGTAGGCAATTACCCAAATTGGCTGAGAGCAGACACCCTTCAAGGGGTATGGACACTTTTTAGCTGGAAAAAATGAAACTAAGATCTTTTCAGAGAAACGGTGTCAGACCCAAGAGTAGCATTCAAATCAAGATATCTGGGTTCCAGGGCATTTAGACTAGAGGGAGAAACAGAGGAGAGAAAAACAAGGGACAAACGAGATTGTCACAACCTTTAAAGCCAGTAAGGATACTGAGATCTCATTCTAATAGGGTTTTTTATAAGGAAAGCAGTTTTGCTAATTTAAAGAAGCAATGCAAAACTAAACCCTTACATTTTGTCTTCCTATGTTTTATTTTAGGAAATCTAGCCAAATTTAATGCTGTCTCAACCTTTGTTTACCATTATTAATCAACGTAAAGTTGATGCCAAGTAATTAATATTTACCTATATATCTCCACACATGTTATTTTTGTATACTATGAAATTATTCATGGACATTTACAGTGTATTTCCTGTTGAGGGCACCATACATTCATGCATCCAACAAATATTAATTGTGTGCATACTATTCTTAAGTTCTGTTGTAACTGCTAGGTGTGTAGTGTACAGGTGAATAAAGCAGACTTGACCTCTGTTCTCATAAAATATATCCCAGTTGAGAGATATGAACATTAAATAAACAAGATGGTAACAAATTCTAGGTAGAGGCTTGAAACAATGGGATGTGACAGTGACCAAGTGACTACTTTAGATTGAAATGAGAGATCGTTCAGGAAAGATCATTGAAGAGGTGGCATTCAACCTGCATCTTGAATTATAAGCAACAGCCAGCTGGAATGAGTGGGATTCAGTGTCTAGGTGAAGGATGGGAAACAAAACAAGGGTTTAGCGATCTGATACCTTGGAAAATGTTTGGGAAAACCACAGGTGTTTGAGTCTAATCTCCTGTGTACACTGAGCCCCTCTTTTCAGAAGCCTCTCTAAAAGAAACATGCCAGAGGGAGATGTTTTTAAAGTTTGGAATCTTCTCTCACCTAGAAGCATGAAGAACTACTGGCAACTTGAAAAGAAGTGCAGATTTCAGCAGAGGAAAAGAGATGAAGCCATCAAGTTTTTATTGTAAGAGCTGAGCTTCATGGGTGAATTTGATACTGGCTACATCCCTCGCAAGCCTGAATGAAATAAATGAGAAATGCAGAAGATGAAGGTACAAACCCAATTTCCTTTTTGCAACAAGACAGAGTCAGTAAGTCTCTGCTGCTTTCTTCCTCTGAAAACTCATCCATATTTTATCTCCCTTCATAAGCAATGTTTAGATAAACCCAGTGAATAATGGGCTTGAAAGGAAACTTTAAAGGTCATCTTGTGTATACCCCTTGCTTCAGGCAAGATTGCCTTCATGCCCACCCAAGAAGCGGTCTTCTCATGTATCAGGTTTTGTTTTGGATGATGTTTATTTTTTCCAGGGGCGGGGGAGTGGGCTAGGGAGGAGAGTAATGAAGAGTGTGTTTGCCTTAAAAGCACAAGCAGAGTTATTTTTACTGTAGGTGCCCTCCCCTCCCTTATAATGCCAGGGGCAGAGTATTCTCCCAATGCCTTATACACTTACTTTTAGCTCTAAATGTATTTGTGCAAATCTCATGAATCATCAAGGCTTTTGAAAATATTTATAGGGAGAGAAACTCTACCCTTTTCATTAGAGTGAGTAAAACTCACATTTGTATCTCGCTATTGTTTAAGGAGAACAATGGATGGGTGGATGAAAGAGAATGTCAGCTGGATCAACAAACAGCTGTTCCAACAAGAAGCCCTGCTACCCTATACAGCAGAGCAGTATTAAATGCTGCTTTCCCTGAAGTCCCTAAAGATGCTCGATTAGTACACAGTACCCTGTTTAAATGAAATAAGACTTTCATCATGTTGGCTACCTCATCTCAGAAAAGAAGCTGTAGGCCTTTAGAGCTTTCTTTATTTGATCTCCCAAGATGACTGTACCACCTTCCAAGACAATGTATTCCAGTGTATTCTTCATTAAATGATTTACTTGAAACTTCTGCAATTGCTGCATAACCCAGTGTCTTCCTATCTGGGCTTTTATGGAAGCAGGGACTCTTGTTTTCAATATGCATATATATCCTTTATAATACTTATAGCCTCTTGCAATATTATTTTCTCTAAGCCAAAAAAACTAAGTATTTTCTAAGTGCGGAATGGTATTCGGTAAAGGTTACGGAAGTTAGACTCAGTTCTGGATGAGAATGTTGGCTCTACCATTGACTAATGTTATGGACAACTTATTTATATAATTGTTAAGACCCAGCTTACTCAACTTTCTTAAAGGTTGTTGGGAGAATTGAATGTGACAGTGCATAAAATAGTTTATAACAACATACCCACTATTTATTATATGACAAGTTTTATCACTGACTACTCACCTTTTTTCCCCTTATCAATAGAAGTTTTTCGAGTTTTTATCTGTTGATTAAGTCATGGAATATAAAGATAAGTTCATTTATCTAAGAACTATAAATAATCCAAGTAATGGAAAGATAACTTTATATTTTATAACCAATTCACATATCTAAATACTTCATTAATAATAAAGTATGAATATTGTGAATTCATATTTGCTTATAATACAAAATGACCCATAAATCATTTTTTGGAGAATCTTCTTAAAGCCTGTCCTGTATAACATATATTCAGAGATTTTATATATATATATATATATATATATATATATATATATATATAGTTTGTGTGTATATATAGTAATTGCAAACAGCATTACATTATATTTTCACATTTCTGAAATTCTTAAGGTATTCAAAATATAAATTTTTTTTTTCTATTGGCTACAGTAATAATTCTGATCAGCATTCTGTGAGCCAAATTATAAATGACAAACAGTAAGTAAGTCCATTGTAAGTACAAATTACAGGGATAGAACACAATATATCCTATATCCCATGCATGCAGTGCCTGAAAATGTACTTTCAAACCAAGTTTTCTTGTACTTATGAGTCATGACAAAACTTATTTTTTTGAGCTCACATATAAGGCATCAGGCACTGTGGCAAAAAATTTGAATGACATAGTCTGGTAGACTTCAACCTGAAGATAAAGAAAAAATGTAAGCATGTAAGTTATAACACAACTTGGCAAATATTAAAGCAGATGAACAAGCAAAGTGTCAGGAAAGAGTTGGGATGGGATAGTTGAGTGGAGGTAGTCTGGATACAGAATGGTGTATTGGGTTTACTAGCCTCAAGACTCTAGGCTATCAATTTACATCTGTGAGGTTGTCAGTCTCCTCACTTGTCAAGTAGAGAACTTACATCAGGAAAATTATAGAATTGAGATTTCAGGATCTCTTATGGAGTCCCTTTCTTTCCAGATATCACAGGTCTCTGAAAACAGAAGGCAATTTCAGATAGCTGTGACCCTAAATGTCTTGATTCAAGACCATTCTCTACCATGATTTAGCAGCTCTCTAGTACCCTCTCCCATGTACCTCCCCTGCCTTAGTATTCACTATCTTCCCCAAATGAAGAATTAAGCAAAAACATTTTAATTAAGAGAATAACATATGCAAATAAAGTCTCGGAGACATGAAAATCACAGCAAAGTAATGAATATTTGGAAGTTTAAGGCGTCTGGAGAAGGTGGGAGCCATGTGAAGAGCAGAAGGAGATGGTTCAAAGAAGGGAGAGCGTGTATCAAGATGAAGAAGAAGGCAACGTTAAAGGCAACAGAAAACTTAAGGAGAGATTCGGTTCCTCAGTTTTGTTTTGTTTTCAACAGAAACAAGAACTCATGAGATTTTAGGGAGTGGGAAGACCATTGGGGTAGTGGTAAGAGGGTGGACTGGAAGGGTTAACAGTGGAGGCTGAGAGATCACACAGCCAGCTCTGGAAGTTCTCCAGGGAAGTCACAACTAAGGCCTGGTCAAAGTCTAAGCTAAACTGATCTTATCATGGGGCCAGAAATAGAGCATTTTGACCATTATATGCAACTGCAATACTAATTTTATAATCTGTCACAAAAACATGTCTTAAAATACAGGACTCAAATGGACCGGAGAATCTGATTCCTCCAACTTCCCCTGTCATGTTTTAATTCTCTGCTTTGGAAAGTCAGGCTTCATAACCTGATTCCTTTTTTTTTTTTTTTTTTTAAGATTTTATTTATTTATTTATTTATTTTGGGAGAGGGAGAGAAACATCAATGTTCGAGAGATACAATGATCTGTCACCTCTCACAAATCTCCATTTAGAGACCTAGCCCACAACCCAGGCATGTGGCCCTGACTGGGAATCGAACTGGCAACCTTTCAGTTTTCAGGCCAGCGCTCAATCCAATGAGACACATCAGCCGGGGCCATAACCCAATTCTTGGGTTCAATGTTGACTGCCTGAATTTACTGTCTAAATTTTCAAAAATGATACATAATCTGCTTAAATCTTTTTTAAAGAATCCTTTTAACTATTACATTAACTTGGAGAGCCCTATTCCATCCATCTCTTGACAATGAGACAGAATCCCATTACACTATAACCCTCAGCTCCATTTTAAATGCCCTGTACTTTGCCAGCAAATTGCCTACATAAAGACTCAGAAACCAGCACTAGTTTTAACCCTATTACAGTCTATTGTGGAGGCTCTGTTATCTTTTTAGAGTGGATGACTATTACACACCACGGGATTCCAGAACCTGGAGCTTCTCTCAGATAAAGAAACATAACCTAACGTCTGCTGTATTTCAGGCTCTGTCAGTTGCTGATAAAGCTAAGAGGATATAAAGATCATCACAGCCATTTCACTCTCCCTGAAGTAATAGTTGAACATTATCTGACAATAGGCTATCAGGATTAGACTGCAGACGGCTGGCTGAGACGGCCCATCTTAGCCCTAACGCAGTCGGCACCTCTTTTGGCAGCCTAACTCCAGTAGTGTCAGAACATTGCACGAGTCTATTAAGATTTACCAAGATATTTACTCGTTGCTATCTATTACAATAAAAGCCTTCTTTTTTAACCTTTCCCTTTATTTACCTGACATTTTCCCCCAATAAAGCACCTATGCACTCCACAGGAGCAAATGTCAATTTAACATTTTCCACTAGGAACCTTCATGACAGCTATAGATGTTTGACAGCATGTAACTTAAGCATTTCAGCAGAGCTTAGCATATTTTCTCTAGAAGCAATAGGTGAAAGTGGAAAGGAAACAATCTACTTGGCAGTAATCAATCTGTACCTAACTAACTGCCTGCATCTCTTGCTCTGTTTTCCCCTTCTTCTCTGGGATGTTGCCATGGTGCCAAATTACGTGTGGTGTGAGTGCTGCTGTTTACAATTTAAAATAAAGTATACGCCCATTCTACAAAATCTGGGGGGAAATACAGACAAGTAGAAGGAGCAGAAGAGAAAAAGTAATCTCTAATAAGCGGCACGTAAGTGTGCTGCTGTTACCTTATTTCTGTTATAGGGTTACATAGCTGTATTTACGTATTAAAGATACAGCGCTTCAGAAAATCAGTAATCACTGTTTTCCATACAGTATTTTTTTCTATGAATAAAAATTTAGAATGTTGCTGGATTTTTTAATTTGTTTTGAATTTAGTATGTTTACCTCTGGTGGGTCCATACTACCTTGTTATACTCAGGAATCTTTTGTTTGCAAGTGACAAAAATCTAAATTAAATTAGCATAAGGAAAAAAAGATTAGGAAAAAAGAAGATAAAAGTTTATTCATATAACTTAGAGGAACAGGAGTAGTTCAGGTATTTTTCTTAATTATTATAAATAGAAAACATTCACATAATGTGGCAAGAAGAGAGAGTTTGGATGTCTTCCCAGCTTAGGACCTCTGAGTAACGGGGGACATACTGGCTCCGAGGAAAGACTCTGGGTGACCCTGGATCATTTGCTACATTAGAGCACATCCCCCACCCCCTGAGAACTATAAGAAATCGGGGAAGAACAGTATCTCAAGGAAAAGGGGACTGCTGTTTCTAAATGCACAACCAGGAAGAATGGTGGGATTGTCAAAACAAAAGCTGAGCATTTTCTAATGTTGCAAACCACTAATCTTCCACAAAGGAACAATGTTCCTTATCTTAGGAAAAAGGAGGAGGATTCATGAGGTGCATTTCAAAGCCTACCTCTGTCCTTCATCAAAGATTTTAATTTATCTCTTCTCACTGTTTCCTCTGTGAATCTGCATTAGTGAGCCATGCCACTGATAAAGATGTTGCATTTCTCGAGCATATTGAGGTATAAGAAGGATTCAGGGTCAACTGTTCATCCCCATGTAATGCACTGAAATTTACATACCAATTGGTCTGTTGCTGGAGATTTAGGTTATCTTTCTTTTCACCATTTTAAATAATGCTACTTTGAACATGAAGAGTTTTCTAAATTTAGAATTAAATAAGACCAATTTCTAGAGGTACAATTACCAGTTCAAAGGGTATAGTTCATTGTAAGACCCACAGTTCACGTTCCCTGGTATCACTGAAACACTATTTTAATGGTTGCAATTTTCTGATGCTGGCTGAACCAGCTGGTTTATTTTGGTATCAAATATCCAGTGGCCTGCTTGTATCCATTCATGTATTTACAGTTGTTGTCACTAAGCACAGTGCCTTGCATTTGAAATGAATTCAGCAAATGTTTCTCAATGATGAATAAGTAGATGCTAATGCTGAGAGTCCAGGGATTTTCTTAATTAATCTGTAGTTAGGATGAAGGTATGAAGAGGAAATTCATCTTGTACACATGCAGGGCACCGAAGACAAATGACTGAGAGAGGAAAGTAACTCCCTTTGT
Organism: Glossophaga mutica; assembly: GCA_039655065.1. Taxonomy (NCBI): domain Eukaryota; kingdom Metazoa; phylum Chordata; class Mammalia; order Chiroptera; family Phyllostomidae; genus Glossophaga; species Glossophaga mutica. The sequence continues at coordinate 26,928,380 of CM077308.1, forward strand.
TTATTAAAGCAGTGATTTTTCAACCTTAGATTGTCAAATAAAAAAAAAATGACAAAAGCCAACACAACAATAGCTGTCTGGTGTGAATGAATCAAAATTATATCTATTTTTGTCAGATAAGTAAAAAATATATTTTTAGGTGTGCCGTGGAAGTTTAGTGATTCGTGTATGTGTGCCATGAAGTAAAAAAAAAAAAAAAGGTTGAAATTGCTGCCTGAAAGTATAAAGAGTAGTTTAAGTTTCATCTGCCTGTCTGCTGCTTGCAGGAACTTAAACTTCTTCAGGTTTCCGAAGGAGATTGAGCAAACCAGTAGAAGCGGCTTGGTGAATATGATGGGAAGAGCTCCAGTGGAGGTTCTTGACCTCCCCAAGCATTGCTTTGCTCATTTGATCCATAGAGCTAAGAACCTGCCATGGCTGCTCCTCACAGCTGCTATAAGGAAGGAATGCCCTAATGGACAAGGAAATTCTTTGTAAATTGCAAATCTGCACAAACAAATCATGCTTACCATTATTACTACAGCTTCAGAAGAGTTGCTCTTAAGTGATTTGATGTCGTAGATCTCTTTATTGAGCTCAAGTTATGATCCCTCTCTCTCCTGAACAAGTCCCATACTTAAAAATATTATATAAAATTTTAGGGAGTTTATGAAAGTCCTAAACTCAGAGGTACATGGGTCACACGTTGAGAATTTGGGGCTTAACATATTATAATATTTTAAAATTATAAGTTATTTCAAGTATCAAACGTCCAGAAAATTATGTAACAGACTCCTGTATACCCATCATTGGCATTTTTTTAAATGTTAACTTTGGGAAATATTTACTACGGATACTTTGTTAAGAAACATCCACTATAAATATAGCCAAATCTAAGTGTGCCACTTCATTCTAGAGTGTTTTATGCAAATAAAATCTAAAACGTTCTCCTTGCTCACAACCCATCTGTCCTTTCGTGAGATAGACATACATGAAAAAAAAAAGAGAAGCCAATCAGATGAGGTAATTATGACTGATTAAAAAGAAGCATCACTGGGAAGTCTAAAGCCATCCGGAAAATCATCCTGGAAGAGGCTTCACTTGAGGTGTTTTTTTAAAAAGTACAAAGATATAAGGGTAAGAGATATCAGCATGAAATGGAAGGCAGGAAGCATGCATTCCCTATTATGGCCAGGCACTATGCCGGGTCTTGGACTCATAATCTAAATAAATTAGATGTGTTTGTTAATCTTAAGAAGCTCCTGCTATAAAGGAAAAAACATAAATACAGAACAAAAAAGAAACAAGAGATAAGATAAAGACTGGCACTGTTTCTGGGAGGGTGCAAAACATGTTTTCCAGAGAAAGCATCTTTTGAGATTGGCTTTGAAGTGTGAACGGAATTTAAGCAGGAATAATAGCATTGGTAAAGAAATAGTGATCTGAAACAGCATACTACTATTACGGAAACATAATGGGGACACATTGCAAATGGGGCCAGAGGCAGACAGTGGACCGAAAGTGCTTTTCTAAGGAAAAAGCACTTCATCCTGAAGATGATTCCAAATTTCCTTGAGGATAAGAATAACCAAATGTTTGATTTAAAAAAAAAAAAAAAAGATTCTCAGCCCATACCTTCCAAGATTCTCATTCAAAAGCTGGGAGAAATTTTCTGTTGTTTACTGTTGTCCTGAGGGATTATTATTTTCAGTCAAAATTAGAAAATACTACTGGTGGTAACAAATATTCAGTAAGGGGTTTTAAGCTCTAAAAATGTATAACTAGTCCTAGAATGTGGGATCATTCCTTTGATGGCAGTGTGGGCCCTTATTAAAGTTTGAAGCAAGAACATATTACAATGCCCAATAGTTTTATATATATAAAATCTTAGCCTTTGTGCCATTTATTCTCGCTTTATTTCAGTGGAGATAACCAATAGCTGGTGGTGACCCTCTTTATCAAAGTTCATCATCTTACATCTTAGCTCCCTTTCTGATTTCCTTTCACCTTCATGGACTCAGCCTGGTTCCTAATACTTTGATCTTAAGTACTATTTACTTTAGTTTGTGCTTTGGTCTCCTCGGGTCTTCTTCACATATACCAAGTTCTAGAGGCCCAGTAGGAGATACAAGAGCTTATTTATAACACTAGGCCAATGTCTTCATTATTTCTGCATTCTTTTAACGGCTCAACATTCTGCTTACATTCACTACTTCAACAGCTGAACAAAAGTGATGACACGCAATCAACCAATTCTGTCATTTATTCATGCAACAAATGTTGCTTGTGTGCCAATTATATGTTAGGCTCTATACTAGGTACTGGAAACACAAAGATGAATAAAATAGAGGTTTGTGCCTTTCTGGAGTTCAGAGTGTAGGAGTGGGAGGAGCATGAGATTAAAAAAATTGCTAGAAAGTGGATTTAATTTTAAAATAGAAGGAATTAAAATATTTTGGGAGCACAGAGGATGGAATCATCAAATGCTGATCTGTGGGGTCAAGAAAAGTTTCACAGAGAAGGTGACTTTCAAATGGAAGGAGTAACAGAAAATGTCCAAGCGTAAAGGGATGTAGTGGGGGAGGGGAGCAATGTCTACACTCAGTGTTCTCTGGCACCCTTGGGTGACCATTGTCTTTCAGTTTAGTTTATCCCCAGTCCCTCTGAACTCTTCCCTAGACATTTCTGATCTTCTATCCTTTTTGCTTCATAGTTTTAAGTTAGAGCTAGGTAAGACTACAAACATTTCCCTAGGTTTAAACCAGAATTATATCAACCTGCCCAGGTTCACATGTACACTCTGTAACTATTGTCTGAGCCTCGCTTTGGAAACCAAACCTGAAACCAGATCATTTTCAAGTGGTTTCAAGTTTCACCACCAACAATTCACATGATACCAGGCTCAATTCATGTATAATATAAGCAGGTGTAAAATTTCAGCCACAAGTCACTATAGACATATGTTGGATGGGCCTGGTACTTGGCTCCACCAAAATGATTTGAGTCTCCACAGAGAAAACATTTCCATTTGTCATCCCTGCAAGTATTCTGCCTTCTAACACATACACCACTAACCACTGCTCTGATTGTGAAAATAACACTTCCTGATTCGCAAAGTTCAGACAACAGATGCACCATCTCCGAACTGACAGCCTGGTATGTCGAGGCATAACAGTGGCCAGCCACGGAGCTTAGTGAAAACAAACACAGCGTTTTAGAATAATGGGAGATGATGAAATGGATCTGCAATGAGGACTTAATATGTGATTTTAAAAACCACTAACATATGAGGAAACTTTCCAACTTACAACAGTGTGGAAAGTAATGCAATAATACATTTGATTAGAAAGTACTTCAGGATGTATTAATGTAAGCACTTAGCAAGTCTCTCAAACATACCATTCTGCAAGGAGCATATAGATTTTTTCCAAACATATCCATTTCCATTTAGGTTATGCTCTAGTTGATGGCTCTAAATGCAAGGGAAACTTCTATGAGCTCTTTTATTTTATGTACATTAAATTCAGATCTCTTGATCCCATCTTGTTTTGATATTTTAAAATGGAAACCAAACACCAAAACACTTCAATCTCTGTAATTCTTCATTCCAGCTATACATATTAGCCTGCTTCTGAAAGTATCTTTCCTTTTCAAATTATTGTAAAACAGTCATTTAACACTAAATTCTTTCCCTCTGATTCTCTGGGGATCATGATTCACTTTCAATTCAAAAGGGCAAAAGGCTCTGTCAGATAATAAATCTATAGTTAACCTGGAAAGACTTATGTTTAACTAGTCTCCTTGGCAATGTTTGCATTCAGCTGTTCTGACACAGGGAGCAACATGTGAGAGCCAAATAGAGAAACAGAATGCAAAACCCAGGGAAGGAAAGGAGAGGAAAAGAAAGGGAAGGGGAGGGGAGGGAAAAGAAAGCGGAAAAGGCTTGTTTGCTTAAATAAAAGTAATAGTAGGAAAGTGTAGTAAACTTTAGAAGTTTAGACAAGTATAAGTAACATAGGTAAGTTTGGGAAAACAGACACACAGGCAAACAAAAAATGAGAAAAGTTTGCAATTGTAAAAGTAAACATAGGTTTATCATCAATGGGCAGAGCCTCATCAGAAAGGAAACCAGAAGGCTGGGCTTCTTCCCTTTGCAATGGACCATTAGTAGAATTCACACTGACAGGAGAGGCTGCCCGAGGGAGGCAGCAGAGCCCTGCCAGAGTCTGCCAGCAGCAGCAAAAGGAAAAATCCTCACTTCAGAGCTATTAACTTAGGTGTACACCCAAATTACCTGAGGAGGTTTTTGTAAAAATGCACCTGCCTGGCCACTAATATGAATATCTAATTCTCAGTTTAAATTCTGGACTGTTCCCAAAATGTCTACCACACAAATCTGTATTTTTTTATAACACCTACAGTAATTCTCTCACTTGCCATGGTTAGGAACAATTCTGCATCTTCGGCCTTTGTTACTGCCCATAAATTTCATCAGTGACACTGCAGCCCTCATGCAGATCCATGCCAGTCCCTGGATGACATGAAATGTTTAAATCTTTTTCTGTAGGTGTATTCATTTTCCTAGGTCTGCTGTAACAAAGTACCATAAACTGAGTGGCTTTTGGAGCCACAGAAATTTATTGTCTCACCTTTCTGGGAGCCCAGAAAGCTGAGATCAAGATATTGGCAAGATTGGATCCTTCCGACAGCTAGAAGGGAGAGTCTGTTCCGTGACTCTCTCCTAGCTTCTGCTGCTTTGCTGGCATTCTTTGCATTCCTTGGCTGTGGCATCATAAATCCAGTCTTCACGTGGTGTTCTTCCTATGTGTCTCTCTCTATGTCCAAATTTTCCCTTTTTATAAGGACACAGTCATATTGGGTTAGGAACGACCCTAAAAACCTCTTAACTTGATCATCTGCAAAAACCCTATTTCCAAATAATGTCACATTTACAGGTACTGGGGTAGGGGAGACACAATTTAACCCAAAATAATAGTTCCTTTATTCATTTAGGCAACATGTATTTATGATTCAAAGTCTATATGCTAGAAATTGTCCTGGGCAATGAGTGTGCCAAAATTAACAAGTCAACTTTAAGATCATGGAATTCCCTGTAAAATGTTGATATCAGTGTATATAAGAGTAATGAGCACACTGTAGTCCTGAGAAGTAGCTCATTTATTAATTCATTCCTTGATAATTTCTATCATGTAGAATATTGTGTTAGGAGCCACATATAAAGAGATAATGCATAGTTTCCACCTTTAGGATGTTTATGCTCTAGTAAGGAACACACACACACAAATACAGAGTAATACATACTAGAAGAGAGGGATGTGTATTGTGGAAAAATGGAGGCACTGAAGCAGGGGAGTCACAAACTACTTTCAAGAGGAGAGGATACTCGAAATGTGTCTTGGCAGTTGGGTTAGGGACAAATGATCGAGGATGTTCTATGCATAAAAAAAAGCATGCGTAAAAGCAAGGAGACAAGAAAAAAGCACGACATGTTTGGAGACTTGTGAGTAAATCAGTTTGTTGGGGAAAGGAGGAGTGTGGAGGTGGGGATGGGACAGAGAGCTCTGTACAGTGTCTCAGAGTCTGCCTTTCATTCCAGAGTTAACAGAGACAAAAGGGGAAAGTAATGGGATTGGTTATGTGTTTCAGGAAACTCGATTTGAAAATGGTGTGGATAATAGGATGGAGGAAGGCAAGGCTGGGTGCTTGAAGACTACTGTGATAGCCCAGATAAGAAAGAAGGAGATCCTGAATTCAGACAGTAGCGGTAAAGCAGGTAAGAGAGGGAGGAAGAGCTATAGGGAGTATTGGGGAGATGGGATCTACAGCAACCAATTAAACATAGGAAGAAACTGTCCAACCATGGAGGGAATAGGGGAAAAGGATGAACCTAGAGCATACATGTTATCAGAGAAGTTATGTTTTGTTCCCTACTTATAGCTGCTTTGATTACTTGTTCTATGCCTGAAATGTATTTTCTTCCATGAACAAGAAAGAATTCATCTTTTAAAATTCAGTCCAACATCATGTCAAAAAAGCTGTCCAGTCCGTCTTTCCCTACTCTATTCCTATAGTACCTTTGATGCCTATATTCTTATGAACTTTGTGTATACATGTTTTGAAACAGTACACCCTGATGCCCAGCACAGTGATTTGGCTCTAGAAACAGCCAAAAAATATTGATAAAATGAATGAATATATGTATGTGATATACTTTCCACCCAGGCAATATAAGTTTGGCAATGTAGACAGTTTTTCATGAAATAAATAGGTAAATAAATAAGTAAATAAATAAATAAATGAAACTGCATTACTGAAGCTATGGTTATCTGGAAAATGTGATAATTCTAGCTCAATGTAGTATTGTTCTCTCTTGTATTTGAGAGAATTCAATTAGTGTTGTGCTTAATACTTCATGCTAACACTGGAAATAGTTATAGCAAGACTCCCGTCTCCTCGTCCCTCGGTATTTATACATCATCAAGCTGGAATGCAGGACTGGGAAGGAATACTTGTAATACAAGTGAAAGTGGGTTAGACAGACTCCGTCAAAATAGAGCTGCAGCACTCCTCTCTCTATAATTTTTTTCCTAGCACACCATCCACAGGAAACAAGGCTTCATCCAGGCCCCACATTTCCACATCAGTTGGGCTTTTAATGTGTTAATGAAGTTAGTTGGTGAAGGAACTACAACATTCTCCCAATGATGAATGCTGGAAGCACACACAACCTGACTCTTTTAAACTTTGGTGCCAAAGGCATTACAGGAACCAATGAATGAAATGAAAATGTTTTGAAACCCAAGTCTCTTTAATAGCCTAAGCAATCATCAGTAAATTGCAGAACTTTACAGGTATAATTTTCAGTAAGGGTCAGGGAAATTCATTCATTAGAATTACGGAAGATAAAAATTTAAACGTCCCTGTAATATTTATAGGAAAAGTGTCATCAGTCTAAAGCGGCCTTAAATCACATTCATCCATTATTAAGCACTCCTCTACATTTCTGAGTGAAGTTTCTAATGGGATGAAATCTCCTCTGCTGAAGCAACATCATGACTGTCTATTTATAGCAGAGTTGTCTTTGGTTATGGAAATGCCTTTTTAGGTTGGGTATTAAAGTAGGTTTTCTCTTTAAAGGAAGACATCTAACTTTAAATGAAAGTAATCCATTACTTAGTAAACAGGGGAGTTCACTAAAATTGGAACCACCAACTAATTATATAATGCTTGGCATGTGAGCCCAGTACTACAGTTTGTCTGAAGTCCAGTGTTTAAGTTTTATTTTGTTTTGTTTTTAAGAGATAGGGTTCCACTTTCTAAAATGGAAGAGAAAAAAAAAAAACAGCAGAGATTCCTCCTTGCATGAGAAAATTGGGTTAAATGTGTTCCGCCTTTACTATTAAGCACTCTTGCGGTCAAGTAGACCATTCTCTCTTTATACCATTAAAGATCAATTATCATCCTATTAATGTTAATTTCCTTCCCACACATACCTGAGCTTTTGACAATAATAGCCCTCTCATAACCATCACTAATAAATTGAGAACACCCTGTTAAAATACACAAACCTGAAGACACACCAATGTATCTGTTCAATTCCTATTTACAAATGACATCACCAATGTAATTATTTGCTATTCAATTTGAAAAATTGTGCCTTTTGCTAAGAAAGCCTCAGGGTGCATCCACATCATTAATTATGATATGTAAAATATTTAAAGCCAGTGACAGCACTAGTGAAACATAAGAAGAACAACGCAGCAGGAGCAGGGCTTAAAAATAGCAATAGGCAGCATCCTTTGCCTGCACTTCCCTGTCCCAATTACACAGATAACTCAGGTGTGAACAAGAATAATTGAGTCATGCCTTTACTTTGTTCTGAAGGTGTAGATCTGGCCAAATACCAGAATCTATTAGGGATGATGAGAATCTTCTGTTAAATGTGCCTAGAGGCTAACAAATGATAAGTGGAAAGAGTAATAAAATGTGCCCTGAACATTTGGTAGCAAACATTCCATTTTATAATATAGGCATTTATTCAAGGCATAACTTTATTTATTAGGCCAAGTTAACAGCATCTACTATATTTTTATCTCATGGAAGAGTGTAAGAGTCAGCAGCCCAATCAAAGAAATTCCAAAAAGTGTAACTGTAAAAGTGGGGGGGGGGGGTGCAGAATGACAGGTAAGACTACAATGAAAAAAAAGTGTGGGGGGTGGGAAGCAGAGGATCTAAACTATAAACTTCGAAGAAATGGGATCAACAGAGGTTAGAACCTTAATGAAGCTTTTGGAGGTGGTTGATCCATTTGGATTGTAATGACTTTATTTCAAAGGAGCTGGTGATTCGAAATGTGAACCCTTGGAGGCTCTGCCAAAGACAGCATCTGCATGATAGCCTGGCCACCTTGCCTAAGAATAAGGCCCAGAGTGGGTGATCTAAGGAACGAAGTCAAGGAAGGTACAAATTAAATCCCTTTTTGTCTGTAACCTTGTGTGGGTAATACAAGCTCTCTATTGTGCTAATGCTTCACACTTGCACTGGACGGGTACCCAAAACTAAGTCAACATGAATTTTTATAAAACCAACAAAACTTTTGTTAAAGTCAGAATTATAAAAGGGGGGATAAACCTTTCATGTGCCATGGGCATCTACTGGGTCTAAACATCAGAATATTACCCGATTCTGTGAGAAACCCTGTGAAGGGGCGTCTTCCACACGAGGAGCTCATCAGGGTACTGAGAAGATTTAGACTGACATTGGATTCCAGCACCCTCTATGTGTAAAGTAAGAATTTTTATAAAAATTAGTTATCTTTTCCTATCTCATATCTGATACCGGATCTTTATTGGCAGTTATTCCCCTGGCAAGCAATCACTCAAGCATACTAAATCTGTAATTAAAACTCCGAACTCAGTGTGTTAGTGTTCACTGCATTCAACGTTGGTTCTCGAGCACAGCTGCCACCTCCTGCTGCGCACGAGCATAACCAGGCACGCAGACACTTGGGCCTCCACGCCCACCTCGCTCGCCCCCTTCTGTGCCTGCATCTGTCAGCATCCCTCACTCATCTCAGTATTCTCGTGCAGCATCCTGAGAACGAGACATGTTTGTTGGTTTATCTTAATTCAGGTCTATAATGTTGTTATCCTTTTTTAAATTATATTTTTTCCATTACTATTCAGTCCCCTTATGTCCCCCCACTCCTGCAATCACTATGCTGTTGTCCACATCCGTGAGTCCTTTTTCCTTTCTGCTCCATCCCTCCACCCCCTACCTCTCCCTTAGCTGTCACCCTGCTCTCTATCTATGAGTCTATTTTCCTTGTTAGTTCAGTTTTTAAAAGCTCCTTGCCTAGAATGAGGTTTCCTCTAACATCTCTTTCTCTATCATGTATTCTTCTCCTTTCTTAAGAGATGGTTCAAGGCTCCATCATCTATTTTGCATAGCAGGTAATATTTCACACTACTCTGAAGCCATTGGATTTGCAGGAAAATTAGGAGATGAAGGGTGAAGTGTGCATGCCATAGGCCCTGAGGTCCCGTGTTACATAACAGAGAACCAAGAATCCACGAAGACTGAGGACTCTATAGTGTAACACCCAGAGCAAATTTTTATAAGCTGAAGTAAAATAGAAAGTTCCAGAGTTCTATATCCATGCCAGTGCAGAACCACAGACTACTTAATATACCACCTTCCTCTCCATATTTTCGTCTCCAATTGAAATTAGTTCTTCAGCCAAAAACTTTCCTACATAAACATTATAAAAGTAATACATTCTTCAATATTTGTTGGTGGTGGTGGTTTCCTTCCTTCCTTCCTTCCTTCCTTCCTTCCTTCCTTCCTTCCTTCCTTCCTTCCTCTTTCTTTCTTTCTCTTTCTTTCTTTCTTTCTTTCTTTCTTTCTTTCTTTCTTTCTTTTCTTTCTTTCTTTCTTTCTTTCTTTCTTTCTTTCTTTCTTTCTTTCTTTCTTTCTTTCTCTCTTTCTTTCCTTCTCTTTCCCTCCCTTCCTTTCTCCCTCCCTCCCTTCCTTCCTTCCTTCCTTCCTCCCTCCCTCCCTCCCTCCCTCCCTCCCTCCCTCCCTCCCTCCCTCTCTTTCTTTCTTTCTTTCTTTCTTTCTTTCTTTCTTTCTTTCTTTCTTTCTTTCTTTCCATTTCAAAATCCAATCATAGCACACCAAGTCTGGGAACCATGTGTTTTAGAGAACAATGACTTCTAACTCAGGTTATATACACCAAGTCACAGCTACAGCTGACCCAAAATACACAATCACAAAATGTGTTAAAAAAATCACACTCTTGTTCACTATGCTATATTATATGTGAGCAATCCCGAAAACATTCTGAGCCCTCATTTTTTCATTTAACATTGTGAAAGTTTAGATGAAAACCAAATACTCACTGCAGAGATCTTATGTATTCCAGCCAAGTGTAATTGGGGCCTTTCATTCTTTCCTAGTGGTCATACTGTTGGTCAAATAGATTCAGAGTTGGGTATTTGTCAGCTCTCATATTAGCACTTAAAAAAAGTATTAATTCTCTGGTTACAGAGCTTAGCTCCACCCCTGGCAACTGAAATTATTCTACAGAAGGTGTGGTTCTTCCACCTACAAGTTCTTTTGAGTCTCTTTTTGGGGCTGAGGTGGATGAGCAGACATGGGCATATTTCATGCAGGCCTTGAAGATATGCTTGATGTCTTCAAGTCAAAACTCCTGCAGGTTTCATAGAATTGGTCTCAACCTCTTTGGTACACAATGGCTTCCTCGGTAAAAATGCAGTCAGAGAACACAGGCAGCAAAGCATATTAAGAGGTAAAAAAAAGTATTCAGGGCACCTGGAGTCAACCACATGGTAAGCACACCAGAAAGAGAACTGGACCTGACACTGAAGCTGGAAAGCAAAGGGTTCTGAAAAAGCCTGGGGAGAGTGAGAGAGGGCTGATGGTGAGCTGTACAGAGACTGGAAGTAAATAAGACGGTCTTCATGACCATATGAGCATCAACAGACCAACAATGTTGTGTGGACAGAGAAGCATTCAGAAAGGTCATCTGTTTGGAAGTATTACTTGGAAGTAGTGGTTTTGGTCTCGTGCAAGTGTAAGAAAATGCCTTAAAAGTCGGTCTTGGTTGAATTCTTCTCAAACAGCTTTGCCAGTTTGGCCAAAATCAATTAGAATAAACAATTTGTCTCAAGAAAAAGCTAATTCAATGAGGGAAATCTAGAAGACTCTAGGCAAACCAAGAATGAATATATTGACACCTTGCTCTGCACCCGTACACATGCAGATGTACACACCCATCTATGAATATTTATGAGACTGGAGAACTAGAAAGTCAACAGATGTTTACATGTTGTGAATATTTGAGGCAAAAAATAGTTTGTATGTTGATGTAAAAGGCGTTTTATATATTTTAAAAACCATCCTACACTTTTCAACAAGTGATATCACAATTTCTGTCACTCCTTTAAAAGAAACCTGTAACATGGTCCTGTTGAAACAATTTTTAAACAATTTTCTGTTTAGTCTACTTGTCTTTATCAGAAGTGATTATGAAATTTGCTAAATAAATAAGACATCCTCCCTAAATGCATGCCATATATATGTATATAATATCTTTGAGAAATTTTTTAAATTTGCAAATTCACATCTCCAAATCAAATAGCAGTATATTCAGTCTTTTTCAGGTGTATTAAAAAAGAAAAAAAAAAACAGGCGTATGTCTATAATTATTTTTACCATTGTGAGAAGTCACACTGACCCTGCTTGTTTCCTTCTAGCCTGCTCTTTTCCAGTATATCCACAGAAAATCTTCAAGGCCCTCAAGCAAACTTTCAATGTGAAGGTGATAAAGAACTTTTCAAAACCCCATTTTTCATATCAAATGAGGCAATTCCAATTTTCTAATACAGTGATTTCATATTACAGACTTAGTGTACTTTCACCAGTGTTTTCTGGTTTCTACCTTGGCAAAGAAATACACTGAAATCAGAGAAAAAGTAGATAAATAGTAATGATGAATTTAGCTATCCCCAGGATCATGAAGATTAAATAGAATAATTTATGAAAACACCTTCTATAATGCTAACTATATTGAGCTATTCCATAATTTCCCTCCCCATTATTTGCTTTTTACAACACTTTTTTATATGTATATTATCTGAGGCAGCACACTCTAGAATAGTGGTTAGGAATATTTACTTTGGAATCAGAGAAACCTGGATTCAAATCTTGATTCTGCCAAATGAATTTGGGCAAGTACTTAATCTCTTTGAAGCTAATATTTATTTTCCCTACCTATAAAATGGGAACAATAATGCTTACTTCCCAGAGTTTTAGCAATTATTGAATGAAATAACACACTCAAAGTCCCTAACCTATGGTAGATACTCAATAAGCTATATCATTTATTTTTAGCTTTGTTTTTTTTCCCCTAATGCTGTTGAAGTCATTACGTGCATTTCATACCTAAGGAAACTAAGGACAAAGAAGTTAAGAGAATCCCCAGTTGCCACAGAGAGGATGAGGAAGACAAGAGCAAGCATATTTTGACCTTTGCCTAAGCCATTTTCTTCCCAGTGGCGAGATGCAAATGTGTCATCTAGATACACAGAAATAATCTGGACTGCATTCTCCATTGCTAGCAAAACCAATAGACTCCATGACATTAAATAAAGAGCCTGAAATATGAGTATTTACAGCTTTAAGACATTTCGTTCAATAGGTGAGTCACCCATTACTCAGCAAGGTAGATGTTGAAGAAGAAATCTCACTATAATTTTAGTCTCTTGTGAATTTAAAGACTTGAAGAAGAACAACGTTGACTCTTAGACAAACTTTATGGTCAACCAATAGGACATCCTCCTCAATGCCATTTGGGATGATTGGCATTGTTATGGGTCTAAAAATTTAGATTTTACACAATTTTCTCTTGTTTTTCCCCCCATATTCTCTCTCTGATTTAGTTCTCACCCCAACAAGTGTGGATATAAGAATCTGTATCTGTATTATTTCCCATACAGCCTACATGGGGACAAGCAAATACTATTCTTTAGGAACTATATGCTGGCTCCATGTTTGGCTTAGTAATCATATTAAGTTTAATGAAGTTGCACATGCAAAACACTGATTTTTCTTGTAATTTCAAGTCTAGCATTAGCTGTTAGCTTACTGATTAGGCAGATAGTATATTTCTCCAATGAATATGTTCAATAAATTATATAATGACAAGATCCCAGTATTTATTATTGATTCAATTAAACTATCCAACCACATCTACACATTATTCTTTAACACAACCTTATCACTTTTTTTACAGCTCATAAACTACCTTAACATGCACCATAGTCAAATAAATCTTTTTAATGGCTTCAAAAAAACTGTCAAACACACAGACTGCAGTTAAAAAATATACATCCATTCCCACTGAATTTTATCACAAGCTTCTAATTCCCAAGAGTAGATCTAATCAAACACATTGGCTATTTTTAAACCCAGCTTGAGAATTATTTTAAGTTGCATTTATTTTACCTGCCAACACATTCTTCCCTTTTTTCTTGTTCATCTTTCCAGAGCAGCAAATACTTTGGACTATCAGCCACCACCTACCTGGATGACCTTGGGAAAGTCATGTCATTGCTCATACCCAGATTCATCGTCCCCAAAGTGGAGACATTGAACAAGCTGACCTTAGAACACATTTTCCAGCTATAACGTTTTTGGATTTTGCCTCAGTTGAGGAAGCCAAGCATAAGATATGGAGGTTACTGGGGAGTCAAAATGTACTTTTGGCTCCCTAGATCCTCTTAAGGTATTAACCACTCTATTTCTCCAAGGCTTTATTGAATTACATAACTTCTTTTAGGCATTATATGATATAGAGCACACAAATAAGCCAATACTTCCAGTACCATTGAGAAGAAAGGTAGGTTTTGGGGTCAGACACAGCTAGATAAGAGTCTAGCCTCCATCATTTGCCTGTGATCATAGGCAAGCCACTTACTCTCTCTGAACATCAGTTTTCTCTTGTGAGGCTAATAATAATATCTACAATAGGGATTAAGTCTTAAATGAGAAATTAGTCATAAATTTCTTAATGTGGTATCCAGAACAAGGACTCAATTAAGAAAATTTTTAATACTTTTTCATCACAAAAAGGATTTCTTTATTTCAAGTTTTTGTGTTTTATTTTTACTTGAATTAACCAACATATTCCTTTCTCACTGGAAGCCCCCACAATTTACTCCAATAAGTAAAAGGATTCTGCCATCTCCAATGTCATGCTTTTACATGGAGCTTCATAATGCAGGAAATGTTGGGGGATGACTAACCTTTATAAATGTGACATAGATTGGTTCTAAAGGTGACAGAATGGCCCTATAGGACCTTGAATGTAAGCTGGAAAAAGAGATTATTTGAGCTAAGTATGGCTTAAAAGACCCTCTCCTCATTATAGGAAGCCTTTAACATTTACAGTCATACCTTGTTACTCATCGGCTTCAGAACACATCAAACCCTGTCCTCATCTCGTTTTGATGAGAAAAAAAATGTTTCAGCACTCAGCACTTGCTCAGGACTTGTTGCACTTGCTAGAACTTGTATGAGTCACGACACTGCCCCACAGCAGCACTCGTCAAGAGTTTCTGAATGAATTAACAATGACTACTGAGGTACCACTGTATTCAACAAATATTTAACTAGAGAATTAATGACAAGTACTGAGGTACCACCGTATTTAGCAAATACTTAATGAGCTTCTACTCTGTGCCAACAAACCTGGTTCCTGCCCTCACGAAACATCTACTCTAATAAGTAATCAAGAAAATTCAGAGGAGTATGACTTAGTTATCAGAGTAAAGTTTATTGCGCTAGGAAAATGCATGGAAGGGACACCTGTTCCCAACTTCACACATCAGTTAAAGTCTCCTGGAGACCTAAGGGATGTATAAAAGGGGTCAAAGAAACAGGGGAGAATTAATGTACTTTCTATTTCCACTATCTGATATTCTCCTTTCTGCAAAAACCAAACTAAAAAACAAAACTCACTTGTTCATCTAATCAAATGATTGTTTATTTAACATTTAATTTATAAAGAATAACATATAATATATTCCAGATTCAGTTTTCAGTAAACAGAGCAAAATAGTAGTGAACACAGGAACCCATGTCCTCATCTCTTGAAGTCCAATTCCTAAAACAGGAGACATGCAGTAATGAAGCTAACCAGACATATAGCTCAAGGTCAGTTATTGAACAGTTTTATGAGGAAAATTATTGTGGGGAAGGAAATAGTTTTTGATGGTAGAGGCAGGAAAGGCTGCAGAGATAGCAGTTGAGTAGAGATTTGTCAGAAGTGTGTCACCCTGCAAATATCTAAAGAAATAGTATTCTAAGCAGAGGAATTTCAAGTGCAAAGGCCCTGATGCAGGAATATACTTGGTGTTCAAGTAAGAGGGCCACATAACTGGGTCACTTCCTATGGACCATGCACTGTGCTGGGCAGGGAGAAATTAAGGGCAAGACATAGAGCTGGAATAATCACAAAGCCTAGGGACTAGACTAGACAAAGTCTAGAGTCTGCTATTGATTAATAACAAATAATAATATGAGTGAGTTTTAAAAATGTATAAGGCAGATAGGTACTTAGGGAAATGACTGAACAGGTAGGTGGAAATGACAAAGCCAGAGGATTCACAACAGACCTCTCCAAGGAAGGTAAAAGTGAACTTTGCCTATTTTCATTGAATTATGAGACTGCGAAAGCACAGACTACAGGGACCAAATCTGCTTCAAATGACCACTTTTTAACTTATTCCTCTCTATATTTGTACTGTAGACTGACTTCTGTCCCTTCAACATTTCTATGCTGAAGTTCTAATCCCCAGTGCAATTGCATTTGCAGATAGAGGTTTTCAGGAGGTAATTAAGGTTAAATGATGTCATAAAGGTGAGATCATAATTCCATAGGACTGATGTCCTTATGAAAAGAGGAAGAGACACCGGGGCTCTCTCTGTCCGTGCATGAGCAGAGGAGAGGTCATGCGAGGATGCAGCAAGAAGGTGGGCATCTACAGGCCAGGACGAGGGTCCAACCTGGAAACCAATCCTGACAGCACATTGGTCTTAGACTTCCAGCCTCCAGAACTGTGAGCAAAAACAATTTTGTTCTTCGAACCACCCAATCTGTGGTACTGTGTTGAGGTAGCCAAAGCTGACTAATACATGAGGCATGTATCTATATGTAATGCGCCTCCTATTTCCCCGTGCCTTTGCTTAACCTTTCCTACTAGCTATTTCAATAGGTACATAGTGATGGCTTCTCAGCTCTTGTACTAATGTGAGTGACAACCCCATCCAGGCCTGGACCATGCTGATGCAGCCATTGACAGCTGCAAGAGGTTGTTCTCAGATGGAAGTCAGCTGAGCTTCTGTTTACTGAGGCTGCAAAAAGAGGATGGAAAAAGAAAACCAGCAGGGGAAGGACAGCATGTTCAATGTCCAGATCAAGGTGTGGAAACCAAAGGGTTGTTAGAATTCCTTTATAAAGTCAGCATGTTCTCTCCACTAAGGCAAGAAGTTTGGAGAAACTCCTTCATCTTTAGATACCTCCAGAGGGATGAAGTAAGATAGCGTTCTTCAAACCAAAAGTATTGTTGAAGAGTTTAACAATAAAACATCACTTTCCTGCAAATAGCAATAATAATAAAATGATTGATGTTCATTAGACCCTTTCTATGTGCCAATACTATACTATGTGCCTAACATATATTATCTTATCAAAAATAACAACAGCTAGCCCTGGCTGGTGTAGCTCAGTGGATTGAGCGCGGGCCTGCGAATCAGAGGATTGCAGTTCGATTCCCAGTCAGGGCACATGCCTGGGTTGCAGGCCAGCTCCCAGCAGGGGACACACAAGAGGCAACCCTACATTGATATTTCTCTCCCTCTCTTCTACCCTTCCCCTCTAAAGATAAATAAATTAAAAAAAAAATAACAACAGCTAACATTTATCTAACATTTAAAAATGTTTCAGGCACTGTTCTAAGCACTTCTCATGTGATCTCATCTCATCCCACATTACTCTTATGAAGTGGGAGGATTAGTCCCATTTCGTAAGGAAACTGAGTTTAGAGAGAGCACAAGTAACTCATTAGAGTTGTAACTGGCAACCTGAAGAACCAGAATTCAGCCTCAGGAAGCCTCTCTAATATGTGGCCTCTGTGACTTAGCAGAAAACAGGAAGGCAGAGAGAAACTCAGAATGTGGCTGCACCACTCATGGGACGCTAAATCCTGAAAGGACACCTAGGACATTTCACCTGAACCCCTCCTTCTACAAAAGGACAGATGTTCCCAACCAAATCCACACAACTAGAAAGTAACAAAGCTAGGCCTGACCCTCAGGTCTCCTGATGTACTATCTCCTGATGTACTACCTGTCTATGTGAAGCACACAGCTGCTTAGAAGGCAGAAGCTAACCGAGTCACAGTCCACAGAAGGAAAGGAAGCGTCCTTTGCTCAGTGAGATGCAGAGTGTAAAGCGCCATCACTTTCTCTTCTCTTTCTGTCTCAAAGAAAATAGCATCCCTAGCCATACAATCTAGGGTCTCACTACGGCCATACAATCCTAATCTCTGAATTGGAGTCAGGGCCAGGGCTCTGTTTCTGGAGGGAACTGTGTTTGTCTATTAGCATAAAATGGGGCATTGGACCACAAACTGCTGATGAAATTGGAGGTACAGCGCATCAAGGCCAAGCTTCTTTTTACTATTTGGGAGCAGATGACCCTGTAGGAATGAATTATTCTCTCCTTTTTAACCCTTTGAGTTCCTCGAGTACAAAGATGTTACCAAGTTTTGCTATTTGCTCTCATGTTGCAGGGCCCAGGGTCAGTGCAGACCAAGTGCAACTCCAGGTACAGTAGCCAGGAGAATCTTTCACTTTGCTTTTTTTTTTTTAAATTTTGTTTTGATTTGTTTTGGGGTTTTTTTAGGTGTTTTCTTCATAATCCCAAAGCCAGGTTATGCAAACCTGAGTGACCTCTGCCCCTTGTTACTCCCAGACCTGGCTTTCTACTTTCCAGCCATTGATCCCAAGGTCTAGCGGACTAAGCCAGGACCCACTGGAGCTCAGAGATGGTCCTGGCACTCACCTCCAGGAAGCAGCTTCCCTGCCCTGGTTCGGAGAGCTTCTGGGTATGGCATGCATGTGTCAGTACACTAGGAACTTGCTGTTTTTGATCACCAGAACCATAAAATATTTCTTCTCAGCACTGATTCTGAAGGCAGCTTCAGAAATGCCTTGAAAAATACACATGTGCCTTCTTTCTGTCTTAAATAGCTCCCCCAAACTGGGGGCAAAATACATTTCCTTTCACACTTGGCCAGATATAAAATAACGTACACAGCTGAAAATACTTTGGGGAATTATATGAATCCCTTGAGAATGGATGTCAGAGTTTGCCCCTAATTGTGTTAAATTTTCTATTGCTTCTGCAAAAAGAGTGTTTTTCAAATAATGAGCATTTGTATTGAGGGTTAGCTGGAAGAAGAGTTTGTTGTTGTCGATAATGAGCTTTTTAAAATTTTGTTCTGTGCTTTTAATAAGCCGAAAGTTGTGTGTATTCGGATTGTTAAAGGTCCCTAATTGACCTCAGTGTATTTTTCAAAGCAGACACATCAGCCCCTTTCAAAATAGCCCTTGTTTACTTTTCTCAGTAATCCACTCAACACTAGTAATGCTATGGAAAGATGTTTTTGAAAAAATAAACTAACAACAATGATTCAAATTGCTAAAAGCCTATGAAATATGATCTCAGAAAGCAGAACAGAGGTTTGAAACTACAACCCCCAAAGCAGTAAGCAATAAAGAGAAAAAACCCTTGCATAAGAAAACAGATTTATTTACATAATGAAAGGGTGTGTTACGTTCAAGATTAGATCATCTCTGTTCTCCATCTTTTGGGGACAAACTATTATAATGACATATAGAGGCTCTCTGGTGAGTGCAACACATTTTCACATTGTGTTTGCACTAAAGAAGTTTTGTACACTCCCTAACTCCAGAACATTTGGTGGAATTTGGTGTGTTAACAGCTGTGCTTGAGTTCTTGTTTTGCCTAGTGATGCCGTGCAATTCCATATGTTGTATATGTCAAAACTGAAAATAATTTGTCTTTTGACTGAATAAACAAACAAATCCTTCTTCTTTCTCCAGGAGAGAGTTTTATAGAATTGGGCAGGCTGAAGCTTTGTGTGTGTTTGGAAGTATTAGTAATCTGATCAAACACACCTGTGGATTGTGAGTGGCAGCATATGGCACGACTGTGTATGAGGCGCCACCTCCCAGGGCATGTTTTATTGGCTTAGAAGAGCAAAGGACATGCTGACTCATCCTGTGTATGGAGGCAGAGAAGGCAAGTGCTCACAAATCATGGGGGTAAAAGCAACTTCCCACAGGCACGCAGACATCCCAATTAATATCAGACAGACCCGTGGCCTCTAAGTTTGAGTCCATGGAAAATAGCATGGAGGAAAAAATCTAAAGCAGGGCACCTTCTCCACAGTGGTGGAAAATCTAGTTTTGGTTTTCTAAGGGCTCAGCCCACCTCTGCCTTTTACCAGCTGTGTCCTTGTATAAGGTACCTACTTGCCTCAGCCAAGAAGTATAGATAATATAGTACCTGTTTACCGAGTTGACAGAAAGATTAAAGGATTCTTTAATTTAGAAATGTCCATCGCATTATTTATCCTATTAAATACTGAAAACTCTAAATGCCCAATGATAGGGAATCTACCAAATACACTATGGTTTACATATGCAATATTATATTATAATTCAATTGGTGCTTTTACCTTTTAGATCACAGTAAATTCGCAACCACATATTCATGAACTTACACATTTAATAAGAATTTCAAGGAATAACACCAAAATATTAACTGGGTTTGTATCTTATGGAGAGTGAAAGTTCAAGAGAATTTGATTTCTCTTTGTATTTGCCACATTTTCTATAATCATGATATTTTTAAAATCAGAAAAAAATATATTATTTTATAAAATGAATGAATGACTTTTGCTTGCCAGAGATTTAAAAAAAAAAAAGGCACGAAATTTTCATAAATAGTCCCCAAGCATTGTAGGTAATACTGTGTATGTTGTTAAAAGTCAGACCTTGTATCTGAATCTTTGCTCTACTACTTATTAGGTGTGTTACTTTATGCAATTCACTAACCTCCTGCTCTATTTCCTCTTCTGTAACAGGGAAAACAATAGTATGCACCTCATGAGGTTGTTGTGAAGGTAAAACTATAAATGAAATCTCTTTATATAATGCTTGTCACAGTGCGAATATTCAATAAATATTTAATAAATATTCCACATTCGGCTATATTGCAGCATTTTAAAAGCCTGGGAAGATATTCCCCTAAGTATCCTTCTCCACAATTTTGTTTCTGATTTGAGAACAATGAACCAAACTTGGAAATACAGCAAAAGGATGACAGCATTTCCTTTCAAGGCCATACAAGAGTATTATTGAACGAGCCCATGTAAGGGTACAGGAAAAAACAACTGTGTTTGGTTTGTAATTGTCTTGATTAGGGCCTAGAACTGGTGAAGTTACATTTTAACTCATATAAGATGAATGAGCTACAAATTATTTTTATTCAGTAGAGATGCAAAAAATTTCTGTCCAGTAGGAAATATAACTCCAAAGGTTAAGATTTTATTATACTGCAGAACATTAATCAGTTTGGAGTTTAATTTCGGAGACTTATTTTAGCATTCTTTTTTTCTACTGACAAATATACAATTGTTTTTCATTTTCTCATTTGAACTAGGCTTACCATCCTGCTGATTCCCTTATTAATGAGGTAAATAAATCTTTGACACATGCTTACTATATATTTGTATGAGATCTATGTTTTTAACTTATTGAGAAGTATACATTAACACTGATACTGGGACAATTTTTTATTATAGCTTCAGAATATATTAACACATGTTTACCTTTGCAAGGATAACATATAAAGTGTTATCAGTGACAAACATAGTGGTCGAGAAGGAAGATGCTGTTGAATACATGGGATCTTATATCAAGATACCCAGATATTTCCTGGGAAGCTGTACTCATCACAATGAGATATAAAGGAAACTTATTTTGAAATGGGGAAATGGGAGAAGAAAGCAGATAACTAATGAATTCAATAGTAGAATTCTACCCAGGGATCCCATTGGAGACACGTTGCCTCTTGGCCCCAGAAGGGTGCTGTGGGGCCTAAGATAGGCAGGGAGCAGAGAGGAGTAGGGTGCTTGGAGAAGGGCACAAGAGATCTTTACCTGCTTTAACATTTGGCCTGGATCTAGTCCTGCCTCAAATGCAGAGATTCTGAAAGTATGGTCTGCAGGCCCACAGGGGTGCCCAAGAATTTTTCAGGCATAAAGTCAAAATGATTTTCACAACAACACTATGATACTATGTGCTTTTTCATTGTGTTGATCTTTGCACTGATGGTGCAAAGGTAATGGCTAGTAACACTGCCTGCACCTCAGTGTGCCAGCGAACACTAAATCAGTAATCATATTTGTCATCAAATGCTTTCATAAAAGGAAAGCCAGTTTCACTTAATAATGTCCTTGACAAAGCCATCAAAATTAATAGTCTTATTAAATCTCAACCCTTGAATACATGTTTTTATCATACTGTGTGACAGAATGGGAGGTATGCAAAAAGTACTTCTGCTAAATACCGTCTCTCAAGAAAAAGTACTTGTGAAATTGAGTTGCAAGGTGAATGACTCACTTTTTTTCATGGACCATTCTTTTTAACTGAAAGAAAGACTGACAAACTGTGGTTATGCAAATTTTGCTATCTGGCAGACATTGTTTCAAAAATGAATGAAGTGGCTGGAGTTGGGGGATGGGAAATGCAGACAACTGTAATTGAACAAAGATAAGGAATTTAAGAAATGAATGAAGCAAGCCTGTCACCTCAAGAAAAACAACCAGCAGTATCTGTTGTCAATGAAACATTTCAGCTTGCAAACAAATATTAGAATGTTTAAAAAGTTGTATCCACCACTGTGAGCTTAACAGCTTCCCAAAACTTAAAGACTTTTCTGCTGAAGTAAGTGTTAATATTTAGAGGTGCAGTTTTTCATGCTGTGTAATGGAATGAGTCAACATTTAGAAGAGATGTATAACTCAGTGAAATAATATTTTCCAAATAACCCCTGAATGATGTTACAAAAATTATCCACGGCTAAACAAAAGGATTCATTCAAAGACAGACCAATGGATTTGAATATACAGAGTACCACCTGTCAAGTTTTGGTCTAGTAGCAAGGAAGTTATGTCCTTCATTATGGATGTAAACTATTTAAAGGCAGTTAAATAGCACTAGTGGAACAGCACCACAATACAGCAGGAGCAGAGCTTAGAAATAACACTGGGTAATAAACAAGAATATCTGCAATAATCTGAAAAGGCTGCTAATTACTCTTCCCTCTTTTAACTTCATCTGTATGATGCTGAATCTACTTCCTATATTGTAACCAAAAGGGTGTATAGCAGTAGACCGACTACAGAAGATTAGAGAACCCAATTGTCTTCTTTTAAGCCAGACAGGAAAGAGATTTAGACAAATTTAAAATGATGGTATTCTTCTCAGTAAATATTTATCCTTGTTTTGGGAAATATACACGTGCGTTATTTTAAAATATCATTTACATTAACAAATAATGCATTTATTATTGTTTTACCGTGAATTATTTTGAAATAAATGAATGTATATTATTAATTTCTAATATAAAAATATATATATATTTATTTATTTATATTGGGTCAGCCAAAAAGTTTGTATGTTTTTCCCATAAAATAAAAGACACATTTTTTATTTTCACCCAATAAGTTTATTGATTTGTATATTTTGAGTACGTCAGCTACTTCCCATGTCATACAACATCAACTGTTCTCAATTAATGTCTCAATTTGATTGCTGTTAACTTCAACTGGTCTACCTGACCATGGAGCATCGTCCAGTGAGAAATCTCCAGCACAGAACTTAACTAACCATTTCTGACACGTTTGATCAGTCACAGCACCTTCTCCATACACTGCACAAATCTTTTTTTTTTTTTTTTTTTGGTATTTCAGCTGTATTTTCACCTTTGTTAAAATAATACAGCAAAATATGCCAAAAATGTTGCTTATTTTCTTCTACCTTCAATATTAAAAGAGCTACACAAAAATTCACCAATTTTGATAAGTTATTTTAAAATGCATGCTGATATGACAGCTGTCACAATACAATTTAACAAAATTGTTTTGAATGAAGTTATGGACAACTAAGCACTACTAGAGCCATTGAATGGAAAAAAACTAAATGAACTATTTTGGCCGACCCAATATATCTTACATAACAAAAGCTCTTTGTGGTCCTCAATATTTTTTAAGAGTGTAAAGGGAGTCCTGAGAACATAAAGTCCAAGGGACACTGCTATGACACACTGAAGCAACAAATATCTGTCTATTCCCAATTAGGTTCTTATTCTAAAAAGCAAAATAATTGTTTAATTAATTTAGCATAAAAGAATAAGAAGTTTTGAAACTTGGGGTATTACATAGTTTGGGAATCATTTCAAGTACAAAAGTTCTGTGGTTTTCACAACAGGTTGGAAGACAAACAATGAAACTATGGTTTGATGAATAATTTTTGTTCTGTGTCTGGGAACAGTTCACATTAAGGCTTGAATTCAAATAGACACAATGCTTATTTTAAAAGGCATTTACTTTATGAGAATCTACAGAAAAGGCTTTCCTTTACAATACTGTTGATACTAATTCTATTTGTGTTCTAATCTATGACCAAACATAGAACTGTACCCAAAGTTTACACAGATGTCTGGAGTTGGAGGCTGAGGGGCTGCATTTGATTTTCAGTTGTTTCAAAACAGAGCCAACATCTCTATCAACCCAGCAATAAAGGTTTCAAAAATCTTGTCATTAAAGCTCCATTTTTTTTTCACATGAAATTCCCATCACTGTAGAACCATTTAGGTGCCAGGGAAAGTTCTAGAGAACTACAGGCAAAGTCTCTTTCTCAGATTATCTCTCCTCATATGTTGCCTGTCATCTTTTAAAACGGATCTTTACGTGTTCTTCAAAGGCCAAGAAATAATAAATAATCCCTGATAATCTGAATCCAGTATGTTGACCCATGCTGGTTAACAGAAAAAGATGAAGGAAAAGCACCAGTGCACCCAACTTTACATTGGTTGAAAAACATCTTTTTTCAGTTGCACAGTTCAGTTTTCATGGGCAAGTAAGACTAAAAGTGATTATGCTAATGATGATGTAATCACTATGATGATGATGACGCTAATAGAGGAGAAAGAAGAGGTAGTACAAGGAGGAGGAAAAGGAGGAGGAGGAGGAAGCAGGTAGAGTGGGGAAGGGGGAGAAGGAGAAAATAGAGGAGGAGAAAGAAAGAAAGAAGACTAGAAAACTAAGTGGTGATGGAGGAAGAAAAATAGGATTTCCTACTTTTCACTTTTAAAATAAGGGCATTAAAAAAGAACTTCCAGTATTTTTGGTATCCCCTATTTAGTAAAATATAAGGCATTTTAACATCAAGAAAAACATGAAGGATGTGATTTAAGAAAAAAAGAAAATCATTACTAAGATAGATAGATAGATAGATAGGTAGATAGATAGATAGATAGATAGATAGATAGATAGATAGATAGAATCTGCATGTCTGGTTATTTACTCTATGTATATAAACACACACACACAGAACATAGCTCCCAGAACTAGAAAGTATTTGAGAAAATACTATTTTAATTAGTTTTTGCACAGTTAGCTTTTCAGAAGACGGAATAGCAAATATAACGCTAATAGAAAAGGTGACTAATTTTAAAAAAATGTTTGCCTTTCTGGATTTTTGCCTTATTTAATATTCTTCCACTACAGAAAAAGTTTGAAATTAATGAAGATAAATCTCCATGTTTCTCATGAAATCTGCTAAACAGTCCTCCAAAAGCACAGAGTGAGAAATCTAAATCAATGTTAAATAAATCAGACAGAAAACGTGAAGAACCACAGGATTTCATTTATATGTGGGATATAAAATTGAAACTTATAGACACAAACAGTATGGTGGTTACTAGAGGGAAGGGGTGTGGGGGAGTAGTAAAGGGTAAAGGGGGTCAAATATACAGTGGTAGAAGATGATTTGACTTTGGGTGGTGGGCATACAAAGCAATATACAGATCATGTATCATAGAACTGTATTCTTGAGACTTATATAATCCTATTAACCAATGTCACCACAATACATTTAATAAAAAATAAAACAATATTAAATGATATTTCCAGATGTGCCTGACACTAATTAAGAGACCTTGGACTTATGCAAAAGCAAATGCTGTTTGTATTTTCCTTAGAAACACTCCCTTTCAAGAGATTCCAAGTCAAGCAGACTTGCTTAGCAACGAAACTAGCAGTAGGTCCTCATATGAATCACAGCAGCAGCCCTTTATGTAAATAAGTTGACAGTAGGCATTAAATCAGAAAATCAACTTTTCATACAAGTCCTGGGAATTACAAAAATTTGGCCCAATATTCTAGCCCAAGGAAGTCAAACAACTTAAAACGGATGCTTTCACTTCTCTGTCCTATACCCCTCTCAAGCATTGTATTAACCATGCTTCTGTCTTCCAACCAAGGAGAGATAAAAGAATCTTAGAGTACCTTTTTTAATTGACACTCTAAGCTGATACTACCAACTGATCAGATTTGGCAAAAGGAATGAAATGCATTTGATATTTCTATTCTAAACTTTCTATTTTGACATCTATAGAAATTGTCCATTGAAGACTTATACTCAAAAATTTCATTTCCTCATTCATTTTAATATATATTTATTGAGTTTCTTATATGTGGTGAACACTTAGGTTCTTGGAGTCAGTTAGGATAAATTGACAGATTAGCGTGAAAGATTGAAAATAAATAACTAATTACAGGACAGGATGCTACATGCTGAGTGAAGTATACTAAAAGTGCTGTGAGAACAGAGAGAAGAGATACCAAGCCCTCTTTGGAGAAATAGTTTTGGAAGACTTTTTAAAAGAGATGACCCTTGTCTGAGTCCTGAAGGATGAATAGGACTTTACTGAAGTTAATGGAGGCTGGGTCAAGGGGAGTAGTTTAGAAAAAAAGAATAGCATTTGTGAGTGAGTCTATAAAGTTATAAACGAGAATGGAAAATGCTAGAATAAGAAGAATTACTAAGAGTGCAGGGAAAGAAGTGGCACTGAGAGAAAGCTACAGAGGAAGGAGTGGTTCAAGTCGTAAAAGCCTTAAATGTTGAACTAAAGGCAATACCAAGAAACTACGATTTCCTCCAAAATTTAATGAAATTCAGATGTGTCCAGGATCTTTTACCAGGTTTAAAACAATAGGTTTTATACCGTATAATACACAGCATCTGACACAAATAACTCCCCTTTTTATTATAAAATCTTTTATTACAAAATCATAAACATGTCATTCTGTAATATAATAATACCACATTCAAGCACAACATGACATTTTAGCTGAAATGTTCAAATTAAAACTATAAATTATTACACCCATATTATTATCCTACCAACCACACTCAATCAGGCGTTACTTCTGCTTAACCCTGTACCTATATGTATGTCATATATGTGCATGTGTGTGTATTACACATGTACAGGGTTGGTAAAGTAGGCTGACAGTTGGAAGTACCCAACAGGTGGATAGGTAGCCAAGGGCCAATGGCATAGACACCACAATCACCAGACCCATCACTTCTTCTTTTGAGGTGGTGTCAAAATAAAGTCTTATCACAAAAACCACATATTGTGGATGATGTGATTCATTGCATAAGAGAATCATATCAAGAAATTGATGACAATGAAAAACTCTGTGCCAAAGTGTGCCTAAGTAGAGCAAGTAGACTACAAGAATGTGTAAATAATGAAAGCTGGCAATTTGATCACTTACAAGGTTGTACATAAGTGTACTGGGCCATTGTGACATTCTTTGGAGTTAATAAAGCTATTGCAATAATCATAACCTACATTTATTTTTCCATACAAACAACTATAAACCTATATAATTATGACATCATAATTATATAGCTACCTTAATATTTAGTTAAAATATTAAAATTAAACCCCAATCCATTCCACTAATCTGGGTACAGGCCCTGACGAGGCATGTAGGTTTACCTTTAATTTTTACATTTGATGGAGGTGGTGCTGGTGGTAGTTCTATATTAATAGTACACTTGATAAGAGCTTCTAGTTCCTCTTTAGTAGTTTTAAATCAACCCTTTTAAAATTCTACATTGGGAATTTTACTCATAGCTAGACTAATTTAGCCTTCATGATCTAATACTTAAAGATATATCAGAACCTAGTTAAGCACCAAACCAGAGAATAGAAGAAATATGCTTGGTAATTATCAGTGTATCACATCCTCTTGGAGTTAGGAACCAAACAATCCGGAGCTATTTCCCTAGTTAAGCCACTTAACATTACTAAGCATCAGCTCTGTATTTTCTAAAATGAAGCTAGGAAAATGTTCCTAGTAAAGCTGCTATAAAGGCTAAATAATCATGATATCTATGACAACATTTTATGAGCTCTCCTCTCAAAGTTTTCACCTCTTTGTAAATTACAACTTCATCCTTATAGTTACACACATCAAGAATTTTGGCTTTTGTTCTTAACTCCTTTCTCTCTTTCTTCAATGTCCCATATCTGGGCAGTGAGCAAATCCTCTTGACTCTATTTTCAAAATATATCTATAATATCACCTTTTTTCACCTTCTTCATGCCTGTCTTTGTTATCCAAATCAGCATCACCTCTCACCTGGATTATTCAGAAGCCCCCTTCTCCATAAAGCAGCTGGAATGGCCCCATTAAAATGTTCATCAGATGACATCTTCCCTCTTCTCAAAATGGCAATCTACCCAGCACTAAAGCTGAAGCCTTTGCATTGAGCCACAAAGCTCCACTTGATCGGGCCTCCTGCTTTCTCTGACCTACTCTCCCTCACTCTCTCCATTCCTCCTCCATTTCGATCATCCAGATTTTCTTGCAATTTTGCAAACTTGTCAAGACTACTTCTGTTTCAGGCCCTTTACCCTGGCTACCTTCTTGGACTAGAATACTGTTCTCCTAGAGAACTACAAGACCTACCTCCATTCTTGCACCATCTTTTCGCTTGAATGCCACCCTACCATTGAGGCCCTCCCTGGATGTCCTGTATAAAAAAAAAAAAACCCTCCCCCCACCAAGTGTTTCCTAGTGCCCATTACCCTACTTTACTTCACTTCTAGGACTTTTATCCTTGTATATGATCACTTTCAGTGCAGCTCTGCAGTCCTTCTGAGCACAGGCAGCCTCGTACTCCCTACTCCTTTGATATTAGGCACAGACACACAACTGGCCTCTGCCAATGAAATGTGGCACATGTCTCCTCCTAGTAGGAGCTTTAAGAGTCAGCATGCAAGTCATCATATTTCTGTTGAAGATCATGGCTTTGGGTCAAGATGAAACCTTGATACTGAATCACTATGTAACTAAGAATTGCAGACCACTCTGCTAACTTGCTTCAAACATGTAGTGTGAGTGAGAAATAAACTTTTATTGGGTTAATCCACTGAGATTGTGGGTTATTTCTTACTGCAGCACAACCTAGATGGTCCTGACTAATATAGCACCTGACATATATTTACTTTCTCATCCATGTACTATCTGATTCACACACCAAAGCATAAGTCTCATGAGGGCAGGCCCTTCACCTATTCTGTTCACAGACATATCCCTGGCACATAGAATGATGAGTGCATGTCCAATAACTCTTGGTTGAGTAAATAAAAATGAGGATAAATGTCATCTTAATATAAGGCAAGCATTATCCTAAGTACTTTGTGGTTATTATTTGATTGCCACACTACCACCCTATAAGATTGGTACTATTATTATTACATCCATTTTGCAGATAAGGAACTATGACAGAGAAGGTCATAGTAGTGCCAGGCATAAAGTAGAAAATCAGGAACTATAATTTCTCTGTCTTTCTCGAGAAGAGGGAATATGAGTAATTAATATTCAATTCCCTCACCTAGTAAGTGCTTACTTAATGATGGCTAAAGAATTTGAATAAGTGTAGTATCATAAAATCTACTGATGAGACTTAAAAGATGATTAACTTCTACCCTCATTGTTCTCTAAAAGTGGTGTATTATTAAGAAAAGTTTTATAAATTATTCTAATGGTACTATCAATTTATATTCAAAATAATATTTGCTTATCACATTTAGGCCCTTTCTTCATGGATAAGTATTCCCGTTTTTAGGCTAAGTTCATGACAGAGGTGAAATAGACAGGTTTTATAAAAAAGTAATCAAGGGGTGAAGGGGGCAGATATTCCTATTAAATTCCAGTGTGGAAACTTACTAGATGTGTTACTGTAGATGAGTTACTTAATATTTCTGTGTTCACTTATTCACTATAAAATAAACATATTGATATCTATTAATAATGCCACTGTGAGTATATAAACTGCTTGACATAAAATTAACCAATAAATGGTAGTAAAAAGATAAATAAATATGAGTTTCTTCCCCACTCCTGCCTTTCCTCTATCGCAGTTTTTCCTAAAATGTATTCTAAGAAACACTAGTTCCATAAAATTTAAATAGCAATTACAAAAAAAGGTATTTACCATGATCACATATTTAGGGGAACATAACATTGTTTCCAGCTGCATGGGTTCTGGAGGTGCATTGCTGAGGTTCCTTCCCACGCACTAGGTGTGCACTATGGACCCCTGTCTTAACTTCTTGGTGACTCAAATGTACCATCTGTAAAATGCAGATAACTACATCTAAATTATAGGTATTAAATTAGATCATCTGCATATTTGGTAACCATATAATTTGTCATCTGAACCAGGACATTTCTTCCCAATATTTTATTTTGAAAAGTTCAAGCCCTGGCTGGTGTGGCTCAGTGGACTGTGTATCAGCCTGCAAACCAAAGGATCACCAGCCAGTTCGATTCCCACTCAGGACACAGGTCTAGGGTGTGGGCCAGGTCCCCAATAGGGAGCATGCGAGAGGCAACCACACATTGATGTTTTTCTCCCTCTTTCTCCCTCCCTTCCCTCACTCTAAAAATAAACAAATAAAATCTTTTTAAAAAAGAAAGAAAATTTCAAAGAACTTTTATCTACCACCATATATATCTATTACTTAGACTATATAATTAACATTTTTTCCTAAATTGTATAATCACATGTATATCATCTATCTTTCTATCTCTTTGTTCTTTTAGGACCCCTTTGAGAGTGAAAGGAAACCCTACTGATATTTATGCAAGGACAGGAAGGTAATATTTGGACCCTCTCAAGCATACCCAGACATGTTAGCCCTTTGTGTAATTTACCTATCACAGTAATTGGCCATGGTAAACACACAATAAATGATAGTTATCAGAGCTGCTAGTTAAGTCCTAAAAGTTCTGGATTAAGCAAAGACACACATCATTTTGTCATGAAGGCATAATCCTGGATACCTTCCTAATGACTGAAGTTCAAGTTTGTCGGAGATCACCTCCATATGACCGCAACTTTTCTTTTATAGCGAACCAGAGACTCACTGATTCTTAGTGTTCATTGTGGCATCGATGCCCCACCCCTGCAACCTGGAGAAAATTAATAAAACTGAAAAACCATCTTAGCTAAGAAGTATAAAATATCTGCCCAGTTCACCACATTGTAAAAGAAAGTTCACTTCTGCTTGTAAAGTTTCCCAACTAAGCACTTAATAATTGTCCTACTCAAATTCAGCTTTCGGCTCCCACACGCTTGTTTGATTGTTTGCAGCTGAGTGGCTTATCAGGCAGCTCGAAGAACGACTCTCTAGCTGGGTTTGTAAACATCAGCCAACTTGGCCAAGGAGAGATATACTTACAACTCAGTTTAATGTTGAGGATAACAATGAAACTAATAACAAAGTGCAACTACCATGTATTGAGCACTTACCATATGCCAAATAATCTGTTCTGTATTCCACATGGAGTATCTCTGAACCTGACATCTAGAACTGAGTTTATGTCTCTTCTCTTACAATCTGTGATTATTTGACATTTACTAGGTCACTCAACCAGCTCATCTCTAAAATCTGCACAAAGATACCTGACTGTTCTGGTTCTCAGGATTGTTGGGAGGATTGAATATGATGCTATGGATACATAGACTCTGTCAAATACAGACTTCTACACAGGATACATTGTTTCATCTTGGTTATCAGTTCTCTACCACTACCTGGCAGAAGCATTCATGGGTTCAACTAGTTCAGTGACAGATGCTAATAAAAACTACTACGGATGTAAGGCCTGAGGAATTTTTGCCTGGGAAGGGGAAAATATGTGTTTTTATCATAATAAATAATGTGATAAATACATGATAATATAAGAAAGAAATACATTTTCCCCACCACACGTAGAACATCAGCTTGAGGTTCTCTGATGTTGGATAAATCCTATGATTCCCAAACTCCTTAGCATTTAAAGCGGGTACACTATCAACTGTGACATAGGGTTGTGATGAGAATTAAATAAGACAGGATACATAAAGACAAGTTACAAAACTGAAAACCACCTAAACATTATATAATTATTCTTTCTGTATATCTGAATATTCCTAGTTCCTGTAATATAGATAATTTAGACTCTAGAACTTCTTAAAATTAGCACTTATAAAGCTCCCAGAATGTATGTATTTTCTATTCCATGCAAGAAATCATTTCACTTAATCTTTAATAGTGTATAGCACTTCTATACAAATACAAACTGGGCTACCAACACATGTACTGTGTCATAAAATGTCAAGCAAATGTGCACTACATATCCCAAAGACCCTCCCAAAGTAGTGTTTGTAGCCTGATCTCATTTAACACTCCTGACATATCCCCATCCCACACAGGACAGGTGAAATTCTCCTGGCTGAGAGATTGTGTTGGCAGAATAAATTAAACACAATAAATAGTGATGTTGAGTTTTGTCTCCACCCAAAAAGTATTTTTTTAAAGTTTATGAAATATGTGCTTAATTGAAATCAATCCTGCAATGCAAAATTAGCTTCTGGTTTGTGACTCTGTAGCTCTTTGCTAAAAAAAATA
This sequence comes from Glossophaga mutica, assembly GCA_039655065.1. Taxonomy (NCBI): domain Eukaryota; kingdom Metazoa; phylum Chordata; class Mammalia; order Chiroptera; family Phyllostomidae; genus Glossophaga; species Glossophaga mutica. Next base: position 26,960,598 of record CM077308.1, read on the forward strand.
TCTTCCAAGTTGTCTTGTACTGACGTTGTAACTAGTAAAACACAGAAAGAGGGAGGGGAGGTAGGGAGAGAAGAGAAATAGGAGATAAGAGCTCTACAAGTTTTTGGTGCATAAATTCCAAATACTCTCTGACTGTATTTTCTTATTTTGTTTCTTCCTGAAATCAGGTAGAGCAAATAATTAAGACCTTCACATTCAGTCGTTAATTTCCTTATTTCTATATAGTCTCTTATTTCTACCCCAGAGGGGTCTGACATGGCAAACCTCATGTACTGGGGTTTTGAAGGTGGGTTTGAATGTTACCTTCATCTCCTAATCTAAGGCCATCAGACCCCCACCCTCAGCCTCATCTCTACAGTGGATATTGTGTTCACTCTTTATTGCTGAGATCAGGATAAGTCATGAAAGCACTAGTTTACTGTTCTTGCTGAATGAATAGCAATGAATGAATATCTACTTCCTTTCTCTTTTTTCAGTCATTGGCTCATTCATTCATTCATTCGTTCATTGTATACAATGTAAACAAAGTACAATATTTGTGGGCACAGATATTAGTATGAACTGCTTCTAAATGTCAAATTCTTCATCTGTAACCTTGAGTTCCATGAAGTGCCTCTGAGCCTGTCCTAGGGGTAAGGGTAGGGTGATTGAAGGAAAAGGATGAACTCGTGGCAAAGTTCAGAGCTCCTACCCTCTACCTTCAATTGTCGCAGCTCTACTTTCATCCTGGTTATAAATCAAGATTTCCTGCAAGATATCCCAGTCAAGAAATAATACCACTGATGTGAAACAAAGGAAAGAAAATCTCTGAGCCAGTCAAATAGTTAATGATAGCTTTCCATTTCTGTTCTAATTTCCAGTAATTCAATGTATTCCTTAATGAGTGAGTAATCCCAAAGACTCCGTTTCTCAGGAGCTACAAACGCTATGGGGCTTACAACATGGTTCCTACTGTAATGGTTCTCACAGTCTCATAAAGAAGATGACACATCTGCCCGGGGACTGCTGGAAAATCACGAGACAGTACGAGTGCCACCGTGAAAGGGGTAGTGGGCAGGTGTGGGAACTCAGAGATGGGAGAGGACCTGAAGGCCTGACATAGTGAGGGTTTTCAGGTGGACAGGGAAGGGAGAGGATTTGGGTTGTTAGAGAGGTTGGGACAGCCACATGCATTGGTGGATATAGCATATGCAAACATGCAGAGTAAGAGAAGGACATGAGAATGTGGAGAGCAGGACCAATAAAATGGCATTGGTCTGGTCAAGGTAGCATAAAGTATATAATACAAAGTAGAGTCACTCATGTCAACCAAGATGGCTGTCAGTCAGCCTTGACACTTTGATTCATGAGGGGAACTAGCTAAATCAGAGCAGACACATCTGGCAAGGAGACACACCTAAGATATCTGCACATGAGATCAGAACTGCCATGACTGCAGAGCAGGACCACCCATAGATAGGCTCCTGGGAAAATTCCACACTTGCCATCAGAGGTGCCAAGATACTCAGCAAGAGACCCAGAAGGGTGGAGTCCACCACTTTCAAGGTATGACTGAGGCAGGCTCCAGACCACTGCTGAGACAGACGAGCTCCACACACCAGAGTGCCATTCCACACCAGGCTGATATCCCTTGGTATCGGCTGCCAGAAACTCTGCCCTGCAGGACTGAGGACTTCATCTGCCCTGCTGCCCACCTGGCTCCAGAGGTCCTTCCTTGCAAGATGCTGACAACTCTCTTGCCTACCATACTGTCTCCCAGACCTGAAGACTGAGACTCTGGGACTCAGGTCTGTTATTCCTCATTGATCACTCTGTGTGTGTGTGTGTGTGTGTGTGTGTGTGTGTGTGTGTGTGTGTTATTTCTCTTAGACTGTTAGAGTGTGAGTAGGATATTATGTATGTTGATGCTCTATTTTGAGTGAACCTGCACTCAATACAAGCTGATTGAATAGCATAGTTACTGTGTGCGACTCTTGTCTATTCCTTGGTGCTGGGCTGTTCAGCAGGCAGCTAACAGAGCAGTTCCCCAGCTGACTTATAGGAAAGACTATATCACAAACATACGCTCATGACAGAGAGGTACAGGCACCTCCAAGAGATGAACTATTTCCTTCTAGACAGTGATGAGTGGAGACATTTTATAAGGCCTTAAAGGATAAGCAAAGGCATTTGGGCTTTATGATAATCAAGTCCAATGGGAGTTGTTTTGAATATGACATAATAAAAACCATGTTTTAGGAAGCTAAATCTAATGGTTTTTAAAAAGTTGGGTTAGAGAAACCAGGATTCTAGCCAAGGAACATTGCAATACTCCTCACCTGGCTTTGCAGCATTTGACATTTGCAGCATGTGACATTTGCAGCATGTGATCCCTTCCCTGACAGTTTCTTCACTTGGCTTACAGGACACTGTGATCTTCTGGTTGTGCTCCCACCTCACAAACTGGTCTGGTTCACTGGTTCCTCCCATCTCTCCAGTCTTGATCTTAGAATGCCTTGGGGCTTAGCCTTTGGGCCTCTTCATTTTTTCAGGTACATGAACTCTCCTAATTATTTCATCCATTCAGATGGCTTTTAATACCATCTACATGCTATGCCTTCCAAACTAAACTCTCCCACACGAACCTCAGCCTTGACCTCCACATTGTTGTAAACACTCAGACCAAAGTGCCTCAAGCTTCCTCCTCTTACAAAATGGCAACTCCTTTTCTCCAGCTGCTCAGGCCAAAGCCTTGCAGTCATCCTTGCATGCACTTCTTTTCTCACCCATGTCTAACCATCAGCAAATTCTTTGGCTCTGCCTTCAAAATATATGCAGGACCTTGACACTTCTCACATTCTCTACCTCTCCCAAACTGGTCTAAGCCACCATCATCTCTCCCAGGGTTACTGCAATAGCCTCCAAACTGGTTTCCTCACTTTTCCACCTGTCCTCCTAGAGTCTATCTCAGTAGAGCAGTCAGACTAATTCTATTCACACGTAAGTTAAATCGTGTCTTATCTCTTCTTGAAATGCTCTGATAGCTGCACATCTCACTTGGCCGAAAACCCAAATTCCTTACGATGGCCTTCTGGCCCATGCTTGCCTGGCCCCTGTCTCCACATCTGCAACTTCTTCTCTACTTTACTCATTCTCACCTCAGAGTGTTGCTGTAAACTGCTCACTCTCCCTGGAGTGTTCTTCCATGAGATATCCATGTGGCTTGTCATATATATATATGCTCAGAACATGTAGCCATCACCCCCAGCATCCCCTATCTGCTTTTCCAGCGTTATCTTCCTCTGTGGCTCTTAATCTGCCAGTATACTTGTTGTTTTTTAGTTACTCATTTTATGTATTTTCTGACTTTCTAGAAAGTAAGCTTAGTGAAGGCAGGATTAGGTCAGTTTTATTTGCTCCCATATCTTGGTGTCTAGAGCAGCAACTATAGTAACAACTTAGCAAATAATTGTTAGTAAATGAACACATTTAAGCCTATAAGGATTTGACTATGGTGGCAACAGTAGTTTGAAGGAAGAAAAAAAAGGAAAGAGAAATTAAAAAAATTAGAAGTTCTAAGTGGCCTGCTGGAAATAAGTGAAAATGAAGGAGAAAAACTTGAGGTTGTCACACTCACAACTCCCTGTCACTCAGACTTCTTATTCTTGGCACATAAAACTGCCATTCACATAGGTGTCCCCTTTTCTGAAAGTAAAAATGACATAAATAAAGAGAAGAAAGCCTCCTATATTAAAAAAAAAGATCCCTTTGCATAAGGCAGATCTTCACAACGAGTTAACAAAGACAAAAAAGTAACCCAGCATATTTCAATTTTAAAAAAATTTTGTATACTTTTTCAAGAGAGAGTTATTGTTCCCGTCGTTGGGTAAGAAAATAGGTCCAACTGTTAAATGACTTGCTCAGAAAGCGAAACATGACTTGAGCTCAGGAAGCCTGATGATTTTGTTGGTATTTACCTAAGACAGAGACCGACATTTAGTCAGCACTGAAAACAGGCTTGGAGAAGTGAGTAGAGCTAAAATGCATGGAGATAGTTAAGAATTCAGTGTATATCACAGTATCAAAAGGCTACAATCTTCACTGCTTTGATGGTTTAACAGATAAGAGTTATATTTTTTACATGATGTCATATGTTACACAAGTAGCTGTAAACAAAAAGCCTTGGTAACACCTCAAATTTATGCTAAGTACAGTACAACAGATAGAAATAAATGACAACATGCCATAAACATAAGAAGAGCTCAATAAATGTGTACTTATTAACTTAAAGGCATGTGGTCTCTTGCCCTCAAGAAACCTCCAATCTGTTTGGGAAGACAAAAGCTACATGCTAGAGAAAAACTTTAAAAACCTGATATATTACGCATATAAATTATTAAAAAGATAAGAAAGACAGTAAGTTCTGTAGACATTCACATTGGGAAAAAGGTAACGTAGGCAGACAGTCTTTAGTTAATGAAATAAACTAGTTTCCTCTGGGGAAATAAAAGGAAGAGAGTTAGGAATTGATCAAGTGGCATGTGGGAGTTGGAGGTAGGATAAGAACATTCCAGAAGAGAGGATTATCAAAAGACTGTATTCCAGAACATGTCACAAACAACATAATGAAAAACATATGACTACTCTTCCCCAATTCCAGAGGAAGACACCATCTCCCAGAAGATACAATGGCCAGCACTTACTTGAGAAAGAGCTTCTGGATCCTCAAGTCTCGTCAGACTCCCTAGGAGAGTAGATAGGTGGTAGTTGCCTCATTTTTAACTTCTTCGTGTTACAAGGAAAAGCCAGAGCCACAGAGAGATAGAGAAAAGGAGCAGCTCTCCAAAAGTCCTCCTGCAAACTAGAGGAAATGAAATCATTGAATAGGGAGAAGGGAGAACGGAATACTTCTAACTCTTAGTTTGGCTCAGCAAAGCACCTTGCTTTAATAAAAATGAAATCTTCACAAGTTATACATATTTAATTTACTGATTCAAAGATGAGTCAGAAGAGGAAAACAATAGTTGTGAATCTTTCAGTGGTAGAGAGAGATGTTTTCTAAAGTGTTCCCAAAGCTTTCTGAGGTCGGGCCCTTCCTGAGGTCACAGTAACACAAAGGATTTGTATTCATAGACGTGGCTTGATGAGACCAAAGTAATCATAATTCCTATGTAGTAGATGCCATTAATCAATAGGAGGGGATCTAAACAGTCACACTCTTCCCTCCCTGTGCCAGGAAAGAGCATGGCAGTCCATTTCCGGATGCATGCCACAGCTGGCAGAGTGGCTGATCCTGTGCCAAAATGCTACAGGGATATGAGGGGAAAAGGAAGAAATGAGACTGTGACAGGCCAAGAAAGCAGTGGCCACCACAGTCAAAACAAGCCTTTTCTAATAGCTATAATAATAAGGGTTTTGCTGAATCAGAGACCTTTTGAGCTGGAAGGCACTGCAGTCCAAATCCTTCATTTTACAGATGAGCAAACTGAGTCCCAGAGGAGGCTATGACTGGTCCAAAGTTAGAAAGCAAGTGAGAGGCAGAGCTCGACACAGAGCCAAGATCCCCAGAACCGGGTTCTTCTATTGCACTGCCTTTCATAACAATTGCACTAACAATGAAAACCTACCAACCAGCTGCAATTCAGAAACCATTTGGATGTTGGCATTGGAAGTTAAACTATTGCCCCTACAAAAATCATGGAGTGTGTGGTGACAGTATGGGGGACAGTGATGGGGACTTGAAGGGGATGGCAGGTTATGATGATAACTTCCAGGTTAGCCTTAAAGCTTACTAAATTTGTAAGCTATTGGAAGCTATTGAAAATCTCATTGCAGTCATACCCATTTTATAACATTTCTACACAATAATGCATTGGAATACTGGTATAGGAGGCAGGCATAGACAAGATACCCTGGGAGCAATGGCTACCACTTTTCCCAGAGCATCCTGGGAGACTGAGGCTCTGGATGGAGGAAGCGTAGAGGAGATAACCACCTGGTCCAGTAACATCTTAGCTACCCACATCGCCAGGAAAGGCAAGTCTGTTACTCTCTAGTTGTCCTGATAAGAGGATAAAAGGGAAGCCAACCAAAGAGCAGAGCCAGACTATGCTAAGTCCTAAGATGTAGGCTTTAGTGATAAGGCCGGTTCTCCAAATCCAGGTGTTCTACTGACCTGCTGCATGAGCTTTCCACTGAGCTGGACTCTTTTATATAGTTCAACCTATAAACAACAGCTGGCAGCTGTTAAATGGCTAGGGAGAATGGGGTGCGATAGCACTAACACCAACAATAAAGATAACAAATAGCTAACAATTATTGTTTACCTTCTGTATGCTAGGCAGTATGCTAACCATTTTATATACCTTATAAATAATCTTTACAACACCTTTTAGGTTAATGATATTATACCTATTTTATAGAAGAAGAAACTGTGACTCAGTAAAACAACTTATTCAGTACCGATAATAAAAAAGAGATCTAGGATTCTAACTCAGGGCCATCAGACTCCAAAGGCTGGTCTTTCAGGAATGCCATAAAGTAAAGCACCCAGGCCATATTGGAGTCTGCCTCTGGCATAACTAGCAATGGATACCACCAAATGCCATAGCCATTTCTACTCCAGATGTCACTGAGCTAGGATGTGATAAGGCTAGGATGTGAAATATTTTCATTCATCAAATACATTCATCAAACGACTATCAGGAACCACACATTGTGGAAGGTGCTAGAATGACAAGACAGACACAGTCCCCACCCTCATAAAGTATTTCAGAACCATATCTTTGCTAGTCCTCCCCATCAATACTGCTAATAAGAAACCCTAGACCATGTATTTGTTTTTTATTGACAGCAACCATATACCCTGGCATTTTCAGGCCAGTTTTTGTTTCAAAAACCTACTGCATTGTCAAAGCACTTAGTCAAATCCTAGCTTATCCCTGTATCAGCACTTTCATGCTCTAGTATGTGAACCGGCATTTTGACCCATGGTTTCTCTTACCCCTCCAGCTTACCATATGTACTGCTGCCAAATTTATTTTCCCGAAGTCATAGCTCCTTGTTGATCCTGTATTGACTGATGAAGAAACAAGGGCTTAGAAAGTTTAAGAAAATAGGCAAGTGAATACCACAACCAAGAAGTGGTAAAGAATGATTGAGATGGGTTCGTCTGACTTTGAGTCCATGCTCTGTTTTCCCACACCCCTTCCCCATTCTGGAAGCTCAACCTGAAAATCATCGTGTCCTATCTCATGGAGGATCAGTGTGCTGAGGGAGTCTATGTTTAGCTGATCAGAGGAAATGCATTAATAACTTCCAAAGAGGTCCACCATTCAGGGACTGTGAGGAAAACACTAAGCTACAGAATGAAAGGGCAGAAGCTCCTTGGAACAAAAGAGAAGGGACAAGGGATCAAACACTCCCAGAGAAGAGGGGACACAAGATGGTAGCTAAATCCTGTCTCAGAGGAAACCATGAACACAGTTCTGTTAACAAGATGGCAAAGATCTGCGTCAGAGCCTTCCCGCCCAGTGGTCTAAAGAGAAAGTTTCTTGACCAAGGAGATCCACTGTAGCCTCTGAAGTCGAGGATCTACACTTCCGAATGAGGCACTTGGCTGATAAGCACACGCCACTCTGTGGCTTCCGATGTTTGTATTTTTAAGTTAACTGCACTATTATTATTTTTGTTATGAATTCCTGATGCTAGGGACTCTGGTTTTCATTCCTTTTGGGTCTCCCTGATGAGTAGCATGCATATAGTGAGAGGAAATTCTTGATAAATATTTTTTCACTGCTTTAAGCACCAATCTTTTCACAAATTAGTTAACATAGGGAGCTAGATTGTGGTCTAAATCAGAGGTGGCAAACTCATTTTCACTGGGGACCACATCAGCCTTGTGCTTGCCTTCAAAGGGCTGAATGTAACTTTAGGACTGTATAAATGTAACTACTCCTTAACAGTTAAGTGAGCCCTCGGCACTGCCGCCAGGTAGAAACTAGGTGCCGGGTCAGATGAAACAAGGTGAAGGACCGGATTTGGCCCATTGGCCTTGTATTTGCCACCTGTGGTTTAAATAGAAATACAAAGGTAGCCTATCAGTGACTTCACAAGAATGCACCCCACTTATTTAAAAATTATGAAACTTCATCTATATGAAATACAGCCACAAAGTGGAAGTTGAGAGGGGGTGGCATGGAAGAGAAAGAAGAAGAATTCTCACAGGCCACATGCTTTCTGCCACAAGATGAACTGGAGTCGATCTTGGACCACCATAAAAGGTCAGAGGGCTTCAGGATTTTGAATGTGTTTGTGTGGTGCTAAGAAAAATAAGCTTTGGCATTGGCTAACCAGACACAGAAGTTCAGCATCAGCAGACAAGAGGTAGGAGGAAGGCGATCAGTACTGATGTAGAAAGAAGAAAGAACTAATGGCCTATCAACTGCGTAGGAACCAGAAGTGGCAAAATTACTAAAAACAAACAAATGCAAACAAACAAAAAAATCTCTAAGAAAAAAAAATCAGTCAAACCTGTGGTCATTCAGCATTGGTACCACCAGTTCAGCCTCATTCAGTAATGTCTGAGAAGAGTATACCTTTGTAAAATAAATTTTTGAGTGTCTGAGGACCTTACAGACCTGGTTTAACCAGTTCGTTATTTAGGTGATAAAAAGGAAGAGCAGAGAAATGTGTTGCCCATCATTATCCTGCTAATTGCTAAAATTAAATAAGATTTTAGCCTAAATATATTATACACTGGTACATATGTTATAGAGAGAGAGGAACAAAAAAAAATAAAAAATAAAATTCCATTTGTGCCTTCACATTTGCTCAGCTAAGTATTGGTACTACTAAAAAAATGCCCTGGCTAACATTTTTCCGTGTCTGCACAGATAAAGAAGACATTGCTGCCACAGCAAGGGAAACACTCTGAAGAAAAGGAAGGGGGTCATGAAGATATCAACACAGTCTAAATTCTTTGCAAAACCAGTGTGATCAATACTGTAGCATCTCACTAATCCAGGAGAGTAATTCTAACCTAAACTATGAAGTTATTGGGGTAAATAATGTTTCATGTGAATTCAGTAAATCTACTCACTCCACATGACCATTAGTTCTTTTTTAATCTGCTTTTCCTGAGAATTAATATGCCATTATTTAACTTATACTTTCTAGAATTTATTTTCTCTTCTGCCGAGAAAACATACACAATTTGAATGTGAGTCATGCAGCCCTCTGAGGGTTAAGGAGGGTACCCTCCCACCCCACCCCCACAGAGAGCAAAAGTAGAAAAGTACTGTCATCAGGTGCCAGCAGGGGGCAGCAAATAGCAGTTGAGGATGGGAATTTTGGCTGTACAATTGCAGGAAGAATGGGTAGAGATTTGGGGTATCCAGAACACTGTAGTTACCTCATTGCAGAGAATGATATGGAAAAAAATAAGAAAACTGAAACTCACAGTTTAAGGATTACCCAAAAGCCATAATTTAGGTAGTGTTGTATTCAGAAAGTCTCAATTATACTGATTACTCTTTTCAAAGGCAGAAAGAAGTATGCCAAACACTTTAGAAACATTTTTACTAAGAGTAGGTAGGCTTTGTATAAAAGTTAATGAGTGTAGAGAGCTGGCTTTCTGCTATCCAGAGCACTACAAATGCGTGTGTGCAGGTGTGGTAACAGGAGGAAGGGAGAAGGATAGAGAGACAGACAGGAACCAACAGAGATACACAGAGAGAGAAATAAAAGGGGGAGAGAGGGGGACAGAACAAAAAGGGGGAGCAGATGGTCTACCCCAAACCTGTTTTCCAAATTTTCCATAGTCCCCTTAAAAATAATCTATTTGTAGCCTAATGGTGTCAACACTTTATCTGAACACTAAATTGAATTAATTTTAAAAGTTTTATATGAATTCATTTAGCTCAGCTTTTCAGCTATCTCAGGATGGATAAAATGAAAATTGTCCATTTTAAGAAAAAACAATATACAGATGATGTATTATAGAATTGTACACTTGAAACTTATGTAAGTTGATTAACCTATGTAGCCCCAATAAATTCAATTTTTAAAATTACCACAAAAAATAAATAAAAAATTTAAAAGCCTGCACTGATTTTTCTCTCTACTCATCTAACTTAACAAATAGTTGAGGCTAGAAAGTTCAAGGCTGGCAGGATCTTAGCTCTCCTGGAAGAAGGATATCTATAGCAAATATTCAGGGAAACAATGGTTAAGTAGTTTTTAAATTATTAAAGCTTGAAATGAGCGTTCTCTGCACAGGTGGAACACTTCCTTCTCCGGACTGTAAAGTCGCTTCTGCGGAGGTGTTCCACGGGCAGGGTGTCAGCTATTCCGGTAAGGCCAAAGTGCTACTCAAAGAAAAGGACAGAGATATTAAAAACAAATAATTTTAGGGAGGGTTGTCAATTGTGGATTCACTGTGATAAATTGCCCTTGTTTCGTTTCCTGAAATTACGAGAGCAGAAACATCTTGGTCATTAAAGATTTAGGGAGTTGTGGGAAAGAAGCAGAGGTGAAAGGGAATTTCATGTGGTTGAGAACAAATCCTCATCTAGCCCTTCTAATTCGACCCCACCACTTGCCCCTGCACTCCTCACTCCGACCCCACTCCTTTTGCTTCCCAGACAGTCCCAAGCCCTCCTCACTCCCTGGTCTCACTCTTCAATCCCTGCATAATGCCCCCCCCCCCCCCGCAGGCTCACAGCGCTCCATCCGGTGAACTCTGGAAACTCCTATTCGTATGTCAAAGGCTAGTCTTAATGTCAATTTTTTGGAGGAATTTCTTGATGTTTGTAAGATGGAAATAATCATGGAACTCTAAGCACATCTCTATGATAATACCAAAACTAGGTTATTACAAATATCGATAAGTTGTGTTCCCAGTTCACCACAACCTCCTTGACACCAAGGACTCCGCCCCGTGAATCTCTGTATCATGAGCATCGTATTGTGTGGCGTGGCACACAGGAGGCTCTTCACAACTTTTAAAATTAAAGCGTAAGTGGTGCCCTATGAATTATTTCATACAAATGTGCAATGATGCACATTCTATCCACTGGTATTTCTCAAACATATTGGTAAGATCATACATTTTCGATATAATGAAAGTTAATACTCCAATATTCTAAGCAGACATTATTACATCTCTTGACGTGCTGGGTGGTTTTTCAAAGAAAATTCTGTTGTGTTCTTGCAAATTCTGTGTTCTAGTATTTAGAAGACTCAGGTGGCCACATCCAGTCAAGACAGAAAACTGACCCAATATGAGGACATCACTAAAAAAGTAAGATAGAAACTCATTTGCAGAGATGGCCTTGAATCTATATCCATCTAAAAAGATGAGCTCTCGCCCTGGCCAGGGAGCTCAGACAGTTACAGCATCGTCCCAACACACCAAGTTTGCGGCTTTGATCCCGAGTCAGGGCACATACAAGAATCGACGAATGAATGCGTAAATAAGTGAAACAACAAATGGATGTCTCTCTCTCTCCCCCCTCTCTGTCTCTGCCTCTCTCTCTCTCTCTCTGCATCTCTCTCTCTCTTTTTCCATTCCTTTCTTTCTAAAAAAATCAATAAATAAAAACAATTTAAAAATATGAGCTCTTTGGTCACCTAGGTTCCCCTCACCAGTTGAAGTGACACCAATGGGTTCTTTGTCTCCCCATGTAGACTTACTCTGGCACGTAGTAGGGGATCGGTAAATAATTAAAGAAGCGATAAACGAATGGCTAGAGAAGAATCTGGGAAGAGGACAAGAATCTTCCCCATTCTCACCCCAATTAGGAATCTAGCGAAGATTATTATGATCTTTGAACAAAAAAGGCAGCAAGTGCAACTTTGATAAATACTTTGAACATTTGTCAGCAAAGCTTTAAAATTCACCAGTAGGGCGTAATCTACCAATTACAACATTTTCATTGTATAATATGTATGTTAACGGAAATGTAGGATTATCCAAAATAAACTCTTCAAGAATCAAGCACAGTGAAAGAATATGTCATGATGAAGGGTGAACTTGGGAAAGCCATTCAGGTCTCTGAGTCTCGATGGTGTCACATAGTATGAGAGCTAATGACAGTGCCTTTCGTAAGATTTATTGTGACTCATCAGAGATGACCCATGTGAAGTAAATAGCATAGTACCTGAGACACAGTGAGCACTCAAGCATTAGCTGGTCTTATTAATAACAGTGACAATAAAGCTCAGCTCCGAGAATGCCTCTGACAACCGGTCTGTTCTGCAGAACAAGGTGATATAATTCCGATTTCCCACATAGTCCACTTTCCTGGGATCTGCCAGATTCGAAGTACCTTTCCTCTATTTTTATTTTTTCTATTGACAGGAATCTGAGTTCATTGGCATGAACCGGGAGATTGACACAACTCAAGGAGTTCCACAGAGCTTTTATTTTGTATCAAATGTGATTCCAAGTGCCACCCGCTCTAACTCATCCCACGGACAGAAGATGAGGCTCTTCGTCAGCCAGCATTGCTCACTGGGTCGTGGTCGGGGGAACCGCAGGGAATACACATGGAGGTTTCGTGTGCAGCTCACAGCTGAGTCACTCTAGAGAGACCTCCCCAGCAAAAAGGAGGCTGTTTCTAACACTTTTCAAAACTTTCCTCAGGACACGTATTTTGGACCCATTATTGGATTTGGTTTTCAGTGACTGTCACCTCCTGTGGTGAAATTTTATTACAATTTCTCTAACTTATGTGCTTCATAGATTTTGGATCCAAGGAAACTAATTATTCCTTAATCTATTTAAGGAAATACACATACTAAAAAGAGCCTAAACAAAGAAACCTCAAGTAGGAAATGCAATATGTTACACATTCTCCTTTAGTGTAGTTATAAGACACAGAAACCAAGGCCTGTCTAGCTGAATGTATCAGTTAAGATGGTAATCACTTGCATATAACACAGACAGGATTATAGCAGTTTAACTAAACAGGACTTTGTTTCCTTCCTGTAATGAGAAGTACGAGGCAGGCAGCTTAGCGCCTGTGGGACTCTTCAAGGATCTCATCAAAATTCAGGCTCATTCTAGCATCATGCTCTATCACCAATAGTGTATGGCTCTGGTACTCATTGTGCAAGATGGCTTTTCCTCCTGACATTGTTTCTGTGTTCAGTGCAGAAGCAGAGGAGGACCGGGAGGAAGTGAGGGCAAAAGTTGCTTGCTAGGTTCCTTTTTGTCAGGATTATCGTTGCTTGCCCAGAAGCCTCCCTTCCTCTACTAGAATTTTGCTTGAATTTCATTGGCTGGAACAGGGTCATACAAATTTGCCTGGCTGCAAAGGATCAGGGAAGGTGAACATGTTTAAATGGGCACCTTCATACTCTACCAAAGCAGAGTTGCAGTGGCAAGGCAGGAGGAAGAAGAGGAATAATTAAATTAGGCAGGCAGCTAGTAGTATCTGACACACTTAAGAATAACAATAACCCATTTGTTCCTGAAGGAAGAAAAAAATGTTACAGTATAATTGCTACTTGTGAAGTTTCCCCAGGATCTCCAATGACACCAACCTTCTCTTTGACAGAATGTCTAAATGGTGCCTTTCCCTTACCTTGACATTCATAATATTGTGCCTGTCCTCCTGGGAAGGCTTCACTCCCCAACCCCCACCCCCTGCCACATTCTCCACCAAAATCTTCCTCACGCTTTGCGAGCCCAATGAAAACCAACATTCAAACTTCCCATCCTCTCCAATCACTACAGAAGAATATTTAACATGTTAGCTGCATCTGGTTTTCATTATAATCACTGTTCATATTAATATTAATGACTGATATGTATTGAATGCTATGTCCCAGTGCTATATTTTATGTGCATTATTTTATTTTGTCTTCACAACAACACTTGGAGTAGTCTACTATTATCTCCATTTTACTGATGAATAGGGGACTCAAAACTCTGGTTTTGAGCCCAAGTCACACTGACTCCAGTGTCTGACCTCTTTGTCACCATACTATTCATAAATGTTTCTCCTAGAAAATACAACCCTTTTTTGAAGTCAAAGACTACTCCTTAAACTTGAATTTCTTTACTATATCTTTCAGAGCACTGAGCGTTAGAGGCTCAATTAATATTTCATTTTACAGATAAACAAATTCAAAGAGGGAAGTTATTAGTCACAGAACCTGGGCAAGAATATGTTGTTTTCCTCTACTCCTGCTCTACTTGTCTGTACACTACACCATAATATACCATCTAATCTTTTAACAAGTATTTATTGAGCATCTATCAGGGGCCAGACAGGTGCTGTGTTCAGCCTAGGTTGAGAGTCCTAGCCTTAAGAATTACAATCTTCTTCACTGCAAGGAAACAAACAAACAAAAATCCTGGAAAGGATAACATAAAATGTTGTCATCTTTCAGCTTGGGGCTTGTAGAAGTGTTGCTAGTTTGGAGTCCAAGAGAATGCTGGGATGAAATCCATCAACTCTGGGGTCATTGATCATTTTGTGGGTTTTTCTGCCCCTGGTTTCTCCTCTGCTCTGGACAGATCATTTCCAAAGTCATAACAGCAAAGCAGCTCTATGGAAAACTTACGTGTGGAAATTCTCCATCTTGCTCTCCTGGGCTCTGAGTCAAACCACCTCGTCCACCAGTCTCAGGATAAGTCAATCAGAGGATGTCACGAAACACTGGATATGTTAGAATTGTCATTGTTTGCTAGGCAATTTCTTTTTCCCCTGGACTCTTCAGTCTTTGAATCCATTTGCAAAAAAACAACAACAACAACAACAACAACAAAAACCCACACACGCACACACACACACACACACACACAATTTAAGGCTTTATGCCAACGAAAGAGTAAAGAGAAGCCTTTGCTCCTAGCCTTTGGTTAAGGCAAACTCTCCAACCCCTCTAACATCCCAGAGTGCCCTTCCAAAGGGTAGCTAGCCTTGAACTCTATCTGTAAAAAATTCTTCCCTTTGGGGGATCTTGCTGACATTGAAGTAGGCACTGTGTTATCTACTTTTTCAGATCTGAAGCACATGTCCTGGTACTTACAGACAGGAGGAAGAGAAAGTCAGCCATGGTCACAGGGGTCGCCTGTGACCCCTACCAAACTTCCTACAGAGAAAGGGAGGTGATGGGGCTTTGTGTGCCCAATCCTGACTAAGATGGTCTGCAAAGTTCCTTCGGTGGCCATCGTATAAGTGATACAAATGCACGTTATATCTCCACAGCATGGGCAAACTCTGACTTCTTTTTCCTGGGCCTTTTTAAAAAGAAGCTGAGGTGATAAAACTGCTCCTTGATGCAGACATATTGAATTATACATGCTTTTAGAAACGCATTTAACAGTAATTCTTTTCTTTGAATCTTCGTATGTACTTCTGAGAATACAGGGATATTTATACAAGGCCAATGGAGATGATTTTTTTCAAAGGATGGTTTGATTTGGCACTCACTCTAAGGGAGAGGATAAATAAGATGTCTAAAAAGGAAAGACCACATGCACCTATAGAAGAGGCCTTTGGTGCCCCTCTTCTTGTCCCCTTGGCTCACTCCTGGCTTCAGCTGCAGCTGCATTGGATGACTTCCAGAGAGCTGAGCTTCCTCTACCAGCATCCTCTGACTTCAGTTCTGCCTGGAGGCCTTCTCTGAGGCAACAGGAGTCATTCAACTAGAAGTACAGCCTAGAAATGCAGAACATCAATGTCCCTGCGGGTAATGCTCAGCCAATGGAGGCAGGAGGTTGTTGGTAAATGCATGCGTCCACCTTCTTCCTTCAGATGAACGGTTCCGAGAGAAGTTCCCAGACCTATCAGCTGCCCACGTGGCTGCCTCAATAACTTACCCTGACTTCGGCCTTTCCTCCTTCCTGGACCACCTACCAGGCCCAGGAGTCCCTGACACAAGTGCCTTTTGCAGTGGAATTTGAACTTAGATACTGTCTATGGTCAAAACAGTGCAGCAGCAGATTCAGATCAGTCAATCAGATAATGTTATGAGAGAAGAAGAAAACATCTAGTCGGCCCTGGCTGGTATGGCTCAGTGGTTGAGTACCAGCCTGCAAATCGAAGGATCACAGGTTCGATTCCCAGTCAGGGCACATGCCTGGGTTGCTGGTCAGACCTCAGTGAGGGGCACGCAAAAGGCAACCACACATTGATGTTTCTCTCCCTCTCCCTTCCCCTCTCTAAAAAAATAAAAATAAAAAATAAAGTAAATAAAATCTTAAAAAAAAAAGAAAACATCAAGTCATACTCATTATTTGACACAGGCTTAAAGAAGAGTTTGATTAATTTTTCAGTGATCATGGGGACAGCACTTGAAAGAGGACACTGTAGGTGATATTATACTTGAAACGACTGGTCTAGTGTAACAAAGGATTATGTAAAATTCATTAGCACAAAGATTGCATACACTAAGCCTCTCTGGCTCCTTCTCCTACAAAATATAGACCTTTCTACCAGGAAAAATGCCCTCCAATTTGGTGGTCACCAATAAGAGAATCAAATATCCAGAAATCTAACTACACACCGTAGCATACACATGTCCTAGACTATTTGTGGTTCTAACAAGAAAATACGGTTGGCCTAACTTTGCCATGATCTGTCCCATGCTGGTGTGATGCTTCAGGACTCTGATTTTGCGCAGCCTGTCTGACACCGTGTAATAGCAGACTTGTAAATGAAGTTCTGCTGTATATTGATAATTATCTCCATCTGATCTGGTTTGGCATGGTACAGAAATATTGTCATTGTTTTATTTGTCTTCTTTGTTGAGTCAGAATAAACTGGAAATGAAACAAATTAACAATATGTCACTAAGGTTTTGTGTTCCCAGGTTATCTCCTCCCGTCCAGGTCCACCTGGGAATGACATTCCATAATCTTCAGAACAACACATTTTGATCATTCTATTTATTTACCCTGTGTAACTACATGCATGTTGAGAAGTAACGTATGGCATTGGTACACAGTAGATAGATACACACTGAATGACAAAATGATGTGTTGAATATCTAATAAAACTATCCACTTCATTGAGAAGGATAGTCCACTTCATTGAGGACTTGTAAAATCTCAACCAAGTTCTCAATGACAAAAATACTCAAAATCGTTATGGCCTATGTATTTCTCCTCCTTAGAGATGGCAGTAAAGTCCGCAGAATGGGTGATGTTTCTCAGTTAGAGGCCCATTTCCTTCTGTCTGGAGCTGCAAACGTGTGTTCTCCACAAGTTGCAGAATCTGCTCCCAGGTTCCCTCGGAGCCTGTCTGTCTGGGACCAAGACTTAAGTTATATGTTGGCAATCTATTCCTCTACCAGTATGAACAGCTTTGTCATGTCAAAATGGTTCCTCTGCTTATTTCTCCTGAAAATGTATTTCCTTAAGATTTTGCCAGTCTGGCCAAATTTGCTGAGATGAGAAATGCTTGGAAAAGATTGGAAGGCATGTTTGAACTCTGCTGGTATTGAATGTTATCTCCACTTAGAGAAACAAGCAGTACACCCCAAAGTGCGATGTGTTTATGAGCTTCTCAAGCATCTTGTAAAGTCTGCTTGTAGAATCTAGCTCCCGAGTGCCAGGGAGAGCAAGGGCCAAATAGTGCACATATTGTGACGTTTAATGTTCTTGCTCTTAGTTAGTGTTTGCCACAGCTCAGGGCTGAACAAACTTGGCATGGCTTATTTTAGTTCATCTTCACAACAACCCTATAAATTTATTCTATTCTTATTATATCCCTTTAGGAAACACAGGCCGACTAAAATGAAGGGATTTTCTCAAAGTAACACAGTTAGAAAGAGGTGAAGATAAAATCATGACTACAATGCCAGATTGTATTTTCTGTTTTACTGTAAAACATCACTGAAAAGACCGTATCGATCAAGCAAAACAGTTTATTGCTCATCGCTATGAGAGATCGTTACTGCAACAGAGGTAAAGTCAAGTCTCAAGGTAGAAGCGCAAAGCTGGTGTATTTATGGGGTTTGGGGGTCTGGTTTGAAGTGGGTCTTTTAATTCGATTGGGTAAAGGTCATGATGCAATATTTTAGGACTAATGGTGGATGTAGCAGGGTAATGACTTTAAGGCAAGTGTTTCAAAGAGTCTTGAAAATTAAATAATTATTTCATGCTATCTACTGAAAAACTGAGCAGTTTAAAATATGCATTGGGGAAGTTTTTGAAAGTACAAGGAGTTATTCTTTGGACCTTTTAATTTACTGGGCAAAAGTTTTCTGGTGCCATCGTGTTGTAGAAGACAGGGGAAGAAAAAGTCATGTTCGTGTGGAACTGTAAAGCCTGTGTGTGGATGGTTTGGGGTCCCAATGTTGGACAATGGTCTTGATTTTTCATTTGGAAAATATGGTTATAAGAGTATACGGAGGCAGACATTTTCCAGGCTGACATCCGCTTAAATGACAATTAGCCACTTGTGATTAGAATCTGTTTGAATAGCTTCCAAGTTCACGCCTACTACTCTGCCTAAAGTTACCTACAAAAGTTTGGTAATGAGGATCCTTCAAAAGAGAAAAACATCTCCTAGACTTAGACACTCAGAAGGGAAAAGGAAGAAATCTACAAGCTGTTACATTCATTCACTCCAGCATAGTCACTGAGGATTTCCCAGCTCTCCAACTGTGTCTGCCACATAAGATGCGCTCAGTGAGGATTTGTCGAATCAATGTTGAGGGAACAGTAATATGATAATTATTAATATTAATATTTAATAATATTCTGTAACAGGTACCAAGCTAAGCACTGATGTGGGTTATTACATTCATTCCACTCAGCCACCTCAATAAATGGCTCCTATTTAATTCCTATTTTCCAGAGGATAAAACAAGGTTGTAGAATACGTTAAAACACCCAAAGCCCACAAAGACTCAGAGCCGGGACTGGAACCTAAATATGACCAACGGTGGAGCTGAAAATGCTGAGCCCAACATCTTATTGCCATGTTATGAAAGGGAGAGAGAAAAAACATATCAGATTTTGAGTCGGGGAAAAAGAAAAGTATAGAGTGGAAACCTTGACTCTAGGGTCTCTATAAGTGTTGGGAGTGTGTATAAGTTCCTAACCTTGCCTTTTCTACAATGACATGTTTTTTAATGTCTGTTTATTTTAGTTTTTAAAGTTTCCCTCACATTTTGTACAAACTTTTATTGTTATAACAAACACCACAGTACAAGGCAATTTCTGTTTTTATGGGGTTCCTTTAGTGGACCACAGACTATTTCAGGGAAGGAACCTTACCTTTGTGTCCCTAGGATCAGGAGTAATGCTGGGCACAGATTTCGCACTCAGCAAAACATATGTGTTAAATAAATAGCATGTCATTTTCTCCAATTAAATAGTCATGAACACTTTAACTACAAACTCATAGGGCAGGTCTATTTGCTGGGTCTTGGAAAAGTTCAATAAACAATACCATATCCCTTCCCCACCCAAATTTCATACATATTGAGAAATAAGACAGAATAATCAAGGAGATAGGCACCAAAATATTATCCTTATAAACAAGAAAGTTCAGTCTGGAGAAGGTAGCTTATACCTGTTGGTGAGTGGGCTTCTTTATACTAAACTCCCAAATTAGCAGATAACTATACAGTCTTAGATAGTTCTAGAAATCTGTAGGCTTCTGCCTGCAGGAACAGGGCCTTTCCTATCAAACTCTTGCATTCTGTAACAAGTGGATTCCCCAGAAGAAAAAGGAGAAATGAGGACTGAATTATGTAGACACACTCATCACATTAAGTCTCTTCTCCACCCTGGAAAGCAGTCACTAAGAGACAGGAGGACACTGCAAGTGACGCTCAATCCCCAGGCAGAAAACACTAGAAAAAGATATCTGTGTTTTCCTCCTACTGTATTCCAATACCACAAAGATAGAGGGCATCTTAAGACTACCACAAACTGTGCAACTACTCTGATACCCTCTAAGAGAGGGTGACAAGCTTCTGAAGAAAAGAAAAAGAAATAGCTATGACAATCTTATAATTTGAGGAGGAAAGAAATGGCAATACTGCAGAAATTAGGATGGGCTTTTTCACTGAGAGAAGATCCACTTATTTTTCTGATAAAACTAATATCAACTGGTGCAGTTTCTGACACCAGGAAGCTGACAGTAAAGGATTCCTCTTTCAGGTTTCATATCAAATATCTAGAAGATGTCAACTCTGCTCCATTAAGACTATATTCTCCCAAGGTTAGAGACGATTTCTCACTCGTCTTTATGATGGGTGCTGAAGGAATACAAGAGCCAATCAACCCATCAATTGATCCAACTGATCGATCCACCAGGCCAAACTTGCTTGTGACACAAATGATCACAAGCTGGTATTTTCTCACAGGAGGTGCTGTACAAAGAATGTGACTGCTGTGGAAGATGAGTCCCCATATTGTCACAGCAGTGGCTTCAGTTTGGGAAAAGCACTGGTACCATTTACTGGCATTTCAGCAAATAAACGAGTGAAGGAGGAAAAGCAATTTTATTTTTTAAGTCAGAAAATCCTAAAACCAACATCACAAGGAGACTTAGACTTCAACTGTTTTCCTTACTGGAAACCATCTCTTAAATAATGCAAAGAGAAAGCTGTGTGTACATCCTCAAAGAGTGAATGTTATGAAAAGGCAAGAAAGCAGGCCAACCAGATCCCGGAAAATCCCAGTGCTACTCAGGGACAGCGCCCAGGCTGTTGGTGTGGGCTCTGCCAGGGCAGAAGGTTGTGCAAATAAGAGGAGCCCGGGGCTCAGGCCTGGTAGTAAAAAGATCAAAGCTAGCATTCTTATCACCTGGGGGTGCAAAGGACGCATGGCATTGGGACCAAATTCTGAGCACAGCCTTTGTTCTTGGGGCTAGTTTCTTTGTTCAGAGACTAGGCATAACACTTTGAGAAGGCAGGGATAAGTCAGGGTAGAGCAGGTGAAAAATGAACTTGGAGATGGAGAACTCAAGATCTAAGTTCCAAATCTTCACTGATGATCTGTTTTACCTTGGGCAAACCCCTTGACTCTCTGGGCCTCAGGGTACAAATCCACTAAATGCAAACACTAGCTGGCCCCTGCCCTGCAGGCTTATTGAGATGAACAAGTGAGATAATTATGGCTGCACTTCACAGTTTGGCACAGGTATTAAGACTGTCCACAGTCAGGCCCTGGCCAACACCGCTCAATTGGTTGGAGCATCGTCCTGTAGCCAAAAGGTCACTGGTTCGATTCCCAGTCAGAGCACATGGTTAGACTGGGGATTCAATACCAGCTGGAGAGCATGTAGGACGAGGCAGCCAATTGGTGTTTCTCTCTTGCATCAACGTCTCTCTCTCTCTCTCCCCCCCCTTCCCCCACCCTTTCCTCTCTCTAGAATGAGAATAAAATAAACCATTAACAAAAATAAATAAATACGTAGATACATACATAACTAACTAAATACGTAAAATAGGCAACTGCCTAGGAGACTGCCTGGAAACAGATCTGAAGTCACAGCCAGGTCTGCTTTTGACAATACATGTAGTTGCTGAGGTTTGATTTTGATCTGCCTCCCTTTCCTTCTTGTGATCCACCCTACTGCAAATCATCTGTCTTGGCATTCCTGTACCACCCCTCTCAGGATCTCCTGCTCCTACAGCCTCCCCTTGGGGCTTGCCTTAGGGGATAGCATCTTCATTAATTGAGCGTGTAGCTTTACCTTCTTTTTCCTTTTCTCCCCTAATTAAAATGTAAAGGGACCGGCAGCACCAGCACCTCCTGGGAACTTGTAAGAAATGCAAATTCGCAGATCCCATTCCTGACCTGCAGAGCCAAAAACTCTGAGATGAGGTCAGCCCTTCTTGGTGTTTTAACAAATCTTCCAAGTGATTTGTGGACCCCTACATTTGCAAACTACTAATCCAATGCAGTTCTCTCAACAAGTCACCCAGATAAGCATGATTAGCATTATCCAGGTAAGAAAATTGAGTCTGAGAGGTTAAGCAACTTGCCTGAGGTCACGCTGCTTATAAATAGCAAGGCTGGGATTCAAATTCAAGCTAGCCAGGCCACAGAGCCTGGCTCAAGTCCAACCTGCCTCCCATAATTCCATAATGATCATGACTGAAAATGGCATCTTATTCCTCAGAGATGTAGGTGTATACCAGCAGCCACCCGATACAAGGGCTAGAACATGGTGTGAAATCACCACAATTAACAGCCAAACCCTGACCCTGCATTTCCTGGCTCTGCAGCTGTGGGCAAATTTATTCAAATCTGAGCTTTAATTTCTTCATCTATATGGCTTTAATTTGATTTTATTTTCACAAATTTTAGCAACAAAAATTCCAGAAAAGTGCCTGATGTGGAGGCATGGAAATTCCCTTAGCCTCACTCCTGCAGATGAACTTTTTGTGTTTTGAAGGCCCTTAGAGGGATTCAAATTTCATTGTTCAAGAGAGGGAGTATAATCAGCTGTACTGAAGGAGAAAATAGAAAATAGGTGTTTTCTCTAACACACTCCCCCCATCTCCCCCCAGCTAGAGTTATGAACAAACTCAGCTCCTTCAGGATGCAAGCTTAATTGGAGACAAGATCTCTTATCTGAAGTAGAATGAATGCCAGTGTTTAGAAACAGAGAAGGAAAATAGCCCAACCATTAGCTGACATTTAAGAGAAAAATCTTTTTGATTCTACAGGGCACGGACACCAGAATGGAGCCTGATCTGGTACGTCCTGGATGACTGGGGCTGTGGGTCCTGAACCAGGCCTGGGATGATGGACTCAGGGACTTGAAGTTATCGGCTTGGGAGAACAAACAGGTATACATTTTTCTTAGCTCAGGTGTAAATGGAAGAAATGCAACCTTTCTTATTCACTGAACCTCAATGTCCTCATTTGTCAGATAGGGATAAAAGGAAATGTTTCTAGAATTTGAGAACAATAACATTATAAATTCAATTTCATTGCCAATTCCTCTTCATTTTTGCTGGCTACTCGGAGAGCTGTGTGGAGAAGGTTTCTGAAGCTCATTGTCGTAGCTGATTAATAATGAATGGCATGGACGTGGTAGGAGAAGACAGGGGTAAGATAAAGTCCAAACTCCTTAACAGGCTTCAGATAAAGACCCTTGTGATGTGGCCATTGTAGACTTCTCCGGTCTCATTCCATCTCTCAGTCACTCACTACGTACTTGACCACCCAATCTGCTGTAAATGAAATGATTAATTTTCACTGCCTCAAAAACAGCGTTGCAATATTATGTCTTCAGCCTGGAATGTTCTTGTTCTTCTCCAAACCTTTTACACATTCTTTCTCCCCATGTATATGTGGACACACATACCATGTTCCACATGGCTAGCACCAAGGTTATTTCCTCCTGTGATGTGTTCCTCAGCATCTCATTATAGCCCTGATGTATGATTATCTGCTTCATTGCCTTGCCTGTCACAGGGTTACAGTCTCTTGTAATCACTAATTGTATGCCTGCTGTCAGCCAATATGGAGCACCATACCACACTGAGAGCAAGTGCTGGGTAAAAATTGTTGAATTAACCAAATCAATGAATCAGCGATATATGCCTAAGATAGTCAAGTACACAAAGAAAGAAACCAGAATCTTTAACTTCTCCCTACACATTTCTGGAGTTATGTATGTGCATTTAAGTTAGTACTTTTGTGCCTCAGTTTCCTCAACAGTAAAGATATAACAGTACCAAACTAGGAGTGTTGTGAGTAAATCTACAGAGAATATTTAGAAAATGCCTGATGCTTGGTAAATATAACATAAATCAGTTGTTTTGAAATCCCCAATATCTGGAAATTTTCTTAATCACAACAAAATAATGAGATTGAATATGTAAAGTCTTTAAAATTAAGTAGTAAAACCAGGAGGAATAGTAACTCTATCACTTAATTCTCAAGTCTGAGTCTTTTGCCCAATGTTTCATCTGCAATGATAAAAACACATCATTTCTTACACAGTTAAACATTATGCATAGAAATCACACAGTAAACTGCAACTGGTATCAACATAAAGTGCCACGCATAATACAACCATGCATATTGTTTTACTCATATTGAAATAATCGTTTTCTATTGTTGCCTGCTGTAAGCTAGTAGACAAAACTAGGGCCTCCTATTATATACATACCATGTACTCATACACTAAAATATTAAATAATTGTGATTGCTTATGACCAATACCTCATTTTCTCACATCATTTATTATCACCTATTAGCCCTTGCATTATCAGGATTTTGATATTCTTGAAATAGTTATTTAACAATACTGAGTATATAAATGGTATTGGACTGTGAGAAAAGTAGATATTGGGGTCATGCCTGAAATCTGGTCCAGACTTAATTCTCTAGGGCTCTCCTTGCTTTGCCGCTCAAATTCCGGATAGTTTGAAACTCTGAACTAATGACATGTTTTTATTGCATATAATATATGTAAAATGGCATCTGCTGAGAAGTACTGAACACCAAGGTCTTTAATAAGCTTAAATTCAGATCAAGATTTTCATTTTCTCCCACCCCATGGAAAATGACAAAATATCCAGGTTCCTGGCAGAATCATAAGTCAGTAAGATTATAATAACAATAATTTTAAAATGCAAATGAAGATCTACTATTGTAAATCTACAAAGATTGTAGATTGTAAAGACATTGGGAAAGCAAAAATTCATTTTGGCCATAACGTAGCTGATAAAGCTGCAAATTCATGTACTTTTGATCATATGTTTGTTTTAAGTAAATTTCTTTACAAAAGAAAAATGTGTTCATTTCATATAAATCAAGGTGTGAGACAGAAGCTACTAGTTTTAAAAAAAATTGATGGACCAGCTCCCTAACCCTTGAGCAGATATATTAATCCTTTTAGCACCATACCTAGCAAAGGGAGAGACACACAGTGGGCCTTCATAAAATAGCTGTTGAGTTTACCTGAGCTGAAACAGAGCTAATATCCTGGAGAATATGATTGATGATAAAATTCCTCAATTCCAACTGGATGCACAATTTATTTCAAAACATTTCTGAAGTGATGCTTTAGTGCCACAAACTGCTACATTTTCTCCAGGGAACAGCTTTCAGTTTAAGAGCCTGACAACTCTAAATCCAAAGTTCATGATTTCAGGTGAGTTTTTCTTAAAACACCATAAAATGAATCAGAACTCAGTGGCAAATAAATAATGTAAGCAGAATTAAACTCCAAGAATAATTTTCTTTTCTCCAGAAAAAATGCTTCTGCACCTGTACAATAGTTAAAGGAAATACTGTCAGATAAATAAGCAATGAGAAGGGAACACTGATATCGTCTGTGGCACCCCAGGAAGAAAGAACACAGAAGGGGGAATGATTGGTCAAATTCACTCCCTCAGAACCCTGCAAATGATACCGACACCACCCTAGCGGACAGGAGAACAGAAGACCTGGTTATTAGAAAAGATCTGTGAGCCTACAGAGCCCCACAGATCCGACAGAATCCACTTGAAAAGGTGCCGAGTACTGAGTCTGTCACCACACACGCCCCAGTAACATATGGCCAATAGGTTGTTGGTAAATATTTAATGCAGCAAAACATGAAACTCTGACGCCAACCTGCTAGGGTTTCAAAGAAGGAGAACCCTTCTGACAAAGCCGGGGCCTGCCGGTGACAGTGGTACTGCGTTACAGAGTTCATATCTGCAGACTAAAATTAAAACTCACTCCATTCATATAACACAGTTCCCTGCAGGAGACCTCGGTGGATTGTCTCTTTAGTTAAACCTGTCTTCTACGGTTCAGCAGCTTTAGTGCAGAGGGAAAGTATATTGCTGGACATTCACATCTGTCTTACGTACTCTCCGGTCACTCATGTTGCTGTTTAGTCTTAGAGTTCCCAAGTCCCCAACCCAAGAGTGGTGTTTACTTTTTGTCACGTATGCCACACTCTCCTTATTCTGGCCATGCAGGCGAGAGTCCAATGGGAGGGAAGCAGACTGTCTGATGAATGATGTATTTTTCAAAAATGATCACAGGGCTAGTTTTGGATAATTAGAACTATGGCCCGATTGTTATGCAGTCCCTAAAGAAGTTTTAGAATATTCAATAATCTACCAAATTGGAGCATTCATCTCTGCTCCCTACCACCCAATCCTGTTGACTCACACCAAATATTCAGGTCATAAGGAAAGTAACCAGAAAAGGAGAAAAATGTTAATAATATTATTAGTTCCTATTTTTGACTGCCTGTTTGCACCAGCCCTGGGCTAAATGCGGTATGGACATCATTTCCTTTCATTCTCACAATAACTTTGTAGGGTAGGTATTATTATCCACATTTTATAGAGGAAGAAGCAAGACTCAGGAAAAGTCATCTGTCCCAGCGGAAAAAGGCCAAAATTAGAACATAAGTTTGTCTGATGTAAAGCCTATGCTCTTTGTCACCAAACTGTGCTGATAGAGTCTTTGAAAAGTCCTCTGAGGGGAAGGGGTTCTCTGGGACCAGGTAGGCAATATAGACATGAGAAGCAAGCTCTGAGTAAGATAGAAACATAGATGTAAGAACTAGTTTTCTCCTTTTTTAACTCTAAAGGGAAAAAAAGTTTAACCACAATTGAAACTTTGTCTTAATATCAAGGATACAATTGGGGGGGTAAAGATATTGCGGTAAAGCCATAACTTATAAAGAAAGGGTGTCTCATGAGACTAGGTCGAATCCCAGTGCTCACCACGGACTGAGGTAGATCCCAGAGCAAGATTCTAAGACCAAGTAAAGGAAGTCTGTTATATGTCTGGAAGCAGCACATGCCCGAAAGCAGGGCTAAGGTTTGGAACAAGGAATGAAAGAGCAGTGATGAGCAAAGCGGGAGGAATATGAATTTGTAGAAAAGATTACCTCGGACCAGTAACGAACTTTGGCTGTGCTGGAGGGGCTGGTCCTATATTTGAAGGTCTATACTTTATGGTCTTGCTATTAGAAACATCTTCCTAAAAGGTCACTGGAGAGGGTTGGCCACAGAGCACATAAGATTTCTCTTTGGAGTCAGTCTTCCCTTGATTCATGGGTCAAAAGACTTGTAAGACGCCCATGAATGCATTGGGCTGCTGGTGGATGGTGAAGGCTTTTAATAATGGTGTATGTATGTGTCTCCTAGTATTGGCCTGGGCATCTGTTGTGAGCAAAAATCCCTCTGTCTTCCTTACTCTACTCACATACACATATACCTGGACTGGTCACCTGGGTCAGTGCAGTGGTCTTTAGAGCATAGTCTGACTCACAGTCTCAAAGTTTTCACTGGGACCTCAGCTCCCAGCTGATGAGCACACCACTTAGAGGTCAGGTGACCAAGTCTGTGTTGCATTACTCATTGTCAAAATTTCAGCCAAACAAGTAACACATGCAAAACTTATAGGCATTCTGGCATCATTCTTAATTAGTAACCACGATCTGAGCATTTGTTATTTAAGCTCATTTAAACCCAGCCAGATTACAGTGTGTTGCAATGCAAGCTGCCTTCTGCATCGTCATGCAAGGTTCCATTAGGAGGCTTTGGGGAAGCATGAAAAGCCACATTTAATCAGTACTCAGAGCACATTGTCCTGAGCTGGAGGTAATGGGAGCTATCAGGGGCTGCAGCTCTGGCCTTGGTGGACCACCAGGCGGCACCATCAGTGAGGGA
This sequence comes from Glossophaga mutica, assembly GCA_039655065.1. NCBI lineage: Eukaryota > Metazoa > Chordata > Mammalia > Chiroptera > Phyllostomidae > Glossophaga > Glossophaga mutica. The sequence goes on from CM077308.1 coordinate 26,988,195, forward strand.
CTGTGGGCCAGCACACCTAAGAGACTGCAGCAGGCCTTTTTAATTTTCCACCATATGGTACATAATAAACATTATTTAGGAACCATGCTCTCGTGAGTGTGTATACTCATTCATTCACCCAAGTGATCAGAGAAAAGAAATAACTTTTTTCCAATAAAGATGTCGGGGTCAGGAAATGCCATCATTGACCTGGGTGGAGAGTTGGATTCCTAATGAAGATTAATGAATATTTTAAAATAAAAACAAGTGTCAAATTATGGGTTCAAAGGCTCTCAGTTGGCCATGTGGTTGCATGTCAGACAGTTTGATGTACTGTGGTCAAAATGTTACAGCTCTTTCTAATAAAACCTAAAACTTTGGAATACGAAATCTGGCAGGGCTTGTCTCTCCACAGACACGCAGGAAGGCCTGTGCCAGAGTGTGCAGAAAATCAGGAGAGACCGAAGGGATGAGAAAAAGAAAGATGCTCAATCAACGCTGTCTCTTCTCTTCCTCAGAGGGAAAGAGGTTCTTTTGGGACCTTTTGAGGACGACTTGGCTGTGAGGTCCACATTTTGCACTACACACAAAAAATGGAGAGCTGTGGGAGTACAGGAGGAAGCCCAGGGGCAGGGGAGGCATCTAAATGTGGGCAGGAACAGTGGAGTGTCACCTGGCGCATCTCAGCTCCCACCTGGGAGTGTGAGCTCTGGGTTTTAGTCCTAATTCCACTCCTGTTGAACTTGGGCCAAATACTGCATTTCACTGGGTCTCCTTTTCCTTTCTGGTCAAATAAGAAGATGAATTGAATAATCCTAAAAATCTTTTCCAGTCTGAATATTCTGTTATTATTTTAAGTGTTGCTGTCTGACTTCTCTACAACTCTTATTGTTTGAGATAAAGCCTAATTTGTTTATATTAATTTTCTCTATTTTAAGGCAAAAGGTACAAATATGTAGAGAGCTATAGGGTCCAGCACAAACAATGCCCCTGCTTATTACATAAAAATCTTACATTACAAAATCATAAGCATGTAAATCTGTAGCATAACATTATCACACCTAAGCATACAATATGACACTTGGGGTAAAATGTTCAACTGGCTGTCCATCTCATGAAAGACATTCATATACCCTACCAACCACACTCAATGGCGTTACTTCTACCAGACCCTGTATATGAAAAATGACCCTGTGATATGAAAAATAGAGACATTTAGTGAAGAAGACACAAGATACAAGAAACATTATACATAGGACAATGACACCTCGGTCCCCTTCAAAGTAGGCACCTTGGGACCTCACACAGTTTTCCCAATTGCCATCAGCTACCCCATTGTATTTTCCTGCATCTCATCAATGGTCTGAAATCTCTTCCCTTTCAAAGGTGATTTTGGTTTTGGGAAAAGTCAGAAGTCGCAGGGTGCCAAATCTGGGCTGTAGAGGGGCTGAGTCACCTGGGTAATTTGATATTTTGTCAGAAAACTCTGCATAAAACATGATGTATAAGCAGGCACATTGTCATGATGAAGCTGCCAGTCACCAGTTGCCCATAGCTGTGGCCTTCTGAATCATCCAAATAGTTTCCACGGAGGAATATTAAAGCTTAATGCAAAATTCGATGCAGATTTGTTGCTCTACTCACTCAGTCATTTTGCATGTGACAGCCACACAGAACACATGCTCACTCAATGGTGTCTACTGCCCCCTCTGACTAGTACAGTGAAGTCATCATTGTTCACACATGCACTTTCCAGTCCATTCTCCTTGGCTGCCAGGTTACATTGATGTTGCACAAAGCATTGTTATGTTACCAATGGCTGTACTTTCCCCAGGCTCGCTCGCTCTCGCTCGCTCTGTGTGTGTGTGTGTGTGTGTGTATACATATATATATTTTATACCCCCAAAGCAAACTTTAAAAAAGGTTTGTTATAGAAATTAAAACTTGTTTTAATGAGTCATGTATTTCCGGCCTTCTTTGTGCTCAATCTTCTGATAATAGCTGTTGGAGAGACAAGACATATAAAGTAACTCCTAAACTTGAGTGTGCAGGCTCGTTGAGAGAACATACAAATATGCATGAAGCAACGAGTAAATGAGACAGTATGGGATATTGTGAGGGGTCATTTATCAGTGCAATGGATGTCAGAGAACTGAGTGGTCAGCACGAGCTGGAGAGATCTTAGACAGATCTTGGAGAAACTGGAACTAGCATTGGGATTTGTAAAATATCCACAAAAGAGTGAGAGCAGGGGATAGCCAAAGCAAAGGGGGAGAAGTCATTTATAATTTACATGATGTATGTAGGCAGGGAGGGGGGCAGAAAAACAAGATTGTGGAAAGACATGTAAAGAAACAGTGGGAAATGTGAGAATGATGTGGAATCAAAAGAAAGGCCTTAATCATACTATAGTCTTACATTGTTTTGGTATGTTTTAATATAATATTTTGATAAGCATTTTTCATGTGTTATGTATGCAGGAAAACTTATTAAATATCTATAAAATGTACTACCAGTGGCCACCTAAATTTGAATGCCCACCTTATCACACACTACTTGGGGGACCTTGGGCAAGTTATTTATCCTCTCTATGACTCAGTTTCTTCATCTATAAAATTAGAATGGTAATAAAGTTTCTATGAAAATTGAATGTGCTAACACACCAAAAATGTCTAGAACAGAATTTGGAACAGTATAAGCACATAACAAGTGTTAGCTCTTAAGTAGGTTTACCATAATTTACTTAATCATTCCCCAAACTCAGGGATTTATGTTGTTTTCAATTTTCACCATTTAAAAAAGGCACTGCTGTTCACCTCAGAAAGCTGTTTTGTCACTTGGAACTAGCTCTTTTTTAGGGGAGAGGTTCCAAGAATTGGAATTTCCAGAGTCAAAGGGTGTGAATATTTGAAGATGCTTGTTACATCTTGTGAAGTAACTCCCCAATGAGCTGTGGAGCCTTGCCTGCATGAAGCACTGTCTTCTTGTTGAAGAAAAAGAGAAGTTGGCAAGTTGATAGAGGGAACAAGCATTTCGCACTGTTGGTTTGACTTGCATTCACTGATTACTAGAGAAAATGAACATCCTCCCATCTTTGTACATGAGCAAGACCTTCACTTTGGTGAATTACCTGCTTCTCATGAATCTGTTGAGGTCTTGCTCACCTTAACACTGCTTTCTCTTAGTATTGTACATTCAGCTTGTACTTGGATATTTAACATTCCTCCATAACCATCCTCATATCATGTAATTCATGCATGTCCTCTTCTGTGTAAATAAGAACATCATTTCAAAATTTCTTAAAATTTATTCCAGTCAATTATTTGTAACTGAAACACTGCTCTGTATGTAGTAGGTCAGCAATAAATACTTGATAAATCGCTCAAAGAATATCATCTCTCTTCTTTTCTTCACTTCTCCAGTAGCTTTCCAAAATCTGAAATATGTATCTTTTTAACAACTCTCAGTGCATGGCTCTCAACTATAGCCAAATGCTTTTATCAGTATAAATGACAAACCATAATATAAAGACTGTATCACCAAGGCTTGGTCAGGAAACAGTAGTATCTTAGTGAGTTCACACTGCTTTAACAACAATAACATAGACTGGGTGGCTTAAACAATAAACATGTATTTCTCGCTGTTCTGGAGGCTGGAAACCCAAGGTCATAGCACCAGCACATCTGGTGCCCAGTAAGAGCTTGCTTCCTGGTTTGATATACATGGTCTCCACAAGGCCAAAAGAATGAGCTCTCATTAAAGACCCCCATCCTAATACCATCTCATTGCGAACTGGAGTTTTGACATACAGTTTGGCAGGATGGTAAGTAAACCTGACATGTTCACTGATAAATCCAAAGAGCCTAATAGATTACCTGGGCCCAAGGAAGCACTTTCTCAGTCCAGAATCTTAACCTCATTATTCAGCAAGTTCTCCAGCCTGCAAAAAAAAAAAAAAAAAAAAAAAAAAAAAAAAAAAAAGGAAGAGAGAAGGCACTCTTTCCTGCTCACACGTTTTGGGCATGGAAGCTTGATGGATAGCAGAGAAATAATGAAGTGTGTATTCTCCTGGACAGTCTGACATAAGCAGGGGAAGCAGAGTGGCCTATATTTCATACAGCAAAATGTTGACAAGGGCCAAACTGCATGCTCTCCGCACTTGGGTCATTTCATTAGCATTTGTTATTTTTATACATTGGTAGTTATGGATGTCAATGGCATTTTAATATCCCAGAATGGTCAGAGCACCAATACACTCACTCCCACTAATATATCATGGCTCATGGATCATTTCCAAATGAAGAGCCTGGTTGATAATATCTTAACATTTTCCACAACAGAGCCAGGAGAAAGAAAAAAGGATATTCTCTCCTGGGTGCACAATATACTCTCCCACTTAGTTTATAATAACCAACATGATTTTTCATTTATTTTTATGAGACTATAAGATGAATTTCCTCTGTTCAGAATTGTAAGTACATAGGTAATTTGCTTGCACGCTATTAATTTTTACTTTCTCTCTTACAAATTTAAAATATTTTTGATCCAGGGATTGTGGTGACATATCCTTCTTAAAGACCCCCGCCAGTTACTAAGCCCCTCTGTAAGGTCTTTATTTTGCAGCCATGTACCATAAATACCTCCATGCCATGTACCTTAACAGCAGAATTAATATGAATCAAGCTTTCTTTCCCACTTACATCATATTCCTGCACAATATGTTACACCTCATTGTGTGGAAGATACCTCCTGAGATGTCTGCCCAACTCCTTACTATGACAAACAACATCTTGGAGAATAAGAAGTCACCAAAATGAGGATCCCAAATCCACCTTTTGCGATGTTACTAACCCTGTGTACACCTGTTCGGCTCAAATGTACCCACATGCCAGGTTGGGCCAAGCAGTGTCTTTCCGAAGAATTTAAAATTAGGAGGAAGACAGAGGGAGACAAGGTGAAAAAACATTTAAAAGATGGAGAGGGAGAGGACTAGAGAATGAGAAGACGGAGGATTCAGAAGCCCTGTAAGAGATCTGACTGTGATATAGAAGCAGGAGCAGCATGGCGCAGCCTCTACTTTTCTGTCGCCGTATTGGAGGGGCACAGATGTCTGTGTCCAGCAAGAACAGAAGCAGACCGGTGGGGAGGAGCAGAATCCAATGTGGAGAGTCTTGATTGCTTTCTAGGGCCTGTGTCCAGTCTCTTCTCTAGTTCCTGTTATACTCTGGCCTTTGGCCTTAGTAAGACTATCTCTTTTCCTTTTAATAAAGTCCCTTTCTTTAACTTAGATCAGATCAAATTGGTTTCCACTGGTTGTAATCCAAAACATCTCAATATGTATAGTTGTAAATGTCTGTGCCTACCCAGTAGGACCATAAATTTCTTGAGGGCAGGGATTCTACTTTAGCCAACTTGATTTTACCCTCAAATGTCTGAGACAGTGCCTGGCAATAGAAAGTGCTCAATTAATATTGGTTAAAATGTTGAATCATTGAACTATTCAACAGATAACCAAGAATACAACATTAAAGAACCCCATTGTGAACATTTTGGTATAAATCTAACAAATATTTAACAATTGCTATTTCAGCTTAAGAGATAATATATTCTATTCATCTTTGAATGAGATAGAGGTCAGGTAATTTCAAAATTCCTTTTTGGCAAAAAAGGAAAAAAAGCCATTGTACAGTTTTTTGCATTTTTCAAAATGTTTCTATCTAGTGTAAAACATTTTATATCTACAAATAATTTTTTTAAGTATTGACTCTGAAATTTTCCAATTCGTATTAGTTGGATAGCTATTCATTTATCCTGCAAACATATGCTAAACCCTTAATTCATACTAGGTACTATATGAGTGACCAAAATTGAAAGGAAAGAAATTAAGAGTCTCTGATCTTGAACTATTCTCCTTTGAGAGGGGAACAGACTTAAAAAAAAAAAAAAAAAACCCATCTTTATAATGTTTGATAAGGTGCTGGGTTGGAAGTTCTTATGAAACATAATGAAAAGCAAAATTCAATGGACTGTGTTAAAGAAGCCCACCCAGAGAACATAATTTTAGAAATGGATACTAAATGATAAATAGAACTTTACCCATTCTGGCAAATAATAAAAAATTGCATTAAATTTTACAAAGTAAAATATAATGTAGCTAGGGTCAGTAGGTTGTTTGCATCAACTATGAAGGCCCTTATTATAAGACACTCAGGAGATCAAACACCACCTTATAAGCATGGTGCAATGATATGGTGGCTTTTCGAAAAAAAATTAAAGGTATGATCAGACATGTGTTTAAGTAATTATTTCATAGATACCATTACTGAGACTTAACTAAGTGCCAACTACTGGGGTAAATGCTTTATAGATATAATACTATGAATCTATGGAGAAAAAGAACTCTCTTATAGAGCTGTAAGAGGTGTTATTTGAAATCATATACATAATTAGCATATGCTAGGATCCCCAAAAGGTTAGTTTTCTTTTCCTTGATAGTAAGTAGCCTTCGAACCAAGTCACTAGAGGGCAAGTTTTTTGAGGGTGAATATTGTGTTTTATTCCTCTTAGAGCTAGAGGCACACAGTAAGAGTGATAGTAGTTTTAATGGATAAATTAACAAATTACTCAGTCTTTAGTAACTGGTGGGAGCACAGTGGACAGTGATCTTATTCACAGTAAAAAAACAAAACAAAACAAAACTCTGACACGCAACTTGAAGCTTCTCTTGCATTGTCTGCATTTGTCCCTTTATTCTTCCTCAAAAACACTACCAATATGATGACAGCAATTAAATGTAAAATATAGAGGACAGTAGGGGCACAAGGCAAGAGTGCCAGGTTTCTGGTCCTGTATTGTTATTTATGGGGTGTACATGACCTTGGACATGTTATTAATCTCTCTAGAGAAAGACAAGTACCACATGATGTCATGTACATGTAGAATCTGATGAATAAAATAAACAAACAAACAAAATAGAAACAGACTCACAGCTACAGAGAACATACTGACGGCTGTCAGAGGGGAGGGTGTTGGGAGGCTGGGTGAAAAAGAGGAAGGAATAAGCAAAAAAGAAAACCTCACAGACACAGACAATGTATGGGATTATCAGTGGGAAAGGAGGGTAGGGGGAGGTAGAAAAGGGTATGGGGGGAATAAATGGTGACAGACAGAGAATTGACTTGGGGTGGCAAACACACAATACAATATACAGATAGTGTATTAAGGAAGTGCACACCAGAAACTTATACAATCTTATTAACCAATGTTATCCCAATAAACTCAACTAAAAAAAAAACAAAAAAAACCCTCTAAAGGTGTCCCTTCACTCATAGGAGTCTACTTTTCAGAGTAGTGGAAAAATTTAATAGTATGTAGTATAAGTGAAATAGTAAGTACTGTATATATAAAAATACCTATGTGGCCCTGGCTGGTGTAGCTCAGTGGATTGAGCTCGGGCCTGCGAACCAGAGGATCGAGGTTCGATTCCCAGTCAGGGCACATGCCTGGGTTGCAGGCCAGTTCCCAGCAGGGGACGCATGAGAGGCAACCGTACATTGATATTTCTCTCCCTCTCCCTCTCTCCTACCCTTCCCCTCTAAAAGATAAATAAATAAATAAATAAATAAATAAATCTTTAAAAAAAATAAAAATAAAAATACCTATGTGGAATGGAAAAGAATGTGTTAAAATAAAGCCGTTATTAAAGCAAGATTTTTAATGATATGGATTTAGGAAGAAACAATCACAATTTGGAGGAAAACTTCCCTAAACGTCCAATACTTGTATCATTTAATTTTTCCTCAACCAACAGACTTTAATCATCTCAGAATCCATCCCCAGAGATGAGGTTTAACTCACTTGACTATTTCTACATAATGTGTACAGTGCAGTCTTTGCGGGGGAAAGTTAAGATTAAAATAGCACAGTTGACCCACCTCTTCAACCCAGCCATCCTCAATCAATACCTACACCCTGGGGCTCCGGGACAGCCACTGGCTGTGGGCAGAAAATGTCTTCTTCCCATGGGTCAGGCATCTTGGACAAGGTACAAGAGGAATCAGGAGAGGATTCATCTTCTTTATAAACATCTAAAATGGGCATTTGCCAAAGGCAGGACAGCAGGCTGCAAGTCCTGCTGGCCTGTGAAATATTTTGAGAATAGATGGAAATTGTGTTTACAAATGTGACATTATCAGAGAAAGAGGTGTTCGTTATTCCTATTGGCCTAACTCCAAAAATATCTAGAAGGTCCCATCAAGTTTCAAGAGGAAGCACAGGAACCATTTGATAAAAACAAACCTACACCCTGCTCATCTCTGGAACCAAAAGACCCAGATTCCAAGCCCAGTGCCGTCACTTATTAACCTGGGGGCCTTAGGCAGGTAACGTAGGGTCTGTGGGTCTCTGCTACTTCTTGCACAACATAAAGGTGTTATCTTAGAATGATATGTCTTGGGGTATGTGACAGAAACGCACTCTGGCTAACTGAAGTCTGAAAGAAATTTATTGGAAGAATTCAACTAGCTCACAGAATTGGGAGAAGGCTTAGAAAACCAGGCCAAGAAAAGACAGGGACCGGGGAGGCTGTGGAGGCCTCAGGAGTAGGAACTCCTTCATAGCCCGACCATTGGCTCCGCCGACTCCCATACCGGAGCAAATGAGCATCAATCCATTCTCCTCCTCATTTCTTTTGTTCTTTTTCTATCCCTTCGTACATTCTTGGGAGAGAACACACTGACTTCACTGATAACTCTGCCTTCACACCTTCCCATTGGCTAGGTGAGAGCAAAAGCAGTACATTTTAAATCCAATTAAATCTGCACATGATGGGGAGAGATCTTTTGCTAAAATGATCCATAGCCACTGCAACCAAAAGAAGGTACAATGGACTCTGGGCTGTCAATAGTCACAAGTGTCCACCCCAACAGGAATTAAGTTCCTTAACAACAGTAATATCCTGGGAGTCCATTTAGACTTTATTACACCATAAAAGAATTCCAGCAGAGGTAACCGACAACGCAAGGGGGCAAACAGAGGGTCCTCTGAGCGTCTGATTTAGTGAGTCTTGGGTGGGCCATGACTGTATTTTCACAACATTTCCAAAGAGGTTCTGATGCCAAGTCAGGATTGGGAACCACCACTCTCCTTCCATTTGTTTAACAAGAGAAATATATATATATATATTCCATTATTATGTCATTAGATAATATGTGAAAGCACTATGCTTATCTATCTATCTATCTATCTATCTATCTATCTATCTATCTATCTATCTATCTATCTATCTATCATCTCTCTCTCTCTCTCTATCTCTCTCTCTCTCTCCAGATCAGACACCAAGACACCGTAACGTCACACCTCCCTACGCACTGGTCCTGGAGGGCAAGAGAGAGGAGTATTACACAGTACAGTTTAGCCAAAGCGAAAGCAGCAAATAGTCTCCCACTCTCCTTTATTAGAAACACTCAATTTAGCAATCCTCCCCCCTCCAGCTGTGCTCACTGCTCCCCCTCCCCACCTCATACACCATATGCTTTTAATCATGCCCCCACGTTTTCTCTTCCTGCAACGTCCCGGGCAAATTAAACTTGAAAAACAGAAATCTGAGAACTTGGAGCAAACAGGGAAACTCGTGACACTGGTGGTAATCAGCAACCAGGCTGAATTCTTCAGCCTACAAGCAGGCGAGGAGCTTGTTTTAGCCCTCCGCGTGACTAAATATAAAATAAAGGTGTTAGATTAGGTCTGGAGAGACGTATGGTGATAGGGGTTAATTGTGCTCCTTCTGACTTTTCTTAAAGATTTTCCTCATGGGCTTCTGGAAGTCCATTCTAGAAAGGGCTTTTAAAAAATCTGGCTCAGATTGGGGGTTTCCTTTTTTTGTTGGTTTTTATTTCTCGCTGAAGTTCCAATTGCTACATTTTAGGAAGCTGATAAAAATCTTTGACGCTGCCTCCAAAATATTGAGCGATATAATCGTATTTATTTTTCTAGGGAAAGCATACCATAACTTTTATCAGATCTTCACAAAGATGTATGCACTTCAAAAACACAAAACCCAGTCCAAATCACTCATTTCAAAGGCTATAAATGTAATGACTAAAATCTTTAAATCTGTAGATCAGAGAGATCTGTTTCTATTCTGTTCCCCCTCACTTCTAAGATGTGAGACTCCAGGCAAATTACTTACAAATCTCTGTTTCCATAGTCATTACTGGCAATAAAAATATCTGGTTCATAACATTGTCTTACAAATTAGATAAATTAAAAATATAAAGTGATTTCACTGTGGCTGGCTGTCAGTCGGCTTACGCTGCTGTAATAAAGTACCACAGACTGGAGGTCTTATGGACAACAGACATTTACTTCTCACAGTTCAAGAGGCTGGGAAGTCCAAGATCAAGGCCCTGGTAGATTCAGAGTCTAGTGAGAGCCCACTGGTATAAAGACACCTGTCTTTTCATCGGGTCCTCACAAGGCAGAAAGAAAAAGGCGATCCTCTGGGGTCTCTTAAATAAGGGCACTAATCCCTTTCATGGGGGCTCTGCCCTTATGACTTACTCATTCCCCAAGACTCCACTTCTCAGTACCACCACATAGGGCATTGGATTTTAATGTATGAATTTGATAGGCACACATTCAGTCTATAGCACTGACAGTCCATCAATGTTAAACTTTACTGTCATTTTTAATATTACTGTTCTGCATTATGATTATTATGATTATTATTGACAGATGAAGAATTTGAAAGGCAAAGATGTCCAGTATCACTAGGTAATCACAGAATCAGAGCATGAAGGCAGGTCTTAGTTCTAGTCAAATTCACCCATGGGAACAGATGCTTAATTTTACTGATTTATTGGGATCCCTTAGCCAAGGAGGAAAAAGAAAATCAAAATATTAGAGAACGCATGTTTACATCATGGCCAGTATCATACAGTTGGGCTTTGCTTCTCTGAAAGAGTTGTTCAACTAAAATACCAACTACTGAAATTCACGGATACCTATCTTCACAAAGATTCAGAGGCGCTCAGGAGGCATTAATTCCAAGTACTTCATTTTGTAGATGGAAAACTGAGATTCAGATTGGCTAAGACTAAGGTCAGCTGGGCAATAATCTAAAGAGCCCATTTCTAGTGACCTAAATGATCATCCTGTTACATGTTCCAAAACTTCACCCTTGAGTCAGAAGAACAGAGTTTGAATATGGGGCTGCCGTATATACACTCAAGGTTCATTCTCAAGCACCAGTTAGGTATAAGGCACGTAAACATCAGGGAATTGAGCAGTTAGGCAGATCAGGTCTGTGCCTTTATAGGACTCCTATTCTAGAAAAGAAGATGCACACTGAACCACGAATTACAGACTGATGATTGAATCACACCAGTGCTGTGATGGCCAGATGGGTCTAAATACAGCTAGCTGCCTCACTCACAGAGTTGGTGTGATTACTACGTGAGCTAATGCAAGGTGAGCATGTAAGAGAGCTAGGGATTCACACTCTTTCGCTATTACGTCATCATGCCAGCTTCCCCATGCCCTCCATTGTTTGCCAGTTACTATTTTATGTGGAAAATACTTCAAGCGAAGAAATTTTAGCTCACAAAGTGAGAGGGTTTTGACTCCAGCTTGGCAGAGGTCACCAGGATTTTTTTTTTTTCACAGATACTACTGGAACGCTTTCATGTTTTAGAGTTTTTTAGTGATCTTTTCTAGGTTTTACTCATTTTTTTCTCCTAGTTCTGAGAAAGCTTGTCCTTTGACAAGTGCAATCATGAGTGACTTATAATGAAATAGCTTCTTTAAAATTTCTTTTTCTTCACTATTTAAAGAGGCGTGGCAGAGAGCAATAGTCCAGGAGGTGCTTTTGTGCAGCCCTGACCTCAAGGGTCAGGGCTTTGTGAAGTTAAGTGGTATCTACACTGTGTCTCTAACAGCCTGGGTGAAGCCCAGCAGTCCATGGCTCCGCTCATCTTTCAGCCAGCTCCCGGTACATACATGTCTCTTCTTCTCTCTGCCTCATGCTGACATTGTGTATTCCTTCAATGCTCCCTTTGTGATATCCCTGAGCTGCTCCAGCCTGCCCCTCAATTTATATTTCTATTACTGAAGGGTCAAGTTGAACTTCTGCTGACTTTCCAATCCAAGCTCTGCCTTGAACTCACGGTGTGGCCTTGGGCTAGCTCCTAATTGTTCTAAGCCTAGTTTCTTTGCATGGAAAAGGGGCAAATACCTATCTTTGAGAGTGGTTGCAGGATTAAATAAAATGCCATGAAATATCTGGAAAGGCCACATACAATAGGTGTTCCAAAAAAATGTTCTTTTCTTTCCTTCCTCTCACAGAGCATCTTACCAGTGATGGTGGTTTTCTGAGGCTTCAGGACAGCCAGTAAGGTACAGAGCCTGCAACCCTGCGGCAACTACTGCACGTCCCTTTACACTGCTTAGGAAAATGGGGTTCCACGGGCTATTCTGTTTCTCAGAGTAATTTATCTAAATGGAGTTACAAAGTGGAAAAGCTAGCCAACTGCCATGTGGAGAGGAGAGTAGAGCCAAGAATTCCCTCACTTCTGACACCAACTGAGAGCTCAGAGGGTTCTCAAACCCACCCTCCGCTTCAATAATTTACTAGAGGGATTCATAGAAAACACCAAAAGCCAAAGGCCAGACCACTCTTTGAGAAAGGTGAAATTCTGTCCTGCACAGAAAGCTACTCTCAAATACCCTCTCCCCACTTTAGCCCAGTTCGCCACGACTGGCCCAACCTTGGCCTTTTATTCATTCCCCACCTGGAATCCCCTCGCTCTCCTCTTTGTGTACCCTCAGTTCAAGATAAATTGTGAATCACAGCATCTGTGTTGCAACCACTGGCCCGTATCACTCCTTCATTTTTCTTATTTCCAGTGATGCATTTATCTACATACTTTCTAGTACTTCAACAGACATTTACTACGTACACATGTTCTGGGGGACAGGGGGTGGAGAAAGGACCCGTGCATTGATCCCTCATTTAAGGGAGCTTAACATCTGGTAGGGAAGATAGGTTATTCCCATTGATTTATTCACTAAATATTTATTAACTATCTACTCTGCACCAGGACCAAAACTAGTTGTTAGAATACATAATTATCTAAAGTTACAGACAGAAAAAAAAAAAGAAGACCCAGTGACAGAGCACTGAGTGACAGAATCAGATTGTACTGAATTTTTGGTATCACATTAAAGAGCTAAGCTTTTATTCTGGAGTCCTAACTTTCTTGAATGGTGAAATATTTGCTCTAATATAATTTTAGGTGGTATGTGAATAACTCTTTTTAAAAGTTAGTACTTGCATATTCATTTTAATGACTTTCACATAAAAACATTATGTGACCAGCACATTCCAACCTGTGATTTCAGTTACTTTGCTTAGGACAAGGCAAACTATAAAGAGTGAGGCATTTTATATTATTTAACACTGCGCTGTATCATTGCACACCATCTGAATCATCTCTGCATGTAGAGGATCTGCAGTTATGACTGAAATCATGTAGTCAAGATTAAGACAGCTGGAGTTTGAGAATGAGTGTTATGGTCAAGACGTAGCTTTAGGAAAAGTCTCCAAGGGCTCAGGACAGAAAATGGATTAGACTGGGATTGAGTTAGAGACACCAGTGACGATGGTGTTGAAATAGTTTGGGTGAGAGGTGACGAATATCTGAATTAAGCCCAGGAGTGGGGTTGGAGAGCAGAGAACAGAACTATAGCAGTCTTTAGGACTTGAAGGATGGACCAGAAATAGGAGTTGAGAAAGAGGAGAAAAATTAGACTGAATCTTAGATTTCTAGTTTGTGTGATTCAGAAGATTATGGGGACAACAAAGACTGGAAATATGGGAAAAGAAACAGGCTTGGAGGGAAAGAAAATAAATGTACTTGGTACTATGAGTCCTCCATATATTTAAATTTATGGAATACTATTTCATTGTTTCAAGTGTGTAAATTTTCTCAACAACTAAAATTTAAGAAAAACACGAAATAATAATATTTTTATATATGCCAGAAAATGTTTACTGGAAAAGCACCAGCTTTTTATTGGAAGGCTTTGAGTGTCCCAGTAACAATTAACAGTGTGATCCAAGCCAAGTTGCTTGCCCTGAGTATCAGTTTCCACACCTCCAAAATGGGATAATGATTGATGGCAACGATGATGATGATGATGATGATGATGATAATGATAATAATAATGATATCTGCTATACACATTGTAAAAAGCTACATAATTTTTAGTTGAGTGGGGGTTGGAAGATGGCCTTATTTTGAATAAGAAATTCTTCTTGAATTGCCTGGAATCACTTATCAAAATACCATTAGTGAGAAACAGTCTGCCTGTGAGGAGACCAAGTTCAATAAGCAAATGCATAATATTCCTCTCCCAATCTAACTTTCAAAAAGCAAAACTACCTAGTGACTATATCCAGAAAGCAGAAGAGAAACAGATGTTTTCCTATTTAACACCACACTGTCTTCATCCTTGAGAAAGACAAATTCATTTGTGTATTCAAGAGGGCTTTTCTCCCCTTTCTCTACCTCAACCCCTAGACTCAGTCTTCTGAGGCTACGCCCAAGCCTGGTTGCGATTTGTATCATATATTTTAATACCTAATTGATGGGTAATTTGCTGATATCAAAAAAGTCAGACTCTCCAAGTACAAAATGAAATCCACCCAGGTGCAACATAAATTGTTTCCAAGGAGGGGAAAATGTCAATAAAAGGCTTCCCAAAGCCTCTTTGCAAGAAGGCAGAAGGAGAAGACCAGACTACGCAGAGGGCAGAAGAGCAAGGATTCTATTTGCATGCTTCCCCCAACAGGTCAAAGATCTCAGCACAAGAGAACACAGGTCATTGCTAGTTGCCAGGGAACTTGTGCTAGAGATCTTTCACTTGACTTTATGTATCCATGTCCATCCTCGTATACCTGACCTTAATAGATTACATTAACTGTCTCTCCCACCCTCTGACTTTGTTTTTGGTCAGCCAGTGGAAACCCATTATTAAACTTCCTTCATGTTATCCAGTCTGTGTGTAGAGTCTGTTTCATGCTGAGACCTGACTGATACCTCATTGCAGGAATAAAATAAGAGTCAGGATATAAAATCTATACCCCAAGTCCCAATTTTCTTGTTGCCAGGGTGTCTGATAACCCAACACCACTTATTCCTCTGTGCCATAGAAGGCAGGTTTTAATGTTATGTTGGAGAGTTGTCCAACATAACTCTCCGAAATGATGAAAATGTTTAATTCAGTGTGGTCCAATATGGTAGCCACTGGCCATATGTGGCTGTGAAACACTTGAAATGTGGCTAGTGCAGCCAAGACACTGAATTTTAAATTGTATTTCATTGTAATCAAGTAAAATTTAAATGTTAACAGCCACTTGTGAATGGTGGCTCTCCTGTTGGACAGCACAACCACAGAGAGAGCGCAAATATTATCCGGGAAAAGTCATACCTTAATTAACTCTTTGCTGATTGTTAAGTATTTATTGCTAGTATTTCAGGTCATCTCTAAATTTTAGTTATGGGTGGGGCAAAGGCATCCTTATTCCCCTTCATCTATTTTTTTTCCGTCTTTATCTTCCCAAATTAAAGTCATTGTTCAGACCAGATGAGGCTGCTGTGTTTGCTGTCCTGGTTTTTCAACTACCTCATAAGCACCACCATCTCCACCTTAATCTCTCTCTCTTTCTCTCTCTCTCTCTCTCAATCCACATCTGAGGTCATTTTTGCATTTCTTTCTTTCTTTTTCTTTCTTTCTTTTCTTTTTTTTTTTTTTTTTGAGAGGGAGAGGGAGAGAGAGACATCAACATGAGAGAGAAAGATCAACTTGGTTGCCTTCTTGTACACGCAACCAGAGATCAAACCTGCAACCTTGGTATGTGTCCTGACCAGGAATCGAATCTGCAACCCTTCCGTCTATGTGATGCCACTCCAACCACCTAACCAACTGAGCCACACTGACCAGATCAATTCAATTTTAGAAAGATATTCTGAGGAAATAATCAGAGAAATGTGCAAATATCTATAAATAAGGATGTTTATCTGCAGCATAATTTATAATAGTGTAAAATTTGACATAGCTAAAATGTGTAGCAAAACAAAATTAAATATTTTGTATCCATAAAATACATATTAAGCAATGATTTAACATGAGTCTATGTATCTATTCATATGAAAAATGTTCAGAATGTATTTCTTTTTTTAATGTAAAGAATCCATATAGTATAATTGCATTTTTGTTTAAAAATTATGCGTATGTATGAGAAAATTTTTAAAATTTGAAAGCTTATATACCAAATGTTATCTCCAGATTGTAGAGTTGCAAATGGGTATTTTTATAGTCTTTCCTTTTCTTATCAGTATTTCTAATGTTACCCCAATTAACAATGATTATTTTTCTTTTTTCTTTTTTGATGTAGTATTTAATCAAATTACACAATTACTAGGACAAATTCCACTTACTTAAACAGGTTGGGTACAAACAATACTGAACTCATTAAGCATACAACCCAATTAGTAGGAGTAGAAATGTACAAGTGCACCAGGAACTTGCTTATGGGCCTGCTAACACTTTTTTTTTTCCAGAATACTTTTAAAGAATGTTTAAAACCACAAAGGTAAAACAATAAATTAAAATACCCTAGTTAAATATAAAGAAAGGTCTCAAAACTACTTTCAGGTTCTATTATTTTCCTTTTTTTAATTTTTTTTTAATTTTAATTGTTGTTTTTGTACAGTTTTCTGTCTTTTACTCCCATCCCAGCCCACCTACACTTCTTTTAAGCTTCTGTTTCACAAAGGTATGCCCTGACCATCTTATGAGAAAATATTGTTCCAACAATGACTACCTATATTCGACTCCAATTTATTTATTTGTTTTTTTTTAAATTTTTAATCAGTATTTTTTAATTGTTGATATTGTACAGTTTTCTGTCTTTTACCCCGCCCCAGCCCACCACCCCAGCCCTCCCCACCTTCCTCCCATTTCCACACCCCCATAGTTTTTGTCCATGAGTCCTTTATACTTGTTGCTCTAAACCGTTCCCCTTGTCCCCTGAAATTCCCACCCCTCCCCCTCTGGTCACTGTCAGACTGTTCTCAAATTCAGTGTCTTTGTTTATATTATGCTTGTTTCTTTGTTTTGTTGATTAGCTTCCTGTTAAAGGTGAGATCATATGGTATTTGTCTTTCACTGCCTGACTTATTTCGCTTAGCATGATGCTCTCCAGTTCCATCCATGCTGTCGCAAAGGGTAGGAGCTCCTTCTTTCTTTCTGCTGCATAGAATTCCATTGTGTAAATGTACCACAGTTTTTTGATCCATTCATTAACTGATGGGCACCTAGGTTGCTTCCAGCACTTGGCTATTGTAAATTGTGCTGCTATGAACATAGGGGTACATAGATTCTTTTGGATTGGTGTTTCAGGGTTCTTAGGATATAATCCAAGCAGTGGAATTGCTGGGTCAAAAGGTATGTCCATTTTTAGTTTTCTTAGAAAATTCCATACTGTTTTCCATAGTGGTTGTACCAGTCTGCAATCCCACCAACAGTGCACTAGGGTCTCCTTTTCTCCACAACCTCTCCAACACTTGCTGTTTGTTGCTTTGTTTATGAAGGCCGTTCTGACTGGTGTCAAGTGGTATCTCATTGTAGTTTTAATTTGCATCTCTCTGATAGCTAGAGATATCGAGCATCTTTTCATGTGTCTCTGGATCCTCTGTATGTCCTCCTTGGGGAAGTGTCTGTTCAAATCCTTTGCCCATTTTTTAATTGGGTTGCTTGTCTTCTTAGAGTAGAGTCTTGTAAGTTCTTTATATATTTTGGAGATTAATCCCTTGTCTGAGGTATCATTTCCAAATATGTTTTCCCATACAGTTGGTTCTCTTTTTATTTTAATACTGTGTTCTTTAGCTGTGCAGAAGCTTTTTATTTTGATGAGATCCCATTTGTTTATTCTTTCCTTTATGTCCCTTGCTCTAGGGGACGTATCAGTGAAAATATTGCTGCATGAAATATCTGAGATTTTCCTGCCTATGTTATCCTCTAGAATTTTAATGGTGTCATGGCTTATATTTAAATCTTTTATCCACCTTGAATTTATTTTTGTGTATGGTGTAAGTTGGTGCTCGAGTTTCATTTTCTTGCACGAAGCTGTCCAGTTCTCCCAGCACCACTTGTTGAAGAGGATATTTTTGCTCCATTTTATGTTGCTGCCCCTTTTGTCGAATATTAATTGACTGTAGAGACTTGGGTTTATTTCTGGGCTCTCTGTTCTATTCCACTGGTCCATGTGTCTGTTCTTGTGCCAGTACCAGGCTGTTTTGATTACAGTGGCTTTGTAATGCAGTTTGGTATCAGGTATTGTGATCCCTCCTACTTTGCTCTTCTTTCTCAAAATTGCTGCCGCTATCCGGGGTCGTTTATGATACCATATAAATTTTTGAAGTGTTTGTTCTATGTCTGTGAAATATGCCATTGGAACTTTAATAGGTATTGCATTGAATCTGTAAATTGCTTTGGGTAATATGGACATTTTGATGATATTAATTCTTCCGATCCATGAACATGGTATATGCTTCCATTTGTTTGTGTCTTCCTTGATTTCTTTTTTCAGTGTTGTGTAGTTTTCTGCATACAGGTCTTTTACCTCCTTGGTTAGGTTTATTCCTAGGTATTTTATTTTTCTTTTTGCTATATCGAATGGGATTTTTTTCTTGATTTCTGCTTCTGCTGTTTCACTGTTGGTATACAAAAATGCCTTTGATTTTTGGATATTGACTTTGTATCCGGCTGTTTGGCCAAATTCATTTATTATGTCGAGCAGCTTTTTGGCCGAGTCTATAGGATTTTCTATGTACACTATCATGTCATCTGCAAACAATGATAGTTTTGTTTCCTCCTTTCCAATTTGGATGCCTTTTATTTCCTTTTCTTGTATAATTGCTGTGGCTAAGACTTCCAATACTATATTGAATAGAAGTGGTGAAAGTGGACAGCCTTGTCTTGTTCATGACTTAGTGGGAAAGATTTCAGTTTTTGCCCATTGAGTATGATGTTGGCTGTAGGTCTCTCATATATGGCCTTTATTATGTTGAGGAATGCTCCCTCTATTCCCACTTTGCTGAGTGTTTTTATCATAAATGGGTGTTGTACTTTATCAAAAGCTTTTTCTGCATCTATTGATATGATCATGTGATTTTTGTCTTTGCTTTTGTTTATGTGATGTATTACATTTACTGATTTGCGAATGTTGAACCATCCTTGCTTCCCTGGGATGAATCCCACTTGGTCATGGTGTATGATCTTTTTAGTGTGTTGTTGGATGCGGTTTGCCAATATTTTGTTGAGGATTTTAGCGTCTACGTTCATCAGTGATATTGGCCTGAAGTTTTCTTTCTTTGTTATGTCTTTATCTGGTTTTGGGATTAGGATGATGCTGGCTTCATAAAAAGAGTTTGGGAGTCTTCCATCATTTTGGATTTTTTGGAATAGTCTGTGAAGAATAGGGGTTAGCTCTTCCTTAAATGTTTTGTAGAATTCTCCTGTGAAGCCATCTGGTTCAGGACTTTTGTGTGTTGGGAGTGTTTTGATTACTGATTCAATTTCACCAGCTGTTATTGGTCTGTTCAGGCTTTCTGTTTCTTCTTCATTGAGTTTTGGAAGGTTATATTTTTTTAGAAACCTGTCCATTTCACCTAGGTTTTCAAATGTCTTGGCATACAGTTCTTCATAGTAATTTTTTACAATCCTTTGTATTTCTGCGGTGTCAGTTGTAATATCTCCTCTTTCATTTCTGATTGTGTTTATTTGAGTCCTCTCTCTTTTTTTCTTGATGAGCCTGCTTAAAGGCTTGTCGATTTTGTTTATCTTTTCAAAGAACCAGCTCCTGGATTCATTGATCCTTAGGATTGTGCTTTTAGTCTCTATGTCATTTAAGTCTCTGCTCTGATCTTGGTTATTTCCTTCCTTCTACTTGCCCTGGGCTGTCTTTGTTGTTGTTCCTCGAGTTCTTGTAGGCGTAGGGTTAAGTCGTTTGTTAGAAATGTTTCTGTCTTCTTTAGGTAGGCCTGTATTGCTATGAACTTTCCTCTGAGCACTGCCTTCATTGTGTCCCATAAGTTTTGGGTTGTTGTGAGTTCATTTTCATTTGTTTCCAGAAACTTTTTGATTTCCTCCTTAATTTCATTCTTTACCCATTCATTGTTTAATAGCATGCTATTCAATCTCAATAATTTTGATGATTTGGGGATTTTCCCCATCAAGTCAGTTTCTAGTTTTAGTCCCTTGTGGTTGGAGAAAATGCTTAGTATGATTTCAATTTTCTTGAATTTGTTGAGGCTTGTTTTGTGTCCTATCATGTGGTCTATCTTTGAAAATGTTCCATGTGCGTTCGAAAAAAATGCGTATTTAGTTTCTTTGGGATGAAGGGCTCTATATATATCAGCTAAGTCCAATTCGTCTAGAGTACTGTTCAATGCCACAATATCTTTGTTGATATTTTGTTTGGAAGATCTGTCCATTTTTGACAGTGGGGTGTTAAAATCTCCTACTATAATTGTGTTGCTGTCAATATCTTTCCTGAAGTCCTCTAAGATTTTCTTGATGTATTTAGGTGCTCCTACGTTGGGTGCATATATATTTACAATGTTTATGTCTTCTTGGTGGATTCTTCCCTTGAGTATTATGAAGTGACCTTCTGGGTCTCTCTTTATAGCTCTTCTTTTGAAGTCTATTTTGTCTGATATGAGTATTGCTAGCCTGGCCTTTTTTTCCTGTCCATTTGCTTGGAAAATTTGTTTCCAGCCTTTCACTTTGAGTCTGTGTAGGTCTTTTGTCCTGAGGTGGGTCTCTTGTAGGCAGCATATGTGTGGGTCATGCTTTCTTATCCAGTCAGCTATTCTATGTCTTTTGATTGGAGCATTTAATCCATTTACATTTAAGGTTACTATTGATAGGTACTGATTCATTGCCATTTTCGTACCTGTGTTCCTCTCTCTCTCTTTTCCTTTCTTTCCTTAAAGCAGTCCCTTTAGTATCTCTTGCAGTACTGGTTTGGTAGAGGTGTATTCTTTTAGACTTCTTTTGTCTGGGAAGCTCCTTATTTGTCCTTCTATCTTGATTGAAAGCCTTGCTGGATAAAGTAGTCTTGGTTGTAGGCCTTTGGTTCTCATTACTTGGAATATTTCTTGCCATTGTCTTCTGGCTTGGAGCGTTTTCAATGAGAAGTCAGTTGCTAACCTTATCGGGGCTCCCTTGTATGCTACTTCCTTTTTCTCCCTTGCTGCCTTTAAGATTCTCTCTTTGTCTTGGAAGTTTGCCATTTTAATGATGATGTGTCTTGAAGTGGGCCTGTTTGGGTTCCTCTTGATTGGGACTCTCTGTGTTTCCTGGATTTGTGTGACTTTTTCTCTCATCAAATTAGGGAAGTTTTCCATCATTACTTTTTCAAATAGGTTTTCTATCCCTTGCTCTTCTTCTTCTCCTTCCAGTATTTCTATTATACGGATATTATTACGTTTCATGTTGCCTTGCATTTCTCTTAACCCCTCTTCATTCTTTCTGAGCCTCTTTTCCTTTTCTTGCTCTTTCTGGCTGCTTTTTTCTACTTTGTCCTCCAACTCACTGATCCGATCTTCTGCTTCATCGATTCTGCTTTTCATTCCTTCTGCTGTGTTCTTCAGCTCAGAAATTGTATTCTTCATTTCCTCTTGGCCCTTTTTGATAGTTTCTATTTCCTTTTTCATGTTGATATAGTTTGCAGTGAGTTCATTGTAGCTTCCCTGTAGTTTCTGGTAGCTCATTGAGAGCTCATGGAGCTTCCTGACAACCATTTCTTTGAACTCCTTATCTGATAGTTGAGTTGCCTCTGTTTCATTTAGCATTCTTTCTGGGGCTTCCTCCTTTTCTTTCATTTGGGGATTGTTTCTTTGTCTTCTCGTTGTTGGTGAGACTCTTCTTGTAAACCTCAGCTTCTTAAATTGATCTGTTCTGGCTACCTCGGTTTATGGTGTGAACTTCTGTGGTGGAATACCTGTGAGATTCAGTGTTATAGTCTTCTTCAGGTATCCTGGTGTTCACAGCTTCCACTGTCTCAGCTGTTGGAATACCCCCTCTTTTGGTCCAACTCTGGTTTTTTCACAGTTCTAGGATTTTTTTGCCTCACTCGTGGGTATTTAAAAAGAGAAAAGAATCAAGTGAAAAAAGAAGAGGAAGGAAGGAGAGATAGAATTGGAAAGAAAGGAAGAAGGAATAAAGCCAGAAAGAAGTAAAGAGAAGCAAAAGGAATTGAGGGATAAAAAAGGTTGAAGTAATAAAGAAATAAAAAATATATAATCAAAACAAAACAAAAAGAACCCCACAAAAACGAAAAACAAACCAAAACAAACAAACAAACAAAAAACCCAACTAAACAGACAAAAAACAACTATCGAAAAAACCCACAAAACAAAATGAAACAAAACACCCAAAAACCAAAAAAAAAAAAAGAAAAGAAGAAGAAGAAAAATCTCTTGCTATTTTCACACAGGCCAAACTGGATTTTCTGGACTTGCTGGCTGTAGCAGGCTGCGAGGTGACTGGTACCGCTTTTCTCCCTGTTCCTCACTCAGTCTGCTTTGGGCTACTGTCCTCAGTGCCAGCCGAGCCCTGACCCCAGGGCTAATGACGCACTCTCCATGCAGGGCCTTGGGTGTGATTTCTGAGCCTCCTGCAGGGGGCGCGCTTTCCCGAGTTTATGGGTTTCAACTGGAATCTCTTACGGATCCATCCCTCCCCGAGCCTATTGCTGTGAGCTCCAGGTCTCCTACAGGGCGCAAGCACCCACCTGAGACTACAGGCGTGGGCTCCGCGAGTTTCCCGAGTTGCGCGCACTCACCCCAGGATCACAGATGTGAGCTCTGGGTCTTCCACAGAGTCCCCTTCTCGAGTTGCAGGGTCGCCTCTGGCCGCAGGGCCGCTTCCAACCCGGTTGCAGAGCTGCCTCAGGTCGCAGGGCCGCCTCCGGTTGGTTGCAGAGCTCTCTCAGGACCCAGGGCCACCTGCAGTGGGTCACAGAGCCAGCTCCGGTCACAGAGTCGCTTCCGTCCGGGTTGCAGGGCCGCCTCCGGTCGCTCGGCTGCCACGTCTAGTTTTCCAATGTCTGCTACAGATTTTGATCTCCTATTTTCATATATACTGTGGTATTGTTGGCTGTCTGCTCTGTTCCTCTGTAGATAGTTAGGTTTTTCTCCCATGTGCAGGAGGAAGGACAATCTGCGTCCTCCTACCATGCCGCCATCTTGAACCCCCAACAATGATTATTTTTCAATAAAAGTCACCAGTTTCCTTAATAAAAGCGTATTACACTTTTTTTCTACAGAAGCCAAATCTAAAGTGAATATATTAGTATTTATTTACTAGGATATGCTTATTTCTAAAAGTCATGCTTCTGAGAAGTCAGATACAAGTCTGTCTATTGCAAATGTAAAGCCACCAATTTCATGATAGAATGTTTTTCTATTTAAATTGTCAGGGTCTAATTTATGGATACATTTCTGTGCCTTTTCCTTTAATTAAAATTTGATAAAGGAAGGCATATCATCCTTGATTGGATGGATGACAAAGGAAATAAACAAACACAAATAAATAAAAACATCTGGAATGCAGATCTCTGCTCTGCAATTTCCTTGAGATATGATCTTTGAAAGAGTTACTTAATCTTTTTCTAACCTCAAATTAGTTTCTCTGTATATGGAGATAAAAATAATATATAATTCAAGTAAATTTAATGAGTGTTAAATAAGATATGTATGGAAGAGAAGAGTCATTCTATAAATTTAAAATTTTTCATAAATGTTATCAGGGATGTGTGATGATGCTCTGGGTTTATTTTTTCTTTGTCACTAGCTCATTGTGAGACCTGGAGTAAACCACTTAACCTCAAGGACCATCAAGTTCTTCATCCTGAAAACAAGAGGTTGAATGGGGCTGGGGGCCTCTGAGGTTCTTTGTGACTCTGTCATTCTATCATTCTGCGATTCTACTGGCCTGTTTGTGTGTCGTGACAGCTTCTTCCAGAGCCTTGGAAAATTATATGGAAATTGAGTTCACAGAGTTTGGCAGGAAACACGAAGCTGACTTTAGAGCTGATGTGATGATGGGTAAGAAGCCTTTAGAAGAAACACTGTGTCTCAGTGTCCTCTGAATCATTTCCTCTCCAAGTGAAGGCGAAGATGAAGAGTAAAGAAGATCTGCAGTGACTGTACACATGGAAACTGACCCAGAGCTGATTTCCAAGGAGCCTCTTGGAGAAAGCTGTGCCCAGAGGGTGAGCTCCGGCCCCCTGAAGGCTGCCTCTGCCTTCCCAACAGGCTCTGGCTGACATCCGGCATTGCTTATCTTGGAAAACCCTGTGATGAAACTGAGTGGTAATGACTCTTTAAACGTATTTATGGTTAAAAAAAGTGTGTGAGAACACTGAGCAGAAGAGTTTTTCTGACCAGAGGATATGTTACTTATAGAAAATAACTTCTGGGAGAAATCCCATTTTTATTATTTGTAAAAGGTACAAAATGTTCAGAAAAATAGAATATCAGAGGAAGAAAGGTATTTCATAATCAGTTAATTCAGCCCAATCTTCTGTTAAGTTAGAAACTGAGACCAAGTCAGGGGGGAGAGGGGAACAATATGGAAATTGATTTACTCAGTACCTTCTATGTTCCATTGCTGAACAGGACCTCACCATATATTTTCATATATATCCACACATACACATGTAATGGATACACTTAATACATATTATATGTAAGGAGGTATGATACTGAGAAATGTAGATAAATATCATGATAACAAGGCGCAAAATAGATATAATTCACCTCTATTTCTTTAACAAGGAATCATAGATTAAGCTAGATGAGTGATTCCTCAAGGTCACAGACCTAATTAGCGGCAGAGCCGGGCCTTTTGTCCTTGACTATCAGAATCAGAGAAAAGAAAAACTTTTTTTTCTTTTTCTTTTTCCAGCTTAGAACATCCGGACCAGGGATGAGTAAGCAGACACTGAGGTACTTTTTTAACTTCCTAAAGATATAACAACTTGGATGCCTCTAAGTATCAGCCAGTTATTCCTTTATAGTCTTGCTTTCTATCCTGGCCACTGGCAAAGTGGCATTATTATCCTGTGACTCATCATGCTAATAAATAAATCTAATTTGAAGATACCCCTTCTTCACTTTCTGGCACGATTTAACCCTCCCTACTTCTTTCCATCCTTTCCACTCCCATCAACAGGGCCTGGTATCTAAGAACACAATGTCACAGAAGCAGTTGCATGAAATAAAGAGAGGACAATAAGATCTTACAGTATTGCAAAATCATGACTTTGGAAAGTGACATTTGATGCTATTTGAAATGACTTAGAGAGTGAGGGTTTTGGATGGCAGAAAGAAAGACATTCAAGGATACACTAGAGTTTAAAAAGAGACTGTCATCTGAAAATTATTTAGTGCTCAAAAGGGATATAGAGGGGAGTGGTCAGGTAACATGTCTATATTTTTTCAGCTCTTCTTCCAAGCTCCTGAAACAATTTCTACCTTGATTTGTGATTTGATTTATCTTTCTTCAATGTTGGCCATTTCTTTTCACATTTGTATCTTCAAGGGCAAGTATTATTTATTAAAAAGATAATGCCCAGGGCCTATCCCAGAGCTTGGCATAGAGAACATTTTCACAAATATTTGCTTACTGCAAAAATAAGGTTCATGGGAGTAGGAAGAGTTAAGCAAGGTGCTTTAAGTTTTTGTCTGCATAACATTCCTTCCTTTAGGAAGCATCTCTATCTAATACCGTAATAATTCTTACTTTGAAAGATTCATGCCCTGCCCTTGCCCCAGGGCGGTGACCCTTGCGAGAGCTCACTTCCTCCCAGACCTCCCAGGTCAGGTAAACATAAGGCATCTAAGCCCAGCCAGTTGAGATCTCTCAAACACTCAGGGCAATTGGAAAAGATCTTTTTGTCCTGATTTCATGGACTCTCAAGATCAAGTAACTTGGAATAGCTATGAGGCCTTTTGCTAATAAGAGAGAGAAAAAAATGGGAGAGTGTGTGTGCCTTGCTGCTCTCCTATAAAGACTTGAAGGCAGTTATACATGAATGTCTTACCTTTTGATTTTTCAGTTATATAAGCCAAGAAAATCTCTATCAGTCTGAGTTGGGATTCTCTCACTTGCAACCAAAAAAGACATGGCCAGTGTAATAAATCATATGACTTTGTATAGCCCCTTTTCCATATTTTAGATTCTGTTATCCCACCCAGAGATAAATGAAAAGGATGAGCCATAGACTCATAAAAACTCCATGTAAAGGAATCAACTAAAGGTCTCATGAGTGATCTATGTTAAAGAAAAATCTATATTGATAAGAGTTTTCTAGGCCATCAGAAAAGTCACAGCAAAAAGCAAGAATAAAATATTTTCCTCCCAGGTTTTAAGTGATGGAGCTTTTACATTTACCCTCTTCCCTGCTCTCCCAGTTACAGGATGGTCCCTGTGCAGTGGGAAATTCACCTAAAGTAGACACAAATCAGAAAATGCAGGCTCAGTCATCTAGGATGCTGTCCCCTCACTGTAACCTCAGATAAAGTCCACATGAATCTTCTCCCATCTCCCATTCCTTATTACTAACAAGGGGATAATAACAGCTATTTCATGGTTGGTTGTGGACGTTAAATAAAATTATATATAAATATAAGAGTCTGGTCTAGTGTAAGACATAAAACATTTAACATTTCACGTGTATCTCTATTGTAGCAATTAAATCATGCAAAAAATATTTACTTGACATCTACTATGAGTCAGGGTCTGTTAAATACTGTGATAAAGTAGTGATCAAACCAAGGGTACAGCCCTTGAGAAGCCTATGTACTAAGGAGGGAGAAAGACAATAAGGGGAATATATATATGAATATATATGAGTATATATATAACAGTATAACAAAATGTAACATAGCATAACATAATATCAGGAATTGATAAGTACCATGAAAAAAACAAAGCAGGCTAAAAAAATACCATTTTACCTATCCTATGGCAGTTATGGAAGGCATTGATAAAGAGGTGATTTAAGCAGAGACCGAAATGAAGTAAAGTGGTAAAGCCATGTGACTATCTGAGGTAGAATATTCCAGGCAGAGGAAACAGCCAATGAGGTGCTGAAGGACCAGGAAGGAGGTGGCTGTGACTTTCTGCAGCTCTTATAGCCTTCTTGAGAGTGTGAGTGGTAACACTATGGGAGCAAGGCAGAGCAGAAGGATGAGAATTGCCAGAGTCCTGAATAATTGAACCGGGCCAGCAGCTGCTATCTCCAAACTTCTTTTTATGTTATAGGAGAAAATTGCTGCTCTTTGGTTAAGCTACTGTTAGTAGATGTGCTGTTATCTTAAGTGGGAAACATTCCTAGATGAAAAGTTTTTTTAAAAAATACTAAGTAGGCAGATATAGTTTCTACTTTCGTGAAGCTTAAAATAATGAAGAATATTAAAAATTGTCAAAAATCTGTCCCAATCTTGTTACTGACCGTTGTTTAAAGTTGGTCTTTTACTGCCCTGGCTGGTGTAGCTTAGGATTGAGCATGGGCCTAAGAACCAAAGGGTTGCCAGTTCAATTCCCAGTCAGGACACATGCCTGTGTTGCAGGCCAGGTCCCCAGTAGGGGGCACACAAAACCCAACCACACATTGAAGTTTCTCTCCCTTTCTCCTTCCTTTCCCATCTCTCTAAAAATAAATAAATAAAATCTTTTTAAAAAATTGGCCTTTCGAGCCCTGGCTGGCGTAGCTCAGTGGATTGAGCGCGGGCTGCGAACCAAAGTGTCGCAGGTTCGATTCCCAGTCAGGGCACATGCCTGGGTTGCAGGCCAGGCCTCTAGTGGGGGCCACGTGAGAGGCAACCACACACTGATGTTTCTCCCCCTCTCTTTCTCCCTCCCTCCCCCTCTCTAAAAATAAAATAAATAAAAAAAAATTGGTCTTTCCACGAAAATCTTTAGTAAAAGGCGAAAGATTTATACGATCTGAAGAGAAAACAGTCTGACAGTGACCAGAGGGGGAGGGGAGGGAATTTCAGGAGAAAAGGGGAACGGTTTAGGGCAACAAGTATAAAGGACACATGGACAAAAACTATGTGGGGTGGAAATGGGAGGAAGGTGGGGAGGGCTGGGGTGGTGGGCTGGGGGCGGGGTAAAAGACAGAAAACTATACAATATCAACAATTAAAAAAATACTGATTTAAAAAAATGGTCTTTTACTGACAATCGTTTAGAAATCATTCTTATTCACTGCTTTGTCTTAACTTATTTAAGTTTTACAGGTGAGTCTACATACTAGGCTTTGGCATGTGTGTGCACATGTGTGCACACATGTGTGTATGTACTAGTGCCATGGGGCACAAATCCAAAGGATGGGTAACAGGTTGAGTGGACGTATGTACCCCATTTGAAAATGGCATAGATAAGATAGCCTGTCTTAGGCTCTGATAGATGAACTTCAAATTGAGTAGTTATACCAGTGAGTTCATAGGTAACTGGACTGGTTATCCTTGAATTCTCAGAAGGAAAAGACATGGGCCACCCTGCCGTCATATCCTTCATTGCAAAGGCATGAGCAAGCCATTGCAGCTTCAAGCTGGCTCTCCTTCACATGGGACCGGAGGCTCTAACTAAGAAGGCTGCAGTTGTTATGACTCTCACTGGACAAGAGCATTTGCCTCCAAGGTTACAACAACAATCACTCACACGTGTGGACAAAGCAAACCGGAATTCTTCATGTGAAAATCTCTTTGTCATCCTCTGTCAAGCTTATTAATTACCCTTCCATCAGTTGGAAGACAGAGGGCCCCCTACAATGCCAAGCTGGCTGACGTAGGCACCCCATTCATCACTGGACAACAGACATAATGTATACAGATCTGATTCCAGACAGAGATAACCCTCCATGGCAAAGGCTCACAGCCGTGTGGTTTCCAAGACACCCAGTGCTTTAAAGACAGGTTTACCTTTCAAGTTTAGCTTCTCAAAAAATATGTTCACCTTACCAAGAAAGAGAAAAAAAAAGGACATTCTGCTTACAAGTTCAACACAGGAAGTCCCTGTTTTACCTGCAAATATGCCATCCATCTTCAGATATTTAGTATGAAGTGGAGCCAGCAAGACACTGCCCTGTATATAGTTCAAGGTATAATCTACTCCCTTGCCAAAATACACATCAAATGAGATCATATATTTGAAAAAAAACCTTCGAAAACATTAAAACACTGTATTGATGTATGGTATGGGTTCTGTGACTCCTAATGCAAAGCAATGATGGTGTTATGCCCTTGTCTAAAAAACTTCAAATGCTCCCATTTTCTGCAGAATTAAGTCGTAACTTCTTATCACCAACAGGAACTGTTTATTCTGCTTTCCATACATCTCTGTAAAAAAATGTGATGATATTTTGGGTTCACTTTCCAAAAGGCAGTAGCATTGGAGAAACACTAACACTAACTGTTCTTCTCTGATAAAGTGATAAATACAGTTATGTGTCAGTTAACAATGGGATGGGAATACATTCTGAGAAATGCATCTTTAGGTGCTTTTGTCATGCAAACACTGTAGGGTGCACTTGCACAAACCTAGATAGATAGCCTACGTATTCCTAGACTATAAGGTATAGCCTATTGCTGCTAGACTGCAAACCTCAACATGTTACTATACTGAATACTGAAGGCAATTATAACACAGTGGTAAAAATCTATGTATCTAAACATGTCCAAACATAGAAAAGGTACAGTGAAAATATTGTATAAAAGATTAAAAGTGGTACACCTGTATAGAGCACTTACCATGAATGGAGCTTTCAGCACTGGAAGTTGCTCTGGGTGAGTCAGTGAGTGAGTGGTGAGTGAACGTGATGGCCTAGGACATTACGGGACACTACTGGAGACTTTATAAACACTGGGTCCCACAAGCCCTCCCCTACTTCCTTTCAAGTGGTTCAGAAGCAGAACATCGATGCTGTCAATACTCCTCCATCAACAGGGATGTGGGCTGGATTGATTGGAAATACTAAAGAAAAACTGACTGTGTAAGATGTGGATCACCAGAATAGTGACTGTCAGAAGGGAGTGAAAGGTGGCCTGAGAATCACTAGGAATCAGGATTCAAGATGGAGAGAAAATGAGACATAGGGGATTGTCATGGCAATGTGGCTTAGCCTAGTACACGATGGTGAAGTGGTTTAGGAAGTTTGTGGTATTTATTTTAAAAGAGAGTGTTCAATATGGAGTGGGTGTAGAACTGAGGACTCAATATTTTGACTTTGGAGTTTTGTTTTTGGTTCCATTGTCCTCTCTGGCACCAAGGGCACTCCCTGGCATTGAATTGATGGAAGAAATAAAGCTTATCTATCCTTTACATCATTACAATCTGAAATTATTTCTAAAGTACAGGACAAGCTGTCTCCACACTACTTCAGAAAGCTTTCACTGAAGTGGCCATGATACTTAACACTTGTTGGGGTAGTTCCCATGGACCTCTGTCCTTGAACAGGATCTTAGGTCCTCAACAAAGAATGAACAGCAATGCACTCTGAAGATGACCAAGCTAGATTTAGGAGAGCTGCAGAGCCTTCTGAATATGTAGCTATAGGGGGGCTAGCTCCTCTGGGCTAAAACAGGTCCATGGCTAACAGATTGTGATGTAATCTGTGCATTCAAAACTGAGGTGCTGTGAGCGAGAGGGAATCCATTGCCAAGCTCTAGAGATATTGCTCCCATCAGAGAAAAAAAATAAACAAATCACACCTGAACCACATTTCTTACAGTAAATTCAGCTCCATTATAATCTTATGAGAGCATTGTGGTCTATGCAGTCTGCCATCGACCAAAACATCATCATGTGACACATGACTGTATAATTGGTAAAAATCATAACCACAGAACGAAGCCACCACACTGACCTGCTGGACACCGGAACCAAAGGGCAGATATCTACTTTTCTATCCTAACATCATCCCCTGAAAACAGATAGGGGAATATCTAGGTCTAGTGGCCTCAAGATTTAAGCATAACTTGTTTTCAATCTAATTATTTCCAAAAAGTTCTACCTAATGGTAGCTCCTTGCCCCAGCTGGCTCTTCAACCAGCAACTTGGAGGTGAAAAGAGTAAGTAGCACAATTCCAGCACAAACCTACGCTGACACCCAACGCCATCAAGGCCCTCCAAAGATGAGGGAGGGGCATTCTAGGTTGAACATATACAAGGGCAGGAGACAGGAAAGAAGAGGAACATTTTAGGAAAGTTGACTAATCCAACATGACTGTAGCATTCAAGAACCCACAAAGACACAGGGAGAGATGAGACTGAAAACATGCATCTCTGTGGGTTCTAGAACAGAACCTGGCATGGAGTGCTATATAATAATGCTTTATCAAAGAAACAAACTAAATTGTTTAAAATTTACAACAACCCTATCCTATAATCCCAGTTTTACAGCTGAGAAAAACTGAGGCAATCTAACTTCAGAATCTGTGCTCTTCTATCCAGTCAGAAGAGGGGCAGGACACCTCACTCCTCGCTGAGATGTCTAGGCACTGTTAGCATGTTTTTGCTAGGCTGTGTCTGAGTTGTTGGGTTAGAGAAAAGAGCATGGGGAGATGGAGTGATGGGGAACCTGGCAGAGGGTCTCAAGTTTCCAAGAGGTACAACAGATGGATTGTCCCTCTGCCCTCGAGTCCCTCATAAGGTGAATAGTAGGCTAGAGCGGCTAGGTGCTAGAACCTTGTAGAGCAAGGGGGCATACCTATCAAAGGACTGTGACCTGAGGCCACCAGCTGGAAGTCAGCAGAACAATCAAGGGAAGCTTCACAAGTGACTACCAATAGCAAGATTCCCTGAGAGATATAAAGGAACTTATATAGCACCCAAGGAGAAGAAGCTATAAAGCCTTTAAAGTAGATCTAATCAGTGTTCTTATCCTTGATATCTAATCAAACTGATTCTTAAACAGTTTAAAGGCTCCAACCAGATGGTGTGGCTGCCCAGAGACTGAGTCAGTGCTAAGCATATCTTCTGATTCTTTGTCTAATGCTCGCTTCATCCCTACTCTTTCAGCCACCTTGTATCCATGTCATAGAAAGGACTTGGTGTTTCATGTTATTGCTAGGGAGTCCCAGAGCAGGTAGTTGGCCAAGCCCAGTTGTAGTCACTGCCTAGAAATAGTCTCCTCAAAGCTAATTCTGGTTTGTAGCATATCCAGTCATAGCTACACCTCCCAGAATGCTGAATTACAAAATGCAGCAACATGACTTACTTCCATCTCAGCCCCAGCCCCTGTGGGCTAAATGGCAGTAAAGAGCAGTCTCTCACCGTGGCCATCACCATGAAAATGCCAGCAGGTGAAGCTGGGGTGAAGCTTATCTGAAATTTGGAATGTGATCAGAAGTTGAACTTCAGCCCAAGATTGGCTATGAAAAATTAATTTCTATACTTAAATACAGGGAAAATTTTACAATATTATATTACATCCCAAATCATGGCAGTCTTCTGAGCCAGAGAATCAGAGTGAAAGGAGGAACTGGATTCCTTCAGGCCCTTAAATATATCATCAGCCACACATCCCTAAAATATCTGCAGATCATCTTCGTAGACTGCGGGAGGGTAGCCAACTGGGCCTAAAGATGAGGGTGTGAGCAATCTTAACATTTCCATTTCTATCTTTTACGCTATCTTTTGGGCAATACTGGGGGAGACTTTGTAAACCAAAGTTGTGTAGGCGGCTTCAATGACCTTTTCCCCCAACTCTGTGTTAGTTCATGTCTGAAAAGAAGCAGATACCTAGATGCTATTAGATAGAAAAGAGTTTTACTAGCGGAGGGAGCAGGGAGTGGAGAGAGTCCTCCCATCAGGGATCAGGACGCAGGTCTGACACCTGTATGAGGAGAGAGGGAAGGAAGGAGGATTGGGTAGAAAGAGTCTCACACTGCAGCACAGTTCCAAGAATGTTTCAGCTGGGCCAATGGGGAGTCCTCTAGCCAAAGACGCCCACTGGTGAGTATCTCTCTAGAACATCTCAGAACAGCCTGCAAGAAGTGTGTCTGAAGGGCTAACGCAGTGGTAGATGCAGAGAGGCAGCAGCCATAATCATCAGTAAATTATGTCTCTCACAGGGGGAGATGTAAATTACACCTTTTCTTGGTCGCTACAACTCATAACCATAGCAACCAAGGATCAGCGTTCAAAAAAAAAAAAAAAAAGACATAAGTCAACTCTGGCTAAAAAGTAAACAAACAAACAAAGAATTCATAAGACTGTATTGGGCAGCTCACAGGATTTATGGGAAGGAGGAACCACTGGAGTAAAGGTTTAGGAAATGGGCAGGAACCAAGGGATTGCCTCAGAAAAAGTCTGATCAGGAAGCTGCTGCTACCAGCGGACACTAGACTCTACCACATGCACTGCATAGGAACGTCATGGGCACCATTGCTATTGTGACTGGATGTGGATGTCACCACCACCACTGCCACTGGCTAAATAAACTCTAAATGGCTGCTGCTTCTCTGCACCAGTTGACGTATATTCAAAATATGGGAAGTGAGCATCCAACTGGTCGATGTCCTGCCCTCAGATAGGATTACTAGATGAAGCAAATAAAAATATAAGATACACAGTATCATTAACTGAAATTTTAATGATAATAAAACTTCTTTAGTATATGTATAGCCCATGCAATATTTCAGTATATGTACTTGTACTAAAAAATAATTTATTATTTATCTGACATTTAAATTTAACTGTGTGCCCTTTACCTGTCAACCCTACCCCCAAGGGCCATCAGGAGGAGAGCGTCAGTGTGCCTGGTTGTTAGTGTCTGGTACATAAGGCAATAGATCCTACCTTCTACCAAGATTCACACAGATTATGCTGTGCTGCTGCTGATGGGAATATTAACTCTTTAGGGTCAAATTAATATGGCATCTCTTGTCATAATCAATATAAAAGGAAATCCAGTTACCTAGCTACTCAGAGGCACATTTTGAACTCAAGTACCTCAAGGATGGCATGAAGTGTAAGAAGGCAATGTTTGATCTTGCTTCTCATGGAAACTTGTTTTCTACAGATGTGTAAGTACAAAGGATCTGACATTTCATGTACTTTCAGTGTTCAAATGAGGGCTTCATTTAGAGACAATAACGTGCCAGGAACACCACCACAACTGACCACAGCTGCATCTGTCAATACCATTGGGCTGCAGACTTTTCTCAGACATAAGGCACTTGGAAGAATTTCATGGATAGAGTGTGTACTTTGGGTTGGGGCTGTTACCAGGTTTCAATGAGCACCACCTGACAATGGCATTTCAGCAATTCCTGCAAAAGTGTGACCTCCAGGAATTCAGCCCTGGACCTAAGTGAGAGGTGCTTTCTCTAGACCAGGGGACCAATCTGTCTTGTGCCTAAGATTTTCAGGCGGATCTACCACCTAGGCAGGAGTTATGCCCAGAAGGGCCAGGAGCTCCTCTGAAATAGGGTGCATATGAAAAAGGGGTATTATTGCCCTTGAAAAACAGTATGCCCGATAACCAACACCATGTGTCCCAAGCCTACAGGGCTTTGTTCTCAGTGGGGTGTCCAGCCTTGGAATGTGTTTTCTCCAGACAACCAGGACCAGGTGGGGGAAGGACCCTGGCTGAGACCTTCCTACAGGGCAGCTTGCCTTCACAGTCCCCCTGCCCAGGGCAACCAGATCACTTCATCTCTGTCTCTTACACATCCTTTTATCAACTTTTTCAAACAGAGGAGGAAAATGATGTTTTTATAGTGTAGCCCCCTTCCTAAGTGACGACTCATCTAGACAATTTCCAGAAGAGCCTCTTTTCAGAGCCCTCTTGTGTGGGCTGGATGGGGAAATAAAAAGTGTTTTCTACAAGTCTCACTGGTACTTTACAAAAATGTCTAAGGTGATTCTATTTTGTAATCCCCCCTGCCCTAAGCCACATACTCAGACCCATGCCAGACTTTAAATCACTCATTAGCTTACCTTTATTCACAAATATTCATTCAGTATATCTATCATTAAATGCTTGGCATTATTCTAAGCACTAGTGATAGAAAGGTGAAGAAAGTGACCCCTGCCTTCATGGAGTTTTCTTCTTTTCATACCCCACAGAAAGAAATATAAACAGTTCACTTTAACTAAACTAGTATTTACTGAGTAAGTTGCATTTCACAGGAGAATAAAGTCTCTAGAAAAATCAAATCTTAGTGAAAGTATAATAAGTGTTCTTCCTCCTTTCCTTCCTTTCATCCAATATATATTTATTAAATGTTTACCAGGTGCCAGGTGCCATACTAGTGTTTGGGTATCCAAGAGTGAATAAAACTCTCAGGGATATTGCTCTTGTGGAGAATACAGTCTGCTAGGAGACAGACGCATTCCAATCATCCTCAAAATGAAATCATAACTGCAAATTGTGATAGCATTTATGATGGTCCATGGCAGTTGAACAAATAAAAGGGGTACTAAGAAAACATTCAATATGGATATCTGATAAAGACCACAGGACCATGGAATTGAGGTTTCATTCAGCAGAGAAGAGTGAGGCTAAGCAATTGGGGCGGGGCGGGGGGCGGGGAGTATAAGGCTAAACCATGAGGGTGGGGTGGGGAGCGAGGAGAGCCAGGCACCAGGCTATGAATTTAGAAATTTGGTGTCAGCCTTTGAGGTGTTCATTACTATCGTCATTTTGTGCACAAAGAAACTGAGACTCAGAGATCTGAAGTAATTTGACCATTGTCATAGGGCTCACAGTATTGGTTGAGCTGGGATTCAAACCCAGGACTGCCTGACTCCAGAATCCACATCCTTTTCATCACATTACATCTCTTTCCCCATAACAAGGAATATAATGAACACTACAACCTCATTCCCTGACAGCCAGTTGCCTTTTATGGTCTTCAAACACCCTAAACACATTCCCATCTCCCACAGCAAAGAATTATCTTGTGCAAAATGTCAACAATGCTGAGGTTGAAAACCTTGAATTAGAGGTGTCCAGGGAACCCAGACAAGATACAGAAAATTGAAGGAATCTATAGTATTTCCTAGCAGCTAAATATGGTGCTATGTATATATGGTAAAGTACTTAATCCCATTTTACAGGTGATGACACCAAAGTTCAAAATTTAAATAACTTTCCCAAGACTGAACATTTAGTAAATGGTAATACCATATTAACCTGGATCTGAATCTCAGGGTTCCTTTCCTATATCACAACTGTGTTGTCCAGTAGAACTTACCTGACTTGAAATTGGAATTGAAGTTGAACTCTGGGGGTGAGGATGTTAAATCCTAATCAGCAAACAAAACTGAGGCTCCTTGGACCATGGTTATATGGCAAGGGTTTTAAGAGAGCTCTGTAAGGATATGGGCATTGTGAAGAAGGCAACCCAGTGGTAGGGAAAAAAGGTGGGGGAAGGGGGAGCTAAATGGAAGAGCTAACCCCCTCCTACACCCTTGAACCAGAGACAGAGGTAAGGAAAGGTAATTCTCTAATAATACAGGAGTTCCATAAACTAGTGAGAACAGTTGTAGGAGAGGAGGAGCGATACCAGGAATAAAATCATTAGAATGTAAAAGCTACCACAAATAGGGAAAGACAGACATGGGAAATAACTGAGAAGAGGGAATAGAAATTCCCTCTGAGGGAATAGAATAAACTCAGTACAGTTTACTTATCTGCCCATTCAACTGGTATCTAGGAAGAGCCTACTTTGTGGCAGGCATTGTCCAAACATTGCATTTTCTATTGGTAAACAGATAGATGCAGTCCCTGCTATCATGAAGCTTACAGTCTGGTGCAACACATCAAAACACGGCCCCATATTGGTATACGAGTGTGTGTATATATACAAATATTTAGTCTCAATTAGATTTAGTGGCGGTTGGGAAAAGCAAAAGGCTATTATGCAACCTTGAATTTCCATGTTTTCCTAAATTATGCATCCTCTGTCAGTCTCTTTACATGCTTTCTTCAAGGGTAACAGCATAATGATGATAATGATCTTCTTTCTCATGTTCAAAAAGATTTCTCAGCAGCCTCTGATGAGGCTTAAGGACTTGGGGAATAAAGAAAAAAAAGAAGACTGCTTTTGGAGTGGCACATTAGAGGAAATTATCTGGGAGGATTAAGCTCTTTGGAAACAGAAAGGCTCTTTCTAGAGTGACCTAGTTGAAATGATTTAAAATATATCATAGTTGGCACTCCAATAATATTATAGTCCTAATTTCCTTGCTGCTGTTTCGATCCTCACATCCCCCTCACACGGAGAGCTTCATAACATTCAGTTTTACAACAAGCAATTAAGGGAAATTACAGACTATTTGGGAGAGATTGCTGATAAATCTATGAAGCAGGTAAAAGCCATCTTCAGAGTCTATTCACACCCAAAGCCTAGAAAGGTGCCAACCCATGGTAAGTGCCTATTAAATATTTGCT
This sequence comes from Glossophaga mutica, assembly GCA_039655065.1. Taxonomy (NCBI): domain Eukaryota; kingdom Metazoa; phylum Chordata; class Mammalia; order Chiroptera; family Phyllostomidae; genus Glossophaga; species Glossophaga mutica. Next base: position 27,025,717 of record CM077308.1, read on the forward strand.
GAATGAATGAATAAATATTCTTTTCCTTCAGGATTTCCTGCCATTCTTGCAAATGCTCAGTACTCTCTGACTCTTTGATAACTGCAGGGTCACCCTAGTAGTTTCTGATGCCAAACATTCATTCATGTATTTAATGGGTACTTACTGTATGGTAGACAGTATGTTACCAGAAATTTCATGATAGGGGCATTATCATATCTACTCCTTCCATTGGTTAGTTACCTTTGTCACCTTGAAAATAATGTGCAGTGTATAATGGGAAATATTCATTTTTAATATAATATATTTCAGTGAGAGATTCTTTCTGTGAAAATTAACAGACCTCCTCAATGGAAGAACTACACCAGAGAATGTGCTCTGCAAAAAGAACACGTACCACAACCTCCCATCGCCCAAAAACTGATTGCAGGAGAGAACAGAGACTGAGACTACCCAGAAAGCTCCGATTAAACAGGGACAACATCTGAGAGGCCATCTGAGCCATCCATCCTCAAGCTAATATGGAAAGCAGACAACTTAGCACTTTTCTCAGTGTAAGGGATAAAACCAAAGTTCATGATATAATACAATGAAGACTATATTTAAAGTTTCCATAAAAGCTAACACCTCCATGTGCACCCTCATCCCACGCACTGCATTAGTACCATGAACTCTTAACGTAACTGTTTAACATAGATCTGTATGTAATAACAGGAGGGAGGTCTACGATATATAATTAAGGGCAGATAGCAATCTGAAAAAGAATGTATTATATAATTCCATTTTTCGTGTGTGTATACTATATACATAAGCACATATATTGATTAAAAATAAACTGAGGCGCATTAAAATTTCCAATAATTTATTTGAACAAAAAATCAGTTCGAATCAGGCAGCATCCCACTAAGTGGATAGAAAGGAGCTCCAGGGAACTGTACAAAATAAAGACTTTTATAGGCAGAGGGGAGCAGGAACAAGGAAGTGACACTAGACAAAATGCAGTTGGTTATTTTAAGGTCTCTTTCCTTTAGGGACTAGCAGGGGTCTATCAGGCAAAGGACCTAACTAATGCTGATCAAGTGATTCCTGATGGACTGATTTAAGATTTCATGTCTAGGAGAGCTCAAGCTGTAACTGAGTCTTGTTTGGAGATATGGGGCTTAGCACAAGTGACTACATTTGGGGCCCATGGTGTGTGTGTGTGTGTGTGTGTGTGAGAGAGAGTATAAAACCCTGTTGTATATGTGTGTGGGTTTATATATTTATATATACATATACAAACATTATATATACACATACACATAAAAATTATATATACATATATAATTATTCAGTCTCTATAATATCAGTTTTAAATCTCTTTTAAATGGTGTTTGCCATTTATTTTGTTTTTTTTTTAATTATTTCTTAGATTGCTCTATCTATCCATCTATCTACTCATGTACTACCTGTCTACCACCCCCTGGAACCTTGTCTCTTTCATTTACAGCAGCATCACCAGTGTCTGAACACAGTCTAGCATGCACTAGGTGTTCAATAATCAGGCACTGAAAGAAAAAATGAATAAATTTGTACATGCATAGAATGAATTTTGGAAGGAAAAAGTGGTTACTTATGGGCAAGCAAATTGGTAGATGAAAAGAAAAGAAGGAATGAGGGAATCTGTTTATTTAATATTCTTCTATATTTTGTGAATGTTCTACAACAAGTTTGTATTTATACAACTAAAAATGGGTTTTATAGATATTTTTGTAGTGCAACTTGATCGATTCATACAAAGATTATAATTCAAGTTTCTGCAGTGGAGTTAAAAGTCCTACAACATGAAGATAACTACCCCTGAAAAAACAGTATGAGATAGCACCATGGAGTACACGAATAAGAACTGACAAGAAATACAAGAATAAGAACACACACTAGATGTAATCATCATTAACTAACAATCATATCATCCTTAGAAATCCCCGTGTTCAACCTTTTAGGTAGGTGGCCCCTTCTGGATGGCTAAAGAGAATATGCTAGAGCTGAAAGCTGGTTAAACCATAGGGGATGCTTTTAAAAGACTTGTTTGGTCTGAGAGTGCCACACCTTGTGTTAAACATGGGAGATACAAAGATAGAGGATTCACTTCCCACCTTCAAGAACAGTTTAAGGTCTGATAGGTAAGCAGATGTGTGAATAGAAGGATTGCAATACAATATACTGATGTCTGAACAGCTGGCTCCTGGAGCAGTGGCCATGTTAGTTCATATCACTGCCTATTGTATTACATTTCAGTGTTTTGAAGAGTGATTAGGAGTTTGCTTATTGAAGAAGTTAAGAGGGACTTCAGGTAAGAGTTTATGTCTGGTAATTCTTGGCCAATAATGATAGTTCTTGTAGCAGCAACTAATTCTCTTGAGCTTTTGATGAATGGACATTGGCTGTGGAGGGGAAATATCTAGAAGAGATGATAGAAAGGCAGTATCTCCCTTCCTGAAGCCCTGCTTGTATAGATTAAAATATTAATCTTGAGGCAAGTGAATAGCAACATAATCATTAACATTTTAATTTTGCTCAAAATCCTAGTCCTTTCCCCACAAGGTAAATATTATCAAATGGTGGCTAGATCAGACTATGGAAGAATAAAGAATTTATTCTTTCTCAAATTGTACCACATGGATAGGTGGATACGTTCTTTCTTAGAATAAGAGTTATCAAGCAACTAATGAACACTTCCACCATTTTATGTTCTTACTATACAAAGCTACTTGCAATTCTGCAAACACACATACTAGTTCAGTTTCCACTCCCTTTCCCACTTGCAGCAAAACTCAATTCAGAAATAATCTCCCCCTGAAGACTTCCCAACTTTCCAATAGTTTGTCACTCACCCCTTTTGTTGTATGAATTCTGTCTTCTGTTTTTTGGTCTTCGTTAATAATACCTAATTTTACTATGATGCAGTTTCTTGCTTATACATCCCTCCTTCCCTACTACACTACCAGCTCCTTGAGGACAGAGATCACCGTGGATCACTAAACTTTGCATTTTCAGTACCTACCACCTAGTCGGGGGCAACAGCAGTGCATGGCATAACAGAGAGGAACTGGATCCACAACAGCAAGCAATTCTTGAGACAGCATGATTAATTAAGACAAAACATTTGTTTAAATAACAAATCTGGAGCACAGGTAATCCTTTTGCCACCCACAGTGAATATCACATTCTAATAGTCAAAGTTCAAAAGTGCTAATGCCATTGCGTTTCAAACCTAATTATCAAGCCCTTTTATACTCAAAACTCACACATACTTGTTCCAGTGGTTCCAATCTCAGTGAATGGCACCATGGCCCACACAGTTTCCCAAACCTGAACATCAGACATTCCATGAGGTAGATATCTGTTGTTTATACACACAGTACACCTGCAGCATTTTACTCTTATTCTGATAACCAAGCCTGGCCTACTCTCAACCTAAGTATTTTAGGAGAGCAGTCTCTAGGGAATATGCACATGACCTGGTCCAGGCCAAATCAGGTTTGTTATCACCCTGACCACAGTGATTGGTTCCAGGAATGAACATGACCTAAGAGAGAACAGCAGTGAGGAAGTCTGTTTCATGACTGCTATTCTTCCAACGAGAGAGGTGGAAGTGTGTTTTGTGGGCCTGAGTGCTGGGATAATGTTAGCCTAAGGCTGCTAGGGGTAACATACTGAGCCTAAGAATGGAATGAACCCAGAGGAAACAGAAAAAAAGACAGTTCCTGAGGACATTTGAGCCCTGTATGAGGTTACACCTGAAGATTGTTCAGTTGTTTGAGCTGATATCTCCCTTTTTATATCAGCTTGGATTGGATTTTCTGTCACCTGCAACATAAATTTGCAATATTATTTTGGACGCTCCCTTTCTTATCCAATCAGTCACTAACTAGTAAATTGTACCTGCTTAGTATTGCCTGAATCTGTCCACTTTTCTGTCTCCACTGACAACAGGTGCTACCATCATCTCTTTCACTGAATTTTTGTCTCGACTTTCTTTTCTGGCCTTGCCAAGCCAATTTCTACCCTTTAGTCAAGATGATTTTTCTAAAATGCATAATATGATCAAAATAGTACCCTGAAGCCACCACATCCATCAAGCCTTTCCTGACACTTCTAGTCTACAGGCATCTTTCTTCCTCCTATCCACTACCATTCATTGGTATTAAGTGAAAGCCACTTTGCTATAAACAAGTCTACTAATCGCAGGACTTGTGCCCAACCTCATGCCCTAATAGGACCCCTCTCCAACCCAGTCTATATACACTGTACCCAAAATGTTACTTCTAAAATGCACAATATGATCAAAGTCTTCCTTAAAATCCTTCAATATTTCCCCATTATTGCCTAGAGTGTAACATTCAAAACTCATACCACACACAAGGGGTACTGTATGGACACCTCTTTATTCTCTGCATATTACAATATTTTCATACCTTAAGAAACCTTTCAGCTGGGTAGAGACTGCCCCACTGAAGGCTATCCAATTCTTAGAGAGCAAGGACTCAGCCTGGAGCATGCCTTGGATATGCAGACTAACCAATCCAGAGCCATACCTCTTCTGCCTGGCCCATATACCACAGGAGGCAATATTCCTCTGCCTCAGTCATCCCAGGCAACTGGAGCACCTCTATAGCCCAAAGTCCAACAATAATTTTTAAACCAGCCAGTCCTAAGCTATTTTACCTTGCCCTGTCTTGCTTTTCCCATGGAAACCCCAAGAAAGGCTCTGGCCCAAACTTTTGGCTGCCTCCTGTCTTCTGCCTCCTGACCACCTGGTGTTTTTCCATGTGGCCCTGGATGGCATGCCATACCTCCTTGTTTCTAGGACTTGTGAGTATGATAAACTTTTTTTCCTGAGCCTCAACTCTGTTTTCTCTTGTAACCATACTTGCCTGATCACTTCATAAGAGAATACAAAACACAAGTTCTCTACTTACTTCTCTAACTTTATTGCTAACTACTCTCCTTACCAGCTGTACTGAACTACAAGCAATCCCCTAAAAGCATTATGGCCCCTCTCATTCCCTAGGTTTTGTCCATGCAGTTTCTTTGTCTGAAATTATTTTCTTGTTGCTTCCTTGTTTCCAATCCAGTTCCACCTACCATCTCCTACTTGTTCTTAAAACTCTGATAGACCTTAGTGCATCGAGAAGATGTTCCTGTTGCACTACCCCCAAGTCTGGGTGCAGTAGGTACTCCTGGGTGGTGCGTAATAATCCTGTGTATACCTCTCTGACAGCACTTATTACTGCACTGTAATTGTCTGACTTAATTTCACTGTTTCCTGCATATACCAAAAATCCGAAGAAGGCAAGAAAGCAACTGTGTCTTACTCAGTGTCATATTCCAGCATCTGACACAGGATTTGGCATAATATCAGCACCTAATAAATATCTATTGACTACATCCTAAGTGCTGTAGTAACTTGAAAAAAATATTCTGTATGAAAGTTGATAAATATCTTCTGCTAAGGACGGGAGTCAACCTTAGCTACTACCTCCCCCAGAGCTAAGAGCAGGTCTTGCTGCAGCAGAGGGAAAATATAAGCAAGAACAGATGTTACAGCATATGCAGTTCCTTGCTCTTTTCCTGCAGCAAGAATTCACTTTCACTTTCAGGTAGACCCAGGCTGCTGTGCAGTGTATTCCTCGGCTTTGTCAGGGAGCCCAGAGGGAGGACAACTTGGCATCAAGTGAATGAACTGCGTTCTGATGAAGAAGGGGGGATTTTCCACTGCATTGTCAGTCCAACCATGCTGCTAAGCAGCCGGATCTGTTGGGTAATGGCGGGGGGGGGGGGGGGGGAGGTGGGAGGGAGTAAGGAAGACTAACACACCAGCCCTAGCCAGTGGTGCATTGCAGCTTCCCAGAAAGAGAGCAGCAGATTTTCCCTGGCCGCACACTACAAGGAGGGGTGGAAAGCATGGGTCCTTTAGGGAGCTCATCTTATCCCAGATCTGAGCAATGCAAGCCTTTCTATGAAAGTCTGTTCAAAGAGTGCCTTTTGCTAAAGGCCTACCCTAAGTCCTCTGCCTCCATCGAATCTTCCCTAAATCTCTAGCCCACAGTAATCTCTCTGGATCTTCTGTCAACTATCATAGCACTTAGGGAACATACAGCCATTGCATTTGTGTTAAGTACTAGCCACTTTTCCACAAACAGCTCTGGCTGAGGGATATGCATTTCATTTAAGTATGGAAGTAAGTCCTGATTCACCTCCCCCAACTGAACTGAGAGGTCAGGGACCACATTGTGAACTTTTCTATATGTCCTTTATATAGTCACTGCATTAAGCACAGTGTTAAGTTTATGATTAAATATCAAGAATAACTCAGATGAATGAATAAGTAAAGTCTGCTTTATTCAATCATGGAAAGGCTCACTATTCTACTAAATGGATACAGGCAAAGCTTCCTACAGGAATCAGCTTCTCCTGACCCCCCAAAAACCAGAGTATCACTGGCAGATCTTCACTTGACCCTTAACCAAATGACATCTGAGAGGCTGGATCAGGTGCTGGAAAATATGAGCTTCTCCATGGATCCTATATCATATGCTATCTCTCTATGTCCCCTTATGTCAACAGTAGTTTATAATCTGCAATGTTATCCCCAGAGCTCCAAGGGTTAGGGTTAAGAACCACTGCTACTAGTCCCTATCTGATTTGAAAGGATCAAGATGTAGGTTACTCAATTCATAGTGAGATGGCTATTGTTCCAGATAAAGAATTTGGACTCTGTTCATTTGGCTAGTGGGAGTGAAGCTCACCATCCTGTGATATAGAAACCAAGGTATAATATTTAAGGTTCCTACCATATTCAAAGAAAGATGCTATGCTTTAGGGCTTCAAGGATGATTAAGATATAGGTCTCCACTCTCAGAGAGATTGTAACCAAGAGCTTGTGTTTAGCAAAGGGTGAGTTGACCAGATAATAGCAGTCCAGGAAAGGAAACAAGCACGTCAAAGGAAAAAGGACTTGAGTCCAGCCTCAGTGGATTTGTATGACTTAGTAAAAGAGATCAGTTATTGTGAGGTCATTCTCAGCCAGGAAAATTAGGAAAGCCAAGGTGTAAAAGTGGGTATGTGTCAGACTCTTCAAGGAATGGTGTGAAAGTCAATCATTTACGAAACAGACATATAAATAGATGGTTATTCATGGAACGAAAATTCACCATGCAAGTCTCTTTAACAAAATTGGAACCTATTACTGCAGTTGTTTTAGGGAGTTGGAAACCTGCACTCCATTGATCAGGTTTTGCACTATGACGATGCTTTTGAGACACTGCATTCAGTGCTGAGTGCTGGAAGAGTGCTTTTGAATTTTAACACACATATGAGTCATCTGGGCATCATGTTAACATGCAAGTCCTACTTCAAGAGATCGGGGAAGATCCTGAAATCCTGCATTTCTAATGAGATCCCAGATGATATGGATGCTGCGGGTCCATGGATCATATTTTGAACCACAAAGTACTAGTACATTGCTTACTTTGTAGAAGTAACTCCTATTTATCACCACGGATTTTTCATTAAGCACACTATATGATAGAATTGGTGTGAGAAAAATTTATGTCTTATAAAATGTATACAATGATAACTATATAATAAAATCAACTTCTCAAAAATATATAGACAATAATAACTATATAATCCATGTTTTTGATGGCTCTTCACCATCAAATATAGAGTTTCATCAGAAGAACAATGAAGGAATTTTCTATGGGCTAAATCAAAGCCACAGTGTGTCTTATAAATAAAGTTTTATTGAAACACAGCTACACCCATTCATTCACACATCGTCTATCGTTGCTTTTATGCTTCAATGTCAGAGTTAGTTGCTACAGAGACCATATGGCTCTCGAAGCCTAAGATATTGACTATCAGGCTCTTTTGAGGAAAAGTTTGCTGACCCCTGGACTATAAGACTGAGGACATAACATTTTAATATCTCACTGGCTCTGAACTTAAACACCTAAGCTGACCATTAAGCTTTTTACTCTGAAATCCTAGTGTCTTCCCCAGAACACTGCTTTGAAGGAACATAAGATTCGCCCAAATTCTCTTGATGGGAGAGAGACTGGACTTAGCCAGGAAACCCCCACATCATGTGGCAGGTGGGGAAGATCTTGGAAGACCTGAATCAGGAGGATTCCATAATATCAGGTACAGCCTGTTCACAACTGCTGTACTGGTTTAGGGGGAACCCCAGGCATAGGCAACCTTATAGTGTGTGGTCGCTGTTACCCACCCTGGAACCCCGACCAGACTTTGTCCTCTGATTCACCTTTCTTGATAACAAACAATCCTCCTGAGAAGCTTTATTTCAAATTAGATAGCATCTATTCTAAACTTCACATCAAATTAGAAGAGCTCCAGAAACAGGGGAAGCGAACCCCAGCCCAACTACCTGGGGAATTTGAACTGTCCCAGAAAAGAGACATTTGTCTGGACTAGCCTGTGGCATTGGCCTAGGTTGGTGGACAGTGGAGATGAAATGAACATTAGGAAGGACGCATGTTAAGAAGTGATTGGCACAAAAATGAGGTTCCCCTAAGAATTTGGTACAAGGAAAAGTAGAGGCCTCCTGAGAGTTAATTGTAAAATCAACAGAAAACAAATCAGTCAAAATATGAACAGTCATGTTAAAGATTCAGAAGAATTCTTCCAGGCCTGTAAGACTTGACTCTAACCCACATGAAATTATTAGCACATTGTGTCTGGCAACAGATGGGCTGTTCAGAAATAGAAGCAGAAGGGGGAAAGGTGGGGGTGGTTAATACTGGTGGTGCTTGTATTTGTCCAAAACAGAGAAGGTGGTACACAAGAACAGGACTTAGCTCATCTCTTTTGAGGGATTACTACTTCCTTTCTCCATTCCTCCTTCCCTCCCTCCTCTCCTTTCTCCTTTCCACACATATGTACAGCCTGTCTATTCTGCATCAGGACCCTATGTTATAGAGGCTGCAAATACCATGTTGGAAAAAATTAGCAGTCAGCTCTCAGGAAGCTTAGGTAGCTCCTGATAAAGGAAGGCAGGAACAATAGTACCTATAAATCTATAATTGTTATAAGTAATATTTGTGATAAATGTTACAAAGCAATAGACAAAGCACAGTCCTACCTCAGGGTCTTTGCACTTGCTGCTCCTTCTATTTGGAGGAGCATTTCCCTCCAGAAATTTAAAGCTCTCTGCTCACTTCCTTCAGGCCCCTGCTCAAAAATCATTCTCTCAGGGAGACTTTCTCTGATAACCATGCATATAAAACAGCAGCTTCCCCTCCCCCACGTCCCTATGCCTTATGTTTTCTCCATCATACTTACTAGTTTCAGGTATTACCTATGCATATACATGTGTGTGTGTACATACATATGCTGCATGTGTATAATATTACCTTTTCTTTTGGTCACTGTCTCCCTTCATAGAGGCTACAATGTGAGCCCTGTGTGGGCATGGGCTCTGTTTTGTTCACCGCTCTGCTGCACCACCGGTACCCACAGGAGGCACCAATACATGGTTATTAAAAAATGAATAAATCTGTGGGTGATTTGAGAGTATGCATTACACATATTTGTTAATAAAGAATAGTAGGACATTTCTACCTTCCCTTTATTCTCTCCTGGTCAGATGATATGTTTCCTTGTCAATCATTCAGCATTCCTAACCTAGGCTTAAATTTCCAGTTTATTTCTTGAATCTTCTGTTAGAGAGTTCTTGGTTTTCCTCTTTTGTTGTTCTCTTTTACCTCTTACATTGACAGTTGTAATAGTTCTCTTTATCTTTATGTGATAAATGAACAAGTAGGTCCTGGAACGAATTAAGCCTGAAACATCACTGGAGGCAAAAATGACAAAACTGAAGCTGTCCTACTTCAGGCACACCATGAGAAGTCAGAGATCCTTGGGAAAGACAATAATCCTCAGAAAATAGAGCCAGCAGGAGGAGAGGAAGACCCAATATGAGGTGGACCAACCCCATAGGCCTGAAGGTGCCAGGCTGTTGGGGACAGCACATTTCGGACTTCGCTCATGTTTGGAGTCTCCAGGGGTCATAGCAGACTCAACAGCATGCATCGACACCAGGGAGTTAACTAGGCTAAGGGAGAGAAAAACCACTGCACCACTGCAGGAAGAGAAGTGCAGGGAAGAGGACTTGGAGAGTGACAGCAAGCCCAGAAGATTGAGTGAAGGTGAAATAAAATCATACTGGACTTTATGGAACAAGTTATTTTTTTTCCCTTTTTTCCAAGGGCAATTTGAAACCACGGAAGGCTTTAGGCCAAGAGATGACATGTTTGGATTTGCATGTTTAAAATGCTGTCCTGACTACACATTGGATAGTGGACCAGAGCTACCAGCAAGAGGCCATAAGGCATTTGAATGGTTCAGCAAACTGCCCTTTCTCTGATTCTATGCTTACCACATTTTTTTCTGATTAGAATCTGGCTTTCTAGAATTTGACAAAGAGACTGTGATATGCATTTTCTAATACACATGAGAGATATGTAAGTCAATATAAAGTCACTGATATATATTCTGTTATCTGTCAGTCATTTTGTATACAGATTCTGTGAGACCCTCCTAAGAGATGGGTCTGCACCCTGAAGCTGACAACCATGTACCTAAAGCAATAGAGCTGAGGGTCAGGCCTTCAACCTAAGCCACTTGGCAAGTTGAAGGTTCAACTTTCAACTCTGTGCGGGCCCACCAGCAGGCTGTCCTAATAAATCCTGAACTTCCAACCATGCCGTCCACTCAGATCTTTGGGTTGCTAGGCAGATAATCACTGCTGAATTTTGAACCAGGCCTGTGAGGACTCAACATGAAACTCTGGGCCCAAGTAAAACGCAGCTTCCTGGAGGCTGATCTCGAAGAATTGGTTGCGTTGAAGGAAATGCAGGGGTTCAACAACTCTGGACTTCCTTTGGGGAACACTGAAGGAGCACCTATAAGGATCATTATTGATGAGTCAAATAACAAATGAGGCTTTTGAAGGAAAGCCTATTATAAACCAGTCAGAGGCCCTGCAGAGCTCAGTTGGAAAGGCATTTTATACTGAAAAAGTGAACTGTACTAGCCACACCCATGAAAGTATTTTAAGAACCATCTGAACAACAAAGAACAAATGAAAGTTACAGAAAGTAAACAACTTATTCCCTCTTAATGCAGCTTCTTCAACCCAGTTCTTCCTGCCTGAACATCTAGAGAAAGAGCCACTGTACAGCATCTTGGGTGTGCCAATGCCAAGTACAACATGGGGCAAAAGTAGGTTTACCATTGTTCGTATGGAAAATAATACGACAATTAATAAATAAGAATACAAGAGCAAAGCGTGTTTTGCATAATCACTGTAAACCTACTTTACCCCACACTGTATACCTCCGACACCAAAGTCCTCTGGGTCAGCAGGACCAACCACATGGTCTGCTACACCAAAGTAAACAAACAATATTTAGTGAATTCTTTCCACGTGGCATCCATGACACTCATATCTGTGTTTTGTTTTTGCTTTACCTTCTCGATACTAAAGAAAAAGTCACTTTCTCCAAGAGTGGGTGTTAAAAGACATGAATTCTATTCCCAGCTTTGCTACTGGCTGGCTGGGAGACCTTAACAAAGATATGAGCTCTGGTACTTGACATTCATGTGTTTATTCATTCAGTCTTTGATTCTTTACACAATGTCAGGCCTCTTGCTATGTTCTTAGGAAATAAAGATGAATGAGAAAAATCCTTCCCCTCAACTCGCTTCCTGATCTTTTGGGGAGATAGGCAAGGAAAACAAGTGTAACAAAAGCAGCACAATAAGCCCTATCCAAGAAAATGTACAGGGTATTAAGTGGGCTTAGAGGTCAATGCAACTTTGCCCACAGGAGGCTGGGAATGGATCCAAGAGGAAGTGGCAGCGGCACTGAGATTTGAAAGAATTGAAGTTCACCAGGACGGTAGGTAGGGTGAGCCTGAGAGAAGAGGGATATTCTAGGCAAAAGTCACAGCATGAGCAATGGCGTTAAGGTAACAAGTGTTTTGTGGAGAGAATCTATAAACCTTCAGGAGATCCATGGGTATGGTGAGTTGTGCAGGGTAAGGATGAATAAAAGGCAGAAGGTAGAACATTGTCCCTTACTGCTGGGTCTCTGACCACACCCCTCAGCACTCACTGTGCCTGCCCACACTGACTGTTGCTCCGCCAGCTCCTGGTACTCCTCCTGGGTGCTTTCTCTGGTCTCAGTAGCATGTTCTGCCCATGTGCAGAGTGGACGAAAGGAGTGAGCTGTTGATGTCACAAGGCACAGCCATGTACCAATGACCATGGTCACTGGTTCCCTACCCATATACCTACTACACTCGTTTTTTCCATTACGCTAACAGCTTTTTACTGGCAGCTCCTATGATTTTGCCTGAGGGCCTTCTCTCAATGTAGTAGCATGCCGAACTGACCCACACATGGACTAGGAAGGAATTGTTGAAAAGCACGCCTCCAACCACAGAACTATAGCTTAACGAAAACAGACAGAAAAATATCTCAGCTTCCTGGCTTCTCAAACATAACAACTCCAGCTGGTCTCCCAAAGGTCTCCTGCAGGACTGAACACCAATCGCCCACAGCAGTGAACTTCTCATGAATCAATCTTATATGCTCTCCTGTCCCTCCTTATCTTACTTCCCACTAGCTAAAGAATGTGAAAGGCTGTATGAAGGATGCTAAGTGGGCGATACATTCACTTCTATTCTAAATTCTATAGTTTAAAGACCAAATCCAAGGCTCAATCCCATCAGGACCTTTCCACTCGTGAGCTCCATTTAATATGGAGCTCATCTTGGTTCTCCTGCTTTCTCAATACTGCCAGTATGGATTAATTTATTGCAGCTTATTGTACTTTTCTGTTGTTTTAGAAATTCCTGGCTAGTCTTACCAACTAGACACCTTCTCACACCATGTTGTCTAAACTAGTGAGTTTCTAAGTGTTTTGACCCCAAAATAATAATAATTTCACCCAAGTACTCACTACAATCCTGTGAAGTAGATTCTATTATTATTATTACTATTCTGTAAAAGTGAAACAGGTCTCAGGGATACTAAGTCATTTCCCTAAGGGCACTCAACTAGTAAGTGGAAGGTCAGGCTTTGAACTCAGGCACTCTGTCTTCTTGACCATTATCCTCTACCCCCTCTCAAGACTACTTGTAATCATGCTTTTCCTTTATGAAAATCTTGTTTTGAAACACTTGTTTGTATTCAAGAATTACCTATGAATTATCGGATTTCATTAGTTAACAATGAATTTGTTTTCTTAATTTTAACTAACCAAATATATATAGAATTTCCAACCATAATGCTGAACTAGTGAAAATTAGACTCTAATCTCTATAGAACTTACTTGTCGAATGAATGAATGAATGAAAAACTGTGTCTTTTATGATTCCAGCCACAATGAAATATTCTTGATGTTTAAGTTAGCCTCTATAACTTGCATGTAGATAACTTAGTATTAAGCTATTCCAAAATAAAATATCAAAAACAATATTAAAGAAGCTTATCATTATCACCTTGTGGACTCTAAGTGGTCCAAGAATTCCAAGTGGTAGTTCCTCATCTGCTTGTTTTGTGTTCAAGTTCTTTATTGTTTGTTTGTTTGTTTGTTTTTGTATGTGGGCAGGGACAGTTATAGCTTTGTTTTGTGTTTCTAATCTTTTGTTCTATTGGAAAATCTTGAGTCTCTTGGCAAAAAACAAAATGGATCTCTCAGGAATATTTGGGCCATAACAGTAAGGAATGAAGCACATAATGTCATTTGGACTACTCTGAATATAACTGATTCTTCATTTGTCCCCATATACCACAGGCATATGATCACTTAAAAATATTGTACTCAAATTCTTTGCTATAGCCTATACGACTCTATGAGACATGCTTTCCAAGCAAAATACTGGGTGATTTCTTTTTCTCTTGGAAAACTGAATAACTCCCAGAAAATTCATGACATTCACTAGATCTTCCTATCAAAACGACTCATCCAACATTCAATTTCCCAGTAGCTGTCCACCAATACAATCCTTAGATACAGAATTTTCTGTTGGTCTCTTAGTGCCCCAAACTTGAACATGAATTAACATTTAAGGTTTAATAGGCATTTTTAGGAAAGCTTTCACCATGAAATAAAAATTCAAACAGGCCAACAAATAGGAACAAATAAACAAAGTTATATTTACTATCCTCATGATTAAGAAAAGATATTGAAGATTTTGCCTCCAGTAAACAAGGAGAGAATACCATTAAAAAAGAACAGAAAAGAAGAATAGCCTTGGCAATTATAAGTATCTGAAAGAAACATTCAATAGGAGGTTGAGAAGACAGAGTCAAGAAAATCTCCAAGAAAATAAAAAAAGGGAGAGAGAAAATAGAAATGAGAAAGAAACAAGAAATGTAGGGGGTCAATACATGACATTCAACATCTCACTACTGTGGACAGTGGGTAGACCTGAAAAATAGAGTAGTCGTAACTACCTTGTAGGTAATTAATTGTCAATGCTTCCATATTAACAAGGAAGACTTAGAGAAATTAAACAACATGTTCAGTTCACACAGCCAGGGCAGCAATAGAATTTAAGCTGATTCTAGACTATTCATGTTTGTTCACTTATTGCATAGAGTTCTGAAATACGGGTAAAATATGGAGAGGTGGAGAGAAGAGGCCACTGTAACAGAATAAACAACCTGTGCAGAGATGAGCTCAGGAGAAAGCAAAACAGAGCCAGTGTAGAGAAGGATCTGATAACAGAGGGAGCCTAAAGTAGCCTTGAGAACTTAACAAGCCTTGGAGCAACAGAGAGTGGGGGATAAATTACAGCTTTGCATCTTACCAGCAGCATCTGATAAGGGAAATGTTCCCCAGCCTCTGCCTCCTCCTCTATAAAGTGGGTTAACTGCCTCCGAGATCTGTTGTGAGGTTTCAATGGCACCACTTACATTTTTTAAAGGTTACCTGGCATGAATCTTTATTTCTCTTTTCCTGATTGAAGAAGCGTATTACTGAGGTTGGAAAATAGTGGGAGGCTGTTGGTCTCCAACACCTGCTCTAATCCATCCGTCAAAACAACCACCTGCACAAGCTGGACTGTGTATTAGTCACTGGATTCTGCCAGGTTCGTTGGTTGTTTTATTTTGATCAGCTCAAGTCAGTCCAAACAGTTTGTGCAGCTCTAGGAAACAAGCTAAGTTTGGCCTGTGAATTTTTGCATCCTGGACCCTGGCATTACAATGGGGGAGAATGGAAAAGTACCTGGCAGTGCCACCTGAGTCCAACTTCCTGCTGGTGACATCCACCTCTTGCTGACTCTGAGTCACCATCAGCATGCCTTCCCTCCCCTGCGGCCCATCCACCGATTAGGCCCGGCAACTCTCTCCCTATGCTGACTTCCCTTGCTCGCTCCCACATGTGTGCTCAAGGTGGAGGCTGCCCTAATGAGGAAGCACAGGGCAGCTGCTGCAGCAGGCGTTTCTTTGTCAGCCAGCAAAATGATGCCTGCAGCAGCCTCACCTGCAGGGCCTCCCCGGCTACCACAGCCATGCAGGGCACTCTTTAAACGCAGGAAGATTGCTCCCCCTCAGGCCCTGGAGTGCTCCCAGAGGACGAAAAACTATATAAAATCTAGTCTGGGCTCTTAGAACCCAAAAGCCTCAGACCAGCCTCCCTGAGAAGGAGGAACCCCTAGAAACCTGCTCTTGGGACTTGTTCTGTGTATTCCCAAGTGCAGTGTGGTAAGTGAGCACCAGGAAGAAGCTCACCCACCACAGGTTCTCCTTGAAATCACTGTTCCTCCGCCTGGCAATCAAGATTGTCCGCCATCTGCCCTTTCAGTCTATCTTCCAAGGGGTCCCTCTGCTCCAACTCAGTGATTATTGTGCACTTGACTAATTAATCATAATGCTGCCCCAGCATGTTTGTTAGAAGCACAGAGTCTAGAATTCTGATTCAGGAGAATGGGCTGGGGCTCAAGGACTCTGCGTGGAAGAAGCACCTCAGGTGATTCTATTGATCAGATGATGGGGGAACGGTGCTGGCCCCGTGGTTTTCGGTGTTCTTGGCAGGCAGTCCTAAGGCTCAGTGTTTCAGTGGCCACTTTAGGAAACTGGAATAGTTGTGGCAAGGGAGCTCAGAAGCTCAAGAAATTCCTTGTTATGTGTTAAATTGTGTCTCTCCACCCCACCACCAAACAAACAAACAAACAAACACACACACACAAAAAAAAAACAAGGTGAAGTCTTAACCCCAGGTACTCGTGAATGTGACCATATTTGGGAAAAGGGTCTTTATAGGTGTAATTTGTTAAGAGGAGGTCATGTTGGATTAGGGTGAGCCCTATAGCCAAACAGTTGGTATCCTAATAAGAAGAGAAAGTGGAGATTTGGGTGCAGAGACACGTAGAGACACAAGGAAAAGACCAAATGAAGATGGAGACAGATTAGAGTTATACTGCCGCACACCAAGGCGCACCAAGAACTTCTAGAAATCACCAGAAGCTAGGAAGAAACAAGGAAGTCTTCTTTCCTACAGCCCTAGAAGGCAGTTTGCCCTGCTAACATTTTGATTTTATACTTTAAGAATCTAGAACTGTGAGAGGATAGATTTGTGTTGTGTTAAATTGAGTTTTGTGGTCATTTGTTATGGCAACCCTGGAACACTAATGCACTCTTTCTGGTTGCCCTTTCTAACACACACACACACACACACACACACACTAGATCAGCTTGATTATTTGATTTATATTATATTTTGGAGTTCAGCATAACCTGTCATTTGGAAAATGAAGAAAAAGGAGTTTTAATACAGGCCAAAATTTGAAAACCTACCACTTTGACCAAAGCACGCGATCAGCTATTCCCCAGAAATACCCTGAAGACTTCTGATGCTGAATTTATACTCACTGATGTTCTTAACATCTAGATACTTCACCTAATTTTCACCTGTTAAAATATTACCATCCTAAAGCTCCATTTGTATATGATCTCCACCACAGAGTCATGCCTGATGGCCCTTCAATTAGATGTGACCACTTCTGCTTTTGAATCCCAACTGAATTTTAAGATCTTGTCTTATAGCATGTGCCTTATCAACATTGTATTCTAGCCATGTGTGAAATGTTTCAGACCCTGTTTTGATTGCATTCTGGGCTCTCTGTTTTATTCATTTGTGTATAACACTCTGTTTAACTGAGATTTTCCATTACCTGAAGATAATGAAGGAAACTCAGAAAGGCCTCTTTTTGACAACACTGTATGAGAACACTGTTTACACTCATGTGCTGCAGAGGAAGTGGGGTCTATTCTGGCTAATCGGCTGACAGCACTATTTTTCAGGTATCAACATTATTCTCTATTTAGTCATTGAATGATCTCCATCAGGTTACCACGTCCTGGTGCTATTCTATTTTCATAAGTGTTCTTTCGTCACCAACACATTCTCACTCTTCCTAATATTGCCAATGGCATCACTTCACTCCACTCACGTTAAAAAAAAAAAAACAAGCAATCTAAAAATTACCCTCTGCTGTTTCCCACTCATCCACAGAGAGTGAAGTTGCCATTTACGGACACTTGCTGTTGCCATGTTTTTCAGAAAGTTTGCCATTCCGCAAGCTGTTTTTAGCCTTCAGACCCACAACACTTCTACAGGCATTTAGTATTGCTTTATCTGATGCTTTTCCAAGGCAATACCTCCGCCTCCTCATTGAATCATGCAGGCTGTCTCTTAATCAAATGGTATTTTTTGAAGTGTTTCCTCGCTGAAGCCCACAAGGTTGTTTTTCTTATTCGCACCCCCCCCCCCGACACCTGCTTCATACACTAACCTAAGGAGAACTACTTACATGGTTTATTATCCTGTTTGGGACAGAAATATCATATTTGCCATTTCCCCATTTCCCACAATCTAGCTCAACAGTTGAAAATATCTAAAAATGTCAACTAATACTTCTTTATTTTCTTGCTCCCCAGAAAATGCTACATTTTCTCTGTTTGTAACTGGTATTCAATAAAAGCTTGGCCAGATTCAAAACTGTGGCACAGTGGAAACAGCTTGAAAATCAGCAGCAAAAAAAAAAAAAATGGGTCCAAATTCTGCTTATTAGAGATGTGACTTTGGACACAAGGGCACTTACACCTTAATATTCTCATTGGCAAAATGGTCAAACAAGGATTTACCCAACAGAGTTGGGTAAGAATTAAATGAGATATTGCTTTCTAGATCTCATATCTAGCATACTGTGTTACAGATACATAATAGATAACTAAAAATAACTCCAATTATCGAAATGTCAAAACTATGACAAGATGGTAGAGTGAGTAATCGTACAGAGGGTGGCCATTCACCACCCATGACATTTTAGTATTGAGATAAAAAGAAATTATCTTAAGGTTAGAAACAGAATTCTTCTTAAGAAGATCTTACACAGTTTTGTTTAAGAAAAATAAAAACTTGATGAGTCTCTTGGTGATAAACGATGAAACTTATCATAGACTTTCTAAAAGAAATCTTTGAAAAGTAACTCCGCTACTCAACACGATGAAGAAACTGAAATTTGGGGGATAGGAGAAAGCAGACAAGGAAAAAAGAGAGAAGAATAGTGAGAGATTGCCACCTAACTTTGCCAATGTGATCAAGGCACTTTTTAAGGAAGAAAGATGGGAGGATGCCCAGTGATTGATGTTAAGTTCTTTTCATCTTGTAGTGTAAGTCTCCTCCACGTCCTCAAAGCTTGACTCCCACACACAGTTCTAGAAGAACGCTTCCTAACGTGGGTTTTATTGTGGAATGGTTATGAACACCAAGGAATAGATTGTGGGAACAGTGCTGAACTGATGGAGCATGTATGAGATGCTGAGATAATTCATTCGTGAGTACATCGGAGAAGATCTTGAGAACATTAGCCCCTTGGGAGGTTGCAGAAAACTTAGGGAAGATAATGGACTCCCCACAGGACAAGAGAAGAGGGCTCAAGCACTGTTGTCTGGACTAGAACTGGCAGATGTTTTCTCTGAAAGGTCAGGGAGTACTTGTTTTAGGCTCGTGGAACATGCGGTGCTGTGCATTGAACTGTGTCCCTGGCTCGGTTGCCCAGTATGATGATATTTAAAAGGATACCAGTCATATTGGATGAGAGCTAACACTAATCAAGTGTAATCTCATTTTAATCTGACTACGTCTATGAAGACCCTACTTCCAAATAACTTTACATTTGCAGTACTGGAAGTTAAGACTGCCATACATCTTTTTTGAGAGTGTAATTCAACTGAAAACAAAGATCTTCAGGGGAGGTAATAAAAGTAATTATTTTGAAGACATGCATATGAAAGAGATGGTATAAAAGAGGATCTTATCAGTCAGGTTTCTGCTATGATAAATCTACACCAGAAACAACTCCAACATCTCAATAATTTGTAACAGAACATTTTTCTTGCCAACCCACCTGTGAGGCAGCTCTATTCCAAGTGATAGGTCAGGTCCAGGTCTTCTTCAAGTCTCTTGTTCTGGGACCAGCAGTTACCTGGGGTTTGCTCTACACATGGTGGCCAAAGTGAAAGAGGCCAAGTACTCCAAGCAAGTACAGGTGAAGCCTCTGGTGCATCACCTCTACTTGCCAATGCAGTTCACAGGACCAAGGTCATATCTAATGGAGACAGGAACGACACCCTGCCTACTCTTGTGAGAGGGAGGCCCTGAAGGGGGGAAAAAGAAGAAAAAGGAGAAGAGGGAAGAGGAGGAGAAGAAGGAGGAGGAGAATTATTAAGAACAATTACTCAGTCTTCCAAAGAATTATCACCAAATTTACTCATTGTCTCTTGGGCCTATGATACTTTCCATGGAGCTGAGAGATAGAGACCCTGGCCTGGACTTTCTTCTATAAGCCCTCAGGAAGATCTCAAATATTGGGGATATTTATTCATACTGTGCAACATTTGCATGTCTCAGATAAGAACTGTCCCAGGAACTTAGGTGTGATGGAGAACTCTCTAGAATTAATGACTAGTTTTCCCAGGTACTCCAGCTGTGTATTTTTGCCTTCAGTAGTGGCCAAAGGGGCCTTGCCAGGACCACATACAAGAAGGGTACCAGAGGAAAAATGTTCCAAGAGGCCAAAATGAGGGGAAGGATATCTCATGTGAGATCGTTGGAAGGAGAAGTCAAAGAAATAAGATCCAATCAATCAACTAATATTTCTTTAATTCTTAAGGAAATATTCAGAGTCGGAGTCAGATGAAAACTACAAATGTAGCAAGTCTAAAATAAGAGAAGGGTTCAAGAGGAAACAAGACAGGGAGAGTGAGGGGAGTCCCAAAAAACTGTCAAAAACTTCTCTCAAGCATCTTTGATTCATCTTAGTAAGGGGCACATATGTGGCCCATGGGCACAACAGAGTGGCTGAAATACATGCTCAGGATACACATTTTCCATCTAAATACCCAGAGTAACATGCAAATTAATTTTTTTTTCTGAAACAACTCACTTTACTGACAGAAAGAATGTACTATTGGAAGGTGATGACAGGATAGAGCTTGTAATGGGGGAAATTCCGTCAGGATGAAATGAGTCAAAGGGGTCTGAAATGGTTCACTGGACTTAGCATTTAAATAAATAGAAAGTTACCATGCCACTGTATTGACGTACACACATTTGGCTTCATAGAGCCAAAGGAATGTAAACTCTAGGCTTTCCAGGGATGTCAGGGATGAAACAGGAAAATGAAGGTCCTAGAAAGCAGCACCTGAGAAATTCTAAAACCATGGAGACATTTCAACTGTGGGGACCTAGAGTGAGTGTTTACACAAATGTAAAGGGCTTTTTTACAGGAGAGGGGGAGGGCGTGTCCCAGATGTTTCTAAAAGGTAGTCCAATATGGGGATGCTACATTATCAGTTCAACCTATGGAATAAGAGCTAATGAACTTTCTG
Source organism: Glossophaga mutica (assembly GCA_039655065.1). Taxonomy (NCBI): domain Eukaryota; kingdom Metazoa; phylum Chordata; class Mammalia; order Chiroptera; family Phyllostomidae; genus Glossophaga; species Glossophaga mutica. The sequence continues at coordinate 27,046,669 of CM077308.1, forward strand.
GTGCAGACATGTGGTGCAGATAGGTAGGTCGAGGTTTAGGAGTATACACTGATCTCATTCACAAGAGCCTCAAGTAAGACTTTCGTCATTTTCTCTGCATGAAGTTATGTATTCTACCATTGTGTTCCCTTGGTGTTTTTGCGTGTGTTTGAAAACATTTATTTAGTGTAAATACAATAAATGTAAAATGACCCTGTCTTGGTATTTTTCTCCTTTTAATATTTTATGAATCTCCAAAAGAGTTTGACTCAGCTCTTTTTTAACCTCTAAAAAGTGCTGGTATCCTACCACTTACATGACTCCAAAGGAGGAAGGTATCTATTTATCTAGGATGTGTTCAAGATAACTTGTGTGCTGGGTATAGTATTGAACTAGATGTCTAAGATTCCATTCAATAATGACATTCTTTCATTCTAACTTCTCTAGGCTGTACTTTCCTTATCTGTAAGTGAAGAAGGTTGATTTACGTGGCGTTTCTCAATGAACAGTCTGAAGCTACATTCCTAGAATGCTCTTTGCCCTCTGCAGGCTCCATTACCACAAGAAGCAGAGAAACTCATACTCCTCCGTCTGGTTTTAATTTGAATGTCAGAGATCCTCAGGGTAAATTCTACTAATTTTGCAGATTAGATTAAAACTTCTGTTAAATACACACCTACTTAAACCTTATGAGGGCTGGACTGCTTCATTATCATGCCAATATCTAGCATGAAATGCAGTGCCCTGCAAACAGCAGAAGCTCAAAAAAATAGTTACGATATAAATAAACAAATTACTTAGAATATTAATAGGTGTTAAATAAAGAAAGGATTTCATGGCCAAACTCATTTGAGAGAGACTGAATTAACTATTCTGGACAGATTTCCTTATTACCATTTTCAGCCTTTAATATGTGAATGACCGTGGAAAGAAGATACATTGTTTGCTCAATTCTAAGATTTACTTTTAAAAACAATTTTACATTTCTTACATTCTATGTGTTTCATATAATAATATAATACTTCTCCATTCTATCTACAGCTCCACCAAAATCTGTTATTAAATCTTAATAATTATTCCCTACAATTAATGGTGTAACCGAATTAAGGGAATCCATTAGTGTAGAGTGTTTCTCTAATGTGGTTGATTATGGAATCCTTTTTCACAGAGCTTCTCTCGGGACTAGTGTTCTGTGGGTGCATTTTGGGAAACACTGGAATAGAAGGCCACTTCCAAACTTTCTAACCATTTGAGTCTATTGGTCAGAATTAGGAAGCAAGATGCCGTAAGTGAAAAGAACAACAAATATGACTACGGAGATTTGCATATTCTGTAACCCTTTTAGTAATCCTACAAAAGTCACTTAAGCTCTGACTCTCAAATATTTTATCGGTAAAAGAGGGACAATAATATCTTTCCTGCTTACCTCACATGACTATTATTAGAGAATAACAGGAAAGTTAAATATAGAGAGGTCAGATTCTGGTTAAAGATATTAGAATGAACAAACAATTTATGTGCTTCTCTTCCCAAAAATGCACTGACATGACAGTAAAGTGACTTTTAAAAAGAGCTAAGCACAGAAGAAGGAGGAGAAGAAGGAGGGAATCATTTTGGAAGCTGAAAGGCAGACGGATGAATGATAACTAATTTAGCAGATACTAAAATGCTGAAATCTAAAGAGAAAAGCAGATTAGGAACTTGATTTGCACTCCTGAAACCCAGGATATAATTGTAGGAATAAAGTCCTTAAGAAGGCAAGAAACACTTAAAAGTTCTCTCCACTTAAGGAGAAAATAAAAAAGGAAGCAATTACCCTCTCAAAAAAAGAGAGAAAGAATAAAAAAATAAATGTCTAAAAAGTGACATATATTTCCTGTTTGAAGGTATGTACTAGCTGTCCAATATGATAAAAAAAAAAGAAATACAATACTACCACTGCACATCATCATAACAATTTAGAAATCAGAGGATGAAGATAATAACCAGAAAGCTCCCCAGGATGAGGCCGAGGAGAGAGACTCAGAATAGACTCATGCTTCTCAACAGCAACAATTCAGTTGACCATTTTTGTGATGTGTTTGATCATATCAGTAATAGATTTACACTTATATAGAGGGTTAGAGATAAGTTAGTGGCAGGTACATACAAAACAGTATAAAAATAAGAATATTATTTATGCTGAAAAGGTTTTTAAAAAGCAGAAAGAAGACACTCGACTATAAAATATGTTCATAAAATAATAACAGTACAAACATGGAACATAAATACAACCATACATTTTGATACAGGGAGGATTTATCCTTTTTCTGTCGGAGCATAACAAATTGTCACAAACAGCGCACTCAGACACCGGTGCGACTTAGCTGGGTCTCTACGTAGGGACTCCCATGGCTGCAATCAGTGTGCCAGCTGGGCTGCATTCCTGTCGGGAGGCTTGACTGGGGAAGAATGCACGTTCGTGCTCACTCAGGTTATTGACCAAATTTACTTCCTTGTGACTGTAGGATTCATAGCAAGGACACTGCATTTCTGTCATACATGACCAGTTAGAAGCAAGTCACAGGTCGTCCCCAAACTCTAGGGGAGGATATTGTACAAGGCCGTGAAGAGCAACAGATAGGGATCTTATGGGCCACCTTAAAGTCTACAATATCAAACACAACACAGAGGGCAGCTTTTTCTCTAGATTTCCCATAATAGCATAGTGTGGTAGAGTTAGAGACCAGGATGGAATTCTACTTCCTCCATTTAAAGAAAAAAGGATGTTTAGTAAATTTACAAGGTTGCAATAGCCATCAACAGAGTCCGGTTTTAGAACATTTCGTTGCAGCGAGAAGAGCCCTGTGCCCATGTGCAGTCCTTTCCTGTCCTTGCCCCTTGTCCTATGCCATCACCAATGTGCTTTCTTTCCCTATGGTTTTCCCAGGTCCTTCATTTTATGCCTAAATGATCCAGTCCTGTGTCTACTTGTACTCACATCCATTCTGTATCCTGCATCCCGTCCAGTGTGTGTGGGGGTGAGGCGGTGGGGAGTGGCATCCTGGACTTGGCTCTTACCATCTCATAAGACTCAATTGTTAAGTATTTTGCAAGTCTGTTGTTAAACCATTAGTACTTTAAATTGGCCCTAGTGAGAGTTTTGCACCCTAAACAAATAATATAAATCAGGATTTTTTTGCTTTGTTTTATTTTTTGGGGAGCTGTTTTATCAAGGCAGCATTGTTTGGCTTCCTATTATTGCTCGTCTCTGTGTTAGCTCCTTTTACATCCACCCTCAAAATATGTCCCAGAGATTTTTGATTCCTGGTATTCATACCCTTACTTAGTCTCTTTCCACAATCAAAACAGGGCTGACTTGTATAACCATTAGATTATTGAAGAGATAATGATGTTTGACTACCAAAGGCATTATGGCTTCTGCTCTGACCTCACTTGAATCATTCCCTCTGGGTGAAGTCAGCTGCTATATCGGGAGTACTCAAGTAGCCCTATGGAGAGGTCCATGTAGTTAGGAACTAAGGCCTCCACCCAAAAGTCACCTGATTGGCACATCCTGGAAGCAGATTCTTCAGCCATGTCCAGCTTCCAAATAACCACAGCACAGGCTGACCTTGACTACAACCTAATGAGAGACCTGAGTCAGAACCAAACAGCTAAGCTGTTCCTGGATTGCTGACCCACAGAAACTCTATGAAAGAATAAATGAGAGTTACTTAAATAAAAAGTTTTATAGTAAAGTGTTTTGCAACAACTAGTAACTAATACAGATTTTGGTACCAAGAATGGGGTGCTACCGTTACTAAAGCTTAATATGTGAGAGTGGCTTTGTAAATGGGAAGTGGGCAGAAGCTAGAAGGATTTAGGGAAAGTGTCTGTGAAAGCTTGAAGAATATGTTAAGTAACAGAAAAGTGAAGATAATATTACCCAAACCGGGAAGAAAGGGAACCCTTGGTAATGGAATGGCAGGGGTGTTAGCCACACTGCCCCCTATGATAGCATGAGAATTAGGAAACATATGCAACAAACTGGGTGATGTAGCTATAAAAATGTCCAGGTGGAATGTTGAACATGCAACCTCACTTTTCCCGCTGTTTTTAGAGAAATGTAAGCAGAGAGAGAAGGGCTAAAGGAAAGGCCAATAAAACAGAGCCAATAGTTGTTGAGTTTAAACATTTTCAGCCTCTCCAGACAACCTATGATACTAAAATTAAGAAATAAATTCTGGGCAAAGATCAAATCTAGGATACTTTCAAGAAAACATAGTATTAAAATTTAAGCCAAAGATGTGGCCTCAAGAAGATTCAGACTAGTACCTCAAAACACCATTCAGTCAAATAATAGAGCTCCTAAGCAGGTTAAAAATGTTGACCCTGACCAATCTCAATAGAAGCCCAAAGAAGAGAGAAATGCTTATCTCAGAGAAATTTGCAGGTGTGGCTTTTGTCTACTTAAGGCCTCAGATGAGTCAAAAGGTGATCTGTAGTCCTTGGTCCTGTCCCAGGGCTTACCTCACCAAGGGCTCAAAATGTTGACCAGGAGACTGCAAGAAGAGCTGTCCACCTTAGAGATGAATGGATGAATGGACAGCAAGCGCATGACTCCAGTGGGCCCAGGACGAGTCACGGTACCATAAGTGTAAATTTGCTTCTCACCTACACTTTCAGAAGTGAATTTTTAGCTTATTATATAATAGTCTAAATTTACTGGCAGAGGGGCTCATTCCATCAACTGGCCTTTCTTCCCTCCATGGCCCCATTTCCTCGTGAACAGAAGGTGCCCTACTAATATAGGGAAATGGTTATCTCCTCATGACCACAAAAATAAACCAGTAACTACATTGTTCCCAGAAGTGACAGAGATAATGGGATAAAGAGGGAGGCGAACAGTGAGAGCAGGATGGGAGTTCTTGAAAATTTACAAATAAGCTCTCTCCACCCTCACTCTCTGTGTCCCTCCCATACACATTAGAAGTCCCTGAATGAATCAATGAGCTTTAATTAAAAAGTAATGAGATAATCCAAGGCAGTTTGAAATTCAACAGGACACAGGAGAAGTTCTTAGAGAATGTGGGATGAGACCAGGGAGGCATTGTGCTGTCCTAGCAAATTATTGCATAAAATAGAAAGTCTGACTCAAACACCAAAATAGAAGGCTGCTGAAAGCAGGGTCAGTAAATTACCTCATTTGAGTATGTACAGTAGAGCAGATGTCAAAACCTATTACTTGAATAATACAGTAACTTAAAGGCCTAGCTACAAATGGAGGGCTCCCTCTCAGAGACATGGGGTTAAATGAGAATTTCCCAAAATGACTAACATGGTTACCTTAGTGTAGCTTCTCTAAGGAGGGGTGTCTTGCCCAGAAGAATACAGAACTTCATGATCTCGAGAGACTGCATATTTTTATGAAGAAATTGTGCAGATAGGTTCAAATTGCACAAAGATGACTTTGATTACAAATGGAAGTTCACAGAATAGCTCTCGTAGCAATGGTAATGGTGTGAAATCATGAAGGAGGAGACCCCTGGGCTGCTCAGACCTTTTGCATGGTAATAAGTAACACATTGTAGGCATTTGGGAAAGCGTTTTGGGGGCTTGAGCTCATTAATTTTCTACAGATACTACTACTACTACTACTAATAATAATAATAATAGTTAACACTTATTGAATGTTGGCTATGTGCCAAATCTATGTATTTACTCATCAATTCTCATGACTACACAATAAGCTAAGTGCTATTAGGATTCACAGTTCGCATACGGAAAGAAGCTTAGAAGTTGAATAACTAGCCCCACATCACATGGCTAGTAATTAGCTAAGCTCAGCAATGAACCTAAGCCCATGCATGCTCTTAACCATACCAGATAGAGATTTAGTAAACAAAAGTAAATTTTGAATAATTATAAATAGAAATATCACAGTATTCTATAAATAAAACTTAGGGCTCTGAGATTACAAGGCACAGCCCAGAATGGAACACACAGAAGAAAATAATCACTCCACAGTTTTCATAATTGTTAGCTATAAGTCTTAATTAACTGTGTAACTGCAAGTAAATATGTACTTTATTCCAACACGTAGATCCATTCATTTATATACAGTCTATATTGTTGTCCTAAGTTCTGAGTTCAAAATTGCTACAGGTATTGTTATCTTTATATCTAAAATGTATAAAATAGTTAGGATGATTGGTTAATTACTACAGTTAAAATTATGATGCCCAGATGGGGCAAACCAAGAAGGCAGCTAACCTTTACAGGATGCTGTTTCAACAAAGCTCCGTTTCTTCTGAGGATGTAAAAACAATGTAGTCTAATTTGGTATGACTAAAATAAAGTGCCTGGTTCTCTACGTTCATTTAATTAAACAGGCTTACACCACTCATACAAAATATCCTATTTTTACTGACTATTTCCACTAGTCACATTTACTAAAGTTTAGCATGAAATCTAAAATGGTCTATAGAAACTCCAAAACGATCTCATCTTGGAGTGATATTCTAAATTCATGACTCTATGTTTCAAGTTTATTATATCTTTAAAGAAATCTTCCACACAAGTGAGACTGGTCTCCTAAATATACCTTGCACATTCTTAACAATGTTCTTTTGAGAAAATCCTCCGACTCTGAAGGCTACACCCATTATTGGATGGATGAGGGGGTAATGCGCATTCTCAGGGAGTCACTCTCAAGACTTACCTTCCACTCCCAACCCTAACAGATAGATATGGTACCATTCAAAGAGTACCTTTTATAACAACTGAGCATTTTGGAGGAAACGTTGTCATGCTCTAAAAAGGGATTAACTGCCAAAATAATTTTTTATCCCATTCATTCTGTTTTGGAAAAAACAAAAAGTGTAACTAAATTTGTACTAATGGGTTAGTATGAATATTTATTTGTTGGAAGGAATAATCTAAACTCAAATGCAGATTCTAGTAAGCTATTAAATGCCCTAATAGGACAACATGAGACAATAAACATAGGGATGTAGGTTTTAATTTTTTTTCTATAAAATACTATGGCTATACTAACCCAACACTTATACAAACCAAAACATCTAATTCATTAATAAGAAGCATTGTTTGGGTACTTATTTTTGAATATATAGCAAGTATTGAACTTGGGTGGTTATTATATGGCAAGTATTTAGGGCTATGACAGCCATTATATAGCATTCTCTTTAAGGGTAAGGATAGTGTTTTATATGTTTTGTATCCCAAGTATCTAGTATATTGCTCTAAAATTGTTTAAAGAGCTAAATGAAAGAGATAAAAAAAAAAAACCTCTGTGGTTATAATATTTTATTATATCTAAACATCAGATGGGATGTAGCTTACTTTTAAGATAGGTCTTAATTGGACTTTGGATCCTTTGACACAAGAAAAGAGAATCTAAAAAGTTGACAAGATTGGCCTTGGTAAGATGCAAACCTCAAGGCATATTCAGTAGGATTAAATTCTCTTTTATCTTACTTAAAACACAAATGCTTAAAAGAATGTGGCCATGGGAGACTGTTAGTAAGACATGAAAGTCCAGCTCCCATTGACTCTTGGGGGGTCAAGTACAAAAAGCATGGTCCTGCTCTGCCTCCCCCTGTCACCAGTCTCCCAGAGGGTGCTTAGATTTCAGAGAAACCACTGGAAGAGCCAGGGTGCAGTCAAGACACCCTGTCTGTAACCAATAAGATATGAAAAGCATATCTGTGAATTTTCTGTGGAAGCAGAGAATAAAAACCAAAATGTTTGTGATTTTTGAAAGTGGCAGGGAGGAGAGGGGGGCAACTGAAAGAGATGAAAGGGCTTAACTGTGAAAATCTTCTGAAATATGGGAATTTTTTTTTTAGGTAGTAAAGCTTTATCGTAAAGCAACTCACTACACAATGTGTTCAATTTTCTCTGTGTCAAGTTGAGTCCTAAAGAGATATAAAATTGAATACACATCATGTGATTACTCACTAAGACATAGGAAACATGAATCATATAACATCCTTGCCTCAAGAAAAGTTTTTTATATATTTAAGATTTGTACCCCATTGACTCCAAAAGGACTTAAAGCAACTTACAGGCTAACACACAATGTAACTTACAGCAAACCAGACATTCTCCTCAACTAAGAACAATTTCAAGGCGAAGATGCTCCTATGTATCTTTGAATAGGTTGGACAAACATTTTGATAAATTTGACAAAATTTGGCTGTAAATATTCTGATAAATCTGACAAAAATGCAAGAACATTGGGTTATAGCAGTCCCACTTCCTGTAATAGGCAAGAATTCAAATCCAGGTAGTCCAGCTTTTCCTGGAATTAGAACCAAGGAGGACTTTCTCATACAAAAGTTGCAAGAGGGATGCTGTCTCACAACAGCTGAGGTGCTGACATCTTTCATCCATTTCTACAGGAGTCAGAGAACGGCCTTTCCGATGGGTCGCTTCTATGGCAAAACTCTGTAAAAGCAGAGGCCATCATATACCAAAAGTTATTTAGGGAACTTCTGTGTAATGATGTAAGTAATAGAGTAAAATACTTTGCTTGACTTCGTACAGGGATAGAATATAAAGTCCCCAGTTTCACAGATAATTAACATGTTTATTTAACTGTCAAATGTCTTGGGAGAGCATTTGGCTGGTGCTAAATTTATAATCAAATGCCCTAGTAATTGCCAATGGTATAAAAAGTCTATATTACTACTTAATGACAATAATAACTAATGAGCATAGAGCTTATTTTCAGTTTATCAAAACCTTTTTACATCCATCATCATATTACATTTTTATTATAACCCTATAATCTGGCAGGTATCATCATCAGCCTTCTTTCAGGAACAATGAAAGAGAGGCTCCAAATTCTCATATAATAGGTCAAGCTGTTATATTTGGTAAGAAGTAGTCAGAACTCAAACTCTGGTTTTATGTTCTGACTACTTTATGTACCTGGAATTGCATGTCTCTTCCACTACATACTTCCCTGTCATAGTTAAATATCAATCCAAGGCACACCTGTCTCACAAAAGTGTCAGATTTGCTGGAGCCCATGCAGGAGAGTATCACAGTTTAGACGGAAGGTGAAGGAGTACAGATGGGGAAAAGTGGATGGGCTGCATGTGGTCCAGAAGTGACAGAATGTGAGGGGGTGGGGTTCTTACGTTCTACATGAGTGTTAGGAAGGAGGTGCCATTTTCTGAGATGGAAAACACAGGCAAAGATTTTTTTTTAATCTTAAAACTACGTTAAGTATGCATTTGCACAAACACACACACACACACAAGCTATCGTTTTGTTTGGCAAACAAAGCTAAAGGAAGATTATATGTAAAAACAAGCAATCCTTGAGTGTAACATAAAGGGAGTAAGTATATCAATACATCACCAGATTAACTGAAGTGCCCTTCAATGACTGATATTTATGAAAAAATTGCTTTTTAAAGTGCTGTCTTAATACGGTTATTTGTCTAAATTTCTCTTGAACACTTTATGTCCCAAATTAAAAGAAAATATAAAATGGATTCTAAAATCTGTATCTCAAATACCAGCTTTCCAGATGAAAGAGTGTTGGCCTTGCCCATCTCTGAGATGGATGACAGATGTGGTCTGAAAAAGTTAGAACGGTTAACCTAATAAATGTTTTTAATTATCTTATTCTTCTCCTCTGTTGGAAGTAGCCTTGGGACTTCAACACGACATCACACAACTAGGTAGCTTTTTGACAAAACGACCAGGATATGGAAAGTATTTGTATGTAAGCTGGGTAAGATTCAGGTTTTGAACATGAGTAAAAGTAACAGGTAAAAGTTATAATCAATTTATAAAAACTTTACAGTTTCTAGAACATTTTCATCTTGATAATTTCACTTGATTACAGTTGTTATATTTGTCATGGGGAAAACACGATGATAATCTAAAAATCCTACATAATGTACTGAATTCTGGAACACTACAACTAACATACATCCTAAAAATGGGGAAAAAATGAGTTGAAGAGAAATTAAAGATATTCTACTCAACACAGTGGATAGCAAACTTGCCAAACCAAAAAACATTTTCTCCCAAGAAATAGTCCAAGAAATACGCATATATAAACATTTATTTAAAAGCCTGAAATAGATTAAAAGATGACACATCTACAGTGATTTATTAAGGGAAACCCAGGATTTCGAGGGCAAGGCATCTAACATCAATGGTGGATGCCAAGGAAGATTAAAAACCTGCTCTCCCACAACACAGCTGTTGATGCCTTTATCATCCATAGTTCTAGGCTGGGTGGGGAAAAGGTCTGCTCCAACTTGGCAATCCTTATGTTCTTATTACGTATGTTTCATCACTGTGCTCTAGAAGAAGAAAGACCATCACCACCAACCAACATCATCTCATTCTGGTGTCATCTAAAAATACCTGCAGACAGTATTACCCTGCAATTACCTCACACTCCTGCCCATCAGTCATAGCCACCTCCTACCTCCCGCTCACTAATAGCACAGTCCTGTATCACCTCCCACTCAGCCAAGCAACACTACTGTAGCTGCTTTAGATACACTCATATCTATATATATAGTCTCATATATAAATATATATTCAGACATATACTCATGTGCGTGCAAAAAAATTGCCTTTACAAAAGAAAAAGGGAAAGCTAGTTATGTGAAAGTAGCTGCACTTTGGAAAGTTTGTGTGATATGCCATTTGGAAAATGGTTGCTGTTTTGCCTAGGTGTCAGTAAATGCCTGTGGAGAGGTACTTTCTAATCTCAGACATGAGAAGTATTTTGTTTTGTTAACCTCTGACCCTTGAGCAATTAACTGGAAACTCTAAGTCCTAAATCTATTGCATTAGACCTTACATTTCTCTTTCTAATATTATATTATAAACTTAATATTTATAATATTATAACTTTAGATGAGTCTGGTGTATTTTCAATTTTTAAAATACTTTATGGATACTGTATTCAGCATTCAATAAATATCTATTTTACTGCTTTTTTGCTGTTATTTTCTTTTTTATTATTATTTAACAAACTGAGGTTTTGATATGCATTTAAAGACAGAAAAGAATGAGACAAAGGACTCAGAAGCAGCGACAGAGGAAGCAGAAACAGGAATGGGAGACGCTTGTTCTCTAACTGCAACACCAGGCAAAACCACTCTTAGCATCATCAGAGCAACCGCAGAGCAGGGACCCTGTGACTCCTCAGCCAAAAACTGCACTTAGCAACAAGCCCAAATGAACACCGTGGAGTAGCACCTACGGCTGTGAGGAGTAACTGAGATCACAGTTGTGGAAGCACTTTGAGGGTGAAAATGGCTTCAGGAGGCAGGGGAAGGTTTTTATTGCTGCCTCGTCATGCCATCAGTACTAATCAGTAACAAGGCAGCACAGTGGATACTGGGAAGAGAGGGGAGTCTAGGCTAGTTGTCAGAGCCCCAGGATTGGGCTGACACTAGCTAACACTGACACTGACTTGCTCGGTGACTTTGAGCAAATCTCTTTAAGTATCTGGGCCTTAGCTTTTCCTATCAGGCCAATTGGTACCTCTCCCATCTGCCCTAAAAGTTATTGTAAACATTGAATTAGATTTGTATGTGAAATGCTTTAGGAAGTATAGCACAGAATATGGCTGAATGTTGATGGCCAAAAAACTCTACCTTGATACTGTCCATATCCTAAATTACAGGAATTCTGCACCCACCCCCCCTCACCCTCGTCTCACTTAATGACTCCATATCAGCAGAATATAATAAGCATGTTGGGGCAAGTATTCAGAACAGTGCCAGGCACACAGTGGGCCCTCAGTAAGTATTTATTGCATATGAAAATTAATCTACTGAATTGTCCAAATGAGGGCATGTTATCTAGATCTCATTCTCATCCTTTATTTTGACTTATCTAATAAGTCACCTCCTTGCAGCTCATACTTGTCTGGCTAAGTCTTTTCCATTCAATGGTGTGCTGGTAAATGCTTAACACTAGCCCTTAGGGAAACACTTCTGGCATTTGCTGTTTTTCATAGTGTAAAGATTCCCAGTATGGCCAGTTTCAAGCAACCAACATGATGACACATGGAGTTGGGAAGAGATAGATGTCTACAGTAGACTCTCAGGCATGGTGCAAGTCAGCTCCCCCTCACCACAGCTCCCACTCTTCCCATCCTACCCGAGATCCTCACCCCTAGCAGCCTTGTTTGATTCCTGGATGGAATCCACATTGTAACCCACCTCTACACTGCCATTAGCATGATCTTCCAAACACATACACCTAATCATGTTGTTTTCCTACTTAAAAACCTTCAATGCAGCCATCTTGCTTATGTAATAAAAGCCAAACACAAAACATGACAGACAAGGTACTTCCTTATCTAAAGGCTGTTCACTGAGACCCTCTTCAGGGCCAGTCTGGACTCTCATTATACTGAACACAGTTTTGTCAACACCTTATGCATTTTTATTCCTCTCTGTTTCTACTCATGCTGTTCCACTTTCTGGGTAAATACTTGCATTTCCTCTCTACCTGGTGGAACACTGACATGTCCTGAAGGCCCAAATCAAAGATCACTTTCTCATCAGAGTTTTCTCTGATTAACATTCATGTCCTCTTTACTCTTCACATACCCATCAGCCCAGGCAAAATGAATTTCTCACTCCTCTTCATCTCTATATCACTGAATCCATACTCATGATAACAATGATCGAGTTTCTTTATTTGCTTATTTTTCTCTTTCCAGCTGGACTGTGAGTTCCTCTTAAGTAGGACCTGGTCCTTTATGAACGCTTAGCAGATAGAAATCTCTTAACTGATGTCTTTCAAAGCTTTTCTATTCAAGTGCTCTCTGGATGGTCTAGTAATATCAACTTCACCTGGGACCTTGTTGGAAAAGCAGAATCTCAGACCCCATTCAGTCCTACTAAAACAAGATTTTCATTTTTAAAAGATTTGCCAGTGACTCATAAGCACATTAAAGTTTGAATATCCATATGAAAGTTTGAAAAGGTCCAAAGAAGGATAGGAAAAGAAAGGAGAAAAGCAAGCAATTATTGATGAACTTGAAAGCTAGGCAGAAATATTAAAATCTTTGGAATTTGACAGTCTATTGACAATTCTTGAACTAAGGGAATAGAGTAAGAACACTACTCATAGGTAATTAATCTCTCAGATTGGGTGAAATGGTTCAAAAAGGCTGAAACCAGAGCAATGGTTTTTAGCTGAGGACAATTTATCTCCCCTCTCCCACCAGACAAAAGTGTCTGGAGACATCTTTGGTTGTCACAACTGAGAAAGTGTTACTGACATCTAGTAAATAGAGTTCAAGGATGCTGTTGAACATCCAGCAATGCCCTTCACAATGAAAAAACCATCCAACCCCAAATGTTAATAATGCAAAAGTTGAAAAACCCTGGGACAGAGGAAGGAAAGACAGAAAGCTGATGAAATCATACAGCATGTGGTGATGAGGCATCACTGGTGTGGGGTAGTGCTAGGTCAGCTCGGAAGAAAGGAAAGAACTGAGTTGCTCCAAAATAAATAGAATTTAGTAATGAAGACCTAAAGAAGGAGGAATAGGAGATGGCTCCCAGTTTTCTCCTTTGGGTGAAAGGAAAAATTATAGCAACTCTGCAATAAGAGAAGCAGCTGTCATTTCTCTTTCAGACAGAAGAGATCCATAAAAGAAGATGCAGAAGTACTTAGACAAGTCACAGGGAACCTGATTTCACTAAACTTATTTATTGAGCACCTGATAACTTGTTCCTGGAGTTGTGCCCTTCATACACTTGACCTTATTTCATTCTACAACAACCCTTAAAGCAGCTATTAGTAGATTTTCCTACTGAAGGAACGGAGGTACCTAGAAGTTACCTAAGTTGGTAAAGAAAGAATTAGACACGAACCCACAAATTCTGACTCCCAGACCCAGTACGGTCTCCTCTCTAACAGATATAGTGAATGGAATTTTACCAATTGCCTCTGATATTTCACGACATGGCTGCCTGTCTAAAAAGGCATCCGTGGGCATGCCCAGGCTCATCAGTGAAGAATGTCATTACCTATGAGAGATGCTTGTTGCAGCGTGGACGGGAGGCATGGGGTACACGTGCTGCATGTTTGTGGAGCACATTCTGTACTATGAGGATTCAGAGTCAGAGATGCAGCCACAGTCTTTCATTCATTTCAAGGCCCAGCCATAAACATTCAACAATCAAAATGATCATAGTTCTGAACACTTACCGGAAACTTTCCCTTTCCTTTGAGAGGATCAACTAAATCCATACCCTATTTCTTCTTACAAACCAATGAAAATGAACTGAAAATAAAAGGTAACATTCAATATACATTATTAATATTAATTGATATGACATTATTAATATTGATACATTATTAATGTAATTGAGCATGCACAAAGTTCCAGTCTTGCCTGATTCTATAATACTCTCTCCATTAGATGTTTTTATTAAAGTGAAATCAAAATTATTTTTAGTTTATGTCAAAACTATGGTGATGAGTGTATGAACCCTCAAGTGTGGGGTAGAGAAAAGAGCAAAGAGTAAGCACAAAGGAAAGGAGAGAGTTAAAGACATTTTCCTTCCCTACCCTGGCTTGCCTCCTCTAACTTGTACCCCAATTTCCTTCCTGACAAAACCTATTCATAGCTCACGGTCAAACGAAAATAATACCTTCTTTCTGTACATTCCCTTGACCCTTCCTGATAGAACTAGTCTTTTCCTCATCTAGTACAGATTACTTCTGCATCATACTCCATGTTAATGATTTATTTACATGTTTATACCTCCACTAGGTTGTGACCTCCTTTAAATGGAGGATGTAGCCTTAGCACAGAGAGTAGTGCCTGACCCTCAGTTGGTACACAATAAATGCTTATTGAATTCAATCAGCACAAAATCAGTCACAGTAAGTGATTGGTTTAGGTTGACCTTTTGCTGCATCCTCACCTCCTTTCAAACTTACTCATCTTCCAGCTGTTCAAATGGTTTAGTAAGATATAAGGGAAAATGGGTATCTGGATTCTGAGCATGATGATTTTAAGGTTCATTTACACTGTAGCATGTGACAGTACTTCATTTTTTATGGCTGAATAATATCCCATTGTGTAGCTATATTTTGTTTATCCCTTTGTTTGTTAATGGACATTTGGGTTGTTTCCACTTTTGCCTACTGTGAATAGAACTGTTTTGGATATTCAAGCACAAGTTTTTGTTTGAACACCTGATTCCATTGACATGGAATATCAGAATATGCAAGACCGTAGAGACATTAAGCAGATTAGTGGTTGCCAGGGGCTAGGAGGGAGGAAGAATGAGAAATGGCTGCTTAATGAGTAAAGACATCCTTCATTTTATTGTGCTTCACTTTATTATGCTTTGTAAATATTGCATTTTTTAATAAATTGAAGGTAAGTCCCTCCACAGAAAAAAGATAATGACTCGCTGAAGACTCAGATAATGGTTAGCATTTTCTAGCAATAAAGCATTTTTTAATTAAGGTATGTATATTTTTTCTTAGACATAATGTTGGTATTATGTAAATATAACTTTTATGTATACAGGGAAACCCAAAATTTGTGTGTCTTGCATGATTTTGATAATTCCTTTATTGCAGTAGTCTAGAACCATATCCACAATATCTCTGAGGTATGCCTGTACAGGGTTTCTGTTTGGGATGATGAAAATGTTCTGAAACTAGATAGTAATGTTGGCTGCACAATACTGTGAATTACTTAATGCCACTGATTGAATACTTTAAAATTGTTAAAATGGCAAGTTGTATATTATGTACATTTACCACAATTTTTAAAAATATTTTTAAGAGATGGATAGAAAAACAATGCAGTGCACCAGGATTCGATACCAGGAGTAAAATTCTTTTGTCCATGAAAAACATTTCTTCTGCACTTTTTTCTTTAGTTCCCTTAGTTTTGCATGCAGAATCTGTCATACTATTTACAATTGCTATTGATTGTGTCATGCAAAAGTTTTTTTTGATAGTAATTGTATAATATGTGTAAGGATCCATAACAGAGTTCATGCCATTTAAACTAGGAATACTTCTAAGGATTTATAGGGAAAAATTTCACACACACAAAAATAATAAATTTGGTACATATATAAAAATGTTCATTACAAATATGCCTATAATAATTGAATGTTGAAAGAAAACCTTTGTCCAATAATACACAATTGTTATTTAACACACAATACATTAACATAATAAAATACCTATGGAAACTATTTAAATATTTTATGTGAGGTGAAAAGAACAGAATAAATATGAAGTTTTTAATTCACTATGACTGCAATTTATTTAAAATATATTCAAGTGATAATATCAGAGAGTTTTGCATTAAAATGAAAAGTGTGATAGAACTTTAAATAACTTTTTAAAATTTCTTTACTAATGCAATTATTCATTCATTCAAAAATATTTTTGAGCACTTACAGTATGTCAGGCACTATGCTAAGAGGTTTGACCACCATAATAAACAAGACAGGTTTCCTAACTTCAGCAAGCTTCCATTCTAACAAAGACAGTAGACAGAAGCAAATAATTACAAAGTTAAGTATTTAATTGCAATTGTGCCAAGTGTTAAGGAAATGTACAAGGAGAGTAAGTACATGTACATGTTTTATATGAAGTCCCGGTTGGATTGTCAGTGGAATCACCTAGTAAACACTTGAATGTGAGTGTCTAGAGGTAAGAAGAGAGGTCATATCGATCAATTTAATTTGGGGAATTTATCAGCCTTTTGATGGTAATTTAAGTTATGGCAACTGTTGCAACTGCCTAGAGAAGAAGCATAGAGTGAGAGGCTAAGAGTATTTGAGAATAAGATCCTGAGAAATTCCAATAAAGAGACATAGTCCAGTGTAGTTGTCAAGAACAGGGATTCTACAGTTTTATTTCCTAGGTTCAAATCCCCAGGTGTGAGAGTTACTTAACTTTTCTGTCTCAACTTTCTTATCTGTAAAGCTAGAATAACCTCTCACAGAGCATTGTAAGAATTTACTGAATAATATACCTAGAGTACTTAAAAAGTATCTGGCACTTATTAAAATGTATATAAGTGTTGACTATATGAAGGTCAGATATAAGATGAGAATCTCCCAAACGATCCTAAGAAAGAATAGCCAAAAAAGTAGGAGGAAAAAAATCAGGAGAATGAGGTGAAAAGGCAGTGCATTAGAGTGTCAAATGTTGTGAAAGTTTATAAACAATGAGCACTGGAGCATTTACATTTCATTTATGTTGCAGAGATATTGGTTAAGTAGACAGTATGAGAGTAAGACTGGCATGTGATAAGGGTGGAATTCTAATTTTTTGTCCCTTTCCTAACAACAATAATAAAAATATTGGTATGACTTTTTTTAAAAAAGCAAAGAAATCAAACTTACAAGTGATTTACACATCATCATTACAGTATTAAAGCATTGTGAAGTTCACTACATATTTTCTTTTACAGTGAGTGTTATATTTTCATGTTTTTATGCTGCTAGTTAGAGTCATTTCACTTAAGTGTGAAGAACTCCTTTCAACATTTTTTTGCAAGGCAGGTCTAGTGATGATGAATTCCCTCAGGTTTTGTTTGGGAAAATCTTTATCTCCTTTATTCTGAAGGACAGCTTTGATGAGAACAATATTCTTGGTTGGTTGCTCCCTCCCCCCCAGCCACCCCGAGCACTTTAAATATCATTCCACTCTCCTGACTTCCACGGTTTTTGCTGAAAAATCCATGTATTGTCTTAGGGAAGTTCCTTTGTAGGTAACTAGTTACTTTTCATTTCTTGCTTTCAAAATTCTCTCTTTGCTTTTGACTTTTCATAGTTTGATCATAATGTATCTCAGTGAAGATCTCTTTATGTTCAGCCTATTTGGGGTTCCTTGGCCATCATGGTTCTGGGTGTTCATTTCCTCCCCAGATTTGAGAAGTTTTCTCTCATTATTTCCTAAATGAACTTTCTGTCTCTTTCTCTTTTTCTGTTTCTTCTGGGGGAAAGATGCATCTTTATAAGATAAATTCTGAAGCTCTACTATACTGCATAGTACCTATAGCTGTAATGTAGTATTGCATACTGAAAATTTTCTAGAAAGCTGTCTTATGTTAAGTATTCTTACCACAAAAAGTGGTCATAATAATAATAAAAAGGGAGGAGAAAACTTTGGGAGGTGATGGATATGCTTATGAACTTAACAGTGATAATGGCTTTTTAGGTATATACTTATCTTCAAAGTCATTGAGTTGATACATTAAATATGTACAGCTTTTTACATGTGAATTCTACTTCAATAAAATCATTTTTTGAAAACTCTCAAAGACAGAATCTTACACAAAAGCTTCAATATGGCCTCTAACTGCAAATGTCTCACAGGCTACAAAACCACACAAAAAAATTATTCTTCAGGATGGCAACTGTGACCATAAACTTTTTTGCTCTACTGCCAGAGCTAGATGTAAAGGCTTAACTATTTCCAATGTATCTTTTAAAGGCCAGCCCCTTAATTACTGTCCTGACTCTTCCCTGAAGCCCCTACAATTCCCTTTGTTAGTGTCCAACTGATTGAGTTACAGAGCAGCTGGCCAGATTTATCATCACAATTCTCTCACTGTAATCACATTTGGACCCATATTTGACTAGAGTGAAAATGTGAGTATTGAGACCTTTTTGCTAATAACGAGGAATGCTTTGGGCATTTCTACTTTGAAAAAGAAATGCTAACTATTGACTGCCAAGACATAAAAGGAGTTCCATAATATGAGAATGGTAAATGGTGACTGAGATAGTGATAGCAATGGACAACACTCAGAGTGATGGTGCTTGAACCAAAAAGGCCTTCAAGTGCCCTGGGATGGGAAGCCATAGAGAAACAGGCAGGAACTAGGAAATCCTGGGTCTCTGGGTAGAAGCTAAGGGTCCAGTATAAGTAACATTAATGAGATAGGTCAAAGTGGGGAATCAATATTCAGAATAATCACATCCACAGCAGACATGGAAGCACAAAGCCTGATCCAAAATCTTCAAAGTAAAAATAAAATGGAATAGAAAGGAAAAGGAAGGAGGGAAAAGAAGGAGAAGATGAAAAGAGAAAAGAGAACAGAAGAGAAGAGTCAAAACTGAGGAGGACTTGGACTGGCTGGTAGCTTTGGGCAGCACAGAAGTGACTGTTTATTACTTGACCTGTCTCCTCTTCTGTGAAATGAGAGTGATGCTGTGACTATTTTTCAGAGGATTGTTGGAGGATAATTAAATAACACAGAGAAAGTACCTGGCATATAGGAGTCGCTCATTGGTTGTTGGCTTTTTGCCTTTCTCAATGACAAGTATTGCTCCAACAGCTTCCTGGAGATTGACTGGATGCTGCTATTTTACTGAGGCAGCCAAGACTACCTACTGGACCCACTTAGAAAGTCAAAATTTTAATTTTGGAGACTTAACCCAGATAAGGAAAGACAAGAAATTGGCTCTACTGACTTCAAAGAACTTGATCTGCTTGACTTTCTGCCCCTGTGACATTCTGTTTTTCTTAGCTAAAACCACTTACTTTCCTCCATTGTACCACACACTAGGGGGGCAATTCTATCCTTATGTAGAGCCATATGAAGGATTTCTGGATAAATACCTCAGATTAATTTTAAGTCATCCTGCTAATGATCATTCTTTCAGCCTACTTCTAGTACCCAACCAATGTTTCCTAGTTTTGCTACTTGTAGTCTTGGTTTCGTAGGGTCCTAGATGAACCATAAAGCATATTGTTTCTTAATACCCAAATTTCTTCTAAGGGTACTGCCCAGCCTATGGTCTTGTACTCCTTATATTCAAACCATGTAATCTCACTTCTTGATCAAGGCTGATTGGACCAGTGGCAAACACCTGCCCAACAGTGTCAAATCATATTTCCTTTTCCATGTATTTGGAATCTGGATGCTAAAATGTTATTATGCTTTGTAACAAGACAAGCAGAGCAAAGACGGACAACTGGGGAATATATAAACCAATTGCAATAAATGAGTGAGTAGATAAGATAAATTTGTGAAAAGAGAAGAATAAAAAATCTGCCTGGAAAAGGAGAGATGAGAACCCACAATCCTACAGAAACAGAGCAAAGACAGAGTAAATGGATGGCTAATGATTTTCCAGGTCCCTTGAGTCTTGGCTATAATTCCAGCATTTTATTTAAGGGCAATTTTCTGATGACCACGCAATACATTCTTAAGTTTTATGAATGTATCTCTTTTTGTTTGCTTGATTTTCAATTAAGTTCCCCCAAGACACAAGGCCAAGAATCCTGTCTTTGAATCAAAATCCTGGGGTAGAATGCCTCCTGCCAGACTTCCTTAACTCCACCTCCCACCTGCCTGCAATGGTTTCCTCCAAAGGCAGCCTCTGCCAGCTGAGATGCCCCCATCTGTCCCCAGATATGCAGAGGAAACACAGACATTAGATACATAATTACAAGTGTGAGTAAATAGACACATTGTGATATGTAATTGTGAGCTCCTCCCCATGTGACCATGTGCAGCTATTTATTCGCTGTGTGCCTCAGTTTATTCATCTGTAAAATAAGGATATTACTGGTATTTTTGTCTCACACAATTGTGTGAGTATTAAGATTTCATTAAAGTGTAAAGTGTGGATTTTAATGAAACAGACCTCATACAGTATTATGATAAAGTGCTTAGAACAGTGTGCAGCACATAGTAGGTGCTATGGAAATAAGATGAGCCTAAGATACATCTTAAGTTATTGGCTTGGTATGTGGGTGTGTGGCAATGTGAATAACTGAGATGAGGAAGGAAAGAATAAGAGCAAGTATTTCAAGATGATGAGTTTGAGGTTCTTGGGCCACCCAAATATATATAGTATTTTGCCATGTATAATGCATACATTTTTGCCCAAATTTTTGAAGGAAAAATAAGGATGCACATTATGCATGGGTAGTACCTAAAATACCTTGTATCTGTTCTGGTGTTTTGTAATTATTTGTTACATAAAATTTCTTGCATCATAATATGTTCAAAAATAAACACTAAAATTCCTTTACAATACAAAGAACAAGTATCTAAATATAAATAAATACATACATAAATACATAAATAAATGAACTAAAAAATTAAAATGGAAGATTTTTTTCCCCAGAAAGTTTGGCCCAGAAACATGGGTGTGCATTACACACAGCAAAATATGGTAGGTTCAGCACAGATGTGTGCATGTGTCTGTACCTGTGTGTGTCTGTGTGCACACAGTCTCACGGATACATGCTCACCAGTGTCACACACTGTGACAAACCTTGCATATAACATCTTATTTACAAAAGAGGTAGCGGTGACTGAAATAACAATTACAGTAAATAATACATTTTCCAGATGAAGTTAAGATTTTGATCAAGCAGTATAGCAGTATTTGCACAGTGGCCCGGCACATAGTAAGAACTATGAAAATGCTAATTATTAACAGTTAGTGTGGTTATGTTGTTGCTAATGTGTTTTGCATAAGGTTAAACAGCCATTGGGTAGCAGGGCTGGGATTCAAATCCTGGACTGCCCAACCACAAAGCAACGGCTCCTAATCACTGTTAGTATGTAGGACTGTGTCCCCTCCAATGTAGATGGCTTGGAGGTAGGCAGTATGAAGGATATACACAGACTGAGTCATAAAAAGACCTTACTGTTTTAACAGTTGGAGCTGGACAATCTGGTGAAGGGAAAAAAAGATCATATTCAATGTGGGATGAAGACTGTCTTGACTAGAACAATGAATCATTAACCCAAAATTTCAACAGGATGAGGGCAGTTGGAAGAGGGCCCCAGGCAGGATTTTCAGCCTGAGCAGAGTCTGGGAGGTGTGGAAAATAGTAGGAAACAAATGCTACCGAGAGGCCTCCCTAGAAAGTGTCAGATCTCCAAACACAGATCTGTAGACCGACTGGGTGCTCATGTAACCATTTCAAGTCCCAGACACCCTACAATTAAGCCCAAGCACTGCCTCTGGGTTTGATTTGGAATGAAATTTTCGTTGTCAAAGGAAAGCAGCCAGAGCTGTGTTTGCTTGGTGCTGCTTGCAGGAGTCACACTCGTAAGAAATCGTGGGAGGTGCACATGGAACTCCCCACCCACTGGGGTTGATGATCCAAGCTAATTGTACACATTTCCAAAGCCTCCTGTGTGAGAAGGAAAAAATAAAAATGTTCTCTCAACATTTTGAAGTTCATAAATGTGGCAAATGTTCAATAACTATATTTAACTCCCGTTGCATATTCCCTGGCTCTTAGAATATATTAAGCCAACAATTTCGTGTTCTTGGCAGGAAAGGCACACGCTCCAGCCCCCTTTGTCTTCGTCATTCTAGATGGCCACCTATGTCTACCACAACCTCGAAGGTCTAGCTCAAGATTTTCCTTTTCCAAAAGTTGTTCCTGGCTCAATATGCCGCTCATTGAACTCTTCCTTTGTTTAGCATTTTGGTGTTGGATGTGGGCGAGGGCCTGGGAGGCAAGAAGGTGGATGGAAGAATTGGAGGACAGAGTGAGGCCCAGCATCCACAAGGCAGAACTCTTGCTGTTCCTCTAGCTGTTGGCAGTGCACCTTATCTGTTGCTCTAAGTTCTTGCTCCTCAAAATAGGGTTCTTGGACCAGAATCATCATGAACACCTGGATGCTTATAAGAAATGCCAACTAAAAGCCCCTTTCCTGACCTACAGAATCAAAATGTTCACTTTTACTAGATGCATCCTTATGCACATTAAAATGCTATGCTAATATGGAATTATCACATTTTGTTTCAGCTTTTTTCCTTGCCTATGTCTTCCTACACTGTTTGCTCCTCCACGGAGGAGCTATGTAGTGTGGACTCCTGTAGGCCAGCCCCTAGCCCAGTGCCCAGTGAGCAGAAATAAAATAACTACCATGTAGTCTGTGTTTACTATTTGCCGGTTGCTAACATATATATTTTCAATCACTTAATCTGTCACACACTCCTGTGAGAAGGTCCCATTATTTCCATTTTAAAGATAAAGAATTTGGGGCTCAGGGACCATCAGTCTCCCCTAAAGTCACAGAAATAGAAAGTAAGAGATTTGGAATTCAGATGGATCCCTTTCGGATGACACAAGATGTGCTCTTAGCCACTGTTTTATACCATTTCCCTAGAGAGTTAACAGACATTTATGGCATTTAATAGGATTTACTTTGTACAATAACGTCTCAGTCTTTCCTTGCGTGCTTGAGTCAGGAAGCCAAAGGACGGGACGAGTGTTGTGTTTTCATTGGCCATGCAGTCTCCAAATTGCAGAAGCATCATGTCTGTATGCGGGGAAATGGCCTGTAACTAGACTCAGAATTCCGCATCCCCCACCCCTCTGCTTTCGGAAGATCTGCAAGTGTTAGTAAGCCCTGCAGACAAGCTATCCATCAGGCAGAAGGCAGCCCGGAGCCCTTAAATAAAACATTCTCGCAGCCTTCCGCGGAGAGCATGGAGACAAATACCACGGATGTGAAAGGTGTCGCTGGGATTACCAATGACGTGCTAATGGCTGCTCAGGCAATCTCCGTGCCTCCTGCGCTCTGAGTCACCGGCTCCCTTTGGAGCCTCAGCTCACGTCATTAAGGGACCGAGAGTTATTCACAGATCACTGACTAAAGGCAAGCTTGAGCTGGGCCTGCACCCCTCTGCCCCTCTCCAAAGGACTGAGGTCACGGACCGGAGACCCTGGAGCTTTTTTATCGCGGCCACAATGAAGAGCAGGGAAGACAAAGCTTGCTTCCTCCCTTCCATCCATTTCTTTAGCGTACTTTTTGCAAATGGGAACTTTCCTCTTGTTCCAGAACATGCGGAAACTCTTGCCGGGAACAAGCAGAGTCTTGAGGAGGACAATAGACTTTTGAGAGCTTTTTTTTTTTTTTTTTGAATTCTAAAGAAACTTCTGATGTTATTTTAATGCCACAGACGTTTCATTACTAATCGGTCTTGGAGTTTTCAGTTTCTAGAATACATACACACATTTCCTCTTTTAGACTCTTCGTGTGACTGCTTGGTTGAATGCATTGTAATTTCATTTGCTTGTTTGTTCTTGCCAACATGGGAGCATCTCAAAGACTAAGACATATAACAGTACTGTTTCCAGATACCGCATTTTCCGCTGCCCTGAATAAACCCTTTGAAGTGAGACATAGCTTGGCTTTCCCACTGGGCACTTCCTCCTGAAATAAAGTCACCAGTCTGTGCTGGTCACTCTGTCAGTATCTATGACACTCGGATATTTCCCAGTCAACTTTCAGGAAGTCAGAACTTGACAAATCTAAAAGTACTATATTTAGCTGCCATTTGGGAGTGATTTGGGAATGAAGATTGAATCTGAGAAAACAGGATGAGGTAGAGTATCTGGGGGCTAGGGGATTGTAGTTGCTCCAGTTCCGTAGCAACTACGGAGTTGTTTTTTCCTGAATAACCTGGAATCTGTTTAATGGACACTTTTATCCTTTCTCAAAAATAATCCAGTGGTTTATACAAGTTTGAGTTATTCAAAGTTAATTATAGGTTTTATCTTAGGAGATAATTTTCCCAATTAGCAGAGAGTAAAGCTATTTTTTACATAAAGCAAACTGGTTGATGATACATTTTAGCTTAATTTTCTTTCTAGGCTAATATAAATACATGTTAAATTAAGCGTTTTTGAGTAAAGAAAATAACACACAAGAATCCTTAAGATTAGGTATCAAAATGATAAGGAAACAAATTTTCCAGACTTGTTGAGCGCTGATGTCCAGTTTGCCGAGTGGAGTTCTCAGCATTAATTGCATTCATTCACTCAAAAAATAATCAAGGAGGCCCACCCCACAAAAAGAGCAAGATGTTTCCCACTTCGATTAAAATAAGATTCAGCTTTAATATGGGCACATTTTTCCCTAGAGGTGGTCCACAGAGTATCTTCTTTGGGAGATGTCATTGGGGGAAAGTAGAACATCTGTTTAAACAAATAAATTTTTAATATATACATATATTTTAAAAAATCTTTTACAAAGGCCTAACACACTGGGATAAACACTGCTTGTAATCGTGGGAACACGATCAGTTTACGTAAGGAATTTGGGGGCTGTCATGTTCAAGAGCAGCAGGGCGTTTCTTATCTACTCTACACATTTCAACGATTAGTCCTTCAGTTTGCTTAAAAACACAAATAAATATAAACCCAAATTGTAAATTTTAATAGTTTAGAGTTATGGATATTATAGAAGGTCACCGGAATTTATGTTTCATTTTGTTTTCCCCAATAATTGATGGGTCCTGAGCATAAAGTTGCGTTAATATGTAAGTCAGACTGTTCTGGAGTCGCCTCCAGGACAATGTCCAAGTGGTTGGAATAGGAAGTCCAAGTTGTAAAACTGAGAGAGTAATTTTACACATCTCATGGGCTGACAATGAACTAATTTGAAGAGGCTCCTTGGAAATCCACTAGGATGATGGCAAATGAAGTATCAACAAAGTTATCTTGACATGTGACTCCAAGACACTGCACTAGAAAGTTGGAATACTTGTCCTCTCGGATGATCTGAGAAAGAAATCACCGAGTACTCAAAATATGCCAAGCACTGTTCTACACTTTTATCTCCCTTAATTTATTCAATCCTATCAAATAATCTCTTTTAGAAAGGAATTATTAATCCCATGATACCTATGAGTTTAGAAAAATAAAATAATTCAAAAGTCATAGGTGGTAAGCATTCAAACCTACTTTGAGGAGCATGCATATGTGTGTGTTAGTGTGTGTGTAAATGGATAAGGGGAGGTTGCTTCCAGAACTTTCTGGGAGCCCCTTGCAAATGATTTCTTATAAAGAAACCACATTTATTACAGTAGTTGCTTAGAGCAATTTTAAACTGATTTTAAATATATTAGCTCTGGAGAGGAATTTTGGGTAGCTTCACACTTAAATAAACTGAAATTTACTTCTAATGTATTTTACCACTTACCATACTTTCTACATAGTTTATATCCATTCTTTCAATAGGGAAGAGGAAGTACCTGGGTAAGGGGACACAACTGTGGATGACCAGAGCTCTAATAAACAAATGTTAGAAGGAGAAGCCCCCAAAAAAGATAAGGCAGATCTGGGATCTCTGTAAACTCTGCCCTTTATATCTTCGTGTTCCTGGTCAAGGTTATTAACCTTTCTGAGCATCAGCTCCTTCATCTCTAAAATGAACAAAAACATAATACATATTCACGGAGTGATTCAAAGGATTAACTGAGAAAGAGATATACTTGAAAAACCTGGCATTATGTTGTTGCTTGACAAATGTCAATTCTTTTCTCTATTGCATGCTTTTCTGTGGATCCAGTGGCTGTCAGAGATCCCAGGACTAGACCTAAAAAGCTGGCTCCCAGAAAAACCCTGATAGATCCACAGCCAACCCTACCTTAGCTGAGCCTCAAGTTGAAATTCAGCCCTCCCTACCCTGCTAAGAGAACAGAAAGCCCTGGGAACTTAGAGATTGCTAATGGATGTTCCAATTCCTGGAGACCTTGTGACATCATGTTGATGCTTATATGAAGTTTTCTAACCTGGCTTGATAAATTTTGGAGATTAAATGCTTAAAAATAATTTTGTCAAAGATCGAACCCTTCACCAGATGAGGCTGTGTTAACCCTCATTTTGTGTTATTAGTGTAGTTATTATTATTGTTGTTAGAGTACTGGGCAATAAGAGAAGAAATTAGAATTTAAAATTAATATGTCCTCACAATCTGAAACCGATTAAGAGCCCATTTGTGGCCTAAAGGGAAAGTCTCACATTTCTAATGATAGAGATGGTGTCACAGATGCTTTGGCCATCAGTTCTTCATTTTTAGTTCCACATTACAAATTGATATTTTGGGCCAAGACAGGAATGTTTATTTGTCTCTTAAACATATTGGCATCTTCACCATTACTATCTTGAAGTGTGGCCCTGCTCACTGGTCAAATAGAGAGGCTATGGAATTAAAAACTGAAGATAAAGTACGAATCACTCCATTTTCTTAAGTAACATCACAAGTTCTTCGGTAGAATATACTGTTCACTGATTCTTCCACACAGTCATTTAAGAAATAATAAGCACCTACCATGTTCCAGGCCTTGCACTAGGGATTCTAAGAAAAGCACATCCTTGACCTCAGTGAGCAACATACTAGAGATATTCCTTCTAAATCAGGTTTTCTCTCAATAACAGCACTATTGACATTTTGAGCCTGATGATTCTTTGTTGTAGGGACTGTCATGTGCACTATAGAAGCATCCCTGGCCACAGCCACTAGTGCCAGTAGCATCTCCATTTCTAATTTACTTTTTTAAAGATTTTATTCACTTTCTTTAGAGAGAGGGTAAGGGAGAGAATGAAAGAGAGGGAGAGAAACATTGTTGTGCAAGAGAAATATTGACTGGTTGCCTCTCACGCACCCCCAACTGGGGACCTGGCCCACAACCCAGGCATGTGCCCCAACTACGAATCAAAACGGTCATTCCTTCAGTTTGCAGGCCGGCACTCAATCCACTGAACCACACCAGTCAGGGCCTCCCTTTCCAATTTTGACAACCACAAGCCTCTTTAGATATTGACAAATGTCCCTAGAGAGGGGTGTTAGTGGCAAAAGTGCACTGGCTGAGCACTACTGGTCTAGATAGACATATCAATAATTAACTGTTCTCAGTTAAAGCTCCCTGTACTGTTTTTGGTCCAGATCACACAAATTTCCTGGTTAAAAAATGAACTCTAGGCTATTTTTGGTTTCCTGGAAAAGTTTATGACACAACAGTTCAATAGAACTCAGATGAAGTCTTGCACACACACATGAAATTCAAACCTTTCCCAAGCAACTTATTTTCAGGGGAAAAAAAAAGGTATTAAATGCAACTACCTGGGAAACTTTGATATCTATCAGACCCATAATGAACACAGGGTAGGGGGCACTGTGACACACAATTTAGCTTTTGCAGGGGGCATCATGGAAGAGCAAGTATCTTGTGACCATTAGTTTGACACATTCAACTCAACAATGGCCTATACACACCTTTCACCTGGGTTCCAGAAATGGCACACAACTTAAAATATGTAATAAGTCACCTTGAGCTAAAATGAAACCAAAACAGAACAAAATGGCTTCTGAAAACGCCATCATTAGGATGATTTAAATGTGAAGGATAGCAAGTAGGTTTCTCTTATGTCAACTCAAGATAATTGGTAGCAGTTGACTGGACTACTGGGTTGGGAAAATCTAAAATCACCCCTGTCCATGGCAAAGATTATTGACGTACGGTATATATATTTTATGTCCACTGAATAGAAGAATAAATTGTATATAATGGGTATCTTCCATCACTGTTTCAAATATCATTTTTAATTCTGGGGTGAAGTCTACGTATGGACTTGCTGTGTCCAGTTCCACTAAGCTCTTCAATATTATAGATGTTATATTGGGTTGACTGAAAAGTCCATTTAGTTTTTTCCATAAAATAAAAGACACATTTTTCATTTTCACCAGTAACTTCATTGATTTGGATATTTTGAGTATGTTGGCTATCTCCTGCTATTGGTTTCTAGTGGACAGAGGCCAGGGGTGCTGCTAAGCATCTTCCAATGCATAAGACAGCCCCACAGCAGAAAAAAAGTAAGAAAGAAAGTTCACAAACCAAACATTCTATCAATCACATTGCCTTCTCCATATGCTGCACAAATCTTTTTTTGTGTGTTTCGGTTGTGTTTTTACCTTTGTTAAAATAATAAAGCATAATATACCAAAAATGATGAGTATTTTCTTTTATCTTCAATATTAGCATAGCTGCACAAAATTCACTAATTTAGTAAGTTTTTTGTAATGCTGATATGACAGCTGTCACAATACAATCTCATAAAATTGTTTGGAATGAAGTTAAAGATGGCTAAGCATCACTAGCCATCGTATGGAAAAAACTAAATGAATTTTTTGGCCAACCCAATAGATGTTACTTACTTTTTTCTACTGAACAATTTGTAGGACTGTGTTTTCCTTTCTAATATGTTATATGAAAAACAAATAAAACTAAAGCATGCATCTCAAGAAATTGGTTAAGAGTAATATAATCTTCTTTCAGGATTTATTGATTTTTCTTAATTTTTTTGTTTTAAGCACAGTTATAACCCAGGTGCATGGACCCATGCATATGCTATTGATATAATTTATAGGTTCTTCTAAGCTAATAGTTATTTTTTAAAGTCTTTCCTCCATTTAAATACTGAGCTGTTATTTTATTCATTTAGTAAATACAGGGTGGGGCAAAAGTAGGTTTACAGTTGTTTGTATAAAAAAATACAATAATTAACAAATAATAACACAAGAATAAACTCCGTTTTGTGAACTCACAACTGTAAGCCTACTTTTGCCCCACCCCGTATTTGTTTATGGCCATCAATGTGTGAGTAAGATGCCAGATGATTGAATCAGACATGAACTGTTCCCACAGGGACCTTAAAATCTAGCAGAGAAAATTAGAAATGCACACATTGCAAGGTTACAAAAGGTAAAATGACAAACGCCTTTGCAGAAATTTAAACAAAGAAAAATTGCAGAAAGAGCTGAGAGATAGAGATTTCTTTCCAGGTGGGAGATCAGAGAAGAGATTGCCTTTGAGTGAATCATGAGTTACTGATAAGAATAAATTTTACTGGAATAGAGAGACAGAGCATTCTAGGGAGCAAAGAAAGCATTAGTGGAAGCAGGGAAGGGGATAGTTTGGGGGTATAGATAGAAAGCAGTTCTGTTGGAATGGAACACAGTATTGAAAAGGAAGTAGAAGGAAATAAATTTGGAAAGACAGAAGAGACTCAGACCTACTCTGAATCTAAAATCAGAATAAGTAGATATGCTCTTTTAAAAGATGAAATTCCAATCATACCTAATGTAAGAGAGAATTGGGTCATAACCCCCTTCATGTTTTATTTATGTTTCATGAACATGATTCAGTTGTTAGAAGAATGGGCTGCTTGCACACTTAGCAGAGGAAACCAGGCATCCTTGTCTATGTTGATGTCAGTTTTGTTTTTATAAACTGGGAGTGGCCTTAAGAAAAGAACGAATTCTTTTGGCTAACTGCTAGAGACATTATTTCATAATACACATACAAAAATAGAAGTAATTTTATTTAGCATTCATTTTTTTCATTTTATTTTTTAAAGATTTTATTTATTTTACTTTTAGAGAAAGGGGAAGGGAGAGAGAAAGAGAGGAAGAGAAACATCAATGTGTGGTTGCATGCCCCCTACTAGGGACCTGGTACACAACCCAGGCATGTGCCCTGACTTGAAATAGAACTGATGACCCTTTGCTTCACAGTCCGGCACTGAATCCATTGAGCCACATCAACTAGGGCCATTTTTTAAATTTTAAATGCAGACTTAAATGTTGACTTAAAAAACTCTACACAAGATGGTTGTTTCAGCTATCTGGTAGATATTTGCAGTCTGTTCTTATAAAATGGCAGAGCCCATTTGAATATTCTTTAGGGAATATAGTGGGGTGATTTTACAATGGAAGCAGCTAAGCTCAGTTGGTTAGAGCATTGTCCCAATACCCCAAGGTTTCAAGTTGGATCCTTGGTCAGGACACATACAAGAATCAACCAATAGATGCATAAATAAGTAGAATACCAAATCTCTCTCTCTTTCTCTATCTCTCTCCCTCTCTCTCCGTCCACTCTCTCTCCATCCTCTTGCTCTCTCTCAAACCAATAATTAGAAATCAAAAGATGATGGAGTATACTATGTGACAGACATTGTGTAAATTCTCATTTATTCATTCTCTAAATATTAATGGAATACCTTCTGTGCAAAAGATGGACAAGATTTTACTTTCAAGGAGCATAGAGTCCACTGGGGAAATTAATCAAATAATCACAGTAAAAATGTATAATTGCAAATAGATAACACAGCTGTAAAGGGACAATAATAAGGTACTCAGAAAAGACATTTTAAAAATCTGGCAGACTGTGAGGTAAAGAAAGGTGTAATCATGAAGGTCATTGAATGAAAGTGGGATGGGAAGAGTAACAAGCATTTCAATCAAAGAAAACACTAAAGTTCTGAGACAGCAGAGAGTGTAGCATATTTGATGAACTCAAAGAAAGCCAATGAGTTGGAAAACAGAGAGAGAGTGAAGTAGGAAGAGGTGTGCATGATGAGAGAGGTAAGGAGAGACAAGGCATGGAAAACAGAGAAAGGTTTGAAGTTTGGGGAGTTTAAAAGGGAATCTGATCAAATTTCCACTATGAGAACACTACTTTCACTGCAATGTGGAAATGGAGGGAAAGAAGGCCCAGGTATAAGTGTGAATTTTCCTTTGCAGGCCATTATGGTGACCTGAGGGAGAGCTAAGGGTCTGTACTGATGGGGAGAGGGTAGAAGACATAAAGGGGAAAGAAAAAGAGATGAATAGCTTTGATAGACACGTAGGTGGTGACAATGGCAGGATCTGGGGGTGGAAAACGTAAAAGGTGAGAGAGGTGTTAAGGATGAGGTATAAATTCTGAATCACAGAACTGAGTATGTGGTGCTGCCAGTCATCCCTGAGGGACAGGAAACAGTGGAAGAGGTCTACTTTCATAAGGAGAGAGCAACAATCTCCTCACAAGGCCCCTATGATATAGAGTGATTGCTAAGTCCACTATTTTATGAGGAATCTGAGAATCATATAAGGGAAGTAACATTGGTTTCTCTTGTATAAATGACAGACCCAACGTAGAAGCCTAGGTTTATATGACTCTAAAACCTGAGGGTTTTTTTTTTTAAGATTAATATAGTGAGTTATGGGTTGTGAGGTCCAGAACTCTAAGATCTCAGGCAATTACTTGTTTAAATTCTTGAGAAGACAAAAACATTCTTTAAGCGAAAGATTGTGTGGTGAAGAAGGAGGTCTTTCCCATTTTCCTGGACATACTTCTCTGTGGAAGAAAGACTCACTAATGCTTTTTCACCCATACGAAACATTGCAATGATTGCCTCATGCATAACTCTTTTCTTGCATTTAGGATTTCACATTGTAGTCAATTTCTGATTGCATATTCGAATTTGTGCTTGAAGGGCCAGTACTCTCTACAGTTGTCAAGGGGGAGTCCATCTTTTTATATTAAACTTTCAGTTGGACAAATCAAGCTTCAGTAGTTGGTATTATTGTAGTGAAACTGTAATACTGACAGCCTAATGGAATTACTTAGAAAATTAATGGCTTAAAATAGTCAAGCAATACTTGACACACAGTAAGCATTTGGTACACACTAGCTCTAATTATTATTACTATTATTCTTATCGGTTATTTATAAGATCTGGATCTTCTCACTTCCAGCTTGTTTTTCTCACTGGAGCTACCTCCTCTCCCAGAAATACTTTACTTTTCTCTATCAATCCATCATTTCTTCATTCCAAGCCCAGTTTAGGACTCACTAATGCAGAAAAATTCTTAGCAGAAAAATATCATACATTAATTCCTTTGACAAATACATGTCTATTCCTGTTCCAGGTACTGAATATGTCAAAAACAGCCAACAAGACAGGCAGAGTTGTTTCTTTCATCAATCTTACATTCTGGTGAAGAACGATAATCACTAGACTAAAGACAATCACTAAACAGTAAAACTGTTTACTGTCACTAAACATGTAAATAAATAACATGCTATTTGTCATGCAGTATAAATACTTTTTAAAATTAAACAAAGCAAACCTCACAGAGAATTGTGTGGTATGGGGTCATTATTTTATCTAAAGTAGTCAAGGAAGGTGTCTTGATTATTTGACATTTGAGTAGACAACCAAATGAAGCTCTAGATGGAGCAAGAATGCTGGAGTTGCTTGATCTGTTCAAGAAACAGAAAGGTAGTTGATTAAAGTGATAAGAAAAAGAGAAAAAGGTTGGAAGTGCAGTCAGGGATACGGGCAGAGCCAGAGGATGGGCCAAGGGAGGACCATTGGAAGTTATTCTGGTAACATGGAAAGCTACTGGAGTATTTTAAGAGAATGTGATCTGATTTAGGTTTTACATTGAAAACGCAATCACTCTGGCTGCTGTCTGACTAATAAACAGTAGGAGGATAACAGTGTAAATAAGGGGTAGTACAATATCCAGGATAGAGATGGTATTTGGATTGTCCCAGCATGATGTTATTGTGAGTAGTCAAGAATGACCAGATCCTGGATACATTTCAAAGATCCAGACAACATGATTCGTTAACAGATAGATGTAGATTAGATACAGGGTACGAAAGAAAGGAAGACATCCAGGATTTGTTCACCAAGGTTTGGGGCCTGAACAGCTGGAAGAATGGGGTGAGCCATTCACTGAGATGGAGGAGATCAAGAGAGGAGGGAACAAGAGGAGCACAGCCTTGGACACATTGAGACGTAGATGGGTATTAGAGACAGAAGTGCACATGTGCAGTGGGCAGATGGACAGAAATGACAGGAATTCGTGTTGGAGTTGGGGGCAGGGAATTAGGGCTGAAAATATAAATTTGAGAGTCATAATCCTAAAAGTAGCATTTCTAGCCAAGGAACAAATGAGATCACCTAGACTGACAGAGAGTTGAGAAGAGGTCAGAGGACCAGGTCCTGGGGCCTTCAGGATCTGGATTTGGGGATGAATAGTGGTAAAAGAGATGGAAGAGTGAGCACTATCTTGGAGAACTGGTTTCACGGAAGAGGCAGCATTTCATTTTCACAAATGAGGATGATGACAGAAGAAATAAATTGTCCTAGTTCTGAGCACCTCAAAATTAAATATCACTTTTCTACATTATTTTTCACCAGTTTTTATAGAGAAGCTAGTCCAAGGTTCACATCCGGCAGACATCGGGCCCAATTCTATCCACAAATATATTTTGTTTGGCCAGCACAGACTTTGTTTTAAAAAATTGAATGTGAAAGCTTTTAAGTTTGTCATATGCTCTGCAATTAACCGAAAACTGTGGTTTTGTTTAAAATAGGTATATGCGCCCTGGCTGGTGTAGCTCAGTGGATTGAGCATGGGCCTGCGAACCGAAAGATCGCGGTTCGATTCCCAGTCAGGGCACATGCCTGGGTTGCCAGGCCAGTTCCCGTCAGGGGACATACAAGAGGCAACCACACATTGATGTTTCTCTCCCTCTCTCCTTCCCTTCCCCTCTGAAGATAAATAAATAAAATCTAAAAGGAAAATAAATAAATAAATAGATAAATAAATAAAATAAAATAAAATAGGTATATGCTCCTGGGTCTTGTAGGAATTTATGATAAGGATAGCAAACACACACACACACACACACACAACAACAACAACAACACAGTAATGAGTGTGCTTTAACTTACCTCCTCAGCCACATGTATAACATTGGAAGGAATACCCTTTGAAATTTCCCGTTCTGCCTAGTTGTGTCAGTGGTGGAGAGAATTACAGCCTCCAATCTTGACATCTTATATATCTTACCTTCGCCAGAAAAAAAGGTACTTGGCTGGCGTGATTAAGGTTAATTAGTTGACCTTAAAATAAGAAGATTATCCTGGATTATTTTCCAGGCCCAGTGTAATCCCATGAGCCCTAAAAGCAGAAGAAGGGGGCAGAAAAAAATTCAGGGAGATTGAAAGTATGAAAAGAATGTGTCCCCACTGGCTTTGAAGATGGAAAGGACACCTGATGAGGAAATGGGGACCTCAGACCTACAACCAAAGGCACACTGGGTTCTGCCAACAACCTGAATGAGTTTGGCAGCAGACTGATCCCTCACGGCCTCCGGAGAGGAAAGCAACTCTGCTAACACTTTAATTTTCACCTTTGAAACCCTGAGCAGAGAATCCAGACAAGGATGCTGGACTTCTGACATGCAAAACTGAGACAATAAGTGAACATTGGTTTAAGCTGCTGAAGTGCATAGTAATTTGACACAGCCATAGAAAACTAAAACAGTTTCCTTAACAATGTATTAATATTTAAATATATACATGGTTACCCAAATCTATCTTCTTAGATCATTCTACATAATTTTCATCCTCTAAATTCAGAGCTCTTATCTGTACTATCTAACAATATATTTGTTGTTGGTCTTGTTTGACTATTTAATTCTCAAGTTATTTAATTTTTGTGTATTTTTATAACTTCCACTAAAAAGACTGTAAGTTTCTTTTTCTTTTTTATTGTATTTTATTGATTATGCTATTATAGTTGTCCCATTTCTCCCCCATCATTGCCCTCCACCCTGCACACCCCCTCCCACCCACATTCCCCCCCTTTAGTTCATGTCCATGTGTCAAAAGTTCTTTAGTTTCTACATTTCCCACACTATTCTTGCCCTCCCCCTATTTTCTACCCACCGTCTATGCTACTTATCTCTATACCTTTCCCCCCTCTTCTCCTCCCACTCCCCTGTTACTAACCCTCCATGTGATCTCCATTTCTGTGTTTCTGTTTCTATCCTAATTGTTTGCTTAGTTTGCTTTTGTTTTAGGTGTGGTTGTTGATATCTGTGAGTTTGCTGTCTTTTTACTGTCATGTTTTTTATCTTCTTTTTCTTAGATAAGTCCCTTTAACATTTCATAGAATAAGGGCTTGGTGATGATGAACTCCTTGAACTTGACCTTATCTGAGAAGCACTTTATTTTCCCTTCCATTCTAAATGACAGCTTTGCTGGATAGAGCTATCTTGGATGTAGGTCCTTGACTTTCATGACTTGGAAAACTTCTTTCCAGCCCCTTCTTGCCTGGAAGGTCTCTTTTGAGAAATCAGCTGACAGTCTGATGGGAACTCCTTTGTAGGTGACTATGCCCTTATCCCTTACTGCTTCTAGAATTCTCTCCTTCATTTTAATCTTGGCTAATGTAATGATGATGTGCCTTGATGTGTTCCTCCTTGGATCCAACTTCTTTGGGACTCTCTGAGCTTCCTGGACTTCCTGGAAGTCTATTTCCTTTGGAAGATTGGGGAAGTTCTCCTTTATCATTTGTTCAAATAATTTTTCCACTTGTTGCTCTTTCTCTTCCCCTTCTGGTATCCCTATAATCCAGATGTTGGGACGTTTAAAGATGTCTGGAGGTTCCTAAGCCTCTCCTCACTTTTTTGAATTCTTGTTTCTTCCTTCTTTTCTGATTAGACGTTTGTTTCTTCCTTCTGGTCCACTCCATTGATTTGAGTCCCAGTTTTCCTCCCATCACTATTGGTTCCCTGTGCGTTTTCCTTCATTTCACTTATTGTAGCCTTCATTTGTTCATCTAATTTGCAACCAAAATCAACCAATTCTATGACCATCCTGATCACCAGTGCTTTAAATTGTGCCTCTGATAGGTTGGCTATCTCTTCATCACTAAGATAAATTGGCTCTGGGGCTTTGATCTGTTCTCCCGTTTGAGCCTTTTTTTTTTTCTTGGTCTGGTTGCAGCTGTTATGTAGTGAGGGGCAGAGCCTCAGGTGTTCACCAGGGCAGAGCAGCCCAGTTGCTGGGTAGTGACGCTGTATGTGGAGGTGGGGTCTTAGTGTTTTTAGGTTTATTTCCTGGCGCTGGGGCCCTGGGTTTCGAGTTCTGTCATTTCCCATTTTCGCCTGGATTATCTGTGCGTGAATGTGGGACTGCCTGGTCAGCCAGCCACCTGGTGCCTCGGGTCTGCTAGCCACCACCTGTGCACCTGGGGCCTGCCAGCTGCTGCCGCAACTCCACCCCTCTTACCGGTCTGGATGAATGGTTGTCAGACCTCTGTACAGTTCAATTTTTTTCTCTCAGTTCTGATTGTTTTCTTTTTTATAAATCCTTGTTGTTTTTAATTTTGGTTGTGCAAGGAGGCATAGTGTGTCCACCTACACCTCCATCTTGGCTGGAAGTCCAGACTGTAAGTTTCTTAAAGACAGGCACTGGGTCTTCTATTCTTAAAATCAACTTCTGATAATCTGACCTTGTCAGGTCACTGAACTACTTGAATGATCGTATGGCTTTCCATTGACAGTACTGTAAATGAAAATTCCTGGGTGTGACTGACATGCATGATCTCTGGGTAGGCTCTTCTCCAGTTTCTTTCATTAGACAGCATGGAGCCTCCAGCTGGGCCTCTACCCACAACAGACTCATCTCGGTCTCTCTTTCTGGCTATGCTCACTCCTTCCTGCTCCAGAGCCTTTGCATATGCTGCTCCCTTTGCCTGGAACTCTCTTGCCTCCCTTCTGTGCTTGGTAAATTCCAACTGCTCCTTTATATCTCAACTCAGTAATCATTACTTCCCAAGAAAGGCCTTCCTGGCATCTTTTACTAGGTCAATGAACCTTTTTATATGTTCTCACATCACTTCTTCCTTATTACAGTTCCAACTTAATACTTGAATCTGAGATCATCTAATTAATATCATGTTACCTCCCAGTAAATTCTATTATAAAATGGCAGAGACCAGTCTCATTTTGGTTCTTCAGTATATTCCCAGTGCCTAACAGGGTGCCTAGCACAAATGGTTGTTTTAAAAAATGTATGTTAAGTAAATGCATCTATAACTGTGGTAGACAGAATAACATCATCCCCCCAAGACATTCATGTCCTGTCCCTGGAGCCCATGATTATGTTGGCAAAAGGGAACTAAGGTTGCAGAGAGAATTAGGTTGTTCATCAGATGGCCCTAAAGGAAGGCTATCTTGGAGTATCTGGGTGGTCCTGGGTAGTCACAAGGGTCCTTGAAAGTGAAAGAGGGAGGCAGAAAAGAAGAATAAGTCACAGGAAAATGTGACCAGGTACAAATGACTAGATATTGTGGACGGGGGAGCAATGTTGCTGGCTTTGAAGGTGGAGAAGTGGGGACCCGAGTCAAAGCACAGGGCAGTCTCTAGAAGCTGTAAAATGCAAGGAAGTGGATCCTCCCCCAGCACCCCCAGAAGGAACACAGCCTTGCCAACACCTTGATTTTTCTCCTACTGAGACCCATAAAGGTTTTTTAACCTACAGAACTGTAAGATAATAAATTTGTGTTGTTTAAGCCTCTAAATGTGTGATAATTTGTTACAGCAGCATAGGAAACTAATACAATAACTTAGACCATTGCTTTCCCACAGAAATTCAATACATTTTCTGATGGACTTCAGCTCAAAAAATATGTATCGATTCATATGGGATTAACAATTTAGTGTACTGTGACAATTTAGTGTACTGTATATAATTTAGAGCTGGAAACAAATTGTAAAAACATTACCTCTAACCTCTGTTCCATAATACAGATTAAAAAAAAAACTGAATCTCAAAGATGTAACTCACAAAAACTTACACATGTAGCTAGTGGGAAAGCCTCAGGGAGACCACCTATGTTGTACAATGGTAAGAGGAACAATTAAAATACAGAAACAGCTTTGGATAATTATTCTGCATATGGTGATCTCAAGGAGTAACAAGAGGTAGAGCATTTTCCTGCCTTACAGGCCAGAATGCTAGGAGGACTCTATCCAGTTTTTTTTTTTTTAAAGAATACTAAATAACAAATACAATAACAAATAACAGATTGGCTGCAAGAGGAGAAAAAAGTACTCTTTGAGTAGGATTTGCCAAATGGGATTAGTGACTGTCTCATTATCTTCTGTTTGAGTTAAAAAAAAAAAAATCATTCACGTTATATAAATAGATTCCTTTACACTTTGGAACCAAAAAAATATGTGTGTTTAGGTTGTAAAATAAAATACTGGCAAGTCAGAGAGCTAGCTATTATGTTAATAAATATCAGAGGATTCTTTTGTGTCCTAATACAGAAGGCAATTGGTTCATGTCAATAATGTAACTTGTTTTTGGCAAAAGAATTTATTTGAAGTTGTACTGTGTGAGACTAAATACATGTCTTCTGTTCCTTACCAGATTTAGAATATTTTAAATAGATAAACAACAAGGTAATGCAAATCATCAACCTACTCTGAGAGTAAGGCAGAAGAGTAACAAACACACAAATGATTGGTAACATTAGTGCCTTTGATGTCAGCAATGGACTTCAGCTGGAAACAGGAAAAAGTATTGATCCTATCAAAGAGCGGACATCCTAAAAGGGCGATCAGTCACCGTGGAATATGAATACCCTAGTCTTGGGGTTTCTGTTAAATTACTAACATTTATTAATCTGACAAACTTTAATGGGTAACATAATCCTGCCATAACATTGTTATCTGCAAACCTCATTAGTATTAGTAAAACCAATTCTGGTTAATAGAAGGTGTTATGCAAGTACAAATCAGTATTAAAGAGACTGTGTATAAATTAGAGAAAAATGACTAATAGTAACATATTGTTCTGGGATGTCATCCCCGAAGCAAGGCAAAAAATATCAGTCAACCAGTCAGCCAGGCTTTATTTAGAATCTAATCTGTTCTCAAAAGTATCCAAGCTTAGGGATACAAGAGAAGCAGCTGGCCACCTCATGTACCAAAACACGTCGTTCTAATGGCTAATGTTAATGTTCTAATGGCTAAGTCACTATATGCTAGAAAAATTTACCTGAATTAGTCACAATTTTCATCCCCACCCCGCAATGTGTAAATATCCATCCCCATTTTACAAAGGAAGAATTATGGGAAAGTAGCAGAGAAGTTAAGTATCTTACCAAAGGCTGCACAGCTAGCACATACAGAGTCCAAACTGACTCTGAAGCAAGTGTCCCTCCCACTCTCTTCAGAAATGGTGCGACATATTGCCAAGAGCACTGATTGAGCAGAGATAACACAAAGGAAAACACTTGTGCTGTTAGGTTCATTAGCAAACGTGTTTGCTGTCTTTGGAGATCAGCAGAGCAGGGCGGCTAAATGCTGATGCTTTGGATCCATATTGCTTGGATTCAAATTCCACTTCCTCCAGTTGGGAAAGTTGCTTGATATGTCTCATGTTTTGTTTGTTTGTTTTCATTTCTGTCACCTCACTGGTAGGGTTTTTATGGGAAAACCTATATGCAGTACAAGCTTCATTATAGGGTTGTTTTTAGGTAACACATAGGTAGTGCTACTTCTTCATTGTGGATGTGCCATGTGGTAACATATACACAGCACATAGAATAGCATTCTACGAGTGCTTCTTATTGCCGGTGAGCATCACAGCATGAGAGGTTAAAATAAAAGGCTTTGATAGGCAGCATTAAACGATTGAAGCAGAAAAAAAAATAAACGATTAATCAAATTTATTCTTTTGCTGAGCATTCATTGAGTATGAGCCCAATCATGCAGTAGTCCCTAGAAATTAATAATACGAATTACTAGGTCTATCTTCAAAGAGTTTTCAAATCTACACACATTTACCACTGAAGCCAGGCTAGGACAAATGATACTGTGGTTGATTTCAGGACTCAGTTAAACCCCAAAATCTACCTGACTCGATCTCATGTTAATTCTTGGCCTTCAGTTTACATTCCAATTGCCCCTTCCATTCCTCCTGACCTTCCCCTGGTACACCAGCCCTCTTCTTCTGTTCATAACTTCCAGTCAATCACAACGGCCCCCTTGAAAATTACAACACACTTTTTAGTCCATATACAGAAACCGTTTCCTGTTCTCTCCCAGCTGAACCCTCCACTCTCAGCAGTTCTCAGTTATGTAGTTTTTCCAGATACATGTCACTATTTGATCTCATGCCTTCTGGTATCAGAGCTCTTGTCCTTTCACATTATCCTTTTGCTATATAATGACTAGTCCTTCCAGACCCAGCTTAGTTAAACAAAACTCCCATACAGAGCTTTCTAGGACCTGTTCAAGGCTATCTTCATTCTCCTGTGTTCCCTCTGTAGCTCATATCTATATATGTGCTGCCTTTATCAAGTTGTAGAACAGCTGGTTCTGTTTTCTTGTCACTGCCAAGTTTCTTAAACATAGACTGTGCCCAGTACCTGGCTCTATAGTAGCTATTCAGTCCATTGAGTTAATTTCTACTGCACTTATATTGTCTGCCAAAAAGATAGCACTTGGCTTTACATATACTATTTGATAGGAGGAAGACTCGTCACTTGTGCAAAGTCATAATCAGCAAATCAACAGGAAAATGGTGGAATGATTTCTATCATTCTGGCTCTGTTTTCTGAGGCAAACAAAGGAAGTCTCCAAAGAACATAGTATCTAATTGAGGAGAAACAAAAGTCATCTATACTTAGGTGACTAGATTCTTAATTATAAATCTCTTTCATATTTTCTTTTATTTCCTGAACTGAGTTGTCCATGATGACAGTGCTCGGGAGATAATCACTAAGAGATGATTTATAATATCTGTCCTATAATCAGTATATTTGGAGACAAAATTTTAATTTGCTTAGAAACCAGAATTACAAGAACGCATACAAATACACAGATGGGAGAGCAACTATCAGGGGGAAAAAAGGCTTTGAGGAGCCATTTGGAAAAAGGATTAATTTTAAATAGAAAAATGAAATTACCCTAACAGGTAAGTATAAAAGTAGCTCAACTGCTCCTTATGTGAAATGAGAACTTTCTATAAAAAAATTTAGAGAGCAAGAAAAAGCCATGCTTACACTTTATTATTTTATAATCATCTTTTCTCTTTGATGAAAAATAAGAATATAATCTATAGCCATTATTTAGCTTACTTTTATAGAATTTCCCGGCAAGGAGTAGCATAATACACCTAAGCAAAATGTATGGGTCTATTCCTCATTCAACCTGGAAGGGCATCTCAGGTATTTTCTGTCAAATGGGAAACTAGGAAATCCTTTCGTGATTTCTTCTCTGGTTCCCAAGAACTTAAGGTGACTTGCAAATGAAAACTATGCTCTTCTTTTCTAAAGCAGTCTGGACCAAGGCAAATTCCAAGGTAGACCCTCTAGTAGATCTATTCTCAACTCTTAAGAAAAAAGCAAAAGAGTAAGGATATCATTGAACATTTTCTCAATATAAAGCAGTGTGCCATTTACTAAGAATGGTAAATAGAAAACTAAAGATAAATAATAAGAGTTAACAACTAATAAGTACTAAGAACTTTACATAATTTTAAGTGTTGTGACACTCCTTTAGGTATTAATATTTTCCTTATTTTACAGGTAAAGGAACTGAACCTTAGAAAATTTAGATAACTTTTCCAATGTCATATTACTTATAAAGTAGAAAATGTGAGATTCAAATCCAGGTATGTCATAATACAAAGATAAGAGATTTCATGGAAGAAAAAACATTGAATTGAGATTTGAAAGATGAACATGTGTGTTAGATTATACGAGGATATGCTGTGGTAACAAATAATTCCAAAAATCTGAACAACAATTTTTCTCCTTATATTCCATGTCCATTGTAGTTCAACCGCACTTTTTTTTTTATTCTGCAACTGGGTGGACAGAACATGCTCTATTTGAAACATACCTGTCTGATGGCAGAGAAAAAAGAATAATTGACAGCATCATGCAATGGTTCTTATAGCTGCTACTCAGAAGTGACTTAAGTAACTTTCACATTTCATCAATCGAAGGAATTTACAAATCAAGCCTACTGTCAATGGAGTAGAGGGATAGAATTCTCTTACAGAAAGAGACAGCAGTCCTTGGGAATTCTATCACAGAAAGTTTAGACAAGTGAAAATGGGAAGCAATATTCTAAATAAAGGAATATTCTAATCTGGACTTCATCATAAAAAGTAACCAGTTAAGCACTGATATAAAGAGTGGAATTTCAAATCAAAATGGAGCATTATTTAAGAGGTTCAATAAAGGACAATGGTTTGGGGATATTTATAGGCTCATCTGACACAGTCAGTTTAAGAGAGAAGCATTAAATGAAAGGGAAATAGAAAAGAGAATAACTCAGGCTTGCAGAAGAATAGGAAAAATTGTCTCCCTACTGTGTGCCTAAATGTCTAGCAGCAGAAACCATGAAATTTAGACAATGACACCAAACACCACCACCAAATTCTGCTCTGATTCCCTCTCACATCTGTGAGCTGGGCTGGCCATCCAAAACTAACTGTCTAAGCTCACAGACCACAAATTTGACTAAATGGACCATTTGCTGTCCACAGCACTGAATTAAGAAAGGCAATTCTTCTATTAACATCATCTTTTCACTAAAGTGACCTGCACAGCTAAAGTGAATTTTTCCTTGGAGAATAACTGAGCTCCTAAAAGGGTTGAGATTACTGTCAGGTTAGTTTCTGAGTTTGATCCTGAGATCAAGGATACATCTTGGGCCATTTTCTTTAATTTTACAGAGAGGTCTCCTCACCAAGGAGATTTCATCTTAGCTGTCTATATGATACCAAAGTACCCTGGGAATATGGCATAAATCCTAGGCAAACTGAATTTCGGGTTTGACTTGAAACAAATCTGCACTCTCTACCTGGTGACCGATGACTTCAGATGAACTTCAACTCATATCTGTGCATTAACACCTCCTTTATCGAAGTGCAGACTACCTCACCTAGAGCTTTTCAAATCTTCTTCAGTAGCTTAGCTGCATTTTAATTTTGACACATGAGAAACCAAAACAGAATAGCACATGTCATTAGAAAATCAATCGGCCTAGTGGAGCTCCCGTGGTCTCATCCGAAGGCAGCAGCGCTGAACCCTGAGGCTGTGTGATGTGGGTGGCATTTTTACCCTTTATGGTTGCTTGAGAAAGAAAGCCCCAAAGGGCATGCAGCTCTGAGAAAGGACAGCCAAACATCAGCTTTCCAGAATCTCTGAGAGATCAAACAAAAGTAGAAATAATTTCCTATAACCCTCTAAGGATAAGAAAGCAGCTTAGGGGGGAAAATCACATGTCCAGGACACTGGAATTCTCACAAGTATTCCCTTAGTCTGAAGGAAATTG
Organism: Glossophaga mutica; assembly: GCA_039655065.1. Taxonomy (NCBI): domain Eukaryota; kingdom Metazoa; phylum Chordata; class Mammalia; order Chiroptera; family Phyllostomidae; genus Glossophaga; species Glossophaga mutica. The sequence goes on from CM077308.1 coordinate 27,090,404, forward strand.
TTTAGACAACTTAGAGTCCTACAGACCATCGGGAGGGAACTTTTCAAACTCCAAGACTAACCTCAAACTTACCAAACTAGGAAAGCATTTGCCTAATAGTAATAATAATTATCATTATAATATTATAATAAAAGAAACCTCATTTTAATCTGAATGAGACCCTTTAAGCCTTACCAACACAATATACTCAAATCACAGAATTTTTAGAAGCTCAGTTGAATTAGAAATTCTATAACCTTGACTTGAAGTGAGCCTTGGAAGTATTTCAAAGTGTCTTCAAGTGTTCGCAGCAAGCACCAAGCCCATGGATTTCAAACATGTTCTCCGTGTCCCTGTGAGCCATGGAGAGAAAGGAAAGCCAGGCTTAGAAAGGCCCATTCTGTCTCTTCAACTCTTCAATCAGAGTGTGCTGATTTTTATGTATTACATATGGTACTTCCACAAAATATTTCTCTTGAAAAAATGATCCTCGTGCTTCAAAAAAAACAAAACAAACAACAACAACAAAAAAAAACAGAACAAAACAACTTAAAAATCCCTGCTCCAAGCAGGAAAACTGAAAGAGAAAGTTTAAAGTGGCAGCAGGTTCTAGCTATCTCCACCGAGCCTGTCAGGAGCAGGGAGGTTGGGCGGGGTGGTGTGGGGGCGGGCAAAATGAGCCTCAGGAGCAAAGGCAGCTGGAAAGAGGAAAGAACACAAACTCAGCACCATAACACCCTCACTGCACGCGAGCTGCCCCTGGCAGCAGCTCAGAAGAGTCCTGTTTTTGTTAAATGTTGTAGGTAACCAGCTGGGCTTGCCATGCCCACTTAATAGCAGTGCTTTAAGAAAGTGTTGTCATTTCCTTGTCAGACTCATTTCTCTACCCTCTATTATCTTTTCAAAATTGTATTACAAAATATTATGAGCTTCCTGTATCAGACACTTTGGGTCTTAGTCACTCAATTATTAAAATTGTATGATTTTTTAAATTGCCATTATGTGTGGGCTGTCTTTACCAAAGCGACAAAGCAATTGAGTTAATCCAAATGCTGCTATGATTGCAGAATCAGAACATGGAAAATTATAGCGTTGAAGGGAAAAAAAAAGACAGCTACTTCACATCAGTGCCAATAAAACCCTGGGAAACTCACCATGACACCATTATGCTAGACGGAGCGGAGCAAATGCTCTCAACATATTACCATGCTGGGTAATAGGAAACAATGCCGTTTAGGGCTGTCAGTTCTACACCAAGTTACTGCTCTATAGTAAACAGGGCCCTTCAGTAATGTGACGTGCTCCACCTTCCACCACAAGAGCGGTTCTGACCCACTGTCAGCCTTTTCTCACCGCACCTGTGCCCATCGCCATGTGGTCTCCAAGCGCCTGCCATCATCCAGGACTAGGTCCTTGGCCTCTCTCAGTGGACAGCTGTGGACAGAACTCCACCAGAGGCTGGGTTGTGCAGGATTCTGATGTCAGCTCACTGGGCTTGATGTGCTACTGACAAGGCCAACCTGAAAAGGAGAGGGAATTCACAGGTGCCTACCCAACCTGATTTCTTTAAAGGAGCCAAGCAATAGCTTCATTGCCAGTAATTCTACAGGCAATGTACTGATCATTTAGGGTTCTGTCTCCCTTGTTTCTCCAACACAGACAGCTGGGCTTACTTAACACCAACCTGCAAATTCAGCATAGCTCCAAATTCTGGAGCTAATCTTGATGCTGGCCAGAGAGTATAATCTATTGTACAGTGGCCCAGGCAAGGAGCTTAAACTCAAATGTCCAAAGGGATACATGAGATGTAATGATGCAGAGCCTGAGGGTCCACACTCATCCAAAGGACCCAGCACAGTGCAGCTCCAATGGGCTCTTTTCAGGACAAACTTAGGAACACTTTGGCAGCACTTCTAGTTTGTTCATTTAAGACATTAGAAATACAGATTTTTATATAAAATAGAATTTTTAAATAGGCAAAGATTTTTGTTTTCTAAGGTAAAACATGCTTGCCCACTGGATTAGGTCTCCAACTGGTACTGTAAGAAATTACCACAAATGCAGAGGTTTAAAACAACACAGATATATTACCTTAGTTCTCTATAGGCCAGAAGTCCCAAATATTTCTCAATGGGCTAAAATTAAATTGTCAGCAGGCTGCATTCCTTCTGGAGGCTCTAGGAAACCACAAGTTTTCCTGCTTTTTTAAGGTTCTAAAGTTTGCCTCTATTCCTTGGCTACTCACACTTTCCTTCATTTTCAAGGCCAGCAACGTAGCATCTTCAAATCTCTCCCTGACTGTGACACTCTTGTTTCCCTCAAATGAGGACCCTTACACTGGTCCAACAGGGTAACCCAGCATAATCTTCCTGTCTCAAGGTCCTTCATTTAATTATATCTGTAACATTCCTTCTGCCATGTAAATTAACACATAGGTTAAGAGCTATTTATCTACCACCATGTCTCCAATGTGCACTGATCTAGGCAACTTTAAAGAACCCAGAGGCTTATTTAGTCTCCCATCAGCCTTGAGCTGGTTCTTGTGCCCTGCACTCAATGACTAGATTCTGGTACCATTGACACGTCTCTATTCTCTGTTCCCAATCTTATTAACAACACACCTTCTTGCTCTTACAACATCCACTAGCTTTAAAGGTCACACACCAATATTCTTGATCCAGAGAATAGGATTCAGCTCACCCATGGGAAACTCGTGTTCTCAGACTTCAAATTTTTACCACCATGACTGTTCCATACCACCTGGACCATCTTCAGGAATGTCTGCTGATCTCTCTGCCAAATAAATCTCTGTCCCAGGAACTGGAGTTTCATTCTTTTGCATTCTGAGTCCAGTTGGTTTCATTTTTGAATCTTTGAAATTACGAACGTTGGGAAGGATTACTGTATTTTGTCAGATATAAGGCACAGTTTTTTGCCCAACTTTTCAAGGGAAAAATAAGGATGTGCCTCATAGATGCACAGTACCTGAAATACCTTGTATTGGTTCTTGTGTCTTGTAATTATTTGTTACATAAAATATCTTGTACCGCAATATATTCAAAAATAAATGCTAAGATTCCTTTATAATACAAAAAACAAGTATCTAAATATAAATAAGTAAAAAATTGAATTAAGAAATTAAAACAAAAGATTTGGTCCCCGAAAGTTTGGGCCAAAAATGTGGGTATGCATTATACATGGCAAAATATGGTATACTTTTACTTTGCAGACATTCATCAGCCATCATCTGGGAGTTAGAATAGAACTGAAGATGGATCTCTGGGCCTCCAAGGATGCTGTGAGGATGGAGGGATGGGATACGGAGAAGGCTGCTCCAAGGATATCTTTTTCACTGCCTTCACCACACTGATGATGCAAACTCAGATTCCAACTCCATTTATCAAACTGAAAGTATTCTAACAATGTATTCAAGAGCAGGGATGTATCTCTTCTGCAAGGCCTTCCTAGACCTCCCTGCTTACAGCAAAGGCCCCCTGTCTCCTTTCTCAGGGAAACGGGGGATGCAGTAGCCAGCAAGGACCAGATTCCTGCAGGGGCAGAGGAAAGAGTATTGCTGACACAAGATTATAGTAATCAGTGTACCAAAAACTGAAGCCCAAGGCCACAGTGTTTTATGTAAAGGAGTTTTAGATTTCCATGCTGATCAAGGTCATAGCAGAATTTAACTTTGCTTAGTGATGGACAGCTCCCTGACAGAACAAAAGTCTGGAACCCACCCAGAGGCTACTGCTATCATATCTTCTTATTTTCTCTGCCCTCCTCCTGCTACTTTTCCTCTTTTCCCTTTCCCAATTCTCTTCTTTGAGAACTCCTTCCTGTCCTCTTGTGTGTTAGGAGTAGCTTTATAAAGGGAGTATTTGTGTCTTCTCCATTTGAGAGTTGGCTGTGCTAGGTGACCTTTGACCTGCAGCCTCTCTCACCCAGAACATAGCTGTGCTTTTCCTAAGGAGCCCATGAGACCCCATGAATAGTCTTTATTATGGGCATCTCTATTGTGGACATATCCAGTCTCTACTGTGGGCATCTGGTCTGTACCCACAATAGCAGAAGCTCTACACAGAGTTCAGAAACTGCTGGATCCTGTCTTGCATTTGTCACAAAGACACATTTGACCACATTGTTTTACTTGTCGACACTTCTAAAAATCAAGGCATATCACTATAAAAGTCAGACAAGCAGACGCTCTTAAAGCAATCAGATGGTATGGCCTCACTGGGCCTGAATTCCTGCAGGCAGTACACTCCTAAACTAAGCAGTCCTGACTTTCCACAGGCGCACTCTTTCCCACGTGGCCCAGGACCCGACTGGCCTGGTAGGCATTTGACTTTGTAATCCACGCAGCGTAATGTAGCACATAGATGTATGCAGCCAGACGGGCCTAGGTCTGACTCCTGACTCTGCATGTCACAGCTGAGGCCTCTGAGGGCATGGCTAAAGCTGCTGGTAAGAGATCAAATCCCATTTCCACACAGTAGGAAACTCCCTCAATTCTTTTATTGCTTCTGAATATTCTTGCATTAAGCATTTCTAAAAACAAGCTGACCATCGATTGGTTCTTTGAGATCGCCTTGTCATCTACAGATTAGTGATGTGAAATGACTTCTCGTTCCAATTATAGTTATTACATCTGGCCCACCTCCAATGTTCCATGATGTAGCAAGCACTGTGAGTGGGCTGTTGCTTTTTCTGTGTAATACTTGCAAATTCATAGCATGGCCAAGATGATCACTTTGTGGTGAAGGATACAATAACAGGGCCAGGTCACCTCACCCACACCTCGGCTGGTGTCAGCTTCCTGGAGTTCGGGTTCCATTTCAGACACCAGCATATGCTCAGTATCACTTTCAACACAGCCCCAAGGTTTGGGAGGAAACATTTAGTGCCAGATACATATTTAAAATTAAAGAATAAAATGTTCTCAAGAGACTGTTCATTGGACTATTTTATTTTCATGATGCGCAAGAAATGTTTGTCTTACCAATTTGAAATAAATGTAATTGACCTTTTAAGCACAGAACCTCAGTGATTCAAAGAGAGAGAAACAGTTCAGCTTAATCCTGTTAGAATAAATAACAATGGTGATCCTTCTATAAGACCTTCAACTAATAAAAGCAGAATGTCTCTTCTAATTGTTATTAAAAGATGGGATGTATAAAGACATGAAAATGGAAGAATTAGTATCAGGAGTCCAGTTCCTGCATCCCAGAGTGAGACCATGAGAGGAGCATGACATTGCTAGGCAACGCTGTGCTGTTAAGCGAGTTTGTGCTGGCTCAGTGTGGTGGTAGAGAAGGTAGGAAGCATGATTCAAGAAAGGCAAAAGGAAAAAGGATGAAATTATTTCCTTTAACAAGGTGGGAACAAAGGCAAATACACAAGTTAGTCACAGCCAAATTTTGGGGATATAAAATATAAATTCTAGAAAAAAATACTAGAAAAATTAAGAATTCTGGAAAACCTTTGACATTTCTTTCCTCAAATTAAGATGATTTTTAAAAAGCAGAATGGGAGGTATTAGCTAGGTATTATGCTTTGTATACATTGCATCATGATAAGAGTAATGACACCATTTTGCATGAGGAATGAGGAGGTGATTCACATGCCGAGGATAAAAAGAGATAAACAGAAGTAGCCAGGATTTGAAAACATTGCTGTAGGATTTCAAAGCTCATGCTTTTCCCACTACCCTGTGCTAGGTTCCTTTATTTAAGAAGATCTCTTCTAGGTGACTCCTTAGCTTTCCTGAGCCTTCAAGATTTCCAGTGGAGCTACCTACTTTGCTCAGGAAAACACATTAGTGTGAATTGTCCATTATTGTTTATTCATTTGTTCATTTAATGAATACTACCTTCTCTCTCCCAAACACTGTTCTAAGTACAGGAGATACGATGGTGGGGAAAAAAAATGTGTTCCCTGCCCTCTTGGGCCTTATGTTTAAGGTATTCTAAAGACTAGTAAAAAAATGAGTGAAAACATAGATTATATTATGTTAGGTACAGAAGTATCCTCTAAAGAAAACTAAAGGAGGGCATGCAGGTTGGGTAAGGTGGGTTAGAAAGGGTGATCCAAGTCAGCTTTTCTGAGAAGTTACCAGTCTACACCTACGACTACATGCTATGACTACATACTATGACTACATACTATGACTACATGCTATGACTAGGAAAGACTGTGTCCCTCATGGGTTCCCCCCCTGCTATCACTGTTTTGACTACTTATATATTTATTTATTCATTCATGTATTGGTTTGCTTTAGTACTTGTACTTTGATGAATTGTAAAATTGTATTTCTCTTTTAATTAACTTTTCGCCTTGACATACAAATACATAATTCTTTCCAAACGAATATACTGAAAGTAGGGTTTCAAACGCTCTGAGAGGACATCTGAAGTGGATGGCTCTGCTTCAGCCATCACCTCCTAATCGGTGCCCTGCTTCGTCTCCTACCCACCCACTGCCCCTTCTCCACACAGCAGTCATGGACTTTTAAACACACACATCACACCTCCCATTGCAGCATTTTTTTCTGCATGAAAGCTCTGGTGAGGTCCCATGGAACTTAGAAGAAAATTCACCCTCCTGAGTATGGTGCCATGGTCTAGCCTCTGTCCCTTCTCCAAGCTCATCCTGTACAATGCAACCTTTTCCCAGTGTCTACTATTAGGCATTGCTACGATTAGGAATTTTATTGCAACAATGGGATGGTATTGAGCTCAATATTTCAATGGGTCATCTTAACCATCCTTTCAAACTATTTTACTTATTTCTCTATTCTTAAAACAAACAAATAACAACAACAAAAAAAAAAACCCAGTCCTGGCTGGTGTGGCTCAGCGGGTTGAGTGCTGGCCTGTAAACCAAAGGGTCACTGGTTTAATTCCCAGTCAGGGTACATGCCTGAGTTGCAAGCTAGGTCTCCAGTAGGGGGTGCATGAGAGGCAACCACACAATGATGTTTCTTTCCCTCTCTTTCTCCTTCCTTCCCCCTCTCTAAAAATAAATAAATAAAACCTTAAAAAAACAACAAAAAACAAACAAAAAGACAAAGCGAAACAAAAAAACTCTAGAGAATACAATTCTAACCCTTTTGACTGGAATACAGAATTCTCCCTTTCCAATCTTACTTCTCAGCTCCCTCCCACCAGTCTTGTCACACAAAATAACATGTGATACGTGACCTCTTCACACCTTCCAATTTCCCTCTCTATTCTTTTATTTCTGGTCCAAAATAATTACCCACTCTCCACCTCTCCCATTTCCAATTATCTACAGCTTATTTAAAATGTTAATACCTGGCCCAGCCATTACCTCCTTCCATAAAAGCTTCTTTTATTGTACCAGAGGAACAGAAGCCCTTCCTCATTTTTCACATGGTATATATTTTTTCTAATTTCTTATATCTGTTTTATTTGTTCTGCCAACCCAGAAGTTCCTTATATTAGGCAGAGTAAATGATAGTTGCTGCATTAAACAATCCCATAATTTCAGTGGCTAAACAAAATGAAGATTTATTTGTGGCTCATACCACAATCCAGTGTGACTCAGTAGGGATAAGGCAGAAGAGAGGAGGTGGGGGAGGAGACTGCTTTTTTCAGTCATTTATGTTACCAGACTGCTCCTTCCATCTGGTGACTGTTTCACCTCCTGGGACTCCAAATCTCCCATTGGATCCTCATATCTGACCGTAGCAAGGAAAGAGAGAGAACATAGAGAAGCTATACATACTCTTGACAGCCTTGGTCTAGGGGTGACACACATCCATTCTCACTTTCCATTCATAAGAAGTGGTTGCATAGCCTCACCAGGTGAGCTGGGAGGGTAAGTTGGCAGTGTGCACAGAAGGAAGAAGAATTGTGTTTGGTGAGCATCTAGTCAGTCTCTGCCAGTCCCCAAGTACAGATTCAAATGGAATCCCCCGAAGACCTGCCGTAGTGCCTTAAACATTGAGTATATTCAATATTTGTACCACCATCCTGCCCCCAAAAAGAAAAGATTAATATGGCGAAAGGACTCTGTGATGAAGATTTCTTTCCATATCCTCTAGCCTTGTTTCATTGTCAGCTTCGGATTCCCTATCATTCCACATGGAGAAAGTTTGAATTATAACTTTCTGGTTCACTATGCCCTCCTGCTATAGGCAATGGAGTCAACACCACATACAAACATTCCCTGACTCAGAGCTTTTTCCCTTGTGCCCTCCCATTGTGCCTGAGATATATACACTGGAGTCTATCAATTGCATTATAAGATCTAGAGCCAATGTCACACAGATTATATTTCTGTAAATAACCAAAGTGTAACAATATATTATTAATATATATAAACAGTTAAGTGCTAAAATACTACCAACTTACTCAAAGAAATTTTAAAACTATTTGATCTGAATGGCAATAAAGGTAGTATCTGCCAGTATTTGTGAAATGTAGCTAAAGTCGTGGCTAAAGGAAAATATTTATCTCTGAATTCATTAACCAAGAAACAAAGAATAAGACAGAGAGAAAACAAAGAGGTGTTAAAAGGGAGAGTCCCTGGAATTGAAAGGCGGCCAGTGTGCAAGCCTGTACAATCAGTATGTATGAGTGTCCCGTAAGCCAAGGAAACACTGTGGAAAGTAGCTGGGCATGACTGTCCTGCTCAAAAGGCTACCTGCCCAGGTGCAGTGTCCTCTAGCAAGAGGCCGTGGGTGTATTTCTGAGAGCACTGATAGGAAGGGTCAGATTATGTCAGAGCAGAGCAAGTGCCTTCACTGGGAACAATATGGTGGGAAGGGCCCTACAGAGCTTCTGAAAACCACTCAGAGGTTCCCCTGGAGAGAGCCAACATCTAAGCTGATACTTCCTAGGAGGAACCACTAGCCAAGGAAAGTTTAAACCAACATCATCCAAGTAAAATGCATTTGTTCCGGTTTCTTTTTTCAAAAGCTAGAGTAAAAACAGTGAGGAGGAAGAAATGGAAAGCAACTGACATTTCTCCTGACACAGGTTGTGGCCTGATGAAAATCCAGGCCGTCGAGAAGGCGAACATCAGATTGATGTGAGACTGCATTTTTCAACTACACTCAAGAAGACTGGAGTTTTTCATACTGGAAAGTGAGCAGGAAACAGGAGGAGCTCCTAAGACGTAAAGCGTGGGAAAGGGAGACTCAGCAGAGCAGGTCTGAAGGAAGCAGTTAAAAAATAACAATAAAACTACTTCATGCTGCATCTTGCAGAAATCAGACTGTTCAGTAAACGAGCTTTTATTAAAGACAAATGATGGAAGCATTCAATTCAAGGGCTAGAAAAAAATTGCAAAAGAATAAAGCCAAAGAGATAAAAGGAAAGGAAGTAATAAAAATGTTAGAAATCAATGAAGTAAAGAACAACAGGAAAGAAAGCAGATTATTAACCAAACCAAAAGCTGGTTCTTTGAGAAGAATAACAAAATAGAAAAAAAACCTGTCAGATTTGTGGGCACAAAGATGCAAATAAACAGCTAAAAAAGAGTAAATAACTACCAAAAATAACAGAGATTTTTAAATTATGTAAAAACTGTCAACAACTGAACAATACTTAATTACATTAAAAAATTACTAGATAAAATTATTAAATGTTCTGAAAAAGATAATATCAAAATAAGCATATGATGAAATAGAGCTCTTGAATAATGTACCAAATTACAAAAGAAATAATAATAATAATTTAGAATTTTCCCTCTTTCACAACCCCCCCTAAAATATTTCAGATCCAGATAGTTGTATGGATAAGTTAAGCAAACATTAAAGAAACAAATAACCATCATATACTCAGAAAATATAAAAGCAATAAAAGTTACCCAACTCATTTTAAAAGGCTAGTGTAACTTCTATATTTAAACCAGATAAAGTCAAAAAAAGGAAGAAAATTTGGACCAGTTTTATTTATAAACATAGACACAAAAATTTTAGATAACTAAATTCAATAGCATCTTTAAGAAAACATTAAGACAAGCAAGGTTTATTTTAGAAATGCTTGGCTGGCTAAACATCAATAAAAATGCATTAAAGACAATTCATATGGTCGCTTAAATAGATACAGAAAATCATTTGATAAAATTAATATATTTTGTTCTGATTTTTTACAAACCATAGAGATTAAGTAGAAACTTTAACTTCATATAAATAATGATGATGATGATGATGATGATGATGATGATGATGACGATGATAGGCTGCCAAAGACATGGCACGGAGACAGAGAGACACGTTGGAAAACACAAAGTTGTGACCATTTTCAAAAGACATAAATGATATAGTTATATGAAAATTTATGAAAATCAGGAGGCAAACCATTAAAATTAATAATACTTGAACAAAGTAGCCAGAGACAAGTTCAGTTCCCCTAAATCAGTAATATCCATCTTCATTAATAATAAGCCAATATCACGGCATTGAAAAGCCCAACATGTCTAGAAATTAAAATAATAAAAGTGCTCAAGATATTTGTGGAGAAAACCTTGAAACCTTTTTAGATGAATTCTCCCACCTCTCCCCAAATATTAAAAAAATAGAGAAATTGCCCTGGCTGGTGTAGCTCAGTGGATTGAGCGCGGGCCTGCGAACCGAAGGATCGCGGTTCGATTCCCAGTCAGGGCACATGCCTGGGTTGCCAGGCCAGTTCCCGGCATGGGACATACAAGAGGCAACCGCACATTGATGTTTCTCTCCCTCTCTCCTTCCCTTCCCCTCTAAAGATAAATAAATAAAATCTTTAAAAAAAAATAGAGAAATATGTTTAATTCTTGGGCATGAAAATCTTGTAAAAATGTCAAGTCCACCAAATGACATATAAATTTAATGCAGTTCCAATCTAATTAACACAGAGAAATTTAAAAAGTTTATTCTAAAACTTTTAATAAAAAATAAACATCCATTAATAAGACAATAATTAATACATCATGGCGATAACAGTGTGATCCTGGCAGAGAGTTTACAAGTAGAATAATGGAATATGGTAGAAAGTCTAGAAGCTCATATCCATGAATATGAGAATCTATTGCATCACAGAGGTGGCATCAAGAATAAATGGAGAAAATATAAACTACTTAGAAAATAAATAATATTTCACATTACATAAAATTAAACTCCAAGTGAATTAAAGACCTAAATGAAAATGATGAAATTTTAAAATGATAAAAGTTGAGGTAGATTTTTTTATGTTACTTTGGGACTAGGGAAGAATCTCTTTTTAAAAAATTCCAGAATAAAAGACCATGAGCAGAAAAACTAATGAAATTACATGAAAATCAAAGACTTTTGTATAATAAGTATCATTGTTAAAGTGAACAGATGGGTGGCAGACTGAGAGAAGATATTTGCAATATCAAAATCTAAACAGAGTTTAACATCTAAAATATGCCCAGAACCCCCCAAAATAAGCAAAAGAAATTACTACAAGAAACACAATTCTTTAATGGCTACAAGTTAAATTTACACTGTTCAGAGAAGATGGTTCAGCATGATTAAGTGAATAGGCGTTCAATCTCATGAGCACTAAGAGGAATCCTTACAGTAATAATGGTATGCCAATTTTCACCCAAAAGATTGATACAAATTAGAAAGATGAGTAAGTATAGTATTTCTGAGAACATTACAAAGCAGAAGGATTATCACTTTGCTAAAGGGAGGGTAAATCAACATATCTACTGTGAAAAGTGATGTATATTATAATTTGTGAACTTTGCTCCTAAGTTTATAGGCCAGAACAGTTTTCACACTAAGCCCATAAAATGAAGTATCTACTTGGGTGACAATATAATCCAACCCAACATCCAGAGTAAGAAAACTAACATTCTGGAACAGTCCTGATGACCATTACAGTTCACCTCTTGTTCACAAACATTGGTTCCATTCTCCTTCTTTACAAACAAAATACCCTCAAATGTCCCTCGAAGAAAACAATTTGATCATCTCATCTAATCATGACATCAGTTTCTGGATCCTTCAAAATAACAAGTTTTGCTGCAATAGCAAACATTCCCAAATCTTATTGACTTATGATACAGTTTCGTTTCCATTTGTGCTATTTGTATACCTCTGTGGCAGAATGGCTCTGATTGCAGTATTCACTGACTCTTGAATCCAGTCTGACAGAGCAGGAATCATCTGGAACATTGCTAGTCACAGAGGCAGAGGCAAAGCCCATGCTACACAGTCCTCCACCCAGAACTGGCATGTGTCACTTCTGCTCACATTTCATTGGCCACAATAATTTACACAACTAAGTCTAAGCTCAACTTAGTGAGGAAAAATAATCCTCCACAAGAAGGTCATTTAATACTAGTAAGCAGTCATACTCTACGATAGTGGAAGTTCATTGCATCATTGTTTATAGTAGTCAAGAATTTGAGTTAGTCTATCGGCTTCCAACAAGGTGAATAAATGAATAAAATGTGACATATACTCTCACAGTTTCATTTATCCCTGAGAACTGATACTATATTTCAACATTTCAACAAAGATAGATACATCTAAGCTGTAAATTCAGATTTTATCTAAGCTGTAAGTTAATTTTAAGTATCAGAAGTTAAAGTTATAATAATAAAATGGAGTTGTGTTTTTACTTTTTATATTTTTAACTTTTTTGTCATTGTTGTTCAAGTACAGTTGTCTCCATCTCCCCCTCACCATTGCCATCCCAGCCATCCCCACTTCCCACCCTTGATCCTATCCCTCTTTGGTTTTATCCATGCGTACTTTAGAGATGTTCCTGAAAACCCTTCCCCCTTCCCCCCCATTATCCCCTCCCACCTCCCCTCTGGTTACTGTCAGTTTGCTATTAATTTCAGTTTCTGGTTATATTTTAAAACGTTCATTAATGAAACAGCAAAATGTATTTTCCCAGGAAAAATATATTCAAATAAACATATGAGATACCAATTGGAAGAAAACACAATATGCTCATTAGATTGGCGTGAGTATCTATGAGCAGTGGGAGATATAGGTGGATATTAAGTGACTTACATAAAAGTAACAAAATAAAAAATAATTTCTTACAATGATTAAGGATAGTGTGCCATGTACTAAATATGATCAATTCAATTCTGTTCAATAGATGTTCATTAATTAAGACTTACAAATCTCCTTTCAAATACAAATATATGATGAGAGAAATAATATATTAAAACATGTAGGTGTATATATTTTCCATAATACATTATCAGATGTGTTCTTCTCTCCATCAGACTCTTAAGGAAATAAGACATGGGCAATGTAAGTTTTCTATAGGGCCTACGAGTGCCATAAAAATTCATGGCACAGGGCAGGTATTTAATAAATGGTATCAGCTTTTATGGAGGTAGTGCTTTTATATATGATACCTTATTTAGTCATAAAACAAAGTAAAGGGTTTTAACTGTTTTTGTATATGGAAAAACTAATAAAGAGAGAAGGTAAGTGCATTTTCCCAAGTTTACACTGAGTAAAAAGTCTAGTGATAATAGAAATTTCCAGCTATGCTATTTGATCATCTGCTTGCCAGAAACTAATCTTAATTGAGCACGCATTATAAAATTTCAGATATTCAGCAAAGCATTATTATTATTATTATTATTCCTCACCTGAGGACATTTTTGGTTGCCTCCCATACATGCTCCAACAGGGAATCAAACCTAGGTAGTGTCCTGATGGGAACTGAACCTGCAACTTTTTGGTGTACAGGATGACACTCCAACCAACTGAGCCATGACCAGGGATGTTATTATTTTATTATTATTATTGTTACTATTATTACTGCTTCTACTGCTACCATTTTAAATTATTTGCAATATGCCAGGGATTTGCATAAACAATTAATACCATCTTATTTGGCGTTCTCAAATTTTCCCATGTGGTAAGCATTGTTATTTTCAGAAAAGGAAACAGATCGGAGAGAGAGAGTGACTTACTGAAAGTCACACAGTAAGTATCAGAAGCAGAATTCAAATAAAGATATCATTGATTCCAAGGTCTGTTCTCTTTTTGCTGTCCTAAACTACTGATGTTTATGTGGCTCAGGGTTTTGGGGTGCTCTTGGACATACTCAAACAAGGCACTTGAGTTCCTTAAGTTCAAGCGGGTTAGGAACGTTGGCAGAAATGAGTTATCAAGGACTCTATCAACACTGAACAAAAGAGTGAGACAAAGGGAAAGATGGGGTGAGAAATATAATCAGACTCTTATATTTTCCTGGTATGTGGGAGCTAGAGGGATGGTGTGTTTCTGTAATCATATGAAGCTTGGCAACAGCATCATCTAGGTAAAAATGGGTTTGTGAAGTCTGAGTCTCTTGAAGAGATGGCTGTAGATAGTCCTTTCTGTTCAAAGTAGGGAACAGAGTAAACATCATTGTTGAATGAAATCTGAATGCAGTTAGAATTCACCAACTTCATTTGTAGATTGTCATTTTAATATCTATGTAAACAGGGAAATTACTGGATTAACAGGCAGAAAACTAGAATTCTAGGACTACTTCCATACCTTGCTGTCTTCATACCATTTCCCCTGCCAGGTGGTAGTATGTAGTTCTACTCTATTTACAGAGTTTTTACAAGATCCCAGTGACATAGTGAGTTTGGAAACACTTTGGAGAGTATTAAACATTGTGGACTGTGTCATGTAGAAATTGTGTCAATATGGAAACCACTTTTTATTATAAATAATTTCTTCAGCATGGGTCAACTTTTCAAGTAAATCTTGTGGGTTTTGTTTTCTTATTACAAAAATAATATATCTTCATGGTCCGAAGTTTCAAAGTTAAGAAATAAAATAATTAAAAGTCCCCTATGTGGTGGCGAATAGAGGCTACCTTGTACCAGTTCGTGACAGTCAACTGTGTGCATCTCCTCCCAATAACATGTTTAGTGATATTGTGTTGGTAGCTTAACATCAACCACTGTGAGACAATTTACACCATGGAAATTGGCAAATGTCACAAAGCAGGGCTTTCTTTTGGGGAGAAGCAGTTGTTAAACGTTTATCAGAGTACCACTGCCCACAATCCCAGGGCTGTGTCAGTTTAGTGAATCTTAAATCAGACTATTCTTGTAGTAAATAAAAAATGGAGGGAAACTGAAAGAAGAACCAGAGAGTGTATCTTCAGCTTTAATGTGTCATCCTCCAACAGGGTATAGAGTGTCTAAATAAACAATGACAAGACATGCATTATGAGGCTGAAAGGCTTGCATTGGCTTAAACCTTTGCGTTAGCTGGGCATATAAATGGGTTACACAACCCATGCTGTCTGTTCTCTCTCTCTCTCTCTCTCTCTCTCTCTCTCTCTCTCTCTCTCTCTCTCACTCACTACTAAATGCCAACAGTTACACATCTTTACAATCTTCGCCCATGCCCAAGTTGTTTCATTAGTGTCTCATGCTTACTGAGAGTACTTCTGATCTTTGCACTGATGGCCAAGAAGTAGAGTTTTTAGCCTTCCCTTACTTCCCGTAATCCAAATTATGTATAGTTCCAAGGCACTATTTTGGTGATAAATGGGACGCAGAGTGCTACCCCAGCTTAACTTTCATCCTCATATTTTATGAAACTATTTTCCTAGCTGTCACCACACTGGAACAGCAGGAACTAATTTTGAAGGGATTTCAGAAGTTCAATGAGGACATTTGAAACATAAGACTTATTTTCCCCATATTTATCCATGTTCAGTCCATATATTCAAAACTTATAAATGGCATTTTGTCCACCAGAGGGCACTCATATAGTTCTAAGTATAGAGCTAAGAATTATGGCCATTGGAAGAGACATCTTAGAGACAGAGAAATGAAAACCACCCCAGGACTACTCAAGTCTTCACTTTATGTCAACAAGAAAAATAAAAAGTAAATTTTCTTTATTCCATTTTCTTTCTTTCCTCTAATCCTCTTCCCAAGCACCCACCAAACACACACAAAATCTTCTAAAGTATATTCATTAATTCACAAAAGAGAAGAGAAGGGATCAGGGTGAAATTCTGTGGTCCGCATTTTCAAAGTGCCAGCTTTGCAAGAGGGCATATTTTTCTTTGAAATGTGAGAGTATTAGAAATGTGGAAGAATATCAAGAAGTTGGTTTTGGTAACGTTACATCGTTGGTGCTTCAGATGATATGTCTCAAGTTGTTTTCCAAGTTGAGTTTGATGAACTGCATGCTTCAGATGACAGGCTTCTGCCTTGTCTTGGAGCTTTAGTTTTCAGGCACTAGAAAACCAGAGGCCACCACAGGACTGCGGTCTAGTGTGTTGACAGCCTCAGCCACAACTTACTCTGACTCCTCAAAAAGCAAAATAAACTTTTGATTTCTGAGACATGTTGTGTAGCTCATTAGTGGTTTCGACTCAGTGCTGTTTATTGATCTTAAAGTCTCTCTTTCTCTTCAACACAAGTAGACCTTCACCTATGTTTCTGTCTTTTCCAAACATTCCAGAATTATGAACCTACCAGTTAGATGCTAGCAATTACTAAATTTAAGCCACCAGATCTGAAGTAAGAATTTTACCTTATTCCTGCAGTTTACCATGTCAAACATGTGTTTCATCCATTTTCTTTCTCTACAGGGTTATTTTTATTAGACCTTTAAAAATTAGAAAGATCAAAAGGCCCACTTAATTATCCCTGTTTCAGAATTGTTCACCAGTGAAGTCTCAATTTCCTCTCTATTTCAAAAAGTGCTCAGTTAAGCCATCTTAGAATGACCTGAAATCTAGCTACTTAGTATTTATGTAGTACAAATACACATATCAGAAGAATTTTACAAAAGGAAAGAAAACGTAAATAATTTAAGATTTTATGTCCATTGAAAAATTTATGGCAGAGTAATTATCAGAGAATTGTTAATAAACATCATAATCTTTACAGCCTAGCTCAAGGTTGCCAAATAAAGTGTAAAGCTTTGAAAAAAATTCAGTCTTTGGCATTGCCAAGACCAAAAGCAAAATTAAATGAGCTTTCCCAACTCACATCTGGGATAAGTTTGCTCTCAGAAGAACTTAACCCATAGTGCTGACTTGGTCTTAGTTCATATGGGAAAGAAATAATGTTATATGAAAGGAGCAGATATAGGTAAATATCCCCTTAAGTCCTCCCTTGAGGAGAAATGCTATTATTATGTTTGCATAGCCCTTATATAATTGCCAGGTATTAGGGAATCAGCTGGTTTGTTGTTGAATGGTGTCTATTGGGCTTAGATGATCCCTTTTGGAAATAATGCAGTTCACTGGTCAGAAGCCTTCAAAAATAAAGTACATTACTACAAAGGTTTTATGAACATTCCTTCCTTCCTTCCTTCCTTCCTTCCTTCCTTCCTTCCTTCCTTCCTTTATTTATTTATAGAGGAAGGGAGGGAGAAAGAGAGGAAGAAAGAGAGGAAGAGAAACATCAGTGTGAAAGAGAAACATTGATAGATTGCTTCTTGCATGCACCTTGACCAGGGACCAAACCTGCAACCTAGGTATGTGCCCTAACCAGGAATCAAATTGATGGCCTTTTACTTTGCAGGATGACACCCAACCAACTGAGCCACACCTGTCAGGGCTACAAGAGTTTTAACTGGGTAGGATTAAGCTGAAGAGAAATAACTCTCTTTCCAATGCATGAGATAAGATACAGAAAGAATTTCATAAGTCAGATTTAAGATGAGAAATACAATAGATATACAAATTATTACTCAATGTAGGTAATGAATGGGAAATAGCAAAAAGATTAAGGAAAATGTTAAAGGGTCATATTTTATACTGAGCTGTTTTTTACTAGTTCTTCTCATGAATGTGACAGTTGGCAATTACTTTGAAAGTTTGAATTTTTGTGGGTATGGTAACTTCGAGTGTGGAAAGATTTATTCCAGTCAAAGAATTATCATAAGATATATTGCAACTTCACTAATGAGACAAAAAAGCTGGGCAGGTGTCCATCCTTGCAATGACTTAGCACCTACTCCTTTTGTCAGATCTCAACTCATTTATTACCTTCCTCAGGGAGACCTTCAAACACCTGATTAGGTGTGATGGTCCAAACCCCACCCCACCACACCAGTCTTATTGTAATCTTTCAAAGCACCATGCTTTTTTCTTTTTTGCAGGAGTTAGCAAAGTTGAAATTTTACATTTATGTGTTCATTTCTTTGACAAACATCTATCTTCCCACTAAAATGTAAGCTACCCAAGGACACAGATTATGACTGGCTTTGCTCTCTACTGAGTCACCAACATCCAGCATAGTGCCTGGAATGCAGGAGGCACTCAATTACTACTTTTTTATTTACTGAATTATGAATGAATGACCAGATGAGGCTGCTGTGAAGCAACTCTGCCATATTACAAAGTAGTTAATAGGCTCTAGAAAAGCCAGTTAGCTAACTTACGATACCACAGTCATTTACTAGCAGCCAGATGGGACTCAACTTCTCACTCTATGTTCTTTAGACAATGTGTCTTATCAAAAAACTATAAACCAAAGTGTAATGGCTCAACTCAATACAATAAAAAGTATAAACATACATACGAGTTTGTTTTCTAACAAACTTGCACTACCGTCAGCAATATTTTGCGTGATTATTTGCAAACCAAACTTAAACTTCATTCAACCAAATGAAAATAGTTCCTCAAAAAAATCAATATCTATTTTTTAAAAGAGAGGAGAAAATGATTATATTTTATAAAGAAAGTTTGCATCTGCTTAAATTAGGTGTTAAAAGTAAATGCTTCCTAAAAATAGATAGATTAAACAAAAACAAGGGTTTTGATGTTCTTTTCTGTTCTCTAAACAACAACAGACAAACTTACTTTGATCACTGATAGAGCATATAACAAAGGAGATGATTATGACCTGGAAAGGAGAATTAAATTACATGAAGCCAGTGTCAGAACATACATTATTAGTTTGCTAGTTTGCATGGGCTGCCATAACAAATAGCACAGCCTGTGTGGGTTAAACAAAAATTTAAGTTCTCACAGTTATGGAAACTAGAAGTCCAAGATCAAAATGTCAGCAGGATTTGTTTCTTCTGACTCTCTCTCTTTGGCTTTTAGATGGCCACCTTCTCCTTGCATCTTTATATGATCCTTCTTCTGTCTGTGCCTTTGTCAAGAGAAACTTGAAAATAACAAAAGTGACTCATCATGAACCAGGGAGTTTGAATAAGATTAACAGCTGACTCCTCAAATCTACGAAAGCCAGAAGGCAGTGGATTACGTATTCAAACTCCTAGAAGAACAATAAAAAGACTGAAAAGAAAATGCTATGAGAAATTGTTTGCCAAAAAATAATTAGATAACCTAGGTAAAATGGACAAATTTCTAGAAAGACACAAGCTACCAAATCCTCACCATTTAAGGCCCTTCATGCTCTTGTCCTTAGCAAGCAGCATCATCTATCAGCATGACCATTTAAATTTACCATTTCTCAATTACTCTGACTTTCATTCAAGTCTGGCGTCAGGGAGTCCACGAGGTTCCAATCCTTTAACTTGTTAATTGTTCCCTTCTGTCTTTGAGGACTCACTTTAATTGCTATTTCCACAAAGGCATATTTTTAAGCCTCTTATAATAAATAACTACTTATTAAGGCAATACTAACTACTTTTCCAATGAAAATGTCTTTCAGAATACTTTTCCCTCAAATACTTAGTAGGCTACTTGGTAAGCTATTAATGTACTTTCCACTCCATTCCATGTTCCAGTGACCAATGTCTAAAGTTCTTTCCTAGATGAAATTCTCAGGCCTGTTTAGGTTTTGGCCTTTGAGTTCCCAGGGCAATCTCTCTCAAATTAATAGCAGATATGTTGAGGCCAGCCGAAATCAGAGACTTGTTGGAAAACCACACACCCTTAATCTGATTTTTACTCCAGAGCAATGTCTAAATTAGGCACTGTCACTCAAAACCTCTTTAGATAACATCTATTATGGTTGGGGTCTTGAATCACAGTCTTTTAGAAGATCCAAAATTTGAGAATCTCAATAATCCCTTACTGTCTGACAACTGTCTTTATTTTTCTACTAACATCTTGGTCAAAGATAGAAGTGAAAGATAATTTACATGATCATTATGAATCTTTTCAACCACATCCCTTAAAAGATAGTTTCTCAACCTTGGCATCATTGACATTTTAGATCAGATACTTTTATTGCAAGGGTCTACTCTACACATTATTTTGTTTAATAGCATCCCTGGCCTCTACCCACTATCAGCCTGTAGCAACATACTCATCCCAAACTGTGACAAATAAAATGTCTCTAGACATTTCCGAATGTCCTCTGGGGTACAAAATCACCCCGACTGAGAACTGAAACTGAAGGCTAAATAGACCCATCTTCTGCCTTGAAGTTATCATAAGCAACAATATTCCCAAATATTTGTTCAATTTACAGAATGGCCCTCCATTTCTCCAATCTCCTACAATTTTCTTGGTGCCTAAGATATCACTGAGAAGTCAATGTCACCTATTTTAAGTATTTGTTATAGATAGCACCACCTTTCAAGTTTATGGCAAATCATAAACACAGACTTGGTTTTTATATTAGTTAAAAGGAATTGTAACTTCAGAATAAACAAATACCAACATCACTGTGGTTAAATCCAATATAAATTTGTTTCTTACTTGTAACAGACCAATTCTGACATTTGGTGGGTGGCCTTCTATGTGAGGTTCCAGAGACCCAAGCTGCTTTCCATGTGTGGTTCTGCCACTTTTAACACATAGTTTCGAGATTCACCATATTCATGTGTTTCAAACCATAAGCAGAAAGAACATAAAGTTACATAAAGAGGGATTTTATGGGCTAGACTGGGATACAAAATAATAGGTGTAATTATCAGCTCTTAGTGCCTGCTACTTTTACTGATCCTTCCTCTCATTGCACCTGAACTTTTTATTCATGCCATTTATCACAATTTTAATAAAGTAATCATTTGAGGAACTATTGGTTTATTGTCCATCTTGCCTCAAAGAGTACACTCCAAAAGACTAGAACTACATCTACCTTGTTCAATGTTGTATCTTCAGAACCTAGCAAAGTTCTTGGTACTCAGTACTTTTTCAATAAAGGTTTGTTAAATAAATGAATAAAATAATAAATAAATGATAGATACAGTCCTTGCTTTGGATACAGCTTAGTATATTTTTACAATAACAAGCAATTTCTTGCCAAGCACAGATCTAGGTACTGGTCAACAAGAGATAATGACTGACTTTCCCAGCAGAACAGCAGAGTATCCTAATGAGTAAACATTAAGAAGGGAACACAAGCAAGCAAAAATTAGAATTCAAGGTGGTAGCCTAGAGCTTTCTCTCCTGACTTTATAATCTCACACTTGCCCTGCTTAATTAGAGCATTTCAGCTAGCTCTCTCTTCCCTGTGGTGAGAGGAAAAAGGGGTTGTGTAGTCTCCAGTGCCCAGCTTTCACCTACTGCATTGGTTCCTGAGGCTCCTTCTGCCTGCTTGTGATGGTTAATTTTATGTGTCAAATTGGCTGAGCCATAGTGCCCAGATATGTAATCAAACATTATTCTGGATGTTTCTGTGGTGGTGATTTTATATTAGATTAACATTTAAATCAAAGGTGGACAGATTGCTTTCCATAATGTAGGTGGGCATTCTCCAATGAGTCAAAGACCCGAATAAAACCAAAGACTGAACACTTGTGAGTAAGAGACAATTCTGCAGCAAATAATCTTCAACTTGAACTGCAGCATTGGCTCTTGTTTGGCTCTCCAGTCTGCCATCCCAGCCTGAAAACTTTGGACAGGCCAGCCTCTATAATCATGTGAACCAATTCCTTAAAATCTCTATCCCCCTCTTTCTGTAAAACCCTAATACACTGCTCATATACATGTAGCTCTTCCAGACTTCACTCTAAATAACAGTATTGCCCTTATACTTTACATGATTTTCTACTTTCAAAGAGTTTGCATAGAGTTACATTCATGTCCAAAATGAAAAGAGGTCTTTAAAACCTATGAGTTAGATTTATCTTATTCTATCTATTCCTTTATTTATTTATTTATTTGTTTATATTCTTTTCCTTGGTTTTAATCCCTTGGAGGGCAAATACCATATTGTATCTATCTCTGCATCCCTCACATCCAACCTGTAATAGATTTTTTAAGTGTGTTGAATTAAATAAATATATGATTGAATGTGTCATCGCAAACTAAGAGAAATCCTGGTGTGGGCCTCAAACTGCCACTTTTATCTACTTTCCCACATTTCTGATTACTTTCAGTACCTTATACTCAGTAGTTGTAAAGAAGTCTTTGAATACGTCCCCTTAGGAACAAACTCAGCCATTCAAACACATAGGGCCTGAGATTTCCCTAAATCCTGTAGTAACACTGTGGAGAGTCAAGTGGTAAATACCATAGAGGTTTTACCAACATGGGCTGATCCAAGTTTAAGTTCTAGCCCTGCCACTTATTAGTTATGTGACCTTTCAAGACTTAGCTTCCTCATCTATAAAAAAGGGATAATAATAATACCTACATCATAATGTTGTAGTGTGTATTAAATGAGATCAAGCATATTAACGTGTTATCAAAATGCCTGGGCATAGCAAGAGTGCAACAAACACTCACTATTAATAGTTCTCATGGTGTCCCGGAAAGGTGCCAAGGTCAAAATCAGGACATTAGTCCAAACCATATTTAATCAAAAGATAAGCTAAGAATAAAAACTGCCCTGTAATGGTGAGTCAGAAGAAAGTTTGAGGAAGCCAAGGGACCTAAATATTGGGATCTGAGTGAAGCATGCAAGTGGGAGATGGTCAAAGGAGTTCTGAAAATAGAATTTGGATATTTGTTCTAGGGTGCCTTATTTGAGTGAACCATTTTATCTAAAGAGACCAGAGTAGATGGACATCAGGCAGTACCCTAACTACTTCCAACAGGTAACTGGAATGGTTGTGGCCCAGAGAAATCATGTGCTAATGTTAATGCCAGAACTGATACATCTCAAAAAAATGCTTCCTTCTGTCCATGTGAGGGCCCAGTGTCTGCTCAAACTGTTAAATATACAGCCTACATTTCACCAATTCATTACCATACACCTGTATCAGTCAGGGTCCCAGCAAGAAACAGTGATGTACTCAAACTGGAAAAATTGTGAACTTAATAAAAAGATTCTTGCCAGAGTTGTGAACAACATATAGGAATGCCACATGGGACACTGCACTACCCCAGGGCAAGTGATAGAAGATCGCCATCAGCACCCTCAGGCCTGACAGGGCAAGATAGGGAGCCATCAGGGAACCTGGGGAGAGTGGGGTGGAGATGGACAACCTACAGAGCTATGGCCTTTAGCCTGAGGAACATCCAGTGCAAGGATGTAAAGGGAACCAGAGTGATAATATCCTGACCTCACCCTGCTCCCTCTTATTGGTCTTAGGCTAATGACCCAACCAAACCCAACCAGAAGCCAAAGGACAAAGGAGCCCATGGTCAGCTCTGGGGTTTGGAGCAGGGTAGGAAAGGGTAGAAAGCCAATCTGGAGATGTCACCAATACCAGATATCCAGTATATAACTCCACCTTTTTAAACTTCTCACGCTGCCCCAGAGAGGCTAACTCCATATGGCATGTCCAGGATAAAGCCAACAGTCCATCTTCTTTAAAATCCTCATCAACTTCATAAAATCTGAACCCCCAACACTCTCCGATCAGGGTGAAATCCTTCAGCATCTGGTACAGTGCTGTTGGGCTTTTCTTTTCCTGACTATTTTCTTGTTTACTCCTGGAAATAGAGCACCAGTGGGCTCATCCCTCCAGGCCTTAGGACAAACTCTGACATGTCAGAATTGGCTGGACATGTCCATGCTAAGACCTCTATGCCAGGACCTGCATGACACAATAAAATAATGGTAACATGTACTTGGCACTAAACAGTGACTGATTACAATGGAAACCTCCTTTGATGAGCTAGACTCGTGAAGTTTCTATAGGGCCTCAGGTCAGGATTCTGAATGTCAATAGTCATTGCACAGAACTTTATAAAATATAATTCTGCTTTTTTTAAGGGGTTGATTATTTACATCCTGGATAAATAGCATTTCACTACACATGTCATGTTAACAGCTCCTGAAGTTTTTTAAAAAAGTTATTTGATAGTTCTGTAAACTAGCCTTGAAATTCCTAGGTCTCAATACTGGCCAGAACCCAAAACAGAAACTGAGAACAAAGAAAAGAAACTTTTCACAAGTCAGGATGTGGCAGCATCAGAAATGGTGAGAGAGGTTGGAAAACATTTTCAGACTGTTTTTACAACTTCTGTTAGCCTAGTTCATTCATATCACAACCCAAATTCATCCTGGCTGAGCTTTGAAGTTCGCCTTCCTACATGAATACAATCCTAAACTCCATGAACAATGCTAAATGTCCCCTGTCCCCACTATTAAACTAAGTTGAAATTTCAAACCATCTTGGAAATCTTAGCCAAGCCAGAAGAATCACCTTGAAGTCATTAATTGCCAGATAATGCACAAGTCAAGGAATAGCTTCATGCTTATAGATAAATATAAGAAATTCATGCTTATAGATAAATAATTTAGTGGCCTCACAGACTGGCCTAACACTAAATTACTTTCTGGGGACGCTCACGGAGGTGATGCCTCTCAGGTGGCAGGTCTGGTGCTGGACAAAGTGAAGGTGTTTTCGGTCACGTGAACTCCAGGCTCCTCTGTAACTTCCATCGGGCTCCCAGGGCCACCGCACCCAGGCCCCTGATCACCCGATTCCCTCCTAACCTAAACATCCCCAGGCAGGAAATCCTTCTTATTTGACTGGCTAAGAAAGCTTAAATACTTACTATCGTCCTTCCCAGATAATATGATAAAAAGTGTTCTGTGTTTTAACTCCAATATGCTTTAAGGAGAATAAACCATGATGAAAAGAGCCTGCACCAGGAATCCGGGGGTTTACATTCTTGTTTCAATCCTCCCCCTAACAGCTATTGTGACCTCGGCATAAGCACTTTATCTCTCAGGGTCTCAGTTTCCTCTTTTGTGACATGAAAGGGTTGAATTTTGTCAGTGATATCCACGCTATTTTTTAAGCTTTTATTCTAATGAAATCTTACATGGAAGCTCAATACGTGAAGCAGAAAAGGCAAGAGCTGCTCTGGTTTGAAGGGAAGGTGATGTCTACCAGTCCTTTGCACTTGACCACCACACTTCCCGTATCTCTTAAATTCCCTGGATTTTCCAACTATCATCTTTGGCCTATGCAAGTGGCTCATGATCTTATTAAAAAACAGAACTCAAGGCCCCATCCATAAGACCTACTAAATCAACCCGTCTAGAGGTGGGGCTCAGGAATCTTCATTTAAACAGGCAACTTAGGTGAATCTCATGAACGCAAAAATTTGAGCACTGCAAGGCACATTGAAAAGTACCAAGCCAGCTATTCCAGAAGTCTTTTTCCATTCTGACAGTGTTGCAGTGGTTCTTAATATTAGGACTTACAAATCCCTTTGAAATCTAATGGAAGCAATGAATCCTCTCTCTGAGAAAAGTGCAGACACACACATGTGCACACATACATGCACAGACACATACATGAAACTTTCATAGAATTCCAACAGGTTTAAATACCTAGTTATGTACCCGACTGCTGTCTATCCTTGGGCACTCGTTGGTCTCACAGTAAAACCCTTACAGTATCAATGACCTAATAGGGATATTTCTAGGCAAGAGTGTTGATTCATTAGAGAAGGAGACCTTCTGGGATTAAATCAAACTTTCTTGGCTGTTGATATTGCACTAAACCAAAGGCTGTCTCCAACTTACAACCTTTAACCCAATTTCCAATGTGTTCAAAGTATTTGAACACTTACTTTTTGTTTTTTTGTTGTTTGTTTGTTTTTATTAATTACCAGGATGGTGGATCATCCTGAGTTTCCCTAAAATACTTCACTACAGGTTATGAGGATAAAATGACTAAACTCCAGCAAAGTAGCTGACCCATTCCCAAGATTCTTGCTATAAGGACTGCTCAGTTCCCAACTGGTTTCTTTCTCATATTGTATGGGTAGACACTCTTACCCATGGAACAAGAGGCTTATGTCTTCCAACAGGAATGACGAGGCCACCTCCTTGCTGGAAGCCTAGACATTCTTTAGAGAGGATCACGGAGAAAGCTTGGAACAGTTTTCAATCTGCCAAACAATAAAACTCTGTGGTGGCGCCAAGCACCCTTCAAAGGGCTGCTCTATAAAGGTTCACGGACCATGACAAGGAGCACAATGGTCCTTTCCCGAAAGTTTGCCTCCAGAGCTCACAGTGCCACCCAGACGTGCCAGGTGGAGTGGGAACTCCAGCGTGTCACACAGGCAAGGTTCTGTACCACCTGCATGATTTCTTTGCACTTTTTGTAAAACTTTCTCTTGCAATTTGAGTGATTTTGGCTTTAATTCTGCTCTTGGCCTGACAGCAAAAGCCCCTCTCCAAGTTAGCTTCCCCACCTACGTACTCCCAGGCGAGAGGGAACCACTTTACTACATGAACATGAACTAATTTGTAGTTTGCTTTTCATCCCAGCACTAATAGGAGAGGAGGAATGTGTTTGTGTTTGCAAGTTTTCCATGTGGGTTAAGTAGTGATTGTTTGCTCAAGTCTGAAGTTTGGAAGAGAAAGAAAACACAAGGCCCATGTCTCATCTTGTCCTTTGGAAGTAGGCAGGAGAGCCATTGTTCCCAGGGCAGCTGAAACTTGTGGGCTGAGAAACCACTGGAGTCTCTTCTCTGAGGTTTCTGAAAAATTCCCCCACAGACTTATCATTGTCAGCAACCATGGCAGGATGTTTTGTTTTGCCTTTCATTCCTTATTTATTGCCAAAGCAAAAAGCAGTGACAGTTGAGAATGGAAAGAGTGGCAAGGAGGAGTGAAATATAAGAATAAAACATTGACGTAAACAAAAGAAACTGCTAAAAAGGGAAAGGAGTCCCTTCTCCTCCAAGTGCCTTTCATCATCCAGCAAGGATGGATCAAAAGCCAAATTTTTGATATTTATAACAGTAAACAGATAAGAAGGGACTTATCCGGATCTCCAGTGTGGGTTCGCACCCCCTCCCACAAAGATATGTTGCCTTTTAACCCTTGTAGATAAAATAAGACCCTGAATAAAGGGGAGAAACACATTCAAAAGTAAAAATTAGTATATGTAACATTGAAGCAGAAGTTAGAAGGATGCTCAAAATAGAATCCCATCTTTCATAACCTCAAGAAAAAAAAGTACCACTGGAGTAGTTTCCTTGATCTTTGGCTGAACCATAGCCAGACTAAGGATGCTGCTATTGATCAGGGGCTTACTAGAGATTCTGAGTTTTTAATCTTGGTTTATTTGTTTAGTAGAATATATAGTATCTTTCGTGTTTCTTCTTACCCTATAGTTTTCATGACAGGTCAGCACCCTTTATTCTGAATGCTCTGATATTTTTTCCCATTAGTAAAAAATGGCAATACAGAGATGAAAACTCTCAATATTCCTTCATCACCAAAATGATAGATAGACTCCCAGGTATTCAATGTGTTCTACATAAACCTTGGTAATCCTGCCCCTTGAACTTTACATTTCAACAATTTCAGAAACTCATTTCTTCCAGATCAATGTGCTATGTTAGGTCTCTATAGGCTTTCCTATGGTATTCTATCTCCCTGGGCAACTCTCTCCCCTGACTCATTCTTTTCCCTTTACCTGATCCTATTTATCTATCAAGACCTAACTCAGGTGTCATCATGACTAGGAAGTAATTCTTAACACTTCAAACTACTCCCTCACATGGGATTAGGCACCTAGGCATTACATCCTCAGCAGAATCACCATATTTATTGAAATGATCTATTTTTGTGTTTATATCCTCTACTAAATCATGTGTTCCTCAGGGACAAACACAGTGTTTTATTTACCTCAATATCCCCACCTCTAAGCAAGAAGTAGACACAAAGGAATTTAATTAAAGAAAGGAAGAGTAGTATGGAGTTGAGGGAAAAGTATTGAACCTAAGCTACAAAGACATGATAGACAAGCCTGTCTTGCCACCTCAACTCACCAGCAGAAGATAACTTTATCGCTGACATCTTCTGTCTTTCCCTAGTTGCCAGCACAGTTTCTTGATAAGTCTCATGGCACAGTCTGGGGAGCCTGGCTCTCATGCCAGTGCCTCCTGCATTTCAGTTCTGACAGTCTCCGCTCTAAGTCTTTCAATCTGAACCAATTCATTCTCCAGTCCTCCCACCTACGCACTAACAGCCAGCAGCTGACATCTAGGGCAGCACTGACCCAGGATCTTGACCCAAGATCAGACAGAACCCACCCACCCCCATCAGTCCATTATTTCTTACACAATTATTCTAGGTGACTGTCTTAAATTTGAATTTCCTGTAACAGAAATGAAAAGAATCTGTATATAACATTTTCATTTATTTGACTGAGTCTGATTCATCTCTCTTTTTTAAGATCCCAACATACTGTCTAAAACAGCAGTCCCCAACCTTTTGGGCACCAGGGACCAGTTTCATGAAAGACAATTTTTCCAGGGACCAGGGTTGTGGGGTGGAGCTGAGACAGGAGATGGAACCCAGGTGGTAATACTATGGCATCCACAGATGGGGAGCAGGGAAGTTGGGGGCCCCTGGTCTAAAACATAGACCACACTTGATGAATAGAAAGTAACTACAACTTCTATGTTCCCTTCAAGTGTATGGCTAGATGTTTTTAGCAGAGACAGACAATTGTCTACCAAAACGTGTGTTCCACCCTTCAAAAATGTTAAGTTGTTGCTGGGAAGAGGCTTCTTAGCCAGGGACTACATTTCCCAGAACCCTTTCACCCATTGTGGTCAAGTAACCAGCTTTTAGGAATGAAAGTAGAAGAAACAAATGTCTTCTCTGATCCAAGATTTGAAAAAAGTGTTTATAATCCCCTCTGCTTCTTTATCTCTGCCTGTTCAATGCAGATGTGGACTCTAGAGTAAAAGCTGGTAAACTTTCTCTATAGAGGGAGAGATAGTAAATATTTTATGTTTTGTTGCCATATGATCTCTGTTGCAATGACTCAACTGTACCTTATAGTGCGAAAGCAGCCATGAAAAACACATAAACAAATATTTGAGGCTGTGTTCCAATAAAACTTTATTGACAAAAAAACAAGTGGAGGGCTATATTTAGCCCACAAGACATAATTTGCCAACCCTGCCTTAAAGGAAAGTAGAGCATGAGATGGAAGACACCTGAGTCCCTGAATCCTACATGGGGAAAAGCCAGCAACACAGATAGGCTCACCAGTCTTGACTCACTACATGAGTGTAATAGTTAACTTTTATTTTATTAGACCACTGAAATTTTAGAGGTTATTTATTAAATAAGTTAGTATTGCCTTTACTAACATATGATCCTAGCAGAGAATAAAAAATGGATAATTAAATATATAATATTAAAAGAGCCACAAAAAAGAGCATACGGTAGCGCTAAAAGATTTTATTCTGCTCATCAGTTTCCTGATCCACTCTGGCTGCTAGAATAATTTATTCTTTCTTGTGCTTGCCTTCCTACTCTCCTGGCTCCTATCTCACACCTTATTAGATGGTCAAATAAAAAAGAGGTAAAATATGATATACACTACTCCATAGGCCTATTTTAATACTGTACTGGCCACACTTAACTCTGGACATACATATTATTTTTTACAACTTAGTAGCAAGATGCTACATAGATAACCTACAAAATGAAAATAGCCACTATGTGCCACCCACAAATGCATTGTTGTTCTCTGTCCAAAGCTGTTTGGTGATCTGTGGGAAAAGCAAAGGGCCTCACCCCTTCTTTTCCTGTTAATGTCTGTTAGAGGGCCATAAATCAACACAGCTTAAACCTAACATTTCCCAGGGTATAGTAAAATTCTGGTTTAACTCCTAGTTACTAAGCTATCTCAGTTTAGGCATCAAACATGCATCCAAAGCTTAGAGGAGCATTTAGGAAAGGTGGAAAAATGGTGCGGATAGGGGGATGGAGTGATTAACACTTTTGCCAGGAACAAGTTCAAGACACAGGCTCACTCTAAATTCATAACCATTGCCGCCCAGTTCACTTGTCTCTGGCCTTCTGCATGTGAGGGCTGTGCCCAGTGTCTCCCCCTGGGACTGTAGCAGCCCAGACATTATCTTCACATCACACCATTCCAAGTAAGAGAGGAGCCCTATCCTTTCCCCAGTTGTACATTAAATAATCGCACATTCTGACTAACCTGGTCAGGCAGATGCATGTGTTCATTGACTTAGACCTGGGATTATAGCCTGTCCTGACACAGTAGCTGTGCCAAAAATGGTAAGAGAAGGCTGACTGAGGTTTTGTTAATAAGAGCTGATCCAATCTACATATTAACCATGCAATAGGAGAGGGGTAGAGAGTCTCTGTCGAGGCAATGACTGTCCTCTCTCCTAGAGTCTCTCCAAGGACACACTTCAGGTCCTCATGCAGGTGGATTCTGTGTTACTGTGCCCCATTGACTCACCAGACCCTGCTTTTCCGCCCAGAGTAAGACATCATCCCTGTCTCACTGCTAAAGGCACTGAGCATGGGAGCGCTGAATCATCCTTCTAAGGTGTTGCAGTTAATAAGTGGTACAGTAAGGGTACAGACACAAGTAAGGGTACTGACTCAATTCCATGCTCTTATGTCCCACCATGATGTCTCCCACTTCGATACAAAGAAAAACCTGAGTTAGATGTTACTACCCTAGCCTGGTCTGCTATGCTAGGAGAGGTTCCATTGGAACAGCAGGCTCTACTCTCTTACATTTAACGTTTGCTGTAAGTACAGAATCTGCAGCTTGAGTCTAGAAAAAATGCATTCTGGGTCCTTGTAATCATCCCCATGTCTAACTACAATTCTTGCTCTGAAGAGAAAGTGTGTGTATGCGTGTACATGAAAATGTGCTTGTGTGCATGGTCTACTCAGGGTTATTGAAAGCATAACAATAGGTGGCCCCCATGGATTCTCTTTAATTGTGAACAATGTCTACAAGCCCGTGGCTCACAACTAGCCTCTCTCCAGAAACTCTCCAGTGTGTCCTGGCATCGTTACGGAGCAATGAAACCTGCCTATCTAACTTTGTCATTTCCGAATGAGTGCCCAGGCGCACAAACACACCTAACACACGGCTCTCAGAGAAGGCACTGTCAAACTTTCTCCAGTGTTTAACTGCATCATCCTCAAGGTTCTGGACAGTTACAAGGCGTGTTTGGAGGATGCAGATGCTGCACAGACCTACTCAGTTTACTGCTCAGTTTGTCTGCTTAGCAGCCATGACTTTGGGCAGGTTATTTACCTCTTCATACCTCCATTTCTCTTATCTGCAAAATCAGAATAATGATAAAAATACACATTCCATATGGTTGTCATGAACACAATGTCTGGCACATTGAAAACATTCAAAATATATTCACTGATACTGCTATTATAATAAAGGTTAATGTTTACTTGTGTTAACCTCATAGCTATGCATTAAAATTAGCATTTTACTCAAATGACCAAATTTATTCTATTTCCTTACTGTTGGGCGGTCGTTGCATGTAATTTCCACCCGCTTAACAGACTGCCTTTGGGAATCTAAGCTTTAATTTAGATAAAGGTCTATTTTCCTCTTTCATATAAAAGGGAAATAAACAAACAGATACAAAACATATTCTTTAATATCTTGGCTATTTACCTTCTGATTTATACTATCCAGCACTGTACTTAAAGTTTTTCTTCCATTTCTTTTTCTGTTAGCTAAAGTAGCAAATCTTCTTACAATTTCCTTTAGTAATTACTTTTGGTACTCACCAAGTCTACGCAACTAAGACACAGGCCCTGTAAAGGAAATGTCATCTCAACACAGTCAATAGACCCAGGTTTCAACAGGCTTAACCTGAAGCTCTGGCCTGCCCAGCACTTCAGGGTTACATCCCAAGAGTCTCTAAGCTAATGAAACATGTTGCAAGCCTAATATCTACTTAAGCAAATTGAATGTGGCCATCCAGGAAAATTACTCCGTTGTCATAGTAACTGTTTTACTACTTAGGTCAAGAATAATAGAATTAAAAAAAAACCTGACAGCAAACTTTACAACCCAAAATAAAGTTGTGGGAGGTATGAGGTAGAGGCAAAGACGAATGAGGGATTTAGTTCCATATGGAAGAAAACACCTGACATGCAATGCGCTCCCCATAATATGCTCTCACTTAGCATGCTTAGACATAAGGTTGGGGGTGTCTCAGCAATAGATTCACAGAATGTGAAACCTAGAAGAGCTCTTAGGAAATCTAATTTGAGCCCCTCATTTTACAAATAAAGAAACAGAAGCCCAGAGAGGTAAAACAACTTACGCAAGTTAGCGCACCCAGCTATTGGCCCACGCCGAAGCAGAAACAAGGTCTGCTTTCCTGCCCAGGGTTCTTCTTGTCACCCTCATCCTGGGATTTAAGGGCATACGGGGACCATCCAAAATACCTTTTGGAGTCATTATTATTATCTTAATTCACTTTAAAAGTTATATAGGGTTGATTCAGTATAGAAGAGGGTGACAAGTTAGTCTTAAACTGGTTCCAGGACTGGCCAGTTATTGAAAGATTGGAAAGATCTCATTTATCATATATCAGTTACACATTAACTCTGTACTAGGCACTATGCTGGCTCCCAGAAATTGAACATGTGGTCAAATCATGTAGGCCATTCATAGTTCTTACAAAAGTAGGACACCTTTGTGTTACACTGAGAATCAAGACTCTAAAAATCTCCATCTCCAAGAGATTTATTCTTCATTTTGCAAACCTGAGAATATATGGCAAAGTTACAGCATTAAGAAGCAATAGATGCAGCCCTCTTTTAACTCTCTGATGCTTTCAATGCTGAGAAACAGTGGAGATTGTGAAACAAATGCAAGAATATTTCAGTATTATCATCAATGAAAAGGTGGATACTGGATGGTCAAAAAATGCTAGTTCCTACCAGGAAGTCATGTAGCAATATACTAATCCCAGGAAAAAATGTTTTATAAAACAAGATATAAACCAGGCCCTCAGTTCAGGCTGTGCTTCAGTACTAAAAGGGGAACGGGTTACAGTAAAGGACATTAATAACAATAGCTATCATTCATTGGATGCTTATTTGCAGCATTTAAATCATCGTTTCATTTAACCTTTCTGACCAGCTTGAAAAATAGGTATTATTTATTAAATAAGGATTTCGGCAACGAAGTTTATAGAACTAGTATGTGATGAGGTTGAAATTCAAAATCAAGTTTGTTTAAATTCAAGGTCCATGATTATTCCATTATATCACAAGAAAGATCAGAATAGGGACCAAGTGAGAATAGAGACTGAGCCAATATGGTGAGTAGAAACAATTACAAAATAGAAGCAATGGGGTCTCCCAATGAGAGATATCCTATGTCACTTGGATGACAGAGGCAAGAGGACAGCACATGCTGAGATTAAACTCAGAGTGCTGGAGAGGCTACAGTAAGACTGAGTCTATGAGTGAGAAGGTCTTAAGTACAAAGAAGCAAGGCCAGGACATCCACAAACTCACAGGACAAGACAATTCTATCACCTTGTGGTTTACACTCAGGAATTTACAAAGAATTAGGCACAGAGATGTGCACTCTTCTACCCAGGGGCTTTTCAAGGAAATTCTAGGGGCACACAAATACCCAAGCCACTGTTATTACTCAGTCATTTTCTCAAGACCCTAAACCAACTGACTTAAGGATCCAACCAGACAGCAATATTCAGTTAAAGTTGGCAAATACTGAAGTGAGTACCTACCACGTACAAGCAACCACCTGTGATTTCCAGAAGAAGAAGACATCCTAGCTGCCCTTCTGGAGTTTGCTATTCTGTAAGGAAATGATATAATGTGCACATGCGTGGGAACACACACAGTGATAAGGGGCAGAATAGTGACGTCATAGCGAACAACAAAGAAAATGTTCTCAGGGATCAGAGGCATTGAAAACATCCTGTGAGGGGATTTGGGAAATGCCTTATAGTTTTATTTCTCTTTGTTGTTTCTGTTTTTTAAGGAGGATAATTGGCAGAGACAGCCAGAAAGAGCACTCTAGGTGAAGAAAAGCACCTGGAAAGTAAGGCTCCTGTTTAGGGCTCAGTAAACCCTCGTGCCTCGAATGCTTTCTAAAGGAAGATGGTTTGGGATGGGCGGAGACATTTCCATGCTTCTCTTGATGATTTTCCAGGCTTAAAAGTTTTGGTGGTGAATACTTTGGAGATGGCAAGACCCATCTGGGAAATCAATGAAATCATAGATCTTCCTCCAAGAAAAATATACCTAAATCCCAGATAAGAAATCCCATTAGACTCTTTTTTAATTCCTTCAAAAACTCCAGCTATCACCCTTACAGGAAAACTCATATCCAGCAAACCTTCCACCAGGCTCAGTCCTGACTGTTGACACCAGAAGCCTATGTGACTAGCTTTAACTCCTACTGGGAATGGCCATTCCATTTGATGCATTGTAATTAGCACATGTCAAACCACAAGGTTGCTTAGTCTGGTGGTGGAGCACTAACCAAACCAGAGGACACTGAACTGCCACCTCCTTAGGAAGGTTCCCCAGAGAATGGCAACAGCCCCTCACTGACCGGAGAAAGAAGGAAGTAGTGTGTATTAGGTGGTAGCAGCTTGCAGGTGGAAATTGCTCCACAGCTATTTTAAACATCTGAATTGCTTCTAATGTATTTGCATCGTGCCCTCAACATACCCAAATATTTATGCATCTTGATGACAATCATTTGAGTTCAATACTCAGCCTTTGCCATGCTGCACTGGCCTTTCTGCTTAACAGAAATTGCACACAGACTTGAGTCTTACCTAACTGTAATAATCTTGAGATTATTTTCAGTGTTAATGTTTCCCCAACAAACTAGATAGATTCCACCAGAAGAACTAGTTAAGGGATTGTAAACTATTGGGACATGTTTGACCTATAGATTTATTTTATATAGGCCATAATTTTTAAAAAATTTCAGATTGTCTTTAACGTTCTGAAATCAGGAAATTACATATAAAAATCCAGATTTCTGAGAACGTTTTTAAGAACCTGGAGATCTGACAATGATGGGCATATTTTTACAGAGCAACACCAGGTAAGATTAATTAAACTGCCTCTTTTAGACATAGCATGAGCTTTCCAGTTTGCCACAGCCCTCCCCGGAATCATACTATATCCAAACTGCTTCACAAATTTGTATTAACTTCCAGGCCCCTAAACATATTTGAGACTGTGAACCCTAATCTAAATACTATAAATGATCAAGGTAGTACAATGTAATACCTAGAAGTACAGGCTGTCTGGCCTATCTGGCTTTAAATCCTTATTGTCTACTGGCTAGATGAAGTAAGTTACTTAATTCCCAAGATTCTAAATGTACTCATCAGTAAAGTGTTGATAATACCTATCTTACAAGATCTCTGAATAAGGATGAAATTGTGTTGTGTTTAGCATGATGCTCAGTATGCTGTTCCTTGGAAATCGTAGTTGAGGTGTAATAATTTACTTTTCATTAATAAATAAACCATATTTGTTTTAAGCCATTGAGATTTCGGTGGTGTTTGTTACTGCAGCATAACTGAGCCCGTCCTGACTGGTACTATAGTGGCAATTATTAATTACTATTGTCAGCACTTCCATTATCATAATTATAACTGTTATTAAAAGTACTTGACTTTGCCAAGTCTGCTTTGCCTTTTTTCCTAGGGCATCCTGCAAGGCAACCAGGAGGTGCAGCATTTCTGCTCTGTTCTTTGTGGTCAGCTGCTCTTTCCCTCCCAATTCCATCACCCACTCTGAGCCCACCTCACTGGCTCAGAGACCCCAATACTCCCAGTGACCACAAGGCTTTAGGGATGAGGAAAACAAACAATTCCCCCTACACTGAATTTCTCTCTCCCCTTTCAACATGAGAGGAATTACAATTTTATTCATATTTCACAAAAATATGTACAGAAAACACCAATTATTTCTACATTTAATTTTATTTTTGTCCAAAATGCCTACCCTTTTGACTAACAGGAGAAAAATATCTTTAATTAATATCAAGAAACTTAATCTAATTCAATGATGAGAAGCTGAATTGGCAAACTATGCCCTGTAAGTTCACTATTTGTGTAAATAAAGTTTTGTTGGACCACAGTCGCACTCATTAATTTACAATTGTTTATGGTTGCTTTCATGCTACAAGGGCAGAATGAGTTGTTCCAATAGAGGACATGTACCCCACGAAGTCTATACACTTGTTATTTAAGTCTTTGTAGGAAAAAATTGCTGGTCGCTAATAAAAACTTTCTCTTTACGTAAGTGATCAGGCCCTTTGGGGTAAAATCTTGGTTTTTTAGATTCTTCTCTCCCCATTCATCTCCTCTCCAAAACGGTATCTGAATTTTAAAGGGCATCTGGTCTCTACAACTTCATATAAAAGGAGAGGAGGAGCAACCAGGTCATCCAGTGCACATGGTACCATCCGATTCTTGCTCATGTCTACTGTAGGGTGCATGGTATGGATTTCTCCATGGACTAATGACCTCTGACATAAGACTGGCCTCACTCCTGAGTGTCCTGTTGAAATTTGGTTCTGAAGTTTAAAAGTGGTGAAACTCATGGTCAATTCTCCTTTTGCCTGGTCAGTGTGTGGTACCTTCCCTGCTGACTGACCACAGATGATGTGGCACACTCCATTGAGGGCCAGCGGTAACTCACACATGGTCTCCAACTACAGAACCAGTTTTTCTTTATTCCAAGAAATCCTTCTGGCAGACTCCCCAGATAAAATCTCAAGTAACCTCCACAACGTATCTCAGGGGCATGTGGGAAATTCTGGGTCCCACTGAAGCTCATAGTAAATAACGGCGGCTTGAGAGTGCTACCCTCTGCCTTTCCCTCTGCTGAACTGTACCATGAGGCCTGGGTTCAAGTCGGGTGCATGACCTCTGAGGAAATCACCTGCCAGCATCCTAAGAAGAAAAAGAACCAGAAATCTCTCAGCATTTCCTCCTACCATTCCAATATTCTTTCTTTCTCTGGTATTTCATTCTAAAGGAGGGAGAGTGGGACACATGGCTGACCATCTGCTGCTTCTACTTCTGTCTCCCCTCATTCTCCAAAGCCCCTCTAGATGATATGAGTAGTTCTACCTTGTTCTTCCTGTATATTCAGGATGTCTATAAAACTCTACAATCAAGCCTACCAGTCTAAGCTCTTACTTACTAAACAAGATGGGGGAAATGTGAGGATGAAATACATTTAGTATATGGGGCAGGGCAAAAGTAGGTTTACAGTTATAAGTATACAGAACACATAGTTTATTCTTATATTATCAGTAACACATAACAATTATTAATACAATAATTAATACATTAATAATTAACAATTATTGTATTATTTTCCATGTGAACAACTGTAAACCTACTTTTGTCCCACCTTATATTATATTAATTTCCTGTCAAACTCTAGCATGAAGACTATTGTACTGTTGAAGTTTGTAAAGCCCTAACTGGAATGTCACAAACTGAATATTATCTTTCTTTCCATTCTTCCTGAGCTATGTAATAAATATAGCTCTTGGGCTTACTGGAGTGAAAGTCATGTACATGAAAAAGCAAAAGAGAAGAGCACACTAAAAGCATTTTTTAAAATGCTCACATTATGTATGCACAGGATCAAATCCATTTGAAAGGACCACACATCCATGAAAAATACATAAGAAATTAAATATGGAAACCCTACTACCAATGCAGAGGGACCACCTTCAAGCCTCATCTTAGTCAAAGTTGTTGGATCCACCCCAACCCCCAACATGTGGAGCAGGTATTTTACAAGGTGAGATTGTCATTCAAGTAAGTGGACAATGCTTAGTCCACACTCCCTGCTTTATAAAATGAAGTCATTGATTTGGACGCTAACAGAAGTCACTTTTGGCTCTGAAAGCAATTTCAGAATGAGGCAGCGTAGAATAGTAGTAAGATGACAGTGTCAGGGTCTTACTGTCCTGTCTCTATCACTTAGTAGCTGTGTGTTACCATCCACAGCTACTCCCTGAGTCTCTCTATCATGGGCCTCTGCTCCTAAGGGATGAGGACCTCATTGTGGTATCTATTTCTTCCTGTCCAGGCTACTTCGGTTTACATTATGGGCTTGCCACAAGCAAAAAATAACAATCCCAACCACCTGCCCTTTAAACAAGCATGTATTTACTACTTTTAACTAAAAGGACAATTGCTCTACCTGGAATACCACATGTATCAGCAAAGTTAGATTCTAGCTTGGCAGACTGTCAGAATCTCATCAAACACCCCTCTTTTCTTACTTTTCCCTTATAATTGTTGAAGGTCTAGACCAAGTTCCCAAACTTGAGCCATACAGCGAACTCAAAGACTGAAGCTTTCAAGGTTCCCCTGTATTTATAGATTCTGATCCCTGTAACCCCTCAAAATGGCTTTGCTTGTGATCATTTTACAATTTTTCCAGACTGCAAAGTCATAACTAGATGGCGTCTGGTTACTTACTTAGTGGTCACTCTAATAATTATAGTTGTCAAGTGCTGTCAAGTTGAGAAGAAATGATGATGTTAACTAGTATCAGACTTGAGGCTACAGGAAGAATCTGGGATTAAGCACAATTTTGCTTGGCATCATATCTTGGCATGGTAATTAAAAGACTAGTATCATCCAAAGAACAAAGAGAACTAAAGGGAAAATATGTCTATTTTTTACCTTTTGCTAAAGCATTCCTAATATTTCCTTAGGTTAGAAATAACACTATTTCCACCATTAGTTCTAAAGACTTTTCTGTTTTTTAGGAGAAAGAGAGGATGGAATTTCCATACCTAGAAGTTATAATGGCAATTACCATGTGACTGTGTGTGTGTATGTTCACTATATGTCTGAAACACTCCTCAAGGGCTATTATTACCCTTTGTGACCTCAAGGGCAGGCTTTCCCAGTTTATCTAGCAGTAAAGGAAAACAACAGGCAGGGGGGAACATCAGTTATACTAGAGAAGGGTCTAAGGTCGGGGCAGGATTAAACAGACTCGCACAGAACAAGTAAGAATCCAAAGCAAGGGAGAAAGCCAGAGCTCACATGAAGGGTGGAATAACATATACCATATCTCATTGACTACTCATACCAGCCTGTGAGACAGGAATAGACAAGTTAAATAACTCTCCCTTGGTCATATGGCAGAGTTGAGTTGCAAAACTAAACAGACTCTGTACTTTCTACCACTCTGAATATTCCCTCTACCTCTTGGAATATGAAATATAAAATCATAATATAAGGAATAAGAAATAGCAAAGTCAGAAAATGTTGAGGAATGGAATAAGAAGATTGTTAAGGTAAGACAGTGAAGAATGTAGGCCATTTGTAATACCTGGTACCTATGAGTATTCTTGGCTCATGGGGACTCTGGATCTATCATAAAGAATCTGAAATGCATCAATGATTGGATGTTAGGTATTTCATCGATCATTAGTCCAAGAATCATTGCCTTTAATGAAAAGGCATTGGGAAGCAGGTGGTACTTACATAAATGGACAAAACTCTAAAATAATGGAGATACCTGGACCACTGGGGAAATTTTAGTGAGATCAATACAAGAGAAAAAGACAAATCAAGAAGGATATCTGAGGGATTTGAGGAATTGTCATTTCTTTGATAATTGCTGATACAGTTACTCAATTTTCTCTGGATGTATAAATAATTCAACAAATACTATTTGGTGTGTCTGTTAGATCCAAGAGTATAAGAATTTAGAAAAAAATAGGAACTAATTTAACCTTTACTCAAAGGACTTATAATCCAGTGAGATGCATATATCCATAGGGAAATCATCTTAATTCATTTTTCTTTAAAAAGGGGACATGTGGAAGGATGTTCAAAGTGTGTAGAATGTCACTCTCTCTCTTTTTTATTGGCACTGATTGAAATTAAGCTTCTCTCACTCCAACACACACCCTTATACTGCAGTTTCCATGGGGACTGAGAAATTATGTTGTGTGACAAAGTGTCATTATATTTAAAAATCTTAGTGCATGAAGCAAATATTAATATTTGCATCCATTGGAGACACCAAGAGTTTTCTGAGAGGTAGAAAGCTAAAGAACAGCAAGCATCATTTTACTCCACTTCATTACAATTTGTCCTTTCCTTGAACTTTAAAACACACTTTAACTCTTTATCATAGTGCCTGCTAACTGTTCCCCAGTTGTTAACTTAGTGCCCTTCATCCACAAACTAGGTCACAGAATTCTGAAGAGCAGAGATTGAGTCTTCAGCTTTCCCTCAATGCCCAGCTCAGCCTCACATACAGAAGCAGTGCCTGGTC
The DNA here is from genome assembly GCA_039655065.1 of Glossophaga mutica. NCBI lineage: Eukaryota > Metazoa > Chordata > Mammalia > Chiroptera > Phyllostomidae > Glossophaga > Glossophaga mutica. The sequence continues at coordinate 27,130,745 of CM077308.1, forward strand.
CTGGTTTCTTTGAACTGACAACTGCGGAAGCCAAGAGAGAGAAGGGGAGGTGCAAAAGTATTTGAGGAGGAAAGATCTACAATGGGCCTTGCAGTTTTAATGATACCCCTCATATTTTGGAAAGACCTGAAATTTTCAGAGGTACACAGATTACACAAATGGACACAAAATTACTGGCACACCAAGAGTATACTGTTTTTCCCTTAGTGTTGTTTCGCTATAGAAACATTAACCCAGGAAGAACACAAACCAAGAAACTGAGGTGTTCACTAAATGTTCTTTGAGTCCTGCAGGTGTCTAGCACGGCACTGATCATAGGCTCATAAAGCTCTCTGATGGCCACAAAGGACAGCAACAGCCACAAGCCCTAAAGGACACAAGCTCTCTGGTGGCCACAAAGGACAGCAAAAGCCAGGCTTCCTAAGGAAACCTGTAGATTTAGCGGTGGATTGAACAGCCCCTGAGATATTCACCTGTGTTTCCCTCTTTCGCTCACTCGTTCATCATGTAGTTTTACAGCATATTACTGAGAGTTGGCTTTGTACCAGGATCAAACATTATGCCACATTACTAAATAACATTAAGAAAAAAGTCTGGAGTCCCCCATGTATTCAAGAGCCAATATCTGAGGAATTTGGTGAGCCATAAGGAAAGAAGGGCGGGTTCAATGGGGACACAGTATTGCTTTATTTGGGCTCATTTCTCAACAAGGGATTTTTTTCATGCCTACACATATTTTTCCTTTTTATTGAGATTTCCAGCATAATTTCTTGTTTGGGCCTGGATTGTGCCTGAGTTTTTCTCTAACAAAAGACAGCAGAGATTCTGGTTTGAGGGCTGCACTTGGCTTTCAGAAAGATAGCTTGTTTGGGTATAAATGTTATTTAAAAAGCTATGAGTCTCTTAGCTTTTCTCCCAACCTCTTTTTTTCCCTAGGGATTTGTGTGGAAATTATCTGAAAACCTTGAGTTTTTAATGAATAACTGGAACACATAAGCAAACATAAACGTTCAGGCTCCAACTTGTCAACAAGAGGTATATTATAATTCCTCATGATTGGCTGGGATAAGCCAGAAGTGATGTGGAGAGGGTACAGAGATGGCGGTGAGCAGGCTCATTACTAGCATCTGCATTAGGGAAGAGCTCACGAATTAGAGGGACCAGAAAGACTTTAGTGACTGAAGATTCAAAGCCGGTCTGTCTTTTATGTCTTGTTATCATCCCCCTGCCCATGCTCCAGCCCTTCTACACGATTGAGACAGTATCAAACACCTTTCATGAGTTGTTGTCTCCTTTGTATCAGTTCTTCTTTCTTCCTGTTCCTATACCTCCCTCGGAGCCTTAACACAAGTTATCATACTGCTTTACAAAAATGTTTACTTGGCTCTCTCTGTGGTTTATCTCTAGGATATTCATGAAAGTGGGACCATGTTGTGCCTCTCTGAATCTCTGTGAGTCAGCACAATGACCAACACATAGTAGATTCACAAGCGATATTTAATAAATAAATGAACTTCTAATAACAATGGATATTTATTCAGCATACACTATGTTCTAGTTATGGTGAGAAGTGTTTTATACCCATTAATTCATTAATCATCACAAAACTCTATGAAGTGGGAACTGTCCATCTTATTCATCTCAATACCTTCTTTGTGCCTCAGTTTCCTCTTTGTAAAGGGGGATGGCAATAGGACCTATAGATATGGATATAAGTGGGGGCCAGAGAGGTACAGTTATACAGCAAGGGCCTGAGACTGGATTTGAACTTAGGCCATTTGACCCCAGAGAATAAGTTCCTACCCACCACACAACACTGAATGAATGAAAGATGAAAGTTTTCAGGCCCACTCTGAAATCCAGGTACCTTTTTACAAAATAAATTCAGAGTGATATAGTTAACATTGTCAGTGAATAGTTTGATGACATTTTCATCACTAATTTGACATTTGGAATAGAATTTTATAACCAAAAAAAAAAGATTGCAAAACATATTGTCCAGGGGTTTCCAAACTTTCTTAGCAGAGAAAGTTTAACCTTTCCCAGGCTAAATCTTTAAGCAGAAGCACAGTTGGTAAAACAAACAGCAGTAAGTAGTTAAAGTAGGCTGGGGTGGAGAGATTAAGACCCTGTTTGAAGACCTTCTCCCTCTCAGCCATGAGGGACCCTGATGTTTCTCGGTGAGCATGCAGAAATCAGTTTGGATATTACTGTTCTAGCCCAGATCCCTTCATTAAAAGATGAGGAATCTCAGATCCTGAGACACTAAGTCATTTGTCCAAGGACACACATCTGGCAAGTGGCAGAAACCAGGTCTTCCAGCTCTGAGATCAGTCTTCCTTCCCGCTGTGTTATGCAGGCAGAGTTGATTCCCAACCCCAGCTTCATGTTACCAGAGCCTACTCTAAGTATCTCGAATCGCAAAGAATACAGCCAAATTCTCAAAAAATAGTGATAATTTAGTTTTAAAAATCTGTAACACTGTCTTTTTGGTGCTGATCAGAGAATGGGACAAATTTCATAGAATCAAGCAATAATGAGATAATGTCAAAGCTAAGATACTGTGAATGAAAAAAGGTTAAAGTCCACAGTAACATTCAACCATGCAAACCACACCCACACATTCAGACTCTGACCTTGAACAACGAATCCTTAGCAAATTCACAACCTATTAGTTTTACACCATTGTTATTTGGTAGGAGCAGCAAGTCAGGCGATGTTTTTCAAAACAAGGTAATAAAAACCCAGCATTTACTGTGTTAACATAGGCTTCTCTCTGCCCAGAATTTTCAGAATTTTAATAATAACCGACGTCAATGTTTAATTTAAAGCTAGAGCACATTGGTTAAAAAACTGCTAAAAATAATCTGCTTCATATTGACGGCTTTGGCTTTGTTGACTCATAAAATGTCAGGGTTGGAGAAAAATAACTAACGGAAGCTTCAGCTGTGATTGTACCTTTAATTATTGATGGTCCATTCTTAGTCTTCAGGCCGAACAAGTAAGATGCGACGTGACAGAAAAGAGGCCATATGATGAACTAAGTATGAGAGGCTCACTCTTGTGTCCATGAGACTTCTAAACTTAACACCTTACAGTAAAAGCCATGGTGTCCAAATGTCAGCCAATTTCATAGCATTCCGTCGTATTGGTAGGTAAAAGAAAAGGGAGAGCAGATATGGGAAGGAGAGAACTAGGAGTCGCCTGTGTGCCCAGAACAGCCAAACTGAACAGCTGTGCCTGAGAATCTACAAGAATGGTTTCCAAATGTAGTCCTCTCATTTACAGCAAAGACTCCAGGGTCAACCACCCAGGTGATGCAGGATCCCTCACTGTTGAGACAAAAAAGAGTTAACAGGATTAAGAATCAGCACAGCTGAGTTCTAGCTTTGCCTTATACCAACTACACATACTTGAGCTACTCATTCTCCTAGGGTCCTACCTCCTGTGTACCCGGCATACCTAAAAGTCCTTACTGACCTTCAGCTACCATTGATGGAGGCCAGGCACTCGGCTAGGTGCTTTATGTACATTAAATTGGTCCATTCTATACTCACATAAGGGACTAACATTTTTATCTTTGTCCCAAGATAATGCCAGTCAACTCCATGAACCCTGTACTTGTACTCATAAAGTGAAAAGCCGGAATTGATTTCTGAAAATCACAAACGCAGACATGACATAGGCTTTCCAGGAGGTATCAACATGCAGGTGAATCACGAATTGCTCATGACAATGGGAATAAATCAGCATTCAAGGTTGCTTTTTTTTTTTTTTTTTTGTCTCTAGTTCCCTTTTATAAAATTTACCAAATTCTGACATTTTCACGGACCAAGAGAACAAAGTCAAAGGAAATCTACGCACTCACTACCCCCCACGGGATCCAATTCAATGATTTGCAGCTTTGAGTTACAGCAGGCAGACAGGGCCTGTGGACATTTCTAGAGCAGTCAGAGAAGATGTGCCTCTCAACTCTGCTGGCCTAACAACCCAGGCCCAGACCCACCACGGGGAGGGAAGGCATCACAAGCTGCTTCATTGTGCTTCTTGAAAGTACAGAATAGAGAGGCTGGCCCTGAATAACAGAACATAGAGCAGCCCCAGAAATATTTTCATGTAACACCAGTGTCAGCTGCACATGGACTCGCTTCCCCCAAAGCAGGAGGAGCTTGTCCTGAACCAGGCACACTCGTGGGCTCAGACAGAGTTGTTCCATTCATCACCTATCCCATCAGCTTTTCCTGAGGGCTGCCGTGTGCCAGCCTTCCTTCCATGGGCCTATCCCTAAACAATAAAATGGGCAGAGAGGGGACGTATGAGTAGCTAACAGTGGCACTAGGTATGAAACCCTACGGGGGAAACAGAAGAAAGGAAACTAAGCAGATTATGGGGGAAGGAAGTGCAGAGGAGTTTCCCAGATAGGGCTGCCAGATTTAGAAAATAAAAGTAGAAGGTGCCCAGTTAAATTTGAATTTCAAATATACAACAAATACTTCTTTTAGTTTAAGTATTTGAAGCCAATATGAGACACATGTATACTTTAAAAAGCATTTGTTGTGTATCGGAAACATATTTAACTGGTGTCCTGTATTATATTTAGCAAGTTTCTTCCTCAAGGAGGTTGCCTGGCTGAGTCTTACTTTGGGAAAAGGTTGGAGATGTTTCACCCATTGGCTTGCTTTATTAAAGATGAGGTAGAGACACCTCTTACTCTACTTAGGAATAAGTTGTCAAACTCCATTCCTCCATCCTTGCAACTAGTGGTGCCATTTAACCTTGACCTTCAGGTTCAAACCCACTGAGGTTTTGGTCCTATCCCTCCTTATCAGAAGAGTCAATAGCCCAGGTGACTTAAATCACCGACCTTGCTTTGGCCCCTCCGGGACCATGCACCTGTCATGTCCAAAATAAGATTTGTGAGTTTTAAGAATGGGTGAGGGTCTTAGTTTTTACCTGACTGTCTTTAATGTTTGTGCCTAAGTTGCTATATGGTTTTTTGGGTTTATTGAGTGATTCTTGCTAGAATCTAGCACTAATAGATACTCAATGACAATGAAATGTTAGTTCAGCAACATGAAAAAATGGACCAGAAGGTAAAAGCCAAGCCCCAACTTTTCACTCTTACATAAGTTTTCCAACTGTCTGGCCCTTTTTTCACACATCTGTGAAATCAGTGGGTCAAATTACATAGATAATCTGTCTTCCCAGCCCCCTTTTAATCAAGTCTGAGCTGTGTATGCATCCAGGGCTAGACCTATGCCTTTAACAATCTACAAACCTGTTCAATTTCCCTTTTAAGGTGGCCAAGATTTAATGTGTAAAGATAATATTGAGCAATAACTCATTGAGAAATTACTTTTGCTAAATTTAGATCATGTCTTAACTTCAAGACATGATCAGAACTTCAAGAATTCAACACAAATTCCTCCAAATTTCTAGACTTGGAACCAGTTTCAAACCATTGGAGCTTCTATATCTTGATCCGATGCCCTCAATAATAAGCCGAGCCTTCAGACAAAAACTATCTATTTATGCACACAGCCTTGGTCATGAAGGCTGCCTTTTTAGCCAAGCTATTTTATAGGGCAAACATTTTTTCTCTAACAAATAAGAACTATTTTTTCTCCTACAGTTTTCTCTTTTTACATGTTAGAATTAATAAGCAAATTATGGCTGAATTTTCCTCTCAAGATTTATTCAATTAAATTAGTGGTACTCGACCTTGACTGAACATTAAGAAACATCTGGGGAGCTTTTAAAATGACTGAGGTCAGGGTCTTATCTTAGCTAAATTACATCAAAATCCTGTGAGGAGGAGCCCCCGACTTGCCAGGGATTCTGATGTGCAGCTAGGATTGAGAACTACTGAATTAAGACACCAAAACTGTTTCCATGGCATCAGATCTTTGTATTATCCTTGCAAGACATGTGAAGCCAATAGTAGGTCATCTGGTCTAAGGAGCATGGGGGAGAGATGGATGTAGGAGGAGACTGATGAAGAGATGACTCCGAGGGTCTCAAGCCACAGAGGATATTTGGCCATTATGATCACTGGGTAGAGATGAATGTTCACCCAGAGGCCTCTTAGGGTTTAGGTAGCATACAATTTGAAACCACTGCACCTGCAATGCCACAGACCAGATCACGGATCCCTTTCAAAAACCTCGCTCATGGCCACTACACCTCAACCACTGAAATGGAAGCGCAGTGCTCCCAGAAAACTGATATTCTTCCTTGATCCTTATCCACTGCCAGCCTCCTTGACTCCCTTCTCCTCTTCCTCTTGCACCACTGTCGTGAGCGCTGAGGCCAGTGTTTCTAAATGGGGACAGACCGTGAAGGACAAAAGGGCAGGACCCGCACATGTAATCCAAAGTTTACTTTCCTTTCTTCTTTGTGTCTAAATCTGGGCATTTGGAGAATTAACATTTATTGGGCACTTACAATGTTCCAGCTTGATTTCTCTTCATTGTCTCATCCTCATCTAATGCTGATCACACAGTCCTCTACAGAGTGACCGATACTATCCTTACGTTGCAGTTGAGTAGCCACAGGCTTAGAGAGAGGTAACAACATGTCCGAGATCACACACCCAGTAATCAGCACAGCTAACATGCCCCTCGACTGCTACTCCCTCCACGGTCAATATCTCCCAAACACTGGTGGAAAACTGTCTTTCTCTGGGCTTCCACAACACTCCGTTTCCCTTTTCTAAGTGCATTTCTTATTCTGCTTCATGTTGTGACAAATTCGGAAACCCCTCCTATACATCCTTACTCCTTGAAGGAACTGACTGTTGTACCCTGTTTACTGGTGTGCCCCCTTGTGACAGCACGATATTTGGTATGGGACATTTCCAATCAGTAACATGTGAAGGCAGAATGAATTTGGGAGTGAAGGAGTAAACGCTTCAAGAGCTGACAATTTTGTTCGAGAACTTAAATGCTCTGAAATACCAGGGAAGCTTTTGAATAAAGGATTTGAGATCTGGAAACTCTTGTTTTAAAATCACAAGTTCAATTAATCAAAGATATCCACTCTATAAGAAGGGGCTGAGGCACCAACTAAGTGGCCTGTGCTAGCTAGGCTCTACACTTGGGGAGGATGTTATCCTAGCAGCTGTCCAAAGCAAGAAGAGCTAGCAGGATCAGTTTAGAAATGGCAAGGTGATTTTGTCTCAGTTGTCTCACTCACACCATCAGTAACGATTGTTAAGAAACTGTTCCAGGAATAATCGAAGACTGCATCCAGGCTCAGCAGGAAAAGAGTATGATGTTTAACTAGCAATGTCTACCATGGGATAGGGAAGGGGAGGGAGGGTTGCAGCCATTCCGCAATATTGTTACCTCTAAGCTTATTTACAGTAACCTCTCTTAGTGAAGGTCTTCTTGGCATTTGATTCACAACTAAAAACAAATGCTGAATCCTAAGAGCATTAGAGTTGAGGCAGAGAAGCAAAAGATGGCCTAAAGAGGGAGGGAAAGTAGGTTTAGGAATATGGGGCCAGAGCTATTTTGAATCAATTAAGGTATCTGGGTGTATCTGACTGATGAAAAGGACCAGGATCTGGGTGGACAGCAATCACGTGGTAAGAACTGCAGTTGCATTACAACACAGGACCCAGCCATGCAGGGCAGAGCACGCATGTCAGACTTGCACCATCTCAGAGCTGAGAATTCAGCTACCCACAGTGAGACACACTGCTCTGTCAATGACAACATGATGCAATGAGTCCAGGTAACTTCAGTGGGCACAACTAGTTTCGATTCTGTGGAGAACTAGGCTGATATTCATTTAAGTTAATTCCAGATGAGAGACTAGAAGTGATAGAAAATCACACAACACTCTTATTGAAAAACCGAGTCTTATGTTACTCTTTAGAGGCACAGAAATGTTTTTAAATAAGAGTAAGAATAGAAAACTTCACTGGTGAAATGCAGACAATTTTCCATCACTTGGTTTATCACAATAATGAACATTTTAAATAAGCAAAAGTCACCTTGTGAGATGTGCTTGATTTTAAATTTCTATTCTCAAAACTAAAATTATAAAAGAGAGTAATGGATGCTTTCATGGAATTGTTACCTCAAAACATTTTAAGACTTGTTTTTGAAGAGAAAATAAAATTCATTTCAAAGATATTGGTGAAATAAGGATATTTTCATTGATAAGTTAAAAACCCTTGTATGAATAAGCCTGTAAGCATAAGGCTACCAGTCAAGGTAAAAAATGTAATTTATAAAATTACTAGTTGCAGATACTGGCTTGAGTTTGGATGTTATGACTTTCCATTATACCGAAAGGAGTTAAAAATTCTGGTTTTTTGAGATACAAACAAAGATAAATTATTTTTTCTTGTGGTTCCAAGCATCTTAGTAAACTCCTTCTTCTTACTTCCAAGCTATAGACAATTTACCAAAAAGTTTCTAAAATTTCATGTACTACAGCTGCGCAGGGCCGCAGACGGCAGAGGGAGGGAGGGAGGTGTGAGAAAAGGGGCCGAGGGAAGGCGGGCGGCGGGCGGTAACAGGGCACAGCTACGGCCGGATTTCCTTCCTGTGCCTGCGGTCCTGTCTAATTTCTAAGCCATTGTTTTCTCTATGACTTTAAAATAAACACTTTTATCTGTTAGAAAAAAATGAGACCTATTAATTATACTGTATTAAAAATTTTAATAAAAATATGAGAAATCACAGAAATCTGCGGTCATATACCTATATATTGCTATTGAACAACTTAAGCATGTACTTTTCTAATCTTTAAATATGTAATACATAGAGGGTGTGCAATAAATAATACTGTATATACTGACTTGTAACCTTTTTTAAAATTTAAAGTATATTATAAGTACCTCTCTATGTCAACGAATATTTAATATATCAGGTGCTCTATGTTCAAATATTGCACTGCATTAGTGCACCACAAATTACTTAACTATGCAATGACTAGCATTGACTTTTACATATTTTCACTTTGATAAATGCTACAATGACTGTCTCATAGCAAAATCTTTGTACTGATGCAGGATTATTTTCTTAAAATACATTTTATAACATGGATTCGCTTGTCCCGAAACGTAGGTGCCTTCAGCAGACTTTTCAAACATGGTGCCACATTGCCTTCTGGAGAGGCTGTGGAATCAACGCAGGGGGCACATCCCTGCATTCTCTCCAAAACTGAGTATTTCTGTGTCCTTAAAAAACAAACAAACAAACAAACTCTGCCAGTCTGTTAAGGGGAAATGACACTGTATTTTTTTTTCTTAATTTGCATTTTATACATCCCTTTTTAAAGGTCTCTTTGTGGTTCTGTTCTTAGTTTTCCATGCCTGCCTGTCTACGCACAGTGCCTAGCGCCCAGCGCCCAGCCCTGAAGAATGTGGCCACCGTGCCTCCTCATCCTCCTTTACTCAAGGAACAGCTGATTCTTCCCGACAAGGCGAACAGTGCCCATATGCATACTTCCAAGCTGAATGGATATACAGAGAGAGAGAAGTTATCCTCCACCACATTCCTGGCATGGCAAAAGATGCTCTGAAGACACATGATGAAGAAAAGAGCTGAGGTAGTAACAGTTCTTTCTGTCACAGAGATTCCCGGCTTGGATTTATTGCCACAGACAAGGAGAGGTTACTTCCATATAACCAGATAGATGGTCTAGAGGGCAGATGGCCATCACCACCACCAGAGAGATGCAGGCTTCATTGACAATCCTGGCAACACTGGGCAAAAGAGAAATAGCAAAAGGCTCATTCTCGTTGGCAGACAGGAGAAAATCACAGAAGTCCAGTCTCCAGGGCATGCCAATCTCTCTACAAAGTGACACAACATCTATCCACTTGAACCAATTATCTAGTAATAAATGTTGACAAGACATGCAGTGTGGTAGACCCTTCTGTGTGGCGCGGGCCCAGTTCCCACTCGGAGATGCACAGGACCCATGCCTACAAATAGGTTCTCTTGTGGGTAATCAGATTTGCAATATACCTAAGCTGCTTTTTGCTGAAAACTCCCTCACCCCACAAATGCTTACTGTGACTTCCTAAAATCCATGCTAAACTTTGCAGGGACCAGTGTAACCAGCTCAACCACTTTTGCCTTTTCATTTGCTAATATCCTTCTTCTGTGATGTGATAAGGGGCATTGGCTCCTTTGTTGTAACCAGGGCATAGGGAGTGAGGACCATCTTGTAATGTGAGGAGATATAGAAAAATGGCCTGTCATGGAGGAGGCCGAGGCTTTTGCTCCGCTTGAGAGAAAAGCCACGCTGTCGTCCTTTTTCCTCCACCAGACTCGGTAGTCCATGTGTATGTTTTTATTTCATCCATAATGATGCGGACACTGCTAGCCGGTGTCCGCATCAATGCAGGAAAAAAGGAAGAGAGGAAAAACACATTTCCAAATTCCTCACCTGAGAAGCCATGCCCCACGGGGAAAGGTTAACATAGGAGCAAGTCCAGGAGGCCTAACTCAGCCCCCAGCAGCAACGAGGGCTCCTATGGACCTGCCAGCGCCATCCTCCAAGTAGCCTAAGACGAGGAAGGCTTAGGCATCAGAGGTTCTGGGTTGGACCCCACTTTACCATATGTGAGGTCATAGACAAGTTATCACTTTCTCTAAGCACTAATTTTCTCACCTACAAACTAAAATTAATAATATCTTGCTCATAGTGTTTGCTATGGACTGAGTTGTATCCCTCAAAAATTCATATATTAAAGCTGTAATCCTTAATATGATTGTATTTAGAGATAGGATTTTAAGAAGGTAATTAAAGTTAAATGAGTCATAAGGCTGAGATCCTATCCTGATTGGATTGGTGGCCTCATAAAGAAGAGGAAGAGAGATTTCTCTGCCCCCGTGCACATGTACTGAGGAAAGGCCACATGAGCACACAGTGAGAATACGGCCATCTACGAGCCAGCAAGAGGGCCCTCGCCAGAACCCAACCATGCTGGCACCCCAATCTTAGACTTCCAGCCTCCAGAACAGGGAGAAATAAATGTCTGTTGTTGAAGCCATTCAATCTATGGTATTTTGTTAATGGCAGCCCAAGCTGACTCTGATAGTGTTGTTAGGGGAGAATTAACTGAAATTTTGTAGAGAAAATACACATCACATATTAAGTGTTCAATAAAGTTAAGTTTGCCTTTCTTATTCTCTACCCTTTCTCTTCCCATCACCCTCTCACCTCCCATAACCCTCACCCAATTGTTTGCCCAGCATGTATCAGAGTTCCCAACCAAGTAATTTATTCTCCACCTACCTCTTCCCACTCCTTCCCTGACCTTAATGTTTCCATCCCCATCCTAACAACTGGTCTGGATTTCTGAATGTTCCCTCTTTTTGGCCATTTGGTTTTTATGTGCTTAAAGCTGAATCCCACTTAATCCTGACTAATGAATTTGTCATTGGAAAGAAAAGACTTCCAATACTTTAGAACAGTGCCTGGTACATAGTGAACCCTGTAAATATAGTTATCATCACTATTATTATCCAGCATCCTGACATTATAATTAAACTATTTTTCTTTTCAATAAGAGTAGGCATAGTTAGTCATACTTTCCTCCAAATGAATAGCTGAAACAAGAATACCCACGCCAGCTATGGCTCTGTGATATGTGGTGGGGGAAGGGAAGAAAGAAAGAAAAAAATTCCTCTTTGGATTCTAAGAGGTCGCAGACCATGAAAAACTTGGTACCAGGGACCTGGGATCAGACGAAAGGAGGATCTAAAAAGAATCTAAGGATAGTACCTTTCTAGGCTCCACCATAGACCCCCATTGCTTGGACAAGATACACAGCCATCAGAGATAACGAAAACTTGAGAATGGGTGGAACACTAACCTGGGTACAGGACCAACAGCAGTAGAAATGGCCAGCACACCCTGAGGCAGGACACTGGATGCTTTAGAAACTCCTTGGGAAAATCCTAGTTGATGTCTTGGGGGTTAGGTCTCACTTTCTGTGTCTCTCATATCGCTGCTCAGAACTACTGAGTTCCCAATAAGAAGAGCAGAGGGTTCTGGTGAAAAGGAAATGAACAGTGAATGTGTTGGTGGGAGAGACATTGTCAATGCCATCATTAGAGACAGAAGTTTTTCAGAAAATGTGTGCTGACCCCTTTTCCAGCGAGAAGACAGTGAGACTCAGAAAATGAACCCAGGGTCCAGGATCATGATGTCATTAGCTTCAGAGAAAAGATTCAAACCCAAGCCTGCCCAACTTCAAGCTCAGGCTCTTCATCACATTATTATATGGTCTCCAAAGTTATTGGTCTTAATGTAAAGGCCAAGAGGAAGTCTCAGAGGCTTGATGACATAAGCAGATGGAGCTATGAACATCAATTAGTTGTCTAACTATCCGACATCAGCCCCATGAGTCAACAGCATTTCCCTCCATTGCCACCCACCAGAGAGGCTGGCTATCTTCAATCATCTTGTCCAATGCCAGACAACCTGCAGTGAGCCCAAAGCACACACTCCCGTTATGCCCACTGTACTGTGCCAGCAGAAAAGGTCTCTCTTTTCATTGTTATATCAAACAAAGAAATTCCTATCAGTGCTCCTTCATCGATAACTAATACACTTCCTGGTTTGGGCTGGTTAGAAGCATTTTTACTTCCGTATGAGTATGCCTATGTTTGAGCAGGACGGAGAGAGAAGAAAAGAGAGAGGCTGATCCCAACTCAGTCTCCAAGTACTCAGTCCCATCTGACTAGCATTAGATTGATTAGGTTGCCCGGGACGATGGCTCAGTTTGGAAGTGGAGCCGAGAAGGCAAGAGCTGTATTGGGAGGAGATCTGGATCAGGAGTTCAAATCGTGCCTTGTGAACTTGAGCATGTCTCAGAATTTTCTGGAGAGCATGTTAAAGTATCAGTTCCTGGATTCCACCACCAGAGAGGCTGACTTTATAGAGAAGGCCCAAGTATTTGCATTTCTATCACCCTCCCAGGTGATACTGGGATAGCATATACACAAGGCATAGCACTGAGTCAGAAGTGACTTGGCCAAGGGCATGCTAGCTACCACCTGAGCAATTCACAAAAACTGGGGTTGACCTTACTCATCTGAGACATGAAGCTGATAAGCTAACAATCAATGGAAGAAGAGACTGGAATGCAGAAGTTATTTTAGTATTTGCTAATAACAAGACAGGATTTTCTGAGCAACGGCTCAGTTCTGTGCCAAGTGCTGTGCGGGGGGGGGGGCATTTTAGATCACACATTATCTCTGATCTTCATAAAAACTTTCCAAGGGAGATATGATCACATTTAACAGGCAAGAGGCCTGAGGTTCCAGAAAGGTTCCTCACCCAAGATCTATAGCTAAGAAGTAAAAGAACTGTAATTCTGACCCCAATTTGAATGTCATCAAAGCATGCTTTTCAATCTCCCAAATAGGCTTAATGAGCCTCCTGGCTGCACCTAAAATTACTCACATGGTAACTCGTATCCAGTAGGCAGGAGAAGGTTGGTGCTCCTGCTACAGGTAGCAGCTTCAGCCTCCAGCTGCCAAAGCAGTGAAGACAGCGTCCCCCGTTGCCATCTGCTGCTGATGCTATTTCATGGAGTGCTTGAGACCTATGATTACCCACACTTGAAAGCAATCATTTCATCCTTCAGCCTTCAATGACCTGTAGCAGGGGTGCCTCGGGCTGAGAGAACATGTAGCCAAGGGCTGGGGGAAAAAAAAAAACTTTCAACATCCAAGGAACTCCAATAAATACCTCTTGAGAAAATATATTTCAGAATTAAACGTCCAACGCAGGGTTTTCATTTCCTAACAGCAATGGAAACAAGTGCCAAAGAGCAGGAGGAGACTTGCAGCGACCCTTGCCAATAACAGAAAATTATTTGTTGCTTCCCAAAGTGGTATTTGAGCCCAGCGGGCTGCACTTAAGATGTGACTGGATAATGGCTGTGTGACACACCCCTCTAATGGAGCTGTCACACAGGCACCGTAGAGCAGCCTCAGCTGAGTTTTTGAAGAAGTGCCTGCACAGCCAGTCCCTTGCTTGTGCTGTATTCACCAGGATGGAAGGTGATCCTCCTTTAGTGACTTTTGGGGGATGTTATGCATAGGTACCAGGAAGAGCTGCTCCTCTGATTTATCACGTGGGAGATCAGAAAGTAAAATCCAACTAGAGTCAGCAAAGCCAGGCTGGGTCTTTTTGTGGGGATTTGCTGTGTTCTCAACTGTAGTAATTGGAAAGTGGCCCCATCAGTAATCTCGTGCTGCCTTTTATGTTTTTATGGAAAAACTTCTACATAAAATCCCTGAAGATGGAAAAGAGGGAGTATCCATTTCCTCTCAGGCTACAACAAATTACCATATAGTCAGTGGCTTATAACAAGGCACATTTATTGTCTTAATCATTTTGGAGGTCAGAAGTTCAAAACAAGTTTCCAAAATCGGAGTGTCAGCATGGCTGAGTTCCTTCTGGAGCAATTTTCCACATGGTTATGTGTTATGGAGCCTTAATCAATTAATCTAAAGTTCAAAGGGGTACATAACCTTAGCAGGCATCTGGCTTGCAATGACATGAATAATGTGACACTCCCTCCCCAAAACTACCTGTTCATCAGCTGGTCCCTTGATCACTCATTTTCAGGAAGTCTGGGATTGTGAAAATTCCAACACTAGCCAAAAAGACCTTATTTCTCCTCTCTCTTTCCTGCCTAAACCGTTCTTTTTCAGCCAGCCTGGCGTTGCCTCTCCATATGCCACAGCTCCAGCTCAGGGCCTTTACTCCCATTCAAGGAACAAGTCTTTAAGGATCTCTACAGGGACGAAGATCCACAGCAGGGAGTTGTGAGTGTGCAAACTGGACCCAGTGACTCTTCCTTCTTTCTGCAACTATTGCAGGATAAAATGCTTGCAACCAGGAAAGCATATCCAAGTCTCCGCATAGCGTTTGGACTAGAATTACTCAGTTCGTACATTGAAATCCTCAAATCTCAAAATATCAGAACGGGGTGAAGGTGTAAAACAATAATATATGACGGCAAAGCCATACCACCGGTTACAATACTCATTCATTCTGCTCTGGGGGATTAAGACTGGGGATCCCTCCTCTAAACCCAAAGGGCTACACTGAGTAGTATGCTGAAGCCAGCTTGTTGTTACATTCCCAGGAATTTGGCAAACCAATTGTTCAACACACTCATCATTAAAATGTTTAATATAAATTTGTAATTAAGTAATATTACAAATAAAGTTAATAACTTCTCAAAGCCTAATACAATGATTTTACTACATTCTAATATATATATATATATAGAGAGAGAGATACATATACTCTTGAGGTTACTTATATCTAGCATAGCTATACGGTGGAAATAGTGGATAATGGTGAGCCACTACACATCCCCTCCCAACTCTGCATTCAGTGACATCATGTGTGCGACTTAAAATCAGCTGTGGTGGGAATATTCATGTCATAGAAATCTGCAAATGCCACAAGTCAGGGCTTGATTTATTGTTTTGCGAAGTATCTAGACCTAAGGATGTGATGAAGAAAATGTTAATGATGCAGTTTGCACTTGTAAAATATGTCAGGTCTATAACTTTGAGGAAATAATCTTCCAGTATTACAAAACTCTTATCCAATTTAGCAAACAAGCCATACCCATCACTGACAAATGAGTAAAGTTCCAACATACATCTTTATTTTTTAACTTTCATCTTATTATTTCATGTAAATGAAAATACTGAGCACCATTCATGCTGCAACTACACTCATTCATCAATTGCAACAATAGCTCAGAGAAGGATGAAAGAGTTCAGCAAAAAGTAATAAAAACACCCTGTGAGATTCAATTCACGACATGGAACTTATGAGAAGGAGTGTTTACGTTCTGTTATTGTTAGTGCGCATATTTTATGTCAGTAAAATTTTAAGAAACTCATAAACCTGTATACATCTATACCTACGTATACATGTAAGCTTTATTTTTGCCAAAGAAGTGGTGATTAAACATTTACTGCCACATCACTGTTTATATTTTTCAGAAAGAAGAAATTGGCCACTGAGACTAGTTACAAAGAAGAAAAAGAATATTCTAAGGCCATATCATTCACTTCTAGTAGAGGCTCATGAAGATGGACCCAGAGATGGGAAAAGAGGTTGGACACAAGCTGGATGGAATCTATGTTGTAATTACTGCAAAACCTTCTGTGCACAAAGCAGGTGGAGTCCAAGGTTATAAGAATCACTTTGAATTAAATCTTCTCAGGGCTCTAACAAGAGGGCTTTTGAGAAAATCCCCTCTCATAGAAAAGGAAGCCAGTGGGAACTATACAGATTCCTCAGTTTGAATATCTAAGATGCCACTTCCCTCTTTGGTTCAGTCACTTTCACATGCTTTGTCCTTTTGGCTTATGTGACTTTCCCTACTCTCCTTGTCCTACAGAACATTTGGGGACTAGATGTCCCATGAGGGCAGTAGTTGGATCTGTCTTATTCATCTTGTTAACCCTATCACCTAGCACAGTCATGATATAAAGTTCCCATTAACAAATATTTATTTAAATAATCGATTGTCAAAATCAAATGGAACTATGACCCTCTCTTTTATTCTTAGTTCCACTGATTATGGCTGGAATTTTATAAAGATATTTCAATATCTCATTCTCCAAAAGCAAACACACATACATGCACACACAAAGAAATGAGCAAATTTTTTAAAAATAGAGCTTACATGGTACAAATTTACATCCTTATTGTAGATAATAAGAATGTCTGCCAAGCACAAGGCCTCTGTTCTGTTTCCATATCTTGTCTGAGCCTTAACCACGTCACCTCCCTTGGCAAGGACCATATTGTTTTCTGTCTCCTGGGAACAAATTTGATTTAAGTCTTTTACAAGTCAAAGACAAATCACAATCCAAACTCTTTTGTGTTCTAAGACACCCCTGGCCTCTTGGGGACTCCCCAAAATGTGCAGTTCATTGTAAAGTGGAAATGATAACACACTGAACCTTCTTCAAGTTATCTGTTACACTTAACTCTTCATGGTTTTTCAGTTCCTGGCAAAGGGGGAAGTGAACAAATGCCAGGTGGTTACCATGAGCCTCTAGGAGCAGAAGAAGCTAGAAAAATGCAAGAGATGTTCCTAGGAAAACCACATCTGTTGGAAAATGTGGGACATGAAAAAGCTGGTGACAAATCCAAGAGGCTTTGGAGGTAGTGCAGACAGGCAACAGAGACAGAAGCAAAGCAAGAGAGGCAGAATAATGCTGTGACTGAGGTCACAGACTGACTTAGTATTCATCTTTTATTGGGTCTTGTTTGATGATGTAAAAGGTTGTCTAATTTAAAGGCACAAAATAATGGTAGGCACAGACTTCCCCATCAGTGTCTCTGTGAGTAGCCTTTAGATTTATAACCTCATCAAATAATCAGAGCTTAAATTAAAACATATATAGTCAACATTTTTGCCATGGCAAGGGGAAGGCAATTTCTTCACAGGATATCTCCTTAGACTTAATAAATGACTAGGGGTTTCAATTTCTTCCAAAAGTTGTATTCTTCATCAAACTAAAGTTTCAAGATCATAGTCATCTAGGTCTAAAGTCATAAAGTTATAAGTTTATGGCTGGGATATAGAGAGTTTGGTCATGGTGCTAAATAAAACAAAGTAAGTAAATAAAATAAAACAATGTAGAAGGGAGAATTCCAACAGAAGGTAGCATGCAACCATCAGCAATGGCCAGCATAGAAGAACCAGGCCTTCTTCATGAAGTCAGTCACCAGGGATTGCATTCTAAAACAGAAGATAAAATTGAAGGATGAAAACAGCCTGAGGTGGGTCCTCAACAAATTCAATAAAGGAAAATTGAAAATTTAAGAAATAGTAAGAAGCTACTATGAAGCAGAGTTCAAGAATAATGGGTGGGTCAAGAAGAATATAAAAACAACAGAGGGTCTGGGTTCTTAGAAAATGGTCTTAAGATCAACTCTCTAAAATTATTAAAACTGGGGTGGACCTTCTTGTGATGCACAATCCCCCAATCTTATAGGTCTTTTGGTAGAATATGGATGCAGTTTTACCAGGGACGCTATAGAAAATATTCTTATTTTGAATTAAGCAAGACAGAGTTCTATTCAGTCTAACTCATGTTTGTTATAAGGATAAGTGTGGCAATAAGGTGAAAACAATGCTAAATATTAAAGAATAGAAATTGCAATGTGGTCATATCTAAAGAAATGGAAACAAGAGGTTATTCTGTATTTGCTGAAGCTCTAGGAACCTCACCAGCCAAAGACTGGGGATTTTAGTCTCAGATAGGCGGTCACTACCATGACTTAGCTCTCAGTTACCCTCTCTGTTTCTTTCTGTCTCTTGCTCCTCTTCTTATTACTACTTGACTTCCTCTTCAAGGCCATTCTCTGCTTATTCATAGTTCCTGCTTCTTCATAGCTTTAACTTACTCAGAACTTTGCTCACTCATGTCTATCATGGTCCTTCTCTATGCTCCCACTGCTGATGATATGATTTGTTACACAGCACAGAAAAACACAGAAAGCAAATTGACTATCCCATAAAATTCATGGTTTGGTTGAGCTTTTAGCACTAGGTGATACCACTGACCATCAATTAGCATACAATTTGTCATACATTTGAGTCAGATCCTTACATCTGATCCCAGCCTCTGTCTCCAGAGAAGAATGAGGTCATGTGGTAAAGAACATAGCAACTCGAAGAGCTGGCCAACTCTGATAGTTGGCTACTCAATATGTTCTGTAGGAAATAAAGTTTCTGTTTGGAAAGAATAGTGAGCACCCTGATTAAACCATTAGAACAGTGCGTAGGAAGAAAATGGAATAAATAAGTCTCTAAGGTCTGTCTCAACTCTCAGCCTATAATCCTGACAGCTGAGAGTTGGTATGCAAGGAAAACGAATACAAACACCCCACAGCCAAGCTCTGAATGGAAACTTAAACACAACATCAAATAAGAATTCTGGTGGTCTTATTAGAGGCACCACTATTTTACCTGCCATCTGGGTTGTTTTGACAGCAACTAAACACTAAGAAAGTGAAGTTTTGTCCAGAATGATAGAAAGCATTCCTTTTTCAGGGACCAAAATAAAAAGGCAATAATCAAACCCAGCTGTCTGATATTTCTGTCTGGGTAATATTTCAGACAGTTGAAGAGGGGGACAATGGGCTGGGCCTGGCACACAGTCTCACACTGAGACTGCTAGCCAGCAATATTTTTTCCTAGAAAGCAACCCAGCGGGGAGCCTCTGTGAGACAGCGAAATATAAATTATGCATTTTCTGTTCTTTGTCGACTACCCCCAGAAAGCCTGGTTCTGCAAAGGCAAACAGAGCACAGCAGAAGCCATTGAAACGAGGCTGCTGAACTACAGCTGGAGGTCATTGCTTGCCAATGACTGTGCATGTTACAGAGGGCTGCAGGCAGCAGCCCTGATGGTGGCAGGAGAGTAGAACTGTCCCTGGTCTGACTGGGAGACACACCCATCCATGAGTTTGTCTGCCACAGCCATGTATTAAATATGGGGCATTCGTTCTGATCAATGATCAAATACTACCAATAATGTACAGGAGTTTAAAATTGTACTGACACACCAAACCATTCACCCTCATTTGACATGTTCATGTAGAGTTCACCCTTCGTTACCTGGCCAAATCCTACATATGGGAAATTTCTGGGTCAATGGTATTTTCAAAGCCAAGTAAACTTTTTTTCATTAAAAAAAATGTGGTGCTTGCCTAAATTTTCGCATCATCTGTTCTTCTTCACTTGGTGCAGGGACTATTGGGCTACATCATCCTTGAATGCCTACAGACTAGATGAGAATTTTGTTGTAGTTTCATCTCTGGGTAACCCACTATCTACTTTCAGACTGTGGGGTTGTTTGTGAACATTTTTCCAGTAGAGCTGCCTTTGCTGCTTGGGTACCTTCAGCTATGGTTAGGAGCTGACTTTCTTGCACATGGGCATATACCTAGATGCATGAATATCTATTTATTTCTATAATATTTTGATGGGACTTGGTCATCTTTTTTAATTGTGGTCCTAGTAACTTGTTTTACAGAAGCCTTTGCAACATCTAATTTTCTTGCTCTTTTTCCTAGAAGTACTTCTAACATGTAGTTTTAGAAAAAAATAACTTCATAAACTTTTTTAAAAGTTACATAAATTCATTCATTACTCCCAAAATAGTTGAATTACATTTGCCCTGCTACCTAAAAGAGCATTATAAATTATGCCTTGTAAACTATAAAATGTAATAAAGTTTAATCTTTTGCTATTTCTTGGATTAAAGAAAGTGGACTTATTGGAAACCTTAAATTAGTATTTGTCACAAGCAGGTAGGCCAGATTGAGAAAAATGGAAATAAATATTTATAAATCTATCCCTAATTATTATTAGAAAACCACATCCAATTGTTAGTTATTCAATCAACAAAAACTAAATACTATACCCACATGTGTATGTATGTGAATACACATGTATATGTGTACACATCTGCATGCATGTTACAGTATTGGCCCTGGAGCTCTCTGCCATCGGAGTGGACAGATAAGGAAACAAGTGATGTACTAGAAGGCTCCTGGATTCTTCTGTAGAATCAGAGTAGAGCCACTACAGAGATGTCAGCTATGCCCTGGAGTGTTGGGATGGGGAAAAGGAAAGTGTGTGGCATTAAAACCTCAGAGAAGGTGGTGTAGAGATGTTGAGTCTTGAACAAAACATTGGTTCTCACTAAGGAGACAGAGATGGAAGGCAAACCCCTGCCAAGTTATACTCTGTTCATCAGCATTGGGTGAATGAAAAGTTCAGGTCAAGGAATAAGAGAAGCTTGATGAGGCAAAGGTAAAATTTCAGAGAAGTTTTAATGCCATTCTTTTTTTGTCTTTTGTAAAGAACTTGTATATATTCTTGGGTAACAAACATCCTGAGTCCCAGTTCGGATTGGCCCGTGGTCACAACTCCAAATGCCAAGGTGAGAAGGATTCTGGTACTTTTACTGAGTCCCAAGAGGAAAAGAGCTGTGATTCCTCATGCCTTGAACAGGTTCAAGTCTACCGTGCATGCAGGAGTGGAGCCTGACAGCATATCCACCAGCTACTGGTCACTGCCAACTGAGCCAAGTTAGACATGTAATAAACATTCCCTGTCTGAGAGACAGGAAAACACCTTCACAAGGATGTCTTCTTTGTTTTTTATTTTGATAGCACTTGCCATTACTTTTGCTTTCTCTATTCTCTCATATCTCTTCAATATTTTCCTTGCTTTTGGCCCTTGGAATTACATCCAGTCTCTGTTTGAGATTCTCACTCCATCTAGTCCTCTGAGGGCCTTTCTTTATGTGATGATGAAAATGGTGATGATGATGATGCTTATAAGCCTGATATAGACAGATGTCAAAAACTTGACCTAAGATAGAGACTTGGGAGATCAAGGAACAGGAGTGGGCAAGCTGGGGAATGGTGCAACACTTTCAATAATTGGAACAGTTCACAACATTATAATCCCTTACTTTATTGGATATTTTAGAGGTTAAACAGAACTTTCTAAAGAAGAAAAGTCACTGGTGTAATAACTACAAGATACAGGGAACAAGAAGCATAAATGGTAAGTGTAAAATAGACACAGGGAGTTAAAGAATAGTATAGGAAATGGAGGAGCCAAAGAACGGACATGAACTAAGGTGGGAAAATGCTGGTGGAAGGAGGGGTACAGGGCAAGGACAAGTAAAGGGAAGAAAAAATAGGACATTTGTAATAGCATCATCAATAAAATACATTAAAAATAACTACTTTTAGTTTCCAGATTTGATGTTTTAATAACTTAAATCCTCGCTGACTCTGTGGGATTGCCCCTCCCCTGGTCTGCAAGCACACCTTTCACATGCAAACCAACCAATCCAGAGCTCACACCCCAACTTTTTTTCTTCCTTTTTAAAATTTAAATTATTTTATTGTTCAATTACAGTTGTCTGTATTTTCATACCCCCACTTTTATCAAGCCCTCATACTTAGGGCCACTAGCCCCCTGCTCTCAACACCCCAGACTCAAGTAACAGACAACTAAACCCAGCCACTATGCTCCAGAGCCCACCGAAACTATTCAAACTAGCCAACCCTAAACCTGTTTACCCTGTCTTGCCCATTCCTTCCCACAGAAACCACACTAAGGGCTCTTGCTCACATTGTCCGCTCATTCCCTCTACCTCCTGACCAACCCTGATGCTTCCCTATAAGACCCCCATGGCAAGGCATGGCCCTCCTGTTGGGATCTAAGCATAAAGAGTTATCCTTTCAACAGCAATCATCTCCTGAGTTTTGGACTTGCCATACCTGGATTATAATAAAAATCTACATGTTCAAATAAATGTTTCTTGAACTGAGCTGATTTCCTTGGACCTTTCCAATGCAGAGTGACCCCAGAGGTTGCCACAGCACTTGCGCTTCTTCTGAAAAGTCTTAATTTCTTAATGCTAAAAAACTTTTAGAAGAATGAAAGGACAGAGAGATACATAAAGAAAGGAGGAAAGAAGAAAGACATACTAACTTTTATAAGGTAAAAAGGCATCACGCTGTCCAGGTGGTCCAAAGATCTAATTCCCACAGTCAATATTGTGTGATGAGCTCAGACTCCAATGACCCAATGATGAGGCTCTAATCCACATATTTGCAATAATGGCATGTGTCC
This sequence comes from Glossophaga mutica, assembly GCA_039655065.1. Classification (NCBI taxonomy): domain Eukaryota; kingdom Metazoa; phylum Chordata; class Mammalia; order Chiroptera; family Phyllostomidae; genus Glossophaga; species Glossophaga mutica. The sequence goes on from CM077308.1 coordinate 27,153,434, forward strand.
CAGATATACCTTTATTTCCCCCAGGCCAAATTCCTGTTGCCACCATCAGGACAAAAGCTCCTTATTTAAGATTATAACAGAACAGAATTTATTTCCTGATCGGGAACAGAGTACACTGGATAAACCAGGCCTCAGCACACCAGTTTCCTTTTAGGCTTCCTACCTGGTAGTCCTGCTGAGATTATTGTTTTATTAGTTCATTTTTTGGCATTACTATTTGTAAGGTAAGAGGGAAGATGTATTACCATATCACTATTCCATGTTGGTCCCAGCAGACTGGACTAGGTCTTGCCAAGTTCAGTCAATGTGAAGGACAACTAAGAGGGCTATTAGGTGGGCTTCTGCAAGAGTTCTACCCATGAGGATGAGAGTGATAAACTATACCAATCAGGTCTTCTCCCTCGAAACTTTGAATTCAAGAGAACCAGGAAAGAATTTAAATCCAGAGGAAAAGTCCAAAAAGAAGTAGTGCCTGTGAGAAAAGCTGAATCCTTCAATGGTGGGGCCTTACACTGGGAAAGAGACAGAAGTAACCCTGCTGTTGGAACCACACTGATACTCAAAGACATCTTAGTTGGTAAACCGCTTTCCCACACTGCCTGGAAGCCTTGGCATAGTTGATAACGTGTTCTCACATGTTACGCTTATTCTTGCACTTAATGGATTATGAATGAGGCTCTCCTGCTTGAGGGGGGGCATCAAACAGACTACAATTACCTGATGAGAGAAAAATGTTGAAAATACAGATTTCAGTACTCTGTCCTGAAGATTAAGATTCAGAAGATCTGCAGTGAAAGACCAAGAACATGTACTTTTTATACTTTTTGTAGATTTCCAGATGATTATGCTAATAGAACAGGACTAAAAACTCTTGACCCAACACAATAACTAGTCAATTCAGGTTCCAGAAGTAACAAAAGATTCGTGGAAAAGTGTACCTGATGGGGAAGGAGAACGCTGTCGGCTCCCCACCCCTAAGTGAATGAACAGCAACGTACTAGTCTCCCATCCTCTTAAACAATATGATGGTTTGGGTTGTCATTTCAAGACTAAGATCCCCAGAAAAAGGTGACATTATCAGAAAAACTAAAAGCAAGGAATCATTTTCTAGCAAGTGTGAGGCTAGTTATTGAGACAATTGTATGGAATATTCAAGAGGGGACTGTCACAGGAAAGTGAAGATCAGTCTTCATCACTTAAGCCCATGTGCAAACTGTCATTGGGTCCAAGCGTCAGAGGCTTGGGATCTAAATCATAGTTAAGAGCCTGGGCTCTGAGAGCAAATAGATATAAGTTCAGATTTCACCTCTGCTCTCCAAGTGCAAGATGTATGACATTTGGTAATCTTTGTTAAGTCACCTTTGCTTTAATTTTTTCATCTACAAAATAAGAATAGTACTGATATCTTCCTCATAGATTTGTTTTGAAAATGAAATGGGACAATCCATTTATACCACTTAAAGCAGTGTCTAGCACATACTACTTGCTTATTAAATGCTATTTTGCTGCTTCTGCTCTTGTTATGTTTATTCCTCATGCACCTGCTAGCATGTAAATTGAGATACAAGCACTTTTTTGCTCCTTGCTCCTTGCTGCCCTGCTCCACTCCCTCATTCAATCCATATATGTTTTCATCCTTTTTCTTAGCCCCATTGGACTGGATGTTTTCCTCTGATATCTCTGGGTTTCTGACTTTTGAATTCCTCATGGAAACTCCTTTACAGGGACTCCAACGAATTTCCCTAGTCTCGTGATACCTCTGATAGAATACCTCGACCAGCATGCTCCTGAAAATCCAACACCAATGTGGCCTGCTTGAGCCCCTCTGAAGTAAAGATTCAGAATTTGGGTAAGTTATAGCTTTATTAACAGATTGATGACTACTTTATCATGTACTGCAACAGCACTTAAGCCCCACACTGGTATTCATCAATGGTGAGCTCTCAGGCATGCTAAGGTTCTCTAGCTTCAAATTTCTGATGTAAATAAGAGAGCAAAGGCTTATAACATCTATTATAAAGTTCTAGCCAACATCTCCACCTATTAATTGTGGGGACCATCTTTTTATGCATTGTCTCAATTTAAATTGCTTCAGTTTTCCTGGAGAACTTGTTCTTTGAAAAGGCCATATTTTCTCACAGTTTCTATGCCAGCCTGTGACTAGCAGGAATCCCAGCTGGACACTCAGTCTTTTTCAACATCTTAGTCTCTTTCACTGGGTTTGATCTGCCTCTCCTGAGCTCCACCTTATATGACTCAGAAAAATCATTCAAGTAGCTTTCCTCTCACATTGTTTCATTGAAAGCTTTTCCCCCCACAGAGAATGAGGTCTGTTCTGATTAGCATAGAATCCAGCCAGTTGTTTTTGTATGATCAAGGACAATTTTTTTTTCCACCTGCACCAGGAGGTTTATAATCTACCAGCTGGAAACATTTTCTCTAAAAACAGCAATGTTAAAGTGTATAGGACTGAAGGCTGTAAAGAAATATCTGGCATTTCCTCAAAGAAGTCTATATTGTATCCAGAGCTTGATTCAGAATATATTATGTTCTGTTCCAGAGGTGACAAAAGGTTTAGCAGAGAAGCAACCTTGCATATACCAGAGATGGAAGGAAGAGAGGGCTACAGTTGGAAGCATGCAAATCGCAGAAGTTGTTTCAATCACTCATCCTCAAACCTTGCTTCACAGCTCATGGTAATGATCAGTTATTCTATTGATTCAGACCACAAAGAAGAACTGGACTTTTCCTCTGAACATAAAAATGAAAAAAAAAAAATGTAGCAGCTAGTCTTTACAAATGTCCCACAATGAACCACACTTTTCAGTATTCATGCCCTTGTTGTAGTCTCTGCCCTTGTATTTAGTCTGGTACTTTGATTTTTCTGAAACAAATTAAGATATAATACAAGGAATGCTGCATGCCTTCTGAGGCTGGGTGAGAAGAAGCCCTGTAGTGTCCACCTTGGCTTCTGGTGTGCTTACTCTGGAGAAGCAAGCCTCATGTAACAACTCTGACTTCTGAGTGAAGAAGCAACCCTGGATGCGTAGCCCAGCTGGGTCTTCTGATGCCTCAGCTCCAGGAGACATTTAATTGCAACATATGAGAGAAACCAAGATGGTACTACCCAGCCGAGCTCGTCTGACCCACAGAAACCTGAGCAACAAATAATAAATTATTTTAAGGCAGTAATATTGGACATGGTAAGGGAGATGTGGTTATACCATAGTAAACACTAGAGAAATATTTTAAAACATTTAGGGCACTGACTCCAAAGAGTACATGACATCAGCCTTGCATTATATAGGATTTGTAGTTGAAAATGTTAGACAGAAGCCGATATTGACAAGCAACAAAAAGGGAGTTTTGTTGTTTCAAGTGACTGAAGATTTTAGTTGTAAATCCAGCCATAAGTAGATCTAAGTCCTCAAATGAAATACCAGGTAATCCATCTTGTTCCCTCCCTTCTCAGCTGGCTTGGCTTTCCAGCAAGTTCTTGGCTGTGTAAACAAAGTGACCTACAACAGCTCTGTGCCTGGAGCTTCCCCTCTGGAAGCTCCTGAGGAAGGAGAGCTTTCCTTTCCCAACAGTTCCGATACACATACAGCAAGAGGTAAAATCAATATTTTTTAGAAACACATGGGCTAAGAGGAGCAATTCCATAAACAAAATAGGGTGCTCGTGTTAGCTATGATATTACTTCAGGTGTAGTAGCAGGAACCTAAATTGTAAAATAGCTTTACTACTCAGCCCACAAGAATGGGTGAAATATTACCGTTTACAACAATATGGGTGGATCTTGAAAATATCATGCTAAGTGAAATAAGTCAGACAGAAAAAGTCAAGAACCATATGATTTCACTCATATGTAGGATATAAAATTAAAAGTAAAAAATAAGCAAGCAAAACAAGCAAACAAACAAAAATTCAGACACAGACAACAATATGGTAGTTGCCAGAGGAAGAAGAATTGTAAAGAGTAAAGAGGGTCACATACATGGTGACAGAAGAAGATTTGACTTTGGGTGGTAGGTACACAATGCAATATACAGGTGCTGTATCATAAAATTGTATACTTAAAATCTGTATAATCTTATTAACCAATATTACCCCAATAAATCTAATTTAAAAAATAAGTATTTCTTTCTCACATATAAATTCAAGCAATATAGCACCTGTTTTCCTTGAAGACTTCAGAGACTCAAGATTCTTTTATCTCACTGCTTTGCCATTATTAATATATAGATTCCATCTCTTGGCTTAAATGGCAGGTCAAGTTCTCCACACCATGGCCACATTCTCTGAAGTAGGAAGGAGGAGAAAGAGAAAGGAAGAATGTGTTCTTTCTCTTTAAGGGAAGAACGCAAAAGTCATCCATTAAACTCTGCTCACATCCAATTCACTAGAACTGAGATACTTGGCCATGCCTAGCAGCAAGAGAGTCAGGAAATGTAGTCTTTCTTGATGGCCCTGTGCCCAACTAAAATTTCTGTTTACTACGTAAGAAGATTTCTGGGAAACAACTAGCAATCTCAACATATTCAACTACCAGTAGAAAACAAAATGGGGCATTTTGTTTTATGAATGGGGCATTTTGTTTTATAAATAAGAAAACAAAAATCACTCACTGCATACACCTTGATAAAAGTTTTATGCTCTAAGATTTTTCTAAACAATATAGAATTTTTTTCCTTGAAAATTATTACCAGTGGCACTGTTAGTACTGCAACCCTCCATTTCTCTAGTTAGAAAGTCTGCATGATACTTGGGGGAGGGGAAGGTGTTTTCATTTGTTGCCTATATCATTTTTTGAAGGTTGTGCATAAACTTTTTTGTTGTGGACCGTTCAGCCTGGTTTTAGGAGTTGTAACCCTCACCCCATGGTGGGCTGTGTAAGAGCCTAGGGACCCGCTTCATCTGGGTCTGTTCCGTCAAGAGGACATGAGCCACTAAGGAGACAAAGCTTATCTCCCTGGCAGGAGCATCACTTCTGCCTCATCCATCTCTCGCCCCAACGCTTGGTCGCTAGTCAATGATGGGTAAGACTCCTCACAGGAGGGGCAACCTAAGCCAGACACAACCACTTGGGAGGCCCTCATGGAAGGACTCAGGGGAGCTGAAGCAAAGAGGATGTGATGGACCCTCACTGCCCACCCCCCCAGCTATTCTGACATAGCCCGAGTCCTCATTTCGGTCTGGGAGATATCTTCTGCTTCCTAATCAGCTTAAAGCCTGAAACTATCAGGGCCAGCAGTGTAGCCCTGTGCTGGCCAGGACGGTTCCCTGGGTGATCAGGCATAAGAAAGAATTCGTAAAGTCCTGCAAAACCTGCTTTGTTTGCTAAGAGTGCTCTCATTTAAATGATAAGGGTCCCAGGAGGAAATGAGTATGTCTCCCAAAGTTTTTCAGCTCCCTTTCGGACATTGACTCAGATTAAGCCTTCAGATTTCTTTGACATGTTAAACCTGTATTCCTGTGTATTGGAACCCAATAAAAGACTAGTGAGGATGGGGCTCTGGGTCATTCTCTGAGAGTTTGACTACCTTTCTTCCCCAAGCAGTCATGTCTTGGTAGTTTTATTTTCATCCATGACGGAGGGATGGGGCTCTGCAGACAGAGCCCCCCACATCTGGCACCCAGGACAGGAGCCCCCCTGCACTTTTTAAATTAAAGAAGTACAACAGGTAAGTTAAAATATGTTTATGAGCATGACATTCAAAATTAGCAAATGCTATTGTGTTTGAACAGATGCTACTGGCCTTTCTATTTTTTAGAAAATAAAATATGGCAGGTAAAATTAATCCTGTGTTCTATTTTCCTCACTCATTGTCTTCCTTTCTCTCTAGATGCACCCCACTTTGTAAATTTTGTGCTCAACCATGCACATTATAGTACTTCTCTAATAATAATTGGAATTAAAGAACTTCTCCGAGGTCACATGACCAATAGCGGCGGAGCCAGTATTCAGAGCCATGAACACTAACTCTGAAAGGAGTGCACGCTTCTAAAATCAGTAATGAAAACCAGCCACTATGTCTCAATCACAATAAATGATATTGTTTTGCGCAAGTTCTTTCTTTTATTTTGATAAATGTTGCCATTTGTTGCACTCTGCAGTATGACATCTTTATGAAAATTTATTATATTTATCCTTATTGACATATATAAATCTAGTATATTCATTTTAACTGTTATGCAATATTCTGCAGGCATAACACAATTGTATACTACCTGGGCTATTTTTAAATGTTTTCAGAGAGTTGTATCTGACAAGATACTGATAAGTTAAATGAACATTCTTATCTTTTAAAAAAAGTTCAATTTATATAATATATCTTTATGGCAAATATGTTACTTTAAAAAAATTCAAAATAAATAAACAAAAGAAAAGGTATTTCTCTCCATTGTCCAAGAAACCCAATCATACTAGAAAACTTCATCACTAAATAATTGACTCTTTGACACCCTTTCCTGGAATCTGTGACCAGTCCAAGGCAGTGGATTGCTTGCAACCAAATCCAAAGTACTGAACACTTTTTGAATAGCACTTATTCACTCAAAATCCTCTTTTCATAGTACTCTAAATACTGGAAGAATACTTTACATACTAACAAGTAATAAGACTAGAACTAACTAATAACCATGCTGCTATTTTTCTTGTAATATCAGTATAATGTAGCAAATATGTAATATGTGATATTTTAGAGAATCTTTTATCTTTAAACATATGTGATATTTTAGAGAATCTTTTAGCATTATTTAAGAAACTCTGCTCCAAAATTTAGTTGAGGGGAATGTAAAGAAAAAAGAAAATTAACACACAGAATAAAGGTGTCCCTGGGAATGTTCTTAATTCTAAAGAGCACTCCTCAAGGTATAATTGTATAAAGCAAAGTTGTGAAAGTATCTTTCATTATATATTGAAAGAGGTTAAGTAAAGAAAAAGGAGGAATGCTTCTTGATCAAATAACTTTGGGGAATCCTGGGACTAGCAGAATTTAACACATTTTTCTTATTGCACAGATATAACAGTTCTAAATAAAAATATACTTCAAGAATTCAAAAGTCTAAGGAATACCTTTGCTCATATTCAAGAAGGCAATTAAAGTATTTAAATTCAGGAATTTGGTGAGTTAAGGTCAATTAGCAGAGAGACAAATTAGGACAAGGTATTTCCTTAAAAGGTAAAGACTCCAAAATAGAAACTGACTCAACTAAATAACTTCTAAAATATTATTGCCCAAAAGGCGTGCCACATAACACTAGAACTACAAGATATCTCACAGACACACACACACATTCATGACTAAATAAATGACTAAACCCATGAACTGAATACATTTGGAAAATGATGTTTACTATATCATTCTCTTAAAATCTTTAAAATAGCCCTGGAGCTTTTGGAAACATTACATTATGTTTATACAGTGGCAGAAAGTAATATCAATCCTCAACCTGATTATCTTTCTACCCCCCAAAACTGGCTTTGCCTCTGCCAAGTAAAAAGATCTCCAACTTCGAGCACCAGTTGATTCAATCTTTCATTCAACTGGGAAACACTCGCTGATCAAAAGACATTAATACATCACAATGGATAAGTGAAGTGGAGCCCTGGATGGTACGGAATGACATGGAAAATGTGTGCTAAGACTAGCCAAGAAGAATGCCTCTATCACAGAACTCCCTTAGTGACTGTGGGACTCAAGGAGTTATCTGTGAAGGCCCATGATAATCCTCTGTCCCCTTGCAGGGAACCTACCCTTGGGGTACTTAGAGAAGGTTGAGTGCTTTGGCATGTTATGCCTGTGTACATTATTAAATGATACTATTTTTCAGAGAAATAGACTTCCTTCACAGATTTATGGATGTCCCTTTCGTCTGTCAAGATGATATGCAATAGGCTAAGACGATGTTATATCAATATTTATTTGATAAACTAGCTAACTTAGGCGACCTGGCATGCTTGCAGCTACTCCGGGAAACAAAAGTGGTTTGGTTTTTAGGGTGTGTGTGGTGGGGGGGGCAGGACCAAAGCAATGGCTTCAGTCCCACCTCTTCAACTCTCCTCTCATTGTGTGTGTATCTGGATTCCCTGGGGCTCATTTCTAGGAGTCACCCCAGGCCATGGAGGAATATCCCAGTTATAGACTTAGTGATGGGGGGAAAAATCAATAAAACATGTAACTTAAACTCCTTATTTTATGGGTTAAGAAATTAAGATAAAGAAGGGCTTGTCCAAATGTCCCAGAGCCACGGAGCCATTTAGCATGGGGCAGGGCTAGAAGGCAGTCAGCACAGAGGGGGTGTCAGCACGATGATGTATGGGAATATTAGCAGCATTGGAATGAGATGGCTGGGAGGTCACTTCAGTTTGACCCCAAGATTTTTAAGTTCAAGCATTTAAGGGGTTGTTCATGTACATACAATCTGCAAGCTAAGTAATCCAACAGCAACCATTTCCTGGATCTTGTTTTATTTAGAAGGTGAAGTGCAATGAAGAAGTATATACATCCTGAAAGGGAAATGTATATATCTAGCTCCTTTTCCTTCAAGTCACAGTTAAAATGTCACCTCTTCAGAGAACTCTTCCTTGGCTACACTACTAAAATACTCCCCATGGCTCTGTCTCATTTTATCCTCTCTGTTTCCTTCACTGTACATATTGCACTCAGAAAATTAATTTACTTGCTTATTGTCTCCCCCACACACCCCTCGTATTGGAACATGCAATTCTCCTTTTCACCAAAAGGTGTATCTGGTGCCTGATATAGCGTCTGGGTCAGAGAAGACACGCAGTACCTGAGTGGGTGAAGCCAAATTCACACAGCACACAGGAAGGGATGGGCCAAGACAGCTCCAGGCCCTCTGTGATTTATGTGGGAGAGCGATGCAAGAAGAACATTGAGGAGGACTTCTAGGCCGTAGGACCAAGACCCAGAGAACGCAAGCAGTTGAGAAAAGGTTAGACAGCAGGAGGCTGGGCTGAGCTCCAGGAGGATCAGACACATGCAGAGTAAAGTGAGGGGAGTTAGGAGCTTCTTGGAGGCCTGTGAGCTGAGCGCTCCCTGAGTCAGCCGGGTAGGAGTTGCCGATGGAGGTGTTAGGCAGCTCGTTCTTTGTTTAGGCTGAGAATAGAAATGTCTCTGAGACACTGAAACCCTTTCCTGAAGTCTTTATGTTGACACTACCCAGGCTTCCTCATCCCCCACCCTCCTACCCTGTGCCGCTACCACCCGAGCCCACCATGATCAGTAGAGGAAGTCTGGAGAGCCAAGACCAGTCCAGCGGTATTTCAGCCTCTCCATGGTGCCTCCTCCATCAGATGTCCACTACAATAAATGGAATGACCAACTGGGGCTAATGGGCATTTAGAAAAGTTGTCTAGGGAGATCCTTAAAGGCAGCATGCCAGAAACTGGGAAAGGGAAGTTTTAGGCCAGGCCACCAGGGCAGAAATTCGCATATGCTTTCCCCAAAAAGGATTTAAAATTTTTAAAACCTTCCTTGGCAGAAAGTGTGTTGGCTGCAGTAGTTTTCTGCACCCCTTCTCCCCAGCAGGTTAAAGGCTCCCTGTATCCTGCCTAGACATCAGCCTCTGCTTCGTCAGTATCCAAACTGCCGAGCTCAGATACTCCTGTTTTACCCCCTTCCAAGAGCAGGCAGTTTTCACCCCAGCTCTGAAAAGGATAAACTAAGCCTGTAGCAGAATGCAGAGGCAACGATTTGCAAAAGGCCAAGGGCAAATGAGTCTCTGGAGAGAACTGGGCACAGAGCGTGGTACAAACATACAGAGACAGCCACAGCACCTTAACCAGATGGAAAGGGTGAGGATGGAATTGAGACTGGTTTAGCCACACAAAACAACCTAGTGCCCGGAAAGAGGAAGACGACCACCCATTAAGGCTTCCTTTCCTATTCTGGAAATTGCAGTCATACACCCCACATGTTTTGAAGAAACAGTCTAGATAAAGTCAAGGCATCAAACAACTCCTAGATCATAGTGGTTTATACGTTATCTAACACCAAATTGATACTTCACATTGTTGCTAGAAGGTTGGAGCTCTGCTCCGGATCTTCTGCATCGAGGACTCAGACTAGCAGAGCCTCTGACCTCCTTGAATTTGACAGTTGTCTTGAGAGACAGGAGTGGTACGGCAAATCACACAACAGTTCTTAAAGGTTTCCGCATAAAGGTGACACAATGCTCCTGCTTACATTTCATTGGCCGGAGGAACTCACATGATCACAACGTACTTCATGATGGTGGGAATGGGCAATCCAATCATGTTCACAAATGAAGGAGAGTGAAAGTACAGTGGTACCTCGGTACTCGTCATTAAATTGTTCCAGAACTCATGAAGAATGCCCAATCCGACAAGGACTTTCTTGCATAAAAAATAATCTAAGTGGAAATAATTTGTGAAAGTTTCCCAGAACTTTCACGTTTTATTGGACTAATATTAAGTAAGGAGGTTGTTTTGTAATACAGAACCTTAAAACTAAACAGACGTGGATAAAAAAACAATTAATTACACAAAAATAAAATAAAGTTTAACTTCACTTGACCTGTACTGGGAGGGGTAGCTGGAATAATGGGATGGTGGTGAGAAAGAGGAGGGGGTGGAGGTTAATTGTTGGAAGGAGTCCTCTTCCAAGACAATTTCAGGCAATTTCTCAGGGGTTTCTCCCTTTTCTGTCTCTTGGCTTCACAGAACACTGTTGGAGACCCAGATGTAGGGAGTTTCACTAAAAACCTGTCAAGAGAAACTTGTTTCTGTCTATGTTTCAAAAATGTTTCTAAATCAGTTGTCCCTAACCCCAGGCCATGGATTGCTATTGGTCCGTGGCCTGTTATGAACCGGGCCGCAAGGCAGGAGGTGAATTTGAATATACTGCTTGAATCATCCTGAAACTATCCCCGCTCTCACCCCATCTTCGGAAAAATTGTCTTCCAGAAACTGGTCCCTGGTGCCAAAAAAGTTGGGGACAGCTGTTCTGAAGTGTGACATTGTCCGTTCATTAAACAGGTCCACATCTCAGCTGGCTAGAGCTTTGTCTGGGTGATACTTTTCCACAACATTTTGAACCTCAACCCATTTACCGTGTATTTCTTTTATCAGTGCAGTACATGCTTCCCCCCTTCCCTCCTCCTCACCTGAAGAAATTTCCTCAGCCAGTATCTGTCGGTGCTGCTTTTGAAGTTCCTGCAGCTCGTCAGTGCTCAGCTCTGCTCTGTGCTCCTTCACTAACACTTCCACATCTTCATTACTGACCTCCAGGCCCATGGACTTGCCCAGAGACACAATATGCTCCACTATTGAGCTACCAGGATCATGCTCAAAGCCTTCAAATTCCCTTGGAATTACAGCTCTGGCCACAATTTCTTCCAGGCAGAGTTCATGGTCTTTTCAAGAGACTCCACACCAGGCCTCATCTATTAGAGTAACACACTGGAGGATATTAAAATGGTCCTTCCAGAACTCTCTGAGTGCCAACTGTGTATATGAGGTTACTTGAAAACACCTCTGGAAAAGCATCTCCGTACAGGGTGTTGTGAAGTTGGAAATGACCTGCTGGTCCATGGGCTGGAGCAGAGGAGTTGTGTTAAGGATCAAGGCCTTCTGGTTATGAAACTGAGCTCCTCCAGTAAGCTGTGCTCCAAGCCTGGAGAGTAAGCAGGAGCATTGTCCAAAATTAACAAAGCCCTCAGAGGCAGTTCATTTTCCGGCAAATATGTTTTCACACTGGGGCCAAAAGCTTCATTCATCTACATAAAGAACTGCTTTGTCACCCAAGCTTTAGCATTGGCCCTCACATCACACTTAACTGGCTTTTTATCACATTCTCTCTCTTGAAAATGCAAGGTTTTCACTGTGATGTGCTAGTAGAGGTTTCAGCTTTAAATCCCACTAGCATTCCCACACAATGACAGAATTAGCCTGTCTTTCATAGGCTTGTGCCCTGGCAATGCCTTCTCTTGAGTGATGTAGGTTCTGTCATTTTCACCTAGAACAAAGCAGTCTCGTCACAGTTAAACATTTGTTGGGGGACCTCAGCCTCTACATGCTCCCTAAACTTGGTGACACAGCTTTCGGCAGCTTCTTCATTTGCACTCACTGCCTGTCCATTCCTCACTATGTTAAGAATGCTGTTCTCTTTTTAAATTTATTGAACCATCCATGACTGGCTTTAAACACTTCTGTGCTCTCACCACTTGTTCCAGTCCTGTCTTTAAACAGATCAGCATGCAATTGCCTAGTTTTCTCTCAAATTATGGCCTCAGAAATACTGTCACCTGAAAACTGTTTTTAATTAATCCAGATGTAAGGCAATTTTTCACCTTCTTCCAATCTCTGTGAATGTTGCTCACTCACGGACTTTACACCTTTAGCGACAACACTTGCTGCCTTAATCGCTTCCTTATTTCTCACTATCATTCATATCACTGTTCCCAGACACTTACACCATTCTCATACTTAGCTATGATCTCCTTTTTCTTTTCTATCATGGTTCTTTTAGGTTTAGTGGTATCACTCTTAACCTTTTTGCAAACTATGATTAGCACTTAAAATGCACAAAAGTACAAGAATATATGTGGGTTCTGCACTGTTCCCCACCTACCACGAGATGTTGACCTCTGTTTCATCTCAAGAGAGGGGCACCCAGTGGTGGGCAAGCAACGAGCGATGGAGCATTTTGCCTTGCAGGGCAGTAGTGACTCATATGAGTTCTAGCAGGTACAATGTATTCCAAGCAAGTGCTGAGTGCTGAAACATTTTTTTTCTTGTCAAAACGTGACAAGTACAGGGTGTGATGAGTTCTAAGGCAGATGAGTACCAAGGTATGACTGTATTTGTGAATGACCTTAACAATACCAACAGCCACCTAACTTGGCACTACAGGAACTTCTTGTAGGAAGTAATACCTTGCCAAAAGCTCTGAGTAAAACAGGAATTAACCAGGTGCAGGATGATTCCAGGCATAATGATAAGAAAACTGGTTAGTCAGAGTCCAAACATGAGGTAGCAAGAGAGTCAGCTGAGAGGTTGCTGGGCCAGCTTGTACAAGACCTAGCACCTATCCTAGTCATGGATAGATTTATTAGATTTGCCTTTTAGAAGATGATGCTGCTGGTGCTATGTGGATGGATTAAGATGATTAGGCAGGAGGTAGGATGCCAGATGGAGAATCTTGCTGCAATATAGGATGAACAGGAGAGAATAATGTGGGAAGAGAAAAACACTAAAATCAAAGAAGCATCTCAGTGGGGGCAGAGGTAACAAGGATGCTTTGTCAGGTTTTGCTGATTTGGCAACCAGTAGATGGTGGTGCCATTCACTCAAGGGAAAAATATAGAATGAAAGGGAAGAACAGAAATTAAGTATGGGAGGTTTCCTAGTTATCCAAGTGGAGATGCCTCTTAAGCAGTTAATTTATAGGTGTGGAGCTCAGAAGAGAGGCCTGAGTAAGAAAAATAGATTTGAGAATCATCAGGGTATGGAAGTTAATTGAGGATACAGAGGTAATAATATTATCTTGGAAGTATGTGCAAAATAAAAATAGAAGGTATAGGAGCCCTTAAAGAACACTGATATTTAAAAGACAAGAAGAAGAGGGTCTCAACAACAGATCGAGAAAGATGGCTGAAATAAGGTGGGGAAAGCCTAGGAAAGTGCGATTCCAAGGAGATAAAAGGAAGAGAGTCTGTCAGAAAGAAGTGGGAAAGTAGCGAATGGACAATTTCTGATAAGAAAATGCCAACTGGAAATTGGCAAGAAAGTGTTCCTTGGCAATGTTGTCATGAGCAGTGTTGGTGTAATGGCGAAGGTGGGAGGTAGGTGACATTAAGAAGATGAATAAGCAGGAAAAAGGAAATAGAGCCTGTGTGGTCAGGTCTTCCCAGAAGCTTGGCTGTAATTAGAAAGAAGGTCAAAAGGTATCTATTTTGTGTAAGGGCATGAAATAAAATCCAGGACATTGTTCTTGCCTCTGAGGAACTTAAAAATCCAGTAGAAAATAGAGACGATACCCACAGAGGAGAACAACAAGGCAAAGGGATGCTGAGCTGCATAGTTTGGGGTTCAGAGGAATTCTCACTGGTAACTGAACCCTTAAAGGGAAGCCTCAAAGAGGAAGTAGAACTTCATCTGGTCCCCAAAGAAGGAGTTGAACTTACAAGGAGAGGAGATTCCTAGGAGCAGGAAGGATGTAAAGAAAAGCACAGTCAAGTGATAGCCTTTGAGGAATACAGAGTAGTCTAATCTGGCTGGAGCATAACGGTAAATTTAGAAAGGATCCACATTTCATAATTTTCAAAGGGTGCCCTGGGGAGCCATAGGCTTCCAGAGAGAGGTGCACAGGCAAATCTTCTAGATCACAGGAGGGTAAACTATGGCTCATGGGTCAACTCGAGCTGCCAGCTCTTTTTGTAAATCACATTTCCTGAAACACACCCATTTGTTTACATATTGTCTACAACTCTCTCACAGGGCAACAGCAACGGCAACAGCAGAGTTGAGTGGCTGAGACAGAGACTGCATGGGTGTCCCACAGAGCTAAAAATATTTACTATCGGGCCCTTTTGAGAATCAAAGTTTGCCATCTCCTGTTTCAGGTAAAGAAAGTCTTTCGTTTTCATCATTATTGGTGAAAATGAATATTATTTTCATTCATCATTAATATAATTTTATTCATCATTATTTCACCTTTGTGAAATACTTTAGATGGTCTTGCATAGACAAATGATGATAGGGTACATGAACTGAATCTTTCTGCACCTTTGCAAAAATAAAATGAAATAGTGAATTGTGTTCTTTCTTTTCTACTAAAGTAAAATATAATCAAAGATTATTGAGTTGTAAACTTAAATGATTACACTAGGTTAGAGTACAAGAAAGGCTGAAGGAACTCTCTCTAGGCTCACTCACGTTTACTTATACTCTCCTGGCACAAAGGAGGATCACACTCCCTTTGCCCTTCGACAGGGTTATGGGTTTCGTTTTACCCAGTGGTGGATGTATCGGTGTGTCACCTTCAGACAAAGCAGTATATGGTGGGGACGGAGGCCCTCCAAGGACAATTTCCCCCTGCCATGACATTCAGGGATATGTGTTGCGAATGAGGTGCCCTGTGTGCAGGAGCCTAAATTAATGAGACACCACGTGGAGATCAGTAGCCTGGGAGAGCCATGCAGACCAGAGGTAGTCTTTGTGTAAGGAATCACATTTTGTGGTGTTAAGTCCCTGAGTATTGACAGTGTTTGTTACTAAAACATAACCTATCCTACACTGACTAATACAACGGCCTGTGGATTATTTACCAGGGT
Organism: Glossophaga mutica; assembly: GCA_039655065.1. Classification (NCBI taxonomy): domain Eukaryota; kingdom Metazoa; phylum Chordata; class Mammalia; order Chiroptera; family Phyllostomidae; genus Glossophaga; species Glossophaga mutica. The sequence goes on from CM077308.1 coordinate 27,168,758, forward strand.
AAGAATGCTTTCCTCCATGCTCTATGAGAGGCCTAGACTTGTACACTTTGACCATTTCAATATTTAAAACTTTGTATTTTCTCGCTTCAATATCAGGATGTCATTTTAAGCAGTTATCAGTATGTCTCACATTCACATTCACTTAAAATTTGCTGCTCCTAATCTATAGACTTAGACAGCAAAGACTTATAATCATTATAATCATTTCTCATGTAAAATTGTCTAAGAGAAGTCCTTAAGGGAATTTCTTATGTTTAAAATGTTTTAGTAGCATTAGTCCTATAACATTCTCTTTCATTATTTAGAGTTCATTTTTTTTAATTTATTTTTTTGTTTTGGATGGTTGTGTAGATGAGAGAGACTGTCAGTAATTTTTAGATAAGATATGAATGGATTCAACAGGTTTAATAAAACTGGATTGTTTGGGAAATTTTCAAATCTATCACAGGTATGTGTGACACACATTTTCCAACACCCATGCTGCATCTCCACCCTACTTATCTGTCAGGCACATCAAAACAGACTTGTCACCTCCTTTACGACCTCTTTCAATAATGGTTTTCATTATCCATGAACGCATCTGAGGCAAAACTCTGCTCTCTTCTTTGATTCCTCGTTTTCCAATCTTCCAACAGACAATGGACCAGGATCCTTGTTGATTCTGTCTCTACGATATGCTTCAGAAGTCTCAGCTGACATACAAGGCCCTTCATGATTTGGACCAATATTACTTTTAATAGACATTTGTCATTTTTCTGGCCAGTATCTCTTTCCATCTGTTTGGGTAATAACAACCAAACAGATTAGAGAACCTATTTCCCCCCATTAGTATAGTTTCATAGCACCCTATCAAGGGGCCCTGCCCTCTCCAAGCTAAGAGATGTGTAAGTTGTACCAAGCACGTGCTGTCTCACTGAACTCTCATATTTATGGGATATCACTGAAAACCATTCACCCCATGAGGCTGTGTGAAGAGCTCACTATTAGTTTCTGGTGCTCCGGTTCCTGTCTATCTCAAATCCTGGCTCTCAATATTTCCTATGATTTAGTGAGTAGCACTATATGTTTCCAATAAAGTGTGTGGGTATGTAAATATGTGTGAGTGTGTGCGGGGGACTGAGCGTGTATGTATGTGCTTGGCATGAGTTATTCCACCACTTCCCATTTCTTATAACCAGAGAATTCTAAATGATACTCTACCTCTACCTCCCATCCTCCTCCCAGTTCTCTCCTCACACAACCTATAGTCCAGGACAGCAGAAATTGAGCAATTTCCACAGAATGCTATATAATTCCATTCTTTAAGCTTTTGCCTATACTGTTCCCACTTTCTTCATTCCTGGAAAATGTGGAAGGAAGTATTTCTACTTTGAACCCTTCCCAGTCCTAATAGGCAAGTTTACGTGCCCTTGTCTTTGTGTATCCATAGCAATTTCTACATCTTTCTTACAACATAGTATCATAGCGAGTGATTCACATGTCCAACTCTTCTAGGAGATGCTGAAATCTTCAAGGACACACAAGCAAAGTTCAACAAATATTTGTTGAATTGAATGGACTGAGTCACATTTAAAGTATTTTTTTTCCAAAAGATGGTTCTCACTTTATTGGAGTTTTGTGTGTTTGTTTGTTTATATGTTTTAAAATCTCCAATCCTATTCTCTTTTGGTAATTCTCTTTGAAAATGTCCCATTAACACTTTACAGAGTTTAGTATTAATAACTGATGAGATGTAGAAAGCAAAAATAGTTGTCCCACTTCTCTTCCCTCCGAGATTCTCTGCCTCTCTCTTTTCCACTGACACATCACATTTCAATGCCACCGTTGTTTTCTTCCAAGTTCCCATGGCCTCTGTCTTTGCAGAAACATGCAATGACCCAGTATGCAATGAGTCACATTGTATAACCAACAGGATTTCCCTCCTCTCTTGAGACTATGTGGAAGAAGAAGAAGAAAAACCCCATGAATTCCTTCATAAGGCTGCTAATGTGAATGAAGGCTAAGGATGCGATTCCTAAGGAAATTCTGGAAATGGATACAGTTGGGCTCCTCCTGGTAAATCACTAGTGAATTATTCAATAAAAACAAAACATAAAGAAGAAAATGCCAGGGGTTCCTGTCTGCCTTGTGGAAAAGATTGATCCACACCCCCACTCTGTGATTGTTCAAATGAATTCACTTCAATCAGAGAAGCTAAATGCTGATCAAACGTGGGGGGAATCAATGGAATTGTTTTTCTCTTTGTATTATTTGAGTGCCTGTACTATCTCTGATTGAGTTATTTACTAACTCTCTGACTGACCAGAGAGTTAATACCGTATTTCTTTGGTATTATATGTCCCCTTTCTTAAAGGAAGAAGGAAAGTGATTTTTCTCACTTGAACTCTTGAGCCTCTTCATTATAACCCCTTTCCTGACTAAATGAATTCTAAATTCTCAACTTTAGCACACAAGGCTCTCAGTGATTTGATTTTGGTCCCAAACTATCTCCTTTTCCACTAGCTCTACCATTCTACTCCAAAAGCTGGTTACTCTGAATTTTTCCAGTTTGTATAAACATTTTTTTGATGTTTGTAAATTCAAGCCTGCTGCAGCCTTTAACTGGGAAATCTATCCCCCTTTATCTAGCAGGAAAATCCTCTCACTCCTCACTTACTCATTTCAAAGACAGCCCCTCACTTCTCTCAGTCCACACAGTGCTGTAAACATGTCTTCATGTCCTGTGTAATTTACTTTTTGGTCTATTTTTTTCTACTAGTCTCTGAGAGCTGGGAGCATATACTAATATACAATAGATATTCCAATATTTGCTGGATAAATTAAAGACTACTCACTTCCGAAATAAAGCCAGGGAAGGTTGTCACTGAGAATGAAGTAAATACCCAGTTAATTGTACACATACTAACAGCTGAGGTTAAACTGCACTCATTTAAACCTTTATTATTATGGGAAAACAAATTTGCCATTCCAAGGCCCACTGAAAAACACTTCATGTCACATATGGAAATGGGATTCACAGCACTAGAGAGAATTCCATTGTTCTTTGCCATGTCAGTTAGTAATCATGGTATCTGGAAATTAACACTACCAGAAATCAGAGGAAATTTCTCTATACACACATAAGGGCATAAAGCAACAAATCCATAAAACTGTTACAGACACCAACGGTAAACGACAAGGGATAAGCATAACTCCAACTGGTTCTGTTTAGGGGAAGGAGAAAAATGAGGTCAATGACTTCACTCAAAAAGCTATTCTAGGTTAAGCCTTTCTAACATGAGCATAGATAGAAATTGGTTATTTCAGTCTAGATTCCAACAGCTTTAAAAGAGCTTTTCTCTTTAGAGGGTAACATTCATTCCAGGGATCTGTCAGTCTATACAATTTCCCAAATCTTCAACTTGATCATAGAAGCAACTTGATTACAAAAGAAGATAGCACTTCAATAACGGTGGTAGGATAAGAAATAAGAAATTACTACAAACAATTTCACTGGCCCTGAACTTAAAAGAAATGTGGCACTGTGGGAAATGCATACACTTTAGAGAGACACAGGTTCCAGTCTTGGCTGTCTCTTCCTGGCGGTCACTTTCTGCCTTTGGGAACTTGAGTAAGATTTTTAACTTCAGTGATCATCAGCTTCCTCATCTGTAGAACTGAAATGTTTAAAAAGCCCACTTCATAAAGATCTGTGAATATTGAAGATGGTATTATAAAGAACCTAGCCTGATATTTAATATATAGTTATATATTAAGTAATACATATTTGCTTTATAACTCAAAATGGATTAAAAACTTAAATGTAAAACCCTAAACCATTAAACTCCTAAAAGAAAACATAGGCAGTAGCCTCTTTGGCATTCTTTTCAGTAGCAGTTTTTTGGGTATGTCTCCTCAGGCAAGGAAAACAAACAGAAATAAACAAATGGGACTACTTCAAACTAAAAAGTTTTGCACAGCAAAGGAAACCATCGACAAAACAAAAAGACTATCTTCTGAACAAAAGATGATGTTCACCAATAATGCATCTGATGAGAGGTAAATATGCAAAATATATAAAGAACTCACACAACTTAATATGTATAAAAAAAACCCAACAATCTAATTAAAAAAAAAAATGGGCAGAGGACAGAATAGACATTTCTCTGAAGAAGACATACAGATAGATGGCCAATAGACATATGAAAAGATGCTTATGGTCACTAATAATCAGAGAAATGCAAATAAAAACCAAATGAGATATTACCCCACACCTGTCAGAATGGCTATCATCAATAAATCAACAAACAAGTGTTGGCAAGTGTGTGGTGAAAAGGGAATCCTCTTGCACAGTTGGTGGGATTACAAACTGGTGCAGACACTATGGAAAATAGTAGTAAGGTTCCTCCAAAAATTAAAAATAGAACTTCCATATGATACAGCAATCCCACTTCTGGATATTTATGCAAAGAAATCCAAAACACTACTTTGAAAAGATACATGCATCTCTATGTTCATTGCAGTGTCATTTACAACAGCCAAGATATAGAAGCAATCTAAGTGTCCACTGATGGACAGTTAGAGAAAGAAAACCGGGTACATGTATACACTGGAAAGTTACTCAGCCATGAAAGACAGTGAAATCTTACTATATGTAGCAAGTTGGATGGACCTAGAGGGTATTATACTAAGTGTAATACGTTAGACAGAAAAAGACAAACACCATAGGATTTCACTTATATGTGGAAGCAAAAGAATAAATACATAGAACAAACAAAACAGAAACAAATTCATAGCTATGGAGAACAAACTGATGGTGCAAAAGGTGAAGGAATCAAGAAGTACAAATTGGTAGTCACAGAATAGTCATGGAGATGTAAATTAAAGAATAGGGAATATAGTCAATAATATTGTAGTAATCATGTACAGGGCCAGGTGGGACTTACCAGGGGGATCACTTTGTAAATTACATAAATGTCTAACCACTATGCTGTACACCTGAATCTAATATAATATTAACTGTGAACTGTAATTGAAAAAGAAAAAATAAAAACTTATTTGACCATTTGGGGGAAATGTAGACTAATTACTAAATTAAAATTTATTTAATTACTACTTTGGGCTCTGAATACCAAAGTTATGGCAGTCATTCCTATTTTTAATAATGTTAAATAAAGACACAGTAGAAGAAAAGTTAAGGCTGAAGAGTCAGGGCAAAGGATGAGACAGAAAAGCAAGAGGTTGAGAATAAAAGTAGGAAGATCTTAATTGCACTGCATCATGGAAAGGGGGCTTATAAACACATCCGCTTGACTAAAAAGCCCAGAACCCTAAAAAGAACATGCATAAACACACACTGCATAAAGAAGTGTATTTCTCAACATTCCACTTGACTTTTCACTACACTAATGGACATCTTTCCTTCCTTCAGCAATAATCCTCCAACATGCCCTGCAGCTACAGTGGTGTAAAGAAAAGAGAAATATACTTTTCTAGCCACAGATAGTCATACAGATGGATGGGAAACACCTTTGGGTAGATGTAGTCTACATATTGTTTTGAATAGCATCAAAGAAATAGCATAGGCAATCAACTTATGGATCCAAGTAACATACTATGCCAGGATTTCTATATGATGACACATTTTTTTCTGCTGCAAGACCCTAGGCATTTGAGGAACAACAGTTCCAAGAAGAAAACACTTTACACAATGAACTCTCCTATTATTTTGACATAAAAGAGATGCAGAATCTTCTCTTTGAGCAGAAGTGTGAAGAGCTTCAGGCTTTGGAGAAAGAAAAGACTGAGTTCAAATCCTTCCTAAACTAGTTGGGAGCTAAAAGTAATGGGCAAGACTTTTTCTATATCTAAATCCCAGTTAAATCAACAGAATAATTACTGTTTCATAGAATTGTGGTAAAGATTAAATAGCATAATTATGTAAAGTATGTATCACAGCCTGCTACTCCATAGTAAATAATAAATGGTAGCTGGGGTTGTAATGGGGAAGAAGAAAAAGAAAGACATATGATCATTTGTCTCTTTCTCTACTTTGTATGAAAGGAATCCCACAGAAGAGTGAAGATGAGGCTTCACAAAAATGAATATTCTGATACCTAAACCTGCACCAGTTTCAGTGAACCTCAGTAAAGCCAAAGAATGCATTATTTGCAAAGGCTCCCAGAGAGTATTGGCCAAGAGGAGTTTCACTGGGCACAGCTTAAAACACCCCCATTCCCTCATCAGAGATGCACACAGGCATGGTGACATTTTTCTGTTTGTTCATGGTGATGGCTTGCCAGTTGTGGGAAATCCTGAGTGGGGACTTTTCAAGGTCCCTATATTACTGGTATCACTTGGGAACTTCAGCATAATTGATGTACGTATTTGCAAAAACTGTCATCCAACACTAATGTCCAGGTTTGGGTACCAATTCAGACCATGCTGCCAGCCCATCCCGCTCCATTGTCACCAGGTGACACTTTAGTGACCCAGCAGCACACTTGCCAATTTCTTGACACCTGCACAACAATGCCTAGACTATAGGTGTGTGCAGCCAACTATCTCTGGTTTACAATGCCTAAGAAGGGCAGCATGTGGCAGGCCCACCTTGTGAGGGCCCACCGACCTCAGCTCTGTGGGCAGCTGGGGCAGGGGAGTTCCACAGGACGTCTAGTAAGAAGGAACCCTAGACGTGGAGAGTGACAGCACTTAGCAGCCGTGCAAGCTTTGGATGCAGTCAAGTAGCATTTATGAGTCTCAGTTTCCTTACTTGTCAAGTGGGGATAAAAACATTTGCCCTAACAACGTTTCAGAGTGCTTGTGTGGTAAAATATAAGTAGAGAAAATTTGTGCAAGTTCAGTATAAATTATAAAGTGCTAAGGATTATAATAATATTAGCAAAATTATCAGACCTTTGGGATCAGGCAGAACTGGATTAAAATGCTTGGCTCATCATTTACTAAACTTGGACAAGTCACATAACCTCTTTGAGCCTCAATTTCTAATCTGTAAAATGGGAATGAGAGTCAACTCCTCAGTGGATTGTACAGATTAAATTAGAATGTGTAAGGATACTGAGCAGAGTGGTTGGCACTTGGAAGGGTTTAATATGTTGCAGTTGCCTTTATTCTCTTAATCAGAGAGTCTTTACCACTACGGGTCACTAACACCTTTGAAAATGAAACAAAAACACTGGCTCTCTAATTCAAAAAACATGTCCACATGACACCTTCCATACAATTTCAGAAGTTGTTTAGGTCCACTGAAGTTCAATAAGGGGCCCAGAGAACCAGATTAAAACTCATGCTATTGGGAGTCACTCATGACACACCCATATTTTTGCTTTAAGTGTTAATCGCCTGCTTTGTTGCTGAACTCTTCTGCTACTCAATAAAAGTTCTTACTTGTATAAGGAATAACTACTTACAAAAGGCTTTCACATTTATTACATCACTTAATCTTCAGGAAAAGAAATCTGTGAGGTCTGTACTATAATCTTATTTTATATATTAAAAGAAGAGGGTTTTTTTTTTCCATTCTGTGTTTTTCCATTGTAAATACATCTCAGGAGCACACAGACCATGGTGCTTTAATCACAATGTTAGGCTGGCCCTTTGGACAAGGCCTGCAGCATGGCGGTGCTGGTGCATTTGAAATAGACGAATGGAAATCGTGAAAAGTGGCCTCTTGTTTCCCGATGAGATGACTCAATAACTTAAAGCTAAGTCTGCACAAAGCTAAAACTCTCTTCGAACTTTCTTTTGGACTTAAGCCAGGAATATTAGAGATGTAATGAACTCCTGGTAAATGTTGGTACGTGGTCAGCTGGGTCAATGGAAAAATGAATAGAAGTTCATTTCTAAAAAACAAAACCCTACATTTCAATGAAAGTTTTTTTTTTTTTTCTCTTTATCTATTGCTACCTAAAACTTAGTGGCTTAAAACAACCATTTTGTTTTCATGGATAAGGAATCTAGGAAGGGTTGAGCAGGCTGGCTTATTTCTAAGCCACATGGCATCACCTGGGGTGCACAGGGATGGAAGGTCCATCTCCAAGCGGATGTCTTCACTCACTTGCCTGTGGTGTCTTGGCGGGGACAGCTGAAGGCGGTTTCAGCTGGGATCCTCTCCCTCTCCACTCAGTGTGGAGTGTGGAGGGGGAGGCTCCACAGAGCCTCTGCACATCATCTCTCCAGCAGGGTAATCAGACTTCCTACAGAGCAACACAGGGCTCCAAGGTGAGGAAGCAAAAACTGGAGGCTACTTAGGCCTGATGGCTAGCACTGAAGCAGCAGCATCTCTCCTGTATTCTGTTGGTCAAAGCAGTCACAGGCCTGCGGTTCAAGGCTGGGGAAACAGATCTCGTGTCCTCACAGCAAGATTAACAAGGAATGTGAAGCTACTGTTCATTTGTTACAGTTTCCTTAACCAAGACACAAGCTCCCAGGCATTAAACCATGGGGTTGCTCTTGTTGCCACCTCGATCAGACATTCCTCATAGAATAGCTTTCATTTCCCAAATATGAGTAAATAATTCTATGAAACCTTAGATTAAAATTCAGCGAAGCTTGGATGCATATTTGAATTAATTTCCATGCTTCAGTGAGCATGTCTCAGGGGTAACATAGGAATGTTTGTGTTCTTGTTATTTAAGGTAATTCAAACTTCCCCAAATCTGGTGGGATCAAGCAGCCCAAAATACCATTAGAGCTAAAAATTTACTCTACAGTAAAGTGTCATTACAAATCAACCCTGGGCTATCCTTCCCCTGGGCATGCAAAAAAATCCAGCCCTGCCACTTCCAGGATATTTTAGCATCTCAACAGGGAGTATGGCTAAGTAAGAACAAAAATAGCACAATGATCCAGAAACCACATAGAACAAAGAAAACACAAATAACACAAATAAGCACAGGGCGTCTCGGACAGTCCCAAGAAGAATTAAAGTTTATTCTCAACACTAGTTTCTAGAGGCTCCATATTTTAGGGATTTTTACTTCTGAAGGTGTTAGCCACCCCCAGCCCCTCAAATTCATCAAACACAACTTATTTCCACAAGCACAAAGATTATTTTTCTCATTGTATCATGATCTTAATCTCTACTTATCATAAGCATTTATATTACACATTTCCTCTCAATGACCCAGGGCTTTAATTTTGTTTTGTTTTGTTTTGGTTTTTTTGTCTATTAACTGATCAAAAAGAAACTGGTTGGTTTTATCAAGTGTAAATGTGCCCTTGGCTCATTTTGGCTCATAAGAGCTTACAATATAAGGGCTGAGTATGTTAAGAAAGAAAATATTTTATAAATACAAGACCTGCTGTAACTAAGGTGATTTTAGGCATGTACATGGAAATCTTAAAATGCAAGAGCAAAGGGACCATAAAGCAAGACAGGGTTGGTGGAAGCTACAGGTGTTTCCCCCAGCTGGGCGGAATTGCTTGGAATCTGATGGGACACAATGGTCCTAGCCCCAGCATCACAGTCTCATCCTTAGAGCATCCGCTAGACTGGAAGTTCTCTGGGGAGTGAGATTTGGGTCTTTTTGCTCGCTCATGTAACCTAGACACTTAGAACAACTCCTGGTACACAATGAACACAATCAATGTTTGTTCATTTTAATAAAGGAGCTCATGAGGATTGGTTGAAAGGAGTCCAGGAGGTTAACTGGGTGTAGTTACTGGAGATCTGCTTGTGGCATAACAGGACAGAGCTGAGACACCTGCCACACTGGGGCAAATCTCAGGGCTCTTGCCCAATGGACAAAGCATAACGAGGAGCTCCTAAATGTTCAAGGGAGTGACCAGTCCAAGCTAAAAAGAGGAAACCTCAACAGAAATTCTGTTCTGTGATGAAAATGAAGAAACTCAGGTAAAGGGACAATTATGAGGTTGCTGCAACCCTACCAGCCCCTGGGCACTAAGTTCCCAAGTCTGGTGATCAGAAAGGGGCATGGGAGCAGAGTAGGGAGGACACCGCGTGATCTAAGGTGTGACATGTGATGTAATTTCAAAATTGACTCTACCAAAGAATAGGAGTAATGTGAGAACATCACTATTCACCCTCTTTTTCTTTTCATTGACTCAGGAACTGGGGCCATGTCTGAGTCAACTCGGAGGGGTGGGCACGCCTAGGTATAGGAGAAAAGCAAAGGCTGACATAGTGCATTTTAACTCCTAAAGCAAGACATTCCATAGTCTCTTTCTGAGATATTCTGAATCTGAAGATTTTTTCAACAATAAAGCACATAATATCCAGTGTCTAAACTTTTTAGTATATCAAGAAGAACTAATTTGAAAAACTATGCACGGTAAGTTTTACACCACAAAATTTATAGTATAAAACTAGAAAAGAAAAAAAATCTTAAAATCCAAATAGATCACAAGATAATGAGATGTAGCAATTGGTTTCTGTGGCACAAAAATAAAATTAAGGTATGCAAAAAAAAAAAAAAAAAAAAAAAAAAACAGTTTAAGGCTCATGCTTGTCAATGCTTTATTACCAAAATGAGTCCGGTTTTGCACATGCAAGACACTATCTCCGAGCTATCAGAAGTCCTGTTCACCAGGTGGGTTATGGGTAACAGATGCTACATTCCCTTCCGGGAGATCTGTTGCCCACTGCAAACATTTCTGCATGCCTGATCACCTGACACTTCGCCAGCCTCCTGTTCTTTCCATGTGTGTACCCTCCTTCCACTGCTTTTTGTAACCTAACCCCATGAGAGAACCACATCCAATTGAGCCCAATATTAAGAAGAAAATCATTAAACAGCCTGAGATATTCAAGGCTGATGAAAGAAAATGACCTTCAAAAGGTGCCTATAACACATGCATAAAAGTTATAAAATATCCAAAGAATAGCAGAGATGAGCAATTACAGGTGATTTAAAACTTTTTCTCCGTTATACCCTTTTAATATCTTCCACAAAGAACACAAAATATTTTTATACTGAGAAAATATTATCAAATCAAAATATATATGATCCTGTATTTTAATAAAAGGGGTGTGTGTGTGTGCATATATACTTGTATATGTATACAAAAAATCTGGAAATCCAGACATCAAAACTATAAATACTAGCTAAGTTTTGAGAACGTGGTTGAGGGTGAGGAGGAAAAAGGAGGGAAATTTTATCTCTTTTTAAAAATTCTTTTGTAATGGTTGAATTTGTATTTTATAATAAATGTATTATTTTATAATTAAAAAAGAAAAACAGAAAACACATCCTAAAGTTCCCCCCTGATAGCCAGGTCCCTGGCTAATGAATTCAAGGATAAAATTAAATGTGTTATGGCTATGCTGGAGGGACTCGACTTGTACAAGTGTACATTTTTTAAGGTTAGACTGAAAAAAAGGAAACCGGAGGGACAAGTGATAAAATACAGTTTTCTAAACATAATGAAGGGCTTGTGACGTACCCGTGACTCCTTCCTGAAAGAAGGATGAGAACGAAAGCTTAAGACCTACTCCTTGAGGGAATTAGTTGTGTTACAGAGAAGACTTCACACAGTGAGCGTAAGTGGCACCAGCGTGGGATAGCAAGAAGCACACACAGAATTACTTTCCCTGGAGGGCTTTAAAAATAGGCTGGCGTGTCTGAGTGAGTGGAAATGTGTTTCTGCTGAAGGCCAAGCAGATGGACTTGGTGACTCTTCAAGGTTCCTGCTGGTCCTATGACTTGGACTTACAACCTGTGCGGAGGCATCGGAGTTCCACCCCTCTGAACAGTCTCCCCTGTGTTCGTTGGCTGTGGCTTCTGCATGGGCCACAGATGCTCCCCCTGACCTGCGACACCTAGAATCCTTGAGCCCAGCTCCCATTCGAATAGGGAGCCTGATAGCAATCGCTAGCAAGAGCATTGCTTGGGAGCAAATTCAAAACATGAAGTCTGCAAAACCCAAATTGAAAAATGTACTATCAAATAACTGGCTTGTAATCTTCAAAAATGTCAATGTCAGGTAAAACAAAGTGAGGCTGAGGCACATTCCAGATTAAAGGATACTAAAGGGACATAGAAACTAAATGCCGTACATGAGACTGAAATGGATCATATAATGCGGGGAAATGCTATAAAAGACATTATTGTGACAATATATGAAGTTGGAATATATGGTATCAATGTTCTTTCCTGAATTTTAAAAATTATACTGTGGTTATGTAAGAGAAAAATACTTGTTCCTAGGAAATGTACACTAAAGCATTAAGGAGTAAAGAGATAGATACAAATGGTAAAGAAAATGTGACAAGATGTTCAAAACTGGTGAGTCTAGAAAAGGGTCTACAGGAGTACTCTGTACCAATCCTAGAACTTTTCTATGAATTAAAAATTATTTCAACAAAAATGTTTTTTTAGTGGCTCTCATGTTGGTAGCCTGACTTCGGGGGTTTCACTTCCAGGATTCCTGTCTCCTCCTGTTTTTAATCACTGGGGACCACACCCATCATGGCCAACCTTGGACACCTGCTTCCCACTCGGTCCTACTTCCTGCTGACCCCTTCACGTCTCTAACCCCATCCCTTCAGAATCAGGACTCAGGCCAGTCGCTCAGTCCCCATTCCCATATGGCCATCCCCTCCTGAAGCTGCTCACATCTGACATGACAGCTGTCTACCTTGTCCTAAGCAAAGCTCCAGCATTCCTGGTGTGTCCATTCCTGTACATATATATGTAACAGTCTCCTTTATATACACAAGAGGTTAGCATGCCCCCGGAGAAATGCCTCGCTTACATCTTATTTCCACCTTATGTGTACTAGGGTGGGAATCTTAACCTAAGAAAGAGGATAACTTTTATTTTATTTTATTTTATTTTAATCAGTATTTTTAAATTGTTGATATTGTACAGTTTTCTGTCTTTTACTCCCCCCCCAGCCCACTGCCCCAGCCCTCCCCACCTCCCTCCCATTTCCACCCCCCATAGTTTTTGTCCATGTGTCCTTTATACTTGTTTCTCTAAACCGTTCCCCTTTTCCCCTGAAATTCCCTCCCCTCTCCCCTCTGATCACTGTCAGACTGTTCTCAAATTCAGTGTCTTTGTTTATATTATGCTTGTTTGTTTGTTTTGTTGATTAGGTTCCTATTAAAGGTGAGATCATATGGTATTTTTCTTTCACTGCCTGGCTTATTTCACTTAGCATGATGCTCTCCCATTCCATCCATGCTGTCGCAAAGAGTAGGAGCTCCTTAGAAAGAGGATAACTTTGGAAGGGAAGGCTGGATAGGGAATGAGTGCAGCCCTCATGCTAAGTAATTTGTGTCCATTGTCTCCTGTTATCTTTAAAAGGCAGATTTCATTATACCTATTTTATAGATGAGAAAACTAAGATGCAAAGGTGTTAAGCAGCTTGTCCAAATTCATGGTTACTAAGTGATTAAGCCATTAATCAAACCCATGTCTTCATGTTTCCAAGGTTCACCACCTAGATGATGCATGGCACCCCAAGTCCATGGGCAGATAGCAGAGCAGGACTCTCTGCCCTGACTTACAATTAGTAATAGATAAACTCTGAACAGACTTACATGGCTTATTCTGTTAAATTCCAATGAATATAAGTAACTTTTTACAGATCTTTTATTTACAACTGTAATAAAGTTGTTAGTAAAATTCAACCTATTTAGGAAAAATATCTCTTTATTGTTAGTACTACTGGTGGAAGTATACACTGCTTCATTCCTTTTGAAAAGCAACTTGACAATATGTAGCTACAGCCTCAAAATATTTATACTCTTTAACCTTGCAACTCCTGGCTACCAATCCAGGATTGTAACTGTGGCGGATGGGTGACTGTGTACCAAGATGTCCTTTGCAGCATTGTTAACAATAATTAAAATAAAATAAGGGAATGGGTAAGTAAATCATTATGTATATCCTTATATAATAAAGTGAAGCCATTGAAAATTATGTTCACAATGTGTTAATAACATTAAAAATTTTTAGCATGGTATTGAATGAATAAAAGCAAAACAAAATTAAATAGAAAGAATGATTGCAGCTTGAGAGAAAAATTTTATATTTTAAAAGATTGTGTATGCTTGCTACGTGGAGAACAGGTTGCAGGGCAATAAGTCCACCACTTATGAAATTACTGCATTAGTCCAGGGGAACAATGATGGAGGTAGATTGGATTCAGGTGTTAGTGTGGGAAGTGGTAAGAATCTGTCAGATTCTCTTCTACACTCTGAAGTAGAGCTGACAGGATTTCCTAAAGGATTTGCTATCTAGTTTAAAAGAAAGAGTGGAGTTAAGAATGCCCTCCAGCCTTTTGGCTCAAGCAAGTGGAGTAGCCATTTTCTGAGATGAAGACACTAAGGAGATTGGAAAGTGCTAATGAAATCTTAGATTTAGGGTATGTTAGCCTTTAGCCTTTGAGAGGCTGGTTAGAAATTCATGTAAGAATGTTTTATACGGTGGGATATAAAACTCAAGTTCAAGGGAGAGGTCAGGGCTATGAAAACTTGAGGATTGTCTACTTAGAAATGGCACTGAAAGCCATGAGATTTGATGAGACCACTATGAAGAGGGTGCAGCTAGGGAACAGAAGAGAGTCAAGTGCTGTCCTGCTCCATTAGAGATTAGGAAGATGAGAACTGAGCAAAGGAAACAGAGAAGTGGCAACTAGTTAGGTGAGAGAAATGAGAGTGCCGGGCCTCAAAAGTCAAGCTAAGGTGTGGGGTATTAGAAAGGAAATGCTCAATGGTGTCAACAGCAGCTGATAGGCTCAGCAGTGATTGTCAGTGAGGGGTGGGACTTGAGTTTTGTTTTGTTTTGTAATTCCTGATAGAAATCAGAATGGTTGTTGCCTGGGGTGGGGAAGGGGGAGTCATGTGGATAGATAGCAAAAGGACATCAGGGAGCTCCCTGGGTTATGAAATCTTTTACATCCTGACTAGAGTGTGGGTCATACAGGTGTGAACACTTTTCAAAACTCATCAAACTGTACACTTAAGATCTCTGCATTTAACTATGTGCAAATTATACAAAAAATAAAAATAAATCCTACCTTTCACATTTATGTATTTTCCAATATTACTATAATGAACATTCATTACTTTTATAATAAAAAATAAACATTTAGAAATGAAGGTTGGATTACTGCATATGTCAAACTTCTTTGAATTGTAAAGTAAGAATTAGCAGGATATTATTTTTCCCTCACCCAAAACCAATGTAAATAATAATTGAATAGTGTACATAATGAAAACTTCACCATGGATTTCCTAGGGAAACTCACCTCTGCAAGTAAAAAATCTAATTCTTAGAAGTAAACCAGGAAGCATATACTCCTTTACAGGTCAAGACTGGGTAGTTCAGGTTATGAGTGATTTTTGCTAATTGCAAGTACAAAGCAATGGAGACTAATATCAAAATGTAGCTTTGTGTCCGTCAGTGAGTAAGCTAAATTCTACATTCCACTTTTCTTCAAACTGGCAATAATGTTTGCCATTTTGCCTGCCATATGCTAAACTCATAGGGTTGAGATGATTCCATGAGGTAATGACCATTAAAGCTATTTGAAAATTATAAAGAAGTCCACAAATTCAAGGCCTGGGCAATACTGTCTAAAGCCATGGGCAGTCCCATTTATCTTGGTAACCTTACAGGAATGCGCCCTTTGGAGGTGAATCTCAAAACCTCCTTATTTCCTGGAAAAATAAGCCAGAACAAATGCCCAAATAACTGTGACTCTGAAGCATCATCATCCTATAGTCAGTACATTTTTGTAGTACAATGAGAAGCTCATATCTCGAAATATTGTCAAATGACATCGCCATTCTTTTTTTATATCTTTTCCCCACCTCAATTCCTATTAAAATGAGAACCTCATGTCTTCTTGTAAGTTATTGAAAAGGAAATTTTAACTTAACTAAAAAGCATATCAACTTCTATATGTCCAAAAATGAAATCTCTTCCTCCCCTCTCCCTTATCAACTTGCAAAATCTACTCATTTTTCTGTGTATGGAGCTCCTTAGAGCATCTCTACCATTCCCAGAAGTTGAGTGTGAAAGACAGAGAATAGTTGGGATTTTCTAGAATAGAAAGCTAGACCAAGAAATTAAAGAAAATCCCAAACAATGCCAAACTAAACGGTGTGAGTCATCTTATGGGCAAATGGATGGCATTGAAAGTTTTCAAGAAGAAAGATGATATAATTTTTAAACAATAAATGATATTTGAGCAGATCAAATCTGGATTGAGGAAGCAGAATGAATGGAAAGGAGTCAAGTCAGAGAAAAGCCTCCAGATGAAAGCATTGAAGTGGTTCTGGCAAGCGGAGGGGAGGTCGTGAGGGCTGTGAGAATAGAACAGAGCAAGGTCAGAAACAGGATACGGCCATAAAGAAAATGAAAATACGGTTCAGGACATGGTGAGTTTAAGGGGACGGTGGGATCCAAACAGAAATGTCAGTCTTATGTAACTGAAAGTACAGGACTATGAAGCAGAAGAGCAGCTTCAAACACAATTATTTTGGGAAGAGTATTCCATTCAGAATTGTCATAGAAGGTCTGTATAGTTGCCTTCACCAAAAGGGTACAATGAGTTCATTTATTTCATACCATATTTAACTTAATATACCAGAACTATATTTTCAGCATGTAAACAACATGAAAAACTACTGATGTGCTTTATGTTCTTTTTGCCATACCCTTCAAAATCTATTTGCCATAGTCTTCAAATTCCAGTATGGATTTCACAAGAGCCCCTCATTTGGGGCTGGCCATATCTCAAGTGTTCAGTGGCCACTAGGGCATGGGTAGTGACTGCCACACCAAACTGCAATTCCAGAAGCTACCTTCCTGCCCTCACAGCTCAGCATTAATGGCAGAAGACTGTAGGAGAAGAAAAAAACTGATTACCAAGGCTGAAGATGTGAGAAGGTTTTAAAAGTGTGTTTGTGTGCCCTGGCTGGTGTAGCTCAGTGGATTGAGCGTGGGCCTGCGAACCAGAGGATCGAGGTTCGATTCCTAGTCAGGGCACATGCCTGGGTTGCAGGCCAGTTCCCAGCAGGAGACACACGAGAGGCAACCGTACATTGATATTTCTCTCCCTCTCCCTCTCTCCTACCCTTCCCCTCTAAAGATAAATAAATAATCTAAAAAAAAAAATTAAAAAAAAAAAGTGTGTTTGTGTGCCTATGTGAGTCTGTATTTATCTGGGAACTTAACAGTGTCATTTATTGAGCTTTTATTATGTGCCAGGCAAAGAATGTAGCATTTTAGACGCATTAGAATGTTAAATACCTGCAACAACTCTGTGGAGTAAGTACTATGAATATTATTCCATTTTATAAATTAAAAAAATAGTCTTCATAGATGAAGTAACTTTTTTTAGAACTATATAATACTTAAGTATAACTTTGAAAAGATTACCTAGCTTCTTTAAACCAGACTAGTTTCCTCCCAGAATCCTTGCACTTAACTCTTATTGAGATTTGTGGGATTTATTTTATTGACTTTCTACTCTGGTGAGAAATTGTATGCCAGGGATATTATTATCTAATAACCCACTGTGAGTAGATTTTCATAATTGTACAATGATATTCAAAATCACGATTGTAATGCTTGTGCACTAGCTATCATAAGGATACACACTTTATGTAATCATTTCTCCCTCGCTGGACCTTAGATTCTTCCTCACAAGTGGGGTTTTGTACTTAGCAATACAAATAACGGGCTCACCAGTTTCACTGGGTGTGTGTCAAAGGCACAATGAAATAAATGTTGAAAACTAGATTGATTATATGTTAATTCAGTCACCAGGACTGGTTTTCCATGGGCAATAGCAATAACACTCCATGCTCTTGCTCACGAATTGCCACAGTCAGAGTCTTGAGCTGGCTATCTAAGACACTTGGCGAAGCCTCCATATCTGCCCAGCATAGGCACAGGAGACAAATACAGAGCCCTAGCACCAGGCCTGAAGATACAAACTACATGCCAAAAATGGTGCCAAGTCGAACTGTCTCTTGGATCTGTCAGCTCCACAGGTGGGCAATGAACCGCCATGCTCTGCTAACACGTGGCAAGTTTCCAAACCCAAGGCTTCTCTTCCAATTGAGAACCAATTAGGCTGAAAGTACTTAACGATTAAATCCCTACTCTTGGTATGTCCACAGTCCTATAAAATTCCAACAGATAATTGCAGAGGAGTAAAAGAGATCAAACTTAATAGTGCTTATAAAGCACACATCCAACAACCCAAGGCTATGTGATGTTAGTAGGATAATTGAGTACTCAATGGAGCGCCTTTTCTCCTCTGCTTCCCATTAGTCCCACCCACACGGACAATGAGGGAAGACAACTATGAAACTCTAAGTAAAGCTCTGCACCATTAAGCCGAAGTTCAGGCACATGATCAGATATGATATCCTAATAGACAAAAACCAGTTATTCTAAGTGTATTAACTGCTCGGCTTGGAAATGAGATTTCTGCAGTTTCATAGGGCAGATCCATCCCATGTAACCCCATCATCTCTGCTGTTTACATCCTGGGGATGTGCCCAGCATAGTAAGCTTTTATTATTTTTGCTAGCACCCAGGTTACCGGGAGGATTCTCAGAAACATTTAACACATGATGGGCACTCTCCTGGGATTTTCTAGGAAAGAGATGGCCTTAACGAAACTCCAAACTCTGTACATACTTTAACCCTTTCAGGACTTCAGTTGTTCCCTCCACAGGATCCTAAAAACATTACAAATTATTACAAAAGAGAAAATGCTCACCCAGCCAAGACTCCTAGTAAGGCAAGGGCCCAGACACTTCTAGTAAAGGTGACAACTTCTTTTCTCCTGCCCCCACTGGGTGTCCTAATCCAGACATCCATCTCAGCGCTGATGATAGGTTTTTGTGTTTTTGCATTCTGCACACACACAAATACACACAGATACCTTTGCACACACACAATTAGCGTCTCTTAAAGTGTGGTCTACAGGCCACCAATGTCAGAATCATGGGAGTGGGGTAATTAATAAAATAGTTTCCTGGGACCGACTCCAGGCTAACTAAATTAGAATGATCAGAGAGTAAAAAGTGAGATTCAGTCAGTCAATTAAGTCTGACAACCACTTCCTTGAACTCTGAAACTCTCGAAGGTAGGGGACATGTTTCAGCAGGAAGAAAGGTTTGGGGACTAAAGGAAGGATTTTCACATCTACCAGGCTACCCTACTGAGGATACAGGTGCTGGTCCTTTCTGCCTGGACAGACAAGACCAGCCCCACTTGGCCTGAAAAGACTCTAACATCCTACTTGTCTTGTTAGGAATTCTGAAATATTTCCCTTTTTAAATGAATCTCCCGGTGAGCACAGTGCACCATTTCTCATTCACACTGCCTGGTAAAGGTCTTTGAGCAAGAATGAAAACTCAGATAATAATAGAATTTTAGTTCCTGGAATGTTTTAAGAAATTACAATTAAAACTAATCACAGAAGAATTCCCTAATGTAACATAGAGTGGAACTTCTCTGAATTTGCTTATTTTTAATTCATTCATTAAATTACTCATTCATCTTTAATTCAATAAATAATTATTAATTAGCTACCATGTACCAGGTACTGATACAATGGCTAAGGATAAATGAAATAAATTTTCTGCCCTTGTGTGGTATACGTTTGTTCATTAATTCACTATTTCTTCATAAAATTTACTAAATGTGCTATTTGGAAGCAACTGGGCTGGATACTATAATGAATATTTAGATAAATTATACACAGGCCATGACTTTCAGCCACTTTCATCTAGTCTAATGTCAGAGATCTAAATGATTCATTCTTGTAGTGGGAGAAACGAGTACTTAGTATGTAGTAAAAAGAACACTAAGTACAAGGATGAGATTATTCTGACAAACTGACCAAGGAGGAGGGTTTAAGGAAAGCTGTAAAAAGAAACTAATTTTATCATGCAAATAAGAGAACATTCATCTGTTGAAATAACGGGAAAAGACCAATCTGCCTACCTAGTAGCTGAGAAAAGGTGTAACAAGATGAATGTTCTATAGGGTGGATTTTAAAAACTGGAAAGACAAACATCTGAACAGGTTGAAGAACACCTGCCTGAAGATTCAGTCCATGGTGCGTCCCTATACGAGCATCTTCCCTGTCCATTTATTTACTCAGCTACTCTCCAAAATATTGGCAGACACCTAATAATCATCAGATGTCATGGCAGGTGGATATATATAAATGAAATTTTACCTAACCCTTGATGACCTCAGGGCTCAAGAGGGAAATAATGAGGACATGACAAATGTGCCCCCTCTATTTCTTTCCCCTATCTCTGAAATTACTAATTAACACAGCACCTTTTTTCCAGCCTATGTACAGCCTCTGAATGTTTTGAAATGTAGTGTTTCATGCAGGCAGTCCAAAACAACGTGGGAATCGATTGTGGGAGCAGTGGCGGGGACGGGATGGGCAGAGGAGGGCAAAGGGGGAGGGCAAAGGGGACAACTGTAATAAAATAACAATAAAAATGGTTTTAAAAAATCTAAGTACATGGGGGAGGCAATAAAAACAGTATTATTTTCTGGAGGTCGGGCCTCTTGTAGTATTGGCTTCCCCCACTAGGTTAGCATTCTAGGAACCCATCTGTATCAGTGTACTAGCTGGTGCTGTTGTGAGAGGCTGCATCCAGCTTCAGCAATTTTTTAAGATTTAACATGTTTTCCCATTTCAAGATGGGTGATTTATGAGTGGAGTGCACCTGCCCACACCATGCTGAATGTTTAGCAGTTTCTGACCAAAAACAGCATGACCCCCATGCCCCACCCTCCCTACTCATCTGATTTTGCCCTGAGCAATTTTTTTTGTTTGTTTCCCTGGATGAAAAAAGTCCTCAAAGGGAAACAATGTGCCGATGTGGAAGAGATGAAACAAAATATAGCAGAAGCACTAAAAGGCATCAGAATGGACAAATTCAAAACCTGTTTTGAGCAGTGGAAAAAACATTTCAATAGGTGTATTACATCCAATAGAGACTACTTTGAAGGTGACTGAAGTTTAAACATGTAAAAATAAATACACAATTTTTATAGATAAATTATGGGTTTTTCACCCCTGCTCCCCATAAGAAATATAGGGAGAAGGGCTGAGATTTTCCAAGCAAGGCCAGGCTGGATCCCAGACAGAAGAGCCTAGGTGTGCTGAGCTCAGCCCCAGTCTGCGAAATCTTTTACCAATCCACAGACTCACAAGAAATAGTAGATGGTGATTCTTTTAGGCCACTAAGTTTTGGAGTAGTTCGAGATACGCACTAGCAAATGGACAAAGAGCTTGGTCTTGCACTCAGCTTCTGTCACAACTAAAACCCATGGTATGTGACGGGCTTTTGGTCAACAGAAGCTGGGATGACAGGAGATGGGTAAAGGAGACTGGAAACACAGTGATGCATCTTGTATAATGGTGAAACAATTGGTAAAATCGTCACATGTTGTAACTAAGAAGATAGAAAATGTCGTCATGAACTTTTGGGTACGAGCAATGAGATTTCCAGGCAAAATGTTTAAAGCGCTGACTGACTCTTACTGGCTGTGTATGATAAACTGTTATAAGAAGGAGACTGGCAGTTACGAAATAGTTGTAGGAATGTAAAGTGCAGCATAGGAAATATAGTCAATAATATTGTAATAACTATGTATGGTGCCAGCTGGGTCTGGAAATATCAGGCAGAACACTTTGTAAAGTATATGATTGTCCAACCACTATGCTGTACACCTGAAACTAATACAAAATAATATTGAATGTAAACTGTAATTAAAAAAAATTTAAAAGAAGCAGATGTTATAAAGAAAAATTAGCTAGTTTATTAGCAGAACACAAAGGAAATAGAAAGGGTTCATGATTTTCTGTCAGGAACATAAAACCGTTTTTCATCTCTAGCCTGTCTAGTGAGCAGAAAACCTCTCAAAATAAAATACAGCTTGAGGACAAAAGATCAAATCACAGCTGTGGCTAGAAGGTCCTTTGTAAAGACCTGCAAAAAATTAAGGCAAGGTCTAGTAGAACTTCTCTACTATATAAAAAGACTTACAAGGCTATTAAAGGTGTAGCTTTTAGCTCATAGAATAGAATCACATCATATTCAAAGGAAATCCACAATGTTTTTAATTCAGCTGGATTGGCAATGCTCTGTCAGTATGAACTAAAAGAAATTGAGACTGTAGGAAAAAATGGCTCAAAATTGTAGAAAAAGCTTTGTGGCCCCAAATTCTCTGTATGCAAAAGTTGCTTCCCAATACCTTCCTGAGAAGTGGTCAAGGAGGGTACAGAAAAAATGACAAGCCAGAGGGCCGAGCCCAGAGTCATGGAGAACAGAGGGCTGGGAGCCATTCTCAGAGCAGAATGAATGTCTGATCACAGAATACTCCCCAACTCCAGGGTAGGGGAAACTGACAGCATTTGCCTGTAACAGGTTCACAGTTGCTTATGGACCAGTGACTGCTAAGTACTTCCTATTCTTCCCCTTTGTAAATGGGCATGTTTTTATATAAGCTATTGTGTTCTCATTTCATCACTATATGGTGGGCATGTATAGGGTGGATGAAACCTTCAGGATCAACAGGAGCCTTATGCGGACCTGATGTAGACCCTGGCATGCAAGGCTTCAAGCACAATGCCATGACTTGAGATTTGGGAGGGTCCTGGGATGGGAGTGAATATATTTTGCATGTGACAGCATATTAATAATTGTAGCCAGAAAACTTGAATTTGTAGCTCTAGGTTTCCATACCTCCCTATACCCGTGTTTTTTGGTCATGTTTTCTCACTTTAAGTCTGGCCTTGATTATGTCACTTGTTTTTGCCAATGGGAAAAATCTGACACCTGCTGAGAAGTGAAGAAGTTCTCATGCATTTCTGCCTTTTCTTTGGTGATCCTTGACACTGCCATTAGAATATGCCTGGCAGAGCCTCCCAGAGGGAAGGAGAGGCATGTAGGGAAGAGCCAAGTAGACCCACCTGAACCTATAGCAGATCGAACCATCCCAGTCAACTTGCCAACTGACTGCACACACCTGAGAGAGCCCAGCCAAAAGGAGCCAAGCCTGGCACAGACCAGCAGAACCCATCAGCCAACTTACAGACCCATGAAACCTAATGACCACTAAGATTAGGGGTATGCTGCACAGCAAGAGCTAATTGACACAGACAGCACGCGAGATGGAAGCTCTTGGCCATATCAGTATTGAAAGTTACCTTTGAAGAAGTTTCATTGAGGCAAATTTGAATAATATCCCCTGATTAACAGATTAATCTTTTAATGATATCCATCAAATTCAGCCAGATGGACATCTTTAAATTTACAATCAGATAAAAAGGATAGCAGAGATCCCAGTCAGGGCACATGCCTGGGTTGCAGGCCAGGCTCCTAGTGGGGGGCCACGTGAGAGGCAACCACACATTGATGTTTCTCTCCCTCTCGTTCTCCCTCCCTTACCTTCTCTAAAAATAAATAAATAAAATCTTTAAAAAAAAAAAAAAAAGGATAGCAGAGAGACTACTGCCAATAGAAGAATTCCGCAAGTCCATGTCTGAGTCACTGAAAATAGCCGTGGTCAGAGATGTGATTATTCTACGACAGCCCAGCTCAGCCCCTGCACTGCACGATGATGCCCAAGGAGACCATCCATTCCTCAGAAATAAGTCTAGTTTAATTATACTTGGTAATTAGATAACACTTCAATAAAAATCACATTTAGGATGGACTGGGGATTCTGAGTGGGATTACAGAATGAAAGACTGAGCTATGAAACATAAGCAAAGGAGAAATTGACTAGTCTCATGGTCTGGCTGTGCATGGGGAAATGTGAAAAATAAGACATCAGAGGAGAGCACCACTTAGTCCCTAATATGCTTCAAAGTCTTCAATGGTTCTTTGGGAATTTAGGTGCTACCCCTACTGAATTCTAACCTGCATGAAGAACTAGCTCATTAAAAATCCCAATCATCACCATCACAAATGCTAACATCTGGTTACATGTCAGGCAGTGTACTCAGAACTTTACCTTCATTCATTGTTGTGTTTATTCTTTACAACCACCCTGAAAAGTAAGAACTGATATGGCCCCCATTCTGTTGATGAGGAACTGAGGTCTAGGGAGCTTGAAGTGACCTGCACACTGTCAGCCAGCTAGGACATAGCAGAGTCTGGGTTAAAACAAAGGTCTGTCTCTGAATTCAAAGCAGCTCCTCTTAAACACCACCTTATTCTGCCTGTCTTACTGGGACACTTATTAACTCCCTCATGACAGCTTAGGTTTGGCACACAAAATATATAGATATAATATATATTGAATGAATGAATGAGAAAAACAAATAAAAGGATAAATGAATGAATAAATGAGTAAGAGGATGATAGTACCAATGACAAAAAAACAAGAGAAGGACCTTAAAGAGTGGGTAAGAAGACTTTCAACTTTGGTATGTTAGTAAGAAAATGACAATTTCTCCATGTGTTCAGGAAGAAATTAACAGGATGGAAAGTGAGAAAAATTAAATGAACATCAGTTTTTGCACTGGTGATGTAAAGGCAACTTGGTTATTTACACAGATAAGAATGACCTTTTCATATCTGAGGCAGAAGGCAAAAAACAAAGGAAAAGGAAGTTCCCAAAATGAGCCAATGGACGAACTCTGGGAGTTGCTGAGACAGAGTATTTCCCCAACTCATGTTTAAATATGGCCATGCTGTAAAGCATTCTTTCCAGATGCACTTGTTTCCATGAGCCCTGACCCTAATTAGCAAGAACAACTGAGAATTCATTAATTATGTCCCTACAAGTACCAGTCACTGGCCAGACCCTTCATATGCATTCCATAAGTTAATCCTCACAGCAACATTCTGAGATTGATACCATTCCTTCCTTTTTATGGATGAGGTTCAGCAAAAGAAAGATCAATCAGTCAGAAAATGGTAGCAGAATTTAAACTTTGATTTAACACTAAAATCTTTTCTTATTTTTGTGTGTCATGGAAACCAAACTGCCAGATCACTTCCTAAAGAGAAGATTTTCCCCCTTTTGCCTTCAAGGGGCAACATTGAAGAAGAAACACTTTCTCCCCTCCAATGCATTTCCAAGGAAAGAAAAGAATAATAAACATAAATGGTCGTTTCTAGTCAGTTGATTACTTATATCATTGATTATTGACCCTTATTCTTAATTCCTTAAAGAGGAAGAGATTCACCCAACTTTGATTAAACTACTACAACATCATGAAGACGATGTAACAAGGAAATAAAGCAGCGGTGAGTTTTCTTTTCCAGCTCTGTGTCTTTATTCTTTTCCATCTTCAATCACTATCCAAACCACTTATTTTGTCCACATCAGACTATAGGGTTTGACTCAGAATTTGATCATCCCAATTACAATCTGTTGGATGGCACGAAAGGACATTCTCCATGAAATGGACGCCAAGTTTTGGAGTGGAAAGTTGGAGTCTTTCCCGCACCCATAGTTATGTACTCTGGTGTTAATGGAAGAATTTCTCCATTCCTAATAAGGGCTGGGAGGGAGTCAAGAATCCTATGATGGGCACCCTGTGGAGACACAGTTTCTCTGTTGTGCAATAAATTGTTAGTCTGTTTCCTGGACTGTCAGTGTAGAGACATAAGTGGCCTCATTCCCCTATTTCCTTTAAAGTATTTTCTTATAAGCAGATAACTTGCACTGGTGTTCCAAGGCACCTCTGACTTTCAAGCTTCTCTAATTGTCATTTAAGGACATGCATTAAGATACTCTAGTTTTTTGAGGGCAGAACTCTCTAAACAGGAGTTTGGGTGGTGGCAAGATACAACTGAGAGGAGAGTTTCAGATTGAAGGACTTATTACATAAAATAGGGTCAGGTAGGCAACAGGATGCAGATCCATCCACAGTCCAGAAATCAGAAGAGGTGGGAACCATGCAGTCTGGGCAGGCAGGCAGTGTCAGAGGGGGCTAAGGAGTCAGGCGGGAAGAATGTGGTGATGAGAATTCCAGACCAAGGTGATGTGAATAGGTGGTCAGCATCAAAGAGGTAGCATGGCCCCAACAGGGCCTGGGCTTTATAAATAGGACTCTGGTCATCAGGACATAAGAAGGGGTCTGTTGGTGACAAATGCAACAGACCTCATTCTCAGAAGCACCAGAACCCTGAAAAGAGTAATTAAGACAAAAGGATTTTATGGTTTTTATTTTTTCTTATTTTTTTTCCCATTTCTTATTTTATTTTTTTTAAATCAGTATTTTTTAATTGTTGATATTGTACAGTTTTCTGTCTTTTACTCCCCCCCAGCCCACCACCCCAGCCCTCCCCACCTTCCTCCCATTTCCACCCCCCATAGTTTTTGTCCATGTGTCCTTTATACTTGTTGCTCTAAACCGTTCCCCTTTTCCCCTGAAATTCCCTCCCCTCCCACTCTGGACACTGTCAGACTGTTCTCAAATTCAGTGTCTTTGTTTATATTATGCTTGTTTGTTTGTTTTGTTGATTAGCTTCCTGTTAAAGGTAAGATCATAAGGTATTTGTCTTTCACTGCCTGGCTTATTTCGCTTAAAACCACAAAAAAAAAAAAAAAAGACAAAAGGGAACAAAACAGGAACACTAACGGTGAAGTGAGCTCAGGAATGGGGAGGAACTGGGCTTGTTAGAAAGATCAGGCCAGGGCAGCATGGAGAATGTGGTCCTGAGCCCTGAGGCCAGATTTGTCCCCGGTGTTCTCCCAGACACCCCAGGGTATCTCCCAGAGCCTGTGTTGGTTCTCAGCTTGCCTTGTAGAGCATCTGTAAGGTTTAGAGAAATCAAGCCAGTCCCTGCAGTGACTTTTATATTATATAACTTTGTATTCTACTACAGGTTCAAGTCCAGAGTCCTGAGTATATAAAAGATACTTAATTGTAATCATATATAACTAAGTGTATTCTGTGTGCTAGACACTAGTCTATATGCCTGACACATGTCATTTCATTTAACCACATCCTAAGAACTATCAACTATCATTCCTATTTAACAATAAGAAATCCAAGGCCCAGACCAGTGGAGTAAATTGTCCAAAATCATATATTTCATAACAGGTGGTGCTGGAATATATATATAAAAAGCTTGACCAAACCCCCAGTCTTTAAACTACATAATCAATCTTGGTCATACATTTTTATACAACTATTTGCTAAATTCATGTTAAGTGTCAGACTCCACGCTAGGTATTGTAGGTGTCAGCTATGCCCTTAAGGAGCTTAGAATGTAGTGGGAAGATAGATACATTAAAGACAGTAACACTTACTCCTGGGCTCTGAATGGAGGTTGGAGGGTGCTATGAGAGCACATGGTACTGGGACCCAAAAGTACTGGAAACAAAGCCTGGAGAGGAAAAGAAGGGGGAAAAAAGCTTTCTCAAAGCCCCAGAGGCAATAACAAGCATGATTTCTTTCAAGTTACTGAGAAGTTTGTGTGACGGGAGTATAGAGTATATAAAGTGATGGAAGAGGGGTTGAAATATCACCAGAGAAGCAGGCAGAGCCCCATTACGCATGACCAGGGAGGCCACATTCAGGAGTCTGGACTTCTTCTTGATGAAAAGGCAAGAAAGGATTTAAGAGGAGAGTCACATGACCAGAGGTGCGTTTTGGAAAATTACTTTGCTTTCTATGTGGAAAGAATGGATGGGTGGGTGGATGGATGGATGGAAGGAAGGAAAACAAACTTTTATTCTTCCTACTCCATGAGACAGACCCAGTGGTTTTGATTGGTCCTGCAGCCATCTGCTCCTCAGTCTTCTCTTAGGGCCTAGAGCCTGGAAGACAGCCCTAGAAGCCAAGTCTACCAGTGAGAATGCTGTCGTGTGGAAACACTAACTGGTTTTCATTTAATGGTGGTTTCTTTTCATGCTCTGCACGGCTGCTCATGCTCCATCCCAGCCAGGCAGCCTCCATTGGTTTCTGAAACTGCATGCCCAGCTTTTATAGCTCTGACAAGTTGGCTATAACCCTCTACCACTACTACAGTAAATGTAAACATCTGTTTTCTGCTTTCCCACGTCCCTGAAGTACAGCAACAGGCTGTAGCTTGGTGCAGAGGAGAAGATCCACAGAAGAGGCCTGGAATGTTGAGTGTAATTGCAGACGCACAAAGGTCTTGACCTTATGTGATAAATCATACCTTCCACATGTGTCAGTGGAAGACTTGAAAGAGGCACATCTCCTCTTCAGTATGTGGACAAATCATTTTCTCCCAGCACTAAACAAACCCAGGGGAGGCACAGGTGTGCAGGGTCAAGTCACTCACCATCACACACGTTTTAACAAACCAGGTGCTCATAGAATAAAAGGTTCTGTAACTGACAAGAAAGATGCAGCTTTGAAGAGCCCTTGTTAATGTTTTTCAGAAGGAATAATGTCTAAAAAGTTCTAATTTTTGCATTGTTTTATGCTACTCTTCGCATTCCCACCACCTTTTTCATCATACATAGGTATCCTCTCTATACATTTGCTCCAGGTTGTCCTCCATTCAGAGAACCAAATCAGAGAGAAACTCCTTGGGTACCTGTAGATAAAACAAGAGATGATGATTTTAGGTCTTTTTCACAAGACTGTGCAGCCTAGAGAAAAGAAAGTGCAAGTGTTCAGAAAGAATAAAACAAGCAACAGGCTAGACATTTTTACTTCTCTGTAAGATGAAACCAGTACTAAGTTATTAGCAAGGTTAGCTTATGCCAACTTTATAGCCACTATGACTACCAAATGATACAGTACTATCTCTAGACCAAAATGACAGGTGCAAATGCCACTAGGGAGAACACTCTGAACAGCATAAAGGGGTCTTAAAATTGAAAAGCATTATGGCTAGGTTTTCCATTAACCCCATATAGCTATGGCATCCACTTCAGTAATGAAGCAATCTTACTTTCCTGAGACAAAGAGGAAGGAAGGAGAAGGGAAGGTTAAGGAAGGAAAGTAGGAAGGAAAGAAGGAAGGGCTGCAGAGCAGGCAAACGTGACATAATGAAACACATATACTTTATTCACATAGAATGTCCCTGGGACTCACATTTGGAATTGATTTACTTATATTTTAAGCACAACTCTAATGAGCATAATTGTCTAAGTTTCCCAGTTCAAGGAAGCAGGTCACCAGGGAGGCGCACTAGCAGCATCAGAAAGAGACAGCTGGCAGCCTGAGAGTTGATGAAGACAGAAAAACTCTGAAAAGTTAATACCAGAACTCCACACTGGATCCCCAGAGGTTCAAGCACAGAGCCTTGCACTCAACAGGCTCTATTACAGCCCTTTAGAATAATTTATGACTGAGTCATCAAGACAAGATCAAATTAGAATGTTCTATTTAATAAAACAGGGACATATATATATTTTTTCAAAGATGTTCACCAAAAATAGTTTAAATAACCTATTTTTATACATATGAACTTTGTTACCAGAACAACACATTTCCTTAATGTTCCAGATAGACAGTTGATGTTTTACTGAACATTAGTTATGTCCCAGTTTTAATTCCAGCCACCCACCCCTCCTACTCATCACTGACCAGGAAGTCACACTCAGGAAGTTCAAAGTCATTATGTTAATACTGCCCTAAGGTTAACAAAATTAGTTAGAGAAGTTGCTAACACCCCCCAAAATAAAATCACACAATCCTACCCCAGCCCCAAATATATGACTCTGGATGACTCTGCCAACCATATTAATACATCTTAGTGTACGTGCTGATCAAGTTTAAACCTGATTTTAGCAGACCACTTAAAAGGACATCCTTCTAACAGTCTGAGTTTTTGTGATTTGATTTATCTTTGAATCCCTTGAGCCAAATTCTCAAGAAAACAAATGAATGTCAACCAATAGAATGGAACTCTTGAAAAAACCTAGAGGAGAAAAAACCAGTAGAGCGACTGGGACTTAGACGATGAAGCAAGAACCTACCTGAGTGGTATTTTGTGTGATAACAGTGGGAAAATCAGGGTCACCAAAAACAGAGCGAACCTGAAGGAAGAATTCTGTTGTACAAATGGTCAAGGCTTTGAGACAGTGTCAACACTTAAAGTAAGAATAAAAAAGACTAGAAGAAAGTAAAGGATAAGTGTAGAAAAGCCTACTTGTGGGGAGGACGCCAAAATTTTTAGCATAGTGCCAAGGAGGAAATACTCCCTGGAAATAAGCTTTGCAAAGCCATTCGTAAAAGTCAAAGTCAGGGTTACAGGTTGGAGGAAAGGAGAAGTATCAGTCAGGATAATGCTCTAGCGTGAAACACCCTCAAAGGTCAAATCTTAAAACAACAAAGGTGCCTTTCTCGCGCACGCTGGTGCGCGTGTCCACTGCAGGCCCGCTGCGGCTCTGCTCTCCGTGGCCTGCACTCCTCATTCCGAGGTCTAGGCTCGAGGAGCAGCTGTACTTGGTTGTTGCAGTTTGCAGTGACCAAAGGAAAGAGGAACCAGCAAAGCAGAAGAGCGCGCACACGCTGGCTCATGCTGGCTCCGGTTTTGGTGACCCTCCTTTTTCCATTGTTCACATTTCTTCCCCCATTTCATTGGCCAGTGTAAGTCACATGCTGATGAAGCCTGACTCTTAAAGGAGTAGGAAGTATAACCTGCCTTCAGGGAGAGTCTTCAAATACAGTCAAACCTCGGTTCTCCAATGGCTCCCATCTTGAACAATTTGGTTCTCCATCAAGCTGTTCATGGGAAAAAAGGTCTTGGTTATCGAACAAAACTGACCCAATAACCCTTTTATGCTGATACCTGTATGATCAATCACATGTCTCTCAGGTGTGCTTTGGTTTTCGAACAAATTGCTTTTGGAACAGACTAAAGTTTGAGAACGAGGTTCCAGTGTACTGGCATGCTGGCATGCGGTCACCACTACAGTCATAGAAATGACAAGGCCCAGGGTTTTCAGAGAAGCCACATAAGAATCCTGCCAAGGGTTCGTTACCACACAGCTTTCCGAGACACTTCCTCTCCCACCCCAGTGGTTCTAATTCAGTAATCCTGTGTGGGACCCAAGAATGTGCCTTTGTAACATCTTCCCGAGTCATGCTGATGTTGCTGGTCCATGGACCATACTTCGAGTAGAACTGATCTAGAGCTATTGTAGGAAGCAGCTGCCCAGACAGACATTTTATGTCTCAGTCTTGCCCTTGCATCCAGGTGGGGCCAGAGCTACTCATCCTTGGTGAGTAGTTCTCACCAAGGAAATATGAACAGAAGTGATATCTGTCACTTGAATTAAAGTGATTAAAAAGCTAGCCACTTTCTTCACCCATAAGCTTTCCACATGTCAATGCCCAGGGCAACGTTGCAGCTCCTGTTTGAAGTTAAAGCCTTCATCAGCCTGAACCGCCTTCCCCCACTGAGCAGAGGCACATGCATCAGATATCAGTGGGAAAGAGAACAAATTCATACCACTGGTAAGCCACCAACGTTTGGGGTTTTTTTGTGTGTGACAGCAGGTAATATTACCTTAACTAACACCGGAGAAAATGGAAAAGGGTCAAAGGAATCCTGACCCTGCATCCAATGCTAATCATTTTTCTTTCCCTCAGTTCAATGAGAAATCTCTTCTGCTTCTTTAATTGATACAAATGTCACCTTTTTTTTTTTTTGATCCACCTTTTATTAGATCTATTTTCTTCTCTAACTGACTGTGGTAACAGACAAAGTTAAATGGATTAGAATCATAAGGTAAAAATAAAACTCAGAATCATTTTAATTCCTGCCTAAGGTTGTAGCTATAACTCACTTACTTATAGTTCATTCATTTATTTAACAAAACCTTACCCAGTGCCTACTTACATATGTCTAAAATGCAGTCCTGCTTCCAAAAATGGCATGGGCTTCATGACCCTGGTCGCTCCTGTAACCATGGCACATACTGAAAACCAGGAAAAGTGCTTTTTTATCACTGAGTTCAGAGAAAGCCTCAGAATCCTTTCTAGCAGAGTGCTCCAAATAGTCATTACCAATAAATCCATAATGGTGGTTTTACCATAAATAAGCAATATGTATTCAAGTTGTTTCTATTTGTATCTCGATAAGTGGTTTTATTCAAAGATGTTGCATAGAGGTTTGATCTCCCGTGGTCACTCATTTCAATCTGCTTCTGTTTTCCTGAGTAATAAAAGCTGCAAAGACCAAACTACATTTGCAGCTAAGTTTCCACACTGATTTAGGTTCTTTCTGCCCAAGACTGGAAATGCGAAAAGCAGCACTGTGGGATGGTAGCCTTACAAGGAGAGATTAGAACCCCAGGCAAGCACATTTGCAGAAGCTTTTGGTCTCCTGTGGCAGCTGTGAGGAAGGCTCTAAATGCCAGTACCTGGCATTTCAGGTACAGAACAGCAGGTGTCTCTGGCAGTCGGGTGACCCTTAACGAGTCCCTTGGCATGATTGTGCCATTCATCAGGCTGCATTGTTCCTGAACACGCAGAACCTAGGCTTGCTTCCACACTTAGATGCAGGCAAGAGGGGCTCCTGCTCTGGGGCCATCACTTTAGAGGCTCTTGCTCTGGCTGTCCTCTGGCCACACACCTTCGCACTGAGTGAGGAGTACATAGGGCTGATGGAACATTACCTAACTGGACCTCTAGCCCCAGACTGCACCCCGGAACCATGGAGGCAGCTCTCTTCCCTAAACAAGCCTGCACTGGTTTCCAGGGTCTATGAAGGCTGAGTTTCTGGGGCCATTCTCTCGATGACTATGCCATCAGTGCGGATACCTTTAGGTCGGAGGGTGACTACAGGGCAGCTCATAGCCAAGGGGCATGGATAGAGCTTGGATATGCAGATGAGGATAATTGGAGGCACAGAATGGGGCCAGAACAGGGAAGAGAAGGGCTGGGAACCCGGGTTGTGAGTTAGGGCCATGCTTTTCCCAGGCCACCATGCTTTGTCAAGGAGCTGGAAGGAGTCTGAGACTCCAAGAGTCAATCTTGACCCTTCAGGTCATTTTGTCTGTACATTTTGCCAGGTGTGAACCTAGCACATATTTCATTTAACAGTTTGAAATTGTTTAACTTTGAAGTATTTGCACATAATATGTGGGTCTCTACTTGTACTCTTGTCCTGGACCCCACAAATTTTATAGTAGCAGGACTACTTGGTACTCTGATACATTCCATTAGCTACATCAGGCTCTATAATGAACCCCTTTCTTCTCAGACTGTATTTTCTCTAAAACCATGAACTCTGGCTGTTACAGTTTCCTAATGTTTAGAAAGGGATGGTATTTTCCTTGTCTTGTAAGATAAGCCTACATCAGCTCTAAGAATATGGAACTCCTCCAGTATGAACCATAACTTCTATTTGCTGTGAGTGGCTCTTCCTGATCCCAAAGCTCTGTACTGTGGTAGAAAGGGTACTGAAGACTGAATGAGACCCTGGATTGGACACTCGGCTCTAACACCCATTGTGCCCTGTGAACAAGCAATTTTTAAACTCTCTGAATCTTAGTTTCTCATCTAAGGATTTAATGAGATAATGTGTGTGTGTGTGTGTATGAAGTGTGTGTGTGTGTGTGTGTGTATATATATATATACACTTCATTGACTAGCACTGTACAGATATAGCATTGCTATTTCTAGTACTGGAACTAAAGAAGAGAGTTAATAATAGCTGACTCCTTAGGTGTATTCCCTGTGGTGTATTTCTCAGATGCCTTTTCTTTTGTTTACTTCAAAAACCTCTGCTCCAATCACTTCCCTCTGGAAAACCAATTCCAGTGTCCTAATTTATGAGTCCATTAGGAAATATTTCTAGAAAGTCATTCAAATGTTTCCATTTGCCAATTCCATTCTGGTACTTCAAGTTCTAACTCCTTATGCGGCAGGAAACCATTTTCTTCCTTGCTTGCTATTTAAACTCTTCAAGCACTTGTCAAGCATTATTATGTCATACTCACCCCACTCAGGGATTTAATCACATACTCCATCCACTTCAACACTTATTCATTTTCTGGAGTATACAATGACATGATCCACAAATGCAGAGATAAGGATTCAAGCATTTAAGTTCCTCTTGGCTTTTCTTGATTTTCTGAATCTTCAGGAATCTTTTCGAGTTAGTCTTACAGCAATTCGAGTTTCAAATAGCTTTCACAACATGATGTATTTCAGATTAAGAACCTACTACAACAGTTCTAGCAGGAAGATAAGCTTTCTCAAGCTCATGAACTTGGAAAAGGGAACATTTCAGAAGTCATATTATTGGCATGTTTCTATTAAATGCCTAAAAATCCACAATGATATGAGGAGGACTGCGTTAGGTAATTTCTGTTTTTAAAAGCTTTTTCTAATTTCCAATGGTCTCTGCCAGATGGTTCTCTGATAGTTACAAGGATTAAAAATAAACGATTGGAATTGTGGAGCCATTGGGACATGACATCGGATAGTTGAAACTACACAGAACCTTTGAGAAGATGCTTTACATTTTGGAAACAATCAATATACCTATAGGCGCTATGGCTAGAAGCTTGGCCATGTTGGCTCCATCACTTGTCCCTCTTCAACTTCACCTTCTTTAAGAGGGTAAGACTGAGCCCTGAAGTCTGTATTTCTCCAAGTTCCCAGATCAAATGACTTCTAGCTGAGTTTTGATGAAGTAAGACACTGGCAGGAGATTTAACAGGGTGGGAGAGAGAAGACAGGGATTTTTCCTCCCACCTTTCTCCTCTAGGCCACTTCTTAGCAGTTCCTTTTCTTCTACTGCTCCGGATCATGGTTTCATTGCTTGACAGGTTTGTCTTAGTTCCATCCTCCATCTGATGACCTTCTGTGCAGTAACTCCACTATATATTTCATCTTTCTAACACTACCACTGATGGTAGTGATGTCCTGCTGTTTAATTTTGAATTACCTTAGCATACCTTCTCTGGGTTAAATTCACTCTGTTGAGAAGTCATAAAGTGGTTTCTGCTTTTCTAGTTAGACTCTGATTGGTAATATAATGCATTGAATTTTGAATTAATGAAGATAATCATTGGTGCACCAAAAGGAATGTCAGGGAACTGGGGCACAATAAGTCATCTTATAAACTTTTCAGGTCACTATACAAGATTAAACATAAATTGTGTAACTGTTCCAGCAAGAAGACTAAATTAGAGGGACCAGTGGAATCTGGGGGCTTGATTTTCCTTTTTCTTTTTCCTTTTTCTCCAAGTGAAACAATATCTAGGTGAGCAATAAATACAAAAAGAGTCACTAACCTCTTTAAAATTCTGACCTTGGTCTAGTAGGTTGATTATCTAGTAGGGGCTGGAATAAGATGTACATTAGAACAGCTCAGGGAAACACCTAAAAGCATTGTCTGGCTTGTTAACAACAACAACAAACCAAATACAATATCAACCAGCATCATAAACATTAGCTTTTATTTTTATCTCATTATTTTATTTACTTCTATTTATTCACTGGATACCTACTCTGTGTCAGTACCTGCTCTTCTAGCTGTCATGCTCTACTAAAACTATCATTTGTTTCTTTCCTGTTGAAGCTCTACTTAAGCCTTATCCCTGCTTTCCTGGAAAACTTTAAACAACTGCATGATTGCCCTCCAATATTGCCACAGGAGAGCAGATACATGGAAGGTTTACATCTGAAGGTCACAGTGCCTGAAAGCAGCTTCAAAAGAAGAAGAAAAGCGTATCAAGAGTCAGTGTTCATGTGTTTGTTCATCCATTCACCCAGCCATTCAACAAACATTCATTGAGCCTGTTGTTCCAGGCCCTGTGCCAGCTGTTGGACATAGAGAGCTGAATAGGATACAGTCCCATCAGTGGGACGATGGGTGAGGGAGAGAAGTTTGGTGAGGCAGTGTGCACGTACTGTTGACTGAACCCCAGAGCTTCAGGAGCACAGAAGTGAAACTTCTAACCCAATCTTGGGCTTCCTGGAGAAGGTAATATTTAAATGGACTCTTAAACAATGAATTGGAGGTAGCCAGGCAGTGAACAAGAGGAATGTTTTGTTCAGAAGAAGCAACAGGTGCACAGACCCAGAGGCAAGAGGCATATTTGGGGAACTCCAAGTAATTTCCCCCAGATTGAAAGATGGGGGAGGTTATAGTGAGAGATGAGAATGGAGAGGTACTTATTAGGGTGTAGATCTGGAAAGGTCTTGAATGACATTTAAGGATTTGGACTTTATCCTGAAATCAGAGGAGCACTGGGGACTATAAATTGGGAAGAGGTGTGTGCATAATATTTATATTTGATTAGTAATTTCTCTGGCTGCAGAGAAAAAAAGGAAGGAGAGAGAGCCAAGGCTGAATGACAACAAGGGGACCAGTTAAGGGGCTGATTCATCAATCTAGGTTGAGAGAAGGAAATGCAGAATCCATGGATTGAACTGACATGCTGCTGGTGTGGGAAAGGAAGGAGGCAAACTGAATGGTATTACAGGTTCTTCCTTAGGTAGTTATTAGATAACGGTGACATTCCCTAAAATAGTGACCAGAGGAGAGGGGAAATGTCTGTTGACCAAGTTTGATGGCCTAAAATCTGGTATATTTTGTAGAATTTCTGGAAACTACTGAAGCAGCCTTGGGTAGGCTTTGGAAAGCTTCATGCAAAGCAAATGTTTTGCCTTAGTGACAGTTATACATTTTTATTTCCCATCCACTAAGAAGGAAAGAAATGGGTCAATTAATACAGTAATATGGAGCTTTACTTCTTTGTTTAAAATTATTTTTTCATAGAGACATTGAAACATACTGAAAGATAAAATTGTTATAGCAGTACCTTCTCTGAACTTTCCCTGAAGGATCTTACTATAAAAGTATATGAATTACAAGGGAGCAGGGTTTTATTTTAGCCTCTTTTAGCCAGCCAAGATGAGAATTGAGATGTTCATCAAAGCCAAACGAGAGCTTCCCTTTGGGACTTAGGAAGGGTCAAGTGCAGGTCTGTAGCGCACTCTGAGAGCTTTCATCTATTTATACCCAACTGTGGCACTGTCTGCCTTGCATGGGGTCTCACTGGGGCTGCTGTTTACAATCCTCATCGCAATGTCAAAGATTAGCAAATGATACTAAACTAATGAGAAGGCCCTCATTAGATGATTACTCAATGAAAGAGCCGAGATGAAAACAGTATGGTCAACAAAAGTAAAAAACATGTAAGATAAAACATGAGAAAAGACTGGGAAGTTCCCTCCTCTAAATCTGGAAAAATGAAAATGATTAAAAAATACTAAGTTATAGATAATTAACTAAAAAAGTAGGTGAAGGTATTATTCTTAAGGGAGGTCTACAGGTAAAGGTCTCCAAAAGGATCATCCTGGACAGATATTCTTAGGCAGAAAACCATAGTCACTTAATTCTTCTTCCAGGCAAGTAATAATAATACTAATGAAAATAATTGATTCCTTAACTTACGCATTTCATTAAACTGAAACCATGAATATGTCAGTCTCGCATCTACTTGAAATAAGTAGACTTTTGTCAAAATTAAAAAGAAAACACACACCTCCGGGCATGTCATTTATTGGAGGTGGGATGAGGGATATTACACCAAATAAGAATCTATTGTTTGCTGTAATGAAAACTTGTTGGCTATTTTTAAAACAGAGATTGGTAATGACATCCTCTTGACAGCTGTTCACACGCACTAATTACTGCTCCCCTGGGTCCAATGGAAATCTTGCAGTTAAAAAGATTTCAAATAAGTCACTGCTCTCAAGTGTTTTCAATTCTGTCCAATTCAATGGTGAGCGAAGCTGGTTCGGGGGAAAATACTTGTCTTTCCAAATTTAGTGTTCTGAAAACACGTTGTTGTGGTTAGTAAACATTACATGATCCAACCATATTTAGCAAACATTTTCATTCCCTTGCCCAAGCCCACCCACAACAGTGGATGGAACTTTGATTTCATCCACACTCATCTGGGTAATGTAAACCCCTCGGGTTCTGCAGAGCCTGCTGAGCAAGAAAGCTGAATGCAGAAATGTCAGAAAAATATGTAACCTTTGGACCTAAAGAGGGGTGGTGGGTGGGAGAAACTCAGACTCCACTGACTATTTCAAGTTGGTTTTAAACTATTTCTCACCTTATCCACATCAGATCTCCTTTGTTTGCCCAGAGAGCACCTGGAAAGATGCCTAATTAGGGGAAGACAGCTTGCTGTTTATCCGAGGAGCTGGACCTCAGCACTCACCATGGCTCACCTCTGAGTTGAAGGTCAGTCTGAAACGTCATAGCTCCCCTCCATGTTGATGACTCTCAGCACAGTCATGCTTTCTTAAAGGCTTAAAAACGTGGAGGCTTAAAGTGGCGCTTGGATTACTGAAGTGAAGGGAAGCTGCCTTATATGGTATAGGACTACTGCAGAGAAGAGGAAACATGCTTTATACAAAGCTACACATAGTAGGTTTTCGAAAAATAATGGCTTAATAAATAAACCATCTCTAAGCCAAAGGCTAAATCTATAATCCTGAGTCAAATATGCATAGCATTTTTTCTCAAACTTTACTGCCAATGTGAGTGCAAAGAATGTGAGAAGGAAGAGAAAAAAAAGAATAATCTAGGATTAGGAAAACTAGTTCATTGTAGGAATTTCTTTGAAGTCTCACGTCCTATCTTAAAAGTTCATGCAGATTTTACACTCTATACTGCACTAGAAATATTTACCTCACAGCTTCAGGTATCACCTTGCCAAATAGTTTAAGAAAACATGGCAATCTCTCCTTCTTTCTGATCATGCCAACCAAAGATAAGTGTAGAAAAAGACTTTAGGGATGACTCTTACCTACCTTTAGTTTATATATCCCAATGTTTGTGCAAATTATATGTAAATGTTTAAATTTTAATTTTGGCATTTTGTTATCAATGGGTAGATGCATTTTGATGTTTTCAAGTGATTAGGAAGATTTTTATGCCTTAATATATGGAATTCTGTATCAGGGGAGTAACGTATGCAACAAATGAAGTAGGTAAGCTTGTATTAACCACTTGGTGAATATCTGTCACTACTATAGTATAGAATTAGATATTACAAAAAATAGCTAACTAATATTTCAACATGTGTGCTGTTCAGATAAATGATTTTTAAAAACCTCTTGAAATCTGTACACATTGCTTAAGTTTTCTTTAGAGAGATGAAATTAGAGTTGCATTTCTTATTGCAAGTCCCTTTCTTATTGTAGCTGCTCTAGATAAAAGAATGAAATACTTTGAGTTCTAATGCCTTGAAAATGATCCACACTTATACCAGCGTTCTAGTACTGACTATACCTTCAATCTGAAATTTTACTTCTGAGTTTCAGAAGTACACTTTCTGATTTTCTCACACTTGTGAGAAATAATAAAACAAGTAAATTAGATTTTTATTGTTTATTTAGGTTAGGCTTCATGTTAGTCAAAATTCTTGACTATAGCTAGTTTCCTTCTGTAAAATATATAAACTTTGGAAGGAAGCATAATGTTGACACAGTTTTCATGGGTGATCCCACACAGTACCCTCAGTGTAGAGACTCTTACAGATCATGTTCACCTAGAAGCAGACACTGGGAGTTCTTGGGGAGTACATACTCTCAAGGTCAACACATATGAGGGACTGAAGGAAAGAGAATGGGGCAGGGTGAGAAGTCAGACGGCAAAGCCGTCACAGCAGAAGCCAACCAATCTGACTGTGAGCTCTGCAGCAGGCGTGGCCCGCAGAGCTATCTCAAATGAGGGCCAGGGGCAGACTTTTATATCTCCATATTTACAAGGAGACAAAACCTTGGGCGAGGCCTCTCCCTTTAAGATGAGTCCAACCTCCTAAGGGGCCTTAACCATGAGCCATCAGCGGCCAGCATGCAGTCCATTGGGGAGTTAGTGCCTCAGTCATAAAATCGGAGGCCTGGGGAATCAGGGCAATGCACCACAGTGACCACAGCAATAACATCTGTTCAGTCCCAGGCAGTAGAGAGGAACTCAGCTACTTCCTCTTAGAAGACAGACACAGTATTAATTAACTTGCTATCCATGTGCCTTTACATGGTGTGTGACACCTAGGAAATGCTCAGTGAAAGTTCACTGGCTGGCATTCCCTAAAGATCAGGGTCAGGCTTGTGCTTCACCTGACACAAAACGCAAAAGGCAAGAAATCTTAGGTCCCCAAATTCTAAAGGCAGAATAAGTTGTCTTCTAAAGTAGAAGGGAATTGTGGGCAAATGACAACTGCCAGAGGATGTCAGAGAATGCGGCATACACAATATACATGTGGAAGACTCTCTTAAGTTGATTTCATTATATATTTTTTGTAACTACAACTGATGAATAAGAATCAGCTCACTCTTTCTATGTGGTGTATTTGGTGGAGAGAAATCGGCCAAGGTAAAATCTTAAATAGGATGGTTTTTAATAAATGATCTAACTCATTCAGCTTATACTTAAGGTGCATATATTTTGTATCAGGTAGCATGATATGTATATAAAAATAAGTAATACAAGACTCTTTCATACTTCTGGGGAGAGACCAGCACAAACTAATGATGATAGGAAATCAACCTAGGAATTTTTTTGGAAAAGCCAAAGAAGCCACTTCCAGTACAAAGTGACAATAGTATCATTAAAAAGATGACGCATCATTAATATCTTTAGAGGTACACTTCTCTTTCAGCGGAGAATCTTCTTATAAGAAAAAGAAACTAATATATTTAGTCCATGTGGACCTCCCAGCATTGGAAGATTAGAACTGAAAAGAATCCACAAAACATTCTAGGAATTTTTTAGTGTTGAGAACTTTTGTCCTCTGCCATCTCAAAGACCACACTCCTTTTTATAATTTCCATCTCCCTGGTTTGTGAGCCAAAGTTTTTCAGTAAAATATCAAAAAGAGAACAGAAAAGAAAATCAGATCCAAATACGACTGAACATGTTTGTCAGGGATGTGTAAATACAATAATTCACACACATTCCTTAACATTTGTGTTTTGTGGACGAAAGCATTTCTAACTCTTCCTGCTCTTTCCCAACTGCCCCGAGAAGATATTTTTCTGTTAACCATCTGCTAATTAACAGAAATGGAACTCTTCTGTGTCATAGAGCCTGTGACAACCAAATCTAATTGCTCCCAATTGCTTCTTCCTTCACCTCCTTGTCTTCTTCCTTTCCCTCTTCCTTCATTAATCTCTGATCAAAACATGAGGTACTATGATAATAAGGCAGATAGATCCCTGTCCACAAAGTGCTCAGCTGAATGGCAGGCAGACACATCAACAGGGAATTATAACATAATGTATACACTTAAAATAGACACATGCATTGTATGTGTATGTATATACATGCGGACATATGTATGTATATATATGCACACATATAGATATATGCAATATATCTATATTAGATATGTGTTTGTATACATATAATGTACACATGCCGCATGTACACACACACAGGAGCAGGAGGGACAGTTATATAACTTAGGAAAGAAATTGAAGGAAGGCTTCTCAGAGGAATAACACATGACTTCTGCCATCTTTTGTTTGCATCCATGTGTTATCTCCCCACAGAAAATCAGGGCATACCTGCATGACCAAGAAGGGGCCACAGAACTTATGGTGTGTCACTTCCAAGGCTAGATCACAAAAGGCCTTACAGCCTCAGCCTTGGTCTCTTGGATGACTTGCTCGGAGGAAACCCAGCCCCCATGCTGCAGGAACTCACAGGAACTCGGAAGAGAGGCCTGCGTAGAATGGCCACCTGCCAAAAGCCAACCCCAACTTGCCAACCATGTAATTGTGCCATTTT
This sequence comes from Glossophaga mutica, assembly GCA_039655065.1. NCBI lineage: Eukaryota > Metazoa > Chordata > Mammalia > Chiroptera > Phyllostomidae > Glossophaga > Glossophaga mutica. The sequence continues at coordinate 27,210,444 of CM077308.1, forward strand.
GGAAACAGATCCTTCAGTGCAATTAAGCCGTTACGTGGCTCCAGCTGACACCTGACAGCAACCTTTCCAAGACGCCAAGGTGGAACTGCCCAACTATCCCACTTCTAAATTCCTGATGGAGACACCTTAAACAGTAACACATGGTAATCACTGCTTAAAGTTACTAGGTTTGGGGGTAATTTGTTATGTAGCAACAGATAGCTAATGCAGTTGGGCAGAATTAGGCAGGTGAAGGTCACAGAAGGGAGCTGAGTGACAAAGAACAGAGAAAGGTGTTCAAGAAAAAACAGAACGGCCTAAGCTAAAAGTGAAACTCTAGTGCTAGAGAGTTAATCTTGGGTTAGAAAAGTAAAAAAGTATGGTTGGAGAGGTAGCCAGGGCCAAGCCATGGAGGGTTTGTATGCTAGGTTAGTGAACTGGAGGCTGATTTCAACAAAGATTCTCAAAAATAGGCCCCTTGGATCACTAGATTCAACTGAGTTTACTGAGTTAAAATGCCAGTGGGTGAGGCCTTTGAATATGCTTTTTAATAATATCCTCAGCTGGTTCTCAAGGCCATTTAAAGCATGATAAGCTTTCATGTAATAGAGAAGCTAAGAGAGTATTTCAAGGTCACAAACCTGTGAGTGGCAGAACCAGGACTCGAACCCAGAGCCAGTGTTCGGAATCAGTTTCCTCTGAAGTGGTCCCTCCAGTTTACAAGTTACTATGCTCCAATGGAGTCTCCGAGGAACACATCTACTTGTCTTAGGAAATTCCATACTGCTAGTTAATCTTTACCACTGAGACTTTCTATGTAGTATTTTCTCTTCCTGAGATGTTTTCTCCATTCCTTGGAGTAGTGGGAAAAATACCAGCTCTGGAGTCTATCTCATGTTCAAATCCTAACTTTGGCTAATTAAATAGGTGATCTTAGGGATGTCTTCTAACCTCACAATGTCTCTGTTTTCTCATCTGTAAAGTGGAAATAAAACATGTTTATATTACAAGATTGTTGTTACAACTGAGTAAGAACATATTTATAATGTGCTTAGTATACTTCCTGAACATTGGTAGGTGCTCAGTAAAAGCTAATTTTCTGTCTCTTCCCTCTCCATTTCTTCCATAGTCCAGAGGTAACAAACTCATGATCTTAAGAGCCATATTTACCCACCAAATATGTTTTGTTTGCTTGTCTTTTTTTGGGGGGGTGGTAAAACACATATAGCACAAAATTTACCATCTTAATCATTTTTGAGTGTCTATTACTGTACTATTAACTCTATGCACATTGCTGTAAAATAGATTCCTAGAACTTTTTCACTATGCAAAACTAAAATTCTATACCCACTGAACAACAACTCACCCTTTCCCCCTCACCCCTGTCTTTGGCAGCTGCCATTCTGCTTTCTGTATCAAAGAGTTTGGCTATGTTAGACACTTCATATATGTAGAATCATGTAGTATTTGGCTTTTTGTGACTGGTTTATTTCACTAAGCATAATTCCCTCAAGGTTGGTCCATGTCGTAGCACATGACAAGATTTTCTTTTTTAAGAATGAATAAGTGTCAATTATAGGTATATATCACATTGTCTTTATCAATTCACTGTCAATGGACATTACGGTTATATCTGCCTCTTGGAACTTTAAAAAATAATGCTACAGTGAAAATGGTTGTGCCTTTTCAAGATCCTATTTTCATTTTCTTTAGATATATGCCCAGATATATGAGAGAAGAGCTCCCCCAAAACAGAATTTATTCATAAAAAATTGTGTATTTATTCTTATATGTTTAAACTTCAGTCACCTGCAAAGTACTCTCCATTTGATGCAATACACCTATCAAGACGCTTTTTCCACTGCTCAAAACAGTTTTTGAACTTGTTGATTTTGATGCCTTTTAGTGCTTCTGCCATTTTTATTTCACCTCTTCCACATCGACAGCATGTTCTCCTTTGAAGCAGCCCTTTCTCCAGCCTTACTCTAGGCCTGTAATGGGAGAGGCTGATCTGATGATCTTGGAATTGGCTGTGGGGTCATTCTTCCAAGATCTTAGAGAATTGCTCTTGGCTTCTGTTGAGGTGGCTGATCTATACTTATCTCAGTAAACTGTTGCTTGGCCACACCCTTAGTGTTTCATTTTTGGCAATATGGATAGGCTGAGAATTTCCTAAATCTTTAAGTTCTACTTCCTTTTTGCTTAACAACTCTGTCTTTAAGTCCCTTCTCTCTTCTCATATTTTACTATAAGCAGTCAGGAAGTGCCAAGCCACACCTTTGAAACTTTCCTGTAAAATAGCTTCAGCTAAATATTTTATTTCATTGCTTAAAAGTTCCACCTTCCACCAAACATTAAAACAAGAACACAATTCAGCCAAGTTTTTGCCACTTTATAATAAGGATGACCTTTCCTCCAGTTTCCAATAACATGTTCTTCGTTTCCGCCAGAGAACTCATCAGAATGGCTATTACTGTCCATATTTCTACTAACATTCTGTTCAGGATGACTTAGGTATTCTCTAAAAAGATTGAGGATTTCTCTATAGCTTTCCTTTTTTTCTTTCTGAGCTCTCACCAGAATCACCCTTAATGGTCTGTAAGCTTTTTCTAGCATGTACTTCAAAACTCTTCCAGCCTTTACCCATCAACCAGTTCCAAAACTACTTCCACATTTTTAGGTATTTGTTAAAGCAGCATCCCACAGCTCAATCCCTATTTCTTAGTCTGTTTGGGCTACTATAACAAAATACCAGAGACTGGGTTGTTTGTAAACAACAGAAACTTATATCTCACCTTTCTGGAGGCTGGGAAGTCTAAGACCAAGATGCTGGCAGATTTGGTATCTGGTGAAGGCCAGTTCCCAGCTCCTGGAGGGATACCTTTTCACTGTGTCCATGTAAGGATCGAAGGACAAAAGCAGTGCTCCAAGGTTTCTTTAGTAAGGCATTAATTGTACTCAGAGGACTTCACCCTCATGACCTAATCATCTTCCAAAGGCCCCACCTCGAAATATTATCACATTGGGGATTGCTGTTCAACATAATGAATTTTGGAGAGATGCAAACTTTAAATCTATAGCAAAGTGTTCAATGTATTTTGAGTTAATTTTTATACATGGTAAGTGTTCCACTTCATTATTTTGCAAGTGGATATTTCGTTTTCCCAACACCATTTGTTGAAGAGACTATCCCCATTGTGCAGCCTTCGCACCCTTGTTGAAGATCATTTGACCATATACATTAGGGTATATTTCTGGGCTCTCTATTCTGTTTCATTGGTCAATATGTCTGTTTTTATGCCAGAAACATACTGTTTTTGTTATTATAACTTTGTTATATGTTTTGAAATCCGGAAGTAGGTGGCCTCCAGTTTTGTTCTTTCTCAAGATTGCTTTGGCTATTTGGGGTCATTTGAGGTTCCATATGAATTGTAGGATACTTTAAAAAAAAAATCCCCATTAGAATTTTGAAAGAAGTTGTACTGAATTTGTGGATCATTTGGGTAATATCCAAATATATGCTGTAGGTTCCCTGTCAGCACTAAGAATTGGATGAGACAGAACCAGTCCCTCAGGCAGCCTCCCTGAAAACCAAAATGTTGGATAAACATTACACATTTCTGTTTCCCTCTGTAAGGAGAAGTGGTGAGTTAGCACTTTTTCCCAATCACACTGAGTGTTGCCAGCTTGGGAAAAGGGCGATCATGGGTGAAATGCAATGGTTTTTCTTACCCATTTCAATGCTTGTGTTCTTGGCTTTGTACTTGCCTGGGGTACTGTGATTTCTTAACTGGAAGATCAATTTCTCATAAACCTTTTGAACTGTATATTTTTGTTAAGTGTAAGTTAGCATCTCTGTGGAGGAACTTGTCTGGGGCTTCTTATTTTACCATTGTGCACCGGCATAGTGGTTTTGGAAAGTTTGTATTTGAATATAGATTGGCATAACATGTAGCTCTAATTTAGCCCTACCCTCTCTCCTCCTCCTGTCTCACATGAATCTTGAATGATACAGAATTCTTTTATAGGCTCCTCTAGACACTTTATATTCATATATTTTCCAATCTCTGAAACCTAGTGTCAAAATAATCACTTGCAGGAAGCCTTCCTACATGGGCTCCACTTCCTTCAGGCATAGAGGGCTCACTGCCTCCTGAATGAGCTCATTTAATTGATGGGTAGTTGTAGGTTTCAGAAATTAAATTTTTCTGTTTTCTTTTTTTACACTAACCTGTAATCTACTTCTATATTATTTCTACACATCGTCCCTATTTCTACCCTTAGTAGAAAACAGAACCAATTGATCTGAGGTTTTGTTTTGTTTTTAATTACACAGTACAGCCCTTTATTTAAAGATGGATATAATGACTCACTTGAGTCTGGTTCTGGATAAAAATCTCCATGAAATTTTGCCATATGGATCCAAGGCATTCTCTCCATTCTCATACACTCTATGGAGTCCAATTTTTTGTCCTTCTTTAAAGTTTTCTTTAAAATACCCCCGAATTGAACACAAGATTCCAGATGGTGTCTGACCAGTGTGAAGCAGAGGAGAACAATTACTGCCTACCCTGACTCATTGTGCTCTTGACAAAAGGATCATTCTTTAAGTAGTTTTTTAAATCACCTAGCTCAAATTAAATTTCTGCTTTTACAAAAATTGCCTATATATTTTATACACAATGATGCCAATTCAAGTCTTTCATATTCTGCACTTGTGAAAGGAATCCCACAATTTCCAGACTCAGAGTCCTAAATGAGGAATGTGATTAATATAGAAAACAATAGGTTTTATTGTCTCACTAAGACCCAACATACTCTGATGTTTAATCTTCCCCATCTGGCTTTCACTCAACTTTTCCCTTGTATTTTTCTGAATATCACAGTTCTGAATCTTTGCTCAATTACTATTTGATGAGCCCAATGTTTTTGTGTAATTTGTTTGTTTAATGTTATTTCTATTAGTCTCTAGTGAAGCACAATGAGAAAATGAACTTTAACTTCTTCTCTGATATACCTGATGTTTAGCATATTGCTTAACTATTGTTGATGGTCCATACATATTTATTAAATAGATGAAACTATTCCCTCCATTTCTCTTTGAAGGCCATCTGTGTTGGTTGGGTTTTCTGGGAAGCTGACATTGAGATAAAGTTAGGAGTGTAAGTAGTTTATTGGAGCACACCTGTGAAAGATAACAGCAAATGAAACAATTGGGCAGAGAGAGCCTACAACAGTCTTGTCTCAGCCAATGAAAAACTCTAGAGCAAAGATGGCTCATTAGAGGGGTCTTGTATTGGGAAGAAGTAGCAAGGTGTTGGTATTCCAACCTCTTGGGAGCCAACATTGTGGTGTGGTCATCTTTTTTGGCATGTAATAAGCCTTCCTTAAGTAAATATTTATTAGCATCAGAATCGTCTCCCAAGCTCACTGGTTGTTGGCAGAATTCAGCTCCATTTGGTTGTAAGACTGATGTCCCCATTTCCTTGACACAAGGTCCCCTTTATCTTTAAGCCAACAATATCATGTAGAATTCTCCTCTAATATTTTGGATATCTCAGATATCCCCTTCTGTTTTAAAGGGATCATGCGATCTCCCTATCTTAAGGTCCACTGATTAGTAACCTTAATTATATCTGTGAAGTCCCTTTTACCATATAATATCACATATTCATGGGTATGTCATGTGACAGAAAAGGTCATGGAGCCAAAATTATGCCTACTATACCTGATATATGTACATTATTCCTCTCTTTGCTCATTGATTTTGTTAATTTTATTACATTTACTGGGGTGACATTGGTTAATAAAATTATATTGGTTTCGAGTGTACAGTTCTATAATGTATCCTCTATATATTGCATTGTGTGTTCATTACCCAAAGTCAAATCTCCTGTCACCATACATTTGACCCTGCTTACCACCTGCCCTCTCCCCCTACCCTTCTTCATGTCTGGTAACCACCAGACTGTTGTCTGCATCTGTGAGGGTGTTTTTTTGTTTGTTTGTTTGAGTCATTTGTTGCTTTCAGTTTTATATCCCACGTGTGAGTGAAATCATATGGTTCCTAACTTTTTCTGTCTGACTTATTTTATTTAGCATGATATTCTCCAGATTCATCCCTGTAGTATCAAACGGCAATATTTCATCTTTTTTATGGCTGAATAGTATTCCCATGTGTGTCTGTGTGTCTCACATCTTCTTTATCCAGTCACCTATCTTTGAATCACTACAAATGTGACCAGTGCCTTGAAGACAGAATGTACTAAACTCAAAGGTAATGTCTAAAGAAGTGAGGGTTTCTTTGCATTAGGTCAGATGATCAAAATTACTTAATCCTAATTTGTTGTTTGCTTCCATCCAAACTTCCCAGCACATTTATAGTAGTCAGCATAGGTAGAGGCTGGTAACTGAGTTGATATTTATTGAGTACTTACCATGAATCGGGCACAGAAATTCATGTAATCCTCACAATACTCCTATGAAGTAGGATTATTTGACAGATAGAGCAATTAAATACAAGTGGGCTTGCTCAGTCTGTATAGCTAGGACAAGGAATCCTGGGATGTGAACTCAAGGCTATGTGGCTTGAGAGCAAAAGTTGCTGATCACCAATGCTCTTTCTACTGGTAACTAGAGAGACTTTCCTTTATATGTAAACTAGGTGGAAAAGAAAGAAGAGATGGAGAAAGGAAGGAAATATTTATGTGTCAAACACATTCATGTATACACTATCTCATGGAATTTTCAGGATACTCTACTTGCTTATACCATCTCCATTTATTGAGAAGGAAAGTGAAGCTCACTCAGGTGGAGTAACTTTTCTAAGACCCTAGAATCCATAAGTGGTAAAGGCAGTGAACCACATGTAAATCCGAAGTCTGTGGTCCTTCAGTATACTCTAAAAAAGTTAAAAGCTAAAGTTCTGCCTATCGGGAGCAGGAAATGAAAAGAGAAGTGTTCTGTGTACAGTAAGCCAGGATGCTATTAGCAACCAAGAGACTCTGGACATGTCCTTGGAACCAGGTCCACGTGGAAAACTGAATGTGCACAGTCTACTCAAGAAATGAGCCCTGAGGCTAGTGCACCTGGCCGCTGTTAGCCACACCCATGCCAGGTAATGACTTTTCTATACAGGAGCACGTCCTAGTTCATCTAGGATGCCATCTAGGTCTCTTGTTAATTTGAAGATGAAAAACTATGGCTTAAAGGTGGGCTAGTGATGCGGACTCCGGCTTGTGGGGTCTGCCACATCGTGGATGAGACACGAGAAATTCAGATGGACTACGGAGTTCTGTGAAGGAAAGGGGAATGCATGGCTTCTCTCTCAAGGGGAGAAAAAGCCTCAGCCTCCATCATGACAAGCCTTTATTTCTTTTTTGGGGGAGGCACAGTCTGTGATGGTCCTCATTTTTTATGCACAGGTTCACCTTAGGTGGTTACCTTTTACAGAAAAACAAAGGAGCTGATGCCACTAATCACATCACAGAAGAAGGATATTTGCAAATGAAAAGGGAAAAGTGGTTGAATCGGTTACATTCATCCTTGGAAGGTTTAGCATGGATTTTAGGAAGTTACTTTGCAGTAAATATTTGCTCCCTCAATTCAGGGTGAAGGAGTTTTAGCAAATAAGTCTCAAAGTGGCCTACATACATTGCAGGTCTGATTCCTCATGGGAGAACCTATCGGTGTGTGTGGGTCCTATCTGGGCCCATGCCACCCAGAACGGTCTCCTATAGGCTAGCTCTAAATATCAAGAGATGTTGGCATTAACCTATGAAATCATTCCAGATTGCTCTGCAAAATGGTATCATTCAGATAATGCTTTTGTTCCTAGGCCTTTGGTTTGGCATGGTTCATTTGATCTGAAAATGCTTTGCCAAATGAGAATTCATGCCAGTGCTTTGACAGGAGCCATCACCTTTGGGGGCAGAGTATGCCAGGCCACTGTCTGTCCCAGCCAGAGCTCCTGGCCTGGCTTTCCTTCCAAACAAGCCATGGCATTTGGAACCATTCCTGTACAGAGAGCATTTTCCTGCCACATATATATTATTTTAATTATTAAATTATTTCATGTGAATTATTTCAAATTGTTCACTTGAACTTTCCCATAGACTTTCATATACAAGGGGATCATGTCATTCATTCAGCAAACACTTATTGAGTGTCTATTGCATGCCAGGCATTGTAGCTACCTTGGGCACTGCTGTAAATAAGATTGGAAGGTTTTCTCAAAAATCTTGAAATGCAGTGGGAGGAGGAGAAAATAACAAAGTAAATACACAAAAAGACAAAATAATTATGGATGGCAAAAAATGTTATGAGAGATATAAGCAAGGTTTTGAGATGCCAAATATCCTGAAGAGGCCACTCTTGATAGAAGACAAGAAAGATCCCACTGAGAGGGTGACATCTGAACTGAGACCTGAAAGGGAGAGGGAGCAAAGAGCTGGAGGTGTAATATTACATGTGGTGAGTAAAACATGTGCAAAGGCCCTGACATGTGAAATGCTTGGTGTGTTTCAGGATGGAAAAGGCAGCTATGGAATTCTATGCAGCAGAAAGAAAGAAGGAGCTCCTACTCTTCACAACAGCATGGATGGAACTAGAGAGCATTATGCTAAGTGAAATAAACCAGGCAGTGAAAGACAAATACCTTAGGATCTCACCTACAAGTGGAACCTAATCAACAAAACAAACAAGTGAGCAAAATAGAACCAGAGACATGGAAATAAAGAACAAACTGACAGTGACCAGAGGCAAGGAGGGATGGGGATAATGGGGGAAAGAAGGGGAAGGGTTGTCAAAGAACATGTATAAAGGACATACGGACAAAGCCAAAAGGGGGAAGGATTGAGGGTGGGAGGTGGCAGTGGGTGGGGCAGGGGAAAGTGGTGGGGTAAAAATGGAGACAACTGTACTTAAACACCAATAAAAAAAGAACAAAAAACTAAAAAAAAAAAAGATTGTAAAATAAGATCTGTAAAATTTAAAAAAAATTTAAACCAATGATAGCACTACTCCTAAGTTCCCTTCAACTCCTTGTCACTGTGTGAGTAGCAATGTTTACTGTTCTGACCTTTCTTGCTTCTGCTAGCCAAATGAGCTGAACTAAGAAGGAAAGAGTAGTCACTGTTATTTCGTGTTTTCACTGCTGCCCTCAAACCATTCTACCAGATCTTCCTTTTCTGTCCTCTTGGCCCAATTCTATAGCTTTTCTGGTCACTTCTGGATATCAGTAGAACAGTGTCATTTTCAAATATTAAAAATCAACCTAAAACAACATGCAATCTCTCATCCAATTTTAGGCTTCTCTTCTCCCTAGCATAGCATGACTCAAGAATTCTATAGATTGGAAGCAGGGAAAGAGATATAACCGGCTTCTTCACTACGCCAGTCAATATCCCACTCTCTGTCTACTCTCCTCCCCCCATGATGCTCCTAGGGGAACATCAAAGTGAGAGAACCATGTTGACTGATTCATGGGTCAACCCATGATTTTTGCCTAAACACTTTCTCCTCCCAGCAGAAAGGCCAGGCAACATTTTTCCACCTGTGAAGAGGTACGGACTAGATTCTGGGACATCTCTAAAAGAGTTCAAATTCTCTAGCTCAACTTGTAGAGAAAGGAGGCAGATTTAATGTAGACAGAATAATAAATTATAACACAACAAATTACAATATCTAAAACTTATCCACTGCCTTGTAATTTTCATCTAAAGAGCCAGTTAGATCTTTCTACCCATGGCAATCTTGTAAAGGAAATCAAGACAGAGAGAGTAAGTGACTTGCTTTGTGGCTCCCGGTGAAGTACACCTTCCAGCAGCGCTTATAAAACTTAGTCCCTTTCAAGCCTTAGCTTTAGAGTCTTCCAAACCATGAAATTTCTTTCTTTAGGGCCTCACAGTGCTGCCTGTGATGACTTTGCTCAGTTGTAAATTTCCTGTCAGACCTCATTCAACCACTATATATGACTGGTTAGTATTGTTTTGTCACATCAAACTGTCTTAAGTTTATACTTAGTGATACTGAAATGCAGGGACATGTGTGTTACACAAGGTCTCAGGCAGCTAACTGTACAGATTTAGGAGGATTCTGCTCCCTTACACTTGGACACTAGGCCCTGCTTACAAAACATGGCCACACACATGTGTTAGCTCATTGATTTCCCAGTGAGGCAGACTGTCACAGGCAAGTAGGGAAAAGAGCTAGAAAGGAGATTCTAGAGATTTACAGTGTTCATGATTGTGTTGATGAATGATCGCTTCTGAATTCATAGCTTTAAGTAGCGTGTCTTGAATTTCATTAGGTTTTACAAGTAAAGTAGACCCTGCTGCTATTTTCCTACTCTCTGTAAAGACAAATTCCATTTTCCACATTGGCTAAATTTCTCAAACTCAAGAATTATATGAACTTTTGCCAAGCAAACATTGCTTGGTATCCAATTACCTGGCGTTAGTATATTTTAAAAGCTAAGATAGGGAATGTTTATGTGGGAGTTAACAATTAGTACCTCCCAAAATTCAAAATTCAAGTGTAATTTACTTCCTAAATAGAGCACAACTCCTTGGGCACAGTGTCCAGACAGTCAGGGCATAGCTCTTGACTCGTCAACAGCATCACTCTGTGTTCCATTTTTGTGCTTTTGTACATGTTAACTGAAATACAAGCTGAATTCCTTATTTTTGGTCAGTTGTTGGACAACAGAAAGATATAAAGGCAAAACCAGTAGAGCAAAAGAAGGAGTGTATTACTGTTTAGCTCTTATCCCAAGAGTTCCAATCCAAAGTAACTGTCGTCCTAGCTGGAGTTTATCGTGAGAGGAACAATTGTTTCAGCGCACTTGGGCTGACGCAGTACTTAATACACTTAAGTTGTAGAACATGGGTGGCCCTTTTATTTTGCTAGTGCCAGATGTAATTTTGTAATAAAACAATTTTTATTTATTAAGAACCATATGCAAATTCTTATAAAGGAATTCTCCCCTATTTGCTCCCCCTTTTTTCTCATTTCTTTCAAGTGTCTCTAAAATTACGTCTTGCAAATCAGATTTGTGGATTTTGACCTTATCCATAAAGTAGCAACAAGAATTTGTGACCAGATTTGTACACAGTTCCATGAATGAGCTTATAGTAATCATATCTATTTTGGAGACAGATGTTGTTTCTCATTTATCTACAGCTCGGGAGCACATAGCACATAGGTGTATACTAGATACTTCAAAAATGAGTGCCTGTTGAAGGAGCAGGGAGAGAGGGGTAGAGCTTGTATCAATAGTTTGTCTGATGTTAGTGGCCACTCCCTTTGTAGCAACAGCAACATTTCTAAAGGGGTAAGAGACCGGCTCTGCAAGATGTCCACACAACAAAGAACTGCCCCAACTCCCCCCGGTTATGTAGCAGCTTTAGTGCTCTTCTATCCTCCTCACAGTAGCTTTACCACTTTAGTCTTACTTAGTTTCTGAGGGACTTCTGCCATAAACATATTAACATAGGAAGCAAAAACAAGTCTAATATAAATCAAAAGATGTATAGGCATGGGGTAGAAACGGACTGGGATCCCCTAAGGAGATGAAGTGGTATATACGTCTCAAATAGTATATATAGTTGTTAAACTTATTAAATTGTATGCTAAAGAACTGTGCTAATTAAAGTATGGGGCTTTTTCCTCCATTAAATATATACTTGAAGAAAAATAGAGCAGGTAATTTTAAATATATTCACAATTAAAGCAGAATAGTGTTATTAAATTCTAAATAGGTACTATTCCTTATAGAAGCTTCTATGCCCAAAGCCATTTAAAAAAATTAATAGGTATTTAAAATAGTATAAAGAATACTAGTAGCTATGTCTCATTCTTTCCCCTTCCCCCTTGTCTCTTCCCTTTCTTCAAGAAATATTTATTAGTGTCCTTTCTCCCATCGTCAAACAGCCATGAGTCAGAGCTGACAGAGGCTGCTGCAGGCTTACGCAGAGGAAGCAAACTCAGCACAGGGCAGGTTCATTTGCAGAGGGTGGTGGCCCCACCATATCAAAAGACTGACTATATCTAGGGAGGCTGAGCAGATAATTAAATATATCAAGAATAATAAGAGTTAGGTTTGTCACTATTGGAAAGGGAATTACAAATATGGAAAAAGATAAAGCTAGAAGAAACCCAGCTGGCACTGGATTAGAACTGGATGTACCAGGATGAGCTAATGTTTTTTTTATTATAGATATAGAAATAAACATAGGTGTGAATGTGTGTGCAGTTCTTAGCTGTCTGCTGAAAGGGCCTGGTAGCAGTAGCATCCCAGTAGTAATGAGCATCCAGTCCTTGTATCTTGATTTCAAATACTAAAATTAACTAGTGCTCCTTGAAGAAATGACTGAATTCAGGTCCAGGGTTGGGAAAGAACATGATGAGCTTCGAACATTATTGGTAGCAGAAAGAAAATAGTCAAGGAAGGATGAGGGCATATCAAAAGAACAAAAAAGTAAGCTTGAGGGGGTTCCACCTAGCCAAGTGAAGAACAAATGAAGCATTAACATAAATGATATGATAAGTTATAACTCATTGAATAAACTGGCACTCCACTGATATAAATAAATAGATGACTATATAGTTGGGGAAAACAGAAAGTTCTTCCGTATGATATAAGGCCACCAATTAAGTGTAGAAGGGATAATGGTTATAGAAAAACAGCATTTGGCAATAAGCATAGTAATAATTCATCCTGGTAAGAAAGCTCAGTGGATAATAAAGCTAGTAAAAGAAAGGTAAGGAATGAAATTTTTTACAGTTTCAAAATACCTCCCTGTGAAATATTTGTTAATTACAAAGGAACAAAAAGTAGAGAGACCTGGTAGACACCATGCTGATCAAGTGATCAAAATGAACAATTCCAGTAATGGGACAAATAGACACCATATGCACTGATGGGATTTAATGAAAAGAAGCCAGTGTGGTAGTCAGACCAAAAATACATCCCTTAGTTATAATCATGAGAAAGCATCAGACAAGTCTAAATTACAAGATATTCTAGAAAATAACTGGCTGATCTTCAAAAATGCCCATATCATAAAAAACTAAGTATGGGCACAAGAGCAGGACATTCTAAATATTGTTTGGAGATATCTGGGAAGGCTTACTAAAGGAGATGAGTTATATGTAGTCTCATAAAATGAAGAACTTGTCTGATAACCACAGAAGTCATTTGAGGCATAGAAGACAGCATGCTCAAAGGTGTAGAATCTCAGATACTGAAGCGAGTTGGGTGTGCCTGGAGCACAGCCAGATGCAGATGCAGCCAAAGAGATGAGGTGGGGCTAAGTTATGAAGGGACATTTTCTCAGACTTCTGCAGTTTGAGGACTTGAAAAAGGAATTTGAGTTAATTATTACTTCACGCACTCAGAAGCAGATGCCAACAGGGGATTAAATGGGCAAAGAATTTATTAAGAGAAATGCACCCATGAAAGGAAATAGGAAGGATGCTGAAGAAGTTGGGGAGAGTATCGGATTACAGTGTAAGTCTGACGTTGAGAGAAGGACAGCGGTAGGAAGGCTGGATGGAAGGTTCAGCAAAGCCATCTATGAGTCTTAGAGTCGAAGTTGGCTGTCACAGTATTCCCAAGTCTTCCAGAAAGGGCTCCTCCTTAGTGGCATTCCTACACCTCACTCAGTGCTTGGGGGAAGCAGCCTATGGCAGGTATGGGCTTGGTGCAAACACAGGGATGAACTTCAGAGTGCAGCAGCTTGGACCCTGCGTTGGTTATGCTCATGGTGACTGCCACATTTGAATAGTAGATGTTGAAAAAGATTTAAATGGCAAAAGATGTAAAGGATATTCAGGGAGAGGTGTGAAAGAGCTTAAACTCAAGCATTTAGTACTTTACATTTCTTCTTTGTCTTTCATTTAAAGGTTCAGGCATTTTTGACCTGAACTGCAAGCACATTTATCAATCTGTAGCTAATAAACATGGACACAATCCTGGAGAGCCCACCAACTTGCTTCGGCTTTCTAATGTGGTTAAGTCTTCTATTTTCTGTCTTTGATGCATCTGTGAATGCTAACTTAAATTTTATACAACTGTCTTTTTTTCTGAAATTATATTGATCCATCATGGCAACACAAGTTGTTTTATATTAAAAAGAAACTAGTTCATTATTGTAGATGCCTTTCACTAATAGACTAGAAAAACAAATTTTCTCTATATTTGGTAGAAAAAATATAGTTGTCCAAAAATACTAGGTTCCTGTTGTTGGGGGAAGCTGATAATGATGAACGAAATCATGGCAAATGGGATCCTCAATTTTGAAAAGATTGGGAACCACTGAAATCAACTGATTCTGTTGAGGTCTTGTCGAGCATGAATCCATAACACAACTTCGAGTTGCTTTAGCCTATTCTTAAATGCAAATTTCCTAAAACCTATTAAAGAAAGGAAATGGTCTTTTTCATTTTATCAAGTTTGGAGTCCCCCTCATTCTTTATCAAGTGCCTGAAAAGTTCTCCAAGTTGGGTAAGTACCAACTATAAAATATGACTCGAGAAATGCAATTAACATTGTAATATTGTAGCCACTATTTAAAAAATTTCTTATTAACATTTATTAACTGCTAGCATGGAGATTTTTTAACTCGAAGAAAAGATTCAAGATGCCCATAAATTGTTTCTAACAAACTTAACAAAGTGCCCTTTCCTCAAAGAATGATGTTACAACCCATCAAAAGGATGCCATTTAAAAACACAACAGAGTATTTTAATGGGTAAAAAAATGGCACCTGGAAGAATTTGGGGGGGTTTTTTTCAACAGCAGCAATAAAATTGTCATTCAGAAAAACGAAGTGCACACAAGAAATAGCTTAACTGAAGAACCATGCTACAGGTGTGTCTGTAAAACAGCTGCCGCAGGTGAGCTACAGTTTTGGCATTTGGTCTTCAAGGCTACTCAGGTAAATGCTCTGCAGTACCTGAATAAGACAGCAACAATTTTTTGTGTGGTGATGTGCTGAGGGGGGAAGAATCCCCTCTCCCTGCTGCCTTTTAAAAACAGAAATCACCTTCTTCCCATTTCCACCCCCCATAGTTTTTGTCCATGAGTCCTTTATGCTTGTTGCTCTAAACCGTTCCCCTTTTCCCCTGAAATTCCCTCCCCTCCCCCTCTGGTCACTGTCAGATTGTTCTCAAATTCAGTGCCTTTGTTTATATTATGCTTGTTTCTTTGTTTTGTTGATTAGCTTACTGTTAAAGGTGAGATCATATGGTATTTGTCTTTCACTGCCTGGCTTATTTCGCTTAGCATGATACTCTCCAATTCCTTCCATGCTGTCGCAAAGGGTAGGAGCTCCTTCTTTCTTTCTGCTGCATAGAATTCCATTGTGTAAATGTACCACAGTTTTTTGATCCATTCATTAACTGATGGGCACCTAGGTTGCTTCCAGCACTTGGCTATTGTAAATTGTGCTGCTATGAACATAGGGGTGCATAGATTCTTTTGGATTGGTGTTTCAGGGTTCTTAGGATATAATCCAAGCAGTGGAATTGCTGGGTCAAAAGGTATAAAGACAGAAAACTGTACAATATCAACAATTAAAAAATACTGATTAAAAATAAAAATAATTAAAAAAAAAAAAATAAAAAAAAAAAAACAAGGTCCCCAGGTGATCTGCATTCATACTCAAGTTTGGGAAGTAGAGCCCACGACATTTTTGATGTTATTGCCCAGCCACAGTAGCCTTCTTTTTGCCCCAAGCATGCTTCCCGGCTCCTACCTCAGGGCCTTTGCACTTCCTGTCCCTGTTACTTGATCAGTTTGTCCCCAAATTATTCATGGTTCTATTTTGTCACTCGGATGTCATCTCAAGCAGCATTCCCTCAGTGTCTGAGTGCTGAGTCCTAGGGAACTGCATTGTCCTGCTGTATTTTCTCATAGTGTTTATTCTCTGAAATTAGATAGCACATACTTATTTGTTTATCTGTTTGTTCTGTGTCCTCTCGCTCGAGTGCTAAACTCCGTACATGCAGGGGCGCTTTGTCTGCCTGATTCACTGTTTTATTCCCTGGCACCGGGCACACTGTCTGGCTTGAGTTAGGGGTTCAGTAAGTGTTTCATGAATTAATAAATGAATGAACAATAAAAAAAAAATAAAAAAATAAAAACAGAAATCATTTGCTTTAAATATCTTGCATTATAAGAGTTATTCCTGGTTTCATATATGCTGTGGTTTCTTGTTCCTGGCCAGAAAAGCATTGGTTTACCCAGAATATACTTTCATTTTTTTAATGCCAATCGGAAGGGTCACCCTGGTATAGTCAACCTAAAGCAATGTTTACAGAGGATGTTAGTATGAGTTTGCATGATTTCGGATGTGTGTACAAAGATCTGTTTTGGTCATATTATGTTTAAGCCTGCTTTACAGCTGCACCCAAACCACTGGCCCTTTAGAGAAGTGGAATGAAAAGGTGCAGCTTGTCTGTGGTCAGGATTGCTGCAATGCATGACTGCAGGGGGTCACGCCTTGGCATCTCCTCCGAGTGCAATGCAGTGCAACAGAGGGTAAGAAACTGCTCATTTATGCCCAGGGGATACTTAATATGAGGGAGAGCAGTTTTTTAAGGTGAAAAAACTGCTGTTTGCTATAACAACGCCAGTTGTGCAGAAAGATTGGTATCTCTTCTGGATTTAAAACTGCGCCAGTATGGCAGCCAGTAGGTACCTGTAGCTACTGGTTCTTGAAATGTCGCTAGTCCAAACTGAGATGTGCTAGAAGTGTAATACACACCAGATTTCAAAGACTTAGTACAAAAAAGAAAAGTAAAATATCTTGTTATTTTTGGTACTGATTACATGTTGAAATACATTGGGTATGTTAGTTTAAATAGATTGCACTATTAAAATTAATTTCATCTGTTTTATTTTACCATTCTCAATGTGGCTTCTCAAAATTTAAAATTACAACATAGCTCAAATTGATGGCTTTCATTATATTTCTATTGAATGGCACTGGTCTGAAGTATTTGATCTACTCAGGTCCTCAGAAATAGCTTCCTCCCTTCTATTCTTTGTGCCTAGCACAAAACTTCTATGGGGGCTCAGATTAGCCTTGTTCGGACACTGATCAGGTTGGCTGATGCCCAAATTGGGATGCTCTAAAACAGTGTATGCATCTTGAAGCATCCAGGAATAAAGGAACGAGATGAGTTTGGAAGTTAGACATTGTTAGCCTGTATCCTTTGACACATCACAGGATCCAATTTGGGAATGGTGGCTTGAATTGAAATGTTTTTCTAGTAAAAGTCATTGGACTGGAGCCCTGTGATAGACACAAGGGGGTTTCAATAAACACTTTGATATTATAAAAAATTAGTGTGTATGTGCATTTTCCTTTAGAAAGGCTCTAACTTGCATTAGCTTCTTAAAAAAGACCATGGCTTCAAAACTATGAAGAATACTAATTCTAGAATAAACAGGCTTGTTCAGATAGATTATCTCACAATTGCTGTTAGGTGGTCATCCATATGTCTATGGATATTAGTCTTCATGTGAACATGTACACATATACCTCATGGAAATCAAAGTACATGGAGCTCAGAGAACAAGAGTAAGTGCAAGACAGGAAGGCTGTGGATGGCATTACAAGGAAAGGCCACCTGCTGCTACGTCCCATGATATCAACCTTCGATGGTGATTCAGCACAAAATTCCTGTAGCTCTCACACTAAAAGGACAAATCATAAATCCAGTTCTACTTGGAAGAAAGATCATTCATTTATTCATTCCTTTGTGCTTTTATAGTTTTTAACCCCTTTCAAAGAACTTACATAGCTATCTGTTTATATTCTAACAGCTGAAGAACGAGGAGGACACCTTTTATTTTGACTCTTTCAGCCCCAGTGCCTAGCAAACAGACATTCAATACACATTGTTGAGCAAACTAGTGAATGAATAGTTGCCTGATTTCTACACATCTCAAAATAAACAATACCTGTGAAACAAATACAGCTTTAAAGATTCAAATTTAATGGAGGGCTAAATAAAAGGCTAAATCTGTGTCATTTTAGCCAAATCGACCAGATTTAGCATGTGACCCTGTTCAATGTTCACAAATGGAACCAACCTGAAGAAAGATTGTACACAGATTGTAGCTGCAATACACTCCTCCCAGCCCCAACGTGCTGATTCATTCACCACAGTTCGTATGAGAGTGAAGGAAACAAACTTCTAAGTTAGAGAAGTATCAGCAGTCTTAGATCTGGGAGTCATCAGGAAATGTTTGATACTTTAAAGAACTGACTGAAAGTTAAACAGGTTAATGTGACATTTCAAAGGGATTTTTAAATTCAATAGCTTTCCCTAGCAGCTGATGTTTATTCTCTGGTTGTAAGGCAAATGTTGAAATTCTTCAAAGGAATAATGATAGATTCTAGAACTAGATAGGTTCAGCATTCACAATAGTTTTTTTTTTTTTTCCTTCTCCTTACCCCTCTCCATCCCATGAAAAATATATGCACAAAATAGGAAATGGGAAAACCATCTGGCTCCCTCTTAAACATGGTTTTCTTCATCATCAAAGGGGTTTCTGTGTACAAACCAATATTTTATAGATTTAGAAATAGGTATGGTGCCATTAAAAAGAGAAAAGAAAAATCATAAAGAATATATGGAAATCCAGGGAGAGGACATAATTCTTTTTTTCCTACACCAGCACTGTGCCAGAATGTAAGATGTTTGCCATCAGTTAAGTGAGCTGTATGAGTTGGACAGACTTTCACATGTACATTTTCAAATCTGGTTAGAAAAACTAATGACAAAAATATGTCACATATTAGATAACATAGAGGAGCATATTTTATTGCTTAGTGACTAAGATGTGAATTGTACAATTGTGCATGTAAAACAACTTCATAAAGCTTCATTGAGGTCATGAAAATCACGTTTAAGTGAATCAGTAAATGAGGCAAGTTAAAGGAATTAATACACATTTAGGTGAGAGAATTCTTAAAAGTCATGTCTTCTAAACCTGTATTGGTTTAGTTGTCAATGAAAGAAATGCAACCTGGTGTGATTTCATTAAAAACTAAAGAAAAGGGAGAGAGGGGGCAGGGGGGAAGGAATTTAGCAGCTTATAGAGTCCATGAACGGGTTTCACACCCAACTGGTGGAAAGGGCGGGTATAGCTGGGCTTCCAGAGCAACTGGGGACAAGAATGTGAATGCTCCCAGAAGTAGCTTCCCAATCTCGTCTTTTAATTTTCTCTCTGCTAGACAGAGTTACTCTTTCTTAAGTGATGGGAATGTGTACCCCTGAGTTCCTATGGTTTACATCTTTCAGACACTCAAGAGGGTCCAAGAGATTTCCATTTTGCATTAAATTAAAAAAAATAGAAAAGGAATCCATCGGTCTAGGTTGGAAGGGTCACTATTAGCAAGGATTAGCTGTGCATCTGAGTTCTCCCCTGGAACATTCAGCTGTTACAAGAGTGGAGCAAGAAATACGGAGAGCAGAGACACTCACGGAACAACAGGACAGAATGCAAAGAGGCCATGCAGATGGGAATCAGTGCTGAGAGAAGTGGAGGGTGCACTAGAGTGGCCAATAAAAACCCCATTACTTTATAGGTAAGTAAGCAAAGAGATGAGCTGGTTTCTTTTAGCTTACGTGACAAACAAGGAAAACAGCCAGAACTCAACAAATAAAATCCAGAAGAAAATAAATACTGATTACTTTTAGCATGAACCATATTGTTTCATATACATATTCATATGTTGTATACAATACAACCATCTCATAAAACACTTACTAACAGCCTCATTTTCCAGATAAACAAACTGAGGTTCAGCATTCAAGTAAATTTTCTAAGGCTACATTGCTGTTTAGTTTCAGAGCCAGGATTTATACATAGGGTTGTCCAATTCCAAACCTGTGCTCCTTAAAAACAATAATATCAATAACTGGATTCTTTTCAGAAAACAGATATATGCTCATTATAAACATTCACACAACACGAAAAAACACATCTGTTACGTTTAACACAGAATGATTAAATACCCCAAATTCCTCCACCTAGAATTAAACATCATTAACAAAGAGTATCTTTTACATATCACTAAAAACAGAATAATAAATAAATCAGCAAACATTTTTTATTAAAAGGGCACATCAGACAATGTATCTCATTTTTAAATAAAATAACATTTAATTTTACTTGAATATAACTGGAAAGAAATTATAGTGAAGAATTGCTAAACCTACCTTTTTAATTTTACTACATAAAGTTCCTTAAAATTACAATTATTAAATGTAGAAAAAGGAATCATTTTTAAAGAAACTTTTATTTTTTCACATTTTTTATTGTTGTTCAAATACAGTTGTCTCCATCCCCCCGTTGCCCTCCACCCCAGACATCCCCACTTGCCACCCTTGACCCTACCCTCCTTTGGCTTTGTCCAAAGAAATGCTGTTTTAAATTCTAACAGCATTGTCCCCTGCTCTACAAATAAATTTGTGCACTTACACTTTCCTACCTCCTGACTTCTTAATCTCATAATTTTGGTGAATTCTGTTAACATTACGTTTTCAAGACATGCTTGTATACGGTACATAGCCATAATTTCCCAGGTTTACTTTTAGCTCTGTATTTACATGGATTCCAAGGTTATCACATTTCTTTTGCCAAACTTCTTCCTTACAGATTTTTCAAAAAGTATTTTTTTAGCTGAATTTCATAATCAAATGGTTTCTCCTGCCCCAAGGAATATGTGATCCATGTCCATTGAGAATGCTGGTTGACCTTGGATTTTGGTTTCCAGCAGGTTTTAAGATCTGTTCCTAGGATATTCAGGGACTTCTTGAATCTGTAGTTTAATGTCTTTCATCAGTTTTTGAAAATTCACAGCATCTCTCTGCAAATATAACTTATACTCCATTATTTTTCTTTTCTCCAACTGGGATCCCAATTACACATGAATTAGACTTATTGTAATTCCTATGTCTCTTATACTGTTTTTGTATTTTCTAACTTTGTCTCTTATGCTTTGTTCAGGATATTTCCTTCTAAAATATATTCTAGTTCATTATTTATCTTCAGCTGTGTATAATCTGCTCTTAAATAAATCCACTGAGTTCTGAAGTTTGGGTGCTACATTTTTCAGTTCCAAAACTTATTTTCTACTTTATAGTTTTCAGGGTTTTTATTTCCTTGAACAAATTTACTGCATTTGTCTAAATACCCCAAGGTATTTTATATGTATTTTTTCATCTTTAAAAAATTATGCCTAATCTCTTCATAACTGGACATTTACTGATTTAGTGATGGACATGATATGTGAAAAATTACAGGAATGACTTGTGTGCAAATTTTATTTTTCCCCAAAGAGTATTTACAATTGCTTTGCCATGCAGTTAAAGCATCTAACATCCAAGATGAATTTAATCCAATTTCAGGTACTAAGATGATTTGAAACTGCCTTTTGGTTCCTTCAAGGTCCAGTTGGGTAAGAGTTCACTTGTATTCTCCCAAACACTGTCAACACTTCTGTCTAGTTTCTCAGCTGCCACTTCTGGAATTGGCAACCAATGGCTACAAATCTGGACTAACCTCTTTCAGTTTCCTTCTCCTGAATATTTTTCACTGCTTTACTAGCCCTCTGATTAGCTTTCAAAGAGATGTCTTATAAAATGTTTTCTCTAAGTTTGCTGGTTATTCTTAATGCAATAGTCCAAATTATTGTCTTTACCTAATTTGATGTCAAATTTAACATCCAGCAAGACTCCCATCTCTGTTCTTTTCACTGTTTTTATCTCAGTAAGATACTCATACTTATCTCTCATCTACTCCATCGATGATCATGGGCTGATTTCACAGTACTGTCTTCACTAAATGCACATCCCTAGGACAATCTACACTTGAATGAGTCACATGAGAAGTGGTCTGGCTTAATTAGAGAAGGAAGGTCTAGTGAAGGAATCAAGAGCTTTAAAGAGATAAAGCTACAGAAGGAGTGATTTTGAAGAATGTCATAGAAGATTTTTACAGAAGTATAGATCAACATTATCACATGTTGCAGCAACCAAGAAAGTCAAGAGAAATTAAATGAACCAAGTCCTGGAGAGAAAGGAAAAAATATAAGGTTTCTGCTGAGACACAGGAGTACAAAATAGAGATAAATGTAGAGATTTATAACAAAAAAAAACTATCCAATCCAAAAATGGGCAGAGGACATGAATAGATATTTTTCCAAAGAAGACATACAGATGGGCGACAGATATGAAAAGAGGCTCAACATCACTAACGATCAGGAAAATGTAAATCAAAACCACAACGAGACACCACCTCACAATAGTCAGAATGACTATTAGCAAACAGTCAACAAATAATGTGCTGAAAAGGATGTGGAGAAAAGGATGTGCCCTGTTAGTAGGGCAACAAATTGGTGCAGCCACTATGGAAAATAGTGTCTGTGCCTCAAAAAACTAAAATGGGTCTCCCATAACACCCCACAATTCAATTCACAAGTATTTATCCAAGGAAAATAAAAACACTAACTTAAAAAATATATGCATTCCCATGTCAATTGAATAGTTATTTACAGTAGCCAAGATGTACAAGCAACCTAGGTGTCCATCGATATGAGTGGATAAAAATGTGAGATATATATCACACATACACACACACACACACAATGGCTATTACTTGGCAATAACAAAAATTGAAATCTTGTCATTTGCGACAACATGAATGGACCTAGAGGGTATTCTGCTAAGCAAAATAAGTCAGAGAAATACAAATATTGTATAATTTCACTTATATGTGGAATGTAAGAAAAACAAAAGACAAGAAAAACAGACTCACAGAAACAAAGGTCAAACTGATGGTTGCCAGAAGAAAGGCAAGTGGGGGAAAGGGTGAGGAAGATGAAGGGGAATTTACTGAATAATATTATGAGAAATTTGCATGGTGACAGGTAGTTACTAGACAGTGTGGTGATCACACTACTAAGTATATAAAAGTTGAATCACTATGTTGCATACCTGCAACTAATATACTAATATTGCAGATCAACTATGCTTAAATAAAAATAAGTAGAAATAAGGAAGAAATTTATAAGTGCTAACATGACAGTATGGGGGTAGAATTACGTGGATCCAGTTATCTATTTCTGTGGTACTGTAAAAGAACGGGTTGCCACCTAATTCTACGTGTGAACAGACCACTTACTTTTCACTAGTAACTGTCCCTCTAACACCTGCAGTATGTACATTTTACTGATCCTTTAGTCTCTTGGCTTTACAGTGCAGAAGTAAAAAACTTTTTAATACTCCTATAGCAATCTTCCCTCTCATATCTCACACTCAGTTCCTTTTCCACCTTAAAATGTATTTTGGAGAATCTTACTGTAAGGAAAATGTAGGCTGGCCACCTACCTATTAATACAGAAGTGTATGAGGCAAATACTTTCTCCCCACTAAATAAATGTCAAATAATTTCAGGAACTGCTTCTTCTTTCTCCATTTTGTTTTCTTGCAAATGGAAAGCCCACAAGGGCAATGACTGTTTTTACACCCTGTCAATGCAGAACAAACACTGGGGGAGTGAAATAAGTAATAAATAGGAATAAAATCCCAAATAATAAAACCAACTGTAACCCAATCAATTGCTGCTGGTGATGCAAAGGCTTCACTTTAAAGTATCAAGAAGAAAGCATAATGTCTTCCATCACAATGTCCAGAAATGTGAGTTACACTGGTAATTGTAACATTCGGTTAAATATTTATCAAGAACTTTTTATTGATTATATCTGATGAGAAAAAATACCAATACTGTCCTCATTTTAAAGTGAAATAAACAAAAATTCAGGAGATTAAATTTCATATAGTCAACTACCATATGCAGACCTGGAATCCAAACTCATTTTTTTCTGATTCCAAACCACTGGTGTTATTTACATTCCTATACACCTGTAAGCATTGAATAATTATCCCTTTCCTGTGACAAAATGAGAACTCATACTATGCTTGGTTAGCAATACAAATCCTCACCCAGTGCAAGGCAGACAAGTATTACTGAACAAAGCATAGATGTAGTTCAATGAACAGAAGCTATTACTCAAGAATTAGAAACGGGCATGTGTCCTCTTGATTTCAGTTTTGTATTTTAGGGTCTGGGCAGTAATATATTTAATAGGGTATAATTTAATAGGGTAGCACATCAATATTTTCCACCCTACTATATAGTAAGGCTATCGTGTAATTATATATATGTATACGTATGAAGGTTTGTTCAGAAAGTCAAACCATTATTAATGTAACGAGAACAGTTTGTGCAACATTGATGTAACCCGGCAGCCAAGGAGAGTGGACTGGAATGGACATGCATGAACAATGATGACTTCACAGTACCAGTCTGGGAGAGTGGTAAATGCCACTGAGTGAGCATGCAGACCGCGTGGCTGTCACACTCAAAATGACTGAGCGTGTAGAGTAAGCAACAGATCTGCATCAAATTTTGTGTTAAGCTTGTTCAAACTATTTCCACAGTAGTTTCCTCCATGGAAACTATTTGGATAATTCAGAAGGCCAAGGCTATGGGCAACTGGTGATTGGGAGCTTCAACACAACAACATGCCTGCTCACGTATCATGTGTCTCATGCAGTTTTGTGGCCACACATCAAATAACCCAGGTAACTCAGACCTGCTACAGCCCAGATTTGGTGCCCTGTGACTTCTGGCTTTTCCTAAAACTAATTATCCCCTTTGAAAAGGAAAAGATTTCAGACCCTCGGTGAGATTCAGGGAAATATGATGGGGCAGCTGATGGCAATTGGTAGAATTTTGTGAGATCCCAAGGTGCCTACTTTGAAGGGGATTGAGGTGTCATTGTCCTACGTACAATGTTTCTTGTATCTTCTTCAATAAATGTCTCTATTTTTCATATTACATAGCTGGATACTTTCTGGAGAGACCCTGTTTGCTAATGGTAGAAAATGTTTTCAGTATTTGAGATAAAGTATTACCTAAGGAGATGTGACATCACCAAAGAGGCAACTTTCCACTTTGCATATCAGAACATTAAATTTTATTTCTTTACTTTGCTGTCTAACAATTTTGATAGATTATGTGAGAAAAGAATGAGGTAGCCAGAAAGTCTGTAAAGCATTTTAAAACCTAAATGATAGGCACAATGAACTATTGTATCTTGCATAATTAATTCTACTGAACTTTTAATGTTTTGTAACCTGACTTAAGAAGTAATTTATATTTAAAATTTTTCTTAGTATCCCCGAAGACCACATTGTGTGTTACCAAACATTAGTTGGAAATAGTAGCTATAAACAGATGAAATTTGAAAAAATAATACAAAAATAGCTACACTTATTATACAATCCAGGCTTTTTAAAATATGATGCTGATTTTTAAAAACCATGCTTCATTCAACATGGAATATATGGCATTGTTGTTCTGAAAAAAATATATGAGGATTCCTATCATTACATTTATTTTATCCAGCATATAAAAAACTCCCTTTGCTTTTTAATGCTTATGCATTTCTACTAGAAAATGTTGCTTACACAAAAAGATCTATTAGAATACTACCGCTATCACAAAAATTCAATAGAAAAGTAGTTACATTAAAATAAATATTACAGAATTTTAACCAGCAGCAATTTTTAGTTATTCTCATCTATTACAAAGATTCTAATGTGTAGGACTTAGTTTTCAAGAGTATATGCTAATATTGCCTGATACTTCTTTGTCCAGAGTAAATGTGCAACATAAATTAAGGTCAATATAGTTGGCATAAGAAATCCACATACCAATGTGAAGAGAAACAGGGAAAGTGAGAAGCATGAAAAGGAGAGTAAAAGAATGTTTCTGATTTCTCCTACATGGTCAGCCTTCAATATATGCTTATTGAATTAATATATAAATATGTATTTGTAATCAAATGAAAGTGTTAATATAAATTTTGTATCTTTCATATATTTTTAATTTCACATTAAAACTGTTGCATAATTTTTGGATGAGTAATTTCAAGTGCAATTAAAATTATTTTTAAAAAACCTGCAGTATGATTCATCATTAACTTCAAAAACCTAGTTAGGCATACTGTATTCTCTTTTAAACTATTGGTTGTAACATAAATAGTTCAGCATACATAAGTTTACGCACAAGTCATAGATCCTATATTACATGAATCAGGACAGGTAGATATGATTAGTGTCTCAAAAAGAAAACC
Organism: Glossophaga mutica; assembly: GCA_039655065.1. Classification (NCBI taxonomy): domain Eukaryota; kingdom Metazoa; phylum Chordata; class Mammalia; order Chiroptera; family Phyllostomidae; genus Glossophaga; species Glossophaga mutica. The sequence goes on from CM077308.1 coordinate 27,236,645, forward strand.
CTAGAAACTCCAAATATTATACAGTATCATTTACAATTTCAAAATAAAATAAAAATACAAAATGTGAATATCAACTAAAAATGTGTATAGTTATTAAATTTCATTTCTTGATAAGCAATGAACTAAAACCTGTTAAGAATTGATATGCTACACAATGACATCGATGCTGTATTAAAATGACTGACAGAAGGCAGTTGATACAGAGATTCAGAAATATAAAACACTTGTTTTATATTCTTTATATTTTATTACAAAAGTCATGCATAGTAATATTTATAATCAGTTTTTATTTTCTGTATTGTTTAAATTTCTCAAATGTATTCTCCAGTTAACCATTTAAAATTCATTCATGTTAAAAAATGGGCAGAGGGCCTGAATAGACAGTCTCCACAGAAGAAATACAGATGGCCAACAGATATGTGAAAAGATGCTCAACATCACAAATCATCAGGGAAATGCAAATTAAAACCACAGTGAATATCACTTAGTTCCTATCAGGCTATCATAAAAAAAAATCACCAAATAAGTGCTGAAGAGGATGTGAAGAAATGGGAACTCTCATGCACTGTTGGAATTGTAAACTGTTGCAGCCACTATGGAAAACAGTTATGAAGATGCCTCAAAAATTTAAAAATACAGCTGCTATATGACCCAGCAATACTATTTCTGAGTAGTTACCTGAAGAAAACAAAAACATCAATTCAAAAAGATGTACATACCCCTAAGTTACTGCAGCATTATTTACAATAGTAAAGAGATGGAAGCAACTTAGGTACCTGTTGATAAGTGAATGGATAAAGAAGATGTACATACATACAATGGAATATTAACAACAAAAAGAAATAAAATCGCTATTTGCAACAAAATGGATGGACCTAGAGGGTATTCTTCTAAGTGAAATAAGTCAAACAGAGAAAGACAAATACTGTATGATTTTACTTTACTTACCTGTGAAATCTGAAAAACAAAAACAAAGGAAGAAACGGAACAGAAACAGACCCACAGGTACAGAGAACAAGCTGACAGTTGCCAAAGGAGAGGCGGGTGGTGGGGTGGGTGAAAACTGTTGAGCTCCATGCAACTGAGTTTGATTCTTCATCCTTCTCTCCACCCCCCAACCCCCACCCCCACAAAAAAACCCTCATTCATATATTTTCTTATGCATCCTACGACAGAGACAAAAAGCAAGTAAGAATGATTGTGGCTAAACAGCCTAATTATATAAAGCAACTAATATATTTTTACACACAACAGTTTGAAAGCAATCGTGTTTATTGAAGAAGCATTCTTTTCATGCACATTATTCAAGATTTTTTTCTGAATTTAAGATTTTTTTCAGAGTTTAAGTTTCTCAAGGCTGCTCTAACACATCACCACAAACTAGGTGCTTAAAATAACAGAAATTTATTCTTTCTCTCTTCTGGAGGCTGGAAGTCTGAAATCACGGTGTCAGCAGAGTAGTTCCACCCGAAGACCCTGACGGAGAGTCTATCTCACCGTTCTCCCCTAACCTCAGAGGGTCGCCCCTGGCTCGTAGATGGAGCACCACAGTCTCTGTCTCCATCTTCCACCTTCAGGTGGTGTTCTCCTCTTCTTACAAGGACACCAGACACATTGGACCAAGGCCTGCCCTGCTCCAGTATCACATCACCTTAACTACTTACATTTGCAATGGCCATATTTCCAAATAAGGATACATTCTGAGGTTCTGTGAAGTAGCTAGATTTTGGGAGGGCACTATCCAACCCAGTGCAGTCAGTTTCATTAACATTAAAGAAAAAAAATTCCCGTATTATACAGATCTAAAAATGATGAATGAAATAGATGAAACGATGTAGAATATAGGAGCGAAATCTTTTATTTTTTAATCTGATACTTGGATGGGAACTTACCTTTGGGAATCTTTCTCATTAATAAATATGATTTTATGCAAAGAGAAACTTACAAAATTCTTCAGGAAGGATTCAGGGGATTAATCTAGGTGCATGCATTTGTTTCTAATTTGCCACATTGTTCCTTAGAATATTTTCTAATTTTGATTTCACTGAAGAATTGTTAGATTTGAATGAAGTCTATAAAGTGAAAGTGGTAAACTAGCTTTGAAACTAAAGTTAAACATTACAGAGGCAGATAAAGTAAGTCTAAGGTAAACTCAAGTATTTAAATCGTATCTTTTGTCCATAGTGATTCTCATATTTTATTCATTTGGATTCACCAATTTAGAATTTCTAATCATAATTGATAAGATGAATTTTTCCTATATAATGCTGAGGTAAGCCCAATGATCTAGTTTTGAGATGCTGCTTCTCCTTAAAATGAACTTTCTGTGTCGTATTTACTGCATTTTCCTTTTGAGAAAAAAAATGCTAACGATTCTCACTCTCCACAGATATGTAGCACATATCTATATACTATCCTATATTTTCTTGTGTTAAGCTGTTTAGGAATTTTACATAACAACATTATAAAAAACTGTGAGGGAAAACCTGGAGGGATCAGACCGTTATGACTTTGTCATAACTTGATAGCTGCTCTAAGTTTGGCTGAGCGCCCTCTGGGGTTATCCTGTACATCCTGGTCTTCTGGGGTAAGTACCTTCTTGTGTATCAACTCCCACATTAAAGGAGCCCTTCTTGGAGAGACTCCTTCCCTGTTATCGTGACCTGAACCCAGCTGTGATGTTTGTGTCACCTTCTGCCTTACACTTAAGTTAAATCTTTCCGCCATGCTTATCCCAAGCAAGAATCGTTTGACAATGCGATCCTCTAGTGAATGGAAGGAGAGGGCAACAAGACGACCACCAGGTCTCAGGAACTTCTGGGCTGTCCTCAGTCCTGTATAAAGTTCATTAAGTTCGTTGTTCACAAATATGCGAAACGCTTGGAAGGTCTTGGTAGCAATATGGGCGGATCGTTGCAGCAAGTCTTTTCGGGCATAAGTAGCAGAGGGAGGAAACGCACCTACAAACCGATTTTGGGAAAACAGGAAAAGAGAATAGGTGACATTAATATTTTCCACTGTAAACATGCTGGCTTGTGTATATATTTAAGGAACTAAATTTCCCTTGAAAATGGCATTTCATTAGGACTCCCCCATTTTACTTCCAAGCATTTTAACAAGGCTTAAAAGCACTGTGTCAGAAACATTTTTCATAACTCGAAAAAGAAACTGGAGTCAAACAGGAGAAGGAAAATAGAGCTCTCAACTATAAGCAGTTCAGTGACTACCCCCCGCATTGGAATAAACAAAGAAAGGCCCACCTAGGCACATTGTAATCAAACTACTACAAGTGAAAGATAATGAGAAAAATCTTGACTACAACAAAGAAAAACAATACATTACATAAAGGAGAACAAAAAATATTAACAGCTAGTTTCTCATTAGGACAATAGAGGCTATAAGATACTGGAATGACATTTAAATTGTTGAGGAAAAATCTGCCTTCCAATAAAAGGCTACTCTGAAATTATTCTTCAAAGTTAAAGGTTCAGACATTTTCAAATGAATTAAAAATGAGAGAATTCATTGCTAAGAGGTCTGCATTCAAGAAATGTAAAAGAAATACTTCAGGCTGAAATAAAAGAAAATCAAAGGATAACCTGTATATACAGGAAGAATATATATGTGTGTGTGTGTATATATGTGTGCATGTATATACATATATATGTATATATACATATATACGCATATTCTTCCCTTATATATTGTGTATATATACATATTCTTATATATACACACACATATATACACACACATATGTATTCTCTTAATTTCTTTAAGAGACAGAATTCTTTTTTTTATTAACATTTTTATTGTTGTTCAAGTACAGTTTTCTACCTCCCCCCACCCCTCCCCACCTCCCTCCCCCGTTTCCACCCCGCCCCTTGTTATTGTCCATGTGTCTTTTATAATTGTTCCCGTAAACCCTTCCCCCTTTTCCTCCCATTATCTCCTCCCCCTCCCCTCTGGTCACTGTCAGCCTGATCTCAATTTCAATGAAAAGACAGAGCTCTTTAAGTAAAATTATAACACCATATTTTGGGTTTATGATACAGATATATTAAGATGTAGACATAAATAAGTAATCTATATGATAGCACAAAGAATGAGAATGGGTAAGTGAAACTACACTATTGCAAGGTTTCTATATTTTACTTAAAATCAAAGTTGCATTGTGGTTGCTAGAGCAGTCAATTAAAATAATGCAAAGAAAGAGAGTAAGTTAACAGGGAATAAAAATAATCCACAAAAAATATAGTTTAACACAACAGGAGGCAAAAGGGAAGAATAGGAAAACAAAAATGAGACAATAATTCCAAATATAAGTATTTACATAAAATATAAATGTATTAAATAATCCAATAAAAATGCATTGACTATCTGGCTGAAAGAAAGCAAGACCTAACTACATATTCTCTACAGAAATGCACTTTAAATATAAAGACACAATAAAAGTAAAAGTAAGTAAAGGCTGTGAAAAGATATACCATATAGACAGTAAACATAAAAAACCTGGGGAGATTATATTAATACTAGACAAAAATTTAAGAGAATTAGTAGACCCAAAGAGGAACATTTCTTATTGAAAAGATGGTCAAGAGAATAGGAAGATACATTGCAAATGTATATGTACCAAATAACATAGTTCAAAAAATTTAGTCACCTCAGAAAAAGGTCTACATTTATTTATTTATTTATTTTAAATTTATTATTTATTTATCTTTTAGAGGGGAAGGGTAGGAGAGAAGGAGAGGGAGAGAAATATCAATGTACGGTTGCCTCTCATGTGTCCCCTGCCGGGAACTGGCCTGCAACCCAGGCATGTGCCCTGACTGGGAATCGAACCGCGATCCTCTGGTTTGCAGGCCCGCGCTCAATCTACTGAGCTACACCAGCCAGGGCAAAAGGTCTACATTTATATAGGAAATTGGATTGTTACCAAGTTGTCAAGTTAACTCAATGGAGATAGAACAGATTTTCAATAAAAGTGAATATCTATAAGAATATGACCTTCAACCCATACTGCACACTATAAACAAAAATTAATTCTAAATAGATCATGAACCTAAGAGTAAACACTGAAACCATAAAACATCTATGACAAAACTCTCTTATTTAGTATAGGAAATCTTACAACTTGCTTGCTTATAAGTCAAATTGCTTTTTTGAAAAAAGGGCAAAAATTTGAACAGACATATTTCAAAAAATATTAAATAGCCAATAAACATATGTAAAGATGTTCAAAATAATTATTAGTCATAGAAATGGAAATTTGAACCACAATGAAATTCTACACATCTACTAGGACTGCTAAATCTTAGAAAGATACAAACTACTGAGACAGACTCAAGAAGAAATAGATAATATGAATAGACATATTACAAGTGAAAGAATTGAATCAGTAATCAAAGAAATTCACAAAGAGAAGTTTAGGCCCAGCTGGCTTCACTGCTGAATTCTGTCAAACACCAAAAAATTAATAACAATACAAACTCTTCCAAAAAACTGAAGATGAAAAAAACTCCCCATATTATTCTATGAAGTCAGCATTACCCTGAAATGAAAATCAAAGATATCATAAGAAAACTACAGACCAGTTACTTACGAATATAGACATAACAACCTTCAACAATATACTAGCAAACTAAATTCAGCGGCATATTAAAAGAATTATAAATCATGACCAAGTGAGATTTATTCCTGGAATGCAAGGATGGTTTAATTCATGAAAATTGATCTATGTAGTACCACCTCACCTTAACAGAATAAAGGAAAAATCCACACAAAATCATACAACTGATTCAGAACACACTTGAAAAAACTCACCATCCTTTCATGATAAAAACACTCAATGATCTAGGAATAGAAGAAAAAGACCCCATCATAAAAAAGGAATATATATATATGACTACCCACAGTTAAGATCATAATGATGAACAAAACTGAAAGCGTTTTCTGAAAGATCATGAATAGCATAAGGATGCCTGCTTTTACCATTTCTATTCAGTATAGTACTGGAAGTTTTAGTCAGAGTGAATAGACAAGGAAAAGAAATAAAAGGCATTCAGATTTGAAAGGAAGAAATAAAACACTGTTTACAGAGGACATACCTTATATGTTAAAAAACACTAAAAATCACACACACACACACACACACACACACACAGAGAACTAACAAATCAATTCTGCAAAGAATTAACAAGCAAAATTAACATGCAAAAATCACGTGTGTTTCTACACACTAACCATAAACAATCCAAATATAATATTAAGAAAACAATTTCATTCACAATAGCTTCAAAAAGGATTAAATATTTAGAAATAAAGTTAACAAAAGAAGTACAACACTTAGGCTATGGTAGCTACAAATCTTTTTTTAAAGAATTTGTTTAAGATAGAAATATTTATTACCCAAACTCATCTAGGGTTCAATGCAATCTCTGTAAGATCCCAGCTGACTGTTTGGTACAAATTGGTAAACTGATTCTAAAATTCACCTGGAATTGTAAGACACCCAGAATAGTCAAAATGATCCTGAAAAAAATATATTTTGTAGCAGGAAGACTCACACTTATATATTTCATAACTTACTGCAAAGCAAAGTTAATTGATATAGTCTGATACTGGCCCAACAAAAGACATAGAGATCAATGGCCTTTAACTGATAGCCTAGAAATAAAATTGTATAGTTGTGATCAACTGGTTTTTGACAAGAGTGTGGAGACCATTCATTCAGTGGGGAAAGCACAGTCTTTTGAACAAATGGTACAGGGACAATGAGATAGCTACATAAAAAAGAATAAAGTTGGACCCTTAAATAATACACAAAATTAAGTCAAAATGGATCCAGGGCCTACATGTGAGAGCAACAACTTTAACACTCTTCAGTGAAAGCACAGAGATAAATCTTCATGACTTAGAAGGTGGTAAAAGTTCTTAGAAAAAAAAAAAAAAACAACACCCAAATCACAAGCAACAAAGAAAAAGAAATTAGACTTCATCGAAATTAAAAAGTATTGTCCTTCAAAGGACACCATCCAGAAAGTGAAAGGACAACCCAAAGAAATGGGGAAAAACTTGCAAGCCACATATCTGATAATGGATTTGTATCTATAATAAGTGAAAGAAGAAAATTACAAAGTAAACATTCCTGATACTATTTCTATGATATCTTGAGACATGCAGATCAAAAACAGTCATGCCCCATCTAGTTTTCAAGATAAACAAAAAATGTAGATTTTTAAATAACTCAATAAATATAATTTTTCTTAGGCTTATCCCATTGGCATAAAATTTTGTTATCAAAGTATAATGTCCAATGAATTTATAGAGGAATTTTTATTTGATTTAGGAACCCGTTCCTGGAGAATACTATCCCACAAAGAAATTTTTCCAGTCCAGATTTCCTGTGAATGAAGATCTGAATGCATGGCTGCAACCCTGGCACTTGATTCTCTGTGGTACACTTCTTACAGAAAGAAAATTATGCAAGGCTGGTACCTTAGTTCCCATTTTAGTAATCTGTGGAAAATCTAGCAGTAAAATACATTAACACACATGATGAATCTTCTCAGGGAACTGGATCAGAGAAGGGAAGAAATGACGTACCTGGGAGCTGAGAAACGGGTGTCTAAAGGTAGACAAATCAGTTTTGTGGGTCGCTCCTCTACAAAAGTACTTTGCTGAAAGGCTACAAAGTGTTAGACATTAGGGAATTTATCTTCCAACAACTAGGTCTTTCAGAAACAAAATGTCAAAGTCAAAGCTAAAGAGGGAAGTCAACTTCTTGCCATTTGCTATTCAATTTCTCCATTTTCCAGAAAGAGTTTTGGTCACTGAGGCATGTGTTTGAAAACATTCTAAGGATGTGAACAAACATACAACTCTCTCATATTCTAGAGCTTGAATTTAGAGGACACTGGAGGAAGGCTGCATTCCTGAAGACCTTGTATGATTCAAACCATGCATAACTCAATGCAAATTTTCTCAAAGGAGAAATGCAATACAGAATATATTTTAATGTACCTGGTTAAACTGAAATGGGAGGCAAACATTCATGAAGCACAAGCATCAACAAACACTGTAAGACATTTTTGCTTTAAGTCTTTTAAAAAACTTTTTTAACATTACCTCTAGTATTAAAAAATAATGAAAAGCATAGCTCAACATGGTAATTGCTTAGCTTCCCTGGCATTTTATCACATTTCAAAGATATATATTTGAGTTATGTGTTTTTTAACACAGCACTGAATTAGCTATGCCTGGATATGTGTTAACTAAATTGACAAAATAAAAGAAAGGGAGAGAGTTTAATAAATAAATATTGTTTGATATTCTGATTGAATATATTTTTGAAAACTAATAAAACAGGAAATGTTCAAATAACAAAATCTCTGAAATAACCGTAGAAGTTCTAATATAAACAATAACATCGGATCACTTGACATGACAAAGTAAGCATTCCTGTTTACCAGCTAAGATGGGACCTTCCTGTGGCAGAATTATACTTTATAATTCACTCAACCAGCTAGCTGTGAAACTATAAGATTCTTGCCTTTTAACAGAGGGAGTCTGTTGTTATTTCAAAGTATTCACATAAAGTGAGACTTTACTAACATTTTATTTTATGTTACTTTGTTTATACAATTCATACTCACATTTAAGTACATTCACACCACATGTACCAGTAAATCTGGAGCTGATTGATTAACACCACTGTGATCAAGCAAACTTTTCTTCGTAAGGTCTAATTAGGCCTTGCCAATAAATACCATCTCAAAGAGAAAGAAAATAAAAGCTTTCATTTCTATTTAGGACTGCATGGTCCTGAAGATATTAGAATAATTCCAATCCATGAATCTTTTCTTCTAGGTCTTTCTTAATATGGTTTAGGGAATCCTAATCTGGACTATGTCCACTGGGTTTCCTGAAAAGAATTTTTAGGGGGTGGATCCTGTCCACTTCCTCAAGTCCCATCTTTAGGGACCAGGAGATGAAAAATGACTGCAATGGGCCATGGTTTTGTGGATCTTTTTGTGCTGCTCCGAGGATCAAAGGCACATACCTTCCCTTATTTTAGATAGGTTCAATTTCCAGGGCTACCCTTCCTCTATACTGACACTTTTATGTCTGTAATTATAATAAGAAAGGTTGACAATGCACATTGTGTAAATAAAGTTAAAAAAAAAAAAAAGAAACCAAAGAACATAAAACAGCATATGGTAATGGAAATTAAAGTAATAAAAGCAAAACATCAATTGGCATTGGTACAAACACTCAAGACCAAAAAAAGGAAGGAAGGAAGGAAGGAAGGAGAGAAAAGAAAAAGAAAAAGACAATCCTATTGTTAAGGATTAATTAAGATTCTTTGTTTAAATTAGGAAGTTTAAAGATAATCAGCAAAAGTCCTGTTGTCCTCAGGCAGAAAGTGGGTTTCCTTGTGAAAGTCACTGGTCAGAGAGCAAGGGGCAGAGTTCTGAGGTACATGCACAGAGTAGTAGGGGTATCTGCCTCCAAGTAATTAGGAAAAATACAAAGATTAAAAATCGATACTGATCCAATGCCTACCCATGTGCTGGACTCTGAATCAGGCCCTTGGAAGGAAAAGATCAACAAGGCCTGGTCCCAGCCCTGGAGAAGCTTTTGCAATCCTTCCTCACCTCCTCCTCATCTCCCATATCCTGTTATCAAAAATAGAAACTGGTTTCTGCTTTTCAATTTCCTGAGTTTAATCACAGAACCTTGTATGGTTAATTCATATGATTAAGGCATAGAGCTAGACAGAAAATATGGAGACAATCACAATTTAGGCCATTTGGCTTAGTACAGAGAGAAAATCTTTTTGTGTTTTATAGCCTGTCAGTGGACTTAGTTAACACCGGACCAATGTACACTGCTTCTGAGTGGGTAGAGGTGTGCTTACCCCTGGGCAGCACTTATCACACTTTACTGTAATTACTTGTCCGTCCCACTCACTGGACTGTGATCTCCTCGTGAACAGGAAGTACTTTGTGTTCAATCTTACAGTCTTTGCACTTAACAGAGAAGCTTACGATTCTGAACCCTGACCGCATAGCAGGGTTACCTGCGGAGCTTTACCAAAGACAGAGATGCCAGGCCCCAGTCCAGAGCCCCTGAATTAGTTTCAGGGGTTTACTACACAGGAATCACTACTTTTAAAAAGCTTCACCGGGGATTTTGATTTGCAGCCAAGATTAAAAACTACTATAGTAAACTCTCAGTAAATGATCGTTGAAAAGATAATGAATAGATGATGAATGAAAAAAACTAAGTGCATAAATGAATAACAATCCAGAGCCATCACTATAAAGAGTTTCATTCATATCATGGGATGGATATATGAAAAATATAATATTTAGTCACATCAATGAGTGACTAAATGAAGAACATAGCATTTTTAATCATAGAAAACATTATGAAGAGAATGTAAAATTAATGTCATAAAATAGGCCCCATCCTATGTCCTACTTTTTGGCCAAATGTCATTGTGGGTATGAAATGATCATTTTAATGGGGCAATTGAACTCTCAAATTTGTTATTAATTTCACTGTTTCAATACAGCTGTTTTGCATGTATTTAATGATACTGATTGGGAATTTCCTTAAGGAATAAATCTTCTGACAAGCAAATAATTTTAACCACAGGAAATACAAGCTTGCAAGTCTTTATTATCTAAAATGAGCAAATGTGCTTGAAGTTTATTTTTGCATATTTCTTTTAAAGTATAAAATAAGACCAGAATGTAATGGTAAAATTTGTAAAGTTATGTTTAAAAAACTTCATCAAAGTCTGCAGTGAGGATACCAAATAATTACCTGAATAAAATATTATTTCCCTATGAAAAAAAAATGTCTTCAATGATTTCAGTGCATTTCCCCCCAAGACTAATGCACAATATTGTTGAGATTTTATGTAAACTTTATTTCACTGAACGCCTATAAAACCCTAAAATTTTTCTTAGTTCTTCAAAATAACAGAACTGTTTTGCTCCTACTACTTTAAAAATAGCAAAATTATGCCAGTAAAACTTATGTCAAAAGGAAATTAAAAACTAATATACATTTAATAGCAAGATGTTTTCACATTAAGTACACTTTTTAAAAAATACACTTAAAAGTAAATGTATATGAATTCCAAGTTAAGTACACTTTCTAAAAAAGTACATTTAATGGGAAATGCACATTCAATCTACTGCGGGGTAAGTTCTATCTTCAGTGCAATCGTGGGACCTTATGTGGCACTTCTCTTGCAGCAATGGTAGGATTATTAATGACGCAAAAGACTGACTCTCGCTGTTCACCAAAATTGTACAACGCTTCTGCCTCATTAGAGACACCCCACTCTCACATTCCAGATCAGGTTTGCTGCTGTTGACATGTTTTAGGTTCCTGACAGTTTCACATAGTTACTCTTTTCTTTCTCTCATACCCACAAAGTCTGACAGCTCGGTGGCTGGCTTGTGTCCACAGCACCACCGTCTCTCACCACCTGCACAGCTCTCTCTGCAGTTCAAGTCATCGCCATCTTTTCTACACTGTCACCAGTCTGACATGCTTCAGAAAAAAGGCGGGTCATGCCATTCCACTGTTTAACACCTGTATACGTCTTCTAACACCTGGAATAGAACCTGAAGTCCTTACCTTGGCCAAATGTCCCTATGTCATATGCCACCACTGGTTACTAGTGCCCCATTTGTCTGACTGTGTCTCCTAGCCTTGAGCTCTGTATTCTTGAGAGAAACAGGGCATGGTACTGTTTAGGTCCTTTGATCTGTACCTAGAGGACCTGCCTTCACACACTGGGATGGCTTACTCCCTGCTTCATTCAGGTCTCTTTTCAGCATTGCGGGATTAGAAATGAAGTCCCTGAGTATGCTTATATGAAAATAGCACCCTGAAATAAGAGTCCGCTGAACACTGTTTTCTTTTTTCCATCATACCTTATCTGGGACAAATACTTATTTGTTTACCATCTGTCTTTCTCCACTAGAATACATACTCAAGGAAAATAGAGAATTCGTTAACTGCTGCAAATTCTTTGCTTTAAGAAGAGCTGGCACATTAAAAAAATGATTACACTTGTACCTTGAAGTTGTATCATTGTTTTAAAAAGCAAAAAGATATATTACCAGTGTATATGAAGTAAAACATTAATTTCATTACTCCTTCAGTTCCACACCAAGAGACAACTGGGAGGTATACTTTTAAATATTTTTTTCTTGATAGACGTACATGACACTTTGTATGTAAGTGTACACATATGTGTGTGTATATTATAAATATAAAATAAGAGGGGCATGATTTGCATGATAGTGATCGGCAACTTGCTTTGTTTACTTAGCTTACTGTAAAAAATAATTTCAGGACACATGGACAAAACCAAAAGGGGTAGGATAGAGGGTGGGAAGTGGGGATGGCTGGCAGAGGGGGTGGGGATTGGTGGTGGGGGAACTGGAGACAACTGTACTTGAACAACAATAAAAAAGTGGAAAAAATAAAAAAATTAGTTGACTTATTTAAAAAAATAAAAAATAATTTCAGTTAATATAGATGCATTATGAATCATCGTTTGTTCATTTAACAAATGCCTGTAGTGTCAAGCATTTGTTAAATGCTTGTTAAATCCCAAGTACCTGGGAATACAACAGTAATTAAGACAGAGGCAGTCTCTACTCTGGTGGAGCTCATACTGCTAACACAGTGGAGATGTTTAGGAGAAATACATATTTGCTATCACAAAAAACACCGCAGGAAACATGTGAACTGCATGGCCAAAAAACTCAACAAAGTAAAAAGACAGTCATAGTCTGTGAAAAATATTGGTAACTGTATGTGAATCTGTGATAGTAGGATAAGAGTTGTTAAGCCAAAGGCTATTTATGCTCATTTAAATTTGGATCAGTATTTCTAAATTTACTTTCTAAATAGATTATACCAGCTTACTGCCTTGAGTCCATCTCCCCACATCCTCACTAATACTAGAAACTATCATTTTTTTTTTTTTACCTTCAATAGCCTGTCTACTAGGAAGCAAATGATAGCTTACAGTTATTTTAATTTGCATTTCTTTGGCAATTAGCAGGATTAGACATTTTTTCAAAACTAATGGCCACCTGATTTCAACTATGAATTGCTTGAACAAACCCTCTGTCCATATTCTTAATGTGATGTTGCCCTTTCTTTATTGATTTGGAAGCACGCATACAAAATAAAGAGAATAACCTGGTGTCTCTCATATGTTGATGCAAATATTTTCCCGGATTGTGACTCTTTTCACTTTGTTTTTCTGCCATACAGAATTTAAAATTTTCTATATGGACTTTTTTTTCAAGTTTTTTAGATTTTATCAAGTTTATAAAGGCTTTTCCCACTCAAGACTATAGATAATCAACTTTATGTTTTTCTAGTATACTTCTGGTTTTATTTCTTACATTTAAATCCACGGCAAATTTATTTTTAGTGAGGTATGAGGTAGAAATCTAACTTCATTTTTAAAAAACTATATAGCCAACCATCCTATTTATTAAACATTACATTCTTTCCCTACTCATTTGAAGTACCACTTTGATCAAATGCTACATTTTTAAATGCGGATCTGCTTCTAGATTCGCAGTTGTGTTTCACTGATGTATTTCTCTATTTTTCAGCCAATATCAGATAATTTTTTCTTTCTTTTTTAAACAAATATTTATTTACTTGTAGAGAGAGGGGAAGGGAGGAAGAAAGAGAGAGAGAAACATCAATGTGTGGTTGCCTCTCATGTGTCCCTCACGGGGGACCTGGCCTACAACCCAGGCATGTGCTCTGACTAGGAATAGAACCAGCAACCCTTTGGTTTGCAGACTGGCATTCAATCCACTGAACCACACCAGCCATGGCCAGATGATTTTTTTCTTTTATTTTTTTTTTAGTACATTGGGTGGGATAAGTCTCTCTCCCACCATTATCTTTCTTTGCAACTTTTCTTGGGTATCTTATACATTTATTATTCCAAATTAAAGTTAAAAACAATAACATATATAATTATAAATATTTTGATTGGAATTGCAGTAACTCTCTAAACTCATTTGGATAAAACTTAAACTATCATAATATAAAAACCATCCAGGGAACATAGTATTTTCATTAGTATTTTACATGCTCTTTATTAAAGTTTAATAGTTATCTTCATCTGAGTCATGGTCAGGCTGTTTGTAAGTACTGTTCACACAAAGAGATGAATTGTCCCTACGGAAAAGCATAAATGACAATTATATATTAAGACAATATGGTGTAAAAGAAATGGCATAGAACGTCCGAAAGAAGGAACTAGGTTTATTGATCAAATCTTTTACTTTTTTAATGGTTGTTTAATGTGGGACAATAACACATCTGAGTTTGTTTCCCCACTGGAAGATGAGTCAACTCTTCTTACAGAATTACTCTGAAGATCAAATAAAGAAAATGATCAAATAAAGGAGCACCTAGCATATACTTGGCACAAAGTGGTCACTTTAAGAATGTCGTTCACACTTTTATTTACTTCCTATTCCCAATTGTAAAATGGTAGGCGATGAGGGGATTTAATATGTTAATTTGAAGGTTAAGGCCAAACTAGTTCTAATTTCACACTGCACTAATACAGTAGGTGGGACAGTGGGCCCTACAGCACCCCTTGAAAACCCTTAAAGCACCTGACTACTTAATGCTTATTGAATGCAGGTATCAGACTAAAATACCTCAGCATTAAAAACGAAGTACAAAATTTTCCTTATGTACAAATTAATGGTGCAATTTAAGTTTATAAAGTAGTATTTAGGCCTTGAAAGTATAAAGACTTAGCATGGCATTGGAATGAGGTTTTTTAGGTGGACCATGACTATTTAATAACTGATGGTAAGAACTGTAAGAACTGCCCTGGCTTGCGTGGCTCAGTTGGTTGGAGCACCATCCCATAACCAAAAGGTTGCAGGTTCCATTCCCAGTTCAGGGTACATCCCTCGGTTGTGAGTTCGATTCCCAATCCCAGCAGGAATGAGAAGCAACCAATTGATGCTTCTCTCTCACATTGATGCTACTCTCTCTCCCTTCCTTTCTCTCTAAAAAGTAATGAAAAAAATGTCCTCAGGTGAGGATAAAAAAAAGAATTGTAAAATCCATAACTTCATTAATGTAAATCTTCTAGATTGCATTAACCTGGCCAAGAGATTATTTTCCATATAAACTTCTAGATTTCTGTTGCTACCTAAGTATACGACTTGTATTCTGGCATTTTAAGGACAATTTTTTCTCGATTCTTTTCTTATTCCTTTGTTCTAGTTCTCAGGGAGGCACCTTCCTGTACAGTTTTTCTTTCATAAGCATAACTCCACAAGGATAAAATGTATTTGTGAGTCATTTTAAATCATGCTCTTTGTTTTCAGAGCTCCAAACACCCAGTATTTTTAGTCCACTTACCAAATAAGCAGAATCTGAGGCGACTAGAAATTATACAAATAAAAACTGACACCAACAATGCTGGGTAAAATTCAGTAATTACATCCTGCATGTAATTACATACATAATTCATTCATGTAGCCAGTACTTATTACACACCATGAACTAAAATGGGATTAAAACGTTTATGAAGATATGTAGTTCTTGCCCTCAAGAAATTCAAACCCAATGAGGAGAATGATATGTAAAAACTGAGGAAAGGGCTATAAAGGATTTTACACACTGTTAAGAAAGCTAAAAAAAGAGAGAGAGAAACTTTCACCCCCAGATAGACAATATTTTCCAAACTACTGTTCTGGGAAACAGTGACCCTGTGAACTATACATAGCCCCTTCCATCCCCAATGAAACCCCGATGTGTCTGTCCTCAGGTAGGTTTAAGGAATGCAGCATGCTATATCGATCTCTGGAGATGCACAGTGCCCATTAGCGTGGTTAAGCTCTGAAGGTATCTGTTTACCTTGGTCTACCTAGCATTTCTAAACTTTCTGAAAAAGAAACTTTTAATAATCTTTAATAACAACTATCTAATCCATAGATTTTGTTTCCTGGTTTTCTGGTTTACACACATGGGAAAATACTGAAAGCAGGTTTTGTGTTAATCACTTTCCACATATCTTAATTATGTCATTAAATCCCTATAGTAATTCTGAGAGGTAAGAAGTAACTATCCTTATTTCTGTTTAAAGGTGAAAAAGCTGAGGGGTTAAGTGTTTTTCCCAAATTCACAGGAAAAGACTCAAATGGAAACTCAGCTCTTTTAAACCTGAAGTAGACCCCCCTGCCTTTTTTTTTTTTTTTTTTTGGTAACAGAGTGAATCTAACTTTCCTAGAAGAAAGGCATAAGATTTCTAGCTGGTTCATGCAAAAAACACACCTTGGGAGTCCAGATCATCATTAGGTCATTTAAAAACAAACAAACAAACTTATTTTATAGAATAGTTTGTAATTTATCAGTTTCCTAAGGATATTCTTGAGTTTTCTCATCTTTAAGTGTGCCCAAACAAGGCAATGATTTTAAAATGGTATGTTCACCAAACCATATCATCTCCTTTTTCCTGATTAGAACTTAAGGAAGTTAAGATGAAATCACATGGTTTAGAGTGATTTCCAGAAGCTCTGATTCCATGTCTGGTGTTTTATACAACAATCTCATTTTCTGGGAGAAAATGAGTGTGGAATCTTTACTCTAAGCCTGAATAGCCTTTTACTGAGAGATGTTGTAATGGAACCCAAATCACTTTGCATCAAGTTGCAAGAGTTTGGCTTTCTCTCCACATTTCCCTTGGGGAGATGTGTATTGTCAGGCCTAGAGACTGCACATCTGGTGAAGGCAGCAACTGCCCTGGTCTCTTACCCTGGGAACGGTAATGAATACCTTTGGCTTTTGTTCTTTTCACTCTACTGAAAATAACGTATTGTTAGCTCAGGTTATTAGACTGCATTTGTCTCTCTTTTTCATCAGTTTTCTTGATAGTGGATTTTAAAAAGAAACAGTTGCTACTGGTGCCATTATCAAAAGACTTTTGGGCAAGGACTGATTACCATGTTTTTGATTAAGAATCGAGACTCACCCAATGCAGTATATACTGGGCTTTTTCTGAATCACTTGCTAGGAAGGGGGCCTTTTATAGTTGTTTTTATGTTCTAAAAATGAGTGTTCAATAGTCTCCAACTAAGCAAAATGAGGGGACAGGCTGGTGCACAATTAGAAATAAGGGGCTCAGATGGCTAAATTCTTGGGAAATTAAACCCAGTCCTTTTATTTTTTCTTTAAAGCTTCTTGAGAAATCTCAAGAGAAGACTGAAAGATTTTCCATACATCTGTGATTATGCATGTCTTGTAAACACACAGCGTTAGCAATGACAGAGAGGTGCTTCTTGCTCTCATTCCCAGTCTAGAATGCTCCTCTCTACTTATAGTTTATATAGACTCATCCTTAATACTCACCAAGGTGCCATCTTCTCCAGGAAGGTTTCTCGAAGACCTTTCTGTACATATTCCATCCAACTATTTATCACTATTCACTATTTGTCTATGAACCTCTACCAGGCTGGAAAAGGTCCAATAACCTTTTATTTTCCTTTATGCCCACTCCCAGGTCTAGGACTTGGTGTACCGTAGGTGGCGAAGGGGAAAATCCACTAGATAAGAGATACTCTTCTAGTTTCAGACAAAGATCAAGATGCACCATAAACACTGTTCTGAATGTAAAAACTCATGAACTCCCTGAAATCTTTGTAAGATTTTGTGTGTATGTGCAGTCTTATGTAGAGATACTCTAGGGCTCCTTCAAGTTCTATCAAATATACTAGGGAGTCCAAAGAGGGTGAGCTCCCAGTGAAAGCATCATGCTAAGTGAGTCGTCAGTGTACAACATATGACCTTTAGTGATACCACCCCCAAAGCCTCTGCGTTTATTAAGTTATGTTTTGTTGTATTTTTCCTTGACTCCAGGACTCTCTTCACCACTTAGCACTGTCAGGAGCATGGATTGAGAACTCGCTTTGTGCAGGACGGCAGAAGTGGAAACCATATCGGCGAATACTCACTATTCTTCTGACTCACGAAGGATTTCATATTAAAAGTAAGAGAAAACCTTGCTTAGTAACAGTCTGCACTATATATAATAATAGAACATAATTTGTATGTGGAAGTGGTAAGATAAATTTCATTCATAAAAACCACCATGTTTCTGGCTAGACAAATGACTTGAAGTCCCAGAAAGAAATTATCATTTTTAGTTCTGGGACACCCTTATGTTACTTACACTTTTTAAAATTTAATACATTCACATGTTCAAATGTATTGAGATTTTTAAGCTTGTGAATGAAATTAGCAACGTGCTGTGGCTGTCAACGTGATGCATTGCGATTCCCCCTGAGTGGTAGGGTTTAAAAATTAATTCAGCTCTTGCACCTGTTTGCCGGCCTTCATCTGTTGAATTTCCATCACATTTAATAAGTGTCTATGACGCAACTCGTGTCCTTTTGCCTGGGCTCCTTTAATATAGTGTTAAATTCTCACCCATCTGAAATTCAAGTAACATTACAAATTTCAAACTGTTAATTAAAATCTGTGAACTTGAATCGTTCTGGATAAAACTGGCTTTACTCAGTGAGGTCCTTTTTAAACTTCTCAGAGTCTCATCTAATCCCTAACTCCTACCAGGTTAAGTCTGATGACAACATGATCTCACTATGGGTGGCTGAGGCTTACAAATCCTCCTACATGAGGGGAAAAAATCAAGTTATAGGCTTCAGCAGAAAAGGTAACAAGGAACATTACCTGCTGAGATGAATAAGAAACATGGCTCAGAATTAAAGGAAAGAATTGATATTTTTGATACGTCATTTTCAATAAAATTAATTCTATATTATCTGTGTTAAAATGCTTGGCATAGATAGATGAGATATCCTAAACTGAATCATGATTCCCATTACCTATTTAGTGGTCAATATTAAATTTAATTAGAGAATCTTTAAGAAGGGATTGAGGCCTATTTGCTCGATACTATAAACACAAAGCAGAATTGTAAGCAAAAAGGTTCTAGCACATTTATGACCTAAAATAAGATACTTTATTTTAACCTTTAGGAACCGTGTGCAGGGCATGCAGTACTACTCTCAGAGCTGGGCATTTACACTTCCCAGAGTTGGGCGATGGTAACAAAAAAAAAAAAGATACTTTTCAATGGTTCTCCTTTTTTGTGAGGTCTGCGTACACTCATAATTAATCCTCATGCTCCAAGGTAAAGTTGCCTGCCTCCTGTAGCAAAGTTAACCTGCAATAGAACACTTCTCAACGAAGTACAACAATTTTTTAAAAATTAACTCTTCCACTGAAATAAAAGCTTCTAGAAGGCAAGGATTGAGTGTTACCATTTTTCTCCTAACAAGCATGTTGAAAGACTAATAGATTATCTAACTGAATTAAAGAATAAATGACCAATTTCTCCAAGGGACAACAGCATGTAGATTTTAACTAAATCATAGGTTATAAATATCTCCCTTTTTTCTAGCCCATCCCATTCTAATACTGAACTGGCCTCTGATCTTTTATTTTTCTGCATATTCTATCCTCCTCAATTGCTTTATAAGCAGTGCTTCAGATAATGTCTAATGAAGGTTTTTGGTTTCTAAAAGGATGTGTATCCATTTTTAAAAAAAAACAACAGTTCAGAATCTTAATGGAATATATGTATGTCCCATTAATCTCGCTTAGGAAATTTAGCCTAGAAACACAGTACCCCTCCCCCTCCCTTAAATATGCACAAAAATATATGTTATATGGCTTTAATAAAAGCTCCCATTAGAGGTAATCCAAAAATCTAATCATGAGAAAAATTATTAGATTATATGCAAAGTTATAATATTTGTGCTGTGGTGGTAAAGCAGTATTACAGGTTTTTCAAGTTTTCATTTGAAAATTTTTTTTATTGTTCTTCTATTACAGTTGTCCATGTTTTTCACACTTTGCCCTCCTTTGCTCCATTTGAATTCTTAACAATGTTGTATGACATAAATGAAATGCTTTTACAATAGAGAAAACCTCACATTTTCTCTATCATCATGAATTTTAATTGTTTTTGGCATGTATTATGCAGCAGATTCTACTGTATGTGAGGTAAAATTTTCATTGGATTAGTTTCTGTCAAGAGCCGAGCACACGCATAGCACTAGGATAGGTAGTTTAAAAATGTAATGTCTGGTAATCACAGAAATCTTAGAAGTTAGGAACCATTATTCCCACCTTAGAGAGAATTACAATGGCTATATCACCTGTCCAAGTTCAAACAGCTAGTAAAGAGCAGGGCTGAAATCTGGATCCAAGTTTTTGTATAATTCCAAAACTAATTTCTCTTTTCATTACTCAGTGACAATAAAATGCAGAGACATGAACCCTGACTACTAATACAAAGTAATGAGCAAGTAAAAAAAAAGACTAATAAAGAAAAATGGGTAAGCCATGTAGCAATATAGCATACTGGCTTAATGCCTTCAGTCTGTCAGCAAAGTCCATTTTGCATCTGAAGAGTACAAAGACGAAGTCAACAACTTATAAATCCCACCTGCTAGATTATCATTGTCAGCTTCAAATTCTGAGACAGGTACCAGAAGCACATAAGGAGTCTAGAGCAATCATTCCAAGTGGACTCTGCATAAACGTTCATGTTTTTTCAAGGAAAAAAGCACTGTGATATATGCTGTCTCTAAAACAGCTCATTGAATAACAGACAACATAAATTTCCCTTGAACAATAATTTATATTATTATTAATAATTACCCTCATTTTACTTTCAAAATCCAAGCCTACAGTTTATTGTGTGAGGACCAACTTGTCACCTGGCTAATGAGATGCTGATGCACCTCCAATGAGTTGGCAGCCAGCCCATCCTGAGAATTCCTTAGTGTGATGAAGAAAAAGAGGAAGAAGGACAAAGGAACAGCAGGGAATAATATTTTCAACAAAAGGAAGGATGCTTTCTCCAATCTTAGCCTTTTCTCACCAAGCTTCAGGTCCCAGTTCCTTGACTGCTACATCTCTGTCTGCTGACATCTTAACCATCCCTTCAAAGAGCAAGACAGCTGCTGCTCATATTGAAAGTCTTTCTTGGTGAATCCATTATACAAAGGTTTACACTTTACAGCATTTGTTCTAGTCACTCAAATGCATTTATTCACTCAATCACCTACCCATTCACTCATTTTTATGTGTTCATTCAACAAAAGTTAAAATAAATACAGGTTTACTAGAGACTGTTCTCTATCAGACATTTAAAATACATTTTCTGACTTAGCTACCCAAGAATCCTGTGAGGCAGTTATTACCATCTAGATTTTGCATATGAAGAAACAAAGATTCACAGAGAATAAAATATGTCCAAATTTACAGAGCTGCTCAATGGCAGAGACAGTTCAAGTCCGGCTTGACAAGGCTTTCTCTAACCCAGTGTGTTGACCCCTTTAACATTTTCCCTAAGAGGTGCGTGCTGAGGCTATTCAGAAACACGGTCACTGTATCCTTGAAGAGCTCACCCAGTTTGTAAGGCAGACAAAGTGTAATGAGCAAAAGTTCATTAGATATATGAACACATATTGAAAAAGTGAGCAATTTCAGAAAGATAGCAAAAAGGAAAGTTCCAGAAGGATCCAAAAGGATGATATATAATTCAAGACTTGAAAGAAATGGAGAGATTTGGGGGAAGGTGAGGTGGGGTGGAGGAGAAAATGAGAGAAAAGAATATATCCTGCAGAGGAAGACCATGAGCTCCGGGAACTGGAATGGTGAGCAGTTTGGTGCAGAATGGCCTGTTGTGGGGGGAAGGGCGGTGGAGAAGTTAGGTAAAAAAATTAGGCAGAAGCCAGAATATGAGGGCCTTGATTTTCATGTTAAAGAGTTTAAATTTTGTCCTAAAGGTGACAGAGAGGTTATTAAGGATTTTGTAAGAGGAATCATATTATGAGATTTGAATTTTATGAATATAACTCTATGAGTATATTTTATGATACAAATATAACTATGGTAGAGCTTGGGGGCAGGGGAGTGGTTAAAAGATAACAGGAAAGGCAAAACATTCTGCCTCATTTTAGAATCATTTGCTTAGGTGTCCAATATCCCACTATTTAGGCTTCTTAGGAGCATGTAACGGAGATATACAAGGTCTGTCCAGAAGGTATCCATCCATGTACTATGAAAAGTAGAGACATTTATTGAAGAAGATACAAGAAACACTGTGCATAGGATGGTGACACCTCAGTCCCCTTCAAAGTAGGCACCTTGGGACCTCACACAGTTCTCCCAATCACCATCAGCTGCCCCATCGTATTTTCCTGCATCTCATCGACAGTCTGAAATCTTTTCCTTTTCAAATATGATTTTAGTTTTGGGAAAAGCCAGAAGTCACAGGGCGCCAAATCTGAGCTGTAGAGGGGCTGAGTCACCGGGGTGATTTGATGTTTTGCCAAAAAACTCTGCATAGAGACATGATGCATGAGCAGGCACATTGTTGTGATGAAGCTGCCAATCACCAGTTGCCCACAGCTGCGACCTTGTTAATCATCTGAATAGTTTCTGAGGAGGAATGTTCAAGCTTCACACAAAATTTGGTGCAGATTTTGTTGCTCTACTAACTCAGTCATTTTGAATAAGGCAGTCATATAGTATATATCACATACAAATCTGTAACAGATACAGACATATATTTTTGAAAAATTTTTGCTAAAAGGCAAAGAAAATAGAAAAGGAAAGTCATCAAAAGTAAAGAAGCAAAAAATGTTAGAATCAAGAGAGTAGTGCTTGTCCTGGTTTATTAACATTTCAATGGTTTAACAGAAAAGGTTAGTCAACTACCGGAGTGTTACAGTTTGACAGACATACTAAACTGATGCTGGTGACTATCAAGATTGTGCTATAAAATATCACATAGTTGAAACAGGTAGCACAACGAGAATTAAACTTACTAATAGAGCACAAACTGTGACATGAAACATGAAGTTACTGTTTAAAAAGTGAAAATGAATGTATTAATACCTAGGAGATGAGAAGGAAAGAAAATATTAGTGATGAAATAAGATACTGAAGGGCCCCAGGGCCTTTGTTTATTCTTTGCCTTGAAAATTCTTTTCCTAGATTGTCGCTTCACTTCTTATACTTAGTCTTTGCTTGAAGGCCACTTCTTCAGGGGAGCCTTCCCAAAATGCCTAACCAGGCTAGGTCCCCCTACGATACTCTCTCATTTATCCTGTACTTTTTTCTCCATAGCATTTATACAATTTACAATTATTTACTTATTTGAACAATCATTTGTTTACTGGCTATGTCTCCCACTGAGGCATGAAGAGATTTAAAAACTCACTGAAGTCACACAACCATTCAAGAGCAAAAACAGGATTTGAATGCAGCCCTGTCTGATGCTAAAGCCTATATTCCTCCCGCCGTGTCTCACTGCCATGGGGAAGATACAAGATGGAAAAACTACTATGGCAGTTTAAATCAGAGACAGCCCCCAACTTGGGAGATCAGAGAAGAAATCACGAAAAATATCAAGTGGCATTTAAGCTGGGCCTTAGGGTGGAGATGTTTTCAACCAATGGAGATGAAAGAATTTTCTTTTGTCCAGGTAGAAAATATAGTAGAGTCAAAGACAACGGCAGGGAATGTATAGGACATGCTTGAGGGAAAAGGAAAGAAAAGTTAGGAGAATAAAGGAGAATGATGATGGAGAAGTGTAGAAAGAATGAGACAGACCCGAATACATCAAGCTTAGCAGCAAGGGATCAAACACGTCGGTAATAGCCATCACAAGTGTTTGACCCGGTAAATGATGTGCTTAGTAAACCTGTGATGTTGTAGTGGACTGGATACTAAGAAATGGAGCAAAACCCACTCAAATTAAGAGAACAGTTTATTTAAAAAGAGGTAGACTATGGGGTCCCTTTTGTTTACAGAAGTAGATGTACTTTTTTAAAGAAAAAAGGAACTTACCATTAGTTATAGCCATTTTGAGAGCTACTTATTCTTTGAAGCATTCTTTAAATAATTGCAATCCTAAGGAGGAATTTATTAAATAAGCTGAACTGTCCTAGGCAATCCCTTAGGCTCTGGTCACCATGCTATTACCATGTAAATCCCTACAATCCAATGACAGCCATTCCAAATGGAGCAAGTGTAAAGCTCTGCCAAAGAAGGGATGCTAAGGTAACTATAGCACATACTAGACTTTTCAACTAAGGGAGCTTGAATCCCAGGCAGAGACAGAGACAGAGAGAGAGACAGAGGAAGAGAAAAAGAGAGAGAAAGGGGGAAAGGCGGGGAGGAAAAGACAGGGGGGAGAGAGAAAGAGAGAGAGAGGGAGGAAAAGAGAGGGGGGAAGAGAGAGAGAGATGGGGTGGTAAGAAAGGAGGGAGAGAGACTGAAGCAGTTGACAAAAGAAGCAGAAACTAAAACAGGGTGAAAGCATATATCCGTAGATGCTGTGAGACAGTAAAAACCATAAAAGATCTGAGTAAGCAGTAACCTAGTAACCCTAGAAAAAAGTTAATTGCAGAAGCTAGAGATAGAGAGTAGCCAAACCAAAATAATGGTGATTTACTAAAGCAGAGGGCCAACAATGTTTCCTGAAACATGACAGTTTAGTTGGGAAGTCATGTAGTACCCTGAGTAACCCCTTGTTGGGTCCCAGTGTCTTGGATTCCTGGCTATGTGGCTGAAATGACTGTCTGTCCTATTAACATGAATAGCTTTATAATAATTCCTGCTTATTATCATGTATAGCGAATAATGACATTTAATTACTTAAGTTTGCCTAAATGTGTCTTTGACTTCTGCAACCTAAAAGCACCTAACACGACACCTTTTGCTTGGCTAGTAGAGGATTCACTAGGAGAAAAGAAGGGAAGAGGGGTAGAAATAAGCATTAAGCCACTGGTCGGGTTCCAAAAGGATATGAGTGTGTAAAAGCCCCTGAAAATGTGCTCGCTACATACATCTGTGCATGTGTTTGTATAAAATCAGCAGATAAAATAAGTAAGAAAAACTGGAGATAACAGAATAAAGGAGCACAAATATGAAAAAACTGTATCTGCTACATTTAAAATGAATTTGAAATAACCAATATAGACTATAAAGAATGAATGACAAGAACAAGCATATTTTAAAAAACAACAGAATTTTTAGGAATGACTAATAAATGTGAAATTCAACAAATGGGTTAAACAGATTAGATATATCTTCAGAGAGACTTAGTGAACAAGAAAAGGACCCTACCCAGGTTGTAACACAGAGATACAAAGACATAAGGAATGACTTGCATATGACTCAAGAGAGTGGGAGAAAGTAAATATGGAAAGAAATAACTTCGAATATTTCCAGGAGCAAAGAAAAACATTAAGGAAATTCATTCAGTTCCATTAATGACCAATAAAAATAGAGTTACATCCATGTACATCACAATTAAACATCAATGACAGAAAAATCTTATGGATAACTAAAGAAAGAAAAAGACCAACTATGAAATAATGACAATTAAACTTTTCATCAACCATACAGATATCAAGAGACAATGACATAATACCTTCAAAGTGCTGAATGAAAAGAATCATAAACATCTTGATTCTATACCCAACTAAATTATCATTCAAAAGTGGGGTTAAAAATAAAGATACATATAGACAAAGTATGAGAATGTATCACTTATGGAGACTCATTGAGTATATCTCAAAATATGTACTTGGGTAAGGAGAATGATCCAAGAAAGAAGTGGGAATTTTTTTAAAAAAGATTTTATTTATGAAAGGGGAAGAGAGAGAGTAAGAGAAAGAAAGAAACATCAATTGGTTGCCGCTTGTGTGACCCCAACCAGGGGCCTCGTGTGCAACTCAGGCATGTGCCCTAGCTGGAATTGAACCAGTGATCGTTTAGTTCATAGGTCAGTGCTCAATCCACCGAGCCACGCCAGTCAGAGTACAAATGGGAATTTTAAGCTAAGAAAAGAAAAAAGTAGTAAACATATTGATATATGCAAAAAAGCACTAGCTGTGAAGAGTACTATCTAACTAGTAAAAATCTCTTTTTTTGTTAATTCTGAGAAGATGAAAGCTATGTCTTAATCACTTAATTGCCTTCATTAGTGCCTAGTACAAAGTAGACTCAATAAATACTTGATAATCAAATGAATATGTAATGAGTATATGAAATAGGTATCTCATTTCAATGTCAGGTCAAATTCCCTGCTTCACTAATGAGGAAATTGAAAATATAGAAGATGACTGCCCTAGCATTGTATGACATATTGAACCTGATTTACCCTTCAAAAAACAGGAAAGATATCGCAAATGTCAGGAAAATTATTATAGTTTCTCCTATCATGGGTCTGACTCTACCTAACAATAGAAAGTGCCTATAAGCTGAAGAAATTAGTTATAAGACTTTCTCTATTAGTTGTCTCCAGCCTCCCAATTTTCTAAGCATCACAAAATTATGAAGTGACATTCACCTATTTATTCAAGAAATATTAATTGAACTTCTTTTACAAGCCAAATTCTGTATCAGATCTTGAGAATGTAGCAATGAACAAGATATATTTAATCCTTGCTCTCAGAGTTTGTAGTCCAGCTGACAGGAAATTACTCAGCTGACTGAGTAATTTTACATTATAAGAATATAGGAAGTCAACAAATAAATGCTGTTGTTTATTGTGTGCTATATGTTATTACATGAGACAAATGTGAGAGCTAATTATCTGCTCTCCAGTTTCTTACACGATACAAGTGATACCAAGTGATTAAAAATATGTGAGGCAATATATAGCAACACAAAGATTACAGGGATAAATAAGTTAAAACATTTGGGAAAGAGTTGAAATTGCTAATACTTTTGCTGAAAATAGACTAGGGGAAGATAAGACATAAAAAGTTAATATAGATTCCTCTTTTTTTAAATTCTGAGAAATATCTTTCCAGAAATTCTGTAATTTTTCAATTCAGCATAATGCAAAAGATGATAGAAAATAATCTGGGAATATCACTCTTAATTTTTAGTTATGATTTAAGTTTGGACATTAAATCCTCTCTTTTGTTCATCATTCCCCCCTCCCTGCCCCAGAAATATAATGTTTAATCTTTGACAACCTAGGAACACTTGGGTTTCTCTTTCTTTGACATTCTTTTGGCATGATTTGAACATTTTATACTTTGAAAATGAAAACAGATGCTTTGTTCAAAGAACATTCCCAACATACAAAAATAATAGTCAATGTCTGAAACTGCCACTTTTAGGAATAGTGCTGCACACTGTTGATCCTCTCAGTACTTTTTTGGGTGAAGACAACCTATGCTATTATATCTACCATCTAGACAAGATCTGAATCACGTCAATCTAAAAAATGAGATGGCAGGACAACTGATGTGTAAGACTACTTGCCTTGATTCTCAAACGGAGAGCTCTTGTAAACATGCACTACTAAATTCTTAAAGCTTCTGAATAACTAGTTATAGAAACAAATAGTCTTTCTTTTTCTTCTTCTCTTCCTCCTTCTTCAAATCAATAAAGAGGACAGAATGGCCAGGCTATATGAACCCTTACAAAGTTAATGCCAATGTAGAAATGGCTACTGCGCAGAACATACAGGGCCAGATCACTGATTTTCACTTGCAGAAGCACAAAGGTGTTGCATAAAATAATAAGAAATGTAGTAATGAGATAAAAGGATGCATTTCCCTTCTTTTGTTCCATAGATGCAGTTTGAAATTCAGCTGGAATCAGAAAGACCTAGAGGACTTGGTTATGCTGAACTACTAATTATACTAAGAATCTAGCCCAACTCAAGGTTACATTTAGGACAGAGGATCCCAAGATAACAGAATTCCAGTCATTTAGAAATGTATTGCATCCTAAGATTAGACCCTGAATTATCTGTCTTCTATTCTCCTCAGCCCTCTGAAATCCTACTTACTTATGTATATATTTTTTTCATTCATCTTTTCATTTCTGCAATTAATGAGTTTCTGTTGGGTACCAGGGACTTTTCTATAGATAGTCATCACTTCTCCCCAATCTCTCTCTTCTACCTCAGACCCTTTTGCCACATTGAAATCAATTGTTCCCTTCTTTGCATTCTCATACCTTTTTGCACATGACTCTGTAATATATAGCACCTATCACAGAATGATGGAGTTGGTTGCTTGCACAACTATCTCCCACATGAGTATGTGAGATCATATTGGAGGAGGGAGCTGTCACCACTCTCCAGCAACAATTCTCACTATATCTTAATCATAAGAGAGGGATCAAGAGAAGTGTCGTAAATGAGAGCACAGGGTCTACTTGTGAGATTATTAGCTCTCCATTGCAGCTCCACTTGACAGGAGACAAGTTGCCTGGTCTCATTGTGCTTCAGTCCCCTCATCTGTAAAAGAGGGATAAAAACAGTACTTGCCTCATGGTTGTGGTGCTTATTAAGTGAGTTAATACATGAAAATAATTTAGGGTAGTGCCTTGGATTCACTTGGTAAGTATTAATTAACATTACTTATTACTACCTTACTATTGCAGTTATTAAATTAGGGTTGGGTCATAGTCATTTGGGACTAAAGCATTCCCAGATTCCTACTTTGTACTTCAAACTAAGAATAGCCAGATTTTTCGTGAGGAAGAAAGATTTTCAGGTTTTTTCTTTCTCTTTTTTTCCACATTTAATTCTCTTCTGAGTTGGACTTCTTGTACAAAATGTCTCTTGGAAAGATTACTTATTAAAATAAGAAATAAGTTTACTTATGAAATGTCATCTGATAATTTAGTTGGCATGAAGTTACTTTACTAACACACACTGTGTACAACACCCTGAACTCAGGATATTTAAAATGACAGAAGAATAAGTGCATTATCACAGACAGTGGCAATAACTGTGATTCACTGACAAGCCATCTAATTCAGCAGTAGGTTGGACCATACCATTTCCCTTTGGGGTGATAAACTTCTGACATCTTCATTTATTTCTTAATTAGGGCAATATTAACATAAAGAGTGCTTTATGGAGGAGGTAACAGTAGATTAGTTAAACACCAAAGGGATGACAATCTACTCTGATTAATTTCATAATGAAAAAGTTTATGTTCTACTAAAATTTGATAGCAATGACTATTGATGAATGCTTTACTTAATTATTTTTTTTTTATTTTGAAGGTTGCTCTCCAAATTAATAAAACTTTGCTGGAAAGAGACAGCAATTCAAGGTACAAGTTGAGGCACAAGTCTCCAATGCTATTGTGAAAAGACACACCTTACATGTGCTAATGCAGAAAATGATGATTATTCTCTGTTTTAAAAGGGAAGAACAGCTTGGAGTGAAGGTACTAGCTTTTCACAGATCACACTGGCTGTGGACAGGTATTTCTGGGTAAAAAACCACATTCAGGGCTTTGACTAGTATACTTGTTTGTTCTCTGGAAACCCTAGTTCTGGATAGGGAGAACAAAATGCTTGCAAATAAATATATTTGTACTTTAAAAGTCATATATTACTTTCCTATGCACCATCTCATTTATTGGTCATAGCAAGAATTATCTATTCCTGTTTTCCAAATAAGTAAATGAGGATCAAAGAAGGTGAGTGACTTACTCAAGTTCACAGAGCAAGTAATGGTAGAACTAGAAATAGAAGGTGAGGATTTTTGGTTCCATGTCTTGGGGACTCTCACTTACTCCTCAAGCAACTTTAATTTATCCTTAGGACTTCCATGCTTAGGTCTCCCCCTCTTCAATGTGAAGGGCAGAATACAATTGATTCTCAGTGACACCTAGCAACCTGTACTCCCCCCATCCCTTTTCATTTTACTTTGGCTGGGAAAGTACACATCTTTTTATTGATTTATTTGTTCAACAAGCATTCATTAGCTCTGGCCATGTATCCAGTTCATGAGTCAGAATAAAGGTTACATAAAAGTTTCAGTCAGGGAATAATACATCTATATATTTAATCAACAAGAACCAAATATATCTAAGAAGCTTCCACCATCTCCTTTTTCCCATTCAAAAATTGATATTACAGGCCTCCGGTCATTTTCTCTTGATTATCAGTGGATTATCTATTTTGTGAATCTGAACCTAAATCACAATGATCAGAAAAGTGGTTGGTATATTTCTTTGATTTTGGCATGAGGTTGGAAACTGTAAGTGAATTTCAATATTAGTTTAAGCAATAAAATAATTAGTAGGATTATGTTTGCCAAACAAAAATAACAATGACCATGATTATAAATATTATTACCCTCAATTTCAAGATGAGAAAAATGAGGTTCTGTTCAAGTTTACATAGAAAGCAAGTTGTAAAAGCAAGACTTAAATTAAATTTAATTTAATAGTTAAAATTAAATGGTGATTTCCTTGATGTATTGACAGAATGGAAAGAGCAAGAAAATATGGATTAGCTCCAATGTAAAACGTGGACAGCGTGTTGAGGAAAATAAATCAGACTTCTTTACTCAAAGAGATGTCTAGAATCAATCCCATTTTTAAGATTACCCATATCAAATATACATTAATTCTGCAAAATCTAGACCCCAGCCATTTTTCTCAAAATTAAGTACATAAATCTTATTTTGCCTGAAGAGCTTGAGAGTTTCCCATTGTTAAAGATTTTTAATTAATGAAAGTATTTTATCCGAGTGTCATTTTTCCACAGCATCCCTAAAGAATAAAGGAGGAACAGATATCACTTCACCTTGAAGATGAATCAGCTAAAGTACTGGGAGGGCGATGTGTTTTTCTAATTTACCTTAGGTTTAATATTAGACCATGTCGGTGTTAGAGAATCATGGTTTATGAGACTGAACATCAATTTTTTACTAACATTGATGTTACTTCACTGAATGCAAACTTTATAAAAGCAGAACCTTTCCAATTTATGGGCATTTTATTTATTTTATACATTAACCTTGAAGCAGTAGTTACCAAATGCCTTCCAAGGGAGGAAGCTGTGATTAGCACTGTGGGCACAGTCTCGAGTGGGGAAGTCACTGGTGGGCCTCGCAGTGCTTCTCGTCTAAGGCGGTGCTGCCCCATGGAGATATGACCCACGTGGTACTGTCCATAGCACCATCAAAGAAGTAAAAAGAGACAGGTATAGCCCATTTTAATACTGTGTTACCTCAATATTGAAAATGTTACCATTTCAACATATAATGAATATACAAATTTCTGAGACATATTCAATTCTCCTCTTACACTAAGCCTCAAGGGAAAATGGAGACAACTGTACTTGAACAACATTAAAAAAATAAAAAATAAAATAATGAAATAAAGTTTAAAAAACTAAGTTCCAAAATCTCGTGTGTCTTTTACACATATGGGATCTTTCCCTTTAGAGCAGCCACATTTTAAGAGCCCCACAGACGTATGTGGCTAGTGACAACTGTATTGGACAACACAGGCATAGAGGAAAAGTGAAACAGTAAGCAAGCAATAAAAACAGCATAAGTTCTATGACAGGGGAATGAATGCAGTGCTTATGGGAGCATGTAGAAGAGTATCTCCACCAATCTGAGTAGGGCTGGGAAAAACTTCCTGCAGGAAGCCACCTTTCAACCAAGCTCAAAAGGATGAGCCCCAGGAAAGAGTAGGAGTAGGGCACTTTATGTTAGTGTTACTATTTAAGGCCTACAAGTGAGAGTGACTATGTAGGCCGGAAAGACTACAGAACTCAAGTGTGGCAGGAACAGCGATTATTATGGGGACCAAGAGAGATGAAAATAAAAAGGCAAGTGTAGAAGCCAGTTCATGATGAGCTCTGCAAACCATGCAAAGAAATTTAGACTTTATTCGAAGGAATCCATCCTTTCTAAAGTCTTTAGGCCTGTATTTATGGAACTAGCAATTTCAGGCTGAAATGTACTCCTCTTCACTGAAATATATTGGGGAGTAAGAGAAATGGAGATGAAAAGCCTAAGTAAGGCCAGATGACCTTTCCTTAGAGGTAATGAAGAGTCTAGTTCTAGATTAAATGAGTCACTCAGACCATTTTCAACTCAG
Source organism: Glossophaga mutica (assembly GCA_039655065.1). NCBI lineage: Eukaryota > Metazoa > Chordata > Mammalia > Chiroptera > Phyllostomidae > Glossophaga > Glossophaga mutica. Next base: position 27,268,666 of record CM077308.1, read on the forward strand.
ATTTCATGAATCTAACTCTTCAGCTATTAACAGTATTGAAATAATTGTTAACAATTAACAACTGTATTATAACAGAAATTATGGTTAAGAAAATATAATTTGTTATTTATAAATTATTTTGGGGACTTCCAGACAAGATGGAGGCACAAGTAGACACACTTGCCTCCTTGCACAACCAGAAGGACAACAATTTTAAAAACAAAAACCAACAAGAACTGACAGAAAATCGAACTATATGGAAGTCTGACAACCAAGGAGTTAAAGAAGAAACACTGGAGGGTTAGCAACAGGGGAGTGGGAGGAGGAGAGAAGGGGAAAAGATACAGAGAATAAGTAGCATAGACAGTGGGTAGAAAATAGACATGGTGAGGGCAAGAATAGTGTGGGAAATGTAGAAGCTAAAGAACTTATGACACATGGACATGAACTAAAGGGGGGGAATGTAGGTGGGAAGTGGTGTGCAGGGTGGAGGGGAATGATGGGGGAGAAATGGGACAACTGTAATAGCATAATCAATAAAATATATTTTTAAAAAAAGAAGAAGAAACATTCATCCAGACTGGTAGGAGGGGCAGAGATAGGCAGTTGGGCAGAGAGGACTCACAGCGAGGCAGTGAGTGGCAGAGTGGGCGGTCCCACATTTATGTGCAGATAAACCGGGAAGAACAACTGGAGAGGGAGACAGACTGCGCAACCCAGGGTTCTAGTATGGGGAAATCAAACCTCAAAACCTCTTAAGAAACCTGTGAGGGTTGAGGCAGTGGGAGAAACTCCCCAGCCTCACAGGAGAGTTCGTTGGAGAGACCCACAGGGTCCTAGAATGTACACAAACCCACCCACCCAGGAATCAGCACCAGAAGGGCCCAATGTGATTGTGGGTAGTGGAGGAAGTGACTGAAAGCTGATAGAGAGCTGAACAAGCAGCATTGTTCCCTCTCAGACCCCTCCCCCATATAAAGTTCCATAACGTAGCTAAGTGAGTTGGCCCACCCTGGTCAATACCTAAGGCTCTGCCCCTTACTAGTAACAGGTGCACCAAATAAAAAACAATGGCCTAAATGAAAGAACAGATCAAAGCTCCAGAAAAAATACAACTAAGCAATGAAGAGATAGACAACCTATCAGATGCAAAGTTCAAAACACTGTAACCTGGATGTTCACAGAATTGGTTAAGTATGGTTGCAAAATAGAGAAAAAAGTGAAGGGTATGAAAAGTGAAATAAAAGAAAATGTACAGGGAACCAACAGTGATAGGACTCAAATCAATGGTTTGGACCAGGAGAAAATAAACAGTCAACCAGAACAGAATGAAGAAACAAGAATTAAAAAAAAATGATGAGAGGCTTAGGAAACTCCAGGGCAACTTTAAATGTTCCAATATCTGAATCATAGGGGTGCCAGAAACAGAAGAGGAAGACCAAGAAATTGAAAATTTATTGGAAAAAATAATGAAGGAGAACCTCCACAGTCTGGCTAAGGAAATAGACTTCCAGGAAGTCCAGGAAGCTCAGAGAGTCCCACAGAAGTTGGACTCAAGGAAGCTCACTCTAAGGAACATCATAATTATATTACCCAAGATTAAGGATAAGGAAGGAATCTTAAAAGCAGCACGAGAAAAGGAGAGTGTTACCTACAAAGGAGTTCCCAGAGGACTATCGGGTGATTTCTCAAAAAAAACCCGACAGGCTAGAAGGGGCTGGAAAGAACTATTCAAAGTTGTGAAAAGCAAGGACCTACATTCAAGATTACTCTGTCCAGCAAAGTTATCATTCAGAATGGAAGGGGAGATAAAGTGCTTCCCAGATAAGATCATTAAAGGAGTTCATCATCACCAAGCCATTATTACATGAAATGTTAAAGGGACTTATCTACGAAAAGGAAGATCAGAAACATAAACAGTAATGACAACAAACTCACAACCATCAAAAACTGAAACTAAAAAAAAACAAAAACAAAAACAAACTAAACAAGCAACTAGATCAGGAACAGAAACATAGAAATGGAAATCACATGGAGGGTTATCCAAGGAGGAGGGGGAAGAGGAGACAGAGGAAAAAGGTACAGAGAATAAGATGCATAAATGGTAGGTACAAAATAGACAGGAGGAGGTTAGGGTTAGTACAGAAAATGTAGAAGACAACGAACTTATATGTACGACCCATGGACATGAACTAAAGTGGGGGGGGGATGCTGGTGGGAGGAGGTGTGCAGGGTGAAGTGGAATAATGGGGAGAAAATGGGACATCTGCAGTAGCATAATCAATAAAATATAATTAAAAAATAAAATAAATAATTTTTTATGGGGGTACACTATATGTAACTCTATATATGTGTTAGATATTTGCACTAAAATCTCTGGATAGTAGTCTGAATAGTACGTATAAACAGAGAAGTCATGTTGGTTGTTTTGGAGTTATCGATTATTGATTTGGCAATTTACAAAGTAATTCACCATAGTTTTAAGTGTTTTGTTCCAACCTGGGTCCTCAAACCTGTCTTCTGGAGTTCCCATGACATGGAACTGTAGTTATTTATACTAGCAAAAGGCACCGGGTTTTAGGTTTTACAAAGTACAGCTTAATCATTTGAATTATGATGTAATTCCATCATGTATATTGTGATCACAAGCATGGTGGTCTTCCTTGTCTTAATGGATTATGAGCTTTTTGAAAGGAAAGGAAGTGATTTCTATTTCTATCAATACACAGGCTTTACTATGCTTCACTATGTGCCAGAGTTCTTGATAATCTTGAAAATATTTGGTATGAGTAAAGTCATTCAAATATACTCACTACATTTTATAGCTGGCCAAAATACATGTTTGTTAAACAACAGTATTGCTTGAGAGCTGTCCTGGGTTGAATAGTGTCTTCTAAAGTTCATGTCTATTAGGAACCTGTGAGTGTTGACTTCATTTAAAAATATGGTCTTTGCAGATATAATCAAGCTAAATTGAGGACATACTGGATTATGGCGGGCCCTAAATCCAATATGACCGATGTCCTTACAGTAGAGGGAAATTTGGACACAATGACAGACACACGGGGAGAACGTCAAATGACCATAGACTTCTTAACTCTGACAATACCTTTCTGTTGTTTTAAACCATCAAGTGTGCTACTTAGCTATGGCAGAACCAAGAAACTAATATAGGAACCTTCCTGGATACCGCATGGATTCTCATATTTCCTTTGAGAAGTATTCTCTTAAGAGATTTCTATTTAATGGACTTGACAGATTAATCCCTTTCTCTGTTAAACAAAATATCTTGGGATAGTAGTATTCTATTCTTCAGATTCTATACAATTCTATTTCCACCAAAAGAATTGTACACTTACATCCCAGGCCACTTACTATTGCTTTACATGATTTAATCAAATTTTATATAACTGGTGAAATATGAATGCAAAAGGAAAGACAGCTGCTGTTTCCATGAAAACTAGGTTGGAGACTTTGGAAACTCTTGACAAGGGTGAGTCACATAAAAAATGCAATCAAATTAGATGTTGGTGAGGTAACTATAAAAGATTGAAAAGTAATGAACATCTAGAAAATATGCTCATTCAGATTGCTTTCTAAATCCCTTGAAATTCTTACTTCATTTTAATAAAAATAAAATCAGATCTTAAAAGATATACCATGGATGTGGTTTATGTAAGAATGCACTTTGTGGAACTATTCTATAATTCTACACATTTATCAACTTTTTCTACTAGCCACACGATTATAACTTCAGACTACTATAAATAAGGTTCCCACTATAAATATAGGTTTACTACACCATGTAGTTATTCATTCACTTATTAGTCTATAAGCTTTGAGAACACAGGGGCTCTATCCGATTAACTCTCCATTCTATCGTTAGTACTCAGTATTATGCCTGGTATACAGCAGCCTCTCCAAAATTATTTTTTTGAATAAATGAACACACAATGTAATTTCATTGTATCTGTTTTCCCTTTTTAAAAGAATTATATTATGATCAATAAAGTTTTATTATGGGCTGACATAAGTCACAAAAATGGACTCATTATAGAGAACTCGATTTTTTAGTGGCAGTCACTAAAATGGGGTTTTACATACACATATATGAATATTATAACTTTTACTATATCCTTTGTCATAGCCCCAATATGTATTTCATATCATATCTTTCTGAAAATACTTAACTTGTTCATATTCCGCATCTTCATGTAATTTCTCTCTAATGCTACAGTGTTATTTCTCCTAAGTCTGCAGATTAGGAATCTGAGATAGAAGTTACTTTCTTAAAGGCAGATTCCTCATTATGTTTCAAATTCATGAGCTTCCAAATTATAGTTTAGTACCAATGTTGTCATTGATTAGGCTGTATCCTTGAAGAAACTGTTGACACTCTCTGAGCCTCAGTTTCTCCAGTTATCAGATGAGGATTTTTGACTGGATGATCTCTAGAATGCCCTCTGGCCCCAAGTCCTCATTTTCAGCACCAGAAAATTCTGGGGTTCCTTGTGAATAAAAAAATGTGACTTCTCACTGCTCTTCTTTCCAATATGGGAGACAGAGAACAACACACAGAGCTAGTTGAAGAATGACAGAAAGGTTAAGGTCGAGACATGTTAGGGAGTATGGACTGGAAAAAGAAGGGGACATAAAACAGAGGGGGAATTTAACATCAGACTGCCAATACAAACTCCTCAAAAATTACAGTGAAATATTTCATGCTCATACAACCCACCAGAATTTTGCAATTACTTGCCTGTAGTTGCTCAATGTTAAGTTTCGAGGGGCTTGATGTATGCAGCTTAAAAAATTGAACACTTAGTCAAGTTTTCATATTTTATCAGTGTAAGTAGAATATAATTTTAAGGAGTTATGTCATAGAACAATTGCATATGATCTTTAAATCTTGATCTGAATAAATTTATAATTAAGTTTTACCTCTTAAACTATGGATAATATTAAGATAGAGACAACCAATATAGGTTCTTTCTATATGCTTTTCCCTGGGTCTTTTAACTACTTAACTGACTTAACAGGAACCATTGGAAAGAAATCTTAATACATTTGATAAATAAAAATGATGTAGGATTTTAGAAGGTCCAATAAGACAGAATTTACAACTGGAATTCTGTTTAACTGCTGGAGTTGTATTTTTGCCTTAGAAAACTTTCATCATGGAATACAGCTGGGAAACAACTTTGGCTTCAAACAGAAAGGCTGTAATAAAGCTCATCCTAGCTAGACGTAGGTTCAAGAGGTTTATGGTGGCAAACAGCAGAAAAGATGAAATGTTTCAATAAGCCCCTCAGGCTGATTTAGTTAGCATTCACAAAGTGGAATAACCTATACATCACATACCCTTTGTTAGACGGTTGTTTGGAATAGATGTATGAGTCACTGGATTTTATTTTAGCAGTTGGGCAATGCAATTCTCTTTTTGCCCAAAATATTAAAATGCAGAAATGTGAAACTGAAAGGTAATGTCGGATCTTATACAGGATGCTTATCAAGCACTGTGATGCATCAAGAAATTCTGCTTTTGTCATTCCACGTTTTGCCTTGATAAGCACAAGTGGTAAATTACCTCATGTAAAAAGAAAAAAATATATATATATGCTATTAAACTAATCAGCAAACTATGGTATATTTTTAAAAACTGTTTGCAGAGGGGAGGAGAGGTGTTAGAGAGGGACAGCTTCCAAAACCCAAAGAAAGTGGTATGAGAGAAGGATAGGCAAGATTCTATCCTGCGTGATTTCAAGAACAAACGAATCCCTCCGGGAGTATGGGGGATTAATACATACATGTATATTTTTTTCTCTCAGACACTGCTCAGAATTAATGAGGGTACCTGCAACAATGCTGGCAAGCTGCTGGGTTCTGGTGATGGGGTAGATGCTGCGTGCCTGAACAATTGCTGAAGCGATTTTCTTGGCATGCTTCTCCTCCCCGTATGTTCTCAGGATGGATGCAAGTGCCTGTTGATCTAAAGCGTTCACAACATCAGCTGCGGTGGGCATGTCAGGGTACCTACGCACAAGAAGAACCAATTAGTTCATTGACGTCAGTTTTCATTGACAAGAGGTGAAATTTCAGAGTAATGAGACATAAAGTCAGGCATACACACACTGTCTAAGAGAGCTTCTGAGGTTTTTAAAGTCAGAGACTGAAATCTTAAAGGAAGGAAATAGGTTTTGCATTTCAAATACCCATCATGATGGCACTTGGGGATTGTGTGTGTGACATTCATCAAGGTCAATGGCACCAGGAAGTTAAAATAGAGTCCGGAACAAAGAATGCCCTTTTTTTATGACAAAATCTTTTATTACAAAATCATAAGAATGTAATTCTGTAACATAGCAATATCACCCTCAAGCACACCATATGACATTTTAGGTGAAAGGTTCAAATTGAAACTATAGATTATTACACCCATATTATTACCCCACCAACCACACTCAAGCAGGCCTTACTTCTGCTGGACCTTGTATTTTACTAGCCTTTAATTCACAAAGAATTTATTGCTCATGCAGATTTCTCCTAATAGAAATGTTTGGATTTAGTTTGTTCAAAATTTAAATTGATGCTTAAAGTTTTTTCACTATAGACAATACAAGGCTTACTGACTGATATTTAAATGAGCCTAGATCTCAGGAACTGAGACTGTCCAGTAATCGACTATTTATATTGGAGCAGAAATTAAACAAAGAAAATCTCCACGAGTCCTACCTTATCCTAGGCAATATATTCCAAGACCCCTACCAGAAATTTGACACCACAGACAGTTCAGAGCCCTATATAAACTATATGTACATACATGCACTCTGTAGCTTCTCTTTGGCATGTCTGAATTACCAGCATCACTACTTTTGCACTTTGTGGCCATTATTAAGTAAAATAAAGGCTACTTGAACACAAGCACTGTGATACCACTACAGCTGACCTGATAGCACAGTTGGCTACTGAGTGACTAAGGAGTGGTTAGCATATATAGCATAGATATGCTGGACAAAAGGATGATTCACCTGCCAGTACTATAGAGTAGGACACCACGAGGTTTCACCTTGCTACTCAGAATAGCTTACAATTTAAAGCTTATGAATTGTATGTCCTCCTTGGAGAAGTGTCTGTTCAGGTACTTTGCCCATTTTTTAATTGGATTGTTTGTCTTCCTGGTGTGGAGTTGTGTGAGTTGTTTGTATATTTTTGAGATCAAACCCTTGTCTGATGTATCATTGGCAAATATGTTTTCCCATACGGTTGATTCCCTTTCCATTTTGCTGACATTTTCTTTAGCCGTGCAGAAACTTTTTATTTTGATGAAGTCCCATTTGTTTATTCTTTCCTTTATGTCCTTTGCTCTAGGGGACATATCAGTGAAAATACTGCTGTGTGGAGTATCTGAGATTTTCCTGCCTATGTTCTTCTCTAGGACTTTTATGGTATTACAACCTATATTTAAGTATTTTATCCATCTTGAGTTTATTTTTGTGTATGGTGTAAGTTGGTGGTCAAGTTTCATTTTTTTTGCGTGTGGCTGTCCAGATGTCCAAATACCATTTGTTGAAAAGGCTATTTTTACTCCATTTTATGCTTCTGCCCCCTTTGTCAAATATTAATTGACCATAGAGACTTGGGCTTATTTCTGAGCTCTCTATTCTGTTCCATGATCTGTGTGTCTGTTCTTATGCCAGTACCAGACTGTTTTGATTACTGTGGCCTTGTAATATAGTTTGATGTAAGGAAGGTATAGTGATCCCTCCTACTTTGTTCTTCTTTCTCAAAATTGCTGCAGCTATGCAGGGTCATTTATGGTTCCATATAAATTTTTGAAATGTTTGTTCTATATCTGTGAAATATGTCATTAGTATTTTAATAGGGATTGTGTTGAATCTATAAATTAGTTTGGGTAATATGGACATTTTGATGATGTTAATTCTTCCAGTCTGTGAACACAGTATATGTTTCCATTTATATGTGTCTTCCTTAATTTCTTTCTTTAGTGTTGTGTAGTTTTCTGAGTGCAGGTCTTTTACCTCCTTGGTTAAGTTTATTCCTAGGTACTTATTTTTCTTGGTGCACTAGCAAATTGGATTATTTTCCTGATTTCTGTTTCTGATATTTCATTAAAATCACAACGAGATACTGCTTCACACTGGTCAGAATGGCTATCATAAACAAATCAACGAACAAATGCTGATGAGGGTGTGGAGAAAAGGGATCCCTAGTGCACTGCTGGTGGGAATGCAGACTGGTGCAGCCGCTGTGGAAAACACTATGGAATTTCCTTAAAAAAGTAAAAATGGAACTGCCCTTTGACCCAGCAATTCCACTTCTGGGAGTATACTCTAAGAATCCTGAAACACCAATTCAAAAGAACCTATGCACCCCAATGTCCATAGCAGTGCAATATACAATAGCCAAGTGCTGGAAACAGCCTAAGTGCCCATCAGTAAACGAGTGGATCAAAAAACTATGGTACATTTACACAATGGAATACTACACAGTAGAAAGAAAGAAGAAACTCTTACCCTTTACAACAGCATGGATGGACCTGGAGAGCTTTATACTCAGTGAAATAAGTCAGGTGGTAAAAGATAAATAGCATATGATCTCACCTATAAGTGGAACCTAATCAACAAAAGAAACAATCGAGCAAAATACAACCAGAGACATGGAAATAAAGGACAACCTGACAGTAACTGAAGGGGAGAGGGGAGGGGGATAATCAGGGAAAGAAGCGGGAGGGTAAAGTAAAGAAGCATGTATAAAGGACCCATGGACAAAAGCAATGGTGGGGAGAATTGAGTGTGGGAGGTGGAGGGGGTAGGGTAGGGGAGAGTAATAGAGGGAAAATGGGGACAACTGTAATTAAACAACAATAAAAAATCATAATTAAGAAACACATGTCATGTAAAAAAGAGTTTATGAATTGTTTATTACTGGAATTTTCCATTTAATAGTTTCAGACCATAGATGACCCCAGGTAACTAAAATTGCAGAAGGTGAAACTGGGGATAAGGGGGGACTATTGTACAAGAAGATACTGCTGGTTAGTTTCCCTCACAAAAACATAGAACAATCTTAATGATAATAATGTGTATTATTCCAAATGTTTAACAATATTGGCTCCTACCTCCATGAAAAAGACATCATGGGGTAAAAATTGTTAATCAACAATTCTAAACAAGTCTACATGGTAATTTCATGTGAAGAAGACAAAAAAATAGCAAGCTCTGTAGAAATAAAATAAATTATAGTAGCAGAAAATAGCATTCACTTTGTCAGACCATACCACTTCACCTTACTTAAGAGAAATGGGTCAAGGAATGCTAAGTGATGGGTTAACTGAAACCTTACTTATTAGAAAGATAGCTTTGCTAATAGTACAGTGACTACTTGTAGTTAACATGTTGGATTGATTGTTGGTACCACACTGTGAGGACTTTAGGTAACAAGAATATGGCCACTTGAAGACCTGAGGATCAAATCAGAGTAAGCTTGCCAAGAAACCCAAATCCTTCCTTAAATACATTACATTGCACCTTGTTAGCACGCCTAGGTCCTCAAGGAGAAAATGTTGCTGTTGTCTTTGGCTTGTCCCCTCCATCTCCACCTCTCTCTCCTTCTCCCTTTCAAAACTTGCTTTCCAGATCATGTGATTCTGTTTTTTTTCCTGGCTTCATCGTACCCCAGATCGAACATCCTATGAGCTTGCGTGGCTTCATGTCAATAAAGCTTGCTCTTTCAGTAATAGCTTTAAGGATAAAGATTTGGTCTTTAGCATCCAATTGAACTGGATTTAGAATCTTGGCTTTGCTACTTACATTGGATAAGCTTTTTAATATAGTGGAACCTCAATTTCTAACCTGTAAATGAATATAACAATGCTTACCTCACAGAATTGTTAGGAGAGTTAATGGTGCATATAATTGTAAAACAAATACTATAATGCTTGGCCCATATAAAAGCTCAATGCATGTCAATGTCCCTTAGATTTTTTCCCATTCTTAGATTTGCCGATCATTTGGCCTAATCGACAAAATCCCTGATAGATCTTACCTAGTTGTGAGTTCAACTGCTCAAACCACTGAGCATTAGAATGAACCTTGCAAACAATGGTAAATCCAGACTCCATACGACAGAGTTCAGCTCAAACAGGACAATTCTAAAATTATCCTATTATAGGATGTACTTGGCAATTTTTTATACCTTTTTACTTTGAAGTAAGAAAATTAAAAGATCATTTTACGCAAATACACTTCAGAGGATGATAGGCATAATTTTATTTCACTGTAACGTTAACACTGAACAGCAGGACAAAAGTCTTCATAGCGCAACAAGACAAAAGGGGCAATGCTCTGGAAAGCCCACAGGCTACTAGGAGGCTTCAGAATAGGCATTCATATATGTGAAGAACTCAAGATACAAAATCTGCTCCCCCCATCCCAACTTAACAGGTTAAGATATTTGTCAGTCCTCCAGAGATCACAGATTTAAAATGCTTACACTCATGAGAGAAAGAAAATATGAACCTAAATGGCGATTTATTTATTGCCCTCTAGTGAAGAATACAACTGACACAGGGCTACACCCACAAGTCCCTAAAGCTGTGAGCCTCTTTCTACTATGTGAGAACCTTACTATGATCCTAAAGCTGTTGTTGAAATTGGGATAGCGCAAATGAAACTCTGCTCTAAGATTCTAGTGTTAACTAGCAACAGGTTAAGAGAGCCTCTTGAATCCATATCCAACGCAGGGATATTTCAGACTCCATGATCTGACTGGCCATATTTTGTTGGCTTGGACTCCCTTTCCCCACAACACATTTTGGACCAACATCGCACGTATTTCCATCTCTGACTCCACCTTCTATAAATCTGTGTGAGCCAACTCCCCCTTTCTGCATGCCACATACTTTCTCCAGATCTGTTCATATCTTTGGTGAAGTTACAGTTCATGCCATCTCACTGGAAGCCCACCTGCTTTTTAAGATATATTTTCTCACTTCTAATGCCACCCGTGATGTGTTGGTATAGAGTTTACTTTCTCAAAGCAGTCTAATTTTCAAGTTCTTAGAGGAGAACTTCGGGAACCCTGATTCTCAAACTAAAATTTGCTGATAAGTCTTTACATTAACAATTTGGGGATTTAATACTATTAACTAGAAGCTTCCTTCATTGTGTTTCAGAAGGTACCCTCCCTAGCAAGACATGGGAACAGCAGAAATTTGCTTGACATTTTACTACCTCTGCACAACCTCAATCTCTAAACATGAGAAGATATTTGACCTTTACTATTAGTCACTGGTTTTTAAAAGATTTTTATTACTTTCTTTTATGATCACATTCTTCATTCTATGAATGCCAACTTGTGCAAAAGAAGGTAAAAGACTCAGAACAAAAAGATTCCAACAAGTATGGGTCACAATCTCAGTTAACAGGTCCTACCAAAGCATGGGGAAAGACTATATGTGAATAATTACCATAGGACAAAGCAGTTTTTGGCACAGAGGTTAAAATCAACTTAATAGTAATTTTTTGATTTAAATTGAATGTTAAGTTTCTTATATATAGATCCTTCTAATTGGAAGAAATCTTGGAAAACCTATTTGTTTCAATAGAAATATTTATATAGGCATAGAATTGCAGATTAGAAACAGTAACTGAATAATTTGCTTACTTAGATATATGAATGTCTAACATTCTTCTTAGAAGATAAGCTTCACAAAGGTAGGGGGCATGATATAGAACTTGGTGGCAGTGGGGGTAGGGACATGAGATGAGGCAGAAAGGCATGGGTGAGTTTTGACCGCACAGGCTGGTTAGTCCCTGGGCCAGTGTTGGGCGTACAGACAAGTGCAAATCTAAGCTTTCAAAAGTAATTTAGAATCAAAAGAAAGTATCCTATACTTCCCTAGAATGTGATCCTCTGTGCTTTTTAATGCGTATGCACCTATTTGACTAATGAAGAACAAATGCTATCACCCTAAACTGCAGGGTGACGAGGAATAAAGAGGAGGTATGGACTAATCCTATGTACAGTGCTGTGCTGACATAGTACCGTAAACTGTAGTTTCTCTGAAGAAGTTGGAAACAGAGTCACTGTATAAGACACAGGGTAAAACACAACTGCTGACCTCTGGGATTTGCCTTCAATGAAGTATTCAAAACAATCCGCATTAGATACAGTTCCTTTTTACTTCTCACAACAGACAGTTGGGCCTGTGCAGAAACGGAGCCATTGTTTCAGTACCATAGGTATCCCCATTGTCAGTAGCCTAAAAGCTTACACTGCATCCATAAAAGACATAATCAGTATGAAAGTTACCCTCCTCACTATTTTGTGTAAAGACAGCAATGGTTTGTCTTTCAGAATCCCAAATCTAGAGAAACACAAAAAGCTACAATGAGTAGCAAACAAAACTGATTTATTATATATGGATAGTGTTAGGTGTGGGCGTATAATGGGAATTCTGCTGTCTTAAAAGGAAATTAAATTCAGAGTGCTTTTGAGAAATTGATTTCTTGTTGTGAGGAAAAATGCTTTATAGATACTCACCTGCCACCATCCATTCTCATGTCCAAAGGGCCATCGTTACGAAGGGAAAAACCTCTTTCAGGAGCATCAAGTTGCATGGAGGAACATCCAAGATCCAAAAGAACTCCATCCAAAGTCCCTGGCTGCACGCCAGCTTTCATCAATAAGGCTTCTGCCTGGCTGAACTGGCCTAGCAGAGCTTGGACCTGTTTACTGTGAATAAACCCAGGAGATGGAGAAAACAATGCTGTTACATTAAAGTCTTTCTTAAGGTCTATGGTCAGTGGAAGGAGCACATCCTATTATTAAATTATTTAACTAATACATATTTACTAAGTGCCAAGCAAATGCTTGGTACTAAATAAAGATATGTGGACACAGAAATTACACCTTTGGTTTTAATATCAGGGGAGATTTAATGTGATTTTACTCTTGCCAATGAACACAATTTATTTCATACCTCTCTGAAGATAGATAATAGTTGATGAATTAAAAAAAAAAAACTCCTTTGTCAGACTAGGTTTTTCATTGTTTCTTTAAAAATTATTAAATCTATGCATCAGGAAAAGAAGCACATATAAATCTATAAAAAGAATAAATTCAAATGTAACAAATGCTGACAGGAATGTAGAGAAAAAAGGAACCCTTGTGCACTGTTGGTGGGAATGTAAATTAATACAGCCACTAGGGAAAACAGCATAAAATTTCCTTAAAAAAATTAAAAATAGAACTACCATGTGATCCAGCAATTTGACTTCTGAGAATACAGCCCAAGGAAATGAAAAGACTATTGTGAAGATATCTGCACCTCCATGTCCATAACAGCAGCAGGCATATTTACAATAGCCATGACATGGAAATAACTTAAGTGTCCACCAGTGAGTGAATAAGTTGTGAAATATTATTCAGCTTTAAAAAATAAGAAAATCCTGCCATTTGCCACAACATGGGTGAAATAATAATGCTAAGTAAAATAATTCAGAAAGAGAAAGACACATTCTGTATGATTGCACTTACATGTGGAATTGAAAAAGAGAAGAGAGAGAGAGAGAGAGAAACTCAAATTCACAGAGAAAGAGATCAGATTCATGGTTACCAGAAGTGAGGGAGAGGGAAAGGGGAACTGGATGAAGGTGCTCAAAAGGTAGAAACTTGTAGATAGATAGGTGCTAGGGATGCAACGTACAACATGATTACTAGTTAACACTGAAGGATGGGAAAAGCAACTCCTAAGGGTTCGCATCACTAGGAAATGAACCTTGTTCTTTTTCTTTTTTATATCAGTGTGAGATGATGAATGTTAACTAAACTTATTGTGGTAATAATTTCACAATACATGAAAGTCAAATCATTATGCTGTACACAATTAAGGTTCTACAGTGCTGTATTCATATGCCAATTATCTCAATAAAACTTGAAAAATAATAAATTTAATGAGTAGGCCAATTTAAATACAGTAAGGAATAAAACAGAAACCAGCAAAAAAAGGTATGTCGAAAATCTTCAAGCCAACCATTTCAGCTTTCTCCGTATTTCCCCATAATTCACAACAGGGGCTCTGGGAAGCTGCATGCTAGGAGATACCAGGCCTGAAAGAAACGTCTTCTGCAGAAGCAATGTTTTAGCTCGCAGCAGGCATTCTGAAGGGAAGGGAGCGTTCAAAATCAACAGACAGACAAGAAGTTGGGGGGGTTCAAGATGGCGGCATGGTAGGAGGACGCAGAATGTCCTTCCTCCTGCACATGGGAGAAAAACCTAGCTGATCTACAAAGGAACAGAGCAGATAGCCAACAATACCACAGTATATATGAAAATAGGAGTTCAAAATCCGTAGCAGACATTGGAAAACTAGACGTGGCAGCTGAGCGACCGGAGGCGGCCCGGAGACGGGACAGAGGCGACCCGGCGACCGGAGGCAGCTCCGCAACCGACCGGAGGCGACCCGGCGACCGGAGGCAGCTCCGCAACCGACCGGAGGCGACCCGGCGACCGGAGGCAGCTCCGCAACCGACCGGAGGCGACCCGGCGACCGGAGGCAGCTCCGCAACCGACCGGAGGCGACCCGGCGACCGGAGGCAGCTCCGCAACCGACCGGAGGCGACCCGGCGACCGGAGGCAGCTCCGCAACCGACCGGAGGCGACCCGGCGACCGGAGGCAGCTCCGCAACCGACCGGAGGCGACCCGGCGACCGGAGGCAGCTCCGCAACCGACCGGAGGCGACCCGGCGACCGGAGGCAGCTCCGCAACCGACCGGAGGCGACCCGGCGACCGGAGGCAGCTCCGCAACCGACCGGAGGCGACCCGGCGACCGGAGGCAGCTCCGCAACCGACCGGAGGCGTCCGCGCGACCGGAGGGGCCTCCGCAACCGACCGGAGGTGGCCCGGCGACCGGAGGCGGCTCCGCAACCTACCGGAGGCGGCCGCACGACCGGGTTGGAGGCAGCCCTGCGGCCGGAGGCGACCCTGCAACTAGAGAAGGGGACTCTGGAAGACCCGAAGCTCACATCTGTGATCCTGGGGTGAGTGCGCGCAACTCGGGAAACTCTCAGAGCCCACGCCCGTAGTCTCAGGCGGGCGCCTGCGCCCTGTAGGAGACCCGGAGCTCACAGCAATAGGCTCGGGGAGGGATGGATCTGTAAGAGATTCCAGCTGAAACCCATAAACTCTGGAAAGCTCGCCCCCTGCAGGAGGCTCAGAAATCACACCCAAGGCCCTGCATGGAGAGTGCGCCATTAGCCCTGGGGACAGTGCTGGGCTGGCACTGAGGACAGTAGCCCAAAGCTGACTGAGTGAGGAACAGGGAGAAAAGCGGTACGAGTCGCCTCCCAGCCTGCTACAGCCAGCAAGTCCAGAAAATCCAGTTTGGCCTGTATGAAAATAGCAAGAGATTTTTTTTTCTTCTTATTCTTTTTTTTTTTTTTTTTTTTTGGGGGGGGGGTGTTTTGTTTCATTTTGTTTTGTGGGTTTTTTTTTGATAGGTGTTTTTTGTCTGTTTAGCTGGGTTTTTTGTTTGTTTATTTGTTTTGGTTCATTTTTCGTTTTTGTGGGGTTCTTTTTGTTTTGTTTTGATTATATATTTTTTATTTCTTTATTACTTCTACCTTTTTTATCCCTCAATTCCTTTTGCTTCTCTTTACTTCTTTCTGGCTTTATTCCTTCTTCCTTTCTTTCCAATTCTATCTCTCCTTCCCTCCTCTTTTTTTTTTTCTTTTTCTTTTTCTTTTTTCTCTCTCTTCTTTTTTCACTTTATTCTTTTCTCTTTTTGAATACCCACGAGTGAGGCAAAAGAAATCCTAGAACTGTGGAAAAACCAGAGTTGGACCAAAAGAGGGGGTATTCCCACAGCTGAGACAGTGGAAGCTGTGAACACCAGGATACCTGAAGAAGACTATAACACTGAATCTCACAGGTATTCCACCACAGAAGTTCACACCATAAACGCAGGTAGCCAGAACATATCAACTTAAGAAGCAGAGGTTTACAAGAAGAGTCTCACCAACAATGAGAAGACAAAGAAACAATCCCCAAATGAAAGAAAAGGTGGAAGCCCCAGAAAGAATGCTAAATGAAACAGAGGCAACTCAACTATCAGATAAGGAGTTCAAAGAAATGGTTGTCAGGAAGCTCCATGAGCTCTCAATGAGCTACCAGAAACTACAGGGAAGCTACAATGAACTCAGTGCAAACTATATCAACATGAAAAAGGAAATAGAAACTATCAAAAAGGGCCAAGAGGAAATGAAGAATACAATTTCTGACCTGAAGAACACAGTAGAAGGAATGAAAAGCAGAATCGATGAAGCAGAAGATCGGATCAGTGAGTTGGAGGACAAAGTAGAAAAAAACAGCCAGATAGAGCAAGAAAAGGAAAAGAGGCTCAGAAAGAATGAAGAGGGTTTAAGAGAAATGCAAGACAACATGAAACGTAATAATATCCGTATAATAGGAATACCAGAAGGAGAAGAAGAAGAGCAAGGGATAGAAAACCTATTTGAAAAAGTAATGATGGAAAACTTCCCTAATTTGGTGAGAGAAAAAGTCACACAAATCCAGGAAACACAGAGAGTCCCTATCAAGAGGAACCCAAACAGGCCCACTTCAAGACACATCATCATTAAAATGGCAAACTTCCAAGACAAAGAGAGAATCTTAAAGGCAGCAAGGGAGAAAAAGGAAGTAACATACAAGGGAGCCCCGATAAGGTTAGCAACTGACTTCTCAATGGAAACGCTCCAAGCCAGAAGACAATGGCAAGAAATATTCCAAGTAATGAGAACCAAAGGCCTACAACCAAGACTACTTTATCCAGCAAGGCTTTCAATCAAGATAGAAGGACAAATAAGGAGCTTCCCAGACAAAAGAAGTCTAAAAGAATACACCTCTACCAAACCAGTACTACAAGAGATACTAAAGGGACTGCTTTAAGGAAAGAAAGGAAAAGAGAGAGTGAGGAACACAGATACGAAAATGGCAATGAATCAGTACCTATCAATAGTAACCTTAAATGTAAATGGATTAAATGCTCCAACCAAAAGACATAGAGTAGCTGACTGGATAAGAAAGCATGACCCACACATATGCTGTCTACAAGAGACCCACCTCAGGACAAAAGACCTACACAGACTTAAAGTGAAAGGCTGGAAACAAATTTTCCAAGCAAATGGACAGGAAAAAAAGGCCGGGGTAGCAATACTCATATCAGACAAAATAGACTTCAAAAGAAGAGCTATAAAGAGAGACCCAGAAGGTCACTTCATAATACTCAAGGGAAGAATCCACCAAGAAGATATAAACATTGTAAATATATATGCACCCAACGTAGGAGCACCTAAATACATCAAGAAAATCTTAGAGGACTTCAAGAAAGATATTGACAGCAACACAATTATAGTAGGAGATTTTAACACCCCACTGTCAAAAATGGACAGATCTTCCAAACAAATTATCAACAAAGATATTGTGGCATTGAACAGTACTCTAGACGAATTGGACTTAGCTGATATATATAGGGCCCTCCATCCCAAAGAAACTAAATACACATTTTTCTCAAACGCACATGGAACATTTTCAAAGATAGACCACATGATAGGACACAAAACAAGCCTCAACAAATTCAGGAAAATTGATATCATACCAAGCATTTTCTCCGACCACAAGGGACTAAAACTAGAAACCGACTTGATGGGGAAAATCCCCAAACCATCAAAATCATGGAGATTAAATAGCATGCTATTAAACAATGAATGGGTAAAGAATGAAATTAAGGAGGAAATCAAAAAGTTTCTGGAAACAAATGAAAATGAACTCACAACAACCCAAAACTTATGGGACACAATGAAGGCAGTCCTCAGAGGGAAGTTCATAGCAATACAGGCCTACCTAAAGAAGACAGAAACATTTCTAACAAACGACTTAACCCTACGCCTAAAAGAACTCGAGGAACAACAACAAAGACAGCCCAGGGCAAGTAGAAGGAAGGAAATAACCAAGATCAGAGCAGAATTAAATGACATAGAGACTAAAAGCACAATCCTAAGGATCAATGAATCCAGGAGCTGGTTCTTTGAAAAGATAAACAAAATCGACAAGCCTTTAAGCAGGCTCATCAAGAAAAAAAGAGAGAGGACTCAAATAAACACAATCAGAAATGAAAGAGGAGAGATTACGACTGACACCACAGAAATACAAAGGATTGTAAGAAATTACTATGAAGAACTGTATGCCAAGAAATTTGAAAACCTAGGTGAAATGGACAAGTTTCTAGAAAAATATAACCTTCCAAAACTCAATGAAAAAGAAACAGAAAGCCTGAATAGACCAATAACAGCTGGTGAAATTGAATCAGTAATCAAAACACTCCCGGCACACAAAAGCCCTGGACCAGATGGTTTCACAGGAGAATTCTACAAAACATTTAAGGAAGAGCTAACCTCTATCCTTCACAGACTATTCCAAAAAATCCAAAATGATGGAAGACTCCCAAACTCTTTTTATGAAGCCAGCATCATCCTAATCCCAAAACCAGATAAAGACATAACAAAGAAAGAAAACTTCAGGCCAATATCACTGATGAATGTAGATGCTAAAATCCTCAACAAAATATTGGCAAACCGCATCCAACAATACATTAAAAAGATCATACACCATGACCAAGTGGGATTCATCCCAGGGATGCAAGGATGGTTCAACATTCGCAAATCAATAAATGTAATACATCACATAAACAAAAGCAAGGACAAAAATCACATGATCATATCAATAGATGCAGAAAAAGCTTTTGATAAAGTACAACACCCATTTATGATAAAAACACTCAGCAAAGTGGGAATAGAGGGAGCATTCCTCAACATAATAAAAGCCATATATGAGAGACCTACAGCCAACATCATACTCAATGGGCAAAAACTGAAATCTTTCCCACTAAGATCAGGAACAAGACAAGGCTGTCCACTTTCACCACTTCTATTCAATATAGTATTGGAAGTCTTAGCCACAGCAATTAGACAAGAAAAGGAAATAAAAGGCATCCAAATTGGAAAGGAGGAAACAAAACTATCATTGTTTGCAGATGATATGATAGTGTACATAGAAAATCCTATAGACTCGGCCAAAAAGCTGCTCGACGTAATAAATGAATTTGGCCAAATAGCTGGATACAAAGTCAATATCCAAAAATCAAAGGCATTTTTGTATACCAACAGTGAAACAGCAGAAGCAGAAATCAAGAAAAAAATCCCATTCGATATAGCAAAAAGAAAAATAAAATACCTAGGAATAAACCTAACCAAGGAGGTAAAAGACCTGTATGCAGAAAACTACACAACACTGAAGAATGAAATCAAGGAAGACACAAACAAATGGAAGCATATACCATGTTCATGGATCGGAAGAATTAATATTATCAAAATGTCCATATTACCCAAAGCAATTTACAGATTCAATGCAATACCTATTAAAGTTCCAATGGCATATTTCACAGACATAGAACAAACACTTCAAAAATTTATATGGAATCATAAACGACCCCGGATAGCGGCAGCAATTTTGAGAAAGAAGAGCAAAGTAGGAGGGATCACAATACCTGATACCAAACTGTATTACAAAGCCACTGTAATCAAAACAGCCTGGTACTGGCACAAGAACAGACACGTGGACCAGTGGAATAGAACAGAGAGCCCAGAAATAAACCCAAGTCTCTACAGTCAATTAATATTCGACAAAGGGGGCAGCAACATAAAATGGAGCAAAAATAGCCTCTTCAATAAGTGGTGCTGGGAGAACTGGACAGCTACATGCAAAAAAATGAAACTCGAGCACCAACTTACACCATACACAAAAATAAATTCAAAGTGGATAAAAGATTTAAATATAAGCCATGACACCATTAAAATTCTAGAGGATAACATAGGCAGGAAAATCTCAGATATTTCACGCAGCAATATTTTCACTGATACGTCCCCTAGAGCAAGGGACATAAAGGAAAGAATAAACAAATGGGATCTCATCAAAATAAAAAGCTTCTGCACAGCTAAAGAAAACAGTATTAAAATAAAAAGAGAACCAACTGTATGGGAAAACATATTTGGAAATGATAACTCAGACAAGGGATTAATCTCCAAAATATATAAAGAACTTACAAGACTCTACTCTAAGAAGACAAGCAACCCAATTAAAAAATGGGCAAAGGATTTGAACAGACACTTCTCCAAGGAGGACATACAGAGGATCCAGAGACACATGAAAAGATGCTCGATATCTCTAGCTATCAGAGAGATGCAAATTAAAACTACAATGAGATACCACTTGACACCAGTCAGAATGGCCTTCATAAACAAAGCAACAAACAGCAAGTGTTGGAGAGGTTGTGGAGAAAAGGGGACCCTAGTGCACTGTTGGTGGGATTGCAGATTGGTACAACCACTATGGAAAACAGTATGGAATTTTCTAAGAAAACTAAAAATGGACATACCTTTTGACCCAGCAATTCCACTGCTTGGATTATATCCTAAGAATCCTGAAACACCAATCCAAAAGAATCTATGCACCCCTATGTTCATAGCAGCACAATTTACAATAGCCAAGTGCTGGAAGCAACCTAGGTGCCCATCAGTTAATGAATGGATCAAAAAACTGTGGTACATTTACACAATGGAATTCTATGCAGCAGAAAGAAAGAAGGAGCTCCTATCCTTTGCGACAGCATGGAAGGAATTGGAGAGTATCATGCTAAGCGAAATAAGCCAGGCAGTGAAAGACAAATACCATATGATCTCACCTTTAACAGGAAGCTAATCAACAAAACAAAGAAACAAGCATAATATAAACAAAGACACTGAATTTGAGAACAGTCTGACAGTGTCCAGAGTGGGAGGGGAGGGAATTTCGGGGGGAAAGGGGAACGGTTTAGAGCAACAAGTATAAAGGACTCATGGACAAAAACTATGGGGGGTGGAAATGGGAGGAAGGTGGGGAGGGCTGGGGTGGTGGGCTGGGACGGGGTAAAAGACAGAAAACTGTACAATATCAACAATTAAAAAATACTGATTAAAAAAAAAAAAAAAAAAAAAAAAAAAAAAAAAAAAAAAAAAGAAGTTGGGATCACCTTGCAGCTATACTAACTCTGCTTCCTACGCAAAGTGAGATGCTGCCTTCAGGGTTCTTCAGAAGCCGTAAGGCAACTGGCATACATTTTGGAAGGGGAATGAAAAGAGAAAAACTGGGCAACATTCCCAAGACCTCATTTCTTCCATCTACGGGTGGGTGGGGTGAGTGTGGATTTTGACAATGTTGGGGAAATCATATTTATAACTACTTACTTATATATCGTTTAAGGAGAAATTCACAGATCATTGTTTTTTTCCCCTCAAATTCTCATGAAGACGGTCATTTTCGGATTGACTCACCAAATATTCATTGAATATCTGCTATATGTCTAACATTAGGCTACTCAGAGGTATATACAAATTAATAAAAATAATTAAGCATGTCTTTCTGAGCTTGGAGTGAAAAGAAGAAATATAAATAAATGGTTTGCAATAACAACTCGAGAGGTGCTAATTGTGGACAGATAAACAAATTTCTATGTACACACAGGCATACTCATTTTATTGTGCCTCATTTTAGTGTGCTTTGCAGATACTGTGGTTATTATACAAACTGAAGGTTTCTGGCAACCCTGTGTCCAGCAAGTCAATAGGTGCCATTTTTCCAACAGCATTTGCTGACTTTGTGTCTCTGATTAGCATTTTGATAATTCTCACAATATTTCATACAGTTTCATTATTACTATATTTGTTATAGTAATCTGTGATCAATGATGTTTGATGTTACCGTTGTAATTGCCACAATCCATACCATCATAAAACGGTGAACTTTATTAATAAACGTGTGTGTTCTGACTCCTCCAGCGACCAGCCATTCTCCCATCTAGCACTCTCTCCTTGGATGTCCCTATTCCCTGAGACACAACAATACTGAAATGAGGCCATCTAATAACCTTACAATGGCATCTAAGTGTTCAAGTGAAAGGAAGAGTCATAGTTCTCTCATGTTAAATCAAAAGCTAGAAATGATTAAGCTTAGCGGGGAAGGCATGTCAATAACTGAGCCAGTCCGAAAGCCAGGCCTCTTGCGCCAAACAGCCAAGTTATGAATGCAAAGGAAAAATTCTTGAAAAAACTAAAAGTGCTATTCCAGTGAACACAAGTGGTAAGAAAGTAAAACAGCCTTACGGCTAACGTAGGGAAAGTTTTAGTGGTCTGGAAAGATCAAACCAGCCATGACATTTCCATAAGCCCAACCCTAATCCAGAGCAAGGTCCTAGCTCAGTTCAATTCTATGAACACCAAGAGAAGTGAGGAAGTGGAAGAAGAAGAGCTGGAAGCTAGCAGAGGTTGGTTCATGAGGCTTAAGGAAAAGTGGATCGGCAAGTGCTGGTACAGAGACTGCAACAAGTTATCTAGAGATCTAGCTAAGAAAATTTATGAAGGTGGCTACACTGAACAACAGATTTTCAATGTATGATGAACATCCTTCTATTGAAAGAAGATGGCACCTTGGATTTTAATAGCTAGAGAGGAGAAGTCAACACCTAGCTTCAAAAAGCTTAAAAGAACAGGCTGACTCTCTTACTAAGGGGCTAATGCAGATGGTGACTTTGAGATGAAGCCATTCCAAAATCATAGGGTCCTTAAGAATTATGCTAAACCTACTCTGCCTGAGCTCTAGAAATGAAACAACAAAGGCTGGATGATAGCACATCTGTTTACAACATTGTTCACTGAATATTTTAAATTCACCATTGAAACAAACTCCTCAGAAAAAAAGGATTCCTGTCAGGATATGAGTGCTCGCTGACAATTTACCTGGTCACCAAAGAGCTCTGATGGAAATGTACAGGGAGATTAATGTTGTTTTCACACCTACTGACACAACATCCATTCTGTAGTCCGTAGATCAAGGAATGATTCTGCATTTCAAGTTTTAGTAAGAGATACATTCTGTAAAGCTGTAGGTGCCACAGATTGTGATTCCTCTGAAGGATGTGGGCAGAATAAATTGAAAACCTTTTGGAAAGAATTCACCATTCTAGATGCCATTGAGAACATTTGTGAATCTCTGGAAGAGGTCAAAATATCAACATTAGCAGGAGTTTGGAAGAAGTTGATTCCAACCCTGATGGATGACTGAGAGGTTGAAGACTTCAGTGCAGAAAGTAACTGCAGATGTGATAGAAACAGCTACAGAACTAGTGTTAGAAGTGAAACCTGAAGATGTGACTAAATTTATGCAATCACATCAGAAAACTTTAACAGATGAGGAGTTACTTCTTTTAGATGGGCAAACAAAGTGGTTTCTTGAGATGGAATCTACTCCTGGTGAAGATACTGTAAAGACTGTTGAAATAACAACACAGGATTTAGAATATTATGTAAACTTAGTTGATAAAGCAGCAACAGGATTTGGGAGGACTGACTCCAATTTTGAAAGGAGTTCTATTGTAGGTAAAATGCTACCAACAGCATTGCATGCAGAGGCTGAGAGGAGCAGATTTTTAGTATAAGAAGGTGGGGTTCTCTTGCTTCTCATGAGAGGATGTGATTGGCTTGACTGGATCATTTGATGGCTGACAGGGGGCTGGAACCTGCTACTCACAGATAAGCAGAGATTGTGCCTGATCCCTTTGATAAGGAGGGTCATATGGCAAAGGAACCTTGTCTGTGGGAACAGATTGGGGGGCAGAAATTGTGATTAGGCCATTTAAGGCTCTTTCAGTTTCCCCCAGATCAAGAACACATAATATTAGACTTCAGTTTTATGCCTTATACTACAGTAACATAGCTCATGTATGAATACCCAGTAATAAGAACACACTACTGTGTGTGTGTGTGTGTGTATGTGTGTGTGTTAAGCCAGTCTGCCCTGGCCACGTGGCTCAGTTGGTTGGAGTGTAGTCCTATACACCAAAAAGTTATGAGTTTGATCCCCTGTCAGGGTACATATATAGATTGTGAGTTCAACCCCCAGGGTGCATACCAGAGACAACAGGTAGATGTTCTCTCACATTATGTTTCTTTCTCTTTCAGTTAAGTTGATAGCTGTTTCCTCATTATTTTTGTATCTTCTGTCTCTGGTATCAGTGCATGTAAGACAACTGAAAACCTACGACCCATGGCAGCTTTTCACATACCTACTGTTAGCTACTGTAAGAGATATTTGTTGGCTTCCTCTTAGTTGCCAATCTTTCTGTTCCAATGGAACCTCAAAACTGCAGCCAAGTATTTTGGGAGAGACTGATCATATCTATGATGGTTTGTGTCAACTTGCATGGGCTATAGTGCCCAATCACTTAATCAAACACTCATCTAAGTGTTGCTGTCAGGTAGTTTGTAGATATGGTTAATATTACAATCAGTTCACTTTAACTAAAAGATATTACCTTCAGTAACCTGGGTGTGCCCCATCCAATGAGCTGAAAGGCTTAAGAGCAAAAACTGAGATTTCCTAGAGGAAGAAGATATTCTTCCTCAAGACTGCAATATTGGCCCATGTCAATTTCCAGCCTGCTGGCCTGCCCTACCAATTTCAGACTTGCCAGTCTCCACAACTGTGTGAGCCAAATCCTTGAAATAAATATCTTTATATATGTATATATATGCACACACACATGTCTGTGTGTGTATGTATGTTAAGTTACTGGTTCTGTTTCTCTTGAAAATTCTGATGGATATAATATCTTGGCTCAAGAGGTAGATTTCTGAGAAGCTAAGCTAATTTGCACACACTATTCCCATGGCCTCTGTAATTTGTTCAGAGATTGGCATGTGTCACAACTCTGGCTGATGAAATACAAGAGATATTTCCTAGGGACTGGAAGGAAATTTTCTCTCTTCCAATGAATTACTGGAAGGAAAATGCTTTTCAGAACCTAACTTGGTATGAAAGAAACACATAGCCCCAATCATCACCACCAGAGATCTTGACCCAAAGAAGGGAAAGGGTGGCAGCAGTTTTAGCCAACTGTAGAAGATAAAGTAAAGAGAAAAAAATAGCCTGGCCGTTAGCTTGAGCCTCACCTGAAATCCAACTTGTCTTTGAACTTGTGAGTTATGTGAGTCCGTAAATTACCTTAGTTATTGAAACCAGTTTGAGTTGGTTTTTCTTTCACTCAAAATGAAAAACATTATAACTATTACAGCAATTGCAGTCCTTGAGTCTTGTTTTCTCTAAATAAAACAACCTGTTTCTTCTGTAATTCCCCATACAAAAATTCTTTCACTGTGCTAGCTGCTCTTTTCTGAATGTGTTCCAGTTTGCTGATGTCCCTAGATCTAAATTCCATAATGACTGGCCCAGAATAAAGTGAATTCTTGCCTCCCTTGTTCTAGTTGTTATATTAATACAGCTCAAGTTCAAAATAGCTTTAGAATTTATTTCACAATGTTGACTTAGACTAATACCCTTGACTCTTTCTCATGAACACTGCAGCTAAGCCTGTTTCCTCCATAACTGTACTTGTGCAGCATTGTTTTGCCAATTATTTCAGATCTAAGTATAATTTCTGCACCTACACATTTTCTACAATCCTTTTAGGTATTATATTTAATCATAAAAATCTTTACTCTACAGCAAAAGCCTCAAACAAATCACTATTGCCCAGTCTTAATTCCTCAGCCACTACAGCTATGATCTGGTTTGACACTAATATACTTGTAAAATAAAAATAATATCTTATAGCAGATGTTTGCGTTCTTGAGCGCCCTCAAACGTAACTGTGTAATACGCAATACTGATACAGTTTTTGGCCTCACTATGAGTAAATAACAAAAATGTAATCCTTGTGGTACAAAAGTCAGCATAATGATATACAAGTATGAGAATATCATGGGTGGGTGGGGAAAGTAACCATAAGGCAACACCACAAAGTAAATCATGTGTTTAAGGCAGAGATTTCTGATGCTACATCAGTTATATGTTTCTAGAATTACTAGATTGTTCTCAGAGTAAAGAAACCATCCACAAAGTTTATTGACCTATACGCTGAAAACTTAGCCACAACTTCAGACTCTGGGACATTATTTTATATATGCAATTATGTTGTGGCTAATTTTCTTGGACAGGCAGACTCCATGCCCATTTTTCTCTTTCTGACTCTCTTCTTTCTTTCCTTTCTCTCTCTCCCTTCCTTCCTCAGGTCCTTTCTATTTCTCTCTTCTTTCCATTCTTCTCCCTTCTTATTTCTTTCAAATTTTAAATTTCAATATTTTTCCACATGCATTTTACATTATAAAATAAGTAACAGAAAGAATCATGGTGGTCACAAAAAACAGAGCCAAACCAGGACATTTAGCCATAACCACAAATGCACAATTTGTTTGAATCATCATCATCATCATTTGTTTTCACCCTAGGTTCCCCAGGTTGTAAGGAGAATGTTGCTTGCAACTCAGGCACGTGCTACAAGAGAATGGTTCTGCAACCCAATCCCAAGGAAAAGACAAGGTGTTTAGCAGTAGATTGCCAATGACACCTTGGCTGTTGGAAACCATTTTGGAGGTTCTTTGACTATGAAAATATTGTTAACCTTGACTCTGACAAGCCACATGCATTTAGAACACAAGTTGTGGGTCTGTTTTACTATAAAGGACTAAGGTGCTCTAGTATAAACTGAGGCTAGCGACGTTAGAGTAGCTACTGTTCTCTGTGTTTGATTTAGGTTTGAAGATGGAACTTCATTGTTTTTCTAACTGCATATAGTCTAATGATAGGTGTTAAGGATAAATTACTCTACAAATCATAAAAGCGAATCCAACTCACAGGGTTGAACATCTTGTAGTTAATGAGAGTACTTATGAATCTCAGCTTTAGAAACCCCAAATTCCCATGGCTTACAAAATGCTTGCTATAAAAAGGCACTTTTTGTTGCCCAGGGACAAATAATTTTCAGTTTCATGGAGAAGAGATTTATTTGTGTAGAATCAGATTCTACACAAACTGATGCTGAATAAGGCAATTTTAAAAATGTAAAGTTTGGATACAAATTTTCAACAAAAATCTTGAATTTGGAGACTAAGATAAATATCACTATTATTTTTATTCTCTAGGGTTTAACACTCCTCTATCTTAACAAAGAATATTAAATAAATGCTTTAAATCATTATATACCTCTAATCTCAAGTTCAGTAACATACCTTACCATAATATACAACTGACAAAAACATAAACACAGTCCACAGAAATGACTACTAATGATGGTTTTGTCTGCACTCTTTCTGAATCATTTAACTTTGGATATGCGGCAAACCACCTCAAGTCTGAATAGCTTAAAACAATAATTTACTAGCTCATATTCTATCACCTGGCAATGTGGGTTGGGCTTACCTGGTGATTCTTTTGATAGAGGGTTGACTAAGGCTTACCTGGTCCCATGTGGCCTCATATGTTGGGAAGTTGACTGGGTTAGGATGATAACTGGATCATATGTTTCTAGCAGTTACTTGGCTAGCTCAGGTTTCTCCAAAGTGGTAGATCCAAAAGTACTCGGGTAGGACAACCCCAATGCACAAGCACTTTTTAAGTTTCTGAGTATTCCCCATTTTGTAATATCCCATTGACTAAAGCAAGACTACTTTATATTCCAAGACTATAAAAACAAACTTTAGCACTTCATGGAAAGAGGACACATTTATTTTGTGTGTGCATCTGGGGCACAACTTGGTGATAACATTCCATAAGAGGATATAAGAAGAGCGAAATCCGAATCACTTTCAGGGGAGGGGGGAGATCTGCTTACTATGTGAATCACAGACATCACTATGTCTTCCTCACATCAGCATCAGCACTAATCCATACAAATCCTAGTGTGCTGCCTATTTTCCAGTCATTAAATTTTATTAGTCTGTAGGCACAAATCAGGGGCCATGGCTGCTTTTACCACTTCATTAGGCTTCCCGAGCAAGCAATTTAGAGAAAGCCAAAACAGTAGATGAAACACAAAATTCATATTTAAGCAACAGGAAGAGCAGACATTTGGAGAGTGTTTTGTGTGCCAGACCCATGGTAGGTGCTATGTCATTTCATCCTCATCCTAACCCCGTGCGGTGGGTGGCACTGTAACCCACATTCTGCAGTGAAGAAACAAGTACAGAGTGGGAAGTCACCTCCCCAAGTCACACTGTAAATACAAAGTGGTGGAATTAGAATGCAGACTCAGTCCAGTCTGGCTCCATAGTTTATGTTTGTAACCACTATAGTGTAATATCTCTCAAGTTTCTGTTTATTTAGCACTATTTCAGAACTCTAACTCTTCACCATTATGATCCTGTCATGATCCACAAATCTTCCTGCTTTGTCTTTTTTAAATTAAAATGCTTTAATTGTTTTAAATGTTTGCTATCTTTTCATACCTATAGGTCTGCAGATTCAGCACCCAACAAATACTTGCTGCATAAGGATTATCTCCCACATGCTGGACACAGGAATACAAAAAGGAACATGAGCACACAACATAGAAAGGTATATGTGCAAACGTATATAAATCACTGAGTAAATGGTTTATTTCTTCTTAAAACAACAGCGGTGGAGTGGAAAGGAGAACCAGGATCATGAGGCTCACCTTTAAATCTTCCCTCTGATACTTATTAAATGTGGTTTTGGACAAGTTACTTAACTTCCCTCAATTTCAGTTCTAGTATATCGTGGTGTTTAAAATTTCCCCTCTGACGTATCCTGCTATGGTAGAAATATCTCAACAAGTCCTGGAGTTAAACTGAATCAGACTGTTAACTTTCTAATTATTTATTCCCTCAAGACTCAGAATCCTCATTTGTACTATGTAGACAACAGAACTACTTCAATGTCACAGAGCTTTTGTAAAGAGTATATTAATTTATGTACATGAGAATACCTACTAAGATGCTTAGGCATAGGAAGGCCCTCAATAAATGTTACCTCTCTCCCTGTGCTCCACGCTGTTTTTTTTTTTTTTAATTAATTTTTTAAAGATTTTATTTATTTATCTTTAGAGGGAGGGGAAGGGAAGGAGATAGGGAGAGAAATATCAATGTGTGGTTGCCTCTCCTGCGTCCCCTGCTGGGAACTATCTTGCAATCAAGGCATGTGCCCTAACTGAGAATGGAACCATGATCCTTTGGTTCACAGGCCCGCGCTCAATCCACTGAGCTACACCAGCCAGGTCCACGCTGTTTTTCTTCCCTTAAGTACTCTGGTTATGATTTGGTCCTTGATAATTGGGAGTAGGAAGCAATGGCAAGGATTTGCTCCAAACACACTAAATGCAGGGCAGACTTATTGTGACCTTTTGACTACAAAGAATTTTTCTCCAACACCTTTTATGTGCTACTATTAGGCTGTATTTCTCCTTCCATTTCATCATCCCCCTATTATAGTTTGAGAACTGTTCACTTTCTGATATGTTCCTGTTTACCATGTCACACAGAACTCTTTGTAGACATACTTATATATGCACAAGATATTTTAATTTTCATATTAATTATGATCACTTTTAAATATTATTAAAAGATATCCTTGCTCAGAATCTTTGATAGAATTGTCTTCACTGACCATTTTATTTCCCTTCAGGAAATACTTTCAAAAAATTGATTTAGTCATTCATTCACAACTCATATATTGAATTGGATAAAGTCCATTTCAGCAATGATAAATTGCCATTGTATTCCTATCTCTCAGTAACCCTTTCAAAATTTGTACCATGGAGTTACCTTCCTCTGTTCTGGAATAGCAGCTTAGCAAACCCCATAACTTCCACATATCAATATGTGACAAATAGCCCTACAGCTACTGTGAGTAGTAAACATAGCCAGCTTTATCATGAGTCTTTCAAACATTTAAACAGTGCTAATAATATGTAAACAAAATAACACCAACATTATATAAACTTTTCCAGAAAATATAAAAAAAGGAAACATTTTTAAACTCAATTCACAGGGCCAGTATAACTCTGATACAAATTCAATAAAGACATTACAAAAAAAGAAAGAAAATCAAAGGTCAATCTCTCTCATGGACAAAATTCCCTATGTTGCCGCGTATAATGCACACCTACGTTTTTGGCCCAAACTTTCAGGGGGGAAAAAATCTTTCATTTTAATTTTGTAATTCAATTATTTATTTATTTATATATAGAAACAGAACTGGTTATCGTATTCCAGGGTATTATTTTGCATATGGATATCATTATTGCTTCTTAGAATTATACGTTTAACATATAAGCATAAATAAAAGAATTCAAAACATTTATGTAGATATGGATTAGTATTGTCCATGTATAATGCATATCCTTATTTTTCCCTTGAAAATTTGGGCCAAAAATGTGCATTACACATGGCAAAACATGGGTGCGGACAAAAATTAACACCATATGAGCACGTGGATCCAGCTGCATATAGAGGGAATGGTCTCACTAGCTTGGCACCCAGGCAGTAACTGTGAAGTAGCTGAGTGTGCAGTACCAACACACAGAGAAGACAGCGCTGCAGGGAGAGCTCTTCCAGTTGTCTTCAAATAATAGGGAATTAGTGAATGTTTATTAAATGAATATGTAACAATTTTAAAAATAGAAGAACTCTTCTGGTCCCAGTTTCAGGCCAATATTATCAGGAAATCGATCTCTGATACCAAATAAAAATGCAATTTTCCCAAGTATATGCCCTAGAGAAGGTTTCATTACATCTAGACCCCTCATAGAGCTATTCATCTAGTTTGTGTTTTTAAAGATTTTATTTATTTATTTTTTAGAGAGAGGGGAAGGGAAGGAGAAAGAGAGGGAGAGAAACATCAATGTGTGGGTGCCTCTCATGCACCCCAAACTGGGAACCGGGTCCGCATCCCAGGCATGTGCCCCGACTAGGAATTTGGTTCACAGGCTGGCGCTCAATCCACTGAGCTACACCAACCAGGGCTATTTATCTACTTTAATATAACAGAAATTAGATATGAACAAGAAATAATTCTAATAAGGAATTTTCTTGGTGAGAACCGCTTTGCTGTCTCCTCTTTTTTTTTTTTTTGAGCATCTCAGTTTACTCTTTCTACATGATATTCAAACACTGAACCCTAATTCTATATAATTTTCACATTAAAATATCTATTTCCTCAGTGCTTAAATCCTCTTCCCTCCAATTAATATTCATTCTTTCCCGCTCCCTCTTTCTCTGTCATGTAGATAGTGTATTGTTACAATGTTTGGTGATAACTTCTTCTGGACTGCCATAGAGCTCTCTGATTCATCTGGCACTCAGTATATGCTACTTTGTAATATTAATTGTCTTTTTATGCATGTACCCTGATGCCTCTGTAATAAGACCCTAAGTCTCTTAAGGGTCATACGGACCATGTCATATACTTCTTTTGTATGTGCACCACCTAAAAAATTGTAATGTGCAGCAAACATCTTTTTGGGATGAAGGTGGTAATGATTTTGAGGGCATTACTATATTTTTAAGGCATCAAAGATGAGAATATTTGGTAATAACTAACTCAATTTTTTCTATCATACTTAAATGTAATCAAAGTGCTAAGGAAGAAATGTAAGATACATAGTATACTGATATAGGCTTTGGAGAAAGACATAGTTTCTCATAACTTTAACTCAATACGATTGTTATAAGGACATAAGTTTTAGACATTTATTTTTCACATTTCCAAGAGTTATGAGAAGCCTTCTGGAAACATCTTATAATCACAGACAATCAATTTAAAAGAGTGCATTTTAAGTTTTTGTTCATAATGTCTTGCCACCCACAATATCATGGAGGAAGTTAAAAAGGGAAAAATGCTATCATGTTCTACTAAGACAGGAAGTAAAACTCACTATTCATACCAACCAAGTCAGAGAATTCAGTTAAGCTCAATATTTAATTCATTCAACGAAGAGGAGAACTTTACTTTGAAGGATGGTATTACAATCACAATACTATTCAAACAAAATTGCTTTGGGGAGTATTCTTTTTTTCCCCTTTGGGGGTACTTCAAAATGACCCAGGGGAAAAAAAATTGTTTCACATGTAGAAAGATTTATTTTATGTCTGGTTGTTTTTTTTTCTTCTTCTGGGTAATAATTATCAGAGTGTAATTGCAAAATGGCCTTAAGGTGCTCCTTCCATGATTTCTAAGGTCTGGTTCCTGTATTGTACGGTGGATAATCTCACGCCCTTCATCCTACTTTCTAATCCAATTTACTAGAAAGCTTAGTGTAACAATTGGAATAAGAAGTGTCCCCTTTCTTGGAGGCAGCACCTTTTAAAATTTACATCTTGTGAAAGCAGTTTAGATGAATTCAGGCTCTAAATAATCACCATGCATATACACTGCCAAAATACCCCATTGATTCTATCAGTTATTCAGGATATTCTATTATGACTTCAATATTAATTGTTTTGAATGCTTGGCATTGTTAATGTAGGGTGCGTGGCTACCTGCCTGAATTCAGACAGGAAGGGGCCAGATCATTTAATCTAGAGATGTCTAATTCAGAGTGAGTATCATGAGCGACTCAAGATGGTGGAGGAGGAAGTGGAAGCTCTACTAACCTCTTCCCAGGACCAAACTAGAAATACAACTAAATCATAGAAAAATCATCTTGAATAACCAACTGAATACTAGCTGGAGAGAAGCCTTAAAACCACAGACAGATGGAAGAAGTGAGTTCACCACGAGACTGGTAGGAAGGGCAGAGGTGAAGTGAGAGGGCTGGCTCGGCTTCAACAGGCAGCAGCTGAAGTTCCAGAGGGATATTTCACTGGCCAGAGGTTCCCTCTGAGAAGTGTGGGATCTAAACACCCAGCTGGTCTCCCCAGCCTATAGCACCAGGACTGGGAAAGGAACCCAAATAACACCTGGCTGTGAAAAGTAGCGGGGTTTCTGTCCACCAGTGAGAGTTGACAGGAGAGGCAGAGAGCCTCTCCTCTGAAAGGGTCAACACACAAAATTCCATTTGCAGTCACTTACCCTGAGCTCCAGCAGAGGAAGGGAAGAGTGGACTAAAGATGCACAAGGAGAGGATGCAGTTTGTGGCTCTGGGAAGAGAACTGAAGGAACAGCCACCAAGATCCCTGTGTTGAGTCTTTCCCTACATTGCAGAAGCCATCTTACTCAGGCAGAGCACTTACTTCCAAGTGGCATCAGCCTGAGGAGAAGAAAGAACCCCGCCTACAGGAATCACTCTTCCCCACTCTGTGGTGCTTAAGCCCTGCTGTTGAGGACTACAGCTGGAAGACTTTCACTCTTTAACCCTACAAAAAGCCTGCAGGCAGAGGCAGATCTCTGGGAGCTCTGAGACTTTAGCAGACCCTTCATTGGGCCTGTG
The DNA here is from genome assembly GCA_039655065.1 of Glossophaga mutica. Lineage (NCBI taxonomy): Eukaryota > Metazoa > Chordata > Mammalia > Chiroptera > Phyllostomidae > Glossophaga > Glossophaga mutica. The sequence goes on from CM077308.1 coordinate 27,302,034, forward strand.
CTGGTAAAAGTGAACTTGGGTGTATAGCCTGGTTCTTTCTGCATACAAACGGGCCCAGCAGAAGGAGCCACACACTGTGGATTACTGATTGCTCCAAACAAGTTGCACAGGGCCAGTCATAAGCAGTGTCTGACATAGGTTTGCACCAGTCTTTGCAGATCTACCTAATACATAAAAAACATGTACAAAGAGGCAGCCAAAATGAAAAGACAAAGAAACAGGCCCCAAATGAAATAACAAGAGAATTCTCCAGAAGAAGAACTAGATGAAATGGAGTCAAGCAATCTATCAGAGAGTTCAGAGTAAGGATTATAAGGACACTCAACAACGTGAAAAACGACATATAGACAATAAAAAAGGACCAGTCAGAAATAAAGAATGCAATATTCTGAAATAAATAATACACTGGAAGGAATAAACAGTAGGTTAGATGAAGCAAAGGATCAAATAAGTGATTTGGGAGAGGAGGTAGAAAAAGCACCCAGACAGAGTAACAAAAAGAAAAAAGAATTAAAAAAAAAAAAAATGAGGAGAGCTCAAGAAACCTTTGGGACAACATGAAGTGCAACAACATATGCATCATGGGAATACCAGAAGGAGAAGAGAGTGAGCAAGGGATCGAGAACCTGTCTGAAGAAATAATGATGGAAGAATATTGCAATCATCTGGAATTATGGGTGTTTAATTACCAACTTAAGAAATCAATATCAAGACAAGTATGCTTTACTTTGTGGACTTTCCTGAGGGGTTCTCATTTATATCCCTTTGTAAGGAGCAATGGTTAGATACAGCCAGAAAAAGAAGAGGTTCTGGCATATCTATCCAGACCATGAAGAATGGTAAACCCTTGAGGCTGATGATAGTTTTTATAAACTAAGTATGCACAAGTATGAGTGAGTAAGAAAAATTAAACGCTTCCTGTTATGGTAAAGGATAACAATGCCGCATAAGGGAAGAGATGGCAGCTATGAGGAACACTGAGGCTTGAGGAGTAGGTGCATATGTCATCCACTCTCAGAGAGAAGAGAGAAATTCTAGCAATAAAGTCACCAACACAAAGGAGGTGGTGTGGGAGTACTAACCTGTCTTCACATAGGAACTAGCCTAATTCTAGTGTGTAAGTCCAAAATTACCAGTTCACCCTAGTATCTTTTGATAAATGGGACTTTAAAATGGCACTTTAAATTCAGTTTTAGATAAAGAAATAAAAATCACTAAATACAATCAAGTATTTAAAAATAAAGGGAAAATGTATGATGGAAGTTAGCAGTGTTTTTAAAGCAAGAGAACCATCATTAGCTCAAAATTCAGACCATGAAGTCTGGTGCTTGAATTTTTAAATTAATGTGCATTTTATCTACTCTATGATATATCTATTTATTTTAATATAAAATAATGTTTAATCATAAAATAATATTGACTTTAACACGTAAAACTGATGTCCTAGAAAGACGTACCACATTTTCCTGGTAGTACTGAGTACTCAGTGGTAATGCTGCTAACAACTACTAGCATATTAAAACGATGCATCCAGAGAAGAAAAAGGCATGCAAACCTTCCTCCTGTTGGTGGTTCACATTACTTTAAAAACTCAGTGTGCTTATTATATAATATGACAAGAAAATTATGGCAAATAGTTAATGGTTTTAGTCTCAGGAAAAGAAAATATGGCCTTTCTGACCTCTTGAAAAATGCTCATGAAAACTTAAAATTTATAGTGTAAATTTTCATTGCTTTTTTTGTTCAGTGGGAGTAGGAAAAATTCATTCCCTCAGTACATGCAAATTAGTTAGTGAGGTGTGTGTCAGAAGATTTCTTTTCGCCGGATTATTTCCCAGTAACCTCTCTTTAAAAGGCTTGTCTGCACTTTTCAGTTGCTGAATTTTATTCCTTTGATTACTATGCAGCATTTCTCATTTTAAAAGAACATTTGAGTGTGTGTTAGCAGGACATAATCTCCCAAACCAAGCATGAATTTAGTTTACGTATATCTTGAGTGGTGTTATTTTTCAAAAGGGTAGTTAGGTTCAAACCTGGAAGTATAATGTAAGTATAATCTCCAGGATCTGACTTTTTTTTTTTGGCGGGGGGCAGGGGGGCGCGGGGCGTGGTGGGGTGAGGTTCATACTGCGTAATACTGACACTTTCTGGTGTATAAAATTTCAAGACTTCACTTCCTATACTATTAACTTGAAATATACGACATGAAAGATTTTTTTAGATGTGGTCTAGTGTGCTGATGGTTGTATTTCTAATCCATTTAGTAACATTAATAAATATACACTGTACAAATAATTAGAAAGATTTTACAAGGTTGATTACCATGTCAATTAGATTTGATTATTCAAAATTATTATTAAGTTCGGGTACAAAATATGTGTTTAGCCACTCAATGTATTTATATATGACATATAAATTAAATTATTTTAAAGTCCAGAGACTAACTCTGGTTCTAGCTCCACAAAAATAATAAAAAAGAGGAAAAAATTCATGGACACGGACAACAGTGTGGTGACTGCTGGGGGTGGGAGGGGTAGAGGGAGGTGGAGGAGGGTATGGGGGGTAAGTGGTGATGGGCGGAAACTTGACTTGGGGTGGTGAAGACACAATACGGTGTACAGATGATGTGCTGTAGAACTGTGCACCTGGAACCTGTATAGTTTTGTTAACCAGTGTCACCCCAATATAGTCAATAATAAGGAACAATAAAAAGATGTGCGGGAAAAAAATGATAACACCAGTTCTTGGTCATAATAGACTTAGGCAATTCTAAAATTTTCCTTAATTTAAACCCCATATTACTTGGCAGATAATAGGGCCTCCTGCTAACACTGCAAGTATAAATATGACTTTGTGTAACAGCACGTTTTTTTCCAGAAGATTCTATAGTAATGTTCCACATAATTCTGAGTATATATGGAATCCAGTTACAAAATACAAAGAATAAATCTTCTATATTTTTAAGTTTACATTCTGAAATGTTGATATTCTTCTATGCACTAATAGATGCTTTCGAATTTTTTAAGAAAATTAGTCTGCTATAGACATTTTCTGAACACTTCAATGCGTCTGGTACTATGTTAAATACAAGGGCAATGAGGGTAACACGCAGTCCCTGCTCTCAAAGAGCTCACAGTATAATAATAGTGCCCAACGTCACTATTCACAGAATGTTTTTAACCTTAGGTGATCACAGTTTGACCTTCATCACAATTGTATAAATTGTATAATGTAAACACTTTTATCTTCAGTTTATAATTATTGGAATTTGGACTTAGAGAATATATACCGTATACATCTTTCTACACAATTATCTAGCACACTAACAGAAAACAGAATGGGTGGCCAATAAATATTTGATAATCAGTCAATTGCTCAAGGTCACACAGCTACTGGTGATAAAGCTAAGAGTTAAACTCAGGTCAACTCCAAGACCAAGATGTCAAAGTCCTACTATAGATAGCTTTGAGAGGTTGATTCAGGGCATCTGTTTGCACATCTCTCTGATAAAACTGATTCAACAACTTCTTAATATAGTAATCCTTGAGCTATGTATACACTTTTTTAAAAAAGTAGAATGGTATGCCAGGAGAAAAAGTCTATTCATTGCTCTAGTTTTAGCATCCACCCTTGAGGGGGAGGAGGCAGTGAAGGAATGGAATTAGAGAGATGTAGCATCTACGTCACCGGTGTGAACGGTTAGGTCACTGTGGGTTTTATGAGACTGAGATTATCTGCCTGATGAAAAACTTATTGTACGCTTGAGAACAGAAACAACCCAAATATGAATCTTGAATCAGAATTACCTCAAACCAGCACAACTAGGTTTCTTGGAAGGATTACATATCTCAACTTTTTAAAAAAGTGCAATGACAATAAAATGTTAAATAACATGATTTTGCAATAAGTACTAAAATGAATTAATTCAGATTTTGGTGTCAATTACTTGGGTTAAATAAGTTTTACAATGAAATATTTATTGAAAGACTATTAGCAGGATCACTGGGCTAGATGCTAAAGTGTGCAAAAAAAATGCTGTGTGTCTTCAGGTAAATCATTTCTAGCTGGGTCCGTTTAATCATTATAAAATGCCAGGGCTAGGCTTAAAATACCTCTGAAATAGCAGGAAGCTCAGATTCAGCAATTTTTGTATAATGAAAACATTCACTGAACTCCTACTATGTGTCAGGCACTGTTCTGAGCACTCTCCTTGTATTAAAGCGTACAAGCGGACATACCTGAAATAGGTACCACTATATTCATTTTACATGAGGAAACTGAGGCAGCAGAGTTAAGATTAAAGGCTACATAGCTCATAAATAGCAGACTTGAGATTCTAACCCAGGGCTAAAGTGCAGGTTCTAAAGCCTGGGCTATTAAGGGCTATGCCCTACTATCCCTGCAGACAAGAGTAACCAGGCACAATAACACAAATGATAGTTGGCATTTATGGAGTTAGACTATGGGCCAGACAGACACTGATTAAGGACTATATGGCTGTTACTTCATTTAATCCTTACAAAACAATAATCTTTGAGGGAGTTATTACTGTATCTACTTCACAGGTCAGTAAACCGATTCAGAATTTTGAAGTAATCTGTTCAATATCAAGAGGCAGTGGCAGCCTGGAATTCTAACCCTATTTGCTCTGTTTCCACCTCCACTTTTAACCAACATGCAATATTATGACGCTTCGTAAGAAATTTACCACTTCTGGAGTTAGAACTCATCCTACACATTTTTCAAAAGAGTCTTGGTGGGTTTTAGGGGAAAAGATAGAGTTGGAAAAATTGTAACATGCTTAAAGAGTTATGAGTGTGGAGCTCTCCTGTTAGATTTATATGTAAGGGTTCGAATTTTCCAAGAGAAAACAATCAATGCAATAATATATGAAGATTATCCTCAAAGTAAATAATACACTGAAAATAACAGTAATAATTATTGTTGAATTTAAGGTCTCACACTGACGTTTGAGAGAGAATTAACTTTCCCTCCTCAGATTAAATGTAGGCATATCCTTAACTGACCCAACTATTTCACAAACACAAGCCTGGCAATGTTTTATACAGGGTTTTAAGAGCAGCTTGCTCACTAAATAAAAAAAAAAACCTGAAATCTTTTCCTCCCCTTAAGTCCAAATGGTGGTCCCATCAGATCCAATGTGAAACACAATGGCAGAGCTCAGCGTGTAAGCTGGCACTTGGCTGGCTCAGGAAGCAAGGGACTAACTCCATGCATGGGTGGACTGTGCATAGTTTCGTGCCCTCAGGGGGAAAAAAGGAAGAAAATCAAAGTTAGGAAGGGGGAAAACCTATCTGTAAGTGATCATATTATATTTGCACAAAATGATATTGCCCTATCACTTCCAAAGAATCTACTGTTGGTAGAAAGCAATTGAAATGCTAAGGAGTCCTCTTAAAATAACGGTGACAGCGAAAATGCCAACAAACATGCTAGAACGATGCAGCTAGTCAGCACCACAGCTACGGTAATATGCAAAAATAATATGCAGCTAAACCCCTTCCATAAGACAGTACGAAGTCTTAAAATTAAGAGAAATAAAACCACAATACTTGGCTTTTGATTAGAAACTTTAAGAGGGCTTTAAATGGATAATATTAGTGTATATATATATAACATTTAAAATATATTACACAACTTAGGAATACAAAGCATACAAAGCATACAAAGCATAAGTATAGTATATATAAACAGATGCATATGCATTTGTGTATTATACATAATTTCTTAGTTCTAAGAGGGAAAGAAATCTAATTGGTCAAAATCAGTCATAAAATTTTAACCATGTTTCTGAAAAAAAAAAAAACAGCAGTGCCAAAGGGTAATGCATTGCTAATGGTTTCCAGTGGAATAAATAGCTACTCTGACGTCAAAACTTTGTTACACTCCAATAACTGGCTCACTTGGGGTTTCAGGTACAGCAAGTTACATGTCAGTTTTAAATAAAGTTATAAAAATAGAATGCCTGGTGAACCATATTGTCGCTATGCAACCTGATACATTATGATTTATATCCAATAAAATGTTAACAAAGGTGATAGATTATACCAAAATAGTATCTGGTGGTTTGGGATGTCTTGCTCCTTAAATTTCAGATTTAAAAAAGCTATGCTTTATTTTGTCTTCTCCTAAATGGTATACAACTGAGTTATGCACAAGTGTCAAATTAGGAATACATGTCTCAAAGACAAAGTGATTCATACACTATCAAGGTATATCTCCCTTGATAGATATAATAACATTCTAACCAATAGGGAATAATAACTTTACAGAATGTAAAAAATGTGTTATTATGTTGGGAACATCAGTCATTTTTCAGAAAGAGTATGTCTCAAGAAATATAGGGATTTATAATCAAAATAGAGTAATTGTCCTGCCTTATCCTAGAAACTGACTTGTAATTCTAAGTTGAAAACCCAGGAAGATGCTCCAATTATGTATTACATTTAATAATCAGAAGATGCTTATTGACACAGTCAATTTCATTTTAAAGTGAATGCAAATGAGATCTTAGTAAGGTTTAGCAACCCATCAAAGAGCATGCATAACCGGAAGGACGACAGTTTTCTCTGTCAGTGTGTTGCTATATATAGGCTGCATAAGGGGTATGTTTGTGTTGAGGAGAGAGAAAAATAAAGTTACTCCTTCAGCAACAATATTTACTCAAATAATATCAAGACAAACCAGAATATATTTAAAAGTTACTGATTAAGATGAATCTATGTGTAAGAAAATAATCTAAATTCTAGTATTATGCAATTATATTTCTGTATTAAAATAGCAAATATTCTATTCTTACATTTAGACATTTATATAAAGATGTTTTAACCATGAAATATATAAATCCATCCACAGATATGTATTTATTCTGTTCCCTTGTTTTTGCTTGCTTTGTTATGAGGCGCAGAAGGTTTAGACAGACAAATCTCACCTCCGCTATTTACCAGATACTCTCTTCAGCCAAGTTAGGTAAGTTCTATGAGTCTTCTTTAACTGCACATGCAGAAAGGATAATTAAATGAAATGATGTACATCATATCTCTAGAAAATGTCCCTCACATATAATGTCTAGGCACTTTTCTAGGCTACTGAGAATGATCAGCAAACAAAACAAGGAATTCTCTCTCTCGGAGTGATATTCTAATAGGGATGGGGGCTCACAAACATTTAAATAAAGAAATTATGTAATTTAATGAGTGGTCAGTGATATAAAAAATGCAAAATAACACAACAAACAAGCCAGCAAAATGGAACCAGAGATGTCTAAATAGGCAACAAACTAACAGTGACCAGAGGGATGGGGGCAGGGGGCTAGCAGCGGAAAGAAGGGGAAGGGTCAAGTGAAGGAACAAGCATACAGGATCCATGGACAAAGACAATGGGTTGAGGGGGCGGGATTGAACGTGGAAGGTTGGGCGGCGGGTGGTAGGGCAGGGGAGAGTAATGGGGAAAAAAAAGATACAACTGTAACTGAACAACAATAAAAAAATGTTAAAAATACAAAATAAAGTGGAGAGGAGTTAAGATCAGACGTTCTGGGGTTGTGCTTTTAATAAAGTGGTTAGGTCGACCCCAATGAGAAGGTGATGTTTAAACACTTGAAAAAGGAAAAAAAGGGGAGGGAGGAACATGCCCAGCAGAGAAAACAGCTAGTGGGATGGCCTTAGCGCACAGACATGCCTCGTAATTTTGAGCAACCGCAAAGAAGCCAGAGTGACCAGAGCAAAGTGATCAAGGAACAGAGAGGTAATGAGGAGGCTGGACATTGTAGGGCTTTGAAAGCTACTATCAGCTCTTCATTTTCTGTAAAATAGTTACCCTGAAGAGTTTTCAGCAAAGAGGTGGCATAACCTGACTTATGTTTTAAAATGATGATTAATGGCTGCTGTGTTGAAAACACACTGCGGACACAAGGAGGTTGGGTGAGAGGTTATTACCAGTGAGACACATGAAAAATGGTAGCTAGGACTAGGTTGTCAGCAGTGGACATGATGCAGTGTAGGGATTCATAATATATTTTGAAGTTGGAGGAAGCAGGACTTCTGATGGACTGGGTGTAGGGTGAGAGAGGAGGAGAGAAGTCAGGGATGACTACAAGGATTTGGGCCAGACCAATTGGAAGGATGGGGAAAGCTATAAGTAGAGCAGGTTTCAGGTAAACGTCAGGTATTCAACTTCAGTCACATGAAACATGAGATCTCTTTGTATTTCTAAGTGGAGATGTCAAGAAGGTATCTAGGTATACAAGTCTAGAGTTCCAGAGTGACTAGTATGAAGGTAGTATTTAAAACCGTTAAACTTTATGAAGTTACCAAGAGTGTGAATCTAGACAAAGAGAACCAAGGAACCAATGTTAATACTAAGGAAAGAATACTGATGAAATTATGATATTAAAGATACTCATTTTAATATTTATTAGCTGAAATAATAACAATATTCATTAAGATGTTCACCATGTACTATATACAGGCTCTGGCACAAATAACATCCCTTTTTTACTACAAAATCTTTTATTACAAAACCATAAGCATGTAATTCTATAACATAACAATGTCACACTCAAGCACACCATATGACATTTTAGGTGAAATGTTCAAATTAAAACTATAAATTATTACACCCATATTATCACCCTACCAACCACACTCCAGCAGGCGTGACTTCTGCTGGGCCCTGTATTTGGGGCCTTCATGCATGCATGTTTAAATTCCATATAGAAGACAGTAAAGAGAAGGCCTACACAATTGACAGTTTCCATTTACTCGTCAACTCTTCTTTCATGTTTGTCTCAGAGGAAGTTCTTTCTCTCTAGTCTTTCTATGATGGTTCTAGTGAACTTCTACCTTAGCAGGGTGCAGACTTCACCATCACATTTCATAAACTACTGAGTTAGTTAGATAACTCAGAACTTGTAAATTTAGGGAAATCACAAAGTGAAAGGGCCGGGGAAGTATGAAGGCAATGAGGATTACACCTGCTTACAATTCATTAAACAGGGCATGATCTAAACTTACATTTATAAGCCTCAAATTGACTGTTTTGTTGTGCCACTGTTTTCCATTGCATCAGCCATCTTCTGTAATTTGCATTTAGCACTCCAATCACACCACAGAATCCACTTCATAAAGTCACTGACTGGCTCATTCCACATTTTCCAATTGCCTTGATCACTGTCAATCACAGAGGCTTGCACATCAGGTGACTAATATATTATAACTGTTATTATTGATACAAAGCAATACTATAGTAAAGTCTTAGATAATTAAGGAAGATTCTTTTCTTCCTTATATAGCTCTGACACATGGTCATATCCTTCTGTATTCAGCATTTACAACTTTAGTGTTACACAAAATATTTGACATCACATAGCTTAATGAAGCTCTCATTGTGCAGATAAAGAAGAGAAATTCAGAGAAGGAGAGGAATTTTTACAAGTTCAAATGGTTAATTAGTGGAAGAACCAAGTCTATTCAGAATTAAGGTCAACTGCAAGAGACTGTGAATAGGGTACAGAAAGGAATATATTAATGGAACTATTCTAGGGCACTAATGTTTTTCACCTTTATCCTCTAATATCCAAAGCAAAATCTTGGTACACAATGATTTTTCTTGGTTCCTGAATCACATGATTCTTGTATCAGAATTGATCCTCAAATTGTATCAATAACTAAATGACATGGAAGAACAGGATCTGGGAAGACAGTGGAGTGAGGTTCTTCACCAAAGAACATATTCTAAAGCAGGGTCTGCAGTCTACATTGATTTTTGAGTGGTTGTGAGAAGGGGGGGAAAACTCAGATGACTTCTAATGCTATCTCATAGTGAAGTGATACGTATAAGTTTAGTAATACTAATCTATGTGGCAAGTGTATTGTGAAGATTAAATAATACCTGTGAAGTGTTAAAAAACATTGACTGACACAGAGTACATAGTTAACAGACATCATCATCATCATTACTACTATTAAGATGTCAGTGTCTTTGGTATAGGGTAGAAATTAGAGTACACTCTTACCCAAACATGTGGGGGGGTGGCTACCAGAATGTCTTACAAGTGACTGTGAAGGTCTTCAGGAAGAGCCGTAATTGATATATGTTCTAATATATGTGTACACCTACTCACACACAGATATAAAATCTATGTCTATAACAATTACCTATATATTTTAGAAGCCTATTTCTCTCTCCCCACCCACCCTGCCAACATATCTGTCTCTCTGTCTATAGCCATCCACCCATCTATCCATCCATTCATCCATCCTTGTTAAGTCCATATTCTCTGGTTAGAAAGGGGAGTAACAAGTTTCAAAATGATCTAGTAAAACATTACTGGTTTCTGATGGGTTTACAAATGTAATACTTCTTCACAGTTCAGTTAAATGCTATGAAAAACTTAGAATTTGGGTATATTAATTGTTGATCTGGTATTTATTTCTATAGACTCATTTGGTATCTACTACTATTTGCAAAGATGAGAATTACATTCACTAGGGGTTCTAGAAAGTGTTACATAAAATACTACAATGATAGAGTCTAAGGCTCTTAGTTGAGGTAGGTCACAATCCTTGAAACCCAGTAACTAGGACAATTTTGCTGAAAGGTGGCAGCATTATTAAATTGGTCCATTGGCCCAGGTTAGGGAAAAAATAATCAAATTATAGTGGCCAAACATTTTTTACTCTTGCCTCTAGAAGACCTACAAGAAGTATTATGACTTGTAGGCACGCTCTTCAAAAATGGAGTAGCTGTTTTAGTTAGATGCAGGGCCCAGTTAAGACAGAAAAATTAGAAGGCCTTCTCAGTAAGCTAGGCTAGAGGTAATGTACTTACACTAAATTTATAGCCACAGAGATGGTGAAAGTGGCTGAATTCTGGATATATTTTGGAGTAGTCAAGAAGTATTAGTGAGGGTCAGGAATCACAGATGACCACTTGTGCTCCCCCCCACCCCACCAAGCAAGTGGGTGCCAGTTACTGAAACAAGAAATAGAGGATGATTTTGGTGGAGAGGAAAACATATTTCAGGTCTGGCCACGTTAAGTGGCAAATTTCAGTGGCTGACTAGACAACACATGAGTTGAGTTTAAAGGAAAGGTCAGGGCTGGAGACAGAAATTATAGAGCCATTAGTGAAAAGATGGCCTTGGAAGCCTTAGGATCAAACTCTGAAGAATATGTAGATAGAAAAGAAGCCAAAGACAAAGGCCAGAGGTACTCCAGAATTAGGAGTTTATTAGAGGAGAATGAGACCAAGAAGTAAAGTTATGAGGAAAACCAGCAACTTCGCAGTTGTAGAAACCTAGAAAAAACTGTATCAAGAAGGAAGGAGTAGTTATTTCAATAAAGTGGTGAGGATGAAACTCAGTTGGAGTGACTTAAGGAATGAATATGGACAATTTTCAAGGAGTTATATCATAAAGGGAAGAGAAAAATGAAGCAAAGCCATAAAGAAATTTGGGGTCAAGAAAGGACTTTTTTAAAGTGTGATATTAAAATTGCTTATTTACTGATGAGGATGCTGTCATAGAGAGGAGGAGACTGACAATGCAGGAAAGGGGAAATTTCAAGAGCAAAACCATTGAGAAAGAAAAGGAGAGTCGGATTTAATGCTTAAGTGTAGATGCTTACTTTATTTTTTTTTAAAAAGTGCTCTTCCATTATAGCTAAAAGGAAGACACAGTAGATGCATACGGATACAGGTAGGGTGGTGGAGCTTATGATGAAAATATGAAAAAATTCATATTTTATTGTGTCTCTTTATCTACAGGTGGCAAAACCACGGGCTTAGAGGAAAAAGTGATCTAGGCATTAAAGAGGACTGGAGGAATTTTATAGTGTCTAGGAGAAAGGGAATTAACTGGTGGTAATAAATGACCCTTTGAAATCAGTGATGCCTCCTTTGTTAACTAAAATTGCAACCCTTCCTATACATCCCTCTTATATATTCTCCTTAGTACTTATTCAATATATACTTTACAGCCCAATAATAAGTATGCTTTGTGAAGGAAAGGATATTTGTGTATTTTATTTATAATACACTCCTAGCATTCAGACCATGTCTTACACACTTGGTGTCCAATAAATATCAGTTAATTGAATGAATTTGTGGTAATACATTTGAAATTAATCCAGCCAGTGCAATTATATTATTTTCTCTAGTAATGCTCAGCTGCAGGTTTGGAGTAAGCAGGTAGCTGGGTATGAAAAATTAGGGAGGGTTATGTGACAGAGGAAGTAAGAGAAAAAGATGAGTAATGACATTTTGAGGAGGCTGGACAGTAAAAAAGAATTAGTGTCATTGAACTAGAGGTTGGGGGACACCACGGGGCTGAAGGACAGCTGGAGTATTTGAGTAGGGGCTTCTAGAAGTACAGGAAGTCAGGATGAGAGAATGAAATGCTTGAAATGGGAATTTTAGAGATCCAGGGTATGATCAAATAAGTGAATGGTGGAGGTGGTATGGACGAAAAATTCATTAGAGTTAAGGAATCCAGGAAACTGAGAGATTAGGCTATTGGATGGAACTCAGGTATGGAGACTAGTTAGTAACATATTTCTAATGTTAATTCCCAAAGTACCAGGTGCCTGGAATACATGAAGCACCTAAGGCTTTGTGAGTTATTACAAGGAAATTCTATTATAGCATTATATGACTTCTGGATGGCATGGGGAATCTCAGAGCTCTGGAGTAATGACTCATTCATATGAAAAAAAATGATGACCTAGCAAGAATAAAATTAATAACCAATTTCTTGAGAGAGAAGTTTATGAGTTTGGAGTTAGTTGAAAGGCTTCTTCTCCTTAAAACTAAAGCTTTATTGATGATAAAATTTACTGTTGAAAGGGTTATTTGTTGAGTAAAGCAAAATGCTGACCAAAATAGGAAGTTTCTAATTTAGCAACAGTGGGCTGGGCCAAAAAGTGATCATTTTTCGCCCCCCGCATGCTACAGAATAGTAAATATGGTGTAGTGGGAACATGGTAAGAGAAGCAAAGGGAATAATTTTGCCATTTCTTTGAATTGGCTTCAAATATTCCTCTTGTTAGTGGAAAAAACAGAGATCTACTCTACTGAAAAGCAAACGCAAGGTTAGAAAGTCACATAGCCTTCAAAAACAAAATATATTTCAGATGTGACTGAGGCAAGGTTTTGTTAAAAAGGATTAAAGAAAAATACAGATCTGATAGTTCTGATTCAAGAATCACCCTTTCCCCAAAATATCTACAGAAATCCCTGAAACTCCTCTCTTATCCCCAACCAGGAATAATGCAAGTGGTATAGGAAAGTAAAGAGCTAAAATTGACAAGGTGGTTGACCTGATACATTGTATTAGTAATGCAGAAATAACAATGTTTTGAATGCTACTGACAAGTCGAAGGTCACTGATAACAGGAGAGTTGATGCTTTTTCTGGCAGGTGAAAAGTAGAATTGAAGGTGATTTCTAGACAATAAAACCACTAAGAGAAGGTTGCGTTGGCCTCTAAATCAATAATTAACTTTGTTGAATCAACCATGCATACTACCCAGAACATTGCATAATTAGGTTCCTCTGCCCCTTTAATGAGCAAGAAGCAAATAATATAGGAGAAACATCACTTTTTAAAAGGAAAATAAGTTATAATATATCACTAAGAAAGCTAAATTACACAATATAATAATATACATAACGGATGCCCATTACCTATTTAATGATGTAAAGGAAGGACTTAACCATTACTGAACATTTACTGAATCCCTTACAAAATGCAGAACAATAAGGAAATACCAGGATTTAAGAAGCATAAACTCTCCCCTCACAGAAAACAAAACCAAAATTATATATTTACATGTTATAATAAAATATTAGGTGGAGTACCAGAGGAGTATTTCAGTTTTTAGCTAAGTACCTAATAATATGAGGTAGAAGTACTGCAAGAAAAGGCAAATCCACAATTATGGTCAGAAATCTGAACATCCAATAAATAAAATGAACACACACAAAGGCAACCACTGGCAGGAAAGAATATCACAAACCTACAAGAGTTTATATGAGGGTGACTATGAGTGATTTTTTTGTACTTTTTAATATCAAATGTTTTCTATAGGTTTATATTACTTTTTAAAATAGAAAAATAAACTAACTAGAAAGTTATAGCTTCTCTGAGTAAAAAGCATCATGCTTTGAATTGAAAACCATCCGCAGTTGTTCCACTCCCAAGTGAATGTCTTATTCTCCAATTTATTCACTCTCACACATCTACTAGATCCTTTCATACAACTGTTTTAAACACAAAGGACTGAAAAAAAAAATCCCTCTGTCAAGTATTCCCACGAAGTAGAAGAGATAAACAGGTAAGAGCTCTACAATATATTAAGTTCTATGATAGAAATAAGTAGATGTTAAGGAACCCAAAGAATATACTTGATCTAGACTTGGGAAGCAGGAAAGGCTTGTTAGGGTAGTAGGAGTTTGTATTAGGTGGAGAGGCAGGAAGGTGTTATAGATACAATGAAGAGAAGGAACTGCAGACTGGAATAAAAGCAGGATAGGGGTAGGGATGGAGTGGTAGTCAGGGACCATCTCATAAATGGCTTTCAATTTCTGACAAAGGACTTTGAATTTCATCCTTAAAAGATGAGAAACCACTAAAGGTTTTTAACTAGTGAGTGAACTGATGAGATTTGTAGGTTAAACCAATAGTGTTCTCTTTCAAATACTCTTATTGCTCTCTTCGACTAAATATAAATTACCAAGAAATTGATAGAAGCTTTTTTCAACCTCAAAAATACTATTTTTGAAATTAAAATTACAGTTTAATTTTAATATATTTTAACCAGCCATTGTTGTTTAAAATAAGCTGTTTAACAGTTTTCTTTTGATTATTCTTGTGGTAGGTTTTTCAACCTTTTGGATAACTGTCTAAATTGTCATTACTAAAGTTTCCTACTTTGAATTTATCCTTTAGTTCTCTGTCTCTCTTTCTAGGATTTTTTTTGTTTTTGCATATTAACAGGATATTTGAGCTTTTATAATTTAATTCAAGAAAAAAGTTTTGAACACTGAGAACAGAGGTAAATAAAACATTATTTCTGTTTTGGGGTTGCTCATATTCAAGTAGAGATGGTACAAAACATGAGAGAAAATCAATAAATCTTAGGTTAATAAAAAGAATTTTGGACTTCTAGCCAAGATGGAGGCGTAGGTGGACACACTGTGCCTCCTCACACAACCAAAATTAAGGACAACAAGGATTTAGAAACAAGAAAACATCCAGAACTGAGAGAAAAATTGAACTGCACAGAGGCCCAACAACCATTCATCCAGACCAGTAATAGGGGCGGAGTTGTGGCAGGAGGAAGCAGAGGTTGGCGGACCCGGGCGTGCAGGCATCTGGTGGACCCGGGCCTGTAGGTGGTGGCTGGCAGACCCCAGGAGCAAGGCGGCTGGCTGACTAGTTGGTCCCACATTCACGCGCAGATAACCCAGGTGAAAATGGGGAACAAGACAGAACTCGCAACCCAGGGCTCCAGCGCCAGGAAATAAAACCTAAAAACAGTGACACCCCGCCCCCACATACAGCATCACAACCCAGCAACTGGGCTACCCATCCCGGGGGAACACCTAGGGTTCCACACCTCACTACATAACAGCCTCCACCAGACCAAAAAAACAAAAGAAAACAAAAATGGTTCAAAAGGGAGAACAGATCAAAGCCCCAGAACCAATTCCTCTAAGTGACCAAGAGATAGCCAACCTATCAGATGCACAGTCCAAAGCACTGGTGATCAGGATGCTCACAGATTTGGTTGATTTTGCTCACAAATTAGATGAACAAATGAAAGCTACAATAAGTGAAATGAAGGAAAACCCACAAGGAACCAATAGTGATGGGAGGAAAAATGTGACTCAAATTAGTGGAGTGGAACAGAAGGAAGAAAGAAACAACCAAACAGAAAAGAAGGAAGAAACAATAATTCAAAAAAAATGAGGAGAGACTTAGGAACATTCAGGACATCTTTAAACATCCCAACATCCGAATTATAGGGGTATCAGAAGGGAAAGAAGAAGAGCAACAAGTGGAAAACTTCTTTGAACAAATAATAAAGGAGAACTTCCCCAATCTGGCAAAGGAAATAGACTTCCAGGAAGTCCAGGAAGCTCAGAGAGTCTCAAAGAAGTTGGACCCAAGGAGGAACACACCAAGGCACATCATCATTACATTAGCCAAGATTAAAATGAAGGAATTCTAGAAGCAGCAAGGGATAAGGGCATAGTCACCTACAAAGGAGTTCCCATCAGACAGACTGTCAGCTGATTTCTCAAAAGAGACCTTCCAGGCAAGAAGGGGCTAGAAAGAAGTATTCCAAGTCTTGAAAGGCAAGGACCTACATCTAAGACTGCTCTATCCAGCAAAGCTTTCATTTAGAATGGAAGGGAAGATAAAGCACTTCTCAGATAAGGTCAAGTTAAAGGAGTTCATCATCACCAAGCCCTTATTATATGAAATGTTAAAGGGACTTATTTAAGAAAAAGAAGATAACAAATATGAACAGTAAAAAGACAGCAAACTCACAATTATTAACAACCACACCTAAAACAAAAGCAAACAACTAGAACAGGAACAGAAACACAGAAATGGAGATCATATGGAAGGTTAGCAACAGGGGAGTGGGAGGCGGAGAGAGGGGGAAAAGGTATAGAGAATAAGTAGCATGGACGGTGGTTAGAAGATAGGGGGAGGGCAAGAATAGTATGGGAAATATAGAAGCTAAAGAACTTACAACACATGGACATGAACTAAAGGGGGGGATGTGGGTGGGAGGGGGTGTGCAGGGTGGAGGGGAATGTTGGGGGAGAAATGGGACAACTGTAATAGCATTATCAATAAAATATAATAAAAAATTTAAAAAAGAATTTTAACATGAATAATATTTAAGAACTGACAAATAAGTGCATGCTAGTAACAGGCAAAAATATGCACACCTCTTTAATCAAATACCTGGTTTTAATATTCTCAAAATCTTAAACAGAGCTGTATTGATATTACGTTAAAAGCCCCTCTCCCCCGCCCATTCCTGGCTTCCTGCACCTGCCCTCAGCTCCTTGAGCGCTCTCAACGCTGCAGCCAGAGTGACATTTCTAAAACACGTCAGACTACGTCTTTCATTCTTCTACTTAAAAATTGACAAAGAATAAAAGCCAGAGCTTTTTCTTTTTATTTTCTTTATTTTTTAAATTTTATTTTAATTGCTGTTCTTGTACAGTTCTATCTTTTACTCCCATCCCAGCCCACCGAACCAGCCTTCCCCACCTCCCTCCCATTTCCACCCCCCTAGTTTTTGTCTGTGTGTGCTTTCTACTTGTTCCTGTAAACCCTTCCTCTTCTCCCCCTGAAATTCCCTCCCTTCTCCCCTCTGGTCCAGAGCTTTTTCAATGGTCTACAATACTTCCTGATCTGTCTTCTGAATGCTACTACCCTCCCACCCATCCATTAGCTTCCTGATATCATCTGTTAATGTTACTTGCTCATTATCTACTCCCTCATGGCCTTCCTTGCTTTTTCCTTGGCATGCCTGGCTTGTCTAGTGCCCGCACACTGCCCTGGCTATTCCTCTGTCTCAGTGTCTTTTTCTTTTTTAATTTTGAAATTAAGTGTATTGGTTGATATTGGTTAATAAAATTATACATGTTTTAAGTATAAAAGTCTATCATATATTATCTGTATATCACATTGTGTTTACTACCCAAAGTCAAATTTCCTTCCATCACCATATATTTGGCCCCCTTTACCCTTTACTATCTCCAACCCCCACCCCCGCATCCTCCTTTCCCTCTGGTAACCACCATACTGTTGTCAGTGTCTGTGAGTTGTTTGTTTCTCGTTTGTTCATTTTTTGCTTTCAGTTCTATATCCCCCCGCCTCAGTGTTAATCCTCTGAGATCCATCCCACATTAACTTCTCACCAAAACTCTCAGTCTTCACTTAAATGTCCCATTCTTAATGAGACCCCATTTACCCTACTGAAAATTTTGACTGGCTTTGTCTACATTCCCCCACATTTTCAATCCCCTTTGCGCTGTTCTGGTGATTTTCCATACTATTTATCACTTATTCATAAACTAGACAATTTACTTATATTTATTATGGGTTCTGCCCTGCTAGAATTAACTCCTGTGGAGGTAGGGTGCTTTGAAAAAAAATGTATTTACTGATTTTTTTTTTCAGAAAAAGGAAGGAGGGTGGGGGAGAGAGAGAAGTATCACTTTGTTTTTTCACTTATTTATGCACTCATTGGTTGTTTCTTGTATGTGCCTTGACCAGTAATCAAACCCACAACATTGTCATATGATGCTTTAACTAACTGAGCTACCTGGCCAGGGCAAGGCGGGGCTCTTTATTTGATTTTGTTCACTGATTTCACACGAGTGCTGAGAAAAGTGCCTGGTACACTGCAGGTGTTCAACAAATACATGTAGAGTAAATGACCATATTTCTAGAATAACAATATTTCAAGAAACTGTGTCAAGAGCATTTTACTATTTTGAGAAATCTGATACACTTTTTAAAAATACAACTTTAATTTTCTGACAATCATGCTAAAAATTCCATTTGTCTTTTTTTCCTCAGAGTTTGGAACACATCAGCAAATTAACAGGGTTCTGCATTATCCCAGTCTCTCACACAGGTATCTTCCATCCATTTCTCTCTGACTGTTCCAAGAATGCTTGAAATATTTAAAAAATAGCAAGAAAGCTGGGAGGCTAGTGGAGATAAATGGGGTAAAAGGTAAAGGGGTACAGAGCAGAGGAGAGACAATCTAATTTGTTTTGAAAAAGGATAACTTGTCCTGGTGCAGAGATCTGACCACAAAAATATTATAATGGCAGAAGAACAGAGACCAGTTAGGATGCAAAAATCCAAGTACAAGATGATGGTGGTTTGGCCAAGGTAGCATTAATAGAGGGGTCAGATTGTATATATATTTGGAAGGTACAGCTAATAGGATATCCGGACAAAATTATACTATCCTATTAAAAAGACATAACATTCCTTCATTTTTTAATTAAAATTTATTTTATTTTGTCATGCTTGAGAAAATGGAAAAAAAAAGAATTTCCCTTAACAGATGGTTAGATTCAGGGTGAGTCGGGTTTTAAGGGGAAGATCAAGAGCTTTGCTTGGATGTGTTAGACTGGAGATTTCTATTAGATCGCCAAGGGGAAATGTTAACTAAGCAATGACATGGAGATTAACCTGTGAGAGTCAGCAATGGGTAGTTTTTTTTTTATTTTTATTTTATTTTTATTTTTTTATTTTTTTTTAATCAGTATTTTTTAATTGTTGATATTGTACAGTTTTCTGTCTTTTACCCCGCCCCAGCCCACCACCCCAGCATTCCCCCCACCCCCGGGGCTCTTTTACAGGCCTTGCTTTTTTTCTATTCATATTCACTCCCTCAGTAAACTTATCCAGTCTCAGCTTTAAAAACTACCCATAAGTTTACTGAGGGAGTGAATATGAATAGAAAAAAAGCAAGGCCTGTAAAAGAGCCCCGGGGGTGGGGGGAATGGAGACAACTGTAGTTGAACAACAATAAAATACACACACACACACACACACACACACACACACACACGCACAGAGCCCCCAGGAAGCACAAATATTAGAGGATGATAAAATGAAACTTGGAAAGGAATTTGAGAAGAAGCTCCTAGTTTGAGGAGAAGGAAACCCAAAGAATGCAAATAAAATAGTTTAAAGAAGGAGGAAATAGTCCACAACATCACATGGTGCTGATGGTCAAGTACGGTGAGGAATAGGAATGGGCCACTGATGCTGGTAGTGTGGACAGCACTGGTGTCTCTGACGAGAGGAATTTTGGCAGAGTTGGGAAGCTGGGCAGTTGAAAGCTTTCCTTGGGTGAAAGAATGAATGGAAGGAGAAGAATTCAAACCAATGAGTCTGGTCAGATGATGAAATAACTACAACAGGGAAGTTAATGCACCACTCATGTACTTGTAATTGGATATTTGCTGTGAGACTGGCTCCAAACTAATAACAGCAGAAAAAGCAACTGCTATAGTAGCAACAATTAACATTTATTTAACTAAACATTATTTTCTCACTTATGGTAACTCCTCATTCATCATGAAGCAGAGGTAACAGGTACGTAGAGTAACTTGCCCAAATGCAGACATTTAATGAGAGGGAAATAATGAAGGTGGTCTTGTGTTTCAAAGAGACTTTTATCTTTTAAGTTTTGTTTTCTTTTAATCAATCTGCCATAGTCCATATATGAGTGTTTAGATGCCACAATAAGAAAATTTTTATGGTTCAAATAGATAAAAAACTTATGAAGATTCAATCATTTATATAAGCAAAGTTATTTTTAAAATACACTTTCTTATTCTCTGTATTATAATTATTTTGTCCATTTTTAAAGAATTCTACTACTATTACTATTCAAAAATTTTAGTCTCATTTAATGATTACTATCTGTATTATTTAACCATTATTTTTGTCCTCATCTAAAATAGTCAAACTCAGAAGCAGAAAGTATTGTAGAATGGTAGGTGGCAGGGGGTGGGTGAGGGGGGTTAGTCAAAGCGTACAAAGTTTCATTTACACAAGATGGGCAAGTCCTAGCGATTTCCTCTACAACATGGAGCCTATAGTTAACAATACTGTATCATATACTTTAAAATTGCTCGGAAGATAGATTTTACATCAAGTGTTCTTATGACACACACACAAAACATAATAAATAGTGAGTAAACTTTTGGAGGTAATACATATATATGTCTATAGCACAGACTGTGGTGATGGTTCATAGATACATACTCATCTGCAAATTCATTGAATTGTATACACTAAATATGTACAGCTATTTGTATGTCAATCATCCTCAAGGAAGTGGTTTATATAAAATAATGCTTTATATCCTAAAAATCAGCTCCAAAGGAGTATTCCTGATTTATAATGTGCTCTATTTTTGCTATTTACATTCTTTGCATTTGATAATACAAATATAAATTTTAAGGCACTCAAAATAAAAGTAAGTTCATGATATCAGATGTGACTTCTTTTACATGAGAAGTTTTGAGTATTATTAGGGATATATAAGAAATAAAGACTAATTTTGGTTTCCACTTCAATTCATTGCGTACTGGTAGGTAATTTTTCGAAATTCCAAGCTTAGACTAGCTCTTATTCTATTTTTCCCCGTGATGCATATGCTGCCACATTAACAAGGGAAAAAATGGGCCAAGCCCTGCTAGACACTCAGCCTGTGGGTGGGAACCCTGTGACGCACTTTCTGGGGACGCCTCTAACATGGGAATTGCTGTTGAGATTCCAGGAGAAAAAGATGAAATTCTGTCAGTAGCAATATCTCTTACAAATAAACCCTTTCACACCCACTAAGAAGAAGGTTAGAAAGGTGCCTGAAATCTAGCAATTAACCAATATCATTGCAAAGTTTCAGTGGAGAAAACCCTACGCGAAGCCTACACATTGCACAAAATGTGTTCCTTTTAATATACTTGCTGTATGAAAAATCATTCTTCAAGATAAAAAATAAGTAAAGATGTTAATATAAAAAGTACTTTCTAAATTATTTTTTCTATCCTGATATCTTCATTTATTACATAATAACAGAATGATATATGGAAATTACTTTTTTTCTTTAAAAGAAATTAACAATTTTACCTGCAGGAGTTGACATGCCAAACATGAATTTTTCAGTTTCAGTGAAAGGAAAATGGACCAGCATTACTGGAGAATGGAATGTAGTTTCTTATAACATTTGGTATCTGAACACCTTTGTGTAATAAGAATATTATACTCCCATTAGGTTCCCTCGATGTGCAGGACCTGAAGTGGAAACAAGTGGTAACTGGGCTCTCTATAGTAACCACTAGTAATAAGGGGTTTGAGCTTATTGGAAGTTATACTATATCTAATTAGAGTTTATTTCCTAGTATTTCTTTATCCCCTATTATAAATACGTATTGAGAAGTTTAATCTGCAGTTAGTCCCTTAATTCTCTTTAGAACCCAGATCTAGACAAACATTGTTTCAAATAGTGGTTTAGAGATTTAGAAGGGTTAGATTTCCATTGTGAAATGAAAAGCAAGATAAACTCAGCAAATTACATCTAATTTCTTCTCCTACAAATCTGATACAGAAAATGAAAAGTGATCATCTATTCACTTATCTATCAATATAACATTAATCAAGTATCTCCTACATAATTTTGAACACACAAAGTTGGGTAAGATACAGTCATACTCTAAGGAGCATATAAGATATGGTAGTAAAGCTACATAATGGTGTATTAGGAGCCTGGATAAAGGAGCACAGGGTGTGATGGGAAACAGAGGAGGGACGTTAAGTTAACTGGGAGAGTCACTGATGAGTTCCCTAGAGGACGAGCGAGTGCTTAGTCTTGAAAGTAAGTGGAATAAGGAACATGTACACATGAAGAGTGGTACTGATATGACACCACATGATGAGTTCATGTAAAAGTAGTTTCATGGAGAGTATAAGGAGGCTGGTATGGAGTCATAGCAGATGAGTCTAGAGGAAAGACAGAAGCCAAATCCTTAACAGACTCTGGTGGTAGGAGAAAAATTTAACTTTATCTGGAAATTTTACCATGGAATAAAGCTTGCTATATAGAAGTATTACTTGAATAACTTAATTAACTCAATCAGTGATCTTGTTATTACAGACATTTTACTTGTCTTATGAAATGGCGTAAGTCCTACGTAGTGAGCACTCTTCCTTTTCATAAATATTTGTAAGAATGGTATTATATTTAAATAACACACAGTCACCTCTTCCACACTATGAAACCTTATTTCTATAATTTCTATAATATCTAATGCTTTGCAGTTCTGACACTCACCCTTTCTATTGTAAATACCTGTTTAATACTTGTCTTTCCTCATAAGGTAGGAAGGAATTATAGTGCTCTTTTTATCCAGCTATAATTCAAAAATGTATTTTAATTATCTCCAACAAAATAGAGTTCCTTGAATTGAATTAAATGAGCCAAAACAACACTAATAGGGAAAATAAGAATAAATATTCCAAAAATAATGTATTTGGAGTTTAGAGTATGTTTGGTCATTTTCTCTTCTAGGAGATCTACATACCTGAGCTTCTCTTTTGGTACAGACACCATTCCTTGAGCTGCTCATCACTCCCCAGGCCAACCTGATTTCCCTATACACAACAGGCACTAAAATGATGTTGAATGGTGCATAAAATTTAGATTGTATTCTCTAAGGAAACAAGAATAAAATACTAAAGGAGATAATCCAATTCAGCAGCTGTTTGTCTCAGTTTGGGTTTAAATATCAGGCAAAAGTGGGGGTATAGAGAACAGGGGGATTATACATGTAATTATAGCAAACTTATTTTGACTTAATTAGTTCACAATGTTAGAAAAATACAACTATATTATTGTTTTCATTCTTTTAATATCTCAGAAGCCCAAATGTAAAGGGTTTTACTAAAATTTTCACATATGTAATAAAATATGTCTCTAAGTATGTATTATTTACCCAAGATAAAATAAAAGGAAGTCTTTCTAGGTAAAGTTATTCTTGTTCTGAACAAGCTGCTATTCTTATCCTGGTACCATATGGAGATGTTCAAATGTCACAGGCAATAAAAATGGATTATCTTAAGTTTGTGAAGAGGTAATTCATTTTCTCACAGTTACCATAATATTAAACATCATTTGAATTCCAGATATATATGTTGATTTCCATGAATCAGTTTTTTAATTTTTTTTAAATCCCCACCAAAGGATATGTTTACTGATGAGAGAGACAGAGAGAGAGAAAGAGAGAGAGAAGAGAAATATTGATCAAGACTTCTGGCCAAGATGGAGGCATAGGTGGACACACTGTGCCTCCTCGCACAACCAAAATTAAGGACAACAAAGATTTAAAAACAAGAAAACAACCAGAACTGATAGAAAATTGAACTGTACGGAAGTCCAACAACCATTCATCCACACAGGTAAGAGGGGCGGAGTCCCAGCAGGAAAAAGCGGAGGTTAACGACCCCCGCTAGCAGGCAGCAGCTGCTGGCATATTCCAGGTGCACAGGCAGCAGCTAGTAGACCCCGGGCATGGGGTGGCAATGGTGTGGACCCAGTGAGGCCTTGCAAGGTGCGGCTGGCTGACAGGGCGGTCACACATTCCCACACAGATAATCCAGGCGAAGGGGAAGTGGCGGAAGGGACCAGAATCCAAGAGAGAGCATAGCAAGCACCATTGTTCCCTCTCGGACCCCACCCCCACATACAGCATCACTACCCAGCCACTGGGCTGCCCTGCCCTGGGGAACACTTAAGTCTCCACCCCTCACTACGTAACAGCTCTGACCAGACACCCCCCCCAAAAAAAATGGTTCAAACGGGAGAACAAATCAAAGCTCCACAGCCAATTCATCTAAGTGACGAAGAGACAGCCAACCTATCAGATGCACAGTCCAAAGCACTGGTGATCAGGATGCTCACAGAACTGGTTGATTTTGCTCAGAAATTAGGTGAAAAAATGAAGGCTATGCTAAATGAAATGAAGGAAAATGTACAGGGAACCAATAAAGATGGGAGGAAAACAGGGATTCAAATCAATGTAGTGGACCAGAAGGAAGAAAGAAACAACCAAACAGAAAAGAAAGAAGAAATAAGAATTCAAAAAAATGAGGAGAGGCTTAAGAACAT
Source organism: Glossophaga mutica (assembly GCA_039655065.1). Lineage (NCBI taxonomy): Eukaryota > Metazoa > Chordata > Mammalia > Chiroptera > Phyllostomidae > Glossophaga > Glossophaga mutica. The sequence continues at coordinate 27,326,779 of CM077308.1, forward strand.
CCAGGACATCTTTAAACATCCCAACATCCGAATTATAGGGGTACCAGAAGGGGAAGAAGAAGGGCAACAAGTGGAAAACTTATTTGAACAAATAATAAAGGAGAACTTCCCCAATCTGTCAAAGGAAATAGACTACCAGGAAGTCCAGGAAGCTCAGAGAGTCCCAAAGAAGTTGGACCCAAGGAGGAACACACCAAGGCACATCATAATCACATTAGCCAAGATTCAAATGAAGGAGAGAATCCTAGAAGCAGCAAGAGATAAGGGGACAGTCACCTACAAAGGAGTTCCCATCAGACTGTCAGCTGATTTCTCAAAAGAGACCTTCCAGGCAAGAAGGGGCTAGAAAGAAGTATTCCAAGTCATGAAAGGCAAGGACCTACATCTAAGATTGCTCTATCCAGCAAAGCTTTCATTTAGAATGGAAGGGAAGATAAAGCACTTCTCAGATAAGGTCAAGTTGAAGGAGTTCATCATCACCAAGCCCTTATTATATGAAATGTTAAAGGGACTTACCTAAGAAAAAGAAAATAAAAGGTATGACAGTAAAAAGACAGCAAACTCACAATTATTAACAACCATACCTAAAACAAAAGCAAACTAAGCAAACAACTAGAACAGGAACATAAACACAGAAATGGAGATCACATGAAGGGTTAGCAACAGGGGAGTGGGAGGAGGAGAGAGGGGGAAAAGGTACAGAGAATAAGTAGCATAGACGGTGGGCGGAAAATAGACAGGGGGAGGGCAAGAATAGTGTGGGAAATGTAGAAGCTAAAGAACTTATGACACACGGACATGAACTAAAGGACGGGAATGTGGGTGGGAGGGGGTGTGCAGGGTGGAGGGGAATGATGGGTGAGAAATGGGACAACTGTAATAACATAATCAATAAAATATTTTTTTTTAAAAAAGAAAGAAATATTGATCAGTTGCCTCCCACATGCACCCCAACCAGGTATCAAACCCACAATCTTTTGGGTATACAGGACAATGTTCCAACTAACTGAGCTACGTGGCCAGGTCCAGTTTTTAAACTTTTCAGTCAAATCTCCTGAGTGAGGAAATAAATCTGTAACAACACTTGGGAATAGGTGCAGAGGTGTTAACTATGTGGTCTATAGTTAAACTGTATTGCCAGAAAACAAGAACCAAAGCCTTTATTCAAAATAATCACTTACAGACTCTGTTTCCTCATGGCAGTAATAAGGTTAATAATTAATAACAAGCATTTAAACCTATAGGTAATGAACACAACTCAGGAGTCAGCCTTCCAGAAATTTTAGTTTTCAGAACAAGAACAGGCTGAAAACTAAATCTTGGAAAATTTTCAACCTTCTTTAAGGAGGAGAATGTACCTTCCAGAAAGTAGCATATGCATACAAAAGGGGAGAGCCAGAGAACAGGAGACGTATAGGAAAGGTCTTCTGTTTGGTTTTGACATTCATAAAAATATTATTTTGGACTGAAGCCAAGAACTGATGGAGACGTCACAATGGAGAAAATGTTAGCTTGGGAGCAAAAGCAACTATAGCTCACAAAACAACTACAGCTAACATTTATTAAATGGCTTTATGCTAAACAATTTAATTCCATAATATTATTTAATCCTTATAACACACATGAGATATGAAGTTGAAGAGGAAAAGGCAAGGAGTGTTGACTGAAATCCCAAAGAGCCAACGCCACATCTGGTAGAAGCCCATGAACAATGATGCTTGAAGAGAAAATGTGGCCACTGCTAACATTCACTCTGACCTCACCCATCTCTGCCCTCTGATTTCCTGCCAGTGCCTCCCATTCACTGAATCTAACCCGAAGTCAGAAGAAAAGGAAACCTGTTGATAAATTCGTAACAGTCCATTTCTGGGGATCAGTGTGAACAAGGATGAAGAGAATCTAAAGGCACAGGGAGACTATCCAGCATACCGGGTAAGGAGTTCAGAAGAGGAAGAGTTGACTGAAAGCTGAGAAAAGCAATTCATTTGATAAACCCAGGGTTAGGTACCTTTCTGAGCCTATTCATCATCCCTTCTCCAAGAGACAGATGCTCCTTGACTTATGATGGGGCACATCCCCTAAAATCCATAAGTGGAAAATATACTGAGTCAAAACTATATTTAATGCATCTAACCCACTGAACCTCATATGTTAAATTTGCTCAGTGTACATACATCAGCCTACAACTGGGAATTATCTTGCATTTCATCTCAAGAGTAATTGCCTTCTTCTTCTCACCAGAAGTGGGAAATAAAGATAGGCATTTTGTGGACATGATGATATGTGAAGACACAAAACTTAATATCCAAAAAAAAAACACTGACAACGCAGTGTACTACAGAGCATTGGTCGGCTACCCTTGTGATCACGTGGCTATCAGGGAGCTGAGCCTGCTGCAACTGCCCAGCATCACAAGGGAGTACTGAACAGTTATCACTAGCTCAGGAAAAGATCAAACTCAAAACTTGAAGTACAATTTCTACAGAGTGTATTACCGCTTTTGTACCATCATAAAGTCAAAAAATCTCAAGTCAAGTCATCATAAATTGGGGACTGCCTGTATTATTGCAATCCTAAGTAAGGAGAAAAGTGAATTGGTTTTCTGTCATACATTGTAAATATTTTCATTTTAGATATTATATCTTTATTTCTTACTTTAAAATTCTATCCACTCCTCAAACATGTGTCCTTTCTTCAAAATCAGTGTCCATATTTCAGATTCTATCTCATTTATTGCAAGACTAGAAAAACACCGATTAAGGGATGGCAGTTTTCAGGAGGTTCTAATTCTCTAGCCAAATTAGTGTGTCCAGGAAAACAGAACCCTAGAAAGTATAACTGTCATCCACACCATTGGTTTCTGTTTTGTTTGAACCATAAACAAACAAACATTTATTGACCTCCATATACATTCCAAGCACAAAACTAGGTCCTAGGAATATGGACATGCATTAGACAAAGTTTCTTCATCACTTCAACAAAGTTAGTACATAATGTGAACAAACATATGGACTGTAGCCATACAGGATAGTTTTCAAAAACATTTTCATTGAGATAGAAAGAAATGTGGTTCCACTGAAATTCCATACAAAAAACACAATATATGTGTGTCTATATACACATACATATAATTTCATAAGAAACAATATTTAATTTCACATGATATGCAATGATATTTCATACTTTATTCCATTCCATAAAATGCTGACACAGACCCAATAAAATGGTTTCATGACACACGAAAAGCATATACTAAACGGTTTTCCTCACAACATTCCTAGGAGGTAGGTGCTGTTATTCCCATCTTAAAGAAGGAAATTGAGGAACAGAGAGGCTAAGTAACTTATCTGAAGTTTTACAGTGAGTAAATGGCAGAATTGAGATTCAAAAAAAGAAGCACTATGGCTCCAGAGTTAGACGGCAAAGAAGAAAAAGAGAGGTCAGATATTAAAGCTGCCAAGCCTTGAGGTGGAACTGAAAGACCCTTACTGCTGATTACACACAAAAGGTAAGGGACTGGGACTTGTTAAGTAAGACCAGTGCCTAGGCATACCTACCTAATGAATGAATGCATTTTTCCAAGGCAATACCATCCCTCTAGAGAGGGAAACCATGAGATGGAGAGGATTCTGGAGGAAAGGCAATCACTAAAAATCTTCTGTGAGCATGCAAAGCCTCCCTCTGCAGGACTTGGGAACATGGCAGGGTTGGATTTACTTAGTCCTTGTCTCCTTCCTTACATTGGCCCAGTCAGATAAGTGGGAATTCTTCAAGGGTCTCTTAAAATTTAATGTCACAATATTAACTTCAATTTTACCTATAAAATCACAACATAAATTTACCTTGGAAGGAGCTATTTTATTCTTTTAGAATCCCATTAAAAAGGGAAGCCAGGAACAATTAAAGCAGAGTACAATTTCCAATAGGATGGTCAGGAAAAAAAATCAAGGTCCAGCCACCATCAGCTTTCACATGGCAATGACTAACCTTTTAACTGATCTACCTGAATCTTTTCCAGTTTTAGCCTCCTTTAACCCCTCTTCATACAGCAAGCACACTACTGTTAAAAATGTAAATATTATCATGTCGGTCTCCTATTTCAAACAGTTTGGCGCCTTCCCTTGAAGGCCATGAAATCTGAAATCCTTAACAAGGTCCTGTATGGTTTGGCCCCAGCTCACCTCTTCTAGCCACTCCTCTGCTCTCTCCCGTCCATTCACATGGCTCCTTTTATGTACAGTTTCTTCCATACAACATCCTCCTTCCTGCTAAAGGTCTTTGAATATCCAGTTCTCATTACCACAAATGTTGTCTCTGTCGCTCCACCAACCCTCCCTCTTTACCTACCTAACAGTCATTGCTACTTCAAGTCCTGACTGGAATCCAGATACGTAGGCAGTTGTTCCAGATGTTCTAGACTACATAGCGCATACTGCTCTAGTACCTACCATACTCATAATGCTTTTAAAAATATATTGTACTCCTTCTTAGCCATAACCACAATTGCAGTTAAATCATAATTGTGAAATCATCTCTTTCCTATCTATTTTCCACTTACACTGTAAGCTCTATGAGGGCATGAATTGTATGGGTCCTAATTCCCTTGGAACCTCTAGACCTGTTAGGCTGCCTGAAAACTACTTAGTACGACATATGTTTCCTCAAGCCTTGGAACTACGTCAGAGAGTACTTTTACCTCCTGAAACACCCTGATCTTGCAAGGCTGATATCCCTTGGGCTAAGATTATATAGTATTCAGTGAGGCAAAATACAACACCCTATTTTAGCTATATTTGTATTCAGTATTATCAAAAATAGAGAAAAGGTGACAGACCATCACCAATAGTTCAAAATGGTCTAGTTGGTCCTTCCAAGTTGTCGTTTTTTCATGCTTGTTTATATTTATAAAAATTCTTTCACTTTGATGGTGCATAGCAGAACTGACCTCCCATGGTTAGTAAGATTAATAACAACTACGTCTCATATCTCATCCCAACAATCTAGATTTTACGTAGATAAGGCTGTTGGAGACAGTATATTCCTTCACCCGATTTTTACACTGGCCCTGGAGACAAAATGCCTGGGTTTGCATGTTGGCTCTGCTAGAGCACGCGACTACACTGCTTCCACAACACTATCATACGGTACAGTGTTAGAAAGAACGCAAGTAGCAAGCCTGAAGCCATGAGGTCTGGACTTGCCTTTGCCCCAGTTTATGTGTGAATTTAACCAAAAAATTAAAAATAGTGGCTTAAAAGGAAGAGGAGGTAAATGGTAACCTTAAAATGCAAGAAAACACTATACAACTTCGAACAGATTGCATGGATAATTTGAAATACATATACCATATGGGTAAATTATGCTTGCAACTCTCCAATTTAATGACCATGGAACAAACCTGAATAGAAAATATGAAGGCCAGCTATTGATATCTATTTAATCTTCTTGGAAAACAAACAAAACAATGGAGATTCAAACAGCAGTAACTAAAAATGTTCCTCAAGGACGTGGCAGAATACTGGAAAAATATCTCTTTTACTGAAGGTGTGATTAAACCTTGATTCAAAGCAGTGAAGCCCGTTAGTTAAAAGATTAAGGATGTTCCATTCGCACTCGTTTCCTCAGAGACAGGAGAGAGCACCCCAAGGAATCATTTACGCTACACAGACAGGAACACTCTTGGATGCGTGGGCCATTTTACCCCACCATCTCCTCCTATTCAGTCACCAGTACCTTCGTTACTGAGCTCATTCAGAGATTTCAGTTCATATAATACAATCATACCAAGGGCAGAGATGGACAGGTGCTGTCAGCAGGTGCCCTGGATACAGACAATCTCTTTAGAACAGCAATTTTCAACCTGTGTCATTTCATGGCACACAGAAACTAATTGCTAAAATCCTGTGGCATACCGAAAAAATAAATTTTTGCCAATATGACAAAAAATAGGTATAATTTTGATTCATTCATATTAGTCAGCTGTTGTGTTGGCTGTTGTTATTTTTTATTTGACAATCTAAGGGAGAAAAGTCCAGTGCCCATGACTAAAGACAGGTATTGCATGTTTTAAAAATTCTTGTGGCACAGCAGTTGAAAATTGCTGCTCTAGAATCTCTCTAGAATGGGAAGGCTAGAAGAGCCACAGAAATAATATATTATAAGCAGGTGCTTTTATGAATTACATTCTCCAGTAAAAATAAAAAAATAGAATCCTCCTCCTATTGGAAGATTCTAGAAAATAACTCCCAAATACTAAGACTTTTTGTAATAAGAGACTATGTACCTAAAGTAATTTTCCAGCTTAAAATCTGAACTGGAGACTCTGGCCCCACATGACTGCACAATGAGCAGGTGAAAGGAGAATCTATCCAAATAGTAAAAACTTACACAAAATATACAACCAAGACGGAATCTATGATAAGATCCTGAAGAAAGAAAAGAAGGAGAAATTTGTACTCAAGATGGAGAGCAAAAGCATCCTATTGAAAAATATTTATTACAAAAAAAAGAAGTTTAGAATGCATATAATTTAAATGCCATAAATTTCAAGAAGACTGAAAATGAAATAAAACATATAAATGAGATGATGGACCAAGAGGAAATAAAAAGATATTGGCAGAAAAGAACATATCAATGAATCAATAAGTTTGCAAGGAAAGATAACTTAACTTTCAAAAGCTGAAATAAAACTTAAGCAAGATGGTAAAACTTAATAAATAAAACTTAATCAAAACTGTAGAAAACCAAGTATGTAATACATAGAATAACCCTGAAGAGATATCCTAGAATACTGAGGCAGAGGAAAAGCAGCTGAAAGCACTAAGGGAGGAAATAAAGGACATGTGGCATAGGTAATGCACATGTCATAGGTAATACAACTGCAACCAATCAATAATAAGTGCTCATAGGTTAGAAAACAAACAAAATAACCAGTAGGGGCTAACTATCAAAGAAACTCCTACGTCAAGACCTAATTCATAGACCAAAACTGTTCACAGAAAACATGAAAAATTAATGAAAAGAGACCAATTACTAATATTTCCTAGTGAAATTTATGAGTATCCAAAGTGTTCAAATAAATAAATATATCTAATATGCATCCAGCCAGGTGATGGAGGAGGGAGAAACAGACTGACTAGGAAAGGAAAAATAAACGGTGCCGCCCTCAGACTGCTCCACAGCCCTATATGTGAAAAGGAAAAGAGGAATGTCTATAAAATTCCTAAATGTTACACTAAGTCACATTGCCATGTAGGAAAGCATGAATAATACAGTATAAGGTAGGCAAAAGTAGAGATGTTTTCCTTTTGCATATTTATAGAAAAACTACTTAAAGATGTAATCAATTACTAAGACATGAGCCCACCTGAAAAACTAAAATGAGACCTGTAGTATTACAAAATGGATTTAAGTATAAGTAATTATTTGAGATATAACCGCCAAACAATGAAACTGCCAACTAAAAATTATAATAGTAGAAATTAATTTATAAAATCCAGAATAATATTTTAAAAGCCAAGAAGTGAGGTGAGAGAAAAAAGGTAAATAAAAATAAGAGTGTTAATTTCTTACATTACATGGGGTAGTTAATGAAAAATATTATTTTATTATGAATACTTAACTATAAAAAATTATTAAATATTTTAATTAAAAAATGCTAACATCAGCCATAGGGGCATAATGGAAAGAATAAACAAATAGGACTTCATCAAAATAAAAAGCTTCTGAGTGGCTAAAGAAAACAGTAGCAAAATGGAAAGGGAATCAACTGTATGGGAAAACATATTTGCGAATGGTACCTTGGACAAGGGTTTGATCTCCAAAATATATAAAGAACTCACATGATTCCACTCCAGGAAAACAAACAACCGAATTAAAAAATAGGCCCAGGACCTGAATAGACACTTCTCCAAGGAGGACATACAGAGGACCTACAGACATATGAAAGGATACTCAGCATTACTAGCCATCAGAGAGATGCAAATTAAAACCACAAGGAGATGTCACATCATACTGGTCAGAATGGCCATCATAAACAAATCAACAAGTCAACAAACAACAAATGTTGGAGAGGTTGTGGAGAAAAGGGAACCCTAGTGCACTGTTGGTGGGAATGCAGACTGGTGCAGCCACTGTAGAAAACAGTATGGAATTTCCTGAAAAAAACCAAAAATGGAACTGCCTTTTGACCCAGCAATTCCACTTCTGGGTTTATACCCTAAGAACCCTGAAACACCAATTCAAAAGAACCTATGCACCCCAATGTTCACAGCAGCACAACCTACAATAACCAAGTGCTCGAAACAGCTTAAGTCCCCATCAGTAAATGAGTGGATCAAAAAACTGTGGCACATTTACACAATGGAATACTATGCTGCAGAAAGAAAGAAGGAGCTCCTAGCCTTCACAACAGCATGGATGGAACTGGAGAGCATTATGCTAAGTGAAATAAGACAGGTGGTGAAAGACAAATACCATATGATCTCACCTATAAGTGGAACCTAATCAACAAAACAAGCATGCAAGCAAAATACAACCAGAGACATTGAAATAAATAACAAACTGACAGTAACCAGAGGGGACAGAGGAGGAGATAATGGGTGAAAAAAGGGGAAGGGTCATCAAGGAACATGTATAAAGGACACATGAACAAAGCCAAAGTGGGGTAAGATCAAGGGTGAGAGGTGGGGATGGCTGGGGTGGGGGGAGTAGTGGGGAGAAATGGAGACAACTGTACTTAAACAACAATAAAAAAAAAGATTGAAAAAAAAATGAAAGGTATATCATCAAAAGTGTTAAAGGCAAATCCATATATATATATGTATATATATATATGGGTGTATATACATATATATGCATTATAGACAAAAAATTTTTAAAGCCAAAGAAAATCTGAATAAAATACAAAAATAGAAAATATAAAACAACATAGCCCAAGCATATCCAGACTTAATTACCTTTTTACAGAAAATATACTCAGATTTGTTTACAAAAAGCACATCTGGTATTTGTTGTTCATAGGAAGTACATCTAAAAGAATATAGCACAGAAAGATTTAAAATAGAGTAACGTGAATGCAGATAAGATTGTATTAGAATTAGAATTCTAACACATAAGAGGCAACCGTACATTGATATTTCTCTCCTTCTCCCTCTCTCCTACCCTTCCCCTCTAAAGATAAATAAATAAATAAATATTTTTTTAAAAAAGGTTAAAAAAAAAGAATTCTAATAACTTTATTAAGGAAACACTCCACAATCAATAAAATTAAACATAATTTAATGGAATATGAATGTGCTTATATTGTATAAGTACAATGAACTTTTAGAAAATATATATGTATGCATAAAATATACATGTATGTATATATGACTGCATATACATATATAACCAAAATGTTTAGAAGAAAATATATACCAAATTCTTAATATTGGTGAGTGATTATGAGTTATTTTAATTTTTTATTAGTACTTTTCTGTATTTTACCATTTAACTCAAAAATATTAATAGGAAACACAAAATATTGTGATAAATGAAAAGACACACATGCTTTTGGATTGGGATGCGTAATGAAAATATCAGTTCTTCCTAAGTTAACTCAACTGACCAAAATGGTTTCTTAACATTGGCTAAGATATTTTAATATTCTAAAATATAAAAAGTAAAAATAGCCAAAAAGTTCAACAAGAAATAGTACATAAAATATAATAAAATATTGACAATTAAAAAGATAAAGTGAAATACACAAAATCATTACTACTGATTAAGGTGATGAAATTATGAGTTCAATTTTTTCTTTATATTTTTCTATATACTATACACTTACCCCAATAAGCACATCTACATTTATTAATAATTGAAAATAATACCTTACTATATTTTTATAATCTGTTTAAAATCACAGTTAAATGATAGAATCAATTATGACTTTATTTTTCTTATATGTGGCTATATTCTCTAAACTCAACCTATGGAGCACATATTATTTCTCAATTTAGAGAAAAAATTGTTTTTAAAAAATTGTATTCCAACGTCCATCTTCCACAGTGGTAAAAGTCAACCAGCACCCCACCACTCCAATTTAAATGTGTTTCCTCTTATACAGTCTTCAGAGGTGATGGGGAAAAGTTTCCGTTTTTAAACAACAGGTGATCTGATATGTCATCTTTTCTGAAAGAGCTGAAATGTGTTAGTCTAAAATTCAGCCTTCCTATGAATTGCTTAGTTTTCTGCAAAAATGTTAGTTTTCATTTTTGACTTAGTTTGACAGAGTAGAGAACATGTAATTTTTCAGAAGAATAAGCTCCTCTTTGACAACAGCAAAACAAATAAATGGAAGAAAGAAATCACTATATTTCCTCAAGGATGTTAACATTGAAATGACAAAATATTCCCTTTATTGCATACTTTGCTGCAAGTTGTAATTACACATTTACTTTTAAGAAAACAATCAATCTAATCTCTCCATCCTTCCAACCAACCAACCATCTATCCAACCATTATCCCCAGAAACTATCCCTGGCACAAAGTTGTGTTTTTCTTTCTCATATGTATTTTTACACCATAACTACATATGTGGGTACTCATAAATAATAAATAGCGTTGCTTGACATTTTCTACTTCACATACATATCAAAGATGTCACCATACACTGTCGGGGTTTGTTTTTTCAACCATTCTTTCCCCCTTCTGCACACTTGCCCCACCACTAATTCCTTCTTTCTCAACTTCCCCATGATTATATATACAAACAATGCACACACAAAGTCTCCAGTAAGTCTAAGGATGCGTTTCCTTAGATATTGATTCTTTTATTTAGATGGAATAGATTCTAAGCAGGTTATGTGTTTTGTTTTTAATTTTAAAAGAGGTCCTTTAAAAAATGGCTAAAGGTCCCTACCCCATATCCTCACTTTCAAAATTATGTCCTTCCAGTCTGAGAAGTGTATTTTTACCATTATTTTTAATTTCATTTCCCTCATCACTGCTACTGAGGTGAACAATCTTTTTATACCTAATCTTCTGTGAATGACCCTTGTATATGCTTTGCCCATTTTTCAAATTGAGTTTTGTTGTCTTACCAATTTTGAAATAATTCTTATATGGTAAATATTAATGGGATTCAGGACACACTACCTCAAAGTATGGAACCTTGGCATATTGAATATATTAAACTAAAGGAATTTGAGAAACAGCACATGCAGGAAGAATTTCTGACCTTTCCCTGAAATAGGTCACTGACCCTCAGGTGAGAGATCCCCTCCCTCTACCCAGAGAAAAGAAGACTCCTCATCTCTGAAGATGAAGGGATGGGAAGAAATCTGAACTGGTTTGGCTTGCTGTGTTTCCGCCCATTTACTACTGCACTTCTTCACACCTTTTGTGGCGCCACAATTTTCTAGGATTTTCCACTCTTCATCAAACCTAATATAAAAGTGCTGAGGTTTAAACATGTCATTCAGTCTTCATTTCCTTACGAAGGCTCTCATGTCACACAAAACTCATATTAAATAAATGAACATGTTTTCTCTTTTTAACTTGTCTTCTGTTGCAGGGGTCCTAGCTGAGAATTTAAAAGGGTAACAGAAAAAACATTTTTACTCTCCTAAATTATCACTCGTTTGCCTATCCCCTAACCTACAAATATTTCTTTTCTAAATTAACTCTTTAAAATTTTGCAATACTATTTCTGCCATATGTTTTTAAAGTTTTTATATCGTTAGATATTTTATTATTTACTTTCATATATTTATGATTTCTAACATTGATTTAAAGTTTCTTACCCTTAGAATGTGTATATAACCTCTCAATTTTCTGGTCATTATTCATTTTTCTATGTACCTTAGTTATTTTTCTAATTTTTATGGTAATGACCTATTCAAATTTAATAGTTAATTACTGAGTCAACTTTAATAATTTATATATTGCCAAGACATCATTGATTTCATCTAGATTTTACATTACAGAATTGGTTGTATTGGTTGTATTATAAATCAATTATCTTGTGTCCATGGTTGGTCTTTCTCCATTTTAATCAAAATTTTTTACTCTCTTTTTCCTTTAACAATCAGGCTGAAAAAAATTTGCTATTTTCAAAGAATGATCAGTTGGGATTTCTTTATCTTTTTTTTTGTTTTTTGATTCTAACTTTTATCTGTATCATTCCTTCTTCCTGATTTAATTGTTCTTTAATTTATTATGTTTGGCAAAGGAATTATTTCATTGATGAATTTAAAAAGTCTCAACAAGATTTGAGACAAGGCAGTATAATTTAAGAAAATGAGATTATTAGGTGGGGGAGGGGATCAAAAGACACCTGCCAGCTCTACCCCTATTAAGCCGAGTATGCCTTTTAGTAAGTCATTTAATCTATCTAGTTAATAGCGTCCACATCTTGCTATTTTCAAACGACACAAATTGAGAACAGGCTGACAGTCACTAGAGGGGAGAGGGGAGGGAATTTCAGGGGAAAAGAGGAAGGGTTTAGAGCAACAAGTATAAAGGACACATGGACAAAATCTATGGTGTGTGGAAATGGGAGGGAGGTGGGGAGGGCAGGGGTGGTGGGCTGGGGTGTGAGTAAAAGACAGAAAACTGTACAAGATCAACAATTTAAAAAAATACTGATAAAAAAATAGTGTCCACATCTTAAACCGAAGAGAGAATACAGAGTCTCAAGATTCCTGTTAGGTAAAGAATTACACCTGATAGAACTGACAAATATTATGGAAAGAATAAGAGACCTTGAATCAACTGAACTAGGAATCATTGCCTTTAGAAACAATATCTGAGAAAATTCAATTTATCTATGATAGTGAAATATGATGGTGAGCTATACTCATTCTGTGAATGTTAAGGTCATAATCTAAGATATTTCACAAACGTGAATGCCCTACTACAAGATATTTTTAAAGAAGATACATCTAAGTCACATTGAAGATGACAGTGAAAGATTAAAAAAAGAAAAGAAAAAGTACCATGTCATTAATCTCATCCTCATATATTTCTTAGAAGAAAATAACCTGGAATTAAAATAATCCCAAATAATCCAAAATACTCCATAAACTTCTTGCTCTTGAAAACAAAATTTTATATATATTTATTTACATATTTACTAGAATAAATCACACTGATAGATTTGCAAAGAGTCTGAGACCTGAGAGAGGTTGAAGAAGACTATTCTAAAATAATAATCCAATTTTCTACCTTCAGTCTGTGATGAAGCTTTTCCATGATCACACTTTCATTCTTTCACCAGAGACCTTTTCCTTCTTAGACAGCTACAACTAGTAAAAACTCTAATCTACATCAAGTCAGAACTTAACCTTTGACATTCTCATCATTTTTCTTTATTTTAGTCTTTGGAGCATGACAGAATAAAACAATTCCCCATTTCTAAAATGAGCTCTTTACATAGTATTTCAAGGTAGTCATCTTAGTTCCAAGATATTTTTGTTTTTCAGGTTGATAGTCAAATGGACATAACATAACTGATTCTAAATTTTCCTCTCAAGGAAGTTGGTTTTACCATTCATGAAAACAATATTTTTTATTTTTAAAAAGTTCTATAATGGAAGTTCACTAATTCTGACAAAGGGAATAGAGAACTCTAAATTTACTGGTGAATTTCAAAAAGTATTTAGAGAAAACAATTGCATCATGTTGACATATGTGACCTCAGGGATTCTGTAGAATTATCACAGACTTAATTTACTTCACTAAATTTTTGGAAACTGTAAGTCATAAAATTCTCTTGAAAAGTATTGTTTAAACTAGGGGTCATTTGTCAAAGTATTTTTCATGAATGGATTTCAACATATCTTCAAACTTTAGCCAAAAGTCATTTTTGTACTTATTCTTATTAATTCAGAAATAATAAATGCATAAAATCATTATTTTAAGTGGTACTGAAAACAAACATCATTTACATTAATTCTTTGGGGGAATAAAGGGCAAGGAATAATTAGTGGAATGAAATATAACATCATACAAGGGAGGACAAATTCCAAGATGAAAAAGAAAGCTCTGTAAAACTCAACACTCCAATTAAATAATTATACAAGAGGAATACTTACGGATACAATTCTGAAAGTCGTTCAGCTATTGCATAAGCTGTCGGGTCTCTGTCTAAGGCATACAGAGTAATATCTGACTCTTTCTCCAGAATGGCTCTTGCATGTCCTCCTGAACCAAACGTCATATCTAGAAAAATCTAGCCAATACAGAAAAAGAAAATTACCACTTAGCTTGAACAAAACTTATACTCCCTAGCTACATTAATTTCTAGAAGCACCCAATGATTTTCAGAGCTGATGGCAAAATGCAAAAAGTTACAATGTTTTGCCTAGAATTCAACTTGTTGTACAAGAGATCTGGATCAATTATAAGTGATCAGTCCAAAAGAATTGGTCAGAGGACCAGTATAATGATAATCTCTGGTACAGGCTGGCCAATTCAAGACAAATTCAGATTTCACTCCACAAGGTCGAACCGGCCACAGTGTTGTGTGCTGCCAGCTTTTCAGTGCTCTCCAACACTTGGCTGGTAATGGTATTTCCAACAGTCTCTCATCATTTAGAAACAACCTACAGTTAGTGTGGCTCAGTTTACCTCAATTTCTCTACATGCCTTGTATTAAACATAAAGATACTTGAAAATAAATAAGAGCAAGAGAATACACCTAAAAATAAATGGTCAAAGGACAAATCTTTAAAAATCTAACCTGCAAAATTGACAAATTAACAAATCTGACTTGGATAAAATCCCAAGGTTTAAGTCAAAATGCTTATATTCTAGCTTTGCCACTAAGTAGCTCTATATTTTTGGGAAAGTCACTTAAAATTCTGGTGCCTTTAGCTTTCTCCAGGATTTAGAAAGAAAAAAGAAGATCTAGAAAAATGGTATCACCAATATTTACCTAATTGGTGAGGTGACATATAATTTCTCATCTAAACCAATGCAGCATTTTGAGAGTGAAAGGCATGCCAGTAACAATTTTGCCAGGAAAACAGGACATGATGGAGTGTTACATTTAAATGCTGGATCATTCTACTTACACAGTATAGTTACTGATAACTGGTTCTGAATCTACTGCTTGGCTATGTTATTTGGTCACACTATAAAGGAAACAGGTCACAGTTGGGCAAAAACCCAACCCGGATCATAAGAAACATGAATGAACAACTTCATTGATTGTGGCTGATTTGGAAGTAAAGACGCTCTCAGCACATCCCCTCAAAGTTATGCTCTTGATTTAATGTGCTTTTTCCAATAAACTTCACTGATGCTGTGAAAGTAAAAACAATTATGCCAATAATAATACTGAATACTATGACAAATTCACACACTATAAGCCAAACTGTTGAAAAATTTTAAACACACACTTTTTAAAAGTCCAAGATGAGAAATTCCTGCAATGAACTTGAATATTTCTCTGCCCTGAATGCTAACACATTGTAGGGTGAGCGGTCAGAAACAAGGAACAATTATGCTTTGATTTTTTGCTACCAGCTACCATGCTGAGTCTCAGCCTCTGAGCAAATCCTCAGAAAAGTTAGTCTACTATTTGGAGAATGATGGGGAAGAAATCTCCTGATAAAAACTGAGAAGAGGAGGGATGTAAAATACAAGAGATGTTAACGTGATGAAAATGTACAAGCACTGCATTTTAACATGAATATGTCAGCATAAGTTAACCTTGTACTTCCATCGCTGTCAGCACAAAAGGCAGGACTAAACGCATTTTTCACCATTTTTAAACGGTAACTTTAAAACAATATCTAAAGTCTTGTTGTTTGTATTAATTTCTCTTCCCACTCTGTATACTTATTTCATTTATCTCCGAGTAGGTAAAAGTCTTCCACCATACCTTATCCCACTTGTAAAACTGCCAGGCCTTTAGCATAATTTAAACAAATAACTTTCCCCAGGTAAAACTGTAAACTATTTTCTTGCTGTGGCCCAATTTCAAGCCTTGTTATAAATCTGGATTTAAACTAACAGTATATCAAATAAAATAATTTGCATATGATTACTTTATCTCAAGCTAGGAAAGTCCCAATCAATATTTAAAAGGAAAAACACTCATCATTAAAAATATTCTGGAAAATGTGAGTGAGATGATGATTATAATTTACATGATTATTTTTTAATATATCATGATTATGCCCTTGGAGATGTACTGACAATCAAGGATGGTTTCATAGGAAGAAATAATCCATTATTTCCAGTCAAGTATGACAAACAAAAGTGGGAGACAGATGGGGATTTATGAAACTACAAGTGAACTCCACCGTATGCTTTGGGTTAATAGGTGACTGGAGCCATCAACTTTCATTTTTAAAATTGTTATATACATTGTTCATCAAATATAATAGTGAATCACCCAGCACTACAATTGAACAGGGAGCCCCTTCTCTCAGGTCATTAACTTGACAAGAGACCACATTTTTAAATTTGTACAAATGGATAATAAAACAAGAAGACTGGACAAATTTGTGCTTAACAAATGTACACAAGAACAAATGAACCTGAATGTTTCGAAATAATCCTCTCAAGGTCTCATCTATACATATATTCAAATGTATTCAAATGTATATTGTATGCTCCAAACATATATGAAACTCTTTCTTTGAAATTACCCGATACAATTTTTCCAAAAAGTCAAACTGATATTTGATACCAAGAGTTTATTCCGCTAATTTAACTTATCACTTGTATATAAGCCTGTCCAAATCATTTTAACTCTCTGGGCTTCAACTGCTTCATGTAAGAAATGGGGATAAAATGTACCCCAGTTTAAGCAGCTGGCTGGATGATGGATGAACTGAGGGAGGACGGACCCCGATCATGGTGTTACCAGTGCAACCAGTGAGTTCTCTGATCCTCTGTGATCCCAGAGGACCTGCGCAGATTAGAACAAAAGGCATCTCAGGGAAAATTAAGTGTGGCAACTGGAAGTGATAAGATACAGGGCCTCTGCCTAGCTCTGGATGGTGTGTGTGAGAGTGTACTGGGCAGGGATTGGGGAGGCTGATAATGGGGACTGGTGGCTTAGCACAGGGAGCAGGGGCTCGGAACCAAATGAAGGTGATTTAAAGGAAAAAATCCTAGCTTTTGAGAGAGGATTCATAACTATAATTCTCTAACTTTGCTACCAATTTTTTAATTTTAAATTTATTTTTAATTATAGTTGACATACAATATATTACTTTCAGGTGTACAACATAGTAATTCAACATTTATGTGCCTTACAAAGTGATCACCACAATGAGTCTAGTAACCATCTGTCACCAGACATAGTTATTACAATATTATGGACTATATTTCCTATGCTGTACTTTGCAACCCCGTGACTGCTTTGCTACCAATTTAATATGGTACATCAGTGTACAATAGTATCTGCTTAGCAAGTAGCTAGTGATTTAATGTGAAAAAAGGGCTCAGCATCCAAGGTAACTATGATAGAGAAAGCAACACTCATTTGTGTTTATGAATTCAAGATATAAGGATCATTACCATAGAACCATGTAAAATAGTTGCAACATATCCAACTTTTGACTCATTTAATATCAGTGCATTCCTAATATAACAAATTAATTCATTAATAAACAGAATTTTTCTGGAACATTAACAATGGTCTGTAATTAATAGTATTATATCTCTATAGTACCATGTTTTATTTGCCAATCAGTTCTCCCTTACATTTGAAATTTTAAAAAATGAATATTTTTTATTTTAGGTTAGCTCTTTCAATCAAATACAACTAAATGATATTTTATCCTAGATGGTTTTTTAAATACCATTGAAATGATTAGATTCTACCTTTCACCAGGATGAGTCACACTTGAATATTGTGCTATAGCTGTGCATCTGATATGGACAAGGCAAAGATACAAAATTTCAGAGCTCAAAAGGATGTAGCAGACTATTTATTCCACCTCCTCATTTTACTTATGAGGAGACTAAGGCCCAAAGAGGGGAGCTGATAGCTAGTTGAGTGCAAAGCTAATACTAAAACCTACTCTGTCCTCTTCCCACTTCACCTCATAATACTCCCCCATTCAAATTACATAATTGAACTGAAATTAAAAACAATCATTCTTTGAAAAAAGTATTTTTCCTTAATGTGAAGATAGATGTGGGAACTTTGTATCTTTTTCAAACTTATTTTTCAATTATAGTTAACATACATCATATTAGTTTCGGGTAAGCAACATAGTGATTAGACATTTATATACCTTATGAAGGGATCACTCCATAGGAAAAAAATCATAGTTAAATTCTGTAATTATCCATCGCTCTGTCTTTCTACAGAATATCTGGTACTACACTCTCATACCTCTCAAAAGCGATCGGCTTTAAGACTTAGCTAAGGCTGCTCCCTGAAGAGGGAGACTGACAGAAATCAAGCGATTTACCAAATATCATCCTGCAGAGAGTAGTAATTAGCTGATTTGTTTCCAATCCAACAGTCTAACCATTGAAATTTTCAGAGTGGAACAACACTGTTAAAATCTGACATGAAAACATTTTTAGCCATGAACAGTATGAGGGCAGCTCTTCAAATTTCATTTCCCTAATGTTGATTAGTCATTTCCAATCTGTGCAAGACTTTTAATAGTAAGTTCTCATCTGAATTTGGAAACAATATGGCTGATTTCACTTTAAAATTTCTTCTTATGATTATTTTCTTTTCTGGCCATCATAAATTTTGAATTTTTAGAATTAAAGTCCTTTTGAAAGAATTTTAAATTTCACCTATTTGCAACTGCTAGTTTCATTTTCAAATACTAAAATATCTCAGCTATATATTAAACTTTCTGGATTCTTTTTTCTGGAAGTGATTATATTATAATATATGACATTAATTAATAATCTGTATTACTTACTGACTATTCAATGTATATTAGGCCATCAAAGCAATACAAAGATATTAAGTTATGGGTTCCAATATGGTGAGAAAATTTAGGCATGCACACAGTAACTACTAGTAAGATGAAATCAGCAATATAAGAAAAGCATACATAACATTTTATAAGGTGTATAAAAATAGATTTCATTTTAATGTGTAGTAAGATGGATGAAATGGAGATAAGTCATAATTCCTCAGGGCCTGAAGGCTGAGCAGTACTCAGGACTCATCCTTTGTTTTTGCTCTCCTACATTCCACAAATCCAATCAGTTACCAAAGGCTGTTGATTTGAACATATAAAAATGTTTCAAATCTTTCCAATCCCATTTTTAATTTGCTTTATTACTACAATAGGCTCACAACTCATGTCCATGCCTGTAATCTCAATTCTTTCTAAAATAAAACTGCAGCATGTAACAATCCTATTTAATCCCCCCTCACAGGCTCTTCAAATTCAAGCTTCTGGCACAAGGGATAATATTCTTCATTTTCTGGCCACTGCACTTCTCTCTGACATCATCTTTCACTAGTCTCAGACATGAATTTTACAACATTTTCTCTAGCCATATAGTTTGTGCACTTACCAAACATGCCAAACTGTCTCATACCTTTCTTCCTTTTTGCCTCATTCCATCTCTCACAAAATTTCATCTCAAACAATTATGCCCATAACTCTATACTAAGAGTTGGAGAAACAACAGAAGGCCAACCCAGAATTGGTCCCTACTCTCATTTCAGCCTGTAGGTCTTAGTGTCTTTAATGCACTGCTCTTTCTTTCTAGAACACACCTCTGTAAGATACCCTAAATATCTGTGTCCCCACTGCCAAATAATACATGATGCACAGACTATAATAAAAAAATATGTGCTGAATAAATAAATAAAAACAGAGAGAACTGAATCTTATTAAAGGCACAGGAAAGTATATGTCATGTATACAGAGGGCCAGTTGGACCTAAATCCAGGATTTATTAAAATAAGATGATGGAAGGGAGAAAACGGGAGAAAAGAGAAACAGGGAGAAATTAACAACTCTCTACATGCCAGATATTATGCTACTTCTTGTGATATGTCCCCTATTATAATCCTCATAGTATCCCTCTGAGATAGACAAACTAGGAAATAATGCTGGTAAGACAGTGTGAAGTTAAACTGTAGCAGTCCTAAAATGCCAGGTTAAATAACTTGCATCATGCTTGATAGATAATAAACAGGTTCTTGGACTTCTTTTCTTTAAGTACAAAAAATAATTTGCCTGCCAACAGTATTGGATAGATGGTAGGGTGTGAGAACACAGAGGTGACCTAGGGTAGGGCAGTCAGGTGAGAGGGCAAAAAGCATGAGCTGGCAACTGAAATGGACAGTAACAACAACAATAACAATGTTGGTGCATTTATTGAACTTATTTCACGCCGAACATAATGCTAGATGTTTTAGCTACATTATTCATTCATTTTATACATAATCTTAAATACATACATACACATGCATGCACACACACATACAATTAATTGAATGTGATTCTCAAAACTACACTCTGAGGCAAGTTACTACTTCATTACTACTTTACAGAGGAGAAAGGGTAGATTTAGAGAGGGGTAGGTAATTTGTCTGAAGCACAGCTAATAAATGGTAGAGGCGGATTTTAAAAACAATTCCATCTCCTAAACCTATACTACTTTGCTTTTTGTTTTTAATAGAGGTAGAATAGACTAATTAGATATGGTGAGCGGAGAAGTGAAATAAAAATTAATCACAATGCATGTCATCTGGGTAACTTAAGAAGAAACCATTTATTACGCAATTATTAGATGTCAGCACTCACTGTGCCACACATTTTAAAAGCTTGATTAATTTAATTATCTGTATGATATATAAAATAATCCAATTTTACAAGTGAGTATATTAGAGCTATTTCCTAGAAAAACATGAATTGGTCAGTACAATTATGTACAGACATAGAAATAAGAAAAGCATTCCTTTTCCCTCCCGTCCACACTGTCCCTACCTCCCCCACCACCTCACAATTAGTGTAAGAAAGGACAAGAAACAACTACTTACTCCAGAAGACAGATAACTAAAAGAATGAGAAAATACAGGCTGCTGGACACGGAGAATAAAAAGGCTTAAAATTTTCATGTGGGAATAGAATAACTCTTTGTAGTAAACTTGAAACACTGAAGTGACGGATAGTACCAAGCAAAGATTTTGAAGAGAATAAAAGTAAAATATATATATATATCTGCAAATGTAACAGCATTAATCCATGGTGGGAACAAGAAGTTTGGTTTCCAAAAATGTTCAAAGAACATTAAGTTCCAATTATATGTTTAAAATCTCATCCTAATCAAAAACATTGATACATTAAAAATACTAAGATAAATAACATTCATTATATATGCATCTTATATCATGCAGCCTTTGGGAATATTGTGGCGCAAATATTGTGTATCTACCTGGTACGCACATTTACCAAAGGTGGGGGTGAGTGCTTTGATATAATTAGTGAGGCAAAAGTTAACAGAGATGAGCTAGCTATTCAGATATTATATGATTATGATATGATGAATATTTGGACAAAAAAAAACTTCCTAGAGTTATCTGTTTTATAATCACTGATATCTTTATAATGCTAAGGCAACCTACTGTTCTACCACTGTGTGCTGAATCACTCAAGACTATCACTGACTTCTCTCTTATTTATCTTTTCTGCCTAATCTATTGACAAGCAGGCATTTGTCACAGTGCTGCATTTGAATCCTGAAATAAATTAGAACGTATAATTGTGAACATAGAAGGCCATTGACCTTAAAGTCAGCTAACATTGTGAACAAACATTTTTCCTCCCAAATCCCTTGATTTATTATTGCCTTGTCAAGTTCTGTTGAGTATCTATCTGCTACGTGCATATTTTAATTTGCAACTATTACATGGGTTTATGTAAAAGGAAAAAATCTCAAAAGAACATAAAAGCTATACCACAAACAAAATAATCAATGCATTGCAATAAATTTATCTCTTTTCCATTCTATCAAGAGCATGGTGTTACTATGACTCATTCTGCCCAAATTCTGCAAACACTTCATCTTGTAGCTTCAATTCTATCCTATTTACAACAGAAATCTTTGTCATAACAAAACTCATCTTTCCCTTCTTTATAAAATATGTTCTTCAATTAGATTAAATAATCAGACTATTCATCCTTCTTGTTGATGAGTTGCTTTTACTCTTATCTGTACCATGGGATGAATTTCAATCCTAAGTCCCAGCCACCTATTATGGACCGTCACTGGATCAACTTGCAGATGCAATGGTTGAATTAACAAAAATAGCTAAAAACAGTATAGCATGGTGGGTCTCAATAACCTTAGTTTCACAGAGATCTCTAGCTGAGACAACGCCAATCTGTCAACATCTTTTTTAGTAAGAAAATTAGTTTTTTTCTACATCATCAAGAAATGATTTCAACATATTCTGGACAAACTTTCCCATGAACACATTCTATAACTACTGAGAAAGCTAAACAGGTATTTTCTTTTAAGAATCATTATAGCAGTTTGAAAAATAAAGTGAAAATAATGCAATATTAACCTCTTTAATCAATGTATTTAGCAAATGTTCTTTTCAATTTTTTTCGCGAGGTACTGCAGCACAAATCATTTTACTGATGGCAGTTATAACATGGTTCTGATGTTAAATTCTTACCAGCATTATTAAAAAAAAACCAATGATGGTAAACTTTTTTATTACTTGACCTTCAAATAACATCATTTTTACAAAAGTCACAGCAGACCAATACACTTACCTATTAGTGCCCAATCCACTGTTTGTGTATGTGTGTATGCGTGCACAGCTGCAGACATGTGTGTGTATGTACATGGATGCTGCGTTTGTGTAGGAGCAGGGGAGCAGGAACTTCCATATTCTTTACCTTGTTTAAACATGTGATTCAAGTTTGGACAACTCTCAAACTCAGAATACGAAAACACTAAACCACCGTGAAACCGTTGTATGGAAATATTAGAAAGTAAAATTTAAGGACTGAGAAATAGTTTCATAGGCAAGTAAGAGGAAAAATGATTGGGAAAGCATATTTAAAATAATTTAAGCCCTGGCTGGTATAGCTCAGTGGATTGAGTGCAGGCGGTGAACCAAAGGGTCGCCAGTTCGATTCCCGGTCAGCGCACATGCCTGGGTTGTAGGCCAGGTCTGCAGTATGGGGCGCGCAAGAGGCAACCACACATTGATGTTTCTCTCCCTCTCTTTCTCCTTCTCTTCCACTCTCTCTAAAAATAAATAAATAAAGTCTTTAAAAATAAAATAAAATAATTTAAAATAATTAGAATAGGCAGGTTCAATGAAATAACTAAGTTCTTTTAGAACAAACTTCTTTGTGACATTCAAGTATTATATAAAGTAAAAGACAAGACATAAATGAGGCAGCAGGGTGTAAAAGAAAGAGGCTGAAGGTCAAAATGTCTGGTTTCTGGTCCAGAATTTATTATTTAATTGCCATAAAAGTTGAACAAGTAAGTTCAGTTTTCTAAACCTCATATTCCTCCTGTGTAAACTGGGATAAATATATCATTGTAGTCCATGTTACCGGGTTATTGGGATATGCAAAAATAAGATAATGTGCATGGAGAAATGTGACAATAGTATAGTGCTCTATAAATATTTTATTAAAATGCATTTAACTTAAGAAAATAATTATTCACAAAAGCCTACATTCCATAATAATTTTTACTAAATACAAGTTTTTAGCCTACAAGACAATATTTCATGGCTTCTGAACGTTAAGAAAACCTTCAGTTGGTGGGTGGTTTTTAAAAGGAGCTTCTCAATAATGTAACACTTCTGGAGACACAAATTTCACAGAATTTTAAATGCAATAAAAATTTCCAATGGATATATCTGAAATAAAACAATTCCATAATCAGCCTTACTTCACTGTGTCTTAAAACTAAGAAAACATCTGTGAATTATCTTTTAATTCAGCCCAAATTTTTAAAAACACAGTATATTACATGATCATTAATATTCTTTAAAGACATTTTTGGGGGGATACAGTGAACTTTATTGATGGTGCATGACAAGACAGGGCTCCCTAAGCCCTTCCCCTCTTCAGGGGGTCTAGGATGGAAACTGGAGGTCAGGAGATTCTCAGTGTGTTGGGGGACTGATCTGGGGTAAGGACTCCTCGGCAGCTGAGGGTCTCTCTTCCTGTTGCTAAAGACATATTTTAGAATGTAAATATTATTACTTTTATTTTGCAAATAATAATAGCTTTAAAGATTTTTATTTTTGCCCTTTAAAATTTTACCCTACTACTAATCATATTTTGAAATATGTAAACAACTAACTCTATGTAGGAACAATGAATTGAACAGTGTGGCTAATTTAACTAAACTGATATTCTAACCTATTTCTAGGAACAAAGCACCTATAATTTTGCAATTTTTAACTGACTAGGAAGACTTTATACAACTTTCACAGTGATTGACTCAATGGAAGAAATATTCATACTAAAATCAATTAGCTGATTATCTTGACCGTAATGTAAAAATTGTGCACTTAATTTTATAAATTCTGTATGGAGAACACAGAATTTTGGAATATAAATTTTCTATGGAGGTACAAATTATAAAATATACTCCTAGTTTCCTAATGGAAACTTGGAAAGTCTATTTGGAGAGACCAAATACACATCTACAAAATGATCCAATAACAAGGAAGAAAATTCCAGGCATGCCAAATGTTAACATGACAATGTTAACAAAGAGTAAACTATCCTTTAGGGAAGAAATTAACACTCTATGCAGCGGTGGTCTGAAAAGTCTCCTTTATCAAAGAAAACGGCACCAAGTTAAATCTGGATTATAACTACCTAAGTACCCAAGTACCTGAGGAGAAACATTTAAAACAAAGGCAAAGAAACGTTATTCTTAAATCATTAACTGACTTAATTGTATGCAATACAGGATTTGAAATAAGAAATAAGCAGGTTGATTGTTAGGTTGTTTAACCTTTCCGACTCTGCCGTTTGTTATCAAATGCAGACAAAAACACTGACCTTACAGAGTTATTACAAAGATTAAATGAATTTGTGGTGAAAAGTGCTTAGAATACTTTCTGGCACATAATGAGAATCTGAAAAAAACCCTACTACTTCCACTGACAAGAAGCAGGAGAACAGATGCGAACCCATGAAGTGACAGGACTTGTACCAGAATAATGACAGATAGGGGAAGGAAAGGTCCCTCTGAGGGAAATGACAGAAGGAGTGCTGCCAATAAAAAGTATTCTGAGAACTAAAGCTTATTTTAAATATAAGCAATAAATTGGAAGAAGCGTTGAAGTTGTCACAAAGCTTTCAAACCAATTTCCATGAAAGAATGACGATAGCACTGACCAAAAAAAAAAAAAAAAAGGTTTCATCAGAGGAAATCACGTGTTTTTCAGGGAGTCACCATGATCCTTTCAAAATCTGACTCTGAAGCACCAATTTATAAGCAGGTATTTTTCTTTAGTACCCATTAACTACTTTTAATTTATCAAGGTAGTTTTATATCTAAATCAATGACATGAACAGGCTTTGTGTATCAATTCAAGATCACTTGCAAGCAATAGGTCATATTATAGACAGGCCCTTTCATTATTACTGATAACAATGGCAAAGATTCATTAGATTCTTTCTACTTGCCAAGCAGAGGGTTATTGTACATAACAAGACCATGAAGCAGATACTATCATTTTCATTTCATGTACACAGGTAACTCACCTAAGGCTGAATGGTTAATAAATTAAGAAGACATCTGAACTCATGTAGTCTGTCCTTTGAGTCTATGCGCTTAACAAAACCTCCTATAATTTCCTATAATTTGGTTTTGAATAGCACAAATATCAGATCATGGTAGCCCTCTTCTGCTCAGAACTTTGTGATGGCTTCCCATTTCACAAAGTCCTGCTTCAAAATTTGCCCAGCACACCACACCCAACTCGTGTGATTTAACCTGCTATGCCTAACTCCTGGATCAGTCTGCTGCAATCACCAAAGCCTTCCTCCTGTCCCTCAGACACTCCTGTCACAAATGCCTTGCACTTAGTGTCCCATCTGCCTGCCCCTGGCAGCCCAGACGGTAAAGGACAGAGCACGTGTGCTGTATTCTCTTTTAACTCTTTGCTTAAAAATAATCTTCTTAGCAAGGCTATCCCAGTAAACTATAATCCCTTTACTCATCAACACTCACTTCACAGAATTTTATGGCTTTACATTTTCTCCATAGCACTTATCTAATGTAATATATCTTATACCTTTCTGTTTTTAATATGTTTATTGTCTATGTCCCATCATTTGAAGACAAGCTCTAAGAGGATAGATACACTTTTGTATCTCTAGTACCTGAAACAGTGTCTGTCACATAAAACTCAACAAATATTTGTTGAATGTATACACAAACAAATGAATATGATGTATTGGTAACAAAGCAAATTTTGTATTCAAAAGAATAAAAGAGAAAAGAGAACAGGAATTAATATTTACTGGCCCTGGCCAGGTAGCTCAGTTGATAAAGAGCATCATCCCAATATGCCAATGTTGAAGGTTCAATCCCTGGTTAGAGACCTTACCAGAATCAACCAATAAAGCATAAGTAAGTGGAACAACAAATCAGTGTTTCCCTTTCTCTCTCTGCCTCCCTCTAAAATTAACTGAAATTAAAAAAAAATATTTATTGTGCATCTATGTTTGCCAGGAAGTCTACTAGGTGTTTAGCATGTACTAACTCACTCAATGTTAATCTAATTCTCCTGTGAGGTAGATATTATTTGCCCTCCCTATCTTACAGAACATTAATGAGACTGAAATTAAGCAGCTTTCCCCAAAACAAGCTATAGTAAGTAATGAAGCCAAGATGTGAACATTGGTCTTTTTAATTGAGGGTCCATATGATTCCTGCTTTATCAACTTGTCTCCTGTAAAGTATTTTAAGTTATGGCTAGGATTTCCACATCTAATCTAGCAAGAGCTTTTAAAAACATTTCCATAAGTAGGCCTCATCATATTCATGTGGAGGGATGCAATTATAGGTAACTTTTCCAATGAACACTATTATGATGATTACTTTTATGTGTTGACCTGGCAAGGCTATAGTAATGCAGTTATTTAATGAAACACTAAGAAAACATTATCTGTGCAGATACTTGGAAGATGCAGTTAACATCTAAAATCAGGTGACATTAATCTCCATAATATGAGTGGGGCCTCCGCAAATCAGTTAAAAGGCCATCAGAGCAAAACCTAAGATTTCCTACAGTGAAAGGAAATACTTCCTCAGGACTACAACATTAATTCTTGCATAAGACTGCGGACTGCCACCTGCCCTACAGATCTCAGACTTGCTAGCCCATGCAAATATGTAGCCAATTCCTTAAAATAAAACTCTTAATGTATATGTATATATATGTAACCCTGAATACTGCCTAAATGTCTGAAACAATAAATAGAACAAAACAGAAAGTCTAGATATAAACTTCTAGCAATGCAGGGTATACAACAGGTGATAAACATCTGTTAAGCATAGATGAACAAATATATGGCTTGCTTACAGAAGAAAAGAGAGGAAGTCTACCAAATCCTTAAAGAAAACATTATATGTCAGGAAAAGCTGTTTAAATAAACTTCGGATTGGCATTAAATGAAGATCTTGTTTAATTTGACTAGTGTTATCAAAATTCATTGAAGATAACTGGAATTAGTGTTAATGACTTTATTTGACTTGGATCTTATATCACCTTCTTTTAGGTGTTCTTTACTATGGAAATTGGCACAAGGTATAATTTTTGACATAACTAATTCAACAGAACCCCAATAAAGTGTTGTCAAAACCATATAGGTACACTTAAGAACAGTGAAAATGGAATTAGCAAAGGGGATTCATTTAGAAAAGAATCTCTGCATGACCATGAAAAACCAATTTAAAAGGTGAGCTTTAATATTGTGCAGAATAAAGAAATAATTCACATGAAAATAAATTGTACACTGTGGATCACTACACAAATATTATTTTGCCATTAAATATTTTATGGCACAATATTGTCACCATAAAATATTTAATGGCAAAATAATATACCACATACCACATAACCCTACCTCAAATGTACTGAGAAATATTGTCTTTCAAAATGCCAGAGATCAAAAACCAAAAATTAAATCAGGCAGTGAAAAGTATTTATTACCTACAAAAATAATTTAAAAGCTTGAAAGTCTCACAATAACAGACCTACTACCTGTGGAGTTTGCCGGCACCGGGACTCTCGAAAGCCTAGTTTGTGAACAGTTCACAAATCCTACATTGTGTGTCTCCTATTCTTCCCCCAATTATGACACCCTACCCCCAACTTCAAACAGTACAGCTGGAGTACTAGAAGCAATAATTGAAAGTAATACAAGTATTTCAGAGCTACAGTAGTATTTAAACATGAAATGTGAGCATTACTGCAGGAATGACTTAGGTTTCTAAATAGTAAGTGTAACATAAACTACTATAAATATATTTTTAAGCACCAGGACAATATTATGTTAGGATGCAAAGGGAATGGCTTTTTTTATAAGTTACTTTATTGTTGTTCAATTACAGTTATCTGCATTTTCCCCCCACCACTCCCTGCCGTTCCAGCCAAGGGAATGACTTCTTAAAAAAAAATCAAAATCTATAAATTGCTGTAACAAAGGGAAGCTACTCTTCCCTATACTTGTTTTCTTTTTTTAAAGTGGTTGTTCTGAGTTTTTTCTATTTATTAAAAACAACCATAAAAGTCCTTTATTTCAAGTCATTCTAAATTAAATCGTCTTAAATCATTTCTTCTGGATTTAAAAAGAAAACATTATTAAACTAAACAAAAAGTCAATTTTGCTAATCATTCTTTCAACCATCACTTAAAATTAAACTCCTGCCCCCAATTCTCTATCTCCTAGATGTTATGTTTCAATACACATTCCTTCAGTTAGGTTGACAATCTTTAAAGTCTGAAAATCTTTTAGTTATGCCAAGCTGTGTATTGCAGGTGTTATCATTTATTGTCAGGCAATATCATTTCTGTGTTTATAATGCAAAGAACCAAGCCTCTTTATCTGATATACTGTTAAGAGAAGATAATACAAAATAGATAAGACATAATATTTGAATAAATACCAGATCCTGAAAAAACAGACAAATAAGCAAAGAAGTTTAGCTGACTTATCTATGTTTTAAGTAAAACATAGTAACACAAATAACTTCAGATAATCTGGTTAATCACTACGAAAAAGGCTTTAAATATATAAAGACTGACATACCGAACAGGTCAGGAGAAGGCTAATGAAAAATAATCAATACTGAAATATTAGCCCAGATCAAGAAAATTCTTACTCTTGCCAAGAGAAAATAAACATTAGGCAGAAACATTTGGCACTTTTCTCTCAGTAAGTAAGCTATTTTATTGTCAGGACATGATACTAAGTTGTATTTTCTAACTATTAGTTTTCACAGTTGTCTTAAAAATAAATTGACCTGACTTTCACAAGTTTATCCAATTTCAGGAATGCAATTGTTGTTACTTCTTAAAATACATCTGTGTCAAAAGAACTCTTCTATAATGTATCACCATTTGCTTTTCTATACTTGAAATTTATAATTAAACAGTAAAATACTACCCCCAAAGCCTGAAATATACTGCATATTTAAAGCCACATATTATTTTTAGAAAAGGTATTTTAAGTTTCTAAAACTTAAAAGTAGTCTAAAAAAAGACTACTATTGACTAATTAAATTGTTCTAGCAAAAATATTTTTATAAAAAGATACAGCACTTAAAAGGTAAATTTATGTTAATATAAAGCGCAAGTAAAAATTAGATTTTTTTATCTTAAATTTCTATTCCAGGTTTTTTCTCAGTCTCCCAATTTTAGTTAATTATTGAATTCTCAAGAATACCGCACAAAGGACAAAAAAAAAAAATCACAAAAAGGAAGGAAAAAAAGCAATCTGAATTACCTAAACCAGACAAAGACATTATAATAAAACGTACACAAATTTTAACAACTTATATAGACTAAATGTTTGCTTTAGAATTTCAGACAAAACTTTAAGTAAAAGCATTATCACCAATTTTAAATTCTACAGTCAAGTATAACAACATTTGTGCTGATTCAATTCTACAAAATAATTTATAACTTCAAGGAGAACTTTAAAATAAAAACCTTATTATGATAATAATATGAAAGACACATCACTTGCCTTTGGGAGGTTTACAGCATCTGTCTGCTGTCAAGCAAAGTTAATAGTGGGATCAGTGTTATAACTTCATTACACATTATAATGTAAATAAAATCTAGGATAATGCTCACTGGAGCCAGTCTACAGCTATTACTTTAGTTGGACAAGTTTTAACTAAAGCAAATGAGTTAAGTAGAGCAAATATCGCCTTACTCCATCATTACAAATGTTAAAAGTTTGCTTATTTTGTTAATAAATACTCTAGTTCACATTAATATTCAGTATATTATATTCATTATATTAATATATTAAATATTATATAATATAAATACTAATATATTTATATTCACATTATTACTCTACTTAATATAAAAACTAATTCTGCCTCTTTTGTCATGATCTTTTTCCAGGTATCAAAATACATGTAATTCAATAGATAATTACTAAACACTTCCTGTAAAGCATTCATGCTAAGCTCTTTATATAATAATGTGGCTGACTCTAGGCAAGTTATTTTACCTCATCAGGCCTTAATTTTCTCAATGATAAAGCAAGGAAATTAAAAAAAAAACTCTCAAGATCAAATATTCTGCAATTCTAAAACAAATAGAATCTAAACATAACTGATTATAAATGAAAAGAAATCCTCTTTGAATTTTTAATGATATTAAATAGACTTGAACTAACTTTATTACAACAACACCATGTGAAAATTAGTTGAAAATTTAAATCCAAAGATAGGTATGTGAAATAATTTTTCCTATAATTTCTGAAAATAGTTGATCTTTATCACCATTTATGAAAATATAAATTATCATGGTTATTGTTACTCATGGGAAAAAAGGTTCACATGAGAAAGGAATTTTATCCATATTTTAGGATGAATGCAAAAAGAAGACACCTACTTCCCTTTTCTAAATAAACTGTTACCCTCACAGGTAAGATAACTATTAAAGGAAGTTAGAAGCCAGAGGCTTCTCTTTATGAGAAGTAATCGGTAAAATAATCATCAGTAATAAACAGCATTCAATAAACTATTGCATAACAATTGATAAAAAATTAGAACAGTCAATGAAGTACAATCTACATTTAAGAGCAGATCAATTGCATTAACTCGAAATACAGAGCACCGCAGTGGGCTCTAGCAGGAGCCTTGAAAAGAAAAATTATAAATCAATGACATTGCAAATATATATAAAATCTGTTTCAAAGAACTCAGTAGTAAAGCCTTCATAACTAAGTGTTATTGCAATGAAAACAACTGATTGCAATCAATTTGTGAGTCTTTCATTTTACTGAAATTTCCCTTACACTGTTATTTGAACAAAGCATAAAATACTCTTCTACGGCACCCTAGTGGTATTTTATAAAATGCAAGGTTGATTGTACGAGCTAGCTAATCACCACAGAGAACCACCAAAAGAAAATGACTCGCTCGCGGACGTCTTCTTCCGCACACATTCCCCAGTTGTACACTCCAACTGATGGAGTCAGCATGTTTTTCAGCTGGTCTCTTTCATTTACTACCCTTTGCTCTATGGTGTATTTGAGACCTCAATAAATTGATCTAGATTTGTTTTTCAAAATAAGAAATTAAGGGATAGATATAAGGAGTTTAAAAACAATACTAAAGAATTCAAATTAGAGCTTTCGGAAAAATCCTTGGAGTTATTTCACAGTCTCTTTTGCTACAAATAATATTTGATATTGACTTTATTTTTTCCTTTTTTAATATATTTTATTGATTATGCTACCACAGTTGTCCCATTTCTCCCCCATCATTTCCCTCCACCCTGCACACCCCCCACTTACATTCCCCCCCCAATTCATGTCCATGTGTCATATTGACTTTAGACGTAATCCTATTTTTCTCTGTTATAACATTCTGTAGGCTTTGTTTCTTTCTTTGGAAAATAAAAAATGAAGAGACAAAGGACATAATGCCATTACACTAAGCACACAAAAATCTTATTTGGCAGTTCAAGTTATTAGCAACTTTGTGACAAGGTTTATATACGGGGGTATTTCCAAATAGTACTTTAAAGAAAAATGAAATTTGGAATCAATGAATCAACACTAAATAATTTAACATTTTTTGTGGGCTTCTGATGGAAATGAAAATTCAACAATATGTTTACTGACACAGTGTTTCAGACAGTTTATAATGTCACCTGTACACTATACTTTATTGCAAGTTCAAATGTGCTCTAGGAAACAAAGCAATAAAATGAGCTATGTACTTAAATTACATGTTGAGCAGACTACAATAAATCATATTTCATGAAATGGAAACATTAAAAATAAGCTAAGATGAATGAGTTACTAAGAAACAAGTTTACATATTTTTATACTTTCATTTAGGTGAATGAACAATTGGAGTTTACTTCAGCAAATAAACACTATTATTTTAAAACAAAAGAAGTTAGTGATGACTTTTCCCAGTGTAAAAAAGAGAAGTAACAGAGATTTGGTATCAATAATTATATCATTTATACTGGGGGAAATTACAATAATAACCATGCTTTTTGTGCTGCGATTATAGATGTTCCCCATGCAACCCCAACACTGCGTACCTCCACTCAACCTCCACCCCGCCCCCGGCCTTCACCACACTATATTTTAAAATATTAAATTTTACATACATATATACACACACACATATATACATATATTATATAATATATAAATGTGTAGAGAGTACATGTAAATGTGTGTAATTTATACTTCTTTGATTATGTATTAATTACAACCCCAGTAGTTCATAAACTCCATGAAAACTTGGATGTGTTCTGCTAACTGTTCTACTCACAGGGCTGCAAACAGTACCTGAAACAGAACTCTCTAAATATTGAGTGAAGGAATAAAAAACATAAAAAATGAGGATGATTCTTCACTTTGCTTTTGCCTTAGGCTGTAAAATAATATGTAAAACGGTTTTAAACCCAAGAGCACTACAGGGTAATAACCGATAAATTGTTTTATTTCTAAGAATTATAGAATAATGGGTTTCTTCTGTTTCACAGAAGAGTCAAGTTGATGTGAACTATCAATAACATAAATGATGGTGATAATAGTACTAATTGTTCGACAGCTATATGTGCTAATCATATCTCAGGATGCTTTGTATATATAATCCCAATAACAATTCTAAAAGATAGGCATTATCATTCTTGCAAATGCGAATAATAAGGACAGACAGAAATTAAGGATCTAGATTAAGAAACTTGCCAGGCTTTTGAAAGATGAGGTTGGGATTTGAGACCAAATCAGCTTGAGTCAAAACTCATAGCTTTTAAAAGAAATCCATACTCTAGATGCATTTAAAAAAAAAAATCTAGGGTAGTGTACCTATTTTATTTTTTACCTTTTTTTAAATTTATTGTAGCTGACACTGCTTAACAAAATTATACAGGTTTCAGGTGCACAAGGCTATGATGCATCCTCTGTACACCGTATTGTGTGTTCACCGCTCCAAGTCAAGTCTCTGTCAGTCACCATTTATCCTGCCCTTACCCTCCTCCACGGCCCGCCCCCACCCCCGCAGTCACACACTGTTGTCCCTCCATGAGTTCTTTTTTCCTCTTTTGCTCAATCCACCAGCCAACCCACTCCCCTACAGCCATCAGTCGGCTCTCTATCTGTGAGTCTGTATCTATTTTGCTTGTTATTCATTTTGCTCATTAGATTCCACATATAGGTGGAATCATATGGTATTTGTCTTTCTCTGTCTGGCTTATTTCACTTAGCATAATGTCCTCCAAATCCACTCATACTGTCACAAAGGATAAGATTTTCTTCTTTTCAATAGCCAAGTAGTATTCCATTGTGTAAATGGACCACACCTTTTTTTATCCAATCATCTACTAATGGATACTTGCTTCCAAATCTTGATTATTGTAAATAATGCTGCAATGAATACAGGGGTGTATATATTCTTCCAAATTAGTGTTTCGGTTTTCAGCAGATATATTCCCAGAAGTGGAATCACTGGATCATGAGGTAGTTCCACTTTTAATTATTTGAGGTACCTCCACACAGTTTTCCCCCGTGGCTATACTGCATTCCCACCAACAGTACAAGAGGATTCCCTTTTTTCCACATCCTCACCAACATTGTTTGTTGATTTATTGATAAGAACCCTTCTGACCAATGTGAGGTGATATCTCATTGTGGTTTAACTTGCATTTCTCTGATGATTAGTGGCATTGAGCATCTTTTCATATGTCTATTGGCCATCTGTATGTCCACTTTGCAGAATTATCTATTTGGCTTTTGGCCCATTTTTTAAATGGATTGCTTTTTCTGTTTTTGACATTGAGTTTTATAAGTCCTGTATAACTTTTGGATATTAATCACTTATCAGATGTATTGATGAATATGTTCTCCCATTCAGTGGATTGTCCTTTCATTTTGTTGATGGATTCCTCTGCTGGGCAAAAACTTTATTTGATGTAGTCCGATTTGTTTTTTCTTTTGTTTCCCAGGCCCAAAGAAATATATGAGAAAACATATTGCTAACAAGAAATGCCCAAGATTTTACTGCCTGTGTTTTCTTCTACAGTTTTACGTTTTTGAGTCTAACATCTGAGTCATTAATCCATTTTGACTTTATTCTTGTGTCTGGTGTCAGAAGGTGGTCAAGTTTCTTTTCTCTTCTTTTTCTTTTCTTTCTTTCTTTTCTTTTCTTTTCTTTTTTTTTTTTTTTGCATGAATCTGTCCAATATTCCCAACACTGTTTATTGAATAGACTAACTTTATCCTGTTGTATGTTTTTGCCTCCTTTCTCAAATATTAACTGACTATAAAGGTATGGGCTTATTTCTGGGCTCTCTATTCTGTTCCATTGTTCTATATGTCTGTTTTTATGCAAGTATCATGCTGTTTTGATTACTATGGCCTTGTACTATAGTTTGATATCAGGTAATGTGATTGCTCCAACATTGTCCTTCTTTATCAATATCACTGTTGCTGTTCAGGGTCTTTTGTTGCTCCATATAAATTTTTAGAATATTTCTTCTAGTTCTGAAATATGCTAATGGTATCTTGATAGGAATTGCATTGAATCTATAAACTGCTTTGGGTAGTATGGACATTTTAATGATGTTAATTCATCCTAACCATGAACACATCATATATTTCCACTTATTTGTTTCATCTTCAATTTCTTTCTTTAGTGTCTTATAACTTTCCTAGGTCTTTTACATCCTTGATTACCTTTATTTTTAGGTATTTTATTCTTTTTGAAGCAATTATGAATAGGATTGTTTTCCTAGTTTCTCTTTCTCATAGTTAATTATTGGTGTATAAAAATGCAGCTGATTTGTGGATATGTATTTTGTGTCTGCTACTTTACTGAATTCATTTATCAGTTGTAGTAGGGCTTTTTTAGTGGAATCTTTAGGGTTCTCTATATACAGCATTATGTTATCTGCAAATAATGACAGTTCCTTTCCAATTTGGATGCCTTTTATTTCTTCTTGTCTGATTGCTGTGGCTAGGACTTGCAGTTCTATGTTGAATAAGAGTGATGAAAGCAGACATCCTGTCTTGTTCCCAATTTTAAGGGAATCATTTTTAGTTTTTATCCATTAAGCATGATGTTGACTGTGGGTTTGTCATCTATGGCCTTTAAATAAGACTCAATTTAATATAAAAAATACAATGTATATCACACTGCAGGACAGTAAACAAATACAGAAAGATGATCTCTGGTCCTATGGAGCTTATTATATATAATTTAAGGGATATTATGGATAGATTTTGAATGGGAAAATATTGTAACAATATATAAAAGTAGCTATTTTATGCTTTTAAAAAATGCAATATTCCCTTCTATTATAACACCTACTTTAGCATTAAACACATTAAGTAAAATGTGGATTAAGTAGGACTGATAATTAAAAACAAATATGCAATATATCTCCTTTACCCAGGGATGGACTATCAGAGCATTCTCAATAGTTTTTCTTTGGGCCACATTAAGTAAAACATGGTTTTCGCAGGTTACACATCCTCCTAGCTGCCTACTCTGTAGGGAAGACAGAAGAGACTATTAGTCTGATTCCTAACTAGTACCTATTATTAATCCTTCTCCCCTTAGAGGAACATATATGTGCTTATTTGCAAATTATTTAGTGATGCATCACCATAAAATTAACTTGAATCTGCTATAATTCTAAAAACTTAAAAGTAAAGTATTTCAAAATTTGATAATGATAAGAGATAATGCTAATTGAGAATTATAAGCCAACTACTGTCCCAAGTACTTACATATATTATCTTTAAATATTATTAGTAACAAATTACTTACAATTGATTATGACTCATCAGTGTGTCTGAGACCGTATCTTTATATAACTGATTAGTTATTCATGCCTCTGGGCATGAATATTTCTATATTATTTATCTTGCCTTTTGGCCATTTTCTAGCTCCAGAGGACAAACTGAAAGAGAAAATTAACTTAAATCAATCAATGTTATTGTGTCCAGTAGCTATTGTTAGAGTCAAGAGGAAGGAAACTAAATCTAATAAAAATATGAAATATTTAGAGTGTGTATGTGTAAATTTCATTTATTCATGTTTTACTTTCTTTACCAACAATACCTAAGGAAACAGTGGTAAAAAACACTTAGTAGCAATTATCAGAATTCATTTATCTTCTTCCTCAAGTCTTACAGACCACCAACAGAAGAAAAGGGCTAAAAAATTTAAATAAAGTACCAAGTAATTGGGGAATGTGGTATTCACATTTCATTAATAATTTAATTTGTATTGCTTATAAAAATCATCTTGTTCTTACCTTGCTTTTTAAAAATTTTATTGAATTTATTAAGGTGACATTGTTGAATAAAATTATAGGTTTCAAATGTGTAAGTCTGCAATGCATCATCTGTGTATTATAATGTATTCACCAACCAAAGTTAAGTCTCCTCCTTCCCTCACCATTTATTCCTCTTTTACCCACTTCTCCCTGTCCCCACCCTCCTTTCCCTCTGGTAATCACCATGCTATTGTTTTTATCTCTGTTTTTTGTTGTTGTTGTTGTTGTTGTTTAATCTCTTCACTTTACCACCTAATTCCCCTCACCTCTGACAGCCGCCAGTTTGGTCTCTGTATCTATCAGTGTGTTCCCCTTTTGTTTGTTTGTTTTGTTCATTAGATTCCACATATAAGTGAAATCATATGATACTTGTCTTTCTCTCACTGGCTTATTTCACTTAGCATAATACTCTCCAGTTCCATCCATACTGTCACAAAAAGTAAGATTTTCCTCTTTTGCTATCTTGCTTTTTGTCAGTCTCAGAAAGCAAGAGTTTCTTAACTAGTATGCAATGAAGAAATTGCACAGTAGTAATTCTCTAGTAGGAAGGAGACATGGAAAGAGAGGATTGCCATAACTCGTGTTAATGTGTCTCTAATAAACACTAGCATCCTTAAACAGCATTCTTAAATGGCCAGGCCCTTCTTAGTTATTAAAAAGCAACCCTCACTAATTGGGCTAAACTAATAAAACAGAAAGCAGAAAACTAACCACAGTTTCATATTACTTTTTATTAAACAGACTATTTTTAGGGCAGTTTTAGGCTTACAACAGAATTGGTCAGATTACTTTTAAGTCAGTTTTGCTGAATTCAGAATCATGGAAAGATTAATGTAACAGCAGTGATATCAGAAAAAAAAAAATCAAGATCCAAAAAAAAGTTTGATATACGCATCAATTTGAAAATGAGAAACATAGAGGAGTCAAGGATTCACTTGCCTGTTTATTTTTTCAGCAAGGAAGACAGTTTGTATTCTTAAAGAGCATTTGTAATCTACCATAGCACACAGATATCACAAGCTGCTATTTTAAACAACAAAATAGGATTATGTTTCTGTTAGCTGAAAAATGGAAGGCAAGTGAATGATATGAGGTAATGTGATAAAGACTTGATTTGAGACTATCTGAATTTGTCGAGAATGCTTGACATCATTATTCAACAAAGAAATACAAATTACAATCATTGAGATACCATTACCTGCATACCCTAAAAGCTAAAATTAAAAAACAATGACAATACCAAATTGCGTTGAGTGTGTGAAGCAACTGAAACTCTCGTACACTGACTAACAGAAGTGTAAAGAGGTTAAACCACTTCACAGCACCGTTTAGCAGTGACTACTAAACAGTAAACATATGACTCAGTAGCTCCACTGTTAGTTATATACTCTAGAAAAACGGATGCCAGTGACTACACAAAATTATCTGCAAAAATGCTATCAGCTCAATTCATAATAGGCAAAACTGGTAACTATCCAAAAACCCATTAACAGAAGAATGGACAAATAGATTGCTGGGTACTTATAGAATACTATACTGATTTTTTTTAAAAAAACTACTAATCCTACCAAAAATATACAGCACTATCACCAACATGTTGAATGCAAAAATATAGACATAAACTAGTATATAATATATGGTATCATTTAAATGAAATTCAAAATCCAAGAAAAGGAGGTGATAAAGTGAGAATATTGGTTACCTTTGAGGTAGACTTCTAGGGGGCAGGAATGTTCTGTATCTTTATCTATGTATAAGTGTATATTTATTCATAAAAATTTATGGACTATACACTTAAAATGTCTATGTTCATGCATGTATACTAGACTTCACTTAATAAAAATATTAATATAGATATCATCAGAAAATTTACAAGGGAAATATTTAACAATATATATTTAAGCCATCCAAAT
Source organism: Glossophaga mutica (assembly GCA_039655065.1). NCBI lineage: Eukaryota > Metazoa > Chordata > Mammalia > Chiroptera > Phyllostomidae > Glossophaga > Glossophaga mutica. The sequence continues at coordinate 27,365,680 of CM077308.1, forward strand.
TTAAAAAACCCTAAGATTATAGATTTCTACCCACATTTATCAATGATATTATATATAAATGTAGATGTACTAAATACTCCAGGTAAAATATTTCTAGATTGGATTTTAAATACATATATAAAAATCTGTACAAAGAGTTTTTCTTTTATCATATATTGGGTAAAAATAAATTGTAGTTAGTTTATAAAATTAGTATTAAAAAATGAAACATTTAAAAAACAACAAAAATATGGTAGTTAATATCAGTATTAACCCAGAATGGGGAAGGTCTATCATAGCATTAAAAAAAAAAAAAAAAAAGAGTGGCACAAAACATTTGACAAATTCATTGTTAAATGAACAAAAACCAATTATTTCATAAAAACGAAAATTTCTGAAACACATATACAACAAACCTATAAAAAATTTACATACAAATTTTCAAAATGGGGTAAATATTTGCCATTAATATGATTTGAAAGAATTAACAAATTGTTTTTAAATGGACACATTAAAAGTAGAGCATATAAATGATTAAATGTTCGATTTCACATATAATAAGAGAATGCACGTTAAAATAGAAATAAAGTTCTCTTGACACACACACATACACACACACATAAAACACTAATACTGTATCTGGTTTTGAACTGGTAGATATTTTCTGGAGGCTATTTCAGTAATTTATCAAACACCATAAAATGTACATAACCTTTGGTCTATCAGACCAGAGGTGTCAAGTAATTAACACCAATAATAGCAAAACTGGAAATAAAGTAAATTTCTAACAGCACTGAATTGTTTTAAATATCTGTGGCATATTTTTAGAGGTGAATACTATATAATAAATACACTGTATTTATTTATATTTGCTAGTATGAAAAATGTTAACAATAAATTGCCACATAAAAATGCTGCATTAAGAGCAGTGAATGTGTGTATGTAATACAGGCTTTCACAAGGGCATAATCATGAATGAGCAGCCATACACACAGTGAAGTTTTTGCTTACTACAATGTTTGGGCAGGCAAATGAAAATAGAAGCAAATCAAGCAGTCAAGCATCAATCACTTCCACCTTTGTGGAAAGTGAAAAGCAAGTAACTTGGTCAAGTATTTCTTCTTCTAAAATCAAAAGTGTTGCAGTCCCAAATCAGTATAAACATATAGTAAAAGTTATAGACTTAAATTACAGTAATACCTTAAATTTTGTCCCATGCACATAAAATAAACTTGTGAAGGGCTGTTCAACTTTTTAAAAACATCCATCTATCCATCCACCAAGCAAGCAAATGAAGCTAAAACCTCTCTTCGGCCTTTCACGATAAATGTTCCACCTAACCTAAAAGGAATTTTAGGAGACCTAAATTCCAATAGACTCCATCATTTGTTCTCACATCAGACAAGGAAACCGATATCAAGAAAAATCATGAAAATTAATAAATTAAAAGAAGAAAACACCCAACTTCAACTGCTCTCCTAAGTTATCTCATCATTCTGGTAATATAATTTTGCAGTTCCCAAGATTCTGTGTTCTGATTTTCACTTTTCCATACAAACCAAATGTTGTGCCGACATTGCCATATTTCATATTAAATACAGCTTTCTAAATGCACATAAAACATTTTAGTTGGAGTCTTCACAACCCAAAACACTTTTCTTAAATAAAACATCTGCTTTGCTAGCAAATGTTTCAAATTTGAAGACATTTGTTTCAATCATCTTTGTAGAAATCAGCATTTTTCTTGATTTGAGGCCAAGTACTTAAAAAAAATTAACTACTATATATTTTCAATGGAGAGCCCTTACTTACTGGTAGAAATCTGCACGAAAAAATGTTACATGTTAACTCTTTGCACAAAATATTCTTCATTTTACTATGTCAGCAAAAGTTTATATAAATTATTTTCAAACTTGCACACGTTCTTTCAGACATTATCAAAATATTTCATTTATAAAAGACTTAGCAAATATCTTAAATTAACAATGCAGAAGTTTAAGAAATAACTACAATGCGAATCAGTTTTTAATTATAAAGAACTTTTCTTCTATTATGTCCAGCTAAGAATTATTATATTTATTTTTTTTAAAGATTTTATTTATTTATTTTTAGAGAGGGGAAGGAAGGGAGAAAGAGAGGGAGAGAAACATCAATGTGTGGTTGCCTCTCACGTGGCCCCCACTAGGGGCCTGGCCTGCAACCCAGGCATGTGCCCTGACTGGGAATCGAACCTGCAATCCTTTGGTTCACAGCCCGCGCTCAATCCACTGAGCTATGCCAGCCAGGGCTATTATATTTATTTTTAAAAGACAAAACATTTATCAAATTCATGCACTCTCAATTTTAAAAACATTATTTAAAAACTTAGGCCTTTGATGTCCTTAAAGCGGCTATTCGACTTTAACATTTACGGAGTGTGTATTCTGTGCCAGGCAGTTTTCTAAGTTGGTGTTGTATATGAATGCTTTGGGTTTTTTTTTTTTTTTTTTACAAAAACCCTACACAGTAGTATCACAACCCTATTTTACATGTTAGATAACAATCTCACAGAAGTAAGGTCAATGTCTCAAGGTCACATAGGTAGTAATAACTGGCAGCACTAGCCAGGTCCACTGGGCGACAAAGACGACACACTGCACTATCTCCTAAGATCGGATAGCTCGATGCCTTACTATATACAATCAGTAGAAATTAATCGTTTGGAGAATAGTGCATGATAATAACAATAATAGCAAACACTTGTTTAGAATTCACTAGGTGCAAGGCAGTAATCAAAACAATTTTTGATACCAGCTGGTTTAGCCCCCGTTACACCCCATGCCAATTTCACAGACAAGGAAACTGTGCACAGAGGAGTGGAGTGACCCAGCCAAGGACACAGCTACTAAGTCATACGGCCAAGGTTCTGACCCAGAGAGTCTGGCTCCTGAGTCAGGCTTTTATAATGGCGACATTATAAAATAAGATCGCTAAATTTTTAGCTAAGTGTGAAAAGTATAAATTGCATGATTCTGGTTCTGTAAGAAAAAACATCATGGAAACATGGAAAGTTTGTAAAGGCTATGCGAATGGATTGACAGTGATTATCCCCAATTATAGGGGCCGTTTTCGGTTGCATTCAAACTTAGCTATATTTTTTTTATTTTTCTACAATAATACATATTTCTTTTGAAATATCAAAATACAATAATTTTTTTTAGGTTTTTAAAAATCTGTGACTCACTTTCATCATTACTATTAACCTGACATTCACTGCCTTTCATCTATGAACTAATCTCCCTATGTCCAGTCTTCTTTCCCCTCCCTAAACTCCATAACACTCAATTAACTTTGTTATAGCAAAATGCAGAGCTTTGATTATATTATCACCATCTGAAAATACATACTCCTGTATACATTTGTTTACCTATTTATTCTCCTCCTCCACCAATATGTGTGCTCTTTCAGGAAAAGAAGTTGTCTTGTTTGTCAGCAACAGATACGGCACTACCGCAGCACTCTACAGAAAAGCTCCCCAACCTCGGATGGAGAACTGCACAGGTATTTACTGAAAAACATCTGTGTATAAAGAGGACCCATGCAGTTCAAACCCATACTGTTCCAGGGTCAAATGTCTGTATTTTTAGTTTCATGTAGTTATTGTTTGAATTACCAAGTCCCAGCCTAGGATTTCACTACACATCAAAATTCAATTTAAAAAAATCACAGCTGAATCCTGAACTAGAACTTTAAACCCTCTGGAATTGAGGACTTACATGATACAACAAAGCTCACAGTATTCGAAATGGGGATGCTAATGAAGAAGAAAGCTACAAAGACAAAAAAAAAAACAAAAAAACAGCAGAGCTAGGAAGTGTATATTCTGTACTTCATCCTACTTGTACTAAGAAACTTCCTGTGTACTTATGAGTACATTGTTTTCCAGACTAACCAATTTAAAAACTACAAAGTCACATTATCGTTAAGAGTACAGAAACTAATCTGGCATCATTACCCAAGATTACTAATGGCAGAGAATTAGACACTCAGCATAAAGGGTAGCATTTGCACAATGGAAGGTAAAGAGAAAATGCAAGTTGGTTATGTATACCACTAGATTTAGAAAATACTGAAATGATTATAAGGAAATCATATATGTGTCAGTTTGGGGAGGACGACTATAAACTATGACATAATATCTGTTTTACTCTCTTTTAAACAGAAACATACATATTCTTTCCAGATAAATACTTTCTCCAGTACCAACACTAGAATTAAAATAGTGGTTACCAGGTAATCACAGACAATGGGATTGAAGACAATGGTGCAGGGTCTCTTGTTTTATGATTCCAGGAGAATGATCGATCATGGTAACATCACCCTCTAATGTGCCTTTCAGTTTAAATAATCATGTTTCACAGGTGCAATTTATAAAGTGCTTGTTTTAGCTTTAGACTAGTAAAGGAAGATATAATACTGAGACACTGTGTGTGTGAGAAATTCAATATCTAAATAAAGTACCAAGGAAATAGTGATTTCATTAAGTGATTAATATCCAAGGGTAACTAATATTTTTTAATGTTTAATTAAATTTGTTACCGTGGCATTGGTTAATAAATTATATAGGTTTCAAGTGTATAATTCTGTGCTGTATCATCTGTATATTACACTGTGTATCTACCACCCAAAGTCAAATCTCCTTCCATCACCATATATTTGACCCCCTTCATCTTTTGCTATCTTCCCCGACCAGGTCCTTTCCCTCTGGTGAACACCGTACATTATCTGTGAGTCTGTTGGTTTTTTTAATAAGAAAAAGTTTATTTAGAAAGCCACAGAAAGAGAAAAGGTGAGCCAGCTGGGCTACATGGGTTCAAATAAGTTACAGAGGCAAAGGAAGGGGCCTTGAAGCTTAGGAGAGAGGAAGGCAAAGGTAACATGCCTGGGGGAGAAGATGGGCAGGGAAAGGAGCAGGCACACTCCAGAGAGAGCCCCCTGGGAAAGAAAAAGAGAGGGGCAGGGCGCTGGGTCTGTTTTGTCTTGTTTATTCATTTGTTACTTTCAGTTTTATATCCCACGAGTGAAAGCATACAGTTCTTGAAATTTTCTGACTTCTCTTCACATGATATTCTCCAGATTATCCATGCTGTCCTAAATGGCAGTATTTCCCCTTTTCTTTTCTTTTTTTTTTTTTTAGATTTTTTTTAATTTATTTACTTTTAGAGAGAGGGGAAGGGAGGGAGAGAGAGAGAGAGAAACATCAATGTGTGGTTGCTTCTCACATGGCCCCCACTGGGGGACTTGGCCTGCAACCCAGGAATGTGCCCTGACTGGGAATTGAACTGATGACCCTTTGGTTCACAGCTCTCGCTCAATCCACTGAGCTGCACCAGCCAGGGCATATTTCACCTGTTCTAACGGCTGAGTTGTATTCCACTGTACGAAGGAAGACCCCCCAAACCCCAGAAATTTATGAAAAATTGTATATTTATTCTTACATGTTTAAACTTCAGTTACCTTCAAAGTACACTCCATTTGATGCAATACACCTATATTGATGGTTTTTCCACTCCTCAAAAGAGTTTCTGAACTCATCAATTTTGATACCTTTAGTACTTTCCTTTTGAGAATGTTTTTCATACAGGGAAACAAAAAAAAACTGTTGCTGGGGGCAAGATCAGGTTAATAGAGAGGGTGGGGCACAGGATCAAGCTGTTTTTTTTGGTCAAAAACTGCTAAACACTCAGTGAGGTGTGGGCACATGAGCTTGTAAATCACTCTCATGAATGGGCAAACGTATTGCAAGAGTCTTCAAAAAAAATTCCTGGAAGCTGAATGAAGCCTCTCACAACAACGCCACCTGGCACTCTGATACAGATGGGCTCCTAGAACACCCACCTAGTGAGGGAAAGCCTGCACTCCATGGGCCTGCCCTCCTGAAGATAATTCTGTGTTTAGGGGGATTCCCCCCTCATAAAAACCAGATCTTCTTTTTTTTTTTTTTTTTTTAATTTTTATTAACATTTGTGCTTTCCTTGCATTGGAGAAGAACCATTTTTTTTTAAGATTTTTTTAAATTTATTTATCTTTAGAGGGGAAGGGTAGGAGAGAGGGAGAGAAATATCAATGTATGGTTGCCTCTCATGAGTACCATGCTGGGAACTGGCCTGCAACCCAGGCATGTGCCCTGACTGGGAATCGAACCTCGATCCTTCGGTTCGCAGGCCCGCGCTCAATCCACTGAGCTACACCAGCCAGGGCCAGATCTTCTTTATGAATCATCTACCTAAGGGCACCTCAGTTGTTTCCATGTCTTGGTCACCATGAATAATGCCGCAATGAACGTAACAGTACATATATCTTCGTGAAGAAATGTTTTCAAATTTTTCCAGTACATACCCAAAAGAGGAATTGCTGGGTCACAAGGAACTCGATTAATTTATTGAGGGAACTCCCTACTGCTGTTTTCCATAGTGGCTCCACCAGTGTACATTCCCACCAGCAGTGAATGAGGGGGCTCCTTTCTCTCCACAAGCGCTCTGACCCATGTCTTGTCCTGTTGATAATAGCTATGACAGGTGGTATCTCGTTGTAGTTTTGATTTTCATTTCCCTAATAACTTTCCAGGGAAGTTGAGCATCTTTTCATATATCTGTTTGCCATTTGTATGTCTTCTTAGTAAAAGTATATGTTCAGGTCTTCTGCCCAATTTTTTAATTGGATTCTTTGTCTTGTTGTTGGATTGCATGAGCTATTTTATATATTTTTGATATCAACCCCTTATGGGAGATGTTTGTAAATATCTTCTCCCATATGGTTAGTTGCTTTTTTGTTTTGTTTTTGGTTTCTTTTGCTGGGCAAAAGCTTTTTAGTTTCACATAGTCCCATTCATTTCTTTTTGCTTTTGCATCCTTTGCTTTTTAGGCCAAATTTATAAAATCCTCTCTAAAACCAACGCCCATAAATTTTTCACCTATGTTTTCTTCTATGTAATTTATTGTTTCAGGTTTTATATTTAGAGCTTTGAACTATTTTAAGTTAATTTTTGTGTCTGGTGACAAACCAGTCATTTCCTTCTTTTGTATGTGGGTTTCCAATTTTCACAGCACCATTTAAGGGAGAAGCTTTCTTCTCTCCATTGTATGTTTTTGGCTTCTTTGTCAAACATTGTTTGCTCGTATACATGTGGGTTTATTTCTGGGATTTCGATTCTGTTCCATTGCCCTGTGTGTCTGTTTTTCTGTTTGTATTTTATAAACTTCATAATTACTATCTCTAAAATTCACATTTAATTTTTAAAATAACTTAAGCCCACTAGAAAAAAATGGCTTGGTTCTTAAAAACAAAAACAAAAACAAACAAAAAAACCAGAAAACAAAGATAGAGATTCTCCTGATAAATAAGTTATATTTTGGAAAATGTAATAAATTTAAAATTCTTTCTAATGAAAGAAATGATATATATGTTAGGTTATGACATATATGTTGTTGTGGCAAGTTTTCAAATTGAGGTTCCTACTTTAATAGAAAAGGAAAAGGCTTCGAGACACAGAAAGAAATAAACAGTGAAGGGAAGAATTAACAGCTCACTAAATTTTAAATATAACCAAGTTGCCAGGGAGTAAGCCATTTTGGGTCTGATGATTCTGAGAAAAAATTACATAAACAAAATTGTTTTACCCAAGCCACTAAAGTTGAGGAAATGTGTTTGATGTGTTGATATGTATGATACACGTATATGTATGTATACACTTTATATATAGTTTTACATACACATATAGTTTTATACATAGTTATATAAGAAAGAGCATCCTATTAAAATCAGATAACCACACGTAACAGCATGTGGAGAGAGTTAAGAGGAAAACTCTGAAAGAGATTTCAAGTGAAAGCAAAGGCAATGCTGCTGTGGAAAGCAGTCCTGGCAGCAGGTGCAGAAAGACATGCACGTGGGAAGGCAGCCATACAGCCTGACGGAGTTCTGGGAATAAAATAATAATATTTAGAATTGGTGTCGTACTTTTTTTCTTTGAGCATTTTACACACATCAACTAATTAATCATCAGAACACCCACATGAATATTTCTCTCATTATCACACCCAAGAATGATGAGCTGCTTCTTGACTACACAGTGCAAACCAAACTTAAAATTTTTCACACTAAACCTTTCTACAATATTTGCCTTTTCATTTAGAACTAGTTTAATCTTTGCTTTTGGTATTTTCAACAGATTCTATTGTCCCCAACAAATCCAGAATTCAATTGCTTATTTCTGATTTCCTTTGAGAATGACATCAGGATTTATTAAAAGAATGGCTACACTATTCTAGGTGTAGCATCTTAGGATGCTAAGGCTCAGATTCAATCTGGAGAGAGTTCAGAATGGATATTGGACAAATAAATAGAATATTAAAAATTTCTAGAAAGTCTAAGAAAACAACATGCTTGGGTAATTTTCTTGGGCTTTATATCATTAGTGAAAGACTATTTCCCAAGTACTTACCACCAAATCCAACAGCCTTTCCTAAAGTGCTCTGAATTGCACGACATTCACTACCATACTTTGCTTCTTGGCTTTCCATGGCAGTGTACACTTTAATTCACTCACTTCACTAACTGCTATTTCTTTCCTGTTACTGTTGCCTCCAAAATGAATGAGCTCCTCAGGAATCCTGCATTGGAAGTGGGTTCTAGGGCCAGATCACCTGAGTTTGTATTCAAACTCTGCTACTTACTAGCTATGTGAACTAAGGCAATCTTTCTTTGTGTTAGTCATTTAATCTGTAAAAAACAGATACTGGTAGTAACTGTTTCTACAGGGATTTTTGTGAGAAAATCTATGTCAAATACCTGTACAGTGCATGGCACATAAAAACACATGTTAGCAGTGATGATGATCACGTTGACTTCCATTGTTACCGTTATCCTCTTAATTTGTAATATCATCTCACCTAGTGGCTTCAATAATTCTTGATTTGTGAATGACCTTCAAAACTAAATCTTCTTTATGCAACCTTTCTCTGGAAAATTCTCATTTTCTTTTAATCTATATTTATTGATTGATGAGAGAGATAGACAGACAGAAACATTCATGCTGTTCTACTTATTGATGCATTCATTGGTTGATTCTTGTATGTGCCCTGACTGGGGATCAAACCCACAACCTTGGCATATCAGGACAATGCTCTAACCAAAGGAGCTACCCGGCCAAGGCTTTAATTCTCACTTTCAACTACCTGATGAATATCTCCATGATAGTGCCCTGATAACAACACAAATTTAGTAGACCCCAAACTGAACTCATCACCACCCCAAAATTATTGTCTCTCTTGTGCTCCTTTTTTCTAGATGTATAGAATTTCAAAATATAAGACTTTTTTCTATTTCATTACTATACCATCATATGTCACAATCTAAGCAACCCTATCAATTTCCTCTCTATCTTGTATGGAGGAGCTCTTTCACTTTCTCATCTTTCATGGAATGATGTATGATCTCCTACATCTCTTAACTCCAAACACTCACTGTATTATTGTTTTCTAGCATTTACATATTGTAATACTTAATATTTACTATGATTTACTACTTTTACATTTCTTGAAATTACAGTTAGTACATCCCATTGATTTTTTAATTGTGTATATTTGGCTATATGTTCAGGATAACAAGGGATGCTACAAAATATTTATAATAAAAAGGGGATGATAGCTCTGATAGGATTAAAAATTGATGTACTCAGTGAATTATTACATCACACAGTTCTTTTGCCTCACTAGGCTTATTAAAGGGTGGAATATGTTGCTATTGGTTTACTTATTTTAATATTATGGACATTTAGTACACTTTATATACAAGGAATAGGCGATGATAATCATTACCACTATCATACTATTTAAAAAATACCTATAGTTTGCAATTATTATAAAATTTCAACATATTAATTTCATAAAAATGGTTACCTTGAAGAAAGCAGGGCCACACTAAGAATAAATTTTCAGCAGATCAGTATAGAACCATGTGCTTGTATTTATTAAGGATGTTAAAAGAAGCCGTACTTGAACAGATTAAAGTACACACAAATCCTAAATCCAAAACTCAAGCTAGGTCATTAATCAAAGACACCTATTGCCTAACTATATGCAATTTTGAAAGCAGTATATTAACCTGATATTAAGATCGAGATATGATTGTCTTTGATCAGTTCCCAACAGTACACACCCATAGATAAGAATCGTTAGACCTTTCCTGAAATAAGAAAAATGAGCATTTATATTATCAAGAACGAGGGCTAAATATCATTTTTCCTATACCTATCACAGATTAAGCACCATGTTTTCATAAACAATTTAAAGTGTCTGTTTTTGAAAATTTTTGATGTTACGGACACTTTGTGTTTGAAGGCCATTATCTTCCAGATGGAGCCTTCAGGTTTGCTGGTTCCAGTTACCAGAGAATAAAACAATTGTCTATATTATCATTTGTAAGTTTTTCTCTGAATCTACACAATTTTCTAATACAAGAGGGGAAAGAAATTTGTCTACAAACAAGTTTGACAACTCATAAAAAATTGTTTTTGGAAACTCATTTTAAAAAGTGACTTTGTACAAATGGTTGTCAGTTGCATTATCCACCTCCTCTTCCCTGGGGATAAAGTACTGGCGTTTTTCAGTGCTTCTGAAGAAAAATAAGAGTGACTTAAAACATCTACAAAGTGATGACATAAGTGTTTATGAGCAAATATATGTATCTATTTGAGAAGGTCATTTTTATAGGCTTTACAGATTCTATAGTAATAAATATCTACGGTAGGAATAATTATAGCATTTTGAACCAAAAACTCACTTTCCTAATACACTGAAATCCATTAACGTTAAATCTCAAAAACATGAAATGCATTTATGACATGAACAGAAAGATGAATTTCTAATGATTCTAGTTATTTTAAAGATAATGATTCCAAGAAATATTAACAGAAATTTCAGATCCTTCATCTCTTCCTTCTTCAACTAGGTATCTTTCCTTGTACTATGAAGTACAAGAATGAATGAGATTTTCTCTGAGTTTCCTTTCAAATCTAATTTCCTATCCTAGGCATACTTTAGACACTAAAGAGTAAGAATAACAACACATTCAACACACATGGGAACACAGAAATTTCTCCAAGCAAAATTAACAATCTTAAAGAGGAAATGTATACATGTAGCCACATACAGTCTTAAACCTCAGGCGTACCAGTTTGTAGTATTTCACATTTATCACAAAAGTAAATCCCATGCTATTAATTGCTATACTTATTCTCAAATGGCATACAAAGAACCTTATACAAATTAGTCAATCTGCTGCCTGATATAAATTCCTGACAAGAATCTTTGTAACAATCTTTAAAATAATAATTGTTAATACAATACCAGAAAGCATTTATTTAATACTTATCAAGCACTGCCTTAAGATCATTACCAAACATACAATCTCATTAACACAGTCCTATGGTGTTGATTATCCTCATTCAACTTGAAAAAATGGAGACACAGAAAAAAGAAAGGATTTGAATTCAGGCAATCTCTCTCAAAGTTCTACCCTCTTAACTTCTCTGTTTTGCCCTTCCTTCCTTGTTTCCTGAAATTGCCAACTCCTAGATCCAATATGGTCCTCTTACCCCTCCAACTCATTCATTCCTGCTAAGAGAGTCTATAGGCTATTAATTCAAGCAGGACCACTCCAGAATCCTGGCAAAGAAGGGATGGAAAAGACAAAGTGAATTACAATAAAGTTAAAAGACAAGAGAAGCATACATTACTCATACTATAAAGTAGTAATATCTGTTTTGGGATTTTTTTTTTTTGATAGATTAAGAATTGACTCTAAAGTCAATTTTGTTGGAATAAAGGTAGCATTCCCTAAAGGCTGATTACTTTGCACTATGCTGGACAATAGATTTAGGTTAAAATTAGGAACCATCATTTTAGAATTGGAAGACATTTAAATCATTAATCCAATCTCCTTCTCTGCCCTCTTCTCTCTATTCCCAAAAGAGGCTAAAACTTAGAAAAGTCAGGTGTTTTTTTTTTTTCAAGGCCTACAAGCTAGAGGCAAAACCAACTAAAAACCTACCTCATATTTTTATTGGAAAGCAACACATTCTACAAGTCCTTATTATTGGGAAATGACTGAATATAGTACAGGACTGAGGTACAGAAAGACCTCAACAAAATGAAGGAATTGTAAGGGAAGGAGCTAGGGCTGGTTTTTCCTGTAAAATTCTTCATCAATACTGCAGACAATAGAGATCCACCTTTCCCTTATTCGGCTTTCTCAATTCTCTGTTCCCTGCATTCTGAATTCTGATCCTGCTAGAATAAATGACATTAGGAGGTGCTTCTTCCCTTTGCAGCTTCTTAGTTTTCAACAACCTTAACGTGGCTCTCCCTTCCATAAAGGGCTAGAAACTTGCCTCGCCTTGACTCACAAATCCACTGACAACCCACAAATTCACTGAAGTCCTATGCTAAAATCAACCTACACTGGGCCTGACACAAATTCAAGCACATAAACTAGAACGAGGTCCCTTTCAGAGGGAGACTTGAGAGGAATAGTGACTGTACATATAAGAGGGAGTGGCATTTTTGAATATATACTAAATATCAGGCATTACAGTTGGCATTTTGTACATTTCATAAAATGAGCACAGCATCCCTATGAGAGAGCTCTTATTAACCTTTTATACATAATATTGAAGCTTAAAGAAACCAGCTTGTCCAAAGTAACACAAAAGTAAGCCACAGACCTCTGAAATTAGAAACCTGTTTTATTCAAACACTTATTTAATGTCAATATCTATACACTTTTCATATACGTATCCAGTAAACTGCTGATTTCTATTTCATTCTATTAAAATTGATTCTAGAACTGGAAGGGAACCTGGATTTTATTTAATCCCTCATATAAAATAAATAAAATAAAGAAAGCCCAAGGATATAAAGTAACTCACCTAAGATTACGTAACAAGTTAAGGGTAGGGCAAAACCCACAAATTGTTAAAATTTATAGTAGCCTCACGATCCCTTACTACCCTATCACTTAGGCATTATTACTACCCAAGTTTTATAAATGAGAAAACTGAAGCAAAGGGAAGGTAAGTGCTTGTCTAAGATCATAAAGCGAGTAACAAGTGAGAGGAGGAATGGAGATCTGTCTTCAAACAGGCTGGCTCCACAGCCCATGTTCTTAACCACCTGAGTCTGCCTGTGAGTTACAAACTGAATCTCCTAATTCCCTTTCCAGCTCAGGTTTTACTGCAGACTCAATAAATAAAAATGCCTGCCTGAAATTAAGGTAAACTTTGCACTTAAGCGTTGCGCATAAAAGAATCAGTAACGCAAAGATCAGATAAAAAGCCTAGTTTGAAAATTCAAACAGCTCCATTATTTCTACTGATATTAGATAGTTACATTTTTATACAACAGGTTAATTTGTGGAGATTATCAGAGGCTCAGATTTTAAACCAGAACTTTCCCTAGCACTACTAATTTCTGCACTTAGCTCATGCTTCCAACTCTACCACATGGATGTTTGTTAAATGAGCTTAACGATTAGAGCCTCTGTCCAGAAGCATTCTAAATTGGAACCTTAATTGTTTCTGTTTCATGAGTCAGTGGGTGTAATATTTTATCTGTTAGTTTTTTCTAAATGCCAGTTCCATCATGTTCTGAGCACACTCTTTTGCCCACTCAGTAGACTGGGTCACCAAGACAAAACTCTGGGATAACAGAAAAATGAACTTTTCTAATTCTTTAACTCTTCCACAAGCAACCAACAGACTGATATTTTCATGAGTCTGTCTCTTTCTCTCTCTCTCCCCCTTCCTCCCTCCCTCCTTCCCTCCCAAACTCCATTTAACCAAGCCCAAATATATTAATCACACATTAGAATATATTTTTAATTATTTTCAAAAAGCAAAAGTCCCCTAAAGGCTGTGAGGCATTTTTTTAAAGGCATCACAATTTTTTCCCTTTTGCTCCCTATGAACTGTCAAATTATAAAAAGAATGTGGTGTGACCACCATATGGCTATCATGAAATGTTTAAACAAATCTTTTTCTCTAAAATTGACTGAAAAGAAAATTTTGTATCCTGAACCCCACTTCCCTCATGCAATCCATTTGGAAATGAAAAATGAATTAAATGAATTCAAGAGAAGGAAGGTTACAAAATGATTTTAGAGAACGGCTTAGGCATAGAGCTTATGAATCAGAAGAAAACTAAAGTGTGGTGCAGGGAAAAGAAAAAAGAAAGGTGAAGAGGGGAGGGGGGGAGGGGAGGGGAGAAAAAGCACAAAAGCATATAGACATTGAGGCCACATAATACTAATGCTATCACTTCCTTGCTCTGTGATGGTGAAAAACTCATCTCACTTCTCTACATCTAAATTAACTTGTTTAGAATGTGCACAAAGTAGGTGTGGACAGGGCAATAAAAGAAGACTGAAAGTGTTGGTAAATAAAGGCATAAATACAGACCCATTAAACATTACCATAGAGTGTGACTGAGGCAGACATGCATGCCAGGGCTGACCATCTGTATTTCAGAGACCAATAGCAATACCTGTTTTATGAAATCGGAAGGAAGAGAGTTGAACCAGTAATAGCATGGGTAAAAATTCAAAAATAAAGATTCCTTTCCAGAGAAAAACTCAGGAAATATGTCTTAAAAAACAGCTATAACCTTACTTAAACATTCTAAACTTTATTTAACGAAGACACTGAAATATATAAGATGGAAAAGGAAGGGTAATAATTCAAAAAACAGTTACTGAATGAGGCAATGGGCTAAATGTTGGGAAAATACAGAGTTGGCATGAGTCCTCCACAGTTTTAAAGAGAAAACAGGTAAATTAACAGACAACTACAAACAGTGTAATAAACACCACCCTGGAATAAAGAACAAATGGTGTTTGTTCTTAAATACTGCAATAAATGTCATCACGGAAAAAAGAACAGAAGCATTGCACAGTAACAGAGACCTAAAAGAACAGCATAGGTCTGATGTGGGTGGCAAGTAGGGCATGTGGCAGAGGAGGAGCTTGAAGAGATAGAATGAAGCTGGTGGTAAAGGAACTTTTACATTTGCTGGGAATTTACAAACCATTAAACTGAAAAGTGATATGATCAGATGTAAAGTTAGATCCATTTAGTGGCAAAGTGGAAGATGTACTGAAAGTAAGTGACCAATTAAGAGGCTCTTGCAGTCATGCTGGTAAGAGGGGAGTAGGTGGTGATGCGATGCTTTAAAGTGCAGGAGGGCTGAGCAATCTGGAATACCTACTGGGTCCTAAATTCAAGTACCAATCAAAACAAGTAAATCATATAGTATAATATGCAGAACTATAAGTTTGATTTTAATTCAGGTCAAAAATAGTTGTCATGTGAAAACGAACAATTCCTTCCAATGAAAAGCTTTCATCCACAAAAAGCACATCTCAAACAGGGAAATCTTTTCTTATTACCTATTTTTTGATCACTGTTATTTTATGTGAACAGATGGGAAATTCCTCCTCTTAATCCAAGTGAGGGCAGAAACTTCAAATAGTAAGAACTTTCTGGCATGGATTTACAGAGTGCTTAAATCTATTCCAACAACATAATGTGGGAGTATTTCAGCACAGGTTGGAACACTTTCGGGTTCATCACTACCTCCTGAGAATACCTTTGAAAAATAAAACCTTGTAAGAAAGTAAGGCTGAAGACTCAACTCTCTTAAATGGACAGCAATTATTCTGTTTTGTTTTTAACATTCTAACCCTTTTGGGCAACACTGCTGATAACTGTTAAGTGGTAGCAACATATCCCCATTCTTTAGGATAAAATTGTATTAATGTTAAGGCTTTTGCTTAGTTTTTCCCCACTTTGGGGGGGGTGTGTGTGTGCATAAGGGGAGAATCTTTCATTTTTCAAAATCATCTCCACTTCAAGTATAGTACAGCTCTTCCTACAATATCTTCCCAATTCAATATCCTCATTTTCTCTCTTTTGATTTTTCTCTTTACTGTCTCCTCCTCACTTCTTATGTCCAAAATAATAAATATTCGTTTGTGTGTTTGTTTGTGGAAGAAGTTAGTGAGAGATAGTGGGCCAGTTGCTTTGCTCCCATAATTATCTCACACAAATCCACCAATGCTATGGCCCAAATAAAGATGAAAAAATAAAAACAACAAGAACAACAGAAAAACAGGCAATAACAGGAAAAGGCAGGCAAAAGAACCAACAACAATGAACGTGGACCAAGATGAATAAAGATCACTACTGTACTGATGCAGTACTATTACCTATTGGAAGTCATCTTGAAATCCTCTAGTACAACCATTTTGTCAACGATTTGACACAAAGGGCATTGTAGGAGATTGAAGGGTTTAGGGAGAATAAGGACAAATTAAGCCTTTCAAACCTAATCTGGCTAGAAGTTTAGGACTGCTTGCCCAAGAGATTTTTGTTGAAATAATGATAGGCCTGTAGTCTGTTTGGAATCTGAAGAGGAAACATTGGCCCTAGGTGTAGAATGAGTGTACGACTATCGGATATTACCGAATGAACTTCTTTTTCTAAATTCCTCAGTTGTTCTACAGATTGGTTTCCAATGGCAGGGATGTTTTCTTGCCTCAGAATTTTATTTATTGATTCTCAATTTGAGAAACGTAAATGTATTTCAAATGCACTTTAAGCACTATTTTGCTATAGTGCTTTTTTGCTTAGGTCCTTTTTGTAGTAAAAATAGTTTTTATATTGGAAGCAGATGAATCCTGAATAATCATTTACCAGTTTGGTTTGGGTAATCCATCAGAAATAGTGCAATAAAATAAAAAAGATTGCCCTACTCTCATGTTCCCCTTAAGCCATCCTCAATCACTACTTGTTTAATCACCCTCCTTCCACATCCCAAATAAGAAATCATATATTTTAAATCTGGAATCATACCTTTTAATAATTACCTTATCCAAGTAAATTATCTATAAAGGCACAGTTGCCTTAAAGGGAAGGTGATCTGCAAAGTCACACAGAGCTGGGATCAGAAACCAAGCACCCACATACGCAGCCTGGAAAGTGCTGTAACAATGGGCCCTGGAGTAGTGTGTCTGCTACCTGGTTAGGCCTGCTAGACTGGAACAGATGGGGCAGTTTCACTGGCCTCACCCACCCCCACCTCCCACACACACCTTGGCTACATTCATGTTCCAGTACTTTTTGTCATCAGATTATTGTCATCTCCATATGTTTGTTAAAAGCTTTATGAACAATGTCTAATTTAATCATCAGACAATCCTATGACGTAGGTTCTTCAAAGTAATAGAAAAGGCTAAAAAAATCAGGAGAGAGACCAGAGCCAAGAAGATGTGCTAATAATAAAGCATCCAGCTACTTGAAACTACTTCAAGATTTTAGGCTAAATACATAGCAGAGTAGGAAAAATGAAGCATATTATTGCCTTGCTCAAGAGTTGTCTTAGCCTCGAAGGGTCTTAGCCTGGCAGTCAAATTTCTAAACAATCAGGTATCAGTCTGCATTTCTAATGTCATTTCCCATACTCTTCAATGCTGTATTACACTTTTTGGGGTCCATTTTATATGCTATGAAAGTAGTACATTATGAATTAACAGGTTTTTCCTCACTGAAAGCATATGGCGCTTAAAAGCACAGAATATGTAAACTTCATGATGGTCACTGCAGTTCTAGAAGCCTAACACAAACTCAAGAATACTTGCTGACTAGAATGACAACCACAAACACAACTACAAATACCACAGATAAGAAATGAAAAAATTGGAAAACGTTCCAATAAAGTCAGTATACCTGAATGTCTTGGTGACTGAAGAAACCTGATGATCTATTGTCTGATGGAAAGATTAGTAAGAAGAAGCTATTTTATAGCTCAGATATAAAAAGCCAAAAACTTAGGCAGGCTCTTTTTTACAGAAGTGGTAAGAACAGAGATCAACATTATGAAAATGAAGAATATAATTGGGAATAAGAATGACCAAATATTACATGATTCTAGATATTAGAGGACTGAGGGAAGCTGTGAGAGGAAAAAAGTGGAGGGTTAGGAAGTAAAAACATAAACAAGAAGAAATGGCAAGGAATGGAAATTTACTGCTCCTTAATGAGTCCGTGAAATGCAAAAATGTCATACCTTTGAAGAGATCAGCATAAAATATGGTAATGAAGCTCTAACAACCTACTGACCCGTAGGCTAAACTGATTTTTTCTGTTAAATTTAGACATTTCCAAGAATTCTCTGACTGTTTAGAATCCTTGGTAAAACTCCAAACACTTAGCTAATAAGTTTCAAATTAAAACACACACACACACACACACACACACACACACACACAGAAATGGTAATATAGTGTGGGCAATCCATGAGCAAAATGTAAAAATAAAGTAAGGTTGGGTAAGAGGTCTGAAAAGAAAAATCTATTGACCCTCAGAAAGGTTATACTCTAACTGGTGATACTCTTAGACAAGAGAGGGTGTAATCCAGCACTTCCCAAAGTTACATATACAAAGCATTAAATTCTTCAAACCCATTCACAATGCTCTTTGAAAGAACAGATGAGAAAAAAAGGCAGGATGCAGGTGGGGGGAATTCTTTGGTCAAGTTTGTACAACAACAGATTAAACGAGTTAAAAGTATCTTGCTTTTTTGCTAGGATTCTTACATGCTAGCATTCAATGAGACTCTCCAAGAGAAGGATAGTTTATCCTAAGTTTGTAAAACTTAGCTGGCCACAGAATTTTTAAAACACCATAAAATAGATTTAGGGGGAAAGCAGTGAAAACCAAAAGATCAAACTGTTGCCTTTGTATTTAAACATTTGTAAGGAGAGAGAGGACCAAACATTATGCCTATTGTATTCCACCAAATCTAAAACCATACTGATTATGAGATGCAGCATAAATCTTAAGCAACCTGAGAAAAAAGATGTTGCCAATAAGTTTTGACATGTCATCAATTATAAAAGGTGTCCAAATTTCAATCAAATAACTTTAAAGTAATATTTAATAGGAATGATTAAAAGATGTAGCATCCAATTTATTGTCATACAGCTCATCTATTGTATAACTAGATCAAATACTTCTTCTACATTTTCCTTTGGCATAATGCCCACATTTGGCACACTAAAGTGCAGCCATAGATTGCCTAACATGTTTATTATACAAATATTGTTGAGGACTTAGAATTAGTTACTAACTCCATGGGCTTCAAGTTCCACATTTGATTATGGGTAAATAATTCCCATCTCACAGAGATGTTGAGAAGATTTAAAGAAATAATTTATATAAAGTACCTGGAAATTAGGAGGCACTTAATACGTAAATTTTTTTCTCAGTAATTCACCCTAGCATTTTATCACCTTGCCAGGACATATTTGATCTCTTCAGCCAAAATATCCTCCTGGTCCTGATTTCTTGTTGAATCTTCTGCAAACATGAAGAACATCTAGTCAATCCCCCTTGCAAAGTCCTTCATACAAAGGAAAGGACTTTCAAATAAATATGAACAAAATGAAGAAACAGAATCTTTCAAAAATATGTCATTTTTAATGAGTAAAGTAAGGTAGAATTAATGCAATGTAAAGGAATCTAAGCAAGACAGTTTGTTTTTATTACGTAAAATATATAGCATTTAGTTAGTGAGTGGGCTCTTATTTGACAAATCAATATACTATTGTTGTAGGAACTAGTTTCTGTGGAACATAAAAGAATTGTCTCATGCACTGATAAATTAGCAAGCTAAAAACAAAATTGTATTAAATAATTTTAAGAGGAAAAAAGGAATCAAGCAAGGGAGAAATTAAACACAAATGAAATGGTTTCATGAAAGGGCTTTAAAAAAAATCAACATGGTAACTATAGGTCTATTCAACAGATTTAAAAAAGTCTAAAGCAAAACAAAAAACCTAAATACCAAAGAACAATTAAGCGAGTTGCCAAAAGACAAAATACTTTGGTGGGATGTCAATCAGTAACACTGAGCTGACAACTGTGCTTTAATTAATTTTGAAACTGTTTCCAATTAATTAGTATAGAACACTAGAGGCTTCATGCTGCCTGTGACTCAGTGCACTGACTCATCTACCAAAACTTTTCTTACAGAAGAAATATCCAAGCACCCGCCAGGATGCAAGATCAAAAGGAAAGAAGGTTCACCAACCTTCTTATTTCAAGGCCTGTGATAAATTTAGATGACCGGAAGGATATGGAACAACTTTCCAAAAAGGCTTAATAGTCAGAAATAGCTTGAAAAGTTTGATATGTTAACAAAGCAATGAAAATATATAACTTTAAAATCAGTTTTGCAAATATATCCATAAAGAAGGCTAGTTTTAAAAAACTATATATAACATAAATAATATAACCAATATTAGTGTTCAATTAAATTTACCTATTCATATAAAATATCTCATATTTCCTAACTCCTTAAAATAGCGGTTAAACAAAACTGAGAGATAAACAAAAGCCTAAAATCACCATATATATTTAGCCCATAGAAACGTCCTTATAGTCTTTCAGATTTAATTTATCCTGAGTTTGATCCAAGTTGACCTCTCTAGATTAATATAAATGCCTTATATGGTCCTTTAAAAGAAAAACAAACTACAAGATATGATGTCAAAAGGATGGTAACTACCTTTTCTTGCATTTATTATAAAAATTTACCTCTACCCGACTAAGTATTTTATTAAATCACAGAGCTGTAATGTAGACAACTATTTTAAAAATAGTTTAGAAATGCTTTTGTGTTGGGAGAGTGGGTAAAAGACCAGAGAAAAGAAAAATGAAAGACTACTCCCTGCATGGAGAACAAAGAAGACCCTTTTTTCAAGAAAAAGAATCTAGAAAAGGGGGTCCTTCACAGGGCACAGACAGTCTCAATATCCTGAAGAGCCTAGAAGATCCAATGAGAAAGTCAAAGTTGATACGAAGTCAGTTCCCAAACAAATTGCCAGTAAGAAAGAGATCCATTACACTGTAGATATCTACACGTGAATTTTTTAATACCATATGATTCAAAGAAAACTGTGATGACTTACAAAGATAAATTAGTATAGAAAGTAAAAAATAAAAAAATAAAGAAATGGAGACAAAGAAAAAACTTTATAAGTGTAATGAAGTAAAATCAAGACTATTACTCAAAACAAAGGACATAAAATGTTTATGTCCCTTAATAAAAGGCAGGCCACAAAATTTATCTGAGTTTTCCTGGAAGCCACTGCAAAGAGAGAAACATGCAGTTAAATCGTTTTCCATAACCTCAAAAATATTAAACACTCACATGTGCGCGCACACACACAAACCCTAGTCCTTCAAAAGGATCTTGCAAAAATAATTTCCTATCAGTCCTCATAAAGAAATCACAGTAAATTACCTCCTCCTCCATCCCTAGAGTGAACACAAGTTTCAACATTGTTACTTTTAACAGTCCTCAATATATAAGCTATGAAATAAAAGCAAAGCATGATTCAGGAAAACCAATTCTAAGAATGTGAAAATGATATGGTCCAGGTACACTGCAATCCTCATAAATTTTATTTTCCCCAAACTTTTTATAGGTATTTGGTGACAGAGAGTTCAAAGTCATAACCTAAGACAAAAATCTAAAGCACGGCTATTTTCTATTGTTTTCTAAAGAGTGGATCTATATATTTTGACTGTATGCCAAGCAGAAAATATGGTTGATATACACATATGAAATCTAATGAGTCTAATGAGAATACCTGCCTGAATTAATTAAACAAGTGCTTAATGACTCTCATTACATAAAAGACAGATGGTACTTAGTGGGGATACAATGGTGGACTTCTCCCATCCTCCCAGAGGTTGGAGTATTGAGGACCACATGCAATTAA
Source organism: Glossophaga mutica (assembly GCA_039655065.1). NCBI lineage: Eukaryota > Metazoa > Chordata > Mammalia > Chiroptera > Phyllostomidae > Glossophaga > Glossophaga mutica. The sequence goes on from CM077308.1 coordinate 27,387,538, forward strand.
ATAAATCATTGCAAGAATGATAAGAACAATAATAGGTTTGAGTGCCTGCCGGAGAAGAACCAAACCTGAAAATGAAAATGTCAATAAAGGCTTTCGAAAGAAACCATTATCTAAGCCAAGACCTGAAGCAGGAGTTAGCACAGAGGTTCTAGATAACAGTGAACATACTGTAGATACCAATCAGTCCTCCTCCAAGCCCACCTTCTTTACCCCAGCCATTAAATGATGGAGCTACCTAAGGATCAGGATGCTCTTTCATTTACTTAATGCCAAGGTAAAATAATGTAAACCCATGGCTTCAGTTTTTACCTACACACTGAAAACTTAATGACATGACAAAAATCATTAACACTGTATGTCACTGCTCAGAAGGGTTTCCTGACTTTCTTCTCCATAAGTCATCAAAAAATCATCTGGCTTTGTGTTCCCAGTTCCATTCATAGTTTTGAGAAATGCATAGAGGACTTGCATTGTTTTAATTTATTTATTTTTTTTTTTGGTTGGCAAATGTATTTATTTATTTATTTATTTATTTTAATCAGTATTTTTTAATTGTTGATATTGTACAGTTTTCTGTCTTTTACCCCGCCCCAGCCCACCACCCCAGCCCTCCCCACCTTCCTCCCATTTCCACCCCCCATAGTTTTTGTCCATGAGTCCTTTATACTTGTTGCTCTAAACCGTTCCCCTTTTCCCCTGAAATTCCCTCCCCTCCCACTCTGGACACTGTCAGACTGTTCTCAAATTCAGTGTCTTTGTTTATATTATGCTTGTTTGTTTGTTTTGTTGATTAGCTTCCTGTTAAAGGTGAGATCGTATGGTATTTGTCTTTCACTGCCTGGCTTATTTCACTTAGCATGATACTCTCCAATTCCTTCCATGCTGTCGCAAAGGGTAGGAGCTCCTTCTTTCTTTCTGCTGCATAGAATTCCATTGTGTAAATGTACCACAGTTTTTTGATCCATTCATTAACTGATGGGTTAATGAATGTTTTTAAATAATTGTTGTTTTAATGGACTGTGTTCTTTTGACTACAGAAGTCTTTAAGAACTGTATCGCATGGGTGATAAGAAATAAATGTGACAAATTTTTGTCCCATGCTCCAACCCCTCTCTAGGCTCCTGAACAATACATCTAACTAACTCTTGGAACTCCATTTTGGCCATTTTAAAAGGATCTAAAAAACACAAAAACGAGTTTTTATTCATTCAATGCCAAGGTCAAATACCTTTCTCCTTAACAGCTCCTTCTCTCTTCACCTCACATCTAACTCCTCACCACATTCTAATTTAAATACAAGACCTCTCCAACCTGCTGACCCCTCTCCACCTCAACTGCCTCCACTCTAGTCCAAACCATCAGCGCCCCTTTAGATGAGTTCAGTTGCTTTCTAAATGGTCTCCTTCCATCCACATGTGCACGACCCACCCCCAGGACACCTACTTCCTGCCATACTCTAAAAGCATCCTCTTTAAAGCACTGTGCACTTTCCTTCCACCTTTCAACCACTATCCTAGCCCAAGCACTCCAACAGACATTTTAAAGTCAATTTTTCTACAGAAAAACTTAGCAAACCCTACAAAACTTACACACCTTTAGATCTACCTTTTATCTTTTTCTTACAACAGATTACTCTCAAGCACTACTCCTAGAACAAAAAGAATTTTGTTCTTCATGACATACTTTAACAAGTATCACATAAAACTTATTTTGCAAGATTGAGAAGCTGCAATTAATTCCTTTATATATCATTCTTCCAGTACGTCTGTGGACTTCCAAATCTGAGATGAAAATGGAAAGTTGTAAAAAATACACCTTGTGTTTAATTATGTCAAATTTGTATTGATTTTTGGAATAAAAATTAATTAAATACTTTATTTAAATAAAACAGTAAGATTATAATATAATGTGGTAGAAAAATACGATAAGTTTTGGAAATTTTATTTTTACAAAGCTTTTCAGAAACTTGTCTGTAGTGACAAAAACAAACAAGTAAACAAGTAAACAACAAAAAATGGTACTATATATCAAAGACAAAGAAATAACTCTCAAATAATGTATCACATGCCACAAAAGATAGATGACTTGAAAAATTCACTTTAGGGTAAACATAAACTCATAGTTAATGAAAATCTCATGGGGAAAATTTTCCAGAGGGTGAACTTAAAAGTAGCTGAAATTAAACTGTTAATTGATTTAATATATTCATTTTTAAGATTACTAAGGGTTCATGATAAAATAAAAAAGAAATTGAGAACAAATTATTTTCTACCAGTTTAAAATCTAAGTAATGTATTAAGGTTAAGGGACAAAAACAAATTGGATTTTATAAACTATCTAATTTTTTTCATATAAAAATTATATATATTTTAACATAGAAGAAATGTAACTTAATAACAGATGCTACCCATGCATATAATCATGATATAATTACCGTATTTTTCAGACTATAAGATGCACCTAGGTTTTAGAGTAGGGAAAAAAATAGGAGGCTCCTGCCCCCCGTAACCCTGCTCCACCATGCCCCCCACAGCGAGGCAGGTAAGTTACATTCAATCTATAAGATGCACCCCCATTTTCCTCCCCAATCTGGGGGAGAGTGTGTCTTGCTCTCCCCTAGATTGGACTATAGTCCAAAAATATAGTACATCATGTCATTTAAAACAGCTGTGATGACTATAGTGTGTCATTTCAAGACCACATCTGTTGCTATAACCTTTATAAGGCAAACAAACAGATTTCATTTTTACAACTCTGACTTCTCTGCAGGGATACCCAAGAAGCATAATAATTAATACCAATCATAATGATTTTCATGGAATGGACATTTCCCCCAGGAAATAGACTGAAATTAAAAATATATTCATAAAGCATGCATACTTCAGAAAACTTCCAATTTTTACCATCAAGGATGAGATTTTACTTTGCAAATAAAGCTGAAAACCTCAAATTTCATTTAATATCCTGGGTAATCTTTTTTATCATCCTAAATTTTTATTTTAAAGGAAAATATTATTCCATATAACAAATGTCACCTAATTTAAGATAAGGATAATATCAAAATAGCACTTCATTAGATTTTAAAAGTTAGTGTTTTAAAAGCAATACATCTGATTGATTAGGATTACCATAACTAAACTGCTGCAAATAAGATGATTCTTCCAAAATAACAAAAACAGTTAACAATGGACAAAACTGGCTCTACTGAAACATTATCAGTTTGAACAAAAGATGAAACTGCAATGATTCCACTGCATTAGTGCACTCGGTATGTTTCTAAAAATATAGAAATCCAATTATTACATTTTTATGCAACACAATCTCTGATGGCAAGAGAAAAATAGAAGTAAACATTCAAATGGGAAGGATCAGGCATTTGTACCAGTCTTCATATTGGAAAAGAATGCTAGGGTGTGTAGTAGAAAGGAAGGGAAATGCTTATGTGGTTAAAAGAAAAATGGTGCTGAAATTATACTGTTCACTAAATCCAGTCAAGAATTCTTACTGTAGCAGATCACCAAGTGTTAACATAACCTGGCTACCAGCAACATCAGGGTTAGGAGTGGATGGGGGAAGAAGTTAATAAGGACAGGATGCTGAGATGGGGGTAGAAAGAAATCTTTACTATCTTGCACCACTGCAACTTTATATCAGGATTCTACCTGAAATTTTGTTGCCAGTTAATTTCCCTTCTTTATATGTCCACGGTTCTAGGTCACTATGTAAAACAGGACCCTAGTTAATCCACAACCTATTCTGTGACTTCTTTCCCCTAACCTAGTGGTGTTCAACAGGGGCATTTGAAAATGTATTTAGGCTGTAAAAAAGAACTGGCATTTAATGCATGAGGTACAGGAATGCTGCATGACCCACCTGCAAAGCGCAGCACATTGCTGCAAAATAATCCAAATTCTACATGACATACAAGGTCTGTCCAGAAAAAATCCAGCCATTATTACTATAATGAGAATGTTTTGCGTGACACTGATGGAACCCAGCAGCCAAGGAGAGTGGATGGGAATATGCATATGTGAACAATGATGACTTCACTGTACTAGTCAGTGGGTTCAGTAGACACCACTGAGCAAGCATGTGTACTGTGTGGCCATCATATTAAAAATTACTGAGCAAGCAGAGTAACAAATCTGCATCAAATTTTGCATTAAGTTTGAACATTACTCCACAGAAACTATTCAGATGATTTAGAAAGCAGCAGCTGTGGGCAACTGGTGATTGGCAGATTCATCATAACAACCTGCCCGCTAATGCATGGCATCTTATGCAGTTTTTTGGCAAACCATCACATCACCCAGGTGACTCAGCCTCCCTACAACCCAGGTATGGTGTCCTGTGACTTCTGGCTTTTCCCTAAAATAAAATCAGCTTTGAAAGTTAAGAGATTTCAAACCATCAATGAAATTCAGGAAAATACAACAGAGAAGCTGACAAAGAACTGTGTGGAGTCCCAAGATGTCTACTTTGAAGGGGATGAGGTATCATTGTCATGTATACAATGTTTCTTGTATCTTTTGTGTTGTTCAATAAATGTCTCTATTTATTGTATTACATGGATACCTTACATGGATACCTTCTGGACAGACCTCATACAGTTCATGAAGGGGAAAAGTGAGAGGGAGGACAATTACCTAAGTCTGAAACCAAACTTTATATTATATAGCACACAGTACTTTTTACAAGGACCGGATTTTACACTAAATTTTCTAGAAATGCAATTACTGTGTAAATTGAGAGAAATTTTAGCAAGAATAGCTGTGCATTTCAGAAGATCAAGTCCCATTTAGCAATGCCACTTGTCATACTTCAGTGGTCAATACAACACCCCTTCATCAGTCTGCCTGTGCAGATGTTACATTCATTCTGCTTATAAGTACAAACCTCTGATACCTCAACACTACATCCATCTCAAACCCAATGACCTTCATCTCTTACAGTCAGTTGCTGGACTTGTCACGAGCTCAATATATTCTAACTGAAATTTGAAATTCAAACACTTTAACCCCGACTCCTTAGTTCCTGCATGTGTTCACCTATTCATGTTATTTTTCTCTCTCTCCCTCCTCCAACCAAACTACTTGTTCACTGTTTTATCCCTCATGTTTCAACATAAAAATAATAATCAAAACTATAATTCATCAAGTGTTTACTATGTGCCTGACACACTTTACATGTAAACATTTGTTAACCCTCACAGTATTCTAATGAGATAAGAACTATAATTGTCCCCATATTTAGATGAAAAGTGCATAGAAAGATAGTATAACTTGCCTGTAATCACACAGTTAAACAGCAGCAGAGTTCCATAGCCTGTACTCTAAACCACTACACCACACTGCCTCAGTCTCAATGACTATTCCCCAACATGACTATTGAGTAAACTATATAAAAAATGGAATTTTAACTAGCTCACTCCTTACCTTTGAACTCTTTAAAGATTCCATATTGTTATAAGAAAAAAATCTATGCATCCAATTAGCCTAATGGTATTCTTTGCAAGGAAGATGACAGATAAAATTGTTGAGCTCTCACTAATTATGAAGTGAGGAAAAGGGGGTATGTACACATGCGCACATACACACATCGCTAAAAGCACAGAATCAGATTGTAACTGCTGACAATTAACATTAGCCAGAAAACTTAACATGTATTCCCTTCCAGAAAGTTTTCTTTATAGTTTAAGTAAACTATTTACAAAGATGAGGACAGAGTTCAGGGGAAGTAGAACAAGAAACAGTGTAGTTCCTGGAGGTCATTACCATCCCTAGGTCCGAAGGGCAAAAGAAGAAAGTGATTGCTGGAATCGAGACAGGGATAGTTATATGGAGAGGGCCTCCTGAAGGAGCTATGCCTTTTGGGGAGAGAAAAGCAACCAGTTCAAGGCAAAACATGGGGGGAGCCACCAGGAATAAGTATCATGACTTCACTTTGCCCCCACCCTCTGATCTCCAGCAGGTGGGTCCAAATGGTATAATTCAATCAGAAATCAAAGGGCAGGAGCCAGATGACATGGCTGGCAAAGGTCGGCCTCCCAGGACACAAACAGGGTGGAGAAAGGTAGAGAGGGATTCTGGAAAGATAAACAGAAGATAACTAACCCATTTATAAAGTCAATTCTGATAATTACAAGTAATTTGTTACAGTTTGTAAGAGACCTTGAAAAGGATATGGTTCCAAATCTTCATTTTCCATATTAGGAACTGAGGCCTAGACAATCAAGTGACACATCCAAGGTCACATGCTTAGAGGAAAACAAGAAGTAAAGGCCAGGCCAGGTGACAATTTCCATTATACCCTATCACTCTGTAAACTCTCACTAAACAAAGAAATACTGAAGCCCCCAAAAGCAAAACCATTTTTTCCAAGCCTTTCCCAAATGCTACTTTCTCCACTAGTGTATTTTTTGAAGACCCTCATTTAATATCATCGCTCCCTCCTTTAACTGAAGTAGTATCCCTTTCTTATAACACTTATTTTTTTATTAGTATGAAGACCGTTGTCATCTATTTATGGATTATTCTCACTTGTTGAATTACAAATGCCTGGAGAATTATAAATCCATCCCCACACACACCACCTAACACATGGCTGCCAGAGTGCTGTGTGCTCCTTAAGTGAGTGAAAGCCCACTCCTTTCCCCCCATGAATTCTTGAGCTCTTTCTCCACTAATTCTGGACTTAGATGATCAAATTGTACTCAGTATCTTATTAATACAGTGGACCCATGAACGCCAAAGGTAGGGGGTAGGGAGGTCAACTTCCTATGCAATTAAAAATTGGAGTATAACTACAGGTGGTCCTCTGCATTATATGGATTCAGAACCAGAGTTGACCCTTGAATAACATGAGTTTGAACAGTGGGGCTTCTGTGTGTATGTGGACCTGTACTGCTCAACCTGCTAATCTGGCCTGGCCAGTGTGGCTCCCTGGTTTGATTTCTGGTCAGAGCACATGCTTAACTTGTGGGTTTGTCCCCAGTGGGGTGCGCAGGAGGCAGCCATTGATGTTTCTCTCTCACATGGATGTTTCTCTCCTTCTCTCTCTCCTTCCCTTCCCTTCGCTCTAAAATCAATAAGCTTGTCATTGTGCGAAGAGTAAAACAATAATAATTTTAAAAATAAAAGAGAAAAATCTTCTGGGTATTGACTATTCCCTTCATATTTACTCACCCACTATTTTGGTAACCACTAGGTCCCACAACACAGAGCCAGACACATACAATAATTCAATACGCATACACTTGACTAATTGGAGTAATCTGATATGACTTGAAGATTTCTCCCCAGTCATTATGTTAGAAAGAATAAATTACAAAAAAACAAGTATCAAAGTATGTAAGTGTGCCTTTCTTCTTCAGTCTAACAAAATATATATGTGAAATGTTAGAAAATCAGGGGAATATCTAAACAATTTCAAATATCCAATATAATCACATATACCTATTCATAGACATGTTGACCTAGTCTACTGACCTGCTGTTTAAATGAATAGCATTTAAAAGTGCTTTCATTTCTGATTCAGCAGAATAAATTAACATAACAAAAAGGAAACCCATCAAAGGCTAATTGAAGTAGTATAGTCAATTCAATGTTTTTGTACTCTCCTGCAACACCACTAGTACCACCTTCAGTTAGAGTCTAAAAAATTTTGTTGATGGCCAAGACATCCTCAAATCATCTAATTAAATAATAAAGCCTTACTTGTACATTTGAAACCTATATAATTTTATTAACCCAACATCACCCCAATAAATTCAACAAAAATTTTAAAAGCCTTATCTATAAAATATGAATGATCAGAAAACTCGTTTCGGAGAATTTAGTTTCCCTACTCACATTTTTATAGGAAGTCACATATCCCTGAATTTAGCAAAGAAAAAAAAAACAGTAAATGCATAGTTTCTGCTCACTTTTGAAATTTTATGTAAAACATTAGAAAATAAAACCGCAATCAAAGATTCATACAACAGGTCCATTGCAAAAAGAAATGGAGCTTCTATCTATATCACTAGTATTTGAGAGAAAACTGTATGAAGTATAACATGTGAAATTCTTTAGGAATCTAAATAATAAGTGTTTATAGCAAGCATATGCATTTTATGTTAATTTCCAGCAAGTGACAATACATTGACAAAAACTGTACTCCCTGAACGCCTCTCTCAAACATCATACACACTCTACTTTCAATTTGAGCATGATGCAGATTTAACCTAAATTATCTTATTTTAAATATCCTTACAGGCTATGAGTATGGTACACAGTGCCTCGTAACAAAATGCATCATCCATCTAGAGATTATACTGTCATTCCTGGCTAATGGGTTTTCTACTTTTTTTTTACCTGATCTATTAAAACCATGAGCACACACATGAGGAACACGTTTCCGTCCTGGTTAAAACAATGGCCACAGAGCATTCACAAGAAGATCCTTCCCTCTTCATTAGGTCTGAACATAATTAAGTCAGGAAAGATAAAATTAAGAAATCACATTCACATGTTCCTTAATTTATACCAAATACAGGCCAGTCTCTGAAAGGTAATAAGCGAACTAATAGGTGGACTATTAACCCAATGCACTGAAGCCATAAACACATGAAAATAAATAAAGCAAAATTCAAACAATGGACCAAAGATGGTTAACCTCATGTTCCAAGCTGGCAGACTTTGAACTGTCTGGGCAATTTCTTTAGTATTTCTTTCTGTAAATAAATCTGCCAGGACCAGTAGTGACAGACTAGTATTATTCATTGGATTATAGTTGGATTTATGGGTAATATTTATTCTATATAAAACAATAACAATGAAAAGCATTCAAATAAACTAAAGGTACTTTACAAGATTTAGGTTTCTATGTGAAATAAAATAATGCATGTATTGTAAACTATCAAGTAAGTGTTGTGGAATTTGGATAAAACATTGTTAATTATAAGAGCTCATCCTAAACACAAGAAAGCATTCCAGTTATTGAAGGTATTAGTATAAATCCTTTTTATCTTTGACTTGAGCTATTCAGAGCCAGAAAAAAACCTCTTCCTTCAAGTCCTGGGCCAATGGGCCCAAAGTAATGAAGTACCCTAGACTATGCCGCCATTCATATTCCTACTAACTTGACACATCTACCAACTTTTATTACCCTTTTTTTCTACCTCCCCAAGTTTTTATTGCTTTGAAATCCAACGTGAGTGTTATCCAAGGTTTTCTTCTTTCTGCTTTGACAATCATCTCTATGCTCAAGTTTAAACATCACCTGTGTGGCGTATTCAGTCTCATATCCAGTTACTACCTCTAGTCTCTCATTTCTGTTAGTGGACATTCAAATGAAAGTCCCACATCTTTCAACCCCATTGCCCATGTTTCCATTCTAGCCCCAAATGAGCTTCAACTCCAGAGATTCAATGCCAAACCCGGGAGCATGAGAGAGAGGAAAGTATCAAATCTCCTGCTTCCAACAAGATAAAGTCTCACATCCTTAGCATGCCTACCCTACACACCCTTTATCTGAACTTGAGCGAATATTGTTTCTCATGCTTTTTAACTTCTGTACAAATAGTTCTTTGAACCTAGAACTCCCTTCTCCTTATCCTCTTAAACAATTCTTCTTTACTTCTGAAAATGCATATTATCCTTCATCTCCTCTGTGAAACACCAGGTAGAATAAATTGTTTCCCACACCATCGCCCCAAAGCCACATATACATATCATATCTGTAATAGAATGCTTTATTCCCGAGAGCTCTTCTACTGCAGGTGGTTTCTTTGTATCTCCAGTGCCCAACCCAGTGTCTGACACAGAAAAGATGTTTAGTAAATGTCGGCTTTGTCCTGTGTTTTTTGCCACTGAAATAGCTTATATATCTTTCCATTCCTCTCCAACTGCCCAGCTATCACCACTCATTACCTTTTGTCTGGACCAGAGTCTTGAGAACGTCTGCACCAATCCATGCTCAATAGTGTAGACAGAGCGATCTTTTTAAAAGACAGACCTAATCATCTCTGACCTCCACCTCCCTCTCCAGTTCCATCTTCCACCACCCTCCTTTTCACTTGCAGCTCATCAGTGGTTAGCTTACAATCCTTCATTCTTACTATGCTCCGTCCAACATCAAACCTTTACACTTCTCTCTTTTCTGAGTGTTCTGTGCTCTTAACCTATTAATTCTTAATCTGTGGTTATTTTTTCCCTCAGGCAAGCCTCACCAGATTTCAACCAGTTTAAATCCTTCTCTGGAATAGCAGTAGAAATTTCACATTCACTTAGATGATTATTTGATAAATGCATGTCTCCCCCACTAAATTGTAAGCTCCTTTGAAGCTAAGATCATGCCCAGTTTTGCTCCACATTGTATCCTCAGCACCAAGAGCACTGCACCTGTTATACAGTGGAAGCTCAATAGTTACTCATAGGGTAAATGAGGAAATTATCTAATTTTCACACTGAAATGCAGACCTAACTGCTCATTGTCATTTTTTCACCTCTCCCTATCCTATCTTCTCTTCACCTGCATCTGTCTCCTTAATGTTTCTCTTACCAGTACCTTCCTTTCCATGCCTCCATTCAGTACGTATTCCAGTAAGTATTTATGGAGCACCTTCCATTCGGCAGACTTCAACACTGAAGACAGTTGTAAAGAAAGAGACAAACATCCAAATACGCAGTTAGCTTGCATACTAGGATGCCGTGGAGGAGTGGCACAGGGGAGAGACAACAGACAGTAGAGAAGCAGGATGAAAATGAAATACACAGCATGTTAGTGACAAGTGCTAAGGAGGAAGAAAAAAAGCAAGGAACGGGTGTATCAAATATTGGGGGGTGGTGGTTGACACTTAGATAGAGGGGCCAGGGAAGGTATGTCGAAAAGGTGCTGTCTGAATAAAGACCCGAAGTAAGGAAACCAGTCATGTGGGTGTCCGAGGGATGACTCGTCTGGGTTTTCTGACTTAATAAATATAACACCTGCTTTCACTTAGACACTTCCTAATTTGCTTAGATTAGCTGTTTTGGAAAATTTAGTGGATATGACCTTGCTCAAACTGGGCATTCTAAGAAATAACCACCAGCAGAAAAAACTAAAAAGTCACTCAGAAATATGTAGGGACTTAAAAAAGGAAGAAATTAAGAAACTTAGAATATCACTGTTATATTGGAGAGAAGAATGATTACTCAAAACAATAGAACTACCTTAAGAAAATTAAGAAAAGTTTAATTTAGATGCATATACTCTAAAGTAAGTTTACATTTTGGAAAGATAAGATTTTAGAAAACTTTTTATCTAAAAAACAATACAAAAAACAAAAAACAAAAAGAAGTGAACAAAAGCAGTCAGAGCACCAAAAGTACTAAGTGGAATATGCAATCACCCTAACTCAAAATCAAATGTAAGTATTAAAAGTGGTTGACTGCTTTCTCATCTAACTAATTAATTCTGGTTCTCGCATTATTATAGAAGTAAAGTGAAAGGCGTCAGAAGTCTGCAACAGTGTGGTTAACATCCTAAACTGACATAATAAGAAAAATGCAGTATTCAATCCTATTGAAAATGTAAATTAATATTGTGCTTTTCATATCACAATGCAAATGAATACTTGCCTTTTCATGTAAAATTCCATTATGGATATACTTATATATTATTAACTAAATTAGAGTTTACTCCTCTTTCAGCAAAATGAACATTCATAAAATGGATTACCTCTGATACATCATTTACTATTAGTTCTGTTAACAATATTAATAACATAGTTTCATACTCTACAATCCAGGCTTTCTCTCCCTTACCTTCCTTAGGAAATTCATAAACTATTTCTGTGGGGTTACAGATCATATTCTTTTTTGCTTCCTCAAATAAAATAAATAGTTGTACTCTGCAAAGGTCTGAACGTTTGTATCCTCCCCAAAAGCCATACGTTGAAATCCTAACCCTCAGATGATGGTATTAGGAAGTGGGATGTTGGGAGATGCTTAAATCCTGAGATGTTTAATTTAATTCCTTGTGAATGGAATTAGCGCCTTACAAAAGAGGCTCCTAAGAGATCCCTAGGCCCCTCTATACCAACTAGTGAGGACATAGCAACAAGGTACCTACTGCGAACCAGGAAGAGGGTCTTCACCTGGCGATGCCGGCACCATGATTCTGGCCTTTCAACCTCCAGAACCATAAGAAACAAATTTTTGTTGTTTATAACTACCCAGTCTGTGTTATTTTGTTATAGCAGCCCAAATGGACAGAGACTTACCTAGTGGGTAGTCAATGAATATTAATCAAATTAGCCATGAACAAAAAACATTTTGATTTTACAGATACATCTTGAAGAAGAATATTTTTGACAAAATTATTGCACTAATAATTTATAAAAGCAATTACTTTTTGGATTATTAAATTAAATGTGTGAAGTGAGATAGCCTTGGTGTAAGTAAAAAATTCAGAACATGCTGAAAACAAAAAATAAAATGAACAAAAATTTCAGAATTTTAGATAGATACTACTTATCTTCATTCAATTGCAAAAGTCTCAAAAATAATACATTCCGCCTAATAGAACCAGAATGGTATCAATCTACATATAGAAGGCGCTGCAGGAAATGGGAGAATGTGACACTAACATCACTCCTCAGCCCAGGCTTTCACATTAAGCAGAAATTATTGAATGTCCTTGATAAGAGTTGCTCAAAGAATTTCTCTTACTTTGAATAAATCCTGAAATATTTTTTTTTGTGTTGTACGTTATCAATCATGACTTTAAGCTAATGGCTCTTCAGAGGACAAAATGTAACTGTAGAAAATTCTGGACAGTTTCTATTACTAACATGATGTTACAAAAATAAATATTAAAACAAAAAGTATAAAACATCTCTCACTTATAGTTATCTCCACTCTCCCTTCTGAAAAAAATTACTTTGTATTTAAATTCTAAAGTAGCCCCTAGCAAGAGAAGTTGGTTTCATGTTCATTCATTAAGATAGTCTGCTATTTTGATAAATGGAGCAAAAGCAAGGCTTTCTATTGAAATATGTTGGTTTCACATGTATCGCTCAAAGAGGAAATCATCTTGCTGATGATATCCTGTACCGGTGGAAAAGTTAGTCTTCACAGTCTCATTATGAAGACCATTTAAAAGAAGGTGGGGTGACTGAACTGTTTTAATTCATTTATGATTTCTGCTATAAAGGAAAAGGAAAAGCAAAACCATAGAGGACAGACATGTGGTATTGAGCATGTGGTATTGAGCTACTGGAGAAAGACATAAAACATACAGAGAAGATGTAAATTCATAATGTCGTTGGTTATAGCATTAATATAGTTCCTGCAAAGCATCCTCTTGCAGCTTCCTTCCCTTGACACTACCCTTTCCCTCCACATCTTCCCTTCTAGGCCTCAGTCACTTAATGGCTGTACTCAATTTATCCTATACCTCTCTTTGAGCAATTTATCTCCCACTCCTGACATAACTACATGGTTTACTTGGCAGAGCGGAAGATCAATCTGGAAACGAGCTCTGAAAAACCCAGTAAGCTGACCAAAGAGGTGGGTCAGGACTTCTCTGCAGTGTGTTGTGATGGCAAAAGCAGCAGAATGGGCTCTGAATGAATGAGCATTGAAACTGTCCCTAGTGCGTGGTGGAGGCTAGTGACCTATTCCCTATGGGCAAGGCCAAAGTGGCTAACCTACAGAATTAAGGGGCCTAATACAGGTCCTGAAGATCTTGTAGGCCAACCACTAGATATATAAGAGCTAACAATAACAGTTTGGGGAAAAAGCACACTGTGTAATCTGATTATTAGCTAGAAGCATTCAATTCCAACCAATATAATTTATTACTACTTGGTTCCATTAGAACAGAAGCACTAGAAATATTTCCTTTCCTTTCTACAGGTAACATGATACTTTGTACAAAATGCTACTGAGATCAGTACTAATGAAAAGCACATATAATAAATTTATATGAAAATGTTTTGCAAACAGTACTAGATTTTACTAAATCTTATAAAACTCTACATTGTTATTATTAATAATATTTTCCAGCATACATTGGCCTCATGTGGAAAATCCTCCATCTTTATGAATATATTCAATATCCAGAGTTAATTTCTTTTGCTTTCCAAAAAGAAAAAATATGTAACAAAAGAAAAAATTATGTTCTACATGGAAATTTAATTATAAATATAGAAAAACACCAGATACCACAGAGAAAATGAATATGACAAGGATAAAATTTATGCTTAAATTAATATATAGTGATATAATATCTTATTTATCAAAGACCCAAACAAACCAAGTAAAAAATTTATAAAAAACAAGAAAGAGATAATATGTTGCTATAAAAAATATATACAAACACTTCCAGGACAACATTCACCAAAGTACATAAAATCTTTAAATGCACATTACCTCCTGGTAAATGATATTTTTTTCACCCAACGGAGACAAAAACAAGTACCCACAAAAAATATGTAAGAGGGAGAGAGTTCACAGAACATAACAACAAGATGAGTCACCATAAAGCTTTGCAACTAGGTTTATTATAAAATAACATTTTTAAGTATACTACTTACAGCTCAGTAGTTTGTTACATGAGGAGAAGGGAATGAAAGAAGAGTAAAATTAAATGTTATGAGAACTCACAAGGTCAAGGTACACTTCCTACCTCTCTTAACAATAATAATATGGGACTTAGAAAAACAATAGGAAAAGACAGAACCACTGGTCTAGCCTCTTGCAGTAACTATGATTAGACTATTGATCAGGGACTAGTGCTGACCTGAATAAAGAGTAACCAGTACCCAGATGACTCATGCGAATGTGCTTTGTGAACAGAAAGATCTCACTTGTTTCTCCTTTTTCCTTCTACGAGCTTCCCTTCCAGAATGGACCTGTTCTCACCCTGAGTCTCTATTTACTGAACAAGAAAATGGCTCTGAAATAAATTTAAAAATTCAGTATATATGTCTGACTTTTAGACATAGAAGAACATCATTTTTCACAACCATGGAACCACACTTATTTGAGGTTATATTTGGGGCAGTGCTTTTTTAAAAGTGTAGTTTCTAATTTAAGTTGAATTTTAGACAAAAAAATAATTCTTATATCTTCATAACAAAAATGAAGTGAAGATTCACCTTTTGGATGACAAAATGACCAACTTATAATAAGATAATTTATAGACACTGGACAATCAAAAGAATCAAATACGTTACTGATCTTATTTATACATGTCCTCTATTTATAATTTGCTTTAAAATGCTAATGAAGAGAATTACATAAGATTAAAAATGCATTAATTCTTTGGCAGAAAAACAAAGAAAAGCAAAAAAATTATATTTGGATATTCCCATGCATGCTAAACTCACTGAAAAGAGTGCATGTACATTCAAGACATACACTGCAATTATTAAAAATACCATATAATTAATAGAAACATATTTATTTACATAAAATTATATAAAATGCACATATACAAAATAAATAATATTTTAATAGTATTACATTATTATAGAAAAATAAGAATGAACATATCCTTTTCCTTTTAGTCATAAACAATGCATTCACATCTAAAACTTTAAACAATTGTTAAAGAAAGTAACACTCAGGGCATGATTGAGTAGCTCATTTAGTTATAAAGACTTCGTTTCTTTATATATACCAAGTAAAATTCTACAAATAACCAGAAAACTCATTTCTACATCAGTATTTCACATTTCTTGTAAGATTATATGAACAAGCGTTTTATAACTAACATTAAGTACATACACCACCAGTAGAGAAAAGATGTGAAGTTTACCAGCAGTATCCATTTCCCACATGTTCCATCCCAAAACTCTACAAGGAATTTCTAAATTGCTATTTCAGGTGAATAAGACGGAACTAACTATAACTAATATGCAGTCGAGTTTTGATAAGCTATAATTCTTATAACAAAAACATTTGATAAAATTTTTATTAAATAATCAAATATAAAAATTCCGTATTTAATCATCTAATTGTTGTTTACTATGGTTGACTCCCTGAAAAACTTTAAATACCTTAACAATATGTAAAATGTTCATACATCACCGGGTAGTGTAGGTCGCCTATAAATACCAATAATAGCACAAATAACGAAACAAAATAAATGTCATTATTATAATTATTGCACATAATAAACACGAAGTTAATAATGAATCCAACACCACGGCGTTTTTAAATATATTAAAGACATACTTCAGAAATATACCTAGAAAAATCTGCAAGAAACAGAGAATCTGCAACAATAAAAGGAAAAACCAACAATATTCGCTTTACTGAATGCTCTCATATAATTATAAAACAATCATCTATGTCTAGAAGCCATACAGTAAAATAAAAAGAATTGTGTTTTCTTCAAAAAGGTAACTTGCTTTAAAAAATATTTATTTTTGTTAAAATACACATAAGACCATCTTAACTACTTTAAGTGTGCATTTTTGTGGTAGTTATTAAATGCATTCATTGTATACAATAAACACATTGTACAACCATCATCACCATCTACCTAAATAACCTATGTAATCATGTCAAACTGAAACTATCCACCAATTAAACAACAGCTCTCCATTTCCCTCTCTCCCCAGTCCTTGGCAACCACCATTCTACTTTCTGTCTCTATAATTTTTGCCTATACTAAATACCTCAAACAAGTACACTCATGTATGTCTTTTTGTAAGTAGCTCACTCTGCTTAGTAAAATGTGTTCAAGTTCATCCATGTTGTATCACCTTGCAGAACTGCCTTCCTTTTTAAGGCTCAGTAACATTCCATTGTATGGACATACCACTTTGCTTATCCATTCATCCATCAATGAACACGGGTTAATTCCACATTTTAGCTATTAGTGAATAATGCGGCTATGGACACCGGTGTACAAATATCTCAAGACATTTCTTTCAATTCTTTTGAGAATATACGCAGAGGTGAATTACTGGATCATATGGTAATTCATTTTTTAAATTTTTTAACGAACTGCCGTACTGTTTTCCACAGCAGCTATACAATTTACATTTCCAACAATAGTGCACAAGTGCTCCAATTTCTCCATACCCTCATAAATCCTTGTTTTCTGTTTGTTTTTAACTATTTATCCAGTTATTTATTGCTTTCCAAATTGCTGCTATGACTTGCCTGTTTTTATTATTATTATTATTATTATTATTTATCGAATTTCTTGGGGTGACACAGGTTCACAAAACCATACAGGTTCAAAGTACACAACTTACAATTATGTATTTCTTTGTGATTTTATTTTTTTTTTGTAATTTTACATAAAATAGTTATTTTCTATTTTTACTCCGGTAAAAATAGTTGTGCATAAAATGTAAAAATAGTAAAATGAGAAAAATAAAACTATTATAGAGTAAAAAAAATAAAGTACATAACTCAATAAAACATCATCTGCACACTGCATGCATCCACTGCCACATGCTAAGTCTCCTTCTGCCCCCACTTCTCCCCGCTTTGTTCACCTCTACCTCCCTCCCTCCCCCTTTCCCTCTGCCCTTCACCACACTATTATCTGTTTCTATATGTTGTGTGTGTGTGTGTTTACCTAATCCCTTCACCTTCTTTCATCCAGCCCCCTAATGTTTTTGGCCTCTTAGATTCATTTTTGTTTTGTTTTGTTGCTAGTAGCCTCCTAACAAGTGTAAGGTAGTATCTCATTGTAGTTTGGATTTGCATTTCCCCAATGATTAGTGATACTGAGCATCTTTTCATGTGAGTACTGACCATGCGTATATCTTCTTTGGAGAACCGTCTATTCAATTACCTTGCCCATTTTTGAATCAGGTTGTTTTTTTGTTGAGTTTTCGAATTTCTCTGTATAGTCTGGTTATTAAATCCTCAGATATATAACTTGAGATACTTTCTTCCACTCTGTAGGTTGCCTATTTACTCCACAGATAGTCTCTTTTGGTGCATAATTTTTTTTTAATTTTTCATAAAGTAAAATTTGTCTATTTTTTTCTTTTCCTGTGTATGTCTTTGGTGTTACATTCAAGAAATCACTGCCAAACTCAATGTTGTAAAGCTTCTGTCCTATGTTTTCTTCTAAGAGTTTCATGTGTTGTATTTGGGTTTTTGTTCCATTTTGAGTTAATTATTGTATACAGTGTTAGGTAAGGGACCAACTTTATTCTTTTGCATATGGGTATACAATTTTCACATCATTTGTTGAACAGACTGTCCCTTCCCCACTGAATGGTCTTAGCATCCTTGTCAAAAATTATTTGATCAGAAAGGCAGGAGTTTATTTCTGGGCTCTCTATTCTATTTCATTGGTTTACATGTCTGATGTTACCGCAGTATCACAGTTATAACAATAGCTTTATAGTAACTTGAAATTAGGAATTACGAGTCCTCCAGGTATATTTTTCTTTTTCAAAATTGTTTTGACTACTTGGGGTCCCTTGAGATTCCAAATAATTTTTAGAATGGGTTTTTCTGTGTCTGTACAAAACCTCATTGGAATTTCGATATGGATTCATAGAATCTATAGTAAAGTGTAGGTAACTTTAGATAATATTGACATTTTAACCATATTAGGCATTCTAATCCATGAATGAGAGATGTGCTTCATTTTTTATCTTTATTTCAGCAATGTTTTATAGTTGTTATTGTACAAGTATTTCACCTCCTTCGTTAATTCCTAAGCATTTTATTATTTTTGCTATTACAAATAGAATTGTTTCTGTAATTTCCTTTTCAGATTGTTGATTATTTATGTATAGTGATTTTTATGTGTTGACTTTGTATCAGCTGCTTTACTGGATTAATTTATTGATTCTAACGGGGGTGTGTGTGTGTGTGTGTGTAAAATCTATATGGATCACATCATCTCCAGAAAGAATTTTAATTCTTACTTTCCAATTTGGATGCCTTGTCTTTCTTTTTTCTGCGTAACTACTCCAACTAGACCTTCCTAGAATAGGAAGTGGTGAATAGAAGTGCTGAAAGCAGGCATTTTTGCCTGGTTTCTAATCTTAGAGGAAATGCTTTTAATCTTTCACCATTGAGTTTAATGTTTTCTCTGTAAATTTTTATGAGACTTATTAAGTTGAGGTAGTTTTCTTCTATTCCTAGTTTGTCGAGCATTTTTATCATGAAAGGGTATTGAGTACTGTCAAAATGCTTTTTCTGCTCAATTCAGATGATCACGGGTTTTTACCTCTTCATTTTGTTGATGTGGCTTATTACAATAATCAAATATTTGCATTTTGAACCATCCTTGCAATTGAAGAATAAATACCACTTGGTCATGGTATATAATCCATTTAATAGACTAGTGAATTGTTTGCTAGTATTTTGTTGAAAAATTTTGTGTGATTTTTTTTTTTTTTTTTTTTGAACATCAATAGACTCGTGTGAATGTTTATAGTGTGCCTTTGTAGTGTGCCTGACTTTGGTATCAAGTACCACAGCCATCCCTGCTTCCCACCCTTGATCCTAACCCCCTTTGGTTTTGCCCATGTGTCCTTTATACATGTTCCCGAAAACCCTTTCTTCTTTAAATGTTTGGCAGAGATCGCCAGTGAAGCCATCAGGTCCAGGACTTTACTTTGTCATAAGTTTTTTTTTTCACTTTAATTATATATTTTATTAATACTCTATAATGTGTTGTACACAATTTACAAATACAAATTTAAATTTAGTACTTATTTTATACTTTATTTTTTAACTTTTCTATTAGTTTTTCCATTACCACTTAGTCCCCTTATATCCTCTCTCCCATACAATCACCACGCTGTTGTCCATATCCATGACTCCGTTTTCCTTTTGCTCAATCCTTCCACTCCCTAACCTCCCTCTCCTCAGCTTAGCTGTCAGCCTGCTCTCCATCTGTGAGACTATCTCTATTTTGCTTGTTAGTTCAGTTTGTTAATTAGATCCCATTTGAGTGAAATCATATGGTATTTGTATTTCTCTGACTGGCTTATTTCACTTAGCATAATATTCTCCAGGCCCATCCATACTCTCACAAAGGGTAAAGTTTTCTTCTTTTATACAACAAAGGAGTATTCCATTGTGTAAATGTCTCATAGTGGTTTTATTCACTCATCTACTCATAAACTTTTGTCATAAGATTTTTGATTACTGATTCAATCTCCTTACAGTTTTTAGATATATTCATTTTTTTATTTCTGTGACTTAGTTGTGTTTTAGTGATAGAGGGTTTGTGTTTCTATGAATGTGCTCATTTCATCTTGGTTATCCAATGTGTTGGCATACAATAGTTCACAGAACTCTCATATAATCCTTTCTATTTCTGTAGAACTGCTAGTAATAGCCCCATTTTCAGTTTAGTAATTTGAGTCTTCTCTCCTTTTTTCTTAGTCCATCAAACTGTGAATGTCAGCTTTGTTGATCCACTCCATTTGGTTTCATTAGTCTCTACTGTTTTTCTACTCTCTATTTCATTTATCTCTGCTCTGTTCTTTATGGTTTCTTTCCCTTGCTACCTTTGGGATTAGTTCGTTCTTCTTTATCCAGGTCTCTTTTTTTTTTTACATAGTAAAGTTAGGTTGTTGATTTGAGCTCTTTTTGTTTTTTAATGTAAGTGTCTGCAGCTATAAATTTCTCCCTTAGCACAGCCTTTGTTTATGTCATAAGTTTTGTTATTTTTTTGTTTGTTTGTTTCCATTTGTCTCTTAAGTATTTTCTAATTTCCCTTGCGATTTCTTCTTTGATCCATTGGTTTCTCAAGAGTGTATTGTATAATATGAACAAATTCATGATTTTTCCAATATTCATTCTTTCACTGATTTCTAACTTCATCCCATTATAGTCAGAGTACGTACACTGTATGATATCCATCCTTAAAATCTATTGAGACTTATTTTGTGGCCTAACATATCTCTATCCTGGAAATGTCTCATGTGCACCTGAGACAAATATGTATACTATTGTTGTTAGGTAGAGAGTTCTGTGAGGGACTGTTAGGTCTAGTTGGTTTATTGTGTTCTTCAAGTCCTCTGTTTCCTTACTTACATTCTGTCTGGTTGTTCTAAAGACTATTGTGTGTAGGGTACTGACATTTTAAGTATGGTTGCAGCATTATTTCTCCCTTCATTTCTGTCAGTTTCTGCTTCATATATTTTCATGATATGACATTAGATGCATAAATATCTATAATGATTATAGCTTCTTGCTGTATTGAACCTTTAATTAATACATTATTAATATATAATGTCTTCTTTTGATTTATAGAAATTCTGTTACCATTTCTATTTAATTAAAAATTAAATGGAGATTCCAGTAAAAACTTTGCATTTTATAGTTATTTGTGTGAATCCAAGCTGTGCAAAAGAAAAGAATATATACTGATGTTGATTTCAAAGCAACTCACTGTTCCATAATTGACTTTATGACAAATAAATTACATTAAAAAATTTATGCTATACAACAACATTTTTATCTGTTTTATATTTGAGATGGATCATTTATTAGAGAGAGGAAAAATATGTTCTTAAAAAAAGTAAGAAAAACAGTGTTTCATGAGTACACTATATGGTACCTTCCACAACGGAGAAACATAAAATATAGGTATTAACTGCAGAATGTCAATTGAGCTAAAGAATAAAACTTTACAGACTATTTCAACTTTCAGAATTGTCAGGTGAAACCTTTTACTATTATATAATTCATTAATTTCTAATGCTATCAATCATAAGAGTAATATCCAGTGCTGTTCATACCAGGTGGAAAGAGCCAGCTACACAAATGTCTTCCTGATGCTACATTCGGTGACATCAGGAGCAGTAGCCTGAATGAGCCATAGCAGGAACATGTAAATTACGAAATCTGCAAATCAAATAAATCAGGGTTTTTGCTTTTTCAAATTCACACAATACCCCAACCCTCAGACCAGGTATTAAATATATACCAGTGCAACACTGGAAATATCACACAGCATAAATTATTTTAATGCACAGGTTACTTAACTAGCTACATAACTTTTTAAGAAAAGAATTTCCAAATAAATAGAATGAAATATGAAATAAAAATCTACTTCAAAGAACCAATAAAAATTAACAGAAAAGAGTTCTTTCCATAAGCATCCCCAGGTGACCTCTAAAATGGCTTGCTATTTGCTTGACCCAGAAAACTGCATAAAAATCATGCAAATCAAGAGGTTCAAGTCTTTGTGTTCACTTTATGAACATTCATGAAACTGCTCAGGCCATCAGGGTATGCATATCCAAAAAGCCAGCAAGTACCTTAAGACTGTCACTTTATAGAAGCAATGTGTAAATATTCTGTCATTATAATGGTAGAGTTAGTAGGTGGGCCCAGGCCTAACAGTGGAGCTGGACACAGGATCAGTGGCCCAGAGAGAGTCTGAATTTTTGCTACACATGTTTAAAAATGCATAGAGTAGTGCTGAACCTAAGTGTGTAAATGTAGATTCTCCTCTGGTCACTAAGCACATTCCAGTGAACAAAGCTCACAAGATGCGGCATTGAAATTCACCGGAATAACTATACATGACCTCTCCCTGTCACATTAAGATTATCCTTAGTGAAAAAGAGCAAACTATTCCTAAACCAGAAGAGGAGGTTGCACAAGAAAAAAAGATATCCCAGAAGACATTGACAAAACAAAAAATCAATTTATGGCCTGGGAGTAAATAGAGCATAAAATAAATGCTAATAAAAGTAAAATAATAATAATAATGGAAAGGAAACACTACATCTAGACACTCCATTCCATCTGAAATTTTAATAGCTCCTCCAAAATAAATGCATCTCCCTAAAGGTGCTATAGCATTGGTTCTGTCTTGTAGAAAAGTTCCTAACTTTTTCAATAGCTTGAGTTAAAACAATAAATTAAACTCCTCTGTAATCCATCAACCCTCAAAATTTAAACAAACACATAGTCTCAGGATTTGCTCTTTTATGCTTACTTTCCATTAAAGATTATAAAGACTTTCAAGTAAAACAAATAAAATATTGCTGCTGATCTTTTAAAAAAATCCATTATATACAGCACAATAAGTTTTTTTGTAAAGAAAATGATCATATCTGGTATTATGACAACTTTGGCAAATCTAGTAATTATGAGAATATCTAGTAATTATGTTAGAATATCAAAATTCTTATTTTGATGCTTATTTTGAATATCTATAAACCCAACCTTACAACATTGGCCTGATATTTATCATAATCTATTTTGCATCAGCTTAAGATGCCAGCTCATTTTCTCAGCCCCAGCATGTGTTCCTTCACCAGGTTCTCTACTTCAGCAGACTGGGCCTGCCACACTGAGGCTGGAACCATGTGAAAGTCTTAGGCTGGAGAAGCTACCTTAGTACCCAAGAGACTTTCCTGTTGCTGGTACCTCCAGTTTACTTTGATTTACATATCTTTGCTTAAAACTCATTACAAACCAACCATGTTGCAGGACTTGTACTAGGCAGTGAAGATATAATGGTAAGATAAACATGGAGGGTAGTCTGCTGAGAGATGTCCACTGAACAAATAATCTCATTAAAAGATGAGATTATAATTTACCAATTATAAATTACCATAAGGGCTATGAAAGAAAAGTAAATGACTCAAGCAAGACCTATAGGATGGTGATGAGAGTTCCAAGCAGAGAAAGCAGTACTTTTTCAGTTCCAGACATACTGGTTCCACCTTTGCCGAAACTTTTATTTCCACATCTGCTGTCTCTTGGCATTTTTCTCTTGAATTTTATTGCATTAACTACCAACCCTGGCCTTCTATCCCCACAATAATAACAGCAAATATTTATTGAGTACATGCTACTTGGAAGACATCATTCTAAGCAATTTAAATACATGAACTCGTCTAATCCTCACAGTGACAATACTGAGGTAGGTTATATTTCCCCATTTTACAGATGAAGAATCTGAGGCACAACCATGATAAGTCACTTGTCCAAAATTACACAGCCACTGAGACTAGTCCTTGTATGTCCCTTATCTCCCTCATAACTTAACCACTCTTAGATACCACAAGCCACCAAGTTAAATTAGCTCTCCTGATAGAAAAGAAGGCCAAGTCCCCTATACCCTCCAACTGCCACCATCCTCAACTAGGCTGGAGCATGTGATTTTTCTCTAGTTTTCAGAAATTAGGAGTAAAAAACTGACCAAGGTAGCCTACATTAAAACATCTCCAGGAGGAAGAAAAATGTTCGTAGAAAAAGTAATGCATTCTTACAAAGTTATTGACCCAGAAAGTGAAATAATAAAAACTGGGCAAGGAGAATTATAATTTATTTGATTCCTTCTGTACCTCCAAGGAAGAGAAATATAAGAGAAAATGTTATCTCTTTTAACTCAAACTCCATGTACTTGCAAAACAAAATGAATATATAGTAAATTGGCTATGATGCAGAAGAAATTCCCAAAATCAGTATTATCTAGGTAAGCACCTTTTAAATTTTTTTTTAAAAAAAATTACTATTAGATGACCAAGGTCTCACTCAAAGCTACATTTAGATTTTTTTTAATTTTCTGTTAAAATCAAGTTTAATTTATAATTCACCTTCAATGGTGATGTGAAAAACAGTGATTAAATGGGTGATTGATACAAGTGTGTGTGTGACTCATAGTTTGCAAAGGAAATGCTTTTTGGGAAAAGGCTCAGGGAAAAAAAAGCAAATAACAGATTCTGGAAGAAATGCAGACCTTTCCTGTCCAAGGACTGTTGCCAGTTCTTTATTACCTGAAGATTAAGGGATAGTGAAGAAGGCTGCCTGCCAGACAACAGAAGAGGTAAGAAATAACATTGTCTCTAAGTGTACCTCACAGGAAAGTTCTCAGAAATAACATTCATAAAATTATACCTTCTATAAAAAGTTACTAGAAAACCCAACTCAAATCAGAACAATGAAAATGTCAAAATAAAACATTACATTTGTCAGGAACTTCAACAGAATGAAACAGCAGGGGAGGTCAACTTGTAGAATTGTCTAATTTTACTCCACTTTGTTTTGGGGGAAAAAAAGCAGATCCAATACTGATTTAGAGGAACCTAGTAGGGTTTGTTTTTATTTGGTTGCTTTTCTACTTCATGGGTCAGTGCAAAATAATTTTTTTTACTACTAGGTTTCACCAAATTTATACAATAAATTTTGGTTTTTAGTTCCAGAGGGCAAAGACAAGCCATCAGAAGTTTTACTTTTTTACAAACTTCCCCTCCCTTCTCATATATATCTCAAATACATTATGTATATATATATATTTCTTCAAAACACATTTAGGTAAGGATATTAGTGTTATCCTTGCATTATGAATCTTTAAAGACAATGAAGAACAGAATTTCATTTTGATGAAGTCATTTAACCGGAATTTTATCCAATTTAATTTTTCAATTTACATTTTGGTATAGATTATGGAGTCCCTAATATATGAGAGCATTGAGCTAGGTGTTTTACATATAATCTCATTTAAGAATACTGGGCTTTTGTTATACACAGTCTGAAGTTAAGGTAAACGGAACATTTTTATGATGAAGCAACCTAAGTCACGTCACTGATGGCTTGTACATGAGCAACATCCTGCAGTCCAGCATCCCTAACAGATGTAGCTCAGAACTTAGCTGATGAACACTATGTGATCTAACTTGAAGAAGTCTCCAAAAAAAATCCCTTTACAGATATTAAAGCATTTTTATATCACAAACCTTATACAGTCCTGCCAGCAACACAATAAATAACACAGGTGTGATGATTAATATTATGTGTCAACTTGGCTAGGCCACAGTGCCCAGATATTTGGCCAAACATTATTTTGGATGTTTCTATGAAGGTATTTTTTTAAATGAGATTAACATTTAAATTGTTGGACTAGGTAAAGCAGATTACCCTCCATAAAGTGGTTGGGCCTTATCTAATCTAATGGAAAGCCTTATTAGAACAAAGACTACCTCCCTGGAACAAAAAAGAATTCTGCAAGTAGACTGCCTTTGGACTCAAACTGTAACTCTCACTCGGGTCTCCAGCCTGCCACCCCACTATGCAGATTTTGGACTTAAACTCTATAATTATGTCAATCGATTCCTTAAAATCTCAATCTCTCTCTCTCCCCCGCTTCCCCTCCCTCCCTCTCCATCTATCTACACACACACACACACACACACACACACACACACTCACACTAAGTCTAAGAAAACGGAATAGGAATTCAGATATTTACTTTTGTCTCTCCAGTCATTGCTGAAAAGATACTAAAATTCTTAAGAAGATAAACTAAAATTCATTTTTCTTTTAAAATAGTTATAAAACAAAACCAATCAACCCTGGAAAACAGTTTGGCATGTCCTCAAAAAGTAAGTATAGGGTTACCACTCATTTCACTACTAGCCATATACCCAAGGCAATGGAAACTATACTGTCCCCACAAAAACTTACACATGAATGGTCATAGCAGCATTATTCATAGTAGTCAAAAAGTAGAAAAATAAATGTTATCAATCAAAGAATAGATTTTTTTTTAAGTGGCATATGATTCAGGGATTAAAAAAAGGAAGGGATACATGCTACAACATTGATGAATCTTGAAAACATGCTAAGTAAAAGAAGGCAGATGCAGAAGTCCATATATTGTATAATTCCATTTACATAAAACATCCATATTAGGCAAATCCATAGAGACAAAAAATAAATTAGTGGCTGCCAGGAGCAGAAAGAAGGGAGACGATAGAGTGAATGCTAATAGGTACGTGGTTTCCTACCGGGGTGATGCAAATGTCCCTGAATTAGACAGTGACGACGACAGTCTTGTGAATATACAAAAATCCACCGAGTCACACACTTTAAAATTATGAGTATTAAAATAAATAAATACCTCAATTTAAGTGTTAATTTAAAAAAAAATCAACTTACCTGCCCTTTTTGTGGCGCCAAACAACGAACCACTTCGTCTACCATTACTGGAACATGTAATGTAGTCCTAGCTTCAGAATCTCCATCTTGAGATCTGTGAAACTCCTGAGCTCCAGTCTGGTCCGTTTGATCCTGGGCTTCACATTCCTCATATCTTTCTGTGGTAGCATGTATCTTTTTTGGCCAGACACCTAAGTTAAATATGCCAGCTTCCAACCAGCATGAAAGAAATTCTGTATAGGTTCTATAAAAGCATGGGTGTCGAAGCATTCTGTAGGTCAACAAATCTAGGAAAAAAAATTTTAAATATCATGATTGTTGGATTTTTTTAAAAAATGAATTGTTATAATACCTGGAGAAAAGCAAATATATAATATTTAACTCAAAAAAAATGTAAGACTTGTCATCTCAAACAAGTGATGATGACTAATCTCCTTATGCAAAGCAAGGAACCCAGAACAACCCAAGAAAATACGTAAAAATATAATTTTTAATGCGGTCTAATTAGCTCTAAGACCATCAATCTTTTAACCATTAGAAATGTGAAAATTGATTATTTACCCACCATTTTCCTGAAATTTTGGGTTGGCCAAAAAGTCCGTATGTGTTTTTTCCATAAAATAAAAGACACATTTTTCATTTTCACCAATAACTTTACTGATTTGGATATTTTGAGTATGTCAGCTATCTCCCATGTGGTATAATGTTGATTGTTCTCAAGCAATGCCTTGAGTTGATTGCTGTCAATTTCAACTGGTCGACCCAACTGTGGAGCATTGTCCAACGAGAAATCTCCAGCACTAAACTCTGCAAATCACTTGACACATTCAATTAGTCACAACCCCTTCTTTTATACACTGCACAAATCTTTTTCTGTGTGTTTCAGTTAGATTTTTACCTTTCTTCAGGTAATAAAGCATAATATGCTGAATATGTTGCTTATTTTCTTCCATCTTCAGTATTAAAATAGCTACATAAAAACTCATCAATTTTGGTTTTTTTTTTCAAATGCACACTGATGTGACAGCTGTCACAATGCAATCTAACAAAATTGTTTTGAATGAAGTTAAAGATAACTAAACACTACTAGAGCCATCTTATGAAAAAAAAACTAATTTTTTGGCCAACCCAATATATGTACTTTTTAAATTTTAATTGAGTCTAAAGAGTGGGTTCAGTGCATCAGAACTGTTTATTTGAAAATTATATCTGGGTGACTGAAGGGATTATAAATATTATACTATTTTAGGTTTAGATGGTCTTTTATTTCAAGCTCTTCTATTTGTTTTTCTCATAATACTAAATCTTCATCTTCAATTCATAAGAAAGTACCCCTAGAAAAAGACTATGCATGTATATCCAAAAAGAAAAAATGATGATCGGTGTCTCTGAAAGGTGAAAATTTTACAAACTTGTCATGAATATTCTCTAAGGAGAACATCTCACCATGGCCTAGAAGTATTTTTTCAATTTCAACTATACTTCATTAACACTCAACAGAGCACACTTTGACATTTCATACCCACCTTTGTTTTGTGTGTCCCTTGCCCCTCCAAAACAAGCAAATAAAAAATTAATACATCCTTCAATTTTTCATACCTGCTCCATTTTATTCTGCAATCTGTAATTCTTTAAAATGAAGGAAGAATGTAAATACATCAATAGAAGATCTCGTGAAAATATTGTTTTTTACGTAATTGGTTGTAATAAACATTTTTGATACAACATACTGCATTAAGTACCAAATTAACACTACTCTTTTTCCTCATGGATTATGAGTCATTTAAGGGTAAGACCCACACCCTTACAGCCACAATATAAGATGCACACTAGGTGCTTAATAAATGTTTTCTGAAAAGAAATAGATGGATAAATTCCAGATTCAACGGAATTAACATTTTTTATCAAAGTTTGCTTTAGCAAATTTCACCTGACCCTACAAAAAGCCACTTTCTCAAAATACTTCAAGAAACATAAATCCTGCTTAAATATGCCTTCCCTCATTTTTGCAGTTGAAAATGAAGAATAATGTTGAAGAGTTAATCACCTGTAAAGACTAGAGAGAAACACAAACATATCTGTCTCTAAACGTTTAATATTATACGAATATAATATCAAGTTGTTTCCTTGAGGATAACATGCCAACTTTACCAAACATATAATATACAGAATTATGTGGCTAATACATGGCAAATATCATGAAATATATGGCAAAAAAAAAAATTGATTGGAAATAAGTGTTTTAAGTAAAATTCAATTGTTCAGTAGTGACAAATTAGCCGAATGAATAATCATGCTTTGTTTCCAAAAGGCGCATACAAAGTAAACTCAACTACCCTTCACCTTAGTATTTCTAACATTTTTCAAAATAAAAGCTAACATTTATTGAGCATAAGTACCACTTACAATTCTTTTATTTTTTGCTTATCCTTACCTGAGGAAATTTTTTTCCCTTGCTTTTAGAGAGAGGGGAAAGGAGTGAGAGATACACCTGTGTGTGAGAGAAACATTGACATGTTTCTTCCCTTATGCTTCCAGACCAGGGGGCATATGTACCGGAACCAGGGATCGAACCTGCAACCTCTCAGTTATGGGACAATGCTCCAACCAAGGCACACTAACCAAGGCAGTATCAGTTACAGTTCTAAACATGCCACATGTACTAACTCATTCAATCCTTACAACTCTTAGAGGTCGGAACTGTTATGTTCATTTTAAAGATGAGGAAAACAAACACCGTGCCAAAAGGTCACATAGCTTGAATGCCAGAACTGTAACTCCAGCATTCTAACCCCAGAGCCTACAATTTTATCATCTATGCTATAAACACAGAGTCCACAGTCTCTATTCAATACACTTTTGTGATTGAATGGTACTTTAATTACATTGACTATATATTGTATTATCTCATGAATTATTATTTTTTTTAGGAGACAATATCCTACTGTTTGCTCCTTTGGTCCTACCCCACTTGGAAAAATGAAAATACAGTGTACTGTGGGGTACCCAGGGGAGGACATACAATGTACAGGCCTAAACAGTGCAATCTGCAGTGTTTAAACAATCTAAATTGTTCAGATTTTGATAGGTTTTTAAAGAACAAGCCATAAAATCAATTCCAATTCAAGAATCAGAACCACATGGGGAAATAGCAAGTAGAATAGGGAAATAAAAAATGCTGCCTTCATTAGCATTTAATTCATTCCTTTTGAAATCAGTTTCTGTGTATTTACTCAACTATGTTCAAGTAACAAAGCCTGAAGATTTTATTATGCGCTAACTGGCTATTAACATGGGTTAACAGGGAGTAAGAACCACAATAATTTTCTTCTTTACTTGTTTCCTTGAATACCTTGCAAGCAGGCAAGCTCCAAAGAGAGTCCCTTCCCTGTCCTCTGCAGCCCAGTCTGCCACCAGATAACCCAAAACCACCCTAAATGATGTAAGGTCAATTTATGTGCCCTCTGGTCACAGGAAGGAAGCAGGAAGTCAGGAAACCTAACCTTTAGAATCAACTCTGTGGTTTCTTAAATAAGTCATCTAACTTTTCTCTGCCAGCAAAGTTCAGTTTAAACTGTTGAGACCACGGAATTGGGCAGGTTACTCTCTTAACCGTGGAAAAGGGAGTCATACCTTTGAAAACTACTTTCTCAATGGTACTTCCAATTACCATCGTTGCAGTCAGCTTTCCCCGCAAAGAAAACAGAAAAATCAATTCCTAAGGCCAAAAACCTGACCTGGAGGCAGGCACTGCAACTCAGATAAAGTGAAAGTTCTAAAGGAAAGGGAAAAATACATCCTTTGACCTAAGTATTATACTCTGACGAGTTAAAACTGCGTGGAAACTTCTGAACTCGGGATGCAAAGGTGTGGAGGAGGGGGAAACAGAACAGGCGGGAGCAGGGGCGTGTTTTCTTAGCTGTGGGAGCATCTGGCGATCTCTGGAAGTTCCCCCCTTAAGGCGTGGGGTGAGCTCCAAAAGAGCTCCCGGGACTCAGCCACCTTCTCCTCACCTGAGGCACGAAGATTGCTCAGCTGGCCTTTAACTCGGGCCACCGACGACCACTACCGAGCCGTAGAGCCAGAATTTGCTGCACGCCTTGATCCCAGCCCTGGGGGAAACTTGAAAGGACGGACAGACTGGGTCTACGTCCGGCCCAGCAACCAAAGGACGTCTGCTTTCCGTTCCGCAGCTTCCAGCCCCCAGCTGCCAAAGGGTCTTGCAGGCGCTGGGGTTTCCAAATGCTTTTCCTTCGCGGGGAGAGGAAGAGGAAGGGTGATAAATAAGACCCTACCATTGCCATGTTTAAGTTTTTGTTTTTTAAATGTCCGATCCAACTTTAAATCTAACTTTACATTTTATCTTGATCTCCACTCTAGCCAGTTTACTGTGAACCTACGTTAAATTTGTGTTCTAAATAACACAGAAGTTAGTTATACACCAATTTTCTTTAAAAGGTGGGAGTTTTTGTCCCCTTAGCATTCTGCGTCTAAAGTTTTAGTTCTTTTTCCTTCATTTCCATACAAAATATGCCCGTTTCTTATCCGTTCTGTTGTATACTCTAATGTCTCGCCAAACTAAAGAGAGCTGGCACAGAAATGATATTGATTATAACGTTAAAATTTCTCTGCTTTAACTAAATATACATTCCTTAAAAGTATGGAACTCATCTGGACACTGCTTAAGGCAAGCGTAAGGCAGAATTTAAAGTTCACATAAAATAAATACTTAGATTAGGTGTGGAAACACCTGTTAGACTGGTAAGACTTACACAATGTCGGTGTCAAAAACAATGAATTTAAGATTTCTTTCTTAGTCACCAATGATCAATGCAATTTTACAAGAAATTGGTAAAACGTCTTTTTTTTTTCCCGACTGGATTAGAGTAGCATCTTAATATACCTTGATTTGGGATGTATTTCAGAAACAAATTACTCAATTCTGAATTAGTTGGTTTGTACATTTTAAGAAAAATATTGTCCTTTAGGGATTTTCTGAAAACTTCAGTTTCACTTCAGTAAAATAAACAGTCATGGGCTGTTTTAAGAATTAAATGACATAACATATGTAAAGTTAATAAAATGACTGGGACATCAAAGGTAAAGTATTATAGAGTGAGTGCATAGCTGAAATAAAATAAAGGTGTCTCAGTTTTATTATTAAACCCAGCATCACACAAAAAGCTTTTGTATTTGCTAAAATATATGTACTGCAGCCAGTAATTAATAGTTTTATTGATGCTGTATTCTATGTTTGAAAACACTCATACAACATGCATCATAGTACACAGTGCTTCTGATTTTCTTCCACAGGAAATAAATGTCCATCTTATGGGGGCTTTCCAGACATTATTTCACTTATATTACTCTGCACTGGTGTTGTGCTATCTTATACACCTATGGTGATATTGAATCACCAGAATATAAGCTCCAAGACGGCAGGAATATTGACATAATTGTGTGTCATTATGTCCCTAAAATCTACAATCAGTAATTATTAAGTAAATGGATGCAATAATGGTAATACAGGGTGGAGCAAAAGTACATTTATGGTTGTTCATATGGAAAACAATACAGTAACTAATAAAAATATAAGAATAAACGGTTTCACATACTCACAACTGTAAGCCTACTTTTACCCCATTCTGTACATGGAACAACAATGAAATTTTGATCATACCATTAAAATTTTCCTGACAAAGAGTTATCATAGCAAACAAAGTTTCCTTTTTTTTCCAGGTATTTTTTAATTGTACATTCTGAAACAATATCTAAAACCTAGTACTTAAAAAAACTCCACTACATCCAATAATTAACTAGACTAATAAATTTAAATAAATTTATTTTGTAATGCCATCGTTAGAAAGAAACGTAAAAAGCAGCCAAACACCAGTTTTATGGTCAACACCAAAGGAACTAAGGGAAGTAGGCCTGGGAGTCCTGAGAGATGAAGACTAGGGCCTCGAACCAAAAGCCCTGGACTTTCAATCCACCCAGGCTTATTGATCCGGTTGCGTCCAAGTAAAAGTGGCAGGAAGGAACAGGCCTCCTATACCTTCCAGACCTTGGGACCTGTGCCTTTGGAGGCCTTCCTAGTCAATAGAGAAAAGGAGAAAATAAACACTCAAAATCCCTTAATCCGCACACTACAGGCTCCGCTTCTCCCTCTAGCAGAGGCCCCACACCAACCCATGCCCACAACGGTCTCACTCACACCCAGCACCCTGGGGCGTAGCCCTGAGCACGCGTGTCTGAAGACTGCTGATAATCCCAGGTGACTGACTCCCACCTGCAGCTCCGGCCTAGCCCCGCCCACCGCGGCCACCGCCTCCGGAAACAGCGGCGCGCGTTGCCACGGAGACGCGGGGCAGGGCGCCTTCCGCTGAGCCGCACGGACTGGACTCGTGGAACCAAACTGCAGCGCGCCGCAGCAACGTCCGGCGTGATGGCGTCACGAAGACGGCAGCCAATGAAACGAGTCGCCGAGTAAGCTGGCTTAGGTTTGAATCTTTTGGTTGAGTTTGAGTCGCCGGGAGGCTGGCATAGAAATGAAGAGTCACGGTATCCTACCCTGGGCCTGAAGTGAGAGAGAGGTATTCTTGGAGAAAAGTCAGATCTCTGGACGCTCTTTTTGATGACCTGTTTAGCTGGAAGCGGAGGGGTCCTGCCGTCTCGAGCATAGAAGACCAGGTGAGCTTGTTAACAAACATGGAAGCGTTGAAGGGGGACGCAGTGGGGTCGTTGGAGGGCGATGCGGGTGGTTAGGGTCCCTGGGGAGAAAGCTAAAGGAAGAAGGAACTCGAGAACCCACTAAAAGCATGGCTCTGTCTGATCCGAAGTCCACAATCGCTCAGCAGGAAGGGCAGTGATCTCCTGCCTTAAATTCCGAGGAAGTCGAAGTTTTAAAGGGCATCTTGATGGGCCCCTTTTTGTCTTCAGCAGAGCATTTTCTGTCCAGCACTTTACAATGTAAAGTTAATTCCGGATCCCAAATTCAGAGTGTTTTGTTTCAGACACAGATGTAAATGTAACTGGGCTTAACCATCAAATGAGGAAACTTGCTTCATTAACTTATAAATTTTTTGTCCGGCGTGGTTCTGCTGTTAGTCTGGCAAGAGTCAGTCCGGACCCTGCCCAGAGGTCCGAGCATCAGGGTAAGACCTGCCAGCACTGCCTAACGGGGAGATGATGTATGCTGGGCAAAGGACTGGAAGCACTGAGAATCAGTCCTCCTAGTTTCTTTTCTTAGTTTCTGCAAGACTCTAGGCACTCAGTTACAGACAGGTCAAGGCTGACTGCTGTTTATGAAAAGAGATTTGACTAGAACTGAATAATTTCGCTGCGTAATATGTACTTTAGGTTAACTTAACAATCAGGTAGAATGTGTTAGACATTCTACAGGTTTTAGTTGGTAGTGTTATTCCACCACCTTCAACCACCACGTTGAATTTTGGAAAATATATATTGAGCTTCGGTTCTGGAGAATATACGATTCAAAGATTAGATAAGGCCTGTTACTAAGTTTCTATTATTTTTTAAGAACTGTTTCAGTACAAAAATTATCTGCCTTTAACTGTAGTAATCTCTTTTCTGTTACTGAGCAAGTATTTAGAAGTACACAAAATTTTCATTTTAAAAGTGCCTGTTGTCTCACTATAAATATATTATGAATCAGTTAAGGTGCACATAAAATGACTTTTATGCTATCGACTTTATAAAAAACAAGAAGAGAAAAATAGCCCAAATCAGTGTTGCACTTCCCTGCATTTGAAATTTTTGTTCCCTGATGGTTGTAAGTTAGTAGAAGCAGTGGTTCTAACACTAAAGTTAATGCCAAAAAAAGGGTGAGTTGCCTAGAGACAGTAAATAATAGAGTGGATAGTTCCTGGTCCTAAAAACTGTTTGTTGAATATGAATCTAATTCAAGTTTGAGTTTGTTTTTAAGAAATAATTTATATAACTCTATCACTTGACATTTAAGATGATTTGTGCAACATTTCTGTTTCATTGTTTGAAGCATTCTGTTCTGATTCTCGTAGAGCATGGTTAAGAACATGGTCATTGGATTTGGATATGAGTCCACATTCTAACTCCTCACTTACTGGCTGTGTCATCTTAGCAAAATTAGTTATTCAAAAGAGAGGTCTCTATTTTTGTAAAATGGAGACAGTGGTAGAATCTACCTTATATGATTGTTGTAAGGATTGAATGAGATGATGAATGTCAAATGTTTACCATAATCCCTGGCATAGAATGTCTTCAAATGATAATCGTTATTGTTTCTGATTACTGGTTGTTACTGTATAGATTTGATCCACGGGTTCTCAGTTAATAGTTGGTGAGAATAGAAACTGTGATATCCAACAAGCTCGGAGAAATCATAAGCTTTGTTTTATTTCAACATTTATTCAGGAGTTCCTGTACTAGGCCCTGAGGTTTCTATCAGAAGTGGGCAAATACATATTTTTAACTTCTGTAAGAAAATTTCAGAGGATCATGTATTTATATCAGGAAGAAGGGCAGTTAATTGCTTGAGTCTTAGATTTAGTCTGAGTTCAAATCCATGTCTTGTGCTTCCAATAGTGTGACATTAGCCAGTTAAGTTAGCCTCTCTGTACTAGTTTCTTCCTCTATAAAATAGGAATGATAACAATATACCTATATCTTAGGAATGTTGTGGGGATTAAATGAGAAGCATGTAAATTGCTTAGCACGTCTGTTGGTAAAGTAAGAACTCAATAGAAAGTATTTCATAAATACAACTTATTGTTATTAAACGATAGTTGTGTTTAAGGTAAATTTAATAGTTTCTTGTTTTGTTTTTGGAATTAAAAATACCTAGACTTTAAAATTCAAACAGTTCAAAAGGGTATAAAGTAGAAAGTAAGCCTGCCTGTCACCCAGTCCTTCATATTTCCTCACCATAGCACAACTGTGTGGTCAGTTTCTGTGTTCTCTCCATAAGAGAGCCCATGCATATACAAATAGGTATGCTATCTTCGGAAAATACAAATGGCTGCTTGCTGAGTTCACTATTAGGCACTTTTTTTTTTTTTTTTTACATATATGTTGAAAATCTGCATTAGTTTATGTATTCATTTACTCAACCAGTATGTATGGAATCCTAAATATTTGACAGACCCTGTTCTGGGTTCTGGGGTATAGGTGAAGACCATACTCTCACAGTGCTGGCATTCTAGAGGGGAAATAAGTGATAAATATTAACCAAATAATGCATGTATTTTCTAGTTAGCCTAGATGCTAAGAAGAAAGTTAAGCAGGTAAGGGATTGGATAGGCAAGGGCAGAGTGGTACTGTTTTCAATAAGATCTTTAGGGAACTCTTCTGTAAAGTGACATATTTGAAGGGAGATCTGAATGATGTACTGAGAGGTTGAGATTTACAAATATCTGTAGGTAGATGTTTCCAGGCAAAGAGAAGAGAAAGTGTAAAGGCATTGAGGCCAGAACAAGGCTGAAGCTTTTTAGGAACACTAAGAAGGACAGTGTGACTGAAGCAGAATAATCGAGGAGAAAAGCATTTGAAGAAGTGGTCGGAGAATTAGGCAGGAGCCAGATGTAGAACATACAGGACATGCTAAAGAGTTTGTATTTTATTCTTACATTGGGAAGTCATCGAAGCGCTTAGAGCCGGGGGGATGAAGTAAGATGTATAATATAATCTGACTGCCTTTGAAGATTTCAGTAGGTATAACCGATGAATTAAATAAAATTTATTATTGTATTTGTATATAATTGAGGCTGGATCTTTAGCTTAATTAGCTTATATTTTATCTAGGGTGAACACTAACTAGATAAGGTTAAGGATTTGCTTTTTTAACTCAATTTATGTTGTCTTGCAATTATTGAAGAGAATTAGGTTTTAACATCTCTTCATTAAACATAGTAGAGCAAATGAGTTATTCAATATAAATGAAACTTCCGGAATATTGAATGTTATCCTTGTTAAGTGATAATTTAAGCACCCTCAACAATTAGCATAAAACATTATCTCATTTTTCTGATTTTGTATAAAAAGAAATTGGGCACATTTTTTACAACTTTTTTTAATGCCTCAGGGTCCTCATTGTAATTCCTGTTACTATCTGTCATTGTACTCTACTATATAATATGTTGGCTCTGTTAGAGAAATACATTGTATATTTGTACTCTAAATGTATAAATTGCTTTCTACATTGTGTCTACTTTTATAATCAAGTTATTTATTCATTAATCAAATATTTCAGAACTTACTATCCACCAGGTTCAGTATAAAAAGTTAGGGATATAAAGGTAAAAAAAAAATACACCTTCATTAACCATTATTTCTTATCACTTTCTTATACCCTTTCTAATCACATGCAATAATTATAAAATTTTAGAGCTAGAAAAGAACCTTAGATACATATAGTCCAACCTTATCATTTTATTGATTTGCAGCTGAAGCCCCTTCATTAGCTCCTTCGTTACTCTTTTGTACTCCACTGTCTGTAGATTAGACAAATGCCTTTATGTTAGAAGTGTTAGCCTTGATGTTTTAGTGCCAACAACAAAGTCCTATCGGCTTGCTCTTTTGATTCTGTTCAATAAATACCACTTAGCTGTAGATATGACAAAATTGAACTGTCATCTGAAAAGCATTTTTGAATCAACACATTATTGCACAGGTAACAATATGGAGGCTTTTCTTTTGCCACTTCTTAGTAAACATCATTAAGGAATATGCTTTCTGTGTGCCTTATTCAGGATCAACAAGATGTCCATCTCATTTACTTAACCATGTTAGAAAAGAAAGCAGGCATCACGTGTTCATATAAGAACAACTTCATCAATCTGTGAAGACATGAATGTATTTGAATATAGAAAAATTTTTACATGTTGGTGTTTCTGTTGACCTTAGGTATTTTTATTAAGAAAATTATATTCATTTTTTTGTTTAGAAAAAAAGTAGGGAAAATGTGATGCTTTAAAAATTAAGATTGATGTCTTTCATATGCTCTATAACAGGTAAAACAAAGTTGTATTTGACATTATACTTCTTAAAATATCTTTTCAGTAATTGTCAAAATTTTTCCTTGAAATGTTACTTGAGTAAGATCTAGCACCTTCTAAAATACCTTCAATAATTCCTAATTAACTTCTAAGTCAAATCTGAACTATAACTTCACACTCAAGATCTTGTAAATCTGGCCAACACTTACCCAGTTTTATCTTTGAATGCAACCCTCTCCCTCCTCTTTTGCTGCATCAGGACTGAGCAAAGCTAAACCAGGCATTTCTTTAGGTGCTTTAGATAAAGTTATAATAAAGTTATAACATTTAGATAAAGTTATAAAGTGATTAAACAAAGTTATAATCACTGAACTAGAAGAAACAAGGTTTAAGTAAATTGACCCTGCAAACAGTTCATGTCTACTGCACAAAGTGTTTTCTACCACAGAATCTTGGACTTGCTGCCTGATACATTTTTGCTGTAGCCACTTACTTGCTCACTGCTGTATTTCAGTCTCTATAAAGTCACCCCACTAGATAAGTTTTTATCAACTACTCTATCTAAAATAGGAACCCACATATATACTCCTGACTCATTCGTAGGGCCCAGAGTAATACCTAGCACATATAGAAGGCACTCAATAAATGTTTACTGAATGCATAATTCGCTTCCTTCTTGAAAACTTTTTTTACCTGGGTAATAATTCTCTATCCTTCGGCTCTCAACTTACCACTTTCTCTAGGAACCTTTCTAATTATCTTAATCCCTCGTTATTGTCTTGTATAGTACTATTCACCTTTAACCTTATAACTTTTGTCACAATTATACCTTAACATTTTTGTGTCACTATTTTGTTCCCTCACTGCACTACATATTATAATAATGTTAATAGCAAACATTTGTAGTGCATACTCTATGTTAGGTATTGTTGTAAGTGCTTAATCCTCACAACTCTTCTATGAAGTAGGTATCATTATTAGTCCTACTTTACAGATGAGGAAACAGCCACAGAGAGGTTAAGTCACTTGCCCACTGTTACAGCCAGTAGGAGCTGGGATTTTAACCTAGGCTGTCTGGCTCAAACATCTAATACTTAGCTTTATGAATTGATTGATTGATTGATTAGTAAGATATACCTTCCAACCTCGAGGTTCTAAGATCTATTTAGAAATAATTACCTAATGCTTTATATATTATGTTTAATTAACTATTTCATTTGTGTACCTTTTATCTGTCATTTTTAAAAAGTATATCAGTTAAAGAATTTTTGAACACTTCTGGAAGATTTAGAAATGTGTATGGCGGGTAGTTTTTGATAGCACAAGAAATGTGGGATTCTGTAGCTTTTAATAGACAGAGGTCAGAAATGCTAAACATCCTCTAATACTTGGAACAGTTCTGAAGAAGGAAGAATTGTCCTACCCAAAGAGGCAGTCTTAAGCCTATTGGGAAACGCTAAAAAGATGGGCCAGTGTCTTTGGGAACAAGCAGCATGAGTGGGGGCACATAGTGAAGAGAATTGACATTCACTGAATGCCATAAATACACTTAATACCTGTTACGTCCTTTAGCCTTTAGAACAGTACTGTGACGTATTATCTCTTTTATACAAATGAGAAACCTGAGACACAGTGAGGTTAAGTAACTTGACCAAGGTCATAGAAGTGAGCTATAGGTGCTTTGTGGGAATTGGCTAGACAGACGCTCAAGGATGAAGAAAGAGCAGAATAGTAATTCACTTGGGACCTGACTGTTAGAATCCAAATGACCATCTTTCCTCTTCAGCATTCTATTTTTGGGGAAGGACAGAGTCCTTAAAAGGGAGTGCTGTGTCCACTGTCTTCTGCTTTTAGATTGCTTTTGGCCTTACTTGAATTCATTCCAAAACTATATGGTTTTGTGACATATTTTAGCTTTATCATTGCTGTTATTTTTCCAGTTTTAAAAAACAAATGAAATTTCTTTTTTAAAACTTTTTCTCCCTTCCACCCACACCATTTCTTTGCTCACTTTTGCTGTAGTAGTTTCTTTATTCACTCTGAATGTTCTCCCATTCAGGCTTTTGTCCCACCATTCCCCCCAAATTGCTCTTCATATTAGCCTCTATTTTGCTAAATCCCATGGTTACCTCTTATTAAGTACTGAACATATTAGCAGTTTTTAACATAATTGATTATTCTTTCCTCTTTAATTTAAAAGTTTCCCAAAAATCTCAGTGCCATTTTAAGCTTTAAAAACTTTTAAAAACTTTAAATGGCATTAGACTCTGAAGACAGTCTTTACTTCCTTAACTTGGCTTCCAGCTACTTCAACATTGCCACCTGGATTCCTGTTAAAATTTTCAAATTTAAGGTATCCAGAACTGAACTCCTGGTCTTCCTTTCCTCCCACCCTACCCCACCTCTGCCCCCGCACACAAAAAACAAACAAACAAACAAACAAAAACACCTGTTCTAACCTCTGATATTATTATTATTATTATCTCAGTTAATGGCTAACATTCAGGCCAAGAACTTTGGAATTATCCTTGAGTCCTGTCATCCTCTCATACCCCTGCTCTATCTATCAAGAAATTCTATTGTCTCGACCTTTAGAATACATCCAAAATCTGAACACCACCCTGTTGTGAGTTGACAACATCATTTCTTGTCAATGACCTAACTAGTCTTTATTACCTGTAGCATGTTGTCTACACGGTAGTGAGAGTGATCAGATTATGTCACAATGCAAAAAAATTCAATGGCATGTACAAAATCCTGATAAATCTCTTTACCTGAAATATTAGTCAGACCCTGGACTTCCACATACAATCACAGGTAGGCTACCCAGAAATTCTAGCTTTGATTTTTTTTTTTTTTTTTCTTTTAAAGACAAGGGCTCCAGCACTATTTTAGTTTGGGTCATGGGAATGAACAGGAAAGGATCTCTCAGAATCATATCAAGGTAATGAAGGAAGAGCCTTGGCTTGTGAACAATTTTTAGTAAAAGTGATCTTAGCTGGAAGCTTCTAGGCAGTAGAAATTGGTAAACCAGGCTCATCTCTACCTGTATCTCAGAGATTCATTGTGTTAAAAATAATTTCAACGGTGCATCAGTTAGCTAGCTAGCCCAGGTATGAAGGTGATGGAGTTTGTATATACCCATGGTTTATTCAAAGGCAAAAGTCTCTGAATATAGATCCTGGTCACTGCTCTGTGATGATACAAGTTTAGGGTACTCAGTAATTGCAGGTTCTAAAAATATAGTCTGAATATATGACTGCCTCACAATAACAAAAAGAGTAAAGATAAACTAACAGATCAATAATATGGGAGCCTCCACAATCCAGAAAATAATGTGAAATCTAGAAGTTAAAACCAAGAAAAACATTTAAAAAACCCTTTTAGTGTTCATTAATTTATTCATCAAATATTTACAGCATGTCTACTGTATGACAGGCAGTTTTAGGCTCTTGGAACACATAATAAGCAAAACATAAAAAATACACACTTTTGAAGAACTTCTAGTTTAACTGGAAGAGAGAAAAATAAATAAGTAAAAAAAGTTATATATGTATATATATATGTGTGTGTGTATGTGTGTATATATATATATATATATATATATATATATATATATATATATATATATATATATATAATTAGCCCATGGTAAATGCGATGGAAAAAATAGAGCAGTATAAGGGTGATTAGGAATTGTGTTGGTAATTTTAATGAGGGAACAGTAGAGCAAGGACTCAAAAAGAAGTGATAGAATTAGTTAAGTGCTTGGCAGGAGAGAACGGTGAATGGAAAGACCCTACTGGAGTGCTTGGTGTGGTA
This sequence comes from Glossophaga mutica, assembly GCA_039655065.1. NCBI lineage: Eukaryota > Metazoa > Chordata > Mammalia > Chiroptera > Phyllostomidae > Glossophaga > Glossophaga mutica. The sequence goes on from CM077308.1 coordinate 27,429,218, forward strand.
GCTGGAATAGCGTGAGCAAAGGGGAGACAATACAACGTAAGATGAAAAATGTAGGCCTTTAAAGAACTTCAACTTGTACTCTGAATAAGATGAAGGACCAATGGAAGACTTTGAACCAAGGAGTAAAATAAATAAACAAGTAAAGAAATGTGTGTACATGTGCACACACACGGACATACAATTGACCCTTGAACGAAGTAGAGGTTAGGGGCACTGTCTCCTACCCCCCATGCCATTTAAATTTGCATATAACTTTTTTCTTTTTTTAATTCCATTTATTGGGGTAACTATTAATAAGATTACATAGGTTTCAAGTGTACAATTCTATGATATATCATCTGTATATAATATTGTGTGCCCACCAAAGTCACATCTTCCGTCACTTTATATTTGACCCCCTTTACACTATATTTTCCCTTCCCTTTGGTAACCACCATACTGTTGTCTGTGTCTGTGAGTTTTTGTTTGTTTTTGTGTGTTCATTTGTTGCTTTCAGTTTTATATACCAAATGTGAGTGAAATCATGTGGTTCTTGCCGTTTACTGTCTGGTGTACTTCACATATATAACTTTTGAATCTCCCAAAACTTTACTAATAGTCTGCTGTTGGCTGGAAGCCTTAGCAATAACATAAACAGCCGATTAACATATCTTTTATATGTATCATGTACTGTAGTCTTACAATAAAGTAAGATAAAGAAAAATGTTAAGAAAATCATCAGGAAGAAAAATCCCTTTATAGTATTGAAAACCCTGCATGTAAGTGGGCCTGCACAGTACAAACCCACGTTGTTCAACAGTCAACTGTATATATTTCCACTAGCATTTACTGGGTGAGTGGAACAAAATTAACACCTTTTTTAAAATGAGTATTACATGCCAGTTATTTTGCATACATGCAGAACTAATATTAACATTATTTTCCTTTTAAATTTTAGAGAAGTATTTAGGCGTTCATATGAACAAAGGCGTCAAGATAATCAACAATGTCTGTCCCTGAGGAAGACCTGTGTCACCACATGAAAGTAGCTGTCCGTGTGCGTCCCGAAAACACAAAGGAGAAGGCAGCTGGGTTCCACAGAGTCGCTCATGTTGTGGATAAGCATATTCTAGTTTTCGATCCCAAACAACAAGAAATCAGTTTTTTCCATGGGAAGAAAACTGCAAATCGAGATATTACAAAGAGACCAAATAAGGATCTTAAATTTGTATTTGATGCTGTTTTTGACGAAACTTCAACTCAATTAGAAGTTTTTGAACATACTACTAAGCCAATTCTTCGGAGTTTTTTAAATGGATATAATTGCACAGGTAATTATTTCAGTTGGGGTTTAATTTTCTTGTCCGATTTTACTTTTATATTAGAAAGGACATGTACTTGGCCCTTTCTTCTAAATATAATCAATTTTAAGGTACATGTTTGCTAAAAGTTCCTAAGTTCTGAAGACTTTCACTGTAAATGTAAACTTTATTTGAAATTTAGTCATCATGTATAACATCATTTGTGAAACTTTGCTTTCATGGTCTTGCTATTGTCCCTATAGACAGTCCTTTCAGTTTCTTTTTATTAAACCACGTGCTTCTTGTAATTGATGCCAGATTTCCCACAAGTTGTATTTATAAGTAGTTCCACTGTTTACTGGTACAACCATCTACCCCTGTGGAATAAGCATACATTTCTGAACACTTGGCATTTTCTTTACAGCACCATTTTTCTTTATGTCTTTTTTTTTTAATTGGATCACTTAATTTATTTTTATCGTATTTTCCCATTACTTTTTATCCTCCTTACACCCTTTTCCACCTCCCCTCACCCCCACCCACCTCCCCACTGTCACCGCACTGTTGTCCTTGTTCACGGGTTCTTTTTCTTTTTGGTTGGGTCCTTCCACCCCTCAGCCCTCACCCCAAAAGCTCTCAGCCTGCTCGCTCTCTTTGCGTCTGTCCCTGTTCTGCTTGTTAGTTCAGTTTGTTCCTTAGATTCCACATATGAGTGAAATCATTTTATAGTATCTTGAAATAAAAATGTTGAAAGCCTATGTTAATTGGGTATCAGGCGCTCTTTTAGAATATCTTCAGCCCAAAAAGCATGTCTAGTGCTCTAAATAGACCCATAATAATTTGCCTTTCAAAATGGCCATGTTGATTTCCTAGAAAGAGACATATCCAAAAGGCCAGTTATTTCAGTGCTTACAAGGTACTTAATACAACTATTAATACTCATATTACTTTTGGAATTATCACAATTTATGACATTTTTTTAAAGACACCTCAAAACTATAACATGTTTCCTTATCCTTCACTGACTCATTCAGTTTTATGAAAGAAGACTTACCCTGCTTGTCAAACAAGAATGAAATGTGATTTATTGATTATAACTGGTATGATTCTAGTTTTTAGCATATATTCTTTTCCTCATTGATGAACCTCCGTAATGTCTCTAGAGATTTTTTAAATTGTTTTGAAAAATTGAAATGAAAAAAATCTATCAAAACAACACTGAATCTTTGGTTTCTTCTATACTTTATATTCTTATCCAGTTGTCTTAAGACTTCTTATACTATGGGCTTACATGAAATAGAACAAAGTGAAACATATGTCACTTTAATTAATTCTACTGAAAAGTATTTATGAAGTTTGTTAACATTTAGCTTAGCAGAGAGATTTAACTTATAAAAATATTCTCATCAGTAATAATATGAAGAAGTACTGCTTTAAATGAATATTGTAATAGGTATTTGCCATACATGGTTTTTTTTTTTTTTAATTTGAAAAAACACATCATTTTTATATGTTACTGGATGGAATCTTAAAGTAATTTCCCTAAAACAATATTTTTATTTAAATTTTAAAAGGAATTTTATAAATGGCTTATATTTAGAATTCATTCACTCAACTGGTATTGAGCCCCTGCTTTGTGATTTGCTAGGTGCAAAGGATGCATGACCTCTGTCTTGGTGGAGCTCACAGCTGAAAAAACAATGCGATATGTGCTAGAATAGAGGGTTGTGTGGCACATACTGAGGGCACAAATGAGGGAGTATGTGTTTCTGCCTAAGACAGTCAGGGAAGGCCCAGGAAAGTGACATTTGTGCTGAATATTTAGAACAGTTGGAACTTCTCTAGTTGGAACAAGTAGAGGGACTTTCCAGGACAAAGGCAGTGAAATAAAAAGGGAACAGCACATGTGGAGAACTTTGAATAATCTAGCGTACCTAGACCACACACAGCAAGAAAGAAATAGGCTAGAGCAGGGGTGTCACATTCTCACCGGCGGCCACATCAGCCTTGTGGTTGCCTTCAAAGGGCTGAGTGTAATTTCAACTGCTTAATAGTTAAGGAGTAGTTACATTTATACAGTCCTAAAATTATTTCAGCCCTTTAAAGGCAACAGCGAGGCTGATGTCGCCCCCAGTCAAAATGAGTTCGACACTCCTGGGCTAGAGCAATAACCAGGTGCTCTCTCTTAGAATGTCTAATAATATTCAAGGCAAAGAATTTGAGCTTTCTCGTTTAGGACTGTGGAACTATTAAAAAGGTTAACATTCGGATTTTATTTTTCATGAAAGTAATTGTACAGATTCTTGGGGATGGACTAAAGAAGATTGAGATTAATAGGAAGACTGATAATTGATTATTTAAGATTTGTTAGGTTTGCTATAGGGAGCAGGCGTAGGGGTGCAGGACTGGATGGTTAGGTGATGGTTCCATTCATCAGAATAGAGAATATAGGAGAATAGATTTGTGCTGACATGGCCTGGTTTTAAGGATAACACTATAAATTAATTTTGGATCTGTTGGGTTTAAACTTACTGTTCAGCATATCCAATGGAACTATCCACCAGACAGTGGCTGTAGTAATGTCATAACAAAAAGCTTTGATCCCTTTTTGTAAAAACACAGTACTTGCATATGGTGCCACTGGAGCTGGGAAGACCCACACGATGCTAGGATCACCTACCGAGCCTGGAGTGATGTATCTAACCTTATTAGAACTGTACAAGTCCATGGATGAGATTAAAGAAGAGAAAGTATGTAGTACCGCAGTTTCTTATCTGGAGGTAAGTTGGCAATATCATTCTTCAGATTAATCGTTAGTGTTGAGAAATCTTTCTTCAAGGAGTTCTATGGTGCATTCACAATTTTCTGTCATACAGGAATATATTTATAAATATATATCATTGAGGTTTTTGGTCTCAAGTACTGTGATACATCTTACTGTTTTGCCTATTATTTTATTTTGCACAATTTTTGACATACAGAGAAGGAGCAAGATTAGTACAAGGAACATCCAGATAGCCTTTACCCAGATTCACCATGTGTTAACAATTGACTACGTTTGCTTTCTCTCTATGTATGTGTGTTTGTATTTTTTTTCCCCAAACTGCTCAAGTTACTGACTTACAGCAATAGGAAATTTTCTTAATAACCACTGAATAGTTATCAAAAATCAGGAAATTAACAATGATACACTATTACCTAATTGATAGACGTTAATGAGAATTTGCTAATGATTATAGTGATACCCTTTATTGAAAAAAAAATCTAAGATCCTTAGTTGCATTCAACTGTCATATCTCTTCAGTCTCCTTAACATGGGATTTATTTTTCTTTATGTCATTGTCATAAAACCCTTTGTTTGGGTTTGTCACAATTAGATATGGGTTATCTACTGGCAGACATAACACTGAAGTGACTCTGTTCTTTTGACATTATATCAAGAGACTTACTCGGTTAGTAGTCTCATTGCTGGCTATGTTAACCTTGATCTGTTTCATCATGTGGTGTCTGCAAAGTTTCTTCATTGTCAGGATACTATAATACCTTTTATAATTAATAAGTACCCTGCAGGGAGAAAATATGAATATCCTCTTGCTCAAACTTTAATATGTTAGTATTATCATCCACTGATGATTCATGCTGGAAACCATTATTATTATGGTAGATGACAGTGATTTTTAAATTCCATAATTTTCCCTACATTTATTCATTGGCTGTCTACTATAAGGAAGAGCTTCTCTTTCATTTATTGTATTAGTGTGGATTCATTGATTCTTAACATTATTCAATAGATTATAATCCCTTTCTGTAATTATTTGTTTGTATATTGAAATTGTGCCAGATTTGGCCAGTCAGGGCTTCTCTATGCTGTCTCTGGGGCCCTCTTGACATACCCCATCTTTCTTGGAGGCCTCCTACCTTCTTAATAATAGCTGACATCCAACAAATCATAACTAAGTGGCAGGCATTCTAACTTTGCATTCAGATAGTGTTTCAGAAACCAGTACAGAAACATAAATCTCTGATTACACTGCCTATTCATTTGTGGTGTCAGAGAGAAAATGCTACTAGTCACAGCTTTTTTATTAATACCTTATAGTTAGGTTCCTACTGAGAGAGTTTCTTCGCGTTTCACAAACTCATTAAGATTAGGTACATTGCTAAAAATTTTTCTTCTAAGTCTATGAAACTTGAAGATAAAAGAGAACTAAATTCATTTCCTATAGTAAAGTATTGAAAATGATTGTTCTGAACATATATAGGAAAAGAGCATGGCCATATTCATTATTTCTTCTTTATATCCCCTCATAACTATTAGAATTTTGAAGTTTCGTTATTTTTATAATGTTTTTAATTTTTTCTTTTAGTTTACTTTCATTTTATGATCAGCAAGGTAATGGCTAATCTAATGGTTTCCACTTGGGCTGTGTACCAGAATTGGCTGTGGAGCTTTTTAAAAATAGACATGCCGGAGCCTCTCTCCACCCATTGTCCCCGCCCCCCAGAACATTTTAATGTAATGGGGCTGGATGGTGGCTGAGGCACCTGTGTTTCTAAAGAGCTCCCAGGTGACTCTGATGTGTAGACTGGCTTGAGAGTGACTGTTCTAATTGTATGTTTTGTATGATGTAAGTGGGGAAGGGGAAGCATTAGAACAGTGACTGCTGCTTCAAAAAAATAAGAACCAAGAAAGTATCTCTTAATATTTTACTACTCTTAAGAGTTTATTATATTTAAAAATGGTTATCATTTATGGTAAAAAAAAAAAAAAAAACTTCACTAGCAATGAATTATCACTATAGGCTATTTATTAGAACATGGAAAATATCAGTTCTAGTCGTCATTTGATTAGCAAGTAGAAAACTTAATACCTTTAATAAACTCTTAAAATTAGGTCAGTAGTACTCATTCTCTGCGTTATTTAAAGAAATTAACTTTAAAAAAAAAACTGCCAGAGACATGAACTGCAGATGTGTATTTAATTCCATGCAGTAGAGTGGGGGTATTTGGGCTCTAGTTCTTGCTCTGCTGTTCCTTTCATGACCATGGACAAAGTCCTTAACCTCTTAGGGCCTTTTAGTTCCTTCATCATTTTGGAATTTATCATTAAGAATTATATGCACAAATTAATGTAATTGAAGGATAAGTGAAATAAATACCATCCATCTTTGAATATGGGTTTTCTTAACTAAAAGTTAAAAAGGTTAACTCAAAGAGCTGTAACATTTAAGAAGTTTGGATTACTTGGGCATCATAAAATAAAGACTGTCTTCTCCGGTGAGAACCATGCCACCTCCATATAAGTTACATTTCAGATGCACTAGAACTTCCCAAGAACGTGTGTACTGTACGTTTCCAGGAAATAGGAAAAGGCAGTTCCAGCTGTCTTATTTCTGTTTCACTAAAATCATTAAGTTAGGAATTATGGGGAGAAGCTATAATGAGTCCATCTTTAAATTTCAATTTCAATCCTAGGTAATTAAAATCCATTTTCTCAGATGGTAGAAAGTTAGGTATGGCAACATGCAATAGAAGGAAGAGATGAACTAAATGAGCTGCTATTTGTCATTAAGATAAAATTCTAATATAAATTGAAATCGCCAATGCATGCCTATATGTGATATCATCACTTGTTTTAACATCAATGCTAAAGCAGGGTTTTTTTCTTGTTTGTTTGTTTGTTTGTTTTTTAATTTTAAGGTATATAATGAACAGATTCGTGACCTCTTAGTAAATTCAGGGCCACTTGCTGTCCGAGAAGATGCCCAAAAAGGGGTGGTTGTTCAGGGGTTAACTTTACATCAGGTATGTTTGTAAACTTTCCCTCTTGTTTAAATAGCAAGTGTGATTATTTAACTATTTATTTATTTTTCATTGTGTTTGAGAAGGAAGAATAATGAAGTGCAAAGTTAAAATAATCAGGGTATACCTTCCACATTATTTTCTTGTCTTTGAAATAATTAAATGAGCTTGTCTTTTAAAAATATACTTGAATATTTAATATCATGTATTATTCTGCTTAATACATGTATATTTGTCTCCTCAGAGGATAAGATTTTATCTTTTATTCCTCATGTAATACCAAAGTACTAAGCAAATGATACACAGTCTGTATTTAATAGGAATTAAATTATAGAAAGCATTTTCTTACCTTTTATTTTACCTGTAAAAGTCTTCTTGCTTGTTGAAAGTTTACTTAAAAATTGAAACACTGATGGCTAATTTGTACATATTTTTTAAATTTTCTCTAGCCCAAGTCCTCAGAGGAGATTTTACAGTTACTGGATAACGGGAACAAGAACAGGACACAACACCCCACCGACATGAATGCTGCGTCTTCTCGTTCTCATGCTGTTTTCCAGGTAACAGGCACTGGGCTGTCTCTCTGAGAGCTGAATTTAAAATGAACGAAGCCAAATTTATGGATGGTGATTTTCTCTCATACAAAAAAAATTTCTTCATCTACAAACTACACTACTTCCAAGCTCTCCCTTTGCTTTGCAGCTTTGAGAAGATTCTGTCAAGAATTTTTAGAATCAAGAGGCTGTAAATAAGAAATGTAAATTTTTACCTGTTTAAAGATACAGGATAAAGAAATTGGAAGTATGGGGGGGTTATTTCTTTAAGTTAATGAAAATATTTATATTTCCAAAACATAATCTTATATTTAGAGCCAACTTTCTCTTTATAGATCTAGAGTTACAGAACCAATGAATTGGAGAGATGATTCACATCTGTAATAGGGTCAACAGTAAAAATAACATAAACATTTAATCATAGCAACCATTTAAAGTAGTTGCATTCCTTGAGGAAGTGCGATCCAGTTGATGCAGTACTTTTTAGGAATACAATTCTAGACTAAAGCATAGATTGGTTACTATCTTTACAGTTTCTAGTTCTGTTAAAACCAAATGGTTATGTAGCTTTATTCTGGATTACGCTGTATAGAACTCATTTTGTAGAAATTGTTATAGTTGAAGGAATTAATATTTGAGGAAATCAAGTCATTCAGAAAGGCTTCAGCCCACAAAACTTTATTGATCTTTTATATTCTTATGACTGACTGCTGTTTAGTTATCAGTAGTCTTGAGAGAAATGTTTATCTATGACATGGAGTTTCCCAAAGTCTCTTAGACCCAGCTTGGTAAGGAAATTTAGCAAAGGGGTTCTATAATGGAGTAATCGCTAACTTTCCCCATCTCTTTGAAGTATGCACCAAATTTATTTTAGTTACATGACAAAGTAGCTTAATATAGTTGAATAAGTTATGCTTTATTCTGATGGGCAGGTGAGCATGACTAGTATTCTTTATTATGCTATTTTTTATGTGTTTCATTTTTTTAATTATAATTATGCTCAACAGTTTGGAGAACTGGAGTTAATTTACTCTTCCGTTTGGGTCAACATTCAGATTTAGCTTTCCTTTGGGAACAGTCGCTGCGGATACGCATAGCATTCTGTCCACTGCCTTCGGTTTTGTCTTAGGAGCTTTATTTCTAGAGGCCCTGTACCTCAGATAATTCCATGTTCTGATTCAAGGGTTACCAGAGTGCAGATGGTAGTCGTTTTGACCTTCTCTTCAGCCAGGGCTTATTTTCCTTCTGGTACACATTTTATTTTCCAATTCTTCCTAACTCTGGTAATTACTTCCGCTACTCTTGGATATTGGCCAAGTCCGATTATACTTTGTTTGGTTTGTTTTTAAAATGAGAATAATCTTGATTTCATGCTTTTTTAAAAAATAAAGCGTACATTTCCCTTTTAATTTTGTTAAATCTTCTTATTTTTCCTATTCTGTAATTTCAAAAAGATTTATTTGCGACAGCAAGACAAAACAGCAAGTATCGATCAAAATGTCCGAATTGCCAAGATGTCGCTCATTGACCTGGCAGGGTCGGAGAGAGCCAGCACCACCAGTGCTAAAGGGAGCCGGTTTGTGGAAGGCACAAATATTAACCGATCGCTTCTAGCGCTTGGGAATGTCATCAATGCCTTAGCAGATACGAAGGTAGATACTATATGTGCATTTAAATATTTTGAACTATTGAAGTATGTGTAATTTCTAGAAAGATACTGTTTAATATAATTTTGTTTTAAAGATCTTATTAAATTTCAAGAGTATCAATCATTTTTATAAACGAAGCAAAGATCTTAGAGAGCCTAGTATATCAAATAAAGCTAGGACTCTTATTTTTTTAATTTTTAGTTTTATGATCAGAATTTGTTGAATGAAAAGTATTAAATATCAGATTTGTAGTTATTTTATGGTACTTTCTTATTTTGAACTTGATTTTTAAAATTAGCATGTAATGATCACTCCACAACAAGCATGATAATTGAATTGGCATAAAGACACAAAACACATTTTGCAAAAACTAAATCTCTTCTGGTTAGTAGTTTATATACTGTAAAATTGAGTTAAATATTAAAGAGTGTTGATTTTTCTTAGAGACGAAAACAGACTTGAGATACAAATGTATCTAATTAATTTATGTAATTAAATTACCTAATAGGATAATGTTTACTAGATGCCTTTGGGGCATTTAAAAATACTATTTTATATCTACTATATACCAGAGGTGCTTACTAGAAGGCAGCATATTTGACAATTTATGTATTTGTTTAAAAATGACTTTTTAAGTTAAAACATAGTTATTTAAGTTCAGAGCAGGCTAAAGTGCTGTACAAAAATTACTGTTAAACTTTTTTAAATGTTGCATTTTGGTTTAGTATAAATCATTATAAAATTATTTTAGGTCCTTTTTTAAAATAGACAAATAATGAAATTATAGGAAGATTACAAAAGCAAGATGACTTAGATTCTAAGTTAAAATTTCAAATGTAAGCAGACAGCATGGTAGAGAGACTGATTTTCTAAACTTAAACTATGGCATTTTTTTTCATATTGACTTAATAACTTTTAGCAGTCAACTCCTATAGAGTCATTCATGAGGCAGTGTTTGATGCATGTCTCGTATGTGTAAAATCATTTCAAGTACCAGCAATGTACATTACACGGTTTGGGAAAGGCTGCTGTGATGGACAGCACAGTACTGCTGGGAGTCGGGGGACCTGGGCCCATTTCTAACTGAATTACCAGCCATGTGACCCGAGGCGAATCATTTCACTTTTTGCTTAACTCAATTTTCCTCTTCTGTAATATGAAAGATTTACATTGTGTAACATAACTTTGCTTTTATCTTAACATTATAATGCTCTGATTTTATTTATGTAGCAGTTGTACATCTTGGAAAATTTGTTACTTTAAAGTTAGAACTGTATCTTAAGTAAAAGAAAACCTAGAAAAATTAAGTTCTCCTAGAACTGTGTTTGCTTTCAGATGAAGTATCTGTAAAATGTAATTATAATTGTTTTGTATCCATTTTAGATGATTAGAGAGAAGCAGCTCTATGCCATGCAGAATTCTTAGTATTCCTCTAAGTATATCTTAGGACATATATTACTTTTGTATTTTAATTTCTTTTTTAAAAAATGAATGGAGACTTATATAGACGCTTTGTTTTTGAATAGTTTTAGATACAGAAAAGGTACTAATATATACAGGAAAATTTTGTTAAATATACCCACACTCAGTTTCCTCTGTTAACATCTCACGTTGATTTGGTACACTCATTACAACTAATGAACCCATATCAATATTTTATTATTATCTAAAGTTGCTTCATTCAGGTGGAGATACAGTTTTTAGATAGAATGTTTGCTTTATATATTCACGGAGTGGTATTATAAGATTTATTATTATTTAGATCCCCATTTATATCATAACTCTGGGTAAAGTTGGGCAGTGCTTGAATTCGTAAAGCAAAGTGGTAGCAAGTTTGCATTTAAATGTGGAAAATGACGTAAGAATTTTTTTTTGTTTTTTTGTTTTTTTTTTTCAGAGAAAAAATCAGCATATTCCTTACAGAAATAGTAAGCTCACTCGCTTGTTAAAGGATTCTCTTGGAGGCAACTGTCAAACCATAATGATAGCTGCTATTAGCCCTTCCTCTATGAGCTATGATGACACGTACAACACTCTCAAGTATGCTAACCGAGCAAAGGACATTAAGTCTTCTGTAAGTGTGTTTACTCTGCCTTTGTTGTAAGAGTATTCGGTGCATATTATTTTTGTAATTATAACCAAATATTTAGAGGTTTATTTCTACTAATGAATTAGGAGACAGTGTTAGAAATATCTTTACGGTTAGGATTAATTGAACATTAACTTGAATAATTAAACCATTAAGCATCTTTATTACATATATAATAGATAGTATTATTTAGTCTTTGGGAGCTGGGTTGCTTTAGTGCCTTTCTTTGCAAACTTTTGCACATTGTGGCTCATGATATTTTGATGGCATCCTGGAAGGATTGGTCAAGGTTTTACTTAATACATTTGTGACAGCTGAGGATGACTCTGTGCTTTAGCCTACTACCAACACATTCTACCTGATAGCTTTGGACATGTTAGTCAACTTCTCTAAACCTCAGTTACTTCATCTAAAAATAGATACAATGTCTGCCTCAGTTTCTAAAGTAAATAGCCTTCTAACAATCATTTATTTCTACATTTATGGTATTAATGTAACTAGTCTCTAGCTCCAGCAATATAATGATTATGTAGGTCAGCATTTTTGCAAATAATTTAGGATAATGAAAAAAAGGGTTTGAAAAGACCTAGAGCTCCCCTTGTTTCATAAGTTTGGTAACTTATCTTCTCTGGTACCCTTCTGCCACTCCCATTGAGTGAACTTGAGTGGGTTATTGTCTTTCTCGGAGAACTGTTTATGTACTATTTATATAATTTGTTGCTACAGATTGTAGAATATGGGCAAAGGTTTTCTGCACACATTTTTTACATAATTCCTACACCAATCCATTGTCAAAGGCATTTTTAGCTCCACAGTTGAGAAATCCCATGCTCAGAGTTGTGAGTGCTAAATTCTAAGCCCTTTAACTGAGAAGTGAGCAGGGCCTCAAAGTTAGGTATTCGGGCTTTCATGTTTAATGTCTTCTGTACTATTCAATAGTTGCCAAGCGGCCCGTATTATTCTATAAAGTGTAAAATCTAATAATTCGTTAAACTCTAGTTGAACTTACATGTGTATGGATCTTAAAATTATCTCTGAATTTCTTAGAAGTCAGAGGAAAAAGAAAATGGGCAATTTTTATTATATTGAGAATGAATGCCTTGACAGTTCTTAAAAATACCTTTTCTCAGATAGTAAGGCAATATCTTTAACATTTCATCAACATTATTAATGTGCTCAACATATCCTCTTGTAATGAGTTTTAAACATGAGTGTAATTGATCGTGATTGTCTCATGATTATACTTGCCACAAATCTGAATTCATGTACTGAATTATGAGGATATAATGCCATTTTCCTCACATATACAACTCTGTGAATGTGAGTTTTTTCTTACTCTATATGCGATCATAATTTCTATCTTTTTAACAGTTGAAGAGCAATGTTCTTCACCTTGACAGTCATATAACTCAGTATGTAAAGATCTGTAATGAGCAGAAGAAAGAGGTATGTCTACTCTTTACATTGTTATGCTAATTTCCCTCAGCTCCTCATTTATGGGATTCTGCAATGTTAATTGTCTAAAAATTTCATTTCTGTTTCTATTACAATTGAAATCTGGCTTGTTCAGTTATTTTCATGGCTAAAATTTTTCTGTGGACATGTTTAATAGAGACAAATGATTTGTTTTGTGTTTTAACTAGTGTTTCTTTCTACTAGATTTTAATGTTAAAAGAAAAACTAAAAGCCTATGAAGAACAGAAGGCCTTTACTGATGAAAATAACAAAGCAAAGTTAATGATTTCAAACCCTCAAAAAAAGGAAATTGAAAGGTAAAATTCAGATTAAGATAGTATTTTGAGGTTTTATTGTTTTGGAATTTTGTCAGATGTTTTGATATTATTTGTTGTGTAAGTATGTCTTCATATAAATTCTCAACTGAATTCTGGAAGTCACTGATTGGTCTTTATATGGTACAACTTTGGAGATCAATTAATTTTAGTTGTGATTATACAGATATTGACAACCAGGACTTAGGTGTAATGTGGAGACAGTGAAGCCAATTATGTCACTTAATGAAATTAGTTTTTAGTGTTTTTTTATTTGTCTTCTCAGGTATGTCCATTGGAGGTGTTATAACAAAATACCAGACTACTAGGTGGCATATAACAACAAAAAAGTATTTTGAAGGCTAGAAGTTCAAGATCAGGGTTCCAGCATGGTTGGGTACTGGCCTTCTTTTAGGTTGTAGACTTCTTGAATCCTCAAATGGCGGAAAGAGAGGGAAATCTCTCTGGAGCCTTTTTATAAGAGCAGCAGTCTCATCCATGGGCTCTCTGCCCTCATGAACTAACCACCTCCCAAAGGCCCCACCTCCTAATCACACTTATGAGTGTTAGGTTCCAACATGAATTTCAGAGGATGCATTCAGGTGATTGCATCTGGCATTATCATTATTTGTATACTTAATGTAAATTTTATCTACCTTCTCTTGGCTAGCTATAACTCATAATAATCCACCTAATGAGTTTAAGTGGTTAATTATTTAAAAGAACATCTCTCAATGATATAAACTGATACAGAATTTTGATAGGTTCACACTAAGCTTCTTTGCAGGTAAATTTGAAAGAAAATAAAGCTGGTAATATACATTACTCAAAAGTACTTTTTCCCTAAGCAATTAAGACAATTTTCTAAATTGTCTAGATCAGTGGTCCCCAACCTTTTTGGTGCCAGCAACCATTTCTGTGGAAGACAATTTTTCCACAGATATTGGGGCAGGGGATGATTTAAGCGCATTACATTCAAGCTTACCTCCTGCTGTGTGTTCCTAACAGGCCCAGAAGGTACTGGTCAATGGTCCAGAGTTTGGGGAACCGTGGTGTAGATGATTCAAATGCTGTGAATCTTGAGTAGTTCTAAAAGACAGTAGGGAATTCCTGCATCAAACAAGTTTGGAAGTTACTCCTTAAGGAATATAAAAGATTTACAGGCCTGGCTGGTGTGGTTCAGTGGATTGAGTGCCAACCTGCAAATCCAAAGGTCACTGGTTCGATACCCAGTCAGGGCATATGCCTGCATTGCTGGCCAAGTCCCCAGTAGGGGGCATGTGAGAGGCAACCACACATTGATGTTTTTCTCCCTCTCTTTCTCCCTCCCTTCCCCTCTCTCCAAAAATAAATAAAATCTTTAAAAAAAAGTAAAAGATTTCCAAAGTGCCTCAGAATGTAGAAGGCTCTGAGAGGCCCTATAGTAAGGAAATCTGTTCAGCTTTGCTTAAAATCTATTCAGTTTTGCTTATTTGACATTTCCTAGGGCCAATTTTCTGTTACCACTAGTATGAGAAACTAACCACAGCTTGGTTATTCACGCTATTTTGGAAGTCTAAGAGTACAAGACTAGTCAACAGTGACCTCAGTTTGGTTTCAGGTGCAACAACTTTTATAAATTGGATTTATATGTTGAATTTACATTAAATATCTTTGATTTGAAAAACAATATTTTTCTTCCTCTTCATAGTTTTTAGTGATTTTTAGGGCCATATTAATTATATCTGATCATTAAAACAACCCTTTGAAATTTAGCAGATAAGAGTAAGAACTATAAAAATCATTTCTTTCAAATCTTCATCCTTTTGCTCCCATACTGTGGTATTTCACAAATAACATAGGAATTGAAGTTATTTATCAATGACAATGAATCAGTTTTCCATATAGTATAAAGTTAACCTATATATATTTTTTAATTTAGATATTTTACTTTTTTATTAAACTTACTGGGGTGACAATGGTTAATGAGATCTTATAGGTTTCAAATACACGTAATATAATATAATAATGTATAGGAAAGTTAACATATATTACAAGAACTCTTTATGCTGAGATTTTCTCAGGTGTTTATTTTCTGTTAATGGCCATAACAATCCATTGTCAAAATAAAATTGCTATATTTTATTAATCTTATAATGCTTTTTGTATACCATACTAATTTTATAGTGTCTTTTAAAAACTAACAAGTAAAAGTGATTCCTTGTTATTCATCATCTTATCAAAGAAAGTTTTCAACTGATGTATTATTAATAGTTTGGTTATTTTATTTGCTAATCAAATAATAACTAATTAATAGTTTGGTTATTATTTTATTTGCTGATCAAATTGGCCTTCATGCAACCAGTCATCTCTTTGTTGATGTAAGTCTCTTGAAAATTAAAGTCACCCTTTAAATAAAATTAATGCTCAGATTTGGAGTCGTTGCTTGCATGTACTTGCTTAGCACTAGCTGACTGTGTCTGGTTACCAAGTACCACCTGACAAGTTAGTAGACTTCTAGAGCTGATGATGCCTTCCAGTTGTTGAACCTTTCCTTCTGGTAAAATGATTCAGAAGGGCAATGGCCTGAGCTTTCAAATAAGCATGTATTTGGGTATTTTTTACATTCCATCCTGACTTGATCAACAATAAAAACTTTGAGTTTTAAGTCATGCAACATGTTAAATAATTTACTTGTGTGTATAAAAGAAGGTAATTGGAATCATATACCCTATAGCCTTTGTCATTTTCCCTTCAAAGTATCTCCTGAAATATATGAAATACCTCTCATCATATCAATCACAGTTACATAGAACTTTTAATGCCATGAATTTGCAGTGTCTTTAGAAATAACATGTTTATGAAGTTTAAATAGATAAAAGGAAGTAATGCAGTCTTTAACATCTATCAAAGGTATTTGGAAAGATAATATTCAAAAAATACAATTGTTCTTTATGCAGAATAATTATAAAACTTGTGACTATAACAAGAAAATTGTGTAGTTTTTAATATTCATGATATATCACCTAAGATAATTAACAAAGATTTTTGTTTTCTAGTTACTTAAATGTTTTAAATGACTAGAAAATAGTTATTTGTCAATCCCTTAAAACTTTCTGTTTTAAAAGAACAGTTTTTTTTTTAAAGGAGCACTTTAGCAATCTTTGATACTAATTCCCTCTCTTTCATCCTAAACACTAAATATCAGTAATTGAAATAAGTCTGCACCACAAAATTACAAAATTGACAAATATTTAACTATGTCCTTGAATAAAATATTAAAGAAAAACTAAGAAATTGTCTTTGGCTTTAACCTAAAGATAACTTATCAGTTCATTTACTGGCATTAGTGTTGTTGTAATATAATACAATGAAATTGCAGTGTCCGTACATACTTTCTATGAAATATTTATCAGTTTGACAAAATTGCAGTAAAGTCAATGTATTGTGGTTTATATTCATTCCCAGTGGAGTTTCATTAAGAACTACTGACGCAAATTGGCAGTGTTGTTACCACAAATCCCTACAAATGTACCTAAAATTTGGCCAAAGAACATTTATTTTTAAGGGCATGTACTTTGTTACAGTTTTATTTTCAAGTCTTCACAGTTAATTTTTCTTTGAGAATTTTGCCTGTGTGTGACTATACTGTTTATGCTGTCGCTATAGCTCAGAACTGATCTGTGACTTAAAAGTGTAAATATGTTCAATGAAATTACAATATTGCTGTGACAAATGCTCTGTTGACCTAGCAGATGTGGGATTGCAGGGTCATTCTAGGGCTTTCAGGGGAGTTTTTCAGCTTAAGATCTTTATGCATTTGGAGGTGATAGGAGTCAGACTCCCCAACTCTGATTCTCTAGATCGCTACTGCCCGTTTGAGGAAACACTCTAGAGTGATTTTTCTTGGTTTACCACATTGTAAACTCGAGTATTTGGGGTCACAGCCAGTGTCACTGACTCTTAGCCAGGCTTAGGAGGTCCCTCGCCTTATGGTGTGTTCTCACTCTTAACGAATTCTGAAGTGAAAAACTGGCTTTCTCACCTTCCCTAGAGGGCCATGAAGGCTCCCTATGATTATGCCACTCACTGCTCGTTTCTTCACAGTGAGCAGCCACCGGAACAACACACAGTTCTGGGTTGCTTTGGGGCCACGTGGACTGGGGTAGTACATACAGGTCCAGATTATCATTTATTTCCTACAAATATTCTATTTTTGCTAAGCAAAATACAGTATATGACTGGTAACAACAGAGGCCTTATAATACACACATTTTTAATATGATCTTTCTCAAAGGAAAACCAGTGTAGTAAAACAGTAACTGTTTCAAACATTTTTGTAATTTAGTAGGAAACAGTCACTTTAACTAATTTGCCATTTATCACTGAGTCTCATTCTTGGGTGGTATCTCTCTCATTTGTGCACTTCATTAAATAAACTCAGTCATCTAGCACAAAATTAATGAGATTATATAATGTCTTTTATCTTTTGTAGGTTTCAAGAAATTCTGAACTGCTTATTCCAGAATCGAGAAGAAATTAGGCAAGAATATCTGAAGTTGGAAATGTTACTTAAAGAAAATGAGCTTAAGTCATTCTATCAACAACAGTGCCATAAACAAATAGAAATGATGTGTTCTGAAGACAAAGTAGAAAAGGTATTCAACAACTTTATTTTTTTTTCCATCATCATTTAACCGCCCCCCCATACCCTTTTAAAAACATTGAAACCTCCAGTTATAGAAATTTGGTAGAGTTACTTAATCACCCATTCTCTACAACCACCTGGAAATTCTAGAGGGAATGTAGGAAACATTGTTTTAAAGGTATAGTTAATGGTAGAGGAAAGAACATCAGTGGCATCTTGATTCTGAGCGAGTTGCTGGAAGGCCTAACATGAATGAAGTTAACACCCAAGGGGAGCTGAGTGCCGCAGCTGCAGCAGCAGGAGCAGTCCACCCCAGATACAGCAATAGTTTACAACTAGACCAATGGCAGACTATTTTTCCAGGGAAGAATATTTTATCACTGACAATGTTAGACTTGCCATTGCATGGTGCTAAAATAAAAAGAGAGCTACTTTTAGTTGGTGTTATTGTTTAATGTAGGCATGCACTGGCCACCCTCTCCACACACACAGACCACTTTTACTGTCCTGTCCTTGATGTGCACCGCTACTTAGAAAACAGACCCAAGGAGCTAGTGCATTGGAAATGACAGGCCCCACTTAAAGCTGGGAACCTCAGGCCTGTACCCTTTGTATTGGGAGTACACCAGGGAAAAACATCTTACCACCTAGCACTGGAAGACAAGGAACCAAGCCTGGGATAAGGAAAAAAGCCTCCCTGGAAGACTCACTATAGTTACATGGTACTTTCACAAGATTTGAGATTTGAATTTTTACAATTCATGTGTTTCATTTAGCAAATTTCTAAGGTGAGAAATTAACATGGAAAATGGCATCAGACCAGTGAAAATCCATTTGGAACTGTGCAGAAGCAACACAAAATGAGCCCAGTGAAACAGACCCACAGCTCATACCACCAATGAGAACTTACTGTCCAAAATTCCAAACACGTGGAACAGTGTTCCATAAGCAAATCAGTCGGCTTAGCAAATATGACGGAATACCCAGAACATCAGATAATAGCCCAATCTGACAAAAACTGTAATGAATAGTTTTTAACTATAAGTTAAGTAATAGTTTCAAACTATAAATGAATAAAGTCATCAAAAGGAATTAACAATGAATGAGGCAAGATAAAAACACCATCAATATCTGAGGAGAAAACAAACGAAGTATCCAGGAACTAAAGATTTATCTACTGAAATTTTAAAAATTTGCTTTATAGATATAATACTAGGCAATATTTTAAACGCTCTATATATATTGACTCATTTAATTCTGAAAAAAATCCGTGAAATATATATTATTATCCTCATAATTAAGGTAAGGAAACGGCACATAGAATTCATTCTGCCCAAGGTCACAGGGCTCATAGGTGTCAGAGCTTTGAACTGAATTTAGGAAAGCTGATGCCTGAGCCTGCGCTCTGTCCCTGTGTTTTTTCCATGATCAGTGTAGCTGGAGAGGGGGTTAAGGAATGGGGAGGTCTGAGGAAATCATAAGATAAAAAGATACCAAATGTGAACACGTTGTTACAGGAAGGATACACCAAAAAATCATGAATTTATCTAATAGATATTCTGGAGATGTATCAGCGCAAAAGGGGAAACTATAATATGAAAAGTTTAAGGTTTAGAATTTTTTAGGACTAGTGAGATGTAAACTCAAGAAGCATGAGTTCTCGGCATGATAAAAATAAAATTGTATACCTGGACATGTGCAAAGCCAAATCACCCCAGATGAGAAAAATAAACATTTTGGAAATATTGGGTAATTATTTTCCTCAGTTTTGGTGTTCAGTGATGATAAGGTTAATTTTACTTGTTATGTGTTCATGTAATTTAATTATACCAGTAAGGCATGAGATACATTTCATATGTTACTTATTAAAAAGGTTTCCCTTATAACTTCTAAGTCCTCTTTAACCACCACCCCAAATGCGTTTTTTTTTTCTTTTTTCACCTTCCCAGAGGTAACAATTACATATAAAATTATTTACATTTTTTAATGTATGAAATAGAGTTATGCTATGTGTTTATCTCAGTTATTTGCAGTTATAGATTGATTTTTAGCTGGGATAATTTTTTTTTTTCAGTTTTGTATAGATATCCATTAAATAAATGTCAGTTATCTGAAGATGTAATTATCTCATTTGTTTCTTTTCGGAGTGGAGGGCAAATTCAATCATGGGAAACTGATACTGACTTAATATCTTAACTTTTAACAACAAGCTTTATTGAGCCCTTGTTTATAGGCAGAGAGCATTAAAGTAGGTACAATGTATAAGTAAACAAAAGTATGAGGCACTGTGTGCCCTTAAATTATTTATAAGTTAGGTCAAGCAATAAAATAATATACAAATAAGGCACTAAATGACTGTCATTTAAGTAGTAGTAGTGCATTAATAAAAAACAGCTAATATTATTGAGCACTGTATGCCAAAGCACACGGTGCTTTCCAGAATCCTTTCCATGGGATGATTTTAGTAGTTTTTATCAGTCTGTGAGGTAGATCCTATGTTCACCATCTGTGAGCCACACAGGCACCAAGAACTGGAGTGAGTTTTCTGGGTTACATACCTAATTAATGTCGCTGAACCAGTATTAAATTTTAGTTCTGTAGCTTCAGAGTCTGTACTCTTAAATCATTCTACTACACTGTAAGTACTATAAATGCTATAGTTAATTCAAAGAAGAAAACACTGGCTCCCAATTTTTGTGGTTAAGAAAGTCTTCCTGGTGGAGAAATAAGATTTATCCTGGGCCTTGCATGAGAGTATTAATAGGAGAAAAACAAACAGAAATAGTATAGATATCAGTTTAACCAGAACACAGTATATTTGTGGGACAGTGTGTATGGAAGTATATAACTATACTGAAAACTTACTGTCAATTCCCGATCCCATATATCATTGATTGATAACAAATATCGAATATCATTGATTGATTGCCATACTCTTTCCTTCTATACCTGAAGTTGCCAGAGCTAAACACCATGAATGGATTGGAGATGGCACATAATTAAAACATATTTGCCACATTGGGAGTTATTGACAATCAGTAGTGGGCCAGATTGTGGAAACTTTGGTTGCCAGGAATTTTGAAAGCTGTTTTTGTCATCAAAAGCCAGCCTTTGAAGCAAAGGAATAGCACGTTCTTAGAGTTTAGAATCAGACTGTCTCTTTTTAAACATTTGGTTATTATTTAATACAATTAATAAATTTGGGCTATTTAATCCCAGACTAATTTAAAGTTATTTTACTCTCTTACTTACACCATTGAATATTGAATGTGAATGCTTACAGTGATTAAGACATAGTAGTAGAATGGGTTTGGCTTGTCTCTAATTTTTTTGTTTTCATCTTGATTCTTCTGCTTAGTAGCCTTTTCTTCAACCCACTCGTCTTTTATTATTTCTTTTTGTTATTTCCACCTATAGGTTGCTTTATAGGTATTCTTATGAGCGTAGGTAAGCAATGAAGGTAAAACCTCTTAAGTTTATTGGCTGTATTTAAACTATTTAAAAACGTAGGGAGATATCTAGAGGCTGAGTTTGGAGGGGGCATTGTTTGTGTGTTTCTTTGTGTTTTTGGTTTTTTATGCACAGAGGTGTTTAGTCTTACTAAACTGCTTGCTAAGGTAAGGACTTTTATATCTTTCTTGGACTCTCCAAAGGATGTTTATTATCAGAAGTGCTAAAAAAAATCTCCTGACGTTGTTTCAGACATAAGTGGTTCTAGAGTATGGACTCTGAGATTAGTGTTAAAGTGAAGCCCCTGGGTAATTATATGACCACGTAAAGATAATCTGCATGTTACTTTTAGTACAATAATGAGTTCACCTTATTAGTGGTCCTTTTGCACACAGCAGTAGTAACACCTAAATTTTAGAATTTTATGTTTTAAAATTTAAAATACCTAAGATATTTCGTGGTATTCTGAGAATTTTGTTAATAAAACATGTAAAGCTCTTTGAAACTTTAGTGGGAAATATTTTACTTTAATCTCAGAGTTTAACATGCATACTTAAGAATTTAACTGAAACACTTCTTCTTTACTTCAAAACAGCGATTCAATAGGAGTACCCTGATGTAACATACAGAGATCCATCATAAAGGAGGCATTTAATGAACAATAGAAGTAAAAATTCAAAACATACCTTTTAGGGTTTTTTGGTATTAAATATTGACTGCCATCAGACCCACAGATCATTTTCTGCCCTGACTTAAGAGTACTACAATATTTATAATTGTTAAAGCAAAATAAAGACAGTTTGACTTAACTGCCTTTGTTCGGGCACGGACAGCACTTTTGTTCATTTTTTCAGATGAGGTAACCGAATACCCGCTGAAACTGACTTGCCCACGCTTTCAGACCTGCTGATAAGCAGAAGAAAGTCAAGAAGCTATGTATCCTACTTTTTGCTACAGCAGTGGTTCCAAACTTTTCAGCTTCTCAGGACCCCTTTCTGCTTTAAAGAAATTATTTTAGGAACCTCAAAGAGCTTTTGTTATGTGTATTCCACCTACCAATATTTCCATATTAGAAACTTAAACTCAGGTTTACAAAAATACATTATTTTAAAAATAATTATGTATTATTTCTAATACATGATTCTCTTTAATTAATCATCTATTTAAAAATAGTTGAATAACCCATTGCATGATAACATAAGTAATGCTGTAATGAAAAATAACTGATTATGTTTTATAAAACAAACAAAAAGGCAGTGAGAAGAGTGATGTTCTTTCACATTTTTGCAAGTCTCTTTAATGCCCAGCTTTTCCCTAAAATGTCAATACATGTTTTATAAAAAATAATAAGGAAGAAGAATATATCTCCTAAAGAGAGTCAGGTCTTTGATCCAGTTCAAATGTTCCTGTTCTTTTTTCTTTTTTTTTTTTTCATGTAGTTTCCTACTTCCAAAATCAGCTGCAGTACCATATTTTAATCCATGGGGATCTATTATCTCCAGTCCAGCCATCATATTTGGCGTTTATAGAGTTCAGTGTCTCTTTGGCACATAGCCCGGACAGGTCAATCTGCTGTGGCCGACAGTTCCTATGATAGGGTGCAAGACCCTTGGGGTAAGAAGCCAAAAGGCCGGTTTTGATCCCGAGTCAGGCCTATGTAAGACACTGAAAATATTCATAATATCCATTATTCATCAGGCAAGATCAGATATTTATGACCACTCTGATATAAGCTCTATTTTCTGTCATTTACACCAGCCAACCTAAGGCCTTACAGGCAAAATCAGAGCATTAGAACACTATTTATTCACATCTCTCAAATTGGAGGGAAGATAAGAGTATACATGGGAAGGAAATCATGGAACTTATCAGAGCATGTGTGGACTTTTCAAATGAAACATTTAAGAGAACATATTTTAACATACAAGTTAAAGTCTTCAGTTTGGCTATTGTGTTTCTTAAAGCCAAACACCCTCAACATGTAATTTTATAAAAATGACTCACAATTCAATTTTTTCCTGCAAGCTGTAATATTGTGGGATTTCAAAGAGGAAATAGCTTTAAGTACGGAAGTGTAGCCTTACTTAATATACTACAATTGCTCACTTATAAGAAAATAATACTTTACTAATATCACATGCATCAGATACCCTGAAAATTAAGTTGACTTAAATGCATTGTTTTTCAGGCCACTTGCAAACGAGATCATAGACTTGCAATGTTGAAAACCCGTCGCTGCTACCTCCTGAAGAAAAGAGAGGAGGAACTGAAGCAATTTGATGAGAACACTAATTGGCTCCATCGTGTTGAAACCGAAATGAGACTCTTAGGTCAAAATGGTCATATTCCAGAGGTACAGATATGTTTGTACAGGCATACCTCAGAGATAATTGTGGGTTCATTTCCAGACCACCACAATAATGGGAATATTGCAATAAATAAGTCACACGATTTTTTCCCAATGCATATAAAAATCATGTTAACGCTAAACTGTACTCTGTTGTATGCAATAGTATTATATCCAAAAAATGTTTATCCCTTCAGTTAAAAGTACTTTATTACTAAAAAATGCTAGCCATCATCTTAGTCATCATCTTTTTGCTGGTGGAGAGAATATTGCCTTGAAGTTGATGAAAATCCAAAATCTGCAAAGCACAATAAAACAAACGATGCCTGTATATTCAGATTTATCTTGTAAGAACTGAGCTCTTTGAACTCATAGTCATTGTTCTTGAGTAAATATCTTTCAGAAGACAATTATTGCTCCATTTCTCTGAGATTTAATTGACTAATTTTACTGTTTTTAACTGAATATACCTTCTACCTTGCTAATTGCAAACTAAATAGATTTATCTTTTTGTACTTTCAGAAGAGTAAAGTTACTTGTAATTGTTGTTTTTCATAAACAATTGCATTCTTTTATGAGGTAGCTCTTGATTTAGAATAAATAATTTTATTTTGAACTGTACTTGAGGAATAATCATCTAGGTAATTTTAGTCTGTCTTAATACTTGATATTTTGTGCAAAAGGAATTTTAAAGGTGGTCACCATTGCTGATATTATGGTTAAAGAAAGCTGATTTGAAAGCTGTACGTATGTGTGTGTATGTACTAAACTGAAGATATTTCAGCTGGAGTGGCAAAAGGTTATATTTATAAAAAGTAGTGTTGGGTAATAATGGTTAATGGATGAATCAGGTTAAAACTGTTCAGAAATCTGAACACATGGGTACAAAAATCTGACTTGAGTGTCTTAAAGTTGAAGGTGTATTTTGCTCCCTTAACAATAAGTCTTGGGAATGTGCAACTCATTTGTTTTTTTTAATCTTCACCTGAGGATATGTTTATTGATTTCAGAGAGAGAGAAACATCAGTGTGAGAAAGAGATATTGATCTGTTGCCTTCTGTACACATTCCCACTGAGGGGGGTGGCATCAAACCCACAACCTACATATGTGCCCTGACCAGGAATTGAACCTGCAACATTTCGATGCACACAATGATGCTCCAACAAACTGAGCCACCTGGCCAGGGCAGAATATGTGGTTCCTTCTTGATATAGTACCATTTTGATGAACAATATGTCATCACTGTCATCATTATACTTGTCATTTCATAGTTGCAATATCACTATTCCTTCTTTAGTCTCAAGTTCAGACTTAGCCCAGAAGAAGAAGAAAGAGAGCATGAGGGATATTTATATTGTGAGAGTAAGAGCTTTTTCAATAATTTCTAGCAGACATATCTTAATAGCTGGAATTGTCACATGGCTATCCCTAACTACAAGGGTATCTGGAGAGGTGAATGTTTTTGCTGGACACATTATTACCAAAACCAAAATTAGAGTTCTCTTAATAAAAAAGAAGGGGTAAATAAATATGGAATAAGCAGCCAGCAAACAAAGTAACTAATTTTGATTCAACTACCTAATACTTTAAAAGAACTTCTTATACTTTTAATAAAGGAGGAGCAACTTTACCCTGATGTTGCTCTTTTGAAATTGTATACTGTGTATCAGCTCATTGTAATCCTACAATCTTCATGTTTCTAAAAAAGCACTAGACTGAAAATGAATACAATGAAATACAGCATAAAATATTCAGTAACCAATGGATGAAGCTAGTGATCATTAATGTTCAAAGATACCAATTTTTTTGTTACGATTCAAAGATATTAGCCAACTCATGACCAGGAAAATGGATCCTCTGATTACAAAGCAATAGTTGTAAATGGCTTTTTTTTTTTTTTTTTTTTTTTTTTTAACATTAAAGCTCAAATCAGAGGGAGCGGAGACTAGCAAGAGTAGTTAATGATGACATTGAAAGAGGATCCACAAGCAACAGTTTCTTAAGAAGAAAGCCAAAGACAAATAAAAACTAAATAGTGTCTTAGTGTGGAGATTCATTGAGGGCCAGCCAGCAATCTCTAACTCAGTAATTCTAGAAGTCCTCAAAATGTCCTGCTGAAAGCATACCTGCTAGTCAGTTCAGGGGATTAGGAAGTAAATGTAGTGCAAAGTATACTTTAATGAGATTTTATAATATAATTTAATTGATAAAGCACTTGAGAATATTCCCTACAGAGAGAATGTAAATACTGGAAAGAAGGTAGACGTTAGAGTTGGAGTATTAATTCTGGTACTTGTAGTTGTGTTGAATACTGGCTTTAATACTAATTATGTGAACAAGTTGTTTAACTTTGTTGTCTTAGTTTCTCATCTTTAAAATGTATTTAAGGCATTATGAAATTAAGCGAAATACTAAATGCAAAGACCTAGTACCACTTAACACATAATAGATAGTTAATAAATAATAGTTTAATAATATTCTAAGTAACAATAACATAGAAATCAATAGCCAAGTAAAGGCACACTGAAGGGTCACAACAGAGGTGGCTGCATTATAAAATCCATTTTCCATTGTTCCTCCAAAATAGAAATTCTGATTTTTCAGGTCATAGATGCCTTTGAGACTCTGATCATAGAACAACATTGATCTTCTCTCAGATGGGAGACTGGGGAGGTCACATTCATACAATTTTGCCATTTTATAAAAGTCATTTTTTTCTTTGATATAATATTCATAATATTTATTCTAGAAGAACAAAAGCACATTTTTTAAAAATGCTGTACTCATCTTAAGGTGATACAATAGACATATTTGTTTGAGCCAAAAGGAAGACAGTGGTTAATCAATAAACTATAACAGGGATTATCTAGGTTAGAAAATGGAACAGTTAAAATTCCGTGCTAGGTGTGAGGCATCTAAAACTGTAGGGGCTCATCATAGAATGCCACTAGTCTCCATCAGAGTACCCTATTCGTGTTCTGGATGAAAGGTTTTCAGAGAAAACAGCTGATGTTCCTGGCCAAGTGAGTGTTTCTGACTCAGTGTACAAGAGCTGATTATCTTGAAAAGTTAACAGATGTTCAATGTTTATAGTAGCTTCTGTTTTGTTTTACTTATTTATAGTAAGTTTCACTTATTTGTTAGACACCATATCTATCTAAAACAGTCTTATTCTCAAAGCAATTGTTGTCTAAATGACATCAAATTATAAGCATTTTGGTAAAGCTAAATTTTTTACCATATTTTAAAATAAATACTAGATTCTTTTGTTTTCTTTATTTGTGGTTGTGATGTTCTAATAGAATATTTAGCTCTTCTAGTGAGCAAAACCTTTTCATGGTTCTAAAAATTTTTTGCATGTAGTAAAATACAACAAAATTTACCATCTTAACGATTTTTAGGTCTACAGTTCAAGTGGCATTAGTAACATCTATTTAAAAAATCTATATATATAGTTTTTAAATGTTACTACTAGGGTATTTTTATAATAGCTTTACTTAATTTATATTATTCTCATATTATAACTTAATATATTTGTATAATCAACATTCTAATTTATGACTCAACCTCAACTAGAGAAATGCTTAAGAACTTGTAAGAGGAAAATAAACAATTGTATAAGTTAACTAGTTTTGGTTTGCCTTTGCTTTCCCATATTTATCATAAATTCCCAATTTAAAAAATGGCCTAGTATTCCTTTTAGCATTATTATTATTATTGCTTATTTGTTTTTGTCTTTTGGTCTACTTGGTAGCATTTTTTTGGAATTAATATTGTTTGGGTTATCTTCAATAAACAATTTTTTAGTATATTCAAATTGAATTTTTTTATCATTTGGTTTGCTATAACTCTCTTAAACAGAACTTTTCCATATCAATATAAACTTAAAATCAATTTTAAGTTCATATTCAGGTATTTTGTGTTTTAACGCATGATTATAATTTGAAAAAAAATTGAATTGTTTCCCTTTTTGACACCTTAATTCCACTCTTAAGTTATTTTTCCTGTGGCTATTTTTACAGCTAAAGTGATTGTCTATTTAAAAGCCATTATTTTATGTGTAAGAAAACTGACATATAACTCTGTAAAAGGACTTACCATAGTCATACAACTCTGGACACAGACCTAGTACTGTGACTTTCGAATGGGTGCTCTTTTTTTCTGTACCCTCCTGCATTATCTGCCTTTTAATCTCAAATCTGTCCACTTCTCTCTCTCTCCCCCACTACCACTACCCTAAATCAGCCCCCTCTCCACTTCCACAAGTGGACTGCTACATTTGGTCTTTCTGCCTTCATTCATATTGCACTCTAATTCATCCTCTCTACTGCAACTAAAATGAGCTTTGTAAAATGTAACTCTGATCATATCACTGTTCAGTGCTTTCTCCCTAATATAATCTCTCTATTATGATTTCCCAGGCCTAGCATGACATGACACCTGAATACCTCTCAAGTTTTATATATCACCTCATTATATTTTTCACTTCAGCCATTACTAACCTACTTGTAGTTCTCAGAATAGGCCCTGCTCTTTTAATCATTAGTGTAGCAAGACAAGGAAAGACTCAAATTGTAAACTTGTTTTTTCAAAGATGACAAGCTGGCCAAGGCCCATTATTGACTACTACACATTCAAGGCTTGCCTTTTTAAAAGAAGAGTCATTCAAAACAATGAAGGAATAAGATTAACAGAAGAAGCATATATAGAAGGGATTTTTGTTCTTTCTTTAAGAGAAAAGATGGGGTATTTGGCAATAAGTACACTATTAGGATCATTGAATTTTTTAACTGGAAAACGCTAAGGAGATGATCTAGTCAAGCACTTAATTTTAGTCAAATAATCTCCATAAAGACTTTATTTTTGGCTTAAGGTTGCATTAGTGTTATGGCTGAGACCATCTAAAAACCACCTGACATAGGCCAGCATTCTAATTATATCATACTGATTCCTAAAGAGAGTTTTCTCTAAAATACTTACTGTATTTCTTGAAATACAATTAAGAGTCGCATAAATAAGACCAAACTTGAATATGTCTAGAACACATAGATTGGCATTGCTTTCCTGTCATGGTGCCTATCACTGACCATAGGAAGTATTAAAAACGGGTGGGGAGACTTGTAAGCTTTTAGAGAATTAATGGTCATCTGTAGGTTGGGAGGAATATTGAAAAGCTAAAATGGATTTGGGATTGTCCACAGGAGAATGTTCCCAGGCACAGAACCCCATGCTTTATGGCACTATTGTCTCAGCGCCCCCACTTTCTTTCATTATGTTGACTGAAATTTTCCCAATTAAAGATTTTGAGAATGCTATTGCATCATTACCAGTGTTTCAGTGTAACCACTCAGCTGACACTTTTCATACTCAAGTTTTAGTAAGTTTGAGGAAAGATAAGTAACTTTAGGACAGGAGTGTCAAACTCATTTTCACCAGGAGCCACATCAGCCTCAAGGTTGCCTTTTAAGGGCCAAATATAATTTTAGGACTGTGTAAATGTAACTACTCCTAAACAGTTAAACGACAGCTCCGTGCTGCCGCCAGGTAGAAACAAGGTGCCAGGCTGGATAAAATGAGGTGGAGGGCTGGATTTAGCCTGTGGGCCTTGTGCTTGCCACCCATGCTTTAGGTGGTCGATTAGATAGCACTCGAGCCTACACCCATGAGGCTTTGGAAAACAAGGGCCTACAAAAGACTTTTACATTTTTGCTGCAGGATGAAGCTTATACCAAGATTGATTTTAAGCAAGAAATGGTTATTATATGCAACTCCAAACACTGTAAACTGGGGGCAGTAACATTGAAGTGGTTTGACGCAGTCCCTGGTCTGGCATTGAACCTGAAGTTTAGTACAAATGGAAAACAATATAAACAGTTAATAATCAATACTATGACAGAGACTAATAGGGATAGAGAGTGTCCATTGTCACATAAAATGCTCAAGGAAAGCCTCCATAAAGAAGTGACTTTTAAGCAAAAACTGATCATATTCATGTATTTTCACAGTATTATGAACAAATTGGATAGACTAAGAAACCATCACCATAATAAAATTTGTCATGAGTTTCTGACCTGTTTCTGAGGAAACTTAAAACTCATCTTACTTGTAAGTTACAGATGCCTATACCAGAACACTCATTTTTCAAACTACTTCTAAGCATATCATTGCATACGTAAAAAAGTTAAATCTGTTGACATCAATATAAAATAAGTTTTATTAAAATTGATTTAATTTTTACATTCTCAAAGGAATCTGACATATAGTTTACATTGTTTTCCCTAGGAACTCAATAAAGATCTTCATTGTCACCATTTGTACCTCCAGAACAAAGATTTGAAAGCACAAATTAAACATATGATGGATCTAGCTTGTCTTCAAGAACAGCAACACAGGCAAACTGAGGCGTAAGTACATGTATTTACCTATTCTACAAATTTTAACACTGTAAATCTTAGGAACCTGAAGCACAGAAATTCACTTTTCCAAGTTTTATCTGGTGTGGGATACATTATTTTTAAGTGTCAGCTAACATTAGAAAGCATAACGAGTTTGAGAGCATTGAGGAAATAGAAGATGTGATTCTTCAAGTAATTTTTTATAATGCTTTATGGTTTGAAAAGCATTTTTTGAATTGATTATTTTATGTAACATAACGCTATGTCATGCAAAATTCCAAAGATACTTGTATTATGAAAAGGAATCTGTCTCTACCTGATTTCGAGCTATCATTTCCTCTCTTAGAAGCACTCACTATTAATACCAACTAAATATTTAAGTAGGCAGTTTTTAAGCATTTAGATCCAGAATGATATTGTGCTATCATTAAAATGAATTACTAAAAATGTATACACTTTGTATCAAGTGTCCAATTTTTATGTCACACTCTCTGTACCAGCTCAGTAGTAACATCCCCACCCCCACCCCCGCCGCCGCACCTCTCCCCATGAACCTGTAGTAACATAACAGCAAAAACGTATAACAGTCTTTATTTGTGTTACCTTGGATATGTTTATCAGCTATTTAAGTGTCACTGTCATGCTCTGGAAAAATGAGGAATTTATTTCTCTTAGAGCTTTCTGCTGGTCTAAAATTCTACTGGAGCTCTAGTAGTGTTCTCAAATAACTGGTAATTAATTTTTTATACTTTGTAATTCAAGGAAACCATAGTAAGTTAATTATTTTTTAAAAGAAAAAAGAAAGGAGAAACTTAATGGATCCTGTGAATGCAAGCTCAACCTAGTCTCCCATATTGTCTATATCTACACCTTAAGCAGACACTGAATACTCAATAACTAGCACTTAAACCACTTGCAAGAGCTAAAATTATAAAAGAAACAGTTTATTTTAATAATACTATAGTTGTTCTTTAAGACAAAGGTTAATATATTCAAGATCAATTTTTGTCTCAAAATGGAAAAAAAAAGGTTTCTAACTCTTATTTAAAAATGTGGTGAACCAAAGCATTACAGAGGTAGTACATCATAACAGAAAGAGTATGAGTTTTGGAATTGGTCTTCTACTAGTTTAAGTTAGCAATATAACCTGGCATAAATTAACCACACTAAGCCTTGGTTTTCTTCTAGTTAAACAGATTATAGTACTTATAAGGAATTTGAAAAGATTAAATGGCATAAAAATAATGGAAGTGATGAATTATCTTAGCAGGACATTGTAGAGAGGGGCAAAAGCTGATTTAATATGTAAAGTACTAACAAGAAAGAAAATTTCAACCAAGAGTACTTTACCCAGCAAAGCTATTATCCAGAATAAAAGGAGAGAGAGTTTTCTAGAGAGGGAAAAGGCTAAAGAGGAATTTAAAATGACTTTAAAGTAAATACTATATTAAGAGTTGACAATGGTATTACATAATAATAAGGAGTTAATCCAGCCAGAGGTTATATACCATTTGTAAATATTATGTTATGCTCCAATCAAAGGAGCGTCTAAATACATAAAGCGAATATTAGCATACCTAAAGGGAAAAATAGACAGCAATACAATTATAGTAGGAGACTTTAATACCCCACTTATATCAGTGGATAGATTATCCGGACAGAAAATCAATAAGGAAACGTCAGCCTTAACTGACACGAGCAGATGGACTTAACAGACATATACAGAATGTTTCATCTAAAAGCAACATAATACACATTCTTCTCAAGTGAAAATGGAAAATTTCCCAGGATACATCATATGTTATCCCACAAAACAAGTCTTAACAAGTTTAAGAAGATTGAAATCAGATCAGATACCTTTCTGACCACAGTGATATGAAAGTACAAATCAAGTACAAGAAGAAAATAAAAGTATTTACAAATAGGTGGAACTTAAAATATATGTGGCTCAAGGAGGAAATCAGAAATGAAATAACAATAGCCAAGTGCTGGAAGCAACCTAAGTGCCCATCAGTAAATGAGTGGATTGAAAAACTGGTGCATTTATACAGCGGAATACTACACAGGAGAAAAAAAAGAAGGAACTCCTACCCTTTGAGACAGCATGGATGGAACTGGAGACTATTATGCCAATTGAAATAAGCCAGGTGGTGAAAGATAAATACCATAAGATCTCACCTGTAAGTGGAACTTAATCAACAAAGCAAAAAAAATGAGAAAAATAGAACCAGAGACTTAGAAATAAAGAACAAACTGACAGTGACCAGAGGGGGAGGGGCAGGGGAATAACGGAGGTAAAAAAGGGAAGGGGCAAGTCAAGGACTCAATGGGCTCAGACAGTGGGGTGGGAATTGACTGGGAGCAGGGGCCGGGGGGGGGGGGCAGGGGAGAGCAATGGGGGTAAATATGGGACAACTATAATTGAACAACAGTGAAAAAAAGTGAAATAAAAATAATGCCTTGAGACAAATGAAAATACAATATACCAAAATTTATGAGATGCAGCATAAGCAGTTGTAAGTGGGAATTTCATAGCAATAAATGTCTACTTCAAGAAGAAAAATCAAATAAATAACCTAACTTTGAATCTCAAGGAACTAGAAAAATAACAGACAAAGCCCAATGTTAGAAAGAAGGAAATAACAAAGTTCAGAGCAGAAATAAATGAAGTAAACTAAAAAATAAAAAAAAATACATTGGATCAATGAAACCAAGAGTTGTACTTTAAAAAGAAAAACAAAATTGACCAATCTTTAGCTAGACTCACCAAGAAAAAAAGAAAAGAGAAGGCTTAATTGTATAAAATCAGAAATGAAAGAGCAGACATTACAACTCACCACAGAAATACAAAGTGTCTTAAGAGACTACTGTGAACAATTATACACCAACAAATTGAACAACCTAGAAGAACTATCTAGAAACAAACAACCTAACCAAGAATGAGTCATTAAGAAATAGACAACCTGAGCAGATCAATTACTAGTAAGGGGACTGAATCACTAATTGAAATCTCCCTACAAAGAAAAGTCCACAACCAGATGGCCTCACTGGTGATTTCTATCAAACATTCAAAGAATACCAGTTCTCAAAACTTTTCCCAAAAATTGAAGAGTCTATTTTATGAGGCCAGCATTACTCTGATAGCAAAACCAGAGAAGGACATTATAGGAAAACAAAATTATAGACCTATATCCCTGATGAACATTGATGTAAAAATCCCAACAAAATATTAGAAAACCTAATTCAACAATACATTAAAAAGATCGTACACAGTGATCAGCTGGGGTTTATCCTAGGGATGCAAGGATGGTTCAACATTCTTAAATCATTCAGTGTGTTACATCATATTAACAAAATGAAAGATAAAAATCACAAAAGTATTTGACAGAATTCAACATCCATTTTGATAAAAACATTCAGCAAAGTGGATATATTGTGAACATACCTCAACATAATAAAGGCGATATATATGACAAGCCCGTAGGTAATATTATCCTTAATGGTGAACAGCTGAAAACTTTTCCTCTAAGAACAAGGGCAAGTTAGGGATGCCCACTATCACCACTTTTATTGAACATAGTATTGGAAGTCCTACCACAGCAATTAGACAAGAAAAAGAAAATATCTCCAAATTGGAAAGGAAAAAGTAAAATGCATTATATGCAGATGACATACATATGGAAAACCCAAGACTCCTCCAAAACTGTTGGAACTAATAAATGAACTCAGTAAGATTGCAGGATACAAAATTAATATACAGAAATCATTTGGATTTGTGTTTCTATAGACTAACAATAATCTATCAGAAAAATAAATTAAAATAATTTTATTTACAATTGCATTAATAGAATACCTAAAAACAAATTTAATTAAGCAAGTAAAAGACCTGTGTACTGAAACTATACAGTATACCTGTATACTGAACCTGTGTACTGAAATTAATCAAGGCATTAATTAATGAAAGAAATTGAAGAATATACAAATAAATTGAAAAATACTCTGTGCTCATAGATTAGAGAATTAATATTGATAAAACGTCCTCACTACCCAAAACAATCTACAGATTCAATGTAATTCCAATCAAAATCTTACTGTCATTTTTCACAGAAATAGAAAAACAGTTCTAAAATTTGTATGGAACCTCCAAAAACCCTAAATAGCCAAACCAATCTTTAGAAAGAGCTAAATTGGAAGCATTATGGTCCCTTATTTAAAACTATGTAATAAAACTATAACAAAACAGTGTGATACTGGCAAAAACACAGGCACATAGATCAGTGGAACCGATAGAGAGCCCAGAAATGAACCCAGGCATATATGGTCAACTAATTTATGACAAAGAAGCTGAGAATATACAATGGGAAAAGGACAGTCTCTTCAATAAATGGTGTTGGGAAAAGTGGAGGACAGCTGCTTGTATATGAATAAAACATACCATACACACAAAACAACTCAAAATGGATTAAAGTCATCAACATAAGACCTGAAACAATAAAATTGGAAGAAAACATGGGTAGTTAGCTTCTTGACATTGGACTTGGTGATGATTTTTTGGATTTGACAGCCAAGTAAAACCAGCAATAAAAGCAAAAGTAGGAAGGGACTACATCAAACAAAAACTTGCACTTGGCAAGAGCAAGCCATCAACAAAATGAAAAGTCAGCCTACTGAATGTGAGAAATATTTGCAAATCATATTCAAAATATATCAAAAACTCATACAACTCAGTATCAAAACAATCTGATTTTAAAAAGGGCAGATGATCTAAATAGCCATTTTTCCAAAGAAGACATACAGGTGGCCAACATCACTAATCAGGGAAATGCAAATAAAAACCATAACAAGGTACCAATTCACATGTTAAAATAGCTATTATCAAAATGACAATTAACAGCATGTCATCAAGGATGTGGAGAAAAGGGATCCCTTGTGCACTGTTGGTGGGAATGTAAATTGGTACAACCACTATTGAAAATATGGAGGTTCAAAAATTTAAAAATAAAATTACCATATAATCCAGCAATTCCACTTCTGAAAAAAAATGAAAACACTAATTTGAAAAGATATATGCACACCCCATGTTTATTGTAGCATAATACAATAGCCAGGATGTGGAAACAATCTAAGTGAATGGATAAGGGAAAAGTGTGTATGGGATATTATTCAGCCATAAAAAGGAATTAAATCTTGTCGTTTGCAAAAATATGCATGAACCTTGCGAGCATTCTAAGTGTAATAAGTCAGACATTAAAAGACAAATAACATGTTCTCACTTACATGTGGAATCCTAAAAAAAAATAAAGAAGCTTATTGACGAAGAGTACAGATTGTGATTGCCAGGGGCTGAGGGTGGGGCATGGTTGAAATAAGCGAAGGTAGTGGAAAGGTAAAAACTTCCAATTATAAAATAAGCAAGTCATGGGGATATAATATACAGAATGATGACCTTAGTTAATAGTAGTGTATCGCGTATTTGAAAGTTGGTGAAAGAGATCTTAAAAGCTCTCATCCCAAGAGAAAAAAATTCTGTAACTGCTTGTGGTAATGGATGTTAACTAGATTTATTGTGGTGATCATTTCACAATATGTACACGAATCAAAAAAATAATGAGTGAACGAATGCATAAATACATTCATACAAACATACATACATAACATGTCATTGTTCCCTGTGACCACCTCCAGATTTACTAGCTTTACTAGAATGACTCACAGGACCCATCGTATAGTTGTACTCCTAGTTATGATTTATTAAAGCAAAACTGCAAATCAAAATCAGCAAAAGGAAAAGGAGAACGGGGCAACATCCAATGAAAACCAAATGTAAGCTTTCAAATGTCCCATTTCAGTGGACCCACACAGGATGTGCTTAAGTCCTACAGCGAAAGTTGTGACAACACATGTGAAATGTTGTCTACTTTTGGAATATCATTAGATAAATACTTAGCTCACAGGGTTTTTATTGGTAGCTGGTCACGTATGCACCCTCTGCCTCACGTGTACCCAAAACAGACTTTCGGAAAGGAAAGCAACTGTAACGGATAACCCACATTGTTTATATAAACAGTTCAAGCACAGTGGCACACTCTTTATCAATTTGGAAAATAATGACACTGCTGTCAAAATCCAAGGTTCAAGGTACCAGCCAAGGGCTGACATTGCTAGCAATCTTTCTAAGGATAGCAGTTAACTCTTCTCTGCATAGCACCTAGTTAGTGTAGGTATTCAGTTTTTATTGACTTTCTAATTAACGACTAAAGTACTCTCCATCCTCACCAAAATGAAGGTGTCATATTATTTATTTATACTACTATCTAAATATTTAAGACTCCTAAGTAAGTAGTAAAGCGATTATTTCCTTGTGTTAAAATTAATGCCTATTCTTTTCCCAGTGACCTATTTATACTTCAAATGGTCTATTCTCATAGACCACCAGGACTGAATCATTTCAAGATTACCCATGTTGTTTGATGACATCTTTCTTGATTTAAAAGTTAGGAACCATTGATTAAGTGTATAAATTTATAGCTATTTAGCTGTGGCATTTCTTCAGGAGGTCTAACACATAACAAGATACATTCAATACCACCCTGATTAACAACTATTGGGAAGATTTTGAGTCAGAGCCAAGAATCGAGTGTCCCATTGATTTCCCCATCCATACCCTCCATTCTTGTCCACAACCTTTCTCCTTGAACCCCCTTGGAATGGCTTTGAAGGCCATTGTTTAGCTCATGAAGAGCTAACTGAAAGGAAAAATGAGTTGTGCTTTTTTGTGTGTTTTTTTTTTGAATGTTATATGCCTAAAATGAGTCTCATCATTTGATATAGTGTATAAATTTTTTTATTTTAACTTTGTAGTATTTAGTAACAACAACGATATATTTGGTTTGAAAATCACATTATGCTTCACAAAAAGCTTTTATATATATTTAAAACTCATTCAGTTCCCTAAACAATCTCCTGCTGTAAGTAGCGGCTGTCTAACTGACTGCCATGTAATAGAGGAGAAACCTCAGGTTCGCCTTGTCCATGATCATATGGAAGCAAGGGAAGACTAGCTGAGGGTCCCGCCTGGTGCTCGCGATTCCTACCCACGCTGCTTTCCAGTTTATACCTGATGTATTAAGAATATGTTGATGTAGTTGATTGAAATATTCTAAAAGGCATGTATGTATATACAGGGAATTACTTGAATGATCTGCTAATATTTTGGATGTTACATAGAACTTTAATAATGTATTTCAAATTTAGTTATTTCTCTCTCCTTTTTGGTCAACTTCTCTATATAGGGTATTGAATGCTTTACTTCCCACCCTGAGAAAACAGTACTGTGCATTAAAGGAAGCTGGCCTGTCAAATGCTGCTTTTGAGTCTGACTTCAAAGAAATTGAACATTTGGTAGAGAGGAAAAAAGTGGTTGTTTGGGCTGACCAAACCACTGAACATACCAAGCCGAACACGCTGCCCGCGGTTTCTCTGCTCATGGCCTTTCCACAGCTTGCACCAGTTCAGACTGCTGCTTGTAAGTACGGCTTTATTTTATTAAGTTAAATGATAACTTTTCTAGACTGTGGCACCCTCCTGTATGTATCAATCTACGTTAACACTTAATTTTTTTTTAATGGGTTTGGCTATTTTGTGAGAATTAATGGGGAAATTAGCTTCAGAATCGTTTCAATTAACCAGTATCTTTCACAGGTCTAAGAAGAAGTATTCTTGATGTTCTAAATATCTCTAACAATAAAACCTTTAAGCTATTTTACCCATTTTTGATTAACTAATCTTACTTCTTTCTTTAAAATTTAACATCTATTAAGGACTGAAGATTATAATTAAGAATATCACAATTTTTAATACATAATAAGCTATTCTTAAGATCCAACAGTGAAGAATTTACTGTTTTTCTATTGATAGATCACTGTGTATCTCACCTCATAGTGAGATGCACTACACATGGAACATTTTAATTGCGGAATATCTGCTTTTGCTTTAAAAAAATTCAGACAACATAGAAGTACATATAGAAGTAGAATGCCCTCTTTGACTTTCCCCAGAACCTCAATCTTGTGTCCTGCCTCAGAGATAAATGTTGTTAATAGTTTGGTTATGTTTGCAGAGAGAGAGAAAATATGAATTTGTATTAGATAATCTAACTTTTTAGCTTTTTGTTAGGACTCATGTGAATGCTCGCACATAAATTAGGGTACATGCATGAAGAATCTACTTCATGTTCTTTAACAGTTGTGACCATCCGGAGAATAGAGGTACCATAATTTACTCAGTTCGTGTTCCTTTGGTGAATGGTGCATCGGAGACATGCCTCTATATTCAGCTTTGTGAGTGTGTACCTGGTTCCTAAAAGCTGATTTGCTGAGTCAGAGGACAGCTACTTTTTTTAAAAAAGAAGTAATCTGTCAAAGTCTCAGAATTTTCCTGTACCAAATGTGTGCATATTTTATCTTTACTTCAACCCAGAATTATAACAGCAACACTAGACTATTGTCTGTGTTCTTTTTTTAAATTTGCAAATCTCAGGTGACTAAGGAGGTTGTTTCATCTTGTCTATCTTATACTTATTGCAGTTGGTGGTATTTTGTTTGTTTGCTTGTTTGTTTGTTTATTTGTTTGGAGTGCCTTCGTGTTTTGCTTGTAGTTTCAACTGCCCTCATGCTCCACTCTCTCTCCTCCAAACTTCTTTCTGGAAGTCTGGATCTTCCCAGGACCCTACTATACTTTGGATTCCAGCGCCAATGCCAGACAAGTTGCCGCTTTGTTTAGAGAGTTGTAGTCCATAATACAACACCAGAGTAACTCTGTTGAGTAGTTAGTCTGTTGATTATTGTTTATAATCACCTCATTGTCTATTCCCCAGTCTTTTTTTCTGAGTTCACAGATAGGGCAAAAGCAGTTCTCATATAAATAACAACTGAGGTCCTGATTTTTCTCTTCTGCATTTCCCATTGATCTGATCCATCTGCTTTTCAACTTCCAAAAGTTACCCTGTTTCTCCTGTTGGCAACTGTTACTTTTTCCTGTCACTGGTATGGCAATAGATTTTAAGAGGGGATGAGGCACATCTTTGTAGATTTGTGTATTTGATTTTATTTATTTTAGTATTGTTCTTTCCTGTCAGAACCACCCCTCAAATATTTGTGTTGTTGGTTTTTCTCTTGGATGTTTGTTTTCTGTTTTATTGTGGATTTTGTTTTCTATTTCATTGTATCTGCTCTTACTTTCATTACTTCCTTTCTTTATCTTTCATTACCTTCTTTTACTAGATTTATGTTACTGTTTATGTTCCAGCCTAGTTTGGGGTTATGGATT
The DNA here is from genome assembly GCA_039655065.1 of Glossophaga mutica. Taxonomy (NCBI): domain Eukaryota; kingdom Metazoa; phylum Chordata; class Mammalia; order Chiroptera; family Phyllostomidae; genus Glossophaga; species Glossophaga mutica. The sequence continues at coordinate 27,468,508 of CM077308.1, forward strand.
TATAGCTTAATTAAATTGTATTTGGAGAAATTACTTTGTATGATTTTAATCTTTTGAAGTTTGTAGATACTTACTTTATGCCCACCATATAGTCAGCTTATATAAATGTTCCAAGGATGCTCTTAAGGAATATATGTTCTGTAGGTTTTAGTTACAATATTCTCTATGTCAGTTCAAATTGGTTATGTTCTTCAAATCTTATTCTTACTGACTTATGTTTTAATTTATGTTCTATCATATACTGAGGAGACCTATTAAAAATTCCCTCTATTACTGTGGATTTTTCTATTTTGTATGTTTTTTATTGCTGCCCTAACAAATTAACATAAACATATCAACTTTATCTTTAAGAGTTCTGTAGGCCAGAAGCCCAGCAGTTTCAATTGGTTAATCTGCTTAGAGGTTCACAAGGCCAGAAGCGAGGTGTAAGCCCACTGAGTTTCTTGTTTGGAGGTTTTAGGGGAGAATGTGCTTCTAAGCTCATTCTGGTAGTTAGTAGAATTCAGATCTATGTGGCTGTTTGGCTGAGATCCATGTTTTCTTGTTGGTTGTTGGCCAGGGGTCATTATATGTTTCTAGAGGTCACTCATTTTTCCTGGCACATGACCCTCTTCATCACTTCATCTCCTAGCCAACAGAGGCAGGTCAAATCATCTTCATAGTCTGGATCCCTCTGACCTTCCCTTCTGTCTCATGTTTACTGCCCACAGGTAGAGAAAGTTCTCTGCTTTAAGTGCTCTTGATGCTTAGATTGAGGCCACTGGATAGTCTAGGACAGCAGGTTTCAACTGTTTTCATCTCATGGCACACATAAACTAATTACTGTAATTCTGCAGTGCACCAAAAAATATATTTGTTGCCAGTCTGACCAGAAACATAGGTTTAGTTTTGATTGATTCACACTGGACAGCTATTGTTGTTCTGGCTGTTGTCACTTTTTTATTTGACAGTTTAAGGGAAAAGAGGTCAGTGCCCCTGACTTAATAGTCAGGTGTTGGATGTTTTAAAAATTCTTGCGGCACACCAGTTGAAAATTGCTGATTAGGATAATCTCCCTATTTTAGAATTCTGTAAAAGGTGATAATCATGTTTCCAAGGTTAAGAATCCCGTTCATTGTACCTAGAATAGTGCTGTACACAGAGGGGGTCCTTGAGTTTGGGTTAAAACAGTAAACTGGTAAATTCTCTGCTTATCTTCAAGGCTTAAGTGTAAAATTATTTTTTTAAACACTTGAAAAATTAAAGGATTTCTTTTATACTAAAAAAATGAGATAAAATCCTATAACATTAATTACATCTGCAAAACCATTTTTGCCATGCAGTGTAGTATATTCACAGGTTTCAGGGGCTGGGCCGTGAGCATCTTTTAGGGGAGAGGGTGTTCTGCTTGCCACACAGTACGCTGCTTAGTTCTGCAGTTTTTGCTTTCTCTTACGGATATTATATTATTACATCTGTATATTTCAGAATTAGAATTATTACACTTTTTATTATAAAATTACCCTTCTATATATTTTTTTTATTTTTAACTTTAATATTAATATAGCAGCTATGCCGTTATTCTTTAATATCCCATTTTTTTCACCTCTGTGAGCCTGGAAGCTCTACACTCTATATTCTTTTAGTAATTACCCATTGGTTAACATATGTCCTTGCTTTATCAAAGTCTGTTTATCAAAGTAACTTTGTTACTTCTACCCTCTTCTCAGATAGTGCTAGAAGCTTAAAATTCTTTAACACCTTTAACCCTTCATTGACATATATAGCATTGTTAAAATGGATTTTATTTTTCTTATTAAATCCATAGAATATTATTTTTATTGTCTGTACAGTCAATGTTCATTCATATTTACTTTTTTCTATATATTTTTAGCATCTGTGTGTCCTCATCCAAGACAATGTTTATTTCTTTTAAAGAATCTTTTGCATTTCCTTTACAGTGCTAGTAATGAATTTTCTTAGTTTTTAATGCATCTGAAGATATATTTATTTTACATTTCTTTCTTGAAGACTGTTTTGCTGGATATACAATTTCAGTTTAGTATTCTTTTCTTTTAGAACTTAAACATTATTATCTTCTGGCTTTTGTTATTGCTATTGAAGTAATTTTCATTCCAAGTGTTGCTTTCTTGAATGAAATCTGACTTCTAGCTTCCTAAAATATTTTCTAATTTCGGGGGAATTTTAGTGGTTTTGCTGTATAGTGCCTATGTAATTTTATTTCTACTTCTACTTGGGTTCATAGAACTTTCTAAATTTGTGGGTGGGTTATCTCATTAGTTTTCTAAAGTTCTTAACCATTATATCTTCAAATACTACCATATTTTGCCATGTGTAATATGCACTTTTTTGCCCAAATTTTTGAGGAAAAGCAAAGATGTGCATTATACCTGGGTCGTACCAGAAATACCTTGTATCTGTTCTTGTGCTTTGTTGTTATTTGGTACATAAAATTTCTTGTACCACCATATGCTCAAAAATAAGTGCTAAAATTCCTTGATAATACAAAAAAGGGTGTGTGTGTGTGTGTGTGTGTGTGTGTGTGTGTGTGTGAGTGAGATTTAAAAATTTAAACGAAAGATCTTTTTCCTGAAAGCTTGGGCCAAAAATGTGGGTGCGCATTATACACAGAAGTATACATGGCAAAATACTGTGTTTCTGCCACTTTTGCTTTCTCCTCTATTTCTGGGATGCCTGTTTTATTACATAGTATCTTCTCATTGTCTTATCTGCATGCCTTTTACTTTCTCCTGCTCTTCATTGTTTTTTTTTCCACTGGAAATTTTTTTTAAGATATTTTATAGTCTAATGTCTGCTAATTTATGCAACATGTATTTGCAGAATTGTTTATAGAAATACTTTGCATCTTCTGAGGATTACAGTTGCTTTATCCAGACTCCTGAAGCATTAGCAATCCCAAATCACTTCAGTTCAATGTTAGAAACTGAGATAATTTGAAACTGACCTGCTGCATTTGAGAGGGCCTGCCTACCTCTGATTTATCCTTTGGAGTTCAGGTGTTCAGGGCACCAGCTCCAAGCAGGAGGGTTTAAGAACAGCTCCTCTTTGTGGGTGCTACATCCCAGTTCCAGCACCCAGGCCCACAGAGCTCTCAACAGTGTTCCGAAGCATTCGTGCCACCTCCTCCAGCATCAGCAAATAACCTCCCCGGGAAGTAGCCTCCAACTACCTCCTGACACTGGCCTGTAATTCTTCACCATTCTGTTTGCTTTCCTGTGCCTTTCAGCATATTTTTTTAAATATTTTTTTCCAGATATTTGAGTTGCCTTTAGTAGAGAGGCTTGTCTGAATTACCTAGGTCTCTATTAAGTCCCTAATATTATATTTTTACATTAAGATGACAGTGAAGTTGGATATGTGTAACTTTTCTTTTATAAAGCGTTAAAACTGAACTAGTTGAAATCTTTGGAAAGAAACCTTAAGATTTTTTTTCCAGATTCTTTCATACCTTTGGGCCTTGATACTTTCTGTGTAATGTATTCAAGATGTTGGAGAGGAAATAGGGTTTTAACACCAAGATTGAGAAATACTGACCACCTGTTATATGATAGTCATTATTCATTATTTAAAAATCCATATTTCACTTACAATGTAATTGTGCAGACTATACCTGTCAGCAGTAAAACAAAACATTTATTTGGCTCTGAACTCCTTTTCATAGTATTTTCAAAAGGAAAGACAGTTAACATGTTACATTATATAAATCTGTTTTCTTTTCAAAGTATCTCAGAAGGTGGGTTTGGTTTTGTTTCTTATTAGTTTGTTGTTTTAATATTTTATTCACATTATTTCATAGATTAACTATTTGCTTAGTGCATCTTGAGTACTTCATGGACTATCTATGTTGCATACATTATGAGTAGAGTCAAAGGTGAATAACAGGGAGGGGATAGAAAGTGAGGCCACTTATAAATATTTGTTTTTCGGTCCTGGCTGGTGTGGCTCAGTGTATTGAGCACAGGCTGCAAACCAAAGGGTCGCTAGTACAATTCCCAGTCAGGGCACATGCCTGGGTTATGAGCCAGGTCTGCAGTATGAGGCGCGCAAGAGGCAACCACACATTGATGTTTCTCTCCCTCTCTTTCTCTCTCCCTTCCCCTTTCTTTAAAAATAAATAAATAAAATCAGGGAAGCCTTCACTGATAAAATTTGAAGGAGTTCACAGAGTTAGCCCTGTGCATATCCAGGAGGAGAGTCATTTCCAGGCAGAAAGAATAGGCACTGCAAAATCTCTGACACAGGTGTTTGCTTTGCATATTCATGGAATGGCAAGAAAGACAAGTAACTAACTGCTGTAAAGGAGAAGAGGAATAGACAGTGATGAGATCATAGGGAGCAAGGGAAGCAAGGAAGACCACTTAGAGCCTTGAGGGTTGTTATAAGGACTTAGGCTTCTACTCTGAACAAAACAGGGGCCTTAACATGATCTGAGGAGATCGCATTTTAATAACATCCCTCTGGCTACTGTGTTGAGAATAGATTGTAGTGTGGCAAGGGTAGGGGCAGTTAGGAGACCACTGCGATAACCCCAGTAAAAGATGGTGGTGACTCAGACCAGGCTGGTGGTAGTGGGAGTAGTGACAGGTGGTCAGATTCTAATACATTTTGAAGGTAGAGCCAGCAGAATTTTTCGTGACAAATTGGATTTGGGATGTGAAAGAAAGAAAGGTCAGGGATGACTCTAAGATTTTTTAACTTGGCAACTGAAAGAATCAAGTCATCTTAAAAGAGATAGGGAAGACTTCTGGTGGAACAAGTTTCTAAGGTGGAGGTGGTAGATAATCAGGAGTTCATTTTGAAGGGTTTTAATTTTGTCTAAGATACACCCAGGTGGAGACATCATGTGAGCAGTTGAATGTAAGAACCTGGAGTTCAGGGGAGCAGTCTAAATCGAAATATAACTCTGAGACTCGTTAGCATTTAGGTGATATTTAAAGCCACAGGACTGGATGAGAGCATCAGGATATTAACTCTTTAACTGTAAGATGCATGTTGCAAGTATTCTTCAAGTTTATCATTTACTCTTAACTTTGTTTCAGAATTCCTTTTAAAACTTTTATTCAATAAAATAGTTTTCATTTCTTCCCTCTGCCTTTAGAATCATTGGAAAAGCCTTCTCATCTATAAGGTTTTGTTTTGTTTTGTTTTCACTTTTATTTTCTTCAAATTTACTTTAATATAAATGGCAAGAATATAACTTAATTTTTTCCAAAGAGCCTGTCATTCTTGTATGAAAGATTTACAGTCCATCCTTATGGCATCTTTTGTTTTACATATACTAAGTAGTTATATATAATTCTGTTTATTGGGTTTCTACCCTATTCTTTTGCCTACTTGTCTATCCTAGAGATAGTAGTTATTATTTAAATAACTGATAATTTAAAATTTTTAATATATAGCAGTGCTAATCTCCCTCTGTTATTCTTTGTTTTTAAAATGTTCTTTGCTGTCCCTTACCAAGAAATCAATCTTTCAGTAATTTTTATCCAATTCCATGGAAATAGGATCTTTTAAAAAATGTGTAAATTAATTTTGCCTTCACATCTTTTTCATATCAAATCTTCTTCTTCTAGAATAGTTTGTCTCTCCATATGCAAATCTTCCTGTAGACGCTCAACAAAATTTTAAGTTTTCTTCACATGTGTGTTATATATTTGTTATTAAAGATATCCCTAGATACAATCTGTTATATTTTTATTATATGGACTGTTTCTATTTTCTTATATTAATAAGCCTGTTTTACTTTTTAAGTTGAAACTAACTTTTTAAATTTGGTTAATTTTAATAGTTTACCAATGTCAGTACTTGATTTTGGGATAGTTATTTGACTTGAAATCTTTGTCTAAAACTCCATGTCTGTTGACTTGGAGTAAAACATGTACCTATTTTGGGTCCGGAAAACAGCAAGTGCACTCACAGAGGGCCGTGCAGGGTGGGGGTGCTGGCAGCAAGGCTTATTTATGGAACTGATAAAACTCCTGACATTAAATGAAAAGTCAAGATTTCCTCATTATCCATCTGGAAACTCACATTTGGTAATATTTCTGTCTCTAACCTTTCCTTTTCCTAAAGTTTGCACCCCATGTCAGTGGTTTTATCTTAAAGTACAATAAAAGAAAAGATACTGGTATGACTATAGCACAGATACTCTGATTGAATATAGAGTTCTAATGTAAGTTTAGATTTTCCCTAAAATTACTTGAGGAGATGGAAATAATCATTTTAAAAATAAGAAACCTCTATTCTAATTATGACTTAGCAAAATGTTTATATATTAAACATACTCTTCCTTTTTTATTTGTCAACAAAACTTAATCATTACCAATGACAATAGTAGTCATGCTTGTAGCCCTAAATATTTTATTTGAACGCTAGTTTTATACACGAGACTGTGTTCAGTTACTCATCAGTGAGTGCAGATGTTACTATAAATTAAAAGGTTTTTGCATTGTCTTTTTTACATGTTAAGTAAGCATAAATACTAGGAAGATGAGACTGAGAGGAAAACATGGTATCTGCTATTTCCCACAGACAGGAGTTAGAAAATTACGGTTGATTTATTGCTCAGAGTGTTGTATTAATTTAAAGGACTGTGACAACTCTTAACACTATGTGGGAAAATGTATGCTCTCAGTAATATTTGTAAATAACTGATATTATCTGTATAGACATTAATACCACAGTAACCACAATAGTGCCTTATGAATGCATTATAAAATGTATTAGTTTGGTTAATTCAGTAGTAGCTTAATGTTACATATTTCTTAAATAGTTAAAATTTATTTACCTGTGTCATTTGCAGCTATAAATTCCATGAGTCACAGGGCTGTTAAAAAGAATCCAGATTTATGATTAGTACAATAATCGTATCAATCATTTGTAGCCCAGAAGTGTTTATTGAAATACATATATTAATATTTGATTTCACTTTAGGACTTTGCCAACTAATTTTAATTTAGCATAGTTTCCCAAAATACCTTCTCACGCACGTATTGACATGAGTGCTAGCGAGAGAAAAATCTTTGCCGTCATTTTGTACCAAACCTCAATTAGATCTTACCCCATTCATCAATGTCTCCCTGTCGTGAACCCTATTTTGCAGCCTGTGACTCATGTTTGCTAAACACTGCATTCTGCTTGTTACACTAACATACAGGTCTGTAAATCTCTTAAGTCTGCAGTCTTAAGCTTTTGATAAATTAGTCCTCTGGGTAAAAATCATTCGGGACACATGATATGGGACATCAAAAGATGACCCCAGAAGGCCTGCCCATTTTTTTGACAGAGAGATTTTTAAATCATTAGTGATAAATTATCCAGTCTCTTTATTTAAAAGAACCATCTGTGGAGTATTTCAAACAGTTAAAAATAAATATCGTCCCAGGCTACCTAAGAAACCACATGAAATTGCCAGTTAGTAATTGTATTTTAAAGGTTTATTTAAAACTGAGAGAGACAGAATAGAAAGATGTTTCTTTATTCAATTTGGAGTTAAGATTGCTAAACTACATGATTTCTAGAACACTGGAATGTCATTGTTAAAGTAAGTGAGGGTTTATATCATTATACTTGGGCCTTTCATTTTTTGCTACTAGGAAACACTGATTTCTAAGTTATTTTTTAATTTATTTTTTCTTTGTAACAAGCATATGATTTAACATTATTTGGATGTGACTTATTAATAATTGGATTTAAGGTTATTTCTTTTAATAATTAAAAGAATTATTTAAAAATGTTTTTTTAAAATGATTAAAAGGACATTTCTTAAAACTTCCTTTAGGAAAATAGACAAAACCACTTTGTTTTTGTCTATTTTCTAATGAAATGCATGCTGTAGGACTTATAACAACTTTCTAGTTTTTGCCTAATATTTCTTAGACTGCTATTTCCTAATTCATCTATGTGTAGATGTTATCAATTTCTCATTCAGAGATGAATATTTCACTCATTTACACCATTGCTTTGTTTCTTCTTCCTGATTTGCTAATGTATCAGGATATTATATAACATATATCTTCACAGGATTCTGTAAGAAGCAGCATACATTATATGTAATAGAATTTACATATATACTTATATTACTCTCTATAACATTTAATCCCAAAGCCTAAGAAAAATTCCTATAATAAATAAGAAATAAACGTTATTTTAAAAAATATTTTAAAAGGAAGGATATACTAACATTTCTTAAAACTACATTTAGAAAGATAGACGTACAACAACTGGTTACTTCCTACTGGAATCATTTCAGAATCCCTACCTATATCTGTGGGGTAGATTTCTTGGAAAATGAAATATTTGAAAGGTAGAAATAATCAAGTAAAGTACATTGTGCTCACAGGCAAACTTAAATAACTTAACAACACAGCCAATAAATACATTTTAGATGTGTCTCTTGGGGTACAAGCAGTCAGTTTATCTAATGTCTCTTCATTTACTTCTTCATGCGACTCCTATGTTTCATTAACAAAGTTAAAATATCCAGTGTATTACTTCTATTACATTGCCTTTAGTTGATCATATTCCTTAAAAATCCCAGAAATTTTAGGGGAAGAGATGGCAAATATCACAAATTTTGTTTACTTCATTAACCACTTAACCAATATCAAATTTTTAATCATAATTTGCTTTAACCACTTAGCAAATTTAATTTAGTGGTCCAGGCAAATTAATTCTGATTTCATTTTGATTTCCACTGTTGTTTTGATTTTAAGCTGATATTAATGTTTTATAGTATTAATATTGTATATTTTATTCCATACAAAGTACATAAATGTTAATGTACTTACATTGTAATCCAGGGAAAATTGTGTTAGAATTTGGATTATTACTGATAAAAATTGTATTTTTTCTCCCATCTAATCCACAACTTTCATGCTTGCATTTAGAGTTCATTTTAAAAGTGGCTTTAATACTTGAAAGTCTTTTGAAAGGCTTTAAAACTTGGCAGTCTCAACAAAATGTTTTTGTCTGACTTCCTTTTTAAGTCTCTCTACGGACTTACAGTAAACAAAACTTTTTGAAGCGGGAATCTCTAGCCATAATGCAGGAACAGATGAATAGAACACTAACCACTTTATTCTGAAATGCACATTTTCAGTTGTATATAAGATGCCTTAAAGCATCATATAAATATTTTAAGATGTTTCCTAAACTATTAATGGATAAGTACTACAAAGACTAAGATTGGGTTCATTAAACCAAACTGGTTGTCGGCTTTCGCAGAGGCTCTGCTGTGTCTTCCAGCAGCCCCGGCTCTGACAGCTTCTAAAATCCTGGTTTGAACTGCAGCACGTAATCATTTTCAAAGTTATGTTATTTGATGACATTAACTTGAGCTGCCTACCTTTTTTCCTAAACTAGGAGTTTATTAAGTTTCTAGCATCATATGCGCATGTTTGCTAAGTTGTCATTTTTAAGAGAGAACAGCTTTATGACTTAAAAAGGCAATTGGGTACGTAGAACTATTACTTCATTACTATGTGCCTTCAACTATGTAAGGTATTTATAAGCCTAAAAAATTATCTTCAGTTTCAGGATAACTATATGAGACCTTTATAAATAAAGTAATGCCAAAGATATTTTTCATTGAACAAATTCTCTCCAGGTAGATCCCAAACTGTTCTAAATGTGTATATATTCTGGTTAAGTTGAAAATAGTAATGAAGTAATATGCTGATTCTGGCTCTGGCAGGTGTGGCTCAGTTGGTTGGAGCATCGTCCTGTAAACCTAAACATCACTCTTTCGATTCCAAGTCAGGGGACATAACCTGGATTGCGGGTTTAGGGCATGTACGGAAGGCAACCAATCAATGTTTCTCTTTCACGTTGATGTCGCTGTCTGTCTGTCTGTCTCTCTCTCTCTCACCCCCTTCCTCTCTCTCTAAATTAATAAACACATCCTTGGGTGAGGATTAAAAAAAAAAGTAATGCTTGTACATAATTTAGAAAGCTAGCAAATACTGTAACATTTATGGAAGTATTCCTTGACCTATTGTTACTCATTCCCAATAGTTAGTTTCCTTTTAGCTGTTTCTTCTGATTTTTTCTCTTCATTTCTGAATTTCAAATTTATACAGCTAATTCTTATTTGTGCTTTTCCAATTTTAGATATTATCTGTTTTCCCCCCTTTGGAAGATTTAACTCCTTAATGTACATTTCTTCTCTTACCCTGTCTTGCCAAAACAGTTTTTAACCTTATTTAAATAAATATCTAGAGTGTATTCAAGTAAATATTGTTCCTTGTTGAGCTAAGAAGTATTAAATTCCCTTTCCTGTATAGCTTTAAGGTTTCTGTATGTAGTGTTTACATTTTTTCCTTTTTCTTTCTTATTATACAGAAATGTTTCCTCCAGTTGTTCTAGAGAATTGGTACATAGGAAGTAAAATTTTTTGGAGACAGTGCATGTATGACATGTATGGCAATCCTTTTTTTCTGATTATTTGACTAGGTATAGAATTCTAGGTTGGCAATAATTTTTCTAAGCACTGAGAAGATACTGCTTCATTAACATCTAGATCTGAGTGTTGCTGTTAACTGTTGTGCTATTTTTATTCTTCATATAAGAATGAATATGCATGTGACTATTTCTCCCAGGGAGATTTTGGAATCTTTTTCTTATCCTTGGCCTTCTGAAATGTAACAATGATATGCCTTAGTTTTGGCCTTTATAAAATTTATTAGACTAAACAGCTTGTGGGCATTTCTCTCTGGAAACCTTTCTTTTCACTGTGAGAAATTTTCATTTATGTATGTGTACACATATACACACATACCCGTGCGTATATACATACACCTCCATACATACTCTTCTTCCATCTGTCTGTTCTTTGGAACATTTATTAATATCCTCTAATTCTATGTTCTGTCTTCTGGTAACTCTCATTTCTTCTTTCTGGGAGATACCCAATTTTATCTTACAACTTTTTTTTCCCCTTATACTTCATTTCTTTCCTTTTTTTTTCTTTTTTCTTAGAATAACCAAATAGTTATTAGGAAAAGTTTCTCTCTCTTTTTTATAATTAAGTAATTTTAAAAATTTTATTGTTCAGTTACTGTTGTCCTGCCTTTTTCCCCTTGCTCACCCAGCCCCGTTCCCCACCCCGCATTGTCTTGTGTCCACAAGTCCTCTATTCCTGTTCCTTTGCTTGCCCCTTCCCCTTCCATGAACATTATCCCACCCCCTGCTCCCCTCTGGTCACTGTCAGTTTGTTCTTTATTTCCAGGTCTCAGGTTCTGTTTTGCTTATTTGCTTGTCTTGTTGATCAGATTCCACTTATAGGTGAGATCACGTGGTATTTTTCTTCCACTGCCTGGCTTATTTCATGTAGCATAATGCTCTCCAGTTCCATCCATGCTGTTGTGATGGGTAGGAGCTCCTTTCTTCTTTCTGCTGCATGGTGTTGTTCCATTGTGTAAATGTACCACAGCTTTTTGATCTTGTCATTTACTGGTGGGGACTTTAAATTTTTAAGAACTCTTTCTTGTAATTCAGTGTTTCTTTCCATGGCACTTGTTTCTGTTTCATGGAAGTAATAATTTGTCATCTCTCTGAAGATAGTAATTATGGTTATTCTAACATGCTCGTCTATTTCTACATGATCTACTTTCTGTTATTTGTCCTGTATGTAGTTACATGTACTGATTGTAATGTGGAAAGACATACCATCAAATATCTATTGACCCTGGTTGTGTTCTGTATACACAGCTAAGCCTTTCAGCTAATGAGCTTTGCTCTATGGCAATCTCCAGAAACAAGAGTCAGTTTTGGAGAAGCTTAAAAATGTCAATACATAGGTCTTTTTTTTTTTTTTTTTTTTTTTGGTCATGTTTTATCTGAAAAGAACTCTTTGCTTTCCCTTTTAGGGGGGATATGAGCACAACTACCACAATTTTAGACAAGTAGGAACAAATCTGTATACATTCCTGATTGAGAAATTATTTAATCCCCTAGTGTCAGCTGTGCATGTCACCCCAAGTCTGCAACTTTTTCAGAGATTAAAGCCTTGTGTCAAGGGTGACAAAGGAGTAGTCCCCTGGAAGTGTAGGTGATGGTAATAGGGTCAGGCAGCCCCAGCTACTTCCTTGTACAGACTTCCAACTTACTCTGCAAATGTAGCTCCACCCTGTGCTCTTAGAAACCACCTCCTGCCTCCAGTCCCTAAGACTTGCTGAGGCTTTGTAAAGCCGGGGTGGGTGGGAGGTTCTTGGCTTCTGCCCTCTCACCCCAGATAAGATATTCCTTTATAAAAATATACTTTTATGTAAGCAGCATATATTTTAAAAGTAATCAAATGTTTTTAAAAATTGAAAATTACTCAGAATTTTTTCCAGCCGTAACGTATGCTAATATTTTAATGGAACATGCCATGTTTACTTCTGCACTGTTTTCTTTGATCCACCCCCCATTTTTTTGCTTGCGGGGTCTGTATTGATTTTTATTTGGTGGGGTTTTTTTCAAAATTGACAGCATGCTATATATAAAATTTATATACTATTTCATTTAAATGAACATGTCCCCTATCATCAAATAATCTGTAAAATAAGTATAATTGTGGATGTTCCATATTTTATTTAGCCATTATCCTAATTGATTTAATTCTCCCTGTGGTAGGCACTGGTCATTGTGTGATGGAGAACATGACACCTGGATTGTTAGGAATTCTAGCCTGAGTTTGTATGTCAGCTCTGCCATTCTTTTATGTTATCCTCCTTGTAGCGATCCAGTGAGCTTCCTCTGTGCTTATTACAAGTATGCTTTTGCCCATAACTTTCTGAGAATCAAGTCAAAATTAAGGTTCAGAAATAGAGGGAAGATGCATTTCTTTTCATGGATCTAACAGTCCAGGGAGTGTAGAAGAGGCACCAGAGCCACAGGTAGTCTCAACTAGGAACTACCTCTTTGCCCAGGAGGTTTTCATTCACGCGTGGTGTGGTCAGCAGTGCTGGGGCCCAGAGCGAGGCCCGCAGTGGGCACTTTCCGTCCAGTGCTCCTCTGTATACTGAGCCAGCTGGGCTGGGACAGAATCTTGGGCCTCTTTGTGCTACTGCTAGTATTCAGATATTGACATTTTCCTGTATCCCATAGCCTTTCCCACCCTTTCTCCTCCTGCCTCATCTGCTCCCCTGCCCCTGTTCCTAATTTAAGGGACTTCAGTGACATTCTGCTGGTGTCCTTTACTAACTCCCAGGGATAACATTTAAGGATGAAGTGGGGGTATATTGTAAGTTATTCTCCATGCCATCCTTTATTCCAGTTCTAGGTACACAATATCCTTTACAATGTTGTCAGGTGTGCAGATGATACCCTTCCTTTATGACCAACACAAGAGCGAGTTTTCTCCTGTATCTACTATGTGGTTATTTTAAAGGGAATCTGGAACGGCAGCGAGATGCCTCTACTCAGGTTGCCAACTTGGCTAAAATTGGTTATCCTTTTCATAGTTTACCTTCATGTTTCTTGAACTATAGATATTTGAAAACAAGACAAATAAGGTGAAGCCAACCAAGTACTAGTTCTTCTAGTGAGAAATTCTTCAAGTATTCAGTGCCTTTCTATCTTTCTCCCCCATCAAAAAGAAAAGAGCCTAATATTATGTATATCATATTATTTGATCCAAACATGCATTACAGGACACTTTGCATTTTCAGGATTTACCATATATACAGGGTTCAGCAAAGAGTAATGTGTGGTTGGTAGGGTAATAATATCTGGGTAATAATTTATAGTTTCAGTTTGAACTTTTCACCTAAAATGTCTTATGGTCTGCTCGAGTGTGATGTTGTTACAGAATTACATGCTTATGATTTTATAATAAAAGATTTTGTAGTAAAAAAGGACATAATTTGTGCCAGCTCGTGTGTGTGTGTGTGTGTACATGTGTTGATTCCTTTTTTAAGGAATTGGATGCGATAATTAACACGGTTTGAGGGGTGGAGCAATCAGTTCTTGTTTATGAAGTCATAGTATGTCTGTGTCTGGAATGGTAAATAAATCTGTGTCACTTGTGTGAGAATGGCTAGAGATGAATTTGCAGAGAATGTAGAGTGCCTAACCTAAAAGGAGATGCTCTTTCCATACCACCCTGTTAATTTAAGTCTTCCCCTCACGTTGTCTTTGCAAAACTTCCTAGGAGCCGAAGTCCATTTTCATTAACTTTACTTCTGTCTGCCTCCCTTGTTCTGGAACCATTTTCTACGTAGCCCTGCTCTTTCCTTTTCTTTCCCAGCATGATAATGATACCTATCACCTCTAAATAAGAAATCACATTCTCAAACCCCAGAGGGTGTCTGCTGCCTCAAGTCCATGCGCATCCAAACTAGAGAGGGAAGAAAGCAGATGCCAGGGTACCTGGATTCACACAGATTAGAGCTCCTCAATAGCAGATGAGGGAGACCTCAGCCTGTTGTGTGGGGGTGGGGGAAAGGAATGGCAGTAACGAGAGAATGCCAAGTTTAAGGGAATGGCACTTAGGACCTTTTGGACTCTTCTGTAATTATGCCTGTGGACATGGTTCCTGGCTTCGTGGAAAGTGGTCAGTTTCTAGTGAGTAAGTTGTGTAAAATTAATATATACTCCTCCTTTCTGTGAACTTTCTTCTTTGTTCCTGATTGTCAGACAGCTAATCACATCCGTATGTATGTGGCATCGGATATGTTCTGGACTTTATATGGTGTTTAACCGATTATTTGATTAAAACACCCTTTCTGCATCTCTCCACCACTGCTGCTGCCGCTGTAATCCAAGCTCGTTATTTCTCCCCAGAGCTATAGCAATAGCCTTGTTACTGATTTTCCTGTTTTCTCTCTTGCACTTTCATAGTCTTTTCCCCATACAGTGAGCAAAGCAATCTTTCTTAAAAACATAAATCAGGTCACATTATATTCATGCTTAAAATCTTCTACAGATAACCCTTTGCACTTGGAATAAATCCAAACCCGTTCATAAACCCTAACACAACATGGCCGCTTCTCATCTCTACGTTCCCTGTAATTCACTATCCTCTCTCTTTTTCTTGAGCTCAGCAAAGTTATTTAGCCCTTGCTATTTCCTCTGCCTCTTTCCCAGATCATTGTAGGGCTGGCTTCTTCATAGCTGTTCAAGTCTTAGATCACGTATTCTGTCCCTTAGAATCACCTTCCCTGCTCATTATAATTAACACCTTTCCTATTTCCCATCAGTCTCTGTTCCATTTCACTGTTTTATTGCCTTTACAATTTATTTGTCATAATTATCTTACTTTATTAAGAGAATTTCTTTTTCTGCCTTCTCCCCTCAAAAATGTAAGTTCTTAACTGTCTAATTTTCTGCTGTCTTCTCAGTACCTAGAAAAGGTCAGAAACATGTCTGGTGCTTAATACTAGGTAGACAAACAAACTGAATTTTTTATGTAGATTCAGTACTCTTAGATTGTTTCTCTTACACCATAGACTACACTTTTTTCTTTCATAAATAAAATAAACATTGATTCTGGATTGTAAATAGTAGCGATGACTTCTTTTAAATATCTTAACATTCATGGTTATTATTATTATTATTTAGACATACATTTCAACAAGTCATATTCACATCCCTGAGTCATAACCATTTCGGGGCAGTAGAAAAGCAGTAGATCTACAATATCCTGGACAGTTACAGCCCAAAAGTGGTCTTGAAATAGCAAACTTTTTCAGACCACAAGATACATTGCTGCGTACTACCTCGTACACTCAAGTATACGATGCCGTGGTCTGCTTCCTTAGATGGAGGGAAGACTTGCTGTCTTTCCAAGTGGCTGCCAGTCTTTTCTATTCCAATTAATGAGAGCCTACCTTATAACAATTCATTTTTAATTTTTTCCCATCCTGCAAAGCACACATCTTGCTGAGATATTTCATAGACTAATATTGTCTATTCATCTCCCTTGTTCTGAAAATCATAACTGTGTGATTTTGAATTTTATGGGGGCTTCTTAAAGGAATTATAGTCAGCTTCCTGGTTCCTTCTGTATCATTTCCACTTTGTAGACTCAAGAATTAAAGAATCTTGTTAGATAGTATTTTCCCAGGCTGAATCAGAGGAAACTACAACTGGCCCAAGCCTGCTCTTCTGGAAAGTTACTGTATATCCTCTAATGGAAAAGTACAGCTTATCTCTTTTATAGACCTAAGGCTAGCATATTCAATGATTATTATAGCATATTAAAATATGCAGTAAAATATATAGTACCCAACACTCTCCAGTTTGCCATACTCACTTAAAGTACTCCATTACCCAACGAGATACAGGAGAAAAATATTTTTGTATTTTTTAAATCATATTCAAGGTGAAATATCAGTTGTTTATTATGTTCTTATTTCCATGGATAAGTAGAGTCATTATCCCTTTATAGTAACAGTGGATGTACTATTCAGTTTTTATTTACATCTTTAAATATTTTTTTTTTAAGATTTTATTCATCTATTTTTAGACAGGGGCAAATGAAGGGAGAAAGAAAGGGAGAAAAATGTCCACATGTCGTTGCCTCTCGCCTGCCCCCCACTGGGGACCTGGCCCACAACCCAGGCATGTTCCCTGACTGGGAATCAAACCAGCAGCCATTTGGTTCGTAGGCTGGTACTGAATCCACTTAGCTACATCAGCCAGGGCTTTAAATCTTATTTTTTGCTTTGGTTATCTCCTGAATCTTTTTTAACAATTAGTTAGCCTAAGTCATTCTGAATTAACTATGTATTTTATTCTTGTTATTTTATCTGTTAAATAATTGAAGGGATAAAAAGAAAGGAACCGCCTGTATTTGTATTTTGCAAGTGCTATATGTCCGTAACATTTTTTCTTCCAGGCCCAATACAACAATGGCATGTGAATCCACATTAAGTACCCCATTTCCATGTTTCTCCTTTAAGTTATCGTGTCCTGCCAGGACACCAGAATTATAGTTAAAGATATATTATTGTAATGTGACAGTGTTTCTCACTGCCAGTTGTTACTCAGTTTGATCATATCAGAATTTGATACTTGGTGTATGTTTACGTAATCCCAGAGAACAGGCAGATAATTCACCAGTGTCTCATAGAAGTCCCCCTCCACGCCCATTTTCATGCTCTTTATAAGCAGTAAGGGAAAATGGTCTACCGTCATGGAAATTTGCCCAGTGCCATTCCAGAGGTTATCCCTGTCTAGATACGTGAAAGAAAAGTGGTGACTATGGATAATCCTTATCCCTTGAGAGTCCATGACTCATTGTGTTCTAAGTTAAATAACACTGGCATGTGCCTGCTTTGGTTTATATTCCAGTTTATCATCAGCCTTGATAACTGGATATCTGATAGACTGAAAGGGAGACATTGTTTTAAATATAGTCTTACCTGTGAGTTAAGTATTAGTGGGATACTGGAAAGTCAGTTACAACATTCCACTGTGAAGTAGTAATGCTAACAATTAAAGCATATTTATATTTCTAGAGCATTTCTTTGAACACTAAATCTTTTATAACTAATCCTAGAAATTATACTCTACATAAAAAGGTAGTATTTCCTTTTGGGTGGGTGGGTATTAATGCCCACACTGCTTAAATGAGTTGCCCAAGGTCACTCAGCAAGTCATTGGCAAAGCCAGAAATAGAATCCAAGTCTCCTGACTCCCAATTCAGTTCTCTATCCTTGATATAGTTTTCTATCCTCTATATACCCCTGCTGCCTCTCATGGGAAAAGAAGTTAATCTTCCAGCTATTAATAGCCACCAAATTGGTGGTAGCAGCACAGTGGAGAAAAGTAACTGTCTTTATACTGCAGCATTAGTATAAAAATATCTGGTAATGGAAAATTTGACAAATGTCATGTTAAAGGGAGTGGAAAATTATTTTAAGATCTGGATCTCATTTATCTAGTTCTCAGAAAAGTAAAATTTCTTAGTAGAACAAGGATCATATTTTTTCTTCCTGTTTTTAAATTGTATTTCCTAGAGGGTAATTGTCAACCGAGCCATAGCAGAGCCCACTGTCAACTAACTTAATAATCTGCATGCTGTTGGTGATTGCTATATGTTTGCTTTCTCACTTGGTTGAAAGTTTCAATTGCTTTATTGAACTATATAACACTTATTTTATTCAGCTTTTAGTGTTTTTAATATTATATCATAAAGCATATGCAAAGTCAATTGGGAAATTTACTGCATGATTTGAAAACATGGGCAGAAATACACATAATATTGATAGTTTCTTCCTGGACAATATACTCTAAGCAAAGTTATGTTTTGTCAGGTGCCTTGAAATTCAGCAGCATGAAATAGGCAGAGCAGAAAAAATGTTAATTAAATACAAGATAAGCATATTGGAGCAGGTCAAGTTTAATGTTATGTATGTAACCAAGTCATTACTTTGTACATTAAAAAATGGTGCTTGAGACGTGTTACGTACTTTTTAGTATGGTGGGAATTCACACTCAAGTTTGAACAAAACAATTTGTCTCTTAATTTTGGATGAGCGAATAAGAATTCTACTAAAAATCTCTGGATATTATGTTTCATTTTGAATATTACTATGTGTTTAATTATAAGAATGGCACAATCAGAATTATGTCTTAACTATGTAAGTGTAACAGAGGTGGGATTGGTGGAGATTGGGGCATACAAGGAAAAGTTTAAAAAATTCTGGTTATCTGAGACCCAAGTGACTGAGAAGGCAGTAGCAAGAGGATAATTAGAAATAAGAGAGTGTAGAGTCAGAAAACTAGATGGTCACATACATACCCCTAGGGAAACGTATACATTTACTGAATGGAGGAAGAAAAAGGTAAAAGATGCTGGAGAGGAAGTAGGGAAATCACTTTGAAAAGTTACAGAAGTTGTAGCTAAGAGAAGTTTATTAAACTTGGTGACTTGACATTTGGGAGACTTACTTTCATAGAGAGATAATGGTCAAGTAAGAGTATTCTAAATTCTTCAAATTAGGTTTTATTTAGCTTTGATATTAATCTGATTTTTGCAAATCTATGAATTATGTATGATAACAGGAAACAAATCAATCCACCAGAATGCTTAATTAACTATACATGGCATATTATAAGATACAGTTCTTTCATTCTTGAATTTTACTGCTTATTGCCATTCTTGTTACCTTAGAATAGAGGTTCACTCAATTAGTAATGAACTAGTGATATTTTAGAATAGAACAAGTTAGAAATCTTTATGCCCATGAATGTTGATAGTTTTTGTTACGTTAAACCTAAATCAAACATGAAAGCTGGAAGCTTTCCTTTGCAAATGTTATTGTAATTGGTTGGAAATTCGTTTTTATGATCACTCAATATCTCAAGATAGCTATATCTATAAATTAATATTGATATGAGCCACTTATTATTTATTTTCTCAATAGAATATCTTTATAAAGTTATTGACAATAAGTGATTTACATTCCTTTCCAACTTATTTATTTTCTTTTAAATTTTTACCATTTGACAGAAAATACAATTTATAATCAGTGTTATTTTTTTAACTGTAAGGATTATTGGAAAACTATTTACACAGTGCAATATACAAATCATGCATCATAGGAATGTGCACTTGAGACTTATATAATCTTATTACCCAACGTCACCCCGATAAATTTAAATAAAAACTGCCCTGGCTGGTGTAGCTCAGTGGATTGAGTGCAGCCTGCAAACCACAGGTCTCTGGTTCGATTCCCAGTCAGGGTATGTGCCTGGGTAGCCGGCTGGGTCCCTGTTGGGGCCATGTGGGATGCAACCACACATTGATGTTCCTCTCTCTCTCTTTCTCCTTCCCTTCCCCTCTGTCTAAAAATAAATATATAAAATCTTTTTAAAATTTTAAATAAAAACTATTTAGCAAGATCATTGAACTTATTTTTAATTTTGTCCAACAGGCACATCTTCAAGTGAATCTAATCTGCTTAACATTTCTTCACCAAAAAGAACTCGAAGAAAACTAATGCCTTCCCCCTTGAAGGCAGAGCATGCCCAAAAGTCGGCACTGTCTGAAAGTGTGCAGCTCAATGATTCTTTCAGCAAAGAACTTCAGCCTATTGTGTATACCCCAGAAGACTGTAGAAGAACATCACAAAATCCACCTACAGTGAACTTATTAAAACCATTACCTAATACTGTGAGTTGCCAGGCCATTAGCTCAAATACAAACAGTGACAATTCTCTGAAAATGGCGTGTGAAGTAGATATCCCTGTCTGCAGGAAAAAAGAATATAGACAGGAGGATTTGAACTCTACATTTACTATGTGTGAAGACACCAAGATATTGAATAGTAAATTACCTGAGCAACAATCAGTACCAAACAATAATATTGTACAAAGGTATGGAAAAGGAGTATTTGTCCATTCTTTTTTGTTGTTTTTGGTAGCCTTTAAACTGTTTGCTTTCTTATTCTTTAGCTATATTTGAAGTGTATTTTATAGATCAATTTTGAAGTCTTCAACTTAATGTCTTAAGTTGTTTGACCTTCGTTAGGCTAGAAGAGACCTTAAGATACATTTAGTTCAAGATACATTTAGTTCGCTCTTCATACTAAAGTTGGATGCTACAAGCCATTACTGGAAGATTACCATGTTGTTATTCCCTCATGTCTTCAAAAAAGAAAATTTCACAGTTTCTATTGATGATATTTAGCAAACTTCAGCTTAACTCTGAAGTAGTTATATGTCTAAGGTATGGCTGACTGGATGTCATCCAAGTCATCTGTATGTATTATCAAAGCTAATCTAAATATGAGAAGAATAATACCTTTCCATGCTGTTGGGAATGCAGGAATTTCTCGATAGCAACTCTACAGTATAAAAATGAGAAAACAAAACTCCAGAGTAAGCAAGGGAAGTTTTATAGTACTCTATAATATTTTCCTTTATCTTTTACTATAGAGTGGTATTTCAATCATGTAAGTGTGTCACCTTTCTGCATAGTACAAATCAAAATTGCTTTCTATGTTTTATTATTTAACATACAGGCTTGCCCCTTCCTCATTCTCCACTAAACACCCTCTGCCTGTACGAACCATCGTGCCGTCCTACATGGCCTTGACCGCTGCTGCCAAACGAAAACGGAAACTAGCAAGGTATGATCAAGCGGGAACTAGTTCAGTCTGTATTGTTACATAAGCTCATCTTTAGGCTTTGTTTCCCACAGTTTTTTTATTTCTTATAAACTGTCAATTCATGTTTAAGCATACATGTAATAAAGTTCTCTGAATGTGACCCTGGATTTATATCATCAAAGGGAGACCTTGATAAAGCCCCAGCATTTCACTTGGTATTTGCATACAGTATTCCATGTTTCAGATTTTTGAAAATAAACATAAAAGTCTTGTGGGCTTCAAAAATGTCACTTAATTTTAACTTTTCTTTTGGTGATAATTTTATTCATTCGGTATTTTTCCTTTTAGACATTAGTGATATTTAATCAGTCCTAAAATTATATTATTTTAATGATTTTGATATATGACTAAAATGTAATGAGTGAAGAGACTTCTGGCTATGACACTATAGCTGGTATCAGACCAAGCTATCCATCAAGAAAAATTATAAAGTTGATAAAATAACAACTAACAACTGCTTGAAGGCGCAGGAGAACAACCAGGGCAACCAGGATTTGAAGGTCTCGGGTACCAGAAAAAAGGGAAAGCAAGCTATAGAGAGCCAGACCTTCTCCATCTCTTTTTTTGTCAATCCATGGCATTATGTTTAGAGACGAAGCATGAAATGGAAGCCTGGAGCTTATCAGCAGTCTCACTGAGCTAGAGAAACAAAATCATTCTATATAGCTTTTTGCCCTTCAGGTATTTATTTGCCAGGTTCTAACCTCTATGGAGTAAGAGTTCAAGAAACCAAGCTGGAGGTAGCTTCTAAGAGACTCGCATATCAAGCAGAACTGGCACATGCTCATGGGACTCGGACACACAAATTCTCCTTCAGGGGTCACCATGAAGAAAGGGCCCTGTTAAACACCCAGGACTTTTTATGTGAGACCCCTGAAGGCCGATGGTCCAGGGGTGGGGCAAACTGGAAACAGACCAGTTCTTGAAAGCCTGAAACAGACCTCAAACCAACTCAATCCCTTTTTGGATCAAGGTGATCTATCTCTGTTCTGCCTGCTTGCCAGAAGAAAATCATTTCTGGAAGAATATACCATCCAGAGCCTCTACAGTTTTTCATACACTGTGTTTATACCCAAGCAAAAATTACCAAGTATGCCAGGAAACAGGACCGAATGGCTGAAAATCAAGAGACAAATGAGAGAGGGAATGGTCTGTAAGTGATGTGGGTATTGAGATGATCAGTGTAAGGACTTAAAATTTTAACTGTGATTAAGAAGAAGTTGAACAAAATAGATGATACTTTCCCAAACAACTAGATTCTATTAAAATGAATCAAATGTATATTCTAGAACTGAAGAAATATATTTACTGAAATTAAGAACTCAGTGAATTATTTTAACAGATTAGGCACAGAAGACAGTTTAGTGAACTGGAAGATAGATGGATACAAAAATATGTAAACCTATGTACAAAAAGACAAAAGACTAAAAGAGAAATATGAAGCACAATGAAAAATATGGGACACAATTAAAAAGAAATACGAGACACATATATGTATTTTGAGTCCCAGAAAGAAATGAGAAAAAGAAGGTGGTAAATCAGGATTTGAGAGGATGTTGGCGAACACTCTACTAAAGCTGACAAAAGATAAAACATATATTCAAGAAGCACTGCAAACCACAAGATGCAGTAGTATAAAGAGAAATACACTAGGTGCATAGCAATAACACATCTAAAATTCAAAGAAAACAGAAAAACCACAAATGTCCTGTTACATGATGTGAAGTCTATCACACGTAGTCTTTATATCCTGCAACATTAAGTGCAGTGACGAGATACAGCGAATGGTTATATTGTAAAATGGATCTGACTTGCTCTCTCTGCCCTTTTTTTTGACAAGTGATTATGGGGAACAGTGTGATATAAGATCTTGAGGTAGCTCTTTGTAAGTTTCTCACTTTCCACCATGGCCCTGTCTCATCTGAGCTAGTGTGAACAAATTTACAACTAGCCTGTTTATTTGTGCCACACAGTGTCATCTCACAGGTGCATTTAGCGTTTGTCCTTTACCCTCCAACCAAAGTACAGCAGATCTTTGGAATATGTACATTAAAACTTCATGGACTGATTTTTTTCCTGAATATCTCCAACCATTCATGCCATTTAAAATTTTGTAGTCTGCTATGGCACAGATTTGTGCAGCTTGTCTGGCTCATGTACAGGCATCAGTCACTGTCAACTGTGTCATTCATCTCGTCATTCATTTTCACCATGTCCATTGTATTATTCTTTTAATAAATTAGTGTTGGTGACTCTTCTGGTGATTCACTTCTGGTAATATTCCCCATTGTGTTAACTACGATATAGCAAAGGTTTATAGCTACTAATAATTTTTAAATGGAAACATAGTCATTATCAAAATCAAATGTCCAGGTATGTAAATGTCTATTTGTAGTAGTTTTAGATGAGTTAAATGGCTTTCACATGAGCAGCTAATATTGTGAAATAATATTAAAGGAGATATAAAGAAAGTAAGATTTTTCATAGCCTATTAATTGCTCTATTACATTCCCTCTGGTACCAATAATTAGATCCTGCCATTAACTATGGTTAAAAGAGATTAATGCTAGAAATGTACATAATTACTTTTTTTTAAATCTTCCTCTCCCAATTAAATCTATATGAGCTTGAAAGTAATAAACTCTGGTATTTTCCACTTAACAGCTTTATGTATATGTTGAGGCATGTTGATATTCTAATATGTTTTTTAAAGTAAAGAAGGCTCCATGTATGTAGTTATTTTATTTCGTATCAGTTTTTCTTTCTGAAAAAGATATATTACAGTCCAAAAGCACTGGATATTCAAAAAACCTACCAACCTGTATTTTTTTAGTTACTGGCTAAATTAAGAATACTAGATTTTTAATTATTTCAATTTATTCAATATCACTGTAACCCAGTTTTTAAAATTGATTTTTAAAGAGAGAGAAAGAGAGAATGGAGAGAGAAACATCTATTTGTTGTCCCACTTATTAATGCATTCAATTAGTTGATTCTTGTATGTTGATTCTGACCAGGGATCAAACCTGCAACCTTGACATACAGGGACAACGCTCTAACCAAACTACCTGGCCAGGGCGTGTAGCAGACTGTTTTAACTAAATTAATCAGTCTACCAGAGATACAAATATAATGTGTACATATGTAAAATTTTACTTACAAATTCATTATATTAAGAGTTTGTGGGTTTTGTTGCTTTGTGTTTATTTGATTGGTTTTGTTTGCTTGTTTGTTTGTTTCAGTCTTTTCTTAGCATCCACAGATAGTCAAACATTTTTGCTTTATTTTGAAAGATGTCTAATGATTTCAACTAAAAATTATCTCAACTAAAAGAACATGAGATGCATTATGTCTATTAAGCAGTAGCATTCTTCCTATGTGAGGGAACAGAAGGTTAAATCCTAACTTTTACTAATAGTTATGGAAGCATACTAGGTACACAACTAGAAGAGTCTTTAGCTTTCTTCTCAATATAGTTTCTAACATAATTTGAATTTGGAATCATACCAATTTTAGGGTGTTTTTTTTTTTTTTATTTTATGATCTAACATAAATGTTAAACATTTTATCTATGGATTATTTTATCTAATCCTAGAAATGTTTTAGTATATTTTACTTATGCATAAATATGCAACTTATTTTATTAGGCTTTGATTTCATTCCTAGAAATATAAATTTTATTGAGATAGGCTTATTCAAAACCTTAATTTTTCAAGTAAAAATCTATGAGTAAAAACAAAGATTCTAAGTCTAACTGCAGTAAAGAACCGTACTATAAAATAATAAAGACAATTATAAGGTAAATTGTAAGGAAAAACAGCACTATCAGGATGAACCAATGACATTTATCTTTATACTTGAAATAAAATCACCAAAGGACCCAAAGAAAAGAATTTTTGCCTTAGACAACTTACGTACGTATTATCAGAAAAATGGTGTTTAATATACTTTTGGAGAATTATAGTAACCTAGTTTAACACCATTTAGGGATAGGAAATTTCTACAACTGAATTTGTTTACTTTCATAAAACTAGTACTACTTTGTAACCATTCTGGGTAGATATCATTTGCATTCTTGAATGGAAAAGGCAAAATCACTATTAAGAACAGTATAATCATCGTAAAAGCTTTCAAAAAATAAAGTACATTGGGTGAGTTATTTTTCACATCATTCACTGTGCTTGTGCCTATTTTTCTTCACTGTTATATTAAATTGTCATTTCTGACTACTTTAAATGAACATACAGCTAACGCATCTTCTCCCTGTTCCATAAACATACACCCACATCAGTTTACCACATGGTTAGAATTGCCAGAAGAGCAAGTCGTTGCCATAAAAGGGAAGCCTCCAATTGTTAATCTGACTATCAAATTAATATCAGCTTGTAAAATGGTATATATCTTTATGAGCCAGAAATTCCCTAAAATTAGCTTATTTGAATCAGCTAATTTTTTTGATAAAACTTGATCGTTTTTAGGTCTTCAAAGATTGGGATTGCTCTTTTCCCAGGCCCAAATCTAACTCATCTCATCCACAGAATATTTTGTGTTTGTTTCTTCTTCTAAACTCAGGAAACTACAGCCTCTTTTAGTTTGAAAACCTGTGGCACTGTTTTTAACTCTGTCTTGTTTTATTTTATGTATTTGTGTTATTTTTCCCCCTCCCTACCTTAAAGACTAAGTTTTCCTTTAGTCTTTATTGTATGTAAGAATATGTATTAGAACTTAGAACTATAAAACATACTTAACTAAAATAAAAATTTTCTTCTCAAGTTCTGCATCAAATACTTTGTTAACTGCTGAGGAAAATTCTGGATTGGCCAAACGTGTTCGACAAGATAATTCAAGCGATAAGCTCTTACAAGAAAATGGACCAGCAGTCGGTATGTCTGAGCTTTTACTTTGATATTTAATAACATGATTACCTAACACAGGTGTAATACGTTACATTTTTATAGTGTTTTCATAAGAATCACCTTTATTACATGGTAAGTGTGAATATCCATGTCACAGATAAGAAAACTTAAGACACAAAATTGAAAACACTTACCTAAGACCGCACAGGTACTTCACAGTGGGGCCATAACTGAGAACCGCATTTCCTGATGCTGTATTCTGCACCCCCTTTGTTATCTATACTACTTCACATGGCAGAAGAAGTGGTAAATAATTTAACTAATAATTGAAATAATTAGCTAACTGTATTCTTTAATAAGTTAGTGATTAAATAAATTTTGCCAATAAACTGTATCTACTTGAAATTTTTCATTAGCCTATTATTTTTAATAATATGGCCTCTGACTCATTTGTGCA
Source organism: Glossophaga mutica (assembly GCA_039655065.1). NCBI lineage: Eukaryota > Metazoa > Chordata > Mammalia > Chiroptera > Phyllostomidae > Glossophaga > Glossophaga mutica. The sequence goes on from CM077308.1 coordinate 27,494,943, forward strand.
ATTATAGCCAGGCTCCATTCTGTATGTAGTTACAATCACATTGTAACTCCCAATTAGCAAGTTGAGAAAAACGCTGTTGAGGGTGACTGTGCTCAGTTACATATCAGGGCTGACATGAGTTCACATCAGCACAACCACATCTTCAGTAAAAGTAAAGGTATATAGTGTCAGTCACTTTCTAGGCTTTGGTGTCCAGACTTCTTTTTCTTTGGCACTATAGTTCCTAAGACTTCATTCAGAAAGTATTTATTTACTGCACATTCACCATGTGCTAGGTTCTGTAATGAGTACAGGAATCGTTAAGATTTTTGTTTGGTTTCTTCTCTAAAGGAGCTAAAAATTCTAGCACTTGGAATTTAAAGGGGTTTATGAGATCTTGAGTGTTTCTAAGAAAACATGAAAACTGTTGTTACTTTTTTTCTGTTAATGCTCTTTCATTACAGTAATATAAAATTTCTCAATGGCTTTGCCAAACTATACTTCTTGTATACTTCTTGTATATTCTTGTGGTAGCCAGGGAACTTGTTTACCTTAGGTTCAATGGAAATGTTCTTGTGCAAATTTAAAACTCAGTAAAACCCTGGAAAGTAAAATTTACTATAATTTTGGTTTAACAAGTTGTATTTAATAATGCTTAACAACACATATACGCAGTTGGTATAAATACATACTGGCCCGTGGATCTCCTTAAAAAAATTCTTTAAGAAGTCATAATTCTACAACATATCAAGTTTATGATCATTCTAAATAAGAAATATTTGGTTTTCTAATATGCTTATTTTCTAATATTAGTATAAAGTACATCAAATGTCTCATATGTAAGAAAGATGAATGGAGAAAAAGGTAGGAGATAAAACTAAACTACATTGCTTGCCAAAGAGGAAAGAAGAGGTACAGCTAAGTTAAAAGATGATGTGTTAAGGATAATGGAGCACTTAGGAAGACATTAATTTAGGGAGGAGAATAATTTGGGTACATTAGGGTATCCAAGTGACACGTGACTACACATCAAGAATTACTGGAAAAGAGAACTGTGACTGGCTTTCTTAGAATATATTCAACTGAATTCTGTAATATTGACAAACAAAAGGACATAAGTGGAAAAGGAGGTAACTACTGTTTACTCTGCTGTTAGAGAAATAAGGAGTGTCAAGAGAGTATGTGCCCCTAAAACTAAAACTTAATGTGACCAAGAAGATGGATAGAGAGTAGACTGGTCCCTAAAATGGTTGATTGGCAGCCTGTTGTGGCCCTCCGTTGAGTAGAGAACCACTGCATAGGCTGATGAAGTAGCACAGGTAGATCACATTTGGGAGGTGGTGGTAAACAGGCTATGGGGCCAGCATGAGCACTTTAGGACGTACCAGATTCAAATGATATTTACAAATTGGAAAAATATGGAAGTTTAAGAAGCCCTAGGAAGATAATCCAAAGAAAGAGAAAAATTCATAATGCAAACAAGAAACAGAACAATGCTTGTAGAATTAGTCTTTCATTAGTTCAAAAAGAACAAAAGTTAAACTGCAGGTGTGGGGGGGGGCACAGATGCGTGCACTACAACTTCTGTTGAAACGTGGGGAAATGGATTTCTGAAAGTAGAATGAATGGCGAAAATTTTTTAATGATGCTTTTATCATACTGATCAATTTTCTTGTTTCTTCTCTAGAATATAAAAGAAGCATCCATAAAGTAAAGCCAAACATAGTCAGAAAGTTTGGAAGAAGTATTTCAAAAGAAAATCTAAGATAAGTCACTTCAAAATCAAGAGAAATTAAGTGGACAACTGTGCTTTCGAAAGGGTTTGTTACCAGTGACCTTACAGAAACTTATTTAAAAATTTTTAAAAAGACCATCTTAAAACTAGGCTTATCATAATAGCTTTAGCAAGCAGAAAATTAAATTCTTTCATTTTTGTTCTTTCGTATTCTAAGCAAATAAAAATTTTTAACAGAGAAGGTTATCTTTTCAATTTCTAAAATATTTCCTACCTTTTGAAATCCCTAAGTCAGCATGGTGGTAGCTCATTTTTGTTATTCTGCAACCGGCTGATTCAGATATTTTAGAAAACAATAGTGAGCTAAATTATCCTTACTGGTTTTTGAAAATAAGGAGAATTCAGAAGTAATAAAATTATGGCCCAGTATTTATTTGGTCTTACATTATTTTAATCATACATGTAACTTTTCTTTGCAAAAATACTTTGATGTACAAATGTACATATGTGTTTCCATAAAGTTGTTGTAAATATTATTTAAATAGTCTTCATGAATAAAATACTAATATTGTTCCATGCTACTTAGTATATTAAAGTCATAGATTTTATAATATATGTTTTTGTGTCTCATTACTATCCCTTACACACTTTGAACTATTTTATATAAAATGTGAATTTTGTAGATTTGTATTTCATATTACATCTAGATGTGTAGCACTAGAACAAAGTCTGAAAATAATCCATAGTTTCCTTAATGGTAATGAGAAAACATTTTAATTATTCCTTTTGCTATATGAAGCACATAGAGCTACAGCTTAATTATCTATCCCTATTCAAATGCCTTAATTGGTCTGTTTATCTTCTGAATACAACAGATACTGAGTTATATGCACTCTTGATTTTATGTGGCTTGAGAACTGTCGCATCAAAGCAACATTCATAGATTTTACTACAGAAATGTTAATGTTGGATTATCAGGTGTTGCCCTAGACCCCACTGGTGGCAATATATAAGAACAGTATGTGAGGAATAACCAACTGAACACTAGCTGGAGAGAAGCCTTATAACCAAGGACAAACAGAAGGAACCACTTCCCCACAACGAGACTGGTAGGGAGTGCAGAAGAAGCCCAAGAGGGCTTGGCTGGGTTTCCGGGATAGCTGAAGTTCCAGAGGGATATTTCAGCGGCCTTGGGGTTCCCCCTGAGAAGTGTAAGGTCTAAACCCCAAGCTGGGCTCCCCAGCCTACAGCACCAGAGCTGGAAAGAAACCCAGATAACATCCAGCTATGAAAAGCAGCAGGGTTTCTATCTACCAGGGAGAGATGGCTGGAGACACAGAGACTCTATTAAAGTGCCAACTACAAAATTTCATTTGTAACCACTTACCCTGGATTCTAGCCAAGGGATGGCTGAGAGAACTAGAGACACTTGAGGAGAGTCAGGTTGGAGGCTCTGGGGAGAGAATTGAAGGGACAGCCTCCAGGATCCCTGTGCTGAGTCATTCCCCAAACTGCAGCAGCCATCTCTCTTAGGCAGAGCATTCCTCTCCAAGTGGCATCAACTTGAGGGGAAGTAGTAGTGCTAGCCACAAGAATTATTCTGCCCCACCCTGAAGAGGTTAAGCCAGGCTACTGATTACAGCCACTGATTGTATCATTGATTAGTTTAACAACTAAGGCTGAAAATACAAAGAAGCTACCAAAATGGTAAGGCAAAGAAACAGACCCTAAATTAAAGAACAAGAGAATTCTCAGAAAAATAACTAGATAAAATGGAGGGAAGGAATTTATCATCTAGAGTTTAAAGTAATGATTATAAGGATGCTCAACAGTATGAATAAAGACATAGAAACCATAAAAAAGGACCAGTCAGAAATGAAGACTGCAATATCTGAAATAAATTATACACTGGAAGGAATAAGCAGTAGGTTAGATGGAGCAAAGGAATGAATTGGTGATTTGGAAGACAAGGTAGAGAAAAAAAAAAAAAAACCCAGGAAGAACTACAACAAGAAAAAGAAGGAATTTAAAAGAGGAGAGTTTAAGAAACATTTTGGAAGTAGAACATGAAGTGTAACAACATCCGCATCATGGGAATACCAGAAGGAGAAGAGAGCAAGCAAGGGAATCAAAAACCTGTGTGAAGAAATAATGACCAAAAGCTTCCCTAATGTGGTGAAGGAAAATGACACACAACTCCAGGAAGCTCAGAGAGTCCCTAACAAGTTGGACCCAAAGAGGCCTACACTGAGACATAATTAAAATAACAAGGCTTAAAGACAAGGAGAGAATCCTAAAAGTTTCAAGAGAGAAGCAGGTAGTTACATATAAGGGAGCACCAATTAGACTGTCATCCAATTTCTCAACAGAAACATTTCAGGCCAGAAGGGAGTGGCATGAAATATTCTAGGTGGTAAAAAGCAAGAACCTACAACCAAGGCTACTTTACCCAGCAAGGATATCATTTAAAATTTAAAGAAATGAGGAGCTTCCCAGACAAGAAAAAGCTAAAGAAGTTTATTAACACCAAACCAGGACTGCAACAAATGTTAAGGAATTTGCTGTAAAAAGAGCAAAAAAGGAAAATAACAATAATAAAATGTCACTAAATACATATCTATCGATAATCATTTTAAATATAAATGGCTTAAATACTCCAACCAAAATACAGAGGGTAGCTGAATGAATAAGAAAACAAGACCCATATATATATATATATATATATATATATATATATATATATATATATATATGCTGCCTCCAAGAGACCCATCACAGATTAAAAGATACACACTGACTAAAAGTAAAGGGATGGAAAAAGATATTTCATACAAATGGAAGGGGAAAAAAGCCGTCACAGCAGTACTTATATCTGACGAAATATACTTTACAATCAAGGCTATAGTGAGACACTACATAATGATAAAGGGAGCAATCTAACAACAGGATATAACCCTAGTAAACATTTATGCACACAACATTGGAATACCTAAATATGTAAAGTAAATCTTAATGGACACAAAGGGAGAGATCAACAGAACTACAGTCACAGTCAAGGATTTTAACACCCCATTGGCTTCAATGAGTAGATCTTCCAGACAGAAAATCAACATGGAGATAGTGGCCTTAAACAATACACCAAATCAAATGGATTTAATTGATATTCAGAGCATTTCATCCCCAAACAACAGAATATATGTACCTTTCAGATGTTCATAGAACATTTTCTAGGATAGACGACATGTTAGGACAACAAAACAAATCTCAATAAATTTAAGAAGTTTCAAATCATCAAGCATCACTTCTGACCATAATACTGTGAAACTAGTAATTACAAGGACAACACTGAAAAACGTGAAGAAATGGAAGCTAAATGACATATTAAACAAAAATGAATAGGTCAACAAGATCAAAGAAGAAATCAAAAGATACCTTGAAACAAATAAAAATGAGGACACAACAGTCAAAAATCTGTGGGACACTGGGAAAGCAATCCTAAGAGGGAAATTCATACCATTACAGGCTTATGTCAAAAAAAAAAAAAAAAAGAAAAGAAAAGGTCAAATAAACAAACGTTCTAACATTGTACTTAAAGGAACTTGAAAAAGTAGAACAAAGACCAAAGTGAGTAGAAGGAAGGAAAGAATAAAGATCAGAGCAGAAATAAATGAAATGAGTCTAAAAAAAGATGATGAAAAAGATCAATAAATCCAACAGCTGGTTCTTTGAAAAAATAAATAAGATCAGCAAACCCTTAACCACACTCAAGAAAAAGAAAGGACCCAAATAAATAAAATCAGAAATGAAAGAGCAGAAATAACAACGGACACAAAATATGTGTGTGTATGTGTGTATGCACACATACATACAAAGGATTGTAAGCAAGAATGAACAATTATATGCCAACAAATTGGACAACCTGGATGAAATGGATAAATTCCTAGAAACATACAATCTCCCAAAACTCAATCAGGAAGATTCAGATAATATGAAAAGACAGATTACACCTAGTGAAATTGAAACAGTAAAAAAAAAAAAAAAAAAAAACCCACCTCCCAACAAACAAAAGCTCTGGACGGGATGGCTTCACAGGTGAATTTTACCGAACATTCCGAGAAGAACTAACACCTCTCCTTCTCAGACTATTTCACAAAATTCAAGGGGAGAGAAAGCTCCCAAAATCATTTTACAAGGCCAGCATTATCCTAATTCCAAATCAGATAAATATGCTACAAAGAAAGAAAATTATAAGCCAATATCCCTGATGAACGCTAAAATCCTCAACAAAGTACTAGCAAACCAAATACAGCAATGCATCAAAAAAGATCAAACACCATGATCAAGTGTGATTCATTCCAGGAATGCAAAGTTGGTACAACATACACAAATCGATAAATGTGGTTCACCACATAAACAAAATGAAGGATAAAAGCCACATGATCATATCAATAGGGGCAGAAAAAGCATTTGATACAATCCAACACCCATTTATGATTAAAAACTCTCACAAAAGTGGGAGTAGAGGGAATATACCTGAATGTAACAAAGGCCATATATGACAAACCCACTGCTAACATCATACTCAATGGGCATAGACTACAAGCATTCCCCTTAAGATCAGGAACAAGACAGGGATGTCCACTTTGACCTCTCATGCAACATAGTACTGGAAGTCCTAGCCACAGCTATCAGACAAGAAGAAATAAAAGTCATCCAGGTTGGAAAGGGAGAAGTAAAACTCATTATTCTCAGATGACATGATATTGTACATAGAGAACTCTAAAGATTCCACCAAGAAACTACTAGAACTGATAAGTGAATTCAGCAAAGTAGCAGGATCAGTTGTATTTTATATGCCAATAATGAACTAACAAAAAGGGAAATTAAGAAAACAATCTCATTCACAATTGCTACAAAAAATAAAATATCACAGAATAAACCTAACCAAGGATGTAAAAGTCCTGCACTCAAACAATTATAAGGCACTGAAAAAATAAATGGAAGATACAAATACTGTGTTCATGGATAGGAAGGATTAACATCATTAAAATGTCCATACTACCCAAAGCAATGTATAGTTTGGGTTTCAGCACAATTTCTATCAAGATTCCAATGATGTGTTTCACAGGATTAGAACAAATATTTCAAAAATTGGTATGGAACCATGAAAGACCCTGCATAGTGGCAGCAATCCTGAGAAAGAACAAAGTTGGAGGAATCACTCTACCTAATAAACTATACTATAATGCAATAATAATCAAAACAGCATGGTATTGGTGTAAAAACAGACACATAGATCAATGGAACAGAATAGAGTGCCCAGAAATAAACCCACGCCTTTCTAGTCCATTTAAAATTTGACAGAGAAAGCAATCATATACAATGGGCTAAAGATAGTTTATTCAATAAATGGTATTGGGAAAATTAGATACATGCAGAAAAATTAAACTAGACCACCTTCTTACACCACACACAAGAATAAATTCAAAATGGAATTTTTGAATTTGTGCCAATAAGCTGGACAAGCTGCATGAAATAGATAATGGACCCAAAATCATAAAGATCCTAGAAGAAAACATAGGCAGCAAAATCTAGGACATTGCTCATAGCAAATTTTTTTCAGATATATCTTCCCAGACAAGGGAAACAAAAGAAAAAATAAACAAATAGGACTGTATTAAACAAAAGTTTTTGTGCAGCAAAAGAAATCATCAAGTAAATTAAAAGACACCCCACAGAATGGGAGAACATACCAATACATCTGATAAGCATTAATATTCAAAATGTATAAAGTACTTACAAAACTCAACACCAAAAAAGCAAACAACCCAATTAAGAAAGTGGGCAAAGGAACTGAATAGATATTTCTGCAAAGAGGACATACAGATATGCTCAACGTCACTAATCATCAGAGAAATGCAAATTAAATCCGCAATGAGATACCATCTCACACCTGTCAGAATGACATGACTATCATCAATAAATCAACAAACAAGTGCTGGCAACGTGGAGAAAGGGGAACCCTTTTGCACTGTTGGTAGGGATGCAGATTGGTGCAGTCACTGTAGAAAGTAGTATGGAGATATCTCCAAAAATTAAAAATGGTTCTGCCTTTTGATCCAACTATCCCACTTCTGGGAATATAGCCAAAGGAACTCACAACACTAATTTGAAAGAACATAAGCACCCCTATGTTCATTGCAGCATTATTTACAATAGCTAAGATATGGAAACAGCCCAAGTGTCCATCATTTAATAAATGGATAAAACAACTATAGGACATTTACACAATGGAATACTACTCAACCATTAAAAAGGAAATAAATTTTACCCACTGCAATAGTATGGATGCTAAGTGAAATAAGCTAGTCAGTGAACAATAAATATATGATGTCATTCATATGTGGAATCTAATGAACAAACTAAACTAACAAGGAACATGAGTACAGACTCGTAGATGGAGAACAGGTGACAGCTAGTGGAGTGGAGGTAAGCAGGTAAAGGGATTAAGTGAAAAGGTAAAAGTACTCATGGACATGGACAACCATGTAATTCCTAGAAGAGGAAGGTCTAAGGGAACTAAACAGTAATGGGAAAAAAATAAAGTTTAAATTAAAAAAGAACAGTATATGAGGTCTGACTGGAACAAAATCCAGCCATTGTTAATATTATGAGAATGGTTTGTGTGACATCGATGTAACCTTGCAGCCAAGGTATGTGCACATAAACAATTATGACTTTACTGGTCGGGGGTTGCAGTTGATCCCTTTGAGTGAGCATCTGTACAGTTTGGCTGTCACATGCAAAATGACTGAGCAAGTAGTACAATGAATCTGCATCCATTATGTGTTAAGCTTGAACATTCCTCTGCAGAAACTATTCAGATGATTAGTAAGGCTTTCAAGGATGGTGCAATGAGTTCAGCACAAATAAAAATGTGGCATAAATGCTTCAAAGATGGTTGAGAATCTTTTGAAAGTAATCCACATTATTGAAGGACTGCAACAAGCAGGACACCTGAGAATGTTGAACATGTACAGGCTGCAATCAACAAAGATCAGCAACTTACAGTGCAAGAACTAGAAGCTGATCTTGGGATTACAAAAACTACTGTGTCGAAGATTTTGAAGCAGGATCTTGGCATGAAGCATGTCTTGGCAAAATTCGTTCTGTGGCTTCTGCTACCAGAACAGATGAAACATTGTGCTGCCATTTCTAATGACTTAGTTCAACCTGCTACCAATGAACCAGATTTTGTCAAGAAGTTTATAACCAGAGATGAATTGTGGGTCTACTGCTATGATCTGGAAATGAAGGCTCAGTGGTCCCATGGAAGTTGCCTGGTTCTCCATGTCCAAAGAAGGCATGGCAAAGTCACAGCAAAATCTAGACCATATTAACTGTGTTTTTTGATTGGGAAGGTATTGTCCATCATGAGTACACTCCTCAAAGCCAATTAATAGGGAGTACTACCTCAGTGTTCTTTGTCGGTTGAGAGATACAACAAAAATGGCCACAGCTATTGACAACTGGTGAGTAGCAGCTTCATCATGACAGTATGCCCACTCATGCATCACGTCTCATCTGCAGTTTTTGGCAAAACATCAAATTACCCAGGGGACTCAGCCCCCCTACAGCCCAGATTTGGTGCCCTGAGACTTCTGGCTTTCCTAAAAACTAAAATTACCTTTAAAAGGGAAGAGATTTCAGACAGTTGATGAGATTCAGGAAAATACAATGAGGTAGCGGATAGAGATTCCAACAAGGGATTGAGTTTTGAACAGTGGAAGAGATGCTGGGAGAACTGTGTGAGGTCCCAAGGTGCTGACTTTGAATAGGAATGAGATGTCATTGTCCTATGTACAAGTTTCCTGTATCTTGTATGTTACTCAATAAATGTCTTTATTGAGTATATTGCATGGCTGGATACTTTCTAGACAGACCTCTTGTATGTATTATGTTGCCTTTCTAAAGCAAAATATTTTGGACCAATCTCCTAGCCATGAGTATTTCAGATGATGGTTTATATACAATTTTTTTTTTACTTAAGAACAAAAAAGGCTCTTAGAAAAGTTAAGTAATATGCCAAAGATCTCCCAATTAGACAGTGGCAGAGCTGGGATTTTGAACTAAGGTTTGTATAAAGTGTTGCAGTTAACTCTGTACAATAAATACACCCCATCCACCTGCAGTGGGGCTAATACCCCACATATGCGTAACTATACAAAAGCATGTGCTATAGGAAATAAATTCCATGCCCATGGTCACCTGTGATTTGGTAATTTAATTGAGAAAGAGTCAATGCTTTTTATAATTATAAATAAATTATATCTAGCTCATATTGTTTATATCAAAAGCAATTTAAATTCTTATTAGTAAAGTATTAATAAAGATTTTATCACTGAAAATATTTGCAAATCCTATAGATTGATTTTTTTTCAAGGACTATTTTATGTCTCTTATAATCACAATATCACATTACTTGTTGCATTTTCGCAACTCACCCGAAATTTGCTGGCAGCTACTCAAGATATCTTAACAAAATCACTGGTCTATATTTGAGTATTTTTGTGTTAAGAATTCAAAGTCTGAAGACACAACTTAGACACTAAGACAAATATAATCTTGTGTTTCAGGAATCAGCACAGGACGTTCATTTTTGACGTATGTGTGTAATAAGGATACTAAGTTCCTCTCCTGTAACTTCCCCCAAAAGGCAGTGGTTGACAGATAGTCCATACTTCTCAGAGTGAAGATCATTTAACAAACCACTCAAGCCTTGTAAATGGCAAGTTCTGCATAACAACCACTATAGGGATTAGTCCATCAAGTTAAGAGCTGTCAGGAAAGGTTAGTTCTAAGATATTTCTGCCACACATGTGTGTGTGCCTAAGCATGGTATCTGAGACAAACGAAGCCAGCAATCATAATTTTTTTAAAGAAGTTCATTCTCATACTTTCAAACAGATGGAAAGGGAAAATGTCTGTGTGATACAATGAAGAAGATTAGTGACACGACAGGAAAAAATTCTATGATTAGGACTCTGGGCAAAAATACTGTGCCCTCAGCTCCATTTCTTGTCCCTGAAGAATATTCTTACCCTCCACAAGCTACTTCTCAAATATGAAATGTGAGGAATCCTTTCTAATACCACCGACCTCTGTACACATCCCTTTCCCATTTCCCTTCACATGGCTATTTCAGAATCACAGTATGTTTTTTAATTATTATTTTCCCCTGTTCTTCCCCATAGCAATTATGAATGTAGGTTCTTAACTCTCGCCCCAATTATTACTCAGTGGAAAATGCTACTCGAAAATATTCTTTCATTCCAAATACACTGCTCTCCTGAACTCTTCATATCAAATAAAAGTACTAATTTACTCAAAACTAAGTCTGAAAGATCACCACCTGACTGCTATTTTTATATCTTCTCCTCTCTGCTTCCTTTGACTTCTCCAGGTAAGTCTACCTCTTCATTCCACTTCCCCATCCAATCTCATGACACTCCCCAGCCCATCATGGCCTCTCAGTGTGTTCCACACATCTTCCTGGCAACAACGATCAGTTCCAAGAGGACATCAGATCCAAAATTGTCTTCCTGAAGAATGGAGGAGATTTGTCTCCTTCCTAGGTTACACCATACAAGTTAGACCATGTATACATAGATCTATGATGTGTTCCCCAGCTACATGGAGAAAACCGCCTGCAGAATGAAGTCAACACAGATGAGCAGGACCAAGAAAAGGATGAAGAAAGATCCTGGTGACATTGCTTGAGGTTCATATAGATTTGCCCAAAACTAGTGAGATTTAAGCCCTGGACTACCCCATTCCATAAACCAATACAATGGACATTTCCTTTTTCACTTGAGCCACTTTTTTTTAAACTTTTTCTTTTGAGATCAAGATTCACATGAAGTTGCAAAAAATAGTTCAGAGAAGTCCTATGTACCTATCAGCCAGTTGTCCTTACATAACTATAGTACAATATCAAAACCAGGAAACTGACAATTTGTACCATAGGTGTGAACAGTCCTCCACCATCTCACTGCATGTGTTTTCATCTAAGCCCCACAGCAACTGAGAAGTAACAGAACCACCACCATAAAGATTTCCCTCATAAAAAAATTAAAATAAAATAAAAAAGATTTCCCTTGCATTCCTTCTTTGTAGTCAAACCCACCCATCCACCTGCTATCCCCCACTCTTAGCAATTGCTAATGTCTTCTCCAGCTTTATAATTTCATCATTTTGAAAATATATAAATGGAATCATATAACATTTTCATATTGGCTTTTTTCATTCAACTTCATGTCTATGAGATTCATTGAAGTTGATACGTGTATCAGTAGTTCATTCCTTTTTATTGCTGATGTAGATATACTGTAACTTGTTCAACCATTCACTTTTTGAAAGCTATTTGGTTGTTTCCACTTTTTGACCATTACAAATAAAACCACTATAACACATTCATGCCCTAGCTGGTGTGGCTCAGTGGATTGAGGGCTGGCCTGTGAACCAAAGGGCTGCCGGTTTGATACCCATGCCTGGGTTTTGGGCCAGGTCCCCAGTATAGGACGCAGGAGAGGCAACCACACATTGGTGTTTCTCTCCCTCTCTTTCTCCCTCCCTTCCACTCTCTCTAAAAATAAATAAATAAAATCTTTAAAAAAATTCATGCACAGGTTTTTGTGTGTTCAGCCACTTTTAGTTGATTTTCTGACAATTGCAACTGAGTTTTGAATAATACAGCAGAAAAATGTCAGAAGAGTGTAGGAAGAAAAATCTTCTCCATCATTTCATGTGTGTACTTGTAATATAGTCCTTCATTAACCCACAAACTGGAAACATTATTCAACATTGCCACTCTCTGAAAGGAAAGAGAGCTGCTTCTTTATACACCTCTTCTTTCTCCCCCGAGCATAGTGATTAATCTGGGATAGTAAAATCACAGCATCCATTGTTCCACATGGCTCTCCTGGGTTGGGTTAAAGTGTAGAATTTTACTTTCGTAATTAATGTATAGCCTCATCCCTTGCTACATTTTCTTCAACTTTGCTTGTCTTCTTAATGGCTATGTTCTCTCAGTTTTTATTTACATGCAGTAAACAACCAGTGTCAGGAAACACACCAAGGGCCCCACTGTCCTCAGCATTTCCATTCTTGCTCACCCGAGAGTACCTGGCGAGCCGTGTTCCTTCATGGGGCTGGCTGGGGAAGAATTCTAAGATCTAAACCTGGAGAGAGTAGTAGAAAGCTCATACCCTGTTAGCACTCCCATCCAGATCTCACGTCTACTCAGGTGGTTTTGAACCAGAAAAGAGATGTGAAGGATTCGTTTTTCCCAAACCTCCCAACATAAAATGCTTATGTGCGCTACATATATGACTTCTCAAAGATACTGCCTCATTTAAGTGTTTTCCATAATTAAACTGAAAATTTTTATTATGTCACAGCTGTCCCTTATACTCAGCAGTTCATATTTATTCTATCTCCCCTCTGTCCTTCATAGAAATATAGAAGGGGAGCAGAGTTTGCCACCCCAAAATATGCCTCTTTGGGATATTGATTACTTTAAACTGGTTATTTTTTAAGAAACAAAATACTTGGGAAGATCCTTTGACCTTCCCACTAATTGCCTAATCTAGATAAAGGACTGGCTCCAGCACGGAGCCATCGTCACAGACAACCGCAGTTTAATATGAATCAGGTGTGATAGGGAGGAAGCTAGCAAGGCCCATTTGATCCAAGTCCCCTCTGTGTTCCATTGTAAAGGATGGTCCAGCAAACTTTTGTTTACCAAACACTTGTTTTTCTGTCCCTGTATGAATTGCTTTCTTCCCCTTGGAAGATCCAAACCACTACCCCCCTTTCTCCATAGCAGAAGATAGCATAGAAGCATTAACAGCCTGATTTGTCCTCAGGCCCCATAGTTTTATGGAACCCCTGTACGTCCCTACAGAATTAAATATGGTTATTTTCTCCTGTTAATCTGTCTTACCTCATTTAAATTATTTGACCAGACAGAAGGCCTAAGAGGAAAGTGGAAATTTTCTTCTCCCCCACAATATATATCGAAACTTCGAACATCGTCCTCTGAATTTCAGAATGAAATCACTCCCTATGTAGAGGTGACCCATAACTACATTATCTAATGCCACTAGGTTCCATCTTCTGAGTACCAGTCCTCAAGTTTCCATCCTCAGTTCAAACGTACTCAGTTTTATCATAATGATCAGTGCTGCCATGTTTTTTACATTACTAAAATATACAATTTTATGTGACTGTTCTTCACCTATTTATCTTACAAAATTCCACCACTTGTCCTTCATAAACATTCTTCCATCTTTTTCCCTTTTTCTTAAAAAGGAAAAAGGAAAGAATTGGAATCAGTGGAGCTTGCATTTCTCTGCCTGACCATCACTGGCACAGGAGCAGCAAAGCCAGGAGATAAAAGGTATCAACGAGAGATATGCATGATGGGAAAAGGTAGCACATCCATCAGTAATTGCAGTATCACAGGCCTACACACCTTGGACATCTTTCATGTGGGTTTTCCCCAAAATCAGTATTTAACTCCAACCTAATGCTTCTGCCAAAGTCATGTATTTGGCTGTTGATTTGACAAAGCCACTCTGAGTCTTTTCCACTAGAGAATAAATCATTCAAGCGATGGGGCACTTACACTACTGAAGGTCCAAAGTCCGTAATCTTGCCTTCAAAGCCGATAATGAGAGAGGCTTCCCTCTTGCTTACCTTTTTTATTTTAATGCATAATTAGCACTTGGTGGTGCCCAGCCAGCTGAAGATGCTCTCTTAAATACTTTAAATAATTTGAGATCTTGACTTTTGAAGGAAATGTATTGGTGCTGTTCTCCATGTCACAGGAAGATTTAAAAGACAAGCCTTGAGAACTAATTAAACTAGATAAACTCCATGCAGGTGAATTTTCATGCTTTCTTTTGACCAACACAATACTTATTCCAGTGACAATGACCTTCCCTGGAAGACTGCTTCCTCCTGACTGTAAGTTTAATTTTGTAGGAGGTATAATATAATGAGCTTTTGGTTTTATTTAGTAGTCATGATAACTCCCTAGATCGACTCATTCTCCCTCCCAAAAAAGAAATGATGAATAACAATTCGTGATATTAAACATCTTTTGTAGGTATTGGGGAGGTTTCATCATCTCTTTCCCACTATTGGAAGTTAATTTTTAACTAAGGGTGGTGGGAAGTGATGGCTGTCAGAATTAGTTGGGACTCATTTCAAAATTCTCCATCTGTCAGTAGTTTAGCATCATCGCTCAGAGGCCCGAGATGATACAGTTGATTGCAAAGAAATGACATTTCCAGGTGAAATCCATTTACAAAAGTAAACTAATTCCCAGCAATGACCTTAATGACCAGTAGAGAAAGTCGCTACTAACCAAAAGCAAGCTGCAAAGAGATGAATGCAATCATTCATTTGACATACACCAGAAATGAAAATCTGTACTTTTTCCCCAAAATTATTTAATGCTCATTTAGAAATACACACCCAATAGGATTTAATATTTAATTCCTTTATACACTGTAAACATATCACGGTGGTATTTGGATATCTTACAGACTGTCTGTAAACAAAAGTTGCTTCAAGGCATATTCCAGATACTTGCTGGTTCAAAATTTTAGATGCTTAACAAATTCTTCAAATGGATGTCAATAATTTTTAACATTTGGACACGAAAAGCATCTTCAGTACGGTGAATGTCATAAATGTTTACTTTTTAGTGACCATCACAAAGCTATCTATAAAATACATTTGCGATATAAATCCTGAGTTATGGATAGTTTCGTGATGCCTTGAAGCGTATCTATATCTGAAACATTTAAAATTCAAGATTCTGCAATCTATTGTAGCATCTATTACCAGAAGGAATGTAACCTAATATTGTACAACTCAACATTCAGGTGGCTTGATATAAAATATTTTTCAATTAAAAGTGTCATTAGAAAGAAAATTGCTGGGGTAAGGGGTGAGGATCTTAAATAATCCTCCAGACGTTTACATTGATGAAGTCATTTGTATCGTTAATACACATTTTGTATTCAAACATGTCTGTTTGTGAAAAGGCCAGCCAGCCTCTTCACAGGTATACATTAAGAAGCATTTGAAACTGGTTGAAATGTCAAAATAAATGTAAATAAATCATTGATGAGAACATGAGACTACCTGTGCGTTAGGTGTAAACAAAAAGGTGATTGCAAAAATACCTATTTGTAAAAATTTATGAGGCAATCACACATTGAAACCTTAGGTTTGGCATTGTAAAATTACTTTATGTACCTGAGGTTCAGAGAGGTCATTTATATTTATTTTACTTAACTAAAATCAGAGCCAATAGATAGTCTGATAGGTTTGTATAGCCATAAATGTTGGGCAGAACCCATTGGCTTGTTTGTAAATTAGCTTGCATTTCTTGAGGCTGAGCTGTTTCTGTTTAGAGTATGAAAAACAGAAAAGAAATTATCTCACTTAAAAAGAATAAATCAGTGTTTCATATTCCATTACATTTTAGATGTGATATTCATGGCAACAAGACTATGTATAAAATCAAATATCCAAGAGCATTTGCTTTTGTTCACCCCTATACCCCAAATTCTAACACAGTACCTGGTCTTACGTTTTCCTGTGTTCAAGAAATTCAACACGAGTTCCTATCATGGTTCATGTTTGGCTTTCACAGAGGGAAGCAAACTGCTTAATTTAGAGAAACTCAATTCTAAAGCCACACAAATGGCATACTGACTATTTTTTACAGAAATAAAAAAGTGATTTATTGCTTACAATTACCTTTTAAAATATGTTCTGACTTTTCCAGAGTGCCTTGGGTCACGTGCTCTCCATCGCTCAGGTGTGAGCCAGTCACACGACCTGAGAGCTGTGTGCCGTGTTTCCCCTCTGTGTGGTCGGAGGGACATGTGGCTATGCCATTCTTGGCAAGGCTCTCGTTTTAGCCCTAAAGATTGGCTTTTTTAAAAAATAATACTTTTTGTTGAAATTTTACAAAGTCACCTCATAACACTGTGCTTTCCTACATAATATCAAGATTATTAAAGAACCACCTACAGTTCTAAACGTAATTGTTTACAGGGTGTTCTTAGTAAAGAATTCATTTCTTCTGTTGCACATTAGACAATTTACAAATCCTGTGTAAGTTTACTACTTCAATTTATTTAAAGGTATAGGTTCTTTACCAAGTCTATTGATTCATAGAAGAAAAAATCATCACATTTTTGTATATAAATGAAATGTTTCATTTTTCTGAGTAGGAATCATATAAAATGACTATTATCTCTAATTGCCCAGTATAACCTCAATCAGATTGAGGAACTGGGGTGTTGTGGTTATTTGAATTTGGGATGTAAAACTGTTTTAAAGTAGTTTTTGATTTAAAGCCTTTTTGCTTTTGACACTCATTGTTGAGAACTGACATTAGAAGGAATGTTAGGAGTTCCTCATCTACCCTTTCATGTGGTGCTAGAATCCCTGCTATGGTGTTGCTGCCTCTTCCTGAAAGTTTTACTGGATAGGAAATTAATCTTTGCAAAGATAGCTTAGCTCCATTGATGGAATACTTGGTCAGAAAGCTCTAACTCTGAAGACCCTTTCTTCAGAGTCATGGTTCAAGTCCAAAGGCAGTCTGCTGGGGACTTCCTTCTTCCTTAGCTCCCCGAAAGTTTTTGACCTATTCAGACCTTCAGTGGATTGAAAGAGACCCACTCACATTATGGTAGGCAATCTACTTTACTCCAAGACCACCCATTTAAACATAAGTCTTAACCAAATTACCTTCACAGAAACATCCAGAATAATGGTTGGCCAACTATCTGGACACTGTGGTCCAGACAAGTTGACACATAAAATTAACCATTACAATACCCAACAAGGAAAATATTTTTAAAAATACAATACCTACACAGGTATTCCTAAAACTTCTTCCCATGAAGAAGCCCTCTGAATCAGCTACTGATAGTACAGCATTTTCTCAAAGATTCCATAAAGAACTAGAAGTGGTGGGCTTTTAATCTGGCTTTGAAATTATGTAGAACTAGCCTACTACTGATTTCTCTTTGGAAAAATATTGTTAAACATATCCGATTGAAATCCTTTACCCCCTCCTCATAACCATTTGTCTCCTAGCCTGTGAAAAGAATGCTCCACTGTTGTCTCTGGGATTGTCCTGCATGCCACTGACCCCATTCTGAAAGTTTTGACACTTGCATTTTTGATATTCAGATGCACAGGCAATGAGAATTGATAACTGCTTCCTGTCTCAGCATCAATAAAGTAATTGATAACATTTGCCTTTTCTTCTTCTTCACTCCTTCTGGGATTCCAGTTAAATACATGCTAAGCCTATATACATTTAAGCATTTTTCTCTCATTTTTTCTTCATTCTTTCACTGCTGTTAATTCAAACGTTTGGGTCCTTAATTTATATTGTTGCATCTTTCAGTTCTACCATTTTTAGCTGATTGTCTTAAAAATAAGCAATGTTCCAGTTTTTATGGTTTCCAGTTACTCGCTGAAATTTTCTTTTTGTTTTTTTTTATCTCCACGAGTGTTGCAGGTATTGTTTTTGCAGTTGTATTTTATGAAAGGACTGGGGCTTTTTTGTGATTGGCTGAATACACTCTATGGAGTAAACACCGTATTGGATGACTTGCAACTACATACGACATAGTATAAAACACACACAACAGATCACAGAAGATCCATAAAGGATTCTGCAACCAGTTTCCTGTTTCTCCCTGCTAAGGAAGTCGTAGGGCACAGTGGTTATAAGCAAAATCAGTTAGACTGACATGAATTTGAGTTCTGGCCATGAAATCTTGGGCAGTCACTGAACTACTTTGAGTCTCACTACCTATATCAACACAGTTAAGATAATAACAGTCATGCTCTCAAATGGGTTTTCTTGTATCAGGTTGAGGTAAGTATGGATCGAGCATGTAGAGCACTAGCATAGCACCTGGCACACAGTCCACATTGAATGAATGACACACTCTATAAATATCAGGAAGTTGGTAATAACTAACTTTTTATCTGGAACAGTCTTCATTGTCTTCCAGGAAGCTGCTGTCCAGTCACCTGTGCAGCTCGGGTGCGGTGATGTGCACCACTTCTTTTGGGATCTTTCCACTGAGTTTTGAGCTTTGCTGATGCATTGGCCCACAAGTTTGTACTTAAGGTATATCTTTGATTTCTAAGTCTTTATTTGCTGATGTAGAACCTAGAAAATATCACTCCAATCCATCTATCCATGCATGCTGACAAGGCACCACCCTGCAGCTTTGATTCTGCGACGGGAGTTTTCTCATCTACAGGAGCCTTGGCCATTGAGTGGGCAGAGAGGAGTAAGGGAGCAGTTGTGGGAGAGCTTGGGAAAGAAATACCAGTTCCCTCTGGCAACACAAGTCCCTTCCCGCACAGGGTCCACATCGGAAACAGGTCCTCTGCAGGACAGAAACAAGGGCGCTGAGATCACTCCCGGGCAATTTCAAGCACCTGACCCTCAGGAGAGGTCCACAGGTGTTTCTGTTGAGCCTTTTGTTTACACACACATTTCAGATCTCCAAGGGGAGGGGGCATGTGCTCACTCGTGCAGCCTGAGGGGATTGTATGGGAACCCTGGGCCATTACAGCAATAGAAAGCATCCCTTCCTGTAGAAGGCTGGGCTCAGTGTGGACTAGCCTGCAGGAGATGCCCGGCTGGTGCAAAAACTGCAGAACCCTGAAAACGACCTCATCTTATTTGCCTTCTTTCTCCTTAAACTTGACTACAGACAAGTTTCAATTAGTTGGGGTTGAGGTAATAAAACATGTAATTTCTATGAGGATGGGGCTCCTCACTCATTTTCCTCTGTGTCCCCAGGGCAAGCCCTGGGCCTGGAACATTATTGCTGCCTCTTAACCCATTAACAATAGTATTGTTGTCCACTCCAGATGATTTAATCCATGACTAATCCACGTTTAAAGAGAAGTAACAATATATACTTTGTTACCCTGGACATAATTTTTGTTGAAGAAAAAGAAATATTTCTAAAAATACCAGTAGATAATATCAAGATGTTTACTACAATTATTATTTATATAACTGGAGACCTTTAGCAACTCATTTCTCAGTTGGAGCTGTTCCATTCTACAGTATTATGTAGTAAAGATTAATATTGTCTGAAAAATTAGAATTCTCTCTTTCAAATTCATATTCAGTTTAATCTAGAACATAAACACAGATGCTGGTCCCAGCACTCTTGGAGGAAAGTTCACTGTGATTTTTCTTTCTTTTACAAATGTCTTTCCCAGGCCTTGCCTTGGTAATAATCACTGGGAAATATTCAGTGCCTGGCTGTGTGTGTAACCCTAAAAGAAATGTGATGACAGTCATTTGGGAGCAGAAATCGGATCCCACTTGTTATTAACAACCCCCCTACCCACGCCAAATCGCTCCACCTGTGCTCTGGTCCCTGCCCCTCCTGGCCACTCCTAACACCTATTTCATCAGGTATACCTTTTCTTACCCTTGCCTATCTTTCTCTTTCCTTGGGATCCTTTCTCATAACTCCATTCTTCAGATCAACAAACTTCTTTCAAACACATGCTAGATGTTTGGCACAAAGCTGGGCACTGAGGTGGGTGCAAAGAATACTAAGAGATAGTTTTGCCTTCTAGATACTAAAAGTTCCCGGTAAAAAAAATATCTGTTAGATTGGAGTCACTCAAGGAACTGGACAGATGCAGCGAGTTATGGAGAGCAGGGTTTATTAGTGGAGAATAAGAGGGAAAGTGGAGCCAACCAAGGGAGGTTGGACTCGTGGGGGAAAGTGAAGCCAACCAAGGGAGGTTGAGACTTGCTCAGCTGTTCTTAGATCAGGGTTTTTAAACACAAAAACCTACATTTGGGGTATCAGAGTCTGATTGGCCAGAGCTGGTTGCTGGGTGAAAGCTGTATCCTGTTAATGCTGGATAAACCAACACCCAGACCCTAATCTTCTGGGGTAGGGTTTGCAGGCAGCTTCCCACAGGGCCATTTTCTCACCTGGTGAGAAAATTTTCATTCCTCCTAGGCCTGCCTAGATCTAACAATATCAAAGTACATATGTGTACTTTGTAACAGAGTAACAGAGGCATCTGAGAGTTGCCATGGGAATAAATATGGTCAGGCATCTCATATCTGACCTAAAGTAATTACAGTCCTCATTCTTTTATTGTGTCTGGAAGTAATACTAGCATACATATGTATATAGGTTTCTTACTGTGTGTACTTGATATTTTATCTACATTATCTTTTTATTCGCATGACAATTCCAGAAATAAGTTCTAGTATTATTCTCAATCAACAAATGAGAAAAAGAACCAGAGATAGATTCCATATTTGCTTTAAGATCACACAGCTACTAAATAATATATACCTGGATTAATTAGGATGCCTTACGTTGCAAAGAACAACAAAACCCCTCAAGCTGGATTAAACAATTGAGGGAATTTATTGGTTTATATAAATGAAAGAGGTAAGATGAGCTTCAGGTAAGGTTTGATCCAGCAACACCATGATGTTGCAATGGGCCTAGTCTCTTGCCCTCTTCACTCTCTCTCTTTTGCCTTTCATCCTAATAGCTTTATCCTTGAATTGATACTGCTGGTGTTAGTAGAATGACTGCTACAGTATCCTACACTACACATCTCCTGCTTCTTATTCACAATAGAAAAAATGTCTCTTCCAGCCACCAAAGCACTATTAAGGGCTTCCTTTTGATGTTGTCAATTCTATCCCTGAACCAAACACTGACTTCAGAAAAATGAGATGCTGGGAGATAATGCATGTTACTTCCTATATGGTTGAGTTGTTGGGAGAATTTGATGGGACAAAAATGTCAATACTTAATCACAGTGCTGGCATATAAGATAGAACTGCTCATAGAGAATAGCTATTAGTAGTAGTAGGATTAACTGCTTCGTTATGCATTGTCATGAATGGACTGTTAAGAATGATTCTTGTGAGGGATCAGAAAAAATACTCTTATCTGAAGGTTTGTGCCCTCCCCCCAAATTTATATGTTGAAATCCCAACGTGGTGGTCTTGGTAAGAAGGGGTTTGTGAAGGTGCGTAAGTCATGAGCATGCAACCTTTACCAATGGGAGTAGTGCCTTATAAAAAAGGCTTCAGAGAGATCCCTAGCCCCTTCCTCCATGTGAAGACACAGCAAGAAGTCACTGGCTGTTAAGTCAGGAAGAGGGCCCTCACCAGAAGGAGATCATGCTGACACCTTCTTGATATTCTACTCTCCAGAGCTCTGAGCAATATGTTTCTGTTGTTTAAAAGTGAGAGAGAGGGAGAAAAAAAACAAAGAAGGAAGGAAGGAAGGAAGGAAAGGAAAGAAAGAAAGAAAGAAAGAAAGAAAGAAAGAAAGAAAGAAAGAAAGAAAGAAAGAAAGAAAGAAAGAAAGAAAGAAAGAAAAGAAAGAAAGAAAGAGGGAGGGAGGGAGGAAAGGAAGGAAGGAAGGAAGGAAGGAAGGAAGGAAGGAAGGAAGGAAGGAAGGAAGGAAGGAAGGAAGAAAAAAGAGAAGAAAAGAAAAGAGAAAAGAGAAAAGAAAAGAAAAGAAAAGAAAAGAAAAGAAAAGAAAGACAAGACAAGACTGGAATTGGAAGATTGGGGTTCTAATCCTGTCTCTGCCCAACTGTGGCTGGTGATTCCAAAGAATTCACATTTGCTTCATAAGTCTGTTTTCTCATCTGTAATATGGGGCTAGATTTCTATCTAATGAAGTTGTCATAAGGATTAAATGAGATATTAAATATGAAAAAAATACCTTTTAAATGAAAAAGGTCTATATAAATATGATGTAAGTTTTTCCTGAAAAACATAATGACAATCAAGCCAGGCAACATTTCTACAAAGAGCATGTATCACTTTAAAAATAGAAGAAAATAAGGTGTATACCTATCTACATGTATGTACCAAGTATATGAGGACTAAACAGTAATGGAAAAAAGTACAGTAAAGATTAAAACAAAACCTTAAGGAATCTAAAAAGTAAAATAAATCAGTTCACCAGCTCAGGAGCAGAGAAATGCAGCTTTCCTATAACTGAACTTGATTCAACTTTGTGGCAGGAAACTTAATTTTGGTCAGTTCAGGGTAAATCACCCCGTTCAGTGGTTGCATCTATAAGGGACCTTACTGAGTGTCACAACATTGGCAGGGGTGCCTGGTCACCAGTCATCTCCTGTCCCTGCTGGCATCCATCCGCAAGACACATGTCGCCCATCATCCTGCCCCCACCTTGCTTCACTGGGAAGACTGCCTTCTGGAACCTCTTTACTGAAAAATGCCCACTAGAAAAAACACATCTGCATTGCCCTAGATGGTGGAGACTCCACGGGGACATACCCATTGATTGTTCAACAGAGGCTGGTCTGGAAATGTATGTCATCTAGAAGAAAACAAGCACAACATTTTACTTTTGTTTATCCTCACCTGAGCACATGCTTATTGACCCTAGAGAGGGGCAAAAGAGTGACCAAAACAGGTGTGAAGGAAAAGCCTCTCATACACACCCCGCCGTGGGGGCGGACCTAACCCACAGCCCAGGCATGTGCCCTGACCGGAATCACACCCTTTGGTTTATGGGATGATGCTCCAACCAACCAAGCCACATAGGTCAGGTCCAGGGACAACATTTTAAACATGCCCCAGAGAACACTGAGCTTCTCCTGGTTGTTCTGGGTCCCCTGATTCCAGGCCATGATTTCCTGTTTTCACCCATCATGTAACGTGTGCTGCCATCAGAGAGAAGCCAAAGAGTTCAAGGAGGCAGTTCCCCCACAAAGGCAGAGTAGTTTTTTTCTGGTCTCTCATTTAAACAACAACTACAACTTCAGCTTCTTTGAAATAATATTTACATTATTCATTTGCATATTCTTAAATCTTTGTAGTATATCATGGGATATGAACATACATAAACACATGTGCAAATGAACGTGGGCTCTGAGCACAACCTAATTCTTACAATTGTACGATAAGTCAATGAAATTCAACAAATTTTAGCAAGTGTGTTCATAGTGAAAAGCCCCGTACTGGTTTCCAGAGCTACACAATGAAATAGAAGATACTGATGTGGCGCTAAAACGCTGATGGTGCAGCGTAGACGTCACTGCACTGACAGCGCAGGAGAGAAGTCTGTGTCTTTCCCCACCAGGAATGGGGCATACGGTATTGTATGTGGAGATGAAAGGAGGAAATTCAAAACTACCATTTAGTGGGGACTAATGAGGTACCAAGCACTGACCACTTAATTCTTATGTTTCTATATGGAAGGTACAAGCATGTTGCTCCCCAAGTTCCTCCCAAAGAGATCGAAGCAAACCCTACACTTCAAAAAGCTAAACACAACTTTTAGTGCCTCCCAAAGCAAGATGTTTCTAATACAATCTATTCTCTTCAAAGTTTGGGTGGAGAATGGGGGTGTGTGGTCTGGGCAATGCATTTTTATATTTTCAGTTTAGTTCAGAATGGAAAACTGGTATTTTATTGCCCTATCAATCAAGGACACATTCCTTGCTTAGCATTGTTGGAGATGATATCTACAATGTTAAAAGTTTCATTTAAAAGCATACAATTTTTTAAGCTCAGAGCCAAAATAAAAACACAAATATAAACTGCATTTTATGCTTTGTTAATATTTCAGTCCCTTTGCCTCTCTCTCTGCCTTTGTTGCAAATGAGGAATAAATGTCTTCAATCATCTCTAAGTGACTGAATAGAACTATTCATGTCATTCTCGTAAATAGTGGGTGGTGGTGAAGCTTTCTGATTCCCACAGTTGTGTACTGTGACAATTATGGGGAGAGTTATTAGCATAATAAGGGGGAATTTGATTGGGACAAGAATAAGGATGTAGCAGTCGCCCTTTCTTGTACAGAGGGCACCAGTGTGCACTCTCAGCCACAACTTGAAAATAATAGCTACTGCCAGGTACTGACTGATAGACACGTCACTAACTTTATCTCATGAACTCATTAAAAGTATATCTGAGACTTTGAGAAAGCTGTCTCGGATGCTGAAACACATGTCCAGAAAAGTCAGGTGTCTTGTCCAAGGTAACAGAAATGGTAATTCACAGCCATTCACACTAATAATTCACACTTACAAAGGCATTCAAAAGAGGTTGCCTTGCTTTTGGGCTTTGCCTCCAAAATTGTAAGAGAACACATATCTGTTATTTGGAGCCACCCATTTTTGGCAATTTGGCAGCTGTAGGCAATGAGGATATCCCTCGGCCTCATCAAAATCGGTGGAAATTTATGAGCCCAGGATTGGACTCGTCAAGATTGTGGCTGGGATTGATTTCAAAAGGACAACGTCGAGTGGTGGTGGGGGGAAGTGAAGGGGCAGCCCTTGGCTTTGGCCTACTTTCAATAATCTGGGTGAACTGAGCAGATTGGAGACTGTAATTTTTCCTTTCTGTGTCTTGAACATAGAAAAGTCTTCTGTTTTTCTCTAACTCACTGTCTGCCACTCCACGCCCCTCCCCCTGCCCACCCCCCAACATCTCACTCGTGGTGTTGAGAGCAACATCTCCCTATGTGGATATTCTGACTCACTCCTTTCCAATAACACCCTCTTCCTTGATAAATCAATACCCTGACCAAAGTGATGGTGCATTTAGGTCATTAAGCAAAGCAGCCATGGCAGGAGAAATGTGACAAAGTTTCGTTTCCAAGGCATTTTTGCTTTCGGTCTTATTTACCTGGATAATGTAATAAAAGTACAGATTCTAAAAACTGACCAAGAAGAATGTTGATTACACCAGGCTGTGATGATCGAGCAAAGAAACCAAGAACGGGTAGAGAATGAGCTCTCACGGAAAGTCCTGAATTGTCTTGACAGATCACATCCCTTCTCTGAACTTCAGTTGACTTGGGGTAAGGAATGGAAGAGATGTTCTCTTTCTGAATCTTTGCTCTAGAATTGTATGACCCCGTGTCTCTTTTTTATGGCAATGCCCAAATAATATGAAAATCATCAAACCTCAGGTTTCGTCCTTTTCAGGGGCTTGTTCATTAAGACATGACTATCTTTGGATGATGGCTCCCGTAAATCTTACAAGACACTCTGGACATCAGCTGACCGTACCTGCCTACCAGAGATGCCAAGAAGCTGCAAATGGCACTACCACCAATAATGCAAAGCACAGACAGCTTCAGGTAATAATACTTCAAGGACTGCTAGTAGGAAAATTTGACTGCAGGTTTTAATGTTTTATCTTTTCAATTCTCTCACTCACTCTCCTCCTCTTATATACTTTCTCAGTAAAATACATTCCATTACATTTTATTTAAAAATTATAAAGTTCAGACAAACAAAATGGAAAAAAACAAGAACCTTGAATAACCTCACCACTGAAAAATAAATACTATTCGCAGTTTTATATGTGCTTTTGGGTGTGTCTCAGTGTACTTACAAGGCTGTGTGTGTGTGTGTGTGTGTGTGTGTGTGAGAGAGAGAGAGAGAGAGAGAGAGAGATAACTTCCAAATCAACTTTCCAGAAAAATATAAACATTTTTATAAACTTTCATAAACCCTTGAAATGTTTTAGGGGCATGCAGCTTCTTTCCATTTAGAATACACTTCAGAAGGTCAATAATATATTTTAATCAGTAAAAAGAGCCCCATATTTATGTTGTCTCTGAGAAAAGCAATTTACAAGGTTGATCTTTCATAGGGAAACCAGATGACCATCTTTGGGAAGGCCATGTGTGGCTTGGAATAACCAAAATAGGTGGACAAATGCCCCATGCTCTGTTACAAAACTGAGAACCACCAGGAGCTTTTGGTTCCATCATTGGTTAAACATTTATTGAACATCAACTGCACGTACAACTTCATTGTCTATGCTGGGGGATGATGATAAAAGTATAATACATTCCTTGTCCCCTGAAGAAACTTAGATTGTAAAAATTTAAAAAGTTAAGTTCTAGCACTCATTTTTTTCAAACTAAAATCTTATGCTAAAATGAATATATAAAATTGATCAAAGCAGATTGTCCTGGAGCATGCAGAAGTAGAGATCTGAAGAGCCATCCAGGCGGCCCCTAAGGGCTCCACAAACTACAGTGTGAAAACCAATAGCTCCTGAAGAGGCATGGATGCAAAGATGGGTGAAGTCGTGCGGGTATGAGTGAGGCTGGTCATGGTGAGGAAATCAGTGAATATGCTCCATCTGTGAGGGGGGCACTCTTTCTGGGACTTTGCCTTTATCCATCAATTTAATCCTCACAACAATATGGATATTATAGCTATAAGCATTCTTATTTGATGGCTAAGGAACCTGAGGTTTGGAAAGAAAATGACTTACCCAAAATCTCACAGTTATATTTGGCAAACCTGACGTTCAGATGCACGTCTAATGACTCTCACATCCATGACAACTCTTACACTTAAGAACGCAAGAGTTGAGCCCTGGCTGGTGTGACTCAGTTGGTTGGAGTGCCGTCCTGTAAACCAAAAGATCACAGGTTTGATTTCCAGTCAGGGAACGTGTCTGGATTACAGGCTTGTTCCCAGTTGGGGCTTGTGCAGGAGGCAAGCGATCGATGTTTCTCTCTCACATTGATGTTTCTCTCCCTGTCTCTCTCCCTCACTTCCCCTCAGGTGAGGATAAAAATAAGTGAATGCCACACACACACATAAAAATGTGTAAAGACATACACATTTAAAAATTAGAGGTAGTGGCCAGATCAGCTGTGTCTTTCCCAGCTTTGCCAGTGGGAGGGGCAGCAATAGAATGACAGCTAGAAGTCTGGGAAGAACATAAATATTCTGAGTGTATCCATTGGGACAACCTAAAAGAGAATGAATCTTCCAAGTAGGTCATAGCAAACAAAGATTGATACACGCTGATATATACACTATGTGTGAGGAATTCTGAGGATGACAACCTTTATTGCTTAGAAAACCTATCTGGAGGAGGCAGGAATTGGTTTAGAGTTAAAACAAAGCTTGGTAGCCTCAGAGGATCTCCCTCCCAAATATTTATTAATTGCTGCGTTATTTTAACTTACATCCACAAATTCTTTGATACACCTTCCTCCAGGCAGTAGAGTTTAGTCCCCCATTCCTCAAAAGTTACAAGACATAGGTAGTAAGTTAAATACTTCCATAATAGGACCCTAAATCAAGCTTTTCTGACAATTAAAGCAAAATAGAAATATATGAGATTTCATTGTTGCCATTCCCTGACAAAAGGAAATCAAATTCATTTGCAGAAGCAAACAAAAAAAAATGTTTTTTTCTTTTGTTGCTATTTTTAAGGTGGGAACAATCACATAGGTCTTAGATTAGCTCACTAGTGACCAAATAAGAAACTTCGTCAAGGACACAGAGAAGCTGTGTGGAGGGGTGAGCCTTGCACAGCTCTTGATCAAAGGGCTTCATGTTGACAATCAAATTGTAACTGAACGAAGGCATTTCTGCAAGGTCGGAGATAATGTGAGCCCACTAGTTTGTTTTATGACTATCCGAATTGATTCTGAGAAAATTACCTTGAAGAATTGAAAAGAATGAATAGTTAAGCACCCCTTTTAGCACAACACTCTCTTACAGAAAAGGTTTCATGATTCTCTATTACCTACAGGTTTCAAACTAAATATTCTGTAGTGAAAGAGCTGTGCCTCAGAGACTTTTTAGTGAATTCCATCATAAACAATTTGTACTTAAGCATTTGCCAAAGGTTCTTATACTTCTTATTGACTTTGGCTGCTGGCAAGTATCTAGTGGATTTGTTAAGATAGGAATGGAAGGAGTGAGGTTAGGTGGGACCAGAAAAGGCGTACATGCCAAGAGAGAAGCTGGGATACTACCGAGATCTTCTCAGTACCAGGTGACATGGGTTTGGACTGAAAAGGTAATGACAGGTATAAAAAGGATAATGAACATTATATAACTTCCTTTATGTATTAAAAAATACTCATTGAATACCTACCACTGTTCTAGTTTCTTTAGATGCATCAGTAAAGAAAACATATACATATACAGATTCTAACCTTATAATACTTATATACTAGTGGAGAGATAGACAATAAACAATTAAATAGGTAAATAAGTTTCATCATTTACCATGGATAGACAGTAAGTGCTAGGAAGGAGAAAAATAGAGAAAGTAAGAGAGACCGGAAATGGAGGAGTACCTGTTGCAATTTTAAATGAGTGGTCAGGGAGAGACCTTGCTACGCAAGTGCAATCTGAGCAAAGCCTAGAAGAGATGAGGCAGTTAATATGTAGATATATGAGAGAAGACTCTCATGGTTCAGAGGGAAAGGGCAGACCTGGGGCACAGCCAGGAGTTGAGTGAGCTAAGGAGAGGAGGAGGTGATATCAGGGAGGTGATATGGGCCTCACAGGTCACTCTTGGAGCCTTAGCTCTTCTGATGCTACAGGAGCCACAGGAAGGTTCTGAGTAGAGGGGGTGACATGACCCGACTTCGATTTTAAAAGGCCTTGTCTCACTGGGGCAAGGAGAGTGACAGAAAGTCCACTTTGTGAAAGAACCATTGAGCCATGGAATTAAACAGAAGCAGGTGCCAAGGACTGCCTTGTGAATGACCTCATCTGAGCTGGCCAGAGAATCTTGTCACAGCAGGAAGCTGACGAGAGGAAGCCTCTTCCCTAGTTTTCCTGGTTGCATGTTTCTTAGGTGGGTCAATTGAATTAAATAGCAGTTCCAGGGTGTCCTGGTGACCAAGGAGCTGGCCTGCCTCTGTTGCCCACTTGGGCCTCGGTCCTGGGTTCCTCACATATGTCTCCAGTATCATCACTTTGTTTTGCAAGAGATGAGAGTCTTCAAAATCTCTTCTGCGGCATTTTCCTCTGGGCAGACACACCCCCAGCAGCCTTCTTCATCAGGACTGGGAAAAGGAAGCAGATATTTTTCTAGATAAATCCCCTCTTTTTCTTGGATTCTCTTAAAGTGATTCTCAACACTGTCGTTCTGGAGAGAGGCACGTGCATTTCACAATTCAAGAAGGGATAAAGAGGTTCGAAGTAGCTCGATCCCAGATGGGCCTTTGAAGCCACACGGTCTAATAGAAATATAATTCCAGCCACATATGTAACTTTAAAAAGTCTAGCAGCCACATTTCAAAATGCAAGAAGAAACAGGTGAGATTAATGTTAACATCTTTTATTCAACTCAATAGATCTAACATATTACTTCAATATGAAATTAATATAAAATTCTTAAGGAGGTATTTTAATGTTGTAGACCAAGTCTTCAAAGTCTGGTGGGTAGGTTATACTTCAGCACATCTCAGTCCAGACTCGCCCACTTCAAGGGCTTAGTAGCCACGTGTGGCTGCCCAGTGGCTACTGTGCTGGATAACATGCCTCTAGAGCTACAGAACCCAAAATGCTGTATTGCTCTAAGCCAACTCACTTTGTACACAACTGTTTTGTGCATGGAATACTCAGGATCTGTAGAAGCTGGGCTATAAAATTGGAATTTGGTCTTACTTGATAGAAGGGAGGTGGAAAATATCTCCATCACACCCCATCCTCAACCGCAGTTTATTTTCCACCCTCTGCACTGAGGACATATGTAAATAAAAAAAGGCCTTGTAAACAGGCAAAGTGTTTTGCCCAGGCTTATTACTATTATGACAAGTGCTTGTTCTGTCTTTGGTGTGTATGGACTACTCCTGTCAGTGCGTACTTGAAGAGTAAAAAGGTACTCCAAGAGCAAATAGTCAGCCTGTGATAAGGGTGATGGGCTCACTCCAGGGGTTTAGCCCCAGAAAATGTGACACTCCCATTCAGGGCAAGCAGATCTTTATTTGAACCAGGTTTTCTCTAGTTGCTACTGTCAGGGTAATTTATGCCTAAGGTTTGATGTGTTTTTAACCGAGACAATTTATTTCCAGGCCCCTGTCAAGGTTGTCCCTATTTTCTGTTGGTGATTATTGGTCCTGGTTGGAGAAGTCTCACCAGCAAATACAGCCAACTGAGCAAGAACCCAAGTTTCAGCCGATGTTTGAGCTGGGTGAGTCGCAGCCTAGAATAGAAGAAAGGAAGCTGGAAGGTGTCTCTGCATGGCTTATAGAGTTGCTCTTACTTCCTCCTAAAATCAAATGCAGGTTGTTGAAGACATCCAGGAATAATGTGCTAAAATTGCTGAACAGGCCCAATCAATAACAAGGGCGTTGAGGGCAGTGGAGGAAAGAATTAAGAAAATATACAGGTATTTTACTGGACCAGCTGCATCTTGAGGATTGGGTCTGTCTAGACACATACACCCTTTTTGTCAAATGAATGACTGATATAACTAATACATTTTATTATTCTTTGGCTCAAGACAACTATCAGTTTATGCCCTTGTGCCTTTTCACGAAGTCAAATTACAGAATTCTGAAGATTGTATAATTGAACCAGATCACTTTTAAAAATCTCTATGAGACCCTATAATTCTGTAATTTGACAGGAAATGTGCTAATGAATATCAAATACCATCAGGCCTGAAAAAATGAAAGCTTTAATTGCATTTGGGGGTAGCTACTACAAACAATATTTGTCAATTATTTCTTGGCCCTCACTAACCTAAGAGCTGGGCTCAAACTACTCTAAATATGAGATTACACAGAGTAAGGAGGATTTTTTTGTGATTATTGTTGGTAGATAAAGCACTGGCTGAGAAAGCCCATGATACCAAGCTCTGGCCCTGCATCTTTGTACTCTAGATCTCCGTGGGCCCTGGTATTCATAACTGGACTGCATAACCTGCCGAATACTATGGGTTGTTATGTTTTATATGATCTTAAGTGGTGAGGCTGCCCAGGGCCACATCTTTGCCCAAGGGCTGTGACAAATACATGAGGTCTCATAATTCCTCAAACATTATGCGGGACACTGTGTTTGCTCCAGGTTTTTCAGGCCCAGGGTAAACACGCAGTATGACTCATATTTGCAGCAGTGAAGGTCATCAAATTCCGAGAAATCCAGGACAGTGAGAAGCTCAGGAAAGAAACCATTGACTTGGAAAGTGAGCAGTTGACAGGCTCGGGGTCAACCTTCTCAAAGGTAGGCAAAGGGATAATTTTCCTCTCAGCTGTCTCTCACCACCCAGATGATCTTACTGCCAGAGTAACTGCCCTAAAATCAAAGTCCAATCTAGTCATTTCCTAACTTACAAACCCTAGATGGCTCCTCCACACCTGCAGAGTAAACACTTTCCTGAGGGATTTTAGAGTGTTGCCATCTGACCCCAGGCCATCACTCCAACCTCAGATCGTGTTACATCCTCTGTGCGCCCTGGGTGATACCCAGCCCACTGGACATCTCATTATTCTGCATTCGTTCATCCCCCTACATCTCTGTTTTGGGCAACAATGCCCCCTCTTGGCTTCATGGTCTACACAAATCTTTCTTATTCTTCAGTGGCCTACTCAGATAATCCCTCTGGTGTCTGCAGCCCACCAGGCATCCCTGTATCCCATAACAGACTACTTACACCTTATTTTTGCTATAAGTTGTTTCTGCTTTTGATTAGAATTCTTTGTATAAATATCCATTCCTCCCTCCTTTGAAGCTTTATTTTTGAAGACATAAATCATGTCTTATTGTTTTTCCCACAGCTCTGTATCACTTAACAATGGGGATACATTCTGATAAATGCTCCTAGGATACAAAACTCTATAGCATGTTATTGTACTGAGTGCTGTAAGCAATTGTAACACAATAATAAATGTCTGTATATCTGAACATTTCTAAATATAGAAATGTACAGTAAAAATACAGTGTAAAAGATAAAAATGGTCCACCTATATAGGGCATTTACCATGACTGGAACTGTCAGCACTGGAAGTTGCTCTGGGTGAATCAGTAAGTAAGTGGTCAGTGAATGTGATGGCCAAGGACAGTACTGGACACTACTGGAGACTTTATAAACGCTGTCCCACAAGCCTTCCCTCTGCTTCCTTTCAAGAAGGTCAGAAATGGTACATCAAAGCTGCCAATGCTGCTCCACGAACAGGGGTGTGGGCTGGATTGATTGGAAATATCAAGGAGAACTGGCTGGGTAAGGCATAAATCACTGGAATAGTGATCGTCAGTAGGGAGTGAAAGGTGGCCTTAGGGTTAGTAGGAATAAGAAATCAAGATGGAGAGAAAAGGGAACATAGGTCCTGTCAGTTGCTCATGAACCACACATTCTTCCATTTTTTATAGGAAAATTTAGGTCCATTATAATCTTTCAGGACTGCCATCGTATATGTGGTCCATTGTGGTCCATCGTTGACCTAAACGTGGTTATACAGTGCGTGTCTTGATCCTTGCAGGTGGTAGATACTGTGTGTCGGTTACAATAGATGAGTCTGTGTTCTGACTAATGCAAAGGTTAGGAGCCTGACTTTGGACCCCAGAATACTTGATTCAGTCCTTTCACTCTCTTATTTGAATCCCTCCAAAGGCCGCTCATGAATGGCTGCTTTCATCAATTGCAATGAAAAATAATTTCTACATTTCCTGACCAGCCAA
Organism: Glossophaga mutica; assembly: GCA_039655065.1. Lineage (NCBI taxonomy): Eukaryota > Metazoa > Chordata > Mammalia > Chiroptera > Phyllostomidae > Glossophaga > Glossophaga mutica. The sequence goes on from CM077308.1 coordinate 27,528,229, forward strand.
CAAGATTCAATTTGCTCAGGTCCTTGACTTCATCCTCTATTTCCTCGCATACTCTTCTCCCATGTTCGTTTCCTCATAAGGGCCTTTGCACCTGCTCTTCTACCTGCCTGGAACACTGCTCCCCACCCCCAGCCTGCACCTCAGCCCACAGGACTACTTCGCCATCAGTTTACTGCCTACCACCTCAGACAGGTCCTCCTTGGACACTCAATCTAACAATAGAGCCTCAGCATCACCACCCCAGGATCGCACTTTCCCTTTAACCCTGCTTTGCCATCTTGATAGCACTCAACATAATCATGCATTGAATTTCCTATTCTTTGTCTCCCCGTATTATCTGTCTAAATTGGGAATTGGGAGTTTTATCCATGTACTTCCATCCTATGTTGGTTGACATTTGCCTCCACAGGTGTTAATTCTTTGCCTGATTCTGAAATGCCTGGGGATTAAGATATCTCCATGGATAGAAAACAAAAATGGTAGGTGCACATTTGAGGCCACACACTATCAGTGCCAAGTGATGGAAGCCTTCAGGGAGCAGCTCAATTCAAATGTATGGCTGAGGGTTGGTGAGGCGGCACCACAGGCTTCCAACCCAGTTCAATAGCCCTCCCCTGTCCCCTGTAGATATGGAAGAAAGGGATTTAATCTCTAGGACTCTACTCTTCATGCATTGGGTAGAGCAGTGCCTGGCCTTAGCTGGTACTCAGCAAATGTTAGCTGAATGACTGGATTGAACTCCTTGTCTCTCTTTGTCTCTCTTTTCTCACCTGTAAAAGGGCAATAATAACCCAACTGATCTTGTGAGGTTGTTGTGAGTGTTAAAGCAAATAAAACACAGAAGGTGCTCAGCACAGAAAAAGACCACCATATACTGTAGGGTGTTATGATTCAGCTGTGTGATTTTAGTGTAGAGAAGATGACTTAATTCTTCCAGTCTTCAATTTTTAATAATCATAGCTTTACCTTTTTCCAAGCTGGAATAAGTGAAAAATGGGATAATCTACAAAGGTGACAGTTTCGTACAGATATACACTGTTATTATCTCTCACCATCCATCCTTTCAAGTTGAGGGGTTAGTCACAGCTGGAAAGGCAGGCGAAATACCTTGTCCTCAGGAGGCTTCTAGTCTAATGAGGGAATGAGATAATAAACAGAATAGCTGTTTAGGAACTGGCCCTGAATTTTTGTGTCCTAGACAATCACTTGACCTCTGTGGACCCTGTATTCATAACCAAACTAGGTGATCTGCCAAACCCTATGGGTGCTGGCATTTTTTTAAAAATAAGCTTCTGTGGAGAAGCTGCCCAGGAAATGAGATTTTCACAAAAACCTGACAGAAAGACGGGGAACAAGCTGAGTATTCTTGTCAAATTACATTGTTTTGTCTTTTAATTTGGATATGCTAAGCAATGCTGTGGCAGCAAACACCCCAGTGGGTCTCGACATCAAAAGTTTATTTCCTGCTGGTACTGCACGTCCATTCTACTTTGTCAGGGAGTTGCCTGATGTTGTCCTCACTCAGGGTCAAAGGCTCTGCCGCTCAGAATGTCATGTTACCGAGGTAGGGAATAGACAGGGCTGGAGAGTCACTCACTGGCAATTAAGTGCCCCAGCCTGCAAGTGACACGCATCACTTCTGCTGCCATCTATTGACCAGTCACATGGCCTTGCCCACCTGCAAGGGGGCAAGGAAATATAATCCTTCCATGTGTGCCCGAAAGGGGAGGAAAACTGGGTGCAGATAAACAATGGAAATTTCTACTACTTTTGATGATGACTTTTTCCACATAAAGTATCACAAAAATACTTCTAAAAGATCTTTTACCTTGGGAAATTTCAAACACACACCAAACAGAATAGTATAATGAACCACTTATCCCCCCACCCCCCCGCACACACACACAGAATCTATCACCCTTCAACACACCGCTATTTCTAACCACTGGAAAAATTTTGATTGTTCAAAGGAGCTTCATTTATTTATCTAATCTCTTGTGTTGGACATTTGGGTATTGCCAAATTTTGCCATTATAAATCATACGGCAATAACATCCTTTCTCATAAGTTGTCACTTATTTAATTATTTCCATGTGATAAAAATCCTCTGGCCTTTCTAATAACAACTTCCAGACCCACCTGCCTCCCTCGGCTGACTTCCTGGGTCACTGTTCAGTCCCAAGGCAGCACTGGGTCCTGGGGTAAAAGACAGGACAGGGCGGCAGGAAGTATATCAAAGCAAAATATTTTTCTACTTTCAACAATACTCTTGACTGGTATGTATTTCAAAGAAGATATGATTAATACATAATTTATCAGATGGAATTAGAATGTGATTTGTGATTTTTGAGCTAAGCATTTCTTAAAAGACGATTTAATCTCAAAAAATTTTCAAAGCTGCATTTCCCCAAAAAGCTTTCACTCCCTTACATAAATCCTCTTACTTGGGACAGCTGTTGGAGTGAGGGCGGCCTCACAGATGGATGGAAAGACATGAATCCTGATTTCAGGATTTTACAGCTGTGCCACCTCAGACAAGTTATTTAGCCTCTCTGAGCCTCTAGTTTTTTGCGTGTTTTTTTTCCCCATTTGTAAAATGGCAATTCTAACTCACAGGTCTATTATAACATGATGTTTATGGAAAAATTACTAGACCTGGCATTTGATGGGTGCACGATAAAATCTTCCTTTTTTTTTAGTTCATTCTTTCTCTTTTATTTTCAGAATATACTCAAGACATGATTTTGAAGGATGGTGTTCATGTTATAGTTCTTAGCAAGTATGTGTCTTCTTGAGGACATATCCAGCAATCAACACAATTGCTTGAAAATTAGTGTTTTTCCATGACACCAAAACCAAATTTTGGAAAATTCTTTCAGGTAAGTCCTTTCCTTGGAAAATTCCCATTCTGTCATTTGCAGCAACCAAGTGCTATTTACCCCAGGACCCAACACCTTTCAATTTGTTATTTTCAACGTTAATAAATGATTTCATTCATTTCCTGTTTGCCTCTGCTCACCAACCTGCCAGTAGCAGTCACATGCCGGCCTTAAAATAACTGCACTGGTAAAAAACCAATTCAAATTATTAGTAGGACATCTGTAATTGTGTTACATAGTCACTCCAACTGGAAATGGGCAGACATGGCTCCTTACTTCCAGCGGTGTGGTTTGGTGAATGCAGTGAATGGGTTTAGAAGGACTTGGACAAAAGGGTGTCATAAAACTTGAAAGGATGTATTTAAAGTGAGCAAGAACTGAAGGCTCTATCTTGCTCTTGTTATATTCTCCAGAGGGCCTGGCACACACCAAGCACACAGTAGGCATTAATAAGTGCCTGTGTTGAGCGGATACCAATGAGGAAATGTTCTCCCTCTCCAAATTCAATTTTGCTCCAATCTTTGTTCAAGATCGTTCCTATGTTGGTTCCCTGCCCCCCAACATCTGGGTTTTCTTTGCTCCTATGGTCAAACTCTTCTTTATGTTTCTCAGGTCACGCCTGGTGGAGAGCTGCAAGACTTCGGTAAATGTTTGTTGAATGAACAGAAGATACAAAAGATCTCCTGCAAAAGATACAGAGGCCAAACTTTGAAAGTTTTGAGAAAGGGAGAAAAAGGGGGGCGGGGAGGGAAAGAATGCCCGCTTTGTCCGTAGACACTGAGATGTGCGATTTGAAAGTGTCCCCCACAAGGTGGGGCAGCAGATCTCATCTCGGTGCACTAAAATGAATACCCATTATTCATGGCTTTCTGCTGGTGAAATTTAACGAAGAAAACTCAGAGCAGCGTTCAAATCTGGTTTCTCAACAGTGATTTTGGTGACTTGAGTCGTGTTTTTTCATCCTTATTGCTTTCAGATATACATAAATCTTTTTTCCTCTCCATTTTTTTCATGCATGTGAAATACGATACCTTTCAGTATTCTTGGGTTCTTTTGGAATCCAGACTTTTCACTTCCTCCACATCTGCTATGAAACCAAATATTGATTAATGTGACCTATAAACCTAACCATTTAAGTGGGGCCAATGACCAAATCCTATTCTTGGATTTTTAGGAGTTGCTATCATTTTTTTCCAATCTCTTACTTAACTTTCCTTTTTTTTTTTTTTTTTTTTTTTGGTTTATGAAAAAGATTAAAGGAAAATTATACCAGCAGTAAAGTTCTCAACCACATCTGAGGCTTAAATTCCAAGCCTTTTGACTAACATTAACCCAGACTGTCTCAGTAACTTCAAGATAGAAATGTTTCTAGCCTTGCCACTTTTGTCCTATAAAAATTACAACGTGAGAGGAAAGTACACAATCCCTAAATATCTCCAGAAGGTAGTTCCTATTTCTTTGAAAGGCTCATAAATATGACAAAGAATAGTTAGCAATAAAATAGGGATGTCACTCAATGATTCCACGGGATAAAAATATAAAGAAAAAATGGTAACCCTTGAGGTTCTGATACTCGGACTTCCACTGGTGAAAAGATTGCTGTAAAGGACGCTTCCTGTGAAGGCTAGGAGAGTCACAGTATTTTTTTTTTTCCAAACAGAGCAGGCTATCCATAGAGTCCTTGTGTTGGAAAATCCCAAGGGGTGCTATTTACATTGAAAACAACGAGACTGTGACCCTCCGTAGTTTGAGCAAAATGAGTATCTGAATGTATGTATGCAAAGGAGCAGAGTTCTCCTCAAAGTAGCCACCTCCATAGAAAGGCACAGTCCAAAAATATTACCTTGTTTACAACTTTGGAATTTCCCGAAAGGCCTGTTACATTTTTCGCAATGCCTCTCATAGCTGCCACTAATCCTTTGATGGTGGATTTGACGTCTGAAAATATTAAAAATGGTTAGGTGTCAAATCTCATGTAAATTATAGAACAACCCAAAGCATGTCTCTTTGTTATTGTTAAGAAGGAAAAGAATTCTGAGGTATTTAGATTAATTTTTCTATGTGACTGAAGTGACTGTGTAAGCTTTTCCCAAGGTGATAGGAGAAGGTAAGGAGCAAAGGAAGCCTTAATAGAATGTGCGTGGCCTTCTAACAACATCATTCTGAGGGGAGCAAATTTAATTTGGTTATTTTGTGGTTTTTTCCAGATCACCTTTTGTTAAAATCACAGGCAAAATTTAATTTGAGTGCTTATATTGCTGCCTTAGTCTTCTCAGGAATAGAATGGGAAGAATATGCTCTAAAGAGGCTGTTTCTGAGAATATATTTTAGAAAACTGATCAGTTGCTCTGGAAATTTCAAATAACAACCTAGATAGACAATTCTCTTGGCAAAACTCTGTCTTGAGGCAAAGAACTTGATACTCTAGCCCAACCCCACTCTGACTTGATCAACACTGAGTGATCTCCGTTCAACATCACCATTTTACAGAAGGGATGGTGAGAGGGAGTTGTCGAGAATTAACACAATTCCCGAGAAAGGTGCATTTCACACTTCACCCGTTGCTAATAGACCAATGATTCTGCATAGGATTTCCAGTTGTGAACAAAATAATTAATCAACTATATCTTCCTCTTGGTCCTTTTGGCTTGCTAATAAATCCAAGAGAGTAATAAGGTTGAACATTCTGTACTTCCCCCCAAACCAGGAAGCCACCCAACTTTAGAAGAAAAAATAATAAACTTGGCAAATCAGCCAGTGTCTACACACATCACTATTCACTTCTAGTAACCGAGAAGCCTCCCTATTTCCTATTTGCTTCTATTGAAAGTAGAATCTATTGAGGTTAGTGAGAGCTCAGTGGTAGGGCAGGTGGAGGTACGTGTGTCTCTCTGTCTTGTGTTGGTCTGCTACAGTCAAGGTGCTCACAGGATCGTGGGAGACAGTGTTGAGTGATCCCTTTTATGTCTAGACAGATATTCATAATGAAATAGATGTCTGGCTCTTGAACCTAACATCTGAGTCTGGAGGTACTTGGGTTTACAAAGGCCCAAATAAGAATGGATGACATTGTTTGGGGTGAAGCCATGGAGAGTAAGAGGAAAAATGAGCAGGCCATGGGAAGAGGGGAAGGTGATCTGCTGCTGAAAGTTAAAGTGTCACCTAAGGCAGGAGACTGACTATAATAAGAATCCTCTGTGTTAAAACACATTGGCCTGGAAAGTATTCTTCAAGTTCAAACACACCAGACATTCAAATAACCTGTCTTGATCTTCTGAATGCCCCCAAATGATTGCAAGGTTTGATGGCTTTTCTTTGGCATTCTTAGGACCCTCAATGTTAGAAGAAGCTAGAACAAGCCTCTGGGGGTTCACACTACACAGCTTCCATGACCATTTTATGAATTTCATCATAAGGAAAGCCAGTTGGACAAAGCATGGGCTCCTGCTTTTCCTCCCATTTCTCCCCCTTCCCAATTTTTCATACTGTGGAATAACATTTGAAAGGAGTTTCTCATGACCCATCCACTCTTCTCTGTTCATAAAGGTGCCTCATTCATTGCTTGGCCAAATGAATGTCTCTGCTTTGCCTAGAAATGAGGGTGTGTTAGACCAGAAAATGTTAAAATAGAGTGAGATGAGATGAAAGTACTTTCTAAAAACGCCTTTCTTTTTTCATTTCTTTTTTCCTTTTTAAGCTTTACTGTCATCTGTCTGCCAGGTGGAACTTATTTGGATAATATAGCACAGATGTACCTTGTTGTACCCAACAGATGAATTCCTGAAAAGCTGCATTTGATAGACTTTTTATAAATTGAATCACATTTTCCTGTAGGCTTGCATTAGAGTAACAGAAGCCATTATCCACATTTGACTGATCTTCAATTGGCAGAGGCCTCTAACACTTGAGCTTCAAGTTTCTCAGCCAAATCTCTATGTCAAGCAGTTAATGATCTGGAAATAATAAGCTCTTATGTGAGCTAAGGGAGCACTATACTTAAAGAAAATTTGATTGTATTCCCCTGAAAGTAAAGAATCTTTACTGCATCATGGGAATTTTCACTCATGGAATCTTGGACTACCAGGAACACTGGAAATGATGAAGTGCAAACCTCTCTTTCTTGCAAATGAGGAAACTGAGGCTGTGAATGTTGATTCATCTGGGACAGCATGCAACAATATAATATGAAGCAAAGAAGAACAATTTTGAGGTTAGCAGCGTTGAATCCAAATGTTTTCTTCCCAGTGTCCTAGATATTTGGCTTTGGGAAAGCATTCATTCATAACACTTCGAACCTAGTTTCCTCATCTTCAGGACAGAGGTAGTCAGGAAAAATGGCAATGGAAGGAGCATTGACTTGGGGTGGTGAATACACAACACAATGAACAGATGGTGTGTTATAGAAGTGTACCCCTGAAATCTATATAATTTTACTAACCAATGTCACCCCCCAAAATTCAATTTAAAAAGATAGAGATATTCTTACCGTCCTTGTGGGGCTGTTGTGAATGTTAAATGAGGTCATGTATATAAAATGATAACACAGTGCCTAAATGCATTAAGGGTTTAATGAATGTCTTCTCCTCAGTTTCCCTTTTTATTTTTAAGGTAACACTTAAAACATGTATTTCTTTTAAAATTGCAAAATGCTTATTACTGAAAGTTAAAGAAAGTCAAAGAAGATAGAATAAAAAGCAAATGGTCTCTTTTTATCCTCCTACATGCCAAACCCCTTTCCCCAAACCTCTTTCTAAAGAAAAGCACTGCTAACAGTTTGGTTTGCTTTGTATCCTTCCAGAATGTTTTCTTCACCATCTTTCCAGGTGAAACACAGCCTGTGCTCAAGGCCTTATTAGAAACTTCAAAAAGCTTTTGCATCAGCCCACTATTGCCATAAAAATGCTGTGTAACAGAACAACCACAAAATCTCAGTGGCATACAGCCATTAGTATCTGTTTCTCATACATACATCTGAGGGGCAGCTGGGTGGCTCTGACGATGTTTGCTGGGTTTGCTGGGCTTTGCCCCACGCAGAAAGTTCCAGCTCAGTTCTGGTCCATGGGTAGGGTTTGGTTCTAGGTTCAGTTCAGGTCGGCGGCATGCTTCTCATTCTTCTGGAACCATCAGGGCACATGGGAATTGTTCTTTTCACAGCAGAGGTTTGAGTGATGAGTGGTTGTGTGTGATGTCTCTTGAGGACAAAGCTTGCAACAGGTTCTCTGTTACTTTGGCCCAAATTCCATTGACCAAAACAAGTCACATAGCCAAAAGTGGGTAGGGAAGTAACTCCATCTCTAAGGAGAGAAACTGACAAGTCACATGGCAAACAGCATGGCTAGACAGAGGAGCGGACAATTGGAAATGATAATGCAGTCCTCCATAGCCACAGCAAAGGCAAGTCCAACTGAAAGCAGAGCATGTCCCTTCTCGCCCCAAAGCCAGACTCTACACTCCTGGTGGCCAAGAACCATGGTTGTTTTGTTTCTTGCTCTACTTCCAAAATCAAATTTGGAGCTTGGAGGGAAAAAGGTATTCAGTAACTATTTGTTGAATGAATATCGAGAATCCTGGTCCAGGAGAGTCCAGGAAACAGACAGAATGAATATTAACCAAAAATGTTCACTTGTGTGTATTTGTGAAGCTGCCTCTTTTCCTCCAGAGCTCAACATACATTTGTCAAAATGCGAGTTGGCAGCCAGGATTCAGAGCCGGCCAGAGGTTCTGGAGTTGGCCCTCTGTCAGTCCGCGGCAATTTTTATGCCAGTGTAAACCTTTGCTTAATTGCTCTGGCCTGACTATCTGAGAATGGCAAGCCCATCAGTAACATGTGGAAATAGAGAATGCACCCACAGCCTGCCTTTAAATGTCAGCAGTGTGGCGAGGCTGTTGGCCTGGAATTTAGATACGGCCTCCAACCCAATTGTCCTTTATAATTGTTGTGATAACAGACAGAGATGGTAATGGGAACACTTTGGGGCGACCTGAAGGGAGACTAGCCCACAGAGACTGTGGAAAGGACTTATTTCTGAGCGGGGAGGAGGGGTGGCTGAGTGGGGAAGCTAGAAGCTGCTGCCTTTGCTGTAGTGCGAGTGCTGGGATCCCGTGGAACTTCCTTGATCCACGTCAATTCCCTTCAGGTTTGCCTCAGGGCCATCTATTCCTCTTTGTGTGTTACTTAACGTTATCTTCCAGATAATCATAGTGTATTTATATAATTAGCCTAATTGTAGAAAACTGTGTGCCAGCGCTGTGTAATTATGCTGTGCAGTGGTACAATCTGTAGGCAAGAGACACTGTGCATGCAAACCGGCCACTTGATCCTTCTCCCCATTCAGGGACTTTTTTCCTTTCAAGGTGCCAGAATGGAAGAACGGGCCTCTTTGTAAATCCATTATCTGCAAAACAAGGCCCATGACAAAGGCGCTTGCAGGAAAACAAGGGCTTTGTAAAGAGCCTCGTGTTTGGCACTGGATGTCAAAACCATGTGCCGCAGCAATGCTGTGTTGTCTCTGGAACAGGCAAAGATTTTCCTCCCTACACTGAGCAGCCAGAGGGGCGAATTATAATCTTGTGGCTGATTCCCTCACTGTCTCACTGAGGGTGATTTTGAACTGAGGTCCTGTGTATGCTGTCCTTAACACAGGCCAATTAGCACGAGTTTGGGGGTGATGGGAAGGCCTCTCCTTTCACAGAACATCTCTGCAATCCACCTGACCACAAATGCCATTGTCCAGGCCTTAGGGTGGTCATAACAGGGACCGTGTGTTGAGCATTTTAAACCTGCCAGGCCAGGCTCTGTCCTGCACATGCGTTGTCTTGCTGAACCTGAACACTCTCCCTGAAGGGTAGGTAGTATTGTCATTTGTATTTTACAGATGAGGAAGCTGAGTCTCCCAAAGCATGAGTCACATAGCCCACAGGTAACTTCACAGCAATATGAATCTACATTCTCTTTGATAGGGGACTCAAGACCTGGAAAATTTTAGCTTAAGGAAAAGTTATTAAGCCTAGCAAGTAATGTGTGTATGTTAAAGCTTTTGTTTCAGAAACTACAGATAAGCCCATCTTGGCTCCTGGGAAACAGCCAGCCTCCTGGGGCACTGGCTAGAGATTACCGCCTGGGGACTAGTTGGAGACATCCGGGTCTTTGTATCAAAGAGGAGACAGACCTTCCCCCTCCCCTTGGGAACAGCACTGCCCAGAAAACAAATACTGCAGCTTCGCTCACCTAATCCTCCCTGAATTTCAAAGCCTTCACCACACCTTGTTTGTCTTCCCCCACCTCCCGTAAAAATTCTGGCCAGGAAAGAGAAGGAAAGATGGTTCGTCATCTTCTCAGATTGCAGGCCATCTGAATAAAGCACTCATAAAAGATTCAATCACTGTCATTGCTTATTGGATTTGTTAGTGACAGGCAGCCCGAGTGCCAGTGTCTTTTCCGGTTACATCTTGAGTCCAGAGCTCTTGCTCATACCATTCTTTTGGGTTGAAGTGTCATCCAGTAGTGCACATTTACTTTTTTCATATCTAACACAATTTTAAATTTTATTTTATTTTTTTAGATTTTGTCCACTTATACCCTACTTCCCCCCATGAATCCCCACACTATTGTCCATGTCCATGAGTGTGCTTGCTTTCATTGTTGGCTTGGGGGGCAGGGTGAGGATTAAAGAAGGGCTGGTGTGAGAGCAGGGCACACAGCTGAAAGGACTTAAGGGCATTGGCGACCACTGGGTGGAAGCCAGAAAAAAGGATGAGGATGATGCATTGAAGCGGGCAGGCGGATGCAGAAAATCAGTTGTACCAGAAACCAGACTTGGTGTTGTATAGGTAAGATGGAATTGTAGACTTCACCAGAAAGTCAACTTCACTGGGGCAGCACACTTCTATCTATAACTCTCAGTAAAGTTTTGCACTCCAAGAGATAATCAGTAGGTATTAGCCGAATGAATGAAGCTCTTGGGTAAGTAGGAAACTCAGATGCCTATAGTCCAAGCAGTTATGAAAATAAATGATGTTGGCCAGATTAGAAACAAACACACAAACAAACACAACACAAAAGATGACAAATGCTAATAGGGAGGAAGGCCCAGAGTATGTGTGTGACTTCCCAAAGTCATAAACACAGTGAGTAGCAGAACTATGTATAGCACCCAGGTCTCCTGATGTCTGCCCAGTGTTTTTTCTGTTGCCACAGCTACTCAAGCTCACAGATGTGTATTTATCGCATCCACAATCACAGATTTGTTGATTAATTAATTGCTCTCATTCTACCAAGACCCAGAGAAAGAAAGGGACTTTCCCAGGATATTGGGGCAGGTAAGTGGCATAGCTAGCTGCCCTGGCCATTAGCTTAAGGCTCTTTTTACTTATCCATGGGGACTCGTATATAGTCAGGAAGTACCCTGGCTTAGTAGGCAGCCCAAGCACTGTGAGAGATCATTAGGCTGTTCTTCTACCTGAAAATTGGGACATATTTTTAATTGTAAATGCAGAAGTAAAACACTGTTAAGACAAAAATTGGAATTATATTAAAGATGGTTGCCTCATAACATCAGAGACTATTAGATCCTGAAGGCCTTTTAGAGAGCAAAGAATCCACCACTCTGGTGTTACAGATGAGAAAACTAAGGCCCAAAGGAATTAATGAGGAATATTTTTGTCATTTATATTATGGTATATACTGTCTCTTTTGTGTCATTCAGAAACCAGAAAAAGTGAGACAAAGAACAGAAACTTGGTTGACTGAAGTAAGTTCATAACCCCTGCCATGAGTGTTTAATTCTTTCCCACTCACCAATGCCCCTTGCCTCTGGAGCATTTAAGAAAAATTATCACCAGGACAGATGAAATGAGGTTTCATAAAGGGATGTGGACTAGATGATGCTTAGATATCTTTATTTCTGTTTGAAGGAGCAAAGCATTTGTCCTCATATCATAATAATAGAGGATACTCTTCAGTGTTTAAGAGAAGGGAATCATTCCAAGAAAGCAGAGCCTTGAACTAAGAGAAAAAAAATTGCAGAAGGAGGCAAATGTGTGCCAGATGCTCTTGCAAACCCTCTCGCATCGCAAAATGGTCAACAGGGAGCCTTCAAAGATGAGACCTGGGCTGGAAACTCAGGAGCCCATAGGGCCAGCAGGTACATAAAAGAAGGAAATAGAGAGAGCTTGACTCATCTCATCATCGGAACCAGTGATTTTAGCAATATCAACATTTTTTTTCAAGAGATGCTAGACACTTGATTTTTAAAAGTTGGGAACTAATTACATCTTTTAAAAATGCAGCGGAGGACAAAAAACCAAAAAGATGAAATCCCACATCTGAGGTCAGAGTTGGTTGCTGGCTTACCACACTGGAATCTTGGTGTTACAACTGAGCTGAGCTGACCGATTAGGGCGGAGGTTGCTCCCCCCGGTGACTATGGTAGAACAAAAGGGCAAGATGTGTGGGAGATTCATTTGGAGCCTCTGTAGACAGTCAAATTGTTTTGAAGATCTAACTCCTCTTTCCTTCCAGAAAGAAAATATATCAGTGATGGAGACAGTGTTGTTACAAAGAAAGAGCTCTGGCTTAGGAGATGGAAGTTCTAGTGTTGGTACCTCCAGTTTTTGGTTTAATGATCTTGGACAAATCATTTCCCTCTCTGACCTTCCAATCTATAAAGTGAGGTCCTCAGCCTGCCTTAACTACTTCACAGGTTTGTTGGTGACCAAATAAGATAATTTTGTGAAAGTACTTTGTAATCTATAATGTGCTATGCAAACAGGAGGAAGCCTTAAATATCTATGAATCAATTATTTATATGAGAAAATGGTGGTGTAATGGAAAAAGCACAGATTGTGAGTCAGAGAGAACATGGGTTCAAATTCTGGATTCCCCATCACCAGCTGAACTACTTTGATCAATGTTTCTGTATTTTGAGGCTCAGTTTCCTGATCAACAAAATGGGATAATAGTGTCTCTATTTCGTGCTGTTGTGAGCATTAAATCAAAGTATGTATGTGAATAATGCACATGGTACATCAGTAGGTGCTTGATAAACATTATCTCCTTTCTAAATATATAATTAGAATTCATTGACTCAGAAGGGCATGACATTATAAAAGAGAATTAATAGTTGGTGACTTTCCCTATTCTAACGAAGATATGATGTTGAACAAATTGAGAGCAAAAGGTTTAGAAACTTTTTTTTTTTAATTCTGAAAAGGAAATGAAAGGTGGTAGAAGGCTGTTGAGGGGAGTCAGTGAGGGAAAACTTTAGCTTGGTGGTGACATTTAACTAGGTTCCTTGTGCACGAGAAGGCACATGGGAGGCTTACAGTGCATGATGGGAATGAACCTTCTAAGCAGAGGGACAGCCTGGGTGAGACCCTGGAAAGAGATAGAGCAGGTGCATCCAGGAAAGAGAAGTATGGGGCACCCAAGGTATCTGAAGCCTAGATCATTGGGTAAGGGAAGAGAGTAGGAACAACCAGAAAGGTTTGAATTTCTCAGGAGTTTGCTTTATTCTGTAGACCATGGGATGCCATCCAAAGGTTTGACTCAGGGAAGAAACATGGTCAGACTCACTTTGTAGAAAGAACTTTCTGGCTGGAGCATGGAGGATGGATGGGTGAGGAGCTGTACAAGAGGCAGAGAGACCCATTAGGAAGCAGTTGAACTAGGGCCTTGGCAGTGGGGAGGGGGTGGTATCAGGGAAGACTTGGTAAACATCTCAAAAGCTAATGATACATTTGAATTATACCTCTGTAATATAGAGAAATTTTGGTACATTATTCCTGGGGGCAATATATCCCTTCCTCATCTGGACTGCTTTTTAAAACTATTATTCTGGTCAATGAAGCAGAATGTAAGAGGCTTTAACTGGCTTCATTAATAGATCAATTTTTATTATTAAGATGGTTGACAAGTAGACTAGTGGTAATACATCCCATTTTACTTCTGTCCGTCTCTCCTCCAAGTAGCATTTTTTGAAATAACTGAATGTGATTTTAACATGTACCATCATTCTAAAATAAAGTCAAAGTGGTTTTGTTTTACTATAAAACTTAAAGCAATCAGGCATCATTAGTAATACCAAAAGGGATCATATTCAAGTTAAAATTAAAATGTTACCATCTGTTATGGTCTCTGGCTTTAATGAACTTTCCAAACTTTCAAATGAAGAAACAATCAAACTTAGAGTGGAAGTACCCTGAATGAGTAAAATAACTATGTCTCCTTGGCAATTCTGGAAGAGAATGGGTGATAAATTCCATCTTCAGGGAGAGATATGAAGAAAAGAGTTAAAGAAATTTCCTGCTCTGAGTATCTGCAGGACTCCATTTAGAGTTGGTCTGTGCCACATAAATTAATTTTGCTTTAGAGAAAATAACTTTGCCCACCTAGTTCTTAGGTTCCATTACCTAAGCTGTGGCAATCACAGTCCAGTGCAGAACAGATGGCCCAATGGGGTAATTCAGGAAGGTGTAATGAAGGGATTATTACAAAGGTTAGGACAGGACAAGGGAAAACAACAAGAGATGATGAAGAAGAGCCTTGCTTTTCATCCTGGGCCCCAGAAGCCATTTCCTTCCCTAGGTCCAAAGGAGCAGGAAATAGATGGGCACTTGGACAGGGATGTCAACCCAGGAGAGGGTTATAGGAAAAAGACAGGGCTTTGGTAGAGAAACATGGCTACTGTCAACCTGTGGTCTGATGGAGTGGGGATTGGGGAAATAAATAGTCCGATCTCATGCTTTTCTCTTCCAGCTCACCTCTCATGGCCTCCTGTTGTACCTCCCATTGGCCAAACCCAACTGGAAGCCAGCATGTGGGGGATCCTGATGATATAGTTCATGGGGCTCAGCCTCTCTGAGCATAAAGCTGATGGTGGAGAGCACAGAGGGGCTCAGAAGGGGCAAACGTAGAACAGCCAATGAACGGGACTCATGAGTTGCTGATACCAGACAGGCTGCGGAGGTGGTTCGTATGCTAAAGAGAGTGGTTCTGGACTTGGCCTGTATTTCTCAGTTTTGCCTTTCATTACTTATTAGCATGGGAGGTCTTCTCATGTATGAAAAAATTTTAAAAGAATCTATCTACCAGTGTTAGTTAGAAGATGAGATGAGATGCTGAGTGCAAGGGCCTTGGCATAGTAACTGGCCCACGGAATTGATTTACAAGTCTCTGTTCTCTTCTTCATGCTCTTGGATTAGAAGGACAGGGGTATCAAAATATTGCTAAGGGATATTTTAGAAAAACACATCATTTGAGATCAAGATCACAATTTGATACACAAAAAGAAATATGCAATAGACAGAAAATCTTGGAGGGCTAATCTCACGTTAATGAGATATTTGTTATAAGAAAATGCCTTTGTGGACCCCACAGAAAAAGTTTATTTTTTCAATCTTTTTATTTGAGCCCAACCTACCTGAAAGACAGATTTGCAACAGAGAATTAGGGAGAACATTTGTTAAATGAATTAATTATTTGAAAATGTATTATATACCAAGGACTGTAATAGTTGCCTTACAGCCATTATTTCATTTAACCTCACAAAAGAACCCTTGTGAGGTTAGGTATTATTATCGCCCTTGCATGAAGGGTAATGTCATAAGGTAACTTCTCTACAGTCACAGGTAACAATAAGAACTGGAGGAGCTGGGATTCAGATGCAGCTCAGCCTGACTTCAAAGCCCCACTCTCTCCTGTATCATGTTGCACAATCGGAAAACACCCAGCCAACCCAACCACATAAACACTGTGATGCCTATAAGGTATGATTGTTTTCAAAATCACCGTTTATTATTTATCCAATACGCTCTTTCATTTATGTGATAAGTTCCCTCAAGTCTTTTGACCACAAAGTCTGTGAGCAGCAAGTTGTGGGGGAGAATACAGCCTTTTGCATGAGACAGAATCTGAATTTTGAATTCACCAATTTCAATTTTCCCACCATGGAGAAATTATTAGACCTTAATAACTTCTCTGTTATTGTTATTAAACCTTAGTTGTTATCTGCACAATGAGATAAAAATAGCTACCTGAGAGGGTAGTTATAAGAATTGAACCAAATAATGCATGGAAAAGAATTCATTACAATCTGTAGCACAAATGTTAGGAAGAGGAAATATTAGATTCAAAACTTTCTTCAGTTCAAACAAGATCGGTTCTTCAGAAGAATCCTGACATTACAGTATTTGAATGGCTTCTCCCCTAGACAGAGTTGGTTGGTACAATTAATTAATACTTAGGGCATTTGAGATTAAGCAATAAATGTCTTCCTAGGTGCTAGAATCTGGGAATACATTTGGGTTAGTTAATATATTGTTTCATTATCACTCTTTAGAGCAATAGGAGTCTTACTGTGGGCGCTCACCTCTTAATCTTTTCCTAGCATAACGAGTTCTGAAGGAAAAGCAGAGCTGTTCTATAGTCTTCCAGGGGAATGCAGCCTTCACAGGGGCAAGGACTTTGGTCTTTCTTGTTTTCTGCCTTATCTCCAGCTTCTAAGTTGAAATAGACACTCAATATGGATTTCTACGCAGTGAATGAATAAAAAACCTATTTTCAAAAAATGTGCTAAGAAATCAAGTCACCTCTTGGAACCATAGCAGTTGAGAATTTCTTATTTACATTTCCAAAAATGTATGTTGAACTTTTTATATTTTTTAGGAGTTTGAGAAGCTCTGTCCAGAGATAATGAGTCTTTCTGAAATTGTCTCCAAAACTTTGACCCTGACCCACATCAAAGACGTGCCTGTGGAGGTGCCATCTGGGAGGCAGAGACCTGGGCCTTGGCTCTGGGGCCACAGCTCCCCAGGGGAGGAGAGCTGAGCATTGTTCAATGTGTAAGAATGCCAGTGTGTCTGTTGGCTCCAGCCCGAGGGGAGTGTCTTGGCTGAACAGCTGGGCCACCCCTCTTCCTGGGCTCTAAAACTGTCTTCCTTTTGTGAAGATTATGTTTTAAGGTTTACTAAAGATTAAATTCTGTTTCACTTGAATTGATAGCTTAAAAGCTTAAAATCTTGCTCTTTGTTTTTAGTCTAGTTTATGATAAAAAAAAAAAGATTGGATTCAGATGGATGGATTTGGTTACCAATTCATCAAATTACAGGTATTCATTGCAAGTTACTACACCTTAGCATCTGATACCCTTAAGATGTTTAAATAGACACTATCTCATTTCTCCAGGGGGGTTAGCATTCCATAGCAAATGTATTTTCTAACTAGTTACTTCCCAGATAAGCAACATCAGAAGGATATTTGATGAGTTATTTCATTTTTATTTTAATAATACAAAAATGTGGTTAAAAGGTCTTTAAAGCAAAAATAATCCACTGATAAATACCCACCCTGTGTTTTTCCTATGTCAGACTTCCTTCTAAAATTTGTACTTACACAAATATTTTACATAATTAAAAATCATCCTGTTATAAACATTATTTCTCTTTTTCTCCTAATCTTATGCTGTAAATACCTTTTATGATCTTGTGCATACCTTAATTTACTTATGCATTCCCCATGGTGGACAAGTAGACTGTTTCTGGTTCTCCTTCCACAACAGGTAAAAGAAGAGCTTGTTAATTCAAAGTTTTAAAAATTGCTGTTAAATTATTTCCAAAGGCTAAATACACAGAAGAGAAATTGCTACGCCAAATGAGAAAGATTTGAAATTTGATAGCCCTCTGATTTTTAGCATTATTCTGCTCATCTGGCTGGTTGTCCATTTCTCCCCCACTGCTCCATCTGTATGCTATGGGTAGACATGACTCAGGCTCAAAATGTGTGCCATTGGATACACATTATTAATGTTTTCCCATATCTGGTTTGCATGAGTGAGAAATACATTGTTGTCCAGTTAGGCCTCATACGTTACATCAGAATAACCCAGCCAATGCTGACTAATACACATGTGAATTTATCCAAACAAGCTCTCAAACTGTATTTGGAGGATGGAAGAGTATTAACACTGTTAATGATACTCGGTGTATGTACTACTTGGCTAGTGCTTCAAACGTGTTGTATAACAACACCAAAACCCAGTGACGTAACACAACAATCATTTAATCTCATGGATCTTCTGGTTGGCACATCTAAATTGGGCTCAACTGGGCTGACTCGATGTATCTCTCATCCTGGTCTCAACAACAGCAGGTTAGCCTAGATGTGTGCTTATGAAGATGGTAAAAGCATCAGAGTTCACACCCAACTACACAAGCACATTGCAAGACCCCATTTAAATCATGCCTACTCGTCCCATTGGTCAAACAAATACACACGGCTGAGCCTGAAGTCAAGAACAGGGATATGCACTCTATATTTAGAGGGAGGGGAAGAGGTCAGAACTGGGACAGATCGTCCAATCTACCAAAATATGTGATGTA
Source organism: Glossophaga mutica (assembly GCA_039655065.1). NCBI lineage: Eukaryota > Metazoa > Chordata > Mammalia > Chiroptera > Phyllostomidae > Glossophaga > Glossophaga mutica. The sequence continues at coordinate 27,546,483 of CM077308.1, forward strand.
ATAGTACTTACCGAAGAGTGCACCGAACTGCTTTTCTCCTATATACATGGGCTGAATATTCCCACAACCTCAGTGGCTGTAGATGTCATCACTGACATTTCCTTCTCGCTAATTTAGTGAATGTAAAATGGTATCTCTGTTACCTTTATTTCTTTAAATAGCATAAAGAGAAACATTTTCCTCATTGCATGGGAATATTCACTTGTACTTCAATAGAGATCATTCTAGAATTTAAAAAATGACATTTTCTTTTTTAAACTTTGCCCTTGTAGCTGGATGTTTTAAATGTTACAGTTATACAGTGGGGAGAATCCCAGCTTTTCTTACTGCTGGACCCATCTGTGGTCATGAAGCCCGTTTGAAGACTCCTTGCTACATCTTAAAACTGATCTGATCAAGAAATGACCTCTAGGTGAAATATTTGACCAGGCATGGCTATTTAGCTCGGAGTTCCTTAAGCAAAATTCAAAACCCTCATCTTTGTGGAGACATTTATAGTGCTGGAATTGTTATGGAATGGAATAAAATGGTGTGATCTGGGCCATGTTGGCCTTGATTAAGTTTAGAAAAAATATATTTGGGTTAATTCTGAGCTCATTAGAACACCAGTTCTCCCTCATTTACCTAAAATAATTGTTATCAAGTTCCAAATGCTGTAGTATGAGAACTACATTTAACTCTGCTGGAGAACTCCCTTTCCTTACAGTGTTCTGCTTCTGTCCCATAAACTCTCCCTATAGTGCTCGGTGAAGACCATTATAAGCACCCAAGTGTGAAACTAGTTTACCTTGTGGATTAAATAGTGCTTTCCCCTTGGCTACATACAAAGTTCCACCTTAATCACTTCCCTGACATCTAAACTAATATTCAGTTATAGACCTGATACTTTGGAAAATGTCTTACAGGAATTCAAATATTATGTCAAATATTGGGCTCTTAGCTTTTCCCATATCAGTAAGTGACAGCTCCATTCTTCCATTTGCTCAAGATGGAAATCTTGGGGTCATATTCCACTCTACTCCTTCCCTCACATCCCATGTTTAATCCAATATCAAATACTTCCAGCTTTTCCTTCATAATATAAGCAGAATCTGACCACTCACCATTACAACCACTGCTACTTATCCAGGGCCAATTACAATTATTTCTCACCTGGAATAGCCTCCAAAGGAATCTCTTGGCTTTCATTCTTAGGTGCCCCAACTCTATTCCCTCTAAAACCTAAATCAGATCGTGCCATTCTTTGGTCAAAATCATTCACCAGCTTTCTACTTCCCTCTGATTGAAAGCAAAAGTTTTTACAATGGAGAGAGACGTTATGTGTCTCCCTTTCCCATTGCTCAGACAACATCTCTGACTTCTTTCCTCAATGTTAACCTCTCTCTAGACATATTTCCCCCCTGTGGTTCTGTGAGCATTTCAAGGAAGATCTACTTCAAGGTTTTTTTGCTCTTGTTTTTTCTTTGCCTTTCCTTATCTGTTCTCCCACATGTCACCCTTCATTTCTGCAAGGCCTTACTTAACCATTTATGTTTCTTACCCTATTTTATTTTTATCTATAGCACTTATTATTCACTTGTTTATTATTTATTCACTTGTTCCTTGTCTATCTCCCTGACCAGATTGTCAACTCCTTGTGGGCAGGGGCTTTGTGGTATTCACTACTACAGCTTTGATTCCTAGCTCTGGTATATAGTACATGCTCAGTTAATATCTAATTAAGAGAAACACGAGTAAATACATTAACCTCCTTCAGTGAAGTGCTACTTTCTGGAACATTTAGTTCTGATACAAGCCTATGGAAATTACTTCTTTGGCCCCATGCACTGGTAAGGAGAAAGTCATAGCTTTGTTGTTCCTGTTCAGATGGATTCCATTACTCACATCTGCATATAAGATGGCATAAGGCCTGCTCTGCAGATATTTGAAGTGTTCACTCACTCAGAAACAACACTCCTGTCTCCCACCTTCTTGAAATCTAAGGATTTCTTTATGACTAATGGAGGTTAGAACTTTTTTCTAAAGTTTTTTTGTTGGATAAAGCACCATAATAAAGTCAATGAGTTAGCAAAGATAATATTGCTAAGAAAGTACTTTCATAGCCATCTGTCCACACAGTGACCATGACCAAATAATTGAAGAAATATTGGAAAGCAACTAAAAGTCTTTGAGCTAAAACATGACTGGAAGGAACACACAATCAAAGTAAAGAAGTGAATGAATGAACGCACAGATCATTAACCAGCTTATTGTATGTCTGCTTTTCACATGAGAAATATCTATGATGTTTTAAGTCCCATGGTGTTGACCAAGGATCCTTTTTTTCTGTGCCACTCCACCCTTTATCCTCTAAGTTTATGTCCTCCAAAATCATATTCTCTTTTTTGCCTCCAAGCTTTTGTTCCTACTCTTTTCCCTGCCTAAATAGCCATACTTTACTCTCTACCTCACCCCTAATCATCCCTTTGGTCACAGCTTAGACATCATTTCTTATGCACATAGGAATACCAAACGTGGGAACTCCTTCTGGATGGGTGGGGCTGCGAATGGATTTGGCTAAGTTGTGACCTGAAGTAACATGTCACTCCTAGGCTATAGCGTTTCATGGGTAGTTCAAGATCCTCCTGAGCTGTATTCCCTCTGTCATTGCTGGTTGCTCCGTTAGCTTAGGTCCCTTGTCAGCTTGCAGTAGACCTGTAGCATGAGTGAGAAACAAACCCTTGTTGTCTTAAGCCATTAGAATTTGCTTTTTTTTTTTTTTTTTTTTTTTACCACAGTGTAATATGATCTATACTGGCTGATTCATGTAACTATGTGCTCATCCTATGTCCCTCCATAGCATTGTGGACTTACCCCACTCTTTACAATTACTACCTCTTTACTAACTAGGGTATGAGTTTGCCCACATCTTTACTATTATACCCTCAGCCTCCAGGAAAGCCGACAATAGGAGCCAGGCAAAGGGATTGAAGACTAAGACAGAAAACTGAGCAATGATCCAGGTCTGCCGCTGCAGGAATGAGGTGAGTGAAATCAAAAGCCTTCTGCCCAGGGCCTGAGTTCCTCTAAAGCATACAAGCAGAGGCTGGTAGAACTCCAGGGTGGGATGCTCAACCAGTTTGGAACAAAGAGCTTCTGAGTATACAGCCACGTTTTTCCTCAACATCCTTGGGCTCTTGGACAAAACACCAACAGCCTCAGCTTGGGCAAGTGTGGCCGACATTTTATTCTAGCAGAATGACAAGAAGTGACAATGTTGTGACTTTTGTATATATTTTAAAACAAGAACAGATTTTTGCAGGCAAATAAATATTCAATTTAATCCTAGCTCACCAAGCTGAATAACTTAAGAAAGTTTACTCAGCCTCTCTGAACCTTAGTTTGTTCAGTTGCATCATGCTAGTACCAGTACCTAGCTCTCTCAGGTTTTGTAAATCTGAAAGAGACAATGATATAACCCATTTAGCATAGTGCCTCACCTATGGTAAGCACAAAACAAATGGTAGCTCTGTAAGATGAAAGTATGCTTACATAAGGAAATATGGTTTGTTCTTGTTTACAGCATAACCAAGATGGGTAACGGAGTGTAATAGCTACTCTCCAATGACGGCTTCCACCAAGCTGCTCCTGCAATATTCACAACTCTTGTAAAATCCATTGTTGAATATGGGTTGGGCCCCTACAACTTTAACTAGCAGAATGCAGTAGAAATGACACTTTGCCCTTTCTTCATCTAAGCTTTAAGGACCAACAGTTTCTACTTTGGGGATCCCTGGCCACTGCACGAGAGGCTGAGCTACCCAGCTGAAGGATTATATGGAAACTGTGCAGACAGGGTGAGAACCCGAGACTATATGGAGAGATGGGCCTATGTGCCTTAGGGTCCCAGCTGAGCTCAGGGTTCCAGTTGTCTCTGCCAAGGTGCCAGCCATGGGAATGAGTTATCTTGGATTTGCAGGCGACTTCAGTCCCAGCCACAATTTGATTTAAGCCACTACATTGTGAAGTGGCCTGTTTTGTTTCCCTGCAATAGACAATTAAAACACTGAGGTACCTAAGATTTAGTTATTAGAAGCCGGGCTTGTTCTTGGCTCCTTGTCTGACCTTGGGTGAAGACAAGGTGATACATGTGGGCACGTTCCAATGTTGGATCCACACCTGCCGACTACATTAGCAGGTCTAATTCGCCAAAGCCTCCACCTGGTCTGCAAACTTGAACTCCATACAACTTGAGCCAGTTGCCTCTTCAAGGTCAATAGGTGGCTGCTCAGCAAAATGGGTTTCAACTGAAGTTTGCAGCTCCGGTTCTCAGCCTGAAAAGTAATCCTGTGATCCTATCCTGGGTTTAGCAGCCCTGGGACGTGAGAAGCAGGAGAGAGGTTAGGGGGATGTCACAGATTGCTCCTGTCTAGTGACTGGACAGTAAACCTGAGACTGAGGGACCTTGTTGAGATGAAAACCAAGTTGTAAACTACGACCCTCTGGCTGATATTGGATTTCAGCCCTCAGACAGAAGGGTGAATGTTACTGGTGTTCAGCCCTTTTTGAATGGCTTCAGAAGCCGGTGTTGCTGAAAAGATAGTCAGGGAGCTATTATATTCATTGGGCAGCAATTAGACTAAAAGTGCCAGAGAACCAGATGCCCAGAGTTTGCTCCTGTTGGGGCAGGTTTAATTTCATCAGGCGTCACAGGGACACTCAGAGAAAGGGTGGAAGGCGGGTGGTGCCTGCAGCAGGGGCTGGGAGAAAAGCTGGGGGGGCTCCCATCTTGTCCTCTGAAAGCTCCCCGCTTCATAGCTGTCCCCTCCTACCCCAGCACTCAGCATGGTAGTTGTCAGCCCATGAGACAAGCTGTGCAGAGACACAGGCTGATGGACAAGCTCTACAAATGGCTGGATCTCAGGTTCGAAATGGTTGAGCGCTGACATGGGGAAAGTTGCTTTCAATACTTGTTGGTGGAGGGACTTCCGGCCAAGATGGAGGCGTAGGCGGACACACTGTGCCTCCTCTCACAACCAAAATTAAGGACAACAAATATTTAGAAACAAGAAAACAACCAGAACTTATAGAAAACTGAACTGTACGGAAGTCCAACAACCATTCATCCAGACCGGTAAGAGGGGCGGAGTCGCGGCAGGAGAAAGTGGAGGTGCGGACCCAGGAACGCAAGCAGCAGCGGCTGGCAGTTCCCAGGTGCACGGGCGGCGGCTGGCGGTCCCCGGGCCTACAGGCAGCAGCTGGCGGACCCCAGGCACAGGGGGGCAACTGTGCAGACCCAGTGAGGCCGCACAAGGCGGCTGGCTGACTGACCAGGTGGTCTCACATACGAGCGCGCAGACGGTCCAGGCGGAGGGGAAGTGGCGGAGGGGACTGAATCCAGGAAAGAGCGGAGCAGGCGCCATTGCTCCCTCTCAGGCCCCACCCCCACATACAGCGTCACAACCCAGCGACTGGGCTGCCCCGCACCGGGGAGCACCAGAGGCTCCACTCTTCACTACGTAACAGCACGTGCACGTGCGCAGATAATCCAGGTGAAGGGGAAGCAGCGGAAAGGGCCGGAGTCCAGGAGAGAGCGGAGCAGGCGCCATTGCTCCTTCTCGGACCCCGCCCCCACCTGTAGCATCACAACCCAGCGACTGGGCTGCCCCGCCCTGAGAACACCTAAGGCTCCACCCCTCCCTACGTAATAGCCGCGACCAGACTAAAACCAAAACAACAACAAAAAAACAACAACAAAAAAAACCCACCAAAAATGGCTCAAACCGGAAAACAAATAAAAGCCCCAGAGCCAATTCCTCTAAGCAGTGAAGAGATAGCCAACCTGTCAGATGCACAGTTCAAAGCACTGGTCATCAAAATGCTCACAGAATTGGTTGATTTTGCTCACAAACTAGATGAAAAAATGCAGGCTACAATCCGTGAAATGAAGGAAGATGCATGGGGAACTGATAGAGATGGAAGGAAAACTGGGACTCAAATCAATGGAGTGGACCAGAAGGAAGAAACTAACAACCAAACAGAAGACGAGGAAGAAACAAGAATTCAAAAAAATGAAGAGAGGCTTAGGAACCTCCAGGACATCTTTAAACGTCCCAACATCCGAATTATAGGGGTCCCAGAAGGGGAAGAAGAACAGCAACGAGTGGAAAACTTATTTGAACAAATAATAAAGGAGAACTTCCCCAATCTGGCAAAGGAAATAGACTACCAGGATGTCCAGGAAGCTCAGAGAGTCCCAAAGAAGTTGGACCCAAGGAGGAACACACCAAGGCACATTGTAATTACATTAGCCAAGGTTAAAATGAAGGAGAGAATTCTAGAAGCAGCAAGGGATAAGGGGACAGTCACCTACAAGGGAGTTCCCATCAGACTGTCAGCTGATTTCTCAAAAGAGACCTTACAGGCAAGAAGGGGCTGGAAAGAAATATTTGAAATCTTGAAAAGCAGGGACCTACATCCAAAATTGCTCTATCCAGCAAAGCTGTCATTTAGAATGGAAGGGAAGATAAAGTGCTTCTCAGATAAGGTCAAGTTCAAGGAGTTCATCATCACCAAGCCCTTATTGTATGAAATGTTAAAGGGTCTTATCTAAGAAAAAGAAGATAAAACTATGACAGTGAAAAGACAACGAACTCATAGCTATCAAGAACCACACCTAAAACAAAAGCAAACTAAGCAAACAGCTAGAACAGGAACAGAATCACAGAAATTGAGATCATATGGAGGGTTAGCAACAGGGGCGTGGGAGGAGGAGAGAGGGGGAAAAGGTACAGAGAATGAGTAGCATAGATAATGGGGAAAAAATAGACAGGGGGAGGGCAAGAATAGTATGAGAAATGTAGAAGCTAGAAAACTTATGACCCATGGACATGAACTAAAGGGAGGAATGTGGGTGGGAGAGGGTGGGTAGGGTGGAGGGGAATGATGGGGAAGAAATGGGACAACTGTAATAGCATAATCAATAAAATATATTTAAAAAAAAATACTTGTTGGTGGGACAGAGAAGCACTAAAACATAGCTTGATGGTTTCATAAATTTATTCTGGCATCAGTCATCATTAATTAAGCCCTACTTCTGCCTGTGCTAGGCATGTGACCTTGGGTGGGTTATTTAACTTCTCCGGGTCTCTATTTTCTCATCTGTCCAATGGTCATAATAATAGTATCAATTTCATAAATTTTTAGTAAGAGGATTAAATGAGATAATCTATGTCAGGCACTAACGTGGGGCATGCAAACAGTAAGCACTCAATAGGTGGTAGCTGTTTATCCTAGTAGTACTTACCAAGTGTTCCATCTGCTCCCCCTCTATCATCTCCTGGGAAGAATCCTAGTCATCCCCCCAAATCTAAGAAGCCATTCCTGGTCCCCACTGCCTTGGAAAGAATTCACCATTTCCTCTTCAATGCCTTGGATTTATTTCTGTTACCGTGCTTCTCACTTTGTCTTATAATGGTTTTATGGCAGCACTTACCTTGTGTAATGGACTGTTCTAAACACTTCACATGCATTAAGTCATTTAATCCTTGCAACCATAATACACGAGGTAGGACCAATAGCATGCCTCCCCCTTCACAGGTGAAATAACCGTGTTCGGGAATTTGTCCAAGGTCATACAGTGAAGGCTGGACCAGGGATTCCATCCAGGGTTCTGACTCCAGAGCAGCCTGCATGGTGTGCGCCCTCCACTTCTTCACATTTTCCCCATCCACCTCCCCTGTTAGACGGAGGGCGGGGATGGTCTTCTTCATTTTTGTATTGTCAGTGCTTAATGCAGCACCTACAGGGTGATTTGTTGAATTCAGAGTCAGACCTCAGTTCTAGAAAGTCTCCTATCTCAAACAATTCATTTCTTGACCAACTTATTCACAGAAAAAAAAAATGTCTCAGTTGTCAAACAAAACTTCGGTTCTTGACCCAACAACCCTTCCATACTGATACCTGTATTTCTAGTGGGGGAAAAAATGATTCAGTTTTCAAACAAATCACTTCTCAAACAGCCTTGCAGAATGAATTAAATTCAAAAAGCGAGGTCCACTATAATGGCATTCAATCTGAACTAAGGCCCATCTCCAGCCAGTGTCAAGAATTGTCTTCAGTCCAGCCTGGATCTTGGAATTCAGATGACATGTTAGTGTTGCTTTCCCCCCCAAGCTATCTCTGATAGGTTGTCTTAGCCCCAAACCTTGACAAGAAGGAAGAGTATACGTCCTCTCACTGATGCATAAATTAAAATATAAAAACTGGATCAACCCATTCCTTCAGGAGCTCCAGAGGAATCATTTCTGGGGGAGTTGATGCATATAAGTAGTGATGGATGAAACCAGGTCTTCTCCTTCCTCTTCCTCTTCCTCTTCCTCACTGAAGCAGCCCCTCTCTTTCCCAGAGCCCACCGCACACACAGGAAGAGACTTCCTGTCTCCGCGCTGGGATCCTGTGAGTGTGCGTTGAACAGAGAAACGATCTATCTGGCTGTGGCCTCAACTCTGCCCCTTTCAATCTAGGTTACTTTGGGTGAGTTCACTGAAAAATATAATGCGGTCCCTGCCCAAGGGGAATTTTAAGTCTAGTAAGGCTCTGAGTTTGTTTATGAGATGGGGTGATAATACCTATTTCCTAAGGCTATTGTGAAGATTGAGTGATGTAATATATCTGAGATATATTTGATTGTGGAGCTCTCTGTGTGCTTGTTATCGCTGGTGCAAAGAGCATTAGACTAGAACAGCAATTTTCAACCTTTTTCATTTCATGGCACACAAACTAATTACTAAAATTCTGCAGCACACCAAAAAATATTATTTTTTACAAATCTGACAGAAATAGGTATAATTTTGATTCATTCACACTGGATGGCTATTGTCGTGTTGGCTGTTATCACTTTTTAATTTGACGATCTAAGGGAAAAGAGGTCAGTACCCCTGATTAAATAGTCAGGTATTGCATGTTTTAAAAATTCTAGCAGTACATCAATTGAAAATTGCTGGACTAGGGGAGAGCAGACCTGAATCTGACCTGGGGATCATATACAACTTACATAACCTCCCTGTGGCTTAGTTTTCTCATCTACAAAATTGGGATGATTATCTCTGAATTTTTTCCTCATATCATGGCTCTAATGATTGACAGTGTGTGTGTGTGTGTGTGTGTGTGTGTGTGTGTGTGTGTAAAAGGCAGAGTGCAGCACACATAAAAAAGATAATCACTGAATGCCTCAGTCGGGCAGACTGGTAGAGTGCCTGGTTTCCACACAGAGCAAGTGCATCTCCACCTTCGTAGCTGTCATCTTCATGGCCGGGAGCATCACAATTAATAGGCTGATAAACACTGACTTCTGAGAGTAGCTGAGGCCATTTAGAAAACCTAATGCTGAATAAATTAAACCCACCAAAACGTCTAACAAGGAAAGTCTCTTTTTCTCTAGTTCCAGAGTTCTCCCTCATCCAGGTGGGGATGGGGTAGAGGAAAGAATGATGCCTGAGGGCATCTTAGAGGTTGCTGGCTTACAACGGCACCAGTGGAGGCCTGGGGAATTGAGGAAACTTACCCAAGGTCACCCAGCAAGTTAGAGGAAGTGCTTAGAACTCATGTATCTTCCTAAAGCAAGCATATATATATATAGATAAACACACACACATATATGTATGTATGTACATATATTTTTTTCTTTTTAATGAAAGACTGAAGGCGGGTCCAAGGATGGGAAAGACTGAGGCTGCATCAGAACAATGAAATGCCCAGCTCATGCTCTGCAATGGGTGTGATGACAGACACAATCCCAAACAAAAGGAGGAAATGTGAGCCTCTGTAGATAAACTTAGGCTCAGGGGAAGAAATTTCCAAACTGCCTCAGGCAGCTGAAAAAGAATTGATGACTATTATCATGGCCAATAATCATGAAACTACTATGTACCAGGCACATTTTTTTTTTACCAGTGCCCTGGCACTTGAAGATAGAACTGCCAACTGGAAACTGTCGGCACCGAAGACCTGACGCCGAGGTGGCCGGAACCCTTTCCCTCTGCCTCAATACTCTATGAGGACCAGAACCGCATGCCCGACCCCCGCCAAGAAGAGGAGGGTTACCAGGCACATTTTTAAGTGTTTTAACCCATTTAATATTGATAGTGATCCTCTGAAGGCAAATACTATTAGCATTCCCAGTTGAAAACTGAGGCACGCGGAAATTAAATAACTTGCCCAATTTCACACAGCAGTATAAGTGATGGGAGATTTGAACCCTGGGCTTATCCTTGGTGTTACAGTGCTAGCTCCGCTGCTGTGCTTGAAGAAAAAGAAGAACAGCACAAGGTCTGGCATCAGGCTGACTCATCAGATCTACTACCTTCCATAACCTCACCACAGAAGGGAAAATTATGTCTTCCTTACAAGCTTCATGTAAAGAGATAAGAAATGCAATATACTTTGCACCAGACCTTATGGGTGGGAATTTAGCAATACCTAATGATTCCTAACCTGTTCTTTTTTTATGTTTCTATCTCATTGAGAAAACGAGGATTTTGTAGAGAAAAATGGAGTGCCAGTGTTGCCCACGGGGCACTAGATTTAACTACACATTAGCTGGTTTTCCAAATAGAAAAAAAAATGGCCTAAATATGCCCCATCCATTGCTCTCCTCATGAAAGTTTAGGAAACATATTGTTGGGACACTGAGTTTTCTATTTCAAGCTTTCTTTTTGAAACCTGAGAACTTTGATTACAACCCAAAAGATAATTTGTGTCTCAGTGATTCTCAGTGGGGGCAGTTCTGCACCACAGGGGGCATATGGGAAATTTACGGGAGTGTTTTGCTTGTCAAATTACTGGTGGAGTGGGGGCTCTACTGGCGTTTAGTGGACTGGGACCAGGGATTCTAAAAGTCATGGATAGTATGTGGGTTTTCCCATGTGTAAAGGATTGTTCCCTTTCCTGCATGACAATGGATTATCCCACTAGGCTGAAATATAGGCAAATCAAATTAATGACCTGTTTATAATTATTAGAGTTTAAACATCGAACTGAAATTTACATATTAACACAAAGTATGCACTGAATTTTCCAGCAAAGCATCTATCATGTGAATAAAGAAAACTATCCTTTATTCTGTGCAATTCACCCCTTGAAAATATCACATCATTGATGGCAACACCACTCAGGGTACTTGCATTAGCAATATTCCACCTCCTTAGCATTCTGCCTCTGTACCTGTCACATTCCTAGAGATTCTGTGTATAAATGCACATGTCCGATTTCTTTACTACATGTGTGCCTTTAGTACCTGTTCTAGTATAGTTGTAGTGAAACATTTACATATTGTCTTAGATGTTAATTTATATTAAAATGTTTTTATTTCCATTATGTTGGACTTAAAGCATAATATAATCTTTTTTGAAATTTTAGGTATAGGATGGAAAAGGGAATATTACAAAATAGTGTTTATAGAAAGGAGTCATTCTGTTTGATAGAATTGGAGTGCTCTGATGTGGTGAAGCTGGTTGTGGAATCTTATTTCCTGCAATAAAACACTACTATTTGGGCCTATACCTATTAAAAATCATCATCATTTGACTTGGCTGAAGTTTATCAGTAATTGCTAATAAAGGAGAATTTGCTGATGAGTTGAATAGTACAGCATTTCCTTCAGTGAGTTCTGTGAAACTCTAGTTCTAAGTGAATTGATACTTATATACAGAAAAAAAGAAATGTCCATAGTAAATTACTTTGGAAAATGTCTGGGAGAATAACCTAACTGGCTTTTTTTATTGCAGGAGAACCCTTTCCCTTTATTCTAGTAACTGTGTCCAGCCCCCACCCAGTACTTTAAGGATCTGCACCTCCTCTTCTACCTGTGATTCTAATGGGGCTTCATTGTTAGGCATATGACCCAGGTCTGGCTAGTTGTAGTCCCTACCCCCTTGGCAATGAGGTATATCTAGATATTTAGTATGTATCCAAAGTGGACCAATCAGAATCCAGGGAATCCCTTGGAATTGTTTTCACTCTCCAATTGGATGGAAGAGCATCCCTCCACCCAGGCCATCACACTACTGAAAGCAAGGTTGGAGCTACTAGTGAATAGATTTCCCACCATGTGGAAAATGCCTTCTGAAGAAAGTGAAAGTCTTGGCAGCACTGAATGGGGCCATTTCTCCTCTTATAAACTTGTTACTTGAGCCTGTCAAGTCATTTCAGTAAATGGATGCTGATATACAACTCATAGTCAGCCTGGGATGAAGTCCTTGCTCCTGGACAACTACCCATGTGACCTTCACAAGTCCCTCTGAGACTCAAGTGATTCACCCATAGAATGCCACAAGACAGCTGGTTGGCTTACCCCTCAGCTCGCTGAAGACAGAACATGTGATAGTACACGTGAAAACATACAGGCATGCTGAGATAATACATGTGAAGTGCCCAGGCACACCTGCCCCCAACACATGCCAAAAATCTATTTAGTCATTAAATCAAGTCTATCTATTTTTCAAAGTCAGATTTATCTCAGTCTAGCCAATCAATTTGAGTTTCTGAAGTTTGGACATCAGAATGAATTTCTTTTTTCCAAACTGAGGAAAACTATGCTGCCAAGATACAAAGAGGAAGATAGATTAAATTTTTTTTACAAAGTGCGGTCTCAAAATCACTTGCACCTATCTATAATCCCATGGAGGAAAAAATTGTGCTTATTTTAAAAATCTAAATTTCTGGGTTCTACTCCAGATCATTTTTGGATAAAAATAAGGCCTTGGTGCATAAAAATATGCATTGTAAGAAGCTGCCTGAATGACACTCATGCCTACTAAAGTTTTATATCTACCACATTAGTGGAAAGAGCCCCAGCAATAAATTGAGAAACCCAATGTTAATTATAAGCCACCAGTTACTTAAGAGTGCATAGAAAGTTTGATATCAAGCTAAAAATATATTAATTCATAAAGTTGTGTGGTATATTATTTTTTTCAAAACTGCAGAACAATATGTGTAAGATGCTTCCATTTTTAATAGACTTTATAGTTTGGAGCAGTTTTAGGTTCACAGAAAAATTGAGTGAAAGGTGCTTGCATTTTCAAAAACAATTACATTAATAATTACATAATTGCTGGTATAAGCATAGGAAAAAAGGGGGCTCTATACCTAACAGTAGCAATTATTTTAGAAGGCTTACAAAGCACTTCCTACATGTTTATAGTGCTTGAGTATTTATATGGAGACTATGTTACTTATGTCATCAAGAAAGGAACTATAAAATGTCTATCACCTATCTATCTATCTCCCTATCACTCCATCCATCATCCATCCATCCATCCATCCCTGTGAAAGAACATCAGTTGGGTCTCAGATTTCAACTCCCAGTTGGCCTTCCAATTCATTGGGTTATGGGAAAGCAGTGTGGTGGTCAAAAATTCTGATCTCTGCATTCAGAAAGACCTAGGTTCCAAACCTGACTCCATCACTCTTTGGTGCCTTGAGTCAGGTAATTCCCCTTATTCCACCGGGGTTTTGTTTTGTCATGTGCAATTAAGAATAAAATACCTATCTCAATGCTTAGAAAAAACTATAACCCCTGTCTAATCATGAGAAAAAAGATCAGATAAATTTCAATAGGTGGGCATCCAAAAAAAAAAAAAGAATACCTGATCACAATTCCTCAAAACTGAAATCTGAATAAAATATGGACTTTAGTTAATAACAATATATCATTGTTGGTTCATGTATTGTAACAAAGGTACCCTACTAATGTCAAATGTTAAACAGAAGGGAACCTGCATATGGGGTATATGGGAATCCTCTGTAATATCTTAGCAATTTTTCTAGAAATCTAAACTTCTTCTTAAAAAATAAAAATTAAAACAGTGTTTCCATGGAGTTTGTCTGATGCAAATGTTATGTGTTAGTACCTTGTAAGAACAGTGGGACTCAATAAACAGTACTGGTTACTGTTATAACTTCCTGTCTGTTTTTCTTTGTCCCTGTCTCTAACTTTGGGGATTGGAGTCAGCGCTCTGTGAGATTCCTTCCAGCTGGAAGATTCTGGGCCTGTCTTTTTCCCTCTCCCTTGGCTACTCTGGCTTAAATTCCTCAGACATGATTTGCTAAGTGTGAGTCACGCTCACCATCCTTTCAGCTTCCGTGGGTTTGTCTCAGTGATGCCGTACCTTGCTATTTTCTTTCTTCATTATCCAGCTATGTGCCACACTTAGGATTGTTCAGCAGTTTCTTTTATAAAATGATTGAGAATCAGGATGACTAGCCACACACATCCCCACAAAGGCTTCAGAATGTTCCCCACAAGATCCAGATGATGTTGTCAAGCAGGGGGCCACTGCTGACCCTACCATGCTATCTGATTCCATGCTGCTGTGCCTGTGATAAGAACGGCCACGGAGGGAGAAGAAGGGGCCACCAAAAAGTGCTCCAAGAGAGAAAGAAGTCCCCCTTCTCTACATAAACCCAGCATCCTCAGGCTGGCTTCCTGTCTGTGTCTTTTTAGGGCTGTTTTCCATCCCATGGGTTCTCATGGGACCTAATTGTTTGTAGGGCCCCATCAACTCTATCCCAAACAGAGAAATTAACTAAGTGCTGAAGTGCGTAGGCTTTTCTGTGGAGCCCCAGCATGGCCTTTGAGTCTCCCGAATGGAATTTCATACACGTGTTGGGTGAGGTGATTTATTATGGGAGGTAATGGAAATTAATTTCACTTTGAACCCTGGGACATCAGAAAATGCCTAAGTGCTGAGCCATTTTCTGTAAGTAGACTATAAAGCTGCCCCTGGCTTCTGACTGGGCGGCAAGGTGGCGATGACCGCTTGTAAAACAAGGAGCTGGAAGAGGAGGTTAATGGGCCCTGGCCGTCAGGCCGCCTCCAGCACGCACCCTACCAGGCCCTGCTGTCAAGGGACTCTTAGTCTTCTTGGCGCCGCAGATAAGGGGGATGCCAAACAGTCCCTGTAAGCTGAAGGAGAGCCAAAAGAGAGGAGAGAAAACATTCTTCAGGGGCCAATGACTGTGTTTGACCATGGGCATTTGGCTGGGTAGGGTAGCCCCATCCTGGGAGTTCCCTTAGTAGGAAGCAGAATGGCTCAGGGCTATAAATGGGCCCCAAGGAGATCCTGTTTCTAAAGATAGCCTCAGCTTAGGCTCCCACTATTCTATCTGAAGATAGGGTTTCCCAGGAGAGCTCCTGGGCTCCAAGGTATCTCAGCCCAGAGCCTTCTGATTTAGAATTTTTAAAAGACATCCCGGCCATTATTAAAGGGCACAAAATCCAGCGACCATTCCAAGGCCTCCAGTGAAGCCATTCTACAAACTTAGTTGTTGCATCACAATTGTGAGGCCTTGGTTAGAAGACCCTCCAGGGTCTTCTGGGGGATTGGGCTCCTTTTGGAACTCATGCAAAATTCAAACATGTGCTCACTGTATTGAAGGATCACTCACTACCTAATGTACTATATAAATATTCATATATGTACATAAATCATTTCCTTTATTGTTTGTTCACCTTCATTATAATGTTTTGTTCTCTACAATATTCCTAGAGCTTAGAACACTGCCTGGCATACAATAGGCCCTTAATCAATGCTTGTCAAATGAATGAAACATAGTAAGTATTTGGGGGAATATAAAGATGAATGAAGCACAGAATGGGTCTTCCAGTAATTTTCAGCTTATTAGAGAAAGCAAACATCGATTTCTCTCATCTATTTATTCATTATCCCAACAAATATTTATGAGTATTTACTAAGTATCAGGTACCATATGGGACTTAAACAGTTAATGAGCTATATCCTGGGCCCCATCTCAGAAACAGGAAAAACTGAGCTTCTGAAGAATAGCAATGGTTGGATCTGCTGAACAGTGTGTACCTTCTAAGTTATCAGAGTTCCCTTTCTATTTTTTTCACAAAGAAGCTCAGAGTTGATCTATTAACCCAGATGTGGTCACCACACTTGTGTGTCTGCTTTACTGTGTATAAACTCTACCCTTCAACCATTCTACACCACGCTTCTTTCTCCTATGCCTTTTATTTTTTGATCTAGCTTTCTTTTTCTTTCTGTAAGAGAAAATGTTACAAAAAGGTCTATAACCATAAAGTGCCTCATATCATGTAGGAAATAATGTAGAGCTTGAAACCATATCAACAAAAGAGTGTTTTTGGTCTATTTGTAAGTACATTGCATGACAATCGCTGGCCATATTTTTTGCCAAATTTGGAGACTGTTTGGGATTATGAGACCTAAATAGGCCTCATGTGTTGTACGTGAAATTCACTTCAGGAAATCATAAGGGGACATTAAAGATTTGAGCAGTTACCCTCCTAAGCAGCTGGCAATAAGGTACATGAGTGCTAAATTACTGACCAACCAGAAAAGATGCACCATAAATATTAAGATACCATTGTCAGAAATAACAAAGCTTAATTCCAAATCTAAGTCCCAAATTGGAAGTCACAAGTGCAGAACTCTTCAAATGGCTATTTCTCCCACAGGCAACAATCTGTAATATGAATTAGGGTAAAGAGCAGCAGGGGTGAATTACTTAAATAATAATTAAATGGCTAATGGCTGATCTCAACAAACTGGGAGGGCCATCTAGTATAAAAATAAAGTAAAACAAAAAATATTCTGGCACCTTAAAGATACTATGAACACAAAGAAAAACGGTCCATAAGGACTAAGGAGTTCATACACCTAACATGCAAGGTAGAAAAACACTGGGAAGGGAATGAGGCTTAAGCTTTATAGCTCATTTGCATCAGTCCCTTCCAAGTCTCTGGGGGTAACTGTAGTAACTGTTCGACTGGTTGCATGCCTTTTAAGATTTGTCATGCTACACTCAGCTGCACTTAGTTAAGACCATCCTTTCCCCTACAACATTCCATCTCACACTCTGTGCATGCTGAGTGG
The DNA here is from genome assembly GCA_039655065.1 of Glossophaga mutica. NCBI lineage: Eukaryota > Metazoa > Chordata > Mammalia > Chiroptera > Phyllostomidae > Glossophaga > Glossophaga mutica. The sequence goes on from CM077308.1 coordinate 27,563,381, forward strand.
TGTTGGTATGCCCGTAGACATTTTGAAGATCCTAGGGGTAAGTTGAATTGGGGACATAATGAACTTGGGTTTGGTGGTATGTATTCATGTGGATCAAGGTCACTTTCCTGTATAGTTATGATTAGCCATCCTGGTATAGAAGTAGCTTCCAGAAATAATTCTATTGCTTTCTGTGCCGACTCACCTGGTATCATGACATGAAGGTTCAAGGCCAGAGGTTACATGGTGATATGGATGTTTCCTGTGATGTTGAACACCAGAAGTACATGGAGAGTGGAGGAGAAACGAGGTTTGGAGTGTATATTGCCAGAAACTGGTCTGTGGAAACTCTATCCAAATCTTACATCTGGATTAAAAAAATTTTCCTAAACTTGACAATTCTAATAATTTACATGACATTAACTAAAGAATTGTGAAGCAGAAAGAAAATTGTCTAAAACATCAATAATTTAAACATATTTACGTTAGCTGTGCTCCATAAAAACCATATCTGGCCTTAACAATCAGATGAAGCCAGTGGGAGAAACATTAATTGCCCCCTATCCTACACAGCAGAGGCAGCCCAAGGCTCCTAGACTGGAAGCAGGCTCTCAAGTGTCTCTGGGAGCCCCCAGAGGACCCTGCAGCAGCAACGGAGAACTAACAATACTTTCACAAAAGTGGTCTCTGTACTTGGGGACTGGCCTTTCTGAAAACTGAGGTCCTGGGGATGTTTCAACTCTAACTTACCAAGTGAACATGTAAAAATGAAGCCTAGCATGTAGTTTTCTAGTATAGAGGAACAGCCACAAAAAAGTGCAAATCCTTGGGTGGAAGGAGAGGGAGGCACTGGTCTGCGTGCTTTCTTTCCAGCATCCACTCTGCTCTGGGAGAAAAGGAATCTCCCAGCAGTAGGACATGGACACCTCTACTCCAGAGAAGATGACATGTAAACTGAGGAAGAGGAAGCCTGTTTTTCCCACACATATTTGGATCTATAACTATTTGAGGTCACGAACCCACTTGTGAAAATAAATGGCCTGTGGTTCTTCCATAACATATTTGGGCAAAGGAAAGAAAGAAACTACTGGTAGAAATGCTCCTGCTTGAGCTGCAGCTAGAACCGTCAGAATATTGAGCACTGGCCTTCTGTAGCTTCTGCCAAGGTTCTCCTGAGAAACATGCCTATATATATCTAGGAAGAGATTTATTAAAATGAGATATGTACACACAATTACAGAGGCCGAGAAGTCCCACGATCTATCATCCACAAGCTGGAGACCTTGAAAAGCCAGCAGTGTTCTTTGATGGCTGGAGAGCCAGAAAGGATGGTGTAGATTCCAGTCTGGATCTGAAGGCCTGAGAACCAGAATCACTGAAGGCAGAGAAGATTGATGTCCCAGCTCAACCATTCAGCTACTTCAGCCTTCCTCTGTCTCTTGGTTCTCTGCAGGCTCTCAGTGGACTGCAAGATTTAGCTCCCCCACATTGGGGAGGACCTGCCAGTTCAAATGCTAATCCCCTCTGGGAATGAACACTCTCAGAGACACACCTAGAAATCATGTTTAACCAGTTATCTGGACATCCCATAACTCAGTCTAGTTGACACATAACATTAACCATCACAGTAACCCAGTCTTCAGGCCTCTTCCCTCTGTGGATCAGAAGACAAGGAATACTCAGAGAAGCTCCTCTGGACTTATGTTTCAAAAAAACCTTAAATTCTGAATTCCTAGGCAGGACTTCTGGTCATAAGTCTTTATTTTGGAGCTGGTCCATGGCTTTCAGGGACAAAGCTACAGAGCAAAATAATCGGCTTTGGAGTCAGGCAGCCCAGGGCAATGCACTGAATTGGCTACTTTTTTGCTCTGCAACTATAAACAAATCAACTTTCCTGAGCCCCATTCTCCTCATAGAAAAATAGAGAATAAAGTCATCAGTGTACAAGAATTGTTATGAGGGTGGTACCTGGCTCCTGAACTCAAACACATGTTAGTTCTGCATTAAGCTATTCACATCCAGCTCTTTCCTTTTCTTCTATCACAGATACTCAGTCTCTTCTAAATGCACCTTCTTCCAGTTCCATACAGTGGATCCTAAATCTGGTCATGAGCCTCTCTGATTCAAGAGCTTCGCAATGGCCACCTCTGCCCTCCCTGTAGCTGACCTGGGACAGAAGTGGCTTGCCTGATGTCTGGCCCACTTACAGCGACCACCAAGAATGATACTTTATTAGGAAAATAACTCGCCTTGCTATGTCGGTAATTCCCAAATTTGAATCATGGGTGGACCTATTCTAAAGAAAAAAAAATATCCCATACACCTCCAGTGGTGACAAATTATTTTCAGTAGCATGTTATTTAAATGTGCACAACATAAAACCAAACATTTGCTTCTGGTCCTTGTGACTTATAAATAGAAAACCAATTTTAAAATTAAATACAAGCAAACTATAAATATAATGATTGAAATATATATTAATATGACAAATGGATATTATTTTGCTCGGCTAAATTGACACTCTCTGTGTTATGAAGTGTGTTACAGTCCTATGTGCCACATGATTACTCAATTCTCTTACCATTTTATCTATTACAAGTGCTGTGATTCCTTTGTACATGTGATGTGATGTTGTTTAGTCTTCACTTGGTACATAATGCTTAAGGTAGATATTAATTCTGCCTTCGTCTGTTAATAGCTAGAAATAAATAAGCTAATACCATCTAATGATACTACCATTTATATAGTACATACTGTGTGCCAGGCATTGTTCCAATATATTAATTCATTGAATCTTCATAACAATCCCATGAATGAGCTACTTCAATTATCTCTATTTTATACATGAGTAATTAACTGAGGCACAGAAAGATTGTGTAATTTGCCCAAAGTCAGACGTAAAGTGAATTGCTGATCTGGAATTCCAGCCCAGACACCCTACATCCAGTGTCCTTGTCCTTAACCCATAATAGTGTCTCAAGTAGACTGTAAATGTGAACATGAAGTGAATATGGTCATTAGAAGTATGGGCAGTACTCTGTTATAAGCACCAAATCATTGAAATCACTCCTAATATATTACTTGTTTTAGAGTGCTATAAAAATAAATTCTGAAAATAATTTTTCATTAGTAACTTACAGAATCCTGGTAGTGTGTCCATGGAAGATTGCAGAATCCATCCTAAGAGAGAGAGAGAGAGAGAGAGAGAGAGAGAGAGAGAGAGAGAGAGAGAGAGAGAGAGAGAGAAAGGAAGAAAGAAAGAAGAAAGAAAGAAAGAAGGAAGGAAGGAAGGAAGGAAGGAAGGAAGGAAGGAAGGAAAGAAAGAAAGAAAGAAAGAAAGAAAGAAAGAAAGAAAGAAAGAAAGAAAGAAAGAAAGAAAGAAAGAAAGAAAGAAAGAAAGAAACCTTTTAGAACTGCTCAGGAAAACTAATTCTCCATCAATAATACCATCTCTTCTAAACCTGCTTCATTTTCTTAACTTCTTTGTATTTGAAGAAGCAATGTATACTGGGCTGTCTGTCTGCAGTGAGTTCAAGCCCAGGATGGGTGACCTTTGGACCGAACTACTGTATCAAGAATTCATGAATGGGTTGGAGGGTTGTACTAAATGACCTTTAAGATATTTCCAGCTGAAAAATCATGATTTTATGAGAGCACCATGAGCCCCAGGGCTGTGAGGAGAAAAAGAGGAGGTGAAATTATCAGAAATTAGCTGCTCAGAGAATGGAACCTGAGTAGTTTGTCCACAGAGCTCTGAGAAGGACCTCCATATTTCAGGGTCTCAGATGTACCCTCCCCATCCCCAGCAAGAGCTGGGGCTCAGAATTCTGAAGCAGCTCCAATCCACTGTTGTTGGTTCCCCTCCTGAAGGAGCACAGGCTGGTCTGGAACTGCCAATCGGAGCTGGGTTTACTTAAGAAAGTCAAGTTTGGTTTAACATTTGAAAATCAATTTTATTCACTACTTTAGCAAACTAAATGGAAAAAATTGATAATCTCAATAGATTTTGTTTTAAAGCATTTGACAAAATTCACTACTTATTCATGACAAAAGCCATGAACAAACTAAGAATAGATGGGAATTTCCTCAACCTGACACAGACTATCTGTGGGAAACCTTAGGCTAATGTGAAAGTCAATGTAAAAACTGTGAATGCTTTTGCACTCAGGACAGAAACAAAGCAAAGGTGTCTGTTCTCACTATTTCTGGCCAACATTGTACTGGGAAGCGCAGCATGTGCAATAAGGGAATAAATAAAGGTCATACAGATTAGAAAGGAAGTAGTAAAGCTATCTTTATTCATAGACAGCATAATTATGTGCATAGAAAATTCTAAGACTCTGTAATGGAGCTACTAGAATTAATAGGGGTTTTAACAAGGCCTCGGGAAACAATGTCAATATATAAACTCAAGTATAATTCTATGTATTAGCAACAAAAAATTAGGAAATAAAAGTTTTTTAAATGTCATTTATAACAATATCAATAAATATTGAATACTTAGGGATAAATATAACAAAATATGTACAAGAGCACACTAAAATACAGTGAAAAATAAAATACATTGTTGAAAGATTAAAGACCTAAATAATTGGAGAGAAGACTCATTATTCTTATTATTAAAATGTCCATTCTCCCCAAGTTGACCTATGGATTTTACACAATCCCAATATAAAATCCCAGCAGATTTTTGGAAATTTGATAAGCTGATTCTAATATTTGTGTGGACATGTAAAAAACTTATTCTACATGTGTATATGTAGAACAGCCAGAACATTTTGAAGTGGAGGAACAGAGTTGGCCCTGAAGCCTTGTGACAAAGCTACAGTATTCACGACAGTGTAGTATTGACATAAAGATAGACACAGTCAGCAATGGGATAATAGAGAGTCCAGAAACAGACTGACATAATATGACCAATAAATTGTTGATGAAGATTTCAAGGTAATTCAATAAGAAAATAAGTAACTTTTTAACTAACAGTGTTAAAACAACTGAATACCCACATGTACACACACACACACAAACACAAAACCCTGACCCTTCCTGCATACCATATACACACAGAAAACTTAAAATGAATCATTACCTAAATGAAAAAACTAAAACTATAAAATTTTAGAAGAACACTTTTTCAACTTTGGGATTTCCTTGAACACAAAAATCACTAACTATTAAAGGGAAAATTGATACATATTAACATCATTAAAGATAAAAGCTTTTGCTTGTCAAAAGACACCATCAAGAAATTGAAAAGCTAAGTTGAAGGTGATGGAAAAATCCTTAATACATATAAGACAAGACTCTTCTCCAGAGCAAGTAAAGTTACAATTCGATGATTTTTAAAAACCCAATTAAAACTGTGCAAAAGATTTGACCAGATTTCTCCAAAGAAGGTATAGAAGTGTTGAGTAAACACATGGAAAATGCTCAACATCATTAGTCATCTGGGAAACTTGAAGTTTAAACCACAATAAGACACCTCTATACACCCATTAGAATGGCTAAAAATGTTTTAAAATGACGAGTATCTAAAACAGCTGGAACTCTCATTCATTATTGGTAGAAAAATAAAATGATAAAGTTGTGATTTAAGGAAGTAAAATTGGTGGGAAAGTAAAATAATTTGGAGAACAAGTTCAGTAGACTTTTTATTTTTTTCTTAAAAAAAACAAATTAGGCATACACATGACATATAACACAGCAATTCTACTCCTAGGTATTTAGCCAAGGGAAATACAAACAGATATCACACAAAGACTTGTACATGAATGTTTAGAGCAGCTTTATTCACAAAAGCTAAAAACTGGAAATAACCCAAGTGTCCCTCAACAAGTAAGTGAATAAGCAAATTGTGGTTATACATACAATGGAATAAAATTCAGCAACCAAAAAGAAAAAAAAAATACTGATATATGCAATACCATGGATTAATCTCAAAAACATTATGTTAGGCTAAAGAAACTAGACACAAAGGAGTACACATAGTCTGATTCTATTCATATGCAATTCTAGAACAGGCAAATTTAATGTATTGTAACAGAAAGCAGATTAGTTTTTGCCTGTAGCTAGGAAGGTGGGATTGATTGCAAAAGGGCATGAAAGAACATTCTGGGTTGCATAAAACTTTATATTTTCAATGTGGTGTGTTTACATGGGTGTGTATGTTTGTCAAACTTCATTGAACCACGCATTTAAAATAAGATGCATTTTATTATATCTAAATTATCTTTTAATAAAGTTGATTTAGACACAACATGAGTTAAAAAGAATGGCAAATTCAATGGCTACAAGATCAACTTATTTTACCAGTGCGCTAAGCTTACATGACAAACTACTACAGATTGGTGGCTTGACTAAACAGAAATTTATTTTCCCATAATTCTGGAGGCTAGAAGTCTGACTTCAAGGTATCAGCATAGTTGTTTTCTTCTGAGGTCTTTGTCCTTGGCTTATAATGATTGTTTTCTTCTCTTTGTCATCACTTGATATTCTCTTTTGTGTGTCTGTGTCCTAATCTCCTCTTCTTATAAGGACACTAGGTCATATTGAATTGGAATCCACCTAATGACCTCATTTTAATCACCTCTTTAAAGGCCCTATCTCCAAATACAGTCGCATTCTGAGCGACTGAGGGTTAGAATTTTGAGGGGACACAATTCAGCCCATAACACCAAACATATATTTTCATTTGATAAATTTATGGTGACTATAATATTGGTGATGCTGGGTTAAGATGTTACAGGACTCTACATAATGATTGATTTAAAAACTTTGCCTCTATTTTATGGATGCTAGCCCAGTTAAAGAAGAAAGGAAGGAAGGAAAGAACAAAGGAAGGGAGGAGGGAAGGAGAGAAAGTAGGAAGGCTGGGGTTGGGGAAGAGAAGAGTGAGAACATGGTTGCTTAAATGGTAAACTTTCAAACCTAAAATTATTAAGGGATGAAAGAAAATTTGAGATTTTAAGACTTACTTTTCCATTATTATCTTATTGCGAGGAAACATCTGAAAACCCCTCCTTTCTGAGTGATACATTTTCTGAGTTTAGGGCTAACACTATTGAAGTTATACCCCCTTGAGGATTTTTTACCCAGAAGGAACCAAAAGGGTTATACTTGTATTTCACAGCATATATAGAGCTCTTCAAAAAGGTGGTTCTTGTTCAAGTGAAAAAATATGAACATAAAAATCATCCAGATGTCAAATGAGTTGATTTTCTGTGACCACGTTCCCATGCAGTGAAGAATAGCATCTGAGGAAAATAAAATAGGCCTAACAATATAAACCAAATCTCTCTTTTATTGATAGTCTATTCAGCAAGGGTAAGAATGATTTCACCCTCTTAGAAGAATAGTTTGGGCTGAGCAATTACCTTTACAGCAAAGGTTAAGCAATAGTGAACTCTACGTTTAAAATGAAATCTTTAATAAAATCCCTCCTGAACTCTAAAATATGCTATTTAAGGCCAATTAAGATTTTTCAGCCATTGACATCAATCCTCTGGCACCTTTGAAAGAGCATCAGCAAACTCGAAGGTGTGGGGGTGGATGTTCACTGCTTCCCAACCACTGTTTGGAAAGAAGAGAAAAATCAATCCTTTTCCAGACACTGCAAGGATATAAAAGTCACCTTCATGGCCATCCCTGCTCCTCCTCCAAACTGGGGACTCCGCAGACAGCTCAGTGGAAGTCAGATTTGAATAATGATCCTTTAGGCTTCCTGGCAAAGAAAGAGTGTGGGGAACTTTGCTGCTGTCATTTAGGTTCACAGACAAGACAATGAGATTAGAAATATTGATTGGGAACAGTGGTAGAGCAGGAAAAAAGCTGACCTTTTTCTTAGAAGTGCCGGGAAGCTTCCCTAATGAGGGGGGATGTGAGACACTTGGGTTTCATGTTAAGGAACTAGTTGGAGGTGGCAGTGTTAGAATTTTTAAGTCTGTGACACTGTATAAGATCAATCAGATGTCTTTCTAGTTAGTCCCAAGTGGGAGGACCATACGTCCTGATTTGCCTGAGACAGTCCAATTTACCCCTGTTGTCCTAGGGTAATTATTAATTTAACACTTTTCATGTCCAATACAGATGATAAGTTAATCATGTAGCCACATTAGCTGTAATAGGCTTTTCCCAACGTTTCCAATACAGGGTATAGGAGAAATCGAAAGAGCCAGGCCACATGTTCTAGAACATAAGTGAAGCAGACACCTGCAGAGAGTGAGCCCTTACCAGCCTTGGCGAGGGAGGCAGCAACAGTAGTAGCAGCAGCACCGGAAAACTGCAGAGTGGAGGGCAGTGCCAGTGACAAGAGCAGAAAATTCTGATGACTTCCAAGGAAGCCATCTGGATGTTGGCAGTAGGGTGGAAGTCCAGGGTGGGGTAGTGGAGGGCACTCCTAAGACTGATGTGTGGTATTTGTACTTAAGATCATTGCTATTTGAGTTGGAGTATTCCCAGGGCTAGTTTCACAAGCATGCAATCGGGGCCTTGCCTTCAGAAGAATGCCAGTGCTGGGGTTTCATGTTCTGCAGTTGCCATATTGAAATTCTTAATAATTTTATCTTTGACACTGTGTTTCAATGTCAAGTCAGGTGAGACAACGAAGCATGTTCCAAGGACTGAGATTCTCAGTTCATGTTTGTCCTGCCTCCTGCTACCTCCCTGCCTTTCTGCCTCCCTGGGGTGGGTTCCCAGTAGCTCACCCCCTTGCCCCCAAGCGCCAGCCTCCTTGACCTCCCTGTCCCAACCCCTACCCAGTGACTACTGGCACCCTCTCATTCTAGTAGCAGCCTGAGTGCAAGCACACTTGGATCCAGGTTCAGGCGAGCATGGTGGCCTGGTGACAGCCATTCCTGGTGGGCCAACGCGACGTTGGCTGCGCCCCAGTACCCAGCACATCCTGGTGCAGAGGTTGCAGTCTTCTGTTGAATTTATAAATTAGGCACAGTAAAAGTTTAACAATAACCAGTAATAAAATAAGACGATTATAATAATATACTTTAATAGAAGTTGGATAAGGGTTACTTGGACACAAGCACTGTGACAGTCGTTCTGATAACCTAGACGACTACTGTGACTAATGGGCCGGCAGCGCACACAGCGTGGAGACACTGGACAAAGGGATGATTCATATCCCAGATTTCATCATGTTACTCAGAACATCATGCAATTTAAAACTTATAAATTGTTTATTTCTGGAATTTGCCATTTAATATTTTGGATCATGTTTGACTGAGGGTAACTAAAACCACAGAAAGTGAAACCTCAGATAAAAGAGAACCACTTACCGTATTGTCCCCTGCTCTCACTCTGATTAGATCCATTGATTCACATCTGTCTTTGAATCTGGGAACTCAGAATTCCCACCCTTTTTTGGACTTGTAAGACACTTGGAATAATGGAAAAGACATGTTTACAGTTGCATGTCCCGGATTGAGTCCTGGCTCTGTTATTCACTAGATGTGTGAACTTGGGTGATTTGTTTCAGCTCCCTGAGCCTCACTTTTCTCATATGTAAAATGGGGAAGTAAATCCTCACTTCAGGTCCTTGATTGCCCAGGCTAGTCAGGCATCCATGATCAAAATCCAGTTTCTGTGCAATTCAGGCTGATAGTCCCATAGCTGCATTACTAGACACACTCAAAGCCTTTGTCACCATGTCCTTTAGGTCGGAAAGTTTATCATCTCCCCTCCTTCAAAGTCTAATTGGTCTCCTATTTTCCCTCCCAGAGCTCGCATCTAGATAGAGCAGCGATTTTCAACCAGTGTGCCACAAGAAGTTTTTTTTTTTAATTTTTATTTTAATTGTTGTTCTTGTACAGTTTTCTGTCCTTTACTCCCATCCCAGCCCACTGCCCCAGCCCTCCCCACCTCCCTCCCATTTCCACCCCTCCGTAGTTTTCATCCATGTGTCCTTTATACTTGTTCCTCTAAACCCTTCCTTCCCCTTTCCCCCTGAAATTCCCTCCCCTCGCCCCTCTGGTGACTGTCAGCCTGTTCTCAATTTCAGTGTCTTTGGTTATATTATGCTTGTTTGTTTGTTTTGTTGATTAGGTTCCTGTTAAAGGTGAGATCATATGGTATTTGTTTTTCATTGCCTGGCTTATTTCACTTAGCATAATGCTCTCCGGTTCCATCCATGCTATTGCAAAGGGTAGGAGCTCCTTCTTTCTTTCTGCTGCATAGAATTCCATTGTGTAAATGTACCATAGCTTTTTGATCCATTCATTTACTGATGGGCACCTAGGTTGCTTCCAACACTTGGCTATTGTACACAAGAAGTTTTAAAACATGCAATACCTGACAAGTCAGGGGACCTCTTTTCCCTTAGGTTATCAAATTTAAAAAAATGACAACAGCCAACACAACAATAGCCATCTGGTGTGAGTGAATAAAAATTATACCTATATTTTTGTCAGATCAGCCAAAAATTGAATGTATTTTTGCTGTGCTGCAGAATTTTAGTAATTAGTCTATGGGTGCCACAAGATGAAAAAAGTTGAAAATCGCTGAGATAGAGCCTCTCTCTTTTCCATGCCTTTCCAAATGACCGCTGGTTGGGACAGTCTGGTAGTATTGATTTTGATTTGTCCCCAAGGTATCTCCATTTACGTAGCCACCCAGGTACATGGATTGGGCCACAGGCAATGATGTTTCCCACTCACCCCAGAACCACCCCTCTCATCTCAACCCCTTGCTTCACTCAGATTTTCAGACTCTGCCAGAGCCAAGACCCGAGCCTCCTCTTTGCATGAAGGGAGACTCAGCATCCCTACTGTGTTACCTCTCCTTTGCACTCTCCGCTCAACCTCCATTTTACCTTTGACCTATTGTGTGGACTAAAGACACAATACTGAGTTACCTGGACATCTTAATCATTGTAAAAATAAAAGTTTTTGATCATTGCTTATTGCACCAGAAGTCATCATATTTCCATGAAGCATCCTTTGCTGATGAGCTCAGAGCCGGAGATGATAGAAGCATCCACATAGCTATCTTCCTCCTTCCCTGGGAGAAAGGGAGCAGCAGCCTGCAGGCTGTCCCCATGGCTTTATAGGTGTGAACCACAGGCATCAAGATGCTGAGTGAAGCTCCTGCAGATCAGGGAGATTCTGTGAATGAGGCTCTCAAACATGGGCTGGCTTCCTTCCCGCGTGGTTTTACAGTGGAGGGGATTTACATCTTGGCTTTTCCTGTCAGAAGCCTCCGAGTCATGATATGATGATGAGTCTAATCCCCAGGGATTTGAGTGTGAAGACAGAGTGGTTTTGGCTGCCCTCCTCTCCCCTCACATCTCTGCAGTGAAGGCAGTGTGCCTGAGTCAGGCAGGATTCAGAAATGAGGTCTGCACCTGGTTGCAAAACCAGCCTGGGGGAAATCCGCCTGATTATGGGTTTTAAGAAATAACCTTCCTGTGGTTCTGGCTCTCAGCTGAAAAAAAACCACAAATTAGTGGGTCAAGATTATTTGTGGTCTTTTGACTATATACAATGAAATAATCCCCGGAGAAAGCAATCAAAATCATCACTTTCATTGCCTAGCACAGGGCCTGCAACATTGCAGAAACTCAAATTTGTATTCAAAGAATGGATCTGTTCAGCTTGGCCTGAGAGACAAGACAGGGAAATGGATGCTTACATTAAAGGCCAAAGGTCCCTATCATGTGCACAGGAATCCAAGAGAACCTCACTATTTGGAAGCTCCTATGACATACCTCATCCATCTATTCCATCATAAAGGCTGTGCCCCCGCCTCTCCATCTCACCTCTAGCCTGGACCGTTGCACTATTTTCCTGTTCTTCTATCTGATTCCAGCATTGACCAGGTTCTTCTACCATCCCCACCCTTCCTTCAAACTGCCATCGGAGTCATATTTCTAAAATTCAAGTAGAATCATGATTCTCTTCTAACTGTAATTCTTCAATGGCCTCCTATTTTCTACTATAGTGTTCTTAGCCCCTTATATCCTCAGATTAAAAAAAAAAAAATCTCATTCTTGCCAAGCTCTGGATATACCAATATCCTCTCCTCTCTCTGAAGTGGCAGAACACCAGTACTCTGAAGATCGAATACCTGGCGTGTCAAAAGGAATTTGTCTGCCCTTATGTTGATGGTGTGCATTATCAAAACATTGGGGATTTATAATGTTGAAATGCTTTGAAAAATATATATATACTTGCCCAACAAGTGATTCTGTCATTTCCTTCCACAGACATGTCATGGTGAAAATATAACTGCCTAGGAGATAAGTCCATGCATGTTTTTTTCTGACCTGGTCCCTATGCTGTCTCTGGCTTTATCTCCCACTGCTTGCCAGCTGACCCCTCCCTCATGTCCGCATCAACTCTTTGTGCCAGTCACTGTGAACTGCCAGCAGTCCTCCCACTCTACCATGCAGTTTCTTGCCTCTGTACCTTTGCATGTGCTCTTTTCTCTGTCGGAGCTAACATTTAGTGCATGCTTACAATGTCCGAGAGGCTATTTTAAGTGGTTTATATGTTTTAACTCTTTTAAACATCAGAACAATCTTATAAGGCACCACAATTATTAATCTTATTATAGAAAATTGAACTGAGGCTCAGAGAGGTTAAGTAACTTATCCTAGTCTACAAAACTAATGTTGATAGAAAGGAATGGGATGTAGGCAGTTTGCTTCCAGGTTGAATGCATTTAATCGCTGAGCCACAGCCACCTCTTCCATGGCTCCCTGGTGACCTCCTCTTCATTCTGCAATACTTCATTGAAGCACCATCTCCTCCATGAAGCCTTTCTTCATCTCTTCAGGTAGAATTGAATTATCCTCTTTGTGGCCCAATGAACCCAGCCCATAACCTCTGGGATGGATAGATTTTTAACACAGGGAAGGCAGTTATTGGTCCCACAGCCCACCCATGCACCCATAGGGATTTCCTCTGTGCCTCTTTAGTACCTAGGCTGGCACATCCTGGGTGCACAATAAAGTTTTGTTGAATGGAAGTTCATATCCTTAACATATGAATCATGTCCTTTTTTAGCCTCAGCTTTGTGAATCAGCTCTGCCTCTCAGATATCATCACCACCCCTCTTCTGGATATGTTTTTAGCTGTAGACAACACACAAGAGCAAACTTCACAGCAGTGGGAGGAATCTTGACTTTCAACTCTAGTTAAATCAGCAACATATAAGTGGACAGCAGAATTACTGAGCCAGCTTCATCCAACCCCATAGACTGTGTATGATTTCTTCATCTCAGTATCCGTGTCTTGTTATAACCATGGCTCACTATCCCAGAGAAGCTGCTCCTTTACTGAGTTTATAAATCAGTATAAATGATTTATTTGTTTATAAATCAAATAACTTCTTCTTTGTTCTTCTTATCTATCTCTACAAATTAAACCACCCTAAACCTTACTATTGCTTCTGCTCATGAATCATGAATCAATGGAGGCCAGACTTGGCGGGGACAGCTCATCTTATTCCATGTGAAGCCCGGGACATCAGCTGAGAGAATGGCTGGGGGTTGGAGCAGGCGGGAGCTAACCAGGCATCTCTCTCTCCTCATGAAACCTCAGGATGTTCCACAGGGTCCCTCCATGTGAACTTTCTGGCACGGTGGCCTCAGAGTGATTGACTTTCTAATGTGGCAATTGGCTTCCCCAGAGTGAGCGTTCCGAGACACTCAGACTGAATCTCCAAGCCTTCCTGTTACTTCGTCTCAGGATTTTAGAAGACCATTACCGTTGCATTCTATTGAGACGCAAAGCTCAGCCCAAATTCAAGGGAATGGAAATGAGATTCTACCTGTTGGTAGAATAAGTAATAAAGAATTTGAAGCCATTTTAATTTATCACAATACCCAAAGTCAAAGAACAAGTAAAGCATCAATTAAAAGAGACATTAGTACACGAAATGTGGTAATTTAGAAACCTGAAACAATAGGAGACCCACATGATCTGAGAAGACCTGACCCACAGAAAAAGGGACACACCAAGAGTCCAAGAAAAGAGTTTAAGGGCCATTCCTCCAAGCTTCGTATCGGCCTGTGGGATTTCCTCATAAGGTGGAGAACAATAAAAGTTAACATTTATTATGTATTGCTATATATTTTCTCTGTTAAAAGGTTTACATATGCTAACATATATAATCCTCTTAATTGAAAACTGCAGCCATACAAAGTTAAATAATGTGTCCAAGGCCATGAAGCGAGCAAGTAGCAGAGCTGGAATTCCAGCTCCAATAGACCATCTCCAGAGCTGGAGGGTCTCAGCTCCTTTCCACATATGTCTCCACCTCTAAGGTCAAGGACATTTTTTTTCTGTCATGTACTGGCATGTGTGCGGAGGCAGAGCATCTTCTCAATCTTTGGGTCAGCTTTAAGCCACTCCATCTTTAGTTGGAACAGAGGTTTTCATGACACTTTCATGGGCTAAAGCCTATTATGTAGGTTTCCAGATGATTCTAATGGGTAGCCAGGTTGGAGGATAACTGGCCTAACCCACTCTGTCTAAAGCTCCCACATTCCACAAGCCAGCTACAGTTTTGATTGGGTTGGATCATGGTACCCAGGACCCTCACTCAGGTCCTGGTTTAGGTGAGTTAAAGCAGTGCTGTAAGGAAGGGCATGTGACTGGGTGAGCCTTCCTCCTCATGCTGCCCTGTGTCAGTTCATTTCCCACGCAGCACCTGCCCCTGAGCCTGGAAGCCCGTTGAGAACAAGGACGGTGTCTGACTCGTTCTTTGCTCTATCACCAAGCATCTGGCTCAGTTCCTGGAATGTTGCGGATGCCCAGTAAAGAGGTGTTGAATGAACAAGTGGATGACTCACAAGCACTTGTCTACAAGGGTCTATGTGGTGGGGAAAGCAAGGACTTTGGAGTCAGGAAGACCCAGGTCATAATCTCAGTTCTACACTTCAAGAGAGTTTCAATTTACATGGCAGGGATGTTCTAAAATACGTGAGGAAAAAAAATAATGCATCATCAGAATTTAAAGTCTTTCTAAGGGTGCCTCCAGGAAGACTAACACAGCCCGTGTTTCTTCCCTAAACAGATCTCTATTTCCTCAGTTGAGCACCAGACCAAGTGGGCTTTTAGGAGAGAAGTCATAAGTAAAATAGCTACCTTTAACCCCCGGAAACCTCCTCAGCTTGGCAAGTTGCTGCCTCTATGAAGGGCACATAAGAAAGGAGACATCCCCTCACCAACAGCTGTCACAGCTCCTTGAGTGTGGAGGTGGGCAGATGGATGGCCCACATCACTTGAATTCTATTATTTTATTTTGTATTTTTTGTTTTTATTTATTTCTAGAGAGAGGGGAAGGGAGGTGGAAAGAGAGGGAGAAAACACCAATGTGTGGTTGCCTCTTGTGTGCCCCCAACTGGGAACCTGGCCTGCAACCCAGGCATGTGCCCTGACTGGGAATCGAACTGGTGACCCTTTGTTTCACAGGCTAGCACTCAGTCCACTGAATCACACCAGCCAGGGATCACTTCAATTCTTATGTCATTTTAATCCATATTTTTATATTGACATACACATTGAATATGATTTGTGTTTATTTTAAAAATTATGTTATTTTGTTTTATTTGCATTCATGTAAGTTAAAGGTTTACATAAAGCCCTGTTTGCTTCTTTGACAAGCAATATGAAGGCTCTGATATGCAATCAAAACAAGGAAGGGAGAAAGGGAACCATAGAAAGAGAAAAGAAGCCAGATTGGAACAAGAGAGCAGAGACAGGCTTTGTACAGTGCACACTTTCTTTTCTGACTTGTTCCAACAAAACCCCTTGGAGAATTCTATCCTGTCCTCCTCATCTCATTAACAAAGCGCTCTTGCAGGGCCCATAAGTTCCAGGCACTATTCTAAGTACTTTATATTTATTATCTTATTCAACCCTCCTAACATACCATCTATGAGCATATTACTACTCTCATTTAGTGAGGAGGAGATTGAGGCACAGAGAAGTGGAGTCAGTTGTCCAAGGTCATTTGCTACTAAGGGACAACGCTAGTGACCTTGGAGGTTTGGCTGCAGAGTCCACTCTCTTCACTGCTTCTCTAAGCTGACCCTCCTTGTCCCCATGGCACTGCCCTGGACCTTTACCATCTGTCACACGCATCATTTACTAGCCTCCATCCATACTGAGCTCCCTCTGTCTGCCTTGTCACACTCAATCCATGCTACACACTTCTAGTTTTCACATTAATGAATCTGCTTCAATACAGATATGAAGCTGCAGCCTCTACTGTGCAATCTATAGCAGCACTGGCTTACCTGGATCTCCCAGAACTAATGTCAGAGAGCATGGGGCAGACGTTTTGGGTAAATGCTGTATAGGCTTCTTCATCTTCTTGGTGTGTTAAAGGCACTGCAGAGTCTGGGAGCAAAGAGCTCACCTTAGTTGCACCTGGCACTTTCAAAATATATTAGAGGACAGACAGTGTTCATGCTGCAGCCACTCATGTCTCCCAAAATGTGTGTTTTACTGAACACATCTTGGGAAATGTTAGCTTATTGGGTAAAGTCCATGGGCATATTTGGTCAGGAAAGTTCTCCTTTGATCTGGTCTGAATTACCTTTTCACATCATCTCCAATCACTCTCTCACTTCCCTACCTCACAGAACTTCTCTTCTTTGAACTGCTCTCCCCTTTTTTCCTCTGTACCTTTGCTTCTGCTCTTTCCTCTGCCTAGAATGCCCCCTCTGTTCTATCTTGGTGAAATCTTATATTTTAAATTTTTTATTTATTGATTTTAAAGAAAGGGGGAGGGGGAGAGAGAGAGAGAAAGAGAGAGATGGAATTACTATTCTACTTGTTTATGCATTTGTTGGTTGATTTTTGTATGTGCTCTGATCAGGGATCAAACCCCCAACCTTGGTGCATGAGAACAATGCTCTAATCAGCTGAGCTACCCAGTCAGGGCTGTCCTAGTAAACTTGCAATCATTTTTTAAAATATATTTTATTGATTATGCTATTACAGTTGTCCCATTTTTCTCCTCCACTGCCCTCCACCCTGCACACCCCCCCAACCACATTCCCCCTTTAGTTCATGTCCATGTGTCATACTTATAAGTTCTTTAGATTCTACATTTCCCACACTATTCTTACTCTCCCCCTCTCTATTTTCTACCTACCATCTATGCCACTTATTCTCTGTACCTTTTCCTCCTCTTTCCTCCTCCCACTTCCCTGTTGCTAAGCCTCCATGTGATCTCCATTTCTGTGTTTCTGTTCCTGTTCTAGTTGTTTGCTTACTTTGTTTTTGTTTTAGGTATGGTTGTTAATATCTGCGAGTTTGCTGTCTTTTCACTGTCATATTTTTTATCTCCTTTTTCTTAGATAAGTCCCTTTAACATTTCATAGAATAAGGACTTGGTGATGATGAACTCCTTGAACTTGACCTTATCTGAGAAGTGCTTTATCTGCCCTTCCATTCTAAATCTAAGTTTTGCTGGATAGAGCAATCTTGGATGTAGATCCTTAACTTTCATGACTTGGAATACTTCTTTCTAGCCCCTTCATGCCTGCAAGGTCTCTTTTGAGAAATCAGCTGACAGTCTGATGGGAACTCCCTTGTAGGTGACTGTCCCCTTATCCCTTGCTGCTTCTAGAATTCTCTCCTTCATTTTAATCTTGGCTAATGTAATTACGATGTGCCTTGGTATGTTCCTTCTTGGGTCCAACTTCTTTGGGACTCTCTGAGCTTCCTGGACTTCCTGGAAGTCTATTTCCTTTGCCAGATCGGGGAAGTTCTCCTTTATTATTTGTTCAAATAAGTTTTCTACTTGTTACTCTTCTTCTTCCCCTTCTGGTACCCCTATAATCCAGATGTTGGGACGTTTAAAGATCTCCTAGGTGTTCCTAAGCCTCTCCTCATTTTTTTGAATTCTGGTTTCTTCATTCTTTTCTATTTGGTTGTTTGTTTCTTCCTTCTGGTCCACTCCATTGATTTGAGTCCCAGTTTCCTTCCCATCACTACTGGTTCCATGTACATTTTCCTTTATTTCACTTAGCATAGCGTTCATTTTATCCATCCAATTTGTGACCAAATTCAACCAATTCTGTGAGCATCCTAATTACCAGTGCTTTGAACTGTGCATCTGATAGGTTGGCTACCTCTTAGTTGCTTAGTTGTATTATTTCTGGAGCTTTGATCTGTTCTTTTGTTTGGGTCATTTTTTTTTTTTTTTGGTCTTGATGCACATGTTACATAGTGAGGGGTGGAGCCTTAAGTGTTCACCAAGGCAGGACAACCAAGTTGCTAGGTTGTGACCTCAATGAGGGGCTGGGGTCTGAAAGGGAACAATGGTGCTTGCTCCTCTCTCTGCTAGATTTCAGTCACTTCCCCTACTTCCCACAAGCAAATTGGGCCCTTCTGGTGCTAATTCCCATGTGGGTGGGTTTGTGTACATCCTGGGAACCTGTGGGTCTCTCCAACAAACTCTTCTATGAGGCTGGGAGTTTCTCCCTGCACCTCAACCCCCACAGGTGTTTTCAATGAGTGTTTTGATGCTTTATTTCCCCGAGCTGGGACCATGGGTTGCTTGGTCTGTCTGGCTCCCCAGTTTCACCTGGTTTATCTGCATGCAAATATGGAACCACCCAGTCCACCAACTGCCTTGTGTGCTGTGCCCCTCCACAATCAGCCACTTTGCTGGGTCCGCCTGCTGCCACCTTGAGTGCCTGGTGACCGCCAGCCACCACTTTGCTGTGAGCCCTCTCTGCCTCTCCTACGGATCTGGATGAATGTGTCTACTTTAACTCCTTGGTTGTAGGACTTCCATACAGTTCAATTTTTTGTCAGTACTGATTATTTTTTGTTTCTAAATTGTTGTCCTTATTTTGGTTGTGCGAAGAGGCACACTGTGTCTACCTATGGCTACATCTTGGCCGAAAGACTTTAGTTGCTTGTAATCATTTTAAAAGCCAGTTCTAATATCCCCTCCCCACCCCTCATGGCCTTTCCTACTGAACCCACTTTCCCCCAGTCCACAGAGAGATTAATACCTACTCCCTCCTCTAACTTCTCACAGATCTTTATTCATATCACTGTTTGACAGCTACTGTATTTTCTACTACCCTTCTTTTATCTATTATATCACTACTTTTTAAAAAAAAACTATAATTATTGAGTATGCATAATGTGCTAAGCTCTGTGTTAAGTACTTTATATAAAATTTTTCATTTATGCTTCATAAAACCTTTGAACTAGATATTATTATTATTAATTATTGCTTGCATTTTAGAGAACAGAAATCTGTGGTTCAAGAAGTCATGAAGCTAAAGTCCCTTAGCTCATCAGTTATTTTCTCAGGAACCCACTGTATTCATGCTAATTCTCCACATCTGCCTTCTTGCCTGCAATGTGATGGTTTCAGGAGCACAGACTCTTCCTACTCATTTCTCCACCCTTTTCTTCTAGCACAGGACCTACTGAGAAGAAAATGGAATTTCTGCTTTGTTTTGGAATGTGGGTGGTCATTTGACTTCGTTCCTTAATGGATCTATTGCTGGCTTAGCCACATTGCCAAGGAGTGCCACTGAAGTGGGGGCCCTGCTCAACAGGGGGTAACATTAAACAACAGCGTGATGTCTCTTCATGTTTCTCTTTCTATCTCTAACATTTTTGGTCTCTCTGATGACTCCCTCACATCTTTTGTTCTTTCTCCCTCTTTTCATTTCTCTCTCCTCCTTTCCTTTCCCATTTCCATAGCTCAACACACTCTCTTAATAACTTGGGAGATTTATTCCTTTAAAAAAATAGAATTCCAGCTTTACAAGCAAATTCATTTTGTTAGCAGTGGGTGGGAAGAATCTGCCTGTTAGCAAGGGATTATACTGGAGGAGCAGAAGCAGAAGCCATGTCAGGGAAAATGTATATTCCAAAGCCAGAATGAGCCTATAGCCAGTTGGATAATAATTATGTCATTTTTATTACCTTATTGTCTAAATCATGTCTTTTGAATTTTCTGATTTTTAATACAAAAAATCTTTTCTCAGGTGGTAAGTCATTTATCTGCCTTTCTTCCTTTTTCATTAACCTGTCTTCTGGCTGGGAGTGCAGACGGCATGGTGAAGAAGAGCTAGAGGTAGTTCACCCCAAGCACTCCCAAGGATTTTAACACAAAGTGATTAATCCCAGGAAGGCAGTGTTGAAGAGTAAAAGAGAGCTTTAGAATCAGAGTGTGTGGGTCCAAATCCCAACTCTGCCCCTTATAAAATACAGGTTCTTGGGTGAGTTACTCAGTTTTCTCATCTGTAAAATGGGGGTGGTAATAATATCCACTACATAAGGCTAAGAGGATTGTATATATTACAGATGTGCAGCACTTAGAAGAGTTCCTGACACATAGTACAGTCATGTGTCACTTAACAGTAAGGATACATTCTGAGAAATGTGTCATTCGGTGATGTCATTGTGTGATTATCACAGAGTGCACTCCCACAAACCTACGTGGTGTTGCCTACTGCTCACCTAGCTACATGGTATAGCCTATTGCTCGTAGGCTGCGAACCTGTACGGAATGTTATTGTCCTGAATAGTATAGGCAATTGTAATACAATGATAAATATGTGTGTGTGTAAATACATCTAAAGATAGAAAAGGTACAGTAAAAATATGATATAAAAGATTTTTTTTTAATGGCCCACCTGCATAGGGTCCTTGCCATGAATGGAGCCTGTAGAACTGCAAGCTGCCCTGGGTGAGCCAGTGAGTGGTGAGTGAATGTGAAGGCCTAGGACGCCACCGGACGCTGCTGTAGACGTTAGAAACACGGTACCCTTAGGCCACCCTAAAATTATTTAAAATATTCTCCTTGAATAAGCAGTTAAACTTAGCTTGCTGTAATTTTTTTCTTCACAATTTTTTTTTATTTTTAACTCTAACTCTTTTGTAATAACACTTATTTTAAAACACAAATGCATTTTACTGCTGAACGAAAATATTCTTCTTTTACTTTTATTCTCTGTTTTCCACTCTAAAATTATTTATAAATTATTTATTTATTTTTACTTTTTAAATATTGTCAAAAACTAAGAGAAAAACACCCAAGTTCGCCTAGGCCGACACAGAGTCAGGATCACTAATATTACCTCCACATCTTGCCCCGCTGGAAGGTCTTTGGGGGCAAAATCCTGCATGGGGCTGTCACGTCCTATGACAACCTGTCCTCCTCCTGGAATACCCCCTGAAGGACCTGTCTGAGGCTTTTTTTGAAGAGTTGTTACTCTTTTCAGAAAAATTTCTATGGTGGTTTGCTTATTTTGTTAACATTTTTTGTCATAGATTTGTATGAAAGTGAGTAACGCACCACAAACATTTTCTCTTTTAATGAAAAAATTTTGGTATTGGGGTTCATGTTTTCCAAATTTTTAAGGAGCTTGTTGAGTGTGCAAATTTTTTTTTGCTAAACCCTTCATTGTAAATTCTGTTGGGGTTTCTTTTTATTTTCCTACAGTTTTCTCATCTCTTGTCTCTTCTTCAGCTATGCATTCCTGTTTCGGTTCCAACAACTCCTCATTAGTCAATTCCTCAGGAATCACCTCTAGGAACTCCTCTATGTGCCAGATCAAAAAGGGTTTCAATTTTTAGCCTGTAACATTGTCCCCAAGCAAGACTGTTATCCTTTCCTTAAAAGCCATGAAACGTGGCATTGACTTGCACTTCTTAGGCATGAAAGTCAGGCATCCATTTCTGGAATAAGGAGGTTCTATCTATATTGAATATTTGCTCTGGCAAGTAATTCCCCCCCACAATCAACTTATCTAGAGAGTCCAAAAATTCGTCAGCTGCTGTCACATCAGCACTCACAGATTCACCACTTTCATGTTATGTAATAAATAATGATTATTGAATAATTTAAACCATGCATGACAGCAGTAAATTCAACATTATGGTCACATCCAGCCTTTTCTTTCAACATCACAAAATTTTTGCTTCAGCCATGATCATCATGTTGCTGAAGAGCATATGCTTCAGTGTCTGGTCTTTAAACCAGGTCAATAGAAGTTTTTCCGTGTCTGATATAAGCCCTTCTCAAATTCCTGTTAGTCTTATCATAATTGTTGGTGAGAAGGGCTAGTTAAAAAGGAAGGGATTATTTGGAAACTTTCCATTTATTTTCACTGACCTTCCTTAGTTTTACCTCATCAAACATATTTAAATCAGTGTCTGGCCTAATGTTGAAATTCAAAAAGAAATAAAGCCCAAAATAAAGATAGATGATGATAGATAGATAGACAGACAGACAGACACCATCCTATTACCCAGACATTCCCATGCTCCTTGGGAAGTTGGACAAAGCAACAAGTAACTGCAATAAAATGTGTTACCTGCTTAAATAGACAAATGCAGAGCATTTAGGGAGACCTCATTGGCAAGAGAATGTTCAGTCTCAAACTCCATCAGGGAAAAGTAGGTTTAGAACTGATGAAGATAGAAATGCAATTCCAGGTGAGACCATGACATGAGTACAACCTGGTGCAGTCAAACAGCCTGCTCTCGGGAAGGCACTAAAGCCATGAGGTCCTGCCTGATCACGGCAGAAAGTCTGGGCTATGAAGTGGGTAAGTAAGGGGCAAAGTCATGGATGGAGTGCAAAGGAATCTTGGATTTTCCCTTGTTTGTTCCATAGAAAGATCCTAGTGGAACTCACAGTTCCTATCTCAAGTAATAAAAATTATGTACTTTAAGCTCCCCCATGAAAAAAGCCCCCTTGACAAAAAGATTATTCATAGTGATTGTAATTAGGTGAGCCCTTTACCCCAAGAGGGAGGTCCATTCCCAGCTCATACCTAATTTGGACTTGGAGAGAGGATTCTGAGTGTTCTGGTTATCTACTATCCCCTAACCACCCCAAAACTTAATGCCTAACACAAACATTTATTTTATGTTTCATGTTCCCATAGGTTGACTTGATTCAGCAGAGTGATTCTCAGTGTGCTTAGGAGAGTGCAGCTGTTTGTTGCCTGGGCTGCAGACATCTTCAGGCTGCGGTATCCAAGATGGCTCGCTCACATGGCTGAGAGTCAATGCTGGCTGTTGGCTGGGAGCTCAGTTAGGCTGTCAACTGCAGCCCCTCCAGATTACCCAGACTTCTCAAATCCAGATTGCCTGGTAGCTGGACTACAACAGGGAATGTCCTACAAGCAAGCATTTCAAGCGGCCCAAACAAAAACTGCAAAGCTGTCATGCTACATCAGCTCTACTTCCCCATGTCCTCTTGGCCAAAGCATTCATAAGGCTCACCCAGATACAAAGTGGTGGAAACACAGACTCTACCTCCCACTGGACAAGAGACAAGAATTTATTGTAGAAGTGCATGTAGGATGAGAGATATCATTGCAACCATTTCTGAAATAAAAGATTTGTCATACTGGCACAGGATGATATTCCCTAGGAATGTTTTAAAAATATACTCTTGCCCTGGCTGGTGTAGCTCAGTGGATTGAGTGCTAGCTGTGAACCAAAGGGTTGCTGGTTCAACTCCCATACCTGATTTGCACATACCTGGGGCACATACCTGATTTGTAGGCCAGGTCCCCAGTTGGGGGCACACGAGAGGCAACCACACATTGATGTTTCTCTTTCTCCCTCCCTTCCCCTCTCTCTAAAAATAAATAAATAAAATCTTAAATATATATATGTGTGTGTGTGTGTGTGTGTGTGTGTATATATACACACACACACACACACACATACTGTCATTAAGAATACATGCTTTGAATGGCCTTGGTGTTCCAGGTAGGGGGAGGAGCCCTGAGTTCACACATTAAAAGGAATGAACACTTCTGAGGGCTCTCTCATGGAGGAAAGGGCCCTGGATGAGGGGACCAGAGACTGGGGTTTGAGTCCAGCTCTTCTACTTTTAGCTGAGTGGCCTTGAGCTAGTTACTTCATCTTGAACCTCAGTTTAGTTGTCTGAAAATTGAGAACATGGAAAAAGTAATCGAAATATTTCTTTTTCAGAGACACATGGGATTTCAGTGATACTACATGGGGTCTGTTTCATCACAACTATATCCAACTTCATGATTCCTTTTATCAACCAATTTTCTTTGATAAGAAGGCAGGGTGACCATATTGGCCTCAGTTTGTTTAGGACAGACCTAGATTAAGCCTATTGATTCAGTGCAATTATAAATAGCTCCCCTTTTTACTCTCAAAAGTGTCACAGTTTGGATAATAAATTATATGGTCATACTCACAATAAGGCATAAGTTAATGAGAGTTACCCTCTGTCATTCTATGTTAAAGGGGGCCTATTCATAGTTGAAACTTCATTAGGTATCAGTACTGACTCTGAGTCTAGGTTCTTCTGATAGCATGCAACAGAATTCAATTTAAAACAGCATAAAACAAAAGTTAAATGTATTGAGTACATACTGAAGTATTGTACAAAAGTTAAAGACATGTAGGCCTCTGGGGTCTAAAACAAGGGACAGAAATGTCGTCAGGTGCCCAGGAAGTACTATCTCTGGTCTCTAAGGTTTGTGTCATTTTCTTTCTTTCCAGACAGGCTTTATCTCTTCTTCAACTACTTGATGGTCAGAAGGCAGCTGTCCCATGATTGTCATTTGTTTCCCTGGGTTACAGCCATGTGCTGAGACTAACTTATTACAAATTCCAAATTCCTTGGAAAGAAAATGTGACTAGTCTACACCTGGTCCAAATTGCAAGGAGTGGGGTGAAGGACAAAGGGAACACTTGGGAGCCCACCTAGTATTATAGAAGAAACTCTCAGAGAAAATGGTTGTGCTAGTCCAGATCTCTAAGAAGCAGATGCCAAGACAATATTAAATCAGATAAAATACATTAAGAGGGATATTTGTGAGATGGAATGGTAATGAGACAAGGGAGAACCATCAGATGTAAATGTGACCCCAAGTGAAGGACAGATAGAAAAGAAATGTAGGAAGGAAGGAAGGGAGGAAGGGAAAGAAAGAGGGAGTCTTAGACTGGTTCTACATCCAATTTTAAGTTCCAGGGAGAGATCAGCATGGCCACTGGGGAGAGTTATGTCTACTGGGATGAGGTCTGCATTAGTATCCCTGTGGACCCAGTAATTGGCTAGAAGAATCCTTAAGGAGGAGTGGCTTTGGAGCAAACATAGCAATGCATTTCCAATCTCAGCAGCTTGGGCCCTTGGTTGATCATACTCTCATAGTTGAACATCTGAGAGGCACATTCCCATGGCTACCACAATGGTCATTAACAACAGAATGAACACCCAATAGATGCCTAGTGTAGCTGGTTCCCCAAAATGGCTCAAAGGTTACCCAAAGTTTGAGTAAAAGCTTCTATTCTAGACCCAATGAGAAGGCAGAAGAAATGAGACTGGAGATTAGAATTGGGAAACTCTCAGAAAAATTATACTTTCTATTGATTATGTACTAAATACATACACCATTCCAGGTTCTGGAAATACAGAGGATGGACATTTAACCATGATGAGTACCAGACTTTAAGGAAGGATGTTGGGGATCTAAACACTGTCTAGTCTCACTCTACCCTTATATCTGAGGTTTGTGAAGTGTCTTGTACAAGATCAGGTCACCCTGCTGGTTATTGAGAAAGGGGTTTTAGAAGTCAGGACTCCTCAGTTCCACCTTATGTCTATCTATGCTTCACATCTGATGGCAACCTAAGCTTTTCCAGTCTTACCATTAGGTAAGCAACCATTCCTCCCAGCAGAGCCAAGGGTTGTTATTATTTGCTTTCAACCTATCAACAGCAGCCCCCCAATGTAGATGATTAAACACTAAGCTTCTGATGTTACCTTTTAGAGCTCTTGAGGGTTTCTGAACAATCAGGAAACTTTAGCCTGTGTTTTCAGAATCTGCTGTCAGGGAAGGTCATCTGAATCATATCCATCTAATGTTGGGGATGATTCACCATCAAACAAATCTCACTTTTAAAAAACTTGTCTTTATAAACACACAAGAAGAAATCACTTCTGTTGCTTTTGAAAAGGTTCTTCATTTCCTCTGCTTTCCCTTCTGGCCCTCAGTCTGAGCACCCAAACAAAAGGCCTGCAGAAGCAGCATACACCTCTTATCTGCTCACAGCTTGACTGGCTTCAGGCACCAGAACCCTCCAGAGGAGCTGCCCTCCACTCATTTTGTTCTCTGGCCCTATCATGGCTGACTCACTAAAGCCTGAAGGCTTTGCATCCTCAGGGTTATGGCCTGTAGAGAAGGGGAAGAGATGCTAGCTGGAGCCAGTGTGTAATTAAAGATATGCATGCAAGCCAATGACTGGCTGTTGCTCAGAAAAGGCCTACGGTCAATTTAGGTCAAATGGTGAATCTTCCCAATGAGAAGCCTGGAGCTGCCTTTTGTTTTGTTGGGTCTTCAGCAGGAAGAGGGTCTTCTAGGCCACTGAATTGGGTACACTTTCTTACAGAATTTTCTTCTAAGTGATTCTCTTATCTGAACTTCTCCTTGATGAAGTGGGGTGGGGTGGAGGGCATGAGAGGGGGAGGTTTGCAGGAATAAGCAGTTTATATATCTTCCAGCCTTCAGATAAACTTTGTTCAGTTTTACCAGAAAAATTCACACTTTAGGTCCCTAAAGGAGTTGCTCCCAAAGCCAAATTATACTGCCTTTTTGGCATGTAATTTTAGGAGCAAAAACCAAATAAATAAATAAATAAATAAATAAATAAATAAATAAACATAAACAAGCAAATTCCTATTCTTTTGCCCTAGAAGTGGCATATCCTCCTTCTCCCATATTGACCTTTTTAAAAAATTGTATTTTCTTGTAGAAAATATAGAAACAAAAAGGGAAAAAAGCCTATAATTCTTGCTTTCCTAAGATTTTTCACTGCTAACATTTTGCTGTATACTCTCATACATTTTTTGCCTAGGCCACATGTGATTTTAAAAACTTAACCTGGAACATATTTCCATATTAATATATTTTCACAACTTTATGTTAATGGCTATATAATACTTCATGATGTAAATATAACATGATTACTTTGATCAATCTTCTATTAGATATGTAGGTTGTTTATTTTCAGGAGAGTGGCATTGATCTTCACCCCAACTTCCTCTTAGTGCTATGGAAGTTCAGTTTAGCAAAATGGAAAAATGATGGCTACTTTTCTCTAAATCAGTAGTTGCCAACTAGAGGTGATTTTGTCCTCCAGGAAATATTTGGCAATATCTAGAGACAATTTTGGTTGTTAAAACTAGGGGACTGGTCCTGGCATTTGGTTGGTAGAGACCAGCGATGCTGCAGAATGTCCTACAATATAGAGGACAGCCCTTTACAACTAGGAATTGTCCAGTCTAAAGTGTCAGTTGCACTGACTGCTCTCAATATTGGTCTAACCACAGGCATGAACTCAAGCGAGCTGTCCATCAGGATCTCCATGCTCATTCCCTTCTTCACACTTCCTGTTGCCACCTTTCACTTTCGACTCGTAAATACAAAGTAGAGAATTGCCCTGGACACAGAAGTGACAAAGATGCAGCTCCTCCCATGCACTGAATCACACTTTGCATTGTAAAAGTTCTTTTTCTAGATCAGTGGAAACTGTGCTCTTCCATGTCCATGTTGCTCTTAGCAACCAAACTCTCAGTCCTTATTCGATTACTCAGTCTGCAGTCATGTGCTTTTGAGTTACATGGTCCATTTTAGAGCCATATCATTTTCTATTCTGGACTCTAGAAAAATTCCAAGGCCCTGGTTTTACTTACTAGTCATGTATTCCCCAAATTGGGCTTCATTTACTCCTTCCCCCTCCCTCCACATTGAAGGTCCTATCATTTTTACCCTCTCTTCTTCCTATGAAGATATCGATGGCCACATACATTCTTGCCACCTACCCTCCCTCCTCTAAGAATTCAGAGTGTATTCTGCTGTCATTGGCTAATCCTTCCACATGGATCTTGGGTTGAACCCCTATGCCTCCTTTGAGTCACTTCCCCCTGCTACTGCAGTGTTCTCAAGGACCCCCAGTAGAGCAAAGCTACCACATTTTATTTTTCCTCTCCTTCCATGTTGGCCTGGGTTTTGTAAACTTGGCTAAGGCTGGGAACGATGTTTCCTGGGACACTCTTCCTCATATGACTTTGGTCATTATTTGCCAATCTCAAAACTGGCATGAAATCTGGAAGGCAGGGGTGAGGAAGAAGGCGTTACTCTCAGAAGTTCTCCACAGTTAAACATGATGACAAATACACAGTGCTCGGTGGGTGCCAGCTGGTGCTCGCTTAGCTTCTTTGCTGCTAGCCCAACTGGCCAACAACTGCCCTCGGCCCACCAGCAGACCCACAGAGGCAGCGCCACTGCTACCCCAACAATAGCAGTTTCTACAGAACTCCCCACAAAGCTCTCTTTGGGGCCCCACATAAGCAACCAGACCTGCTTCAGGGATTGCCCTGAGGGTTGGCAACTAGTCCATCTGCACCCATTCTCTAGGCAGTTTGTTTAGTAATGGTTTCTTTGACCCTCCAACTCCCTCCTTCTTCAACTCCTCCTTCATTTTTATAGGGACTAATTTCTTGAATAATTTCTATATTACTTATAGTGGCTGTGTATTCCAGGGTGAACCCTGACTGATGAACCTCTACCAACCATCTTCTTCAAAGAGTGGTCTGCACTCACCAGCTCTAAGATTTCGCCTTGTAATCACTCTAAACTCCTGCTCCTGGTCTTCTACAACTGCTCCTACAGTCACCATCAGCCTTCTGCTCACTAAAACTGATGGACACTTGTCTGTTTCACTCTTACCTTGTATCTTTGCAACCTCTGACTCTAATATTCTCTCTTCTTCTTAAAGGTCTCCTATTTTTGGCCTCCATAAACTTACTCTCTAATAGCAGACTTCTTCCTCTCAAGTGCTTTTTCTACATCTCCTTTACAGATTCTTCCTCCCCACCAGATCCTTAAATGTTGGCATTCTACAAAGTCCTCAAACCTTTTCTAGTTTACTATTGTCTCATATCTTTTCTACTTCTTTTCCTTATATAATCTCATGCATAAAGCTTCCATTACCACTATTTGCCGATAATTCCTAAACCTACCTATGCCTCTAGCTCAGACTTCCTTCCCAAGCTTCAGTCTTCCTTTTGCTGCCACTGATGAGATATCTCTACCTAGATCAGCTTAGCAGCAGCCTAATTTTCTGGCCTTTACTAGGGAGGTAAGCTCCTTCCAGCTCCCTGCTGGATCAGAACATGGTTAATTCATCCAAGATAATGAAGCTTTGGCTACAGGTACAATCACAGTCCCACCTCCTGGCTGTAAGCCACCTGGGATAATCCACCTCAATAATAAAATGCCTTTGGGAACTTTCTTAAACTTGCTTGTTTTAGTTTCAATATTTTTAAAATGGGAATAATAGTAATTATTACTTCATAGTTTGTTGTGAGCATTAGGACAATGCCTAGCTTACAAACAACGCTATGAAATTATTTGCTATCATGATAAGTATGACACCATCATCATCAGTATACTTTCAAATTATATTGCTCCTTATGCCCACTAATATTGCCTTGGTTTTAGTCCATCAATATTCTTAGCTATTGCAGGAGGCTTTTCAACAAGCCCTTGAGCCCTATTTTACTCCCATACAATTCATTCTCAAGCTTGTTGCCAGAACAAGCTTCTTAGAATAATTTTTTTTTTTTTTTTTTTTTTTTTTTTTTGTATAAAACCCTTCAATGGGCCCTGGCTGGTGTGGCTCAGTGGATTGAGCATCAGACTGCTAACCAAAGGGTCACCAGTTCAATTCCCAGTCAGGGCACATGCCTGGGTTGTGAGCCCAGTCCCCAGTAGGGGGTGCACAAGAGGCAACCACACACTGATGTTTCTCTCCCTCTCCCCCTTCCTTCCCCTCTAAAAATACATAAATAAAAAAATCTTAAAAAAAAAAAAAAAAAAACCCTTTCAATGGCTCTCCATGACCTGAAGAATAAAGTACACAGTTCTTTGCTTCCCTTAACAATTCTGCATGTTCCACCTTGATCATTTCACTTTCACTTCCCTATGTATATAGTCCATATAATCTGTGCATACTCCATGTTCTATATCCTTGTTCAAGACACCTCCTCTTATTGCACCATTCCACATTACTGCCTGATTTTAATTGCCAACATCCAATCTGAAGTTTGGTTTAATGTTCTCCCCTCTGAAAAATTTTCCTTCAAACCTCAGCCCATCTTTCTGAAGCCTATCATTGCCACACCTTCTTATGTTTCCAGAATTTTGGTATATCATTTTTTCCTATGGGTTTGTTTGAATATCCAGCTATCCCATTTAATTCCCAGAGTATTTTTCTTATCTTATTCTCTGATGCTCCTTTTTAAATAGCATTCCATTTTAGTTACATGAATACAAGTTTATCACTGAGTTTATTTCTACTCTCCTGCACTTTCTCTGTTTATGCTGTGTTGTTCTTTTCCTGTTCATTTATTTGTTCCAATTCTTTTTCTATTTGTTTGTTTGTTCCAGTTTATCTATTTCATATTTGTGACTGTCCTCAAATGTCTGGTGCTAACCAACGAACATTGGTGTCAATTCAACATCCATAGCAATCCTCAGTTTGAGGTGCAGTGAAGAAGGAATCTTTATACAGTGCATAACAGCTCAATTGTGATACAGTACAGCTGTGAGGCAGCCCTGGGGCTCTCCAGCTAGATGGCCCTGTGCCCCTCTGCTCTCGATGGTCTGCTCTGCTTGCTTCGGGTTGGCTTCGTGCTGCGCTGCGCTGACAAGTCTTCAGTGCTTCAGTTCAGCCAGCGAGACACACTCTTCCATCCTCAGTGGAAAGGGAAAGTACATTCCAGTATATAGTTTTAATAATAATGATCCATTCACATTAGACTGTGATCTCCTCAATGGAAAGGACAGTGTCTCATTGATCCTTATATTCCCCATGTTAATGCACTACCTCAATAAATGCTTGGTTGATCAATAAATGATTGAATACAAACCCTTCGGAAATTCAGACAAACTGTGGGGTACCCTCAGGTATTGCTGTCCATCACTCACAGAACTAAGGCATGGCAGGAAAAGATCCCTTTATAATAATGCTAAGCAGAAGTTGTTTCAACACCATGTAAGAACAGGAGGATCTCATCCTATTTCCTATCTGCATTAGCCAGCTGTTATATTCCCAGCAATTAGTATTTCCCAGCAGTAAGTACTCATCTTACTAATGTTCATGGGGAATTCTCTGGAAATGCCCTCTGTAGCCACAAAGACAATTTCTACAACAAAATCCATGTGGCTAATTTAGTTTAATCCACATGACTGTTCAGTTTTTGCTAATTTTCCACTGGTAATAATATTGACAACTGACATTAGGGCATTTCCAAAAATTAAAAACAAGTTCCGGTTTGAGGTTTCCAGTGATGAGTTAAAAATTACCTCCCTTTTCCTACCTCCAGGCCTGTCTTTCTTTTCTTGGCCAAGCACTTGCCCAGTTCACCTCTGACCAAGTTATGGTTGTTCTCTATCTCTCAGCCTCTCGAAGATCAAGTTCCTGGCAAAGTGAATGAAGACCAGCTTTCTTCCTAGCTATCACAGGGGTAAATGTGAAGGGTCCTGGAGTATGAATAGAAGGGCTTAAGAGCACAATTTACAAACCTCGTAGTGCCTCTAAGTTGAGATATTCTGTCTAGAAATTCCTTGCTAATAATACAAAAGTCCCTGGAGGTGGTGCGGGAGAGAGAGGGAATGGTGTCTTCATGAAACACCATTTGTTACATTCCATTCCATTCCAGGAATGGAACTTAAAGACTCTTTTAAAGGCCAAAGTGCAGAGAAAATCCCTACAGAGGGAGGATTGAAGAGTAGTGGTGGGCGGGGTGGGAGGCAAAGCAGGGGATACGGTGTGAAAACGATCAGAAGTGGTTGAGGCGGGAACCAGAAATTAGAAGACCATTTTCAACGAAGAATGATTTTGGTGCCCAGACAGCAAATGTAAATGCCCACAGACTCCACTGGGGCTACTGTCGTCTCCCATTTAGGTGTGATGATATTAATAACAAGTAACATTCGGAGGGCATGATACGTGTCAAGTATTATGCTTGCAAGGATTATGTTATCCAATGCTCAATACAACTTTACATGGCAGGATTATAATAATTTCCATTTTAAAGATGAGGAAATTGAAGGGAAGAGAGAGTTTAGGGAACTAGCCCTAGGTCACACAACCAGGCAACAGTAGAGCTGAGCTGTAAACCTGGGGCATCAGAGGCCCCACTCTACAGCTTTCAGGTGCTGAGCTCTGCTGTAAATTGAAATTGGAGATCAGTGGTGAAATAAGCATAGCCAAATCCCTCTTTTGTCCTCACCATAGTTGAGAGGCTAGCTGTAGCCATGCCCTTCTCTTCCTCCAGCAACCAATACTCAACAGCAAACTTTTGCCTCTTCAAAGAAAAGAGGTGAAAAGAGGTATATGGACCCTGTTCAGCTTTCTGCATTGCTCATTCTGTTTTTGCTGCTTTCTGGACTTTTCAGCTCAACCCTTTCCCACTTCTCCTCAATGTGGGGTGCGGGGCCAACTTTTCTGCTTTTACCCAGGACTTACCCAGTTTTAGCACCAAAAATCCTTGGTCCCAGGAAACCGTTCTGTCCAGCACAAACCAGAACAATTGTTCCCTTTACCCCCATCTCTATTCTGATCCCTTGTTCTTCCTATGATTTAGTTTTATCTTACTCTTGTCCCCTGGCTTGCCTATGTATTTGGTAAAATTTGTTTTTGCTTATACCACCTAGTAGTGCGCTTTCAAAATTTTACACAGAAAATGCAAACCTTTCAGGCCAGAAGGGATGAGCAGGAAATATTCAAAGTGATGAAAAGCAAGGACCTACAACCAAGATTACCCAGCAAAGTTATCGTTTAGAATCAAAGGAGAGATAAAGAGCTTCCCAAAGAAGAAAAAGCTAAAGCAATTCACTGCCACCAAACCCGTATTACATGAAATGTTAAAGGGTCTTCTTTAAGAAGAAAAATAAAAAGATAAAACTATGAACAATAGAATGGCAACAAGTATATATCTATCAACAATGGAATCTAAAAAACAAAACAAACAAGCAGAACAGAAACAGACTCATAGATATAGACAACATTTTGATAGTTGCCAGATGGGAGTGGGGTTGTGCAAATAGATGAAAAAGGTGAAGGGATTAAGAGGTACAAATTGATAGTTACAGAATAGTCATGGGGTGTAAAGTATAGCATTGGGAATGTAGTCAGTAATATTCTAAAAACTATTTATGGTATCAGATAGGTATGAGATATATTGGGATGATCACTAAGTTATATAATGTCTAATCACTGTAGTGTACACCTGAAACTAATAATATTATATGTCACCTATAACTGAAAAATTAAAAACATTTAAGTAAGAAGAAAAAATGAAAAACCCATCCTTTAATAGCATGGTATGAATCCCCATCAACATTTTTCTATGCATTAATTTAATTTTATAAAAACTCAGTGCATACTGCTTACCAAGCTATTGTGAATGTTTTCCTGTTTCATGCTAGTAAATACTAACCTATATTAGAATTAATGACTGTATATGTTCTGAAGTATGGAAGTAGCATACTTTATTATAGCAATACCATAATTTTGAACATTTAGGTTATTTTAACATTTTCACTATCATAAACCATGTAAGAATGAATACTTTTATTTACATTCTTAATTATTTTCTTAGGATACATTCTTAGAAGTGGAATTTCTGGGTGAAAAGTCAAGATACATTAAGTCACAGCTTTGGCTTATGTTGCCAAATTTTTTTCTGGAAAGATGGTAGCAATATATATTCATACCAGAAGTTCATATGAAGTTCATTTCTCCAGATTGTGACAAAACTAAATATTATAGTTTTTGTTTATTTGTCAATTTGGTAGGACAAAGGGGGGCATACTAGTCATTTAATATCATTGGTCTTTTCTTTGAGGGAGACTTTCTGTTTCTGATTTTGTTTTCCTAATAGGGATATCTATAGTTTTGAAAGCTATGAAATTCCCTCTGTCCCTTTTGTTTTACTCTTCTTATTTGAATATGCATATATATATGTATTTATGCACACATATACACACACACACATATTGGGTTGGGCAAAAGTAGGTTTACAATTGTTCATATGGAAAATAATATAATAATTAATTAATAATGCAAAAATAAACTCTATGTTTCACAGCCATAAATCTACTTTTGCCCCACCCTGTATTTATATTAATCTTTGGAGTGGCTACTGAAAATGTTAACACACATATTCAAATGTAGGTTTCTAATGTGTAGCATTAATAACTATTTTTATATATTTATTCCCTCTGAGGAACAAACACTTTAGCTTACTCCTCTGATTTCTCTACCTCCACCCCCAGTTCAGCAGTTTCATTTCTACCTACAGCTATTCAGTCTTTGATCTATCAATTCCCAATGAACTTCTAATAGTCCAGGTTGGAGGAGGAGGAGGAACTGGGCAGTGGATAGGAGATTACTGTGCCACTTACCACCAAAGGGGTGACTTAAGCAAAATAAAGGTGCTTTGTTATCTCACCATCTCATCTACTCAACATGTATTTGTCAGTGTGTGTGTTCAGAGAAACAAACAATAGAATATATATAAATGTATACATGATAGGAGATTTATTATAGGAATTGGCTCATGCAGTTACGGAGGCCAAGAAATTCCACAGTCTGCTGTTTGCAAGCTGGAGAACCAGGAACGTTGGTGTTGCAATTCAGTCCACATCCAAAGGTCTAAAAATCTGGGGGTTGATTGTACAAGTCAGTTGGTATCCAAAAGCCCAAAAACAGAAGCACTAATGTCCGAGTGCAGGAGAAAATAGATGTCTCAACTCAAGCAGAAGGTAAATTCATTCTTTTTCTGCTTTTTTGTTCTATTCAGGCCCTCAGTGAATTGGATGATGCCCAACCACACTGGTGACGGTGACCGTCTTTACTCTGTCTACTGATTCAAATGCTATTCTCTTCCAGAGTTACCCTCAGGGGCACACCCAGAAATATTGCTTTACCAGCTATCTCAGCAGCCCATAGCCCAGTCAGATTGACACATAAAATTAACATCACAGGAGGGTATGAAAGAAACCAGGCACTCAGAGAGACTAGAACCAAGAAATCAAAAACAATTGAGAATCCATGTACACTTCTTACCTCCCATCTCTCCTCTTTTCGGTGCATCAGATTTATTCTAAAAGTTTTCTGTTACCCAGATTTACGATGCAGAAATCTCACTTGTGACTCAAGAGAATAGCCAAGATTGAGACTGAAATATCTTTGTCCCAATTCCAAATTCCCAGGAAAGAAACTACAGTTAACACTTGAACAATGCCAGAGGCTGGAGCACTGACCTGCACAGTGGAAAATCCACTCCACATATAACTCCAGTCAGCCCTCCACAGACATGAATTCCCAACTAGAGTTGACCCTTGAACAACATGAGTGTGAATTGCACAGTACATTGAAAAAAAAAATATGAAAGTGGACTTACACAGTTCAAAGCCCTGTTGTTCAAGGGTTGCTGGTATGATTCAGTCAGGTGACAACCCCTAGACAAATTGGCTACAGCTAAGGCTGGGGTCCCTGGGCAGACAAATGTGGGATGTGGTCATTTTCCAGAGAAAAACTCGACCCATTGAACATCCACCGCAAAGTCATACACCTAGAAAAACTAAAACATGAAAGCATTAAAGTGAGAACATTGGAGTGTGAATGAGATGTAGAGACCAATAAGTGCATTGATTCTCATCTGAGTAGCTTTTTAAAAATACACCTGCCTGGGCTCTACCCACACCTGATAAATCAGAATCTCTGGGGTCAGGGAAAAGGTGGCTAATCCTAGCTGGGTAAATTGAGGCCAATGAAAGAGAAATAATTTGTTTCAGACTACTTGAAAATTAATGATGTAACTAGGATTAGAACCCTTTTATTAGACTCTTTCCTATACAAGCCTCTTGATGTCAACTGTGCTAACCCCATACATGCAAGAGCCAGGGTCTGGGTGAGGTAGAGGACTGAGAAGTGCATATGTGTTCTTGCGGAAGGGAAATTAATCTGGAAAAATGCAAATGTTCTGGGGATGCAAAATTGCTCCAGGAAGGAGGAGAATTTTCCTACATTTTATTATCAAAATGCTCTAATCTTTAATGTCTTTCCTAGGTCTGTACAGTCTGTTCTCCAAGCTCAAACCAGTCATCTGGAACAAGAGAGTAGAATAATGTAGAGTGTTTGGCTCCCTTCATAGATGCACAATTGCTGTGGTTGGGGCTGGAGATAGTGGTTACTGGAGTAAATTTAGTTCTTTTTGGCTTCCCAGTATCTCTCTACTCCCTACATATCAAACAATCTTTAACTTTTAAAAATTAGACTATAAGTGCATTGAATTGGATTAATCATAATCAGTGGTTCTGACTCACTCACCCTGTTGGTCCAAGCATGGCCTTTTTTTACTTCTTATTTTATTTGTTTTTAACAATATAATAAATTTTGCTGAACCCACTACCCAACACAAACACCAGAAACTTGGCAATAACTTACATGTACCTTGTGCTTTCCTTTCCTTTCCTTCCATTCTCATCTTTGCACCTCCCCACTTCATCTCACCCAATGTAGTTACCAACCTTAATTCTGTGTTCATCATTCCTTCCTTTTCTATCTGTGTAGTTTTATCTCATCTATTTATATTCATAATAAGCATTATTATTCTTTTTTTAAAATTATTTATTTATTTATTTTTATGCAGGGGGAAAGGGATGGAGAAAGAGAGGGAGAGAAATATCAATGTGTGATTGCCTCTCATGCACCCCCAACTGGGGACTTGGCCTACAACCCAGGTATATGCCCCAGCTGGGAGTTGAACCAGCAACCCTTTGGTTCACAGGCCAGCACTCAATCCACCGAGCTGCACCAGCCAGGGCTATTATTCTTAACTTTATAAAAAGTCATACTGTTTATAATTTCTGGACTTATTATTTTTAACTAAAATTGTACTGCTGGAGATAAAAAGGAGAGAAGCCTGGCAGACACCATGTTAATCAAGGGATCAAAGTGAACTTCATCTGCAGTGGGACAAATCAAAATCGTGTGCTTGCTAGAATGCAATGAAAAGAACGCAGCTTTGCTTCTGGGATATTCTTGCCAAAGATACATAACCTGAATCTAATCATGAGAAAACATCAGACAAACTCACATTGAGAGAAATTCTGTGAAATAACTGCTGTGATCTTCAAAAGTGTAAAGGCCATGAAAGTCAAAGAAAAATTCAAGAACTGTTCCAGATGAAGGAGACTAAAAAGACATGACAACTAAACACAATATATGACTCTGAACCGGACGCATTTGCTCTAAAAGGCATTGGGGGAAAATTGACAAAACTTAAATGAGGTTTGAGGATTATGTCAAATATTGATGTAATTTCCTAATTTTGATGGTTGTGTTGTGGATATATAAAAGAAAGCCATTGTATGCAGAAAACATACCTAAAGTATTCAAGGGTAATGAAGTATCAGACTGGCTACTTATTCTCAAGTGGGTCCGGAAGAAAAAAGCATTTGGACTAGCAACTTTTCTATAAGTTTGAGTTGGCTTCAAAACTAATGAAAAAAAACCCACAAAAAGTAAATTACTAAGATTCACCCAGATTTTTATATATCACTGTGGTCCATATATTTTGACTGCTGAATCATATTTCACCACAGTTCACATATTCATTCTCTCATTGATGAGAAGAGGAAGCATGCCTGAGAACTTAGGTGAATATCCTCAGGTCTGCAATTAGTAATTATTAGAGCACAGTATTAGCCCAGGTCTTTTGCCTTCCCTGTCAGTGCTCCTTCCACCAGGTTTTATGGGGGAAAAAAATTGTTGGCCTGATTATCATCACTAAAAGACCTGTATGGTAAACTGCTGTCAACTCCTGATTACCCAGGAAGGGGAGAGGAAAGAAGATCATTACCAAAGAAAGGTTGATTAATCATCAACACCTCTGAATCAGGCTTAGCAAAATTCCCTGAGCAAACTCCTATGGTCTCAGATGGGAACGGCTGGGGGATCAAGGAGGAAGCAGATTAGGGGGTTCTAGACACTGCTCCTATATGACTAATGCAGCAGCTTTAATCTCCTGAACCCCCCGAAGTAGGAGAGCTCACTTAAGGTTCCTATCACATCTTAGCCATGGTTCACACAGACCCGGTAACCAAACTTGGATTGCAAGTTGCAATGACAAATTGACACAATCATTGGTCTGGGTTTAGAAGAGAGATAAAGGTTCTACTGGAATAGGAAGGCAGTTGAGTCAAAATTGCCCAAGGTCGGGAGACGAGAATACTCATTGTCAATAAAACCAGTAGGTTATATAGCATCTGATACAAGGCAAGGGCAAAATAGATGTTAGATACACACTCTCAAACCCTCAGAAAGTCATGAAAAAATTCAAGACAAAATAAAAGTGTGCTATCTATTACTGGTAGCAAGGAAGCTCAACTATAGGAAGCCCCAGATATCCACAGATATGGGCCAGAACCCAGGCTTTGCCCAAACTTAACAAGTCATGTTCTCTCTCTGATCATTTGTTTTCTTGTCTATATATAAAAAATTTAATTGCTTGATCTTTTAGCAATCTCGGTTCAAATATTCTAAGAGCACCTCTATACAACAAAGAATGGGACCCAAACTATCCAACTCTTTCAAAGGGCAAAAGAATTGTCTTTCTCCTCCTCTTCCTCACACAGTCTCTGGATACTCAGTGGGAATGTCATTTTCCCATGCAGGTCATACTTTATTTAGAGCACAGAGAAGGCACAAATTGAGTAGAATTTCCAAAGGTGGTCCCACACACCACTAGCTCTATAAGATTTCTTAAAAAAAAAAAAAAAAAAAAAAAAAAAAAGCTTCATAGTATAGCAAAAAAAAGCCACCATTTAAATAGCACCATACTATGAAATATCTAGAAATAAACTTAATAAGAAATATGAGAGACCTATGTAATAAAAATTTTAAAGCTCTTTTGAGGGATTCAAAAAGCTTAAACAAATTTTTAAAAAATATCCTATACTGTTGACATCAAGCCTCAAATGAACCTTAAAAAGATGCCAACTCTCAGTAGGTAATCTATAGATTAAAACAATCTTGTAATTGTATGAACTGAATTTTTAAAAAATCAGACAAGCTAAATTCTGAAGTTCATTTGGAAAAATACACAAAAATGTATCATCAGAAAAAAAAAAGAGCGACAAGGGAACAAGTCCTAACAGATATTAAAACATACTGTAAACTTAATAATTAAAATAGTATACTATTGATGCACAAATGGAAAATGATCCACATAAAATTAAAAGTTTGGAAATAGACCTAAATACCCATAGGAATTTAATAAACAATAAAAGTTTATATTAATAAACAATAAAAGTGGTATTTCGAATCATTAGAGACAAGATTTGAATTATTTAATAACTGCTGTTTGGTACAACTAGCTAACCACCTGGGAAGAAATAGATGTATAAACTACACTTTACCCCAGTATAAATTTCAAAAGAATCAACTATTTAAATGTGAAAATGAAAACTTAAAAGTAATAAAAGAAACTATGTAAGCATTCTTTTACAATTTTGGTAGCAGAAAAGCTTCTAACTGATTTTTTAAAAGGACAAGTAATTTGTTTACAAAAATATTCTTTGGATGGCAAAAAAACACCATAATCAAGGATAAAGGCAAAGAATAATTTAGCAAAAACTATTTTCAACTAATGTAACAAAAGCCTAATGTCTGTTATACAAAGAGCTCTTACAAATCAATAAAAACAACCCAATGGGAGAAGGGCAAAGTTCATAAAAAGTTCACACAAAAAGAAACACAGAAGGCTATTAAGCCTGTGAAAGAATGTTCAACATCATTCATAATAAGAAAAATGCTATTTATGTTTCACAAATACAAATACCATACAATCTCACCTAAAAGTGGAACCTAATCAACAAAACAAACAAGCAGGAAAAATATATAACCAGAGACACTGAAATTAAGAGCAAACTGACAGTAACCAGAAGGAGCAGGGGAAGGGAAATAATGGGAGAAAGAAGGGAAAGGGTCATCAAAACACATGTATAAACATGTCACATGGACAGAGCCAAAGTGAGGTAGGATTGAGGGTGGGAGGTGGGGTTGGGTGGGGTGGGGGAAAGTGATGGTGAGAAAATGGAGACAACTCTATTCAAGTATTAATCAAAAAATAGTAAAGAAAAAAAGAAAAATGCAAATTATTACTACACTGGAAAAACAGTCTTTACTTATCATTTAGCAAATCTCCAAAAACTTGATATAGCACTCTCGTACAGTCTGTTTTATAGATAAAGTTGACCCTTGAACAATGTGGGCTTGGGACACTGCCTCCACCCCTCCCCCAAGTTGAAAGTTCATAACATTTGACCTCAGGGGATTGGTTCCGGGACATTCCCCCAACCCCCCACTCCACAAACACCAAATCCAAGGACACTCAGGTCCCTTATATAAAATGGTATAGAACAACGCATAGTCAGTAATGCCTATCTACAGGTTCCCAACCATGGATCAAAAATTCTGTTTTCAGTCTTGGGTTGGTTGAATCCCTGGATAAGAAACCCAGGGATAGGAAAAGCTAATTGTTCTGGTCAAAATGGAGGCATAGGTAGACACACTGTGCCTCC
This sequence comes from Glossophaga mutica, assembly GCA_039655065.1. NCBI lineage: Eukaryota > Metazoa > Chordata > Mammalia > Chiroptera > Phyllostomidae > Glossophaga > Glossophaga mutica. Next base: position 27,604,017 of record CM077308.1, read on the forward strand.
TCTCACAACCAAAAGAAAGGCAACAACAAATTTAAAAACAAAAAAGCAATCAGAACTTCCAGAAAATTGAACTATATGGAAGTCCAATGACCAAGAGTTAAAGAAGAAACATTCATGCAGACCTGTAGAAGGGTCAGAGATGGGCAGCTGGGCAGAGAGGACTCACAGTGAGGCAGTGGCTTGCAGAGCAGGCCGTCCCACATTTTTATGCAGATAAACAATGAGGAACAACTGCAGAGCAAGACAGCCCTCGAAAACCAGGGTTCCAGCAGGGGAAAAAAGCCTCAAAAACCTCTGACTGAAAACACCTGTGCAAGTTGAGGAGCCAGCAGGAGAAACTTCCAGCCTCACAGGAGAGTTTGTTGGAGACACCCACAGGGTCCTAGAATGTACACAAACACACCCACCCAGGAATCAGCACCATAAGGGCCCAATTTGTTTGTGGGTAGCCTCGGAATTGACTGAAAGCCAGCAGAGAGCTGAACAAGCAGCATGGTTCCCTCTCGGTCCCCCCTCCCCCACATACAGCATCACAACACAGCTACATGGGTTGCCCTGCCCTGGTGAACACCTAAGGCTTCGCCCATTACTAAATAACAGGCTCACCAAGACAAAAAAAAAAAAAAAGGCCCAAATGAAAGAAGAGTTCAAAGCTCCAGAAAAAATACAACTAAGTGACAAAGAGCTTAGTGTAGCCAACCTATCTGATACACAGTTCAAAACACTGGTAATCAGGAAACTCACAGAATTGGTTGAGTAACGTTGAAAAATAGAGGAAAAAATGAAGGCTATGAGAAGTGAAAAAAAGGAAAATGTACAGGGAACCAACAGTGACAGGAAGGAAACCAGGACTCAGACCAATGGTTTGGAGCAGAAGGAAGAAATAAACATTCAACCAGAACAGAATGAAGAAACAAGAATTCAAAAAAATGAGGAGAGGCTGAGGAACCTCCAGGACAGCTTTAAACATTCCAACATCTGAATCATAGGGGTGTCAGAAGGAGAAGAGAAAGAGCAAGAAATTGAAAACTTACTTGAAAAATCAATGAAAGAGAATTTCCCCAATCTGGCCAAGAAAATAGACTTCCAGGAAGTCCAGGAAGCTCAGAGAGTCCCAAAGAAGTTGGATCCAAGGAGAAACACAGCAAGGAACATCATAATTACATTACCCAAGATTAAAATGAAGGAGAGAATCCTAGAAGCAGCAAGAGAAAAAAGAGACAGTTACCTACAAAGAAGTTCCCATTAGATTATCAGCTGATTTCTCAAAAGAAAACTTATATGCAAGAAAGGCTGAAAAGACTCATTCAAAGTCGTGAAAGTCAAGGACCTACATCCAAGATTGCTCTATCCAGCAAAGCATTTGTTTAGAATGGAAGGGCATATAAAGTGCTTCCCAGATAAGGTCAAGTTAAAGGAGTTCATCATCATCAAGCCCTTATTATATGACATGTTAATGGGACTTATTTAAGAAAAAGAAGATAAAAAATATGGATAGTAAAATGACAACAAACTTACAACTATTAACAACTGAACCTAAAAAAAAAAAAATTAAGCAAACTAGAACAGAAACAGAATCACAGAAACAGAGATCACATAGAGGCTTATCAGCAGGGGAGTGGGAGGAGGAGGTGGGGGGAAAGGTACAGGGAATAAGTAGTAAAAATAGTAGGTAGAAAATAGACAGGGGAGGTTAAGAATAGTATAGGAAATATAAAAGTCAAGGAACATATATATATGATCCATGGATATGAACTAAAGGGAGGGAATGTGGGTGGGAGGGGGTGTGCAGGGTGGAGGGGAATAAAGGAGGGAAATAGGAGAACTGTAATAGCATAACCAATAAAATATATTTTAAAAAACTAACTGTACCAATAGGATCTCATCAAATTAAAAAGTTTCTGCATGGCTAAAGGAAACAGCATTAAAATGAAAAGAGAACTAACTATGTGTGAAAACATATTTGCTAATGATACCTTGGACAAGGGTTTGATCTCCAAAATATATAAAGAACTCACATAATTCCACTCCAGGAAGACAAACAACCCAATAAAAAGTGGGCAAAAGACTTGAACAGACACTTTTCCAAAGAGGACATACTGAGAACCCAGAGGCATATGAAAAGATGCTCAGCTTCACTAACCATCAGAGAGATGCAGATTAAAACCACAATGAGATACCACTTCACACCAATGAGAATGGCCATCATAAACAAATCCACAAACAAGTGCTGGAGAGGATATGGAGAAAAGGGAACCTTAGTGCACTGTTGGTGGGATTGCAGACTGGTATGGCCACAGTGGAAAACAGTATGGAATTTTCCCAGAAAACTAAAAATGGAACTGCCTTTTGACGTGGCAATTCCACTGCTGGGATTATATCCTAAAAACTCTGAAACACCAATCCAAAAGAACCTATGCACCCCAATGTTCATAGCAGCACAATTTACAATAGCCAAGTGCTGGAAGCAACTTAGGTGCCCATCAGTAAATATATGGATAAAAAACTATGGTACATTTACACAATGGAATACTATGCAGCAGAAAGAAAGAAGGAGCTCCTACCCTTTGTGACAGCATAGATGGGACTGGAGAGCATTATGCTAAGTGAAATAAGCCAGGCAGTGAGAGACAAATACCATATAATCTCACCTTTAAGTGGAAGCTAATCAACAAAACAAACAAGCAAGCAATATATAACCAGAGGCATTGAAATTAAGAACAATCTGACAGTAACCAGAGGGGAGGTGGGAGGGGACAATGGGGGGAAGAGGAAAAGGTTTTCAAGAACAACTATAAAGGACACATGGACTAAACCAAGGGTGGGTGGAAGCAGGGGAAGGAGGTGGGGATGGCTGGGGTGGGGAGGGAAGTGGGGAGGTACATGCAGACAACTGTACTTGAACAGCAATAAAATAATTTAAAAAAAGGAAAAGCTAACTATATTTACTGAAAAGCTTCTGCATAGAAATAGTGCATTTCAAACATATATTGTTCAAGGGTCAAGTTTACATTCAGTGAGGAATCCACTTCTGGGAATTTGTCTCACACATGGAAAAATATCTGTGTATGAGATTATTTATTGCAGCAATGTTTCTCGTAACTTGAAATTAGAAAAAAAACTTGCATATTCACATGAAATTGAATTAGCACATTTATGCAATGGAGTACTATGGTGTAGTTAAAAAATAAGGATGCCCTGGGCAAGCAGAGGCCATTTTCCCTTTGCTAAACCCACCCCCCACAGACCCAGTAAGCTGGCGTCATACTTGAGACTCCATCAACCTGGCTAACACTGTTTGACCTGCCTTGGAGATCCCCAGAGGCTCTGCCTCACCCAACTTATGCGCCCACCCAAGCTGCTTTTCTATATGAATGCTTGGTCTTGGCTCCTAAATGCTATCAAACAAGAAACAGCTGGCTTCAGTGAGCACTAGTGTCAGCCAGATTAAATTCACATCTTAGATTCACCTGGAAATCTCTAAACCCAGCACAAGTATCAGCCATCTGAGATTGCTTTATAGCTCGGGCAGGGTTCCCTGGGCAAAACACAAGTGGGGATAACCTTGGCCTGCACCACCCAGGGAAACCCCAGAGCCTGTACACCTAGTGGACAGCTACAGACCACATCAGAGTACCACCATCCTGCCCCTACATAGCTGATCCTCCATGGAGGGTGGAGGTTGGTGGTCAGTGGTCACAGCCAGTCCTTGCAGCTGAATGGCCTGGGTAAATCTCTCCTATTGATCTACAAACAGCAACCAAGGTTCAACTACAAGAGGAGTGTGTACTCAGCCACATGAATGGTGCACCTCGAACCCAGCTTCGATGCCAGGGGAGGTTGTGCCACTGGACCCTACAAGACATCTACTATACTAGGCCACACTACCAAGACACAGAGTCAAAACAGCTCTACCTGATAGAAACAAACACATAGAGGCTGCCAAAATGAGGAAACAAAGAAACATGGCCCAAATGAAAAGATAGATCAAAATTCCAGAAAAAGAGCTAAACAAAATGGAGATAAACAATTTATCAGATGCAGAGTTCAAAACACTCATTATAAGGATGCTCAACCAACTTAGTGAGGACCTCAACAACATAAAAAAGATCCAGTCAAGAACGAAGATACACTAATTGAAATAAAGAACAATTTCCAGGAAAACAGTAGTACAGTGGATGAAGCCAAGAATCAAATCAATGACTTCGAACATAAGGAAACAAAAAACAACCAATCAGAATAACAAGAAGAAAAAAGAATCCAAAAAATGAGGACAGTGTAAGCAGCCTCTGGGACAACTTCAAAAGATCCAACATTCACATCATAGGGGTGCCAGAAGGAGAAGAGAAAGAGCAACATATTGGAAATCTATTTGAAAAATAGTGAAAAGAAAACTTCCCTAATTCAGTGAAAGAAATAGACATGCGAGTCCAGGAAACACAAAGAGGTCCACTCCAAGACACATCATAATTAACAGGCCAAAGGTTCAAGATAAAGAGAGACTGTTAAAAGCAGCAAGAGAAAAGAAGTTAGTTACCAAATGGTTGCCAAGTGGGAGGGGGGAGAAGGAGGATGGGTGAAGAAGTAAGAGTATTAAGAAGTACCATAGGTAGTTACAGATTAGCCATGGGGATGTAAAGTACAGTATAGGAAATAGAGTAGCCAAAGAACTAATACACATGACCCATGGACATGAACAATGGTGGGGGTATTGCCTGAGGGAGTGGGGAAGTGCTGGGTGGAGGGAGGCAAAGGGGGAAAAATCAGGACAACTGTAATAGCATAATCAATAAAATAGAATTAAAATAAAATAATAAAATGAAAAGAAGACAAACAACCCAATAAAACATGTACAAGAAGAAAAACAGATGCCTTTTAATGTACTAACATGAAAAAATGATGAGAAAAATCATATGTATTTTGGTTTTCAATATGATAAATTTTTTAGAAATGATAGAAAAATATATGTAATATATTTACTATATTCAAATAAAATATTTCTGGAAGGATATGCAAGAAAATAATAATATTGCTTATGGTGAGATGAAGTGAATGAAGAAAAAAATCCTTAAAATTTATACTCTTTTATACATTTTGAATTTTGAACCATATAATTATATTACCTACCCCAAAATTAAATTTATATAACTCCTACAGCATTATCTCTGCTCTAAGAGATCCATGAGGAAAACCATCAAAATAAATGCTCTTAGAAGTCCAGCGCTTTGCAAACACATTCGTCTCTGAAGCTCTTCCTGTGGTACACACTCTGGAGAGAACCACTGTCTCTGGGCCTTGGACTGCACAGGGTTGCCCCAGGCCATACATCCTGGGTGGAGAGCCCTGCTCAAAGGACCCTGTTCAACAAAAATAACCCTTAGGTAGAATCCTATGGAGAGGGAACAATCGTAATTTCATCTTAACCTCTGGGAAAATTGGAAGAAAATCTCCCTTTCAACCCATCTTTTCTGAACCAAGTCAGAATTTTCAGCTATATTTTAAAAATCAGATGCAGCAGATCATTTGATAAAGAGAATGCACATCTAGCCTTTGGCCATGTGAGCTTCTCATGCACAAGTAAGGCATGAGGGGAGAGGGTTATTAAACATTAATCATGAAGTGGCCATAAGTTAAAGTCCTCTTTTTTACAGTATAATGCAAAGGACAGAGTCATATGATACTTCTAATAGTATTATTTCCATATAATTTACACACTTGACATCTCCCTGGCTGTGGAACTTCAATGAGCTGTTCAGGTTGAGAAGTCAATTTTTTTTTTTTTTTTTTTTGGAACATGCCTAAATAGGGTCACTCTTCAGTACCATTTGAGCTGACTCTCAAAGGGATATTATACAAAGGGATTATCTCAAAGGGATTATATCTCAAAGGGATATTTTACACTGTTTGGAGAAGTCATTGTTAGGAAAAGCCAACTAGAACCCATTCCTGGCCCTAGTTAAGAGTGGAAAGTGAGCATAATAGAGTGTGGAGAGTTTCCCAGAATTGTAATACAGCTGGCTAGCTTCAGCGATGTAGAAGTATCAAGGCCTTCTGACAGAGTTGTTCTCAAAGTGACCCCCAGACTGGCAGCATCGACATCAACAAGGAAGGTAGACACGTTGGAAACTGGGTAATTCTGATACATGCTAGACTTTGAAAACCAGTGCTCTAACTAGAATCTCTAGTCACCACCCCCATGTAAGAGTGCTCAAGCACCAAAACATGCTTCTGCCCTATGTGGGCCTCTTAGGAGTTTAGTTCTAAGTTTCTTCTAATTCCTGGTTTAGGGATTGAATGTTTAGCCACTATCATTTTGGAGAAAATGGTATGAATTTCTGTCTGGAAGATCCAGAAATACAAATACTCATATTTTAATACAGCTGGCTAACAGAGCTATAAGAAAAAAAAAACTGGCTTAAATAGCTGGTATCTAACAGAGTAATAAAAGTAATAATATTGCAACAGAGGAAACAGCTACACTGGAACCAATTTTCAGGGGTGACTAGAAAGTGGACCTATGTAACTGCCTCATCACATACCATGATAAGTTACCTGAATGTTGAAGAGACTCCTACAGAAGAATTGATGCCCAATGCCTGTGAGTCAAATGCACGCAGGCACAGGTTTCATGTGGAGGTATGAATGGGTAGGGCTTTTTGGAGCCCAGTTGCAAATAATGATGAGTAAACAACCAAAAGACAATTCATCATGACAGAGGCAGTCTAAACTAAGATACTGGGCTTTGACACAAGGCTCAGGGGCAAAGGGGAGTTGTTGTCCTCAGTCCTTTAGGGAGCTGGTTCTTAAATCTTTTCTTCCCTGCTTCTTCACTGGTGTTGGGAGCCCCCTGTGGAAAAAAATGGCTAAATGTGACATTACGGAGCTATGTCTCAAGTCTCTGAGGCCTAAGAAATTCTACATGGGGACCTGCTTAGTTTATTAAGATGGGAAAAAGTTCTCCAAGATATTGCCAGGTTGCCCCATGCTCTGAGGAACATAAGCAATGGGCATAAGGATCATAGGGAGCAACAGAGGCCAGTGAGAGCAAGGCCACTCAGAGTGGGAGAGACCAGAAGAAGGGATGGTGCAGAGGTGCAGGAATGGGGGGCAAAGCGGGTCAGAAAGCCCAAAGCAGTTGAAGCCAATGATGAGATTCATCATAGGCTAATTTGTTAGCATGTGTAAGCACACTTTTTTCTACCAACTTTCACTTCCCCATAACATTTTGTACTCATTTCTCTTAAATATACCCCATGTTGCCCCATTCTCCTTAAGATGTGCTGGGGGAAAAAAAAAAGATGTACTGAAAAAGATGTGTGCTTTGGAGTCAAACAGGTATGAGTTTTAATTCTGACTCTGCCACTTACCGGTTTGTAATCTTCAATAAATTACACCATTCTTCTAAGCCTCAGTTTTCTCACTGTGGACTTGATAAGCCAGCTTTGTGGGTCTGTTTTGAACAGCAGTAATAATGAGTTAGAAAGTCTTGAGCACCTGCCAGGTGTTCCACATACACGATTATCTCAATCCATCTTCGTAACCACACATTAAGATAAACACCTTTTTCCCATTTCACAGATTAGGAAACAGCCTCAGATGGGTTAAGAAACGAGCCCAAGGTGAAATGCAGAATCAAGATTTTCAAAGTTGGGTTGAATCTGGCCTCAGTATCTATGGGTTTTCCATTAGGTAGCACTGTCTTTCACCATGTCAAGTACAATGTCTGAGTGGAGATGTCTACATAGCTTAAGCTTTCTTCCCCCCCACCCCTTTCCTTCAATTCTCTTCCTTTTCCTTTCCAGGTCTGCCTTTTCGATCACCGTTTTCAAAACCAATGTTCTCTTGCCTTTCAACAGTGATGATCCACACCACTCAAGAGCGGCCTTTTGATTTCTCATCTACAGCCCATCTACTGAGGCCAGATACTTAAAGCCTTTCCTGTGATCTCTCTTTTCTCTACCACATGCGTCTTTCTCACCCCTCAACTTGTAGGCTTCTCAGGCGTGAATCTTAATATTTTCTTTGTTCTCTACTCCTGATGCCTCTCTGGTGCTTTGCACACCCTGCTTGAACTGAATTTTTTGAGCTCCTCCTCATCTTGTGTACCCAGACGTGTGGGTGGGAGGATCTGGAACCTCTCCAGCTGCCTGATGTGGAGAGAATGGCTTCTGTTCAGGGGTCCTTGGCGTCCCTTTATGTCCATGGAGGCCCACAGTGGCAGATCCCCTCGCTTGTTCTCTGTCTCATAGATTCACGGATCAGACATAGCCAGTAATAAATAACAACCTAGATGATTATGTCTGGTAGCTAATTGACTGTGTAACGTAGGCTACCAGCCTCTGGGGCAGCACAGTGTGCCTCTTGTAATTAATCACCCTCATCCTATCCTCACTACCCAGCTATGTCAAATCACAGAACAATTAGGCATTTTCTGAGTGGGTTTCCCTGCCTGGGCTGGGAAGGTAGAAAACATCCTATTAGTGTGGCTTTCTGTAGGTTCTCAGAGCCATATTGATTCTATGGGAAATCGATGCTGTGCCAAGCACTGTAGCAAATGCTGTAGGAGTTGGCAAGATAAAGAAGAAATAATCTGTGCCCTCCAGGACCACATAACTAATTAAGTTGGGGATATAAGGCAAAATTAGAGTAAGTATAATTTGATATATATTGTATGAGAGGTATGAATACGTTACTATGAGATAAGGGTGCGTTTTGATTGAGAAATGGGGAAGTTAGCAGCATGAAGGTCAGAACGTAGTATAGTACAATGGTTCATGTTAGAATCACCTATGAGGGCAATTCAAAAATACAGATTCCCAGCCATGACTGGTGTAGCTCAGTGGGTTGGGTGTTGTCCCAAGGGCTGAAAGATTGCCAGTTTTGATTCCTGCCTGTGCCTGGGTTGCAGGCCAGGTCCCTGGCTGGGAGCATGCGAGAGGCAATCGATTGATGTTTCTCTCACATTGATGTTTCTCTCCCTCTCTTTTCTCTCTCCCTTACCCTCTCTCTAAAAATAAATAAATAAATAATCTTAAAAAATATATAGCTTCCCAAACCCTACCCAATATCTATGAAATCAGACTGTCTGAGGGAAGGCAAAGTAAAATAACTCTATCTAGGTGTTTCAGAAATTCTGATGCAAGTGTGATTCAGGGCAGCTACCCATTCCCACATTCTGAAAGACTTGACCCCATCTAATAAGGATGGACTAGGAATTATGTAACACCTGCATCACAGCCTGCCTTTGCCACAGCTCACTGAACCCAGGGTGGGTGTTCTACTCAAGCTGAGTTCCTCTGGAGTAGAATCTCAGACATGCTAGTTAATAAGCTGAGTGGGCTGAACCTGGAAGGTGAGCTGGATTTTGAGGCTAAAGGGAGCCATTTGAGAGCTATGCCACCCAATAAGGAAGAGAGAAATTGCTTCTATCCCTGAAAACTTTTTACTTTCCAGTCCCAGTCCCTTATGAGAAGTTTATACCTTTTGCAGTAAGTTTCATGAGAATCTCTGTCTCCTTATAACTCCATTAACTAAAATTTGCTTGTGTAAGTGTCCCTTTCTCATAGGCAACACAGTTTGTGGCTTAAAGAACCTCAAAACTGAAGAGACTTCAGAAGCCAACCATTCCAACATCCCACCCAGTGCAGATGATTCCTCTCTACTGCACTCTGTGTGTAATTGCCTAGCGCTGTGTTTGGCAGAGTAAATGCTCTCAGAAAAGCACCTGAGCGTTACACCTTCTGAGAGAGGAAATGCAGTACCTTGACTTTGGATGCTCTATTAGAAACTCATCTTGTTATTGGGCCCAAATCTTCCTCCCTATAAACTTTTATCATTGGAAACCAAACAAACTAATTTCATTCCTTTCACCATAACAGTAAATAAGAATTTAAAGAGGGCTCTCTGCATCCTCCTTTCCCATCTCTTCTTCTTGAGTCAAATATCTTGGTTTAACTCAACTCTTCCTTTCATGCCCTCTACCCTAGACCCTTCATTATTCTGGTCCCTCTCAAATTGGTTGCTTCCATTTGCAAATATTCCTCTTAAAGTATAGTGTCCAAAATTAGAGGGGGATTCCAAGTATGTTACCCTCATCTCTAAATGTTTAATAGTCTTAGAAAGCATGCCCAAATATTGGTACAGTTTTTTAGTATCTCCTTTGCCTTATACAACAGTCCTTTAAGGTAGGTCTTATTCTCGTCCCATTTTACAGATAGAGACAAAATAAAGACTCGGGCAGTTTTATGTCTCGCCCAAAGTCACAACAACTAAAAAGTGGTATAGTGTTCTTGTTATGAGTTGAATTGTGTCTCCCCAAAGTCCAAACGTCGAAGTCCTAATCCCCAGTATTGTATTCTGAGATATGCCCTATTAAAGAGGTCATTAAGCTAAATGAGGTCATACAAATGGGTCCTAATCCCAAATGATTGGTGTTCCAACATAAAGCGATGATTAGGACACAGACACGTACAGAGGGAAAATCCTGTGGAAACACAGGGAGAAGATAGTCACCTGCAAGCAGAGAAGTCTCAGAAAAGACCAATCCTGACAACCTTGATCTTGGACTTCTGGCACCCAGAACCATGAGGAATAGACTTCTGTTGTTTAAGTCCCTCAGTCTGTGGCACTTTGTTATGGCAGCCTGAGCAAACTAATACACAGGTTTTGAACTTTATTTTTACATTTCAATTGCCATATCTTCTTTGCTTTACTATATGATCCCCTGCCCTGGTTTCCTTTCTGGACTATCCCCTTCTCATAGCATGCTGAAGGTGTTAAAAAAAATCCCAGCTGGAAACTATCCTGAGCAAGGTCTCTCTCTGTTAGTACAGAAATGGCACCTAGCTTCTGAGGGCTGATAAAAAGAGATCCCCTGGATTCAGGTCCAGGCACAGAGCAAACCCAGACAAGAGATAGAAGGTGGCCTGGGAGGTGAGCCAGACTCTGAGGCTTGAGGCCACGTGGGTCTTCGATGATGGAACGCGTGCTCAAACAGAGCTGCAGCACCAAAAGGCGTGCCAAGGTACAAAGCATCTGAATCATGAACATGAGAAACAGACAGGCATCTACTGCTCACCAGGTACAGGCAGCGTAGTGACATGGTGAAAAGTGTCAGCTCTGGAATTAGGCTATTTGCACTGGACCTTTGGTTCAACTACTTGAGAAAATTGCTTGTTCTTCTTTTTTAGAGCCTTATTTTTTTTTTCATTTATAAAATGGGGGAATACCTATCTTAATAAGGTTGTTGTTAGGATTACATGGATAATGTACATGAAGTACTGTGGACACTGCCTAGCATGTAGTTTTAACTTAAACACTTAGAGTCACTATGTGTTATATGGTGTTCTAAGCACTGTACAAATTAATTACCCATATTTGCTGTGTATAATGCATACCCATATATTTGGCCCAAATGTTCAGGGGAAAAATCTTTCATTTTAATTTTTTAATTCAATTTTATTTACTTCTATTTAGGTACTTGTTTTTTGTATTATACAGGAAGTTTAGCATTTATTTTTGAACATACAGATATTGTTAATTGCTTTCAAGAGTTACACTTTTAATGCATAAGCAGAAATAAAAGAATTAAAAACATTTATATAGCTATGGAATTAGTACTACCCATGTGTAATGTGCATCCTTATTTTTCCCTCAAAATTTGGGTAGAAAAGTGCACATTATATACAGCAAAATACAGTAACTCATTTACTTCTCAGGTCTACTGAAGATGAGTGCAGTTGTTAGCCCCACTTTACAGGTGAAGAAAATGAGCCACAGAGAAGTTAAGAGATTTTCTCAAGTGGCTCTGGAGTTCATCCTCTAAACTAATATACTATGTAACCCTCAATAAGTCTTCCTTATTATTTTTGATAGATGTGTATCCTTGAGCAAGTTCATTGGTCGCTGTGAACCTCTCTGCAGATTGTAGATAGCACCAATGGATGTTGTAAGATAATGCTTGAGGACAATATAACATTGTGTACAATTGTATTTAAAAGATATTCTTACTCTCCCTCTTCTCCTTCTTCAGATTCCTTAAATATCTTTCTGTAAGAACACCCCCAACCCAAAGATGCAGAGATTGATGTAGCATAAAACCTGACATAAAACCTGTGGACATTGTCTTCAATCAGGCTGCTATCACAAATATACCACAGAGCAGGTGGCTTATAAATAACAGAACTTTACCTCTCACTATTCTGGAGGCTAGAAGTCTAAAATTAGGATAATTGGGCTCTGGTGAGAGTGATCGTGCAGGTTGCAGACGGCTGACTTCTCACTGTAACCTCACATGACAGAAAGAGGGCAAGAGATTTCTCTGGAGTCTTTTTATAAGGGTACTGGGCCCATTCATGCGGGCTCCACCCTGTGACCTTAATTACCTTCCACAGTCTCCACCTCCTAATACTATTACAATGGAGTTTAGTATTTCAACATACACATTTGAGGGGAACACGCACATTCAGTTGATACAGTATTTTGAGAATTAAGTGAATGATACATGTAAAACACTTAGAATAGTGCCTGATATATTGTAATAATTGCAGATGCTATTTCTAAAAATTATTAATATACAGTATTATTAAGAAATCACTATCTCATACCCTGAGGTTATCATTGCTAACACTTTGCAATAGTTCCTTTTAGTAATTTTATATAGTCATGACCATATTATTATTGTATACATAACCTTTTTTTAAAAATGGCTTTCTCCTTTTTTTAAAAGATTTTATTTATTTATCTTTAGAGGGAAGGGAAGGAGAGATGGAGTGAAATATCAATGTATGGTTGCCTCTCGTGCATAACCTATCTTCTTTATTTGATGGGATATGTTATTGTGTTCCCATTGTATTAAAAACCTTTTGCTAAGAGACCATTTTATTTGCTCCATAACCATCTGTGGAGTGGGTTTATCATAATTTCCTTAGTCTTTGCCCGTGCACGGGCAAGTTGGTTGTTTCTAGTTACTGTCATCTTAAATAATATTGCTGTGAATGTCTTAGGCACACAGATCTTTGTATTTTCTTGCATTCTCTCCTTACAATAGTTCTCCAAAGTAGAATTACTGAGTGAAAGAATACATATATATTTAAGTTTCTGTATGTGTGTGCTCAAATTACTTTCCAAAATGTGTGCACCAATTTATAGCACTGCCATAGAGCGTGCATTCACCAGACATCAATTTCCTCATTTGTCAAGTGAGGATACTAAAGCTTGTTTGGTCCACTTTATACAATTAGTGTGAGAACCCAAAGGTATGTAGCCATGCTTTCGAAACTGCCACGAGATATATCACTGTAGTCATTTCTCTTCGGTGACAGCATCTGATTAGGCCATGTGAGAGGAGATTAAAAAGGAGAAGAAAAAGAAAAATAGAGCTACAAGACTGCAGAATGAGTGAGATGAAGGATGGAAAGAGAAGGGTTTCTGGCCTGAGCTGCCAGCACTGATTAAAGCCTCCTATAGAGAGTACTCTTCCTTGAAAAGAGGCAGGGCAGCATGTCACATACCATAAGGTGCATATACATGAGTAAATAAGTTGCCAACCAATACATTTTTAAAGGGAACCCATTATGCTTATTTATTGAAGCTTTCAAGTGTTACGTTGGATCCTGCAATGAAGTAAATTATTAAGCATCTCTGTATCTACTCTGAAAACTATCATGGCTCCTTTTGAGCTTTGTTTCTATTTCTACTCTGAGTCCTTCTTTGGGAGCATTTGGGGCAAGTCTTTATATTTGTCAGTTGACTCCTCTTAAGACAATGCCAGAGATCACCCACCCCTAAGCTGTGTAAGAACTCTGATACACAGAAATTCTCTGTGTCCAGTTGGTATAAACATTGAAAATCAAAGTACCGTTTATCGTATTTATTTTCCTGTGGTCCCTTTATCCCAATTCCCCTGTGTTTCTATTGCTCTCTCCTAATTTCTCCTTTCATAAGCTAGACATTGGAATTGGCTGCTCAGGAGTCTGAATGCAACTGGAGTTGTCAGTCACATGACTGCATCCCCATCCTACAGAGATTTCACTTTCAAAGTGAAGGCAAAAATAACTCCGCGACTCAGTCAAATGAAAGCAAATGAAAGGGTTAGAAAATTAGAGAAGGGTTCCAATTCTATTTTTATAAATGCTCTGGCTGATTGATTTCGGTGAATTCAAGTTCACTTTTTGATTCTGTCATTCCCAGGTCCCCCTCAGAGAACTCTGTGCGGTAGGACAGTGGGCTTCAAAGCCACGCAGCCTGCTCCTGTGCCCTGCTTGACCACTTTGGTACAGGACGTCTTTGGGCAAAAGACTCCACCCCACTGACGTGCAGTGTCCTCAAGTGAAAAGAAGGGCATATGAGCAGTGCTTAGCTCAGTAGACTATTGTGAGGATGAACTGAGCTAAGGTACATGTGCCAAATCATAGCATAGCTCCTCACTGTTCCCTTGGTGCTCACACTCCTCCTGTATAAAACTCTATCCATCCGCAGGGCACAGTTCACATACCACCTCCCAAGTGAGTTATTCCCCAACCCACCTGTGTCTGACATTTATATCATCAGTTACCTGCACATTTCATGTGGCTTGTCACCTATTCTGCCACTGGGTTCTTTGTGACAGTGTTAGGTACCAACATGTTTTTATTTTTTACCCAGAGTGATGGAAATGTGGGCCCATTCCAATAAATCAATGTTCCCAGCCTTACCAACTCATTTAGCAGGGCAACAGCACTTAAGAAGGGGAATGGTGAAACAGGCCAAAGCTCACGGCAGGAGGCAGGTGACCATTTATCACACATGAGGCATGGCATCTCATTTTCTCTGCTTGGATGCTGCTAATGTGATCTTCTTGGTGGGTCTGGGCTTTATCCCCTCAACCGGAGTATGAGTCTTTTGAGAGCAGAGATCAAGTCAGAATCTTCTTTATTCCTCTCCTTAGTATCTGGCATACTATTTGTAGTAGATTTGCCGAGAGCCTTCCAACCCAATTTTTAGAGATATCTGGAATGTCAGAGAAAAAGTACATGATAAGCAAGGAGGCAAACTTGGACCCAATACATAGGATTTATTCAGGGTGACAATCACAGCACGTGTCACAATAAGGAAACAACCCCAGGCAAACTTTTCCATTGAAGGACAGTTACTCTACCTTTCCATTCATGCCTTCATCAGCAGATAAAGAGCGATAGTCTGCCACTATACACGTCTCTTCTCCCAAAAAGTTTACACTCAAGTTGAAGAGCTGAAGTCTCTAGATCCATGAAAATGATCCTGGCAGCAATCCCTGGATTAATAAAAATGAGATGCCAGCTCTTGTACTTGATAAATGGTGTGACTCATCTTAGATCAGGTTGGGTTCTCATTAACTGGTCACAAATCTGTATCTCTCATTCATCTAGGAGATATTCAAGGGCAAGAGCCCTGCATTAATCATCTTTCTATTCTAGTGTATAGAACAGAGCTTGTCATTCATTCATTCATGGATTCACTTACTCAACACATATTTAATGAGCATCTACTATGCACCAGGCTTATTAGATATCCATCTTGGTTTAACTCCCAACCCCCAAGTCTTCTGTCCTCCTAAAGTACATCAAGGTCCACATCAAATAAATGTAATTTTAATTTAGCTCATTTAAAGAACACATGTTTAAATCTCCCACTATGTGCTAAGCAATGGGGATACAGCCAATCAGATGTACACAATTTTTACCCTCAGTCTAGGTTTTCACTCTAGCATGGAAAGACAAACACCAAATGAACAACAGATCTCCTAGGGAACATCTGCTTTTGTACACTCAAATCCAACTGTCCACTACCAGATCCATTCTTCCAACTTGCTCCGCTGGGTGACTTGTCACAGTTTATGCCCCTTCTAGTCCCTCCAGTCTGAACTACCCCCTGGCCATGACCCAACTTCATGCACTGGCCCTGGCTCCCTCTTGGTATGGCAAGCTGTGAACCGTCCTTCAGGTAACACAAGTCAGCTCAACTTGCCTCTGAAGGCTGCTCCCACCCACTTACCTCCAAGGTGTAGGTCTCCAGGCAGCCTATGAGACAGTGTATAGTGGTAGACACTCACTTTGTAGTTGCTAAATGAAGGCATGAATGAAGAGGCAGTGCAACTTTTCTTTGAGCGAAAAGGTTTGCCAGGGGTCAGCCTTCTTGTTATGATAAGTGTAAGTGCTGCCATTGTCTTCCTGGCAATAGAGCCCTTCTAGCACTCGTGGGCGAGGGGGTGGAGTGCTTAAAAAAACACTTTAATTAGGCAATTATGACAATTAAATATTTGAGACTCAGGGCTCTTAATCCCTATTTGATTTCCACTTTAATTTCCTAACAACGTACGTCTCTGTTCTCATTGTGATCTTTGCCTTTGAATTGGTGTGGAATTCATTTGCTTGGATAATTGCTTCTCTATAAGGTTCTCTCTTGTCACGTTCACAATGATCTAACAGTAAGGGGAGGGGGACATAAATCTACTGTCACGAGGAAAATTTTTTAAAGACTGGTGAATACCAGCTTTCTCATTATGTCCCATTAGAGACAAAGAGATAAAAAAGTGACAAGACGAAGGTATTTAACTCTGACAGTTCTGTTCAGAAAATACATCAGTGTGTTTCCATCAGTGTGTCAGTGTCCCTGAACTCAAGGTAGAACTAGAAGAGGTCAAGTAGAGGAGTGAAAGAAACAGGCCCTTATCGAGTACCTACTAAGTGTCAAATTTTGTGGTGGACTTTGCAGACACAACTCATTGGGTTGTCATAATAACCCAGAGATGTAGCTACTGGTTTCCTTGTTCTAAAGATAAGGGTCCAAGAGTACATTGTGCAGGTGATTTAGCAAATTAGTAACCAAGCTCTAACCCAGGTGCTCCTGAACGCCTAGCCTATGTCCCCTCAATCCCACAGTGCCACTTCCGTTGCTCTGGACTTCAGAAGCTGTGTGAGTTCAAGCAAGCTATTTAACCTCTTGAACCTCAGTTTCTTCATCTGTAAAGTGGAGGATGGAAGAACCTTCTCTGTGAGAATTAAAATATGTAAAACACTTGGCACTAGATACATAGTAGCTTTATAATTCAGACAATAATCATTGTTATTATCATCCTTTATCGGAACAGGATCTTGCCACTCCATAAGGCACTTGAGGCACTTGAGGGTGGTGGCCTCATACCAAGCATCAGTCTGAGTGATCGCCCGAGGCCCCTGGCACTTGCAGACCCTAGATAGTGCTCAATGTACGCTCTCTGTTCTTTCCCTCTGGGATAAGCTAGGAGGCAGGGGCAGAAGTTCAGCTTTTGCAGGAACTGGTGGGAATAAGGGAGGGCATTGTCTAGTGCCCAGAAGGAAAACCTGGGGTCCCAGACAAGTCACTGAGCAGGTACTCCAGCTTGAGTGTAGAATGAGGCCATAAGACAGAGGTCTCAGAATTAAGGCTCTAGGGTTCAAGGAAAGGTTTGGTTATAGGAGCAAGGCCCTGTAAGGTCCACAGCCAACAGGTCATCACCTCAGTTCGAGGTACTAGACTAGGGGCTGAGGATATCGCAGTAAACAAGGTAGAATTATTGCCCCCAAGGCATTCCAGGAGTACGAGAAGGGAGAGTCAGGCACTTCAACAAATTTCTGTAATACAACATGATAGATAACTCTCATAGTGGCATATATATCAAAAGCCTCAGGAAGAAGGAGAGAGGAGCAGTGGTTGGAATCACCAGCAATTAGTTGTTAGAACTAGGACATTAAAGTCAGAGACTTTAGCCAAGTTGCCAAATGCTGCTTCGAGCTCCTTAAAATCACCCCTCGCGATGTCAGCTGGGAAACAGCCCCCAGGAGAGGAGTCAAAGCCCTAAGCTGGGGGGAATGAGAATGAGGTGGGGGGGGGCACAGCTCCTCTAGGTAGGTGTTCCTCTGTCCCCCACACCCCCCTCTAATATTGTTTCTACAAACACGCTTACACCTACTTGGCTGCATCCCTTCCCCTTACAAATACCAAAAAAGAGGTGAGGCCTTTGATCTTCTCAGAGCTCTCGGTGCCCATTGTGACTGGAGTGCTGAAAATATTTACTAAACCACCAGATTGATGACTTCATGTCAGGTCTCGCTCAGATCAAATATGGGCTCTTGGCTTTGTATATCACCATGCATAGTACCAAGAATGGACAAGAAGCATGCGTGACATCAAAGACATTTCCTGCATCTGCAAATCATGTGTGTTTTCTGGGGTACAGGATGTGATGGTAGCAAAGAAAACACACACCATCAGATGTGTGTGCTCCCATATTTCATAGGCACACAACCATGTACTTGGGCTCACAGACAGACCTTTGCACTCCTGTGCTTGTTATTTCAGGAGCACACAAGCATGTGCACTCACATATGTAAACACGGTCAAAGCAATCCTAATTGCTATTGTGGCCTTTGGCTGAGACTGGTGGAGAGAAGTCCATCCTAAACCCAGCAGCCATGTTCACTCACAAGCTGTGTTCACTGCAACTTAAAAGCAAACCAGCCTCATTACAATGCTATTACCTGGCATTTGTGTGGAGATGGGTGTCATGAGCCCAGCCACAGAGGCGGTGGAGCCCGTCTGCCTGCCTGCAGCGGCCCACCCAGCACATTCTTAGAGGAAATGGGCAGTGCTGTGTCTCCACATCTGAGATGAATTGCTCCCTAGCCACCCTCCCGTTTTGACGTCCGAGTGCCTCTGATAAATCTGTGAGTTTGGGGCAAGAGTCTTAAATTTAATTCTAGGACCCCTGAGTTCTATTCTTTCCTCTGTCCTTACCTTACTTTGTAGCTTCGATGGACCACTTTCAGCTCAGCATTGCCTAATCTATAATATGAGGATATTGGTCTAGATCTTAACTGTCTGTTCATCAAAAACTACTGGGAAACTTATAGAAATAGGTAAAATATAGATTTGTGGGCTTCAGACCTCGTGCATCCAAATTTCCCTGGGTGGGATCCAGGTATATATATTCTTACAAGTCCCCAGTGAGATTCTGATACAGATCTGCGAGCCAGGGTTTGGGAACACAGGATTCGATGTTTCCAAAGAATTGGATTTTTGACATGCAGCCCCTCAATGTCAAGGGCTTTCTACCAACATGGGAGCACATGTGCAGAGTTTTCTAAAGATGCTCTGTATTAGTTATCTCTTGCTATGTAACAAATTATCCCAAAACTCAGTAGTTTATAGCTACAATACATATTTATTATCTCAGTTTTTGTGGGTTAGGAATTCAGGAGTGGCTTGGGAGGACAGTTCTGGCCCAATGGCTGTTATTGAAGTTGCAGCTAAGATGTGGGCTGCTGTCATCTGAAGGCTTAACTGGGGCTAGAGGATTGAGAAGCCTCCAAGGTGGGAATCCCCCAGCTATCGGAGTGAGCTATCTTGGAAGATGGCTCACTCCCATAGCTGGCATCTTACTGCTGGCCATTAGCAGAAGCCTAGCTCCTCTCCATTTAGGCCACTCCACAGGCTGCTTGAGTGTCCTTACAATATGGCGGCTGACTTCCCCCAGAAGACGCAATCAGAGAGACCAAGGTGGAAACCACAGTAGCGTTTATGGCCTAGCATTGCAGGTCACATCTATACCTCTGCAATAATTTATCGGCCACACAGATCATCTCTGTTTCACGGTGGGAGGAAGCTACACAAGATCATGACTACCATGAGGATTACTGGAGGTCATCATGGGAGCTTCATGGAGAAAAAGTTGTGTAAAGGCTGGGCCTTAGCTAGGAGACATGTGAGCACTGATGCACTAATGGCACTGAAATTGGTAGGATATTGGGGCAACCTACCTGTGCTTTGAAAACCCCCACATCTTTCATAAGTCTGCTTAAGGGAGCACACACAAGTCCCTAACCTGTGATTATCATCCTTTTTGACATTATATGTAGATGCAAAAGGGCAGGGCCTCCCATCTGCAAACACAGCCCTTATTAAACAGGTCATTCTGAGAAGCTGTTTTCATACCCTCCACAAAAGCTATAGACATCAACACCCAACCTGAGATACTGGCCCAACTATATTTACAGAGGGGGAACCAAACACTACCTCTATTGCTCGTACTATTCACTCTCCCCTGGCCTTATCTAGAAATTTTGTCTTGGGTCTTACATATAATATTGATTTAACCCTCATGTTAACTTTGACAATGTGGTATCTTTATCCTCATTTGTGGACAAAGAAATTGAGACTCAGAGAGACTAAGTGACTTTACAAAGTCACACAGCCTTTTGGAGGTGGAACTCCAGGCAGCTTGGCCATAAGCCCAGGAAGAGGGGACTCAGTCTGCAATCAGGCTTTCAGTGGCTTCTACCCCCACAGACCACCTTCCCAGCATTTGACAGGAGCACTGATGTCTCTCTAGCAGGGAGGTCCACCAGAAGTCTCTCTGGGGCCACAGGTAATAGGTAAGCAAGAGGTTTAGAGTTCCTCCAGGTCAATGGGGCCTCCCCACATAGTTTGGCCCCCAGACGTGGCAGCAGGAGAGTCCTCGGTTGGTCAGCTTTGAGGGTCCAGGGCAGAGGTCATGCCCTCTTGTAACCAGAGAGCCCTGCCCTGCTGGGGCCACGTGTGTCAACGTGCTAATGTTTCATGATTGCAACTCAGTCTCTCACTTTGACATAACCTCCCAGAGCAATCATTGCAAAGCGATACCTGCCGGCTGCCCTCCGATTATTTTACAGCCCTCCCCGGCTCCAGCTGCACCGGTTTCTCCTCTCTGGTTTCTTTTCCCTCCCTGTTCCTGGCAGGTGGAGGCAGGGTTAGGACAGAGGAGTAGAAAAGAAGGAAAAAATTACTCTGGCTTTTCTACCACCTCCTTCCTGACCTCAGCAGCCCAGGTCCTCTCTCAGATGTAGCAACCCAGCTTGGAGAGATGGCTGGTATTTGCCCTGCACTCGCATTGTGCCAGGCTTTGTGTCAGGTCCTTGGTGTACATGACACACCAAATCTGCACAGCAGTGCTGGAAAACAGGGCCATTTTTCCAGCTGCCTGGTTGCTCACTGCATACTCTGAAGAGACGAAGGCTCAGGGAGGCAGAATTGAAGGAGACCCTAGACATCACTTTTGTCCACTGACCTCAATTTTTAGTGGTGGCCGGAACTCTCCTTCCCAAAGTCAAACAGCTTTGTAGCTGCCCCATCAGGCTTGGAAGTCAGCTTTTCCTTTGCCTGGTCCAAGGTCTGTCTTTTTTTTTTTTTTTAATTATATTTTATTGATTATGCTATTATAGTTGTCCCATTCCTCCTCCATCATTCCCCTCCACCCTGCACACCCCCTCCCACCCACATTCCCCCTTTAGTTCATGTCCATGTGTCATAAGTTCTTTAGTTTCTACATTTCCCACACTATTCTTGCCCTCCCCCTGTCTAGTTTCTACCCACTATCTATGCTACTCATTCTCTGTACCTTTCCCCCCCTCTCCTCCTCCCACACCCCTGTTGCTAACCCTCAATATGATCTCCATTTCTGTGGTTCTGTTCCTGTTCTAGCTGTTTGCTTTTGTTTTAGGTGTGGTTGTTAATAACTGTGCGTTTGCTGTCTTTTTACTCTCATATTTTTATCTTCTTTTTCTTAGATAAATCCCTTTAACATTTCATATAATAAGGGCTTGGTAATGATGAACTCCTTTAACTTGACCTTATCTAAGAAGTACTTTATTTTCTTTTCCATTCTAAATGACAGCTTCGCTGGATAGAACAATCTTGGATGTAGGTCCTTGTCTTTTATGACTTGGAATACTTCTTTCCAACCCCTTCTTGCCTATAAGGTCTCTTTTGAGAAATCAGCTGACAGTTTAATGGGAACTTCTTTGTAAGTGACTGTCCCCTTACCCCTTGCTGCTTCTAGAATTCTCTCCTTCCTTTTAATATTGGGTAATGTAATTATGATGTGGCTTGGTGTGTTCCTCCTTAGGTCCAACTTCTTTGGGACTCTCTGGGCTTCCTGGACTTCCTGGTAGTCTATTTCCTTTGCCAGATTGGGGAAGTTCTCCTTTATTATTTGTTCAAATAAGTTTTCTCCTTCATTATTTGTTCAAACTTATTTGCTCACATAAGTTTGTTGCTCTTCCTCTTCCCTTTCTGTTACCCCTATAATTTGGATGTTGGGATGTTTAAAGATGTCCTGGAGGTTCCTAAGCCTCTCCTCATTTTTTTAAATTCTTGTTTCTTCATTCTTTTCTGATTGGATATTTGCTTCTTCCTTCTGGTCCACTCCAGATTTGAGTCCCAGTTTTCCTCCCATCACTACTGGTTTCCTATGAGTTTTCCTTCATTTCACTTAGTGTAGCCTTCATTTTTTCATCTAATTTGTGAGCAAAATCAACCAATTCTGTGAGCATCCTGATTACCAGTGCTTTGAATTGTGCCTCTGATAGGTTGGCTGTCTCTTTGTCATTTAAATGAATTGGTTCTGGGGCTTTGATCTGTTCTCCCATTTGAGCCATTTTTGGTTTGGGGTTTTTTTTTGGGTGGGGGGGGAGTCTGGTTGCAGCTGTTACATAGTAAGGGGCGGAGCCTTAGGTGTCCCTCCCCTGGGGGCAGGGCAGCCCAGTCCCTGGGTTGTGACACTGTATGTGGGGGCGGGGTCTTGGTGTTTTTGGGTTTTATTTCCCAGCGCCGGGGTCCTGGGTTGGAAGTTTTGTCTTGCTCCCCATTTTCCCCTGTATTATCTGCGAGGGAATGTGGGACTGCCTGGTCGGCCAGCCGTCTGTGCGCCTGGGGCCTGCCAGCTGTGCCTGTAGGCCCAGGTCCTCCAGCAGCTGCCTGCACACCTGGGTCCACCAACCTCTGCTTCCTCCTGCCATGACTCCACTCCTCTTACCAGTCTGGATGAATGGATGAATGGTTGTCAGACCTCTGTACAGTTCATTTTTTTCTCAGTTCTGGTTGTTTTCTTGTTTCTAAATTCTTGTTATACTTAATTTTAGTTGTGCGAGGAGGCACAGTGTGTCCACCTATGCCTCCATCTTGGCCAGAAGTCCCCAAGGTCTTTCTAATCCCCCAGGCTGCCAGTCATCATCCCTGTCATTAGAATCATACTTGTAGAGAACAGTGATGAAAAGCAAGGGCAGCAGGGGTATGTAGATAAGTGAATAAAACATTATTTGAACGTATACTTTAAAAGTAAATAGCACATAAAGCTACGATTATTTTGGATTTTTGGTTTAAGAGAAGACAAGGTGTATAAAAGTAAAAGTAAGGGGTCATTTAAAAGAAAAGTACTAAATTATAATGTGAATGTATGAGGATAAAAAATAAAAATCACAAAAGTAGCCAGCAAACACTCAAATTTAGGAAAATGTCAGTATAGGGCTTGGGATTCAGCTGCCTCATCTTGGGAAAGTCTCACCTCTATTGCCACTTCTATAAAATAAGAACTATAGCAGGATTATTGTGAGACCCAAATTGCATTAGACATGTCAAGCTCCATCGAATCTCTCTCTTTTCAAGTGACATGGGTACTCAGGGTCCAGGGTGTGATGGATCTGGAATGTCAAGTTTGCTTTTGGTGTAACATGAGCTCAGAGCCACAGAGGTGATGGTGGGCTGGTCCTGTTCTGATCTGTTTGCCATGGCACTGGTGGAAAGTGAATCAGGCGGTGAAGCACTGGATGGAGTATAGTGGGTCCCAGGATGCTGGTGAGTGGGGTGTGGCCCTTATCTAGACAGAGAGGGTGAGGGTCTGGACTGTGGTCTGCAGGTCTGGAAAAGGATTCCGCCTAGAGGTGGAGTGGAGGTGACAGCAATGGGGCAAAAGTGGATGTGGGTAAGTGAGGTAGGGATACCAGGTGCCCAGCTGAACCTTGGAAAACACAGCCCTCCTGGCAGCTGACGCATTGGACATGAGTGAACTATTTAGTATGTTGCTGAAAAGCAAGAGGCCAGACTGCCTGAATCTAAACCCTAGGCCACCATCTCTGAGTGTTAGCTTCTAATGATGTGGGATAATAATTATACCTAATTTGTAGCATGTTTGGAGGGCTTAAATGAGGCCATGCACATGAAACATTCAGTGCCAGGCATACAACGAATACTCCACGGGTGTCTTTTCTGCTTTATCGCCAGCACCTAGCTCGGGCCCTGGAAAACAGGAGGCGCTTCCAAAATGTTCTTTAACAAACATCTAAGTTTATTCCTCACCATGGGCCTGACTCTTGCTTCAGCAGAATTGTGCTGCAGTTCAAGGTCAGATGACAATGACAATGACAAGGATGAGTCAGAGTCCAAGACAAAAGATGCCCCATTACCAATCAGGGCTCCTCTGGGACACCTCCCAGATAACCCACATTCCTGGTTTTCTAGAATTGCAGGTTCTTGGAGGAGAGTCAGATGCTCAAAGCCGTTGTTGTTTAACCACTTATCATACAGATGGAACTCAGAGAGGCCAGTGACTTGTAGGGAATCAGCAATAGAGCAAGGGGCCAGAACCTGCATGGCTCTCTTTCAGCCATAGTTCTCTCTACAATGCCAAATGTCATCTGCTCCACGGAGCTGGACTGGGGTCTGGATTCCTCCCTTCAGTAGCCGCAGGCAGCTGGAATCCCCGCCTCCCTGGCTCCTTCCCGCAAGAAGCTTTGTTTGTTTTCTGATATTGAATAGACTGGACACACTGGTCACAGACCTCAGAGGGTTTAGGAAGAGAGAGTGTGTTTTGTAAATAGCAAATGTCAATCTGGGTCCAGCAGGAAGCAAGTGCCTGCTGCTAGCCCTTGTCCTGGGAGGACAGGGGAGGACAGTAAAGGCCGGGGCTGCATCTGTAGGATAAGGCTAGTTCAATGCCTGGCATGTCCTGAATCAGACAGAAAACCTGACTCAGGGGGAGGTATGGGGGAGGAGAATGCTGCAGCCAATAAGGCAAGAAGGTGACAGGTCCATATTTTCATATTTATTAAGATTCCTCAGCAGCACTTCCCATAATAACTTGGTCTACACTGGGACAAAGAACCTGCCTTTGTATCAAACAGTTCACTCTGCTCATCAGGTCTCACAGACCCTCCTTAAGAAACACAAGAATTTGTTTGGGTCTGACATGGCTGCTTATTAGCTGTATGATCTTAGGCAAATTATTTAATCTCTGTGAGCCTAAAATTCCTCATCTATAAAATTGATATAGCAGTAATACATTCCTACAAGGGCTGTTGTGAAGATACTGTAAAAGAAAACAGCAAACTTGAAGGACTTAGCACAGGCTTGGCTTGTTGGAGGCCCTCAAAAGTAGTATTTGTTCATGTAACATGTGAGAATTTTTGTTTTTCAGAAATTCTCTGGGAGAATTCCTCATTAAGAAATACTGAAAACAAGAAAAAAAAACAAAAACAAAACGCAGCTTCCTGGGAGACTCTGTGTCTTCCTTGGGGTGTGAGCAAAGCCCAGAGGACCCAGAGCTGCCAAGTCCTGTGGTGCTGATGGAAGAGTCACCCCAGATGCCAGTTCTGGGGGGAGCATGGCACAGGTGTCAGGAGAGTCTTGGAGGTGAGAGTGAAAAGTGTAAACTGAGAAACCGAGAGGTGCTGGCACAGTCTGGGGGTATGAATACATTAAGGAAGAGAGAAAAGATGATTTTTAAAAATCTGTGTGAGTTGTGAAATGGATTCTGTATAATTCATTTTTGAAAAAAAAAAAAAAACAAACAACTAAAGATCAAAATGCATTAAAATGATCATGGGCTTTGGGCCGTACTTCTTTGTCTATGGCTCCAGGTATAGACCGGACCACAAGGTCCCCAGCCATATTCTTGTTATGTATTACACTGCCTGGAAGCATTTGCCACATAGCCTTCATTTGGCTGTAGATCTACTAAAGATCTCTGCTTTCAAGCTTCTTGGATAAATTATCTCCCAAAGCCTATGGATGAGCTCCACCTAGGCCCTGGCAGAGAAGACCTCGGCTTAGCTCAAAGACTTCCTCCAAATATGTGAAGGATTTTCATAAAGCATCTACTGTGTAGGTGTTGTTTGCCAATCCCCCAAGCTGATCCTGAGGAAAATAACACGGATTTAGCAATAATAGAAGAATGAGCTCAATTTGCAATTCAGTGTAGAGGTTAAAAGCACAATTCTGGAGGTAGGTTGTTGGGGTTTCTCTCCGTTCTCTGCCATTCACTAACAGATGGCCTTGGAAAAGTTCCTTAATCTCTTTGTCCCTCCGTTGCCCTCTCTGTAAAATGGGAATAATATTATGTCGACCGTGTAGTGTGGCTGTGATTGTTAAATGAGTAAATATTTCTATGATACTTAGAACAGTACCTAGAACACAGTAAGCATTGTATTAGTGTTAGCTGTTAATTGATTGTCAAGGAGAGGAAACCACAAGAGAAGCTTCCAATGGAGCGCACACTTTATGAATACCCTGCTGATCTTCAAGAAGTAAGGGGAGTTGTTTAGAGCTGGGTTTGGCAAACCATTGACCAAAGGTGCAATTAAAATATTATTGACACATAATTAATGGCCGGAGCGGTGGAGAGGGACCTGTGTAACCCCAACTTCATGCGCACAGCTTAGCTGAGCTCGTGGCAGGGCGACATGGATGGCTGCTGCACTTTGTGCCCGAGACTGTGTTTGCCCTATTTCATTTCTTTAAATTAAGTAATATACTCGTACCCTCAACAGCTGGCAGCCAGGCAAAAGTAGTTAGGAGCCCCTAGGCCCTGTTTCTACTCTGTCTCCCTCCACATTCTGTTCACATTCTACCCATCTTTTGACCGTTGACCTTTCCATTCTGTTTCCAGTCCTGCTTTCTTCTCTTAGAATTCAGCTTCCACCATTCAAACCTACTTCAAAGAAGCAACTGTGGCTCATTATACCTTTCCTCCAATTCCTGGCTGCCTTGTTAACATGGCCTTTTAGCCCCTGAGCATTAAAATTTGTTAAGGTCTCCAGAGTCCCCCCAAGTGGAAGTTGAAGGTCCACTACCACCTCCCTCATCCCCGTTCCAAGTAGGACAGGTAAATGGAAACCACTTTGGAAAGCTGCCTGCTCCCTGACTGAGACGTCTACCTGTCTTGGGATCTTAGGCGGGGCCAGGTGTGCCGTAGTTGGATGGAATCCACTCGCAGACACTGTCACCACTGCCAAACAGTGAGCGTCTCCACATGCGTCTCACTCCAAAGAACCTCCAGACACCACTTTAAGTAAGCTCACAAGCTGGGGTGCCTACATTCTGGGAACTCAGTTTCAAGAAGCTTGTGATCCTAGTTGTCTCTATACCAAGTGGTCTTGGGCAAGTCACAAAAGCTCTCGGCATCTCACATTCCCCAAGGTGGTCAGTTCGCATGGCTCAACTGCTGCTGCTGAAGGGGAATTGCCCAAACCAGTGTACCCATAAATGCCTCTTTGAGGCAAACACCTGGCATTGTAGAATTGCAAAGGGCACCCCAGTTCATTCCAGGATTGGGTAGAATCCAAGGCCTCATTAAGTCTTTTCTAGGTATGTTTCAAGATGCTGGAAATAAGTTCTAATTTGACTGGGGCTGACGTCTAGTCACAGCTGCCCCACAAGGGTGGCTCTTCATATAATAGCTCCCCCACCTCCCCCAGCTCCAGGTTTGCAACCATCACGAAGGGGACTCAGAAGTGTTTCCCTTTAGTAGCACTATGTGTAGGAGCTGGTGGGAGTAGAAAAGTTACTAACGAGCAGCTCACTTGGCCCCAGCCCAAGTGCTGGAACTCCAAAGGTAAAGCCGAACGGGGTGGGTTGTTTTCTCTCTCTTACAGAAAGCAAATACTGTAACTAGGGCCTGCTCTCCATGGCAGTTACAACTTGTTTGACATTTGAGTTAGTGGTGCTGAAAAGAGGAAAATCCACCCTGGAGGAAAAAATGCTGTTTCTGTGGCTAATTGACTGGCTGACACCTCCCTCCCTGGTTCCCTCCCTCCAGGGCCTGCCAGGCAGCCTAGCTGGGTTATTTGCCACGGCTGATGGCCTCAGCAATTTATTGCACCAGGCCCGAGGAATGCCAGGCGGCCCATTCTGCAGCACGTTTGCAGTAGTTTACCAGCGCCATTCTCCTGCTCTTGGTGGGTGCACTGCAGCTCAAACAGAAGATTGCAGAACCAAAGTGGGCACTGAGCATTTATAGGGAAAAGACATGGCAAGGCAGCTCTTGAGGTTGCCCCTTCTTATTCTTGCAGGCTGTGTTGTCAGAGGACTTGTTAGCCCAAGTGATAGGCCAGCACGGGAGTCTGTCTTCTGCCCCTGCAGGCATCAGCCCATTCTTCTCTGCTCCCACTGGGCCTGCTCAGTGTGACCATCCCCTGATTACTATGTGCTGCAGAAATGCCAGGATAAAACTAAAGTCACCTAGTTTCTCAGACTTTGCCTGCATGTGAATTACCTAAGAGAGGAACTTACTAAAGTGTGGGTTCAGGTCAGTAGCTCTGGAATGGGGCCTGAGAGTCTCCATTTCTAACAACTTCCTAGGGGATGCTGATGTGCTGGGCCTCAGACCACTGTCTGAGCAACAAGGGCCTGGAAGAGCTTCCCAAATCTACCGTAGCCCTGGAGACACCTGTGGGGTGGGGTTGAGGAGGAGGCTCCAGGCTCCAACATTCTAATTTAATTAGTCTGGGATTGAGCCAGAGGAGAGTTTTTGTTTGTTTGAAATCTCCTCAATATGCTGGGGAGACACATACAGGGTCCGGCACAAATAATGCCCCTTTTTTATTATAAACTCTTTTATTACAAAATCATAAGCAAGCAGTTCTGTAACATAACAATATCACACTCAAGCACACAATATGGCATTTTAGGTGAAATATTCAAATTAAAACTATAAATTATTACACCCATATCATTACCCTACCAACCACACTCCAGCAGGTGTTACTTCTGCGGGACCCTGTATGTTCTGCAGGTTTGAATATACATCACCAATTTCTGGAAAGACGCACAAGAAAAAGTAACAGTAGCTATTCCTGGGAAAGGAAACTGCAGGGCTGAAGTGATTATTCACTGTGGACTATTTTGAATTCCTGGCATTTTTTGAATAAGTGCCTATCTTACTTTTTCAAAAGCATTAGAAGAATTTAAAAAAAAAAGAAGAAGAAAAAACTTTCTGGGTGATTTCGAGAATCACCAACTGTTATGAGCTGAGTTATTTGCTCTCAAAGTGCATATGCTGAAGTCATCAGTACCTGAGAATGTGATTGCATGTGGAGATACTCTTTAAAGAGGTAATTAAGGTTAAGTGAGGTCTTACAAGTGGGCCCTAATCCAATTGGCTCAGGTCCTTTTTAGAAGGACACAGACATGCACAAAGGGAGATCTTGAGAAGAAATAGGCAGAAGATGACCATGGACAAGCCAAGGAAGGAGCCTCAGAGTGAAACCAACCCTTCATGGCACCTTGATTTTGAACTTCTAGCTTCCAGAACCGTGAGGAAATGAAGTTCTGTTGTTTCAGCCACCAGTCTGTGGTGTCTGTTATAGCAGGCCAAGCAGATTAACACAGCAGGTTTCACCATCCCTGATCTAGTGGAGGAAGCAATAGATCTGGGATAGTGGAGAGACTAAACCTGCTCATCTACCAACTTGTCATGTCTGCCTCTGGGCCTCAGTTTCCTCACATGCCAAAAGAAGGAGTTCCTCTATGTCACCCCTAACCTTTCTTCATACTCAGGAGTGGGGATTCTAAATATACGTGAGAAACAAAAAGATAGAAGAGGGCAGTGGTGTTGAGTGATCATATATTACAGCCCAATAAGTTTTCAATTTTTTAAGCAGGACTCCATTTTTAAACCTAAATTGCGATGCAGAAGTCCAACATGTAAGTACGTTGATGGAAACGGAGCAGCTCTGGTTGAAGTCGCTCGTGCTGTTTCAGTTCCCTCTCACTTTATGGCAGACCCTGCATCACCTCTCCATGAACCATTAGGGATCCTTGGGTAGCAGCCTGAGAACCACTTATTGGTCTAATCCTGTCATATTTCAGCCGTGAAAACTGAAGCCTGGTACTGTTGAGTAAGTCACCTCAGAGTCACCCAGTGAGTCAGTATTCCTGACTGTCTAGCTCATTAATCTTTTCTCTGCATTTTGCGAGGCCTTAAGAATAATTCAGTGTTGCTGATAGCATATAAACTATAACTTCTATTTTTTCCCATAAAACATGCTCAATATTTATTTGCATGAGGCAATATTTTACCAGAGGAACGGATTATGTTCACCCCAGCTATAGACGTAGATGAGGTTGTAAACACCAAGAATAGCACAACTCACATTAAAATTCCCCGTTCTTTTCTGAAACTCAGCAGGCCAACCTAACTTGTAGGGCTAACCTCTTTCAGCATCATGTGACCATGTGGGCTAAACAAAAGTGGGGGGGAAGAGATTCCAGGCCAGATAAAAGTTCTCAAATCGATTTGAAAGAAGGGAAAGGAACCAAAATGTATCATAAGAAAGAAAGAGACCTGAAGGAAAGAAAATATCACATAATATAGACTCTGTGTTTCTTGGCTCCAGCTTTCATTTTTATACCTTGTTTCCTTTAAGAAAACCTAATTTTCCCCCCAAGCTGTCTCCTGATTGACTTTCACTTGATATGGTCACTTGATAGCACCGATCAGTTAATCCGTCCATATGGTTAAAATTAAACCACCAATCCATGCTCATTTCCCCCCTTATGCTCACTAATTTCTTGTGAAGATTATCCTTCCAGCTAAATTACCTTCATTCCTTTATCATCACATCCATATTTCCCTTGGAAACGGGAAGAGTTCTGTGGAACTGGAGGATTGCTGGAGCACAGCCCCTGTCTGGACACACTGCACACTTTTGTGTCTTTCCCGGATTAGGTGCGAGCATGGCCAGGAATAGGGGCTTTACATTCAGTGACCTCTTAAATTTCCTGTAACCTGTGGACTGGTTATGTGAAACCTCTACTAGGATGGGGGGTCTTGCTCTCAGAAGTCTCCACTTCTTCCCTCAACTCTGAGGCTTAAAGCAAGACAAACAGTCTTCTGTGTCATCCTGACCCTGAAGCCAATGTATGAAGTTATTTCCTTTCGATGGTCACGGCTTTCGATTCCTAAATACCTCACTCCAGTTGCCCCCACAAGAACCTGAGCTGGCCCTGTGGTCCCAGCCTTCATGTTTAGAATAAGAGCTTTTCATAAACTAAGGATACCAAAAAAAAAAAAAAAAAAAAGATTTGAATATAGGTATAGGAATGAGTTATCCAAATCCTTTTGACATCTAACTCAGCACCTTAACCTGATTACTGAGTGTTAACCAACAGACTCCATTAGCTTTCTGATGAAAAACCCACAGTTCACGAGGTTTTTCAGGATTAGACTGAAGCCTTTGACTCTGAAGAGTTTCAGTAGACACGAGGGCTCCTGAAGCCCCAGGTGGGATCAGCTTTGAGATTCTATTAAGTTAAAATTTTGAGCACTAGTCTCAATTTTCAGCTCTTGGGTTGTTTCTCATTCAAGCAGAACACCCATTGGCACCAATAGGAGGAAGCCCATTATTGTTGCTTCTCTTACTACTCTTGTTATTTCTTCTGCCCAAGTTGGCTGCACACAAGCCCAGTCACACACAGTTCAAGCAAAGATAGGATTCCTGCCCCAAGGGTTCAGCAACCTCATATTTTCCTCTCTGCTGCCTCTATTTTTGTTCCAGTGTACCATGAATTCTGAAGCCTTGGCGGTCCTAAAACACTTTACTGTGCATTGTTTTGTAGGAAAGACTTGGGTTTTATGGCTGTGGGTTATAAAAGGTTTTTCTTTCCCCCTCCACTGCTTCTCCCGGGGAAATCTGATGGGTGTGACTGTTACCGATGAGCCCTGCTGGGAAAGTCCAGGCCACGGTCAGCTTTCAGCCTGAGCCGTGACTCTTTCCTTTTTGGCTACATCCTGGTCCTAATTTTGTACCCCCCTGGCTGGCTTTGTTTATTGGCATTAATGTTTCATATTAAAATTTAATATTTAACTTTTGCTTTTAATATTTAATGTTCTGCATCTTACATTTGGATGTCTCCCTTCTGGGAGCGGTCAGCTGCACTTCGTGTTGCAAGAGCTAATCCCTTTGACTTCCAGTAAAATGACCCCCCTCACCCCACCTCCTTTCTTTCATTGTTCACTATCACTCTGCATTTACATCCATCATGGAACTACCTGGAGAACATTTCTGTCTTTTTGCTCACGCATTCATTCAACACACATTTATTGAGTGCCAGCTCTGTCAGATAATATAAAAGGTGCTGCTAGAGATCCACACACAAAAAAGATAAGACTCCAGTCTTATCTTGAGAAAGTGAGAGAGACAGAATCCTACAAGTGAGATGACGAGTGTTAAAGTTTTGTGGGAACGCCTAGGAGAGACAGAGACTAGCTCACCTCAGGAACTGTGGAAGTTTTTTTGTTTGTTTGGTTTGAAGAAAAGTCCTCTGAAATGTGTTTTAGAAGGAAGAAAAGGGCTTATCAGATTGGGCAAAGGGAGGAAGAGCATCCTATCCACCCTGGGCAAAGGCATCAGAGTATAAAAGCATTAATGATGATTAATGATGGCAATGATGTGTTTGTGGAATGGTGTGGAAATTAATTATTACTGGAAACCAGGCTGAGTATGTGGGAGAAGGAAGCAGAATGCAAAATAAGCCTATTGACATAGTTTGGTCCTCAATTATGAAGACCTTTGCAAGCCAAAATAGATAGTTTGAGCTTAATCACTTATCAAAGAAAACCGTGAGAGATATTATCACCAGTGAGAGTCCTGGGAAATCTCTTTTACAGATTACTGTGGGAAAACACCCTTCACTGGGGAGAAAATTTGGATCCAGAGCATAGTCAATGTAGGTAGCTTCTTCTGTGTGGGATGCAGAGAACTATTATTTAAGATACCTGCTTTAGAGGAATTTAAAATATAGTCAGAAAAAATAAGGAAATAACAAGAACTAATGCGTAAAACCATTGAGCATGTAACCTTGTGCCTGACTGTGTGGCAAGAGCATGAATTACTACTATGAAGGCAGAGAAGGAAGTGTTATATTTCAACCATCCTTCCTTTGGGGCTGTCCACCCTTGATGAAGTTTGCCTTCACAGATCATTGTCTCTTCCACCAAAAAGGAAGCTGTAGAATCTCAGGGAGATATGGCTAAATAAAGGACAGTGAAAATAAGTAAGCTGGGAACAGAGAACTAGAGTTAAGTAACTTGAAGGGACCACTGAGTGAGCAAAGCAAGGAGCAGACCAAATTACAAGTGAATGAGGTAGGACAATTTAAGACTAAGGTTATATGTCTTGGTTTTCTGCTGGAGCATTTCAAGCATGTCTTACTGAGCTAATGACAAAATTTATTTTCTCAATTTTAATGAAAATGTCTTTGTTTTTGCTGAGTTATGCAAAAGAATTCTGTTTTTACAAATTCACAAATACATAAAGTAGGAAGTAAAATCCTTCCTTAATGCAATTTTGGACAATGACTGTGAAAGCATAAACACTTAAAATATATATAAATATGTATTGTCCAGTAGGCTGAATATAAAAGGCTTTAGGAAGAAATGAGACTGTCATACTGGGTGTGTGGTTGTTCAGAGAGTTGGTAATCTAGCATAGCCAGGCATTAGTAAGAGAATGTGGTAGAACTGGATGGAAGCTAGGAGCCGAGCTCAGCAGGTTTCCATAAGGTAAACCAAGGGCCAAGCAGATATCAGAAGTCAAGGCAGGCCTGGAGCCTGAAAATGAGCTAGACTCAGCAGTCAAGAAAGAACTCCTTTTGGGGCAAGTATCTATCTCCACGAGAAGTTTCTCAGACAGACAGCTTCAAAGGACCTTCAAACATAGTTGGAGATACAAAGATGGACTGAAAGATAATTTATTCTAAAGAGGGTGAACTTCGAGGATAAGACTAAGGTCTGTGTCTCAGCTCTGCTGCCCATCAGCTCCCTGCCTTGGAGTATTTATGCTTCTGAGACTCTTTCCCCTTGCTGTAGATGTGGATAATCAGAATAACACCAAACGCAGTGAGTTACAATGAGAATCACATAACACAGTCATTCACTCAGCAAGGTGTTAAATGTCTACTGCATGCCAGGGCCTCTTCTAGAAGCCAGAGATAGAAAGTAAACAAAAGAGGCCCAGGGAGCCTATGTCCCAGGCAGTTCAGAGTAGGTAAAACTGTTTTATATACTGCAGATTGCTAATTTAACACAAGCTGCTAGGCCCCAGGCATAAGAGGATGCCTGTGTTCTGTTGTTTAATTTGTTGCATCTGAGCTGTGAGGAAAGCAGTTAAGTATGGGACTTTGAAGGATGCATAGGATCTGATACGGCAGAAAGGAGGGAGGAGGATTTCTAGTAGATTGGCTGAATGGATGTAAAGACAAAAGTCAGCGGTTGCCTGGGGAAAAAAATACTGGCTTTCAACAGGATGAGCCATCCCTTCATGGGATCACGACAGTAGTTTACTTAGAGCCCTGCTCTTCATCACACCAGAAACTAGGATCCCCATGGACGGGGGTGGATTTCCCATAAAAGCTGGCATAGCAAGATGTCCAGGTGCTCTGAGCAGCATGGCACAGCAGGAAGGAAGCCTGTAGGTTCTGGAAAGAATCCACTACCTCCCAGAGCACTGCACCAGCCTCTGTGCCCGTTTTCTCAGATCTATTGGGCAGATTGATTTTACTGTAACTTACAAATCCTTGACCAACTTGGAACTGTAGAGGTATTTAAATAGAGATCAAGGCTAGGTCAGAGAGGATTTTGAAGAGTCATTCACAGAGATGCAAAAGGAAGAAGGGAGAAAACACTAACTCAGAAAGCCGTAATTATGAGATAGTTCATTTACATGTATTACACTTAACTTCTGTCAACTGACAATAGCCAATATTTTTGTATGAGTATTATGTTCCAAGCATGAAGTTTAATGTTTTGTACATACTACCATATGGAATCCTCTCAGCCACTCTCATTCAGTCAACCAATATCTATTGTCTTTGCTATGAAAGACAGGTACTGCTTACTGTCTCCATCCAACAAAGAGAAGACTAGAACTTGGAGAAGTTAATTTTTCCAGGTTCACTTAATTAGTCACAGAGGTAGGACTTAAACCCTCATAATTAGAACCTGTACATGTAGCTTTTATATGTTATGCTATATAATACATTATGATTCTGGCATATCATTGTGCTCCAAAACATTGGCTGTTATTACCATCATTGTTGTCCTTATTTTATAGATGATGCCATCGAGGCCCAAATAAGTGACATAACAAACCTGTTCAAAATTACAAGACCAGAAACTACTTGAGTTGGGATTTGAACCCAGGTCTTTCTAACCCTATAGCATACTCTTTTTGCTGCACAACAATGCCTCTTTCGGGCTGATCCCTCACTGATTCGGAAATCTTTCCCTGTGTACATCTTCTTCTTTCATTCCCTGTGTACGTCTCCAAATGTAATCACAGCCCTTTGTGTACAGTTCCAAGTACAGCAGACAGTCATGGGCAAAGAGTACCTCCTTGTTGTCAACCTTGTTACAAGATGACCTTACCCTTCCCTCTTGTAGCCCCTATCTTTTTCATGCCCTGCCTTCCAGACTTGCATTTAGTTCTCACTGGAAGTGCTTCGTGTGCATTGAGGCTGCCCTGTTTTCACTGATCCCACTAAGATGGAAGCTGACCAACTGGTCCCTTGGGCCAAGCAAGACCTGTGTCCCACATGTTCCATCCACTTTAGCTCTTCCCCTCTCCCCATACTCTCCCTGCCCAGGTCTTTCCCACCATGTTTGCTGTGGTGGAGCTGAACTGGGGAGGAGGAACAGAAACAGGTGCCTTAGAGTTAACTGACCCCAGAGGTCAGTATCACCAGCCTGACTCCACTGTCAGCCAAGCCAGCCAGCTGTGGGGCAGTGGACACTCCGGGGTTCTGAATTCCCTCTGGATTATTAATGAGTACACACCATCCCCTGTGACCATCACGCATAAATCCCAGATCAAATTTTTCTCTTCCCCTGAAAAGGACCCTATCAATATCAATGGGGTCAGGCAGATTCACCATCTAGCCTTTCTTACCTGTGCTGGGGGGTACTTGGAGGCCACTTGGAATTTGTCAGCCTGGATTAGGTTTCCCCCCACTCATTGTGTCCTGGTGAATGAGCCCCAGGGAGGAGAAAGGTGGCGGGCCCTCAGAACAGTATAGTGGTTTGGGGTAACTCTGGGTGGTTTTTATATTTTTGCAACTCATCCTATTGCTATTAGCCCTCCCAGCACCCAGCCCCTGGCCCTCCAATTTTCCATGCACACTTATGTCACACTCACCTTCCTTAAATGCCTTGGCTCACATCACCCACATCTAATGCCCTGGGGCTCTGCATACGGGTTTATCCCAGTGCGCTGATGTCTCCCAATCAGAATTATGGAATTCCTCTAGTAACTTATGCCTTGAAATGGTA
The DNA here is from genome assembly GCA_039655065.1 of Glossophaga mutica. Lineage (NCBI taxonomy): Eukaryota > Metazoa > Chordata > Mammalia > Chiroptera > Phyllostomidae > Glossophaga > Glossophaga mutica. The sequence continues at coordinate 27,640,405 of CM077308.1, forward strand.
AGAGTAGTCATATTTGGAAATAATAAAATTATTTAAATTAATTGGAACGGGTTCAGGGCCATCCCTATTGTCCCATGCTCAGGTAATCACATTTTAATATGATTCCTTATCACACAGTTTAATATGTCATCATATCACACAGCCTAGCCATGTGATCCTAGAAAAAGACTAAAACTCAGTTTCCTCAACCACAAGATAAAGGTATAAAGGGTACACAACACATAGATTTATGCATTGAACAAATATTTATTGAGTTTTTACTGTGTTCCCTACTCTTCTAATTATATCCTTATGTATAATTTTGCCAGTTACTGTGAGCAAAACAAACATCTCTGGGTCTGCAGAACTTACCTCCTAGGGGGTTCCATGGAAGATTAGTTGAGATAATGAGGACTAACACTTGTTGAGGGTTCAGAACAAAGCCTAGCAAATGGTAATACTTCAATAAGTATTCTACATGTTTATTTTTAAAATAATCGTGTGAAGTAGGTTCTATAGTTATACCTACTTTGTGGATGAGCTAAATGAAGAATAATGATGTAAGTAATTTGCAAACTTCAACACCTAGCAAGTGGCAGAACCAGGATTTGAATCTAGGGATCACTATACGTTGTTGCTGCAAAATTTGGACTTAAAACAATTAGTACAACACCTGGCACAACGGCCAAAGCTATTATTCTCAGTCTTGTTTTCATTATCATATTTCAAACTCAGAGAAGTGTTTATAATTCATTTAATCTGTTGCTTATATTTTTTGCATAATTATGCCAATTATAAATTATAGTAGTGCTTTGTGAGTGTCCCATGGTCCTGTTTGTTTACTTTCATGAAAAATATTGTTTTATTTCCACTAAATTCTGACTGCACCATGAGAGCATATTGCACGCATGAGTGCCTTCTTCCACATTTATTTTGGTAGAAAAGTAAGAAAGAAAAACACTGCTGCTTCCAATAAAATTCCACAGAGGAAACTTCCTTTCAAGGTCACAATAAGAAAGTGTGATAAAGTAGAAAAGTCATGGGCCTTGGCAATAGGTAAACTGGTGTTCAAATTTCCAGCTCTGTCACTTGTTAGCTGTGTGTGGTTGAGTAAACAACTTACCTTCTCTGAGCATTCCTTCTCCTGCTCTGTAAAATGAGAGGGTCCCCTCACATTAGCACTCAGGCCCTCTCTAGCCCTCAAGTGTATGAGCTGAGGTGTGGGTACACAGTCTCATAAAGCTTTTCCTTAATCCAATTTTCCTGGGACAAGTTGCTAAAGAAAGACAAGACTAGAAGCAAAGAACATTCAGTAACAACAACTCTGAATTCCATTACTAATAGAAAACCAATAATGAATATTGAACATTTTTTCAGGTGCCCAAAAAATAATTGGTTATGGATTTTCTTTCAAAATGCAAGGATTTTTAACCTCACACTTTGGGTTTTCTTGTTAGAAGTTATTTGCAAGTGGAAGGAATATACTGAGGGAATAATTCACTTCCACAGAACTTACCCAAGAGCCAGCAAACTGAGGTAAGGATTTCAGAATAAAAAGAAGCAAAAGGTTGTTTATCTGGAGGAAGCACTGAGGTTCAAATTTATTATAGAGCTTTGAGACTTTAATTTCATCCTTTGAGTCATAGATAAATAAATGGATCTTTTCAAATAGAAAGACATAGATATCTTTTCAAATAAAAAGAAATATTTTTGAAGGGGAAAGAGACCTTAGGGATTATTTGGCCTCAACCTTTTCATTTCATAGATGATGAAATTCAGTAAACCTCATCCATAAGTGAAAGCTAACAGTACCTGCTGTGAAGATTAAATAAGGTTTGATCATAAACCACTTAGCACAGTACCAGACATGAAATTAGAGCTCAGTCAATGATAGTATCTACTTGTTATAGTTTTTACTTAATATGTTATATTTGCCTAAATCCATACATGTAGTGTTGGCATAGTCAAATGAAAAGCTAGGGATCCTCAAATCCATACCAGGATTTAAGGAGCTTTTTTCAAAGTATCATTCATCCAACAAATATTTACTGGCTGCCTACTAAGTTCCATTCACTTTTATAAATACTGGGCCCACAGTGTATTATATCCAGTGGAATATTATTCAGCCATAAAGGAGGCTAAAACCTTGCCATTTGTGACAACATGGATGGATCTTGAGGGCATTATGCTAAGCAAAGTAAGTCAGACAGTAGATAAATACCATATGATCTCTTTTATATGTGGAATCTAAAAACACAAGAAAACAAACAAATCTAAGCTCATGAATATGGAGACAGATTGGTTGTTGCCTAAGACAGGAGCTGAAGGGTAGGCAAAATGGATAAAGGGAAGCAAAAAATACAAACTTCCAGTTATAAAATAAATCAGGCATGGGAATTTGATGTTTGGCACAGTGTCTACAGTTAATTATACTGTATTACATATTTTAAAGTAGTTAGGAGAGTGGGCCTTAAAATTCTCATCACAAAAAAAAAAATCTGTGTAACTAAGCATAGTAACAGAGGTTAACTGGACTTATTGTGGTGATTATTTTTCAATACATATAGGATAGTAATTCAATATTTTGGAATTCAAAATATTGAATCACTACAATGTACACCTGAAACTAATTTAATGTTATATCAATTGTACTCAATAGTTTTTTTTTTTTAAATACACACTAGATTGGGCAGATTCCACAATGGGAATCAAGGAGGTGATCTAATCTGCCGGGTCTGTGTTGTCCACTGTGGTAGCCACCAGACAAATGGGCCATTGAGCACTTGAAATGTGGTTAATCCTAACTGAGATCTTTTGTAAATACAAATGTACATTGGATTTCAAAGACTGAGTACAAAAAGACAGAATGTAAAATATCTCTTTAATATTTCCTTATATTAATTACATGTTGCACTAATAATATTTGGGATATCCAATGAGTTATATAAAGTGTGTTATTAAAATGTATTTTATGTATTTCTTTTTACTTCATATTAATGTGACTTCTGGAAGGAACATTTCAATTTACATACATGGCTCACAATATTTTTCTACTGGATAGTGTGTGATATACGTGACATACAGTGTATTTGCAAAAGATCGTACTGGCTGCCAGTGACTTGAATTCATGAGGCAAGAGCAGATGTGTGGAGAGCCTAGCTGGGATCCTCTGGCAGTACTGGTGAGGGAAAAGGGTGGAGGGAGCCTAAGAGAAATCCACTCAATAATCCTTCTTGAATGAAATGGAGACAGAAAAGCAACACATGCAAAAATTGAAAAACAGTATTGATGTGCATATAAATTATGGTTCTGTTTTGAATACCAGAGCTGTATGAAGGATAGCAGACTCTAAGTTTTTTCTCTCTCCTAGTCCTATCAGAATCTCAGTGGAATAAGAAGAAGGAAGAGTCTAAGCAACTTACCTAGAACTTCTCAATACAGTTCATTGATCAATAGTTAATGCCTAGAAATTAAAAGCATTAGCAGGTAGGGCCCCAATCTTCACCTTGATTGGTACCATCCAAGGTAAATTCTTTAGTGGGACTAGACTCTCCATCAAATTTAGTTTTCCCTCCTCTATCAGTAATGCCTGCTTCAAGGATCCTAGCATTCATGGCTCTGATCCTCAAATGTCCAGAGCTTCTCACTGTTGCAGAATCTCAGGCACCGTCTTTCCAAACCCAGGCAATCTCCAGGTTTTCAGGGGCCACGTGCAACGCTTACATTCATAACTCTTTACCATTCACTTTGACAATTCCATGAAGTAGGGCTTATGAAATGGGATCTCCCTACCTCTTAAAACAATATAAAATCACCATATTTGAAATTCACAGAGGACATTTGCAAAGACTTTCTTTCAACATCCCTGTGAAACAAGCAGAGAAAATTTAAGAAAGAAAGAGAGAGAGAAAGAGAGACGAGAGAGAGAGAGAGAGAGAGAGAGAGAGAGAAAGAAAGAAAGAAAGAAAGAAAGAAAGAAAGAAAGAAAGAAAGAAAGAAAGAAAGAAAGAAAAGAATTCAAGGAAGGACTTTTTTCTTAAGCCTTTGGCAATTGCCTGTGCATTTCAGGTGTGATTTGGCAGCAGATTATTGATTTAATCATTTCAAGATTCACATATAGACTTGTCCATGATGTTCTACAAGAGTATCATGGCTTTTTAGCACTGAGACACCTGGAGAGATGTGTGAATATCTCATAGAAACACACTCAGCCTCCTAGTGCTGAATATGCAAATCTACACCAGTGACAGTGTGGGGCTGTGGAGTTTTCCTACCACCATTAACCATTAATGTGACTTTGAACAAACTATCTGGACTTTCTTCTAGGTTTCTATATTTAAAAAAAATGAAGAGGTACTGTACTCTTACAGTTAACTGTATGGGCTCTATTTTAAAAGGAATAGCAGAGTAAGCAGGAAATGGGAGATATGAAATGGCTTTTCCCTTCACATTTTCAGTTCCTTTTAGCCTTTCATGGTATAAGGATCTTGCCTTGGCGAGTATTATTCTAACAAAGATAATATATTTTTCATACATTGCTATCTTCTTTATTATGTACTACTATGGATTACCAAATACATTATACATTTATACAGACACATACAGATATATATGCAGGGTTGTATACAGCAAACCATGTGCCTTGTTCTACATCAATTATTTAAGGTACTTTCAAGAGTACTTTGACCACATGCAACTTTGTCTTAGGTGTTAACTTTAGAACCTAGCTTGACTGAAAATGCAATGCCACTAAGTTCTCTCCAATATGGCCCAAACCTGAAACACGCCTAGGCACAGAGCAAGAAACTGCACGAGGCATGCCTGCTGGACAAAAATATCTTCAAGTCCGCCCTCAGGTCCTCACCCTCTGGCCTGATGAGCTCATCAGACTTGTGCCTGGTGCCTTTCACATGCGCTGGAGAAGCCTACTTCCATTTTAGGATCTCCTCAGACCTCCGAATTCTGGGCTAAGTAGTAAAAAGTCATCCAAAACAGGGCCAAAGAGAGCCAAAATAATGAATGTTCTTTTGATACACTTGGGAAATGAATTGATCCCTTATCTCTAGAGGAAAAACACATGATGTTTTCCATCTGGCAAGGCTGCGGAAGAATAATGTTGTGGAAACAAGTGTCTATTCACTGGAGCCATTGTGCCACAGTCCTGTAGCTAGGAGTGGCACGTTTACATCACTCCACCCACTCACAAACACTCAAATGTGGAGTTCTGTTTTCCTGGCCAAAGCGGTTTTTAGCTCCCTTCTCCTCACCCCCTTGAGTAATTTTTGTCTTATAAATGACTAAATGTCATTATGTTATCTCAAAATTGGAAGAGTGGTGAGAGGTACTATGGCTCTCAGGCCATACAGTCTCTGATGAAGAACTGGCTGTTGGGTCCTGGTTGGGATGCTTTGGGCTACAAGTAACATTATACCCTGACTCAGACCTAGATGTCAGGGAAATGGAAACCCATTTCTCCAAAAGGAGAAAAGGGTGGGCCTCCAGCGTGGTTCAACAGGAGTTCAATGATGCCATCCGAGACTCCTCTTCCATCCATCTCTCTGCTCTGCAGCAGCTGTTTTTGAAGGCTGGTTCCCTGTGGAGTCATGTAATGGTGGCAGCAGTTACAGATGCCACAGCCAGCGTCCAGAGAGACTATTTCTTCCTGTGCTCCTTCTTAAAAGGGAAAACATTTTCCCATGCTTCAATACAACCCCAACTGGAGCTCACTCCCCATCTCATTGACAAGAACTAAGTTACATGCTCACTCCAAAATCAATCACTGCCAAGGGGAGTAGAACTCCATGACTAGCTTAACTGAGAGGTGAGGAGTAGGTATAAATTTATGTAGTGCTATGGACTGATTGTTTGTGTCCTCCTGCCCCCAATTCATGTTGAAATCCTAACCTCGAAGGTGATGTTAGGAGGTGGGGCCTTTGGGAGGTGATTAGGTCATTTGGGTAGAATCCTCATGATGGGAGCCATGCCCTCATAAAAAAGACCCCAGAGAATTCTCTCACCCTGTCCACCATGTGAGGATGCAGTGAGAAAATAGCCATGCATGAACCAGAAAACCAGTACCTTGATATTGGACTCCCCAGTCTCCAGAACTGTTCATTATTAAATACATTATTTAACTGTTCATTAAATAAATGTTCATTATTTAAGTTACTCGGTCTATGGTATTTTTTGTTATAGCAGTGCAAATGGAGTAGGACATGAAAGAACCATCAAAACCCCCTTTTTAACTTTATATGCCATTTTTCTCACTCTTCAATCTGAAATTATAGTTTCTCATAGTATGTGTTATTTTTGTGTAAAATTACTGAGCACTAGGCAAATATTTTGTCCTGAACTCACTTCTTCAATTTTTCATAATGGCCCTTTGAAGTAGGTACTATCATCCTCATTTTACAGTTGAGCAAACTAAGGCAAAGAAAGGGTAGGTAACTTGCTCAAATTTACATAATTAGTAGAGGGACCAGGATTTGGGCAACTAAAATTCCAAATGAATAACCATTCATTCAACAGATGAGTCTTTGTGCTAGGTGCTAGGAATTGTGGTAAAGCAAACAGACATAGTTCTTGCCTTTATGAGATTTACAAGCTAGTGGAAAAGAAAAATAGAAAAACAAGTTCTACAACTTTATAGTAGTTACTGTAAAGGAAAAGGAATGAAGGAGTGAAACAGGATGCGTATTTATACTGTGGTGATCAGAAAAGGCCTTTCTGAAGGGTTTTAAGCCAAATATTGAACAATGAATAACAGCTATGTGAAGGGAAAGAAGGAAAGCTACCAGGAAAGGGCCCTTAGGTGGAAAAAGTTCGGCACTTTTGATACAGAAACAAAACCAGTGTTACTGGAACAAAGTGAGTAGGGAAAGGGTGGCACAGGTGGTTCTAGAGAGGCAAGCAGGGGCCAAGTCATTTGAGTCTTGTAGGTCCCTTAAGAATATTGAATTATATTCTAGGTGCATTCTGAAACTATTGAGTTCTAACCAGAAAACTAATGTGATTAGATTTGCCCTTAAAACTTGATAACTCAAATTACTATTTGGAAAATGACTGAGTTGGAGAAAGAACAGATATAAAGAGATCAGTTTGGAGGCTATTGCAGTCACCAGGAAAGCAGTGATGGTAGGTGATCATGGAGGTGGAGAAAAAAGGACAGATTCAAGAGACAGTCTGCGAGTAGAAGTGGCAGGAATTGGATGGGATTGAATGCAATGATAAGAGGAGGGAGTTGCTGAAGATGATTCTCAGTTTGTGGTTCCCACACTGGTGCTAATCTCCCACAACTCATTGGCCACTGAAGATGGATGAATGTAAGGAGTTTAGTTTGAGACATATTAAGTTTGAGATGTAATGTGACAAGTAGATTAATGCATATGACCTGGAGCTGAGAAGTTTGCTGGAGATGTATGTTTGGGCATAATACCACCATGAGAGGCAGTATTATCTAGGAAAGTATTGAAGGAAAGGGAAAACAGAAAGCCCAGAATATAAAATATAAAAAAGGTTAAAATGAAGCCATCAGAAAGCGAAGAGGAAAACTAGAAGAGTGAAACATTAGCCAAGACAAGTTCAGGAGTGTTTCAAGAGGCAGAGTTCACAGTTATATTGCTTGTTGCTGAGGGTAAAGTATGATGAAGCCTGAATTTATATATTGAAAAGAATTGTCTCTTGGACAATACTTTGAATACAAAATGACCCACATCAAGGCACATCATCATGAAATTCTATTACATACAAAACCAAAAATAAGATTCTAAAATCATTGGAAATGGTAGGAAATGGGCAATAAGTACAAGCCACACAGAAAGAGTTGGATTCAGAATAGCATAAGACTTCTCTAGAGTAGCATTAAAAGCTAAAGTACAAATGGATAGTCTTCAAAGTTTCAAAGGAAAATGATTTCCAGGGTAAAATTATACTCATAGTCCATCAAAATTAGAAGGAAAATTTATTTAGACATGAAAGATTTTTTAAAGTTTATCTCTCACATATTCTTTTTCAGGAAGCTACTAAAGGATGTTATTCCACCAAATGAGGGCATAATCAAAGAGAGAATCCAAGAAGTGGAAAAAGAGAAAAAGAGAAAAGAAAAGTAGATTCACAGAGTGCTAACAGTCTGCAGTAAGCTTAGAGGGTATTCAAACCTAACCAGAGTAGCAGAATTGAGGGCTCCAAGAGAGAGTTGGGGGGTTGAGGAGGATGCAACTGATAAACTATCTGGTGCTGGTTACTATAGTGAATGAAGTTTTAGAAAGAAGAAAATTTTAGACTGAATGAGTAATAGGTACACAGAAAACATCAATAATAAATGAAAAAAACAAACTAATTATTCATTACAGTGTTAAAGGATGATTCCCTTTCTAAAAAAAGAAAATTATGACTAACAAAAATATAAAGTGAACATACATCAAAGATTATTTAATTCACCATTTAGGAGGGAACTAGTAAAATTGTACAACTTCAACAAAGGTGAATTCTTTTTATTTATTTATTTTTTTATTGTTCAAGTACAGTTGTCTCCACTTTCACACCACTATGCTCTCCCGCCCCACCCATCCCCACCTTCCACCCTCGAACCTACCCCCTTTGGGTTTGTCCATGTGTCCTTTATACATGGTCCTTAATAAACCTTCTCCTATTTCCCCCCATTATCCCTCTCCCCTCTCACCCTTCCCCTCTTATTACTGCCAGTTTGTTCTTTATTCAATGTCTCTGGTTATATTTTGCTTGCTTGTTTGTTTTGTTGATTAGGTTCCACTTACGGGTGACATCATATGGTCTTTGTCTTTCACAGCCTAGCTTATGTCACTTAGCATAATGCTCTCCCGTTCAGTCCCTGCTGTCTCGAAGGGTAGGGATTCCTTCTTTCTTTCTGCTGTGTAGTATTCTATTGTGTAAATGTATCATAGTTTTTTGATCCACCTATTTACTTGTGGGCACTTAGGCTGTTACCAGCACTTGGCTATTGTAAATTGTGCTGCTGTGAACATTGGGGTGCATAGGTTCTTTTGAATTGGTGTTTCAGGATTCTTAGGCTATCCCAGCAGTGAAATTGCTGGGTCAAAAGGCAGTTTCATTTTTAGTTTTTTGAGGAAATTTCATATTTTTTTCCACAGTGGCTGCACCAATCTGCATTCCTACCAACAGTTCCCTTTTCTCTACAACCTCTCTAGCACTTGTTGTTTGTTGCTTTGTTTATGATGGCCATTCTGACTGGTGTGAAGTAGCATCTCATTGTGGTTATAATTTGCATCTCTCTGATGGCTAGTGATGTTGAACATCCTTTCATATATCTGTGGGCCCTCTGTATGTCCTCCTTGGAAAAGTGTCTGTTCAGGTCCTTTCCCCACTTTTGAACTGGGTTGTTTGTCTTCCTGGAGTGGAGTTGTATGAGTTTTTTATATATTTTGGAGATCAAACAAACAAAGAGTGAATTCAAAGAGCAAAATCACATATAGGGAACAAAGTATTCTGAAATAAATAGACAAATACATAGATGCAAATGGTCTCTTCACAGGGCAACAATCGATTACATTCATATTAGTTTTCTATTCTTATGTAACAAATCACCACAAATTTCACAATTTAAAACAACATACAGTTTTTATGTCATACTTCTGTAGGTCAAAAATCTGGGTGGGTTCAGCTGAGTTCTCTGTTTAGAATCTTCTAAGACCAAGATCAAGGTGTCTGTTAGGTTAGGTTCCTATTTGAGTCTCTAGGGAAGAAACTGAGTCCAGCTCATTCAAGTTGCTGGTTGAATTCAGTTCCACGTGTATCTACTGGAATTGCTGTCAACAGCTAGAAACCCTTCTCTGGTTCTCGTACATGGTCCCCATTATCTTCAAAACCAACAACTGCAAATCAAATCTTCTGGTGCTCTGAATCTCTCCAACGTTCCCTTCTGCCACCAACTGGAGAAAACTCTCCTCTTTAAAGGGCTCATAAGATTAGGGTTCATGTGATTAGATTAGGCCCTTGCATATAATCTCCCTTTTGCCATATATTCACAGAAGTGCTATCTCATTTACATGCTCTGCCCACACTCGTAGGGCAGAGATTATCCTAGGACGTGTCATTGGGAGGTCCTTCCTCTTACAATCTACAGACCATAGCATTCCATCATACACAATCATTTGTATTTCTATAAATAATAGTAATTTGCATTATTCACTTTCCATAACTTGTAGAATTATCAAATATGTCAAGGACAATGAAAAACAAAGACAACCTATATAGGTGAGTTAGACCCAATAATCTTGTTTTGTCCATTTTAGTCTTTCATCATTTTTTCTGACACTTGTTATTCAAGAAAAGACATATATTATAATTATAACATACCACATGGTTCACTTCTGATCAATATTTGGGTAACCACTGAACATTCACATAACCAAAACTTGTGATGTGACCATATGCAAAATATAAAGATAAGGACAGGGGGTGACATGTGCTAGGATGGTGGGACAAGGGTAGAACAAAAGTCGAAATCCTCACCTTTAATAGTAATGACTCAACAAGTAATGCCTAAACTGGGAATATAAAATTAGGGATTAAAATCTGTAGCATATTACCTATGAATATGGAGCTAAACACAAAAGAAAGAGCAGAAAGACTTGCCTCTGGGAAGGAGGTCTGTTGAGTGGCAGGGTAGATGCTCTACTTCACATGCACATAATACACTTAAGGAAAGCCTGAATGTCCAGAGGAGAGAGAGTGAGAATGGTGCTTTACCTATTTTATATTTTACCTCAGTTTCTGAGGTTCCTATTGTACAAATTGGAGAGAATTTTATCACCATGGCTGGCAAATCCTAAGCCATGGGTAGAATTGTGTTGGGTAAGCACACCCCCACTATAGCTATTATTTCAGACAAGACTCAGTGCCTTATTCCTTTTGCATTTCCAATAGTCCACTCAAGGGCATGACTTGGGGAAGAGAGAAAAAGGGAGTTAATGGTAAAGGAGATAGAACTCAGATTATTGCAATCTGTCAGGCATTTTATAACAATATCTCATCTCATGCTGTTAGCAATTCCATAAGATGGAAAATATTGTCACTATTTTACAGATAAAGATTCTGAGACTCAGAAAAGTGAATCCTTAATGATACGAACAACAGTAATAGTTAATATTCATTAAGCCAGATACTGTGCTGAGCTCTTTAGATGACAAGGATTATTTCTTGTCATTCCCATAAAAAGCTCTGCAATGGATATTAATGGTGGTTTTAGTTCCCATTTTATAGAAGGTAAAACTAAACTTGGAAAAATTAGGCAGCTTGATGTGAGTCATAAACCCAGGAGTGTGAGAGGTAGATGGTCCTCACCTTTCACTTTTCCTGTAAATCACAGAGCCAGGTCTCTTTCTCTTATGTAAAGGAACCCCACTGAGGAGGAAAAGCCCTGTCTAATCCTACTACCTATGCGAACTGATTGGGTTCAATGACTATTTGTTAGTTTAACTTAGTGTTAAAGAATTATAATATAAACAAAGACACTGAATTTGAGAACAGTCTGACAGTGACCAGAGGGGGAGGGGAGGGAATTTCAGGGGAAAAGGGGAACAGTTTAGAGCAACAAGTATAAAGGACACATGGACAAAAACTATGGGGGGTGGAAATGGGAGGAAGGTGGGGAGGGCTGGGGTGGTGGGCTGGGGGCGGGGTAAAAGACAGAAAACTGTACAATATCAACAATTAAAAAAATACTGATTAAAAAAAGATCAAAATTATGAATAATAAAATAGCAATAAATACAAAAAAAGAATTATCTACTATATATGTGTATTAATCAGGTTCAATGACTATTTGTTAGTTTAACTTAGTGTTGCAGAATAACCAAGACTTGCAAAGACTATAATGCCAATAAAAAGCATTTGTTGTTTCTCTCTAACTGAAATATCTTTTTTCTTATAATAACACCCTGATTTTCAGTTGGAGAGCCACTCCTCTTCCCTTAAGGTAGGTGGTACATGATCTAGGCTTGTCCAGTCAGAATGTTCTATCTTTTCTTGCCACAGGGATAGATCCAGAAAGGGACATCTAATTCAAGCCAGGCTAATGAAAGCCTGGCCAGGGACTTTTGCTGGAAATATTAACAACAAGAAGATCCCTTTCTGCTGGTCTTAATACTTATCATAAAATATGGCTGGAACTGAGTTTGGGGGTCAGGAGACAAGAATATAAAGAAAAGGACCCAAGAATAAAAGTCTACCTAGGAAAAAGCAGAAAGAGACCAAAAGAAGAAGACCAAGTTCTTAAGATACAGTTGGAGTATCTGGATTCATCTTTGCCTGATGTCTCCACTATTAAATTTTCTATCATTTGGTGTTGACACTTATTCCCCAGCCATAACAGAGGAAGCTCCTTGAGTTCAGGGTGACCAAGGAATGGGAGAGAGAAGGGAAGAAGGAAGTTAAACAGATTGGGGCAAGTAAAAGAAATCAGGGATTAGTAGAAGGAGGACCTAAATATGTGCTTTATTTCCTAATAATGCAAAATTTTAAATTTACTTTAAAATGTCTCTTTAAAATATTCTCAACTGCCTATAAGAAGCTGAGAATGTGGTAAACTCCTCAAAGTCATCATCATATTCCTTCTTTTTTTCAACCATATTTGTTGAATCCCAACTTGTGTTGAGTCTTGGGCTAGGTAGAAAAAAGATAAATGAGGCAAAGTTCCTACACTGGAAAAGTAAATAATATATCCATCAAGGAACAGGTAAATGACAAAGTGATATATAAATGCTAAGGATAGAATATTGCACAGCACGGATAAAGGATCAGCCAACTCAGGATGGTAGAGAAAGAATGGCCTCAAACCTTGGTGACAAGTGAGTTTGATTTTGAAGGACTGTAAAAATGAAAATGCCTAACATTTATTACATGGTTGTCACGTGTCAGGTACTATTTTTCATGCATTACCTCATTCTTGCAATCCAAAAGAATAGAATTTGTGTAATTTCCATTTTATAGATGTGGGAATTGAGGCACAGAGAAATTAAGTAATTTGCCCAAAGTTACACAGCTAAAAACTAAGTCAGGCCCTGGCTGGCATAGCTCAGTGGATTGAGTACAGGCTGTGAACCAAAGGGTCATCGGTTTGATTTCCAGTCAGGGCACACGCCTGAGCTGCGGGCCAGGTCCCCAGTGGGGGCCACGTGAGAGGTACCACACATTGATATTTCTCTCCCTCACTTTTTCCCTCCCTTCCCCTCTCTAAAAATAAATAAATAAAATCTTTTTTTAAAAAAGCGAGTCAGATACCATTCTTTTATGCTATGTTATACTGATTTCCAAAAAGTAAAAGCAGTTTGGAAAAACAACTCTATGCACAGAATGAAAGAGATCATATTCTTATACCAGGAATGATCAAAGAGGTTCCAAGGTTGTTCTTTTTGCTCCCATCCTTGGTACTTAGGGGTACACTTCATGAACCTCAGGAGAAATCCCTAAATCTTGAAAACAGTGAAGATGCACTTTGGCTGAAGATTCAAGCATGAGTGTGCATTCCAGGCAGCTCGAGGGCTTCTGATTGCCTGGCCCCACCCCCAGAGTTTATGACTCTGTAAATCTAAGCTGGGGGCAGAAGGGGTGGGGTGGTTCAAGAATTTGTATTTCTAAAATTTCTCAGGAGATGCTGCTGCTGGTCAGGGGACCATGCTTTGTAAACCACTGGCCTAGGGTGTGAATAATAGCAGCATAAGGCAGTCTGGGACATGTCCTCAACCACCCAGTTCTTTGCTTTCACACCTAAAAACAGCCACAGGGACAGATTGGTGTGGTTATGGGCAAACCACCCAGGGATGGAACCACTGAGTGGAGAAGCTGCCTTGGGGAGAATCTCATCATAGCTAATGGAGGGAAATTCAGTATCTGTCTAAAACGAAATCTGGTTGGGTCTTGTCTCTCTATCTATCATAAGGGAGGAAAAAGGCTAATAACAGGAAAAAATGTATTTTTTGCAACTATGAATTGATTCCTTGATATCACCAAAAAGTCATCCTTAAGAACCATAATTTTTTTAAATTTTTATGACAGCCTTTCTTTTTAATTTTTATTTTTTCCCTTTTATTGAATTTATTGGGGTGATGCTGGTTAATGAAATTATACAGGTTTCAGGTTAACAGTTCTATACCTCATGATCTGTTCATCGTATTGTATGTTCACCACCCCAAGTCACGTCTTCACCCATCATCATTTATCTCCCCTATATTGTCCTCTACCACTCTCTGCTCGTGCCCCACGAGTTTTTTCTGTGGATTTTTTTTTCATTTTTGCTCAATTCCTCCACCCTCTTCACTACCCAGCCCCGCCCCCCCACACCCTGACAGCTTTTGGGCTGTTCTCTATGTGTCTGTCACTATTTTGCTTATCAGTTCAGTTTGTTCATTAGATTCCACGTATAAGTGAAATCATATGGTACTTGTTGTTCCCTGACTGGCTTATTTCACTTAGCATAATGTTCTCCAGGTACATCCATGTTGCTGCAGAGGGTAAGATTTCCTTCTTTTTTTTTTACAGCTGAGTAGTATTCCATTGTGTAAATGCACCACAACTTCTTTATCTGCTTGTCTATTAATGACACTTGCGCTGTTTCCAAATCTTGACTGCTGTAAAGAAACAGTGCATTGAAGACAGGGGTGCACATATACTTCCAAATTAGTGTTTTGGATTTCTTCAGAGCTATGGCAGTCTTTCCTGAAGAATTTCAAAGTTACTGGCAGAATCCACTAATCTTCCAAAACCCCTCAGAGGCTTCTGAGTGTTGCTTGATTTGTCTTTCAAAGGAAATAAGCCATATAGAAGCTTGGTTTTTCTCACAGGCTCTATAAGAAGAAAAACTTTTTGTCATGTTTCATATATTGTATGTTTCCTGTTGATTTCCCAGTTAGAAAGCCTATAAACCATATCTTGCAGATCTTAACTTTAAATATTTATTTCATAGTTTTCCTCTTTATAACTTAAATTTTAGTTATTCACATCTCCAGTTCTTATTTCCATATAACTCTGCCCACTGAATGAAGCTAAAAATGTGTGTTAAAAAAAAAGCTACTTTTAGGGGTTAAAAAAATTTACCATCTATAGCATTATTCATTGTAGGCTAAGAAAAGGAGATGGTTCATCAGAAGCTGCCAACTTCACCCTTTTTGGAAAAGTTTGAGCCCTAATATTTCAAAATTCAAGAGTGGTATGGACAAATAATTAAAAGAGCCAGGACCAGAGTTGGCAAGAGAGGAAAATCCATGCAGTACAGAGCAATTCCTCATGACGAGTTGTAAAAATAATAAAATGGATCAAATGCTTTGCACCACAAGGTGGTTTCATGCCCTCCAGGGAAATTGCCAAAATTACTTAAAAACATGGTCAGTCCAAGTTGGTTACCCATTGCCTTCACAAACATTTCTCTCACCACGTCTAATCTCATACAGATGTGCCAAACTATCAAAGGTTGGGTTGGACACCCTGGGACCTTAAAAAAGGAAACAGAATTATAAAATTTTTTTGAGTTTCTGCCACCTACTGGCAACTCAAAGTGCTAGAACTGTGCACAGGTTAGTAACACTTCTTGTTTGAGGTTGGTTACAGCCTTGATCTATAGGTTGGTTAATTAGCACATGCTTTAACTGATCTTTAGTGCATGTAGCTGAGGTAATGAGAAAACAGGGTGGATTGATTTATTTTCGGGGATAATTTTCAGGCCCCAGAAGAACCCTTAACCATTGCTGCTTGGTAGACCTGATTACAATGTAAACTTGACATTTTGGGATTCTCCTTCTTCATGGTATGACTCATATGGCTTCAGTGTTGGTGCGTTGGTGCTCAGATGGCATTGTTGTTTACACAACACAACCCTCAGTGACAAGGCTGGTACGTTTCTAGGTGTAATCCTAGAAGGTAGATCGAGTGTGTTGGTGGACTGTGCAAAATGAATGTGAACAATGATTTGTATGGTATCTGGAATACATTCTGGAAAGTTCTTAGGGGTAGAATGTATAATGGTTTGGGATTGCCATCCTGGTGCATAAAGCCAGGATAGTAGGGGAAGATCTTTCAGTTTGAATTATCATCTAGTTTCTGATGCTAATTTTGACAGCCTAAACCTCAACTATGTTCTTAGATAATCTCCTCCAATCCATCCTTTAACAAAATAATCTCCATGCAGTACCATCTTGGTCTTAACTTTGCAATACCTCTGGTCCTGTTTTGTCATTTCTAGGTGCACCAAACTTCACTTCAAAGAGTTCATTTCATTCTAAGGGGCAACCAAAGAGAGATCAAAGACTTTACTTCATTTTGCAAAGCCCAGGCTGGAGAGTTTATTATGCTGGGTCAGTAGCCCTTTGAAGATTGCTATCTGTGGATGTGAAACCTGAGTCCTAAGAAAGGCAGATGAGAAAAGCTTTGGGGCAGCCACCAGACAGGAAAGTGTCATTTAAACCAAGGTAGGAAAGCAGCGTCAGGAACACAGGCAAAGATCAAAAAGTTGAAGGTAAGGTAGACATATGGCAAAGAGTGGTGACCATCTGGAAAAGTGGGTATTGTAATGGGGCAGGCAACAATCAAAGAAGAGAGTTGAAATTTAAGAAAAAAATTAAAGGCCAAGAAAAACACTGAGTGATATACCAGTATGCATGTTTAAAAAATAAGGGCTGTTACCGTGAAAGTTCCAGCTCTATAGTCCAGCCATACATATTTCTTTCAGTTCTGCAAACATGGTATGCTCTCTCTAGCCTCCAGGCCTTCATGCACGCCCTTCTTTCTGCTGGAATATTGTTCTGTCCCTCTCCTTTCTACAATTTCTTTCCTTTTTTTTTTTTTTTTACAATTTCTTTTTATTAAGCCAACTCTTCCTACATATTTCTTAGATCTCAGCTTAAGTTGCTTTTCCTCTGAAAATCCAGGGATGTCCATAAGAGACCTAAATGAGTTACTCCAGTTCTCATGGGGTAGTACGGCCTTTACTATGGGTCTTCCCACACTTCCTCTTATTGTCTGAGGTTTTTCTTTCTCAGGAATTCTATGCTCCATCATGGTGGGATCTTGTCTGTCTTGCTTCCATTGCCACTACAATCTCAGAATTCAGCACAATACCTGCAATAGGGTATGTTGTTAATTCTCATTTCTGAAATGAATGAATGTATAAAAATAGCTTGCAAGAACCAGCCAACATATTTATTTTCAAAGAGCATTCTAGCAATTGGCCATTTGGGGCCCAACTCTTTTTCCATTGAATGAGCAGAGATGAAGACTGGCGTCGTCTTGGTGCCTCCAAGTTTGTAACTGCAGTGGAATACCAGGGCAAAGACGTGGTGGTTCTAATAAATCCCAACTTCTTCCTCTTCCTACAGGCTGAAACAAGGCCACTCCTTCAAAGAAGGCAAACTTTACCGACTTCTCCGCATATGTTTGAAAAAGTATGGTATTAGATCTGATTGTTGCATCAAACAGGGTTAGATAAGAGTGATCCCCAGCACTTTTCCCAAAATATGTACCCAATGTTCAAGTGAAATCTCTCCTTAGCACCTCAACAGATTGAACAGGTAGTTATATTGCTAGTGTAGCTATATGTTAAAAAATTAGATTAAATAATTTACTGATTTTAAAGTATGAGAAAAAGGCACGTAAAAGCATTTTGTGTTTTGCTATGTGTTAAAGTTAATGCAAGATACTTGAGTGTGCATCATTTTGTAAATTGCAATTTTTTAAATAGTTTAGAATGTATTTTAAAACTAAATCTACATTGAACTTTAGGGAACCTCTGAGCAGCTCTGCAGTATAGATTTGAAAAAGACCTTTGTGCCAGGCATGGTTCTAAATGTTTGCCCATATCAACCCTTCCGCTCTCCAGACAGCCCATGAGGCAGATTACTAGTGTCCTGATTTTATAGATAAGAACACTGAGGCACACGGAGGTTCAGTAATTTACTAATTTATAGCTAGCAAGTGGTAGAATCAGGATTAGAATGTAAAATCTGCCTCTATCAACTCATTCCTTCTTTTAACAAATATTTATTGAATGTCTACTATATGCCAGGCACTATTTTAGGTGCAAAGTACACCACCGTAAACAAAAAGGACAAAAACCCTTATACCATGAGGTTATACCAGAACATGAAGCTTCTGTTCTGGTATAGCTTCCGTCCCAGCATCCCCACCCTTACCCACTACACTCTACTACTGCTCTCCTGTCTAACTGGTTACCCTTGTCTCTGTGGAAAGAGGGCAAGGTGATAAGAGAGCCAGCATCAGAAACAGACACATGGGCTGAGACCAGAAAACTAGAAAGGTGTGAAAGTTTGAAAGGAAGGCAGTGGGGGAAAGGCACTGCAGGCACAAGAAATAAGAGGGAAAACCAGGGAGCCGAACGACATCTCAGCATCCTTGCCATTCCTTTCATTATTACCCTAGCCTGCAAAGGGGTCAAAGTCATGCCTAAAATTGACAACTGTGAGCTTTCTACTTTACAGAGATTAATCTTAAACTAGCCTTGACTTTGCTTCTCAGCATTTTGCTGTGGCCCACCACTGTCCCTAGTCTTGCCTCCTACCTCCTTCCTGCTCTTCTTTGGTGGCCAAGGCAATCAGTTTCTTCAACTTTTGGTCTCTCAGTTTCCTTTTCCAGCTAATGACTCCTCCTCTGCATTCCTATCCCATGTATTCTCTGAACAAGAGTATGCAATTTTCTACATGCTCTCCCTTATATTCTCAAATTAGATGCAACTTTTCTCATTCTTGTAACATTTATTAAGAGCCTGTAATGTACTAGGCACAATTTAAGTGCTTGGTAGCTGTGGGAAGCTGAAAAATGCTTCTCCCTAAGACAGCCACATTCTAATTCCTGAAATCTATGATTGTTGCCCTAGATGGCAAAAAAAAAAAAAAAAAAAGACTAGGGATGTTATTAAATTAAGGAAATTAAGATGGGGAGATTATCCTGGATTATCCAGGCAGGACTTCAATGCACTCACATGCATCCTCATAAGAGGGAGGCAGAAGGAGATTAAACACATACAAAGAAGACAATAGGAAAACAGAGCAAAGAGCTTTGAAGATCCTAGTCTTAAAGACTGGAGTGATACAGCCACAAGCCAAGGAATGCTGGCAGTCACCAGAAGTTGGAAGAGGCAAGGAATGGTTTCTCACTCAACAGCCTCTGGAGAAGGTGTGGCCCCTATTTTGGACTTTTGGTCTTCAGAACTGTGAAAGAATAAATTTCTGTTGTTTTAAGCCACCAGTTACTGGTAATTTGTCACAGTAGCACCAGAAAACTAATACAGTACCCTTTCTCTGTTTCCTTCCTAGACTTCCCAAGGCCATGCCTACCAGTTCCCATAGCACCCCATGTTTTCTGTACCAGACAACTTGCCACAGTGTATATTAACTGCATCTTTCTATGTTCTCCATTGGACTACAAACTCCCTGCAAGGAGACTCTGGCACCTTATTCATCTTTATATGTCCCCAGCATTTCATATAGTACTTGACACATAATAGATGCCCAATAATTTTTGTTAAATGAAGGAACAAACTCTCATGGAACATTATAGTGTTATTTAGCTTTTTATAGGTGAAAACATTTTCTTTCTGATTAGACTGTGAGGAACCATGACTTTTTATCACTGGGGTGCAAAGCACACTGTGTGGACTGTTCCTAGCTGAGGGATGGCACAGAGGTTTCATCTCCACTGATTAGTGAAGGCTGTCTGGATACTCAGTGACGCAGGACACCTTGGACAATCAGTGATGTCTGTCATAGGTGTGATAATAGGGAGAGGTGACATATGGATATATATTCTGCCATCCCTGACTCAGCTTTTGTGGTGTGGATAAGATTTCTCTTATCGAAACGTCAAACTCACGTCAAATGTCAATCCCAGGATTTCTGCCCTCCAGAATGCTAGAACTTAACTCTGGCATTTATAATTCATCCATGGCCGCAGTGGCTTCTCATGCTCTTAGTTCCTGCTGTGAAAATTGACCAGTGTGTGCATGTGCGTGTGTGTCATTTTTTCATCCAACGTGTTCAACAGCAGGCCCTGTTCTAAGTGCTGCATCCATATAGCTCCGGCCCTCAATTTAAAGACAGAGAAGATAAATATGTCTTAGACCAATTCGGGTAAGCAGTGTGAAAAGGGCTATGCAAGTGTAGCAGTGCCCTGGTGGCACGAATGTCTTAGGAAAAAGGGAAGGCTAAAACCTTCCAGCAAAGACCTTGGATTAAACCTGAAAACTGGCTCTTGCAGCGCTGACTAAAGGGAGGAGGAACATTCACCCCGCTGTGGATCAGGAGGAAGTATGTGTGACTCAGTGGCTCTCTGCCTTCAGCTCCTGGTCCCAAAGGAGGCCTGGGCTGTCTGGATGATTTTGCAATGAGCCTGGTAAAAATTCAGCATTTCGGTCACTCCCTGTCCCCTGAGCAGAGCTCCGGAAGCAGGATCAATAGGGAAACATCGTCAGCAGCGAGAGGATGCTATAAATCTTTTCAACCCTGAACAGAACCTTTTGGGAGGGGACTGGCTGAGGCTGCTGGGAGGAGCTAAGGCAAAGCTTTGGGGTTCCATTCTAATGAGTCCTTTCTGCATAAAGCTGTGTGCTGTCGGAGGGTGAAGGCAGGGAGCTGGTGTTGGTGATTCTCTATTCAGACGCAGGGGTGAAAACCAATGCCTTAACTGACAGTTATTAAAATGCTCTTTTCCTCCAGTAGGTATTTGTCATGCACATAATATGCATACGTCAAGGAGCTAGGTACAACCACAGAGGTAAATGCTTCCTGCTATTGAAATCCCAATGCCCCAGTGCAAGAGCATTAGGAGTTGGGATTTGGGGGTGGTGATTAAGTCAGGAGGGCAGGGCACTCATGACTGAGATTAATGCCCTTATAAAAGAGGCCCAAGAGCTTGGATCTTACCCAAGTGCTTGGAAGATAATTAATGTGAGTTACAAGTAACTTTTGGGGGTGGGGTGTGGGAAGCAGGTTTAAAGCTTGCCCTGGAGGCCAAGAACTGTTTGTAGAACAAAAGTACCAGGCTTGCCTGGGGGGACTGTTGTAGAGGCTGAGAGATTGGAAAGCAGTAGTGTGGTTAATATCTGCTGTTCCTCAGTCATTCATTGAGCAGACAATTACTGAGCTGGAGGAAGCCAGGCACCCTGACAGGATTTGGTGGTACCTAGATGACCAAGCACTTCCAGCTGCATCTTAAATATCCTGAAAGCAAGGACCATGTCTGAACCATTCACTATTGTAGCTCTAGAATCTAGTAGAGCTAGGTACAGCTAGGTGAGTAAGTATGGAATGATTATTTTTTCATGAGAAAAGTAAGAGTTTTTTAATGATTATTTTTAATGCAAAATGCAATAATAAAAACTATACCTATCAGAAACTATGCATGTCCCAATTTGGCTAACTACTACCAGATGGCTCTCCTAAACCACTGCCAGCTGCCCCTGTCCACCACACCCCACCAGCAGTGGACGAAGGTCTTGTTTCCCTCATTCCCACCTATACTTGGCACTTCCAGCTTTTTAATTATTGCCAGTTAATATGTAAAGTGATGGCTCATTTGTTCCGATTCATATTTTTCTGATTACTAGTACATTTGAGGAAAACTTCGAATGCTTGCTAGTCCTTTGGGTTCTCTCTTCTGGAAATTTCCCATTGATGTCCTTTGCCCGGTTCTGCTCCTGGGCATATATTCCAGATAGATTCTCAACCACAACCATGAAGAGTGGTGCACAAGAACAGTCATGGCTGCAATTTGCAGGGGTAGGGAGTTAGAAGCAATGTGAGGGCCTTCACTCAGAGTGATTGTTCAAGGTGGGGAATGCATATCCTGAGGTACTCTAAGGCGATTCTAAGTGATTAATTAGATATCCAGGTAGCATCAGGGATGCTTCTTAAAAGCATAGATATGGGTGATAAATGAAACAAACGGAGATCTATAAAACAATGCCATTCATATGTAAATTGCAAATCTATACATATAAAACACCCCTATGTACGCGAGTATATGTGTATTTTTTACAGAATATATTAAACACGTTAGAGTGTTTTGGGGGAAAGAATGACTGGGAATAGAAATGAAGAACAAGGATCAAGTAGAGTAAAGAAATAAATAAGAGAAAGGGCCTTTGTCATAACAATATGTCAAGAATTAAAGAGTAAAAGCAATTCAGCCCTGTGCACCTGAAACCTGATAATAATAAAAATAGTAATTACTAGTCATGAATATAATGTTGCTTTATATTTCAATGGCTCTTTGAATCTTTCAAAGCATTTCACAACTATTTTATTTGATATCAATTACACGCAGCTCTGCAGGAAAGACAGACATCTCTCCCCAGGGCAGAGAGGAAATTCAGGTAAGGAGAGATTAACTTTGCCTGAGAAGACACTAGGACCCAGAAACTTCCACTTGGAACTGGCCTTCTTTCCACTACAATGGATTGGTCAGATGCTGTCACTAGGCTCCCTAAGGGCTGGTGAAATTTGAATCAAGCCCTTCGTTTATCTTTCTTCTCTTCCCTTACTGCCGGGTAAAAACCCATGTGCTTTAGTGGGCTTCCCACTTCCCTATTACATCTCAGCTATTAAGGCTGTTTCACACATAGGGCTCCCATTGACCCTGGCTCTCTCCCTAATTGAACCCAAAGACTAAAACATCCTTTACAATAAGCACTTCTTTGTAATAGACAGATTTCCTGGACCCATAAAACAGCTTTTAGAAAGGGCGAGCTGTATTTAAGGAAGACATTAATATAGTGCCACAAAATGAGGTTTGCTGACATATGACTCTCTGAATAATTTACTTTAAATAAATTAACACTAGAATTTACATTTACCTTTGAAAGTCCAATTTACTGGAGACATGGAGGATGCACTCCCCAGAGAATGGGAAAAACAAAAAACACCAGCCTTTGACTGCCTTGCTAAGAACCATAGTGGTGAAATGGCTACGTTTTTTGGAGAAACCTCCCTGCCACTGACACTCAGACCATCCATCGGAGGGGCTCCCCATTTTCACAGTAGTGGCCCCTCTGTGGGCCAACAAAACGAGTTTAACACCTTGATGGGGGCAAAAAACAGGGTAGCATGGAGGGAAAAAAAACTATAATTGAAAATTTGGTAATAATGTAGCTAGAAATTAATGTAAAATATTTGCATATATTATCTCATTTAATCCTTGTAAAAACTCTTTGAAGTAGGATCTCGTGTTAACTAACCCCATTTGCCAGATAAAGAAATATGACTTACTTCTGGCCAAGATGGAGGCATAGGTGGACACACTGCGCCTTCTCTCACAACCAAAATTAAGGACAACAAAGATTTAGAAACAAGACAACAATAGGAACTGATAGAAAATTGAACTGTAACGGAAGTCCAATAACTATTTATCCAGACTGGTAAGAGGGGCAGAGTTACAGCAGGAAAAAGTGGAGGTGTGGACCCGGGCATGCAGGCAGCAGTGGCTGGTTGATCCCAGGTGTGCAGGCAGCAGCTAGCAAACCCCAGGTGCACAGGCGGTGACTGGCAGACCCCGGGCACAGGGTGGCAACAGTGCAGACCCAGTAAGGCCACGCAAGGTGGCTGGCTGACCAGGTGGTCCCACATTCACATGCAGGTAATCCAGGTGAAGGGGAAGCAGTGGAAGGGACTGGAATCCAAGTGAGAGCGGAGCAAGCACCATCATTCCCTCTGGGACCCCACCCCCACATACAGCATCATTACCCAGCAACTGGGCTGCCCCACCCAGGGGAACACCTAAGGCTCCACCCCTCACTATGTAACAGCCATGACCAGACCAAAAAAACAAAAGCAAAAACAAACAAAAAAAAATGGCTGAAATAGGAGAACAAATGAAAGCTCCAGAGCCAATTCACCTAAGCAATGAAGAGATAGCCAACCTATCAGAGGCACAGTTCAAAGCCCTGGTGATCAGGATGCTCACAGAATTGGTTGATTTTGCTCACAAATTAGATGAAAAAATGAAGGCAACAGTAAGTGAAATGAAAGAGAATACACAGGGAACCAATAGAGATGGGAGGAAAACTGGGACTCAAATCAATGGAGTAGACCAGAAGGAAGAAACAAACAACCAAATAGAAAACAATGAAGAAACCAGAATTCAAAAAAATAAGGAGAGGCTTAGGAACATCCAGGACATCTTCAAACGTCCCAACATCTGGATTATAGGGGTACCAGAAGGGGAAGAAGAAGAGCAACAAGAGGAAAACTCATTTGAACAAATAATAAAGGAGAACTTCCCCAATCTGGCAAAGGAAATAGACTACCAGGAAGTCCAGGAAGTTCAGAGAGTCCCAAAGAAGTTGGACCCAAGGAGGAACATCAGAATTGCATTAGCCAAGATTAAAATGAAGGAGAGAATTCTAGAAGCAGCAAGGGATAAGGGGACAGTCACCTACAAGGGAGTTCCCATCAGACTGTCAGCTGATTTCTCAAAAGAGACCTTACAGGCAAGAAGGGACTGGAAGAAAGTATTTGAAATCTTGAAAGGCAAAGACCTACCTCCAAGATTGCTCTATCCAGCAAAGCTGTCATTTAGAATGGAAGGGCAGATAAAGTGCTTCTCAGATAAGGTCAAGTTCGAGGAGTTCATCATCACCAAGCCCTTATTCTATGAAATGTTAAAGGGACTTATCTAAGAAAAATAAGATAAAAAAACATGTACAGTAAAATGACAGTAACTCCCAATTATTAACAACCACACCTAAAACAAAAGCAAACAGTTAGAACAGAAACAGAAACACAGAAATGGAGATCATATGGAGGGTTAGCAACAGGGGAGTGGGAGGAGGAGAGGGGGAAAAGGTACAGAGAACAAGTAGCATAGATGGTGGGTAGAAAATAGGGGGAGGGCAAGAATAGTGTGGGAAATGTAGAAGCTAAAGAACTTATGACACATGGACATGAACTAAAGGGGGGGATGTGGGTGGGAGGGGTGTGCAGGGTGGAGGGCAATGATGGGGGAGAAATGGGACAACTGTAATAGCATAATCAATAAAATATTAAAAAAAGAAATGTGACTTAAATAGTTAACTTGCTTAAGACCACATAGCTAGTAAATAGTAGACTTCATATTTGTATCTAAGGAGAATTAAAGTCAGAGTTCACACTGAGAGTTTTCTTTCAAGTGATTATCCAATTAACAATAAATTAAATATTCGAAGTTACATAATCATTATAAAAATTGGAAAAAGAAAAACATATAAAGAAACAAAAAAATTGCCTTCTCTTCGTACCCAGCGTTAATTATTACCCAGAACACCCAGCACTGATTATTTGGACATATTGTTTTCTTGTGAGAAGACTTCATTTCTGTTTTCCAGAGACTGAGAACACTTCTCTGTGCTTTAGGGAAAGGGGTGGGTAGGGTTGAACAGAAAGGGAAAGCAGGGACCTTTTGCCCTATTAAAATGAGTGCATGATTTATCTGTCCTTTCCAACTGGCGGCTGACCAAGGAGGCTGATGGGCCTAGCAGGTTTCCTGGGCACGTGTGGTTCTAGCATATGGAACTGTCGTGCTGCCACAGCTTGGCAATGGCGTCTCCCCCGCCTTGCTCAAGAAGGGGAACAGTCCTGGCCAGCGGAAGAACCAGGGGTAAGGAAGCCACCTGAGTCCCTTGCCTGGAGATGGTACCTGCAGGCTGTGCCAGGGAGCTCCGCATCTAACACCATCCACCGTCAAACGTACAGGAGTAAGCGGCAGAGCACGTTGGTGGAGAGCTTGCGCTTTAAGTCAGATTCTCAAGCTTTGCCACCTTCGAACTGCGTGAATCCTGGCAGATTATGCAACCTGCTACGTTTCCATTTCCTCCACTGTAAAATCAGGCAGTAGAGTGCGAGGAGTATGTGGGTACCAGATTCAAACTCAATGTGGGAATTCTAGCAACGTGACTTATGTGGGAAAGCTACTTAGCTTTGCTGGGTCTCTGCTGTCTCAGATATTAAAAAAGAATAATGACACAGGTGAGCATGAAAAGAGATTTTACATGTGAAGTGCTCGGTGTAAATATTCGGAAAATATTAGTTGTTTTTGTCATCACTGTTAAAATGGGTGGGAATTACAGAACTTAGCTCATAATATTTTTGTGAAGATTAATTGAAATAATATAAATAAAGCACTTTTAAAAGTGTATTCTGTGGCAAGTTTAATAGCTCAGGTCAAACACCTTAAAGTCACCCTGAGTTTCTTTTTCTTTTTTTTTCCTGAAATCATTCTACCAGTAAATATTGTCAAATCTCCTGTCAAAAAGTTTTTAGAATTCAACCACTTCTTACCTCCTCCCCTGCTACACTCTTGTCCAAACCATTATTCTCATCAGGATTACTTCCATTACAACCTTCTAACTGGATTCCTGAATTCTGTTCTTGCCCCCATGCAATGCATTCTCAATTCAAGCATCTTTAGTTTAAATTTTTTATTAGTTTTTTTTTTACCTAGGTTTTTTAAGTGAGATATAATTGACATATAGCATTATGTTAGTTTCATATGTACAACAAAATGATCTGTGTGTGTGTGTGTGTGTGTGTGTGTGTATGATCACAATAAGTCTAGTTAACACCCATAGTTTTTTATATTTTATTTTTTAATTTAAAATACTGATCTTGGAAAAGTTCGACAACTAGTACAGAGAATTCACATATATCCTTTACCCAATTTCCTCAAATGTTAACAACTTACACAGTGTAGTACAACGAGCAAAACCAAGACATTAACACTGTTAACTACAGTTTGTATTTAAATTACACCATTTTTTTCATATTTTCCCTCTTCCTGAATACAATTTGACAGCTCATGAAATTGTTATCTCTTTAGTCTCCTCCAATTTCTGACGATTTCTCAGTTTTTCCTTAACTTAAACGATCTTTTGATGAGTACTGGTCAGTTATCCTGTAGAATGTCTATCAACCTGGGTTTGTCTGGTGTGTTCCCACAATGAGATTGAGAGTATGCATGTCTAGCAAGCACACCACTGAAGTGATGGCATGGTCTTTTCAGTGCTCGTATATAGGCTACCCAATGTTGATATCTTATTGGTAACGTTAACATTAACCACTTAATTTCAAGTGGCACTTAATGAGTTTCTCTGCTATAAGATTACAGTTGTTTTCTGTGTCATTAGTTAATATTTTGGAGGTGAACATTTGAAACTGTACTACTATTCCATTCTGCTCAAATTTGCACCCTCTAATTTCAGCACTGACTGGTGGAACTTGCTCACAACAACTATTACTGTGGTATTCTAATGATCATTTTGTATTTCTTTCATTCATTTCACATTTATCAATTTGAATTCCTTCTTATCTATTTACTTATTTATTCAATTATGTATTTATCTTGAATGTTATTATTTTTGTTTTATTCCATGGATTTCATCTAATTCTACCATTTATTTTGCTCCAAAAATGTCCTAAATTTGACCTTCAGATTGACTCCCATCCTCTTTTAACATGCCCCAACTTTTTTCAGGCACTTGCTTTACATCTGCCACTAAAAGATAACCCATCTTATATTTTTCATTCCCTAGTCCTGGAAATAACGACTTCTTTAAAGAGCCCTGGTTTCATGTGTTGGGAAATGGTGTTAGAAGCCAAGATGTAAGTGCTAGATATGCTAGTTAGTATGGGAATTTCATTGTTCTTTGGCCCCACCAGCAGACAGAAGTAAGTAATTTTTATATGTATGTAAAGATATATATATATATATATATATATATATATATATATATATATACACACACTAATTCATACACAGCAGTCTTTAGTCTATGTCAGTTCAAGTCATTCTTCTGCTCAAAACCCTCCTTTGATTTTTCATTTCACTTACCCTATACAATGGCTTACAAAACCCTGCTTGATCTGGGGTCCCACTTCCTCTCTGATTT
Organism: Glossophaga mutica; assembly: GCA_039655065.1. Taxonomy (NCBI): domain Eukaryota; kingdom Metazoa; phylum Chordata; class Mammalia; order Chiroptera; family Phyllostomidae; genus Glossophaga; species Glossophaga mutica. Next base: position 27,668,299 of record CM077308.1, read on the forward strand.
GATTTCCTTATATTTTGCCTTACTCTAGTCACACTGGTTTCTTTGCTCTCCCTCCAAGCATATTCTCACGTCAGGGCCTTTGCACTTATTCCCCCTGACTGGAACTCTTCTCGCCTAAATCATTCACTCCCGTAAATAAGGTGTTTGCTTACGTGTCTCCTTATGAGGGATAATATTTCTTTCCTCCCAGTACAGATTAACAAGTTCTCCTCTCCCCACTCCAACAGTCCCTATACTTTGTTCGTTCCTCAGATTTTTTTCCCCTGCGCTTAAATTAACATCTGCATCATTTTCTTCCTGCACATCAACATCTGGCATATACTATAATTTCAGTAGTTCACTGGTTTTTGTCTGTCTCTCTGTTAGAATAGAAGGTCCGTCTGTTTTGTTCACTCCTACATTCCCAGTACAAAGAAGGATGCCTAGCACATATTGAGTGCAATCAATATTTGTTTAATAAATGAATGAATGGATGCATAAATAAATGAATGGTTAAGAAAGTGAGCTTTGGAATTAGAAAAACTATCTGTTTCAAGTCCCACCTCTACTATAAAAATCAGCTGGGAGAAGCTGGACAAGTTTCATAAGTGCTCTACCATTTAGTTTTATCTTCTGGAGAAAATACTTAGCTCATAAAGGGTCATTGTGAGAATTAAATAAGATAATGTGGAGCATCTGTATTAAATGAATGTGTTAAGTGCTTGGCAAATAATATTCAATAAAGGGCAGCTATTAACATGATCATCATTAATAACTTCTAATAAGAGAATCTATTTTTATCACAGAAATAGATTCATCATTAATTCTCTTCTCTCCCCTTTTGGGGGGCCATTTTGGCAAGTTTCCTTCTCCAATTGAGGGGCTTCAAAGGGAAGGCCTTGGTTGCAACTCCTGCAGCTGTCCAAATGAGTGTTTTTCCAGAGGGTCTGGGGCCACTGGGACATTCTCCAGAGCTCCCAGGCATGTTTTGATGTGGTGGCCTGTGTGAGAAAACTCAAAAGGTGTAACTAATTTGTTCAACAGAAATATAAAACAGGCTTCTTCTACTTGCATCTGGAAGGAACGAGTAGGGGAAACAAAAAGGGCCAAAGTTTGCCAGGATAACACTCAGATTCTCTCAAAGGAACAGTCTCTCCATGTGACCCTCCAGCAGAGGGATGAGAAGGAGTTGAGGAACTCTACCACCCGCCCCCCAAGCCACCCTACCCCCAGCATGAATTTCTTACACTGATCCCCAACCAGTCCTTCAGGGTCTCTGTGTGCAGCTGAGAGGCAGGAGGGGATTGGAGTTTTCAGCCATTACCTAGGTCAGGGCTCTCCAAATCACCCGCCAGACAGGTTCCCACCCAGGCTCCCCCACAGACCTTGGTTTGCTTTCCTCTTTCTGATACTGACACAGGAGAGTATTTCCGTTCTCCAAATGGTCCCTCGTGTGGTTTCCCAGTCTAATGCTGAAACATTTATACAGGATCTGCCACAGCAGCTGTGTGCCGGGAAATGGGCCGAGACACCCAGGGGCCCAGCCATCCAACCTCAGGAAATAAGAACGCTGGCTCCTTGCCACACTATGTTGGTCAGTCTCCTTGGGGCCTCAAAACTGTGGAGTGAAGCCTGCAGTGTCGGATGCAGAACTTGAAGCAGGGGCTGGGGTACGTACTAGGAACTTGGACATGTAATCATCATTTTAAAGTGTGTCTAGAAGATTTAAGGCAAGAAGAGGAGACTGCAAGGAACCTGTGGCTAATTTCCTCCAGTGGTAGAGAGGGCTGTGAACTGACATCAGATGCCTAGAGTTCCCTTCCTTCTTGACCACTTTGTTAACAGCACTAGTACCTAATTCAAATAAGTTCATATGATCAAGTGAGATAATGTATATGAAAACCTTTTATAAAGTACTACTTGAATGTAAAGATCTGTCTACTTCTCTCCCAATCTCTCCTATATCCTAATTTGCCTGCTTTCTGTTATGTGTCTTCCTGTATCTCTCTGCACATATGCACACACACACTCATCCATCCCATTTGTCCAAATGGGTTCTCAAATGGCTTTTTCTGAAAAAGTCATTGATTTGGTATTAATGGGTGATGCGTAAGCATATGGGCTAAGGGCCAGACTTCCTGAAAGCACAATTCTGGGGCTTTCGAGCTGAGTGATGTCTCGCAAGTTCCTTAACTTCTCTGTGCCTCAGTTTTAAGTAATGATGGTGATGATGATGGTGATGATGGCAATGATGCTAGCTCGTTCCTTCATTGATTTAAAGTGAAGTCTTTGAACCATATTTAGTACATATAAGTAGTCAGTCAATTTCAACATCAATTTTCCCAAACACAACTCAGTGATTTTCAAAACAAATAGAAATGGGATCACATTTACTTTATGTTAAAACTATACTGTATGAATTCGAGTCTTCTTGTTTGATTCAGAAGCTGTCCTAAGGTCTTAAGGAGTCCCAATTAACATTATGAACATAAATTATCACTGTATGAGATGGAGAAAGAGTCCCTTATTTGAGCTCTTTTATTGTGTGGATTCTGGCTAAGATGAAGCTTGTGGGTCATACTCCACGACTTTAATCTGAAGCTGAAGTGGCCAAAAAGAAACAATATTATTTTAAATCAAAGTCACCAGACAGTGCCCTCTTTGAATGACTGAGACTGACATTCAAAAAATCCTGTCATGTTTTGTGATGTGATCTCTTATGTGGCCAGGAGCCTCATTTCAAAAAGTAGGATCCCATTGGTACCGTGCATATCCCAAAGCAAGTTATATGAAACACTAGCTCCTTGAAATGTTGATAGATGTTGCATGAAAAAAACAGTTCCCTGTGACATGTTTGGGAAACTTCGTGTTAAACAACAGTGATCAGGTTCCTTAGAGGACTTCACAGAGCCTTCGACACATAACTCCGACTGTGAATTCCCAAGATTGGGCCACTGTACAGAATATTCCTCAAATATCCCTGACACCAAACCCTTCTTGTGAAGCTTATAGGTCCTTGGAAAATGCTAGGTTGCTGGGATTTAGTATCAAATAGGCCTGGAAGAGTCAAGTCCCAGCTCTATGACTCACTCACTACCTACCATAGTAATTTGTAAGACAAATTACTTCATAATGTGTAAGCTTCAGTTCTCTCATCTACAAACTGAGGATAAAATATATACCTCCTGATTTGTTACATGAATAAGCTGTATTTTAGAAGGATAAGTCATGTAGATATGTATGAAATGAAACTAAAAATGAATGCTGGTATTCTTTGCCAACATGCTCTAGAGGTAACTAGTTTCTCTCAACTGTCCATATCCAATGTAGTGGCCACTAGCCACATATGGTTATTAAGTACTTAAAATGTGATCTGTAAATGTAAAAATCTGTGCCAAAATTTAAAGCTGTAGTACAAAAATGTAAAATATTTCAATTTTCCTATCAATTACATGTTTAAGTGATGTGTGTATATAACAAATTAAGTAAAATGTATTATTGAAATTAATTTTACCTGTTTCCCTTTACTTTTAAAAACATATATATATATTTTTTTTTATTTTTTAATTTTTTTATTTTTTTACTTTTTAAAGTAAGTCTACTACTAGGAAATTTAAAATCATACAGTGGCTTAATTTATGGATCATGTTTTGTTTTTCTCTTGGAGAGCATGGTCCAAATGGTTGAATGAGTCTTAGAATCACTCGCCTCTCTCACCTTGTTCACAGCACTTAACTCATTGCCCAGTAGCTGCATGACCAGTTTTTTGAGGGGCTAGCAGCCTGGCTGAATTTCTAGGATATGGTGCAAATGATCTTTCCTGACACAGAAATACTCAATTTGGCTTAGAGTTAATGAATTAGCTTAAGAAGATGAATAATCTATGCAAGCATAATGGAGACAGATTTCAAAGTAAACTTGGAAGAAAACATTATTTTGTCTAGAGTCCTTTATTTTGGTCTTGACTTTGGTTTCAAAATAGCCCCACACTCTCTCACAGGCCCACACTACGAACTTAACCACCAATTGAGCATCTGCATCAGCTGGGTACTTTCTCAGGGCTGTTTAAGAGGTGAGTTAAACAGTTTTGGGGCCTCAAGAGCTTCAAATAGGTATTTTCCATGAGACAGAGTCTCAAGACCCACTAATGTCAACCTATCCAAGAAGGGCAGCCTTAAAAGTACAATGAAGACTTGAATCTAGTCCCTGGGTTTGGGGCATAGCAGGTGAAATGGGAATAGTCAAGATGAGAGCAGAAGGAAGTATAAAGAATTCCCCTTGCACTTTTCTTGGGTCTATTTAGACACACACCTCACTGCCTACTCTATGTGATACTTATTTGTAAACATATGCAATCTCCCTCCCTTCTTAGAACATAGCTCCAAGAAAGTTTCCAATGAGGATTCATATCTGATTTATCTTTGTGTTATCATCTGATATACAACCTTGAACTTGAACGCTCAATGAAATGTTTAAGGACGTGAGAGAAAGAGGAAATGAAGGAAGGATGGACAGAGGGAGGTGAGAGAGGAAGAAACAAAGGGAGGAAGGAAGGGTTAAGAAGCACAGCTTGTCAGAAAATCTTAATCTGAGAGCTCCAGAGAGTCCTCCAGGCTACTCCAGGCTCCCTGAACTCCTCAACAAGAACCTTAACCATTTAACTTCTGGAGTTGCTCCTATACTGAGTAATATCAGCATCTCCTCAGAAAAGGTCATCTAAGTCGGGTTTAAGAGCATCAAGAAACCCTGTTTTAAAGCTGCCAACACACACCCACCAGTCCCTCATCATCATATTACCCCCATTGTTGCTGTTATTGCCACACAAATAATTGCAATTTTGTTTTTTATATTTATACTTAATCTCATTCCACAAAGATCTGAGGTTTACCACTGACAGTGACACTTATAATGAAGTAACACACTTATAAAATGAGAAGGGAATTACGAGTAACTGCAAATAGAAAGGAAAGCCCAGATAGAGATACACCCAAATGCTGGCCTGATCATCACCCTAGATGCCAGAGGGTAGCCACAGACTTGGGTGGGAGCCCAGCCAGGTAATGTTCCAGCCACAGAACTATTTCTGCAAGGTTTTTTCCCTACCAGGTGTCAAGGCCTTTAAGCCTCCTTACGCCTTTTCTTCCCAGGCCAGCCCCTGAGGACAGACAAGTCTCCTAGTACTACACTGCAGTGGACAAAGGGAGGAGGAGGGGCAGGAGATGGAGCAGGAGCAGCAATTAAGAAATACCGATTACTGCCTTAATTGAGCTGAGGGGAAGTGAGGGACAGCCAGCAATGTGGTTTGCGCCAACATCCTTCCAATAAGCAGTGTCTGTGTGGGGAGGAAGTCTGGGGCCTTCCCCTCATCCATTCTCAACATTCCCATCAGTGGTTCCGGAAGCACAAGCCCAGAGCTGTTGGCAGGGCCGGGCTTGTGTGGGTGAGGTGGCCTCTGCTACCTACTCAGTGCCAGGCCAGCCTTGCATTTCCCTACAAAAGCCCAGGCCTGAGCACATCTGCTCCTTCCTGTAAAGCTGGGGGTACTGGTTGGCAGTGTTTCCCAAGAAACCAATAACACCATAGGAGTCCTAATTAAGACCTTCAAGCACAGTGCCCTTGGAGGTGGCTGAGGGTGACCAGAAGTGGCACTCATGGCAGCTGACTGCAGCTGCCCCCTCATGCCCTATCATGTCTGTCCCAGCCCTGCCCTCCGGCCCACATTCCTGTTAAAAGGGATCTGACCCTGTACCCACTGCCTGATTAGAGCTGATGATGCTATTTTTTTAAAAACCATTCCTCCCTAATGAGCTTCCACCTCCCTATTTCCAGACAGAGCCCACACGAGGTTGGAGCTGGGCAGGGCCTGTGTCCTTAGCAGCTGGCTCAGCGCAGAGGCCCTCCACAGCCTCATTATCACAATTCCCAGAACCGACGCAGACCTTAGTCTAGGAGCTTGCAACCTGTTAGTGGCTTAAGGCTGATTCATTTCTCTTCTGCCTATAGGGGAAAGGCACAGGCCCCCAAGCAAGCATTTACCTAGCCCCATCTATGTCAGGTACCAGGCATTAAAGACACTACCAAGAACTTGTTTTCAAGGGTCTCACACTTGAGGTTGGGGTGGCTGGAAATTGTAATGCTCAGTTATGATATAATTTGTTCTTTAATGAAAGTATAACATTGTGTACACTCAAGCTAGAATAAGGTGGCCATAACCCAGAGCTCATGGTGCTGAGGCCTCCCTGTCTCTTAAAATACAAATCAGATTGGCTCCAAACTTCCCATTCCATGCCCCCACAGAATTCCAAGACCTTTTTGGGATTTCTGCAGATACCTGCAGACTTAGATATTACTGTCACCTCTGGGTTCTTGTGTCCATGCATGGTGTCTCTGTTTTACACAACAAGGACCCATTGACAAACCTAGCTCTACTTCTGAATTTTCTTAAAGATACCAACATATATGCCCCGGAGCCATTCCTGAGATGACCCTGAAGAGTCTGAGGGAAATGGGGAAGCAACACAAGTTTTTCAAATGGAACACTGGACACCTTCCAATCTTAAAATGCCAATGGCCAGGACATGTCCATGGTCCACTTTTCCAACTCCTCTCTTCTATCCATAGCTTTGATCTCCCTGCCTTCTCTCCACATTTGAGAAAACAGAACCGAAACCAACCCAAACACACACATTTCTCTCATTGACCTGCAGAAAATCTTAAACATCTCATTACATTGTGAAGCCTCCTCTTGTCCCTTATGTTGCCAAGCACTTCATAGTCCCCCTCACAGATTATGAAGATATTTTCCCAGGAACAGTTTCCTCCCTAAAATGAATTTTGTGCTAACTATTCAGATAGTAATATTTTCACTCCATTACATTTGGTAGGGTGCCATTCCACAAGGCAGGTTGCTTGCCTACTTCTAATAAATGCTAGACTGTGTTCACTCAGCATGATCCTGGGAAAGATTCTTGCACCGAGCGTCACAGCCTGCCCTTGGATCCCAGTCACAGGTTCCACAAGAACTCTTACCCAATGTTTAGAGTCATACTTTGACTGGATAGGAGCTCACCCTAGAAGTTAGCTGCTCTCTTCCCAGTTGAGTTAGCTGCTCTCTTTCATGCCCACAATGCACTTGTGCTGGCACCTGCTCTGCCACTCACCACATGTAACGAAATTGACGTGTCAGTCGTCAGTACCCGCTCCCCTAGACTTCAAGTTCTCTGGGTCAGTTCCAAGGCTGCATACTGTTTACTGTAATGCACAGGTATTACACCTGGCACATTGCAGGATCTCAAAAAGTATTTGTTGAATGAGAAGATAAAGAAACACATGACTACCAGCCACCTCTCCCCTAGTAACTAAATTTCCCAGTAAAAAGAAATAATAATAAAAATTAAAACAAACAAACAAACAAACAAAAAAAACCCTTGATTTGTGACCATACCTTCTTCTGGGATCTTCCAGTGACAGGGAAATCTTGATTTTCTTACTAATAGAAAGTTCTTCTTTTTTGTTTAATCTCTATCAGACCTACAGCAACTTCCAGCCATTGGCACCTGTAGTCCAATGTGGCCCCCCAAAATGTATTCCATTCTAGTTAACAGCTCTTCAAATACTTGCAGCAGCTCTTTTCACCCTCTGGGTCTCCCCACATGTTCTTTCTACCAAGAAGGCTTTGCCTCCACCTTTGGCTTCACTGAAGCCTGTTCCTTTTTCATGTTGCAACTTTACTGTCACCTTTCTAACTACCTCATATAAACCATGTCCCCACAATTATGCCCTTTCATGGTCTCATGTTTGTTTCCTTCTTAGTACATGTCACCATTTGTAATTATATAATTCTTTATGTAACAATAAGGACAGAAACCCAGTACTAACTAACTTACCCCACAAAAGGGGATCTGTTGCCCTACGTACCTGAAAGGCATCTCTAGGTCCAGGGGTTCACACGAGACTTCCAGGGCTCTTTCTTCACTGCCTAACTTCTGCTTTATTCTGTATGGTTTTTATTTCTTTTCAAACAGATTCTTTCTCCCCATGGAATGGTACAACATGGCCACTCTCTCTTCCAGTATTTTACCTCTTTACAGACCAAGACCCCTGAGCAAAGAGCACAGGTATCTCACCCAGGGGCTTCTGCAGAACTCTTGGGTGCTATCACAGCTAGGCTTAAACTAATCACTGAAGCCAGGGGTCACCGATTGACCAGGTCTGTCTAGACCTGATGCCCACTCTGGGTTCAGTGAGCATACAGGGCACTGAACAAGGTCAATACTTCAGGAAACATTACACTCTGTTATGAAAAGGGTAGTGGGCCATTTCTCAAACAAAGAGATCCTAGGCAAGCACAAAATATGGAGAGTTTTTCTTAAATGCCCATCTTCCCTTTTAACTATATATACTATTAGCAGGGACCATTTCTGTCTCCTTCATTACTAGCCAGAGAGCTGAGCACAGAGTAGACACTCAATTAATTCATTGAATAAATGAGTGAATGTTTCAAATGTGTTTTCTCTTCTTCGGACTAAAGACCATCCCATTCTGTTCCTGTAATTCTTCTTCATATCACCTGGTTTTCATTATTGCCAGATATGACTACAAAATTCTGAATCAGGGCACCTGGCTTCCAACCCAGCCCCTGCCGCAAACGAGCTCTGTGACTTTGGGCAAACCACCCTGAGTCAGAGTTTCCTCATCTGTCAAATGGGAAAAATAATCCTGACATCAGTTTTGGAGAAGATTAAATGAGATCATAAAACAGCTTTGTGGATTACTCCATGGTGGTTTTCAAGTAAAAATCATGCAAACTGCCGGTAGAGCTCTCTCCAGAAATGTTTTCATTTGGTTCTCCAGTTCATGCATGAAAATAGTCGGTTAAAGATTCTTTACTTTGAGTTCAAATTCAAAATCTCTGGGAAGTTCCTTGGCTCCCTTCCTGATTGTTGTCATTGCATTTTTCAAAATCCCAGTGGCTGCTGGGAATTCTCAACACTGACCTGGAAGTCAGACAGGAAAGACAATGCCGACTCCTGCAAGACACCGCATCATGGGGAAGAGAAGCCCACAAAAAAGATTGGCAGGAATATCATTGCACACTTACCGCTTCAGAGTCTAGTCTATTGCTTTAATCTTCTCTCTGCTGTAAATAATGTCTAATCCATGTAGTGAAAGAAGAGTCTCAAAATCCTAAGGTATCTGGCATTGAAAATAAAAACTCTAATTTAAGAGGGACTTACCTTTTGTTTAATTATGTTCATTGCCCTCAGAATAAAAGTGTCTAAACAACTCACAGAATCCTTTCTAGCTTGATCCAAATGTCTCATATCACTCCCTCTCTTGCAGGTTCTGGTCTGGACTTTGTAAAATACTTGTAGTTCCTCAAACTTGCCTTCTCTCTCTGTTCATTCTGGGCTTCAGTGCTCCCTCTGCTAACCCTTTCCCCTCACTACTTCTTCTTTTACCTCTAGCTCATTTGTTCCAGGAAGCCTTCCTTGGTCGCCACCCCAAAGCACAGGCTAGGTGTCCTCTGTCATACTGCCAGGGTATGCTGTACTTACAGTCTTATCAGTGAGGGCAGAGACGTGGCCTATCTTTGTCATTGCTCTGTTTTAATACAAAAGAGTATGGCACATAGTAGGTGTTCAGGATTTTTTTTTTTTTTTTTTTAACATTAGCGAGCTCTCAACTCCAGATAGCAGGAAGACACACCTTCCATTTGGAGCATAACTCGTTGTCTGCTCCCCTATCAGCTTGGGTGTCTTCAATGAGGTCACAAGAGCCATGTCTCCACCCCCATACATGAAGTTTGAATGGTGGCTTGTGACATTTGGAAGGGATTTGGAAATCTTGGTGATTGTTTGGACGGATTTGTATCATGTTGCAGGCCCACAGCATGCCAAGTCTTTGATCAACATACAAAATGAATATGGGTCAGCAAACCATGATATGTGCTAGCCAGGGACTCAGAGCACCCTTTCCTAGGGACTGAGACCCTTGAGGCTTTTTCTGTGCTCTTCAATTGTGGTCTCAAGGGCCCACTTGCTCTATAAACAGGGCCATGACTTTCAGGGATGTTGACGAATATAAACTCACCAGGGAAACTGTAATCATCGCTAATCTAGCTGGAGCTTTCTGGCTATGAGTTGTAACCTTAATAAGTATAAGTAGATGCCATCTGTCTATCCTCCTCTGCACTGCTACACTAACCCCTTCTTTATCTGCTCAGTCTGGGAGAGCTGCCAACTTCCTATTAGGGGCCATTCTTAGAGCAAGGAGAGGACCTCATGTTTCTCACCAGGTTTGGGTCTTGTCCTTCAAATGAGTGACAGAGAAGCAACATGCCTCACTGTCTGAAGGTATTTCCCAAGCTATCTCACTTTTTAGGAAGCCAAAGATTTATACCTTTAGAATCATTCCTTTGGGTTAGGGCATCATTATCCCCAAAGGCCCTTATAAAGTGTTTATCAGATAGCATTCTTTTAATTTCAAGTGCTAGAAAACCCAAATTAAACTGCTTTAAGGTAAAAAGAAAATATATTGGCTCCTATCTCTGCAAAGACCAAAGGGTATGTTGGCTTTGGGCAGGGCTTGGTTCAGGGAATCTAACAATGTCCCCAGGACCCAGTTTCTCTTTCTCCACCTGCCCCTCTCAGGTAAGCCTTCCTTGAGGGACCCTCTGAGCAAGAGGCTTCCATTTCTCCCAGTTCTATTTCCAACATAAGGGGATATTTTGGCTTCGATGCTCAAGCAAAAGTGGCATGATTGGCTTTGATTGGATGCACATGTTTCATCTTGGGTCTCATGCCTATCCCTAAATGAATCGCTGAAACTGGGGAAATAAGATGCCCTGCTGGGCTGGGCCAGAGGTCATATGCCAAAGGATAGAGTGGGTGTCACAAAAGTTCATGGACTGGTACTAGCTGTTCCTAAAAGAAAATTCAGGTGTTACCACTATAAAAAATAGACATTGGGCAGCAAGAAAATAGCCAATTCTTGCCACAAAATAAACCTGTGTATCAAAGTCTTAAAAATGTTTCCTCTCTAGCCCTGGCTGGTGTGGCTCAGTGGATGAGCACCTGCATACAAACCAAAGGGTTGCTGGTTTGATTCCCAGTCAGGGAACATGTCTGGGTTGCAGGCCAGGTCCCCAACAAGGGGCACATGAGAGGCAACCGCACATTGATGTTTCTCTCCCTCTCTTTCTCCCTCCCTCCCCGCTGTAAGATAAATAAATAAAATCTTAAAAAAATAAAAATGTTTCCTCTCTCTCTCTCTCCCCTGAATACATATACATATATATCTTTTTTAAATATAATTTATATAAACTACACGTATTTTCATTTTATTATAGACTATTTACTTGGTGTGGCAAAAGTAGGTTTACAGTTGTGAGTACATGAAACAGTTTATTCTTGCATTATTATTTATTAATTATTATATTATTTTCCATACAAACAACTATAATCCTACTTTTGACCCACACTATATATACTGTAAGAGAATAATCAGATATACAAAAGATTTGTACTCAAAGACACTAAGGTACCTGGCTGGTGTAGCTCAGTGGATTGAGCTCCGACCTGTGAACCAAAGGGTTGCTGTTTCGATTCCCAGTCAGGGCACATGCCTGGGTTTCAGGCCAGGTCCCCAGTAGGGGGCATGCAAAAGACACACTGACATTTCTTTCCTCTTTCTCCCTCCTTTCCCCTCTCTTTAAAAATAAAAAGAAAAGAAAATATTTTTTAAAAAGACACCGAGGTAGTAATTGCAACATTATTATTCAAATAAGAGGGACTTAGTTAACTGTATTATGAAAAGTTAAATTATGGATTATTTTGCATATGCTAAAATGATTTTTTAAAGATCATTTCATGGCATAAGACAATGTTCATTATATAACATAAAAAGAGACAGAATAAATTGAATATATATAGCATGTATAAATTTTACTTAAGAAATGGTCATTGTAAGTATGTCAGGTAATGGATGTGCTAACTAGTCTTATTATGGCGACCATTTGCAGTCTATACACATACAAATTCACTGTGCTGTACATCTGAAACGTATACAGTGTTAAATGTCCATTATATCTCAATAAACCTGGAAAAATTTTTAAAAATTCATAAAATATAGACGTAAATAGTAAGACATTAGCAAGAGTTAATCTTTATGCTTTTAGAGTTGTAGGTGATTTTTAAAAATATTTTCTAAGCATCTATATAATGGGGAGAAGAAAGTATGTTTCATTTTGTTTTGTTTGTAATTAAAAATAATCACATTCCCTGGGGTTGTGCAATCACGTTACTTAGATTAACAACCCAAAGTCAGATCTCAAGGTCAGGTAAGTGTGGATGGGGAAGGTTTTTTTGTATAAAGGCCTGTCTTGATAAAGTACAGAGCAGAACATTCTGTGGACCTGACAGAAATACTGAGAACTGGGGCAACAACCACAAGACATCCGAAAGGGACATAGTTTTGTCCTGGGTTCCAGTCAGGTCTGGATTGTCCTTGCTAAAATTCTGCCATGTGAAAATGTTTCCACAGACGTGGTCACAACTGTCAGCTCCTAAGAGAGAGTGATGGGTGAAGCATGGGAGAGACTACAGTCCTCTGATTTGGCGCATGTGAGGGCAGCAAATGAATGCACTCGCTGCCGCTGGGTGAGACTTCTTTCCCCAAAGTGGCCATTACTTTGCAGAACAGCTCGAACAGTTATAGAAATCACAATAATAAATTCCTCATGCATGATTTACGAGGCGCTCTATACTTTTCAGAGTTTTCTTCTATATCCTCCCGTGTCCAATCTTCATGTGGACAGTGAAGTAGGGAGGACTGCCAATGTCCCCAATAATCTGATACAGAAAATGAGAGGCACTGAGAGAGAAGAAAGCTTAGTTAAACAGAATCATAATAAAAGCGATCTGAGTTGCTTTCAATTTGATTTTGGGGAAATGGGGATGTTTTATAATAAGAGCAGGCAATTTCCTTCCCCTGCTCCACAAGGCCAGGAGATGAGGTACAGCCATGCCTTACGGAATGCACAAACAGTGTATCAAGGTTTGCAGCCTGTCCTGGGATCTAGATTCCGTGTTTCTCCTGTCTGCTTCTCCCTGCCTGTGGCCCCATCCCCTTACTTCTCTCAGTAAAGCTTCTACTTACCCATCTTGCGCATGGCCCAACAAGGTCACCTGCCATAAAGACTCAATAACCTTACAATTCCAGGGCCCACTGTCAACCAATTTCTCTGTGTCTTAGCCCAAATTCTCAATGCAGCTTTTTACTAGGACCGAGATGGAAGAAAGATTAAATTTAGAGGCCCCAAATACTAAAAAGATCTTATTGCCCACTCCAATGAATAATTAAAAATAAACACAAGACTATTCAATAAAATATTATTTTATATACTATCATATTTGGCAATGTTTTCCCCCTCAAAAAATTATCCTTTAGAAAAGAAGGAGTCCCTTTATATTTAAGTTCTTTCAAAATGTCTGATATTAGGTAATGCTTTCTCTAATACTTCCTTTTGAACAAAAAGTACCATTTGGGGGAAGGTATATTAGACTTAGAAGTGCCTCATTTAGTGCTGGCTTGGGATAATTACAGAAGTTACCTGGCAGAATTGGTTTTAAAAAAGAGGGTGGGGAAAGAGAAAGCAATTCAACATTTCAGCACAGTTTTACTAATTATGATTATGAGCCCCTAATTATAAATGTTGAACATTGTTGTAAACAAGCTTTCTGAAGGCCATTTTAATGTGCAACAGAGTAAGTGTTAACATTGTGGAAATTGCAAATACATACATATGGAAAACTCAGGGATCCTGGTGTTAGAGAAACAGTTTCTTGTGTGCTTGAGATAAAATATTAAGTGACCATGTCACATAAGGATTCAGTAAGTGCTCTATCTCTAACTACTCATGCAAAAATAAATACAAATGATGTCCTCTGGAAATGAACTTTCTTAGTCCTAAATAATACAATAACTCAAAAAATGGCTCCAGTGATAACAAAGATATTGATGTCAAAATTTTTTTGGAGTTTGAGTAAGGTTGCTTTGTGATATATGAAAAACAAAAGGCATACAGTTGACCTTTGGACAACGCAGGGGTTAGGAGTGCCAAACCCCTACACCCAGTTGAAAATTTGAGTATAACTTCTGACTCCCCTCACAGTTAACTACTAATAGCTTACTGTTGACCAGAAGCATTTCTGATGACATAAAAAGTTGATTAACATGTATTTTGTATGAGTATCATATGCCATATTCTTACAGGAAAGTAAACTAGAGAAAAGAAAATGTTAAAAAAATTTTAGGAAGAGAAAATCACATGTACAATATTTAATTTAAAAAGTCTACCTATAAGTAGACCTGTGCAGTTTGAAACCGTGTTATTCAAGGGTTGACTGTACTTCTAAATTGATATAGTATATTAAAAGCAATTGACAATATTTAAATCTAAATAAATTAATTGATTAGATACAATATGCATGCATTTGGATTATTCCATCTACACACCTAGAAGTTCATTTGTTCACACTGCCAAACAAAACTTGCTGGATTTTTCTCCCTGGGAGAACAGGGGCTAACCTCACTTTGGGGATTCATATTCATGCATACGATTAACACAAGCAAATTTCTTAAAGTTCTGATTCTTGTCCTTACAGCTCTTTTAATTTTTTTAATCAAAATATTTCAAAAAGCTTTTTGGGGTGCGTTTCTCGAATTTGGCTAGTATATGCTTGATTTGCTTATTAGCTCATCTAGGTTTCCTTGGGTCTGTGGTCCCAACGTTACCAATAGCTGAAATGTGGGAGAGGCAGGACCCTGATGCACAAATAGCCACAGGGCATTGCCCCATTCAGAGTCTGGGGAAGACGCCCTATCGCAACTCTGCCATTCAAGGAATAAGATCATAGCCAAATCTCATTTACCCTCTAATTAGTTTACGGGGGCAGCCATCACAAATTACCGAACAGTTACGGCTTAAAACGACCAAAATTCATTCTCTCATAGTTCTAGAGGCCAGGAATCGGAAATCCAGGTATGAAACGGCCCTAAATTTGGGATGATCTTAAGATCCTTCATTTCATTACATCTGCAAAGATCTTTTTCCAACTAAGGTCACCTTCATAGGTTCTAGGTGTGACAACTGTGACACATCTTTTGGAGACTCTACTATTCAACCCACTACACCCCCTTATTTTCTAGATAACTAGTTAACTACTTATTCTTCAGTGATGTGAGCTTTGAAAAAATTGGCAGACGGTCGCTTTTCTACCATGCTTGCCCACCCGAGCTCGTACCTTCTGAATTCATTGCTGGAGTGCAGGCAATTTTCTGGGTACGGCAAAGAACACAGCCACCGCAGGATTTTACTGCCTGCCCCCCCGACATCTTTCGATATTATTCCTGGTCTTCTCTGGTGGGGCATGGAAATGAATCATTAAAAAAGTGAAGTTAATTTGAAAATAAAGCCTCTGGCCTGTGTAAAGTGCCCCTGCCCTGCACTCTCCCCAAGGGATTGGTTGCCTCTGAGATTAAAGCCTCCAACTCTCCTTTATTTTTTCCTCAGTTTTCTTGCTAAGTATGCCTTCTATAAAGCACAAATTTAAATGGGGCCAAGTCAAGAAGGCTGCCAGTTAATGAAGTCTTGGACTCCCAGAAACACATACAAATCAAACAGAAAGAGACAATCAAACAGAAAGAGAGAATCAAACAGAAAGTGTCTTTGCAAAACTTCTAACAACTTATTGAATTAAGGAAGGATGCACGTGTGTGTGTTGCCTAGTGTATTTTTCTGAATGCCATCAAAACTGAGAGACCAGAGGAGATGTGCATTTCATAGAATATCAAACTAGAAGTTCAGGCCCCAGAAGACAAATGCCCTAATGATAACGTGGACTCCCACAGGGCTGCAGTGTGAGCTTTGAGGCGGTGCAGTTCAGGAAGCCATCACTCCCCTCTCTCACTGACCCTCTTGTGAATATCTCACTCTCCCATCTCATTGGCCTCTTCCCTCTTCTAAGAGCTGTTCTTGCATGGCTCTGACTTTGCTAATTAATAACTTCCTCAGTGTTACCTTTCCTAGGAGTATTCAAAATTTGGTAGGATGGAAGGCCTACTGCCTTCCAGCTGCAAAAGAATTCATGTGGGAGGAAGAATATTTGTTTTACACCACCTGGGCAGGCATGAGCTCTGCCATCTTGTAGGGCCAGCACCGGGCAGCAATTCATTCTCTCTCTCTCTCTCTTTCCCTCTCTCTCTTTCTCTCTCTCTCTCTCTCTCTCTCTCTCTCTCTCTCTCTCTCTCTCTCCATGTCTAAGCTAATAGTCACTAGTTTCTACTATGAATCTTAAAGACATTTTATTCCATTAAAAATGGCTCCTAGATTCCATCTCATTTTTCTTCTTCCCTAGCACCCAGTAAAATTTAGTCTTAGTGTGCTGTAAAAAGTCGGACTGGTTATCTCTAATAGATGGGTTGAATTTAAATAAATTATAAATGAAGCAAAAAGGAAAAACAGCATAGTGATGTGAAGTAGGACGGCTCTAGGTTCAATTCAAAAGCATAAAATATCATGTGAATTTGGGGAAAATTACGTAAACCAAGCATCAAGTCCCTCATCTGTAAATCAGGGCTGTTAATATGAAACTCGGAGGGTTGTGGCAGTTCTTAAATGGAAAAACAAAACACATGGAAGATATCTAGCCCATCATAGCTGTTCAATTAGTAAGTATGAGTTGCCTTCCACCCCTACAAATGCTGATCTTGGCTGAACTTTTTTTTTTTTTTAATTCCCCCATAATAAATGTTATATCTAGACACACTTGCTCCAAATTTCAGTGCAATTACATTTAGACCCAAACTTGTTTCCCATACAGTGGCGGGAGCATATATGACTTTAAGCATTTGCCTGTGCTATACATATGAGATTTGAACATTTGACTATATGTAAATTACACTTCAAAAAAAAAAGTTCTATTCTCTCTTCCCAGAAGTGTGGGATTGCGTTTCTACTCTCTGAAGGGCCTCCGACATTCTAGCCTGGCCCCCAGCTGCAGATGTGCCCCAGCTGGAAAAGGCGAAGACAAGCTGCTTAAATGTTTATGTGCTGCACTTCCTCAATTATAAATCCACATGCCCTCATTTCAATGTTTCTGGAGAAGCAACTTACATTCAACGTACATTTGATACAGTGTGTCTTCTCTCCACCACCTCTCCAAAATGCTCACCCCCTTATCCTCCGGAAAACTACTCTTAAATTGCGGTGTGTCTCAGATCAGTGCCACTAAGGATCCAATAAGATCTGAAAATTGAGTGTACATATCTGAGGATAAATCATGACTAACACATCCTGAACAGTTCCTGTGTGCTAGGAACTATTCTAAACCTAAGGCCTAAACATGTTAACTCATCTAGTCCTCCAGACAAGACCCATTCAGGTGGAAGGATCATTATCCAGTATTATAGCTGAGGAAAGAGAGACTCAGAGAAGGTAAGGAACTTGTAGAAGCTCCAACAGTGTGAAAGTGATGGGGCTGAGATTTGAATCCTGGCCATCTGGTCCCTGAAGCTGTGCCCTTAACCACTAAGTCTTACAGCCTCTCTAAATGCGATAATGTCAGTAATAGGAAAACTTAGATGTGTTTACTGAAAGTCCATTGAGTACAAGGGGGCGAAGTGTTATGGTCCTGGCTTTTGAGGGTTTATAGTCTCAAGATACATACATATGAAACTTACACATGAAAAATGTGGGCGTTGGGAAGCACTTTTGATACCACGGTACAAGCCTTGCATTGCTGGGTTAAGAGAGGGCCCTGTAGAGGAAGGACTTCATTCATTGACTGGTTGTCACATGGCTAGAAAGGGGCTTCGGAGGCTGTCTTAGTCCATTCGGGCTGCTGTAACAAAATAACTGGGTGGCTGATAAACAATAAAACTTGATTTCTTACTGTTCCAGAGGTCTGGAAATCCAAAATTAAGGTGTCGGCAGAATTGGTGTCTAGTGAGGGCCCACTTCCTGGTTTATAGATAGCATTCTTTTTGCCATGTTCTCTCATGACAGACAGTGGTGGTAGTGGAGGAAGACCTCTGGGGGCTCCTTTAGGATGTAGCAAATTCCACTCGTGAGGGCTCCAGCTTCAGGACCTAATGACCTCTCACAGGCTCCACCTCTAAATACCATCACACTGGGGATAAGTTCCAAGAAACGCATTTGTGTAACGAGCATACTAAATTGGCTCCAGTCCCATCCCAATCTGACTTCAACCAGAGGAGTTCCATTTTTATTTTGAATCTGTTCTTGTTGAGCTGAGCAAAGACTTTCATCTTGTCAATTCTCAGCTGATCTCTCAACACATGCCCCCATCCTTGACCCCTTCAGCTGAAAATGACCGTTTGCAACTCCCATGGCTATTTCCCATAGCATTTTTGTGCTTATCATAATTATTGGCTCTGTGTATATGTATCTTACCTGTAAGATTCCTTACTTGGCATCACATTTCTTGGTTGGGGGGAGTACCATTCACCTCTGTACCCCAAGGGCCTACCACTCAACTGCTGCTCAATACTGAGTGCTTAATGACAATGGCCAGACACCAGGCGTTCACTGCCCTCTGTCACTCAATCTTAGACAAGTCATCAGGCTTCTATGTTTTGTCACTCAGTTTCTTCATATGTCAGGTGCTTCAAACAGTGTTCAATACTGCTCAGTCAACAATACTAATACGTCCAACAAATACCCTTGAAGGAATGAATAAATAAATGAATGAATGAATACCCATCTCTACCTGCTTACAGATTCTTTGAAGATCAGGGAAGCTCCTGTGAATGAAAGCCCACTAAAGATTTAAGAGCTCTACAACAAGCATCCAGTGTTTTTTTAATGCTTAAAGAACATAGTAGACATGATCAAATACATACTACAATGGCTATTACATGGTCCACAATGACCCGTGTTGATATTTGTTTCCTGATATTCAATGCCTGTGAATCAGGGGATAACTCTATGGCCAACACTATATTATAGAAGGTACGTGTATGATTTCCAAGGCTAGGTTAAAATAGAAGGGCACAGTGGCTTTCACTTTGGACTCTTGCATTGCTCACTCTGGGGGAAGCCAGGCACCATGTCTTGAGAACACTCACTTAGCCCCTGGACAGTCCTACACAACTTGCCAGCCAAGTTGGTAGGAAGTTGTGAGTGAACCAAGTTAGAAGCAGAACCTCCAGCCTCAGGCCAGCCCTCAGGTGACTGCAGACCCAGCTGATATCTTCACTGTTACCTTCACTGTTACCTCCTGTGGCGGAACTAGCCACGGAAGCTACTCGGGAATTCCTGACCCACAGAAACTGTGAAAGATAATACATGTTAATTGCTGTTTTAAGCCATTAAATCTTGGGGTGATTTGTTACCCAGTAATAGAGAACTATTACAAAGAAAAACAAAAGGTAGAAATATCAAATAAAGCACACAGAGTGCTTAATATCCGGTGGTCTGTTTTACCCCTCCTCACAATCTTCACAGTGTAAGAGATATCATCCATGCCAGCAGTGGCCAGGAATCGTCACAATGGGCACAAATACAACAGGAGGAAGAGGACCCTGACTGAGCTAGGAAAATATGTTCTGAGCACGCTTTTTCCCTCTGCCACCTCCGCACATCTTTGCACCTCTCCAACAAGCCCCTAATGGGAAACAATGATTCCAGGAGGTGATAAGAGAAATAAAGGGTACAGTGCCAGCACCTGGAAAAGCTAGGCCGAACTCCTTGCGTTGGCTACAGAGTTGAGATAGTTTACACAGTGACTTAATGCACGTCAAGGAAAGGCACTACTTCCTCCCTGCAGCTGCAGCCCCACTCCGGGCAGAAGTGAAAATAGAAGCGTAGCCTGGATATCACCTGCCATGGCCCTCTTGATTGGCACCCTTCTGCTGGGCACGGCCAGCCCCTAGAGTGATTATACTGATGGATGGATGCCCAGATTCTGACTCCATAGCCCCACACCAAACAAGCAGCTAGTGAGTGGTCTGCAGAGAGCTCCCAGACCCAGTGTGGGTACTTGGTGAAGGACAGAGGCAGGCCCTGCCCACACGAGCAGAAGGGTAGGCAGTGCAGAGCGAAGCACCCAGCCTGGGCCAGGGCCAGACTCAGGGCCCAGGCTCAGAGCGGCAGCCTTTATTCTTAGCGGGGGAATCAGTCCTCATTTTGTTCCTCTCACAGAAGCCCCACCCTTGCCTAAATGGTCCATGTAATTAGCACCTCTCCAGCTATAATTCCCTCTCTAACTGCCTGTAATTATCATCCAGCTGACCTTTGTTCCCTTAATTGCTGTTTGACTCCTGATCCCTGTATTCTACTTGACTGTCTCCCTCACCCCTCCCTTCCAGTCACGGAGCTATTGTATACAGTACAGTATTTGGTTTTTCTAATCCCAGACACACTTTGGAAATTTGGTTTTTCTGATCCCAGATACACTTTGGAATACCCTCTTCTCTGCTCTTTGAGACATGTTGTCTGGAAAACAACTCTCATTTCCAGAGTGCTGTTTGAAACTACTTGCTCCTCCTTAGTCTGGCTGGCTTTTTAGAAATTAACTTTCAATGCAAGGGAATGGGTATTAGTAGCCTCCTTGGAGGGGTCAAGTAATTCAGGGACTTGCTTATGCAGCCAGTTACTGATGGAGAGAGACTGCACTCCTGGGCATTTGATAGAGTGCCTCTTGCTTTCTGGCTTCTCCCAGGAACTCAAACTTGGGTTGTCTCAGTGATCCCAATTTCTGTCCCGATTTCTTGGATCCACCTACTTCCAGATCTCTTGTTAAGTAAATAGTAAATGTCCTTTGGTTGAAGCCACAATCAATTAGTTTTTCTATTAATTGTAGGAAAATATAACCTAATTGATACGGGCACCTACCTAATAGCTTCACCTCATTTGCCAAATGAGGTGTCTTGCCAAAGACACCAGGGCAAAACATTTGCTTTCTATACCAAGTTGTATTTAACAAGCCATGAGTCCTGAGTTGGAATGCCTCTGCTTGGGAGAGGACAGTCTTTTTCTGATTCTCATAAAAATGTGCCATACAGGCTAATGAAGACACGGTAGACTTTCTACCCAGGTGGTCCAATAATTCCACCTTGTATTTCTTATCAGTAGTACTTACAATTGCTGATTTTTTTCTGAAGTCTCTGTAAGACTAAGTTTTTCAGGGCAAGAAACATTTCTGATTTGCCCCATATCCTTAAAGCCTAGCAAAGTCCTTGGCATGTCATAGAGCTAATAATAAATATTTTAAAATTTAATTTGAATTTAAGTGACAAATCAATCTTTTGTTGAACTTTGCCCTTATTTTTAGTTTAGGAGCTATGATTTCCCACAGGGGTAAGCACCCAGGGATGGACAGTGGGGGCCTTTATCAACTGAGTCTGTCCTGATGCTCATCCAGTGCATTTTGGTGATGGCAGGAGTTTGTACTTCAAGTAAAAGCTTGACTTCAGGCCCTTCTTATAATTTACCACTCTACTTTCATTTATTCAACAAAAGTTTTCTGTGTACCTACATTGTGCTATGCCTTCTTTCCTCAGTCCATCTCATTTTAGACCTCCTGCCCTATCCTTGGACAGGAAATGTTATCTTTGACTTCTCTTAGACACCTGGTAGAGAATCTAACCTGTCAACTTCTTATTTTTGTGATTTCCCTCTCAAAGGTATTTGTATTTTCAAGGAAGACCAAGAAAAAAGACAAAGTTAGCCTAAAGCAGAGTGTCATAAATTAACTGTCTACAGTGGCCAGACCCAAAATGCCAACAAATGTAATGTAGGGGGAAGTGATGGAGACTGGATTGATTAAAGATCCCCCCACCCAATCAAACCCAGGCAATGATGAGTAGTAGAAGACCCAATACAGCCAAATCTTTTGACCTTAGAGGAAAAGCCAAAACTCTAAAAACTTTGTGAAGAACCGCCCCCTACAATGTCAGGTGCTGGCAAATAACTCAAACTTTTTATAAATACCATGCGGGCCAGACAAAATACATCCGTGGGCAAAATTCATACATGGGACACCACTTCGAGCTCTCTGACTTAATGGAATGAAGGAAGGACTTCCTTGTGATTCTAGGGCTCCCAGTGGGAGGTTTGTGGCAGAGCATGGGGAGAAAAAATAGGATGGCAGAGAACCAAAAAGGGTGAAAATTTGCTTGGGGGCATGGACCACAGCTAGCTCTCACTGAGCTCTGGAGTCACTGTGCCGGTCCCTCATGTACAAAATCTTACCTTAATTTTCACATCTTCCTCAGGGTGATGGTGACCTCTGCATTTGACAGAAGTGTCAGCAGAGAAACCAGAACCAGAACTCAGGTGTCCTGACTTCCAGTTGTCCTCTTTCTAATTCATACCACTGAAAACCCAGCAACTAATCTCCAGATTAAATGCTTTTCATCTTTGCTTCCATTTCTCCTTATGTTCTCCATCACTCTCTTCTAAACCTCTGTTAGGTGGTCCAACTCCATGTGTTTTAAACTGAGAAGTCACAGTTCCCTCATCCATGAAATGGGCATAATAGTAGCTCCTGCCTCGTGGAGTTGTTGATGCCTCAAACATAGTAGTTGCTCAATAAATATTGGCTTCTGTTTTTAATTCCTATTATTTTATTTTATTTTCTTAACTTTTATTCTCTCTCTCTCTCTCTCTCTCTCTCTCTCAAAAAGAAGTCAGTTTGTTTGCTTGGTTGTTTTTAATAAATGCTTGCTACCCCTCATCCCATTCCTTGGAAAGGGTATACTTTTTGGGTCTTTCCCACATGGAAATGATTTATTGGTAACGTTGCCAAGATTCCTGACAGAAAGGCAGGCAGGCAGGCAGGCAGGAAGGAAAGAAGGAAGGAAGGGAGAAAATGTCCATTCCTAAAGCAGAGTGTAGCTTCCAGGAGAGTGTCAATTTCCTATGCTCACACCTCTAACAACCTGGAGTATTATGCTAGAGCCCAGAATTGACCCTGATGAACTCAATGGAAGAAATAACAATGTTTTAAAACTCTGATATACCTCACAATAAGGAAAACCCATTCTCACGCAATAATGCCCAGCCTGGAAGAATAATATAAAACATAATACATTTTGCTTTGGGAAAGAATTCCACTGCATGATTATTTTAAAATTCACCACGGGGTCCCCCTAGTGTATTTGAAATACAATTTTATTTGTAAAACTAAATTAAAATTCATGATTGTAGCACCAGGATGAATTCCTAAGATAAACTTCTTCTCTTTGTGGATGAGGAGAAAGGAGAAAGTACTAGCCCCCACGTAGCAGAGTTGGAAATTGAGTTTTTATTATTTGTCATTTGTTATTTGTTGTCATAGAGATCGAGCTAAATTACTATCTTATGAGGTGTGAAGGATTTGACCTATCAGATAATAATAAATGCAGTAATATTGGCTTTGCGGGGAGCACTCACCATTGTCAGGTTGAAGAGACAGCAGTGAATAACTCAGACACTGCCTTCCTTCATGGAGTTTACAGCCTGTCTTCCTTTTATAGGCAAGCAAACCCAGCTGGATGGATGACTTGCTTAGGGTCACTCAGCCCATTATCAGGGGACATCAGAACTGGTACCCATGTTGCCAACTTCCTTGTTTTTTTGCACCACATTATGTGTCCCCAAGGAGTCTAGGATGTACCTATTGAATTAAGGAAGAAACAGAGTATCTCCCGCATACTCTCCAATTCTATTAGGAATCAAAAGACTGCAAACTCACAGCTATTAACAACACCTAAAACAAAAGCAAACAACTAGAACAGGAACAGAACCACAGAAATGGAACTCACATGGAGGGTTAGCAACAGGGGAGTGGGAGGAGGAGAGAGGGAGAAAAGGTTCATAGAATAAGCAGCATAGATGGTAGGTAGAAAATAGGGGGAGGGCAAGAATAGTGTGGAAAATGTAGAAGCTAAAGAACTTATGACACATGGACATGAACTAAAGGGGGGGAATGTGGGTGGGAGGAGGTATGCAGGGTGGAGGAGAATGATGGGGGAGAAATGGGACAACTGTAATAGCATAATCAATAAAATATATTAAATTTAAAAATAAAATAAACATGTGACATTAAAAAAAAAAGACCCAGCATTAAAAGATCTGCCTCATTGTGCCCAAACACTTAGAGATGAGGATGCTGTTAAGTAAATGCTGTTGTCATCATTCAGATCTCAGACCCTGAGCCACCACCTCAGAGAGAAATGACCCTTGATGGTTCAGTGAAAACCTTACCTGACCCACCCAGACAAGTCACTCCCTATTCCCACTTCCAGTCACTCATCATACATTACTTTGCTTCATTGTTTTCTGACTACCTATCATCATGGATATTGACATATATATTGACCTATTTATATACTAGTTTTATGTTATGAAAATGCCTGAGAGCAGAACTCCACCTACTTTGTTTACTATTCTAACTTACCACCTAAACAGTGCCTGGCTCATTATAGGTGTTCCATAAATACTCGAATCTGTGGGGTGAATGAGTAAATGATGGTTCTTGACTTTGGCCATTGGATTTATGCTGGCTGCTATGACAAAACCATCCTGTTGTTCAGTCACCGTATCCCTTAGATGCATCCCCCAGTTGAGAGGGAATATCAAACCCAGAGGTGAAAAGATTTTGGTGAGAATGTTTTCTAAACAGAAATGTTCACTGCCTATCAACCTTCCTGCTGAATCCAGCAATCTGTTTCCATTTCAATATGGTTGTGAAGTTCAGGGGGAGGAGTGGAGACTACATCTGTAGAACTGAGAAGAGTTAGAGTAATTTCCATACTAGCAAGTTTCTTACCCAACTCTCGCCAGTTTACATGATGTGACAGTGTTTATTATGGAGGATACATACATTATGGCTCCGAAGTCATTTTCTTGGAAGTCACCCACTCTTCTTTGTTTCAGTTTGCTGCTCCAGCAGAATGATTTGCTCAGGAAAAAAACTAAGATTTTTTTTTGAAAAGCAAAACACCATAAAACAGTTTTTGAGGGAAAGTCATTTTTTATGATCTCTGCTAACTGCCATGCTGCTGAATACATTCCATTTCTTTTTCAATACTTTGTACCTTCCTGGGTTAATGGTCTTATGGGGACTATGGTATATTTCCCTTTGGATCCTACAGTGTGTGTGTCTTAGTGGCTAGGGGACAGATGCTTAATTCATGTTTGTAGAATATGAGAAAATAAACATGTCTACCTATGTTACACCTGTAACACCTGTCAAAAAACAGCGCCTTCCCTACCCTATTCCCAGCAAGCTGGCCTTAGCAAAGAAGTCTATATATTGTGCTAGCCCCATAAAATTTCCCCTCTTCATATCCCATTCATTCCCATGATTGCTTAAAACTGCTACTATAGATAAAAAATAAACAAAAAACCTAAGCCTTGAGTGATACAGAAATCATGCTTTATAGCAATAGTTCTTAATAGGGTCAGTCCTGCCCCCAGGGTAATGTATTTGGGAAGTCGTGGGGACATTTTTGGTTGTTGCAATACTTTGAGCAAGCAAAACTGACATTTATTAGAAAAGGGTCAGGAATGCTAGATATCCTGAAATGTATGGTCAGTCCTAGCTAATGAAAAACTGTTCACCCCAGCGTGACTTTCTGATGCCCCAGCCATTATTCATAGAAGTGAGAAAGTGACCTGTGCAGGTATTGTGTCTGTGTATACACATATCTACACAGACAGAAGCCTAAAATCTGACTTTTGCACATACACAGACTCTTTTTATTTGCAAGGCTTTAAAATACAATGAGATTTTTAGCAATACAATTTCCATATAAATCAAGAGTAGGTTGTAGTTTTTTTTAAAATAGCTTTGCTAAGAGTTGTTCACCATTTTTAAAAATGTACATCATGGAAGGAGCCATCACTCATGGCATTTAAGACAGACACCTGTATCAGTCTGCATGTGTCACGTTCCTGGAGAATCTATGTATAGATGTAAGTATCTGATGCTTGTACAACATCTTCTTTTTTAAAAAGAAGTTTTATTTATTTGTTTATTCATAGCCAGGGGGGAAGGGAGGGAGAAAGAATTGTCAATGTGTGGTTGCCTCTAGAGTGCCCCCTACTGGGGACCTGGCCTGAAACCCAGGCATGTGCCCTGACTGGGAATTGAACCAGCAACCCTTTGGTTCACAGGCTGGAGCTCAATCCACTGAGCCACCCTAGCAGGGCTTGTACAACATCTTTTAGTGTGCTGTGCTCAGGCAAGTACATACTGAAATACGTATCATCTTATTATTATTTAATTTTCTTGTAAGTATGCTTTACATCACCAGATTACAATTGAATTTTTTGTAACTGTGAACATAAGCAAACTATTTTATCTATGAATTTTATTTCAGAGTAGAAAATACTGTTTTACAAAATTTTATAATAATAAGGGTGCATTGAGTTTCAATGGTTAACTACCTTATAGGAGCCTGTTATATAGGCCAGACCCTCTGCTAATAGCTGGTGATATAAAAATGAACAAGTCAAATAAGGATCTGTTCCCATTAAGTATACAGTCTAGTGAGGAAGTTAGACATCAGCATATAATTGTACCAGTGATTATTTGACTCCATATGTGGTTAAGTGCTAGGAAGAAAAGTGCAGATGCAATGGAAGCAGATTTTAAATGATCCTAGACTGGTTTGTAAAAGCAGAAGTTTCTTCAAGGAAGTGATGATTTCAGCTGAGTCCTAAAGGACAGATAAAAGATACCCAGAAGAATACAGGACAGGTGGGGCAGCACATGCGAAAGCCCTGAGATGTTCCAGAAGCAGGACGAAAGCTGGCGTGACTGGAACAGAAAGTTATCTCGTTTAATCCTTGTCCTAGCCAGTTCAGGCTGCTACAACAAAGTACCATAGACTGGGTGGTTTATAAAAAACAGAAATTTATTTCTCAGTTCTGGAGGCTGCAATGCCCAAGATCAAGGTATTGGCAGATTCCATATCTGGTAAGGCCCTGCTTCCAGGTTCACACACGGCCAACTTTTGCTGCCTCCTCACATAGAGAAATCAGCTCTCTGGGGTCTCTATTATAAGGACACTAATTCCATTCCTGAGGGCTCTGCCCTCATGATTTACTAACTTCCCAAGGGCTCCACCTGCAAATACTGTCCTGTTGGGAATTACGTTTCAACAATTGGGGTGGGGGGAATACTTATAACAGCGTGAGAAAGAATAATGTGAGATGAAAGGACACACGTATTAAGTAAAGTTTGGAAAAGTATTTTAAAAATTGAATCAACCAGAAATCACTAGAAGTTTTGAAAATTTGATGACCCATTCACCTTTGCATTTTAGAGAGATCACTCTATCAATGCAGAACGGATCAGACATGAGAAAGAGAGGATGACCAGTTAGTAGACTCTTAGAATATTCCATATGAAATATGACAGTGTCTCGAAAATGGTGTAATAGAAAGAACACTGATTTTGAAAGAACACTGAAGAGGTAGAATGAATGAATGTCAAGAATGTTTTCTGGGTTTGGTCATGAGGAACCGATTGGGGAACTGATCAATTACACAGAGAGCACTGGAGAGGGGTGAGCCAGTTTGACAGAGAAGATTAATGGGTTTCTTCAGTGACCACACTTCCCCCCACAGCAGCACTTCGGATGTGAAAAATGAGGTTCTGAGAAATTAACTGATGTATATAGAGGCATGGTTATGGATAATTACAGATCAGATTAGGAGTTTAGATTTCCTGATTACAAAGTCCAAATTTTTTCTCATGTCAAATTTGCTGAAATATGTTTCCTGTCTTCCAGGAAGTTATAATCACTGGTGATTTGGTGTAAAAAAGCTGAAGACATTTCCACAAATGGCTCACCAAACAAGGCCTTAAATGACAAGTGTATGAGACCAGTCATTGCTCAATACTATGGGATTTCAGAGGACAATGGAAACACAGCTGGGTGAAGTGATCAGGATGCTTCTGTAAGAAGCTGGCTCAGGAGGTAAGTCATGAAGGTGGGACAGCAATTTTGTAAGTGATAAAGCTATTGATGTGGAGGATGGTTTTATGGAGAAAAAAATATTAGTGGGAAGGAGTGATTTTAAGTATCGGCTCTGGAGTCCATTTAACCTAGATTCTAAATTGGATCAATCATTTTCTAGCCATCTTTCATCAATCCTGGGACAAGCACTTCTCTGATAATTTTATCTTCTGTAAAATGGAAATAATAGGATTACCGATAGGGTGGTTTTGAGAAGCAAAGGAGATCATAGCAAGTCCTTATCATGTTTACAAGGCCCCATCAGACTGGCCGCCTGCCATTGTTCAGATCTCAACTCTTACTACCTCTCCTTCCTGGTCCAGCCTCATTGGCCTTCTGAGTCTCTGAGACACCAAACATACTTCTGTTCAAAACCTTCTACTCACCATTTCTTCTTCCTCGAAAGATCTCTTGAATATCTGCATAGTTTTTCTTAGGGCCATCGTATCAAAGAGATTTGTCTTCCCTACCACCCTCTGAAATAGCACCCCCACTATAACCTCCTCATCCTGCTTCATATGTCTACAAAGTGCATGTCATTCTCTGATGTTTTGTGCACCCATTCGTTTTCTATCTTTCTCTTTTCTCTGGGATATACATTCCATGAAAACTGAGATTTTTCTTCATTTTGTCCAGTGCCTAGAACAGGGCCAGACACAAGGTAACCACTTAGTAAATGTTTTCTGAATGAATTCATGGATGAAAAATATTTCGCACAATTTCTAACATTTAGTAAGTATTTAATCCATATTAGTTTTTATAATATTATTCATAGGCCTACTCTTCTGAAATTTATCTGGCCACACCAGGTAATTTTTTTTATATGTAGAACACATGATTTTATGTGTTCTTTGTATAAAGTATATATTATTTTATGTGACTTGCTTTTCCTGTTTTATGGAGTTTCTCTTCTAGCATGAGCTTATCCTGCATATTACTTAGACAAACTTTCCAAAGCAGAACTGGTCAAATACTTTCAAAGGATCTCTATTGCTTATAAGAAAAAGTCTAAATGTAATAAAGGGACATTACAAGGTCCTTCATAATCTGGGCTCAGATTACCTCTGCATTTTCATTTCCTGCTATTTCTCCCCATTCACTATATACTCCAGCCCCACTAATCTGCTCATCAATTTCCAGTATACCAGGTTTGTCCATGTATCTGTGTCTTATACATGCTGTTGTTAGTACTAAGAATGCTCTTCTCACTTTCCTATATGGTGAACTTCATCACACAGATCAAATGTCCATTACTACATGAAGCCCCTCTCAACTCTCCTAGACAAAAAATTCTTCCAGCTCTACATTTTTTAAAAGATTTTATTTATTTATTTTTAGACAGAGGGGAGGGCAGGGAGAAAGGGAGATAGAAAGAGAGAGTGAAACATCAGTGTGTGGTTGCCCCTCACACACTCCCTATTGGGGACCTGGCCCACAACCCAGGCATGTGCCCTGACTGGGAATTGAACTGGTGACCCTTTGGTTCACAGGCCAGCACTCAATCCACTGAGCCACACCACCCAGGATCCAGCTCTACATTTCTAAATGACATTTTGAACATAGTCTACCAGAGCATAAATCACAATCTATTAGAATTATTTGTATGTGTGCCTTGATTCTCTCACTAAAATATGAGCACCCTCAAGGTAGGGACTACATCCAAATCACCTTTTTTGTCCCCGGTGACAGACAGATCAGAAGGGCTTCCTGGCTGGATGGTCTCTTGCAACTTTGGTTATTCAGGTGTAAATGGCAGAATGATAACGCAATTCCTCCATTCACACTGCTGTCGCTGACTTCTATACCTGCAGCAGGCATCCTAGTTGATCAAGTCACTCTTCCCATCTGAGTTCATACTCAGCCTTAGAATCACCTTTAGCCAAATACCCAGGCAGTCACTTTTAGTCTCTCAAAATTGTAACTAAAGATAAAATGTATTTATCATTTCTTTGAGACCCTAGAATTTGGTAGGTGCTCAATAAATTCTTGTACAGAAGCTGAGTTCAGAGCTCTTTTACAAGCAATAACAAGCATCATTTTTTAAAGTAGAGATTTGCCTTTTAATATCACAAAAACACTTTTAAGAATCAAATATTTCCTAAATCACCCATTCTTTTTGCTGATTGTGTCCTTAGTGACAGATCACTGCTGACTTATCCCCTCACTGGGCCCACTGATGCTCCTGAGAGCTGCCTTCTATGGGATTGTCCTTTTGTCCCTTTTGAATGTACTTCTGAAGTAGCCCAACTTCATTTTATAGTTTAAATATTTGTCATTCCTTCTGCTTTACAATCCTAGCTATTGCCTCTCCCTAGTTTATGTTCTCAGTGACTCATTTAAAATTTTGCCTAAATGAATAAATGAACAGTTATGCTTCTGAGAAAATGGTGTAGGGTGGTGAGTGCATTTGCTCATTAAGGAATTCCTGTCTCTATGGATACATTTCTCTAAATCTAGTGGCAATAACATCTAAAGTTACCCCGTTTTTTGGCTGCACGACTTTGACTTCTACCATTTCATGTATAGGAGGACACAAGTTACCTAAAAGGATCAGGAAAAGAAGTGGGGTGTCTAGTTAATTTGAAAGTCTGGTCATTTTAGGGAAAATTACAAATACATTTTTGTTTTTAAAGATGTGTAAACTTTTAGCAAAAATGCTTAAGTCTTGCTTTCTACCTTAATCACACACAGCTGCTCAGATGATTGAGCACTTTCCAGGAACCCAAGTTGTCACGTTGAGTGTCGGTGCCTCCCTTGCCCAAGGATCCAACAATTTAGGAGATGAGCTAAGTATGGATTTGCCCTAGAACCTAGCTTATGAATATCTTCTATCAGTTAGCAACATTTCTCACTAACTCCCCAATGTCTACTTAATTTTTTTGCCACCTGTCAGAGAAAAGAGCTCCCACAACTTGAAATTTCTAGTCTACTTTTTTATTTTACTGGTCATAATTGTAGTCTGCTTTAGAAAGTTGGGTATTGCTAAGTATCAGTCCATGGACTCTAATCCAGTCTTGTCCCGAAAATCACTGTTGGTGTTCTTACCATCAAACTTCTTTCCAATCCAATTATGCTGCAGGTCCAAACTGTCACCTATTGTTCCGGTTATAAACAGAGCATTAATGTAAGGTCTGTCCAGAAAAAAATCTAGCTATTGTTAATATAACAGGAACTGTTTTTGCAACGCTGATATAAATTGGCAGCCAAGAAGAGTGGACTGGAATGCACATGCATGAACAATGACAATTTCAGGACAACGTACCCACTCATGCATCACATCTGGTGCAGAGGTTTTTGGTGAAACATCCAATCACCCAGGTGACTCAGCCCCACTACAGACCCGATTTGGTGCTCAGCAAGTTCTGGCTTTTCCCAAAACTAAAATCACCTTTGAAAAAGAAGAGATTTCAGACTGTCAGTGAGATTCAGGAAAATACAACAGGGCAGCTGATGGTGATTGGGAGAATTGTGTGAGGTCCCAAAGTGTCTACTTTGAAGGGGACTGAGGTGTCATTGTCCTATGTACAATGTTTCTTGTATTTTGTATCTTCAATAAATGTTTCTATTTTTCATATTACATGCTGGATACCTTCTGGACAGACCTCGTATATGCATGCTGTCCTTAAAGTTATCCTGCCACCAAAAGAAGAAAAAAAAAAGAAGAAGACAACCTGGAATTGTTTAGAATGGATTGTAGGGATTTTAGCATAGCTGATAGCAGAAGCAATAGCCTCACTGCTGTTCTTCAGCTAAGATAATGGAGCAAAAAGATCTAGATACACACAGTCAAGTCCAAGCCTTACCATGAGCAACGTGTGCGACCTTGGGCAAATCACCTTGATTCTCTGAGTCACTTCCAAATCTGTAAAGTGAGGGGGTTGGACTAGATCACTCTTAAGGCCCTTTCATGCTAACAGATTCTAAATCTGAACTGCCTTAAGCCTAATTTGGGGAATGATGTCTCATTGCCTTTTCCACTCCAGCACTATTTTCCAAGGCGCCCTATATAAATACTGATAATATTTTGTTATTATTTTTTTCCTTGCCTTAGCCCCATTACATAGGGTGACTCACAGGGTTGGGTTCCAGCTGGGGGCTTACTAAGAGGGGAGCTCTGAGACTCTGCAGAAGGGAGAAAACCAAGGTGCACCAGCCTCCCACTCCAACTGGTTGCTTCCTCTACTGATTCTAATGCACAACACAAGCAGCCAAAAGGAAAGACCTTTGAGCAAAGTGAACCCCATTCCCAAGGCCCAGACCTTTCTGAAAAGTAAGGCCTTCTATGCCTAGGAGAGTCAAGGGACACAGTAGAAAAAGGATCTTTGGAGAAATACCTAAATGATATTCTCATGTTGTTTGCAATGGAGTACATATTTTAAATGCTCTCTTCCTTGTATTCTATTAATGAAGTTGTACCATTTTTACCTTGAAGAAGTCACTTTTCAGTGACTGTCTCCTAATCTTCATTTGTAATAGGTTTATTTTCTAATTGTACTAATACATATTGCGTAAAAGTTTAAAACAGATTTTAAAAGATTGTTTGAAGTCACCACCAAACATTTAAATATATTTTATTCCAATTATTTTTATAAAATGCATAATATTGTAATTCAGACATCAACTGCTTCCCTTTTCTTCTTTTGACCTTGTAATAAGTCACACAAAACCTTTCTGTGTGTAAGTCAGAACCTTTTCAAGTAACAGAAAACTCGGCTTAGTCAGAAAAATGAATTTATTGGACTATGGAAAATCTGGGCATAACAACATAAAATGTCCATTAGAAAGAGAAGGGATAAACTATGCGGTGTAGCTATATAAATGAAATACTATACAGCCAGAGAAAATGAGTGAACTGAAACTATACATTGAAACATAATTTTCACAAATATGTTGAATGAAACAAATCAAGTTGCAAAAGAATACATAGACTATAATACCATTTGTATATTTCATTGTTTAAGGATACATAAAAACATAGCTGAAAAAACATATACAAAGAAAAAGAGTAATTGGAAGAAATGAACACCAAATTCAGGAGGGAGGAGCAGGTTGTGATCAGGAAGAAGTGAAAAAGGATATTTTAACAATGTTGGTCATACTTTATCCCTGAAGTTGGGTGATGAGTTTTCAGATTTTCATTATACTAATTCTACACATTTTTATAAATCTCAAACGTTGCACGACATTTTTAAGAACACCTCCCTCCCACACACGTACCTGCAAACTCCAAAAACAGGTCCAACAATAACTCCAGCACCCGGTACAGCTGTAACCCAGTTTCATTGTGCTAGGGCTTTCTCTAAGTTAGCAGTATTCATAGGTAGGCTATGGCCTAGTGGTGGCAAGAGGAGCAACAGAAGCTTTAGGTTGATTTCCTCCCTTCAAACATGGAGAGAGAGAAGAAGGAGGAGGAGGAGCAGGAAGAGGAGTTGGGGAAAGAGGGGAGAGAAAGAAAAAGGGAACATTCCACTCTTTCAAGAGTCCCCAGGAGAAATGCCTGGTTCCATTCCATGGGACCACGTGCCCAGCCCTGTGTTTCCAAACCCTGCCACTGCTCTTCTGGAACAGCCATGGGGTTCAGTTTCTTGCCACCAAGAAGCATGACTCCCAATTCAAGAGTTTGGTGAAAAAGGAAAGGGGTTGTTTATTTAAAGGTATACAGATTTAGAATAATGGCAGATTTTTGCTGGTAAGTCCCACTCCCTTTAAAAATACCTCAAAACATATAATACTGCCTCCCTTTGCCAAACCCAGCCAGTTTCAGAATACGCCAGTCAGAGGTGTTGTCTTTCAGAAAAGCAGAATTCTGCAGCTCAGCATTCCTGGTCACAGTTCCACTCGAAGCATCTCCCACAAATCCGTGTTTGGTTAGGCAGGTCCCTGCACAGCTCTATCAGCTCTGCCGCTGTCTTCTCCTTTACTCCAGATCACGTGGCATGTTCTTACTCCAAACTGTGGGGCCCCCCCCTTACACACCACACCTGATAGCCGATTCCTGTCTACATCCTTTCAGAACCTAGGGCTTCTTTCTCTCTCAGCCCACTCTTACTTTAAATGCTAGGTCTGGAACTTCCTTTGTGACCTCATATCCAGCCCCTCCTATGATGTGCCATTTTTGCCAGTTCCCCTGTACCTTTCATCTTCTTTGGCAGTCATCTTTAGTCAGGGCAAGAGTTCTCAGCAACTTCTGGGATGGGCATCTACCCCCTGCCTCTCACACAAGCTCTGTGTAAGCACCCCCCAGCCCAGCTATATGCTATGTCATGAATCCCTGAATGCTCTGAGTCACATACATCATTGTCCTTGGTGGCAGTCCTCTCCCCTTCAAGAAAGTCAGGACTAGTAACTTGCCATTGTTATGCAAAGTATCTCAAATGCTGCATCTTCCACCTTCCCCCTTCCCCCAACCAAGGGCTGTGAGGGTATTCTCCTCTTTTCAGGGGAACACTGCTTTGAATCCTGTTACACCTGAATCTGTGGCCTTGGAAAAATGCATGTGACGTGCTCTCCTTAGCTTGGTCTGGGTCACGTGCTGCATGCCTGAATTGGGTGGTATGGCAAGAGATGGATCAATAACGATCTGAACCTCGTGGACCGGCAGGGAGGGATGGGTGGGTCCTCAGATGAAAACCAAGGTGTTATTAGCAGAAGATGAAGTAGACTCTAGACAGACATAAACAACAGATGTCTACTCTAATTAGTGAAAAATTGTTAATTTACTGAAGATGCTATAAGGGACACAGAAGGTAGGATATACAACAAAAAGCCCTCAGTGAACACCTCCCCAGAACCCCCTCCTCACTGTGCTGCCTCTCTCCGACCTCCAGATGTCCTTTTGCTCCTGCCTTTCTCTCTCTTTTCTCACACAGTACCCTGATTTCTTTACTGCCATTTCTCTTTTATTCAAAACAATACTGCACTGCTGATAGGCTTGTATATCTCCTGTATTCTGCTCAGCAAAGCAA
This sequence comes from Glossophaga mutica, assembly GCA_039655065.1. Taxonomy (NCBI): domain Eukaryota; kingdom Metazoa; phylum Chordata; class Mammalia; order Chiroptera; family Phyllostomidae; genus Glossophaga; species Glossophaga mutica. Next base: position 27,703,278 of record CM077308.1, read on the forward strand.
AACACCTACAACAATAGAATGCACCTCTTTTGAAAGCAGGAAAGTTTAGGGATTAGCCTTTATTACTTGAATATACCCCGGGGATAGGCAGGGTAGCCTTACACTTATGCAAGCAATTTACCAAAGCACTACTTCCAAATGTTTGCCAATGTTTAACCCAGAGAAACTTTAATACCAGCTGCTGAAATGATGCATTTTCTCCCTGTTACCAAATATATGCTTGTTTAAAGAATGCTAATTTTATAGTTTTGTAATTCACATTTGTATTTTCCTTAAGTCATTAATTACTGCACCAAAATCTTACTTTGTAATGCTTATTTAGAATAACATTTATGAAAATATTATGATTTTTAAGCAATCATCCATTGTCAGACATTTAGGATGTTTCCATTTGTTATTGTATTATAAGCAAGGTTAACATTAACATATGTTCACAGCCATTATGTTTTTCTCTGAGCATTGCCTTAGGATCTATTTCTACAATTGGAATTTCTTAGTTAATGGGGTGTGAATATTTTTATGGGTCTTGATACACTATGCCAAATAGCTCTTCAGAAATACTAAAACTGCATACCTTCTCCTAGAAATGTGTGAGAATAGAATATACTCCTTCTGTGCCTTTTAATGCAGTTCCTCCTGAGCTCTGAGTAAACCATGAAGTCCAATTGTGAAGTAAGGATGATGACATGGTACTTTTCCCATTCTATTAAGTGTTAAGCCCTTTCAGGAAAAAAAAATGGAGAGAGTCATTATACCCTCCCATGTTTTCTTTTTTTACTTTTAATTACTTAGTTTCTCAACCCAAAAACTTATAAATCACTCTTGATTCCTCTCTTTTCCTCACCACTCCCCACATTTAATCTTTTTGAAAAAAAATTACTTATTTATTTTTAGAGAGAGGGGAAGGGAAGGAGAAAGAGAGGGAAGAAACATCAATATGTGGTTGCCTCTCACCTGTCCCCATCTGGGAACCTGGCCCACAACCCAGACATGTGCCCTGACTGGGAATCAAACTGGTGAACCTTTGGTTCACAGGCTCGCGTTCAACCCACTGAGCTACACCAGCCAGGCCTTTAAATCAACTTTAATCATCTCTACTTCCAGTATGTAACTTGAATTTTTTGTTTTTTTTTTTTATTTTATTTTTCAATTACCGCTTGCATTTCATATTATTTCGTATTAGTTTCAGGTGTACAGACTGGCAGTGAGACAATCACCTGCTTTACAAAGTGGCCCCCACCCACCAATATTTCAGGAACCCACCTGACACCATGCATAGTTAGGACAATATTGTTGACTATAGTCCCTGTGCTTTATTTTTCATACCCGTGACTTTGCACTCGTATGCTTCTCTCCATTTCCTTGGCTATCATGTTAGGTCAAGCCACAATCAGCTCTAACCTAGACTATGATGATGCCTCCCAAACTACTTTCTAAACTATTCTTTAAGTTGCAGCCAAAGTGTTCTTTTCAACAAAACAAACAAAATATAACCAGAGATATTGAAGTAAAGAACAAACTGACACTAACCAGAGGGGAGGGGTAAGGGAGATAATGGGGGAAAGGAGGGCAAGGGTCGTTAAGGAACATTTTTAAAGGACCCATGGGCAAAGCCAAAGGGTGGGTGGATGAGGCAGGGGAAAGTGGCAGCAGGAAAATGGAGACAACTGTATTTGAATGACAATAAAAAAGAAATGTAAAACATTGGAGGCATCTCCCTGCTTTAAACTCGAGTAGCTTAGAATAACTGCATCCCTCTTACTTCTTCAACCTTCCCTGCATTACCATCCTTTCACTGGCCGAGCTTCAGCCACACTGGCTCCTTTTTGCCCCAGAAGGACCTGAAGTACAAACACGCTATAGGGCCTTTCATTCCCTCGGTCCTTGTATGGCTAGTTCCTTCAGGTGACTCACATCTGAGCTCAGATATCTCCTAGGGAGTCAATCTTCCCTGTCTATCCAGTCTAAAGTAGTCTTCCTCTACCCCTCTCACCGTTTTTGCATCCTACTGCCAGAAGTGTTACTCTAAAGCATAACTGAACATGACACCTTATGGCATCTGGAAAAAAGTACATACCAAATCTTAACATGATATTTCAAGGCCTTCTATGCTCTACTCCAACCTAACTTTCCAGTACTTTTTTTTTAAAGGACTAATTCCCATCCACCACCACCACCAACACACACACACACACACACACACACACACACACACACAGATTACTCGTCATTCCTAAATTTCTTCTATGCTCCTGGCTTTCATAAATTTGCCCAAGTTGTTCCCCTATGATGAGTATCCCCTACTCACTAAAATACTACCTGCCTTTCAAGTCCATTCTCAAATACAACCTCTTCCAAGAAAATTCTGTTGCTCCTTCAAGCCAAAATGAATTGCTTCCCTGTTACAGAGATATGACAAAGAGGCTCCAAATTAATTGGTGATCACTTCCTGAGGAAGGCGAGAAGAATTCTGAGGTTTTATTCAAGCTATCAGAGGATGTTTGTGTTCAATTAGTCATATCTGTCTTGGGCTTAGGAGTAGGAGTTTCTGTTTCAGGAATTTGCATTGTGAAATATAATACTTCACCTTGGGCATGTTTCTTTTATTCTCTACATACTACTTATTGATTCATATTCTTCCTTTGCATTTGAATGGTCAGAAACCTATGTTCAGTCAGTTAGAGCCTGGCATAGTAAGTGTCACATGATACATGCTCAATATATTCTTACTGAATTTCATCTCCCCTTTGACCTTCTAATATAGACCAAGGGAGACAATGGAGCTGGAAAATGAGTAATGACTGAAGAGCTGTAGGGAACTGACTGAAAGTTAAATCTATCCCCTGACTCTTGCCTGAGAAGAGAATGCTGACATAGAAGTGTGGTTTTCTAAAAAGGGCAAAGATTCTAGGATCAGATGAATCTTGGTCCAAATACAAGGGTTGCCATTTCTTAGCTGTCTAAACTTAGGCAAGTTCCTTAATCTCTTTGGACCTTAGTCTTCGTAACTTTGAAACGGGGACTACAGCACCTATCTCATAGGATGTTGTAAATATTAGTGAGAAAACATATGCAAACCAACAAGCCTAGTGTCTGGTGCTTCGCTGGCTCCTGATAGATCTTGGGTCCTTCCCCTTCTTATTGGCCAAATGTACATGTGATGGCTCCCTCACCTACTGTGGAGAGCCCTGTGGTACTATAGATGGCAGAAGGGAAACAAGCTGGTCAGATGACCTGACAAAAAGGATGCCCAACACAAATCCAAATGACAATTCAGAGCCTGGACTTTCAGAGTCTGAATTTGGCAATAAAGCACTGAGTTCTTCTGAGTTCACTTTCCATCCCACTGGGTACCCTTTGTCTTTGCTCCTCCACCTCTCTTTTCGTGGAGTAAACAGGCTATTAAGCTACAGCAGTACATTCAATACCTCAAGGAAATTCCCCACCTGCCCATAAGCAAGAAACCCAGAAGGGCAGATTCTTCACATCTTCATCACGAGAAAGCCTCTCTTTGCTTGGCTTCAGAAAAGGTATGGGCAGGTCTTGAGGGCTTGGATTTTTTGCTTTACTCTTCCCCTAACATCTTACATTCTCCCCCCACCCTTTTTTTCTTTTTTTCTGACCCATCCTCAGAACCACCAAGATGAACACTTCTTCACTGGCAATGCTGAGAAAGATAAGCAGTGAGTTTCAAAGCCTGCTTAGTCAGAACAGTTAGTTTTGAAATCTGAAACACACTTACAATCTTATCATTTTTAATGGTGCTTTGATAAGAATAAGACCTAAGAGTTGTATAGTCTAAGGTGGCTTCTACAAAACTTCCTGGAGACACTAGGATAGCAATTCCTATCACAAGGATAGACAGACTGGTTCGCGCACCAACTTAGTATTCAAAACTACATAGGCAAGTTGGAACACATGGCAAGAAGGATAGCAGAGATGAACATCAAGCCCAGCATTTGGGTCCAAAAATTAAATCTTTCCCTGCCCTGGGTCCTTGCAGCAGATCCTGGGGAGAAGGCTCCAAAATGTCTAAGAGCCAGCAGTGCCACACATCAATTTGGGCTGAGCTAATAGCAAAGAATGCTTGTATTTGTGAATCAGGTTGGCTCAAAACTGTTCTGGAGGGGAATCTTGTTCTGCCATCCAGAAGACTCACACATATGCGATTTCTAAGATATGCATTCATATTCACTCTCCAAAAGTAGCCCAGAGTGTAGTGGAAAGGACTTCACAGGTTTAGATTCAAAGCCAGGTTCAGCTTACTATCTTTGAGGACTTGGGCAAGTCACATTGGAGCCAGTGTTTCTTGAGCTGTCCCCAAATAAGCTTCTTTTGACCGGTTGTTGTTAGCACTAAAGATAATGTATGGTTACACTTCTAGGATTAGGTTGGCAAATTCCTAGGAGTTATTTGGCAGTATGCTTGGGAGTATGAGAGGCTGTGACATAAATACAAGGCGTGTTCCCAGGGTATTTATTTTACTCAATGGAAAATTATTCACAACCTAATTTTATATTTAGCCAGAGATCCTATTGACTAGAAAGAAAAATCCGTTGCCTTTTTTAAAGATCAAAGTGATAAAGAACTTTCAAGACACAGATAGCAGTTGCATGGTCTATGTCACTGGTTCCTTGGAAATCCACATTCACTTTCTTGGTCTTCAGGGTACTTCAGTAGAAAATCTGAGAAGCTTTGGTGTCTGCAAAATACTTCCTATAGAGTCTGCTAAGTATTTGGTCAACAATTAGTAAATGTCATTATTTGGAATCTCTGGAATGTGATCATCTCATTGGCTCCTGTGCTAGTCTGAAAATACAGGTGTGTAGTGTTAGGTCTAGTGAGGAGTATTCCTCTTTAAGAGGGACACAATCAAACCAGAATGTGTCCAAAGTAAAGGATGAAGGCCAGGTTGGTGAGAGGTCTGGAAATTCTATTACATGAGAAACTGTTCAAGCACTGGGTCTCTTTAACCTGGAGAAGAAAAGAGAAGACAAGAGATTTTTTCCCCAGCACCTAATGGGCTGAAAGGAAGAAGACAGAGGAACTATTCTGAATAAGCAGCTTTGACAAATAAAGGTGAAGTAAGCAAAAAAGCAGATTAAACCTCTATAAAAATAAATATTTTTTGAATATTTGAATTCTTCAGCAGTGGGATACAGTAGAGTGTTAAAAACTCGGATTCTGGGATCAGTCTCATGGAGACTGATGGCTCTGACCTGAATGACTTTGTGAATTTGGAGCAAGTTAGTAAACTCTCTTTGGCTCAATTTGTTTGCTTATAAAATGGTAATAATGAGACACTGTTCATAGGATTGTTGTCAAGATTAACAAAAAATGTGTAAAACACCTAGAACAGTGCCTGATACATAGTAAATGCTCAACACATTACTTCATTCAAAAGTTGGCTAGAAACGTACATTTGGAAGTATTATGTATGGCCTGTTTGTGTCCCTAGAGGGACACAATTAACTTGTTGGACCCCTACCTCCCAATGTCTTAGAGGTGAAACCTTTGAGAGGTAATATGGATTATATGAGAACCTGAGCGTGGCACCCTCATGAATGGTATTAGTGCTCTTTAAAGAGTCATGAGAGAGCTTGATTGCTGTCTTTCTTTTCCACCAGGTGAGGTCCAGTGAGAAGACAGCCATCTATGAATCAGAAAGTAGGCCTGTACCAGACACCGAATTTGCAGGTATTTTATCTTGGACTTCTCAGCCTCCAGAACTGTGAGAAAAATTATCTGTTGTTTAAGCCATCCAATCTATGGTAGTTTTGTGGTAGCAGCCCAAACATACTGAGACAGGGAGACACCAGGGTACAGGGGATACCCAAAGCCATAGATGTTATTGCCAAGAAAGAGAATATACAAGAAGAAAAGAAGAGAATTAAAGCAAACTGAAGCACTACAACACTACTTAGGAAGCACTCCACTGCAAATAGCCAAAAAAATCAATTAACAGTGGGTTAGCTTATTAATAAAGTCACTTAGGAATCTTACAAGATAAGAATCATGGGACAGGTTATTCTGAGGTTAGTCCGTAGTCCAGTGATACCTCAAGGATCCAGGCTCTTTTTGTTTTTTATTCTTCCATTCTCTGCATGTTGACTGTTTATCTTCACACTTGTTGCCTCATGGACTCCAGATGGCTGCCAGAACCCAAATTCCATGTCCTTACTCAACCATCTTCAAGGCAAGAATATGCATAAAAGAAGGGCAAAGGTTTTCATTTTGTGAGATTCTGTTTTTCACTAAGAAAATAATTCTTTCAGAAGTCCTGCAGCAGATTTGTCCTTATGCCTCATTGGCTATATCTGGCTTAAAAGTAAGTCACTAGGGAAGGAAAATGGGATTAATATTCATGCTTAGACTAACCATGATGTATGCCCTAGACTGGAGATAGAAGTCTGCCTTCCTTAAAATCAATAGATCTCTAGAGCCAAACAAAATGTAGGGGCAATGGCTACTAAGTAGCTGTCACCTGTCACATTTGGGTGAACAGCAATAGTTAAAGAGTTTACAGAAGAAAGAAGACAGTGAAGGACATGGAGAAGAAAATACCATAGGAGTTGGAGGGAAATGAGGGAAGTGTCAAGAAAATGAAAAAAAGAAGGAAGTTTCCAGGAAGAGAGAGAGGTTATCAGAGTCAAATGCTACAGTCATCAGGTTAATAAGAACTGAAAGGGTCCACTGACTTGGTGATTGATAAACCAATTGTTGATTGAGCAAGAGCAGTTTCAGCGGGGTGGTGAGAGTAGGAGACAGAGGGGAAGGTTATAAGGAGATGAATGAAGTAAGGGAGGACAACAGGGAATAGAGAGATTCTTTCTACTTGTCTAGCTATAAAGGAAAAGATTGATGGGTAATAACAGCCGGAGGGGAATACAAGATCCAGAAAGGGTTGTTTTAAGAAAGGAGAAGCTTGCGATGCACTTATCAGGGAAGATAGAACCAAAATAAAGAAATATACTGAAGGGTTAGGAAAAGGAGAAAGAAAGATGATGTAGAAAGGACATATAGAAAAGGATGGGGTCAAGACCATGTGTAGAGGTCAACACTAGATAAAAAGAATGACCCCTTTTCCTCTGAGATGCCATGGTGGAAAGGCATTGAGGAATTGGGAAAAGGGAGAGGGAGGTAAGGACAAGTATGAATACAGATAAAACTTGTATTTTTAGGCTCACAGGAGATACTTAGAAAGGCATGGAAATGAAGTGAGAAGCAGGCATAGATAAGAGCTTTCCATGAACAGTTAATCTCAGGAAATCCAGTTGTTCCCAGCTTTGGACATGGAGGGGAGAAGAAAAGGGCCATATGTACCCTTCTTTCTTCGAAGAGTTTAATATCGGTTCCTTAGATTCTAAATAAAAATGAGCACCTGAAATCCAGCCAGACACATGACTGAATTGTTTCTCCAGAAAAGGCCTCCATGCTGAGGAAGGCATTTCCTCCCATGCAGCATTAGGGCAGGGCCCAGCGCTCCTGCCCTGCCCAGGAAGCCTTGATATTTCATCTAGGGGGAGCTTTGGGAGCTCTCCAAAACCAATAAGAAGTGTCTTAAGTGATAGCTTTATTATTTCTGGTAGGTCAGACTTCATGAGTCCTCAATTAAGGGAGAGATTTTCTTCCTATTACCAGGCATGTTTTAGGGGAAATGTTTTAGAGACATGGTACTGGTTCATATTCCTTAGAAGAGATGCCTTCATCCCACTGTTCCTATAAAACAGCCACAACTCAAACAGAATACTCCATCAGGGACAACAAAACAAATCATTAACAGGCTGCAATCAAAATGTAGTTGAAAACCAATTTTGTGCAGAATTATCCAATTTTTACATTTTGGCTTGGATGTCATTTAGGTTTGGTAGAGGGTGTTAAGCTATATATTTTTTCCTTTGAAATACTTCTTTTAAAGTGAATTAAAATGCAAGGGATTCCCTGAGGGGTAGGGTCACAATGATAATAACTTTAAATATATTTTATAACATATAAAATATTTTGCCTTACATTTCTCCTCCCAACAACCCTGGGAGATAGGTAGTCACTGTTTCCCTTTCAAAGATAAGCAAATGAAGATTCATGGAGATAAAAAGATTCTTGTGAAGTCACAGAGCTAAGTATTAGAGAGAGGATTTGAACCCAGGAGTTCTTATTTATTTCTATTAGCCCGGGTTTCCACATCTTTAAAATCGGTAGTGATAACAATAGCTATCTTACAATTAAAGATTAAATTAGATGAAACTTTTAAATAAGCTTCTTCAGTGGACTGTTGTTTGAGAAAAGGTTGGAACAGGTCAAACAAAATTGTTGATAAATTTATCAAGGAGGCATTAGGCTTCACGTTTCCCATTGGTCAAGATTCTTGATTGCAAAGGACATAAATGGACCCTGGCTAAGTGAAACAGCAAAGAAATTTGTTAGTTGATGATGCGGACACCAGCCCGCAGTGTTCGAGGCATTATGGATGAGAGGAGACAAATTCACACAGACTACCAAGTCCTGTGGAGAAAAAGAGATGGCACAGCCACTCTCTCAAGGGGACAGCACTCTGACCCTTGCCTTGACAAGTTTTTACTGGGTTCAATTTGAACAGGAATACAGGGCGTATACATAAAGCTCATCAATCATTGTCAGGCAGAAATGATTAAACAATAGATAACATTTAAAAAACTCTGAGGGCTTATTCTGAGTCAGGATCAGATACCTAAAGAAAGGGCCATAAAACTTTGGGGAACAAACTCACTTCATGCTTGGACCCTTATCATTTAAATTGAGGGTATTAGCAAAGTAGGTTTCATAGGATTTTATGCATTCTTTCTTAGGCCTGATCGCCCTGGGATACCCACCCTTTCCAGCACAGGGCCACACCCACCTCCCGCATTGTTTCAGGCTTAAGTCAGGCAGGGGAAGTAAAGCAGCCAAGAGATTAGGAGACTTCTCGTAGACAGAATGAGGACTCAGGCTATGTCAAAGCCGAGAGGCAAAGGTCCATCACTCCCTATTTCTATAGCCCTCCAAGTCCTTCCCTGAGGGCCACTTCACTACCATGCCTGTCTTAGGTAGTCCCTCCTTTGAGGAATCTTTCTCATCATTGGCTAACCAGTCATCTGCCCAGGGCCAAGCATGGTGAAGAGAAAGGGGGGAGAGGCAGTGCCTCTATAAGGCAGATAAGCCTTGTCTCCTAAGTGGCTATGGTCCCAAGGTCTTTTTACTCAGCCTTAGCCATGAGGGGTTACAGTTTCTGAAACCAGGCAGGACAGTTTCCAACAGGTTGAGCATTGAATGGCTCCCCGTTGAAGTGAGAATTCTGGAGTTCCTGGTTCAGGCAAGGGGCAAGGGCACATCCCAGGTGTAATCTGGACACAGCCTCTGCCCTACCGCTTCTGTCACCACTGGACCCTGGACACCCTACTTCAATCATGCAAGTAGATTCTAAATGACTCAGTTGACTAGCTGTATAATCTGTCTGGAGTATGTGATTGCACACCATGTCTGTGCACCAGCTTCTAAAGGTAAGGAGAGAAAGTATCTATCTAGCCTCTTCACCTCCACAGACTTTACTTCCATTTTCCTATGGACCTCATCTCCTAGCATGTTTCTTCTGGAATTGGTGAGCCTGTCTGATTAGGATATTCTTGTGTCCTGATGGAACATTCTCAGTCTCATGTCCATGCTCTCATCAGTTCTTCCTCTTTCTGAAAATACATGGAATTTGATCTGTGTTTTCCTGAACTCTCCAAATCCTGGAAACTTCCCTGATGAAAATAGTTCTCATAATATCTCAGATCTCACTGTGTTCCTCTCCTTTAAAAGTATCTCAAGTCTAGTCCATAGAATCAATGACTTGACCACATATATCACGAACTCACTAATCAATTGATGGTCATGGTAATATGAAGAGAAGACCATAAATCATGTTCTGATCTGACACCAATCGATATTGTCATGATTTCTGACACCATAAATCATGTTCTTATCTTGATGTATTTCCATGGGAGAGCAATCATTATTCTAAGCCACTACTTTGTAAATGAATGGGCTAGATAAAATCCATGGTTTCCAACTTGAGTCTATCATAATCACAAGGGGGAAATGCAAATATGTATTTTCAGGATCCAACAAAAAGCTTCTGTATAAAGATCTTCAAGAGTAAAGAAGTTTCCAGTGCAAGAATCTGTGGAGGTGTTTTCTTTTTTTCCTTCCTTCCTTCCTTCCTTCCTTCCTTCCTTCCTTCCTTCCTTCCTTCCTTCCTTTTCTTCTTTTTTCCTCTTTCTTTTTGTTTCTTCCCTTTAATTTATTTTCCTTTTGTGTTTTGCTTGGGAGGGGGAGTATTTGTTTTGCTTTAAGCTCACCTAGTTATTCCAAAAATGAGCAAGTTTGGGACCTCTGAACTTAAAGATTTCTCATCCCTTTCAGCTTCAGAAAGTGGTGAGATAGTGGTATATAGCAATTAAGTATTCCATCTCTGGCATCAGAAAAAATCAATTTTGGGTTCTGACCCTCAAGTTCTGAAACTTGATTAAATTACTCAACCTCGCTAAGCATCAGTTCCTCCATTTCAAAAATGAGGATAGTCAATGTACCTACTCCATGGGATTTTTGCAAGAATTGGGTGAGATAAGGCATTTGACCTCTGAGCCCAGTTCCTGGCTCATGAACAACACCCGGTAATGGCAGCTGGATTATTATGATGACGAAGGAAAGAGAGCTAAGGCATCTGGCTGTGTTGGGGGAGTCTTGAGGAAAGCTGGTGGAAACACGACTTTCTTTTTTCTGTTTTTGTGCTTGATTTAACTGTGTAAAAATATAACTGATGAACTTAAAATGTTCAGGATGTTGGCGTTTTTCCCCCATTTTTCTGGCTGCGACTTCTCAGAAGAGGCGTTCCCAAAGAGGAACATCTCAGCCGCACAACCAGTATCTGACTTGCTGCGGCGTCTTGGCTCAGGCCTGAATGTGGTCCATAGTAAGCTGCTTTGCCTTAGTGACTCAGCATAGTAGGCCCTTTTTCATTTCTCTCTTATTCTCTAGCCAAGAAACTCTCCCACCTCTCTTTGCCGTATGCTACTCAGACTGCATTTTGTATCATCTACTGTGAGATAACGTAGTTAAATTGATACTGGGAACCTTATAAGGGTATAAACACTTCTTTGCAGAATGGACGTCATTATAGCAAATTGAGGGTGAGTGCCAATAATAGATTTCTTTTTTCTTTTCACATTCTTTAGGGCTCTCCAAGGGGGGGACAGCAACGACATGGCAGCCCTGAAATAGTTCAGGGAACCAGACTAAGACAGGAGTCTTTGGAACAGGCAGGCAAACCAAATATAGCCCACACCTTCTTAGCCCCAAATCTGTGCCCCCCAAACCCCAGATGAAAGTCCCTTCACTGTGGCTCTTGGTTGGAGAAGTGGAAAGATGGCTTTGGTGTTAGACAGCTCTGGGCTAGGTATCCTTTACCTCATAGTAGCTATATGACTTTGGGCAAGTTGTTTATGTCGAGTCTCCTGTTCATCACCTTCAAAATGAGCAAGAATGTGCTGATGAAATGAAATAGCATTGTAAACCTGCCTGACACTTAATGGAGGTTCATAATGTGCTCATTTTTAATTTTTTATTTTCCCCAAATAGCCCCACATTGGCAAAATCAGTCCATTTCAAATAGTAGCTACCACAAAGGGGTGATTCTAGATTGTTCCAACAGGAAAGAAAGTCTTGGAACATGCTCTACGGTGTAGACAAAACACACTCAGCTTGGAGTCCAACTCCAACTCTAGACCTGTTTTGTGACTTACCATCTCAGTGTCTTTGAATTTATTATTAAGAGTTTCTACATTTGCCAAGAGCTTCCTATGTGCCAAGCACTATAGTAAATGCTTAACATGCCTTATTTTACTTTGTTTCATAATAACCCCTCTAGAATAGAAATTATTATCCTCAAGTTATGGAAAAGGGAACTAAAGGGCAGAGCAATTCAACCACTTGGCCCAGATCACATCAGTATAAGGGGGAAAGCTTGGATTCAAACACAGCTCTCCAGCTCCAAAGTCCTTGTTCCTAATCACCATAATTCCTGGCTTCTGCTTACTACTCCTCTCCCCATTTTCTCCAACTGCAAAGAAGGGGAAATAAATCCATGCCTACCCTCCAGGGATTTCTAGAAAGTAACATATAAAATCATGGACTGAGGGAACTTTATACACTTAAAGGACAATTTAATGTAAAGAATTGAGTCATTATCACAAAGGATGTAATGGTCTTTTTGGTTCCTAGAAAATAATCCCCATCTCCCCCAAAAATCAAAACTGTGAGGCTGACCATTCTTGCCGGCACCCATCAATGTGAGACTGAGGACAAGGTGATTTTTGCAGCTACATGGTTGTATATTGAGTAGGGTAGAGTACACACTAAATCTGTATTTGTACTTGGGAAACCACACTGTGCTTAAATTAGCACTTGAAAAATAAAAGCTTCTCTAAGACTGCCCCTCTTAAGTAACACAGACTAACATTCCTGTAACTACAGATAACAGTATTCTGAACGCAATAATAAGATGTTTTGAATTGATCCTAAATCCTTACCCACCCCATCTCCAGTCACACCTCCCAATCTCACCTCCCTCCACCAGCAATCCAGAATGCATCCTAAATCTAATCTCTTTTCCAACATTTGTGGCACAAGCAAGTTATAAATAGTAAAGACTGTCAGAGATTTTTCCAGGATCTTCTGTTTCATTCAATGGTGTGTTACTCAGAAGTCACATCTGTCACAAAGGGGCCTAGAGTCATTTAATTAATCAGAGATGCTCAAGGCATCATCACACTGACAAAGAAATCAATTTTCCAAATTTATAAAACCACAGAAATAGCATCCCAGCTTTTTCCTGAGCTCTGTCCTAATTTACTAGGGTCACTTTTCCCACTGCCCAGTAACCCCCAAATTCCACCTGGGTGCTTCCTGAGGCTTTGCACGCATCAGCATTTGCCCTGGGGAGTTCGTTCTTACCAAGGCTTTTTTCCCAGACACACGCTCACGCATACCACATACACATGCACACACACAAACACACCATGCACCTCACCAATTTCCATGGAAACCAAACAAGGGGTAAAAAATCGAAAGGCAACACAGAAACTACAGAAGAGCTCTCTGACCCTATTGCCCGATTCTCCCCAGATCTAAAGCTCTGAAACCCCTCTTAGAATTCTATAGAGCTGCAAGCTTCCTATTACTGTTTCATTTATAGATGAAGGATGATTTCTTTAAGTTGACAATAAATAACCAAATCATTGAGCATCACAATGAGCAACTAAGAGAGATGCTCATTTTAAACAGGAGAGCCACTAAAGGGGATGGGAACCACATCTGACTTCTTGTCTATAATTCACCTCTGCCCAATAAAATATTATAGATGTGGGAAGCAAGAAGGAGAGAGATTGAGAAAATATGAATATTAAATCTTTTTCTCACTCCTGAATATCTGTAAATGAAATCTGAATAAATAAAGCACTTCCATACAATAGAAACTCAGCCTGAAAAGAATGAGTGAGAGTTCTAGGTACTATCAGGGAAAGATGTCAAAGTTACATTGTTACAAAAAAAAGAATTGCAGAGTTACATTATTATATTAATCCATCTAGGTAAAAATAATTACATGTAGAAAAAATTATGTCTTTACTTATATTAGCACTCATATATAAAAAAAGGTTTGGGAAGAATATGAACCAAAAGATTTCCAGTGATTACATCTGTTGAGTAAGATTATGAAGAGTTCTTATTTTGTAAGTCATTCATTTCTGCAAATATTTTTTTAAAGAGTGAGAATCTACTACACTTATAATCAGAAAAAGTGATAAAGCCAAGCAAAATTATCTTTCTCTGCTCTAAGGAGACTAATTACCTTGAGAATTTGGGGATCCCTATAATGATATCTACAGCAGCATGAACTGAGGACTTCATTTCCCTGGATAAGCATATGTCTCTGGAAAACCAGACATGCCACATTCTAGACAAATCTTGTTTTTCTATTTTTGTAAAACCAAAAACCACAATGACTTATGTTCATCATTTCTGGTCCAGGATTTGGCCAAGTGGGTGGGAGGCAGGGTGCCAGATCTTGATGGATGACAAGACTTCAGTGGTCAAAATGTTAAAGAACTTTTCTTCTTCTTCTCCTTTAGTGGGTTTCTTTTTCCCCTTTAGTGCTGGCAAAACACATTTACAGAGCTGTTGTAATGACAGGTTATCTGTCATCAGTCTGTAATATTGCCAAGGACCAGTCCTCCTATCCAGTGTGGACTTCTGGTCCCTTCTGAAAAGAGGATGGCTTCTGAAATGTATGAAGTGCTTTGACTTAGAAGACTTAAGAGAGGGGACACTTGGTGTGAGGTTTCCCTTAACCTAATTTCTTGGCAGAACTGATTAGAGAATGGGAGACCCTCTTAGACAGCCAAGAAGAGATCATTGGTTTAAAATTTAACTACAAGTAGCCAAACTGTTAATTTTTGTGTGTGTGGTGAACACTTGTTTGGTGGACCTACAGAAACCACATGGACCCCCTCTCTCCAAGTATGCCCTATCTACTCTCAGCCACTAAGCCTGTGCCTCCTGAGCTCCCCTTAGCCTACCAGTCCATTTCATCCAGGATGAGCACGTGACCCACCAGGGTCAATCACATGTTCCTGGGAATTTATAATTGGAAATTGGGTTCACCAATTTCATATCTGAGGCTAAAGCAAATAAGCTGTGGAACTGGTGCAAGTCAAAAGAATGTGCCAGTGGTGCAGCCACTGTGGAAGTGTTCAGTGGTTCCTCAGAAAATTAAACAGAATTGTCAGATGGTCCAGCAATTCCACTTCGGGATATATGCCCACAAAAATTAAAAATAGGGACTTGAACAGAGAGTTACACACCAGTGTTCATAACAGCACTATTTACAATAGCCGAAAGGAAGAAACAACCCAAGTGTCCATCAACAGATGAATGGATAAGCAAAATGTGATATACACATGCAATGAAATATTAGCCTTAACAAAGAATGAAATTCTGACACAGGCTACACCATGGATGAATCTTGAAGCTATTATGCTAAGTGAAATAAACCAGACACAAAAGGACAGATATTGTATGATTCCACTTACATGGAGTAAAGTTTTACAGACAGAAAATAGAACAGTGGTTGCCAGAAAAATAGAAAAGGGGAGGGAGGAATCACCAGGGAGTTATGGTTTAATGGATACAGAGTTTCAGTTTGGGAAGATAAAAAATCTGGATATGGATGGTGGCTATGGCTGCAAAATAATGTTAATGTACCCAATGCTACTAAAGTGTCCAAGTAAAAATGACTAAGATAGTAAATTTTATGTTACATATATTTTACCACAATAAGAAACAAAAGAATTTGCCACAGTTGTGGTCAATTGTGGAGATCTAGAACTGTGGGGCCAGGGTAGCAGATTTGAACAAAATGCATTCAATTCAATTCCACAAATACTTCCTGAATACTTAATGTGTATTAGGTTTGCTAGGAGGTTATTCGGAGGTTATTAGAGATTAATTGGATCTAACATAAGACTCAAAAATCTCACACTGTAGGAAAAATCTCAAAAAGTACACAAATACAGGCAAAGTGTAACAAAACCATAAATAAGAAACAAATATACCTTGGGAGATTGCAAATTCAAGGACTTCATTGTATATTTGACATCTGAGACAGGCTGTGGGTGGGTATTGGTAGCTGCTCTCAACTAAATGTTTATGTCCTCCCCAAGGCTTAAGCGTTGAAACCTAACCTCCAAAATGGTAGTATTTCTAGGTGTGGAAGGTGACTATCATGAGAGTGGAGCTGTAGGGAATGATAATGGAAGGCCAAGAGAGCTCTTCTCTCCTTGGCTATGTGAGGACACAGCAAGAAGACGGCCTTCTATTAACCAGAAAGTGGGCTCTCCATAGACACAGAACTTGCTGGCATCTTGACCTTGGACTTCCCAGCCTCCAGATCTGTGAGAAATAAATTTCTGTTGTTTATAAGCCTCCCTGTTTATGGTATTCTATTAGAGCAGCCAGAGCAGAGTAAGCAGTGTCATTGCAACAGGAAAGGGGCATTCTAAACAAGGAGAGTATAGGTTAAGGCTGGAAGCCAATTTAAGGAATAGCAGCTAGAATATGGGATAAATATAAGAGCAGAGAAGGTGACCTCGAACATTCATTTAGGACCTACTATCTGCCAGGAACCATGTGCAATGGTTTTCACATATTTCATTTAATCTTTATGGCAGTCTTGAGCAAGTTAATATGTAAGACATTTTTGGTCACCTATCCAACAGCCTTTATTTCCTCCTCCTTCTTTGCCACCAAGCCTTAATTCCATTTGGGGGTAATCCCCTCAGACAGTCCCATCTTGCTGAAACGGACTCTCCCCACCCTGAGGGGATGAATCTTCATCTGTCCAGGCTGATCAGTAGTAGTAATTCCAATCCTTAAGTAATTCCAATCCCAGTTTGTTTGAGCTAAAGGCAAGATTCAAACTGATCAAAAAAGAAAAGAGGAAAGGATGTCTGCCAGAGGACTTAAGCAAAGACTTAGTTCCCTGACTTAAAAAAAAAGAATAACCTCATAAGGAAAAAAGACTCCTTTTTCTGCCTTTGGGTCCACATGGTTAAGAATGTGCATGAAGCCTGGGGCTTGGTGTACTCCTTGAGACCATAATGTTATGACACCGAAGACGAAACTAACCCTCTAAAGATGACAGAAGGAAAAGATGCAGAGAAGCTGCTCATTGAAAGTCCCTGAGTTACCAACCTGCAATCTCCCTTCCCAATCTCTTCCTATTTTAGATAACACTTAAAAAAAGAAACAAAAAAAACATTTAATCCACCTTAAGTTGGGTCCTCTGTTAGGAGCAGATGACATGTTACCTATGAGTCTCTGAGTCGGTAAGGGGTAAGTTGACTCTAAGTTAAAGTGAACGTGCATGACTCCAGGTTAGGAAAACCCTTGGATGTGGACGTATGATTAAAAGAGTGGTTTGGAACCTGAAAGGCCTCGGTAAGGAGCTCTGGGCAAAGGGGCCCTTCTGTGGTGTGTGAGCAGCTCAGGAAGGCAAAGTCAGTCACGTTGTAGAGTCACACCTCACTGTCTACGCCCTGGGGGAGGGAAAGGGATGGTGTTTCCGTGGTGACTCAGCCCTTTCCCTCGAAAACTCAAGGAAACGTCAAGTTTGTCCTTGTAGGCAACCTTCCCTCTGTCACGGCTGTGTTTTTATAGGGCAGAGCTTGGAAAGTCTCGCTCTCTCTTTACGCTTCGCTTGTCCTGATGTGTCCCACCTCCTCATGGTGTAGGGGGCGGAATGTCATTCCAACCCCCTCCCTCCGCCTCCCACACATTTCCAGGACTTCAATGCAGCCTCTTCCATGTAGAATGACCTCCCTCACCAGTATTTTTACCACCCACTGAGAGACAATTAAAAATGTCTGGTATAAAAATACAACTGGGCCTGCTAGGAAAGGTTAGAGAAAGGCTTCAAATGGAGTCAGCCAAAGGATGCCAGGTAGAACAGTGGACAAGGAGTCAGAGAAACGTGGATTTGCCCTCCAGCTTGGATACTATGAGCTGCATGACCTTGGGCAAGTCACCTAACCTCCCTGAAACTCAGTTCATCATCTGAAGAATAGGAACCACGGCACTGCCCTGCTTACCTCACTGGGCTAGTGATAGCATCCAATAAAGATAACCCAATGGAAACACAGCCACTCTACCAACCAGATTAGAGCTCCCAGGGCTGGGACTCAAAGGGAAGTTTTCATCTGGGACAGAGGGAAAAATTCAGAAACGAGAATTCTGTGTAGTCAAAGTGTCTGGGTAGATCCCTAAAAGGGATCTGGGAAAACAGAAAGGCATATATTCACCGGGGGTGCTAAGGGAAGACTTAATGAGCTAAGATTCTTCTGTCAGGTTTGGCTACAGGTGTGGGGCTTTCGACACATTGTCACAATCAACCCTCCCAACCTTCTGGGATGGGCATTTTCATCTTCATTTTATAAAAGAAAAAAGCCACACCAAGAAATCGAAGGTACCGGGTGAAGGTAGATTCTGGCCTCCTCACAACTCCAGTTATAAGGGTTTCTTTCTTTCTTTTTTCCCCCAGAAGGCTTCAAGATTTCCTGTCTTTTTTGGCTCCTTAAGAGGAATGAGAGGGAGCAAAACCTTGAAAAGTCATCTTGGGACATTATGAGAATTTTTACGCCTTGGGGTTATAGCCCTCTCCTGGGCAAAAGGTCCTAGATAGTACAATAGAAATAGCACTGAACGTGATTGAAATGTAGTAAGTTGCTCCATAAATTGTGTTGAATAATGAATAAAAGAAACCCATGTTATCATCACGTAAATTTTTTTACTACATGGCCTTGAACAAACTGTTGAATCAGGCTTCATTTTAACTTCAAAATGAGAGTTGACTTATGTCTCTTATGTCTGTCCACTGGGGTCTGGATCATAACCTCAGGATGAGAAAAATCAGCTTTGATAAATGAGGGGAGGGGACAGGGCTGGAGGATAGAGCGAGCATTGGTATGGGAATCAAGAGGTCTCGACTCCTCAGTCTTTGCATCTATAAAACGGAAAATTGTGCTAGATCAAAGGTTTTCAACCTCTCTTTCTTCTTAAGCAGCAGATGAAAGCTTTTGCTACCTGAAACCTGACACGGAGTCCCAAACCATTAGGTGAGCAAGTGTGCTGCACAGATGGAATCACAGGGAGGTAGAGCGCCCCCACTGGGGCCATCCCCTCATTGCCTTTCCTTCCTTCCTACCAAGGCCACTTGGCAAGACAGGGTGGAGCCTCCCAAACTTGCCTTCTGTGCTCTGGGAAGATAAATTACCCGGGTGCTTCAACCAGCTGGCCCAAGTGCTTTCCAGGCCATGACATACCATAACTCTTTACCCTCTCCACAAATCCCATGGAATAGGTATTATTATTAACCCCTTTTACACATGAAGAAACTGAGGCACAAAGAGCTTAATTAACATCATCCAAGAATTAAGACTCCTAATATGCCTCCTTCCATAACAGAAAGAGGTTGCAGATCCCCTGCGACATCTAGTCGCCTGACCCAAGGAAAACTAAAATCAAGCTCAGAGAGAACCTTGGTTTTAAAGGAAACCTCAGTCCAAGTGAAATACTATTGTTTCAGAAAAGCTTTTGCACAATAGTCCTTTCTGAGAGCTGAGCAGGGTTGGTCACTTGGGCTTTGTATCTGGATATCGAAGGGAGATAGCTAGAGAAATTCGCAACATCACGGGCTCTGACAGCACCAGACATCTCAGCTCTGCCCCAAGGTCTGACACAGTCGACCCATGTGGGTAAATAGAACCACATTTTAGTCATTGAGGGGGCAGGGGTGGAGACTTTTCAGGTAGCTTTAATGAATGTGGACATGTGAGAAGCCCTCACTGTTCCCTCTCCTTAATGTGTGAGTTTGCACAAATGAGTGTCTGCATGCTTTGCAGAAATGGTGAGAAAAGAAATAGTCTTTGTCACATAAATGAAGAGCTGAAGGTTTCGGTGATGCTCTGGAATCCATAGGGACCTACCAAAAAGACATGTTCTAGCACAAGAAGCCTGCTCTCAGGAAGTGGTCCATTGCCCTCCCATTACAGCCTGCAGATGTCATTTGTGTGACTGGAAATGTGACTGCTTATTCTTTTTGGTGTCATTCTTTAACCGCTTGCTATGGGCCAACCATTTGTTCAAACCTTCACTGGACACTCACCCAGGCTCTTGGTAGTACTTTCCTATCAAAAAATGTTCCTTGAATGCCTATTACATGACAGATACAGTAAGGGTCCTTTCCTTCTTCCTTCTTTTATCCAACCAATGACTATTTGCTGAGTTCCTATTGTGTATCAACCATCTAACTACTCA
Source organism: Glossophaga mutica (assembly GCA_039655065.1). Classification (NCBI taxonomy): domain Eukaryota; kingdom Metazoa; phylum Chordata; class Mammalia; order Chiroptera; family Phyllostomidae; genus Glossophaga; species Glossophaga mutica. The sequence continues at coordinate 27,723,201 of CM077308.1, forward strand.
TTCCACAGACTTTTTTAAATGTCTGCCATGTGCTAAATGTGGAGTAGGAACTGAGGACACACATGATGCAGTGTCCCTTTTCTTTGATAACTCCAAGCACAGTGACTTTGCTTTCTGTAAGTCCACGTGTCCCGTGCCATTTCACCCTTACATTCTAGGCCAATAGCAGCCTATGAGCAAAACCTTAACAGCAATGGCAGACCCTTGGAAAACCCTCTAAGCATAAATACACATCTGTAAAGTTATGGACTTTAAGTGCAAAGTAATTCAACACTCACTGGTCTTTATCTATATCAGAGACTTCAAAGCACATCTGTCCCATGAATGCTTGCCTCCATGTTATAAAGCAACTACAAAGTGAAGAATGGGTTGATGTTGCTGTGAAACCCCAAAACAGAGAAAGGAATAAGGAGGAAATGGCAAGGCCAGTTGACATCATTTCCCTATCAATATCCATGGTTAAATTGACCAGACTGCTGTAGCATAATTTTAGGAGTTTGCTGTTTGGGGTTTTGTCTGTATGTGTTCAGGGTGTGCAGTTCCAAGAACAACTGTGACTCGACTTCAGAAGGACATATATTTCTATATTTCCATCGGTTTCTTCTCTGTCACCATCAAATGTCAGTTCTCTTCCATGAAGGCAGTGAGGCCCACGTGATATGCTGAGCCCTCAGTTATTCATGCTTCCTGGTGCCCAAGCCAAGTTTTTGTCAGCCCACGTCCAAAGCACCACACAGCCCATTTCTGAGGTAGAAGAAGCTGGGGCTTGCAAGGTCAGCGTGGGCCAGTGTCTCGGAGTTGAAGCCACCGGACTGAAAGGGCATCTGCTTCCCTTTCCAAGGGTTCCCTTGATGTCAGGACCTACCATTCATCATCTCCAACTGTGGAAACTTGGCATTTGTTTCAGAAAATGCCAAGTGTGTTTTCCTTGCATATCTGCTGCCACATCAGTGATCCGTCCTTAGTTAGATGTCTTTGAAAAAAGGAAAGAAGCAAGCAAGCAAGCAAATCTTTCTGTCTCTGGCTTGCTGGGTTATCTGGGATGACTTAACTGTCTGAGCCTCAGTAAACTTAACAATGGACACATTAATACCCACTGAACTGAATTATTGTGAAGATTAAATATAGCCCCTGATACATAGTAGGTAACAATACTGTTATAAATACCACTATTGTTTTTTACTGAGTGTTCATAATGTGATATTTGGTAATATATGCTTTTTCTTCTTTAAGTTGTCTGAACTATGTGACCTCTCTAAAATTTCTTATTTGTAGAACAGACCTAATAGTACTTTGCACTTTTGTTTTAAGGCAGTGGTTTTCAAACTTAAGTGTGCATCATAGTCTCCTGGTGAGCTTGTCAAAGCATTGATTTCTGGGCTTCGCTGCCAGTGTTTTTGATTTAGAAATTCCAGGTTAGAAACCGAGAATTTGAAATTGTAACAATGTCCAAATTGATGCTGATGTGAATGGCCCAAGGCCACACTGGAGAACCCCTGCTCAAAGAATTTAACTTATTGAGCATTTATTCACAGAACTTATTAAATACCTACTGTGGGCTCAGAACTGTTGTAGGTGTAAAGGAAAATGTAGTGAACTAGACAGTCTCTGTTTTCATAAAATTCACACAATAGTAAAGGAGATAGACAAGAAGTAAGCATATAGGTAAACAATAACAGCACTTGGAAGAAAAATAAAGCAGGTTAAGGGGTTAGTGAGTGACTGGGTTCCAGTGGGAAAGCTATTTCAGATGTAGCAGTCAGGGACAGCATCTCTGAGGAGGGGATACTGGATCAAAAATGGTAAGATGGAAAGAAGACATTTGATCTAAGAGAAAAGCACTCCGGTAAAAGAGAACAAGAAATTCGAAGATCCCAGAGAAGAAATAGATCTGAAGATCTTCATGGACAGCCAAATAGCTAGTGGGATCAGAGCGCCATGAACGAAGAATGGAGAATGAGGATATGGAATCAGAGAAAAAGACAATTGGGCCGGATCATGTACAGCCTAATAGGCTGTCTTAAGCAGGTTGCGTTATATGTGAGGTGTGATGGAAAGTGCCTGGAGGGTTTTGAGCAAGTGAGTGACATGATCTGACTAACATTTTTTCAAAGAGCACTCTGGCTGCTGGGCAGGACAGGGGTGGAAGCAGGTATAGAGTTCAGAGGCTGCTGAGATCCTCCAGGTGGTGCAGGATGAGGGGTACTTGGCACACAGTGGTAACAGAGGAGGTGCTGAGCAGGGACCGGATTCACATTGCACGTTGTAAGTCAAACTGACAGGACTTGCTATGGATTGGGGTAAGGTGAGGGAAAGGGGGCAATCCAGAATGACTCCTGCGATGTGTGGCCTGATTTCGTAAAATAAGATCATCTGTGAGAAAGTATCTGGCACTTAAGGACTCTGTACTCACCTATGTATTTTGGAATTGGGACATTTTCACTTTGGCAATTCCAGTGCTACCAAAACTGGCCATGCAGGCTGGGCACTGCACAACTTATGTATGATATGATATGATATGATATGATATGATATGATATGATATGATATGATATGATATGATATGATATGAAATGAATGCAGTTGTGTGAAGGGGTCGCTCTGGAAAGCTCCAACTGTCTGTCAGTGCTGTTCCTTGGATTTTTTTCCACCTTCCTGCAACCAAATATAACTCCAATAAACTGAGCTGAGTCTGCAGTGTGAAAGCCACTGTGCTAGCAGCTGAGCATGTGTGACCTGTTCGCAAATGTCCTCGAACTCAGAGTATGAGCTTTGGAGTATCAGCTTGTACCAAGAAGGGTCATCATACCATCAGTGACCAATGTTAGAGCCTTCTTTCTTAGCATTTCCACAAAATCCCTTGCTCAACAACTTTGGGCCAGTTGCACCCCTTGATTATGGGGGTGGCATTAGAGTGCACATAATATGTCACCTGTTCAAGGACAGCCAGCCTGGATGTCCACCCCCTCCCTGAGTGGGGCCGGCCAGCTTGTTGCTACACCAGCAGAGATAGAAACACATGCATTCTGTGGGAGCTATCACTTCTGGACTCTAGATCTCTTCAAATATCATCAGAAAAGGAGTATGACTCACTGAAATTAAGTTGTATTTTTTAAGAAGTTTATTCTCATTGTTTATAGCTTAGATGATTCAGTTTGTGTTGTTCATGCACCAAAATTGCGAAGAAGTTCAAGTTTGTCACCATCAGCTTCTGTAGCCTACCTTGCCTCCTATGTCTGCTTTTGGCATTTACTCCTGGATACCCAAGGCCCTTAAGGATGTCTATGTCAGATCCCCATTTCTCTCCTCCCTGGACTTAGCCAGCTGTCCATAGTCTGGATTGGAATTTACCAGCACCCATCAGCAGTTCTTCATTTAGAAAGTATTCATAGGTCACACTCTATGTGTTTCATGAAACACCCACTCTGGGTACTGCTCTTGTTGATAATGGACAGTATTTATTGAGTATTTATTATTCTCAGGCACTGTGCCAAGTTCTTTTGGTAGGTTATCTCATTTAAACCTCACAGAAATCCTATAATTTTATTACCTCCACAGATTAATGAGAAACCTGTAAAGAGGTAAAATAATGCCTAAGATCCACCAGGAAGCTTATAGCAGAGTGGGATGCAAACCCACACTTCCCTGATGCACAGCCTACGCTTTGAGTCTCCACCATATTGCCTTTTCGAGGCAGAAGAGAACTAGTATTTATGGAGCACCTATCACATGACATGTTCTTTACAAATGCCAACTCATGTGACCCTTACAACCACCCCACAGGATAGATATTACTGTCCAATAAAAGGAAACAAAAGTCTCAGAATGGTTAAGAATCTTATCCAAGACCCCTGTGGTTTTAAAAGTGACTGAGCCAGGACACAAAACCAGACATCTTAGATTCCAGTGTCTGTGTGCTTTCCATAGCACCAAAAGAGCCCAACTTCATAGCTTCACTGAGGAGCTATGTCATCTGGGGTGCTCTTCAAAGGTTGCGTAGGATCACAGCAGGTGAAGATGGGAAACGACCTCTGGATGGAAAGAACAGCAAGGGCAGAGAGAGCAGCAGAAGAGCTGAGCATGCACACAGGAACCACCAATGGTACAGTTTCCCTAGAGCACAAAGCCAAGGAGCAGATATCCTTACTTGCTACATTTCTGTACATCTTGCCTTCCCTCCCTTTTGTCTGAAATCTTTCACTGACTTTCTGGCGTACAATGGCTTGCATGATCTGTCTCCTTTCCTCTCTTTCTTCATGGAGTTCACTTTACTCACTCCACTCCAGCCTCACTGGCCTCTTTTCTATCCTCAATTTATCAGTTTTGTTTTTTGGGTTTTTTTTTTTTTTTTTTTTTTTTTGCACTTTACAGGCTCCTGCATTTGTTCTGTGTTCTACCAGTAACTATTTTCACCTGAACTTCCCACAACAAAGATCAGTTCAAAGAAGCCTTTTTTAGCACCAAAATTAGTCTCACTTTGACATTCTACTTAAATGTTTCTTCAATAAATAAATCCATGCATCCTTGAATGCTTGCAGTTTAAGAGAAAAAAATTAGAGCATAGCGTTTGTTATGAGCCTTTATTTCAAAATTAGCTTGTCTGAAAACAGATCAGTTCAGCCTAAGCACCAAAATCAACACTCAACTGAATTTTCAAACATTTTCAGAGCAACTTTTTGACATATAAAGTTTGAAACTGAGTACAATTTTGATGAAAATCAAAAGCCAAGTAACAAATCCAGTTAGGAGAAGGTAATTGTAAGAGTTCAGGCTTTAAAAAATTGTCTTCATGGATTAGAAAGACAAAAGAGCTCCATGCTCCTTAACTCACATTTTCGCTGTCCTGCTGTGCTGAAATCAGAGCCAGCAATCCCCATGGTTTGGACACCCCAGTGCTCCCATGAAGACAGATGCCATAGATCATGAAGAAATATTCTTAGATAATTTATAACATTAATTTCTAATACAATGTATAGATACAGCCTATATGAACAAGAGCTCTTTGAGCATCATCAACAATTTTTAAGCACAAGACGATTCTACAGCCAAAATATATGCGATCTACTGAGTTAGACAAACCAATAAATTCTTTTTTTGCTGAGGACATTTTTAGGTGGATCTTGGTCACTTTCAAATGGAAAAGTCTAAGTACTGTGCTTCATTCCACAGAAAGATAACATTGCTTCCAGAAGTTAGGGGCACCCTATTGTCAAAAGTAAGTTTTGTTTTTTGGATGGAAAAAAAATCTCTTTCCCCTTCTCCCGTAATCTTAACATGAGGAGAAGGCTTGCAGTAACTAAAAGAACCCAGGGAATGTTAGAGTATGTTGCAAAGGAAACCGCATAATGAAAGAGACCCTGCTGTCTCCTAGCAAGTAGACCTATTAAGCCTCTATCTAGACAGCAACAGTGTTTGCCAAACCAGAAACCCAGTTAGACATAGGTATATAGCTTGACAAAGATTTTTGTTTGTGTTTTATTTATACCTTTAAAGGTTTTAGAAATAAATTCCCATTTAAAAAACACAGTATCAAAATGCAAATATTGAAATATATAAAAATTACTTGCAATGCTAACCCTACTGGACAATCTGGGATATGTCTAGAACAGACACATCTAATGCTAGCTTCCTCCCAATTAAGCCTGGGAATTGTGATTGACTGGGACTTCTTGCTTACAAAAGAGTTCTTTCCCCCTTACTCAATGCAGTAAAGACACGGCGGGGGGTAGCAATCTTTGATTAACAATGAGAGTGGCTGCCTCTAGAAATGAAACTCTAAAGTAGTAAAGTAGGAGAATGTCTTACATTTTTTGAACCAAGTTTACCTTGAAAAGTTACATCTTCCTACTTTTTTCTACAGTGATTTGCAAAGAACATATGTTTAATTCTAATCATAACATGAATCCAATATAAAAGGCCAAGGTATATTTTGGTGTATTAACCTGGTGATGAAGGTGACTGTAGATGGCTAAGAGTGACCAAGGGTGGCTGAATAAATGGTCCCTGAAAAAGAGTGGGTGGAGCAGAGGTAGAGAAATAAGGTCACAAGTGCTGGGCTGATTGGTTAGGTACTAAGCCAAATTTGTATTTTTATCATAAAAGCAATGGCAAGTCACTGAACTATTTTAGAAAACAATATGAGTTATGATCATGGAACTCAAGGGCACTATGGGAGGTCACGGCTAACATTTCCAAACTGGATGAGGAAATCAGGGTAGGTCCCACGGAGGAAGTGACGTTGAATCTGATAACGAAAGGAAAAGAAGAGCTAACTGAGAAAGAAGAGGATGGTGTGCTCTAGATAAAGAAAATGTAAGAGACTATTGCATTCAAGGAAGTGAACAAAATCCAAAAATGGCTGAAGCTTGACCATGGAGGTGTGAGGACACGATGCGACTAGAGAAGTAATCAGTGTATAGACCACGGAAGGCTTCGGAAGCAGGTTTTAAAGTTTATACTTATGCATGAGAACTTCAGAAATTCATCAAAGGGGATGGCCATGATCAAATTTATGTTTAAGGAAGATCATTCTGGCTGCAGTCTGGGGAAAAGGATAATATACTATGGCTGTGATCCTTAGGGAAATAAATATGTATTCCTATGGGATATCTTCTTGCTGCATAGACTTACATAACTGGGAAAATTTTTCTTTTTCTATTAATTTGTTCAGTTATGTGTATGTGTGATTAAAAAAGTGGAACATGGGGCTAAAATAACAGGGGTCCTTCAAAACTTGCAAAAAAGGAAATAAGATTGCATGTGCTTAGAAGATTTCATGGTATAATCAGTGCATGCTAGATCGTAGCAGAGATGGGCAAAGCTTTCCAAAATTTAAATGTCTCTGGCCAGAGCATTTGTCTAAATGCAAAAACTTACCTAAAAAGAGACTGATCATCCTTGCAAACCGAGACAAAGGGAAATAAGCAAGGCACATCTTGGTGGTATGATTCTAACTGGCATCCAGGAGAAAGGGTGTTGCCCAGTGGACTTTGGGCAATATGGCACCACTGCAAAACCATTTCTCTTATGGAGACAAATATGTGTCAGATTGACCAAAGGAATCACATATAGAGATTTTAAGAGAAAGTACAAATGCCTGGCCCTAATCCTAGTTCCAAGATGGAGCCCAAGCTTCTGAAAATATTGTCAACTCCACTGGTCCTCAAGACCTAGCTAGGGTGGAGAATCACCATTCTATCAGGCAATCTTTGCCTGACATAGCAATCAATTTAATCTTTTTTATACTGGTTCAAGGTTCGCCACACAATCTCTGGTTATAATTTGGTTTCAAATGTAGATCTCTGTACAGAGAAAGAATGTGTTGATTCTTGCCACACAAGTATCCCAGTTCAAATAATCATTACATTTCTTTTTGTGAACTGATAAACTGGCATTGGCAATTCATATAGCAATCTTAATATACCTCATGAATATAAGAATGTCTTTGAGAGAATAATATTTGTCCCTCAGAAATGGCAAATCAGGTTTCAGAGGATGTAAGCCTTGAGGACCATCTAACTTCACCAAGATGACACCATCATTGGAGCCTCTGTAGGGATTGGCTCTCAGGTGTTACTGACTTTTCATTAACCTTACTCAAATGCTTTACCCTCCCCCGCAAATTATCAAATAACAACATTTTTAATTCAAGCATATATAGTAGTAGTTTTGAAGTGAGAATCCAGGTACTGGCACATTGAACATATTCCCTAATGAGTCCCCTGATTGTACTGAAACTAAATGCCCCACTTACCTTAAAAATACTGTTTTCATCATCAAGGGAAAGTGTTCCCTGCAGTGTATTAAGCTGCTCTGGGGCCAGAGGGAAAATATTAGAATTTAAACATGGAAATGAATATAAAACATGCATCATAAACTTCACAGACCCAGCAGCAGGTACTAAAAGCGGTCTTTATTTTATTAAAATATTAAAGGACTACTCAGTGGAATAAGTGGGACCAAAGCTGAGCTTCAGTAGGTATTGTTCTGGCTTTACAACAAAGTTGCTACCCTTTTTCAAATGTAAATGAAGAGTATCTTTTGTCATCAACAAAAGTTACAAGGAACAATAGAGAATGGAAGAAATGTCATAAAAGTAAATGGGAGAAAGCACAGAGGTGGATAATTCATTTGCAACATCCTTGAAAACATGCCAGAAATCCTTATCTACTGAGGGAGCTGCAGTGGGGAATGAGAAATCTCTTATCCCACAAAGGAGGGCTCCTTGTTTTCCTGTGGAGATGGCGCTGGGCCAGAGTAGCCATCCATCCAGAGGAAAACAGAAGAACACAGTTTACTAGAAGGAGGCCCAGGTGAAAACAGAGCGACTTGCCAAATGAAAAGGAAGAAGACAATTGCTGGCTGTTTTCCAGAGTCCCCTAAGGCAGGACAGCACTGGATGCATGCTGGGCGCCTGAGGGTCCCTGGGGCTTCTGTAGGAGACACCCCGAGTGAATAAAAGAAAAGCTGACACCTCAGCACTGGCTCAGGTAGCAGTAAGAAGCTGGGCCTCTTAACATTCCAGCAGTCCAGGCACCCTTACCACACAATCCAAGTCTAAGCTACAAGGGTGTTCACCCAGAAACACCCATTTTAATGTGTCCTCAATTTAACCTGGTATTAGGAATATAGAAGTGAAGTAAAGGAGAGGTAACAGCATGATATGCTCAAATTGTATCTCCAGGCTGACAATGGGGTAGTGAATGCATGGTTAAGTGAATGGATTTGGGAGTTAGAAAGCTGTGGCTTTGTATGTCATTTCTGTCACTGACATATTGTATGATTTTGTACACATTTCTTAACCTCTCTGGGCTTTCTTCACCTCATGTATTAAATCAGAAAATAATACCTTTACCATGGGTTGTTATGAAAGTTAAATAAGATGCTTGATAAAAAGATTTAGCTCAGTGTTTGGCAAAAGTGTCTTAAACCAGCAAATGAGTGGTATCAGGGCAAGAGAACATTTTGAACTGTTATCCGTGTTTTTTCCCACTCCACTTCTACACTCACTCCTCATTTTATTTCTTCACATGAATTCTGTGACCCTTCAGCCGTGACAGCCACACAGGAGTTACCCCTTACTTGAGTGAAAAGTGTCCACATAGAACCAGGACTGGGAAAGAACCAAGATTATAAAAGAATTCGACTCTTGTGTTTTAAGAACTGTGATGCAACCAAAGTCAGAAAAGATTTATAAGAATATATGAGCATGCTTTATTGTCTCTCTCCAGACCAAGATTCTAAACCAGAGAAGAGAGAAGTCTGTTGACACAGGGTTAGAACAGAATAGAGAGAGATGGCTGATTTTGACCAAAGTCCCATCACTCATCAATCCTAAGGAACCACCAGCAGAAAACTGGGTCAATGCCCACATATGGTTCACTCTCCATTCCTGCAATCCATGCGCACCACCTGACTTGAGCAGCTCAGTTAATTTTCTTCTCCTCATCTCATGAAGATCACCCAATGATTGTAGGAAAGTGACCCCCATTTGTTCCCCAAGACAGTGTTCACTCCTCTCTGACTCACTCTGTGACTCTCCTTCAGTGATCTGAACACTCATTAGCCTGGGCACCTTAAAAGGCTGATGATGGTTCAAAAGGAAAAGTCCTCAATATCCAGCAAAGATGTTACTTGGTAGCCCAGGTGGAAATCTCTCACTGAGCTGGGACTGTGTGGCTTACCTGCACTTTCCATGTTACAATACCTGTTTTTATTTTGATCTGTACCCATAAAATCCTCAGGCAAATTCTGACCATCCACCATCCCTAATTTAATCTCAAGAAACAAAATAAAAATCAGGATTCCATGATTGCAAGGAACTCCCACTAGCTAAAAATTAAAAAATTGTGATTCTATTCTGTTGCCTTGAAATATGCAGGATGCAAAGAGGCCCATTTCCGTGGCAGCAAAGTAACCAGTTACTGTTCTGAGCCATGCCTGAAATGTGACCCTTAAGAGGAATCCCGAAGGTTAATGCCACCTCTCTACTTGTCACTGGTCTCTTCGCACCTTGGAGTAGCTGGGCAACTATCTGTACAGTCAGAAAGGAGAACCCATTTTCCTGAAATAAATCAGCTTTACAAAATTAGGCAGGAGAGAGCCAAGGGAGAGCTCAATGACTTTCTCTGGGGGCACAGAAGGTAATTTTCAAAATTTCTAACTTACCTTTAAGAATTTGGGCAACTCTGATGTCTTGGGGTTTGCTACACATGAAACGGTGAAAATGCGAGCAAACCAGAGAGAACATGTATACAATCAGTTAAATGAAGCAAAGAGCAAGGTGCGAGTTTTCCATGAAGAATGTCCTCAAAGAATTATGTTGAGTAAAGAAAGCATTTGTAAGTAGTGCCTATGTGATGGGCAACTACCATGGGAGTTTGGTTTCACTCCTATCTTGCTTCCCTTAATGGGGCATTATATGGAGTCCACAGGGAGAATTTCAGCATAGGTTGTATCGGAAGGTTTCCTAACTGAACTTCAGTATTGATAACACTAATGGAGTACAAGAAATATCAAAACCCTTATAACACACTGTGCATTAAAATCTTTACCTTTCCCTTTCTTACTGTATCGTACCATACCATGCCATACCATACTGTATATTCCCCACTTTTCCTTCACTCTCCATTTTCAACTGATCATAAAGTAAGAATGCAAATGACCAATGGAGTGTGCGTCATGAAGGCAGGAACCACATCTGTCTTGTTCTCTCATAAACCCATAGTGCCGAGCCTAGTGTCTGATTCATAGTAGGCCCCTATTCATTCATTTACTCAGTCAGTCAGTCCACAAGCATTTGTTGAACACCAACTACACACAAGATACTGTTCTAAGAGCTTGATGCACAACAGGGAACAAAATACAGTCCTTGCCCTCATTGCACTTAGATACTAATGGAGTGATTCAAACAAAAGACATAAAATGTCAATCACTGATAAATGCTTTAGAGAACAATAAAGCAGAATAACGTGACAGAAAATGTCACAGGAGTGTAGATAGTGAGAGGAAGGCACATACAGTTTGTGGTGGTCAAAGACCTCTCTGAAAAAATGACATTTAACCAATGAACTGAAAGAGTCATGTAGTTGCCAAAAGGACCTTGTAGTGTCCAGGTAAAGGGACAGCTAGTCCAAAAGTACTGAAGAGGGACTGTGCTTGGGATGTTTAAAGAACAGTAAGGAGACCAGTGCAGCTGGAACCAACTCTAACCAAGCCAGGGTGGAAGCCGGCAGATCAATTAAGAGACTGATGAAATAACCAGGTCAGGACAATAACAGCATGAACTAGGGGAACATGGGAGAGTGGTAGAAAGTTGTTGGGTTCTGGTTATATTTGAAAGATAAAAAGCTGACAGGATTTTTCTGATGGATTAGAAATGAGGTGTGGAGAAAGAGAGGAGTTAGGGATAAAAAGATTTTTATCCTGAGCAAATAGAAAAATAGAATTGCCATTTACAATGTGGGAAGACCGTGGGAGAAGCAAATTTTGAAAGCAGAGGCAGGCATCTATAGTTCAGGTTGGGGCATGGGAAATCTGAGTTACTCATTAGACATCCAAGGGCTATTAAATAGGCAGTGGGATATAGAAACCTAGTGTTAACGGAGTGGCCTGAGATAGAAGATGAACTTTTAGAATTAACATGATATTAAGGATATTTAAAGACATTAGGCTTAGTAAGTGAATGAAAAAAATTATTATAAATAAAGAAAACCATCAACAACTAAAACTAAGGACTAAACCCCATGATTTAGAAGTCCGAAGGTTAGGAAACAATCAGCAAACTGAGACCAAGAAGAAGTAGCAGGTAAGTAAGATAAGAAAACCAACAGCGAGGACTCCAATCACTATTTTTGTTGAAAATGAATAAGTGAACAAAATCATGGGTTCTGGGGCAAATACCAAGGTTGATCATTCTTGTGCTCCTACTTACATATGGTCTTAAAAAGACAAATATAGTTATGAAGGCCAATATTCCTAATAGGAACATTTCAAAAAGGGACTATCCCAGGAAACCCAGAGTACCAGTTCTGGGCCTCAACCTTCCCTGTGAAGCTGTAAAGCATATCAGTTAAGAGTGTAGCACTGGGACCAGACTCTGAGAGTTCTCATTCCAACTCCATTATTTACTGACTGCATACTTTGACTAAGTTATTGAGTTTTTCTCAGCCTTAGTTTCATCATCTGTATAATGAGCATTTATGAGAATATATCTCACAGAGCTGTTGAGAATATTAAATGTTAAGCCACACAAACTCTCTGAACAGCCTGTGGCACTCAGGAATTACCCAAGTGGCTATTTTTACTATGTGGCACATGACAGGTGATCAATGACTGATTCAAATTTGTTTTTAGCCAAAAATTCCCTCAAAAGAAAGAACTAGAAAATAAAGCTTTTGTGAGGCATTCCCATAGGGCCCCCAATTTTTTCTTAGTATTATTGTATTTCTATTTCATTCCTTAACAAATGCTATACCTAGGGCCCTGCTACTAACTCAATATTTCTCTTCACATTGTGTGCACTCCCCCAATCTTTTAAAAAATCTTCATGGGTGCTAAGGAAAGTCCTTGTGTCTTAGTTTGTTCAGGCTGGTAGAACAGCATAGATTGGGTGGTTCATAAACACAAATTTATTTTTCATCATTCTGGAGGCTGGGAAGTCTAAGATTAAGGCTTTGGCATATCTGGTATCTGGTAAGAAAGCAAATTATCCTCTGATTGATCTGGCTGATGGGACCTTCCTGGTTCATAGAAGGTCTTCTTGCTGTATCCTTGCTTGGCAGAGGAGTTAAGGAAGCTCTTTGGGGCCTCTTTTATAAGGGCACTAATCTCATTCTTGAGGGCTCCACCCTAATGACTTAGTGATCTTCCCAAAGGTCCCACTCCAAATACCATCACATTGGGGATTAGGTTTCAATATCTGAACTTTGGAAGATATAAAGGTTCAGTCTATAGCACCTTGTTAAATTAAAATGTCTCGCTTTAAAAATATCCTTCTCTGTTTTGTTAACATATTAAGGATTAGACATTCCTAAGAAAGCTAATCTAACAAGAATCATATTTTTTTCCATTAGGAAAGCAAAGGAAAATGAATATTTTTTTCTATGACTAAAAGAAGTGAGAAGAAATTTGTATAGTAATACTGGTTTCTGCATTCTTTTCATTCATTCCCATTTAGTTCTTTAATTTTGGTTTCAACTTTGAATTGTTTTTCCTTGAAAAACCACTCCTTTCTACTTGTTCTGCTTCATCTCATACTCTGGTGAAGGCAATTGAAATTGAACCCTATTTTCCTTCTTATGTGTGTGGTACACAAAGAAAGTTCAATACACAGTTGACCTCACCAGCCAGATCAATCAGAGGATAATTTGCTTTCAAAGTGACTCTTTGATTTTCAAAAGAAGGTCCCAATAGGATTTCGTTAAATAGTTTGTATCTGTAGGACATTGTTACTACAATCAATTGTTGAGAACTTGATTCAGCATATAGTAAATACTTAAAGAATATCTATTTTTGTTGATGATTATGATCTACATTATACTATAGGTATTTTATATTTATATATTTATCTGTCCCTCCACTAGAGTCAGGATGGCAAATGGATTTTATTGCTTGTTCCGACTCAGATTGATTAGAAAGAGATGCCCAGAGCATTGTGTTTAAAAGGATTTTAAGGCCAAATGCAGGTTCAGACAGAAAGAGCACCATGACCAATTAGAAATGTCTGATGTGGGAGCAAGGCAGGGTAGTGACTACCCTGTGCTTATCAATCTGCACGAGCAGTCAATGTCTTCAGGGAAAGATATTATGCATCTTTGAATTGCTCAGGGAACAGAGCGCAATCCATGGCATAGGTAGACAAAGAGTACAGTCACTGAATTCAGTTAAGTGGAAGAATCATGACTTTCAAGACTATTTTCAATAAACCAGGCAGCTTCCATATATATAGTGCTTTTGTCACCAACCAACACATCTACTAGTGAATATCTATCAGCTGGAAGTTCCTCTATAAATTCATTGTTAAATTCCTTCCCTCCCTCCTTCAAAAGATCAGGGTTCACACACATACACACACACACACACAACTCGATCATAAACCCATGATAACAGAGATTTTGGTTTTGCTTTGGTTTATCTTATAGGACGTAGGTGCCTCTAGGACTATGTCTATACTTACCTGCTCTATGTTCAAGAGCATGTTTATCTGTTCTATTCACTAAAGTCATGAAAATAGCCAAGTAAAACACAAGTAAACATATCTGGCCTAGAAGCTATATAAATACCATGTCACAACTTTGCCTTCGGTCTCCTAAATTAAAAGGTGCTTATAGTCCTTTAACTAAACCAGATTAATCACTGAAAAGGTATACAATCCAAAAGCATTCTAATTTGTCAATAAAACGGTCACAAGATTAGGAGAATTTTGACTGACTAGAATAACAATGATAAAAATTTCAGTTCATGAAGTCGCTCTGGACTTTTAGCAGGAAGCTTCCTATCTTAGGTGGCATGACTGAACAACCCATAAAACTCTGTGGAAACATCAATAATCATGAGGCAAATCTTACACACAGCACATTGCATGCATTCTTTAGCAACATAAATGTTTTCTTAATTTCACCCAAATTTGTTACAAAGCTGGGTTACATGGAGGACCTCCTGTGGGTCTGTAAGCACACTAAAATTTCAAACAAATTTGGAATGTGGGCACATTTTTCTGAGAAGAAATTCTAGGGAAAAAATCCAAAAATAATTAAGAAGACCCCCTACAGGGACTTGACTTTGTAATTCATGACCACCTACCCTTTCCTTTCTTCCATACCTCATCTTCATTTATCTTAACTCCAGATACAATTTGTGAACTTGTTAGTTTTTTCCAAAATATATGTTATATATGTCAAGGAGGAAAGGGTAAAGGGTCATATCCGGTATGGCAATCTATTCATCATCCATACTTAGCAAAAGGAAGTGCTCAGTAAACATTCGATGATGGGAGGAATGAACCATCTATTTATAATTGTGGAGTTATTGAGCTGTTAAGTAAGATTACTACAGGCCTCCAGTTAGGGTTTGATTTGGTGTCACTGTGTTCACGACTTGGCTTTTTTAAGAGCTACAGAAGAAGGAAGAAACTCATTCTAATTCTGAATTTAAATATTACAATAGATAGCAATTAGCACAGACATCAAAGTAGTGGAGAAAATTTCACCATTAAGAGGATCAGGATGTTATTATTATAACCAAAGAAAGATGATTAGATGCAAACCTATTATAGAAGTTGCTAATAAAATAAAGCCTCATAAAATGGGTTAAATTACCTCCTTAATATTAAACAAATGGTTTTACAGAGGTATCTTGCTGGAGCTGAAAGTGAGGGCAAGTCATAGCACATTAACTCTCCTGTGACTGCGTTCCGTAACAAAGAAAAAATGAACACATAAATGTAGTCACAATCTTAGCAATATTTATGGAGCCACCTCATTCTCCAATAGCTTTCATACATGTTCTCACTCTTTATTAGACTGGAAGGCATATCAGATTAGGTTCTGGGTGTTTAAGATTCAAGTGTAGAACCTACTGGAATCTACAGTTATTTAACCGATAGGGTAACACATATGGCCCCTGGCAGCCTTTAGGGTCAAGACCTTTCCTCTGTAAAAAAAGAAGATTAAATTCTCATTGCATTTCTTTCTCCCATAAATACATAGATCACTGAGACAGAATTTTCATGTCTCAGTGTCATTCTTTGGCACTGGAGGGCAAATAATAAGGTTCTAAAATAGTTCCCATATAGTATGCAGGAACAGTCTTGTATTCATAGGAATTACATGAAATCATACAATGCCTTAACTGGTCAAAATTATTATTAAACTCAGCAAAAAGTACATAGCCCTTCCAAAGAAAGAGAAAAATGGCTTGCAAATGAGGTGACATATCTGTTTAACAGCCAAGGACAGCAGTGCAAAATAATTTGGGCCAGGAGGCAAACCCTACCTTATCCAATTGAAGAGTGCAGGGGAACTCAAAGTTGTCAGAACGCAATTATCCCTGCTGGAATTTGGGCAGGCCAGCCTCTGACACTTCCAAGCAATGCCGTAGGCCTTTTCAATGAACATGAGGTCTTCAGATTGAATTTTACTTCAATTCAAGGTATAAAACCTGTACTTGGAGAATATGAAGCACAGAGATATTAATTAGTTCACTGCTGTCAGGTTTAGAATTGCCCTCATAGAGATCAATAGGTCTAATGCCTTCATTTCACAGAAGGAAACTGAGGCCTAGAGAATATCACACAATAAAGAAGTGAGTTAATAATTTGGCTTTTTAATGCTCCCTTCTGGGTTCCTGGGTCTGCAGTTTCCTCCATTCAATATAATTCAACAAGTATTTATTAGCTCCTGCACTGTGCTGGACCCTTTGCGAGGGTCCTGGGAATTTGTAGAGATGAGGGATGATCAATAAATGGGAAGTCATGAAGACGACTCATTTTCCCCCATCATCTGCTCTTCTTCCTCAGTAATAGAATTCCTAAATTTTAGATAAGTACATGGATGTCCTGAATTGAGTCCACATTCCCCAGCATTTCCTGTGTTTCAGATAGATTTGGTCATGTGATTAAGTGTTGGACAATGGGTATAAGCAAAAGCAGTGTGTCCAACTTCTGGGCAGTACCCTTAAAGTGATAGGATGTGCCCTTCTCCAACCATGTCTCTCTTCCTGATGGTGAAGAAGAAGCATCCATATTATACCCTGAGGTGACACTGAGAGTGGGGGCACACATGGCAGAAGATAGAAAGAGCCTGGGTCCCTGACACCATGGAATGTCATAGGGCCTAGGACTACTTACTTGTACTTTCACACGGAAGTCAAATTTCTAACACATTTAATCCACTTTTTTTGGATTTCTAGCCACTTGCAGTCAAAACGAATTCTAGAATACATTAAGTCCTATGCCCTTTACATTTTGCTTCATGGCCTCCAGTTTGTAATGTCCTTGCATGAATCTTGCCAGATGGAACTGGAATTTTAAAGGATATGGCAACCTTAGAATTGGAATGCCCCAGCTTTGGCCCTGTGGCAGGCAGTGCAAGTGACTAGTTTGGAGTGCTCATCTCACCCAGCTTCATAGGTTGATGTGACCTGGTTTCATCATTATGATCAGCAGCAGCAGTAGCATTACTCTTGTAGTAGTAGTGGTGTTCACTGTCTGCCTAGCAATATGATATTTAATTAAATTCTCAAAACCACACATAACAGAGGTGATTATCCCCATTTTACAGATGCAGAAATAGAGTTCAGAAATGTTAAGTGACTTTGAAACAAAACAAGTGGTTTATCCATGGCAGAACTTATCAAAAATCCCAGTCCCTTAGTAATTGTACCTTACTTCTTCCCACCAAGTGACACCTGGTAAGAACAGGCTTGTACAGAATTGCTACAACTATAAGCATCCAGTAAATCAGTTCACAAATGTTTATTTCATTGCTGTAACAAGCTACCCCAAACCCTAGTGGTTTACTTACATCAACAATCATATTACATGATGATTTTTTGTGAGATAAGAATTCAAGCAAGCTGCCCTGAATGGTGTGGCTCGGTGAGCTGGGCATCATCCTGCAAACAGAAGAGTCATCAGTTCAATTCCTGATCAGGGCACACACTTGAGTTCGGGGTATGCAAGAGGCAACCAATCGATGTTTCCCTTGCAAGTCAATGTTTCCCTCTCTCCACTCCTCTATCTCTAAAAATAAATAACTAAAATCTTTCAAAAGAAAAAGAATTCATGCAAGCTTATCTAGGCAGTTCTTTCACTCCACATGGCAATAACCGGGGTCACTTGAGGACCTTCAGTTGGGGATGGTCTGGTCCGGAGGTTCCAGGACAGTTTCAATCATATGCCCAGCAACTTAGGAGGGCACACTAGAAGTCTGGGCTCAGCTGGGCCCTTCTCCCTCTCTATGTAGTCTCATGCCTTCCACATAGTCTCTCCAGCTGGGTAGTTGGACTTCTGACATGATGACCCAGGGCTCCAAGACCAAGTGCTCCAAGAGACAGGAAGATAAAGCTAAAAATCTCTCAAGGCCTGGACCTGGAACCTGTCACAGTATCTCGTTATATTCTATTAGTCAAAGCAGTCACAGAGCCCACCAGGATTTGAGGAATGAGCACATAGACACCACCTCTTGATGAGAAAACTGTCAAAGAATGTGCAATCAACTTCAATCAATCCCAACACTGAAACTACTAAAGGAAATTTTGCAAAAACAGGAAGGCAGATAATTTGGCAATTTGAAATATGTATGCATTTTCTAGGGGTATCATAACAAAATACTATTGGGTGGGTGGCTTGAAGAACAGAAATTTATTTTCTCACATTTCTGGAGGCTGGAAGTCCAAGCTCAAAGTGCCAGCCGAGCTCGTTTCCTCTGAGGCCTCTCTCCTAGGCTTACAGGCAGCCACCCTTTTGCTTGTCCTTACATCGTCTTTCCTCTGTACACATGCATCACTGGTGTCTCTCTTCTTATAAGGGCACCAGTCATATTGGATTAGAGCCCCAACCAACATCCTCACATTAACTTAATCACCTCTTTAAAGGCCCTATCTCCAAATAGTGTTACGTTTTGAAGTACTAAGGATTAGTATTTGAACATATGAATTGGGGGTGAGGGCAGTGAATACAATCCAGCCCATAATAAATGTAAATCTGATGTCATTATATAAGTGGAAAAACTGAAGTCCAGAGAGAGAAGATCATTAGCCAATGTCAGACAATACAATTAGTAATAAAGTCAGAGTTCATATTCTTTCCAGTGCAGGCCCTGTTCCAACATATCAGATGATTCCAAGACATTACCAGACTCACAGGAGGCAGAAAACAGAGGCAGGGGATACCAACAAAGGCGCAGTGTGGGAGCCAGAGAGTCCTCCTTTTTTCTTGAAGTTTTAGGCTCTCTACAATTGTCTTTATTCCAAATCATTGGGTTTACCTCCCTCTCAGCAGACCCAGATCTCTGGCCAGCTTGTTTCTTTTCCCATTTCTGAGCTGACGTTTCTGGCATTAGGTCACTATTTGGATTCTGAATCACAGTAGTATTGGAGAATATGATGTCGTTGTTTTTGCCTCAACATAGATCTGTCAAGACTTTAGGAACATCTCCTCATGTGATTTGTAAATTCAGACCCATTCTGGGACTCTGAGTCATCACATTAGTGCCCCCTAATTTGCAGTGTATACCCCATCTTTGATTTGTAGTTCTTGGATTTCAAGAATAACCTGCATCTTAGAATGGAGTTTGCCTATGTTCTGTCTAGGCTTTTTCGAGGATGCATCTGCTACCTTCTAGGATGGAAGTGGGGGAAGGGGAGACTCCAGAAATGGTTTAAGCCTTCTCAGAACATAGTGCTATTAGTGTTCAATGCCCTTCTTCCCATCTCACCTTGCATTCTAATCTATGTCCCTATGTAGCATGAGGTTAGAAAACAACTCTTCCCAGAGATAAAAGGAGCAGTTTAATTCCAACTTATGTAGCAAAATTATATTAATCTTCAATCGTATAGCAGCCACAGCATAGAGGATGGAGAGGACAGTTAGGTAATCAAGACTCGTTAGTCACAATACTCTGTCTGACACAAGTAGACAGCAATGAAAGCAATACTGAATATATTAAAAGAGGGAGAAAGCAAGGAGGAGTTAATTTATTTCTGTGATTTAAAGCATAAGCTTTCGAATCTGAAAATCCTAAATTTTAATTCCCACTCTACCACTCACAAGCTGCTTGACTTTGGGAAAGTTAGTTAACCTCTCCACACTTTTTCTCCAGTAACAGTCACATTATTAAGAGGATTAAACAGCAAAATGTAGGTAATGTCCTGAATACCATGCCTGGCACAGAGTTAGTGCCCAATAGATGGCAGCTATCATTTTAATCTGTCTCGCAGTGTGGCTGTAAGAATCAAAAGACCTAGACTCTTGATCCTTCACCACCCCCATCCCTGCTTTTCCTCCACTTTTCTCCAGTAAGTAAATGATTCCTTCAAACATGCCCTTCCTTGCTCATGCCAGGATCCTCTTTTCTCATTCCCCATACACCAATCACCAGGTCCTTTGACTTACTTCCAAAATATACGTCACATCCACGCAGGAGTACAGGGTAGTATGAAAGTGGAAATGGAGGATCCCATGTTGTGCCAGTGGAGACAGAGACAGAGATAACAGCATACATATGGGGCCCTCTACATTTCTAAGGAAAAGCTAGAGAGAACTGCCTCCTCCTACCTGCTTTTCTGAATTTCTTACCATTTGCAGCAACCTGACACCACTTAAAGCAGTGGACTCAGAGCAATCTCACACCACAAAGTTTGTCTTATTGACAAGACACAGAACTAAAACCGAATTCTGACAGAGGACTAGAGTTAATTCATGAAATGACTGATATTTTCCAGATAGTTCATTGGGGGATTTTCAGAGTTTCTGGAAAGTGTACATATTCCAATACCAAACAGACAAAACTACATGATTATCAACTCCACGAGTTCTATACTCCCCTACTGAGAAACGATAGTGTTGACCAGAGTGAGCTGCAAGACCTTCGATTGCTGAGCTTCAAGGATCAGTGAAGATGTAAGGATCTCGTATGCAAATTCGTGAGCAACGCTTTCCAGAATGGATGCAGAAGACAAAGTAATTCAGAGGAAGATCCCTGCGTATTGTAACTGATTATTTACATTTCTTTGCTGAAGTGATGGAAAAAATACTCTTTTGGGATAAAGAGGAAGCAGAAATGTGATGTGTTACAGAAGCAGAATCCTTGGGCCCTGGGGAATGCTGGTAAAGTTCACCATGTGTTCTGAGGGCAAGCCTTCTATAGGATTAATTAATGCCCATTTGACGTGTTCTCAGTTAATAAACAGATAAGATCCCCCTGGCCTCCTCATTTTCTGTCTCTCACTTTTTTCCTGATCTAAATCCAGTGTTTACCCCTCCTTTGTGGCTAGTGGAATTTTGCCAATAGGAATGCTGCTAACTGAGGGCCTTTAGAAAAACTACAGCCATTCTTCTGGCCTTCATTCCTTGCCAGAATCCTTCTACTCTTGTTTCCATAAGGTACTCTTGTCGCATCCTATTACTTCCACTACTTTTAGAATGATATCACCTCAGTGAGTACCATCTTTTCTCTCCTTAC
Organism: Glossophaga mutica; assembly: GCA_039655065.1. Taxonomy (NCBI): domain Eukaryota; kingdom Metazoa; phylum Chordata; class Mammalia; order Chiroptera; family Phyllostomidae; genus Glossophaga; species Glossophaga mutica. Next base: position 27,744,383 of record CM077308.1, read on the forward strand.
AAAAGAAAACAGACCTAGTTTCTTTTGCCTTTCAGCAGAAGCAAATTCCCCAAATCCCTCTGTCATTCTGGTTGCCTTCTGCTATGCTTTCTCTAGTTCCAAAATAACCTATTTATAGCAAGAAACCCAGAATGAGCTCAGGACTCTTAACATGACCTAACCAATCCTCTTTGCATGACTAGAATAATTTTCCCTGACTCCTTTGCAGTTTTGCAATGTGCCTGATATATTCCAAGCAGATTTTCTTTTCTTTTACTCCAATACTTATGAAATAACAAACATTCATGCTATGGCCAATGTTATTGATAAGAGGTTGATATCCATTGTGTTCAGGAACTTTCTAGAATTAATGGGTATTTTACAGATTTTATTTATTTATTTTTAGAGAGGGGAAGGGAGGGAGAAAGAGAGGGAGAGAAATATCAATGTGTGGTTGCCTCTCACGTGGCCTCAACTGGGGACCTGGCCTGCAACCCAGGCATGTGTGCCCTGACTGGGAATCAAAACTGGTGACCCTTTGGTTCACAGCCCACACTCAATCCACTGAGCTATGCCAGTCAGAACAATAACTAGTTAGTTTGTGGTTTATGTAACATTAAGGTTAAAAGAACAGTCTCTTCCTCAATTTATTTTGTGTTACTTGCCATTCACTTAAGTTAATAAAGAGATTAGCTAGTTTTCATTGAAGACATAACACAAATGATACCATAGGCTGAAGCAGGATGTACAAAGTGTGGTCCAACCCTATTACCTGGGAATTTGGTAAAAATGTCAAATCTCAGTCCGTATCCTAGACTCAGATTCTGCTTTTTACAAACTGCTCAGGAGATACATGTGCACATTATATTATCATAAGCATGGTGTAGCACCTGTGAAAGTTTCCTTCCAGATGTTCTAGGCAGATTAAATCTCACGCATACCTACTTAGGTGTCACCATGATATAGACTCTACCACTTTCACTAGTTTTCACTGACTTGCCTTTCCATGATCTTAAGTTATATGATTTTCTTATTTCACTCATTTCCTAGTGTGTTCATGCAGTTAGCTAAGTATATTTGCTTGCAAGCCCTGACCTGACATGTCTTTGACCTCTTTAATCTTCTCTCAGCTTTTTCAATCTGCAACATCACTTCTCCCCTACTTACTACTCACACTTCCTCTTATTCATCTATTGTCTGCAAGATGGTTTCAAAAGAGTTATTCAGTTCTTCCTCAATATTCCTTGTGGTCTTGTTTCAGCCTCATTATGAGGTTGTCTGGTTTTCCTGAAATTGAGTTAAGTCATGTCCAGATCTTCTGTCTCATCTTTACTTGTCAGGCTCAGGAATGCACAGAGGTTACTGCAACCAAATCATCACTTTCTAAGGCTTTCTTTTGCTTGCTTCTTTTTGATGCTCTGATTGTTTCCTTTCTAACTAAACTGGGTTTGTAGATGGAAGATTCCTTGAGTTCTTTTTAAATATGAGCTCAACACCAGGTTCTTGGCAATCCTTGCCTATTCTTGTTTTCAAAAAGCTTTCCAAATTGTGCATCGTGATTCTTTGCTTCTCCTTCTATTGCCTGTGGAGAACCATTAGAGATCAGGAAGTGACTAAGAGAGCCAATCTTTCTTCCTACCTGGTCAGAATCACTCTTTATATCATAAACAGAACTCTTTTGCTGTCTGGTTTTTTTAAGCCTCCAAGACAGCAATTATGTCACCATCTGAAATCTCTCTGTGAACACTCTTCTTCATTCATTATAACAAATGATCCTGAGTTAATGACCAGGAGAAGGCACCGTTGACATCTTAGCAATAATTAACCAAGCATACTTCAACTGTATCATCTTCCCTTGACTTCCTAACTCTTAAAAGGTTATGTCTTGGGTCTATTTGACTCTGAGACTCTTTAGGGTATGAAATTGTTAATATATGGATCACCAGCCCCTATCAAAGTGCCTGGCATAGAATAAGTACTGAGGGGAAGGAGAAGAAGGAGGAGGAAAAGGGAAGGAAGGAAATAATCCATCCAATGCAAGGTAAGATGGAGAGCTTGGCAATTAACTACAACCAAAGAGATTTGGGGAAAAAAAGTTGGGAGGAAGAAACAGAAGTACTAGCTCATCACTGCCACCTTGATACGGGGGCGAGAGTACCCAAACCATACATTTTAATGTGACTTGCTGAATTTCCTTCTAGAAATCAACAAAATAGACTTTGTCTCAAGAAATATTCCAAGTATCTGTTAATTCCTTAAGAAATCCTTCATTGCTAATTTTTTAGACTACTGTTTTGTTACCTCTCTTCCACTAATCTGAGACTCTTCATATTTTCATGCCTCCTAGTCTTTTTAAAATTAAACTATAGTTGGCATGCAATGTTATTTTTTCACATGTACAGCATAGTGTTCAACATCTATATACCTTGAAAAGTGATCACCAAAACAATTCTGGTAACCTTTTGTCTCTGTACAAAGTTGTTATATTACTGACTATATTCCCTATAATGTATATTACATCCCCATAACTTATTTATTTTATAATTAGATGGTGTCTCCTAGTCTTTCCATAGCCCTTTCTTATTAATTTTCACATCCATATTCACAAAGGTACAGGCAGAGGACAAGCTTTATAAATATGGTTTTGGTAGAAAACTGCATGTGAACATCAACCAATTCACCTAAAAGAATGCAACAGTCATAGTTTGAAAGCAAAAATCCTTCCTTCTGGGTTATATTAATACACTTTGCTTTAAATTTGGCTACATTGTTAGGTCATGTTCTTTAAAAAATAAGATTTGTTTACTGTTCAGTTTGAAATGTTCTTCCCATTACTAAAAATGAATGGGGTCAGATGAACCTAGAGAAGTGTGATATTCATATCACAGCTACTAAGAAAATGAGATGACCTCAGGAATAAGTGCTCCTGAGATTAAAATTGTGGCAGGTACAGTGCTTGGCATCTATCTTAACAAATGAAATGACTGTAACCTTTGTTTATATTAGACACTGGATTTCAGCAGATGGAAGAAAAAGAAAACATGTGAGTGGATGGAGATGAAAAGATGGAGAGCTGATATTGCAACAAGAGAAGGGAATTCTCTCTCAGATCACTGAGAAATCGAGAGAGGAAAAAACTGATGTCAACATCATCTCTTTGTTCCTCTCTCCAACTCTCTATAGTAACTCTTGAATATAGCAACACTTGTCCCTCATGTTGCTTCATGTATTGTAGGTGTTATTGATGACTCCAAGAAAGAAGGGTAAAGGTCAAGAATATTCCTTGGGAAATAGTTTTAGTACAATTATGCGTTGTCTAAATTATTTCAAACTGAACAGTCATTCATATTCTGAATCCCAAGCACCACTAGCAACTCAGGGTATCCCATTATAAAATATGGCATTAATTTTCAGAATAAAGATCAATCAGAAAATAACTGATAGTCTCTATACAGACCACAAACTATGGACAAAGAAGTCAGATAAATATATCAGTAGATGACAATGGAGAATAATTATTTTCATATGGTGATCAATTTCCTGTGTTATTTCAAGATTTTAGTTCTGTGCTAGATTTTAAATCTATCCTAGAATAGGCAAAGGGACTTAATTATAGTATTATGTATTGTGCTCTCAGGAAACCAGTTTTGTCCACAAAACTATACCCCAAGACCTCAGAGGATGGCATGTGCCAGCTGTCCCAGTCTTAGGGCAGCATCTGCTGGCTAATTCATGGATCGACAAAAAGTGGCAGTTTGTGGACAATATGAACAGTCCTTTTAGTTGAAGGGAACTGTTGTGTTGGTTACTCTGAGGATGTCTGGCATCCTTTCATAATGACCTAACTTAGATCTCCAGGAGCCTGGCAAGTCTAAACTTTCCCTAATGATGTCCAGCAAGCATTTGTGTGTGTGTGTGTGTGTGTGTGTGTGTGTGTGTGTATACATACATATACACATACCTTGGTTGGAACCTATAGAATAAGGTAGGTTGACTCTAGAAACATCCGTTGAGCGATCTGAACCAAAAACTGAACTTACTTATAGTAGTGATAACCAGGCACCAATGGGGGCTCCAATGAACATAAGTCCACACATAGAATTAGGAAGTAAAACCTGTCTTCCATAAAAAAGGCATTTCTGGGATGGGAGGGGAAAGGGAGAAGGACCTTGAAGTAGCCACTAGATGCTAATGTGCTGTTGCTTCTAATCATTCTGTCGTGTAACTCAGGTCTTTACACATAAAAAGCACGAATGACATTCAAATACAGCGCTTTTGATTTGCATAAAGAAAATGGAAATTGGAAAATGGTCTGAAACTTAAGAGCTAGCCACCATCTGCAGCATCTATCTGCTTCATCCCTACAGTCAATAGCGCCACAACCAGGGCCCGTGACGCGGCTGGTGGGCACCCCTTCTTGGTAACCCTGGAGAGTGAGTAAAATCGTGGTGATGGTGCCAAAACGACGAAACCTGAAATGCGTCTGGAGACTTCCCAGGGCACCTGCGCTCCAGAGAGCCACCGGCATCTCCATAACAACTGGTTTACAGTCATCCTTGGTCCCTCTGCTCGTCTGTGCAAGAGCTGGCTGGAGGTAGGCAAAGGGCAGCTTCAGTGGAAAGATACCTTGGGTTAGCGCCTCCCTAGGTTGGGGAACGTTGCCAATGATCGACTTGTACTTTGTTGCCTGAGATTTCCCGAGTTCTCCCCAGGTCTCCCGTACAGCGCGGCTGCCCTCTCCCACCCCGCCCGCCTTTACCTTTGTGTTGCACCCCGGGGAGGGAGTAGTGATCGAAAGGGGAGGGGATGCAGTTCGTTTCACAGTGCTTTTTCTTCCTTGAAGTTCATCTTTTCCCTTCTAAGTTACTTTCCGCCAACACGTGACTTCCCCACTTCCTAGCCTGCGCAGCCACTAGCGGGGAAGCGCGGGTGCTAACCGCGGGGCTTCCTGGGAGAGCCCCCTCCCGCAGCTCCCTATCCCAGCCCTTCCTCTTCCAGCGCGCGGAGCCGGTTCGCCGCCGCGCTCACCTCGGCACCCCGGCTGCCCCGGAGCCCCCGGATGATGCGGAAGCGACTCCGGGGAAGAAGCACGGAGCGGACGCGGAGCGCCCAGCCGCCGCGGTGGCACCCCTCCCTGCCTTTGCCTGCGGCTGCACACTCCGCGGCGCGCCATGCCGGGCTCGCTGCGCACCGGAGCTGTTAACTCACATTTGAAAAGCTCTAACCCATTAGAACAAACGCATCACAACTTCATTCAACTCAGCTGCTCTAGGGCTCGCTTTACACAGGTTCCTGTGGGCAACTAGTGGTTCGCCCTGGTGCCTCTCGCCTAGTCATCAGTCCCTGAGAGGGAAAGGGAAAGTCGCCGGTCTGATGCGCGCTTCGACGCACGTAGTTGTTCCTAAGGACAAGTCACTCACCCACACACCTTCCCCGGATCCCCCGCCGACTAGCCCCCACCCCGACTTGAACATCACTCACGACCTCATCAGCTGGAGACCCTTAGTCATGATGGCGAAGGGGGAGGGGCACGAACTTTTCTAAGAAGTTTCCTTTATATCCAGGGAGTCACAGTGAGTTGGTCACGTAAACAGCATGGATAGTTAGTTGTCTTCGTTGCCACCCCCCTCGCCCCCACCCCCTGCGTTTTTCTGGTATTATTATTAAAGCGGTAGCCTGCTGGCGCTGATAAGCAACAAGTTCCCCAGCGGTCTTCCCGCCCTAGCCTGACGAGGAGAAGATTTTCTTACCTGGCGACAGAGAAATCTCCCGAGCCGAGCTTAGCTTTTCCAGAGCCCCGGGTGTGACCTGAGCAGTGGGCAAGGGAGCGGTGTGCAGGCTGAGCTATTTTTATGAGGATACCCTGAAACTCCTCACTTTCCCTGGGAACTTTCTGTACCAGGACCCAGTGACGGCCGGCAGGGAGGCAGCTCCAGGAACCAACCGCTACATAGCAGGGCAGTTGGGCAGTCATTGGTAACCTCGCTCATTCATTAGAATCGCGTAAGAACTCAACAGGAAACGTGTCTCTCCGAGTGAGGACGTTTGCGTAAATCTGTAGGTTTTTCAACATCGATGCCAGTTGCTTTGTCTTCTGTAGTCGCCAAGGTGGTTGAGAGTTTAAGCTTGCGGATATTGCAAAGGGTTATTAGATTCATAAGTCACACCAAGTGGTGGGCGATCCACTGAGCAAAGCCGAACTTCTCACATGATGACTTCAAACAAGACACATTACCTTCCAGCATCTGTTGGGGAGACGGGATTTTAAGACACTTGAGTCTCCAGGACAGCAAAGGCACAATGGTGAGTAGCAATAAACCCTGCATTATAATTGAAAAATCTTGACATGTTGCTTAACAACGGGCATATCACAGCTCTTCCTAGCATTTCACACGCCAAAGAACAGCAGCTACTCAGGCCAGGAGAATCGGGTTTTTATACAGTGCAACTTTAAATGGAATCATTTGAGATTTAACACAGCAATGTGGAACTGCGTGGAACAAACTTGGAGCTGGAGAGGGGTGTGTGTGTGTGTGTGTTATATTGGCTGTTCAAGGCTGATGCTTCTCTCCCAGCCTTCCCGCATTTCATCCTTTGCCTCTGTATGTGTGGTGTATGAGCATATTCCATGATTTATAAATGGGCATGTAATTGACATTCGCAAGGGGGGGTTACTTTCACCTAAAAACCATAATGTTATTAAAGGTTGGGGTTGGGGTGGAGTGGGGGTAAGGATGGGGTAGAGACAGGGAGTTTGGGTGCAAGTGGGGGTGGGGTTGGTGGGAGAGAAATAAGTCAGAAGAGCATATCACCAATAATGAAACGGGTAATCCTATCATAGAAGAAAAGGGTCGTATCAACATGTGATCAACTATTAACAGGATGGCTTTGGCAAAGCCATCCGCACGTGACAAAACGTAAGGAAGTGGAAGAAACCGTCCAGAGCAATATCAAGTATCACTTAATTAGAGATTTTTTTTTAGCCTTTTCTTCCTGCTGCGCCGGCGGTGTGTAATGTGTAATCGGGGCGATCCGAGTCCATTCAGCACCTTGGACAGAACCAACGGGTTTGTCCGAGGTGGTGGTATTCCAGGTAGCTGTCTTGGCCACGCAGTAAAGCCAGCCCCGTGTCGCCCTTAAGAAGCGTCTTTTTTGAGGTTCGGCTGGCACTGAGATCGGGGCTGAAGAGTCGGATTTTGGAGTGGAGCATTTGGAAAGCGAGCCCCAGTTTGGTCCCCTCATTGAGCTCACTGAAGTTGGCTTCCTAGCGGTGTAGGCTGGAATAGACTCTTGGCAAGCTCCGGGTTGGTATACTGGGTTAACTTTGGGAAATGCAAGTGTTTATCTCCAGGATCTAGCCACCGGGGTGGTGTAAACCGCAAAGAAGGTAAGCACCGGGGCGGGGACCCCGCAACCCCAATTCTTGAGCTATTTTGATACTCCGTCTTCCAGAGAGGATCCATGGTAGAGGGGAGGAGGTAGAAAGAGAGCGTGAAAGGGGGGTTGTTTCTTGCTATTTGCCCAGTTTGAATTACCCTAGGTGAAAGCCTTGGGGGTCGAGAGAAAAGGGGGGAAAGAGAGGTTTATTTAGTCTGTTCAGTCTTCCTGCAAATATGATGAGTTTAGTTAACTTGGACCTGCAAATGTCTGATTCAAATGTAAGATTTCTCTCTCTTTTTCTCCCTTTCACCTCCCTCTTTTCCGTTCTTTTTGCCGGTGTGCGTGTGTGTATACAGTAGGTTCATTACTAATTATGAAGCTTTTACACAACATTCGATTTCCTAAATTTTGACTTTGTACCGTTTAGAATGAGGCGGTGAAGGTAGAGTGCGGGGAGGAAAGGGGAGGTGGAGGTTGGGGAGAGGGTAGGAGGGAACGTTAAATTTCCAACACAAAATGAATCAAGGTAATTTCAGCTCTTCTAGTGAGAAGGATTCATTCTCTCTGTATCCCTCCCTCTCCCTTCCTCCTTCCCGCCCCCCCTTCTTCCACCCCGCCCCCTCCTTCTTCCTCCATCCCTTCCTCATTCTATCTCTTCCCCTCCGTCGCCCTGATGCCTCGCTGGGTGTTTCTTTCGGGTGGTTCCCCCCCCTCCCTCCCCACGAGTTTCGGGCGCTGCCTTAGAGGGCTCCCGCTTTCTCAAGGGAAGGGGAGCCGCCGAGACAGCGCTCCCGTCCCCCGCCCGGCCGGATGTCTCTCTGAGCCTAGGTCCGAGTCAGTCGGGGTAATTAAGGAAAGGGGGGCCTCTGCTTGGGAGCAGAAGGTGCCTTCCGGGCCGGAGGGCTAGGGAATGGGCCCTGGGAGGGGGCCCCGGCGGCTGGAGAACACTCCGCGCGGCGGCTGGACAGAGCCACCAATCAACTGGGCGCACAGTCCGCCCAGCCACCCCGAGTTTGCTCCCAGAGGCGCGGGCGGAGGGTGGCCGGCTAGCCGAGGGGCTACCGCCGCCGCCGCACCGGTGGGCCGGTGGCGGGGGAGGATCGGAGCTTTTCAGAGCCTCCCAGCCTTCCGTTCTGCCTCCCCCGCCTGGCCCCTAGGGGAGCCGGAGCGGCCAGCGCGCGCAGGAGCGTTGTCCTCCTGCCTTTCCTCTGGGAGCCTAGGGGTTTGCGCTCCCCGGCACCGGCACCGGGGCCACCAACCTCTCCACACTTCTGCAGACCTCAACCCACCCCCTTCCCAGGCCCTTTGTTCCCGCCGCAGAGCGGAGCCCCGGCAGTTTTCGCCCCAGGGCTTGGGCGTTTGGACGCTTCCTTCCTGGATCAGCCCTTCCTAATTAAGAGGCTAGGGCTTGGAGTGGGGGTGGGGGGATCGTGGGGAAAACCTATTTCCGAAACTCAAGACTTGACTCTTCTAGTGAGCCAAAGAATCACCACTCTGCTCAGTGGAAAGGAGGGATTCATAGGCAACGCGAGGATATTGTGGAGATTTAGAAGGAAAAAAAATAAAAAACAGGCACTAGGATCAGATGACGGTGATAGGCTGCTCAGCACACAAAGAGAGCGTAGGGCAGGGTTTACGGAGCAAGCCAGCAGCGAATGGGGCACAGATTGTTCCGAGATCCAGTCGTTTTCTCAGTCAGATCTACGCGAAAGGAGGGAAGGGGAGGGGCAGGGAGGGGAGCGTGGCGGGAGGGGCTGGGCTTGGGGGCGGGGGGATTTCTGATCAGTCTGATGCAATTCCAAGCGTGCTGCAAAGGAACTCCAAGGAGCCCGCATCACCATCGCCACCCACCCTTCCCAGATGGTGCTGTTTTAAATACGGATCTGCAGGGCTGAACGCAGAACTGGGAGATTTATTGCAAAATCCCAAGAAGGGGGGCGGCACGGGGAATGGAGAGGCAGAATTTAAAGGTGCAACGGTTGCTTTTCCCCAATCAAGCGGCAACTGGTCGGATCTATTTTTTCTGTCTGCCAGTCTCTGGATTCTAATGCACCAAGGAAGAGGTGTAAATATTGTGACATTTTGAGGAGACTTGATGGATGAGAAAAAAATCATCTGTCACTCTAAATTGTAGAGTTCCCTCTCTCCGCGAGATTCCTTGCTAGCGATTACTTGCTGCTGCCTAATACAGTTGCTAGGGTTTCAAATGAATGCATCGTTAAGGGAATATTATCCTTTTAGTCGACTTGTCAATTTATCTGACAGTGGAAGCGAGAAAATTGCAGATTTCACGTCTCTGGGAGGCAAGGAGGGAAAATGCTTAACAGTCTTAATTCTTTTAACCTCCAGATCTGTAACAACTTAAATAAACCTCAAAAGCGTCACGTCATCCTCTCGCACACGCACACACATACACGCACGCACATCCTCGACTTGAGAGATGAAATGGTTTCACCTAAATGTACTGGAAATAAATGTCACTTTAAGAATGGTGCACCTGATAGTCACTGTTTATGTGTATTTACATACAGCAAGAGAGCAAGACATTTCAATTGTCCTCTTTAAAATCAGATGAGATTAGAAGGTGATAGGGAGGAGGGGATATTTTTAACCTCAAACAAAACAAAACAAACAAAACAAAACAAAACAAAACAGTAACCTCGCTTACTTTTGTACCTCCTGGTCTTGCATATTTCTGCGTATGAGATTTTAGCTTGGTCTGGCTCCCCCAATGGAATATATCAGTATTAATTCAGATGGAAATATATTCATCCTGCCTGTAGCTTTTTCAGTGTCATTGATAGTAAGACCTACAACACAGCAGTTTTTGGAGGATAGATGAGAATGTCTGAAAGGGCTTTGCAAAGTGGGAAGCAGACATTCCCACTAAGTGGGAGGTATCACTATGACATTCTCTTTGCATACAGCATTTTCATTTGATTGAACCAGAGTACTGGCTATTTTTAAATATCATCTAATTTGTATGGTCAGGGCAGTAAATGGAGATTTAAAAACAAGTGTTTGTTGTTTTTTGTTGTTGTTGATGTTGGCTTACAAAATATCATTTGTCAATTGCCTATCAACGTAAATTGGAAAGATGACCTTTAAAAGATCTAAAATCAACATACATAAGCTTCAGTCATTTGCCAGACTTTTTCTCTGTCAATTCTCTAATCTAAATTCTTAATAAGAGGAGAAGCTAGTGAATTTAGCTTCTTTCCTTTTCCTGGCCTGTCCTCTAGGGGAAGCTTTAGTAAGAAACAACATTCCCAAATCAGCCAATATGAGAGGCAAGGGCCTGGATGACCACAAAATAGATAGTCAGCCACAAAAAACAACATATAAAAATGAGGAAAAGTCAGCATCAAGACATGACTTACAAAGGATTTTTCTTTTTAATTCTGTGATTTGGGGCCCAGGCCTCCAACTTGCTCAAATAACATTCACTCAATCAAATTGCTTACAATCTGTCAGTTAAAACGATGTCTAACTGAACATATTTTTTTATAAAATATACTTCTACCAAATGCCAGTGAAGCGAATCTTTGCTTTTAATTAGGACAGACTAATCCAACCGTTTAAATGATTCTAACGAATATGAACTGATATCATCTGATTTTGAGATTTTGCTTAAAACTAAATTTGTTCCGAAAAGCACTGACTTGCCAGAAAAAATATCTATTTTTGTAGCTTTCTTTTCACTCTGTGGGTAATTTAATGAGTTGCCTATTTTAATTTTACAACTGCTACCTCAGAAGTATCTCAAATTATCTCTCTTTGGCTGGAATCTTTCTCGGCTGAGCCGCTGCCGCTGTGTGTGTGCATGCATGTTTGTCTCTGTGTTTTCTAGTGAATTTAGTCCACAGTGAGTCTCTTACATTTGCGTGCCATGATCCATGCAAAGTGCAGGGAGTGGTACTTAATAAAAATAAACATTAACATTTAGTGAGAGCTTATCATTTATTGCATTTTATGGAAGTGGAGAGGGGAGATGCCTTTAAAGGCAGAAAGATTAAATGCTTAAACAGTAAGAAAATCCCCCCCGCCTTTGGCTTATGATGACCATAATTTTTTTTTAAATGATATCTTACTTTGGAAGTTAAAGCTACTGCTTTAATAAGTGGTTTTTGAGAAAGATATGCATATTCCATGGAGACTAATACCCCAAAGCTTCACAGTACAAAAATCAAAATTTTAATTCTTGCTCCTTGCATTTGTTCTCATTTGGCAATGTCTGGAATGTTCATTCTGAGTTTTCTAAAATTCTGATCAATTTTTTTCTCTCTTTTTCCAACATTCTGAAAGAGTCCTATAAAGAATTCTGCTATAATGCAGACTTTGTGTTTCCTAGTGATATTAGCGTACATACACAGCACTTTGAAAGCTCTTTACAGGTTTCCTTATTTGATGTTTTCAGCCATTGTGTGGGGCAGGACCCATCAGTCACCCTTCACAGGTGACAAAACTCAGGTTCAGAGTTGTCCAAGAACACACTGCCAGAAAGAGGTGAAAACTGACTCAGAATATATTTTCTCACATTTTAAGGATTGTACTTGTTCTTCTCCAGACCCAGTTCAGATATCTGAGGGGGTTGTAGGCATCACTTCCTCCCATTTTGATTTCTTTAATTTTTTTTAAAGTGATCTACAAAGTGTTTCCAAAATGTTGTAGGCCTAAAGGAAAACTGGCCTATTTAACCAGCTTGTCACCTTTCCTTCCTAAGGCATTCTTTCCCTCTCCCACACTAAGGGTCTCAAAGAAGGCAGGAATCCTGGGGCTGACACACCACCTAAGGGACAGTCATTTATTATTTGCCCTACCACTGAAAACAAGCAAACAAACAAAAACAGAACAGGAAGAGCCACGGCCAAGAAGTATTTTACTTTTACTTGTGAGTCAGAATCTGAAGGCCAGAAAGGTTCTCAAAGGCCACAGCCCCACCCACATCTGACATATGAATTCATGCTGGATTGCTTTCTTGGAACTCTCTGGAATTTCATCCCAGTCTTGGATTCCTGGGATCTTGCTTATCTTGGTAGATATTCTGATATTTATGGGCATCATGAGTTTGACTGGCCAATTCCCACTTGGCCCAAACAGTATACTTTCTATAGATCTAACATTCAAAATTTTATTCTATAAGCACTAATTCACATCCTATTATGTGCCAGGAATGTGAACATTCACCAATGAGCAAGACTGAGTGGCACCTATCTTGGTGGAGCTTATAGCTTAGAGACATTACTAGTCCTGCTCCCCAGAAGAGGACAGACTTCTCTTACCTTTCTTAAGAGAACACCATGAACCAGATTAAAAGCCCGAGTTCAAGTTTTGCTCCCAACTAGTTGCTAGTAACTGGGAAAAAATGAATTAGGCTCTCTCAATCTCTATTTCCTGACACATTAAAAAAAAGGAGGATGTCCTCGGGATAAACTCTAAATACCATTTTAGTTCCAAGTTTGGGTGATATGATAGATAACTGTTTCTTGGTGGAAAGTAAGGCCTAAGTCACCCTACCTTTTGATAATTTACTATCTTGGGTGCCATCAAATAGTTAAAAAATACATTATGAAAAATCAAAGCAGTTTATTTGAACCCAAGACAGAAATGATCTAGATATTGAAGCTGTTATTTTCTGAGGAGTGATGACTTGGAAAGTCTTAATTTGAATAAACTTCTGCCTACTTTCTTTGGACAGGCAGAAGTTCTAATTTTTCAGTTATTTCCTTTTAAAATCAAAAATATTACATCCTGACATTGTCATGAATAATACATTATATACACATGATAATAGATAATTAAATTGACCACCCAGGAGAAACGTGAAAGGGAGCTGGTAGCCCAAGGATTGCAGAAGGTGTGTGGGCATTTTGACATCCAGGAAATGCTATAGATCTGTCCTTAGCTAACTCAGCCTGGTGGAGATAATTAAGAAAAAATGTGGGTGTAGAAAGGCTGCAAGCCATTCCCTGGGATTGGCTAGATTGCTGCAGTGGTTCAAAAACAATTGGCACAGCCACCCACACTGGACGTGATTGCCCTTTGATGAGGCAGCTATTGACTTTTATAAAGATGCCATATTTAAAAGAACTTCCGATGCACTGGGGATGACAGACATCATTCTTGAATTCTATTCTACATAAATGGCAAAATATATTTCAAAGTATTTTTAAAAATAAAAAACTAGTGTAGTTTCTAAAAAACCAGCAGTTTAGCAACACGTGACCTCCAAATTTAATAGTTCACTGTGAAGCTAGGAGGTACATGTGGCCTATATAAGACATTTGACCAGTTGTGAGCATTTTCTGGATGACCACAGCAGAAAGAAAGTACTTTGTTGATTTTTAACTTCTGAGTGAAGGTTCAATGCTCTCAAAAATCTTCCCACACTGGGAAAGGGAAATCTAATCAATTGCCCTAAAGAGCAGAAGAAACTACTCTGATATCTTTGTGCCCAGATTGCATGTTAGGGTGTTACAAAATCTAGAAGTTTCTTCAGAACATGCTAAATTTCATACGCATCAGAACCACGAGTCAGAACTGATTTATCCCCAGCTTCAAGGGACATAATAACTACTCACTCTCCCTAGGTACTAAGGTGTCTGTGGGAAAAAATACCCAAATTAGGTGATTGTAGAGGCTCCATAAATATCCAAAGCTTTTCTAACAGGATATTGCAGAGTAAGCAAACAGAAGAGAGAAGGAGACTGTGAAGAAAACTGAGCAGAGAAATAAAAAAGGAAACCAAAATAGGGTTAGTATTTAAAAGGGGGTTTTGAATCAAAGAGTCCTTTCTGTGAGTATTCCTCAAGGGTCGTTTGTCCATCAAGGCTGATCTCTACTGTCCGTGCTCATTATTTTTCTGGTTACTTTGGTAGAAAACAATGTTTCTTCTGCTTTTACCTTCTTCCTCTAGTAAGGACTTCTTTGTCCTCGACAACTTCCATAATCAATGTTTAAGAAAGACCTTGCTAGCTTTGCTCCTTGGGGAATGTTGAGATAACATGGGTTTCATAAGCACTTTTGTGCCATGGACTCTACTCTTTTGGCAGTCAGGTCAAGACTATCTATGTAAACCCTTCCCAGAATAATGCTTCTAAATGAGTAATACAAAGAATAAGATTATAAAAGAAGCCAATTACATTGAAATACACTTAAAAATTAAAAAATAGCATATGACCCTGGTTGGTGTGGCTCAGTGAATTGAGCTCCCACCTGCAAACCAAAGGGCTGCCTGTTTGATTCCCAGTCAGGGCTCATGCCTGGGTTGTGGGCCAGGTCCCCAGTAGGGGGTGTGTGAGAGGCAACCACACATTTATGTTTCTCTCCCTCTTTCTTCTTCACTTCCCCTCTCTCTAAAAAAAAAATAAAAGAAATAAAATCTTTAAGAAAATAGTGTATGTGTGACAGTAATTCAGTACTCTTTAATGCACTAAATAAGATCCAGCAGTAAGGTAAATACCATGATTTTGAAGTAGTGATAAGCACCAATGTATTTTAAGATATCTAGAACAACTGACATGGGACATGAAGGTGTCTATGGTTTTTACTGGTGACAAAATCTGTGAATACTACTCTGCAGCATTTCCCAAACATGTTTGACAACAGAACACTTGTTGCCTTTCAGAACTGGTCACTGAGTTTTCCTTCAGGGCAGAAGAAAACTGGCATTTGAAGAAAACTTTTAAAACTCACTTTTGCTCTTAAACAAGTTGCCAAGTGGAGAAAGAACCAACTGATGAGATGGTTAGGGTATAATAGACATGTTTGTATTGATTGAACTTGCTATTACTCTAAAATTTGTCCTGAATACCTCCAGTACAAGCCTACTGCCCTAGAAATCCACAACTATTGAAAAAAAGAAAAAGTTCAGACTCTGATCATCAACTCAGCATTGCCATAGATACCTGATATGACTTCATGAACCTCAACAGACTATAAAGACTTTATTTTTGTTATTAATACTATACTATGGAAAGTGTATGCAAATTATGATGAAATGGGATAACATTTATTTTGCATTTGTCCAGCGCCAAGTTCTTTGCTTTGCATTTGACATATATTATTATTTAACCCTCAAAGCAACTCTCTGAGATAGATTTACATTCTAATTGTATTAATAATGAAACTGGAACTCAAAGAGTTTAATTTACCCAAAATTATATAGCAAATTTTAATTGGAAAAGTTAAAATTCAACCTAAAATTTTCTGGTTCCAAAGTTCATTCATGTCTCCCTATCTAGTAGCTACCACCCAGATTTGGTTTGGGTTTCCCATTTTTACATTTGCACATACATTTTGTTGCAAGATCGTCACCAAAACCCTTTCAGATGGCTGAAAGTCTCAAAATTAGTGGACACAAGTGTTGTAGAATTATATTGAATCTTTGCTAACCAATGAAAGACTTTCAAACCACTAGTTGTCACCTATCCTTTTTGAAGCCCTATTTTCACAATAACAAAATGGAGAGAGTGACAATACTTGAAATGTTTCATGAGAATGAAATAAATTAATAACAAAATCTAAATTGAGTTCACCGTGGTGAGCATTCTACATTTTCATAGTTAATTGAAACCTCACAACAATCTTTCTAGGCAGAGATTATTATTATTCCTGTTTTTAAAATAAGGAAATGGAAGCATCAGTTAATAAACTAAGTGTTCGGCCATGACTGGTGTGACTCAGTTGGTTGGGCATTGTCCCACAAAGCAAAATGTTGCCAGTTTGATTCTGGGTCAGGGCACACACCTGGGTGGCAGGTTCAGTCCCTGGTTGGGGCGCATGCAAGAGGTAGATGATCAGTGTTTCTCTCTCACATCAATGTTTCTCTCCCTCTCTTTCCCCCTTTCTTCCCCTCTTTCTAAAAATAAATAAATAAAATCTTTAAGGAAATAAATGAACAATCCTAAGTTAGCAGAACCAATAAGTGACTAAGTGACTTTATAGGTTAATAAAATTATATAGGTTTCAGGTGTACAATCACATAATATATCAACTGTAAATTGTACTGTGTTCACCACCCCATGTCAGGAAAGCCCTCTCTTTTAACCAGTAAGAGAATCTATAAATCCTTGGGTAATCTTATCTGTTATTATTATAATTGTTGTCATGTTTAAAACACTAGCAGGAAAGAGAGTTGTCCGGAAATAAGGATATACTCACTGAAGAGAAAGATTAATATCTAGAACTCTTCACCTGCACGCTCTTCCTTCCACTTACTTTGTTTTATCAACCCAACGGATGATGTCCAACTCATTTCTTAACTTGTTTAGGGCAGTTCCAAGTTAATTGACTTCTGAGAGTTATTGAGTAAGAAACGTTATAAATTGTTTACATTAGGATTTAGTGTGTTTAGAGACCATTTCATAAATTTGCCTTTTCAAATTGGTACTGACTCTAGCACTGCAGATGCTATGAGGAACACCCTCTTCCAAAACACAGTGGATAACAAATCTCCACAGCTAACATGTTGTTTACAGATATGGAAAAGAAGAGGATGGACAAGCACAATCCTAAACATAATTACAAGGCTTACAGTCCCTGTTGGGGACTAAAATGTTTATTGGATTTCCTTGTGCAATTCAATGTTCTTCCTCCAAAGACTCCACTCCAAACTTGGAGCTTCTCTGAAAATAGCAACTCATTTGGGAGAATGCCAAGATTCAGTATCTGGGTCTTTTGTGTGTTTGCATCAACTCAGAACCCAGAATGGCCAGCCCTAGAAACTAAGCTGGGAGATAGTCTCAATAAGGGAATTATGCATCTACTTGGGCATCTTCCTTAGAAGTGTCATTCATCTTCCTCCTGGAAAGCAAATCCTGGAAAGATGTGGTTTTAAACGAGGGATTGGTTGCATGCTGGTAAGTCTTAGCACAAGTCAGTGGTCTTTGCAGAGCTGCCAATGTCATGCAAGGAATCAAAACAGTGAGGGTCTCAGGGGGGCCTCATCCCACTCTACTCTGATTTTTGCAGGAAAGTCGGCCTGAATGCATAATGCATTTGATATGTCCCAGAAACCAGTCCAGCGGAAAAGGATAATCTTAAATGACATTTGGTGCATGAAAAAGTCCACCTAAAGCCTTGTCAGAGATAACTATGTAATATTAAAAAGAGTATGAATCCTTGCGTTGGCTGGAGGCTCTCACTTTAGGGATAATAATGGAATAAGCTCCAAGTTTAGTTTACCAGAAGACATGCAGTTTCTTAAAGGAGTCCAGATTTACATGGCAAAAAGCACCATACAGATGATCTAGTTCATTGGTTACCCTAGCGCACTGAAATCGCCTGGCTCATTCGTTCTTTCTGAGCTCAGGTCTAGATGTACTACCAGACTTGACAACCATGGCTTCCAGCCCACTACCCTCATTTTATTGATTGAGCAACTGAGATACACAGTAGTGTAGATCTCTCAACATCTACGAACATTTCCAGGGAACTTATAGTACCTATGTGAACAAGCTTGGGCTAATAAAGTGACTTACCCAGGTCACAAGACCAGAAAATGACAGAGTGTAAACTATCTCTTGACTACTAGTGCCTATTATAGGGGCCTTAAAACCATGCCATATTACAATGATTTTTTTTTCGGTTTTCCAATAAAACATAAGAAAATAATGGACAGCCTTTACAGGATTTTAAGTATCTTTATTTTCAAAATAAAGTGTTTTATATTTAACGGAAATTAATTACTCAAATATATGCATAATTAACAAAATGTTAATAGCATGCTAATAAATACTAATTTCAAAATGATAGGATATAACTAATTTTATTTTAAAGTTCCTCAACACTCCATAGTTACTTTACAATTGTTGAGACATTAGCTAAAATGAATTGCAACCTCAAATTTTTGTTAGTTAGTTCCTTTATTATTCCCTGTGTTTTGACTTACTTCATTTGGTTCTAGATTCTTACCTGAGATTGACAACAGCTTTTTGTTTTTCAGTAACAAAATTCTTATAGCTTTCTCTCTCATTTCCGTAGGAAAGCAAAACAAAAAAATTATTTATTTTCCTTAAAATGACCAAGAAATAAGGGGGCATACTAAAAGTAACTGTATTTATTAGAATCTCTAGTCTTAAACAATGTTAGGAAATGTTTACTAATTTAATCCATGTCATTTTACATAAAATAGTCTTTAAGTCTGTTTTGTTGTCCTTTATATGGCATCTATACATATAATTCCACTTTTGTGATTAATTTCTATTTTAAATACTGTTCTGAAGTTGCGCTCTTCTGAATGTCACTTAATTGGAGGGTACTTTATAAATTCTTTCTAGGAATAGAGGGCAAAATCATATATATAAATAACTATCAATGATCAAAAACACAATAATAAAAAGTAATATTAGAAAAAAGTGAAATAGTCAAGCACATGGTCAAGTATACATCAAACTTCTACATGTTTTTTAAGATAAATTGTTATCATGTGAGTTAACATGATTCTCTTTTATGGAATTCAACTTATTTTTACTTACTTTAATTACGTTTTGTGTGCAGATAAAATGGAAGGCAATGGAAATTTGGCTTGCAAAGTAGTTCTAAGATGATCAACATCCACAATCTGGTTGTAATGCCATAAGAATATGTTTATTATGTGAGAATGATAACTCAAATTAGCATTCAGTATAGACATAAAGCAATGAGCCATGCAACCTGACTTCAGTCACTTATTCTGGGAACATTTTTCAAATTAAAAAGGTCAGAAATATAGGCCATTTTTTTAAGTCAGAATATATGATAGTATTGGCTCACTCTCCCCAAGGCTTGCAGGAAAATAAGCCTATGAAATAAAAGATCTTCAATGCTAAACTGCATTTGGGAGAAGCTTGAAATTGGCAATGAAGTTTGGGGGTCTTCATTTTTCTCATTCAACATGAAGGTTGTCTTGAGGAAAGTCCTACTGTGGTCTGAACTTGTATCTGAGAGATATATTTAATTTGTATGATGGAATCAACATCTGACTTCCAAAATTTGATATCTAACCAACTGCCCTCTCATTTCCATACACTGTCCCCTCTCCCAGGTCACGACTACTGTCCAATCAGGGAAATATGAGTTTCCCTGAGTATATGTGTGTATGTGTGTGTGTGTGTGTGTGTGTGTATGTTTTTTTTTAAAGGCAGTTAAACGTGGTCTTGGAATTTAAATGCATGTGCTCCACCATTCATTTCCCATTTTACCCTACCTGTCTATCGTCAACTTTTATGAAACATTATGTTTGTCTCATTCGTCTACATCAACATAACCCTTTCTTAGGTCCAGCTATACTTCCCAGTGGTTGGTGCCCTGCACTGGTAGACTAAGCTTTCAGAAGTGCCTTCTTACAGCAAATGCTCTTGGTAGTCTCCTTCTCATCACAGAGTTGACAGTTTCTCAAAATGATATTATGAAGGGGAAGTAAATGTTCTCTTCCTTCTTTTTAGAGTGCTAATTTTATTCCATGTCTGGCATAATTTCTTCTTGGGACTACCCAGTTGATTGTGCAATTGCCATTGAATGCCCTAAACATGCCCTAAACAGACAACCATGAGTAGTGGGAATGCTATTTCTGCTAATCCCAAGCTTCAGCTAGGCTCTAGAATTTGAAGGCCCAAAATATTTGGTCATGATGGATTGTGAGGTCATAATAGGGCTATGGTTGACAAGCGAAATAATTAGGTAAACTTAATGCTAGGTATCATGTAGGTTAGCATAATTATCTTTTATGGACTTCAACATAGTCTTACACTATTTTAATTAGGTTTTGTATGCAAGAACAATGAGAGGTAATTGTCAAATTTAGGCAAAAGCTCAGACTTCAATAGTAGTATGGTGTTTCATAGACCTTACCTTCTGAAATAAATTACATCAGTGCTATCAAAATCACACCACATTACATTAAAAATTCATCAAAATAAAAACTATCCCAATTCAACAGTTAAAAGTCCACAACTTGGTAAATTAAGTGGAGTACAGAGGAATAACTTGTTCTTAAGCAATTTTATTGAGCAGAAAAGAATTATTAAGAGTATTAAAATTAAGTGTCCTAATCAATATATGTTTCTTTTGAAAAATGCTCCCTCTAAAAACCACGGATAGAAGATACAACTTTGAAAAGAAGGCTCGTCTTTTTATGAAGCAACCACTTCTGTCTCTAAGTTGCAAGAAGAGGATTTGTCAATCTGATTGAATTTTCCCCTTACTTTTCCTCAACAGCTGTGTTCAGATAATTCATGACTCCCATGTTTCCTGAGCCCTGGATAATTTCACACACATGTCTAGTTTGGGGCTCCACATTTTCAGAATATGGAGATCTTGGAGGAGGTCCAGGGTAGACCAAGGGAAAGATTAATGGATTGGAAGTTGGAGTTTATGAAGAAAAGTTGTGAGATCTGATTTCTTGCTATGAGAAAAGTCTGAGTGGTGACTTAATAATACAAAAAGTTTAGTAAGCAGCTGTTCTCCATCTTCACTAAGGTTGGATGAAATGAAGTAAGTTATAAATTACAAGGAGAAAAAAATGTGTTACAAGTGGGAACGTCCAAGCACCAAAATTGCTGGGTTCTTAGAAAGGTCCTCAGAAACAGGATGACTAGTCTACTTCCCTGGTCTGCAATGATAGGCTTATGATTAGTGAGGAAAATGAGATAGTCTCTTAAGATCTCTTCTGGACCCACTGTTTTATGTCTACCTAATCATATTCAAAAAAAGCTATTTGTCTGAACTATGTCTCATTTCCTCTCTACGACTCCTTCCCCAGCCCTTTACCTTTGGTCTACTTACATAAAACACCGCTAACCAAGGATAACTAGAGCACTGATGAATGGTGGTTGGCAGATGCTAGGTGCCTACGTGGGTTTGGGAGCAAATTTCTTGTCCATCATTACCACACCTTGGCCACTAGGGGCATGCTGATGTGCATCTTTCTATACACCAAACCCATGGTAAACCAAAACGAAACAAAATTCCTACCTTTAACTAATTCACAAGTGGCCCAAATGGATTAAAAGACAGATGTTCTAGAATTTGAGCAACTAAAGGGAGAAAATGTATTTTATTCATTTGCCTGTATTCCAGCCCATGAGCAGTGTCTGGTGGTAGGTACTCAGGCAGTTTCCATCATCTGAATGAATGTAACTGTGAAGGTAATAAGCTGAAGGTAAGCTGCCATTGAAAAGGTCAAGAGTTTCAGATGTTTCCAAGTGATTTTGTATGCTAGACAAATCTGAAAGCTGATCCTTGCTGCCACACGTATGCTATGGAAGATTTTATTTCCATCATGCTTGTGCTATCTTGAGGACTTGGGCAAGAGAGCCAGTTGCACATCCAGCCCAGGTCCTTCATCAAAAAGACCACTAAAGATAAGCACTATGTGGATTCAGAATCACGTAAAAAAATAGGCTGAATTCTTAGCATGAGTCTTTCATATGACTTTGGGAAATTCAGTGATTATTTTCTTGTAAGTTATCTTTTTTTTTTTTTTTTGCAAACCTGTCTAAGTTTCTCCATGAAGAATACAAAATTTAATGGTAGAAAATCTTTAACTCAAATCATAACACAATCTCAATTTTGTGAGATTGGGTTATGATTTTGAGGGTCTCAAAAATAAGGTAATCTGTTCCTTACAACTGGCTTCCATATCCTGAGACCCTCTGGTTTAAAAGTTCTAATTTTTTCCATGGCTTTTCTCCCAGTAAAGCCAACGAATACCACAGTCCGCTATCATGGCCAGCTCTAACTTTCATCCTAAGTCCATAGTCACATCCCTTTTGACAATGCTTATAGAAACATCACAATGAGTAAACCAGTGTATTCTTCACCATTAATTTTTAAATGTTCTCAGGGAAAATCTGGTAACTCAGAGGATTACAAATTGATGACTCTTATGTGTTTGGGGGTTAGTCTCAGTTGTTTGGTAATGGTTTTTATGCTTTTTTCTTGATCCAACTAAATATTTCTCCCAGATGAGACTAGTTTTTTACCTTCTTGTTCAATTGTCCTAACCCTGGTCCTTTTAACGTTGTCTTACTGAGGTCCCTTTCTTTTGTTTGCCACTAATGGCCATACCTGGTTACATAATTCCTGTAACAGGTGTTGACCAATTTGGACACATTCAAGGATGGCATTGAGCTATCCTTATGTCCAGAGGATATCAAAGCTCAATAAAAGCTCATGAAGAAGAGTATTCCCCACATTATGGTGCCATCTAATGAATAGGGATATTATTTCTCCCCTGAGATTTTTCTCAGGACAGGCCTTATTCAATAATTTGGAGGACTGTGGGTGACATAGTTCAACACCAGATTGGGCCTTTGACATCATCCAGCATAAATTTGAAAATATTTTTGCCACTCTGCTCAGCAGGAGAGTTTTCTGTTCACTTATTATTTATGCTAATTACTTCAATTTTCAGCCGTTTTTGAGGTCAATTTATTTGATTCTAGACAACTTTTTTTTTTTTTTTTTTGCAAGGAGTCTGAAGGCAGGAGTAACTAGGAAGCATAAATAAACATAATTAAACATAGAAGCTTATAGTGATACTAGAATTGACCTCAGCCAATTAAAATTATTAATAGAAAAAAGTGTATCAATGTCACATCTGAGCCTACTGCCCCTGTTTCCACTTCAGTAATGAAGCTAAGTATATATTTCCTGGCAAGACTAGATGGGAATTCACATTTCTTCCTGAACTTTGTGTTTCTAGAACACTGGCCTAGTGTAGTATTAGACCATAGTAAAAAATAAATAACGGTCAAAATTCAAAATTAGTTTTTTAAGGCCCACAAATGTGAAATAGGGATCACTTTCTTTACAGGCAGTGAAGATTTTTCTCAGTATCACTCTTGATCATAATAAGAAAATAATTTTGTAAAATGTTAATCTTAAACCTCAAACACTGTATATGTTACCTGAATTCAATAAAATATTATTTAGAATTCCATGCAAGGCACTGGTACGACTTTATTTCATCTTGGTGTCATTGTTTTTGAATGTAAGATGTGCTTCTAAGGCAAGAAGGCAAGTGTTTCAAGTCTGTTAACACTATAATTACAGATTAGAAAGTTTGGAAGTACTTACAAGTATCAAGATGTCTGATTTATCAGAAGGTTTATCTAAATTGGCATTTGAACTTTTTTTATTTTTGAATAATTCCTGCTACTTCTGACTCCTCTGTCTTTTCCTCAGTAAAACTGCACCACATGCTGGAAAGTAAAGATACAAACATTTATTTGTATAATGTCAAGGGAGAGTAGAAATATGAAGATTGGCTGCAGACACAATCAGAGTCTGGGAAATGAGAACACTTTTTTCTTCAGCAGAAATGCTGACGTGACACTGTGAGTTTAACAGGTAGAAGATTTGCCATCATTTCCAACTGAGCAGCCCTGAGAAGATTGCTAAGATTCTTGATGTTTACTTGCCAGATTTTTCAGGAAGGAAGTAAATTACAATTGAGTTTGAAAACCTGGGGAAATAACTCATTTTCAAGCAAATTTAAAGTTGGAAAGTAAATATCGGTTTGAGATTAGCATAAAGAGTAGAACTCTTCATGTGCTTTATAAAGTAGTACAAATATATTTTTTAATTTATAAAACTAGCCTCGTAAATTGTTTCCCAATATTCAGAGATATTATGGCTGCATTCAGCCTACACCCGTGGGAACCGATATAGAAGTTCTCTGCAGCAGCTGAGCTCAGATTCTGGCCCTCTGTCCTTTATTGCTTCTGGCTGTCCAGCATATTTCACATTCATTCAATATTCTACAACAAACTCCACTATCTGTGCAGCAGGGTAGTTTGTATTGGTCATGTGTTCTGTCAAGTTGACAGAGGTGCAAAGCTAAATGTGTGACACTCTAAGAATATGCATATATTTGAATAATTTGACTATTCAGTCCAACAATTTGCCAAGATGCTCTGAATGATCACACTTCCTGATGACACTTCCAAGGAACAGATAGTTTCACTTATTTTGGAGTGGAAGAGGCAAGGATGTTTCTAGCTGAAGTTCCTGAGTTCATTGAAATCTTGTCTCTGGCATTCAGTTGTGTGAACTTGGGCACATTATTTCATGGCACTGAGCCTCTGGTTCTTCATTTATAAAATAAGAATAATATTTTCTGTTGCTAGTTTTTAGAAGCTGTAAAACAGTTAATAAAAATGAACTCGTTTTGTTAACTGTAGACTATTAGGTAAACTGAACTGAGTATATATTAACATTACATATTCAGCTCAACAGCACATTCTTGATAACCACAAGAGGGTCCAGGAAAGGAAACTGTTTATAAATCTTTCCCTTTCCCCAAATCAATTTTTGAGTGTTTAGGGAAATTCTTACATCAATTATTAGGTCAAGCCTCTTTGAAATTACAGAAAAATGCACATACACACAAAACTGCCTGCCCAAATTTGGGGGAAATAGGAGATTCCTCTGATACCAAACTAAGCACGCCTAAAGAGTTTCTTAAAGCATGACCTCAGATTTTCTGCATCCGAAAATGTTTGAGGTCCTTGTTAAATGCTAATAATCCCTGGATCCTGCCCCACCGGTACGGTAAATCACGTCTGGAAGAGAAATCTGCATTTTAACAGGTACCCAGGTGATTTTTTATGCTCAGAGCAGGTCCAAGGACTCCGAGTTAGGTATTGCTGTATTGTTCCTTGTTCTGAAAAATTAAGGTCTCTGTCCTAGTGGCTAAGAATCGGTCAAACTAATGGGAAGAAAATTCAGCTTTGATGCAGGAACCAAGGTCGACGGTTGACGGGGTTCGTTCAATGGCGACTTGAAAATGGTCCTCAGGACCCTAGCCACTTCAGTTCTCTCCAAGGGTCTCGGCTACTGGCAAATATGAATCGGAAAGACTGTTTGCTCTTCTATTGGGGCGGGGAGGGGTGGGGACGAGGGGAGGATCCACTGAGCCAAATGCTTCCCCCTACCCATTAAAACTGAAGGCTTTTTATTTATCTTTGCTGCCAAGGTCCATTATTAAAAGGGTGGTTTATGTGTGTAAGTTTGCTAGGGAGGGAAGTGAAAACATCTGCAAAACCATGCAATGCCTGGAACGGAACTCTTCTAATAAAAGATGTATCATTTTAAATGCG
This sequence comes from Glossophaga mutica, assembly GCA_039655065.1. Lineage (NCBI taxonomy): Eukaryota > Metazoa > Chordata > Mammalia > Chiroptera > Phyllostomidae > Glossophaga > Glossophaga mutica. Next base: position 27,769,825 of record CM077308.1, read on the forward strand.
CTGAATTTTGATTCTGGTAATTCGTGCACTAGAGTGTCTATTTCGAGGCAGCGGAGGTATCATATGACAGCGCACGTCAAGGCACCGTGGAGCCCTCTCGTGGACTCCCACCCACTTTCCCATTCACCGCTGAGAGGACTGCTGGCGCTGCCGCTCCCCCCGGCGAGCTAGCATGAAATTTCCCTGCCGCTGCCGTGATCAAATGGAGCTCCTGGTTCAGGGGGTGCGAGTATTACCTCCGCCATGCATTTTCCACTATCAATAATTTAACTTCTTTGCTGCAGAACAGCAGGAGTACAGACCAGGCACCAAATACTCGCCCCTACCCCCCTTCTTTTTAACCAAAGGGAACGTGGGAGGAAAAAATAGTCTGGGAGTTTTGGGACCGAAGTCTTTCCCCGAGCAGCTGCCTTGATGTTTACTTTGACAAGTAGTGACTGAAAAGGTGGGTTTTTCTTTCTTTCTTTCTCTTTCCGTTTTTCTCTGGTCGGCTAGAAAGCGTGTGGCTTTAGTGAGGTCTGTCATTGCCTCGGCTTTCCTGGCTGGAGCAAGTAACTTGGTGTAACGCTATCTGGGGGCGTTCATTAATAAAGAATGCCGTTATTATCTTGATTGAATTCCTATTAGGCAAACTCCAGAGAGGTCAGTGCGCGAACTCTTGTTAAGCCGGCGTGTTTAAGGCAGTAAACCAATAGCCCCCCAGCTCTGCGCGATTTCATTGTGTGCTCGCGTTTGCAAGCTCCGTGGTGAGCGAAGGTGTGTCTGTGGCCGGGGATACGCACGCCCTCTCACACTGAACTTGAACGCTGGGATGGGGTGGTGGGAGTTTCAAGCGAGGAGAGCGAGACCCCAGGGGCGCAGGATTTGCATTCGCTCCCTCCCGCCCCAGCACGCACCGCCCGGGTTTCCGCGGAGGGCGCGGGACGCGGGGTTCCCCGGAGCGGGGGTTAGGGCTCCCCCAGAAGCTCTGGGCACGGCGCGTGCGTCCTGCGGAGGTGCCCCAGGCGGGCGCTGAGCTCGCGGGGCTCCAGGGAACAGGCAGCGCAGGACGCGGGGGCCTGGGAAGCCCCGGGAGTCCCGGGGACCGAGCCACGACGAGGAAAAGGCGCGGCGTTCCCTTTAAGCAGCCGCCCCGCACGGGTATCGGTGGCGCGGGGGAGCCAGGGAGGGGGGGCGGGGGGCGGCGCCGTTTGACCAATCGAAGCTCAACCGAAGGTCTAAATAATGTCTGACCCGAGCTCCAAGCGCAGGCTGGAGCTCCGGGTCGCTGTCGCAGCCGCTGCACCCGGGCGGACCCGCCCGCTCGCTGTCCCGCGCACCCCATAGCGCCGCGGGCTACCGGGCGGGGCCGAGGAGCAGGCTCGGCGCGCCCCCCACCTCCTCTTCGTGAAGCTTTGATGAGACTCTTGAACTGCAGCTGCCACCCCTGCTTTGGGGCAGGCAGCGTGGGGCTCCGCGACAGGGACTGGGTCTGGGCGCAGGGGCCAGGAGCCGGACAACGATGTGACTCAGCCGCTGGCAACCCGTGAGCTTTGTGTGGACCCCGAGGTAGGCTACCACCAGGCACTGGGCTTGGCGCAGGATCCGCGCGTCTGCTGGGGAAAGTTGGCTAGGGGGCCCTGAAGTTATGGGAAGAGGCCAGAACTCCTTTCGTCCCCTCCAGGAGGAGGGATGTGGAGTTGTTCCTGCGCAGCTTTCTCTTCCCATCACAGGAACCTGAGTCGCAGCCAGGATCCCCGAGGGAGAGGGACCCCGAGAAGCCCTGAGGTGGGGGAGAGAAAGCCTGCGGGAGACATGGAGCTGCGTGATGGGCGCGAAGACAGCGTCCCGGGGATACCCCGAAACCCTCCCCTAGCTGAGGACAGGTCCTGAGGGAGATGTAGGGCGCCAACTGTCGGGGGCCCCACCTGAGGTGACGGTGTCAATGCTGGGATGTGAATCTTGCCCACGGTCTGGGCGGTCCCCATTCAAATTTCGGGGGGCCCCTCGCTCCCTCACACCGCATCCCCATCTCGGGAACTTCATCCCACTGGCACATGGTCACCTGCTCCACAGGAGTTGAGACCAAAGAGGACTGATACAGGTCCGATGCCAGTGTATCCTGGAAAACTTGAGAAACCTTCGCAGCTCGAACCTTAAGGGGCTGTGGAACTCCGGGATAGTCTGTGCCCTCACCTGTCCCACCCCGTACCCCTCCCTTGGGGCACAGCTTCCAGGGAGGTAGAAGTTTTGACTTTGGGAGTCTGGGTGGGTGGAATGTGTGTGGGGGTGTCCTCACTCGGGTGGGTCTCTGGGGGTGCAGAGCCGGGGAGAAGAAATGGGTGAGTGACCCGTACCTGGAAAGAAATAACCGAGGGTTGGGGGCTTTATGCCCCATGGTCAGAGAAGTGGAATTGCAGGTTAGGGGGGATCCCCAGAAGAGAAAAGCCTTGCGGCCGCTGGGATAAACTAGAGCTGCAGTCGGAAGATGCTGTGTTTGCGTGTGGTGGTGGAGCAGGGTGGAGGGACCCGGGTGGTGGGGCGAGAAGGTGGAGGGGGCAGGGAGTGCGATGCTAGGGAAGGTAGAGGGTGCCCTCTGCCGGCCAAGCTGCCCTGAGCAGCGGCTGGGGGCGGGAGCCTGGGGGTGGGGAAGTGCTAAGGGATGGCTTTGCTGGATCCCTTTGGGAGCTGGTAGGAGGGACTTGTTGAATGATGCTTTCTGACTACAGATGAATTTTGATTCCGTGGCGCCTCCTTGGCTCCAATGCAAAAAGTTTTCCGCGCTTCTGGAGCTTTGACAGGCTACGGTTGGTGGTGTGTTAGGGCCCCCGGGTCTTATTTTAGGGTTCTCCAGGTGTCTTACACTTACACCTCAACGTTAGCAATACCCAGTGAACATTTTCTGACAAGAATGCAGGAATGTTCTTGGCCAGAAGCAAAGAAAAGCATGTTTCTAAGTGTTTATTCATTCTCCTAGTACAGTTATCTTTTAAAGCAAAGCAGGATGTTATAAGAAACATTGATTTTTAACTGCATATAAAACGCATTATGCTATTTAATCAAACCTTTAAACTGGCCCAACTTCTTAAAAAATAACTCCTCTCTGTTTTTATCCAAAAAAATCTATTTTTATATGAATTTGTTTTATGGTTAAAAGCCATTTTGGTTATAATATATTTATATATACATATATTTTTTACATTTTTATTTATTGACGTATATTCATAGATTTAAGTCATATGAACTTGGGCGTCTGCAATATTCACCTCATGCAACATTATCATTTTTACATTGGAGGTTTTTGGGATTATGGTGCATAGTGCTTCAAGTTATTAAACGTAACAGATCACGTTGCACCTAAAAATTACACTACAAAGTTTTGGCCCTGGGAATGGCACCCCTTTAAAATAACCACCAACTCCTGTTCCCTGATGTTGCAAATACCTTGCAAAAGATTTTTCTTCTGTGAGTTAACCTCTGGACTGGCGGTAGAGGTAAGAGAAAGGAAAGAGACACTTGTTGAAATGTAACCATAAACTTTACTGGAATTTTAAACGTGTTAGTCACCGTCAGTGGAATTCCAGGGCCATAAAGTCGTGTTTCTCTTCTACTTTATTTTGCAAAATGTGATAAATGTTGGTAAATATAGATTGATCATAAGTTTTATGACAGGAAAAGTGTTATGTATGTATAGCTATTTTAAGTTATTACAAAGTGTTTCCTATTTATAAATGATATAAGCAGAAAGAAATGGTTTCCAGATAAACATGACTTACGTACATGTTTGGAAACATCAGAACATTGCAGACACATTTAGACATCACCTTTTTTTAAAGCAAAATAACAGTAATTTTTCACATACCTTTGGAACTTTTTATAGCCCATTCAGAGCTGCATAAGTGTCTGGAAACCTTGTTTATTTTAAAGTGATATTTAAGGTCATTTGAGATGTATAGTAAGTAGGTTGATATTAAAGTTTGGAGAAAATGAAGCATTTAAAAAATCTGTTTTAGGATGTTATTTCAACTAAGTATAACTTATACTTGCAAACAAAACGAATGAAGAAAGTGATTATTTGCCTAAACTGCAATGATCACTTCAAATGATTCAGATACCGTGTGAGTTAATTGCCTAAACCTTATAATGGCCCAAGAGATGGGGAGGTGCTGGAATATTGCTGGTTTTCACTCACTATGAGGGGGGAGAATCCTGTAAATAATGCAATTTTCTAAAATCTTAGCTCAAAGTCTCTGGGTTTTCAGTTTAATGGGGCACCGTTACAATGTAAATCAGTCCCTCCTTCCTGGAAGATTTGAGTCCCAGCTTTTCAACAGTCAAAATGTAGATGATTGATAATCTCATTTCTTTCAAATGTAAATAGCTCTGGTTTGTAGCTCAGCTCACACAGCAAGCTGAGCACACCCACCTGATAATATAGCAAAGAGCTTGTTCACATTATTTTTACATTTGTCCTTAAAACCTTCTGTAACCCTCTCTGTCTCTGTCTGTCTGTCTGTCTCTCTCTCTCTCTCTCACACACAGACACGCATGCACACACACACACACACACACACACACACACACACACCCCTATTTACAGGTAGTGAACTTGTAGAACATTACAGCCAGCAGCTTTGGGTCACAATCACAGACTTGATCAATTAAGCTAAGCTTCAAAAATTATCTAAGATGTACACAATGCAAGAGTGATATACAAGTAGTTCATTAACATTTTAAAATTTAGGAAGTTTGCCCCAGAGTAGAGAAAAGAACAATTTTAGACTTCCTGAATGAAAACAGCTGAGTGTATGATAGCAAACCTCTGGGTATTTTTTTTTTTTTAATGAAAGGCACTCTCATTTCAGATGTCCCTAATACTGAGTTTATTGTGATAATTAAAACGTTTCAACCTGCACTTCCCTGTGTGGAAGATTTCAGTCTGTGAGGGGGCTAGCCTAGCCCATGCAAGTGAATATATCCCTTTAATAGGGTAATTGCTGACTTGTCTCAACTAGTTTTCAAACGATTGTTAGCACTCAGTTTCCACTAATTGCAAAATTGCTGCTTAATTGAAGGACTCTCAGCCATCTAGTGCAGTCATTCAGCCACTGGCAGGCTCTGTGATCTCAAGCTGTGAATTGCATTTTAAATAGGAATGGAGGAGAGAATTGCAGGGAATTCTAGGTTTCAATGCTAGCTGTTGTTCAGTGGAAGAAGAAATCATTGGAACAAGAATCACATTAAGCTGAGTTGTGATAAATTCTCTTTATTAGGATGAATAACATGCCCTGATGGGCTTCAAAAGTGAATGAACAAACTTACCCGTTACACTCTGCATCCATTTATTTTGTTGGGTATGGAGGGATGTTAAGTAATAAATGATGTCAGCAAATGAAATCCGTGTCATTTGTATGTGGGGTTTAACCCTCAGAACAAAGGAAGGCTTTAGTATTTTTAAACTTAGGCATATGTGTCCTTAAATTTCCCTAAAATTCCACTTAAGATATACAGTTGTTTAATCCTAAATAATTGTGTACTTAAATGCATCTCTGGCTTTCCAGAATGCTTATACTAAGACCTTAGGAAAGCCATGGATCCAATTATTAAATATATGGAACTGCTATTGATCCAGATATGAACCATGGATCTCACTAATACATTAATTTGGAAAAACTTCTTGGAGTGAGGAAGTGGTTAATGGGTGTGTTTACTAAGTGGAACAGGAAGGTATTCTCAGTTCTGTAGGAAAACTTGGGTGGTCAGATAAGAGGTATGGAAGCTTTTATTTAAATGCAAATTGGTGAAAGAGGTGAAGGAATTGAAAAGTACAGATTGGTAGTTATAAAATAATCCCTGGGATATAAAGTTCAGCATAGGGAATATACTCAATAATATTGTACTAACTATGTATGGTGCCAGGGAGGTACTGGAAATATCAGGGGGAAACACTTCGTATAGTTTATGGTTGACTAACCACTATGCTACATACCTGAAACTACTACGAAACAATATTGAATGTCAACTGTAATTGAAAAAAAAAATTAAAAAAAATAAATGCAGGTACTCAAGCTCAAGTACAAAGTCAGGGACACTTATGCTCTTGGTGAAACAAATATGAATGGATATCCTGGAGGCTAAGAAGTGGCTCATTGCCCTGATGTCTCATTTATACACTGCCTAACACCTTGAGGATAGGTTCCATTAGAGGTATTGGGGCAGGGGACAGGAGAGTGACTGGGGGAAGCAAAGTAAATTTCAAGCTTCAGTGAGAGCCATAATAAAGTCAAAGTTTATTTTTAAAGAGCCCAGAGTAATGAATGTTATACAGTTTTCCCCAAAGGTTCACTTGAAAGAACTTTCATTGGTTGTCATGGTAGTAACATCTTGATTTTGAAAGCTCGCAGAACCTAGTAGCTCTTAAATGTGCTTTCATCTTGTTTCCTTTCGTCTCACTGAAGCTTTATGACAACCCTCTGTGTTTCCTGCACGCTTCTACATTTCTGGAGAGAGGAGGGCTGGCTGAAGAAGATTTCCTTAATTCTGACACATTATAACAAGGAAATGTAAAATTATATTTTAAAGAAGTCACTTAACTACCAATTAGCTTATTAAAATAAAACTAGAAGGCAACCTGTCATTAAATTACAACAATTATGTGTAGAATTAACATATGTATAATGGAAATGCAAAGAAAATAAACAGGCATTTTTAAGTAATTTAAGCAACTCATCAAAAGTTGAAGTAATAGTGCCACCTAGAGAACAAAATCACCAGCTTTAACAGTCAAATGGTTTATTTGCCTAGTGAGCCAATTGTGCAAGGCTACAATTGCTAGATCCTATTCAGATTTGTTGAGAGATAAGGGAGGAGAGGGAGACAGAGATGGGGGAGGGTGGGAGGGGGTGGGTTGGGGGTTAGTACGCATTTGGTGTTGTAGATGAGATTTTTATAACAGGCAGACTCACAAGTCAATACATACACTAGGCCTTTTAGCATTTAGTATACTAGCCTGCCAGGAATAAGGGCTGGTCTCCTTTTTAATACTCATTATTTTCAAAGATAGGTACTGCACCACTGAGTGCAAAGGTTCTGACTGTATTCACTTACCACAGGCAATTCGTTGCACTTTCCAAGATGCAGTGACTCCAGATCAATTGAGTAGAGAGACCTTAAAAATTTTTTGATCTGTACTCTAGTTTTAACTTTAATGATTTGAGAAAATTTAAAAATAAAATAAAGGCTCATATATGTAGAAAAACTTTAAACACCAGGAAAAGTAAGGGAGAAAAGTACAAGGAGAAGGAAGCTATAAAAATTATCTCAACCTTAGAAGAATTGAAGATATACATCTAGGCCAGCACCAAAAAAAAAAAAAAAAAAAAGTAGCAATGGAACCGGGAACCAATAATTATAAATTAGCTTAAAATTCTTTGATGACAAAGTCTGTATTTCATTCATTTCTACACGTTCCCATAATAGCACCTAAAACAGTGCTGGTAGCAGAGGAGGCCCTTTGACAGATATTGTTGAATGAACAAATTGGTTGCCCAATAGTAGCTTCAGATTCTGACTTAGCAACGTAGACCACAAAGAAATGTCATAATTGTAGAAAAATATTTGTTTGTTTTCTTTGTGCAAAGGCAGAAATTGGAGAAAATACATGTAATAATACCTTCTTTTTTTTCAATACCTATGATAAATGTCCCTTAGTTGGCTTAGTTCTAAAATCTCTTATGGACAATTTGGTTCACTCATAAAACTATTTTGAACATATGAAATGTTAAAGTTGATTTAGACAGTAGCAAGTATCAACTTAACTGGTGGATTTTTGCTTAAAAGTTTTCAAATTTTGGGTGCCAGGTGTGATGCCAATTTTGCTGTTTCAAAAAGTGGAAAACAGTATGTGTTAATTTTGTGCCAATTTCTGGTAAGCACAGAAATCAAAGAAAGTCATCGTATTTTCTGTCATTCGTGGAAGTGATACACTTTATTGTTTAGGGAAAAAAATTCTGAGAGGGAGAGGGAGGCTAAGAAGGGTTTGGGGGAGAAAAAGAGAGAAAGAAGGAAACTTATTGAATGAAATTTTTGCCACATGGGATTTAGTCTAAATCAGTCTTGGTTTTGGAGCTGCTATCATCAGCATTTGCTGCATTTTTTGATGCTTTCTTTCTGCCTTCATGTGCTTTTGAAAACTGAAACTGTGCCCAAACTAAAACAAGTTTCTCTCTTTTCACATGCTCATTTATTTCTTGAATTATGGGGAGTGTTTTTAAACACAGATAACTTTCTTTTACATCATGCAGAACCTGGAGGTTGAGAAATTTGCCTCACGCTGCTGGAATAGATGCTTGGCAGAGTCCCAGGCCACATTCCTAGGCCAGACTGTCCAAGGTGTTCTCGCTTATGCAACATTTGGGGAAGGACATCCAGCATTAACATGTTGGCTGATAACATATCTGAAGGCACAGACGAAATGCTTATCATATTGCAACATACAGCCAACAGACATTCTGTGGAATGATAGAATCTGGATCATTTACATTCACTTAAATGTAAAGTAATGTGATTAGGTTAAAAATCAATTGTATAAATAGTATAGAAGAAGGAGGTGGGACAAGGTTTTGGGGGATGGCTTAATAGATTGTGGAACAGAAACCTGGATGTCTTAAATAACTGCAGGTTTGGTGTGAGCCATTGGTGTGACTAGGGCCAGTGAATGTAGCTACTGATCTATACTGGTAGAAGCATAATACTGAAATGGGGAAGCTAATAATTCTCCTTCACTTTTGAAGTAGACTGTTAAAGAGTATTATCTTCAGTACAAGGGTCTGAAATAGGTTGCTTTCGTCCCTCATGGACAAACTGGTCTATGTTGAGACCATTGTGACCAGGATGCATAGGGGATTTGAAACCACTGCATGTGAGGAATGGTTGAAGGAACTGGGAACTTGGGATGGGTGGCCTGGGGCAAGAAGACTTTGGCAGGAGTGACAAATGACTTTGTCTCCCCTTAGATGCTCTGATCACATGATGCTAGCTAGCTACCTGGAATGCTGGGTGAAGAACTCTGGAGCTGTCCAGGCTCAATGAAAAAAAAAAATCTAACTGATTGTTAATGCCCGCATGGTTGGGGGACTAGCGGGGTGGCATGTGTGATAGGTTTTTGACATCCTTGTTTAGAGGACAGGTGTCACAAATGTAAAGAACTGGCCTATGGAGGAGGGAGTAGGTTTGTTTTTGCTGTCCCTGAGAGCAGATCTAGGACAAGTGATATCAATTTAGGTACTGTGTGTAGTATCTAAAGATTTAATTATTTATATATTTAGAGTGAGGGGAAGGGAGGGAGAGAGGAAGAGAATCATCCATTGGCTGCCTCCAGAAGGCGCCCCAACAGAGACCGAACCTGCAACCCAGGCATGTTCTTTGACCAGGAATCAAACTGGCAACCTTTAGCTTTGCAAGACAACACCCAACCAAATGAGCCTCACTGGTCAGGGCAGTGTGTGTTGTATCTCGAAGAACTTTTAGTTCTGTTTAATTAAGCAAATATTGAATGCTTACTGCATGCAAAGCATTTTATTAAGGGGACTTATAATCCAACAAAGAAAAAAAGAGGCTTCTTTGGCATATGGTCAGTTTCCTATTATAGATGTTTAAACAGAGCTGAAACCCTTTTAGAAAGGATTATATACTAAAGTGGGAAATAGGAGCGAGGTATACTTTGCAGTACCTTTGTATACCTAACGTTTTCAAGTAAATTGATATCCTAAGTATGCTCTTAATTTTTAGTTCATATAGGACCCAAATGGTAACAATTACACATTTCTGTCTTTGAATCCTCTACCTGAATTATGTGCAGCATCACGAATCGAGTCTCGGAAATCCTTCCCATTTCTTTGCAAGGTGCAGCACTTTTACTTTTTCTGTACTTACATATGGATTCTCAAAAGTAGTTATTTTTGTTTTGAATCAGACAGAAGGGAGTGTTTTAAAAAAAGAGTCCTGAGTAGATTCAGATGCCCAAATTGCTCAAGAAATTAACTTTTGATATTAGATTTTTTTAGGGAGTTCAGCAGCTGAACTTAAAAATAAACTTTTCAAAATTTACCTTCCCCTCTGGGAACCATAAAAAACTTCAGATATTACAGTTTTCCAAAGAGCTTCTCTTTTTAAATATAAACTGTCAAAGAAATTGACTCTGCCCCCATCTGGTTTCAACATGGATAGAGTTACTTTTTTATAATTTATTATAACTTATTTTGCTCTTCTTTAAGAACAGTTGGAGATTAACCAACATGGAGATGTCATTAAAATGCACATTTAATGTGGGAGGAGCTCCAGCCTGCAGAATCCTCTCATACGCTGCGAATGAGAAATAAGTCATCCTGGACTAAACCTTGCTGTTCCAGCGGGAAAGTGGGTGGGAATTCCCTCTAGTGGAGAATGCCCTGAGGCCTTCTCCCAAATGGCTTTTATTGGGAATGGTATGTGTAGGTGTATACGTCATACATGCATAGTTCATCAATCAATGTGAAAAACGCTATAGTCATACAAAAACAGGTATTATCTATAGATAACAATTGAAGTAACACAGATTTGTCATAGGTCAGGGTCTGTTAGTCATGCTGATGCCAGAGGGTCTTTAAGACGTGTTTCATGAAATAAGGAGTTTGCTCCTTATGCCTTGAACTTAAACAACTGGTTTATATCACCAGGGCTATACAAAACAAAGTAGAGCAAGCTTCAAAGGATGCAATGTATTTATCAGGCCTGATTCCCACAGGAACCCTCAGTGTTGGAGTTTGGTTATGTCTTCCATCTGCATTACCTGGTTTTCTAGGGAGACTTACTAGCCCCTTTCAGGGCTTGCTCTCTCGGGGCTACAGTCCTGGTCCCCAACATCTCCCCCTTTTTTGTTTGTTATGGCGGCATAACCAAAAGCTCTGGTGTCACTGCATCAACAGGGTTATGCTAGGGAGAGCAGGCTTCAAAGGACAAAATGTACATTCTTTCTCAAGCCAGATTTGCTCCCAGGAGCCATTCATTCCAGTACAAGGCTACAGCTGCCTCTGGCATGGTTTTCAGGCTGAGTCAGGTTGGGGGAGCAAAGCAGCTAAGAGATTAGGAGACTTTTTACAGATAGAATGAGGACTCAGGCTATGACAAAGCTGAGGGTTGAAAGTATTTCTTCCCCTTCTCTGTAGACCCTTAAGTCCTTCCCTGATGGTCCCTTCTCAACTGTGCTTGTCTTAGGTTGCCCCTACCTTGAGGAGTCTTACTGGTCATTGGTTAACCAGTCATCCTCCCGAGCCAATCAGGGTGAAGTGAGGGAAGCAGGGGCTGTATTCATATCAGAAGGATATGTTCTGTCTCCTTAGTGGCTCATGACCCCAAGGCCTTTTCACTCAGCCCTAGCCATGAGACTCTTGTCCGTTAATGAGGCTACAGTCCCTGAAACCAGGCAGGAGAGCTCCCAACAACTTAGACCATAGGATGCATAGCCCATGCCAGGTACTCACAAATATTTCTCTCTCATGCTGCTTTCAAGTATTCATATTGTCTATCTTTGCTGACTAGCAAAACAAATAACTTACTACTTACATTCCCTTGATAAATCTCATAGTTTATATTGCTGCATGTATGTTTCCTCTGTTTCAAAGCTTTTCTTTCAAAAGAAGTAAAGGTGTTACACACAGGGAATGATTCTTTTATTTGTGAATTCACCAAGCATTAATTGAGTGCCCAGTGAATATCAGGCACTAGGCTAGCTGGTTTCTCCTCCTATATGTAATCATCTTTCTTCAGCTTCTACTTGATAAGGAACTCCATTGATTCTCCCACATAAAGCTTTCCATTACTTCTTCACAGTCTCACTTCAAAAGAGGCCTGGTCTAGGAAAAAAAAAATCTGTTGAATAAATTCTCCGAGTTATTTCTCAACTTTCAGCCCATACTTTGGACTGTAACATTTTGGAAGAACTCATTTCTCTTTGAAGAGATTGATCTTTTATTATCTCCCTAATTTTCAGATATCACTTTGTGTTCAAATTAAGACAACAGAAATGCTTATTAGACATTGTCTTAAACATCTTGTTTTTCAGGCTATTTCGTGAGGAACTCTTGTAATAATGCTGACAGAAGCCACAGTAGAAGGAGACCTTCTGGACCACTGATTTTCTGATGGATGTTTTTCCCCTTAAATACAAGGAAATGTTTGAGCCTCTTAGTATTCAGGAATCTGTCTTTCATTTGACAGTGTTTATAAATGCTGTGTGTTTTCCCCCTAAAGAAACAAATCATGAGACTACTTTCAGTTACTAGAAGCTGGTTGTATGATTATGCTTAGGAAAGGAAGACAAAAGTCAGTTTGGTGAATACCATCTTGCCTTTAAACATTAGTCAAAACATGTTTAAATGTTGTAATGGTATTTTTTTAGAGTTTACTAAAAACCACTTTTCAATCCTTGGGTCTCCTTTCACTGTGAACTCGAGGTGCTTTTGTTCAAATATGTGGTGTAAGTAAGAATCCGTGTGTGGCACTCATGGATCATGTAAATATGTCAGTCCAACTAGAGCACAGTTTGGCATCATCAACTCAGAAATGTTTAACCTCTTGATATACAACATATAACAAGGAAGCAAATTTTCATATAGTTCTTTGTGAACTCAAAAAAATAAAAAAAAATCTTGGGCCACGGAAAGTTGAAATAGGTCCCATTTCCCTTCAAATATTAAACATATAGTCACATTCCTAGCCTTCTCTTTTACTCCTGAGCAGGGCAGTGAGACAAAATGGTAAATAAATAGTGCCAGAGACCTACATTCTTCATTCTTTGTGACGAAATCAGAGGGATAGACACAACCTTCAAATTAGTAGTATAAATATTAGTAAGTAAATTATGGAACTGTTTTTACCCCTAACAAATAAGCAGTGCACTTCTAGTTGAACTACAAGTCGGAGCATCAGGTCCTACCCCCTTGACCCAATTTCGACCTTTGCAAGAGGCCCCTTGGCATTCTCCAAAACCCAGTTGGGAAACTATTGTTCTAGATCAAAAATCAACAAGTAGAAGTTTGAAAGTCCTAAATCTTCCTTCCTTTCCCATGAAAATGACAGTCCTCCTGTTCAGTCCCGTGGTCATTTGCTGGTATTGAGAGTTTTGTTCATCTGCTTGGTCAAAGTATCCACAAATGGTAACCTGATAAAGTAGATAATTCTATGTGAAATGTTTCCCATTGCATAATTTTTAGAAATGCTTATAGATGTATAACGGTTAAAAAGCAATGCATGACAACTTTATCTTACAGATTTTATTTATCATTATAATTTATCACTATTAGTAAACTTCATTTTAAAATGCTTTTCCTAAAATACCAGTATTTTTTTTGGTTTTCACATCCCTGGCAATGACTTTCTTAAAACTTGGAAGTGTCTATTATTCTAGAGCCTATGATTATTCTTCAGAACCAGTCTCCTATAAAAATTTAGGGGAGCCCTCACCGTTGCTGTTCCCAGCAGTGTCAGGGGTTATGAAGTCTTGCTCTAGTGAAGTGCCACAGTAGCATTGGTACTGAAACCAAAATTCATTTGGTTTGTCATCACTAACATTCCTGTGTGATTGTATTGGCTAAAGTCATATCTAGATAAGATTGCACATTTCAATAATAATCTTGTCTAAAGGCTAGTGTCCCATGCATTAAAAAATGCATCCACAGGTGTCATACCATTTGATCCTGCAAATAATCTTTGAAAAGAGCTCAGGCAGACCTTATTCCTAATAATAGATGAGGAAACTGAAGCTCAGAGTAGCTAAATAACTTGATCCAAGATGCACAGCTATTGAACCAGAGTGAGCATTACAGCCCAGTGACGTCTAACCCAACCCTCTTACCATTACTCTGGCTGTCTACAACCATGACCTGCTATATTCAAGAAAGAAACCATATTCCACCCTTGAGACATTAATGTGAGTGCCCCGCACAGGAGTAGGCCAATATTGTCATCCGCTCTCTCCTTAGAGCTGAGACTGGCAAAACTCTGTGTGCCATGGAGGAAGAGGATGATGGGAAGATTAAAAAAATGTTTATTCTAAGTATTTTTTAAATTTAGTTTCCTTTTGAGGGAGAACCTCTTTTAAAGAGGGGGAAAGAATGTGTAATTTTTGGTGTCTTGTTCCTTGAACTTCGAAGTTGTAATTTTGCTTAAAGCTAAGGATCCTGGCAAGTGAACTATTGGAGTACATAACATAGAGCTGAATTTTTTTTTTTGTAAAATACAGATATTAGATCCTAGTTCCTGAGATTCATAGGTCTAGGATAAGACTTGCGTCTATATTATGTTTATTATATTATCTTTAGAAACTTCTTCGAGTGGTTTGGATGTATAGGAAAGTTTGAATTGCTAGAAGCCAAATAAATTGAATATCCGGTGATTTAGAGAGACTTGCCATTTATTTTATTGTCCCAATACTTGAATTACAGCAGGGTTAGAAGAGATTTGCAGCCTTGTAAATAATCATAAATTTAGTGGCTTTGAGAGCGAGGACCACTAAAGATATTCTTCTGATTTAAAAGATACTTCCTAATCAGGAACTTCCATGTGAGAGCAAAAGGCCTGGGATGACATCCCTTGGCCCAAGAATCAAGCTGGATTCCAGGTCCACCACTTACTAGGTCTGTCACCTTGTCCAGATTATTTCAAATCTCTGTGCCACCACCTCATGACGGTAGTGGTAGGGATTAAGTGTGTTTATACATGTAAAAGGGTGCTCAGACCAGTGCTGGCACAGTAAATGCTTAATAGATTTCAGCATCATTATTGGCACTCTGCAGCCCTAAAAGAGAGTCTTTTATGATTTATTATCAAGACAATTAAAAACTTCATCAGCATGCTTTATTCCTAAACTTGCTTCACTTTGTACCAAAGTTGAGAAGAGCAAAACTGTTGTGTTGTAATCCTTGGAGTCTATTTTGTTTATTCATTATTCTCTCTTCCTTTCATTCATCTGAACCCTACTAATTTCGGCAAGACCCGCTCTGGTTCTGCTTCCTCTAGAAAGACTCCTACTCAGAATAAATATGCCCCGTCTGAATTCCTAGGTCATCTCTCGTCTACGTCTCACAACTTAGTAGTTAATTATACAAGCAGTTGTACAGCCTTTAAATTGTTATTGGGTGTCTTCTCTGTGACTGTGGATATGATGTTCTAGTTAGAAAAATATTGGAATATTTTTCTAATATCCTACTCAGGATAGCCTTTGACTTTAAAAACACGTTTCCTAAATAGACTCTTCACGAGGCAGCCCCAGGCTTGGTACCTGTGGCATCTGCATTCCTGGGCCTGGTGATTAGGTTTAATTCCATGCCCACCACTTACTAGACCTGTGACTTGGGGCAAGTTATTTACATTCTCTATGCCTAGAATAATGTTAAGGGAAATCCTTTTTCCCCATGCTGAATTTCCACAAAGGGACTCACTTCCTAAAAGGGACCCAACACTCTCAGAGGAGCATCCTGGGCTCTTCTCCTATCCCTATTACATGCTCCTTTCCATGAGAAGAGGAGTGAGTAATCTGACTTGCTAGATCTGTCATCTGCTGGACTCTGGCATGTAAACCAAAGCAACAAACCACTGCATTTCTCTCTCTCTGAGGGACTACCGTGTCCACAGTCGTAGCTTCTTGGCTTTCTAGCCATTGTGCAGTAAGCAATAAACCCAGGACTGGTTTCTCACGGGTCTTGCCAAGATCTTTGCTCTTTTCAGTTCCCAGTCTTCTGCCTCCAGTTCTGTGGGTTCCAGGTCCTTGGTTTGAGACGGTAGCAAACAGGCCCCACTGTGTTTTCCAACACAGCTTTGCCAACATGTGGCTGATCCTGTATTGTGATTCCCACTTGGCAATTTGTTTCCATTCTGATCTCCATTCAGAATCCTGAGGAGAGGAAGCATGGTTACCCCAAATAAGAACTAGTAGGAAGTTGAATAAATGGTCTATTTTTAAAAGTTGAAATGATATATGGTCTCTGCCTCAAAGACGTTGGCTTATAAGTTAGCTTTTTTCTCTTGCATGCATTTGAGTCTTAACTCTGCAATTAAAATTGTAAACCCTTTGAAAGCAAAAGCTATGTCTCCTATATTATCTTAGTCCCCATAGCACATAGACAACTGAGGGACACATATATAGTAGTTGGTGCCATCAGTACTTGCTAAGTAACTCGACATGTCCTTCCTTCATGGAAAAGATACAGATTTCAGCGTTATCATATTCAGCTAGGGAAGCACTTTGAATGGGAAATCAGTGCTAGTATCCATAAATGAGTTTTTTTGGTTTCCAGCTTATATGTCCCAAAAGGTCGCCAACATTGAACTCTCTGGGTATGCAAGACAGGTCTTGCTTTATGGCTTGTAGGTGCTAAGAGGTTAGCAGATCAAGTAATATAATCTTATACTTAATCTTTCACAAATATGATCTATATTGTACAAACATCTGGTCCAACAGACTCCTCTCCCCTGTAACCTTCCCCCTGCCCCACTTTTCACTTCTTTTGGGGAGAATGCCCTTGTGCGTTTGGTCAATAACTGCCATCTACTACCTTGAATTATAGTTGTTGGTTAAGATGTCTAATCCACTCTCCTTCTGTCCTCTAACCAGCGAAGTCCCCAAAGGCAGGGATTATCCCTCACTCATTTGAGTACCCCCAGTATCTGTGCTCAGAGAATGTCTGTTCAATGAACAAAAAGTTAAAAGGTGCATTTGTGGGGAGAACTAAGTCACGGTCCTCCTCAGCTGTGGGTTTGGCAAGTTGACATCCAAAAGGAAGGCGTGCACAGATAACCCAACCACAGAAGAATGGGCGATCTTTCTAGCTCTGAACAGGGAAGAGGCCGATGTGGAGCTTTAAAAACATTTGCAGGGTGTTTTTCCCCTCATGAAAGAAGCATGGGCTATGCCTGAGTTCTCTTTCCTTGAGGAAATGACAGAAACATAGCTGGTTATGACCTTCAGCTTCAACTGAGTGACCAGAGCTCTGCTGATGAAACATGAGCTTGTATCCCTGACCCTGACATACACCTTGGAAGTGTCAGCTTATTGTCCTTGTGTTCCTGTAAACATTTTTTTAAAAGAATAGTTTTTGATCTTGCGAACCTCTAACTAAATGGTTAATCATGTAAAATTGACCTTTTGGAGTAAGACTGAAACACTTCCCTCGAAAGCTACTGATAATTAGCTGGGGGTGTACCCACCTCCTGAGGTCTCTGATTCTCATTGTACTTGAAAAGCAGTGATGATTTAAAACCAGGATTCAGTCACTCCACCAATCTATTAAGAATTACCAAGTTAATTTATTCCCACTTTACATGAAGCAGCCTTGAAAATAATTTTCCTGAAAGCAAAGTGCATCTAAACCTGGTACGTTCTTAATAACTTACGCTGAGTGAATAAATGAATCGTTAATTAAATAGAATGCATTATTTTTATTTTATTTTAAAAATTTTTTATTGCACTTTTCATTAGCATTTAGTTCTCTTGTAGTTCTCTCCCTCCCCTCTGCAATCACCACACTGTTGTCCATGTCCATGAAGAATGCATTATTTTTAATCAAAGGTTAAAAAGCCTTTTTTGCAAGAGGAGACATGGACTTGAAATGATATAAGAGAGTAAGCCTCCTTGTGAAATTTTTGTAAGGAAACATGGTCTGCTATGAAACATGAAGCTGGAAGTGAGAGGATGTTGTATTTGACTCAAAATGGCATTGGGGCTGGCATTTCAGCGTGGCCTAAAGTCAAGGTCTGTCATTTATTTAGAGGTGGTCCCAGAATGCATTGCACCATGTAGATGACTCAGACCCAGCTGGAACCAGACGCCTTGAACAAGGACCTTCCATACAACAGAAAAGAGCTCTTCTTTTTCTGCATTCATATGCAGCCTTCCAGTTTCCTAACTAGGCCTCTAGACAGAAGTTAGGGCACTTCCAGTAAACTTCCGCCTGTGGTTACCTCCCGCCTCTTGGAATGTTTCACTTTGGAAGACGAGGAAAGCCACCTTAGGATTTTCATGAGTTTAACATTGCACTGCAGCTTTGGCCTTCCATTAATGGGAGATCTGCTTTCCAGATGACTGTACATATGGAGATGAGGTTTTTTATTTTTTTAACCTTTTCAAAAGAGTGGCTTTTCATTCAGGTTCTAAATTTGGCATAAAAGGTCCTCTAGGGAGCATTTTCAGAAGTGTTTGATGTTTGTATCTGATTTGGGGGGATAGTTGGAGGCTTACCTGTGTGTGACAGGCACATGTGTCCAATAACTATACTGATCACAAGGAATAAGAGCCATTCTTTAGGATCATTTACTTGACATGGATCTTGCATTCACATTCACATCTGTATCCTTAAAGTTTGCTCCTATGTGTGCCTCCCCAATTTCCTGGTTAAACTTACAGAATTTGCAGTATATTCAGTTGCAGATGACCACATGTGGAGTCATTTAACGGCATGTCCTCCTCTTCAAGTCTTTCTTTGTCAGCCTGCCCATGTTTTCTGTTACTTTTATATTCCATCTTTGGAAGTTTTCTTTCCTTCCCACCAACTCGGTGTGTTGGGAATGAGTCTCATTCCCCTCCTATGTCTGGCTGTGGTCACCTCTCAGACTGGTGTGTGCTCGACAGTTCTTTGTACAGTTGGCCTTTAGCGTTCACAAAGCCCATTTCCATGTGTTGCTGTCCCTTGGCAAGATGCTGGGAGTCAGGCAGGGCAAGAACTCCATGTCCTCATCACAGGGCTGAGGCAGCTGGTCCTTGGATTGGTTCACCCATGAAGGAGCACCCATGAATGGGCCCAATTTGTTGATTAAAAATGGCCAATTATCAGCCATTTCAGAGGGCCAACTTAATAGCAAGTGGGAAAAGTGGGACCGGAACCAGGTCTTTAGCCCCCAGCCGCAGAGACTGTCCTTTATATCCAGCTGTCTTACCTTGTAGTGGTTTCTTCCAACAAAACGTCCCAGAAGTTGAGGTAGCACCCACCAGGCTTCTTGATAGTTGCTACCACCAGGCACCCAGCAGGGGGCCTGGTGTAAATCTCTTGAGTGTCTGTTGCATCAGAGTAGTGTGAAACAGCCTTGGGGGCCACAAATGAAGGCTCTGGGTTAAACATTTTTAAAAATTCGGTCAATTTTGAATTAATTTTTTGACAGTTAATTTATTTACATGATTTAAAAATCGAACTACTAGTAAAAAGTCTGCATGGAAAAGTCTCGCCCCACCTGCACGCTGTTCACCCATTCCGCCCCCCCCCCAGCACGTGCTGTCTCTACGTGGTCACTCGTATTAGTGTCATGTGAGCGCTTTAATGTGTTTTATGGAAAGATAAGTAAACAGTGATACATAGTGTTTCCCTCCCATTTTTTAAACAAAAGGTGGTGTCTCATGCAAACATTGTTCTGCACCTTGCTTACCAACATATTTCACAGAGCTTTTCATTTCAATATATGGGAGCTAACTTGCTAGCTAACTTCAGCTATAGTCTACTCTAAGTGTGTACTCTAGCTTATCTACTTTCCTGTAGCTGGAAATTGGGATATTTCTAATATTTTTTGCTATTATATGTCTTGTTGCAATTAATTAACTCATGTGTGTCTCTGTATATGTACATATACATATACGTCATTTTTTACATGTGCACCTACCTATATCTGCACATTTATTCTCAGGAGTGGACTTGTTGGGTCAGCAGGAAAATACACTTGTAACTTTGATAGATCTTGCCTAATTTATCTTACAAAAGGCTGGACTGGTTTGTATTCCCACCATCAGTGTACGAGAATGCCTGTTTCTCCACAGCCTCACTGACAGAGTGCACGTCAACCTGAAAGATAAGCCATGGGAGGCGAACACCTGAGTGTGAGGTCTTAGTGTCCGACCTTGCCCCTCATTTGCAGTGGGCATACTGCACTGTTCCAGGAGCTGGTGCAGCCATCAGTTCCAATGGAAATAATGCCTTGCTGTGGCCGGGGGCAAAAGCCAGCTCTAGTGACACACATGGAATGGACCCACGTTGCCACTTGCCGAATCTCCTACAGTGGAAAGTTGAGCATGCATTCATTATTCACCTAGCCAGTAATGCTAGATCTAAAGAGCATGGCAATGTTTATTGGAACAGAAAGGGAAATGGTACCACTACAGTGCACTGTGGGCCAGACTTTTAATGCTTGTTTCCCTGCTGTTAATGTTAGTTCTAGGGACTGAGGTCAAAGAGATAGATCCCAAATCACAGGGGAGGTCTGGTTAAACTTGAACTTTTATACCCAAAAGGATGCTCTTTTAAAGAATGATTTTGCACCTCTCCCAAGATTTATAATGAAGTAATCAGTACTTGATAGGATAAATTAAAACTATCAGGGTGCAATGTCAACATATAAATATCATGCAGTATTGCTAGATTTCTCTCCCTAACGTTGCCAGGCAATTTGCTACACTGTACAAATAGGGTACCCTGTAAAAATAGGATTTGTACCTTAGATGACATCTCCACATTTGAAAAGCATATCTTCCAGGTCATACTTGCATCACTCCTTACCATTCTTGTTGAAAAGATTGATTTTCAACCTTATTTTTCTCTGAGGACAGGGCACTTTGTTTAGAAAAAAATTTCTTTAGTTTCACTGCATAGGAAGGTGTGCTCAGTGGAGCCAGACAGAATGGTTCTGTGATCCAAAGGGACTTTCTTTTTCACAGAATTTTGACAGGGCCACTTTAAAGAGGAAAGCCACTCCTCTTTAAAGGACTGGTTTCACTTGGGGAGTTGCACTGATGACTGTATCTAGCCTTCACCAGAAATAATTCCTGGGCACAAGGGTGGACTGCCAGACGCTGCTGACACGCCACTGACAAACAGACGTTTTCTCTTGTTAATACCTGTGAAAGGCTTTCACAACAGGCCTTTCCAGTTTTGTTCTCAGGTTCCTTGCAATTGCTTTTCTAGAAGTCTGCTTTCTTCCAAAGGCGGACTCTGCACTGAGGCAAGGCGTTTTGTCTTTTGTGCTCTCACCCTCTAAGCCGCCACAAATACTCAGGACATCAGCCCAGGTATATGATTCGCACCAACTCAGTCTGGCTGTGAGATCCATTTTGCTTTGCTGTTTATGCCAAGGGTCTCTGGGTGCCAGACTGGTAGCAAAAAACCTACGTGAGGTGTCCACTCCGTGACCCTTGTTCCTTTGGCTGTTTGGACTTGATTGCTGTCCTTGGCACAGTCTGTGAGGCGTGCTGTCTGTGCACCCTGGACCGTCTGTTCTCAGTGGTCCTAACTGAAGTACTTGTCTGAAGTACTCCTTTAGAATAAATTTGAGATTATCTCACTGTACCTTTTACTCACATCTCAGACCTTCAGCTCTATTCTTGAATAGTAGTTATAGGACAAATGGTTTGGTCACAGGTGGGGTGGCCTAGGGAACCAGGCCTCCAGACTTTGAGGGTTGGGGTTATGGAAAGAAAGATTCTATGTCACTTGGGTCTTGACTGAAATCATTCTTACTCACGTGGTGTTGACATAGGAGAATTTGGCAGTTGTGGTTACTGGTCTGATCTGTCTCAGTACGTGAAGAGATCTTATTAGGGGGAAATGTTCTGACATTTCAAACAAATTGTGTTCCTATAGTTTTGATGCTATGCCCTACTCAGCATGCATGCATGGCCAGTGCCTTGAGGGTGTAGTAATATTGGGAAGAGGACGGGAAAGTAGGAACATCAGGGTTGTATTCAACCTCTCTGGAAACAGTGTATAAACAAACTGCTTATCAGGAATGATCATGTGGGGCTTTGCTTTAAATAAATAATCATGCATGGAGTCTGTAGGATATCTCTGCCAAGTAGACCTCCCTCAAAATAGAAGGCACCACATCCACATCTGACCCCATGTGGAAAGAGGCGTGGAAGTCAGCCGCGGTTCGAATTCCATTTCTACCACATGCAGGGTGTATGGTCTTAGGCAATTTACTCAACCTTTCTGAGCCTCAGCCATCCCCATAAACTGTGCATAATTAGACTATTTACATCATAGCTAATACATGCTAGCTATTATTTTAAATCATTTTTTAACACAAAGAGAAGTTTGATATTCTTACAAACCCAGCTTCCTGGAGCGTTTCTCGAAATCCCCTCCATACACACCACAACCACCACCACCACCAATGCTCTGCTTATTTCTGGGCACTGTGTAGAAGCACAGCCCTTGCTGCATTGCTTAGACAAAATACATTGGTGTTTTGAGTTTGCATATCTTCTGTAGGAATCAATGTTTAGTGCAAAGGGATGGAGACAAACAGATGTTCTCACAGCCCTGATACTCGTGGAACCACAGAATTGAATGTTTCCAGATAGGTGCGTGCTATTGGCTCAAGTGATGTGGGTATTTTCTGACCAGCCATATGGATCTTTTGTCATCTGAGATGTTAATATTTTCCTTGTATTTTATAGTAGCTCTGGAGCACAGCCAGTTTCTTGAATAGGGTCCACATGGCTCATTATGCACAGGGCCTGGAAACCAGCTTACTCGTGCTGTTCAGATGAACAGGGACACTTAGAAGAGTTGAGGACTGGGGTAGGGCTGTGAGCAGGGGAACACATTCAATTATTTTTGCTCCTGCACTTAGCAACAAACAATGGGCACTTCCCTGTGCTTTACAGTAAGTAATTAAAAGAAATTATAGAGTTAGATGCAAAAATAACCCGAAAGACAACTGGCTGTGTGGAACCACCAGTTTTCTCTATGTGCACAGGTTAATCCTTGTTAACGCTCAGAACACTCAGTTTCTACAGAAAGAGTTGCATGTCCACACATGTTCTGGCATCTGCCCACACGCTTCTGTGCGCTATGACTGTGCATCCCAGAAGAACGGCTGTGGTGTGTGCATTTGCACTTCAGTGGAATTTAACAAACTGATTCCTGAAAATGGTCTCATCAAGGTGAGCAACGGAGAGCTAATAGCCTTCTCTCACTAATTTTATCTTTCCCCTAGGATTTCTTGATAGTGGTTTTAAAAGGAATGCTATTCTTTGGTCTCTAGAAGCAATTTATCTTTCCAGTTTATCCCCCTCCACCTATGTTCACCTCTTTTGCTTTTTTAAATTTAATGTTCTATGTCCTTCAGAGGATAGGGTCATGCCTACAGAGGTCTCTGCATCAGGGGCAAATTAGTCATTCCATTCTCATTTGAGTCCTTCTGAATTAATGATGTTGAAGCCTTCCAGTTTGAACCTACTTCTAATTATGTACAGATATTCTTTCTATAATGGAAATTGCTCAGGTAACTAATTAACCACAGGAATATGTTGGCTATGGAAAATTTCAGGAGCACCTTCTGTGGAAAAACTGAGAAGGGCATGCCTCCCCATGGCTCTGGGGGCCAGTAGGAGTGTGGCTGTGTGGTGCTGGTGGCCAGTGGGTGTCGGCTCCCAGCTGTCAGAGTTCCCACAGCACCTCATGGCAGGAACTGCCAATGTCCAGCAACACCCTGAGAGCAACCTGTTGATTCAAAGCAGCCGCTTCTGAAAAGGGGGTTGA
Organism: Glossophaga mutica; assembly: GCA_039655065.1. Classification (NCBI taxonomy): domain Eukaryota; kingdom Metazoa; phylum Chordata; class Mammalia; order Chiroptera; family Phyllostomidae; genus Glossophaga; species Glossophaga mutica. The sequence goes on from CM077308.1 coordinate 27,793,359, forward strand.
AATGGGACAGACTGCTCTGAACTTTCTGCCTTTGTCTTGTTTCATCATTTTCATCGTAATTGTTCTGCTATGGTACCAATTTCCACATTATGGAAAACTTCTTTTCTTCAAGGGGATTCCCTTTCTTTTCTGCTCTCAGAGATTTACAGCTTGTTCTTCCCTGAGGGACAAAGAACGCAGCTGTGTCGCCCTTGCTTTGTTCATTTATTTTGTTTTATTATTATTATTATTTTTTGATACAGAGCATGCTTATGCCTGGATCCAGGAACTTTGCAGACGGTGCTCTGCGATGCTTTCACAACATCCCCTGTTAGTGTAGGCGCGCCTAGTTTGTCATTCGGAGGTGACAGTCCCTTAGCTGTGTTGACATCTGTACTATGTGGAACTCAAGGTGGAACCCAATAATACTTGGGATACTGCCTGGGAAAATAGTGTTCTGTGTCATCTCAGCCCTACCCACTTGTAAATGATTTAGCAGCAACACTAAGAGGGTGCCCAGGAGGAGTCATTTGCATTTGTACTAGTGAGCTTGGTGACTTCTTGGTGTTTAGAAACGGGCTTGTGAAAAGCTGCAGCTTACTGGACCAGTTTCTCGTTCTGTTTATGGAACTACCCCATCGACTCCACCATACTGTTGTTCAACTTGAAAATGTTTATCCTTTTCTTTGGATGTAGCTTTTTTTTTTTTTTTCCTTTTACCAATTTGGGTACTTTAGTCTCCATCCTAAATGTTGGAATCCAAGTGAGAAATTGGGTTGCCTGTAAGACAGGGTAGGGTTGGCGAGAGAATTAGATGCTTCATAGTCACACCAACATATTTTAGGACTTTATTGCTGTTGCTGCTCCTGCCATTTTATTTTGTAAGTTTCCTGTTTTCTTCTTCATTTTTAATTTCATGGTACTTGGTAGGAGGTAAGTGGAGCTCTTTTAGGACAAGTCTAGAAACAAAAGAGTCTCTATCGAGTGGGTGAGTCAGTCCTGCCTCTGTCTCACCACTTGAGGATCAGAGACACCTGGCTGCAAGTAATATTAATGTGTCCGGAAATCTACCCCCTGCTGTAGCTGCTCCTGTCATTTCCAGTGTGATTCTGATTAAGTGTGTGATTGATCAGGGAGGCCAATTATGCCTGTGCTTGCCTTACAGCATTGAGATAAAATTAGTGATTGAGTGGAAGTCCAGATTTAGATTAGTAGTATTCCATAAATTCTCATTCAACTAATAATGTTTACAGGTTTATCCTGCACTTTATGGTATCAATACAATAGTGGCCAAAGCCACTGGACCTAAGGGAAACCCAGATTTTACTTAACACCATTACAAAAGCAAAACTGTGTTTCCTACATAGTAAGTGTCCCCATAGGACAAGGTGAACCCAGAAGGAAAGATGACAGGAGAGTCTATGGTATGCTCAGAATGTAGTGCAATATTTAAGTTTGACTTTAACCCTTTTATTTCCTTTCTTTTTATCATTTAGTCCAATGCTTCTCAACTTCAATAAAAATATGGATCACCTTGAAGTACATGAATCTTGTGAAAATACAGATTCTGATTTAATGGATGGGGGGAGTGGGTGAGCTTTCTATTGGATGTATGTAAATTTACCTATCAAATTAATGATTCAGGGAAATACACCTTTTTTCATGGTAGTTGCATGTGCCTGTCACTCTAGGTCTGGACTAAGATCCGGCAATGTCCCTGGCACTCTCTGTGAGGCTGAAGGATGTCTGCAAGTGCCAATACCATGGTTGTACTAGAGGCCCGGGGCGTGCTATGGTATGAAGGACTGTTTTATAGGAAGTGTAATTGGATACCTGGACCTAAATTACGTTATGGTTAAAAACTACATTTTTAAAGGCACTTCCTTTAAAGCTTTGAAAGAGCTGCATTATCAGATATCATATACTAAAATATTTATTGGTTTCAATTGGCTGGTCATTCATGTAAGTAGGTGAGCAGCTATAACGATCATTAGCTTCTCTCCTCCCCCTCCCCCATTTTTTTTGTGGATTCCAACTACCAGTTATTTTCTTTGAGGATTGTGAAGTGTTTTTGTTTTTAGTCTTCTTAACTAAGAAATATATAGCTAATGAGAAAATACTACAGAAATGATGCAGATGGATGGAAGAAACTCGTGCCTGTAGTTGAAGGCCTAATTTTCCTTTAGAATCTGAGGTTCTGACCTTGTTCTATCAGGGGAACCACAGCAAGTAGATGAGTTGATTAAAAACTCTGGTCCTTTTTCCCTCCTGCATGAAATAGGGATAATTATAGTTACCTACACCTCCAGGGTCCTATGAGTCTTAATTACTTAATATTTGCAAAGTGTTTGGAGATCTTTGAATTAAAAGTGCTGAGCAGTGGAATCCAAGTTCAGTATAATAATAGGAAGAATGAAAGTTTATATCCTCGCCTTCCTTTCACCTTCCTCCATGCCGTCTTTTCGGACAACCCAGACATTACTCGTGGTTACCACCCAGCCCAGTGCACTTCTCTCTCTGACCACGTTTCTTTTTGTAACTCACTTCAGCCTGAAAATGAAGGAATGAACGCATGAATGAATGAATTGATTAACTTTAGAGATATATCCTGGCCCTTAACCCTAAGGCAAACTTAAATAACTACTTAATGTTTATCTTTAAAGTTCAGTAGTCACTAGGAACAAAAATCAAGGAATTAATTTGTCTCTTCCAGTTTATCATTCTTTCCAGTCCTCCTACACATGGTGATGAACAGGGCTTCCTGAAGCATTCCACTTGGAAACTCTCACCAGCTCTTTTGTGCCTATAAGGCAGGTTCCAAACTCTTTAGCATCATTCTCAGAGCCTTCCAGAATCTGACTGTCATTCACTCTTATTTCTATTTCATACCAGAACTCTTCTCTCCAGAAATGTACTCCATGCTTACCCACCTCCATGCTTTTAAGCAAGCTGCAGCCCATCCATTGGTCTTTTCTGGATATGTTTAAATCCTTTCTATCCTTCACAGTCTTCTTTACAAAGCATCCTTTATTCTCTAACAGGAAGTAACCCCTTTCTCTTTATAGAATTCTTATCTATACCCTTCCTGAGTTGCTTCTACAAACCTTTATATTTGACTTATTTACATATATATCCTAGACTATAAGACTTGAAAAGTAGATTCCATGTCTCATGAGTGAACAAACAAAAGTAAGGTTAATCCATGTACATAGTTAAGCTGGACACAAATTAAAGGTTATATTGATTTGCAAGATTTCATTAAGGAGATCTTTTGGTAGGTTTGCATCTTGTATGTTAGGGATTAAATATTTATTGATAATTTCTTCGACACTACCTTGTCCTTGTTGCTTATGGAACCAAGGTGAGCATCCATATCTTTAAACTGTGTTTGGTTACATGCTTATTGACAAAACCCAAAGGTACTGTGAACAAAGCTTTGCATTTTTTTCCCTGTGTGCCTGAATTATCCATACTATTGTTTGGTTCCCCTTCTTAACTTTTGCCGTGGAAATTGGTTCTAACATGTCTAAATTTTTCCAAAGCTTGTTTTTAGGGGAAGATTGCATTGTCTATACTTTCATTCACTGAAGTAATCAAGCCTTGTAGTTGAACAGTCTCAGAGACCATGATTAAGCCAGTACTACAAAGTAGTATCTGATTGGTGCTACCTTGAGAAAGTTGGGCCCCAGGATACACACACTAGCAGAAAATTGTGTCCACATTGTATAAACTCTTTCTTTTGACCACCCTTTGCAGCATAGCCACTGTCTATTCCCTGCAGTTGAATATTCTAAAATGGACAGCATGTCCTGATGTTAAAAGCATAGACAAGAAGACAGATGACCTATTAGCTTTGTGATATCTGACAGGTTACTTAACCTCACTGAACCATAATTGCCTCATCTGTGTAATAGGGGTAACAGTTCCTGTTCTGTCTTCTTGTAACAACCAAGTTAGATGATACTTGCAAATATTCTCTAGTCTTTTAGACAAATGCAAGTTTGTATTACACCAGGAGAGCACACTGTCATGGATAGTCATCTGGTTGAATGTTCAAGGCTTGTGAGTCATGTTTAAAACTAAAGTAGGAATCTCTATTCCTACTTTATTGATTTCCTTTTTAGCCCTATATACCATATTTAATTTTTGAGAGTTGGGCTGAAAAGACCTTCCCAGCATTTTAGAGATGTGGTTGACTTGATTGTAATTGTACACTGTTATAAGCATTGGAGCAGAATTACACAGCACCAATGAATTTATTGTGTATAAACAGATATATAAACTAATGATCTCCTTAGCAATATTGTGCAGCTTCTTTGTCTTTTGTGTAATAGACATAAGAGTGGCTAAAACATAAGAATTTTCTTGGAAGCTCTTAAACTTTTATGATTTCCCAATATAGTATATACTTTTATTGATGAGGTCAGTTTTTAAAAAGGAAGTTAAAAGACTGAAAATTCCAAACTTTACTATTATGATTATTACTGAGTACCATCCAAGTCTTCTTTTGAACACAGGAAGTGGTAGAGGTAGTTAATATGCTGTAGTGTTATTTGCTTAATTGTTCAAGTAAAGTTTTACCCCATTAGAGAAACCCCAGAGGTTGCTCATGGCTGATAATTGCTGTCCATCAAATTTCTTAGGGCTTGTAATTTGGGTTCAGCACAACCTGTACTTGATCTCATGATTTTGATGAGTTCACTGATGCTTTCCAAATGACATCCTAAATGATGTCAGAGCTGTCTTTTGTTATGGATTAATAAACTCATCAGTAAGTTTTCACTCAGTACCATTACGTTATTCTGTGTTAAGCGTTGTGGGAGACATGATCCATTCCCTCAGAGAGCTTATCATTCCATGAGGACTGACCATCATTAGCAAATATAGTTAACAATTAACAAGTAAGTAGGGAATGAAGTACTAAATGAGATGTAATGTGGAATTGGAGAGGAGCAGAAGGATAGTATGTGCTGGAGTAATTAGAGAAGGTATGCATATGTGATTGGATATTTGAACAGGGTCATGAAGGATAAGCAAGATTTAGTCAGATAGAAAGAAAGAAGTTTGCCAAGAGAATGGAACAGGTCACTTGCAGGCGATAATGTGTATGGGGCTCTAAGGATTTCAGCCTGATCAGAGCTGGAGATGAAGCATTGAGTAATATAAGGTCTGTCCAGAAGGTATCCAGCCATGTAAAATGAAAGACAAAGACATTTATTGAACATACAAAATACAAGAAACGTTGTACATGGGACAATACATGTACGATGTTTTACATTGTACATACACCTCAGTCCCCTTTAAAGCAGGCACCTTGGGACCTCACACACTTCTCCCAATCACCATCAGCTGTCATGTCATATTTTACTCAATTTAATTAAAGATCTGAAATCTCTTCCCTTTCAAAGGTGATATTAGTTTTGGGAAAAGCCAGAAGTTTCAGGGTACCAAATCTGGGCTGTAGGGGGCTGAGTCACCTGGGTGATTTGATGTTTCACCAAAAAACTCTGCACGAGACCTGATGCATGAGCAGGCACGTTGTGATGAAGCTGCCCATCCCCATTTGCCCGTAGCTGCAGCCCTCTCAATCAATCATCTGAATAGTTTCCACAGAAGAATGTTCAAGCTTATGCAAAATTTGATGGAGATTTGTTGCTCTACTCGCTCAGTCATTTTGAATGTTATGGTCACACACTACACATGCTCACTCAACAACGTCTACTGCCCCCACTGACTATTACAGTGAAGGTGCCATTGTTCACACATGCACAGTCCAGTCCATTCTTCTTGGCTGCCAGGTTACCCTGATGTTGTGCAAACTATTCTTGCCATATTAACAACAGTTGGACTTTTTCTGGACAGACCTTATATACAGAATTAGGTTAAGTAGGGTGAGGCCAAATTCTGAATACTGGATAAAAAGGGTTAGATTTGATTTGGTAAAGAAAAAAGAAAAATTATTGTAAGTTTTGTGTAAGAGAATGATAAGAGAACAGTGGTTACGTTACTGGTGAGACCCAAATTAAAGGGCTCCACCTCCCCGGTTCTTGTCTCACTCGTAAGTGATGAATTCAGGCAAGAGACAAAATGTATAGTAGAAATGAGGTAGCAAGTTTGTATATAAAATACACTTGAGCACAAAGCTGCAAGCGGGTACCCAGCTAGTCTGAGTGCCTCATCCATTGAGGTTTTAGGGGTTATATGCTTGTAGCCAGCCTCCAGGCTCCCCCCCTCCTCTCTTCTCCTGACCTTGTGATTAACATAGTTTCAAAGCCTGCCTTTTCCAGATAGCGAAAATGATACACAGAATTTTTAAAGGCTCCCCTCCTCCTGCACTTGTATCATGGTCTCTCTTGTGATCTTTGGAACACCTGGCAATCTTATCTGACTGGGCTCAGGACTGTTGAATTAATGGATGAGACACATCTCCCTTCCCCTCTCTGCCTTGGTTTGCTATCTATCCTGCCTAACAGTTATTCAGGCAGTGGTTATTAGAGCCAAATAGAACAGAAAGGATGTCAAATCCATCAGAAGGACATTACAGTCACACAATGAGATTGTGAGGATAGAGCCAAGAAAACAGCTGTGGGATAGAGAGCAAGGGATGGACAGGAGAAATGTTTTAAAGGGAAAATAAGCAAGACCTCACCTCTGACTGGATTTGAAAGCTATATAAGAAATGTATTGTCAAACTTGATATCTAGACTTCTAGCCTGTGGCTTGGGTGGCCCAAAGTATTAAGAAATCATTGTCAGAACCAGAAAAGTTAGGAAGTAGCATTGTTCTGACAAGAAATATGGGTTTGATAATAGATGCACTTGACTTCAAGGCCTTCTAAATGAGTAGGCAGTTAGCATTGAAGAAGTGAAGTACCCCTCAGAGGGGGCCGGGGATGGGGCCGGGCTTTTCACCAGGTGGTTAATTACTGAATCTGTGCAGATGTTCTGCTTTGAGGAATGCCTGTGTTAGGCTTCAGGATGAAAGCCAAATAGTATTTACTCAGATGCCATTTGTCCCTCTGAAATATTTGCTTGTGGAACTGATGAGGAAATGATATATAAAGTATGAACTATTTTTAAATGAAAAGTTATTAATATTAAGACAAATGAGACCAGTGAAAGGAAGAATAAACCTTTAAATATAGTGTTTTAAAAGGAAGCATGAAAAAACTTATTTAAAAAATTAAAATGGGAAAAAAAGGCACATTACTGTGTTAGTGATAACAAAACGATTTTCCAGTTCTGTAGTTTAAGATGCCTCCATACCATGGACCATTTTAAGCAGGTTAGTGTAGGCACTTAGTAAAGACTTATTTAACTTATTCTGCTTCATTAATTCTAAGGCACGCATTTTCTTTTTCTTTAGCATCTCTGAATTGGAGTTGTGTCTTAACAGCTGATGTCACTTTATTGCTCTTGTTGCCTATGCAGCAGTCGCAGTTGTCATTGCCTTCACCAGTTATTTTGCTTAATTTTATTTATTACATACGCACAAAAGTTACAGATGATAAATGTACCCAAACAAGTGTGCAATAACTCTTTTCAATAAGTATACAATAACAGTTCTTCCCTGGCTGAGATGGCTCAGTGGATTGAGCCCCGGCCTGTGATCCAAAGGGTCGCCGATTCAATTCCCAGTCAGGGCACATGCTTGGGTTGCAGGCCAGGTCCCCAATGGGGGAAAGAGCTAGAGGCAACCACATACTTCTCTCCCCCTTTCTCTCTCCCTTTCTCTAAAAATAAATAAATAAAATCTTAAAAAGAAAACAGTAACAGTTCTAACTGATAAAGTGAACAACAGTTTAATTGGCTGCTTTATTTTAATTCCTTAGTGGAACATAAAATGCTATGTTTTATAATGACAGTATCTAAGATTTAATGACATATATTTTAAAAGATAGCTGATCACAGCAAATCTCTACCAGTGTGCTAGAGATGGCTGGAGTGAAATATTCTAAATTTGCATTCTTTCATCGACCTACATTAGAGGTGTCCCTTGGGTTATTTTAATTTGGACTGGAAACATTAGGAGAAAAGATTTTCATTCAGTGGTATAAGTACTGCCTGCCAGGAATAGAAACCTCCTTGGAGAATCCATTCTTTGATAGTGCAGAATCCAGAACATTCATAGGAGTCCAGATATTTGCAGAATGGATATCTATGTTTTATTCAAACTTGTGCACCCTTCCTAATCTCATACCACTGCACACTTCAAGCAGTTCTGAGTATGCTTGCTCTTCGTGCAAAGTGAGAGTGCATCTATAAGGAAATGTACTGGTGATAATGTTTGGGGATAGAAACATCTGTTAGTGGCAGCAAATGTCATCTCTTATAAAAATGGAGAGCAGAAATGTTCTCAAGACCAGAATGCTCCGCCATTTCTGCAGTGTGATATATTGTCTGGGGGCAGGTTGCAAATGGACAGAAAAAGAGTCCCATTTCCTACTGACTGGCACAGTGTGTATGTGCCAAGTACGGCACATGTGCATCTTTTCGTAAGTCCACACTCCAGATCTGGAGTAAGAATAAAGTTAGAATACCTGGGCTGGAGGGATGCTTCTCTTACTACTAAGGGACATGATGCTTCAGGTAAGTGATTCTGAAGTCCTTCATCATCTGACGGTAACCTTGGGTTGGTCTATAGGTACGTTTTCATTTTGCTTGTTCATCCATTCTAATTGGCTTCCCAGAGCATGCTTGTAGATGTAGAGCCAAATTTAGAGGAAAGCAACCCTCTGGCAAACAAGAGAAGAGTAATTTTGTGGTGTGCTATTAAGGGACTTCCCAGGAAACTTCAAAAGTACAGAAAGAAGCACTGGTTGTCTTTTCCCAAACGTGCAAAATGCCACTCAGCTTTTTAAAGGTATGATAAACTCAGGGTGCACACACACACACAGAGGACCCCATTTCCAATAAAAAGAAAAGCTGCGCTTTCTTAGATGGGTTCTCTCTATGAGCCAGAAAAGCCAAGGCATGAAGGGCTCAGAGAGTAATGGAGATAAATGTGGATTCACATATGGGAGGCATTTGAAATTGACTTCAGTGCCTTGTTAACACTGACTTCTCCAGTTCTCTCTTAAGCAGACACATTGTTTTCATGATATCAGCCCCAGGCATAGACACATCATTAAAATCAAGGTATAGAAGATGATTTCTGTTTGGAAATAAGCAAAACATTTTCAGTTATGACCACCCAGGTGTAGCAGGAAAACATTGGAGCTGGGGTAGGGAGGGCCCCAAATTCTAATGTAAACCTTCTTCATGACACAAGGCCAGTCCTCTAATCAATTATGGGAGGGGAACAAAAGTCAATGAGAAGACTCCTTATAGCTCCCTGACTTCAGTTTTATTCATGCCCAAGTAGCACAGAACTAGAAAGGCCCGCTTGGACCCTCCCAGCCGTGCACACTCCTGCAATAGATAGGACCGTGTAGCTAACTTAAAAAAGAGGAAGTTACGATTACACTCACAGTTGTTGCTTAGTAACATTGCTGATTTTGTGTTTCTTGTGACAACCTGAGCAGCGATCATTAAAAATTTAACTTATAAAGCTGCTAAAGTGGGAAGAAGGGGGAAAACTTGAAGCCACAATTTTTTTGCTTGCTTAGACGCCGTCTAATGTTGGGTATATGTGCTAAGTCTCAGAGAAAACACTGCATGCCTCTGGTTTATATTAAACCATGTACAGTGCACTACTGATGTTAACTTGTGTCTGGTGCAGCTGGAGTTTATCACGGATGCATAAAAAACCTTTACCCTGCAGAATGGCCTGGATTTGCAATCAAATGGGTGGCACCGTATCCCTGCAAAAGAAAGCCCTAACCTGTTATATGTCCTGTTTCTGCTTTCTCCCCACAGTTCCACCAGGTGAGAAGAGTGATGACCATCCTTTTCCTTACTATGGTTATTTCATACTTCAGTTGCATGAAGGCTGCCCCCATGAAAGAAGCAAACGTCCGCGGACAAGGCAGCTTGGCGTACCCAGGTGTTCGAACCCATGGGACTCTGGAGAGCGTGAATGGGCCCAAGGCAGGCTCGAGAGGCCTGACATCATTGGCTGACACTTTTGAACACGTGATAGAAGAGCTGCTGGATGAGGACCAGAAAGTCCGGCCCCATGAAGAAAACAATAAGGACGCGGACTTGTACACTTCCAGGGTGATGCTCAGTAGTCAAGTGCCTTTGGAGCCGCCTCTTCTCTTTCTGCTTGAGGAATACAAAAATTATCTGGATGCTGCAAACATGTCGATGAGGGTCCGGCGCCACTCCGACCCAGCCCGGCGCGGGGAGCTGAGCGTGTGTGACAGCATTAGCGAGTGGGTAACAGCGGCAGACAAAAAGACTGCAGTGGACATGTCGGGCGGGACGGTCACGGTCCTTGAAAAAGTCCCTGTATCGAAAGGCCAACTGAAGCAGTACTTCTACGAGACCAAGTGCAATCCCATGGGTTACACAAAGGAGGGCTGCAGGGGCATAGACAAGAGGCATTGGAACTCTCAGTGCCGAACTACCCAGTCGTACGTGCGGGCCCTCACCATGGATAGCAAAAAGAGAATTGGCTGGCGATTCATAAGGATAGACACTTCCTGTGTATGTACATTGACCATTAAAAGGGGAAGATAGTGGATTTATGTCGTATAGATTATATTGAGACAAAAATTATCTATTTGTATATATACATAACAGGGTAAATTATTCAGTTAAGAAAAAAATAATTTTATGAACTGCATGTATAAATGAAGTTTATACAGTACAGTGGTTCTACAATCTATTTATTGGACACATCCATGACCAGAAGGGAAACAGTCATTTTGCGCACAACTTTAAAAAGTCTGCATTACATTCCTCGATAATGTTGTGATTTGTTGCCGTTGCCAAGAATTGAAAACGTAAAAAAAATTTAAAAAAATAATAAATTGCATGCTGCTTTAATTGTGAATTGATAATAAACTGTCCTCTTTCAGAAAACAGACAAAAAAAAATCCCCAACAACAAAAATTTGAACCAAAACATTCTGTTTACATTTTAGACAGTAAGTATCTTCGTTCTTGTTAGTACTACATCTGTTTTACTGCTTTTAAACTTCTGATAGCGTTGGAATTAAAACAATGTCAAGGTGCTGTTGTCATCGCTTTACTGGCTTAGGGGATGGGGGATGGGAGGGGAGTATTTTTGTTTGTTTTGTGGTTTTTTTTTTGTTTGTTAGTTTTTTGTTTTGGTTTTGTTTTGTTTGTTTGTTTGTTTTTCTTTTTTTAGTTCCCACAGGCAGTAGGGATGGGGAAAGAATTCCTTCAATACATATTCTGGTTGATAAAAGATTCATTTGTATATTGTAAAGATGTTTGCAATATCAATCAGATGACTGGAAAGTGAATAAAAATGAAGGCAACTGAATGAAGTGCTCGCTCCAGGTCCCACTGTGTACCCTGAGGCTTGAGGCTATCAGGCTGTCCGCTTGCACCAGCCTTTGGGCCTTGATCAGGGAAAGCTTCTTTTGTTGCAAAGGTCTACGTTTACTTAGAGCGCATTCCTTCTCCCCCTCCCTCTTTGGTCCCCTCTTTGTTTCCTTTTCTCTTAAGGAAGAAAAATCAGCTCCATGCTCTGAAATAGATTACCATTGCTATGAAAGAGTAACAAATTTTGTCACATCGTGGCACTCATAAGCATGGTGATTTCTTTTTTCAACAAGAAAAAGAACAACCCAGAAATAAAAATAAAGATTTTTTTTTTTTGACAAGAGGTAAATAATTTGGGTAAATCATGGCAAGGCTTAAAAATGTCTTGCAAGCAAAAGTTGGAGTTCCATATGGACCCAGGAAAGCCTGGATCAGAACAGGAGCCCACACTGCCAGTGAAATGAGACTGACCAGCCATATGGAGGCTGTGTGGAGCTGACGCATCATTTTTGGGTGGTGCAGGAGGAATTTCTGAGTGGCCATCCTGAGGTCTAGGTGGGGGTGGGGAATGGTACTTGAGACATTCCAAAAGGGAGGCCTCTGAAGGACCTTCAGAAGTGGCTCTGGAATGACGTGTGTCAAGTTGCTTTGGACCTCACGCTTTAAGTGCCTACATTATCTAACTGTGCTAAGAGGTTCTCACTGGAGGACCGTGCTCAAGCTGACTTAACGCCCTCCACCCCTGGATAATTGCGTGAAGCTGGATTAGCCTGGAGCAGGTTCAGAACCAAATGTGGCATTGTGATTATGAGATTGATGCAATGAGATAGAAGATGTTTGCTACCTGAACACTCACTGCTTTGAAATTAGACTTGAGGAAACCAGGGTTTTGTCTTTTGAGAACTTTTGGTATGGGGGAAGGGAACAGGAAAAGACCCTAAAACTCAGGTTGAATGATCAAGGCTACCGATAGAAAATCTTGTCCAGAGACAAGACTTTGGGAAGGTGTCTGGACATCTAGGACACCAAAGACTGGAAGAGGCCAGGACAGAGCTGGCAAAGTTTTGCTCCCTGGTGAAGGCCACAGCAACTTCCTGCCCATCCTGTCTGTTCATGGAGAAAGTCCCTGCCTCACCTCTGCTGTCTTGGGTTTGGAGAAGTCAAGTTGGGAGCCTGGAATGACGGTCCTGAGAAAAATGGACCCTGGTGAAAATTAGGGCTAAGCCCATTCACCCCACTGCCCAAATCTGAAAGTGTCCTGGACCAGTGTCCATGGGTATCAAAAAGCCTCAAGAAATTGCTGTATCTTAGTAGGGTGAGGGATAAGCAAAAGAGGATTTCCATCATGCCCCAGGGAATGAAGATACCATCAGCAAATAATTTCTCTTTGTTCAGTCTTTCATTTAGAATGAGCCTATCTTTTATATTACCACCTGAATACCTACCATTAAAGGAAGGAAGAATTTATGTAGCATAGGTCTGTTTTGTACTATTTGAAAATACTGTCTTTGTAATTATTTTTTAACATGTAATGCATATTGGGAATATCTGCTGTACGTTAACTTTTTGCAGCTCCGTTTTGAGGGATAAAATTATTTAGAAAAACGAAAAGTCCCCATCACCATCGCAAAGTGCTGCAAAGGCCAGATCTGTTAAGTGGTTGCGTAGGAGACATTCAGCAATTGTGTGGTCAGTGGCTCTCTCTCCCTTACCCAGTAAGATACATCACAGTCACATGCTTGGTGGTTTATGTTGACCTAAGATTTATTTCGTTAAAACCTTTCTCTGTTGCTGTTCATTTTTGTTCTGGTTTGTTTTATTTTATTTTAAAGTCTTGCTGTGGTCTCTTTGTGGCAGAAATGTTTCATGCATGGCAGCGGGCCTGTTGCTTTTTTATGGTGATTCCCATTGAAAATGTAAGTAAATGTCTGTGGCCTTGTTCTCTCTATGGTAAAGATATTATTCACCATGTAAAACAAAAAAAATATTTATTGTATTTTAGTATATTTATATAATTATGTTATTGAAAAAATTGGCATTAAAACTTAACCGCATCAGAAGCCTATTGTAAATACAAGTTCTATTTAAGTGTACTAATTAACATATAATATATGTTTTAAATATAGAATTTTTAATGTTTTTAAATATATTTTCAAAGTACATAAAATCTGGGGGTTCCGGGTTTTTTTCTCTTCACTGTAAAGCAAACATGAAAGCGTGTTTCATTATAAATACGTGTGTTCCTTGCTTTAAGACCACCTGTCTAGGTTTAGCAATTGCACAGACCTCCGGAGAGAATGCTTATTTCAAAGCATGGGAGGCCAATCCTGCAGTCTGAGCTTCCAAGAAGCTCTAGGATTGGGCCTGTCTTCTGCTGCCTTTTACACAGCAGAAGACAGGAGTGTCATTTTCTAGGACACTTGAAAATCTCCCCCTTTGAAGTGATATACTTTCATCAAGTAGCAAACTATGTATCCTAGCAACATCGGGCTCCCGGGCTGGCTGGCTATATTTGATTATAAAATAACTGTTAAAAAAAATCAAAGTAGGTTTACTGAGAGATAATGAGAATAAATTGGCCCAAAATTAGAAAGTCAATGACTGAAAAAAATATATGGAAATTCAATATTTAGAGGCAGGTCATGTACCCCTCAGTTTGGAGACAGTGCCATTTGCATTATGTATTTGTATCCATTGCACTGATTTAATTTTTGTACGTGGAGCCACACAGATTTTATATCACAGTACCCACGATCTAACAGATTGCTAGGATTTCTAAAAAGATTTGCCTCTGTGATGGCTGCCAAGCCGCTGGGTAATTTAGTTAAAGTGTTTAAAGTTATCACTAAATCTTAGGAAAATAAATGGAAGGATTTTAAATTAGAGAAAGAGCCATTAAGGAAGAAAAAAAGCATCTGTTCCTACTCTTCCGACTCTGCATTTGAACAGTCAACTCATCCCAGAACGTGGTGAACTATATCTGTGCAATGTATCATTTCTATTTCAAACATACACACATGGTTTCCTCTTGTATTGTCTTATAAGTAAGGATCAAGAAAGTCATAACAAACTTGACTTGTGTTGTGTATGTGGAAGAACAGATTGAGTGAGAGGAATTACTCAATCCTAATCTATCCAGTAAGTTTGCCAAGCACTCTAAATTCTAAGCGAAATCCTTGACTGCCAGTCAAAGCGTAAAACCAGCCATGGAATTAGAACTTTGGTAAACTTAAGGCTTAAATAATTTTCATAGTCAAGGAAGACTGAAAGTTTGTTAAAACGGTTGAGTAAAAAGGAATGAGAATAAAATGTGACCTTTGAATTCCTTGAAGTCAAAGGAATTTGATAAACGTGATGACGTTTTCATTAGAAGATGAGGCCAAAGAAACAAAAGACAGATGCATTTACTAAATGAACCAAGTTGAAGTTAGCGGGAGTAGTCAACTTGTACTCTCTTCGTCAGTACGGTCAATGAAACCTGTTTAATCATCAAGATCCCTGGAAATAACCAAGACCTTTGCTTTGACCTGTTGTTTTTCACCATTCTGATCAGCCTCTGTGGTGGTTAGCAGTGTCTATGGAGCTTTCTTTTAATTAGCTGTACTAATTCTATGAATGCTATCACAGTTCCAAGTGAGAATAGGAACTAAATTTTAGAATGGATCAGTGTTAAGTTATTCCTTATTCATTTAGGTGGTTACTAGACTCTGGATAAAATGTTAAATACCGTGTGAATTTCAACCAGAGGCCTCAGCCCTAGGGCGGTACTAGGCAGTATGCCTAAAGTACAACATTTATGTCTTCATATTCTCACATAAGAGCTGTTCTCTAAGTCAGTTAAAGTGGAAACGGCTGCATTTTGGCAAGCCATTGTTAATCAAGAATGATAATAATTGGGATAAGAGACAATATATCTATGTAAATGTAGATGAAGTATTTAGCCTAGAAAGAGTCATCTGTGGATATGATCCAACCTCAAAATATTGAACAACAAAATTAGTGAGAGACTCAGCCATTTCTTTTAAAGCTGTGTGGTGTTTTAACTTGTTTTAAAGGCTAATGGGTTGGTTGGTTGATTAGTTAGTTTGGGAGGAGGGAGAGTTCTCTACTTGAAGCTAACTGGTGGTTGTTTCTGTGAATCCGCACCTAAAAGCCAAACTCAGTGACTGGAGTAGGTGCAGCTGCTCTAAACCAAACAGTGTGTATGTACATTCCACCCACTAAGTGAGCCATCTGCACACATATCCCAAGTCTTTTGACTAGCTCCATCCACTTCTCAGTTCTAGCTGCCATTTGAGTAAGTTGTAGGGGGAAAAAAGGCGACCTCCTTGCTTTTTAATATGTGAATAGATGCAGTAAATTGCCTGAAGAACATTTTAAAATAGTAACAGAAAAATACTGTGATTTTACACGTTCCTCATTTTAAAAAATCCCATTTATGTTGCACTGTAGGATTTCCATAGGCATTCACTTTGACCCCTCTAATTATTTACTAGATACAAACACTAGATCAGGAGCACCCCAGCTTGGCGTTTGCTTGTCTGAATAACAGTTCTGCATGCTTGGTACTGTCAGAAGCATGGAACTGTAAAAACTGGTCTTTCAGTTAATTAAATCTCCCCTCCTGACACACACACACACACACACACACACACACACACACACACACACGCACTAAACAGACCTTGGCATTCATTATCTATTTAAGTGTTGTTTGCTTATTTTTTTATATCTGGCAAAGCAAGAGCATTTTTCTTTGAAAAACTAAGTTCTGCTCCAAAGTATCCCCCACAAAACCCTGTGGTGAGGGACAGGACATGTCTTAAGCCTATAAATGACCAGAAAGAATGTTGGTTGAGAGACCAAAGTGGAGATGTGTGCTCTACATTTGGAAGTCCTCCTAAGGATTCTGTGCAGCGCACTGCACTTTGGTACTGTATTCTCCTCAAATGGCTCTTTAGAATTCAGGAGCTGGTCTGCGTAGAAGGGCTGAACCCTGGGGAAATATTTTTGTTTAACTTAAAGTGCTCACATTTTGGAAAAATCCATTATCAAGTACTATAACACACATTCAAATTTATTTAGTCAAGAAACATTCTCCATCGAGCTCTAATATTTAAACAAATAGCTTCTAAATTGAGATTTAATGTATATGAGGCAGTGAGGAAAAAGACACAAAACAGAAATGATCTGAACAACAGAACCCTCCAAAAGATAACCAAGCAGTGTTTGCTTGGTGGAAGCAAGTACACCTGGACTCCTGTAGTGCTCCTCACAGTGTCTCCAGGTAGTTGTTAGAAACACACATTCTCGGGCCGCACCCTAGACTTGCTGAATAAATCAGAAGCTCTGTGGTTGGGGCCCAGGAGCCTGTGTCTTTAAACAAACCCTCCAGGTGGACCCAGATGCCCACTTCAGTTTGAGAATCGCTGGACTAACAGGAGCAATCAGCCTGCCATGTACTCTAAAAAACAGCAAGGTAGGGCAGCCCGAGAAATTGGAATTGTGAGTTCCAATTCTAGCCATGCCACTGTCTCTTTCCACGGCCCTGGAAATGTTCAAACCATCTAGATTTCCATTCCCTAAAACGCCACAGCCATAAACAATGGGTGTTCCCCGACGGAGCTGTGCTCGGGGTCAGGAGAGTGCACTGATGATTTAAAGGCGAGCATGTCAATGCATGTGCCAGGAAAGCTCACTGCAGTTTATAGTCAACATTTTATTTCCTTTCAAAGCTATAGCACTAGTGGACTCAGGCGCAGAGCATGTAGTCATTTGTAACACATTTGGAACGACTGTGAGAAATGAGAAGCAACACGCAGCAAATTAATAAGAAAAGATTATTCCATCTGGGGAGCTGGGCTCTGCACCTGCCAACACAGCCCTCTCTCTGTGAAACAGCTCCATTAAATAAGCTTCCTGAATTAATCTACTATTAACGTCCAGTGGAGAAGTCCTAGGTTCACCCCTCCAGAACGACCCCACGGTAAAAGGGCTGCTCCAGCCTTTGTGACCAACCTTTTCCTGATTGTAGGGACTGGTGTCTGGAAGCAGGACAGTTAAGTAATTTATTCTCACCCCTATCCCATCCTTGTTTGTATGTGTATGTCTGTGTGTGCGCATTTTAGAGCCTGCAAATTGCATTTGAAGATTTTCTGTTTATGGGTTGGGTTGGAGCATATCCAAGTTACCCATCTCTTAAGCAACATGGCAACTTTAATTCTGACAAGCCTACCTTAGGAGCCAGGAGTCCCAGTAGTTCAGCCACTAACTAGGTTGCCCAAGCCATTTCCACTCACAGCCTCCAGCCCTTGTCTGCCATAGGAAATGACTGAACTGAGTGGTGTTGGAGGTAAATTTCAGCTTTGAGAGTATTTATTCCATTCTTCCTGCTTCAATGTTTGTGGTAAAAAAAAAAAAAGAAGAAGAAGAAAAAAGAAAAATTAAAGAGGTTTCTTAAGTGCTTAAAGGCTGGGGAACATTCTGAGAATTCACTTCATCTCCTGCCTCCCTCTGTCACTGATGCTCTGACTACCGGCACTTGTCACATAACTGAAATCAGGAGACCCCTGGCTCAGCCTGGGAGTTGCAGAAGTGGGGGACATGCCCCAAGGAAGGTTTTCACTTCACACTAACTGAAAACATTACCAACTGTTTGACAATCAGGCAGAAAATGCATTGGGGAAGGTGTCCAAGGATTCATAGCGCAAACTTTTTCTGCCTGGCTCTAAACTTACTTTCAAAGCCAGACAGTATTTGCCTGTGTTTTATATCACTCCATATTACATGGTGCCTGGCAAAGGGAGACCCACTGTGTTGCTGAGTCGCAGAGTCAGGAAAACCCGGGTAAAACTGCGGGGTTCGCATCCTGTAGAGGCGCTGTTTACAGAAATTGTCTGAGACAAAGGAGGCTCGCATCTCCGTTCCTCTGGGCTCATAGCATCACCAGGGACATGCAGCTCTCAACTTGTTTCACTGCTGTCCCCAGCACTCCACAAGTATCTTCTTTCTGAGGCAATAGCCTTGAAGATGCAGGTGTCACATGATAAGTCATGGCAGCAGCACACCCAATAGTAGGTTTCAGAGCAGACCTTCAGGGAAGGCCCTGCTGAGTGGAGACAGGCCTCCCTGGCACAGCAGGGCCTGCAGTTCCTCAGTCCAGCCATCCGGCTTTGATGTACTCCTGGCCTTCTGGGCTCGACTGTCTGAGAAACCTGTATTTTCTTCCCAGCTCAATCCACTACAGTGCTCAGTTCATGCCCATCTTCTCTTCCTGGTGACCTCAGCATTCTGTTTTTTCTGGGGTCCAACGTCTCGCCTCTCAGAAGGCAGTCTGGTGTGGTAGTTAAGAGTACTGGTGCTGGACTCTGAGCCCCAGCTCTGCTACTAGAGCTGTGTGACTATGTGAAAGTTCCTTAACTTCTCTGTGCCCCAATTTCCTCACTTGTAAAAGACAGGTAAGAAAATATTATCACTTATCTCATAGGATCTTATGAGCATCAAATGAATACACATAAAGCACCTAAAGAAGCGATGGATCCCATGGACAAGTCTCAAAAAGTGTTTGCAAACTCATACTCTGCTGACAGAGATAAGTTGGGCTCACTTAGTACTGATAGCAGAGACTCTTCTTCAATATTCTCTGATTCTCAGAGGGGATCTCATTTCATCCGTGTCATTAGCACCCAGGGCCACGCTGTCTTCTCTGGAAGACTCAAAGAGGCAACTCTTGGTTATCCACTAGTAATACTTCTTGGCAGCTAAGATGTGGCCACCGCACACACTTAGGCAAATGGAGAAGGAGATACACCACAATAAAAGACATTTTTCCAGACTGTACATTCCAAATGAAGCCCATTATCCTAAGTGTCCCTCCCAGCTGAAAGGAAATGTCCGAAGTCAGGGTGAAATGGATGAACTCACATGGTTCAAAAGAGACACAAGGAGGCACAGTCACATTTCTAAAATTAGCCATGGCACGTCCGGGGGTCCTATCTGCAAGTCACCCAGCCCATTACACAATAATAGTGACTAGTGCTCACTACAAGCAGGCACTGTCTGAGGCCCTTTGTGTGGATTTACTCACTTAATCATTGCAACTATCCATAGTCTCAGTGGCAGCATTCACACGCCCATTTTAGAGATGAGGAAACCAAGTCACAGTTCAATTAAGTTGCCAAAGGGCCAGTACTAGTGAGGAGCAGAGTGGGGGACTGGAATTCATGTAGTCTGGATGCGGAGCCGCTCTGTCAGCCACTGCAGAACTGAAACAGTGTGAAATCGGAAAAATGCCACAACAAAAGAAATTGAAAAGAGCTACATATCTAAGAAGATTCGAGCTTCCATGAAAAAGGACGAGCACTTTCTAACTTTCAAGAAAACACTGGCTTGCTCTTTTAAGGGTTAACAGGCAAAGGAGCTCGTGTTGCATGGCCTTTCCAAAAGTTGACACAACACTGCTCAGAACAATCCCAGGGCAGGGTTTCTAGAGCTTTGTGCCAGCTGTTTCCAATACCTGGAAATGGGGCAGCTGTCAGCCCTTCAACCTCATGGCAGATCAGAAGGGCTTTGTGTGAGTGTTCTGGAACCATTTGCTAAATTCAGGAATGCCTGACCCTCCCTGGATCAAGAATTTATCACATTATTCTGTGTTCGGAACTGGTGGAAGAGAGAAAGAGCAGTGACCCAGGTCCCTGGGCCTGCAATAGTCCTGGACACCAGCCTCAGCAGAGGGGTGCCACTTCTCCCCGCTCTCCTGTGGAGAGTGGACATCACCAATAAATCCTAGCTGAGCTGAGCTTCAGCGTCAGAACCCTTAAGGTTCCACTCTGTATAGTCACTACCAATTGATCGGAACTGACCCAAACAACGCACTCGGTTTGCTGTCCTGGTTTCCCCGTTCCTCAGGGACAGACCTCATAGGTAGTGGGCTAAATCAAGCAGAAAAAGACAAGGTGCTTCGGCCTGAATTTTGACGCAAGAGGGTAAAGAATATCCCACAGACGTGTACATAGAGAGAGGCATTCATGGGCTTCAGGCAGAGAATCCAACTCGATCAGCCTGGTACAGGGTGATTCCTCTAGGAGCTGGTTGAGCACAAGAAAGAGTTTGGCAATGACAATAGTATTACATCCTATTTTGTATAGCTGCCATGCTGGATGCTTTGCATGCTGTCTAAAATCCATGTCAACCACGAGATAGGTGTAATTTTAGAGACAAGGAAACTGACAACGCACAAGCCTAAATATCTTGCCCAAAGGTCACACAGTTAATAAATGATACGGTCACCTTTGAGGCCACAGCCATATAATCCAAGGCCCCCAGCATCTTCCTCTCCAATCAGCATTGTTTTATTTCCTTAACTTGCTCAAATGCTACCTAAAATTCTTAGTAAATTTACTGCAGCATCTATGTTAATAATCTCTTGACATGCTTAGTATAACTCTATATTTTGGGGCATTCACCCTCCCCCAGCTTCACTGAGGTATAACTGACCTATAACATTGTATAAGTTTAAGGTGTACAGTGTGTTGGGTTGATGCCTTGCAAGATGATTACCAACATAATGTTAACTAACACTTGTGACACGTCACATAATTACTGCTTCCTTTCATGGTGAGAACATTTAAGATCTACTCTCTTAACAACTGTCAAGTATACAGTCCAGTATTACTAATTATAATCATCCCGCTGTGCATTAGATCCCCAGAACTTATGCATTTTGTAGCTGAAAGCTTGTGCTCTGACTGGTATCTCCTCACTCCTCCACCCCCCAGCCCTTGGCAGCCACCATTCCAGTCTGTTTCTGTGAGTGCACCACATAGAAGTGTCATCACACAGTGCTTGTCTTTCTGATTTCACTTAGCATCATGTCCTCCAGAACCATCCATGTCGTTGTGAACACCAAGGTCCCCAGTCTTAACCACTGGACATGTGGTTCTCAGTCCTGATCTATACATTTAAATCACTTAGGGAACTTAAAAAAATTTTTTAAAGACACCTATTCCCAGATTTCACCCCAGATGAATTAAATTAGAATCTCTGAGCATGCCGCCTGGGCATCTGTATTTTTTAAAGCTTCCCAGAGGTTCTGTTGACCAGCCAAGGCCCACTGCCCTAGACTCCTCTTCCTCCAGGTCATGAGTCAGACAGCAGAGAATTCTGCTCACGGGGAGCAGGGACCTATCCTGGTGGTCAGGACTAGGGCACGTGATGTAATGCTGGGGATTAAAGCCAGGATGCTAGTCCTAGAGAAAATCAAATACAAATAGGAGCCTAACCACAAAAACAAGAAAAAACAATTCTAGATACTAAAATCAACATTCAGGGTCTGAGTGGGGTAGCCACAAAGCTGAGACTTGAGAGAACTGAGCCAGGATTCTCAAATGCCTTCAAATTCCCTGGAACAAGAGAGATGCTACATGCTCCGGGAGGACCCAGCCTCAGATGTGGGTCAAGTGTCCCGGTGGCACAAAGAACAGAGTTCCCGTGGCCCAGAGATCAGGCAGGGTGTCACCCGTCCCACCTCCATCTAGCTCTGAGCCAGAGACAAGCTTCCACACATCATTTCACTAATGCCCGGCTCTTACTGCTGGACTCCAAAGGACTCTACAAAGTTCACACAAAGAGAAGAAAAACAAGACATCCACACTGATTGTTTGGAACGCTCTCTCTGTTTTTATACGTCACCCTTAGTCTCACAGTTGGCTTTGTCTTCTGTTCCTTCTAATACTCTTATCTCTCCCCCACCCCTCCCTCAAACTGCCAACTAGTCAGTCCTGATTGATGCTGGGCAGAAAAACAGCCTTCTCTAGGCTCACAGCCCCTTCCCAGAGGCTTCCTTTAGCAGCTGTGCAGGACACACCTGGCTGTGCCAGGCCACGGGGCTAACCCAAGCTGGCAAATTTTCTATGTCAGCAGGCACCAGAGTGCTGATGCCCCAGTCAGCTGGTGAGAGGGTAACTGGGCAAGCGCCTGGCTTCTTCCTCGTGTTTTCCAAACAGGAATCTGAGTCCCAGTAGTCACTAGCCTGTGGGATCAGAGGCTATTTTGGGCCTCTCTTTATTCCATGGAAAGTCAGGGGTGGTGTCATCTGAAACTTCCAAGGAGCATCTGGTTTCACCCTTTGTCCAGGATAGGTCCCTAGAGGAAATGAAAGCAATGTCAAGGAGACCAAAATGCGGGTGTCAGAACTGCCCTTTGTTTTTATTTCTGTCATTTCATTCATTCCTTCCATTTTGGGCTCACCTTTCCACTACCCTGGTTCAGGTGTTCCTTCCATCTCACCTGAACCCTCACAGCAGCCTTCTGGTAGGGTCACTCCATCCAATCTATTACCCCCACGCTGATCTATCCTCCTAACAGAACGAGAGCAGAATCTATCGTGATAGCAGAATGATCTCCCTAAAGAGTCAATGGAATAATGAATGTGAAAATGCTTGGTAGCACATTATACAGGGAGCAGCACCCACCTACACACAAATTGACTGGCTTGGTGGGAGACAGGGCTGCAGTGTTTACTTACTGGTGAGGACACAGGGATAAAGTCCACTGCTTTTGCCAAAGGATGAAATGGAGAGACTGAAAGGACTCTTTTAGGGTCACGAGGGTATAGATTTCTACACACAGTATTGGAACCTTCAAACAAGTCCACAAGGAGACATTCAAGGTAGACTGTCTGCCAAGCAATTGTATGTCATTGTGATAATTCTGATGAGAATGTAGGATGAAGACCCAATTATACACATTTCTCAGGCAACTAAGGCTCAGAGAGCCTAGGTGATTTGCTAAGTATCACTTAGTGAGTGCATAGAAGAACCAGAACATAAATTCAGAGGACATGCGCTTTCCAATATGTTATGTTGATGTAGATGGCGGATGGATAGAGGGATGGGTGGGTGGAGCATATGATTCCTTTAACATGTTGAAGGGCTCTCCATTGCTGGCAGAGCATAAATCAGTGAGACTGGCATTTGTGGCTTTCTAGGATGTGCCTTTAGAGTATTTTTCCACTTCATTGCCCAGACAGCTCCCAACAGTTCCTAAACTACATTCCCACTGTCCCCCTCCCTATTCCCCAAATTCATCTTGAACTCTCCCTCCTCTATGCCCTTGTGCACTTCCTGTTTCCCTCCCTGATTGTAAAAAGCCCACCCCACTGAATCCACAGTAGCAGTGCCAGATAAAACATAGGAGGCCCAATTAAATTTGAATTTCTGATAAACAAGTAATGATTGTTTAATATAAGTATGTTCGATAACTGCACAAAACATACTTTAAAAATTATTCCTGTGTATTTAAATTCAAATTTAACTTTGTATCTTATAATTTATTTCATAACACTGTCAACTCTACCCTAAGCTATTGCCCACATGCATCCTTGGGTTTTACTCTTCCCATCCTGAAGTGAGATTTGGCACTTCGTCGTATTTTTTAACACAGAGTTCTCCCATAGCAAATCAATGGTGAACAGTGTGTATTTTACTGCTAGTTTCTTAGTAAATACAGGAGATGGGATTTACGTGCCATAATACCTACCCCTTTGTCTAAAAAATTTTTATTAAAAATGGCCTCATGTGCCTCTGTTTGGTCAAAAAGACACCAAGTGTTCCTCTGACCTCCCCTCCACTAAGCATTCAAGCCGATTCCCTGCTCCTGCTCCATCATGTAAAAAAGCCTCCATCTTTCAAACCCAGACTTTGGCCCAGGGCTCTTTTGCACATTCTGCTGGACTTATCAAAACAACTTTTCAATCAAGCAGGCCTCTCCCTACAAAGGAATCTTAGAAGTTAAAAAAATGTTTCTGTATGTTATAGAATCTTTAAGTTTCAAATCTATGGGGCCTTCAGGATTTTCCCAGGAAAACTTAATTGCTCCCTTCTCAGGCAGTAGGTGTTTGTGTAGGTGACCAAGTCCCTTGTTCCACCCTACGCTCTTCTAGGGCAGTGAACATTTTCATTAATCTGCGTACCCACCTCAGCCCAACTGGCCATATGCCAGAAAGTGCTCAACAAGTGTCTATTCAGTTGAATGATGCAGTGTAACACCATATTTTAAGCGCATTTTGCCCTAAGTGGCTACAAAAAACTTAGCCCAAGGAATGGGTCCTCATAGTCAGAGGAAGTTATTGGATAGTCCAACTGAGTGATTCTCTATCCTAGTTGCACATTAGCCATTGGGGGAATTCTTTCCTAATCATATGTCCAGGCACAAACCCAGAGCAAATGAGTCAGAATATTTGGGGGTGGAGTTCAAGCATCGATATTGTTTCCAAAGCTCCTAAGTGATTTTACCAGACAGGCAAGGTTGAAAACTATGGATGGTGGCTCAAGATTTGGGCAGATTTTCTTCTCTGGGTCTAATCAATGACAGAGGAGAGAAAAGAGAATAAAAAGGGAGAGTTATGCCTTTCTTTTTATGTTTCCTTTTGCATATGTTTTGCACAGTGCTTTCCCACACATGTGGACACACTTGTACATGCTACACCCACATCACAGCCTGGCCGTTGAGTCTCTACCACACACGTGTTTATTTGTGTGAAGAACAGGTGGCTACAGAAGTGCTTCACAAACATGCAGTCTCGATTTTGGCCGGATCAGGCATTCCTTCACCAATTCCTGATTCCACTTCCACTCTTTCAGGTTCTGGTTTCACCAAGGAATCAGAAACCATGATAGCTTTGGGGTGGAAAAGATAGAAAAACTTGCTAAAACAGAACTGGACAGCTTTCCCCACCTCCATCTCCCCATGCACCAATCTGAACTGACCTTCCCCGGGAAACCATGGGAATTACTTCTTCCTGGTTCCACCTGAAGCTCTTGAAGCCATTATGGAGCAGAATTCCTTTGTGTGTGTGTGACTGTAAAGAGATGAATTCTTGAAATGGAGGCTTTGAAAAATTAGGGTAAGCTTGTACAGAGAGAAAATGTGGGCCTAGGGGGTCAGTGGATTGGAATCTCTGACCTTATTCTGTCCCTCTCCAGCCGGTGGGACCTGGGCAGGTCTCCTTTACCTCTTCCAGCCTTGGTCTTCTCCTGTGCAAGAGAAGGACCCTGTATTTTAAGGTTCCCTCCGTGGATTCTGAGTCTTGAAGCATTACATGAGAGTTCTGTTGAGACTCTGTAAACCACTCCTCAGAAACTCAATTCTTCCCCCGAGTCGTGCTCACACCTGTGCTCAGACAGTGCTCCAAAATGAACGGAAACTGGACTCGAGACAGGGGACAAGCTCAGCCTCCCTAATGGCACTTAATGTTTTCAGCCTTGTAACAACTCTTCTAGAATACAACTTTCTTGAGAGCAAGATTTCCTTTGGAGGGTAGCACACAGCACAATGGTTATGAGACCAGGCCTGGCTATCACACAGACCTGGGTTTCAACCCTTGCTCGCCACTGGTACCTGGGTGACCTTGGAGGGGTAACTTGACCTCTCAGCTTCAGTTCATTCTTCTATAAAAAGTGGATGGTGCCAAGTTCAGAGGGTTTCCCGGAGACTCAATGAGATAGTATATGTAAAATAACCCTTAAAATAGCACTAACCGTATGTCAGACACTGTGAGCACCTGATACTAGTTAAACTCAGGAGCCTCACAGCCACCTTTACTAATATTAAGCCCCACTTTACACATGAGGAACCCAAGGCACAACAAGATTGAAGATCTTGCTCAAAGTCCCGTAACTGGTAAGTAGCTAGTGTGGCTCCACAGCCCATGTTTTGGCCACTGTGCTATACTGCCTGCTCTATATATGTTATCTATTTTTGTGTGTGAGCAAAATGTATTTCCTTATAGAGCCTAGCACACTGTTGGCATGAAGCAGATGCTCAAGAAATAATTATTTGACTGAAATGACTTGATATTTAACATGAAGAAACTCATCTGGCTAGATGCGTTTTTGTTATTTTGAGATTAGCTGCCTGAGTGGCATGTTTATAGTGAGCTGACAGACAGGGTGAGCCTGTGGGCCCTTCCTGCTTTCCCTCCATGGCCTCATTTCTACCTGCTCTGCCAGTGAGCCTGAGACATGGCACTGGCTCCTGGATTTCACTTTAAAACTTGTTCTCTTTCCAAGCAAATGCCAACGATAGCTAAGGCATTCTTCTGAGGAAGAATAATGACACAAGATGATTATTTCCTCATGTGACTTTAGACAAGTCATTTCATGTCTCTTAGACTAAGTCTTCTCATCTGTGAAGTGATAGGCCTGAACGCAACGATCGTTAAGCTCTAACTTTGTGATTGCATGTTGTTATACTTTTCTTTCTTCTTTTGATATCTCAATATGTGCCTTAAGGCACACAGGATGCAGAAATGTAGAAATATGACCTGCACACAAGGTACTTGCCAAGTGCAAAAAAGAAAACATAAATAAAAGTGTTCTTTCTCCTAGATCTATTATTTCCAATACTACTTATAAATTTGAATAGTGTTAGTGGTAATCACATCCCCTTTAAATTTAATAATACCTTTGCATTTATACGGGGCCTTTAGTGATTTTCAAAGGCTTTCATTCTCATTGTTAAGAGGTCTCCAGACTATTTAAAAACATTGCAACAGAAACATAAACAACAGATGCATAGGAAGCCTGAATTTCAATCTGTATATCTAGCATTTGTTGAGCACCCATCATTTCTAAGTTACGTAAAGAAACTTGAGAGATACACCCTAGACTCAAGGTGCCACCTGAAAGGTAAAACACACAGACGTACACACTACCAAGCAAAAGTGCGAAAGTACTGTGCAAATGATGGCCTGTCTAGAACATCCTGGGAACTAGGCCGTAGGCCAAAAGGTCATTGTAGCCATATTCTGCCTTAGTAAAAATAATCCCCTTTAAGTGTATGATGCCATGAAGTTTCCAGAACATTTGAGATTCATTCCTTAATTTAATCCTTAGAGTACACACCACCACCACCCTTTCTCCTCCTCCTCCTCTACTTCTTTATGCAGTACTCCACTATCCTTATTTTACAGATAGGGCAACTGTGACTTGGAACTATAAAAAATAACTTGCTTTAGGTCAAGAAATTAGTATAAAGTTAAAACAATATTCAAATCCAGATCTTCTGACTCTAAAACATGCTTTCTTGTCACTTTTTAAACCAGGTCCCCAAGCCTGCTGTCCTCATTGTGAAACGAGGCTAATAAAAAGCACTGCTGAGATCTCATTGTGTGTATTAGGTGAGGTGATTCTTGTGACACACTCTACACTGTAACTGGCACATAGGAAATATTCAGTCGCTACTAGCTTCCGAGATGGTTTGCCAAACCTCACTACTTCTCTTGAGTACCTCCCCTCACCTCCTAAACGCCTTCCCAGAAAGGTACAAGTGAATGTAAGGAGAGGGAACACAATATGATCACGTTGATCTTCTCTGTGGGCTGTCTTTGACCCATAGATGCAGATGTGGTGGACTGGGCAGAGCTGATTGGATCAGAGGGAAACTCTGGTCCATATGAAACCATGAGGTCCTCCCCTGTGGAAATTCGAAATTGGTATTGGGAAAGACATGACACGTTTTTCATATTTTTGGAACTATTGCATGTTAACCTGAGAGCTGTGGGATGGCCATATGATACCCTATGAACTGAAGAAGCAACAATACATAGTCTGGCTTTGGCCAGGTGGCTCAGTTGGTTGGAGCATTATCCCATAAACCAAAAGAGTTTGATCCCTGGTCAGGGCACATACCTAGGCTGTGTGTTTGATTCCTAGTTGGAGTGCTTATGGGAGGCAACTGATTATGTTTCTCTCTCACATTGATGTTTCTCTCTGTCTCTCGCTCACCCTTCCTCTCTCTCTAAAATCAATAAGCATATCTTTGGGTGAGGATTGAAAAAAAAAAAAAACAGACAGGCAGACCTGCAGAAAGCAGTCTGCAGAGAAAGGCAATAACAAGAGAGTTACTGTTGCTTCTTAACACCCAGCTGTAACCCTGTCCCCTGGTTCCACTTCCACACCCCCTTCATTGCTTAAGTTGGCTCTAGCAGTCCCACCTATTGCAGAGTGACGGTGACCTTGTAGCCTGTTACTCAGCCCACATTGTGTAGGAGTCCAAACCCCAAATCTCCCTAGAGCTGGGAAGCCTGCTTCTTTAGGAAATAGGACACCGAAGCTGCCTACCCAAGCACCCAGAGGAACCCTTAAGCCAACCTGGGTCTGGATTGAGGCTGTGTAATGAGCCTATTTCAAATGATTTGGCTTTAATGACAGAAGGTAATATAAAAGAGTGTCACCTAAGATTTTAGGGGTCCCAAAGGGACTCTGAGCCACATCCATCCCTGAGACCAGTCATGCCTAGTGTGGGTAAGATGGTAGAGTTTACATAGAAAACTCAGTCCAAAGGAAGAAGGCATGAGGCAGACAATCTTAGTCATGAAAGGAGAAGGCCAAACCCTCGCTCAGCATTACACCTCCTTCCCCAGTTCCCTATGGCATCTTTCCTGGACCTTATTAAGCAAAGGAAAGATATGTATGGAGGCAGAGGGTGGCTGTGATAAAAACCCACCAAGCTAAGACTCTAAATCATTGAGGCTACCAGCAGTTTGGTAACCATACCAAAACATAAAAGATGAGAGAGAAGCATTTGCTGTAGCCACCACTTCATGGAAGCTGGTATGACCTTGACACCTCTTGGCAGTGCAATCAAGTGGAAGGCTGTGCTGTTCAGCAAGCTTTGACAGAACCAGGCAGGTGCCATGCAGAAACCTGAAGGACACAGCCCTGAGTGCTCTTGGAAACTGGGAGAAGGAAGACTCTTACAACAAAACCCTAAATACTGCAAGAGCAATTAGGGGTGGTGAGGAGGTGGGAGCCATAAAGCACAGGTTAGAAATGGCAGTAAATCCTGGGACATAAACACACACTCAGGCAACCAGATGACTGAAAGAATTTAATGGGGCTGAAAAGTCAGGCCAGGAATGCATGGTGCAGGGGGCTGCTGAGTGCAGAGCTGATAGCCTTTTAATCTCCTAACCTTCACCTCTGAACCTCCAAGCAAATGGGAACCTCAGAGATAGACAAAGCATTTTCTCCTCTCCTATTTGAACATCACTGCCTACATTCAGGATTCAGAGAGCAGAGAGGATGTCAACCAGGGTAATAAAAAAAAGCAAGACTTCACTTGGAGTTTCCTGGTATCCAGTAGAGTGATTGGTGTAATATTAACTCAGGTTCCCCGGGGATTCAGGAATGTGTGGGCATTCTATTCATAATGGGGAAGCAGATCCCTAGTGAGGCCACGGTGGTGGAAAGGCAGAGAGAGATTTTGTGGTCACGCATTTGGGAGCCAGAGCACCCCAACCTCAAATTATGGTTCTACCACTTACCAACCATGTGATATTGAGCATGTTAATTGACTTCTCACGTCTCTAGTTTTTATTTCTGCAAAACAGAGATAACAATGTATAAAGGCAATAGTTATAAAGTGCATTTTACTTTTGTTATAAACTAGGACTCTCTTTTAACCCCATTGTTATTTTTTTCCTATTCTCTCTTTTAAAACTCAGATGCTCAGGGGACTGGGGCCACATGGGGACAAGGACACATAGGCGAGTGCCTACCCCTTTCAGAGAGACTTCTTTAGTTCTAGTTTACTCTTGCCATGGAAATGCCAGCCTGAGATTATCCAGTGTGATATTTCAAGAGAAAACAGAAGCAGGCAGTTTCATATGCAGTCTCTCATTTTAAATGTTGCAACTAATTCAAGTTTTTTTACAAACACATTATAAAGCAAATCCACAACAGGCTGCATTCAGCCTGTGGCTGCTGGCTTGAGAGAAGAAATAACCAGGAGATCTCATTCTTAATCTCTCCTTAGAAACCAGTGCAAACCACCCAAGGTATCATTGGTCCAACCAGAAGGCTGTATGGAAGGAGAAAAAAAAGACAAGATTCAGGGGTTTGTTCCCGTGGCTCTCAAAAGGGTCTCTTGGTTATCCACGCAAATCAAGGACTTCCATGTCTCACCTGCAGCTACCAGAACCCCCAGAGGATGACACCTACTTGGCTCCCATCTTCTTACGTTAGGACTCAGGTATGTGGCTGAAGTGCCCCACAGTGCGTGAGATCCCAGGTTTAGGAAGGGTTCTAACTGGTTCTCTCCTGGGTGGCCTTGCTGCTCCTGAGGGAATTGGCAGTAGAGATTATCCTTTATGCAAAGCTCAGGGATTGTATTTACAAAGCTTGTCAGGGGTTGATTGATTTTGACATTATCTCTTAGGCTGCCCAAGCTCAGATGAGAAACAAATCATCTTGGGAATCAGGTAGAGGAGGAAATGTCATGAGAGAGACAGCAACAAATGAATGTAGATGGAGGTCCCTTGAGAGACACCAGCGGCAGAGGAAGTCAACACATTACCATAAGGTCATGGCCTCTGTGTATTAAAAAGATATCAAATTCACAAAGAACATGATGACAGTTAAATCCTAGCCCAGCAGAGAGGGAATACTCTTCCAAGACTTTATCTTCAACAATCGGGAGATTGTAAAATCATCTGTGGCTAGTATTGCAAGCAGAGTAAAAGGAGAGAGTGCACATGTGTCAAACCCCTACTCGAGTCCATGCATGATGGTTATATATTCTCTAGCTAGGGGACAAGGCACAAGTTACTTAACCAGACAGGAGCTTAATTTGCATCCATAAAATAAGAATGACAGTGCACAGTGCACTTATCATGTAGGATTATTATAGAAATAAGACAAAGTATACAAAAACCCCTTGTCCCGGGCCTGGTATATATGAAGTATTTGATAAATCATTGCTATCATTGTCTTCGTATGTCACCGATTCCTTACAACAGCCCAGGGATATCATCTGCACTTTTCCACAAACACTTACGTGCACAGAGGTTACTTGTCCAAACTGCTTGCCCAAATTCTTCTACCTAGTAAGTCAGGGAGCCAGAATTTCAATTTGGGTTTGCTTTTGATATGCGTGTGTGTTTTCTTTTCCTACAAAGTTCTTTTTCTGGTTTAGTGATATTAGAAAAAGCCAATTTTCTAATTTCAACCCAGAGTCATTTTTCTTAACCCTTGGTTCTTGTTGATGTGTCCCCTTCATCACCTCAAACAGTTTCACAATCTGATGCCTAAGGCCAGACCCTCTACGATCAGTGGCCCCTCTGCCCCAGATCTTGGTTTTGGGGTACCACCCCAGGCCAAGTCACTCACACACCATGCAGCTGTCATCTAATGCAGGATGATGTCCTGGTTGGGTCTGCACCTCTACACAGCATTCTTACTCTCCACTTTCTTGCTGCTCTTATTCCATTCCTGAACTCCACCCCTTGTTCTCCAATTATTTGCTCCTTCATCCTGACATCTGATTTGGCCTCTCCATCTTGACACTCAGTTCTCTCTTTGACATGGTTTCAACCTAGGTCTCCTGTCCCTTTCCACTCTTAGGACTCACAAGTCTGTTCTGCCCATCCTTGATCTGGAGGAGACTGAACTCTCCTAGGGAAGACAAAACTCGTATGTGGAATGTGCCACCATAATATGTTGAGAAGGGGTCTGAGCCCTTAACCCAGCCTGGGGCCTCAGAGATGGTTTGTTTAAGAAACCCTCACTTAAAGTGGCTACTAAAGGATGAGAAAAATAGTAACTGGGATTTATTGAAGTATTATGTGGTAGGCGCTTCTCTACTGAAGCCAGAGAATTAATACCCTTGGAAAATGTATTTAATACAAAATAGGTTTGTGAGCTAGTTTGGAGTAACAACCACAAAAAGGAAGTCATATAACACGCTTAACCATCATAGAAATAGGAATGACTTAGACTGGGGCCTGTTTAGGCTGCGGGAGGTGGGGGCAGGAGGGGGGAGATAAATAACCAAGAAAGCAGAAATTATAACAGCATACAATGAGTACAAGTCAAAAGATGTACAGCTTCCATCCCTGTGCACAGTCGTCCCTGCATGACGAGTTACTGGCATGCATTGTTAAGATGCTCTTCAGTACACAAAGCAAACGGCCGCCCCACCATCTGCCCGAAACCAGACAAGGGGACACCAGGAGGGGAGAGGATGACCAGAAGATGAAAATTAATTGCTAATCAAGGACCAATGAGAGAGATCCAAGACCCCAAACCCCTTACTCATGATCACTCATCATTTTTGCTCTATGAAACCACTGTAAGCATTGAGTCTGTAAGCATTGAGTCTGTAAGCATTGAGTCTGTAAGCATTGAGAAGTTTGGACTTTTGAGCATTAGCTTTCCTATTCTCCTGGGTGGCATCATTCATAATAAAATAGCCAGTCTTTCTCTACCGCAGGGCAAGGAGTCAGTTCTCGCTGACTCACTGTGCACACGGGTGGGCCCAGACTCTCTTTTGACTCGATCGGTTTCGCTAAGTGCTTTCTATTCATTACCATTTAATCCTAAAAACTGCTTTATGAAAGAAGGATTATCACTGTGTTATTGCGACAAATGTGGAAACTAAAGCACAGAGAGCCTAAATGACTTGCCCAAGGTCACACAAATAGTAAGTAGCAGAGGCAGGACTCAAACCTAGGAAGTCTGCGGACTGCAAGTTAACCAGAAAAAGAAAGGCACCGAGGATGTATAAAACGACAGGGAGTGTGAAGAGGAAATTGGAGAGTAGTTGGTGCCGTGCCCGTATCGTATACAGTGGTGTTCCAGAGAACTCTTCGTGCACTTGTGACCTGCTGGCTTTTCTCAACGCCAAGGGAGGCAGTGCTGCTTTTCCTGGCAAGAAGGATATGCTGATAATTAGCACATTAAGGTGTGTTGATGAGAATTGGTGTATAAACCCCAGATCCCTTGCCCTTCAGGTAAGATAACTCAGAGGCATGGGTTACATACCTTTTCTTAGCCATTCCTTTAAGAATTAACCTCCAGACACCCACAGTGACAGCTGACTCGATAACACATCCAGTACTGGCCACTCTCTGCCACTTACCTTCTCTGCATCACTTCCCTACTCCCTTATTGGTGTTTCTTTCACTCCCCACATATAAACTCCTTAAACTTGAATCTTGTCCCAGGGCCTGCTTCTGGGGAAACATGAGCTAATTCAAACTATTATCCCTAAGATATAAAGTAGGAACCTGAAGAGACATAGCAGGAGGAATACAGCCCAAACTGCGATATATCCACAGACAGGTCCTGGTTTTGGCTGTAAAACAATGCGTGTTTATGGGCTCAGAGGACATAGGACATGTGTGATATCATTGCAGGAAACCCATGAGAGACCAAATGTTTGTTCCATTTCCATTTGTGCCTGAGACCTCGAGTGGGAAGTGACTTGCCCGTGTCACTCACCAGGTTAGTTGTAAAGCCCAGGTTGTTGTTGCTGGAGCGCTAATGGTGAGAGTCCTACTCACCGAAGAACACTAAGGACTGTTCAGAATCATTTTTGCACCCACTGCACCACCTTTATCAAACTCTTTATCCATAAAGATTAAGATCTAGAGGAATTCAATTCTGAGCTCCCTCTTTCTTGAAAACCAGCTTGTGGTAGCCAACTCACTAGAACTGGCCAGAGCCCACAGAGCAGGAAGCAGAGAACTATGCCGTAGTTTGCAAATAAACCTGAATGTTTGACATCAACCGCTTAATCAACAGTCAGTTCACTTCTAGAAAGCAATGATAGAAAATAATAACACAAACACGTGCGTGCATGTGTGCCGTGAAGCGCTGTCTATAAAAACAAATCAACGGGAACAGCCCGAGTATCCGTCAACAGAGCAATACCCAATGTCATTAAATAAAATAAGGTTAAAGAGATCCATGCTATCTAGGTGAAAAAAGCAAGTGGGAACTGCCTACATCAGATCCCCTTTTTATTTTAAAAAAGAAAATGTATGTGTAGATAGATATTTTGCTTTGTAAGGACAAGAAAATTCTGGAAAGATACCCACTAAACTGTCAACAGTGTGTGGTGGATGAAGTTTTGGAACAGTAACTTATCCTTGTCCTCCCTGCGTTTCTTCATTTTCTCCACTGTAAGCAGATAGTCAGGCCTTTTTGGGGTCTCTTGCCACGAGGGAGATTATTGTCGCAGGGCCAGAAGTCAAAGTGGTCTGCAAGACACTTCTGATGCTGGAACAAAATTTTATAAAAAATAAACCCACTGAGGAGATTACATGTCATGTCCTGGGAGCAGGAGAGAGAGAGTGGAAGGCCTTTAAAATGGAAATGGATAGAAGTCAGTGGGTCCTGGAGCACTCTCAGGAGGAAGAAGGCCTTCTACGGACTGGTCTGGGGACCTGGGAAATCTAAAGCCTCACCAGAGATTTTCCCAGCTTTACAAGAGGCAGCGGAGGAGTCAGAAGAGATCACGTGGCTGGAGACCATGGACGCCTCAGCATTGCTAATAGACTAAATCCAGTGGCTCAAAGAGACCCCCCAAGGGGTTGTTGTTACATAAAACCTGGGATCCCTGCCCACCCTCAGGGTGACCATAGTGTCTGAGATTGAAATCCTAATAACCTTATAGGATGAGGAGGGTGGCTGTGTACTCAGAATTGGATCTAATTTATGTAAAATAAATAAAGTACTATTTGCTGCACATCTGAGTTTGTAAAAATAAGATTCATGTTCTGTGCAAGTAACAGGGCTGGAGATTCAGAGGCAAGAACTTCAC
This sequence comes from Glossophaga mutica, assembly GCA_039655065.1. NCBI lineage: Eukaryota > Metazoa > Chordata > Mammalia > Chiroptera > Phyllostomidae > Glossophaga > Glossophaga mutica. The sequence goes on from CM077308.1 coordinate 27,828,337, forward strand.
TTGTTACATCATGTCACTTTCAAGTAGTAGGATTATGAATAGTTATAATTTTTCTTTTTTTTGGCCACCCACCCCGAGCAGTATTTTCATAATAAACTTGTTTATAATGTTCATCGTCGTCTCACCCTTTTAGCCTGGTGGTAACCCCTCCAGAGGGACACAGTCATTTATGTAAGCATTGTTTCTGACTCTGGACATGGGTCCTGTTTGTTTCAACATCACTTGAAAAAACGCACATGCACAAACAGGAATGCTCCCTCTCCTGGTCCTGAATTTCTGGTTCTCCTGGACTCCAGACTCTCTCAGAAAGAAACCCTCCTACCATCTCTTCACCCATCTCCTGACTCAAGAATTCCCCTCACTCTTTGTCAAGCTGTGGGTTTACCTTCCCACTTATGTATTCTCCAGGTGTCCTTGATGGGACTATTTTAAAATTTCTTTGGAGGTCTTTCCTCTGAGGAAGAGGAAATGCTTCTAGGGGTGAGTAGGAAGGAGAGAGGACATGATGATGGCTGGGGACAGCGGCAGACGGTCTGACATGGACTCTGCTGTCACAGTGCAATGGAAAAGATGATTTCATTTTCTATAAAATGCAGTAATTTCATCGAAGAACACTGCATGGAAAAAAAAGGGAGAGGATCTTTTCTCCACATCACTTCTTGGCTCCCACCAATCCACCCACCCTTAGAACCCACAGCTCTCCAACACACAGCCTCTCAACTATCACACCAGGACTCTTCACTGAACCCCTCAAGGGCACAAGTCCAACTTCCAGATCTTTGTACAAGCCGGCTGCCCTTCTTGATGAACCACTTTCGAGAGACTGCTCAAGCTGAATTCTATTTATCTCTCCATGAAGCTCATCGTACTTTCTCCTGGCCGCAGCCACCTTCTCTGGAACAGATGTTACGTATACATATCTGCATCAATCAGGGTTCTTCAGAGAAAGAGAACCAATAGGAGACTTTACATACATAAAACATATACATATATATTTATATGATATACATTTACATGTTTATATAGTATACAATATATATTATATTTATATTTATATGAATGAACATATGAGAGAGATTTACTTTAAGGAATTTGCTCATGCAATTGTGGGGGCTGGAAAGTCCAAAATTTGTAGGGCAAGGCTGCAAGCTATAAATTCAGATGAGACCTGATGTTGCAGAGGTCTTGAGTCTAAAATCCACATCCCCAAAACACCTTGCACAGCAATATCTAGAGTGGTATTTGATGAAACAACTGGGCACCATAGCCTGGCCAAGTTGACACATAAAATTAACTTCCACTGTTCCATTATTTTATGTGTTTGAATCATATCTCCTCAGTATGATTTTGAGCTATTGGAGAGCAGGGAACAGAATAACATCATGAGTTATTGAAAACCCTCACATAGTAACCAGAATCTCAAATACTGAATTTCAGGATCTCAGTTTTGAACCTCAGAATTTCAGATATATTTCCTGTGACTGTGAATTTAACTACCCCAGGATAGAGAATGTAGGCTTCTCATTCTTTCTGCCACAGCCTTCGCTCAGGATGCTAGCTCTGGAAATGGGATTTCCATTTGGAGTTTAGTTCAACAAGATGAAAAGAGAAGCCCTAATTTAACAACTGTGATACAATGTCAGTGGGGTAGATTGCAGAAACTTGGGATTTAAATGAAATTTATAATCATCTCTGGATTTCTTTAAGTCCTTCTAGCCATGACAGAGAGCACTCAGAGCCAGTTGGTGAACTGGTCAACAGTAGTTCAAGTACTAATTCGGTTTCTTTCCTTCCCTCACCACCCCCAACCTTTCAACACATACACACACACATGCACACACACTGATCTGACTGAATGTTTGTCAGAATTAACTCAAGGATGACCAACTAATTTGATGTTAAGTCTGAGGTCTTGCTTAATCTTAGAATCAATCTTCATGGAAGCTACCTGGGCTCTGAGTCAGAGAAAAGGACATCAAAAGAGGAAGCAGAGGACACACTGGCCTGCCTTGCAGCTTTGTTTCTGCTCACCTCCAGAGTTAACCACAGTCAGTAGTTGAACTTGAAAAGATTCCTAGTGCAGTTGACAGTGACCATGGACACAACCCCACATATAGAATGTCTCTAGGGTGATAGGATTGAATTGTTGCCTGGTTTTTCTTGTTCTTTCCCTGATACCCATCATTTCACAGATGGGTAGTATATCGTCTTTTAATATTTACTATAAAACACATAACAAGTAGTACCTCATCTACTTGTATCATGTTCCTAGAAGCATATTTAGAATTTTAGGCTCTACCAATTATTGTACATCTTGCCAAATTTTAGTCATTGACTGAGTTGTGTTTAAACATCTGTTGACTGCAGATGTTAAACAGTGTGAAATATTCTTTTAAGATGCCAAAATGCAATTAAAATCACAATATTTTTCTTACTAACACATCATGCTACATCGAAGGAAAAATTCAGGAAGGTAAAATGCAATGAACAATGAGTGGTAATAATTCTCTAAAAATCATCTGTGGCTCGCGGCAAGGGAGAATTAACTTTTCACTAAATTATGTTAATTATCAGTGTCAATTGGCCCAGCCTTTGAAGAGAGCTACGTTTTGTTTCTTTTTCCAAACCAGACAATGGTCAGGTGGAATAAAATGCAAGGAAGGGCATCTTTTTTGGCTCAAAGAATAAAGATAATTGAGTTACTAATTTTTCCTTACTTTTGTCTGGGCCACTGAACCAGAAGACATCAGTGTTTAAAACACTGAAATACCCACTCTCCTCTTGAATGTTAACATGGGGGTGTTAGATTTATCCCTGGGCTCAGGATGCAGGAGGTGTGTGGAACACAGCCTGGACACGCTACAACCTGGGTGATGAGCCCCACCCCAAACAATGGAGGAAACAAACCTGCAACATGAGCAGAGAGGATTCTTTTGTGCTCCCTACAACTCGAAGCTGCCATGTTTTGGTTGCTAGGGGGAAGTAAGAGCAAGACTGCAGTTTCCAGAGGGAAGAGAGAACTATCCTGTAGTGTGAATTAAGCAGTGTCAAGAGGCCTCACAGTTCAAAATAGCTCTCTCTCTCCTGTCTGAAATTCTACTGCTTGAGCTTTTCTTTAGGTTTAAAATCTTGAAAGCTCCAAAATGTTCCCAGGTAGAACAATAAAGCCATTAGGAGTCCATGTCTCTCTTTAATTTTATTTTTCCATTTCAATTTCAGGTCTAATTTTATCTGCTTCCTAAAATATGTTTCACATTTTCATGACGATTGGGCCTACATAGATCATTGGTCCAAACATCTTAATTTGTTGACTAAGTCAGCCCAAAAATTAGTCAAAATTCTTTTTTGGACGACAGTGAGTTTGTCAAACTGGGCAATCCACTATTTCTTAAATTCATCACTGATGGATTGAGCTTCTGTTACGTGCCCAGCCCTACACTAGGTCCTGGGGCAGCACAGGTGAAGATCCCTAGTGTTTGTTCCTGGCACCCTATCAGTCCGATGGAGACACAGACACACAACCAGACCATCATTATTCAGTGTAGTAAGAGTGAGGGAAGGTAAGAACAGCACGCTTTCAGAGCCACAACCAACGTCATCCTGTGTACTGATGACTATATCCCCGAGGTCCCAAATACACTGAAAAAGTATAATGAGAAAGTGCTAAATGAGTAGAGAGTGTTTATATAAAGCCCTACTATGTTTCCACTGTGTGGCAGGTGTTTGCATTGAGATGTTGGAGAAGAGGAGAATAGAAATTGGAAAGAAAGAAAACATTTTCTCAGCCATCAAAGAGTTTGTAATTTAATTGCAGGATATATGGTGCAAATGTAGGAAATTATGAGAAGTCAAGACCTTCTACAAATTTGTACAGTGTGAGGCATTGAGGTGTGTGGGCAAACAGTAAGTAATATGGGTGATGAGAAAGGGAAAGAGTGAGTTAAAGTGGAAGCATCTCAGAAAGGGCCTTCAGGGGAAAGGGGTTTGAGGTAGACATGGAAGGACTGGTTCAGTCTACGTTAGTAAAAGTGAAGGGTCCAGGCTCTCTATGCAGTGGGGGTAACAGAGTCAGGTGTCCAGAGCAGGCAATGGCAGAGATATTTTTGTTGTTATTATGGGTGTTACAGGGGTGGTGTTAGGGGCTCATGAAATAAGCGGCCAGGATAAGGGTGTGAAGCTAAGTTTTGTGCAGGGTCTTTTACTCACCCATTATTGAGGGCCGTGCACTGGACTGCATAATATAGATACATGAATTAACAAATTCCTTCCATCTTGAATCTTACAATCTAGTCCTAAAAGGAGACCAAAGAGATCTCTCAGAGCCTTAGTGTGTTGGTACCTATGCCCTTTTCATTTCTTCTTTGAAATCCTGTCTACTGAATAAAAGTTCCCTGATCTGTTCAGCCAAAATAATTTATAATGACAATAATAGTAGGTAATGTTATGAAGTACCTCCTAGACCAGTATTGTACTAAACACTGCATACCTTATTAACAATAACAGGTAACATTCAAGTATTTTAATGTACTAGGCACCATGTCATATTCTTTGCAAAGATCACATAACTTAAATGTTACGATAAAACTTAGAAGTATGTACTGTGATCGTCTCCATTGTTTATATGAGAAATGCAGGCTCTGCAGTGGTAAATGCCCTTGATCATCCTTCCCTTTGGGGGAAGAGGGAGGATGCTTTGAAAGTGGGATAACCAACACTGTGTGTCTCCTGATGTGATGGAGCATTGTAGCACACAGCACCACTTAAGTATGCTTGATGAAAAACATTGAACATAAGTATAGCCAGATCTTTTGATCTAATTTTTTATTTATTGAAAATAGGAAACTGAAGACAAGATAAATGACACTATAAAGAATTAAACAGAAAAATTTAGAATGTGGGAGTGGGGGACAGCTGAAGATTTATTTCTTCAACATGTCAAATACACATATTATAGATAAATGCAAGAACTAGGTTTGGATTGTGTAATTTAATGTGTGGGTCTTATCTGGTTCTTATTTTGAGGAAACCAATTTTTAAAAGGCATTTTTGAATAGGAGAACAATTTGAATGTGGATTGGTTTAGAGGATAGCAAGGAAATATTCCTACTTTCTTTGGGTGTGCTTACGGTACTGAAGTTATGGAATGCTAATATTTTTGGAGCTATGTACAAGTGAGTTAGGAGGAAATGACATAAAATCTTGGATTTGCTTTAAAATATTATCGATATTAACTACAACAGAAAAAGATAATGATCAAAGAATAGCAAACACTTGCTAATTGTTGAAGCTGGGTGATGGATATGTGGAGGATGGTGGTATGAGTCTCTCCCCTCCCCTGAGTGTTTGAAATTTTTTAAAATAGCAATTCATTTTTTAAAACGCATGGCTTAAATAATCAATCAGGCAGAAAATGGACCCTCAGGTACCACTGAGCCCGGTTTTTGCCCACAGCAGGTGCTCAGGAAGGACACGGCGAGTTATTGAAATTAGAGCATGGAAACCAGCTACAGTATGAGTGGCGAGTGCCTTTGTGTTGCTCAACATACAGTCACAGCAGTGTGGGCTCCAGACAGGACACCTTTCTCCTCTTCCAGAATGCTGCAAATTGCTTTTTTTATGGAATAGTCTCCTTTTCTCTTTGCTTTCAAGACTGCTCTTGATGTTAATTTGGATCAAAATTTACATAAAATTGTAACTGTGGGCCTTGCAGTGTGGTTCACCTTGTGTGTATGGCTCGCTTGATTACAGGAAGCTTTGAATGCAGGCTGGGACTTTGGCCTGGTCTCTAACGAAAGCAAACAGCAGCTACAACTTAAACATGGACATGATGAAATCAGTGCATTAAGGAGATCAGTTTCCAGCTCCTCTCCCCAGTGTAGCTCCATCTGTCTTTCACAATGGCATTCCTCTTATGCTAGGGTAAGAACTCTCCAGAACTACGACTGCAGAGGAGTGGAGGCTACAGCAGGCAGAAAGACACTTCTCAGACTAACCTACCATTTTGAACATGACCAAGCTATTTTTCCATGTCAAATCTGCAGGGGATAACAAAAATGAAAATGATGTCAACAAATAGTCTTCCGGAAACTGATTTATCAGAGCAAATATGAAATTACCGATACTTTTCCAGAGGAAAACAAGACAGAATGCTCTGCACACAGCCTGTTTATAATAAGATATTTGTTTCTCAACTCCAGAAGCTGGAGATTGAACTCCAAGAAATGAACTGGCACCAATTCCCATGAATGAAATGACTATGAATCATTTCATTCTTGAAAATTAAACAAAGATGTGACTTAACAGGTGATGAGTTGGGTGGATGCTCAATATTTCCACACTCAGGCACAACACGTGCTTATGTTATTGGTACAATTCAGAAGGAACATTTAAACATTCCTGCATCGGGGCCTCATAAGAGAGAAGATACTGAGCATATCTGTTTAAATATGCTTAATAAATTATTTTTGTGGAAGTCCATCTTTCAGTGTTTCAGATGAGGTTATGTGTGATTGTTACAGCATAGAATGTCCCATGTAGCCAGGGCATCCTATAGAAATAAGTTTTCTGCTTTTAAATAGTTCCCTTACCTATTTGAGGAATTGAGGGACATAGTACCAAAATTAACAGTCACTTCCTATCTCCTGTTTTACAATCTAAAATTCTATTCATCCATCACTTTGAACAAATAGAGCCATGCTGTGAGGTAGGGTAGCCACTAGCCACATGTGACTATTTAAATTCATTACAGTTAAGTAAAATTAAAAATTCAGTTCCTCAATTTTGTGACCTACAGCTCAAGTACTTGATAGCCACACATGGCTAGCGATACCATGTTGAACAGCCAAGATTTAAAATATTTCCACCGTTGCAGACAGAGTGGGATCATTGGCATTGTTCCCATGTCCCCATTTTTTTAAGTAAAATGAGCAACATTTGTCTTTATAGCCCTCATGGAAAAAAAATATTGTAGGATCAATGAGAAAATACCTGAAATTAGTTTCTCTAAAATTTATTCTGAAACTTTGTGGACCCAGTTAAAGTAGTATAAGATTTTGACTAAATATGTCCTAAAATAGTCAAAAAGAATGATCAAATTGAAAGAATTTTGGAGCCAATTTAAATGGTTAATTGGATATTTAATATTTGATTTAAAATAGAATTTTATAAGATCTCATTTGAAACTGAGGGAATAGACAGACAGATGAACATACATGCATCCTATTGATTGAAAAATCCCAGGCATTATGAAGATATGTTCATGTAAGATTTATAATCTTTTATTTTATGTATTATTCCAGCCCAAAGAAGACATAGAAGAGGACACAAAGTAGCAAATGCGAGTTTCTTCTGAAATGTTATATGACAGGAATGACTCACTTGTTAGGCAAGTGAGGGACAACCAAGGACAGGAGGAGGGACCAAGAAGGGCCAGAAGTAAAATTACTTTCATAGCTCTGGAGTTGGTGATTTATGTCCATTTCCTGGAAGACTTCTAAATCTAATGAAATGACATGGGTGTGTTGTTTTATCCAAAGATAAAGCCAGTGTTAGATTAAGCAGCGCCTGCTAGCTAGTGAAGACTAGTGTGGGAAAAGCATCCACCATGATTTATTCAACAAAGAACAGAGCATCCACTAGAACTAGTCTCTGTATTAGATGCTTAGAGTATGTTAGGAGAATTAGGAAGAAAGAGATAACCAAACAATTAATTACAATAAAATAAGTATGATAAAGGAAAGTTAAGGCTCCTACGAAAGCATGTAACAGGAGAAGCAAACCTACTTTCGGGAGTTACAGAAAGCTTCCCTAGAGATATGACATTCATAGAGACACCTAATGGATGAGTAGGGTTTATCCAGGTCAAGAGGTGAGGAAAGAGCATTTTGGGAGGAAGGTATATGTATAGACTCCCTAAGGCAGGAACCAGCATGGAGCACTTGCTGTGAGGTAAAGTGTAGCAAGCAAGAAATAAGAGGGTGTGACATGAAGGTGGGAGGTAGGTGGGCACCCGCTCATGCAGGAGCTTGTACGCCATGATCGATACATAAATTAATCAATGAACTATGCATTTATATACATATTGCTGTTACTTGTGTTTAATGAACTGTTGTAACAGAGAAAAAGGCACACATATTCAGAAATACCTAGTACAGAATGTTCCTTAGTCACTCAGGTCTATGAAAAGGATTTCCAGGTGGGAGAAAACACTGTTTTCAAAGTTATGGGGATTAGAAAGAATATGGTGTTTTCTGGAAATAGTTAAGGGGAAGATCAAGAGCAAAAGTTAAATTGTAAATGAGGCCGGATTGTTGACATTTGCTGGCAGGTAAGATGAATGAACTTCACCTGTCGTGCAGCAAGGAACCACCACAGATTTTCATCAAGGAAGGAGCAAAATGAGAACTTCATTTAGAATGATCAATCAAGCGGTAGTGAATGGTTGAGGAGAGAAAAATTTAAGTGGATATTAGAGTTTGGGTTTCCTGCTGTGGCCAAAGGCAAGTTACGTTAGATTTTTGATGTGAGGATAAAAACTTTAATGTGGAAAATTATTCAGTATTAAACAGAATAAAGCTGTTGCAACAACAAAGTCAGGGAGGGTTAAGAATTCGTTGGGGTGGGGGAAGAAGTTTAGAGGACGTGATTATGAAGAGCCAGAATCTAAAAGCCAATGAGAAAGTGTTGGGGCCTCTCCAGCCTCCATTTTATTCACCTCCCACCACCAACATCCAAATTTTCCTTTGGAAAACTGCCCCCATCTCAGCTTCGAGATAGCTCCAACTCCTGGTTTTAGATAGCTCCAGCTTCCTGAGTATATACCTCAGGAATATACAGGTAACCCTACTTGGTTCAGTAAGAAACAAGGAGACATTCACTGGGAAAGAAGCTTCTTTAAAAATAAAAGATTTTATTTATTTATTTTTAGAGAGAGGGGAAGGGAGGCAGAAAGAGCGGGGGAGAAACATTGATGTGAGAAACATCTGTACATGCCCCAGCTTGGGGAACCAAACCCACAACCCAGGCATATGCCCCCTGGAATCGAACTGGCGTCCTTTCCCTTTGCAGGACGATGCCCAACCCACTGAGCCACATTGGTCAGGGTGGAAAGAACCTTCTTTATGGTTCCGTAGGGGATAGCAGAGGTAATGGTCTTTCTCCCTGTGAGGAGAGTAGGATGAGGATGTGGAGGCTGAAATGGCTACAGCCTTTTTTATAGCAGGATGAGCAATCAGAATGAGGATAAGCCTGGCACAGGACAGCAGAGGCAAATGAATCACAGAGAAGCAGGTCCAGCACCCAATGACACAGAGAATCTCCACACCCCAGACTCCCAAGCAAATAAATTTTCCCTTTTTATGTAGGCCAATGTGGGCAAGGATATCTGTAGCTTGACACCACCACAGTAAGGCTAAACAATACAGGAAAGGTAGACAAAAATGAGTTCATTTAAAGAAAAGTTTTTCAATTACAGTTTACACTCAATGTTATTTTGTATTAGTTTCAGGAGTACAGCATAATAGTTAGACAACCATATACTTTACAAAGAATTCCCTCTGACAGTACCAGTACCCAGTTGGACATAGTTATTACAACATTATTGACTATATTCCCTCTGCTGTACTTGACATCCCCGCAACTATTTTGTAACTACCAATTTGTACTTGTCAATCTTTTCATCTTTTTCACCCAGTCCCCCAACACCCTTCCCTCCCTTCTGGCAACCATCATGAATTCATTTTTTAAAAAATAGAAAATTAATGAGGAATTGTCACCAGGCAGGCTTAATTTTATCTCAACACTATGATAATGAGAACTGGCTTTATAATGAAGAATAGCTGATCATCTATAAGTGATGCAGTAGCACCTGGTATTAAAACCGCAGATCCCAGTTACAGCCATATGCTGCTGCTTATTTCTTTTTCAGAATTGATGCTTGCAATAAAAAACTATGACCAAAAAATTAAATTCAAAAATTTAAAGAATATTAAAAAAAATCACTGGTAACTTTTTCATGTTTAGGGGTCTATCTAGCCATTTTTGCACATACACAAATTTATTTTTACAAAAATGGTAGGCAAATGCATGCACTACGTTACAGCCTGGCTTTGCATATAACAATATGCAGCAGACACATTTCCATGTCAATAAATGAAGATTTACTTCATCTTCTCACTAGAAGTTTCACATACGTGTTTTTACAAAGAATATCCTCGGGGTGGTAACAAGAAAGGATTTAAAGTCAAAGCACATGCTCAGATCCTGCCTCTGGCCCTTTCCTCTCCAATGTTCTCTGGTTCCTCATTTCTGTATTACAGTTTGAATGAAATGATGCCTCTGCAGTCCTTACTACAATGCCTGGCACAGGGTAACACTTGATCATGAGAGTTACTACTATCGTTTTAAAATTATTAATATACTTCGTGCTGCAGAGGCCAAGGTGAAGAGCTATAAAGATATATATTACTTACAGCTACAAGATAGAATTAGGCTCTATCTGTACACAGTAGAAATAAATCAATAAGAGAAGTAGTAAGAAATATCCAGAATTATCGTATTCCTCCACTACTAATTTGAAGGTCAATGATTTTTACAGCATAATTGATATACAATTTGAACAATGAGATTATTGAAACGACTGAGCCCCTATGCCCCTATTTAATGCCTTCCCACCTTCCACAAATTAAGACGAACAGAAACATAAAAGTGGAGTTTATGGTCTTTACAAAAGAGTGATTTCTCTATGTCCTTAGGCAAAATGCCTTCGATTGACACTGGCTCCATCTGCACTCCAGGCAAAACTGCACGTTCTTTTTATAATTGTGTGTTTTTAAAATACCATTTGGCACCCATCCTACGAAGCTTAAAAATGAGCTTTTGGAAAAAAAAATCACCCAAAATGTTGCCTCGCGTGTAGAGGCAAGCAAATTTTAATTCATGTAAATGATCCTTGAGAAATGTCTTTAAGTCAGTATTCCAGCAATTGCATTTTTAAAAACACACATTGATTTTCTTTGCTTTTAAAACATGAGTCTCTTTATATATTTTCTTCTCTGTTTAGAAAAGAACCTGGGTTATGCAACTAGATCTTCCACTAAGAAACCTAGTAAATGAGAATTCCCATTTGTATCACAGAAAAATTAGAGAGTCATCATGTATTCTTCAAAACAACTTTGGAAACAATTCAAAGTAAAACCCCTTTAAATAGAGGACTTGCCAAGAAAATTAAAAACATGATTTAAATTCAATACAACTTTCCTGAAACTCATCTACTATGTATAGTAACATGATGAACATGCAAAATCATTAATATATCCTCCATTATAATCTCAGCAGTATGTGTATGTCTATAAATATTTCGAGCTAGAAAGAGATGGAGGTATCTCTAGTACAAATGGTCCTGGTGATACAGAAAATTGACCATATGCAATGCAGTTTGGCAAATGGTAATAATAGGAGTCTTTTGTTTAATGTGAGATCTTCTGAGACAGGGACTATGTCTCGTTCACATCTGTATTAATGTCTTTCCCCCCATACAATGTTGAATATTTGCCTTCTAAAACTGCCATCTTGTGAATTATTCAATAAATAATTGGGTTAACTGGATGGTTTTAGAAAAAATAAAGCAGGATCCCTATCACAGCCTTTAATATTTAAAAATTAATTCCCTACAGATCAAAGATTTAAACACGAAAAATTATAGGCTTCTATGTCAACAACATGAGAGACTAGGTTCTTAGAGACTCCTTCATAGGGGAAAAAAAAACACCTAAAAGTTTTAATTAAGTTGTTTAAATACATATTAAATGCATAGAGGAGCTGTCAGAAAATTAAAGGGGATTTTCAAAATCCTTGAGGCCAGAATTAACAGTAAAAAAAAAAATCTAGTACTGAAATTGCCATTCCTGTAGCCCAAAGCCGGCGTTTTATTGAGCCCCACAGGAGGTGCGAATTTGGAAGAGGACAAAGCAGAATGGGAACGTAAAGCAGAAATTCTAGATCAAGAAGGGATTCCACACATCAAGTGTTGATATCCTCATTAGATGAGAATTGCAACCAGAAGGGAGTGTTGGCCTGTCACAGACTTGACTCTAGATGAGGTTGCTGGGGCAGGACACCTCACCCCAAATTCCTAACCACAGGCTCCCAGTCACATGAGTTGGGAGATGAAACTGATATTACTTGTGCACCTTCCCCACTCCCCACCCCCAAAAAAGTCTAGTCAAATAATGATAAAATATAATTATTGGATTACTTGATAAAATTGTGTTTAAATCACAACTGGGAGAATAATAATGATATGGAGGAAAAAATAAAATTATATTCCTACTTCATACTATATACAAAATATCAATTCTTCATGGATTGATGGCATTTGAGAGAGGCAAACTTTTAAAATCTTTAGTAAAAAAACAGAGAATGTATTTTTAATTGGAAAAGTAGTAAAGAATTTCTTAAACAAGATATAAAATGCATAAAGCAAAAAAACCCAGATAGATTTGATCATTAAACTTCTGCTTGTCAAAAAATACTGCAGAGAAAGGAAAAGGAAAATTCCTTAAACAAAAATTATGATGAGCTTAGAAGGGAGCCTTCCAACCAACAAGTACACAATAGCCCTTCACTCAGGTCAATACAGAACTGTTCACCTGTGTTCTTCAGACAGGGACATTTATTGAGTTACAATGCCACTGAACTCACACTATCTTATCTAAAACACTGGCTGGAGTTGTTATAAAGAAAGCATATCTGGATTTTAGGAAGTATTGTTCTCACCAAGTTTGCTAATAACCTTTAGAAAAATTCTTCCATTTTTTCATTCAACTGATCATTCATCTTGATTCGTAAACATTCATTGAGCATCTACTTTATGCTTAACAGCACTAGCCTCTGAACATCTTCAAGAGAACAAGAGTGGAGCTTCAAAATTAATTGATTCATTCACTTTCAATATATCACGTGAACATTAGTATCAATATGTAAAGCTTTCTACACCCACCCTTACCTGCTCACTCAAGAATTTCAATCCCTTGCAAAACTCCTATGCCATCAATATATTTCTGGTGACTACCAAGGAGGTATGGAATTATTCACTCAGCAATTCCACAGCCACTCACCACTGGACTTATTCTACTACTCTGAGGCAGCAGCCAAGATGGGTGGCCTTAATTGGTCCAAGCTCTGTTAATGTTATTAGAAATACAGATTTAGATAATGGCAATGGCTGTCATTTACTGCATGGTGAGCACTAAGTCCCTAACATGCATCACTTAATTCCATGAGATACTCTTTGTAATCTTTAACTTTGAAATATAACAGCATAAATAGTAATGTATATGTGTGTGTGTTTCAGTCTACACCTTATGGTAGTTAATTACCCTAGTTAATTACCTCAATTAAAACTACTTTAGGATGACTAATTATTATTCAAAGGACTTGAATTAGGAAAACACACTCTGAGGATGGTTAGTTAGCCTTTGGCAGACCCTGCTGGAACCACACATTCCAGAGGCAATTATGACAGAACTACTTTAGTCCTTTTGCTCTTGTGATCCCTGGTCAACACCAACGGTTTATTAACTAGCATCACAAATGTTAGAACCATTTTTTACTGGTAAAATGAGAAGGGTTCCAGATGCTGGATTGGCTAGAAGTGGTATATTGCATTACTAAAACCGAATATAATAATCTGGTAACTCCATAGCCCAATTGCTTCAAAAAGGAATGTCTAGGTTTAGGGTTCTGGAGAAAGGATGGTGCTACTTGGCTCCTACTAGAAATTCAAGAAGATTCTACTTCTAAAAATTTTCATAGTCACCTAAAGAGAATCACCGAGAGCTGACTTTGTTACACTTTCAGAATGGTGGCAGAATTGTTTTGTGCCTACTTAATTGCAGCAGAACTTGAGCATGTGTCCTGATGGCTTTCATTGCAAAGCAGGGGCTGGTAGAGAGATTTTGAAGGAGGAAACTTACAGTCTTCGTGTATCTGTAACTATTACAGGCTGCCTACTCTCTACCAAAAAGAAACCAATAATTCTTGATGGATATAATATCTGTGAGTAAGCAGATAGGCTTGGGTCCATTTGCCACGAGTAGGTATTGTTATGTTATTTTAAAGAGGAGAAAACTAATCAGGTTTGAGATGTTAAATCATTTCACCAAGTTCTCAAAATTAGTAAGGATGGAACTACAGTTTGAAAAGAAGGTCTGCCTAATTCCTCATCCTTTATACCAATCCCTTAACAATTAAATAATTATGAAATTCTGCTTCACATCATTGAATGCCAGGCCACCTGTTACACTTTAGCTTTTGGAGGTAGACCTCAGCTCACAGTCCATGGGTTAGTTGCACACACCCTTTGCGAGGTCTACCATTCAAGAACACATATGCACCCTTTTAAGCCTCCTGTCTATTACCACTCCTTTGACTTTGGGCTTCCTCTGAATATTTTCAGAGGCACAGGTGGCTCTGGGCAGCAGACATGGAAGTCTTTTTCAGTTGTGTCTTCCTCAGGAAGGAAGATGCAGGGAAGCCTGCAGCCCTTCCGCTTCCCCAAGACACTTTTCTGGGAAGGATTCTGAATGGAATCCTGCAGGGAGAGAATTGTAGGAAGGGAACAAGTTGCTAATCTTATTAAAACAGCCGAATTGTTTGAACTCGGATGCTTAACAGCTTATGAATATGCACTGATCAGTTTACAGCCATGTAATCAAATCCACATAATGTTCTGCGTAAAAAAGAGACTGCTCAGACCTGCTCTGGCGGCAGCCCGGCTGGGAGCTTTCCGGTGAAAGCAGCAAGATGCTCAGGCCAGGGGACTCCAGTGCTCCATCCCTGCTGTGTAGGGTGGCTGGCTTCTCCCCACGTTTGGATATTCTGTACATTTAGAGACAGGCCCAGATGACACTGCCTTTCTGGTAACTCCAGGGCTGCACAGCTGACTCATGTTCCACCCTCCACACTTAAGCCTTTGAGGCCACCTGTACAAATGGCCCAGAAGCTCCCTGAATGGTGCCTGGTGTCAAGGTGGAGAACTCACTTACTTTGGTAATAATAATAACAACAATGATAATAATAAAGCAACCATTTACTGAGTGCTTGTTATATGCTAGCTCCTAACTAAGGTGAATACTTTACTATATTATTCTAGATGAGCTTACAACAGCCCTTGGATCTGGGTATTATTATTATTACCCCAAGTTTAGAAATAAGGAAACTGAAGCTTAGAAAGTTTAACTGAGTTGTTGCAGCCAGAAATTAATCTGTGTCTGATTGACATTTACCCCTTCTCTTAACCACTGTTCTTGCAAGCAATTAACCCATAGCATATGAGACTGGTTTTGATCGCAATCACCAATTTAATGCATTTGCCACTTCTAATGAAAAAATAAATAGTGCTCTACCTCAGTATGGTAAAGAGAGCAGAGTATTTGGAATCAGGGGACCTGGAATGAATCCTGGGTCTATTATTGGCAAGCCATCTGATCTTGAACAGATTAATTTCCCATAGTCTGTTTTCCCTATCTGTAAGATGCAAATATTATAAACATCACCCAGTTACTGTGTGAATCAAATAAAGTAACAGCTCCATGATGATCAGTCCTCTCCCTTGCACATATTGCTTAGCTTAGTGGCTAAGCTAGAATCCAAATCTCCTAACTTCCAGTCCCCTATGCTTTCTAGTTGACCAGGGAATCTTTTGATTCTCTAGTTATTGCAATGTGCTAGGCCAATGTCTCTGGCTCTTGTCTAGTTTGATATGTTGGAGAATTCTTAGGCTTACTGACAGCTGAAAAATCACTAGTTAGTGACAAAACAGGAGGAACACTATAAAACACAAGACCCAATAAGCAAAGGCTATTTGGGACTGAGGTAAATTCCTCAAAAACTTCTAAAAGCATCCTTACTCTAACTCACAAAACTATGTTTATTTAAAAATGGAAGTAATGGTGTAATAGGTTTTATAAAGCAGTCCACTAAACATGCTCGAAATTTAAAATAAAAAGATTTACTTCCTAGTAAGAGAGACCTACTATCTGGCACCTCAATCATCCAGAAAAATCTTCCAAAGCCTCTCTACCCATTTATTCAATAATTATCAAGGCATCATCATCATCTGCCAAACACTAAAACTTTAGATAGGGGGACTAGGAAAATCCTTGCTAGGGAAGGGACTTTTGAGAAAAGACATGGAAGAAGTGAGGAAGCTTGATCTTTCACTGTTTGGGTAGCATCATCCTAGGAAGAAGGAAAAGGAAATATCCCAAAAATATGAGCATTGTCAACTTGTTTGAAGATCAGCAAGCCTGGTGGAGCAGAGTAAGAGAGAGGCATACAGTGAGTGTGGTCATAGTGGGGGCAATAGATCAGGTAGGCAGGGTCTTATAGGTCATTCCAGGAACTTTTTCTCTGGAATATATACATGTCTATACACAGTGGTACCTCGGTACTCATTGTTAATTCATACCAGAGCATGTCACGAGTGCCAGAACAAATGAGTACCCAGTGGGGAAGCATTTTCTCTTTAGGGGCACCATTGGGACTCCTACAACTTCTAGCAAGTGCAATGAGTCCTGAGCAAGCACTGAGTGCTAAAATATCTTTTTTTTGTCAAAATGCAATGAGTACTGGGTTTGATGAGGTCTGAAGCCAACGAGTACCGAGGTATGACTGGATATGTGATCTGGGTGAAATAAACGAGTCAAGGGTAACACCAACGTGTTTTCCCAAAGCAATGGAAGAATGATGGAATGATGGGACAGTGACAAACCCCAGCTGTGGAGCATGGAAGACAGCACTCTTCATGATCTCCTGCTTCTTTCTCACTCTTTTTCTTATGCTCTGACCCATTTTCAGTTCTCTGAACTCACTGATGCTCTCTCTTGCCTCCAGGTCCCCCCACACATGGCATCCCCCCCGAAAGAGGGTCTTATCCTCAGCATATAACTGGTAGAGTTAAAAAAAATAAATGATTGAATGAGTACCTAAATATTTCAGGTAATGGAGGTTTTCCTCTAAGGGTGTCCAACCCATGGCCCATGGGCTACACGAGGCCCAGGATGGCTATGAATGTGGCCCAACACAAAATCATAAATTTACTTAAAGTGTTTATTTTTCGTTCATCAGCTTTCATTAGTGTCTGTGTATTTAATGTGTGGCCCAAGACAACTCTTCTTCATCCAGTGTGGCTCAGAGACACCAAAAGTTTGGACACCCCTGCTGGCATGATCCTGGATAGAAGTTTGGCCAAGGCTGAGAGAGAAGGTGGCAGGTGAAGAGATACAAGTGGGTCCAGGGGTGTTGATGCCATAATCACTGGAGGATCTGGGTGGACAGGGATGGAGACTAGAGTGCTGTATTCAGATCCCCTTTTCAGGGTCAGAGCATTCATCCCTCAGCTCTTGGGAAGGTTGGCTGAGTCCTTCCCTGGAAATTGTCTCAGCCACAAGGAGCTATATCATCCAAGGTGATGCTCTCTTTCAAGGAGCAGCCTGTGTCCAATGATAGCTGATGTGAGGATACAGGGACTTGGCTTCCGTGACTCAGTCTGGGACAATTCTGAGGGACCTTCTCAGCAATAGAGCTCCGCACAGGATGGCTGAGGCTGACGACCTTGTGGGTGGGCTTTCCCCTCTGCCCCTCATGCCTTCCTCGTTTCCTTACAAGGGGGTGTCCTAATAAACCTCTGTAGAACTCTCCATCTCAAAGACTGCTTCCCTAGAACTCGATTTATTAAGACAGGACACATCTTTCCAAAGGACAGATCCACTGTGGACTTTAGCAAGTGGATTCCTCTGTGTATCTCAGGGGCTTGGGAGCCGGGCGGCTGTAAGAGGTGAGACAGCTGTGAGGCTGAGGCCCTGACAATTGGGAAGGTTCATTAGTAAAACTATGCAGCATAATTTCATAGAAGATTATTCTGTCTGGAGGCTAACAGATGGCTCTGCAGCCAAATTCAGGATTCTAATTCAGCAGAGAGATTCTGCTGATGTCACCGGCACTTGAGCTGTGTGTTCCAGTGTGGGCTTTTAAAGGGTTTTGGTTGTCAATTTTTTTTGCCTTCCACAAGCAGCCATAGAGCCTCTAGAGTTAATTCAGCCTTGTAGTCACTCCAAGGCCATCTGTTGTTCAAATTAAAATACATATTTTTAACTTTAACCTTTCAATCTCTAAAGTTTTAAACCTTTGCAATAGAAACAGTCACTTTGCAACAGCTTTTCAGCTTCCTGATTCAATGACATCAATGAAAGGGTAATGTCAGTTTCGGGGACGTCAGTAAGAAACGTTGGCAGGGCTGACATCGCTAGAGAGACACAGAGAATTTACCGGGCTATTTTCTGTTCTTGCATGACATGGTAACGTGCTATGCTCTCGTTAGCTGGAGCTAATCAAAACTCTGAATAGATTTCATGAAGGATAATTTAAGAATTCACGTGTATTCTGAGACATTAATAAATAAAGAGAGATCTAGAAAAAAATACTGCAGAATTTAGTCTCCTGTGTTACTTCCATTAATCTGCTGGCATAGTCTATACTAGAAGCCAGAACAAAATATAATCAAACTGTTAATTTCTTTGTGAATAATTTTTTCTCATTAAAAAAATCATTCATTACTATGGAAAAATTCAAAAACCCAAAGATAGAATCCTGCTGTCTAGAGATAATTGCTTTTTAATATCTTGGTGTTTTGCATTCATATTTTAAAAGGTAATTTAAATATCCACTGAATGCAGAAATAGGAGGAGGTCATTATAACCTGTGATGTGTTGTCCTTGATATTTAAAGACACTATTGCTAATCCCTATATAAAAGGGGCATGTGTTTCAAATCCTATTTCATCTTGTTTCTTCCCACTGAAATTCATGATTTTTTTGTGCAATTCCATCCAACTTACCTGTGACAAATGCATATATTTGCTAAAACTATTTCAAACTACACAAATTAAAATGATGTATTACCATTCTCAGTTCAATTGAATTCAACAACCCTTTTTACTTATGATAGGTACTATAAACTGAGTTGGGAAGTATAAAGATGAGGTGGAATAAGGAGATACAAATGTGAAGACCACACAGCTCCTGACTCTAGAAGCTCATATGTGTTCATTCATGGAACAAAATTTACTGAACACTTACTGTACACTAGACATTGTCCTAAGCACTGGCAACATAGTAAACAACAATAAGGACTGGTTCCTCCCTTCATGGGGCTTACCTTCCACTGAAGTAGACCAAAAAATGCATAAATAAACAAGATTATTTCAGATAGTATGTATTAATCATTTTTTAAAATTTTCTGTATCTTATAAATGTTTTCTTTTTAAAAATTAATTTATTTTTATTGTGGTATAATTGACATGTTTAATACTATATTGGTTTCAGGTGTACACTGTAATGATTCTATATTTGTATATACAGCTGACCCTTCAACAAGGAGCTTCTGGTTTTGTTGAGGATGAAAAATATAAATGTACTTATTTATGCTGTACCCTATTCACAAAAGGATTGAAAGCAGCTTATCTAGAAAGAACAAGCCTAAAACATGAAATGAGGCTAATACAAAAATATAAATCATATAAAATGAATAAACAAAATGTGGCATATACAGTCAATGAAATACATTCAGCCTTAAAAAAGAAGAAAGGAAATTCTGAGTCAAAAGTTCCATTTTTAGTATTTTGAAGAAACCCCACACTGTTTTCTATAGGGGCTGTACCAGCATGCATTCCCACCAACAGCTCGAGAGGGTTCCATTTCTCCACATCTTCGTCAGCACTTGTTTGTTGATTCAGTGATCCCGCTTCTGGGACTATATACTAAGAATCCTGAAACACCAATCAGAAAGAATATATGCACCCTTATGTTCACAGCAGCATTATTTATAACAGCCAATGTCTAGAAACAGCCCAAGTTACCATCAGTAGATGAGTGGATAAAAAAGCTGTGGTCCATTTGAACAATGGAATACTATGCAGGAGAAAGAAAAGAAGAAACTCTTACCCTTTGTGACAGCATAAATAGATCTGGAGATTATTATGCTAAGTGAAATAAGCCAGTCAGAAAAAGACAAATACCATACGATCTCACTTATATGTGGAATCTAATGAACAAAATAAGGTAACAAAATAAAACCAGAAGCATAGATACATGAAACAGACAGATGTCAGAGGCGAGGAGGGTTGGGGGACTGGAAGAGATTAGCCAGAGAACATGTATGCGTATATGTGTAGCCCATGGATGCAGACAACAATGTGGTGAAGACCAAGGCAGGGGGATCCTGGAGGGAGGGGAACAAAGCAGAAGAAAATAGGAGACATCTGTAATACTGTCAACAATATTTTAAAAAGGAAGGGAAAAAAGGAAATTCTGACACATGCTACAACAAGGGTGAATCTTGAAGACATTATCCTGTGGGAAATAAGCCAGATGCAAAAGGACACATATCTGTATGATTTCATTTATATGAGGTATAGAGAGTAGTCAAATTCATAGGGACAGAAAATGGAATGGTGGTTGCCGGGGGCCTGGGAGACAAGCAAGTGGGATGTATTATCTAATGGGTACCAGTGTTTCAGTTTGTGAAAATAAACAGGACCTGGAGAAGGATGGCAGCAATGGTTGAACAATAATGTGAACCTACTTAGTGCCACTGAACTATACACTTAAAATGGTTCAAATGGTAAATTTTTGTCATGTGTATTTTGTCACAATAAAAGAAAAAGACATTGGGCTTTAAAGGCTTAGTATTTAATTTTAAAAAAACCTCATTAGTACTTTTTAAAATATTGATTGCAAGATGAAATGATAATATTTTGCATATGGTGGGTTAAATAAAATATTGTTAAAAAATTCTTTAATGCGCACCACAGATGAAGAATCATAAAATCAAATACACTGTGCTCTCAGGGGGCCAGGAGATAGCAGACACAATTGAAGTAACACGTTGTATTTACAACAAGGAAGGGACGGGTTTTTGGCAACCAGCAGACTGTGTACTTAGCCTGAAGGCATTCAGATTATATTTTTAAGAACCTCCAACTAAATAAATAAAACATATCTTCACCTTCAATTACCTGGAGGAAATAGTTAGTGACATCAACACAGAATGTTACCTGAAGAGGGTGTCACAAATTTGGCTTCAGCTCCGTAGCAACCAATCCAAAAAAAGCAAATTAGCCATTGACACAGTGCACAGGGTGGTAAGATGAAAGCCAAGCAGATATTCGGAAGCACACATGCTGCTGATACTGAGGTAGGGAAGAAATGTCTTCTGAGAGTCTCATAGAAAGAAGACTGATGGGTAATAAACGAAATCCATAGGGGCTGGAGCAAGTCCCACAGGAATGTTCTCATCCCATTTTTCATTGAGGCCTATTATTTCAGAGAACAGTGTCACAAAAACAGTTCTGCCAGAGTCCAGTGGTGCAGTGAGAGGCAAAGTACCCTGGAGTGAACTGGGGAGATGCTGAATGCTATTGGTGTTCAAAGGACAGCAACCTTGCTAAGGGGTCATTTGTCAGGAAAGGCTTTCCAAAGGCCTCGAGGCAGCACCTGGAGCTTTAGGAAAGGTAGGTTTTAGATTCTTGCCTGGCACACAGCAGATACTCAGGAAATATTTGTTGCATGAACGAGTTGACAGAAGGAAATATAGGCATCTCATGGCCAAAGGAGTAGAGACAGTATTCTGGAGAGCAATCTGGCTGGAGGGTATTAGTCAGGACTTTCTTAGTGTCAAGTGATTAGGAAAAAAAAAAATCTAAGTTGCCCTTGTTTGGGAAAAATGGAAATGTGTTGAAAGTATATTGGAGTGTGTCACCTAATTAAAAGAGTGTGGGACATGAAGTACAGGGAAGGCAAACTGAAGGTGGGCCTCTGGGGTTCACATGAGATGCACTACCCAGACCCCTTTCAAAGAAGAATGTGTTGCCTCAGATGTTGGCCACATGGTCAGTAGACAGCCTGTGGCTCTCTGCTACTTCAGGGTTAGCCTCAGCTATAGAGAGCTGCCTCGCTAAAGAGTATGCCCTTCCCTGAGCAGCCCACGCCCAGTGACGGGTCACTGTGGAAGTATAAGCCCAGGCCATCTCAGCCCACACGGGACAATTCTGATGGGTCGTGTATGGTACACAGCAACCTGTGGGGTCAGCCAACACTTTGCTAGACCTGCACTGCATTTCGGTTTCTCCTTCTACCCAAATTTACTTCTTCCCCTCCTTTCCTTCAGTGTTGCTCCCTAATACATACCCTACACCCCAAAGTCCACTCAGAGTCAGATTGCACAGAACCCAACCTTTAACACCTAGGAAGCATGTAGCACAAAGGGCTCACGTGCCACCAACAGGCTCTCCCCGTCTCTCATCCCTCTTCTCTGAATCTTTGCTTCTGTCTCTTCCACTCCAAATATTGGAAATGTGATCATGAGAAGTTTCTCGTAGGTTTCACAGCAGAAATCAACAGGTTGTAATTGTTTAGTTTCTGGTTTTTAAAAAAATGTTCTAAATTCCAGGAAAGGGCAATGTAGAGCCCAGCTGCAGTCAGGGTCCCATCCCAAGCAAACCAACTCCGGCCTGGGTTTCCAGGCATTCTAATCGGCCAGGCCAGGGTCAAACCTGTTTGTCAGGAATGAGATCAGATAGGAACAGATGTGGTAGCCCTACATGGAGCCCTGGGACTTTGGAGAGGACTGCTGAGCAACGAAACTCCTCTCCATTGGACAACATCCTCTCCATTTTATGGAGTAATAGCAATCACCTTTGGAAATTTTATTTGGGATTTTGAATCTCAGATATAAGAGATAAGACATCTTTATTGATTTTCAGACACTAAAAGCTACAGGACTCTTTTTCAAATGAAACTTAACTTGGGAACACCAACATAAAAAGTAGATGGCAATTGAGCTGCTAATTGGAGAGGAAGTAAGGGGCCAAAAGCCAGTCTCCTGGTCTAATTCCATTTCCCAGTCACCAATGAGTCATCTCATTTATTCATTCATTCATTTTATGAATATTTACTGGACCCTTATTCTGCCCCAGGCATTGTTCTAGATACCGAAAAGACAATGG
Source organism: Glossophaga mutica (assembly GCA_039655065.1). Lineage (NCBI taxonomy): Eukaryota > Metazoa > Chordata > Mammalia > Chiroptera > Phyllostomidae > Glossophaga > Glossophaga mutica. The sequence goes on from CM077308.1 coordinate 27,851,399, forward strand.
CCTAATAAAGGGAAACACCATCTCTGTTTCTGGATCATACTCTGTGTGGTCCTTAGAATACATCTTGAAGCCCAGTATTCTGGAAAATTTTGTGTAAGTAGGAAGACAGAGAATAAGGGATTGAGACAGAAGAGTGACAGAGTTAAAGAGATGCTTCAGAAATACTGACCTAATGGTTTTACGTGTGATCAACCTGATTTGGCGAAGACCAGCATGGTAGGTCTAAACTAGAGAAGAGGCAGAAGAAATGAAAAAGAAACATAATTAAGAAGAACTGAAGAGTCTTGGCGACAACCTCATCATGAATCTGGCTAGTGTCTATTAATGCATGTTATTAAAACAGTGCCACGTATGTTTATAGGTATTGGTGCCCTCCCACACACTTTTCCCACTGAATCAAACGTGCAGCATATTCCGACCCCCATTCCTGCACTCCGGTATTAATCATTCATGCATTCTTGACAGCCCGTTTCAGTCCCGTTCATTCAGCACCCTGACCATGTGCACATACTTCTCGTGGCTCCAAGTACAACACTCTCTCCTGACTGGTAGCAGTCCATGCCATTCCCAATGTCTTTTTTGTATTCAACTGCAATCAATATTAAATTCTTGAACACTTAGTGTTCAACCAGTATCAATACTCCTCTAGCCAAGGCATTGTTCTCTAGTTCTCAGGGACTTATTTTTTGTTGTATGAAAAAATTTTTCAATATTCCTTTTGCATGTTTTAAGTTCATGTGTAGTTCAGTGTGTGATTATATGAGATAAGGTCCATTTTTCTGGCTGCATTTGTGGTGACTGAGGGTATTTTGAAGTTATCTTTGGTGTGAAGATGCTTGCACAATTACCCACTTATATATTCACTTTGCCATTTAGATTATTTAAGAATTTTATGAGATTACCTCTAGAAAGGTCCCATCAGTCACTGTTTCAGTACCTCACCCCACTCACATTTTACAGATGAAGAAACCGAATCCTATAGAGGGGGAGAGACTGAACCCTGGATTTCTTAATTTCAGCCCCATTCTTTCTCTACTATAAGTGATACAAGAAAAGGTAGGGGCACATATATTTTATTGCAATCACCAGATTAAAAATTAGAGTAATTTTTATTGGTCATGAAGACCTGGTTGCTGGTAACTCACGGGAGATAAAGGTTGAAACTTAATTCCTGTTGGAAAGCCACCTTTTGTGCGTGTTAGAGTTTTGTATGCTTGCTCCCATGTATCCAGCTAGGCTGCAGGCTACTTGGCGGCAGAGACCATGCACCTCATGTACTTACATCTCACACACTATTTTATTTGGCACAAAGAAAAAAGTAGATATTAAAAGTGACATCAGATATGTGGGAAAATGTTCCAACTCACTAGTAATTAGAAAAATACAAGTGAAAACAATGAGATATTATTTCTCCCCCATCAGACTGACAAAACTCTAAAGACAGGACAACACATTCTGGTGGTGATGCTGTGGGGCGAAAGTCATTTCCGTGCATTGCTGATGCAAACAGGAATCGGCGCATCCCTTCTGGAAAGAAATTTGACAGTCTCTAACAAAACTACATGCGTACTTACCTTTCAGCCCAGCAATCCTACTTCTAGGAAACTGCCCTAAAGATACACACACTTCTAGCAAGGCAAACATACACATACACAACAGTGTTCTTTGAAGCATTGTTTGCAGTTGTAAAATATTAGAAACCACCAAAATATTCGTATATAAAAAAGTAGTTGAGTAAAGCATGATACATCCACACAAAGAAATACTATGCAATTATAAAAAAAGGATAATACAATCTCTGAACAAATATGGAGTGATTTCCAGGACATACTGTTAAATGTAAAGAAAAAAAGGAAAGCCAAAAGAGCATCACTAGGATGCTATCCTTCATATAAGAAGAGGGAGATATAAGAAAATATATATGAATGTCCGTTTGCATGACAGAAATTAAGGAAGCATAAATAGAGTGGTTAGCTACAGAGAGTGAGTGGAAGAGTTAGAAAGAAGTAGGGAATGGGAAGAGAAAAGCTTGAGTGACACTCTCTGAATGAATATATATTTGCATATTATGTATATAATACAAATATAATACAAATATACATATTCATATGTATATTTGTATAGCTCTGACTCCTAGAACTTACAGTAACATTTCATTCCAGACCTTTCACATAACCCCCAAATAAACAAATAGTTAAAATGGACAAGCGTAAGGAAAGAAGGACTGGAATGGAAATACAAATGAACCTTTGAGGAGAAATAGGGTGTGCATAATCTGAAAGTATTTCTCCCAAAATACTTATCAATTACAAAGGGAAAGATAACTTACAGTAAAGAAACTGCTCAGATACAGCTTAACCAAGTGATCAAGATAAAAATATCACCAGAAATAATACAGGTCAATTTCATGAACCCTTTGATACGATGCACTGAGAAATACAGAGGTGAGCAAAAGTAGGTTTACAGTTGTGAGTGCGTGAAACAGTTTATTTTTACATTATTATTTATTAATTATTATATTATGTTCCATACAATCAACTGTAAAGCTACTTTTTGCCCACCCCTGTACACAAGAGCATTTTTGTCATATTCTTGCCAAAAAATGTGTGCCTTCCGTGTAACCATGAAAAAAATCATAAAAATCCAAATTGAGTTGCATTCTACAAAGTAACTGACCAGCACTCACCAAAAGTGTCAAGGTCAGAAAAGACAAGAAAAGACTGAGGAACTTTTGTAGACTGGAAGAGATTAAGTTGAAATAACAACTAAATACGATATGGGATTGCCCTTAGGAGCCTAGTACCAAAAAAAAGGACATTAGCAGGAAAAATGGAGAAAGTCAAATAAGATCTATAGTTTACTTGCAAGTATTGTACCAATGATAGTATCATGTTTGTGATAATTATACTAAGGTTACATAAATGTTTATCTTAAGAGAAGTGGGTTGAAGGATATAGGGGACCTCTGTTCTGTTTTTGCAACTATTATATATGTTTAAAATTGGTTTAAAGTAAATAGTCTTAAAAAAAATTCTACTCCCCAGGGAGGTTGATGGGGCCTTGGGGTCTTAAGGTTAGGAATCCCTGGCAGGACGGGGGGTCTCAGCCTTTGAATGTTGGTGGGCTTGCATGCCTCCATTCACACACACAGAGCTTCAGCCTGGGCCTGCCACAGCAATGAAGAAAATGAGCTCAGCTCTAGTGGGGAGGATGAAATAATTACTGAGCTCTAGGGCTCCCATTTACCATTCTGCCTCCTGGCTGACCGTGAATCACAATAGGAACCTCATAGTCTACTACTAATTCATAATGAATGACCATCTGACCTGAGCTGAAATTTCACCATAGAAGGATTTTACTAAGAAAAATAGAAAAAATAAGGCGTGTTTAGTTCATTCTTTTCCTTGAGTAAGAAAAAAGTACATTGCAGCATTATTTAGAATAGACAGTGTTTTGGGAAAAAATTAGTGTCCAAAATTAGGGGGTTGATTAATACCTTATGTTATACTCATACAGTGGAATGCCAATGAGAAATTAAAAACAATGTTGTAGACTCTTCAATGATGTTCGTTATTATGTTCCCCAAAAGTTAAATAAATAGGGTAAAAAATAGCATGTGGGTGAATACATATAATCTATCTATCCATATACGTAGAGAAATTAAAAGAAAATTTGGGAACTATTGTCTAAAATGTTAATGAGTTACCACTAATTGGTGAAATTATCAATAATTTTGCCTGCCTTTTTCTTTTCTGAATTTTCTAACATTTCCACATCGTGTATACATCCTTTTCTAACTTATAAAAATGTAATTTTAAAAATAAAGCAAGGTCACTGGCAGCAGTGCGGGGATTGACTCTGAGAGCAGGGGGTGGGCTGGGTGGAAAAGGGCAAAGGGGGAAAATTGGGAAAACTGTAATAGAACAACAATAATAAAAAACGAATGAATAAACAAGGCAAGGAGACTTCTGGTTTTAAAATGGTGGAGTAAAGACAACTGTGTCCCTTCCCTTCTCCAAAGTTACACTGCAACAACACAGAGATGGAAGATAGAAATGCAAGTGCCATCTTTGACAAAACTAGGAAATAACTAGAAATCTGGACCACAATATGTGAGGAAGGGGCTGCTTAGTGCAGAGACCACCAGGACACCAGTGGGGCATCAATGCCAGGACCCTCTGGAAAATGCAGAGATCGGGTGAAAACTTCAAAGTATGGGTTCTCCTAAGAAATGGGAGACCTTGAGGAGAAAAGACACTGATTCCTTGTTTAAACAATGATAATGGAATGTGCCGGCTTATAATAGAAGCTTCTTTGGCCCTCATTTGTCACCTCAGAGAAGTAGGGTAGCTGGGGCTGAACACAGAAACATGAACATGACTTCTTAAGGGGAAGCAATCTATCCGTGAGATGAAGCAAGGTGGAGAAGACCTTGAACACCAGCTGCCACCTTTTGTTAGCAGTGAAAAACCAAAGGCAAAATCAACTCTCTTTCACACCCACATACCCATACTCATTCACACAGTCCTGTGTTATAAGAAGTTGTATTACTGTATCAGTTAAGATTAAGCTCAATTATACAATAGAAAAAACCAAAAAGCTTTAAAATGTTAGATGATTTTTTTCCCTCTCATTTAAAGGAATTTCGAAAGTAGGATTTGCACGGCAGCTTCACGGTGTCATCAGGGAACCCTCTGCTAACTTTATGCCCTCCTACCCTCTGTGCCTGGCTTCCACCCTCAAGGTTACCCCATGGTCATTACATCCATGTTCCTGGCTGCACAGATAAGGAAGAAGGCCTCATTCCCCTACCACTTTCAGGGAGCTTACCCGGAAGTCATACTCAACAATTTTGTTTTACATACTGTTAGATGAAGTTTAGTTACATGGACATAACCAGTTATAAAGTCAACTGGGGATTTTAGGGTTTCCCCTGGGCACAATGACAATGAATAGAATCTGGTTTCTGTTATTATAGAAGAAGAAAGCAATGGATGTTGAAGAACGCAATCAATATTCTCTGCCACTACTATGAATTGAAGAGAATTCTTTATAGCTCGGAAATCTGACCTTGTTCTGTCTGTATGAACACACTGCAAATATCTAGCCCAGAAAGAACTTATCTCACTCAAAGATATGTTGTAATTAAAAAGGAACCATACATCCATACCTTTCTTCCTATTTGTTCTTCACTGTAGCTCTGAGAGCAAAACCAGGGGTCTGAGAAACTTTTTAGTAAAAGACCAGGGAGCTAAATTACTGTAGCTCTCAGAGGGGAGGGGGATTAGGGGACTGGATGAAAGGAAGTGACGGGATTAAAAAACATACATATATAACACATAGGCACACAACAGCATGGTGACAGCCAGAGGGAAAGGAGGTGGGGGCAGGGGGAGGTGGGCAAAGGGGGGATAAATGGGGATAAAGAGACTTTACTGGGTGATGGGTGCACGAGGCAGTGTGCAGATGTTAAAAAGAACCCAGTACACAAACTGCAGGGTGGGGAAAAAGAAGCTTGACAGTTGTGAGTATGCAAACACAGAGTTTATTCTGTATTATTATTTATTAATTATTGTATTATTTTCCACGTGAACAACTGTAACCCTACTTTTGCCATCCCCTACCCCCAGGGTATACAAAAATATTACAAAAAAAAGAAGGAAAGAATCAGAAAAAACAATGGCAAATTGAGAAAAAATAGTTACCACCAGGCAGGTAAAATTATGATCTAGTATACTGCTATACACCGTAAAAATTTATTAAGATTTTTAACAATCTCAAAGAGGAATACAAGAGTCACAGAAGGAATGAATAGTCATTATTGAGAATACTGTAAGGTATGCAGAAGACAGGGCTAAAAAAGTGAGCAAAATTAAATAAATAGGAAAAAACAGTTCTAAGGAAGCCAAAGTTACATTAAAATTGTGCATAACTGGTATCCTTGGACTATAGGTGTTTAATTCTTTATATAATCAAGATGGAATTCAACAAATAAATAAAAATCAAGTGTACTGTGTTCCAAGAAAATTGAACCAACTGACACCAAGATATAGCCTAGAAGTTACTAGATTTCAACGATTAAGAAAGAAGTCTTTGGGCAACCAGGCAAAAGGGCCAAGTCGTTAATGTTGGTAAAGGTGAACACTTCCTTTAGGGAAAAGGGAACCCAGCTGACCTCTGACATTCCCACCCCCCAACATCATTTAATATTAGAAAATTGAGGTTCAGTGTCTACAAATGTCCGGCAGGCCAAGGATCTTAAGGCCAGCTAAACCAGGGATCAGAAAACCTTTTCAGTAAAAGACCAGGGAGTAAATGTCTTCAGCTTTGTGGGTCACACAATCTGTTGAAACTCTGCTATTGTGCCTGAAAGCAGTCATGGACAATACATAAATGAATGGGTGCAGCCGTGTTCCAATCAAACTTTATGTACACAAAAAGGCAGCCGGCTGAATTTGTCCCAGGGGCCATAGTTTGCTGACTCCTGAGCTACCCTATCACTCAGGTATAAAGGCAAAAGAAAACTGTTTTTGAAGTTGTGAGATCCTCAGGGATATAATCCACATAATCTAAGGTATTAGAAGACAAGCTTCAGTGGACCAAAAAAAAAAAAAAAAAAAAAGATAAATGAAGAAATTGAAGCAAAAGTACTGGCAAGAAATAAAAGCTAAAATATGCTCTACTACCTGGAGAACAAAAAAAGAGGCTTACCTTCCGGCTCTTTTGGCAGCCAGTGCCTTAGAAGCCCCGTGACGTGAAAGGATAATTCAAGAAACCAAGACATCTGTTGGAAGCCATAAAAATTATGATCAGTTCTAAATAAAGAAGGTGATGTCACATTCACAGAGCCCTTTTAAAAAACATCTCACAATTCACAGGGATATTTAGATTGTTAACCCACAGTGACAGCTGAAGTAAGGGGGCCTCGATGTTCTGAGATGTAAAATGAAGGAGTTGAGTTACATCAGAAGTTCTCAGTCATGACAGCTCATTAAAATCACCTGAGGCATTTCTTTTTTTTTTTTAATGTCTGTGCCTGGGTCCTATCCCAGAGCACTTAAAGCAGAATTTCTGGAAGTGGTAAAGCCCAAAGTATTTTTTAAGCTCCCCAAATATGTAGGTATGTAGCCATGATGGAGAACCACTGGGTTAGATGGTTTTTAAGGAACATGTCAATTCAGATATTCTATAATTATATATGTATATATAAAGAATTATCTCAAACTGGGAAATTTACAAATTGATTTATAAAACAGGCTAAACTACTTAGTCAGTTTTGGATGTCTGTTTCTCTAGCAGAACCTTAAATGATGGTCCACACTGGTCCAAGTCACAGAGGTTACTCAAGAGAACCTAAAGACCTAACACCATCCTAATGTAAAGAGCTGGTACTTACTCACTGATGCAGACCTTGGCTCGTGGGGTCTGCAACATTGTGGATGAGATACAAGACAAATTCACACAGACCACCGAGTCCTGTGGAGGAAAAGGTAGTATGTAATTCCTTCCAATAATGTAATCAATTCTTTATTTTAAAAAAGAAAAGTGTCCCTCTTAAGTCAAATGTTCTTTATTTTGCCTTGGGGTGGTGTTTGCTTTGAAAAAGCCATCCCATAATTCTGAATCCTTAATCTATTTCTTGAATCACTCATTTCCAAAAATAAGCAAAGTCAAAGTCAAGAAAAATAAATGAACAAAAAGGTAAAAATGCTCGGGCATGGAAAACAATGTGGTGATTCTTGGGGGGAGGGTGGTAAAAGGGGGACTAAATGGTAATAAAAAATACAATAAAGATTAAATAAAAACATGTTATTTTAAGGCTTTTTAAAAAAATGAATCTCAGTAGAAAAATACATACATTTCCTAGAGAAACCAGATAATCACGAATGACAATAGTACTAGTTTGCCCAGGGCAGTCCTATACTTGTTTTTCCAGAGTAAATATTAATAGTGCTTCTTTTCACTCCCAGTCATTTCCTGGTGTAGGCAATGCATTATATGGTAACTCTACCTTTGATGTGAACAATAATAAATGAGCCATATCTCTTCATTAGAGCAGATGCAAAGACCCAGGCTTGGAAATATATTAATGAATACTGTACCCTCACAAGAAGGGGCTGAATCTGTAACAGGTGTGCACGATTGGGAATCAGTCTTTGTACTGTGGGAGATGAAGCTAAATCACGTAGTTGGCTCATAATCAGTATTTTCATAAAAGGCTAAAGAGATATTTAAAGATAACTCTAGAAAACCAACTTGGAGTTGTTGAGAATGGGGTCAGAACAGTTTGGTTGGGAATCAGAAAGGACTTGCTAAGATGCTGAGACAAAAGCAGGTCTGAGGACCTGGGTCCCAGGGACCAAACCTGATCAGGAACACAGGAGAGGGAGAAGTCCCAAGCAGGGAGGGTTTGGTGTGGGACAGTTTTGCCAAGGACCTTCCTCCTGTTTCCTCCAGCTTTTATTGACCTGGCTCACTACCAGTGTGTCTCAAAGCACGAAGTTTTTGACACTCGAGTAGAGGTAAAATATGAACAAAAAATTTAAAATAATGTCTAATCTTGCAACGATTTCCTTAATTCAGGTCTTTAATTCAGTCAATATTTTTAAAAAAAGTTTTCACATTAGAAAACCTGGACTTCAAATGATTTTCTAAAATCACTATCATGAAATTGTGTTATTTGATCTTCATGCATAAGATTTTCATGCATTATATGGAAAACTAGGGCCTACAGGACACACAAAAATTAAATGTCATACCAACCCTGTCAGTCAGTAGAGTGATGAATGTCATTGTCACACTTCCTTCATATACAAAAAGGAATATGTGATAGCACTCTAAAAGTGAGATACAATACTTATTCATTCAACAAATATTTATTCAGTGTGTACTATGTACATGAGGCTATGCCCACCTGGTAAATGATGGGAGTTTGTGAAAATTTAACTACAATAACAATATATATATAAAGAGTAAGGGGAAAACATCTCATGGGAATCTTTGAGCCATGCATTCTGAGAATGGCTCATTGCTTACGGCTCCTATAGAAGGGATGGACTTACCCACTATGTTCGTAACCTGTGGCCCCATAGAGGCAGGGAGGCCTTAGCTCTTAGGTTCCCACACGCTGGTTTCAAATCCTCAAAAAGCTCAGTTTTATTTCTTATCCTAAGGCTTAATGAGCCATCCAGGTTCCCTCCCAGTAAATTCTACTTTTTCTTAAGCTAATTTAAGTGGGTTTCTGTTAGTTACAAATAAAGAATCTTAAAACAGGTAACAAAGGTAAATTTGGTATTATAATACAAGAAAGTAACTGTAACTCATAGTATTCCTGACATTTTGTAGAATTTGTGTCAAGAATATGGCATCCCAAACAAATATCTTTTTGGAAAGAAATGGATCAAATATAAAAGAAAGGGAGAAAGCCCAAGGATAAGTAAGGTTAAAGATTAGTGGTAATTCTTTTTTTTTTTTCATTTTTTGTTAATCTTTTAATTTGATAGATTTCAAACTTCAAGACCACTTGTGAGACAAATAGGAAAGTAGGAAAGGAACTCCACTACACTTTGTACCCAGATTCACCAACTGTTTTACACATATGCTTTTTTCCCAAACCATTTCAAAGTAAGTTGGAGACATCATACTCTTTAACCCTAAATAATTTAAGTGAAATTCGTAAGGACATTCTCTCTCATAACCACAGTTCAGTTAACAAAATCAGAAAATTTGATATTGATACAGTTCGATTATCTAATCCACAGTACGCATTTAAATGTTAAAATTATCACAATAATCATTTATAGCTTTTATCAATTTAGTCTCCTTTGATCTGTATCAGTTTCTCAGCTTTTCTTTCTTTTTGAACTTGACATTTTGAAGAGGAAAAGCTACACATTTTTTTAGAATGTCCCTCAGTTTGGGTCTGTCTGGTGTTTCTTCACGACTGTGTTTATGGTTTGAATTTTTGGCCCAGAAACAGCGCTGTGTCCTTCTCAGTGCATCATATCTAGAAACACAGGGTGTGGGTTTGTTTCAATATTCAGAAGGCTTTATGTATTAGTTCAATAATTTTTCAATCCAATAACCATTTTTGTATATATATCAAGTTTCAGAAACTATGCAAACTCCTGTTTTAAATATATTCAACATTTGGTCTAATCAAATTTCATTAGTGACTACAAATTACTGGGAACCAGTGAAGATATAGACCCTTTAAGGAGTTTCATATATTAACACAAAAAGATGAGGTATAAAAGCAAATAATCTGAATACAGATTAGTGGTAATTCTTAAAGTGGACACTGGAAGCATAGTGGAGAACATGTGAATGAAGATAACATGAGAAAGAAGCAGAATCGATAGTTAATGTGGAAGCATGCTACAGTTTGATTAGATAGAAGTTACAGGTTATTGTCTTCCTAAAATACACTAACAGCCCCAGGTTTTCATAATTACACATTGATGCTCCTTCCTAAATAAACTTACTTTTATATGTTGAAGTTGGACATTCATCCACAAGCTTCTGAACAAACATTTCAAGCTCTCCTGGTTGGCATGGTTTGTTGGTTGGCCCAAACAACTTAGTTTCAGCAATATAGCAGCCACTTTTGCCCTTATTGCAGAGTTTGTGCAAATATTTGAGTGTCCTATTACACTCCTGTGGTTATTTTCCAAACTATGAGTGGGGAATAGAAAGATTAGTATCAAAGTTACTAATAAGTAATGTGTTTTTCATAAGCTCATTACAATTAAAGCCAAGACTGAAGTCATTAGTTGTGTCAAAAATAATGTATTCCGTGCCATCAACTGAGCTCATTGGGATTAAGCTGCCAAGCTGAGGCTTAGTTGTAAAAGAAAAAAATAATTAAAGAAAAAATATTTAAAAAGCAGAACTATCATCAACTTTTGCACCCTAAAAGTTGTGGTATAATTAAGGATTTGCATGATTCTGGAAACAGACTCCTCAATTATAATACCCAAATCTACCATTTAATATCTGTGAACCTGATTTCCTGCACAGTCCTAGAGATTGTCATATGCTAAAATAATGGGCTGTTTCTGTGACAAAAATGGCATTGAGGAAGCTATATGTTGATGGAAAATCTCAACTCTCTTGACATCTACTAGAAGTCTTTTACAGCTCAAAGTGAAATGGTTAAAAATTGTTTTACTTACCTTACTGACAACATCATCTCTGAAATAATAGAAGCAATGGCAAAGAGACTGCTATTTTGGACCAACTTCTCGCTAACAAGAAATAAATGAATGGTTACCCTGTCATCTTGGAATTTGTAATAAGAAAAGGAAATATAGTGCAGAGGCTGACGTGTGCTGAAGAGTTTAAGAAAGTAGATGTCAAAAGCTTCAAAGGAAAGGAAGGAGTTATAGCATGAGGGTGAGAGCTCAGACTACAGACTCTTGAGTTGAAAATGTGGGTTTGCAGCCTAGGTATGCCACTTACTGGCTGTGTGACACTGAACAAGATATTTAACCTCTCTAAATCTTAGTTCTTCTGTGCAAAGTGAGATAGTAAGGAATGGCACAAACTGCCTGGGAAAATTATTTAACCTTTCTAAGCTTGTTTAAAAAACACATAGTAATTCTACCACATAGATTTGTTGGGAGAATTAACCAAGAAAAATTCACATAAAATACCTAGCTCTATGTTTGATTAATAGTAAACATTTTAAAAATGGTCACACACATTGTATACATATTTTACGGGTTCTAAAATTCTAAGAAAGAAGTGAGGGATCACAAAAGTGACTAGTCTAGCTATCTTAGATTTTAAATGAATAGAAGATGAAATAAAGGAGGATATGACTAAGAATGAACACCAAAATCTATCACAAACCTCTAAGAATAGAGTTTTAAAGGTCAGGGCATAGAGAGAAATGAAGTTGCAGTTCTAAAGACAAAACTTCTTCAGCAACATTTTGTGGTAAGAAAATGAGGACCAGAATACATGTACTCTCTTCATCTTCACCAGATGAAAATAGATGTAAGTTCTATCTGAGGTCAACATTCCTATCCAGAAAATAGTCCTGAATTGGAAAGGGAAGTGGAAGCCAGGAAAAAGTGTACATACCAAAAATAGGTTAGAAGATAGACAGGGGAAGACCAACTTACTACTTTACATGGATTCAAGTCTCCAGATCCATAGACTAGATGGTGTCTAATATTTTCTCCAGGGTCATAAATGCGATTGTCTCACATAAAAAGATTTGTTATAGCAATGAAGATCTGAAATTAGTCTCATAAAGAAGCACTCATATGGAGACAGAGATATGCTCATTTACATAAGTTGGCCATCGAAATCTTTATAGATTTTGTTGGGCTTTATAAATCATACATAGTTTACTTTGATGCATTCTTGTGTAGAATATTTAATTATTTAAGCCAAATAAGATGCTGCTAAAGCTAGTCAACCATTAGTAGATATCATCCATTGGAAAAATTTGCTTCCTCCTTCCAAAGACTGGTAAGTAGATCGATGAAACTAATTTTTTAAATTAAATTTATTGGAGTAACATTGATTAACAACATTATATAAATTTCAGGTGTACAAATTTGTGATATGACATCTGTATTCTCTATTGTGTGCTCCCCACCTGAAGACTAGTCTTAATTAACAAAAAAAAATTGAGCATTTATTACATGCCAAGTGAACTAGGAATCTAAAGATGATCCCTTCTTTCTATACTGTGAGGAAAACAATCATGTGAGCAGGTTGAATTTCAAAACATAGATTGAAATACCAAGCATGTTTATAAGCAAATTGCTACAGAAACACAAAGAGAGGTAACAATAATTCTAAGTTGAGAGAGCAAAGAAAAGAAAGAATTTTAGGCAGAGTTGCTACTAAAAATATGTAACATACATATGATACCACCAATCAGAATGGCCCTCCGACCAATCAGAGTAGACTTAGGCAGTAAGTACTCAGTAGAGTGATATTGGTAGATGCCAGCAGAAAGTTAGCCCTAGTTAGAGGGGAGTTCTCATAAACCAGTCTCAAACAATTTTGATAAGTGTAGAATGGCAAAAAAAAATCCCTCTAATCTAAGGAAAGACAATAAAAATAGTACAACCAAATGGATTGCATAATATGTAACTGAGAACTTCAAGTTCATCAACACGCTGATATGACTGATCAGTACAATTTGTGGAAAGAGATAGGAGATGTAGCAGGAAAAACTATTGAGGATCATCTATGGCTTTAAACACCACAATAAGGAATTTGAGATTAATTCTATAATAAGCACAATAATAGCAACAATTTTTTGAGCACACACTATGTAACAGAAACTTAAATGCATTATCTCATTTAATTCTTATAATAACCCTATGAGAAAGATACAATTATGATCCTCACTTTAAAAACTGAGACTTAAAGAGTTTTATGAACATGCCCAATTCACACAGCTAGTTAAGTGCTAGAATTTGGAGTCAAATACATAGCTCTCTAAATCCAAATCCCATAGCCAAAATGACATGATCTGTTTCTGGAAGATACAAAACTTGTGTCAATGGACTTCCTGGAGAAGAGAGAAACTGAAAGTGAAAAAACTAATTAGAAGTTATAAGTTCAGGTGAGAGACATAAGCACCAGAATGAGGGTAACAGCAATAAAGAAAAGGGGATATTTTCTATACTGCATAACAAATTAACACAAACTTAGTCACTTAAAGCAACATACATTTATTATCTTACAGTTTCTGCATCTCTGTTCAGGGTCTCACAAGACTATAGCTCTTTTTTTGTTTGTTTTTTGTTTTTTAAATCTAGAGGCTAGAGTGGGAAACAATCCACTTCCAAACTCATTTGCATTATTGGTAGAATTCACTTCTTTGTGGTCATATGACTGAGTTCCTCATTTTTGCAGCAGGGAACACCTCTCAGTTAGTAGTGGGCATGCTCACGGCCTTGCCTTATGCTCCCTCCCCTCACAACACTGCAGCTTACTTCTTCAGGGTAGCAATAGAATCTATGCCACCTACAGTCTTGTGGCTCAAAGAAGGCTAAAGACCTCTTTTTTTTTTTAATATATTTTATTGATTATGCTATTACAGTTGTCCCGTTTCTCCCCCATCATTCCCCCCACCCTGCACACCCTCTCCCACCCACATTCCCCCCTTTAGTTCATGTCCTTGTGTCATAAGTTCTTTAGCTTCTACATTTCCCATACTATTCTTACCCTGCCCCTGTCTATTTTCTACCCACTATCTATGCTACTCATTCTCTGTACCTTCCCCCCGCCCCACGCCCCTGTTGCTAACCCTCCATCTGATCTCCATTTCTGTGGTTCTGTTCCTGTTCTAGCTGCTTGCTTAATTCACTTTTATTTTAGGTGTGGTTGTTAATAGCTGTGAGTTTGCTGTCTTTTCACTGTCATATTTTTGATCTTCTTTTTCTTAGATAAGTCCCTTTAACATTTCATATAATAAGAGCTTGGTGATGATGAACTCCTTGAACTTGACCTTATCTGAGAAGCGCTTTATCTGTCCTTCCACACACCAAGGCACATCGTAAAGACCTCTTTTAAAGGACTTGCCTGATTAGGTCAGAACAATCCCATTTTGATCAATTCACAATCAACTGATTAGGGACCTACATCACATCTGCAAAATCCCTCTACCTTTTCTGTATAATGCAACCTACTCATTGGAGTGACAGCCATCAGGTACACAGGATCTCCCCACACACAAGGTGAAGGACTGTACAGAAAGTGTTACGTGAACGGGTAGGAGCCTTAAGAGCTGTCTTAGAATTCTGACTCACTCAATGTGTTTAACCTGAGTAATTAAGATCATAGTCCTTAACTGAGGTCTGATGCACAAGGGAAAAAGAGGTGTAATGAGGAAGATCATGAATCTTGCTTGAGATGGTTCATCTTGAGGTGTCAGTGGTACATCCATTTGTCCTAAATACATTATATCTGTCTGTTTCATCAGTATCTAATGTTTTACTAGAAAGTGTGGAGAAGAGGGGCTTCTTATATCTTGGAGTGATTCTATCATAAAGTACATATTTTTTAATGTTACAAATGTCCATGAACTTGAGAAACAATTAGCAAGTTAACGATGCTTTAGATTCATGTCTTCTTTTTATCCCAGTCACAGGAATTTTGACTTAGTTGTTTTGATAAATGCTCCTTTCAGGCTCTGTTATTTCTGAGAAAAAGCCAAACATCTTTTTCCTCTAAGAATGTTTATCTTAAAATGTATCCAGTAATAGCTGAATGAGTTGTTAAGTGAGTAGATAAATGAAATACCCAAAATAACCAAGGAAATATTAGGGTTAGTGCTAATGTAAATTAGAACAAATAATCTAAACCATCATTTTAAACTGTCTGAATTATCCCATAGCTTTGGGGTTAATGCAGATCACATGTTCCCTGGCACAGTGAAATCCAGAACACTAGTACAGTGAAGAAAAGAAACATTCACAGCTTAATGCCAGGCCCTATGCTAGAACTTTCACATACGCTGTCTTGTTTCAATCTAAGCACTCTGAAATATAGATAATACGAGCCTTATTTTTTTCATAGATAAGGCAGTTGAAGCAGTGAAGTTAAACCCAAGCTAGGAAATGGGAATAGCCACGTTTCGGACCCAATTTTATCTTATTTTTCAGGCCTTATTCTTTCCACTATTAATGTTTCCTCAGTTCTCAGATTAGCTGTAACTTCATCAAAGAAGCCTTCCTTGCTCTGGCCAGTGTGGCTCATTTGGTTGGAGCATTGTCCTGGGCATTGAAAGGTTGCAGGTTCAATCCCCAGTTGGGGATCCTATGAGAGTGGACCAATCAATGTTTCTCTCTAACATCAATGTTTCTCTCTCTATCTCTCTCTCCCCTTCTCTCTCTCTGAAACAAAAGCAATGAAATTTTGTCCTTAGGTGAGGATTAAAAAAAAAAAAGAAGCCTTTCCTGACCACCCCTCTGGACCTTTAAGACTAAATTGGTTGTACGTTTCCATCACCATGTTTTCCGATAACAGCCAATTAGTGTCAAAGTGCTTGAGTTCTACCACTGCACAGACGGGATCCACATTCCACAGGCCGTGATTCATATTCCAGCTTTACACTTGCTAAGTGTATGAACTTGCACAATTGACTAAGCCTTAAGGTTTTTTACCAGTAAAATAGGAATAATATTAGTACCTGGCTCAAGGGATAGTTGAAAGAATGACCTAATGAACATAAATCCCTATTATTGCTATCATTATCATCATAAGATATTATTCCACGTATTACACTGAGTTGCAATTGCCTGTTTACTTTTCCATATTCCACACTGGAAGACAAAGTCATCTGTGGGACAGAAGCTGTGTCTTCTTAGCTGTGATCTCCCCAGAGCCTAGCTCAGCCCCTCTCTTTCACATGGTGGGCACTGCTGAGGGAGGGAGGGAATGATGGAGGGAGGAGAAAAGAAAAGATGACATTAGACTGCTCATTATATAGTTGTTGTTACATTGCCTTGCCACAACCTTAATAAAGGCATGAACTCCCACGTCTATTGCAGCATTGTTCACAATAGCCAAGATACAGAAACAACATAAATGTCCGTTGACAGATGAATGGATAAGGAAAATGTGATATATACACAATGGGATATTATTCAGTTGTGAGAAAGAAGGGAACCCTGTCATTTGCAACAATGAATACAACTTCAGGGTTTGATACTAAGTGAAATACATCTCACACAGAAAGACAAATATTGTATGATATCACTTAAGTGTGGATTCTAAAATAGCAGAATCATAGAAACATGGAGTGGTGGTTACCAGGGACTTTTGTGGGGCAGGGAGATGTTGATCAAAAGGCACAAATAAATTCTGGGGATCTAATGCACAGCAAGGTGATTAGAGCTAATAATACCATATTATATACTGAAAGTTGATAAGAGTAGATTTTAAATGTCCTCACCCCCCCCCAAAAATAAATGGTAACTATGTGAGACAATAGAGGTCTTAGCTATGCTATGGTGGTAATAATTTTGCAGTATAAATCTAATCACCATGTTATACACCTTAAACTGACCCATTGTTGTTATGTCAATAATATCTGAAGAAAGCTGGAAAAAATAAATAAAGGCATGAGAATATATGCAGATGAAAATAAATCACTACTTCCCATGAATTTTATGTCAGGATCAGAAGCCTTAGAAAGTGGAGTTTGTTATGACATCCTTCATGCCAGGTAGTATCTGGAAATACGAGTAGTTAAATTGTACCTGGAAAAGGTGAAAGCCCAGGCAGTCTCTTAATAAGTGAGTATTCTCCCTCCTCAGGATGATCTCCACCCTCACTTCTACAGGACAGCAGCCAATGCCCAGCCACCACTAACACCAGCGCTGCTATAAAAAAAGGCCCCAGGCTCTCACTGTTGTTGTTGTTAAATGTCAAATAACCAGATTTTTAAATTTAGGCATGATTTACATATAATGTGCAAATTTCAGGTTATTGATTTGATGCATGTACATACCCCCATTAGCTAACACCTCTATCACATCACATAATTAGTTCTTTTTTTTTTTTTTTTTTTGGTGAGAACATTTAAGGTCATCTCTTAACAACCTTCAAGTATATAATACAGTACTGCTGACTATAAGCATAATGCTGGACTTCTGGCCAAGATGGAGGTGTAGGTGGACACACTGTGCCTTCTCGCACAACCAAAATTAAGGACAACAAAGATTTAGAAACAAGAAAACAGTTGGAACTAATAGAAAATTGAACTGTATGGAAGTCCAACAACCATTCATCCAGACCGGAAAGAGGAGCGGAGTCACAGCAGGAAAAAGTGGAGGTTGGCGACCCGGGTGCACAGGCAGCAGCAGCTGGCAGATCCCAGGTGTGCAGGTGGTGGCTAACAGATCCCAAGCATGGGGTGGCAACGGCGCAGACCCAGTAAGGCCACGCAAGGCAGCTGGATGACTAGGTGGTCCCACATTCGTGTGCAGATAATCCAGGTGAAGGGGAAGCGGTAGAAGGGACTGGAATCCGAGAGAGAGCCAAGCAAGTGCCATGACTCCCTTTCGGACCCCGCCCCCACATACAGCCTCACTACCCAGCAACTGGGGTGCCCCACCCTAGCGAACACCTAAAGCTCCACCCCTCACTATGTAACAACCGAGAACAGACAAAAAAAACAAAACAAAAACAAAACAACAAAACTGGCGCAAATGGGAGAACAGATCAAAGATACAGAGTCAATTCATCTAAGCGACCAAGAGACAGCCAACCTATCAGATGCGCAGTTCAAAGCCCTGGTGATCAGGATGCTCACAGAATTGGTTGATTTTGCTCACAAATCAGATGGACAAATGAAGGCTTCAATAAGTAAAATGAAGGAATACACACAGGGAACCAATAGAGATGGGAGGAAAACTGGGACTCAAATCAATGGAGTGGACCAGAAGGAAGAAACAAACAACCAAACAAAAAGGAAGGAAGAAACAAGAATTAAAAAAAATGAGGAGAGGCTTAGGAACCTCCGGGACATCTTTAAATGTCCCAACATTGAAATTATAGGGGTAGCAGAAAGGGAAGAAGAAGAGCAACAAATGGAAAACTTATATGAACAAATAATCAAGGAGAACTTCCCCAGTCTGTCAAAGGAAATAGACTACCAGGAAGTCCAGGAAGCTCAGAGAATCCCAAAGTAGTTGGACCCAAGGAGGAACACACCAAGGCACCCCATAATTACATTAGCCAAGATTCAAATGAAGGAGAGAATTCTAGAAGCAGCAAGGGATAAGGGGGCAGTCACCTACAAAGGAGTTCCCATCAGACTGTCAGCTGATTTCTCAAAAGAGACCTTCCAGGCAAGAAGGGACTGGAAAGAAGTATTTGAAGTCTTGAAAGGCAAAGACCTACCTCCAAGATTGCTCTATCCAGCAAAGCTGTCATTTAGAATGGAAGGGCAGATAAAGTGCTTCTCAGATAAGGTCAAGTTCAAGGAGTTCATCATCACCAAGCCATTATTGTATGAAATGTTAAAGGGACTTACCTAAGAAAAAGAAGATCAAAAATATGACAGTAAAAAGACAGCAAACTCACAGCTATTAACAACCATACCTAAAACAAAAGCAAACTAAGCCAACAACTAGAACAGGAACAGAAACACAGAAATGGAGATCATATGGAGGGTTAGTAACAGGGGAGTGGGAGGAGGAGAGAGGGGGAAAAGGTACAGAGAATAAGTAGCATAGACGGTGGGTAGAAAATAGACAGGGGGAGGGCAAGAATAGTGTGGGAAATGTAGAAGCTAAAGAACTTATGTATGACACATGGACATGAACTAAAGGGGAGGATGTGGGTGGGAGGGGGTGTGCAGGGTGGAGGGGAATGATGGGGGAGAAATGGGACAACTGTAATAGCATAATCAATAAAATATATTAAAAGAAAAAAAAACACAATGCTATGAGGTACATTCCCAGAACTTGCTCATCTTCTAACTGGATGTTTGTGCTCTTTGACTTAAATATATCTCCCCAAGTGCCCTACCATGCAGCCCCTGCTAATTCTACTATGTTTCTGTGTTCAGTTTCCCACTTTTTATTTGCTCCATCTCAACTATGCCTATTTCTACTTGGTCACCTTCACCAGGGCCTGTTTTTATTCTTCTGGTGGAAAGAGCACATCTGAATTTGTCTCTTCTTATGACTTATACCTATTTGAAGCCCTACATGTGAGTCAGAATAAAATATCCAAACAAGTGTACTTAGGTAATTAATACAGGATCAACCATTTTGGGTACTTGTGGACCATGGTAATAAAAGAATATCTTCATATTTTTCACATTTCTTATAATAAACCCAAAACCACAGATAAAAATGCAAATTGGA
This sequence comes from Glossophaga mutica, assembly GCA_039655065.1. NCBI lineage: Eukaryota > Metazoa > Chordata > Mammalia > Chiroptera > Phyllostomidae > Glossophaga > Glossophaga mutica. Next base: position 27,871,248 of record CM077308.1, read on the forward strand.
CAGAAGTAATGACAGGAAATAGAGATGAATATAAAGACAAACAGCCCTACTCATTTGTGATGCAAAAATCCATTATTAGGAGCAAATCTCCTCGGACAGCCTTGTGGATGCTGCATAATTCACCAAGCCCAACTGTACTTAGGAAGTGATGGTTAAATATTGAAAATCTGATTGGAAGACGGAGGTGGCTTCCTGCTCTTTCCTGTAATTGCCTTGTCTGATTTTTCTCATGAACAATGTATCACTGGAATTTTTGACTATGATGGAGTGCACCCTCCTGAGAGTTCTGCCCTGAAGGCTAGGACTCCAACTCTGCAGGAATTATCTGATGGAGGACTTCATACATCTCCTCTGCACCTGTCATCCCCTCTTCTCTTGTCAAGCCCCAGGGTGTTGTGTGGAGCTCAGGAGCCTGTCCCCCTCCACCCTGAGCCTCTTGAACATTATGGCAGCCTAATGAGTTGAAGAGACAGAGCCATCCCAGGCTTCTTATTACAGTCACATTCCATTTTCTTCAAATAAACCCTGCTCAGAACAAAAGTGGGGCCTTCTGGGCACAGCCTTTTTTGTGGATGTTTAATCATAACATTTTGGTGGGACCCAGAATATTACGATGATTGCTTTCAAGCAATTTGTGATATACATGCTTACTAGGTGATGTAACTGCACATTGCTGCTGTGCTCTTGCTCCGTAGCTTCACGCAGCATAGTTTACAATGACCGTATACTCTACAAATGCAAACAGATGTATTTCCCACGACCTTAATCCAGACAAATAGAGTTGTTGTACGTATTTCCCAGTTCACATTTTCTGAGAACTTCCAAATGCGGTCTCCTAAGGCCTCTCAATACTTAGGCTTCTTACATGTTTAACTCTTTTAGGTATTTCAGGAATGCGATAATACTAATGAGATATTAGGGTAAGAAAAACTAATAAAAAGCATAGTGGCTCCAACTTTTAAAAAGCTTATTTTAAACATGTTGGTTTCCCTTCAGCTTAGCTCTCAATTAATGGACTAAAGTGATGGGAAAGAGCTTTTTAAAGCATAAAATTAAAATATATACATAATATATATATATTCAAGGGAAACACCTAGAATAAGGTGATTTATGAATAAAAATGTGAAAACCTAGCAAGGGGAATTTATAATGCATTATGAGCTCACTCTACAACAAACAAGTGAGATATGCTCTCAGAGAGCTGATAGATAAAATCTATTGAAACCATCCCACCTCAAATAGTATCATTCTCTTAGGTAACTGTTTCCTCTTCTGTGTTTTGTCCTTCTAGGGCCTAAGGAGACCAAATAGCTGGAGGGACTCTTATTTGTGCCTACTTACCTGTGCTTCTAGGCATTTTTCCAATGGATCCTTACAAGGGTAGTGCTGTGGATAAGAGCACTAGCTTTGAAGTTAGACCTGAGCACTCCTGTGTTCATTACAGCCTTACTTACAATAGCCAAGATATGGAAAAACCTATCTGCCCATCAAAGGATGATTGAATAAAGAAGATGTGGTATATATACAATGGAATACTAGTCAGCCATAAAAAGATGAAATGTTGCCATTTGCAAAAACCTGGATGGACCTTCAGGATATTATGTGAAGTGAAATAAGTCAGACTTGTTTGGAAATATTTTTTCTTGAAGGTACATTTAGTAAGACAATGAAAAACTACACGAGCTGGGTCTTTGTTAGTAGACTTTTTTTTTTTTTTGCCCTCGCTACATAAAAGCAGATAGCATATTACTTAAATGTTATCCAACAATGGCATTTCTAATGGAATTAGAGCTGTAGTCCAAACAAATTTTTAACTTGGTTTAAGAGTAAAACATAAAGACTGAATGGTTGGTTCCAAATATCCCTCAAATATCACTCTTCTTGGCTAAGCTTTTTGACGGGGCTGAATATCAGTCAGTCCAAGATTGAGATCTTTAGAGGAAGTGAAGACATTGTGTTGATTGGAAAGATATCCATATGCTTTAGGCACATGTTTTAGACTGTCAGGTGGCAAGGCTGACATTCTGTTATGAAAATTCAGGAGCCTGACTTGTATTCTCACCCAGCAAAAGGCCTTCCCAACCCCAGAAATGAGCGGTGCCAGTGAAAAAGCTAAGCTTCTTATTTTAGAAGAGCTTCAAATCCTCTCAGAGTCTTGATAGAAATCTCACTTGAGGTCTTCCATAGCACAGGAGAAGTTTTCTAGGACACAGAAAGAAAATATTGATAAGATAAGCCCTTAGTTTAGAGGGATTGTCAAAAGAAAGAAACATGTGTGGCCCTGACTGACCTCTTTATTCAAAGTTCGATGCATATTCAACAAGGAACATCCATGTGCCCATCTTTTATTCCATTCTGAGGGTAGGAAGATGATGGTCAGTTGGTTCCAATCCTTAAAGGATTAGATCACAATAAGACTAGAGGCAGAGAGCAAAGCCAAGAAATCATTAGACATTGGGAGACATAAAAGACTAAACTAAGGAAGTAATAATATAGAAAAGATGTGGCATTTTTTTTTTTTAATGTATTTAGGCCCTGGTTGGTGTAGCTCAGTGGATTGAGTGTGGGCCTGGGAACCAAAGGATTGTGGTTTGATTCCCAGTCAGGGCACACGCCTGGGTTGCAGGACAGTTCCTAATAGGGGACGCATGAGAGGCAACTATACATTGATATTTCTCTCCCTCTCTCCTTCCCTTCCCCTCTAAAGATAAATAAATAAAATCTTTAAAAAATTAATTTAAAAAAGGCCCTCCATGTCTAATTTGGAGGCCCCTTTAAAAAATATATTTAAGGAGTAGAATCCCAATAAATTGTAGAGCAAGGACCTAGGAAGATTTAAAACACCAGGATAACTCCCACATTTTTGCCTGTTTGATGGGGGTTGTTGATGGAACCATTCATCAGTACAAAGAATATGGGAGGAAGAGTATGGAAAGGAGCAATAAGGCAAAGCTTTATGTTTTAGGTATATTAGACTTCAAGTGTTGGGGGACATCTGGGTGGAGGAATCCAGTGGGAAGTGTATATATAAGAGATTTCAGGATGGAAATTATAAATTTGGGAGTCATCAGCATATAAGAACATAGAATGAACAAAGAAAGAACTCTAGAGGGGAGAGCAGGAGAAAGTTACTATTTCTCATTCCATTAAAAAATTCTCAATCAGTTGAGATAAGTGAATAAAAAGCACAGAATTTGCATTTTTAATATCATGAAACCACAGGGCAGCCACCTACTCTTTAATTTTGTTGTAATTTGAAATTGGCTCAGCACATCTTTAGTACTGACAAAATAGCCAAGTAAGCTGAAAAGTTGGATTTGGAACCAGATTCATTCCCTGAAATACATAACTGCTAGCAAAAAGCTAAGTCTGAGAGACAAATCATGGAATTCCACTGAGGTTCCAGTCCATGCTATAAGAAGGCAATGCAAATCTAAGTAAGAAGCATCTTCGCTACACGGACAAAGGTAAGAGACATGGGAGTGGAGAAGGGGGCTTCAGATCCTCCAACTGCTTCATGAAAGACTCCCAGGAGGTAGCAGAGCCTCAGCAATCAAGCAAAAGTAGGAGAACAATGCATTAGAGCTCGGTGGGTGTAAGAAGACTCAGAGCCCCAGGAATAGGGAGACTCCAGAAACTAGGCAGAATGTCCATTGTCAGAACTGTGGTACCCAGAGCTTAGAGGCTAGATCTCCAAGAAGAGATATTAAAACACCTGATAAACTACCTCCTCAAAAGTTCTCAAATCCATGACGTCTCTCCATTTTCACTGTTGCTGCTTTGGTTCAGGTCACCGCCACCTCTCCCCCGAATTGCTGGAGCAACCACTTACCTGATCTTCCTGCCTCTAGTTTTTCTCTCTCAACCCCAGTTCATTCTTGTCGCTGCAACTGGAGTAACCTTTAAAAAGTATAAATCTGATCCTATCACCCACCTGCTATTTTAAAACCATTCCCTGTAACTCCTGTTTTTCTCAAGATAAAGTCTAAGTCCTTAATATGACTTAACAAGTTTTTTCATGAACTGGTCCTCATTCACTTCTCCAGTCCCATTTCTCACCATGTGGTTCCTAATATCAGTGCATCCTAAATAATGAGCAGATTTCTAAACTTCTTCCCTCCCCCAGGCCTGTGAAAATTGCTGTTTCTTTTGCCTAGAACACTTACCCAGTTTCTTCATCTGGTTATGCCTGCTCTCCTTTCCTCTCAGCTGAGATACCAAAGTCAGCTGAGTGCGTTAGCAACATGCTCTTAGAATATCACAGGTTTTCTCTATCATACATTCCCCTGCCATGTTGTAATTTTCTCTGTCTAGCTCCTCTACTGTTCTTCCTCACCATTCCATCTTAGACACTTAGACTGATTTCTTAACCATGGTCGGTGGCTCTCTGTTGATGGAATATTTCATTTTCCCACTGAACTGCAAAATAATGGATTGTGACTGGAAAGGTATCCTCTTCCTTATACCTGGTTTGGTGTAGTGACTGAGGGGGAGCGAGGCCTATAAAAAAGTAAGGAAGCCCATACCCTTCGCAACGGCATGGATGGAACTAGAGAGCATTATGCTAAGCAAAATAAGCCAGGCAATGAAAGACAAATACCATATGATCTTACCTTTAACAGGAACCTAATTATCAAAACAAACACACAAGCAAAATATCACCAAAGACATTGAAATTGAGAACAGGCTAACACTCATCAGAGGGGAGAGGGGAGGGGATTTTAGGGGAAAAGGAGAAGGGTTTGGAGCAACAAGTATAAAAGACATGTGGACAAAAACTAGGGTAGGTGGAAATGGGAGGGAGGTGGGGAGGGCTGGGGTGGTGGGCTGGGATGGGAGTAAAGGACAGAAAACTTTACAAGAACAACAATTAAAATAAAAAAATTATTTTTAAAAAGTAAGGAAGCCCAGCTAAGGAAAATGAAGAGCTGTCAAAGCCCTCATATCTTCATATCTAACTCTTTGTTTACTCTATAGGCCTCAGGAAAAAATAAGTTTGTGTCTGCCTATAAAAAACATGTTATCTTGTTTAAGGTACCTCTTTTCTAACTTGTATTGTGTGGTGCTGATGCCACATTCAAACTCCAAGGCTGGGCCCTGACGCCAGCATGGTCATTCAGAATATGCTATTCCCTATGCACAGCACCCTTATTCCATTAATAATCACATGACCATGGATGGGCCAATGAGAGCCTTCCATGGGATTTCTGCTCAAGCAAAACAAAATCTTTCTGGAAACACTGTAAGTTAGCATAAAGAAGGTTAAAATTGTGATCTACTTAAATGTATAATTATATAAGACTTGTTATAGAAATAAATAATAAAACTATTTAAAATAATGATTATCTCTTATTTATTATTCAGTAAATAAAGTTACAGTCATTTTGTAAAAATACTATATTATGGAGATGTATATATAGTTCAAGTAATGCTTAGATAGAAGATAGATGGGAGAGAGTTAGATAGATGAGAGAAAAACTATTAACATAATTGTATTGATACTATTGCTGACATACAAAAAGTATATACAACAAGGTTATCAGAAATAATAGTGAATAGCACAGATTCTAGAAAGATTATCATTGTATTTGCAGAATGTGATCCTTAAGTGGAATTAGTAACAAGACCATACCTTATCAAGGAGGAATATCATTTTCCTCTTTGAAAGGAATGATGTTTCTGCAAGACAGAAGTATTCTCCAGGCAGGAAATATGGCAGCCCTAAGAACTAAATAAAGGGTTGACAACCTTTTCCTGCAAAGATCCAGATAGAAAGTATTTTTAGTTTTGCAGGCCATACTGCCTCTGTCACAACCTTGCAGTTCTGCCACTGTAGTGCGAAAGTAGTCACAGACAATATGTAAAAAATGAGTGTGGCTGTGTTCCAGTAAAATTTTATTTACAAAAACAGACTGACAATGGATTTGGCCCCTGAGTCATAGTTTGCTGACATCCGGAATATCAAAACAAAAGCCTTTATGCAGGGCTTGTGGACCAGAATCCTATGTGCGGAGACATTCAGAGTTCTATTGCTGAGAGTAAGCTGCCTTTGTGCCTGGGAAGGAGCTGGAATAGGGTAATAAGAGAAAGTGTTCACTTTCCACAAGTATCTGCCCTGGCACTAGTTACATCAGCAGCAGCTGCAGATGTAGTTGTGGAGAAGATGATGGCTGGAGGGGAGGTCAACCTCAGGGAAGTGGCAGGGCCATCCTCCACCTCCAGTTATGTCAGACTTCCCATAGAAGTAGAAAGCAAGCTATCTGAGCTATTGAGACCAACAGCAGCAGTGCTGAAATGACCCATGGGAATGAACAAAGATAGCAGGGGAGACATGAGTGGTGGGAATACACCACATCAACACATCAGTGGGGAAATGGAAGGTGAGAATGAACAAGGATGGGCTCAGAGGAGCAGGGAACCATGCAGGAAGCAGAACAGGGACAAGAGTATAGAGATAAAATGAGAAGCTCTAATAGGACAAACCCAAGAGACCTATTCTGTGCCCACGGAAACACTCAGAAATAGCGGGATGATCTTTGAGGAGGCAACTGTCAAGCCACAACAGTATGTGAGCAAAAGGAGTTGTAACTGTGTTGTCACAGGCTGTTGAGGCCAGAAACATCAGGGTATACTACATAATAGCCAAAAGCTTCTAGGATTTCAGGAGTACTTTGAAATGAATTTGAGTTTTAGTCATCAAAACATCTATATTCATTTGGAAAACAGTAGCCCATAAAAGTGTAAAACGTGTTATTTATTCAGACTAAGGTTTTTGTGCAAATAGATTTATGCACTTACATAATCCCATGCCCTCTCCTTACCCCACTACTAGTGGTTCAATGGTTGGTACCATTTGTTGTACCAAAGGCCCTAAGAAGACAGCATGTGGTTTAAAAAGGAATCTGCTGATAGAGATTTGACTTTCTAACTGAAGAAGTGAAAAATAAGCCTTCAATGCCCTTCAAGATCTGGCCCCTGCTACACATTTAGCCTTATCTATGCTAATGTCCACGTGGTCTCCCTTGCTCTATACACACTGGCCTGCTTTTTGTTCTCAGGAAGTACCATTCTCTCTTCTTCCTCTGGGCCTTGTGAGTGCTGTTCCTTCTGCTTGGAACACTCTTCCTTATGCACACTCTCACCTTTGATTAATATATTTTTAAGTATCCCCCAGACTAAGTGCTATTTTAGGTTCCAGAGGCATTATGGCACAGTGAGAAAGCCCTGATCTATAGGCTTGGAGAACTTTTTCTAACCCTAGATCAACTTCCATTCAGTTGTGTACCTTGGGTTCTTTATCCTGTCTGAAAATGAATTTACATATTAGGAAAACAGAACTAAAGATATCAACTGTTACCTAACTCAAAGAGTTGTCAGGTACCAGTGAAGTACATGAGGTACCAGTGAAGGAGTGCTTTGAATAGTATAAGGCACTATGTTTGGAAACTTTCAGAAGGGACTTTCTATTGATCAACCCAGAATTCCCTCTCAGGATGTTCCTTGCATTCTCTTTTCCTCTTTACAGCAGGTGCCAGAGATTCTACTGGCTTTCCTCTGCTGTAATAACTGCCACCATTTCACCTAATCCCAGGAATCATGTTGCTCCCAGGCAGGTTGCTCACCCTACCCATAATCATGTTTGATGACCCAAAGAACACAAGCTGTTGGACTGCTAATTGTCCCCAGAAAACTAAAATAGCAAACTTGGTGTTGTGAGTCGCAAAACTCGGGAAAGATTTTATAGTTCTCTCAGCCACATTTTATTTCAGAGTAACTGAAGAGCCCTTGAACCTTGGTTTTCCTTCTCAAAGATGAACCTCAACAAAACTTCCTTCTCCTTTGACCCCGATGTTAGCAAAATTCCTGAGAGCTCTTCCTTGAGGATGCTTCTCTTCCTCAGCTGAGAATGTCCTCCAAGAAAAAAGGTCATCTCCTCGCCTTACAGTTTGCAGCCTGAGAGCCTCAGCTTGGGTGATTCCATGGAGCTAAGCCCTTGTGGAAATGGTCTGAAAAAAGAGAGAAAATCCACAGCCCACATGACGGCACTCTCCGTGTGAACACCCACACGCTTATTGCTAAATAAGCACAGTGCTCTTTCCTGCTGATCTCAGCCTGAGCTCAGAATTCTACTCAGGCCAGCCCTTTTGGACAGCCATCATCAATCAAGAGCTGGCAAGTGAGATAAAGCCAATTACTTGTAAATACCATCGAGGCAGAACCTTTCTCCCAAAGTTTACTCTTTACTCTAGAACGACATTTTACATAAAGCCTTCTGTTGTACTGGAGTTGGAAAGTGCCCTCAACTCTGTAATTTGTATGTATTCCTGGCTCCTGTAATGGTATTCAGTAGAGGTTGGTAGACTGCTCTAATAAAAGATTATTAAATGGAGCAATTCTGTTTGGGGTGAAAATTTATAGGCCAGAATGGTCCCTATGAGATGATGTGGTCCTTTCTCCAAAGTAGCTTTGCAGGTTATTTTCTATGATTGCTGTTTAGGTGCCAGGAATAGAGGTTTTTGTAGCTACCATTGGTGACTTACACACAAAAATCCTTTCCCATCTTCTTCCTGGAAGGCAGAATCAGATCTCACATGGGTGTTCATGGTGTTTTATTTGCTCTGATTGGGCAGTGTGTCCATTTTGATTGCTCAGTACCATGCTATACCCAATGTTGAATACTTTGAAAATTAGTCTTTGGATTCTGCCCTCTGCAAAGCCCTGCACTCAGGGAAGGGGTTCCTCCTCACTGCCAGGAATGAATTGCAATTTATCTAAGCCAATTAAAGTGACTTCATTCCCTTTGCCAGTGACTGGTTTAGCTATTAACGCGCAGCCCATCCTGCCCAATGATGTAGGAGAGTAGGTCTAGTGGGGAAACTTCTGGGAAAATGCCCTTAGTCTTAGAGGGTGTATCCAAAGGGCTTCACAATAAAGTTGGCAGAGTAAATACATGTATTCATCACGTGTCCTTTCCAAAACCTCACTAAAAATACAATAAAGGAATTTTTTAGGGCCTAGATCTGTAAGAACAGGGAAAATAGGAAAGGAGAGGAGACCAACAAAATTTTAACAGTGAAAAAGCATACAGACAAGTAGCAAGTGATTCAGCAGACCCAAGAAAGTGGAATCCTAAGCGATTAGAGAAGAAAGCTAAGAAGAAACTCAATTTTACAAGAATGCCTGAAAGTGTCAGGAAATGGAAATTTGGTCATAGGATTAAAGATCAGGGTGAAAACAGAATATTTTTTAATCTGTTAAAGTAGAAGGAAAAAAAGGAGAGGAAAGAAAGAAGAAAAGAAAGGTTGAAAGAAAGAAAAAAAAGTACATCCACATATCCCCTCTGCGTATCTAGTAATTGCCTCTTCCACACTGCAGGGTTACTCTCCAGAAGGGGTAAGAGGATCTCTGGCATAGGAAACACCGAGCAAGGTTGAATACAAGGTGGTGTGCTGAAAACAAGAGGCTAAGTGAAATTCCACACGCTCATTATTCACGTCCTTGGCCATCTTCCACCAATTGAGTTCCCCAAATTCTGGCAGCCAGGATTATTCCCTCCAAGCAAGACACTGGAGGATTCTTTTCTGGGTTACCTGTCCAGCCAAGACAAAATACTTACAGGTTATATTTGCAAGGATTTCTCCAGTACGTATGCTCAGCCAGACCATACAACAGTGAAGCTCACACTTGACAAGACTCAATCACATGCAAAGAATTTTAAATTAGCTTCTTCACTGTCTACTGTTAAATACAATTAGATTTTAAAGGATCATCAGAGGAAGGTTCTAACGTGAAGGACAGAGTCCAAGGAAAATACAGAAAAGCAATTTCAAAGACACAGCTCTGATAAGGGAAAAGAAAACTTCAAGAAACTATCATTAATGTCCTCAGAAAGAGAACAAGATCCTAGTTTTTACAAAAGAGGTGAGAGAGATGCAAAGAACAGAAAAGAAATCTTATGTGTTGTGTGTGTGTGTTTTGTTAAATATATAATCTTTATTATATTGTATTTTTCCATTACCATTTAGTCCCCTTATGCCCCGTTCCCCGCAGCAATCACCACCCTGCTGTCCATGTCCATGAGTCATTTTTCTTTTTTGCTCAATCCCTCCACCCACTAACCTCCCCTCACCCCACTAGCTGTCATCTGCTCTCCATCTATGAGTTTTTCTCTGTTTTGCTTGTTGGTTCAGTTTGTTTGTTAGAGTTCACATTTGAGTGAAATTATATGGTATTTGTCTTTCTCTGACTGGCTTATTTCACTTAGTATAATGTTCTCCAGGTTCATCCATACTGTTGCAAAGGGTAAAATTCTATTTTTTACAGCCAAGTATTTTTTACACCCAATTTCATTCTGTAAATGTCCCACAGTTGTTTTATCCACTCAACTATTGATAGACACTTGGACTGCTTCCATAACTTGTCAATTGTAAATAACACTGCAATGAGCATCGGGGTGCTTATGTTCTTTTGAATTAGTGTTTTGAGTTTTTTTACATATATTTCCAGAAGTGGGATTGCTGAGTCAAAAGGCAGATCCATTTTTAATTTTTTGGAGTATCTCCACACTGCTCAGGAAAGAAATCTTGAAAATTAAAAATAAGATAGATGAAAGATTTCAATAAAGGGGTTATATGATAAAGCTGAGAAAATGTCCCCCCAAAATGGAGCAAAAATGTTCAACATCCAAATAATATAGTTTTTTTGTAGGAAAAAAAACTATAGGGGAACATACAATTTAATAATAATAATAATAATAGTAATAGTAATAATAATAATATGCCAGTACGGGAAGTTGTAAGTTTCCAGATTAAAGTTTGCTACTGTGCCAAATATAATTTGGCAAAATTAGGTCCACAATAAGGCACATTATCATTAAATTTCAAAACAATGGGAACTAAGAGAATTATAAAGGTGAAGAAAATCGTATTGCATGCTAAAGGTCAGAGTGGGAAAAGGATCAAGATCAGAATGGGGCTGGAAGTCTCTGCAGTGACACTGGAAGCAGGGATGATGTGGGGTAAGGCTCAAACCTCTAAAAACTATTTCCAAACTATAATCTATATACAGCCAAGCTGTCAATCAAATATTAGGATACAGTAAAGATATTTTCAATTATTCATGGTCTCAAAAATTTATTTCCCATGTAGCCTATCTAGAAAGCTACTGGACGATTTACTCCACCAAAACAAGGGAATAAACAAAAAAACTGAACCCCAGAAATCTGGTAAGCAAGGGCTTCAACACAAGAAACAGACTTAAGGAACTCCAGGATGAGAGAGTTCAGCACGACAGATGAGCAGGTTCTAGGGAGAAATCAGTGCACATTAACAGAAGTTAGAAAGTTCTGGAAGATATGCCTCTGAGAAAAGAAGGTTGATAATGGAGTTGCTAAAGGCCTTTGGCATCCATGAGGGAACAAGCCTAAATCTAAGGCCAAAATGTTGCATACAGCAAATAGAAAAGATAGAATAAAACTGTGCCCCCACAACATCATGCAACCATTCCTAAAACCATCCTGGTCTTCAGACTTAGTGTTATATGACATCATAATTGTTGCCTAGTTTAAATCACTTCAGGTCGGGTTTTCTCTTCCTTGTGGCCAAAATCATTCAATTGATACAGAAACTCAAGCTCCTTTAGAAAAAAGAAGGTAAGGTGCTTGGCTCCTAGACTGCAAAGCCATCTTGAATTAAAGCAGCTCTCTTATCAGTCACATGAGCTCTCTTAACTCGCTTTCTCTCTCCTACATCTATTCCATCTTTTCTCTTTTCTCTTTAGACATCAGTTCCCCTGCTTACTCGTACTGTCTGCTGCTTTTTTTTTAGCACATGGCTGGTCACAACCCTCCCCTATTTCATGATTTCTTCTCAACATCAGCTCCCACTGTTAAAATGTATATATCGGAGCTCTAGTGATGTCTTGAAAAAGTAAATAAGAAAGGTTCCCCCTCCTGTTTTAATGCCAGGCCACATGGCATCTCTGACCAGCTTTCTGATTGGTCCTTACAGTTGCAATTCTCATCCCTGGTCAACTCAGCTGGTGTTGTCGGGGGAAGGAAAGGAGTGTGGGGGATCAGGGTGAGAGAAGACTGGCTACCTAAACCCCAGCCACCATCTCAGCAGATTGTTGAGAGAAGGAGGAAGATGTTTCTCTTTAGAATGGGCTACAAAATAGACTGACTTAATCTCAGATAATTTGTTGCCTTTTTAAAACATCAAGAAAAGGAAGAATATGCAAACCCCTTTAATGGCCCACTCTTCTGTGCTGCTTCACAAATAAAGGCATTTTAAAGCTGAAACCACAACTTCCTGCTACAATCATTTTCTCTTGTGGCTTCATTGGAAATGAGATACAGCAACTTCCCATTACTTCTATAATATTCATACTGGAAATATTATACCCCTTGGGTAGTCTCATCTCCAGGCAGAAGAAATACAATTTTTTACAATGCGATTTTAAGGATGAGAGGGAAAAAATCTCATTTGTCACATTTATAAAACTTACCTACACAAAATGAATCAGTTTTTTGTTCAACAACGAAGGCATGTGCAAACACCAAAGGCAGTATTTTACATTATGATATTTTAATTCATAGTCTGTTTTCTGAATACAATTTAAATATGCAAAATCTCTGTTCTTGCATTGATTACAAAGTACACAGGTCATTTTCTGTGGGGAGCCAGAAAATCATGATGAGTGATAGAATAATAAACAGATACACACATAGACATATAGTACATTATAGAGAGATATATTTAGATAAAACTAATATGACTTTAAAAGCATATAAATTTTGTGATGCTCAATGCATGTGTATTTATTTCTAGATAGTGCTTTCATGCCCTATGTATATATAAAGAGGATTGAACCTGTATATGTATGTACATATATTGAGAGAGGGAGAGAAAGAAAGTGACATATCTGTAAAGACAGGTATTAATATTCTAAAGGCATGTTAGCACCATAATGTGTCCTTAATATATATTTTAATATACCTTTAATGCTAACCCTATGGAAGTCCAGCAAAGATATAAAACTGGCCTAGTAATGGGGTCATGGCACATTCAAGTATAGGGACTTTCTCATTAGTAGCCTATTTACTCGTATACCCAGTTTATGGTCAGTAAAGATCATGTTTACTGAGTACTTACTAGCAAAGGTGCTCAGGACTTTTCATTTAATTGAATTAGGAAAGAACAGAAGAATCCAGTCTTTGTCCAAATAAAGGTCAGCTTTTCCTTTGTGTTCTCATATTGGGTCCTTCCTTCCCATCATAGCTTGCCATTGTCCCAGGCAGACCTGATCACCTCACATCTGAGCCTGGCAATTGCTTTATTCTTTAGTCTGCTCCTCCCCAGCTCTTTCCTCTGCCACTCCCTCTGTTTCTACAGTGACTACTCTAAGAGATCTCCTCTCATCAGTCCATGAGTTTTGGGGGCAGCAGACATGGCCTTCCTCCCTATAGTTCTGCCCAGTTTCATCATGAGAGAGCACTGCATGGGAGGGCCAAAGAGAAGTCACTGGGCAAACATTGGCTTAGCAAAGTTTGAATTCCATCTTTCTGACTCTGGGTAGTCTTGATAAACTGGCATGAGCCTCATCATCTGGGAAATTATACAGGCAAGCAGATGATCGCCAAGACTTGTCTTCAACAGGCAGATTCTGCCCTCTCCGAAGTTTACCCAGTCTCCACTGTCACAGGGGTGACAGTGGCTGAGGAAGTTAGGCTAAAAAAGTCATCAGTGACTCCTTACAGTATCGCCAGAGGCCCACCCCTTCTAGATGCACTTTTTGCTCAAAGAGGGGAGCCTTGGGGGCTTTCTGGTTCCATCAGTTTGGAAACAAACCTATCTCAACATACACAAAACTATTAAGAAACATGTACAAAGAAGTGAGAATATTTTCTTCTTTTAGCCCATAAAGTTGCTAAGATCAACCACAAGTCACCTCCTTTTCTCACACAGGACCATGATCCATCCACAAACAGTGCAGTCTTGGACTCATCCTTAGCTTCTTAACCGATCTGAACTCCAGTCAGTTTGGGAGAAAGGAGTCTGCTCACTTTTATGACTGTTTACATCAGCTCCCCAAGCAATTAATATTATTGTGTTCTTCCAATCTAATATTGAAAGATATTTCCTAGGAAAATGGTAATGTTATACCGCTGTATCTGAGCAATTCGGTTCTTCCACAGGACACTTAAATGACATGTTTTAAAGCAGAAGTAGTATACCAATTTGCCAGCCCACCTCCTTATCTATTTCACCAATTCCTTAACTAGAGAGACAGATTTAAGTTCCAGGGGTTGGGGATTGAGAGGAGGGAGAAACTTTGTGCAAAGATCCTGGCAACTGTTCCTATTTTAAAAAATATTTAAAGAAGAAAGCAGCCTATTTGTCCAGAAGAACTTAAAAAACCAATCACCCGTCTCTTCTATCTTTGTCACATTAAGCCAGTTGTGCCAGACTCTTCTTCCCAAATCTGTCATACGTGGTACAGGACTTGTCTATGGGTACTGTCACAGAAAACTCACAGGTGTTTCTGTAAAGCTATTTTACCTATGAAATCAGGTAGCATGTGCCAAAGGAAGGTGTCAATTACTTGCAACATATGAACTGGGTGGCTCTATAGACTAATGTTTTGTATAAATCTCCTTTAGATTTCTAGAAATGATTGTAATTTAATAGCATTGCTCTATCAAAAAAAAATAATGCATAATATAGAAAATCTGGAAAATAACACATTAGGCCTAAGAAATATGTAAAAATTATCACATTTCCCATCCTATCACCTTAGAATAAATGTTACTATTTTTGAATATGTGCATGGCTTTTTTCTATTTATATCATTTTTAAAAAACAAGTCAGTATATCTCACTATATATAGCATTATATAACATCTATCCTCCTCTTAATAAACTGTACACATTATATGCATTAAGTAGTTCTCTTACAATAGTATTTTAAATGGCTGCAAAGTAGCACATTAAATAGTTGTACCATAATATTTTTAAAAAATATTTTGTGATTGCACACTTAGATTTTAAATTATCATTATTAAAAACATTGTTACAATCACTGAAATCTAATATAATATTGCATGTCAATGTAATTGAAAAATAAAAATAATATTTAAAGTCAAAAACAAATAGATAATAAATTCAGGATTGTAGCCATGATGCTGTATCATCTGTGAAAATTACATTTTTTTAAAAGAGCAAGAACAAACAAACAAAAAATACATTTTTGCATGCATCCATGACCATTTCCTCCTGTGCTGTTCCTTGGGATAGGTATGCTGGGTTGGAGTTTTCAAAATTTTAATACTCTAAAAGTTATTCACAGAAGATTCATTAAGCCAAGAATTACACTGTAAGAGCCAGAAATGTTGTGCCAATTCAATTTTTTAAATCTTAGATTCTTTTGGAGTAAATTAAAGGAAATTACTTCTGGAGAGTCTAATTTCAATGCTCTGGAATGGAGACCAGGCCACACACACATTTTTTTTTAAGTTCAATAACTGATTTTATGGTATAGCCAGGGTTGAGGACCACTGGGGCTCATTAGTGAGCTTCTCAGCCTACCCAGGAATTTTATTTGCAGGGTTAGCTGAATTACAATCTCACAAAAAGTTTTTTTAAAAATATAATGACTGGAAGGGGAACTTTTTGAGAGATGCAACTGTGAGCTATCATAAATGAGTTTTACAGATTATCCGTTGTCTGTCTGCCTCTGTGTGAAATCACACATACACTTTTGAGAAAGTCACTGCAGTGATTGAAGATGGGATATATATTGTACTCCTTGAACCATCACTGCCTTACTTTGGAGTCCAAGGGTAAATCTACAATAAACAAATGAGGCAGTTATTTTTCATCACTATTTTGTCACCTTAATTTAAAAATAATTTTTTAAAAGGAATGACTAAATCACTGGAAACACAGCATCTAACATCATAAATTCTCAAGGGCAGGAAAATGAGCTCCTATTACTTCCTCTTTCTAAACTTGAGTAATCTCTCAGAACATTATAATCCCCTCATCGTCCTAGAGAAATTGGATTGGCAGCTGATTCATGCTACTCTCTGTTTCCAGTCCCCTTTTGCAGCAGTGACTGCCATCCAGTCTCCCCTCCTCCCACAGGGACACTGATGCTACTTTACAAATATTACTTCTACCCTACCCCACCCCCAGTCCTCTGGTGCAGTGTCTTTTTCCATTTATATCCTTAGTGTCATCTCCTCATTCATCCTATCTGAGGTCAGGCCTTTGTATTCAACTCTAAATATCTCTACAATTCCCACTGAGGGGTCTGGTCATGCCAGCTTAAGCCACATAAAGATCAATTTACAAAATACAGGAACTATTTATGTTTGGAAATGTTGGCTGTTATTGTCTTTGGCCATTTCCTACAGTGTAGGGCCACATTCCTAATTAATAATAAAAGTAAAACCTAACATTTACTAAGTATTTTGTTTAATAAGCCTGGCACTACAGTAAGTCATCTCTTCAGGACCCACATATTACCTATTTTACAGAGGGGGAAAGTGAGGCTTAGAGAGGTCACGATACTTATTTAAGGTTACACAACCGGTTTGTAACTGTATGAACTCAAGCAGAGATCTACCATCTAACCTAACACCCACGCTTATTCGCGGCATTCCTAAAGTTAACCTCCAGTTGAAAAGACCCCATCCATTTCCCCCCTCCAATGCATCTTCTAACCAAACTCCAGCCAAATTGTCCTACTCCCTGTTTCCCTAAAACACTATCAGAAATTATATTAAGGGAACCATCTCTCTCATTAGAGTAAACCACAGGATATTTCAGAGTTTGGGCAGAGAATTCTGGAAGGATAATTTTATGTAGGCGGAGAATCAAATGTTTGTTCACATGTACCTGTCTACCCCAATGTTTTTCTGCTAGAGGTCTTGTTTTGCTCTCAAAAGGCACTCTATTCCTTATATCTCTACTTTCTGTTTCTACCAAGTCTGTGCATCCATCAAGACCACACTCATACCTTATACACACTGAGTTTGCTGCCTATTTACTGCCAGGGCAAGTTATTCACCTTTTCCATAAATATCTGGTTCAGCCAACTATACAAATTCACTTAGAAGTGGGCCAATTGCTAGGTTATGACCACCTGCTGCATGTGTGCTATACTTGTGGTGGAGAATAGCTTTATGTGAAGGGGAAGATTAATATGGTAGTGGGAGCATAAAGAAGCAGATTAGGCATAATTTTGACCAAGTTACTTCATTTTTAAATTTCTTCATCTTTCAAATAAAGAGGTTAGGTTAAATAGATTCAGTTCTTATTTTTTGTATATCTTCACACAGCTTGCATTGTTTGCAACAATTTAGGTTCTCAATTAGCAGTGGTGAGTTGACTAATTTTGAATCTTGCAAAAAAAAAAAATGTGTCTAAATTCTAAACACACTTAATTGTTATTTAACTTCAAGTTTTTCCAGAAATGCAAAACTCCATTGAAATTTTTATTTAGCTTAGCTTGGTGATTTCAGAAGAAAGTAATTTTCAGACCAAATCTTATTCAAGAATCCAAATCCAGATAAGCCAAGGCTTTATGAGGCACTTCCTTACCTCTCGTACGAGTATACTCCTTACGCTATATCTCTGGCTCCCCCCCACCCCCGCCCCGGTCCATCAACACTAAATGTGCTTTGGCTACATTACCAATGACCTCCTACTTTCCAAATAAAATGTCTTTTTAAACTTCATTTTACTCAACTTCTCTGTGCCACTAGGGATTGCTGACTCTTCTTATTGACCTCTCTTGGCCTGCATGATCCCTTTCTCTGATGCCTTATTCCTCATCCTGCTCTCATTTCAATCTCCTTTGAGTTCTCCTTTTCATGTTCCCTCAAATACTGATATCCCCGGGTTCCATCCTCAGTCCTTGTTTCACTCTACCCATTCTCCCTGGGTGATCACATTCACATCCTTAATTTCCTAAATGGGATTACCCCCCTTACCTTTCTCCTGAGTTCTAGATATGTCTATAACAACTATCTCCACCAGAAATATCCCACAAATGCCTTAAGACCACCATATATAGAACTAAATCACTACATTTTATCCAAAAGCTATTCCAAATTTAGTAATAGGTATATGTACGTAAACTCATTTCTCTCTCTGATATATGAACATAGACAATCCAAGGGGGAAAATGCAACAGAGGTATGCAATCAAGTTTTAGAAAACCTCATTTTAAGCTCCAACTCAAGTCCTTCAGCACCAAAAGTTCTTTAAGTAACTATTTTATTTATTTTTATTTTTTATTTATTGATTTGAGAGAGAGAGAAACATTGATTCATTGTTCCACTTATTTATGCATTCATTGGTTGCTTCTTGTTTGTGCCCTGACTGGAGATCAAAGCCATTTTTCAGAATGATGCTCTAACCAACTGAGCTACCCCACCAGACCTACTTATTTAATTTGTAAATTAACATACAATGTAGTTCTTTCTAGTGTTTCACTCTGTGAATTTTAACACTTGTATGAATTTGTGTAACTACCAACATATTGAAAGTACAGACCAGTTCCATATCTTCACTCTTTCCTAGCCCCCAAATCCCTTTGTAGTCAAATGCTCTCCTCACTCCGTACCCCTGGAAGTGACCAGTCTTTGCCCAGTCACTGTGGTTCTGCCTTGTAGAGAATGGCATCTGAATGGAATCAAACAGTGTGTATTTTCTTAAAACTGACTTATTTCCATAGGTGTGATGCCTTTTAGATTCATCAAATTGTTTTGTGTATAAATAGTTTGTTCCTTTTATTGCTATATAGTATTCCATTGTACAGATGTGGCATAGGTTGTTTATATATTCACCCATTGAAGGACATTTAGGTGTTTCTAATTCTTGGCTATTACAAATATCACTGCTATACATGTTCATGTACAGGTTTTTATGTGAATATAAGATTTCATTTCTTTAGGGCAAATACCTAGATGGGATTGATAGGTTATATGGTAACTATATGTTTAACTCTATAAGAAAAGGTCAAATATGAATCCAAAGTGGTTTTCATTTTGCTACCAACAATGTATGCAAGTCCCAGTTGCTCCACATCCTCACCAGCATTTAGTAATATTTTTTTATTTTACCTATTCTAATAAATGTGCAGTAGCATCTTATTGTGGTTTGAATCTGCATTTCCCAAATGGTTAATGAACCTTTTTATGTGCTTATTTGCTATCCCTTTCCCCAATTTGTTTGGAATATTTTAGTCCCTTTGTTGTTCCATATAAAATTTTCACTTATTTATTTATTTATATTTTAGAATGAGCTTTATACACCTCCAAAAATCCTTGTTGGAATTTTGATATGAATTGAGTTAAATCTATGTAGGTGAATTTGAGGAGAATGGGGTAAATTTGTCGTGAGGATTAAAAGTGAGTAATATATTAAAAGGGCCTAGTTGGAGGGGAAAGTAAGGGTTTCTAAGTCTAAATTACTTCACTTCAAACCCAACATCACTGCAATTTAGCTATGAGAGCTTCAACAAGTTATTTAATCTCAGTTTTGATATTACATATACTAAATAGGGCTTATTAGACAGGAAGAGATAAGACAGAGACAGAGACAGACAGAAATATTGACAGATCGCCTTCCCCTTCACCACTAAACCTGTCCTTTAGGTGTCCCACTCTCAATTACTGGCAACTCCATCCATTCTCTCAGTTGTTCAGATCAAACAACTTGGGGTAGTTTTTGACTCTCCCCATAACTCAACCTCTGAGAGCAAATCTCATTAGTTCTACCTTCAAAGTCTATTCAGACTTTTTTCAACTTTGCTGTCTTCTTTCTCCATCACTATGAGCTGTGCCATCTGGCCTATTTAACTTCCTAACTGGTTTTCTCACTTCCACCCTTACTCTCTCTCCCACTGTTCTCATCGCAGCAGCCAGAATGAGCCTTTTAAACATCAGTTGGATCAAATTCTCCAAGGGCTTTCCACCTTGGTCAGAGTAAAAGTCAGTCTTTACAATGGCTTACAAGGTTCCTCCAAAGTCTGCCCTCCCTGCCACCCATCATGTCTCACTCAGGCACCTCTGTCATCTCTTCTCCGCTGCTGTCACTGACACCTGCTCCACTCCAGGCCCAGGAGCCTCCATGCCCTTCTGGGAACTCTCCTCATTCTCTCCCACCTCAGGGAGCTCACTCACACTTCTTCCACCTGGAATATTCTTCCCCTAAAAGCCTCAATTTAAAGCTCCAACAATCTGCTCTCCACCCAGTATTCTCTATTCCTTCACCCTACCTTATTTTTCTGTAATGTATCTCCATCCAACAGTGTTATATTACACTTATTTACTTTTTCATTGTTGGCATCCGTTCCCTACCCCACATACACACATGAATGAGAACTCCATGAGAACTGAGATGTTTGGGTGTTTTGTTCATTGTTGTATCCCCAAGACTAGAATAGTATCTAGCACATAGTATTCTCTCTCACCCTCTCTCTTGCTCACCTCCTCCCCTCCCTTGCCCTCTTCTCTTTCTCTGAAATATATATGTATACATATCATAGCAATTTTTCTGTGTTCATGGAATCCTAGAAAAAGCAGTACACAAAGCAAATCTTAGTTTTCTTAGCTTGTTAGAAAAAATCCCCTTCCCTGAAAAAGAATGTAGGATTAATGGTATATTTAACACTTAATATGTGTCAGGCACTATTTTATTTAAGGTAAATAGGATGTAATCTGTGTCCTCAATGCGCTGTCTAATTTGAGAAAGAAATCAGTAAATATATGAGAAATAAGAGAAGGGCACTCACAAAAAATATTTAGTGAAGAGAGAGTTGTGAGAAGTTTAAAAATAGGTCTGATATGGTCAAGACGAACCTGGTAATAACAATTAATTAGAGAGAAGACTAATGGCACAGTGTGAGTTTGGTGCAGAAGCTTCCCCATTTGCTCAGCCTAGGGGGTTGATCAAGATGATTCAAGTGTTCCTTTGACAATGAGTCATCCATAATTTCATGACTGTTTTTGCTTGTGTTTGCAGTTATGAAATGATCCTCACGCTACCAGTCCTAATATTAGAAGATTCCATTCTAACCAGTACAAATTGTTAGGCCAGGAAGTGGGTGTTTATAATATGGGTTTTCTTGTCCTCCAGGGGGCCTGGGTTACCATGAACTCAGCATCTACTGAATAAGAAACACATCCTAGAACCTTCCCTAATTGGTTGTATGGGATTAAACAAGAGGTGCTTAGGGGCACATTCAGGGGAACTAAAAGAGCTAGATGGAGGAATGGGAAAGGTGAACAGTAATAGCTAAAGTGTTCCTGTATTACGAAAATGAAATTGCCCTTCTGAGTAAACATTTAGCAAACTGGCAGATTCATAACTCCAGTTGCAGAGGGCTGAATATGCCAATTGCAACTGCAAAAAGCTTTGAGAACATACCTCATATTTCCAAATCTTATCTCATTAGAAACTTTTGGAGTGTTGCTTCATACCCTAGAATTTTAACTCTTACAAGATTGGATACAAAGGTTCCACCCTCTGAAGGGGGGAAAACATCTGAAGGGGGAACATCTGAAGGGGGGAAAAACACATTCATTAAAGAAGCTCTTTGGGAAATGGTAGGAATAACTGTGCGTTGGGAACTTGGTGATAACTGTGTGGTACTTGGTGCTTTCCCATATGTTATCTCTTGTAATTCTCATGATATCCCTGAGAGGTATGTGCTATTATTCTCTTCATTTAATAAAATAGGAAACTGAGGCTCAGAGAAATGGAGTGATTTTTTTCCCAGAGTCAGAAATAAGATTGAATCCTGGTCTTATCATTCCCAATCTTTCACTTTTATTTCCCAACTGGCTGGGATGAAATTGGGCGGAGGGGGGAAGAGTTTGAAAACTTCTGGTCTAGAGGAGTGTTTTCCAGCCTTGGTGGCACATTGAAATCACCTGGAGATATAGTGGTACCTTGGTGCTAGTTGCCAATTCATTCTGGAAATCGTGATGAATACCAAAGCCAATGAATACTAAACGATGAAGCATTTTCTCTTGCAGGGTAGCACCATAACTCATACAAGTTGTAGCAAGTGCAACGAGTCCCAGGCAAGTGCTGAGTGTGAAATTTTTCTTCTCATCAAAATGTGACAAGTACAGGGTTTGATGAGTTCTGAAGCCAACGAGTACTGAGGTATGACTGTATTTATGAACACTGATGTATAAATGCTAACACTAGAGATTCTGACTCAGTTGCTTTGGATTACAACCTGGACTAAGATTTTTTTAAACCCACCAGGTAATAATAATGTTTAATCAGAACTGAGAATAACCATGGGAAAATTATTTTAAATTACAGTTTCCCTGAGCTCCAATGTAGGCCTATTAAATTAGAGTCTCACAGGTGACTTGGGATAATTGTGTTATTTTATAATCTTCCCAGGCTGTTCTAGTAAGTACCCAGATCTGAGGACCACTGGTCTACCTTACGACCTTTAGAGCTCCTCAAGGGGAGTAATACCTTGAATATCCAGGCACCATCCCACCTCTGTCTTCGCTCGTGTTTTCATAGAGAACTGATTTCTCTTCACCACATCTCTGTTTCTTTATCCTAAACAGAGCCAATTGATATTTATTCCATCAATCTCTCTGGAATGTTCAAAGGAAAAGTGATGAATATGTTTTAAAAGTTATAACTCAGCCCTGGCTTCTGTAGCTCAGTGGATTGAGTGCTGGCCTGAGAACCAAAAAGGTTGTTGGTTTGATTCCCAGTCAGGGCACATGCCTGGGTTGCAGGCCGGGTCCCCAGGTGGGTGTGTGTGAGAGGCAACCGAGTAATGTGTCTCTTTCACATTGGTATTTTTCTCCCTCTTTTTCTCCTTCCCTTCCCTGTCTCTAAAAATAAATAAATGATCATTTTTAAAAAGTTATAACTCATCCTATACTTGTAAGGTATTATTATTACTGCATCCCCACTGGTGTTCCTGGTTTTTATCTCTGAAATTGACTGTCTTCTGAATAGGCCTCTCTCTAAGAGAAGGATTCTAGTCTTTGCGTCCTACTCTCTCATTTTCCCTCTTCATCATTTACAAGGAGGCAGCCTATGTCTGAGAGGAAGGGTCACTGAAGATTCTCTTTCCCATTAGAAGAAACAATACATAGAGGAAGCTTGCCCAAGTGAGGGGAAATGGAAAGAGATGAGAATTGTATAGCCCATCCACAGGAATTCGTTGGCAAAGATACAAATTCAGCCAAAGGACTGAAACATTAGACAATATGCTTTCCCAGCACTTCAGTTCAATTCAGAAATAAGACTGTCCATTACCAATAACATCTCATCCCATTGGGAGCATGCAGCTTCTTCATCCGGGCTAGGTCAGGGCTTTCTGTGTCTAACTCTGTAATGGGAATATTAGGAGTGACGTGGGAGTTGGGAAGAGATACATAAAAAAACAGAACATATACAGATGCTACTTAGTTCAGATCCAACTCCTAGCTTCCAAGAGGTCACTACTCTTCAGATTTTCCGGAGAATGATATAAAAGGATTGATGGCATTGTAAGAGATTTTAACCCTTTTAACCCTGGGGAAGATTTTGCAAATCACTGATGCCTGAGGTCCACCCCCAGAGATTTTGACTTAGTTGTTTTCCCGTGGCATCATGACAGAATAGCAGGGGCCAGGTGTGTGTCCCCAGGCCTTTACTTTCCTCTGAGGGCTCTCCTGTGGTCTTACTGCCAACCCGCTGTCATTCTGACCTCAAGGAAGTGTCTGTCTATCCTCACTTGAGCTCAGGGCTAAGTGTTTCAAGGGATGGTACTGATTTGGTCATGATTTTTTTAAAAGACTTGACTGTATTTCGAGGTAGAACCAAAGTAAAGTAACCAAGAAAACACAAAAAATCCCAGCAGTAGAATTGCTAAGTCAAAAGGCAGTTCCATTTTTAGTTTTCTGAGGAAATTCCACTGTTTTCCACAGTGGCTGCACCAGTCTGCATTCCCACCAACAGTGCACTAGGGTTCCCTTCTCTCTGCATCCTCGCTAATATTTGTTTGTTGATTTATTAATGAATGCCATTCTGACAGGTGTGAAGTGGTATCTCATTGTGGTTTTAATTTACACCTCTCTGATGGCTAGTGATTTTGAGCATCTTTTCATATGTCTATGGGCCATCCGTATACTGGGAATATGCCCTAAGAATCCGAATCATCAATTCAAAAGAACCTATGTACCATTATGTTCATAGCAGTGCTATTTACAATAGCTAAATGCTGGAAACAGCCTAAGTGCTCTACAGTAAAAGAGCAAATTAAAAAACTATGGAACATTTACACAATGGAATACTACAAAGCAGAAAGAAAGAAGGAACTCCTACTTTTCGAGACAACATGGATGGAACTAGAGAATATCATGCTAAGTGAAGTAAGGCAGTCAGTGAAAGACAAATACCATATGATATATCTATAAGAGGAATCTAATGAACAAAATAAACTTATGAACAAAACAGAACCACAAGCATGGAAACATGGAGCAGACTGAAAGTGACCAGAGGGGCAGGGGAAGGTGATAATGGTGGAAAGAAGGGGAAGAGACTAGACAAAGGACATGTATGAATGACCTGCGGTCACAGACAACAGTGTGGGGATTGACTGTAGGAGGGTGGGATAGGTGAGGAAGGGGAAAGTGGAAAAACTGGAACAACTATAATAGAACAACAATAAGAAATGATTTAATGTTTAACCCCACTGATTTTTTGTATTTGTTTTTTCATTTCATTTATATAAATAAATAAATAAATAAATGCACAAAAAATCAGTAGGGTTATAACTACAAATTTTTGACTGCAGTCTCAGTCACCTATAGCACTTGCCAGCAGCCTGTTCCCACCAAAAATCCTGATGGCAGCAGCTACCCACTAGCCCACTGTTGCCAAGAGAGTGTTTCCCAGAATGTCAGCTGGTATTTAAGCGTGCATACAGATAGACAAATACATGTATGAGCCAATTTTTTTCAAGTTATTCCTCAGAAAAGAAAGAATTGTATATTTTAGTTCTTACCCAGTTTTGCATATCACTGGACTCTGTTGTAATTGTATTATTTTGAAGAATGATGTATATATTATTTAGGACAGAAACATTAATTGAAACAATGCAAATTGTGGTTTCTAATTTGTAAAGGTCACCTGACAAAATCATTGAAATCATAGAAGGCAAATCAACTTAACAAAAATTAGTAATTATTCCTGGGATTGCAATCTAACAATTTTAATTGTTTTAAGAAAGCATCTTTTAAAGATTATTCCATATAGTATAACAATCACAAATACATACCTGCAGGGTGAATTTTTTTTTTCGAAAAACCAACATCCTTGTTTTATACAAATGGGTACTTGAAACTGGAGATAAATTCACTGCAGCAGATCATCCACATTCAAAAAGTTCTGTGCCCCACAAAAATGAGAGGAGAGCTGCTCTAGAAAACTGTTAGATAACTCAAAAGGCAATCTTAATAATGAGGAAAACATTGATATCTTTCTTATGAATCAGGGGGAAAAAATCTCATGAAATTTGAGTTTATTTCTAAATACTTATTTTTCTGTGTCATTATAGATACCAATGTTCATCTAAATTTATAAATCAAATATTATAAGTAGACATATTACTATATTATTCACTTCCAAAGTTTACATGTGTATGCTCCCCTAAATCTACTTTTTATAATTTTCATGGAGGAAATGAAGGAATCACGATCTAGCATAAATAGAAGGGTTGATTTTCTTAGCATTTTTCAAAGCCTTAAATGTACTCTTAGGCTTCGAGGTTCCCTGGAATGCGAAAAGAATATAGCATGGAATAAGAATATTCTCATTCTTTTTTTGAAAAATTTTGCTGTATTTACTGAGGTGTCATCAGTTAATAAAATTACATAGGTATCAGGAGCACAATTCTACCCCCATTCTTATTGGATCATGACTATGCAAATTGGGAAACACTGTTTTTGGCTCAGAGGACCCAGACAACCTCAAAAACACCTTCAGCATCTTCCCTTCCTTTGATCTCCAAGCTGAAAGCCTCTGCGTGTGGGTGTCATCTTACCACCCACAACACTGAAGCTATCTCCTGGTGAGCTAGGACATCTTATCCAAGAGAAACTTAAGCTTTGTTTTTCTCTGGGTCTTGCCACTTACTAGGGCTCTAGCCTTACTGAGTAATTGACATAATGAATCTCTCTTAACACATGATCCTAATCCCTAAAACTCCACAGTGCCATCCAGATCATCCACCCCCAAATCATACACTGAGTAATGGGGAGTTAAGCAGCATTTCCCACATTCTTGGTGATGTGTGACCATACAAAGATGGGTAGTAATATGAATTGTAACTACGATTAACTGAGCATCATTTGGATGTGATACTGATGATAACATTAATAATAATAACTACCAGTGATAGTAATAGACCATACATGGAGTATATTTCATTTTCACTACAATGATCTTCACAAGATTGGCACTGTTATCTCTATTTAAAACTAACAAAACTATGGGTCAAAGTCAAAATGATTTTCCCAGAATCACATAACTAGCATGTGGCCAAGTCTAATTCCATAGCCGTCTATGACACTGCATTTCTGAGTCTTTAATTCTCCAGAGCTTATCCCCAGCTGTTAGAGGGCGAAGGCAGTCCAGTTTTATGTTCCAGAGTTACACCTTGAACTAATTGACTGGCTTTTATACAGTAGCTCCAGCTTGTGGCAGACTGAAGGAAATAAAATAAATTAGTAAAAGGCCTATCTGACATTAAACCAGAGTAACAATTGACTATGTTTTTTGTAAACATTTTAAATTTTCATATTACTTTTTAAAAAACATATTTGTTCTATGGTTTTCAAGAACTCTTCTATAAAGAAAGTCCTAGGAATTTTTTCCCCCAAAGAGCCACTGTTGATACAGCCGGGGCAGGGTACTGCCTGACCTGGATTTGAACCCAGGCCACCACATGACTTTGGGAGATTCTTAACAATGTCTTGTCTAAAAATGCGATAGTTACACTTTCCTCATAGAATTCTTATGAGACCTAAATCAAAGATTATTTGTAAAGCCAGGCATATGGTGTTTGCCCAACAGCTGATAGTGTTCTCTCCCCGCCGCCTGAAAAACAATTTAAAAAGTGTCCTGCTCGGCTGCCATGTTGGTGCCGATATCATTTGCAAGTTCCCACTGGGGGGTGATCACTCTGTGCTAAAAGTGGTGTTTTATTTTAAGTGGCTGCGATTCGGCAGGAAAAGATACACTAAGTATAAGGAGGCTTTAAATCCTGGCTGGAGCTCACCTCGGAAAAGATGTTAAAGCTTTCCCACCTGGGAAGAGGGAGAAACATGCGACGATGCAGCTGCAGTGATGAAAGCTGCAGACCACGGGGTCGTCTCCATCTGTATTTGGCACGTTTTTGTCAGCGCGCATGCTGGTCGTTCCCAACCAATCCCCCCCCCCCGCCCCCAGCCCCCCGACTAAGAAATCTTTGTACGTAGAAAGTCCTCTAATTCAAGAAACTCTTATGGGTTCCATTTGTATACATGTTCTACTAAGTCCATATAATTCCATTTGCGGTATTTGATGTAAGACATAATTAAAACTCAAATCTTCCTAAAATTACAAATGCAGGAACATTAATATGTTATTTTATCTTTATATTTGATTAAAATTATTAATATTTATTAGCATTTTTGCAGATTTATATTTATCATTTAAACTATAACTAAATCTTTACTACTTTGCAGTTGGAGAGGATTACTTTTCTAAAAAAAATCAAAGAGCAGAGTCTGTCAAGGTGGGGGGCAGGGCAAGTTCTTTGTAGTATAATTGGTTAGTGTGTGTGTTTGGCTGTTAACTGAAAGGTTGATGGTTCAAGCCCCCCCCCCAGGGATGGATGCCTCTTGCATTGTGAAAAAGCAAAAGCAAAAGGTGGGGGTGGGTATGACTATAGTTTTGGCAAGATTAAATATTTCGAAAATGTAAAAGTTGTAGACCAGAACATAGAGCCAATTAAATATTTTATAGGTAAATAGCACGGATCTATTTAAAGCCTTATGGTGCAACTTACTAGCCTTAGTTTACTTGTTGTTAAAAGGAGGATAATTGTACAATATAATTTGTGGAGTTGATATGAAGATTAAATAAAGAATCTAGCATGTAAAGAGCCCAGCATGAGACCCTACGTGGAACAGACACTAGATAAATATTAGCTCCCTTTGTTTTTTTCCAGTGCGAGGATGGGCTTCACCTCGCACGCAGATTGTAATTCCACAGAAATGGTTTATAGATTCTTTGGAGACAGGGAAAGCAGCTTTTTGCAGGCAGCTTTAAACCCTCAAAATTTTAACCAAAAATAAAATAAATTAAAAGTCAGTGTGAAAATTGTAAACATAGACTTATTCAGTTATTTTTATAAAGCTTGTAGAAAACATTTAAAATGTATAAATCAAAAAGGTGGTGAGAAACTGTCACAACTCAGACAATAATACTGTAGCTTTAGGGAGTTTATGATCATCTTTATGCCTCCGTTTGTCCACCTTTCAACATGAATAAATTAGAGAAAACAAAGAATACACTAAAATGCTCAGAGCTCTTCCCCCTCAAAACTCATTTTTATGACATAAAGGCAGCTATTTGTAAAACAATGCTTAGAATTCCTATTGTCATATAATGAGAATGGATCACATTCTATTGACCTCCATTTATTGAAAATCAAGAGGAAATAAACTTTTGAGTAGTGGGCATTCCAATCACCAAAAGACTTGTAATGTCACCTGTTATTTCACAACACTGCCAGCCAAATTCAATCCAATGGAAAAATAAGATACGTAAAAATTCAGTGGACTATCCAAAAGATTTTTCTTGCATTGATTAATTTCCAGTCATTTTCTTGGGGCTTTGAAATGATCTTCAACTTACCAGGACCAGCAGGACTCCCACATTCAAAACACAAGGCAGGCTATGCATAGGTAGATGGCTAACGAACAGCAGTAAGCAAATGATAATAATAGCCTACATTTGTAGAAATAGATCAGTTGGTATAGCCACTGTCTCCTTTTGTTCTCATTAATTCTCTGGCCTATGGCAAGTCAGGTATGTCTTATTATTCCCATTTCACTTATAAGGAAACTGAGGCTTTGCAAGATTATATAGCAGTTTGTAAAACCCGAAAGTGTGAATGAGGTGGGGTGGGAGAGGGGAAGGGACCCCCACTTAAAGGGAGAGAGATGATGGGCAAGAATAATATTAGAATGGCATCAGTTCTCTGCGGGGGTGGGGCAGTAGATAATAAATGCAAGCATTTAGTAGAAGAGGGAGTGACTAACTGATGGCAGCAATGACACTGCCTGCATTCCACCTTCCATGAATCCCTGCGTTATTTTGTATTTTGCAGATAGTTAAAATAATGCAAGTAATGTGGTTCGTTTGGGCACCATATACATGTTTTTCTTTTTCTTTTTCTTAAGATTTTTGAAATCTATTTTTAATTAATTTATTTTTAGAGAGAGGGGCAGGCAGGGAGAAAGAGAGGGAGAGAAACATCAATGTGTGAGAGAACTGTCCATCGGCTGCCTCTCACACACCCCCAAATGGGGACCCAGCCTGCAATTCAGGTATTTGCCCTGACTGTGAATCGAACCGGTGACCTTTCGGTTCACAGACCAGTGCTTAGGCCACTGAGCCACACCAGCCAAGACCATTTTCTTCTTTTTAATTAAACGTATTGGGGTGACATTGGTAAATAATATCATATAGGTTTCAAGTGTAGAACTCTATGATACATCATCTGGGTATTGCATAGTGTGCCCACCACCCAAAGTCAAATCTTCCATCACGATATATTTGACCCCCTGTACCCTTTACTTCCCCCCCACGATACTATTTGTGTGTCAGTGAGTTTGTTTATATTTCTTGTTTGTTCACTCGTTTCTTTCAGTTTCATACCCCACATGAGTAAAATCATATGGTTCTTGACTTTTTCTGTTTGTCCTGTTTCCAGTGCAGTGGTGATCCCATTTGCCTCCCACCATATAAGTTTAAGTTCATCTCGGATATAAGGACAAAGGAGAATATGCCACCCATCTGGCTCATTTGGGTGAATATAAAAGGAGATTACCCAAAGTTTAGGAAAAAAATAAACTAAAATGGGCTCTTTATTACCCCACCCTTAGGAAATGTTGGCTAGAAGGACTTACCTACTGGGTTAGGTAGCATGAGAGAAAGGAAAAAACAAGTAGGGCAACCAAAATCAACAACCTTTGTGAATCTGAGCCATGGACTCTTTGCCTAAAGGGGATAAGGGGGGAACCAAGTTTCCACCCTCTTGTGCAAAAATAAAAGCAATTGTTGATAGAAAAAGGAAAGATCTTTTCTTCTCCCCCTTCATGATTAAATAACAACACAATGGTGCCACTCCAAACTCCCATGTCCTAATTAGAAAACGAAAATGACATGCTTTTTTTTTTTTTTTTAAGTGTACATGTTTCGGGTCCAAAAGAGCAACAAAAAAGGGTGTCTCCAACACTGGGTTTAATGTGATGACACACAGTAATTAACAACAAAGTTGTACCCAGCCCTGTTGCCTCTGGTCAAATGCCAAGGATGGGAGTCCAGTGGACTATCAGTTATGGGTGTAGATCCCTAATCTGAAAACACTGAAACTGCTGGGTGATGAATAATGGGTTTCGAATGATTGCAGAGACTTGAAGGAAGAGCACAAGGTTTCTGAGACTGAATCCAGCCAGACACCTGGGTTGCTTCCTTGGTGCTAAATGCCATCCCTCTGGTCTGCAGACCTCTTAGGACAGAATCAAACTCAAGCACAACACATGCAGCAAAGCACAGACCCAGCCTAGCACTTAACTCTCTGCCAGTCTGAGATTAAGCCTGAGGACATTTGTCCCAGCCAGGAAAGGAGGAGTGCCAGAGAGTTCGAATTCGGGCTGCCATCCTGCGTTTGCTGGGACTTGTAGCATCAGAATCAGAAGAGAGAATTTCGGTGCTGGATGGCAAATTCCTGTAGGCTTTGTACAGGCGGAACAGAAAGATCTCCTTAATGAAGGATTTGGATGATGGATTATGGTCCTGTGGTGATCAAACCATTTCAGTCATTCCTTCATAGAGGGATCACATCGCCATCAATGGAAACAGGCCAGCCCTAGGCCAAATTAAAAAATAGGCCAAATCTGTCCTTGGCATGCACAAAGCTGGGTGTCTCTCTACCCGCCTCCCCTCTTTCAACATGCTGCACCTTCTCTGTCTTCTCCTTACTTTCCACCCCAGCAAAGCTCAAACCCTCCTTACTGCCTCTGGCTATCCAAGATCCACCTCAGTAAACTGATTATCTAAACTGAATCTTTGCTCCACCCCAACAAACACTTATTGAGTCTTACTTATGGGACAGGCAAAATGTGACATACAGGAAAGACAAATATATGAAAAACATACTCCTGAGCCTTGATGATAAGAGCCTTACAATTCACTCAACAACATGTGCTGTTTTCTACTGTGGGCAAGACATAGTGCTGGGCATACTGGAGGATGTAGAGATTAAGAATATGTATTGTCTACTTTCAGAAATCCCTTGAAATCAAGGAAAGATGTAAGAGGTAACAAAGGTAGAGCTATGTACTGGAAAAGCTTCTAACTGCTCTTTCTGGCTCTGCTCTGTCCCCTGTAATATTAATAACAATAATAATTGATATGATGTGACATGATATAATATGATATTTGATATGATATAATTCCCCTCACCACTCTGAAGCCAGAGTTTTCTATGTAAAACATAAATCAGATCATGCCACTTCTAGCTTAAAACTTCCTGAAGGCTTCCCATTGCACATAGAATAGAAGCCAAACTTCTTCACAATGACTGACAAGATTCTACTACATGGCTGTCTCCTGTCATCCTTCTATCTTACTCACGTCAGACGCATTGGCTGTTTTTCTCTTCCTCAGACTTTCCTGCCTCAGGGCTTTTATTTTCTAGTGTCCTCCAACTGAAATGCTTTTCTTCCAGATTTTTGCTCGGCTGGCCTCCTTTCATCATTCAGGACTCAATTCAAATGCCCCTTCTTCGAGATAATTGCGCTCACAAGCTTATCTAAGGAGCACCTCCCTGATCACCTCATAGCTATTTCCTTTTCTTCATGACACATATCACCATCTGCAACTATCTTCATTGTTTATTTGTCTAATAGAAAATTTACATTTAACATATCTGAAACTGAGATGCTGATTTTCCTTCTCCAAACCTGCTCTATCATCAGTCTTTCCCATCTCACTTAAAGACAACTCCATTCGTCCATTTCTTCCAGTGGTTTACATCAGAAACCCAAGAGTCATCCTGGACTCCTTTCTTACTTTACAGTCCATCTGGGAGACCAGTTCATTCTCCCTTCAAAATATAAGCAAAATAAACTCTCCCATTACCTGCTTCTTTTCACCTACCTGGTCTCTCTGCTTCCTCCTTGCTCCCACCGAGTCTATTTTCAACACAGCAGCGAAAATGACCTTTTATAAGTAACTTATTTCCCTTCCCCCAACTTTCCAGTGATTCCTCATCTCACTCAGTAAAAGCCAATGTCTAAAACCAGGCTGTACAAAGTGGTAGCCACTGAGGACTAAACACTTAAAATGTGGCTAATCCAGACTGATAATGTTCTCTAAGTGTAAAATGCACCTAGATTTCAAAAACTTAGTATGAAAAAAGGAAAACATTAATTTTATATTGATTACACACTAAAGTGTTAAAATTTTGGACATGTTGAGTTAAATAAAATATATTATTTAAAATAATCAAACTGACTCTTTTTACTTTTTAAATATGGCTACTAGAAAATTCAAAATTATACCTACGTTTCCCATTTGGCGCTTACACTATAATTCTATTGGATGATGCTGATATGGGCAGTATGTAGTTATAAGACTGGCTGAGATCATCTAGGAAGTGAGTATCTACAGAAAACAAGAGAAGTCTAAGGATGGAGTCTTGGGGCCCCTGAAAAATTAAGAGGCAAGAGAGATAAAGATAAAGAGAAGGAGAAACCATTAAAGACTGAGAAAGTGTCATTAAGGTCAAAGAAGAGTCAAGAGGTAATATATCCCAGAAGTCAAATGAAGAACATATTCCAAGGAGGGAGAGATCAATTGTCTCGAGCAAAATGAGTACTGAGAACTGACAATTAGCTTCAACAACATGAAAGTCTTTGGAGTATTGACACTGGCTTTTGGGTGGAATCGTACAGATAAAAGTCTAATTATGGTGGTCCAAGAGAGAGTGTGGGAAGCAGAAATGACGACTATAACTATGGACAATTCTTTGAAGGAGTTTTGCTACACAGTGGATAAGAGAAATGGGAAGGTAGCTGGAAGGAAGCATGGGACCAAGAGAGACTATTTTAATATGGTAACTATATAGCCCTGGCTGGCGTAGCTCAGTGGATTGAGTGCGGGCTGCGAACCAAAGGGTTGCAGGTTCGATTCCCAGTCAGGGCACATGCCTGGGTTGCAGGCCAGGCCCCTAGTGGGGGCCACGTGAGAGGCAACCACACATTGATGTTTCTCTCCCTCTCTTTCTCCCTCCCTTCCCCTCTCTTAAAATAAATAAATAAAATCTTTAAAAAAAAATATGGTAACTATAGCATGTTTATATGCTGGTGAAAATAAATTGATAATACAGAAGAGAGAGCCTCTCTAAAATTGCTAGAGAAATCTCGAGTAGATGTGAGGTCCTAGGACCTAGTGCACAAGAAGAGGGGTGTGGCTTAGAGAGGAACATGGACAGTTGCTCAGAGTAGCAGAATGGAACATGGAACATGGGCATAGAGGCAAGTAGATTGGTACAAATCATAGCAGCAGCAAATGGAAAGACTCTTGTGATTACTTTTATTTTCTCAGTAAAAAAAGGAGTTAAAGTCATCAGCTGAGAATGATAAAAAAAGAGAAAGTATTGAAAGTTTGAAAGCTTCTTCATAAGTAAGAATGAACAGATTAGGGAAATTAATTGGAATTGCTGGACTCATTTGAGTTCAGTGGGTCATGAGTTTAAAGTGAGATTATGCAGTAAGTTTGGGTATTTCTCTCCAGCCAAGTTCAACAACCAGAAAATAGGTGAAGAGTGGAAAGAGAATTATAAATAACCAGGATTTGAGTTTTTCCAAAGAAGGACAAGAAGTGAGAGAGGTGGCATGGAGCTAAGGGTGTGCGAAGTGGGTAATTATTAGGATAGACTATAAAATCTCAGATAAGGAAGTAAGTAAAGACATGTGGGGTATGAGAAACAGTGGAAAGATGGTAGGACAAATGAATTATCAAGTCAAAGAATTTTTAAGTCAGAGTGTTAGGGAGTAAACTGGAAAGATACAAGGTGGTGGTCTCAGAGACGCATACTTCAGATTCAGACTATGGAAGGGTAGCATTTACTGATAAGGACATGATCTAGGGTAGGAGATCAGTGGCCCATTCTGTGGGGATGAGTGGCTGAGGTTGGGAGAGAAGGAGATCATTAGAAGAAAAGAGGTTGAGGGAGTCAGAGACCAAGAGTACTGAAACGATCATTGACATGAAGATTAAAATCCTAAAATTTCTAACAGGCATATTGTTGGAATGAGTGATGACCTGGAAGCTGAAATCTTCAAGAAATATGGGAGAGTGACTGAAAGTCAGCAGTTGACCACAATAATGAGGGGCAGCTGGTACAGATGTCATAAACTTCACACCAAAGTTCTTTAAGGGAGAGGAGAACGTGGTCTCATTGGAGCAATGAAAACCAAAGAGGCACAATTTCTCGACCTCTAGGTCTGGAATTTTATTCCAAATACGAGTTACTGATCTCACAATCATATTCTATCCACAAAGAAGCTAGAATGGCCATGGGCTGCCACACTTAAAGGAGTGTGGGACAGAAAACAAGTACCCATTCACCAGGCTGTAAGAAATGAGGACTCTGGTTTCAGTTAGAATAATAATGTGTAAAAGGAACACGCAGAAAAGAGGTTGAGGGTACAAAGGCTTTTGCTGATGATGGACTACAGAGCACAGAAGAGGGGGAGAAGTAGGGAATGGGAATGGCTTCAGTACAGGGAATGTACAGATGGGATGTAAGTGTAGGTTATCAGGAATGACCCAGTAGTTTGGAATAAGGGAGGTGGTGGGATTACTCTTGATGGTCTCTTAGGAAGATTGGTGTGGGGAGGCCATGAGTGTTGAGGGAAGTGGGAAGGTGAGGATCATGCCAGAACTTTACCAGGGTTCTGGGGCTCCTTTGAAACTTTGGTGTCATCTCCACTACTTCCTAACACCTGGAATGAGTGGCTCCCATGAAACCTTGCTCTGAAGAGTTGAAAACCCCTTAATTAAGCCAGCTTGTATTTTCATAAAAAAGGTTTACTAAGTTCTCCAGGAGAATGTAAGATAAAATAAAAAACAGAAAGGACAAAATATCCACATTCCAAATATAGACTTTTGATGCCAAAAGTATCTTACCTTATCCCCCCAAAAACTAGTATGACTAGAGGCGTCATGCTTTAACTCAAAGAAAATACTTAGTTGCTGAGACCAGAGGCCTTGCCCACAATGTGGGTGGGAAATATTTTTTCGGAAAGGCCTGGGCATTGCACCATATGTGCAGCTGTTCCTATGTAACTCTTTCTTCACATCATCATCAATAACATTAAAAACACAAATATCAGCCCCAAAATAAATGTTAACTAATAATTAGAAACACAGCATTTTACCTGATACTCTGAATGAAAGATCTTCAGGTCAAGCTAATTGAGAACTAGCAAGATGAGTCAGTGGCTAAGATCTGTACAAATGCTTAATGATTCCTACAATAGTTTTCTCAATAATAGAATCTTAACAAGCAGGTCAATGTTAAATTAATAACATGAAAGTACTTTAAAAAGCATATTGAAACATGATTTTAGACCATTCATTCAAGGTTTAAAGCCATACTCTTTTTTTTCTTCCTGATAAAATATCATCTAGAGGAAGAAAATATTTAAGAGAGGAGATGAAATTTAAAACTTAAGATTAAGAAAGAAAGTATAGTTTCAACAATAACCACACCAAAGCAATGCAGACACAGAGCCGCAGTCCTTCTGCGATTCACTGCCCTCACCCACTCTTTATGCAAAGAATGATCACTTGGCGTGGGAAATATGTCATGTACTCTGTTACCTACTGGAGAAGAATGAAATACCATTTTTCGCCCCTATGGTAAACCTATGTCACTATTGGACTGGAGAAAACAAACACTTTAACAAAAACAATACAATATTAGCAACTTATGTAGATCGTGGCCCATGTAAAGTGGGCTTGAAGGGTGAGTAGACATTTGCTAGACAAGGAAGTAGAAAAGCATGCCAAAAGGCAAGTAAAGGAAAAAAATAAATAAATGAATAGGACAACACCAAACCAAAAAGCTCCTGCCCAGCAAAAGAAACCATCAACAAAACAAAAATGCAACCAACCAAATGGAAGAAGGTATTTACGATATATAAAGAACTCTTACCAATAAGACAAGGAATAACAAGTGCTGAAGAGGAGGCAGAGAAAAGGGAACCCCTTCACAGTGCTGGTGGGAATGTAAATTGGCACAGCCACTTTGGAAAACAGTATAGAGGTTTCTCAAAAAATTAAGGGCCCAGCAATCCCTCTTCTGGGTATCTACCCCCCCCAAATTTGAAAACATTTATTTGCAAAGATATATGCACCCCTATGTTCATTGCAGCATTGTTCATGGTGGCCAAGACATGTAAACAACTGAAGTGTCCTTCGACATATGATTGGATTGAAAAATGTCATACATTGTATATACACAATGAAATACTACTCATCTATAACAATGATGAAATATTGCTATCTGCAGCAATATGGATGGATCTTGAGAGTATTATATGAAGTGAAATAACTCAGAGGGTAAAGGACAAGAATCATATGATTTAATTCATATGTGAGATATAAAACTAACAAAACAAAACAAACAAACAAAAAAACCCTGATAGGTACAGACAACAGAAAGATGGTTACCTGAGGGGTGGGGGGGGAGGAGGATGAAGAATAAAGGGGATCAAATACATGGTGACATGGGACGAGGATCTGGGTGGGGGTGAGCACACCATCGAGTATATAAATGTCATATTATAAAGTTTCATGCTTGAAACTTATATAATGTTATTAACCAAGGCTACCCCAACAAATTTAATAAACAACTTAAAAAAAAGAAAAACATGCCAAGCAGAAAGAAGAGCAGATAAACATGGAATATTTGAGGAGCATGAACTTTCCTGTAGGGCAGGACTATAGGAACCTGAAAGGAAGGAGTGGGGTATGACATTGCTTATTGAATGTGTCCAAATTCTTTGCCCCACTTCTAGCCACCATGGACCCATTCTCACCATCCTGATGCCCCCAATCCCTAGGAAATACCAATATAGTCATTTCCCAGGAGAAATCCAAATATGGGTACATTGTGATTTTTGTAACCCTTACTTCAGATATAGAGGCTGCAAAAAAGGATCTCGCAGTATAAAACTCAGCAGTGCACCTCTCTCTCACTCCTCGCCCGGCCTCACCTTCTTACCACCCATCCCACTACAATCCACACCACCTCGCCCTGGCCCAATTACTCAGAATTTACCCTTCCGAAGTTTTGGCAATTTCCAACAATCAGAGTTAAAAAACAGGTATCACCCAGACAAAGGTTACTCTCTCTCCCTCAAAGGAATGTTCTTACTGTCTGCTATAATAATCAAAGCTTCTCTCTGATTTTATTTCCAAAATACAGTTTTAATCCCAGCATTTTAATTTTTAAAATCCTTCAGTAGCTTACTCTAGTGCAAAGAATAAGTCTAAGCACTTAGGAGCCCCGCCATCCATCTCAACCTAAATATTAACCCCTCTTTTCTTCCACACCTTCCCCAACTTTACTTGAAACCCCCTTTATTTCCTGCACAGTCCTACTATGTGCTAGGGCAGTAGCTCTCAAAAGAGAGCACGTCACAAAAACCTTTATAGTTTTCATAAAATGCAAGTGTTCATATTGCCCTCCAGACTTTCTGAATCAAAATTCACGTGGTGGAACTCTGGTATAAAATAAATGAATATATACACACACACACACACACAGACATAAATATAGATATATATAGATATAGACACATAGATATACATATATGCATATGCATGCACTATTATATATGTCAACAAATTAGATAAAGTAGAGGGCATGAGTATTACATATATTTGTATAGTGTTCATAGTATTCCTTTATACTCCTCTTTTGTAAGGCCGGTAGTAAAGTCCCCTTTTTCATTCCTGATTTTAGTAATTTGATCTTCTCTCATTTTTCCTGGTCAGTCTAGCTAAAGGTTTGTCAGTTTTATTGATGTTTTTGAGGAATTGAATTTTTGTTTCATTGACTTTTTTACCTGTTATTTCTATTATATTTTTCTATTACATATTTAGTTTCTATATTTTATTTTTATTTCTGCTTTAAACTTTTTCCCTTTCTTCTACTTACTTGAGGTTTAGTTTGTTCTTTTTTCGGTGTCTTGAGACAAGAGGGCAGGTTACTGTTTTGAGGTCTCTTTTCACTGCTTTAACTGCATCATGCATGCATTTTTAAAGCCCTGCAGAGAATGCTGATGTGCACACTTAGTGAAAACATCACGTATTTCTTTGCCATTGTAAGATTTTCCTTTTTTCCCTCCCCACCCCATCTTTCCCAAGATGGTTGCTGGACTTTCGAGTAGGTGAAGCTTTTCTTATAAAAAGAAATGCTTTGTTTTGGATTTGGTTGGGTTTGCAGCTCAAATATATTTTTACAGCCTAATCTGAAAAGCATAGGCACCTTTATTTTACTTGGTCTTCTCTGTGAAGTGAAGACTTTCTAGGTTATATGGGCCTGTCTTAAAGGGCCTTTTGGTTGGAAGTGTCCTTCTCTGTATTTCTAGTACTCAGATTTTTGGCAGCCCTGACACAAAGTTTCAATCCTTTAAGCAGAGGTCAGCTAATAGTGGCTACCACGAGCCCTTTCTGTTGGCTTGTGTACTTTGTGATTTGCCTTGCTTTGTCCATAATTTTGCAGCATTATCACCCCTCCACGTGATAAGTGACATCATTGCTATAATGAGAATTCCAAGCAGCACCACTGGATCAAAGCCCATCTGTGTGCCTGCTCCCACACTTGACAAAACAAATTCCAAATTCATTCAGCATGCCGGTGCCATTTAGTCACTGTGACATATCCCAAATTTTGGACTCTGTGCAAAAACCAATCTGGGCCCGCAAAATTAATCATGGAACACATTTTATGACGTTTGACGACAACAACTTAAAAGGTTCTCATCTCTGGCAGGTGGCTCTGCCAATCTGCAAGTATATGCATGACAAATTCTGAACAATATATTGCGTGGCTGAAAATATATTGTGCAGGATGCATACCCTGGAGAAAACCAGAGTGAGTCCAAACAATTCTGAAGTCTGTCTCAGAGACACATAAGGCAGACTGCCTTGTGAAGGAAGGATGATGGCCCCAGGTACACACCGAGAGCCAAAGAAAAGGCAACAGCTCGTGTGCCAGTAGATGCTGAGAACATTGGCACAATCGCCTGTGTTGGCAGGACCAAGAGTTTGAGATGGCTAATTTAAGCAACAAGATCCTGGCAAACAGATTTATTTAGGGCAAGGGTGCGTCAGAAAGATGCCAGAAAAATACATCAATCTGTGCCTTTACATGTACTGTGGAGTGATGATGAAACAACTGACATTAAAAAAGTAAACCCTTACATTTTAATATAATCTGCAAGTTAGCCTAACGAAAAGTAGGGGCGTTTACTTCGGATCACTGGTACTCAGAGATGGGACTTTGTGTTCTGACCTGAGACCTGTAATTAAGAAAACCTCCCATCAAATGATGTTTTTGAAGAGATTTCTCCACTTTGTTATGTTTAGTTAATTAGACAAAGTATTTTTATATATTGTTTAGTTTATTTTAAAATTCAAGCTAATTCACATTTGATGATATCATTCATAGCAAATAAAGGAAGCCAGCCATTCATCTAAATTTTGCTTTTCTGAGAAGTATATCATAGAAACTCAGTTGGAAAAAGAAAGAAGATTGAGACTTTAATTGTACTGATAGATGCCTGAATAGATCCCTTTAGTTCAGAGTAATGTTTTATTCTGAAATAAGACAAAACTATTTTAAATGTCTATTCTATATAGTAGTGCCCATTTGTGTATGGTTCAACAGGCAATATTATAGTAAACATTCCATTTGGAGGGTCTTGCTTCCTCATATTATTTTCCATCTCCCTCCCTAGCTTCTCTAGACAGCCTCCCACTCCCAATTTCCCCAACCCACTTCCTTTTTTCTTAATTGATGCCTCAATCCATTGTATTTGCAACGGGTTATGAAACCTTTCATATTTAGCCTACTGAGAACTTTAATTTTTTTATACAAAAACTAAACTTGCATAACTTAGCATCATTGGGATTTGTTTAGACTCAGTCTTCTTATTCTAATATGACCGTTTCTCTTCTTCTCTGAAGCAGGAAGTAATATAAGGAAGCAACAGGTGAAGAGTTTTTCCACAGGAACAACAATTCTTGATTAAAGAAATAGAAAGCCTGCTGATTCAATGACCTGACAGAGGCATAAAACCTAGAGCAGCTCTGCGCCATTTATGCTCACAATGGCCTCACTTGAGACATGAGACAGCAATGAGTCTTTTCTGTAAAGTGAAGGAGTTGGACTCTCTAGGTCTCTCCCAACTCTAATCCTTGAGGATTTGCGAATTAAGGAGCAACATTTTAGGAGACCTTTCCTTACTCAATAGCTGATTCTTTCATTTCTTTTGTTCATTAAATACAAATGGATTGATAGTGACTTGAATCATATCTTGATCAAAATCTCCTAAATCTTTTTTCTTCCTTATCTTCAAATATTTAATGCTATCTGACTGTTCTGATTCCTAATCCTTCAAATGTGGCTTTTTATTCTATCTGAAAACTTTTAGAATTTTCTATTTATTCATAGAATTCGGAAATTTCACGATGAGTATGTATGTTAAGAAATTACAAAAAAAATTACCAAGTACAAGGAAAGAATCATTCAAAAGGAGCAAAGTAAATAATCCACAATCCAAGTTCATGAGAACAATTCCCATTCCCACTAGGAAGAGTCAAATCCCATAATTCGTGGGTCCTTCGATTGTGGGATACAACGCCTTACACAAAAGGCTGAACTGGTTCCATGTACCAAAGCCTGCAATCAAGCCTCAACAGGACAAAATTTTTTTCAAGTGTCCTATCTGCATTTCAAAACAAATCTTGAAAACATCGATAGGACTACAAAAATATCCAGCATCCACCAAAAAGTAAATTTGACAAGGGGATCTATTCATGCAAGAAGCAGGAAATTATGAGCCATAATGAAAAGAAAAATCAGTGTATTTGATTTAGCACTGTTGTGCCGAAAATAACACAGATGGTAGAATTAGTAGACAAGATCATTAAAACTGTTATTATAATTGTGTTCTATATGTTCAAGAAGCTAGAGGAAAGATTCAGTATGTTAAATGAGGACATAAAGATGTAGAAACATACACACACCCCTAAATAAAACTGCTAGAGATTAAAACTATAACACCTGAGATAAAAAATAAATTATATGAGATTAAGAAAATATTGTATATGGAACAACCATAAAAATTTTAAAAAGAAAGGAAATATTATATACTGAAAAAAGGGAAAAGAGAAAAGCTTGAAAAAACAAAATAAAGAGAACAGAGTATCAGTGGACTGTGGGGCACTGTCAGGCAGCAGAATATACATGTAAGTGGAGTCTTCAAGAATGGAGCTGGATGATGGGAAAGAGAAAGTATTTGAAGAAATAAGGGTAATGTCTGCTTTCATCTAGTTCTACATGTATTCTCAGTGCTTAGCAGGGCACCTGGTAGACATCAGGCATTTGAGGAACATTTCTTGAATACACTTGCAGTACAACAATGAATAAGAGGAAAGCACATGAGTGCTATTGTGGGGAAAGCACATGAGTGCTATTGTGGGGTATAAGGCCCATCAGGGACCAAAGAAGGGAAACAGCATGGCTAAGAGAAAGCTTAATAGAAATGGCGTATCTTCAGCAAGGACCTGAAGGACGAGTTCTGTTTGAGGGTGTATACAGTTCAGAGAATTGGAGGAGATGGAGAGGTGCATCCCACATAAGAACACATAAATGAAGACTTGGCAGCGACAATAATGTGGTTTCGAATAGTTGTCCCTTTTTATCCAGAGGGATGCATTCCAAGACTCCCAGTAAGTGCCTGAAACAGCAGAGTACTGAGCCGTATATAATATGTTTTTTTCCCCTATACATTCATACCTATGGTGAAGATTAACTTATAATTCAGGCACAGTGAGAGATTAGACCAAAAAATCTGACTATACTGTACTCATCCTTCTCCTTCTCATAATGATGTGAAGTGATAAGATGCCAAAACTATTTCTGAATCTTTGGAACCATCCCTTACTTGATGTAAATGGTTTAGTGTCACTTGTTTTGGGGGCTCCCTTGCTGAGGTCTTCATATAGGTTCAATATTTCTCAGGCACAACCTGCTGCTGTCAATCAGAACACGTTTTCTGTTTGAGTCTTCCACTCACAAATGTAATCCCTTTTCCATCTTATCACACACCGTGGGTGTAACTTCTGCAGGTTGAAGTTCGACAGCAAAACTAGCAAAAATTTCTTTTTTCTTCTTCACAATTTCACAGACAGATTTGTTCTTATCACAGATCTTAGCAACCTCAAAACACGATTTTTTCTTCCTTGTTAAATCAAGAACTTTTACCTTTTCACTTACAGGAAGCACTTTACAGCTTCTCTTTGGCATATTGGTGTTGCCAGCATCACTACCTTGTGCTTCAGAGCCATTATTAAGTAAAGTAAGGGTGACTTGAACACAAACACAGTGACACTGGGACATGGAGCTGATAAACAGAGAGGGCTACAACAGGACTAGTGGGTGGGGCATAGACAGCACGGGGATGCTGGACAAACGGATGATTCATCTCCAGAGGGGGACAGAGCAGGACAATGTGAGATTTCAAGATGCTACTCAGAATAGCACACAATTTAAAACTTGTGAATTATT
This sequence comes from Glossophaga mutica, assembly GCA_039655065.1. Lineage (NCBI taxonomy): Eukaryota > Metazoa > Chordata > Mammalia > Chiroptera > Phyllostomidae > Glossophaga > Glossophaga mutica. The sequence continues at coordinate 27,914,432 of CM077308.1, forward strand.
TATTTCTGGAATTTTCCATTTAATATTTTTGGACTGCGGTTGAATGCAAATACCTGAAACCATGGGAAGTGAAACCGCAGATAAGGGGGGGCCTCTTGTACCACCTCGACTGCAGTGGTGGCAGCACTCGAAGGGTATTAGACATGAGGTTAGATGGGTGAGTTAGGGTCAGAATATGAAAGTCTTTAGAAATAGAAAATGGAGAAACCACTGAAAGTGTCTGAACAGAAAGCTTTAATGATGAAATCAGGGTCCAAGGGAGGAAAAAAAATAGTGGTGACATTCATGGTGGATTGGAAGAAAATATTACAGCTGAACGGAAATGGTGGTTGTTAAAAACTTGTATGTGAGAACACCTGACAGATCGGCACAGACTAGGGCTTGACTAAGAGTGTGTGGAATTTAAATACTGGGCAAATTAATATTTCATTTAAATCCAGGATCAAAACCTCTCTTGGTTCATGAAATTTTCAAAAGTTTCCCTAAAAATCTATAAGGCATTGAAAATATTATTTACTTTATAGTATTTCCTTTTTATAAGATTCTAAAGATCGACTTTCAAAAATTATTCTGTGGCTCGCCCAGATGCCTTGCTCTGCTGGTCACTCAGACGTGTTCCCTGATTTTGGTTTTCTCCATCCCAACACTCAAACAGATTTGTAGGGAAGATTTCGCCTTGGATTTTTAAAGTGAAAGCAATACTTAACATATCTCATTTACATTTAAGTGTCACCTTATCCCAGAGTTTAAAAATGGAAAAGACTTTGAGGATTCCTGTTGCACAAAGGGAGAAACTGAGGCCGAAAGTGGCTAAGTGAGCAAATAGCCGCCAATGGTGAAGTTGGGAATAAGGTTTGAATCTGTGACAACGAACAATATTCGGGAAAAGGTTTCTTGCAACCTTAGGAGGCTGAGATATTCGGGAACCTTCGAACCGCTGAAGGTGGGGCAGGACACCCACCCACTTTCAACGCCCACACTCAGGTACCTCCACCCGCAGAGGCCCAGGCGAGCCCTAAACCATGGCTCCGCCTCTCGCGATACTGTCCGGCCTTCGCCCTCTGGCTCCCGGTAGGCCCCGCCCCTCACCTCAGCCCCTCTGTCGTCATTTCCTGTGGGTCTGCAGGCAAAGGGAGAAGATGGCGGCGCTTGGGGAACCTGTGCGGCTGGAGAGGGGTAAGTGCAGTGGATGCCCGGACTGAGAAGGGCGGAGTGGGTGGAGAACTGCCGTGTCGCAACGTGGGAGGAGGAGAGTCCAGCCTCCGAGATCCGGAGCCAGGCAGTCCCTCACGCGGGCGCCCGTCACCGCCGACGTCGCTGCGCCCGGCCCCAGGGAGGGCGCTTGTGGTCTCTTGAGTGAGACCCAGATCCCTTGTCTGTACAGGTAGATTGTCCCGGGGCACTGCACAGTGGAACATCACCTGTCCGCGTTCGCAGACGCACGGTGCACACGCGCTCCCTTGGAGGGCCCAGGCGATGCGGTGTTCATAGACGTGTTAGACCGAGAAACAAACATCACACGCCCATTTGGGACGGGCTGCCCGCACAGCCCGTATTTACGTGTGCAACAACCCACTGTCCTCACTTTCACACACGTATCGCACACGTGCCAGACACACGGGACATTCCCATGGGATCCCCGCCTTCATTTACGCACAAACTCCATCATTACTTTCACCACAACCTCACTTTTACTTGTATTGGAGTATTTTCTGGTTTTCGTGCCCCTCCCATGTACAGAGAAGGTGCTTTAAAAACAGTCCTGCTGATCCGGACTTGGGAGTGTTACAGAACTAGGTGGAATAGTGGTAGATTGTAAAATATTTGAAAGTTGAGTCGTATTCCTTCTTTACAGAATCTACAATTGCAAGTTGTGGCTGGTTGCTTGTTATTTAGAGCAGACAGTCAAGAAAAATACACCTGTTCTGCTAGGGAATTAAAAACCCAAAGCCAGTGAAAATGCATGGTTATTATGTTCCTGTTAGCATTCTGTTACAGATTTTTAACATTCCGGCTTTTTTCTCTCCACATCCTTTATTTAAACCAGTTTCAAGCATGCTTTTGGCAAACCAATAATAGAAGTCATTGGTTAATAGTTAAGAAGTACAACTAAGCATTTTGAGTACTAGTTTGTAGTAAGTAGTTTGAGGAGATCTGAAATGTCTTACAAAAAATCAACATTTGCAGTTATAGTCTGAATGTTAAGTAACTAATGCCCTAAGAAGGGAATACATTTTTTACAATTACTGAGTTTAGAGAAACCTCTTTCCTTATGTATTCAGCCAAACAAATGCACACTTAACATTGTTTATTCTTATGGTGTTCACTTTTGTAAGGCTCTTTATAAATGACATTGTTTCCCACCAGTCCACCAGACCATTAATTAAAGCATAATTTTTGACAGAGGAGTAGCTGGTCTGGGAAGACTTACTAAGTAGGCCTGAGACTGCCACCTTCCTCCTGAGCACAAAGGCATTGTGCTTTGTTGATGGGAACAGGTGTTTTGGGTGTCAACAGGAGTAGGTGTTTCTCTTTGAAGCTAGTTGTAGGCTTCTAACATGTTGGTAGTCTTTTGCATTTTTAGGCAGTGCAGTTTGTGAAATTTAACCTCTGGCATTTAGTTTTGGTAGTCACGGATTTGTTTTGCTATTTCAGAGTTGTTTTGAGATCCATGGTAGAATGTTCAGCACCTTAGTAGGATGAATTACTTGTGGCTGCCATTTAGGAGGATAAGAAAGTCAATACATCAACTCTGATTCTTTCTTAGAATTTTGTTTGACAGACTCTAACATTCCCAGCAGAAAGCCATATTAATTCTGTAAAGAAAAAGTTCTAGTTCTTTGGAATAATATAAAATTTTAAGTAGAACTCCTTCCACCTAAAAGGAGGAAAGGAATAGTAGAATAATAAGTACTCTAGCCCTCTGGGGTACAAAAACAATTAAGAAAAAAATGGAAGTAAAGATAATTGTTAACAGTGTTGTAACATGACTCTGATCTCATAAAATTTCATGATTCATAAAATACTTATTCTCACACTTCTCAGTGAGAATTGTCTGACATGTTTAATATATGTGTGAAAATGTGTACTGTTTCTTATGATTAATTGGTGCCAAATGTAACATAACATTTATGCTTCCTACATGCATACTCGATGGATTTAGTCATCGAGTAATTTTACAGTAGAGAAACTGAGACACAGGGAGGTTAAGTAATTTGCCCAAGATCACACAGCTAGTATTGAGACCAGATTGACAAAATTGTTTTTAATTCGTTATTTTGTAAATGTGTATTTGATTGTCTTAATTAAAACACTCTTTTGATTCTAAGTTATGTTATTCATTTGTACCATTGTTATAAATGTATCTCTGCCACTAACTACATCTGTAATTAAATAGTTAATGTTTACATGTACATTGTGTTTTCCTTTGGGAAATGAGCAGTGATTTCACTAGCACACAGTGTTTTGTGCTATATTAACTCAGTAGTTACTGATAACACTGTCGGCTCTTCTGAAGTATAGACAGTGTTCATTTGTGTATCACATTTTTTAGCCCCACTTCTTTCCTGTGACATTTAGTATTTTACATTCAGTTTTCCTGTCTCTCAGATGCTTTTTCTGAGATTTTGTACATATGCAGTATCAGTATTCCTTCTTAATCTATTATAACATTTAGCATTCTTAGATTTTTACATTTCTATCTTCATGTTTATATGTACACCCCACACACATACACAAGCTTACACTTTGATGCTTTTTTTCTCTGTTTTTCATATTCTTGTTAGTCCTTGGAGAATTAATCCTAATTGCCACACTGTTACATACGTATTTAGAGAATCTTCAGAGAAAATTATCTATCAGTGCGTATTTGTTTAACTCTAGATATATGTAGAGCGATTGAATTGTTGGAAAAACTACAAAGGAGTGGAGAAGTACCACCGCAGAAACTTCAGGCTTTACAAAGAGTCCTTCAAAGTGAATTCTGCAATGCTGTAAGAGAGGTGAGTTCATGGGATTAAAATTTATTAAATACTTGAGTTAGATACTGGTCTGAAATTTGGGCTCAGAATTTCTTAAGAAAACAAACTTTAGAAAAACTAGAATCTGTGCTTTGCATTTTTGGAATTTCTGAATAGAAAAGCATTTTACAAAGATGCACAGTTTTTCCTAAAATTTTAACACATTCATAACTTCATAGAACTCAAGCATGGTATTTTCTGAGCTTTACTGTCATTCACTTTGGGTTTTACAGGTATATGAACATGTCTATGAGACTGTGGACATCAGTAGCAGTCCTGAAGTGAGAGCTAATGCAACTGCAAAGGTAAATTTTTTCATTTAATTCAAGTGAGAAAATTGCCCTGGCTGGTGTGACTTAGTCAGTTGGGTGTTATCATGCAAACCAAAAGGTGGTCAGTTCGATGCCCATTCAGGGCACATGCCTGGGTTTGGGGCCAGGTCCCCAGTGGGGCATTCCAGAGGCAACCAATTGATGTTTCTCTCACACATCACTGTTTTTCTTCCTTTCTTTCTCCTTCCCTTCCCCTCTTCTCCCTCCACAAAAAAAAAAAAAAAAAAGAAATCTTTTAAAAATGAGAGAATTCTTTAAAAATTAGAGGTTTTAAATCTGCAATTATTAGATTCATAATAGGCTTATTTTGAAAACTAACATAGTGTCATTCAGCCTACACTGAATGTATCAAGTACTAAGAAATAGGACCTTTTTTATTGTCTTTACGAAAATAATCTACCATGTAGATTAGTTAATGCAGTAAAAATACAGTTGTACACAAATAATAATACGTATATAATTCATATTTATATTCATATTTATAGTCCATATATAATTCATATTTATATACCGTGTACATATTTAATTATATCATCAATTATGTAAATTTTTCATCTAAGTTTTGAGGTATGAATTATTATCCCTATTTTATTGTTGAGGAAGCATCAGATTAAGTTACCTGCCTCAGACCACACAAATAGTAAATGGTAGAGCTGAGTGGGGTACTCCCCCAGGTTTCTCTTTGCTTTCTTTACCAAACTCCGCAAAGAGGGGGTAATGTCAGTAGTAGGTTATCTCTTTAGAGCTGCAGGTGGCAGGTTTTATGTGCTTGCTATTTCCCCCAAATAATTCTGACATTGATCTTAGTGTTCATCATATGTGGTTAGAATAAGTTAACGTCAGCAGTAGGTGATTTATACTAGAATTAGTTATTAGCAGGTAATTTTTTATTGATAGTTAACAGTTCACAAAAGGAAATACTAGATTCTCTGTTGAATACAAACACTTAAACATGTGGGTATGCTTTGAAAGAATACAAAACAACCACAGAAACTTGGCTTTAATCCCTGCGTTATATGACCTACACCATAGGTCCGCATCCGCCAAGCCACAGACCAGTACTGGTCCGGGCCTGTTAGGAACTGGGCCTCACAGTAGAAAGTGAGCTTAAATGCAATGCGCTTGAATCATCCTGAAACCGTCCGCCCCCACCCCACCTTCCTGTGGAAAAATGGTCTTCCACAAAGCCAATCCCTGGTACCAAAAAAGGTTGGGGACTGCTCACCTACACAGCTTACTGGATATTTGAACCTTAGTTCCATTATCTGTAAAATGGAACTTCTTTGAAGCTGAGAACATAGTGGTTTTCAACAAATCTTGATTTCCTTCTCCCCTTCCCATTTTTGCTCATAGATCTTCATCCATCACAAAAAAATTGGACCAGATTACTTTATTACCTTTAAAAGCAAAATGAAACCCCAAATAGTACCTTTGTGTTAGATTTAGTCTAGATTTGTCTAAACTTGAAAGTTTTAAAGTTGTGGCTCTGTTTCATTTTCCGTGGGTTTCTAGTTAACTACATAACTAGAGCAACAAAAACAATCATGTTTATATGTGCTCCTTTTCTCAATATCGAGTTATTTTTTGATGAATTATTTAGTATAAAGAACAAATAGTACAGCTGTCAAAGTGACTGCATATAAGGACACCTACCTCCTTATAGGTTATGTAGATAGGCTGCGTCCTGCACAAAGGCCCTTGAAGGAGCTTGGGCTATCCAGCCCCAAAGCCCAAGACTACTGACATGCTGGAGGAGGCATTCTCCTCTTGAATGTCACTGTCGATTTGCCCAGCGGACTGCTTGCCAAGGGCTGCACTGTTCTGGGCACTGGATGGAGTGATTTGAGTACCTCCTACATAGTCACAAGGTATGCTTTCCAGCCATTCTCTCTCAAACTCCATTCCCTTTGCTTACTTTCTCCTTACAACTGCCAGTGAATATGTGGGTATTCAAACGTCAAAAGTACGCACTTTGAAGATAGTTAAAAGGAGACTAAAGAGCCTAAGTAAAACAAAGGTCATATTATTAAAGATGTAAAATTTTCTTTCAGGCTACTGTTGCTGCATTTGCTGCCAGTGAAGGACATTCTCATCCTCGAGTTGTTGAGCTACCAAAAACAGAAGAGGGCCTTGGATTCAATATTATGGGAGGCAAAGAACAAAACTCTCCAATATATATATCTCGAATAATTCCAGGAGGGATAGCTGATAGGCATGGGGGCCTCAAGCGAGGAGATCAACTTCTTTCTGTAAATGGAGTGGTAAGGGTGTTTTATTTCTATTTGTAGTAATGCGTTGTGACCACTTGGGGGTGTATATGAATTACAGAAACAGAAGATGTGGGGAGGGGGTTTGGAAGCTTTGTAGTTTAGAAATCCCTTGAGGGGATCCAAGGCAGTACTGTTTAGTGTTATGATGTGATTTAGAGCACTTTAAGTGTATTTTGCTTTTTTCCAGTATAAATTAGCAGTGCTTAGTGTGATTTTTATGAAAAGATTAAGCTCCTTAGTAGTAGTCAAGCTCTTAAAGTAGTCACATTAAATTAGAAGTCTACCCCTCATTTTAGAATGTTACTTTCTTGATTTAGTTCTGGCTCAGTGGAGTAATAATGCATGTAGATTGATATGTTAGTTATTTGGATTTTAGAAACCAGTTCGTGGAGTACAAACAAAATGATTTAGCAGAGGATTTTGTACAGATTAAAATGATAAAGCTGGGTTATTTCATAGGTTTATAGTGTTGAAATGGTATAACATTAAAACTTATTGTATGCATTTTAAGCATTTTTGCCTTTTGAGTGAATCACAACACTTAGATATTAATTGTGTGTGTATTTTTTTTCTAGAGTGTTGAAGGAGAACATCATGAAAAAGCCGTAGAACTGCTAAAAGCAGCTCAAGGAAAGGTTAAATTAGTAGTACGATATACACCCAAGGTTTTAGAAGAAATGGAGTCACGTTTTGAAAAAATGAGATCGGCCAAACGCAGACAACAGACCTAATGCAGTTCAGAACTTTATATTCCATTTTGCTTCTAGCTAGAGAAGTTTTACTTGTGACCTACTGATGGCCGCAATGCCAATGATTGTAAAAAAAAAAAAAAAAATAGCAGAAACTTCCCATGAAATGCTCCTTGCCATTTTATAAATGCCTGTTTTAAAATCATTTGTGGTTCCAGAGATGCATATACTTTTTTTCTGACAAGAAAAAGTAAAAGGTGATGAGGGCAATTCTGTCCTGCTCTTTTTACAGGCCTTTTTTCAAATGCAGATTTTGTCATAAAGTTGTTATAGATTTTTAAAAACACTTTTTAAATATTAAGATGTATTTTACATTCTTATTGTTTTTTTCTTTCTTTCTTTTTTTTTTTTTAAAGGAAAAAGTTTTCTTCATTTGGCTGCTTATTTAAAAACAACAGTTTTCTAGTTCTTTTTTTCCTTACTTTTTTTTTTAACCTGTAAAATTTCTTTATGGTTTTCCAGGAAATTAAATGTAACAATTTCAGCTACGACAGTTTATTACACTATCAATGTTAACATCACTGCTGCATTTTGTACTTTGAACACAACATAATATGTATAGTCATTGGTAAATCAACTCAGCACAGTGGAAGTTTTTTACTTTTATTTAAACATAATGTAAAATGAATACACATTTATACTGATTTATAAAAGTAAATTTTTAAACACAAAAACAGTCATTGCTAAAATATGTATTCTTTCATAATTGAGCAGCAAGGCAAGAGAATATAATTTGTTTTTTAGCATTACTGATTAGGTCTCTGTATTCAACAGTATGTCAAATTACAAATGCAAAAACAGGTTCAGGTTCATTCTTTGCAAATTTTTTTAATGCTCTTCATTTCTGTTTAAATATGTTTCTTATATGTTGGTCCTTCCATTCCTAGAGATGAGCCCGTTAGTTTGTGATGGGAAATAGCAGAAGCAAAGAAGAAAACGTACTACTTTAATCTTATTAGTCTGAAGAGTTACACATTCTTCCTAGATCAGTTTAAAGACTTGGTTTTAAATAGGATGATTGTAGAAGGATATATTTAAGATATACATAAATTATGAGGTGATGTATTCATAAGAATCTGCAGACTTGTCAGAATGAGTAGGAACTTATTCAAAGTAGTTGGATTTAGAGATGTGATCTTTGTTTATAATTCAAATGAGGGGAATTCTGAGAGGTACTCTCAGTTGTCCACTGGACATCACTATTTTACTGAAAGGCAGCTTTAGTGTAAGACTGTGACTGAGCTCTTTTTAAAAGCTGAAATGAGAGAGTTGAGGTTCATTTTCAGTCACAACTCACAGGAACATTTGTATGATTTTTTTTAAAGTGACAGTTGCTAAAAAGAAGATAATTATTTGAAATATATGAGGACTTTAGACCTTGTTTAAAAAGTGGGCATTTTGTAACATTCCTTCAGGAAGACTAGCAATGTGTACCTTATTTTGCATGTTTGTGAGCACTGTGAGTCTTAAAAGATTATTCCAGTTTTCAGTGATTTTTCAGAATAAAAGCCAATCAGCATTGTTATTTATCATTTAGGTATTGAACACTGGATTGCATGGTTGAATGTGTCTTTAGTCCACTACAAAATGTGCTTGTTATTGATAGGAATGTTGTTAAATTGTATATTTTCAAATTAATTAATGTTTTTAAAATGTTGAGACCAAAGTAGTGTAGGAGAATTATGGACTTATTTTAATTTAATTGTAAAGTTATTAGAGGTATTTGTTGTAGAGCTTTGTATATTAAAGAGAGGTATTGGTGCATATAAAAACAGTAATATTATGCTTGTATTCTTGCATTGCAGGTTAAGTAAACCCTAAAGAAATCTTATTTTAGTATAGCTACAGCTGCAGTAGCTTTTAAGGGTGTGTCAACATTTCATTATAAATTATAGCTTCTTGGTTCAGTATCTCAGCTGTTTCAGAACTTGCAGCCAAGTTAAATCTTTTTTGGTGTTGAAACTTAATAAGTTGAGTAAGCTGTTTTTTTCTTCTACAGTAATCCACAGTCTGTTCTTTGTGTGGGTTGGCACTTATTTATAATTCTTAAAGATAGCTTAAAGGAGCCAAATACAGTAGTTTTGCTTGCTACTGTTGAGCATGAATAGCAGTAGTTTGTTTTCGTTAAAGCAGTTTTCACAGTGTATCCCAGAATTTTAAATCCTGACTGTAGAAAAAAATCAATCATTCAATGGCAAAGATATATGGTAGTGGTTTGGTATTGTGAGGAAATGAAGGAATTTTTCATTAATAAATGTATGAGTCATGAATATAACTAGGCACATAGTAAATATACAGTAGGTGTTTGATTTGTAAATTATAAATTATCATCTCTCCTCAACTTCCTTTTTTTCTTTTTCTTTTTTTTTTTTTTTGGTATTTCAGAATGGGTTAACTCCATGATTCTGAACCTTAGCTTATCAAAATACCCTGCAGAACTTTAAAAAAGATTGATACCTGAGTCCCATCCCACAGCAGCTAAATCATAGTCTCTGAGGATGGGGCCAGACGCTCATTTTTTTTTACAAACTTTCCAGGTGGTTCTGAAGAACATGTAGGGTTGAGAACCACTAATTTCCCCCTTTACAAAATGTTCTAATTACACTGGACTATGTTTGGAAATAACCAAAATACAATAATTCACAGCTACTATTAAGTAGCAGCAAGTAACAATGATTGGTTACATTTTTTAATTTGTTTAGGAACAAAAGGTACATGGCATTCTTTATTTGGGAAGTAATTATAGTCTACCTTTTTTTTTTTTAAATAAATAAGATCTGCTAGTAGTTTAAACATAAACTTTTAATGTCTATCATCTTTCTACTCCCTTTGCCTTTTTAAAACTTCCAAAAGATAAATGTTTATCATTTGAAAAAGCATGTTTAAAAATTGCAGATGAGAAATCATGTCATTGGTAATTATGTGCTGTCTTAACATGGCCACTTTCTTAGCAATATACTAGATTATGGTGGACTAGTTCTTTGGGGTTGGATAATTCAGATGTTTCTAATAAAATTATTGTCTTCTAAATTTTTGAAGTTATTTTGTTCAAGTACACAATATAGTTTGGCTCAAGTACTTTGTTTACAATTTAAATGGATATTACAGCATTTAATAGAAGAAGTGGCTGTGGCTTTTCAGGAAAGAACATCAGCATGACTTGGTGTAGACTTAAAAGAATACATGTTGTGACTATTTTATAATGCGGAATGGTCATTAAAATACTAAGGACTCTAGTAATTGTATTTCCTGAATAAATGTATGTTTACGAATTTTCTAACTTATACTTTGTTGTCTCCTCTGCTAACAGTCTGGTTTTATACTTTTTATTGTCCAAAATTTCACTAATAGTGTTATTTCAAAGGTTAATGCAGTTCTGTTACAGTTAAATAGTGGGAAAAAACCAAATCATTTGCTCATAAATTTTCAAGAACGTTCAAACTGATTTGTATCTGGACATCGTTTTTAAAAATATAAACAAACAGTATGCATCTACTTTAATTCTGTAGTTTGAGGTAAAGAAGAGTATCCAAAATGGATTTAACACTTTCTTTTTTAATAGATAACTTTATCGATTCTGACTCTAAGGCTTATTTAAAATAAATTTGTATTATGTTCTTGTTCTTTGGATTTGAAAAAGTTGATGTAACTGCACAACAGATGTGTTTTTGAAAGCTGTGTATAAGATAACTTTTAAATGAGGTAAAAGCAAAATCTGTGTGGGCTACTGGAAAGAAACTTCAAATTCCTGTATTTTGTTTTGTCTTTCATAAAATATAACTACAGGAGAAAAACTCTGGTGTTATTTTAAGAGAGTCAGTGTGGTAAGTGATTGAGAGCACCATCTGGAGCCTGACTGCCCTGATTTAACTCCTGGTTCACTATTAACTGTGTAACCTTGCACAAGTTACTTAACTTCCCTGTGTCTTAGTTTCCTCAGCTGTCATGTGTAATAAGAATGGCCGTAAGTGTTATATTGATATTTGTTAAGGCCCTTAGAAAGATGCCTGGTATAGTAACTGCTTTTTGTGTTTGCTATTATTTTCACGTAAAATAGCATCGGCATCTTACTAACGAAAGGAAGATATTGTGGCCAATAGTTAAAATTAACACATTCTTATTTTTGATGCCAAGAAGGTAACGTTTTGTGCTTGAAAACTTTAAAAGAAGTAAGATTCATGAAAAGTTCTCAGATTTCTGTCCATTCTGATTGAACTAGAATTCTAAAATTAATCAGGTTTGGGGACTGGAGGGTTGAAGTCACATACACAAAGAAGTCATTGAATATAAGATTCATTAAGGAATTTGTTCAGTCAGTAAAGCAGTTTGGGGGGAGAATATTACCTAGCTGTAGAGACAATGGATTGTTGCAATGGGTGTCCAACAGTACAAGGTACAATTCACCATCATGAATTTTTAAAACATGAAGCATACCACGCAACCAGGGGTAAAACAGAAAGCATTTATTGTTAGCGCTCTTGGCTTCTTCAAAATTTCATTAAGCCAGATTACCCATTCTCTAAGTGTCCCAATTCTAGTTTTGTTGTATTTGCTATCAGTGATTATTCTGATTTTAATATAATGAAGTGGCCCTGGCTGGTGTGGCTCTGTATTGAGCACTGGCCTGCGAACCGGAGGGTGGTAGGTTTGATTCCCAGTTCAGGGCACAGGCCTGGGTTGCAGGGCAGGTCCCCAGTGAGGGGAAGACTAGAGGTAACCACACACTGATATTTCCCTTTCCCTCCCTACCCCTCTGTCTACAAATAAAATATTACATATATATAAAATGAAGTGATGACTGAAGTTTTGTACATTTATTTCTGTGGTGGCAGAAAACCTCCACCTAATGAAATCTTTGTAAAGAGCAAAAGGTAAGTTCATGCAGAGCCCATTTGTCGATTTTTTTCCTTTCATTTTAAACTTGTTAAAAACAAGTGCTTAAGTGACAACAAGGTGTGTGTAAGAGCTTTCCTAATTCTCATAAACTGCAGACATATATTTTGGACATAGTCAAGGTTTGGTCCTTTCACAAAGTTTTCTTTAGGAGCAAGTATGAAAGAATTCTAATTTGTTATCCCCAGAATTGTTATAATTGGATAAAAAGAAGAAAATGTACCTGTTAGCTGCAGTTAAGTTCCATTCTTATGGCAGTGTTATTAAACATCATTTACATTGCATCAGCAAGTAACAACCAAACCTTTATTTTTTTTTTCTTGTTTTTTTATTTGGCAAATTTGAAAGCATGAAATAGCCAAGGGAAGATTTTTTTTTCTCCCTGGTATCTATATGATACACTTTGGGCTCAGTGTTTAGATAACTCTAATTTTTGACTTAACGTTTCAAGGTATTTACAGCTTGAATTGGATCACCCCCTCCAAAAAAAAAGGTATATTGAAGTCCTAACCCCTTAGAATGTCTTTGTAGAAAAAGGTTAAACTGAGATGATTACAGTGAGCCCTAATCCAATATACATGGTATCCTTATTAAAAGGAAATGTGGACACAGATGCACACAGGGAGGAAGTTGGGAAGATGAAGGCAGAAATTGGGGTGATGCTTCTACAAGTCAAGGAGTGCCAAAGATTACCAGCATACTACCAGAAGCAAGGAGACAGGCATGGACAGATTTTCCCGCAGCCCTCAAAGAGAACCAACCCTGAGGACACCTTGGTCTTGAACTAAAACTCTTTAGAATTGTGAAACAAATTTCTCTTATTTCAACCACCCAGCTTGTGGTACTTTGTTATGGCAGCCCTCAACCACCCAGCTTGTGGTACTTTGTTATGGCAGCCCCAGAAAATTAGTGCGTAAGAGAATTTACATTCCAGTGGCATCATCAAAAATTATGTGGCTTCCCCCTTGTGCACTAAGGTTCCAGTAGAAGTGGTTTGTGTCAAGAAAGGACCGAGGTTCTTGGCCTCTGGGGGTAAGAGGAATGCCGGGCTCTTTGTTTCCCACGGTTGAAACGTGTCCTCTGACACCTGTGCAGCTATAATTGCACTCATACCTGCAAGTGGCCACTGGAGCTCACCAGCCTCTCTGAGCTGAACTGCCTCATTTCCTTCCAGCTGCCAGTTACTGCAGGGCTGCATCTTTCCCAACCCAAGGACGTTCCAGGAGTTGGCAGTGGTAGGAGGAAATTCATTACTGAGACGTTTCTGCACTGGCATTAGGTCCATTTAGGATGTGGTGAGAATTTGTCTTTGGCCAGGGGTATTTCATCCTCTACACCTTCCTGCTGGCTCCTTAAGATCCATGTGCCTGATGCTGTAATTCAACTAGAACCAATTGTGTTGCTCCGTTCTTAAAACTCTTCATTGTCCTTTGGATAAAATCCAAATGTCTTACTGTGATTTATAAGGTTCTGCATAGTTCATTTTTTCTTAAGCCTCACCTCATCCCACTGCCCCACTTGGTCTTCTCCACATTGAATTCCCCTTGCTGGAAGGCTCTTTCTCTGGCGCTTCCTCTGGCTGCCTGCTCCCAGTCAGGAGTAAGCTGAAGTCACTACCTCTGTTAAGCCTTGTGTCCACTCCATCTAAAGGCAGGTTTCTCACCCTCTGTTGATGTGGTGGCACCTTGTTTAAATCATGTGCTTTGTTGTGTCTTCCTCATTAGAATTTAATTCCTAATTAAATTCCCCCATGACAGGTGGATCACAAATGTGTCATTTACATCTGTTCCCCCATCAAGTTACACAGTGCCTAAAACCTAGTATGGTGATCTGTTATACACTGTGGATTTGACCGACTTTCCATAATTCCACAGGTAGGCCAAGAACTTGCAGTGGAACCATTTTCAAAAAAATAAAACAACAATGCATGCCTAAGCTAGACACAGAATTCATCAGCTGATCTTAATAAAATAAATGTCCAATGAAAAACCAAGGTGCTAAAGGGGTAATTCCTTTGTCAACCTTTTACCACTTTATTAAAATGATGAGACCCATTTGTGGAGGACAACAATGAAGTTTAGTGGGTTGTTTTTTTTTTTTTGTTTGTTTTTTGGTCTATGTAAAAATGCGTGCAAGTAGCTGGAATTTGTATAGTAACTAATGTCTGATTTTAAAAAATGAAGATTTTTGTTAGCTGGACGTTGCAACGACTAGAACTTCATGAATTGTGCACTGCTGACCAAGACCTGATTTTTAGAATGTCCATCGTGTAACTTTAAATTAGAAATAACAGCAACAATATAGTACAGTGGAAGGAACATTGAACTTGTTAACAATTCTTCCATTTAACACAGGATCCTTGAGTCCTGATTTCCCTGACGGTATCCTCATTAGAGGGATAGGTGGTTTTTATTATTTTTTTTTTTTTAATTTTCTTTATTCATTAGAGAAGTTCTCCCTTTCGCTGAAGCCTAATATGTGGTAAGCAGAACTGCCCTGGTTCAAGCAGACGGGGGAACCGAGTTGCCCCTTTGCCACCCCTTCCCATTTGCTTTCAAAACCCTTTTCTCCCAATGCTACAGTGTGCTTTTAACCATTTTTCTCCTCTCGTTCATTATATTGTTTAGGTTTCTTGACTTTTTGTTTTAAGTTTTCTTTTTTAAGCTAGAGCCCTGTATTCACATATGAAAAAAGCAGAATAAATTTAACCAGTGTATTATCTCAATATTTACTTAGGCATTTTCAAGTTGGTATGTTCTCTCCAGTACCTAGGTACCCCATTAGATTGCATTAGCACATGGAAAATACCACCGTCTACCTATTGGATTACTTTGTGTCACCAAATTAGAAGTAATGGGCAGATTGTGGTAATTTAAAAATTCTAAGCTTCAAATGCTATAGGATGGCATCAATTTGAGTGAATTATAACCATAGCAAAAGAATTGGAAAAAATAACAAAATAACATTTTAATAACTGCTTGAGAATGGTAGGAGGAATTAATTTAAAAAATGACAAGAAAGTTGGATGAAGAAAGTTGTCAAAAGTCCTGCTGATGAGCTTATATTGTGGTGGGAAAGCCAGAGGAGCAGCAACATACTTCTAGGTTGTGATGAGTGTTAGGTGGTGAGTGTTACGCTCTAAAAGGGTAGGAGGGCTGGAGAGCCACAGGAAGATAAAACTCGTTAAGTCACTGTCAAGGTTCACATCCAGTGACCCCATCGCCGCTTCTCCTCTTGGGCTGTCCCAGGTGGACTCAGGATCATGGGCCCACTGCATCTGCGCTTTGCGGTTTTCCTTGGACCCTCCACACAGCATGAACTGTACTTCCCATAATATTTGCAACGCTTACTAAATACTAGCACTATTTTTAATCACTTATTTTGTGCTCATGATCCCTTTCTATCAGTTATCCTTATTGTGTCCATTGCTCCCCCACCCCAGTTAGAATACAAATCTAAGCACTTCACCATGATCCACCAACCCCTGCATTGTTCAGCTTCTGTCTCCCTCTCTGGCTCTCCCTCACACCCCATCCCTCTGTCTCTACTCCTCAGATGTCTCTAACACGACAGATTTACACGAGTTGTTCCATTTTGGGAGCCCACTCCTTCCTCAAGATGGTACACTTTTTGTGGGCAAGCAGGACCCTGTTTTACTCACTGTCGCATATCCAGAACTGAGAACAGTGCCTGGTACATACATAGTAAACAATATTTGATGAGAGAACACTATGAAAGAATGCAGGGGTGTTGTTTTAGGGAAGACAGAAAAGGGAAGACAGAGAGCTGAGGACATAGATGACAGCTGAAGGGAAACCTGAATGGTAGAACTGAAGAAGCCACTCATCCGAATATCTGGGGGAGACTGAAGTTTTTGACAGAGCCCAATAAAACAGTATCTCTCTTCCTCTCTGTGGTCCTGAATACAGCAGGAAATAAATGAGTTGGCAGATAGGGACCAAAATATCATCTGTATTACATTTTCATTCATATTACCTGTATTTGTTGAATGTCTGCCATGTGCCAATCATGTTCTAGGGTGCATAGGGAGGGGTACAGTACAGCACAAAATGATGCCCTTTCCTCGTGGAGCTTACCTCCCATTTAAGGCTGGGGAGGCATGAGAAGAAAATGTGCTTCCTCAAATTCAACCAGACTGACCCCCCTCCTGTGGACCGTGACTGAATTATCATCCCCACACTGCAAAGGCAAAGCTTGCTTACTCCCTCCAGGGGTTAAGGGCAGGCAAGGGACAAAAATGCCTTTTCATCAGATCCTCTCCCCATCTCCCATTGAGTGTTTCCAAGGGGGGGCAGTCTCGAAGTAGGGCCCAGAAAATGTGGTGTCCCAGCAGCCAGGTAAAAATATGAATGTATAAATAATTTTGTGAGCAGAATGGCTGTTAAAATTAAAACATAGCTTTTAAATGACCATTTACATAATTTTCTAAATTTGCAAATATTGGCAGAAATGGATCAAAATACTCAAATGTAACTTATCATATATGATGGATATTTTTCCTTTACAGCTGATTGAGGGGGTGGGGGGAATTAACAACACTTGCACACTTTCCCCCTAACTACCTTCTGTAAATATGAAGAACCTCACAGATTTATTACATGTTTTTATATTTTACCACAAGGTGGCACTAAAGTGCTGTTGTTTCTGTTTTAGAATTTTCTAGCAATCTAAAGAATGACTAAAGAATGTACCTATCTTTTCTTTTAAACTCAAAAGCAATATTTAAGTGTATGAAATGCAAAGCTTTGTAAATGTGGGAATAAATTTTTTCAAACATACTCTAAAAGAAAATAATACAAACCTATATAAATTACCAAATTACATGAATATGTATCTACCACTCAGTATAAGTTTCAGGGGTGGGAGAAAAATTGATTCAGTATTGTTGTGGTCCTTCTACTAAGCGTGAACAACTTTAGTTGACTGGATATTATTTTGGGCTTTACAACTCCTAGATATTACCCAAGCTCAAATAGGATGTTTGATCACAAGAAAAGTCATTCTTAAGGGGGCGCATGGCAAATTCCTTTAACTAAACCAAAGACCATCTGAGGCATTGCAGTTAACTTGCTTTGTCTGACAGTAAATTCATCAAAACTTTTCTCTTTTCCATAAAAATTAAAGATACAAATTAAACCAAATATAGAGTAGAAAGAGCAATTAACCTAGATATTAGCTCCAGTTCAGCCGATAAGTTGGTGTGTTGCCTTGGGTAATTGAGTTGTCCTCTGTGGGTCTGGTTTCTCACTGGTAAATGAGATTTAACACATGCTCTCCAAAGTTCCTTCTGTCTCTGAGAACTCTCAAAGTATCACGGAGAAAAGAGTTTGGCACAACATAGGGCAGAACTTTCTAACAGCCAGAGCTGCCCAAAGATGGACTCTACTAACATGCTAACCCTAAATGTATCTGAGAGTAACAGATGCTGTTGAGCCTTCTTAAGTCTTAGGCCTTCAGCATGATTTCATGATTTCATCTTGCTGAACTATGACAGAACTGTTGTGCAGCCTAAAACTCACCCAGCCTTTTCTCCTTTCTTCTCTCCTTGATGCAGAGTCCAAACTGCACTTTGGTCTCATGGTTCTAGAAGTTCCCCTCAGGCCCCTCCCCATGTTACCTCACAAACATGTCCCCTAATCTCTTGCATAAGTAATCCAGTATAGGTGACTGCTTCTCAAAGGACCGAAACTTGCACAATCTTCTAGCAGAGAGTCATGCTTTGGAGGAGGGGGGCTTGCTACATCAGAGTCAGGGTACTTAAGATCCAGGGCCCCATCCCAGACCTACTATATAAGAATCAATGGAGGTGGCATGCCTGATTTAAAAATCTTCCCCAGACGATTTACATGCAGACTGTCCTGCATGAATCTAAACTCTTCAGGCGCCAGCATGAGTAGATTCTGAGGTACAGATAACGGTAAATATGGTACACATTCCTTGAAGAAAACAATCCCCCCCGCAAAAAGTTGAAAAGCTCAATAAGTGTGTGTTATTTTGAAACAAAGGGAGCAATCTGGCGAAGTTCTTATAATGTTTTCTCTCCCACCTTAAGGTCCTCCATTTTCTCTTTCATACTGAAATTTTAAACACATTTCCTCATAATGTTCTATGAAATGGATGCATGTATTTAACACTAACGGGAAGGAGAGAGAGAGGGAGAAAATGAATCAAATTTTGCCACCCCAGACCCCAAGAATAGCATTTTTGGCATCATCATCCTAACATCCAGCACGTTGGTCTAGTTTCCATAGCTTGCTTTGCTCCTTTCCAAGGTGTATGTTGAAAATGACCGATGGTAGTTTGCTTGTGTTTTTAAAAGCATGACCTCAGATTTTTATTTTCTTTTGAAAATGACTTTAAAGACATTTTCAAAAGTCAGGATTGTTAATAGTTTCATTCTAATTTCCACTAGAGTCCCTTCATTTGAAGAGACTCAAAGCAGCTGTCACTAAACAACAAGAAAGGTTTATGGTGTCTTTTTTGAGGCATCAGGTATCTAGGTCAGAAAAAGGAAGTTCACACAGAATGAGAAGTCTTCTTTCCACATGCTCCCACAGCTTCTCTTTGAGTGTGAAATCTCTCATTGCCTTCTCTTCTAGACTTCTTTCCAAATATGTCAATGTAGATGAAGAAGAGCTTTCCAGAACATTTCAGCTGCTGCAGCAGAACCACCCCAAGGGCTGTTTTGCTGCATGCACTTTTTTTTTTCATGGAATACACAGTTTGCGTGTAGTTCTTTGAAATAATTGTCTTACACTAAGGTATTTCCAAAAATGCTGAAAGTTTTATTTGCAATTTCGAGGGTGTGAAAAGGAACCCAATTCCATGATGGGACTTTGTGTTAATACTTTGGTCCTCTTAACAAATTCTCAGCATGACTAGGTGATCATCCTCCCAGTTTTCTATCATGATTTTTCGACCTTTACTTTTCTATTACAACATCTGGTTTCTTTAACACTCACAGAATTTTTTTTTTTTGCCTCTTTCTGTTTCTCACCAGTTGTTTCTGCACTCAGACTGTGGGATCCATATGTGGTTCTGTAATTCAGCAGTTGTTCCCTTGAGTCTCATTCTCCACTTGGGTTAGATTTGAAAGGGAAAGATCAGGGAAAGAAAATCAGATTTAGAAAGAGTTAGGCATACGTAGGAGCCTATTTCTGATATTTATCCTAATGTTTTGAAATTTGAGGTCAATATGGGTCTCCAGGCGTAATGAAAAAGGTATCTGGCCTCAGGGTCTCACAGTGTGTCAGGAGACTAAAAAATTTTAGTGGTGTTTTGAAAAGGGCTGTCTTCAAGAATGGCCTTCAGCCAGTCACATCGGAAGCTCACTGCCATCCTCATATCCCGAAGTTCCATCTGTTCTGCACAGGTGGCATTTGCTGCTGGCAACACTCCTCGACCCTTGTCTCAGCACCCGGTGGAGTAGAGGGGAGAGGGCCCAGAAGCCCAAATTCAACCACTGGTTTAGCTTAAAAGGATGTTTTTGCTAGCCATTTTGTATTGCTATTTTTTGTGCTTCAAAATGATTATTGTTATTTTAAAGTATCCCTGAAAAAATAGGTGCTATTTCCTGTGCACAATAGGACCTCTCTAGGGACATGGAGACTCAGAAGAAAAATACGAGTACAAGCACCTATTTAAGACTGCACGCCTCTGTGGCCCAATGTGGGAGCTCCTCCATCCCAAAGCCCCAAATACAACAAATGCAGAGGCATCAGAGCATAGAAACAACAGCATTTATCTTGAGGGCTCAGTTGTTAGATACATATTAGATGTCTGATTAGACCTGATATTCTTTCTTTATCCCCTGAATCTATAATGTTTTCAAATGTTTATATATGTGTATGTGCATGTAGGTATCCATATATGTGTGTGTGTATTTACACATTTTTTATTTTTAATTTATTTTTTATTTTTTAACTTTTTAAAATATATGTTATTGATTATGCTATTACAGTTGTCCCATTTCTCCCCCATCATTCCTCTCCACCCTGCACACCCCTTCCCACCCACATTCCCGTCCTTTAGTTCATGTCCATGTGTCATAAGTTCTCTAGCTTCTACATTTCCCATACTATTCTTGCCCTCCCCCTGTCTATTTTCTACCCACTGTCTATGCTACTTATTCTCTGTACCTTTTCCCCTCTCTCCTCGTCCCCCTCCCCTGTTGCTAACCCTCCATGTGATCTCCATTTCTGTATTTCTGTTCCTGTTCTAGCTGTTTGTTTAGTTTGCTTTTGTTTTAGGTGTGGTTGTTAATAGCTGTGAGTTTGCTGTCTTTTTACTGTCATATTTTTTATCTTCTTTTTCTTAGGTGAGTCCCTTTAACATTTCATATAATAAGGGCTTGGTGATGATGAACTCCTTGAACTTGACCTTATCTGAGAAGCACTTTATCTGCCCTTCCATTCTAAATGACAACTTTGCTGGATAGAGCAGTCTTGGACGTAGGTCCTTGCCTTTCAAGACTTCAAATACTTCTTCCCAGCCCCTTCTTGCCTGTAAGGTCTCTTTTGAGAAATCAGCTGACAGTCTGATGGGAACTCCTTTGTAGGTGACTGCCCCCTTATCCCTTGCTGCTTCTAGAATTCTCTCCTTCATTTGGATCTTGGCTAATGTAATTATGATGTGCCTTGGTGTGTTCCTCCTTGGGTCCAACTTCTTTGGGACTCTCTGAACTTCCTGGACTTCCTGGTAGTCTATTTCCTTTGCCAGATTGGGGAAGTTCGCCTTTTTTATTTGTTCAAATAAGTTTTCTCCTTGTTGCTCTTTTTCCCCTTCTGGTACCCCTATAATTGGGATGTTGGGATGTTTAAACATGTCCTGGAGGTTCCTCTCCTCATTTTTTTGGATTCTTGTTTCTTCCTTGTTGTCTGTTTGGTTGTTTCTTTCTTCCTTCTGGTCCACTCCATTGATCTGAGTCCCAGTTTTCCTCCCATCTCTGTTGGTTCCCTGTGCGTTTTCCTTCATTTCACTTATTGTAGCCTTCATTTGTTCGTCTAATCTGTGAGCAAAATCAACCAATTCTGTGAGCATCCTGATCACCAGGGCTTTGAACTGTGTATCTGATAGGTTGGCTATCTCTTGGTCACTTAGATAAATTGGCTCTGGGGCTTTGATTTGTTCTCCTGTTTGAGCCATTTTTGGTTGTTTTTTTTTCCCCCCCGGTCTGGTCGCAGCTGTTATGTAGTGAGGGTTGGAGCCTTAGGTGTTCCCCAGGGCAGGGCAGCAGAGTCGCTGGGTAGTGATGCTGTATGTGGGGGTGGGGTCCGAGAGGGAACAATGGCATTTGCTCTGCTCTCTCTCGGATTTCAGTTCCTTCCGCTGCTTCCCTTTTGCCTGGATTATCTGCCCAAGTATGTGGGACCACCTGGTCAGCCAGCCACCTTGCACGGGCTCACTGGGTCTGCACCATTGCCACCCTGTGCACGGGGTTCGCTGGCTGCCGTCTGTGCACCTGGGGTCTGCTGGCCGCTGCCTGCATACCTGGGATCTGCCATCCGCTGCTGCCTGTGCACCGGGGTCTGCCAACCTCCTCTTTTTCCTGCCGTGACTCTGCCCCTCTTACCGGTCTGGATGAATGGTTGTTGGACTTCTGTACAGTTCAATTTTCTACAAGTTCCAATTGTTTTCTTGTTTCTAAATCTTTGTTGCCTTTAATTTTCATTGTACGAGGAGCCACAGTGTATCCACCTATGCCTCCATCTTGGCTGGCAGTCTATTTTTTAAATTTTTTTATTGCTGTTCAAGTACAGTTGTCTCCATTCCCCCCACCACTTATTTACATATTTTTAATATACATATTCAGCTTTTACCTTTAGGTGGTAGGTTTGGCATTATGCTTTTATAAAGGCAACTGCTGCTTTTCACAGGTCATGTGATTGCATCAGGTCAAATATCTGGGGTGTCTTTTGGATGAAATGTATGATAAACCCTAAGTGATCAGGACAAATTCTGGGCTATTCATTCCAGAAAGAGGGGCATTTTAAAGCTCTTTTGGACCCATTCTGCAAAATAATTTTCAGCATGAGCTCACCATGGAGACCAGAAGTTTGAAGTACTTGATCTCAACTTGCAGAAAAAGGCGGTTACCTTTGAGGTTCATTCCGCTGATTTTCCATAATCCTGAAAATGGTTTCCAATAATTAGATTTTGATAAAGGATCAGCACCTATAAAACAGGGTTGGGAAACTATGGCCCAGAGGCCGGAACTAGTGCAACATGTGCTTTTAAAAAAAGAAAAAAGTTTTATTGTAATATAGCCACATCTATTTTGTTTGTATTAATTTATGGTTGCTTTCACGCTTCAGTGGCAGAGTTGAAGAGTTACGATAGAGACCGTATGGTCCATAAAGCCCCCAAATATTTACCACCTGGCGCTGTACAATAAAAACAATATGAACAACCTCATAGAAAACAAATAGGCAAGCATAGGAGAGTATACCAAATATCCACTAAGTACGTGAGAAGATGCACCTGTCATCAAAAAAATAAATTTAAACTGCACTTTGATTTCATTTCATAGGTATCAGATTTGCAAATATTTAAGTCTTAACAATATCAGTTGTTGGAAGGATGTAGAGTAATTGGGTTTCTTATTCTCTGCTGAAGAAAGCACAAATAAGTACAGTCAACTTTTAAAATTGATTTTAGAGAGAGAGAAAAAAGAGAGAGACACATCAATTTGCTGTTGCCCTTACTTATGCAATTCATTAGTCGATTCTTCTATGTGTCCTGACTGGGGATCAAACCTACAACCTTGGCATATCAAGACAATGCTACAACCAACTGAGCTACCTGGCCAGGGCCAAGTTAAGTCACTTTTGAGAGCAATTTGACAATATCCCATAATGGTGAGTGTACATAATTTATGACCCAGCAATTCCACTCAGACACACACACACACACACACACACACACACACACACACAATACATTTTACAGAAACTCTTGCATCTGTGAATGAACAAGGACACTTGTACAAGAATATTTATTCATGGTAGCATTGTTAGAAAAAAATAGAAATGAATTTAATATTAATGAGCAATGGCCAATGAAAATTTTTAAATGGAATACTACATAATAATGAAAATGAATTAACAGTTGCCACATATTTCATGACTATGAATAAAACTCACAGGCTGAGTGAAAAAAGCAAGCTGAAGAAGAGTACAGAATTATATTATTTATATATGCAAAATGATACTATACATTGTTTAGGGATACACACATATGAAAAACATAAACATACGCATGGGAATTAATTACAAAATTTAGGAAAAGGCTTACTTCCGAAGGAGAGGAAGAAAGAAAGGAATATGATTGGGGAGGAGTACAAAGGGAGCTTCAATTTCATTTGTAACGTTTTATTTCTTTGGCTGGTTGCTGGAGACTTAGATTTTTGTTCCTTTTGTAAATTGGAAATATTTCATAAAAAGTAAAATTCAGTATGCTTGAGAGCTTTTAATCCAGTCAATCATTATAGCACTGCCAGAGAGGCCCCCCTCTCCCCAGTCTCCCAAGTGTTTGTTTCCATAATGGAGCATCTTGGGTGCATTCACGTAGCAGGTACAGCCTTTAAATGCACTTGTGCAGGCTCTGTATTTACAAGGGTGCTTGGGTGAGGGGGTGAGTGGGACCAAAGTTCAGCTTGTCCTCTAAGCAACAAGCCTGTGCCCTTTGAACAAAACCCCCAAGGTGAGCATCACCCGAAGTAGGTGCCTTCTTTAATGCCACCAAGCACTCTGCAGTATATGCAGAAACACAGCAGCTGGGCTCCACGTCCTGTGATCTAGCCAGTGGATGCTACAAATTCACTCCTGCAGAGTTGTGAAAAAAATAGAAAGAGGAACCAGTCTGGAGGCAGAGTCTCCATTAAGTTTATTTTTTACTTGCCATCAAAATTTTGATTCATTCCTATATCTTTCTAGGTTCTTATGGTTTATGTAAGAGCTGATTGTTTTTTCTAGTTATCTGGAAGTGTATCTTAAAAATTAGTTTGTTTTGCTCTCGTAGGACATCTTATCTAAAAAGTGGACTAATTTCCTATTATCTTTAATGCAAAGCACATGTAATATAGCAACTGGAAGAAACACAAACACTTTGACAGAAATTACCTCTTTTCTACAACATCCTTTGCTCCTGATATTTTGTCTTACACAAGTTGCAAATTTGAATCCTCCTTTTTTACCTGCATCTGATGGACAACAGCAATTTATTCTTCAATATAATCTACATCTCTCCTTTCACCAAACTCTAATGTTCTCCTTTCACCTAAGTTGCCAGCCCTAAGATTTTATTCCATGAAAGTAAAGAATAAATTTCCCTAAGTGTGGTTCATGGACCATCTGTATCACATCCATGTGATGTACATCAAAATGCTGATCCTACACTCCAGCCCTATTAAATCACTTTCCTTTTTTTTATTTATTGATTTTCAGGGAGGGAGAAAGGGAAAAGGTAAGAGAGGCATTGATTTTGTTGTTCCATTTATTGACGCATTCATTAGGTGATTCTTGTATGTGCCCTGACTGTGGATTAAACCCATGCGTGACCTGGGTGGATTGGGACAATGTTCTCACCAACTAAGCTATCTGGCCAGGGCCTAAATCACTTTGCATTTTTAATCAAACTTTGCAGGTGATTTTTATGCTTACTAAAGTTTGAAAACTACTGCTTTAAAAGAAAGGAAATGAGTTAATTGGCAAAATAAAATCAATCAGTATAGTCTAAAATTGTTACTTAGAAACAGCAGAAAATTGAAGAACCCAAATATACTATTTTTCCTCACTTCACCTACTTATGAGAAAAATAATGGAAATGATTTAGACAATGGAAGCCAATGAAAGGGAGGCTCAAGGGGACCAGACAAGAAGCTAGAAGCCCAAGCCAGAGTTTTGCTGTGATGATCTCTAGCTGATCACAGTATCCGATCGTTTCAGATTGCTTATCTATAAAGCTAGAGGGCTGCCCATCTATAAGTTCTCTTTCACACCTACAATTAGAAGAAATATGTAATCTCTAAAGTTTGAAGTCAAGGCGTATCTGTATACACTGACTCTCTAGCACAAATTTGTTGTATGTTAGCCATGTGCCCAACCAAGGCATTGTTTTTAAAGACAAATGCCTGAATGCAAAAATGAAAATCTTGTTAAAGTCCGCATTAACTCCTTTTCGTTTGTTTTTTTTTTTTACTTACATGACATGAACAGTCAACTTTATGACAGTGACATTTTTAACCTTGTCTGCCTTAAATTATTCATGAAAATGTCTTTAATATAGAGTAAAACAACCCAAAGGCATAGTAAAAAGCAAGAAAGGAGGTGCCCATAAAGCAGTATTTGATACAAATAATGATTCTGTGGGGTCTATTAAGCCACACAAGGCCACAAGAGGAAGGAATGCTGATCATTAACATCAAAGTTGCTGCTGGCTTCTGAGTGGTGGTCAGCGCTCAAACCTTTTGTTGTCTGGAGAAACTGTTCAGTATTCAGAAATATCAACTCTTTTGATCCTTACAAAATAAATATCCATGTTTTAGGGTTTTAAAGAATGTGAGAAAGCAGTCTGAATTTCGGTCACCAAAATTCTGTATCCTCGATGGTACAGAATTACTAAGATTTAGCTACCAAGTACATATCAAGATAGGTATAGAGATCTCAGATGAATTGAGAGGCTTGTGGAGGTACACTTTTAATTTGCTATATAGCTAAAACCCAAATATTTACGTCATATTAAAGGAGGCTTTTTCTCTCCTCTTCAAAATCTTTTTTTTTTCCTTCCTATTTGCATAATTCCCAAAGTCTTCGCCCGTTTAACAGTGGAGAGTCATTTGAAACTTAACTGAATGCTGGAGGCAAGTTCTATTTTTTCAGGTCATCCAATTTAGGAGATCCAATTTCTGCAGAGGGTGGGGGAGGGAAAACCAGACTTCTCGTCTTTAGATCCTTCCACCTTCAACCCACAACCTGCCACACAAATAGAGCCAAGTCAGGGATTTTTGCCTTGAACCACCACCACCACAACCTTGTCACTCAGGCCCGATAAACACGCCCCTCTGGTCCCGGTCTTGACCAATGGCGGCTACACTTCTTGCATAGTAATGAGCTCGAGACCTCCCCGGGCCAATGGCGCTCCAGGAGAAGGGTTAGTTTTGCATGTACCTAAGTTATTTGCATAAACCAGCGGCTGTGGGCTTGGGAACCCGAGCGTGCAACCCTAGAAGGGAAAAGGACGCGAGGAGGTTGAGGCGCGGCGGCGGCGAGCGAGCGAGAAAGATCCCGGGTGTTTGTGCGAGAGCCGGGCGGGGGGCTGGGGCGAGGGACCGGCATGGCTGAAGGCTGCGCTCCGCAACCTTGAAAAGCGGCTGCGGCGAAAGGCCGGGGACTGGGAGGCGGGTGCGATGGCAGAGCTCGGTTTCCGCAGCTGCGCCCGGCCCGGCCCGTTGGCCTGAGCCACCGGAGGAGCAGAGCTGCCACTGCGCTTCCATGGAGCAGCGGGAAGGGCGAAACTCCGGAGCGCCGCGTCCCAGCGCTGTTGCCGTGGACTGCTGAAGGGGCCGAGCCCGCGCGACCGCCGAGACAGGAGAGCCGCGGCTCCAACCCGCAGGCCGGCCGCCCAGGGGCGGCGGGGGGCGTCGGAGGGCAGCGGAGACGCGCGGAGCGAGCGGCGCCGCGGGAGAGGCCGGTTCAGGAGGCTGCCGCAGCAATGCCGGGCCCGCTGGGGCTACTGTGCTTCCTCGCCCTGGGGCTGCGCTGCTCCACTGAGCCCAGCGGCGCGGCGCCGCCTCTCTGCGCGGCGCCCTGCAGCTGCGACGGCGACCGTCGGGTGGACTGCTCCGGGAAGGGGCTGACGTCCGTGCCCGAGGGGCTCAGCGCCTTCACCCTAGCTCTGTGAGTGTGGGAGGCGGGGCAGAGGGGGCGCGCGGGGGGGGGGGGGAGCGGGATCGGAGGAAGGAGGATTGGGGGTCGGTGGGGGGGGCGGAGCCAGTGGTCAGTCCACCCCACCCTCATGTCTCGAGGAGGGAGGGGGCGCCGGTCACCTGTGTGTGTGGGTGCTTGGCACCAACTCCGGCGCCGCGGGCTTTCCAGAGTTGGCCAGGCTGTGTCCGAGCCGGAGGTAGCTCTTTTTACAGACTTTTCGGGCACAGTCACTCCCCGCCCTCCACCACCAAGTGTGTCTGGGTATCTGGGGCCAATGAGGAGGGAGGAATCTGGAAACGCTTGCCCCTGACACCCTTTTCGCGCGACCTTCCCATTTCACGCGGGCCCCTGCTCAGCTGGCAAGAGGTTTGCAGTCCTCTTGCAGGCAAGGGTGAGGGCGCCTAGAACTTGGCTTAAGTCTGCAGACGCAGGCAGATTTCTTGGGGAAGCACCTGGAGCTCCTGGGTTCCAGCATGTGGGGAGAAGAAACACCTGTACTTGAGGGCGAACCTCCTTCCAGTTTGGTCCTATCCAGGTAGAGCGACCTAGCACCTCGGTCTAGTTCCACTCTGGACTCCCCAACAAACGCCAGGGCTCTGGAGTGGGCAGGGAAACCAGGCCAAAATGAGGGAGAAGGAGGGGGAAATTGCAGGTTTCTCTTGGTGAAAATACTCTTCTTACCCAACAAGACATTTTCAAGAAGGAATTCTAACCTGAAGGACAGGATGTTGGAGGAAAAAGTTGCAGAGCGTATGTTTTGCCCAATTGGAAAGGTAGGCAGCAGTTTTCTGCTGTGCCGTGACCAACGGAACTTTCCTTTTGGGCTGCCTGCGGTGGGAAAACTCTCAAACGGTTCTGACTTAAAATCTCCCTCCTCAAACGGGGACCCGAGAGCTTTAGACATTCCCTTCAGAAAAGAAGAGGTATCAGAAATCTGTCTAATGCCACCAATAGAGAAAGAATAAGGTAATTGAGTGCAGGGCTTGCTGTACGCTCTTGTTCTTGTGTTGCATGGCCAGCTGAGTGATTAAATCTAGAGCAGTGAAAAAACTGAGAGAAAAAGGGGATTCTGAGAGGCCCTTGCATAAAGGAAATTTCCTTTTACCTTATAGCTACTGAAAGGGACCTCTTAGAAATAGACAGTTTTAAAAGGAATAACAGATCTGGTGAAGAAATTCTTTCTCTTCAGGCCCAAGCGGTGTTGGATTTCTAGGTGGGTAGTGGGACGTGTTCTGTGTGTCCTCTAGTATGGGTTATTGCCTCGGAACCTGTCTCATTCTTTGACCTCCAGTCCCTTTCTCAAGTTGTGTTTTTCCCCCCAGTCTCAGACGTTACTTATGTATTTGAAGACATTTCCCTCCAGTATGGTGAAATTTACCTTTACGCTGAAAAAAGTTCACTTTGCAATGAAGAACAGTTTGCCCACAAAGGCACATTAAGTGGGAAAGTTGTAGTGGAAATGAGGGGAGGTGAGGGAAAGAAGACCTGAGGAGAGAGGACCTGCTGTTCCCCGCCCCTGCCCCAGGTCTTCTTGAAACTTTTAGGAAATTGACACTGGAGAGCTGCCTTTTACCTGAAACCTCTGTGGAGCCTCTCTGTACTAGAAAAGCATAATTTTACTGTTTTGATCATTGTGAAGACCTTGTTTAGCAGATTCCTCGAGTTTAATGAGTAGGCTTGCCCTATAAGAAAAAGGGCTATTTTACATTAGTACCTAAAACCACAAAGAAATAACACATTTTTATGAGAGCACACTCCTCTCTGTAGAGCGTCAGGCATCTTCCTTTAGAATTCACTGAAGGTAGTGAAATGCTGTATTCTCAACCTTGAGCATTAGAAAATGTATTGTTCATGGCTTGGGAAACAGAAAAATAATTGGCACCAGTCCAGATTAGAGTGCCTAAACTATCATCATCATAGTACTTTCTGAGCTACAAGTGGTGAACCAAGTGTGTTACATATATTCTTCTACCTTGACATCCTTATTTCACCCTAATACTCTTCATTTCATCACCACAAGTATATATAGTATATGACCACCCCATTGAAAGGGCATTTCAAGGGCAGTATGTTTGCATTTGGGGAAACCAGCTAGTCCAGTGATTTTCAAAAGCCGAGTTGAGGAGGGGCAGGTACTGTGGGTCTGCACGCTCCACTGTGTCTTACAGGACACTTTTGGCTCATCTGAGGTCTCTTTCCAAATATGCTCTGGCATCACAGCTTTAGTGAGTTTCAACTATACACCAAGGCACAGATCCATGGTTCCCAAACTTCAGTGCACAGACTCCTAACTTCTGGAGCATGTTCATCAAGACCAATTGTGTTAAATAGAAAATTACAAATACAAGAATGGAAGTTAAAGAGATGAGACTGTAATTGTTAACCAAGGTTCTTTTATTTTCTTCTTATTCCTCAGTAGTGTTGTGCTTTCACCTATCTCAGGGGTGTGTGCATTCCACTTGAAGACCCCAGAACTGACAGAGAGCAGGGGTTTCATTGTATCCCCACTTGGAATCCACAGAGCCTGGTCCATGGGAGGCATTAAAAAATGTTGCAGTGGGTAAATAAGGACTCAAGGCCATGCCAAAGGGCAGAACTAGGAATTGGAATTCCAACACCATCCCCACACGCATTTGCCAAATTCAGCCTTCTCACCACTTAGTCTTTGTCCAGATCTGAGAAGGCCCCAGAGAGGGGATCCTTGCCGCTTCTCCTTCAGGCTCGTCTAAACTTGTTCAGTCTAACAGTGTTTGCTTCCTGCTGAAAGGGGCTTTATCTGAGGCTGGGGGCAGAGTCAGTAGTAATCCTCAGGATCGTTGACGGGATTCCCGTGTTCACACCGTTTGCTTCACCTGTAGTGATTATTTATGTTTTGCAACAGCATTCCTCAACCCTGTGTCACAATGCACTGACTTGTCACAATTCACTCTAAAGTGTTTTAAAGGAAGCACGCTTACTTGTATTAAAATTTCAAAGTTTATTTTGTCAAAAGGATTGAAAGTTATTCCTGTGTTATGGTAGTAAAGTCACTCTTAATCACCTATATTCCAAGATTCTTGACTGGGGGAGAAAGAGATGAAGTCACAAGGATGGCAGGGAGGGGATTGTGCACGGTGGTCCTCTGGTACATGTGTCATGACCACAAAGTTTGAGAACTGTAAACCCGGAGCACAAGTCTCCATGTCCTAGATGATGTCTGGTACACGGTTTTAAGACTATAAAGGCTGTTTCTGTGGCTTCATGGCGGTGGTGGTGCATCTGAGCCCTTGATCCTTGTCTGGACCTTGCCACTAAGTAATTGCGTGGCCTTGGGCAAGTCATTCTACTTTGTGTGTGTGTCACAATTTCCTCATCTGAAAAATGAAGTAGTTGGATTCACTAGATTATATCTAAGGCTGTTGGTAGCTTCCAGAAGTTCTGTGATTTTTATAATTCTTGCACAACTTTAGGATGGCAAGGTGAGGATCATGTTCTGATCCTCTCATGAAAAGATCCCAGGAGTAGCAGGATATAATTCTAGTTGAAGTTGCAGAAGCCCATTTATTACCACTCACTTGGAGGAGGAGTTCTTTGTGTTTAGAAGTGTGTGTTAGGAAATTTGCCATGGAGACTTGTTGCAGAATGCATGACTAGCTAAGGCGCTTTTCTAGGGTAGAATAGTCCTGCTTGTTTCCTGTGGGTATGGCTTAACACTTGGAAAATAAAATCACCCTGTTTCAGTAATTTGGATAATGTACAAAAAGTTACTCATTGTCCTCACTTCCATATAATTAGTCATAATCTCTCTAACCTTCACAATGTGAATATCCTGTACACGGGCAGGTTATCAAGCTTTCTATATAAAATTGATGGTTACCTGAGGGACTTCGAAGTATTTTTTAAAATAATCTGTTTTTTTTTTTTTCTCCTTTTGGAAGCATCATCTGAGATTCTTTACTAAGGTTTGTTTTTGTTTTTGTTTTTTTTTTACTACACTAAACGCCTCTCTTGATAGTATCATTTAGACTTCTTTTAATAATAAAATCAATAAAAACAAAAAGAATATTTTCTAGTGTTTCCTCCAATGTCCGGTGTATTCCCTGGTAGGTCAGTAGTCAGTGATGAAATGTTTATACCTTTTTCGATGGTAGAGTTTTGATATTTCTTGATTTCTGTATTACCATCTGTAAATGTCATTGTTAGCTTAGTTGTTAGCTTAGTTTGTGTGGTGTGTCTTTCTAAAGACGTATTTATATTATATAGACGTGAACTTGGTTCTAAACAAGGCCAATATGTGAACAATATGAACATCTTTAGATCCTGTACTTTACAAACTCCTGGGTTCGGTTTAACTGCAAGAGAGGAAAGGGCATTCTGCGGGGGATGCCGAGTGACCTGGAGAGTGTCACATACGTAATCCTTCAGGACCTTAGTTTCTTCCCCTTAAAACAAGAAAGTAAACAGCTCTTGTTGCCAAGAGTTCTATTTCTATTTAACTTGATTTTTAGAATACACTTCTAGGGTTTGCTCTGTTAAGTATAGGTGCTTAAATCATGGACTCTCACCCACCAAGAAAACTCCAGGTGCCCAACTCTACTGGAGAAATATTTCCACTGAATGGGGAACTCGCTGCCTTACAAGGCAACAATGTGCTGGGTATGGTCTGAGCAATTCCTAGAATTGGAACCAGTAATTCTCTCATTCTGGGCTCCTTAAGGCTTGTGATCACCACTGATATTTTATGATTTTCAGTCGAACTAAATGCTAAAGACAGTTCTGGTATCACAAGCATTTATTGTCCAGGCACTTGGCTCTTAACATTAGAGTTGTAAGGTAACATTGACAACTTAATCTCTTAGGGAAGATCAAAGTTCTGTACTAGTAGGTGGATCCAGGCAAGTTTAGGCATTTTCTTGGCCTCTGTTAGTCTATCTCTCAAATTCTTATTTTAGTCATCTTTAAATAGTTTAAAGTACATCAGTACTTTAGATTCCTCACTCAGGTTCTAAGGCTTGACAGCCTGCAAGTCTGGATTTTGGTTTCTGGACTCTTTGGTTGTGCCTATCCTTGTATTTTCATTTTTTTATCAATAAATAATGGATATTGGAAGAGATGATGGCTGATGTTTGTCACTGCTTTCAGATTCTCAGAATCTGTGTAGAATGGAAGGCAAAATTTTAAGAATCCTGTAGTGACTTACTGACATTTTTCTAAGACTGTCCCTTACTTTTTCTCTATCAAATATGTATAAAGTTCCATGAAGCACAGTATCCGTTGGTGTGGGCAAGCCGGGATTAAAAATTAAACCCTGCCAAGTGTGTGCTTCACTCTGAAAAATAACTAATGTAACTTAACAGTGTTTTTAAAAAGACAGCTTAAGTCTTTTAATTTTTAAAACTAGATCTCAAGGTTTTGGCTCTAGAATACGTTATACAACTTGCTCTTTAACTGCTTCCCTCAGCCGTCATGTTTTTTGGCAATGATAAAGCTTGTTTTCCTATACCTAAAAGAACCACGGATAACTTTTCCCATTTTCCCCCCAGGTGTGTTCAGTGAAGTGTAGTTTTTTTTTTTTTAAAGCTTCATTGAGGATAATAAAATGCTCTATTTTAAAATTCTTTCAGTAAAAAAGAAAGATCTAGGGCAGTTAGCAAATCAGTACTCTTACACAAAGGCTAATTTGTCTGCCTTTCTTGACATTTGTGTGTGTGTGTGTGTGTGTGTGTGTGTGTAAGTGCTTGATGGTTAAACTGTAGGTGAGGTATCAGCTCTATTGTCTGATGCTGGGTGAGTTCAAAACTGAGTTTAGAAATCAATCCTAGCAGGAGACAGATCATGACTTTGTAGTTCATATACATTCAATAACTGTACAACTTTCTAAAGACATTAGCAAGTTAGTACTCAGATACCCGCCTTAAATGGCAAGACAGAATTATATAGTAGTATACGCTCTTGATTCATCCACCTATGGACAAGTATTTGTTATTAAACTATGTATATGACTGAGACTGTTTTTAGCAAGATTCTTAAAGCATTCTGAAGTGTTCTGTGTCACATACAAACACTTAAGATTGAGTGTTTGAGGTGGTTGTTTTTAGTCTGTAAAGCATGTTTTGATACCACTACATATTTTAATTGTCAAAAAAGCACAGGAGCAAAATTTGACATTATGCATTTCTTATTTTAGATGCAAGTGGTTAAAAGTCAGGAATGCCCTTCTAATAGTCCAGGAAATTAATATATTTTTAAATATATATTTTTATAGTTCTCCTAGCTCTTCTGTACTAAAAGGTCTTATGGAGAAAGCATTGGACCAATTCCCTGTGGCAACATGTTGGTCCATTGGAATATAAGAATATCCTTGTAAGGAAGTGTAAACCATAGATATTTTGGGAGGCAGCTGGGCTGAGAATGGGTATATGTTTAGATCCCAGGCTGGCCTGTTGTCTGTGCTAGTGACATGTGTAGAGGAAACATGTCTGATACATCTCAAGATATATTTAATGAGACTTTATCCTTCATATTTAATTTGTATTTAAGTATTCTGAGCCAATGTAAGTAAAGGTTATTTGTAAGCCCCTTTAGCTAGTGTTTTTCTTCTCTATTTTTACAGTAGAAGAATGTAGCCATTTTTTAGAAACTGTTTTAAATATAACATTGACCATTGAAAGAATGAA
Organism: Glossophaga mutica; assembly: GCA_039655065.1. NCBI lineage: Eukaryota > Metazoa > Chordata > Mammalia > Chiroptera > Phyllostomidae > Glossophaga > Glossophaga mutica. The sequence goes on from CM077308.1 coordinate 27,948,296, forward strand.
ATCTCAATGCACTCTATCAACAAAATATTCCTGATATTTAAATCAGATTTTAGAACTTGCTATCCAGAAAAATCCCCAGTTAGATTTTTCCCCATTCCAGTATATTTTTAAAGTTTTACTTGGGGAAATTTTCCCTCCTAAGGAAGAGTGACAGAAATCGGCAGGGAGATGGCGCCTTTACGTTGGAGCTGCCCTGGCAGGGCCAAGGAATGTGCCTGGAATCGCTTCTGGTCTCACTTCTCCGTTCCCCTCAGGCTGTGAAGTTCTCACTGTAGCTCCTACTATAGACAGCAGAGTAACTTAGTCCACGTGGCGACATTGACACTCCCCTGAGCAGCTTGATTAGAGCTGTTTTCCTGGGAAGGTAGATGGATGTCATTCTCCCTCTCTTCACGTTTCTGGTTTTGAAGGTGCAGGGCAGGAGGTATGCTTCCAAAGTCACAACCTTTTCTCAAACTCATGGGTTTGTGATGTTGATTAACTTCCTGGTTTTTCCATTTTCCTAAGGGGTCAGCTTCATGCTTAGAGACTCTCAGAAAAAAATGTGTGGTTAATGTGTGAAAGGCTTGGTGGCCTAGATTTGCTCAGGAGAGAGAAGACCCCGGGTTGCCGCTCTGTTCTAAATTGTCGCCCTTCCAGTGTGTGTGATCCATCTCAGAGGGCTGCTTTCTTGCAGAAGAGTTATCCAGAGAAGGAGAGCACTATGTCTTGAATAACTTGACACCTTAGAAATTCAGTATTCTAAAGTCTATCAACTCTTTTCTGGAGTGGTGGGAGAGAAAACAAATAATGGTGACTAACATTTAGGTTTCTTAATGTTTTGAAGACTGTTCATGTGTGCTTCTGTTTTAAACACTAAATTAATCTGGCATTTGCATTTTCTTTCTTTTTATAAATTGACTTTAGAGAGGAAGGGTGTGTGTGTATGAGAGAGAGAGAGAGAGAGAGAGAGAGAGAGAGAGAGAGCGGGGTCAAGAGATCGATTTGTTGTTCACTTATTTATGCATTCATTGGTTGATCCTTGTTTATGCCCTGACTGGGGATTGAACCCACAACTGTGGTGTATCAGGACAATGCTCTGACCAACTGAGCTACCTGGCCAGGGCCTGATCTTTGCATTTTCTGAATATGATAATTGCCCCTTGGGTTCTCTTTAAGCACTCATATCTCATATTAATCGAAGCATATACAGAATTCTCATATAACTTGATCAGAGTTAAGGGAATATTAAATAAATTTAATATACCTCAAATATCTCAGTATCCTTTAAAAATCACACCTTATGGGTTTACTAACTGTATTTGGTAGTTTATATTACTTAATACCAGTTTTTATCCCCGCTGGACTGCTTCTACTAATTCATCTCATTTTGATTAGGTTTTTAAAAGTCTTAATATTTTTCTATCTTTGTAATAAAGAAAAATTTTCTCATTGGCCTTCTGTTCTCTCCAAGGTCATTTTGAGTCCATGGTCATGTAATCCAGTTATTTATGTCACTGTCCACGCTCCAGTTTTCTTTTTATAGGCATATTTTTGTGAACAGGCCTTCAGAGATGGTTTTGTTTTTTAGAGTGTGACACAAAGAATAAGACTCCTGAGCCCCTAAATCTGTGAGCTTGGGCATTTTACTTAACCCCTTAGTCACTGGCTTTCCCATCTGCAAAAAGCTTGACTTTATCTTCAAGGGTCCCATGTAGGAAACTCTAAAGTATGATCTCTTTGAGTGACAGTGAGCACCCAATTGTTTTGTCTCTTTTGGGAGTGACTAAGCAGTTGGATATGTATATTTTCATCTTGTGACTTAAAATTCTAAATCCTATTTCTCTGTTTTTTTAAATGTATATCAGGTTCAAATCCTGTTGTAAATGGCACAGGTGAGCCAGTATGGTAATGAAAAAGAGGTTACTCCTCTAGCAGATTTGTCATTTAGAAAATCACGAAGATCCTAGTGGAGAAAGAATAACCCATAGGTTTTTATCCATCAAGATACCGTCTCACAGGTGGTGTGACTCCCCTTCTAACCAGGAAAGCCTGATGGTGGAGAGGTGGAGTTTCTCTGGAGGAGGGAGCTCAGGGGACGTCCTATTTTTTCTCAGTGACTTGGCTCTGCTTTCCCGAGGTGGCTGGTCAAGGAGCCAGGCGCTGTCCCAGTAGGGAAGCAGTGTTTCTTCTCACATCAAAAGGGCAAAGGACCCTAGACAGTGTTAGTGTGATCTTTGGATACTAATTTTCTGCTTGCAGACTTTGGAAGACTGAGGATTTGCATTAAATGCACTAATTCTTAGGGAACCCTCATGCCAAAGAAGGCTTCCTATAGGGTCTCAGGCCACTGTCCATGTTGGCAATGGCTGAGATTTATTTACTTGGGATCGACGGTTTAGCTGTGCTCTTGTTTCTTCACATCACTTTGTTCCTAGAAATGTACAGATCAGAGAGAACTTTTTAAAAAGTACTTCGAAAATGATATTTTACCAATTATTGACTGCCTATGTATTCTTTTCTTCTTCTTCTTTTTTTTTTAACATTTGAAACTAACGCTCATGCTTTGTGGATCAAGACAAGCTTATTACCTTAAAAGTAATCTTAGAACTAAAATCCTTTCTTTAAAATCTTTTGTATTTCTAAAAAGTTATATGGCATTCATGTTAAGCACAGTTAAATCTTCCTCTGAAACTTTAAAAACTCTTCTGGGTTTTGATTCAGACCTGATTGGAAAGTGAATTATAAAGCCAGAGCAGCCGCTAATGTATGCAACAGCACTCACGACCTATTTAGATTGGCTGAGTGGTTCAAATACAGTTGTGCCTTTTCTATCCTGGGTCTTTTTCTTTAAAAAAGAAAAAACAGTTTGAGATGTTTTTCCCATTACCATCTTGACATCTGCCCGGTTGCACATGAATAGCTTGACCCAGTCCCTCAGCAGGGAGACTACCGTGGCCTTGCTTTCAATAGCCATGTCACTGACAAAGAAAACATATGGAATATTTCATTCCTGTCCTTTGCAAACAGTCTGAGGCTGGGAGGGCACGCAGCAGAAGGCTTCGTACTTTATGGAAGGTTGGCAAGTTTGTGCGCTAACCACAGGCTCTGCTGTTAGCAATCAAACTGTATTTTCCAAGCTCCATTACATCTTGTGGAGAAGGGAACTGTGTTCCTGATAAATGAGTTTCTAATACGAGATTGGATTAAGTTTGTGTAACCTGCTTCCATGGTGGAGATTCTACTCAATTATATATTTCACCAAAGGCAGTGAGTCTGTGCATACGTGTACATGTATGCGCTTGACGTTTGGATGCTGTTTTCCCAGGTTGGATATGTGGTGTGTGTTAGATGGATGTACAAGTTGGGAATGAAGAATGCAGAACATGCTTTGAGGACTATTTGCCTTTATATGTCTCTTGTCAGTTCACAGAAGGAGATCAGCGGATCTTTCTCCTGCTAGCCAAGCACTGCTGCATTAACCTGTAAAGGTTTTTGTTGCCCAGAACCAGCCTTCTACTTGGGACTTGGTTTCAGTTCAGCGAGCATTAACGGCTTGGCTTTGTGGCATCTGAATCCACGGTGTGGAGGCTTGTGAGCAGGTGTGACACTGAGAAGACCAGGAATGTGTAAGAGAGGGGTCCATCAGTTGCTGTCATTCTCAGGTCTTCTTCTGTGTTAAAAGAATTTGCCCCTGGCACCACCCTGGCTGAGGTGATATTATGGAAGGAGGAAAAAAAAAACCCCACGACATCCAAAGATGAAAAGATTCATGACTTTGGCAGAAGAATGACATACATTTCGTCAGGGTCCTTTCTAACCCTCAAGTTACCCCAGCCTGAATTTCTGGTTTCATTGTTTCCTAGTTATGCGGGCTGGTTTTGACAGGAGTTGATGATTTATCTAAAAGAAAGTAAGCTCCTGTTTTATACCAGATATAGCCAAATATTTAAATGTATATATGCATCTCATCTGGAAAGTATTTTTGATGGTTCTTCATATATTACTGCACGTTAGCTATAAAACTGTGCCACTAGAAATGACTGCCTTTCACATTTTTTCAAAAGAATAATTCTTTTTGCAGTACTTGATAATAATAGATTTTCTTCAAATTTGTTGGCTCTTGGAAAGTTACATTTTTAAAAGTTTAGGTTTTATGGTTCTTCACAAATGAGTCTATTTGAGGTTCCCCCTTTTCATACTCCCATACTTTCATCCTAAATCAGTTAGTTTAATCCTCGATGTTCCATCTTCCTTCTTTAACTGACTACTTAACTGATCTTCATAACTATGAAGTTATAAGGAGAACTTCCGCAAACCTCTCGGTCTTAGTATATAGTTCTGTGAATTTTGAAATGTACATAGTAATATAATCACCACCACTGTCAAACAGGGGTGTCCAACCTTTTGGTGTCTCTGGGCCACACTGGAAGAAGAGTTGTCTTGAGCCACACATTAAATACATAAACACTAACGGAAACAAACAAACAAAAAATCTCATAATGTTTTAAATAAATTTAGGATTTTGTGTTGGGCTGCATTCATAGCCATCCTGAGCTGTATACAGCCCACATGGGCTGTGGGTTGGACACCCCTGATTCTAGAATATTTCCATCACTCCCTGTGTCCTTGGTACTCAACCCCTTTTACCATCCCTAGCAACTGATGATCTATTTTCTGCCTTTGGGTCTCTCATTGTATATTGTTTTGCATTTACCAGAATGCTCTATAAGTGGAACAAAACACTGTAGTATTATGCCTGGTTTTTCCTACGTACATGTTGAAGATTCTACTATGATGTTGCATATGTCAATACAAAATACTCACTTTCACTGCTGCGGGGCATTTCATTATATGAATGTGCCACAATCTGCCCATTCCCCAGTTGAGAGCCATTTGCCTTGTTTCCAGTTTTTGGTAATACAGATAAAGCCAATACAAATCTTCACATAGAGGTTTTCGTGTGAATGTAGGTTTTCATTTTGCTTGTGTAAATCGCTAGGAGGGAAATTCCTGGGTCACATGCTAATAAGTATAGGTGAATAAGGAAGTATGGGTTTAGATTTTAATATCTTAGAGATGAAGGTTTGCTCACTGATTAGAGCCTCAATATACTGTTGGCATGGTACATATCTAGTATGGACAAAAGCTGTGAAAACTGATTTTGTTTAACTGTCTGTACTTTTAAAGAGAGTAGAATTCTTAGCCCCTTTTCAATATTCTGCCATTACTACAGCGCCTCCAATGACTTCTGTAGATGTGGAGCATTTTGCTTGCAAAGAAGAAACTGAACTGTTAGTATAAACATGTTTGGAAAATCTGATTTAAAAAAATGGAAATTTGGTGAGAAATTGCTAGGCCTACTTGAGCATTAGGTATGTTACATGTTTTAATACTAATTTCCACCAGGAACCATCTCGGTCCCTGGCATGGTTCTCATTTTATAGGTGAGCAAACTGAAATTTGAAAGGCTTAGGTAACTTGCTCAGTGGTCCCATAGTCAGTGGGTGGGTGGTGGTCTGTAAAACTCATGAGTTTAGTTTGTAGTTTGCTTGGATAGTTGACAGAGTTTCTCAGAAGAGGAAAAGCTAACATGAGAAACGACATGGGGAGAGGCTACAGGTTATTACAGGGGAAAAACAGAACTGAAAATAAAACATCCTGAAGAAGCATGAACACATGTGCACATAACCTTCAGAGATTGATTGGACTGGGGAGTAACCTATATGTAAAAATCTGCTCACCATGTAAAATTATCTTTTATTCATAGCAGGATTTTAAAATTTCTCTCACTTTGACTCTTTGCTTTTTGTATATCCCTGTTTAAAATCTTTCATATCATTTTCTATGTTAATAGTGTTTTTCTGTGCAAGGGAAATACCAGTCGTGTGCACCTTGGCTCACTTTTTCTTTCTTTCATGGCGTTCATGTAGATGGTTTGTGAGGGTCAGATCCGTTGGCTTACTCACGTTTCTTAAGGAGATTCCTGAATGTGCTTCTTTAAACCAAAACCCTGAAGTAAATGAAAAAGCAAAGTGTGATGGTTTCCATATAGCTGCTCCCTTTCACTCACTGGAATTTCCTGCCTCTCCTGTTGAAGATGTTTTTATAGGGAAGTCAGCTTAAAAGTGAATCACCCATGAGCCTTTTTTTCTTCCCAAGGCATTTCATTTGGTCACTTGGTATTAATTCAGTTGGTACTCTTTAGTTGATTTGAACACTGTGTTGATTGTGTGAGCTGATGTTTATTAAACTGTTAATATTTTACAGACTAGATGGGTTCCTGCTTGGGTCTGTGTGTTCCTTCCTTTAGCGGCAGGTCTGTTCATGATCGAATCTGTGGCCACAGTTTTGGTTTTGAATGCACTGGTGACAGTCAGCCCCATCCTGGATAGTCATTTGCTGGGTGACTTAAAGGTTATCTTCTGGAAGCGTTTTTGCTTCTTCATTTCACTTACGTTGCATTCTTTGTTATGAAGAGCTTCTTACGGTCTCTTTTGCCATTCAGATAAACCAGTGGCATCATTTTGTTATTAACTCAGATGCTAATTATAAGAAGTGTTATTGAGAGTACTGAGCATTATGAGAAGTGTTTTACATGCATTATCTCTCTAAAGTACCTGCTGTTATTTTATTTTCTCCATTTTAGAGATGGAGAAACCATAGGTGGTAACACACAGGTAATAAACGAAATGTGTAGATGGGGTGATGAATCGTGGTTTTTCAGACCAGGGCTATTTGGTTGAGTGGGTCGTATGACAGTGTCCTTCAGTGCTGCTTCTAGATAAAGCTATTCATCTATCTTGCATGTCATCGATATCATGAACTGCTCATTTTATAGATGAGGCATTAGTTTCGGAGAGGTTACATCTGTTTTGAAGTGTTCTCAACTTCTTAGAATGTAAATTTGGACTTTTTAAAATCTTCAAGGTCATCTGGTGCCGTGGTCATAAAACTCTGTGTGTGTTATGGACCACTCATCAGAAAGGCGAGGTCTTTCCATGGGGGAAACAAAAAGTTCATTTCCCAAAGGATGTATTTTGACATTTACATGTTTATAGACCTGATATCTGTTCATTATTTGCTAAACCTTTCAATTACATATGTCATAACACCAAAGTCTTGCTAGTATCTTTCAGACCTTCCCTCCTTTCTCCATCTACTTCTTTTAAGAAGTGGTGGAAAGCAGTTGATTTGGTGAAATTCTCCTTTCAACAGGGAACAGAACCAGTTGCATTTGGTTGCATGACTTGCCCAGAACCATAAGTAGCCTGCCAGAGTACGCTAAAAACAAAACAAAGCAGAAGGAAGCTTGTTATCTGAATTGGTGGTCTTTTCTTTGACTATGTAAACACTTTAACACTTAATAAGACTTTTGACTTTGGTTGCTTGTCAGATGGTAACATTGCTGGTTCTTCTTTGTCTTTGACCAGTCTTTCATGGGTCCGTACTTTATTGAAATTGTAGGAAGTAGTTGATTTGTAGAGGCTAATAAAAAGGTTTCATGCAAATAATTTGACCAGTTCAAACTATGTTTTGAGAGCTACTAATATTTGTATAATGGCTCATGGAATCAATAATCTTTCAACTTTAAAGTAATAATTACTTATTGAAATAATGTCAACACTTAAACTAATTTGTTCAACATATATTTATTAAGTGCTTTATGTGTTAGGAACTGCTCTCAGTGCTGGGGACACAGATACTAATGATATCTGACAGCATCCCTGCCCCGATGTGTACCTTACTTGGCATAGAGTGGGGTAGCTGTGCTGGTACACAATAAAAAAAAAAAATAAACAATAAAAATATAAGGTCAGATGATGTTACGTACTGTCAAGCAAAATAAAGCAGGATGAAGGGGCTCACTATTTAAGTGGGGCATTCAGGGAAGGCTTGAATGAAGTGATTAAGATAATCACTGATTGAGATTAATAGTCAGCATCTATTGGAATATGAATTCATCTTAAGCAATGGCAAAACAAGATTTAAAAAGTTTCTCCCCACACCATAATGGTGACTTCACTGAAACATAAAAAGAATACAATCAGCATGCCATAATAAACTGGTACATCAACGCAGTGTAGGAGTGCATAGCAGTAAGAGAACGAACTGTTGGTACAGGCAACAGTGTGGGTCCATTGCAAGGGTATTATGCTGAGTGGAAAAGCCAGTCTCAAGCGGTTTTATACGCAGTATGATTCCATTTAGCACATGCTAGTAATGACAGAAGTGTAGTGATAGAGGACAGGTCAGTGCTTGCTAGAATTAGATATGGCAGGACAGGGTGACTGTAAAAAGATAGTAAGCAGGATGCAGGATGTCCTTGTTGTGTTTTGTTTAGTTTATACTGCAGGTGCAGTTGCATCTAGAGCCTTTAAGTAAGGAATGGAGATGAGAACAGAATTTTCCTTGAGCATATTTTTATTTCATAGCAACAACATCATGGGTAGTTCTGTGTCATTTTCTGCATGGAAGTTTATGGAGTTTGAAAGTACCTGCTATCTGCAAGAAATTAAAAGTCTTCTGCCAGGAGGAATTGAAAGTTTTAATTCCATCCAGGGCTTTGTTTTAAGGGGAGTAACATGTCCAGGGCCTTTTTGTGGTGATGAAGTAGTTCCTTATCATGGTTGTACTGGTTATTACATAAACCCATACATGTGATTAAAAAAATGAGTGCATAGAAAAACTAGTGGGACATGAGTAGGGTCTGTAGTTTAGTTAATATATAAATTTCCTAATGTATTGTGGTTACGTAAGATGTTGCCATTGGGAAAAGCTGGGTGAAGGGTACATAGGAACTCTATGAACTATTTATTTTTGTAACTTCTGGTGAGTCTTAAATTATTATAACAGTAACGATAGAACAGGTCAGTTTAGAGTCTTGAGAAATCTTAGTCTTGGCCTCACTCCTCAAGTAAAATGAAGAAACTGAGTCTGTGAGGTGAGGTTATCATATCACCTGAGGTTACAGAGCGACTGTCTCAATCTAGACCTTTTAATGCTCAGGTCAACCTTATTTGGCTCCCTTAGAAAATAACTGGTTTTCATTGCTGTTTAGCAGTTGTTGGGAGATTATGTGGGTCTCCTCCATCTTTCCGTCTGGTTTACCACCCCAAATCCCCCACAGTTCTGTATGTGTGTGTAAATTCTCTTCTATGTCCTGCACGTAGAAAGTGCTATGTATAAAGTTTGCATTAGGTTTATCATTTAAATGGTTTTTTCCGTATATTTGAGTAAAACCTGTATGCATCTCCTGTTAGGGAGGTATTTTGTTAGTGAGGGCTCGGTACAGTCTGAGCAGTATGGGGAATGCTGTTGGATCTCTGCCTGTGAGTTAGTAGCTGAGTGGTGTTTTACTTCTGATGATTCAGTATATTTGCCTTAATTGCTGGATTAACCAATTTCTTGCCTCCCACAAAGAGCACACACATTTGTATAAAGAAAGGATAAATGAATGAAGTTTTGGGGACTAATTTTTGTGGTATTTAAGTAACAATAGTCTACATTACCCACAACCTTAATTTCTTTTCATGAGTCCTATAGATGGGCTTTATTACCATTTACACTCGATTACTTCATTGTTAACCCCAGTAATGTGATTTAGCAGGCAAAGACTTAATTATTCCTTTCTGGCCTAGTGAGAAATTTCCTTCCAATAATTGCCTCCACTGCCCTTTAGCCTCTTAAGCATTTAGTTTGTTTGGAACAACATGGTTGCTCAGTAAGCAAATCCAAGCTCAGCAGTGCCTGGAGCTGTCTCTGGACCATAATTTTACCTTTGACGTAGTGACTGAGGCCTCAGCGCTTGAGTGATGTGACCGGTGGATGCTCCTCATTAGAGTAGTGGGGTGATGCATTTGTCTGAAGTTGCAGAAAGAAAAAGTTCATGCCTTAACGGTACTAAATAGTTCTCTTCTGGTCTCTTTCAATTGAACATTTTCTTACTGTAAGTGAAAAATTATGCCAACTTCTGAAATAAGGTGAGGCTCTTAAACTTCAGTATTTTTAAGAAATATACATTTTAAGGCAGTCACATGCAGTCATCGTTGCATGGCATCATTACGCAGCGTGTTACTGTCAACGCTGAGGATCTGGCTTGCTGGATGAAGTTGGGAGGTTTATGCGGCGACAGCAGAGGGATGTGTTGGTTTTATTTTGTTCAGTTTTTACTGTAGTTGTAGTTGCGTCTAGGTCCCTGAAGCAAGGAATGGAGATGAGAGCAAAATTTTTCATGTTTCTTTTTTAAATTTCACAGCAACAGTGTGGGGAATTCTTCCATTTCAACATGGATGTTTGTGTTATTAAAAATATGTTTTCTCCCAGGAGGAACTGAAAGTACTAATTCTACCTAGGGCTTTGTTTTAAGTAGAATAATATGCTCACGTCTCTATAGACAATTTAGAAGGTTTGTTTAATGTCACTTTTTTTTTTTTTGGCAGCATAGTTTTAGAGCTTTACTCCTGGGTCCTCTTTCACCCAGCTTCAAAATTTTGTCTCTTCCTATTTCCTTAAACAACAGTAACTGCCCCACTGGTCCCAGAGAAGGTCTAGAATAACAAGGGCATTATAGGGTAATTGGGTATTCTACAATAAAAATACTTGCATGCCACTCTGTTGTTTGTGGTACAGCCGCACTGTGTTGGAAAGCACAATATCACATTTATCATACTAATTTAAAAATGTTTTTAAAGGAGGTGCTTTATGTAGCCAGTTCCACCTTCAGTTTTTGTGCTTATAAGACATTTTGCAGTAGATTATTAGTTTTTTTAGGGGAACCAATTCACTTTGCTAACCTCAAAATAAAAGGAATGGTAACTGACTGAAGAGAGGCAGGTAATAAAGCGGTTCACTTGTTGCAGGATTGGTTGGGAAGTAGAACAGAAACAGCAGAAGCCCTCCTGTAGTCTATTTCTGGGAGTATTCTTAGAGTTAAAAATATTCAGCATAGTGCAGACATTTGCTATTGGATTTCTGTAAGTAGCATCTCAAGCAACAGAATTTTGCCCATAAATATTTTCAAAACTTCACACGATGATTGAAATAGATTTGTTATTTAATTATACTGATATTATAATACAATGATTTTCAACCTTTTTCATTTCATGGCACATATAAACTAATTTCTAAAATTCTGTAGCACACCAGAATATGTGTTTATTTTTTGCCAATCTGACCAAAAAAATTGATATAATTTTGATTGATTCACACTGGACAGCTATTGTTGTGTTGGCTGTTGTCTTTTTTTTTTTTTTTTTTTTTTTTTTATAATTTAAGAGGAAAGAGGTCTGTGACCCTGACTAAATAGTCAGGTATTGAATGTTTTAAATATTCTTGAAAATCACTGCTATAAAAAAATTCAATATTTTTAAACTCTTAGGGGCATTTTAAGGATTCGTTATATTTAAGTAGGCATCAGTTGTTTTACAGACAGTCAATATCTGGACTGTTTTTAAGATGCTGGGCAGCACTTTCTCTTGGATGAGGATGTAAGACTCTTGAAAAAGTTTGATTGTATTACTACAGCTTAGTGGACTTACAATAGTGAAATATTGTCAAGTAGGTGTTTCCTCCCTCCCCTTGCATACCTCTATGGAAAAAAAGAAAAAGAAAAACCACCAGAATTTATTATGGTGTGTATTTTTTGTTGTATTATTTGAATTTGAAACACCCCTGGAGCCACCACTTTGTTGGTGGTCCCCTCTGGGAAGAGGCTGTACCCACCCCTCCCCGCCATGCCCCCAGGGGGGCTGGTCCCGTGGTTGATTTAAGGAGCTCATTTCTGTTAGTCTGTTATTACTTTCTAGAGAGCACATGATGCAGTAAATCTACCTGGCATCGTTAAATGCAAATATATTGTTTGTAGCTAATTTAACGAATTATTTAGACTCTCATCCAATTATTGTTTTATGATGAAAGAATTTGGGTCACGAACAAATGTGTAGCAAAATCATTGTTTCCATACCATTCTTTTCAACTAAAGAACAACTAAAACTCTAGATGACTTATTTTAATTTAGTAATGGTTTTAGGTTAGTAATGATTTCATTAAAGTAGGCCTTACTAGAACTGCTACGTTTAAACACATGACACTATCTTTAATGGTACAGTTTTTGAAAGAGAATAATGGAAACAAAATGATTTTGCTACACATTTTTTCATGACCCAAAATCTTCTAACTTCATACATAAGTAGTTTTGGTGTTTCCAGTGCTCCAGAGAACAATACTGTTACCATAGAGCCACAGGTTAAGGGCCTGGGATCGATGCACGTGCTCTGTTAACATGAAGCATTAGTAAAAATTACAGGGTTTATGAAAATATGAAATATAACATCCTTAAACTCTTACTTTCTCTTCCCTTAGCAAAATAGGACAAGTTTGTTGTACCTAAATCTTTGAAATATTTGACAATTTAATACATTGCTGAGAAAATGCACGTTAGTCAAATGTATTATGAAAAGATAAGATCAGCCATTAATACAATATATTTCCAGATGCGCAGAATTGCTTGTGAGCTCTCTGAGAGCAGAAGTCCAATCTCACTCAGCATCCTCTTAGCTCTTCTCTTTCCTTTATGGGCCTTGTACATAACATACTTTTAAATGTGGATAAATTGAAGGACATGGAAAGTTTGCTTTTGGAAATCGTGTTTTAGCTGATGACATTTTATTAACCAATTAACTCACTCAGCAAAAATTTATACCATGAACATCAAGTGTGTACCTATTAATTTTCCAGTTGTGTTACTATTCTCACTGGGAAAGATGGGAAGATGTGGGCTACGCTTCCTGTTTTAGCTTTTCTTTTCATTTTTTATTGTACTTTTTCCCTATTATCCTTTAGTCCCCTTATACCCCTTCCCCCAGCAATCACCACACTGTTGTCCATGTCCATGAGTCCTTTTTCCTTTTCCCTCCACTCCCCAATCTCCCCCTCCCTTTGTTGTCATCCTGCTCTCCATCTATGAGTCTGTCTCTATTTTGCTTGTTAGGTAAGTTTTTCATTAGATTCCACATATGAGTGAAATCATATGGTATTTGTCTTTCTCTGACTGGCTTATTTCACTTGACATAATGTCCTCCAGGTCCATCCATGCTGTCACAAAGGGTAAAACTTTCTTCATTTTTATAGCTAAGTAGTATTCTTTCATGTAAATGCCCAATAGTTGTTTTGTCCACTCATCTGCTGATGATAGACACTTGGGCTGTTTCCATATCTTGGCTATTGTAAATAACATGGCAATGAATATAAGGGTACTTATGTTCTTTAGAATTAGTGTTTTTGGTTCTTTCAGATATATTCCCAGAAGTGGGATTGCTGGGTCAAAAGGCAGATCCATTTTTAATTTTTTGAGGTTTCTCTGTACTGCTTTCCACAGTGGCTGCACCAGTCTGCATTCCCACCAACAGTGTAAAAAGGGTTCCCCCTTCTCCACATCCTTACTAGCAATTATTGTTTGCTGATTTACTGATAGCTGTTCTGACAGGTATAAGGTGATAATCTTATTTTGGTTTTATCTGCATTTGTCTGATGATTAGTGATACCACAAAAGGCCCTGCATAGGAATACTGATTCTGAGAAAGAAGTACAAAGTTGGAGGAATCATGCTACCTAATATGAAACTACACTATAGGGCCATAGTAATTAAAACAGTAAGTACTAGCATAAAAACAGACACATAGATCAATGGAACAGAATAGAGAGTCCAAAAATAAACCTATACCTTTATAGTCAATTACTATTTGTTAGAGGAAGCAAGCACATAAAATGGTCTAAAGACAGTTTATTCAATAAATGGTATTGGGAAAATTGGACAGATATGTGCAGAAAAATGAAAATAGATTACCTTCTTATACCACACACAAGAATAAATTAAAAATGGATTAAAGACTTAAATATTAGACCTAAAACCATAAAAATCTTAGAAGAAAACATAGGCAATAAAATCTCAGGCATTGTTTGTAGCAATATTTTATTAGCTATATCTTCCCAGGCAAGGGAAACAAAAGAAAAATAAACAGATGGGACTACATCAAACTAAAAAGTTTTCGCACAGTAAAGGAAATCATCAACAAAATAAAAAGAACCCACAGAATGGGAGAACATATTCGCCCATATATCTGATAAGGGGTTAATACCCAAAATTTATTTAAAAACTTATAAAACTCAATAGTGAAAAAAAATCCAATTAAAAAATGGGCTAAGGACCTGAATAGACACTTCTCCAAAGAGGACATAGAGATGGCCAATAGACATATGACAAAGTGCTTCCTGTTTTAGCATTGGTCAAGCTCTTGGTGTGTGTCAGGCATTGTGGGAAGAGCTTCACATTTGTTAGTTTACTTGATCCTCACGACAACTCTAGGAGAAAGGTATTGTTGATAACACGGAGACACAAAATATTCAAGTAACATGTCCAAGGTCATGTTAGGATCTCTAACCAGGATTTGAACCCAAGTGGTTTTACTGCAGATCCTGTCCCCTCCTCCACTCTATCATGCTGGCTCAGAAGTGTCCATGGCTGACCTGGTTTGGTGGAGAAGATGGGCATAAACACAAATAAAATACAGTGTGGGAGTGCCATAAGGAGGGATGAACAAAGGGCTGTGGGAGCAAAGAGGAAAGAAACTTGCTCTGCCTTGGGGAGTTGTAAGGCTTTGCAGCAGAGGTGACATTTGAGCTGGGTCATTTAGTCTTCTCGGGCAGCTGCCTGGCCTCTGCCTGGTCTGAAATAAGCACATTTACAAGAGAATAGTGGAGCACATTCCACTTGATGGATTGGATTGACAGTTTGGAAGTAACTCCCCAGAATGATGGCTTTGTTAGGTATTTGTTCTCCTAGAACCCTACCTGCCACTCCCCTTTGGTGAATTGTGGCAAGAAAGCTGTCACATTAAGCTGTCACTCAGGATATTTGCGAGAGGGGGAGGGAAGAACAAATTATGGGTAAAACTAGGTATTTTCAGAACAGTTCAAAACCCCAAAAGATTATATTTCAGAGCGTTTAAAAATGAACACAACAGCCTTTCTGAAGTTGTGCAAAAAAGAAAATCGAATAATGAAAAGTTAATTAGGGTATGGGTATTTTTAAAGCAAGACATTCTGATTCTTATCCACCAGAATTACATGAAGCTTTTGTTCAGGCCAAGATAGAAAAAAATTTAGAGGCAGAAATCAATTATAGAACTACACAAAGTTCTTACACAGATTGTTTCATTGTAAAAACACTATCTTTTTCTGTGCAGTTCTTTAAAGGACTTTGTAAGAAGCAGATTTAATTCCAGCTTTTACCCTTTGTTTCAGTTGTCTAATTGTTTGCTTTTAAGAGTATCTCTTATGTTTTGTTGTTTTCCCCATATATATATTATATATAATAGCTTACATATTGTACACATTATATAACATATTAATATTATAATATATTACATAATATAATATATAATAGCTTATATTCTATATATATTCTATATTCTCTATATTAAACTATTGAAAGATTTAGGAGCCCAATCTAGATCTTTCTAAATTACGTCTGACCAGAGTTTTATTTCTGGAGAAATGGCTCTGTAACCCTTCTTCATTTAGGCACTCTCTTCTCCCACTTGGGCTCCAGCTTTCCCCACCTCCCTTCTAAACAATCCCTCATTCACCCTCCAATCCCCAAGTCTGAAATGGAAAGAACTTGCTTTGTTACTGATGATAATATTTAAGCTCTAAAATTTTAACAGTATTTCAGTTGCAAATAAATGGAAATTGTGTATTCTGTTTAATGTGTTTCAGAAAATCCCTGCTATTTTTTTTTCTTTAAATACAAGAAAACAGGCGTGTAATGCCTCATTGAAAAAAGCCTGTAGGGGCGCTTTGTGCAGGTCTTAATTAAGGGCTTTGAAAGACCAAACAAAAGGAAAAAGGAAAATGCTACAGGGTTATTGTTATTCCACCCCATTGGCTCAGCTAGCTGACCATCCATTGGAGCATTTTGTCCATTTTCAAACTGAATGACACTTTTGTTCGTGATTAACAGAGGTGAAAGAAGCCAATTATTGGGCCGTCTTTTTCCATAGAGCAGCTGCTGTTGGATTTAACTGCAGGCAAATATGTCCTTTTACTACCACAAGGATGTTGTGATGACAGTTTATTTTTATAGAACTATGTGGTAGAAAACAAAATCTGTCTGACTCCTGTTATGAATGTGCCCTGGGATTTATGAAAGGATGATTTTAATGTTCTAGCTGTTCTGCAGTGCCCTTTTTAAAGATAACCTTTCTGTGTGTGTCTGTGTGCATGTAATGCATCCATGTCCATGTTTTT
The DNA here is from genome assembly GCA_039655065.1 of Glossophaga mutica. NCBI lineage: Eukaryota > Metazoa > Chordata > Mammalia > Chiroptera > Phyllostomidae > Glossophaga > Glossophaga mutica. Next base: position 27,964,583 of record CM077308.1, read on the forward strand.
TAAACTGCTTTTTATGTTTGGGATTCCAACACTAAAGTTATGTATTTGTTAATATGTACATGTGTAAACTACTGCAACTTCCCTATTTTAATTTTAACACCCCCCTCCCCCGATTAGTTGTTGAAGTTGCAGAGTAATTAGTGGAAGGCAGAGTAATTAGTGGAAGACAGAGTGGTGTTGCTTGAGTCTCAAGTTATTTTGATATGTAGACTGTTGAGGTGAGACAGATGAATCTCAGAGAGCACCTAGCCATTAGTTCAGAGTTCCGGCCTCTCCGGCATTCAGTTGTAGGAATAAAACTTGGCGGGGGGGGGGGGTCCCCCATCATGCCTTGGCAGTAAGTGAATGTGTAATAGTGGGCTATAGTAACGGGAGGCACACGGGGGTCCACTTTCAGGATCCACCCTTCTCTGATATGCTCTTAGATAACTGGGCAGGAGTTGGAGATCGGGCTTGGGGGAAGAGGGTCAGTCATGATTTCCTTCAGGAAGACTCTAGGCCTTTTTTTTTTTTTTTTTTTTTTTTTTTTAAGTCTTTTGAGGTATCTGGTATAGTGGACAAACCACACTGTCTAGTCTCCTTGGGCAAGTTTCTAAACTTTTTTGAGCCTCAGTTTATTCCCTTATTTGGAGTTAATACTACCTGTCTTTCACAACAGTGGTTGTGAGAATTAAATGACGTAAGCATGTTATGTGTTTAGCACAGTGCCTGACACACAAGAAATGTTTGAACTGTGCTTGCTAGTTTCCTTTCTCTTGCTGGGTAGCTCCTCATACCAAAATCTGAAGCTGGGAGCAAGAGTCCAGCACCTTGGCTTCTTATCCAGTTGGTTTTTTTTCCTACCAGATTTTCAGGTAGCAGAGGGTTGAGTCCCCTGATATAATTTAGTGACAATAAGTGGCTTCCCATTGTAGCTCTTTCTTCCTCATTGTCCTAAGACAGAACTATCATGGCCCCTACATGCGTTGTAGATCATCTGTGAACAGCCTGGAAGGTTGACTTGGACTTTGAGAGCCATTGTCATACATCATTTAAGAGTCTTCTGAGGCCTGGCTTTCTTGCTCTTTAACGCTGGTCTGTGTTCCTTTATTGGCAACATAGTGAGTGATAATGGCAGTTAACTCACTACCCACTTTGTAGGTATGTTTTCAAGATGATTACATCATAGGTGGTATTAAAGAACTCTGTAGAAATCACTACATTAAAATGGAAGGGTGAGGTCCCCAAAACTGTAAAACAAAACAATATAAAATTTTGTGGCAAGGCAAGCTAGGTAACCTGGTTGTGTAACTGCATGGGATTAAGTTTCATTTGAACAAGTGTTCAATTTGTTAGCTACTGAGGTCTTTTGATAGCGTTTTCATTCTCATGGGAAAGTGAGTAATTCTGCTATGATTGTAGACTTCTCAGAAAGGGGCTGTTAGAGGTGGGTTCTGTGTCTCTTCTCCCCTGATTTGATTTCTTGCTGCTGTATTCCATCCCAAACCCTTGCCCCATGTTCTTTGACACTCTCCTTGGGTTGTTATGCTTTCCTACATCCACAGCCTCTTTGCTGGTTCTTCCCTGAACTGAGGACACTGCTTCCGGGCAGCGTTTTGGTTGTTGAACACCTCATGACTGCAACCTGTTGTTATTACTGTTATGATGATGATGATGATGATGATGATTAGTTCAGTTTCTCTTTGACACTACACAAATTTTCCAACCTTGAGAGTTCCCACTTTCATTTATTGTTCTTTTTCTGGTCCACTCTCCATTCTTTCACCCTCTCACTGATACCCTTAACCTACTTATCCTATTGTCTCATCAAAGGTGACTTTTTGTTTAATGATGAGAGTGGTCTAATTTAGTCATCTTTGCTGCTTTTGTGTGTGTGTGTGTGTATGTGTGAGAAATACATAGTAGGTCCAAAACTAAGTACCATATTTTTCAGACTATAAGATGCACTTCCCCCCTCCCAAATTTGGGAGGGAAGAGGGGGGTGTATCTTACAGTCTGAAGGTAGCTTACCTGGCTCACTGTGGGGGGTGGTGCGGCGTTGGAGTGGGGTCACAGGTTGTTAAATATTTTATCACATTTTTTGCTTCAAAATTTTTTTCCTATTTTCTTCCTCTAAAACCTAGGTGCGTCTTATGGTCTGGTGCATCTTATAGTCCTCAAAATATGGTGCTTATTACATGAGCCTCAGGGGGGAAAAGCAGCTCATCACTTGAGGAGGTAGGCAGTATCGTAGGCTCACTGCTCAGTACAGTGGTTTGATAGAGAATCTTTCCATTAAGATGGTGGGTGGTCTTATTCAGATCACGTAATCCAGGTTCTACTTGCCTAATCTATGTAAGTGTGCTTGGCTATGTGATCTCCAGTTTTTTTTCCTACATTTCACATTAGATGATACTAAAACTAATTTGTTCCAATGCTTCATTTCCTTAGCTCTGTCACTTTAGGTACATCAGATGACTGCTCTGGGCCTCAGTTTCCCCTTTTGTACAAAGGGACCCTACCCCAGTCAGCCCTCCCTGCCTCACCAGGTTGTTGTGAAGTCCAGATAACATCAGGGGTACAAAAGTGCTTTGTGAGATCTAGGCTCTGGTTCTCAATTGTGCCATTTTAGCATGCCTTCACATCACTGGGAGGGCTAAGCCAGATTCCCATAGTTGGGCTCTGCCCCTGGAGTTTCTGACTCAGCAGGTCTTTCTAGACTTGAATTTGCTTTGCTCTCTTCTTATTTGTTTATATTTTGTTGTTTTATTGTAATAGACATTAAGTACCAGTTTGTTTAGGGAGTAATGCAGAGACCTAGATTCTGGTTTTATTTCTGGGTGTACAGCAAATTGTCCCATTTGGAGCCTTAGATTAAGTCATGAGTACAAGTCATGAGTTGCGTGGGGTTGTTGGTGTTGGATGAACAAGATCATCTCTGTGGCTTCTTTTAGCCTAAACACACACAGTGGCTAGCTCCTTAGATGAGAGTCAGGTACAAAACCCACGAGGACTTTAGAAGCAGAACCATCTTCTTTCTATGCCTTGCATGACAAGGATTAGGAGAACAAATCTAGTCCCTGTTCTTGCAGGAAACCTGACCGGGTGGCATTTAGTAAAAATAGCCACTTTTTCCCAATTGGAACTCAGTGTTTTCTCATAAAGCACCTTGTAAAGAAAATGCACTTTATGGAGATACATTGGTTTTAATGATTGCTCCTAGGTACTCCTTTTGAAACTTTTCAGCACTAGAAAATAGCATATCATTCATCTGTCCACCACACATGGATAATTATGATTTCTTTTCAAAATAGCAATTTATAAAAAAAAAAATTGGCCAAAACCGTAGGGTTCCTTGGCTATTTTTAAGGAAGAAATTACTGAGATGCAAAGTAAGTTTTAAAATAAAAACTAGTATGTGTATATTTGGACCAACTTACATGTTTACATTGGTTGTCCTGACTCAGCCACATAAGTGGCAGTTTGCACTCTGGGCCAAGCATTTAGCCTTGCCATTGCCCAAAGTTTAGACCCGTCCCAACTTTTATGGCTCATGTTGCTGTCTAAATATTGGGTGGAAACAAGAGAAGAACCAGAATAAAATGGGGGGGGGGACATTATTTGAAATTAAAACTAGTTAGTAACCAACCCAAATGGTCAGATGGGTGCCAGGTTTTTGAGTGTTATGCCCCATCCCGTTCCCAAACTCCTTCTAACACACCTCTCCACCCCAGCCTTTCTCCTGGTTTTAGAGCAAAGACTAGTTAAAGTACAGCCATATAGAGCATTTGCAAACCTATGATATTTAGGCCTAGTGTTACTTGCTATGTGTGATAGTTGCATGAAAACATTATGATCAAATAATATTTTAAGTTCACACCTGTGACAAAGGCAAGCAGTCCAGTAGCAATTTTTACTACCATGTTGTAAACTATAATTACGAAAATTGTAGGGCTCTTAGAAAACATCTTTACAGCTGTCATGATTTATTTTCCTGAGATTTTCTTTCTTTCTTTTTTTCCCCTTCTCCAATACATGATGAAAAACTATGGCAGAAAAGCTGCGTGCAATAAATGTTTTAGTTATAGAGTATTTCTTAAAATAATTTGTTAGTGCCTGATGTTCTTATTTTTTAATTTTTCAAGTATGATGATCTAGTGATTATGCAGATGGGCTGCTTGGGTGTCAGGATCCTGGCTCGAGGCCTCTGAAGGGAGTTTGGGGAGGTTCCATTCCCAGTTCTGTCCAATGGCAACAGCAGTGGTGTCTGCCTCTTATGCTTGTTGTGAGGATAAGGTAGGAGAATCATTTCCTTCAGTGCCTGGCACTAAATGCTGGCTCTTTCTATTATTGAAAGTTGTGCTGACTAGTGGATGTGGGACTTGGTCAAATAAATATTATCTGGAAAGGATGATGCTGTTATTGGAATTTGATTCTTTAAGAGAAACCAAGAGAGTCTGTGTCCAGCTGTAGCATCATAATAACTGAGTTCTGAAGTTATAAGTAGTCAGAAAGTCCATCTAAGGTAGTGGGGTTGGTTTCCAGATGCCTGTGTGACAGATTGTATGGTGAAATATGAAAACTAGATGTAATGTTATCATTTTTAAATGTCTACTTTTAGTCATCTTTTATTGCAAGCATATACCCTTTTGGCTTATTTTGGTATTAACTACCCCCTCCCTGTTAAAATGGGTTGATGAATGTATTGTGAATGTTCTCATATGACAAAAAGTTGGTGCCCCCAGTTGTGTGGAATTTGGGGTTGAGTGCTCTATTGAGTTAAGGTACCAGAATTCTGGGAGTTGCACTCACCGTAGGAATCCTCTCTCACATCCTTGACAAATGGTCTTCTAGCCACTGCCCAAGTATCTCTGGTGTCAAGGCAGGGACTTCTCTTACTGACCAAAAAGGCAGGAACAATGTTGTTTTCTGTTGTATTTTGTAGGAATACTACAAAGGGGCACAGATATAAACAGTAAGTATATATTGGACTGGGGAATTGTTAGCTCCTTTTCCTCTTCCTTCCCCATCTGTAGCATCTGTGCGTTGTACCTAATTCTGTCATCTATAGGGACAGGGGTGCATCATTTCTCTCTACATGAGAGCTCTTCGGTTCCTCTCTCACACTCATCTTCTCCAGGCCAGATCTCCTGTATTTTCCATGGCTCCCCTAGCCAGAGTGTCAAGGCGCTTCACCATCCCGCCCTTCAGTTTTGGAGGCAGACTGTTTCTGTATTCGGTTCATGCATTCTGCATGAGCTCCTTGTATATGCAGAGTAGTAATGATACCTCAAGTTCATGAAGGGCTCTACAGTTTCAAAAATGCTTTCCTGTCTCTCCAGCCCCGTGGCAGAGTAGCTGTTTCCCACTCACCCATGAGGAACCTGTGAGCCTTTCTAAGGACACACGTCATTTGAGTTTGGAGTTGGGAAGACTTTGCATACAGTGCCAGCCTCAGATCCCAGAGGAGAAACTGGAGACTCAGATGAGTTAAGGGACCTGTCTCAGGCCACATGGCCAGAGTTTGGCCATGGACCTGGGGAATTGGACTGTGTTTCGAAGTCTGGTTTTAGTCCAGAAATTGAAGCACTACACCAGGCTGTGTGTTGTGCAGCAGGTGGAGAGAAACATAAAGCAAATGAAACAGTGCTCCTTAGTGCAAGCGCTTGGCCTAGGAATAAGGCCAGCGATTTGTTTTCCTTTCTAAAACAATTTTAGCAGCCGAAGTGATGATGGGAACAAACTTTGGGAAGAAGGTCCGCATTGAGTGGGATTGTTTAGGGAGAGTGTTTTTTAGGAGATCTTGGAAGAAAATTAAGTTGCGGGAGAAAAAACTAGGTAGCTGTCCTATGTTAGGGAGGGGTCTAATGCAGTGTTCCTTAAAATATTGCGGTGGTGAATGATGAACCAGTTTTGTTTTATTTAATTTCTGATCCAGCGTAGCTTGATGTTTTGTAAAATACAGTGAAGATTAATGTTTAGACAAATAAAATAGAAAAAAAATGGAAGAACATCAACCCAAAGTCTTTATTATTTAAGACATAAAATTACCTTGTCAGGTGGTTACGATGTGAACTTTCTGTATCTCTGCTGTTAGCAGTTTGCAGATTGGCCCCACATTTTGAGTAGCTCCAGTCTTTTGTGGACAGAAGCAGGAGGAAGCAGGCTGTGGGGGCGGGGAGGGGCCGGGACACTGGGAGTCTGGAGAAGGAGGACTTAGTGCAGGTGAACCGTGGGAAGAAAACGAAAGTTAAGGTGTTGTTAGTCGATTGACAATCTCAACTTCGAAGAGGGGAGAGCGGAGTTGAAATTTGTCCGTATGAGCCATGGGGAGCCTCTCCAAGTTCTCTAGCCAGGAAATTGGCTTGTCAGTGCTGTGCTGTGGGGTATTCTTGGATATTCCCAGTGAGCCTAAGACACTTTGTGCTGCCTGTATGCCCTGTGTGTGCTCTATGTAAACCCTCTTGTTGCCTATCACTCTTCTGGGGTTTCTATTTTTCTTCATTTTCCTCCATTCATATCATTCAAAGCCCAGCATCCTCCTTGAAATTTGCCATTGGACCTTCTCCGGGATGGATGGAAGCTTTGCTCTCGGGTAGGTCAGCCTCTGTCCCGCACTCCCTCTCCTGTCACCTTACCGCCTCCGTGCAGTTTATTCAACTGCAGTCACCTTCCAGAAAATTTATAATTTTTTCAACAGATACCTCAGTTTCTGAGCATTTTGAAAGTGAGGTCAAGGTGGGCGTTGGGGAGAGAGAAGTTTAGGTGGAGGAGGCTACTGGAATACAAGGGGGAATCTTTGGGAAGGGCTACCTAGGGAACTGTAAAGGTAGCCCATTATAAGCAGGATCAGTACTCCTCATGTGTAGAATGCCTTTTTACTCTGCCTATGAGACCGTGGCTGTGTTCTGCTGTACAGGACCAGTCAGTATTCTGGTCCTGAGCTACCAGGGCCAAGAATTTGCCAGAGACCTAGGGCTAATAACCAGCAGGATGTGACGCACAACAGCCAGCATGTATGGGGTGCTTTCCGTGTGAATGGGGGTGCGATCAAAGCACTTTGCATGCATTGCCTTATTCTATTCTCACAGCGACCTTGTGAGGTAGCACCACTGCTTACCATTTTTAAATGAGGAAGCTAACCCAGAGAAGTTGATCAGCTTGTTGAAGAGCGCACAGCTAGTAAGGGCTGGAACTTGGTTGTGAACCCAGGCAGGCTTGCTGCGAAGCCAGCTTTTGCCCATTCTGTTCTACTGGGACTGACCTGGTCTTACGGTGTGGACACAGTGCTGAGGGTTGGTCACCTGGCACCGGTTAGTCAGCTCTGTGAGCGGATAATCCTTTTATCCTGAGTACGGAGAGACATAGGGAAAAAGGTAACCTAAGGGTCAAGGAGGAGGAGAAGCAGAAGGAAGAGCCACCGAAGCCCAGAAGTGTCTTTGGGGGAATGACTAACAGGCTATTTAAACAGCCGTGAAGTGTGTGTGCTTTAGTTGAGTAGCCTGGATGTTGGTTTTGGCATAAGAAGCCTCTTCTCCAAAATACCTACAATGTGTTAGGTCATGGGCCAGGAGTGAGAAAATTGGTGGTCAATGAGACAGACTCAATCCTTGCCCTCGTAAATGTTCTTTTCTAGGGAGGAGACCATTAACGCATATGGAGGCAGCGTGATGTGCTGCAGTGGCACCCCTGTTGATGGGCACGTGCATCAGAACCATCCAGAGAGCACACTGACACCCCACAGGGTCTGATTAGTAGGTCTGGAGTCAAACTCAGGAGGGTGTGCATTTCTTTCCAATTCCCAGGTGGTGCTGGGCCACTGGAGCCCCTGGTTGAGTGTCTGGTGCCATCCTATAGCGAGTACAATGGGAGAGTTTTAAAAATAAGTGAAAATGTAACAAATAAGGTAAGTCCAGTGTAAGAGCTAGAAAGAGGAAATGAACTAGATGGTAAGACAGGGTTAACTGGGAGCCATTGTGAGGGGGCTAAGGAAAGACTCCCTGAACCCAGAAGGCGAGAATAGCCTGCTGTGAAAAGAGCTGGGGAGAGTGATGTAGGCAGAGAAGAGAAGAGACCCTGGAGAGGCAACGACTCAAGAGTGGTGAGCAGAAAGGAGGCTTCGTGGGCTAGGGGCTGGTGGAGTGAATGGTTTGGGAAGAGGTTGGGGCGGAACACAGGGAAAGTCCGGTAGGGCCTTGGTAGAGAGCAAATAGTTCTAAGGAGAGGAGTGGCTTGGACCATCTTATTTTAAAAAGATTACTTTGGCTGCTCAGCGCAGGTTGGATTGGAGAGGAACAAGCGTGGGGCAGGGAGACCAGATTGGAGGCTGAGGTAGTGGTCCGGGAAGAGCTGGCGATGGCGTGGATTAGGGTGGGGGAGAGACCCGAGGGAGATGAGCTAGGCGAAGAATGCCTCTGCTTTTGTGTCTGGTGGTTTATCACAGCATTGGGTGCTCATCGTGGAGGCCCAGGAAACAGTTCAATTATATTTTATATGTGCTGCTTTAGAGAGTGGAGAAGTGCTAAGAGCACTTTAGAAAAGTAGTTGTTAATCAAAAGTTACAATATTCGAATGACTGCACCTTGTTCCCTTCAGGGGCGAACCTTCAGCTATCTGGGAAATGTGGCCGTCCAGGACGGTGTGTTCCCCGAGATCTCTGGTTTAGCTATGTTAACGTGGAATAGAATCTGTGTGTGTGTGTGTTTGTGTCATTGCTTAATTGTTGGCATGTAGTGACTCAACTGGCAATTTAAATTAATAGACTGTGCATATAAGCACACTCTTGTTCTTTTTAGATCTCGATGGAGCTTTGATTGGCACTTAAGTGATGGTGTATTTGAATTAATTACTGTAGCTGAGAAAGAGCTGGGAAAACACATCAGGAAAAAAATAGAGTTGTGATGTGATGTGGGAGTGAGAGGAATACATTCAGTGTGAGAGTAAGCCTGGAATAAATGCTCCTGGACTTAGCGAGTGGAGGAAGAGATGCCAAGTGCTCCCGGCTGTCTGGGGCCCTGTCCTCACTGCCCCCTGAGGGGCTGTGGTCAGCTTGCAGCCCACCTGCTGCTGTCCTGCACTTCCTCCTTCCCCATCCTGCCCGTGCTGTCCCCGCTGCAGGAGGAAGAGTCACAGCACAGTTCCCATTCCCTGCCTCGGATCCTAGCCCAGTCAGTTCCACCTCAGGCAGTCTCTTTCTCACATGTTTACACACATCCTCTTCAAACCTTGTGTTTCTTTTCCTCTTCCCTTTTAAATCTTGCCCAGTTACCTCAGGAAATTCTCTCCCTTTCTTTGTTCTATTCTTGGAGCCAAAATAAGAAAAGAAAAAAAAAAAAGGATTCTAGTCCTGGGTAATAATCATGAGATTCATGCTGCGATAAACCTATTGACAAATGATCTAATTACCGAATCCTGTGGCAAATGTAGAGTTACTGATTACTTGGCAGTATTCGACACTTAGCACAACTCCTTGAAGCTTTTCCTTCAGATTCTTTCCTCACCTGTCTGGTCATTCCCTTTCTGTTTCTGTTCCTCAAATGGAGTTATTTCTAAACTTTTTTCTCAGCCACTTGATTTTTCTACACGTCCTCTTGGGATGATGCCATCCAGTTCTGTGATTTTAATTCTCTATGTTGCCCACTCCCACACTTTTATCAACATTTCTGCCAAGTTCCGGGCTTGGGTTGACCACCAACTTCTGCATAGCACCACCCTACCCAACCAGACCGAACACACATTTCCCCCGTGTGATGCCCCCAGTGGGTGTTGGCGTCACTCGAAAGCTCATGGACAAAAGAACCACAGTGTCATCTTCGAGAGTCACCTTTCCTTTTCCCCCAGCCTCTGATTCACGGAGTTCTGCTGGGTCCGACTCCGAGAGGGCCCTTTCTTTCCCTCACTGTCCCTTGTGTAGCTGATTTGGTTCCCCATCTCGTTATCCTTCACTGTTGATTTCTCAACCTTCTTGCCTCTGCAGTCACCCTGTCACACTGCCACCAAACTGCGTGTGTCTTTGTTGGCTCGGGTATGCCAGGCACATAGGGAGTGCTTGCAGAATCCTAAAAGAATCCACCTTGTTCTAAAGGGAATTCACAATAGCTTACAAAAATTGTATAAGATAAAATGCAAAATAAGTGGATGAGAAGTCAGGGGCTGCCCCCCACCCCACCCTCAGATTAGGATAATAAAAGATTCGCCGAAGACAGGAATGGCTGAAGCTACCCACCTAATGTTTACATTTATGAAAGGGAGTTTATAGTTTTGGCTCAGAGCATCTTGGCTGTTAGGAAGAGGGAGAGAGAATCCATGTCTGTGATTCCACATTGTCCATAAAATGAAAAGGACATGTCGTGCAGGAGAAACACAGCTGTTCTTGGAATTGAGGTCAGAGAGAGCTTTTTCCCAAGGGCTCCGATAAGGGGAAGACTGTGTAGCTTCATGAATCATATCCTCATTTCATTCTTGCAATAGCCACAGCAATCAGTTTCACGGAGCTGCTGCTTCTGACCATCGCTCAGGGTGGCCAGCAGCAGGGTGCCAGCGCATAATTTCAGTAACAAAATAGTTGTGAAGGTGTAGAGAGTGCAAAAATCGTGCCCATCCACCGGAGTTTCTTTGTAAAATGGCCTTCTTTATGTTCCTTAAAAAAATCTTTCGTAGCTTGCTCCTGTCTTCACACTCTTTCTTATAGGACATGAGTGTTCTCTGTAATCAGAGCCCATGTTATTTTTCTGGGTTTGTCCCGCACCCCTCAACTCCGTGTTCCCGCCAGGCCAGTCTGCCTGTTGTCTCCTAAATGGTCTGTCCTCAGAATCCACCTTCACGTGGGCTGTTCCTTTAGCTTCACGGGCCCCTTTCTCTCTCTTTACCTTTTTACTTGGCTTTGCATATAGGTGCTTTGTTGTCTTTTCTTTTTTAAAGATCAGTGGTAATGTTTCACTCATCATGCCGTTAAAGATTCATTGACAACAACAGCAAAGCTGTGAGTCTTTAAGTAAAACTGAACATATTATTGCCAATACATCAGCACCTTTTAAAGGTATCCAGAATTCCACTCTCGCAATTTTGCTTCATCTTCAGCTTCTCCCTTCTTCAAGGACCAGTGTTCTTTATAAGGAAGAAGAGACCTTTCATGTACTCTCTTGGTCAAGTATAGGTAGTATTGGTTAGTTTGTTTCCATGATTTGTTTGTAACACTTGTTTATCAGTTGAACTATAGTGAGAGGCTCAGCCAGCTCTTACCTATTAGCCTCATTTAACACATGGCTTTTGGGCAAGTGGTTTGCCCCAGTTCCAAAGCATATTGCTGAAACATGACTGCCACACACTCCAGTTTAAGGTAGTAGAAAAGAACCCTGGACTGGCATTTATCTTTTTTATTCTGATCTTGGTTCTTTGATTTAATGAATTATGGAACCCCTCTGGGCCTCAGTGGCCTCATTGGTTAGAGTAGATGGTAGTTGGGGATGATAATAATAGTGAAAATAATAAAAGCTGATTTTGATTGAGTACGCTGTGGGCTGGACATTGTGCTGAACACTGGCTGGAGGTCACATCATCTAATCCTCACAGCGCTATTCTGAAGTCAGAAGTGTTATCTCCATTTAGGCTTGAAGAAACTGAGGCACAGAGAGATGAAAGGACTTGCCTGGGTTTATGCAGCTGGTGAGCAAGCAGAGCTCTGCTGTGTTCAAACCCAAGGCTCTTGGTCTGGCTTCTGGGAGGAACTTTTAACCACTATGCTTTCTAGTTCAGTGGTTTTGTGAGATACTATTTATAGGACAAAGCCTGTATTTTGAAATTTTGAGGAAGAAAAATTAGTTTTACTGAAATCCAATTATACATCATTCCTCCCAAGCTATTTTTAAGTCCAGGAACTTGTATTTAAATGAAAGCTTTGCTCTCTTTCTTGCTTTTCCCCAAATGCGTGTATATGTAAGGTTGTTATTTGGTTATAGCAATAGGCTTTGGGAGGAGATCTGTCATTAATGCTCTTTGTTGTCCATAAGAAATGTTGTGTTCTTATTTGTCCCAGAAGCAGATCAAGTGTCACTTGTAAAGATGGGGATATTTTATACAGCCTCTCTTTTTTTTTCCCCTCCTGTAGTCAGGCCTTTGACTTCCTTTAAAAAGATGGGTGGGAGATTAAGCCTTTTTTTACTTTTTTTTTTTTTTGAAAAGTTAAGTAACTACTTGTTACCATGACTAGTACAGCATTTAACACAGTGTCTGATATGTCATCCATTCAGCTGTGGCCACACATAGTGCCAGATGCTTGGGGTGCAGCAGTGAGCAAAACTCAGGCCCTGACCTAAGGGAGCAGGGGTCCAGGTGGAAGAGCAGGATGTTAATCAGTGGTATTTAGACACTGCGAATTCTTGGTAAGTTTTTTTTCATGTTACCAAGATTCCTACGTCATCCCATCACAGCTCATCCAATGTGATTCATTCATACCCGCTGCTGTTACTGGGTTGATCATTTATTACTCAAATAACCATCCTTTTGAGAATGAAAAAGACAACTATTAATAATTATACTGAGACAATAGATAGAAACTGGGATTGTCTCAGGCCAACTGGAGTGCGTTGTCATCCTCCATATTGTAGATGAATTGAGCTTCTAATCTTCTATTCTTTAACTATGGTGAACTTGAGTGAGAGAGGGGGAGTGAGGGAGTGGGAGGGTGGAGAGAGAAGATGGGAATGAATATGAGTCAGAGGTGTGCAGGTGTGCATCTGCTCTCACTGGGTGCGGGGGCTTTGGGAGAATTAAATATTCTCTTCCTATTAGGAACCCAGAATGTGTTTGGAGTTCCGTGTGTGTGTGTGTCTCTCTCTCTCTTACTTTTTAGTAAACAAATTTCAGGGTAGCTTATTGTTTTCTGTCCCGGGTAAGAAACAAAGGACCACATGACCCATATGGATTACAAAAATGAAAAGGAATTGAAGGGTTTTTTTTTTTTTTTTTTTCCGGTAGGGAGAGGTACTTTCTAGAACTTAAAGCCTTGCTACGAACGGAGCCGTTCAGAACTGCTACTACAAAACCAGATGTGAGAATCTTTGCTCCCAGAGATTCAGAATAATCTCAGATTTGATTGCGTAGCCTCCTCTATATAGAACAAATTACTAGTGCCTTTAATGAGTTGTAAGTCATTCCCAAGAGAATACGTTCAATGACTTTTTATAAACCATCATTATTATCAGTGTCTGTTGTCTTATAGTCAGCAATGATTGTGTCATCCCAGTTATAATTTTGAGTCATTTCTTTAAAGATTGAATACATTGTATAAGCCTTTTTAAAAATGCCCATCAGAAAGGAAGGGGGAGAATGCGTGCTGTGTGTTTTGGGGAGGAGCATTGCATACCTCATGGCCCACAGGCAAGCGATCGCCCCACAAAGCCTGCATCACAGGGATTGTGAAATCCTAGAGAACCTGCCTCTGGGTTCAGACCTTGATGTTGGCAACTGGCCCTCAGGGTACAGACTGGCCCATAATCTAGAATCTTCCTCTTGCCTCAACACATGAGGTCAGTGCCTCAGTGTCTTAGAGATTGAATCTCCTCTTTTTTTTCCCCCTTCAGCTAAGACAGAAGAGATAATTTATTGTACACATTACATTCAGCTACAACTGAGAACAGGACCAGTCTAGTACATCACAGGTCCAGGGCAAAGGACTTAGGGCTGTTTTTGTAAGAGCAGGTGGGTCTCTCAAAAGGTGGTCACAGTGTTCAGATGGCGTGTAGGTTCTAGATCCATCGAGAAGTTCTAGACGGCAGGCACGCAGTGCAACAATTTGTACCAGTGTCCCTGGCCTCTGGCCTCCCTAGTTTCTGTTCCTGTGGCTTCCCTGGATGCATGAGCTAGCAATTTACTTGGACCTCTGCCTCGTCTTTCTTCTTTTGAGCTTTAGCCTGTGCAGTTGCTTCTTCCTCCACTTGGCTCTCAGGGCATGGAGGTTTCTAAAAAGATGGGACTAAGGCTGAGAGGGACGATCCTCTTGCTTGGGATAATTATTGGATGTACAGTCAGTGATTGGGAGCCCCCTTTAGGATTTGGGGTATTACAAGGGATTTACTGGAGTGTAGTGGGGTTTTTTTTTTGGGGGGGGGGGAGTCTTTAAGTCATTACATTATCTAAGAAAGATTTTGTCAGGTTATTTGTAAACATTTTATGCATGGTAAATGAAAAACGTCACGTTGTTATCATATACTTCTAAAAACCCCACCAGAGCCAAGAGTAGCCAAGTACAAATTGAGCTAACTCAGCTTTTTTATTGCCAATTTTGTGGAAACAGTTGAAAATAGTAGTGTAGTCAAGTCTTTTAAATATGTATCTATGTCTCTGTCTTTTTTTATTATTTTTAATGAGAAATTTCAGGGTAGCACATCTTGACATTCTCCCATACCGTCACTGTCAGTTTTAGAGCTGATACAACTAGAAAGCTGAAAGTACTGGGCTGTGGACGAAGATGAAGGAAGGAAGACCTTACAGGATGCTCAGTCCGTTGGGCTAACCTTGCGGTGCTAGGGAAGCCGCTGTAGTTTTGACTCCCATTTGAATGAAGCGGCAAGGAATATTGCGTTCCAATAGCCAATTCCTTGAACTCGTGGTTCTGACTATGTTTCACAGACAGTATGTATGAACTTGAGCCTAAGCCATCAGAGTCCATGAACTTGAGACGTTGCAGTTGGGAAGGCAGAAGCCTGCTCATGCTGAAACGAAGCTTCCTGAAACAAACTTACCTTTACCACACTGAGGCGGTCTGACATTTTTTCTGTTTTGTTCTATCCCTGTTTCCGTTTTTATAACAAAGTTGGCTATGACCCATTAAAACAATTTCACAGCCCATTAATTGGTTGTGGGCTCAAGTTTAAAAAATACCCGTCGAAACAAAAGTCTTGGGAGTGCATGTTTGAAGGCGAGGGCTGTGAAGCAATGTTTTCCTATGTCCGTGGTGTTAATAAGTGTAGCCATAGGAAAACCTAAACCCTTTAGTTAATTAGAATATTTACCATAATAAATGCTGTTGGATTGATTTCTTTATGAATAGTGCATTTTGTCTGCTAGGGTGAAGTAATTGAGTGTTTCTAATCTGCCCAGATGAAAATCCTTACAGTACTTCTTGTTGATGTTAAATGGACTATTGAAATAGCATTTTGTCTGTGTGTCTTGGCTGGTAATAAGCACTGTTTTTGTCATCGTTAGGGTTACCAGAACAGCTGTTGACACCCAAAGAATGTCTGAGAACACCCGTAGCAAGAAAACAGGGAATGTTATAGTTTAACTCTCATCTGTTCCATGTGATTCCGGAAGCTAGGGCACTTGATCAAACTATAGAAAAGAAAGTAATATTCTTTTTGTCTTTAGTTTTCATTTTTGTTTGCCATTTAGTAAACATGGCTCAAGATGTAGAATATTTTATATTTTTCTCTTTAGAACACATCCCATACTGAAGACGAGGCGCTGTTTAAAAAGACAAAAACAAAAAGCCCCCCAAACAAGCAGAACTTGTTTCAAAAGTAGAGAATATCGATAATAGGCTAACTAGTTTTATTTTTTAGAGTTATCCTTTTAAGGATGTGTAATTGAAGCCATGCATGTCTTTCATTTGTGGTATGATATTTACACACCAGTGTTTTGTCCTCTCTCATTTCTAACTTGTCGGGTTAGCATCTCCTTGAAGAACACACCCTTAAATGTCTCCTGGGCTGTATTGCTTCACCAAGAGCATAAACAATTACAGCATAAAATATTACCTTTGGAGATGAAGTCATGCGTCTTTCTTAATTGCCGAACCCTTGTAATTCTGAAGGGGGTATGTTTAAGTCTGCACTCATTCACACACTTGCTAACACAAGCAAATGTGCCTACACATATAGGAAAAACATGAATCCAAGGGTTTCTTATTTTCTACTAATTATGCATGGAATGTGCAGGAGCAGCGATGCCAAAGTAGGAGTCATAATGATAGATTTGGAAGGGACCTTAGAAATTAGTGAGTACAAAATATTTCACAGTAGAGGAAGCTGAGTTCCAGAGGGGCTGGATTTCTTCTTCCCCTCTTTGCGTCCCATGGTAATACATGACTGCCAGAGGGATCATTCTACAGCAAACTTGACTTTGTTGTAGAGTTAACCTTCCTCTGGCAGCTCTCCATGCTTTCAGAATGCAGGTCTGATTATAGAAGTCCCCACAAAGCCTTTGGGATGTACTTTCTGTGAGTCTTGGTAGCTTCTCTTGCCACTTGTAGCTATAGTGCTTGTAAATTTCAAATTCCTGGATAGTTTTATCTCTCTGACCACTCTGGTTTTATCTCATCTGGCCGTGCTTTCTTTCATGCACAATATCCCCTGTGCCTGGAAGGCACCTTCTACCCAAACAAACAAGTTATGTAGTTCAGAGGCTTTCAAAAATGTTTTAAATTCTCTTTCTCTCTTCCCTTTCACCCTCCCCACCCACATGCACAAAATTTACATAACTATTATAAAATAATGTTATTTTTTTCTATGTAGTATACTTAACTTTGATATTACCTATTCATTATATATCTTTTTAAAAATGGCACCCTGGTCCGGTGGCTCAGTCTGGTGAATCGAACCTGCACCAAAATGTTGCAGATTCGATTCACATTCAGGGAATACACCTAGTTGCAGGTTCAATCCCTGGTCGGGGCATGTCCCGAAGGCAGCCAATCAGTGTTTCTCTCTATCTGTCTCTCCACCCTCATTTCTGTCTCTCTAAAATCAATAAACATTCCCTTCAGTGAGGATTTATAAAAAAATGCCTCCCTGGCTAGTGTGGCTCTAGTTGGTTGGAGTATCATTCCATGCACCAAAAAGGTTGCAGGTTTGATCCCTGGTCAGGGGCATGTACGGGAGGCAACTGATGTTTCTCCCTCACACCGATGTGTATGTGTCTCTCTCTTTCTCTCTCTTCCCCCCTTCCTCTCTCAAAAAGCAACAAACAAAATGTCCTCGGGTGAGGATTTAAAAAAAATGACATTTGCTACCCACCAAGTAGATTTCATGTCCTCTCTGTGCTAGCAGCTTGCTGAGGGAAGGTTGGAAGTGTTTGGGGAATGTTTTTGGTTGCACCACTTAGTGTGCTAGGGAAACAGGGATGCCAATCACCCTGCAGTGAGCAGTATCTTGCATTATGAAGAATTATCCTGCTTCACAGGCCAACTGTTCTCTGCAAAGGAACAGGGCTGACCTCGTGAGTGAGCCCACAGGCTGAAACAGCAGCTCTCTGGAAAGCACTGAGTGTCCTGGACACCTCAGCACAGCAGCCCGAGCCTTGGAAGCCTTTCCCCAGCTCCAGGTTCGGTGGAGCATCTCCCTTGCGGTGCTGCATGGATCACAGCACTTTTTGTTGTTGTTTTATTATTGCCTCGTTCACTGCCTTGGACGCCGTTCAGGGTAGATACCGTGTCTGTCTTCTCTTTTACACCCGATACCCCGCACACAGGCACAACCCTAATAGGCGCTCAGTAAAGAGAGAAGGAAGAGGCTTGGCCCCGAGTCCTGTGGCAAGTGTATAGGAGAGGTTGTAAGAACTGAACCAAACCAAAACCTAAAAAAAGAAAAAGAAGAAGAAAAAAAAAAGCACTGCAGATTTCCTGACTCAGGCCAAGCCAGCACTGCCTCAAATTAACTTGGTTTTGGGTAGAGCTGAGAAGGAGGACCTCTCGCCAAAGATGAATTATTTTTTCCTGGAGGAGAAATGTGAGGAGGTGATATCATACATACTCTTATTTCTAAAACGCTAACACAGGTATTGAGGCTTAAATTTGCACTTTTTAATTATAGTTTCAAGAGTTTTGATAAATGTGTACAGTCAGGTCACCACCACCAAAATCAAGATGCAGAACATCGCCATCACTCCAAAAGGGTCTCTCATGACCCTTTGTAGTCAATTGTTCTCCCAGCCCACCCCCCAGCTGTTGGCCTCCACTGATCTGTTTTCCCTCTCTAAGAGTGCGCCTTCTCCAGAATGCCATATGAGTGGAATTATACAGCAGTAGCCTTTGGGTCCGGCCTCTTGACTTAGCACAATGTATTTGATATTCATCCTTGCTGCTCTTTGTATCAATAGTCTGCTCCCTGTTATTAGTTCATTTATGTAAACACCCAAGTTTATTTATCTATCCACCAGTGAAAGATGCTTAGGTTATTTCCATTTTGGGGCAATGATATTGTTTCTAAGTAGCATTATTGGTCATATGGTAATAAGCCTATTCATTTTATAAGAAATTGCCAAAGTATTTTCCAAATGTGTTGTACCATTTTGTACTCCGACCAGCCCTGTAGGAGTTCCAAATGTTCCACATCTTTGTCAGCACTTGGATTGTCAACTACCATTTCTTTTTTTCTCTTTTTTTTGTTTTTTAATTTTAGCCATTCTAATAGTTGTGTGGTATTTCATTGGGATTTAAGTTCTGTTTCCCTAATGACTTTGTATGTACTTTTTTGTCATTTATATACTCTTCTTTGGTGAAGTGCTATTCAGTTTTTTTACACACTTCAAAATTAGGCTTATTTTCTTTCTGAGTTTTGAGAATTCTTTGTGTATTATGGATAAAAATCCTTTATCTGATACGTGTTTTGCAAATATTTTCTCCCAGTCTGTTTTGTATCTCTTCATTTTCTTGACAAAGGAATGCAGCTTTGAAAGTCCTGAAAGTAAAAATTCTAAAAGGCCCAAAGCAGAGGTTTTAATCCATGAAAGTAGATAAATGACTTAAACATTCTTCTGTATATCTCCTATAGCAAAAAGTTTTTATTTTTATAATTTTTTAAGGTTTGAAGCTGGTATTTTCTCTAGCCTTTCGCACAAGGTTCCAGTACCTTAACTAGATAATGACTTTGCAAAGTGGTAACTTTTCTCTGTAGTAATTCACATTTATTTTTAAGTGTTGGTACGGTGATTGTAGCTGCTACCCTCTTAAGGATTGCAAGGCTGTGCAGAAGCAAGTTTTGGATTCTTTCTGCTGGGACGCATTGAGTCTTTGTGCTTGAAACTCCAGAGAAGATGCCAGAGAGCATGGAGCCAATTTATCCCGCTGCCTAAAACTAATAGATATGTTGCATGCAGCATTAGAAGGGTATCTATTGTGACATCAAGTTGCATTCTAGCAGTGCCAAAACATGTGAGGTCAGAAAAATATCTCTGGAGCCAATCTGACTAAAATAACATATATACTGTTTCGGCCCCATTTCTTCAGTGTAAAAGAGCATTTCTTCATGCACATGTCGCAGTTCCTATTGCTTTCAGAATGCAGTAATGCACTTTTAAAAGGTTTACTTGAACATTGCAAGTGTCTTAATACATTAAGAATGGAGTGTACTGATGGATTTTAATAAAAAAATTTTTTTTAAAGAACTGAACTTATCTTTTGATATAAAAGCCTCATCATCCTAGCAAAATGACTATATGTAAGTAGATAATGGATACTTTGTAAAAGTTTGTTTAATGGGTGACAGTACATCTCCTTTCTCTTGTAAAGGAAAATCTTTAATGAACCTTTTTTCCTTGGAGCTTGGTGGCTTCAGGTAGCAAAAGACGTTCCCATCCATGAGGCATGGACTGCCAAAAATACCACTGAGAAATATTAGATTTTAACGTTTACCCTTTGGTTAAAAGACATAAGATGATTTTATTTTCATGTTGCAAATGAATAATCCTAGGTATCAAGAGGTAAATATATTCAGGACTACAGAGTTTCATATTTGTAAAAGTATACACCATACGTGGAAAAAGAATTTGTAATGGTCCCCCATGAACTATAATAGTGGTTATTTCTGATATTGATATTGCAGATGGTTTTCCCAGCATTTCATTTTCTAAAGAATAATTAACATAGATTACTTTAGTTACTATAAAAAGGTGGGGAGAAAAAGAGGTTGCTTGCTCAAAGATACAGAATAGTGTCAGAAAAGAAATGACTCTTCATTAACTTTGACTGGAGCTCTGATACTGTGTGTCTCTACTACTGCTTTTGAAAAGAGAGACCTTCCCTTCCAGTTTGCCCCACCATAGGCATTCCCCAAATTTAGTTTTAGTGTTTTGGGTTTTTTTTGTTGTTTTTTGTTTTGTTTTGTTTTCGTTCATAGTGTAGACATCTGTTAACTGGAGATTGCCTTGAAATTTTTTGGTTGATTACAAAAGACCTTAGAAAAGTCGTTGGGGTAGTCTTAGTTCTTCGTCACTATTAGCTTGTATTTATTGAGTTTAAAGACATCAACAGCGTTTTCCAAAGAACATTAGAGAACCCTGTGTTCTCTAGAACTTTTATGTAATTAATTGACTTTTTCAACTGCTGAGTGATATTTGAGATATAATCACAATATGGCAGCAGCAGTACAGTTTTATCTAATACCAATAGGAGGGCTTATTCAAATAGAGATAACACTGGGTCAGTCACAGTGTATTTAAAACTAAATAATTCCTTGGCAACAGGCCCAGGCCCAGGCCCAGGCCCAGTAAGCATGCAATGGCGGAGCCCACAGTGGTACAAGCCGGGCCGTCAGCAAACAGGTCAGGCTCGCTTGCGGAGCCTTTTACAGGGATTTTAAAAGGTGCCTTGTTGAAACATGACGTTCCTCTTCACTCTCTAGATACTTTAGCATTAGAGAATTTTATGAGGGAAAAGAATGAGAGTTTAACCACTGGGGAGATTTAGCAGTTTCAATTAAACAATTGCACTCTTTAAATTTTAATTTTGAAATCAGTGACTCCTGGTGTTTGAGTGTTCAGCTTTACTTTTTCTAGTGGACTCTTGTATTTCTGAAATCTGGTAAAAATGGGGGAGTATTGTGTTGTGTGGGTGTAGTAGCTACAGGTGCATGCTCTGTTCCAGTTAGTGTACCTTGAGAAACCTAACTGTAATGAAATGTTACAAAACAAATAAGTATGTGTAGAAAAGATACATTCAAGCAACTATGTGTAGAAAAGATACATTCAGGCAAATATATATAGAAAAGATACATTCAAGTAGATATGTATAGTAAAGGTACATTCAAGAATGTTTCTCCCCACTAAGTAAGAGTTCTAGGTTCTGTCCCCTCCTTATCACTAATCTGCTTGAGGTCACCCTCATCCTTTTTTTATTTTTTAAGATTTAATCTTTATTGTATTTTTTATCCCATTACCAGTTAGTCCCCTTCTATCCCCCAGCCTCCCAGCAGTCACCACACTGTTGTCCATGTCCATGAGTCCTCTTTCCTTTTTGCGCAAGCCTTCCACCCCCTAACCTCCCATCCCCCAGCTGTCATCCTGCTCTCCATCTACAAGTCTGTCTCTGTTTTGCTTGTTAGTTCAGTTTGTTCGTTAGATTCCACTTTTGAGTGAAATCCTATGGTATTTGTGTTTCTCTGACTGGCTTATTTCACTAGCTTACTGGTTCTCCAGGTCCATCCTTACTGTTGCAATGGGTTAAATTCTCTTCTTGTTTATGGCTGATTAGTATTCCATTGTGTAAACTATAGTTGTTTTATCCAGTCATCTACTGATGGACACTTGAGCTGCTTCCGTATCTTGGTGATTGTAAATAACATTGCAATGAATGTAGGGGTGTTTATGTTCTTTTGAATTAATGTTTTGGGTTCTTTCTGATATACTAATCCTGTTTTTTTTTTTTTTAGATAGCTCCTATGTTCTCTTGTCCTTCCAAAAATGTCCTATAACAATGTAATTTTTTTAAAAGAGAACTTGACTATGAACAAGTAAGCCTTAAAATTCTTTTTTTGTTAATTAAAAAAAATAAAGTATGATCTTTAAGGGCTCTTCTAGCCCCAAGTTTTTGGCACTTGGTGATCTGGAGTTTAGAGTGTAGTTTTGGAGGTAGAACTATTGTAGGTTCTGGATCTTCTGCACCATTTAGTGTTTGTCTTGTGTAGAAGGGGTTTCTTTTCAGAAGGAAGGCCATCAAAGGCACTGCGATGCTTGGCCTGCTCTCAGTCCACCAGATTCAGGCAGCTTCCAGAGCAGCAAACACCTGGATGTTGATAAGATCATACCTATGCCTTACCTTCTTAGATGAGACTTGACATTTTCTGATCTTCACAGCAATCTGCAAGGTTTAGCTCTCACTGCTTCTGTTTTTCCAAATGAAGAAGCCAGGGCTCAGAAAAGGTGAACAGCTTGACCAAGGTAGTGAATCCGCAGGTAAAAACCTTGGTCTGTCGTGCTCCTGAGCCTGTACACTTCCAACCACGCCTAGCTACCTTCGAGTAAGGCTGTCTGTTCTCTTGAAATCACCCTTCAGAGGTGTTTGCAAGTTATTTGTGCCCTGGCCTCATGTGTTTGTTGTTGTTGTTGTTGTCATTATATTTATTTTCTTTATGGAACCCAGGGTGCTAAATCACTGGTTTAGTTACAGATGTTCCTGGTAAGACTGTTGCTCATAAGAATGTCAGGGTGCTGATTTGGAGGTTTATCTCCTAGTTGAAAATTTTCTATATACCTTTATCTATGGATTTTAATGCAGCTATGGCTTATGAGCCTAAAATGTTTGTAGTTATGGGCATAGGGCTTCCATCTGTAAATTTATACAGTGAACTCATCACCACCAGCATCCTTTCCAACTGTAAGCTCTCTCCCTGGAGTTGGTGAAGTCAGGGCTGGAATGTCTGTTGGTTGTTTATCACCATTAGCCCTCATTATTTTAAATGAGTGCCCACCCACCTGATACTCTGTAACCACATGTTTCCAGAGCTCCTCTGGAGATAACATCTGGTA
Organism: Glossophaga mutica; assembly: GCA_039655065.1. Classification (NCBI taxonomy): domain Eukaryota; kingdom Metazoa; phylum Chordata; class Mammalia; order Chiroptera; family Phyllostomidae; genus Glossophaga; species Glossophaga mutica. The sequence goes on from CM077308.1 coordinate 27,987,299, forward strand.
GCACACCCCATCCCCCTTTTTAACCGCACTCACAAATGTTTTGTAACTGAAGTCCCCAAAGTAGGACAGAAACTACACATGAAGAGAGAACCTCTCTGGGTGTGTGAAATTCGGAACAATTTGACAACAAGTGTTGCTTCTGAATCTGAAGCTTTGAAGCAAAACTTCACGTCGTGTTGAACATATATTAGTTTGTAAATACGGAGTTCCACTAATTACATCTATAGCTTACAGCGAAACTACCTGCTATGTCTTGTTACTCTGAGGGGAAAAAAAATGAGAGAATTATATAGGTGTATGTGTTACAAAAAAATTGGAATGCAGAGATAGTGTGGTGTAAATTCTCTCCAATTATGTGTCTTTTTCTGGTGAGGCAATTAATCAGTTTTTCTGTTACCGGGATACACACCTGAATTCAGGTGTGCCAAACTTGGAGGCTACTGTATGGATAACCCCCTTTTGCAAAGTAACAAATTATGGTTATCCTTCTCTCTTTTTTTATTGAAATGACTAAATAGCACCGAAATTGTGTGATATTTTATAGAATCGCTGGTTACCTGGATTATTAGTTTGCCTTTCAGTACAATGAAAAGTTTTGTTGTACTCTTAAGAATGGTTTTTCGGTGCATGCCAAATGTGTTTACAGTGGGAGTGACTCAGTTTTCGAGTGGCGGATTTATAGTCTTTAAATTTTATGTTACGGTAAGTTTTTCAGAAACTTACCCTTTTCATAAAATGAAGCTCATGTATTTCCATCAGGAAGAGTGTGCCCCACCATGAAAACTACAGAAAAGGGTAAATCATGGAAGTATACAATGTCGGGCTTGAAAGCCATCTGACCCCTCAGCCACGCCCCTCATCTTAGAGATGAGCAAAGCAAGGCCTACGATCACCCAGCGGCCGAGGGCAGAGCCTGCTTCTCCTGACCCTTGTTTTGGTGCCTTTGCTTCTGCATCTTGCTGGCGTGTCTGTGGAGAAAAGGGTGGCTCTCCTTCCCTTCCTCAGGGATAGCTGACTAAAGTAGTGTTGAAGCCTGTGTTCAAAAATAATTATTTAGCATGTGTTATTTTAACAACACATGTTAGTTTGCACATATGGAGTTCCTGGAGAAATATATTAATTGTGTTTTTCTCCTAAGTTACCTTGAATAGAATACGAGTCATTTTCAGTGATATAAAATTTTGGAATGCATGTGAATCTCTATGGTCCTAAGACTCATCTCAGAGACATTTCATGCTCTTCAAAATTTATACGAACTTTGGTTCCTGAATTGCTAAAGCTACTTATAGTTGTTTTAATCGTCAAGCAAAAGTGTTCTTCTTGAGATTTGTTGATGATTGTGCCAAGGTCTTGGGTGCAGCATCCCTCTTTTTAGTAATCTCGATGGGACGGAGTGCTTCGTATTTTGACTATAACTGGAGGATTCAGATGATGCTTTAGAAGACTCAGAGTTTGCAGTTAAGGTCACAGACTCTGGGGTTCACCTTTCCTGTTGTCATACCACTTGTTCAGTGGTGCTGGGGAGGTGATTAAGTTGAGTAAGCCTCAGTTTCCCCATTTGTAAAGTGAGATTTTATGCGTTGTCTTATGTTACCTGCTACTGTGGTTGCTGTTTTTGCTGCTACAATTATTGTTATTCTCAAAGTTTTCCAAACCTACCTTGGAAAGGGCTAGTAACTAGAAAGGGTGCATATTCCATTTCTAAACTCTAGTGAGAGGGAAGATGGGGAGAAGGGACTCACTTATCCTCTCACCGAAGTTGTCACCTCCTTTAAAGGAAAATTTTACCTGGCCCAAGTGTTGTTATCGGATTCTTGTGTCCTTGATTTCTCTTCCATTTTCTTATGCCAATATGTCTGATCTGGTAAAGGGAAGGTCACATGTGTGAATTTTCATGGTGACTTGCAGAAAGGAGAGACCTGAGGGCTCAGTCACAGCCTTTAACACAAGGCGAGAGGCTGGAGAACCTGAGTGAGGCCACCAACCCATTGCATGTTGGGTGGGACTGTCCTTTACGGGGCTCCCTTAACCTGTCTTTCGAGGTGTTGATGTTAAGCACAGTATGGAGGGAGAAAGTCAATTCTCAATAGGCAGCTGCCAGGGAATAAGGAAATGGTTAATAGAGTAGTTTTTTAGCTGTTTGAACTAGTTAACTCTGCTGAGTTACATTGTCAAGTGCGGTCTCTCCTTTCTGCTGCTTCTCTCTAAGGAGAAACTTGGAATGGACCGCATACCTGTCATGTATGCACTTGTCTCTAGCCCGCATCTGTTCATAGGCTAAAAATGAAATCCACTTACATCTATTACCTGGAGGACTTTTATAGGTTTTATAGGGTACAGCTAGGACCTGTTTTATTGTTCATGACAGTGACTTAAGAAGCTACCGTTGCCAGTGTTTTTTTTAACCCAAGTCCTGAGGTATTTATTTGCTTGTTTGTTTGTTTATTTATATCATATACACTTTTATACCCCTGGGAAGCCACACTGGCCCTTTTATTGAAGATAGTTTAAAGAATTTTTCCCAAGGACCCTTAAAGGGGGAAAATCCAGGATTTGTGTATGTTTCTAAATTATGGGACAAAGTTCATATTTAAAGATTCAACTTTTCTCTGTTTTCTGCATTCTGAAGCCAAATTATGACTATTCCTGCATCTGTCTTTTCGCTCATTTTTCTTGTTTCTTTATAAACACTCAGCACCTAATTATCTTTCTGTTAAATTAAGTGCTTCAAGTTTATTATCACTTAGTTAACAGTATTATTAACTTTGTTTTCCAGGGATATCAGTATGAACAACATTACTCAATTACCAGAAGATGCATTTAAGAACTTCCCTTTTCTGGAGGAACTGTAAGTATCACTTTGAGAATTGTCGTTCGTTTGTTTTTTCTCTTCTCCTCACAACAGATAGTCTAACATGTCCTGTTAGGGGACATACAGGTAGCTTCAGTGGGCTTTGTGCAGAGGAAGTCACGTTTTTGTGGGGTGGGGTGCACACAAACTTGATTTTTTTTTTAAATATTTTATTTATTTATTTTTATTATTTATTTATTTATTTATTTATCTTTAGAGGGGAAGGGAAGGAGAGAGGGAGAGAAACATCAATGTGCGGTTGCCTCTCGTGTGTCCCCTGCCGGGAACTGGCCTGGCAACCCAGGCATGTGCCCTGACTGGGAATAGAACCGCGATCCTTTGGTTCGCAGGCCCGCGCTCAATCCACTGAGCTACACCAGCCAGGGCCAAACTTGATTTTTAAACAATGTAATTGCTGAGGTGATTTTTGAACGCCAGAACTAAAAATGCTTATTCCCATAAGACTTTTTTTTTTTTTTGCTGCAATTATTATAGCCATGAGTGCTGTGGTGACACAAGTTAATGACAGTGTTATTCTGAGATAACAGGCCTGCTGTGTAATTACCATTGTTGCCAAAGGAGTTACTGTATGGGTAACACACCGTAAAAAATAGTATGAGGCATTTTAGGGCCATGATGCAGCAGATAATACCAGCACAACGAGCAGAAAACTTGAGTGTACATCACTTTGGACATTTGCGGGCGGCCTTTGAGGACAGGATGAAGGTATAGAACACCTTTGACTTTGGAATGTTTCTGAACTCGTCAGTTGCATCTCACATTTCTAGTTTAACAGTTTACATTGTGGGAAATTTCTTTCCACTTGTTTTAACCTCCATTTTGTTGTGCTCTCCTCACTTTTTTGAAGTTCCTGGTTAAAATAGGCACTTTTAGAGTTCAAAGGAATTGGAAACTGTATGTTATGTTTTAAGAACCCAGGTGAAAAAAGTAAAATCAGACTTGAGTCAAGTTAAATATAGACTTTTAATGACCAAACTAATTGATTGTGTAGTATGTGGAGATAAGAAGATTACAGTTTGATACTAAGAACATCAAAGAGATATAGCCTGGAAGGAATCTAAATTCATATTACAGTCTGAGCCCCACAGCCCAGCTGTTGAGTATTAGATGCAAGTCAGTGAATGTGGCCTAGCTTAGCTTGGCCCCTCCCCCAGCTGGGGCACAGGAATCAAATCTAAGTCAAGCAGGTTGTGCTCCCTGCTTCTGACCGAGTATTGAAATAGTAGTTAAGGATTTAATAAAGTTAAGGAGAAAGTTTTCTTCCCACACTGCTTAGTTGAACATAATGTTCCCACAGTCAAAACTGAGCAGAGATTATTTACACTTCCAAGCTTGTGAACTGTGTCGAGTTACTTAACTTCCCTCTGCTCAGTTTCTTTGCCTGTAAGGTACAGGCAACCACGGTCCCTCCCTCCTCGTACTGTGGTGACAACAGAATGGATTCACAGATGTTAAATGCTTAAGACAGAGAGAGGGTTATGTAAATGCTGGCGAGTACTTATTTTCCTGTTTTAAAAGTGCATTAAAATAAAAAAGCAGTGGCATATACCAAATGTTATTTTTGGATAAAGAGATTAAATGTATGTTTTATTTTAGCCCATTTTTTTTTCTTCAGAGAACATTAATTATTTTGTAGTAAATAGCTATTTACTTTTCATTAAACATTTTAATTGAATTTGAAAGGAGTGAACTCTGCATTTGAAGCCCCACTCCTTACTGCTCCTAATCAAGCTTGAAAATGCTTTATCTATTCCTTCTTATTTCACATACAGTTTTAGACTTGGGATTAGTCTCCTTTTACAGAAGTAATTACGCAGTGAAAGGACGTTATGGAGTGGTTGTTCAGCCATCGGAGAACCCGTGTGGGCTGTGTGATGCACCAGGCCGGGCGGAGAGAAGCTCTCCTTTCTTTGAGGGGTGATTGTGTGCAGACCACCTTTGTCAAGGCCTTCGACTACCAGCTCCGCTCTGAGGGGTTTGCAGAGAGGACCTGGATGTCGAGTCAGACCTGCCTAAGCTCTGCTTTGTGAAGTTCACATCTTTAGATTTCTTAAAATCTCAAATGACCAAGCATATGTCAACCTAAATGCTGTCAACCGAGACTTTTATTGGAACCAACTTGAAGGTGACCGACCGGTAGTTCTCTGTAGCTAGAGCTAGGTCATGTTTGCTCCGTATTCTGCTGTTGCAGTGATGGGATCACGTCAGATCAAGTCAGTATATACCCCTCCTTCAGATATTGGATGGGCTTTCAAAACCCACCCAGTTAGGAGAGCTGATGGTTAATTCCAAAGACTAGGTCAGAGTAGTCCTTCATACTCTGGGAATGCTTCAGGCATTCAAGGGCTTTTTTTTTTTTTTTTTTAAATAAGCGTGGTAAAAGCCCATGTTTTTTCTTTATAAAACAATGTAGTTGACTTTGACATTCCAAAATGATGCTGCCATGACTATCGTAATATTTCATAAACGGCATAGCCATTAGTCAAAAGCCATCTGGAAGTCATTGGAGAGTCATCTCGAAACTCAAGTGCCCTGTGCAGAAATGAACAGTTTACGGATTGTTTTCTTCATGCTACTTAATGAGGTGCGCTTTACAAGATGTGACTAGTTCGGCCAAATTTTATGATAATCCAGAATACTTTGAGTATTGGGTAGAATCACTTCCTGACTGTTCATAAGAAGTGTTTATAGATATTCACACATTCACTTAGTCTTTCAGCAAACACTGAATCCTGCTGTGTGCCAGATCCTGTGCCGGTGCCAGAGAACAGAGGCACGTCAGAAGGCTTTGGTCTTTGGAGCTGCCCGTCTGTGCAGAGCGGGGCTGTCCAACACCATAGCCACGGGCCACAGGTGGCTATTGAAATGTAGATTTAAAGTAATTAAAATTAAGTAAAATTTAAAATTTATTTCCTCAGTTGAACTAGCCATCTTTCAAGTGGCTAGTGGCTTTTGTATTGGACAGTACAGATATAGAACATTTCCAATGTTGCAGAATGTTCATCCGGACAGTCATGGTCTAGAGTAGCAGCAGTGTCCAACTTTTTTCATCTCATGGCGCATAAACTAATTACCAAAATTCTGCAGCACACTGAAACAAATATTTTTTTGCCTATTTGACAAAAAATAGGTATCATTTTGATTCATTCACACCAGATGGCTATTGTTGTGTTGGCTGTTGTTATTTTTCATTTGGCTGTCTAAGGGGAACGAGGTCAGTGCCCCTGACTAAACAGTCAGTTTTAAAGTTCCTGCGGCACACCAGCTGGAAACCGCTTGTCTAGAGGAAGGTATGGGATGAGCACTTGGCACAGCAGCGGGGAAGATGGTCGTAGAAGTGTGTGCAGGCTCCGTAGAGCCCTAAAGCGGTCTGTTTACTTGAGACTGTAGGATTTAAGAAAGGCTTCCAGAATAGCTCCAGCTGAGTCTTAAAGAACACACAGGAATTAGCCGGATGAGGATGGGTATAGCAAGGGTGCTCCAGGAGGAACCTTATGGCGTATACAGAAGAAACTTGGAGGTAGACATTGTAGAATATATGAAGTGGTTAGTTATTCATATTGAAAAACAGAGAAATTTGAAATAATAAAAAAGATAGAAAAATGTCAGAAGAGGAGGCCAGATCATGAGGGACTTTTTAAGCTAAGGAGTTTAGACCATTATCCTGAAAGAGGGGAACTGGATATGGGGGTGAGTAATAGGAGGGACAAGGCCATTATTTTTGCTCTGAATGATTGGGTGCCATTCACTGACGCTGGGGCCAATGTGGGAGATGAAGAATTCACTTTTATTAGAGATCATGACGGTAAATAGCACGCATTCAGAGTTTTACATGCATAGAAGTCCATTGTCACAGCTCTGAGGAAAAGCAGTTTTACAAAAGCAGAAGCTGAGCTGAAGAGATCAAGTGCCTTATTCAGGTTCCTGTGCCTGGTCTGTAGTTTTGCTGGCACTTGAGGTCAGATCTCCAGAGCTCTGTTGAAACACTCTGCGTGATATGTATGTTTTCTCAGGGAAGCCCAACTTTTTCAGTGAAATGTACTTTAAATACTATTGTTGTCAGTTGTTTTATTTTTACACTTAATTTACTTTTGAACGTTTTATGGTTTATAAACATCATAACCCAGTGATTACCCCCTTTCCTGCCCCAGAAGATACAAAACATAGGTCCTGCCTCTAAATTCTACATACAAAGTGTGAAATCCTGGGACAGTCTTGGGTTTTGAACCCAAGATTTATACTCTATAAAATGGGACTTCTTATGGTACAATTGTGACAGGAAAAAATGGGGTAATTTTTGTCGAAGTGCTTTGGGACCATAAAATGCTATTTCCACTATTCTTCTTAAACATTGCAGTCTTTCTTATAGTGTTTGGGGGAGAGATTGTTTTGTTTGGGAGTGAGAGTTGGAGCGAGGCCAATAGAGGTTTCTATTAATGATGTAAAAGGAAAGTCAGAATTTTTGGAAAACATTTGTTTAGCATCAACAAGCTCTGTTGTCTGATGCGACGCTACCACAACTATTTTTGGCTCTCCTTGAGACCTGTCAGGGCACTGGTAGACATTTGGGGAATGGCTGAAATGTGGAGTTGTGAAACTGATTTAATTAGAAACAGTGAAGGCATATTCACTTTTCTATAGGCAGTCACTGAAAAACCCATGGATGTTACTTTGAGCTGAGATGTTGCAACAGCAATAAAACCATGGGCAGCCTTGGCACTTGTACAGTTATTGTTTAACACACACTGTAAGGAATACAAGGAATTTCTTTGGCCTCTAAACTAAAGTTTGACTTGCTTAACATTCTCTTGATGAGGCCTTCTCAGATAAGCTCTATCAATTGCAGTAATTTCTCAGAAAGAGCAAAAGAGTTCCTTGGTTGCTCTGGTGGTATTTGACAGTTAAAAATATTACACTCTTGGAAGTGTTGGTAATGCTTTGGTGGGATGACTTGGTAACAGAGATCACTGCCCTTACTGTTGGGAAGTCTATAGTGGGCTCACAGAGGAGTTGAACTTTTCTGATTCATACCATTTTCTACGTGTCGTTTGGAGGATTCTCCAATTAGGGTACAAAGAGAGAAATAAGAAGAAATCTTGTACTAACTAGAGCTACTATGTACTGGACAAGCCCTCCTAGAATAAAGATTGTTGTGTTTTCTCTTTAACTCATAAACTCTATGAACTATGTGTGTTCCCATTTTGGTGATGAGGAGGCTGTGTTTTTCCTCAGAGAGGTTAAGTAACTTTCCCAAGGTCACATAGATTGTTAGTAATGGGCTTGGTTTCAATTCCAGGTCTGACTGTGCTCTTGTAGCTGTGGAGAGGATGCGGAAAGACTTATTGGACAGTTCATTAATTCAACAGACTTTTGTTAGGTGAAACACTGTGCTCAGTGTTGAATGAAATGGGATTCTTGTCTTCAAGAGAGATGAACAGAGTACCGGAGTTATGGGAGTTCAAAGGAGAAAGGAAACGACTTCTATCAAGAAAGATTAAGGAAGACCTCATCAAAGAGTTGTCATTTCTGGAGAGCCTTGAGGGATGGTGGGAGTTATTCATGAGGAGATAAGGAAAAAGAGCATGAGTAAAGATACGGAGACAGACTGGGATAGGTAATAGGAACAATGTGGTGTTTGGTTTGGTTGGAGTGCTGAATTCCTGAAAGGAAGTTATGGGAAAGAAACTAGGAAGGAGTTTGGGCTTTTCTTGGCAGACTGATGAGGAGTTTCCACTTTTGAGTTGAAGGTTTTTGAGCTAGGAAATGACTTGATCACATACAACCTCCAATCAGTATCATCTCCCAGCAGAGTAGGATGTTTGGAAGGAGAGAGTGCAGGGAGACAGAGGGAGACAGAGGAAGATGCAAATGGATGTGGTGCAGGTGAGAATGATGAGCATCTGAACTGGGGCAGATGGGAGGCGGTAAGATGGAGGAGGGAGCCTGTGCAAAAGAGGTTGTGGAAATTGCATCAAGAGGGCATCTCAGCAGGGATGACAGGGTTGTCATTGATAACACTGAATTTTAAGATCATCTGGACTCATTTAAGGAGTCTGGTGGTGCTTTGAAAAAATTAAAGACAATACAGAAATAAATTGTTTCAGAAGAGAAGATATTACATGTACTTTTGAGTGTACATATTGGCTTTAGGTAAGATAGGTAGGGGCATCTGGAAATACAGGTGTGAAGTTGAGAATAGAGATTCATTGATATAAATTACAGAATAGAGTATCATGGGTATAGATTTTGGAGTCTTTTATTTTGAGGTAATTACTGGAAACATTAGATTAGAAGAGCTTGCCAAGGCAGAGAGGGTGAACGAAAAGGGAAGGAGGCCAAAGACAACTCCTTGGGAAACACTTGAATCAGGGTGTGGGAAGAAGACCAAGTGCCAGAAAAGCAGGAGAACTAGGGCAGAACTGTGCCCCAGGAGCTGTGGGAGGAGAGGTTTTTCCACAAGAAATGAAGAATCAGTGTTGACATGCTGGGGAAAAGGGGCTCGTGGCCAGAGACTGAGAAAAGACATGGAATTTTTAGAGAATCATTTCAGGAGGCTTGTGAGAGTGACTTTGAGGTAAAGAAGCTCATCAAGAAGTAGGCATTTCGGGACTGCTAATAGGTGGTTTCCAGTTTGGGGGAGAAGATCAAGCTTGGAATATGTACTGTATTTGACAGAAGTCCACAGAGTTTTTAAGAGACAGAAACCCAACTGAGGTGAAATGGAGGATTTGTTTCATGCAGAACTAGAAAGTCCAGAGATGGGGTGGGCTTCAGATTGTGCTGGATCTCAGGGTATCAAGGTTTTGAGAGTTTTCTCATGTTCTTCCTTTCTTAGCTTCAGTTGTCTCTACTTTTGTATTTTGGCTTCATTCTTTCCTGTTGCAAATAGTCTGTCTCCATATAGTGGGAAATACAATCTTCGGTAGCCCCAAGCACATCTTTGCATCTTGAAATCCAAAATGAGTACCAAATATCATCCTCCCTGCTTTTAGCAGAAAACTCCTAGGAGGGCTGTGGTTGGCCGGACTTGCTTCACGAGCCTGTCCTTGAACCAGTCACTCTGCTGTGTTCAGGATGGTATGGGCCAACCTGCCTCAGAGACTCATCCCCACTAGAGTTACTTGGATGGAGTTTCCCCCAAAGGAAGCAGAAGTGGGGGGATGAGAAATGGCTGGCAGGAAGAAATTATAGTTATGGCAGCCCATTATAATCTAGTGGCTAGACACACTGTGGGAAATATTTGTTTAACTGGGCCCATTAAAAAATGAATAAAGGATGGCTAAAAGATAGAAAGGTCCCCATTAAAGCCTAGGTGATTTAAATTTAGAGTAGGACCAACAGTCCTACTCTAAGCGTGACCAAAGTCACGCTCTGTAACTTTGTCCTGTAGTGTGATTAGTAGCCTAGAAGCAGAGGTGATGAAAGGTGTGATGTACCCAGACTTTGGGCTGGAAAAGCCAGGATTTCAAACGGGACTAGGAGAAATCAAGCTGGAGAATCCAGCAATTCATTGTTAAAGTGTTTGACACGGGATTCAGAAAGTGTAGAACAGCAAACGAAACCACAGTGTGCTGGCTCATTTATTTATTTATTTATTTTAATCAAGGGCGATGATTTGTTCTTTGACTAAAAGTAGTAGTGACTGCAAGTAAATGAAAACATATTTGACTTTCTACTAGCATGTTTGAATTTTCCAGCAAGGAAACAGGCTAAGTCATTTCTTTCATGTATCGTCACTCTAAGCCAAGCCATGCTTATCTGACACAATATTATGTGCTTCAGTGGAACTTCAGCACCATGGCCGCAGTCTCCCCGCATGCGATATTCAGACGTAATGGCATCCAGAAAGAGAAGAAGGTCATCCTTCCAGTGTGTCTGTTTAGGAAGAAAGCTACTTTTCCCAGAAACCCCCAGCAGACTTCCTGTGTCCAGACTGGGGGTCATAGCTTCATCCCTGAACTAGTCACTGGGATGTAAGCAGCATGATCGGCTAAGACCAGTCGGAATTTAATCATGAAGCTGAGTCTTACGAAGGAGGAGATATTTGAAAAAATCTCGGCTCTACTGGGAAGATGTGAATGGATATTTGGTAGACAACCAGCAGTACCTGCCACAGCTCCTCTCTACTATTCTTCTTACCCATTCTCTGCAGTCCATTTGAGCCTTTCTGCCGTAGGCAGCCTTCCCTGGTTTGCCTTCCCTGCTCCCTCTCACACTCCCTCTGCTCCTCCCCTCTTAGTGCGGGATTAAGGGCCTCGTTATGTTGTACTCTAGGTGTGTCAGTATTTTACCTGTTTCTTCAGCTCCACTGACTTTCTTTAAGGCCAGAGTTTGTCACAATTTTCTGTATGAACTTTGGTGATAATAACCACTTTTTTGAATTTGAAATTGAGGGTGGGGTTAAGACAAAGGATTTCTTATTTTGAATTTATTGATGTAGAAACCGTATGACTATATAAAAACTAAATTCCATTGAAGTTTTATGTTCAACGAATCATCCTCGTTTATTTAAGAACTAAAACAAGAAATGTATTAGGAAAACTCAGTACTTACTTTGCCATACCTGTGGTGCTTCACTGTAGCCAAAGGTCAAATGTGTTGTTTGAAGCTGGTTGTAAAAATTTTTTTAAAGCTGTAACATATTTCCTCATAAGGGTGGATATTGCATGTGTTTAATGCAAAAAGATAAATGAATATGTTGTCAGGATAACTCTGCTCAGGAAATGTAACTATTGCCAAGGTTTTTTATTGATTCACCCATAAAATAAGTCCTCTGTGAGTTACTAGAAGAAGAAGTGGAAGATGCAAAGGCCAATTGGTGCAGGTGGAACTTCAGTTTCTTTGAATTGAATAAAGCAAATTTAGTATGTAGCAGAGTCCTAGATGACCTTGGGCTGAGTACCAGCAGGAACAGGCTTACTTTTTGATAAGCATTACTGCTTTAGTTTTTGTGCATTGAAACAGAACATGTAACATGATGTGTGTGTGTGTGTGTGCATGCGTGTGTGAGAGAGAGATAATTGTCCTCTGTGAAGAAAGACTACTTTTAAAAACTTGAGAATTTCCATAATAGGGGTTCTTAATACATGCATGTTCATAAAACATACTCAGTTCATACATATGCTTACATAAAAGTTACACAAAGATGTAAAACTATCCCTGGTATGTGAAGAAATAAGGTAAGCAAAACGTTGTGGGTTGACTAAGAACTAAGAACTCTCTGATACATTGTATCAGATGAAGTTTATTTAATGCTGATAGGAAGAATACCCCAGGGGAACTATAAAGAACACTGTTTAATTGTTAGGCCTTTGTATTCACTAAGAAAATAATTGCATCCTTTGGTTCTCTTCAGTCATTTATAAAAAATAACAAGACAGCATTGTTCTATTTCTGGAATTCACATGACTTTATTTACCTTGTTTTTATTTGTAGGCCTTACATTTTTTAGCTGTGCTGTAGACCTTAGACAGGGCACGGAGGAAACCCAGGCTCACTTTCCTCTTCTGTTTAAACAAACAAACATACAAACAGACGAAACAGGCAGGGACATGGTGATAATTAGCCAGCCTGGCCCACTCTCCAGGGCTGTTTTGAGGACCAGTGTAGTAGGATTATGAAAATAAAAAGTGCTGCATAACTGTTAGTTTTTCGTTAATATGTACCAATACCAAACATCCCTTAAACGGGAACCAAGTATTCCTCTCGAGGTCTTTATTTGTTATGGGGGGCAGCAGAGTTCTGAGCGCATAGTAGGGCCTTTACATGTGAATAAGTATATGATTAAGGACTTATATTAGAAGTATGCATTATAATGGTTTTTGCTTTTACTTTAAAAGGTTGTTCAAATTTTGGATCCTGCTGGTTTCAAATCACACTGAATAAGAGAGTGTCACCCACACTTTCCTGTGGCCCTGTCTGCCCAGTTTAAGTCCAACCTAGAAATGCCTTCTTTGAAGGCAGTGTTGTGGGCTGGTGTTTCTGTCTATTGTGCTTCACATGTGGCAGCAGGCTGTGCTGATCCACCTGCCTGAGAAAGTTGAACAGCATTGTAGGAGATGCAGCTTGGGTGTGTTTGGGTACAATCTGCGACAGTTTGTGTACATGGCTTCACTTCAAGATCTGCTGGGTGGGGAAAGGTAGATGGAGGAAGAAATGTGAGGGAGGAGAGAAGGCATTGCTGAGGGCTAGATCAGTGTGGCTCAGTGGGAAGGGTGGTGTTCAAAGTACTCTTCAGTCAGGACTTGGTAGCGAAGTGCTGGGCCATCCGGTAACCACCTCTGCAAAACGAAGGCAGTCGTATGAACGGATGGGAGGCTGTGGCCGCTCTTCCTGATTTTGTTGCCTAGTCCCCAGCCTCATAATGTGATAGAGAAGTGCCCAAGTAAAGCTCCTCTGGTTTGTACGCCAGGCGCGCTTGGGCCTTACTGCTTCAGTTGCCTTGCCTCTCTCTGCCTGTTCCATGCCAGGCTCCTCCCAACAGCTGCTGGAAGCTACTGAACCCTCATCCACCCTCCCCCCAGCTCATACATATGTCTAGCCAGTGCATATTGTAGTCCTTACTCTTCTGTTCCTGGCTAGAATTCCAGCCAAACGGCTACAATGAAATTTCTATAACAGACAGGAAGAAACCTAAATCCAGGCATTTCTCAGGGAAATAAATACCAGTTGGCTTACTCTCTATTACACACTTGCCTCTCTTGTTTCTTTAAATGGCCTCCCAAGTGAAGAAATCCCAGTCTAACTGAGCACACAGACTACCTTCTGAAAGTGGCCTACTCGCTCATACACACCATTGGCCAGTGTCTGTTGAACCAGCACTCTTCCTGTTCCCCGCTCTGGGAGGGATGCCAGAGAGAAAATATCATGTAGCATATGCATTAAGGATAGAGGATATAATTGAAAACTCTAGCTTCCCCTGAAAGGAGCCCCTAATGTGAATCCATGGACCTTATGAATAATAAATACACACAAAACTAATTCATAAAGACATTGCACACTGAGCCACTTGTGTCCTGTTTCCTGGAAGGGTTCCAAATCCAATGGGAGAGCGGCAGTCCAGTGGATTGCTCCACCCTCTCTCGGTCTCTGCCCTCCCTGTGTCTTTGCTCTCTTTGCTTCTGGGACTGTTGCAGCAAGCAGAATAAACAGGGGTTGCCTTGAGGTAGCCTGGGCCCCCTTTTGAAGTCCTACTAGACTTGTGTTAAATCTGTGTGATCATGTGCATGACCCAGTGTGTGGAGATAATACTGTTGACCAGTGGACTGGTGTTCCCATGTTTAAAGTCCACCCCTCCTCCTCTTAAGAAAATATCCTCCCAGAATATGTTAAGAAAGAAAATTGTTGCCCTAGCACTTTAAAATCTAGCCAAATAGTTCTCCTGTTAGGAGAGTGAAGGGGAGTAGAAGTGAAACAAGAGGATAAAACATGCAGAAAAGTGAAGATAATTAGTAAGCTTTCCCCACCCTTAAAGTAGCAGTGTTACATTTTTGAATTTAGAGCCTCCTATTAGGGCTTAGTTGGAGCATCAAAGAAAATACCAACTGCCTGCCACGTGTCAGGTTCCATGCAAGAGGGTACAAAATAAAGATAGCCTAGTCCCTGCTCCTAAGGGATGTGAAATGCAATTGGAGGAGATATGACAAGTTCATAGTAACTACAGGCAATGTAAGATGTACCCGTTGAGAGAACTTTGTCTATACAGATACCTGGGGAATCAGAGGAAGGTGCTATCGTAATGGCTTAACATGGTGGGGAGTATCTAACTTGGACAGTGATGATGAATAAGGCTTTGATGGGCAGAGGCCATGGGCATGTTTCAAGTGAAGGAAGGGTCATGAGGAAAGAGTCGCGGAGGTGAGAAAGCATAGTGTGCTAAATTGCAGACATAGGGAACACTGGGAAAAAAAGCGAATCATATTGAAGGGCTGGCTAATTCAGCAGAGAAAATGCTCAGAGTTGTGCTTTTTCATTTTAATTACATTTAACTTTAATTACAGTATCATAATTAAGTGGTCTGATGCAGGAGTCTTGTGGAAATTCATGGCAATAATATAGGAGGGAAGAAAATGATGGCCCAGACTTAGGTGACAGCAGGAAGAGTAAAGGAGTGGAGGGACTGAAACCTCTGCAGCCAGGCCTCCTGTGGTCTTTGGAGACTGAGAAGGGTCAGGGTGCACAGGGGAAAGAAGTAAGTGATGCTCAGGAACATCTACCCTTAGCATGCAGAAAAGCACATCACCTTCAACCTTCTGTTTTCATCGTAATGATTTTTTTTTTCTTTAGGGCTTCACAGTCACTGGAAGAATAAGTTAAAAATGTAAATATCACCATTTACCAAATTAAAAAGGTTTTTCTGTTGCCAGCCAGTAGGTCCATGCAGTGAGAAGCGAAGAACTCTGCTGGGTCTAGCAGAGACAACACAAGGCACAGAATGGGAAGTAGCTGCTCCTTGCTAGGAGAGGGCCATTGGTGACAAATTCTTCCTTAAGATCAGCCACCTGTTTGTCCTCGGGTGTTGCTGAAAAGGCACAACAGAGAATGTTCTAAACTCTAATGGAGTCCCAGTGAGTTCAGGGCACACCCTGCCCCTTTGGGCACCCAAGGATGCCAGCTTCCCCCCTTCACACTGATCATCTTTGGCTATGGGATGGATGGCACTGTGAGTCTGTTGGAAAGTCCTCTATAAAGTTGCAGTTCTGAGCTCCCAGCGCCATAGCCTGTGAGCTCTGGTCTGCTGGGTGAGAACTGTTGCAACTCAAACAAGGCTCCTGCCCAAGTCCATTGTGTTCCATCCCTTTGGGAACTCTTTCCCAATCTCTTGGTGACACACCAGAGGCATCACCACGCAGATAAGCATCGGAGCCAGCCAGGAATGCTGGCTCCTCCATTTACCGGCTGTGTGACTTATGCCAAGTCAGCAAACTTCTTAGGGACTCAGAGAAGCATGGTTATGGTCATGAGATGATTAAAATGAAGAAGAATTGCCTGTAAACTACTCTCACAGTGCCGGTAACCGCTGTGGGCTCATTACAGAGTAGATGTTTCCTTCCAGAGATTTTGGGACTTTTGTCCCTAACCCTGTGATTTACTCACTTTGCTCTTTCTGGATCTGAGATTTTGAAAATGAAGCATCACTAGGATCTGCTCTGAGAAATACTGGCTCATAAAATAGGCAAAAGGGGCTTCGGAGGGGGCAGCTGCTGAAGCTGCAGAGCCCTCACCAAGCTGCTGTGTTTATTGTTCATTAGCAGCAGCTCGGTGAAACGTGGGTGGATGCATTCCAGAGGGCTCCACACGATCTGTTTACTCCAGGGAGCAGCGAAGTAATCAAAGGCAGTGCGAGGCAGAGTGCCCCCATCTCGGCATTATCGCCATCCACCACATCCCAGCAGTGTTGATTTCTCCAGATAGTGAGCTTGCATTTCAGGATAAGCCACACACAGAGAGCTCATTTGGTCATTTCCATTAATGATAAATGGTGAGGAAAGAGAGGGTGTTTTTTGAAGTCAGCCTACTTTAGTTTTCCCATGGCTCGTAGGGGCAAAGATTTGGGGAGAGGAAGCAAATATTTTGGCTCATGTGGTTAAACACTCTCTGCTGTTGACAAGTGAAGGTAATCAGGTTCACTGCATTTTGCCACTTCCTCTGTTATACTATAAGACACTCCTTTTCATGTGCTCCAGTACTGAACTCAAGGCAAGTCCATAGATACAGGGACTTTAAAAGCTAATACTAGAGACAAAAGAATAAGAATCCTGGAACAGCCTCAGTCTGTTCCTAGCATTTGCTTTTTGGCAGACTTGAAAATTGAAGGCTGGTCTTTCCGATAACTTGGAGGAGCTGTCATCGTCTCATCGTCATGTGACTGCTTGCAGCCTTAGGGGAAAGAAGGCTGCTGCCCCTTATAGTCCTTATAGTCCAATTTGATCTTTTATTTCTTATGTTGATTCTTTAAAAAATATTTTATTGATTATGCTATGACAGTTGTCCCAATTTTTTACCCTTTGCCCCCCTCCACCCAGCAGCACCCCTCCCACACTATTGTTCATGTCCATGGGTCATGCATATAGGTTCTTTGGTTACTCCACTTCCTATACTATAGTTTACATCCCTGTCCCTATTTTGTAACTACCTATTTGTACTCCTTAATCCCCTCACCTCTTCACCCAGTCCCCCATACCCCTTCTAAACTGACGACCATCCGAACGCTCTCCATATCCGTGATTCCGTCTTTGTTCTTTTTGTTTGCTTAGTTTGTTTTTTAGATTCAATTGTTGATAGATATGTATTTATTGCCACTTTATTGTTCATAGTTTTGATCTTTTTCTTAAATCCCTTTAACATTTCATATGATAATGGTTTGGTGAAGATGAATTCCTTTAGTTTTTCCTTGTCTGGGAACCTCTTTATCTGCCCTTCATTTCTAAATTATATCTTTGCTGGGTAGAGCAATCTTGGCTATATGTCCATGCTTTTCATGGCTTTGAATATTTCTGGTAGCCTACAAAGTTTCTTTTGGGAAATCAGCTGACAGTCTTATGGGAACTCCCCTGTGGGTAACTAACTGCTTTTCTCTTGCTGCTTTTAAGATTCCCTCTTTATCTTTAACCTTTGGCATTTTAATTTTGATGTGTCTTGGAGTGGGCCTCTTTGCATCCATCTTGTTTGGGACTTTCTGTGCTCCATGGACTTCATTAGGGACTTCTACTTCCTTAGGGATGCTGCCAAAATGAGGAGACAAAGAAACATGGCCCAAATGACAGAACAAAAAAAACTTCAGAAAAAGAACTAAACAAATGGAGATAAGCAATCTGTCAGATGCAGAGTTCAAAACACTGATTATAAGGGTGCTCAAAGAACTTAGTGAAGACCTCAACAGCATAAAAAGATCATTCAGAAATGAAAGATATACTAATGGAAATAAAGAACAATTTACAGGGAAACAACAGTAGAGTAGATGAAGTTGAGAATTGCAGGGGCTCCTGTCCTGGGCGCCAGATGTGGGGGGGGGGAGCTCCGCCCACAGAGCCCCATCCCTCCGTCACAGATGAAAATGAAAACTACCAAGACATGACTGCTTGGGGAGGAAAGGTGGTCAAACTCTCAGAGGAGAATGACCCCGAGCCCCTTCCTCACTGGGCTTTTATTGAGTTCCAATACACCAGAATACAGGTTTAACATTTCAAAGAAATCTGAGGGCTTAATCTGAGTCAATGTCTGTCCGGAAAGGGGGTTGCAAAACTTTGGGAGACATACCCATTTCCTCCTGGGACCCTTATCATTTAAATGAGAGCACTCTTAGCAAAGCAGGTTTCACAGGACTTTAGGAATTCTTTCTTATGCCCAATCACCAACGGAGCCGTCCTGGCCGGTACAGGGCTGCACAGCTTGCCCCCACAGTTTCAGGCTTTAAGCCAATTAGGAAACAGGAGACATCTCCCAGATGGAAATGAGGACTCAGGCTATGTCAGAATAGCTGGAGGGGGCGGGGGGGCCAGGGTCCATCACATCCTCTTTGCTGCAGCCCCCTGAGTCCTTCCATGAGGCCTCCCAAGTGGTTGTGTCTGGCTTAGGTTGCCTCTCCCATGAGGAGTCTTACCCGTCATTGACTACCAACCAAGCATTGGGGCCAGAGATGGATGAGGCAGAAGCAGCACTCCTGCCAGGGAGATAAGCTTTGTCTCCTTAGTGGCTCATGTCCTTCTGACAGAACAGACCCAGATAAAGTGGGTCCCTTGGCTCTTACACAGCCCACCATGGGGTGAGGGTTACAACTCCTGAAACCAGGCTGAACGGTCCACAACAGAGAATCAAATCAATAATTTGGGACATAAGGAACCAAAAAACAACTAATCGAAACAATAAGAAGAAAAAAGAATCCCCCAAAACGAGGACAGTGTAAGCAGCCTCTGGGACAACTTCAAGCATTCCAACATTCATATCATAGGGCTGTCAGAAGGAGAAGAGAAAGGGCAAGAAATTGGAAATCTACTTGAAAAAATAATGAAAGAAAACTTCCAGTTTTGTCTTTTAAAGGTATGATCTTTTAAACACTGCATTACAGCTCTGAGCATTATCAATTGAATTTAAGTAGTGGTGGGCAGGGGGATGGAGGGAAGCTTGAGAGGGCTTACACTAAGCCTGCACTGAGGTGTAGACTATGGGATGCTATGGCATTTGAATGGCAAGCATTGTATAGGAAGAAATTCTGAGAAAGCAGTTTAAAAAAATTTAGTATTGATTTGAGGGAGGGAGGGAGAGAGGAGGAGAGAGAGAGACAGGCATCGATTTGTTGTTCCACTTATTGATGCATTCTTGGGTTGATTCTTGTATGTGCCCTGGCCAGGGATCAAACCCATAACCTTGGCATATGGGGGTGATGGTGTAACTAACTGAGCTGATTGACCAGGGTAGAAAGCAGTTTTTGAATAAGGAGTTGGCAAGTTGGTGAGTGATAAGAGAAGAAGATGCATGCCCTTTACTTGGAAGTGTTTGTACTTGGCCTACAAGCCTACTTTGCAAGGAACAAACAGTAGAAGGTAGCCTGTGACCAAGTTCAGTTGAGTTTTAAGAATTCACACATCAGGCATGTTCATAAGAACAGAAGTTTTCATGGCAAGTAACACTGACGTTGGGTATTTAAAGGGTGAAGATGGGGTTGAGAGGTATGGCATTTAAAGACACAGTGGTGAAACTGGCTAGTCTAGAATCAAGAGGATTTGCTGAGAACAAGTGTTTTAAAGTAGAAGCCCTGAAGAGGTCTTCAAACCATCTACAGTCTCTCATTTTATATAGGATGAGCCTGGATTGTGGGGACCCTCAAAAGGCAGGCAGTACAGAGTTTAGGTCCTGGGGTGCCTTGTACGAAACAAAGTGCATGCTGAGAGGGCTATTTAGGAAGGATTTAGTTTAGAGGCATGTGTTAAACCCTGTCTTTTTTTAAATTAAACTTACTGGGGTAACATTGGCTAATAAAATTTTATAGGTTTCAAGTGTAGATTTCTGTGATGCATGATCCATATATTGCATTGTGTGCCCACAACCCAAAATCAAACCATCTTCTATCACTGTACGTTTGGTACGCTCACAGCCCCTTACTTCTGGTAACCACCATACTGTTGCTCGTGTCCACAAGTTTCAGTTTTATATCCCACATAGGAGGGAAGTCACATGGTTCTTAGCTTTTTCTGACTCGTTTCACTTAGCATAATCTTCTCAAGGTCCATCTGTGTGTTGCAAATGGCAGTATTTCATCTTTTCTAATGGCAGAGTGGTATGCCGTTGTGTATATGCACCACACCTTCTTTATCCTGTCATCTCTCGAGGGACACTTCAGTTGTTTCCATGTCCTGCCCATCGTGTGTTAAATCCTGTCTTGTAACTGTGGCATTGCCTGAAAATCCAGCATTGTTATCCATGCTGTTGAATAAATGACGTCCTTGCCCTTGGTTTCCGAATCCTCTGTTTTACCGTTCACCCTTCTACCCGCACCCCCACCCAACACAGGCACACACACATGTCCTCGGTGCACATTTCTGTGTTAATACTAGGTGAGGACCAACTGTTATCCTTTCCAAGGCAGGTTGCACTTTAACTGGCACAAAAACTTCAGGAAAACAATAAATGCACCTAAAAATAGAGTTTTCAGGACTCAGTGACTTCAGATTTTAGGAGCCTCCTAAAACCAAAGTGTGTAGGAGGAACAGATTGGAAGCAGGGGGACATCTGACCTCTAATAGGATGTTGCATGCCTGGCACCTAGTAGGCACTAACTGTTGTATTTGTTAATGAGTGAAACATTTTAGTGAATGAATTAATAGAGGAATAAGGCTCAGAGGTGCAGGGTGCTTACAGCGGAAAGAGAAAGATCAATGGAAATAGACCCTTTAAAGGAGGAATTAGTATGACTTGGTGACTATTGGGATCCCAAGACATGAAGAGGAGAGAGCTTTTTTGGTTTTGTCTTTAATTAGAGATATAAAATCTCGTTGCTCGGAAGACTGGAAACTGGGAGAGTCCTGTGTTTACACACAACTATCATTTTTAGTGAAAACTTCCTTTAGGTCATCTCTTTCTAAATTACTTATATGAGTTGCTGTCCCATTTCCTGCTTCTTCTCCTTCAAGTTCTCTCTTCAGCTTTTCTCCCCACTTCTCTGTGCCTGGGAAAATGGGAAAGTAGAGCTCAGTATGAGTGGTGTGCTCAGATTTTTTACAAAATGACCCGATAATTCTGTCCTTTTTTTATTCCACTCTTACTTCTACTTACCATTTGCCAGTTCAGACTTCTTTAGGACAATGCTTATTTATTTTTAAGAACACAGGCCATTTTGGGGGGAAAGTTATACTTTTGACAACTTTGACTTTTTGCCTCTTTGCATGGAATGGGCTGCTCTGGGTTATGGAGAGATAACAGGCTGACTTGCCTCCCGAAGGCATTCCTCCTTGACAGACAGGTCTGCTCCCATCTGAATAAACACTCCTGCCTACCAGCCAGTAGTCTGTATGTATGAGGCACTCGGAGAATACCGCAAGCTGCAGAGAGTGACTGTGAATAGCAAACTTAATTTGGTTTAATGTGTTTCTGCTTGCTTGACCTCACCAGAATAAAAATGTGCCTTCCTAAATTATTGTATCGGGCGTTTTAAAAAAATTCTAGAGACATTTATCGCATTGAAAGAACCTTGGGATAGCCAAGGTTTAATTCCATGTGTAATGTCAGACAGACTTGAGAAATGTTTAACATAGAGCTTTAATCACAGATTAGGTTATTTTGAGTTCTGAATTTTAAGAGTCTGAATTACAATTTTTTTCCCTCTTGCTACTTTTTTTTTCTAGGCGATTGGCTGGCAACGACCTTTCTTTTATCCATCCCAAGGCCTTGTCTGGGTTGAAAGAACTCAAAGTTCTGTAAGTAATGCAATTTTAGAGTTTCACAGCTGGCTGTGTAGTTTCTTTCTGCATAGTCAACATGCTTGGAGCTAGGTTAAGCACAGATTCTTTTAGTTCAGGATTAAAAGATTTAAGGAGTGGCCAGTGAATCCTATGGGAGGCTAGAGGTTGATTTAGGCAAATTTAGGTCTAGATAACAATAGTTGAAATCTAAACAATAGGTATTCTGACCTCTAGTGCATTATAGTTGAATGTTAGACTTTTTGTGTGGCTAATGCACTGAGTCAAAATCATATTTTAGCTTTACTCTTCGAGTTTTGTTTCTACATATTTTATAGCTATAAGAATGTTGAATTAGCTGACCCTAAAGGGAAAAAGCCTTAAGGAGTTTTAAATGTTAAAATAATTTTAGAGCTAAAGGCATTGAGTTGCTTGTGACTTACATAGCTTGTGAGGGGTTGGGACATAAATTCCTGGCAGTGGTCAGGAGTGGGGTGTGTGGCAGATTGGGGAACAGGTGACCTGACTGCCAGCCCCATTTCTACCACTACCTTGCTGGGTGACCATCTGCATGTCACTAAGCCTCTCTGGTTCTAGGAGAGGCCTAGAGCTAGGTGGGCCTTTCACCACCCCATTCTGTGGTTATGACTCATGTCCACAGTTATTTTACTAATGTGACTACAGATGGCTTTAGGCGAAAACTATAGGGACTTCATTTTTGGTTTTGGCCTATGCCTTCAGGCTCCAGGCCCTATCGCTTAGATGATCAGAGCCCTGTTTCTGCTGTGGTGCTGCATTCACCGAGGACATGGCTACTGCCCCGCAGAGCTCAGGGTCTCCCATCCGCTTGGCAAAATTGGCTTTACTGAATGTCCATGTTTCTGGGCTCTGCTTTATTCCACTGTGAAAAGGCCTTAGGGATTCCAGTGGGTTTGCTACTGTTCCTCCCGGTTAACTTGTTATACCTCCCAGTTAACATGAACTAGGGTGATGAAGGTTAATCAGGGTGCCTTAATTTCTTAGAGTGAACAGCCCCTGGAAATGTAGATGACCCAGCAAGCCTGTGTTAGGAGATGACTTGGGTTTCATTTCTGGCTTTATGACAAATGCTTCTTGCTCTTTTACAATTCTCTTATCTTGGGTGCTTTCCACCTTGACCTCTCCCCTTTCCTGCCAATGGGGAATTTTTTTTTTTTTTTTAGAAAGATATGACTGGATTTTTCTAAGAAAAAATGGTAACAATTGCTTGTTCACTAATCAAAAATTTCCTTCCAGAACCCTCCAAAACAATCAGTTGAAAACAGTACCCAGTGAAGCCATTCGAGGGCTGAGTGCTTTGCAGTCTTTGTAAGTAACTTTTTGGTTCTCTGCATTCTTGAATCGTTAGACCATCTGTCTGCTACACATGCAAAGAGCTGGAATTCTAGGGAAAGGGGGGAGGTTTATCTTCACATCTGAGATAAAAATGGGGATGGCCAGTTGCTGTTATGGAAATATCCTTTGGTGAGGGAGAAGGAGGTGTTTCGGTTTACCTATTCAGTTGTCAGCAGTGGGACACTGCTACAAGGATGCACTGCTGGGTGTACTTCCCAAGCCTGTGCGTGGCAAGTAGTCATCGTCTCTTTGGAACCAGAGTTAGGTGTGTACAGAAGTTCCAGTGTCTTGTGCCATGACAGTCAAGAAACAACCACAGAGAGGTTTCGGCTTCAGGTGGCAATGATGATCAGAACACGTTGGTTAGAGTTCATTATCTGTGAACACTGAACACTCATTAGAAGTGAGAACTTACTTAATGGCTTGTGCTGCCTTCTCGCCAGGTCTTTCTTTTGGAGGAAAGGTTGGTTTTAGGTGGAATGTTCAAGATTTCAGCTCTTGGTTTTTACCGTGTTCAGCCACTAATTTCCACAGCTTTTTCATACAGCACTTCACTTGGTTCATTTTTGGATTTTTTTCCCATGTATACATGCGTGTGCATGAGCATGAGCCTGGGGGATCATGGCTGCCGTGGTTTGGACGTGCACATCCCCTTTCTACTTCTAGTGGGAGGGCAGGTAAGCAGTGTGGTATCGCAGAGGCCCCGCGAATCCATGGAGGGTTTTGGAGAAACGACTGTTTTTATGTTGAATAACCAGATATCTGTTGTTGCCTAGAATGCATGTTCTGGACTAGCGTTAGGGCTGCTCTGTCCTTGGGGCACTTGAAAGGAAAAGGGTGAGAAGTACTCAACTGAAGCGTGTGTTTATTAGAATTTTACTTTTGCCAAGATTAAGAAAAAAAGCCCTTTGCGTACTTATCTGTCAGAATGTTTGCGTTACTTTCAAAAAGAAATTCGGGTAAGTTCAGATTTATTCGAGCTCTGTTCGGTTTTGAATCCCCACTTTGCTATGTACTGGCTGTGTGATGTTAGGCAGGTTATTTAAAATTCTCCATACAGAAGTTTGCTCATTAATGCATGAAAAGATCTTATAACAATACTTGACAGGTAGAAAGTGCTCAATAAACATTGAGGAATCGCTTAATATTAATAATGATGGTATTAGTTATTAGTTTTCTCCTTGCATTTCTAGTTTACCCAATTTGTGTACCTAGGTGAAGGGAAAGTCTTTGAAAGTCATGAAAAAGTATTCTTCAAAACAAGGAATTTTGTTAGCTTGTTATTCTACTAGAATCACAAATACTACAAATGTGCACTGTTTGAGTTCATGTCCTAACGCTAAATACAGTGAGACTAGGGCATAGTGTCTCAGAGAATGGCTCTTTGACCACCTGCAACAGAATTACTAAGGAGAACTGTCTCTAAAATACAGATCCCTAGGCCATATCCTAGAAGTAATAATATTTTCTCTTTAAAGGTAGGATCCAGGAAGCTATATTTCAAAAAATTTGTCCCAGTAACTCTTATGTCCACAGAAGTTTTGAGATTCACTTCAAATGAAAAAACTATAAGAGTTATCACATTTATGTGTTATGTGTTATAAAATTAGGTTTTAACCCCATCATGTATTATATACTAATCTGTTCCTTAGTTTTTTTAATTGATTGCCCTTTACAGTAACTATAAATGGAAGTTTTTGTAGGAAATGTGAGTTATAGAATGTGAGTTTCACTTAGGTGAAAGTGATGGAGCTACTCGTCCATCCACTTGCTAATGTAAAACCGTTTTTAATTGCATCCAAAAAACATCACTGGGAATGGTAAATTATAGATTACCTTTTGATTTTAGATTAGATGTTCTAGTACTTCATGGAAAGTGAATGTGAAAATAAAAATAACAGTTAAACTTTAGAATGTATCTAAAGCTGTAACAGTTAAACTTTACAAGGTATCTAATGTCATAAAAAAGGAGTGTCTGGGGTATTGGCCATTTATTTAGTATCTAGTTTAAATGGTAGTTTAAGGTAGAAATATATATTAAGTACCTCATTTTATTAAAATGCCAGGTTTGGGAATATGAGGATTTGTTATTCACCATAGCTAATTGAGTAGATTCTGAGTAGACTTTCAGTGAAGTGGTTGGAAGGAATTCCTTCACAGAAATGCACCTTTGCCGTCTCTGCACCTTTGCAACCCAGGATGGGTGTGCACAGAGAGAGCTGTCTGTCCCACCTTGGACCTGAATTCGTTAGCCAGTTTAAGTAGTTCCTTATTTTCTTTTGCTTCTTCAGAATCCTTTTTACTTAAGACCTTCATATATGGTACATTTACACAATGGAATTCTATGCAGCAGAAAGAAAGAAGGAGCTCCTACCCTTCACCACAGCATGGATGGAACTGCTGGAGAGCATCATGCTAAGCTAAATAAGCCAGGCAGTGAAAGACAAATACCATATGATCTCACCTTTAACAGGAACCTAATCAACAAAACAAACAAACAAGCAAAATATAACCAAAGTCACTGAAATTGAGAACAGGCTGATAGTCACCAGAGGGGAAAGGGGAGGGAATTTCAGGGGGGAAGGGGAAGGGTTTACAGGAACAAGTATAAAGGACACATGGACAAAAACTACGGGGGGTTGGAAATGGGAGGAAGGTGGGGAGGGCTGGGGCAGTGGGCTGGGATGGGAGTAAAAGACAGAAAACTGTACAAGAACAACAATTAAAAAAATAAAATATAATAAAACATTTAATACCCCCCCAAAAGACCTTCATATATAATTTGAGTTCTTATTTCACAAAACTTAATAATCCAAATATTCAGTCATTTTTAATGTCTACTGTGAAGTCTAAAGAAGAGAAAACTAATATTTTTGAACTTTAGAACATAAACATCACCAAAAAAAACCATATAAATAGATTCTTTTTAATTTGTGGTCAATAAGTATATTATAGTATACATAACATTATTGGCAATTTAGATCATGTAAAGTGTTTTTCATGGAAATCATTGGTTTCTGTTTAAAATAATGTTGTAAACAAGTATCATTCATTGAGTGAGTTGCATAATTTAAATTACGTCTAAAATTGGGGTGGAGGGTAGGAGTCAATTTTTTTTTAAGGCAGCAGGATATTTTTACATGCATCAGAAACACAAGGAGCTATGTGTCAGGCCTGTTTTATTTGAGAAGGAAATGTTCATGGGTTTGTTAGCATAGTGGGTGTAGTGGTCAAGTTAGCTACAATTGAAATTCTGTGGTGGTGTAAAACAGTCTTATCAGCACTTGAGTCAGTTTGAAAATCTGATCTTCAGACCCGAATTACACTGAAAGATTTCGTTGTGGTTTTGAAGTAGTGCTTTAAAAGGAGCAAAGTTCATTAGGGGTTGAAATTGAGCAGAAGTGGTTTGATGCACGTATGTGATGCTGACTCTAAATCCTTAAGCGAGTTGTAGATATTAATGAAAAGGGACGTTAACAGTCTTCCACAAAATCATGACAATGAACGGCTAACACATTGCCTGAACAGGGTGTTTAAATGACATGCCAGCTAGATTTTTTTTCTTTACATTGGATCACACTTTTATTGAATGTGAAAGGATTTCAAAGGCTACATTTTCTAGGTTTTCCACAATAGCAGACTATCGTAACTATTTTAAACTGTAATCTGGTAACAAAATGTAATATTATAATATTTATTATGTTATTGGTAAGTTACAAGTAGAGAGAAAAGGAAGAGCTTTTGATTACAAAGAATAGGTATTTACTGACATGGACATTTATCATACACCAAAACCAAATTATTTGGTTTTGTAATTTCATTTAAAGCAACATAAAAAAAGTATGTGAGTCTCAGTGAGCTGGAAAAAGGTTTTTTAGAATAGGGAATAAATGCATATTTTAAAGACATAGTAAAGGAATTCATTTAATACACTGTTACCCTTTTAACAACTAAAGTACACTAAAATAAAATAATAGTTGTATGGAGTTTAAAAAATAGAATACCTTAAGCAAGCCCATCTTATCTCCTGCTTTGGGAGCTATCTGATGCCATTTACTGCATCCACTAAATGAATTGATTGTAGTACTTTCCTTGTCTATTGGAATAAATATTAATAACACAGGTCATTGGTATAAAGCCACAGCTCTAAGATGAACTCTCTGTGAAATATTAATCGCAGTGTAAGTGCAATTCTTTATATTTATGGGTGTGCCTCCAACACCCACAGGTGAATTGAGGTGTAAGGATTAACCATTTGAGTCACCACAAATTCTTTTTCTCATTTAACTTCTTGTTTAGGGGTTTCATTTTCCAAAGTTCTTCCCTTTGATCTCAACTTATGTGTGCCTCTTACAATGTTGGGAAGTTTTTAGCACAGAGGAAACTGTGTCTCTGTGTTTAGTGCAGTATTATTATTTTGCCTACAATAGAGTTTCATTACTGTCTTAGCTCAAAACTTACCCGGTTATCTTGCTGCAAGGGCTGTCCCTTTCTTGGATGGTGTAGGGCACAGAATGCTGCAGGAGTATGAATGGTATATATAATGTTGCCCTGCAGTTAAAAAGTTTGGGACAACTTTCCTTATTAGGGTATTTTACCACACTTTAGCAAACCATTTAAATGAGGATTTCTGTGTGTATGTGGGGGAAACAAGTATTTCGTTGAATATAAATGCATGTTATCATCAATTTGATAATATAAGGATTTTAACTCTTAAACTTCTGTAACACCGAGAAACTAGGGAGAAACTTGAATTTCAATGTAAAATACAATCCAAACCCCTTACCTGGCCCACAGGGGTCCACACACTCTGGTCCCTGTTTGTATTCCCGTCTGTCTCTCTGTGGATGGGCTCTCCACTCCCTTCCTCTCATGTACTGATCACTCTGACCTTCTGGGAGACACTGGGGCCACACCCAGCTCATTCCTGCTAATGAATCTGCCCTTGATGTTTCCTTTGCCTCTGACACTCCTTGCCCAACCCTTTCTGCCACTTGCTCTTACACCCTCTTGCTCTTTTCTCTGAACCCTTCCTTCTGAATGCCTATTAATCTTTTATCTCAGTATCCTGTTTATTTACTTCATAGCACTTTTTAAGATCTGTAATCACTTTTTAAATCATCGTATTGTGTATCACCCCCACTAGAATGTCAGAGTTCTGGGGACAGGCTTCCCCATTCATCTTTTGTGCCTCACAAGATGCTCCATGTAAATGTGTTGAAGGAACTGCAGACAGTTAAATTAGCTACAAATAGAATTTTATTGCACTATTTAGTTACATTATATGGTTAAATATATGATTATATATGTTCATTGTCTCTCCTTAAGTGGCAGTTCCTTGAGGTTGCGATGTGTGTGTGTGTGTGTGTGTGTGTGTGTGTGTTTAAAACATACTCCTATCTCCTCATTAAAGAAATCTCCTAAGCAGTTTCTTAGCCAGGACTTTGCCAGTCTGTTATATAAAGGATGCCTGTCTCTTCTCAGGGGTTGGTTCTAGAAAGCCCAAGAAATGAGCAAACCTAAAAATGTTTGTTTCTAAGTGGATTCTTAAGGCAGCTGCTCAGTTCCACCAGTTCTCCCATTTCCAGTGCCCTTCAGTTTTGACTTTACCAAACAGAGCTTCCATCTGACCCTCAGCAGGACCAGGGGCCTCCAACCCCTGCTCATCGGTCTGCCTCAGGGAAGGAGACTATATCTGGGCCTCGGGCAGTTGGTTAGCTGGGAGCAGCGCTTGCCTGGAGGAAAATGGGACAGTTACGTCAGGATTTGAAGCCAGAGCAGCATAAGGAAACAGGAGGCACAACAACCACTCTAAAAATCAGATTTCCCTGAACTAGAAAGCTGTCACACTCAATTTATTTATTTTTTAATCTTCACCCGAGGATATGTTATTAGAGAGGGAGAGAGGCGGGGAGAGAGAGCATGTGAGAGAGAAATACCGATTGGTTGCCTGCATACATGCCCCTACCGGGGCCTGAGCCGAAACCCTTTGGTATATGGGATGATGCTGCAGCTTGTGGAGCCCCCTGGCCTGGCTGTCGCTCGATTGCTTTTACAGTGTGCTGTCGTTTCGACTGTTCGCCAGGATTTTGTTGTGGTGGTGGTTCCCTAACCTTCACCGAGAGGTCCAAGCCCGTCAGGATGACTTTAAGGAGGGAAAATATATCAGTAAGGGGTTGTGAAGAAAGTTGCGATTTGCCGAACACGTGCTGTCCCTTATGATATTGATACCAGGTTGTCTTTGTGTTAAAAAGTGATTATTCAAAAAAAATTTCAATTATAAAAACAAATAAATGAATAAATAGTAATAGGAAAATAATAATAGTTACTATTATTATTATTCCAACAATAAAATAATTCCAACAATTATACCCGGTTGTGCCAAAAATAGCACTTAGGATTTAATTTTCCAGATTTCCAGATGGCGTCTTAGTTTTATGTATGGATAATCCTATTAGTAAGGTATCCTGAATTCAAAACAACTTGGAAAAATGGAAGAAGCTTTAAAGCCACAGTAACGTTGATCAGAGAAGCTGTGTGCCCTTCATAACCATAAAAGTACTTAATGCTAAGAGAGGAGGACAAGATTGCTTTGCTGGTACACGACAGCTGTATTTTTAACTGGGCTGGTGGTCATAAGGATTGTTAAGGAATCTACGAAAATGGTTCCTTGCTGTAAAAAAGGATTTTTGAAACATTTTCTAATTTTTTCCCTTTGATACCAAGTCAGAATAACATTTAACTTTAATGTCAAATATTAGTTATGATGTAAAATTATAAGTAGCTTTATTTGCTCATCTTAGTTTCTTACTGTTTTTTGTATTTTTGATATATTCTGAAACATGCAATTCCAACTTAATTGAGCTTCATGAGGGTTTTGTTTTTTTAATCTTTCTGCTCTTAAGTTACCTTTAGCCAGAGATTCTTTAAGGATTCAGATTTAGAGTCATTTCTGTGTTGTTTCTGTTGCCATCAGGCGTTTAGATGCCAACCACATAACCTCCGTCCCCGAGGACAGTTTTGAGGGGCTTGCTCAGCTGCGACACCTGTGGCTGGATGACAACAGTCTGACAGAGGTGCCTGTGCATCCCCTCAGCAATCTGCCAGCTCTGCAGGCGCTGACCTTGGCCCTCAACAGAATCTCAAGCATCCCTGACTTTGCATTTACCAACCTGTCAAGCTTGGTGGTTCTGTAAGTATCTACCCCGTTTAATACCATATATTTATGTTAATTTGGGAGCAAAAACAGGTTTCTTCTGACAAATTATTATGAAAGTATCTTACTAATTATGCTTCTAAAGAGCAAGGGTTTGGTGGACCTGCCTTTTTAATAATATCAAACATGATGACTTTTAAAAATACAAAATAGGATGATTTTTAAAATTAACATCTGATAACTATTGACTCTCTCTAAGATGTGTGGGCATTTGTAATCATGAGAAGAAATTGGGTCATTCAGCAAACACTTGGATAGCTTTTACTTTTATGTCTCAGCGAAGTATTCAATGTTTCAAGAAGCAGACTTGTTTTGAGATGCTCATAGAAGATTTCCAGTGATATTTTATGTTTTTACCAACTTGTCTATTCAAACAGTATTTTTTTGTGTGATTTTTGAGCTTTGAAAACTTGGACGTAACAAAATTGCATTTCTTTTAAACTCTGTTACCAATTCTTGATGGAAGCTGACCTGCTTTCTTCCACGTCACTCCCCCTACTTCCCCGAAGGAGAACTCATCTAGATTTCACTTCTTATAATTAAAAGCTCCTCAAAACTTTTGTTCTGATGGGGGTGAAATTAAGGGATCTTTAAGGTGTGTACCCTTTTCCTGCTAGAGATAGCCCCCCTCCCTGGTATTCCGTGCAGTGAATCTGAGTCTGTGAAGTGTGTATCAAGATAAGTACCCAGTGCTATTTGTTTTTCATTAGTCAAGTGTTGAAATGTTTAGCTGTATTATTTCTTTATTAAAAAATATTATTGCATTTACTGGGGTGGCATTGCTTAATAACTTCTATAGGTTCCAGGTGTACAGTTCTGTAATGTATCACTTGTGTGTTGTATTGTGTGTTCACCACCCAAAGCCAAGTCTCCCCCTGCTACCATTTATCCCCCATACCCTCTTTTACTGTCTCCTACCCCTTTTCCCTCTGGTATTCACCATACTGTTGTCTGTGTCTATGAATTTTTTTCTTTTTGCTTATATCCTTCACCTTTTTCACCTGGCACACCCAACCCCCTCCCCTCTAAGAGCTGTCTATCTGTTGCTATACTGTTTCTCTAAGCCATACAAACTTAAGAATATAAAATATTGTGATTGTTGCTCTTGGGTAATCTAAAAGTCATTCCAATGCTTTTTTTTTTTCCATAGGCATCTTCATAACAATAAAATTAAAAGCCTGGGTCGACACTGTTTTGATGGACTAGATAACCTGGAGACCTTGTAAGTTTATTCATATTTGGATGTCCACATTGTGATGTTGAGGGTGCAATTTTGTATTTCATTGCAGGAAAAGGAGAAAATAAAGGTCTTGAGTTCAGCTCATTATCAATTTGCTTTAATATATGACTAAATTCTTGCCATCAAATGGGAGTTATGAATACTAATCTGAGTTTATGGTTAAAAATGGCACACAAGTTTGAACTTGATATTACTTAACAAAAGTACATGTTAAAAGCAGTTCAGTCTGCTAAACTGTGTTACCTTTCTGAAATTTTGGTTTTGTTAAAATGTATGATAGATAATTATGGGATTTTGAGCCTCATCGAATTAGTTCTGGAAAAAGTTTTTTGTGTTTTTTCCTTGAACTCAGTTGCCTGGTTAATTATTGGCACTGAGATTCAATATTATCTCTGTTTTCATATGCTAAATACGGTGAAGCTTTCCATTTTGCTTAGCATACTTCTGTTGTTTCTACTTGTTAAAGTTTTGGGGAGTTTTGGCTGTTCAACTGTATATTGCAACGTTGTGAGCAAAGGACATTGTGCTGTCATGTGTAACCCAGAGTAGAATCTGGATTTTTGTTGTTTTAGTTTATTTTCGTTGCTTTTACTTGGAGATTTGTAACATTTGCCGCTGTGGTGCACTAACTGATTCAGAGTATGTCCCCATTAGATGGGTGAGTAACATCTGATTGAAATACTTAGGGTTTGTAGTATTTCGTTTAACTGAATTTTCTAGTTAACTCTCAGTTAATGAGAAGACTTTTAGTACTCTGTTAATCCACTTCCCTGCCTGAACAACTAAAGGATGGCACACATTAATGGATATTTGAAAGCTGAAGCTCTTGAAGAAGAGAGATGCAAACCCAGTTCCCTTTCTCTGTGTAAATAATGAGTATAACAGGAGGCCAAATGGGTCTTCTGATGGCAGACCATGTATATACTATTCCAATTATATTATAATTGAACCTCTTCTTCTTGGTTAAATTCTTATTTGCCAATTTTTTCTATGTAGAAAAGGATGAACTAGGTCTCTAAGGAGCTGGGCATTTGATATTTGTTTTACTCTCATTCTGAAATCACCGTACTAATCATATTCCAACATGCTCTCTAGGTTAAAAGAATTAAAATCTAAACATACTCAGAACTGAGACTTTTTAGTACATTTCACTGTGGCATTTCTCTCTCCCAATTAATGTAACATTTCCAACAGTTGGTATTCCACTGGAGGACAATAGTTATGTGAACTCATCCTGGTTCTTCTCCATCTTCGTGCGTACCGTGGGTCATCTTGCTGATGGTGGTTGGGCTGAGGTCAGCCACCCTCATGCCAGAATTTCAGGAAGTCACTCTAAACCCCAAATGGAAACTTCAGTTGCAGGCTATTGTCACTTATAAATGGATAATTTAATAAATTCTGTTTATGATGGCTTTCTTGAGAAATGAGATTTAGGTAATTTATTTAATGCACCACTAATATGATTCTGAGAATTCTTTGAACTTTTAAAATTGACCTAAAAACATCATTGAAGAATTATGATTTTTTTTTCTGTTCAGTACTCTAACATGTAAATTCAATTAAACTCCTATAGGATTTTGAATGGCGTTGTAGTTGGTAAAGAAAGATCATCATCCAGAGAATGTGATATTTAAAAAACACATTTATACCAAAATGTCTTATAAATAATGACCACTCTTTAATATTCTTACATATTTTGCCCATTTTCCCCCCCTAGGGACTTGAACTACAATAACTTGGGGGAATTTCCTCAGGCTATTAAAGCGCTTCCTAGCCTAAAAGAGCTGTGAGTATTGTTTTGCTTTCTTTGTGCCTTAATGTCTGTAGAATGCACAAATTAATGTTCCAACAATGAGGTTTTAAAAACATCTTTGTTCCATTACTTACACCATGGAACGCATACACACACCAACCCACACGATCATACAGACTGGAATGTGTTAGCTGGCGTGGACAGCTCTGAGCGCAGATGACCAGTGAGAGCTGGACCACGGTGAAACAAAAGCTTTGACCCGTGGTCTGGGCCAAGTAGGAACTTGTTGTCTTAGTCTCACTGGGGAAGCTGACCGTGGAAGACAGACAGCAGTTTCCAGGTAGAAATAACCACTGAGTGAGTAGGATAAAGAAATCATTCTAGAAAAAAAGCCTTCATTGAGGCTGAGGTCATTGGGAAAGGCATCACTAAAGAGAAGAAATTGGACTGGACTTGGAAGGTTGGAAATACTTCAATGAAAGGATAGGGGAGCATTTCAGAGGTTGGGTTTGTCAGGAGCAGAGGGAATGTGTACAGCGTAACACCGATTGTACATCATGAGCTGACAGTTAAACTCTCAGATGGATTGCTCAAAGACTAAATGCAGGAGATAGTGAGAGAGATTTTGGGGTCAGGACGTGTTATGATTCTTGTGGTCTAAAGTTCTTTGATAATGAAGGGATAGCTAAGTGCATATGAGGGATCTGATGGATAGTAGGCTAAGCAGTGGGTTTAAAAGGAATTATCCTGAAGAAGATGAGATGGATTTAAAAATACAGTTTCTCTACATTTTTTAAGTTTTCCTGTAGTTATCATCAGTTGTATGCTATATAATACTGCATAGGAGTAGATACCTGGGTTCGAACTTATTTTACAAGGGCATATGTATTTCAAAATATTTTCCTCCTATCTTTTTAGGTTATTTCATAGTAATTCTATTTCTGTTATCCCTGACGGAGCATTCGATGGTAATCCGCTATTAAGAACTATGTAAGTAGCTTTGAAAATTTCTTCTAATAGGTAACCATGGACAGCTGTCTGTGTGGTGCCGGCCAAACCTCTGGGTGGAGAAGAAAAGTTCAGGCTTTTAGATGGATGAACTTTATGAATGCAGATTTAGTTTTGGAGTGCTTGTGAACATATTAAAACTGGGTGTTTCTTCTGGCTATTTTTACAGACATTTGTATGATAATCCTCTATCTTTTGTGGGGAACTCAGCATTTCACAATTTATCTGATCTGCATTCCTTGTAAGTATTATATACATTTTAAAATGAACCTGAATATTTATTCAGTTGCTTTGGTGGAAAACTAGAATTTATTATTGTAACTCTAGAAAACAAAATCTTTTAGTTTCGTTTCCTTGAGCACAAGTCCAAAGGATAGTTGTGACAATTTATGAGAGTTTTCATTTATGTGAACATTTGGCCAAGTTATCACACTTTCAGGTACATTCAAGAGTTGAAAGCAATTTTATTTTTGAGGTCTTGTGGTACTATGAGTTAAACTTTAAAAAACAAAATGCAGATACTATCTATGAAAATTTTATTTTAAATTAGCTTTTCTCTCCCAATTGCTTGAAGGGTCATTCGCGGTGCCAGCATGGTGCAGCAGTTCCCCAACCTGACCGGGACGGTCCACCTGGAGAGTCTGTAAGTGTGGCCCTTTGCAGAGGGCTTGTGCTGAGGTCTGCTAGCAGCCTGCTAGCAGCCTGCCAGAGCTTCTGGGTGGTGATGAATCTTTGATTTCTACAGTCTCCTGTTGTGAATATCATGCATGGAGATGGGCATAGGGGTCGGGGGTCAGTCAGCTCAGGTAGAGTATTGCCTAGTATGTGAAGATCAGATCTGAAAAGGTCCCTGAAAATATAAGGCAGTCGTCAAGTGCTAAATTAGTAGCAGTGCTCTAGGAATTCAGAAGTGGAGCAATCCATGTAGGTTATCATAGAAGGCTTCATGGAGGAGGTGAAATGCTTCAAAATGAAATCCTGGCAGGTTTCCCAGAGCTGGGTCTTTTATTTAGGAAGGCAGGATTTAGTAAAAAGGATGGTGTACAGATGATCCAATATAGCTAGAATTGAATGGGGAGTGATATAGAGAAATTTGGGAAATTGTTTGGGTCACAATTTTGAAATGGCAAATCTTGAACATTGAACGTTTGGTTTTGGCAAAGCTTCCTAATGGATAGTCTATAAGTGGGTGGCATGTGCATCTAAGATCTCAATGACTTAAGCCCCCAAGGCAGCCAGATGGGACCTGAGGTGGCTAGAATCTCCAGCCACATTGTGCCACATCAATGTTTTGATTTTCCTGTGTGCCAAGATGTAGGAAAGAAGAAGTTGGGAATGCTGAACTGAGGAGTTTAAACTTGACTCTTAAGGCAATTGGAGGTATTGAGAATGATGGAGCAGGGGGTGTGAGCAGGATAAGCAAGACTAGAGATAGGAAGAACAGTGAGGCCGCCATGGGAATGATCCAGCTGGCTCAATGAACATTGAACCGTGAGAGTTCAGGCTGCAGTCCATCACTGAAGCTCTTCCCTGTAGCCTGAGGTTCCTTCACCCCTTTCTGCACCTCCTCACCTTTGATCTGCTTTGTAGCTGTAAAAAATGGAGATAGAGGGTCAGAAGCTGGAGACACTACCAAGGAAGAATAGGAATTGGTGATTGACTGAGAATGGGAACAGAAAAAGTGAGGAAGCAAGAGAAAATTTGAGACTGTTAAGTCAGGTTGATGGAAAGAAAAGACAGAAACATGGTTTGGGGGTAGGATGCTAAGTTGGTTTCAAATGTTTGGGGGGTGCAGAGGGTGTGACAGAACTTGCAGCTGCTTGTGGTCAGGCTATGACTGTGGATTAGTGTTTTTCTGTTTGTCCTTGTGAGAAATCAAGCTTGTTGTCTAGGCAAAATTAACATCTAGTGTCACGAGCTTTTCTTCATTACTATGCAAATGATACGAGCAGAGAGGGTTAATTCATTTTCTTACATGCCTAACTTTAGGGAGTAATCCAGCAGTAGGATACATAGACTCTGTATGCAGATATGTGAGCATCGTTTTTCTGTATGAGAATAGCATTTTGTGTACCACCTCACCTGGAGTCATTTCTTAGATGAGCCATGTTTTTCCACAGGACCTTGACAGGTACGAAGATAAGCAGTATATCCAGTAACTTGTGCCAAGAACAAAAGATGCTGAGGACTTTGTAAGTTGGATTCTTCTTCCCTTCTCATATTTTTCTTTTATGTGCTTCATACATGTTGTTTTCTTTTTAATGAACTATTTGCATTCAATGATTTTAAGGTGAAATTATTTAATGTTTCTTATCCCCTTCATGGAAATGAGTGATTATGTTAATAGCCCCTGAGTAGGTGGTATGCATTTGAATTTAGTATTGGGAATATATCAGTATATATCACACATATTGTGACTTGACTTTGAACAAATAAAAACCAAACTAGGTTCTTCCTTCTTGATTTTTTTTTTTTTTTTTTTTTTTTTTTGGTCTTATCCTGACTCCTTGTTTTTATTCTAATCTCCCCAGGAGAGTCACCTCTCCACATCCTACTGTTAGCCACAACCTAAGCCTCAGGTGTCAAACACAAGGCCCGTGTGCTGACTCCGGCCCTCCACCTTGTTTTATCCAGCCCAGCACCTTGTTTCTACCCAGTGGCAGTGCTGAGCTCCTTGCCCCTAGTTAAGGAGTTGTTATATTTATACAGTCCTAAAATGACATTTGGCCCTTTGAAGGCAACCGCGAGGCTGATGTGCCCCCCCCCATTAAAATGAGTTTGACACCCCTGACCTAAGCAGAGCCCATATCTTTCCTAGATCAGGAACCAACTAGGCGTGGAGCTTTCCAAAAACTTGAAACCGACTGAGAAAATAAAAGTCAATAAAGGATATAAAAGTGTCACAAGAACAAATAATTAAGTTGCTAAGTTGTTAATAAGTATTCAGTGGAGAGGGAGAGAGTAACAAAATAAGTGACTCATTGATTAAGCAAGTAATTAAATGGTGTCATGGAGTATCACACATGATAATTACAACCGAGGAAAAATTGCCGTGGGGTTAACTGAGAGTTAACTAGTCCTGATATTTGACTTAATGTAACTGTTTGTAAAGTGTGCACTCCTCTTACCGCTTTTTAATGAAATAACAATATTGTAAAAGATAAAAAAAACCATAACACTACCACTTAAACATAATTTTTATATGCACTCCATATACTTATTTTTAATTTTATATTTTATATACCTAATGTTTTAAAATATATTTTATATTGTCTACACTCAACATTATGTACTTGAAGCTTGCAAATCTTGAGGCCTTTGTATCACTTAGGTGCTTTAGAAGCTTACAAGTCTTAGAAAAAAATTGCTGCTTTTCTTGTTGAGCCGTATCTCCTTATTACTTAGCACTGCTCGGTGCTTCTGAGTACAGCTCTTTTGATTTAGTTTTCCGATGATGTAACATTGATTTTAATTTCTGCTGTTTTAAGGGACTTGTCTTACAACAATATAAAAGAGCTTCCAAGCTTTAATGGTTGCCATGCTCTGGAAGAAATGTAAGTTGTTCTTTGACTGATTCTTTTTGCTGCAGTATATTGTTAATTCCATTGAGCATTTCCTACTTTAAATACAGTGCGTTAATGTTAATAAGTTAGAGATCCATATATTAAGATGTTCTTATGAATAAATGTCCAATTGTACCAAGTGCGTTCATGCAAGCGGTAGTTATTAGACATCTACCTATCACGCATTCTATGAGACACTGTGGAGGGAGGGTGGTATGTTAAAAAAAATTAAAAACCAACAAAACTCGTCCTGGCTGTTGAGGGAAACCAGACATGGTGTTTACGATGTACCTACATAGGGCATCTCTAAGGGAAGCCGATGGGGAGGTGGGGAGAGACTGGCATTAATTCTCCAGTTTTTGAT
This sequence comes from Glossophaga mutica, assembly GCA_039655065.1. Lineage (NCBI taxonomy): Eukaryota > Metazoa > Chordata > Mammalia > Chiroptera > Phyllostomidae > Glossophaga > Glossophaga mutica. Next base: position 28,025,582 of record CM077308.1, read on the forward strand.
CCCCTCCTTGCTCTGACCTTCCTCTATGGTACTCCGGGTTTTCTTAGAGCCTTTCTCCCTGTGTGGTCTTCCTGCTCTCACTCCTGAGCAGGGTTGATAAAGGAATTTAGATAACGTAGTACACTCCCAGTATAATTTGGGATGGAATACCAATTAGTCTATCCATTTCAATTTATAGATAAGGAAATAGTAGTTTCTTTGACTCTCACCAAGATCAGTCAATGTTACTTATGAACGAATACTTAAACTTAGAAAAAGTTTAATTAAGAAATGTCATTTTTCAAAATAGAAAATAATTTCTTTTTTTCCTTTCCTCTTCCATCTTCTCCATCTCTTCCTTCTCTTCCCCCTCTTCCTTCCCCCTCCTTCTTCCTCCTCTCTTTCTTCTTCCCCTCTTTCTTCCTCTCCTTCTTCTTCTAGTTCTTTGCAACGTAATCAGATCCACCAAATCAAAGAAGGCACTTTTCAAGGCCTCATATCCCTGAGGATACTGTAAGTTTCTCTATGATTATTGGAGACAAGGAAAATTTTTGTCAAGCTATAAATTAAATATATCAGCACAATTCTTATTTTAAGAGATACACTTAAAGATTCCTTATGTGTAAATATTGTTCAAACTTCACCACATGATACTTCACAGATAATGTTTTTCCAGTACTTTTAACCTTAGCTCATTTCTGATATTGTACCTTGGTGAATGAAAAAGAGTAATGTGTATAACCTGAGAGATGCAGTCTATCTGTTTTCAAGTCGTAATAATGAGGTTTGCCAACCCATTAGGCTAGGGCTGACAAACTGTAATCGTGGGCCAGATCCAGCCTGCCTCCTGTTTTTGTAAATTAAGTTTTGTTGGCACACAGTCATACACACCCCTTTGGTTTATCATCTGAGGCTGATTTCCACCATACTATTGCAACAATATTGTAAGTATTGACAATATTGTAAAATATAAATTAAAGTAAAATATAAAGAGTTGAACACCTGCAGTAGAGGACATGTGAGCCCCAGAGGTGAAAAATATTTACTCTCTGGCCTTCTACAGAAAAAATTTGTTGACCCCTGCCCTGGTGAGTCTATCAGGATAAATACAGCCAAAATGCTGCAGAAGCATTCATTTTAAAAATCATATGTATTGGAGTGTATTTGTGCCAACTACGTTCTAAAGCACTTGGGAATGTAGAAGTGACCAAGACAAACCTAGTCATTGCCTTCCTGGAACTTTAGTGCAGAAAACAGAAATCACTAAATTAGTGAGCATTTTTTTTTTTGATGCAGAATAAATTTGAGAAATTGACAGTGAAGTGAACTTACATTGAGTCCTGTTTTTCAGAAGATCCCCATTCAGAAATGAAAAATGCATTCTACTAGAAAACATTTTTTTGATGGTTGGGTTGCTGAGTCTTTCCTTGTCCATGACCGGCTGCTCGTGGGTCTGGGCGCCAGGAGGAAGGGGGCTGGCTCCCAGCTGCCATCACTTCTGGAACACTGATAAGCACCAACAATGAAAGACTGGCCTTTTCTTGATTTGAAACTGAGTTTATTGTGTTCTCCTGTTATCTCGGAGATGTGTCATGGAATGAATTTATCCAATCTCTAGATTTCTATTAAGGCTCAGTTTAAGTGTGGTTGGAGATTATTTCTGTTTTATTATTTCTGTAATATCAGAATTTCTCAGGTATATTCCTCACTAAAGTAGGTTCTACTATTGCTATGATTTTTATTTCCCACTTGAGAGAAAAAATGATTATCTGAGGCCCTTCTGGAATGCTCTTATTTGCTTATTGATTGTTTGTCTTCTCTCAGAGCCTTATCACTAACCTTTGAGAAGGCAAATAATATGAAACCTGCTTTTATTTTCAGCTTTGTCAGGAGCTGAGCTTTTCCTCACCTAGTTAACAGTACCAAAGGTTATATCATATCATTTATATTTTTGAACTGGTACCAGATTGATAAGGTGCAGAAAATTCACAACCATGTTACAACAGATATCAAGTAGAATCACTGCCACAAGGAACATGTTCTAAGAAAGAGATTTTTGAGGAGACAGAGGGATTCAATATACAAATAAAAATGTTGTCGGACAAGATTAAAGGCCTTTGTTATCAGGGATATTGTGACTCCCTCAGACTCTAAAGTGTAGTCAAAATAACTGCAACTTCAGTTTATTTGAAAAGATTAACACTGTTATTATCTTTGTAGAGATCTGAGTAGAAACCTGATCCATGAAATTCATGACAGAGCTTTCGTCAACCTTGGATCAATAACTAACCTGTAAGTTGATGACTCTATGGAATAATCTTAGGAAAGTAATGAACAGTCTACAGAAATTGTGTTGTAGCACTGACCTATCCCAATGTTTTTCTCTTTGGCTAAATGCTAAGCTGCATTGATATAGTAACAGCTTCTATAATATGGCAAGACGAATGTTAGATCTGTCATTTAACACAACTAAACTTCCTCTTGGAGCTCTAATGTTTATGATGTTAACACAGATACAGGTGTTTTTATGTGATTTGCACATAGGAGTTAATTCAATGTCTCATTCACATTTTAGAGATGTAAGTTTCAATGAATTAACTTCATTTCCTACGGAAGGCCTAAATGGACTAAATCAACTGAAACTTGTGGGCAACTTCCAACTGAAAGAAGCTTTAGCAGCAAAAGACTTTGTTAATCTCAGGTGTGTTTTTGCTTATTTTTCTTTTTTGTTGAAGCTGTGGTAGGCTCCCAAATTATAGAGTGTACTAGTTTTTTGTTTGCGTATTTTTTTTCTCCCTGTGCTTCCCAGATTTTCTGGGAGGCTATAATTTAAGAGTGTTTTCTACCCAAATCCTCACAGATTTGGTAAATAATAGAACATGAACATTTCATAGTTCGTAAGACCATGCATTGGAGCCCTTGATGCTGTCCAAGAGATAATATTCATCAGAAAGGTTTTTTATATAGTGAATCTGTCATTAGCAGCAAGATGGCAGAAGCCACGTAAGTGTGAACCCACAGAGAATTGGTATAATGGTGTGATCCTTCATGGAGACACGAAATGTTAGAGCGGGGACCTCATTAGATATAACAGAGAGAGGGCTTGGGAATATTATTGTGGGAAAGGATGAATATTTCCATTATCCTTAAAAAATATATAAACAAAGTAAATTCATTTAATGGAATAAAGTCACAAATGACTTGAGACATTCATTTTAAATGAAACTACCAGTTTCATATGAAAAATTGGGTGTGGTTAATTTTATAAAAGGAGTCTGATAACTTTTTTACTTTTAATTATAGTCTTGCTATTAAATTTTAAATATTGTTTGATTTAAATCCAGTTTTTAAAAGCATCTTATGTAAATGGGGAAACTCGTGGTGTCAACGGATGCCTGAGCTTTTTTCACAGGTGAGGAAACTGGGGCCCAGAGAGGATACTGACCAGCTTAAAGCATCTGACTCCTTGGCTGTGGCTTTCAGGGATTAAATTACTTTCTATAAAACAAAGGCATATCTCTACAGTCATTGTTCAATGTAGATTTTACAACTGTTTTCCAGGTCTGTATCTGTGCCGTATGCTTATCAGTGCTGTGCATTTTGGGGTTGTGAGTCTTACACACATTCAAACCCAGAAGATAAGAGCCTCCAAGAACATAGTGTGGCAAAGGATAAAGGCAAGTGCATGTTAATTAGAACAGTCTTTATGGCCTTAATCAACGCCTCTGTTAATGTATTCAGTTTGGGAAGGATCAGTGGGAAATCTGTGAGAAAAAATGGTATTTACTACGCTACTGGCATCTTTAATATGTCATCAAGCCTCGTAACAATCTGAACTTATATCATGTATAAGAGGGAAGATGGTAGGAAACTCTGGTTCTTTTGAATTGCATAAAGCTTGAATTCAAAACACAATTTATGATTTATATTCAGGTCCCGCTGATGCAGCAGGGGTCACTAGCAGTGCTGAAAATGAAGAACACAGTCAAGTAATAATCCACTGTACACCCTCAACAGGTATGCCCTACATATTTTGCTGCAGTTTGTTGCTTTAAATGGACATTAGGCAAACATATCTAAAAATTCTGATGATAGATGTAGTTTCTGTAATGGGGGTGGGAGAAGATGATCTCATCAAGCCTGCTGACTCAGTGTGTGGTCTGTGGACAAGCAGCTTAGGCATCTCTTGAAGGATCTCCAGTCCAGACCCACTGAATCAGAATGTGTGTGTTAACAAGCTCCCTAAATGAGGGTTATGAACATTAAAGATTGAGAGGCACTTTCTTAATGGTTCTTTAACACCAGGACTAGTTCTATGTTACTTACTGGTCTATAAGGATTTTTAGTGTTAGTTTTTTAATACATCCTTTCCTTTTGTCATCCTTTATTTTATTGAATTTAGTAGATTGAGAAAGTTACTAAAGTGACCACTGTGACCATAATATCATATTCTTCCTACTCTGTCAGAAAAGGTGGATTTTCAAATTTTACTGTAAAAGAAAAAATTAAATAATTGGCTAAATTGAATACTGTGAAATAGATTCCTTTTTTAGTGTATTGACACAGGTCGATCTGCACATTTAATTTTATAACTCAGAATCCTATGATTCTCTAATTACCACTGAATTGTGAGCTTCTTGAGGGGCTATACATGTTTCTTTTAGTATTTAGCACAGTGCCTTGTGTAGAGAATAAGCTGAAAGTGAGACGAGTAAATGAGATTGGCAAGAATCTTTTTTTAATGCAATTTATCTAGTTTCCGTATTTTTGGAAGTTAAGTGATGCAGCTCCCCACTTGCCCCAGTCAGGTTCTTGTGGTGGAGAACGTGCCTAAGAAACTGACAACCCAGCGAGCGGGGACAGCTTTATTAAAGGGGACACTAGACCTGACCATGCTGAGGTTCCATTTCCTCCACGCTGAATCTAAATGTTGGGGTCAACCAGGAGAAAAGTGGGTCTGAGCACCTCTTCCCAGGCTGTGCTAGAGATGAACTGCGGCCCTGTCTCCTCCGCTCAGAGACCTAGGTGCTCAATCAGAAGCTGCAAGTGGAGGAGGCCTCAGGTTTCCAAAGACAGAGACTGGGTGGTGTCTCCTTCCCAGGCTTTTGAGGGAATGGAACTCCACCCAGTAGTCAAACACTTCTCACAGTGAGTCCTGTTCTCCCAGGTCAGCTGAACTGTTTCTCCCCGAAGGAGGACGTGGGATACCGAGATAAAGGATGCAGCCCAAGCTTCCTCCTAACACTTCCCTGAGGGGGGAATTTAAAAAATGAGTTGATGAATTAAAAACCAGCTTTACAAGTTTCTTGTGTTATTTGGAAGCCAGATACAAATGGTGCAGCCCAGGTTGGTTAGGTTTGTGAATACCTCGATGATCAAAATGCTTTATAGCATATATTAAACTTCATGACAGTTGAGGAAGGTGAGTCAGAACACTGCTTTTAGGCAATTGCAACACATCGTTCATTTTCTTGTGGTTTATAGACAAAATTTTGTTTTTCTTTACTGATTTTTAAATGAAACAGGTGTCATTTGTGGCATAACCAGCATGTCAAAGTCAGTTACTGGAATGTGTAATTCAGCTACTAAATTAGTTCTTGCAATCCTACTGCGAGTTACACAGAGTTTTATTAGATACAGTTTTATATGAATAGTTAACTGAATAACCTTTGTCAGGTCAATCGAACACTTTGAAATCTCAGTTTCTCTAGATAAAAAATGGGGATAATGACGCCTGACTTAATCTGCTTCATCAGATTGCCTTTGAAACCATAAGAAATGAGTAACATATATATATGTATATACATACACGTATATGTATATATGATTATTATTAAGTATACTAGGGAGGAAGAAGAAAAGGACCTAATATTTATTGAAGTCCAACTATGTACTCATTAGCCTGCTTAGGTACCTTATGTATATAATTTTACTTAAGTTATACAGCTCTATGAAATGAGCATTACTATTCACAACTGAGAAAATAAAATTTAGAGAGGTTTAAGTTGCTTTCTCACAAAAAAAGCAGCAAGTTATGAACCTTAAATTCAAACTGCAGTTTATCCAATTCCAAACTCATAGTAGATCAAGTACCTTGTTGTATATACCAGACACTGTGCTGTGCCTATTAACTGAAGTACAAGAAAAAGTGAGATTTTTCTTTTAAACATCACTATATGGATGTAGCAAATATTTAATAAAAATTAGCTATTTTTAAAATAGTCTAGTGCAATGACTAAACTATCTAAACAATAGCATCTTTTTCAATTTGGTTCAATTCAGTTTGGTAGCAGATTTAATTATTCTAGATTAACTGTCTTGAGTGTCTTAAGCCATATCATATGGAATATGATGTTTTCTAAATTGTCTTTCTTTTCTCTCTCTCTTTTTCATTGTAGGTGCTTTTAAGCCCTGTGAATATTTACTGGGAAGCTGGATGATCCGTCTTACTGTGTGGTTCATTTTCTTGGTTGCATTGGTTTTCAACCTGCTTGTCATTTTAACAACATTTGCACCTTGTACATCACTGCCTTCCTCCAAATTGTTCATCGGCCTGATTTCTGTGTCTAACTTATTCATGGGCGCATATACTGGCATCTTAACTTTTCTGGATGCTGTGTCCTGGGGCAGATTTGCTGAATTTGGCATTTGGTGGGAGATTGGCAGTGGCTGCAAAATAGCTGGGTTTCTTGCCATTTTCTCCTCAGAAAGTACCATATTTTTATTAATGTTAGCAGCTGTCGAAAGAAGCTTATCTGCGAAAGAGATCATGAAAAATGGAAAAAGCAATCATCTCAAACAGTTCCGGGTAGCTGCCCTTTTTGCTTTCGTAGGAGCTGCAGTGGCGGGCTGCTTCCCCCTTTTCCATGGAGGGGAATACTCGTCATCCCCCCTGTGCTTGCCCTTTCCCACCGGAGAAACACCATCGTTAGGATTTACTGTAACCTTAGTGCTGTTAAACTCGTTAGCGTTTTTATTAATGGCCATTATTTACACTAAACTTTACTGCAACCTGGAAAAAGAGGACCTTTCAGAGAACTCAAATTCTGGTATGATTAAGCATGTTGCTTGGCTAATCTTCACCAACTGCATCTTTTTCTGCCCTGTTGCCTTCTTCTCCTTTGCACCGTTGATCACCGCCATCTCAATCAGCCCTGAAATCATGAAGTCTGTTACTCTGATATTTTTCCCATTGCCTGCCTGCCTGAATCCAGTCCTGTATGTTTTTTTCAACCCGAAGTTTAAGGAAGACTGGAAGTTACTGAAGCGACATGTTACTAAGAAAAGTGGATTGGTTTCAGTTTCCATCAGCAGCCAAACTGGTTGTGTGGAACAGGATTTCTACTATGACTGTGGCATGTACTCACATTTGCAGGGTAACCTGACTGTGTGTGACTGCTGCGAATCCTATCTCTTGACAAAGCCAATGTCATGCAAACACTTGATAAAGTCACACAGCTGCCCTGCATTGGCAGTGGGTTCTTGCCAAAGACCAGACGGCTATTGGTCCGACTGTGGCACACAGTCAGCCCACTCTGATTATGCAGATGAAGAAGATTCCTTTGTCTCGGACAGTTCGGACCAGGTGCAGGCCTGTGGACGAGCCTGCTTCTATCAGAGTCGAGGATTCCCTCTGGTGCGCTACGCTTATAATCTACCAAGAGTTAAAGACTGAACTAACATGTGGTGACTGTATCCCCCATCAACCAAAATCACAGTGTTTATAGAGTAAACCCTAGCTTGATCTTTCATCAGGCAAGCACTTCTGTGATCACTGCCAGGTGTCCCTTAGAAGAAGGAGAAGGTGGCAGGAAGGTGGCAGTTTATTTCTTAAACCAGACATTTTCAAAGAACAAGTGCCTAAACTATTAATCAGTGAAAACTTCAGTGTCCAAGCAATGTGTGGTCTATTTGGAACAAATCTGTAACTTGACAAGGTTTTGTGAATATCCTAACATTACAACCTTAGGTTTTTTTGATCCATAAGAAGCAAAATTTTACTTGTTTCTGAATTAAGCACAAGGTAAAGAACAGCTGTTAATATTTTTTAAAGAATATTGTGAAATGTGACTTCACACAACTAAAGAAAAGGTCTTGCTAATTTCACCTAGTGTTTGATCATTAATCTCAGGACAACTTACTTCAGGGCCAAAAAAGAAAGGGCTCGTCTCCCGGGTGGGACTGTGAGAGTAAATGTAGGCATTAGGTTACTGCATTTTCTGTTTCCATCTTTGATGTAATAGAATCATACATTTTCTTGAAGTGATTTGTAAATCTTAAAACCTGAAGATGTTTTTAAAACAATATTAACAACTGTTAGATTTTAAAAGAATAGCCGAACATTTGTTTTTAGTCATTTTGCGTTGCTTTTGTGCGATCAGTCATTTTTTCCCTCAGTGTTTTGTAATCACACTACTGGAAAAAGTAAAGGGCTGATTGCTGTGTGGGCTTAGTAGATTTGGCTAAACTACTAACTAATACCGGATTCTTATAGTGTCTGAGGGATTTGATGACTCTGTGTAATGGCCCAGTTAATAAACACTTCTAATATCATTGACTTTACTGATATTTTCCAGTTTTGTTGGTATGTTATCTACATATAGTTTGAATTATACAGAAAGTAAACTGTGGTAAGTAATTTCATTTAATTGGAAGAAATTGGGAGTAATTATGACACAAAGCACTTACATTTATTTCTTTGGAAGCTGGATTCTTCTGAACTTATTATGCTATTTCATAGAAGTTTCCATACATTTACCCCATACTGTAATTTTCAAAAGAGGCTGTCCACCAATAGTTCAGATACTGTGTTTTTGTGAAATAAGACAAATGTGTCATTAAAAAAAAAGGAATAAAACAGGAATAAAGCTTAGGCATTTGTCTTTAAAAATGAAAAATTTTACTTGATTCTCATTATGGACTTTGGACATGTCACTATATGGGGGTCTTAAAGTTATAAATGTTCAGTATGTTTTTGAACAATATGCTAAATCAGTCACAGGCCCACTGCCATATTAGTTATTTAGGATATACTAAAAACTTTAAGCTAGGTTGCAGTTTGATAATTAAACTGTATATACTGTGCATATAATAAATTTTTATCTTATGTAAATTATTTTTAGAACACAAGTTGGGAAATGTGGCTTCTGTTCATTGCGTTTAATTAAAGCTACCTCCTAAACTATAGTGGCTGCCAGTAGCAGAATGTTAAATTGTGGTTTATATACTTTTTTGCATTGTAAATAGTCTTGGTTGTACATTGTCAGTGTAATAAAAACAGAATCTTTGTGTATCAAAATCATGTAATTTGTATAAAATGTGGGAGGGAAATATTTACAATGTGTTGTAATTTTGTAAGGGCAACTATTCACAAGTTTTTAAAATTGCTATCATGTTTGTATATTTACACATTGAGAAATATTAAATCATAACTTGGTAAAAAAAATCCTAGCTGAAAGTTTTTTTCTTCAAAATTCAAGTTACTGAACACTCTCTTTGCATTCATTTAAAAAAATGGAACAGCGGATATGTTAAATATGTAGTAAATTGTGCTATACATGTGGTCAGAAATACAATATTATATGCAGTGTTCTGAATTATTAAATGTTTTCAGAAAGCAGTCCTCTTTGCCTTAACAGATAAGTAGGTATACTGAATTTGCTTAGTGTTAAAGCAAGTAAAGTGAAACAATTAATTCTTAAGAGTGTTAGAAGAAATGTTAAAAGAGCACTCTGCTGAAATTTAGAAGATTTTATTCTAAGCCTGAACCATATTCATGGAAAACAAATGGAAATTTAAGAGCATACCATCAGTTAGGTTTTTATTTAAGAGCAAATGATCAAAAATTTTCATAATACTAATTGCCCAGATTCTTGGGAATAACACAATGTTTATAGTCAACAAGCCCTTGTGTTACAAATGAGGAAATAGAGGGCTTAATGAAATGTAAGTGAATACCTGAGTCACGCAGCAAATTAGAACCCAAATCAGCACCCAGTTCCTCTGAATTTGAGACATAGTTTTTTTGTTTGTTTTAAATGAGTATAGGTTTGGAATTCCCATAACAAAAAGTAGAATAGTATAATTACCCCTCTTCCCATCCCCTCAGCCCTCACTCCTCACTTCCAGTACCCGTTGCCCACCCAGCTCTGGCAGTTATAAACGCATGGTAAATTTTGTTTCATTTTCACCCCATTCACTAACCCTTTCCAATCCCTTTGGCCTTAGATTATTTTGAAACAAATCTAAGACATCATATTTTTCACCTGTAAATATTTCTGTATGTCTAGTGATAAACTTTTTAAAGTTGCATAATATATTGCCATGGGGCTAAGTGATGGCAACATACAATGATGTTGTATTTGTAACAAAGAGATTTTTAAGCAAAAGTCACTGCACTTACAGGTGACGAAGCCAATAAAAATATATATAAATTAACTATACCAAGAAATTGAAAATAAACAAGTAGTAAGAAGCAAAGATACTAAGTCAATGCCCTAATATAAAGGGAGAAGCCTTCTTTTCAGCTTATTTATACATTTATATATAATCCTACCAAACTTGATTATGGCTTCTCAGTCCCAGTAATGAAAAGGCACTGTAAGGTGACCACAGGGCTTGATTATGTTCAAGCTCCAGCACCATGGGGCTCTTTGCCATGCGCCATTTCTCCAGCATTGCCGTAGTTGGTCATTGTGATGATTCTGAGATGTCCAGAAAAGGGCATAATTTGTTGAGTAAAGCATTTTAAGGAGGCAGAGAAGTATATGGCACTTTAGATCTCCAAACCAGAAGGTTAAAGTGGAAAAACCTTGGAGTTAAAGTGTCATACTTCACCATCTACCATTTTCTCTGTCAGTTCCTGTTAGAAGCTTTGAGAATTAATAAAATTTGACTGGGAGGTAGATTATCTCCCTATTATATAGAGGAGTAAGGACTTGGAAAGGCCACACAGCTCATTTAAGGAAAGCTAGTAAAAGGGAAATCACTGATTCAAATCCAGATCCCTTTCACACTAAAACCTGTGTTTCCCCCCCCCCCACTCGCTTCAATTATGTCAGATGATGTCTGTTGGGAATAGCTTTTAGAGTTTACCTCCTCCTGACACTCTAAAGTGGCCCAGGGCCTTTTAATGCTGTTATTGATTCCAAAGATGTTCTCATAAAAGGTTTCGAACAAATATGCCGATATTGAATAACGGGTAGAGAATTAAAACTCCATTAAGCAAGTTTAATTCCTTGAGCAGCTTTATTAGTTATTTAAGTTGTTCCTCTTCCATTTTCATTGTTTTACTGAAAATTTAAGCAAAATTTAGCATTCATTTGAATAGTTTAATCATGTTATATTTTATTAATTATAGCTTCTGCCTTCTGAATTGCTCTGGGTTGCTATTATTCCTATCACATATACTTCTCCTTTGTCAAATGTTGCAGGTCTAAATTTCATCAAAGATTTTTGTGTCACTCTGGTTAGTAACAAATTTTGTATGCTGTTTTAGTTTTCACTTTGTGATATTTCTGGAGCAATTATGCGTTATGGACAAAAGCCATATTTATTTGCAAGTGTATACAGTTTTGTCAGCATGAAATAAGCATCCAGTTTTACTGTCTATCACCTCTCCTTTGTTATCATGTCATCCCCATTCCCAGTCTCTCAGAGAGTGCTCCTTCTGATGTCCCATATTTTTTTTCTTTCCTCATTAGATACACATCACAGAATACTTCAGTGGTATGATTTTTCACCATAAGAAAATGAGAAACTTGGAAGTGCAGGGTTTTTATCTCACTCGACTATATCCAGTACCCAAAATTCATATGCATAGACAGTTAAAGGAGGTGCTAAGCAAAACGTGAAAAATTATCCTAAAAGAGTATTCTTGAAGGCACTTGTAAACTTGGATAAAGTTCGCCTCCCTCCCATCAAAAAATACAGCTGTGTATTGAAAGAAATCACGACTAATGCTTATACTCTTGACCTTGTAATGATATAGGATAGTATTGGCATTTGCCTCTTTCCCTTTAAAACTATCTACCTTCTTCAGTGACAGCATATTTCATGTAACAAGTGAACTGCAACACCACAGCAAACAAGCGACAGGCCCTTAAAGTTGTCAACGCGGAGCGAGACCTGGCCTTCGAGCTAGCGGAAACGCAGAGTTAACCTGGGCCGCTGGCCGGGTGGTGTAAGGGCTACGTACTAGAGAGACCCGAGTGCATGAAGCCACGCCCAGCAGGCCTGGACAAAGGCTTCCCTGTGTTCACCAGTCGCCAAGGCAACGCGGGGTCTGTCCGCGCTCTGATAGGCCAGGCTCGGTGCGCGCGGGGCTTGCTGGGAATGCACGTCCCTGCCGCCGCTCTGCCAGTTTGAACTTGGCGGGCCTGATGTGGGCGGCGGGGCGTTGGGGGGCTGCTTCGCCCCTTTTTGACACCCGGTTCCCGGCTGGCTGCAGGGCCAGGTCTCGGCCTTCCTCTGGCTCCTTCTCCACCTTCATGGCGGACGCCCAAGGGCAGGGGCTGGAGACGGTGGTGGTGAGCTCGCCATCTCCGCCGCTGAGCTGCAGCAATTCCACCACGTCGCTGTTGTCTCCCCTCCGCCACCAGAGCTTCCCGTTTGACGACGACGATGGGGACGCAGAAGATGAAGTGGACGGTGATGCTCACGACTCAGAGGCCGAGGGGGCGAGCCTGGGAGGAATGAAGTTACAGGGGTGCGCCAGGTAAACATGAGGCCGCCGGACCCATACAGGAGTTCTCAGGATTCCTTAGACCCTTCTTGTACCTCCTGCCAAACACCACCCTCCCTCCTTCCACCCCAGGGGCTTTGCAAGGACCTGCATCTCGAGGTGGTGCTCCTCTTTGCACACAGAGAGCCCTGGGCCAATTCTTATAAATGACCTGACCTTTTTTTTAAATGACTCTTAATCCTTTTGCAAACTGAGAATACGATGATTGCTACAGTCTTACTCCCCAGGAAAACGTACATAGTCTCAAACACACAAAATGTTGCTACCATCTCAGGAGTCATGAATACTCAGAAGTCTTACTTCGGGCACCAGAACTCTTGTCCAAACTCTTAATACCAAAACGTGGTCTGCTGCACTTAGTAGTATATGTAGTTATTTTGAAAAAAAAAAAAAAATCTGATTGCCACTGAAGTAGATTGTCATAAGCATTATACTTTTTACATCACAAATAAGGAAATGAAACAGTTTAACAATGTCAACCTCAGCATCACTAGACAGCCTTGGGTCTGATCTGGGCACTTAACAGTGGGATAGAAGTCACTGAATCACAGAATGTCAGAACCAAAGAGATTGTTAAAACCATTGTAATTTGTTTATTTCTACAATTATTAGGCAAACACTTAGTTTGTGTCACATATCAGTCTACATATTGGGGACTATAAACATGTTCTCTACTCATGGAATTAAAGCCTAGATCAAGTCATTCATTGTACAGATAATAAAACTTTGGCTCAGAATACAAATAAAAAGTCTGATTCAAAAGCATATACCTAGTTATTAGCAGAGCTGGGCAGTACCAAGCTATACCTATTGCATTCTCTCTTCCCTATACTAGATGTCTGTTAGTGGATTCTAGATGCCTATTAGGATGCAAATAGGAGCAAAAGGCCCATCCATCCAGGAATATATTTTTCTGAGACAGGCATAGTAATGCAGCTCCACTTTGGGGTAGGCTCATTTTGTCATCTTCAGAAAACATTTACAAGTTTCTGAATGCCCATCTGTGTGAGGCATAGTACAGGAGATACAAGAAATACAGACCAGAGGACCCATGCTTTATGTGTAAGCAGCAAGATGGTCCCCTTCATTTAAGGCGTTCGTAACAGAGTGAGTGAATAGAATACGGAACCATATGAAGTGACTCATACACAGTAACAACAGTGAGACTCTTAAGAACGAGAAATAAAAGTAAATACTTTGGTGGGAATGGAGATCAGTAAGAGTAATCATTAAGCTGCTTGTCAAGACTGGTTGTGGCAACAAGAAACAGGCCTTTGATCAACCTGATAGTAGAACTAATGGTAGAATTAGACTTTCAGGAGTCTATTTTTATGCAGGCCTTTGTGGGGATTCTTCTGGACTGAGTTGACTCCAAAGACTTTTAAAAAATTGGTTTTTATTCCTACCCTAGGACATTTTTTCAATTGACTTTAGAGAGGGAAGAAGGGATAGAGAGAAAGAAAGAGAGAGGGAAACATCGATGTGAGAGTATGCCTTCTGGTATGTGCTCTAACCGGGGATTGAACCTGCAACCTGTGTATGTGCCCTGACTGGGAAGCAAACCTGCCACCATTCAGTTTACAGGAAGATGTTCCAACCAACTGAACCACACCAGCCAGGGCAGCTCCAGAGATTTTTAAAATATATTTTAAGGCTTTGGAAAGTACTTTCTGAGTCTAATTAATAAGACAATGTAGACACAGTTTAGCAACCTAGGGAATGCTGGCCATCAAAACCCCAGCTCAAGCCCTGGCTGGTGTAGCTCAGTGGATTGAGCGCGGGCCTGCGAACCAGAGGATTGCGGTTCGATTCCCAGTCAGGGCACATGCCTGGGTTGCAGGCCAGTTCCCGGCAGGGGACACACGAGAGGCAACCGTACATTGATATTTCTCTCCCTCTCCTTCTCTCCTACCCTTCCCCTCTAAAAGATAAATAAATAATAAATTTAAAAAAAAATTTTGATTATAAAAAAAAAAAAAAAACCACAGCTCAGCTACTGAGACCTTTCATTGGCTTCCAAAAACCAAAGCCCTGACCAGATGGAGCTTAGCAAAGGAGCTGGACAGATTTATGTCTCCCCTTAGCCAAAGCTCGAAAGAGCTGGTGACATCATAGGGCTAAGGCTGCTTTCCTTATCATAGTTCATCTGTGAGTCAAAGGAATAGGTGGGATGTGGTCTGGGGAGAATGTAGGAGTTGTCAGGCCTTGTGTGTGGCACGTGTGACATACTCAGTGCTTAATAAATGTGTTCTGACTGAATGCTTATTTCCCACTTCCCAGGGAACAGATAGATGCAGTGATTGTTTTTAAACACATCAGACAATCTAGCACTTCTTTTCAGGAAAGATAAGTGTCAAAATAATTTTCTCATTTCTTCTCCCTCCTTCTAACCTTAAGTTTGTGCCCTGAACAGTTTGGGGTGATGGGATGAGGAAAGCAGGAGGTATGAGTCCATAGTCCAACCATAGTTCTGGGTAATCAGCATCTTCTCTGTGGACCAGGGAGTAAACATTTTGCTGCCTGGAACTTTATGCCTTTTTTCCATCCTTCATTTATCACAGTGATCTGACTGTGGTAAAACTTACAGGGTAAGCCTTTTTTGAGCTACACTCAGGCATCAGCTGCACATGATGGATATGAACTCAAGGTATTTTAGGTATAAATATCGCCATACTTAGAGGATATATTGACCTTCCAGTGGACTGAGGTGAAGCTCACAATTGAGTTCAGACAAGATCATTGAAAGTATTTTCCTGGAGTCTTTCATAATATGCTTTGGCCCTGTTGTTTATTGAGACTTATGATGGTTTTTATATCACTCTATCCATTAGGAAACCCGTGTCTTAATAGATGTTTTAGCCATAAACAGCTGCTTATCTAGCCTTTCTTGATTATGGGGAGAGCTTTAGTATATATGCCAAACATTCTGAACACATTGATTAAAAATGTTAAGGCAAGAAATCTAATATTTAAAGTGTCATTTTCTAAAACACTGATCTCATTAATTTCTTCTCTCAGCAAACATTTCTTAGGAGCTTACTGTATGCTAGGCCCTAAGGTAGACTCTTGAAATAAAGAGTAAGTTAAGACGTGTTAGGAATTCATGGCCTATGGCAGAGATAGACAAGTGACAGAAAGCCCCAGGTGCTTAGTCCAGATTGTTTGCAGAGTTTCCCCGTGAGGCAATAAAAATAATGCCTGACTGGAGTCTTGAAGGGAAAGTAGAAACTATCCATATTCCTACTCACCCCTCTACTACTGAATGACATGCACCAAATGTTTATTGAGGGCTCGGAACTGTACTGAGTGCTTTAGCATGGACTGTCTCATCCAGTAGTAACTGAGGTAGCCACTGCTGTTGTCTCTGTTTTACCGATGAGAAATGGAGGCTTAAAGAGGTTTAAAAATGTACACCAGAAAGAAGCAGGTAGAGATCCACCTTAAATGTTTTACTCCCATATCTAAGCTCTTACTTTGGCCATGTGTGGAGGTAGAGGAAAGGGATTTCAGGGTTTTAGGCAAAGCTGCGGAGCACAAGGGCGTGGCACATTCATCAGTCTGCTTCATTTCAAACAAAGACTGAAATGTAGAGTCTGGATCAGCCATTGGAGAAAGAAGAGGCTGGGAGACGGGCAGGGGCCAGTTCACAGGTGTCGGGAGTTTGGACTGCATCTTGTGGGCAGAGCCCTGAAGAACTTTGAAATGGGGAGTGACATGGTAGAGGGATGCATTTGAAGGGTGAATCTGGCAACAGTGTGGAGAATGATTTGAAATGGAGGGAGAAAGGCCAATTATGATCAGACAGTGGTTGTAAGGTTGGAAGAGTGGAGAATGGCTTGAGGGAACTGAAAGAAGTGGAATAGACAGACATGACTGGTCATGACATGCATGTGCGAGATAGAGGGGATCAGATATGGATGGGGAGCAGGAAGAGTCAGAGCTCTGGGTTCCTGGCTTGGCTACCTGGGTAGGTGGTGGTACCCTTCACTGCGGCAGGATGATAAGAAGAAGAGTAAAAGTTTTCTTGGTGGGGAGGGAGGGTAGTGGGTGCACGGTGGAAGATTGGACTTGTTTTGGACTGATTGAGTTTGATATTTAAATTGGTTGGAAATAAAGGCCTAGAGCTTAGGAGAAAGATCTGGTCTAGAATGACTGATCTGCACATCATCAATCAGCATATGGTGATAGTTCGACACTATGGGAGCAGAGGAGGGTGTTCTACAAGACTGAGCATGAAAGATGCATGTAAGAAATAAACAACACATCTAGCATCTCTTCCCCACTAGACTGATGATTCCAGCAGGCCGTGGTCAGGTTGAGAAATAGCAGCAGAACAAACAGGGAAGCTGAAGCTAGGAAGTAGAAAACATTGTGTATTGCAGTGGGTTAGGCAATTGGTTGCCTGAAGTAGGAATGAAGAAGAACTAAACTCATACAATGTATTGGGTTGGGCAAAAAGTCTGTATGTTTTTTTTTTCCATAAAAGACACACTTTTCATTTTCACCAATAACTTTATTGATTTGGATATTTTGAGTATGTCAGCTATATCCTGCAAGGTGTAACGTTGATTGTTCTCAATTAATGTCTCGATTTGATTGCTATCAACTTCAACTCGTCTGACCGACCGTGGAGCATAATCCAGCAAAAAATCTCCAGCATGAAACTTCACAAACCACTTTTGACATGTTTGATCAGTCACAGCACCTTTTTCATACACTGCACAAATGTATTTTTTTTTGCATTTCGGTTGCATTTTTACCTGTCTAGAAACAATACAGCATGATATGCCAAAAAGGTCGCATATTTTCTTCCATCATCGATATTAAAGTGGCTACACAAAAGTTCATCAATTTTGATAAATTGTTTCTTTAAATGCATGCTGCTATGACAGCTGGCACAATACAAATCTAGCAAAATTGTTTCAAATGAAGTTGAAGACAACCAAGTGCTGCTAGAGCCATCACGGGGAAAGAACCAAATGAACTTTTGGCCGACCCTGTAGTGTGGAGAGCTGCCTCGGGTTCTGAACAACCTTTCTTTCCATGGGTGCTGATCAAGCTTTTCCTGTTTTAAGAAGCTTGTGTACTTGGCCAGACCCCTGTGTTCTTCATTTACTTACATATATTTCCCCTCTCCTCTTCTCCTTAGTCTGAGTGAGCAGATACTTTGCCTATACTCAGGAAACACAGACTTGAGAGAGGTACATTGTGGAGATGGTGAGCATGGTACGAGGAAATCAAACTGAAGAGTCGTATACACTCTGAGAATTGGCAGAAGGGAGTCACCCAAAATGTTAAAGAGTTCAACGCCCATGATTTCAAAAACAATTTTAAGCTTAGAGAAAAACTGAGCATTTAAAGAATTTTTGTTCACCCTTCACCCAGAATCCCTAATTGTTCACTCATTTGTTCTATATATCTATACAAACATATTCTGTATATATATATCTTCTTTTTCCTAAACTATTTAAAGGAGGAGAAGGGAAAAGTCTGCTGTGGATCTGATAAGGATTATGCATTGTAATTCCTTGCCCTGATATAAGATTTTTAAGAATAAAATATTGTTGTCATTGAGGCAAACGGACTGGGTGTGGGTCATCCCAAAAGGTTTTTAAAGTCAGTAATTTTAGAAGATAAAGGCCTTCAAAGGTAATTTGGTGGATAAACTTTAATTCAAATATTGGAGTCCTTTTTGTGGTTTTTCAAAGGTATATTTATATGTAATTCATATATATTTACTTATTAAAAAAATCACAGTATTGTTATATATTATTAAACTCTGCTTTTACTGTACAGCTAAGTGATTTTGACTGTTAAGCCAAAGAGTACAAGTGCCGCAGTGTCCTCTTTCTCGCAACAGTGTGGCCGGATCCAAAGATAACCAAGAAGAACAGAAACAGGTGCGCTCACCAGAAAGCAGCCTGACCCCATGGGAAGTGTGGTTTGTTGGCAAAGAGAAAGAAGAACGTGGCCGTCTGCACCAGAAAGCTCTGGAGGTGAAACTAGACAGTATTCTTTTTATTTAATCCATGAGCTCACACAGCAGAGCTGCTGTTGCCATTAAAATGTTAATATTATCCCTCAAAACAAAGTTCTTGCCTTTGTTTGTGTCAGTAATTCTTATTGTAGAAATAGTACATGGTCATCATAAGAACATTAGGAAAATACAGCCAAGCACAATTAAGAAAATTAAAATCTCCTTTAATCTCACTCCCTGAAGATAACCACTGTTAACATTAAGGTGTATAGCCTTCCAGATTTTCTTTCATATACATTAAAAAAATAAATATGTGCAAATATATTGATAGCTACATAGATGCATACACTGGAGCTTCACCGTATGTACTTAACTAAAGTAAATTCCACTGCACATACTTGGTAAAATTTTCAAGAAAGGAGAGAAACGAAAGTTGAAATAGAGGTGGTAACCTACCCCCGTGTCTTTCAGAGCCTGCGCCCCTCAGTGGGTTTGTGCTGGGAGACCGGAACTGGCTGGGCTTAGGCTTGTGGGGTTTTCCGCTTTCTCTGTGCTTCCCTGCCTTACCTGTGGGCATTTCTGTCTTTGTGATTTTTCTCTGAACTCTCACTCTCCAAGCTCAGGCAATAGCTTGAGATACATTTTCACACGAATCCCTCGTTCTTTGCACTCTTGCTATTTGCTCTTTAGAACCTAGCAGCCAAACAGATTTGGGTACTTTGGCATCCTCCATATCTCGACTCATAATCTGAATTCTCCCCATCCAACACAGAAAACAAGTAGGTTTGAATGGTGAGGGATACTTCTTGTTTTTAATGAAACAGGAGCAAACTGTTTTGTGACCTGCTTTTTTCTACTGGTTGCACTTGTTAAGTATATTTCTATATCATTAAACATTTTTTACAATGTAATTTTTAAATGGCTGACTAAGATTATTAAAATATGTACAGTGTACTAAATATATATGAGGATATATTTAACCATTCTACTGTGGTTGGATATTTAAGTTTATTCTAATCTATTAGGTTATTCTAATCTATTAGTGTTCTCATAAAAATTCTTAGAACTAAAAGTTTGCCCTCCATGATCTTCTTTGGAATCAATTTTCTGTGTCAGTTTAGAAACTAGTTTACTGCTATGATGGGTTTCTACAGGTACTCAGTCTCATATTCAAGAGACTTGGCGTGATTTAAATGATTGTAAAAAACCAATACCTTCTGCTGTTTCCCTACTGCATGACACTTTATATTCTAAAATACAGATTTATCACTGGAAAAGTGCACAGTAATATTTATTTCCTCTTAGAAGGGCACAAAGTCTGAGAGGCCCTGTGGTCTGATGTCAGGTGGGCTTATTTGAACTTTATACTCCATTCAGTTTCTTCATCTTTATAGTAAGGATAAAATAATGCAGGTGTCACAGGATTTTTGTGAAGTTTAAATGAAACAAAGTATAAAGATAGCTTGTGTTGTTTTATTGTTATTCATATCATTGCTATTCACAGCCTCACTTACTTTCAGAATTACTTTGTGTATTGAGACTCCATTACTTAGTTCAGTAGCTTTCAAAATATTGTTCACAGTCAGAAATCTACTTTGCTTCATATCACACACACTTAATATCTTATTATTTGCAAAACCTGGTGTTCTATTATTTTTCTTTTTTCTTTTAAAGGCCATGTCCCATTAAACTGGTTTTAGAGCCACAGTTTGGAAAACATTGACCTAGTGAGTCAGTGGTAAAGTGGAGTTCAGTTTATGGTATTTATCTTTATCTCTATCCTCACTAGAAGTCACTTGAAGTGGTGAGGATCACTTCAGGTCATTTTTAGAATCGACATACAATAAGAGAAGTTAATTAAGTTCATAAGGGTAGCCAGGGCTTTGGAGTCACATAGAATGAGGCTGAAATTTTAGCCTTGCCATTCTAAATCCGTGGCCCTGAGAAAGTTTCTTCACTTCTCTGAGCCTCAGTCTCTTCCTCTGTAAGCCAGATGTTGGGCACTAGAGATTTAAAAAGTGTATATTCTTGAGCTGCACTTCCTGGATTCAACCTTTTCCCACCTTGATTTCTTTACCAGTGAAAGGGCAAAAATGGTATTTCCTTCACTGCACTGTGAGGACTAAGTGAACGTCTGGAAACAGCCCGCTCTGTAGGAAATGCTCAGTGACAATTGTTGCCATGTGTTAAAGGGGATAATAAACTACCGAAGATTTGTTTTGAGAGAAGACTGAAATAATGACTATGAAGTCCCTACCGCAGTGATTAAGCATTTAGCAGAGCACAATTGGTTGAATGATTGAAACCCTTTCATGTATTTAGTAGTGTGACATTTCTTCTAACATTACTTCTACATCATCACGTAACTCTGAAGCAATTCAAAAATTTTAACATGAATCTTATTGTATCAGTCATGCCATGGATATCATAACTCACAGGCCAACTCCTCACTTTCTTGTAAGCTTATTTTCAGATACCGTGGTATTCACATTTTTTAGATGCTTTTCTCTTTTTTATAAGTTATACTTTCTTTAGTTTTTGTCCTTATTTGTTGCATTCTCTAATTTGTGTACAAACATATCATGAAAAGTACAGAATTTTGACTATAAACGAGAGTTCATCTCAGATTCCTATTGAACATGAGAGCAGAAAGTAACTTTGCCAAGGTTTTCAGTTAGTGGCTAAGCTGGGATTGGATCCTAGTTCTTTTGACTTCCAATTTAATAAGTATTTTATCCACAATACCAAGATATATTTTGGAAATAAATGGGTCAGATGTAGTATTTAATTTTGAACTTAACCATGAATTTCTTATTTTCTTTCTTAAAGGAAAATTTAAAGAATAGTTGGTAATTAAAAAAGATCATCTTGTCCCATAAATTTGATTTCAGCAACAGACATTTAGATCTGTTTCACACATCTCTGTAAGACTGAGTTAAGAAATTATTTTAACTCATCAAAATTACCCATTTACAAAATTTAAAAAAATTTTTTAACTATGTTAAGGTGATAAATTTGGTAAATGTGGAATACTAGTATTATGAAAAACTAACATTGGTTTTGTGGGTCATGTCAATTTTATTTTTATTTTTATTATTTAAAAAAATTGTTTAACAGGCTGCCCTGAATTCTCTATGGCTTTTGGTAATGCTAATTTTTAACATTTGCTTAAACATTTTAGTACTATCTGTTCTAAATCATAAAAGATATCTAGTTTGTGAATTATCCAGGTCCTTTTTTCCCCTCACCATCTTTCCTTTGGCCATTTCGCTTATCAACCCGTAATGAAGGACTAAGGCCGAAAGTTAGGTTGGTAAAACTCAAAACTGTCAGTTTTTGTGATTGTTACCTTCGATGTTAAACACTGTGCTTGGAAAACTGACAAAAGCTATTGAAATAAAAATGCTGTGCAGCACCCTCTTTGGGTTTCGTTTTCTGTAGTCAGGTGTTTACTCTGTGGGAAAATAGCTGTCACCCCGTTGAAGCTCAGTGGCACGAGAAGATGGTGGAGGTGCCTTGTCAGAGAAGGCTCCAGCTGCGTCAGGAAGAGCTTTGCCCTGCTGCTGAGCAGTGGAGGCACCCAGGATGGGAAGTTCTGAGACAGCCAGCCTTGGGAGGGAGGGTCAGGTCTCAGAGTGGGAGGTGTATTTGGGGCGGAGAATTGCTTGAACAGGCGTTCTGAGATAAGAGCGCTATCTGGGTCAGTGGTAGTCATTTTCTGCAGGCTTTTGGCCCTTCCTTTATCTTTAGCTCTAATGTCAACATTAACCAAAATTTGTGAGCCATAAAATGGGAACACAAAGGCTGATTTTTTTCCCCTGATTTTTGAGTTTAATGATGTGAAGAATCTTAAGAAGGTACATAAATATCATTAATCATATCTTTAGCTGTGTATTTAAATGATTTTTGTGAAAACAAAATTGAGGACTGTATAGGGAAATTCTGGACATAGGATTGTTAGATCTGTATCTAGCCTGTCATTCATACATACATACATACATACGTGAATCCCCCTTTTTTGTTTCTTCACCCAAGTCCAGGCCTTCTTCCCCTTGCAACTCATACTGTGGCAGCCTCCTAGTCAGTCTCCCTCAGAATAGTTCTGATTCCTTTAATGCAGTCTTTAACCTTTATCATTGAGTTCTAAATCATCCCTTTGTTCTCTGCTACTGCTTCATAGTGTTCAGTGTACTCTGCCTGCCTCAAAAGACCCTTTTCTACCTAGTTCCCCTCCCCCTCCCCCACCACCTCAGTGTCTTATAGGAAAGCCAGTTCCTCACTGTTCCTCTTACGGTGCTCAGTTTTGACCACCCTGGTCTACACTGTCCTCTCATCTTCCCTTGTTTTCCCTTTTCTGAGCTCGTATACATAATACCTTACAATGTAGTGCTTCATTCTTTTGTGTATATAGAAGGAGATTAGACCAGAGACTTCTGGAATTTCATCCCTGTATCTCAGTTCATGCTACCTTTATAGAAGACACTTCATAAAAAAAGTATTCAGTGAATAATCAAGGAATAGCAACTACAGAGGTCGTGAAGAATCTTTTAAAAGCCAAGATGGCTATTTTACATCAGAAGCTGAGGGGAGTCTAAGTGTCTGAAAAGTGGAAAGACTTCCTGAATGAGTGAGGGCAGTTTTTCCTGTGCAGCAGAAGTTTAGGCTGAGAGGACATGGAAGACAGGTACCCTGTGCCTCAGGTGTTCTGAAGTGCAAAAGATGTTTTTCTTGGTGTCAAGCTTTATCTTCATTTCACTGAACACACTGGAATTGTCTGAGAGTTGAAAAATTGTCCTTCCCACTACCACGGTGCCCAGGTAGGTTGGTCTTTGGGAAAGGAGGAGAGGAAAGGACAAGGGAGGTCCCATGGAAGATGTATAAATGGATCTGATTATCACTACCCAAGGAGAGAGAAGAAAAATAACTGGTAATTACGGTAGTAGAGTCCCAGGAGTCTAGTTTGAACAGCATTCTCAGCTAATGCAGTAATTTAACTGATGAGTGACAGAGTGGTGGCATTCAGCTTGGAGTTTTATTTGGCCATACCTTCCACATTCTTTCTCCTTAGGAAATGCCCGAACGTGTAGATTCCAGTGACAGCAAGGCATATGGGATGTGAGTGTGGTTTTGTTTTACACTCCAGCAGCTGTAAAATGAGTAAAGAAAAATCTGGATTTTTTTTTTTTTCTTAAAGAAAATTGAATGGCTTCTGTACATTTCTTCTTTGGTATGACTCTGAATTAAATTTTTAAATTTAGGGATTATTTAATTCCTACCCTTTATCTTCCTCAAGAATCTAAAAGCTTTTTATAACTAAAAAAAGGTTGCAATTCCCTTGAGCTTCTGCCAAGAGCATACAGTGATGCCAAAATTTATGTGTGGGAAAGTTGATTTCAATGAGGGTAATTTAGCTGAAGTTTAGTCTAAGAAACTAGTGTTTTGCTGCCAAGCAATTATTTGCATTTCTAAAAAATGACATACTTTTTACCAATGCTTTCTTTTCATCACAGACTAGTTACTTAAGTTATTGTCCCTCATGGTATATTTCCTATAAAGGAAACTGTGCTTGTTTAATTTGGTTAACGTCAGCCTTTTTAAAAATATGTGATTTGAGTGCTTCTACTAAATGTTGCCTTTTGTTTGAATAATATTCACAGGAATTAAATCAACAGCTAGAAAGAAGAAAAGAAGAGGAAGAACGTGAAAAAAGAAAGATAATTGCTGAAGAAAAGCATAAGGAATGGGTTCAGAAAAAGAACGAACAGGTAAGGAGAGAAGAAATGCACACACACACACACACACACACACACACACACTGAGGTGTCTTCTGCAAAGTGTTCTCCCCATTACTCCTTGTCACCTGGGTTTCTCTCATATCTCTCAGATGCTTTCTTCTCTGACCTGATTTCTTTTTCTGCCCCATGGACATTTATGAAGTCTCTGTCTTCTGCTTTTTGCTCTCTGCTTATCTCCCCTCTCCCTCATGTGGCTTCTTCCTGTATCTGACTGCAAGTAATCCTGATGCCTGTATCCCTAGACCTGACCTCCTGGAGTCTTGGATTTCTATCTGTGAGGTTGGCTGCTACCTCTGAGCCTGCAAATCTAAAGCAGCCCATTTTTGCCCATTCCCCTTTGTGAGAACTATTCTAACTCTTGGTTATTGTCACCTCAGTCACCTAGGCATCATGGAATTCTTCTGTGGTTTGTAGTCCTCCCCTCCTTTCCTTTGAATCACCACTCTCCTGTTGTCATCTCTTCCTGTCTGGTCTCATTACATTTTTCAACTTTGTTTTTTGTTTGTTTGTTTGTTTGTTTTCCCATACTGTAATGTAAGCTCCATAAAGGCATCTATTTTTGATTTTTTTTGGTTCAGTTCTCTAGCAGCTAGATCAGTATCTAACATTTAATAGATGCCCCAAGATATTTGTTGAATGAATGAATCCATCCTCTGTGTTCTTGCCAGACTAACCTTGCTGAAACTGTCGAATATCATTTCCCAGTTCAACAAATATTTTTCATGATTCCTCACTGTCTTCTGAATAACGTTTTAATGACTCTACCCTGGCTGGTTAAAGACCTTCTACTCTTGGCTCTGTGGCCATGTTGTCTTACACCTGTGGTTCATTTATTCTCTGCGGTTGACTTTTAGGGCGTTCTTTTAGGAGTATACACAGGATAATCATGGCCCACCTTCTTGGAGTATTAATTTTACTGGAAAATTTTGAGAGCAAAAATATTATCTTTACGATAAAGCAAGCATAGATGTTTAATGGAGCAGAAAATAAATTTTATATGACTTTTAAGATATACAATAGATTTCAAAGAAATTTTGAGCTTTGGACTGTACTCTCCAGCCCCTAGGGATATGTGTTTATGAGAAATTTTAAGAACATTTTTCTTCTGTTTCTTACTTTTTACTTTTTTATATGATATTTTATCAGCATGGAATCTCATCATATCCTCCACCTTACCTTTCCTTTTATTACCCAAATCACAGCATTTCCTCCTGCATGAAGCATTTGCTGCTCACATGCTAAAAAACTCTTTCCTTCCTGAACCCTTGTTCATGTTTATCACTTTGCCATATACTGCTTTGTATTATATATATTTTGTTGCTATTTTGTATTATGCATATATCTTCCCTTTCTTTGTAATTTTAAGACTTAAGGATAGGAATTAATTTTTCTATTTTTAATTCATTACAAGATCTAATATAATGCTTTACAACATTTGTTGCTGGAATGAATGAATGAACAGTATTGTATTATCTTTCTTCAATTTTAATACATTCTTGTATTGGATCACAAATTAAAAAGTTCTTAAATACTTACCAGTTTGTTATCTATTGTGAGTTTTCCATATTTAGAATGATACTGCTTTTTTATTATAATCTCATTTTATGAATTTAGTCAAATATTTAAATTGTAAGACAAAGTGTTAAATTTTTAATTATAGATATTTTCCCTTAACCTTTGCTGTATCTAATGCCCAGTGATATTAGTAAGAGTACCTTGTAAGTCCTTTCAGTAAGCTGACGATGACACAGCTTTCTTCCTCAGGTAGTGAGGGAAGGAAATGGGCTAGACGTTGTGTGTTATGACCGTGAATGTATTTGTTCTTTACTTTAGAAGTATATTATTATTATTAATGTAGCAACGTCCCATAAGACAACGAAAGAGAGTTCCTTGGGAATAAATGCCAAAATCAAAATAAGTGACTCTTACCAACCTTTGGCTGATACTTTTTTGAAGTTTATAACTGAAAAATAGAATAGTTTTATACATAGACAGTAACAGCATGCTCTCTCCTCTAAAAGCTTCTCTTATCTTCTAATGCCATTAAGCTCATTTTGCCCTGCCAGTCAAAGGTAGTTGTTGTTTGTCTAAGAATGTAAGATACTGCTGAGAGATGATATATTCTCTGTTTTAATTAGTGGCAGTCATTCTAATCCAATTATTTGAGAAAAAATTTCTTTCTTTGGAGGAAAATGGCACGCCCTGACATCAGTCACTAATTATTGAAAGCAGGATTCCACAAGGTTGAGAAAAGTTCAAAAATGAACCCTGAGAAATTAAGTTTACTTATTCTGCAGAAGTTTTGTTCATTTTAAGAAATAATTGATTACTCAATTTTTTTTTCTTTAAAACCTATCAGATTTCTCATTTCAGTCGTAGTTACATTTACTTCTATTTGCAAAGACTGCCCTCCTGGTTCTTTTCTTTCTGTCTGGCATCTAGCGTTTTTCTCCTCTGTTTACATTGCATGGTGTGTGGTCCTTCACTGCCTCCAGCATCATTCACATTTTAGCTGTATCTCTGGCCCTATTTTCTCTACGTAGTTTCACTGTGTTCTATCAAAAAATCAGACAAAAAGAATTTATGTATCCATTAGCAAAGCTGGTTTCTTATACTATGACTGTAAATTGTTCAATCTGTTTCAAATAAATGACTTATCTCATCTGGTACTCTTACATTTGTGTTGCCAACTGATTTATTTTTTTAGATTTGTTTTTTGCAGTGTGTTATCACATATTTAGTAAAAGGGTCTTTACCTTCATTGTTTTCAAAAATTATTTTAAAATATATCCAACAGTAAAAAAATAGTTATTTAAAAATAAATTATTTTTAATGCTCAAAACGTGGAACTGATTTTTTAATGTAAAAAATTAATTTGGGTCAACAATGCGTATAATTGGTAACACTGTTATAGTGTATCCTTCATGCATTCTACACCTTTACTATGTGCCAGGTACTGTTGAAGGAGCCAGAGCAGAAATTCAGAAACCTTAGCCAGTTGTTTTGTTAGTTTCCTTTAGTTCAAGTAACAAAGCTTCTCTCAGGGCACCATCTTTAAAAGGGGAGATTTGCTGCTGTACTGTGTGCAGTATAGAACTTGAATACCGGGGAACCCGAAGCCAGTTGGTCACTGGCTACTCTCTCAGCCCTTGTCTCTGAGCGCCTGCGCCCTTCTCCTCTTGCTACCTAAAAGCATTACATTCTCTCTCCTCCAGCTGAAATCCTATGGAGAGCCTATCTGATGTTTTAAAACCAACTTCTTTGAGCTATAATTTATGTACAAAAAATACTCCTATTTAAAGTTCGATGAGGTGTGACAAACTTAAGTTCCTGTATAGCCAGCAACACAGTCAAGATCCAGAACCTTCCGATCACTCCAAAAAGTTCCCTCCTGCCACTTTGCAGTCAGCCCCTGCACCCCACCCCCAACAAACTCCCACTCCAAGGAAGCCATTAATCTGCTTTCTGTCCCTGCAGATTAGATGGGCATTTTCTAGACTTTTATTTAAATGGAATCCTACAATATGTATTCTTTTATTTTTAAAATTCCCTATTTTATGTACCAAGATTGTTCCTTTTTATTGCTGAGTAGTATTCTATTCTGTGGAATACCACAAATTGTTTATCCATTTGGCTAGTTAATGTTCAATGGGTTGTTTCTGGTTTGGGTATTAGGAATAAAATTCTATGACAACTTATGTACAAGTCTTTTTTGTGGACATTTGTTTTCATTTCTCTTGGGTAAATGCCTAGGAACTGAATTGCTGGGTTGCATGGTAAGGATGTGTTTAACTTTATGAGAAATTGCCAAACTGCTTTTTAAAGTGCTTGTATCGTTTTACATTCCCACCACTATTGTATGAGAATTCCAGTTGCATTACATCCTTGCCAAACTTCACATTGTCAGTTTATTTCAAGTCATTTCAGTACGTATGTAGAGGTACATCATTGTTATTTAATTTTCATTTCCCTGAGATCTAATGATACTTAGCATCTTTTTACATGCTTATTTATTGTATTATTCTACTAGGGCTGCCTTAACAAATACAGACTGGGTATTAAACAACAGAAATTTGTTTCCTTAGAGTTTTGAATGCTAGAAGTCCAAAATGAAAGTGTCAGCAAGGTTTGGTTTCTTCTGAGGCTTCTGTCCTTGGCTTGTACCCACTCTCTCCACCCACTCACGTGGCCTCTCCTCTGCGCATGTGCTCTTGAAGTCTCTTTTTCCTAGTGTACGGACCCCAATCCTGTGACCTTATGACCTTACTGAACTGATTACTTCTTTGAAGGTCTTTTCTCCATATATAGAAATGTTGAGGTAGGGCTTCAACATATGAATTGGGGCTGGGGTCACCCAATTCAGTCCATAGCATTATTGACTATTTTTACATTTTTTCTTTTCTTTCTTTTTATGCTATTATGCTATTACAGTTGTCCCATTTCTCCTCCATCATTCCCCTCCACCCTGCACACCCCCTCCCACCCACATTCCCCAAATTTAGTTCATGTCCATGTGTCATAAGTTCTTTAGCTTCTACATTTCCCACACTATTCTTGCCCTCCCCCTGTCTATTTTCTACCCACCGTCTATGCTACTTATTCTCTGTACCTTTCCCCCCTCTCCTCCTCCCACTCCCCTGTAGCTAACCCTCCATGTGATCTCCATTTCTGTGGTTCTGTTCCTGTTCTAGTGTTGGGTTAGTTTGCTTTTGTTTTAGGTGTGGTTCTTTTTTTTTTTTTTTTTTTTTTTTTAAAGATTTTATTTATTTATTTTTAGAGGGGGGAAGAGAGGGAAAGAAACATCAATGTGTGGTTGCCTCTCACATGGCCCCCACTAGGGGCCTGGCCTGCAACCCAGGCATGTGCCCTGACTGGGAATCGAACCTGCAACCCTTTGGTTCGCAGCCCGCGCTCAATCCACTGAGCTATGCCAGCCAGGGCTAGGTGTGGTTCTTAATAGCTGTGAGTTTGCTGTCTTTTTACTGTCATATTTTTGATCTTCTTTTTCTTAGGTAAGTCCCTTTAACGTTTTATATAATAATGGCTTGGTGATGATGAACTCCTTGAACTTGACCTTATCTGAGAAGCACTTTATCTTCCTTTCCATTCTAAATGAAAGCTTTGCTGGATAGAGCAATCTTGGATGTAGGTCCTTGACTTTCATGACTTGGAATACTTCTTTCCAGCCCCTTCTTGCCTGCAAGATCTCTTTTGAGAAATCAGCTGACAGTCTGATGGGAACTCCTTTGTAGGTGACTGTCCCCTTCTCCCTTGCTGCTTCTAGAATTCTCTCCTTCATTTGAATCTTGGCTAATGTAATTCTGATGTGCCTTGGTGTGTTCCTCCTTGGGTCCAACTTCTTTGGGATTCTCTGAGCTTCCTGGACTTCCTGGAAGTCTATTTCCTTTGCCAAATTGAGGAAGTTCTCCTTTATTATTTGTTCAAATAAGTTTTCCATTTGTTGCTCTTCTTCTTCCCCTTCTGGTACCCCTATAATTTGGATGTTGGGATGTTTAGAGATGTCCTGGAGGTTTCTAAGCCTCTCCTTGTTTTTTTGAATTCTTGTTTCTTCCGTGTTTTCTGTTTGGTTCTTTCTTTCTTCCTTCTGGTCCACTCCATTGATTTGAGTTCCAGTTTTCTTCCCATCTCTATTGGTTCCCTGTGCATTTTCCTTCATTTCACTTATTGTAGCCTTCATTTATTCGTCTAATCTGTGAGCGAAATCAACCAATTCTGTGAGCATCCTGATCACCAGGACTTTGAACTGTGTATCTGATAGGTTGGCTATCTCTTAGTAACTTAGATAAATTGGCTCTGGGGCTTTGATTTGTTCTCCCGTTTGAGCCATTTTTTTTCCCAGTCTGGTCGCAGCTGTTATGTAGTGAGGGGCGGAGCCTTAGGTGTTCCCCAGGGCAGGGCAGCACAGTCATTGGGAAGTGATGCTGTATGTGGGGGTGGGGTCTGAGAGGGAACAATGGCATTTGCTCCCCTCTCCCTCGTATTTCAGTTCCTTCCGCTGCTTCCCCTTCGCCTGGATTATCTGCCTGTGAATGTGGGACACCTGGTCAGCCAGCCTCCTTGAGAGGCCTCACTGGGTCTGCACTGTTGCCATCCTGTGCGCGGGGTCCGCTAGCTGCCACCTGTGCACCTGGGGTCTGCCAGCCGCTGCTGCCTGCATGCCTGGGTCGCCAACCTTCACTTTTTCCTGCCATGACTCCACCCCTCTTACCGGTCTGGATGAATGGTTGTTGGACTTCCGTACAGTTCAGTTTTCTATCAGTTCTGGTTGTTTCTTGTTTCTAAACCTTTGTTGTCTTTAATTTTAGTTGTGTGAGGAGACACAGTGTGTCAACCTATGCCTCCATCGTGGCCGGAAGTCTACATCTTTTCTTGTTCTGTTTGGTGTTTAAATTTATGCCGATTTTTTGGAAGGTGTGTTTTATCAATAAATTTTAAGAATTCTTTATATATTCCTTTAAGTCCTGTCACATAGGCATATTGCAAATATTCCCTCCTATTTAATTTATTTTAATAGTAATTTTTAAAGAGCAGATATTTTAAATTTTTATAAAGTTTCATATTTAAATTTTTTCTTTTGTAGTTTGTGGCTTTTGTGTCCTATTAAAAAACCACCAAGGATGTAAAAATATTCTTGTTTTCTTTTAGAAGTTTTATAACTTTAGCTTTTACCTGTATGTGTATTTTTAATTAATTTTAATATATGGTTACCATTAAGAGTCAAGGTTCTTTTTTGTTTTTTTTTGTGCATATGGATATCCAAGTGTTTCAACACTGTTTGTTGAAAAGATAATATTTTTCTTACCCAGTTACCTTGACACTTTTGTTTGAAATCAATTGATCTTATACATATGAGTTTATTTCTGGACTGTCTTCTATCCCATTGGTCTATTATGTTGTATGCCAGTACCACACTAGCCTGTTGTTAGAGCTTAATACTTCTATTCAGTGGATAAAATCGATGGATATTGAATTGTCAGCAAGAATGGATTCCTTTTTGCAGCTATTGGGTGCCCACAAGAAGGAAATACAACTTGGGGCATGACTTGAGCTTTGATTTTTAAGACCTGCCTTTCCTGTATAGAACTGAACATATATTGTTAGTAACTGATGTTTGCTACCTGGGAATTAATTGAATCGCTTGTATTAAAATATTCTAGAAGTTGCTTTCAGGGCAAGAATTTCTTTCTTGGCTCGCATTTCTTTGCTCCATAAAGGGTGATGTGTATGGCATTTGTATTATAAACTTTATGTCTTGTAGATTATTTTCTAAACCTTTGCTATGGACAGCCACCCATGTCATTGGTTGTTTAGAATTTAGCTGTGTTGGTAGATTATCTTTTGAATAAGAAAAGAAAAATACTGAGTTATAGCCTATGTCAAACTTTTTCTGTAAAGGACCAGCTGCTGCTTTTGGCTTTGCAAGCCATACAATGTGTGCTGCAACTGTTCAACTTGGCTGTTTTGGTGCAGAAGCTGCCATAGACAATAAATATGTAAATAAATGAGTGTGGCCATTTTCAATAAAACTTTATTTAAAAATAAAGGGGGCCAGTGGACCATAATTTGGCCTGAGGGCTGTACTTTGCCTACCACTGGTCTATGTAAGATTTAACAAGAATTACATAGCCAAAGATTTGTCTGTATGTGCCCTAACTGCAGTATTTAATGGGCAAAAATGTTATTTATTTGTCCTCTGTAACTCGCTGATAGCGAAGATTTGTCTAACTAATCATATTGGCAAACTGTACAAAAACTGTGTGCATATGTGTTACATACATTTTAGAGGGTAAACAGCTATTAAAAAACACAAATTCAGGACAATCAAATGTAATTTCTGTTTACTAATTTACTCAAATCTTTGTTGAGCACCTGCTATTTACTCAGTACTATCTCAGGCTCTGAGTATATTTTGGAGAAAAAGATCCTTATTACTGCCGTAACGAATCTTATAGCAAGTTGGTAGACTAAAATTGTCCAGGTAATTGCAGTTTTGTTACATATTTTCATAAGCCAAATTGTGTCAACCACTTTTGCCTCCTATTTTAAGAAATAACTGAAGCCTAGGAGATTATTGTATATAACACTCCTTCTTTGTATGAGGATAATTATAGATATTCCAATGAAAATTCCTTTATTTTTATTTAAGAAAAGAAAAGAAAGGGAACAAAAAAATAATAAAGAAATGGAAGAAAAAGCAGCAAAGGAACTGGAGAAAGAACATTTACAAGAAAAAGCAAAAGAAAAATACCAAGAATGGTTAAAGAAAAAAAATGCTGAAGAATGCGAGAAGAAGAGGAGAGAAAAGGTATTTAAAGAGACCGGTTAGAATTCATGGCTTTGGGATTCATGTGTATCCACTGTATTGCATAAAAAGTCGCTAATAGAAAATTAGCACCATCATAGAATAAAACAGATATATGAAGCTATCCCTACTTATTATACTATGTTTAAGCTTCAGAAATGATCATGCATTTGTGATTTTCTTAGGTTGAGAAATGTTAGTGAGCCTGTTGATATTTTTTCAGTTAGGTTTAAACTCTTTTTATCATTGTTAATGCTTTTAAATGTTTTTGGTGGTACTTTTATTTCATCACTGTAAAGTACTATTCTATTTTAAAATAGCAAATTGCTTTTTTCTTCTTGGGTTTGATGGCTTGTAAAGAGGCAGCCACCTTCATATCACATCCCTGATCATGTTAAATTCTGCTCTTAATTAGAGAAATACGATTCGTTATTTCTCATCAGTAAACCACTGGGGTGGGAAGCTGCTGGGGGGAAAAGCCAGTAGCACTTCAGTTACAGAATAGCCCTGGAGATTCTTTGGTCTTGTCATTTTAAGGAAAAAGAAAAACAACGTCAAGCTGAATTACAGGAAAAAAAGGAAATAGCAGAAAAAAAGTTTAAGGAATGGTTGGAAAATGCAAAAAATAAGCCTCGTCCCGCTGCAAAGAGCTATGGTTATGCCAATGGAAAACTTACAGGTTGGTGTTTGCGTTAGGTGGCTCACATAAACATGGCTTGCAGGATGAATGGTATCCCTTTTGTTTTCTCTTGACAGAAATAGGAATGTGTGAAAATCATTTTTTCTTTCAAAGTACTATTTTCTGCAACATTGTATAATAGTATACTATGATCTTGTGGAGATGCTACAAATGTATTATCATTCTCTATAAATCAGATATATTTTAAAGGCTATAGTTGCAAAGCTGCAAACTAATGATTTCTAATGTTAAGAAACAAGTTACATTTTTACATCTTTTTTTGTTTGTTTGTTTGTTTGGACTTTAAAGCCTTAAACGGGACATATTATTTAAGGGGTGATTTTTCCTTTCCTCCTTGTAGGCCTCTCTGAGGCAGAGTTTCCAGTGTCTGCGACACATTCTTTGTGCAGGTGGAATACTAGACAACACACGAACCAGACACAAAGCCGGCTGGCCTTTAGGCTCGCTCTGGTTATAAATGGTAGTGCATGTTTTTCTTTGTGCTTTGTGTTGGAAGCTCATACCTTGCTGACAGCTGCCTTCACTTGTTTAAGTGATTTATTATTAAAAATACTCCCATTCTGTTTTGTTCACACAATAGAACATATTCCAGACTTTGTTTTGACCATCGTGGTGAAGTGTGTGTTGACATATCTGTGCAGTCAGAGTGGGTTGCCAGTGTCTGAATGACACATTCCTGCTGTCAGGGCTCAGGCCTCTCCTGCGTGTCACAGAGGTCATCCGTTCCGGCTACCGAGCACGGTCTGCTCCACTTCTTTTTCTTTCTCCTTTGAAAAAGGTGTAATGAGCAGTGCTTTGGACCGAACGACTGGTTAAGACTGTAGGAGGAAATTTACATATTGACTAGAAGTTAATTGCTAAAATAATGGATTATTTTATTTTTTGCTTTTAACGAGTTTTAGTCTAATAAGCATCATATTTGTCTGCAAATGCCCTTAAGTCTCTATTCTTAAGCCCACATCATTTTTAGAAATTATGAAATAAAGGCATTTACATGCGTACAGTGACTGGAGGATTTGAATATAATTTACACGTGTTTTTCCTTTAGAATTATTAGATATTGGACATCATAACTCATTAAACACTTCATAGACATTCTACCAGGAGGACATTCCCCAATCAGTAATCAAAATTATAGTGATGTTATGAAATCTTAGTAATTTGAGTGACAGTAATTTAGAATTTCAGTGATTCTAGCTGAGAATCTTGAGTCACTTTAGCTACATAGGCAGTGTAATTTTTTTTTCTGTAAACTTTGGTGTCAGACTGGGGGAACTAGTACACGGTTAGTGATTATTTCCCACATGTAGTTAAGAAAATGAAGCTTTTGTTCAATTTAAGGGTTCTAAACTTAAATTCTTAGTAAAAATTTTAGGAGTTTTTATATAGCTTTTAGCATTAACGTTTTTTGGACTCTTAGGTTCATCATTTACATGTTAATTTTTACTGCAATATTTGCTGTATTTAGAAAGTGTTACTTGTTTGAAAGTATTCGAGAGTTCATTTTAGATGAGTTAGATTGGTTTAATGATAATTTTGCCCTTTTGATACTTTAAGATTTTTCTAGGAATTTAAAAATAACTGGTTTCTTTGATATCAAGTTATCTTGTTTTGTTTTGATTTGATTTTTTAATAATTTTAGGTTTTTATAGTGGAAATTCTTATCCAGAACCAGCCTTTTATAACCCGATTC
This sequence comes from Glossophaga mutica, assembly GCA_039655065.1. NCBI lineage: Eukaryota > Metazoa > Chordata > Mammalia > Chiroptera > Phyllostomidae > Glossophaga > Glossophaga mutica. The sequence goes on from CM077308.1 coordinate 28,060,791, forward strand.
CCTGGAAACCAATTCACATGCCTCCTCCCAAAGAAGCTAAGGACCTGTCTGGAAAGAAGACCAAAAGGCCTGTGATGAGTCCGCCACGCAGGTCGTCCCTGGTAATTCGTAAAGCGGGAAGCAGTCTTTGCCTCGGAACTCTGTGCAGGGTACAAAGATAGCAGATGTGGGAAACTGCACACTTTTACCTGTTGCTATGTAATTTTAAAATCAAAATTGGGTTTTTACTGCTCAGTCTGCAGCTCAACATTTAATGTGATTATTGACAAGTTCAAATTTTTGCATTTATATATGGAGTTCTTAGAGTTAATTGAAGATATTTTATATATTTTCATTTTTGTGCATGCTTTAAGGTTGATCTTAGCATATTGTTTTGAAGGATAAGCGATCAAATATCAAACAGTTGTATTTAGCTTGTATTAAAACCACTGTGATACCAATAAAACCAACAGATTTTTTTGTGTTCTTTTGTACTCTACGTTGTTTGTGTTAATGCTTATCAACATAAAAGATTAAGAGTAAATGACTCAAGCACTTCTAAACGGTATGCTTAAGATAACTCCTAGAAGAATCTAAATGAGTTAGAATCTTATAGTAGTCAAAACCAGTCTTGTTGGATGAATTTTCTCTATGTAAATATTTTTAAATAACTAAATGAAGGCATGTTTTATAACAAAGAAATGACAGTTGGGATTTTGAAAGGAAATTTAAAAACATTTTGTGCTCAGGATCTTGGATATTAGTAATCTTGAGACACTAATAAAATTATTCTGTACTTTGTACAAATATTATTATTAGGTTTTTAATTTTGAAATTAGGATTATCAGTACAATGCATTTTAATGTTAAATGTTAAATGATATTTTACCAAAGTCGAGATCACAGATCTTATTAATAAATGTTTAGGATAATGGTTCGAAGGATTACTAGAATAGCACTCAGCACTTTTTATTCAATTTTAAAAGTTTGTATCTTTTTTTAGGGGACCATCAAGAAATGAAAATTTATTGTGGCAATATAAAGTCAGTAAGTTCATTTAAAAGTGACTTCTATTTAGAGTATATTCCATGTTTCTGCTGTTTTAGTTGTCTGCAAACTTTCCTGTGATTAACCTGCAGTGGAGTTCAGTGCAGGCAAACAGCAATCGAATCTTTGAAGGGTATTTGTGTCATCAGAAATATAGGAAAATTCCAAGCAGAGAACAGTTGGGGAGAAGTCAGTAGGGTGTGTTGGACCAGAATACTGGTGAGGTTTAGAGGCCTGACCTCTTCTCTGAACCTCTTAGATACAGTGAAATTTACAGATGATCATTCTGCTGTGTAGAGAGATTGAAGAATTTGCCAGAGTAGCAATAAACCTGTATGTGAAAAACATAATGTGCATAGGCTTGAATTCTTGGGGTTTTAGTAACAGTTGTTATATCTAAGAAACCTTCAATTTCACACAGTAGGTTAAATCACTTAGGCATCATCGTTTAGCTATAAACATAATCCTAATAAGACTTTTCATTCAATCTGTAGTTAATGAGTTTGACCAATGTTAACTGAACATTTACTCTGTGACAGATGTTTTGTGTATTAGAACAGCAAACATTTACAGCCTAGCCAGGAAAATATGACAGAGTAAATGCTATAATACACTATGCTTAAAATTATGTTCAGCGTTCACCCAGGAGCAGCCTGTGGAAGGATTAAGAAAGGCTACCAAGGACGTTACGTTTGAGCTGGCGCAAGTTAAGCAGGAATTTTCTGGATGGTCATGAGGCTGACCGCACTCATGGACACGAGGTGAAAAGCGGCTGGTACAGGAGCAGGGGTCAGGGTGAAAAGGCTCTGTGTGCTGCAGAGTTTGGACTTGGTTCTGTGGGCTTGGGAGGTTCTGTTTTGCTACTTTACTGATATATTTTTAAAAGATTTTGACTACTATACTCATTGAATATTAAAACTTCATTTTTCTTCAAACCAATCAACATATCTGATTAACCAGGAGATTTAGTGTTTTTAACCTGAATCACTTTTTCTTGGAGTCAATATACAAACTACATTAAAGCATTTGAAATTTCAGTTGTGGTTTTTAAAATACCTCTTTGACTTCTACGACTTCTTTGAATAGAAATGCTCTGAAATACCTTAGTCACCTGTAACGTCAGCAGATTCGTGGTCCAGTGGAAAGGACACGCACTGTAGACCCGAGTCTGGGTGTGAGTCCTGGCTTTGTGTCTGTGCCTCAGGGAGGTGCCTCGTTGTTCTCGGTGTTTAGTGCCTTGTCTAACCGAGAAATGTATCATGGGGGGGTGCCTAAAAAGGCGAATTTGTTTCTTTTTTATATAATGATAATTCTGATAAGATGTACAATATTCTTTTTTCTTTAGTGATGGTTGATTTACATGAAAACTGACTTTGGCTAACATACCAATCTTGACTGATGATATACCAAAAATAAGTTAACTTGTCAGTGCTTAGGGCAGACTTTCATTTATCCCTATGCTAAAAGTAAGAAGTAAATACTATCATTTTCATTTTCTTCAAATTGATTCAATAAATAATTTATGAAGTACCTACTGTGTGCTAGTTAGTATTCTAGACACCGTGAATAAGGGAGGGTCCCTGCTGCTCTTATAGAATCTTCTGTGACAGTGGTAGGAAGCAAATATTAAACATGTAAACAAATAACTTATTTGTCTGTATGTGCTGTAAAGAAAAGAAAACAGGGCATTGGGATAAACCAGTGGTTTTCAACCAGTATGCCACGAAAATTTTTAAAACATGTTAACCCCCGACTAGTCAGGGGCACTACCACTTTTTTCCTTCGATTGTCAAATAAAAAAATGACAACAGCCAACACAACAACAGCTGTTCGGTGTGAGTGAGTCAAAATTATACGTATTTTCCTTTGCCAGATCTGCACAAAACAAATTTTGTGGTGCGCTGCAGAATTTTAGTAATTGATAGCTATGTGTGCCATGAGGTGAAAACAGTTGAAAATCACCAGGATAAACAGTCACTGTGTGGAGGAGAAGGGTCTGCCTTAGATGGATGGGTTTCTCTGAGGTGGTAACACAGACCGAGCCAGCCTTGCTAAAATCTGGGGAAAGAGATATCCTGTCAGAGGGAACAGCTAGCAAACGAATTTGCTGTGTTTGAAGAAGGCCAGCTTGCCTGGAGTGGAGAGAGCGATGGGGAAAACAGTAGGAGTTGAGGCTGGAGAGTCAGCGGGGCCAGATCATATATAATCCTGAGTTCATTAGTTCACATGTTATTCTCATTGTATGGGAAGCCCCTGGAAGGTGCTAAGCAGGGAATTGATACGATCTGGTTTATTGTTTGAGATGCTCCGGCTGCTGTGAGGAGATGGGCCTGTGGGAGACAGAGAACCAGAGCTGGGGGGAGACTCACTGGGAGTGTTTTGTAGTCTCCAGGAAAGAGAGTGTGAATGTTTAGTAAGATGGCAGCAGTGATCTGGTGAGAAGTAGAGGTGAACTTGGGATCTACTCTGCAGGCGGAGCAGACGGGAGCGCTAACGTTAGATGTCAGATAGGTAGGGAAGACACCTACCGATGACTCCAGGCCTTGAGGTGTAGTAGACCCTGGAGGTGAGGACTTCAAAGAGAGAGCACTGTCAGGAGTGCACTGCGGGCACCAAGGGCTTTTAGAAGCATGGCAGTAGCAGGATGGCTGGTGGCGCAGAGACCCAGGGCAGGTCCAGCAGGAGTGATGGGGTGGGGCGATTCCAGGGAGAGGTGACAGCAGGGACAGAGAGGAGGAACATTCCATCTTAAGTGGTGGTTTTAGAGCTAACTGGTGATGGTGATATTAGTGGAGAAAAGGAATACAGAAAAGTAGAGCCGATTGCCTGTAAGAAATAGGACTTTTTTCCATTTAAGTTGTTTGTAAAATAGTTTACACACATAGTTTACAAAACCAATAGTGTTGAAAGTTTTTGGATGGAAAACCCTTTTGCCTCACTGCTCGCCACTGCACAGCCGTGCTCCCAGGGGGGTATTTGCTGGTATTGTTTCCTTGATAATTTCCTCTCACAGTTATTCTCTGTTCTCTTTTTCTGGAATTCATTTAGGCAATTATTAGTCTCAAACCAATTCTCTAATTATTTTTTAAATGTTTTTTTTCTTCCAATCTGACTTTCTTTTTTTACTCCCTGTGAAATCTCTTTGATTGTTATTTTCTAATTCTTGAATAATTTTTATGGCTACTTTATTTTAAATTTCAAGTTCCCTTTTTGTGTTTCTTCCTTTTTCATACCATCCTATACTTATTTTATGGATGGAATGTCTTATCTCTAAGGACATTAATTACTTTTTTCTTCTTTCTTAATTGGCACTGTTTCCTCGGGTAGCTTTTTTTCTCTCAATTTTCTCTTTTTCGCTCGCTAATCTCCATCTGACATTTGTTCATAAGAAGCATTCCCCACTGCTCGTACTTAAGAATGGAGTGTTAAAAAGCTGAATGGAGCCCTGGCTGGTGTAGCTCAGTGGATTGAGCGCGGGCCTGCGAACCAGAGGATCGCGGTTCGATTCCCAGTCAGGGCACATGCCTGGGTTGCAGGCCAGTTCCCGGCAGGGGACACACGAGAGGCAACCGTACATTGATGTTTCTCTCCCTCTCCCTCTCCCTCTCTCCTACCCTTCCCCTCTAAAGATAAATAAATAAATTCTAAAAAAAAAAAAAAAAAAAAAACGCTGAATGGAAGCTATGTGGGTACAGGTCAGGCTTGCTGATGGTAAATAGATTTTGTTGTTGAGGGAACTTTCACATACCTGGCTATTCAGTTTCTTGGAGATAAATCTAATCTTCCTGGGGAATATAAGCCAGCTGCCAGCTTTCCCGAGTGTGGGAAGGTGGCTCTGTGTCAGAGCTCATGCTGTAAACTGCCACTTCACCTGTGTTTCAGTCCACCTAGGGCATAACCTCTGTTCTCCTTGGCACCTGGGTCTCCATATGCTGAGTCCTTCCAGGGTTCTGTAGGATGAAGCTGAATCAGTTCTTTTCTTTTCTTTTCCCCAGTACCTAATTCAGCATTTAAAAACTTTGGAATGCTAAAAGAGAAAAGGGGAAAAAGGTGTATGAGGAAACAGCCAATGAAAAGGGTGGGGGGAATTGCAACTTATATTCTTAGCCATTTGAAGAAATTACTACCTACATACTGTCCTAACTCTGGTGCTTTCCTAACTCAGCTAGTTCACCTCTGTCCACATTCCACCTTCCAAAAATGTGTGGAAATCTTTAGTTAGCTGTTGTATTCTCTTCTGTTCCTTTTGCCCTTGTGGATTTATGCTTTTTCCCCCTTTAAATTCTTTTACCATTATTTAGCAGAGATTGGGGAGGGAAAGGAGATCATCGTGTATGATTAACCTGTTATGTGTAATTGGAAAGTCTAGGTTTAGTTGTTAATGTATGGACATACGGGTGCTCCTGGAGGTGAGGTTTGTTCCCCTGGTGAGACATTTAGGTCAGGGTTAGATATTGAACTTTAAGGTTGGGTGTAGATATTTAGACATTCAGTTTAACATAATTATAAAAGCTTTGGAGATGGATAACACTTGGCTAGGAGAGTCTGAGGCACACCAGTGTTTTGTTCAACGCCTGTATATAGAATGCCAACTGCAAGAAGATGCACTAGCCTGGAATGTAGGGAAAGAACATAAAAATAAGGCAGAGAGAAAGAAGCCATTGGAAGGGCAGTGAGAAAGGTGGGGAGAGGGTGCGAGGAGAGTGTTCCCACCGTGAGAGGGAAGTTTTGAGGAAGGGAGAGTGGGCTGCTTTTTGTAATATCATACACGACACGAGCATTCAGATGGAATGAGTGAAGCCTTCCCTTTGATTGTTCCACTGGTGTTTAATGAATTTCTGGCACTGTGCTAGATTCTGGGGGTACAATCGTCATCAATATGGACTTAATCTTGAACCTGACTGAGTTTACATTCTAGTGGAGGTGACAGTTACACTAATTCTTAGCTCACAGCATAAGCTCTCAGGGCATAGTAGGAGGAAACCAATTTTGCTGCAGTCAGGAAAAGTTTCCAGGAGGAAGTGATTAAACTGAGACTAGTTTTGAGCCACCCAAATAAATAAAATTTAGTACAGGGTTCGGCAGAAGTAAGGCTTGCTTGAGTGTGGTTGATAGGGTATGTGAATGTCCTACACCAGATGGACAGCAATTTGAACATTTCACCTAAAATGCCATATGGTGTGCTTGAGTGTGGCATTGTTATGTTACAGAATTGCATGCTGTGGTTGTATAATACAATATTTTTATGTAATAAAGGAGGGACGTTATTTGTGCCCTGCTCTGGGTTTGATCATTTCGGAGGCTGGAGAGTAATGAATGGTCTTAGAACGATGATGATTCCACCTGTAACTTTCTTTTAAGGGCCAAGGATAGGTGATATGACAGCTTTTGGATGTCAAAGGCATTTTCAGACAGCTTGTGTGCATGACACCCCACTGCAGAGTTACAAGGGAAATTTCTAAAATCTTAGTCATTTCTAGAGAAAATCTTTAGAATTCCATGGGAAAGAAAACCTTGAAGTAATACAGATGGGGCTGTTTATTTAATAAATAAATTGTCAGTGATCTCATTAGCAACTCAAAGGTTGGACTTTCACAGATTCACTTATTATAATACCCATGGCCCAGGTGGATAACAAAGTATAGAACAGTTTATGCTGCACTAACAAATTACACTGCATGACTTAAAACTAAAAACTGATTTTTCTCTATTCAAAAAAGAAAACACAGCAAATAATAATAGCCAAGTGTTTATCATGCCCATCAGTATTCTGAATTAAAGTCCTGTGCTGGCTTGAGAAAAAAATAAAGCACACAAAGTTACTTTACAGTGACTACCTAGTACTGTTGATAATGGTGAACTGCCTGAGGGAGAACATGTTTCAGAAAGGACAGTGATCCCTTGAATTATCCCTTAAAATTGGAAGTGAGTTGGACATTGGAGAAGGGAAAATCTTCAGTTATCTGTTAGTAGGGAGAAAGCTGTACCTTACATGCAGGAGAAAACAGGTGGGAAGAAACACGGCCCTCCCAACTGCGCCCCCCTCCCCCCCGCCCCCCAGAAACCACACAGCCATCTTCTTTCCCTTTCTCGTGTGCTCTCAGCTGTGATAGAACCAGCACAGGAACTTGGCAAAAAAAGGAGGAGCCTCTACTTTCCCACCAGCTTCATGGTCCTGGGAACCACCTGAGGGCCAGAGGCAGATGGAACAATCTTTGTTTCTCTTTGGTGGTGTGGGAGTGGAATGTTTTCTTAGTTTGAATAAATTTACCAAAACAACCATCCATCACCTACCTGTCTACAACTCCCACTCCCTCAGCCAAGGGCTTTCCTCTCAGGGCAGGCTGAAATTCGAAGTGCCCCGCAGGTGACTCTGAAAGGTAAATCTTAAAAGGTATCTCTCCTCCCAAAATAGGGGAAATTCTCGCCAACTTCTTTAGCTGTCCAATGAAGACGTTATGCTGGAGAATCTCAAAGGCCCCTTTCTGCTCTAGTTTTGTATTATTCTGAGTGACTCACTTTTGTGTTTTTAGAATGTGGGCTTAGGTCACTGCTTATCTCTTGTAAGGACTGTGAGGGCACACCATTTCCCTCTAAGCCTGTGACATAAAGGCAGCTGACTTCAGGAAGCCTTCCTGGCTCGGGGGAGCAGTGGAAACTCACCTGAGTGTGAATATGTGCTCTGTTACCTATGCTGTGGGAACTAGACAAGTCTGCTGCTCTCTAAGCCTCAGAGACAGCTATGTGCAATACAGTATTCTGGATTGGATCCTAGGATAGAAATCTGAACAAAATCGATGGTTTCGTTAGCAGTATTGTAACTATGTTAATTTCTTAGTTTTGATAAATGTACCACAGTTCTATAAATGCTTATAAATGGTTATATAAATATACCATGGTTGTATCTAAGGGAAAATTGGGTGAAGGGTATATGGAAACTCTCAATACTATGTTTCCAACTCTTTTGCTAATCAAAAGTATTTTAAAATAATAAGTTAAATATGCTACTCCTGAAATACTTTCAAACTCAGAGGCTTTGTTTTGTTTGCTTATTCTTTTAAATATTGGACATTTTATTATTTATTGTTCTATGTTAACATAGCTTATCATTTGGCAGAAAAGCATTTAAATATAATTATAAATGCTTGGCATCTGTTTAAAGTAAGGGCTTAACTCCACTTTTTTTGCAGGTCTTAAACAGAACTAAAGTCAAATTGAATCATGGTCAAGGCTAAGGCAACTTAGTTTATGCATGTGCATGGACGACTACGTTTCATTCGATGTAATGCTTTTACTAAGCAGAGAAGATCTTGTGTTTGGAATATTTTTAATAGAATATAGAGAAAAAGGTACAATTTCAGAATAACTGCATGAAAGAGAACTATAATGTCATGGGATGGAACTGCCACCGGGGGGGAAACAGTCTATTTTGAATGTCATTGTGTCTTCCATTAAAAATACATCCACATAAAATTTTATATATAAAGTATGGTTAGTGTATGTTTGGGTACAACAAATTTTTTTACTTAAGCCATCTTTAAGAATTTGAAATCATGAAGCAATATAGTGAGCGCATAGACTATCAAAATTCTGATTTAAATTAGAACGGGCTACGCCGGAATTTGCATCTTTGGTGGTGCATGTACTGTCTTTAGCCTGGGATATGTTTTCATTGGCCAGTACAATTAAAAAAAATTTGAATTAGTTGCCAATATTTAAAATACTGAGTTTTTACTTAAAGACCTGAGTTTTCATTCTTTCTCAAAGAGTAAAGTCTGCACTTGGCAGCACTTGGCAAGGACAGAGGTAGATGCCAACTGTAAGGTGTGTCCTTTCCAGCTTGCCGCAGTTCCTCTGTTTTTGCATCCAGATTTTTAAAAATTGAGGTGAAATTCACATGAAATTAACCATTTCAAAGTGAGCAACTCAGTGGCACATAACACATTCACAATGTTTTGTAACCAACACCTCTGTCTCTTTCCAAAACTTTTCATCACCCCAAATTAAAGCTCTGTTCCAAGTAAGCAGTCATTCCCCATTCTTCCTTTTCCCCAACTCCTGGCACCCATCTCCTTGATTTTACCTATTCTGGATGTTTGATATAAATAGGACCATACAATACATGACCTTTTGTGTCTGGCTTCTTAGCATAATGTTTTCAAGATCGATTAATGTAGCATTTATCAGTTCTTTCCTTTTTGTGGCTGAATAATATTCCATTGGACAGATACGCCACATTTTGCTTATCCATTCATAGGCTGTGAACATTTGGTTGTTTCTACCTTTTGACTATCATGAATAATGCTACTGTGGATGCTAGAATACAAGGTTTTGTTGAAATGAATATCATATTTTTTATATCTTCTCTGGACACGACGGTTGTTTCAGCCACAGTTCCACTGCCTCCTCCCACCCTGGCCTGCGTCACTCATTCACCTTCACCTGCTGCCCACATTAGCTTTTGTGTTTACGTTTTCTGATCTATGTCACAGGGCTGGGCCTATCCGTTTCCCCGCCACTCCTGCACTTTCTTCCAGCACAAAACTTGAACTAATTAATGAAAAGTTTTCTTCTCTTTTAAAAAAAATTACCTCTACGCTAGATTTCTTGGTCTTTTCTCCCTCCGTTTTGGTCATTCTCCAATAACTACTGATTGTGGATGAGAGTTTTTGGCATTAAAAATATGGACAGTTGGAGAAGATGTAAAATTGGGGCTTTGCCCCTTTTACAGTAAGCAGTGACTTCATATTTGCATCTGGGCTTCATTATAGCTGGCATCTCTGAACTCGGAGGCAAAACATGCATTGTAAAGATGTCATGTGTTTCTGGCAGTCCAAGAGTATAAACACGAGAAGTTACAGTCACTCCTCCAGATTTTTTTAACCTGGCCTCAGGTTGTCTTACCTCCTTCTTCCTGCCCTAGTGCTCCTGGAAAGGCTGTTTCTTCCTTCCTTCCTTCCTTCCTTCCTTCCTTCCTTCCTTCCTTCCTTCCTTCCTTCCTTTCTCTTTCTTTCTTTCTTTCTTTCTTTCTTTCTTTCTTTCTTTCTTTCTTTCTTTCTTTCTTTCTTTCTTTCCCTCTCTCTCTCTCTCTCTCTCTCTCTCTCTCTCTCTCTCTCTCTCTCTCTCTCTCTCTTTCTTTCTTTCTTTTTTTCCCTAAATTTCAGTCCCTATCAGTGCCCTCTCTGATTTCTCCTTATTTGCCATATAATCATTCATTCTAAATAATTTGACTTAACTTCTTTATGGTTGTAAATTGCCTCCATAACTAGATTATAAAGCCCTGCTGAACAAAATCTAGTTGTGTTTATTTTTTATATGCTTCAGTGCAGAGCATATGTAATAGGCGTGCAATAAATATTTAAACTTGTGACTCACGAAGCCAAAAAAAAATGCCCTATAAGTATACTTAACTTCTCAAGATTATTCAGTTGAGCAAGTTTAAAAGTGTTCAAATTCACTTTATAGTAAATTCCTTTTCAGTGTAATCAAAGTGTTAGTATGAGTTGATGATTCTAAGAATGTGTTTTGCACACCACCCGCATCAGAATTGCTTAAAAATGGAGATCCTTGAACCTGACCTCTGGATTTATACACTAGTGCAGTCTGCTGGTTGAGAGTCCAAGCTATCCTGGAGTCTTTGTACTCTAAATTTTGAGAACCACTGGGATTGAGAAGTTAATACCTTCATTTCAAATAACTCAGGTAGACTGGAAGTTCAGCTTAAATTGGTATATATGGGGACAATAAACAATGAAAGTGTATGTTCATCAAATAATAATTGCAACATGATATTTGGAAAATTAATTTTTTTTGACCTGAGTCTACCAATGAATGTTACTGATAACAGTTTTAAGGGCATGGAATTAAAGTCCTAGAAATTTAACAGATCCCAACTCACCTGAGAATTACTTCAGTGAAACAATAAAATCATTGATTAACACTTGTTACTCCCAGGACATAATTAGATAATGAAATGCTACTCTCTCTTCCAAAAGCTGAAAATGCAGTTGAAAACAGTGGCTGCATGACACCTCCCCAAGCAGTGTTTACTGATATTTTAAAAACCCTACATCATTTACTGCTATTGTGAAGAAGTTCCGGAATGTGTTGAGCAGAGGCTTTTTAAGGTATTGCATTCAGATAATACAGAATTATCTGTGTCCTAGGAGTTCAGTAAACAAACCATTAATAAGTAATCTGGCAGTATAATGAAGGATCACCAGATAAAAGTGACACAGTACATAGCTTGCTGGTAGCAAGTAATTGAAATGAAACAAGTCTGTTAAATTTAGATACTATAAGGAAATAATTGTAAGCAGTTGAGCAAAGACTTTTTGTCAGATCCGTTTTCTGTCTGTGTTTTTCATTTGTATTACAAGGTTTTCTTCCCTCCTGACTTCTTGATATTTTGCATTTCTTAAACACACTACTTTATGTAGGGCCTGATTCTGTAGTGGAGCAAAGATTTAGTCACTTATTCTGCACGGGTGCTTACAATGTATTTTCCTGTGGGGTTACATTTAATTCTTCTCTATGGATTAATGATTCACCATGTGATTGGCGGAAGCAGAGCTTCCTTCAACCTCAAGCTCATACAATGGAAGTGTCATTTACACAGAACTAAGTATGTACCAAGGACTAGGCTGAGAGCTTTGTCACACCATCGCCTTCAAGCCTTACTAGAATCAGCGTGTGTGGAAAGGAAACCAAGGATACAGAGCGTAGTAACCTATTTAAGATTATCCAATATGTTTTTTATTATTTCCTCTATTGTGGGTGGCTTTATTGTCGCTAAAGGACAGGTTTTTCCACTCCCAAACCTAATTTTCTCTCCCACTTAAAGGAAGATAATATAATAAGCCACAAACATTGCAGGCTGAAAAAGGGAAAGGTTTACTTAGGTTGGTAGTCTGGCAAATGAAGTCTTAACTCAGAATTGAAAGCAGATAGAGCTGGAGACAAGTTCAAGGTCGAGGATCTGGGACTGCTTTTCCTGGGCCTCTGAGTCAAAGAGTGTGAGCTCATTATTTTGTTTCCATTTCAAATCCCAAGGACTCCAGATAGACACAGGATCAAATGTAAATAAAAACACATTTCAAGATCAAATAAATGATTTTTGCATTATCTGGGTCACTGGCCCCCTCCACTAATGTGCATAATCAAGAGCTGATGATAAAACACATGCGATAAGCAATCCTGTGATGAAAGATTTGATGCTTAATTCCTTGTATGAGTTTAGTTTTTGTTTTTACAAATTTTAGTTTTGACATGCCTATTTTTGAAGAATGTCCTGTACATGCCCTGAGTTGGAGAGTTTCACTGGAAATACTTGGCTATTTAAGAGAAGGAAGAGAAGTCATATTTCAGAAAGAAGGAAGATAAAGTCATATTTCAGAAAAAAAAAGTCCAACTGGGAGTAACAACTTATGCCAGACTGGACAACATGAAGTATTAACTGTGGCTGTTGAAATAACAAGTTCACAATCATAAGCTTGACTCCCGTCAGAACAAAGCAGTCGCTCTTTCCCTGGCCCCCCACTTTATTCTTCTGCATACAAGTTTTATAATGCACTTGTCAGGCCAGTTGTTAAATTCACATTTGTATGCTGACCATGAGGACTGTTTTGGCTTCCAAGTTGGTCGAGTTGAGCTGCTTTGAAGCTAGTAATCTGCTGAATTAGCTGACTTCTTTCATGGTATTCCAGAACAAACAGATCCCCTTTTTAAAATCCCCACTTCTGTTATTTCAGGTGGTTTGAGACTGTTATTCTTACATAAATATGTTAGGGGTTCTTCCAAGAGAGGTTCAAAGAGACATTTAGAAATAAAATGTTAAGCAGATTAAAAGGACCTTTAGTCTGATGAATATGTCATTGGGTGAAAGACGAGGTTAAAATTGGTCATCATTTAACTTTGTAGCCAGTCATATTTCTTTCTTTTTTTTTTTTTTTTTTTTTTAACTTGCCTAGAAAGTCTTAAGGTAGCTTAAAGTTCCATCACTAGGGAAAACATCAGAATAGCATTTGTGGAGTGCTTAGTCCATCAACCCTGGGAAGTAGGCACTATTATTATCCCCATTTTATAGATGAGGAAACTGAGGCAAAGAGGGATTAAGACCACTCTCAGTTAAGGTAAGAATGAAAAGTGACCAGACTGAGAGGGCAGTGCAGCATAAGGTGGAGCGTGAGCTTCTAAGGCATGTGGGAATGGTTCAGATTCCAGCTGTGATGCTTATTTGCTGAGTAATTTGGAGCACATTTCTTAGCCTCCAAATCTCAATGTCCTCATCTGTAAAATGGGACTATAATATCTGCTCCAAGGATGATGTTGAATATTAATTTAAATAATAGTAAAGAGTAATAATAGTAAACATTAGCACTTTATATTCATTTAATTTTTATAATTCCATTATCCATTATATCGGTACTTTCATTATCACCATTTTTACTCTCAAGAAAACATTAGAGAAGCTAACTTGCTAGTTAACAAGAGAATAAGCATTCAAACTACCTAGCCTTAACCCTGACAAGTAATAGGCATTGAAAATAGTAACTATATTATTGGTATCTAGAGAAAAACATCAGAATAATAGTAATTCTTCCCTTTCTCATTATGCCTTTACTAATAAATATTGGAGAAGGAACAGGGCATAAAAAATACCAGATTCATGGGGCCTATTTAGGGGATGTAAATCTAGGCACCGGAGTGAAATTAAACTGATTTTTAGCACATTAGATTCCCAGCCCTGTTGCATGACATAACACATATGAAAACAGATGCTGCTACTTTGGGGGGCCATTTGAATGGAGGTACATAGGCAAAGTGTGAAGAATAACAGACAGTCATATCTAGATGGCTATCCACATGTTCGTGTATAACCAGATTTTGTTGTCACCTGAATGAATTTAGTAAGAATCCTGCAATTATATTGTGGGGCTGTTTTGCACGTTTATTTTCTATCTTTTTTGATTATGAAGGTCACCATGTGGGTTTACTTTTACAATATAGCCAGTTCTCCAAGCCCCATTTTCTCTTTTCCTCTCCATATCCCCAGCCCTATTCATGGCCCTAACGCACACAGACACAGACACACTGAGACTTATACAAAGTATAGCTTTTAAAACTCCATCATTAAGCCTTAAAAAGTCCAAGGAATGTTTGGAACCAGTATGCTGGAGCCAAAAAGGTTTAACACATTCTAAAAAAGAATCTTTGGCATTAATGGAGAAACCAGAACTAATTGTAAAGCATAATTGCTGGGCAATCATGTGCAGTATGTGTGAAGCTATGATCACCCCTTTAATCTCTCAGACCAGAGAAGACCTAGACAGTGTGTCTGTGTCTAAATTCCCGTGTACACTCCTCCTGTATCCTGCTAAAACACTGCTGTGGATGTACATACATCTACATAAAATGCAAGCAAACACCCAAGCTCAGCTTCTTGGAAATATGGTTTGAGTTCTTGAAGGAGATTCAGAGTTTTGGCTCCTCATGCAGGTTAAAAAAAAAAAAAAAAAAGGCAGATCACATAGCTAGATTTATGGCTTCAATTCCAACAACCAAATGGCCTCATACAAATAAATGACTGCCTTCCACACCCAGCAATAACTACCATTTCAGGAAGCTATGTAGTGAACTCATTCTTAGAAAGGAAACATTTTTACATTTGTGAAACTAATTTTCAAACTATTAGTTTGAACACTTAGAGGTGTGTTCCTACCATGTGAGGATTTCTGAAATATTCATAACCTTTTTCTCGGGTGCTCTGTGACACAATTACACATTAATAATATTCTTAACCACAGTAGCTAAAACTAGTGGGGACTTACTATGTTCCAAGCACCTTGGATAGCCCACTATGAGCCTAGCCCACAGAATTCAACATCTCCATCGGGTGCTATTATAGTCATTTTACTGGTGAATTTTTGTCTGTATAACTTGTTAAAATGCTGTTACCCAGCTCTTTAGATTTTAGACAATGCATTCTTGAAAGTCATCTTAAGTATTATGCCTCACTTATTAATTTCTGCTTAATTTTCATAAAACATTTTTATTTATCCAGTACCTAGTTTAGACCTGTTATAAGCTAGGAACTCCTCTATATTATTTTTCTGGGTCTACAGAGATCAATAGTATATTTTCCCCATCATCAGCTCATTGTATAGGAGGGAAGGCAAAAATGTATACAAAATTATTGATTAATAAATTTAATGTTAGAAATATTTATAAGTTATAGATTCAGCAGAGAGGAGGTAACATAGGTGAGGGATTAAGGATATCAAAGAAGACTCTCTGGATGAGCTCGTACATGAATTAAAAGTTAAAGGACAAAAAGAGTTCATCATATTGGCGAAAAGGAAAGATATCCCACAGAGAGCAAGCAACATGTGCAAGGACATAGAGGCATAAAAGCACTTGACATATATGATATAATCAAGAACCCATCATCTCATATGTGTTACTGGCAAAACGTTTGAAGTGGAGGTAAGAAAAGAAAGGTATGTAATTGTGAGGGACCAAGAAAGCAAAGGTAAGGGGTTTAGACATTATTCCAGAGGTAATGAGCTTGCGTAGGGTCTTAAAGAGTCAGGAGATAAGACAGGCTTATGTTTTAGAAAGCTTACTTCAGTGAGATAATCACTATGTAAGTCCAAGCAAAAAACACCGAAGCCTTGAAGTTAGACTCGGGCAGTATGAAGTGAGAGATAAGGAAAAATTTCAGATATTTATGGGTCAAAATCAGGACTTTTTTTTTTTTAATGTGGGGGCAAGAGAGAGAAAAGAATTCCAAATGACTGAGGTTTCAGAGTTGGGAGATGCATTACTCATGCCTACTCTTCTCCAGAATAACGGGCTGAAACAGAGGTTTCCTCCTGGCCAATAAAGGAAGCCCAGAGACTTTAGACTGATAGGGCTGTACAGGGTCAAGAGAAACCAATGCCCCTCCTTTCTGCTTTATTCTCTTATTGTACAGTGTCCAACCTCAAAGTCACCTCTTGTTCCCGGATGGATGCTAGAGCTCCAGTCATCCAACATTATGTCATGAAGATGGAGGAGAGACAGAAGCATAGAGATGGGTCCTTCCCAGCTGAATTCTGGGCAGTACTGTGCCAGATAAAAATGGGATTTTTACTAAGGAGTCAGGAGGAGAGGAAAAATGATTCCCAGGTTGGCAACTAGTAGTATATAGTTCATGAGACTGGGTGAAAGCAGGTGCCACAAAGAGAAAAATCAGGGAAAACTTTTTTGCAGGGCAATGAAAAGAAATGAAGGCAGAGGATCTAGTAAGAAGGCTTGAGTGGGGAAGGAGAAGTAGAATGAGAAAGAATGATGAAAAAGAAGCCCAAGAGGAGAGAAGGATCGAAAGTGCCAGATGTTACATTAGAATAAGAAACAAGAAATGTCCATTGGATTTGGAAGGTGGAAGTCATCCTTGTTGGTTTTCTAAGCACCAGCTTCATTGGCAGTGTAGACGCAGATACAGACTACAACTGGTTAGAGCATGAGTCAAAAATTAGAAAACAGATGACTGTAGACCACACCTTTTAAAAATGTGGCAGATATGAGAGAAGGCTGTAGCTAAGAGAGAATCCAGGATTAGGTGAGTAAGGGTGACAGACACTTGAATGCGTGATTGGACAATGAGACAGAGCCAGTAGAACAGCTGAAGATAAAGTGAGAGTCCTGATTTTGTCAGCATGTCAGAATAGACATCATGAAATCTCAACAGCTGAAATTCAGGAGTGAATTTTAAAACAAAATTGCTAATGCAATTAAAGAATTTGCAGATACTCGAAACCATGTGAAAGAAGGAACCCTGGGCGCCAACCCAGCAGCAAAGATGGCTTTTCTTCTGAGGTTTTCTGACCCCTGAAGATGCTGACTTTCTCTTTTGAGGGATGCCTGGAGTGGGGGGTATAAGACATAACACTGAGAACCTCCCCACGCAGCACTTCCAGTAGATGGAACGTGCATCAGTTTGGGTCTCCAAAGTCCAGAGATTTTATACAAAAGTGAACAAGAAAGGAGGCTTGCCACGAAGAAGGCAGGAGAAAGCTTCCCTCTCTCAAGACTGGCATTAAGTGGAGGTGGGGAAGACTGCCTGAGAATTTGGGTACACACTTATTTGTATAACACAAGTGAAGAATTTAATATTAAAGTGGTCCTTAACTGACAGCGTTTCCAAGTTACTGAGAAGGGCAAATATAATTTTTTTCTGAAGGAAATAAGCCTCAAAATATTGCCCCCAAAGTTCTAGGGAAAATTTGCAGTTCACAGTTAAAAATCACAAAATACATGAGGACAATATTCAAAACTTTCTTCCAGCGAAGATGGAGTAGCAGTGACATTATTTCTGCTAAGAAGGACAAGGTATGGAGGGGCTTGCCATACCAAGACTTAGGATTCATTATAAAGTTATAATGATTAAGACATTGTACGGATCCACAGGTACACAAATAGGTCCATGGATGAGAGTGGAGAGCCTAGAAATGAACCCACTCCTGCATGCAAGCTGCATTCATGACGAAGTCATTGCAATCACTGAAGAAAAGATCAACCGTTCAATAAATGGTGCTGGCATGAGCCACGTGGATATAAAAAATAAAGCTGGGAACCTGCCTTGTACATTCTGAAAATCAATTTTTGGTGGATGAAAGACTTAACTGTGAAAACATAAGCGTAGAGCTCTTAGAAGACTATGTAGTTTAATACAACCTCTTGATACAGAAGGAGTTTTTAAGACTGTAAACATACAAAATACAAATCACAGAGGGAAAGATTGATAGAGTATTTCATGTAAGTTCAGTTCATCAAAGCACACAATAAAGTCAAGAGACAAAAGACATGAACTGGGAGATGATGTTTGTAACTTATTTCCAACAAAGGATCAGTGCCTCAAAAATATGAAGAAATTTTATGAATATATGAGATGTAGAATCTAAATAGAAAAGTGGCCAAAATTCATGAACAGGCATTTCATGGAAGAGGAGACACAAATGGCCCATAAACTTAGGATAATGTGCTTCGTCTCATTAGTAACCATGGAAATGCAAATTCAAACTAAGAGCTGCCATGTAATATCAACAAATTGGAAAAAAATTAAAAGTACGTTTGTCATCAAGTTATCAAGGACTCAGAGCAATGTGACGCACATGTCCTGCTGTGGGCATATACATTGAGAGTATATACCACTGGACATGGTTTATCATTACCTGGGCGAGTTAAAACATGAACGTACTTTGCAACCCAGCAATATTACTCCTAGGCATGTGTCCTAGAGCAGTTTTGATTTTTCTTAATTGAGTGAAACAGCTTTTTTAAAGTGTTATAAAATAAATGGGAACAGGATATGATAGAATTAAAAGAACAGAATAGACATAGAAAATATCAGCAGGCATTGCTGATAGTAAGCTTACATATTTTTTGATAATTTTTGGATTGCTAATAGTAAGGTTTTATATGGTTCAGTTAAACATTTCGAGTTGTATAATGTGCATAATGGCATTGCTTATAATAACAAAAAACTGGAAACAGCTCAAATATCCTGCAGCAGTTACATGATAAATTGTGGATTAGTCATGTAATAGAATATTCTATAGAAATAAGCATGAAGGAAACTTGTGGCTTATGAAACGAAATACTCAACAGAAGGAACTTACTGCTATATATATACCCAAAATGGTTCAATCTAAAAAGCACAATATGGAATAAAAGAAGTGAGTCAATATAAATCAGTATGACTTATTTACATAAAATTTAAAACTAAGCAAAATGTTTCCTAAATCTGTGTACATAGGCATTAAAACTATAAAGAGAGGCCAGCGCTTACTCTTGAGTGGGAGGACGGGACAATGGACATGTATACAAGGTGTGTTTGAAGGTGCCAATAGTGCCCTATTAGCCTGGGTGATGGGCACACATGTGCTCGTATTTTTACTATTATTTCATCTGAACACCTGTGTTCATATGCTTGCGTACGCCTATTTCACAATTTAAAATGATTAAAACAGATACAAGCAAGAGAGGAGTTCACTGAGTGAGGTCCTCGAGGCAATGCAATGGGATGGGCTTCAGAACAAGAGAAGGGGCATTTCTTGAAAGAAGGGCAGCTGGTCTTCGGAGGGCAGAGCAGGTGGCGGCAAGGAGGGGAGCAGCTACAGGGATGCTTTCTGATGTCTGTGCAGAGCAGGAACACACGGTGTGCAGCACGAGGGAGTTCGAGTCTGTTCACTGACCCTTTTCATGGCGTAGGAGTGCGGGAGTGCGCTGACAACGAAGGGGTATGTTTGGGTGGAAAGCCGGGGGAGGGCAGTGAAGGGTTAGGGAAGAATTTCACAGTGGAGCGGCGTGATACTTGGAGGAGATTTTCATGGGGACCTAAGAAAAGTTGTTGTTGTTTTTAATTTTAATAGTTAACAGCTTATTTTAATGCAAAGGTTTTTATTTACTTTTATTATTTTTTAATTTTACTATATATTAGGAAAAACAAATTAGCATATCTAACAATGTTTCATGAATATGACTTACAAAGCAAAAATGCTGTTTAAACATTGGGTTAATTTAAAGAAAAATATTCAGCAAATATTGGCTCAGGTACTACTTTCATATGGCAAAAATCCCAAAGGTGACGCTCAAAATTTGGGGGAACTTCACCATTTAAATAAGATAGACACTGGGGCGGCTGGGAAAAGAGGAATGCCGTGTGTGAAGACTGGCGAGGAGAGCTGAGACCTCAGCTGCTCCTAAAAGCACAGCTTTACAGAGGCCCAGGGTTTGACTCCACCCTTTGCTTTCCTGAGGATGTCGCCAGAAACTTCTGAAAAGATGGAATTTTCCAGAAAGATAAGCAAAATGAACTGGAGAGTGACACAGTTCATTCTTGAATTCAGCCACTCCTGCCCCTCTTGTTGGGAGGCCTGTGGGAGGTGAGGGGGTGACAACATGTGTCATTTTGACAGCGTCGTAGCCGTGTGCTATGGAAACAGGTGAGAGGTGCTAATGAGGAGAGCTGGGGAGGACGCTTCTGAGGTGATGGTTCACCAGGTGGGCAGGGAAGTTACCTGAGATAAAAGCTCAGAGGTATGGAAAGGCTTCATGCATAGCGGGTGTGTGAGATAATTTAAAAAGGACTTCCTAACTCAGACGAACTCTTAACAGTCTGCTCTGATGGCTGAGAGCTCTAGTCACTAGAGTTCTGTATTTTTACTCATATTTTAATGCTGTGATGCACTTTCTGGGAGGGCTATGGCAGGAAGCTCTTATGCTTAGGTTTGCTTATAACCTCATCTAGATGGTGGAAGTCACAGAATAGAGAACACAACATTTCATAAGAGCAGCCACATATCCAGAACCTGAGATTGCCTGTGTGGAGTGTTGTAGGGGAACGTCCCAGGCAGCCAGAGGCTACTGATTAATGTGGGAGGGGAATAAGCAGGTTCCCAGAGGAGCTGACTCAATGAGGAGGACCATTCCCACATGCATTCATCAAGCATCTTTTGCTTGTGCACTTGCGCTGGTTGGGAACATGACTGATCTCTGTAGACAAGGTCCCTATCCTCACGGGGCTTACATAGAAGAGACTTATGTGAACCGGCAAACCATCAGTCAATGTTGTTGGAAATGCCAGGGTACAAAGAGCTAAGAATTTAGAGGCAGTACTGGTTGTCTTTAGTCTCCACAGACCCAGCTGGTGAGACAGTGGTAAGCTCTTATATTTGAAAAGAAAAAAAAGAAGCAGCTCCCAAACTGCTACTTTCCTAGAAGCATCTTAGTTTGCCACTAATTCCAGGCATGCCTATGAGAATGCTAGAAGGCCTTGACGGCAATATCCACAGGCTTTTCCTTAAATGTTAGTAAACATGTACTAATTTGTCATTCCTTTTAAATACTCCCAACAACAGGATGAAGAGATAATTGGATAGGCATGGAAAACATCCTAATGAAGGGAAAGAGTAAAGCACTCCAAAGTTCATCTTCCTCAAGTTCTCTGATATCTCAAGGTTATATCCAGTAGGTGTCGATAACTTCTTACCTTTGGGGTCCTTGGAGTCCTAGAGGGTCACCAGATACTGTTCAGGGCAATCCATGGACGTTCTGATGTTGTAGGGAAAAATGTGTAGGTATGGGCCCAGAATTCTCATCGGCTTTTCATATGGAATCCCGAAAGTCGAGGGTCACTTCTATAAACCCCTGAAAGTGCTTTCGTGAGAGATTTTCACGAGTAACTTTACTTCACTGTCACAGAGCAGGAGGCAGCTCGCCAGAACCACACAGGAGGCCTGGCCTCTGTTCTGGTCCCTTACTACCAGCCACCTGACAGGTCTCACCCCCATCCGAGCCTCCGTTTACTTATCTGTTAAATGGGAGAAAGGACACTTTTACTTCCTACTGTTTTTGTGTTATATGATCAGATGTATGTGAAAATGCTATAGAAACTTACGTTGCCATCTAGAAGCAAGAGGCTTATGGGGGTGTCCAACCTGTGGCCCAGGATGGCTGTGAATGAGGCCCAACACAAAATCATGAATTTACTTAAAACATTATGAGATTTTTTTTGTGTGATTACATGTCACAATGCATTGAATGGGTGGCCCAAGACAACTCTTTTTCTTCCAGTGTGGCCCAGAGATGCCAAAAAGTTGGACACCCCTGCCAGACAATATTTCCTCTCCTTACAGGGAGCCAGTGATATGTTCTTGGTCACTAGGGGGAGCTTTAGGATTCAGGGGAAAGATAAGCCAGTGACGCTCCCTGAAAGCTTGAGGCCACTATGAGTCCTTCAAAAAACTTGCCTTTTGTAAAGATCCACTGAGAGTTTTCTTTCTTTTAAAAATGTTACACAAAGGTCCATAAAAGCCACTATGACCACAGTTCCTTGTGGCACAGATTTTCCACCCATTAACCAATAGGATCCATCCTTCTGACTTTCTCAGTAGTAAATTGTTTGTGGGAAATCCTAGTATTTATGTGGAATCAATTTAAAAGAAAAAAAAAGAAAGTAGAAAAACAACTTTCCAGAAGGCCTTAGGAAGAAAGTACTTTTCCATTAGCAAAATGGTTCATTGTAAATTGTGTGACACATGGCAATGACTGAGGACTTTTGCACCCTGGCGGGACGGGGAAGTACATTGTCTAACTTTGGCATGCACTTAGAACTCTTGCTTTGGATTTCCTGATGGCACCTCTGCAGGACTTAACTGGCATGCTTTTCTCATGTCAGGGCTAGAATGAGGGGAATCCTATTCAAAAGAGCTTGACGGTTCCACCAGAGTACTCAGAATGGTGTGAAGCAGGAGGTGGGAGAGAGTGAAAGATGCTGACCTTGCACTTGAGGGAGTCAGAATTTCACCGACTCACTGTGTGTTTTGGGGGACAATTTTTGACTCCTTTTAGGATCTCAGTTTCTTTTCTCTGCTTCTGACCACTACCCCACCCTCCTTCCCTCACACATATGGACCTGTGGTCAGATGGTCTTTCTCCATGAAACCTGGATGTTAAGCAACCAGAATTAGTCCCCAGATCATTTCAGCCAAAGTTTACAGGAGCGCAAAGCTCTTAGATTTATCTGATTTTCAATCCAAATTTATTTGGAGAAGGTGAAATCTTGATATTTCTCTTCTTTGAGCCCTTCAGGCTGTATTTCAGTCGTGCAGCAAAACAGATGCTTGCAGAAAACGGCAAACATCACTTTTTCACATGTTTGCAGGGAGCTGTGTAAAAACTTCATAGCTAATATCCATTAACAAAACTTTATTTAAAGGGGTGGTCACACCCCTCCTGATAAGATGTTATGAAATCTGTGGTGTTTCCGGCAGTTGGTGGCCTTTTTGAACTGAGGAAGTACTCTAGGAAATGCTTTGTTTTGTTTTGTATATTTCTCACACCTGGGCACTCACGAAGCTTCCTCCCCTCTGTGGCCACATGCATGCTCCCATTGAAACTACTGGCGTCTCAGAAGTGACCTTAGCAGGAAGGGATTGCTCTGCTGACAGAGAGGCTGCAGGTTATAAAGGATGAAGCCCTGCTAGGCTCATTCATTGCAGTTTATGAGAAACAGCTGCCTTTCCTTGTAGAGACACTTGTTGAAGGCTTTCCTCTCCTTTCCCCTGAAGTGTAATAACTAACCGAGACTAATCAGCTGATTTGGGTCAAAACAAGCCAGAGGCTCTGGCGGCCTATTTTTAAGCCTGGCTGTACCCTGTGAGCAATAGGAAAATTTCTAAAACAATGCAAACATTTGATTGATGATTCCATGAATGATTACAGTCTGAGTAATTTTCTCCTTTTTGTTTTCCAGAGCCTGCTGTTCCTTCGTACAGCTTTCAGGTGGTGAAGGTCAGAAGGCGAGCAATACGATCATCACCACCGTTCCTTAGTTTAGGACTCCTCGAATGTTAAGGTACATGCAAATCGCTGGGATCTTGTTACAAGGCAGATTCTGATTCAGCAGATCTTCGGTGGGGTTGGGGTGGGTTGGGGTGGGTGTGGGAGGAGATGGTGATACTGATGGCTTGGTCTTTGGACCACACCAGTAGCAAGGCCCTAGTTAGTTTTCGTCTCTATTTCCTGTTTCCAGCTGGTGCGTATTGGTAGGACAAAGGATACCTTTTCTAATTTGATCCTCAGACACTGTCAGAAATGAATGAATAAATGATTTCACGCCCATGGGAAGTCATGAGGTCACAGATTCTATCTTCAGAATTAACCATAAAGTTTGGTATACCATGACTTTGAATTTTAATTTATTACAAAGCGGAATATTGAGAATAGACCTAAGTGTGCAAAAATGCAGAGAGCAGAATTCAAGCAGATCTGATTTTTCCTATGGGATGGCAAAACAACGGTTTATCCAAGGTCTTTTTGTTTGTTTTGTTTTGTTTTTGCAGCCAGCATTACACTCTGGGCTGCTTTTAAGCCGGAATCTGGTGGGGACTGCTTGAGAGTTGTGTGTGCAGTTCCTCTACTTACTGCTTTCACTAAGGGATGAGTTTTGTTCAGGTGTTAAGGAATTTCTGGTTTTTTCTTGAATGTTCGCAGGAGAGCTGCTTTTCGGAATCGCCATATTTATTTATTTACTTATTTTTTGAAGATCTAATCGGCTTTATTAAGCAATTCATGAATTGGGCAGCCTCCCATCTAACAACCAGAAGAGTGTTCCAAGGAGATATAAAAAAAAGGGAAGGTTTTATAGGGAGAAGGGTGGAGCAAGAGAGCTATTAACAAGAGAAAAGAAGGGATTATTTTTAGACCAGACAGCTTCTTTTGGAGGAAAGGGAGGGACAGCTGTTTTTATCATGCAGATCCCCTGGTCTAAGGGGTGGAGGATGGAGATTACCACATTGATTATCACACTGAAGTTGACCAGAAAATTCCAGACTGGTTAAGATTATGTATCTGGGAGAGGTTAAAACAGTGGTTAGGTCAAGTATAAGTCTAGGTTTGTTATCATTTAGACTTTTTATTTGGCTCATTGGTATGTTGCGTTGGATATGCTAATATTTCCACAATTTCTGTTTTCTTGGTTATCCGATAAGTGTTATAATTGTAGGCCGTGCCTTCTGTTTTATAGGACTGGAAAATTGAAAGTGAACTTTAAACTCATTGAGTCCAATTTCCTCTTTAATATATGAATTTCTATGAGCTAGCCTCTGCTTGAAACACATCTGGCCATGGGGATCTTACTACTTTACATTCTGTCCTTCCCATAGCTCTGTTAGGAAGACTTTCTTAATATTGGGTCAAGAGTTGTCTCTCTGTGGCTTTTGCTCATTGGCCCAGTTTTACTCACTGGGGACAATCCTTTGTCTTGAATAGAATGTGGACACAATACATATTGTTAGGCAACTGACTTGTTCAGGCCCAGGACTTGAGCATTCTCTGTGCCTTTGGCAGTTCCTCAGGCAACAGAGTAACCTTCAACTCCTGATGTGGGGAACAAGCCTTGGGCAAGGTCCAGAGCTGCACTTTCAGAAACTGCGTGGGCTGGGACAGTCCAGTTTCACTACCGGGCCTGAAGATTCCCTACATTTCTTCCTTATATGTAGCCCAATTTAAGCCTGAAATTCAGGATGAAATTCAGGATGAAGATTCATGACTACTCATAAATTGTTTCACAACCAGGTCATTCAATAGGAATCTTAGAAATGGCTCCACTTTTCAAAATACTAATCTTTACTTTTGTTCTCACCTAAAGCAAAATTTTGAAACTGGCAAATTTGGACTCCAGTCTTCCTCTCCTATTGCCTCTTTAAAATCATTCTTTCTTCCTATTTTATACTCCATGAGTGATTTGATCTCCAAGATTTCCCCTTTTCAGTATCATTTTATTAGCCATTCATTACCTTTTTCTTGCCCTTTTGCCTCATCAAAATTAACGTGTCCTCTGTCCGGTTGTCTCAGCAGCTGGCTTTATCCATTGTGACCTGGACTATTAATGGGTTTGGGCCCCCTTAATAAATCCTTGATAATGCATAGGATAGCTCTTATTTCATCTGTCTGCCTCAGCATCGTAATTCCTTAATCCGGTCAAACACAAGTCTCCAGAGGGCCCTTGATAGTGGCTTTGTAGTGGGGAGTGATATAGTTATCATGGTAGGATCATGGTTCAGAGACTGTATTGTCTTGGGCCCCTTAGCACAAGTTCATATTATGCATCTCCTATTATATGGGACTCGTTCTGTTGTCCATAAACAATAATAACAACAGCTCATACTCCATGTGATTCTTAATTATACTTACTATCTTTCAGTTACTATGCCTAGGACCTAACAGATTTCTCATTCAATTTTTATAACAACCTTGTGATATAGTCTCATTTTACTGATGAGCAAACTAAAGTGCAGTGAGGTTAGGATATTTGTCTAGCATCACACAGCTACTATTGTAGAGAGAGGGTTCAAACTAGGGTCTGTCCGACTGAGAGACCCATGCCCTTAACCATGCAGTCTCCTTTTCTCTGATCAACCAATAGGGCAGAAGCCTAGGATCTGTGAGATTTCCCAGACAAACCCTGCTGTGTCTACCTTGAATACAACTGTTACCAAACAAAAGCAGTGTTCGACAGCCTCCCATTACCCACAGGCAAATTCCAGAGGTAGAGTTTGGTGGAGAAGGAAAGAAGTCCTTATTAAAATGTTGCACAATTTGGGAGGACAGTAGACTCCTAATCTCCAGGCTCATTTCTTCTACAAAACACAAACAAAATTCAGCTGTACCCCAAAGTGCCAAAGCCCAGAACAATGCCCAGAATTCCCCTTCCATCCCAATCTGTCTTTTGGAGCCTGAGGTGGTTAAGCAGGTTGCTGTCTGGCTTCAGGCTCCCTACTGGAGTCCACATGTGTTGTCAGTGCTGCCATTTGTCTGGAGGCTTCCAGGGCCAGAAAAGGTCCTGCAAGCCCTGGCCTTGCATGTCCATGATGTGAACCCAAGAGAGCATGTTTCTCCCTTCCTTCTGTAAAAATCTCCCAGCCCAAACTTCTGTATGCTCTGGGAGGGTCTGCCCCCGACCCCCACCCCACCAGTCATCCTGTCCTTTTCCCAGCTTACAGCCTTATCGACCTCTATGATCACATGCAGCTGCATCCTCTGGTCTCACCCACACCTAGAGCCCAGAGAGAAAAGGTGGGCTTTTCCTTTAGCCAACATTTCACTACTCATGCTCAGCACGATGACTTCCTCTGGCAGTGTCTTTGTCCAAAGGGTAGAGAATCTGTCATCACGTGCCACACTAGGTCAGTTCCCTGGGGAACGCAGCCTCTCCTGTGCTGTCTCAGGCCTCTCCCCTGTGCTCCTGCTTGCTCTCCCAGTACGAACAGGGTCTGTCCAGACCTATCTGTAGCATAACCTTTCTACTTCACTGAAGTATGAAAGAACTGCCACTTTGCTCATCTCTGTCCTCTCAGCTCTCACCGCTCTCACTTTTCCATGCTTAGAAAACTTCTTCTGGCTTCTGCGTACACAAGAATAATAAGTATTTGTTATTCAATACAATTATTTGTTATAGAATGAGAGGAGGGATACCCACACATCCCATCTGGGGTTACTTAGAAAGAACTATTTTCCTGAGTAGACGTGGCTTTTCTTTTTTCTGCAGAGAAACAGTTCCAACGACTCTTTGGTACATGAAGCATGGCATGGCTTAGTAGGGTTGGATGACTGAGACATCTGATGTTATTTCTGAGAAAATAAGATGGTTCATCACTTTTCATGAGTGGGAAACAAATTTGCTACAATGTCAGCCTTGGACAGATGAGTTTATACCTATGCCTGGATTTGTTACTTTTTTTTTAAAGGGCATCCCGATGAAAGTCTCCTTTTGGGACAAAGAGAATAAAAAGATAGCAAAATGCTACTTTCAGGATAAATGTATCAGTTTGCAAAAACTCGCAGGGTTTCTCACAGTGGCCACTCACAGAGGCAGCAATATCTGGCCATCCTGCTGTCCCAAGGGGGGAGAGCAATGCTTGGGCACAGAGCAGAAGAGAATGTTCCTCACAGCTGTATGGAAGACATGGAGGCAGACTGAAGCCAGGAGGGCAACGGACTGCCCAAGGCCCAGGAAAACACTGAGCTGAGTAAGGCTATGGGGCCCTCGGTGCAGCTGTATAATGTGACACCCGAGTAATTTTGAAACAGGCTTACACACAAATCAGATCAATGTGACACCCGAGTAATTTTGAAACAGGCTTACACACAAATCAGATCAATATTCATCTCCAGAGAGATTGTTGCAGGTTCTCAGAAAAGTAGAATGAATTACTATTTTATAAGAATATTAATTTACAAGAATAATAAAGAAACATCTCCATTCTTGGAAACATATTTAGGTGAGGCCATGAACTCCATGGAAGATAATTTTCATTCATTCACCCATCCATTCATCCATTCATTTATTCATCAAATGTTTACCAAGTGTCTCCTCTGTGCCAGGACTTGTGCTATGTGCTTGATACACAAACATGAACAAGAAATTGCCTACACTCTCCGGAAGCTCATGGACCAGTAGGAGAGACTCAGAAAGTGAAATGGTTGTGGTTCAGTATGCTTGCAGGAAGCCTGGGAGGGTCACCAGCCCGCAGACACCCGTGAAAGGCCCTGGTAGTGGTGTCACTTGAGCTGGATCTTGCAGCACCTTCAGCAATAATCCCTCAGAAATCTATATATTTACGTAACATTGCTTTGCCATTTAACAAGAGATGACCACTAAGTAGATATTGCGTGTGGGGGTAGGGAAGAGATAAAAGGAGTATTAAGTGAAAAATAGGAATTTAAACACTCAAACTGGAATGTTGGAGGGGAGTAAAGGCCATTGTAGGCTCCACCTTTAATGATTAACATTGAGATCTCTACAATTTTAGAGGTTTGTGTACCTGAGCAAATTGCTTAGCATGCTAAGATCCAGCGCCTCATAGGGTTTTTAGGTTTCAGTGAGAGAACACTTGTAAAGCATTTGCTCAGGAGCTGGCTTATTTAAATGTCAATAAATGTCAACTCTTATTATTAATACTGCTATTATCATCAGCAGTGTTCTTTCACTAATTACCCTCTTAATCTCCCTGAATCTCCTCTCCCTGATTTTTGCCTCCATGGAGGGACAGGAACAAATAAAACAAAGAGAATATAAAAAATTAGGGTGTGATGGTGATGATCATCCTCTAGTTAAGAGTTGGTAGAATTAAGAGGATATCCTACAAAGAACAGGAATGCACTGTCCTTTCCCCACCCTATCACAAATCCTGCTTTCAACCCACTGGTCTCTGATCAGAAAGGCAAATGCATTAATGACATGCAGTTATAAAGTATAACTTATAAATCTTCCAGTACCTAAAGCTCTCCTACTAGGAAATTCCTTTTTCTGGTGCAATAAATACAATCCCTGTGAGGGGCAGGAGAGTCGGGGGGTGGGGGAGGGGAGGTAGGGCTATGTGCCTTTTTAAGGTAAAGAGTTGGAATCGAGTCCCCTTTATGAAGCTGGAACTATCCAACGGTTATGGCTTCACTAAAGGATGACTAGAAAATAAATCTTCCCTTAGCACAGGAAGACGACAAGGAAGAGTCCAACCTCATGTTGGCTTTGGACTAAAACTA
This sequence comes from Glossophaga mutica, assembly GCA_039655065.1. Classification (NCBI taxonomy): domain Eukaryota; kingdom Metazoa; phylum Chordata; class Mammalia; order Chiroptera; family Phyllostomidae; genus Glossophaga; species Glossophaga mutica. The sequence continues at coordinate 28,089,902 of CM077308.1, forward strand.
TGTGCATAGACTGGAACTGCTTGCCACCCCCTACCCCCCAGCTGAGAAATCAATATAAAAAGTGACCTCAAGCCAGTGATATTCCAGGGAGTGATAACTTTTGGAACATCTGGCGGAAGCAACCATTTTGACAGACAGATATGAAGGTAAAAATGCATTATTAGGGATGAAGAAGGTCATTTTATAATATATAAAAAAACCCCAATTGACCACTTGCATGTATAGTTGACCCTTGAACAATAGGGGTTCGAACTGCATACACCAACTTACATGCAGGTTTTTTCCATAAATATCTGTACTGTTTTCAATCCGCAGTTTGGAGCATGTGGATGCGGAAGGCCAACTGTATGCTTTGATCTACATCATTTTATATAAAAATTTTCTTACCTACAGGGGATCCTGGAACCCATCCCCCATGGATACTGAAGGACAACTGTAGTAGTTAAATTTGGGGGAGTCAAAAGTTATACATGCAGTTTGGACTGGGCATGGGTCAGTGCCCCCAATCCTGGCATTGTTCAAGGGTCAATGTACTTAATAAAATGGCCTCAAACATGTTTAAAGCAGAAATCAAATTGACTTATAGAGACATTTAAAAATCTATGTGTAATAGGTTTTTAAAAACATCTCACAGTAATTGCGAGACTAAAAGTTAAAAATGTGTAAAGATGTTAAAGGTTTGAACAATGCAATTAACCAGCACAATTTAGTTTATACAAAGTTTATGTAACCCAACAAGTGATTGCTTGCTAGACTACAAAGGACATCTATCAAATACCAAAGACCCAGTAACATACAGGGTATATTCTCTGACCATACTCCAATAAAATATGAACTTGAAAAAGATACGTGAAATTACTCTATATAGGTGAAAGTTAAAGAGAAGGAAAGACACTTTTAAAGACTATTTGGTCAGTGCAATAGGCAGGAGAGTGTACATTATGCTGCAGTGATGCACAGACTAAAATGTTTGAATATCCTGAAACAATGACGGTTTGTTTCTTATTCATGGTACATGTCCAATGTAAGTCAACTGGGAGCTTCTCTTTACAGTTTCCTCACTCCAGCACTCAGCTGGGTGGAGCCTGCACCACCTGGTATATTACCAGTTACAGAGGTAGTAGGAAGAGAATGTGATTCTTAAAGTTTTCTGCACCAAAATAACACATCACTTCCATTCATAATGTAGGCCGAAGCATACCTACTGCCACTATTGCCGTGGCCGAGTTCGAGAGGGCGAGGGCCTGACCAGGAAAGAGAGCTGGACTTGCCAGTGGCCAGCTCTAATGATTATCATGAAGAGGAAATGATCATGAAAATGAGAAAACATATGCATTTAAAAAATAATGAAAATATAACATTAAAACAAGGGATGTAACTAAAGCAGTACATAGAAAATTAAGGAGCTAGCCATCTATTCAAGAAAATAAAGTATCCCAACAATAGTGGGAAAAAGGAAGTAATAAAGATGAGATGCATTAATGAAAGTCACGGAAAACAAAACAGTGTAGAGAATTGAAAACGAATAAAACTGTTAACTTGTTGGGCCTCCCAGAAGCAAACTCGGAAGACAAATGCGTCCTAGACCTATCCATCTAAACTTGATTATTAGATCTTTTACCTATTCTCTCCCTAGAGAAGCATGTAAGGGGGTGGCGAAAGCCAGTCAGGGAACAAGAAGCAAAGCAAAGGTACAACTCAGGCCAGGTCCCATGGAAAACAGCTTCAGCCTGATCCCATAGTGGGCTTCTGAAGTACAAATTATACCTCAGAGTTGTTCCTCTTGGAGGTTTTCATACCCCCACAGTCATCAATTAGTGGCTAAAGGTTAACTGGGGTGGATGTGAATTCCTGCACACTTTAGCTTCCCTGAATAGGCAGGAGAAGTGGCTTCAGCAACCTGAGTCCAGCCCTCTAAAAAACAGTTTTAGTTGCCGACCATTGGAAGCAAAACCACCCTCAGTCTGGAATGGAGATAAAAGGACCCCAGGAAATCTGGGGGTAAGAGTGGGATTGGTTGGACACAGTGTCTACTCCAATTGATTCTTTGGAAAAAAGCCAATAAAATACACATTTAGCAAGATATTTTTTTAAAAAAGACTCAGCAAGCACAAATAATATTAGAAATGAAAAAGGAGTCATAACCGCAGATATAATAAAGATGAAAAAGAAGATAGCATTATGCCAAGAAATATGAAAACATGGAAATGGTCAATGTCTTAGATAAATATGACTCATCAAACCATCCCAAGAAGAAATGGAAGCAGGAGTTCCACCTTTACCTCTAAAGAAATGGAAGCAGTTGTTCAAAGTTTATTCCCTGCTCCTCCATAGGACTAGATGAGTTTGGATAAACATTGGGAAATGTAATTGCATGCTGATGCTGATTTTACCAAAGAATATAAAATAAGGGAACATTTGCCAACTCACACAAGGAGAGTATAAGAAAAAAATATTACAAATCAGTCACATGCATGAATATATGTGCATAAGCAAGCAAATACTGAAAAATTAATGAATGTATTAAAAGAAAATTGGATTGATTTATCATTGGAATACAAAGATGGTTTGACATGAACAAGGTTAAAGGAGAAAAGTCTTGTGATTGTCTCAATAGCGTTTGATAAAATGCAGTACTTATTCATGATTAAAAATTCCCTTAGCCAACTTTTAGCAAAATAGGAATAGAAGGAAACTTTCTTAATTAATAAAGGCTATCTACTGGAAACTTACAGCAAACATTATTAAAGTTGAAATGTTAAAATCTTTTTCTTTAAAAGTGTGAACAAGACAAAGACTCCTGTCAATAGGGGAGACAAAGACTAAAGAAATGGGGAAACATATCGTGTTCATTGATGTGATGACTCAGTATCAAGAAGATATCAATTCCTATAAATTCACTTGCAAATTACAACAAGAGTCTCACTGGAGCTTTTTCTGGAACTCAATCTGGGATCCAGAAATTGATATGAAAGTGTAAAGTTAACATCAAAGACAAGAAGAGAGACGAGATGGGTGAGGGAGGGTGTTGGAATTGTTCCACCACACGTAAAATCACAAAGCTGCAGTAATTAGGAGTGTGGTATCATGACAGGAATGGACAGAACAGAGTTCATAAGCCAACCCACACAGATATGTGAACTTGGCATATGAAGAATATGGCATTCCCAGTGTGCAAGGGAACTGGGAATTAAGTGAGCCTAGAAAACTTGGTTTTCCATTTGAGACAAACATATATTCCTATCTCATGCCTTAGTCCAAATAAACTATAAACTTAAATATCAAAATTGAATATTTAAAACTTATAGAAGAAATTAAGGAAAAATACTTTTATGATTTAGGAGATTTTTAAAAGTTTTTAAACAGTTTTTGGATTTTTTGATTCCTAAACAAGAGAAAGAACAGATGAAATAATTGATAAATATGACTCCATTAAAAGAAAAATAAAACTTCTGGGCACTAATAGTAATCACTGATTGTGAGGTTTAAATATACTATTATATGAAAAGCAGTTAAGCTTCACTGTGTCTGAACACATACTAAGCACTAGCAGGCAATTGCTATTATTTCTTTTATAGGGTATCTTCCCCCTCAATAATTATAATGAAACTAGATTTCCCACGTACTTTTCTCTCTTCAAGACACATCTTTTAGATATGCAGCAAATGATGTAACTAAAGGGAGAGAGCATCATCATCTGAAAAACAACATGAAAATGAGTATTTCATTCTCAGGCAAACTTGGCAATCATTTTAATACAGGAATCTCTTTCATGGGAACCAGTCTTCCTCTGCATGACCTCTGTAGCTTGTGGTCTTTTTTTGGTAATGTTAACATGGTGCACATTCCTCCTGGTGACTTGTTTTGTGTGCCCAAGAATGCAGCTCCTGGCGTCTCAGAGGAATGTAACTGCTGGCAGCCCCCCAGCAGGTCTGACACTGCAGTACTGCTGGGGGCTGAGCTGGTTAGTGTGGCAACCAGGGGCTTTCTCTGCACACAGCTATTGACGCTGGGGCATCGTTTTACTTCTCCATCGGGGCCCTTCCACAGCTACCTCTTGGCGACTCCTGAAATAAAGAAGTGAACTTGGGATTCCTGCTTGTTAGTGGTGTTATCAGAAGAGAAACATTTGTAGAAGTTCTGAAGGTCTTAGTCATCTGACAGATAAAAATCAGAAGATTCTGGGCTTATGTTGATCATGGAGGTGAAAGGTGGCTTTCGTTTTTTTAAAAAAGATCATTCTTCACAATGATGTTATTTCTGGCCCTTTGGCTGAATCCCTATAGTTTCAAAAGGCGATCTCTCTAAACCCACGCTCTTCGGCATTACAAATAAGCCATCACCGTGCGCCCTTTCAGCAGCAGCAATAGCTGTTTTTGCTTCAACTCGCAGCATGGTTCAGAAGGTCAGACGTGACCACAGTATCTCCTGTTATTTCAGGGCTCCCATGTGTTTGCCTTGGCGCCATTTCCTTGGCATTCGGTTTCTCCTATTTTTCCATGGGTTTGGCTTGCAGGAATCAAAGAAGCATAATTCTGAAAATAAGTGCAGTTTGTGAAGATGAAGTCTTCTGAACTGGTGGTGACTGGACACAGCGCGCAGGAATGCACGCCTCCTATTTACATTCAGGAGCTTGGCCTTGACCCTATTTATAGCCAACATGAGCAAGAGTGAAGGTGGAGGGCTGTCCCACTCCGCAGGGCTGGCCAGCGCCTCTCAACTCACTCTCCAGCCAGTCATCAGCCAAGCTCAGCTGTCTCAGTTCAGGGTACCCACTGAGGCCAAAGCTAAAAGCTCAGGAGAGTGACAGACCTCCTTTGATGAATTGTTTTCCGTTTCGGCCTCAGCGACAGCTGATTGCTGCCAATGGGAAGATTCTGTGATTGGTCCGCTGCCGTGGCTTGTTTTGATTCTTGACAGGAGCTCTCTGAAGAATGTGAGTCTGGGACGGAGGTATCCGCTCTGCGTAGCGCACGAGTAGGATCACTGCTGTGGATCACTACAGTGATTCCCAGCCTTGTCTGCCCACTGGGATCCCCTGGAGAGTTTCAAAAACTACTCTTCCCTGGGTTTCACCTCAGGAGGCTGTGATTTAATTGGTCTGCAGGCTCACCTGGACTTTGGAAATTTCAACGTTCCCCAGGTCATTTAGAACCACTGACACGATGGGTAAGAGCCCATCCTTTGAGGTTGCACAGCTCTGGTTTGAGTCTGAACCACAGGATTTAATAACTGTGTGGCTTTGTCTGAGCCATGAAAACTTTCCGGGCCTCAGCTTTCTCATCTCTAATATGGGGGCGATCTTTTCTCTGTTATGTGGTTGTTATGAAGAGTGAGTATAAATATGCTACATTTTTAATACAAAAGAAGTATTGCCTCAATAGTCAGAGATCTGGGTAGCAGTGCAAGCTCCACCATTTCCCCACCATATACTAGACAGAGGATGTGGCTGAGTTCCTAGTGGGGTTTTGGAGTCATATTGACCTGGGTTTGAATCCTGGCTCCACTGTTGGGTCTTGGGTAATTGCCTTTAAGTCTTCATTCCCTTCGTTGATAAAATGGGAATTTGTTCGTACCCTATCAGGTTGATATGAGGATTATATGACACAATATATGTAGGTTGAACAATATGAAATTCTTTTTCTTTTTTTCCTCTCCTCATTTTTTTGAATTTTTTTCAATTTTATTTTAATTGTTGTTTTTGTACAGTTTTCTGTCTTTTACTCCCATCCCAGCCCACCACCCCAGCCCTCCCCACCTCCCTCCCATTTCCACCCCCTCCAGTTTTTGTCCATGTGTCCTTTATACTTGTTCCTATAAATCCTTTCCCTTTCCCCCCCCTGAAATTCCCTCCCCTCTCCCTGATGACTGTCAGCCTGTTCTCAATTTCAGTGTCATTGGTTATATTTTGCTTGTTTGTTTGTTTGAAATTCTTTTTCTTATATAGGTTAAAATGGTAGCATCTCACCAGTCTCATGTGTTTAACCTAATATTAAGTCTTCAAAAATGTTAGTGGCAGTAACTGTTGTTATTACTATTAATCAGTATGACCTTGAGGGAATTACTTCAGAGGGTCTCAGTTTCACCATCCCTAAAATGGACAGGTTAAGGTTTTGTCTTCCTCATAGTACCGTTATAAGGTTTAAATGAGATGATGTTTGTGAAGTCACTTTGAATGTTATAAAATATGAGGAAATCATGATAACTTAGAAAATGTTCTTAGCAGCTGGGAATCTCATGTACATAATGGTAAAATACCGATTCTGGGAAAGTTAGAAGGTACGTCTGCACGGTATGAAGCTTGGGAAGGGAACTGAGTCACACAGAGCCTGGCCTTTGAGATTCAGACAGGAGATCATTTCCGAAGCCCACTCCATGCTCAGCGATGCCCCAGCCTAGTGGAGAACAGAAGAGCAGTGATGCCCGTGGCTCCTGCTGAGCGAGGGCCAGCTCAGCTTACGACTGAGAAAATAGATCGTCTGTGTCGGAATAACTATCACCTTCATGATACCACGTGCCAGGCTCTGCTGAAGTTCCCTACACGCATTAACTCATTTTTCATCCTTTGTGAGGGTCACCATTTTTCATAAGTGAGGAAATTATTATCCCAGTTTTCACAGGTGAGGAAATAGAGACACAGAGGGGTTAAAGAACAGGCCCAAGTCACACAGGCGTAATAATAAAAGACACTCAAGAAATGATGATTGTGAAAAACGTTTGTGGCCATGAATACATTGAAGACCAAAACAAATGATAACAGATGACAAAATGTTTTATCTAGAGCTCTTTTGTGCATCTCTAACCACTTGTACCAGAGCCCTTTTAACTAGAACATACACATCCCTCGTAGGAAATGTGTCATGGGTTATGCTGAGGGCAGATTACCCAAAGGTTTTGGTTCTTGACCTCATTTTCATCCCAGACACATTGGGTGGCCTTGGGTGGGAAAAATAACTTCCCTATGGCTATAGTTTCTCCACCTATAACATGGGTCTAATAATGCTTCCTTTGAAAGCATGTCGTGGAACCTAATTATCATAAAGTCATTTTTTCGTGTGTGCCTCTGATGCAGACTGGAAACCCAAAAGGCCACCCAGATTTGAGCTCTGTGGTGAAATCTTGGCTTCTCTTGGACGGAGACAAGAGTATTGCTTCTTGGTGGGCTTCCAAACCCTTTTTCTGTCTGCTCTTTGCATAGGGCAGTGCTAGGTCTCTTTTTTTCACATGCAGCATTACTTGGAGTAAGTTATCATAAATACCTTGTGACCCAGGAGTAAGTGATACTGGGTATCACAAAGTTACTTAGAAAACATTTGCAACTAATAGGGTCCATTAATGCAATGGCAATGTCACTTGATATGCTCATGATCCAATAGGGTGAATACTGTTCCACGTAGGAAGAACTTACAAAAGATTGACTTTCAGGGCACAGGCAATGTGGGCCTTTTGGAATGGTTCTCCTTGAGTTGCTCTATCTTGGAATCCAGCTGCCAGGCTTCGAGCAGCTCAGGCTACATGGAGAAGCTACATTGTCGGCCCTTCCGTTGACAGCTCCAGCTGAGCTCCCAAGCTGATAGTTGTCATCAGCTGTCAGAATGTGAATGGACCATCTTAGATGTCCAGCTGACATGTGGCTGCATGAAAGACCCCAAATGAGAACCACCCAGCTGATCCCAGTCAACCCACAGAACCAAGAGAGTTAATGAGTATTTGTGGCACTGAGTTTTGGGACGATTTGTTAAGTAGTGTTATGGACTAAATGTGTCCCTCCCTCACATAATTCATATGTTGGAGCCCTAATTCCTAACACAATGTCAAAGCCAGAACTCCTAACGTGATGGTGGGGTCTTTAGGTGGTAATCAGGTGGAGCCCCCGCGATAGGATTAGTGTCCTTACAGGAAGAGGCAGAGAGACTGTGCTTCTCTCTTATCGTCAAGTGCAGATGCAATGAGAAGGTGGCCAGCCTCCTGTAAGCCAGGAAGTGAGTTTTCACCGGGAACTGAATCTGCAGGCACCTTGTTCTTGGACTCCCCTGCCTCAAAACAGTGAGCAATAAATGTCTGTGGTTTAATCCACTCAGTCTACAGTATTTGGTTCAAGCAGCTTGAACTCAGGGTATGACAAGTAGCAATGAAAGTGAGTGGTGCTCCTCTGGCCATGGAAGAGGAGGCCTACTGAGGGTCCCAGGTTCTGGGTTTGGGAAGGTGAGTGGGCGATAGTGCTAGTCACTGAACTAGGAAACCTAGGACGAGGAACAGCTTGGGGATGGGAGAGCAGGAAGAAGTAACTTAACTGTTTTTTTATGATGATCTTAATAATATTCATTCATTTTAGAAAATTTAGAACATAAAAAAGTTAAAAGAAGATTAAAAAAAAAATGCTTGTAATCCTACCATACAGAGCTAACCACTCTTGTTGTTTATTGTAGCTCCTTCCTGGGTTGTTTTTTTCCTGTTGGATATTTTACAATGAAAAAAATTTATATTTAGAATTAGCCATCTGGACTCAGTTCAGGTGATCCCAATTTTGTTGGCAGCATCCAAAGCACCCCAGTCGGGAGCCAGTGGAACATGTGCCTTCCTCTCTCCATCAGGTCTGATCAGGGTGTTGGCCTTGGCCAGGTCAATGTCATAGAGCTTCTTCACAGCCTGTCTGATCTGGCGCTTGTTGGCCTTGACATACACAATACAAGGTATTGTTGTCTTCTGTCTCCATGGTTGACTCCATAGTCAAGGGAACTTGATGACGGCATAATGTTCAAGCTTGTTTCTTCTGGGGGTGCTCTTAGGATATTTGGCTACCTTCAGATCTGCAGTATCTTGGACCGCTGGAAGGTGGGTGATGGGTGGATCTTCTTTTTCTTGTTGCTGTAGACATCTTTTAGCACTGCCTTCTTTGCCTTCAAAGCCTTTTTTTGGCTTCGTCTTTGGGAGGGGCAAGGGCATCCTTTGCTTTCCATGCCATCTTCATGAAAAGGCTGTTTGTTCTCTGTTTTTTATTGTAGAGGCAATTTTCCTCAAACTATCTTAAAACATACTAATCTGGCCTATTTTACAGAGTAAAAATCTTGGACCAAAAAAAAAAAAAATCCAATGTGTACCTGTATCTGCAATCTGACTTCCTTCTGTAAAACTTCAAATAAAAGTAAATGAAATAAATGTTGCTATTGGGAATTATTTGTTTTGGAAAAACAGCTTGCTGTTTTCACCAGGGCTAATCTTCAGGGAAATCCTGGACATTCATCCTTGTGACAGAATTCTTGGCCTGTGACCTAAGCAGCAGGCGAAGTTTTTTGCCTTTAGTGCTTGTAAGAAACAAAATTCACTGGATAATTATTTGTCTGTATAGTCTAAGTGTACAAAGCAAAATGAAACTGGAGACACTCAGGAAAACTATATGGATCACTGGTTGTGCTATACTCCATTTCTTCATTTATCCTTCAAGGAGTTTTTATTGAGTACCTACTGTGTACCAGATCCTGAGGTAAGTCCCAGAGATCCAGTGGCGAACAAAAGTCATTAATTCCCTAATTTTTTCAGTGAGGAAGACAAACCATTAGGCAAAGAGTTTCACAAATAGGTACATAAATACTATGGCAAAAAGTTCATGAACGAGTAGCAATTAAATGCGGTCTCTGTACTCATCCTTGTGCTTGATGTTGTGAGAGCTGTACCACAAGGGCTAAGATGGCATTTGTCCTTGACATCATTACCATCCCACGGGAGAGGTATGTGATGAAGGACCATAAGTGCTTATCTGAGTCATACAGACTCGTGGTCATTGGAGATCATAAAAAAGAAGACACCAGTGTTGTAGCAAATACATTTTTTAATTAGGAAAAATAATATATAATAAACATATAACATGGTAAAGCACTTCAAACAGTACATGAACAGTAATCCTCCTTTCTACCCCAAACTCTAGGCACAGCAGGTGTTAACAGTTTCTTGTGTATTCTAGAAATTTTTCATAGATTCTTGAGACTATGTATATGACAATTTTATTACGTAATTTCCATTGCTTCTGTTAGCCAGAGGAGGTATCCCTCTCAAAGATAACCGAGGTGGAGATCACTATTACTTAATTGTGGGAATGAGACAGTGTAGAAATAGAAATTACCTTTAGGTCTCCCCTCAGCTTTAGTTTCTAAAAATTTAAGCCATTAAGGGAAATGTATAGTTTAGCTGGAAACAAATAATTGGTGAGGGCTGGGGGTGATGACACATAAGAAGAGAGGAGCTATTAACATTTTTAAAAAATCTTACCCTAACATATAGTCAAAGTCTCAGCTTGTTAACTTGCCTTTAAGTCCATTTCTGGAGTTCATGTTGTCAAGTGAACCCAAGCCAGGCACAGCGGCTGTGAGATGGACGGAGAGTGAGTTCGGAGCCCTAGGTTTCTATCTCTGCCTTGCTCACAGGCAGCCGTATCACACTTAGGCAAGTGTCTCTCCCATCACACTGCAATTTGATGAACTGAAAGATGAGTAGGTTAGAATATGACATTATATTGACTGGGACATATCATTTTGCTCATATTAAAGTTATTCTGTGGGACATTTATAGAGTTTGTGTGTGTTTATTGGGTCACAGTGTAAAATGTTTTTCTCAAGTGAGCCATGATCAACAAGTTTGAAAGTCCCTGGACTAGAGAACTCTACGCTATGGGTCTGTAAGTAACTGGCCAACAATTGTAAAAATGAAGGAATTTGAGATTTTTATTGCATTGGGCTTCAGAATGGAAACAACTTCTCCCTGGGGCTCTAGGCAATGGGAATGGAGTGCTTCTTCTCATTTCTGCCAAAGGAACTCACTTAACCCTTAGTTATTTTCTTCTTCTCTAGCCTGACTTTATTTAATGTATTTATGTTTTTTCCTTCTTATTTCTCCTTTTATCTTTCTCTCTTTCTTCTTTCTTTTTGCTCTTACTTTCCCTCATTCTATCTTCCTATATTTTCTTCTCTGTTGTTCTCCTCTTCCTCCCTTTCCTTCCACCATATTGTCTTTCGGATACAGATTTAATCAGCAAGCTCTCCCTCCTGTCAGCACTAAAGATATCTAAGATGTCATTAAGCCCTTAAACTAAATGCTATAGACTCTTTCTATTCAAAGACTGGCTCATGGTCAGCAGCCTGAGCATCACCTGGGAGTTGTTAAAATGCAGCATCTGGGTTCTGCCTCAGACTTACTGAAACAGAACCTGCATTTTAACCAGAACTTACATGATTCTTATGAAAATTCAAGTTTGAGAAACACACTTGATAAGCTGCTATAGCTTTGATCATCTTCTTAAATCAACCCTTTGAAAGTCTGTCATCAAGCCCTTAAACCTAATTATTCAGAGATGCTTCCCATCAACATGGTCATGGAAGACTCTCTATTCTCTCAGAAAATAGATGAGGTTAGGGGTGGGGCAGGTGTGGAGATGTGGGGTGTGGATCCTCAATGGGGAGGTGGTGGCTTTCCCTGAGATTCAAGACAAAGGACAGTTAGTCATGGAGGCAAATGTGTGGCTGTCCTAATAATTACCAGGTCTCGTTTGTCCAGGAATTGTAGGTGATGTGGTTTGTGGTTTCAGGACCTGTTGTAGGTCGTCAGATGCCAGCCTGAGGACATGTTGGTTGGTTTCAGTTGGCTCAGAAAGGGGCATCATTCTATTTGTTTCCTATCTCTGGGAAACATGGAATGGGTTGGAGGTCATCCACCAAGACTGCATCTGTTGTAAGAAGGGTGGCAGATCCTGAATTTCCTGGGACAGTCCCAAGTTAACACCTGACTTCTTGGAAAAATTGTTAATACTGGCCATTTTCATTTGCAAATATGTGTCAATGTGAATGACAAATTGTGGTCACATCAGTTACAGTAGATACAAAAGGAAGCCGACCTTTTTTAGGGACTACTTTATTTGCTAAGGCCCAAAGCCAGGAATAAGATTCCCCCTCAATCAGTGACCCTGATACCAGATGTTTTGGGCCATGTTGGTTACCTGGTATGTTTTGAGCAATTCCCAGATTGGTGCCAGTTCTAAGGTTATACCCTGTCATCTGGGTCTGACCTCTGATTTCTCCAGTCTTGGTTGTCTTCCTGGTTATTCTGCTGTCACCCAGAGCCAGACTGTTTTTCACTTTCTTGAACTTCCGTTGCCATCAATGACACAACAAAGAGTGCATTTCTGTAAATCTCAGATGGCTTCTTTGGTCTTTGTGTCTCCTGATTCACGTTTAGGATAGAAGAGATGGTGCTCCAAATAGCCAATGTGCCTTGTACTCTAGATTGGAAGTAGAAGGCTAATGTATAAGTAGGAGCAAGGAGGCATAACCTTTTTAGACCAATTTATTGCACTGAAATCCTGAAATAGAAACTGGATTTGACACCAGATGGTTAAGAGTGGAAAGATGGACAGCCCTCAAGACACTAGCTTACCGGGACTTGTAAGCATATTCATTCTCAATTCTCCCCCATGCATCTCAAGAGCCAGAAAGCAGATCACATGATCCCAAACTTTGGGGTCTGTAGCTCCCTGTTGTACTTGGCTCCTGCCTATTTAAGGTGGGGCTCAAAAAATCCTTTTCCTCCTTCAGTTCCACCCAGAAACTGCTAGGCGAACTTTCTGGTGGTGCTTGTGGAATTTTGGAGCTGAGTTTTGTTTGTTAATCCTGGGGCGGGCCCCAGCAGATCTGGGGTGAAGGAGCACAAACAGGTGGGCTCTGAGGGATGTCTACACTTGGCTGGAACGCATTGTGGTGTTGTGCATTGTGGTGTTGTCTCGGGGAGCTGGTATTTATTTTTCCAGTCATGCTTAGTCTCGGGAGGTGTTAGATTTCCTTAAAGCCTTTATGACTCATGACCCTACAAGAGCTCAGATTCCACTTCTCTATCTCCTCAACCCCATTTGCCTTGTTCTTTTTTCTTTTTTTAGTTTTTATAAAGATTTTTATTTATTTATTTTTAGAGAGAGAGGATGAAAGGGAGAAAGAGAGGGAGAGAAACATCAAAGTGTGAGAGAAATATCTGTCTCACACACATCCCAACTGGGGACTGGACCTGTAACCCAGACATGTGTTCTGATCAGGAATGGAACTAGTGATCTTTCACTTTGTGGAATGGTGGTCAACCAGCTGAGCCACTCTGGTCAGAGCTACCTTGATCTTCAAAATGAAAATAGCAGAATGTCTTAGAGTGGGCTTTTGTTGAAGAAAACACCTCTGATCAATTTGGGGAAAGCACTTTACAAGCTCAAAAGCACCACACAGTTGGGAGGAAGGATTGTCATCCCAGGGAATTTGTTTGTGATTGGTTTCCCACAAGTGTTTCCAAGTGACCAAACAAGGCTTATCTTTCCAATGGTCCCATTGGAAGCTTATCATCTTCTTCCACATATGCTGCCAGGGCTCCGAGAGTGTTTGGAATTACTTTCAGAGACAGTTTAGGAGGCACAGGAGAGATTTGGTCTCTATAAAGTTTCACCTGATTTTTGATCAAAACACCCCTGTCTGGAATGTTCTGCAGGCTTGTACATAAAACTTGCTACAAAATGCCAGTTGGATTTTTCCAAAAGTCAAAACCTCCTTTCAAAGATTGCAGTCTTGCTATTATTGAGAAAGTCAAATAAATTACACTAAGACATTTCAGACAAGTTCCAGAGAAGAGTTTTAGAAACTCACTGGATTGTTGCTATGTCTTTGGGACAAGGATCCAGCCTAAAGAGGTGACCATTATGGAATTCAAGGCTTGTTTAGAATACAGACAGACACACGCACCTGGGCACAGCAAGAAATATAATAAAAAGACCTCAATTAGCTCGCCTTTTACCATTTCCCTTAGTATTAATACATTGTTTTTTGTTTATTTTATTTTTTATTTTAACTTTATTTCATTTTTGGCAGGAACAACCAATAACTAACCAGTAATTTGATCAACTTATTGATTGATTGATTGATTGATAAATTTATCTATTCATCCAGTCAGTCAAAATCTGCTTGACATCTGACTTTCAAGAGCAAAGGAGACATGGTCACTGCCTGCCTTCAAATGGAAGAGAGATTTGAACATTAATCACCCCAACAAAAGTGAACCGAACCAAACAAAACCCACTACGACAAGTGCCACGAAAGAGAGGAACGTAATGGAGCTAAGAAAGAGTCTGAAGGAGAACTTTTCTGATCAGGGAGAGCCTGGAGGCAGCGTAGCTGTGGTTTGGTGAAGGGCAGGGGACGGCTGGAGAGCAGAGCTCACAGAAAGCCCCTGTAGCAGGAGGGAGGACGGAGAGTTAGAGGAACAGAAGGGAGTGCAGGGTGGCTGCTGGTGAAGGCAGAGCAGGAGATGAGGACAGAGACCTGGGCCATGGAAAGACCACGTGATTTGTGGTCCAAATCACAACACTCAGGAGAATAAAATGAGGGGCCATCAATTACGACCCAAACTGGCATAACCCCAACTGTTTTGGACAAACCAGGGCATATGCTCCTCTGACTTAATGACCACGCTAGAGATTTTTATCTTTATCCTAAAAACGATGCTAAGCAGGGTTTAAGGGGATGAGAATGAAAATATGATCACATTTGCATTTTGAAAAGATCTTTCAGGTTATACTTCAGAGACCGGAATGGTGGTCATTTCCTCAAATGCCAAGAGTCCCAGGTTGATTTGGATAAATCTCTTTATGCTCCAACCTCTTTTCTCCGCTCCCATTCCAGTGCTCAGCACACATCTGTGCAGCAGCTGCAGACCTGGGATTCCAGAGGCTCTGGCTAATTTGTAGAATTATGGGGATGGTGCCTGGCAATGGAGTGTTCCCATTAGTGCTGCTCATGTTCCCATTATAAGCTTGATGCCTTCCACATGCTCCTGTTTTATTCTGATCCTCCAGGGGACAGGCCAGTGATTAACTCTTTGGAGGACTTTGGTCCAGCCTAGTGTCTTTCATTGCTGAGAGTTTCAGAAAAACAGGGACTCTTGCATGTAAGTCAGTGGGAACCATGTCTGGGACCCACAGCGGGTTTTGCTCATATGCCGATGTCCCTTCTAGAACCTCTTCTCTGTCTCTTGGAGAGTCGAAGAGTTTGAAGGAGCTTTACAAGATCTGAATCCCTTCTATGGCCTATTAAAGAGTGCTTGTCCCCGCTCTGAACTCTTCCCAGGACCTCAACCACACTGTCTCCTAGGAATCTGTTCTGAGTTTGCTGACTTTTCTCAGTTTCTGTCGCCACCACTCTGGTCCCAGCCACCATCTCCTCTCACGAGGACCATTGCCGCAGCCTCCTAACTGCTCTCCCTGCTTCCATTTCAGTCTCTCTCTAACCCGCTCCTCATGCCGCAGCCAGAGCTGATTTTTGAAAACAAAAATCAACCAAGTCATTCAGTACAGCTTCTCATAGCCTTTTGATTAAAATCCACTCTCCTTGCTATGCCACACCCCCAAAGCCCTACTTTCTCCCTGTCTCTCCATCATTCTCTCTCACCATTCTCCTGCCCACACACTAGGTTGCAGCACAACCTGCCTTCTTCCATTTCTTTGGACACACAAACTCCTTTTTTTTTTTTTTTTTTTGCTTCAGAGATTTTGTTTGGAACACTCTTCCCATGACTATTTAAGTAACTGTCTCCTTCTCATTCTTTAGGTCTTGTTGAAGTGTCACTTACACAGAAAGGTTTTTCCTGGCCATCTGTTTACAGTGGGTCCCTCCGACCAATGTGTATCTCAGACCCTTTTATTGCTTACTTTATAATGAACCATTAGTAATTATTTATTAGTTTATTTGATGGTTCATTTTGTGTCGACCTGTCTGGCTGGCTGAAATGCGGCCCCCTGGGGTGGGGCTTGTGATTGCCGCCTTCGGTGTGGTGTCTCCAGCACCTGGCACGGAGTGGCTGTGCTCCGTAAAGATGTGTGGGATAAATGAACACGTGGCAGTGGGTTTCCTTTTGTTTAACAACTCCATCTGCTATGAAGTAATTTTAAAATTTGAACCCTGTAGTCATGGTTACTATGTATCACATTTGTCTTTGGAATTCCCTTTTTATAAAAAAGGTCTCCTCCATCCCCCACGTATTTGAAGAGCATTTCTTGTCCTTTCTAAGGCTTATTTTCGCTAGTCCAAACATATCCAGTTTACTTAAAAAAATCCCCAGTTTTTAAAATTTTTACCTTGTGAAATGCCATCTTGTCTGATTCAGCCTATTGTTCTTTCAGCCTATCAAATTCTTTTTTGGATTCAGAATCTCTCATTTACCATAGTGGTTATGCCTCTCATCTCTGAGGCCACTTAGAAATTTGATAAATATGCTATTTAGCCCTCCTATGAGTCTCTAGCAAATATGTTGAATGCCCCTAGAGAGAATTCTTTCTTTAGTCACTGTAAACTTAATGAGCTCCTGGCAAAAATTAGAGACCCTTGCTTTAAATATAAAGCAAAGAGTGGAATATTTTAACCAAGAAACAAATTTTTCTATAGTCGTCTAGATGACATTTCAAATTGGATATGTTGCCTATTTCATACAGTCAACATATTTGAAAAGAAACATAAATTATGGTACATAATAGTTGGCGGACATTTAAATGATCATTTTGAAGACTGTAGGAACACAGGGTAATGATGCATAGTAAGTGGGGAAAGCACAATAAAAGATTATATTATGAGAAAATTTCTTCTCTACTTTGAGTTGTATCTTTCTCATTTATCATGAAAAGCATACATATATATAAAGACTTTATTTATATTCCTATTCTCAAAATAAGTGCTTTCTTTTATGAAACCTCCCTTTCCACAGAATTATGGATCAAAAGATGTCCTGTAGGTGATGGAAGGCATGCAATCTTTTGGGGACTGGGAGAATTAAGTCCTGCCTCGTTTTATAATTCAGAGGGCTTAAAAATATGTTTGCATCTTATTTTCTGAGTTTGTGCTTTCTTTCTTTTGAATGGTACTAATATTGCCTTCCTATGAGACTTACTTTTAGGAAAATTGTGAAATGGATATAATTAAAATTTTTTTCCTTTTTCTTTTATCATTTCTCTGTCCTCAGTTAATGATGTTACATTGTCCCCACTACAGCTGGTCTTACTCTTTAGGACACACAACAAAGCTGACTTGTTCAGAGTACTATTTCCTCATAGCATCTATCTCTATCCTGTTGGAGAGATTTCCTTGGCTCCAAAAAGACTATTGAACATTACAATAACTTGTAAAATTCAGAAAGAATATAAGGAAGAAGAGGCCATCACTCACTGCTCAACCACCCAGAAAAAGCCCTTCCATTTAAAAACAATCAGAAATCCATTTGGTTTAAGGAGCTTATTTATGGCTGATAATGCCTCTTCTGTGGTAAGAATTTTTTCATTCCAAGCTAACTGGCTTTTAAATTCCTGAATTTCAAGGAGTGGCTTATTGGTGGACGTTTTATTCACTGTAATAGGGCTGCCAAAACATTTCTTAGGAAGAAGGGGCTGTTTGCCGTCTTCAAATGAAACCAATAAGACAGTCATTTACTCCACCTTCAAGAAAATGCATCGCTTCTCTTCAAGATCCCATGTGGAGAAGATGCAGCTTAATGCTTTTCCCCTATTTCTTCATTCAACTATTCATCTTGGTCCTCACTTTCCATGCCCAGGCACCTCTCCAACTCCCAATGACAGCTATTAAGGCAGGCCACCCAGCTAGTCTCAGTCTTCTCCGAATTCCTGTTATGCTTTATTGTCTCTTTTACTTGCCTTTTTTCAGCCTTGTATTCTTCTCAAGTTGTTTCTTATAAAGAAGGCCTGCCTTTCATCTAGACATGACTCCAAGGGCCAAATCTGTGCCTTACACAAAACAAATTTCATCAGAATGCTTAAGGTCTTTAGGGCTGGTGCATCTTACTGTAAATGTATTACTCAAAACTAATCAGAATGTTCCCTTAGAATATATTCAAAACAACTAATTCTTCTTTCATGTCTCCTTAATAAAGATGAGAGAATATTAGAAAACTTTCCAGAGTTTTTGAAATACTTGCAGTTTCAGCATCCTGGAATAGGTTCTTATTGCCAAAACTTTACGGTTGAAGCAAAATATAGAATCCACAGTTGCATCATTTCTCTCATTCTTTATCCCCAAGACTTGGCCTGTAGTCATCAACAGCACTTGAGGTGTCCAAGTTGATGACCAAAGTGGTTAGGAAAGATCATGTCAGTGAAGCAAGAGCACCTCACTGTTGTGGCAGAGCCCACTCACCTGATCAGTGGGGATAGCAGGGCAGCAGCCGCAGACCAGGGAGTCTGATGCATTGAGTTTCCAAGGAAGAGTGTAAATCACATGTAATCTCTCAAGGGGTGTGGGTGGGGAGGTGCATTATGGTGCTTGAACCTAGAAACTTATTTCATAGCAGTCCCCCCCCACCATTTTCTTTTGAACTTCTCTGGGCCTATCATGGAAAAAATCTACTGCTGAACATGTAATGGGTGAAAATATAGAATAAAGATTCAGAGTCTGGCACGTAGAAAGCATACAATAAATATTTAGTTGCTGGATGAAATAGCACACAGATTTCAACACTGCCTTTGCCTCTAATTTTCAAGCAACCTTGGAAAGCTGATGAACCTCTGTAAGCCCTGGTTTTTTTCATCTATAAAATATGGATGCTAGTGCCTTTCTTAAAGGACTGCATGTGAGGATTAAAATACAGAGTACAGTGATTTTTAAAAAGTAAAAGAGTAATACTTGCTATTATTGTTATTAGTAGGTAATGCCTGTAAATTAAGACTCTTCTAGTTGTATTTTGGTGTTGGGAATTTTTTATTATACTTTTTCTCTGTTTTCAGTCTAGTTGTCCGGTGTACATCTGAGTACACCACAGGGCTTCAATAACTGTTTGTTGCTGTACCCTTGCAAAGACAAGATTAAAATCTGTTTTCTTCATTCTTCTTCTAGCCCAACAATAGAACCCCCTCATTATTCACCGAATAATTGCAGTGAAGCTGATTAATGGTGGCAAAAAATGTTACATGTGTGATAAATGCCAGATAAATCTTATAAGGGTAAAATTGCTATCTATATCATGAGTGTATTTCTGGGGAGGAAATACTTAATAATTTCAAGAGCAAGTTGACCTGCTCCAGCCAGAGCCATGGACCTCCAGTGGCCTGGTGCAATCTGTAGAAGGAATTGGGCTCTTTGAGAGCAAATGATCAAACTCTGCAGAAACTAATCTACAAAATTCTGTTCCCATTTTGCACTTCTTGCTCTTACAATCAACCATACCTCCTGGTCTTCATGCTCTTGTGTTGTCCCCACCTTGACTCTGGGTGTGGCCAGTGACTTGCTTTGGCCAATGGGATCTCAATACATATGATGCAAGCAGAGTCTCGATGAACGGCCTCCAGGATCACTTCCTCTTGCCATCCAGGCTCCATGCTGTAAAGATGCTCCAGCCAGGCCACTAAATGATGAGAGGCCATGTGGAAAGACCCTGATGGATGAGAGCCAACTTAGTCATGTCTCAGCTGGGCTCACAGCTGAGTGCAGCACTGGAGTGACCTCAGCTCTACTCCAGATGACCTCCCACCTAAGTCCTGTCAACCCAGAGATGTGTGAAATATAATAATATTTTGTTATATTGAGGCATTGAATTTTGGGTATCTTCTTTATGTAGCAATAAATAATGGACACATAGTCTCTTTCCTCTTGTCATTTGCTCTCAAAGAACCTGTTTCTTTCTGCAGATTGCACCAGACCACTGGGTGTCCATTGCTCTGGCTGGAGCAGGTCAGCCTTGAAATTATTAAGAATTTCCTTCCCAGAAATACACTCATGACATAGGACCAATGGACAGACTAAATGGAAGTATTGCCTGTTATACCTCCAACAAATAATCTTGGTGTTCACAACAGGCAGCCCTTGTTTAGCCTGGAAGGAGATTATGCATATCCTCAGATGTCTTGCTTTTATCAATGCAAACACTGAGACTCAGAAAGAATAAGTAACTTGTTCCAGATCACTTGTCTAAGTCTTCCAATGAAGCCTTCAATGATCCTTCCATTAAGTGCCCTAAGAATATGTTTAGTTTCAAAGGAAATTTCAAACCAAAAGCATGTCATGGTATCCAACTTATATATAACAGTTTTTATCTACTCACACAACAATCTGTGATGACTGTGTATAATTCTTTACTAACTTGAAATAATAATTTAAATATCTTATGAGATCCATGTTGTCCATGGAAATTAACAGCTAATTGAGCCCAGGGAGTAAAGTGCTGGCTAAAATACAGATATCTTCAGAAGAAGTAGAGAAATGATTCATACAGATTTTTTCAATACTTGTTCAATTATAGGCCACATACAACATTATATTAGTTTCAGTTGTACAACATAGTGATCAGACATTTATATAACAAAGTGATTGCTCTGATAAGTCTAGTGCCAATACATTCCTTATGCTGTACTTGGATTCTCACTAAAAGTTACACTAGGCCTTGAAGAGTAAAAAAAATGATGTCTCGCTTCTGCAAACACACTCATCTGTTGTTCACTTTTTTTTTTTGGTGCCAGGCACTGTGGTCTATAGGGATCTAGAGGGAATGAGACAGTTCTTGTCCTCAAGAGGATTTGACTCAAAGGTTAAGTGACTTACTCAGATTCACAAGGCTAGTTAGTGTTGGATGGGGGCTGCAGCTAAGGACTAGTCACCCTAGTGGGTGGCAACCAAGTGCCAGATGGCCTTCTACAGTTGTGAGCCATGCTTAATTTTTTGTAATTATGGCCTCAACAGGTGATGTATTCCTTGGGCCCCTATCTCCTTTTAAGATTACAGTCATGAATTCTGAGCGCTTTGCCATAGTTTATGCTTTCTAAGACTCCCCTTTATGTGTCAAGTAAAGCTTTCTTATAGATTAAATTCAGCTTTTCTTTCTCTCCTTCATTGGGACAGGGGTATGATCTATGCTATGGTGTTATAGTTGCATTCCTAAGAAGCCTCTTTGTAAAAATCACTTTAAAAATAATTATTTCAAAGAGAAAATGGGGGATTTAGCCTCAAAATAATAGAGTAATTTTGCCTGCAGGCATTTCAATAATACTGGTGTTTTTATAGCTTTAAGTCTGTAGTTGTAAAGCTAAATATCCCTGGGCCATCCAGCTTTGATTACATCTAGCTTTTGATCAGGAGGCATGGCCTTTGTTTTTCAATCCTCACCAAGACTATTGTTGGCACAAGGCTTCTTAGCCATTTTTATCACATTTTTCACCCATTGTTGGATAAACATATCACAGAGTCACTCAAACAAAGCAGCTGACAGCAAGTTTTTTTTTCTCTTTGCTGATATAATGTTAGTTCTAGCATTACAACCATGTGCATAATGAAAATCACATGTCCCATTATTGATTCAACAAATATTTTTTGATGCCTACGTAGTCAGGCACTGAGCCAGGCACTGGGGATGTAGCGGTAAACAAGATAGACCAGCCCTTGCTGTTGTGCAGGCTGCATTCTAATGGAGGAGATGATCCCTTAACACCCAATATAATGTCATGTGGTATAAGTGGTATGAAAAAAGATGGAGTCGGAGAGGGACCACTGGCTGAGTTATGCTTGGAGTCATTAAAGGGGCTTTGAATTTTGTTCTGAATGTGATAGAAGCCATCAGAAGTTTTTGAGCAGAGGAATGATCTAATACATTAATATGTTAGAAAATCTATTCTGGCTGCTGTAGGACAGATTGTAGAAGGTTAAAAAGGATAGATGGAGAAAGTTAGGGGATGACCGTAGCCTGGATTCCTCCATAAAGCTGAGCCTAGACAAGGGGTTGTTTATAGGAAGTGTGTTTTGGAAAGTGATCCAAGGAACAGAAGGGGAGGCATAGGATGGGTGAGACAAGAAAGAAGGCATTGCTATATTCCACCAGGGGTGTCTGGGAGGCCAAGTGGGAATTCACCTCTGAACTGTTCAGCTCCTATCCTCCGCTGGTCCACGGTTGCCCACTCGGGTGTTCGCTCCTTGGCCTCCCTTGTGCACGAAGCAGAATGACGGAGTAGTTCCTGCAACTTCCCATATTCCGAGCAGCAGGGGCAGAAGCAAGATTCTCTGGGGCTGCTGAGGCACAGTGAGGGCACCTACTCAAGAGTCATCTGATCCAGAAGCAAGTGTAGTGAGAGATGATGGGGGCTCAGACTTGGACAGCCGTGGGGAGGTGCTGAGAAGTGGGGACGTGCTGAGAAGTGAGCAGCTCCCCGGGTTCTATCCCAATCACTTTGTGAAAATTTGCATTGGACTAAAAATGTCTATATTTTTGCAGTGAAACAGACCACTGATTTTTCAACATCTTGCCTCTGTGGTGTTATCTCCACTTCATAGTCCTGCTCTCATGCCTGCTCACACAACTACCCATTTTGTGGACCTCAAAGTTTACCATTTAAAACAAAGAAATTGATGAATGAAGATTTAATAACCTGTAAAGAAGCATCTTTCACATATATGTCTTCTTTATTTAACATATTTGATGGATTGTACAGGCCAATGAAGGTGATGTAATGGGAGCAAACTCGAATGGTCTGTATGTTTGGAAAGGAAAATGTACTTTGTTTTAGACAAATGTCTTCAAGGATAGAAGACTTATGGACAATTTCAAAAATGTCTGTTTAAAAGTTAAAAAACAAAAGAATATCCCTCCATTGGTCATGGTTATTCAAGTTTCTTATATCATGCTAACTGAAGGCCAGGAGTCCAATTTTCATGGTATGAAATGCAACATTTTGAAAAATAATATGCATTGGGGTGTTTCTCAGGAAAAGGAAAACATCTGTAATTTGTTTTTAAAAATCTCCTGGTGGATAAAGGTGCCTAGAAGAGTACTCTGGGGAAGAGCGGTCCAAAGAACGTGGCCAAAGGCCACAATAAGGAGGCTGAGTGGAAATGCTTTGTGGCATCCGAGGTCGCTGTGCATCTTCTGGGGAGTGTTTCAGGATGCGCTTGGGGAAGCCTTGTCTCCCTTGCCTTGTCTCCCTATCAAGTTGGCTCTGCTACATTTTCATTATTCTCTACCATCCCTGTAAGGTTGTTTTGTGTGATCTCACTTAGGCAAAGTGTGAATAATACTTTTACTACTACTAATTTCAGTTTAATCAGTCCTCTGTTAGGCAAGCACTGTGCCAAGCCCTAAACATACCTATGTATTGGAAAAGAACAAGTATTTTCTTAGTAGAGGATGTGAGAATTCTTTGTGGAGAGAGACATCTTTTGCAGAAAAGTTTCTTCAACTCGCTGAGGCATGGAAGGAAGCTTCTGGGGTCTGGAGGTAGGGGTTTCAGGCTATCCCCAGGTTTAAAAATAAGGAGGACTCCTTGTGTTAGCAAGTGGGATAAAAAGGAGATGCTAGAGCTTCCGAGAACTGCTGTATGATGAGGGTGAGGAAAGAAGAGGCACCCCATGGCTCGAACCAGGAGCAGTGACATGGGAATTAAGCCTGTCTACTGGGGACTCTTTAACTGAACCATTTGTACTCCTTGTGCAGTGAGCCCTCCTGCTGACAAATCTTTATTATAATTATGAGTCATGATTTACAGGGAAAGAGCTGTTTGGTTTCAAGGTGGACTTCAAACTAACACACTCAGGTTTTGCAAATAAGTTGGAGAAAGGCCAATAACTGGTTAATGCTCAAGAGACAATAATGTGAGTGACTAAGAATATGCATTTGAATCCTAGCTCTATCATGTTTTAGTGTTTCTCCATTTGCTCCTCCTGTTCTCAGCATTACTTTGTGCCCTGGGAGGCTGACCTCTGTTTACATTGTTATATCACCTGGACTCCCCTAATCTAGGACTTCCAGTTGAGCTTGATCAATGAAATGGGAGGCACTGGCAGAAGATTAGAGGATGGGAGAAAAGAGAGATCAGAATGTTAATTCCCTCTGTCCTTCCCTGCCAAACTGTGGTTTTGGCAGTGACTTGGTTTCTCTATCCATAGCCATCTCTCCAAGTGTATATAGCTCTCACCTGGTCTCTACTACATCAATCTCTCTTCTTGTCCCTTCAGGCCTAGAGGTGATAATGACTTTCTGTTGGGTAGTCCATGAATCCATCTTATATTTTTTTCTTAATTCTGCCACACATGAAACACTCTGGTCCCCTGTGAACATGCCTACCTCCCTGATTGTTTCAGTGAGTATCCTTGTGCAAGTATTTAACTGTTTTGTACCTCTGTTTTTACATCTGCAAAATGGGATTGGTATTTGTATATAGCACACAGCATTAATTGTTGGTAGATTAAACCAATTAACAAACATAGAAGTACTTTGTATATAATAAGTAATGTAGTAATAACAAATAATTATGTTATTTATTACAGTGATAGTAAGTAAAGTTTCTTATTTTATCCTTAAAATAATTCTATAAGGCAGATATTATTTTCCTTAGTTTGCAAATGGAAAAAAAAAAAAACTAAGGCCTAGTGAAATTTAGATAACAGAGTTGTGATTCAAGAACTAGGTCAAATTGGGAAGCTTTTTTTTTTTTTTTTTTTCACTTCATTGCATAAAATGAGATTTCCCACCTAGTTAAAGGGGAAAGAATAAATAGTAAGATTAGTAGCCAGCAAAAAGCATGCTGAAATACTCTGGTTATCATGGAGTATTCAGGAGACTTGTTTTTAAAGAAACCAATCTCCTAGAAGTGACTTTGGACAATAAAAAGGACATTTGTCAATGTCAGATCATGAAACACAGCCTTCCCCCCTCTCTCTACACCCCAAACAGAGCTTGTCACTTAGATTCCTTTTTTTTTTAAGCCAAATTGATTTTTTCTTTTGGCTTCAAGGACCTTCACTTTTTAGTATGCTTCTGTGTCCTCAAGACTTGATTCTTATAAAGGACTATTTTCATCTTCCTTATTGCCCGCTGAAAAGGTCTGAAAGCCGTGATTAATGAAACAATCCTCACTGTCATTTCCCAAGGCAGTGCTTTTGTAGTGAAAGTCAGATGGAAAAGTGAAACTGGAAGGGCTCAGTTTCACATTAAACCTTCATTTAAAAACCTGACTGCTATGTGAAGGGAGACAAGGAGACAATGAATGTAATCAAACTGGATTTGTCTAAGCCAGTGATACAGCATCTCCTGAAACTTCTTTTGAAGGAAATAAATTCCTTTTGGCTTCTATAGGAGAGGTATTATCTTTCAGACTAAAAACAAAATGATGGGCCCCAGACAGAGATAACTTGGTAAAATGTGTGTGCCAAGTTCTAGTCAACAGTCTCCTCTGCAGTAGGTGGGCCAGGAGGAAGATGTGCAGAGTAGCTATGTCAGAGATTGGCTAGAGGTGTCAAGAATGATAGTTCTGAACATCAGCAACCTGGCTGGATAAGGTGTCCCTCATTTTTACTCCCCTTACCAACAACAATTTGGCATCCATCTACAGACACGGCTGCCTTGGTGGGAGCTGTGGGATCTAGCACCATAGGCCACAGGATCCAAAAGGAGTATTTCCACTGAAGCACTGGTTAATAGACATAGAGATTTACAGATCTCAGACCCAGCTGTAGACTCTGCAGTGGTCCATGAACTGGCTCTAGCTGGGAGCCCTGAAGGACACTCTCTTACACAATCACTTTTGTATAAGAAATTCTTTCTGGCTGCTCAGGATTCCCCAGAGAAGTTCTAGCACACCACTGGAGGGAAATAAATATACATTTAAGAGGGTAAGAGGAACAGTTTGACTTTACTCTGTCACCCTCCCCCCAAGGCAGAACAGACCTTGGTGAGAGACCTTAGCCGTGACTTCTCCTTGAGGGAAAGTGAGAGTGTATATGCAAGAACTCAGCTTCCCCAACTATGCAGGACTCTGTCAAAGAGGCTCCTTTCTCTTTCACCTCATGCAGAAGAATTAATATTGTTAAAATGTTCACACTATCCAAAGCCATCTATATACTGAATGCAATCTTGTCAAAATTCCAATGGTGTTTTACATAGAAATTAAAAAATCATCCTAAAATTCATATGGAGCCACAAAAGACCCTGAATAGTCAAAGCAGTCTTGAGAAAGAACAAAGCTAGAGTCATCACACCTTGATTTATTTATTTATACTTTATTTTGATTTTAAACTATATAACAAAGCCATAGTAATCAAAATAGTATGGCACTGGCATAAATACAGACAGATAGACCAATGGAACAGAATTGAAAGATGAAAACAAACTCCTGCAGATACAATCTAACAATTCCATTTTTGTGCATATATCAAAGTAAAAGAAATCAGGATTTTGAAGATAGCTGCACTCCCATATTCACTACAGCATTATTCATAACAGCCAAGATATGGAAACAACTTCAGTGTCCATCAATGGATGAATGGATAAAGAAGATATCACACACACACACACACACACACACACACACACACACACACACAGGAATGTTATCCAACCACGAGAAAGAAAATCCTGCCATTCGCTACAACATGGCTGAATCTGAGGGCATTATGCTAAGTGAATCAGTCTAACAGAGAAATACAAATATCATGTATATGTGGAATCTAAAAAAGCTGAACTTAGAGAAATAGTAGGACAGTGGTTGCCAGGGGCTGGAGAGGTGGGGAAATGGGGAGATATTGGTCAAAGTGTACAAACTTTCAATTAGAAAATAGGTAAGTTCTGAGCATGTAATGTACAGCATGGTGATTATAACTAACAATACTGTATTGTATGCTTAAAAGTTACTAAGAGAGTTCATTGTTCTCACCACAAAAAAGAATCAGTAATTATGTGAGGCGATGAAGGTGTTAATTAACCCTCCTGTGCTGGTCATTCTGCCAAGATGTGTGTGTCAGATCATCATACTATAAACTTAAATGTACACAATGTTAGATGTTAATTATATCTTGATAAAGGTTGCAAAAAAAGAATGATGGTTATATCTGGAAAGGCATACTGAGCATAGAAAATTAGAATTAACTAGATGTATAGTGAGAAAAGAAATATATAATCTCAGAGAAAAATAATCCACTTGGAAGGTAATAGGGAAAGAATTTGATAGCATGAGAGAAAGGTTAAGCATAATGCATTTGATTTGATAAGGCTTTTGACGGAGGTCATCATTCACTTGTCCCTTTGTATAGATTCATACTCAATTCATCAACCTTTTTTCGCTCCCTATTCCCATCGGGCTTGGCTGGTGCAGGGTGGCACCTGCATTAGCACGGGTAGCTACCTTTGACAAGAAACAGTCTTTCCATGGCAGTGACAAGTGCAGTGAAGTTTATTTTGTGTTCACTTCATGGTCCAGTGAAGATCAATAGAACAGGTTTGCAAAATTCACTTCCTTTTATCTCGAAATCTATTTCACCAGTCCTTCTTACCCCTCTCCTAACTATAGGAACCCTACCATCAGGAATAGTCCTTGTCTGTGTGGTCTTTACCATCACCCTTACCGTTATTGCCAACAGGTGAATAAGAGCAACCAGCATTCATTGAGTGTTGCTGTGTGTCAGTTACCACAGGAAACAGTACAGATAGTTTATCTCATTGAACCTTTACAAAGGATCACCATGAATCAATAGATTAGGAAACTGAGGCTTGGAATCTCATAGTCAGGAAAGTGGAGCTACAATTCAGACCTATATCCATTCAAATCCTAAATTTTGTATTCTTTATCATTTCTTTATAGTGCCTGCTATGCCCTAAATATAGAGAAGAAAATTAAAAAAGATAGGGAGTATCAGTACAATTCACTTTCCAGTTAGAATGAAATGGAGAAAGCACTGGAAGATTCAGTCCATTCTTAGGGACTGAACCTCACGTCCCCCTGGTCCCTAAGCCCTGCAACCTGACTTTGCCTACTATTTTTCTCTTGAACCCAGAGTGAAACCCAGCCTTTCCTGGGTTTGCACAAAGCCCCACTCACAGAAAGCCATGCAGGTATTTACTAGATTTTACTGAAATTTTGTGATGTGGTTGGGGAATAGAAGAATAGTTTATATTATCAAAAAGCAAAGAACTTCACATTGAACGTCAGAAATCCCTTTTCCTAGACACCCCCCTTCCGCGCCCCCCGAGTGCTCAGACCTTGTACTAGGGGCTTTGTCCTAGCTTCAGGACACATGCTCTGCTGGTCCCTTTCACCTTCTGTCCTGGACTGACCCCAAACCCCACCTTATTCTATCAATTACAGCCATTTGGTTTTCTCTAGCTTCAAATTTGGCTTCATGCTCACCTTTGTGAATCCAAATTCGTGAAGGTGCTCAATAGAACACAAGGGCTTTCGATATAACTGATTTCCTCTTTAAAAGGCACATGGTAGAAATTTCCTGTCCCACCCTCTGTAGAACCACCGCCTGTTGAGACTGGGCTCATTCAGGCCAGGACCC
Organism: Glossophaga mutica; assembly: GCA_039655065.1. Lineage (NCBI taxonomy): Eukaryota > Metazoa > Chordata > Mammalia > Chiroptera > Phyllostomidae > Glossophaga > Glossophaga mutica. Next base: position 28,118,224 of record CM077308.1, read on the forward strand.
AGCAGAACCTTCTCGGGTGAATGCTAATGGTACCTTCAGAGTCTCCTGACAGCATGAATCAGGCAGATTCCCTGGAGAGCATTTTCGGGCCTGGGTCTCTGCCCTCTCCTGCCTCTGGGTTAGGCTGGGGTTTCTGGAACCCAGATGATTCCTTTGGGCTGTTGGGCTCCTTAAAGGCCATTTGGCACTCTGTAAAACCTGTTTATTAAAGGAAACAGTAGGACTGCTTTCCCTTTAGTAGTCTAGCCCTGGGAAGTTTGACCAACTTGGGGAGGTCTGATGGGGAATGCTGTAGACTTTGAGGTGGTGGTTGAGCCTGTTTGGCAAGGCAATAGCAAGGCTATAGAGGCAAGACATGGCTGGTTGAGCTCTGAGGCCAAGTTCCTGGTGGTCAGGAAAGCCCAGTGAGAGCACTATAAAAAATAATAACAGCAGTTAAGCCATTCAAGGGTCCAGTTTTGAGCTGAAATTCCAGATTTTGCTTTTTTTTCCCCTTCACTTTTGAGGTTTGGCTCACCGCTTTTTCCCCTCTCCTGAGATCCTGTTGACACATGAGTGTTATTAAGGCTTCTGGAGGGTGGGGTGAAGGGTGACCATGTCACAAAGGGAGGCTAATTGGCTAGGACTCCCCCCTCCACTCCCTCCAGCTGGCCTGAATCTCTTTGGTTTTTAGTTCTTCCTAAAGGATCTTGGCATTGGTGGCCTGTGTCTCTTTTCAAAATAATTAAAACCAAAGGAATTCAAATTAGGCCCTTTCTTGCTGTCAGTGCTGTTTTGCCCTACTTTGCAAGGTCTGGGAAGCAGGGTACCATTGGGACATTTTGGCTCCCTACCTGGACTTGAGCTCAGTTAACTCCTTCTGCAGAGTGTGTCCATGCCACCCCCTGAAGCAGGAATGGTGAATTCTGGGCACCTGTGAGGCTCTTTCCACTCTCGAAACTTGTGGCAGAAATTGCTAATGGAGCAAGGAATTAATTTTTTCCCCAGCTGAGCCTCAATAGAATTATGATCCTTGTTTTTTTTTAAATAATGAATTTAGTTTTTTAATTGGAGGTAACATTATTTAAACATTATACAAATTTCAAGCATACAACATTATAATTCAATACATGTAAACTCTATTGGTGCTCCCCACCAGAAGTCTAGTTTCCACTGTTTACCATATATTTGACCCCATTTATCCATTTCACCCTTCATCCACCCTTCCCCCTCTGGTAACTACTTTTCTGTTTTCTGTATCTATGTGTTTATTTTGTTTGTTGCTATTTTGTTTTATATTTGCATGTAAGTGAAATCATTCCATTTTTTTTCTTTTCTGACTGATTTCATTTAGCACAATACCCTCAAGATCCATCTATGTTGTTACAAATGGTAATATTCCATCTTACTCTATTGTGGAGTAGTATTTAATATGTATGTATACTACATCTTGTTTATTCATTCATCTGTTGATGGGCACATAGGTTGCCTTCATATCTTGGCTATTCTAAATAATGCTGCTATGAACATAAGGTTAGATATATCTTTTTACATCAGTGTTTTCTTATTCTTTGGATACATACACAGAAGAGGAATTTATGGATTCATGATCCTTCTTAATACAACTCTCCCAGGAGCTACTACCAGTAGTCAAGGTTAGTGTAGGGGATGGAATCTATTTAGCATCTTTGTTTTTACCCTAAATCTCTCTGAGGCCCAAAAGGCATTGTCTTCTTGGTAGAGGCTTGACCAAAGGCCAGGTTAATTGTATAAATTGTAGGTTTGCTTTAGAATCCAAAAGAAACTTGTTCCTTGGTCTTCAGACTTCTTGAACCTTTATTCTCCTCTCCCCCATTTACCTCTACACTTCTTCTTCTTCTTCAAAATGCACTCTAGCTTCCCAGGGAAGGTTCTCTGCTTTCTAAGGTATATGCTATCAGTTATTAAAGGGCCCACTGAATTCAAATGAGACTCCCTCAGCCAGGTTTATACCACTTATGGTGAATCTTTTCGGGTTCTGCCTTCAGTTAAAATGAAAAATATGTTACCTGGAATAACTGAGCTGCCTGGAGTTTCTGGAGTGGTGAGTGGGAAGCAGCTGAGTGTTTAAGACTCAGGGCACTGGGGCAGACAGAGCTGGACTCAAACTGCAGCTGGACCACTTGCCTGCTGGGTGACCTTTGAGAAATTGACTCAACCTCTTTGAACATACATTTTATCCCCAGTAAAATAGGAAGTTCTTATCTCATGTTTTATTGTAAGGACAAGATGTGTTCTTACCTGTAAGGTACTTGGCACAGTTTGGCAAATTCTGGGCACTGTGTGGCCCCTTCTACCCCCAAATTTGTAGAAGATATTATTAAGTGGACCAAGGCATTTGATAAATTTGTGCTGATTTTATCCTTATTCCTTATCTGCCTGACAAAGAGGTGACCTTAGTTGTCCAAAGTCACACAGATTCTAGGTCTGCTGGGCCTCAAAGATTATGTTCTTAGCCCCTTTGATGCCTCCTAGTTGACTTTAGACAAGCTACTCTGATCTTTGCATCCTAGAGAGAGAAGAGTTTCTTCACCAGTAAAATAGAGATAATATAATCCTTCTGATTGAACTGTTGTAAGAATTGGATTAGTACTTGTAGCATAGGGCTTGAGCTGTTGCAAATATATACTATCACATATTTACCATCATCATCAATTACTATCATTATTACTGTTATTGGGTTGACCAAAAAGTTCGTCCAGTTTTTTCCCATAAGATGGCTCTAGTAGTGCTTAGTTGTCTTTAACTTCATTCCAAACAATTTGGTTAGATTGTTTTGTGTCAGCTGTTGTATCAGCGTGCATTTAAAAAAACCTTATCTAAATTGGTGAATTTTTGCGTAACCACGTTAATAGTGAAGATGGAAGAAAATGTGCAACATTTTCAGCATATTATGCTTTACGGTTTCAAGAAAGGTAAAAATGCAACCGAAACACACAAAAAACACTGGAGCAGCGTATGGAGAAGGTGCGGTGACTGATCAATCATGTCAAAGGTGGTGCGAAGTTTTATGCTGGAGATTTCTCATGGTTGATGCTCCACAGTCGGGTAAAGCAGTTGAAGTTGAAAGCGATCGAATTGAGACCAATCAAATGTTACACCACATGGAGGGAGATTGCTGACATTTTCAAAAGATGCAAATCAATAAAGTTATTGGTAAAAATGAAAAATATGTCTTTTATTTTATGGGAAAAAACATATGATATTTTGGCCAACCCAGCGTGTTTTGTTTTGTTTTGTTTTCCAAATCCACTCCCTCTTTTCCTAGCACCTAGCACTGTTGTTGGCACATTACAGGTATTTAGTATGTGTAAGTAGCTCTGTTGGGGCAACATATGGTATTATCACTCCAGTGAGGAAGGAGAAACAAATGACTGTTCAGGCTGAGAACTCTGGCTGACCTCTGGCATCCTCATAAACAATTCCAGGAAACCCATTTCTCACTACCTTGGGAAAAGCCTGGAGAAGTAACTCAGCCAAGCAAGGATCAGAAGCTCCTTTCAGCCCCTGCAGGATCTTGGCTGTTTGTGGCCATCCTGTAGAGGCTGGCCTTCTCGCTGGTCAGTGAGATAAGAGCTGTTCTTCCTAGGTCCATGAGGTTAGAGCTGTTAGGCTTCCTGTGTGTGGACAGGGCCGATGTGGGAAAGATCTCATGAATGGTTGTGTCCCTCTCTTTAACACCCAGTGCTTGAAATAGACCACTCTTGAGGTTGTTGAGAGAGGGATGTTTTGTCCCAAAGAGCTTTAAGAAAAGCAGAATTCTCTGTGTTTTGGTCTAAGCTAACCAAAGTTTTATTATCCAGATTATGACACTTGCCCATCTGGGGGAAGAATCACTGTGATTCAGGCCGTCTTCCTTAAACACTTGTGATCATTTCCTTCTTCAAAACATGTCAGTTCTGTCGATGGCAGCTTTGCATCTCTGTTGGCTACAGGAAGACAGCACCTCGCTTTCAGTCTGCACATAGCCATTGTTCCTCATGGTTCATCTATTCAAGAAAATAATTAAAAAACTTTTCATTTTAGAATAATTGTAGATTTACAGAAAAGTTGCAAAAGTAGTTGTCGTATACCTTTACCCAAAGGGAATTCCCACATACTTTCACCCAACCTTCCCTAACATTTTACACAATCATGGTATATTTGTCAAACTAAGAAATTAATATTGGAGGGAAGATGGTTTGTTAGGGTACGAACCTGCCATCTTCTCAGATCATGGGCCATCTGAATCAGGTGCCCATAAAGATTCCAAAAAAAAAAAAAAGGAGAAATTAATATTGGTATCTTGCTATGAACTAAGCTATAGCCTTATTTTTGGATTTTAGCAATTTTTCCACTTGTGTCTTTTCTTTAAAATTTTATAATCCTATCCAGGATTTCACATTTTTAAAAATTGTTGTGTTTCCTTAGTCTTCTTCTCTTACCTGTAATAGTTTTTGAGTTTTTCTTTTTTTTTTTTTATGTCATTCACAAATGTTTTGCATGCAGAATGTTTCTCTATTGGGTTGGTCTGATACACCTGTTTATTTCAATATTTTTTTATTTATAATAGTTTTAGATGTACAAAAATTGCGAACATAGCACAGAGAGGTCCACATACCCCACACCCACTTTTTTTTATTTTTCACAGCTTACATTGTTGTGGTATATTTGTCACAAGTAATGAACCGATACTGATACATTATATTGACTAAGCTCTATAGTTTCTTCAGACTTCCTTAGTTTTTTATCTAACATCTCCTTTTCTATTTTAAGATCCCATCCAGGACACCAAGGCACATTTAGTTGCCATTTCTCTTTAGGCTCCTCTGGTCTGTGACAGTTTCTCAGATTTTCCTTACTTTTGATGACCTTGATAGTTTTGAGGCATTCTGGTCAGACATTTTGTAAACTTGTCTTCGCCTGGGATTTGTTGAATATTTTCCTCATGATTAGATTGGGGTTGTGGTTTCATGGGAGGAAGAGTGTGGAGGTAAAGTGCCATTCTTATCACATCATATAAAAGGTACATACTGTTAACATATTTTATGACTGTCGATGTTGACCTTGATATCTTGGCAGAGGTAGTGTTTGTCTGGTTTCTCCATTGTAAATTTACTCCCCCACTCCCTTTTCATACTATATTCTTTGTAAGAAAGTCACTGTACAGAGTACACATTTAAGGATATGAGGAGTCGTGCGTTAGCTTCACCTCCTTGAGGGCAGAGTATTTACACACAGTATTTGAAATTCTTCTGCCTGTAAGCTCTATCTTGTCTCTCCTATTTATTTGTTCAATTATTTATTTATGTCACTATGGACTCAAAACTTATTTTATACTTGAGTTATAATCTAATATTATACCACTTACTTTTGTTGCTTAAATTGTTTCAACTTTGGCCATTAGGAGCTCTGCCATTTGGCTCCTGTATCCCTTTGACACAGCTCTACATTTTCATTCATTCATTCATTCATTCATTCATTCATTCATTCATTTATTGGAGAACTGCTTACTTTTTGACACTACAAGATGCTTCAAGCTCATCTTACAGAATTTCTGCCTCAGTTCTAAAATCAGCCATTTCTCTAAAAGCCTTATTTTCTTTTATTGGAAAATAGTATTAGAAACCAAAATCTATGCACTAGGTGTGTTCATTGCTACTGGAGTGTTGCCAGTACCAGGCCCTCTCAGCTGACTGAGAAGGAATTATATGTATGTATAGTGACCCATGCATCTGTCATTTCTCTGTGTAACTATCTGTATCTGTGTTAAGTCAAACATGAATTCATACTGATGTCTTCAGTTCTCTTTCAGCCCCCTGTCTTTGCTTCTTTATAAACTCTCTAACAGTAAGAAACCTGGATCCTATCGTCTGCCATTCATGTAGTTAATTATAAATTCCAGTATATATGTATGGAGTGATTGGAGATTTGTTAACCTATATTCCTGTAGAAAACAATTTGATCAACTAGAGTACAGTACTCTGTGCAGTTACTTCTTCCATTAGTCTTACAGACTCCACTACCTTCATTACTTAGGTCGGCACCTTGCCCCCTGCCCCCTTCGCTGAGCTCTGTTTCATACATTTGCAGTTCAGATAGAATTTTTTTGGTCACCTTTTGCATTCCATCTGGGATTTCCCTGACTTCCTAAATGATTCATGTTTAATTTGCACATGTCAAAATTCACTCTGTATACTGAACATTTCTATGGATTTTGACAAATACATAGTGTTCCTCATTTTTTTTCTATTTGCTGCTATGGTATTTTTTCAGAAGTTAAAATAATTACTTTCATATACTTATAAGGTGTGTCAGAGATTATATGTAACTTATTAATTACTGAAGGAAATTATAATGTATTAAAACCAGTTCAAGTAGCACTTCAGAAGTGAGGTATCCAATATTAGGTTAAGCATGGTAAGCTAGATACAAAACTGGTTGTTGTCCAACCTTGTCAGAAGTCATAAATTCTGAGATTATCTGCTCCATGAGAGAGGAATTATTTCCACCTTAACCATATAAAAATGTACAAGTTAGCCTCTGTCCCGACAGAGCTGTAAAACAGCTCAGATAATAGATTATTGAGAAGAGCACCACTCAAGGAGAACATCTAGAAACTGCTTTTTAAGTTCTAGAGAATTTTTCTGGCGCTAAGGTGGTGAAAAAATATAATTAAGGTAGCTGACAAAACTACATAGTTAGAAATGGACAAAAATTGTTAAAGAGATACATTCAAGAGAGAAAAGTGAGAATAAAATGAATCCAGTCTAAAGTTAGACTCAAACATTTATACACCTAAAAGTCCTGCACGCTCACTAAGGGAGAATGGCAGATTCAAGGGTGAGCTTTCTAGCTCTCAAAGCAAAATCGGAGCCAGGGGCCTCCTAAGATTTGTCATGTTCACAGAAGGTTCTGAAGCATACAGTCTGATTGTCTTGGGTCTGATTTTTCATTTGGACAGAAAGCTAAAGCAGCTTTTCATTAGATTGGCAGAAATGTGTGTAGTTCCAGAAGCTAAGAAACCTGCAGGTGAGAGAAGACCTCAGATAAAGCCAAATCAAGCTACACTCTCTCAGGTGCTTCTAGCCAGAACCCTTTGCAAATTAAACAAAGGCCTTGGGCCCAAACGTGCTATATGCCAAACAGAGAAGAGATGTTGTCCACTATAATGTGTTAATTTTCTGTAAATATCTCTTGCAAAGGTGATAATAATTATACTAATATTGATAGAATATGAAATCTCCACCAAATTACCTATCACTAGGGCTGGTCCTCCCAGTATCCTGAAAGATATATGCCCAAGGGCTGCAGGACTAGGAACTGCTGAGAGAGCCCTTTAGGCAAGCAATAGGGCTCAGAACAGAACAAAAGAGGTCCAAGGGGGTGGGGATGGGGGAAATCAGAAGCCTGCTTTCAGCCTGATATTGCTTCTAGATTGTTTTGACATCAATCTGCCTATTGTATTTTTTGCATACTAGGTAAAGGTCCTTTTGAAATGTCCAACCTTTGTTCCTTTGTCTGCATTTAGGCTTTAGAGATGGGACACTCTAAGTCTTCAGCAGCAGCATTCGAAGTCTCATGAAAGAAATCCCAGAAGGAAGGAAAGTATCAGAGGTCAAAAGTTGAGGTTACTTTTTGTGCTTGGGTCTTCCCCAGAGCTGTACTTCCCAGGAGCACATCACTGCTCTGGTCTGAGAAGGAAAACACTCTAATTGATTCTTTTAAGGGAGATTCCCTTACTGTGTCTTTGTGTAGACCTGGAGTTGAGATCCTTTTTGCCTGAATCATCATCTTTTAGTCAAGTAGAAGCACTGTGGGATTTCTTCCCTATGCAGGATTAATGGAAAATGGCCTTTTTCTTTGAAAGGGTGTTGGAAATACAATCCCTTCACTGGTCTCAGATTCAGGCAGATCATTTCCAAGATAAGTATTTTTTTTATTGAACTGTTTTCATTTTCCCAGTGAGGCCACCAGTCTGCCTCCCGAGGAGGCCTCCCACACAGGGAGCATCACACCACCCCGCGCAGCCCTGGAGATCCTGTCTGGCTGCACTGGCTCATGGCCCGAGCCGGAGACTTAGCGAGAGCAGATATGGCTCCTCCTTGTCTCACCCGCAAAGATGTGAATCTCAGCACTTTGAGTGACGGTTTTGTGGTTTACAGATGGTGGGAAGTGCTCAAAGAACCACAGGGCAGTCATTTTATCTGAGGGTGCTATTTAAATCTCAGATGTTGGGTTTAAGGCTGCAAAAACTTTGAGGAACTTTCCATTTTAATCACTATTCATTATAAATTACTATGTCAGTTTCTGGAATATTCTGAAGGCCAAGGTGACTAGGCCTTTCAAAGAAGAGAAAGTTCTAAGCATGACAAAAATCCATTGTCCTATCTATACACAGATACTATTTTTTCATTATTTATATCACCACCACCACTACAGAAAATAACAACAAAAAATCCCCTGCCTATAATCGCCTAAAGACCTCTCCTTCATATTTGCTGGGATTTTACTTATAAAAAATATTTCTGAGTTAAGAAATCTTCTCTGTAACATTCTAAATTATCCTTGAAACTGAGGTATACAGATATTAATCATTCATAGTTCAGTGTTATTTAATTATAGAAACTGTTTTTGCTCTCCTAACATCCTTATGATCCGCTCCTAAGGAAATGGATATTTTATTGGGAAGGTGTGCGAAGTGGGGGGTGAGAAGGACTTAAATTGGGGAACACTGGGCCATAACTAAGGATCCCTTCAGCCTTTAGACTTTCCCATTATCGAAAGACCCTTTCCTTAAAAACTTTATGTCCTGTGTTTAAACTAATCTTAAATATAAAATGTTGCTCTATTAACCCACAACTGAGGACAGCGACCTAATACAAACAGTCAGGGTCTCAAATTCAGCTTAGGTGGTGACAAGAGAGTAGTTCCAAGTGAAAGGCTTATTCTTCCCCATCCAGCTCTCAGGGAGATTTCCAGCTGTGGGCGGCTGTGACCACAGAGTGAGTCAGGGAGGTGGAAGGGAAAGCAGTATCACAACTTCTAAGGTGCACTCAGGCAGTCAGCACACAGCACACTCTGCAGCTCCCTCAGCTCCATGATAAGGTCTGCCACCCTTCTCCCCTCCCCTCTTTGTAACACTCTCCCTTGGATGACATTGGGCCCGCTGTAACATATCCTCATTCATTCATTCCCAAGCATGCCTAAGTTATGGTCTTTAAATTGCAAACAACAGAAGCTGATATAGTACCTTTATTTAAAAAGGGAGGCATTGGAAGACTAACAGAAAACTGAACACCAAAGCCATGGTAGTTTGCAGATGTGACCACACTTTTCCCCTCTTCCATCCACTCCCTTCACCTGGTGACTTTGCAGTTCTTTCCATCAAGGAGTAGCTATTAGTTCCCACCTCCTTCAATCTGGGTTGGTCCTGTGACTTGCATTGGCCAATAGATTGCAGTGGAGATGGTGATGTTGAAGTGTGAGCCCAGGTCTCAGCAAGCCCCGTGTGCTTCCATTCCATCTCCTGGAACTCTGCCCAGGTGCATGTGAATAAGATCAGGCTAGACTGCTGGAAGATGAGACACCATGGAGAGCAGAGATGATCCCAGCTGAGGTGGCCTTAGGCCACCAGCCTCCAGTTCACCAACAGCTGATCACAGATACATGTGCAAATCCTTCCAAGACCAGGAGAAATGCTCAGCTTGCCAAGCCCAAATTACTGACCTCCAGAATTTTGAGATAAATAAAAGGATATGATTTTGTGCTATTAAAATTTGGCATTATTTGTTACACAGCAAGAGCTCACTGATACCAAAGCCTTGAGAAGAATAAAATCCAAGAGCTAGGGTACTTTTGGTCCCTTTAGAGAGCTCCCACCTGATGCCATAGCTCCAGCTGCCTTTTTGAATCTTTCCCATTCCCAGGTAAAATAATTTGATTGGTCCAACTTGAGTCATGTGCCCTCCCCTAAAATGGGGCTGGAATCATCTGGTTTAGCAGCTTTGTCAGGACCATAAGGTGCAGAAATAGAGGAGTTCCTTAAAGAGGAGTGGGGCTAGCAGCTGCTTTTCCCAGGAGAGGGGAAGGGAGGTCCTGGGGAGACAAAACGCATGCCCACTGTAAACATTTATCCTGTGTACTTACTCAAGGAGGAGTAAGATATTCACTTTCATCAAGGAAGCCTTGGTCCAAGGGAGGAGCCCCGCAAGTGACAGTGTGATCACTGCTGTCTCATAGGGGCTACAGACAGCTTTGAGAGCCAGGGCAATGACATCCTGACTCCCTACTAAGGAAAGATGCCTGGAGGATACCAGCTTGGAACCAAGTTCTGTGAGATAAATAATGAGCTAGGTGGTGAGCAGCACTGAGGTGCAGGCACTGGGACTGGCTAGAGTGAACACCTAGAGGGAGGATTTTAAACTGTCCCCATGGGGCCTAGTGTATGCCATGCTATGTCTGGTGTGCCTCAGCTTCTTTAAAAAAGAAAAGAATTCCATCTATAGATTCCACCAGTTTCTACTCCCTCTGTTACAGTGAGCCTTGTATGCTTGCTAAGGATTGTGTATTTTCTCCTATATGCAGTGAGGAGCTACTGCAGGTATTTGAACAAGGGGAAGGGGGCGAGTGGTTATACTCAGATTTGTGTATCAAAAAAAAATATTCTGGCAGCAAGTAAAAAGAAGAAAGATGGCAAGGGGCAAGAAAGAGGCAGGGAGACCAATTAGAAAGCTATTGTTTTCTAGACAAGAAATAATGGCTTCAACCAAAGGGAAAAGAATGAGAAAGCAACAAGGATAGGATGGGTCTTTTATGATATCCTTGAAGAATGTGTGGAGATACCAATTGCTTCTATCTTTAAAACTACTGTTATATCCTTAAAGTCAGGTCATAATATGGGAGACCTTTGTGTCTGAGAACAACAGATAGTTCTTTAAATCAACTAAGACATCCCTGTTTGGGAGAAATTGGTAATACACTTAAATCTGCATGATGCCAGGACACCAACACCTTGTTGCTCTTGTTTGGAAAAATAAGCAGCTCTCCATGGACCCACTCAACTTGCCGGGGAGCCAAGCAGCTTCCACACCCGCTTAGAGTCATGGTGTGAGACGGAGGCCCGTCAAAGGCCAGCCCTGAACGAGAACCAGATGGGAGAAGATTCTTGCCAGAGTCCGTCATCCAGACCTCTTGCTTCTAAGTGATCAGAGGTTGAATGTTCAGAGAAAGTGCATCTGATGCTTTAGTCACATTGGATCAACTGAAATAACAGTGCAAGGCGGTGTCGGCCTTGCGAGGGATGAAAGGAGCAGCTGTGGAGAGAGCCACGCTAGGCTTCTGGGGAGAGGAAGAAAGGGCGATACCCTTGCTCAAAAGGGTTTGGACAGAAAGCAAGGAAAAAAAATATTGATTTGAGGTTTTCTTCTTTAATATGGTAGATCAGGCTTGGAGAATAGATGCATATCTTGGGAGGGTAAAGAAAAAATGACAAGTTACAGTGGAGAAAGGTGCATTTTTTTAAGCTAGAACTTTTAATAAAACCTTGATATTCAACAAATACTAGTCATTCAATTAGTATGTTACATGTCTGTTACAAGCATAAAAAATTACAGTTGTATATATGACACTTCTACTCTGGTTGGGAAGCCCAGTCAGGGAAAAATGCTGATATTCAAAAAAATAAAAATAAAGGTTAATAGCAACCAGAATCTATTGGTGTTGGTAAAGGGAGGAGGTACCTGAGGAAGGCAATTTGGCAACAAAAACCAATTTTAGACTTTTGTTTTAATCTCCAAATGATACCAGTGAGTCACTGAGCTTCACTAACATGCCTGAAAGAAGACTCTGAACATCACAAAGTCTTCCACAGTCGGGTCTCCTCACCAGGCCACTTTGCCTATGCAATGTGGGCTCAATGCATTATTTGTTTTTCATAAGTCTTGCAATTATTATTATATTGTCAATTGCACAATTTTATTGTATTGTGGGTTTGCATGTGTATGCATGTTTAAAGCATTGATTTATTAAATGAAACGTTTCAAATACATCACATGGTACATCATCCTGTTTTTCCATTTTTCCTTTCGTATTTTATTTGTTCACTCAATGAGGCAGCTCCCCAAATGGAGGTGAATCCGTCCTCTGGAGACAGCGCTGAGCTCCAGATTGTGATGCAGGGAATGCTCGGGCACTGTCCGATTAGCTGCCAAATAATATAGTGATTACTCTTTAGTGAAGAACTATCTTGAGTCATTACTTTACCCATACCCTTTAAAATTAAAAATTAAACTAAAGGTATTTGTAGCAGAGACTAGAGAAAAATCAGGCGAGGAGGTAAATAAGTTCCTTCATATTGTGGGAAATCCCATCATTGGAGACCCCTGTTAAAAGGCAACCGTGTTGTCTCTCAGTCACGATAGCACCGGGTTGGATGAAGGGCCCACACGGCTTTGCCTGATCAGTGGGGCGGAGGGCCTGGGAGAAAGGTGAGGAAGACACTTTTTTTTTTTTTTTTTTTTAAATATATATTTATTTATTTATTTATTTACCTTTAGAGGGGAAGGGTAGGAGAGAGGGAGAAGGAGAGAAATATCAATGTATGGTTGCCTCTTATGTGTCCCATGCTGGGAACTGGCCTGCAACCCAGGCATGTGCCCTGACTGGGAATCGAACCGCGATCCTTTAGTTCACAGGCCCGCGCTCAATCCACTGAGCTACACCAGCCAGGGCATGGGAAGACACTTTTTAAGGGAATGGAGTGGAGAGGGCCTCTGCGTTACTGGGCACTGGTCCCTGATACAGAACGTACTTCCGAGGCACCAGCCCAGGATCAAGGGCCCCCCAGGGCAGGAGTGGGGAGCACTGCTGGGCGACTCTTCACCTCAAGCTGGCTGCCCTTTGGAAAGCACCCTCAGCCTTTTGACGGGCTCTTTCCCTGTGGCAGGCTCATAACAAATGCTCAACCAGTTGTAGCTACGACCATGTTTTCTTTGCCTTTCTAAGCTCCATTTTTCTCTTTTCAAAAACAAGGTGAATAGTACTCACCTCGTAGGGTGGTTGTAGAGATGAAATGCAGCCAAGTACGTAAGATTCTTAGCACGGTGTCTGGCCCATAACAAATGTGTGGTGCATATGAAGCGTTTATTAACATTACTGATAGTAAACCACATGAACGGTTTTTCTGGAGAACACAACACGATCCCTTCCTACGCCAACAGCCACTTCTTGACTGGAATCTCTTTCTTTTGAGATTCTTCAGCGAGGCATGTCTTTTCCCTTTTTCTCTTCACCTTCCTGGCCCAGGCTGCTGCTGCTTCTGCGGATTTGCTGCTCCTGTGCGCTCTGGGAAAAGGGCCTCTGCCAGGAATTCCCATTTGTTCCAGGGCTACAGAAAGCGGCAGTCATTTTTTTTCCTCCAGCTCTCGCAATCTAGTCTAGACACTCTGAGGAGGTGGAGGATATAATTACAGCTTGAAACACTTAACATGCACCAGCAACTCAGCTTCTCCTGCATGTGTGTGACTCAAGCCCCGAGAGGTCACCAAAATCTGATGATTCACTCACCCCGATAAGCTGCAAGTGAAACCCCAGAGGTCCAGGGTCGAGTTGCCTTGACCACACAGCACCCTTTACTGGAAATCCGTTTCTCCATTTGGTTCAGTTCAATTCAGAGCAACACCCTCTGTGTACCACACTGCCCCAGCTACCAGGCCGCACGGGCTCTGTCCTGCAGGCCACTCTGGCTCTGTCCTGCAGGCCGCTCTCTTCTGCCCTGCTCTGCGTCTGAGAGACTGACCTTTCCTGACGGCACCACTGGGCTCTTTGCACCCTGGCCTCCAGTTGGAGTCCGTCCATGGCAGGAGAGGCAGGATGGATATTACAGGTCAGAAGGGAGACAGGTCCCCGCCTCCCGCCCCCATAGCTGGTTCCCCTTTGGCTACAGTTTCTGTCTGCTGACCTCCCTTCCACCGCTACAGCTGGCTTCCACTCTCCATAATCTGGTAATATCATTTTCTCCCCTTGTTCCCTCCAGGGTGGTAACAGCTTCCCTCTGCGGCTAGTCCCTGGCATGTCATTACCTCTGGCCTCCCTGCACCTCTGTGAGCACTGCCTTCATTACACTCTTTCCAGTGAAGCTGCTGAGTGTGCCATCTGTTCCCTGGCTGGACCCTGACTGACGCCCACAGGATCCTGCCCCTGGGAAGCTCACGGCCAGCTTGGACTAGTCATCCCAAACCTCGGTGTGCGCATATCATCCGCACAGCTGCTGTCGCATCCAAGAACCAGCGCTCCTCTCGTGTGCTAAATATTTCTGCTTCACTTGCCTCACTTTTTTGCCATACATTAGTCCCATTTAAATCTATCTTTCCTTGATCTATCATTTATTTAAACTGAGGTATAATTGACACATAACATACCAAAGAGATTTTTTTATCACCATCTAAATAGAAAATGAATATTTTTGTCCAAAATAGAAGACAAGGGTAAAACAAAGCAGTATCATTGAACTCTAGCCCAGTATCGCTGTGGTTAAGGCACACTTCGCTACTTTGCCTAGACTGAAACCCTGCTTCTCCCACTTCCCTGCTGTGTGACCATGAGTGAGTCACATAACCTCTCTGTGACTCAGTTTCTTCATCTGGGAGTCATAATTTTAGCTACTTCGTAGGGCTGTGAGGATAAACTGGATTCGTTGCTTAATCAGTAATATGTGTAGGGAATGTAGGGAAAGCCGTCAGAACACTGCCAGGCACACAGAAAGCACTATTTGAATTTAAGCTGCCATTGTTTTGATGATGGTGATGATGATGATGATCACATAACCTGACTCAGGCCCTGAGCTGGAAAGCTGTTAGCAAGGGGTGAAGACACATGGGCCCCAGGCTGGGGCTTCCCCCCCCCCCCCGATGTAATCAAAGTTTGGAAGAAATTGGAAGTAATAACTTCCTCATGTTGTGGTTCACTGCTGTTTGTTTCTCTGAGTGCCATCTAAAAATTATTGATGTACCACAGAAATTGGCCTTAGGTACCAGCAGTGGAATATCTCATACATACACTTTAGGAAGCACAGACAGGGAAACAAATAACTATTGTGCTATAGCAAACAAACAATAAACAAAATGTAGGAGGCAGGCAGCCCAGAGAAATGAGTGACAAACCCGGAGGTGGAAAGTTGGAAGAAAACTGTTGGCTGGGTTTGCCAGAGTCTGATCTGGGGCTGGAAAAGCGGCAGAAAAAGGGGATCTCTGGGGTAGAGGGCAGGTGGATAACTTAGCGTTATATGTTTAGAAAAGGGCAATGTTCACACAAACACACAAAGCAACTCCCCCACCAAGCAGGCAGCAATGGCTTAAGAAGAGCTGTCTAGAAGAGCACTTCTCAAAGTGTGGTTCTCAGCCCTGCCACATCAACAGAACTTGGGAACTTGTTAAAAATGCAAATGATCAGGCTCCCTGACCTACTGAATTGGGCACTCTGAATGGGGGCCCTCCCAGCAGTCGGGTTTAACAAGCCTTCAAGAAAGTCTTATGCCTGTTAGAATTCGGGAACCCCTGAACTAGAGGAAGATGGGAGAGTATTACCAATAATAATGAGCATGAAATTTTACACACAATCACCATAAGAGCCATTTGTTGAGCACTTCCTATAGGCCAGGCATTGTGTTACCTGTTCTGTCTCCTGTAATTTTCACATCAGCCATGATGTGCTATTATGCCCATTTTACAGATGAGCCAATGGAGGCTTGGATTGACATTTGATAAACATTAAGGCAGTGGAGCCTAGAATACTGAGGCCATAGGGTGGTGGAAAGAAGGTCTGAGAGTGTATTTGAAATGATTGTCAGAGACTGGCTACAGCAAGTGCTGTCCAGGGGCACTTTCTCTGTGATGGCAGCAACGTTCTGCATCTGCGCAGTCTGACAGGACAGCCATTAGCCACGTGCAGTGAATTGACTAGTTGCTACTACTGTGACTATGATGACAAAGTAACTGAAGTTTAAATTTTATTTAATTTTGATGAACCTAAATAAAAGTAGCCACATGGGACTCGTGGCTACCAACTTAGTGCAGGTCTAAAGTCACAGTGATTAAATTCAAGGGCTGAAGAAGACGTTAGGTCTGTCCAACTCTCAAAGCCATGGGTGTGCCCAGTCTTGTCCCTAACACAGAGCCTGTCTTGCCTGGTATCTGAAAAGGATTGGGATCTCTTCTTGGTCAAGCTCCTGGGAAATTACCTCTTGACCCAGGATGACTCTCTGAGAGCCCCATCCTTAGCTGATTGTGTTTGCCCAGCAGCTGGAGGGAAGGAATAGAAAGGAGCCATAACCAGCTGGTCTCCAAATGGTCCCCACGGTGCAAAGGGGACCTGGCTGGTGGCTTTCGGATCAGAGACGGCCGCTGACTCTGTCTTTCCTGAGCCTTTCTCCCTGCTGGCCCTTATGGCAATATTAGACATCGGGTGGCCCACCCAGAGGCTACGGGAGGTCCCCTGGAAGAGATGTTTTTTAAACAAAATTCCAGAACTTGAGTGCATTCTATTTTTTTATTTGCTTGATTCTCTGTGGAGCTGATGGATCACTGAAAACTCCTGCTCCCAGGAATTCTTGGCCTCCTCAGGCCCATAAGCTGATTAAATCCACCCCCTGCCTTTGTTTTTACCACCCAATGACCTCATTATTCCAGGCCAGGGATTGGCAAACTTTTTCTGTAACGAGCCAGGTAGTAAATATTTTTGCCTCTGTGAGCCATGTAAGGTCCCTGTTTCATATTCTTCTTCGTGTGAGTATTTTATTTGACAACTCTTTAAAAATGTAAAAACCATTCTTAACACTCAGGCAGAATGGGGCTCACCAGCCTCTGGTTGCTCTTTGTTCTAGGCTCTCTTGCCTTGTGAACAAATGTTTATCAAACTTCAGTGGACACGAGGCCATTCTGGGTGAGCTGGTTGAAACCACAGATTCCTGGGCTCCTCCGAGGTTATGATTTG
Source organism: Glossophaga mutica (assembly GCA_039655065.1). Taxonomy (NCBI): domain Eukaryota; kingdom Metazoa; phylum Chordata; class Mammalia; order Chiroptera; family Phyllostomidae; genus Glossophaga; species Glossophaga mutica. Next base: position 28,135,210 of record CM077308.1, read on the forward strand.
GTGGGAGTTGGGCTGGGATGCAGTAGGAACAGCAACGTTTAACAAACATTCTGAGTGGCCATTCCAAAGAAGATGACTGTGGTCCACCTTTTGAGAGATACTGTTAGAGGTGGAAGGGCACTTAGAGTTCATTCAGTGACCACCCCCATCAGGGAATTGTGGTCCAGGGAAGGGAAGGGATGTGCTGAGGGTTTCTGACTTAGGGCCACAAAGACAATGCCACTACCGCAGGCAGAGCAAGGAGATGGGGAGAAACTGGACCTTCTGTGATTTAATTTAGCCACTGGCAGGCAGCCTTCTCTGAAGGTGGCCACACCATGGCACTCTCAACAAAATTTCCTTTCTTACTTAAGCTAGTTTGAGTCAGATAGCTGACATAGATCCCTCTTTCCACCAGCCTTGTTTGATCTACCTCTTTGGAGAGATCTGTTGTTTTTTAAAAGATTTGGTTGTTTATTTTTAGAGAGAGGGGAAGGGAGGGAGAAAGAGAGGGAGAGAAGCATCAATATGTGGTTGCCTTTCTCACGCCCCCTACTGGGGACCTGGCCTACAACCCAGGCATGTGCCCTGACTAGGAATTGAACCAGCAACCCTTCACTTCACAGTCTAGCCCTCAATTCACTGAGCCATGCCAGCCAGGGCAAGAGAACTGTTTTTGAGGGAATACTCCCAAGGCATCATCCGCACGCTTAATCCTTTAAATGTCAAGGCCTTTGTAATAAACAGGGTAGGTCACACACACCTTCCTGCACCTGAAGGCAGAATATATAGATTTGAAAGTGGGCCAGGTCCGGAACTGAGAATTTTGGCTTCTGATCCTGCTTCTATCATCATACAACTGTTTAAAATGGGCAAATTACTTAACTTTTCTGTGCTTAGTTTTTCCATCTGGTAAATGAAAGGGGTTGGAAAGAGCCATTGTTTGATCCCTTTTGTCCTAAATATTATTATTATTGCATTCTGATTGTCAGCACTACTCTCCTTACTTTTCATAGCTCACTTCCCCCGCACACACTCTTTCTTTTCCCTTCCTTCCTTCCTTCCTTCCTTCCTTCCTTCCTCCTTCCTTCCTTCCTTCCTTCCTTCCTTTTTTCCTTCCTTCTTTCCCTCCTTCCATCCTTCCTTCTTTCCTTTCTCCTTCTCCACCCCTCTCCTCCTTGTTCCTTTCTTTCCAGAGAAGAAACACACACACAAAAATGAGACCATTGACCTTGGCCCAGGCTCATCTTTCCTGGCAGAAATTATATCCCCAGGAGCTTCTATACATTTGCATTTGAATCAACAGCCCTCAAAGATTTCTCTAAGGAACTTAAACATTTCCTTGAAGAACAGTGATCATTGACAGAACATGAATTTTGATTGCATGGAAACACAATTTTTTTTAATTTGGTAAAATTAATCAAGCTAGTTAGTTGAACAGCATCAACAACAAAATACACCTACCCCTCAATTTGGTAGTGCTGGTGGAATTGTTAGATCGGACAAGGGTCTCAAGATCTAGGCCATTCTTACTAAATGCCATTCTTGCTAAATGCTATTCTTGCTAAACATTGTCATGTGGGACAGTATTTTTCAGATCAGCTATACACAGGATGAGCTTGATAGGAACCCAACCTGGTAAATGTAACTAACCACAAAGAATAAATCAACATGTAATTAAACAAATAGTCTGTATAAGCAACGCCAAGCCTCCCTCCTGGGAGGCAGAGCTTTGATATGCACCCCCCCCCCCATCTCCTTCACTCGCTGCAAGTACATAAAATGACCCTGTGACAACCGCATCTTCTCGACATGGTTCTCAGGTGTGAACCCTGTGAGTTCGGTGACAGAATGGTTTACCTGTGCCCCATGCCCCTGGGAGACCAGCCACCCCCTCTTGCAGGTTTTGCCCTTCCTTTCTCTTCACCAAGGGTGGCCATTACCTCATCCCACCCTCAGCATGTTGTGACAGGAGCCAGGGAGGCCTAGGTGGGTAGAGCTCACACTCATGGGAAATTGTTCTTGTTTGACTTTTAATAACGTTTATTCTTTTTTCTGTTCAAGTCGAAAGCATCACCCGCTCAAAGCAGAAAATGTAGGAAAACAGAAAACACACAAAGAGGCAGCAACAGAATCACCAGTAATCCCATAGCCCAGAGGTGACCACAGGCAGTTTTTTTGCTGTTTTGTTTCAACAGCTATTCTAATCACCAAAGCAATATGTGCCCAAAGTTCAAGCAAACACTCAGAAGAAAAATTAATCACCACTAATCCCAGCACTGATGATAGTCACATGAAGCCTTTGAATGCCCTGCCCCGCCCTGGCCTCCCAGCCGGCCGCCTTTCCTCCCGTTTGCTTTGTTTCCCTGCGCCAGGATTTCACGTTCTGTGAACTGAAGGCATTGGGCTTGGCAGCAAGGCACGAGACTGTTTGCTTTAGTGCTTTGGGGCGATGCCTCCCAAAGGGCTGGACCCCAGGGAGGGTCTGTGCGCAGGAAAACCAGCTCCACAGAAACACACAGCTGCCAGGACCCCCCTCCCCTGCCCAGAATTTAAACAGAGCGTCTGGAACTCTCCCACAGGGGGGTTTCAAACAGGTTCGAATGCCAGCTGTACTCACAAGCAGTGCTGTGGCCTAAAACGTTTTATTTGTAGAGTTAACTTCTGCTGCCATAATGTAACTGAGCATCTTTCTCCCCAAACCAGCTCCCTTTTTCTGTCTTTCTTACTTCTGCCAGAGATACCACCACTAACGCCCAGACTCCACTTTCTTTGGCCTCATCTTTTCTGACTAGGAAAGGTCTTGAGTATTTTCTTACTGTGTTTGTGATAAGGAGTAGTGGGATAAACATCCCAGTGGCTTTGGAGTGTGTCTGACTGGGAGCTGAATTTTGCTTTTGCTCTTAGTAGCAGTGCATGAGCTTGGATACCTTAACCAACCTCCTCAAACCTCTGTTTCAGGCTCTGCAAATGGTGATAGCAGCCATTATGCATTAAGTGCTTACTGTGTGCCTAACACTATTCTTACTGCTTGCTGTATATGAATTCACTTAATCTTCATGACCACATCCCAAGTGTCATTATTCTCATTGCCACTGGATAAAGAAATTTGCCCAGAGAGGTCAAGCCACTTGCCCTAGATCACACAGCCAAGTGGCCAAACCAGAGCACAAACATGGTCTGTTCCTAACCACTCCTCTACCCCCCCTCCTGTGAAGGAAGTATTTACTCCAACAGGTATCATGGGGATTGAATGAGAATTTATGTCTAGTGCCTAAGCAGAGTCTGACAAATCCACATGCTTTACTTTTCTTCAAAAACCTTAGAAAAATTTCCTTCAGAATGGTATTATCCTTGTCCTACCTTTTTTTGGGAGGGGTTAAGAGTGGCGAAAATTGAAATTTTAGGACTTTGAAGGGTCTAGAAATGTTTAATGGTCAGGTTATAAAAACACAATTAATTGCATATTGTGCATTAAATATGTTCTTGGTAGTATTGCAAATATTTTAAAAGAATGATCTTAATGAGTCCTCGTGGTGGTCTTGCATGGCCTGTAGTATCCTCATCCTACGGCCTCCATCGGTTAAGTACCTACAATGTGCCAGTTGCTTCTTACAGACATTATCTCTTTTGAGCTTTATAATGATTTTTCCAAAGAGGTAACGCTAGCCCTGTTCTGTAGATGGGAAAACCAAGGCCCAGGAAGTGTAGGGGGCTTGTTTTGGATTGTGAAGAAATAAAGTGGCTGAGCTGGGACGCGAAATCAAACCGTTGTGGCGCTAAAGCCAGCTGTCTCTCCAGGGCCCAGGAATAAAACTCCATGAGTGTGACTGAAGGCCAATGAACGTGTACCAGGAGATGTCTAGACATGTCGCAGTACAGTTGAGCACACCCTGGGTGACCGGTCCAGCCCAAAGCACACAGTATGGGGTGGCGGGGATCCTCCTGTGGGTAAGGAATGGAATCCTTGCCCTGTCTGCTGTGTGTGTGAAAGTGGTTTTGTCCCAGAAATGGCTGTGTCTTTGAAATTCAGCTGATAAGCTCTAAATGAACGTTAGAGGCTGTTTAGGGAGCGAAGCACAAGGAGTGTAATGTGCTGAACTTGGTGGTCAAGAGCAACCTCACAGAAAGGCATTCTTATTGGAAGTGTCTTCAGTTCAAATTCTGGTGGCTTCTAAACGGTTCCTCCGAGAAGTGCGCTCCCTGACTGAGTCATGCTGGATACCTTTCCTCCAACTGGGAGGAATTCCATCCTTGTTCCTCTCTGCAGTCAGCTGGGGCCGGCAGTGCGGCAGTGCGGTGCAGAGGATTAGCAGGATTTGTACCCTGGCCAGCGAGACCTGCCCTGGCGTGCAGGTCAGTGACTTCTGAATGACCTTCCGCCCTGAGACAAATGACTCCTGGACCTGGACCTCCTCTCCCGCTTCCTGGAAAAGCCAGCTTCCTTAGGCCAGCTTCTTGGAGTTTCTTGATATACTTGGTTGTGGAGGAAGAGGGGACAGGAAAGAGGGGGCAGCTTGTAAGTTATCCAAGGGAGAAGGAACTTTGGGCCATATAGCTCTTTCAACATAAGCAACCACTTGCAGAATTTTCCCTGTTTGTGTGGTTCTCAGGTTTCCCAACCTGTCCAACCAACTGAGCCCTTGGAGTTGGCTTTTCAGCTCAGAGAATATACTTGGAGCTGCCAGGCCACCAGTTTAGCCTCAGGGCTGTGACAAAATGAATCATGGGGACCCCCTCCCCCAAGTGGATCAGTCTGTTTTCAAAGATAAGGCTTTCCCAGATGTCGACATAAAACCCACAGGAAGGATTCTGTGGGTAGCAGGCTGCTGTGGCCATGTATGGGCAGCTGGGGACCCCTCTCCCTGATCTAAGTCACACTGTGATTGATGATCAGAAGGGTAAAAAAAGCAACTATAGATGGACAGGCGGTGGGATGAGTGAAAAGCAGCATTGCCTGGTCCTGACATCTGTCCCTGCTTGTGGTGGAGGTGGCGCTATAACTCATCTGGTCATGAAAATTATGGCTTTCGGTGTCAGACAAGTTGAATTCAAATCCCACCAACATCACCTATTAGCTGTGTGACTTGAGGTTAAATTTGCATCACTGATCTGAGTCCTAGAAGGAGGAGAGGATACTTTTATCTGTCTCGTAGTGTTGTTGTGGATTAAATGAGATAATACAGGGGAAAGTTCTCATTGCAGAGCCTGGCAAAGAACTGCAATTATTTTGTGATTATATAAAATGGTCAGATCAGTGCCTGGCACCGAGAACGTGCTCCACAGATGGCAGCTGTTTCCTGAGATCCTAGGTTGCCAGTGCCAGGAGGGGTCTGCCTGAAGCCACAGCGGCAGGTCCAGGGTCACACTCCTAGCAGGTGGCAGAGAGGACTGACCACGCTTTCTTCTTTTCTTCCTTTGAGGAATACCCAGGCCGCTGCTTTGCTCATCGAATTTAGTTTGGGTTAGGGTTAGGGTTAGGGTTAGGGTTGAGTTTGCTGGGGACAATTCTATTTTATACTGTCACTCTGACAGGGTCCAGGCTGCCAGTTTCATTTGGTTTGGGAGTCAGCAGCATGGTGGGGACACAAAAAATATACGACTTGGCAGCTGCAGGAGTGGGTTTAAATTTTACCTGCAACTCATACATTCTGTGGCCTTGGGCCATCAGCTAAACTCTCAGAGACTCAGGTGTCTCTGCCAATGTTTTGTCTCTGTCCATTTTTGGATGCACAGATGAATGAGAGTCCTCCTGGGTCCCTTAGCTGATGGTGCTGAGTCTCACAGCTCCCACCAAGGCATTTTCATTCAAGGCTGGATGTGTTATCAAAAAGGGGGATGAGAAAGTACAAACGTCTTACACCACCACGTTGCAGACCTCACTGCCCGAGACTCAGTTTCACCTTTTGTAAAAAGGGGATAGAAACAGTTACTACCTCAAAACATGTTGGTGAAGATTAAACGAGTGTAGAACAGTGCAGGCACATCGTATTCACTAAGCATCACTATTATTATTTTTATGAAAGGTGGGGTTGCAGGGTGTAGGTGCTTGGAAACTGTTTCCCTGCCTCCAGCCAATTTTGTGCCTCAGAGGCTGGATTGGTGGCCTTGGTCCTAAGGTGAGGGGGTGGCAGAGCTGTTGCCAGGTGGAGCAGTGGCATGGGAGTCATGCAGGATTTATGGGCACAGGAGGACATTCGTTTGCTATCTTGGCATGGATTTGGGGTAGAGATCTGGAAGCCAGACTTTCTCTGAGGCTGGTGTCTGTGAGTGACACCTATGACATCGTTCTTGTTATTTTTTGTGACTGGAGCAGAGCGGAGGCTTTTCTTGGTTCACACAGGAGTCACCGGCAAGGCCAAGCAGGGAAGCTGGGCAGCTGTCAGGAGAATTCAGGCTGCAGTGGGCGTAGCGCCCAGGCCGGCAGCATGTGATAGGGAGGAATGCAGGGAAACGTGACATCTGCTGCCCAACCACGCCCCCATACAGCCTGCTCCGGTCCCGCTGCGCAGGACGAGGAGGAAACCAGCATTTTCCCACTGCCATTGTGTTCCTGACAGGTTGTCAATCTTAGCTGTGCTCATAACCCCTCATGCTGGTTCGGATTCCTCTTTATGGAAGAGGAGGATGAAGAGGAGGTTCAGAAGTGTCCTAGGGCACAGGGATGGGCAGAACCAGCACCCAAGCCTGCACCCATGCTTCTTATCTGGTATCAGATCGTTCTTCCTGGCCCAGCCAGACCTCACTGCTAGTATCTGCCTTATCTCTAATCAGCGTTGTGCGTGGCCGGAGGAGACAGAACCAAACCTAGAGGCAGGCAGCTCCTGGCACCAAGGGCCCGAATAAAGAAGAAGCTTAAGCCCAAGACCTGTTCCTGGTTTGAGTATCTCTCGTTGACCCCAGCCTTTTACCTTCCTGCTCCCAGTTCCCTGGACACACCTTTGGCTTGGAGGGAGCAGCCGGTCCCGGTGCCAGCCCAGCAGGCTTGGCTGAACAACAATAGCTGGAAGGGCCTCTTGGAGCAAGTACTTCCTGAAGTGCCCAGAACGGCCACTGTCCCCGCAGCTCAGGAACAATCACAGCTCACGCCAGCTTCCGCGCTCCTGTCGGGGCCTCGTGCATTCTGGGCTGGAGCCCTGGGCCAGCTGCTGCGGGCTCTGAGCTCCAGGAGGGATGAGCAGGGATAAGTGCGGGAGGCCAAGGCACAGGCTGCTCAAAAGCCTGAAGGGTTTGGGACTTCAGGATATAGATTATTTTTCACATTGGAGCTGGATGAAAACTCCTGAATTCTCACTTTCCTTTACCCTTCCTGTAAACCAGCTGCCTCATTCTTCATCTTTGTACTTCCGTCAGCTTTCTTCAGGTTTTGTAAACAAAGAGGGAGCTAAAGAGGTGGGGAAACCCAAAAGGAAAAAGTAAATTCTGGAATCAGGCTATATACTCAGGTATTCATCCAGTAACAGTAAATGAGGCCTGCTAGGTGCCAAGCATGATGAGGTACAAAAGAAAATTATTTCGTATTCACTTACATATTTACATATATTTATCAACAAATTTTATAATGACAGAGCCCCTGCCAGGTGGCAGGCACTGTGGGCATACCAGTGCCTGGGCAGCTTGGGCCCTGCCCCGTGTGGGAGGTTGGCAAGTGAACCAGCAGTCGAAATACCCGGTTTTGGTAGCAGTCCCTGACTCACAGTCCTGGAGGATGGACAGGAGGGAGCCCAAGGGAAGATGAAATTAGGCTGTGGGGTGAAGGAATGGACAGGAAGAGAAACTGGCTTTTGTGAAAGCTGGAATGCACGTTTCTCAAGAAATGCAATGGAGGTCCCTGTGGCCAGATAGGGAGAGGAATACTAGTCTCTAGGGGTAAGGCCCCAGCCTGCCCGGGTTAGAGTCCTCGCTGGGCCACTTGCTACCGGGTGCCTACTGCCAAGCTGTCGAGCTTCCTGTAACTTGCATTGCTTGTCTGTAAAATGGAGAGGAAGAAATATCAGGCTGTGCTAAGGATTAAATTGAAGAAATACATGTAAAGTGCTTCCACGGTGCCCCATGTGCAGTAAGGGGCACGGAAGCCTCAGCCAGGTAGGGGATGATGGACAGAAGGCTTGGAGAAGCGAGCTATCCCACTCACAAGGAGGGAACTCCAGTGCTGGCCGGGCACCGCCAGCAAGCCAAGCAGACTCAGAAAGACCCAGCAGCTGCCCTCAGGAAACTCGCAGAATTCAGTGGCTAAAAGCTTGGACCTGGAATCAGAGAGACCTGGATTCTAATCTCATCTGTGGGAACTTGGGCTTCATTGCCCTCTTTGAGCCTCACTCTTCTCTTCTGTAAAATGATGATGATTGGACATTCTTTATAGGGTTTGAGTAGGACTCAAGGAGATAATTCCTGTGAAATAAAGAGCTGAAAACACAGGGCGCTTGACAATGGTAGCTATTATGGCAGTTGGTATGAGGTTAGAGAGAAATAACCTTAACATAAGGGAGGCTCTCTTATAATATCCAGGAGGATGAGGCCCTTGGACACTGGCTACAGTCTCTCAGAGGCCATTGTTCTAGAATAAAGATGCGCCTGATTCACTGGCTTCATCCCCTGTCTTTGTCTTTCTGGCTCTTTCTTTATTTCATCTATCCTGTTTGTATATACACTATCCAGAAAGTTCCACTCCAAAACTTTCAGATCATAGGCAAAGGATCACTGGCCAGAAGAAACCTTCCCTGACTTCAGATGTGGTCAAGTTTATGTCACCATGCCACACACTCTCAGAGTGTCATTTATTTTGATTAGCGTCTGTTATCCTGTCCAGAGTCATGCAGCCAGAGGTCATATCTGCTCTACATATATCTCCAGCACTTCGTATGGTCCCCATAAAAAGCAGACCAATAAATATTTACTAAATGAATGAATAAACAAGAACACAGTGTAAAGGTATAACCCACCCCACCATTCCTTTTACATTATTCCTGTAAATGATGACCTGTTAACTAATATGTGATCGTAGGTACACAGCCTGTTTGTTTAAGAATTCTAGGAACTACCTCCAGAAGAAGCAAATGCCACCCTTCAGATGTTCTACCTCCAGATTTGCTGACCTGCAACCTGTCAGCTGAATGGACTTGGCTTACGTGGAATCCCCTCAAGGAAGAACTCTCAACCCTCTCTTTTTGATTTCTACGTTTTATTTTTTCCCCCTTACAAAAACTCCTGTCAGTGTCCAATTGTTAAGATGATCTTTGTGATGAAAGAATCCACCCTCTTCTCAAGCTGCTGGCTTTTGAATAAACCTACTTTCCTTCCACCAGCCCCTGTTTCTTGATTATTGGCTTTTGATTGGCAGGCAGCTAAGCCCGCATTCGATATCGAGAGTAGACTCTTGGAAATGGAGAAGCTGAACCTGTTCCCAAGGTACCAGCCTCACAGAGCAGTTTTCCAGGGTCCCTCTGCGTCCTCTAAGTCAGAACAGCAGACTCCAAGACCCCACACCGGTGCCTGGACACAGTGCAATCGCTCCCTCGCGCTGTAAGGAACAGGAGGGCTGACTAAGAGCTTATGTAAATGCTCAAACCTTTGGCAGCCTTCATTTCCTCAGATTTTGCCATGACTCAAAGCAAGGGAATTTTTCAAAAGGGAGAGCTTTCAGAGCAGACCCACGCCCAACTGTGGAAACCTTAGAAGAATGGAGAGCAGGGAAGGTCCCTGGGTGAGGGATTAGGGGGGTCTGAACAAGTTCCCAAAGACATATGGAGACAAGATGTCAGTGGGAGCTTGTTTCCCTGACAGACTCTGAAATGCTTTTAACCAGTAAGTTTCCAAGAGGCTTTTAAGTGAAGAGGGTAATGGCGTAGGTTTATAAATAAATGGATGTTCGTGGTGACTTCACTGCGGTCCACATGACAGGGCGGGCTGCAGGACAGGGACGAGGAAATTATGCCTTGCACCAACAGTTCAGTTGCTTCTTCTGCATCTGGGTTCAGTGAGCAGGAGGCGAGAAAGCCCTGGACAAGGAACCAGGGAGCTTTTCTCCTAAGCTTAGCCTGGTCTCTGATGAGCTGTGTGACCCATGGATGTGAGAGTAACTGTTCTCTGCCTCAGTTCCTTCATTTGACCAATGATTGGGAAAAGACAAGAAAACGAACAAAACCTCATCAAAGTGTTCTAAAATTGGCTTGCAATAACTGTTACTAAAACTTGAGTCCTTACTATGTGTCAGCACATGTATGGACTCCATCGAGGTACACAACAACCTATGAGATAGGTTATTATTATTGCCCCATTTTACAGATGAGGTCACTGAGGTACAGAAAGGCTAAATACCTTGCTCAGGGTCACACAGCTCGCATGTGGTAGAGCCAGCATTTGAACCCAGGCTGCCTGGCTCTGGAATCAGCTTTAATGACTGTGCTAGACTAAGCTGCCTTTTCTAGGTAGGAGTATATAGGTTGGGAAGGGCTTTGAAAAGAATAAAGCCCCATTGCTGGCTGGCTGGCCAGGAGATGGGTGGAGTGGCTGCCGAGGAGACATTATATCTCTGTAGTATCTCCCCCTCTGTGAGCTGAGGTCTACGTTTTTACGGCTAGTACTGGGGGAGAGTGCTGAGACCCTGGACTTGAATCCAGGCCCGGCCACCTGGTGTGTGACTGTTAGGGGAAGTCACTGATCTGATCTGAGTTTGACAGCTCACCTGAACAACGGCACTGTCAAGGTTTCCAGGTGCTGTACGGATGACACGAGAAAGCGGCAGCACAAAGTGGGTGCTCAGACGAGTTTCTTTTCTCTGCTTTATATCACGGTCCCAAGGAGTGAAATTATTTAGTGTGAACCACACTCTGAAACTTGTTTGGGACATTCTCTGAGTTTTTCAGATAGCCTGCTTTTTATGTTGAAACTGCTTTTCAGATCAGGGGAACTGATAGTTTTCTGATTCACTCCCACACTCACATATTTCTGTCAAAGAGCAATTTCCTTCTGCTTTGGTCTGAAGCAGATGGCAACTTCCTGTGAGGTGTTGGCTTTGTTGGGGGTAGGGTCTCAGCACCATCCAGTGATAGGCTGGAAATGGACATGAAACACAAGACCACTGGACTCCATACACTTTTCCTGGGCACTGTCTCTGTACCAGGTGTCTGAACCCAGCACTCTGGCCATTCAACCAGGAAGCCAGCTGGCCGATTGGCTGTGACCTTGGCTGGGGGAATTGAGCACCTGGAAAGGGCTTTCTATTAAGGAAGCAGAAAGCCAGGAGAGTCACAGATAAACCTGTACCAAAGTCCATGGGGCTGCTTGGAGCCATTCATCAGATCCAGTGCGGTCAGGAGGGATAGAGATTATATAAAAACTGAAAAGCTGCATTGAATCTGGAGAAGGTCAAGATCCAGGTGAAGGTGGTTCTAGATTAGTTCAGGTAGATATATATGATTTGAATTTATGGCAAAGAGGATAATGATATGTGACAGCACCAGGTGTTAGCTACAGGCAGGGGTGGGACAGCTGTTCAGGTGGCGTATTCAGCGTTGGAAGACAGCCAGGTAAAACCTGGATTCCCTGAATGCACTAGCCTGGGGACAAACATTCAGATGAGGAGATTACACTGTAACGGGGAGGGAACCTGACTCTGGTCCTCAGCTCTGACTTAGGTGGTGATGATAATATTTGCATGTATTGAACACTTACTGTGTATCAGGGACTGTGAACAGGCAATCTTCTTTAATTTCTATAGCAAGCCTGTAATAGTAGGACCTGTTTTTTTCCATCTTAGAGATGAAAAAGCTGGGATTCATGAATATGCTGTGACTAACTATTGGTTAAATAGAAAACAGAAGGCTGGACAAGTCATTTCTGACTCCTTGGTTTTCTCTCTCAGTACTTTTTTTTTCTGGGCTCCTGATCTTCCTCCATCCACATTTCTTTTTTTTTTTCCCCTGGCAGGGCTCTGAAAGACTTGTGGGGTCTAATTGACAACTGGAAAATTTTCTTGGCTGTTGTCATTTCTCCCACCTGGGGCTTCTTAACAAAGACCTTGGGTGCCCTCTCTCCCTTCACTGACTCTGGCCTCCTGTGCCTAGGAGGGCTTCCCTCACCAGGGTTGGGAATTCAAGGTGGGGGCAAGATTTCTGAGGTCAGGCTAGAGGACCCAGAGTAGCAGCACCTTACTGGGTCCCTCACGAACCTGGTCCATCCACTGACAATTAATGGCATTTCGGGACAGAACTTGAGCTTTCTCCTTCATTGAATAATGTCTTTGCCCATTGAGAAGTCTTCCCTATTGATGCCTATTTACCTGTGTTCTACAGTGTTCACCCCAGGTCTCTGGAGGTAGCCTGTTGGTCCCAGTGCCCTTGCAACATTTTACTCAAGGTCTTATGGGTTGTTATGCAATCACCTTGGCGATGCTTTGATGGCCCCTCGGAGGGAGGAAAGATTAGACTCCCTTTTCTCGGACAGAAAGTGTCAGCCTTGGTCCATGTCCTCAAGGGGTTAATATTTCCATGGACACAGATGAATGGAACATTAGAAACATCCCTCTGGCCAGTCCTGTCCTGCATTTTTTCTTCCAGGTTTAGGGGTCTTATGGCCATTTTGGTACCTGCCCAGTTGTGGAAGGGAACACTTCTCTATACCTAATTCACTCAGTATACATTAGCTGTGGTGCCTACTGTGTGTCAGGGGATGTTCTAGATGCTGGCAACATGACATAGACCATGTTTTGTAGACCTTGCCATCCCATGGGGTGACTGACCTGAGAATAGGGCCCTAATTGCCAATATGATAAGCAGTTTCCTCAAGGAAGTATCAGGTGTTCCAGAGACTCATAAATGAAACACCACTTAATGAGATCAGGGAAGACTTTCTGAAAGAAGTGACAACTAAACTCTGTCCACACTTGTGAAGAGTTGGTAAAGGAGTGAAACCTTCCATAAATTGTGTCATCAAGGCTTGAGCATTTTCTTACTCCAAAGGGGATAGTCATATTCACTGTATAAGTTGAGAGTGAGCAGATTACAAAAAGATGAAACATTCTAATACAAAAAAAGGTCAGAGCTCCTCTGTTCTATCCCCCTCACTCTCAGTGCAGGGCAGACCCACATAGGCATGGTTAAATTCTTTGAGTCCCAATTGACACTGACAAACAAGAGGGTGTTAAAAAGGCCTGTCACCAAGAGGCAGAGAGACTTGAACCCTTGTCATGAAAGGAATTGGTTGTATTTTGAAGGGTATACAGTAAGGCAGAGGCATAACCACAGGAAGTCTCATATATTGTCTAGGACACAGTAGACCCCTGTACTACTCCTACCCTTTACACTCTCTCTCTCTCTCTCTCACACACACACACACACACACACACACTCCAGAAGAAATGCCCTAAACGATGACTCAGAGTCATTAATAATATGACCACTTGTGCAGCCCAAAGATTAGACAGCCACAAGCCAAGAGTCTGTTATGTTGAAGTGGCACTGGGTGGGAAGCACTCTCTCCAGAGACTGGGGCAGGGTATGACTTGCCAGAGAAGGGTTCATAGAATGTTTAGACTGTGACTCATAAAGGTCTTAGATGAATAAATAGCTCTCTTTCTGCTGTGACTGTTGACAGGGCTGGTGACAGCTTACCTTTGCAATTGCCAGGGAGACTCTGACTCTGATTTTTGACAAGTTCAACTTTCTTAACCAGCCAGGCCCTCCAGAGAGACCAACATGACCAAAGATCTGGCCAAATGCAAGGGGCGATGAAGCAATGGGTGATATTTGGAGGCATGAAATCAGAAGAGCAAATATCTCCTCTCAGCCAAGGAAGAGTCATCATTGGGAAGGGAGAATTGGAGAAAGAAAATTTTCTGCTTCCAGGATTGGGGAAACATTATCTTGAATCTTCATGTGGCGAGTTGGCCTAAGACTCCCACTTTGTTAACAGTTTTAGAGCTCCATGATTCTGGGGAGATGAAAGGTAGTCCTCTTTCTGGAGACAACTATATAATTTAGGATATATTTGCTACAAGTAACCTCACTGATAGTAGCCTAAACCATAAAGATGTTCGATTATCTCACATAACAGGAGTCTAGAGGTTAAGTACTCTAAAGTGAGAACAGAAGCTCAATGGTGTTATCAAGAGGCCAGGTACTTTTCCATTCTTCCAGTTTTTCATCCTCCATATGTATGTAGGTCATTGATTTTTCTACTCTTTGCTTCATGGCTGTGAGATGGCTGCCACACCTCTGGACGTCACAACAGTATTTATAGGTAGAAAGGTGGCAAAGGGATAAGGATATAGAATAGCAAAGAATCCTTTTCCTGGAATCATTATGCCATTTTATCAGTGAAGGAACAAAAGTATCCCAGAAGTCCTCCCAGCTGACTTACATAGATCTGATGGACTAGAATAGTATTAATCAAAACTGGGTCACGTGTCAGTCCTTAGCTGCAAAAGAGTCTGGGAAAGTGATCATCTGGTAAAAGTTAATGGAAGAGCCATGACTGATTTAAACCAATCATCATTCCACCCCCGCAGGGCTGGGCACCTTGTCGTCTTGAGTAAAACTGGTGTTCTGTTGGCAAGGAAAAAGTTTATTGGGGGCAGAGGAATGGTTTCTGTAATATACCCTTAAGAAAAGCTAGTTAACATTGTCATGACACATCATTCATAAATTAAAAAAAACAGGGATAGACAGGTGAATATGCAAAATTTTCAAGGCAAATATTTATAGGAAAATGATGGATACCAAAGACTATTGTTGTATGCTAACAGATTGCAGAGAAAAATAAGTTACTTAACATGCCCTTTGTTGTACTAATCATTTGAGAGGCAGGTCTCTACCTGCTCTTTGAACCTTCCCACCCACTCCAGGCAGAGATAGCTAGTCTCTCCTCTCTCCCACTGCACTTTGCATACACCTCAATTATACAAGTCACCACACTGAATTCAGTCCACAGAAACGTATTGTGTCCCTACTCTGACCTTGCCCTGTGCTTGCTCTGTCTGTGCATCAGTTCTGGAGAGATCTTCCATGGCTTCCCACTGTCATCAGATAATGGGCATTGATGGAAGGTAAACTCAGGTGAATTTTTAACTTAGCTCACAGGCTCTTTGTACTGACTCAGGTTTACTTCTCCTGTCTCACCCCCTTCTCTTTAAACCCTACATCTCATCCATTCTCAACTCTGTGGCAGCTGCCCATTTCTTCTCTCCACACTGTTGTACCACTGTCTTGCACAGAACACCCTTCTTTCCCTTCTGGCCAACTTTCACTCATCCTTCAGGCTTCAGCTTAGATGCCCTTCCCCCTGCACAGCCTTTCCTGGCCCTCAGGACTGGGCTAGGTAGCCTTTCTCTGTGTTCTTTCACACTCCACATGACACAATTCTAGTCACGGTGTGGTGTACCTGCTGGGCTTCCCTGGAGGGAGGACTGGGTTGCATTCACCCCTTCATTGACAAATGCCTGGTGCAGTGCCCAATCCATCCTGGTGGCTGTTGGTTGAAGGGTGGTAGAGCGATGAGAGTTATTGCTCACATATGCAGTGCTGGTTCATGTGGCAGAGACCAGAGCTGTAGCTCTGGTCCAGAGGAGATCTTGAGCCCTCGTTGGGGCTGGAAGTGCAATGAGCACTGGGCCAGTTGCCCTGCCACTGTGTGACTGTGGACAAAGCCATTTCTTTCTCTCTGGACACCAACATTTTTTTTTTCTGAAGAAAAGAAAAAGAAAGAAGAATTATTTTAAACTTTTTTAAAAGTGGGAAAATCCTCTTTTGTTCTATTTTCCAAACGAACTATCACACTGAAGTCTGATCACAAAAATGTAACAGGGGAAGGGCTCTGACTGAAGCTGGGGCAGAGTTCTACATTTCCCCTCCTGCCCTCGCACGTGACCACACAGTTAGTGACTTAGAACAATATGGATTTATTATCCTATGGCTCTAGGGCTGGAAGTCAGAGGGGTCTTGCTGGGTGAAAATCAAGATGTTGGCAGGGCTGCATTCCTTTCTTGAGGCTCTCAGGGAACCCTATTTCCTTGCCTTTTCCAGCTTCAGAAGGTGGGAATTTTTTGGCTCATGACCCTTCCTCCATCTCTAAAGCCAGCAAGGTCTCATCTGTCTGACCATCCTTCAGTCATCACAGCTCTCTGTCACTTGCAGCCTGGGAAGGTTCTTCACTTTAAAGGCCCATGTGATTAGATTGGGTCCACTTGGATAAACCTGGGTCATCTCCCCACCTCCCTTGACTTCATCACATCTGCAAAGTCTCTTTTGCCATGTAAGGCAACATATTCATAGGTTCTGGAGGTTAGGACATCGACACCCTTGGGCAGCCATTATTCTGCCTATCACAAGGGTCAGGGGAGGAAAGAGGGATTCCTAGGAGCCTTTGCCTATGGCTGGCCTCCCCGGTGGTCCCTGGAGTCCCAGAGCACAGTGTAAGACCTCCATGGTCCCTAAGATCTCTTTTAACTTTAGCAACTGGGCTGAATATCTGTGACCTTGAAAAGTTCCTCCCTCATTTTCCCAACTGCAAAATGTGAAGGATAAATCTATCTGCCCGATGGGCCTGCGCTGAGGTGACAGGAAACAATGTGTGCAAAGCGCTTAGCCCAGTGCCTGGCACGCAGTCAACATCCAGCCACCATGGGCCGTTTTCATTACTAGGTGCCTAAGTTTCCCTTCCATGCCAATACCTGGCTCCAACACTCCACTTAGAAACATATCTGTAGCAGATGGGATGAGAAACGGATGTTCCTGGGTTATGTAGCCACCACACTGAAACTTTTAAAAGTTTCAATTACTTTCCCTCAAAAACAAAGCTTATTTTTGTGCCTCTGGGATTAGAGACATTTTGTTCTTTGACCATATGGAAAAAACGGTGACTCTGGTGGGTACCAGTCGGAAAGTAGCCGGGGTCAGCTCACACCAGAAAGCAATGTGAGGCCCTGGTGTTTATTTAGGAACATGTAAAAGTGGCTGAGGCTATGGCCCTGGGACAGTTTATAAAACACAAACCCCACGGAAGTTTACCAAATATCAGGCTAGAATTTTATAGCTTCTGGAAGAAGCACTGTATTCCAGATGACAATAAGAAATTGGACCTTCTAAAGGTAAATAGGCCCTCATGGCACTTTTGAAGAAACTTTCTTTTGTCTCCTTTCTCTTGTCTCCAAGTCTTACAGTGTCATCTTTGAGCCAGAGCCAGAGCCAAGTGGGCACGGACTGTCAGTCACGCTCTTTGTATTCATCCTCTCTGATTCAGCCCAATTGCTTGGAGGCTTCTACCCAAACTCAAAATATGGAAAAAAACTGTAGGCATGAGGATGTTAATTGCAGCTTTATTTATAATAGCCCTAATTGAAGATCATCTCCAATTGTCTGTATTAGGAGGACGCCTTAGTAAATTGTGGCGCATCCAGATCATGGAACAGAATGCTTACAGGGAGCTTTGGAGAACCTGAGAAACTGCTTATGGCATGTTACCCAAGAAAACAAAAATGCAGGACACATGTTCGTATGTGTAGGATGACCTCTGTGTTGTTAGGAAATACTGAGAGGGACAAAAGTAGGTTTACAGTTGTTCATATCATATAGAAAATAATACCATAATTAATAAATAATACTACAAGAATGAATTCTGTGTTTTGTGTATTCACAACTGTAAATGTCTTTTTGCCCCACCCTCTACATCAAAAAGATTTTCGTGCTTGCTCCTAGGTGTTTGGAGTATGGAAAAGGGTTCTTTTCTTCTTCTTATTACTATTTTTCTCTATTTTCAATCTCTTACAATGGGATGAATAGTACAGTGTTTAAACATCTTGAGTATGAAGCCATCTGCCTTTGTCTGAACCCTGCTCCCTACTGACCCACCTCTTAATCTCTCTGAATCTTAGTTTTCACCTAAGTCACATGGGAGTAACAATCATTATTCCAAGCTTGTAGTCTAACTGTGAGCATTAAAGAGAGAATCCAGGTGAAGGGCTTTGTATGCAGCACTTTGTACAGTAAATGCTCAAGAGATGCCAGCTGGTGCTATTATTTTCAGATTAGAAAACAATGTTGAACAGAACAAGAAAGAGAAATACATAGTCTGCTGTCCCACCTTTAGTTCAAAGACTTACCCTAAAGGGTTAATTCACAAACTTTCTGTTTTCTAGTCTTTGGTCACTGATAATATTTTGGCAAACAGCTAAGTGGTCAGCAGCTTAAAGCCTTTTGAATGAAAATGCTCAGTTCTATTTGGAGAAGAATCTAAGACCTTGGCTTTCTCTTCATCTGCCAACAACTCCTGCTTTTCTCCCTTGTCTGCAAGTCAGCTTCCACTCCACAGCACTTTTGGGTGGGTGGAGGGTCTCCCTAGATGCGCATCTGTGTACACACCAACTATGCAATAGTTCGCTATGCGTAACAGAAAGGTGACTAGAGTAGTGTATACGAGGGTATTGGTGATTCATTGCTGCATGACAAACTACCACAAACTTAGTGGCTTAAAACGCCATGTGTTTATTATCTCACAGTTTTTGTGGGTCAAGATTCGGGGCATAGTTTAGTTGGGTCCTCTGCTCAGCCTCTCACAAGGCTGCAATGAAACTGGGCTGCATTCTCATCTGGATGCTTGGCTGGAAGAGAATTCACTTCCAAGTTCATTCAGGTTGTTGGCAGAATATACTTCCTTGCAGCTGTAGATGAGGGCCCTGGCTTATTGCTGACTAGAGGCCATCTCATCTCCTAAAGGCCACTCGCAATTTCTAGAAGATTCTCTCAGTTTGTAGAGACTTCCCATAGTTTCTAGAGGCCACCCGTAGTTCCTTGTCATGTGAGCTTTTCCAGTCTGGCTACGTATTTTATTAAGTCAGCAGGGAAAGTCTCTAGAGCAAGTCTTCTAGTAAGATAATGCTACAAAATGTAACGTTATGGGAGTAACATCCCATTGCCTTTGCCATATTCTATTGGTTAGAAGTAAGTCACAGGTCCTGCCCCTATTCAAGGGGAGTGGATCACACAAAGATGTGCCCACCCTAGTTGGGGGTTATGGGGGCCACTTTCCAGTCTGTTCATCACCACAAGAAAGGGGGCTATTTTTTCCGTGGTACCAAGATACCTGAACACAGGTACATGGGCATTGAGGGAGCATCTCCATGTTGACACTTCTTTCCATTTTACCATCTTTCATCCTTTTGGTCATAAGATTGGTGTTGATGGGCTAGGCTCACACCTTCATTCAAAGAAGGAAAAATGGGAATGAGAAAAAGACACACCAGCTAAGTATGATTCTTTTTATCAGCAAAGCAATAGATTCCCAGAAGCCTCATCCATACACATCCATTTCCTCTCATTGATCTTAGTGACCATAACCGTATCACCTGGACAATTCCATTGCACAGGCCAGTTGGAATCTATAGATTTTAATAAACAGTATCCATGTGACCTCAGTAAAATGAGCATATTTTCAATATGCAGGCACATGAGTTAAAGCTTTCAGTGAGGGCTAGCCTATGAAAAAGTTATGGAGCTTGAGTGAGAAAATTGAGGATAAATCCTTTGTACGGTGCCTGGCACATCTCAGTCAAGGTTGCTTCTTTTCTCCCTTTCCCCCTGTTTTCTGATTGCCCCCAGCTCTCGGTTTGAATGCTCCAAGCAAGCAGCTCCTCCAGAGTTAAGCACCCTGATGTTGGAGTTCAGAGGAGAGTTGAGGAGGGAGGAATGCAATAGCCCCAGCTGGAAGCCTGCCAGGGGACTAGCAACTGCAACACCCTTATTTACTCTAGGGAGGAGCAGCTTGGAAACTTTTTATGAGATTCCAGAAGCAGCAAGGTCATCAGTTTTATGGCCATCCCGCTTAGTTTGTAAATACAGCCTTTGAATGAGAATGCTTGGGCTTCATGACAAGAACAAGGCTGATGTTAGCTCCTTTGGAACAGCGGACAACAAAATAAATAAAAGATACTCCGTTCCACAGGACTGCGAGGCTTTCTGCGTCACTTCAGACCCCCAACAAACAGTAACAACAAACCAGTTATACTTTCAGAGGGCTCCGTTTCCAGGTGGCCCCCCCCCACCCTGCCGCCAAGCCCCCACGTGCGTCTGAGGCAGGTAATCTGATTTGTCAGGTCCCAGGCACAGCAACATGTGTTTACTATCATGCTCACTTTCCAGCCAGCTGCAAGTGTCTGGAGGAAAGCTCTTGGTCAGGCCTGTTTGCCGTGATAAAGTCAAGGCCGAGGAGGAGGGCTGAGGCCCAGCCAGCCTTTGTGTGCTCTTGTAAATAGGAACCAGCTCCTCTAGGGACACCTGGGCCTCTCTCTCTAATTGCTCACTGGACCGTGGCTTTTATTGCAGCTGAATATTTACTAGGCTGAGCCCAGGAAACATTCAGAATCCATTGTCTGTCCAGCTGCCAGGGCCAGATCCAATTGCAGTTGGCCATGGGGACAGGGTCACCCTAACTTTGGGGTTCTTTTCTTTTGGGCCACAAGGCACAAAGACAGAGCCAGTTTGTGTGTGTCTGTTTATGGGGAGGGAGGGAGAGTGTGGTGAGAGGAGGCAGGAAGACTTTTCTCATAAATGGGTGAAATTTTCTCCTTTATGGGCACAATTCCTGGCACCTAATACACTTTTAATGAACATTTGTTGGATGAAGAAATGAGTGATTTTATTCATTTAACTAATATTTCTTGAATGCCAGTTGCGTGAACTCTGACGACACAACACAGAACTTGACAGACAAGATGTGAACCATCTTGGAACTTGAGCTCCAGTGAGGAAATGAAGACAACAACAAATAAAGGAGAAGAATAATTACAGAGAGTGGTAAACGCTCTATGAAGCTCAGAAGGCTGGCCAGTGAGGAAGAGAGCGTTGGGGATGAAGAGCTGCTTTAGGTAGCGAGGCCGTCCTTCCTGAAGGGAGGATGTTTGAACTAAGACCCGAATTAAGAGAAAGCTGTAGTCATGGACCCTGAGGGAATGTGTGCTCCTGGTGTGATAGAACATATTTCTGGAAGGCAGAAGACAGGTTGAAAGTACAAGAGAGAGGAAACTATAGTCCAAACACCTCAGCTGAGGAGGGCACTTATCTTTCCTACCGAACAAGGGCAAAGATGAGGAAGTGAAGAAAAGTGTAAGGAGTAGGAACAAGAGCTAGTGCTGAAAACAAAGCATTAATGGAAAGTCTACATGTGGAATTGGTGATTCTCTGCCCTTGCACCGGGACCCCTGGCAGCTAAGCATCTAACACCAAGGCAAGCAAATGAAAGTGTTGTTCTCTGAAGACGCTGGATGGCCCTAGAGAAATAACTTCTCTGTTGAGGAATTTAGGGGATCCTGCAGTGTGACGGTCTCCTCCTCCCTGGATGCCTAAGGGGAAGCCTGCTAGTTAGCTCCAGACTCGCCAGGTTATGCAGAGCTCCCCAGCAGCTGTTGATGTCTTTCTTTGTAAATAGAGACAATTAAGCTTCACTAGATATATGAACAAACTTGCAGTATAAATAAATGGATGATATGTCTGCTTATTATGTTCTTGGCCTGTGAAAGTCCTGCTAGAGGCCTACAGAGTTGGAGGGTTCTTGGGAGCCAGGGAGCCCCAAAGCTTCCAAAGTTGGGTTTTGTACATTATGTAGAAATGCACAGATAGGACTGAAAGAGGAAGAAATGCAGTGTTCATCTTTGAACTCCTGTCTTATTACTGAAATACATGCCTGAAATATATAGTGCAAATATATATTACGTATGTCTTGCAATTAACCTTTGAAGAGCACAATTGTGTCACATTGTATTTTTGAGGGTTAAAAGTGTAACCCTGTTCAATAAATACATTTTATAACTTTTAAAACTTTTTTGAAATTTTAAAAAATTTGCTATGAGTCCCAGTAAATGGAAAAGACCAGGGAACCTGAATTGTCTGGGTTGGAGTTTAATGTATACATTTAAATGTGTAATATAAGCATCATTACATATTTGCTACAGTTTCTTGGATGATTCTCTCTCACTAATGTGAGTTCCTCTTGCATATGAATTTTACTGGTTTGTCTCTCAGACAAAATCCTTATATCTGGGGTCAAGAAAAATCCTCATGTGGGACAGAGCTAACAATCTGGACATTATCAGCCTGTTCAGGGGAGAGCACTGGGCATCCCCCAGGGTCTTCTCAGAGCATTTCTTACACGGTAAGAGAAGTCCTAGATAAGAAAGACGTGAAGTTAAAACGTCATTAAAATGTAGGAGATAAGAAATTTAGAAGGATCAGAAAGGTGGTGAACCAGAGAACATTGCATGCCAAAAGAAGCCCCAATGCTTTCCTGAAGCTCAATGCCAGGTCTATGCTTCTGCAAAGATTCCCAAATAGACTTTTGCAGGCTTTCCCATCATTACTACCAGTCAGTTAAAATCCTACTCATTGGTCAAGGTCCATCTAAAAGGCTGCATTTTCTGTAAAGCTCTTTTTGAATTTCCAGATGGAAGTAATCATTCCTTTCCCCATGTTCTCATGGTGCCCTTAGTTCTCTATCTATCTATCTATCTATCTATCTACCAATCATCTATTCTGTACTGCACTCTCTACTGGGCACTAATATTTGTACCATCCCGTTCAGCTCACCAAGTGACTTTCATGTGCATCTTCTCATTTAGTTCTCAGAAACTTTATCATACTAAAAATAGAGACACACTGGTCCAGAGAGTAGATTGGCTTCACAAATTGTGATACAAGTCAGACAAAATCATGTGAAATATTTAAAATTCAGTAGCCAAAGAGTATAGGATTCTGTTGAGTTGGACAGAAAAGACATATTCACATAATTTTGGGTTTTATTACATTAAAAAGTCCACAACATTAGAAAAAAGAGACTTAAAAAAATCTTAAGTGTCAAAAAAAAAACATAATCTAATCAAGAGATTAGGCTGAGCTGGAGTGGCACATGTTGGTGAGGCAAAAGTGAGGTTTTGTATAACTTGAGTTCCAGGATGTGACCCTGCCCCTTCTGAAGTTACAGAATCATTGATATAACCTATAAAAATAGAGTTCAGTATGTCACATCAAGGTTACCAAAATCTCTGATCACGAGTCATCCTAGGAATGCTGAGATGGTGACTCCCCATACCTCTTGGGATGATTTAATAGTTTTCATAGTTTTTGTAAAAAGCACCACCCAAGAAGACTGAATTTCAAAATCACATGTTCAGTCAAGTAGCTCTGTGAGAGGTAATTTTAGTTAACAGGGGTGATGATTGTCCTTCTTACCGAGGAAGCAAATTCCATTTTCTGGAAGTTTTAGATTATGTATACACATGTTTAAAATAATTAAAACTATAGTTTAAATGTTTTTATATTAAGGAAGAGTTAGGCCATGTTTGATATTTCTATATACTTCTAATGTTTAAGAAAATTTGGCTTCTTAAAATGATATTCTTGTAATTGTAGTTTAAAACATATAATTGAACAAGTATTGAGACACAACTTTAAGTGAAACCTCATGCCAATTATATTTATAAGCATAATTTATTAAGCTAACTGGGAACATTTGTTGATCAGATAATTGATGTACTTAAAATGAAAATTAAGTTTATAGCCCTGGCTGGTGTAGCTCAGTGGATTGAACGTGGGCCTGCAAACCAAAACGTTGCAGGTTCAATTCCCAGTCAGGGCACATGCCTGGGTTGCAGGCCAGGGCCCCAGTGGGGATTCATGAGAGGCAACCACACATTGATGTTTCTCTCCCTTTCTTTCTCCTTCCCTTCCCCTCTCTCTAAAATAAAATACATTAAAAAAAATAAAAATTAAGTTTATAAATGAAGTTTAAATTATTTGAAGGAATTCAATGACCTAAGTTTGCAAATGTAACCAAAGATTGGTTAAAGACCCTTTCAAAGTGACTGAAAAAAGTGATGGTTAAAATTTGCTCCACTTATGAATAAAAAAATAAGATTTGTAAGCAGACCGTAAAACTCAAGGAGAAAACATATTTTAAAATGTGTAACTTTAATAAGTTGACCATTAGCTTATACATCTAAGATACACTTCTCAGGATACAGTCTTTTCAAGATACAGAACTCTCAGGGCATCAAAATAACTTGGAGTCGCAGAGGTGACGCCTCCAAGGTCATGTGACTATTAAGTGGCTCAGTCACAACCAACCTGAACCCAGGGTCTAGATCCTGTATCTTTCAGTTGAACTCTGCTGTCTTTCTTGGTTGCATTTTTAGTACCTCTTTTATAGCACCTGTAATATTTTACCTGGCATTTGAGTTATTTATCTGTGTCTTATTTTGACTGCTTGCCTCTCTGCAGCTGCCAAAACAGGGTCTGATTCAGACATGGGGTGGAGGTGGGGGAAAACTCAATAAATGTGTCAGATTCAAATGGTTGTGGGTCATAAATAGCCTCTGAGGAACTGTGGCTGGCATGGGGGATTCCTATAGAATGTTATCTTTCTGTGACCGTTTATCTTTAAGGGGATCTGAGTCTGTAACCCTAATACAGTAGATGCAGACTAGCTTTATGCTGTCTGTCTACCTTATTTTAAGATTTGATTCCATGGATATCTTTCAATGTCTTCCCACTGCTCAGGAAGTTCGTTCTATGCTTAATGAGACCGGTATGGCCCAGCCCCTCTTCATCTCTCCAGACCCCTACTCCACTTGTTCTGAGTCCATGACCTTCATTTGGTTCCCTGAACAAACCAAGATTTTCTACAGATGAAGTTAGGTCTCTACACAAGACACTCTTACAACTCTCTGAACCTCCCTTTCATGACAGGTTGCTACAGGTTGTAATTATATATATTTTTATTTGTAGATATTTAGTTGATATCTTCCTCCTATGGAAGGTCTTTAGGTCTGTACGCTTTGCCTGTTTCGCTCAACATAATGCTTGGTGCATTGTAGGGGCTTAATAAATACAGGCTTTTATTACTGTTATTATTAACATTTAATAAATGTCTGTTGTTGGGATGAGTGAATGAATGAATATGGGAGGATCGACTTGATGGTAATCTTTTAGACTGGCCTGATCTCCACTGAGCTGGGAAGGATTTTAGATTGAAATCTTATCAGGCAGGTAGGGGATGTGATGGCTGAGATTCCTTCCAGGCCAGTGAACCTTTTGCTCCAGGATGGCTGTTTGTCACTTCACTTTAGCCATTGCTTTTATCATTCTCATGGGAAACTCTGTGTGTGTCTGTGTGTGTGTGTGTGTGTGTGTGTGTGTGTGTGAGAGAGAGAGAGAGAGAGAGAGACAGAGAGACAGAGAGACAGAGAGAGACAGAGAGACAAACAGAGACAGAAAGAGACTGAGACAGTGAGACAGAGAGAAAGAGGTTGTGCTGGCATGCAAGGCAAAGGGAAATGACTCTGGGAGGCCCCTGCAAACGACCCCGGTCTCCCTTTGTGCTTCATTCAAGCAAGTGAGATCCATTTGGCAGGGAGTAGGCCAGCTGAAAAATGTCAGGCCCCTGAACATCAATGAGTTTTGCATTTCCAAATGATGGGTTTATGATTAAACTCCAATAACTCAAATGCACCATCCGTGAAGAATGCCAGTTTCAACTGGTAATTCTTGTTTTCTTTTAATCCCTTCCCCCCTTTATTTTTTTAATTTATGCCTCAAGGTCTCCCAAACCACAACAATGAGTGGGCGGTTGATGAAATTTTATGATGACATGGAGTCGCTTACCTGTGATAGTGAATCCATCCTAAAGATTTTAGGAAGACACCAAAAAGCAAGGGGCTGGAAAGGCAGACAGAGTTCCTAAAAATAATCTGTAGGATCCTTGCTTTCTTCCTCAGAGAGACTGGCGTTACACTGACATCTAGCTGGATGGAGAGAGTGTGTTCAGCTGGTGTTTTCTACTTTAGTTGTTAGATGTTGGCTGATCTGAAATTAGAAGAAAATATTTGGAAATCTTCTCTTCCCTCCCTTAAATAATAATACTAACACTTATTTAGTATTCATGATATACTAGCTGTTATGAATTCCTGTATCTCTAATTATTTCCAATGACCCTGTCAGGTATGTGTTATTGCACCCATTTTCCTGGCAAGAAAACAGGCTCAGGGGTTCTGTAACTTGACCAGAACATACCTTTATGAGGTGGCTGAACTGGTATGCTAATTGGGCTTGTCGACTCCAAAGCCTATGCTCTTTCTCCAAGTCTGGCAGAGACCCAGGGGAAGTTTGGGTGTCCGGTCCTCTCCCAGGGGCCTGCCCTCTGGGAAACCTGCTCCCTGGGAAACGTCTTTCAGTCTCTGTGCTTATTTGTTCTGCTTCTACCTTTATAATTCCTGTTTATGTTCAGAAGCCAGGCTGAGTCTCCTTCCAGATATGTCAGTCCCTGTAAAAGCAACCAGCTGCCTCCCAGGCCCTTTACTTTCTCAGCGATAACATCTTCATTCTCACAGACTGGGAGCTCTGTTTTAGGCCATGGGCTGCCTGGTTAGGAGGGAATCAATGAAGCTACTCAATAAAGACCTAAAATGGAATTTGAAAACCCACCCGGGATGGAAATGTCCAAGAGTGTGTGATTCAATTTTCTGTTTATCTTTCTCTGTGTGTTTTTAAGATGTTCTAGTTGAGATTTTTCTGGCTGATGAATGGGTTTCAAGCTCACTCTGTTCAAACAGGATGGAGGGTAAGATGTAGAAAAACAGTTTCATTCTCACTTTGATGAAATGATTGAGCTGAGCATGTGGGAGGTGAGAGGGGTGTAATAAGAGGAGGAGTTCTAAAAAAAGGCAATAAAATTTTTGGTCCTTTAAAAAAATGCATTAGCTGATGTGAGGATTATTATTGCTTATATAATGGGGGTGTTTCAGCTTTCCATGGAGGGGAGTCTTCAAGCATGTGTCTGGGGTGTCCCACTGATGTGGTGAAGGCTCTCACTGGCTTGGAAGCTATGAGACACTCAGCTAATGGCATTTTCCCCTGGATTGCTTCTTTGAGATGGAAGCTTGTCTACAGCAATTTGACATGTTCCTATTGAGGTACAGTGTTGATCTGACCTGGTAATATTTTATTTTTTTAATTTTAAAATCTTTCAGTTACCCAACTAAAAATAATCACCTGTCCTTTTAGACATTTTCTGTAAATACATTTTTTTTTTGTTTAAAAGCTTGAATGTATACAAAGTACATTTTAAATTAATTAACATAACATTGCCATCTTTTCAAGGCTGCAAATACTTCTATTCCTATCACATTTTCTTGTTCCACAGTTATTGAGTAGACACTCTCCTTGATGTTGGGCTACAGGCTAGATTCCCTTCCATTCCACCAAAGAATAAGTCATAATTCAGTTAATGAATCTCTCATTGCTGGAAATTTTGATTTTTTTGTGTATATGTATAAAAGTGTGATATTATAAGCATTGCTGTGATAAATTTTCTGAAGTGGAGTTGCCAGGGCAGGAGTGACAACTGCACTTCTAAAAATATATGCTTAACAAATTAAAAATACGTGTTTAAATTCCTCTTCTGGAAAGCTATACTATTTACATTTTATCTACGAGTGTGCACTTCTTCCTCGCTTTAGCCTACACGTGGTGACTTCTTAACCTACCAATAAGTAGTATAAGGAAGCTGACAAAGTTGGAGACTAAATACTATCCAGGAGACTCAATTTAATAAACACTCATAGACAGTAAGTGTGAGTGAGGCATTCTGCAAGCTGGAAAGGACACAAGCACTGCTGAGACCAGCCGTTGTCTGTAAGAAACCCACTGTGCAGTGGGGAATTGGGTATGGAAGAGCGGAGTGTGTCTGGAGAAACGCTGGCAGACCGGTGTGGCTGGGGCTAAGGGCGTGAGAGGGGATGAGGCAGAGAAAGGAGAAATGTGGGGCTCTGGAATTTCCCTGTAAGGGCCTGGGCTATTCTGGTTGTGGATGGACATGAAAGCTTTGGACAAAGCAAACGTTCTGAGTAGATTTGATGATTTGAAAATTATCCGGGGTCCATTTCATCTTTGTCCTTCTTCCCTTTGTCATTCTTCTGCTCCTGCTTCCTGCTTCGGGTTGAGAGAGTACATGGTTGTTTGTGTCTGTCTGCATTGTTTAATTCTTAAAACTAGAAGTTCAAGAAAGAGAGCTTTTCTTGTGTTGGCATTCATGTGGAGACCTAGGGGAACTTAGGAATAAAACAGGTGGCCAGTCAGAAATGCTAATAAGCTCATTAACAGCATTTTCCTTTTTTTGCTCTGGACCAAAAAAATGAAGATTGATTTTGGAAAAAATAATAATTTAGCTTTTTAAAAAAGACATTTTCTATTTGCATTTCAAATTAATCAGTTTAAAAAATTTAAATTCAATAATAATAGTCTGACCTTATGTTTCTGGAAATCAAATGTTTTGCATTATAGTCTGTTTGAAGAGAAATCAGCACTATAGTTCAGTTATGCAAAGAGTGGTATATTTGAAAATCTAACAAGTTAGAAATGTGGATATTAATGAAGAAAGGGCAAATCAAAGGAAGGAAGGAAGGATCAGAGTGGTAGGAAAAAAAGAAGGGGAATTGAAAGATTGAGTGTAGTTTTTCAAGTCTTTTTTTCTGGAGCAGGTAAAAAGAAAAATTCCTTACAAACACAAACCTTTATTGTTCTTTTTTAGATTAATTTAATAAACAGATTGCAACGCACACAAGACTCAGTGAACCAGTGCTTAGTTGTCGGAACAGAAATCTCCTGACATATCACATCCCTTTCACACTTTCTTTCACGGGTGCAGAATGAATCCCAAAGTACTGTGTTGGACCGAGGTTGCTGTGCAGTTGACAACTGGTTTTCCTTAAATATCCATGTCCAATTCTTTTTGAGACTGGTTTTGTTTCACTCGTGTGCATTTTCCTCTTTAATAATTGGAACCATGTTTATCCATGATGCTTCTGGTATAGATAATTTTTTACTAATTGGTCCTTATAACATCTTACATATTGACCAGGAGTTTTATTGACTCTCTTGTTTAGAAACCAATATTAATAAAACAGGAAACATCATTATATTCAGGAATTTCTGAAATGGTTAGCATTATGTTTGATCAATCACCTATAATCTGCCAGCATAACTCTTTCTTTTGTAGAAACAGAAG
Source organism: Glossophaga mutica (assembly GCA_039655065.1). Classification (NCBI taxonomy): domain Eukaryota; kingdom Metazoa; phylum Chordata; class Mammalia; order Chiroptera; family Phyllostomidae; genus Glossophaga; species Glossophaga mutica. The sequence goes on from CM077308.1 coordinate 28,164,229, forward strand.
AGTCATTCTTTGTGTGTGTGTGTTTTCAAATATATTTCATTTCTGCACTTTCAAATATGTATTATTTCACAAATGAAGAGTTACATTCTGCTTAGAAATTCAAGGAACATTTTTCCAAGACACAAAAAAAGGAAGAGACACAATGCATGAAGACCACAAGGAGGCTCAGAAATAACTTACGATTTCTTCCTAAAAGGAAGGGTCATTCTTTACATTCTTTTATTTTATAACATTCATTTACACAGATTTGCAATGTAAGTTTATTATGAAACTTAAAGGAATATCCATATGATTTTCTTCTCTGGTCTCCTGCCTTAGACATTTGACTCCTTGAAAATATTTAATAAGTTTTCCCAAAGAGGCCTACATCTCCCCTGCATTTTTATCTCTGGTATTGTAAGGTGTTTTCTATGTACAGCTGGAAACTTCCCAACTTCCTTTAAATTCAGCCAGTTTTGGATAGGCCCATGATGTTCTATTTAAGGCTAATCTTGTAAGAGAAGGAATGTTAGATTATCCAGGGCCATTGGCTCAGCCTTCAACTGAATGATCATAGGTCCTGGTTGAAATGAAGGGAATTGATGATCCTGTCCTGAATGGATTATTGATGGAGGCCGTGAGTTGCTCAACCTGACCCTTTGGCCTTCAAATCTGGTGTAACATGAAAAACCCCTTCCAGAGTCATCCTTCTTCGTGGCAGTGTCAGGAGCCTTTTGTTTGAATATCTGACTTGTTGGATCACTGAAAGGGAGACAGGGTGTACTCAGAGAAATGATGTTTACCATGAGCATGGAGGAAGACTGATGGAGAATCTCAGCTTATCTAAAACCCAGAGGCCAGGCCTTGAGATAACAAGCATTTATTTCCAGAAAGAGGAATTTTGCAAAGCACCAAAGCATGGCCCTTATGGCATGAATACGATCTCCTAACCACTGTCCAACCCTGGACTGTCTTTTCGGAGACTACAGAGATGTCTTTATGAAGATGAAATTATAGTGTTTATGAGCCTAAAATCTTAATAATTGGTAATGGCGAAGTGAGACAATCTTGGCTTCGGTAAAAGTGAGGTAAAATATAAGTGGTAAATTTGTTTATGAATTTCCCCTCCCCTTTGCTAATACAAACTATCAATTTAAGAGCTCAATGTTTTAAGTGCTCTGTATAGACATCACAACCTTGATTTTATCATCCCCTTTTATCTATGAGAAAACAGAGGGTCAGAATATTTAAGGAACTTTCCCATGACACAGAGTCACATACACACATACACAGAAATACATGGATGGAGCCTACCTTGACTCATTGGGAGTGATAATCTACCAATCCCTTTGATGTTAACTAATGAGGATCTCTGTCCATACTCCACTGTTAAAAGCAAAAGTCCAAATAGTAGACAGTTAAGTAAATAGCATAATTTCTTTAAAAATGCAATAAAAAATCACAGTCAATCCAAGTGAATTTTGTGAAAACAGTAAAAATGTATTCCTATGCCTTTAAAAAATAAACTCACCCTGAACAGTAACTGGTAGAGTTGTCATTGGTTAAAAAATGGTGCCCAGGCCTGGTCAGATTTTCATTTTACAAGCACCATTGCTACCATTTCTCACTGACTTTAACTTCCAGATAGACACAGAGGATTCATACTTACTTGAAAGACTTTCAACCAAATGTAGTAGAAACATAAAACTTGTTTTGCTTATTCCTCAGTTACCCAGAACATCCCAGTTTGTTAAAATTTCTCTGTATTGACTTGGTGCATTTCAGGGAACAGGAAAGGACAGTGTGGGTGGGTAGCATGAGTACCAGGAGAGTAGCAGATGAGGCTGGACAGCTAGTATGACCAGTTCAGAGCATGCCCTGTGAGCCCTGAAAAGGATGGAGGTTTATTACAGTGCAAAGGGAAGCCATTGCAGAGATTGGAGACAGAGAGTCACATGACCTGATGTACAGTTTTAAAGGGTCATCCCGACTGCTTTGTGTAGTTAATATTTGTGTAGTTGATGCATTGTAAGGGGACAGAAGAGGCCATGACATTTTAGATGTGGGGGGTGGCAATGTTGACAGAAAAAAGTGGATGTATTTAAGTTGTATTTTAGAAATAGGAGTTATAGGTTTGGTGGTGGATTGAATGAGGGGGAGGGGGAGTGAAGGATGACTCAGGTTTTCTGGTTTGAGCAACTGGATAGAAAACGGTGACATTTATTGAGATGGAGAAGACTGCCAGAATAAGAGGCTTGAAGAAGAGAAACAGGAGCTCAGTTACAGATATGTTAAGCAAATATCGGAGCACAAGCATGCAATAAGCAGATGCAGGTTTTGATTAGGAGGCCAAAGGAGCTATGTGGAGTAGAGATTTGAATATGACAGGCATTGCTCTATAGATGGTCTTTGAAGGCTTGGAAATGAGTAAGAACTCTTGAGGTTAAAATGTCAAGAGAGAAGGAAAAAGGGCTCAGCGCTCTGCTTTGAGGACTTTAATATTTATTAGTCTAACAGAAGAGGGAGAGCCAATAAAGTAGACAGAGAGAATGGAAACCAAAGGAAGAATATTTTGAAAAGGACGGAGTGGTCAATTATGTCAGCTGGAATCAAGTATGATGAGGATTGCATTGCAAGGTTAAATACACATTTACCAGGGAAAATCATATGCCATGGTGGTGTCAAAATTAGGGATTTACAGAGATCTCAGGACATATATCGGGCAAATATTAAGAGTTTATTGTTAGTTTGTAGAGCATAAAAGTTGCTTTAAATTATTTTTTAATCCAACTAGATTATCAGTGTGAGTGGGGCAGGACTTGGGGCAAAGTCAGGAATCCTTATCCGGTTGAAATCCTCTAATACACAATTCACACAGAATACAAAGTTCTTAGCAACGTGCATCATAATTAAGGAAGGGAGAAAATTTAGGGAACATTCTTCGTGAAACCTAGAGCAGTGTGGACTAGGCACAGTAAATTGTCTTTATGGTCACAGCAGAGTTATTAGGTGCTTTATTCATCATTTGACAGACCTTTAAGAGAAGATCCAATAGGGGGATCTTGAGAAAACCAAAGGTTTTATTAGACTTTAGAGATCAGATCTTGCTTTTGGGGTCCAGAACAGAAATTGGAGTTCTCTTTGAAAGCAAGAGAAGAAGGGTATCATTTTCTTATATGATTGATACAAAGATTTCCCTTCAGCTGAATTTGGAAATAAACTGACCAAACCTGCTTTGCCCAATTTAGGCTTCTCTTGAGGTTGAAAAAAAATCAGAAGACTAAAATAGAATAGGAGATTACATCCAAAGGGGAGTAAGAGATCTGTGACGATCGCTGCAGAGAATCAGAGGGACACCTGTGCATAGCGGGCTGGACAGAGAGGAGTAGGGCACAGCTCGCCCAGAGAGAGCTTACGGCAGAGAGGGAATGGGGATTTTGTTGGGAAGAGACCACGTGTCTCAACTCCTGCAGTAGAGTAGTTTTATTTATGGAAAGCCAGTTTCTCTAAGTCCCAGACCATTCCCCAATATCCTTTACATCAGGAAAATATTGAACGTAGGAAGGAAAAGTGTTAAGGACATGAGTGGTAGACCATTTGAGTTTCTTTTAAATCTAATTTTGAATTAAAAAAATCAAACTGCAGAAGAATGAAAACTGTATGATTTCATTTCTAAGTCATTTAAAAACAAGTGAAACAAACAAACGAACAAGGAAATACCATCTAAGGATATAGCCATAAGCAGTGAAGCTCAAAAAAGAAACCAACGGAATGAGGAAAAAAGGCAAAATTGAAAAGCGTGGATACCTCTTGGCAGGGGGGTGGAGAGGTGGCCTGAAGGAGGGGCACACAAGTAGCTTCTAGTTCATAAATTAAGGGGTAGATTATGGTGTTTATTATGTTTTATGCTTTACTACTTTTGTGTGTTAAATACATTACTTTGTAGATAGCAACAATTGCATAAGAAAGCAATAAAAAGGGAAGACAAAAATTATAGTATCTTTTCAGCAGACAAAATAAATGGGCCCAGAGTGTGCCATAAATACCTCAGTGCGGCAGGAGGACCACTCAGGCCTTTCAGAACGAAAAGCGTCTGGCTGCTCCTCCTCTACCCACCTTCTACGCTGGACTGATCTGCCTCAGGGTGATAATGCTTTGGAAACTTAACCCTTGTCGCATAGCTGAATGACCTTGACCGGGTCCCTTTCATTCCCTGTGCCTTAGTTTCTGAAACTGAAATCACAGTTGGTTGGTAAGTACATGCATCCCTTCCCGAATTCTGTGACCCTGGCAGACAGGAATAATTGATCACAGCACACATTGTCTCTAAACTGGGAAGAGACCTCTCAGTTGTTTTCAACATAGGACTTCAGTCAATTGATCACATGTAGCAAGAGAGAGGTCTATATTCCTAAGACTTGCTAAAGTTCCTACAAAACTTGCCATTCTCTGTGTCCCTTCCCTCCCGTTCTGTATTTAGTCATTTTAATTAGTTTGGCGGCTCTTTAATGTACGATACTTGTGTCTTATTTCCATGGCATCGCCCATTCCTCCAGCTGTTCCGTGGACACTAGAGTTCTAGTAAAAACTCGCTGGCTACAAAGCATCATTTCTTCCACCTTTTCCACCATTCATATCCCAGATGAAGACTGAAGCAAATCTTCTAGAACCCATTGAACAGATTCTGCATGTTTGGGAACTAAACCCATTCAACACACTAGGCCATCTTCAGAAGAACCAGAATCTAGTTTCAGCTGGCAATTTGGGAAAAGGGCAAAGGAACTTAGATGTTTCTCTCTCTTGATGTCGCCGACTCACATCTCTCTCAGGGCCGCACCTCATCTGTTAAGTCTGTGGAATAAGGCAGATAGTTTCTTTGATTCTCTGATTCCAATTCAATCGACAGAAATTGAGGTTGTCGGGGAGAGAACTAAAACCCAGAAGGATGTTTTACGACCAAGCCCTGCACGCCCTCCAGTGGTAGGAAACAAATAACTCAGGTGAAAATAGAGAACTCAGTTTTTGCCTAAACAAGATTTTGGAACTATTACACATTTTTATTTTGCACTCAACTGGATATGCAGGATTCTATATATATGTTAAAAATGCTGCAGTGTTGTGCAAGAGTGTTATGTAATCCCATCAATACCTAGCATGTCAGAGCTAACATGAATCATAAAAATAATTTATCTGATTTTTCATTGCACCAAAGGCAGGGCAGTTTGGAGAGAGAGGGGGGCAGGGCTGATGTGGTGACCTCCACCTGCTGGCTCCCAATCAGGGCTTGCTCACTCTGCCCCTTGGTTCCCTACAGCGGTACTTTTTGAACACTTGCCATGGGCATGGCATTGTGTTGCTGGGGAATAACGATAGCAGTTATCAATTATTGCGTCTTAGTCTTTGTAAACTACTATTTGAACTGCTTCACACTTATTTCTTACTAATTGTCACAGCAACCTTATGAGATAGTGTTATCCTTACTTTGTAGATGAAGAAACGAGGCCCAGAGTGAGATGAAGGGAGTTACTACTCAGAGAAGTAGACGATACGCCCCTACACTCAAGCCATTTGCAGCCTACTGAGAAAGACAAGCTTGCTTCTCTTTGCTAGAAGGAAAGATGGATCTGTAATTAACCAGCTACTTTGTCTAGGACATGTTGGAGCCAGGACACTAAGGACTGAGAAAGAAAGGGGGTTTTCTAAGTGGATTTCTTTGCATTGTTAATAGATGGAACTTACACGAGCACTTTAGGTCAAGGTGACCAGTAGGTTCCATCTCTCACAAGCACTCCTACAGAGCGGCACCTGCCTCTGCTGGACTCTGTCCAACGGTTCTGTCTGGGCTCAGGAGGAAAGTGCGTTTGAACGATTCATTATGTCTGCTATGGGCAAGGGACGGGGGCAGTTGGCATGGCAGCCTGTATTTGCCATAACTGCTCCAAATAAAATGGTTATTCATATTTGCTTTATTAGGCTAACATTTTCTTTATTTTTATTTTTGAATAATATTTTTAAAGAATGGTATTCCTTAACTGTTTTTGCGAATCACATTTTGGGTGGAACTCTTAAGTGTACACCTGTTCCATCCTACCCAACCTTACCAAATGGAAGAAATTTAAACAATTAAAAAATATATCTTGTGAAACAAAGAGCTCTAAAGGCTCCTTTTTAGGGGGGAAATAACAGGAGCAACTTTTAAAAACTCTATCATAGAATATAATGTTCACCACCATACTCCTCCTTCATGTCTGCAAATCCATCCCGTTAGAAATCGGTGGCCCCGGGAAGTGAAGGAACCAGGCCGAGTGGCATTACTACTGTTTTTGCAGATGAGAAAAGTGAAGACTAGATGGGCTGGGTGGGGGGAGTGGTCAAAGGTTACACAGCTGGCCAGTGATAGAGCCAGAATTAGAATGTAAAACTTGGCATTCTAATTATTCTCACCTGGCATTACACATTTTTTTTTTTACCAGCTAATTACAAAGACTTCATTAGATCTATTGTATTCTAAAAGACAGGAACATCCACTTTTTAATGAAGACCAAAGTTTTTTCTTTTCATGGTAATCTTCTAACACTTCACGAACATTTTGATAGCAATTCTGTTCTGTCACATTGTTTTTGTTTGACACTAGTCACATATTTATACCTGGTCTGAGGATGAAATCCATCTAGCATTATAATTACACAAAACAGACACTATTGGTTTTTAGAGAGTAAAACCATGAAGTCTGAGGCCATTTTAAGGTTCAATCCCTCTGCTTCCCAGTTTAGAGCTTTCCAAGGATGGAGTCTATAATGAGGCAGCACTTCTGAGAAAAAGAGGCAGGCTTCTCTTCTCCCTTGGAATTGCCATGGGACCTGGTGGCTGCTTCTTTCACCCTCTGATCAGTTTTTCTGGCACATCTTACAATCCATGGAATTGATGTTTCAGTGGAAGTGGCTGTAATTTTAGGTTACACCTTCAGGGGCACTTTGTATGGCATTTGATCTGAAATGTGCCGTACATTTGTGATTGGGAAGCCAGTGTTTTCAAATACATGGACACACACTGAGAGCCTCTTTGAACTTTATGAGAGTTTATAGAATGGGAGAAGCCAATGGTTAGCCCTCATGCATAAAGCTTGCTCCCTATACATCAGCCACCGTTTTATCATCCCCACAACACACCCTGCACTGCCCCCAATTAAGGCCCATCCCCAGATGCTGTGCAGCTGTCCTGCAGGGATAACCTGCCACCAACCCACGCTGCAGAAGTCTATTCAGGGTGAGAAACAGGCCCAGAACTCAGTAATTAATGAGGGTGATGGGAACTTGTAAACACAGCTGTTGGCTGCTGGCTCCGCAGACCTGCCTGCATATGGCAAATGAAGAAATGTCGGGCAGTAACACAGCCTCATTGTCTGGGCCTCCTTAACTGAACGTGACAGCAGATCACTGCCAGGGGAGCCAAGAGCAACATGCCAGGCTCTGTAGAGGCACCTACAGCCTGGGCTCCTTTGTGCCTGCAGTTTCTCTTCTTAGGGTCAGCCTAAGATGGGTGAGAACCTTGGAGAAGAGTAGGAAGAAGCAGCCCTGTGCTTACCAAAGGCCATCTTTTGCAGTCATTGAGCACTTCGGTCTTTTGTGGGTCCCCAGAGGAGACAGTATCTGACTTTTTCTTTGCAACTGCCTTTCAGTTGTTACTACTTATCCTTCACCCCAAACTGGACCATGGCCATTTCTTTCCAGGCATTACCCTGTAATCCCTTAGCAGACAAAGTTGATTGATAGATGACAATGATAGCACCTTTTTCAGAGAGTCAGAGGCTACCAAATATTTCCACACTTGCTTTTTCATAAGAACTCATTGTGCAGAAGAAGAAACTGAGGTTCAGAGAGGTGAAGCACCTTGCGCAAGGGCATATAAGAAGCAAGTGACCGCGATAAAACCTGAATGGAGCATTCAGTCTCCACACCTGTGCTTTTTCTACCACCTTCTAGAACAGGGGTGTCAAACTCATTTTGACTGGGGGCCACATCAGCGGTTGCCTTCAAAGGGCCAAATGTAATTTCAACTCCTTAACAGTTAAAGAGTAGTTACATTTATATGGTCCTAAAATTATTTCAGCCCTTTGAAGGCACCCACAAGGCTGATGTGGCCTCCGGTGAAAATGAGTTTGACACCCCTGTCCTAGAGGATGCACCAGGTCTTCTGGGAGAAGCAGGACCTCATGACAAGTCTGATGCTTGGCATCGGGTGTTGGGATCTCCCACGTGTCTTTGAAACCAAAGCCCAGACTGGCAGACCAGTACTTCCTGAGCCAGTGTTTGGACCAACACTCAAAGCTCCCTGACAGCATGTTCCTGTAGCAGAAAAAGGAAACACATGAGGCAGCTTGTTTTGTCATTAAAAATGAAAGGAAAACAGGAAAACAAGTAGACTTACAGGCAAGCCAAAGATGATGGTTGCTTTTAATGGGTTTCTTCCTGTTTCTGGCAAAATGTTTTCCATTCATGCTTCAGAAGGCCCACAAGATGTTCTATGTCACTGGAATTTCTTTGCAAACAAAAGATGCATTACACAATACATGTATTATATTAATAATATATTATAACATATAATTTTTCTGACCAGATTTATTGGGTATCATTGGGCTCCCAAAATATATTATTGTGCACCTGTAGTTTGTAATGCGTTAGAGTAGATGCCAAGGGATATCAAAAGTGACTAAACTAGGCTCCCCACTGCTTTTGAGTTGCTTCCAGTCCTGTGGGAAAGACTGTCCTACTGAAAATTACTTTTTGGAACATGAAGCAGAATGAAATAAGTGCTGTAAGTGAATGAAAAATTAAGTGCTGTGTGATCCAGAGGAAGGATAACTTATTCTGACAGGGATAATGGAAGGCTTCAGGTAGAGGAGTGTTTTGTGGAGTGTCTTAAAGAATAGTAGGATTAGATAGAAGAAAGCTGGGGAAAGGCATTCTGGGCTCATGGCCCAGAGAAGTATAGGCCAAGTTATCTGTGATGTTCTATGTCACCAGTGTATGTGTTGGATGAGGGACCTGGGAATGGCTAGGAACAGAGGAAAAGGGCCCAGCTTAGAGAAGGTAGATCACAGAGGTATTAGGAATCAAGGGACCAGGGAAGGCTTAGACAGTTTTCCTCCTAGTTCATCTTCCAATGGAAGTAGAGTCAAGGAGCAATGGCTAAATGAGAATTAATAGTCCCAGGAGTACTTAATAACCCTCACTGTAGAGTTCTAGGGAAAATGCTGAAGACTGGGGAAGAAGGTACAAGACCAAATTGTGTTGTAAGTCTCAAAAACTTGAATCTGAATCTTACAGACCAGCTCAGTTACAGAGAACAGCAAGGGCCGGCATGCTTGGGCATACATATGGAGATATGGTTGGTCTTCGTAGATGTGCACTCCTAGCCATATGGAGAAGGAAAAGGGGTAGATAGATGGGTTTGTACTTTCAGCACACAGTAATCTGATCCTGGACAAAATGCGATATGGAAAATGATCTGGAATTTTTATCAGTCAGATTAGTAACTTTTACTCTGTTGAAGGTTAGGTAGTGGGCTGGGAAGGGCTGGCAGAATTTTTCATGCATGAAGAAAGGGGTAGAAACCTCCCCTCTTCTGCAGGCAGCAGTGGGTGGGAAGGGGATGAACCTCCATGGACTAGGAGGACACAGATTCTCGATGGCAGAACAAAATGTGAGGGCTCAGGCCAGGAGACAGTCAGGCACGGTTTTCTGGTAAAATTGATGGAGATCATGAGCCAGAAGAAGGTGGATGGTCAAACGACCAAGAGATTGACAGGAAATGAGAAGCTGAGGAGCAGGGCAGGACAGGTAGGAGGAGGAGCAAGACAAAGGGAAGCATTGTCGCCCACTGTCCTCTTAACTCATTGAGATCAAGTCCCTGGTGACTCTCAGGCAGCGGTGACTGCGAGCAGCAGACCTGATAGCAATGGAATGGGGACAGTGGGGAGACTTTTGTCTGTGGTGGTGGGAAGGAGGGATGGATGAAAGGCACTTCTGGCCCCGCTCCCCAACTCTAGCAAGGGTGGTTCTGGCATGTTACGTACTCATGTGCAATGTACAATATTGTGTCTTAAAGAGGGTTTTCAGTGCTTTCATATGTTTGAAAACTATTAGTATGGCAGAAAATATTGGATTGGAAGTCAATGAATAATCCTGATTCTGCTATTTCAGCTACATGACCTTGAACAATAATTAAACTATAATAATGACCATGATGATTGCTAAGTGATAGTGTGTTAAGCTGTGTGTTAGACAGTGTATGTAAGAAGTCCCTTATATATACTACTTCATTCAATTCCCACAGTAACTCCAGGAGGTAGTTATATTATTCCCAATTCACAGATGAGGAAAATTAGATGCAAAAAGGTAACTTGTTCAAGGAGATACACAGCTGGCATCTCAAACCCAGGCCTGTCTGATATCAAGGGCTATGACTTTCTAGCTCATTCAACTGCTTCTTATGGCTTTTGCTCCCACCTCTCATAGATGAATGAGGATCCTTGTGTGTCCTCACAGAATATGGTGGGAAATCGAATGAATGAATGCTTTGTTGAGAAAAGTGTTGTAAGTCTAAAGTGCTTTAAAAAGGAAGCAATATTACTTTATTCAAAGTCTGGTGCTTTTGAATGTTTGTTGAAAGAATATATACTAAATTTGGAATGTAATTTATCTTTCTCATCTATCTCAACATTTTTTTTTCATTCTAATTATGTGAGGAAGAATTGTTCTAAGCCACAGAAAAACAATTTTTTAGAAAATCTTTTAGGACAAGAGCTTCCTCCCCTAAATTTGGTTGACTTTAGAGAATTGAGAAATGATTGACCTCGGGGTACCTTTCATGACAAGTATTACAAAAGAGCCCCCTCTTTTAAACATGCTGTTTATAGGTGTACTAGTTATCTCATTCAATCCTCAAGTGTGGGCATTATTATTTTCATTTTATAGGTGAGGGAACTTAACCTTTAAGAGGTTGAGCAATTCATTCAAGTTTATACAGCTTAAAGTTCAAGCATGAAGCCTGAAGACACTGAATGCCTTGAAAAAGGATTACAGCTTTGAAGGCATTGACTTAGAAGGACCTTTCACTTCTTACCAAGCCAAGAAAAGAAGATGAGTACCACTGCCTACTAGAAAAGCTTTCCCGAAAGGTTTGGATAAATGTGAATGGTTTCAGCAGCTCTGTGACCCTGAGCATGAGGGCCGCTGACTCCCTGGAGCCCTGTATGCGTCTCCAGATCTCCTCAGTAGCCTTGGCTCTGGCACGCCTCTGACGAGAATCTTGTTTTCTGCCCCAGCGTCGCTGGGCTGGAGTTTTTGATAGCATTTGACTTCAGCAAGCCTCCACATGAACCTCTGATCTAATGCTGGAACAAAGCAATGGTGGAGGGAGGCCCAGCGTGGAATGAGTCAGGTGGAGACTGATGCCGCCTTTCTTGTTAAACACTGTTTCCCCTCCAGGTATGTACTTTTCCCCAACAGTCGAACTCTGTCAACACAAGTCTGGGCTTCCCTCTCTCCACCAAGGCAAACACTGTCAATAGAAGGAAAGGAAAAAAATGTCCATGGCTGGAATCTGAAAACCTCTGCTTTCATGTGGAGGATCAAGAGCCCCTCGCCTTGCCAAACATTATTTGACTTTTGTAGAACCAGCACTGGAGTTTAAGGGACATCCTTGAATTCAATATTTGGCATGGGAATCACTGGTGATTACTCTCACTTGATGTACTGGCTAATTGCTTTGAGGTAACGTGGCAGACCCTATCAGAGGATCATGTATACATTTGCATTACTCCACTGTTTTCTAAATGGTAAAGAAACTGGGTCCCACAGAAAGTGATTCACCCAGGATTCTATAGCTGCTTCAAGAGTGAGCTGTGCAGAACCAAGGGCTCCTGACTCTTTTTAGACTGCTTTTTCAGCTATAGTAAGCTTAACTCCTTTTCTTTTTTTGGCATCAATATCTACTAAAATAAAGCTATTTGTTCTGAAGTAGCTTGAAAACACATTCTGAAGAAACGATCTGCTGATAACTAATAGTATGTACTTGCTAAATATTCTGACTCAATTTACCAGCATCTCTAAGGTTGTGGTTGAAGGTACAACTTCAGGAATTTCCCTAGGTGTGTATCTCAGCTGCACCACTTATTAGCTCTGTCATCTGAGGAAGTTTTACCTCCTTGCATGCCAGTTTCCCTTTTCATAAAATGCCAGTGCTAGTAACACCCGCCTAATGAAGTTACTGTGAGCGTTAAGTGAGATTATGCATACATAGAAGTCAGAACAGTTCCAGGCACATGGTAAATGCCCAGTAAATGTCTGGTGTCACTACCTGACATGGGACCGTAAGAAATTGATTTTGGGGTTTATCATTAATTAGCCTCTTACTCTCTGTGCCTCAATTCGCTCATCTGAAAGATAAAAATTCTTACTGCTTCACCATTAAAAATTGAACAAGTGTATAACTGCTGTGCAATGGAGACGTTTATTGGTTGACTTATTCATTGCTGAGTGAATATTTATGGAGTGCCAACTGTGCCAGGAACAGTGTCAGCATGACAGAGAAATTTCCTATTTTCGAGGAGTTTATAGCCTGTGGGGGAGAGAGAAAGTTGTACAAACAGTTAGAGTAAAGGATGGCAATTGTAACATGAGCTGAAGTACGGTTGCTGTGGAGGTACACAGCTTGGGTAACTCAGTTTGAGGGTGGAGGTGGGGAGGTTAAGGAAGACTTATTGGAAGTAATAGTTATGCCAAAACCCAGAGGATGGGTAGCAGTTAGCCAGGGAATAAGAGGGAGGGAGTTGATCTAGGAGGAGAGAGCAGAACACATGAAAGACCAGCGATTGGAAGAAGCAAGAGAATGAAGTGGTTCTACCACATTTCATGTCCTGTGAGACGCCATTCATTTTAAGATATGCCTTTCTTTTTTATGCACCCCTAAGGGAAAGAACGAGCACTGCCAGTCAAACTGTGGCATATGGTTTTCTTATCACTTGGCAATTTAATACTGTTTGAAAGAGCCTTCCTTATTCGTAATTGGACATGCAGTATATTTTATTATATAGCACTCTATCAAATTAGCAAAAGAAAAATATTTATGAAGTAATTTGCTTTCACCATTCCTGAAACTTCACTTTTAGAGTCAGATTCTTCTGAAAGGGCCTTTTGGATGCAGAGGCATGGACCTCGAGCTTTTCCATATGACATTGTCAAGAGCATTAGTGACACAGCATTTCTTTCTTCCTTTTAAAAATTATCTGTTGGTTGATTTTTAGAGAGAGAGCAGGGAATGGGGAGAGAGAGGAAGGTGTGGGGAGGGAGGGTGAGAGAGAAGGAGATCTACTTTTTGTTCCACCCAGTGGTTGATTCTTGTATGTGCCCTGACCAAGGATCAAACCCACAACCTTGGCAGATCTGGATGCTGCTCTAAGCACCTGAGCTACCTGGCCAGGGTAACACAACATTTCTTAAAAGGATCCACGGACAAACTGAAAGTCGGTGGGGCTGCGCTCTGAAGCTGGGTTTGTGAATTTCTGGAGTCACTAGTCTTCTTTTGATTCCCACTTGGGTAATGTCGTTAAATGCCTCTGATTCACTACCTCCCCCCACACCTCCCCACAATATTTGGTGCTTGGGGTTTAAAAGGGGGTCCCCTGTTCTGTCTGGGATTTTCATACAAGCTAACACTCATTCTGACAGTTCGAAGCTGGCGCTTTTCATGTTTGTGCATGTAAGGCCAAAACAATTAGTTAGCAATTGTTGCCTGTTCTATTACAAATTTCAGATATGTCCCAATCTCAAGGGTGTTATGACATGAAAAAGAAGTGCATCTCCAAGACTGAAGAAATATGGCTAAAGTCAAGGGCGTATGTGTTTGTGTGTGTGTCAGGGAGCAGGGTGAGGAAGGCAATTGGTAACTTTCGGTCAAATCAAATGTTTTAAGGTATTTTGATTTTATCCTAAAAATGTGAGTTAAGCTAATAAGGAAGTCAAGCAGAGGAATGACAGCACTTGGTGCCGAGTGTAGCGTAGATTGGGTGGGAGCACGGCAAACGCCGCGGGTCCGGGGGAGAGGCCGCTGCGGAGGATTCCCGCTCTGAGGGTTATCATCCTAAAAAGAGAGGGAATGGTCCTCTTCGTCTTGGGAGCTCCTAGTGGGCTTCGGCCAAAAGAGGCTGCTCGCCCAGGGTAGCTGGCTCTCCCCCAGTTTTCACGGATAGGTGATGTCCCTAGGGAGGATTAATACAGAAAGATGCCTAGATTTTCACTCTAAATGAATGAATTGCCCAGATAACTGAAACTTATCCCTTTAAAAATGAAATTCTCTTTTGGATTAAAATCTCTCAATTCAGTGCCAATTTATAAGGGAACTAAATGGTAATAGAAAAAAATACAATAAAATTAAACTTAAAAAATAAATGAATATAACCTATTTTTCTTTTTTTTTTAAAATTACTGAACACTATCATTAGGAATATCAGTATTCTTTGAATGAAATGTCTGTGTTAATGAATAGGAAAGCAATGCAATAAGTTCCAATAGGCTATTGAATTGTATGAAACAATTTGCCCTAATTTTTTTTCTGTAAAAGGAGATAATACCTAATATTTGCTCCTCATGCTATTGTTTCTGAAGGATGTTTACAGGGTGTGTAAACATTTCATTTGATTGTCACAGCCTCCTGTGTGTCAAATCAGGTCCTCCTGGAAGCAGATGCTTAGATAAAATTAAAAGCGCAAGAGATTTATTGAGGGCAGTGCCTGTGGAAGGTGGAGGGGAGAGGGAGCAGGAATAGACAGGGAGAACCTTCAAGTTCAGTGTGGGTCTGACAGCCTTGCCAGGACGAGAGGAGGAGGGAGACTCGGGCAGGAAGAGCCTCAGGCTGCAGTGTAGCTGTGAGCTCGTCTCCGGGGGCTGGTGGGGTGCCCCCCAGCGGAGTGCTCTCTGCAGGAATCCTGAGACGAGCAGGCACGGCCTGGTTCCAGCTCCACTGCCCTGCCCAGTCACTGGCTGGGAGCAGCCTGGGGAAGGTGTGACCTGGCGTGAACACTCCTCCCGCGCTTCCTGGAAGGAAGTGTTTCCTTTTCAAGAGCGACCTCAGCAGCAATTGTCCAGGACGGCTACACCCTGTGACGTAGGCAGGGCAGGTACTATCAGTCCGATTTTAAAGAGGTTTCAGATAACTAAAGGTTCGGTGTGATAGAAGCAGATTCACAGTTTTTGTGGCTGTCCTGTTAAGTAAATTTTTAAAGTATTTTTGAAAACTCGGTGTGATAAGTGATCGTTGGGAGAAAGCCCCGAAAGTCTAAATTCATGATCTATTCTGGATAACTGATACGTTACCTTATTCAAATCCATGAGAGCTTTAATAGGAGAAATGTACACACACAGGCAAAGCATCTGATTGCTCCCAGTGCTGGCCGGCTGGGAAAAAGCCATGCCCTCCCAGGACAGGGTCTGTTTTAATAGGGGTTAATAGCCAAACCATATGGTGGGTAGTCACAAACACCACCAGAAAGGACAATGCATTTCTAAGTTAACAGGTAACACCAGGCTGTTATTCACACTCCGTACATTCATTAACCTCCTTCCTGGGGACAGGATTTATTTTTGGACCATGTGCTTTCTGGGTAGTCAGCCAAGCCTGCGGCTACAGAGAGTCAAACAGTCACAGAAGGTTAAATAGAGAGTCCAACATTTCCCAGCCGCCTTTCCTGCTGGAGCCACGTTGCATCTCTGTCTTCCCCTGGAGTGGTATTCAAAGACGGCTAGCATCTCTCACTCCAGTCCTGTAGGTCAATCTGCTCCTCCCATCCAGAGGTGAAATCTGTTATCCCGCTCCCCGAATCGGGGCTGGCCCTATGCCTTGCTCTGACCAGCAGAAAATATTCTGAAATATTCTGGAAGTCAGAAAATATTCAAAATGTGAAAAATTGCACCAGTGCTAAGAATTGCCACAGGCCTATTTTGAAAGGAAGAGTGAATCCAGAGATCAGGGATGGGTTTTGGGGGGGACATCCTTAAACCATCAGAATCATGTGCAACATTATACATAAATGGGAGACGGTCCACAGCATTCATCAGAACTGTAGTGAGACAGAGACGAACTTGATTAAAGTCACGTGCTGGCAGGACAAGGGTGGCTCTGGCAGCCCAAGGTCACTTATTTGGGGCCATGAACTATTAAGACCTGGTTGGCACATGTCTCACTGTGGCCATACTTTGCTTCCCACTCCTGTGAGGCACCACGCTGTCCCTCCCTTGAAAGTTTGTGCATCTGCTTTTATCTACTTGTCCTTTTCCTCCTTCTTAGTCTTTTATTCTCCTGTTGTTCTTACCAATATGTAATCTATGCCCCCAATTTAGCCACTGCCATTGTCCATTTCATTCCAGGACTGGGCTCTTCTCAGAACACCTCAGCCCATCCCATGTGCGCACACAGGCACACACGCACACACACATACATACAACTTTGTTACATTTGGCCATTAGAAATCATTTTTTCTTCTGTGTGCAATGAAATAAACAGGATGTGAGATCTCCTTGAATGGTGAAGGTATGGTAAAATCTAGAGGTTAAAAACAGTTTATGGCCATGGAGGGACACGGTTCGGTGTGTCCCAGGGAGACCCTGCCAGGCAACAAGAGGGAACTCTATTTTTTTTATGTTCATATAGTTTGTGAAAGGAAATTGTGTGTGTGTGTGTGTGTGTGTGTGTGTGTGTGTGTGTGTAAAGGCTGCGGGATAAAGGATAATTTGCAGTGCATACCACTAGATGGAGGTCCTGCCTAAAGAACATACTTGAAGGCTCAAGTACTCCAATCCCACAGATGATTTCCTCCTCCAGATAAAACTGTGAATGAGGGGCACCAGATGAAACCCTAATTCCTCCACAGGGCTCCGTAATCTTGCCTTGTTGGGGAACATGCTTCCTCTGGAACTACGTCAGCAACTCTTTCACATACGGATCACTGTGTATCCCGTAGTTCATTACTCTTAGACAACTGCAGGAACGTTTACTTTTTCAATCCTTTTTTTCCATTTGAGTGCCAGATGGCCAGTCTTGTGTTTTATTCTCCATTTAGCGAGCTTTAAGTGTTGCCCGTCCTGTGAAAAGTTCTTTGTTTCTTGAAAGGAAACCGTGCAAACACAGGTCACTCCCCCAGTATGGGATTTTGAATGCAAGCGAGGCAGTAAATAAACTCAGACAAATCTGAAGCTAGCTAACCTCTCTTTCTGGGTGTTGAGCTGAGGTTTCCTGACTGATACTGACTACCCCATAGCTAAGGAATTCGGAATTAACTTGGGATCTCTGATGTTCATAAGCTTCTCCTCTCCCCCTGCAATGTCCTACAATTGCTTTCTATGACTTCATCACCCCTTACCTCTCTCTACTTTCCAGAAAATCTAACATAACCTACTAGTTTTTTTTTCAAAAGATTTAGACCTTTAGAAAACCTCAACTTCTAATTTCCTCTCATCAGAATCCTTAAAGCAAGAAATTAGAAAGCTTTGCTGTTGGTTTGGAATAAGCATTAGGTGGAAATGGAGCTAACAACAAAAACTGGTATTTGGGAAGTAATCTTCTTTTATTTGCATTGCTAAGCAGTTTGGAACATTACCTGAAAGCAATACATTTTAATTAAGAGGAAGGTTTTAAGGAAACAGTGACAGGACCAGCAATCAGAATGACATTCAATATTTAGCATCTGCTACCTGTGATTACCACTCAGTCCTAAACAACTGTTACAGCAATACGGATACATAACAGCTGAGGATCAGCTGGATTTGTGTGTTGCAAGCTGGTCTAGCTGTCAAGGGCAAAAGAGATAGGAGGCATCCCTATAAGATCAGAGGGAGACTAGAGAGGAGAGTATTGATTACAGTAATCTAGGAAAGACATGATGGGGCCTCTATTTGGAAAGTGACAGTGAGAATGGAGGTGAGCATACAGTATCTAACTCTCAGATGTAGAATCAAAAGGGGTTAGGTGAATGATTGGATGCCATTACTGAGGGGGAGGGAAAGGCATGGACTGCTCATAGGTTATGGGCTTGGGCAATTGGATGGATGGTGAAGCCCTTCACTGAGTTAGGAGATGAGGTGGAGGAACAGGTGCAGAGTAGGTGGGGAAGATGTAGTATCAGCTTGGCTGGGGCGTTGAACCCTTTGCTTCACCTCTGGATCACTTTTAATGGCTTAGTAAAGGCTTTAACCACCCCAGGCATGAGAAGTTCCCAAGGCAGGAGAGGTGAACATCTCTGCATCAAGGGAACCGTTCTGCTTTGTGCAAGCCCATTCAGGAGGCTGGAAAGGGTGCACACTGTGGTGGGGGCGCAAATGTTCACTAAGTCAGTTTCTGCTGGCCTGCCAGCATTTCTGTGTGTAGACATCCATCAGATTTGGAGTCCTCTAGCCCAATCTCTTTCTCCTCTATTTTAGGTCCAGATGGAGCTATATAGGATTTGAGATCACACAAAACCCACAAAAAAGCCTTTTCTATTCTGACCCTGTAAAGGGTTATGTTCTTTTAAATTTATTTTTTCCTTCAAAATAAGTTTTACAAACCTCATAAAATATAGTCCATGCTGGATTCATTGACTATGATTCTACGCAGAGAGATTTCCTGACAGGAAAACCCAGTTAAGGCACGTGGCAAAATTGACATTGGGTCTACATTTGTTTCTAACCCCGAATATTATGATAAAGTCTTCTCTCATAAGGACAGGACCTGACAATAATAAAATGGTCATTTTTAAGGGAACTAACCATATGGGAAAACATATTTGCCAATGGTAGACAAGGGTTTGATTTCCAAAATATGTAAAGAACTCATATGAGTCAATACCAGGAAGACAAACAATCTGAAAAATGGGCAAAGGACCTGAACAGACACTTCTCCAAGGAGGACGGACACACAGGGACCCACAGACATATGAAAGAATGCTCAGCATCACTAGTCATCAGAGAAGTGCAAAATAAAACCACAATGTGATACCACTTCATGCTGGTCAGAATGGCCATCATTAACAAATCAAAAAACAAGTCCTGGGGAGGATGTGCAGAAAAGGGAACCCTAGTGCACTGTTGGAAGGAATGCAGACTGGTGCAGCCACTGTGGAAAACCGTATGGAATTTCCTCAAAAAACTAAAAATGGAACTACCTTTGACCTGGCAATTCCACTGTTGGAATTATACCCTAAGAATCCTCAAACACCAATTCAAAAGAATGTATGCACCCCAGTGCTCATAGCAGCACAATTTACAATAGCTAAGTGCTGGAAACAGCCTAAGTGATCATCAGTAAATGTTTGGATCAAAAAACTGTGGTACATTTACACAATAGAATACACAATGCAGCAGATGGAAAAAAAGGAGCTCCTACCCTTCACAACAGCATGGGTGGAAATGGAGACTATTATGCTAAGTGAAATAAGCCAGGCAGCAAAAGACAAATGCCATATGATCTCACCTATAAGTGGAAACTAATGGACACAACAAAACAAACAAGCAAATAGTACCAGAGACATGGAAATAAGGAATGAACTGACAGTAACCAGAGGGGAAGGGAGGAGGATAACGGAGGAAAGATGGGGAAGAGTCCAGTCAAGGAACATGTATAAAGGACCCGTGGGCATGGACAACAGGGTGGGGATTGACTGTGGGAGTGGAGGGTCAGGAGTGGGTGGGCGGGGGAGGGGGGAGAGCAACAGGGAACAGTTGAGACAAGTGTAACTGAACAATAATAAAAAAATGGTCATTTTTAGGTTATCAAATTAAAATCTGCCATTGAAGCAGATGGCAAAATTATAAAAAGGAAGTATTTAAGACTACTTTCCCTGGTCTCTCCTCTACTTTTTCTCCATCCTTTCTTTCTCTCCCACCTTCTGTTTCTCCTCTCCCTTATCATCCTTCCTCCTGTGACAGTGAGCATGGATGACCATACGGCAGCCTGAACACTCTTCTCTACCTAGAATTCCCAAAATAGAAAATAAGGGCAAGGTTAAGAAGTGCATTCATGAAGAAATGAATGATAAAAACCATTCAAAAGTTTCCCAAACAGAATTGAGACTGATTCAGTTCAAATTTTTTTCTCTTTTTTTTTTCTTAAAAGGTTGAATCCCACTTAGGATCGATCGCTTCAGACAAGTGAATTTCTTTGCTTATTCCTTAAGAATTAAGGAAATTCTTAAGGAATTTGAGTAATACTAGAGTAATACTAGAGCCTGCTGTTTTGGCTTTCCATTATATCCATAGCCAGAGAAGGACAGACATGTTGAACAGGTAAATGTGCTTTTAGAGACGGCTTTTTAAAATTATTTTTAAATTCATAAACACTTCTTACAGCAGTTTACAGAAAAATGAAGCAGAAAGTACAGAGAATTCTTGGGCACTACCTGATCCGTGAACAACCCCCACGCACAGTGGTACCTTGTGGTACCTTTGTCACAGTCGATGAACTGACATGGGCTCATCATCATCGCCCAGAGTCCACGTAGTTTACATCATGGCTGGTGCTTGGTGTTGAACATGCTAGAGGTTTTGATGAATGTATGATGACATGTGTCCATCACTATATACAGAAAACTTTCATTGCCCTAAAAATTCTCTTCAGAAACACCGTTACAGATTCACCCAGAAAGTTGACCATTTTACCAATTATCTGGACATCCCACAGCCCTGCCAAGTTGACACATACGATTAACCATCCCAACAATATTTGCTTGACATATTCGTATCTATTTTAAAGATATTAAGAAAGAAAATGTGTTTTTTAATTTACTCAGTTTTTACTATTTTGGATGCTTTTTGCTTGTTCTGAAAGACCTGTCTTTACCTACGATATTTAGCATCTGTTTCTTTACCTGTTTAAAAAATAATTGAAAAATGTAATGTGGAATGCTAACTAATGCCTTCACGTTAGAGGTATTCAGTGTATGCTAGTTTCTCTCACATTGTATAGCCCCACCAAGTAAGGGAGATTCAATTTGTTAGATAAATACAATGCAAAGTGAAACAGATTTTAAGAGGATGATATGGAGGAGCAATAAAGAAAGGCCACCTCCCACAGTATGGAAGGAAATGGGAGAGTTTCATGGCGGAAATCATGTTCAAGCTGAATTTTAGAGGAGGAATAGAAAGGACAGGCTCAACAGCATGCAGAGGCTCCAAAGCATCTGACACATTTGGGAAACTAGAAATTGCCATTGATAGAGTACAGATGCCATGAGGTGGTAGGGGAAGGAGGAGAAAGTGTGGCTTGGATGGCTCATTCAGGATTTGGGACTTCATTTTGTATGTCATAAATAACCATCATAAAATTTTAAAATAGAGAACTGATACACTCTTGTTTTGAAAAGATAATTTTGTGATAGTGAGAGCAGGAGATTGAAGAGTGGGTGATTAGTTAGGAATTTCTTACACTATCAATGACTATTATACATGGATCAAGTATAGTATATTAATAAAGTATTTGTATTAATCATAAATTAAAATTACATGTTTGTGTAGATCATAAATATTAAGATCACTGGGATAGTTTTTGAAGATATTATCATTTGTTTCTTATATAATATTTAATCTTTGTAATAGCCTCTAGATTATTGGCTGTGTCATTTTACAAAGGAGGAAGTTTAGGTTCATATAAATGAAGTGACTTGCCCAAGATCACACAGCCGATAAGAAATCAAGCTAAGAGACCTGAGCCAAATTTGCATGACTCTAGCAGGTCAGGTGAGAAATAATGAGGGTAAGAATTAGGACAGAAGCAGGATGGACCCTTTCCTTTTTTGTTATTTGAATCAGATTTGGCTTTGTAGCCTCAGAACCATTCTTCGTTTCTTCCTTCAATTCATTATGCAGATCTTGATTGCCACAGAATTAAGCTGTTTGCTCTTTAGGAAGAATTGCTTAAGAACCACTGTTGAAAGAAATATTGATGTACCATTTATGAAAATTCTCACCTTCTCACTTCCATCCCCAGAGGAAACTTCTGGCAACAATTTAGTTTTATCTTTCTAGTCCTACATATCCACACATAATATTATACAGAGGTACATGCATACATATAAATACACATACACACATGCAATATAATTGTTACTAAGCATAAATCATAGATATAATCATAAAGCAACTTTAATTTTGTTTTCTACTGTCCCTTGGTTCTCATCTGGGAGCCAGTTTTTCTCCTGCTCTGGATGAAAGCACATTTAGGTCTTAGGCTTTCTCTGGCTACTTCACATCACAAAATATCATCTCAGTTAACTAATTTACCATGTTAAGTCCCAAGTAACAATTAAAAAATCTGGATTTGATTTATATTTAAGGCTTTGTCCCTAATTCATGCTGGTCTTGCTTCAGGAAAAAAGAAATAATTATTTTTATCAATATTTCCTCATATGACCAACATTGTCTTTCTGACTCCTCTGGGTCAGAGTGTCTTATTCCCATTTCATGTCAGTCTTTAAAAAGTCTTGAAAGGCAGGGACCTACATCCAAAATTGCTCTATCTAGCAAAGCTCTCATTTAGAATGGAAGGGCAGATAAAGTGCTTCTCAGATAAGATCAAGTTCAAGGAGTTCATCATCCCCAAGCCCTTTTTATATGAAATGTTAAAGGGACTTACCTAAGAAAAAGAAGATAAAAAATATAACAGTGCAAAGACAACAAACTCACAGCTATTAAGAACCACACCTAAAACAAAAGCAAACTAAGCCAACAGCTAGAACAGGAACAGAACCACAGAAATGAAGATCACGTGGAGGGTTAGCAACAGGGGAGTGGGAGGAGGAGAGACGGGGAAAAAGTACAGAGAATAAGTAGCATAGACGGTGGGTAGAAAATAGGGGGAGGGCAAGAATAGTGTGGGAAATGTAGAAGCTAAAGAACTTGTGACACATGGACATGAACTAAAGGGGGGAATGTGGGTAGGAGAGGGTGTGCAGGGTGGAGGGGAATGATGGGGGAGAAATGGGACACCTGTAATAGCATAATCAATGAAATATATTTTTAAAAAAAGAAAAAAGTTTTTCTTCTACTCTGATAGACAAAAACATCTTAATGTGTTTTTTTTTAATTTATATTTCTAATTACTAGTGTGATAGAACATCTTTGCATATATCGATTGGCCAGTCACATTTCTTCTCCCATGAGTTGCCTGTTCATGTGCTTTTACAGTTTCTTAATTAGCTATTGTTTAAAAAATAATTTGTAATCCTTTGTTTTGTCTACAATGTCACTTGGGTAATATTTTGGAAATATTTTCTTTTCAGTTTGTTATATGAGTTTTGTCTTCATGCTGATGGATGCTTCTTGTATGGATGTTTTGCTTTTTTGCCGGTCTAGTTTTTTCCTTTGTCTTCTAGGTTTTGTGTCTTACCTGGGAAGGTCTTCCCTCCTCCATGATTATAAAATATTCTTCCATAGTTCTTATCATATGCTCATATTTTCTGCATTTATTTTAATTCCATAATCTATCTGGAGTTTATTTTTGCATATAGAGTGAAATAAGTGCGGAGGTGGGGGGATAGTCGAAATGCAATGTTTTCAAAATGGAGGGCCAATAGTTTACAGTGCTGTTTATTGGGGGAAAAAACATCTTTTCCCCATTGATATGAAATATCATTTTTATTAAAATAACATTATGGATGTGTTTCTGGACTCTATCTCATACAATGAAAGAGTTTTCTATTCTCGTGCCAACACTTGTTTTGCGTTACTACAGCACAGTTTATTTGACATCTGGTGAGTAGAAGTCCCTCGTTCTTCTCTGTTTACTTTGTTTCTCATGTTCTTGGCTAGTCGTGCACCGTTTGTCTTTTACATGCATTTTAGAATTAGCTTGTTATAGTTCATAAATGATCCAGTTGGAATTATGGTTCTAATTATATTTTATTATAAACTAATTAATTGGAACAGAACTGACATTTTTATAATACTGAACTTTTCTGTCCAGAACCATGGTATCTCTACATTATTTAGGTCTCTTTATGTGCTTTAGTGAAATTAACATTGTTTTTCATCTAAATCTTTCATCTATGTTGCTATATTTATTTATTCCTTTCTGTTCCAAGTTTCCTTTCAAATTGCCTTCTCTAATTGGTATGGTATTGCTAGTCTTGTTTTGGCCACAGTTTGCACATCTCAGAGAAATTAACTTATTTGAGTCATATAAGATTCTGTCATTGATTTTGGAGAGAAAGGCAGAAAATAGAGAGAGGAACATAGACCAGCTCCCCCCACCCACCATATGTGCTCCGACTGGGGATCAGACTGGTAACCTAGGTATGTGCCCTGACTGTGGATCAAACCCATAGCCCTTTGGTGCACGGGATGATGCTTCAACCAGCTGAGCCACTCAGCTAGGGCATGAACATTAATTCTCAGTACAGCTGTAGAATATATACTAGATGTAGAATTAAAAAATGGGATTACGCACCCTCCCTCCATTCTATTTAAATCATTTAACTTTGTGTGTGTGTGTGTGTGTGTGTGTTCTCAGATTCTCATCTGGAAATGGGAGTAATAATTTTGACTTCACACAGGGTCATTATGAGTATCTAATGAGACGGTGTTTGGAAATATGTCCTATATTAGTATAAGGGACTCTCAGAATTCTTACTTTTCACTAAAATTCATGAGTAGGAAAAAAACATGAGTAGTAAACATTTTTATGGACTTAAGAAACTCTGTAATATTCCCATAACTGAAATAGTTCTGCATGTTACAATAACCCTTTAAATTAAAGCAAAGTAAAAACTTGTTAGTAAACTTCTTAAAAGCCTGTTTGAACCACTGCACAGGTATGTTTTGAGAGCTTCAGTTTGTCTAGTAGCCGCCATGTAGTGAGTGAACCCTATCTTCTAGGGTTTAGTCACTACCCTAAGCACTTTACACATGTTATTTAAATCTATAGGTAGATAGAGCTCCATTTTAACAATTCTTTCCTTCCTTTCTTTGTTTTTCCTCTCAAGCTTA
This sequence comes from Glossophaga mutica, assembly GCA_039655065.1. NCBI lineage: Eukaryota > Metazoa > Chordata > Mammalia > Chiroptera > Phyllostomidae > Glossophaga > Glossophaga mutica. The sequence goes on from CM077308.1 coordinate 28,189,218, forward strand.
CTGAAAAGTCATGAGAATAGTAAAAAGGATTTATGTATAATTTTAATTCAGATTCTCTAAAAACTAGTATATTACTATATTTACCTTTTTATTTTTCCTCTCTCACATTCATGGTTTATAGGAGACTCTGTTTTATAAAATCATTAGATAATTATTAGAACCAAATAATATTAATATAATGCTACCATTCCATTGCAGACCCCACATTTAAATTTTGCCAACTGCCCCAATAATGTCTTTGCAAAGAATGTCCTTTCCTTTTTCTCCAGGATCCAGTCTAGAGTCATCTGTTGTGTTCAGTTGTCATATCTTTTTAGTGTCCCTCTATCTGGAAGGATTTCCTACTTTTCCCCTTGTTGTTCAGGACTTTGACATTTTTGAGAGATTCAGGCAAGTTACTTTGTAGAATATTCCTTAGCTTGGTCTATTTAATATTTTCTCATGTTTAGGTAAATGTTATTCACTTTTTCTTTTGACAAGAATAATACAACGTGATGCTGTGTTCTCAGTTCTTCATGTAAGGAAGCACATATAGTCTATTTGAACTATCACTTGTAATACTGTCTTGTATTATTCAGTTAGGATGGTGTCTGTACAATTTCTCTACATTAAGGTCCACTTATAACTATTTTACATTTATTCATTAATAAGTAATTATGTTAATAAGAAATTAGTAAGTATTTTATAGTGAGCTACTTTGAGACTATGTAAATATCCTGTTCCTCAACAAACTTTTATCCACTAGTTTTTAATATTCATTGATGGTTTTTATCTGAATCAATTATTACTATCATGGTGGCTTTCTAATTCCATTATTCAGTTAACATGAATACTTTGCATTATACTGAAAGGTAGAGCTTTACATTCACCTCCATCAGTTCGTTTATGTTAGTATGGACTTAGGAATTACTCTTTATGCAAACTATCACCATAGTCATTTATTTGATGCTCATATTGCCCATATTTTGTCAGTTGAATCCCCTCAAGCTGGCTCTTGTGTCCTTTTGACATAAATTATGATGATTAAGACACTTCTTTTCTCTGTGGCAGAAGACATTCTAGCTTAACCTGTAATTTTCCTGTTTATCTGAAGTCATCTTCTTTTGATGGCTCTGGAGTCAAGCACTGTTCCTAGGATGTCTAGTTTCTTTTAGGGGATAATGGCACTAAGCTGTGAGATGTCAGCAGCCAGTACTCTTCATATTGGGATAATGGATGACTTTCCTGAGGGAAATATGGTGGTCTACAGTGCTCACTACATATGGTATAGTGTAGTACAATGTTCCTCTTTGTGTACTGTGATTTTTTGACTTAAATACTATTTTGAAAGAGTGCTGACCCATTTTTTGTCTCATATATTTTTTCCTGTATGTTTTTCCCTTCTCTGTTTTTTTCTTATTAAGTGTCTTTGATAAATAACATATTATTGGATTAAAAACCTTTTAAATTCCCATTTGAAATTTCCTTTCTTTTAACTCATGAGCTTAATTCCTTTATATTTAGAGTAATTGCAGCTATTTTGAGACTTAGTTTTGCCCTTCCTTTCTTCCTTCCTTCCTTCCTTCCTTCCTTCCTTCCTTCCTTCCTTTCTTCCTTCATTCCTTCCTTCCTTTCTTTCTTCCTTCCCTCTATATTATCTTTTTGCTTCTTTTTAATCATATGTCATAGTTCTCTAATTCATTCTTAGATGAACTCATCCTGCTGTGTATTTCATATATTATGCTCTTTCTTTAAACTACTGTGTTTTTCATATCTATTATTTTGACTAAATTAAAAAAATAAATTTTTATTATTGTCATATGACTACCTTCCTTTACCTCTTTAAATCTATACTTTCTTGTTTATTTTAAATTATTGGTCCATTTGTTCTGACTTGTTCTTTAGCTGCTGCCTTTCTTTTGTGGTGGTCATATCCTCAGGTGACTGATTATTTTGCGTGGTAAGATTATATTGCCCTAGGGGTAAGAATTACTCTGCAAATAAATATTAATGAAGGGCCAAGGCAGGCCCTCATCTCTGTTCCTCTCAGTGGGTCTAAGGAGAGGAGCAGAGGAGGCCCTGCCCCACAGCACAGTGGCGGACCGCAGACCGCATCGAGTTTTGCTGGCCACCACTTCACCTGGTAACTTCTCTCTAAACTCTTAGAGCAAAAGAGCATGGTGAGGAGGAGGTGATAGCTATAGGTTGTCACATTGCCAGTCCTGGGGTTTTGGAAGTAGAGGGCTGGATCTGGGAGGCCATATCTCTTTTCAACAATTTTTCACCTCATTGAGGCTTTTTAGCTGCCTTGATGTTCCCCAGTGGACCCCTGCAGCTCTGGATATTATCGTTGCTTTGGGTGCTGAGGGCACAGGTCATGATGTTCCCAAGGTGACAAGTGTGAGACAAAGAAGAGAATTTATTTATTTTTAGAGAGAGGGGAAAGGAGGGAGGGAGGGAAACATTGATGTGCTGTTGCCTCTCATGCGCCCCCTACTAGGGACCTGGCCCACAACCCAGACATGTGCCCTGACTGGGAATCGAACTGGCGACCCTTTGGTTCATGGGCTGGCACTTGGTTCACTGAGCCATACCAGCCAGGGGAACAAAGAAAATAATTTAAAAAATGTCCCCCAACTTATCTTCTCACTGATATTCAGACCATCTTCAGCCTAATACTGCATTTACCCACTTCCTACACCACCTGGACAAGATAGTCATCATTCTCTCCAGGGTGCCTCACATTTTCCCGATTGTTCTGGAATCCGTATTTTCCTCTTAAGACTGCGGTTTTATCAGGTGGGCTCTTTGGTAGGGAGCCAGCAACAGCCCCTGCTGATATGCTACTCAGACAAAAGCCTTGCAAAAATAATTTATATATTCCAGTGGCTATGATCTTTATTTTATAACTTCTGGGTTTTCTGTGCAGATTGTACATGCAGTCTTCTAGGTTTATTGCCAAACTTTATTCTTTAAAAAATTTAAGCTATCCATCTATAATTTATTTTTTTTGTGACTGGTATAAGAGTAGGATAAGGAGGTTTCTATTTTTATTTTTCCAGGAGGATTGACAGTTATGTCATCATCATTGATAAATAATTCATCCTTTAAGTTTGCAATTGAACTACAATTTTTGTCATGTAAAACTTTTTTTTTACACAGTAGGTTTTATTTCTGGATTCTCTATTCCATGTCACTGATCTGTTTGGTGATTTCAGTAGCAATACCATAATCAGTGAATTAAAGTGGCTCTGCTATGAATCTCTCGAATCATTAGGGACTCAGCTGAAGTTACTCCCAGGACAATTCTCTCTAAGATGAGACACATTTCCAGAGTCCCCAGTGCTGGCTATGACTCTCCTATTTCAATCACAAATACTTGCTGAACCACATTTGTTGTTGTGTGCCAAAATGTAAACGGTAAAAATGGCCAAATATCAGCATTTGATGTAAGAACCATCTGGTTTGGTTGGTCTATTAGATAAATTGTACTTAAAAAAAAAAAAGTACCACATTGTTGTTTTTTTCTAAATTAATTTTAAATGCTCCATGATTAGTGGTCGTTGCTAAGGGAAAGCAAATGACATCTTAGATTTTCTTACTTCAGAAGTTTCCGCTTAGATCCTGGTTCAGTTTGTTCAGCAGATAGTTCCAGTGTAGAGCAGCTTGGTGGGGCTTCAGATGTGGGCCTCTTCAAGCTCAAGATCCTCAGTTCCTGGGAAAGAAGGTCCGTTATTCATCACCACCAATGCTTTTAGTTGTATCCAAGAAAAGGTGGAGGACTTTCCCAGAGATCAATAAATGCTGGCTTTCACAAGGGTTTCATTTTAATTCTGGTTGAATCCAGTATTGCTGCTGAAAATTTGAAAGCAAATTGTATAGGGGGAAAACAGAAACCACTAAATAAATTTTCTTTTCATGTGCATATTTATATTCATTTCGTTCTTTTCCCCATCTGGATCTGCCCCACCACTGGGCCAAGAATTATCTCTCTGTGTTTGATTTAACTCAAAGCAACTAGGACTGCAATTTTGCCCAAATGTATTAAAAGGAAATGCTGTGATTTATGTCTTAAAATAAAACCACATATCTATGTGTGTTGTGTCTTCTTGTACCCTGATTCCCCTCCATCAGTTGAAGAATTAGGTCTCTTTGTGTATGACTTAATCCAGAACAACTCAGGTGGTAAGACCGGTAATTTTGTATAAATCTAATAAAAGGGGAACCTTGTGATTTATGTCTTTAAATATGTAATGAACATTAAGCAGCTGGGTCAGCACACAGAGATTTCTTGGAGAGAAACCATAACAGTATTTGGGTTCATCAAACATCACTGACAGTGATATTTTCCATATGTCTTTCAGAGAACATAAAGCTTAGCTCAGGGCCACTGCTTACATTATGCATAAATAAGCCAAAAGCAGCCTTCTTGCACTTACTGTGAATGTTTTCTCATTATATGGATTTCAGCCATTTGAGACCATTTATAACCAGTATCTTCCAGGCTACATTATAGAATGATCTTTGGAAGTGTCATGGTCTCCAAAAATAAAAAAAGGGAGAAAATTTTTCCTTTTTTCTACATACTAAATAAAAAATTTGGATTCTTTTCAAAAGGAAAAAAACCTGTACCCAAAAGTGATACTTTGCTTGAGTATTCAGCAACAACTCATTGAGGGGTCTCCTGAGCCCCAAATATGCTGTGTACTGTGAATACCAAAATGTCTGGGGGCAGAAACCTGGATAATTAATTATGCAGAAAGCCCTTTGATTACCATTATGATAAATGCTGCCAAGGAGAAGTTCGGTTTATAAGGAGAATGTGTGCTTGACAAGAGACAGGAAGAAATCGACTTCCCAGGGTTGACAGAAGGATCTACTTGCTGATTCCTAATGACAAAGAGTAGGGTAAGGAGACCCTCTCTGACATCTCTTTTCACCACTGATGTACTGAAGGAAGATAAAATCTTGAGTGAGGACAGTGAAGTAAACGCAGACAATGTGTAGCCATTGAAAGTCCCAAAGGCCTTTTAAGCCAAGCCTGGAATGCTTCTTTTAGACTGTGTGAACAGAGCACTGTTTCTTTAAGTGTGGTCCATGGACCACCTACAGCCAGATCCCTGGGATGCTTGTTAAATAGCAAGATTCCTAGACCTAGGCCTCTTGAATCCAAGTGAGGGTGTATTGGGAGTCAGCATTTTAAACAGGATTCTCAGTGATTTTTACGTATTCCACAATTTGGGAACATTTGCGCTGATTTAGATTCTCATGTTTATTAGACCCGCAAATGACTTTTGTGCCTTTTCACTTTTTGTCTTTTTATCACCTGTGGGATTACTTTACACTCTCTATAAAGTAAAGCCATTGGTCAGACATTTAGAAACAGCAAGGAGCTATCCTAATTCCACATGAAGTTAAAATCCTCTCAGTGTGGAAAAGTAGAAGGAAAGAAAACTGAACTGAAAATCAAAGTTTGTGTTTGAATTTTGGCTCTCTCCGCTCAATTTTTGAGGCCAAGCGAAGTAATTTCTCTCATTTCATTTGCTTGTTCATGAAAGGATCAGCATTTTCCAAATTTCAGTCAATGGAATATCACCTTCAAAATTGTATCACCTGTACTACTAGAGACATTTTATTTTCCATAGTTACTTAAATTTAATTTTAAAAGAATCTTTATATCATTACCATAAATGACTATATAACTATCAAATATATAACAATTAAAAAAGTTTAAAAATTGCCCTGACTGGTGTGGCTCAGTTGATTGGGTATCATCCTGCAAAACGAAAGGTTGGGAGTTCAATTCCAGGTCAGGGCACATGCTTGGGTCATGGATTCAGTCCGATTGGGGTGCGTGTGAGAGGAAACTGATCAATGTTTCTTTCTGACATCGATGTTTCTCTCCCTCTCATTCTCCCTCCCTCCCTTCTCTCTAAAAATGAATAGATAAAATCTTTTCAAAAGTTAAGAAGTTTATTCCTGAAGCTGTAAAATTCAAGTCCTTGAATATTCTGTTCTGTATTTTTTTCAGTCTTTTTTCTCTTTGCTTTGCAGTCCTGGAAATTTTTATTTTTTATTTTTTCAAGCTCAGAAAAATCTTTCCTCAGTTATGTCCACTCTACTAATGAGTCCATTGAAGATGTTCATTTCTGTTATAATGGTTTAGAGCTCTAGAATTTCTTTTTGATTTTTTTCTTAGAATTTCTGTCTTTCTGCTTACATTATCCGCCTCTTCTTGAATGTTTACTTTTCCTATGAAAGCCCTTAGCTACTACTAATCATAGTCTTTTTTAAAAGAAAAATTAATTTCCTGGTCTAATAATTCCAGCCTGAGTGCCTTATCTGACTCTGGTTATAATGCTTGTTCAGGCTCTTTGAGCTGTTTTTTGTCTTTTGTTATGCTTTATAATTTTTTTTGTGTGTAAATGTGACATGATGTACTAGGCAAAATGAACTGTGGTAAATAGGTCTGCAATAAGGCAGTGGTAAGATGTGGAAGGGGGAGGGGGTGTTCTATAGTCCTGTGATTAAGTCTCAGTCTTTTGGTGAACCTGTGTCTTTGTGCGGTGAACTTCACCAGTGCGTCTTAGTTTCAGCCCCTTAGGTGAGACAGGCTGGCTGGAGGGGTCTGGAGTTGTGTCTTTTCCTTCTTCCAGGTAAGTTAGTCTCTGATAAAATAGTTTCTTCTGAGAGCAGGCCTTGATAAGAACAGAATAATCTGGCAAATTTCAAAATGATCTGTCTTCCTCCCCTCCTGGAAACACAGGCAATTTTTCTGATATTCACTATGAGGATCTATCAGAGCTCTTGGAGGTAAAACCCACAAAAATGGGAAGGCCTCCCAATGACTGGGTCCCTCTGGAATTTTTATATTTTAGGTTTGTCCATGCAGAGCCTTTAGCAATTTGTCCACTATTCATCAGGTTTTCCTGCCCTGGCCCTGGTTCCTGCGGAGGTTGCTGTTCCGGGAAGTTGTGATTCTCTGTCCTTGCCTGTCTCTGCAATTTCGGAGGCAGCGATTTGCCCTGAGACTTCCCTTGTCTGATGAATCTGAGAAGAGTTACTGATTTTCCTATTTGTTTAGCTTTTTACCTTTTTTTAGGGTGAAGTGAGGACTTTGAAGCTCCTTATATGGTGGTTTGGAAACTGCAAAGTTCCCTGCTGGGACGTTTGAAATTGGTGTATGGCCTGCTCCTGGTAGAAAATGGGAAAGCCTTTGAGGCTTGATTTGGGTACGTGCATAGACAATATGTGTTGGGGGGAAGAGAAATGAATTCCTGCGGGGTACAAAAATTGGGGTTTTTCTAGATGACTGAATTCCTGTAGATGTGATTTGGGTTTCATCAAGATGTCAAATGGAGAATACTCAAAGAAACAATCAACCTAGCTCCTTTCATTTGTTCTACAAATATTTAGGCACTGGAGGGACACAAATAAAAATCTCTCTTGCCTAAAGAGTTCACAATGTATTGGACACTGTTGGTGGGCTACTCAGTAGCAAGACTCGTAGCCTTGATCTGTTTCTTCAAGAGCAGCATCTGGCCTACTGGGTCAGAGCCCTTATTCCTTTTGTTTTCCTGGTAGGTTGACCCTGCCTGCTCACTCTCCCCTTTTACTGAGACAAGTGTTTCTTGTCTAGAGCAGACACTGGTGGTTGCCTACACATCATCTAATGTTCATCTTCATCCTGGTTTTTTAGGTATGCACTCCACCACACAGTCTTGTACACCAGGGACCACCTCCCTAGTCTGAGGGTATATCCTGACTCATTTGAGTTAATCATGGAAATTTCATTTCCTATAGCTGTAATTAATTTATGAGAGTATATTTGACACCATTCTGGTTGGGGAGGAATTAGAGAAAACATGCAGGAGGAATTTTAAGGAAGATTTCTTTGCTTTTAAGAAAGAGACACAGCAAGAGTGAGTCTCTTTATTTTTGTCCACTTTATCAGCTTGAGGATAAAGCACACACATAAAGGAAGACGGAACCAGGAGGACTAGAGACGGGGGACTGGGGAAGTACGATGTGGGGAGCCAGCCTTATATCCTGGACTTCATGTTTTGTGAGACAAAAAAATTTCTTATTGTTAGATTCAGAATTTCTATTACTTGAAGCCAAAAGTGTCATTATTGTATATAATCCTTCATCAAACGGCTCAAAATTCACTTCCTCAGGGGGTCCTTCCCTGAGCCCTACTTCCCTGAGTTTAGTGCTGCCATCTTATTTTATGATCTTGTAGCTTCTTGGACTTTTTATCTATAGCATTGACAAGAATTAGTAATTTATTTCTGTGATTAGTTGAGCAGTGTTTGATATTCCTACTGGACCCTTAGCTTTATGAAATCCCTTATGTCCGTCTTGAGCACCAGTACCCTGAATAGTCTCCTGCACATAGTAGGTATGCATGAGTATTTCTAGAATGGATGAATATAAAAATGTGTAGTGTGTGAGGCTTAGTGGAAGCCTGAGGAAAGGGTATTTAAGCACAACTGGGAGAACCAGGGGAAGTGAAACTTAAGCTGGAATTTTGAAGGAAGAAGCCTTCCAGGCATAAAAGGTGATAGGACTGTTCTCAAATTTCAGGGGAAAAGGGGAAGGGTTTAGAGCAACAAGTATAAAGGACACATGGACAAAAACTATGGGGGGTGGAAATGGGAGGGAGGTGGGGAGGGCTGGGGTGGTGGGCTGGGGGCGGGGTAAAAGACAGAAAACTGTACAATATCAACAATTAAAAAATACTGATCAAAAAAAATAAAAATTAAAAAAAATACAACTAAAAAAAAAAAAAAAGGTGATAGGAAAGAGGATTCCAGGCAGCTAGAAAAACCCGTGCAGAGAACCCGAGATATCCTCTAAGTCATTAAGTCCAACTAAATCACATTTTCATTGCAAGAACTTATAGTTCAAATTTATCCTCAAAAGGATACTTTTTTGAGGATGACATAAAGGGGTATTTTTGTTAGTAAACTGTCTCCTGTTGTTTGAATTCTTGAGCTGAGAAATTGCTCTCAGTGCCACTCAGTTTTTCCATAGAACTCATTCAGTTGCATAAATTCTCTCTAAGTATCTAGTAGATATTTATTTACTCATTGTTTAGTGGTCAGCCCGGGGGAGGCGAAGAGACCAATGAAGATACCTTGTGGCATGTCATTCTGGTGACAGGTAGAGTTATTCCAATTAACCAGCCAAGAAGTTGATATCCTCCAAGTCAAATCAGAGAAATGGAACAGACAGAGTCCAGGCTGCCAAATAGGGGTAAATTCTAGTCCAAGTTACATCAGATCTATTACGAGTTTGGCGGGAAGTCAAATCTTTAGACTGTTATATCCAGGAAACCTAATCATCTTTAGTCGGCACCAGATCCCATAGCCCATAATATGTCATGCCCTATATAACACTTCAGAAATTGTTGCAACTATATCCAATCCTTCTGTCCTTCCTTTCCAGGGAGAAATAATTTTTCAACATAGAAAGAAACAGCCAGTCTGTGGGGTGCTGCCTTAAGAGTCTGTCTTCTGATGACAGAACACAATATGTAAGAGGTCTAGCTGATTTTGACTACAAGCCACCTGATTCTTTATGTATAGAGTGTAACTGATTCCACAAACTAGGCCAATATAATTAGCTTATCATCATACCATGAGGCTTATAACCTTGGTCACAACCATGAAATGTCTCCAGGAAAACAAGTAATGATGTCATCCACCATCTACACACTTTCCAACTGGAGTTCTCCAATCCAGGTCTTTGTCCTGAGCTGTGTGTATATGTATCAACTGCTAAATGAAATGGCTCATGGGCAATGCAAGTTCAGTCTGTTGAAAACTGGGTTCATTTTTTTGCCCACAAGCTTGCTTCTGCTATTGTGGCTTCTCTCCTTGGGCAGGATACTGTTAATATCTCCCAACTAGAATCTTGGGAGACATCTTAGAAATCTCCCTCATTCATCACTTGCTGTGGGTCATCATCATTAAGTCCTCTAGATGACCTTTCTAAGTATCTCTCTATACCTTCTCCCGGCATTCTAATGCAATCTTCTTAATTTTTCATCTGGCTTGCTGCAGCAGATTTATAACTTCAGAAGTGGATTTATGGCCTCTAGTCTTTCTCATTTGCAATTCCCTCCACAATGTAGCCAGATGGATCTTTACAAAATGAGTATCTGATCAGGGCACTTTATTGCTTGAAAGACTTTAAATGGATCCTCATTGCTTTCAAGATTAAATATCAACTCGTCAGTGTAACACATGTTTCAACATTTCGTGACTGGGCTCCCATCTCTGTCTGCAGCCCCGTAGATCTGTTTTCACCCCAATCTGCCCTCCCTTTCTATAACCTATGTTATTAGACCTAATAACAGTTAACATCTGTTGAGCACTTACCCTAAGCTAGGAACGATGCTAAAAGCTTTAAATCGATATTTTCCAAAGTTCTCTGATGATATGTATCACCAGGGATGCTTGCTAAGAATACAATTCCTGGTTCCCTATTCCAGACCCACTGAATCCTGATCTTCAGGAAATGAGTCTTGGAAGTTACAATAAAAAACAAAACAAAACAAAACATAAAAACATCATGATGACTCTTACCATCTGAGAAGTTTGGGAAAACAATGCTTTACATAAGCTTTTCGTTTACTAAAGATTAATGATATAAGAACTATTGTTAGTTGCATTAATAGACAGAAAAACTAAAGCTTAAGAGGAGAGGTAATTTATCCAAAGTTACACAGTGAACAACTGATGGTCATTATTACGATTTGAACCTAGGACCCAACTCCAGAATATATACCACTGTTACACTCTACTCTCTCACTTGTGTGCCAATGCATGTGCTGTGTTCACTGTCAATTCTCTGGGCTTCTTCTGTCCTTTGACTTAGAACATCATTTTCCCATCATTGCCTGAAAAACAATTAGGTTTCCTATGAACCATTCTGTTGACATAACATGTCCTCATCTATATCTTTATCTGTTCCCCTACCAGACTGTGAGCAGGCACATTTCAAGTCCTTGGGTGTCCTTGGTCTAGTAGAGTGCCTGACATGTACCAGGTATGTATGTGATAAATAGCTATTGAGTGAATAGAAGTATCATAAGTCACTTTATCTTGGTAAGTGCTTAGGGTTTAGATGCTGTGAATCGATGGAGCTGGGTTCACTCCAGGGAATTATTCGTCTTCAGGTATTGAATGCTCTCCCTTAGGATAGGCCATGTCTCTTTGAACCCACCTGTCTTTCATTCTAGGAGTGTCTTAGGAGAGATGGGATTGAGAACCCAACCAATTCTTTTTGAAGTTCAAAGGAATCAAGTGGGCGATACACTATAGTAGCTCCAATCAAGACCAGATTGTAGAAAAAGACAAGGAAGGCCCCAGAAAGGGGCAGTGTTACAAGGGAAAGGGGCGTCTGAGCTGGGGATGTAGACTCAATGCCAGAGCTCAGAGAATCAGAGGGGTGTGCTGACATGGGTTTGGGGCACTCTCGATCCGGGTCCCCAGTGCTGTGGGTGCGTTGTGCGTGTGAGGCAAAAGTTAAAACATAATCGGAAGTAGTGTTTTGACTTGGTCTTAAGGCAATAGGTAAAGTTTGGCCATGGTGGCAGTGGTTAAGACTTTCAAAATAGGAGGCTTGGTGAGGGCCCAAAATGCATGAACTAAAAGTCTACATATCACCAAGGTTTCAGCAAATAGTAATGCTGAGGCTGCCCTTTTTGGCAGGGACGGGGAGGGGAACACAGAGACTTAGGGAAACTAGATTTCTTCTTAATTTGGCATGCTTGGATTTGGTGTCATAATTTAGGCTTAAAGGGAATTTTCAGATGACCAGCTTCTGTGAGGTCTGGAAATTTGGGTAATAGAATTCTTTAACAAAAGTAAGAAAACAAATATTTGAAAACACAAAGTCTCTTCTCAAGCATGCTGAAGATAATTATATACAGTCATGAGAGCCTATGGGCAACAGCAAAAACATGTTTTATATGAGATAAATTTTATTTGAAACACAAGATTTATTTGAAACGAGAGCTTTCTTTAAAACAGTGTGATTTGAAGAAAGGTTTTATTTGATACAAAACTATGTCTAGGCATTCTGAAGACTCTCATTGATGGGCAAAAGAAATTAGGTCATACAAGTGCTAGAACAGAAGGCATGCCTTGTTTGGAAGAGAGAGAACACTGCTACAAATATCTAAAGAGTTGGCATTAGAGATGATTACATAGAAAAAATTTTTGTGAGAAAGGTGACACATTCAGTTTAAAGAAATTAATATGTAAATGACATGCATTACAGCCTGTAGAGACATCCTTACATTATCTTACCAAATACACTCATTGGAATCTGACTGAAATGATAGTCAGAAGTTTCAGTCTCTGTTCTGGATACTCTTATATAAGATGCGAAGCCTGGACATTACCACATCCCAGTCAGCATAAGCTCCTTCTAGATGGCGGGATATCTCAGTTCCTGCTTCGTAGCTACTTCGACCATGAAGCAAGCGCCAATTATCAAAAGTAATCACATCACCTAGATAAAAGAGTTTTCAATATGAATTATCATATCTTAAAATTTGCAGCGATAGAAAGTGCAAAATGTGAAGTATCATGGCCACTCAGTTCACATCAAGAAAGTGTATATTTACTTCTTTACTTAAAACCCATACATCCATTTTTCACACAAATCAGGCCACAGGGTGCAAACAACCTTAGACATTGTTACATTTAAACCACATAGCCTGGCAGCCTCCTCTGGATACTTTTATAGTTCTTACTTGAATTGTTCTTGAAAACTTTTGAATTGTTCTTCTTGACTGCACCTATCTCTTCCTTAGAAATAATTATTTCCAGCTTAACAGCCTCAAATAATTATAAAAATAGTGACATTCTTGGTTTGTCTTCCATGTTTCTGGTATTTCATGTATATTATTTCTAAGCCTCAGAAGAATCATAAATAGAGAGTATTATCTCATCTTTTCATATATGAGAAAACTGAGGTTCTGAGAAGTTGAGAGATTTGCCCCAAACTATGATTCCTTTAAATGGTGAAGCTTGGATTTCAACTCCTAACTATTTTGTATTTTTCTCCCATGGTATTTCCATTTTACCCATTACTGCTCTTAAAATCAATCTGGCATGATTGCCAAGAATAAAAAAGTAGCAGGTTTGTGGATATTTTTAGTATTACTGTATTATACCATGACCAATTAAAAAATAATCACAAGTGAAAACAATCTTCCACTTGGTCAAAACAACCACAGAGAGAAATTATGCTTTTTATTTTAAGTATCAAAAGCCTTGAGTCTGATGTCACTTTACTGAGTCAATATAGTCCAGGACAACACAATGCTTTCTGCTCCTTTATTTCAAGTAGCTGGAATATTTCAAGTACTGCTTTATTTCAGGTAACACTAGTCTGCCAGATCAGATAAACTCAATGAGCAAAAACCACTCATGTAGTTTAGAGTGAGAACCATTAGGGTAATTTTATTTGTTTACCAGGATAGAATAATTGAGTACAAGCTTCAGTTTATATTGATTGGTTATCAGGATAGAAAATATAAGTCATCAGCCTTAATATCAGACATGAGATTCCATTTGACCTATAGCTTATCTTTCAAGTATTTATTCTTCAGGTTGGAGGTTATTAAATTTTGGTGTCTTAAGGAGTACCTAAGAGCTTTGATAAACATGAATATTTTGAAGTCTGGAGAGTCAGGAGTTGGGGCCGGGAGCCTGCTCTTTAAGCAAGTTGGCCGCTAACCAAGATTCTACTGTCATGTTGCATAGTTCATGCTTGAAAACACGGATCTACATGTTGCTCTAAGTGGTTAAGATAGAAGAAAATGCATCCTTTCCGTTGTTTGAGAAACCATGTTCACTGACCTGGATTCATCTTAAAAGTGAACTTGGATTCTTTACAGTTCATGAGGTCCACAAACTCCTTCAGAGCGGTATAAAACGGCTGGACTTTTTCAACAGGTACATCAAATATTGTGTCTCTTGTTGCATTGTTGAAATTGATGCGAACCACTTGGCCTTTGTCATCTAATCTATTTTTTTAAAGAGAAAAGGTTAAATACATGAGTGATAAAGTAACCCTTACCTGTTAAGGGTTAAATTTGTCCTGAAAGATGATTTGGAAACACAATATTAAAAAATCCAAACACATGTACAGAAGATGTGAATGTTATCTGTGGCACAATGTATTTATTTATGTATTTTTTACTTATCCATTTAGCAAGCATCTTTTGAAATCTTACCACCTAAGTGCCAGAATGATTCAAATTAATTTAAAATAAACAATATTGAAGACTTCTGATAAAACTTTTTATTATTTTATATTTAAGAAAATGAATTCATTCTTCATTCTTTAAATAGTAGCTTCAGGGGAGGGGTGGGAGGAAAGGCAGAAAACTGTACTTAAACAACAATTAAAAAAATAAAAAATAAATAGTAGCTTTAACATATTAGAATATTAGAATAGTTCCTAACTCCATCACTTTATATGTTTCATTTACTGGGATTTTAAGTCTGATTTTATTGGCGCATTAGTGGAAAGAAACATCTATTTTTGAAAAGTTTGAAATACACTTTTCTAGTTCAATCAACGGTTCCCTAGTTTACAGATGGGGAAACCAAGGCACAGAGAAAAGAAGAGTCTAGTCTGAGGTACACTTTTTTGTGCCATCCTCCATGTTACTGACAGGGATGTCATGACTTTAAAACTTCTTGGGCCTTAGGTGCTGTTTACGGGCGACCAAGGATGGTGGCAAACTACTTAGAAGCTACACTAACCTCCTCCAAGGACCAAACTGGAATTACAAGTAAATTACAGAAAAAATCCTGAATAGCCAACTGAACGCTGCTGAAAAGAAGCCTTATAACCAAGTACTTAGGGAAGAAAAAACAGCACCGCAATGAGACTGGTAGGGAGTGCAGAGGAGGCGTGAGAGGGCTGGTTGGGCTCCCACAGGCAGCAGCTGAAGTCCCGAAGGGATATTTCAGCAGCCTGGGGGTTTACCCCTAAGAAGTGTGCTGTCTAAACCCAGCTCTGCACCCCAGCCTGTAACATCAGAACTGGGAAAGGAATCCAAATAACAGCTAGCTGTGAAAAGCAGCAGGGTTTCTCTACCAGGGAGAGACTGCTGGAGATGTGGGGCCTCTTAAAGGGCCAATCAAAAAATTGCATTTACAGCCACTTACCCTGGGCTCTGGCAGAGGGAGGGCAGAGTGGACTGGAGACACTTGAGGAAAGTCTGATGTTGGTGGCTTATGGGAGAGAGCTGAAGGATTAACAGCCAGGATCCCTGTGCTGAGTCATTCCCCATACAGCAGAGGCCATATTTCTAGGGCAGAGCACTCTCCTCCAAGCACCGTCAGCCTGTGGGGAAGCAGTAGCCCCACTCGAAGAAATCCATCTTACCTCACCCTGTGGAGCTGAAGCTAGACTGCTGACTACAGCTTGAGGCTGTATCAGTGATTTATTTAGCAACCAAGATAGATATCTCTGGGAGCTTTGAGACTTTAACAGACCCTCCCCCAGGCCCAGCGCTGGTCAAAACTGGCCTGGGTGCTCAGCCTGGGTCTTTCTGCACACAAACAGGCCCAGCAGAGGGAGCCATATGCTGTGGATTGCTGGTTGCTCCAAACAGGTTTCCCACAGCCAGTCACAAGCAGCGTCTGACATAGGCCTACAGCAGAGTCTTTACAGATCTACCTAATACATAGAAACTCATACGAAGAGGCAGCCAAAATAGGAAGACAAAGAAACAGGCCCCCAACAAAAGAACAAGAGACTCTCCAGAAGAAGATCTAAATGAAATGGAGGGAAGCAATTTATCAGATATGGAGTTTAAAGTAATCATTGTAAGGACACTCAACAGCATGAGAAAAGACATAGAAATCATAAAAAGAACAGTTATAAATAAAGAATGCAATATCTGAAATGAATAATACATTGGAAGGAATAACAGTAGGTTAGATAATGCAGAGGATCGAATCAGTGATTTGGAAGAAAGGTAGAAAAAACACCCAAGCAAAAAGAAAAGAAGCAAAAAGAAAAAAAATGAAGAATGAGGAGACCTTAAGAAACTTTTGGGACAACATGAAACATAACAACATCCACATCATGGGAATACCAGAAGGAGAAGAGAGTAAGCAAGAGATTGAGAAGCAATTTGAAGAAATAATGACTGAAAACTTCCTTAATCTGGTGAAGGAAAAAGACACACAAGTCCAGGAAGTGCAGAGAGTCCCACACAAGTTGAACCCAAAGACGTCTATACCAAGACACATCATAATTAAACTGGCAAAGCTTAACAACAGGACAGAATCCTAAAAGTGGCAGGAGAAAAGTTGGTAGTTATCTACAAGGGAGCTCCAATTAGACTGTCATCTGATTTCTCAACAGAAACATTTCAGGCCAGAAGGCACTGGCATGAAATATTCAAAGTGATAAAAAGAAGGACCTACAACCAAGGCTACTTTACCCAGCAAGACTATCATTAAATACCAAAGGAGGAATGAAGAGCTTCTCAGACAAGTATAAGCTAAAGGAGTTTGTTAACCTCAAACCAGTACTGCAACAGATGTTAAAGAGCTTGCTTTAAGAAGAAGAAGAAGAAAAAGGAAAAGGAAAAGAAAGATGAAAATAGTTACAAAATAAAATGACAATAAATAATATACATCAATAATCACCTTAACTGTAAATGGCTTAAATGTTCCCTCCAAAAGACATAGGGTAGCTGAATGGATAAAAAACAAGATCCATATATATGCTGTCTCCAAGAGACTCACCTCAGATTGTAAATATACACAGACTGAAAGTAAAGATATGGAAAAAATATATTTTATGCAAATGGAAATGAAAGAAAAGTTGGAATAGCAGTACTTTTGTCTGACAAAGCAACTTTAAAACCAAGGCTATAGCAAGAGACAAAGAACAGTACACAATGATAAAGGAAACAATTTATCAAGAAGATTTAACTCTCATAAACATTTATGCACCCAACATAGGAGCACTTAAATATATTAAGCAAATCTTGATGGACATAAAGAGAGAGATCTACTAAAATACAGTCATAGTACAAAATTTTAACACCCCATTGACCTCAATGGATAGATCTTCCAGACAGAAAATCAAAAGGGAGACAATGGCCTTACATAACACACTAGATAAAATGGATTTAATTGATATCTTCAGAGCATTTTAACCAAAAGCAGCAGAATACACATACTTTTAAAGTGCACGTGGAACATTTTTTTAGGATGGACCACATGTTAGGAGACAAAACAAGTCTCAATATATTTAAGAAGATTGAGATCCTATTAAGTGTCTTCTTTGACTAAAATGCTATGAAATTAGAAATCAATCACAAGAAGAACACTGAAAAATACATAAAGACATGGAAGCTAATTAACATGTTATTACACAGTGAATGGGTTGACAATGAGATCAAGGAAGAAATCAAAATATTCCTTGAAATAAATGACAATGAGAACACAACAACCCAAAATCTGTGGGACACATGGAAAGCAATCTTAAGAGGGGAATTCATAGCCCTACAGGCCTATGAAACACAAGAAAAAGCCCAAATAAACAATCTAACTTTACACTTAAAGGAACTTGAAAAAGAAGCAAACAAAGCCCAAAGTGAGTAGGAAAAAGAAATAAAGATCAGATGATATTGAGTCTAAAAAATGGTACAAAAGATCAGTGAATCCAAGATCTGGTTCCTTGAAAAGATAAACCAGATCGACAAATCTTTAACCAGATTCATCAAGAAAAATAGAGAAAGGACCCAAATAAATAAAATCAGAAATGAAAGAGGAGAAATAACAACTGACAGCAATGAAATTTAAGGGATTGCAAGAAAATATTATGAACAACTATATATGTCAACAAACCTAGATGAAATGGATAAATTCCTAGAAACATACAGTCTTCCTGAACTAGGTTAGGAAGAATCGAGAATCTAAACAGAATATACTTAGTGAATTTGAAGCAGTAATAAAAAAACTCCCAACAAACAAAAGCCCTGGACTGAATGGCTTCACAGGTGAATTTAACCAAATGTTGTGAGAAGAACTAACACCTCTCCTCAAATTATTTCAGAAAATTCAAGAGGAGGGAAGACTCCAAGCTCATTTTACAAGGTCAGCATTATCTTAATTCTAAAACTAGAAAAAGACACTACAAAAAAAAAAAAAAAAAGAGAGAGAATTATAGGCCAATATCCCTGATTAACATAGAGAATAAAACCCTTGACAAAATATTAGCAAACTGAATAGAGCAATACCTTAAAAAAGATTAACATTGTGATCAAATGGGATTTATTCTGGGAATGCAACATTGGTACAACATTCACAAATCAATAAATGTGATTCACCACATAAACAAAATGAATAATAAAAACTACATGATTATATCAATAGATACAGAAAAAACATTTGATAAAATCCAGCAGCCATTTATGGTAAAAACTCTCAGCAAAGTTGGAATAGAGGGAATATACCTGAACATAATAGAGGCCATGTATGACAATCCCACTGCCAACATCATACTCAGCAGGCTAAAACTACGATGTTCCCCTTAAGACTGGGAGCAACACAGGGATGTCCACTTTCAGACAAGAAGAAGAATGCAAATTGTATTAAAAGGCATGCAAATTATAAAAGAAGAAGTATAATGATCTTTGCAAATGACATGACACTGTAGGGAGAAAATGCTAAGGATTCTATCAAGAACTACTATAACTGATAAATGAGTTCAGCAATGTAGCAGGATACAAATTATTATCCAGAAATCAGCTGCATTTTTATATGCCAATAATGAACTGACAGAAAGGGAAACTAGGGCAACAATCCCATTTAGATTGCTTCAAAAAGAGTAAAATTCCTAGGAATAAATCTGACCAGAGAGATAAAAGATCTGTATTCAGAAAACTATAAGATGCTAAAGAAAGAAATTGAAGAAGATACAAATAAGTGGAAGCATAAACTCTGTTCACAGATAGGAAGAATTAATATCATTAAAAGGTCTATGCTACCCAAAGCAATCTATAGATTCGACGCAATTCCTATCAAGATTCCAATGACATATTTCACAGAACCAAAACAAATATTCCCAAAATTTATATGGGACCACAAAAGGCCCTGCATAGCAACAGTGATCTTGAGAAAGAAAAACAAATTTGGAGAAATCACACTACCTTATATCAAACCATTCTATAAAGTCATAGTAATCAAAACAACATGGTTCTGTCATACAAACAGACACATAGACCAATGAACAGAATAGAGTGCCCAGAAATAAACTCACACCACTAATGTCAATTAATATTCAACAAAAGAAGCAAGCACATACAATGACCTAACATAGTTTATTCAATAAATGGTATTGGGAAAATTGGACAGATATGTGCAGAAAAATGAACCTAGACCACCTTCTTACACCATACATAAGAATAAATTAAAAATGGATTAAAGACTTAAATGTTAGACCCAATACCATAAAAATCCTAGAAGAAAACATACGCAGCAAAATTTTGGACATTCTTATAGCAATATTTTATCAGATATATCTCTCTAGTCAAGGGAAACACAAGAAAAGAATAAACAAATGGGACTACACTAAACTAAAAAGTTTTTGCATAGCAAAGGAAATCATCAACAAAATAAAAAGACAACCCAAGGAATGGGAGAACATATATGCCAATACATTTGATAAGGGGTTAATATCCAAAACTTATAAAACTCAACACCAAAAAACCAAACAACGCAATAAAAAATGGGCAAAGGATCTGTACAGACACTTTTCCAAAGAGGACACACAGATGGCCAAT
This sequence comes from Glossophaga mutica, assembly GCA_039655065.1. Taxonomy (NCBI): domain Eukaryota; kingdom Metazoa; phylum Chordata; class Mammalia; order Chiroptera; family Phyllostomidae; genus Glossophaga; species Glossophaga mutica. The sequence continues at coordinate 28,209,037 of CM077308.1, forward strand.
AGACATATGAAGAGGTGATCAACATCACTAGTCATCAGAGAAATGCAAATTAAAATCACAACAAGACATCACCTCTCACTGGCCAGAATGGCTAGCATCAGTAAATCAACAAACAAGTGTGGGAAGGATGTGGAGAATAGGGAATCTTTTTACACTGTTGGTGGGAATTCAGACTGGTGCAACCCCTGTGGAAAGCAGTATGGGAGAAACCTCAAAATATTAAAAGTAGATCTGCCTTTTAACCCAGCAATCCCACTTCTGGGTATATATCTAAAAAACCCTGAAACACTAATTTGAAAGGACACTAGCACCCCTCTGTTCATTGTAGCATCATCTACAATTACCAAGATGGGGAAGCAGCCCAAGTGCCCCTCAGTAGATGAGAGGATAAAACAACTAGGAGACATTTACACAATGAAATACTACTCAGCCATAAAAAAGAAGAAAAATTTACCCTTTGAGACAGCATAGATGTAGCTGGAGAACATTATGCTAAGTGAAATAAGCCAGTCAGGGAAAGACAAATACCATATGATTTCACTCATCTGTGGAATCCAATGAACAAACTGATCTAACAAGCAAAATAGAGACAGACTCACAGCAGGATGACAGCTATGGGAGGGATAGTAGGTGGAGGGATGGAGCAAAAAGGGAAAAGGATGCATGGACTTGAACTACAGTGTGGTGATTGCAGGGGAGGGTGTTTATAAGAGGAATAAAAGGTAATGGGATAAAATACATCAAAACGTTTTAAAAAAGAAACTTCTTGGGGGTCCTTCATTTTAGCCACTCTGGTAATCAGTTCCTTTTTTGCTAACACCATAATTCCTTGATGGGAATGACTATGCCAGTTATGAGCTCTCTATTTTAGAGTCCATGTGAATATTCTCCCATATCAGTTAAAGGAACTTTGTGATTTATTAATATAATGAAATCAGAATCATATGTCTCATGGTACACTGTGTGAAGATTTCATTTCCAAGAATTCACGTATATAAGCAAAAATAATCAGTTTTCTGTGTGTGTGTGCGTGTGTGTGTGTGTAACACAGTCTCGGTCTCCTTTCACCTGGTATGTACTTTCTGTCTGAGAAAACAAGGCACAAATTTGTTATTTAGCATTCTCAGAAATGGCATGAGGGGACATAGAGAGCAAATTAGCTATGAGGTCTAGAAAAGACATTATTTTGATGATTGAAAAATGTTAAAGGAGATGAGGGGCTGGCATCTTGAAGAGCAACCTAAAACTGAATCATTGTAAGAAGGAAATTATTTGCACAACAGAATGAGAGGAAGGTCCCAATGCAGGAGTGAAGAATGACTTGCTATATATTAACTCTACATGAAGTACAAGAATTTAAACATAAACCAGCAACATGGTGACTGCAAACCAGCAAAAGATCATCAGTGATGCCAACGAAAGAACACAGTGAAAGGGCTGTAGAATCACCTCCTACAATCGGTTGGTGCTGCAATTCCTTCTCGCTTGTCACAATATTATGTCTCATTGAGAGAGATGGTATTTGAAATGTCACTATAGTGTTGCCCACTGCATCACATTTTATGAGGATCTGTAGAAAAATTTACTAATTTCATATTAGAAGCATCTTGAATCTTGCAAATTAAATGTTTCTTTCTTTCTTTGGTTTCTAAGAAACTCGCAGCTGAAATTGAAATCTATTACTGGTGAATGTGTTGAACTTTAGGGAAAGTATAGCTAGCTAAAATATATTCTGACCTTTCTGAGTAAGAAGAGAGCATCCATTTATTATCTCTACTGATTCCCCCTTCAACTGTATGTGGTAGGGATTAATATTACTCCCATTTTACTCCTATCCCTCCTTTTTCTCACTGTAGTTTAGTCACCAGGCATCACTTGACCAAAATTGTATCACTAACAGAGGAGTTTTATTCCGGTGATTGAATTTGTAACCACTAAGAACTATTGTTATTGCTTAATCTTATCATTATTATTTTTGTGCAAGTTTATTTGTTTTCTTTTCTCTTGTACTGTACTTAACTCTGTCAACAGCTGCCAAGGTCTTTTTGTACTAGATAGGACATAAACATCTCAAAAAAATTAAAGAATTTAATCACAAAGAAAATGGAATGAACCCAAACACAGAGATGACCAAGGTTCTTGGTTCACTGAAAATTCTCTTTGTTTCCTTTCCTGTTGTTAAAAATACATTTTTAAGCAAGTTAATGTTAACCATTTGATATTCTCTAGATATCCCGAAACCTTGAACATAGTCAGTTTTGGACTTTTTCTAACCAAAATAAGAAAGTCAAATAGATATTCAGATGGTGAACATTAGTTTAATCTCACTCAATAGCCCATTTTTTTTTTTTTGCCTCTTTTCACTGTCCCTTGCACCATTGCAATCATATTGTGCCACAACAACATTAAAATTTGTCACAGTTCTTTTCCCTCCCAGTGGGTCCCTCCTGGTAAGTCTAGTACCTGCATGGAACCATATATAGTTATTGCAATATTATTGACTATGTTTCTTATACTGTATTTCATATCCCCATCACATTTTGTAACTACTTAATCTCTTCACATTTTCGACCCACCCCCAACTCCTTCCCCTCTGGCAATCATTAGTTTATTATCTGTATCTATGAGTTTGTTTCTATCTTGTTTATTTTGTTATTTAGATTCCACATGTATGTGAAATCATTTAGTATTAGTCTTTCTCTGTCTCTCATGGGTTTTTAAGATAACTTCTGACCAATTAAAGAGGGAAAAGGGAAAAAAAGAACCTTTTTGTCCCCTGCAACTGTCATGTTAAAACTAGCAATACAAAAGTTATTTCTCTTTCCCACCTCAATGACTGACCTCTCAGAGAACGTTATTCTGAGCTAGAATTTATTTTTGAAGTCTGTCTCTCTTTCTCTCACACCACTCATCTACTATAACAGAAAACTGTGCTCCTTTGACCTAGAAAACACATTCCAGCTGAACCCTTCTTTACACTCCCACTATCACCACCAGGACCACTCATGTTCAAGGCACCCTCTCCTAAAAACTAGAAGTTCTGCAGTCACTTCCTGCCTGGTCTTCCTGCTCCACTCCTTGCTCTTTACCCCCCATTCAGCATAGCAGTCAAGAAGATGGATTTAAAATGTACATAAATTTGTATAAATGTATATCTCTCTCTTCTGGTCGAAGTCTTGCAGCAGCACCCCAGTGAAATCCAATGACTTATAAATACTAACAAGGCTCTACATGAACTTGTCCCCATTTGACCTCCTTTCTTAATGCTGTGTCCTTCACTGTCCCTTTGCTTTCCTTGATTGCACCAGGCATGTTCTCAGGCCTTCTTAGTTCCTTTGCTCTTGTTGTTCCAGCACACTGCTTATCTTCTGGACAATCTTCCTCATTCCTTTATGTTTTTGTTTAAATATCACTGACTCAGTAAAGTTTCTCCTCGCCACATTGTTCAGTGCTGCAAGTTCTATCCTCCCTAATCTGTGGTCCTACAAATTCTTCTTATCTTGCCCTACTTTTCCTTTTGTCTTGAGTACTTAATGTTCATTGTAATTCGCTCATTTGTTTTAGAATTTCTAACTCTCCTTTTCTCTGTTAGACTATAAGCTGCATGAGAGCACCAAGAAGAGTGGTGGGCCTCAACAAATATTTGTTGAATGAATAAATAAAGGCTCTATGTGTATATTAGACAGCTGAGTTAGTATACTGGAAATTTGATTATTTATTAAATGACTTTACTTTCGTATTAGATGGCTGTTTCTCCTAAAAGAAGAATATAAAGTCAGTTCTAAAATTATAAACACCTCAAAATTCACAATGGGATCTAATTAAATCAATTATGTCCTAGAAACACAATGGAAGGTAATTTTCAAATACTTAAAAATTTATGATCAAATAATGTCAAATGGAAACAGAACACCAAACGTTCTATGTAGGGAAGATATGATTTTTGTTGGCATCAATTTGGGGAGACATCCCTGTTTCCTTCTCAGCCCATGTGGTTCACATGAGGCTGTCCTTGCTCTGGAGATCAATACGTGACCCAGGAAAGGCTAATCAGAATTGTCTGACTTTCCCTCTACGGCGATTGCTTCCAGGGTACACTTTCACACAAACTAGGCAGTGGATCATTGAGCTTTGTTGCAGCTGTTGGGAAATACATGTTCTCTCTTGTGATCAGCAGTTCTAAGAATAACAAAAACTTGGAATTCCCACTGATTATCTTTGCAAATGAAACCAACGAAAAGGATGGAAAAACCGAAAGGTGAAGATAAAGGAGATCAATTTCAGATAACACTGTTTAACTCCTGGATCTATTGAACGCATTAGATCCTTTTACTTCTGGCTGGAAGTATTCCAGCTAGGACAATCATACTGATTACAATTATGTAGAATTTAGGTTTTAAAAATTAAGAAGAACTTAAGTGTATGTGAAGTTTTAGTTATTTCTCCAAATTGATGAAGAACAGAGATTTTATGAAATTTGATAAATAATTCTTTTATGGTGAAAAGATTTTTTTTTTCCCTTTCCCTCTAAAATTGGATTAAAAGTTAATAAAAAGTAAGCTCTGCAGTTAACTGAAGCTTTTTGCTGTTTAAGCTTTAGGTTAATGCAGCTTTTGCTGTCAGCTACCTTATTGCTTTGACAAATTTATAAGTAACACTTACTCTATAATTTTGTGTTTGGACTGTACAGAGAAATCGCAGTAATCCACTCCAATGTCTGTGAAGTCCACAAAGGTGGAGGACAAAATCTGGAATGCCCGAAGATTTTTTTCCTTGAGCTTTCGGCATACATTAAATCCATCGACAATTTCCGAATCTCCCCCAGTAACTGTTTGTTTTATGCAGTGGAGAAGCTGAACCTTCAAAAAGAAATAGAAAGAAATACATTTTAAAATGATATGTACTTATGTTTTTTTACACTGTATTAAAAGAAAGCTACAGAAAGACACAGAGCACTAAAATCGACTAACCTTTTTTATTTGTCACTGTCAGCAGAGAAAAGGGCAGGGGAGTAAAAGTTGCTTGCTATCAAGATTTTATAGTTCAAGCATTGTTACAGTTGAAGACATGGACACAGGCATGCTAGTGTTCACTTGTGAACACAAGGCCCAGATGATAATTATTGCAGGGCGCTAGCACTTCATGTTGGGGTATTTACACACGTGATGTTGGCTTTACAAAGGAGGTGGGATTTCATCTGGGTCAAGGAGGATGGATACAATGTCGGATACGTAGAACAGAGAGAGAGAATCACACCCCCAGGTATCAAAAAGTTTGACTTCAGTAGAGGGTCACACCTGGAAATGGTAGATCCAGTGGAAAGGTAATTTGGAACTTCATCATGGAGTCTTGAATGTCAGATGAAGGATATTGGACTTTGGTGGTGAGAGGAAGATAGTGAAAGGCTTTTGAGTATGGAAGTGAAGCCTGAACTGGAGAATATCAGTCTAGTGGTGTTACACGGGATAAATTATTTAAGGTGGGAAGTAGTGAGAGTCTAATGAGATAGTTCACGTGTAAGGATATGATGGTAATGAAGTGGAGTGGTCTATGAGCATGAATAAACCCAAGAAACCAAAAGGAGAGTAGTTACTTTTACTAAAATTTAGGGGAAAATATAACATTTAACACTATTTTTTGAAAAGCAAAACATAGTAAACAATTTTTTTTTGATTGGAGTTTATTTATTTGGTTATGTTACTCCTTTTGGTAAGTCAACATGGATGGGTTATTTTTAATACCTATATTTAGACACTGATTTTCTGCTTAGGGAAACTAAAACTATTCAATTGTGAGAAGTTTATTCTTACTGAGTGAAAAAATATATATAAAAAAAAAACAATGTTAATGGTTCTTACAGAAGGGAAGAGGCAAATATGATCAAACATCCAGACTAGAAGGATGTGATTCTGAGTGGGAAAAATATCCATTTCCTTGCTTATCTCTGTACTGTCTAGAACAGTGCTTTCCATTTGAACGTTCTGTAATAATGGAAGTGCAGTCACTAGACCCACATGGCTGTGATGCACTTAAAATGTGGTTAGTATGACACAGGAGCTGAATTTTACATTTTATTTAATTTTAACTAATTTAAACTAAAATTTCAATAGTCATTTGTGGCTTGTGACTACTGTATGAAATACTGCAGGTCTAGAACACAAGTCCTACACCATTCCAAAACTGCATAAATTTTCTTAATATTTTAAATGTTATCCATGCTTATTCTCAAATTATGACAGTATAATTTAGATTTATTAAGTCTTCACTATAGTGCTTAGAATTTATACTTTCATCTCCATTTTATAGGTGGAGAAACTGAGACCCAGAGCTGAAAAACAACAGCCAGCTGGTGCAGCTCAGCTAATACGTGGTAATACTGGTGTTCAAACTTTGGTCCATTTGCCTCAAAATCCTCAGGCAGCAAGTTCTTTTCCTATAAAGAGGGAAATTTCTTTATAGTATTCCTAATAGTTCAGTATTGTGTGGTGTGTATCTATGTGTTTCGTAAACTTAAACTTCCATTTTAGATTGATAATAACTTATTTTCTGATGTTAGGAGAGAACTGGTCTAAATTTATAATAGTTCAGTCCTTAAATAGATGCAGGTTTTTTGAAACTAAGAAAAATATGTGCTTAAGCTGACTGAGTCATTGTAGAAAACCCTCTCATTACCAGGGCAATGAGGGGAGAAACAGCATGATTAAAAAGAAGACAAAATGAAAATCCCACTTTCAAATCTACCAAACTCCAAGGAGGCAAAACAATAGCGTAACTTTGTCTCTGGGAGAATCAGAGTGTTCTTTAAATCCTTTTAGACTGTGCCATAATGAAGTCATAGAATATTTCAAATATAAATCTTTAAAAAAGGTCAGCTGATGTCTTTTACATCTGGCAAGGCCGAGTCATAATCTTTTCTTGCAGACTTACATTTTAATGTAATCTTATGAAAGAAAAACGCTGATGGAGCCAGACAACGCTTTCACTGCTAATTGAAAAGGAAAACATCGGCCTGATGTGTAGGAGACCCAATTTTATTTCATGTAAGTCATTCAGAACCAAAAATATTTTCTTTCTAAATGTTACTTTATGGCAGCATGTGACTCTTGGCCTAGACAAAAAAAGTCAGCGAAGCAACATCTGTGTTTCATTGTAGCTGTCTCCTTGTCCCTGCCCCATGTGATCCAAATTGGTCAAACTGAACTCTCAACAGGTAACTTATCCAGATCATTGCATCTGGACTGAAGGAACACTGACAAACTCTGCTTGTTATAAAAATACTCCAATTTAGGGCCAAAAACTGCTCAACAATTCAAAAGGGAAACTCGAACAATACACAAAGAGCGCCTATATTGAAATTATTCTGCTACTAGAATCTGGACATTTTGGGAATCACCTTTTATTTAAAAAGTCTCCTATTGTGTCATTTAACTTTGGATGTTTGGTTTGCTGATGGAGGCAGGCACAAATCTGTGGCTTCCCCCCAACCCTCTTTATAGCACATCTGTTAAATCTCTATTGCATGAAACGTGTTAAGTCTTGAGATATAGAGAAGTCTCAGATTAAGTTCCTGCATTGAAAGAGCTTATAATGTATGACAATGTCTATAAATAATCATCACATTACATAAATTATGGAAATTAGAAAGTGTAACTCAAGACCCATATGGTGCAGTGAAAGATGGAGGCCAGGGTTCAAGTCCAAGTTCGCTATTCGTCAGATGTCACCCTGTGAAAGTATTTAACCTTGCTGTGTGCCATTTCCTCATCTGACATGAAAAAGACATGATCCATCCTGTCTACTTAAAGGAATGTATCAGATAAAGTCATATAAGTAAAAAATGGTTTGAGAAAGTATAAAATGCTATGAAAATGTCAAGCATTATACTCTACTTCAGGAATATTTATGAAGTCATTTAATCACTTTTCCATAGGCTTTCAATTTTAACCCAGAAACAAACCTAAATTCATAAAAGCCAGCAGATAATTTAAAAATTCAAATAGAAGTTTGGTTGTCTAGTCTATTTTTTAAAACTTTATTGCCTCTAACTTCTCCAACCTATCTTGAGCAGATGAACTGAGCTGGTTAGTTTGGCTTTTAACCATAAGGGTTTTAGAAAATTTCTGAACCACAATGAAAACAAATCACATTGTGTGTCTGTTCCTGTCCCCAAACCCCACCCGAAAAGGTGACTGTAGTGGGCATTTCAGTATCATTTAGTTCAAAGAAATCATGTGTTGTTTTACAATCAGCAAAATCATTTAAATATAAAGTCATATTCTAGACCAGCTTAATTAACACTGTCTAGGACAACAGGTAACAGTAAAAGCACAGAGAAAGCGTGTTCAGTTAACGTGATGAAAAACAGACTAATTTTGATTCCCCCCATTTTACCTTCATTAACTAAAGAATTGTCCCCATTTCCAATTCCATTTACCTTTGAAGATACTGATTTCCGTGTCATATTTCATTTAGTACCATTTAGTTCTAACAATAGGAACAAATGGGGGGTGGAAATAGGGGACGGAGGTGGGGAGTGTTGGGTGGTGGGGAGGGGTAGGGGCAAAAGGCAGAAAACTGTACTTGAACAATGATAAAAATATTTAAAAAATAAAGTGCACACTTCTATGATAAATAAAATAGAAATAGGAACAAAATATCTTTTCAAAGGTAGTTTCCTAACCATTTATTTTTTGGTTTAGCAAAAGCGTGCTGTTGTAACAACACAGCTGGTTTAGTAAAATGACAATTTTGTAATAATTTAGTGGGCGAGGGTCCCAGGCATTCTCTTGGGGGCTCTGTGGCTCCATGCTGAACATGCCCGCCCTCGAGGAGGAATCCTACAGACGGGGGAGTAGATGATTTCTAAAACTTGACAAGCATGTTCTGCTCCTTGCATTTACGCCATCTTGGAGTCCACCTTTGCAGCTTCATTCGTAAAAGGTGGACTCTGCTTTCTCCCCTCTTGAATCTGGGCTAAAGTTATGATTTGCTTTGACCAAATAGCATGACAGAAGTGACATTGCGTTGATTACTAGCCTGGGTCTTGAGAGGCCTTGTAGATTTTGGCTCGCTCTCCGAAAATACTGCCAGCTGCATGTGCTTCAGCCTAGGCTAGCCAGCTGGAGGAAGATGCGATAGAGAAAGTGGAGCGGGGACCAGCCATCTCAACCACCGCCTCGGCCAAGCAGCCCCCAGCAGACTCAGCAGCAGCCGAACTGCCCTGAGGAACCCAGCCCGAATTGTAAAAACATGACCTAAGTAAGCGGTTGTTCTTTTAAGCCACGAAGTTATGGCGTGGGGATTTTTTTTTTTTTTTTTGCAGTAATAGCTAATATGAACGATGGCCATATGACTTTGTGGGGAAAACCCTACATTGTTCTCTTGTTTTATTTTTTCTTTTAACTCTCTTGGGAATGAAAAATGTGTGAAAAGACCTCAAGATGTACTGCTGTGGTAAAATGTCTTGGCAAAGCAAAAAGTCCACTAGTTACAAGGAGAAACAAAAAAATGTTAAAAAATATACATGAAAATCTTTTATCCCTTAGGAATGTGAAGCTCTTCAGGATTTAGGTACAGAGTTCTTTGAGTTTGGAGAAAGAAGATCTACATAACACAAATTAGCTATATAATATAATCTTCTAGGCTCAAAACAGAGGATATTGGTCCTTGGCCTGCCCTGTGGAATGCGTTGAGGCTCACCTTACCCCAGGTGGATGGTGGAGGGCTGGATAATCAGTGTGAAAGCTTAGCTTCCCAGTTGTGTAAGACACATTGTTTGCATCGATTTTATCTTGCACTTGCCAAGTATGTCTGTAAAATACAAGAAACATATGTTTAAACAGGCCATAGCTAAGCCAGAGGAAATGTGTTAAAATGAACTCGATACATGGGGGAAATGGAAACTTTTCGTTTCATGAAATAATTGCCACAATGATGGCAAGCCAAGGAAGAGAGTCTGACCTTTCTTTGTCTAAAGTAACCATTTCTGAATTAGCCCCTCCCCATTGCTCTTCTTCTCTCCAAAACAGAGTACTATCGTCTATTGCACAGACTTTATAAAGAGGTACATGTGGAATTTTAGATTGTTTTTTATTTAATACCTTTATAATGTCAGTAACCACCACCTCTGTCCATCTAGTTTCAAAAACATTTCCATCACTCTCAACTAAAACCTCTTACTTATTAAGAAGTTTCTTCCCATTCAACATGTTCCCCTGTCCTTTGCGTTTCTGAAAATTGGCAGCTAAATGCAGAAGCCTGGACAAATTCTATTTTCTCTCTTTGGCAAAACTATAGATGACATTATCTTCTTTTATTACAGGACACAGAACGTCTAGAAGTCTTTCTTTTTGTAACACTTGTACACTTTTATTGAGATCTACTTTTCTATGAACTACTATTTGGTTTTCCCATATAATAGCTTATGTAGGATAATGAGAAAATGCTTGATTCTTTCCCTTTATTTACAATTTTTGCAATGTCGTGAATTAATTTTCTACAGCTCTAGAATGAATGACACACGGACATGGGCAACAGCATGGGGATCGGCTGTGGGGGAAGAGGCTGGAATGGGCAGAGCAGGGCAAGGGGGAAAGTTGGGACAACTGTCATAGAATAACAGTAAAAATTTTTTAAAAGATGACTTTTTAAAAAAAAATAACAGTATTGATAAAAATGTATTAAAACCGGATAGAAGTAGTGGTTTCAAATCATTGTCAATGTACTAAATGACACAGAAGTGCGTATTTCCAAATGATTAACTTTACATTATGTCAACTTTATCTCCATTAGCAAAAAATAGCTTGGCTTCAAAGTTAAAAAGTGTTAGTTAACAACAACAACAACAAACCCTAGGGATTACCTGCAGCCCTGTGACAAGGAAACAAACCATTATTCAGATTTGGTAAGGTGTTTCCCTCAGAAGATTAAGACAATGAACTATTATTGGAAGGGAACAGTGTTCTTCAATGAACGCAAGGCAGTTTGACAAAAACGTCACTGTATGTGCACATCGTGTTACTGCTGTTACAAAGTCTATTTATTAATTTCTGTTTACCTTTATTAAATCATTTTCAATAAATATATATTGAACACTTATTCTATTCCAGGCATTGTTTTGCAATGTAGCTAGACAAACCACTGACCAAATCTAACATCACAAAGAGATCAGTGCTATAAAAAAAAATGAAAGTAGGGTAAGGAGATAAGGATTGGGGGCCAGAAGAATATCATGGCAGAACTGATGCTTTTGGAAGTGCTCTCAAAAGAGCTGGAATTTTTCACAGAAATTTGAATAAAATCAGGGAAGGAGAAGTATGAATTTCTGGGACATGTATTTTAGGCAGAGGAATCTGAAGAGAAAAGGTTGGGTTTTCTCCTCATTCTCTGAGGTTCAGAATAGAACTACCTAGTTTGCTCTCCTTTTTTTCCTCATTTAAATTCAGGATGGAAAGTCTGGTATATCGCAGGCAGGGTCAAAGAGCTACCCACTCGTGGCCATAAACTGCAAAGAGACCCAGTGAAAAGTGGAGGAGTATGCATAGCCTGCTGCAACTCATCTCAAGTATGAGTCAAGCAATCCATTATATATAGTGATTGTAGCCAAGAAATACATATTCTCTACAAAGGTCATGCCACTCTACATCCCATACATGATACAGATTCAGATGTCAACATCAGCATTCCAAGAATAATCAACACATAGGAAGGAATTTAAGGAGACAAAAAAACTAATTTCCTCAAGTTGCAGAATACATATTTAATATCTTCTAAGAAGATACTGCTGTTGACACTATCAGTAGGAAATGACTACATTTAAATTATCTTTTCAAAAGTGATGATAGTTTTGCATTGATTCACCTACATTCTCCTTCCTGGTTTCTCCTACGACCAAGAATAAGCTAACTGAGTTTTGCTGCAGCCAAGAGCTGGCTGAGATTCACCGTGCAAGCTTTAGCAGGGAACAACTCTCTTCTTTGTTTGACATTAACCGGCTTCTGCAGGGAAGGGGCCTGTGACTTGGCTTCATCAGAGCAGCTCTCCGGCCCTCTGAGCTAACTGGCAGGGGATGACAAACATTTTTTAGCTCTAAAGTATCTTAGACATGGTATGGGATATGTAGTCTGAAAGTCTGTGCTCATACACAATGATAAATCCTGGGAAAGGATCTTGCCAATTCCAATCACAGAACATTCTCCTAATAGTCTTAGCATAAGTCTGGAAAAATCCTAGACATGTCATTTGGTCTACCTTTCCTTATAGAAATGAATCATTCCAGGAAGGCTGCTGCTGAGGGTCTATGACTCTAAGCTTTCACTTATCCTTCTCAAATTCAAATCTCCAATGAAACACAGCGGAAATAAATGCAAACACAAGCCATGAGCTTGTGTAGAAACTAATTTTTAAAAGCCCACTTGTAGAGCCTTAGTGGGATGAGGGTATACTTACGTGCATCTCTTGTTAGAGACATATTCTAACAGTGTTCCAAGTAAGGCAACTACTCAAGCAGATTATCAAGAATTCTTACGACTGAAGCAGAAATGCAAGGCCAGGTTCTTCTGAAGCTGAAGAGACAAGCTCAGCACAGAATCTTAACCCAGCGGTCTAGACTTGCTTGGTATTGTGCTACAAATAATCCTGCTTTTGCCCAAGATGCAGTTTTAAAGAAAGCTAAACAAACAAAGATGCGATTTTCAACAAACCACTGAGCTAAAAGCACAAGGTGTCATTCTCAACATTTAATTAGAACTTTCCCTTATATTTTTCTCTATTCAAGGGTTTTGTCAAAAGCTCCTGTATATGAAAATAATTATTTTTAGAGAATATTTTATGGGCTCTTGGTTTTAAAGCTAATTCATTAGATTTGTCATAATCTAGATGGCCAGTCACAGATATCACTATATTTCATGATACTAACAGTATTTGGTGGCAGTTTAAAAACCTTCAGAGTTTATAGGATGCTTAAATATTGTTTTCAATAGATTTGTCCTTTACACATTTGATATAGTTTTTTAAAGATTTTATTTATTTATTTGTAGAGAGAGGGGCAGGGAGGGAGAGCAACATTGATGAGAGAGAGAAACATTGATTGGTTGCCTCTTGTATGAGTCCGGAGCAGGGATTGAACCTGTAACCTGGGCACATACCCTGACATTTTTGCTTTGTGGGATGACGCCTAACCAAGCCCCACTGATCAGGACTTGATAATAGATTTTGTTACTCTTTCAGTTAGTGGCTCACACTTGGAAAATCATGCTGTATTTCTTCGTAATCCTTTTTCATTTTTGAAGTCCTACTTACATAAAAAGGTACTCTCTACCTGCAACCTGGATTTATGTCCCCAGCATCTGCAACTCCCAGTGTTGACCTGCTACAAGCTCTTCTTGTCAAGTTGTGAAAAAAATACTTTCATTTTTCAGGTTTCAATGTTTCAATACTTTTGAACATTATTACCATCCCAAGAGATTGAAACATAATGTTCAAATCTTATTTCTAATTTTTAAATTTTAACATGCAAAATGATCCACTAGTAAAAATAAACAAAAATTTCATAGTTAACCATTTAAAGGACATCATAGTGTGTATTATCTATAACTATAGTTGTGACACTCCACAAGTGACTTCCCAGATGCAGTCACTCACCAGAGCTCCAGACATTTATTTTTCCATTATCATTTACTAGACTCATGCAATGGGCCAGGAACTGAGGATACAGAGGGGAGCAGAGTAGATTTATACCTCATGAAACTTCCAGTGTATGGGGAAAACAAATTAGTGTGATTAATTTTTCACAGCTAAAATACAGGTGTTATAGGAGTATAGAAGTGAAGATTAAATGGAAACCTGAAGATTGAATAGGATTTGCCGAGAAGAGAAAAGGTTGTTGCAGGAAGAAGAAGTAGCTTGTCAGAAGGCCCAACGGAGGGAGAGAACGTGGCCTCACAGAAGAAGCGAGAGAAGTTCAGTCTGGGTGGAAGGGGAAAGTTTGCTCTGTGTCCACTTTTGGCTTGCCTTCAAATTTCTGCTTCCCTTATTGTCCTGTGAAGACTTACAAAAAATGCCTCATTACTTTAGGGAACTGAGTTTGAACATATTCATCTCATAGCAATTAACTCTGTATCAGAAATATTTTTGAGTGAAAACATGGACTGTACAATAGTAAATTGTGTTATTTTCCTGATTGTCTGACTGCATTTTTCATCCTGACATAAATTATGTGTTTTAGGTCTACTTCAGTTGTGACTACTTTAGCCAGCCATTACCATTGTTTCTAGGGGAGGGTTATGGTTATGTATACACAATAGTTGGCAAAATCACTGAGGTTTGTTTTTAAAAATCATTATCTTTCAGGTCTACTTGCATTATGGGCACAAATTTACATTGCATTTATTCCTAAATATAAAAAAGTTCATATCATTTTTAGTTGAGAATTAATATTCCCAAACACAAACTAGAAAAACAGAAGTAACTTTTCTCATGTGTTTTTACTCAATCCACTAAATTTATATGTTCATCTCCATGAGATATGAACATGTAAAGTAAACAAGGAAGATTTTAAGGCTATGATGCTGACATAGATTTTAATTTCTCTGAATTCTCCCAGCAAAACATCTGGCGTGTAAACCCCAAAACACAGGGACAACATTGAGTCAAAACTAGGTGACAAGAGATATCCATGACTCCCACCCCCCAAATGAGCAGGTGGAGATAGACCTTCCAAATTCATAACATGTGGAATCAGCAACTGTGTAGGAGAAAGCAGAGGGAAGCAAGCAGGTACCTGATAGAGCTGAAACATTTTCAAACTGCTAAAGGTATTTACTGGACAATGCAACAGGGCAATTTGAGAATGCCAATTAAACCTGAGAGGGGATTTTCACATTCTAATACAGCTGAGCACAAGAAGTTCATGGTCAGGGACTCAAATATTCTGGGCCCTACGATCTCTTAAAAACTTACGAAACTCCCTTCCATGATTCAGTTTCCTTCTGAGAAGAAACACTCCCAACTGAGTATTGTAGGGACAAAGTAATGAGGACGTCCAGGTGAAAGTGAAGGAGAGGAACCAGGAGGTCTTAGAATGCCATCAGCCAGTTTTGAAATACAGCTTAAAACAGTAAGTTACAAAGGTTTCTGAATCATATCTCTCTTTAAGATTTAAGAAAACAGATTTCACATAAAAATTAGCAATATAAAATGATTAAGATTTAGCCTCCTAGTTATTTTTTTTAGAAAAGAGAATAAATAGCAAAATAGCACACCTACAGACAATACATGTCAGAAAAATATTCCCTCAAAAGATAATAATATATATACATATTTCTATTTCTCACCTCTGTTTTCTACGGATAGCTATATAATGAACCAAAATAAATGATAATATATTAAATGATACAATATATCATTAATAAATGATACAATATATTAAAAATAACCTACATGAGATTAGAAACTCAAAAAGAGGATGACATTCAGGCAAAAATTTTAAAAACCATTTAAATATGAAGACTAGACTAGAAGGAATGCAAGATCAAATAAGCATAACAGATAATGCCTTTGAAGATAAAAGGGAGAAAAATTTAAATGTCAAAAAAAAGAGGTAAGAAAGATTTCAGAGAAAGTAACAAGAAAATAGGCAAAGACTATTTAATATATGCATATTAAGAGTCCTTAAATGAAGAAACCCAAAGTAAAGAACAGAGCAAATAATAAAAACTAAAATTAAAAAAATTGAAGTTAAAAACAAAGATTTGAAACTGCATATCAAATGACCAAATTATACACTCTCTTAAAAATTGCCCCAGGACAACCAGCAACACATTGTCTATAAAATTATTGGTCTTAAAACTATATATATTTGGGGGCATCCAGGTACAAAATGCCGAATTACTTAGCAAAGAAAATTAGATGACCAATAAAACCATGGTGCACATATTAAAGATGCTGTTGGCCAAGAATTTTATATTTAGCCAACTTGATTTTCAAGTGTAAAGGCCTTAAAGTGCTGTCAACATGTAAGAATTCAGAGACTATTGTTCCCATGAGTCCTTCCGGAGGAATTTACAAGAGAATGAGCTGCAGACAACTGACGTGAGCGGTAGTGATACAGAGACACAGCACTGATGCTGACGACCAACTACATTTGTGTTTACCAATAGAACTGATTACAGGGAAGGGAAACACAGATACCCCCAAACTGGAAAGTTGGAAAACCAAACTGTAGTGCTAAGTGATGTGCACTTGGGTGACAATATTATAAGCCAAAAAAGGTGGAGAATATCATAAAATTCAGAAGAGCTGTTACATTTGGGGACAAAAGAGAGGTGTGTGATGGTGGGGATATGTGGGTGGGCTCTGTCGCTGCTGTCATGTTCCAATGACCTGGATAGTGTTCAGAAGTGTTTGCCTTGCTATAGTTTATTCAGCTATACATTGTTTTATGTGATTTTTATGTATCTTGCCATGAGAAGTATTTTTTAAATTTATTTTTAAAGTTTAATAATACTTCCAATAATAAAAGTGAAGACAGGTATATATAGACAAATAACTACCTCTGAAAAGTAAAGATAAAGGAATGTGTTATAGAAATTTTCTTCAGAGTCCCAAAGGCCTTCATTATGAACAACTTAGAATGCAATGCATTGCAAAATAATACTAATAATACTAATAATACTAATAATACTACTTCCGGCCAAGATGGAGTGGTAGGTGTACACACTGTGCCTCCTCGCACAACCATAATTAAGGACAACAAAGATTCAGAAACAAGAAAACATGCAGAACTGATAGAAAATTGAACTGTACGGAAGTCCGACAACCATTCATCTAGACCGGTAAGAGGGGCAGAGTCGCAGCAGGAAAAAGTGGAGGTTGGTGGACCTGGGCATGCAGGCAGCAGCAGCTGGCAGATCCCAGGCCTGAAGGTGGCGGCTAGCAGACCCCAGGCACCAGGTGGCAACAGGCAGCAACGGGCGGCAATGGGCAGACCCAGTGAGGCTGTGCAAGGCAGCTGGCTGACCAGGCGGTCCCACATTCTCGCGCAGATAATCCAGGCAAAAATGGGGAGCAAGACAGACCTCGCAACCCAGGGCCCCAGCACCAGGAAATAACACTGAAAAACACTGATTGAAAATACTCGTGGGGGTTAAAGTGTCAGGAGAGACTGCCAGCCTCACAGGAGAGTTCATTGGAGAGACCCACAGGGTCCTAGATCATACACAAGCCCACCCACATGGATATCAGCACCAGAAGGGCCCAGTTTGCTTGAGGGAAGTGGTGGAGGGGACTGGAGTCTGAGAGAGTGGAGCAAACGCCATTGTTCCCTCTTGGACACTGCCCCCACATACAGCATCACAACCCAGCAACTGGGTTGCCCTGCCCTGGGGAACACCTAAGGCTCCACCCCTCATTATGTAACAGGTGCTACCAGACCAAAAAAAAAAAAAAAAACAACCAAAAAACAAAAACCAAACAAACAAAAAACAAAATTGGCTCAAACGGGAGAACAGATCAAAGCTCCAGAGCCAATTCATCTAAGCGACGAAGAGACAGCCAACCTATCAGATGCACAGTTCAAAACACTGGTGATCAGGATGCTCACAGAATTGGTCAATTTTGGTTGCAAATTAGATGAACAAATGAAGGCTACAATAAGTGAAATGAAGGAAAATACACAGGGAACCAATAGTGATGGGAGGAAAACTGGGACTCAAATCAATGGAGTGGACCAGAAGGAAGAAACAAACAACCAAACAGACAACAAGGAAGAAACAAGAATTCAAAAAAATGAGGAGAGGCTTAGGAACCTCCAGAACATCTTTAAACGTTCCAACATCCGAATTATAGGGGTACCAGAAGAGGAAGAGGAAGAGCAACAAGTGGAAAACTTATTTGAACAAATAATAAAGGAGAACTTCCCCAATCTGGCAAAGGAAATAGACTTCCAGGACGTCCAGGAAGCTCAGAGAGTCCCAAAGAAGATGGACCCAAGGAGGAACACACCAAGGCACATCATAATTACATTAGCCAAGATCCAAATGAAGGAGAGAATTCTAGAAGCAGCAAGGGATAAGGGGACAGTCACCTACAAAGGAGTTCCCATCAGACTGTCAGCTGATTTCTCAAAAGAGACCTTCCAGGCAAGAAGGGGCTGGAAAGAAGTATTCCAAGTCATGAAAGTCAAGGACCCACATCCAAGATTGCTCTATCCAGCAAAGTTGTCATTTAGAATGGAAGGGAAGATAATGTGCTTCTCAGATAAGGTCAAGTTCAAGGAGTTCATCATCACCAAGCCCTTATTATATGAAATTGTTAAAGGGACTTATCTGAGAAAAAGAAGATAAAAAATATGAACGGTAAGAAGACGGCAAACTCACAGATATTAGCAATCCCACCTAAAAGAAAAGCAAACTAAACAAACAGCTAGAACAGGAACAGAAACACAGAAATGGGGATCACATGAAGGGTTAGCAACAGGGGAGTGGGAGGAAGAGAGGGGGAAAAGGTACAGAGAATAAGTAGCATAGATGGTAGGTAGAAAATGGGGAGGGCAAGAATAGCGTGGGAAATGTAGAAGCTAAAGAACTTATGACACATGGACATGAACTAAAGGGGGGGGAATGTGGGTGGGAGAGGGTGTGCAGGGTGGAGGGGAATGATGGGGGAGAAATGGGACAACTGTAATAGCATAATCAATAAAATATATTAAAAAATAAATTATTATTTATGAAAATTCCTTTGCATAGGAGGTTAAATTTTTCTTAATTAATTTAATCTGAGCAAGCATTAGATGCTAGTTTAGGTTACTGATGTGAAAGATTGAAATATAAACTTTATCTTTCCTTGCGACAAGTTATCTGATTTTTTGTTGATTGTCATTTTGCCTTTGCATAAACATTTGGCTATAATTGACCTTAATAGAGGGAAAGGAAATTGATAATCTGGTGCTGTTGTTATAATTTAATTTAAGATTTGTACATTACAGTGTGAAATATTTCCTGGTATCTGAGCAATAAATACAAGTAGAAACCAAATTTGGTAGTCAACATTGTTACGGTATTAGGAACTATAGGGGAAATGTTAGGTAACAATAGACCGCCCTCGTACCGTAAATGTGAAGTAAGTACTGCAGACTGTTGAGTCAAGGACACTCGGGTTTGCAGCCTGATCGTTCTACCTCAGTTTCCTTACCTCTAAAATGGGGATAAGGATTCTTATAAGTACAGAGAAAATAATCAAGAAAATGATGGTGAAGCATTTAGCCCAATACTTAGCATGTGAAAGATGCTTAGTAAAAAATTATTTTCCTGCTGCAATAGTAACAGCTGCCTGCGCTGCCTGCACAGAGTAGAAACAAGGAAGCAGTGGGGTTTAGGCTTGTGGAGAAGCAACCACGTTATTAGGGTACCTTATAGATTTCCTCAAATGATTTCTAGAGGAGCATGAGACACAGAAGTTCTTTTTCCTTTCATTCATGAGATGACCTCATACTCAAGTGGTTTTGTTGGCAGCAACTTTAATGACAATGAACCCTGATATTGCAGAGGAAACCCCAGGGACTGAGACTTGGCTGACAACATAAGTTGGGGTTCACAATGGCTGAAAGAACATAGCTTGTAACTCTGCTTAGGAAACCCTAATACTTACAAAAGCACACATTTTAAAGGCCGCTGCCCCTAGTCAAACACCGTGCTTGGTACTAAATCTTAAAACAGCTCATTAAGAAATCCCTGTGTGAACTTTTTACAAAGTGGGATGGAATTACAACTAAATTCAGAACTCAGACAAGTTTTCTTTGCCTTATTCCCAAGTCTGAATTGCTTTTAGGTTTTGATTTGATTTTTTTTTTTGTAACTCAGAAGCCATTTTTACTCAGGATAGGCTCTGTGGTTTGCTCAGGCAATTTCTTGGCTAGAACTTCAACAAAATGGGCAAACTTGTTCTTTTCTTTCCCTGTTGGGCTGCCATACTTCACAAATGTTTTCTGGTAACATGTATATCAGCTGAGTAGCTGCCTCCAAGTCAGCTTTGGAGACAGTGCTAATGGTAGTAGCAATTTCTAAGGGCCTAGATGCCAAAGAATAATAATATTTTTCACTAATACCCCCTTAGTCTCTAATACAACCTCATGTATGAGATGCTGCTGCGCTGGCATACAGAAATGCTAGCAGAAATACTTGTAGTCCTCAGAAGCCATTTCTGTTTTCTCAGTCCTTAACTGGCATACGTGACAAGAAGCCCACTAGAAACATTTTCTGTCTGACATTTCATTCATCTCATGAAGCCTCCATGCAAGGCACTCATGCTGAGGCAAAGCCGGGCAGTAGTAGTAGAAGTTTACATTTTTTTCAGGCAAATTTTTATCCAAAGTTCTCAAAGGGCATGGCAGGTATTCCAACACTTCTATGGACAGAGAAAAGCAAGGCCTCAGTTGAGGAGAGTCACAGAGCTCCAGGGAATTAAATGAAAAGATCTGGATCAACTCATCACTTCCAAATAACCGGCCGAGAGGGCATGAGTGTGTTCTGTTTCCATTGTTCCTTTGGGCAGCTCATTGGGCAGCTGTCTGGGCAGTAATGGAATACAGATGCTGTGGGGCATTGGCTCCTCAGTTCTTTTCGGAGCTAAGTGTTCCACAGTATTTATTTATATTTTCTCTACAATGTGCGGCTGGTTAAGTTTTTTTCAGCAATTGCACAGCTTCCATGTTTGTTTCTACAACATAAAATTTACCTATCACCAACATCCATAAGTTTCTTTTCTTTTACCCATTTTCTTCACTGTCTCTCACTGTTTTTACTTTATTCCTGCTGCTAGTGTTTCAGAAAAACGTATTTATTTTCCCTTCATTGTTCTTATTAGTCTAATCATTACTACAAGTATATTAATGCAACTTGCTCATGCCAGCAAATAAAACATTATTTGACAGAAGGAAATCTGATCATCTGCGCTTTATTCTGGAAAGAAGTTGGTCTTGCTAGTTAAGGCTGAAATTTTTAATAACTCCGACTGACTTTCTAATGAAGAAGGGTGACTCAGAATCAGTCTTGAGGTTAATTTTCTAACTAAGGTCTGGTAAGTGTCAACAATGCTAAGAAAGAATTTTTGATGTTTTGCCCAATGGATGCCCTCAATATCTAACATATATTCCCTTTCATTAAAATTTCTTCAGAGAGAAGAGTGTGGGCACTGAGCTCATACTGTTTCCCATTGGGTTAAATTATGTCATAAAATTCAGACAACTTCTTCAATAAAGAAAGCCATATTTATCGATTTTTTTGGCAGGGGTTGGGGACTTGGGATGAGATATTTGGCCTCACTCTGTAAAAACTACACTGCCCTGAATCGAAGGTTTAAATCCTTCTAAAGAAGTTATGATTTTATATACTGTCCTACAAGTAAACATATTTGATACATATGTGATGACAATGGAAGTTTCTTTATCAATTTATTCTTTTCTCCAGGAATGCTCTCATCATCAAGGCATTAGGACACTGAGCATGTTACATGGTTGTGTGAAAAAAGTATTGTCTAGACAAGGGGTGTCAAACTCATTTTCACCGGGGGCCACATCAGCCTCGTGGTTGCCATCAAAAGGCCAAATGGAATTTCAATTCCTTAACAGTTAAGGAGTAGTTACATTTACACAGTCCTAAAATTATTTTGGCCCTTTGAAGGGAACTGGGAGGCTGATGTGGCCCCTGGTGAAAATGAGTTTGACACCCCTGGTTTAGAGGATGCAGTGACAAAATAATGGCAAGCATCTGAGATAATACAGATGTGGGTGATGGATGACATGCACTTTTGTCCCCGAAGTTATTATCATTTTTTATTTAGAAGTTGAACATAATCTTATAATTATAAAATGCTCTAATAATTATGGCATTCATTTGCTGCTTTGTAGTCTTCTAAAAGCACCTAGGCATGCATTTATTCGTTAAACATTTATTCTTTGCCCACTATATACCAAGGCTGCACAAAATGCTGGAACTTACTATTTTTGTTCATCCAATCAACAATTTAATAATTGAGATGACAGCCAACAACCAAAATTGGATATTATACTTTTCATTTTAGACCGATGCAATTTGAATTCTCCAAATATGATCCTATTTGAATGGAAAAGTGCTAGGTGGGTGTTGGTTCCCAAGGGAGGTGTTTGTAAAATAACACCTCACTATTGACTGGTTTTGGCATCTAAGCAAGAGTGGAAACCAGGCTCCCTGAAAACTCTACACGAAAAACAACGTTTGCCTTTAACTTTACCCACTTGCCTTTCTCTATCCCTCTCCTAATTCTGCCAAGTCCCTCTCATCCATTATCTATTGCCATCATTCATTTATTATGTACACTTACTCGCCAAGCAATTATTTTTCAAACAAGAAGAAAGCACTGTGCCAGTGGAGAAACAAAGATAGCAAAGGGAGGGGCCCTGGCTAAGGCAGCTACTAGTTCTATTGTGAAGATAAGTCATGTCCAGGCATTGGAACAAGACGAAGATGAACACGGTAAATGCCATTTAGGGTACATAATTGTGAGAGCTGAGAGGATGTGTAGCACCCAAGTGATTTGCCAATCGAGACTTGCCTTCTCTTGAAGGACACTTCCTCTCAGCCAGAGGTTTGTAACATTGATGCACATCAGAGTCGCCTACAGTTTAAAAAATTCCTGATACTCAGGCCAAATCCAAGTCCTGCTAAAAAAACCCTCTGAAGAATGGACAAAAACATCAATATATTTTTTAAATTGGCTATTTCAACATGCAGCCTCAGTTGAGAACCGTTTTTACCTAACGTACAATATCTTTTCCCCACGTTACTATGGAAAGGAGCAGAAAAGAAAAATAACTTTAGGGAAAATGCTTTGGTCATTTTCTTAACAACAAGAAGAGCAACAACAACTAAACCCACAAATAAAAAAAAAATACAAAACAACAACAGTGAAACTGTCTTCTTCTGTAACTTCTTAAGCCAGGAAAGGAAAAAGCATCTCCCCCACCAAAAAAAGGAGAGATCTCGATGATGAGTGCTGGGAGTAGCAGTACAGTGGCAAGAAAGGCACTTGCGGCCCGTGGTATAGTTTGAGAGATTCAGGGAAGAAGTGTGATCACCTGTGGAAGGTGAGCCTGAGTACTGGCAGGTTAAACCTGTCTGGTTTTATGCACTGGGCTTGGGCAAAGGACATGGAGTAATAGTAGGAGGTCCGATTTATTTTGACAAGGAACCTTTAGTCTTTATTCCAATAAATTTCACAATATTAGATCAGTGGCCAAATTATTTTGTTACTATTCGTAACAATAAAACAAAACAAAATACAAGTCATAAATCAGGATGCAATTGACCCTTATGTGAGGGGTGGGGGCAGGAGTAAGAGAACTTCACTGAAGAGCCCTCAATTTGGCCACTGTTACGAAATTGTCCAACATGTTGGCACAGATACAAAAAGTCTGCTGTCAGCAAAGAAAAGCTAAGTGCAACAATGTGGAAGATATTTATTTGAAATGTTCTGTTTACATCCAGTGCCCGAAAGCATCTTTTCCATGTTCTTCCTTTACATTATTCATAGTGACATGGATTAGGAAGCCAAAGGATAGAGAAGACCCAGATCCGAGCTCTGGTTCCTTTTAACCATGTGTTGGGAATGTGGGTTATGGTTTAATTCTCTGGGCTTCAGATTCCTTAGAGTGAAATGGGAAATAGTCTCTATCTCAGAAAATTGTGAAACTTAAATAAAGAACAAATAATACAGTTGAGGCTTTTAGTAATTTCAAGGCTTTTCCTCCTTTTTTTGTTTGCCTATGACTGTTGTGATCCCTAAGGCCGTTCAAATTCTTGCAAATGTAGGGAAGGTACACATTTTATGAGACATTCTTGGAGCGCCAGTAGGAGCTGAGTCGTTCAAGTCTAAATAGGGTAGCATCTTCTGCAATTAATTAACCTGCTGAAATCACTGAGGGCAAGTAATTGAGCTTTTCAATCCTGTTTATTAACAGATGAGGTCTTACCATAGATTCTGGTGGCAAACTCGAAGGCTAGCAGGGCTGGGGAAGGCCTTTGGCAGAAGGGAGTAAACACATGTTGTCTTCAAGGAGCAGCCTCTACTTTGGACCAGCAGGTTGTCAGCATGCAGGAATTCAGGCTCAGTTGTTGCCAGACTTGATTTTTTCAAGAAATGTCAGATTCATATGTCATATAAAATCTCCCAGTTTTTCAGTATTGGTGACTAATTTCATTTTCCTTGAACATCACGTAGGCCCAGCAAAACACATCTAAATACAGCCTGTGTGCTACCAGTCTCCAACATTCAGAGTTTGAAGGTCCTTTCTCCTTCTAATGCCTTCTACTCTACGAGACCAAGAATCATTGTCTTCACCGCACATGAGAGGCTCAGCCTCAAGATTAGAAATGAAGTCACGCCCCCACTTCCAGGTATTTTCTGTTGTTAGTATTTCACCATCCATAACTAGTTTTACCTCCCAGCAATTCTTATGCAAACTGCTTCCTATTTCAAAGTTAAAGTGAATTATATTTTCTGTTACTTGCTTAAGTTCATAGACTTAATTTTTTGCATGCTAATTTTATCTTTTTATTTTTAAACACATCTGGTGGCTGGTTTCAATCCCCCAGGGCCTGATTTTATTTTTCACCAACTCTTGGGAGGTAAAACTTTAATGACTTTCAACATTTGTAGAGCTCAATATTTTATAAAAATCTTTTTTTCAATTTTTATTTTAATTGTTGATCTTGTACAGTTTTCTGTCTTTTATTCTCACCCCAACCCCCAACCCCAGCTCTCCCCACCTCCCTCCCATTTCCACCCCCCATAGTTTTTGTCCATGTGTCCTTTATACTTGTTCCTGTAAATCCTTCCCCTTTCCCCCTGAAATTCCCTCCCTTCTCCCCTCTGGTGACTTTCAGCCTGTTCTCAATTTCAGTGTCTTCGGTTATAGTATGTTTGTTTGTTTGTTTTGTTGATTAGATTCCTGTTAAAGGTGAGATCATATGGTATTTGTCTTTCACTGCCTGGCTTATTTTGCTTAGCATGATGCTCTCAAGTTCCATCCATGCTGTTGCAAAGGGTATGAGCTCCTTTTTTCTTTCTGCTGCATAGAATTCCATTGTGTAAATGTACCACAGTTTTTTGATCAAATGAGACATTCATTTACTGATGGGCATCTAGGTTGCTTCCAACACTTGGCTATTGTAAATCTTGAAGAAACACAGTTTTCCACCCCACCCATTAAGGACTGAATTGTGTCTCTCCACAATTTACATAAGAAAGCCCTAACTAACCCTCAATGTGACTCTCTATTGGGAGAGAGTGCCTGTACGGAGGAGGCAATCAAGGTTAAGTTCCAAGTGTGGGGCCTCTAGGCTTGGTAAGAAGAGGAGCAGACACTAGGAGTGTGGGTGCACAGAAGAAAGTCCATGTGAGGAGACATGAGAAAGTGGCCATTGCAGGCCAGGAGGAGAGGTCTTTCCAGAAACCAACCCTGTTGGCACTTTGATCTTGAACTTCTGGCCTTCTGAACTGTGAGGAAGTAAATTTCTGTTCTTTAAGCCACCCAGTCTATGTTATTCTCTTATGGCAACTCAGGAAAACTAATATACACCTATAACTAGCCTGATGTATGTGGGCTTTTAGATTTCTTAATATTTGAAATCCTGAAAAGCAGGGACCTACATCCAAAATTGCTCTATCCAGCAAAGCTGTCATTTAGAATGGAAGGGTAGATACAGCACTTCTCAGATAAGGTCAAGTTAAAGGAGTTCATCATCACCAAGCCCTTATTATATGAAATGTTAAAGGGACTTATCTAAGAAAAAGAAGATAAAAAATATGACAGTGAAAAGACAGCAAACTCACAGCTATTAAGAACCACACCTAAAACAAAAGCAAACTAAGCAAACAGCTAGAACAGGAACAGAACCACAGAAATGGAGATCATATGGAGTGTTAGCAACAGGGGAGTGGGAGGAGGAGAGAGGGGGAAAAGGTACAGAGACTAAGTAGCATAGACGGTGGGTAGAAAATAGACGGGGGGGGGGGCAAGAATAGTGTGGGAAATGTGGAAGCTAAAGAACTTATGACATATGGACATGAGCTAAAGGCAGGGAATGTGGGTGGGAGAGGGTATGCAGGGTGGAGGGGAATGATGGGGGAGAAATGGGACAACTGTGATAGCATAATCAATAAAATATATTTAAAAAAAATAATTCAATGACATGAACTTAGAATTCCAAAAAAAAAAAAAAAAAAAAAAAAAAAGAATTCCAGTGATTCTCAGAGAAATCTCACTTTTAGACTTAGCTTCTTATCTGACTTCCTGCTCAAGATAGTATGGAAATTTCTGTATCTCCTACCGAAACAGTACCCCTTCTGAGAAATATATTAAACTTTATATATAATATCAGAATATAAACTATTTGGTAACTCACCCATAAAATGTGAGATAAAGAAAACCAATCCTTTTCCCAAGTTTTAAAATTTCTCCTCGTTTGCTGGATGCTCCTGTGAGTCGCACTATGCCTACTTTCTTGAGGCTGGAGAGCCACTTGTATGCATGTTCATCACTTTGTAAAACATCTTCAAAATTCAGAGTAGGTAGCTGGAGTTCTGAGCCCCAATACTGACATTCTGAAAATTAAGAAAATGAAGAAATCAGATGGAATTATACTGTTTTTAAACACAATGATAACCTCAGAGAAGGGACAAGTTCCATGAAGTTGACCTTTGACTTATCATGGAATTTATTAAATTTTAGTCATATTACAAATGCCCAGGTTACCATATTTCCCCCCTGGAACCATGCTAGTCTACTTATATGCCACCTGCTTACTACTATTCCTGATCCATGACTGGTATTCATTACATCACATTTGTTGAGAGAATGTAGATTAGCTTATGGATGGCTCTTGATCTGTATGTACTTAAAACTTCTCTGTTTGGACACTGTTTAGAAATAAGCCTGAATACTGTGTTTTAGCAACCAAGTCTTATTGCTGAATTCCAAGTAGATGATAAAATCAGAACGGTGGACTGGAACATCATATGCCTAGTCCTGGGAGTGGGGGAAGTGTTTCCCAGGAGAGGTACAGTTCCTTCTTTTTTATTTCATCTGATAAGAAGCTTTCTCTGGGGTTGAATTGTACTTTGGAGTCAACAAAATCTGATTATGGTGAAGAGAAGGCGAAAAGTGTGGTCCTAGAGTGCTTGGACACCTTGGTGACAAAGCCACAGGAGACAAAGTCAAACACATTCTTTGATTCCTCATGATTAAATTGCTCATAAAGATGTGTACTTAAAAAAAATGCAAAGGAAAACAAATATAAAAAATAATTTGATTGTAAACCAGGATCTCCCAAAGGAGGTTGAACACAAAGAAAATAACTTAGATATTACAACCGCATTCAGAAAAGACTTAAGCCTAGCTAATTCATTTGATTTCTTTATTTTTCAGGAATAAATTTGCGTTAGGAAGGCAAACCTTCCTAACAAGTGACAGCATGAGAATTTATGATCTCAATACCATCTAATGTCTCACTTTTCTAACTGGGGAATATTTGCCATGTTAGAGAACACAACCTGAACACCCCCGTCCCCATTTATGAACGAGGACTGGGTCAATGTCCCTTTGTTGTAGTTGCAGACTGGAAAGGGTTCCCTCTGATGTCAACATGGCTGTTTCTGCAGAAACAAGGATTTCTTGACAGTCAGATAGTGGCCTGAGGAATGAAGATACAGGCAGGTGCAGGAAGCCACTTCCTGCTCTTCTGCCAGCTAGTGACATAAGGACATTTGCAGAAGTGAGTAGGTGTGTGTATGTGGGAAGACCCAGGAAGACTACGCATGCGCATATTACGAAAGTTTCTGGGTCATTGAGCCTAACAGTTTGCATGAGGCAGAACTTCTGGGGCCTAAATTGCAAACTGTAAATTAGGCCTTCCTGGTTAGTGAATTAATTCTTTTTGGACTATATTTACGTTCTTTAGTATTAAATACATTCCACAGGCCAAAGTGACTTATTGTATCTTCTCAGGAAGTCGAGTTTATATCCAGCTAACGATTCCCAGTTGCTCCTTTCAACTCTTCTCTCTCTTTGGGACCAACCAGACCTCAAAGAACAATAACCTTACTTCTTTCTTCTTATCTTTTTAAAAAGCATTGCTTATCGAGTGCTTCTTACATTTGAGAGAACCTTGGAATTTAATATCAACCAAATCACTCAGGCAAAGAGAAACAGCTCAGCATATGGGCCGTTTTGTGTTATACCAAAGGGGGTTGGCTAAAGCAATAACAGACAATGAGGTGTGAAGGTTTTGGGATAATGATCATACTCTTATTTTCGGAGAGGGGGTGGTTTAACTTAAAAATTCTTGGTATTCTTTGATTATATCAGCTACTTAACAATTATTCTTTGGTTTATCTTTTCAATAAGCCTAATATTTTACCATGTTGGAAGACACTGTGCTAAGCAATAGGTTTTATGTTGCTCTTTATCTGTGGGAGAATAGGATGTGGGAACTGACACTTACAACACAATGTGGTAGATGCTGTAGTTGAAATATGTTCAGGACACCACAGAGGTATCCAGTCTTCTGGACCCTTCTGCTCCTTCTAGGGTGCCAGCTACTCTTTTATATGCATGAAGGGCCCCAGGTCTGTTGCTCATGCCTCAACTATTCCTTCTAAAATCAAACAGGACTGGTTTTACATGAAAGAGACTCTTCTCAAAGGGGCAATCTGCTTGGCTTTGTTCTCAGTGTTCACTTATGCGGTCATTTGCTTTCCTATCCCATTTGTTCTATCCATTAAAATTTCCAGATTGTAGTATCTGATACCAATCAAGAGAGTCTGCAGAAAGAAGGTGATAAATGTTATTCATAGTGCTTATTGGCTGCCTAACTAGACAAGTCATTTGGCTTCCAGTTAGGAGAAAAATTTCCTGGGCAAATATCAGCATTACGGACATAATAACAAATCACCATCTCTTTCCAAAGCTTACTCTAAGTAGAAGATATCTAGAAACTTGAACAGTATTTAAATCAGCTTTAGCTTATTGACCCCAAATGGAAAGCACAAGCCCACAGAAGATTAGAGGTGGGTGGATGTAATGTTGGGGACTTCTCCGGTGTCTGCACACTGACTAGGGTTTCCCATCATCATCAGTTCTCACTATTGAGCAACAAGGTTGTCTAAACCACGACTGAGGGTCCTCCTCCTAGTTCTCAGACACTGTGATCACCTGGCTGAGGGCAGGTTTTTCATTCCTGTGTAGACTGTCAGGAAGATTAGTATCATCTACACACCATATAGCAAATGGGTTATTTGATTACAAAGAGTTAAATAATCTATTGATGAACCTTTGCTGTAATATTTAGAAGAATATCTTATGTCTTGTAGGGAACAAACCAGCCTGGAGAGCCGGTGTCGGTCCGAGGCTGCAGTGTGGTCAAATAGAACTTCTGAGATGACAGAAATATTCAGTATCTGTGCTGTCTAGTACTGTAGCTATTTGCACTGACATATGGCTTTTGAGACTTGACATGTAGCAAGTGGAACTGAGGAACTAAATTTTTTACTTAATATTAACTAACTTAAATAGTCACATGTGACCGGTACTGTATGAGACAGGACATGAATAAATTAAGAGCCTGGAGGCAAAGAGGCCTGGCTTTAAATACTTTTCCTGACTCTTATCAGCTAGTTTCTTGGTCTCCTCTCTGGGCCTCTGTCTCATAATTTATAAAACAGCCCTAGTTATATTTACATTGCAGGTTTTTCATTACCATGCAGTGAGATTGTACAAGGAGCCTCATACAGTGCCTGGCACATAGCAGACTAATAATAGTAATAACAACAATAATAATAATAGCTAATATTTGCTGAGTACTTTTTTAGGTGTCAGGAACAGTGCTAGGTGCTTCCTGTATATTATTTCTTTTAACATCCACAATAAATAGATGTGATAGATGCTTTCAGTATTTTCATGTTACAGGGAAGGGAACAGAGATCCAAGTGCTGTTGCTTATGATTTGCAGAACCAGTTAGTCAAATCCAGGTGACTGATTCCAAAGTCTGTAATTTTATCAGCTGCGCAGGAACATTTGAGGCCCTGAAACACTGTTATCCCATGCATTTTTATGTTCTGTGCCTGAATGTCCATAGCTTTTTCTGTCTCTTATGAAGTAAATCTACCAGACAAATAAGAAAGCAGAGCAAATCAGAACTAGGAGCACTTTGTCTGAACTTGCTCAAGCATGGGTGTTGAATGATAAACCTTGGCTCCCCATCAGCATTTCAGACGCAGAGAAAACATGGTGAGTCGGCCCCATTGCACAACAGTGCAGCAGCCCTGCCTTTCACTTTCTGTGAGAGGAACTGAGGCTAAAAATCGGCTAGCTTCTTGAAGCTATGCCACAGTATTTCAGTGATTCACATCAGTGTGATTTTACCTAAGGCCGTGATCGCTTTCCAGAGAGTCCAGTGACTGTGGCGAGGACACGTAATAAAGAGAGACTTAAAAAAAAAAATTTTTTCACTAGATGTAAATGTTTTTAAAACTTCGACTTTGTATTTTGACTGCTTTGTGGATTTCAGAAGCACCTGCTTCGGGCACACACGAGCACATCTGTACACACTTATAACACGTCTCAGTGAGCTCATTTCCACATGAGTCTGCTTCCCACTACAGACTGACGCTCACACAGACACAATGCGCTCTCCGGCACACGAGTGCACACACACACACACACACACACACACACCACCCTCGTTTTAAAAACACAGAGTGAGTTATAGTCTCCCAATAAGTGTTTTCCTGTACCTGTATAAAATCAACCATATTCACACTAAGATTTTCAGTATAAAGCAAGGCTATCAATACTGTAGACAGCATAGTAGGTATTCTAAATAATTCAGATTTACAGGATTTTACTTTCAGAATGTGGTCACAAAAATTTTTTAATCTCCTCAAAGTTTGCAATTTTCTGACTCTAGCGCGCATTTTGGTGTGTCCTGGTGTGTCCTGGTGGGAGCTTGGCAGACATCAGAGACCAAGGGCCGCAGCCCACTGCAGAACTGGTGTCCCAGTATGAGCCACCCAAATACTTGGTAACACTAGCGGTGACTTTCAGAGACAGCGTAGTGACTAATCCGTTTCTAAATCTACCATGACACTTCAAATACAAGCCACTCTAATTTCCATGCGAGATAAGCTACATTTTATTAGCCACCAGCAAAATCATTCTGTGATACCTGCACGGAAACCTTAACATGGACAATGTAATTTACAAGCATTTTTTTCAGTCTCCCCCAACTGCATAACTCCTGGGGACCCAAAAGAAAACGTGTTTGGCTAGAGTAAATCATTTGCCAGGCAAATACATTAAAAGCAAATTTAAATTTCACACTTGGGTCTGGATACATAAACAGTATGGAAAATGACGGAATATTGAAGGCATGAGCCACCTTGTCTAATTTAACTTACGGCCCGGCTAATAAATACTTCCTTCGAACATGTGCTTCACACATCGTAAAGTTTACGAACAGGCTGCATGCTGGCTTTCAAGAAACCATTTGTACAAGATTTCCTTCTTGGGGTTAAGAATCACATTCCTGAATCCTAAATTGTATTTCAGAAAAGGAAAGGACACAAAGAAGCTCTTTAGTTACAGGCTCACGAGGGCAGCATGCTGAGTTGCAATGTGTTATTTCAAGAGTTTAGGACCTTCTGTCCACCTGCAATGAACTGTGCTGTTGGCTCTGAAGTAGCGAGTATAATGTGCTGGGGGATCCGCCAGTCCCTTACTATCTTTTCTATAAATACCTTATAGGGGTCTGGTCCTCCTCGCCATAGAAAAAATCTGACCCCTAGGAGAGGAAAGACACCTGAGTAGAAACTGGGCTTTGATTCTTTTCTCTGCACTAAGGGGGCCCAGCCGTCTTTGAATCTGCTTTTACTTCTTGTCTAGTGAACTCTGAGTGTCTTTCAAGATCCTGGGCATGTGTCCTCACTTAGATTGAAATTTTCTGATCCTGAGATGGGGATTTGAATGCAAGCAATTTATTAAAGTGTCCTGGGTACACTGTTAGGAGGCAGGGTAGTAAAACATGGAAGGAAGCCTCTAGAAGGTGTTTTAAGAAACAGGTTGCTGCTTTTGGCAACAGGGACTCAGCACTGCTGGACCTTGTGGCAATGCTGTAGAGTATACTTCAGAGTTGCCTAGGCCAGACTTGTCCAGCACAGGCCACCCATGCCCACCCCTCGCTGGGTGAGGGCTGCTCCTCTGGGCATTCACTGACTCCTGGGCCTTTCTGGACTCGCTGTGTCTCCTGGCCAAGCATGCTCCCTCAGGCAGAGAAAGCCCTCCCACAGAGTGGCAATCGAGCAGCAGGAAGCTGCTGGCAAGTACGGAGGGGTGCTGAGGGGCTGCAGGGGTCACCTACAGCCTCTACAATGCCTCCTTCAGGACCTGCAAAGGGGGATTAGGTGTCTGTCTTCTCTGGTCCCCCAGCACAGATCCACACTGCAGCTACAGTGCTTGCCCCATGATGCTGAAATGATCTTTCACTTGTTCAACACACATTTATGGAAAGCCTGGCTAGGCAAAAGACATCTCATGAGGGAATAAAAATAGAAGTGATTGCTGCCTTTGTGAGGGAAACAGTGAGTCAAAAAAGGAAGCCAACAAGGAAGCACATAGAGGTAAACACTGCAGCAAGTGCTGTGGGATGACAGATGAGGTCTATCGGTAATTATTGGGGAATTGATGCAGAACCTATTTAGATATGGCAGTTATGAAAGGATGAGCTGAAGAGATGCTATCTAAGCCAAATCCTGAGGGGTGAAAGAAGCCATTTATTCCAAGGGCAAGGGAGCAAGGAGGCGAGTGTCCTGGTGGGAGGGACAGTAGGAAGATGGAGAGTCTCTGAGCTTGTTGGAGGAACTTGAAGTCACTGAGGAAGAACACATGAGCAACACAGGGGCATGTAGCAGATGAGGTGGAAAATTAGTCAAGCTTGGGTCAGGTGGGACCTCGGCTCCCTTTCTCCCACTAGACTGTAATCATCTTACAAACTATGGAGATCAGGTCATTTATCTTTAGCTTCTCACCACTGTTGCCTTTTTCTCTCCCTTCCCCCAGGATATAGCCCAGGGCTGGCACCCAGTAGATTTTCAGAAATGAATATTTTCTACATCCTGAACAAATTTTTACTTTCTCCCTAAAGGACCATCTAGTTGGAGAAAACAAGAACGCATGAAACATGAAGCAACACTAAATGGCAGTGTGTGGTGAACCCTTGAAAAAACGAGAGCTATCATTTATTGAGCACTTAGGATGCCTGGTATTCTCCTAACCCCTTATGGATGGATTAATTCATGTAATCTTCACAACAACCCCATAGCAGTGGTTCTATTATTGTTCTCATTTTATAGATGAGGAGATAGGTGTAAAGATATTAGATAATTCACCTAATTACATGCAGCTAATACATGTCAGAACAGGGATACCCATACAAACAATTTGACTCCACATATTAAAAAATCGTTGCCTGTGGAAGGAGAACAAGCACCAGAGGATATCAGGGAAGGAAATTAGTATCTCAGACTTAGAGTTGGTGGGGCAAACAGAAAATTCATTTTTACCCTCTGTTGTTACTGAAAGGTTACAGAACAACGTGTTGATCACTTTCAATTGCACAGCATGCATCTCCCTGTAGAACAGCCCATACTGTTAAAGTGAGTTGTACCTTAACCCTTCAATTGCCTCCAATTGGACAGCTCCCATTGTCACAAGCTTCTTCCTTACGCTGAGGCAGAATCCACCTTTGTTACCTTTCTTTGAAGCCCTGATGCTGTGCTCCACATCCACACAGAACATGGTGATCTTAGAGATGTGTACGAAGACAGCTAATGAGTTAAGTTTTCTTTCAAAGACTACATAGCCTCTTTCTTCCCCATGTTTTTCATGTTTTATGGCTCCCAAGCCCCATACTGCCCTCTCTGGTCTCTTTTGGATACTGCATTCAAGTTTTCCGATGCCCCAGGAGAACCTTGCTGCCTTGAGAGAGACACAGTACTACAGGTGAGACCTGGCCCATCCTGTATGGTGGGCTCGCCACTACATTTTCATTCATGTAGCCCCAATGTAATCAGTCTTTTTTGGGCAGTCTCATATTGATTTTTGAGTTTATATTGACTCATACCAACTTCTCATTTACCCAAGACTTTCCAAAGCTAGTTCATTGAGAACATATTAAGCACATATAGAGATAAAGATATTGCTCCAATTTGATAGAGACATTGTGTCAAAGTTAATAGCTTAACGTTTGAAGGTAACAGAACTGAATTCAAATATGAATTCTCACAATTCTCATCTGCATGACCCTAAGAAAGTGATATATTCTCAGTTCAATTTCTTCATCTGGAAACTATGGGATGAAAACAGCCTGCTTTTTAACAGGGTTGCTGTTAAACAAAATGACACCTATGAAGAGCTCATCATAGGGAACTTGATTAAACGTGCACTTGAACCAGAGCATCTGAACATGGCTGGAGAAAAACATACTACAATGACTATCTTCTTGCTGCCAACTAATCTCTTCTTAACTCATACTCCCCTAGCTGACTAGTGACTGTTTCTCACGTTCTCTATCACCAGATCTCCCACTGTTCCTCCTCCTACTCACGCTAGGCTGACAACTTTGCTTCTCATCTCAGTAAAAAGTAAGACTCAAAAGAGAACTTTCATACACTCCCACCACCACGTTCATCAACCTGCCTGTGTCCGTGTCCTTACTGCCATTTCATGTAACATAGATATATT
Organism: Glossophaga mutica; assembly: GCA_039655065.1. NCBI lineage: Eukaryota > Metazoa > Chordata > Mammalia > Chiroptera > Phyllostomidae > Glossophaga > Glossophaga mutica. The sequence goes on from CM077308.1 coordinate 28,243,863, forward strand.
TGTAAATTTACCGATCACTTTACCAAGATGTAAACTCCTTAGGAGCAAGGCCTTTCTTTGTTTTTCTCACCGCTGTATCCCCAGCACCTAAGACAGTGCCTGGTACATCGCAGACACTCGTTATTTGCTAAATAAATTCATAGCAAATGGTAGATGCTCAATAAATGATTACTAATCTTAGTTATTTCCCTAGATTCCAACTGTCTCGTGCAGAAGACAGCCAATGCCCAGACACTGACCACTCATGGCCGTAACTGCAGTGACACAGAGAGAGGAGCCCACACAAATTGCTGTGACCACACGGGGTCGGGGGGTGAATGTATTTAATAGAACAGATACTCTTTAGTCAAATCTTGGCTCTGCTAGTTCTTGTCTCTTTGATTTTGGACTAATTACTTCATTTCTCTCAGTCTCATTTTCCTCATGTGGAAAATGATTGTAATTATAATACTGCCTTTGTGAAGATGTTCAGAGACTCTGTTTTCTCCTGGTACAAGCACATTTTTCTCTTCAGATACTTTACCTTCTTTATTGAGATCATCTACTTGCATATGGCCATGCATTGTGCCTAGTTTGAATCTGGAATTTATTTCATTCAAGTATTTAGTTAATACATGAAATACAGACTGGATCTGTAGAAATCCTTAACCAATTAATAGATAACATAGCCACTTTCTCCCAAGTTTGCTGACCATCCCAGCTTCAGGAAACATTTCTAAGTTGCAGGTTGAGATTAGGTTCATAGCTGACCAGTTTTTTCACTGCCATCCTTAATTTTTTTTTTTTAAATCAAACTATCTGCTGGGAAGGTAAATTTTTGGCCCAGACTTCAGACCAATGTCTGAAAGATTAAAATCTTTCTCAGGGCAAGGGTTCACCTCTCAGCCACTCTCATGTGTTTGATCAGAAATATAACATGATTTTTCTTCACATAAGGGGGACTCATGCAGAAGATATTATCATGCCACTGTTGTTTCTCTCTCCTCTTGTTCTTACCCACATGCTCTTTACTATGTCCATGGCTCTCTAAATTGGAGAAAAAAAGGGACAGAAAAGGACCTAACTGACTTTGAGCACTCACAGTGTCCAGGCACTCTGTGATGTACAGTACTTATATTTTATCATTTATTCTTCACATCCCAAAGCTGAGTGGATCCCCTCTTTTATATACAGAGAAAGTGAGGCTCAGCTTGTTTACGAAACTAAGTCAAGCTTACAAAGCAGAGAATCAAAGCCAGATCTACTGACTCCAATGATGGTTTTCTTTTCGAAACACAAGAGTTTCAAAGGTTAAGAGCTTTCTCGACATACTATACTTTCACTTTCTCTCCTAACAAATTCTAACATCTTTTTTGAAAGACATATCTGCTTCCATTGTTATAGTACAGCATTGCATTTCAGTGTTACTAGTGAAATTATATTTATTGGGATAACTTCCTTTCTTGTCTGCAGTTTATGGTTTAGCTCAGGGATAAATATAAATAGAGGGTAGAATTGTGGGTAAAGGACTTCCCTGGGGTGGGGGTTGGACTTCACAGGATAGACGGGTGAAGGTTAGCCAGACAAAATGAATGGCACAAGCAGAGCGTGGATAAAAGTAAGAATTTACATGCTTCTGGAGGTGGTGCCAGATTGTGGGCTGATTGGAAAGCCCCAGGGAAGACTTGGGGCTTCATTGTGCCACAGTGAGAACAGAGCAAGGGGAAGAGAGATGGCGATGGCATCAGGAAAATGAACCTACAGACTTGTGCAAGCTGGGTGTGAACACTGAGGCCGGGTTATTTCAGTAACCAGACATGAGATGATAAAAGGCTCCAGATGAATTGTTGGCAGGAGAGACAACCTATGCAATCTTTTCTTCCTATAACCTGTTGAGTATCAGTCTCTTTTGGGCAAACAGATGATATATGTGGAATCTCGACAGCCAGTGGGGGAAAAGGAGAAAGTGATTTCACTAATGGGATCCAGCACTTTTTTTGGTAAACGTGTAAAGTGCTCAAGAGGATCAAGAAGCCTCTTAGGACAGCCTGGTCTCTGTAGTTACTTACACCTGTCATTAAGGGAACCTTGTGAAGATTAAGTGAGTTAATAGGTAAAGTGTGGCATTGCCCTTCACTCAACATTGTGTGACTCTAAAAGGTAGATAGATACTATTTCTATCATGCAGATAAAGATTTGGAGGCATAGAAATGTTAAATCATTTATCAGGATCAGAGACCTAGTAATACCTAGGGTCAAGAGCCCTCTTAACTTCACTGCTACACTGTTCTCGTGACTAAGAGCAAAGTTGCAAACTGAGAAAATTAGAGAAGTTTGAAAAAGAATATTGTTAAGTTAGAGCATTCATTGAATGGAACAGAGGTTAAAAATTATTTATCTCATATGTTCAACTTGAAATAAGGCAAATCAACAGGATGTATAAATAACAACAACAGAAATTTTTTAAAAATCAATTTTTTTATACAGGGATAGAATCGGTTTTTTAATTAAAAAATATTTATTTATTTATTTGCTGTGGGCATATTTGAAAGTTTGGGACTGAAACTTAAAAAAAGGAATTTAAGTGTGATGAAGATACTCATTACTCCCGAACTAAAGTTGTGCGGTCCTATGTTCTACTATTTTGAAGAAGCAAAGTAGAACAAGAAGTGAGAGGCAACAGTTTTTCAACCAGTTGTCCCCTGGTATTTTTCTTTCTTTCTTTTTCTTTTTTCCCTTATGAAAACCCTGATGTGTAGGCACTAGCAAAAATGGCAGGCTAAATATATAACATATGTGTAGGTTTGGTAAAAATAAAGCCAGTATATGAAGTGATCCAATTTCTTGAAATTGCCACACTTTTGAATTTTCTAAATTTATAAATGCTAAATTTGCAGTCCAACTGCCAATGTTATAAAACTCGTATCTGTTCTGCAAGAAAAAGTAAGCCTAGTTTCTGAGAAATGGAAGGTTTTCACTCATTGAAGAAAGTTCATTCTACTTTTACTCTGTTTGAAAAAAAAATAGGAAAATAAGAAGTAAAGTTACTTTGGTATAACTACAGAAAATTGTTTTTCCAGGAAAAAAAAGTTAGTGTATTTTCCTTAATTTTTGATGTGGCAAGTTTACTGAAAAAAACATGCAAAAGAAATGGACTGCAATAATTCTTCCTTGATTTGCTTTACATTCTCCAAAATATCCTCAAACTTTTTCACAGCTTTAAACACACCAGCTTTTTAAAAAATACTTAAAAACACATGGCCAGGGTATTATTTATTTAAACATTTAAATATTTACTTATTATTTTTTTTAACTGAGGTAAAATTGGTATATAATATTATATTAGTTTATTTTTATTTTTAAAATTTTTTTTAAATTTTATTTAGGTATATAACATTATATTAGTTTTGTGTATGGTATAGTAATTTAATCTTTGTATATATTACAAAGCAATTACAACAATAAGTCTAGTTAACATCCATCACCTTACAACTGACCCCCTTCACTCATTTTGCCAATCCTCCAACCTCCTTCCCCTCTGATAACCAACAATCTATTTTTTGCATCTATGAATTTTAGCTTTGTTTTTTAATTTGTTTTAGATTCTACATATAAGTAAAATTATACAGTACTTGTTTTTCTCTATCTGAATTGTTTCACTTAGCATAATACCTTCTAGATCCATCCATGTTACTGAAAATGGCAAGATTTCCTTTTTGTTTGTGTAGTATTCTCTTGCATGTACATACCACATCTTTATCCATTCATATATCAATGAACACTTAGATTGTTTCCAGACATTGGTTATTATAAATAATATTGCGATGATATAGAGGTGCATATATCTTTTTGAATTAGTGTTTTCATTCAAAAAATAATTGTGCAGAACTGGAATAGTCAGATCATGTTATAATTCTATTTTTAATATTTTTGAGAAATTTTTGTACTGTTTTATATAATAGCTGTACTGATTCACATTCTCACTGAAAGTATGTGAGTGTTCCCTTTTGTACACATCTTCTGAAATATGGATTTGTCTTTTTGATAATAGCCATTCTAACAGGCATGAAATATCTCACTGTGGTTTTGATTTTCATTTTCCTGATAATTAATGAAATGTGCCTTTTGGGCATCTGTATGTCTTCTTTGAAAAAATGTCTACTTAGATCTTCTGTCTGTTTTTTAATCAATTTTTTTGTTAATGAGTTGAGTTCTTTACATATTTTTAATATTAACCCCTTATCAAATATAAGACTTCCAAGTACATTCTCCTACTCAGTAGGTTGCCTTTACTTTTTAATGGTGGTTTCCTTTGTTGTATAAAAGCTTTTTATTTTGATGTAGTCTCAATGCTTTTTACTTTTATTGTTTTTGCATTCAGATCCAAAAGTTTAACAAGACTGATGTCAAGAAGCATATCACCTGTTTTCTTCTAGGAGTTTTATGTTTTTAGGTCTTACATTCATGCCTTTTATCCATTTTCGGTTAATTTTTGTGTATGGTGTAAGACAGTAGTATAATTTTATTCTTTTCATATGGCTGTCTAGTTTAAGAAACTATCCTTTCCCCATTGTATATTCTTGGCTCCTTTCTCATAAATTAACTCACCATATTTGCATTCATTTATTTTTGGGCTCTCTATTCTGTTTAATTGATTTATGGGTGTGATTTTATGTGTGTACCACACAGTTTTGATTAATATAGCTTTGCTGTATAGTTTGAAATCTGGGATCATGATAGGTCCAACTTTGTTCTTTCTTCCTCAAGATTGCTTTGGCTACTTGAGCTTTTCTGTGGTTCATACAGATTTTAGAATTGTTTCTTCTAGTTCTGTGAAAAATGCCGTTAGAATTTTCACAGGGATTTTATTGAATCTGTTTAGTACTAACATTGGATGATAATATGATACTTTGTTTTATGAAGTTAAGTAAAAAAAGATTTTAAAGCATGTGATTAATATGTCTTACCTAAGATTTTAAAAAAATATAATAGATAGTGTACAGTATTTCTACATAATTCTCTAATATATCCCACTGTAAAATATACTTATCTTTAATATTTATCTCTGACCATGTGGTATGTGTCTTCCAGGTGGACATATGAATGGAGACTTTAAAAAGTCAAAAGGAGGATATTACCTAGCATTTACAAGTAAAATGAAAAACTAGGCAGATGACTATGGAAGCAAACTTTAGATTATTTGTACCTGCTAAGGACACCATACAATGCTATAGGACAAATCTTGGGTTGTGAGTCTTCCATCTTGGGATCACTGACAGAACAAGAGTGACTCCAACTGTTGTAGGAATATTAGAACCTTTGCTATTATGCTCAAGTGTACCAAGTTCAATGGAGAAATTGAGTGTAACAATAAATGATATGTAATTCAAAAAATAGCTGGACACATTGGAAGACATCAGTATAACCCAGAGTAAAAATGAAGCAAAATATACATGTATGGACTCACTGGCATTTAAAATACCCATATTCATTTTATCAAAGCCCCAAAGACATTTCTATGAAAGTCAGTAGGTCCCCTTCACATATAAGAGGTAGAACAGAATAGAGACTTGTTTCTTGAACATATGAAGATTTTGAGCAATATTATATCACCTATGTCTCAGACGGTGAGCTTGGGTGACCTCCGGGAAGGAATCTTTATTCCTTCTTTAGGAAGGGACTATATTAGGGTATGTGACGTGGTGGCTTGATTGCTCTGATGCAGCTGTTTCAACAGAGCTGTTCTGAAGCCATTCTGACCTGGTAGCTGTGACACTGACTGGGGACAGTCTAAGGCAGTCTGAAAAAAGCAACCTCCCAGACCTTTTTATAATAACCAAGCAATATATGAAACCAATACCCTCACCCTGTCTCTGCCCTGCATTGCAGAGTCCTGCCGCTGGGGGTTTAATGGGTGAAGGGCGGGGCAAGGCTTAGAGACAGGGGCGAACTATCACCCCTGAGAGTCAGGTATATTTAATATGTATATTACTTGCTAATTTAAAAAAACAGTGATTCTTTGCTTTTTTAAAACAAATCTGTAGAAGTACTGTCTGTACCAAAACAACTTTATTCCTTGCATTATAATAAAAGTCTTCATCTTCAAGGACACACATGGCTCCCTGCAAGCAAGGGGAGCTCTGTTCCAACCTCCCACTCCCGCCCCTGTCATGGGCAAGCCGCAGAGATTTAGAGGGCCCAGACCGCCATTTGAGAGTTTTCACTTTCTCTTGTGGTTTAGTCCTTTGGAAACAAAAGAGGGGTTATGGCTGTGGGCTGAAGGGAGGTAGGCAATCCGATGAAAGAGACAGGAGGAGATTTGCTCTACTACAAGAGGGGCCTACCCATTGAGAGGAAGTACTCTTTTCTGACTATGCAATGCACTCAGTCCCTGGGCTGCTGAGAAAAACTAAGCAGACTAACTCCATGGGAAGAAAATCTGCTTAAAATTACAAATTTTTAAATTTCAGTTTGCAGTAACAAATATTACTAAAGTCAGGAAATAATATGCAAATATTTCAGTATCAATTGAAAGAAACAGAATAAGCACTCACTCTGATAGAGTGTTAATTTTAAAACAAATGTTTATATATATATTTATAACATCATATTGTATATTATTTGTATATTAATTTTTTTCCATTTTAGTCCTATCAATTATGTTATGGGAACTTTGTGTATTGAAGTTAATCACAAAAATGAGTGTGTAATTATGTTAGTTTCACATGGAAGCTAAAGTATAATTACATAAAAATCTCCATATTTTGAAAATGCTGTTAAGTTTTCCAGTTTCATCTACGTGTTTGGACATGTACACATGTTGGTTTTCATCAATCCATTTTTAAGTTGGCAGAGATAAAAGAACAGGACCACCACCCTCCTATCCTGTAGATCAGTATGTGTTTCTCTTGAGTACAAATTCTAACCCTACCCTCCGTGCTGCTTCCCCAGTTAAAGCTCTCAATTCTTTCATGGGATCATTTCAAAGCTACACTGTAGTCACCCTGCTCCTGGTCACTCCCCACACCAGTCCCTTCAACACAGATGACCAGACTAAGCCCTTCCCACAACGTAGATTCAATCACTTCACTGTCTTTTGTAAAATAAACACAAACTAAGAACCAAGCGTGTACAATGGAGAGGGGAGAACTGGAACAAGAGACAAATGAAGCTAAGGAGACATTTGCAAACTGGTATGGATTTTGAGAAATGATATGCATTTGGTCAAAATGCATATACAACTCTGAAAACATAACACACATTCTCCCCCACAAAAAAGAAAACAAACCAAAAAACAAAAACCCAAAGCAATCTTCTCATTAAATCTATAAAGATCTTAATTCATTTCTCTGGCTTTATAAAATAGACATGAGAATTAATAGAACAGAACATGATTGAATTCTATGTTGAGGAAACTTCCTTATCTGAGGGTTTAGGATTGAGACTCTAAGTAGGCCCTAAAGCCACTTGGTGGCCCAGCCCCTTCTTTCTTCTCCATGGCCTGACAATTTTAACTTCACCAGCATGAAACGAATTGCAATTTCCCAAGCTTACCCTGCTATTTCACACTTTCGGGATTTTCCACAGGCCTTTTCCTCTGTTGAAAATTTCCTGACTTTCTACCTTTGCCTGACAAACCGATTCTTAAAATCTAGCTCAATCATGACCTCCTTTCAGAGGACCACTTCCTCATCTCTTCAGATTTCTTCCTCTATGTGATGATTAACCAGCTATGAATGTCATAATGAACTTAAAATAATGCATTATACTTATTTGTTTTCATGGCTAGTGTATCCTCTTAGACTTGATAAATCCTCGAGCATAGAACCCATTTCTTTTTAAAACTTGGTGGTTCTTTAAAGAGCCTCCAGCACAAAATTGGTGCCCTATCTATGTGCCACTAAACAGAAAATTATGAGGGAATGATTTTTATTCAAGCCTTCCCTCTGGCTGTGTCTTTCCCATGACAGAGCTTCTTCTGGGTCCTTATCATTTGTCTTGTCATGTTTGAGTTCAACATCTAGTGCCAAGAGAAGATCAAAAAAAAAGTCTACATCTTGATGCCAGATTTTAAAAGGCTTTTCCTCACTCTCAGGAAAGAACAGAAGAGGAAGAATTGCTCCTGAGGACTAAAAACAAAACAAAATGCTTTCACAAATGTAACTGAGCTTGTTTACATATTCCGGAGTACAAATGTTTGAAAATATGCGAGCGCAGTAGAATAGGTGTCAGATTCTACAGGCAAAATGCCATAGAAGCAATATTCCAAAATGGCCCATTAATTTCTTCTTTAACCCACCAAGTGCACAGCTTGATAATATATTTTAAAAACCTGATCTTGTTTTAAACCATTAAAATATTTTCCAGTGCCTAAAGCAGCCAGTTTTCCTTACATTATTCATGGTTGCAGTCTGTCAGTGTGACCAGATTTTTCCACTACTTAACTAAGTATAGTATCATTTCCATTTTGCTACTGCCTGATAGTATTGAGAAATGTAATCTATAAACTGCACTCTTCAAGAAATATTCATGGGTGGGTGGGGGGCGAGGGCTGTATCCTTTTACAATGCTTAAAAGCTTAAGCTGCAATAATAAAAAAGTCTTTTATTCCCTGAAATAATCAAGAGAAGAGCCCACAGGAAATTAAAGTAAAATCGCACAGGATTACAAAATTAGGGCAGGGTCAAAGAAAAATATTTTGAGTACCAGAAGAAATTTAAAATAAATAAAAAATAATAATACATTAGTGATTCTGCTATGTGACCCAGTCACTCCTCAGTTGTGTAACTGGGGAGCCCTTGAAGTATCTAGCAATGCACTCACTTGGGAAGGCAGGAAATACGTACTTTCCTGGGTACCCAACAAGGGTTCTACCAGCTGGCTGGGCTAGATAAAGAGGAACATGGATCCCTGGTGGCTTAGACAGAAAGTACTAGAAGAAAATCTTGTCTGTTGTCAGAATGGTGAGGCTAAGGGAATAAAAGAAGCTAGTTCTTAACAAGACCGGCCTATGATTCAGCTGGAAGGGGACAATATCATCCCTGTTGGTAACCACAGGCCTAGGTGAAGATATGCAGTTTGAGTTGACTAATTAATAACATCTCCGTATCCAGTAAACTGTTTAAAGTCTAGCATTTAAAATTATGGAGAGTTACCACATACATTTGAGAATTTCAGTATTGAAAGGAGTAAGGTAATATCTCTATCTTGGGATATGGCCCAGAATTCCCAGAGGAATTACAAATTCAACAAAATTCAAAGAGGCAGAAGTCCAATATTTCTGGTTGATGGTGGATAAGAAAATTTAGGGAAACTCACCTTATTAGCGTGTTTGTAGAAGTCAAGATTCTAGTAAATACATAAAAATCACCATGTTTTTACAATTTGCCTTTGACCTGCATAACCTCATGATACAAATCTTCAGAATACACAGAGTGTCAATTATTAACAGTTTCTACTTCTCTCCAGTGCCTCTGCTCGAGCTGTAATTATTGTGTATCTCCTAAAAGTCATACTTTTAAAAAGAGCTTTCTATCTGTATTAAGCATTTAGTTTATTTTGTCTCTGCTCAAGAATAAAGTCTTTTTTCTTTCAAATCCATTTGTTGCAGATTTTCTGAACATTTATGTGGTCACAGATTCTCTTTAGACTCATATAAACTCTCCCCAAGCCAATTTTCTGTGCACACTCACACATACGTACACACTCTCACGTGCACACAATGCTGTCTATGACTTCATGGGGTCCTTGGACTACATAATTTTATCTGTGGATACAGGATAGGAATTTCTGCTAAGCTGACTTGGTGTTATTCTGGACTTAGGTAAAATTATTAAGAAGGGCAACTCCAGTTTGTTTCACAGTTTTGCAGTGATCCCTTTTGGGTTGTTTGTGGTGTGCCAGGTTTCACAGTATATGAGAAGAATACACGTTTGTTGTATTTCTTTTCTTTCTGTCTCTTTAGAATGTCTAGAACTGATGTATGTTTCTTTTTATCACTTTCCAAATGATCTGTCAGCAAACCGTTGAGCATTCCACATAAATTACCATAATATTGTAACAAAAGCACAAGGGTTTGAATTTGCTTCTGAGCAAATTGCTTATTGTACAAGTTTAGACATTGAAGACCATGCATGGGAAAGTTACCTGGAAAAAACAATTCTCTTTGGAGCTTTTCTCTGGCTTGCTGTGAAAAGCATCTTTTCTTCAGCCACTCAGCTTCAAATTCACTGTAATGTTCATTTGGCCATGTGATAAGAACCTGATAACACAGAAAGCAAGTATCACCTACGTGTATATTATGCTTCAATATACTTCAGTTCTTCACTGTTGCCCTGTTTCTTAATGTTATTTAAGATAATCAGGGAATTCATTTCTTTTCTCTTTTTTAGCCTATCTAACACAAGCATAGAATAAGCTTTTAGAAAACAAGAATGCTGAAAGCCAAGGGGATTCTGAGGCCCCTTAAATATCACACAAGAAATAAATCCTGGCTAGAACTGACATTCTTATTCCATATTCTCCAAGTCTGTGGTTTCCAAACTTTCTGTGATGGCTTGAAGTTAGATATCACTTAACATTCCCACCCAGAGTGTCAGAAATAGTAATGATGTGACCACGCAGATCAAAATAATGGCACAAAAGTATCACCACTTTGAGTGCACACTGTAAAATGAGCACTACAAACGTACCTCATTAGTCCTCATGCAATGCTAGGGAGAAGGTACTGCTATCACTCACATTACTTCAGGTGAGGAATGTAAGAGTAAATGCTTTTTCTGTGGTCACACAGCTACTGAGCAGTGAGCCCTGGGAGTACGTCTTCAAGTGGAGATGAAGACAAGAGTGGGAAGAGGGTGACTTGTTGGTCACATTTGCTTTTCTGTAACTATGCCAATACATTTGGAAGGAAGAAACACAGGATGGTGGACACGTGTAGCTTGTAGTTTTGAGAGTTATGCTTTCGGGACTCCTAGAATAAACCTTGCACATTTACTCACCAATCTGAATGCTTATTATATGCTAAGCACTATGTTAAACACTTCTACCCATATTATCTCAGTGAATCCCCCTCATTTCAGCTCTCTGAACAAATTCTGGTGGTATGTCTGTCTTACAGATGAGTAAACTGAGGCCCAGAAGCATTCTTTTTTTTACAGAAATAGTTCATATCTTCAAAGCTGTCACTCACTGAAGGAATAATGAGTAACACTGTAGATTTTATTAAAAAATAGTAGTAATAAAAATGGTAGTGATAATAACAGAATCTTTCATTTACTGAGCAGGCTTACTTTGTACCAAGCACTATGCAAACCTGATAATATATATGATCAAATGAAAAAAATTCATTATAAATTATTGGAGACTAACACCTTTATTTGTCTTACGAGAGAAAGGAGAAATGGAGATAATTTAGAGGTAATTACCCTTTTTCTGTCAAATGACACGTCTTTAATACCAATGTTCACATCAAGAGATTCCACGAGAAATTTCCGTGCTTTTGCAGAATCCAGGTAGCAGGCGGGGCACTGGCAGTTGTCCCTCAGCCACACGGCGGGGTAGAATGACTCTGTGCCGTCATGCCAGAGAATCTGCATCAAATGAGCCCCATCCAGCACTTCCGCCTTCTGGATGGCACAGTGCATGTTTTCGGTCCTTGCAGGCAAATCTTGTCCGCCACCTGCTGTGACAAATCAGTGTTAAAAGGAATCCCAGGCAGATCGGGTCTGAACTTGACCTCTAAGAGTGTGAACAGTTCAAGTGGACTCTGGCTTTGACTATTTGCTCAGCTGCCAGAGTTTGAAGTTTGACTTATCAATGCTGGGACCTTTGTTCTGGTGAGAATATTTCATAGGCTGTAAACAGAAACACAGTAACTAAGAGTCAGTGAGATAAATGTGCTCAGTCAGGTTCCAAATGAAAAGAATTCCTTGTTTTTCTCACGGACATGTTAGATAATAAGTTCACAACCAATGCCATGTGCACTTTTATATTTGTATAAAAACTTTTAAGGGAGAAAAATGCTCTGCAAATTAGAAGCATAACAATCATACCTGTACTATTTTAACTGATGCCCAGTTGCACAGGTCTTTTGAAGAAAAATGTTCCTATGATACAAAATTAGTAAACTTGTTTTAATAAGAGGAATACTAATGCAATTTTTAAATTTTAAAAGATACTGCAATCCAGTATACTGTACTGCTTCCATTGTGTCACTTTTTTTTTTACTTATATAGTCTATTTTCTCATGTAATATAAAAGTTCCTAGGCTCTGCAAGGAGCTTGTTGGTTTGTTCTCTGAGATTTTCTGTTTTAATAGAGTGTGCCTTGATATTTTGGTTAGTTTACTCTAACCCTTTCCTGAATACTTTCATGTGTTTACTTGGGAATGCATCACTTATCTTTATTAAGAAATCCACCAAATTTAAGAATGTGCAGTACTGACAGAAAAGGAAATCAAGTGAAATAGAGGCACTGTGGTGCTGTGGATGGAGCACGTCAATATTGACTCCAGTTCCAATCATGACTATGAATTTGACCTTCAGAAGTCATATCAGTGTTCTAAATCTCATTTTCTTCCACATAAATTCTGTTTCTAGAGTCCTAGAACATAATACATGAACTTCTTCATTTCTTCCACATTGTAATTAGCTCACCATTAATAGGAGGTCACATTTGACAATGGGCATAAGACTTTATTGCCTTGAGATGGGAGAGGCAGATACACACACACACACACACACACACACACACACATAATGACTAGAACAAGTATCTTCCATGTACCAGACACTGCAATTGTCAATGGAGGGTTCAATGACAAGGCAAAATAGCTCCGTCTTTCTTGAACTTATAGATAGGAAAGCTTTATACATCATTAAAAATACTTCTACAACATTAAAATAAAACAGCTTTTAGGTGGTTATTTTGTATACCCTTCCTCAAATCTTTAGCTTGGATAATGTAGTCAGGTTAGGAAGCAGAGCTTAGACAAAAAAAAAAAAAAAAAAAAAAAAAAAAAAGACTGCTTTCTTCATTTAGCGAACTCCCTCTAAAGTTATCTAACAATGAAAAGAAAATGCAATTCGTTGGGATTCATGCTTATTCCTACTTGGAAACTCCTATCTATTTTCTCTCTCTCTCTCTCTCTTTTTAGATTTTATTTATTTATTTTTAGAAAGAGGGAGAAACATGGATGTCAGAGAGAACACCGATGGGTTGCCTCTCAAATGTGCTCCGAGAGGGGACTGGACCCACAACCCAGACATGGGCCCTGGCCTGGAGTCGAAACTGTGACTTTTCAGGGTTCTATTTTTCTCTTCATAATTTATATAGCAACAGGAGAGTATTATTACCTAAAAATTATCAAAAATATAATTTAGTCAAACCTGGGTGTTTATCTCATAGATTCAAAAAGAGGCCCTCGGGAAGTCCAAATATCAGTTTCTCTGTGGAATGCGTAGTGAATTTAGCTTTCCTGATAGAAGGGGAGGCTGGCAGGTTTTCTCATGTAAATGGTTTCAAAAGACAGTGATGATTCCAGTAAGTCTGGGGTAATATAACTACTCATTAAATAGTGCATGACATACATGGACAGAATGGAAAGTGTAGTAAAGTTTTATCTCAGTCAAGGGTTGGCAACTCTGTAAAAGGGCAGATAGTGCATAATTCGAGGTTTGCAGGCTACCCACAGTCTCTATTGCATACTCTTGTTTTATATTTTTCCAAACACTATAAGAATGGAAAAACTATGCTTACCTCATGGGCTGTGGAAAAATAGGCCGTAAGCCGTATCTGGTGGTATGTTGCCTGTCCTTGATCAAGGTATCTAAGTCATGTTTTTACTACAGTGGAACATAACCATAGTTAAGTACAGAAAATAGCCCTCTTTTTCCTCCTCATGTATAAGGTTAAACTTATTCAAGTATCTACTAGGTATCTTATTTCTGCCTGCTGCACACAAGGGCGCAAAGAGTACCGTGAGGTTCCAGACCTCAGGGGATAGTGAGATAATTATGAAAGTCAACCAAAAATAAGACTTGGCACAAATGGCATTTTTTTGTTGTTGTTGTCTGAGAGGCTCCAGGACAGTTCCTTAGAGAAATGTCTATTTGAAGAAGTCTTGAAGATTGATGTTGCTGAATGCCTATTGATCTCATATTATTTTTCTTCTTCATTCTTCAGTGCAAGCATCCACTAGTTCTTAGCTATGTTTCACAGCTTCTCTTGTAGCTAAGATTAGTGTGTGATATAATACTGGCCAATGAAATATATTTGGAAGTTTCTGGATGAAAACATTTTTTTAAATAAGTAGACTCAGTTGCCACACGATGCTTTCCCTTCTTCCTGCCTGGAATGTAGACGTGGTATTGGCAATGGAGCAGTCATTTTGCAAACATGAGGCAAGAAACAGAAGGTTAAAATCTAAAAGTAGCCTGGACTCTTCTTGGTTCTGTGAAGTCATATTACCACTACTGGACTGTCATGTCTGGACTTGTTTTTACCCAAGGAAAAAATAAACTTCTTACGTATGTAAACCTTTCTATGCCATCTTTTTCTGGATATAAATAGATTGGATCACAAACAGAAAAAAATTGTGCAAGGTCATTCCAAGGAGAGGAGGCAGAACAAGCCAAGGAACTAAGATTAGAAAATATGGAGTTTGAATGTACATTCAAACTCCAGCTAAACTATGCCTTTGCTCCAGCTAAATCAAGTGAAAATATGCTTTAACTGGAGCAGAAGGCCTATGAGAGAGAATACAGATTAAAAGAAATTAAAAGGTGTGCTGTTACCAGCTCAAGAAGAACTATGGACAAAGACGTTTGGACTTAATTCTGTTATAAGTAGAAAATTTAAAATATTTCTTTCAGGCAGAAGATTGACAAGGGACATGATACTGACAGTGTTATAGTCTATTAAGGAGCAGGTAGCAGCACTAGAATTATAGAAATTGTTTGGAGTTTTTTATTTTTTGTAGTAACCAGGTTTAAGAATAAATGAGAACGGTGGGAGTGGAAGTGTAGAAAGGAGAAAGAGGATGATGTGAGCAACATTGCAAAGTTATATTTGAAATTGTTCCTCAGTTTTTGTCTTCCTAACTTTTTTGGCTCTTTTATTAAAAACTGTTTTATGAAAGAGATTGACTTTGTTCCTTGATTCTAGGAGAAAACAATTCTTTTTTGAGCTTGCTTAAAATGAGCAATTACTATAATCTGTTATTTTAAAGATGATCAAGAAATGCAATGCAGAATGCAACTGTTCCCACGCACAGCCCTACGAACACGTGGCTGTGTTTACAAGACATGCAGATACACCAAGATTTCTTATCGTACAAGGCTGTGCTTTTTCGGTGAGTGGAAAGCAGACAGAGAGGAAAGATTCTGGTTTCACAGCAAATAAATATCAACAGGGATGAAGGGGCACCAAGAGGCAGAATAGAAGCAGAAAAAATATTTACATATATCTTATTTTGTTTGTCTTGTTATTCTCTTTGTTATTTAATCTATTTATAAACTGATGGATTAATCACTTGCTAAAATTGCTTGCCAAGAATGAAAGACAAAAAATATCTCAAAATATCAACATATGTAAAATGAACACATACAGCTTTCAAGTTCACCTACTTAACACTGAGACTATATTTAACTTTTAAAGTACATTTTACAAAATAGCCAAGGGATGTAAAGTACAACATAGAAGAATAGTCAATAATACTTTGATGACCATGCATGGTGCCAGTTGCATACTGGGAATGTTGGGGGAACACTCTGTAAAGCATAGGATTGTTGTAAACCTGAAACTATTACAAAATATTAAATGTAAACTGGACTTGAAAAATGAAATTAAAAAATACATTTACAAATTGGTCCTGGCTTGATTTTTCAGTTATGATAGGCTATAATCATATCCCCTTCATTCTCTCTTTTCTCTAAATCTACTAATTTTTCAGTCTAGTTTTCATAAGATGTGATATCTAGATTCTGTATCTTTCCAGTTTATAATTGCCTTTCAAATGAGGGGGCACTGAATTATACAAGATAGCACAGATATATTTCTAATGTAAAACCCAGAAAAACTAGTACTTTCTCTGGAGAAAGAATAAAGAATATCTAAAAGATTTTTGATTTTATTTTTACCTTGTGAGTTTAGAGAATAGTGGTAACTTTGTAAGAACTTATGAATTGTGAAAGAGCAACTGGTTTGGTTCTAAAATAAGAATCTTTGTCTTAATTATGTCAATAGTAATGTTACAATAACAGTAAGTAGAAATAATAATTTACATTTACTGAATACGTTTTCACACCACTCACTGTTCTAAGTGCTTCATGCACATTAACTCATTGACTGTTCATTACAACTCAGTGAAAAACCTACTGCAATTACTCAAATGAGCAGCAAAGGAAGAGGTGAGGGAAGATTAGCATATAGATGATAGCAAAAGCCATCTTAAATTCTCCAAGAGAGTGAGGCAATTAAGAAAAAATCCTTCTCATTTATGTTTATCATCCAAGTTCCATGTGTGTTGGCATATATTCTGAACTCAACTCATTGTCATTATTTGTGTTCATTAATGGGTTTGCAATTGTTTGAAAGAGTTTTTTCTAAAACTCGAAATCAAGGATTGAGCAAAAAGGAAAAAGGACTCATGGGCATGGACCATAGGCGATTGCTGGTGGAAGGGGGTGGAAAGGGACCAAATACTAATGGGGAAAATATAGTAAAGTTTATATATTAAAAATAAATGAGATACATTAATTCTTAATGGGGACTTTATTTGAAGAGTGCGTTTTTCACCACAAAAAACGCTGTTTTCTGTACTTATAGATGGCATGATGCCTACCTACTACTTATTGTTGAAGCACTCACATTTACATACATCTGCACCAAAGAACAGTAATGATAACTCAAACTTCCACTTTAAGCTTTCTGTCTCTTTTTTCTCCTTTTTTGTTTTTTCTCCTCCTTCTACCCAGCATTTTTAAAATTTTATTTCAATTGTTGTTCTTGTACAGTTTTCTGTCTTTTACTGCCAGCCCAGCCCACTACTCCAGCCCTCCCTACCTCCCTCTCATTTCCACCCTTGCCCCAATTTTTGTTCACGTGTCTTTTATACTTGTTCCTGTAAACCCTTCCCCTTTCCCCCCTGAAATTCCCTCCCCTCTCCCCTCTGGTGACTGTCAGCCTGTTCTCAATTTCAGTGTCATTGGTTATATTTTGCTTGTTTGTTTGTTTTGTTGTTTAGGTTCCTGTTAAAGGTGAGATCATATGGTATTTGTCTTTCACTGCCTGGCTTATTTCACTTAGCATAATGCTCTCCAGTTCCATCCATGCTGTTGCAAAGGATAGGAGCTTCTTCTTTCTTTCTGCTGCATAGAATTCAATTGTGTAAATGTACCATAGTTTTTTGATCCATTCATTTACTGATGGGCACCTAGGTTGCTTCCAACACTTGGCTATTGTAAATCGTGCTGCTATGAACATTGGGGTGCACAGGTTCTTTTGGATTGGTGTTTCAGGGTTCTTAGGATATAATCCTAGCAGTGGAATTGCTGCTACCCAGCACTTTTTAAATGGAGAGGGAAAATCACTTTTCCAGACATCAGAGTAACCTGAAACTCTTTCCCCCAACTCACCTGACAGATAAATATCTTTAGGAGGATATTGCAAGACAGGTGGCACTCTAAGGATGGTGGCTGATGGGAGGTTGCCCTAGGCACGAGAGTATGGAAGAACTGGAAAGACATGGGTGTTGCTGAAGTAAATTGTTTGAGTTCTATAAAGAAACTTGGCAGGTCATTTCTACTCTAAACAATCCCTTTCTCACCTGAGAAGCAGAGCTTGGATTGGTGGAGATTCCTATCCAAAGGGATAAAGTTCTTTTAATTTCATCCCATCACTTGAAGGGCATGTGTATGTTTGTGTATTCCTTCCTAACTCACCCTATTTTTCACCTTCAAAGTTATGAGAGTTTGTTTGGAACTCCTGTTTGGCAAAACCAAATTGTTTGCTTTAGTGATTATCCTACTTCAGCAACGGGTGTGGTTTTTATCTTTTTTGATCTTTTAAAAAATTTTGATGAATTGTAATTTTGTCTGCTGGTTTCTCCAACACTGTTTGGAAAGCCAAGTGAGCAGTTCTGAAAGTTTGGTTCAGGGCAAGGAAAATGGAAGTTCAGAGCTGTTGGGTATGATTTATCCAAGCCCACACAACTTGTGAGTGGGAGAGGTTGCCCCAAAACAGGTTTGGCAGTCCAGTGTGCACATATAAAGGGGATATTTTCTAATTCTAAGCAAAGAAGTGCAAAAATTTCACAAATGCTAATTGCAACTAATTTGAATCATAGTTTTCAAATGGGATTTTCAGGAAGTTGATTCAGAAACTTCATAGTGACTGTGCACACAATTGAAATTGATGGAGAAAAATAATATACACCTGAGAAGGTTGATTCATTTACTAGATTACTCACCAGTGAAAATAAAAAGTTGTTATTCTTGACTTCTTTTCTAATGGAAGACAAGAACAGAGTAAACTCATGTTATCAATGTCAGTATCATGTTGCCAATGTCAGTTAAATTTCCTTTTTCTCCAGTAATTAACATGACAGTTCTGGCCAAGATGGAGGCAGAGGCAGAAATGCTTCTCTTCCTCGCACAACCAGAAGAAGGATAACAACCAATTAAAAAAAAAAAACCATAACTGCTAGAAAATTGGACTGTATGGAAGTCTGACAACCAAGGAGTTATAGGAACATTCATCCAGACTGACAGTGCCACAACGTATAGCGAAGTGGGTTGCCCCTCCCTGGTGAATACTTAAGGCTCCACCATTTATACCATAACAGGTGTTACAAGACAAAGAAATATGGTCCAAATGAAAGAAGAGATCAAAACTCCAGAAAAAGAACTAAGCAACGAGAGTATCGACAACCTATCAGATGCAGAGTTTAAAACACTGGTAATCAGGATGCTCATAGAGATGACTGACTTTGGTTGCAAAATGAAGGAAGAAATAAAGGCTATACGAAGTAAAATAAAGGAAAATGCACAGGGAACTAACAGTGACGGGAAGGAAACCAGGATTCAAATTAAGGATTTGGAACAAAAGGAAGACATAAACATTCAACCAGAACAGAATGAGGAAACAATAGTTCAAAAACTGAGGACAGGCTGAGGACCCTCTGGGACAACTTTAAACATTCTAACACCCAAATCATGGGGGTGCCATAAGAAGAAGAGGAAGAGCAAAAAATTGAAAATTTATTTGAAAACATAATAAAGAAAAACTTCCCCAATATGGCAAAGGAAATAGATTTCCAGGAAGTCCAGGAATCTCAGAGAATCCCAAAGAAGTTAGACCCAAGAAGAGACACACCAAGACACATCATAATAAAGATACCCAAGATTAAAGATAAGGAGAGAATCCTAAAAGTGACAGGAGAAAAGGAGACAGTTCCCTATAGAGGGGTGCCCATAAGACTATCAGCTGATTTATCAAAAGAAACCTTGCAGGCAAGAAGGGACTGGAAAGAACTATTTGAAGTCATGGAAGGCAAGTACCTACATCCAAGATTACTCTATCCAGCAAAGCTATCATTTAGAATGGAAGGGCAGATAAAGTACTTCCCAGATAAGGTCAAGTTAAAGGATTTCATCATCACCAAGCCCTTATTTTATGAAATGTTAAAGGGACTTATTTAAGAAAGAGAAGAACATCAAAAACTATGGACAGTAAAATGACAACAAACTCACAACTATCAACAATTGAACCTAAAAAACAAAAACTAAGTGCACAACTAGAAAAGGAAAAGAATCACAGAAATGGAGATCACATGGAGGGTTGTCAGTGGGGAGGGGGAGGAGGAGAATGGGGGGAAAGGTACAGGGAATAAGAAGCATAAATGGTAGGTACAAAATAGACAGGGGGAGGTTAAGAATAGTATAGGAAATGGAGAAGCCAAAGACCTTATATGCATGACCCATGGACATGAACTAAGGTGGAGGGTATGCTGGAGGGTGGAGGGGTACAGGGCAGAAGGGGCTAAAGGGGAGAAAAATATTGGGACAACTGTGATAGCATAATCAATAAAATATACTTAAAATTTTTCCTTTTTCCTTCCTTAAGTAAGTCATCAGACCTGCTGTTGTATAGCAGGATACTCTACTGTGTTTGAGGTTAATAGGATCAGAAAATGACTCTGCTTCTAAGTGGTAGAATCAGAAAATGATCAAAATGTAAGAAATGTGCATATTGTATCAGTGTATGCATATAAGGTGTATATATAAAACCATTTATTCAGTACTTACTCTGTTCTAGCCACTCTGCTAGTGCTTCCTGCAATACAAGATGTGTTAACATTATTTAATCTTCCTGACAACCCTATGAGATTGGTACCATCACTTCCATTTTATAGATAATCTTGAGCTTGGAGAGGTGAATTAATTGACTTGAAAACAGGAAATAGGAATTATTGGCTACTGCATAGTACTATATCATGAAGAGTATACGGATGAATGGTTTTCCAGGCAATAATTTTAATTCACCAAATGTACTATCAAAATAGTAGCTAAAATCTCCAGATTGTTGGCTGTTAGTGAACCTCAACATACTTCTTTTCATCATTGGAGGGAGAGGACAGAAAGTTGTTTCTCAGTCATTATACTACAAAGACTTAAAAATATTACTATTCTATTTCAATCTTTAAATCATAAAACTTGAGTAATTTCCATTTGGTAGGGTAGAGGTTGACCACACTGTATTAGTGGTGTCTGAACTTTAATATTGCTTGAATACAGACACAGTCTATTCATTAGACTTTCTATGTAAGGCCCTTCAAATTAGACATTGTTTTATTTTTTAAACTTAATAAGGGGCTGAGCTACTTAATAATCCAGGCATATAATCTTAGGTGAATAATAATTCCATAAAGTCATTAGAACAACCAGTCCAGCCTCTTGATTAGTTCACCATTCTACTTGATATCTTGCTTAAAGTGTTAAATTTTATGCAAACACTTCCTTCCTAAACTATAAAAAGGAAAACATGAGCTTTACTCTGGCAGAATTACTACATTCAGATTGGAACTTGAATTTTCAAAGCATCCATTTACTGATGTAATGCAGAGTCCTGATTCTAGATTTTAAGAAGATTGCTTAATCTGTGAACCAGAACATATATTCATTATGAGAAATTTTATATTTTCAATGAAATTAATGCAAAATACCTATCATATCTCTTCTTGAATGACATTCAGGGAACAAAGCAATTGAAAGGGTGCACAATAACTTTTCTTGACCAGCGTTCTAAAGATGCTAGTTACATCCAGCTTTTTAGGCTTAACAAAGGGCCAAGGTCTAATATGCAGTCACCTTTCTTTGGACTGGGTTGTAAATTATTCAATGAACATTTCCAATCAGAACCCTCCCTCCATGCCCCACCATCCAGTCTGTTTTTTAGACAGCATTCTCTCTGTCCCCTCTGTATGCTTTCTGGATCACCTTAGGGATTGAAAAGTAATTTGACTGCTAGACTAAGCCAAACATAATTGGGAAAGAGAAACTGCCAAAAAGCAATCAGATCAACTGCATTCCAAAATCAAGTCTATTCCAAATGCCTGTTGGACCATCCCCATGCAGTGCACGTGGCTATGAGATTCATGTGACTGGATTTCCAATTGGATGCTCCCCCACCCCAATCCATAGACCTGAATCTACAAGCTCTTTAAATAAAGAAAAGTGGAACTCAATCATACCTGTTCTCAAATGTGCTTTAGGCGCCAAACCACGCAAAATATACGAAGGAAAGGAAATGCCAGCTTCGATCCTAAATGTCCTTGAGGAGGGAGCCTCCTGGTGCCCAGCGCATCCCAGACTGGTCTGCCCTTGGTTTCCCCGTGTCTGATGTGGTGCTATTACTTGGAAACCTTCCTGTTCTGCTCCTGGCAGCTCTACGGTAGCCCTGCCCCCAGACACAGCTAAGATTTGCAAATGAGGAAGGATGTCACAATCTGAAGATGTAGCAACTCCTGAAAGGAACTTGGAGATTTAAAATAAAATAGAAAGAAAGAAGGAAAGAACTTTTATGGCCTAGAGGGAAAGCAGTTAGAAAGAAAAAAACTTTCTTTCACTACTTAAGTGCCCGAAACCACAAAACCCCAGGACTCAATGAAAAGCATGACCTTAGCTTAGAATCTTTCCTGATAGAAAGAAAAGCAGGTCTCACCTGTCTTTGTCTCCTGTCCTTGAGCCAGCAGTAGCAACAAAAGCAGGTGAAGGATCTCTTTCACTCCTTCCCACCTGTTCCCAGTGACAGCTCTATTATTGCAAAACTTTCTTGGAAGAAAGGCATTGAGATGTGTATTTAATAGGGAGGAGCTACCAGCCCTCACCTGAGTGAGAGGAGAGGTGGTATCTACCTGGCCATAGAATATTCTGTATGAGCCCCTTCAGAGGGAGCATGATTTGTTGTCAGGGAGGGGGAGCTGGTAGGAAGGCCGGAATGGGTCCCCCTGAGCCTGATGCCCTCCTTTCTCTGCCATGTTGTCTGGAATGAGCAGTAGCTGCCAAAGAGCATTGGACTTCTCTGAACACACTAGGTTGCCCAGTGACTTGACTCACAATGCACAGCCCTTAGGGCAACAAAAGGGAAAGGCCAGAGTGGGCAATGTGCCAGGGACCCAGATCCTGGCAACCAGGCTTTCATATGAGAAGTGCCCAGTGCAGGGGGTGGGGGAGAGAGCTGGTGGACAAGTCTTAAGTCCTTGTTCCTAACTGGGTCTAGATTCCATTAATAGAAACTCTGCAGGTGGCAGAGAGAATCTAGGAAAGAGGTGCATGAGCCCTCTGCCTTCCTCCTACCACCACCAGAAGCAGCCTCAGCGGGCAACTTGTTGCTTCTTGCCTGAAAAGCATTCACAGCTATGAGACTCAAGCAAGAACAAAAGAGCTAGCCATAGAGAAAGAAAGTGCAGCCCAACTCTCAGGTGGCCTCCTCTACCAGTTTGTTGTCCTGACAACTCCCCCTTCCAAGAATGTGGTGTCCCCTCCTCCCTCAATCATGCCCCCCTCCAGCTCCTTTCACAGTAAAATTTAAATTGGGTTCCTTCCTGTGGTCCCCTCCTTCATCTTTCTCCTTCCTCCCTCAGGTCTAGGTCAAATTACTGACACCCAGTGTCCAGTGACAATAACCACAGCTTTTGTTTCCCATATAGAGCAGGAGGGTGTGTATATGTGGAATGCTTTCATAGACACTGCCAGCTTTTAAAACCCACAGTAACTGAGTTTACAGGTATGTCAGTAGCAATCAACTAATTATATTCTAAAAATTCTGATGATGCAATAAAAATATACTCAACTAGTCCTGGCTGGTGTAGCTCAGTGGATTGAGTGCTAGCCTGCAAACCAAAGGGTCACTGGTTCAATTCCTAGTCAGGACACATTCCTGGTACCCAGTTGGGGGCATGCAAGAAGCAGCCACACATCAGATGTTTCTCTCTCTCTCTCTCTCTTTCTCCCTCTCTTCCTCTCTCTAAAAATAAATACAATCTTTTAAAAAAAGAAAATAATACACTCAACTAATTTTTATTTCACATCTTGTGCTTAGTAACTATTAGAATAAATTTGGTAAATTCAGTTCAAGTTTTAAGAAAATTGTTGAAAAAAAGCATGTTGCATGTCCATGGTTTCTAAAAGATGAATAAAACAAAACAAAAACAACAAATAACAAATCTGTCAAGAGTTAAAGTTTAAAAACATGCACATAAAGAATTAATTCCCTCTTTGAAAACAAACAACAGACAAACAAAAAAATCCTACTCCTGAATGTGAGAAGCTAAAACCAGAAAAGTTGGCATTCATGCTGCCTGTCACTACCAGAACCAATAAGTACAGACAAGGATTGAATCTTAATGGATGCTTTATTCAGATGCCAGCAATCTAAGAAGACAGCAGGTTATGTACCCTAAAAAATCTTAATATCTCATCTCAAGCAGACCTTTTATATGAGGAGAAAAGGGTAGGTAAGAGTTTGGAATTCAGGGGAAACAGCTAATCTTATAAAAGTTGCAGTATATTGATTTTTCTAGGTTCCCAGCAATTCTTTATCTGCACCCTAGTTGGTGGGAATTCTCTCCCTGGAGCCCAATGGCTCAGATACCATCTTGATTGCTTGTAGTCCTCCTGGGGCACAAAGGTTGAATTTCTTTGGGGCCTCCTGGAGTCAGGGTGGGTCTGGTCATGCATTCCAGTCCCTGCAACAACAGCTTTCTACATGCATTAATCACTAAACGTATTAACTAAAACTAAACATTTTTAACTCTTGAGTTCCCCCATCAAAACCTCTTTAAAGTTGAAAAAAATAGGGACATTTCTCCGAGAATTCTCTCTTTTATGTGTCAATCCTTCATTCTCCAGCTTGATTTCACAAATGGCCTCTCAGTATACTATCCTGGAAGTAGAAGGAAATATGCATATTCTGGGTTTCAGATAGAGAAAAATGAGATTATAGAAGTTTATGAATTATAACAGAAGGTTACAAAAAGTGCATTGGTATCAGAACAAGAAATGTTGAAACTTTGCCTGTGTGTTCCTTTTTTTCAGATTTAAGAAAAGTTTGTTCTTAAAATTAATTCCATGTTAAAGACAGCTAATTGAACTTAATAATAGCCAATGCATTAGACGTTAGAAATACATTAAAACTCAGTGTTCATTTTCAGCAGAAGTACAATGATACTCTCATCCTCAGTGAACATGCATGAATGAGAGATGCTCTGGATTATTTGAGAGACTTCTTCAGTCATGTCTAATAGCAGTAGTTGATGAGATCGAGTAAGATCTCATTCAGAGATTTTTTTAAAGAAACTTATTTTTAATTATATGACATATGATATTATGTTTGTTTCAGGTATACAACATAGTGATTAAACATTTATATACCTCACGAAGTGACCACTAAGATAAATCTAGGAACCATCTGTGGCCATACACAGATATGACAATATTATTGACAATATTGTCTATGCTGTACATTACATCCCAAATTACTAATTTTATCACTGGAAGCTTGTACATCTTAATTCCCTTCATTCCCCTATTTCCTTTCCATCTGGCAACCATCAGTTTGTTCTCTGTATCTGTGAGTTGGTTTCTGTTTGGTTTTGTTTCATTTTTTAGATTTCAGATGTAAATGAAATCATACAGTACTTGTCTTTTTCTGTATGACTTATTTCACTGAGCGTGATATCCTCTAGGTGCACCTGTCACTTGGGGATTTGAGGTTGGGTGGTATTTCCTGAGGACAAGGCCATTGGAGTCTGCTGACTCCAGTGGCAGCAGACTTATATGATTTTCAGCACATGCTTGTACTCCAGAGATGTCCTGGGCATAAGAAGATATTATAGATGGTAGGACTATTTAGCTGCAGTGAAATCTGGTACCAGTGGAAAAGTCCTGCTGCTTACACCATTTTGTATTTTGAAGAAGGAAAAAGAATAGGGTTTTCCAAGGATACTTCTCATACAAACAGCCACAAGTAGCATTCTTTTTAATTAAATGTTGGTAATTCTATCAAGGCTTAAAAAATGTCATATCACTTAAACACAAAAAATTAGTTTTAATGATACTAAAAATAAAACTTTATTTATATGGTTTTATATTAAGAAGAAAATCAAAATGACCCACAATCCCAGTGCCCTCATATTACTATTAAGAAAATTATAGAAAGGTATTAAATATATACTTTTTTCTCTCTTTTTCAAATTCCTTTTCCCAAAGGTAATTATAGTTAATAAGTTTTTTTGCCTATACAGAAGTATTTACTATACAAATGTGTAACCCAGTGGTATGCTAGTAAACATTGAACAACCAGCTCTCTGTGCCCATGTGTTCTTAATTCTCAGGTAATAACAGAAATGCTTTTATTGTCCATGGTGATGGGACCAATGAGCAAAGTGAGAGCCCAGTCTAGAATTTTCAAGAAGATTCAGCTGAGTACATGGAAAGACTCCTTGCATTGTGTAGGAGACATAATGTGTCTTGACTTCTTCCAATAACAAAAACTATTACGATAAAAAAATATTAGTAATCATGCCCTGGCTGGTGTAGCTCAGTGGATTGAGCGCGGGCCTGTGAACCAAAGGATCGTGGTTCGATTCCCAGTCAGGGCACATGCCTGGGTTGCAGGCCAGTTCCCAGCATGGGACACATAAGAGGCAACCATACATTGATATTTCTCTCCTTCTCTCTCTCTCCTACCCTTCCCCTCTGAAGATAAATAAATAAATAAATATTTAAAAAAATATTAGTAATCATTTTGCTAACTAAAATCAATAGGTAAGCTTTGAATTTTTAGTTATTCAGTCTCCAAGAACTTAGTAATTTCTGAGTAAATAAATAATAAGATTTCAATAAATGCAAATTCTTCATGCTATTTTACTTGGGCTGAAAAAATGGTGGTAATAAGCCACTTTAATCTTGAAAATAATTTGTCTCTTGTATTTAACTATTTAAGATTTAATCTATTATATCTCCACTTTGTGAAACATGACCTCCTGGAAAACTTTGGGTTGGGATTTCTATATTTAGTCCCATTCTTAGAACGGGCAATAGAGGCCTCTACCCTCTTACCTGTGTGTTAGGGCACTCTACTCTGGCCCTTTTTTATTTTTACCATTTCCCATAGTGATTTATCTATGGCACCAAAGGACCTACCCAGAGCCTTCACCATCCCCCTACTCTGGATAATGTTCTGCCAGCCAGACTCCTAAATTTCAGGCCTTCAAAGACTTCTGACTTCTGCTTCCAGGGTCTGTAAGATCTCCCTTCTCTTCCTCCAGGTTACCAAGGTTGCATTGCTCCGCTGGTCTGTACGTCTTAGTCCCAAGAAGTGCTCCAAGGGTGGCTCTATATGTGCGTGTGCTGGGTAGACAGGTGAAGCTTAGATGTACATTCTGGCGTGTCCACATGGTCTCCCTCCCACTGCAGGATCAAACTTGAAATGCGATGAGAAGTGGAGAGAGATGTGGGCCTCAGGCTGCAAGGTGGGGGCTGGTGTCTAGGGATTGGTTCTCCCTTCCCTGCCAAATTTTAATGTGAAACAACAAGGAATATGGGAATTCTAAATTCAAGCTTGATCCTCTAGGATATTATGAAGGTTTATTTCCTCAGGTTGGTTTATATAACTTATTTAATTCGATGGGTTGTTATAAGCAACGATATGATGCTGATAGTTATTTAACAAGAGGCTCTCTGAAAAAAAGACAATGACTTGATTGTAATGTTTGCAATTGTGATGGTGTAAATGATCCTGCCATAGCCAATGTCAAGCTACCAATGCAACATTACTGAATATGAATTTAGGAAGAGGGATATAGAGCTGACTTTCCTGAACCTACAACTGCTGGGTCCAGCACATCACTGTTTATGATAATTTTAAATACAGTCATGCTCCACTTATTAACTGGGATATTTCCTGAGAAATTGTTAGGTGGTTGTGCAAGCATCATAGAGCGTGCTTACACAAACCTAGATGATATAATCTACTGCTCACCTAGGCTATATGATACAGCCTATTGCTCCTAAGCTACAAGACTGTACAACATGTTACTGTATAAAACAACATAAGATTGAACATAAGATGAAATCCAGCACAAGAGAAAATGATGCAGTCAAGAGAGAGTAAACAGGAGATATATTAAGCTATAGCACCACAACCAGCATAGTTTTACAGCAAACTTTTTAGAAATATATTTTTAAAAGATTTTATTTATTTATTTTTAGAGAATGGAAGGGAGAGAGAAAGAGAGGGAAAGAAACATCAATGTGTGGTTGAACCCCAGGCATGTGCCCTGACTGGGAATCAAACCGACTACCCTTTGGTTCACAAGCTGGTGCTCAATCCACTGAGCAGCAAACTGTTTTTATAAGTAGAAAGTGTACACTCTAAAATAACAATAAAAGTAGAGTACAGTAAATATATAAACCAGTAGCAGTCATTTATTATCATTATCAAACAGGTGCATGACTATATGCTATGCTTTTTAAAAAATATATTTTACTGATTATGCTATTATAGTTGTCCAATTCCCCCTTTCATTCCCCTCCACACTGCACACCCCCTCCCACCCACATATCCCCCTTTAGTTCATGTCCATGTGTCATATGTTCTTTAGCTTCTACATTTCCCACACTGTTCTTGCCCTACCCCTATTTTCTACCTACCTTCTATGCTGCTTATTCTCTGTACCTTTTCCTCCTCTCTCCTCCTCCCACTCCCCTTTTGCTAACCCTCCATGTGATCTCCATTTCTGTGTTTCTGTTCTTGTTCTAGCTGTTTGCTTAGTTTGCTTTTGTTTTAGGTATGGTTGTTAATAACTGTGAGTTTGCTGTCTTTTTACTGTCATATTTTTTATCTCCTTTTTCTTAGATAAGTCCCTTTAACATTTCATATAATAAGAACTTGATGATGATGAACTCCTTTCACTTGACCTTATCTGAGAAGCACTTTATCTCCCCTTTTATTCTAAATGACAGCTTTGCTGGATAGAGCAATCTTGGATGTAGGCCCTTGCCTTTCATGACTTAGAATACTTCCTTCTAGTCCCTTCATGCCTGCAAGGTTTCTTTTGAGAAATCAGCTGACAGTCTGATGGGAACTCCTTTGTAGGTGACTGTCCCCTTCTCCCTTGCTGCTTCTAGAATTCTCTCCTTCATTTGAATCTTGGCTAATGTAATTACAATGTGCCTTGGCGTGTTCCTCCTTGGGTCCAACTTCTTTGGGACTCTCTGAGCTTCCTGGACTTCCTGGAAGTCTATTTCCTTTGGCAGATTGGGGAAGTTCTCCTTTATTATTTGTTCAAATAAGTTTTCCGCTTGTTGCTCTTCCTCTTCCTCTTCTGGTACCCCTATAATTCGAATGTTGGAATGTTTAAAGATGTCCTGGAGGTTCCTAAGCCTCTTCTCAGTTTTTTGAATTCTCATGTCTTCATTCTTTTCTGTTTGGTTGTTTCTTTCTTCTTTCTGGTCCACTCCATTGATTTGAGTCCCAGTTTCCTTCCCATCACTATTGGTTCCCTATACATTTTCCTTCATTTCACTTAGTGTAGCCTTCATTTTTTCATCTAATTTGTGACCTAAATCAACGAATTCTGTGAGCATCCTGATCACCAGTGCTTTAAACTGTGCATCTGGTAGGTTGGCTATGTCTTGGTTGCTCAAATGTATTTGCTCTGTGGCTTTGATCTGTTCTTCCATTTGGGCCATTTCTTTTCTTTTCTTTCTTTTTTTTTTTTTGGTCTAGTAGCACCTGTTACATAATGAGGGGTGGAGCCTTAGGTGTTCATCAGGGCGGGGCAACCCAGTTGCTGGGTTGTGATGTTATATGTGGGGGAGGGGTCTGAGAAGGAACAGTGGTGCTTGCTCTGCTCTCTCTTGGGTTTCAGTCCCTTTCTCCACTTCCCTCAAGCAAACTGGGTTCTTCTGGTGCTGATTCCCGGGTGGGTTGGCTTGTGTGTGTTCCAGAACCCTGTGGGTCTCACCAGCGAACTCTCTTGTGAGGCTGGGAGTCTCTTCTGGCAGCTCAACCCCCACAAGTGTTTTCAATCAGTGCTTTTAGGTTTTATTTCCCAGCGCTGGTGTCCTGGATTGTGCAGTCTGTGTCCCCATTTTCACTTGGTTAATCTGTGCGTGAATGTGTGACTACGGTCAGCCAGCCACCTTGTGCGCCTCACTGGGTCTGCCCCTTGCCACCCTGTGCCTGGGTCCACCGGCCACTGCTTTTTCCTGCTGCTCTCTGCCAGCTGCTGACTCCTCCCATCTTACTGGTCTAGATGAATGGTTGTCGGACTTCCGTACAGTTAATTTTCTGTCAGTTCTAATTGTTTTTTTGTTTCTAAATTTTTGTTGTTCTTAATTTTGGTTGTGCGAGGAGGCACAGTGTATCCACCTATACCTCCATCTTGGCCAGAAATGAGTCTGTGCTATGCTTTCATATGATGGGCTGCACAGTTGGTTTGTTTACACCAGCATCACCACAAATACATGAGTAATGTGTATGACATTAGAAGAGTTACACTGCCACTAGGTGACAGGAGTTTTTCATCTCTGTCATGATCTCATGGGACTACTGTGGTATATGCAGTCTATCGTTGACCAAAACATAGTTGTGTGGTGCATAGCTGTATTTACATGTGGTTTAAGAATCTCAGTTTGTACTCTCATCTTTGGACCCCCAAAGGTTGATGATTCATCCTACTGCATAGAAAAGTGCTGACATGCCCTGGCTGGTGTGGTTCAGTGGGTTGAGTGCTGGCCTGCGAACCAAAGTGTCTCTAGATAGATTCCCAGTCAGGGCACATGCCTGGGTTGCAGACCAGGTCCTGAGTGGGGGTTGCGTGAGAGGCAACCACACATTGATGTTTCTCTCCCTCCCTTTCTTCCTCCCTTCCTCCTCTCTAAAAATAAAAAAAGAAAGAAAGAAAAATAAAAGTGCTGACATGTAGTGGACCCTTAATAAATGTTACTTGAATAAAAGACCCTATTAATTGTATGACTTTAGGTAAGCCATTCATCCATAAATTAATCTGTACTCTAAGGAAGTATTAACCAAATAATATGGCTCATGTGAAAGCATCTAGCACAGTACATCACACCTTATTTATAATCAATAAATTTCAAAAGAATGAATAATACACATGCAATCAATTTTATTATCACATATGGGGAAAATTCAAGCTTTTTAGTTTAAGCTATCTTAAGTGTTTGTCATTTTCTGCATTTGTCTCTCGGTCAAGACAAATGCCCGTTTCTTTTAGGGTTTTTCTTGGGTCTTTGTAGCAGACATCTCATTTTCATACTGTTCCCTAGGGAATGGCACTCACACAATGATACTCACTTTACAAAGTCTGGTAAAATTCCATTTGGCTGCAAGTCTGTCATCTGAGCCTAGGGGAGGAAACGCAGTGTTTTATGCTTTAATTTTGTCCTAGGCTGTATTTTGTATCCTGAGATAGGAGGGAGAAAAATGGCTTTGAATTAATACTTGAAATTTAGTCATTCCATATGTTACCCTTAATGAGGAATGTATTACGTTTTTAAGACAAACACAGGAGAAAGAGGAAGTATAAATGATTCAGCAGTGGGATTCTTCCTCTCATTTGCTTGGGTAGTTGAACCAAGCTTAATCATAAGTGACAATTTCTACTTGAACAGTTGTCACTCATGAACATATTCCATTGGTTGGCAATTGATATACTTGTTATAAACATTTTTTTTCCTTGTAGAAGATACTTTACTCCTCAGGTGGATGTTTTCTTCTTCCTCAATTATTTCAGTGTTGCTACCATGAGCTCAATGAGTCATTTTTCCCTGCTCTCTATTTTTCAGTAGTTAGATATTTTTTCTCTTCACAGTGCCACAAATTAACTTTTAGTTTTTCTGACACCTCCTACAAAAAAAGTTGTTTGACTGAGCTTTGCTTCTATAAACTCAAAACCCTAGGAAATAAATGTCTTGTAAATATGGGATCTTCCTTTAGTCTACCAAAATCCCCCCCCCAAAAAAAAACAAAACCACAAACAGTTTTTCTCCAAAAGGAGTATCCCATATCAGATCACTGAAGTGTTGAAAACTCGTTTGAACGGGCTGCTGAATGAGAAAACAGATTCATCAAAATGGACATCAACATACAGGCAGAGCTCAAGAAAATCATCAGTAAATGCAGATGTATAACTTATAATTTGGAAGAAAGTTAGCTGTCTTCTGATCCAACCATCTTATTCTATAGATGGTGAATCTGGAATACTCCCAGCCTAAAGAAGAACCTGGTATCATCAAGGGCATTCTAGAGATTTTCTTGTCTATATTTGCGAGAACGGGCTGGGGTATTATCTGTAAATAGAAAACTGCAAAGCTCAGTGGCTTAAGACAGCAGAGGGGTATTTCTCACACACTTGACATGCTAATCCTGTGTGGGCATTGGGGCTGCTCCCTGGGCTTGGGGATCAAGACCGGTAAAATCTCTCCTCCCTGGAACATCATGAGATGCCGTGGCAAAGTGAAAGCAAGCATGGCTAATTATGCCTGGAATTTAAAGTCTCCCATAGTGTCACATATCATTTCTACTCATTTCATTAGTCAAGAAGTCAAATGGTCCCTTTTCCCTTCAAGGAGGTGGGGAACTGTATTATTGGAAGGGGGAAACTGGAATATTTCCTAACAGTCTCAATGTCTGCCAATCCTTATTACTTCTGCTGTCATCGACAATTTTCAAATATACGAACTCAGAGACACAGATAGGAAACATGAAATACGCTAAGGCATAATAAGACCTTAAAATAAGCTATTTTGAGGATGCAATTATAGAAAATGCACCCTAGAAAATTATCATGCGATTGAGTAGCTGAAAAGTTTCTTCTGTCTCTCACCTGGCTGAATTAGTAATACCCAAGCAGTTGCAGGATAAATGACAGTAAGATATCGAAGGAAAGGATCAGTAAGAAGGTAAGGAAACACTGAAAAACAGTATTTAGATTAGAAAGCTGATGGCACCTCTCCTCCACCACCCAGGGATTTTGCAATACAGGTGGATGCGTTAATGTCCAATAACACTTATTATTCAATAACATTGGAAACCCAAAGATAGTTCTCCTTGCTCACCAAGACATTTTTATATAAAAATTTGGTTACCACAGATTTTTTTTTTCTTAGAGGGAGATAATGAACTGCTCAGGCAAATGTGAATATTTCACAGTTGAGAGTTAGGTGTTCTTGTTCTAATTTAACTCATTGGTCTCTGCATTATATGCTTAAGTTTGGACATTGCAAGTAAGCCTCACTAATTGTTATCATCTCTGGAGACTGACATTTTCTGGGTCTGCACAGCCAATACTTGATTGTGGTAAATTCACCCAAGAGATGCTACTAGATAAGACCTTCTACTCACTGGTCAGGCAACCTTCTGGCAATACTTGAACTCCTGTCTCAACCATCTCACCCTCCAAAAGACAGTTCTTACTTCCTCCATTGGTAACATTACCTTCAAAATCTGATGTGAAGGGTGCTAGTTAACTTCCCTTCTTAATATGATCTGTTTTCTGCCCAAAGAAAGTAAACCAGTGGAACATGTCCCACTGATTTCAAGGCACAGCATCTCCTTATTATGAATCTTTTTCTGAGCTCTTGCCAAATGCAAATGTCCTTTGAGAGAAGCACTACTTTATCACTACTGTTGACTGAGCTACTGAGCATTTCTTATGGAGCAGACACCTTAATCAGTGCTGAGGTAGGTACTATTATTCCTACTTTGCAGATGAAGAAACTAAGCTCAGAGAAGTTTGGTAACACCCCAAAATTTACTAAGCTAGCAATTAGCAAGGCTTGGATACAAATGCAGTTCTGACTTCAAAATACAAGCTCCTTATCACTATGTAGCAATGAAGGGACTAAAAGTGACTGCAATATTCATTTATTCAACAAGCAACTTTAAGAGCCCACTGTGAACTCTTCAGGATGCCCTTCAAGGAGCTGTTGAGGAACACAGAGTGTGTAAATAAAGTAACTGATTACTTTCAGTTAGTGGTAAGTAGTGCAAAAAATACTAAACAGGGAAATAGGATGGTGAGAAATTTGTGTGGAACGGTAGCAGTAGTCAGGCTGGTGTGGAATAGATTTTGAAAAACAAGTTTGTGGAAAACATGCTCCAGCCGAGACCTGGATGATAAGACAGAGCCAGTCTTTGGGAGAGGGTGGGAAACACTCCAGGCAGAGAGAGCAGAGGACTGGAGAGAGGATAAGCACATTCCAGGCAGGAAGAAGAGCGCCGCCCAAGTGTTTGAGGTAAGGGTCAGCACGGCGCCTGTGAGGAACAGACAAGCCACGGCGGATGCACACAGTGATAAGGGGGGAGAATGGCAGATGACATTAGCAGATGGGAGGAATGAAATTGTGTAAAGCAGAACATGAACAGAGCAACATCTACTCTTGGATATAAGTAAAAGGTTTAACAGGGAAAAGTTTAGGAGTCTCACAAGACAGGAGCTTTTTGCTTTATATTTCTTTCCAGGGTCAGCCCTGCTCCCAGTTATCCTTAACTCTGACATTCTAGCCCCAAACCCAGTGGTATGTAGCACAGATTTGGATTCAGATATGCAAACCATTGCATTTCTTCAAGTACCCATTGAACATGAGACAAGGGATTGTCTAGTAGGGGTGTCCAACCTTTTGGTGTCTCTGGGTCGCACTGCAAGAAGAAGAGTTACCTTAGGCCACACATTAAATACATTTCAACATGTAATTGCAAAAAAAAAATCTCATAATGTTTTAAGTGAATTTACAATTTTGTGTTGGGCCGAATTCATAGCCATCCTGAGACACACACAGCCTGCAGGCCACAGGTTGGACACCCCGGGATAGTAATGATTGCAGCTGGTCCAAACCCACATGATTATAAACAGCTTGGCCTCAGCTACTGCCATCCCCTTCAAGAGTTAGTGTTTAGAATTTGACATTTAGAAAGATGTATAATGGAATGATGGTAGTTGAAATGAACTCTAACAGTTGGTAACGGGACTAAATGAATGTTACCTGTGGATTTGAGGACATACACTGAGAAACTGATGCTTTCTTAAGATCATCATTTTTTCCCCAAATCAACACTTGCAACATATGTCACAATCCCATATGTCCACTTTGAAATTAACAGGTTTCCTCTAAGTCTCATGGGAAAGAGTCAAGTGATCTTGAAGTTGGAAAATGTCCTTTATTCTTTGGCTAAATTCTAGGAGACTCAGTGGGACTCAAGGGAACTTTACTTGCTGTTGTCCTTTTTTTCCTACTTTTTAAATTGAGATATAATTGACATAACATTATATTAGTTTCAGATATACAACATAGTGATTCAATATTTGTACATATTGTGAACCCATCATTAACACCCACTCATATATATAGTTACAGTTTTTCTCTTTCTTGTGATAAATGCTTTTAAGACTTACTCTCTTAGCAACTTTCAAATATCCTCACTGTTTTCTTGTGAGTGTACCTCCTGCAGGAACCTTCTCTGCAAGCCAGCTCTCAAGTTACTTCAGGAAAGTAACACACAATCCTGTTTGCTGACTTGTTTAACAAATGAAGTACTCTCCAGGCAGTTGGAATACCTCTCAGCAAAAGACTTAAACATATGCCTAGGCAAATAGATTTAGAGTTTGATAATATGCTTTGAAAGAGGAATTTAGAATGCGTCTGGAAGAAAATATATGCTACACTGGAATCTCTTCACAAACATGGTGCAGTGTGTGTGACTCGTGGGCAAACTTACATTTGGGAAAGTATAGTAATGTCTTTTGTTCACTTGAAACTAGATCCTAAATCTCACATACTTTTCTTATTTAGATGTGTTTACAATACTTTTTATTTGTTCTTAGCTTTATAGGATTCTATAACATTCTTTGTTTTTCTTTCATGATCATTTTTTCCAATTAGCTCACAAGGCTCTGACTGCATTTTTGGCATAAAGAAGGCAACTCCTTACTCACTGCACGTTTTGAGCAGTGGGTGAAGAGAGTTAACACACCCTTTATGTAAAGCATTTGGAAAACAATGATTTGTGAGTTTATTATTTGTCTAGCCAAATCCAAATTCCTCAAAATACTCTACTTTTTCCTACTTAGGAAAATATATCATCTTGAATACCAAAAGCCACTATTAAACACTTCATCTAGACATGTGTGCTTAATTTGCCAATGTAGGAGTGAATTTTAATTCTGCAAAGCTTTTAGATAAATTGAAAATATAAAAACATCTCAATGGAAAAATTGTTTTACTGCTCTAATAAATTACTTAAGAAGGTTAGGCTGGCTGTTAAAGGCTTTAAAAAAAATGATAAACACAGAACTCTAAGGCTGAAAGCTTTGTCCTAAAAGAAATACAAATGGAAATCTGGAAATCATTTGTTTTATAGTACATCAGCATGACTTGGTTACTTTCATGAACCCAGTTACATATATGTGTAGCATAAGATTTTCTTTGTATTGCATCCCTTTTAATTAATAAGAGGATTACCATTATTGACTGCCTTATCAATAAATGATGTTTAAATATTTTTATTTATAACTCATAATATCTGAAATATTATGAATTTATATAATATTAGTGATAAATGCCAGGCACACAAGTATTGAGACACATCATCCAAATGTACTAATTTATTTCTCAGTGAGATTGTAAGAAATCACTAAATGGAGATTATGGCTGCAGAATTCTGGATGATGAAGATTTTTGTTTTATATTCAGAGAAACATTTTTATCTATATCACTTTCTTTTATTGTAAAATCTTACATGGGCATAAAATTTTAAATAATACAGAACTATGTAAACTCTAGAATTAAAGTTCTCTCCTTACTCTTCTCTCCCTAAATTAATTTCTCAGGGAGAATATCTTTCAAGAGTTTTAATGTTTGCATAGACTTACCTAAAGGTATGCCTACAAACACACCCACATACATACACACTTTACATATCCATGACATATGTTTAAGTTCACATGTATATACAAGAAATGAGATTATATTACATAAAATTCTACAAATTGCTTTAGCACATATATTGCGAAAAACTTTCCATGTGTGCACATGTAGTAATGCCTTCCTGTAGGAGACCATTCTGTGTGGCATGGGCCCAGCTCCCACTCGAAGATGCACAGGACCCATGCCCAAGTATAGGTTCTCCTGTGGGGAATCAGGCCTGCAATGTGCCTAGGCTGCTTTGAGTCTTGCTTTTGCTAAAAATTCCCCAGTATGGAGTGTAACTGGTTCAACCACTTTTCCCTTTTCATTTGCTAATATCCTTCTTTTGTGATGTGATTAGCAGCATCATCTCCTCTGTTGTCTGTAAAACATAACCACCTGAAAGAAACCTGTGCATAGTTAATGAGGACCTTCTTGTAATGTGCCCAGTAAGACAATAAAAGCTCATCAAAGCAAAGGCCAAGGCTTTTGCTCCCCTTGAGAGAAAAGCCATGCTGCCCCTTTTCCTCCACCAGACTCGGTAGTCCGTGTGAAGGTCTCATTTCATCCATAATGATGCGGACACTGAGGGCCGGTGTCTGCAGCACCTTCCTATTTTCAACCACTGATATTGAAATAATGAAATTGTGTTTTAACTATTAGTTTGGTAAAACTGGGAAAGATTAAGGCCTATCTTTAGGCAGATGTGGAGGAACAGGCCCTCTTATATCCAATCAATGGGAATGTAAGTAGTGACGGTAGTTATAACAGCTTTCCTGGGACTTCAGGAAGTACGTGATGGAGTTTTAACACACAATGTGTTTGGTCCAGGAATTCCACTACTAGCTTCTAGCTTATAGAAATACTTTCTCAAATGCATAATGATATATGCAAAGAGATGTTCATTGCGGCTCTCTAGCTTTCTCTTTTTTCGAGACTGGAAACAGTCATTTCTGAGGGCTTTGGTTCTCACCCCCCACTCTGCCTTGATGCATTTCTTTGTCCTGCTATTATTTTTTTTTCCCACCCTTCTACTCCTTCCATTTGACAACCATCAGCTTCTTCTCTATTTATATGTCTGTTTCCATTTTGTTTTTTCTTTTTCTTAGATTCCTCATTTTGCTGTGTATAATGTGCACTTTTTTGCCCAAATGTTTGAGGGAAAAATAGGGATGTGCATTATACATCGGTAGTACTAATTCTGTATCTATATAAACATTTTTAATTCCTTTATTTATGTGTATGCATTAAAAGTGTAACTCTACAAAGGAACAATGATATCCATATGCAAAATACAATAATACAAAAAACAAGTATCTAAATATAAATAAATAATTGGATTAAAAAATTAAAATGAAAGATTGTTTTTCCTGAAAGATTGGGCCAAAAACATGGGTGTGCATTATACACAGGAATATACTATACATGGCAAAGTACGGTAAGTGAACTCATATGATATTTGTCATTCTCTGTTTGATTTATTTCACTTAGCATAAGCGTTCTCTGCATTAAAAAAATTTGAAAAGGCAGACAACCTAATGCTTATCAATATAGTGGACTGGCTAAATTAACTCAAATGTACTTGTTTCCTACATTGTTCCACTTGTGAGAAATAAATACATTTACATTAATTTAGCCAGCCCTCTGTTCCAGACGGGGCTTACCTGCAGTTTGTGAGCTGGGTGTATGTCTGCCCCATGTGTCTTCCATCCTTTTCGGACCAGTGACCACTGTGACGTGTTCTTCTCATGGTGAAAGGCAGGAATGCAAAAGGGCCGGCCAGTCCACATAAGTGCTATTTAAGTTCTTGCTTACATAAGATCTGCCAGCATCTCATACACCAATCAAGTCCCATGGTGGAGCCCGACAAAGATGGAGGGATTCATGCCATTCTCCTTCTCTCTGTGGAGGAGGTCAAGGGAGAGGGAGTGACCGTTTGAAAATAATCTAATTATAGCTAATAATGTGAACTATTTTAGGTAGGTCCCACAGGTTTGGGGTAAATCTTAGGGATAAAGAAGTCCAATCCAGTCTAGTTGAACTTAAAACTTCAATGTCATACTTAATTTACTGCTATATCCAATTCTTCTGCATCCAACTTCAGCTTGACCCAGAGCCAGCACAAACTGAAAAAAATCTCACTCCTCTCTCTTCCTTTCTTGGTCTTTCCAATATAGAAGAAAACAGAATAGGATATCTAAGCACTTTTTTTTTTTTTTCATTAGCATTGGATCCCAAGAGTCAATTTTAAGGAAATGGGGAAAGCTGCATTCAAGTTTGCATTACTTAGCATATATAAAACTGGGATTTTCAGTCAAGAGCAGCCATGCTGCTGGGGAAACTGTTAATGCCTGCAGGGTACAGTTTGAGTTTCCAGGGCCTGGAAAAGGCCTGTCTTGGTTAAAAATGTGTACTCTTTGAATTATAATCTGATGGGAGTCTAGGGTTAAGCATTGTTTCCACAAGGACTAAACCAAGAGAACATCTTAATCTCTTGTATTATCAGTTCAGCTGTCTGGCATCCTGTGTCCTGGTGGGCCAGAACTGGGTGGATAATTGGAACCCTCTTGAGATGCACGGTGCAAAGATATCCCTTATACCAACCATATTTAATACCAGTTGTAGCTTTTCCAGTAGAAACACCCTAATCAAAATAAGGAAATCATCATTCTGTTCAGTACATTGTGAATAGCATTATTGACTTTGAGCTAGATTTCTGGCTGCTTATTGTGAGGGGGAAGAATAAAAG
The DNA here is from genome assembly GCA_039655065.1 of Glossophaga mutica. Lineage (NCBI taxonomy): Eukaryota > Metazoa > Chordata > Mammalia > Chiroptera > Phyllostomidae > Glossophaga > Glossophaga mutica. The sequence continues at coordinate 28,283,085 of CM077308.1, forward strand.
TTTTGGAATCAAAGATCCGCATTCTAATCCTGATCTGCTACTTCCTAGCTGTGTGACAGGCAGTTATACTCTTATCAATGTCTTCATTTGAAAATTGGGAATTCTGATAACTACCTGATAACATATTGTGGTTAAAGGATTTAATGTACATAAAGCTTTTAGCCCAAAGTAGGTGCTATTATTATTTAGAAAAGTATGAAAGCAGATAACCAATTGATTTAGTACACGATATGCATGCTTGGCTAGAGAGTATCTATTACTGTCTCCTAGTAAGTTGGTCACACTCTGCAGAAATATGGTTTTGTTTGAGAAGCTCTCTTTTCTAGTGCTAATTCTGAAGAACCGGCAGACAATATTGCTTGCTTCTATTTTTTTAGTTTTTAAAATTATATTTTACTGATTATGCTATTACAGTTGTCCTGATTCCCCACCCCCCCCATACTCCTCCATCCACTTAGCATCCCCCACTCCCTCAGGCAATCCTTGTTAATGCTCAGGGGTCACCTGTATGAGTTCTTTGGCTACTCCATTTGCTATACTGTACTTTACCTGCCCATGGCTATTCTGAAACTACTTATTAGTACTTCTTAATCCCCTCACCTCTATACCCATTCTGCCGCATCTCCCTCCCATTTGGCGGCCATCAAAATGCTCTCTGTATTCATGATTCTGTCTCTGTTCTTCTTGTTTGCTTAGTTTGTTTTTTAGATTCCATTGTTGATAGATTTGTATTTTTTGCCATTTTATTGTTCATAGTTTTGATCTTCTTTTTCTTAAGTAAGTTCCTTTAACATTTCATATAATAATGGCTTGGTGATGATGAACTCCTTTAGTTTTTTCTGGTCTGGGAGGTTTTTTTTATCTGTCCTTTGATTCTAAATGATACATTTGCTGGGTACAGCAATCTTGGCTGTAGGTCCCTGCTTTCCATGACTTTGAATATTTCTTGCCAATCCTTTCTAGCCAGCAAAGTTTCTTTTGAAAAATCAGCTGACAGTTTTATGGGAACTCCCCTGTAGGTAACTAACTTCTTTTCTTTCACTGCTTTTAAGAGTCTCTCTTTATCTTTACTTTAACCTTTGGCATTTTAATTATAATGTGTCTTGGAGTGGGCCTCTTTGCATTCATTTGGTTTGGGACTCTTTGTTCTTCCTCAACTTGCATGTCTATTTTATTCACTAAATTAGGGACATTTTCATTCATTATTTTTTCAAATAGATTTCCAATTTCTTGCTCTTTCTCTTCTCCTTCTCACACCCCTGTGATGCAAATGTTGGACCTTTTGAAGTTGTCCCAGAGGCTGCTTATCCTATCTCCATGTTTTTGGATTCTTTTTTCTTCTTGTTGTTCTGGTTGGTTATTTTTCTTCCTTATGTTCCAAGTCATTGATTTGATTCTCAGTTTCATCCACTCTACTGTTGTTTCCCTATAAATTGTTCTTTATTTCAATTAGTATATCCTTTGTTTCTCACTTTATCTTTTTTATGCTGTTGAGGTCCTCACTAAATTCTTTGAGCATCCTTATAACCAGTGTTTTGAACTCTGAATCTGATAGATTGCTTAATTCCATTTGTTTAATTCTTTTTCTGGAGTTTTGATCTGTTCTTTCATTTAGGCCATGTTTTTTGGTTGCCTCATTTTGGCAGCCTCCCTGTGTTTGTTTCTATGCATTAGATAGAGCAGCTTTGACTCTGTGTCTGTGGCCTAATGTAGTAGGTGTCCTATAAAGTCCAGTGACACAGCCTCCCCATCACCCAAGTTAGATACATGAGGAGTGCCCTTCATGTGGGCACTCTTGTAGTTCTCTTGTAGTTTAGCCTTCTAAACTATACCCTTCTCTTGTAGTTTAGCCTTGGTTGCTTTTGGCAGATCAATAGGAGGAATTTACCCAGGCCAGCCAGCTGTAAGGAGTGGCTATGACCACTGACCACCAACTTCTGCCTTCCGTGGAGGATCAGCTGCACAGGGGCAGGGTGGTGGTCCTACAATGTGGTCTGTAGCTGTTCAATGGGTACCCTGGCCCTGGGGTTCCTGGATGGTGCCAAGGTCAGCCCCCACCAGTTTTGCCTAGGTCACCCTGCCTGAGCTATAAAGCAATTTGAGATGGCTGCTACTTGTGCTGGGCTTGGAGATTTCCAGGCAAAGCCAAGCTGTGAAACTAGGCTGACTGCTGCTAGTGCTGTCCTGGGGCTCATTGAGGCAAGCTGTTTCTTGTTTGATGGGATTTAAGAAGTTGTGCAGCCTGAGCCCAGACCAGCCATTCATATGGAAAAGCAGCTTAGGTGGACCCATAAGCTGGGTGGGGAAGAGTCTCTGGGGATCTCCAAGGCAGGTCAATCAGTGTTAGCAGTCTCAGATATGGCACTAGCTTGCTATCTCTGTGGATGGAGTGTTTAGAAAAGGGACAATAGCCTCTGCCCAAATTGATGGCAGACACTTCAGTTTCTTCCTGTGTACCACTTGTGCCTTTCAGGCTGCTATCCCAGTGCTGGAGCTCAGAAGAAGTGAGTCTGAGTAGGTGAGACCATGTGTGGATTCTTTAAGAGGAACTGCTTGGAGCTCCAGAAGTTTCTTCCACTAACTCAATCCGGGCTGATTTTTTGCAACCAGAGATTATGAGGATTTATCTTCCTGGCACTGGAACCTTTCGCTGGGGGGGTCTGGAGTGGGGCTGGGACTCCTCACTCCTGAAATATCCCTCCAAAATTTTTATCCACCACACATGCATGAGGGACCAGCTTGTTCTCTGTCTGTGCCCCTCCTACCAGTCTGGATGGATGTGGTTTCTTTAATTCCATAGTTGTCAGACTTCCATTCTACTCAATTTCTGACAGTCCTAAGATGGTTTTTCTATATTTTACTTATAATTTTGTTGTGGTTGTGTGAAGAGGTGACCCATGTCTGCCTATGTCACCATCTTCACTGGAATTCTATTGATTGTTTTTAAATATATTAGACTCTAGTTGACCATCTGGCAAAAAGAGAAAAAAAGAAAGAAAGAAAGAAAGAAAGAAAGAAAGAAAGAAAGAAAGAAAGAAAGAAAGAAAGAAGGAAAGAAAGAAAGAAAGAAAAGAAAGAAAGAAACTATATTTGGGGAAGCAAGGCCCAGGAAACCTGGTCTTGGATGACAATCAAGACATCCTGATTTTCACCATTATGATTGTTTCCATTTTTTATTATTTTCCTATATTATTCATTATACATGTGCATGCGTGTGCATACACACATACACACACTACATCAGTCAGTGCTGTTTCTCTCAGATGAAGGATAGACAGTTCCTTGCATAATGCCTTTGTTTACGGGGCATCCCTAGATTCAAGCATACTGAGGGAGTACCACACTCTTGGGATATGTTGTTTACATTCTAGCAGTGTAAGTACATTAGTCCAGGGAGTGCATGTGCCTTAGCGCCACAGAACTTGTTGCTCATGGCTTACAATTATCAGATGATATCCCAAAGTAACTTTTAACCTTTGGCATTTATCTTCCCAAGAACCACTCTGCTCCAATGGAAACAGCAAGAGATTTGGAGCCCATGGTAAAAGTCACCAGCTGTCTAACGAAATTCACTCTTCCCGCATATCTTAGCTTCCCTTATAGTTAAGTATGCTCACATCACTTAGTTTTCTCCAGTGCAATTTGAGTAGGAATACTGACTATCATTCTAAACCTGGCCTATACAGCTCCCGCAGTGTGTTCTTCCATGTTCCTTCTTACACATAATGATGAGGATCAGGAGGGTTATGGAGCCACAAGATGGAAGGAGTTTAGGTCACTGGATGACCACATAGGAGAGCCACTCCACTGGTGCAAATAATGTTTCTGGTCCCCATATGTGAGTAAGTAAACTTCTATAATATTAATATACTGGAAGTTTAGGGGCTATTTGTTGACACAGACACTGGCTCACAGTGTCCGTGGCGTTATGGATGAGATGAGATAAATTCACATGGGCTACTGAGTCCTGTGGAAGAAAAGGGACAGCACAGCTACTCTCTCAAGAGGAGAGCGTGCCAACCCTCGCCTTGACAGGCTTTTACTGGCTTTCTAATAGCAAACATCAAAGAAGGTTTTCATTCATTATACTTAGGTTTGCTTTAGGTGATTACTTTTTACAGATAGCAAGGGAAGAGGTGCTATTGATTATTTCTTACAGATTAACATGGAAAAAAAGTTGCAAATGCAAGGGAACGATAAGAGTAAGAGGTCTGGTTACACTTCAATGCTTGGGAGAATTAGCACAGACTTAAGGAAGTTACTTTAAAGATATGCAGTAAGCATTTGCTGCCTGAACTCAGGGTGAGGGAGTTTTAGCAAGTCACAAAGCAGCCTAGGTATAATGCAGGCCTGATTTCCTACTGGAGAACCTCTCCGTGGGCGTGGTCCTGCATGTGGACTCACTCTCCACTGGTTTTCCACGTGGGTGCTGAACTACATTTCCACACCTTGGGAAGCTGTTCCCTACAATTTGTCACTGCAGTTTAATCAATCTAATACATGATGGAAGGTCCAAATCTGGTATTTAATTTTAATTACATATGTAGCATTGGGGTATTCAGTTATCTTCTCTGAGACTGTTATTTTCCATATAATATGGATATATTAATAGTTTCATCACAAATCTTAATTAAGAATTTAGATAAGGTATGTAAACTGCCAAAGTTAAAGCTATAAGAACTTTTATTCGCCCTTTTGTTTGGAGCCCAGGAGCACAGAATTAGATTAATCACAGTCTTAATTATTTTTTTTTTTTTTAAGATTTTTATTTATTTATTTATCTTTAGAGGGGAAGGGTAGGAGAGAGGGAGAGAAATATCACTGTATGGTTGCCTCTTGTGTGTCCCATGCTGGGAACTGGCCTGCAACCCAGGCATGTGCCCTGACTGGGAATCGAACCGCGATCCTCTGGTTCGCAGGCCCGCGCTCAATCCACTGAGCTACACCAGCCAGGGCTAATCACAGTCTTTAGTAATGAGCCACTCCCATCGCTGGCTCATGATTGGTTATATTTGTTTTATTTCTTATAATTATTTTTTATTTTCAGTAATACAACAAACACTTGAGGGATCACCACTCAACATAAGAACTAGAATATCACTTGAAATTCCCCTTTGCCCACTCCATCATGAGGCAGCTCACAATGATCTACCATGGCTAGATGTCAATGTATAGAAGACCCTTGTTTTTGGGTTACAGGGCCTTTCAGCTGTATACTTAAGCATGCTCCAGTTCCTCTGTCATTGTGATTAGAGTCTAGAGTAAAATAGCAACATGACATAACAGAACTTTTAGTCCAGCCTTGTTCTGGTAGGTGAGTCTTCTTAGAGAGTAGTACCAACTCTCACCTGCAGTAATGAGATGAGGTTCCCAGCCTCACAGATATATGATGATATGTGCGAGTGGCAGAATTTGCTACATGACATGCTTCACATGTTTGTGGGAGCACTATTCCACTTTGGGGCACAATCAGGAGGATGGGGTCTAAGCCTCTTGGTTAACTAGAATTGATGGCTTTAAGTATTTGCCCAATGCTGATTTCCATGGAGCTTTGCAGGAGGACAGCTCCTTTCCTAAGGGATGAGGGTTGGTTTTGGAAAGTTAATCTTTACTTCTCAATCCTGTTCATCTAAATTCTTTCCCACACTTGGTATTAGCAAACATTATTAATATCATTTGCATTATTTTGCCAATCTAAAATAGTATCTTATGTTGTAATTTGTGTTCTCCAGTTATCTGATGGAAGTAAATCTCATTGTGTTTTCTTTTCCTGCAACAAGTGCTTGCTCATTCAATCTTTGACCATTTGTTATTGGTTTATTAGCCTTTATGATTTTTAGAAGTTCTTTAGATATTGTTATTAATTTTTTATTGGTTATGCATGTTGAAAATATCTTCTTCCAGTTCATAACACATGTTTTCATTTTCTTTAATGTTTCTTACAATTAACAAGTGCTCTTTAAAATAGTTAAATTCATTCATGTTTTAATTTACATTGGCATATTTTGTGTTTTAAGAAATCCTTCTGTATCTTAAGGTCAGAAAGAATTTTACCCATACTTCTCAATAAAGTGTTTACTTTTGTCATTTAAGTCTTCAATCCATCTGGAATTCATTTTTTTGCGGAGCAGGCAGAAATCCAATTTTATTTTTTCTTGTATGGATAAGCAATTTGCGATGGTCTTTCTATTACATCATTTGTGTTTTCTGGGATTTGAGTTGGACATTCCGCCTTAGTTAAAGTCATGCATGGCGCAGAATGGCTCACATTTCTTAGACAAAGTCTCCCTATCATTACCCTAAGTGGGAGGGGGGTTCTTTCTCTTCATCAATGATTTTTATTTTTTGGTAAAGCTATAAACTTTGTCTCTTACATTTTCCTTAGTGGCAAAATTATTTGATTTGCTTTGCTCTAAATAATTTCTCAGTGAAGTTCTGTCAGGGTAATTTTCCTTGCCCAAGCCACATAGTATTGCCCCCCAAAGCCTCCTTCCCTAATCACAATCAATGACTGAAGGTGAAACGTGTGCGTCGAGTGTCTCCTCTCCCTGAGGGGAGGTTCTGTGCAGCTCATTCAAAGGTCACTTTGCAGAGGGTATAGGTTTGCATGTTCTGCAAAGTTGGGGAAGGTCCCACGGGATCAAGAGTGAAAAGCTGCTCCGACATGGCATTTGTGCACCCAGCAAAGTGTGAGGTGGTGTTTAGCCAGGGCTGTGGCCTCTTGATGAAATCCAGATCTCTGTGGTTAGCAAGAACCAGTGGCTTCCAATGATGGTTTTCTTCAGGGAGAGAGGTTTGTTCTCAGGAACAAGTAAAAATACTACTTGACAAAGTTAGCGCATATATGTGTGTGTGTGTGTGTGTGTGTGTGTGTGTGTGTAAACTTTTGAGCCATATCAATATTGGCCACTTGAAAAAAATTGGGAACAGGCTGACAGTCACCAGAGGGGAGAGGGGAGGGAATTTCAGGGGAAAAGGGGAAGGGTTTACAGGAACAAGTATAAAGGACACATGGACAAAAACTATGGGGGGTGGAAATGGGAGGGAGGTGGGGAGGGCTGGGGTGCTGGGTTGGGGTGAGAATAAAAGACAGAAAACTGTACAAGATCAACAATTAAAATAAAAATTTAAAAAATTAGTCTATTCTTATCTTGGTAAATAAGTTGCTTAAGAAGGGTTTCTCAGGAAGACAACTTTAATCTTTCATTATTATTTAACAGACTTTTGCACACTTGACAAATGGAATTGATCTGATGCTAGATAAGTGGGGTGCTATAGAAACCCAGTAACACAGAGAGAAAACATGTTTTTTTTTCCTTAGCTCTGGAAGGAAAGCCCAATCCATGCTATTATCTGCAATTCTTATTCAGCATATATTTTTCCCTGTGATTCTGCAAACCCATTCTGCTGTTGAGTCAGTTTGTGGTTAAACCAGAGACCTAAATGATAACTGCCATCCACACAATGACACACCACCTACAAACACAGGCAGTTGCTGTAGAAAAACATTTCTCTTGCAAATTCTTGACAGAACTCCTAGTAATGTAGTGAGACACATAATTTGTCTAACAAGTGTTTAAATAAGGAGTTGCTGAAATCTTATCTGTCAAGATTCCAGAATGAAATCTTGTGAGCACAATTTTCTGAATGGTGGTGAAATAGTCTAGTTTTATAGTTGCTATGGGTCTGAGGAAAGCCTGCTTAATTCATTTCAATTCAATTCCATTCAGCTGTATTTCTGAATATCTAACACACAATTGGTCCATTATACAGACTTTATTGAATATCTAATATATATAAGATAATGTGCTTGGGGAGGTGATGAAAAGCCATTTTTCGCTGCTTTCATGAGGAGAGTAAAAACTTCTTGGCAGCCAACAATAAAAATTATTCTGGTAATTTTCAACAAATGGATTTAGTGGAAGTATTTCAGGGGATCATAGAATAATAAAATTATTTTATCTTGTAATTTATAACACTCACCTAAGCAAATAGCCATTTAAGCAAAACTCATTCAGCCATTGATTACTTAAATGTACATGTGTGGTATTTATTTTTATAAAATGTATAACAAAGTAAATATTACAAGTCCATAAAAACAGTTCTGACTATGTACATCCATGTTTATGCCTTTTAGAAGCTGTTAATAGTTTAAAAATTGAGTAATGTTGAATAAGTGTTATTATCCCTGGAATACTCTAAGAAATATTATTGGAGAATTATGAACATGTTATAGAAATTAGTCTTTTATTGTTTAATCTGTGAAGAATCTGTTGATTTTTCCTGCATATCAAGCATATACATTGGTTTGTCTTAGAGCTAATGAGATAGTTGGATATATACAATTGAGTGATATGTTAAAATATTCAATATGCTATATCTTATAGTTTTAATAAATCCCGTAGTTGGCAATAAAGTTCTCTTAGAAGAATATGATTTCTACTACAAAAGGATTACCCAACCAAGATTTCAAACTCAAGCTATTTATTGAAAATGTCCTCAGTCACAATAAAAGCATTATAACATTAAAAAATAGTAGGGAGACAAGGCTTAGGAATAATAGAAACCAATATATAATATTTAATAACATAATATTTAATAAGAGAATATACTATAATTATATAATAATTACATAATAATAGATGATAAAATATAATGTTTTGTATATTATAGATTTTATATTTATTATATATGTATATATAATACATACATTCATTTACATATATTAGTCCAGAGGCCCAAAATGTGGGAAGCTTGGATCTTTTGGCAAATGTCTCTGGCAGGAACTAGCATTCTGTATGTTGGTAATATTATAGTGACAACCATTATCCTCCCCAGTGGTAAGGATGACTCCCTCTCAAAGTCTCAAAAGCATCTGATTGGTTGAGATTTGATCACAGACCTCTCTGGACTGAACCAGAGTCTGGTCCATAATTGGAGGTGGACATATGCAAATGAGGAATTACTCATCCAGAAACTTCAGTGACAATGAGGGAAAGGTAATTCTCTCCCTCTCAGATTGGATGACTCCTGAGAAGAGGATAATGCTGGGAACTGCCTACTCAGGCAAGGTGGACACTGTCATGCTACAGAGATGAAGGAGAATGAGGGCCCAGTAGGGGGTGTTGAATTTGAAAGAGAATTAGAAGGCCATTATGGTTGATAACAGATGGAGTACAAATGAAGTGTCCCCAGAGAACACAAAAGGTAAAATAAGATGATCTCATAAAAGTTAAACTATAAAATGAACACTTTAGGTTTAATAGGTCAGAGATAGGCAAAATTATGTAAAAGAGACAGAGTGCTATCCCTGCCGGTAAGACAGAGCTGCACCTGAGTGAAGGCATTACCTTGTCTATAGAAAGAATGTGCCATTTAGCAGGGATGTTGGCCAGCAAAGGACAAGCAGAGAGACACAAGCCAGAGACAGGAGTGCCCGTATGAGGCGGTATAAACATGTGTTTCTCACAGGCAGGTGTACCCTGGAAGCCAGCACACTGGTGTCATTAAATGTACCAATCGCCAGAGTTGACTACAAGAAATCCCCTTTTTTGCTTACCAAGGTACTTTCCAGTAAATTGGCTTCCCCAGTGGTCTTTCTACAGGGAGAGGATGTGCCACAGAAGGATATTGTTCATCAGTTCTATTTCTCTGGTTTACATTTGGTTTATCTATGCATGTCAGCATTCATTTTCATCCCAAATATTAGTTGGCCAAAAAGTTCTTTTGTTTTTTTCCATAAATGACTCTAGCAGTGTCTAGCTGTCTTTAACTTCATTCAAAACAATTTTGTTAGATTGTATTGTGACAGTGGTCATATCAGCATGCATTAAAAATTAAAATCTGAACTTTTGTGTAACCATTTAATATTGAAGATGGAAGTAAGTATACATTTTCAGCATATTATGTTTTATGATTTCAGGAAATTACAAAAAAACAACTGAAAAACAAAAATAAAAAGCAAAAACCAATTTGTGCAGGGTATGGAGAAACTGCTGTGACTGATTAATGTTTCAAAAGTGGACTGTGAAGTTTCGTGCTGGAGGTTTCTCACTGGATGATGCTCCATGGTCCAGTAGACCAGTGGAAGTTGATAGTGATCAACTTGAGACACTAATTGAGAATAATCAATGTTATACCATGTGGGAGATAGCCAGCTTAATCAAAATATCCAAATCAATAAAGTTATTGGTGAAAATGAAAAGTGTATCTTTTATTTTAGAGAAAAAAGTAAATGGGCTTTTTGGCTGACCTGATATAATCAAATCTGAAAAATTACTAAGGCCAAATTACTAATAAGGTAATTTTTGAGAAATGGGTTGCAATGACGAGATGGTAAGTGAAGTCATACAGCAGAGATTTATATAGCATGAAAGATGGTGAAGGCATAAACAAAAGAAAATTTATGCATAACCCATGGACCCAGACAACGATATGGGGATTGAGTTAGGGAGGGGAGAGGGCAGGGGTGGGTGGAGATGGGGAAAGGGAGAAAAAGCAGGAACAACTTCAATAGCATAAAAAAATTTTAAAAAGTTATAAAAAGAAAATGTCTTAATAATAACACTCCTTTATACTTGTTTAGTGTCTTATAATTTTCAGAACATTTTCACATTATTATCTCATTTAACTATTTTGTAAGGAAAGCAAAAATTTCCAAACCCACTTGAAAGTAGAGATATTAGCATGTGGTTTACAGGTAAGATGGGGCAGAGAGAGTATTTCTTCCACCATTCAGTGTTTTCCCATTGGTCAACACTTTCTATAATTTCCTCAGCATTCTGCTGATCACCATTGGGTTGTAAATGGTGAGTGAGATAGTGTTCTGGCCCTCAAAGAGCTGGCGGTGCTACAAAACTATACACTTACAGGATTTAGTTTGCATTTAAGCTTTAAGAGGGACCAATTCGGTCATTCACTAATCCATTCTAAGCCCTATAAAATGAGCATTTATAAAACATATGAAAACATAAGAAAGAAAATAGTATTATTTAATTCTCCTATAACCCTACATATATATATATTTTACATACACATCAAAATTGACATCAGCTCCATTATTTCCTAATTGTTTTCACTTTTGTTCTTTTCTCATTTTGATCTTTATTTCTTTATTTTTTGGCTTTGGAGGAGTCTGGGCTGCTTACACTTTAAAAGAGGGGCCTGGCACGGTATCACTCCCATCATAGTTTATTGGTCAAAGCAAGTTACAAGACCCTCAGATTCAAGGGGAGGGGAGTAAATGCCATCTTCTGATGAATGAAGCAGCAAAGAATTTGTAGCTGTTTTTAATTCATCAAAAAGTAGATAATTATTTGCTTACTACTTCTTTTCACTAGGCTTTAAACTCTAAGATAACATGGGTAATATCTATCATTGCTCAATATCGTCAACACCAGTGTCTAGCAATAGTACCAAAAATAAATGACAGTGTCAATGAATGTCAGGAAAAGATGAGGAAAGCAAATACTTGCTTTAAATATTACCTCCTCTCCATCTTGTGATCATGAAAGGCATTTCTAATGGATTATAGAACTCTTTCTTCTTAAGCTCTGATAAGAACTTAATGTTCTGCTTGACACCGTGATGAAGGTAGTCTTTACCAATCAAAGTTGCCATGCATTATATCACCGTAAACAGGAGCCTCAGACAAAGCTTTGGGGAGGTAGATTGAACTAGGCTTGGGAAGACATAAGATTTGGAAAGGCAGAAAAAAGGGATAAGACCTTATTAGCCTGTATTGTTCCATTGGATAAATTGGAACAAGGTGTCCCTCTTGGCAGATGAATAAAAAAGACACAAAGAAACAAACAAACAAAAAATGCTCTCTCTTTTTTTTTATGGAGGTGCCCTCTTGGGTTTGCGGGAAGACTGCAACTTGTGTGTGAAGCAAAAGGAGCCCTTTTTCTTTAGGCAGATGCCATTCTGGTACAGGGACTTCGACTTGATCTATTGCTTTGATGGACTGCACAAATTTCCCAGGAATAGAAGATGACTTTGAGAGGGTATTTGGATATGAGTAATTGCAGGGAAACATAAATGAAGGTTATTCTTGAGTTCTTCATTTTCAACTCAAGAGCTCCTTCTTCTTTTAAGCAATGGTCTTTCAAATTGAAGATTCATACCTACAATTGTTTATTTTAGGACCAGTTGGTTCTACCCTGAGATCAGCTGGGGTCACAATGAGGGCTAGCAAGCATCCAACAATGATTATGTTTCCTTCATGTCAAACCACCAAGTGAAAAATGAAAGCAACAATCAACCAGATGTTTTGTCTACATCAAGACAAACTATTAGTTAGACTAAATCAACACTTCTCATCCTCTTTGATTGTCTTGCCAAAGTGTAGGGGAATCCCTAATCAATGGAAAGACCACAACTCGAGCATTTGGCTGCTAAAGCCAAGGAGATAAATTTAGCCTGCCGACAGATGCTTTCACTTTTCAACCAGATGTTGGGGCAATAGAATCACACTGATATATAAAATGTAGGATTTTGCATCAAAATGCCTTGACTTTTTAGTATCTGTATGATCTAATAGGTTAGACAAATTTTCATAATACAAATCTTCCTAAAATTCTATTTTCTTCTTGCTTTGAATTCAGTAATATGCCCATTACCATTAGGAAGAATCTTACCCTTATATTCAAGATCCTCAGTTGAACTACCATCTTCCTCTTATCCCACTGCTTTAAATTTTACATATTCTAGACTGGGTTTCTCAATGTCAGCACTACTGACATTGTAGGTCAGATTCTTCTTTGTCATGAGAGTTTTCCTCTGCACTGTAGGGTGCTTAACAGCATCCCGGGTCCCTACCCCTTTCCTCACGCCACACCCTATCCCCTGATTAATGTGCTTCTTCCTCTTTCATAATCTTTTTGTTGGGAAGTGGAGTGAATAATGTGTTGGTGTAGTTTTTCCTTACTACCAACATCTAGGAGGGAAATAAGAGGAAAAGAGGGCAAACAGACAAGGAGAAGTAGAAAAAGAGTGGACTCACTGGACTCATTTTGATCCATCATGATACTAGGACAAAGACTACTTAATCTCACTTTACACTTAATGGAATGGTCTCATACATATCTCGGACCATACACCAAGCTGGGTTCTCTCATTCCGTGCTCATCAAAATCCTAAAATAAGAACAATTAAATCCATTTCACAGAGAAGAAAACTGAGGTCCAGGAAATGTCACTCATTTGCCACATATAACCTAGATAACAAAGTGAGCAGCCATGGTTCAATTCCAGGCAGGCTGTGTCTAAGAGTTCTAATACTGTTTCAAAGTGTATAATGCTCTAGGAGGTACTATCCTTGAGGTGATTCACTTTGGTTTCATCTTCCTGTTATTAAATGATGGATCACCTGAAAGAAAAAGCCAATCAAAATTTCATTTCTCTGTGTATTTCTATTCCAGGGCTTTCATTTGCCTTTAATGACTTTCTCAGGCCTTCCTCTTGAGAGTGAGACCTTCCAGGGCTGAGCTCAGCCCAAACATGAAACTTTTGGGAAAGAGTTAGGAAAGTCTGTTCAGCTGTTTTTATAGAGGGAGGGAAAAAATAGTTATAAAGTACCTTTTCTCCTATTCCCAAACATAACTTAGTGTTTAGACTTTCAAATTAGCATGTTATCAGAACTTTGTGAGAAAGTGCAGAATTAGTTGCACAAGACTTGCATTTAAGATTCTTCCTTCTTTTCCCCTTACAGACAGCGTAGAGTTGTGTGAAGCAAAGTCTCTTCAGATGGTTGGTGAAATTGTGATGGAATGGGCTGATGGTGCCCTGCACAGTAAGCTGGTCAGCCATGGAAAATTTGGGTTCTTGTTTGGGTCTTATTCTATTCATTCTTCCTTTGACCTATCCCTGACAGAGTCTTCTCTAGGTTTGCTAAATAACTGATAAAATTCACCAATGAGTGCTGAGTGTAGCACTCAGGGCCGTTCATTCAACCATTCCAATATTTTTGTTGAATTCCTACATTATTTCATTTATTTACCTGAACAACCCTATGAGTGTATATTATCATCACCAATTTACATAAAAGGAACCCAAAGTATGGTTAGAATGTGTTAACTGCCCTTGGACATTAATATTGTGAGTGTAGAACTGAAATTCAACCCAGAGATTTGCCTGTTTGTAAAGCCCATGCTTTTCACCACCATAAATTATTGCTTCCTGGTACTCAGGTGCAGCTGGGAGACCTTGCTTACTGCTTATGTTACAGAAGGAAGAGTTGGAGGAACTGGGGATATTGAGCCTGGACAAAGAAGCTGTCAGGTCTTTGATTAATGTGGAGTGAAAAAGGGACAGATGGGGGCTGTGGATCCCTGTTGAGGCCACGTGATGAGAGATTTCAGTTCAATGTATAGAAGGACTTTCTAAGAGTTAGAACTCCCCAACAAATGAATTCAGTCCCCAGAGTGAAGAAACAGCTCCATAATTTGAGGTGTCTAATTGTGGCCTGAATAGTCACTTGGCAGGGCTGTGATATAATAGGGAAGATTCAGGCAGGTGTTGAATAAGTGAGTAGAATGGGCTTGGCCCTCCAGGTTGTGATTCAATGATTCTCTGGTCTTAATATCATGAATTTATACGACCCAGGATAAGTTTTTTCACCTGTTTAGACCTTAGATTCTCCATTTTTGAAGTTTATTTCTACCTCTACTGTTCTCAGACCCTATAGTTCTCAAAGCCAAACTACAAGTAAGGATGTAATTAAAAGTACAGATTTATTACTGTTTTAGCCTGACAGAGTTTAATATAATGTTGATATCTTGGGTTTCAAGCTCAGGTTGCTTAATTCAATCTTGGACACTTGAGACTGGAGTCTTCTTTTGCTAATGCTTTCTTGTTGTTTTTTTAGTCATTAATTCCAAAATTTGCTTTATTTAGCTCCATGAGTCACTGAGGAATAACTCTCTCAAAATATCCCTGAAGTCCTGATTTAAAGACTTTCTGGTCCTTTCAGAGCTAGGGTTCCAGTAGAGGATGGGATGGGCCAGATCAGGAGAGAGTGGTAGCCAGAGGTGGGACTGTGGCAAGCAAGGCTGGAGATCAGGGAAAGGTAACAGAGAAAGACTTGCATAGCCTTATGGTGACATTTCAGAAAGGTAGGCAAGCAGTTTTCAAGTAACCCTTGTGAAGGGTTGTTGCAAGGATTAGCTGTGTTAAATATGTATGACATACTTAGAATAGTGTGCCGGCCACACAATGAGTAGTATAGAAATATTGTCAATGGTTTTATCATTATTATTAATTTATGAATCTAATACAGTGATTGCATTTAGTAAATATTCAGTAAATATTTGTGGAATGGACAGAAAAATACATTGATAGCTTTTTGACAAATAGTTTAACAATAATTGAAAGGCAAAGTGGTGGCTGCACATTTGGGTAATGGTAAGATTTTTCCAGGGGAAATGGGAAAGCCCTGTAAACCCTGACATCCTGTTAATATTATGTTGTTCTTTTAACTGTCGGTCCAGATTTTTCACTGCTCTTCTTTTTTTATGATGAAATGTGGAAATTTGGAGGGTCTGTGGAAAATGTGATTATGGGATAAGTATTTACCACCAGTATGGCTTTTGCTAGCTTCTACGTCTGAATGAGTTTTTGTTTGAGCCAAACAGTTAAAAATTGTTCTATTTCTAAAGTTCTCCAAGTGACCGAAATGCCTCTAATTAGAAAAGAAATATTGCTTATTCATTCCTTATTGTTATTGCTAAATATATGCACATATTTATGTTCACTGGGCTAAATTGTCTGCTTCTCTATTGAAGAGTATATAGAGTCCAGTTCTTCCCGGGCATGTGTTGCCGGGGTCACTGGGTCCTATCTTGAGTCCTTGTTCAGCTGACCCCAGACCTCCTTCCTTGCAGCCCAGGTTGAGGCTGCATGGGGAAAAACAGGCAAGCTAGAGAATTGTCAAACTGCTTCTCACTTTGGGAAGCTGAAGAGCTATACAACAATGTCCCCAGGTACTCTCAGTGAAGCACACTTACGTAGGAGTTGAAACTGGGCTTGGATCAGACCCATCTACCAGTCATGGCAGGCTCATGACCAGGAGGCTGTAAAGGACTTCCAGACATTTAGAGACAGCAGATCACACAGTGAGTGGGGTTATATAAAGAGTCTCAGGCTGTCACCCTAATGCTTTCCATATTGAGATCACCACAAATGGGATCTGGCCTTCAGTCTTACAGGCCTGAGAACCAGACTTTTCCAGGGTACCCAGAACCATATATGTGGTTAGTAGTCAATAAATATTAGAAATGTATATTCCTATTTACTCTCACTTGGTAGCCCTACTGCCAAGTTTTGAGCATTCTCTTGCTGTAACCACCTAGGCCTTGAAATTTTCAAGTTTCTTTCATGCTCAAGGTATAAAGCGAAGGCACTGTTAACATTTGGAAATAAAGGATAAGCATGTTTGCTGACTGTTACTTCCTGCTGCAGCCTCCATTCTCTTGGCCCAAATAGGGAGCGATGTTTGCAGTGTAAACACATATGCAGCATCTTCTCTTAGATGAATGGAAACAAAAGTGTATTTGGTTTCTCAGGAGCCTGTCTAGAATGAGGAAGTCAATACTGGTTCGTAGACACATACAGAGTGTCGCAGGCTTCTTTGAAACCCATCTTTTCATTTCAACCTAAGAATGCAGCAGATAACCTTTTTTAAAAGAATGCCTGCAAAGAGATACCCATGGCTAAACTTCATGATAATAGTGGTACTTACTTTTGCTCAGCATTATAGTAAGTCCTCTCCATACATTGGTTTATCAAATCTTCACAAGAACCCTGCACACTATGTCATAATTCCCACTGTACAGTGGAGGAAACCGAGGCTCCAAGAGGTTACACAGTTTGCTTAGGTTCTGCAGCTAATAAATTGCAGAAGAACGATGTGAATCAGAATTCCACTTCTACTTCTTCGGCTCCTAACAGCAAGAGCAGAGGGAGAGAGGAGCCAAGCATGAAACAGAAGAGAAAGAGCTTGGCTAAGGCAAGAGGGAGGGGGAAACCAGGGCAGGACATAACTGACACTTGAAGGGGCAGCAAAAACATACCTCAGAACAAAGTGAACCCACTAGGTTTGCTGCTCTTCGTAATTTAACCCATAGTCAAATCATGTGGAAAGTGTTAGTGGTTTGACTCAGTGGGACTGCCAGAGAAACATACATTTAGAAAGTTGAAGGAGGCACCCCAACGATTGCTTCGTCTTGGGATAAGAGCTGGGCAAAGATCAAAGCAAGAGAAGACGTTCAGGAAACATTGCTTTAACTGCATGCAGGAGGAAACTTTTCACAACTGGAAAATGCAAGCCATTACTGCCAACCCCAGAGCATGGAGGCTTTACCTCATTAATCATAACTGTCAGGCTCCTCTCTGTAAACAGCAAGCTGTTGACATACAAAATATCTTCTGTTTCTCATGGAAGCAAAAAAGGGAGACGGTGACACACAAAAGTCATCAAAGTAAACGTTTGTTAGTGTCAAAATAAGATGCCCTGTGACCTTACCAAATACGTGGCAATGAAAAATTTTGAAGTTGTTGGAAAGCCTCAGAAGTTTTATATTTAGATATAGCTCATCTGCTTAAAGTTACTATGAAGAAAAATTGAGAATAAATAGAGATGCAATAATGATGCTAGAGATCATTAATAAAAGGAAGATGTCTGAACTTCAGTGTAATCACAGTGATTTTTGTGTATTAGTCAATCACGTCATACAATCCTGTGATTTAGTGAAAATCTCCACTTTCACAGGTCTGTCCATCCTAGCCCATCAAACAGGGTAGATGGGTCCATATATTGCCTCATGTGTCAGGAGAGCAACTAAATCTGATTCATGCATATACAGCTACCTTGGTGGGGGAGCGTAAAGTAGTCGGGAATCTGAGAGAGGCGCTACTAACATCAGATCCAAAGTGGGAGGTAGAGAAGAAATGAAGCCAAGTTGGGGCATTGGATCAATGCACAAGTTTGGGAAGAATGACGCATTATTCTGGGGCAAAAGCAATAATAGGACACATTCATAAGGATCAAGATCAGTTCCTGCTTTCTTTCTGCCATTAAGCCTCTTTCATCTCTAGTCAGCATGACAAGAGCTTTCCTGCTTCCCTTCTTGCTGCCCTCTCCCAGAGTGTGTAAATCAGATCACATCACTCCTCTCCTTGCATCTCCAGTGCACCAGAATGAGAATATTATCCAACTGGAAATTAGATAACTATTATACCAAATATTATTTCTTAATATCCCAGTATATGCTCTCCTTAGACCTCCAGTGCGTTGAAATTAGAATGATATCCACATTTCTCACCATGGCCATCTAGTTCCTATGTTCCCTGGCCCCAGTTCTCTCTGACTTCAAGCTCTTTAATTCCTTCTCTGATTTACTGTGCTGTGGCCACACTGGCTCCCTCACCCCTTCTTAACAGGCATAAAACTTGTGTGTGCTTGAAGGATTTTTTTCCTCATATTGTTCTTCTACCAAGAACCCTCTCTTCCTCTAATCTTAAGATTCCTGTCATTCTACTCAAGATTTAAGGCTCATTTCAAAGAGCTCCTACTTATTCAGAGAAGTCTTTCTTAATTATTTTATCTAAAACAGTATACATATCACTGCCTAACATTCTATTATGTATATTTTAGTTTACTTGTTATCTCTTCTTCCATTAGAGGGGTACTAATGAATTAATTAAATTTGCACATTCAAATGTTACGTCAAGGAGGGCATGGAATTTTTTTTTTTTTTTTTTTTTTTTTTGCTGCTGTATCCTGGAACAGTGACTGATACACAGTAAGCATTCAATAATTTATTTTTTTAAAGGAATGAACACATGAGTGACAGGCAGACTTGCAAGGAAATTGGTGCCTGGACAAGGAGTCTTTATATCTGGGTCAGTCCTGACTAAGTTTCTAGCTGTGACTGTTGGGCTACTGTTTCCAAGTAGTGAATACCACAGACGTTCCTGACAGATCGGCATCTGTGACATGTATTGTGATCACATGCACTAATACATGTGAAAGCGCTTGGAAAATATGATATTTAGCAAGAAGCCAGTGGCTCTTGGGCAAAAAGTCAGCCTCATGCATGTAGGTCTAAGATATTTATACTCTCCCAATGTAAAGCAGAGAAAAAAGGTTCTTTGAAAGAAATAGGGTCTGAATTTTTCCAATTAAGAAAATTATATAAGGAAAATGTTTATTTCACAGGCCATTTATCAAAGATCCTAGAATAGGAAGAGAGTTAAGAAATATATCTGGTTTCCTGCCTTCTGAAAGGAACAGCATTGTTAAGGCTTAAAATGGCAGTACAGGGGTCAGACTGCCTGCCTTAGCATCCATACTTGTCTGGCTGTGAGACACTGGGTAAGTCACTTAACCTCTTTGGGACTAAGTTTCCTCATCCAAAGAGTTCAGAGAATACGACATCTATTTGAAATACAATCCTGGGAGGATTATATAAAATAATGTTCAGAAATCATTTTGAGCAGTGCCAATTTAATAAATATTAGCTATTATTATCTTCCTTTTGCAACAAAGTGATGGAATTTTACAATACTGAAGGAACTTTCTCAAAATTGCACAGCTAATATATGGTGGGGCAAGATCTAGAACCCAGAACTTCTGTCTTTTGAAGTGCTGTGGATAGATTTAAGCATTTAAAGAAGACTTAAGCAATTAAGCATATTTAACACCTAAAATAGACATCGACTCTAAAACAAAGTATTATTGTAATAGTTTGTGTAAAGAAAAAAAATATGTACAAAGATATGGGTGAAAAGTGCTAAAAGAATGAACACCAAAGTGCAAATAGTCTGTGTGCAGCGGGGGAATTTGAGCATATGAATAATTTTATCTTCTTTGTGTTTTACTGTTTACCATGCTATTAGAATTCAGCAGGGATGAACTATATAACCAGAAAAAAAAAGTTATTTAAAAAGCAAAACAACAACTCCAGCAATGACACTGCTATGTCTCTTAAAAGTGTGATTATATCAATCCTCATATCATTTACAATGGTTCGCATTTTCCAGACAGTTCTAGTTCAGACTCTCGCTAAGCTCCCGTAGAACCTGCCAACGTGCCGGTCCCCCACACTGCCACACTAATTCTGGGTTTCGGCGTCATTTTCGTCACGTGCCCGTATACTATTTCTATCCCTGGTACCTCATTTGGTGGCACTGTAAAAATGTTTGATGAATGACAGAGCCATTGGGATTCTGACTCAAGAAAAAGTATTTTTTAAGACTACCCCAATTCCAAAATTACTATGATGATTCACAGAATCTCATTGTCTGTATTAGTGAATTATTGTTATACATTTCTGTATTTCATTTCTCACCAAGACTTATGTTGCTTTTGTCTTTTACATTAGAACATTTATAAACCACATTTCACACTTACGTTTCATATATAAGTATTCTTTATCAAGAAGATTTTAATAATCATCCTCTGTAAAGTTCCCTAAGGAAATTTGACCATATTACCCTTTAGGTTGATTTCCTATGTATAAGGGGTTTTTGTGGACATTTTTATTACTTGTTAAAATAGCTTATAATTTAAGTTTCAGGCTTTTCTCAGAAAGTTTTGAGCCTGTTTCTTTAGCAGAGTTATAAACGAGAGTTTAAAAGGCAGTGAAACTTATGTGAACCCAGGGATAGACTCTGGGTGCTGCCATCCATGACACGCCTGCTTCTGCTGGCTTCCGTAAGCATAGCTTTGGTTGCCACAGAGGCTAACGTGGCCTGGTGTTCTTTATCAAGACTGGAGAGAGACAGATACCTATCTTCAAAGAAGACATTCTTCAAAGTAGGCATATGGAAGTCTTCACATGGTCAGACTGGGAGTACAAGGATCAGTGGTATTAAACTGTGAATCATACAGAGAAAGCATCAATTAGGAATTTGTAAACAGAGGAGCCACTCAGCTTCTGACTGACAGTAGTCAGACATCTAAACTGCTGTAGGAGGTGGGCTGACTGACCCACAGGGGCCAGCATTTGGAGTGGACAGCTGTCAGCCTCAGTAGACCATGACACTTCACATTCTTCTTTTGTTTGATTGTATATCCTGCTAGACAATAATTACTTTAAAATGTGACAACATAGTGAAGTATATAAGACAACACACAGTTTTAACCTCGGGAAAATTACCTAGGGTTTCTGGGCCTAAGTTATAAATACAATGATAACAATAATAACAGTAACAAATAATATTTATAGAGGATGCACTCTGTGTCAGGTGCTATTCTAAGCATTCGGCATGTACTAATTCCTTTTATAAAATGCTTTCCGCATACAGTTTATTGTTGGAATTAGGGGAAATAACTCTGACAAAGTTCTTAGCAGAGGACCTGACCAATAATACGAGTTTTCAAAGAAGTTAGCTATTTCATTGTTATTATAAATAATAATGAATGCATCTTTCTTCAGCTAAGAATCTAAGAAGCTTTAAAAATTTTTGGCTAGATCAAGTTCCAAGGTTTTGTCATATTCCAGAAGTACCTGTAACTTAACCCAGGGCCTGAAGCATATTAAGTGATTGACAAATATTTATAAAAATAACAAATATTCTAAGTCACATGGATATTTTTATAAGTAGATTTCTCAGGAAAGAAAGTATGTAGTTTTCATCAGATTCTCAAAATATTTTATGATCTAAGAAATAAAGAACCACTACTTTGAAAAATAATTTGTCACCGTGTGAGTGATGAAGTCCTAACAAGAATAATGGGGAAGCAGGGACGACAGATCTGAGTGGCGCTGGCTCCCCACCCTGGGAGGACTTGGAAAGGCCTTGTGGTGCTTGCCTCTGAGTTCGAAGTCCAGGAGGGCTCCCTCTCCCAACTAGAAACACCCCCTGACCGTCTGGAGGCATTTACATAAGACTCTGGGATTACTGGTTGTTCATCTGCCATGAAAGGGTGATTCAATGTCAGATCATTTCATTCTGGTTTTGTAGGAGTCACTGACTGTTAACCCTAGAAAGAACCTCGTCCATCATCTACATCAGGGTTTTCAAATTTGGATCACAAGTGTCACCCCTCCTCACCCTGAATCATGGAAGACATTTCTGATTGGGGATGGCAGTCTTTACATCTGTGTCTTTTAAATCATGCGTAATTAGTACTGTATGCAAGCATTAGCAATTGGTTCAAATTAGTGTGTGTGAGGAAACAGTTTTCCATCCATATCACACATCTCATATCTTTCTGTTACAGTTGGGAAAATTGAGGAGATGACATTTAATACGTCCAAGGATTAGACTTGAGCACTGTAGAATGAGAGATATGAAAATTTTGAGGTATGAAGGTTGTGACTACAGACTACAATTATTTAAGTACCAAATATCATGTCTTTTGCTCATGCTGTTATTTTATCCTCATCTTTCCTGTAATAAAGAAGGAAATACTTTTAAATGATTTCTTACCACACACCAATCTAGAGGCAGCTAAAAGCAGGCTCTGGGTGATGAAATTATAAGTGATTAGTTTACGTATTATTCCATATGTTTTTTATTTTAAACAATCACATAGTTATGCAAAGGCTCAGGTCTCAGGCCGCTCCCCTCGTCTCTCAGTGTTCTTGAAAAGAGCAGTGTGGGAAAGTCCTGTACTTAAATCTAAGACCCCTGAACTGTGCAACTAGCTGAGGCTTAGTCCTTTTCTGGGATTCAGTTCCCCCTACTGCAATGGGAGAATATTGGACACTTCATAGGAAATCAAAACTGGATTCCTGTGCATAGAAGAGAAAAAATGGCTCATTGTTGAAGAGTAGATTATAAACATTTATTTATTTTCTTGTGTGTGTATGTGTGAGTCAAAAGAAAGCAAATTCAAGTGAGGATGAGAACTGACCAGGGAAAGACATGAAATAAAGCGCATTTCCACCTTTTTAAAGCATTAATTAAATAACAGAGACGTGGTTGCAAAATTGCTGAACGTCATCATAGTTTCTACAACTTTGAATGGGATCCTCCTCCCTCTACATTATGAGGGCACATAAGTTATAAGTCCTGTCATAAAATTTTCCAGTTGGTTCTATGGAAAACTGGAGAAAATTGGAGTTCTTAGGCAGACCAGCAGAGATCAAGTTCTGGCATGGCCTAGATTTCTGTTTCTTTTGAAGATCGTAAGGGTGGCCTGGGAATGGAGGGTTGCCAAATACGTAGCTACCCCTCTGCCTCTAGTATACACTCGAAGTAGACTGGCTTAAATCCCATCCTGCTCTTTCCTTTTGTATTGGCCCCTCTTTGCCATATTAAAAAGTTACAGATAGAAATTAGAAAATAAGCCAGTGTTACATGAGAACATATTTATTGTCTGAATAATAAAACTTGGTTACGGAGTTATTAAAATTCCCCCTACCTGAAGTACAAGTTTCCATAAACAAACAGAGGCAACTCTCCCAAATGAGAAATGAGAATACATTGGTAAACTAAATCATAGGCCTTTGGGGGTGCTTTCAAACAATCAATCTACTTCTTCGTAGTGGACCGTACATAGCACTGATGACACAGACATATAATGTGAGACATAGCAAACCAACATATCGACATGAGTGCACAACCACCGCAAAGTTGAGACTTCAATGTGGTCGCTTTAATTGACACACAATCACAGAAGCACTTCAGATATCTTCCTGCAAAGGATGATTTGCATATAGTTCCTAGCCAATACTCTTACCAAAAAAAATTTCCTAAAAACAAAACCTTAGAGATCATGGTAATAAATAAGAGAGAAAAGGTGAGGAAGGAACAAGCAACTTCCATCTGCATGCAAGCATGCAGATGAACATGCAGAGCACACCTCAGCCCCCATCCGAAACACAGGCAACCTTGACAGCTTTCAGAGCCCCGAGACACGGCTGAAAGCGGAAAGGAGCTAGGCACACTGCTTTCTAAGTATTTCCACAGAATCTCCAGGATGAGAAAGCTAAGCACTGCATAATTTATGTCCTTTTAGGTGTGGCTGAAACAGGTGTCTCTGCAGAGTTATCAAGCCTGTAGGAAAGGTGGGAGGCATGGTTTAAAACTTTCAGGTGACAAATCAATGGCAGGCACATAAATAAGGTAAAAAAAAACACTCAACTCCCACTTCTTTGAAAGAGGACTTCAGATCATGCTCCAAGTGCAAATCTGGATTAAAAAAAAATTGTAAGTATAAGAGAAATAGCCCTGTCTTCTGTTCCCCAGCCTCCACAGCAGGGTAGCTCTGATACCCTCTCCAGGCAGGGTGCCCAGTCACCTATACTTTAAGATAATCATTTTTCAGACGACCTAGTCGGGTCCCGTGGCTCCTGATGGTGAGGGCCAGCAGCTCATATCTGTCCCTGAGCCCCACAGAGATGGCGAGCGTTTCCTTCAGCAGGGATTTGGTGTGGACCAGCATCCCCAGGAAGTCCTCATTGAGTCTGCTCTCCTGACGGCTGTCCTGTTCCTGGCCCTGCTTGAACTTGCTTTCCAGTTCAGTGAGGGACTTGTCGGAGTTGGAGTAGGCATCTCCGATCTGGTGGGACTCCCGGCGCAGGTACTTTCCGTAGCTCTCTTCCCCGTCCAGGTCATAGGAGATGCTCTTACTGATGCCCTCCAGGACCCGCCCAGCATCCTCCACCTGGCGGCCCAGCACAGTGAATTGTTCCCGCAGGGTGAGGCTCAGCAGACGGCTGGCCTGGCTCCCCTCCCCCTGGGAGCAACGCCGGTGGTCACTCACCCTGAAGAGCAGCTGGCACTTCTCCGGGTCATCGTTCTCCTCGTAGTCCCCATCGGGCACAAAATAGTGGTGCAGCGTCCCATTGGACATCTCTGGGTAGAGAGGGCCATCGAAGTAGCCCTGGCAGAGGTGGCAGAAGAAACCCATCCAGAGGAACTTCAGGAACATCATCCTGTGTGTGCAGGATGACAGGGGACCCCTGGAGAAGACTTTTCACCCGGGCGCGAGAAAGGGGTCCCCCTTGGGAGTCAGCGCCTCCCTGAGACGGCGACAGCCTCAGTCCCAACCGGCTTGCTGCACCCTGTCCCCACCTCCCCAGCAGGCTTCATGTGGCTGTGGCAACAGCGCCTGGGTAGCAGGGTCAGCAGCGCAGGATGCACGGGGCTCTGAGGCTGGGCGGCTGGAACTCCGCAGGCTCTTTCCGCAGGGATCACAGGGCTCTGGCTGGACGCTGGCTCTGTCGCCTGAGCTCACTCTCGGAGTTTCCCCCTGCTGCTGGGAGATGGATCCTGTAGCTGGAGAGAAAGACTGGTTCTTGCCCTCTGGTACTATTTCAACTTCTGGACTGGGTGGGAATGCGGAGCTTTTCCTTTGGCTAATGATATCCTGAGGATCTCTCTGCTCTCAAATTACAGCTGGTTTCGTCACTTGGAAGCCAGGGAACAAGTTTGGAAAGAAACCTCTCATCAGGTCTCTGTTATTAAAGGTACAGGGTCTCTTTTTAAAGATTGGAAGGAAGACCCTAAAAATTAGAATTTGGCTTGAAGGAAAAAATGGGGATGGGATAGGTAGAATTCTCATAACAAAAAGATTGGTTTGCTATCAGTGGATTGGGAGGAAGAAGGGTGATTACCCTAGAGAAATGACATTTCACATTTTTAATAAGGATCAGTTAGATGAGATTCAATGAGTATGTCTTTCATGTAAAAAGTTTGTGACTTTGAAAGCAAATTTGAAGTATAGAAAGTGGCAGTTTGATGTGAAAATGGTTAGTTAAAATTTATAATAACACTTTGTATGCAATAGGAAATAGAAAACTGATTAATGCATGGTTGCAAGTATATATAAGAATAAAAGTTGAAATGGAATTTTGCCAGTTTAATAAGTAAATGGACAAGTGAGGTAATCGTTTAATTTTATGAAAAAAAAAAAACAACTCCATGCTAAGCTGCTACATTGTATCTTTAACTTGACACCTTTATAGCTCTTACCTCTTTTAGGGCACTTAAAAGTTTTTGAAGAATATAGAGCTGGTAGTGTCCCTGTTTTCCAGATGGAGAAACAAAGGGACATGATGTTAAGCAAATTGTTTATAGTCACAAAGTTATGTTGTAGTTAATGTTGTAGTTGAGCCAACACTTATTAATTCCCAGGGTCTTTTAATTTAGGGAAAAAGTACTTTTTTTAACTGGCCATTACAATTTCTGATTTTTAATTGATTAGCAAATGGCCATCCTCAGGCCATCTAATTTGTTCAACAATGTTTATGGGGCACTTCCTATAAACCACAGTCTATTCAAGTCTTGTGAACAGAGCAATGAATAAAAAATAGAGACAAATCCTTGCCCTCCTGAGCTTACGTTCCTGGGAAGTGGAGAGAGGATTAAATAAGATAGAATGTCTGTCGGGTAGCAATGGGGTTGTAGAGAAAAGACAGGGAAGGAAGGGGAAAGCAAGAGGCAGCATTCCTATTCCCGTGGTTATTTCGTGTTTCTGACTTGAAATCTAACTGAAACACCCATATGGTTTGCCTGTGTTTATACTTATCGCCCTCTTCAAGGCACAGGGGACTGGTATCATTCAGACCCACAGTGCCATACAGTTTTGAGACTGTGACATTTATTACCATCACTTTCACTGCCATGAAGCCAGACTCTTGGATAGACATGAGAAGTCTTGTCAGATAGGTGGATATTTTGTTCATGTGGTGTCGTGTGCATAGATTTTTGAGACATGCTGATTGCACATTTTTTCAATGTTAACCAATTTATTTCCTAACAACATATAGTTTTATATGTATTTTTATATATTAGCCCCATTTTACGGATGAATAAACAGAGGTTAGGTAACATAGCTAGCACATAGTAAATTTCAGATCCAAGTGCTTTGACTGCAGATTCCATGTTCATAATTATTGCACTACATTGGACTGAACTAATCCTGAGCCACACAGTGGCCTGCATCCTTAATGAGCACCTGAAACAAACATATGTCTTCTTTGTCCAAAAGCAGACAGCATATTAAAAAATATGTAACAAATTTGCATGTCATCCTTCCACAAGGACCACGCTAATCTTCTCTGTGCCGTTCCAGTGTTAGTCTATGTGCTGCTGATGTTGCAACTGTCTGCACATTTTCATTCTTATCCACACACCTGGCATCATGAAAACAGAGACCAAAGGAGTTTCCTTAGTGTTGATGCTCACTAAAAGACTGTGGCTATTTTCACTGTACAGGTTTGCCTTGCTATTCCAAAGCATAGTGTTTCTGTGCAATGTTTTGTAAGCCAAAATGGCATAAAGTAATTACTGTTAATTTATAAAGGAAAAATTTGGGAGCATTCCCAGACCCCCAAAATAACCTACCAAATCATACCAAATTACATATAAAACTTAAAATAACACTCACATAATAGTAAAAGCAGGAATGATATGCTACACTGCCTATGTAATGTGGAAATAATGTATATACAGTGTATTTTTACTTACAAGGGCCCACTGCCTCTATAACCGGCTTGCTGCAGAACAAACACGGAACACTATTTTCACTTTGGGCTTTTTTTTGGAAAGCAAAAATATTCTTTGGATTTCTTTTCGTTAGTGAAAACAGGTACTTTCATAAAAGTGAAGTGGCACAAGGTGAATT
The DNA here is from genome assembly GCA_039655065.1 of Glossophaga mutica. Classification (NCBI taxonomy): domain Eukaryota; kingdom Metazoa; phylum Chordata; class Mammalia; order Chiroptera; family Phyllostomidae; genus Glossophaga; species Glossophaga mutica. The sequence continues at coordinate 28,310,664 of CM077308.1, forward strand.
TCTGAAAAGTTAAGCATACCTACATTCCAACAGAAAACTGCAACCACCCTGACTGGTGTGGATCAGTGGATTGAGCACAGTCCTGTAAACCAAAGGTCACCAGTTCCACTCCTGGTCAAGGCACATGCCTGGGTTGCGGTCCAGGTCCCCCAGTTGGGAGTGTGCGAGAGGCAACCAACCTATTTATGTTTCTTTCTCTTTCTCCCTCCCTCCCCGTTCTCTAAAAATAAATGCATAAAATCTTTTTTTTTTTTTTTAAAGAAAACTACAATGTTCTCCAGTTGAGAAACTGAACTTTTGGACTCAAGAACCAGATTGCTTCATCCCTTTTCCCTGGGACATTCACAAGTGACAACAGATGGATTCAAATCGCCTGCTTGACAGAGAAGGGAAGGAAACGTCATTCTGATTCACTCCACTTCCTGCACAATCCCTCCCTGACGTACTAACTAATTCTATTAAGTACACCTGTATTAAGCATTTACGATCACTTGTCCTGTACACGTAGGGTGCAGTGTTAAGTTAGGTACAGATGCAAAAGTGTGAAATAAATAATTTCAGCCTACAGGGAGCATGCTCTCTGGTTTGATATACATGTATGCACACACACATAATCAGAGTAAGAATGGCTAGGAATATTTACTTTTTCCTGCAATTAACTTATCTAAAGATATGAGCTCTGTGCTACGTACCAGAAAGGAATCTTTGGTGCAAGGAACTGCAGGTCAAACTCAATCAAGTTAAAAGCAGAAGGAATTCGCTGACTTACACAAAATCTGTGATGAGATTTTCAACCTATCTCTGGTCCAAAATCTAGTTTTTCTATCACTACTTTTTGGATTTACTTTCTCAGCTTATATTCACTCTTGGGCAGTCTCTTTCATTTGTGTTTCCGAGATGGCTATGAGTGTCGTTGGGGACTTCCTTCCTCATGTCTAGCAAAAATGCCAGATTAGATTTTCCAGTAGCTTAAATGCAGGTCCTCCAAATCAACCTTGGTGGCCACAGTTAGCCTGATTTTGATCATTAATCCATCCTTGAACCAGGCTGATTGTAGCCAGAGGTTTAGAATAAGCCACTGGGCTTAGACAATAAGGGCCCCGTTCTGCAGCTGCAGGCAAAGTCACATGCCAGCTACATGGCTGGGGATTTCAGGGTCCTGTTTAGGAAGGGTAAACTATGAGAATAGATTCTGGGGAAGTAACTACAAATGTTCCCCCTATTCCATGCCTTTGTCTTCCTTAACCACTTTTAAAAGACACAGGCATCCTTCTGTCCTCGGATACTAGTAAGTGTTTAACAGCTGGCTCTATGGAAGAAAAAGCTCCCTTTGTAGCACTTGCTGATTTCCATGTCGTAAACACTCCCACAGTGGCGGATATCACTGAATGCGGAATTGGGAACACGGCCGTGGCACACCAGTACCGAGCATTTCCATCACACACATGCAGTAGATGCAAATGACCCCAAAAGCATAGAAAACACTGAAGTGTAGTAAAATAAGAAGTGATTAATCTTATGTCTCCTTTACTTTATTTAATTATATGTTTATATAACAATTTTAATAATGACTATGTCTAACAACTGACTTGCAAAATTCCCACAAATCTAACAATTGGTTCTCACGAGAAGGTGCTAGTAGGCACCAGCATAACACAACCTTTTGCACTAAACACTTCATCTTGTTCACTTTTAAAAGGTACTTATTTGTACTGGGTTGGCCAAAAAGGTCATTGGGTTTTAAGGTAAAAATAAATGACACAATTTTCATTTTCACCAATAACTTTATTGAACAATGTATTCACTGTTTTGCTCCACTACCTTCTGTGAACTTTCAGGCAGCTTCATAATTTCATCTTCATAATTTCATTTCAAAACTTTTTAACTTTTTGAGCAAGCAACTGTTCCACATGTCTTTTGCAGTCTTCCAGCCATCAGGGAGATGCAAATTAAAATCACAATGAGATATCACTTCACACTGCTCAGAATGGCCAACATAAACAAATCAACAAACAACAAGTGCTGGTGAGGTTGTGGAGAACAGGAAACCCTAGTGCATTGTTGGTGGGATTGCAGACTGGTGCAGCCACTGTGGAAAACAGTATGGGATGTCCTTGAAAAACTAAAAAGGGAACTGCCTTTTGATCCAGCAATTCCACTGCTGGGATTACACCCTATGAATCCTGAAACACCACTTCAAAAGAGTCTGTTTACCCCTATGTTCATAGCAGTGCTGTTTACAATGGCCAAGTGCTGGAAACAGCCTAAATGCCCATTGATAAATGAATGGATCAAAAAACTGTGGTACATTTACACAATAGAATACTACATAGGAGAAAAAAAGAAAGAACTCCTACCTTTCACAACAACATGATGGAACTGGAGAGTATTATGCTAAATGAAATAAGCTAGGCAGTGAAAGGGAATTGAAATATTTTCCATTAATAGGATTTTGTAAAGACTGAAATAAATGGAAATCCAAAAGTGCAATGTCTGATGAATACAGCAGATGAATCAGAAATTTCTAGCTAGGCTGTAACAGTTTTTGCCTAGTCATCAAAGAAATATGCATTCTTGTGTTACTGATGGAAGATTATGTATTTTCTCTTGATTAATTCCAGGCACTTTTCTTTTTCTTAATTTTATTTATTTATTTTTAGACAGAGGGGAAGGGAGGGAGTGAGAGAGGGAGAGAGACATCAACGTGTGGTTGCCTCTCACATGCACCCTGCTGGGGACCTGGCCTGCAACCCAGGTATGTGCCCTGACTGGCAATAGAACCAGAGATCCTTTGGTTTGCAGGTCAGCACTCAATCCATTGAGATACACTACCCAGGGTGTATACTTTTCATTGAGTGCCACAGGTGGTCTAATTGGGAGCAGTCTTTGTCGGAGTTAATCATTTGGTTTTCTAGAAATAGCTCATAATAGAGGACTCCCTTCAATTCCACCATATACACAACATCACCTTCTTTGGGTGAAGACTGGCCTTTGGTATGTTTGGTGGTGGTTCGTATTACATGCCCCATGATCTCTTTTGTTCCATATTATTGGAAAGTATCCATTTTTCAATGCCCATCACAATCTGTTTTAAAAACAGAATATTTTTCAGTATGTTTAAGTAGAAAATATCATGTGGAAATCCAGCCAAGAAGGTTTATTTTTGCTTCACTTATGTGGAACCCACACATCAAAGTGATTAACATAATCAACCTGGTGCAAATGCTTTTCAACGCTTGATTTGGATATTTTGAGTATGTCAACTATCTCCTGTGTGGTATAACATCGATTGTTCTCAATTAATATATTGATTTAATTGCTATCAACTTCAGCTGGTCTACCCAACCAAGGAGCATTGTTCATCAAAAGAAATCTCTGGCATGAAACTTGATAAACTGCTTTTGACACGTTTGTTCAGTCACAGCAGCTTCTCCATACACTGCACAAATCTTTATTTGTGATCCAGTTGGATTTTTACCTTTGTTGAACCAATAAAGCATAATATGCCAGAAAAGTTGCTTATATTCATTCATCTTTAATATTAAAATGGGTACACAAAAATTTACAATTTTGATAAGTTTTTACAAAATGTATGCTGGTATGACAGCTGTCACAACACGTTCTAATAAAATTGTTTGAAATGAAATTAAAGACAACTAACTACTTCTACAGCCATGTTACAGAAAACTGAATGAACATTCTGGCCAGCCCAACAGGCTCACATGTGCCCAATTTCACCTTGGGCCAGTCTACTGGAGTCAAAGTTAAGGTGGGTTTCTGAGGGTCAGTCTAAAATAAATGGAACCAGAGGAAATTTCCAAACACAGACATACCAGAGGACTTTGAAGAGTAAGTAGAAGAAGCACCATCTGCTGATAGAAAGACAGCTGAGCCTAAGGCTGGAAATGAGCGACAGAATTAAAGGGCAGGAACAGGGTAGATTCAAGAATAAAGGAGGACCTCAGCAGCAGCAGTGGCCAGAGTCGAGTAAGTAAGTGAGCTCTGTTGTCCAATACCAGCTGCTTATATATAGTTACAGCTGTGCAGAGCTAGCAGGGTTGGCTAGCTTCAAACTTGCTCATCTTTTATCCTTTTCAGTGCACTTTAAAATCTTGTTCCTTTGGTCCAGTTACCACTTTAGAGAGGGAAGCAACATCTCAGGCTGGTGCCATGAGCCTAAAGACCTGTAAGATTCCGTAAGCTCTGTGGTTTCCATTTGACAAAGGTTTCTGGGATCCCCTGGCTATTTCTAATTATGTTACTAAAAGTTTTCTAGAAAAGGGGCTTGTATGCACTAAATAAAAGGAATGTTGGAGAGGTGAAGTCCCACTATACTCTCGAAACCCACAAGGGACCTCTGGGAAGTGGAAGCTCTCACTCTTAACATCCCTCTAAAACTGTAAGACTGAATTCCTATACCATGAAAAGAAGGAAAAAAATACAAAAAGGCTTAGCCTGGACCAGAGTAGGGATCTGGGTGGGAGAAGAGAAGAAAAGAAGAAAAGGGGAGGAAGATGAAGAGGACAGTATTTACCACTTTGAGGTTATTTGATCAATTAACAAGCAATCGATAGCAATTTATTGAGCAGCCATTGTTTACAGAGGGTAGGAAGGAGAGAGGAAGAGAAATGGATGAGAGAGAAATGAAAGAGAGAAGTAGGTAGGGAAGGAAGGTAGCAAGCAAGCGAGGAGGAAAAGATGGAAGAAAAAGGAGGAAGAGAGTGGAATAAATTTTGATTATTTTCTGTGCTATTTGTCACATTAACTCAGTGAAGTGATTATTATTGTTTGCTGTAAGAATATTGGTTAAGAGCTGAGGAGAATTAATTAACAAGAACAATTACAAAGTTCTCATTAGACAGAGGTATTAAAACACACCTATGAAGATATAATTAGAATGCTTATAAGGAAGTAGGTATAATGTGGGAAGTGCTTGGCTGGTTCTCCCAATCTTCTTCTATTATTCAGAATAAGACACACTGTGGTAAGAACGCTCACACCAAATTCAAGTCTGCTGCAAGCCAAGGTGACTCAGTAACTCTCCTCTATGCTTAAGTGTAATGTCATTTCCTCTCATGTCTTAACTCTAATGTCATTTCTTCTAAAAGCCCTTCCTTGATTTCTGGATTTTAATTAGTTCTCTCTATCATTCCATTTTATATCACCCTGTTCTTTTCCTCCTGGTACTTTCCACTATTTAAACTGTGCCTTAATTTAGGTATTTATTTGTTTTAGGTTTGTCTTTACAGCTTGACTTACACTACATGAAGGTAGAAATCTGTTCACTTCTCTCCACTGCTGGGATCAAAGGAGGTACTTAATGAATACATGTGAGCACCCTAGGATAAGCTGGTCACATCCTCGTTAGTGTTTTGAGTAATTGTTTTTGTAGTTAGTGTTCAATGGTACATTTTTTATTCTTTTGTGGTGCAATTGCATTTTATTTTATTATCCATTAACCTAATATTTCCCTCACACTTGCCTGTGTGTTCAAGGTAGGGATGTGTTTTATTTACCTTTATATTCTTTGTAATTAGCACAGAACCAATCGGATATCCAAATATTTGTTAGTTGTCGAGATAACCAAACTGTAGAATTTAAGGAATTCTACTTAATGAGAGTCAGATAATCTATCTGCATACATGTTTTATCTGGCCAAATCAGCCAGTGATGGCTCACACTTAATCTGGATGATCCTGGCAGAGGAGATGGGATAGAGTGCTGTGAATTCTAATATTTGGAACATTCAGAAGAAGGGAGTATCACTCAGAAGGCTGACTTTTGACCCATCCTAAGTAAATTGTGTAGCAGTTTGTACATACAGTCCTAGAATATTCTGGGCTGTAAACTGCAGAGGCATCAGACCACCCTCCAGGGTAATTTGCTCTTGTCCTGGTAAAAATTTTTTATTTCTCTGCTGTTGGAAGTACCTACCCTGGTTTATGATCCAGCTAGCTTTGAGAAAAACCAGACCTCATTTATTTCCCTTTTTGAGTGGTCTTCTTTTTTTTTTCTCATCACTTGAATGATCAGTTCTAATAGAACTGGAAGAGATGAGAAAAGGAAGAGAAATGAAGTATGAAGAGAGAACATAAGTCTCACTTCAGTTGTGCAAGCACTTCGTTCTATATGAGCTGATATACGAGCAACCACATGGGAAAACAAGTCGTAGGTGCAGCTCTACACTCTGTAAAGGTTGTAGGGGGCACAGGGTACCAATAGCCTGTAAATGGAAATGTAAGTTTAGGATCATAGAAGAAGGACCTACGAAACCTATGATGATTCGAGGGAGTGGAAGCTCACATCTAAATGGAAACAGAACAAGTGTCATGAAATTTTTAGGCCAAGAGCCACTGACTAAGGTTACTGAGGAACCGTGGGGCTGAGTCAGTCCCTTATTCAAGGCTGTTTCTGGTCTTAATAAAACTCATAAAGGAGTCCACAGAATGGCCAACCAGAAGCCCCTCAGGTATCATCTGGAGTAGGGAGTGGAGGGATGTGGCAGGGTTAATAATAGCATTTCTTTTTTTTTCTTTGTTAGAAAACAGGAACAGCTTCCATGCTTGTGTTTCTTAGTTCTTGGAGGCCTCTTCTTTTTCAAGATCCTAAAGATTTAAAAATTGTCCAGCAGTGAACAAGTCCTTGATTACATTTGGAATCCAAATCCAAATCCAACTTTTAATTCTAAAGAAATGCAGTTGGAAGAGGATAATAGGGGCTATTTTGAAGATGAGTCAAAATGGGCTTGCCATTATTGCCTTTGGGAGAAATGTGAATACATTTCAGAAAGCTTATTTCCAGATCCAAGTTCCAGGGTGGACCCAATTTACTCCACTTCTTACTTTTCAGCTTTGCTTATGTCGCCTACTGAACACACCCTTCACTTCTCACTTCCTTCACCTACTCCTCACTTGGCCCTTGTTGCTGAGGACCCTGATGATTAGATGTCAGACAGATGGAGGTAGAAGAATAAGCTTTATCTGGAGGTTAGCTATAAAACAATTCACTTAGATATAGTCTTTAGGTCTTGAATCTTCATTTAGACAGGCTCTTGCTGAAAACTTCTGACCAAGTTCAGCGTAGATGCTTTAACAGATATTTGTTGATAGAAGTATGAAGCAAATGGTTACGAAATAAAGGAGGTTATCAATTTAATATTGAGCACATGTTTTGAACCATAGACATGAGAGGACTAATGATACAGATTTGAAATGCAATTCATTAGTGTGGTTAAGGCTTTTCAACCGTGGTTACATATCATGTAGCCAAAGATTATTTAGACAAGAAAAACATATTCCTTTATTGATGAAATTTTCCTGTAAAGTTTTGTTCATGACCAACAATTGCTTTGTTGGGAGTGAGTCTGCATCACCACCTGTCATACCTACAGTATACTATGCTATTGCAGCTCTCTAAAGAATGAACAGCAAATAAAACAATGTAAACAGCTATAAAAGGAAGATGGAGTAGATTTGGTTACATAATAAAGAATATGTAAAAATCATTATAGTCGCATTAAATGACTTGGAACAACATTTGCAACACATTTTGATAAGAAATGTTTAATATTCTTAGTGTATATTGTGGTCATAGAACTCAATAAGAAAAACACTACAAGCCCAGAAGATAAATGCATAAATAGGCATTGTTGAGTAGAGAAAATTACATACCAATTTAACATATTATGTAATCTTGCAAGTAATGAAAAACCAAAACTGAAAATAACCATGGAATAATGTTTATCCTAATATCTTAGTATAAAATAATTATGTTTCTTAATGCTACAATGGCACAGAAAAGCAAGCATTCTTGTATATTGAATGTGGGAATATTAATAGGTTTGACCTTTCTGCAAAGCAGCATGGCTAGTTGCATTGGGAGATGTACAATTTTTTGAATAAAATAAAATAAAATAAAAATTTTCATAACCTTAGACTTAATAATTTTGTTTACAGCATACATACCAGAGCCATTAACATAAATGCATAGAAAGATTTATGAGTAAAGCAGTTCATTGTGTCACTGTTTCTAAGAATAGAAAGCTAGAAAAAAACAGATGTCCCAAATAGAAAAAAGCTAAATATATGATGCATCCACATGTTGGAAATATTTTGCATCTTTTAAAAATTAAATTTAAAGTTATTTTAATAAAATGACTATTACTAAAAATGATAAAACTATTTTATTAACCACTTTTAATATAGTAAGTTGAACTGTATTAAAAATGGTTAATAAAATAACAGTAACAACAAAAACAGCAATGCGGAACCAAGGTGGCAATACGACAAAAGGCAGCGTGCTTACTTCTGTGGAGGGAGTCCAGCAGCCCCCTTTGTCTGCAGCAGATACGTTCCACAATCGGCAGCGGATGCCTGAAACCATGGGTGGCACACCTGTGTGTGCTATGTTTTTTCCTATGCATATTGTGCATACCTGTGATAAAGCTTAATGTATAAATTAGGCACAGTAAGAGATTAACAACAACTAATAACAAAATGGAACAATTATTACAACGTAGTGTAATAAAAGTTGTGTGAATGTGGTCTTTCTCTCAAACTATTGTACTGAACTCAGCCTTCTTTTCGTGATGACATGAGATGACACAATGCCAACGTGGTGAGATGAAGTGAGGTGGATGACATAAGCCTTGCGGAGCCTCGTGGAGCTCCTGACTTCATATTCTTTTGGGGGAAATGCTTCCCCGGCATTCCCATCCTGGGTTTGCAGACTGCAGGCTTTCACCTGGATTAGTCTTTGAAAGCACTTGTCTCTGGAGCCAGATACCCAAGCCTCTGGAGCCAGATACCCAAGCCTCTGGGTTCAGGAGCCTCTGATAGATTCCTTCCATGGCTGAAATTAAACCAGTATGTTCCATTCCTGTAGACTCTGAGGTTAAATTTCTAGATTTTCATGAACTGGAATTGTTATTGCCAGTGTTATAGGTTGGGCTATAGGGCAAAGTCAGGCGGAGATGCAGTCCTCATGTGCTGCAGAGTTGTTTTGTGAGGAAGCCTCTATCCTAGACTAAGTAGACAGCTCCTCACCAGAAATTCTAAAATTAATGAATTATAGTCAAGGTAGATAATCTAAGACCGATGAATTTTAATCTTTTTTTCCTTTCTTACTTCCAAGACCCTTGTATATTTATTAAGACAGCTGCTTCATAGATTTTTTTCCCTCACACCATCACCTAAACGGAAGGGATTTCTATTAGGTAGCTTCATAGCCTAACTTATATCTTGTAATATTCAGAGAAAAAAATCCACATTATTAGATATTTAGCATGTTTTTTCAATTTTATTTCTTTTACTATAAACGAAGGTTCCCTTCAGGGATATTTAAACCGAGTTCGAAGATGCCTTGTTGTCCACGATGTTGTTGTATAGAAAATGGGGGAGAAAGGTATAATTTCCCATTCTCAAAAATGACAAAGAGAGCAGGTTTTAGTAATGTTTAACAACAAGATTTGTTTTGGCCTTGACACTAGTCACGGAAAAAATCTTTCGAAGTATTTATTTGCAAAGCTGTGAAAAATAAAGATGCAGTTTGGATTTTTAACAAAGTTTAAAAATAGAGCATGTACCACCAGGGAGGTCTGTCAAGTAACAAAGTAACTGATGGCGTTTAGAGACTCTGTACAGTACGTAAAGATAGAAAATCACTTGTTCTTCAAAACAGACCAGTGTCTGGTACAAACTGACAGCAAATTACAGTTTATAAATAAGGGAACAACAAGTGACTATTAATAACACTGTTATGACAGCATAGTAATATAATAGGATTGAAGATGTTTAATGGAGAGATGACAGAATAAGAATGTTCTCAGTCTTTTCTTAGAGATTTTAGGTAGCATTAGGGACAATGAGCCACTTCCCTGCTGGGTATGGCACTGGGTCAATGTGTGTTTGGGTAAAATGAGTTCGAGGCTCTCCGCCTGGGGTAGATGACCCATCTTCCTCTGTTCTCCTTCCAAATGGTTTATTGATAATGGCTTTATCTCAAAAGCAGGAGCCAAATGGAAAAGGACAAAATGATCCAAGGAGAAGAAAATATTCTTGTCAGGAATGATAAAAATAAGTTTAAAAATAACAAAAAGTGATTCGACGTTAACATTTTGCTTTTCAATTGTAGAATAATTTTTGCAATCTCCAGTTAAAGGAAAGTATTTCTTATTTTTAACTTCCCGGGCCCTCCTTGGCTCAGGTATGGCTGCATTCCCAAGCTGTCTCAGGAGAAGAAAGGGGTTAGTTCTGGAATGGTGAATTTGTTATTGTCTGCACTGTGGAACTCACTGTGGATGCAGAGCTCCAACAGCTGACAGGAAAGAGAAAAAGTAAGCATTTGGATGTTTGGTCTGTACGAAACCAAACATCAGGCTTTTTGGATACATCCAGATCTTAGATGTTTGGTAATATGTAGGCAAAATGTTTCTGTATTTTCCTCTTACTCTAGGTATTTTAATATTTTGGGATCCTGGCCTTTGAATCCTAAATGTGGAGAGGTTTATAGGTATTTTAGTGTGAGGAAGAAAGACTATTGATTGGAAAATGCCATCCCAAATACTAAAAACAGAATACCATCAAATCACATGAACTCAAATATTATAGGTAAACTTAAGATACTAATGTGTGTGTGTGTGTGTGTGTGTGTGTGTGTGTGTGTGTGTATGATTTATGCTTCTGGAAAAGATGGAGTAACAGATTAAATACCCTCTAACTAAAACACCAGGCATAGTACATAAAATAAGGGTTTTCAAGACATCGGGCACCAGGTAAAGGAGAACGGTGACCTATGAAGTGAGGGAAACCGGACATGGTGTAGGGAGGAGTAACCCAGGTGGAGCCTAGTGGCCTCCCTGAGTTGAGAAAATGGGGCCTGATATTCAGGGAGGCTAAGCTGGCGGAGTTCACAAACCAGAGTAGCAGAGAGGGCACATATAACTGCACAGAGAAGGACCTCCGGAGATCTGCAGGCAGTCTTGCTCACATCTTCAGATGAGTACTGATCAGCACATGTGGGTAAGGAAAGTACTGACAGTAAAGAAAGAACCACACTGAAGGATCAGAGGAAACAGTCTCTAGAGCTTGCATGGGGCTAGAAGCGGGTCCAGTTCCAACCAAGCAGTGTGGAAAACTCCATTATTCACTGACTGTTGGGTAGATTAGTTAAAAGAATTTTGCTACAGTAGTGAGGAAATATTGACCGTATTCTAAATGCTGTTCTGATCCAGGACATAAAAGCTTACAAACAAAACCTGATAATATCAAACCATTTCCAAGTAATGCACCCAAACCCCAAAGCAAAATACAAGAGTGTCAATAAAGGAGGAAGATATGGCAGTGGAGTAGGTGGAAGTTAGGCTCACCTCCTCCCAGGCCTGAACTGGAATTACAATTACATTACAGAACCATAAACCTGATTAACCAACTGCAGACTAGCTGGACAGAAGTCTCATAACCAAGGATTTACTGAAGGAACCCCACCAAGACTGCTCAGAAAGGCAGAGACCGGAAGCAGGCTGGCCTTGCACAATGTGTGATGTGTGAAGGCTGAAAATCCAGAAGGACATCTTAGCTGCAAAAGTCCCCCATTAGGAAGATGGGATCTCAGCCCCACACAGTTTCCTAGCCTCTAGCAACAGAGCTGAGAAGAGGTATCCGAATAACATCTGGCTATGAAAATTAGCAGGAATCCTGTCCCCAGGGAAAGACTGGAGCATGCTAGTAACCCAGGAGTCCTCTTAAAGGGCCAGCACACAACGTTTTGTTTGCAGAGAGTCTTACAAGTATAGATCCAGTGGTGTGGCTCTGGGAAGAAAGCTGAGGGGACAGCAACCAAAGTCCCTATGCTGAGTCCATTTCCCACACTTCACACAGATGCCACGTTTCCTGCCGGGAGCACTTTCCTCTAAACTGCGTTGGACTGGAAAGACTGTGCAAGCTCACCCTCCTAGCATCTTTGCTGTCCCACTCTGGTGAGCTCACACCTTCTGGAGGAGTCTGCTGCCTAAGCCTGGGGTATAGACTTTCTTGAAGTGATCTTGACGAAGACCTTGGGGAGAATCAGAGGCAGAGTTGTGTGGCTCTGGGACAGAGACCCTTTCCCCTCCTCCACACAACACACTACAGCAACAGAGCTGCCTGTGGAACCCTGTGCCCACTCCTGTGGGCTGGAGTGCCTGGGGAGCATACCGACCCCTCATGGTGGCCTGTCCACACTGCAGGAGGGAGTAGCTGCTCCAAGTGCCCGCCCAAATCAGCCAGGCCACTGCAAGCCAGAGTGGCTGTGTCAATCCCCGTAGCTAGCCAGAGGGTCGACCCCACCCACAGATGGGCCTACCGCAAATAATAAAACCAAGACCTGATTCTTTGAAAAGGTAAACAAGATTGAAAAACCTTTACCCAGACTCATAAAGAAAAAAGAGAGGAGACTCAAATAAATAAAATCAGAAATGAAAGAAGAGACCTAACAACTGATACCATAGAGATAAAAAATGATTGTAAGAAAGTATTACAGAATACTATATACCAACAAACTGGATGATCTGGAAAAAATGGATACATTTGTAGAAACATAAAGTCTTCCAAAACTAAATCAGGAAGAATTAGAAAATAGGAACAGAGCAATTACAACTCATGAAATTGAAGCAGTAGTAAAAAAAAATTCTCTGTAAACACAACTCCTGGATCAGATGACTTCGCAGGTGAATCTTACCAAACGTTCAAAGAAGAAACAACACCCATCCTCTTCAAACTATTCCAAAAAATTCAAGAGGAGGAAAGACTCCCAAGCTAATTTTAAGAGCCTAGCCTTATATCTGGGATGGAAGGTTGGTACAAATCTGCAAATCAATTAATATGGCATACCACATAAACGAAATGCAGAATAAAAATCATGTGATCATATCAATACATGCAGAGAAGCATTTGGTAAAATCCAGCATCCATTTATGGCAGAAAACCGGCAACAAAGTTGAAGTAAAGGGAACATACTGTAACATAATAAAGGCCATGTATGACAAACCCACAGCTAACATTACACTCAAAAAGGAAAAGCTAAAAGAATTTTTTAGAGACCAGGAACGAGACAGGGATATTCACCTTCACCACTCTTATTCAACACAGAACTGGAAATCCTAGCCATAGCAAACAGACAAGAAGAAGAAATAAAAAGCATCCAAAATGAAAAGGAAGAAGTAAAACTGTCATTGTTTGCAGACAACATGAAACTGGACATAGGAAACCCTCAAGACTCCACCACAAAACTCCTAGAACTGATCAATGAATTCAGTAATGTAGCAGGATACAAAATTAATATTCAGAACTCAGTTGCATTTTATACACCAATAAATAATCTTATTTATAATTGTGTCAAAAAAAGAATATGTAAGAATAAATTTAACCAAGGTGGTAAAAGACCTCTACTTGGTATATTATAAGGAAATTGAAGAACATACAAATATGTGGAAACATATACCATGTTCCTTGCTTGACAGGAAGAATTAACATCATTAGAATATCTATATTTTCCCCAAATCTATAGATACAATGTAAATCCTGTCAAAATAACAACGGTGTATTTCACAGAAATAGAATGAGTTTTTCAAAAATTTATATGAAACCACAAAATACCGCAAATAGCCTCAGCAATATTGAAAAAAAAGAACAAAGTTGGAGGTATCATACTACCTGATATTTAACTATACTACAAGACCATAGTAACAGCCTGGGATGGCATAAAAACAGGTATATAGATCAATGGAACAGAATAGATGCCCAGAAATAAACTCATGTCTATATGGCCATGGGGGGCGGGGGCGAGGCCCCTCTTCACCCAGGCATCTGTGCCCTGCAACATTCTGCTCCACTCTGGAGAAATGCCCTTGGTGTTTCAGTGCCAGCCAGGAAAACAGTCTTCAGACTTCAGTCTTTGTTGCAAAGTGCACTCACTGAACCAGTGGGGAGTTGACTTAAAGGACCAAAGTCCATGATTGGTCCCTGTTAATACAAATGAGGACTCCAAATCCTCACAGTTGAATTGGTGCAAAGGCACTGTCCTGATTGATCAGAACGCAGCCACCCTGATTGTTTAGAGCTGCGAAACTCTGATTGGGTGGGGAAAGCCTCAGTCTTGGTTACAGTGGGACTCCAGGAACTCCTGTGTAAGTGCTGGCTCAGGTGGCAGAAATGCAGTGCAGGCAGGCAGTCTAGTGCTGAGGCTTCTTCACAAAGTGCGTTTTGTGTGCGAGGCCCCTGTGCAGGAATGGCTGCTAGGCCCTGCTGAAATATATATTTTTTTATTTGAGCCCTTCTTAGTAGGTGCCTTTTCTTCCTTTCAGGGTTCACACCTACTTGCTAAAGTGACTATGAAGAGTGTATTAAGATGGAGCCTCCTTGTTACTTTCAGTGACTACAAGGAGCAGAAACCCACTGCTAAGCCATTTAGATACTTAAGCATGAGTGAGAAATAAAATTTTGGTTTGCTTGCTACTGAGATTTTGCAGTTGTTTGTACCAAACCATAACTTGGTCTATTCTGAAATATTTGGTAGGGGAAAATTTCTCCCTCAATCTTTGTCTTTATCTAGTGCTATATATGAGAATGTCAAATTATTAGTGTACTTATTCTGGGAAGCCTATACAATCAGGTGTCTAGTTAGCATAGCCCAGATGTATGGTGAGTTAGCTATAAATATTTTAAATATTTACCTTTACTGGGCTAAATGAAATAGAGGCATTCATCTCCATTTAGAGAGTTACCTGTCAAAAAATTGCTGGAGAAGCCACACCCATAACCACCACACAGCCTTCACTGAACTGGTCTTGGCTGGCTCTGTTAACAGCTATCCCTAAATGAACACATTTAGGTGGAGACCATGAGTGAGTTACTGCCACGTGTAACTTGTATGTGAGCCAATCCCCTATTTCAATCTCTAATCTCGTACCATGTCTTTATTTTGAAATTGGACTCTCACCGATCTATCTATTTACATCAATTTCTCCATATTTAACCTCATTTCTACCATAGCTTGTCTATACTACTAGGCTCATGGACTTAAGGCAGAATCAACTTTGCCCTCGAGGGCTGATGTCCACGTACATAGAGGGCAGTGACGTGACATAGGCTGTGTCGCAGTCATGGCTTCTGTCACAAATCCATCAAAACATACCCTCTCTCCTAGCCTTCTGTCCTCTTCAACAGGGCCTCAGACCATCATTACCAACAAATTCATTCACTCAGCATGTTTATAACTCAGTGAGTATTTATAAAACACCTATTAAGTGTTAAACATTGTTTTAGGTGTTGGATATAAACTGGAAATTATAAAACCACTGAACTTGAATTTCAAAGATTAAAATAAGGCAATGAATATAAATGTTCTTTGTGAACTCTAATGTTTGATTTAAAAGAAAATTTAGAATGTAGTTTCCATATCTCTCAATTTCAAATTTGCTCTTTTAGTAACATTATTTTTTAAAGTATGGTGCCTAATTTCTCACTGATATTTTACTTTTCAGTAAACCAGAGGCAGAAAGTTGTACAGGCTTAGAACTGTAACAGATTGGTTTTGAGAACAAATATACACTCTGATATTAACATGAGCGTGGTCAAATTATTTTTCTTTGGGCTTCTGTTGTGGAAATACTAATAGAGCAGAGGTATGTGAGGATTTTTGAGAGGATGAAATAAGAAAATATTTGTAAAGCATTTTGCATTGCCATTTTAGCACTTGAAAAGCTGTTGATAATATTGGCTATTACCATTACCTTAAATTCTAATAACAAGAATTTTTTTCTCCATGAAATTCAGTAAAGCTACTCGAATTCTGAAAAAAATAGCTTATTAACTTCTTAAATTTTCCTTAAATTATCCCTTATACAAAAATATTGTTCACCAATGATAAGCATTGCTATCACCCTGGAATTGTTACAAATACAGAATTCCCAAACCCTCCCTAGACTCACTGAATCAAGCTCCTCTAGTTACTGAGGTAAACATTGGCTTTGGAAAAGCTTGGACTGGGTGGAGGGGAACATGGTAGGTGCTCCTCACTGATCAGATTCGTTTTCATTCCTACTCATGCTTCAGGTTTGGCATATTACGAATTTGCTATAACATTTGGCTTTTTAGTTTTCCTTAAGTAATATCTAGAAAAACCAAAAAGAGCAAAACCAAAGACGCATATCAGAGTCTAGAATGGGCTTTAAATTGCACTCATTTCATTCGGTGTCAAGTTCCAGCTGTACCAGGCACATGTGTCCTTTTTCTTATTAAAACTATTTAGTCCACATAGTAATTGTGTAAGGTAGGCATTATTGTCTTCATATGACAAGAAATGAAACCGAGTCTTGGTGAGGTTCCAAATGCTTTAAAAGGACACAGAGCCAATAGGTGGGAAAGGTAGATTTGAACCCAGGTTTGTTTCTCTTCAAGTTAAATGTCCCCCTCTCCCCACCCAATACAGGAGTGTATCATGACCTTGGTTATATTACACCTTTTCTCTGCAGGTGATTCATCAAAGGAGTGGCTTTTACTCTTTCACAACAGATTGGAAATGCGGCATCTCCATCTGACCAAGAGTTTTTATCCTGCTACATTAGTTCCCTCCTCCTTTTTTTTTTTTTAATTGGGTCTTAAAATGCTACACATTTTGCAATTGAGAACTCTTGAGCCAACATATGGTTTCAATTGAAAAATTCTAATATATCATTATGAAAAAGGAAGAAAAAAGAAAACACAATCTAACCTTTGTACTTTTTCTAAGAAGTAAAAATGTGTTTTAATAAAAATGTATAAAGTGAAAGGTCTTGAGTTAAGTAGAGACACATTTATATTTGTTTATTTTTACCTTAACTGTTGATCATGCCTAACGGCCAGAGAGCTTTAGACACAGCTTTCATTCAGCTGGTTTTATGATTTCCCTGAAGTTTGAGGTACTATTTACAGAACTACAGACTACAGCTTACTGTGTCTACCTATGGTCTCCAGTGGCTCAGGAGTTGCCAGCTTGAGTTAGATCTTTGTTTCAGAAAGATTGTAAGGACTTAGCACACCACTCCCATTTCACTGAAAGACAGATTCATATCCCTGGGTAGGTCTTGCCTCCGAAATGCTTGAGCTTGGCAATCATTGAATTTCAATGAGATTGTGGTAGCCACACCCAAACCAGTTTGGTAAAACCTGATGTGGTAAGTTGGAGGCAACAGTTGTGGTAGGTTATGCTAGAATTCTAACTCTTCAAGATTTGGCAAAGGGGAGGCACCCCCACGTATGACTACAATGATAATTAATGTCATAATTTGGGTAGGAATTATAGTACTTTCATGCACAATATTGCATTTCATCTTCATAATTAATCTTTTGAGGTAGGTATTATCAATGTATTAATACACAGATCTGGGAAATTCGGCTCAGAAGAGTTGTGACTTGCCTTAGTAATAGTTGGTAATGGATGCTACAGACCATATGTGACACTCTTTTTATTTTGGAACTTTGCTTGACTTTTACAATGTCAAAGTCTCCTGGTTTTCTTCTAGTCATCACTCTCAATGACCTTCTCATATCCATTTTCTTCCTGTTGACTGGGCCTCTCTATGCACTGAGGTAGGTGCCTTGGGGCAGGCACAGAAGATAATTCTCAAAGCTGTTCAATGTTAGGTAATAGTGATTGAGGCGGTTCATTTAGTTAAAAAAAAATCCAGTCTAGTCTTCGAACTCCAAAAACACAGCAACACAGTTTTACCAGTGCTCAGTCATGGAACTGTTTTGCGCAAGGGTGAGCCAGGGCTTTCAGCTGCTGCAATTCACAGCTTTGATTCCAAATGTACAGAGCCGACAATGATTGCATTCACGGGAGCAAAGGAAGCTCACCATTGTTGATATCACATAATAAATATTTTCTGCTAAGAGCCTGCTGATGAATAATGCAATGAATAACTACTTCTTACTAGCTTTGCAAATTTGTTCAACTGTGCCTTTTTCTGCTCCATTCATATTTTTACCATTCTTAGTTGTAGTACGTCTTAGCAGATTCCACTTCCTGTTACATTAAATTATGTTTTCTCAATTTTGAACTGACTCCTGCTTGTAGTTATTCCATATAGATCACTCAGGCTAATTCTGCAGTCACTTCCAACTTCGTATTCACTCTTTGAAGAAGCACCAACTGAGGGGGATGGGGAACATCTGTTGACTCATTAAGCACCATGAAAACTACTTAAAATCATTTTTATTTTTAATTGACTCTCGATGTTGCTCCCAATGTTCTCAACTCTTAACAATGGTTTTTGCTGAAAGGCTAATAGTCTTAAGCAAGGTTTCTTAGGACACATATCTTCGGCTGCTGCAACCAAAGATGATTTAATTCATTCACTGTCAATAACTTGCTTGTTTGGCTAACAAATACGCCACTTGGAAATTTTCTTTTGTTGTAGCTTTACTTTTTATTTGTGTGAAGAAATTCTGCTAGGATAAAACATTTAGTTTTAAACATTCTAATTTTTATTGGACTGTTGCTTCCTGGTGAATTGGGAATATCATGCTAAATGTTATAGCATATTGTACTCTATAGCTATAGTGTCATTGCATAACAAACGCAGTGCCTCACTCTTCAATTTGATAACAAAATAACCCACACTCCCCTGTGCCTTATAAGCAGGACACTCAAAGCCTACTTTTCTCTTTTCTTTTATTGACCTGAAAAAGAAATTACAAAAATATCAACTTAGGACAAATGTGTAACATTTGCAATGCTATTAAGCAGCAACTGTGGCACTATGATTTACAGCTCACCAAGGAGGAGAGTGAAGAGATTAGTGCCACATATGGTTTCAGCCACAAATGCTCAACCCTGTAGTCTTAGAGCAAAAGCACCCACTGAAAGTGTGTGCGTGGGTGAGTGCAGCTGTGTGCCAATAAACTCTATTATTAACACTGAAATTTAAATTTTACGTAATTTTCACATTTCATATTCTCCTTTTTATTATTTTTAGCCATTTATAAATATAAAAACCATTCTTAGCTCATAGGCTATTACTAAACCAGGAGGCCAGCTGGATTTGGCTTAAAGTCTATAGTTTAATAAGTTCTGATCTTGACTAGTGCAATGTCCGTAGCTGAATTATTGTTTGTACTTTCCAAAGCTGTTGTTCTCCTATCTTCTCCACCACCATGACTAGCCAACCTGTTTTTTATTGTGCGTGCCATTCATTTTAATTAAATGTTGGATAGCCTGTGTCGGAAAACAGTACAGGTTGAGGTAAATAATATTCATCCTTGAAAATGGACATAACTCTTTGTCAGGCTGTTAATGGGGGGGATTGAGTCAATTTGGTGAGAAGTTGATCTCAGTTGGGATTTTCTTGCTGCTACAGTCTCCTTGATGCACAAGATACTTCAGTTTTTTCTAGTAGTGGGTTCTCGTTATTTTGTGTCTTGAAGTGATAGGGGACTCAAGACTTGGAAAATTTTAGCTTAAGAAAAAAGTTGTAAGTATAGCAAGTAATGTGCATGTTAAAGCTTTTGTTTCAGAAACTACAGATAAGGCCTATCTGGCTCCTGGGAAATAGCCGGCCTCCTGGGGCACTGGTTAGAGATTACCGCCTGGGGACTAGTTGGAGGCATCCGGTCCTTTGTAACAACGAGGAGAAAGATGCTACCCCTCCCCTTGGGAACAGCACTGCCCAGAAAACAAATACTGGAGCTTGCAAATCCTCCCTGAATTTCAAAGCCCTCACAGCACCTTGTTTGTCTTCCCCCACCTTACTTATAAAAATTCTGACCAGGAAAGAGAAGGGAAGATAGTTTGTTAGGACCCGCCATCTTCTCAGATCGCTGGCCATCTGAATAAAGCACTCATAAAGATTCAATCGCTATCATTGCTTATTGGATTTTGTAGTGATAGGCAGCCCGAATGCCAGTGTCTTTTCTGGTTACAGAAGGGCTACAGGGTTTTTCTCAATTTATTGTTTTACTTTCGGCTTTCAGTAGCCTACGTGCTATGTTATAGTGAGAATCTCCTTCCAAGCTCTCACCCATCCCTCCGTAGTAGACTCCTGTTCCTTTCTATCTGGTTCCTTTCACTTGGTTGCTTTGCAGCTCTGGCTCTCTGATGGGCTAATTACAACTCAGAACTTTGAAGATCAGCTTGCTTTTCTTCATTGTTAGCAAGGGGAAGAAATCATAATGTATATCTACATTATAATGAAAAATGCAAATTTGCAATACAAATGTAATGTAAAGAAAAACAATGGAAAGATGAACATAGGATTTGGGATGATGATTACTTTATTTGGGGGAAGTAGGCAATGGCTTCAAGTAAAAATAAATGATTAGATATAGGTTGTATAACAGTTAAGTTTTGGGGTATAGATTATTAAAATTTCTAATTAACCCCATAAACAAACAAACAAACAAGTGAGTGGATTGCACATGGACTGGTGAGAGTTTATTTTCAACCAAAGATACGCTTCATCCAGTGCAGTGCCAGTGAGTTCAAAAAAATTGTGATAAAAGATAGGTATCTATGGAAACACCTAAATGTCTGTTGATGGACAAGGAAAATGTGATATATATGTCACGTATATAATATTTTATATTAGTATAGAATACATGTAATATACAAAATATCAGCCTTCAAAAAGAAGGAAATCCTGCCTTTTGCAACAGCATGAATGAAACTGGAGGATATCATGGTAAGTAAAATAAACCAGACACAGAAAGACAACTACTACATGATCTCACTACATGTAGAATCTACAATTACCAGACTCATAGACATAGACAGGAGGATGCTTGTGACCAGGGAATGAGGAGAAGGAAAACAAAAGAGATGTTGGTCGAAGGGTGCACAGTTTTTGTGATGCAAAATCAATGACTTCTAGAGATCTAACACATGGCCTGGTGACCATAGTTAACAACACTGTATTGTATACATGAAAGTTGTTAAGAGAATAGAACTTAAGTGTTCTGACCACACACACAGGAAAGAGAGAAAATGGTAACTCTGTGAGGTGATGAATATGTTAATTAGTTTGATTTTGGTGATCATTTCACAAAGTATATCAAGTTATATACCTTAAATATATACAATTTCTATATGTGAACTATACCTCAATATGGCTGAAAAAATGATAGATATCTATTGTAGGGGTTATTTTCCTTCATATCTTAAAAGAGGATGAGCACCGATCTTATTGGAATGATAATGAAGTGATCTTTGTGATAACAATATTATTCCCAATCCTTTGCTTTTCATTAACTATCTTTGGAATGGCTGTGGGCTTAAATCTGTTGCTTGGTGAAGATATACATTTAGCAAAGTTCATTTCTGGCAACTTTCTGTGTACTCATGGCCCACATTCTCTCCAGTCTGCTGCCTCTCACCCATTCCATCATGTACATCTCACTGCTCAATTGATCAAGAGCTTTCTGGAGCCATGTGTTAATCCAAAGGCATGATTAAGTGCATGATTCTAGAAGTTATTCTCAACTTCCCCTCTTCTTCTTCATTTATATTTAATTTTATCTTATTAAATCTACCTGCTCCGTATCTGTTGAATTACTTTCTTTCCCATCTTTACTGTAACATTCCTTATTCAACAACTTTTTTCTCCCTCTCTCTCCAAATTATTGGAATAAGTGCTTCCCAGTTGGTCTTTGCTTAATAAGTTTTGCTCTCTCTCATCACTTCAGTTTTGTCAGTGTCTCTTTGTCAGTTATAGGATGAAGCCCAAGCCTCTTAATGTCATGCATTAGGCTCTCTTTCACCTGCCAATTTGATTCACTATTAGCATTAACTAAATCCAACCTTTTTATAACCATAGCCCCTAGAATCTGGAGGTAATAATATCCTAAGACAGAAACCATTTAGCTGTATCTTTTCAAAAATATTTTAATTATTTATTTTTAGAGGGGAAGAGAGGGATAGAGAGAGAGAGAGAAACATCCATGTGTGGGAGAAACACTAATCGGCTACTTCTTGCATGCCGTAAATGGGGACCTGGCCCACCACCAAGGTATGTGCCCTGATCTGGAATTGAATCGGTGACCTTTTGGTTCAAAGGCTAATGCTCAATCCACTGAGCCACAGCAGCCAGGGCCTGGCTGCAATTCTATGCAGCAGAAAGAAAGAAGGAGCTCCTACCCTTTGCGACAGCATGGAAGGAATTGGAGAGTATCATGCTAAGCGAAATAAGCCAGGCAATGAAAGACAAATACCATATGATCTCACCTTTAACAGGAAGCTAATCAACAAAACAAACAAACAAGCATAATATAAACAAAGACACTGAATTTGAGAACAGTCTGACAGTGTCCAGAGTGGGAGGGGAGGGAATTTCAGGGGAAAAGGGGAACGGTTTAGAGCAACAAGTATAAAGGACTCATGGACAAAAACTATGGGGGGGTGGAAATGGGAGGAAGGTGGGGAGGGCTGGGGTGGTGGGCTGGGGCGGGGTAAAAGACAGAAAACTGTACAATATCAACAATTAAAAAATACTGATTAAAAAAAAAAAAAGAAACTTTTATTGACCTATGGCCTCTACCACCAAAATGAATTTTTAAAATACCCTGATTTAAGCTTTTACTTCTAAAGATACTTTCACATAACAGCTTTTATAATCACTTACCATGTTTCTGCTCATCAGTTCTATCCCTTGTCTAACACATTCAAACTGTTGGGGAGAGAGAGCTTGTTGCTTCAACTTTTGCCCTTTGTTATTATAGGTTCTCTAAATGGATATCATGCCAAACTGTAATATCTAAAATTCTAGCATTTTATATGCCATGATGGTAAAAACAAAACAAAACTAAACTAAACACCCAGGCATTTCATACCTTACCTTTCCCTCCTACACTTTCATTTCAAAGACTACATCCTTGATCAAGGTCTAGAGAATTAAAAGAACAAAGGAAAAGCAATGTGTAGCCTTACAGTCATTCAAAACCACCTTACCTTGAAAGTCTTCTCAGCATAATAGGGAGAAGAGAGCAAAGTTCCGATGGCTTTTTGCCCCATAGCTGTTTACTGCTAGTTGTATTTTAACATTAAACTTGAATGTAAATAGTAATGTAAGTCTACTTTCCCCACTTTCTCAGATGCATGCACACTCCAGAACTAACAGACGACTGTGGCTGCTCAAGGATTCCACATTGTGTCATGGGGAGTTGGTATAGATTCATGTTCAGGAGCAAATGTTCCAGAATTAGGGAAACCTCAACCTAAAGGTTGATGCCGTTTTCTGTCAGTACACCATCTTTGGCCTCATTTCTAAAATGTTGATTAGAATTTCTAATCATGGATTGTTTGAAATGTCTTGAGAGAATGTGTATGAACTATTAAGTATGGTACTTAGCACTGTCACAGAGTAAGTGTATATTATTATTATTCCACTTTGTCTTCTCAAATGCTGTTGCTCCTTTTCACCTGAAAGTCTCTTCATCTTACCGTTTTTAACAACCTGCCCAAATGTGGGTGACATCTTTTTCTGTGGCAGATACAACTTTGATGCCTTTATTTACAATGACAATAAAAATTCAGGTTTTCACAATAAGCAAAAGAGTCTTACACATTCTTTATTTCCTATAAAGCACAACAATCAAACATTGTAAAATACTACTCTTATTGCTTTTAGTCTAGAAGGTAGAGATTTTACTCTCTTTAAATGTCTTTGCTCCAGAGTAAGTGTGCACTTGGGGTGAATGAATGCAGCTATTTCTGGACTTTGTATTGGAGATTCTGCAGGCTTCTGGCCTGTCCTCCAGCCCCTGCCTTTTCATAACTCTTTGGAGTGGGTAGGATTTGTGACTGCTCACAGTTAGCTGACAATGAACATTTTAGAGGCAATTGTGTTAGACCTTAACAAAGAAGCCTTTTTGCAAGTGCATTTGGTAGGGTGAGAAAGCAAGGCTGACAGACAGAATTATGCAGTTTATAAATATTGGGTCTTTTTGCTCAGTGCAAATGTGCGGTCATTCTATATGGAAATGTAGCTATTTTTGGCACAACTCATTTAACAACAATGATCAATGATATTAATATTTTATGGTATCACTAAAAGAAAAAGTCATACACAGTGTTTATGCCAGAAAAATTTCATAGGGTTATTTTTTTCTGTGACTCTAATACACCTGCAGTTCTCTATTGTTTATCTCCACAACCAGTATGTCATAATTCATCCATTTCCTCTATTATTACATAATTATTACATGTTTTGGGAGATTAAATCCCTCTTTATTTCTTCCTTCAATGCCCCATGTCTCTATATGTATGGAAATACACACACCTTTCATCTCTGTGATTCCAGTACATAGCACAGATGTTGGTGTATAGTTTGCAAATCCCTATCTGTGCAGAGAATGAATCAGTGCCAGAATCTGAGACTTGTGAAGAGTTCAAGTCAGAAATGTTCCTGTTCCATCTATGCAAAGCAGATTTTACATCTTGGACCCCTATATATGGTGCTTTTCTAGTTTGCATGGACTTGAGCTGAATCCCTAGGGTGACCTTCTCCATATTTTCTTACCGGCCATCGAATCCTTCCCAGGGAGAACAGGAAGTCTGGCACTGCTTTTGATGACACATCAATGACGTGATGTCTGGTTTCTATTAAAAATTGAAAAGCAAAACATTTGAAGCCGGAAACAAAAATTTAGACACTGCCATACATAAACATTAATATATTGCTTAATATACCAAGTAACTAGCTTTGAGGGCTTCCAGTGGGTCCTGAACCAAAGTGGACAATAGTATAAGAGGCCTAGGCAAGAAGGGTTTATACAGAATACCATTGGCAAAAACCACAGACAACCACAGTCTTTTTCCATTGTGGAATTTTGGGATTTTCTACTAAATAGTGCCAGTTAATTTAGCTACAAATGTGTAAACTATCCGGTTAGAGGCAAAGTAGTTTCCAAGCATCTCTTGAGTTTTAATGTAAAGCAGACTCCATTGCTTCAATTTTTCACATACATGTAATGCATCCAAATTTGCGACATGTAAGGGCTATGGCTTGGCCTCCATATAGATCAGGACTTAGCTATATACTTGCTAAGATTTGAACTAGGTCCCAAGGGCTCTTATATTTAAAAATGTAAAATGTATATTATCTAGCAAATAACTGAGTACCCACTGCATACCAAGCTCTGCATGAGGTTCTAGAAAAACATAAAATAAAGTCCACGCTTTGTTCTCAAGGAGCACACAGTGTAGTGGGAGAGATAGATGTATAACTTGCAAAGGCAATTCAGTATAAGAAGAGCTGTGATGCGGGATATACAGAGACAGCACATGTAACAAACTGGGGAAAGGACCACAGGTGCCTTCAAGAGGAAATGATGCTCACCATGAGACTCTCTTCATTGATTTATTCATTGTTTCATGGCCCAGGCATTGGAGATGTTTAAAATGAAATGTATATATTATGCTTGTTTGTTTATTTTGTTGATTAGGTTCCTGTTAAAGGTGAGATCATATGCATAATATAAACAAAGACAGTGAATTTGAGAACAGTCTGACAGTGACCAGAGGGGGAGGGAGGGAATTTCAGGGGAAAAGGGGAACGGTTTAGAGCAACAAGTATAAAGGACATATGGACAAAAACTATGGGGGGTGGAAATTGGAGGAAGGTGGGGAGGGCTGGGGTGGTGGGCTGGGGGTGGGGTAAAAGACAGAAAACTGTACAATATCAACAATTAAAAAAATACTAATAAAAATAAAAAATTAAAAAAATAAAGTGAGTAATACAAAAAAAATAAAATGAAATGTACTGTGTGGGTAAGTGTTATGGACTGAATGTTTATGTTCACTGCAGATTTGTATGTTGAAATTCTAGCTCCCAGTGTGATGGTATTAGGAGGTGGAGCCTTCGGGAGGTAATTAAGCCATGAGGGTGGAACCCTCACGAGTGAGATTAGTGCCCTTAGAAAAGAGACTCCAGAGGCTTCCCTGCCCCTTATGCTGTGTGAGAACACAGTGAGAAGACAATAGTCTATAAACGAGGAAGCTGGGTTCTTGTCAGACACGGAATCTTCTGGCCCCTTGGTGTTAGGCTTCTCGGTCTCCCAAACTGGGAGAAATAAATGTGTGTATTTAAGCTACCTAGTCTATGGTATTGTTTTATAGCAGCCAGAATTGACTGGAGGGTCACCTACTGACATCACAACAGAGGACAGAAATGCCATGAGAATCCACAGGTAGGAGAATTTTCTTTTTGTCAAGAGTAAGGGAAGGATATTAATATTTAGGCATTAATATCTAACATTTACTCTTACTATACTAGGAAGTAATCTAAGAATTTATATCTATTACCTTGTTTAATCCTCTAAACCGCCTATAAGCTAAGTATTATTTTGTGATTGAGAACCTTGTGGAGAAAAGTTAGAAAAAAGTTGTAAACCAAACAAAAGGGGGGCAAGGAGTAAAAATTGAGTGAACTATGGAAAAATCCTCTAAGAGAATGTCCCACCCAGAGGACATAGTTCTTGGACTGGAATCTGAAGCAGCATAAAGTTACCCAGCTTCTTAAAAGCACTGGTTGGAAGGGATGGTGGGGACAGGGAGGCCAAGATGGTAATTCAGTTTTTCTGACAGTTTATTTCAAAATTTGGCCCTTAACGGTGTTTGATAAGTGGTCTATTCTCAGATTTTTACTTCTTTAGGAAAATAACTTTCTCTTTCTTTCCAATGGATGGAAACAGATAAAAAAAATAATGGGAATTGTTAATTTTTTTAGAGGGTTTACTATGTGCTAAGAACTGTTTCAAGCACTTTAGCATGCATTATTTCATTCAATTCAAGTAACAACTTTGGGAAGAATGAGCTATAATCACTTTCATTTTCTAGATAAAAAAGCTGAGATATAGAGAGGTTAAGCAGTTTATCCAAGGTTCACATCACTTAGTGGGTGTTTGAGCCAACATTAAAATCTCCCGCAGTGTGACTTCAGAGTTTATACTTTTCATCCCAAACCAAGGGAAGTGTTAGGCTACAACTCAAGACAACATATTTTGGCTATTGTGGAAAATTCAGAGAAGCAAATTGTAGCAGGATGTGTCCTTTCAAAATTAAAATATGCTTTAAGTATTTAAAGATTTTTTGGCTGTGGGACACTACAGACCACTGATAAATGTACGCTGTCTCAGGCAAAGATCGTGAACAATGCAGTGATAGCTGTTAGCTGTCACCCTGGGCCTTCCTGCAGCTGTGATTTTGCGGGGATAAAGTTTGGGGCTATTTTGTCACTTGCTTTGTGGTGTCAGAGCCTTCAGAGAGCAGAAGCTACTCTGCATTTTTATCTTTATTTCTCTCAGACTGCACTGTCCCTGTATCACATAACTTATTATCAGTCATGTGCTCTCTGTTGTCCTAACATCTTGCACCAGGGGCTGTTGTTCCTGATTTCAATTCTCTTATTCTTCTCCAAAGTCATTTTCATCATGAGGGATACAAAAAACAAAACAAAACAAAACAAAACAAAACAAAACACCCAAACCCCAAAAGGGTCTGCCTTTTGATGTTTTTTTTCCATTGGAAAGAACCTGCAAAAATGCTTTTCAAAACATTTTAAATGGCAGCGCATAGCCTAGGAGGTGATTAAATGCAATGGAAAAATATAGGATTCATAAAAAAGGATTTTCAGGGGATTTGCACAGAAAAAAATGTTCCAGCTCCTTAAAATGCAGCTTTGTCTGTCAAAGTGACCTGTTTGGTACCTTTACACATGATTCTTTTTCCCAAGAACTCGGACTCCAAAGGTTTTGAATTTATAGTCTTAGGCAAATGCAGAATATTTGAGGCAGCAGGTCAGAGCAAGCAGGGACATGGGCCTCAGCAGCTGGCTCTCCACTGCTGACGTTTACTAACTGGGAGACCTGAGGCAAGTTTCTGGGCTCTGCCTCTCTCTGCCAGTCCCAGTTTTCTCATCTGTAATTGGGGACGATGATAACAACTGCCTCATAGTCATATAACTACCTGCATATCTGTGAAGATTAAATGATATGTATGAAGCTATTTGGAAAGTGTTTGGTATGTATGAAGAGCTGAATACCAGTAGATATTATTATCGTTTTCTAAGTATCCTTTTTCATCCTTCACTGACATTAAAATGACAACTGTAAAAAATATGTGTGTGTTGGTATTGACTCTTTCTTCATTAAAAGGCACCTTAGAAGGTTTCAGCCTTCCTCTGGTCCAGGCTTCTCCCAGGTCGGAGAGGCCCGCCTCTTTCCCCCAGTGGCATCTACAATGTGCACATTACTGCTTTGGACGAACCTCACTGTTTTGCATGAAAGATCGCTGCATTGTTGGAAAACCAGTTCTGACTTTTAGAAAGTCCCGGTTCTAGTGCTCTTTTCCAGTAACTTCTAGCCATTGGTCTCAGCTTGGCCCCTTGGGCTACCTGGCATGGATCTAGTGCCCCTTCTTCCAAATATATGACAATACCTGGGGCAAGTTACTTAGTTCTTCATCTCAGTTACTCATATGTAAACTGGAGATTGTTTCATCCCCATAGGGTTTTCCTGAGGATTAAACACACACACACATACACACATACTCACATATGTGTGTATATATACATGTATATATACATGTACGTATGTATATATGAGGTCTGTCCAGAAGGTATTCAGCATGTAATATGAAAAATAAACATTTCTTGAAGAAGATACAAGATACAAGAAACACTGTACACAGGACAATGATGTCTCAGTCCCCTTCAAAGTAGGCACCTTGGGACCTCACACAGTTCTCCCTGTCGCCATCACCTGCTCTGTCATATTTTCCTGAATTTCATCAATGGTCTGAAATCTCTTCCCTTTCAAAGGTGACTTTAGTTTTGGGGAAAAAACCAGAATTTTCAGGGTGCCAAATCTGGGCTGTAGTGGGGGCTGAGTCACCTAGCTGATTTTGATGTTTTGCCAAAAAACTCTGCACAAGATGTGATGCATGAGCAGGTGCATTGTTGTGGTGAAGCAGCCAGTCTCCAGTTGCCATAGGGTGTTCAAGCTTAATACAAAATTTAATGCAGATTTGTTGCTTTATGTACTCAGTCATTTTGAATGCGATGGCCACATAGTACATAGTCTCAGTCAATGGCAACTACTGTACTGACTAGTACAGTGAAGCCATCATTGTTCATGTATGTACATTCCAGTCCACCCTCCTTGGCTGCCAGGTTATATTGATGTCATGCAAACTGTTCTCTTTATATTAACGATGGTTGGAATTTTCCAGACAGACCTCGTATACCTGTGCATATATGTATGTATATATATATGTGTGGATATATATAATGTATTTGAAAAGAGCTTTGCATACAGTAGGTGCTCAATTAGCTGTAGGATGCCAAATCCAGTTTAAGTGCCTCCCTGGATTCCATGTTTCTGGTATATGTGACTAATTACTTCTGAGGAAGATGGCCTAGCATCATGCTTTTCTGCAGACCACAGAGGGGGAGCCTTTGATCTTCATTGAGCTACATGGCAGCCCTCCATGGTGGGGGTCTTAGATTTGGGGGACTGTCTCACTGAGACAGCCAGACCCACTGTGAGGGCTTTTCTTGGTTCCTTGCGTCACTAGCAATCATGCCGTGGTAGTGCTTTGTCTTACTTCTTGCCTCTGCTACAGGGCTTCTCTCTTCCCCTGGTGCTCAGCAGACCTTGCAACTCACTTGCTGCCCACATTTGTTCTTTAGTCCACTTAGGCTAAGAAGGCTGCTGGCTAGCACCTCAAACCAAGGATTACCTAGTAGATCGCACTACTGCTGTGTTGGCTTCCTCAGGCCAGGATGGGCAATCCTGAGATGTGGTGAGGTCAATGTCCCATGAGGCACACATTGACTATTAGGAGCTAGAAGTTATCCTCCCTTTTCATTCCTTGTCAGTTTGGAGAGCAGTGTTTCAGCCAGCTTTCTGAAGACGCCCCATGAGGTTGAGTGCTTGTCGGAATATGCTATTAAAATTGTTCTCCTTCCTTTCCTGCCCCTCTTCTCTCTTTCTTTATTCCTTTCTTCCTTTTCCCCCTCCTTCCTTTCTCCCTTTTCCTTCCTTCCTTCCTTCCTTCCTTCCTCCCTTCCTTTCTCTCCCTTCTGTTCTCTCCCTCTCTTGATACTTTGTTTTTTCCTTTGACTCCTGTATTCTGGGATTGTGATCCAAATCCTTTTTTAAGAGTTAGCATGTAAACTCTTGTTCCGCTCTCTGTATTCTTGGGAACACTGGCAAAGACAGGGAGCATTATTATTATTACCACTACCCCTCCTTTTGTTCCAGTTTAACTTGATTACCAGCTCTCCACTCTCCTACACAAAATGAAGCTTACTTCTCTGCTTTATGAGTCAACACCTTTGGCCCAGATCTTCCTCCTTCTTTTTGTTCCTGCAAGAGCATTCTTCCCTCATTTCTCATTCCCTGCTTTCAAACTTCATGTGGTGATTTAATCTGAGATAATCTGGTAACAGGGCAAGCGACTCCATATGTCACCTGTTGGAGGTAGTATGTTGATAATTTCACAGGACTTTTCTGAAGAAAGAGAGCCTTAACTTAACTGGAAATCACAAGTTGCCAAACTTTTCCTATAAACGATCAGGGAGTTAGTGTTTTAGGTTTTGTTGGCCCTGGCCATATAGCCTCTACTGTAAGTATTAAACTCCTGCAGGTGTAATGAGAAAGAAACCATAGCAAACATGTAAACAAATGGGTATGGCTGAATTCTAATAAAACTTGATTTACAAATACAGGTTTGGGGTCAGATTTAGGCCATGGGCTATAGTTGTAGACCCTTATTATAAATTATGGAATTATAAGAAAACAGAATTTTGAGAAAATATGGGCTCTTTAATATCTCTCAATTTCTGTTTATTTCAAATTCATTTTAATTTAATAAAAACTTGTTAGGGAAGGAAAGAGAACAAACTCTTATGGTATGCTTCCAATGAGGCAGACCATAGGCTAAGGGATTCCATATGATATGACATTTATTTTTATTTGCAATCCTGTAGTTGTTGATAATCTTTTTTTTTTTTTTTGATGAGATGAGTAAAGTCAATCTCAGAGGTAAATGAATTGTCACTTTGTAAAAAGCAGTGTCAAGATTCAAAAACAGGTTCTTTCTACCTGAAGGTCTATATTAAAGTATTTTAATTAAGCACCTACTATTTGCAAAATTCTGAATTTCTGGCTGCATAAAATACTGAGAGAAATAAGACAGTTTCATTCAAGTTAGAAAGAAAATAAAATATTGACAAAGTAAAATAAGACTGTCTCTAATGTCCCAAGAGAAGTACAAGGTACTAAGGGAGTTTAAAAATCGGTGCATAGCAGGCAAGTGGGAAGTAGGAAAACCCCACACAGTGGGTGGCAATTAAGCAGAAATCTAAAGAACAAATATAATTTTGAAAAGCAGAGATAAGGAGAAGTTTGGTCCAAGCAGTGGAAGAGAGTGAAAAAAGCCAAGGAGTCTAGAACAGGAAGAAAGGGACTACTGAAGGGACATCAATGACAAGACTTGCCTTCTTCATAATTTGGACAAAGGCTTAGCCCTAAAGACCCCCCTGAATCTAGCTCTGGCCTGGGCCTGGCCACTATTTAAGTGAAATAAACCTTTTCTAATCTTCTCTTGGAAGGGTATCTCATTGAGCATTCAGGATGGAGAAATAGAATTTTGGTCCACAAGAACAGAAAGGGACAGAGTGGGAGCTAGTGGGTCAGAGGTTGAGTAGACATTGACAGAAGGAAATGCAGAAAATAGTCACAGATTGGGCCAAAGCTAGAACATCTTAGAAAGTCCTGTGAAAGAATGGGCAGTCCATGACATGCTATTTTCATGACTTTCGCTCTCCCTAGATCATGAGGTCTATAACGGCAGGAAGCCTGTCCTTTTGAACATGCTATTTCCTGCATTTAGCACGTCCACCTTGTACATTTTATGTGCTCAATAACTATTTGCCATTTGGTTGGTTGAATGAATGATGCATTTGGCCAGTTTCCTTTCCTAGTTAGAGAGCTAGAGCCTGAATCTTGTCAAACTTGCCCAGCCTTCCTCTGCAGACCAGCCTTTTCCATTGAAGGATTCCTACAATCCACTGGTGCTCCTCACGTACTCTCCCAACCTGTGGAGGCTCAAAGCCAGGAGGAAGTGCTCAAATCACCTCGTGTAACCTAGTCTTGCATCATTCACAGAGAGAAGGAGATTTTCCGAGTTCTTGCTGCTGTGGAGAGAGGACTTCAAACTGTAAGAGGTCAGCAGTGCTCTTAATATTGCCTTTGTGTTGTTTTCATATAAATATTTTTACTGGGACATCTTTTGGCAGTGAAAACTTGCTCCCAAGACTGTGGAGAGAAGGGAAGCTTTGCTCACCACATGCCAGTGGTATGCACTT
Organism: Glossophaga mutica; assembly: GCA_039655065.1. NCBI lineage: Eukaryota > Metazoa > Chordata > Mammalia > Chiroptera > Phyllostomidae > Glossophaga > Glossophaga mutica. Next base: position 28,343,038 of record CM077308.1, read on the forward strand.
GAGTCAATTTAGGGTCAGTGTGATTTGATAGCATGTTTCTTTTCACTTTTGTCTTGATGCTTTCCCACTGACTCAGTGTCTATCGACCCTTTATTCTTTTTTCAAATGGGAAACAGCTGGGCTGAAGTGAGGTCCACATCCAATTCCCTGCTCCCTTCCTCCTCAGTGTTCCCGCCCCTTTTTCTGGCCAAGAAAGCAGCAACTGTTTCTGAGACAGTAATTAATGAAACAGATGTTTACTAATTACCAAACAGCTCAGTTTGGCAGCTCATTGGTGGAGTAGCTAAATCAGATTTAAACATTTCTGCCACTCACCTAGGGAGGGTCTGCTTAAGGTCTGTTACATAATTTGGTTGGCGTAGCTCCGAGAGGGTGCCTCTTTACCAAGGTGGGTGAGTTTCTTTATGAAACAGTAACCTCTTGATCCTTCCACAGAGTGTGGTTGGTCCATCTCTGTCCATCTCACTCTGCAATGCCTAATCCATAATAGTGTTAACAACAATTGGAGGATAATTGTCAATGGTTAAATGGATAGATCCAAAATTCTATGTTGCACCCTTTTTTTTCCTCAAGGTTTACTTTTTCCACAGTACATTTAACCTATTTTTTATGCTAAAGAGTAAACCAAAATAGTATTGGATAATAAGATCTTGTGATAATAAAAAGACCTTACATATGTAAAGAGCTTTGCTTTTTAAAGGTACTTTCTTATGCATAAACTTAGTTCATTTTTATTACCATATAGAGCAAGCAAAGTGAATTATTTTTATTGCTTGGGTTTTCCACTCCATCAATCCCTATATCCAGTATAAATCCAAGCCATTGATTTTACGTATGCAATGGCTCCCCAGTTAGTTCTTTATATTTTCAGTGCTACCAGCTTAACCCATACTGTCATTTTTCCCTCATACAGACCTTTGAAACTACATGCTGGCTTCTGATTCTGCTCTTCAGAAGCTTGCCATAATCTATTCAGAGCATGGGATTGATCTTGTCACTCCCCTTCTTCTGACATGCATTACTCCCACTGCCTATTAGGTCAAATGTGCACCTCTTAGTATGGTGCCTAAGGTCTTTGCTCAGGTCCTTACCCACCTCTACTTACTTTCCAAATGACTTGAAGTTGTTAAAACATCTCATGCCCTTTATATCTCCCTGTATTTTTCTATGTGGTACAATTTATCCAGAATATTCCAGTCTACTCAGTATTTTTGCAAAACTCCTATTCATATTTGAAGACTCACTGAAACACTCACCTCATCTATGAAGGTTGCCACGACTCAGGAAGAATCAAGTGCCTCTGTGCGTGACACTTTAGAAAAACATAGTCTGGCCCTCATCACACTGTAAGAAAAGTGTTTGTATGACCAGTTCCTCTACTAGTCTACTGGCTTGTTATACCTCCCCTGACTGTAGCCTAATGCCTGTCATATAGCGGTTACTTGACAAATGCTTATTTCATAAATGAATTTTACAAACAAAGAAAGAAACTATGAGTGAATAGAATGGAATGAAACTTTAGAGATATGTTCTAATCCCTGTTCTGCCACTAACTCATTGTAATCTCTCTGGACCTTTGTTTTCTCATCTATGAGATGAGGTCATTCTTAGATTTATCTTGCATGGTTTCTTCCAGTGCTGAGGATTTAATACTGTAAGAAATTCTGATGGGTTTTCTTATTTTCTTAGTTATTAAGCCAAAGCCAAGCCCAACATCTCCTGACTTGGAGTTTAGGTACATCTAATATGCTTAATTGTTTTAAGGCAGAGATTGAAATAAAATAGGATGATGTATCAAGAGAAAAGCAGTTATTGACCCTAGTGTTGGGAATATGTTGTACCAGCTGTGTAATCTTAGATGAGGCTTTGTCCCTTTAGTCCCAATTTATTCATTAGCATAATAAGGGTAAGTGTCTTGATTTCACATATGTGGCACTCACTCCTTGTACCACATATTACTATTATGCTCAAGGCAGACATTGCTAATCAAGAACTCATCCTCACCAAACCTATATGCAGGATTAGCATTCATTACAATGTTATCTATAAGAAGCAACATTATTCTACTGAAGTATTTTATTTTAAATGCCAAGAATGTACATGAGAGTAAAAATAGAAGAAACTCTTCACTGTTCTTGGCACTAGATATTTTTTAAAGTCCCACTCAGTTCTGTTATTTTCTAATAGATCTGCAGTGGGCTTTTGGTGTGTTTGCACTTAGGTTTCTAACCTCCAAGTGTTACAATGAGAAGGAGACCATGCCCAGATCCCTCGAGTAGGTGGGCTTTTCCACGATGAACCCATACATAATCACTATCTTCTGAGTAACCAGCAATCTGTTATTTTATTTCAGGCCTAATGCCACTGACTTGGCCTCATAAATCATTAAGGGTATCCACATTGAAAGCATCTAAGCTGAGTGAAAAATCAATCACAACTGGGGACAGATGTAGATGTCCTGTTCTCATGTATCTTTTGTCTTCTCAATGGACTGCTGCAAAGGAAGTGTTAACTGATCTTGTCATCCTCATCTGCTTTCCAGAAGCAGATGAATGTGATTTAGCAAAGAATGTGATTACTTGGGGAATCCTGGATGCTTTTAGAAAGTAGATGACATCAGAACATTCTCTGAGTTTCAGTTCAATTAATTTTCCCTTTTTGTTCTTGGCACATAATAAGTATAAAAATAAATATTTGTGGAATGAATGAATTCTTTTTCTTTTATCTAGCAAGCAATTCGACCGCCAAGTGCCATGTTCCCTCTGATTACCTACTCACTCTCACATACGTAGTATCTCTCTTCTGTTAGTTGCCTTAGCTCCCTTGACTTGGGTAATAGCTGACTGTGGGGTGTAATTAGGTCCATTTGAACACGTGATTCTCCATGTCTCTGATGAGTCTCTACGTCCCCACTGCATAATCAGCATTCAGTAACTACTTAGCAATAAATTATTATCCACAGGCATGGTACTATAGTCTCTAAAATGAGAGTGCCAAGGCAAGAGAGGGTTTGTTATGGTATTAAGTAATGTAGGCTTAAGCCATAAGAGCAGAATCATCATCTTAAGAATACAGGGTGAGGCAGTCCCCTGGATTGGTGAGATAACATGTTATATTTAGCTCTGCCACTACCATCTTCAGAGAAGTGGGAACAACCTGGAGCACATTCAGAATAGAGGCCAAGGTTGGTGATGGATCTGGAAAATGTGTTATTAGGTAAAGGCTGGTTCGATGCTCTGATGGCATTTACTTAGGAAAGAAAGGGCTTAGAGCTGGCCTGATAGCTCTTTAAAAATATCTGAAGGGCTTCCATATAGTAGCAGGATTAAGGCTTCTGCATCTTCATGGGGCAGAACTGAGACTGGTTTGTAGAAAATACACGCAAGTGTGGAGATGGGAGCCCTCCTCTATATGTGCCATGGAATTGCTCACATTCACCTCTTAGAGATCCATGTCTAAAATCACAAAATCCCCAGACTGCAGTCTGGTTACCAGGTTTAAGCATGTGTATTGATTGCACAGGACTCAATATTCCTTGTATTTATTTATTTTTAAAATTGTAAATCACAACAACTTAAATTTTTCATTGAATCAGTAGTGTGTGTATATATATGTATGTATATATATATTTATGTTTAATGTTATTTGTACTCTTTTCAGGTGTACAGTGTAGTGGTTAGACAATCATATACTTTACAAAATGATCTCTCTGGCATTTCCAGTGCCTACCTGGCACCATAACAGTTATTACAATATTACTGAGTATATTCCCTATGCTGCACTTTATATCCCCATGACTATTTTGTAACTATCAATTGTACTTCTCAATCCTTTCACCATTTTTACTCAGTCCCCCATTCCCCCTTCCCTCTGGCAACCATCAGTCTATTCTCTGTATCTATCTATGAGTCTGTTTCTATTTTGGTTGTTCCTTTACACTGTTCTTTAGATTCCATATGCAAGTGAAGTCATAGGGTGTTTGTCAATATTCCATTTTGAATGAGATAGAGGATGACATATTGCTGACTATTCCTCTACTTGGGAATATTTGGTGCCTATCCCCCTACTTGGAAATCTTGAACCAGAAAAAAAACCTGAGAGATGAAAAGCATGCCACTCAGCAAATAAGCCACAATAATTACATAAAATCTAAACTTTAGAACTCAGGGTCCCCAAACACCACAGATCCATGGTACCACACTGTGAAGCTTGTGAAATAATTTAGTGACCAGAGAATCAACTATATGCAGAGTCTGAAAACCACTTGACTGGTGTCTGTCATCACCATTTATTTCTAACAAAGGCAGGGGCAGCGGGCTCTGGAGGTCCTGAGAAGAACCTAAACCTCCCTCCCTTGGCCATGAACATAGGCTGGTCTGGTTACCATCTCCTGTTGGGAAGTAGATTTCAGCTTAATAAAAGTGACGCCTTTTTAGAAGCTAGAGTTGACCGAAGACAAGATGTACTACCTTGGTGCATGGGAAGTTTTACAGACCACTTTCAATATAAAGGAACCATTTTCTTATGCACTCAGAAAGGAGTTAAGTGCACAGACTTTCCAGGTTATCCCACCGGTGCCACTCAACCCCGTCTGAGCCCCAAATACAGCCACAGGGAAGCCACAGCACACACTCGGGTAATTTTCTGCTGGTGTTTTCATCTTGTTTTTTAAACCGTTCCCCACCCCTGCTCCCATCCAACTACTCTCCTTACAGCAGTGATTTTTGTCGTTGATCCTCTCATAGCCACCCCTTTCTCATCCCTAAGATTGACTTTTTGTCCTGTGACTCTGATCATCACTTGCTTCTCTTTAACCCAGCTAGGCTGCCCCTGGGTCCCTAGGACAAGCACAGCCCTCGGTCCCCTTGGCCTGGGACCCTTCTGTGCTGACCTCTCTTTTCCCTGGTCCCCCTCTGCACAGGGAGTGCAGCCATGCTCCTATGCAGGAAGGAGATGCCCTCTCCTTTTACCCAGCCACCTGGAAGGCTGAGTTCTTCCAGCTGGCCCCAATTCTATGATTTTCACAGAACAGCACTATTGCTAAAAAGAAAAGCTGTAAAGCTGGGTGGGCTTCTCTCCCCCTAACATCTGCATTTACCTCACTGAAGGAAGCTTTATACTGCACAGCTTAATTAAAACACTTTTATACACAACAACATTTTAGATTTAATATCTTCTCAAGGAAAAAGCAACACTGAGGGAAAAGGAGCTGTGTTAACAAAAAGCATCTGCGCTGTTTCGCAACTTTTCTATTTAGGCTCTCTTGCTGGTAAAACAACGTATTAAATTTTCTTCACCCACTTGCCTTACAAGCCCATGCTAATGACATAGAATAATGACTGTCTGGATGTAATTAAAGGAAATAAAAACCTTTCCATCTGCCCACTTCAGATGACATCCTGGCTTTCTCATGCATGCTTTACCCTCAGAAAGCTGGTCTTCGATGTGTCAGTGCAATGAACAGCGATGTTTCAGCTCAGAAATGCCTTTGAAGGTATTTCATCATACATAATGAAATATAAGCTGGCAGAGCATTTTAAATATATATTTTTCTTTGGATAATGCCCAGAACAACCACAAACACACTATGTGGAACCTGGGCCATGACAGTGAGGCTGCAATGTGAATATGGATGTCGGGGATGGCGCCATATTCCGACAATGGAGCCAAGCGTGTTTCTATCCATTCACCTGAGCCAGACCCTTGGGTAGAAGACAATGGCCAGGCCAGACAACTCTGGTTTCTTTCATTCAGCTGGCATTGGTTAGACCAGAGGTTCTTGACATTTTAGGGGGCACAGATTTCTTTAAAAATTTGATGAAAATGTTAGGATATCCTTCTCAAAAAAGATGTTCTCACATGAGCAATTTCATTTTATTTCAGCATAAGCAATAGCTTTTATTTTTGTCATTGTAAAAGTAAAGTACATTTACTATTAAAAATTAATAAAAAGGAGAAAATATTAATTCACAATTCCCGCAAATATTTTTTATCTTGTTATCTCTTTATACAAATTACTTTCTTTTTTTCACCTTCTTTTTTTATTGTATTTTTCCATTACCATTTAGTCCCCTTATACTCCCCTCTTCCCTGCAATCACCACACTATCTTCCATGTTGATGAGTCCTTTTTCCTTTTTGCTAAATCCCTCTACTCCCTGACCTCACTCCTCTTAGCTGTCCTCTCGCTTTCTATCTATGAGTCTGTCTCTATTTTGCTTGGTAGTTGTTTGTTCATTACATTCTACATATGAATAAAATCATATGGTATTTGTCTTTTTCTGAAAGGCTTATTTCACTTATCATCATGATCCCTCCATACTGTCACAAATAGTAAACTTTCCTTGTTTACGTCCAAGTAGTATTCCATTGTATAAATATCCCCTAGTTGTTTTATTCAGTCATCTACTGATGCACACTTGGGCTGCTTTCATATCTTAGTGATTATAAATAACACTACAGTGAACATAGGGGTGCTTACGTTCTTTTGCATTAATGTTTTGGGTTCCTTCATATATATTCCCAGAAGTGGGATCACTGGATTAGAAGACAGATCCATTTTTAATTTTTTGAGGTACCTCCATGCTGCTGTCCACAGTGGCTGCACCAGTCTGCGTTCCCTCCAACAGTGTACTAGGGTTTCACATCCCTCTTTTTCCACACCCTTGCCAGCACTTATTGTTTGTTGACTTATTGATGATAGCCATTCTGACAGGTGTGAGATGATATCTCATTGTGGTTTTAATTTGCATTTCTCTAATGATTACTGACATTGAGCATCTTTTCATACGTCTGTTGGCCATCTGTATGTCCTCTTTGGAGATGTGTCTATTCAAGTGCTTTGCCCATGTTTTAATTGGATTGTTTGGTATTTTGGTGTTGAATTTTTTAGGTTCTTTATACATTTTGGATATTAGCCCCTTATCAGATGCATCGATGAATATGTTTTCCCATTCAGTGGGTTGTCTTTTCTTTTTAAAAAAATATTTTATTTATTTATTTTTAGAGAGAAGGGAAGGGAGAGAGAAAGAGAGGGAGAGAAACATCAATGGCTGGTTGCTTCTCATGCACCCCTACTGGAGACCTGGCTGGGAATCAAACCAGTAACCCTTTGGCACTCAATTCACTGAGCTACACCAGCCCGGGTTGTCTTTTCATTTGTTGATGTTTTCCTTTGTTGTGCAAAAACTTTTTAGTTTGATATAGTCCCATTTGTTTATTTTTTTCTTTTGCTTCCCTTGCCTGGGAAGATATCCAATAAAATATTGCTCCAAGCAATGTTCAAGATTTTGCTGCCTATATTTTCTTCTATGATTTTTATGGTTTTGGGTCTAACATTTAAGTTTTTAATCCATTTTCAGTTTATACCTTTGAAGTTAATTCATATTTGACAGAGGAAGCAAGCACATACAAAGAGCTAATGATAGTTTATTCAATGAATGGTGTTGGGAAAATTGGACAGATTCATGCAGAAAAATGAAACTAGGTCACATGAGTAATTTTAATAATATACACATCACATAAGAGCCTCAGGCAAGGAGGTTAGGGGGTTAGGAAATCAATATAAACTTAAAGTATAATTTGCAGCTCAGAACTTGACGAGCACTCTTTTTCATATGAATTACCAACTCTTGTTCAGAATTTCAGACTCATGACAACTTGCTAAACATCCCTACTGAATCCCATTCATGTGTCATCAGAAATTCAAATTCAACCTACCTAAAATTTAACATTTAACCTCAGAATATGAATTATTTTGATTTCTTACTCTGTACTCCTTTCAGCAGTCAGTCAACACATTCATCTATTCCCCCAACCCCGCCCAGGGATGTCTAACATCTGCTTTTTTCTTGCTGCTCCTTTTGCTGCTTGGGTCCTTAGTACCACTAGTGTGTTTTGGAATTGAATTTCTCAACAGATGTAAACCTTTGGCTCCAAAGCATCTTTTAAAAGATTTTATTTTTATTTATTTTTAGAGAGAGTGGAAAGGAGGGAGAAAGAGAGGGAGAGAAACATCAGTGCTCTAGAGAAACATTGATGGATTGCCTCTTGCACACCGCCCAACTGGGGACCTGGCCTGTAACCTGGGCTTGTGCTCTGACCAATTGCACCAGCAATCTTGCGGTTCACAGGCTGGCTCTCAGTCTACTGAGCCACACTAGCCAGGGATTGAAAGCATTTAATTTTCTTCACTATCTCATAGATTATATCCAAAAGTCTCCTGTTTTGATGAAAATGCTTCTTTTTATCTGGTTAGTTTATCTTTACTTGCAGAACTCTTACATTTTTAAAGAATCTCTTGTCACTTCCCCCACATTTCTGTCTGTCTTTCCCTCTTCTGGAGAAGATACTGTCTTTCTCTAAACTTCTATATCACGGTGCCTATATATCTTTTCAAGCCTGGCAAAAATATTTATAACTTTTTTGAGCCATTTACTTTATGGCATATAACTTTTATATCATAAAGTTCATCCGTTTTTCATGTACAATTTAATGATTTTTAGTAAATTTAGAGTTGTGCAACCATTCCCACAATCCAGTTCTGTATTTGTTTAATTTAGTAATATTTATAGTGCCAGGCACTGTGATCAGCACATTATTTTTTATAATTATAACCATTCTGAAGATAGTAATTACTTCTAGTTTATAAATTAAGACATTAAGGCTTAGAGATGCTAAGTAATCATCCGAAGTCACACAATCAGGAGGAAACTATGTTGGAGTCCAGATCTGCTTGACTGCAAATACCATATTTTTAAGCAATTTGACCTAATGTTTCTCAAATAAGAAAGAAAATCTTACTTTAAGACTATAATCTACTACATAAAAGTGGATTATTTTTACTCATGGTTGTATCCAAATGCCTAGCACACATTGAAGCAAGCAGTAAACATCTGTTAAGTGACATCATGAATGCATACTTATGTTTCACGATAATTTAGAATTACTCCACTATTGTTTTTACTCCAATGATAGGCTGTTGATAAGTCTGGGGTGTTGGCATAATTTGTGTAATTATGATTTGCGGTGGAACAGGGAAGGGTTTGTTAATCCTGTTGCCCCAGGAAGGGGATGAGCAGGCTCACTAATTTATGCCACCCTTGAGCTAATTAACCCCTCAGGGCTTTAGTTCTTTAATCTATAACATGGGATAGCAATAACCTATGTACTCACCTTGAAGAACAATTATAGTGAGAAAAACATGAGGATAAAAATGAGAAAAATAAAGGAATGAGGAAAGAGGAAAGAAAGGAAAATAGTAACCCCATTTAGAGAAAAATGCAAAACCTCTTTCTTCCTCACGTCTTGGTAGCATATCCATTCATTTTCCTCCGTGCAAAATGTGAAGAGTAGATACTCATACTTTCCTTGATTGTCCTGAAATTCTAAAATCTCCTAGTTAGTATGGATCTAGTATAATCACAATCAAATAAAATGTTGTCTGTGGCTGACTTTAACTTCATTTTATAAACAATTAAACTTTGCCCAATATGATGGGAGGAAATAAAAAAATTAAACAAGGAAAAGAAAATAAATTATGAGAAGAAATTGATGACAGCAAAAACAAAAAACAAAACAGGAATGAAGGGTCAAGAAGAGAAAAGTAATTAAATAAGAAAAAGGAAAAAATATAGAGACCAGAGGAAAGCAAAGGAGAGAGCAGAAAGCAGGAACTAAAAAACAGAGTGGAACAAAAGGAGTGTAGAAAAGTTGGAAAGGCAGAGAAGAGAGAAATTACATTCAAACTATTTCCGCCAGGCCTGTACATTTTGAAGCAGAATGATGTGAATCCATGCTTTAACCACAAGACTTGGAATACAGTTTGAACTGGAAACAGCCTCCATCCTGACAGTTCTCCAAATGTTTTGCTGCTGAAAAGACTGCTTAATGTATGGGATCCTTCTGTGTCCCAGGGCATGTTGGAAAGCAAACCTGGAAAGCCTTGGCTTTCCATTTCCACAAGGAACAAAGGGTTATGTTAGCCAGACATGGAAAGGCTCAATTCACAAACACATGCTGGCCAGGGGAGCAGACTGATGGTTTAACAGCGCTGCAGGAGGGCCAGCGGGCTCATGTCTCTCCTGGTTCTGCTCCAGTGTGATGTCACATGTCATGACAAGAATTCTATTCCACTTCGGTGAAAGTGGTCCTCATTAAATGAACCCTAGAAGGCTCAGCAAGGCAGAATAAAGATAGCTTTGGCCTGTCTTGAGCACTCAGTAAAGGGGAAGGATGCTAACTTTCTTTCAAAATTGTAAAGTCCAATCAATTCTCAAGATAATTCATAAATTATGTAAACCTCTTGAATGCTCTTTGCAAATACTATATGTTCTGTTTATCTGCAAAAATGAACACAGCCATTTCTGCCCAACTGCTATGTCTTTCAAGACAATGATTTGCTATCAGTTTTATATTGAGGCAAAGGGATACAACACATCTGCTGATTGAACAGAAAGTTGTTTATAATGCTGGCATTTCTACCATAACCTTCCCAAGTGGTTTGGAGACACTGACTGGGTCATTCATATGTGTCAGAGCTGAATTGTTTGCTAAATGAAGCTGAGGCATGACATAGAAAATGTTTTATTAATTGTGATTACACTCAAATCCACATTAACTAGGAATTCCTACAATTTCTGAGTACTCTAAAGGAAATTATGGAAGTGTATATTGGTTATGAGCTGAAAGTTTGTGTCCCCACAAAATTCTATCTTGAAGTCCTAACCCTCAGCGGGATTTGGAGGTGAGGCCCCTAAAAAAGTAACTAAGATTAAATAAAATCATAAGAGTGGGACCCTGATTTGATAGGATTAGTGTCATTATAAGAAGATACACAAAAAAGCTCACACCTCCCCTTTTTCTCTCCCCCTCTCTCTCCCTCCCTATCTCCTTTTCCCTTTCTTCCCCTTTTACTTCCTCTCTTATCCAGCACAGGCACTGAAGAAATGTGATGTGAAAAAATAGCAAGATCATAGCTTCTTATAAGTCGAGAAAAGAGGCCTTGCTGATGTCTTGAACTTCAAGTTCCCAGACTTCGGAACAGTGAGAAATAAATATCTGTTGTTTAAGTCACCCAGTTGATGATATTTTGGTATGGTAGTCTGAGCAGACTAATACAAAATTCTTTACTTTTTGCAAGGAGAAAACGGATGCATATAAAGTTAAGACATGAGCAAGAAAGAAGGAAGGTGATCTTGTTCCCTTAATGGTAGTTGGTGGTTTCTCCTTATTTCTGAACGCAACAGTTTCATTCTCTTAAAATATCTGGGGCTAAGCAAATACTCCAGAACATTTTGACACTAATCTGCTGATTCCATAGTCATGTACAAACATGTGAAATACTTTAGACGCTATGTTTTTTCCTCAGGGACAGTAGTGTTAGTGGCCTTACACCGAATGGCCTTCTTTGAAGTGGCTGTCAAAGAAAAGAAAATCCTATGGGCAGGGGATTTTCATGTTCTCGTCAGCCTACAGATTCAGTTTACCCATTCACAGAGGCTTCAGTATTCAGATGACTGTGATTATTTGCTAAGTATTTCAGACTCAGTCCACTTTGTCAACATTTTCAGAGGAATTTTTAGACATTAAGTACAAGGACCCCTGAACAGCCCTTCCCTTTGAAAGAATGTATGGTCTGAACCTGGTGGGCTTGCATCTGCTTTCTAGAGATGGCTTTCATCAGAACCCCTTCTTCCCAATTGCCTCTTCTCTCTGTCCCTCCTCCATTCATACCCTGTCCCCATTGTCCTACACACCCTAAGTGACCTGCAAGTCCCTGAAGGCTCCAGTTGTATCCACATCTTTTGTTTCTGTACTTGCAAATTTCTGTTTAGAAAGTGCTTCCCTACTGGGATAATCCTGTCTAGCCACTTAATTTTACCTATTTTATTAACAACTTAGTGAGAGCTTACTATTGGATAGATATATCTTCTGTGCTTCACGAATGTTGACTCGGTTAGCCTTTATAATACTGTTGTTCTCCCAATTTTAAACATTAGTAGTGAGGCAGAGGTTAAATAACTTGCCCACCCATGGACTCTGGTGTATAATATTGGGATTTGAACCCAGGAAGTACAGCTATGTATTACAGTCTGTGTTACAGCATGTATTGCAGCGTGTTTTACAACATGTATTATAGTCTGTGCTTGCAGTGGTATGCAATGCTTTCACCAAATCATCCCATGGATGTTACTTCCTCTGGCAAGCATTCTGTCTAAGGCTAGGTTACCTTCCTCAAACAGATGGTGAGCTACTTGAGAGACAGCATTGTTTCTTTTATTTATCTTGTCTCTCACTTACCTCTTGGCACACAGTAGGCCCTCAATAAATGTTGAAAGAATGAATGATGTGGTTAGCTGGATCATATACCATGTCTATAGTTCTGCTTCTCTGGCTTATTATAAAAACCAAAGGGAAACCCTTGATTTGGAAGTTCCACCCTGTTTTTAAAAGTATCTTATTTTGCTCTTCAACATTATACAACATGTGGGTGAAGCCTTATATAATTATCAATTGTTTATTAAGAATCTATTATTTGCTAGATACTGTTCTAGGTACTGTGAACAAGATATTGGCATCTTTGAACAAGACAAAGTTCTGTGCTCTCAAGAACCTTTTTTTTCTAGTCATAAGTCACAGGTTGGGCCCTCAGGGAAGCTCATTCTGATATGGAGTTTAAGGGTCGGGGTATGTATTATGAGGCACTCTTCGTATCAAAATCTGTGGAAGGAAAGGAAACAAAGCAGGACTAGAGAGAGGGCATGTTGAGCAGCAATTCAGGCTCAAAGACAGGCCACCCCATGGGGAAGTTGGGAGCTAAAATGGCCTATCAGAGTTTTTCCACTGAAATGGCTAGGCTTTCATCCCTTACCTTGATAATCATTGTATCTCAGCTCGCCTAGGAAAGAAATGACTTTGGGCAAGGTGGTCCTCTGTAGCTGAGACAATCTGTGAAGATGCAGACAGCTCTCTGATGAACAGAAGGGATATCAGACAGCCTATCACTGTGGAAGTGCATCATATACTACATGCTACATACAAATAATTCTGATATAGGTATAATTAAAAATACATAAGTCCAAATCCCAAATCCAGAATTTTTTTATTTTGTAGGTTTATTCTTAGAAACAATAAAAAGAGAAACAAACAAACAAAAAAAGAAATAGTAGATCAAATTTATATGCTTGGAGAAACTAAAGAACATTATAATGCTAATTATTATATAAGATACTACAAATAGTAAAGAAATGTGATTAATTCTAATTTCATATAATTTTATTATTTTAATACATGCACACTTTAAAGATAAATGAGTGCTTTAAATTCTTTAATAAAAGTGGCATGTTAAATACATATACCTATACATACACTTACATATGTACATAAAAGAGAATGCCTAATGTGATTATAACCTATAAAATTCAAAAAAATAATTCACCAGGAAGAGCAAAAGTCTTAGTCAAAATTGTTTTACCAAACTTTGGTTAAGAACACATAGTCAAAATGTTGCCACGTGGAATATCTGAGATTTTCCTGCCTATGTTCTCCTCTAGGACTTTAACGGTATTACGGCTTATGTTTAAATCTTTTATCTACCTTGAATTTATTTTTGTGAATGGTGTAAGTTGGTGCTCAAGTTTCATTTTCTTGCACGTAGCTGTCCAGTTCTCCCAACACCACTTGTTGAAGAGGCTATTTTTACTCCATTTGCAACCTAGATGCCCATCAGTAAATGAATGGATCAAAAAACTGTGGTACATTTACACAATGGAATTCTATTCAGCAGAAAGAAAGAAGGAGCTCCTACCCTTTGCAACAGCATGGATGGAACTTGAGAGCATCATGCTAAGCGAAATAAGCCAGGCAGTGAAAGACAAATACCACATGATCTCACCTTTAACAGTAATCTAATCAACAAAACAAACAAACAAGCATAATATAACCAAAGTCATTGAAATTGAGAACAGGCTGAAAGTCACCAGAGGGGAGAGGGGAGGGAATTTCAGGGGAAAAGGGGAAGGATTTACAGGAACAAGTATAAAGGACACATGGACAAAAACTATGGGGGAGTAGAAATGGGAGGGAGGTGGGGAAGGCTGGGGTGGTGGGTTGGGGTGAGAATAAAAGACAGAAAACTGTACAAGATCAACAATTAAAATAAAATTGAAAAAATAAAATTAACCATCTTAATGGGGAAAAAAAGAACACATAGTCACTGTGCAATTTGGGTCCACTCCACTATTTGGGGCTGAGTAAGTTATGAAGATCTTGAGACCCATCGAAGAAAGCCATCTTCCTGCTAGGTCTCCAATTTCTGATTTGTGCCTTGGTCTTGTCCCTTAAGTGCTGACATGTGTTTGGCTAATTCCAGGAGCATGCTTTTGGCCAACTTCATTGTCTCTACCTCCTCTGTCCCTTCCTCATCTTCATGATTCTAGGACATAATTCTAGCTGTTTCTGTGTAGCATGCTGGACAGTTTTTACCCTTACTTCCATAACATTCTGGACTCCAACCTCAAGTGCTAAACCATGATATGTGGGTATGTCTGTGCCTTCATGAATAACATTCAGCCATCTCCTAGGTCCAGTCAAGGTGATCAAGAGACAGAAGTTGAATATCATCCTCGTTACCAGGTACCTAAATTAAAATTATCTGATTAGATTCCCAAATTTATGCCTTCTCAACTATGTGATCTTGGGAAAGCAACTTCACCTCTCTGAGCCTTAGTTTCTCCTCTGTGCAATGGGAAAAAAACAGTAACTTCTAGAAGAATGATTTAGTAGTGCATGCAACAGTGCAAAGGATGGTGTTCAGTAAATAATAATACTCAAAAGTATGCATAATTTTTAATAATTTTATTGTTACTACTAATGTCAGCATGAAAGAATGTAAACATATGTGTAAGCATGTATATATCTATTTTCCATGCTGATGATGGAAACAAAGTATAAGCTACTCAGCTGGGTTATTAATTTAAGAGAAGAGCAGCAGCTAATATGGTATATAACAGAATCAAGGTGTAAAAATGTACCAATACATCTCTAGTCTCTTGAAGGAAGGGGCATATTAGTTTCTAAGCACTGTCCCTTTGTCCCTTGAGAGGAGAAAGGCAATTGATCAGGCTTCTGTAGCTTGATGGAAACACTGCTTGAAAATATTCAATGCTTTTTGGTCTAAGTTGCTCTTTTTAAAAATAAGAACTTAAAATACTCCTTGAAATGGCATTGTATGGTCCAGTGCATTTGAAAAATGTTGTAAATGGTTTAGCCCTCTAGTACTAACATCAGCTTTTAAAAAGCTGTGGACAATCTTAGGATAAAGAGTTGCGTTTAACTTTAAACCAGCATTTTCCAAACATATTGGCCACATTCACACACGCCACCACTCCACTTCTCTTTGTTTGTTTTGCTCTAAAACCAAGACATAGCACTGATTTCCTGTTCACACAAACCACAGGCCAAATGACCTTCACTTGCTTAGTGCCTCAGATAACTAAAGAAGCAGGACAGCCCAGCCCTGCCATCTCCTGGGGACACACAAATCTGGGATCCACAGGGGTTGTCTGTCCCCTCCACAAACACCTTAGAGAAAGGCTCATTGAATCTCGGCTTCTACTTGCCCCAGCATTTTATAGGTACACACCAAGAGTCTAAAGCAACAGCTTGCTGCCCTGACCAATGGCAAAGTGGACCTTTTCACAGCTAGATCTGGGCAGCTACTCCATTGAAAGAAATACCTTCCCAGCACAGATTAGGGCCAAAGGAAAAAAAAGCTCTTATGCCTGGAACCCAAGGTGGAATGATGAGAACAGATTATAGCAAGATTGACAGCACTGTGGGCCCCTCCTAGACACTGCTTTTGCAAAGTGGAGCTTGCATAGTCAAGTTGGTACACTAAACAAAGGGAAACAAAGAGAAACACAAAAACCCATGCATGTGCACACACACACAAACACATACATTTGGTGTATTTTCCAAATAGCTGGTACTGCATCTGAGGATGAAACCAACTGCAGATGGAGATATGTGAAAAAAAGAAAGTTATATAATTGTTGACATGTACTGTGTAGTTAGGCCTATGATGGTTGTGTCTCTTCTGAACATGAACAGACTTTTATTGTTGTCCTTATTCCTTAAACAATACAGTATTACAACTATTTACATAGCATTTACATTGTGTTAGGTATTATAAGTAATCCAGAGATGATTTAAAATATATGGGAGGATATGTGTAGGTTATATGAAGATATTATATCATTTTCTATATATTACTTGAGTGGATTATGGTACCCCTGAGGGGTCCTGAATCAATGACCTCTTGATATGGAGGGTTGACTGTAACTGTCCCTCACTCTGGAACTAGGGGTTTCTTCTCACCAACCCAGTGGAAGTTAGTCTTTTGTGAGTGGGGTTTGTTTACAAATTCATCTTCTATAACCCATTCATCCCTAAGGGAACTGTTAAAAATCTAGTTTCTGAACCTGTGAAGTTGAGCCCACAAACTGTATTTGTGAGGGGATGCAACAGAGATGAGAGACAGCACCCTCGATGTCAGAACACTAGGGTTTCAGTCCTAGTTTTCTAGTAACTGCTTTCAGCCATTAAGTTCTCTTAACTGAAGCTCTTTGCTCTCCACCGTCCCCTTTCTTTAGAAAAGGGATGATAGAGCCGATTTTATTCTTGTAGTCGCAAATTGCTGTGTAAATATATAGTATCACCATTATACTCAAACCCTGAAATCATTATTCCCAGAGCTAAAACTTATTTGAGAGATTGTATCTTGTAGACCCCACCTTTACAAAAGTGAATGTCTTACTCACCACTGGGACTTAATTCCTGGTTGACTTAATTCCCAACTCAAAACAAGAAAGTTCTGCACATGGGTGATACATGGTTTTTTCAGACATAGCTGGGTTTCCACAAATAATTGTCTAATCCAATTCAGCTGAAAATATTTTTTGTAGCATATAGCTGATGTAGAACTTCAAATACACAAAAACTGTATTTTTCCTGTGATTGGTCTTTCTATCTTAACCTTCTATTCTATTCACTGCTGATCACTTGAGCTAGTCACTTCCTGATGGTCTTAATCAATCAGATGAAAAGCTCAGGCCCATTCAGGATTTTCCCATTGTTCTCCAGCCCCTGTTCCCCCACTTCCTGTGATTGGTCATTTGCCCTGGTAACTTCTGGGACAAACAGTTGTCCACTCTTCTTTTTAATCATCTGCTTAAGAAACTAAACCTTTTCCATATTTACATCTCTAGGGATGTGCCCATACCTGGCTTCCATAGTCTTTGGTCCATGGCCTAGGCTACCTTGTTCATCACTTAGCTTCCTTCTTCCACTTGTCCATATCCTTCTTGCTGTCTTCCTTTCCCCTTCTCCTTCATTTGTTTCTTTGTTTCTCTCTCTCTCATGCTCTGCCCGCCCCCACATGCACACCATTTATTGAACACATAGTGTTAGTTCTACAGAAGTTACTAAGAAATAACCCTTGCCCTTAGTAAGTTCTCAAATAAAGATACCTGTATCATCAAGGTGAGGCCAAAACTTTCAGCCTTGCAACAGCCTCCATCTCTCAAAAGAACTTTTTCATTGAGGAAGCCACTTCTCCAAACACCAGGCACTGAATCTTAAAACCATCTTATCTTTGAATCATCTAAGATGGATACCCATCACCTGGCTCAAATGCCAGCACTAAGAGTCCAGCATGGAGTCCAGAGGCTTCTTTTGTTCGAAGCTAAGAAGGGGGAAGCTCATCTTCATTGTCTATTATTAATCACCATCAGTTTGACTGTGGTTACGGATGAGGTAAATTCCCTTAGCAGGCTGAGGCAATATTTTCCAAAGGAAAGCAAGTTTTGTTTTGCAATTGCTCCTCATCATCATCACAAGCCTTGCTTGGACTCCCTGCCTGGATCTGCCCACAGTGACCATCTGGCTCACAGCTGCTATGTCCAAGTGGAAACACTCTGGCATGAGCAATCCAAGGGCTCCTTTTACTTCTTGTAAATGACAATGTCTGGGTTGTAGGTTATCCCATATTTTCCACTGGAAAGGCAACAACCGTCATTTTCTTTCCTTTTTTCTTTTCATACACAGTTGTTTACAGTGCAACCACATATGTCAGGCACATGGCAGGGGACAGGTTGGCTTAAACTATATTCAGTTGTATTTCATCAACTCTATAAATGTAGCTCTTTGGGAGAAGCTGAGAAACTGAAGTTGTAAGGTCAGAGTTGTGGAATCCAACCAAATGCATGCTCACTTGGTTGGAAGAGCCTGTTGGTTGAGGGCTAACAGTGGTCTCAGCACCAGAGATTAATCTGTCCCTTCCATTTTCTTGACCTGACCAAGCGTGGTGACATGGTTCAGAAGAGCAATAGTTAATATTTACGAGTGCTTATTATGTGCCTGGTACTGCGCTGAGTGCTTTATATGCATTATCCTATTAACCACCCTATGAAGTAGTTATACATATTATCCCTCTTTAAAATTTTGAAATCTGAAACTTCAAGAAGGTGAGTCATTTGTCCCACATGTTGTTTGGTCTACTTCCCTTTACTGAAAATGGTAGGAGTATTGTAAACTCTTTGGAGGCAGGGATTATATATGCCCTGTGTAAAGTTCTCTAAACTTAGCACAGAGCTCCTTGCACAGAAGATGCTAAAAACAAAACCAAACCAAAACAAAAAACAACTAACCCCAAACTCACCTAAAACCCAACACATGGAATAAGTAGGTGTTTAATAAATGGATATTAAGTATATATCTTTACAGTAGAAGGCTGACTTCACTAAAAATCATGAATCTCTTCAACCCACTTTACTGGAGATCATCTACACTTAGGAATATGGCAGAGAAAAATGCCTCCGCTACATGGATCTCTCTGGACACTGCTCTCACTGCCCCACCCCCCACCCCCCCCGCCATTAATCTGGCAGCTGGCAGCTAATGTTGTCTCACTGGTGTTCACCTGTACTGTTCCCTTTAGTCATGATGCTTATTCCATTTGATCATTCCTGTCCACCTTCAATTTTCAGCTCACATCTCATCTCCTCCTGCATGCCTCCCCCAGGGTCCCTTAGTCTCTGTTTGCTCCCACAGCAATCACAGACTCACAAATGCCAGACTGAATGTAGTGATTGCCAGGAACCCAGAAGATTACATTTAAAGACTGAAGGGTTTAGGTCTATTGGGCAATGAGGGCTTTAGACACATACAGTCCTGTGTCCTGGATAGTCCCTGGATAATGGTTAAGGATGACTTAACAATCCAGCATTTGTGGTCACATCTTTGGGCTCATGTCCTTCGAGGCTAATCCACCCTTTGTTCCTCTGATTCTTCACATCTGTAGGGTTCAAACTGTGACTATGTACAAAGACACAGCCTTATAATAAGAGTATTTCTTTACGTTGAATTTTAGACAAGATTCTACTTGACATTTAAGTGCCTACTCTGTGCTAGGCTGGTTACCTATGTGATGGCATGAATCCGATATTCAAAGTGCAGGACCAATCTGAACTGAAACAAAATACGCCCGTTTCTAGGGCTGGGGTTTTTGGAGGACTGTAAAGGTCTTGTAGATTTCTTCTACTTGAATCTTCTTTCTTACTTCTTCCTCCTTCCTAAAGTTCCACTCTTGGAACTTCATTCTCATGGTTGTTCCTACAAAAACCATTTGGGTTTTCATGATCATCATATGATGCCTTGAAAAACTTTTCTTCTGCAAAGGGTGGCCATCCAGTTACTCTAGCTGTCAGACTTGCTGTGAGTTTTTTTTTTTTTTTTTAATTTTTATTTTCATTGTTGATCTTGTACAGTTTTCTGTCTTTTATTCTCACCCGAACCCGCCACCCCAACCCTCCCCACCTCCCTCCCATTTCCACTCCCCCCAATAGTTTTTGTCCATGTGTCCTTTATACTTGTTCCTGTAAATCCTTCCCCTTTTCCCCTGAAATTCCCTCCCCTCTCCCCTCTGGTGACTTTCAGCATGTTCCCAATTTCCATGTCTTTGGTTATATTATGCTTGTTTGTTTGTTTTGTTGATTAGGTTCCTGTTAAAGGTGAGATCATATGGTATTTAATCTTTCACTGCCTGGCTTATTTCGCTTAGCATGATGCTCTCAAGTTCCATCCATGCTGTTGCATAGGGTATGAGCTCCTTCTTTCTTTCTGCTGTGAGTTTTGCTTTGCTTTCTTTTATGATACTTCTGTGTGTTAGAACTAGGGTCAAAATAACCTCATAGCTGATATTTGATCATAGTATCATAGTTTACAAAGTGCTTTCAGAGGTCCTCTTCTTCTCCTTAAACTTTCCTAAAAGGGATAAGAAGATTACTGTCCTCACTTTGCAAATGAAGAAACCAAGATTTAAAGAGACAGAGTTTCTGGTCCAAGGTCACACAGCCAGTAAATAAAGGACTGACGTGTTCCACGTCCCCAACTTTTTCCACTATATCATTCTTGCCATTCTCAATATTGTCCCATACAATGCTAACCACTTTAAAAAGACCTGGGATGCTTATTAAAAATATCACTGGCAAAGCCCCACCCTAAGTGATTCTAACTGCAATGGTGTATTTGGAGCCTGCCTGTCATATTTTTTCGGGTTCCCTATTTTGAATGTGAGAACCATTGATTGATAGTCTTTATTTCCATGACATTTGGCAAACTGCAAAGGATTCTACAAACTGATAGCAATATTAATATTAGTGTTTCTTCTATGTAGCAGTTGCAAAAAGCCATACCGTTAAACCATTGATTTTCTGAACAAGTAAGTTTTTCGCCCATACATGAGTTTCAAATTCTAACTCTTCTGTCATTCTACACATCAGTTTCCCACTCCAGAGTGCATGTTGTCCCAACAAAATTAAAGATGGAAAAAGCTCAGAACTATATGATTTTACTCATATGTGGGATATAAAACCGCAACTCATAGACACAGACACTATGTTGGTTACCAGAGGGTCCTAAAGGGTAACAGGGGCCAAATACATGGTGATGGAAGATGATCCGACTTTGGGTGATGGGCACACAATGCAATATACAGATCATGCATCGTAGAAATGTGTACTTGAAACCTGTATAAACTTATTAACCAATGCCACCCCGATAAATTTAATTAAAAATACAATTAATAAAAAAATAAAAGACAGAGGTTATCTTCCTTAACTGGCCAGCTGTTGGTGTTAATAAAGATGTTCATGCTCCTGCAATCGCTCTGCCATGAAAATCCTATTTATGAGCCCTATCACCACCTCACTTTTATATCTGGCCAGCTGTGCAGAGGAAAAATATTAACTAGTTTACAGTTTATGCTTTTTCAGAAGTTTTATGGTGAAAACACATTTCCAGCAAGTACATGCATTCCTCTGTGTTTCTGGGTTTCAAACATAATGCTTTAGACATGATCACTGGCTTGGATGTGGAAGCACAGTCTGCTGCCCCTGGCCTTCAGAGCCAGTTTGCTAAGCAGCAGGAGGCCAGTTGCAAAACCAACCTGAGTGCGGGTTCCTTCGAGCTCATGTGGATCAGAAGCCCACTGCATTCTCAGTTGTCCTCACTTTGAACCGAACCACAGGGCCTCAGTTCTTCCTTCTGTGCCTCTCCTGGAAGGTGGGTCTCATGTGCTGTGAAAGTTACAGAGAAAATTGAAGGGAGGCACAGCTGAGAGAGACTTTTTCTCTCCTGAGTTGTTAAAGCTCTGCTAATCTGAACCTTCAATAGATCAGAACTCAATTTAGTAAGAAGAGATAAATCCTAACATGACAAATTTATTGTTAATGCAATGACTTCCTAGTTTCTATTAGATTATAAGAATTTGAAATCAGAGATGGTCTTTATTCATCTTTGTATTCCCACCTAATGCAAATGTACCTATAGTATATTTATAATTAATATGTTTTTTCTAATTTATTTTTATTTTCATCACGTAAACATATGCTCATAGTTAAACTAAAGCCAATATACTTTCTTTTTTTTAGGGTATAAAAATGGGTTTATTTAAATCAAATTATTCTAATAATATATTGTATTGTAATTAATTACAGAAAACCAAATTATTTTCACATATTAATGTTAAAAATTGTGTTTCTTTTAGTAGTGTATGAGATGAAAGATTTTAAAAACTTAGATAATGAAAATCCTATATGCATCTGAAGTCTTTTACAAAAGAATATCCACACAGATGTACTTTCAAGCCTTATAATGAACAACAGCAGTCTAATTCCAGTTACACTTTAGTTCCAATCTCTAGGTGATTAAATATATTCTGATTATTTTTTTCTGACATTTTTTCTTCTAATACATTAAGGCATACTTTTCTTGAGTTATCAGCTTTTGAAATTATTTATTAACCTGCTGTCAACTTCAGAACTGATCCATTGACCTACTATGGTGGATGGGAATTTACTTGTGTCACCTTTATTTGTCCTCATTTCTCTGTCCCTTCTTTTGAGCATAGTTATGCCATAATTGTGTTAAGTACTCATTTACATTACTTTGTCCACGTAAATATTATGTGCTGCTGAGCCAAGTAGTATACTACGAGTACATATTTTTTCTTGTATGTTTTGTTTTCTTTCTCAAGTTAATTGCCTGTTTTGCATTTATTTCTTTTCATTTGCTGAAACTATCAATTTTTCAGTAATTCCTTCTAAATGCAACACAATTCCAATATGCTGCTCAATATTATTTTTCACATGTATTGATGCATTGTCACAAGTATAAAACAATCTCAGTTCCATGTTGATACTTTTCCCCTGGAGACTTCTTTTTCTAATTTTTCTCTACATCTTCACAGGCTCTTCTACAGAACTGCTGAGCAGTTATTGTCCTGTCTGCAGTGGGCCTCCAAGATGGGCCCTAGAGATTCAGGCTCTTGGTTTTCATACCCTTGAGTGATCTTCTCTCCTTGAGTATGGGTGGGAGTTATTTTTATTTTACCTATTATCTATCTATCTATCTATCTATCTATCTATCTATCTATCATCTACCTCCCTCCCTCCCTCCCTACCTACCTACCTATCATTTCCAACAAACAGAATATGACAAAAGTGATGGGATGTCACATTCCAAATAAAAAGACTGTGACTTCTACCTTGGAAACTCTTTTTTCAGTATTTGGGCGCGCTCTCTCTCTCTCTCTCTCTCTCTCTCTCTCTCTCTCTCTCTCTCTCTCTCTCTTGCTCTCTCTCTGTTTTTCCTGGCACCTTCTTTTTATTTCATGGTTACAATATCTTCTCTTATTTCTCCAAGTTCATTCTAGTTGGTAATTTCAGGTACGGGGGGCAGAGTTGAAGTCATAAATAAACATGGAGCCCAGACTATGAACACGTGCTAAAGCAAGGGGTATTGTGGAGAGAGTAAGAAGATCAAATGATTTAAGTCATGTATAATCCTTAGCATTCCAAGAGTCTTATATACATAACATGTATAGTTCTTATGTGCTAATAATACTTAGCATGTAAGTGTTCAAGAAACACTGGAAGAAAAGAAAGGGGAAAAGAAGGAGGACATCTTTTTAATAATTCAGGTAAGAGAGTATTTGACCTAAATAGAAGCAATGTATACACAATAAAAGGGAGGATGTAAGACCTCATAGAATAGAAAATAACTCATCCTGTGTGATTAATTAATCTATCTATAGTTTTGTGTTTATCTGTTATTATAATCTACTTAATTAGATTGTTAGCTTCTTAAGGGCGGAGAGGAGTCCTCATATAAGTTGATTATTTGAGGTTTTCAAATTAGAGCTGTGCATACAGTGGGTGTAATCAGTCTTTGTTGTCTCTCACATATCACTCTCTGACCCTCTCCTCTCCTCACCTTCTTGTCCAGGCCCTTGCAGTTCTGCCAAATGACAGAACTCATTAAAACTCAACCATTTTTATTTTAAACTCTGGTTACTTGGACCACTGTCAGAACAAAATCCACAGCTTCTTAAAAAATAATCATTCATTCTTCTCTCTGAAAAGAAACAATTTATCTTAAACCAGAAATATGAGGATACTAAGTTTTCACAAATTAAAACTAAATTAATTATATACCATCTAAGCAGTTCATGGGAATCTATGAAAAAAATACCCTTTTTATAGCTCCTTGCAGGAATCTGTATTCATTGCAATTAGACACACAACATAGATTTGCTTATCCCATTCATATATGCCAAGTATGTAGCTCATGCTAGTTAGTCAAAAATACTTTGGACAGATTCTCGAGGTACCTGAACAGGCACTAGACAAAGAAGGAACAGAGAGGAGCGTTGAACTCTGTAGCATCACCAGCATGACACAACAGGCTAACACCCCTAGAACTTTGTGGTCTAGTTTCCTGCTAGGTAAATCAGTAAAAAGAAACATATATGCATGGTCTTAGAAGGGCTAGTTAAAAACAGAGTGTGTTATTTTCTTCATCTCTCTCTCCCTTCCCACCTCTCTTTCTTTTTCTAGTCTCTTCTTCTCAGACACCTCTCTCTTGTCCTTAGTTAATTGAGTAACTATTATATTCCATCCACTGGGTAAAGCATAATTAAGAAGATAAAGCCTCCATTATATTTGATTTTGACTTGGGAATAATTTCTACCATTAATCAGGCCATAGGGACTAAATTTTAAAGCAGTCTTTCTCACAGTCTAAAAGAGAGTTCTGCACGGGAACCTGAAGGCTGGTGCCTTCCACTTTACCTACTTCTACTCCACTTGACTGTGAACTGGTCAGGCAAGAGACTAACTGCCATTTGAATCTCTTTTCCTTGCCTTCTGTTCCTCAGCTTCTTATCCCTCCCATCACCAGAAACATTATTTTTCACATTGCTGGAGCTCCATAAAAACTATTAAAATAGAAATTCAAGTAAACAACATATGCTACCAGGGAGGACCAGAGAAATTGCTATTGGGAAATGAAATTTCACAAAGCAATGTGTTGGAGAGAGATAGGTAGAATTCTGGAATGGGTGAGCTGGAAACATGATTGTAAAGGCTTCACTCTCTGTGGACTCTGAGGAAATTACCCATGCTCTCTGGTCATTGCATCCAGCCCTTAGTAAAATGAATGTAATAATATCATTCTTTTCCTACCTCCCTGGGCTGTAGGTGCATAAAGTGAATCACATGTGTGAAAGCAATCTGCACTCCTTGGAAGGCAGGAGTTACAAACCTAAGACATGGTATTGCAATTTCTTCCTGAGTTTTTGTATTTAAAATAGTGACATTATTTTTGTATTTAAAGTAACATTATTTGAAGCTAATAGAATTAGTATATTTCATTTATGATGATATTTTAATTGCTGGAACCTAAAGGCACATAAAATGTTGGTTAAGATGAACATTAAAAATGAGATTAGATTTTTTTCTTTCTTTTTAATGAAAATAGTTGCTGTATTTTTAGTTGAGCAAGGGTAGGCTTATGCTGTGGTAACAAGCGACCCCAGAACCTCAGTAATTTCACACTTTATGTCATTTCTCACTAGTGTAAAATCTGCCAGAAGTCCAGGAAGCCTGGCAAAGCAGAAATATAGCGGTCCATACCACTTGTGCTTGGGGGCTCTGCCATCTCAAAATGAGCCTTCTTCATGATTGCTGGGACAGAGGAAAATGAAACTGGAAAATCAGACAGCCCTTTTTCCTGACTCAGCCTGGAAGGGCCACATCTTATTCCCACTCATGTTTTATCATTCAGAACTAGACACATGACCCTCATTCTTCCTGAAGTGCTGGGAAGTGAAGTCTCCCCTGAACTCCCGGGGGAAAAGAGAGTTGGGTATTGGGGAGCATAACTAATGTCTACCATGCTACCCTACTTACAAATAGTATTGATGCATGCTCCCAATGTCATAGGTAATAGGCATAACAGTGAGAAAGGTGAAATGTAATCTAGCACTAACACAACTCATTTTAGAGATAGGGAAACAAAAGGTTTATGCTCAAGGTCATGAGGTCAGTCATGATGAGTCAGGACCAGAACCCAGAGCTCCTGCCTCCCAGTCAAAAAACCTAATAGGTACCAGACACTCCAACAGATTCCTGACTCAATGGATACCGTATAGCTCAGTACTTCAACACTATCCCCTGAGTGCTTTCTTTGGGAGGTTAATAGGTATGTCTCTCTCATGCAAAAGTGATTCTGTGGCCAAGTTAATTCACAAAATCCAGGTTAAACAGTAGGATAAGCAAGGCTATATATTGTTTTTTAGCAGAAATTCTCAGTCTTTAACATAATAAAGTACATTGTAACCCTTAAGGTGCCAGAGCATTCAGAAATTACTGACCATTTTTGAACACAGAAACTATCCCCTCAACTCCAGGAGTATTTTCTTTAGATCACTTTTCAGTGAGGATCACACTTTAGAAAATGCTACGTGATCATAATATACTTCCAAAATCGTTATGCTGGCAAAGTTAATCTTCGAAAGTTAGCCTTATCAATTTTAGTTAATAGATACCTTTTTTTCTCTCCACCCCTCTTCAAGCACCCATTTCTTTCATGTCCTGATTTTGAGGGCCGTATTTCACTGATGCATATCATTATTCTTACATGGATACATATCTCCACTCATATAACAAATATTTAGTAAGCATACACTCTATGCCAGGTCTGACAGTGATGTTGACAGTTTAAAGATGAACAGGATGTAATCTCTGTTTTTATACTGTATATACATGAAAATGGAAACTATTCCAAATAAACAGTATAACAAAATGTTGTAAGTGCTATTATGGACATAAGAATGACATTCCATGGAAGCACAAAATAGATGTGACCAAATTTTGCTTTTTCTAGTGAATTAAAACTCCAAGGAGATTTTTCACAAGAACTATTATTAAGTCTCTCTCATCCTTTATTTGAAGAAATGATACCCTGGGCCTTAGTGCTGAGTTTAACTCTTAGGGTAATTACACTGTGTCGTGTCTACTTTGGTCTACTGGGGTAACTGGAGAGTGTCTTTTGGAATCTTGGTCTAGTTCTCACTCCCTGCTCCTGTCATGTACAGATTTGATAGCCTTCCTGAATATTTTTATCCAGGTCCCTAATGACAATTTTGCTCAAGGTAGGGCTGAAGACCCACAAAAATAACTACCCTCAATATTAGAAAACTCCATGTCACTACAGAATCATCCTCTCTCCTTAAACCAGTTCCAGCCCAAATGAAAACTCTGGAAGAAGGAAGACACAGTTAAAGTGTTCCAGATTGGCAATTGCCCTCCAAACATTTTTCCTATAGAAATTTGCATCAGAGAGGAGAGCTTTTGTAGTTGTTACTCATTCTTATTTTCATCTTTTCTAAATGATAACTGAGCTCCTAGTAGGTGTTAGACATGATGGCGGACATGCTAGGGACATGCAATTTAATCCACATTGTGGCCTTCCAAATTAGGTGCACTTACCCTCATTTTACAGGTGCAGAAAATGAGGCCATGAGAATTTATGTCTTGCCTAGGGACACACATGTCCATATGTCAATGAACTGAAATTGAATGTGGGTTTATTAAATTCCAAAACATTTTTATTTATAACATAAATACTCTGCCTTGTCCTGAGGCCTCATTAATCTCTGAAGATAAGTATGCCAACTGTTCTATTGATGCTTGAATAATTTTCACTTACTACTTGCCAGGTCTCTTCTGTCTCTGGGAGTCCACAGGGATGTTGTACATACATTCTGCTTCAGCAGTTTCTAAACCCATCATTATTAGAATGATCTGGGAAGATTTTAAAAATTAGATTCCTGGGCTCCACCTTTAGAGAATTTTGATTCTGCAAGTCTAGAGAAAGGCCCAGGAACATACATGTTTATGAAAGTGTCCAGGTGATCTGAT
Source organism: Glossophaga mutica (assembly GCA_039655065.1). Classification (NCBI taxonomy): domain Eukaryota; kingdom Metazoa; phylum Chordata; class Mammalia; order Chiroptera; family Phyllostomidae; genus Glossophaga; species Glossophaga mutica. The sequence continues at coordinate 28,370,857 of CM077308.1, forward strand.
GACAAGTTAGGTTTTGATACACCGGTTTGCTTTTTAACACATCATCATAAACTGGGATTGGGGCTTGAGGTCCAGATGGAGTGTAAATGATCAACAGAGTGTCCTGTGATGATGAAGTTCAGAAAATAATTTGGGTCACTGTGTAAATATTCAAGATTTTAGATAGCTTGGGAGGGGTAGGGTTTGCCAAAGTGATAGATTAAAAAAGTAAAGAGCCTTGTGGGTTATGGATACAATGTATTGACAATAAATATTGATAATGGAAAAAGGGTTGGATTTAGAATTAATTAAACTTATAGAAAATTGTCAGTGTTTCTTGTACACCTGAATTTGTCACCAATAACATATGCCATCGGAGAGAGATGGGAATATTGATAAAGAGCATCCAACTTAGCACTTGGAGTCAAGTTGGTTGCTATCAGAGATGTCCTGGGGAAATGAACCAGAGACATTCATATTCAGTGCTATTTTATCTGTCAATATGTCACAAAACATTCCATAACTTCAATAGTGCAGACCAGTAGTAAACTTGTAATTAGCTGCTACTTCTAATTGTAAATATTATTGGAATGTCTTTATCTAATAATATTTTACCTGAGTGATATTTATAAATAATTACAGTCTTAAACTTGAATATAATAAACTGGTCTGCTGTAACTGGTGAAAATGTTTCATGCTTTCTCATCTTCAACAGGAAACTGTGACCTCCTTGAGTGCAAGTATGTAGAATTTTAAAGTTTAATTTAATTATTTTTGTATTGCATAGAACAATGCCTGGTGTAGTAGGTGGTTGGCAAAACTGAAAAAGAAGAAGAAGAGCAATAAGTATTAAAAGGGAGAAGGGGAGAAAGAAAGAGATGAAAGAGCTGTAGATGAAGGAAGAAGATGCTAGCAGAGAAAGAGAGAAGTACAGGGAGATGCAAGAGAAAGGCAAAGAGGAAGGTGGGGAAAGAATTGTAAACATTTGACAGGGAGAAGCAAACAGGGAACAGGCAAAAGTCAGCAGATTTCTCCCAATTCCCCATCAGATCAGAACAAGCCGTGGCTCCCAGGAACCTGCAGCCTACGCAGGAGGCACACTTCTGCCTCTCTTAGAAAGAGTTAACTTACACAGTGAGCAATTCCATAGAACTTGGAGATCCACCAGTAGTTCTTCACTGACAAGTTTAGAAGCCTTAGTGCTGAGTGCACAAGATTCGGGAGAACATTCTTACTTTCTGCCTGGTCATTTAACAACTGGGCCAGGTCATGTTGTGTTCAGGAAGAGAGAGGTTTTATCTGTCATGCTCCTCTAGAGCTGCTGCCACACAGAGCTGAGCCGTAGGTCTCCCTGCAGCTGGAGTGGTTCCCCCATTGATAGCATTATTATCACTGAACTTGATAAAAGGTTTTCTCTTCCTAGAAATGGGAAAGTGAGCCTCCTTTTGCTTTCTGGGAAGACTGGCTTTTCTCTAAACACATTGATTTTCCTCTGTTTCTCAAGCACAAACCCAAACAACTGTATCCTGTTTATTTTTCTCTTTTCATTTTCATCAGCCATGCCTTTAGGACATTTCAACAAATTGTGCTGCTAGAGTGGCTGCCTCCAAGCTAATGGACATAAATAAGCATAGCCAGGAATTGGCTCCCGTGGCCTTGGCAAAGTCACCATAGAAAGAGCAGAGGAGAAAAGATATTTGTTGGAATAATGCAAAGGAGTAGCCAGGAAATGCCGTTAGGCAGATGTGCCCCATAGTCTTTTGGAAATGAAATGGTTTCAGCTTGTCGGCACATTGTTTCCTAAGAAATGTACAGTCAGCGCACTTTAGGCTAGGCACAGTCACTGATGCTGCTCTTCTGTGTCTGTAAAGTTTTCTCACATTTGAAATCGTTCAAGTCCAAGACTGGAAAATGTTCATAAATTCTGGTGTCCAAAAATGTATCCTCTATTCTTTTGCTCTCATGAACAAGGAATACTGAACTTGTAACAACTTTTGTGATAAACTGGGATCAGTTTTACGGACCTTCATTATTAAATTTGATAGCCATAAAAGTTTGCGTTGTATGCGATGTTTTGTTTTCCATGTTAAATAATAAATAGTAATTTTCAAATGTCTAGCTCTCTCTGACTCTCTTACCCTTGGTGTTATTCTAGAGATCTGTCAAAGCATGTAGTTTTGTTGCTTGAGCTTTGTGATGGCTATTTCAAGACGTAAAAAAGCATTTTTGTTTAATTTAAAAACATGTTTGGAATATTAAGTTTGTAAAAAACTATGACCAGAGGAAAACAAAACATCGCTTCATCTAAATGCACACATTGCTTTTTAACCCATGCAGGAAGCTTTCCAAATACTTATTTGTTACTTTTAATCACCACTTTTTAAACTTTTTACCGAGTTACTTCCTTGGGCCAGTATAAAGTTTATCCCAGAAAAACGCACTAGTCAATTCCTGAGCTACAACGTGTGTGTATGTGTGTGAGTGCATGCTTGTGAAACAAGGGAGTTTATCTCTCAATCTCTTCTACTTTTAAAACAAATAAAAGACAAGTTTTCCTGAAACCAATTGAATTAATTAGGAAGTCTTTGACTTAAGCTTATATTTTCAGGTCACCATTGGAAAATAATGGGTTATAACCAACTTTGCTTTTGCATTAGGCATGGTGTGAATACCTTCTGGACACCATTATAGACATGCTGACAACAAGGCTAGGGTTTAGCAGAAAGAGACAGGAATGACATTCTCTGCAAGCTGAATTTCTGCCATTCGTCAGCACTCATCAATGACTTTATCCTGAGACTCAGTTGATTCTGTGCCACAAACACAAGTAATTACTGTTATAAAATTTACTGGGTTATCATATTCACAGTCTCTTTATGTCAGCTTTTCTTATATATTGACTATGACTAAAGAGCAGTTAAAAATATCTTCCTGTGCTCAAAATGTCTCACGTGATATCCCCTATTCACCCATGTCGCAGCAAAACATGATACTTGGCTGCCATGTGTTTCCAGTATAAGGCTACTATACCTTGGCTCCAATTTGACCAAATTCAGCTGCTGCCAGAACACACTATGACAAATTGGAGAGAGTCTATAATCAACGAAGGGTTTTTGTGGCTTACAAATGCACCCCAAATTGCCAATAATGAATATTCCATAAGCAAGGAGGCCTTTTCAGTTCCAAATGCTATTAGGGAAGCGGAGGTTCTGTCAAAAATACTTACTTTGCGAAATACTTTTGAACTTAGCAAATGACTTTAGAGATTAAGCAGAAAGACTCCAAGCATGAGAGCCGCTTACATCCAAAGTGGGATTTGCATGTGCAAACGGACTTCAGATGAAACCTCTCAGAACCATACACGTTTTCCCAAGGAGATGAGAAATTTGTTCATATTTTCCAAAGGCTCAGTCTCCAGGTCCAATCAATTGTGTTTATGTTACTGGAAGATTTCTATTTCTAGAGGTTGGAAATGTTCCTTCCAGTGATTATAAACAGTGAAATAAATTGTTCACTGTTTGGAAGACAATTGGCTTTCTCCAGTGGCTAGGTGACTTTGTATGCTTTGAGGTTTTGCTGAAAAGTAGAACTACATTAAACAATTTGATTTCAAACAAATATTTTGGAACATTTTGAGCTGGAGGGATATTTTAGAGTACCTAATTAAGAGACACAATTTCAAAGGTGAGAAAACCAAAGTGTAGAAGTAGAAGAGACAGGCCCGTACGTATGCTGTAGGTTATGTAGGTTACAGCGATCTAACTCTAATGAGTTTCAGTTCCTTAGGTTTCTCACCACAGTCATGTATCATCATTTCCACTCATTTTAAATCTTCTCTTCATTGTGTTGGCCACTCTCCTTGTTCAGTTCTTAAATATCTTCCATTTGGATATAGAATCCTGTTCTTTTTTGTCCCTATTTGTGATTCTCTCTCCTAGTGACCTACCTATTTTTATATGCTTTTCTTTTAATATTTCCAGCTTACTTCTTAGTAGCTTGCTAGATCTTGGTCAAGCCCATTTAACTCTTGAAACCACAATTTATTCTTCTTTAAAATGTGGCTAACAATACCTTGCCTTACTGAGATGTAAGATGTAAAGGAAATGATATATATGGAAGACTTTTACAAACTATAAATCATTATATACATATTAGATATTCTTATTTTCATTGTTAAATGGTCTATCCTGTTAGCCTCAGTTTTTACACATTTATATTTTTGTAAAAAATATAAATTTTCTACAGCATTTATATTCAACATATCTTCATAGATGTAAAAGTACACTATTCTGATTATAGAAGACCTTCCTACTCATGATCCTAACTCAGTTTATCTTCTCACTATGCTCCAATCATTGACCCTATTAAGCTTGTGCCCATATTGCTAAAATAATTCTCATTTAAAAAACTCCCTTTTCTTTCAGCTACATTCCTTTAACTTTCTTTACATTTGTAGCACAACTCATATATCTTTATTAACTATCTAAACTTTCTCACTTTCTATTCCCTCAGAAGCATGCGGCAGTTACTCAGTTTTTCCTTTCTGAAATGCCTACCTTCTTTTCTTGAAATGTAGGACACTACTCTCTCTTGGTTTTTCTTATGATCCAATCACTGCTCCTTCTTAGAGTTCTTCATTAGGTCCTTCTGATCTTGTTATGTAAATATGGAATGTCTCAGACCTTAATGTTTAAACATCTTTCCTGTCTCCTGTGCTGCCCAGGTGAGCTCATTCTGTGCCATGACATTAATTATCACTTATATGTTAATGAATCCACCATTTACCTTGAGCCCCAATTTGTCCTTTAAGCTCCAGATTTTAAGGGACATAGTCAGTCACCTTCCTTCTAAACATCTACATTGAGAAATCTGATAATAATCTTTAGCCTAACATGTCTGAAACCTCTTAAAATTTTTTCTTCTCTCCAAATCTGTTCCTTTCTCAGACTTCCCCATCTTAGGAATTGGAAAAAATACATCTTCATTTAATCAGATCAAAATTGCTTGGAGTTATCCTGGCTCCTTTATTTTCATGTACCACATTTTGTCTCTGCGGTTTCATGAGGCACGGGTGACAAATTGCCTCAAACTTAGTACCTGAAAACAACAGCATTTTATTCTCTCACAGTTCTAGAAGTACATTTGAGTCCCAATTGGGATTTCAGAAGCCCTAGGATAGAATCTGGCCCTTGCCTCTTCCAGCTCTGGTGGTGAATCCTGGCATTCCTTGACTTGTAGCTGCATCACTCCACCCTCTGCCTCCTTGCTCCTACTACCTCTTCTTTATTTTTGTGCCTGCTGAAGCTCCCTCTACCTCTTTTTAAATCACATTTATCATGTTTATACTTCTGGCCAAGATGGAGGCATAGTTAGACACACTGTGCTTCTTTGCACAACCAAAATAAGGACAATGAAAATTTAGAAACAAACAAACAAAAAACAACCAGTACTGACAGAAAATTGAACTGTATGGAAGTCCAACAATCAAGGAGTTAAAGTAGACACATTCATCCAGACAGGTAGGAGGGGTGGAGATGGACAGCTGGGTGGAGAGGAGTCATGTGGCAAAAAAAGCGGTGGCTGGCGGACCCAATGAGGTGGCGGATTGTGGAGGGGCGCGATGCTCAAGGCGGCTGGTGGACCAGGTGGTCCCACATTCGTGTGCAGATAAACCAGGTGAAACTGGGGAGTGAGACAGACCTCGCAACCCAGGGTCCCAGCGTGGGGAAATAAAGCCTCAAAACACTGATTGGAAACACCTGTGGGGGTTGAGGTTCCGGGAGAAATTCCCAGCCTCACAGGAGAGTTTGCTGGAAAAACCCACATGGTCCTAGAATGTACACAAACCCACCCACATGGGAATCGGCACCAGAAGGGACCAGTTTGCTTAGGGGAAGTGGCGGAAGGGACTGAAATCTGGCAGAGAGCAGAGCAAGCGCCACTGTTGCCTCTTGGACCCCTCCTCCACATACAGCATCACAACCCAGCGACTGGGTTGCCCCTGCTCCTTCACTTTACTAAAAAATTGTATTTTCACAGTGACTTTACCTGACTATTCAATTTAAAAAGTCACTCTCCTCCGTGTGTCACTCTCTAATCCCTTACTGTGCTTTATTTTTTACTTTTAAATACATATCACCACAATATATGTTTACTTGTTTATTTATTTTCATTCTCCCACAAACAATTTCGTTCCTTGGTTGGCATATGGCCAGCACTCTCATTTTATGAAAGAGTCTAGAAGATACTAGTGATGGGTTTACAATATGTAAAATAAGGTAACTAAGTATACTCTGCTACAAATGATGACCAACTTTTGTTTTCTCTCTTATCTGTACCAAGGGATAAGGTGTGCATATTTAACAGAATGCAATCCTGTGATTCTTCCTGTTTTGGTGTTGACTGATACCTCAAAGTCTGAGAACAACAAAAGAATTCTAAGTGCCCCATTCTTGAGTGAGATGTTGATCACCTATGCAGATCCACAAAAGTAATAGTTATGAATCAGTTTTGTGGTTCTCAGTTCAACCAATTCCTCAGTAATACTTCATAAGGTAGAAAGTTGAAATACAATTTTTGGAGATAAATTTTATGAAGAGGGTTTTTGGGCTTGAGCTATATTCTACCTTGCCCTATTTAATCCCCTTCCTCCCAAATGGGGTAAGATGGGGTGGGCTGCTTATCTTTTATCACAAGCTGAGTGAATGGCTTCAGAAGAACCATGCATGCATCTTGACTTGTGTTCTGGAGTTTGTGGGGTACAGAGACTGCTACTAGCCTGATGGCTAAAACACTCTACAGGCAACAGATTATAGCTTTCTAGTATCTTAGAATAGTTGTTTTGAAAAGTAGCTTTCCTTCTACCAATATTAAATGTGAGATGTATATTTTATTAATGATTCATTTTATGCTCTATAAATGGAGCCAACTTGAGGTCATTTGTATTCCAAGAAAAGCCCAGGGCTCTCATGAAACCCTATCCCTGCCTAAGCCAAAAAACCCTTTGCTTCTGTTTTATAGACTTCCACAAGAATTCATTGAATAATTATGAATGGCTTAACACAATAGCTTGAAATCCACTAATCTGCTGATGAAGAAAAATAATCACTGCACAATGTGACAAATGGTACATACTCAGCTGCTATAAGGTGTTGATGCCAGCAGAGAGATGGAAACAATGAACTCTTCCTGAGGAGGATTGGCAAGGTGTTCTTAAAGAAGTAAGCTTTGACCTGGGTTTTAACTAAAGAGAGAGGCTGAGAAAGGAGAGTGGCATTTGGAACAGAAGAAACACTGTGCGTAAAGACTCAGGAAAGAAAAAGGCTGTAATATTCATAGAAGAGAAGGAAGTGTAGGCTGTATAGTTGTGGGATGGAGAAAGTGATAAGAGGTTAAAAAGAAGGCTTCTGGAAAGGATCATATACAAACATGCCATATACTGAATTTTTCTTGTAGTTAAGTTCTGGAGCACTCATTGGTAGTGTTAGCATAGGCAGCTAGTTAGATATTAATGAAAGAGAAGGGAGCCAGGCATCTAATTAAACTGGATTATCTAGGAAACTACAGCTTCGCAGCATCCCAGGGGACAGCTGCATCCTCTGCCAAAGGGACATTAATCCACAAGCAGGTGAGAAAGACTGCTTTCCAAACTCCCCAAGGAAGAACTGGGTTGTTCACCCAGATTACCAAGGGTAGGGAGAACTGGTGAGAGGAAAATGTCTTTGCTAGGTGCATGCACAGTAGAAGCCAGATAAAGAAGCAGACTTTTGAAGCAAGTGCAGTAAGAACCAAAATGTTGACTACAAAGGGGAGGAGTCTAGTCTGGGGAAATCTGAGGAAAAGATTAGATAGGATAAGGGCACAACTCCAGAAGATCTAGAAAATGGATTAGATAGAGGGAGGGCCCAGCGTAAGCCCACAAAAAATTAGAAGGAAATTGGTTAGTTCTTCTCAAACCCTAGGAGATATAATCAAAGCTTAACCAAGGGCTGAGGCACTTGCATGCTCTTTTTCTCCATAGCAGCTCCGTGAACCTGGATGCAGCAGTGTGTGGGTCGAACTGCAGCACTGATCACAGGCCAGGTGGGAAGAGAGACAGAGCTGGATTGCTAGGGCCTCAGGTGCCAGGTTAATGGCACTGCAGCCTGGGTCCTGGCCCTCCTCCTGGACTTGGTGGGAAAAGTGTGGGCCTGCAGCTCCAGAGGCTGGACTTCTTTTGCAACAAGATGCAGCTGACCACCCAGTGATGATGAGACAGTGTGGCTGCCTGTTTAGGGGCATCTATATGCGCTGTGTGTCCTTTCATTAAATCTTGCTACCATTGCTCAAATCCTCCTAGGCATGTGCGTCCCTGAAATACTTTTCTCATGAAACCACAAGAACCCATTTCTAGACCAGTCAGGCAGACCCTCCTTGGTCCCAATAGACCTCTGACAACAGGCCTATTGCATTGTCATCCTAAAACGTCTTCCCTCGTTTACTTACTAATCCTTTCTAAAGCATCAGTGCAAATACAACAAATGAATTTCGTTGTCATTGTTGTTCAAATAAAGCTTGTTATAATCCTCATGATGAAATAGTAAAAAAAGTTTAACACGGTCCACAATACCCTGCTTGATCTCACTTCTGCGTACTGCTCCAGCCTCATGCGTTCCACCCTGCTCTCTGTTCAATGTACTCCTGCCACAGTGTGCCTTCTGTTATTTCCTTCCATGCATCATGCCACGGCGCTTTCACTGTTCTTTATGCCTGGAATTCACTCTCTTTGGCTGCTTCCTCCTCCTCCTCCTGACCATTGTCTCCACCACCTGTGGCACTTAAACCAACTGCTGTATTCCCTCCATCTCCTTCCAGTGTCATCACCGCCTCAGAATAACACTTCCAGGAAATTTCAAATGAACATAATAGATAGTCTCACTGCATCACATATGTTTCTGAGAGTTGTCATTGTACATTATTGTGTAATTTCTATAAATTCCCTCAGACTAATCAACGTGTATTTTCCTATCCACCTGTCTTTAGTGCCCAATGCACAGGCTCTAGTACCTTTACATAGAGTAGGTATTCAATAAATATCTCTTGAATGAATTAATAAAGCACTCAATTGCATATAGGATGATTATGGGTAATGATTTCTGACTCTTTAAAAGTGGTAAATATTGGTTAACCTAATAGGTTTGCCAAAATCTATTTTTTAATATTCATATTTAAAATTTTCTAATTTCCTTATGCATGAGGAAAAACATTAAACTATGTCCAAAGTAATTTCTATGAATCAAAATTAAATGCATTGAAAAATATGTAATAGAGATGATTTGCTATGTAAATAAAAATGAATACCGCCATGATGACTGAGTAATTCTAGATGTTTTCATGTGGCATTTTATAAACATTTCTTTTAAGTTACCACTGTAAAAAAGTGTTTGCTCTCTATAAAGCTCTAATATATACTGCACCTGATACATACACAAGAAAACTGCAAAACTTTAGAATGGCAAGGTTTGTAAAGAAAATGTAACATATGATTCGAGTAATTGAGTAGAAGGCTTTTCATTTCAAACCTGAACATAATGCTAAGAACCAAACTATCATCTCTAATGACAAAAAATGCCATTACTTAGTGAAAATTTTTATTTTGTGGAATTTTAAGATGTGACTTTTATTTGCATAATGGTTTTAGTTTAAACAATATATTTTCTCCTACTGTGGTCTCTTCTTCAGAACTATAAAGGGCCCATATAGTTAAAATGGAAAAACTGAGGCAGAGTGACACTATATGATCCTTTAACTTGTTCATGTAGTCAACAAACACAATGAAATTCGTTTAATCAGATAAGTCTAATTAACGGATATTCCTTCTTCCCATCTTCAGTGCTGGCTGCTGTGATGCCTCTAGAAATTATTTTGCATACTAATCACCTTGGAATCTTGTTAAAATGCAGGTTCTGATTCACTTGGTCTGCAGAGGAGCTAAAGATTCTGCATTTCTCATGAGCTCCCAGGGGCTCAGATGCTGCAGCTTTGTGGCCCACATTTGCCAAAGAACGCTGAGACCACAGGGCCACAGAAGACAAGCTCCTTTCACTGGAGCTCTGAGTTCTGCTGGGTGGACTACATGCCACTGAAAGTTTGTGTTGGAGAGGGGAGATCGCCTGTGCAAAGTTTTCTAAGTCTCTGCAGTTGTTTTCTTTTGCTTTTCAAATTTAAGACTTACCACTGGCTGGTAGTGTTGATACTATTAATGGGACCACTGTTCCCCCAGTTATAAACTTTTGAAAGTGCTAAGTTAAACACTTAACTAAGTTAAGCACGAAGGAGCATTTTGCTCCTTCAGCCTTTTTTCCTATCTCCTACATTCACTCATATGGCAAGTCATACTCCTAACCCACCCCTGTGCCTATCACTCCTCTCGCCTTTTTTCCCCTCCTTGTTATCATCAACAACATTCACTGTGAACTAGCGATATGTTGGTCTTTACAAGTGTTGTCACAGTAGGCAGTTAGTTGCTAATGAAAAAGATGGGCGTTCTGGTTAAGCCTGATTAAGTTGGGAGACAGCAGTTTCACAGTCACTCCAGGAAGTAACCCGCATCATTCCAGGCAACAACCAGCCTAGTCAACTAGGCAAGACAGATAGATTTACAGCCACCCCTGGGTGTAAGGTTCTGCCCAATTAATAGGGAGAGAGAGAAACAGTGAGGGGAAATTCCTTTCACTGGGTGTATGCATAGCAGGAGCCAAAATGACAGCCATAAAGGGGGAGGGGACTAGCTGTAAATTCTGGGGGAAGGATTGAATTGTTTAAGGGCACAAGCTCTGGAGAACCCCGGAAAGAGATTGGATAAGGGGAGGATACAAACATAAGCCATGGAAAAGTCAGGAAAGATATTGGGTAGTGAGAAAGAAAGCCTGCTCTCTCCAGAACCCGAGGAAATATATGGTATCTAGACGACGAACCCAGTGTGCACCATCCTTGGAGCATGCCTGTGTCCTTCCTTCTCTCAGGCACATAAATTTTACCCTTTTTTTCTCCTAAACTCTAAGGGTCCCCAGGAGACTTGTAACCAGGGGAGAAGCGAGCAGTGGCAGAGGACTCCCGTTTTGCCTCTGTAACTTCCTTTCCTGGGTCCACACCGCCACTACCCTATTGCCTGTCCACTCTTTGTCTCTCTGAGAGTGTGCTTTCTTTATGCTCTAATAGATCTTTCCACTATTGCTTGAAGCTCCTCCTATAAGAATGTCTCCGCAATTCTTGTCCCACAATATCACAGAAGAGCTCATTTCCTCTAGTAACAGTTGTATGCATTTTAAACCTGAGTCAGGTGTATTTAAAATTTTCAATTCATTTTATGAATGAGGAACCTGAAGTTGAGAGTACAATTTGTCCACTCACGTTAGTAAGAAATAGTAATGTGGAAATGTAAACCTGTGTCTGCCTGACTATGGATATTGCTCCAAACTGGTGTACTGGTTGCTTTCCCACTGCTATCTCTTCCCTCAAGTCTACATTAATTTTTACTGGGATCTAAGCAGATTTATCATTGCAGATTTATATAATCTTAATTTCATGTTAAGATTATGTGACCTTAAGGATATTTGAAGTTTCAAGTCACTGTCAGTAAATCTATTATACACACTGATGTCAGAATTACTTCCTAATGCTCATTCTGATGTCTCGCTGACCCACAAATGTGTCAGTTGCATTTAAGTTCCTATACCACATAGTCATAGCTTACCTCTCTCCACAAACTTTCCACTCCAGCATAATTGAGATGCATCCACACCTCAATGCCTTTTACAAGGACTGTGCTTCTTCAGCTCAACAATCACAGAGTCAGGGCTAAAATGTTAAATATCATCTTCTCCATGAAGTATTTATTGGTTTTGGATTAAAAATATTCTTTATCTTCCTGAATATATGTAGAGGTTTTTACTGTCTCCTGGCACATATTTAAAAAGGGGCAATGAAAGAGTCATGACTTAACTTCTAGTCAAAAAACTGAATTCAAGTAGGACCCTATTAAAACAACTCTTTGGGTCAGGATATTACATTGTTCCAATGAAAGAATGAGGAGGGACTAAATTCAGTCTAAATCCAACTCCAGCATTCCTTCTGACTTGGAGTCCCATGAGAGAATCAGTCTCGAATTCCCTAATGCATCCGTTGTATGCAATGAATGAAAGTATTTACCCTGCATATAGAATGATGCCATGTACGTACCATCCTTGGGAGAACTGAGAAAAGTCACTGAAATAATTTTTGGTGTTCTGTGGTTCAGAAGAACTCTGAAGAACTCTGAGACAGGCTGAGAGGATGAGGCACACCTTTGTAATTCATCCACCTGGTTGGGGGGGGGGGTTAATAATTTGCACAAGGGCACTGTAGGCACAAGCAAAGACCTTGGATACTAGAGCAATTTATAAACTTAACCTCTGTGCAAACCAAGGGCTTACTATTATTATAATTATTATGGGTACTTTTTCCTGGTGAACTCTAAGTTCCTTCAGACAGAGGCTGCGTTGTATTCATTTTTTGGCATGCTCCTTGTCATCACCCTCTCTGACCCTACACTTGTATTCAAATACCTCATTCATACTCAGTCCTTTATAACTAGCCTTTTGTGTTTACATCTGGTCTAAAGAAAGTTTAGTCCTGCTACATCTGTGTTTTTTCTTAAGGTATTATGATTTTATTTTTTGAAATTAGGTAGGACAGATCAAAAAGAAAGAAAGGTAGGCAGTAAGTAATTATAATGATTGAAAAAATTGCTTTCCCTGTTTAATTTCTACCATAGACTTGCCATGCAGTGGGGATTGAAGGGCACTGCCATCTGGCAGTTGGGCACTATGCTTTAGAAGCTATGGGCAGCTTCTCATGTTTCTGCTCTGGAAGTAATGAGTAATAAGGACTGAGACCTAGAAGTAGCTTATTTTCTCTTTTCCTGGGACTAAGTGCTGCTTTTAAGAATATACCACACTGATCATAAAGGAGGAGGATTCTTAACAACACCTTTTCACCAACTTGTGATGGACCTCAATCTGGATTTAATTTAACTTAGAGAGACAAAAATAATGAGACTTTAAAAAATATTCCATGTATTTTATATATAACAGAAATAAGGAAAGAAGCAAACGAATGAGGCCGTCACATTTATATCTATCATAATAACTCAGATGCTTGCAAAATAAATAACAGAAATTTGGTTTACCATCCCAGAGGCCTAAACAAATCTCTTTTTTTTAGGTTTACTCCCTTCTTTTAGACAAAAAAAAAAAACAAAAACAAAAAACAAAAAACCCTCAAAAAACCAAAACAGACCAAACACAGCACGACTATCTGACTTGTCCTGAAATGCTGTAATTTTTCATGTGACAGAGCACAGAACAGCCCCACTTAGAAAACCAGTCACTTCTGGTTCTGCCTTTCTGTTTGCTCTCAATCCACTTTTTCTTGCTCACTCATTGGCTGGCTCTTCTCTATTTTGTTTCCTCTAGTTTTGAAGTCTGTGTCTCATCACATGATTTTAAAAACAGATTCAGTATTCACTCCTCAATGTCCCGGATGCAAGTTCCTGATGAGTGATAAGATCTGTGTAGCTGACAACTCTGCTATTTTCTGCCTCGCCGTAAGTTTTGGGTCAAAGTCTCCACCAACGTTTTCTCCTTAAAACTCCCCAGCAGGATGAATCCATGGATAGAAGAAGGACATTTATTTAATAATTATAGTGTGTCTAATTTCCCTCATATTGTTTTTGGGAGTACAGATAATCAATGTTAAAATATACTCATAGTTGAAAATAAGCAGTATATGGAGGGAATATCTGGGTGGCCAACTGAAGATTTGCTTTCAATAGAAAGCTTAGGAATCATGTATTATAAATTATACTTTAAAAAAAGGATCTTCCTCCCCCAGTTTTTTTCATAAACTCCAATATTAAATTGACCAATACCAGAATCTCTTCTGCTATAATCCCCTGCAAGATTAACAATAATCCTGAGTTAAAAATGTTTTCTAATGGCACTATTTTGTATGACAGTCCATAATTCTTTTTGATAAGTCAAAGAAGAATCACCTTCATTTGGAATCTGAGCTTCTGTCACTCTTACCTACTGATGCTAGTTGTATATCCAGAAGCAATTTCTTCTTTCAAATGGTTGAAGAGAGTTATAGTTTCTCCCCTCATTTAACCAAAATAAGATGTTTCAGTTCTTTCTGCTGTTCTTCATATAACTGCTTTTTCAAATTTGATATTAAAAATATTCCCATCCAGGTATAGGCTCTAGAATTGGTCACGCTGGGTTGAATCCCAGCTCTGCCATCTACTATCCACTATCGGTGTGATCCCAGGCAAGCTATACTGTGTTCCAGTGATTGTTTCTGCATCCACTAATGGGAATAAAAGTCATACTTACTTCATAGGTCTATGAGAATTGATTGAGAACACACATAAAATGTTTGCACCTGATTAAAAAAATCAACGCAATGCAAGAGGTATGGCTCAGATATGTTCAGGAATAAAAATGGAAATATCACTTGTGCTAGAGAAATTTTACTTCTATCCAAGAAATAAAGACTTCATTGGCTAAATCAGGTGTTTCACTACATTGTTAGGTTATATTGCTCTTGCAATAAACTGAAAATCTCAGAAGAGCTCTTGTTAACCCAAGATTCCCTTACACTGTAGTTGGACAATTAACTTTTAGAATCTAGATGCATGACTTTGCATTGATTCTTATTACATTTAATAAATTTTGTTCGTTGTTTCAGAATTTTGAATTCTCTCTGCAACTCAGAGTTGTTTTTTTTTTTTTTTTCCTTTTAGATTTTATTTATTTATCTTTTAGAGGGGAAGGGAAGGAGAGAGGGAGAGAAACATCAATGTGCGGTTGCCTCTTGTATGTCCCCTGACGGGAACTGGCCTGGCAACCCAGGCATGTGCCCTGACTGGGAATCGAACCGCGATCCTTCGGTTCGCAGGCCCGCGCTCAATCCACTGAGCTACACCAGCCAGGACTGTGTTTTTTGTTTTTTTTTTTTAAATAATTTTACTTGATTTTGCCTAGCCACTTTAAACTGGTATTAACTCATAGTTTTTTTTACTGTATTCCTTTAAGGTTCCTGAACCTTAAATTGAGACACCCAGAAACTTTTAAAGAGAGAGCACTTTTTCCCTGAGAGGCACTGAGGTTTGTCATCATAGAATTCATTCATAGCAGATGCAAGTTTATTGTCTGTGGAATTTATCCTCTTGAAAAGAATTTTTTTAATAGTGTAAATAACTCTGCTTTTTCTAATCATCAAGAAGTAGTATTTTTTCAAATGGTGATGCTATTTGGAATAATTGATTATTGCCAACTGGTCAAAATGTCTGCTTTATATGGCTGCTGATATAAATTTGACTTATGTTCCACAGGTCAACATTGGAGTCCACTGCAGGTATTGCTCTTAGAAGTTCTTTGAATAGGGAGTTGTAAAAGCAATAACCTGATTTCTGATGTCTAGACGTTCTTTCCCACATGACTCCATCAAGGAAGGCTGAGACTCAACCTGCATAATTTATGTAGTCGAGGCCTATTTTCACTGTCAAGAAGCCAAATCCCTCAGGCAGCCTTGCCAAGGAACTGTTCCACTCATTTTTTTTACATCCCCAAGGCCTTCATCCTAGCATTGACTTTCCTTATTAACAAAAAGCAGGAAACAAGCTCCTATTTGTGACATAATGTCTTTTCCATCAAGAGAAGTTAAATCCCCAGAAAAAATTGCCGCCTTCAAGTCGTTAGCTTTCCCAGAAAGTTCACTGTTTATATATCCAATGCTCATGACTTGCTATTGAGGTATGCCTTCAAACATATTTGTTGGGTTCAAGTGACTAAATGGATAGTGTTCCTGGTAAAATTACATCTTCTTTCTGGGTCAAATCTTTCTAAATGGCAATAAATATTGAAGATCAGCAGATTTTTTTTCTGTGCAATTGCTTCTACACTAGCCTTGTGGGGAGAGGTGGGAGACTGAGATCCCCAAATCTCAATCTAAAAATTATCAGATCATAATTAAAAATTATTTTTATACAATAGGCCCTATGTTAACCTATAATTTGTCCTTTTCAAAAAGGGTTGAGGATGATAAAAAGATGATGTGCCTGAAAGTGAAAAGACTTGTGGTGTTGTGCTGGCCAAAGTACAGTTTTGTGATTTGATCTAAAGAATTTTCCTATTTGGACTACACATTTCTCTTAGGTAAAAAGAATAATCTAGGCTTGAATCTGTAACTCTTCCCAGCTTTAATATTTTAGAATTTATAGGTTGAGGCCTCACCATGAATGAATATAGCACAGGCAGTATAGAGAGTGAAAAGAGAAGGAAGAGGAAATTTTGTGGAATGGAGGAGCAGAAGAAAGCACAGGTCAGTTTTGCGAGTAGCACCCATAGTCATACAATAGAAGAGTGAGGAGGATTTTCATGCTTAGACATGTGCAGAGAGGGTGTTCTCACCCAACTTGTCTTCTCACCTTTTTACTTTTCTCATTTCTCACTCGTATAAGGTATAATCACTGTACCTGAGTAGTGAGGCACATCTAGGGTATCAGGGACTAAAAAAGGTATAATTCTGGAGGCATACTGAGGGTTCTGTGGTCTACTCAATTTTGAGAGCAGCAAAGAGCATGAAATGGGCTGGTACTAGTTGTTCATGGCTTAAGAGACCCTGTGGATAATTCAAAGGTATCATGCATGTGTTTAGAGAAGAAAGTCCTCTGACGTGTGTCTTTCTTATGGTAACATGGTGTCAAATAATTTAATAATTTATTGTGAAGATAGAAAAGAGCCCACTAAAGTTTAGATAGTGGTGATGAGAAGATACAAGAAAACATTTTTGAAGAAAAATTTTTTTTACAAAGAATAAAAATCAAATCAGCATCTGATTATCATATGAAACACTGGAAGCTAGAAAATTTTGGAAAACATGTATAGGATAGTTGGGGAAAAAATGGCAACCCAACTATAATATTTACTTATATGGATAAAAAATATATGCCAAGATATTTAAGGTATCAAAGAATACATGCTTCTCATTTATCCCATCGAAGGAAATAGGTAAGTGGGAACTCTAAACAAAAAGCAAGCAAATCAGAATTGAGACATCAAGATAGTAGAATATGAGTGGGAGACAAAACAAGGGAGTTATATTTTGCAGTAGCTATAGTCAAAATATAGGTGGATGATAAGGGTTTGACAAGGAATGTGGAATCTAAGTACAAAATAAGAATTTTTGAGCTAGCGAAAACAGACTGGAGAGGAAGTTCTAATTGTTTCAAACCAAAAATACTTAACCCCTCCCTCCCCACCCCCAGCAAACTCAAGAACTTGAAGAGGTAGATAGATGGAGAAAGTAAATGCTTTTCACACATTTCATGAACTGGAGGAATGTGGACAAGAAAACGTCTTTAATGGTCTAGCTGTGTTGGGGAAAAAGAGAAATCATTGATAAAATAGAACATCTCGATCAAGGGAATAATCTCCATCATTACAAAAAAAAATATGTGTCTGGTTATTGTGTTCAGAAATTTAACTATGAATAGGATGTAAGAGTACAGTGAAAATCCCAAATTACAGGAAGAAATGAATGACTACTTACTTAATCTAAGTAATCTAAGCAGTAAAAATAAGAAAGAGCAATAAGAGGGAAATTTTTTTAAAAGAAGAGATTAATTTACCTGGAAGCAGGGATCACCGGTCTAACTACTAAAGTCTAGTAGAAGATATGCTCTCATTTATTGGCTGAATAAACAAATGATCAGTATGAGATCCACCTGCTTAGTAACATTATAGGTTTAGCAGCATTTTAAATAAAAAAATTCTAACTGAAAAAGATACATATTTCCAGATATAAAATAAGTTAATGGGGATATAATATACAGCACAGGGAATGTAGTCAATAATATTGTAATAACTTTGTATGGCGACAGATGGTTAATAGACTTATGGGGTGATCACAATGTAAGGTATATAAATGTAGAATCTCTATACTGTACACCTGAAATTAGTATAATATTGTATGTCAACTATATTTTATTAAAGATCCCAAATGAAAATTATGATTATTCCCTCCAAGTTATTTCCATTGGCTGCCCTTTCCCCTGGTCTTCATGCTTAGCACTAAACATCTGTGGAAATGCTTTAAGAATGTATTGGATCAGGAATTCCAGATTCCCAAACTGGGTGGAGTTGCAACACTCCATTTTTTGCATTCTGAAGCTGATTTCTCCCCCCACCCCCCAAGATCCTAAACAAGCATTGAAGTTAAAAAGATTAAAAATCAAATTGCTTGCCTGGTGATGCTGAGGTGGCTATGGATATTTTGGGGATCCTACTAAGGGAAAATTGAGCGAAAGTACACTTAGTTTGGGTTTATCAGGATGTATTTATGTGGCTTGCCATTACCTTCATGTACTCTTAAGTTATTGCTAGCCATCTCAGTAAACTTGCAAAAATAATCGTAACTCCAAATATCCCACCTTGCTCAGTAATGAGGCTAAATAGTACAGGACCAGATGCTGTATGGGGAGATGAACTTTTCAAATGCACCTGGGCAATGGAAGTACACTGGTAGTGGAGGAGAAACAAGGTTTGAAATGGATCCAAATCTTATACTGAGGAATATTTTTTATCAATCATCATATAATATGTGATGCTTCATATTCAGTTCTTAATAACCTTTAGTCCAAATAGAGAAGTTCTCTCCTATCAGAAATGTTCTCAGTAATGTAACATAAAGAATTATTAAGGCATCATACAATGAAATTATTTCATGGCTTACCATATACAAGCAATAGAAATTATTCTGGTATTGAAAATATATTGTGCCAATTTTTCTTATATTCAAAGTGATAATTTATTAAGAAGAGATACATTTTGAATATAAGTAATAATTAGGCTATAATTTTGATTGGTAATTAAATCAACCAAGTGGAGTTAATCATATGAATACATTAGTAGAAGAAGTGAATATCCCTCTGATTTCAAATGAAATACTAACATGGACAAAACCAGCATAAAACTTATACAACAGCACTATAATGAGACCATCAAGGACAAACTGGTTAAAGGCTATCTTTAATTTCAAATTTTGAATGTCATTCATTGAATTAAGAAAATTTGAAATACCACAAAATCTGATAGTGCACATATGAAGAAACATTTGATATAGTGTTGTTTGTTTTTTACCCAAATTTGACAACCACGTTAAAAATTTAAATAAAATTATCAATAATTCTTTAGAATCTGAAAGAAACCTCTAAACTATCAATACAATTTTGAGCAAAAATGATAGAAGGTTGATGTATCTTTCCATTCTTTCTCCAGAAAATGATATTACAAAAGTTATTGTTATATGAAGAGACAACTAAAGACTATATGTAAGCTGAAGAATATAAGAAAAAAATACTATAAAGAGATATCAGGTAAAAGTAAAAATGTTTTACTCTTGAGTTTTTGGTGTTTATGACATATGTCAGCATTTATAGTCTGTAATTGGTTTTGATTTCTCTTCTAACTCAACATAATCATTCTTGTCCTTATTTGGGAAGAGAGACCAAGGTGTGTCATGGGACTCTCACGTGTAACTGTGGGGACAGATGAAAAATCATTGGGCGGGTGTTCCGAGCAGTGTAAATGGGTGAGTAGATTATGCTCACATAGTGATACTCAGACACACACACAGGCACACGCACTCTCACAGGCATACTAAACCTCAAGGTTTAAATGAACTATCGAAGGATTGTGCTTCAAATTCTGTCTTCTTGGGATTTAATGATTTAGGAGACAAAAATTGAACAGTTTGAGAGCTTAGGTTTTGGGATCATTGTTGCCAGGTTCTAACAGATCTTAATATACATTGGCTACCGGTGTTTGGATAAGTACTCAGCCTTGTTAGGCATCATTTTCCATTATGATAAAATAGCAGTAACAGGGTGGCTGTGAGGATTGCTTGGCTCTCATTATTATCTGCTGTCTCTTCTGGGAAAAGAAACGGAAGCAGTCCTGGGAGAAGCAAGGAAGTTCAAAGGTGAGTCATCCCCTATATCTTAGTATCTCAGGAAGATTTTTAGGCGGCAGACTTAAAGAAGAAAAAAAAAGTATGTCTGTGTTAAAGTTAAATACAGACCCAGGATATCAAGATGAAGAATAGGAGAAACTTTTGAGAAAATAATGCAAAATAATACAAAAATTTATGACCCTAGCACTAATTAGGAAACAACCATATTTTACTAGTTAAAACATAAAACAGCTGTAATGTATTTTCTTGTATTTTGAACATATATTATACCTACCTGTATAAATAGTTTGGACTTTGACTTAAGGTAGGCTTGATTTTGAATTTCAACTCTGCTGTTCCCTAGGCCCGTGAGGGAGACAGGTGATGTACCGATGTGCTTCCTCACTTCTAGAAGCTGGTAATGACATGAATAACTCGAGTGAACACTTACTATCCCAGGCACTGTGTTAAGGGCTGGTGGTGTGGTCTCATTTAATACTTATAATAACCATATGTGATAGACTCTGTCATTATCACTATTTTATAGATAAGGCATTTAAAATTCAGAAAAAAATTAAGACATTTGCCCAAGGTAAAAGAACTAGCAGGTGAAAATTAGATATTAACTGTAGAAATTCTAATTCCAGAACACATGCACTATGTACTGTTTTAAGCTTCGAGGGAAAGAAAGGATATGAAAAAAAAAAAACAACAATGTAAAGCGAGGATGAATATTATGAAGTACCACTTTGTGGCCTAGTCATTAAAATTCTAAATTGCTGCAAAGGCAGAGAAGACCACTAATGCTTGGCCTAAACTGGGGAAGTCTTCACGAAGGAAGTGGCTCAACCTTCTGCCGGTGAGAAGAACCAGCCTTTAGGTAGCTTTCAATGCTCCATACTCTGCCTGTCTTGTTGACAAGGACAACAGGGCATGATCAGATCGTGCCAGGTTTCTCTTTATTTATTAAACTTTGGGAAGTATGCATTTTAAAAAGGTCCACTAGGTTGTGATATCGTGCTACAGTTTTTCAAGAGGTTACCATTGGAAGAACATGGGTAAAGGATCCATAGGACCTTTTGTGTTACTGTGGTTCTTCAAATGTATTGTGAAAGTCCAATGGACTCAAAGTAAAAAGTTTTTTTAAAAAGGGCAACTAACACGATGTGAATGGAAAGACATGCAACAATTCGTTCACTGTTACCACTTGTGACATCAGATCTCAGCGGTGAAAAGAAATAAGGCCTTGCCCTAGCAAATATTCTGACCCAAGTTAGAGAAAGTGAGTAGAAGTAAGCCCAAATAAGTCATTGGAGTTTCTCCCATCTTGAAAGCAATGGAATGTTCTGATTCAAGTCATAAATCTTTCTGGCTAAACTCTCAAGTGTAATAGCAATAGGGTATTGCATGTGCATGTTTAAGGGACAAATAACCACCCCCCTACACAAAGGGAAATTATTTAAAAATCACACAGTAAAGCAATGAAAGAATCAGATCCAGTGTGTGCCAAATCAAACTTCAAGGAATTTTTCAGTATCAAAGTTTACCTGTAGTTTCCCTGGAAGAAAAGCTGTTATTGAGATACATGAGCTTGGTTGTACAAAGGGAGATCTACCAGTTCTGGGGAAATCATGACTCACAGTAATTTAGTCCTCATGAGGTGCTGGCAGGACTCAAACCTTACTTCACAACAGCTGTAAAATCTGCCCGGGATACCCGTGTGAATGGTCAGTGATGAATGGCCAATGGGAGCCTGGGGCTTTGATTTAGTTGAAAGAGTTCTGACAGAGCACACCTGTGAGTACTGCACTGTATTCGGGGAATAGCAACAAATGTTTTCGATTCTTTGGTCCCAGAACAGCTAGTTATATTTATTGACTGGATAACTGAAACAAGATGACTCTGGCATCACAAAGCATTGTTGAATTTTGGAGATTTATTTTTTTAAATCCGAGAGCCAAAACCATCACTTCATTTGGAGCTCCAAATGAGCTGAGTGTAATATTTAGCCTGACATTGATCTTTAAATGTAAAAGCTTAAACTATCTGAGTTCATGTTAGCTCTGCAGTCATGCCAACAGCTGCCACCTTTTTAAGATGCCTCAGACTTGGATGTGGAGTAATTTGTGTAGCAGAGTGTCATTAATGATGTGTAGTTTTGCATTTAAACTATACAAATGGGCTCCTACAACTAGAATTTGTTACTAATATCTGTCTGTCTAGTGAAATTTTCATAAATTCCATGAGGAATCAATAAAAGTATATAGGTCCTTGATCCTCAAATCAAAGAATTTTAGGATCTTAGAGGTTTCCAGTCTATTTTTTTCAGTGTTACCCTATCTAGGGTGACAGTTGAAATATTTAATAAGTAGGAAGGCTGGACATTGATAAACCACAAAGCATTCAGGCTAGCCATAAGGTACTAACACTTACTGATCATTTTATTGCCAGAACATTAGCTATCTTGTCCACTGTTCTGTCCAAAACAATCCCAGTGATTAACAGCAAGAATAGTAACTTCCAAAGAACTTACATAACACAAGCAAGTTTATAGAATTAGTTGTTGGAAATGAATACAAGAACCATGGTCTTTTAACTTCTTGAGGTAGAGAGGTCCAGTGGAGACAGCCTTGGTTCAAGCAGAGATTGCATCTCTGATTTATGACTTCATATAAATTGTAGTAAGGACAGTGATTATGTATATAGTAATTCATTCACTAAATAGTTATTAAGTGCTATCATGTACCTCAAATTTTAAACTGAACCTTGCAGTTTAGGTCAATAAGCACATTGCAGATAATGAATATATATTAGTCATGTGACCTGATTACTGAATGACAACCCTGTGTTTCATAAAGTTCAGGGCAGTTTAAATGAGGAAGCATTTGTAGTACCAAGAAGATAGTAGGCACTCAATATATATTTATGAATTTGATTTCCCCATGTTATTGCATTCTTTCTCAATGTGTATTTCAGTTGCAGCATACTGACCATTTATTTCTTCAACTTTCAGAGAATTTGTAATATGTCCTCTTCCTTTCTCTTTGAGGAGAGTTTCTTACTTGATTTACAGTTTCAAAAAAATTGTGACATCCATGCATTTGAGCTTCTATTTATAAATACCCATGTCCTAGACTTTATCACCCAGTCAGTTAAGATTTGCTAAACTTTTACTCTTGACTTCAGTATTTCCTAGACTTTGTGATAAACAAATATATCAGGTATATCAGGTATGTTGATTCTTCGATGTACCACCAACCCTGAGACTAGTGAACCTTACATGTACAGCCCATGTAACATTTTCTAAACTTTGTACTGCTGGATTTGCAAGATATTTATGGACAAATAAATTAAAGAAACTCTGAGTTAAACATTTAAGTGATTAAGCTTTTAATAACTCATGACTGTTGTGAAATTTTAAAGGCAATGGCAAAATTATATGATTTGGTTTTTCTCAAAATTATTTGAGCTTGGGACACATAATTTTATTAGAATACCTATTCACATATAGGGAGGCTAATATTCCACAGAACGGATTTTGAGAAATGACTTAATGGTTAGGAGTAAAAAATATCTAGGCACTCGCCTTTCCTCTACCATCAAACAACCATATGGATTTCAGGCAAGTGGCTTAACTTTTCTGTGCCTCTATTTCCTCAACTCTTAGGAGGTAATAAGAACACCACACCCATACTCTAAGTACTGTATAGAAGAGGAAGTAGAAAGACAAATGTGAAAGTAATTGTGAAAAGTTACTTTGGCATATAATTGCATGCCCTTGTAAGTCAACCGGAAGAAAATAATAAAAGATAATTTATAGAATCATGCAAGATATTGTTGTGATTCTGCTATAGAATTTCCTGTGATGGTCATGAAAATGTTAAAAATATTGCTTTTTATATAAAAAAATTAAAGAATAGCTATGGATTTAATGCTTTTAAATTTATCAATATCTGCATAAAAATGATTCTGGCTTTGTACTATTTCTCTGACAACTTGTTGGAATACCTTCAGAAGCCAATGGCCCATAGTTTCCAAATAGTTTCACACAAAATTATACTTATATGTAGAAAAAAGCAGCATGATGTAAATTTTTTATTGCCTTCATAAAACAACGTTAAAGGTTTCACTAAATTCTCAATGCATATTCAATTATAATATTTTTTCTATCAAAAGGCTATCTGTAATAGTTTTTAAATTCTTTACAGAATCATTGAATAAGTTCAAAATAATTATGGATCAGCCCTTTGAAGTTCAAGTGGAAACAAGACATTTCCTACTCAGTATGTCATGGGGAAATTACTTATCTCTACTGTTACCATGGATTGAAAGATCCCCATAAACATTACTGGTGTCTGGGCTCAGGTTTTCAATCATCTGTGTGGTTTTTCTAGAACGCTGTCATATCGATACAATATGTGATGATGTACTATTTCCCAAAAAGTGAGAGAGAGGAAGGGACACAAAGAGGACTAATGGGAAAGGTCAGGAATGTTTAGTGACCAGCATGAGTGTAAAGAGAGCCGGTGATTCAGCCTGGTCCTTCCCATGCTATTTACAAATGGCAGTGATATTCTGTGAGAGGAAGTCAGAATCTTTTAAGATTCAAGATGAGTTAGAGAAAAATCTTGGCTTTCTCACTTTCAATGTGTATGGTCTTGGACATAATTCACAAGATGCTTGAACCTTAGTTTTCTTTCCTGTAATATGGGGATACTATTATTTACCTCAGAGGTTGAAAGAAGTATTAAATTAAAAAATGAATCAATAATAGTGGCTGGTATATAGTAGGCACTCAATATATATTCATTTCAGAACATGAGTTGGGAAGAGAATCCTTGCTCTTTCACCAACCGATGGTAACAATAGTCTCATTATTTCTAACATTCATTTTGCGTGTACCATTTTAATGAGAAACTGGTCCCTTAGAATTCCTTGGGAGCAACAGAAAAAGAACCCAGGAGTGTAGTGTTTACTATGGCTATTCCTCTTACTTCATGCACACATGTGGGACCTCCAGATCAGATTAGGAAACTCTCTGCTTGGGCCTAGCTTTTGAGATGATGCAGAAACCCGAGCTGGAGCAGTCGAGTGTTGCTCGTTTTCCCTGGTTTGGGTTTTAAGAGGAAACTACTACACATCTGCCTTGCTCTCTGTTCTGAATACCTAGTCTCTTTATAGTGTAGTTCTAAGAAATGAACCCAAAGTCTGAGCTGTATGTCTTGAAGATTGTCTGTCTTCATGAGCCTTCTCCTCCTGCCCCAGCCTGAGGCTCCTGGCCTTCTCAAAGCATATGAGCCACTTGAATTCTGTCTATAATCAATGTCTGCTTAAATATTTTTCATTAAATAAACCAATCTAGAAATTAATTAATGTGTTTACATGATGCTAAAAGAATCCCCACACCTTAAATCTAATATATTAAAGACTCTACCCTTCAACACAGGTTTTTGTTCAGCTACCCAACTGGTTTACTGAAGACAATAATACCTCACAGGTAACAATTGGAAGATAGTATCATGCAAATTCAGATTCAGATGCATTACAGAGCTCAGCCAAAATTGCAGATTCATTAGTAATTACTTCTATGACACTGAACCAGACACTTGGCTTCTCTCAAAGTCACTTTCCTAATTAATAACATGAAGTTAACAGTATTTGCCATAGGGTTGTGGTAAAATTTGAATGAATAAAATATAGAGTGAAATAAAATATAGAGTGAAAGGAAAATGACTTAGTCACAGTACATCTTCAATTACTGTCACCTAGTCTTGTAATTATTATTTTATTTCTTTTAAAAATAAAAATTAGTCATAAAGAGAAAGTATAGATTTGGCTTTGGATAATTTGAATTAGAGAAAGGAGAAGGTTCAGCCTAAGTTAGAAATCGATTAATAAAGAATTTATTTTTAGAAAATAGATCCAGTTTTGGGAAATAATTTAGAAAATGCTAATTAGTATATAATGGGAAGTAGCCAGTTATTTCCCAAAAGAGTTCTCTAGTTTTCCTTTGTATCTCCAGTATATTAAAAAAAGCACTTTAAAAATTTTTTTTTAATTTTAATTGTCGTTCTTGTACAGTTTTCTTTTACTCCCATCACAGCCCACCTCCCAGCCCTCCCCACCTCCCTCCCATTTCCACCTGCCCCCTAGTTTTTGTCCATGTGTCCTTTACACTTGTTCCTGTAAACCCTTCCCCTTTTCCCCTGAAATTCCCTCCCCTCTCCCCTCTGATCACTGTCAGCCTGTTCTCTATTTCAGTGTCTTTGGTTATATTTTGCTTGTTTGTTTGTTTTTTTGTTTAGGTTCCTGTTAAAGGAGAGATCATACGGTATTTGTCTTTCACCACCTGGCTTATTTCACTTAGCATGATGCTCTCCAGTTCCATCCATGCTGTCACAAAGGATAGGAGCTCCTTCTTTCTTTCTGCTGCATAGAATTCCATTGTGTAAATGTACCACAGTTTTTTGATCCATTCATTAACTGATGGGCACCTAGGTTGCTTCCAGCACTTGGCTATTGTAAATTGTGCTGCTATGAACATTGGGGTGCATAGGTTCTTTTGAGTTAATGTTTCAGGGTTTTTAGGATATAATCCTAGCAGTGGAATTGCTGGGTCAAAAGGCAGATCCATTTTTAGTTTTCTTAGAAAATTCCATACTGCTTTCCATAGTGGTTGTACCAGCCTGCAGTCCCACCAACAGTGCACTAGGGTCCCCTTTTCTCCACAACCTCTCCAACACTTGTTTGTTGCTTTGTTTATGATGGTCATTCTGAACAGTGTGAAGTGGTATCTCATTGTGGTTTTAATTTGCATCTCTCTGATAGCTAGCGACACTGAGCATCTTTTCATGCGTCTCTGGATCCTCTGTATGTGTCTGTTCAAGTCCTTTGCCCATTTTTTAATTGGGTTGCTTGTCTTCTTAGATAAGTGGAGTCGTGTAAGTGCTTTATATATTTTGGAGATTAAACTGTTGTCTGAGGTATCATTGGCAAATATGTTTTCCCATACAGTCGTTTCTCTTTTTATTTTAATACTGTTTTCTTTAGCTGTGCAGAAGCTTTTTATTTTGATGAGATCCTATTTGTTTATTCTTTCCTTTATGTCCCTTGCTTTAGGGGACATATCAGTAAAAATGTTGCTGTGCGAAATATCTGAGATTTTCCTGCCTATGTTCTCCTCTAGGACTTTAATGGTATCATGGCTTATATTTAAATCTTTTGTCCTCCTTGAATTTATTTTTGTGTAAGGTGTAAGTTGGTGCTTGCGTTTCATTTTTTTGCATGTAGCTGTCCAGTTCTCCCAGCACCACTTGTTGAAGAGGCTATTTTTACTCCATTTTATGTTGCTGCCCCCTTTGTCAAATATTAATTGACTGTAGAGACTTGGGTTTATTTCTGGGCTCTCTGTTCTGTTCCACTTGTCCATGTGCCTGTTTTTATGCCAGTACCAGGCTGTTTTGATTACAGTGGCCTTGTAATACAGTTTGGTATCAGGTATTGTGATCCCTCCTACTTTGCTCTTCTTTCTCAACATTGCTGCAGCTATTCGGGGTCATTTATGATTCCATATAAATTTTTGAAGTGTTTGTTCTATGTCTGTGAAATATGCCATTGGTACTTTAATAGGTATTGCATTGAATCTGTAAATTGCTTTGGGTAGTATGGACATTTTGATGATGTTAATTCTTCCAATCTATGAACACGGTATATGCTTCCATTTGTTTGTGTCTTCCTTGATTTCTTTCTTCAGTGTTGTGTAGTTTTCGGTATACAGGTCTTTTACCTCCTTGGTTAGCTTTATTCCTAGGTATTTTATTTTTCTTTTTGTTATGTCAAATGGGATTTTTTTCTTGATTTCTGCTTCTGCTGTTTCATTGTTGGTATACAAAAATGCCTTTGATTTCTGGATATTGACTTTGTATCTGACTGTTTTGCCAAATTCATTTATTAGGTTGAGCAGTTTAAAAAAAGCACTTCTAAACAGATCATATTTTTCCAGCTCAGCCACTAGATATATTTTGCTGAATGGATTATATCACAGATAGTTTAGATTTGAATTGTGTTTTTTAGCTTAAGGATTAGTTCAGTGACTTTTACAAGCCTTTTTTTTTGTTTTTGTGTATAAGAATTGTTTTTCAAATTACTTGTCTTTTCTATACTTTATATTGGTAACATTTGGGAAAGAAAATGAGGTGGCTATTTTACTTTTTCTACATTTACTAACATAAACAAGAAAAATCTTTAACTTAGTTTCTTTATTAATAGAGTTCTTTCAAAATATGCTGATTCTGCAGTTAAATTTTGGTCTAGTTGCTAAATTGAAGATACCTGTTAGTATGCTTGAAAAGCCACTTTTATAAGCTTTTCTTCTTCATTTCAACTGAAAATGACAAATTCAATAAAATTTGTTAGATGTTCTCATATACAGACAGTCCTTTTCTTCAAACCTCACAGTTATTTAACTAAATCTAAAAGTTCATAAATATCAATATAATATTTTCAATTTTTCTGTGGTTAAGTTACATTGTAGATACATGATCTCATAATCACAATTTCTGGATCTCTAATTATATAATGGTTATGGTTAGTGGAGTGGAGACTAAAACATTTTTTTACAATGCAATTTAGAAATTGAATGATTTCATAGACATTCAGTGCTACATTATATCCAAGGGTAGACAAAGCTATTTGGATATTATATACTGAGAATAAGACTTCATATAATATATTCAGATAACTGCAGTTATTTTTACCTCTCCTTTCATTCTCCAGTGTATTATATTTCCATAGAGCCATAATCAAATGTCTAATTTTGCTGAAACTGCCCTTATGTGGCAATCATAGGCACATCAGACCAACTTATGCTGTGTTAAACCCATAGGCTTTATTTTCATTCTACATTTTGTGAAAAATATAATTCCTAATCTGGATATGTACTAATGGTGTTCTTCCATTTTTTTGCCATATTTCCTTCACCATATTTATATCCAATGTGAAGATAAGTTTTGAAATTCTATGATTTGAAAGATAGGGCCCACCTTTTTCTAATTTCACATGCTCTTTATCTGTGGAAAGTAGAAAATAATCAGTGAGTCATAAATATAATGCCATCCCTATAATAGAGAGGGCCTAAAATTTTAATCTAGGTTTCTTTAAAAGAATTTTTTGAAGAATTTTAAGAATGATCTACTTAATAATCAATTGGGAAAACCCCTTTTAAAAGTAATTTGATCTATGTATCAGGAGCCACAAAATCTTTCATCTTTGTGGGTCAATTTTTTTGTCTCCTAGAAATTTATACCTTATATACAATAGCAAATAGTACTTGCTCAAATATATTTACTGTGGCATTATTTATATTAGCAAAACTTGGAAAACAATAAAGTTTCCAACAGTAAAGTGGTTTAGGTGACCCATGTTCTTTAAATCTATGGACTATGAAAAGCCATTAAACAATAATCATTCAAAGCATTACAATACCTGCAACAATGCCTATTATCTATGACAAAATGATTAATATTTAATATGGAATCAAAATGGTTTTATTCATGCTCACAGCTACAAGTCTTTTTGCACAGAAAAGAGAATACAAAAATTAAGAGAGTTACAGCATTCAAGTTATGCATTATAGGTAGCTTTTTTCCCTTTGTCCCTCCATCTCTCCCTCCCTCCCTCCCTCCCTCCCTTCTTTCTTTATTTCCTTTAGTATTATTAAATGTTATTTGTAAGACTCATAAAAAGTAGATGGAAATCAATATGTTCAATTTAATATCTCTTCTCAAAATATCTGTTTTAGCAAAAATACTTTTTATTATATCTATACATGAAGTGGATGACTGATTTGATTTGTAATATCAGAAAGTAACAATTTTTCACCTCAAATATTGAATATCAATGTAAACATACAAATACATCTGTTTAAATTATGAATACAGTTGTCTGCATTTTCTATGCAAGTTTCTCTGGATAGAAAAGGAAGCAATCAGGCAACTATGTACTATTCTGATTAAGCCATTGATCAACCAAACTTCATAAATTGTTTCAAAGACTACATAATGCTAAATTAAACTGGCTAGTACAGTAAATTCAATTAACAAATTAGTCATGGAGAAGGCAGTCGTATTTAAGGGTGATGCAAATTTTTTCAGACCAATCGGAATGTACTCAGTCTGAGGACTATTCAAAAATATTTTGAAGTCTAGATTCCAAACATCTGTAATGTCTTATGTTAAAATCTCATAATTCTCTATGGCTATTCTCTAAACTTTGTAATCTTGTTAAAAATCCCTTTTAGTGGCTGGATATTATGGGGGAAGTCTGATAGGAGAGCCAAAGACTTGAATTTTAAACCCAGTTAAGCATACATTCTTTCAATGACCTTAGGCAATGTAATAAATCTCTCTGGAACTTGGGTTCTTCAACTGTGAAATTAAATAGATAAGTTCATTACCTCCCTGTAGGTTTCACAGTACCAATATTCATTAGTTAGACTCCAAAAATAAAGACCTTACTTGGATCTGATTTTTCATATGGATGAGGTAAATGATCACCTGTTTAGTTCACTGGAATGATTCTGGGACAAAAAGTCTCTCTCCGTATAGTCTTAGGGGCTACAGTTTTCTTCAGGAATTTGCTTGATCAAGGCATATTATTTTGAGAGAGGACTCATTTGTTAATCAGAATTTTAGCAGGTACGAGGTTTCTGATGAAGCTGTCTCCTGTCTTTGTCCCTTAGTACACGTTTGGGATCCTGAGTTCCTCAATATATTTTGATGGTAAACAGAGACATGGGTATAAGGCATTGGTAGGTTGATGACAGGCCTTCAGATAGTTGGGGAAGTTACATTTAATAGGAAATGTGATGGGAAAAAAAGTGAAAACATCAAGATCAGCCAATTCTTTCAATTTTAAAAAAAAAAGATTTTATTTATTCATTTAGAGAGAGTAGAAGGGAGAGAGAAAGAAAGGGCAAGAAACATGAATGTGTGGTTGCCTTTCACATGGCCCCCCACTGGGGACCTGGCCTGCAACCCAGGCATGTGCACTGACTGGGAATCGAACTGGTGACCCTTTGCTTCGCAGCACAAGCTCAGTCCACTGAGCTACACCAGCCAGGGACAATTTTTTTAATTTTTAAAAAATTCTTTTAGCTCTTTTCCAGTCTAAGAAAAAAATCAGCAAGGGAGCCTGGTGATTTTAAGGAATAGCTTTTGAGTAGATCAGATTAAGAAAAAATGGATTAGGAATTTTGTAAAGATTAAAACCTTCTCAGGGATTTTCAGAGCAAGAAAGGTACACTTAATTAGGTAAATTATTTGTCTGCAAAATAAAATCACATAATTCTGACCTTGGCCAGAGTAATTTTCTTTTCTTTTTTTTCAGCCTAAACTAACATACCTCTTTGAATCCTCCTGAATATATTTTATTTCCAAATTGCATGGAATTGGTTGTCGAAACATTCCCACAACTTGCTTTCTTCCAACTTGGCTTCCTTGGAAAGCAAACAGCCCATTTTACCTTAAATGACTGTAACCGTAAATGCTTGGTTGGTTTTGCAGAACAGCCTGGTTGTATGAGAAGGTAGCAATTATTTCCCCAACTGTAAAGGGGTCTTACTATTTTCTTTTCCTCAAGCTTCATGGATAAAATATTTAAGAACTCTGATAAAAACAATAGATGATATGAAGTTTTTCTTGCTTTGCTCAATATAGTATTCACATTATAGTATTAACCAGGCATCCTGGAATTGGGGAACTCATTAAACTTTTAGGATTTAATTTTCCCCACTTATGCTTTCATTTCCTATTTAACATTTAGCTCTAATTTTTAAACTTAACCAAAACCAGACCAGAAAGCAAACTGAAGACTGGAATTTCTATTCACTGGAAAAGCTTTCATAAGAAAGCTTGAAGTGCCTTTAATTGTTCTAGCATTGCTGTACCTAACAAGGAAAAAAAATCTCAGTAAGGTAAAAATCCTATCACCCACCAGCTGTTTTGTTTATACAGAAGCAACCGTACAGGTTAACTGGGTTGAGTGTAGTTTAATTGGCTTTCTTCATAGTTAATTTGAGTAATTCAGAAAGGATTTCCCCTAAATTATATTATATATGAAATTTATAGAATTTACCAGGTAGGTATATTATTTTCCAAGTTTTTTTCTACACATACAAGCAGCTCAACTAATAATTCACACCATAGAAAATGAACAGGGTAGACTGTCATTAAGAATCACATTGTTATTTAAAGGATACACTTCAAAAAATTTTATTGACACTATTACAGATGTCCCCATTTTAATTCTATTTTTGTAAATATACATGCATACAAATAAGGTTGAGTGGTTTTAATTTAGTTCTTACATTCTAAGATATCACATATTACATATTACAAATGTATCAGCTTTGTAATAAAAATTACAAAAATAAAATTTTCTTTTGAAAGCTAAGCATGGCCCTGACTGATGTGGCTCATTTGGTTGGACATTAGCCTGCCAAGTGAAAGGTCACCAGTTCAATTCCAGGTCCAGGCACATGCCTGGGTTGTGGGCCCAATCCTGGTGGGGGCATGTGCAAGAGGTAACTGATCAATGTTTCTCTCTCATCCTTCCTTCCCCTCTCTTTAAAAATAAAAATAAATAAAATCTTAGAAAAATAAAAATTAAGATAAAATAAAAACTAAGTATGGTCATTACTATGGTTGTCATTTTTTCAACTATTTTATATGTCATTTTATATATAATATGACCCTGAATAAATTAAGCAGCTCAGAGGGAGAAAAGCAGCCATTTTTACTTATAAATCATAATAGTTTTTATAACTTCCATAACTTTCTAAATGCACTACTGCATCTAATTCTCTTTATTTTTTGTCCTTGCACTTAAAACATTTCATAGTCTTCACTAACATGTATGACATCAACACCTTTATCACCACCAGGAAAGACTGAATGATCAATAGTACTGTATCTTGACTGTGGGAAGGATGCTTCCCCTTCGACTTTGATTTAGGGAAATTAAGTTGTAGCTCTACACAAGTTTGGCTAAATGTTTTCCCCATTGATCAACATGGCTATCCCTACAGGTGTCATAAAGAAACAGTCTTCTCCGAATAGGTCTTTCCTGAACTGATGAAACTTTCATCAAGTCATTATCATTCATTCATGCACTCCTAGCTCATGAAATTATTGTGCCAGCTAATTTGGGTTTCATTTTTATTTATAAACAAGCTTTGTATTTTAATTCCAATGAAAAGTATTACTTCAAAAATATTTTGTTTGGAAATGATTTCAAACTTGTAGAAATGTTGCAAGCATAAGAATAGGACACTGAACATCCAAATGCCCTTTATCCAGATTCACCTATTGTTAACATTTTCCGCCAATTGCTTTATTATTGGCTCTCTCTTTCTCTCCATATGAGCCTAGGTTGCATGCATCATGTCTCTTTATACTTCATATGGATTAAAAATATTCTCTCACATGACCACAGAGCAATCCATTTCAGTAAATTTAGCTTTGAAAATTTTTTATCTATAGTATAAATTCCAATTTTAACAATTGGCTAAGAAATTATCTTTATCCTCACTGAACTGCGGGACCTCAGCATTAGCACACTGGCCCTCATTTACTGAGGAAAATTATCATAAGCACAATTAGATGAAACTTACTGTGATATCTACCATGAAGAAGTTGTCCACTGTATTCCAAAGTGTGGACTTTATAAGATCCATAGCAAAAACTTGGGTTGAATCTTACCACCAGAAATAACTGTTTCCTGAGTACTCATGGACATCGAGCATGCTTTCATGTGTACCTTGGCTATCAAGAAATATAAAGCCAGAAATGGTGGCAACTCTTGTAAGAATGTGTGGTGGCTTATTTTTCTTTGTACTAGCCCCAGATTTATTATTTGTTTTCCATTACTGTCTTAGCTAACTTAGGTGGCTATGACAAATTACCAGAGACTGGGTGGCTTATAGACAACAGAAGTACATTGCTCACAGTTGTGGAGGCTGGAAAGTCCTAGATCAGAGTGTCAGCATGGTTGGTTTGGGTGAAAGCCCTTTTTCAGACTGCAGACTGACAAATCACTTCATATTCTCTTATGGCAGAATGAGAAACAGCTAGTTTACTGACAGATTAATGCTCTTGTTATGAAGGCACTAATTCCAATCAGGAAGGCTCCAACTTGATCACCTGATTACCTTCCAAAGCCACCATTTCCAAATACCATCAAATATGGAATCATGTTGCAACATACAAATTTTCATAGGACACAAACATTCAGTCCGTAACACTTATGTTCCTTTTTTTCCAATTTTCTCATCTTTTTACTTTATTCTGGACACTAGTCTTAAATCTGCCTTATTTCCTTCTAGAACACAGTCTAGGTATAAACAAATAAATGGACTGAATATTACATAATACATACATAACTGTGCAAAGAAAATGCCATGTTATAAAATTGTAATTAGACTTAAGACAAAGAGCCTTCATGCCCTAACTAGATATCTGTGGGTAGCATCTCTTCACACGCCTTTAGTGGATCCACTGCTTACATTTCCAGCAGAGAAAGCCAGGCACCAAAACTACCTCTGATTTTGTTACCAATCTCAGGATGCCCCTCAGCAACCCAGACGGAGATTCTAATCATGAAGACAACTCTATGAAGACACATATGGGTGACACATTGATGTGTAGATGTACCAATTCCCCTTGATCACTTGAAAGTGAAGAAGGTTTGGTAGCATTCATATTAATAAATTTAATTCACTTTCACAGTCCAGACCTCTTTTTTGGTAACTGTAGTACATAGAGACCTTTCAGTGTTCCATAACAATGGTTGTTGTCCTTTTTCATTTTGAAATCTTCTTGGTCAAAACTCTAAATGAAGCTGATTCTATCCAGAACACTTTGCTAATAAAAAAAAAAAAAAATAGAAACTGCTGGGTTAGACATAAAAATATGACATTTAGAGAATATATTTGCTAGAGATTTCTTTTCTAAACCACTTATCTTCTTACAGGTCAGGGTGTTGTGCAGTATGTAGGAAGCTCCATGCCCAGCTACACAGAGTTGCCTCTGTAGACAGAATGGCTATGTTGATGTCTCACTTGAGAGTGGATTTGGCAATTTAGAAAATACAGCCACATTCATGACCTTGCCTGATTTTCACAGCAACCTAGTGAGATAATCATAACATGAATTATGAAACATATTTTATAGATGAGGAAACTGTGGCTCAGTGAGTTTTGTGGACAGAAAGGAGCCAGGTGCTAAACCTGACAACCTCAGGGGATGCTCTCACAGTGGGCCTCAGGAGCCTAAAGTAACCATCTAGGATGGTCTTCATACAAATTCCTAACTACAAGCAGAGTCATGGTGGGTAGTCACCTCCTAGGCCTGCAGCTTCTTGACAATGGTCTGTTTTCCACCTTAAGTGAGCCTTTTTATTGTCCTTTTGCATCTACAATAACATACCTATGGAACGTCAGAGTAATCTTCTTTTCCAGGCCCTCAAGACACAACTACCACACTAGAGCACCAGAGCAGGAGACCACAGAACCCTCACTGTTACATTGTTCCCTGATTACCATCTCTATGTTCTGTAGAAGTTCATTAGTAACTGCCCTCTACCCACAATGTAAAAGAAGTATATGTTTCTCCATTTCACTTTTTATCCAATCCCAGACATTTCCTTGCTTTGCTTTCCCCCACCTCCTTAATCTGCCACCGATGAATCTCCTGTCACTCCCCTTACATCTCCTCCTTTGACTCTAATGTATAAAATAAGCTGTGAAACTGCCATTCTCTGGAGCACTTTCTCAATTCATTGAGAATTTGCTTCCAGGCAATTACTATCAGTTTGGCTCAAAGGAACTCATGACAATTCTCTACAGGTTTGGACTCTTCTTACATCGACAGGTTAAAGCTGCCAAAGATCAGAAAGGTCTATTTGCACTCTAATTGTTTGATTGCAAGCCCCAAACCAAAGTCATCACTCACCCGCTTCATGGATGGCATCACCATACTTCCAGTCTTCCAGGATAAATAGCCTAATCTTCAACTTTTCCTTTGGTGGAACTCTCTACACTTTGTGAAGAAGCCAAGCCCTGTTGTCTCTGTCCCTAAATGTCCCTGCCATCTGTTTCTTCCTTCTGTCACTTCATTATCCTCTGACAGCTATTACTGTGTTACTGTGGACCTGAATTATACAAATCCATTTCTAACTGGCTAGCCTGCTACCAGCTTCTTTCTGATTCTAATACAAATCTTTTTGCATAGTAGCTTAACACATATAAATAATTATGACCCCTCTGCTTCAGAATCCACAATGAATTTTTACTGCAAGAAAAAAAAATCAGCTTACTCAAGCTGTTAAGTGGAGCTCTCAACTATTTATATCCAAATTTATTTATAATTTTATTTTCTGCTATAGCACACATTCTCAACCTGTAACTTCTATTACAACCACAGCACTCTCCTTGCTAGTCTCAAAAAGCTCTGTATTCTTCAGCTGCTGAGTCTTACTTAAGTTATTCATGCCATTCCCAAAACCCATCCTTCAGGATTTAACTCAAATATGCCTCCTTCAAGAAAAGTCACTATATTTCTCCAGCTGGAATTCATCTTCTCCCCATAACTCCATGACTCTTGGTTCAACTGCTATTTTAAAACTCACTGGAATTCAATCTTTAATAATAATTTCTGTGTGTCTGTCTACCATGCCAGACTACACATTCTGTAAGGGCAAGGCCCAATTCTTTTTCCTTTGTTTTTTTCCTACATCATCTACAGTGTTTTGCATTAGTAGGCATTCCATAAATGTTTGACAAGTTAAATTACTTGAGGATCTCAGGACTTTGGGTTAAGGTACTAAATTCATTTTTATTAAAATGAGGATTTACCTAAAAGAAACCCCACAGTGACCAAGTACATCCATTTTTTCTCTAATTGTGGTTATGTTATCAGCACAACAAAGAGCAGTAATGTTCCGAGAGGCTGGAAGAGGAAGCAGGTATTCTAGGAGTAGGAAGGCTTAGTGCCCATAGCCTTTTTGTGTAGGTCCGCATGAAGGACCTTGGCCTAAAAAAGGATACACAAGCTTACAGAGAAAACATGGTAGGCAGTAAAAATGGTGGAGGGAAAGTAAGAAGAAAGCTAGCATTTTTGTAACTGTTAATCCTGCACCAGAAACTTTGGTATAGGTTCATATTTGCCTCTCATACTAGCCACAAAAAGATGATGTTATTATGCCAGCTATTAACTACTTTAACAATGAAGTGATTGAGACTCAAAGAGGTTTAGTGAATTTGAGCCCAGGGACACCATAGCCTAAAGGCTATTGTGTTCCCTGCCATGTTGACTTGAATAAGATGAATACTTGAGAGAAGAGGAACAAAGTTGCTGAAAGACAAAAATAGGGGATGGACTATCAGGTGTTAATGGAAATTCCTATTTCATTTATAATTTTGCCTTCAGTTTATTTTTTGAGGAAAAAAGGGAAGTACATTCTGACAGGATAAATAGACTTTATATCTGATTTCAAACTCATATCCCATTAAGCCTCTGCTCTTTTCACCATAGAAAGCCTTCCTATTTCCAATTGTACATTCTGCAATTTGTCTTGGATCTAGGGAAAAGGGGGAAGGGGAACCTAGTGAGAGAGGTGGCCTTTTATATAATCACTTTCTTTTTATGGAATGAACTGTGGCTTGAAAGTTAGACTTGCATATTTTAGACCATAAATCTGAGTGGGGCACACTGTCTTGGCAAAAACCAGTAGCAATGTGCTAAGTGTTTACTGCCAAAAGCAATAGCATCATGACAGCAGATAATTATGAACAGTGCTAGTGATCAGTGAGCGGTGAGCAGTGCTGGGAAGAGATGGCTCAGAGAAAAGGGTGTGGAGGCTCAAGCTGAAACCAACCCCATTCTCAAACCCTTGCCTCTGATCCACCTAAAGCTCAATCCACTTTCTTTCTTAAAGAAAAAGAGTAAGTTAGTGTGGAGTAAGGAAACCCCTTGAGAGGCATCTGGAACATGGAATGAAATGATGATCAAGTGAGGAAGTTTCTGTTTTTGTTTTCAATACCAAGCCAAAAGCATCTGTACACCCCCAGACTTATAAAACATGTTGCTATTCCAGTGCAAGTTCCCGAGGACCCTTGATATTTAGGATCTTTCATCCAATTTTCACTCCTGATTTCCAGTGGGCACATTTTATTAGGTGCAGGAGCTGGATCTTGCTGTCTCTTTCTCTTGGTCTGGAGTCAACTTATGAATGAGGGCAATTCAACCTCCACAGCATGGTTGGAAGAAAAAAAAAATCTAATGAATTCAGGCTGTAAGGGGAAAATCTGCTCTGGGGCTCTTTTTCATAGAGAAGGGAGAAGAAAGGAGGCAGTCAGGCAGCTCTCTGGCAGTGTCTGGAGGCAGAGGGCGTCTGGACATAGGGTTTCCTGCTGGAGTTAAACAGGCTCTCTGTTATGTAACACCCAGATGGTGGTGCTCTTTACGCAAAGGCAGTCTCTGAAGGCCACACCTCAGTCCTGCTTTCAGGAACTTTGCTTGGGTGTTTTCATGCTTAGTTCATCTCAGCAAAACACGCCTGTTTACAAAGCCTCATTTTGTCTGAACCCATGGCCTTCCTACGAAGGAATTTCTCAAAGAGTTAATGAGGTACAGCTACTACCAGAACATTTTGTTGATGTAGCTTCGTCAGGGATTTCAATATACTAGTAAGTGAATTGTCCACCTGAATTATGACTAGCTACTTGATCTGTAGAAAAAAAATATCCAGAGAATTCAAGACTGTTTAAAAGTATTACCTACTCCCTTCTTAGAACATTCTGAATGTAACTCTACACATTCCTTGATGACCTGAGGTCATAATGAAATGTATTGATTTATTGCATGGCATGATATAACGATTTCTTTAGGCAAGGGTAAGAAGCATCATACGTATTTAGCAATAGTGCTTAATGGAAGTGAACAGTCAGAATAAACGTTGGCCATGGAAAAATCCCTGTGTTCTAATCAGCAAACCCTTGGAAATTATTAGCCACATCCTTAGTGATCAGTACCCCCAAAATGAATATCCCTAGCTTTCTGGCATTTACCATGTATCTACTTTACATATTTTTAGCTAATTTAATCCTCAAATAACATTATAATACAGGTAAAATTATTTACATTTTCCAGAAGAAAAAGGACTTAGAAAAGCCACACAAGGTGCTTAATGTCGCACAAATAAGTGGCCAGGTTAACATTTGAGCACTCCTTACCTCCTTGACACCGATGTTACCCACAACACAATGCCTTGCTCATTCCTCTTGTCCTTAATTATAAATTGTAATTGTCCCCAATTGCTATAGTAAAACTACACAGTTGAGCATTTTAAATTGGTAGTCTCATTTGAACATACACAGACATCTCTCCTTCATAATTTCAGTAAACAAGCTTTGACTGAATGCCTACAATTTTCCAGGAACAGAAAAATCAAATGGCCCATGCAGTGAAAAATCCACGAACACTGGTTCTGTATGTTCAACTTGGGCACTTTGGCCAAATGTGAGTTTTGTAACCTCCTCTACAAGGCAAAATTGTTAACCTTTGGCCTTATGAAGACCCTTTAGGTTTTATTTTCAATTTCATGTTTAGTGAAAAAGATAACTGAAAGGCTAACTCTGGATAAGCAAGTTATTGATAAATTTATACCTTACTTCCTGCCCACCTGCTTGCTCCTTCACCTTAACCTAAAACACAAAATTAAAGAGAATGTGCCAAGCAACTTATAGCCATTGGAACCAGTACAGTGACAGAACAAAGTCTCTCTTGGTCTTAATTCACCCCATGTATGTTTACTGAGTGTCTACTATGTGCCATGCACTCTTTTGGGACCCAATCTTGATCTTTATTTTAGATCTAACTGTGCTACGCATTCACTGTTCTATTTGGAGCAGCATTTCTACTTGAGTATTTCAGATGGCTGCTTCCGTCCTTTTCCCCTCTTATAAGCCAAGAGCAACATGAAGTCTTTGAAGCAAAGTTTACAACCTTGTTTTTCTGTTACTAATATAGCATGCTGTTCTCATCATAGCTCTGGTTTGGCTATTGACATGGTGACATTTTGAAGTGTTTTCTCAGAGTGCCAACAGTAAAAAGGAAGCAACAACAGCGACAACAACAACAAAAAGCACAAAGAGTTCAGAACAAGTAGGTTCATTCCAGAAAATTCTACAAGAAAGAATTCATTTTTGGTCAATTCCCTAAAGACCAAGAGCTTGGCACCATAGAGTCTGTCTGGTCATTTCCTGAGACAACTTACTGGGGAAACTGGGGATGAATGTGAAGTTGACCCTTGTATCCCTCCTGTTAGCTCTTCAATGGCTCCTCACCATCCTTCAGGTAGATGCAAGGTCCCTATGATTCAACAACTCTTCATCCTTTCAGAATCAGCTCATGAATCACCTCTTATGAGAAAGCTTTCTGATACCCTTACCCCAGTAAAACTGTCCAGCCTTTCTTTGTATTCTCAATCTTTTATGCAATAGCATTCATCATGCTGAATTTCAGTATTGATTCAACATTTAGGTTCCAGGGTTAGATTGCCTCAGATTAAAACTTGATTTCCACACTTAATTATTTGACTTTCAGCAAATTTTTCAATATCTCTGAATGTTTGCTTTAAAGATGTTAAGATATTTCATTATTCTTATACAGTTTGTTTATCAGTAAAATAAGAATAATAATAACAGTGTATTTCTAAAAGTTTGTTAAAAGAATTAAATGAAATAACTTAGGTAAATTAGCTATTATAGCATGGGACATACAGATCTCAACAAACGTTGCCCTTATAATTATTGTATGCTTGCTTATTTTCTTTACTAGACAGTGAATTCACCAAGTATTTAGTGTCTGATGATGTTCTTATTTAATTTACTGATAAAATCTTCATAGAGTAGGGTATGATTCACTACAGGCTATATTAGTTAGAAAACAGTTTCAAGTTGACTCAAATGGTTAAAAAAAGAGGTGCATTATGGGGAATCACAGTTGGTCCTAAGGATAATCAGCCCATTATATGATAGAAATGCAAGGAGGGACTATCATTCTATAGACAGTTATTTTCTATAGCATACATCCTTTTAAGAGCTTATTCAATCTGTTATTGACACCAAACTTAATTTTCCTGGGAAGGTTCTGATTTCCTCTTAGACCAGGTTGTACCTCTGCTATAAACCAGGTATCTTGTAAATAATCAGTAATAGTATAAAGTGTTAGTATAGGAAGAGTAATAGCTGTATAGCATCTTTATCGATCACTTATTATAGGATAGCCATTTTTATAATTGTTTCATGTGAATTAACTTATTTAATTTTAATAAGCTAACTTTGTCACAGAGAAGTTAAGTAACTTGTCCAAGTCTACACAGCTAGTAAAGGGAAAAGCTTGGGCTACTGGTTTAAGGACTGGTGTTAGCCAGCAGGCAGCTGTTGTCTGCATTAGTGAAAACCATGCCTCTACTTGGAAAAGTTTTGACTCTTCCACATTAAACTATTGACTCTTTCATACTGAAACACAGTCTTGGAGTGAGTGAATCAACTCAGGTTCCAATATTGCCTTTGGCACTTTCTAACTGGTAGTTTGGGTAGCCTATTTAATTTCCCTGTACTTTAGTTTCATTACCTATAAAAAAGAATTATGATAGCTACTTTAAGGGTTATAGTTTAAAATTGAGATATTTTATGCAAAGAACCTGACATAGCATAGACCCTCAATAAATAATAATTGATTTTGTCAGTATAAACATTCCTTCCCATCCAAACTTGTACAGATTTTTCTTGTCATTATAAAAATGAGGTCCCAATGTTCACATGTAGATTAAAGAGAAACAATGCTATTATTTTTCTACTTACTTTTTATCTATTAGTGTAATACCTTATATATGTGTTTTAAATAAATTATATAGAGTGACAGATATCACTGTGAAAACAGCTATCACTAAGACATAAAGGAAGGAAGCAAAAAGCTAAGCATTCATCTATGCTTATCCATTGAGAAATGTCATGATATTCTTTAATTTTATTTTCTGATTCAATGCCTATATCTATCTTTTCTTATAATGACTTAGGTGCTTAATTCCACCAAATACATTTCTAAAGGAATGCCATTTCTTGATAAGAAATATGTAACTATTGCTTTGGAAAAAATACTGAAATGTTGATACTACATTCAAAAAATTACTTCTTGTCTACTCTTGATAGGGGAAATCAAGAGTTAAAAATTTTTAGCTTTAGTTTATAAGTTTATAGGCTTAGTGATTAATGCATGTAGAAAACTATTGTTCCAGGAACTGGAATGTATGACTGGACCTACCCTGACTCCAGGTGGCCCACAAGTGATTCAACATTTGTGCCCCAGGAGGACTGCAAGCAATCAAAATAGCATCTGAACCATTGCACTCCAGGGAGGTGATGTCTACTGACCAGGATGCAGATAGATAAAGAATTCCTGGATGCTAGGAAAATTGCCAGACTGCAACTTTTATCTGACTAACCTTTTTTTCTTGAATTCCAAACACCTTACCTACCCTTTTCTTCTCCTTATAAAAAAGTCAGCTTGAGATGAAGTGTGAAGATGGTTTTTAGGATACATAACCCACTGTCTTCTCAGATTTCCAGCCATATGAATAAAGCATTCGTTAAGATTCAATCCTTGTCTCTACTTATTTGTTCTGGTAGTGACAGGCAGCATGAATGTCAACTTTTCTGCTTTTACTCTTTTTTCTCAGAATACACCATATACACACTGGCCTTTGTTTCTTTGGTTGTTCAGTTCTCCTTACCTCTTTTCATTTCTGCATATCTTCCCTTTACCCTAATACTTGGTTTCAAGTTCAACCCCATAGGTTTAAAGAAAAAAAAATGCTGACTACCTCTGAATGTCTAGCCTTTTCTGACCAGTCCCTTTCCAAACTCATGTGGGACTTAGAGTCTTTCCAATAATTTATGTTAACCTCATATTATTTTGTAAAATTCATACAAGTAAAGCTGACTGGTGGAAAGAGCATAAAGTTTTAGACTCCAAGTCCCTGTTTTTCTGCTATGAGAAAATTGAATGGAGTCAGTTTTCTTTCCCATAAGAAATAGAGTGTTGCCACATCAGATACATTTAATATGTTTGTTCAATTAATAAATAGTAGATGCTCAAAGTATTAATTTATGTCCCATTTGTATTATAGCCATGATCCTCTTACGAGTATGCAAGCTCATGATTCCTTGACTGGGTGTTGAGCTGACTGTGTAGAGCCTCCCAATTAAACTGAACCTGTATTTTAAAAACTGACCATCTAAAACCCTAGATCTAACTGACTTACAAGTCCTTAGTCAAACAATTGGCTGTGATTTTGTATATTAAAAAGCAGCTATCATGAGTAGGATGTTACTGATACATATTTTTGTCAGAGGTAGAGCTTCTGGAGGGATGGAACAAGTTGTTTTCCAAAGATAACTATCCCATAAATGCATTTTGCAATGTGACGTTGACAGACCTCCAACAAGAGGCAAGGGCTATGTTCTCTGCCTGACATTTGAACTTGGATGAGCCGTTGTAACTACCTCAAACAATAGAGCATACCAGAAGTAATATTATATAAACCCAGCCTGGCTCTGTCTTTTTTGGGACATGTACTTTCAAAGCATTAAGTAAACATGTAAACAATTCAGCTCTCCTTAGGACCCCATCCTGAAGAGAACACACGAAGAGGCCACACATCAAGCGAGAGATGCCAAGAAGGCTCAGTTATACTAGTGTCCGATCTCTAAGATCAGGTATGAAAACATGTGAATGACAAAACTCTAGTATAATCCCAGTTCCAACCAATATCTAATTACACCCTTGCTAGA
Organism: Glossophaga mutica; assembly: GCA_039655065.1. NCBI lineage: Eukaryota > Metazoa > Chordata > Mammalia > Chiroptera > Phyllostomidae > Glossophaga > Glossophaga mutica. The sequence goes on from CM077308.1 coordinate 28,414,778, forward strand.
GACCCCAAGTCAGAAAGCCCATATGAGCTACTTTTGCATTTCTGACCCAAAATATTCTGAGAGAGATAATAAATGGTTATTATGTTTTAAACCACTAAGTTTTAAGGTGATTTGTTGTGTTGCCATGGTAATGAGAACAGGACAATTGGGAAATTTATTGTTATTTTTCTTTAGCCCAGTTAGGTCCAAACTGTCATACAGATGAGCAGTCTTAGAACATTCCAACCCTCAATCTAAGTGACCACTATGATGGGCAAGCAGGGACTCTGCCCAATTTGTGAGGTTTCCGTTCATTCCTGGGGTTGTGGCAACTGAGGAAATCTAAGAGAGTTCTCTCCTAAAAAAACCCATGGCTCTGGAATAATACAATATACTTTCTTCTTAATAACTTTTCCAGTAATTAAAGTTTTATTTCCACATCCTTTTTAGTAAGTGTAAAAATATATTTCAAATCACTCTTTCCCTCAAAGTGGGAAAAGGGGTGGGGGAGGAGAGACCATCTGTCTCCAAGTAAATGTAATTGCCGGCCCTGCCTTCACCAAGGTCACACACCTATACAGTGGAGGGCACAGGATGGTGGAGGGAGACTTTTGCATCTGGATTAAATCAAATCATATTGGTTGCAGCTTGCAGACTGCAATTTCTTGCCAATTTTCTTGTTATTAATCCCTTGGGACCATTAAAGAAAAAAATATGGTTCTAAACTCTTCATAAACTGGAATTGGCTGGAACTGGGCCACAGCCATGGTGGACAATAGGCAACCAGGAATTGCTACATGTTAACAAACCTTCTCCCTTGAGGCCATGTGGTGAAATAAAACGTGAGGTCTACACAAGTGGAAAAAAGTAAATAGTAGGGTTTTGCTTCTGGTCATGAGGGAAGTGAATGAAAACAAAATGCGCAAATCCTGAAGGGGCTGAGAGCAAGAAGTCCCTCTCAGTCCATCGGTGGGAAAGGTGTTGACTGGTTACTGCGTCTGTTTGGGATTTCCCCAGAAGGAATGTTTTCTCAGAGCCTCGGTCCTGGCAGTGCATACAAAACATTGATGATCAATGATTATAGGCTTAGAAATAAGGGGGGAAATTGAGAAGGGCAAATGGTTGCAATTTTTTTACGTGTTTTACCCTGCCAATGAGTAGTCTGGAAAAGAGAAATCATGATTCTCAAACTCAAATTGGGCTCTTACATCGTGAGCTGGCATGAATTCCCACAGATCTAAGGACAGAGTTGACATGATAGGGAAACAAAAACTGGGTCCTGCTTTCTAACTCTTGGCTCCGATAAATGAACACCTTTGGTTGATATGTATTCAGTGTTTTCCTTTATCATTCATTTAGAGTTACGGTTAAAGAAATGGTCTTAGACTCATACCCAGATCCATCACTCCCAGGTCCTCTGACTACTTGGGCAGGCTTCTTAATGTCTCTGTGCCTCAGTTTCCCCATATTTAAAAACTAGGGTAATGTGTGCCTACCCCAGTGTATATTCAGTAAGGATTATGTATAGTGAGACAGGAAAAAGACATCATGTAGAATCTGGTACTTAGTACTCAGAAACTTTCAGTTCATATATTTAAGTCCTGCTATACCTGTCTGACCCACTCTGCACCTACACACAATTTTCTAAGTTGATTTTTCAATTGCATTTTTCATTATCATTTATCCTTCTTATACTCCCACTCCCCACCACACTTCTCCATGTCCATGAATTCTTTCTCCTTTTTGCTTGATCCCTTTTCTCCCTAAACCCTACCATCATCAGAGCTGTGGGCTTGCTCTCTATCAATGAGTCTGTTTCTATTTTCCTTATTAGCTCAGTTTGTTCAGTAGATTCCACATATGAATAAAATCATATTGTATTTGTCTTTCTCTGACTGACTTATTTCACTTAGCATAATGTTCTCTAGGACTCTAGGCTGTCATAAAGGGTACAATTCTCTTTTTTATTTACCGTAGTATTCCATCTCGCAAATGTCCCTTAGTTGTTTTATCCACTCATTTACTGGTGGACACTTGGGCTGCTTCTGTATCTTGGCGATTGTAAATAATGCTGCAGTGAATATAGGGGTGTTTATGTTCTTTTGAATTAGTGTTTCATGTTTCTTCAGATAAATTCCTAGAAGTGGAATCACTGGGTCATGAGGCATTATCACTGATACATCTGATAAAGGGTTAATATCCAAAATTTATAAAGAACTTATAAAACTCAACACCAAAAATGAAAACTATACAACCCAATTAAAAAATGGGCAAAGCACCTGAGTAGACACTTCTCCAAAGAAGACATGCAGATGGACAATAGACGTATGAAAAGATGTGCAATGTCACTAATCATCAGAGAAATGCAAATTAAAACCACAATGATATATCACCTCACACTGAATGGCATCAGTAAATCAACAAACAACACGTGCTGGAGAGGATGTGGAGAAAAAGGAACCCTTTGCACTGTTGGTGGGATTGTAGATCAGTGTAGCCACTGTGAAAAGCAATATGGAAATTACCTCAAAAAATTAAAAACGGGTTGATTTTTAGTCTGCTTTCTTACTTTCCTTCCTATGGTATAATGAATTAACTATTTCCATTTGTGGTGTTTGCTGTCATAGGTAATGATAAACCTCCTCTTCTCCTTTTCACTTAGCCTGAGATAATTTGTCTACAGTTAGAGATGTCTTTTTTTTTTCCATATTTAGTCTTACTAATAGCATTTAAAAGCCACTTATTTAAAAATGAAATGAACAGTCACAAACCTCTGGATATTTTGGGCATTGGAGTGGTGCTCTTTCCTAGGCAGAAAATGCTTCATTTTAAGTGAAAGCAGAAATTGAACAATACTTCCTTGAAGACCCCACGTGTGCATATTACCTTCTTTCTGATTTAAGGAGATACAAACACTAGTAGAAGATTTATCCTCCTTTATAGAACATTAAATTTTGTGATTCAGGTAAATTAATAAATAACACAAAACTGTTAGTTTGTAGAAACAGTAACTTATTGGTAACATGAGAATATCTTTTTAATAGCCTATTAAGAAATAAAATTAGTCCTAGATCAGAAACAGAATCATAATCTGGGCTAGACTTAGTCATGGTGTCCATGTTTAAATAAGACATTTTTTCAAAGAAAGAAGAATTTTAATGCAATGTCATAGGGGTCTATGGGTGTGCTTGTTGCTTTCATTTACAAACAACTATCTGAGCATATTCAGATATTCTTCTGTTGCGTTTCAGGTAAAACTTACTCTATTTAATTAAAAATAACCTAAATGGTGACTAAACATCTTAGTTTGCCCAGGGCTATAAACTCCATGTCCCAGGAAGATCCCTCATTTCTAGACAGACTGGGTAGGGTGGTCCTTCTATGACCACCAGTAGTATTGGTATTGCTTGGGAGCTTGTTAGTAATGCTGAAGCCTGGTAATATCTCAAACCTACTGAATCAGAAATTGTGTTTTAATAGGATTTTCACATGATTCATAGGCACATTAAAGTTTGAGGAAGCTGTTCTATAAACAAGAACGGAGAAGCTGTACACCTATAGTATAAAATTCCTGAGACATTTTAGAAAATGTTTTCAAATGTCTCTATTTTTTACTATCTTTACTCCAACACTAACATTAATCAATTTATGGGCAGATATTCATATGCATCCCCAGGAATTAGTTCATCATAATACCTTCTTTGGAAGCATAGAATATCCATAGGGTATCCACACTTTTAGCTCCATTAACTCACTCTCTCTGTCTCTCTCTTTACTTTCTAATCAAAATCACTTTTCTCCAAGATATTTTTTAATTCATATATACTTAGGTCTCTGGAAAGTGATAATTAAACTCACTAAAATACACAATAATAAAATCACTACATTAAGGAAGTAGCTAATCAGTAAAACTTTAATAATTTACATCCATATTCTGATAATTTAGGGTTTGAGAACCCTATCATTGAATTTGTCTGGACACATGGATGAAATTGTTCTAGTGTACTTTGGACTTCTTTTGAGATGGCATAGTTTTAATTTTTATTTTTGTTCAAATGGTTATCTGATCATTATAGCTAAACATTCAATAAACAAGTCAAAATGATAAATGCCATTTGTTGATAACAGAGACCTTTGTTTTGCAGGTCCTCCAAGTTCTATATGTAATCTAAACCACTCACATTCCCTTTCCCTTTTTGGAAAGCAACAGAAATCCAGCAGAATAGTAGAAAACTAAGTTTTTTTCATATTTTGATTTTGTCCTCTCTAAAGTACTTTTCTTTAGCATGGTGGATTTTCCATCTCCACTCTTATATCTATGGGATATCCTTCTAAACATCCAAAATTAGTTTAACTTGGCATAAAATCCTAGAAAAATTCCAGCAAGGCTCCCTGTGGCCACCATCCAGAAACAAAGCCCAGACACACTATTGGCCCATTACCTGAAATCTTGACTGCTAAGTCAAACTGCAGGGTTGACTTCAGCTCAGGAATGAAAGTAAGGCTTCGTGCAGTAATTACATTGTTCTGGCCTTTGCTTCCCTTCATTCTTATCCTGTTTAACTAAGGTATTATACAGCATAGCTTTGTTATAGAAAATACCCATATTTCTTTCCAAGGAAAATGATATTTTCAACATAATATAAGATTTGAATGAAGACAGATCTGAGTTTGCTTTAGTCTGACATTAAAAGATAAATGACTTGGGGAAAAATCATAGGACCTATGAGCCTCAGTGTCCCCTTTCATAAAATAAATAATAACAAATGACTTGCAGAGTTATTGTGAGAATTGAATGAACAGGTATATGAAAAGCACATAGCACAACGCCTCACCATATGTTCATTTCTTCTCTCTAACTGTCATGATGGTGGCTCTCCATGTTATATATAAAATGATAGTACTCACAGTACTGAAAATAAAAATGAAATCATTATGTAATTCTGTACATATGGTTAGACATATGTATTTAAAAATGTTCATATGTTTTCCACAACTCTAATTTATTTGCACAATTTTTTCCTAGTTGGCTGTCCAAAATATTAAATGTCTTTGAGGAAGAGAAATAAAACAACACATGCTCTGACTTGTCCCAGGCCAACTCTTTATTTTTTAGACAGACTATGTCAAAATGCCATTGTTTTTATGGAAGATATATAAGTAAATTACATGAAAGCTCACACCAGAGCCTTACTCAGTCTTCAGTACTAATCTATGTTCCTTTTATGCATAGCATATGCTGAGTTTCCCCTTGACATCATTTAAGACAAAGATTCCAATTTTTGAAAAGTTTTAAATATACAATTCTACCCTCTGTGCACAGGGGATAGACAGCATGATAAAGGGATGTGGTGTCAGTTGTACTCTACTTTCTGCTCGTTTTGCTGTGTACTTAAAACTTCTCTAAAAAGCAAAGTTTATTAAAACAAACACACAAACAAAGCGAACATGCAGAAATTTATTCTGTCACCGTTCTGGAGGCCAGAAGTCGTAAGTCAAGGTTGTCAGCAAGGATTCACTTCATCTGGGAGAATCTGTTCTTTGTCCCTTCCAAGTTCGGTGGCTGTGGGCATTCCTCGACTAGTGGCCACGTCACTTGCATGGCTTCCTCCTCTTCCTCAGGATGATCTTTCAAACTCAAGATGCTAAATTATGTCTGTACAGGTTTATAGGTTCCAGGGGTTAGGGCATGAAAACATCTTTTTGGAGGCCACTATTCAGACTATAGCAATGGTCACTAACCCAATCTTGGTCAACAGTCCTCTGGGAGATTCTATTCAAGAACACCTAGGAAAAGCTTTTTTTCTTTACTTCTCTTATATTTATTAAAAAGGATGCACAAGAAAAGTAACTTCCTTTCTACCTTTTCATACAGTTCTAAGAAGACAAATGCCAGGAGCAGTGGCAGCCATCTTGGGCTTAGGAGTTGATAAGCCTGAAGACTTGGTTGAGCTTCTGAAACAAGCCTGGAAACATATATTTCTGAACTACATTCTATGTGAGGTTATAAATGTCCTTATTGTTTAAATGACTGATAATTGTTATTTTTGTTACTTGCAACTCAAAACACCCTAATTACTGAGATGGGAAAATACAGATAGTTTAGAATAAACAATAGTTTGGGTGTTATTCTAAGAACACAGGTAGAAAGAACCCTATTTATACTTAGGAACAGACATGAAAAGAAAAGCCTAGCTGGAGGTTAAGAAAAGTTGTGACCAACTATAGACTGTAAATTTCATAAAGTTTATTATAACTCTATTCAGATGAATGTACACATAAATTATATCAAACATCAAGAATCTATTTGTCTTGCTTCCAAACTTTAAGATCTAATGGGCAACTTTTGAGATCTTACTGGGTATTGTAGTAAAGCTATATGTTCATCAAATGAAAAGACAGACTTTTATTTGTAGCAACATGTAAAATCTATTGTGCAGGGGGCAGAGTCTGATGCAGTACTGCAAAATCAGAGTTGGATTTGACACAAATCTTATGTGATGAAGTGCCAGTCAATCTTCTGCTTCACCACCAGTTCCCTTAGCAGTAATGTAAAGGTGACCTAGACGGTTCTCTTATGCACAAATAGCCCGACGTGCAGCCAGCGAAAGCTTGTGAAGATTATGAAATAACCCTCCATTATGAAGTTCATGGAGTCATCCCCTCAATGTGATTAAGTGAGCGTTTAATTTTGATTGCTGTCAGATTTTACAGCTTTCAACACCTGCAGTTCCCTGGTAGACTTGAGACAGGTCTTTTGCAAAACTGTTTTTTCTTTTTAACATCTAAAAAGCAAGTCTTTATTTCACCGAAGGCATGACAGATCTATTTTGCTGTCAGCAGGTCTTTGACTTAAGTAGATAAATTAGCTCCCTGGTCTGACAGTCAGGCTGTCTTATTTGCTGCCCCACCATTGTCCTCATTTTCTGTCTCTCAAAGCTGTCTTCAGTCTTACATGCAGCTCAAAAGAGTTAAGCAATATTCTTTCTCCATGTTAGAATCATGAGGGATTCTCAGTGGCTCAGTCAGAGCATCATTGAACTCTGCTTTTTGTAGAGACTTCCCTACACCATACCTAACAACCCAAATCACCACCCTTATAATCACAAAATGAAAACAAAAACAGACCAAAAAAAAAACCAAAAAACAAAAAAAAAAACCTGTAGTTTTGTCAGTACCTAAAGAATAGTCTCTGACCATTTTCAAGTTTTAGGGCAGAACACAGGTGACTTCTATTTTTAGAAAGACGTTATATGATACTTAACCAAGACCAGTGTCTTGCCTTAATAATAGCTGACATTTATTGTACAATATTTATGTCTCCTTTAATGACCCCATTAGTACGGACCATGATTATCCAATTTTTAGCTGAGAAAGATCCACCTACAAGTCAAATCACTTAAAGAAGTTTCAAATAACTAGTAAATGACGGAGATAAAGTTCAATTTAAGTCTGACTACACTCTTCACTTCTGTATCTTCTCACACTATTGAGATGTTTACTGCAGCTACATTCACACTGCATTCTGCTGTCCTGAACTCCACTGTAGATTACCTCCAGAGAAATCCCTCCTTAACCAAACCTTCAAAAGAAATGGGAAGTAGTTTCTGCAGGGACTGTGGAGGCAACAACCTAAGAGCTCAACTTGGCAAAGGTGACTGGTTCCAATTGTCCAATTTAATTTCAGGATCTATCTACTTTACAATAGTTTTCACATGTTTCCAAAGGTATAGGACCAGAAATATAAAATGTAGACAGTTTGCATCATCAGTAAGACAGTTGCTTTTTGTCTGTAACTCCAGAGGGGAAAATGAGTTTAAAGTTCTACATAGGAGATAAAAATTGGAGAATGAAGGAAAAGATGGAAGTCCCTGAAAGAGGTCACATGCATGTAATGTATGTGGGCTGGGCAGAGGACATAAGTAGACTTCAATATCTCCATGCACAAGTAATATAGGACCAAGGCTCTGGCTGCTATGACTCAGTTGGCTGGAGCATTGTCCTGTGATTTGAAAGGTCATGGGTTTGACTCCCAGTCAGGGCACATTCTGAGGTTGAGGGTTTGGTTCCTAGTTGGGGTGTGTGCAAGGTAACTAATCAATGTTGATGTTTCTCTCTCACATCAATGTTTCCTCACTCTCTCTCCCTCTTTCCCTGTCTCTAAAATCAATAAGCATATCCTCAGGTGAGGATTTAAAAAATTATATTAGGATCTAGGATCCCTCCTGGGCTTCAACAAGACACCCGAGGAATAAAATCTAGATGCGAGAGACCCCCCACACAATCTATGATGGTAAACTATAGTCCTGTTCATTAGTTTCAATAAAGTGGCTGGGTCCTTTTGCATACTAACTGTGTTAAGCAAAACACACAGGTTCTCTTCATGTGTTCTCATGTGGTCTCATTCTACAAGGAAACACTGCTGTATCTTTTAGTTTTAAAGAAGATGAAACTCAAAGAAATGAAATTTCTTTACCTCCTTTTGGTGCGTGTATTTGAACTTTCATTATGATTTAAAAAATGACAGAAATGACTACATTAAATAATGTGTTCATATCTAAATTTGTGTTCAATTATCACATAAAACATCCACACATAAGTGGAAGGCTGTTCCAAATGTTGGCCTACCCATGGTGATAGTATGTATCAGATAATCTGATATGCCTGGATAGCTTGATAGTTTTTTTCCAAGAAGCTTCAAAATTTTGTCTCTCCAGGATTTGGGGAATAGGGCTTTCTAACATAGCATGGCATAGGAAAAAGATGGCCTAAGAATAACCTATATTAAAAACTCAAATAATTTTAATAACTCTAAATTAGTTTGATGTGAATAAATTTCAAAATGCACTAATTAAATTTAGGCTTTCTAAGTAAGTAGAACAATTTAATTTTTATTTTATTTTTTTTGCTTAGACTATACTTTTTAAAAAGATCCCTAAGGAGAGTATTCTTCACATCTCAAATTCTAGGCTTAACCCAAATGAAAACTCGTGTAATCAAACCTATATTTCTTTTCCTTGAATCCTACACTGTGAACTAAACCAAAATGGCTGGCCAATTGTCACAGAACCACCCTAGACAGCCCTCATGGGTCATGTGATACACTACTCACTAAATATTCAAAGAACATCCCAGGGAATTTTCCAGTGCCTTAGGAGCAGGCTCTTGTTCACCTCAAGTTCAAAGATCCATTTCTTCATTGGGACTTTTATATAACACTCCCTTCTGTGCTGCTATGAATACTCTCCAAGATCCGGAGCTCTGGAACCTCTCAGGGTGTCAGAAGCAGCTACTTGAACAAAGTCGTTTGAGAGCAGGGGTTGTGATTTTTCAATTGTCACTGTCATTGGGTGATTCTTACCATCTTGGAGCTGCTCATTGTCAGATTATGTGTGTGAGTACACGTCAAATTTGGGAAAAGACACTCTTCCAGCATGACATTGAGTACCATTAACTGGTTTTAAGAAACAAAAGCCATTCTATTGAAATCCTTATTAGAAAACACATCCCACAGTTTACTGAGTTCATTCTAGGACTTTTAGCCAGTGAAGTGTTTATAAGTTTTGAGTTGGGTAAAATAGAATAAGGGATATGTCAGTGTTTCCATTACATTGCCTCTTTTTTTTTATCCCAAAGTAGCACAAGTTTATTAATGTGTCCATAAAAATTAATATTCCACTGAAACTTGGCACCAAACTATAAAGTAAATGTTTAGATATCCCTTCTAATATTAACTCAGTTGTTTCTACAAAATGATAGACCTGCCAGGTGTGAAAATTCTCAATTCATAGCTTTTCTCAGTTAATTCAGTTGAGATATTCTTTCATTGACTAAACTTAGCTAAAAAAAAAAAAAAAAAAAAAAACACCCAAAAACAGCACCTGAAATGGACAGGGTGCCAGAGAAGAGCTGAGAGAGAACTTTATTAATTATCCAGCAGCTTCCAATATGAGGTCATCCTGTAAAGTGTAAACTATCAAACGAGGCAAATATAACCAAGCAGAAGTGTTACTTGCACCCAAACATACACCCCTGGTCTCTGTCAACTACACGTCAGCTGTCAGGAAATAGCCTGAGGGCCAACAGGCATGTGGCTGCTGTGGGAGAGGTGTTTGGGACAGAGTTGCAGATGGAGTGTGAACTGAGCTCCCAACTCATTTGGCTGACCCAAAAGAGGGGAAGCCAGACCTCCACCACTGCTTAAGACTTTAGGTCTATTGCAGGAAGGTTGACAAAACAATTCTCTGGATGAGAGGGGCCAGTGAGGGCAAGGGTAAGGAAAGTGTGGTGAGCTCAAGAGTGAAGATAGAAAAGAACTAAGGGGCCAGAGTCTCTTCTTTTGTCATCCTCTATCCTAGTTCTGTTCAGAATGAATCCCTGTTCTAAGTTTTTTGCCTCCTTCGCTCCTCCCATGCTTCCTCGAAATACCTTCCTTAGTAAAAGAGGTATCAGAATCAGAAGACTTACTTACTTTAAGACCTGCCTGCACTACTTACTAGCTGTGTGATTTTGAGCAAGATAGTTCCTTACCTAATTTTCTTTTGTTTATTCATTGAGTAAACAACTAGGGAAGAGTTCTCAATAAATACTTGATGGTACAAAGTACTGCCTCTTTTACCTTACGTGGTTAAGGTCAGAATCACATGAATCAATATATATGAGATTATTTGGTTAATAATAATAATAGTAATGTTATTAGTAGAAATAAGGATCTCCCACAGGCTCACAAGGAAAGCATTCCAAGGACCCGTGCATGGGAAATTGTGGTGTGGCATGATTTATTTTGTTGGAAATCTGACCATGGGTTTCCAATGTTTCATCTACTTCTGTCTCACCATAGAAAAACTTCAACCTTTTCCTCACAAGAGCCAGTGTCCATTGTTTCTGTTTCATATTAAAGCTCAGGTCTTCAGAGCCCATGTCATCTACTGCAGGCCCTGGTAGCTGTGAGGCCCACATGGTCATATGATCCCAGGTGAGAGGGCACATGAATAAATGGGGTGAGTACATTACTAGTTGGGGGGGTGGGGGGGAGGGTGGGGGGGAGGGGGAGGGAGACATTCTTTGTTCCTGTGGGATTATATTAGCTTGGGGTTGGGATGGTCTAGTTAGTTTTTTTAAAAGAACCTATCAACTTCTCAAGCATTTGTGGGCTTTTTGGTGGGTCCACCCCCTAGCCAATCCATTGTTCCCTACACTGGACTGACAAGCTTCAATGGTCAAACACTTCCCCCTAGGCCATTTTGACATTTTGACATCTATTGTTCAGGTAGCTGCCTCCTTTTCTCCCCCCATCCCCAGGCAATCTGGTCCCAAGGTAGGAAGGGAGGGGTGCTAATCCCCTTGGAGCACCATGCTGTGGTCTCCTCAAGCGTGAAAAGCTGTAGCTTCCTGGTGAAACAAGCAAGCTCATGTTCCCCAGTCCATTAAGTTAATTCTCTTTCCTTTCATTTATTGTTAATGATTAGCTAACTACCTATGGTAACAATAATAGTAATAATGATGAGCATATATTATGTGCCAGACAAAGTCAAGAATCTGGTATTCAATATCTTACCTAATCTATACAAGCAATCTATTTAAGCAATTTTTGTTTTTGATTTTTCAAGTGAAGAATCAGAGGTTTTGGAAGTTTTAACATCTCTCCTAAAATGCTCATTCTCCGCAAATAATGTATAGTTTAACAACCAAAATCCCAGATGCTTACTTTTTTGGTAGATATTAACAAACTGAACCTAAAATCTACATGGGAATGTAGATGACCTAGAATAGGCAGAATAAGTTTGAAAAAGAAAAATGAACAAACAATAAAGGGGATATATACTACCCAATTTCCAAACATACTGTAAAGCTATAGTAATCAGAAATGGTGTGGTACTAGCATTAAGATAGACATGCAGATCAATGGAAAGAAAATAGAATACAGTAATAGATCCATATGTATACTACTAAGGCAACAGGGTAATTCATTATGGAAGGACAGGCTATTTTTTAAAGAAAGCAGCAATAATTTTATCTAAATGGACAAAATGTACTTTGGTTCCTACCTCACAACAAATAAAAAATTAAACATTCATGATAGATATAAATATAAAAATTAAAACTCCAAATTCTAGGGGAGAATCTTTGTGACCAAAGAGTATGCAAATTTTTAAAATTGAGCACAAACACACTAACTATAAAAAAAAAAAAACACATACTCTGGGAGATCTGGACAGCTACATACAAAAAATGAAACTTGATCACCAACTTATACTATACACAAAAATAAAGTCAAGATGGATAAAAGATTTAAACATAAGTTGCAACACCATAAAAATCCTAGAGAAGAACATAGGCAGGAAAATCTCAGATAGTCCATGCAGCAATATTTTCACCAGTATGTCCCCTAGAGTGAAGGACATATAGGAAAGAATAAACAAATGAGATTTCATCAAAATAAAAAGCTTCTGCATGGCTAATGAAAACATCAGCAAAATGAAAAGGGAACCAGCTGTATAGTAAATATATATGTGCAAATAATACCTCGGACAAGGGTTTGATCTCTAAAATATATAAATAACTCACATGACTCCACTCCAGGAGGATAAACAATCCAATCAAGAAATGAGCAAAGGACCTGAACAGACACTTCTCCAAGTAGGACATACAGAGGGCCCAGAGACATATGAAAGGATGCTCAGCATCACTAACCATCAGGGAGATACAAATTAAAACCACAATGAGATGTCACTTCACACTGGTCAGAATGGCCATCATAAACAAATCAACAAACAAGTGCTGGCAAGGTTGTGGAGAAAAGGGAACCCTAGTGCCCTGTTGGTGGGAATGCAGACTGGTGCAGCCACTGTGGAAAACAGTATGGAACTGCCTCAGAAAACTGAAAATGGAACTGCCTTTTGATCCGGCAATTCCACTCCTGGGATTATACCTTAAGAATCCTGAAATACTAATTCAAAAGAACCTATGAACCCCCATGTTCATAGCAGCACAATTTACAATAGCCAAGTGTTGGAAGCAACCTAAGCGCCCATCAGTAAATGAGTGGATCAAAAAAATGTGGTACATTTACACAATGGAATTCTAAGCAGCAGAAAGAAAGAAGGAGCTCCTCCCCTTCACAACAGCATGGATGGAACTGGATGGAGAGCATTACATTAAGTGACATAAGCCAGGCAGTGAAGGATAAATACCATATGATCTCAACTGTAAGTGGAACCTAATCAATAAAACAAATAAGCAAGCAAAATATAATCAGGGACATTGAAATAAAGAACAAACTGACAGTAAGCAGAGGGGAGGTGGGAGAGGGATAATGGGGGAAATAAGGGAAGGATTGTTAGGAACATGGATAAAGGACACATGGATAAAGCTTCAAAGGGGGTAAGTTTGGGTGGGAGGTGGGGATGGGGGAGTAGGGGAGTGTGGTGGGGTGAAAATGGAGATAACTGTACTTGAACAACAATAAAAAAAGAAGCCAGATTAAAAAAAAAGTTTTCATATACTAATTTTAATAAGGTCTTGAGAGAGAGGATGAAAATATAAGGCTCTAACTTATTATCTTTTAAAGGACACTAAATTATTACATTTAATTATTTAATTAAATACATTTAATTACTATAGAGAGGGGAAGGGAGAGGGAAAGAGAGGGAGAGAAACATGAATGCATGGTTGCCTCTTGTGCTCCCCCCACTGGGGACCTGGCCAGCAACCCAGGCATGTGCCCTAGACTGGGAATCGTACTGGGGACCCTTAGATTCACAGGCCAGCACTCAACCACTAGCCACACCAGCCAGGGCTCAAGGTCTTTTGAATAAAGGTCCAAGCTGATATGAATACCTAGGGAATCAAACTGCTATGTGGCTCTCCTGTTAGTACAGGTATATGGAAGTTAGGTAATAAATCGAGTCCTAGTACTGGCCAGTCTCACAGTGGCCTTACTGCATCCAAGCGTGTACCCAGTGTTCATTTCTCTGGTTTCTGAATATGTGTTTGGAATGGATATATTTATCACTGTCAGAGTACTGCATTGATTCCTTGGCTCATGAAATAATATCAATTATAGTAACAAAGTTACCACACTCATTTAGAACCATATGTAACTGGCTAATCAGAATTGGTCTTATTGAATCCAGAATAGAAATGTTCAGGCTGGCTTCCCAGATGCATTACTTAATCCTTATTTTCTTAATTTTTTTCAAGATCCCTTTGAGTAAAAAACCATAGAGAAATAGTTTATTCTATGGCTATTTTGAGGTCTAACTAGAAATTATTTGTCAGGAACAGTGAAGGATCTGACATTTCCCCCTACTTGTAAGTTAAGTTAGCCTACCTCAGTTTCATGGACGCTGGCAGAAGATGTGATAGTTGTAGTTCAGAAATTGCATGATTCTTGGCATAGCATGTAGCATGAACTATATGCATGCATCGATTTCCCCTTGCCCTCCGTGTTCCATTGGAATTAGGTGAAGTAGCCTGCGTGGGTCCTGCACATGTAGTTGGTTTGCATCATATGTGGTTCAGGAGCCTCAAACGTAGATACTATCTTTTTATACCTGACTCTAAACGAATTTGCCCTCTGCTCTAGAGGGAGGCATTATTTTTATCTAAGGCTGTTCACTTTACCAGTATCCTTGGAAAAAGAATCTTTAAAAAAAGGCAAGATGTGCAGCAACATGGAGAATTGTGTCTCAGCATTAATATAGCTTTCTCTGTCAAATTTTCGTATAAAAATTAATATATTAGGTAAGACACAAGTGTTATTGATAGACTTTGTATTATTGCAATATTATTTATAGTAGTGAAACTGTATCTCAGTCTCTGCCATTGACAAAAGAGGCAGGTACATTTTTCACATTGATTTCATTATTTTTAAAGAGTTACACTCTTTCTATTCTTACTTTTTGAAATACTTTCAGTCTAAACTTACTTTGTAGACTAAGGCTGGTATTTGTGTGTGTGTAGCTGAGACCATCGTTTTAGGTCCCAACAGAGTTCCCACTGGGTGAGGGTTGATGCATTTATTTGTTATGCCATTCCATCTGAAAGCTTCGTCATCGAATGAGAGATTTTCTGAAGGGGCCCTCAATTGAACTCCACATTTTTTTTCTCAGTGCAGTTCAGCCAATGAATAAAATGGCATCCTTTCTGATGGGAGCACGTAGTGGAAAGAACATCCGACTGAGATCCAATAAACTCATGCTCTAATCCCATTTATTCCATTAGCTTGCTGTGTAACCTTGGACAAGCATGTAGGGCTTTAGTAGCACACAGTAAGAGTCCCATATAAATGATTCAAGCCCCCCCCCCCCAAAAAAAAAAGAAAAAAAAAGAAAAGAAAAAGAAAGAAAGAAGCTATGCCAATTTCAAATTACATATCTGGCTTCTCAATTTCGAGATGGATTTCTTTCTTTATATGCAGAACAATATTTTTTCATGTGAGAAGCAGACTACTTTACTCAAGTTCTTCTTTTAAACAAAGAGAAAAAGATCAAATAAAAACCATAGATGTTCCAAAATATTTTCTAAATTTGTACCTGTGGAAAAATTCAGTCTTTTATGCTTTACATATTAGGCTACAGACAGGGAATAGAGAAGTGTTAAATCAAAAAAACCCTCAAATTTTATATTTTATATAATGTACTTAAAGTTTTATTTACTTTGAAAATATTGTATTTCTTATTTTAGAATATGGTTATGTATCTACGCTTATTCCCACAGTTGCCACTCTACATTGGCCTAAATGATTAATCATTAATTTCTGGATTGATTTCCAAGTTTATGTCTTGTCTCCACCCTCAATCTATCCTTTCAATTTAATCTTAAAATTTAAACCACCTGCGCCTGGTGGGTCAAGTCCAAGCTATTCATTCCAACATTTCTAATCTAGGATTATCTTGTCTATTCAGTTTTTATCTTTCTCCACACCCAAAGGGAACTCTCATTCTAGTCAGATGAATACACTTCTAAGTGCCTTCAGTATTGTGTTTTTATTTCAGTGACCATACTTTTCTGACTTAGAACTTTCTCCTCCATTATTTCCATCTATCTGACTTCACCCTTTCAGCTCAGTAGTATATCTATTTCTTCTGAGAAGCATTTCTTTATTTTTTTTTAGATCTTAGCAAACTTTTTGGCTTTTTAAAATAAAAGTTTGTAGGACTAGTACTCTAATCTAAAACACATACATTTTTTAGTTCTGCCTTCTTATTTTTCCTCAGGTTGGGCTTTTTTGAGAGCAGAAACTCAACTGACTTATTTATTAGTCCTCAGAGCTTCTGTCTCCCCCGGTTTCTCTTGATTTGATTGGCGGAATTGTGACTTGGTATAAAGGTATTTGCTGCATCTTTTATGCTTCACTGCAACCAAGTTGGAATATTCCTTTGCTGTTCTATACCATGGAGACGATGCAGGGTGATGTGGCTTTAGTGAGAGGAGTCATTTCCTAAATATATGTTGTTTGATATCTGTCTTTACTTACAGTATCATTCATCTAGATGAGGCTTGCATAGAGGGTTTTAGACTTGGTAATCTGAAAGTTATTGGCTGGTTTTGAATTTGTATTTTTAAAAGAGTGTTAAGGAGTAAATCCAGAATAAAGTAGGTGAACTAGAAAACTGATAGAGTACCTACTAATTTAGTCATATAATCATGTCACTCAATTAAACTCATTTCTCAATTGAACTACTATAGTGGTTTCAATTGTTATATTTATTTTTGACTTCTAAAAATTGTTGTTCAAGTACAGTTGTCTCCATTTTCCCACCACCATTCCCCACCCCGACCCAAACCATCCCCCACTCCCACTCTCCTACTTACACCCTTTGGCTTTGTCCACGTGTCCTTTATACATGGTCTTTGATGGCCCTTCCCCTATTTTCCCCCATTATCCCTCTTCCCTCTCCCCTCTGATTACCATCCGTTTGTTCTTTATTTCCATGTCTCTGGTTCTATTTTGCTCGCGTGTTTGTTTTGATGATTAGATTCCTGTTAAAGGTGAGATCATATGGTATTTGTCTTTCATTGCCTGGCTTATTTCGCTTAGCATAATGCTCTCCAGTTCCATCCATGCTGTTGTGAAGGGTAGGAGCTCCTTCTTTCTTTCTGTTGCATAATATTCCATTGTGTAAATGTACCATAGTTTTTTGATCCACTCATTTACTTATGGGAACTTAGGTTGCTTCCAGCACTTGGCTATAGTAAATCGTACTGTTATGAACATTGGGGTGCATAGGTTGTTTTTAATTACATTCTTAGGGTGTAATCCCAGGAGTGGAATTGCCGGATCAAAAGGCAGTTCCATTTTAGTTTTCTGAGGCAATTCCACACTGTTTTCCACAGTGGCTGCACCAGTCTACATTCCCACCAACAGTGTACTAGTCTCCAAGGAGGACATACAGAGGGCTGAGAGACATATGAAAGGATGCTCAGTATCACTGGCCATCAGAGAGATGCAAATCTAGTTATTTTGGTCTCTGGTCCTGTCTCTTGTGCAAACTTTCACACTAGTTCATTAGGTATTTATAAAACAGAAAACCACCACATGACTCTTGTTTGAAACCCATCAATGACTTCTTACACAGTATCTACAGGATCAGATCCTAGCTTAGAAGCATGGTTCATCAAGCACCATCATCTGATTCCCCAGTATCATCTCATACTACAACTTGCCTCATGCCTGGTGCCTTGAAATGCCAAACTGCTTGTGATAGGTGAAACACACATTTTTTAAAGTGCATTTCTAATCTATAAAACAATCACCACAGAGACAGTTAGACGTTGTATATCTCCTAAGAATTATTTTTGCCCAAAATACAGAATGTGGATCTGATGAGGTATCTCAATCTAACTATATAGTTCAGAAAATACAGAGTCGAAAATGTTTGTGGAACAATACTGTTAGGGATTTATCATTAAAATCCAGATGTGGAAAACTCTGAGGAATTACATAACCTGGTTTCTTCAACATATAAATTACAAGGAAAAATAAAGTTATAACATTAAATGACTGGACTTGAAGAGATTGCAGACACCAAAACACTCTAATACATGGACTTTATTTAGGTCTTGATTCAAGCAAATATTAAAAATAAAATAATATTTTGACAAATCAGAAGGCATGTGAACAGTGACCAGATAACAAGAAATTGATTTTCAAATTAGCTAATGCTATTTTGAAATGTTTAGTGTTTATATCTTTTAGAGACATATAAAGAAACCTTTATAGATGAAATGGTATGATTTCAAAGACTAGTTTCATCATAATTTGATTTTTAGGGAGGGGAAGAGTTGAAAAGTAAATGGAGGTAGAGATGAAAAAAAGATTGTCCAAGAATTGGTAATTATTGAAGATAGATAATGGGCTTATGTTTTTTTCCCCAGCTTTGAATATGTTTCAACTTTCTGTAATACCTGGTAAAAAATAAAATTAAAAGCATTATCAAGTAAGTAGTGATTTTATAAAAATGTGTTTTCAGAAAAATTATATTAAGATATAATTGCTAGAATGTGAACATTTAGAAAGGGGGTTTTCTGTTTAAAAAGATTAGGAGCAGCTAGTCTAAAGTCTACTCTAGTGAAGAGCAGGACTGAACCAAGGAGGAGACAGAGCTGTGGTCCAACCACATCCACTAAGACAGCCAAGTATGTTCCTCCCCAGAGTCCTGGCATCCTATGTGCACCTTCTCTTTGATAAAGAATCATAGCCTAACCCTGCTGTAGATTATTTTGCAATGCTAGTTAAAGGACGGCAAGCTACAACCTTGGAGGCCTCAAGACTTCAAAACGTGCTCTTATGGTGGCTTAGATATCTCCATGCGTTGAATATGTATATGCATATTAGTGAAACCACTTTTAAATGTGTATTTCCTTTGACCAGGGAATTATGCTTCTCATAATTTCTACTAATTAAATAATAGCACATGTTACTCATTCATCCTAGATGCATTCCCAGGATGTTTGAGATTAAAATATTAAAATATAGATGTGTGTGTGTATGACTCCACTCGAATTTTAAATGTGGATTACTAAGTGTCTATTTCCCTCTTCCTTTCCACACACACACACACACACACATACACACACACTTCCTTGTACCCAATGACCTCCTAAACCGGGAAATCAACATTTCCTTTCCACTGCTTTAAATAGTCTTACATACCCACAATATTTGGATCCAACAATCATTTTTAATTCAGAAGGGCAGATTTAGATCTCTCTTACAAGTAGGAATTACTATAACAGACACTAATAAAATCTTCACCTTTTTATTTAACACACTGAAAGAATTTCCCTATCACTGGCAGCTTCTATGTTCATTTGAAGCTTAGAACCACTAACAGTGATTCTGATGGGTCTCCAGAAAGCAAGGTCCTGAATTTCTATGTGCACAAACATGGAGTCACATAGAGGGAGATTGTAAGAAATTATGTGAAAGATGCTAGTTGTAAATCCCATTTCAAGCTCAGAGCTGATGATGGTGCACAGTACCCAGATGGGAAAAGAGGTACAAAAATAGTTCTAAACAGAATGCCTTGATGGTGAGCAAAACAACAAGTTGTAGGAAGATGTTGCTAATGTAAGGATTTCCTAGGATTTAGTTGAACTAAAAGGAAATTATTTTATTTTATTTCTATTTTCTGTTTTTTGATTTAATCTTTATTGTATTTTTTTATTACTATTTAGATCCCTTACACCCTTCTCTCCCAAGCCATCACCTCACCATTGTCCATGGCCGTGAGTCCTTTGTCCTGTTTGCTCAATCCCTCCCCCCGCCCCGCACCTCTCCCCTACCAGCTGGCATCCTGCTCCATCTATGAGTCTGTCCCCATTCTCCTTGTTAGCTCAGTTTGTTCATTAGATTTTTTTAAAAGTAAAATTTAGGACAATCTAAGGATCTTAGATTAGAAAATTTCACTGAAACACCACCATGAAATAGAAAGTGATTTATGGACATTACCTCGAAGACTCAGTAAGAAACTAAGTGACTCCACGTAGCCTCTGCTTAAATAGCTCTGGATACACAACCACAAGGAAGAGGTAAAAGAAAATAGGTATACTAAATAATTCTGAAACATTTACTATGTGCCAGTCACCATGCAAATTATTTTCACATACATCATCTAATGTAGTGTTAGCAAATACATAAAAAACCTTATTACTACTCTTACTTTACAGAGGAAGAAATTGAGGGTCAGAAGTGAAGTGACTGGTCTAGGGTGTATAGCAAGCAATTCCCCAATAATGCAGGAAATAGAATACACGAAAAGATCCAGAAAAGAATGGAAGCTGAACCATGTGATAAAGAGAAGGCCAACAAATAACTAAAACATGACAGTATGAATAGTTACAATTCCTAGAGCTCACATGTTCTCCATCTTTGCTAATGTCAGAAGAGGGAAATAAAGTAACCCGTAACATAAGCAACTGCTATGCAGCAGAAGGCTGGATTTCCCAGCAGACAGGTCTGTGTGATGCTGGAATGATAACTGAAAGATGTTTTGAGCTCTTTACGTTCTTTCAGAGGAATTACTTTATGCATAATCTTTGCTCAGAACGAGAGCAAATATATGATAATATGAGTATTATCCAGAATATATTAGTACTCATCCAGAATATATTAGTTAAAAAACAATGATATGCTAGGTGTAATGCTCAGTAATCCGGGAGCTACACTGTCGATTACAAAAGATTGGGCCTCAGGCTTCCTATCAGACAGCAGACAAGTAATACTAGTGAAGGGTGTGAGAAAACAAGCAGGGTGTTGAGGGGCATCTAGTCTGGTGTTACTAGGAGAGAGCTTCCCCAAGAAAGTTTTCTCTGAACTCAGACCTAAAGGGTGAGCAGGTATCATGCAGGCAGAGAGGAGCAGGAAAAGTACTTCAGGTGGAATAAAAAGCACGTGCAACTTGGGGATTGTGTGGCTTCTCAAAATCCCTTCCAGGGGAGAAATTTCATAAATCAACCCATTTCTCAGGTCCCTCATGCTGTCATCATGGTCCTGGCATCATTGCTGTCTTTCTGGTTTTTCATTAAGCCACTAAACCACTCTGCAGCTCGTTTTCTCACGTGATAAGTGAGAATTTGGGAATTATCTCTCCATGCACGTTGTGGAACTGAGGCAAACCCACGAGAGTGGGGGATGGAATGGGGCAACTTGGGGCATGGACTCAGATGACCTAGGTACAGTGCCTGGCTGTGCCATATGCTAACTTGATGGTCTTAGAAAAAGTTCCCAAAACTCAGCAGCCAAGACCAGGGCCATAAAGATGAGCAGACAGCTATTTTTTGCTTTTTCCTGGCAACAAAATAAAGGAACTTCATTCCAGTGAAATGGAAAATTTATTCCTCTAAATCGTTTTAAAATTTTATTGGCATCCTATTCAACGGGGCTTGTGAAGCACAGGTTGCTAGGTCTTACCTCCTGATTTAGGAGGTCTGGGTGGGGCCTGAGAATGAGCATTTTAAATAATGTTCCAGGTGCTGCTGGTATTGGGGATCATACTTCGAGAACCTCTATTTTAGAATATGTTTTCTACTAACTAATTTTCAAGCTGTTCCTTTCTAAATCAGTGAATGCAACTATTTCTTCAATTCCCATGACTCTTCCTTTCAGGTAACCCCAACTACTACCAGAAAATGATACAATGTGAAGATAGGAGCAAGCAGACATTTAACCATTTTAATACACCAGCTTCTATTCCAAGCCCCTGTCTTGGCTGGATCTTTCATTTGGTCATTTTTAAAGTAAATAGAGTAATTGGCAAAATCATCAGAAACCCCAGAGGATTCAAAATCACTTAGTACAACTGTTTATTTTTGTTAATGGCTAGGAAACCACTTATAACTATTTTCTTGAGAATTTCAATGACAAGGAATGCAGCAGTGTTCAAATGGGTATTTTATCTCTCCTTGGCTGCCTTTTTATGTCATCTGACAATTCCCACTTCCACATGATGAGAATTCATAAGCTTATATTTCTTCACTAAATTATATCTTTTTTTCACAGTTTGTTTTCTTCCATCCTGGAAAAACAGCTTTGTAAAAAAGTTACTTTCCATATTACATCATTAAAAACTCCTGACATAAAACAATCAAAACCCAAGGTATAGTCAATTGCTGATTCTCCATTTGAAGCAGCTATAGTGTCAACATCGGTGCAATTTATATTTATACAACACGATCTTAAGATAACATCGATTATCTTAGGAAAAGGTTGGGTTTGACATCACAGTATCTTCACCTCTGCCTCTCCTGGGAGCTTCGAGTTGCCTTGCATTCTCCTAAAATTTGGGAAATATGACCAATGGCTATCAGTCAGAGAGAGGACCAGCTGGGAGATGTAGAGGTAGTTTCACATATACTATGTAGTAGAATAACAACATCTCATTGTACTCAGGAGGACATGAATCATTTTTACAGTTAACGTAGGCTGAGCCAGAATGACAAGTCAGGACTCCAGGCTCCTAAATCGTGCTGCTTGCTGAGTTTCTTCGGAATCTCTCATTGCTTCTTTCAATGTCTCCCACCCTGCTGAACACCGTCGTCCATGGCTCTACTCATTTTCTGCCCCCACCCAATACTGAAATTGCCTTTAATAACTACTTCAAAGTTCCATGGTGCCAAGCCACTTTTTAATAAGAAACTCACATAATTTAACAGCTTTCAAGACCTAATAAAATTAATCTTTATTGGTTTACAAGGCTAAAGTGGATCTCCTGAGTACAGAGTTGTTCTTAACTCTGTCTGTCACTAAACCAGCCTCTGACTTCACATCAAACCTGACCTGGAATTTGTAATTTTCTGCTTTCACTTCGTTCCATCCCCAAATCCCAGCAACCACCAGGGTGGCTGGACTCCTCTTCTGCTGGAACAAGGAGGGTATGCCTGCTCTTGCTCCTCCAGGAGAAGACACTGTGTGCTTGCACAGCAATCTTGGTTGTTCAGAGTGACTGTAGTCCTCACCAGCTCCTCGTGATGGACATGGGGGAAGGTGAAGAAAACATTCCAAAGATGAAGGAAGATGTCAGCCTTGAGCAGGAGGCCTCACTAATATTATTAGCAGTAAAAACTGTTTTCCATGTGATTTAATTAGCCACTGAAGAGAAAAGCAAGTTTGAAGAGGAGTATTAATTCATTAGTTTTAGTTTAATTTGCAGCCTCTAACAAGTACCCATACTCATGGTGGATGAATTCAGCCTTTAACAGAAATTTTTCCATTCCCTTAGCTTCTTCTTTCCTGTTTTAACTTTGGGGTACACAACATGGAGACATTCTACTGATGAAATAAAATACTATATTTACTGGTCACTTAAGTACACCACGTGCACACACAAAAAAGTGGTAATCTTGCCCTGACCCGTGTGGCTCAGTTAGTTGGGCATCCTCCCACAAAGAGAAAGGTTGCCGGTTTGATTCCTGGCACAGGCACATGCCTGGGTTGAGGACCTGGTCCCCAGATGGGGTGCCTGTGAGAGGCAACTGATTGATATTTCTCTCCTCTCTTTCTACCTTCGTTCCCTTTTCTCTAAAAAATAAATAAATAAAATCTTTTAAAAAAGTGGTAATCTAATAAATCTTGACAATGTAATTTATACTCATATGATTATTAGTAGCATCACGTATCTTAATAACTACTAAAATCAGTGCAAATTAGTAGTAAATTAAAATAAATACTTCTGGTTTTGTTTATGAAAAAAGCTTACATGTGTATAACAATTGACAGTTTACAAAGTGTTTCTTGCATATTTTTCTAACTAGTGTCCATCATGATCTAATAGATGAGAGGAATTTATTATTTTTATTTTAGAGATAAAGTTTTAATGATTTGCCCAAGGTCACACATCCATTTTATAAAAGGTAAAGTTTAAAGAGGAGTACATATATTGTTATATGTTTAAAACAATGTAAGTTTTAAAGAGGTACTCCTCTTTAAACTTCTGTGCTAATATAGTATGTTCAAACATATTGGAAGTATTGGTCTAAAATGCCTGTATTCTCTTGGTTTCCATAACAATATAATATCTTATTTTTTCTTCTTCCTACTTTGGTGTTACATTTTTTGGTATCTTGGCCAGTTTATTATTCTCTGCCAGAGTACTAAATGTTGGAATTCCTCAAAGTTCCTGACCTGTCTTCCCACTGCACCTCACACTCTGCTTAAATAACTTTATCCATTCACAAAGATTCAAAATTTACCTGCGTGCCAACAACTCACAAATATTTTATTTTCACAACCTTCTTCTGTCTGTGTTTGACTATCATGCTTATATCTCCGAGTGCCAGTGCAGGTTTAATGAGTCAAACATTGACCTCTGAACTCTTATTTTCTCCCCACTTCCCACCTGCTTACAGAAACTTGTTTCTTATCGAGCTTCCCACATCAATAATGACACTCTCATATAACCAGATGCCCAAGTTCCAAACCAGGAGTTATATCTATGGCACCTTCACCTCCTTCACCTCCCACATCAGATCAATAAGCAAGTCTGCTTGTACTTGTATCACCCAAAGAGATCTTAAGTCTGTGCACTTTCCACGATTTCCACCACTAACATGCTCTAAATTAGCAATACCAATTCTCTTCAACTAGCTCCCTTGAGTTTGATTTCAACAATGTAAGATAATGCTCTCTTTAAAAAAGAAATTAGGCCCTGTTACTCATTCTCTGCTTGTAAATCTTCAATGGCTTCTTCCGGGCTTTTAGAAGACAAATTAGTAACATAACTTAGAAGGCCCTTCTCTTACCAGCCTTCATCCAAACCTCATGGCATGACCCTCCTCTCCTTCCCTCCTTCACTACATTTCTGAACCCTGACCTCCTCTGATTTGCTCCAATGTATCCACCTCTTTAATGCCTCAGAGCCTGTTAGCATGCTGGCTCCCCTTCCTATCGTGTTCATGTACCTCATAGTTCCCAGTTCTTTAAGGTGTTGATTGTGTCATTTACTCCGAAAGATCTTTTCTGACTCTATTCTCTTGATCTAAATTAAGTCTTTTTAAAATATGACTTCAACCATCCCAATCTTTTCTTTCATAGTACTTGGAACAGTCTTAAAGTATTTGATTCTTTGTATGATTATCCTTGTTTTTTTCTGTAATTCTAGTAGACTATAATATTAATGACATCAGGTATCAAGTCTGTTTTATTCTCCTCTGAACAGTAACCTAGCACAGTCCCTGGAGGCATGCACGTTATTTATATTTGAATAAATAAACAAACAAGTTTGTAGAATTCACTACACCTTTCTCCAAAGTCAAAACCCCTAGTATCTAGTTCTTATTCTGAAACAAACCAGCCATATCACTCAGAGCAAATCTCTTTTGGGTGCTGTTTCCTCATCTGTATGAAGGAGTGACAGTCTGTTTGCTAAGTTTCTTCTTATCTCCAAAATTCCCTATATCTATTACATTAGTAAAAATGTATCTAGCACTGAGAACATATTAATAGGTCTCTAAGTGCAGGGGAAATGGCTTTATTTGTACCATACTGATATTTAACAAATTCTGTTATTTTTGTATATTAGAAGCAAATTTAGGATTATATCTTCTACAAAATGTATTTACTTTAAAAAATTTTATTGGGTGATATTAGTTAATAAAAATATGTATATTTCAGTTATACAATTTATAACACATCATCTGTACATTGTATTGTGTGTTCACCACCCCAAGTCAAATCTCCTTCCATCACCATTTATTCCCTCTATACCCTCTTCTATCTCTCCCTATTCTCCTTTCTCTCTGGTAATCACCATAATGTTGTCTGTGTCTATGAGTTTTCTTTACTTTCCCCTTATGAGTTTTCTTTTTCTCTGCTACAGGGTTTAATAAGATAAAGCTCATGCTTGTGAATCATGAACTGGATTGTGTGTGTGTGTGTGTGTGTGTGTGTGTGTGTGTGTGTGTGATCTCATACAGGTCTTCATCTTGAAGGGCACCTTGACCCAAGTTCATTCTGAAATTTAAATGTGTCATCTCTTTAATCTATGTCTTCCATTTCTCATATAAAATGAGAGGCTATTGAGTTAATTGGGATAGTAAAAATTATAAAATAATCCGAACACTTATTTTTATAGGCTATTAGTGGTCCCAACCTATTTGTTGATTGATTCTGTTATGTTGATTTTTTTATTAGCATCTGCCTGGAAGACATTACAATAAAATGGAAACACTTGTCTTTATGAGTAAATATTCAAACGAGTCAACATCACTCAGAAGACAAAATACTCCTTCCAAATTACCTGTGTTTATCTTCCTCTGTGTTTCCAATCCTGCATATGGTATCATCTGTGTTACTCAAGTCTGCTCTTCTTCTGTTATAGATCACAGATGTTTTGGGCTAATAGTTTTATAAACTCATTCTTGCTTCTTGCTTTAAAATTGGTTCCACATTTACAGGGCATTTTTGGAAACTTGTATGAACTCAAATATTTATGATTGTTGCTAACCTCAGAATTAAATATTGCCTTCCCCTTAAACAGGAGAATTTTAAAACTTAGGTTCTGGAAATTTACTGGCTCTACTCTCCAAGAAGCTTAGGATCACTTATCCTAAAATTATCTGGTAGTTGGAAAAACTAAAGTAGACACTGGGGAAGCCAGCCCTCCCACAGAAACAAAGGAGCATGAGCAATGAATGGCATGCCTTTGGCTCTGCAACTGACCCGCTTAGGCTCATCTCCAAGAGCTCCAGTTAAATACATGACATTTTTTCTCTTCTGCTTAGGACCTGGGTAGGGAAGTTAGGTGTATTTCTGTGTGTATTGGAATTTCCTGGAGTAAGACATTCATGGTGAGATTTTATACATTGTGTGTGACTTGCATTCATTCATTCATTCGTTTATTTTGCTATATTTCTTTTGAAAAGTTTTTTAAGCAGCAAATTATAGGACAAAGAACATGTGTTTCGAAGCCTGGTAGAGCATGTTAAATCTTGGTTCCCCCCCCTCTTTTCTTCTGAGCCTTCCTGTCCTCATTCACTTGTTGAGCACGGTGCTACATACCTCATCAGGATATTGTAATATTAAAAGGGGCGATTTTCTAGATGCAGTGCCTTGGGACCTATAACAAATGTTTAGTAGAGTATTGCCATTATTATAGTTATTGTTTATGGCCTTCAAGATGCAACTTTCTACAGAAAATCATGTTTCATTGAGGTGTATCTAGAGTGAGGAGAAATGAAGTGTGTTTCAGGAGTTGTTGGTTCTTTGGTAATAATAACATAAGCATTTTCACAGCTTCTATGCTACCTTTTTCTTTCAACCACCTATCGAAAGTAGTTATAATAAGTAATGTGCTTGCAGTCACATAACTAGTGAAGTAGTAGATCCAGGAATTAACCAGTTCTGTGGTTGGTTAGTTATGGTTCTATGCCCTTTCCATTCTGACTATAGACTTTTTTCTTCTAATTTAAGAGAACAGTGATAGGTTTCCATACCTAAAGCAGTGTGTCATATTGTGTACTGAATAAATATGTATTGGGTAAATTAATGACATTTTTGTACTGTGAATGTCATGGGCTAGGAGGCCAGTTAAAAAACTGAAAACTGTCTTTTCTAACTATATCTGACAGACCAATGGAAAAGGGTTGCTATGGAATACTTCACCTTCATTGAGGGAAATATTAAGGCCAGAAAATCCACCCCACAGCTATGGAGATTCTTAGTTCCATATAGAGCAGCATCATGAACTTTTTACTTGTAGGCTGAGGAGTAAAAAGCCAATGGATAGGGAATATGAGAACCAGAGATGAGTCACAAAAATGACCACAGATTTCTGGCTTATGCAACACAGAGGATGATGGAGATACTAATTGAGAAGGGAAGACACACTTAAGAGGAGCACATGTGGGAAGCTGACAACAAATTTAACATTGGGAATCAATACAAGGTTGTCTGAGCTATTGAATGGTAATGTTTATAATTTGTTTGCAATATGAAATCAAGACTCAGATCTGAGAAGAGGGGTTTAGATCCAAATTCGGCAGTTGCTGAGGCCAAACTGGT
This sequence comes from Glossophaga mutica, assembly GCA_039655065.1. Taxonomy (NCBI): domain Eukaryota; kingdom Metazoa; phylum Chordata; class Mammalia; order Chiroptera; family Phyllostomidae; genus Glossophaga; species Glossophaga mutica. The sequence goes on from CM077308.1 coordinate 28,442,760, forward strand.
TGCTGAATCAATGGAAAGAGGCACCTGTTGAACAGCTGGATTCTGAATGTGTATGCAGTCACAAATGCTAAGAGGCAGCATGGAATAATACTTCTAAGTGAGGGCTCTAAAGCCACATTACTGAGTGAGTGAACATCCTGAGTGCCACTTCCCAGCTCAGTCAGGTGACTTAGGATCTCTGTGCTTCTGTGCTCTCAGCTATAAAATAAGGCTAATAATAGTACCTATGTGACAGGCAGTTGAGAGAATTAATCAATTATTCTATGCTTAGAAATTATATAAACAAGTTCTGGTACGTCATAAATTCTGAATTAACTGTGATTGTAATGGAAATATGAGCAAAATGCTTTGAATGCACACACACACCCAGAGAGAGTGTTTTTCTTCCTGAAAAGGTCAAGAAAGGCTTTTTTCTTCCCAGACTGCCCTTCCTTGACCTTTTTTATCTGCCTGACCATTCACATTTGTCCCCTCAAAGCCCACCCAGATTTCATTCTTTTCTGTAAAGCCTCTGCTACCCTCCTCACTTCTTTATCAGAATGGATCACCCTACTTTTTATGCTACTTCTAGATCCTGTTGTTTACCACCATCTGTTGGATTATTCTTGTTTGCTTTAGCTTTCATTCTCAACTTTGGTGAAAATACTTTGCATTGAATATTGAAGATTATCATTTGAATATGCCAGGAACCTAGAGTATAGTATTTGTGTGTAAAAAAAGATAAACAAGTGAAGTGGGAAAAATTACCTGAGGACTTGTCTTACCAACTATTAAATCATATGTTACTCTAAACAAATAAACCAGATGATGCCAAAATGAATAGGTAGATCAAGAAAAGAGATAAATAGTCTAAAGAAAAAAATATTTTATTTCAATTAATGGCATTAAGAAAACTGGATAATCATTTTGAAAAAAAAAAACAAGAGTTAGAATTTCCAATCACACATGAAATAAACATATCAAACATAAATTTAAGACTGTAATGCTTTATTTAAAAAAATAAAATATATTTTACTATATTATTATTAAAGGTCTGGAAACAAGCTTTTTCTAAGTTTACTATGACAACAGCAGAGACCACATTTTTAAATTGCAATTGATAAAATAGAATGTATAATTTCCATATAGCAGAAGTACTGAAAACAAAAATGTAAAAGATATATTACAGATAAAAAGCTGGAAAAATATTTGCAGCAATCACAGCAAAATAAGGATCAATAACTTTGACTTTCAACAAACTTTTTACTGTAACTAAGGACAAGATGAACTCACACAAAGAAAATCACTAAGTGACATAATTAGTTCTCAAAAGAAGAACTATTCCTGGCTGGTGTAGCTCAGTGGATTGAGCGCGGGCCTGCGAACTAAAGGATTGCGGTTCGATTCCCAGTCAGGGCACATGCCTGGGTTGCAGGACAGTTCCCAGCGACAGTTCTTAGCAGGGGACGCACGAAAAGCAACCATACATTGATATTTCTCTCCATCTCTCCTTCCCTTCCCCTCTAAAGATAAATAAATAAAATCTTTAAAAAAAAAAAAAAAGAAGAAGAACTATTAATCACTAATAAAAGTATCTTACCAAATAGCTAATTGAATATATAAAATGAACACATATCATACATCAACTTAAAACTATTAGGTTGAATATTAAAAAAAAAAAAAAAAACAGTGAAATCCCTCATTGACATGGGTGTGGCCAAATGGGTCTTACACAAATTGTAGGAGATATAAACAATTACAGCTTTTTGTAGAGTAATTTGACAACAGTTTATATAACAAAAATTTACTAAAACGTCCTCTCAACTCTACTTTTAGAAGTTTTTAGTGAATAAATAACCATATCTGCTTGAAACTATAAATGTACAAAGACTACGGCACAGCGGTCTTTATTTACAATGGAGTGATCCAGAAGAAACTTCTGAGTAAGTTCTAGAGTAGCCACAGATGGGTTAGTTGTCAGCCATGAAAACCATTAAGGTGTATTTATTGACCCGTACATGAACACAACGTGCTATACAGTATAAAACCTGCTTTTAAAGTATCACACTTATTATAATCTCATATTAATAATAAATGTTTATGTGTTGAGGAGAAGTGGGGAGTTCATATAAAGGTATGAAAATGTACATAAAGAGTATGTCTAAGATGGTATTGTTGGTGGGTTTTATCTGCTTTCTTTATATGCATAGAAAACCACATTGTCTGGAATACATGTATACTGCTTTTATAACTGGAACGTGTTATTGTTATTATGAAAAAAGATATTGCCCAATAACCAAATGGATTAAAAATAATACACTTTTATAGTTTCCAATGGCATTAGCTAAATACTTGGAAATGGTCATCGTAAGGCCTCCCTCTGTGTGATTAGAAACACAGCTGTTAGCCTTGCACAGAAATAATTCTAGACTTAAGATTATGTTTTCCTATTTTTCCTTCTCTTCTTAACTTTCCAGGGCCTAAGAAAACAAAACACCGTGAATTATTAGTCCATGGAAAAATTACCAGGGGAAAAAGACCATTTTCAAAATCTTCATTTTTAATAAATAACTTTTTTTCTAGGACCTAAATGTTCAAAACATCCATGATTTGTGGTTTAGAATTGCACAGCTATTTCCCATGGAATGCCAGATACATTTTTCAGATGTGTTATTTGTGAGGCTAGATTATTTATCACAGGTGTCAAGGATTTTTTTTCTCTCTCTTTAAAAGTGTGTAATTAGCTGAAAAGGAAACCTGTTTAATTTATTTTAGGAACAGGATACGGAGGCAACATAAACAGCCTGGTTTCAAGATAAATGTGCAAGAAGTTGCCGATAGTGGACATGTAATGTTCACATATATTTGGGGTGGATTTTGTTAAGATGGCTTTTCCTAATGTGAAAATATATATTGCAGTATGAAACAGCATCCTAGAGATGGCATGAATATTATTTTCTATTTTGTAATTCACATACAATGTGAATGAATGCTTAATTTAAAAAAATGGTGGTAGAGCTCTAGCATATATTGAAATGATACCTTTACATTTCTTTGAAATATCTATTAAATACTAACTACTATGTAAATATTTTCATCATTTCTCCCCTCTGTTCCTTTTTAGAAAGACAGCTTTCTGTACCTTATTAGGACTTTTCCTTAGGAGAATAATAATGATTTTGCTACTGCTGCTAATAATAACCACCACTACAATAAAAATTGTTACATGTAGTTATTACTTTACGAGCAACACAGTACCTCTATTGTTATTAGTTCCATTTTACAGATAAGGAAACTTAGGTGTTAAAGATGTCTAGATAGTAATTGGTATAATTGAATTCAAGCCCAAGTTTGTCTGATTCTGACTTAACCATGGCATCAAACGGTTGTTTTTGCTACCAGACTCTGGAATAAAAAGGATGCATTTGTTTTAAGCAAAACTGGAATGTAAATATAAGCACTCATATATTCTTGGGTCTATAGTTCCATTTTTCTTTAAGGAATTCTATAAATGCTTGTATAGCCATACATATTGGGAATAGAGAAAAATAATAGGAAAGGTGACATGTGTACTTAAGACATAAAACACTAGTCTAGCAGTAACAGAAAGTGATGTCCAGGTACTACAGAACTTCTGCCTACAAGTTGAGTGCTTTATTCCTTAGGTCTTCTCTTGTAGCCTTTCTTTAAAAAAAAAAAAAATTTATTGTTCAATTACAGTTGTTCCCATTTCCCCCTGTTCCTCTCCCCTGCCCTACCCGCTCCCCCCCCCCCCCCCACTTCCCACATTCAATCCCTCCCTTCTGGTTGTCTTTGTCCATGGGTCCTTTATAAAGGTTCCTTGACTTGACCCTTCCCTCCCAGCCTTTTTGAAGCATTGGTATGCCATTCTCAAACATGCTTGATTTTCTCTGCACCACAGGAGATGTTATCTAGAAATATATATTTACATATATCTATATTTCTACATATATATCTAGACATAGGTCTGTATTTCTAGACTATTCAATGTATCATACACATTTTTTAAATTTAATCTTTATTGTATTTTTTATCCCATTACCATTTAGTCCCCTTCTATCCCCCACCCCCTGGCAATCACCATACTGTCATCCATGTCCACAGGTCCTTTTTCCTTTTTGCTCGATCCTTCCACCCCCTCACCTCTTGTTTGTTTGTTTGTTTTTTTCAATTTGAAGATGCATTATGTACATGAACGTAAATTAGCTAACTTTTTCTTCTGGATACATGTAATACATTTTTCAAGCTTCGGCAAGAAATTTCCACTTGAACTCCTTAGAAGGGCTTCAGAGTCCATGAGAAGCACCAGCAATTTATGCAGAATGTTGTGTGATAAGTAGATAGGTGAGTTTTTTTTTTCTTTGCAATGTCATTTCTACTACTCTTTACCGGTGGTAGCCATACCATTGTTACTTATGTTTGTCCTTCTTTGTTTGTCCTTCCTCAAGTTAGGGGTCCACTTCATTCAGTAGTAAGAAAAAAAACTCTTGATCCTTTTTTGCTCCTTTTTTCTTAACATAGAAATTATGTAATACTGTTTTGTTTTTTTCTTTTTCTTCACTACGTCTCTTTCTTCACGTTTCCTTTGAAAATAATAGTGCATTTTGATAAAAGGTAACTGTAAGAAGTGAGAGATGATCATGATGCATATATTCTGAAACAGTATCATTGCTGAAATATAATATCAAAATATGTGCTTGATTTTTAAATTACACTGAAACAAATACAATTTTCTTTCTTTTGCCAAAGTGTCATATGTGCCTTGGGAATTGCAGTGGGCAGAGCGTAGAGCAGCCCCATTCCACACTGTGTGTGTCTGGGATCTGAGACTTGCTTCTAGCAAACAAAATATGGCAAAGATGATGAAATGTGATGGGGTGATGTCACTCCTGACATTGTGATGATTACTCCTTGTGTGTGGGGTGTGCGTGCACGTGCATACATATATCCGTCTTTCTATCCCATGTGAGAGAGGCTTAGACTTTTCTCCCTTCTTGGTTTGAAGAAGTGACTGCTAAGCTGTGAACTGCCTACAAAGAGGATCAGCTGATGGAAAACTGCAATGCTAGGAGCTGACACCCTGATGGCATCCTTCTGAGAACCTGAGCCAAGGACCCAACTAAGCCAGGCCTGGACTCCAGCTCCAAAGAACAGTGAGATAATAAATGTGTGTTCTTTTAAGTTAATTAAGTGTGCGGTAATTTGTTACACAGAATTGGAAAACTGATACCGGCCCTGAACGCCAGTTTGCATTTTACTTATTCATGTGTACAAATGGTGGCTCACATGATTCCAGTGGATCATCTGCTGGATTATAGACAATTTACTTCCAGAGCAATTTTCTCAGTTGTTTGACTTGCATTTCCAAGGAGTTTCGATGAGTGAAAGCAAACTGGCTTGAATCTTTAAAACAGGAAGAAAGATACTGTTTTTATAACTTGGTTTATAAATATAATTGCCTATCTTCCTTTCTCTATAATATGGTCTCAAAATTTTTAAGTCTCTCTCAAAAGTGTTTTTAAAAGTTATAACATGAGAAAAATCAATTAACCATGACCTTTGGGGAAAACAGAAACCTCCCTCCAGTCTAATAAGACCCTTCTCTTGATTAAATAACTTCTATTGAAACTATACATGGAATAAATATATTTTAATATTCTATAACTATAAAATAAAAATTATAATTGGTAAATCAGTTGATGGGGGTAGAGGATTTATCTTGTTCATTTAATGAAAAGGTGGGGAAGACGTTCTGCTCTTGGGAATGGTGTCGGCACAGCTCCAATCAGCTTTCTCCCAGACTCTACAGGTGTTGTGAACCTCACAGACTCTACAGGTGTTCTTTGGAGGGGTTTTTTGGCGGGGGAGGTTAGGAAGGGCGTAATCAGTCATGTGCTGAGTGACAACAAAGAAATTAAACAGCCAAGATAGAACTGTTTTAAGCATACACACGCGAGTGTAGAGACAGTCTTGCTTTCATTCCTTTAAGGTCAAAAATTCCCCTACTTTTTCCCAAATCTTATCTTTTTGTTGGTGATCTGGATTCTGGAACCTCCTATCTATTCATCCATCTCGATCTATCACTTGACTTTCTCTGCCTTGGGTTGTTAATATTACCCCTCTATGGATTATTCTCCTACAGCACATATTCTCACTGCCTCAGAACTTTTCCTCTTCCAAATATCCTTTTCCAGCTCTTCCCCTACCTTTTATTCTAGCTACTTCTCATCTGGCCTGTCAAACTGTACGATTCTTGAAAATAGGACCTGAGCCTGGCAATCAACGTTTATTGGGAAAGAATGAACGGCTCACATTCTGAATCTAACATTGGCCTGCCAGCAAAAGGTCAATATGGTTTCTGTAGCCAGTGTGGATCACAGTAAGATCAAGACACAGATGTGGGATTTATTGGCCAAATGACCACTCCAAGAATTTTAGCAACGTGGTGTATGTCCTTGTTCCATAGAATCACTGCAGGAAATGCTCTGTCTTGGGGTCAGATTTCTGTCACCTTTCACACACACCGAGGCCACACACCTATTTTCAGAGCTGTTCTACTTCTCATAACACTGTCCCTTTCTTGGTACCTGGGAGCAGTGAAGGCCTAAGAGAATCATTCCTTTTTCTTTTTCTCTTGTTTTCTTTAAGGTCTAAGTAGCTTGCCTTAGAATTAGAGAGGACATGAGTAAGTAATATTTGCAAACAGAGGCAGAGACAGTCTTGGGTGTTCGCTAAATAGCCCAGGAAGTAGACTAGCCGTGCCCAAAAAAGCTGAAAATTGGTGCATGTGTGGACTCCACAGTTAGTCAAAACAGGCTCTTCGGTAACAGCTGCTTTTCATTATAGACTTTAGCCTCTAAAGTTTTTGTTGTTTGTTTTTATTCCATCAGAATAAAAACCTTCTCCATCAGCCTTGGGCATACAGAATTTCATAGTCTGGAAGGGTCAGACTATGAACACAAGCACTATAATCAGTTGTATGAATACTAGAAGTAGCTGTGCCTAGTTAACTTCTGAAGACACTGTGCTTGACTTTGGAGTGCTGTGGATTAATCCAGCTGGAAAATCACCTAGAGATAGAATAGACATATGGCCTATATTCTCTAGGGCAGTTTTCAAAAGACTAGCTCTGTTGTAACTATACACACATAAGTAGTTGTTAGAAAAAAAGATTCTTCTTCTTTTACAGATTTGGAGAAGCAAATATAGTCATACTAGTTTCTTATGGGGCAATGTTTCAGAAAAACATGGACTCAAGACTCGGAATAACAGGTCCAAATCCTGGCTCTCCTATTATGAGCTGTGTGATTTTGCACAAGGACAAGCTAGTTAATGTCACCGAACTTTGGTTTTTCTCATTGTAAAGTGGGAATGAAAGAGTGCCTACGTCACAGGGTTATTGTGAGGATTAAATCAGATGATTCATATAAACCATTTAGTCCCTAGTAATCACTGAATATATAAGAGTTATCACTGAATCCATATATTAATATGGATTATTATTTAAAAATTTATAGATGACGTAATAGAAGCATATAAAGTTCTTAAAACTTGTCTGAGATAGATAGCTGATTAAAAAAATAGTTAGAAATAGGGTTTGGATCCAGATTTCCTTAGCAACAAACCAACAAACTCTTTGCATATTCACTTCAGCATGATGCTTGAAATGAAAATGTCCCATAACATACTCAACCATGTGTTTCACGATTCCTTGCCATGGGAAACCTAGGTTCAGATTCATTATACCTGCTTCCTTTCTATGAGAAGCTGGGGTGTCATGGGAAGGCTTGCATGGGAGTGAGTGATCTAGAGAAGGCAACCCCATCACTCTTTTTCATGGTTTCTTATGGTCGAGCTTCAGTTGGGGCAGAGGCAGATATACTAATAAAATTAGGTAGTAATTGGTTTAGCATGGACACCAAAAAATCAGAATGGACAGGTGGCTAGCTCCAGATGGAGATTCTGGAGGTCCCTTGCTATGCCAAGTTTATATTCTGTAGTTGCTAGATTGTTGGAAAGTCTGCGGTCTGGCTTGGGGCAGACCAAAGACCTTAAATACCAAAGACCTTACATACCAAAGGAAGTATTTAAAAATCTTAACTATGGCACAACTATGCAGTAGCAGGTCAACTAAAGGTCAGCCCTGGAGGTATGTGCCTTTCCTTCTAGTTCCTGGGTTGTCTTCCAATTCTGGGTACTCTAGTGCTTTTTTTTACTAGTGAGTTTTATGGTGAGTTATGCTCAGGTTCTTGGAAAGTGAGAACGACTTCAAACCCAGGGTCAAGTCTCATTCCATAGCCTGCATTCTTATTCCTATGTCACATCACCCCAACCTCAGGATAAGAAAAAGTCAACAGCTTCAGCTGATAGTTGAGGAAACTGAGCCCTAATGACTAATAGTGACAGAGCTAGAACTTGAACTTAGAGCTTCTCCCTTTTCATCCAGAGCCTTTCCCTCACATCACATTTAGCTCTCTAATCAGCACTAAAAATAATATTAGTCTTCCCTGTAAAAATCTGGCCCATTTTATTACTTGAGCTCCTGGTTGGAAGGACTCTGATCAGGGAGTGCCTACGCTTTGAATTCCATGAAAGATTTGTAATGATCAAGTCTCTACTCGTGCAATAACTCAGACTCTGTGCAAGCCAGCCTCTCCAGCTATTCTTTATTTTATTTTATTTTTACATGAACGGGAACTAACTCAATTGCTCAAACTAGCTAATGGTACCACTTTGGTTGTTTTCATTTCTGTGTGACAGTAATAACATGTGGTATGTTGAAACTCAGAACTTCTCCCATATTAAGATGAGCAATCAGCATACTTCTGGAACATATTGGCTTAGTCAAATGCCCTGGTATGCTTGATGCACTGAGCACTTTAGACTAGGTTTACCCTAAAGGTAGAGGAGTAGGAAAATGGCAGTGAAGTGAGGATAGGAGAGTATAATAACAAAATAAATACAACTAAATAATAAAAGGGCCTCATTGGAATAATTGAGTATCATGTGCAATAAAGAAGCATGCGTTATTTTTTATTCTGGACCTGAGGTCTAAGAAATAAAGTTGCCCAAGAAACCGGGATATTTTTTTGCCCAGAATAATTAAATTGTGAAGCTCTACTCCACTTTTATTTCTTGCCATCGGAGTTTCTCAGTAGTTCAGTCTCTTAGAGACATATTTTTCTTATGCCAAAAAATATGCCTTTTTCTCCTAAAACATATGGAACATCCATTATCAGTAAAGAAGTTGCAGACATATTCAAGAGAAGTCAATAACTGGTGAAATCCTAACAAAGCCCATTTTCACATACTGACTACAATGTCTTCCCAAATGTATTTTTAAAAGATGCTTATTTATTCATGTGGCTCAAAAATTCTGGCTGAGCCCTGACTGGTGTGGCTCAGTGGACTGAGTGCCGGCCTGCAAACCAAAAAGGGTGGCTGGTTCCATTCCCAGTCAGGACACATGTCTGGGTTGCAGGCCAGGTCCCCAGTAAGGAGTGCTCAAGAGGCAACCACACATTGATGTTTTTCTCCCTCCTTTCTCCTCCCCTTCCCCTCTCTAAAAATAAATAAATAAAATCTTCTTAAAAATTCTGGCTGATAAAAACTACATGATATTTATACAAGACCACTTGGTAGACAATAGTAATGATGCATACTTCTAGGGTACTTGTTCTTTCCTGTGTGTTTGTGTATTATATATATATTATATATAATAAAATGACATATAAATGATATATATAGCCTGCATCTTAAAGGTGTGTGGACTGATGCAGAGTAAATCATAGCCTGAATATAGACACGAATATCCTGGGTAATTTATAAGACACTGGAAGTATAGAATAGCACAGTAATTTTTTGCATTCTTCACCGAGCGCTTACAAGGCCTGCTGTTCCAGAGAATTAAGTGCCAAGTTGTATATTATGACATGAAACATGTGCTAACTTTACAGAAGTTCCCTCGCCAAGCACTAGAGATGATGGAAACTGTGGGAAAACTTTCAGGCAACCTTATGTCGTGGAAAATAACCTGGACTAAAATCATGAGGCTTTGCCTTTGATTCCCTGTGTTACCTCTTTCGAACAACCTGAGAAATCACACAGTATCCCTGAAACTCATTTCTTCATCTGTAAAATCTGTAGTTCTTAGTTGCAAGATAGTTGCAATATTCTAGTGACACAGCACACTTCAACTGTTACAAGGTAAGGGGAACTAGTAACAGTTACAGTGGTTTCCCCTCCCCAACCAAGCCACCTTATCTGCTTAAAGATGAAAACAAAACAAAAGGTGAAAATGGAAAAAAATTGCTTTGTAAGTAAGACAAAAGGAGAAGAATTCTGAAGAACATTGCATCTGTTGAGAAGTGAAGGGGAAAATTACATCAGTGCAGGAGGTGAGCACTGATCTCCCTCAGTCTTTGCTCAGGTGGAAGCCCTGAGCTTGAAGCTCACTTCCAGGCCCTGCAGGTTTGGGCTGTTCAGCCAGCTCAGAGTTGAACATTTCTGTTTCAAGAGGTGAATGTTATAGCACTGGAAAGAAAAACCTAAGTGAAAAATTATAATTTTTCTTCCCTACTGAGGCATTGTTGTGAGTTATGGGAAGTACACACAGTAGGGCTGTTCCTGGCAACTGAGACATACCATCCCCCTGGGCAAAGCTCACATCTGTGTTTCCTGAGCCTCATTAGCTTACGGCTGCAATCAATTCACAAGCACAGTAGCACAGTGGAATTTCTCTAATTCTATTCTCACTAACAGAATTATGAGAACTGTGGGATTAGTGCTTTGTGAATTTTGTTCCTTCCTGGCTAGCTTACGGAGTCCTCAGAGAGCAGCTCTGGTGCTTGTGAATTCATTCCTCTTAGCTCACGTTGGAATTTTTGCCATTTCCTCAGGCAAGGGGAGTGAATGCAGCAGTTCCCACTGCCGCGCTGCGGAGCCGGCCATGTTTACTTCTCGCAGACATTCCGAGTCCCGTCTCCGGTTGTCACCTCTGGTGTTTACCTGGCTTCTCCTCCCTTCCTGATGGGGACTCGTTAGATTTCTGCCATTCGTTGCTTGCATTTACACTGTTGCTGTTGTCTTTTCTGCAGTTTATTCTTTATGATCCCTCATCCTCTACAGGGTATCAGGCATCAACATTGAAGGTGTCAGTTGAAAGTTCAGCAAAACATTTTTAGATTTATTTTTAACTATTGTTTCTGCTTAAGACTCTGGCAAAGTTTCTGGAGAAAAACATTAAATACATGGATAATACAAATTGCTCAGCCACTATTGCCCTGAAATGAATTCCTCCACTGTGTAACTGCCTATCCATCTTTTCAATAGTTTAGGTGCCTTATCTCTCGCCTCTGTAGATTGACTTTTTTCATAATGACTATTGGCTTCTTATAAAAATGCAAGAAAATGAGGAAGATAGTCTAAAAAAGAAAAAGCCTGGTTAATAGACATAGCAGCAGGAATAATTGAGCCCCTACTATAAGATTCCTAGGCTGCTCACATTGAAGCATACATTTTGGAAGCAATTAAAACCAGACTTGCCTCAAGTAAGAGTCACTCAGTTCATGTAGAAGCTTGGAGTTGAATAGAAGGGAACCGCTGTAGATTTCTGAGCCATAGGTGGCCATGAACAGTCATATGTACCGGGTGGCTTGGAATGCACAAAGATTATAAATGGCGAGGGCAGCTAGAACTGTATGACACAAATTTATAGAATACAAATTTGGTGATACCAGTTTAGAATCTAGTGGTAGTAGGGTGGCAGACGGGGTTAGAAAGGAGAATGAAAGCCATTTTAAAGGAATAACTGACATAGCTAAGCCCTCAGGAGAACATAAAAATTCCAAGGCCATTTCAGGGAGTTCAGCCGATTGAAATGCAGCAGTTCCCTTTTGGGGGTGTTTCCATTAGGTGGTTTTCACACTAAGGAATCTTATCGAGGAATCGCTCTCTCACAACTTTTCTATCCCAGAATGCAGACTCACGCGCAGCAGGATGCGGATGGCTTCATCAGGATCTGCCTACGGTGCCTAGATTTAAGCTCACAGCCTCCAGGTGCTCCTGCCTTGGGCTTCTATGTCAGCTCCACCCACTGCTTACAGGGCGGTATTGGCAGATCTGATGAGCGTAGCAAAGTACACAAACCATCAGGCTTCCAGATTTGACTCCAAAACGCTAAAAAATCAAAGTGGTCTTGTGCAAAAATGGGAAGGCAGAAGGTGATACCAACACTGGGGGCAGGGTGGCGGCACTGGTTTTGACTGTGTGGTATGATTTCGGACAAGTGGCTATGTGGTGAAATATCCAGTAGACAAACATAAAGGATGGTACCTTCCAGAAGGTCTGCATAAAAGATAAATGTTCGAGTCCCTGGCATAAGTGTAAACACTGAAACTTCATCACTATCACAGCGGACAAAGCCACCATGGGTTTCCACTACATGACAGCCAGCCAGCCATGCACACAGGCTCTTTCGACTACAAAGCTGTAGGAGGGGTGTGATTTATGAGTCATATCACTGATTGCCTGAATTGTCTTAGTCATCCAGCTGCCTTTTTGTGTCATGCTGACCCCTGTGGTCTTCCATGGCACCAGATCTAGTGTGTCCACATGGAGGTCTGAGCTGTGATACCAACTCATAAAGAAACCTTTAATGTTTGCCCAATTCCTGCTTTAAAAAGGCTTGCCCTGGAAGGAGAGGTGATATACTACTTTCTGACTTTTGGAAATATGAGAAAATTCCATCATTGAGAAAAATAACGCCTCTAGTTTCCCTCACTTGCTACACCGATGTCATTTAGCTTTCTGCCTCTGCATCCTCTGTCAGTGTCGTGGGGAAAGGGAAATGAAAGAACACTTTCATGGGGAACTGCCACTGTCTTCAGTAGGTCACAGCAGTTTTCAAAATGCCAGCTCAGCGAAAGACACACGCTTCAGAGACCACAGCGCAAGATGTAATGTTCACAACCACAGTGAAATTGACTCAAATAATTTATTCTACAAAATTCCAGATTGTGGCCAAGGTATAGAAAAATAGCTACGTAATTTATAGGTCCCATTTAAGTCTTCTCCCCGTAAAATTAAATTCCACCCTCTTCCTCCTTCTTGCAGCAGCAGTTTCCTGGCACTGCTGACAAGCAGCGCTCTCTGGAGCCCTGCTTCTAAGAGCAAGGAAGACTGCCCACAGGCTCCTGATGAACCTGCCAAATAACCGAATTTGAAGACTTTGCTCAGGAAGAATCAAAACAATCTTGACTCCATTTTCCAGATGGATTATTCCAAAGGCCAGGGCAAAGCTGGCCTAGAAGAAACCAGTTGGGGTTTATGAGGAGAAAAGCGAAGGATGGAACTTGGGGATGATACAGTGCTGGAGTCTAGTCCTAACTCTTTACTGCCTCAGGGTCTTTGTTTTCCTGTGTTCCAGGTTCAAATCACTGTTCTCTGAGCTTAGCTTGTTACGTTGCTGACATCTCATTCTTCATATCTCAGCTTAATTGTCACTTCTCCAGAGATGCCTGCCCTGACCAGTCCACTTTCTTATTCTCCCTCTAGTTATTATCATCTCAATCCTGAGTTTATCGACTCCAAAGCATTTTTCTGCAACTGTATTTTATTTGTTTATCTATCTATTTATTTATATGTTTATCTATTTTTAGCTTTGCTTTCCCTCTAAGAGGCAAGTTACTGGAAGGCAAGATGGTAAGCACCTCTGTTTTATTTTTGAGAAGCACAGTAGTGTTACGGCTCTCAAACTTTTGGGTCTTAGGATCTGTTTAAAAGTTATGAGGGACCCAAAGAGCTTTTATGTGAGTTATACGTCTCTATACTTATTGTATCAAGAACTAAAGCTGAGAAATTTAAAATATATATTTAAGTCATTGAAAAATAAGAACAGAAAAATCTATTGCATCTTAACATAAATAATAATTTTTATTAAAGAAAAACTATGTTTTCCAAAACATACAAAGATAATTAGTGCAATGAGTGACATTGTTTTATATATTTGCATATACCTGTAATACCTGACTAGTAAAAAAGAGCTACATTGTCACATAAGCTTCTTTATTCAGTTTGTTGTGATATATTGTTTAGATTGAAGAACAAAAAATCAAAATATTATGTACAATCTTTTTTAATATACCAAAATCGGTTAGTGATAGTCCCTTAAAAGTCAGATGCAAAATAAAATCTGAAATCATATTGCTGAACTTTTCACATGTTACACTATAATTCATTGGTCTTGTAGTATGATAATCAATTACCTGGGAATGATTTTGTAACATCATGAATTGATCATCTAAACAAATATTGGTTAACTGGTATATGAATTTCTCTCAAATGCTAACATAGTGTGTGATAGGATATGAAAAGGTTCATTTGTAAATAGCATCAATAATCTCATGAGAAAATTATTAAATATTAACAAGCTATCAAGTTCACAGTGATATAGATATATTTTCAAAATCTTAGTTTTCATTTATACATTTAAATTTTATGAATGGAAACATACTCTCAGCTGTTTGTGTGGCAGTAACAATCTCACTTCATTTATTTATTGATTTATTTAAATTTTTTAAAGACTTTATATTTTGGACCAATTTTTAGGATCACGGTAAAATCAAGGCAAAGGTACAGAGAATTCCCATATACTCCCTGAACATACACACAGCATCCCACTAACAATACCCCCACCAGAGTGGTACATTTGTTACAATCGATGAACACACTTTGCCACATCATCATCACACGAAGTACACAGTTGACATTATGATTTCCTTTGGGTGTATGTTCTATGGGTTTGGATAAATGTGCAAAGACAGGCATCCATCAGTATGGTCCTATCCAGAGTATTTTCACTGCCCTTGGCCTACGTATTCCTTCCCCAATGACCCCTAGCAACCACTGATTTAATATTTCATTTAAGATTTTTGAATCTATGTTCATGAGAGATATTGGTCTACAGTTTTCTTGTAATGTTTTCATCTGGTTTTGGTAAAAGGGTAATGCTGGCCTTGTAGAATGAGTTAGGGAGCATAATCTTTGCACTGAACTAGCTTTATTAGTCTTGAATCATGTCCAACTGAGGTCTCTTTTCCACCCTTTTAAGGGTCCAGGCCAATAATCCAGATGCCTAGTTTTCTCACAGATAGTTCAACTTTGGAGCCCTTGGTATACTCTCCAGTTTTCACGCCTCAGCTGGGAACTTATAAAAGACATTTGATCATACCATATGGGGCCAGATAAGAGTCTTTGAATCTTCATTCCACAAGTAGACATCACTTTGAGTATTTGAAAACACTCCTGATACAAATAATACATCCTCCTTTATCTATTCAGACCACATAGAATCTGAACATCACACAATGCTCATCATTGCAAATGTTTTTCTGATCATTAACTTGTAGCTGGAATTAAGTCTTTGGAATCAAATCCAAAACTTAAGAACCAAATAATCTAATGGTATTCTCCCTTTGCGCTGACAGAAACCCTTTAATAGATAGAAACCAGAAATGCCCTGGGTCTTAGCCATCCCACAAGAAAGAAAAGAGGGCAGGAGTGGAGTAAAGGAGATGGGAAAAAAAAAAAAAAAAAGCAGAGGAAGAGCAGAGAAGGACACTGTGATGTAGCCAGGGCTCTTTTTCCCAGAACTGAGACAAAATGACCCGGCAGCTATTGTTTTCCCTCCAAGAAAATCAGCCCTGTCTTCCTTCTTTCCATTGTTTCTGCTATTTTTTTCTTTCTGATCTTTTTGTTTTTATTTTTAAAATTTTCCTTGTCATGGTTATTTTAAAGTGATCCAAAGACGGCACCAACATGTCCAGGTGGCAGTGTTCAAACGACCTGGGACATTTAGCCAAGCAAGTTGTGGGATCAAAGACAGCTGCTCTTTTGGATAATTACACACTTCTAGGGAAGAAACCTATAGACCAGAGCAGAGCTCAAGGGGGAGCCATTGGCCTTCTACTCACAAGTCAGAACAGACAATGTGTAAATCAGTTTCCCACTCTAGGGACACAAGGAAACACTGAAACAGATCATAAGATTGGTTTCCGTTCGTTGGACTAAAAAGCTATTTTAAGATTAAATTATAGGATTTTGAGGACACTTTTATACTTTGGATATCACTGCCCTTCTCTCTCCTTTTTATATAAAATAAGGCACTTTTTATATGAAATAAGTTTCCTGGGATACTTCAGGATTTAGGAATAAAAAGCAGTGACAAGAACCATAAATTGTTTTTAATATCTCTGGAAGTTTAATAGAAATTATTAGGCCACAAAAGTAATCACTATTGAATTTGATTGTGTTTGCAATTTATCCATGACTTGAGGTTATATTGGTTATTTAAAAGTAACAGAAATGGCTGGCTGGCTATTGATAATTTTATAAGACTTTCTGGCTCATCATCGCTGGGCCAGATATTAGTAACAAAACATAGTCACCTTGCTCATAACCAAGGGGTGAAGCTACCTATTAAGTGAAAACAATAGATGAAATGAGTTCTCACTCATGAAAAGATAGGAAACTCCTAAGTAGGCAATATGTGTCGCTCAAGTCCTCCCATTCTTTGGTTATAGATTTCTGATTTCTGTGGACTAAATTTTCTATGTTTACATTTTAAATTGCTTATTCAAAGTTTATTTCCCACCATAAACTTCTGACACTCACCCTACCATGAAGAGACCAATGGATGACACTTTTATCTATAGAAGCAAGAAGCAGTGCATTTTCAGTTTTCCTCCTGTGACTGCATGGTAGGTACAATGTAAGGAATAAAGGCATTTGAAACAGACAACAGTATGGTGATTACCAGAGAGAAGAGTGGGCAGGGGGAGGTAAAAGAGGGTAAAGGGGGGATAAATGGTGATGGAAGGAGACTTGACTTGGGGTAATGTATTGTAGAATTGTATAAGCCTATATAATTTTATTAACTAATGTTGCCACAATAATTTCAATTTAAAAAAAAAAGTAAAAGCATTAGGAAATGTGAACTTCAGGCCTTCACTTTGCCAGGGCTTTCTGCCTCTAGGGGGTACTATTGATGTCCTTAAGCATACCAAGAAATTGTTTCTTTATGTTTCTTTTGTAAAGTTCTTTTTTTTTTCTCAAAAGAAATATTTGCTCCCATCTTCTTTCTGAGTAGTGACAGAGTCAGAATTGACAACTACAGAAAAAATCTCAATGTCCACCTTCTCAAACTACAGATGTTTTTATGGCCAAAGCACAATCCCTTTCTTTCCATTATATACTATTTTAGGTTTTCAACATCTGTCGTTGGTATTATTTTAATAATTAGTTTCCTGGCCACTATCTTACTATTTTACTGTTTTTGCCAGATAAATCTTTCTAAGGCACAGTTCCGAAAATACTTCTTGCTCAAAATCCTTCAGTGGCTCCTCACTGAATATAGAAAGAAAGGAAATCTCCTTAGCCTGGGATTTAGGGCACTGTATACACTGGCTTTGAAATTTGTTTCAGACTTTCTTCCCATTACAGACCTCTCCACTTTTAACTCCAGCAATAATACTGTACTTAACATACTCCATTTTACCATGCATTTTGCATGCCTCCAAGCCTGAAATTCTCTTCTTTTCCATCTTTAAAAGAACTATTGACTGTCTGTCTGGAAGCCAGTTTAAATATTTCTCTAACAAATAAAATATTTTCAGCAATTCTGCCTCTGTACTGTTATAGAACTTTGCACACATTTTTGTCAACTTCACGTTGTATTATACAGATCTACTTGTCATACTTATAAACTGCTAGAGATCAAAAATTAAGTGGCTTCATTTTGAATCGCTACAAGGCCTTAACAGAGTCTCTAAAATAATTTATTAGTTGCCTTCAAAGTGGTCAATTGCTAACTTATAATTAACCTCTAAAACTTCTCCTAGAGAGGTACAATGGCTGGCAGAAAAAGAAAGACAGAGGAAAGAAAGAAAGAAAGAAAGAAAGAAAGAAAGAAAGAAAGAAAGAAAGAAAGAAAGGAAAGAGAGAGAGAGAGAGAGAGAGAGAGAGAGAGAGAGAGAGAAGAAAGAAAGAAAGAAAAAGAAAGAAAGAAAGAAAGAAAGAAAGAAAGAAAGAAAGAAAGAAAGAAAGAAAGAAAGAAATTTTCTAGTGATTTTGGAACTAAAAGGTGACACTATTCAAAATATTCATGTTTAAGATAACTCCCCACAATTTTTATTAAAAGTTTTTCTCAGCCATCTTAGCCTTACCACGTTTTGAAATGGCAAAACCAATGATCTAGGTTTTTTATTTTATTTTTTCCAGATCAGAAGCCTGGCTTTCTGGTGGCTGCTGATGGAATAGCAGTGCTAGACCAGATATTTGCTGAGGGTCCTGAGCAAAGATTCTGCCTGAATATAAGAAAGAACATACTCCCAACAAGAAAAAAGCTAGATTCAATGTGCTTCTGTAGGAGCCAAGGAAGAGAAGCCTAGTATCCTGGGTCAGTCTTACTAGAGCTGCTCAGAGGTGACAGGTACGATGAAGTTCCTGAAGAGGAGCCAATGTGATCAGTTATGGGTGGGATGTGGAGAGGAAAACACATTAGACAATGAAACACAGGTTAGAGTTCAAGAAATAAATAAGACCTATTGTCAAAAATAGGGTAAATTTTCCATTTCTTAAGTAATTGTTAATTATTTTCCCATCATTATAAAATATGTAACAATTTGCATGTCGGAATGTAGAATGATGATGTATCTACATGAGCTGAGATGGCTCCAGACAAGGGAAAACTCTTGACATTTAGCTCTGTTATGCAGCCTTATTATGGTAAAATATGATTACCACATATTTTTACTATTAGATTTGTTGAAAATGGCTTTTAGACCCCAATTACAATTTTTGCGGATCTCTATAGAAGCCCATGGTCTAAGATTTGAAGAAATCATTACAATGAATAAATCTGATTTTTTCATCATTAGTTTTGCAATATGAGGAACTTCATAATCCCATAGCTTTACTTTCTTATTCTATCCTTCACTCCCAGAGAAGGTCTTCATTTTAAAATCCTCTATTCTCTCTGAAGCCACCCATATGTTAATGACTCCGGTCTGCTTGCCCACCCTGTTCTTTCACGAAACCTAATGCTGCCATCTGCAACTATCTGAAGATAAAGAGGTCCAGACTCAAGTCTTACAAACAATTTTCTTCCAGAGAGGCTTCACATGCCTACTATGACGTGAGAGTCACATGACCCCTACTGGGAATAAGGCCTTTCCAGGATGCTGGAGAGAGCGCCGCCTGAGTGGCTGTTCTGTCAGCCACGGATAGCTTAGGCATTTTGCAAAATCATCCTCCTTCCTTTCAGCTCACGAATAATCTGTGCTCAGTAACCTGATATTTTCTCTGTTTATTCATTTACATATATTGTTTATAAAAAATATATGGTATGTTAGAAACATTCTGAAACTGTAAAAATGTCAAGCACAAAGCCTAACTATTCCTTGACCATGCCCTTAAACCTCCAGTTTTACAGCCAGTCCCCATGCCCTGTTGTAGCTGCCTTCCACTTCTTTTTGCCTACATGTACTAAAATGTCTGTGCCTATGTGGTTTTTCACCTACATGTACTTCTTCATTTTAAATGTGGTATAATTCTATTTCACAGACATCTTTTACTATTAATTATCATGTCAGAGATGGATATTCACTTCACAATCTTATTGTTGAAATGAACTGGAAGTAGAACTATTTTTGTCTTTCTTCCCCCTGGAGATGTGGCCTTCTGTTTAATCTAAATCATAGGCTTATGTTCTTCTGTTCCTTAGCTGAAACCAGAGAATAATTTCAGTATTAATAGCTCCTCTTATCATTTCTTTACCATATTCTTCCATGAAAATTTATTGGTCTTTAAGATAAAGAACAATTATAGAGTACCTATCTGTTAGCATTACTCAGTATTTTCAAAGGAAAAATATAAAGCTCAATAATTTGAAACCTCTAAATCACATGAAAAATGATGGCTTACTAAGAATCATTTCTGGGGTTTTTTGTCTCTTCCTTTCCCCCATTCTGTCTTTCATTTCCACACATGCTGTACTTCCCTGTGTTTTTGTCTTTCCTTTCTTGGTTGTCTCTTCTCTCTGTGTTTCCTCCTCATCTTTTCTTTCTATGCTCACATTCTTCTTTTCTACCTTGTCTTACCCTCCTCCTTCACTGTTTATTTCATAGAATTATAGTATTCTTAAAAACACACTTGTTATAGAGAAGTAATTAAACATACAATGAAATACTATGTAATCTTTAAATTTTATGGTGTAGAAAAATATATATGTATTATACCTAATACATATACACTTAATAATACACTTACATTTTCAGAAAATCTACAAAACAGGGTCTATAAATAGTGAAATTCCATTTTGAAAAATAATTCTATTTCTATAGATGTAGGATGTTATAAAACCATTAACAAGATTTATCATTGGGTGATTATAAGATTATATTATTTTATGTTATTTTTAAATTCTTGCATTTACATTCTTCTTGTTTTTTCTCGTTTAGTATATATGGCATGTCAAATAAAATGGTTTTACAAAGGAACTTCCAAATGACTTTATTGAATGAAATTATTTTGGCTTTTCTATAATTTCAGTAACATAAATTATACAGTTAAAAGTACATACTAAAAGAAGAAAATTAAATTAAAATTAGAATGTAAAGTAAATAAATAACAAAGTGACTTTTCAGTCACTTAGAAGACTGGCATGCAGATGGTCTTTTGGTTAAATAAGCAACATTGAACTTACTAAAAAGACTTCAAATCCATTCCACAGCAGGCTCCTTAGACACAAGGGGCATTATCCATATAAACTGTCAACCAGTGCTCCAGAGTTGCAGCTTCTGGGAACAAAAAACTTCAAAGAAAAGAGTTCATTTTTTAAATGCATCTCTTAGCTGACCGATCCTCACTGAATTTTAATTCAATGCTGGGCAATTTGTGTTCGCACCTGTGCATCATATACATCACACTCAGTCCTCCCTGCAGGTCTTCCTCGATCCCATGCTTCAGATCTCTCCCCTGATGTCTTGCCTGTTCAATCATCTTTCTTCTCCTTTTATTTTTATAATTTCCTCAACAACTTCCCCTGACAATATAAATTAACTGAAAGTCCTTCATTTCTAAAAATACAATAAAATAAATCAAAATCATAAAACTAGTTTAGCTCAGTTGTATATTTTTCTTAAACGCCATTCCTATTCTTTTCTTTCCCCTGAAACCTCTTAAAGGTACAACTGACGATTTTTGCCGTTCTGTGACTCTGTTATATGACTCAGACATGAGAACTCAGTTGGGTACACATATTAATAGTGAGTCAATATTTCAAGTCGTCAAAGGGAAAAACCATCTAAGGAATGAATATAGTTTGATAACAAAAAAATGGTTCGGAGCTAAAGATTAAGAAAGGCCTGCCTAAAAGGGGTGGACAAAGGGAGAAGGAGTAGAAAATAATTGATGAAGGGAGACCAAAAGAAAAAAATAAATAAATAAAGTTCAGTGTCATTGAGTACCAATAATAGCAATACAAATAACTGTTAAAAAAACAAAGAAAGAAAAAAAAAGAAAAAGAAAAGAACCCAACAACAATTATAAATACGGTGACTGTTCTCTGTGTTGACCATCCATTTCATACTAATCTTTCTTTTTGGCATATGTATTATTTTTCATTTAATTTTCATAGCAATCAGCAAAGTAGATATCATGACTCTTTTATACAGTTGAGGCTCAGAGAATTTCTATTATTTTCCAGTTATATAAAATAGGGTGACAGAAGCATGGTTAAATTCAATCCCTTGTGCAATATTTCACATGCCTCAGGTGGCAATTTATAAATATACAAATGTATATCAATATATAAATGAATATATATATATATTTCCTGCCCTCTGTCCTTCTCTCAGAATGTAAACTTCCTTCTCTCTTTTTGACTCACTTCCTCTTGGTTCCGTCACACTTCTGCAGTGAGGTGGCTCCCAGTTGCACTACTCTGGGCCTTCATCTTCATTTGTCTTACAGATCAAACTTCCAAAAGATTACAAATCCTATTGATAATATCTTACCTACCCAGTTCAACACTCTGCCTCCAAATATAGCATTCTTAAAAATCATGCTGATGATAGCCTTCTCTTTTTAATCATTGATTGTGGATAAAATGAGAAGTCTATGTTTTCTATTGCTACCCTAATAAATTCTACACACTTAGTAGCTTAGGCAATACAAATTTGTTATCTTATATTTCCGGAGGTCAAAAGTCTAAAATGGATCTCCCTGGGATAAAATTAACATTTCGCAAGGCCATATTCCTCTGGAGGCCTTAAGGATTTGTATTCCTCTTTAGATTTCTTCCTGCTTTTTTCAACTTCCTTGGTTAGTGGTTCCTTCCTCCATCTTCAAAGCAAGCAACATCAGGCTGAGTCCTTCTCATGCGGCATTTCTCTGTTTTTCCTTCTACCTCCTCTCCACTTACAAGGACCCTAATGATTACATTGGGCCCACTGAGATAATCCAGTGAGAAAATCTCCCAAACTCAAATTGAGCTGATTTACAACCTTAATTCCATCAGCAATGTTAAAGGCCTTTTGCCATGTAACCTAATATATTTACATATCCTGGGGATGAGAATGCGGACATTTTTAGGGGGTCACTATTCTGTCTACCACATGGAGTTACGGAAGCCTTGCAGCAAGTAGTACAGTGAATTCTCACATTCCCTTCACCGTCATGATTTTTCTCTCCATTTACTTATGTTTATAGGCATACATATTGTATTTACACATATTACATGTAAATATACATATATATGTGCAGATGATATACTTATATCTACAAATATATGCATTTTATATATATTATTTTTGAAATGTTTGAAAGTAAGTGGCAGACATTTTGACCCTTTATATGTTGAAATGTAGCTTTTAAGAACAAAGACATTCACTTATAACTATAATGCAATTAGCAAAATTCATAGTAAATTAATAATGATACAACAATCTCTAATATTCAACTTTCACCAGTTGTTCCAAAAATTTTTTTGTAGCAGAAATAAATAAATTGAGAGAGAGAGAAAAGAAAAGGAAAAGGGAAGGAAAGGAAAGGACTCTAACACAGGACCACTCAATGCTGATAGTTTTTGAAGAGAAGAGTACAGGACGGTTATTTGTACAGATTGTACCTCAATCTGAGTTTTCCAATATTTTTTCCTCACAATTAGACTCAGGTAATGCATTTTTGGCAACACTCCAGAGGCCCTGCCATCTCAGGTCTCAGGGCACTGCGGTGGGAGGCACACGCTCTCAAATTGTTCTGTTATCGCTGACGTTAATTTTGATGACTTGACCAGTGGTGTTTGCCAGTTTTCAGTGCAGAAAACTCCAGTTCCCCCTTCGTAAATAAATAGTCTGTGGGAGATAGTTTCAGACTATAGATATGCTAATTCTCACCCCATCAAACATTCACCCAAATGTTTTTAACATCTATTGTTGACTCTTGCTTCAATGAATTATAAATAAAAGTGACTGGAAAATGAGATTTGATAAAAACTTTATCATTCTTTCTATACTTTTAAATTGGCATTTTATTATAAGGTTATATCAATCTTTGACTCACAAACCTGCAGCAGTTACTCATGGCCGTGGAGCAAAACTCCTCACCAAAGTTGTGAGAACACTGTGGAAGCACAGGAACATAGGATGTAATTTTCTGCTTGATGCAAGTTATCATCTAAACAGACTCTAGCTGACCTGTCAATTGTTCGGAATTCGTTCTAACTGCACCTTGGTGTGTATGCTTGGAAGAATGGTCTTTAAAGAGGAAAAGATTAACATGACCTCTTATCCAGCTGTCTCACTTGTTACGCAAGTGACATTAGTGAGGGGCTACACCTGTGCTAAGTGTGGGGCAGGGGAAATAGTGGCATTCACATCATGCAGTTGACTTCCCTGCAAATGAGGAATTCAGTGCTCTAACTTTTCAAATTCCTGAGGAGCAATATGAGTTTCTTATTTATAAAAAGAAAATACAAGTTCATTCATTTGATAGTTCTTTATAGAGCTATTTCCCCATGTCTGTAATTATAGTTTGTAGCAACTTACACAGGCCATAGACACTTCCATCTATTACATCATGTTGGAGACTCTGATTGTACTGCCCATTTGACTTAGTGTTATCATCATGAAATGCTTGGTTAAACAAATCAGGCCATTAAAGAACTCCTGGGGTTTCTCAGGCCTTTTATTTCACTGATTCTAAAATGCATAGCCCTGGCTCAGTACTTGGCTATACTGAAAAGTGACCAAAACTCACTAAGTCTCAGCTAACTCAATGCTGGGCTTAGTGACATGACCCAAGCAAATGATACAGTGGTATGTCTGCCATCAACACAATTCAGTTGAAAAAGTTGGGAAAAATATAATGAAACAACTAGCACATTTGATGGGGAAAAAAACTCTGAGACCCAGGACCTTTGTGAAGGAACTATGGCTTAATTGAGGCTTAAACGTTGGATTGGATTTGAATTGGAGCAGAAGGAGAGGGAAGGTATTCTAGGTAATGGAAACTGCATGAACAGCATGTGGGAAGCAGGAATGAAGATGCTGCTGCTCTGGAAATGTTAGAGGAAGGTTTGTGTTGGAGAGCAAAAAGAGGAACAAATTATAGGAGTGAGATGAGATTAGCTACTTAGAACTGTTGGGAGTCTAGGCAAAGAAGTTTCACCTTACGACGGCAAATAGGAGTTCTTGAGAAAGATAAAAACAGCATTCCAAGGAAACTATGTTGTATAGTTTTGCAGGATGGATTAGAATGGATGGAAATGTGAGGTAGGAACATTGCTGAACAGGCACTGTGAAATATTTTGTAAACTAGAATGCATGATTCAAAGACCTATAAATGTGAAGGAGAACCAGACCCAGGTTAAAATCCTTTGGAATGCAAAAGGCAGAGTTTGTTTAAGAGAATTTAGAGGAAGAATTCAAAAAGGTTGTCTGAGAGGGACATCTCAAACTAACTAACAGCTAACATCTATATCCAATCTATTTTTGGCTCTTGGCAGGCAGTAAACACACACAAAACTGATGTCTCCCCCTGCCCAAAGATAAAATTAGTATATGAGGTATTTAATTAACTTGCAATTTAAAGACTTTTATATCGACAGCTATTTACTCTTTTAGAATGCTTAGAAATGAGATGTAGAGCATAGCAAAATATGATAAATTAGCCTGGGTTTCAAGTGAGCAAAAATTCACAAAAATTACAAAAGACTGGATATAAGATATAACAATAAATAAGGCTTGTCATTCAAACTATCATGAGCCACACATTTAATATGGGTGTGAGCTAGTAAATTTGGCTCTAAACTTTCTGGAAGTTAATGTCAAGTTGGAAAAACTTAGCTGTTAAATAAACTAGCATTATCAGATAAAACTATATGAATTATTAGATGAACTTCTAAGTAATTTTGGTTTAGTAACCTTGGTTTTAGTAGTGTAAATTTAGCAGGGTAACCTCTCATTATGTATATTTCATGTGGAAATTCTTTTTCTCTGCAACAAAACTCTCTCCTTTTGTTTTTCTCTGTCTTTTTTTCTCCACACCCTTCTCTCCTACACGCACACTCTCTATACACAGATATTCACGCAGAGAAAAGTACTAGAGCTAATAGTAATTAAAGAGTAGCGAATGCCTAACTTTGGCTGTATTGGTTAGTTTAAATGGACATTTCAACACTCCTCCTCATACACACACAAAAAGAAAATTCCCAGAAAATATTCCCTTGATGTAAAAACAGAATTGGTTATTACAATCTTATGTCTTGTGAGGAATTTGATGAAATTAATAATTTACAGGTAGACAGGATGGGTGAGGAGAGAAGTGAGAGAGAAGGAAATTAGATATTATTCTAGTTTTTTCCCCTGTGATCTGAAAAATTAATCATAAGCCAATATTTAACCTTGATTGCAATAGGGCTACATGGTGGAATTTAACTTAATCTGTTCCAAGAAGTTATCTAAATTTGGCAGATAATGTTGCATACCTAAGGAAAGATTAGAAAACTCATTGAAGTACCAGTTGAAATAACATTTAAAAATAAGAATTCTATTTTGTTTGTAGTAAAATATAATGACTGCTTAATTTGGTACTGTAGTATTAGAGGAGTGAAGAATTTATGTGCAAACCCCATGCCAAAGTGAATTCCCAATATAAGAAAAGGCTCATTAGAATATAAAGTTCCTGCTTCATATTTTGTCATTAATGTCAATCAGGTACTTCATAACACGGCCATGGGGGATTCCCACTTTTATAGGCAAGGTCTTGGGGGTTTTCATTTTTGTTACATCCCAGCTACCAATCCCAAAAGACTCTGTCTTTCTAGTAGGGGACAGTGAAATTATAACTTATACAGTAGAAAGAAAGCATGTTTTATTTTAGTTGGGGGGGAGTGTTATGGAGACTATTCAATAATATCCTTATGAGCAAATAGGAGGCAGAAAAATGACCATGCTTAGGGTTTGGAATTGAATGAAGAAACAAATACACATATTGGGTAACATCCAAATATATTCATTATTTGAAAACTGTAAGAAAGCTCATGTCTAAGAAAGCAATAAGTCATAGAGAAAAGAATTCTACAGGTCTGGAATTGTGTTCTGGCTCTGGTATTTACTAAATAATATGGCCTTGGGAAAGTCCAAAAACTCACTCAGTCTCAAGTTCTTCATCTAGGAAATGGGAATGGTGATGCCTGTTTCTAAGGGCTGATGGAAGAAATACAAAGACACACTACTTAATACACCTTATATAAAGCCAGGCACATAAGAGGTAATCGATACAGGATGATAACTTTGCTAATTTCAAGGTATATTTTTGGAGATTCTGGGAGTATAAAGACACAATTCTTATTCTCAGGAATGCAGAGTTTAATAGAAGAGTCATATGGATAAATAAAAATAAGAAGTAATATAATAAATATTATAGCAGCAACATATATAATGTTCTAAAGTGGCATAGGTTAAAGAGTGATTAATTCTATTCTGGATCGTTGGGGAAGCTTTTCTGGAGGAAATGACATTTGAGCCAGTTTTAATAATGAATAGCAATTTTTCAATTTTTCAGCCTGAACAAAGATAAGAATATGTGAAAACCTCAGAGTAAAGGATGAATTGTGTCAAGGTTAAAAAAAGAGAACTGAGAATTAGGTTACAGTTAGAATTTGAAAAGCAAGATATATTTTGCTAAGGATGTAAAATTTGTCTTTAGGGAGTAGGAACTATAGATGGTTTTTATCAATTTTAAGCAAAACAATGACAGGTTTAATCTGTTTTAGAAGGAACGCTGGCAACTTTTTGGAAGAACTGGAGAATTTAGAGACTGGAGACTGAAGATAAATTAGCTATTTCCATAGTCTGTGTGAAAAATAAGAAGTGCCTGGACCAAGGTGAAGGGAGTAAGAGTGGAAGGTGGGACTGGCATTCCAGAGACTTTTCAGAGACAGATCAATAGAAGTGGGTAATGACTGGATATTGAAGAGTAAAGAAACTGGGGTTTTGATAACATGTACACAGGTGTTGTGGGAATGATCATCAATCTGTTAGAAGAGGAAGATCAGATTTGCGGACAGAATGTTGAATTTAATTTTGAACAAAATAATTTGAAATGCTGAGAACCCATCTTAATGGAGAATGTAATAAATAGTTGTACATTTTGATCTGCAGCTCAAGAGTCAGAGATGAAAATAAAAGGTGAATGAATGTAAGTAATTATATAAATTATTTATCAGTCATGATGATTAAAGCTTTATTACATTATTTTATTTGATTTGGTCAATATCTTCTTGTTTAATCTGGGGAACTTCAGAGAAGCTAAATAATTATACATAAAGAAAGTGGATTTTATTCCTCAGAGGGAAAGTACACTAGGTTGGTTTAGGAGCTGTTAACGGCCAGTGACAGGAAGTTGAATGAATTCTGTAATTTATTGTTTCACACAATTGAAGTGTCCAAAAATAGCAAAGATCCAGTTGATTTTGGCCTTAAAACTCAACAATGTGCCATTAAAAAAAAAAAAAAAAAAAACCACCAAAAACCCAACTTCTGTTTGATTCCTGTTCTGCTATTCACAGATTTGCTCTGACTGACCAATTTAAATCATAAGGTCACTGCCTCCCAATTAATTTGAGTAGAGAAACATGATGTGCTGACTTGCTCGCACTTGATGTCATGTGCACCCTTGTGAACCAGCCACCATATCCAGGACGGAGGGAGGGGATTATGTTTACTAGTGAAGGTCTACAGAGCCTGTTCTTGTTTTGGAGTTATGGGCATCAAACCTAGTCAAACATTAGAATGGAAAAAAAGTTAAGTTTTAGGGGGAAAGGAAAGGGGCTGCTGGGGAGAAAAATAACAATATTCACTGAACAGAGTAACCATCAAAAAGGATCAAAAGTGGAATTCTGGAAAGGCACTATGTGCGAGGGGCAGGCTGAAGAAGTAGTGTGACTGCAAGAGAAGGAGAACGAGTGTGGGAAGAAGTGAGCGGGAACCAGGGACGGGCACTGTCTCAGACACCGAGGAAAGAACAGGAGTCATGAGTGCCCTTGAGGCTAATTTTCCTAAATTCCCTCAGAAAAGTCAACTTGATTTAGTTCTTAGGAAGTAATAAAGTCATTACTAGATTTTCCAAAGCTATTTTTAATGCATAGAAATAAGGATTTATGCTAATATGATCATAAAACCTCACTTGATGTTTTACAATGATTTCCACATGTTCTTGAAATAGTTTCTAATTCTTTTTCTCCTTTAGTTGAGGAAATATGAAGATTCTGATCCCAGGCAAGCTGGCGTGGCCTTTGCGGGGGAGGCCCTCTGACTTTCTGCACTGCAGTGGAAGTTTCTGTGATGGCTTCGGAGGGGGCACAATCTCCAACCCCACCCCAGGGCCTCATGGGTGGCACACAACCTATAGTGAGACGCTTCTTATGCGCTAAGCATTCTCTCCAAGATTAAAAAGACAGAATAAGCTCATTTTCTTTTACCTGCTGTATGTAATTATTTACTGTAACTAAAGATACAGTGCTGCTTTACGTAAAGAACATAGGTTAGTGGGGAGAGGTGTCTGACAGACCTGAGTTTGAATCTGACTTCTGATGCCAGTTAGGAGGCCTTGACCAGGTTACTACAGCCTTTCAAGCATCAGTTTCCTGACAATGAAATGGAGAACTCAATACTACCTTGAAAAGTGTTTACAACATTGAACAAGACAATGTATGATCATTAACTAGCATGGCACAGCATAGTCGTCCAGTAAATGGCAGTTATAAAGTCTCCTGTGTATCATGTTTATGGTTGCTATTGTTATTTGATATAAAAATGAGGCAGTTTAAATATGGGCTAAGGACACAAGAAAGGAAATCAGTTTGCCTAGGTTTGAATTCCACAACCATTTTTTAATAACTGTAAGTCTTTAGAGCACTGTATCACAGTTATAGGCTAATGGTAAGAACAGTACTTTCTCAAAGGACTGTAAGTTGAATCAAAAGTCATCGCTGAAGATTTAAGAGAACAAAAGAGGTGTTCACATGGCAATAATTTTAAAAATACTTAACTAATCATTAGATATTCCTATTGTTTAAAGTCCTCATATTAAAGGAATTTTTTTACTCATCATTTCACCTTTCTGTCTATGCCAGCCTCAAACCTTCTGGCTGATTTCCCTCTTTTCCTCTTTTCTCTTATCGCTTCAGGCTTTTAAACTTCACCCACCACTCTTCAATGTAATTTATTTCGCTCTTCTTTGACTTCTATAGACATATGCCTTTAGAATTTTACATTCTCTGCTGTGACTTTCTTATCAAAGGAGTTTTCTGAACAAATGCTTTATCCTGTTACCTATGAGAAACACTTAGTAAAGTTCCAGCAGATAACACGTGCTCATAAATATAGCAGTTCACATCAGTGAAGGCAGTAATTATCATTATCATGGTTTTCCTAAGGGGAAGGAATCTGGTCATGGGAAGGAGATACTAGTTGTAAAGCATCACTCTATCGCCTTCTTCCACAGGAGCATTGGGCAAGTCACTTAACTTCCTCATTCTCATATTCCTCATCTATAATCTAAGGTACACAATTAGTGTCTATCTTAGAGCTTGGCCATATGGACTGCATGAGAGGATATGCAATTTACTTGGCACTGTGTGTGGGCATATTTAACATTTAATATATCTTTATTATTATTATTATTATTTATTATTCATAACATACATACTAGTTCAGTAAACACACTTGAAATACAATAGGTATACCTGGGATTTTCTTTCCCAACCTACGTCTGAATGTCTGGTACGATGGTCTTCAAAAGGGAATCTTTGAAAGCCTAGCACATCTTTTGGGATACAGGAAAAGATATTAGGGGATATAGATAGATAGATACTAATAATACATAAATATTATATGTAATATATAATACATTTATAATCAGTATATCTTATCTCTGTTATTCTAATATATATTATATAAGTATAATATATACCCTAATGTATATCTTATAGCTTCTCTTAAATGCCTACTTTATATGTACTTTAAAATGTGTATAATATATTAGTACATGTAAATAATTCATAAGTAGACAAAACATACTTATACCAGAAGTGTGGTGGAACTGTTTTACTGTCAGCATATGAAATTTAAAATTAAGTTTGGAAATCATTTCACAACTTTTTTGGTGCAATAAAATTTAATTTGCTTCAAAATACCAAATTGCCAGGCTTTAGCCAAACTCAGGAAGAATAACAGTTGATATTTGGTACGGGAGAGTCATAGTATGAGCTACTACTACTTGAGCGTAATAGAAAGTTCATCTAATAATATCGTAACAGCCCTGGCTGGTGTGGCTCAGTGGATTGAGCTCAGGCTGTGAACCAAAGGGTCATGGTTCGATTCCCAGTCAGGACACATGCCTGGGTTGCGGGCCAGGTCCCCACTGGGGGCCATGTGAGAGGCAACCACACATTGATGTTTCTCTCCCTCTCTTTCTCCTTCCCTTCCCCTCTCTCTAAAAATAAAGAAATAAACAAAAATATTTTTTAAAAAATAATAATATCATAACAGCTAACATTTATTAGTGCTTATCATGCATCAGACACTAGGCTGAGCACTTAGCATATACTACCTCATTTAAACCACAAACACCTGTGGCTGCTATTAGAGTTTGTATTTTACAGATAAGGAAACAAAGTCCCTCATTTGTAACTGTAACTTTTACCCCAAGAGGGGAAAGGCAATTTGTGCAAAGTCACAGAACTAATAAGTTGTAAAGTTGGGGTTTGTACTCATGGAGTTTGGCCATTCCATTCATTATAGTGCATGAGAGAGTCTGGTTCCAATAATTCACTGTCGCACTTGACCAAATCCAATTTTTAAAATCTGCTCATAGAACCAATGTTATATGAGCCTCACAGCAAATCTTTTTCCATAGAAATTGTTGTGCCCAGAGCAGAGGCCCACCAGGGTGCCAGTCTGCTGACTCTGCGTATTCCTTGTTCGCCGATGCTAATAGCCATTGCTCTCTGTGAAAGTCTGAGTTCTGCAAGACTTGAAGCACTTGACAGAATTGTTTGATGCTCACACTGTAATTTCCAAATGCCAATGTGAGTGTGTCTTTTTTATTTTGATCAATTATTATTTTTAAATGAAGTCTAAAATATATGAATTACATAACCTCAAAGTTTTGGGAAATGTCAACTCCCTTTCTTCTGTGAATGGCTACTTAAAGTCTTTTCATATCAAGCTGTAATATGTTGGATTAAAAAAACAAATAACGACTAGCTCTTTTTTGTAAAGTATAAGCAGGGGATGGATTTACTATGTTTGCTGACGAAGAGCATCATTTGTTTTTGAGCTCCAGCAAAAACCCAAGCCAGATTTTACACCTTCCTTAATAGGCACGTTCACTGCAAAAAGACATGGTCATCTTAGAAATAAACCGTGATGGTAGGTATAGACATATGTATTTATCTTGCTAATATAGCACATTAAATATTTGCTAATAATTAGGAAGCAGAAAGGGAAAGAGAGAGTTCCTGTGCTTTCTGTAATTTCTGAAAGAGATCTGGAAAGAGAGACATAAAAATCTGATGAAAACTCCCTGATGCAAAGTTGCACGAATAGGAGAAGTAAAGTGGAGAGAAGGGCAGTTGTCTTGTTCACTCAGGCCATAAACATCCAAACCAACGACATGACAAAAATAACTTGACTTGTCTTGAATGGTCAGGAAAACTGCATGAATACTCCACTGCACAAATGCAGATAAGACCCCAGCACATAAATACATCTTACATCTTATACCATATGCCTTATTGTTCTAGTATCTGGAACAGGGGTTGGTAAACTTTTTCTGTAAATGGACAGACACTAAATATTTTAATGTTTGGGGCCATAAGGCCTGTGTTGCACTTATTAACTCTATTGTGGCATCAGAAAAGCAGCTATAGTCACAGCAGATGAATGTTCTCGGTGGTGTTTCAGTAACACATTATAAGGATGGGCAAATTAAACAAGGGCTGAATTTGACCTGAGAACCATTGCTTATCCATCCCTGATCTAGAACTACTGGCTCCAAAAATACTTCACCATGAATAATTTTGAATATATATATGTGTGTGTATATATATATGTATGTATGTATGTATGTATGATGTATTCATATGCACTATAAGTGTGCATTTATAAACAGATTTCCCCTATCTGAAATGTAGAGCATTGCCATGAAAACTTTCATAAGTCCAAATAAAAAGTATCCCCTCCTTTTCAAAAGTTAGAGTTACACCACTTTATTTTTACAGAAGAACTATATTAGATGGTAACAGCTTTTTTTAACCATAAAAAATGAAATTACTCTTCAGATTTCTTTCTGTTAGTGAAAACAGGTATACCTATAATAATATCTCTGATGATAAAAGTCTTACTCAGATTTAATTTAGTAAACCAAATCCTTCTAAATTATTTCTCATTTTCAAATTAATTCTCTTGTGTACGTGTTACATCGATTTCATGACCTGAGTAGGCTAGGCATTATTATTTACATGCTTTCGTGCTGCAGAAGATGAAACAAAGGCACTAGCTAATTAGTGGAACTGAACCGGGCATCCCAAACCCAACCATGGGCTGCTATTTATCTTTGGGTGATTGGGAATGCATCAATTATGGCAAATTTTGACCATCACTCAAAGAGACTTATGCTCAGGTTTTACAATGCTATCTTTTAGGCATATAGGTAACAGGTGTGCCCAAATTTAGAATTATAGTAGCATGTAATTCAAATTTATCGTACAATTGTTTTCACTAACAAATGGAGTTCATACTTTTTGTTTACAGCATCGTTGATATGGACTTTTTATATCTGTATCTGAAAGATCAATCACTCCTGCTCCCATATTAAAGAAGAACTGGGCTCTTACAGCATTAATTCAAAGCTTTCTTTACATTTTTTTATTGGTCAAAGAAAGGGAGGCCCAGAACTGAGTTAGGGGTAGGACCTGTACAGAGCTGAATTACTCTGAAGAAGAAAATAAGAGGGTTTTTATTTAATTAGTTGTCTGATGGGTTTTGCTCCTGAAGAGAAAAAGAGAGAGGAGAGGAAAGGAAAATAAAAGAGAGGGGATGAGTAACCAAAAATGGCAACAAACAACTTTAAGAGCAAGGGTGGCTGGTATTCAGTTTGAAGTTGTTTGCATTGTGCGATGTGAACTCTCCACTCCCCTGCCCCTTAACTTCCTCCAAAGCTGTAGTAAATTCTGCTCCACAATTACGAGCCCTATTCAAGATTATATTTGTGTAAATCAAGAACAGAAGGCAGCGTTTCTCTTTTGGGGTGGTGCTGTCTGAGGTTCTGTGGACAGGAAAGAAAAAACCCACACTTGAATTAAATATCCCTTTTTCTCCAAACAAACTGCTGGGCCTTCCAAGTTTGGAAGTGGCCCAAAGTAATCAGCTTGCCACTGGGTGGCTTATGGATCTATTTGAGCAACAGTGCTATTCTGGAAGCCACTCTGGGTACAGCTGTATTGCAGCCACTGTTCATTTTGTCTTCCACTTGCACACCAAGCTGATCCATCCTTAAACCAAACTTGGCCCTGTTTATGCTCAATCCTGAAATTTCTATCTTTTAATGGATGTCGGCTGGAACTACTGCATGGCTCTATGACATGGTCAGTCCAACAGAACCCACTTCACAATGGAAAGTTTTAAAAATATGGTCACTTGGTCTTTGCGGCCAAGCTTTCTGCTTCTATCAGAGTCCAGGACCCACTGATTCTGATCAGGACCCACTGATTCTGCTGGGGCCTGACAAATTCCTCGGTGCATCTTTTTCCACCAATGGAAATACCATAACCCACATGGCAGGCCCATTGTACGGCAGCTTAGATCTGGTAAAAACCCTTTTTCTCTGGTTCCCAATCAAAGCTGATATCCTTTCCTGGCCTCTAACACATGGGCCAGAAAAGTATTCCCAGGGATTGCCTTCAGTGAAAAGAGACTTTTAGGAATTGGATTTCTTTGTGGAAGAAGAAGCAGCATGCACAATTTGTTCTTTCCTTTAAGGCAAAGTCCTGACACATTCCCGACTTCTGGCTCCCTAAAGTGTTTTATTAAAGTGGCAGGTCTCTAAATATTCATAGGATTTATCTACTAGCCTCTGCAGCACTTGTGTCTTAAAGGCTTTTGCGTGTTAGTCACCTTTGGTTTATTCTGGTCAATCAGTATGATGTCAATGATGTGTTAGATCAGGGTGATACTTTGTAGGCTGCCAGGACTTTCCAGGAAAAAAAAGACGATTCCATTCTGCAATGAAATCAGGAGGGCTTCCACACTCTGGACATTACAAATACAGAATAGAGCAAAGCCAAGGGAACTCCAAATTAGAAATCTGACTTTTGTCTCCCTGGCTTAGGAAGTAAATATTTACAAGTAATAATACAGTATCTCTTTTGGTATTTTCCTATATTCTTTGTTCTTTCCAGGACAGTGCTGAAAGTTCCTGGTGCAAATATTGACGTATGACAGCTGTCACTAATGGTGATGTGATAGACATCATTATGACGTTTCTATGCTGTGCAAGGTAGTTGACACTTGTCTCTAATACTCACAGCAATTCAGTGAAAAGAGATTATCTCTATTTTAACGAGGATCAATTGAGTACCAAAGAAAAGAAATAACTTTCTTAAGGTGATAACATTAGTAAATGATGAAGTAAAAAGTTGAGCCTCACTCTGATTCAAATCTTCTAGTCCTCATTATTAGTAAGAGCTTCTACTTATTGACACTTAAGGATATATCAATCACTTGATGTCACATGTAAGTTTGTTAAATTATTTCAGTATGGTAAACAGTCACCGAGAGCCAGTTGTAATACACATACACACACACACATACACACACATACACACACACACATACACACACATACACACACATATATATATATAATAAAAATAACATATCTTTAATTTTATTTCATACATATATATAAAATTAAAAAAAAATGCAAGGACCCCAGCCAGGAAGGACTAGCTAAAATTTTTGTGTGAAATTTGTATGGGTATGCCTATAGAGTTCCTGTAGAAACCTATAGTGACAAATTGCACCAATTTATTCTACCGCCCCCCTACCACCTAGCATGCTTTGTGTATGACTTAGGTATTATCTCAAGTTTCATGATGAAAAAAGAAAGACATAAAGTAAATCTCCTACAGTCAAAAACTTGGTAGATGACTCATATGAGATTTTAATTCAGGGTTTTTCCCTGTTTTTAATGTAAGACTAAGCATTTCTCATTAATTTAAATAATTTCTAATCAGGTACCTGAAAAACTGAATCCTCATGGGAATTATTTTTATAAAGAACTTTTTATGGCCCTGGCTGGTGTAGCTCAGTGGATTGAGCGCGGGCCTGCGAACCAGAGGATCGAGGTTCGATTCCCAGTCAGGGCACATGCCTGGGTTGCAGGCCAGTTCCCAGCAGGGGACACACGAGAGGCAACCATACATTGATATTTCTCTCCCTCTCCCTCTCCCCTACCCCTCTAAAGACAAATAAAAAAAAAATCTTAAAAAAAAAAAAAGAACTTTTTATGTATCATAAACCAAAATAAAATACTATCCAATGCCTAGCAACTTAACTTAGTTAGGAAATGAAGTCTTAGAATAGAATTAGAAAGCATGGAACTGTAATAAAATTCCAAAGAATTATTTCTTAGATTAGAGTTCCAAGAGACACTGAAACAAATATTACTGAGAAACTCAGCTCTTAAAGAAGAGCGTATGACCAGTGTGGGTCGACCTCCGCCGTTACTACCTCTTGATCTCTTATGAACAACCAAAGGGATGGTTTTGGTGTCACTAAACACTTGAGAACATAATCACCCAAATCTGGTCCTCAGATGAGTCACTATGGAAAAGCTGTATGTTGTAGTTATCACACACAACACATTTTTTGTAGTTATCATACACAACACAATATCAAAAGCTTTCTTTTGACATTGCCTTTGAGGCTGGGACACATTTATTTGTGTATCCCCAGTGATGACAACTCTTCAGTAGATTTTAGTTTAATAAACATGCAGAAGTCATCTATTCACAGTGGGGTGCAGTGGTGGCAGGAGCGGCATGAGGGACATTGGAATGGATAAGAAATGACAGACTGAAGTGTTTTTGTGGTAAATGATAAAATTGGGTCTGAGCTTGCCAACTGTATTGTATGTTCAAGTGTATTTCAAAAGAATCTGAGCACTAAAAGTCACTCAGTATTAAAACTATTTCAACTGAAATTTTATTTGTCTATTTATAAGGTACTTGAGAATTTGAAAATACCATACGGTCAACACAAGAGACCTTGGTTATCACTGCCACTATCTCCCTGAAGATGTGTTTTTTATCAATGTTCAGCTTGACAGGAAGACCCAGATTTTTCTCTGACACATTCGTAAAGCCTCCCATGAAAGCTAGAAAAGTGAGCAAGCTGAAATCATTTTTGTAAGAACTGCTCAGTACCAAAAAAAAAAACAAAAAACCAACAACAACAACAACAACAAAAAACCTTTGGATTTGGAGCCATCCAGGCTAGACTTAAGTCTAAAACCACCAATTAACAGCTGTATGAACTTGATCTTGACCTTGCACAAATCACTTTTATGTGTTTTTTTAATGAAATGGGATTATTGACTGATTTTATAGACTCTTATTACCATATAAAGTCAAAATTATATAATATATAAAAGTGTCAAACATGTAGTACACTCTGTCCCCTCTTGAAGTTTATTACAAATTTTTATTTTAATGCCTAGAAGCCTGAATCAAACAAGAAATCCTCTCCCTTTACACTTATTTCACAAAATCAAGCCCTAGTAAGTCATGCTGTGGTTTTGTCCTTTGCCATTCTGTAACAGAGGGGTTGCTTGAGACCTAAGGACGACGAGTGAAGGACTTTGATCATCATGCTCAGTTGCCCTCCCAGTGAGACATTTCCTTTAAATGTTTTACTTGTTTACTCTAGACATGTCCCTTTACTAGTCTGTTTTAATATTAAATACGTTCTCTTCAGGATACCAAGGTTTGCCTTTTAAAATTGTAAGTCACCATTTCTTCACATTTGTTAAGCATATGTGAATGAGTAAATAAAGTTGTAAACTCAGTCACATTTAGTTACAATGAATTTTGGGAACCTGATAGGATGGAATAGAAATTTCAGTTATTACTTAGGTGGGAAAAATGTGTTTGGAGATAGATAAAATATCTATTGCAGCTTTTTAAAAATACCTTAGAAAAAAAGTTTTAGTTAGTTTTTTCTCCTAGGAATAGAAGAATTAAACATCGATTATAAAGATGAAAGACACCACGTGAATTCACATAATTTAGTTTAATTTACTGAGAAACTTCAAGGTACTGAGAAGTACCTCAGAGAACAAAATAGATAATGCCCAATAGGGAGTTTACATTCTTCTACAGTGATGTTACATTTAAAATATCACACTTTATTAGTCGGGGATAGTATATTAGTAGCAGATACATTTCTTGGAGAAAAAGACAGAGTAGGGCAGAAAATTTGGAGTGTGGTTGTTTGCAATTTAAATAGGTTAGTCAAGGAAGGTCACATCTGAGAAGACTTGTAAAGGTAATTTAGTTACTTACTTTAGTCTAATTATCTAATTATTAATATGATATACCATCGTTTTAAAAAATATGGTCACTAAGAACCAGAGACATTAGTAACATGTCCAAAATCATAAGGAGTCTTAATAAAAAGGTAGACAAAGACTTGGTCTTTTTTTTGCAGATAAAGGGTGTTTTGCACTGTATCACACCAAAGCTTGGAAAACAAATATTTTTCTAGCATATGAATGAAATTCAAGTGTCAACTCCTACATGCTCTAAACCCTCCAGCCTCCCAAGATAACCCTTTATTTTAATGTTAGAAAGATAGATGGGATGGAGGGCGTGAGGGAGGGAGAAAGGGAGGGAGGGAGAGAGAGATAGAGTGAGAGAGAGAGAGAGGGAAGGAAGGAAGGAAGGAAGGAAGGAAGGAAGGAAGGAAGGAAGGAAGGAAAAAGACAAGAAAAACAAACCAAGATACCAAGTGGTCTCTTCCCCACTTCAACTCCAAAGATCATAAAGATTCTCAGGAGATCTTCCTCCAATTTTTGTTTATTTTGGGCTCTCAGTCTTTCCTGTGTTTCTTACTTCCTCCAACAATTTTCCTTCCTCATCCACCATTTTGAGCAGAAAGATAAACACAAGCTTTTCTCCTCTAATTTAATAATGAAGTGCCAATGCAATATCAGTGATATAGCAAGTTTTCCCTAAGGCTTGGGGTAAGGAAGAGAATTACACTCCAGCACAAAACATTTTTACATGACAAAAACATACCATTTGTCTGGGGGTCTAATGTACCTAGCATGATGATTATAGTTTAAAAGACTATATTATATACTTCTTGAAAGTTGCTAAGAGCAGATCTTAAATATTCTCACTTCAAGCTCTCCGAATGTAATTATGGAAAGTGATGAAAGTGTTAACTCATCCTATTGTGGTATTCATTTTGCTATATATGCATGGATGAAATCATCACATGTATACCTTAAACTTACACGATGTTGCTTGTTACTTACATCTCAGTAAAGCTGGACAATGTTTAACATTTACCATTAATTATTCTAATTTGGTTTTCTCTTACCCTAGGCCAGTCTCACTGGTTTTGAGAAATGTTCCTGCCACAAGCCAGATTCTTGTTCCATTTTCTTGTCTTCAGTCTTATGCCAAGTCTCCAACACCTTTCCCACAGGTTTTTTTTTTTTTTTTTAAGCCTGTTAATCTGCAAACAGAGTTCTGTTGTCTTCGCCACTTTCTCCCCAAACCTACTCTTTCCAAATCCATAAAAGTGCCAACCAATCAAGAGACCTCTATTATGGGTCA
This sequence comes from Glossophaga mutica, assembly GCA_039655065.1. NCBI lineage: Eukaryota > Metazoa > Chordata > Mammalia > Chiroptera > Phyllostomidae > Glossophaga > Glossophaga mutica. The sequence continues at coordinate 28,482,229 of CM077308.1, forward strand.
TGCATTTTGCAGCTCAAAAGAGCAGAAACTTTGGATTTGCAGTTTTTCGCTTTCACAATAAAATCCTTGGATATTGTCCATTTATCATCAGTCTCCATAAGCGGAAGTATGCATTATTATATACAGAATTATTTTCCTCAAAATAGGAATTATTCAATATACCTTAGAAGGCAGAAATGGCTATAGTTCTCTGTAAGTCTGGCAAAAGGCAATAATTCCCGTTCAGCTGTAACTTGGAGTATCAGTTTTGCCTGGGGATTTGTTAGATAGGCATGCTCACTGAAAGGAGAACTTGGTGGGAGGACAGCCTTCACTACCAGATTCCAGCAGCTTCCTCACTGTCTGGGGAGTTCTTTGAGCCATTCTTGATAATGTCCACTGGATTTAGAAAAGTCATCATGTAAAATTATTGGAGTAGATTAACTTTTCTGAGGCACAGCTCTGATCTTGCCATTTCCTTGTTTAAAATCAAAATAAACCCAAATAACAGCCATTTATCCTACTATACTCCTGCTCCCATTGGCATTAGAACAGAGCAGTGGAAAGAGTCATTTCATAACAGTGCAGTTTCAGAATGACCGAGGCCCATCCATGTATACTTTCCTCCTTCCTATCCCTGGCCAAAATAAACACAGCGTACATAGTCTGGGATTAGCAGCACTGCAACAATGGTATCTTTTCTTTGTATGCTCTATCTTTCCAGTTCTTGATCGGTTCCTTGCCTTGGTAGTATTCAATGTCCTCCAACTCTCTTCCTCTTTCTGTTATAACTTGCTTGCTCTATGCAAGATGCAGAACCATTTTACACTACAGAAGCTACTACTAACAGTTACAACACTAACCTGTTAGGTAATTGGATAGTGGGGCCTTGTTGGGTAACTGTGTGTGTCTGTGCATGTGGCAAGTGACAGTGTCCATACTGTGACTGTCTTACATTAAAGGAATGAAGTATTGATGGTGGCATTTGAGGCACTGGCAAGAGGGTATAGGAAATATTGGAGTTTCTTCAGGTCAAAGAAGCACATTTTCCCTCTTTTCCCCCATGCTAATATTTCTGATATAGAAACATACCTTCTAGTTGATGTAGTGATTTACTATATTGTTTTTTTGGTTTCCCTGAAAAGTTATTAATAAATTGATGCTATGTCTTATAATTGGCATAAACCTTGCATAGTTTTAATGGGAAAAAGGAAGAGAGTATGAAGACATTGAATAATATCAAAGCCTCTCTTTCATATCCTTATCTCAAAGGTAAAAAGAAAATAACTGAGAATTAAACTAATACATTGATGTTGTACCTTATAATCAGCAAAATGTTGCAAGTAAGGACTACTTTACGAGAGGCGTGGAGTTTCCTTCGCATCCCAAACTATTAGCTGCTCTGTTTCCCTGGTGTTTTAAACTTCAAGAGTAAGGAAATTCATATAGAAAATATTGTTTCTTGATGAAGGTTAACTAAAACCACCAGAGAGAGATCCAAGATGGTGGCGGACTAGGTGGGAACTATATTCATCTCCTCCAAGGACCAAACTGGAATCATAGCTAAGATATAGAGCAATCAACCTGAATAACCAGCTGAAGACTGGCTGAAGAGAAGTGTTATAACCAAGGATTTAGAGGAGAAGCCACATCGAGATGGTAGGGAGGATGGAAATGTAAAAAGGCCAGCCCTGCTCACACACACAGCAGCCGAGCTTCCTGAGGATATCTCAGCTGCAAAAGATCCCCCTGAGGAGCATGGGGTTTCAGACCTGCACCAGGATCCTAGCTGGAAGAGGCACCCACAGAACACCTAACCATGCAAATCATCAGGGATTCTCTCTGCCAGGGAGAAATGAAGTCTGCTAGAGACACAGCACAATTTTATTTTATTTTTTAAAAAGATTGTATTTTTTAATTTTTAGAGAGAGGGGAAAAGAGGGAGAAAGAGAGGGAGAAAAACATTGATGTGCCAGAGAAACATTGATCAGTTGCCTCACACACCACCTGCTGGGGACCTGGTCCACAACCCAAGCAAATGCTTTGACTGGCAATTGAACTGGCAACCTTTCGTTCCACAGGTCAGTGCTCAGTCTGTTGAGTCACACCAGCAGAGGCACAGGAACCATTTTAAAGGGCCAATGCACAAAATCTCTTTTGCAGCCACCCACCCTGGGCTCCAGTGGAAGGAAGATGAAACAGACTAGAGTCGTTCACAGAGAGTCTGGGGTTGTGGCTCTGGACAGAGAGCTGAGGGGACATCTGCAAGGATCTCCATGCTGAGTCACCCTCCCATAATGCAGATTCCATCTTTCTAGGGTAGAACACACCTCTCCCATAGCATCAGCCTGAAGAAATGCAATCATCCCAGTGTTGGACTCCTTCTTGTCACTGCATCTGTGGAGGTAGTGCCCTGCAGCAGAACCAGCTGTCTGGACTGTGGTGTAGAGGTCAGCGCAGACTCAGGTGTTGTCAGTGACTGAGTGGTGTGGCTTTAAGGGGTGAGCCATTCCCCATTCTTTCCCATGGACCTGACTGGCCCCTCCTCATCATGGGAGATCCTCTAGCCCCCCTCCCCCCCCCCAGGCTTCCAGAGTCCTCAACCTCCCAACACTTGGTGGCTCTGCCTTGCTGAGGTCTGGGCAGAATCGGGAACAGACTGAGTTGTATGGTTCTAGAGCAGGAGCCATACCACCTCCACCTTCCCTCAAGCCTGACCAGCTCTCCTACTCCCAGCAACTCTGCCCTGCTGGGGTTAGGCTCCAGGCAGAGTCTGGGATAGATTGTGTTGTGTGGCTCTAGGACAGGAGAAATTTTTCCCTCACATATCAACTAGTGCGGAGCCTTCCTTTCACACAACCAAATCATGATTTGTTAAAGTCTGATAAACTCTGCCAGCCTCACCTTGATGACTCCTTGAGACCCCACCCTACCACAAAGGTTTGTGAGCACTCAGTGGGTGGTAGCCAGACCTGGGACATTTTCTGAATGATCTCAGACCCAGCACTGGCACTAAGTTTGAAGCTGTATCAATCTGGTGAGCCCTTCTCTTCTCTACCTGGTGAGACACTGAGAACCTATCCTATGTATCTTGAGTACCACCACAGGTTCTTTCAGTGATTGAATCTAACAGGCTGCTGGCAGGTAGAGGCAGGTGGAGGAAGATCTTGGGGTTCCTTGGGACTTTGGCTGAGCTGCTCCCTTGTCCAATGCTGGTAAATGCCAATATTGGTGTACAGCTTGATCCTTCCAGCACACATCTAGACCCAACAGAGCCAGCCACAAATTGTGGATTTTTTTGTAGCTCCAAACAGGTTGCCCAGGGCCCATCATAGTCAGCGTGTGACTTTGGCCTTCACCAGAGTACTTCTCAGGAACCTCAGAACCAAAATACTCAAATACTCAATGTCCAGCATCATGCAACATCAGTGCAGAATTCAGATAGCTTCACAAGTAGCATATTCAAAGGGAGATCCTGGCAGTCCAGCCCCTACTGAGGAGATAGCTACTCTGTGTGGTCAGTACCTGCACAGCAGCTCTTATACTGTGGTCATGTTGATTCTCACAGTCAGCAAGCTTGAAAGTCTACCCCATACATGAACAAGCCAAGAGCAATCAAGAATCAATTACAAAGGAGGCCCGACATAACCCAACAAATGTCATTCCTAGAAAACCCAAGGAGGTGATCCAGGAGACTGCACCACATGATTCCAAAGAACAGCTGCTGTGTAAGGCCACACTAGCCAGACTGAGGTCTTAGCAAATCTAGAAACAAACATAAAGAGGTAGTGAAAATGGGGAGACAAAGAACGAGGTCTCAGATGAAAGAGCAGAAGAAATATCCAGAAAAAGAGCTAAACAAAATGGAGGCAAGCAACTTACCAAATATAGAGTTCAAAAGAATAGTTATAAGGATGCTCAAGAAACTTAGAACTACAAGGAACTTAGTTAAAATTACAAAGAGTTTAGTGAGAACTAAAACAATATAAAAAGGACATAGAAACCATAAAAACAGTCAGAAATGAAGAATAAAATAAGTAAAATGAACAATTACTACAGGAAATAAATAGTAGGTGAATGAAGCAGAGGATAGAATTAGTGATTTGGAAGACAAGGTATCAGAACATACACAATCAAACCAGCAAAAATAAACAAAATTAAAAACACGGATAGAATAAGGGTCCTTTGCAACAAAATGAAGTGAACCATCATCTGTATCATAGGGGCAATGGGAGGAGAAGAAAGAGAGCAAGGGATCGAGAACTTGTATGAAAAATAATGACCAAAAACTTCCTTAAACAGGTGAAGAAAAATGACATGGAAGTCTAAGAAGCATAGAGTCCCAAATGAGATGAACCACACCAAGAGACATAATAATTAAAGTAACAAAGGTTAGAGACAAAGGGAATTTTAAAAACAGCAAGAGAAACCCAGTTACCTACAAGGGAGTTCCCATAATCATGTCAGCTGATTTCTTAACAGAAACATTTAAGTCAAAAGGAATTGTCATGAAGCATTTGAAATGATGAAAAACAAGGACTACAACCAAGACTACTTTACACAAAAAGGTTAGCATTTAAAATCAAAGGAGAAATAAAAAGCTTCCCAGACAAGATAAAGCTAAAGAAGTTTGTCACCACCAATCAGTATTACAATAAATATTAAAGGGTCTTCTTTAAGAAGAAAAAGAATTAGAAAAGAAAACAGAGGGACATAGTTAAAAGAATGAAATGGCAATAAATATCTACCTATCACTTTAGCCACTTTAAATGCAAATGATTTAAATTCTCCAATTAAAAAGCATAGGGTAGCTGAATGGATAAGAAAATAAGAGCCATATATATACTGTCTATAAGAGATCCACCTCAGAATGAAAGGTACGTACAGCCTAAAAGTAAAGAGTGGAAAATATGTTTTATTCTAATGAAAATGAAAAAAAAATCCTGGAGTAGTGACAGTTATATCTGACAAAATAGAGTTTAAAACAAAGGCGATAGTAACAGACAAAGAAGGACAATGCATAACGATAAATGGAGCAATCCAACAAGAGGATAGAACACTTGTAAACATGTATTCACCTGTTATAGAAGCAGCTACATATGTAAAGCAAATCTTGGTGGACATAAAGAAAGAGATCAACAGAAATGCAGTCATAGTAGGGGATTTTAACACCCCATTGACATCAATGGACAAATCTTCCTGACAACAGTGGCCTTAAATGACACACAAGATCAGATAGATTTAATTGATATCTTCAGCACATTTGACCCCAAAGCAGCACAAGATATATTCAAGTGAAAATGGAACATTTTCTAGGACAGATCACATCTCAGGAAACAAAACAAGTCTCAATGAATTTAAGATGATTGAAATTATATTGATTCTTTTGGATTGGTGTTTCAGGATTCTTAGGATATAATCCAAGCAGTGGAATTACTGGGTCAAAAGGTATGTCCATTTTTAGTTTTCTTAGAAAATTCCATACTGTTTTCCATAGTGGTTGTACCAATCTGCAATCCCACCAACAGTGCACTAGGGTCCCCTTTTCTCCACAACCTCTCCAACACTTGCTGTTTGTTGCTTTGTTTATGAAGGCCATTCTGACTGGTGTCAAGTGGTATCTCATTGTAGTTTTAATTTGCATCTCTCTGATAGCTAGAGATATCGAGCATCTTTTCATGTGTCTCTGGATCCTCTGTATGTCCTCCTTGGAGAAGTGTCTGTTCAAATCCTTTGCCCATTTTTTAATTGGGTTGCTTGTCTTCCTAGAGTAGAGTCTTGTAAGTTCTTTATATATTTTGGAGATTAATCCCTTGTCTGAGGTATCATTGGCAAATATGTTTTCCCACCCCTATGTTCATAGCAGCACAATTTACAATAGCCAAGTGCTGGAAGCAACCTAGGTGCCCATCAGTTAATGAATGGATCAAAAAACTGTGGTACATTTACACAATGGAATTCTATGCAGCAGAAAGAAAGAAGGAGCTCCTACCCTTTGCGACAGCATGGAAGGAATTGGAGAGTATCATGCTAAGCGAAATAAGCCAGGCAGTGAAAGACAAATACCATATGATCTCACCTTTAACAGGAAGCTAATCAACAAAACAAACAAACAAGCATAATATAAACAAAGACACTGAATTTGAGAACAGTCTGACAGTGTCCAGAGTGGGAGGGGAGGGAATTTCAGGGGAAAAGGGGAACGGTTTAGAGCAACAAGTATAAAGGACTCATGGACAAAAACTATGGGGGGTGGAAATGGGAGGAAGGTGGGGAGGGCTGGGGTGGTGGGCTGGGGCGGGGTAAAAGACAGAAAACTGTACAATATCAACAATTAAAAAATACTGATTAAAAGAAAAAAAGTAAAAAAAAAATAAAAAATAAAGATTACGTTTGTACACACACACACACAAAAAAAAAGAAATTATATTGAGCATCTTCACTAACCTTAATGATATGACATCAGAAGTCAGTCACACACACAAACTGAAAAACACAGAAAGACAGGGAGGCTACATCATATATTACTAAACAATGAATGGGTTAACAATAACATCAAGGAAGAAATCAAAAGGTACCTTGAGATAAATGAACAAAAGAACACGACAACACAAAATCTGTGGGACACAGTGAAAGCAGCCCTGAGAGGGAAATTCATAGCATTACAGGCCTACCTCAAGAAAAAATAACAAGCTCAAATAAACGGTTTTAACTTTAACCTAAAGGAACTTGAAAGAGAACAAACAAAGCCCAAAATGAGTGGAAGAAAGGAAATAATAAATTCAAAACAGAAATAAACAAAATAGATTTTAAAAAATGATAGAAAAGATCAATGAATCCAAGAGCTGGTTCTTTGAAAAGATAAACAAGATTGACAAAATTTTAACCAGGCTTATTGAGAAAAAGGAGAGAGGGACCCACATAAATAAAATTAAAATTAAAGTAGAGAAGTAACAATTGACTCCACAGAAATATAAGCAATTGTAAGAAAAGATTAAAAACAACAATATGCCAATAAATTGGACAATCTGGAAAAAATGAATAAATTCCTAGAAACATACAATTTTCCAAAACTGAATCAGCAAGGATAAGAGAATCTGAATAGACAGATTACAGCTAGTGAAACTTAAGCAGTAATCAAAAAACTCCCAACAAACAAAATCCCTAGACTGGATGGCTTCTTACATGGATTTTACCAAACATTCCAAGAAGAACTAAAACCTCTCCTTCTCAAAACTATTTCAAAAAAAATATTCAAAAGGAGGGAAGACTCCCAAGTTCATTTTATGAGGCCAGCATTATCTTAATTTCAAAATCAGATAAACACACTATGAAAAAAGAAAATTATAGGCCAATATCCCTGATGAGTGTAAGTGCTAAAATCCTCAACAAAATATTAACAAACCAAATATAGCAATATAACAAAAAGATCATACACCACGATCAAATGGGATTTATTCCAGGAATGCAAGGTTGACACAACATTTGCAAATCAATAAATGTAATACATCACATGAACAAAATGTAAGATAAAAACCATACGAGCATATCAAGAGATGCAGAAAAAGCATTTAATAAAAAATTCAGGACCCATTTATGATAAAAACTCTAGCAAAGTGGAAATAAAGGGAACATACCCAAACATAATAAAAGCCATATATGACAAATCCACTGCCAGCATCATACTCAATGGGCAAAAACTATAATTGTTCCCCTTAATTTTGGGAACAAAACAGGGACATCGGCTTTCACCTCTGTTATTCAGCATAGTACTGAAAGTTCTAGTCATAGGAATCTGACAAGAAGAAATACAACACATCCAAGCTAAAAAGGAAGAAGTAACTCTGTCATTATTTGCAGACAACACAATACTGTCCATAGAGAGCCCCAAAGATTCCACCAAGAAACTACAAGCACTGATAAATAAATTCAGCAAAGTAACAAGATATGAAATTAATATCCAGACATTAGTTGCACTTTTAAATGCTGATAATGAACTATTGGAAAGTGAAATTAAGAAAACGATCCTGTTCACAATGTTTCAAAAAGAAAGCAATACCTAGGAATAAACCTAACCAAGGACGTATAAGACCTGTACTCAGAAAATTATAGTATATTGAAGTGAGAAATTGAAGAAGATAGAAATAATTAGAAGCACATACCATATTTGTGGATAGGAAGATTTAACAACATTAAAATGTCAATACTACCCAAAGCAATCTATGGAACCACAAAATGCCCCAAATAGCAATAGCAATTTGAGAAAGAAGAACAAAGTTGTAGGAATCAGTCCACTTAATATTGAACTTAATATTGAACTTAATACTATAAAGCCATAACAATCAGAACAGATGGTACTGGCATAAAAACAGACATGTAGATAAATGAAATAGAATAGAGAGCTCAGAAGTAAACCCATAACTTTATACTCAATTAATATTTGACAAAGGAAGCAAGCACATACCCTGGGCTAAAGACAGTCTATTCAATAGTCTTTTGAAAATTGAACATGTGTATGTGCATAAAAGTGAAACCGGACCACCTTCTATGCCACACACAATAAATTCAAAGTGGATTAAAGACTCAAATGTTTAACCCCAAACCACAAAATCCTAGAAGAAAGCATAAGCAGTATAGCCTTGGACATTGCTTGTAGCAATATTTTTCTAATACATCTCCTCAGGCAAGGGAAACACAAGAAAAATAAACAAATGGGACTACATCAAACTAAAAAGTTTTTGTACAGCAAAGGAAACCATCAACAAAATAAGAAGACAACCCATTGAAAGGGAGAACATATCTGCTGATATATCTGATAAGGGATAATATGCAAAACTTATAAAGAACTTATAAAACTCAACACCAAAAAAACATACAATCCAATTAAAGAATGGGTGAAGGACTTGAATACATATTTCTCCAAAAAAGGACATACAGAGGACCTATAGACATATGAAAAGATGCTCAACATCACTAATTATCAGAGAAGTGCATATTAAAAGCACAATGAGATACTAACTTACACCAGTCAGAATGGCTATCATCAGTAAATCAACAAATCACAAATATTGGCAAGCATGTGTAGAGAAGGAAATCCTTGTGTACTGTTGGTGGAAATATAGACTGGTATAGCCACTGTGGAAAGCTGTATGGAGTTACCTCAAAAAATTAAAAACGGAACTGCATTATAATCAAATGATTCCACTATTAGTAATATATCCAAAGAAACCTGAAACACTAATTTGAAAGAATATATGCACACTTGTGTTCACTGAAGTAAATAGGCTTATTTACAACAGCCAAGATTCAGAAGCAGCCCAAGTTCCTTTCAGTAGATGAGTGGATTAAAAAGCAGTAGTACATTTACACAATGGAATACTACTTGGCTTTAAACAAAGAATGAACTCTTACCTTTTGCAACAGCATAGATGGACCTGGAGAGTATTATGCTAAATAAAATAAGCCAGTCAGAGAAAAGACAAATACCATATGATTTCACTTTTATGTGGAAACTTTTTAAAAACAGATTTTATATACTTATTTTTAGAGAGAGGGAAAGAGGGGGAGAATGAGAGGGAGAAAAGCATCAATGTGTGGTTGCCTCTCAAGCACTCCTTACTGGGGACCTGGTCCCCAATCCAGCACGTGCCCTGATTGGGAATCAAACCGTGACCCCTTGGTTCACAGGCTGGCACTCAATCCACTGAGCCACATCAGCCAGGGTGTTTCACTTATATGTGGAGTCTAATAAACAAAATAAACTAACGAAGTAGAAACAAACTCATAGATGCAGAGAACAGACTGACAGCTCTCAGAGGGGAGCAGGAGGGGAGGGGAGTAGGTTGAAAAAGGTGAGCGGATTAAAAAAAAAAACCCTTATAGACAAACAACAGTACGGTGATTACCAGAGGGAAACAGGGGTGTGGGGAGATAGGAGAGGGTAAAAGGAGGGTAAATGGTGATGGAAGGAAACTTGACTTGCAGTGGTGAACGTACAATACAATATACAAACAATGTACTATAGAATTGTACCTACGAAGCCATATAATTTTTAAATAAACGTCACCCTAATAAATTCAATTAAAAAAAATAAGACCAGCAGTATTCATTGACTCTGCAACTACAAGCTTCTGGTATTTAACCTTTGAACATCACAGATATAATAACAGTGTTTTGAATTAATAGTCATCTGACTTGTACAAGGTGTTTATATGCCTTGTGGATTTAATATTAATTCTTAGGTGGCATATTAATTAGTCAAGCTTCTAGAAGCCAGAGTTCAGATTTTCTGCTGAGATCATTACAAACAAAAACCTGTTATATAATTAGAATACCTCATGATAAAAATGATTAAAACCTTAGGTTAAGGTGAAAACATTAAAGACCTTTTCTGTTAATACCGATCATATCAACTCTGTAAACTTAGAGGAGAAACTTAAAAAAACAGGTCACAGACAGCTCTTGGCAGAGATTTTGCATTTTTATCTGTAATTAACAGCATATTTCAGCCATTAAAGCTTTTTGTGCTGAATTCAAATTCATGGAGTAAGATAAGGAATGAAGACAGTGTCCAGGCTAAACAAACAATAAAAGATTTATTTGGTTACCTGGCTGTCAAAAGCAAAATTAGAGTTTCTTATTTTTGATAGGAAATGTTTGGCCTTGGGCATTATGGATAAGTTCTGTTTTCTTCTTTTGCTTTTAAAATTATTTCTTTATTTTCTACAATAGCTACTATTCACTGGGCTCTATCAACCAGGACTTGCACCTTTATAACAGTTGACCTACTCACACAGCTATATTTTTTAAAATTGATGAGGGCACTTGCAAATAACAAAGTCCCAAGGGAGACTGCATCCTATAGGAGTTGGGCTGGGGTGAGGGAGCAAGAAATGTGAGTCAGGAAAGGCTCCAAGGAACACAGGAACTAGATCTTGTGCTTTGTTGAGGTGAAGTTGCGAAAAACCTTTGAGAAGGAAGAGAAGCATAAACGACATTGCGGAATTGTCACCAAAGGCCTGCTGGGGACACTGCAGAACGACCGACAGAGTCTAACAGGGGCAGAAACAAGAATCCACAACTGGATTTTCACCTTTCTTCTTTCATTTGTCCTGGTCTTAATTCTAACTAAGCTTTTGGGTAGAAACATTATAGAGTGCTCAAAATAAAGGGGAGCTGGAAAAGATAAAGTTGAGGACTACAAACAATTTATTCATTTTTGGAAAGTCCATTTTTTGAGGCCTAGTGTCAAGAGAGAATCAACTGTTAAGTTCAATGTGCTCCCCTGTAAGCATAAATAATAGCCAATAAGCTAAATATTATTGTCTTCCATTTTAAAGATCAGATAAAAGAAGTCAGGAAGTTTGAGACCTTTAGCGACTCATGATAACCCTGTAAGATCATTATTCTTTTGTTCCTACGAATCTCAGAAAAGTTAAGTGGTTTGGCAACAATATCATAGCTCAGGTGAAGGTTGAGCCAACTTGAACAAAAGCCTGTTTCCTAGCTCTTTGCTCCTTTCCCTCCACACTCAGTGTCTCAAGCAACTGCAGGTTCACACCCTCCGCCTTTCCTTACTCAGGAGAAAGATGCCACCGAGGGGGTTGTGTTTGCATTTTACAGATTCCATTTCACAAATTTAAAATGCTGAGGTGGTCAACTTGTATCACCTCTGTTTCCCAGTAATGTTTAACCTTAAGTTTAAAAAAATCTGGAGATAAAAGAGCATGTTATCTGGCAAGTCCATTCCACAGCCACCCTCCCCCAGTTTGTTATTAATTTCAGAACACATCTGAATTCCTTCTCTGTGGCATATGCTTAAGTAAAGGAACAGATAGTTCCTGGTCAGGGTCAAATTTCAATTTCTCATCTGTTGGTATCAATACTGTTACCAGATTTCTCTGTGTAGCCAACTTTTCAGATCTTCTCTGAGCACAGCGTGGTGTGTGAAGATCCATAAAGTGCCTCTGGTCATCATTCTCTTCACAGAATCAGTGCGTTCTCTGGGCAAAACATCTGCTGTACTGAGCTTTGCATTTGGAACCAACTTTTCCCTGAGGCCTGGTTGAAAGCAATTCTCTGGTGCCATACTTCCCAACATGGAGGTGAAGAACTTTAAAGTTTGGGATTATCTCGTATTTGCAGCCCTCTTTATGGTTTCTTCTGGAATCGGAGTGTTCTTTGCTGTTAAGGAGAGAAAGAAGGCGCTTTCGAAGGAGTTCCTGGTGGGGGGAAGACAAATGACCTTTGGTCCTGTGGCGCTGTCTCTGACAGCCAGCTTCATGTCAGCTGTTACTGTCCTGGGCACCCCTTCTGATGTCTACCGCTTTGGGGCCTCCTTTGGGCTCTTCGCCATTGCCTATACTTTTGTCATCATCTTGACATCAGAGCTCTTTCTGCCTGTGTTCTACCAATCTGGTATCACCAGCACTTATGAGGTAAGATAGCTATTCCCCTATTCTTTATTTTGGAAGTTGGTATTCCATCTCCACTTGAACAATATTTTTGTTATTCTTGCTTTTTTTCTGTAATAATATATATCCTTTTAATGGTGACATGTGGAAATTGAAGAGTATTCACTTATTTTCAAGAAAAGACATTACAATATTATTGGGACAAGCTTAAGCTTTGGATACAAACACATCTATTCTTTCATCTGTAGAACAAACTGGAGTCAACACCATGAAGCTATGTCAGTGACATAATGAGAACTCACATAAAAACACCCAAGGCATTGCCTAACTTGTAAGAGATTCTCAATGAAAGAGAGTTAAAGTTATTATTTGTATTATTATTAACATCATTCTGAAAAGCATGCAGGACATGCGCCATGAATTTGTCATTTTCCAGCTAAGAACAGAGGTAGTGCAGATGAATGATTTAGTCAGGATTGCATAGTGAGTAAAGCCTACTGAGAACCTATTATGTCTGTATCTCTTTCCATTAGAAAGTAGAGCTGAGCACTCCAGTAAAAATTATCATTGTGCTCCAGTTATTAATGGGGAAATAGTAATGTTTTTAAAAAATTAAAACTATTTTAATAGGAATGAATTACTAAATAAAACACACATGGGGATTATTTTAATGAAAGGAAGATGACGTAGTTGTGTTTCGACTTTGCAATAATTCTCAAGAAAAATATCAAGTTAAATCATTGAATATGCATGTCCAATATTCAAGTGTGATTAGTAATCAGTTTCTATGAAAAAGGTGTTTATTTTTCTTACCAAACTTTATCCTTACTAAGTCCCAGCAGAGAACTCTTAACAGACCTTTTCTTTCTTTTATTTCTGTAAGCTAAATAATTATAAAGGGTTACTCTAGACCTCAAAGCCATTCAGGCAATTGTACACTTTCTAGAAGGTTTTGAAACTTTAATTCCACAGATGATTATATCCCTAAAATTCAACATTAACCTTCTCTCCCTTACCCAAAAAAGGAAATAAGGATTGGATCATACAACAGTTACTACCTAGGATATAGATCCAGGAGAGAATAACTAAATTTATGCTTAGTCTTAAAATATATGTACAGATACCCCCATTGTTCATTAGAGTACTTCTGAAAATACAAATATATTCTAGTTCTTTTTCCATTCATCTATTAAATTTGGACTCCCCAAGGCATTGCTAGCATTTTAAAAAGAATTGCCTGTGTGTGTGTGCGCACGTGTGTGTGTGTGTGTGTGTGTGTGTGTGTGTGTGTGTGTGAGAAAGAGAGAGAGAGGAAGACTTAGATTCAGAAAACATAAGTTCAATACCTAAATCCGTGGCTTAACAGCAAGATGACTTTGTGTGTTACTTAGCTCTTATCTACTCCGGTTTCCACATAGAAAATAACTGCCATATTTTATGAAGCTTTTGTGAAGTGTTAAAAAGCTTTTTAATTATTAAAACATGCCCAGATGTGAAAATCATTTGTACCACTAAACATTCCTTCAACAAATATCCATTGAGCATTTACTATGTCCTAGGCACACCTCTGGAGATAAAGCATTGAACCAAATATGAAACTGTAGGGATTTGAGACTCTGTTTTAATTATTAAATTAGTACAGAAATGGAAAAAAAAAGCACTTACAGTATCAGTGCCTCCATGAGACAAACATGGGTTGAAGAAGTTAATTACCTCTTGTTTTAAAATATATCTAAATGTGGGAATGCCTACAGGATTACATCATATGAATTTCATTTACAAAGTTTATTGCTCTTCATATATTTTGAAATTTTCCATAACCTAATAATAAGAAATCAAGGTTACATGTAAAGTACATATGAGGTTATTTTGGGATTGCCTCTTACTCTATAAGATTTAGCAGAATGGCATAGGGGTTAAGGTATGGACTCTAGACTCAGTCTATTTGGCTTTGGATATTAGTTCGGCCACTTGCTAGCTGTGTGACTTTGGGAAAATTACTTAACTTCTCTGTATTTAATTCTTACATATGTTAAAGAGTGATAATAAAATCACTTATCTCAAAGGATGTCTCTGCAGAGTAATGTGGTATCATATGCAAATACTTTTTTATTATTTTTTATTTTTTAATTACAGTTGACATTCATATGCAAATACTTCTAATACAGTCTGGTAAGCAGTAAATCTGACCTAAGAGTTTTGTATTATTATTATTATTATTATTATTATTATTATTATTATTATTATCTAACGATGCTTGAATTTGTTTCTTTGTTCATCTTACATTCCCTGTTCCCTATCCATAAATATTCTTTCTGGGATCTTATTAAGTCCTAAAGACCAAAGTGGGTAGAGTCTATTTCCACAACCCTTGAACTTGGACAGACCTTGTGATTTTTTTTTTTTTTTTTGACCAACAAAATGTGGCAGAAGTGTTGCGTGGAGCTTAGGTATCATTAGGCTCATAGCTTCTGCCTTTGCTTTCCTGGAATGCTGTCCCAATACTGCTGTGTCAGGGAGCTGTTCCAGCTGGTCTAGCTTCTGGAGTATGAGTTGAAACATGAAGGGAAACAAAGACACCCTAGCCAACAGCCATCACCAACTACCAGATGTGTTAGTGAGGCCATCTTGGACTTCCACACCCAGCTGATCTTCCGGTTGATTTCAACCCCACGAAAGCCCGGGGGAAATGAGTAGAGGAATCACCCAGCTGATCTTCAAAATTAGGAGAAGTAACACATCTTTGATTTTTAAGCCCATGAGTTTTGAGGTGGGTATCACACAGCAATAACAGTGGGATTTCAAGACTAAAATATGTCATCTGTACTACTTCATCACTATTCTGCCCCATGTCAAAACATAAGGAATTGTTCTCACTCTCAAGTTATAAATTAGGCTCAGCTCATTTCCAATATCATACATTTGCATTATCTTCCCTTCGTTTATAAATAATCTTGGTCTGGCTGGTGTGGCTTAGTGGATTGAGTGCTGGACAGCAAAGCCAAGGGTCACTGGTTTGATTCCCAGTCAGGGCACATGCCTGGGTGGTGGGCAAGGTCCCCAGTGCCAGGCAAGAGAGAGACAATCACACACACATTGGTGTTTCTCTCCCTTTCTTTCTCCCTTCCTTACCCTGTCTCTAAAAATAAATAAATAAAATCTTTAAAAATATAATTAGTCTCAACATGCTGTTTCTACTTCAGTTGATGTTATATTTTTAATTATACACTAATAAATTCAGATTATTTTTTTACCCTTGCCACTAGTTTAGAGGCTAGTGTCTACCTGCTCTTTCACTTTTCTTGGACTTGTGCAGTGAAATGGCTTCTGAACTCCTTACTTCTCTTTAATTCAAACTTTTTCATTGTGATTACATGGACTATTATTTCTGTATATCCTCTTTGGTAGTGGTTTTAAGCATTATAGACTACTTTTTAAGTAAGTTTCTTTCCTTTTATTTCTCCTTTAAATTATATTTGTGATATCATAGCAGTTATATTTAAATTTTGAGAAATTAGATGTATAGGTATAAGATTATTGAATCTTATTTTAGTACAGTAAGTGATGTTACAAAATGTTTGTTGTGAAATAGATATTTAGGGCCTGATAGGGTCTGAACCCATGTTATGAAGTCTTCTTTTAGGTCATTGTAAGGATTGGCCCATCCTCTCTGTGAGATGGGTCATTATAGTGTTTGGGCAGAGGCATGCCATATGTGATTGTATTTTGAGTATTACACTGATTGGATGTTGAGAATGATTATAGAATTTTGACTGGGGAAGCAGGGGTTCTAATTAGGAAGTTATTGCTGTAATCTAGGCTAGAGGTAATGGTGTTATAGTGGCAACAGAGGAGATGGTGCAAGTAAATACGTATGTTGTGAAAGTGGGGGGTAGGCCCCAGGATTATGTGATGAACTGGATGTGAGCAGGGGGAGGAAGTGAGGAGTAAAGGATGGCTCTGTGTTATTTGGCCTTGAACCAACACGAAAAGTGGCATTGCTATTTATTTCCTGAGATGGAAAAGAAGGCAACTAGAACAGGCTTGGGGTTTGAAATTAATTTAACATCATGATGGTAAATGTTACCTGTGCAGCCTGGAAAAAGGCAGCTTTTCTGTTTGACTTTCATTTTTCATTTTACAGTCTGTTGACTGTAGTAATAGTGATAGACACACTAAAGATGGCCACTGAATGCACTGAATGAGTTAATACATTCTTCCAGATGTGAAATTATGTGGTTGGAATAGTCTCCCTTATTTCATGGGTGAGAAACCAGAGGCTTAGATCAAAGAGTGAGATAGTGGCAAAGCTCACCCTAGAATTCAAGGAGCCTTATTTCTGATCTAGGCTTTTTAAAATGTATCTTTTCCTCCATACTGTCTTTCTAGGTTGATTTAACATAGGAAAACTATGGATCAGACAATAAAGGGTTTAGAATATGAAGCTTCCACGATACAGAAGAAATAAGGATTTTGAGAAAAAGAGGGACATGAACAGAGTTCCATGTAGGAGAATCAACCTGACTTGATGTGTGGTTGACAAAACAGGCGGAAGGACTGGTGTTCAGGAGTTCGATTAGGGAGCTACTGCAGTAATCTGGGAAAGGGAAAATAAAAGCTTGAGGTAAATTTTGGAGCAGTGGGAATATAAAAAGAAATGATGGTTTGGGTACATCCAGTAGAAAGACCCTGAGTAGAAAGCCAGAATACCTGGATTTTTTTTTCAAGCAACTGTTTATGTTTCCCTGGCCATCATGAGAAGCTTGAGCAAGAATTGAGTTTCAACATATTTTTTACTTTAAACAATCCCAATTTTTGTCCCATTCTGCCAAGTAGATAGCACAAAATCACATTATAAATCCAAAGCACTAAGTTCAAAGGAACACCCCCAAAATGAAAACTTCTTAGCAGCTCTATGTGAAACTCACTGACTTTTTGCACGTTGTTTATTCTCTATAGTACTTACAGCTACGATTCAACAAACCAGTTCGCTACGCTGCAACACTCATCTACATTGTGCAGACGGTAAGGGGAAGGGCGGCTGCAGATGTGGGCCTGTGGGCTGACAAGGCACAGGTTTGTGTGTTTCAGGGGGTAGTTAACCCAATTGCAAGGGAGACTTCATACTAAGAAACTACATTCTTTCAGGGATAGCACTTTCAAGATATGCGAATAATCGAGTCACCTGTTGCATACATATGCCCCATAAGTACGTACAAATAACAAACAAGTGTATATCAAAACCACGCAAAAAACATTTGCTTAAAATTCACATCAATTCTTAACTAACCTGTACCAGTTGCTTTGTATATAAAGATAGGAAATAGTCTGTTAACTGATTTCTTTTTCTTTTTTTAAATTGTTCAATTACAGTTGTCCCCGTTTCCCCCCCATTACTCTTCACACTACCCACCCCCACCTCCCACATTCAACCCCCTCCCACCATTGTCTTTGTCCATGGGTCCTTTATACGTTCCTTGACGACCCTTGCCCTTCTTTTCTCCATCATCCCCCTCCCATCTCCCCTCTGATTACTGTCAGTTTGTAACCGATTTCTTTTTTTAACCTAGCTGAGTTGAACCAGAAATACTCATTTTGTCGAAACTCATTTGAAGACAATATTTCCAAATCAATACTACTACTTTCTCCTTTTGGACTCCACTCCTGCCTCCCAGGCTCTGGGGTACTTTCATGTAGCCTCAAGCTTACCTGGGGCACCCGGCTGGTGCTTTTCCACTGCTCAGGAAGCACTTTCTGCTAAAAGATAATCTTCTTCCTGCTTCTTAATCGAAAATCCCACTCAGGGACTGAAGGATTTGAGGGAGACAAAATGAGGAAAATAATGCTCCTTGACCTGTTCACAGGTATTTGCCTTTTAGAACCCTCACACACATCTCTAAATGGTGAAATTTCATTTAAAATAGAAGGGGACTGCACCCACTTTCATCAGTGTGCGGTTGCCATTCTGGGATTGGAAGGTGTACCTGGTGTGCGGATGTAGTCTTCTTTGCACGGTACCTCCTCCTCACAGACGCTTTCCTCTTCACTCCAACATCCATATTTTGCAAACTGCTAACCATATTTATGCCACTGTGATGTGTGCTAGAGGTGGGGAGAGAGAGAGTGAATCGAAAATTTGAAACCCAGTTATCTATTCTTTGGAAGTACACAAAATCCTGCCATAAAATCTCAAAATTTGCAGCCATCTTAAAAGCCCCACCCTACTAGGTATTCCTCCATCTAATCCTTAACACCCCTTCTGCAAACTAGTACAGTGGTCACCAACTTCAAAATGAGAATGGATGGGAATGAAATGTTTGGCAAACAAGGTGAAGGAAAGAGATCTCTAAGGTCAATAAAGAACTTCCTAGGCAGCTTTCCTTTCCGTGTCGTTTTTCTCAGTGTTCACCTAATTCTTGTTTCTCCACCAGATTCTCTATACAGGAGTGGTGGTGTATGCTCCCGCGCTGGCGCTCAATCAAGGTGAGTTGTCGACGTGTCCTTGGGTACAGTCCACCATTTCTGTGCCTGCATTCTCCCCTTGAGAAATAAACCATAAAGAATTTTGGGGAGACATTCCTGTTTTTAGGCTGCTCTGAATTACTGTAGGAGTCACAATATAAAGTTCTCAAACTGGAACCGTGAAAGTACTGCAGACAACGATTGGTTTTGCTCACATGGTTCCACACACACAATTTAATTGTTGTTTGTTTTGTTTTGTAATCACTGTAATGATGGCAGGTTTGGTATTGTATAGACACATGACTAAGTAAGGTCACCTGCATAAATGGTGATTTCTCAGTGATTTCATGAAGTTGTTAATCTGAGCACAAAAATAAAACGTGCTTGAAGTAATTACTTCAAAATTAATACTTGACCCCTTTGAGAGAATAGAATCCTGGACACAAAAAGGGAAAAGAATTGAAATAAGTTTCATAATGATATCTATCAGATTGAAAGTTCTCAGTATTCAATTGAATTAGGGTACCTACTTATATTACAAAATATCAGTTCATGGCTGATGTTTAAAGTAGTCACACTAACTTTGTTAATGAAAAATAAACACAAGTATTTGGTGCAGATCACAAGCTCCAGAATTTTAGGAGAGAAAATTCGACTTTTAACATTATGTGAAATTTATAAACTGTGTTGATATATAGTGATATAATAAAATAGTCTTACCAGAAGTGAGAAAATTTAAGAAAAAACTCTAATTTTATTTTCATTTGCCCACAAAGAACACTGACAAAAATATTAATGTTTTCCCTTGTAAAGCTTGCTCTTTTGCTTTTCTCAGAAAAACTCCTTTTCAAATTTTTCTCCTTTTGCAGTGACTGGGTTTGATCTCTGGGGCTCTGTGTTTGCAACAGGAATTGTTTGCACATTCTACTGTACTCTGGTATGTACCTAGTCGTGAAAAAGTATTTAGCACTATCTCTTAATGCAGGATAAGGGCAAATCTCCAGCAGCAGGGCTTCTAAATATAGCAGAAATTGCTATTCTGAAATTAAACACAAGTATGCCGGCTTATCTGTTACTATTTCCTGAGGAAGGTGCTGTTGTTTTATCTAAAACTATTTTTGGTATAAACCATTAGTGGAATTTAAGCTCTGAGCTCATTTGAGAAAGCCACGGCTAAGAGAAGACTTAATGAATAAAATGCCTTCTTGATCAGAGGATTAGGTGACCCAATGCAACTTCTGAGAAAAAAAAAAAGCTCATTAATAATGATTCTCCACCATGAGTAGAGTTCGTACTTCCCTGTGTAATGGTTGAGAAATACGAAATGCAGGTGAGAATAATCAAGGATGGCTGGCATTTTGTAACCCGGAGCATTCCACAGCTTGCTTTTGTCTCCTATTTACGCATTTGGCTTTACACACGTTCAGTCTTTAACTGAGGAACCTGGTGGTGTAGGCAACATATTTATATAATTGCTACAGTTAGTTTAGTTCAACAAACATTCCTGGAGCGCCTCTTATTTGCCATGCCCTGCGATGGAAATCTCTCTTCTCCTGAGTCATTGGCACCATGTACAACCCAAAGGCTATAAGTAACCAATTAAGAATGTGGCAATGGTTCCCTAATAGTTGGATTCTCTTTCCTCCTTTTTATAGAGAAATAAAGTACTTGATATGTTATCGTGTAGTAGAACTACATGTATTTTGGCATTATGCGCATACCACATACTTTTTAAATATATATCATGGGAATATATAAATAAAAATGCCCCATCTCTCTTTTTCATACTTGCAGTTCTCACCACTTGTTTACACTGCAGAGTTTTATCTTAATTTGTTTCCATTCCATTCCCACTACCATACCATTCTACTCCAGACACACAGCTCCTCCCTAGGTTAAAAATAGGCTCCTGTTCCTTAAGCATCTGGCATTATCTGAGATTAGTTGCTCTGACATACCTGCTCATACAATGATAAGGAGATACATTGCTAGGGATGCTAAATGCTGACTTCTCAGCAACAATAGTGAAAGACAGAAATAGTGGAATAACATCTTCGAAGCACTAAAGTGAAAAAAATTGTCAACTTACAATTGTGTATTTAGCAAACCAGTATTTCAGGAGCTGACCCTCAAGAACCAAGAGAACTTACCACTAAAATATCTTCACCTGAGAATAACTTGAAGGAAGTACTGTGGGAAGAGGAAAAATTATCCAGTTTTAGATAAAAAAGTAGTAAAATAATAAAATAATAAACATTTAGAAAGTCTAGCCAAACAATTTTTGGTACTTAATGATAATAATAATTTTAAAGTATAGTGTAATTTATATAATATCTAATTACATGTAAAATTTTATAATATTAAAGTATAATAATTGTTATTATTACATGTAATTTGGGGATTAAGAAAAAATAATTACCAATTGGACAACAATAGTGTGTAAAATCAAGAAGAGACTAAGCAGACTTAAAGATTTTATAACCCTTGAATTGACATTTCTTAAATTTAGACTCTAAATTAAAAATTTCATAGGGACTCATTTAAATGAAATGATCAAAGTAAAAAAAATGGAATTAAAATAATAACTAAAGAAAACCTCAACCGATTTAAGCAAGAGAAGAAAAGTGGGAGGGTGAAGCATAGAGAAAATAGAACAAATAGAAACCAAAAAATAACATGTCAGAAATAAGTCTGGATATTTTAATAATCAGAATAAGCTAAAATGAACTAACTCTATTACTTCTTAATTGGTTTCAGTGCTTCCCTCCACCCTATAGGCCTGGGACAGATTAATCTGGAAACATCCAGTTCTTCAAGCCACTTGACTGAACTAATTCTCTTTGTGCTTCCCATTGTTTACAGGATAAAGTATAAGCTTCTTAGCCTAGTACTGGAAACCTTTCTTTCTGTGAATAAATCCACCCATCTAATCTCTTCCCACCACACCCCTGTTCCTTCTCTCTGCTCTCTAGCCAGGTTAGAAGCTTCCATGGCTCACCAAATGGTGGCTTGTGTCTAACACTTTTGCTCAGACACACTGCAGACTCTTTACACCGGTAATCCTGTGGCTGCCTAGACTAAAACAAACGGTGGAATAGATTAAGGAAATAGGAAGTGATACTTGCCATTCAGGGGTATGCAATCTAGTAAACACTGGATGTCAAACAACACAGACTGATTAAATACTTAGTGACACTATGGCATAATCCTGATTAGTGGTGTGTGTGTATGTGGTTGTGTGTGCACACACTCATGTAGGTGTGTGTCTTGCTACGTGAAGGATTCATAGAGTCAGAGCAATTTGCAGGGTGGTTATAACCTATCATTTAATGAACTACTGATAAAGTGGTTTGTTCTCTTGCCTCATGTCTTCCTGAAGTTCAGGTATATGCATTGTTTTGCATAACCAATGTGAAATAGTCTCTGAAAACAACAGTCTTTGACATTTGGTCTTTATATCACTATCTCTGATGCTGAGATTTCAGTTTGGAAGTTTCAGTGTCTTTAGAGGAAGTCAAAATGCTACTATTTGGGAGGTGGGAGGTAAGAAACTGACTATTTTTCAAATCAGAATCTGAACATAATACACAAATCAGGTGCCTCTGGTAGGAACTTTAATATATTTTTAATTTTTATTTTAATTGTAATTTCAAAAGAAATAATGGGACAACCCTAATATCATCTTTCTTCTTAAGATGAAGATGAAGCCTGTCATCTTTTCACAGAAGTTCTTGACACTCTGGAGGAGTAACAGGGGAAGATAATTCTATTTTTTATTGTTAAAAATACCATGTCCTTTCATTCTCACAGTGCTATTCATTTTCAAAGCTCTTTTAAATACATCACTTCATTTAATCTTTCACAATTTGCTCATTCCACCCTTGCCAAGGTGCTACGGAATTTTATAACTGGGTTATTCCATCAGTCTCTTCCTTTCCTCTTTTCTTCTTATCCATATGTTCTCAACTAGAACTGCACGTTAGAATCACTTGGGGGAACTTTCAAAAAACACTGAGGACTGACTCCTACCCCAGACCTCAGTTTATTCAGAATCCTTGGGAAAGGGGCTCAGATATTATTTTGTTTATTTGTTTGTTTGCTTGCTTTCAGGTTCTCCAAGGAACTCTAAGCACCTCCCTCTTGTCCAATCACACTGCCCTGTGTTGTACTGTTAGATCCATCTTCCTGAACTTCTGGTTCACTCAATCCACTATTTGACCATCCTCTGGCTCTTAAAACTCCTTTCTCCATGAATATCCACAATCTATCATACTTTCCTAGTTCTTTCTTCTTCTAAGTATTCTACCATTTCAGCTTTCCAAAATTTATTCATTGTCTCTAGTTTTACAAAAAGAAATCTCAGGTTGCACAAGCCAGGCCTGGGTGATTATCCTCATTTCCCCCTCACTTGTATTCAGTTAATCACAACCTATTTTTGGCTCCCACATATCTTTCAAATCCATCAACTCCTTTCTATCTCTGCCTTACTTCAACCTGTTGTCACATGGGCAACTAAAATAAACTCCGACTTGCTCTCTCCACTCCTGTTCTGCTGTGGTCCTTGCAATCTACTGTCCACCCAACTACCACTGAAACTACTGTGGAACAAACAAAAGTTTTCATCACATAAATCTATTTAATACTCTCTTATTGGTCTTAAGAAACCATTTAGGTGGCCTTGTCATAATCTGTGTGTTCTGGTCTCCATCAAGTTCAGCAGCCTCCCTGTGGGCACTCAGTATATTCCTCAGTCTGTGTTCTTTACATCGTCAGGCAGCCATGCTTCTCCTTGCTTCTCCTTGCTGCTCCCCACTCCTCTGTGTTCTCTGGACCTGGTAAACTCCCTCTCACTCTTCAGAGCTTGGCTCCAATGACACTTTCTTAAGAACAGATCAGGACTCCATGCTATATGCTTCAGTTACACTTTCCACAATTTTAAGTTAAAAACTATATTATTGTCTAGTATCCGCTTCTACCACTGGATTTTATTTATTTATTATTATTTTTTTAATATTTTATTTTTATTATTTATTTATTTATTTACTTATCTTTAGAGGGGAAGGGAAGGAGAGAGGGAGAGAAACATCAATGTGCGGTTGCCTCTTGTATGTCCCCTGCCGGGAACTGGCCTGGCAACCCAGGCATGTGCCCTGACTGGGAATCGAACCGCGATCCTTTGGTTCGCAGGCCCGCGCTCAATCCACTGAGCTACACCAGCCAGGGCCGCTTCTACCACTGGATTTTAAAGGACGTTAAGGGAGTTAATTCAGAAATTAAGGAAGAAATCTGTCTCTGTTAATTCCATACTTAACATCACACATGGCATGTAAAAGGTGCTGAGCAACTGTGCTGGAAAAAAAAGAAAGGGAAAAAAAGAAGAAAGGAAGGAAGAAAAAGGAAGGAAGGGAGGGAGGAAGAAAGAAGAAAGGAAGGAAGGAAACATGGACCATATCAACAGAGTTGGAAGAATTGCAGGCTTCACATTGAGAACTCACACCCATTCTCTCCATTCCAGGGAGGACTGAAAGCAGTGGTGTGGTCAGATGCATTTCAGATGGTTGTCATGTTTGTGGGCTTCTTAACAGTTCTCATTCAAGGATCAGCTCAAGTTGGTGGACTTCACAGTGTGTTAGAGCAATCAGCAAACGGATCTCGACTAAATATAATTGAGTATGTTCAATGCTACTTTTTCATGTTTTATAAAGATTTAGTTGCATGACCTAATCCTCTAAAAAGTATTTGTTCACTCTCTTCTCTCTGCCTTGTAGCTTTGATATAGATCCTCTCAGGCGACACACTTTTTGGACAATATCAGTGGGAGGAACTTTTACCTGGCTCGGGGTCTATGGAGTTAATCAGTCAACCATCCAGCGATGCATTTCTTGCAAAACAGAAAAGCATGCCAAACTGTAAGTTATTAATAAAAACATTTCCGTGTTTTCTCTGCCCTTATTGGGTATTCATTAATGCTTCCTAATGTTGTGTGCATATAAGAGAAACAGAAAAATTCATTTAACCCTTCCAATAATATTTTGAGGCATGTATTATTACTCCCATCTCAGCAAAGAATTATTACAGCTGGGATTTAAACTTATTGGTATGCCTGTCTTTGTTCTCCATCATTTTCTGCCTCTATTTATTGAGAGATTACAGGGTTAAATTAGGTGCTGTGTGTAGCAATGCAGAGGTAAACAGCATATATTGCTTAGTTTCTGTGATGAGATGATGCTTATCACTTACTAAGCATGTGGTTTCTTCAACTACTGTTTTTCTTTTGATGGCTATACCTTTAAATTTCTCAATGAGAGATTTAAAAAGAAGAGGCAGGTCATAATGGGGCTTTAGGCACCCCAAGTTTTGCCAGGTCTGCACGTACTCTGATGGACTCCAGCAGGCACACAGCTTGTCAATCCTTTTCCAAGCCCTGAAAGTCAGCTGCACTCTCGAATGGGGACCAAGAGAAAGGATGCACTCTTCTGCAAAACTGGTGGAGATAAACTAACATGTCATCTAAAATGAGCATTTCATCCTCGTTGCTGCCATCCAAAGTTCCAGCTGCCCCTGACTTGCGGGGTGCCTTTCAACTTTTCCTAGAGCGGGAAAGAGTCATTGAGAATATTTCTGCAACTGACTTTAAAGTATTTTCAATGCATACTTTCTTATTTAAACCAAATGGAATGAAGTTGCTTGGACATGGTTCACCAATTTGTAATTTAAATTCTAAAAGTGAATATATCACTTTATATGCTTCACACATTCTTGGAAGGAAGAAGTGAAAGCATTACTAGTGTTTCAGGAATTCACTAGTAACATGTATATCAGATGATAATACATAATATTAACAAACTCTCTAAACATATGATCATCACTTGATCATATAGCTGAATTAATGAAAATGTATTAATGTCACACATGTCTTTGATATTAAGATTCATATAGAATTAAAATTCACTTAAAACTCTGCTTTAAGATAAATGAGAGTCAAAGGTACAATTTATATGCTAGGACTGTTCATAGGAAAAGGTGCTCTGAGGGTAGGAGGGGTTGAGACCGGTTATCAGATCCTCCCCAGCATTATTTCATCTCCCCGCTAAGATGAGTACATCCACATCCACACACACACTTATCTTCTATTCCCATTGCCCCTTTTTTTATTTTCTTTATATTTCTTATACCTTAGATGTGAATCAAAGACAATCTCATTCATTTAGTTCATGTCAGAGATTATTATTTGGCTCCAATCCAAGAATATCACCTCTATGAATATGGGTTCTGTGTGCTCACTGCTTGCTATACCCGCAAGTGCCCAGAAGAAGCTGGTACAGAGAGTTTGCCTGAACACAACCAATGCAATTCATAGGTATTGATCACTTTATGTATCAAGTGTATTCCCAAAAGGCTATCTCTAATTCAAGCCCTCCACAAACACAAAAACAAATGAAACTCAAAGATTAACATTGTAAGACTACCCCCAAGGGTTACCCCAAGTAACTTTTGATGCAAAACTCTTTGCTAATGTAAATAATGTAAAATAGACACTAATCAATGAGATAGTTATTGAACATATTTGCTTTAAGAATGAATACTTAGATTTCAGGGCTTTCTGAATGTCAGGTATACCTCTACAGCATAGGCTTTAGGGGACTTTGAAATGAACGTGTTCTCCTTACACTTGAATGTGGATGCATTTAATCCCCTTCATTTAATGACCAGATCCAAGAAAGTGCCTAGCGCTTCTCTCCTGGTCCTCTGCAACCGGAGCCAGAAGGAGACTTTTTATTCTCTCAGGCATTGCAAAGCTAGCCTGCTTTCAAGTCTATTTTCAGATTAAGAAAATGAATAAATATTTTACCTTCACACAACAGTAATAAATACAAAATAACCATAGGCTACTGCAAAATCACATGCATACTATAATTAAGCATATCTATGTGCTATAAAATAAAACAAATTGCTCCCCAAAATATGGATAAAATTACCTTAAGGCTCTTCACACTTTCTATTTTTTTTAAATAAAAAAACAAAAAAAAATCCCATCAACTTCACATTTCATCTGAATTAACCCCCAAAATGAATATTTCCAAAACTTATTTATGTCCGCATTCATCTTCTTATTCCTCTGGAAGAAAATATGATAAAATGTAAGTTGGCTTTTTGACAGTTTCCTGAATTGAGTGGGAGGGGCATCAGTTGAAGTTATACGTGAGTGATCGTTATGTGAAATTTCATCTAAGAAAATAGATCCTCACACCACACACTGAGGCTTTGCAGAGAAACTCCCAATCAAAGAAAAAAATCCATCAAATCTACTTCAATCAAATCTGGTACCCAGTCTAAAATTGTAATGTTCTCAAATAAAAAAACAAGAGCAAAAGTATAAAATGTAATAATTCTTGAAGGCTGTCAAGTTTTATTTTAAAACAACAAGGCTCAAAAAGCTTTTACCTTGAGTCTTTGTAATATGGAATAGAGGCTACTGATAGACCTGTGTGTTTTTTTCTAGAGCCTTGTACTTCAACTTGTTGGGTCTCTGGATCATTCTGTTTTGTGCTGTCTTCTCTGGCTTAATCATGTACTGCTACTTCAAAGACTGCGACCCTTGGACTTCTGGCATTGTTTCAGCACCGGACCAGGTACATGTCAGGCCCCCAGGGAACAGCTGAAATGAGGGTGCTTCTAGCCGTTGATGGGTAATGTGGGCTCTTCCTCTTTTTCCATCTGGACCACAAGACTACATTTCTTTTCTCTCCTCCTGGGTGATGTCACTACACCTTAGGTTCTAATATGAAGGATTGGACATGTAAAACAAAAAAGGTACCTCACCTTGCCCTTGAAGACAAGGCCAGGAGCTAGGGCAAGGCTGAGGACAGAGAAAGGTGAGATGAACTAAAGGGTTTGGTTGTGAAAGCTACCTTTCAACTCTTTCAGGACATCTCAAGGTTGATTAATTATGCTTTGGTCTCAAATGTAACAAAATGACCCATATTTCTCCAATGCTTTGGCTCATGTCTTCTCATCATAGCTTAAACAATATCACCCTGATATACTCCACTAAACATTCTCTTTAAAATTCCCTTTGTAGACAAACGTTCAGGAGGACCAGTCATCCTCCTGAATTTCTCCTCTGTCTTCCCCTATATCTTCAGCTGTCTTCCCCTATTTTATGGGGCTTCTCTCTCACAAATCAGGCTGCAAAGTAGGACCATAGCACCTAGATTCCCTGAAGACCTGCTTTAAGCATTTGTTTCTAGGGTTTACTCGCTAAAGTTAAGGGTAAACAGACAAGAAAATATCATACATTGCAAACAAAAGAAACATTTTTAAAGTCTCTGAACCTTCTAAAGTTTGTCCAGCCCTTTTTTCCTGATACTGTCTCTTTTATGCCCTTCCCCCTTCTTTACAGCTGGACCTCAGGTCCATGGAATCAGATTGGTCATAACCTCATTTGCTAGTTTGTAACAACCTTAGTCCACGCAAACTCCTCTGTTATTATTAATTGTGCATTTTTCACTTTCTTTTGCTAAAAAGCTACATTTGCACAGGTCAGACACTGCTGATGAGACCACTAACCCTATCTTGTTTGCCTCCTCGTCAGCTGATGCCGTACTTTGTCATGGAGATATTTGCCTCAGTGCCTGGACTACCGGGACTTTTTGTGTCCTGTGCCTTCAGTGGAACTCTGAGGTTGGTGCATTGACAGCACTCCACCGTGAGGGTAATGATGGTGCAACAAGGGTGATTAGGTGATGGTGGTAGTAAATCCCTAGGTATTTACTGAGTACTTACTGTGTGTCAACTGCTCTGCTAAATGCTTTATGTGTGTTTGCTTGTTAGTTGTTATACTACACATGAGGATGAAACTTTACTCACATTATCATCAGTTCAGAGATAAGAAAACTGAGATCTAGCGAGGTAGACAACTTACCCATGGGATATAGTAAACTGCAGAGGCAGGGTGTAAATCTAGGTGTGCCTGCACTCTAGACCTTTCTTTTATCTTATCAACGCTGTCTGATGCCAACTGCCCCCACAACTGCACATCACATTTACACTAGGCAGCTCACTGCCATGGTATTTACCATCCAGCCACAACGTATTTCTGCAGATCCATCCTTTGCAATCCATTCTCCCCATTTTCACGAGCACACTCAGGCAGCTAACAACTCCCATCCTCCCTATGTAGACATTATTCTAAGGTTATGCCAGGCACAGTTGGTGACAGTGGGGACATGGGGATACTGTGGAGAATAAGGCTGATATTTCTCTCATATAGACTTTGCATTCTAATTGACATAGAAAGTGGACAATATATAAGTGAACAAGATAAATAAGATATAGTTTGATGACAAATAATATAAAGGAAATAACAGAGTGATATCCTAGAGAGAGGTGAGGCCTGGGGGCTTCCGTTTTTAATAGTGTCTTTAGGAGCCTCCTCTTTGGGTTTGTGATTTGTGTGATGAGATTGAAAGCATGTGAAGAGCACAGGCAGGCTTACAGGCAGGGGGAGGAGCAAATTCCAAAGCCCCCAGAAAAGAAACTGTGTGGAACATGTCAGGAACAAACAGAAGGGTTAAAGCTGAGGAACTGGGAGGACAGCAGATGTGAATGAGTTTGAAGAGGTGAACAGGCACCAGATCATGAAATTGTAAAGAGTTTGCATTTCAAATTAAATGGGAAGATGTTAGAAGGTTTGAAACAAGAGAGTGAGTGATGCCATACAATTGAAGACTCAGTCGTCTAAGTGGGAAAGGGCTTATAATAAAAGCCCAAGCAGTAAAAGTGAGTGACTCATTAGGAAGCATTTGTCTTAGTCCAAGTGAGAGATGACAGTGAGTTGGAGAAGGGTAGGGGCAATAGTATTGAGGGCAATGCACTAAAGCAGCAAGGTAGCGTCATTACTTTCCTTTAACCGGACCTATTGCCTTTAAGAACCAGAGACTCAGCTAGTGAGAAAAGTCTTATTTCCCTTCCTGGAACTCAGTTGCACAGAATCAATTACAGGATTGGTTAAAGGCCAAGTTTAACATAGTAAATTGATCAGGGCCAAAATTCAAGCAGTATCAGAGGATAAAAGTAAAAACTGTATCTTATCCCTCAAATCCCTCAAATCCCACCCCATAGAATTAACCACTGTTAATAATTTCTTGTTAACAAATCAGAAAATTTCTTTGCGTATGTGAACATATGTACCTTTTAGCATACAAAAAAGAGATCACATTGTATATACTATTCCATTTTTTAAATTAACAAATTTAAACATCTTTCTGTATCTGTAGATCTACCCTGTTCATTGTTTGATCTACCAGTCCTTTGATGTAAGGCATAACTAACAATGCGTATGTCTTAGTTTGTTTAGGCTGCTGTAACAGAATACCGCAGACTGGGTGGCTTATAAACGTTGAAAATGTATTAATCATAGTTCTCAGGGCTAGGAAGTCTAAGATCTGGGCACTGGCAGATTGGGTGTCTGGTGAGGACACACTTTCTGGTTCAAATGTGGCTGCCTTCTTATTGAGCCCTCACACCTTAGAAGGGATGATAGAGCTCTCCGAGGGGTCTTGTTGATGGTCTCTCACTAATCCCATTCATCAGGGCTCCACTCTCACTATCTGATTAAATGTCAAAGCCCCCCACTCCAAATACTGTCCATTGGGAATTAGGCTCCAACATCTGAGTTTTGGCAGGACATAGCATACCACATTGTATGTCTTTCTGAAATTGTGCAAGGATTTATGTAGGCTACATGATAAGAAGTGGAATTACTGTGTTAAACTACATATTCACTAAAAGTTTTCATGGACATTGCTAAACTAACGTCCAAAAATTCGTACTATTTTATACACTGAAAAGAAAACACTAGTGTAACTCTTTCCCCACACTACTATCAATACTGAGTGCTATGAACTGCTAAACTTGTCAGCCTGAGAGGTGAAAAATGGTAACTAATTTAACTATGAATTCCCTTCATCATAAATAGGATTGACAACCTTTCCCTGATTTCGCTGGCCATTCGTTTTCTTTTGTTTGTTTTGAAAAATACCAATTCATTTACTCAGGAATTTTTTTTCTTTGGAGTTTTCCTCCTTATAAATCTGAAAGTACTTTTTGACATGTCTTGTTTTTCTCACTTGTTCTTTATGCATTGGCTTTATTAATGGTATTTTGAGTATATGGAGATTTTGTTTTATATTTATTAATCAATTCTTTTACACTACAGTTTCTAGTTAATATCTTTCTCAGAAAGGCTTCCATGCCATGATTATAAATAATCATACAGACTTTATTCTAATATATTAATGCTTTTGTTAGATGTTAAATATTAAATCACCTAGACTACACATATGACATGAGGAATGGAGTTTCTGACCCATATTTTTTCTCAGTTAGTTACCAGTTGTCCCATTATTTTTTACTAAAAACCAAAAAAATCTTCTCACTACTGATTTGAAAAGCCATTTTTAGTACATCCTACATTTTTTGATGTGTTCAGGACTTCTTCTGGATTCCCTTTTATATTCTTTTGATCTACTCGTCTACAGTTATGCCAATTCCAATAATTTTAGCAATTGTGCTTTAAAATATGATTTAAAATCTGGGAAGCTCAGAATTATTAATTACCTTTCTTTTACAGAAGTCCCCTTGATATCTAGGTTTTTTTTCCTAATTATTTTCAAGTATTATTTTAATTTTTTGTTAGGATTTGATTGTACCAAAATCATGATATCTGCAAATATTTTTGCATTTTTCTCTTTTTTAAGTAATTATGCTTCTATGTTAATTCTCACATATGACTGTGCTTTGAGGCCAAAGATCAATTGAGGAATGGCAGAAATCCTTGTTTTGTTATATAATTTAAAGGGAATATTTCTTGGATCCTATCATTAAACATGATTTTAGATTTTGATTTGAAAAATATATACATTTTAAAATATTTAAATAAATTAATGAAATTGTAAAAAAGGACAAAAATGCATATATTTATTCTACTTTTAGGAAATATTTTTATCAGGAAGAATATTAAATTTTGGTAAAATTTTGGAAATTTTAAAATGGATACTTTGAAAATTTTTAAGCTTCGACATATTACTATTATGTTGACAAATTTTCAAACTAGAAACTTCTTGAATCCATACAATGACTGCAACTTGCTAATGTAGTGATTTTAATTTAGCATACTGTTGAATATTTTACTCTGTTTTTTCAGAATTCTGAATTAGCAACACAAAGTGATATTGTTCTGGGGTGCTGGCATCAGGACCTCAAGGAAACTAAAGGCAGAAACAACAAGCACTAGAGGATCACACACAAGCAGGGGTGACGCTAGCTTTTCAGTTTGTCCCTTTCCAGAGAGCGCTCTTTATTTTTTACTCTTACTTCAAGGCTGACTTTCTTCAGACTCCTAAAATATAGCTGTCAACAGATTAAACCCCTTAAAGATTCCAAGAAAGGGAGGCCCTCAGGAATATATATCATAGAGAAACTACTTCTGCTATAATGTTCAGGAGGGTATTGGATTAGGCAAAGGGGAAAAAAGAATAGGATAAAGACATGGTGGTGGAGAGATAGAGGAAACAAAACTTTCTACCGTCTTGTAGCAGTTTTAGAATTTGAGAAATTGACATATGAATAATACAAAAACAACCTGCAAAAACAATCCAGCAGAGGTTCTAAAAATCCGATCCTTCTGGGCCAAATTCAGCTTTTTATTCCCTCCTTCACAGTGGATTCAAGGGTTAACCATAATATTTGCAACTTTCACATAATTAATTTTGAGACACACGTGTTGGGAGCATGGGTGCTCCTTTTATTTGATCACCGCCTTTCCTTATTTGACTTCCATGGAGCTGCAAGGAACATGTACCAGGCCTTGATTCTCAGAAAAATAAGAATGATATGTACTTACAGTTTCGATTCCCAGGAATGGGTCTTACGAAGTTTGTACTTACTATATCTGTTGTTTAGGGATGGAACTATTAAATAATGCATAAGATGGACCCTTGGAACTATTCCAACTGAAGTAACCTACAGCTAAGATTAACAGTACTATTATCCAGCATTACCAATAAAAGAAGTTTCCATTTTCTTTCATACCTTTGGCACAGCTATAACAAGTCTTCAAATGTGAATTGGAGGATAACAAAAGACCTAATAATGAATGCCAATGGGAAATTTACAAATGGTTGGCCAGGTTTTGTTCACCATCTTGTTACTTTTCTAGAACTTTTGTTTGTGGTTGTGATTTTGCCTCATGTGAATTTATATAGTTATCTATTCTACTAGCTGAAATATTCCTGGCCTCTATAAGGAATTCAATAGGTTTCATGTTATTCTGCAAAGAAAGTGACAACTTTCAGGTCCTCTCTCACCTCAACAAGTTTTAGAGCCATAAAACTGAACTCTGGTGGGAAAGTCAGAGCTTTTATGAGTTTAGGTCTTTGGCTCCTTCCCAGCCTTATCTTTTGTCGTTTAACCCCTTACTGATTGCTGGCTAGCCACTCTGATGGCTGCAGATTGTTGAATGCAACAAACTTTCAGACATTTAAATACAATTTTCCCTTTGTTCTAGAACATCTTTTTCTCAATTTGCATGGGTGTTTTCAGTTCCTATTTTAACCATAACTTCCTAAGGTGAGAATCTCCTAACTTCATATTGGTTTAGGTCTCTGCAAGACATGTTCTCCTAGCACTTTATTTTCCTTCATAACAGTTTATACAATTATTAATCAATCACACAATTGTTTGTTAAATGTCCCTGCATCCAAAACAAGTGGAAGTTCACCATTATATGCCTAGTACCCAGCATGAACAAACAGATGCATGAATGGTTTTAATACATTAATTAATATTAATGAATGGCAAAGTGAACTGACACCTGGGTTAGGATAGTCTCTACATCTCACTTCAAGTCTAACCAACCTAAGCCTTCCATCATACCATACCCAAGCATGCACGCGCGTGCACGCGCGCACACACACACACACACAATCTCTCTGCTACTGCTTGACAACTCATTCAACATCTTGTTAAGAGAAATGAGTGGGAGTTAAAACATGAAAACCTAGCTTGTTCAGTGGAGTCTGTGGGAGAACTGAGAGAACATTAAGCAGAGAAGCAGCTTTGAGGAGTGTGTAGACAGGCCATGTGGCTCCCCTGGAGTTCCAGAATGAGGATGTTTGTTGGCATCTGTTGTGCCAGAGTACTGCCTTATCTATTTGCCCTGGAAAACAGGGCAGGCTGGTGGCTTAGCTTTATTTAGCTTGGACCGTGTTCTCACTTTTCTTTCCCTGTAGCACCGTGGCTGCCAGCATCAATGCCTTAGCAACAGTGACCTTTGAGGATTTTGTCAAGAGCTGTTTTCCCCATCTCTCCGACAAGCTGAGCACCTGGATCAGTAAAGGCTTATGTAGGTAGAGCCAGTGAATCTTCATCCCGTATCATGAAATGTATGTGTGTGGTACATGTCAAAATCCTGCAGGTGCTATTCAGAACACTGGCACAAAAGCATGTGAGATACATAAGGAAACTCACATACAGATTCTTACACTTGCAAAGGTACCAGGAGGTACCAGGAAAGCATGACCAGCTAGCTTACCTTTCACCACCGTTATTTTCCTCACTCTTTTGTGCTTGCCCTCCATTCTAGATTCATCACTTCAGTATCTTTTGATTATGTTATGAACTGATTATGCTATGTATTGACCACATTAATTCCTCCATTTGGGATATTATTCTGCTCACCATGGCCAGTCACTTTGTCTAATAAATCCAAATACTTTATTGCCAAATTCCCATCAACATCACCTCAAAGAATAATTTCTTCTTGCTTAATTATACGATTGTGTATTATAATTATAATTACTATCATACTTATTATCTTAATTATAGTTTTATACAATTTACTTCTAAGTATAAATAAATCATTTACTTGTTTACTTATTATAGGAAATATAGGTAATTTGGAATATATAAACTTTTAAAATAAAGTTGTATCTATGTAATCCTGTCACCTGATTTTTTAGTTTAAAATTAAAAAATGTTTCTATTGTTACTTTTTTTTTTTACAAGAAAATTTGCTCTCTATGTTTAGCTTTTCTTTCAGCATAACTTTAAAATAAAATATATTGCACTCTCTCTCATGGGACTGCATTACGTCTGAAAATGCATTTGGGAAGAATTGACACCTTTGTAAGATTTACGTATAACAATAGCATTGAATTTTTTCCATTTAATAATATAATAATTTTGATTCTAGATATTAATAACATTCATGCCTTCCTCTTCCTCTTGCTTGCCCTCCTCCTTGACTTCTTATTCCCTTCCCCTCCCCTTCTCTTCTTCTTTTTCTTCTTCCTCTTCCTCTTCCTCTTCTTCTTCTTCCTCTTTTTCCATTGATGTTGTGAATGAGATGCTTTCTCCATCTCTCCTAAACTGTCTATAATCAATATGGAAAAGCTGTAGCTTTTTGTTTTTGTCTTATAAAGCATATATCTTTCCATTTACCCAACTGTTGTTGATTTCCAAATTTTAATTGGCTTTCCAGTAAGTATGGCCATCGCCTCCTAATATTGGTAGCTTTCTCATCTCCTTATTCTCAAATTTAGGTTGTTTGTCCTTCATTTTTTTCAGGTTTTCTCTCATTCCCATACCTTTGTTCTTTTTTTTTTAACTCTTAATACCTGAAGAAATCGTTTTCCCTCAGTTAATTCTGAATTCTCCACAAAGTAAAGTTTTAACTGTAATAATTTTAATTCTGCTATTGTATTTTGCCCCTTAAATTTTATTATGAAAATTATATCATGCAACAAGGTTTAAAGCCTTTTACTATGAATTCCTATATATATGTCATCCATTAACATTTTTCTAAACTTACTTTTCCTCATATCCATCTAGATCTCTATCCATTTAGTAATCCACCATATTTAAATACATTCCCCTAATTTTTGAGATGCATATTATTAACTAGAATTAAATAAGTGTTTAAAGTTTTCTTTTAAAATATTTTTTTGTTGTTATTCTATTACAGTTGTCTCGATTTTCCCCCTTAGCCCTCCTCCACCTATCCCCCCAGTCAATTCCCACACTGTTGTCCATGTCCGTGGGTCATTCATTCATGTTCTCGTCTAGTCCCTTCCCCTTCTTTCCATGATTCCCCCCCATCACTTTCAGTCTGCTCCATGTTTCCATGCCTGTGCTTCTATTTCGTGCATTAGTTTATTTTGTTCATTAGATTCCACTTATAGGTGAGATCATATGGTATTTGTTTACCTGCAATGAAATGGACAGATGTTACGTATGCATTTCCTGAGTTCTGACAACTTCATATACCTGTGCAAACCAACCACTAAAAACATAAATCACTATCATAACCCTGGAAAGCTTACTTTTGCTCAGTCAATCCCTGCTCCCCCTCCCCCCACATACTTTCCACAATAGATTGGTTTTACCTCTTCTAGCATTTCATGTAAATGGAATCACACAGTACACACTATTTTTTGTAAGATTCCTTTCACACAACAAATTTCTGAGATTTATTCATGTTGTTTTGTGTATCCATGGTCCATTGCTTTCCATTACTGAATAGTATGGCATTGTATGGATATAGTGCAGATTTATGGGTTTTGTTTGTTTCTTTTCTTTTTTTTTAAGAGAGAATGAGGGGAGAAAGAGGGAGAGAGAGAGAGAGAGACCTGGCTGTTTCAGCTTGAGGTTATAACAAATAAAGCTGCTATGAATACTTTTATACAATCTATTTTTTTTTTTTTTTGGTAAGTATGGAAGAGTGGAAGTGCTTGGTCAACTATCATGGTTTTTATTTCCTTGTAGTCTTTCCTTATCACACTCAAATCCATCTTCACCTAATGTATTGGTGGTGTACCCTATCTCGTTGTTTTTCATTTCATTGGTTTTCTCTTGCCCTCTCTAGTTGTTTGTTTCATTGAGATTGTGTATTCGTATGTTATATTAAGTTTGCCAAACAGTTTTTAAATATTTTTTTCTTTTCTGGTCCTTAAGGTAAATTATTTCCAGAAAGTGTGGCCTTTATTTGATCATTTAGGTGAATGTATTTATTCCCTTGTTTGACAGCACTTGGCATGAATTTCATATGATTTGTTTCTTTTTATTTATGCTTGAACAAGGACAGATCAACACTTGACCACATGTTTGTCAACCGGTTAATTAAATTGCCTGCGTCTATTTACTTATCTTGCATAACGGGTTAGAGCTAACAGCAGGTGGATGGACATTACTCCCAGTACAATTCCCAATTTCTAGCAGATA
Organism: Glossophaga mutica; assembly: GCA_039655065.1. Taxonomy (NCBI): domain Eukaryota; kingdom Metazoa; phylum Chordata; class Mammalia; order Chiroptera; family Phyllostomidae; genus Glossophaga; species Glossophaga mutica. Next base: position 28,519,365 of record CM077308.1, read on the forward strand.
TTTATGAATGTGCTGGATTGAGTACAAGTTTCTTTTATGCCCATGGTTTATTGTCTGATCCTCTGAGCTGATGTAGCACTGGGCCAATCCACAGCATTAGCTGCAACTGTGGAGTTCTCTTTCCCACTCACCTTTACTGCTGTGCTTTGCAGTTGTTATTGATACTACTCTTCTGAAGTATAAGTATTTGGTGCAGGAGAGGTTGAATCAATTCTCTAGTCAGCACAAAAAAAGGTAGAACCCTTGGATTGAGGGATGGCTGCCAATTATTTCGCTTGAACATGTAACCATTGGTGAACCAAAGGATAATCAGTAGAGAAAAATCAGAGAGAAAACATGTCTTGTCATTTTCTTCAGGTAGGTGAAGTTGTCCTCATTCAGAAAACAATACAGAATCAGAGAAAACATTGTTTTCTGCAATCTAATTATCATCTTTCAATGTAATAGGAACAAATTTAGAATTCTGAAATATATTTATTGATCAAACTTGGCTTTTAGTATTGTTTGAATTTCCTTCTTTTTCTGTGTCTTATTGAGAAGCTGGAAAATTCAATATAAAAAATGTTAACCTATTTCCTTTTGAGTGACTTACTGATAATAAGCATTATGACTATCATGTATTAACTCTGACATGAAATAATAATGACAATAATAATAATAGAAAACAGATAGCATTTGCTATGTATCAGGCACTGCTAGATATACTAATTTTTTAATATGCAGTTCCTTTTTAGAATGTGAGGTCTTTGGAGCAGGAATCAAGTTCTGACTTTTTATAGTGCTGGCCTCTGGTAAAGTGCCTGACACATGGTCCATATTCAATAAAGCTGAATCAATAGCCATTGGGAACTGATCTAGGTATTCAGCTGACAGAGAATTTCAAAGAGACTGAGCAAAATCGCTTTCTCTCTGTTTCTGTCATTGTGTTCCCACCGATGTTGAGCTCCAAGTCCTTGTCTCTCTCTCTCTCTCTCCCTCTTATTTAGTTTATGAGTTATAATAGGTATGAAATGTACTTTTAAGGTGATTTTTGACCAAAGATGCACTAAAACAGTTATTTTTTAAAAGATGATGATTTAAAAAGACATCATCTTTAAAAGATGACTAAGAGGTATATGCTGATTCATCCAGCCAGACCGTGTGTTATTAGAAGTGCTGTGCAAGGTGCTTCAGGGCACGGCACCCCGAGGGCCCTGGTGGCTGTCCGACATGGCTACATGAACAGATAACCCAGTATGCTATATGCCAAGGGCCATGAAGATAGTATGAACAAAGCACTTATGGAAACAACCAGCAAAACTGCCCAGATTTGCAAAGCCTGTACGATAAAATGTATGAACATTTAATGATTTTCAAGCTGTAAAACTATCTGAATCCCAGAGAAGTTAGTAACTTGTTTAGGTGGTGGTTCGTTGGTCAAAGTGGAATTAGTTCCTGCTCACCGTCTGGATCAGCCTCCATGAATGGCCTTCCCACAGTTGCATGTTGCTTTCACCTGACAGCTTTCTTTCTGAATCTTGGGTAGGAAACTACTTGACACTAGATTCCACCTCATTCTGCCTGACCTAACATAGCATGTTCCAGGGACAAAATCCCCTAAATGCTCCTCTTGGGGCTTACAATGGCTGAAGTCAGTGACATCCCTTCTGATTGGACGTGCATCAGAGGGAGTCCTGGGCAGGAGCTAAAGGAACCCCTCAAAACCAGCTTGGGTGATGGTGATGAAGTTTTTTATCCTTTTAGGTATCTTATTTGGTGTGATATGTACCTCCATGGCTGTGTCTGCGTCCCTCATGGGGAGCATCATACAGGTAATGAAAGAGGAAAAAGACACATTTAATTTTATAGTAACATTTTACTTACTTTGTGTTCTAATGTTTTTCCTGCTCCTCCAAGCCATTCTCTGATGCCAGATCCAAATTAGACATACAGACAAAATTTCAACCAAGATTACTTTCAGAAGAGCAAACTATTTAAAAAAAAAAACTAATAATGGGGCTTGGTGACAAGGTACACTGTAATAAAATTAGAAACTTTAAAAATTCATATCTGAGAAGTTATGACACTGAAGTAAAGTAGGAATGATAATCATGACAATAAAAACAATTGATTTTATGAAAAATATATATAATCTAGGTACAGTCTCAAATGTATTACCCCTTTTAATCTTTTTCACTTCTCTAGGGGGTAGTTTGATTAATCTACTAATTTTATAGCTGAAGAAACTAAAATGTAGAGAGGTGAAGCAATGGTCTCAAAGTCATATAATTAAAGAGTGGAGCCAGGGCACGACTCATCAATTATTCACCTGTTATCTAGCCTGAACTGCCTCCCACGTGTCCCACTTTCAGTTCCACGAAATGCCGGCGCTAAAAGAAGCCTTCAGGATAGTCTGTAGATAAATAGAGAAAAGAGTAGAAATATTCTCCTGAAGTGGTCACAGCTAGTTAGTGGCTGAACCAGGTTTATGACCCAGGTCTCCTGAGGTACAACATCGCTTCCCTTCACAAACTTCCCAACTCACAAAGCAACAACAGAGAAGCAAGTCTTCAGATTCTACTTCAACCCTTTCACTTCCTCTTTATCTTTGTATTATATGAAGATCCTTTATGTTTTCTTGGCATGGCATAGGTTTTCAAGAAATGTTTAAACAAAAAAAATGAATAAGTGTGAGTGGATAATAATCACTGACTTCCTTAGATTTTTTTTCTTTCTATCACATAAGACTTTTATTTTTCCTGAAGCTAATGACTTTGTAAGAGATTTTTAATTTTCCCCCTACTGGGAGAGATAAGTACCTTTTTTAGCTAATTGACTTTGCCATATAATACCTAGTAAATTAGCTTCCAAATTCAGCAACCATAGCAACTATGAATGAATGCTGTCAATCAACAGAGGAAGTGTCAAGAATATTAAATATAAATATCTACATTTTGGAAAAGTATCAACTTTAATCTTATCAGCCTCTGTCTTATGAAAGATTTATTTGTGGCATTCAGTTCTCTAGAAATTAACCTGGCAAAACACTCATAACATTGCCTTCCTTCTCCTGTTTCTGGACAGAAGAACTTCTAATACAAGTGGAGGCTATTCGAAGGCCCCTTGGTCATATTCCTTTATTGTTTGTAGAAGTCTCTCTCAAGTAGAATAAACCTGAGTTAACAGCAGAAGTTTCACCAAATCATACTTTTGTGTGGCAGGGCCAACATTAGAAATTAAATATTCTGTTAGTGATGGATTCTTTCAAGAAATTTTTCCCTTAAGTGAAAAAAAGAAGGCCCTTCTGGTGATCTATGCTTTTAACTTTGTTTCTTTTAAACACTCCTTTTTGAAAAGAAAATGTGGGTTTTATAGCCAGACAAAATGGCTTAAAACTCTTAAATCTCACCTCTGCCTCTGTCTAGATGGAATATGCCTTTATTTTAACTATGGTTCCTCTCAGTCTAATGTTCTCATCTATAAAGTTGCGTTTGTGTTACCTACTACAAGGGCAATTTTAAGGACTAAATGAGGTCCTTTATTTAGAGCGCCTGAGTAGCTCATCCTTATGATCTGGCATATAGGGGGCGCATGACAACCATGAGATACTGTATATATAAGATCTTTGGAACATCCTCATCTCAGCCCCTCGATCTAAGAGTCCTATAGTTGCATTAATGGAATGAGACGGGGCTGGTTGCAGAGTAGCTATGTGTGTGTGTGCCTGCACGACTGTGTCTGTGTATGTTCAAGAAGGCCATGGAATAAGGCTATTGGTTGACAGCAAATTAGTTAATGAAAAAATCTTTGCCACTCCACTGGGCTCAATAGTTTAGAGCTTAAAAGATGTGGAAATACGTTTGTCAAATTCTGTTCCCGCAAGAAGCCATAAAGGAGAGGAATGGGATGTGAGCATCCGATGGCCTCCCATCATACCTACATACTTCAACTTCCTTGAGGTGATCTGTGTAAGATGTCGGAGGTGGAGTGACAGGCAATTGCTATCGAAATAAGATGATTGCTCAAACAGCTGATCAACTATATAAGATATGAAATGTGTTATAGGTGTACTTATTTGGTACATTGTATAAAAATGTTTTGATAAGATAGAAAATACAAACAAATCAATGAGTTCCAGCTTGAGGGGAAACTACTTTTACCAAATCCACGTTACCTGAGTGTGTGTGCACACTCTGTATGTATTTTTATTTTTTAACACAATAGTTATCATTGAGCCCAGAGGGAGCCATGAGTTCCACAAAGCCCATGATTAGTGGTACAGTCAGGAGTAGGATTGAATTTTATCCCAAGTTCAAACAAGAGGTGGGCCCAGGTGCATCATGAAGCTGTGATTCTGACCTGCCTTTCTCTGCAGGCCGCGATCAGCATCCACGGCATGTGTGGGGGGCCGATGCTGGGCTTGTTCACGCTGGGGATCGTGTTTCCTTTTGTGAACTGGAAGGTAAGGGTCCCGCATCCGCCTCTCTTCTCTCAACTCTCACTCCTCCGTGGAAAGGCCACTTGTCCTTGCCAAAACAAAATGACAAAAACAAAAGAAACTAGTGACTTATCTCCATAGAACTGAACAAAACCTGTGCCCTCCTATCTCCGACTCAGTGAAGCCGTTTTAGAAGTGGAAAGTGAAGCCAGGAGGAGGTGATTGTGAAATACCTAGTATCATGCCATCAGAGATGATTCCTCAGGGTTTAAATTGTCTTCTCTAAAGTAAGGGCCTCCACAATGAAATTTCAAATAGATCTTGAATTCAGAAGTACTTTGGTTTAAACACAATTTTTAAAACTTAAAAAATATGTACATCTCTCTCTTTTTTTTTTACTTATGTTATAATGAACTAATTTAAGGAGGGGAGAGGAGACAAGCCCTGCATACTCTGAGAGCTGGGTCTTCGTGGTTTTGCTAGCTGGCAAGCCAATAGTTTGTCCTTAAGTAAATGTTGGTTGAATGACTGTGTAGTAAGTATAAATCAAAATAGACATTTATTTGGAAAAATAATAATATTTTTAAAATCTTTTAAATATTATAATTTTTCAATCTAACAAGTTGATATTTTTTAATACGTCCATGTATACACTTACATACATAAAGTTTTAGGAAATTAGACTCCAGAAAACCTGACTCTGCATATTTTTGATATACTATACAGTTGTTGATAAAGCCTGATCAAATGGTATACCTACTTGGGTCTCTGTGACTACCTGACCATTACTGATCTCTCTTCTAGATAAATCTTATGGGAGGGGAGTAGGTAGGTAGGAAACATCTAGGAATCTGCAGTCCTTCCCCTGCAGTCTTATTAGAAGACACACTGTTTTAATCAACTTTTCTGGTATTGAAGTTGACAAAAATAGTTATATCCTTGGAGAGACAGTATGAAGAAAGGCAATTTCTTAGCCACGAAAGAACTGACAACTAGCTACATAATATCTTAGTGCATTCTAGACATTAATTTGTTATCTGTGTTAGTGAATTGTGGTCCTTCCATTTAGTGAGGAAAAGCACCTTGTTCTGGATAAAATATAATAAATATTACAAATTCGTAACACCTCTCCCCTTGTCACTGGCCATGGGAGATCTTTCTAATCAATCCTGGCTATCTCATTACTAAATGTGGAGGCGACGTCAGAATTCTCAGAGTGGCTTTCAAGTCAGTTGCTCTAAACCAGTGAGGGTGGGGCCTTGCATTGAAACCCATTCACCCTTTACTGGTAGGCCAGAGGTCAGCACACTGCACCTTTCAAATCGAATCCAGCCATCTTCCTGGTTTTGTTATAGCTGGCAAGCTAAACATGATTTGACATTTCTAAATTGTTGGGCAACATCAAAAGAAGAATAATGTCTCATGACATGAATATTAAAAATTTGCATTTTGGTGCCCATGCACTTCACTGGAATGCAGCCACTCTCCTTTGTTTACATAGTGTCTGGGGTGTTTTTGTGCTGCAATGGCAGGACTGAGTGGCTGTGACAGCCCTCGAATGGCCTACAAGGCCTAAGCTGCGTATTAGCTGGCTGTTTATAATAGATGCTTGCAGACTTCTAGTCTAGACCAAGTTACAACCACTCAAATCACACACATTGTTTTAGTTTCCCTAAACCATAACAAACAGAACATTCCAGTGCTGTTATTGGAGGACTTCTATTCTGCATCAATAGAGAAACAAACATGTTTTCTTTTGCAGAGAAGGCTCAGCTATTCAGGAGAATCCAGGAGCATCCAGATTTTATTTTCCAGTGGGGCTGGCTTCTGCTTAGACTGTTCTGTTTCCTTTGCAGGAGAAGTTACTTTTCACTGTTTACTGAGAAATGAAAGGGCTAGTAAAGATACATGCTAGAATTTAGACTCAACACTCCAACCTTGGGAGTCAGAGACTCTGCTAGTATCACTTGGAAAAGCATATGGGAATAGAGTTTCTGTGTTATTAGCTTATAATAATAGATGCCAATGAAAAATGACCACGCTGTCTCCATTATCTGAGGTTTTCCCAAACTTCTGAAATTCAGCTGTTGGGAACTGAGGCTTCAACAGCTTTTTAAGTGATAAGAGGGAGAAAGAGACTAAACTGAGGGAGGTAAAAGATTCCTGCTAGGAATCTAAATATAATGATCACTAGGAAATTATGTAGTGCTTTTATTTAAGGAACAAATTATTTTTAAATTAAAAAAGCATTGTGGGAGTTGGAAGGAAGGCTGTTTCCAGAACGAGTGACTAAGATTTGTGTGGAAAACCAGAATCTCTGAGGCACAGTACTCTTCACCTCATCATGCTTTCAACGGCTTTGTCAAACCTCTCATTAACTTTTCTTTTCCTTCACAAGGGTGCACTAGGAGGCCTTCTTACAGGGATCATCTTGTCATTTTGGGTGGCCGTTGGGGCCTTCATTTATCCTGCACCAGCCTCCAAGACATGGCCCTTGCCTTTGTCGACAAACCAGTGTGTCCCATCCAATGTGACAGAGTTTGTACCTCCGGTGCTAGCCAGCAGGTATGGGGCCTCTAAAGATGGCGGTAAGTCTCAGGGAGTGGGTCACCAGATTAGAGGAAGATGCACTCATCAGCAGTCAGTCTGAGCAGACAGACGTCACTTTCCTGCGGGATGTCCTCTGGGCAGCACCGAGCACTGCGGAGTGTCCTGCAGGGCTCCAGCTTTCTGTCCGTATCCATGCCTCCGCAGGCCAGTGTGGACGGGTAAATGCGGCAGAAGGAAAGTTGGAAGTATGAGTGCAAACAGATAAAATAGTGAGAAGGCTGAAAATACATCTGAAGATCATAGTGTGTTTTGAAAGAATGCAGGCTCTGAGTAGAATAGGTTGGTGAGCAACACGGAGAGTGGTTGGGATTTACTGAGAAAGGAGCGGTGCTCTGAATTTATCATTTCTATTGAACTGTACAGCTCTTAACAAAGGGTCTTCCTTTCAATTTCGGGCTTGGATAAGTACTTGAAAATACCAAAATACAGGAGATAATGGGGTGCAGGGAGAAGACCTTGGGTTTTGAAATCAGAAATACCTGGGTCTGAATTTTGGTTTTACGATTTATTCATGCTTTATCTTTGTACAAGTTAGTAACTTGTCACTTCTTGAATTTTTACAGTCCTTAGGGAAAGTAATAAGAACTTTACCAAGATTTGAGAGGATTAAATAATACTAATTATATATACACATAATTTTAAATTATATTAAATTTATCTCTTTATAAAATTATATCTAGCCCTGACTGGTGTGGCTCAGTGAATTGACTGCTGGCCTGAGAACCAAAGGGTCACTGGTTCGATTCCCAGTCAGGGCATATGTCTGGGTGGCAGGCTAGGTCTCCAGTGAGGGCAGGGAACAAGAAGCAACCACACACTGATGTTTCTCTCTTTCCTTTTCTCCCTCCCTCCCCCTCTCTCTAAAAATAAATAAATAAAAATCTTTAAAACATTATGTCTGTGTATCTATAAGTATTAAATGCTATCATCTATCTATCTATCTATCTATCTGGAGAGAACGAGGGAGTAGGAGAGAGAGAGAGAGCCAGGAGCACTGTGCCTGACTTTAATAAGTTCACATTTCCACACCTAATTATGCTCCTGAGTAGGTGGTCCCTTTCCTTATAATGTATGAGCACTGCATTATCTTGCTTTCATTTGCCTGAGTTTCATTAGTTTAGAGTTATTGTTCTCCACAAATCTTATGGATGAACAATATCAACTGATTTATAGTTTCCTAGTCTATTATGTTGTTTTTTCCTTCTTGCCTGTGCTTATAGTATCCTCTTTTCTTTGCTTGATTAACTAGTAACCATTCTTTAAAAATGAACTAAGGTATCATTTTATACATCAGCCTGGGTTTGATGCCCTTTCTAATGCTCCCAGAATCCTCTTATGCTCCTTTTCCACCAGGACACTGACACTCCATTTTATGATTATTAACTCCTATATTTAGACTTTGTGGCTTACTCTCCTTTTCTTTTAAGGTTTTATTTATTTGTTTTTAGAGAGAGAGGAAGGGAGGGGTAAAGGGAGAAAATCACCAATGTATAAGAGAAATATGGATAGGTTGCTTCTCGCATGTCCCCAACCAGGGACTGAACCTGCAGCCCAGGCATGTGCCCTGACCGGGAAAGGAACCAGTGACCTTTCTGGTTCCGTTTACAAGGCGACACCAAACCACTGAGCCACACTGCTCAAGGTGGCTTTATAACTCTTCAATGTCTGTCACAATTTCTTGGACTACATCTGGCCTTAATAAATTTATGAAGAATAAATAATGCAAAAGAAATTGGATGCCTGGTCCTCATTGCAATTGTATCTCAGTAGCAATATTTGTAATTTGGGGATGGATGGGATAGAGTGGAATACCAAGCACTACTAGTCTACCTCTGAGTCTTCAAAAAATAATCAAATGGCAAAAAGTTAAACTTTGGGGTCTGGAGAGATGCCAGGCCCTAAAATGCACCCTCAGCAGTCCTCTAAGTCCCTGTGAATTGTAACATGAGGACTCACATGTGCTCTTGTCCTCCACAGACCTGCAGTTGCTGACACCTGGTACTCACTCTCCTACCTGTACTACAGTGCAGTGGGCTGCCTGGGCTGCATTGCTGTTGGAATAATCATCAGCTTCATCACAGGTTGGGTGCATGGGTCTCCTCTTTGGGGCCAAGGAAGACCTGGGCTAGTTTCATGCATTTGTGGACGAGTGACTGTTCTACTGGTGTGGTTTTGGGTCCACCACAAAAAGCTTCCCTTCCCAGAGATCTATCTACTCTCCAAAGTGATTTGCAAACATATCCCTCTTTATATATATAATTAATCATATATATCTAATATTGAAGGTTAATACATGATTAATTTATAACATAATTAATAATATATATAAAACATATATTTTTAAATATCCTCCATATATTATGAAAGAAAGATGTTTTGACACATGGCCTCCAGAAGCCTGAGTATGAGAAATCCTTTGTAATATAACAATAAGGAAGGTTAAACGTTAGGAGTGATTCTTTTCCCCTTTATCTCAGTAAGAGATTGGAGTTTCTCCTATGACTACCCTCATGGGTTAGCCTTTACTAATTGGCTATATAAGCAGAGGAGAGTCTTACTGTCACTTTTGGATATGTTGTCCTTTGGAGGTCACTGCTGCAGGGTCATAAGCTCTGCACAGTAAGCAGCTTCACTGTCAGACATTTTTGCTACCAGTGTTTACTGTTCGTCTTTGAGCCACTGTTCCTCTGATGGTTTAATGCCTTTTTTTATGCCAAAGCCCATGAGAGATTGGTGAGGGAGAATGGGGTGACATAGGCCCATTGTAATTTTGCTACTCTGTCTCTTTGGAATATATATGAGTATTTTAGCTGAATAAATTAGTATTAAGATGTTGTAATTTCCCCCACCACCATTATATAACTGTAGGCAATGGGAAGTCAAGATTCCTACTCAACACGTGATCTAAGTGGTAATAATTCTGGTGACTGTGCACTGGATATACTATGTGTAAGCTCCAGTGACTTATTACCCCCGGCATGATATCACCAGCTATTCTCTTAAATTTAAGACACCCTTGGGTATGATATAGTATGGAACATAAATTTTGTAACCCTAGGCATTCATGTGCTAAAACTCCCCCATATCTTTCTCTGTGAAATTGGATTCAGATGAAATTTTGTTCCTTGATGCTGGTAGGATACCCCTAGACATATCAGTCCAGTGGTCAGACAGCTTTAGCAGACAACCAAAGTTTTAGCTGCTTGGCTCCAAAGCAGAAAGTGTATGCACACCAAACCTTGTGGTTGCCCAGTCTAGATATTTTCCACACGTGCATCAAAATTCACATGTTTTTGTGCTGATGTTGTAGCACTTACATTACATTTGGATTGAAACTTCTTTGCCATCTTGAATATAAACAATTGTCTTTGCATTAATTCTTATGTTTTCTTTTTCTACAAATGTCCCAAATACTAGTAAAATATCCTTAAGACCAAAAGGGATTGCTTCATGAGAGTCTAATTATGCCGCTCCAACAAATCTTTGGAAAAAGTATTTACTCTTGGCATCAGATATTCCTGCCTCATGGTGCCTGTCTTTCAACTGAGGCCCTAGGGTTGACTTGATATACCTCCAGTTCTAGTCTAAGAGGCTGTCACAAGCCTTCTATAATAGTCTATATTGTAAAAATGTCTTACAATGTTTAAGAGTCAGTAGAGAAGACCAGAGGCCTTTTGCAGGCCTGCTCATTTTGTGTCCTATTTTATCTTGGTCCTTCTGTTTGTCTTGCTTGTTATTACTGAGTGACAATTTCAATTCTGCTTCTTCTGGATAATCTAGCACTTTAAAGATTTGCTATTCATGTTACTTATACATGTTGATAAACAGAGCCATGTTTATTTTGATTAATACCACCAGATCATTTATATCATTAATTTTTCTCTGAATCAGCTGCTAAAGGGTAATCTTGGCCCAAGATACACATCAAACTCTTTATTGTTATTGGTAAAATTCTACTGGGCAGCTAAAAGTTATTTTCTTTTATATCTTTAAACATATAAAATGAAAATACCATTTCATATGTCAAGAATGAATATCTTTGTTGCTTTATTGAATGGCCAGAACATCCCACTGTAAGAATAGAGAATATAAATTTATTCTATTCTTTTTCACTGGGTGACAGTTTGTATTCATCTGAATCTTACCCATTTTTATTTGTCATTTATCATATGGCTGCAAGATTCAGCTATGAAAACTTTAATTATTAGCTCATTAAACTTATTTCTTGGGTCAGGAGTCAGCAAACTAAGAACAAATGTGGCCCACTAGTTGTCTTTATAAAAATGTTTTATAGAATCACAGTTATGTCCATTTATTTACTATTGTCTCTGACTGATTTCATTCTACAAAGGGATAGTTGAGTAGCTACAAAAAAAAACCCCTCTGGCCAGCAAAGCCCAAAGCATTTAATTTATATATATAATATATATATATATATATAATAAATTATATATTATATGCAATTCCTGACAATTTAGAATGTAATCCTGGAAATTTTTCTGACAAGATCAAAGATACAGAGGTCAGAAAACTTTTTTTCTTAAGGGCTAGACATTAAAGACTGTAGTCTTTGCTGCCCAGACTCTTGTTTTATAGTAGGATTTGAAGGAATGGGACATTGAACAGGTATGTTTTAATGATGGGGAAGGGAGTACCAGGAAAGTCTAGAGGAGCTGGGGAGAACAAGAGGGTATTGTTTGTTCAGGATACTGGGGTGGAAAGAAGAAACAGTAAATATAACCTTTTCCATTTTACAAATATTGACTCCACTGCCTTTTAATATATCTGATTGGCTTGAAAGCTGGGAACTTTCCTAAAGGAAGAAATTATATAATTCCTGCTGTCACTTCTGTTAGAGGGTCCTAGTAGTGTTTTCCATAATAAATATTTTAAAATAAGTATTTTTCTGTTTAACTCTGTGGCCATGAGCTTGCCTCACCTGACACCTTGTGGATGTTTAAAAAACTAGCTCCCACCCCTTTGAGCAGTTACTAATTTCTGTCTTTTAACCAGTCAGGCCTGTTTGAAAACAGCTCTTAGACTGAAAAGAGACTGACTTCTCAAGTGTGCAACCACCTAATCCATCTGTTCTTTCATTAATAGGTCACCAAAGTGGCAAGGATGTTCAACCAGTGCTAATTAGACCCATTTGCAACTTATTTTGCTTTTGGTCTAAAAAATATAAAACACTGTGCTGGTGTGGAGTTCAGCACGATGGTGGAACAGAGCAGGTGAGCTGGTGTTTGCACTTCTGAAAAATATTCATTGTCTCAAAGAGGTCTCCTTTTCTCATTTAAACCATTTGCAAGGATGGATGTGGGAAGGGAAGGTAGTGAATATTAGAACCTAAAGGAACCTGGACTTCAACCTCAGTTACTTCAGCTGATTAGCTTTTAAGCAAGTAATTATGTTGTAGCTAAATGCAGATTTGGGCTAAACCGTTGTCTTTGCAAGTGATCAATTTCCAAAATCTTATTTAATCCCGCCGAGGGTGGGTTTTAGGAAATAATATAAAAATGAATATTAGAACAGGCATAAAATAGGGTCCCAGTCTCACATAATGGTGAAAGCATGGGCTTTAGCGTTGGCCGTGGGTTTACCCCTGGTTCCACCCCTGGTTCCATGTCTTGCTCTCCTTGGGTAAGTTCCTTCATGCCTCCCAACTTCAGTTTTTACCTGAGCACTGAGGGTGGGGGTGGGGAGTGGGAAATAGTGCAGCACAACCTGGGCACAAACATCTCTAGTTCCATGGAGTATCAATATAAAATTAGATGTATTGGGGAAATTTAGGTAGAGAAGCAGCAGGAAACACATAACCTTCTCTCATCCCCCTACCCCTATTCTCCTGATTCCACTGCGAGCTGTGCTTCAGCCAGGCAGGGCTAGCGACACTGTCCAAGTACTGTTAGGGCCAACTCCTCCAAAGATCACAGCCTGTGGCCAGGCCAAATTAGACTTACTGACTGATGCAGCTACACGGAGTAAGGGTGCGGGCACTCTGGGGGTACCAGGGGATGCCGTCCTCGAGAAAAGGGAAGACTGGCCTGTATTTTGGGTTTGGCCTCCCGCTGAAGGATCCTGAGAGGAGGGGAAGGGAAGCAAGAATGAAACTAAAGCTGTCTGGAGCAGCGTTGGCTAAAGAGCCCCAAGCATTCGGAGTCCTTATGGTGTTTGACAACTGCAGAACCGTGGGAGGAGCAAAGTTTTCTCTCACGTTTGCAGCTGGTCCTACCCGTGTGTGTCGGTCCTCTCAGTATGACTGATGACAGGTGTGGCTTTTTCTTTCTTTCTTTTTTCTTTTTTTTGTTAGAGATTATTGTCATTGTTTTTGGTCCCAGACATTTCATTCTTTCAATACTCCAGGAGAGCGACTCCTCACCCTTATCACATCACCTGTTGTCAGTTGCTCCCCTTCTCCCCCAAACACCATAATAACAGGCATATGAAGCACAGCTGAGTTTACTAGTTACTTGGCAGGAGCTTGGAATGGGAAGGCACTCTGGTTTGCTGAGGAGGCAGCTGGTTGGTCAGTATATTGTTTGGATAAATGGATTTTGAGTAAGTTCCAAAAGGAAAGTATCAAGTTACTTATTAGTTTACATATTTATCTTCCTAGGCAAGAATTTCCTGAACTAAATGATAAATCCTGTTGGTGCAGGCAGCTTCTGTTGTGAAGGCTGAGAGTGGGAGGGACACTTAGTATGTCACTATTGGGCTCTGTTGCCAAACAGTACCCTTAGTAGGCCATCACCATCTGAGACATAGGTTGTCTCTCATTAGGAGGTAAATACCAGCATGCCACAGGTTTGCTCCGCTAAATCATATATACATATATAATTTCATATACACACATATATTCATCCAACACATGATGTATTATAAATGCTCACTAAATTATTGTTATTATTAGAAATAGTCCCTACATGAGTTGAGGCATCAAAGTTATCAATTAAAAAGTGCCGTGGGCCAGTCGTTTGTGCTGCTTTTGTATTTATATAACTTGTTTTTCAAAGGAGGGGGCCTAAACAAGAGTCCTTCAATTTGTTTTAGAATACATCAAGACCATTTCACTAACATGTGCCTTTCAATATTCCTCAGGAAAACCTTGAGAATGGCAGTACCAGGAAACAAAGAACTGAATCTGTCTTACAGAACGGACTCAGACAGGAAAGCCTGGCCCCTGTCTCAGGTTATGATCCCAAGGACAAAAGCTATGACAACATGGCCTTCGAGAAGATTACCCATTTCTAAGGCAACACGCGCATGCACAGGCGCGCGCACACACAGATCCACACAGTCCACATTCTTCTCGCCTGTTGGTTAGTAGTTTTGTATAGGTGCCACTGCTAGAAGACAAGAATCGCTATGTCTATTTATACTTATTTATATCTACAAATAAAACGAATGTTCCCCAGGGTATTCTTTGGAAGATCCAAACTTTCAAGTGAGAACAGTCAAGCCTTATGTGCCCTGGCGACTTCCTTCTTGAATGAATTAGGACTGGATTTCATCATAGTACAAGGAATTATTCTCTTTGCTTTGCTTTGTGTCATATTAAACTTCCTTTTTTGTTAGATTTTACCCATCAGATATTTTGGAGTTTGGAGGCTGACTGAGGATGGGGATAAGCATATTAAGTGCTTCTCTGTCTCTGCTGATTAAACAAGGGAATGGCATCTACCCCACCCCCATACCTCACATAAATGTAGACACATTCGACATTCTCCCCATCCCACAGCTTCAGGTGGGACACACAGCTGCTATTAATACCCCTGCCGCACACACATCTTTATGTCCTCTTCCAGTCATTCCTCCTCCTTCAGCTGTCCTAACCAAGCCTTAACAATAATTGTGCTGAGTACTGGAGGAGAGTGGAACTCCTGGTTAGTGAAAACAATTATAACTAAATACTTTTCCCACTTTGGGTGTTCAGTGTTGTATTTCTTTTCCTTTTTTATCACCTTACAATGAAAAATTGCTTCTGTGTTCAACAAGAGGTGTGCAGTCTTTCTCTGGAGATGGATACAAAAGAAAGGAATGTCCTATAGCAGGCTGTGCAGACAGACACATTGTGTAAAAGGGCCTTGCAAACAGCCCACCAGCCCACAGGAGATTTCACCAGACAGGTTTTTTTATGCAAAATCCCTTGTCCACAGGACTTATATTCTGCTCATTCAGCTCTTACATGCAAGCTCAATGTACTAACATAGCAGAAGATATTATTAGCTGAACTCTAGTAGATGAGTTTTAAAGTTCTGGAGTAAGACAGACTACAAAAATCAAAAGATGAGTTAACAAATGGAGACATAGTGAACATTTTCTGGAAGAAGCAAAACAAAAATTCTTAAAAGGTAAAGAAAAGAACCATTGCCACTGGGGTTAGATCAGAGGAAAGCAGATATGTTATGGCTGGTGTCCGATATTCATTTTGGTGGCCAGGTAAGATGCAGAGGCCTGGAAACAGTGTCAGCAAAGTAAGAAGAAACAGTCCAAATAGGCAGGGATAAGGACTTCCAAAAGCTGTGCTGCCTAAATGTTAGCCAGGAGAAAGAAACCTTAAAAGAAACATAAGATAGGGAATATTATGAAACCAGTATTTATTATTAGGGGGGCGGGGACAGAAAGAAGGGGAAAATCCATAGACAAATGAAAAAATGACAACTGGCCTTTATAAGCCACGGCTCAATGCTTTTCTTTTCTCAAATAGGAGAAGCAATAGGAGGAGAGAAAGAAAGAATTGGGAAGAGAGTTGTAAGAGACAAGGGAAAATATATTTGAAAAAGGCTGAAGGAAGAAAAAAGGGGGTGTGTTTGGAAAATATTTGAAATTGAGAAGGAACAGAATTTTTTAGTAGTTAGGACATTCCTATACATTTTAACTTAAAAAAAATTAGCTGGATGTTGAAATCTGGGCAAAATCTCATTGGCATATATATTTGGAATATATTTCAAGATTTTGAATTTTCACTTGAAATTGCACAAAAGCAAAATGTACCATATGGTGTTTCATTTCACTTACAAATTTTCTGACAAATCTGCTCACAAGTTATCCTACAGGTATTTTGGTCCCTTTTAGGTCAGTACTGGAAAGTACTAGGTTAATACTTAACCAAAAATATTTTTAAGACCCTCGTTTTCAGTCACAAATTTTCTTACCTGGAATGTTATCAAAGAATAAGGTGACTTACAAATGGAAAGTAGTAATGTTTTCATATTATTATGTAAACCTCACAAATACTTTCTAATTGAATAAATGTGCAAACCTCTAAGCTTCAAGAAGAAAGAGACAGGAATCCACAGGAGAATCATCTTCCACAGGGCATAGAGTCCACTTTTGTTGTGTAGCAAAGCAAAAGGGAACCAGGAAGTTTACAGTCAAGAGATTAGTCACAGCACACCTCCCCTCCCCTTGCTCTGAGGAATGTCAGCTCCAAGCTGTGTAAAAGCCACTGGTGCAGTATAAGATCTGTCCAGTGCCAAGGTCAATCCTACCCATGGAAATGAGTTAAATCTGTGGTTTTCTTCTGGCCACAGAATTACTAGGGATATCCTCCATAAATGGGGTTATGAATGATGAGTTCCTAGGACGGCCTAAAAGGTACCGAACTTGATGCCAGTCTCTCTGTTTTAAACACAACAAATATTGGTTAAAAAAAAAAATGGAATGGAATGATCTTGATGCCTCTTACACTCATTGGGAATGACTGTTTTGATGACTGGTGCTGTCTTTGTCACCATTTGGGGAAGGAAACAGCTTATCGATTGAAGTGAGGAATAGAGTCAAACAGCTTAGCTTCAGACGTAAATTCTTACACAAATTATCTCAGTAAGCTTGGGCAAGACTTTTTAAACCTTATTCACAACATGAAAGGAGCAAAAGTTGTCCCCACTTAACAGGGTTTTCGTGAGGATGTACAGAGGTAAATCATGTAGAGTAGCTAGCGCTGTGACTGGCCTTCATGGGACATTCAGTACTTGTTAATCTGCATTATATGAAGAAAGGAAGGAAATGGCACTCATTAATGTACTCATTTCAAGTTAAGTTTGCTCACTGTTTCTCTTTAGGATTTTTAAGATACTGGCGTAGTACAAGTATTAGTGAAGTGGTTTGAGAATTAGAAATAACAAGATAAACATAAGGTATAAATTAAACTAATGCCATACATTTCCAATTAGTAGCCTTGTTAATGTCATGTTTAAATAAAATAAGATTTTCTAGAGAGTCATAAATTCTTGAAAAATAATACTGTAATAAAGGTATACAAGTTTGTTACCGAAAAATGCAATATTCATATCTGGTTGAGTACTATGTTTATAACTGTAAACCTTGGTAAGTAGATAGCATTTTAATCCAGGTTTAAGACTCAATGCACAATGAAAAGCAACTGTGATTCTCTAAACAACAGTGGAAGGGAGAAGGGCTTCTCTCTTTATTTAAATAATACTTATTGAATAAAAATTTTATTATTTTGAAACTTTATGGGGTTAGACCATTTTATTATAAAGGGGGAAAATAAAGATCAAAGGGCTTGCAAACAGTATTTCAAAGAGGGTATTACTGAAATATTTTTGGGATATTACAATCTTAATCAAACAGTATTACCAAGATCAGTTTGCTAAACAGAAAAATAGAGGAGTCTCCCTTTAATTGTTCTTTTAGAAATCAATTGTTTTAAAACATTGCAGAATTTTTATCTTTCCATATATACATTCATATATTTAGAAACCTCTGTGCTCAATTTCTATATTGCAAGGTATTTAGGTTTACTGTAAAGTTAACCTTTTATCCAGCATTTGTATTCTTGAAGTAGAATCTATTTTCAAACATCTTAATTTGTAATCAAATTACCAATGGCATATATTAAACTGATAGAAAATTTTAAATTAATCAAGTGCAACTTATAATTGATAGCAAACCATTTGATGGGTTTTATTACTTCTAATTCTTAAAAAAAATGCCAAGCTATTATTTCCTCCTCTATTCTGATGTCCTGACCAAATCAATCTAGATTTGCAAACACCTGTGTGAACAAACGCGAGCCCACTATTTTAATATTTCACTTTTTGTATTTGAAATATCAGCTGTTTTCAGAAGGCATATATGGTTAAGCTTACAAACACTGGGCTACTTAATAGCAACGTGGCCCTTACCTGGGGTGTCAGTGAATCACTGGCTCTCTAATTACACCCTAGACAAACAGTCCTGGCCTATGGCAATGAGTGGTAATTGATAATATTTCCGCATATCAACAAGAAATTCAAGATATTTTATATTGCCAAATGTTATGGGCCTTTTTCATAGAGTCCTGGAGTACTTGTAAATTAAATGCTGTATTAATACAAGTAGTTAATTTTAGGGGGGGGACCTGCAGAATGAGCATAGATATGTAATGAAGCTAGATAATTATTTTAACTATTTTTTAAAGTAGGTTCAGATTGAAGTGAATTCAAATGATCAATGTGAACATTCTCCACAGGGATAGGAATAAGATGCAAAATAGTTATCTACCCTAAAATATTTTACAGTAACTAATAGACTAAAGCAGGTCTACCCAGTAACCAAGTAAACCTGTCAAAATCAGGTCTGACATACTGTATAACATGACTTCCTCTTCAGTGTATTGAATAGTGCCTGTAATGTTGGGGCTACCAAGGCTCAGGGCACACATTTGCACGAACACACAAGCACAAACACAGAAGTTACCTCATGACTTAATAGGTTACCTTGATCTTTGTGTCTTTAGGAATTTCTACAAACAGCCATATATCTATTTTGTTGTTGTTGTTTAATGTGAAAGCAAATGTATACACAACTAACTGTTCAGGGCATTCAGTTAATTTCTAATTTCAAAATCTGCTTGGACACATTTTGTCCAAGGAGCCCTGGCTGGTGTAGCTAAGGAGCCCTGGCTGGTGTAGCTGAGTGGATTGAGCACGGGCCTGCGAACCAAAGGATCGCGGTTCGATTCCCAGTCAGGGCACATGCCTGGGTTGCTGGCCAGTTCCCAGCATGGGACACACAAGAGGCAACCATACATTGATATTTCTCTCCCTCTCCCTCTCTCCTACCCTTCCCCTCTAAAGATAAATAAATAAAAATCTTTAAAAACTAATTATAAAAAAATAAATAAAAAGCTAAGGATAATTGCACATAGTATATTGATTTAATGTCCTAATGTAAGTAATTGCCATGTAAGAAAATACATGAGCAAGTCCTAAATTGCTTTTTATAACAGTGAAACGCAGTCAGGCAGGATGCGTGGAGAACTGAGCTCAGGCAATGGTATCGGCTGATGTGGAATGACATTGCTAAGGTTTACATGTACCTTTATTTTTTACCATTTTCGAGAATGCTGACCTGAAGACACCAGCTTAAAAACTGATTCAGTTTATTTCGACACAGCAAAGCTGCCTTAAGTTGGCTTTCAAATTTCTTATGAGAGTTTGATAGGAATGTTTAATGATTAACAACAATAGATATCTATATCTACATATCAATATCTATATATCTATATTTATAGATACATAAATATAGATATTTATGTAGGGGGTACTTCTCACGCACCCCTTACTGGGGACCTGGCCTGCAACCCAGGCATGTGCCCTAGACTGGGAATCCAGCTGGTGCCCCTTTGATTTGAAGGCTGGCACTCAATATTGAGCTGCACCAGCCAGGGCCACTGTTTATGTTTTTAGGTGCATTTTCATCTTTGACATTAAAAATCGGCACATTTATTTTTTAGTTGGAGTTTTCACTAAACTCTATGCTACTATGTTTAGCTTCATAAACCTTATAATAGATAATGAATAAAAAACTTGTGGACCGTTCAGCCTGGTTTCAGGAGTTGTAACCCTCACCCCATGGTGGGCTGTGTAAGAGCCCAAGGGACCCACTTCATCTGGGTCTGTTCTGTCACAAGGACGTGACCTACTAAGGAGACAAAGCTTATCTCCCTGGCAGGAGCGCTGCTTCTGCCTCATCCATCTCTGGCCCCAATGCTTGGTTGGCAGTCAATGACGGGTAAGACTCCTCATGGGAGGGGCAACCTAAGCCAGACACAACCACTTGGGAGGCCTCATGGAAGGACTCGGGGGCTGCAGCAAAGAGGATGTGATGGACCCTCCCCCCCCGCCCCGCCCCCTGGCTATTCTGACATAGCCCGAGTCCTCATGTCCATCTGGGAGATGTCTCCTGCTTCCTAATTGGCTTAAAGCCTGAAACTGTGGGGGTGGGCAGTGCAGGCCTTTGCTGGCCAGGACGGCTCCCTGGGTGATTTGGCATAAGAAAGAATTCCTAAAGCCCTGTGAAACCTGCTTTGCTAAGAGTGCTCTCCCTTAGGTGATAACTGTCCCAGGAGGAAATGAGTATGTCTCCCAAAGTCTGGCAACCCCCTTTCCTGAAAAACACTGGCTCAGATTAAGCCCTTAGATTTCTTTGACATGTTAAACCTGTATTCCTGTGTATTTGAGCCCAATAAAAGACTAGTGAGGATGGGGCTCTGGGTCATTCTCTTCTGAGAGTTTGACCCCTTTCCTCCCCAAGCAGTCATGTCTTGGTAGTTTTTATTTTCATCCGTGATGGAGGGATGGGGCTCTGTGGGCGGAGCCCCCCCACATCTGGCACCCAGAATAGGGACCCCCGCAAAAACTCTTTATTTCCTTTGAATGTTAAAAGATGAACTAAATTGTAGTTGTTTTTCAGTCAGAAAGGAGACACGGTACGTGCGCAGCAGATACTGAAATAGAATCTGCAAGTCAGATACGTTATTTTTTCAGTAGAAAAGTCTCTATGTCCTCTCCACCATCCCCAAAACATTGCTTCTATACTGGTCTTTGCTATCAGATTTTTTTGGACCATCTTATCCCTTGATTCTCAGAAAAAAAAAATCACAAAAAAGTATACTGTGTCAAAATCAGTGGGAAAACTCTCCTCATCCTACTTGTTAGAAAAGATATAAAATTTGCCCTAAAGTCCTCACCTGGCAGTGAGCGGCATGTTCACTGACAAAATAATTATAAAGGCTTTGAGGCAGCTGGAGTACCACAGGTTGGCCATCCCTATGACAATTGTTTTTGTGGGCATTATCTAAATGGGTCTCATTAAGTTTTATTTTCCAACTAGTAATTTAGGAAAGCTTTGTTTTCTGAAAAATGAAGGAGAGAGACACTGCTTTTCTCGCAGAAAGAATGACCATTGTGATGGAAATACATATTCTGAAGAAGTCAATATAGGTGTATGCTAAAAATGTCCTGCCATTCCTTCCTAGGGAAAGGTGTAATCAGTATCCACAGAGCTCACTATCTAGGGTCCTCACGACTGCCACTTTGGGCCAGCTGTACATGAAACAGGAGGCTTTCTGGACAGAGAATTGTGCTGGGGCACATACATGGGTGCAGTTACAAAGCAGCAAGATTTGACGGATAAGCTGCTTTTTCCAGAGAGTAGATTTTGATGGTACAAGAAATTGGATCCAGTCCCAAATATTGTATGTGTCTTTTCTCTACCAAACTGTGTGCTTTCATTTCACTTTCCTGAAGAAGATGCTTTCATGTGGATGCGCTTAGGATGCAGTAGCTATGTACTATGTGTGTTCTCTAGAAAGAAAATCATTAGATGTAGTCATGGAGGTGGTTTTTCAGATGAACCCAGATGGCAAATTCAATTGATGACGAGTTATCACCAGTGCAAATACATAAACCCTAGCTAGCACAATCTCCCCTTTGGACTGTATATTGTTGGCATATTTCATTTTGAATAGATATGCTCACCCTTCCATCAGAAGCTGGGTTTTTCAGGCTATCCCAAAGGTTATTTTCTGAGACACTGAGAATACCAAAAAATGAAGTAAGATATTAACTAGTTTCCTGGATGTAACCTCAACTATTTCCAAAGCCTTTATAACACTGTCATTGGGAGAAGAACGAGTAGAAATACGTGATGACCATAGTAGGCCTGACTTGGGCATATCTCAGAGAGTAAGTGCTCACTGGTTTTACACACCAAAAGATGTGCCTAGCAATGTGTGTGAGCATACACACATACACTCAACATCCTGGGCCTATGTATACCTGCCACGAATTAACATATTAATCAATTCAGCCATGTCAGTTAAATAACTCATTAGGCAACTTGGATTTTCGATTTTAACCATCAAGTTGATTAAAACAATTGGCTAACTTGTGTATGGTGTAAGTTCAATAGCCAAGTGCTGGAAGCAACCTAGGTGCCCATCAGTTAATGAATGGATCAAAAAACTGTGGTACATTTACACAATGGAATTCTATGCAGCAGAAAGAAAGAAGGAGCTCCTACCCTTTGCAACAGCATGGATGGAATTGGAGAGCATTATGCTAAGCGAAATAAGCCAGGCAGTGAAAGACAAATACCATGTGATCTCACCTTTAACAGGAACCTAATCAACAAAACAAACAAACAAGCATAATATAAACAAATTCACTAAATTTGAGAACAGTCTGACAGTGACCAGAGGGGGAGGGGAGGGAATTTCAGGGGAAAAGGGGAACGATTTAGAGCAACAAGTATAAAGGACTCATGGACAAAAACTATGGGGGGTGGAAATGGGAGGAAGGTGGGGAGGGCTGGGGTGGTGGGCTGGGGGCGGGGTAAAAGACAGAAAACTGTACAATATCAACAATTAAAAAATACTGATTAAAAAAATACAATAAAGATTAAATAAAATTTTAAAAATAAATAAATAGCGGAAAAAAAAAACAATTGGCTAACTAGGTAGCCTGTTGTTGACAGTTGGCTATGGTGCCCTTACATGTCCTCCTTCCTCCACATGAACTGTATCTGTGCTAAAATTCCTGTCCTAAAGAGATTTTGATGATAATTAGTAGAGCCAGTCCAAGTGTGAAAAAGAAGCATTATTATCCTCATCAGAACTAAGCAAGCTTCCTCTCCCATCTGTTTCTAGCACAAAGCATTATTAGGATCAATATGACACTCCATTGCACTTGCATTTGCAAATGCCTTGATGATGACAATGAATTTATCAGAAGACAAATAGTCAAAACTTTTTAAGCATGTGATAAAGGGCCTGTAAGAACCGGAAACTGTTCCCATGTAGAGCTCAAGAATGAGTAATGCCCTCTCTCTATACACACTCAACAAATCCCAATGTAATATTTAAAAATCAGGCAGGAGTAAATTTAATGTGCAAATTATAGGAAAATATATCACATGATAATTTATTGAGTGAAAAAGTTCCTTTTCATTCCATTCCACCACAGACTGTGCTAAGAGTTGTTCTGGAAGAATGTGCAGCATTGGAAGTTGTACCTCATGCAGTCACTCAGCAGCATTTTATCTAAAAGTGCATGCACAGACTCAGACAATTACAAACTATTTCTGTTGCGATCTCAGGCAATTTTCCACACACTACACCATGAAAGCACTTCAGCTTTGAACAACTTGTCAAGGTTGACTACATGCATGCATATATTAATTTGCTCGAAAAGACAACAATTTAGAATATGAAAATAGATAAGCAGCATTCGTGTAATACAGAATTCCTGAGAAGAGTGTGTGCTCTATAAATCTTTGCGAAAGAACTTGTATTCATTTGAAAACCATGATATAAAGCATTTCAACCAAAGCAGAGTGATCTAAAACTAACAGACTGTGAGAGGCTGTCAATATTTTGTTGTTCACCATGATGAAGGCAGAGCTAAGTTCCACTGCCTCGTTTCCCAAGAGGAAAATTTCAGATGCCTTTTCATTGTTTCTCCCCTTTTCCATCATTTTGAAAAATATTAGAGAAGGCATTTTCTAAATCGATGTATTATACTTTGTCATTTAAAATAGTTTTTTCATTTTCACATTTTTTGCTCTAGGCAATCCATACAATTTTAAATCTTGATGCTGGTTGTATAAACAATAACTCAGAAAGAGAAGAATTCTCAAGGGCATGCTGTCATGATTCTTTGCTCCTGTGTCACTTATTTGGAGAAGTGACAGGTTATGCACCTGACTGACATTTACATCTTCAACGGGCTTGGAGAGTATTTATTCTTAGGTGTGTGTATACAAATGAAGAGGGCATGCAAATGTTATGAAAATGGAGGAGTTTACAACTTCATTGTAGAGTTAGTAAAGTAGGTTGCTCTGATACCCAGGCATCAGAAACAGAACCAGACTTCCAAACAAATTCTGTGGAATTTGATGGAAGAGTCCCATGTGGCAAGGTCATGTGATGGATGTTTAGAAGATGAAGTCCTTCCTCTTGCTCAGAATCAGAAGACAAGTAAAGAAGTGAATATTTGTGTCAAAATCAAACAGCCAACCAATGACTATAACTTTTCCATAGAAGGAAAGAAGGAAAAGTTAAAAAAAATTTAGTGTTAGCCTTATAAAAGTAATTTTCTAGAAAAAGAAATTGGATAATTTTCTTATTAGAGAAAAACTAGCATATACATGAAGTAGCTTTATTACCATTGGGTTTAATTTGGTCTTTATGAATTTTGGAAATAGCTGCCTTGTTTAATTGGACAAATAATAATCACAATAATCACATCTATGTGTAAATGGGTGACTAGGTATTTCTCACCTCATTCTCAGGGGAAGAAAACTGAGATTAGCTTTGACTGTTTTTGCAAGAAGAAGGTTCTTGATTTCTATCATACATTTCCTTGATTCAACTCTTCTCTTTCTTCTCTTGCTGCCCCCATAGCTTATGCCTTCACCAGATGTTCTGTAGTTCAATGTCCCATTCTTCCCACTTCACCCATCTGTGAACAGTCACACTCAAAGATACAGAGTTGACACCGAAATAGCAACTCCACAAAAAAGCAAATCTTTCACACTTAATTTGCCTTTGTTTCTAGAGAGTTTTCAAAAATAAATCAAATCAATCTGTCAAAGAAATAACAGAAAACTCCCCTCAGTAATGAAAGAAAAGTAAAATTCAAAAATATATGTGTCAATGTTACAAGTAATAGAAATTTATATTCATGCATTGTTTTCATTCACTCATGAGCAAGAGTGCACATTGCTGGAAAAGCAAAGAGTTGAAAAGCATCTGGCTTCTGTTTTCCTGAAAAAGCAAGTCACAACGGTGTACGGTGGAAGTGGTCTCAGAGCTACGTAAACCGTAACTTGAATTACATATTGTCAAGGTGCAAAGGTACAAGGAAAACCAAAATATCTACAGCATTTCAAATTATTCTGAGTGAGTTGATGTAATAAATCAGCAAGGGGAAAATTAAATACATTATAAATAGACTTCCATGGCAAAACATGAATTAGTAGTGTTCTAAATGATATGAGTATAAACACCCATACTTTATAAGCATGTGGCTCTATTGGCATTTAGTAAAAAAACAAAACAAAAACCAGTGCAACTGGTTCTGTGAGTGATACAACAGATTTAAATAGAATGCAATAGACTGTTATTTCAGTGAATGGTATTCTTTTCAGAATCCCGGATTTTTGGTTTGACAACTAAAGCTGATGTGCAACTCATCAACTGCATAGTCAATGTGGAGCAGCATAAAGTCCCTGTGGCACAGGTCCATAATCTCAGCAAGAAACAAAGGAAATTCTTATAAACCAGTAAACTGAAGGAACACGGATTTCTGTCAGCAAAGGCAATCCCTCATTTAAGTTATTTCTGATGAGTATCTTAACTCAATCTAAGGTTCCAACGTCAGATTAGAACGTGAGTAAAAACCACACTATACTTGAAGTCATGTCTGGCTTATGAAATTTTACATGGAACTCTGTCTCTAGAAACCTCACCATCACCCTTGTTACTATGTTACAGCTGATGGAAGGTGGAGGCCTTCAAACATACAGCTCCCTGTGAGTTATATCCTAGCTTCCTGTGATGTCAACGTGACCATTTTTTAATGCTGTAAGTCATCTTTTTCCCCCCGGAAGCTTGGATATTCTAAATCCAAGAAATGGGTGTGATGCATTTCCAAGTAGGATATTACACACATGGTTTGCCAGGAATGCTTTCCACCTAGACCCCACCTAGACTTTGAAGTTGCTATCACTCCTCCTACTGCGCAAAAGGTATCTACTAAGGCCATTCATGGTGAACAGGATGACCGCTTTTCCTCCGTTGTTGCTGCAAATGCTCTAGCTCAGCCTCATACATCATTTCTTGGACTAAGTACTTCTCCCGCCGTATTCGGTCATACAGTTTTTTTGGTACATCTGGAATCAGGTATGCGATGAAAGACTTGATCCCAAAAACAAGGTGCTGCAAATTTAAGAAGAAAAAGTACACTTTTCAAAGATTCAGAAATGCCAATTATAAAACAGAACAAGCACAAACAATGTTGCCTTTGCCTTACAATCAATCATCAGAACTCAGTATATATGATCTAGAATATTAACATTTTCAGGAATTATGTTGGGAATACTGCTGTTGCCCCATATCACATAGGTATTAGGAAGAAATGAAGAATTGTCATACACACATGAGAAAGATCACATCCAGGGAAAACCCATATATCCAGGGAAAAACCATGGATGGATGGTGATACACAGCCAACAAACTAGAGAGAATGTATCCTGCCTGAGATGCTGGGATTAGACTCAACCTCCAGCACTTGAATTTTTCGAAACTTCTACTCTACTAAGTCCTTTATCATTGCAACTGCTTTAAATTTTTTATGTTTGTTACATAATTATTCTATGATAGAATATTTTAAACAATGGACTGACAAAAGTATTACATATAAAAACCAGGAACAAAAATCAAAAGGTAACATGCCTGTGGTTAAAAAGTGCAGATGCTAAATGAGACTGCCTGTGTCTGAACCTTACTCTGACACTTGACACAGATGCGTAACCTTGTGCAAATCACCCACATTCTCTGTGTATCACCTCTAAAATAATGATAATAACAGTATCTCTTAAAGGTTGCTAAGAGGATTAAATGAGTATAAGCACTACTTAAATATTACTTCCTATTATTATAAATGCATCCTTTGTCTTTTCCCATAAAGAAATGTAGATCTTTCATTTACTCAGTAAAGAAAAAAAAATCTGATACTGATAGAGTTACTGTGATTTATGGAAAAGAACCCGCTCGCCTAAAAGTCTTTGTGACAATAGTCTCTCTGTGGAAAGAAAGAATTCAAGACACTTTTAACTGAGCTTGCTATGTGTGTCCCAGGAGACTGCACCACACAGTGGATCATAGTGAGCAGGTCAATTTTTCCATAGAAAAGCAGGTTAGGAGTTTCTTTCCTCACTATCTCTCTCCGTAATTTTGGTCATAGAAAACAGATGCCTTCCAAGTTTGTCCTTAGACCTTAGTGGTACATCAGAGACTAGATAATATATTCCAGTGCTAAGCTCTTCACTGTATCAAGCTGGTTGGTTTAGGATAAGCAAGGCAATAATTCTGTAGCTTCTCCAAGATTTCTTCATGAGACTACAATCTAGTATTATTGCATAACCTGATAATCTAAATCTATGCAATTTTTATAAAAGTGTTCTCAGGCATAACTGACTAAATTATGCAATGTCCCTTATGTTAATACACACAATCAACTGTAATTAGAGTTGATTGTTCAGGAAATAAGTTTCTCCATCCTGGTTAATAGATATGAATTATTTTATCAGATGATAAAAAACATCCTTTTCTTTTAAAATTTGATTATCAGGAGGCTCGAAACTAAGCTTTCAGTTCAACTGTAAGTAGATTTTTTATCCTAGTTTTCCTGGTACAAATACCCACCCACTGACCTCCTTTCTTACATTTTTCAGCAATTGCTGTTTTGCACTTGTTAGAGAGATTTCATTGTATCTGAACTTTTTACTGGGACACAGTCAAGTCCTGTTTTGGAAGTCAGTAATGAGCTTACTTCAAAGAGGCAACTAATATATCAGGTGGAAGAGCATTTACCTATAGTTATTTTATCAGTTTGTGACTGACCTCAAACACGATAATGAAGGCCAATCGAGCAGCGAGGATATGCCAGTATTGTAAGGTGAACTCATAGGGCTTGGAACTCCAAGGGGGACTTCTGTAGTCTCGGTATCTAAAATCCACAAAAACAAACAAATTTTTTTTTGAAGAATAGAGATCAAAGTGCGGAGGCCCCAAATATTCTTGATTTGCCAGAACTCCAAAATGACAGTTTAAATGGGCTCATTATTATGGAGAGGGAGGAGATGGAATGATGAAGGCAAGAAGAAAAGGTAGCTGTGATTTGTAAGCCAGTACCTGCAATAACCCGATTTTCCCATACCAAGCTCACTCAGGTCAAAAAAGGAGAGGCTATTGTTGACATATCCCTTTAAACAACTGGAAGAAAGAAAAGTATCATGTAATTCAGAGATTCATAAATTTCTAGTCTAAATTCTTCATTATGAATGACAAGATTTGGTAAGTACCACATTCTTTTCATTCTAATTATAAACTCCTAGCCTCTCAGTGATCTGATTCCATTCCCTAACTCCCATTACACCTGTATTTAATGAGTCAGACTCTGGTCTGCCATTTTTTCCAATAGTTTCCATCTTACACATTCATTTCGTTTACATTTATGAAGTGTTTATGACACACTCGGTATTGGTAATTACTTCCTATGGATTAAACCCCTATAAAAGTTTTAGAAACATGCATATAATATTATTTGCTTAATTATAATTAAGCAGCCAGTCAATGAACATGTTTATTTATAATATATATATTAATTACTCACTATATATTTATTGAAAACCTCATTTTGTTAGAAAAATTCTAGAATCTTGGTATTCAACAGTGAACAACTCATGCAAAAATCCCTATCCTGGTGGTTTTATATTAAATTATGATCAGGGTTTTTACAATAACATTTTAATCTCCAACATGTAAATTAAAGAACTAAGGTTTACAGTGACTAAATAACTTTCTGTAGGCCTATAATTCTTGAAATTTTTGGTTTCAGCCACCCTTTATACTTTTAAACATAAAATCTCAAAGACCTCTTTTTGGGGTATATCTATTAATATTTAACACATAAGAAATTAGAAGTTTAGAAAACATTTCTCTAATAATTAATGTTAAAATAACTATCAAATACATCATAAATTAATAGAAATAAGAAAAAATAGCTATATTTTCCCAAAGAAAAAGTGTAGTGAGAAATGACATCGTTTTACATATTTCTAAATTCCTTTAATGCTTATCTTAATATTTAGAAGAAAACTAGATTCTCATATCTCATTAAATTTTTATTAAATCTGTTGCAATATGTTATTTGGGTTAAAGAGTTAAGTGCAGAATCTGTCCTCAAAAATACAAATGGTTGGAAAACGGAGGATTATTTTAATAATATTTCAGATAGCTGTTGACAATTTTCTTTGATATTCTACCAAAGCTCTGCATGTGGTCATTTCTTACAGTCTAGTTGCAAGTGGAATCTAAACATATCAGTAAAGTTTTCTTATGTAATTATGTTAAAATCCATAGTTCTATCTTAAACTTTTAATTTATTTTTTCACCCATAAATGATTTTGTAACATCAAATATGGGTCATTTGAAAAATACAGGTTCCCTCAATTATACAAATATTCCAAATGTTGATATATCTTTACTATAGACTATGAAACATCACTGACATTAATATTAACATTAATTTTTATTAGAAAAAATGATCTATAAGTTCTGGAAAGCTTTCAGGCTCACAGTGGCACATAAAAAGTTATTTAAAATTCTAATTTTCACTTCAAATCTTAAACTTTATTCATAGTAACAAATGCTGCCCCTTATTTTCTTAGAATGATAAGACAGTTATGTGCATTTTAAAAAAGCCTGTCTGCTAAATACCCAAGTCTGAATAATCATCGGCTGGCCATCCTCATTCCATGCTAAAACAGCTTGGTGGGTTTGCAGCTCCAACAAGCACACGGTGCTTTTCTTTGAGACGGACATCGCATTTTGATACATTACAGAAGTGCTTTATGCACACTATGCATTTTGTCATGTAGAATATTGAAAAGGCATGTATTCAAGAGTAGAGATTTGGTGAAATTAATTATTACTGTTTCATTAAGGACATTCTGAAATTTCTTACTAGCACTTTTAAAATGGCAATTGCATAGTGATGGGAAATACTATCACTCCTAGTTCTCTTTGGTGTCACTGCCTTGGGTTAAGCAAAGTCACCGGAAAAATTTATTCCCACAGCTTTGCCCCAGCAGTGCAAATGTTAGTGCGGTGAAAAAAAGAAGCTCTATGTTTGTATTATTATTAAAGTAGTATGAGCCTCATGGGCCTGAAAGATACCTGCAGAACACACATTGAGAACCACTGCCCCAGGTAAACAGTTAATAGTACCTGGGTTCAAGTGCACATATATCTCATTTTAAACCTGGAATTCTTCATTACACAGCCACACTGGCTTCACTCCCTTCCTGTCCCAGACCTCATAGTTTACCATTTTGACTGTTCTCTTGCCAGTACCCTCCTCTTCATTACTCTCTTACCCTTTTGTCATCTGGCCTTGAAAATTTACAATCTGAATGATTCTACTCCAATTTAGCTGCTAAGCATACCTTGAAAAAATGAAATAGAAGGTCGACCCCATGTATGTGTGCTTTCAACTTCTCATAAGCCGTTCACACCTCTTGAAATTATTCTACATCCCTGGTCATTCAATTTGGAGAAAGGATCAGGTGGAATCTCTATCTGAAAGGTAGGTCCTGAAAGTACCCGACCAGTTTAATTTTCTTTTGCCTCTAGGTGGCAGTAAAGAAACCAGTTTCTAAGGAAGAGGGCTGTAAACTATGTCTACATATTTTAAACCCTTGAAATCTGTTTCTAGATCATTATGAATTGAGAAAAAAAGGATTTTTGATTTTTCACTATAATAATAAAACCACTTTATATAGTGTTTCATATAATATGTTACATAAAATGTTACTTCAGACATCGTTTCTTAATCGTGGGTCCAGACTGATGATGTTCCTTTGAGTAAAATGTAGTTAGAATTTAAACCTAGGGTGTTTGGCTTCAAGTTAAAATTCTTTGAAAAGACTCTGTAATATTAAAAAAATTCCCATGCCTTTATTACCTGTCTTTGAAAAACTGAAACATTTATGTTCAGAAAGGCATTTCTGTGTTCTAAGAAAACATCAGTTCATCAGCAGATCTAAGGACTGATTTCGTCCTAAACCAGGGCTCAACCTGTTGGGGCACATGTCCTGCCTCTAGATAAGACACATACACAAAACTACTCCTGAAAGAAGAAGGAGAAATGGCTTCTCTTATCACTGCTTTATCTTCTATTAGGACTTCTACATCAAAGGCTAATCTCCAGCTAAAACTCCAATTTCTCTCTGCTCCCCAACTCCAGTCTCTCTTGCATTCTTCCTAATACCAGCATTCAAGAAGAAAAATCTGAAATATCTCATAGTCCCTGAAGCCATGGTTCTAAGCTGGGTGGTTTTGTCCCTCAGGGGACATCTGGCAATGTCTGGAAACAGTTTTGGTTGTCACAACTTGGGGAGTAGGGAAGTTGCTATTGGTAATGTACTGGGCTAGGGCCAAAGTTGCTGCTAAATATCCTTTAATATACAGGACAGCTTGCTATAAATTCCTTTAGAAAAATCCCTCATCATATAGCTGGCAGGTCCTTCCTATACTGTATGTACCCACCAACTAGCTTTATTTGCTTCAGCAATTTCCTTAGCCAGTGTGGGCCTCAATTTCCCCATCGGCATAGTCAAAAGATTGCACTGGATGATTTCTGAGGTCTTTTCCAGTTCTAAATGTGACTTCTAAATACATTATAACATCTTTTTTTAACATTTTGATGTCAGTGATACGTTTATAAGTGAAAACATGGAAGAGACTCTAAAGCTGTTTACTGTAAAACACTGTTTTCCTTTTTATCCCGCTCGATTTCTCCAATGTACACATTACACATACAATGGTTGGAAACAAACACTGCCCTTAATCGTCACAGAACAAAACTTCCCAATAAGTTCTCATTTCAATAACAAACTTAAAACATATCAGAAAGACATGTACATTTCAGCCTTACTTTTCACCGTAGTCGAAACGTCTTGCACAGGGGCCGTATTTGTACTCATAGACAAAACGGGGGATGTAATCAGATGTAATAGCAATGACAAACGCATTGGTGATCACGGCCAATATACCGATTCCTTCAAGAATTCCATACCATATACCTAGTAGAATAAAGATTAAAGACAGTGAATAAACAAAAAATAAATAAATAAAACCCATTCCTCAATCTTATTTTGAAAAGAATGTTATAGTTATGTTGCAATCACAGTTCTATTATTTAATTTCTTGATATAGTATCTCACTACAGATAAAACAGATATTGAGTACTTTTTCACAAGGGAAAGGTAGACCTCTGTCTTGAAAGGTTTGAAAATTAAAACACCATTAGGAATTCATTTATGTCTGTAATAATGAAACTTGGAACAGCTGCTTCGAAGCCTAATTACAACTTGCTGAAGTAATAAAAATAACAAGCAAAAATGATCTAGTTAGTTCTACATCGCTGGGTAAAGTCTGAAATACATGTACTCACTATGTCAAGTACTTTTTAAGGCAAAAATACAAGAAAGTAAACTTAGTTTGATATTAAGACCTGCAAATTACTAGTTGACATTTCTGCTTAAGAAGGGCAACCTGGCATCAAAGAGACACACACAAATAAGCTTTGGAAACTGCACATAGTATCAGTATACTATTGATTGTAGTCAAAACTATGTTTTAAATAGGACTAAACTTAGCTTTAAAAATATTGATATAAAAATAAAAAAGCTCTAGAAAAAAATACTCAAAGTGCTAAAGATGACTGTATAGATTAGCAACTTTCCCCCTACAACCCTCCCCACCTTCTTTATTTTCAAAATCTTTATCATGTATCTACATTGTATTGTAAAGAAAACAAATATTAACACTTCCTTGGTTGGAAAGGTTGTATGACGAAGAAATCATAATGCATAAAAAGATACAATATTTGAATATATCAAATTTAACATTTACTTTCACAAAAGTCACACTATTTAATCAAAAGGAAACAATAGCCAAGGAGAAAATATTTGCTTCATATAAAACAGAAAAAGGGTTATTATTTATTATTAGTATACACAAATATCCTAAAATTTTAATAAAGCAAACCATCCAAGAGAAAAATGAGCAAATAATCCAAATAAGCAATTTGGTTTAAAAATATAAATAACCAATACATATATTAAAACATTTTCAATCACTAGTATTCAGAGAAATGTGCTTCAAAAAAATAAGATTTTAAAAATTCATGGGATTGTTGAAGATTTGAAATTCTTATACCATCCAGTGCTATTTATGGATTGAGGAAACAGGAACTGTTTTAGGTAAAGTATGACTTGTTACAATGTTTGTGATAATTAATCTGATATTGGGATCATACTGCAATGTGTATAATGGATATATGATGTATAATACATATAATATTAATGTCTATATCTACATTTATATCTATTTATCTATAGCTATATGTGTGTATGCTTATTCCTGTTTGCAGTTGGGAAATCAAGTAAATGTCTATAAAATTTATGTCATTCATATTATGAATATTGTTATTCTATTTAAATGAATTACACCACTATGTTTTGAGCTGGAGGATGTTCATGAAGAAAAAAAGCACAGCCCAATATATGCTCATAAATATTTTTCACATATTTGTATGAGCAAGAAAAACACTGACAAAGGATATATGTCTGATTGATTTCACTGAATCCCTTAAGTAGAAAAGAAAGGTAAAAGGAGGGGAGGATTATTCATTATTTTTATACCTTTGTGTCATCTGGTTTGAGCAAGACAGCCTAGCAAAATTTAAAAAAATAGTAATCTATGCATTGGAAAGTGCAATAAACACTGAAGCTAAAATTGGAATTTCATTGTTCTCCTCTGAGTTATTTTTTAGATTTTCTTTAATGTGCTTACATTATTTTAATAATAGAATTATAAATATATCCAAATTAAATAACAACAAATTAACAGAATTAATATTAGTTGTTTCAATAAATGGAAAATCAAGTTAAATGGCATTAAATCTCTACAGACCAATATATTGTGAACAGACTTTTGTGGTGTTGAATATACATAAGACTAATATCAACTGGAAAAGTAACCTTGCAATACTAGCTAAACAAGAAAAGAATGCAAGGATTTGCTTTTCCATATGTTTTGAATTTCTATTATAAAACTTCAGTTTATTAAAACATTATGCCAAGAATAAGTAGTTAGATCAATGTATAAATGGAGGTTCTAGTAATATATGTAAGTTTATGCAAAATTTGGGATAAGAAAATAAAGATAATTTAAATAAGTTTAAAAGATACGGGTTGTTTAATAGTTTTAGGAAAATTGGCTATCCATTAAAAAAGATGGATCTCAGTTTTAATGCCTTTATTAATAGCAAATTTCAGACAGCTCAACACTTTAAATAAAATCATAAAATTCCAACAAACAAAAGGCAAATAACACATGCAGCTAAAATACAAAACTAAACAATGGGTGAAAAATCTTGAGTTCTAAAGGACCTTTTTAAAGAATGCCACAAATAATAACAACTATAAGGGAGCTATATCAATTTGGCTCTATACACTTTAAAACCTTATGCATGATAATATAAAAAAATTACAGATCAGCATTTGAAAATATTCACATTTATATCAAAGGCTAGCATTTTCAATGTGAGGTAAAGATCACCAAGTCAGGTATAATGGCCAAAGGTCATAAACACAATTGGTAAAGAGAGGTACAAATGTATTAATTTCATAGTTATAATAAATGCAAGTAAATCTAACATGTCATTTTTCTTCCTCTTATCATTGAGGATGGAATAACAAAAAACCTGATTACAGCTGGAGTTGTTGAGAAAATGGAGGAATGAGCATTCATTCCCTATGGTGGGGGAATATATTGGCGCAGTACCTCTAGGGAACTTTTTAACAAACTATCAAAACTTTAAATGTTCATGCCCTTTGACACAGGACTTGCACTCTGGCAATTCACCTTGAGAAAATAATAAGACAAAGTATGCATGAAGATGTTCATGTCTGTGTTGTTTAGGACAGCAAGAGCTAAAGCAACCAAAACATCTCTAAACAGGTGGCTGATTTTTTAAACTGTCACACAACATATAACAGAACTCTGTTTATACAATGGAATACTACTTGTATTCCAAGTAGTATTGTATTCCAAGTAGTATTCCATTGTATTCCAAGTAGTATTCCACTGTGTATAAGAAAGAAGAAAATTTTACTCTTTGTGAGAGTATGGATGGAGCTGGAGAACATTATGCCAAGTAAAATAAGCCAGTCATAAAAAGACAAACACCATATAATTTTACTCATATATGGAATCTAATCAACAAACTGAACTAACAAGAAAAGTGGGGACAGATTCACAGATGGAGAGAACAATGACATATAGTGGTGGGAGGGGGTGAGAGAGTGGAGGGACTGAGCAAAAAGGAAAAATGACTCATGGACATGGACAACAGTGTGGTGATTGTGGGGGGAGGGGGTATAAAGGGACTACATGGTAGTGGAAAAAATACAATAAAGATTAAATTAAAAAATAGAAGAATGAGGCAGAGCTACATTTATTAACATAGAAAAATGCACATGAGATCCCTTGTAGTTATGAACAAGTTTACGAAATAGCATGTTTACTATGAAACTACTTTCAACTAAGTTAATCTTTCTTTCTTTTTTTCTTTCCTTCCTTCCTTCCTTTTTCTTTACTTTATCTCTTACCCTCTCCTTTTCTCCTTCCTTCCTTCCTTCCTTCCTTCCTTCCTTCCTTCCTTCCTTCCTTCCTTCCTTCTTTCCTTCCTTCCTTCCTTCTAAATTTCTCCTCACTCTCTCTCACGCCTTCTTTCTTCCTTTCAACTAAAAACTGCTCAGTTCTCTTATGGCTGGAAGGGAGCCCCAGTGATAGAAACCTGCATGGTATTATATAAGACCTGGCCGCCTCTTGGCTTTAGCAATGCCCAAACCATTTAATTCCTGAATCTTACCTATGTCAGTTGCTCGGGCTGGCAGAGGCCTCCGCCACTGGGTGACAAATTTGTATGCATCCAGCCTGATTTCAATGATATTGTTTAACAAAGCCAAAAGAGGGGCCAGAGGAAAAGCCGCAACAAATATGGTGGTAAAACCAAACTGCAAAACTGTAAAGGGAGAACATCAGAAAATTAGTAACAGTATCATTTATTGAATGCCTTCACTGTGCAATATTAAGTGATTTACATAAATTACCCTTAATCTTTTCAACATTCCTACACAGTAAATATGTTTATCCAACTTCAGAGTTGAGAAAACTATAGCTTGTATGTGTTCAGTAAACTTGCTAAAGGGCAGATAGCTAAAAAATGTTAAAACGTGCATTCAAACTCATCTGAATAGACTGAAAATCTATGTTCTTTCTACCTCTGTACCATGCAGCATATAGGAGGAGTAAAAACAAAAGAAGAACAAATCAAAGAGGGGCCCTTGAAAAATGCTTAGCTCTAGAAGAAACCCAAGAGACCTAATCTTGTCCTCTCTAGTTTAAAGATAAGAAAACTGAAGTCTAGAGAAAGAGCAAATGTTAAGACAACACATTGTGATTTTAACAATTGGAATACAAATCTTTATTTTCCTAATGTAAGTAAGTATGCTTCCTGAAGAAGCTAAGACTCAGAGTAGGTCTGTGCAACAATTTATTGTGAGGAAGAATTGTTACTTTATTATGGCTGACAAATACTATGAGGACAAAATGTGGTAGACTTCTAAGGACAATGCTTTAATACCTTAAGTCTGTTGAGATAAAGGTGTCAATGTGTTTTAAAATGCTTGGCTTAGAAAGGGGAGAGATGATTTTGTCTTGAACCAAAGACTGCATAAAATAGAAAAATAGTAACAAGAAGGCCAAATAGTTCTGCAGAAGGATCTCTCCTTACCCATTTCTAAATATTCATCCATCAGGCCATGAATATTCATGGGTTGCAGATTCCAATCATTTTCCCACTGAGGTATAGAAGCATCTTGTATTCCCCGCTTGATTTTATGTCGTGACCACCAGTTCTGGATCAACCTACACCACAAAGCAGACAAAGGGCTTTTGAGCTCTTGTTTAAGTACCTGGGGAACAATTCATAGTGTATTAACATCAACTACCCTGGGACTACACTAAGCATTCCTGGGAACTGAAGGTATTTACATGGTCTCATCTTTCAAGTTTAGCATGGGAGAAAAGGTCTCAGGCTTCCAGAACTCTCCCAGATCCTACAAACATCCACATATTTATCTAGGAATTGATTCCCCACACACTTAGACACTCCCTGATACTGATTAGACAGACATCTGTTTCTACGATTGCTTCCCATACCCGATCTATATAAATACTTGAAGTCGTCTATTGCCTGCTGCGATTGCATTTGAACCCTTCAATTTTCATAACCCAGTTTCTGAGCTTTGCTTCCTGAACGTGAGTACAATCGGGTTCCACGTTAAAACAGTGAGACTTAGATAGGGTTTCAAGATATGTAGTTCCTAGTCCCCACCCTGCAGTGCACTAAGAGTGTGAGTTTTAGCAAGTCATTTCACCCGATTTATGAAGCAAAGGGTTTGATCATCAGTGATCACTTTCTGCTACTATAGTGAACAATAATTTACAGACAATGGACTTGTTTTTGAGTTCATTTCTCAGACTTGGAAAGAAAGTAGCAGCACTCTTTCCCTAGCCCAGGGGCAGTCTTGAAATTATATGACTCAGAAATATCCCAGTACATACATATTGTGGACTTTTGGGCAATAAATCATTTTGAGTTTGATGCAAAGTATTTCTAGGATGAGGGAAATTTCACAGGAACCACTATGGAAAACAGTATGGAATTTTCTATAAAAACTAAAAATGGATATACCTTTTGTCCCAGCAATTCCACTGCTAGGACTATATCCTAAGAACCCTGAAACACCAATCCAAAAGAACCTATGCACCCCTATGTTTATAGCAGCACAATTTACAATAGCCAAGTGTTGGAAGCAACCTAGATGCCCATCAGTTAATGAATGGATCAAAAAACTGTGGTACATTTACACAATGGAATTCTATACAGCAGAAAGAAAGAAGGAGCTCCTACCCTTTGCAACAGCATGGATGGAACTTGAGAGCATCATGCTAAGCGAAATAAGCCAGGCAGTGAAAGACAAATACCATATGATCTCACCTTTAACAGGAAGCTAATCAACAAAACAAACAAACAAGCATAATATAACCAAAGACATGGAAACTGAGAACAAGCTGAAAGTCAACAGAGGGGAGAGGCTAGGGAATTTCAGAGGAAAAGGGGAAGGATTTACAGGAACAAGTATAAAGGACACATGGACAAAAACTATGGGGGGCTGGAATTGGGAGGGAGGTGGGGAGGGCTGGGGTGGTGGGTTGGGGTAAGAATAAAAGACAGAAAACTGTACAAGATCAACAATTAAAATAAAAATTAAAATAAATAAATAAATAAATAAATAAATAAATAAATAAATAAAACCATCGAAATTTCATAGGATTCAGTGAACAGTACACGACCCTCAATTTCAATGAACTGTGGACCTAGAACGTCAGTGGGAGTTGAAAGAACCAGAGGTAGACCAAGATATCAGGCAGTACACCAACGTGTGTCCCATGGAGGCTGCCCCTGGGGCCCCATGGAGACAAAAAAGGGGATGGAAGTTGGAATTGAGACAGGTTTGCTTTCTTCTTTTCCCTTTATTTCAGTTCTGCTTAAGATTTTACTTGGAAGGAAAAGAACTGTGGTTCAAAAGCTTGAAATTCATTGCTTTAGTGACTGGCCTACCCCTGCTAGACTATTTGCAACAATACCTTTGCTCAACTGTTGTACAAACACCAATAGGATGTCCTTTGCCATGGTACCCTGGTCATTCAATATGCATAATCCAGGTTGACCACTGGGCAAGGCCATGCTAAAAGTGTGTTGCCCAAAGTGCATGGTGTGTACAGAAGTCCAGGGAAATGGTAACAAAAGAACTATTCCTAACACTGTAATGACTACACTATGTTGATGGTGCTTATGAAGTGCTCACAGCATGTCAGTTCCTGTGCTGGGCACTTAATAGCCAATTTTTTCAGGTATTTTAAGATAATATTCCCCAACCTTATGTTTCAAAGAGATGAGCCAAGGATAGGAAGGGGCATGGGGAATAGATTCAGCTCCCAAATCCTCCATCCCCTATTCTTTCTTCATTCAGAAAAGATTCATTTTAATCTGGTGTGAATATTGAGGATCTGTATAAAAATCTCTTCACAAAAGGGTGCTCTATTTATTGAAGGTTAATGAGCATATGGTCAGCTCAATTAATCTTTATTAATCCCTTACTTTACAAATAAAAATAATAATGTCTCAGTGAGGTCAAGTAAATTATAGGCATCTTTAGCAAAGGGTAGAGAAAGAATTTGAACAAGGTTTCGGTGCTTTCATACTAAGATTGCTTATAATTTAACACCACACTTTATGGCAGATTTCAGGATTAATGTCCCTTCTCTAGCCCCGAAGTCTCTGTTGAGGAATGTCCCAGTGCCATTTGGGGGCCAGCAGGAGAAAGATCATGGTATAATTTGATGACTAATCCTAAACTATTTAAATCATCTATCAACTAACCAGTTCTTCCCCACAGTCAGGAAATTCCTCTGAATAGTCATGTTTTTAACCTTGATTAGGCCTCAGAGCTTCCATACCAGATTGTTTAAAATACACTGTATTTTACTATATTTTAAGAGATACCCTATTTAATAGATGTAAAAGTGGGGATTCAGCATTCTTTCATGTCAGCATTTCACAGACAGTTAAAACTTATCGAAGGCACAAAAGAGTGGTATTGATTTGATGTTATCACAATCATCTTGTTCTAATGATTCATGTGCTGTGTGTGTGTGTAACACGGAGCACAAACCTCTTCCATCCCTGACTTTATCTTTGTTTTATTCTTTTTTGTGCGGGGGACTGGAAATGGAGTCTATCTATAGTAAGTAACAACAGTTTTGGACTTTTGATAGTGAAAACAAATCAGAAAGTTATTTTTATCCCCAAGAACATGTACTATCAATAGTATTTTAAGAAAAACAAGTATCTTAATATGTTGAATGGAGTACCAGTTACTCTACATCTATTATTTCCTTCAGTCCAGTTACTGTACATCTATTATTTCCTTCAGTCCTTACAACTGTTCTTGCGGTGGATATAGCTGCTGATCCCCTGGTAGAAATGTAAAAACAGAATCTGAGAAAATTTTATTCTCATGCACACGGTCACACATTTAGTGATGAGGAGGGCGAGAACTGGACCCTTACCTGATTGCCAAGCCCAAATTCTTAAGAATATCCACACTACCTCTATCTGTCATCTTTGTGACTATATAAAAGGCAATTTTACAAACAGAATGCTTACGGGTATCCCAGCTCCATGAAGTTGTTCCATATTTGCTTCAAAAACATGATCACCCCCATCTGGAGGCAGAGGTCTATCAGGCAGCCGCTCGGATGACACTGGAATAGAACCAGAACAGCAATGATCTTTCTCTTCTCAGCTGGCCCGAACACCCCCACCTTCAAATCGTAAAGCAAATTCTAGAGCCAGGTCATATGACCGAGATGCGTATAGAAAACAAAAACAGGAAAGAAACAGCATGGATGAGGATACTAGATAGGGGAGTTTTCAGGACTTACATCGGAATTTTAATCAAAAGAATAACAGCAGTAACAACAAATCTAACTTTTTTTACACTTAACATGACCTTTATTTTTCTTAAATTACAATTTATTTTATTATTTTTTAATTGTCATTCAATTACAGTTGTCCTGCCTTTTCCCTGTTGCTCTCCCCGCCCCATGCCCCCAACTCCCACAGTCAATCCCCCCATTTGCCTGTGCCCATGAGTCCTCTATTCATGTTCCTGGAGTTGCCACTTCTCCTTCTGTCCCCCATTACAAATCTAACTTTTAATTAGCACTTACTACTTCCAAACTCTATGTCAGGAATGATCGTCTTTAATGAATGTTCCGGAATACTACATATCTATTAACAGGAGACAGATAAGTGTTTACTTCTATGGCAAAATGTTTATAATATATCTTTTAAAAATAAGCTTTTTATACCAGAAAATTTTAAATTTGTGGAAATTTTGAAAGATAATAGAGAGAGTTCCCACATACCCTCACCCATTTCCCTCTATAGCCATTAACATTGTCAAAGCCAACATTAGTACACTGCTATTAACTAAACCCTAGACTTTATTTAGATTTCAGTTTTTCAATTTACACCTTCTCGGCCCAGATGCCCTGATGCATGTATTTGTCATGTCTTCTCGGTCTCCTCTGCTTTAGACAGTTTCTGAGTTTTGCATGTCCTTGAAAATTTTTTTAATTGGGGTGACATTAGTTCACAAAACCAAACAGGTTACAATTGTACGGCTCAATAAAGCTTCATCTGCACCCCACATCCTGCACCCATCATCCCAAGCAAAGTCTCTTTCCACCCCGTCCCCCTTTGCCCACCTCCACTTGCTCTCATCCCCCTTTCCCTGTGGCTACCACCACACTAGTCTGTGTTTATGTGATATATTCTTTTGCTTAATCCCTTCACCTCTTCCTTGATACTTTTAAGGGCTGCTGAACAAGTATCCTGCTGAAAATCCCCTAATCTGGGTTTTTCTAATGTTTTTACTTGTTTAGACTGGTGTTTTGGGGATGGAGGCAGATCACAGAAGTGGATTTTTCATGACATCCCATCAGGGGCTATATACTATGCATATGACATCACTAGTGATACTAACCATCACTTGGTGGATGTAGTGTTTTCCAGGTGTTTCTACTGTGAAAGTTACTCATTTTTCCCTCTCCGTAGTCTTGTCTTTAGAAGTAAGTCCCTAATCTAGCCCACTCAAGATGGGGGCAGATGTTAAAGCTCAACCTCCTGATGAAGTATCTACATATACCATAACATATTTTTAAGTGATAAAAGCATGACACAAAATAGTTTGTCAGTATAATCCAAATTTTGCCTTCTCTGCGATCCTTTGTATTTTTCAACGTTAAATTGAAGTTAGCATTGACAAGGCTGGGTACATTCAGGGTGATGCGGTCATAGCAAAATTGAAGCAGACTCACAGATACAGAGAGCAGACTGACAGCTGTCAGAGGGGAGGAGGTTCTGGGAGGGGGACTGGGTGAAAAAGGTGAAGGCATTAAGCAAAAGACAAAACTCATAGACGCAGACAACAAT
Source organism: Glossophaga mutica (assembly GCA_039655065.1). NCBI lineage: Eukaryota > Metazoa > Chordata > Mammalia > Chiroptera > Phyllostomidae > Glossophaga > Glossophaga mutica. Next base: position 28,561,665 of record CM077308.1, read on the forward strand.
ATGGTGATTACCAGAGGAAAAAGAGAGTGGAGGGAGGTAGAAGAGGGTAAATGTGATGGAAGGAGACTTGACTTGGGGTGGTGAACACACAATACAACATACAGATGATGTGTTATAGAATTGCACACTTGAAACCTATATAATTTTATTAACCAATGTCACCCCAATAAATTCAATAAAAATTTAAAAAACCTACCTCTTAAAAACACCATTAGAAACCCACACAAGCAAAAGTATGATTACAATGAAAATTGCAGTCAATATATTTTGCTTGAAAACAATGCACTATAAAAAAAACTTTTGGGTAGAAAAACGTGGGTGTGTTTCTTTGGAAATGGGTTCATGTCCTACTCACAAAGACGATCAACTCTACAGCTTTGATCCGTAGTTTCTATTTCTATCAAATCGGTAGCAGTGGGACTTCAAAGAGAACAAATAATTAGGACATGAAAAGCCTGATTTTCCAGTTTCAGCCCAGTAATTTAAAACTCCTAATCTGAGCTAGAGAGAGACTTCAGCAGTGATGATTTTTATCGTGTGGTGAAGTCTCAGTTTTCCCATCTAAGCATGCCCTTGCTCTCTAGGATGAATTTAGGACCCCCTGAACTGTGCCACATATATATGATAAATGGGTAGATAGACCGTCTGAGGCAGAATAATTACTGAACTACAGAAGCAGAGCAAAGATCACAGCTGCAAGCTAAAGCTCTTCGTTTTGCAGAGTCTCAAAGAGGCAAATTAACTTATCCAAGGTCATGGAAGGTTGACTGATGGTATGGGAATAAAAGGGTTGGCCTGAACCCAAATCCAGTGCTTTTTTACATAATGCTAAAGATGAATCCTATTTACCAAACGTGTTTGTTGCCTTGATGGGTGGTTTAGCAAGGCATATTATTATGTGGGAAAGAAAAACAAAGACTATTAGAGAACCATGTGATTGAATCACTCTCCCCGACAGTAGGCCAACATTGGAAGGTTGGGTGACAGACCATCTATAATTTTGTTGAAATGATGCTTCAATGACTTCGTGATTTATAGGGCAGAGAAAGTGATCCACTGCTTTTTGTGAGTCTACTTTCTTCACATGATGATTCCCTTGAGCTAAATCTAGTTCTCCATAATGGAAAATTCTTTTGGTAAAAGGTCTGATACTTAGAATGAGTAAAAGGGCATGAAGGAGCATTCAAGAGACCCAGGCTGTCATTCCCATTGCACCACTCAAATCCTACGACCATGGCGAACCCAAAGCTGGGTACCTCCACTTGCACTGCTCATGAGCACCTGGTGAGATGGGTGTTGGCATCTCCACTGTGCAGATGATGAAGCTAAGTAGCAGACAGGACTATTGGATTCCAACCAATACCCACGATCTTTTCACTTCCCCTACTTTCTATCTTTATTCTAAATCCAATTTACCCATGTGAGCTAGCAATCATTCAGCAGTATCTCATGAATGTTTCCACTATATTCTCAACTGGGTCTGTGCCCATCCCAGTGGTGGCTGGAAAGACAGTGTCTGGAGCACAGACTCCAAAGCTAGGCTGCCTGGATCACACTGGTATCAAATGGATGACTTCATCAGTTTATTAGCATGTTTCTGTCATTGGAGGCAATTTATATAACTTCTCTAAGATCCTGTTTTCTCATCTGTAAAATGAGTGTATGAGTAAAATTTTGGGGAGACTTAAAGGCATTAATATATGTAAAACACTTAGAAATAATTGCTGGAATGTGCTGGCATATAGTAAGTCCTCATTAAAAATTAGTTCTTATTAACATTTTATGTAGATTTACATAAAATGCTATGTGAGACATTATATAGCATAGTGTGAAAAAAGTCCAGTATAGCTGTTCATAAATGTTCTAAATTACAGTACAGTACTTTTTATCTGTCTTTATAATGGCTACCACTATTTGTGCCAGGGATTTCACATGCATGATCCCATTTGATGTGCTTATCACCAACAGCACTGAAATAGCCACTTATGTTGCAATTTACAAAAGAAAAAAACTGAGACTTGGAGATATGTAAAATCATGCATTTGGGTGTGACAAAATTAGGATGTATACTGTCAGACTCAAAAGGCACAATATTTGTTACATATCATGGTTACGTTCTTTTCTTCATGACTATGAACAATGTCAAAGAAAGGAAAGGGGCTCCTTCATTGCATACCCCGTGCTCTCCAGCAGGGGCCTACAATAGAGGGTGTGTCAATGTGAGCTTGCTGTGCGACTGAACTCATCATCTTTCATTATGTATACTTCTTATAGATACATCTATAGGATGTTTAAGTATTACTATTGTCAATTTACAGATGAGGAGAGGGATATTCAGAGAGGTGTGTCTATTGCAAACACACATTTTTCATTTCACTGATTTTTTAAAAACAAATAATCCCTTGCTGAAAAATATGGCTCTATCTATGCCATACATATTGTGGAAATATCTAGAAGGGTTATAAAACATTTCTCCTGACACCAGTACTATAATTGTTTCCTTGGCACTTTCAAAAAAGAATCATGACTTCCAACAATGTCATAAGGATAGCCAATCATACTAAATCACTGGTGGCATTAATACACGGATCTGCCTGCCTGTAACCACTCTGTTCCCCACGCTACCATTGTTAACTCCAGCTGGACACTCCAAACTGGGTAGATGAAAAGCCTTCTAGCAGATTTAGTCATTCTTCTGAGCTATGAAAAAAACTGCACATTTGATTTGGGGACTTCTCAAAATCCTGGGATTTTGAGTGTGCCTTAGTGTGTCATTGGCCAGCAGAATATTATTTGGGTAGCTGTGGAGACAGAGTATTGATAAATAGCAATTAAAATTTATTGAGTACCTACCACAGGTCTGGGGTTGTGCTAATTGTGTTATACAAATTATTTCTTACCTATGAACAGCTTTGCAACCTAAGTATTACTATTGTCAATTTACAGAGGAGGAGAGAGATATTCAGAGAGGTTAAATTAAGGTCAAAGAAATACTAAGTAGCAAGGTTAGCATTTTCAGCATGCCTGAAATTCCCTGTACTTACCTTTATCTCGCTCACCTCTCTCCACACCCCTTTCTCCCACGGTCATTGGCCCACATCCATGCATATCCCCACAACTACCCTCACATACTTACCTCCTCCAGTCTCCACCGGTTAAAAAGTTTATTGTAATTTCCTGGGTGGCCTACAAATCTGTGAAAAGCCATTTTAATTCATTAGCATTTACGTGGGTTGACTGAAGAACATCTAAAGCATCACAAGTACAAGTGTGGGGAGATGTAAATGTTCACTGATGCAACTTGTTCTAAGTGGTTGACTTAGGTCACACTTACACATCAAAGTACTGGACATAAGAAGGAAAAAGTGACATGTGCATTCAATACCAATGGGCTGAGAAAGTACAGACAAAACAACTGAATGAATTTCTCCACTTTTACCTGTAGAGTTTTAATGTCTGGCTGACCGAGCTAAAGAGTATTAATATAATGTGGTAAATAATTTAATTTTAAATGTGTCTAGCTTCACTATATTTCCATGGCAATGGCTGGGGTGTTAATCATATGGCATACGAGAAGCAGTGGTCTAATATACTTTGTTTCCATGTTTCACAGCCAAATAGGAAAAAAAATGTTAACATGATAGATAGAGAAGTTTCCGCACTAAGGAACTGTGACTTAAGGTTATACAAAAATTATTTTCTTATTTAACAAAACCATTATTGAAGATTGGAGAGTCATAATTCAACCCAGGTATGGCATATAGGTTTTATTTTTTTTATGCCAACTTTAATTGGTAGTGGCAGCCGGAAGTACTATACTGAAATCTTATGATTGAAAATACGTGGAAACTGATTAGCTCCATTTTCCAAGGCTGGGCATAAGAAAAGTGTGACCTTTGCTAACAAACTGCAAATGAAATGGTTGACAATCTTTTTCACTCTATAAAGTTTATAAAGCTGACTTACCTCCCCAAAAAGAAAGCGATATAGAAGATAGAACTGTTCAAATTGACAAACTGGAAGAGGAACATCTTCAGGGCAAAACTGTTTTCCCATTCTGATTCTGTTCGAGGATACTCTGGAGGAACACAGGGTGCATTTACACAGTTGAGGTGAATGACAAGAAATGTGGATACAGAATCGGACACCCCACGCTTAAGTTCTGGCCCAGTCATTCACTACGTCTGTGAGGCGCTCAGGGTGTCTAAGTCCCAGTGTGCATCGGTAAGATGTGAATGATAATATCTGTTGTACGGGGCTGATGAAAGGGTCCAATGGGACAGTCTGCTGATGTCCCCACAGCTACGAAAATTTGATGCCTGTTATTAACATATACAGATTTCCAGGATCCTCTCTGTTATTGTCATTTGGAAGTAAACACAAATATGAAATCAGCCTTTCACCCTATCTGGCTGTGCTCAACACAGGCACCTAAATTGTGCACAGAGTTCTTTGAAGCATGAGTATTTTGAATGCACACTTAGTGAAGCGGTAGAGAAAACAGAGGGGCTACATCAGGCAGAAGAGCGGAGTTCTTATCTCAGCTTTACACCCAGCTGCTTGTAATTGCAGGCAGGTCTCTTCCTATTTTCTGCAATAAGTTTTAGCATCTATAAAATGAGAAATTTGGATGATATGATTTAAAAAACCTGTCAACACTCACATGGTATGGTTCCAGGATTCTTAAAACAAAACAAAACAAAACAAAACAAAAAAGTGGTGAGAGAGACTGGATGAAGATGGCAGCATGAGCTGCACCCTCTGCTCTTACCGGCATCCACATAAATGACAAAAAAAATTATACGTAAATCTAACATGTTGCAATATAATTGAAGGATTCAAGAAAGGTAGAAAATTCGATGGGATCTAATAAGAAAAAACTAGGCCAAAATACAGGCAGGAGCCAATCACAGAATAAAGAGGGACTAGGTCCCAGGGAACTTAGAGCCCGAAGGCAGTAGGTTCCAGAAATGGGAGGGCCTGTGGGCCATCTGCAAGACTGCCCGGGTGGGGGGCACCTGCAAGAGCACTCAGGAGAGCCAGTGTTTTCTAACAGGGGTGCTGCTCTGGTACTTAGCACAAGTCACTCTTCTGGTTCCTACTATTAATGATGGTACCCCAAACCACTTTTCTAGATTTGCTGCCACCCTGGGTATAAAGTACTTTAAAAGGAAGTTAATATGAATAATCAGAGCTAAAAGGATGATTTGAGGCAACCTAGTTCAAGTGCTTCATTATCCAGCTGAAGATACATTAGCTCAGAGTTGTGATTACAATACAATAGAATGATGAATGAGAAGTGCTTAGTCCAGTGCCTGGCACCTGGTAAGTTCTCAAACAATAAAGGATTCCTAATCAAATAGCTCTGTATTAAAGACTCTGACCCCCAAACTGAGGGACCAAAAATCAAGTTAAAATATAGAGAAAATACATTGTCTGATATACAAGGTCTCAAGAAATTTACTTTCCAGGTATCAGGACAAGAATTAAGCCAAGGCAGATGGTGACATTAGATCTCAAAAGTAGTATCCAACTGAGAAATAAAGGCAAAATAATATTGAGGGGATCAAAGAACTGAAAAGGTAGGGAAAACAGCACTCCAGTGTGGGAAGAACCAGGTTTGCTAACTTCTATTTCCGAGAATTTGTAACCACATATGTTGCCTCTGTACAGTTATGTGATGTAGCCCAAGATCCTATGCCGCTTCTTTCATTTTGAGTGGCAATCATGTAACTGAAGTTGATATTAAAAATACTAATGTACAGAAAGCAATTACAGACTGATATTCCCATATAACGTGTTCTTTTACTAAAGAGTGAAGAAAAATGACTTACCTAAATTAGTGAGAAGGTAAGCAATTTTTTCATAAGCCTGTAATGAGAACAATAGTCACTACTATTATTTTTTTTAGAAAAGGCTGCTATTTACATATTCAAAGAAACATCTATGTATTGTACAAAGTAGCTATGTTTTAGGTAGAAGTGTCTTTTTGAAGTTACTATGTAGTGTTTTACATATACACACAGCACAGTGTTGTAAATATGTGTATATATACAGTCACACTTGATTTCTATAATATCAGAGTCTGTTTCAGGAGCTATCTTTATTTCCATTTTATAAATAAAGATGAGTCTGAGAAAAACACCAAAGTCATTTAACTACTGAATGGCAGACTTGGTGTTTCATGGCCAAATTATAGTGTTTTTACTACAGTGGAGGGCTAAGTGGAAGCTTGACTTCTTCAATACTGATAAAATGTTTTCCAAACTCTGACAAAGACAGCGCACAACTAAGCATTCCTGAGGAACAAAGTAGATTTGATGGCTATTTGAAACAAGATTCGTAAGTCTAATATGTTGAGTCTATAAGCAAGCATGGCACATGCATAATAGAATTTTATAATATTTTTCATCTTCTGCCACTTTCTCCCTGCCCTGACTTGATCTGTCCATGACTCATGCAGACTCAAGAAAAGAAAACATATTTTATTATATTCCAAGTAAATACAGTTGGGAAAGTACATTTGCTACAGATAAAAGGGTGATATGTTTGTGGGTACATGTGTGTGCATGTAAAAGTTATTACATAAACCTATAATTCTACAAATTATTCTCTAGATTATAAATTTCAATAACCCCCCTTGCTGGCACGCACAATTAAAAGGTAGATATCTAGACAATTTAAAAGTTGTTCACCTTCCCTGCCCATTCTTTCAATAGGGCTATTATGATTATTCATCTTAGCCATGATTTAAACCTACCTTTTCCTAAGATCTAAAGTGTTATCTTGAGATAGAAAGATTACATTGAGTACAATAGTCTCATTCTTTCTCTAGTGTAGGGCTTAAAAAAAAAAAAAAACTATACACACAATTGACTTATAGGAAAAGCTTAGGTTAAATTCATGAACACCAATGCTATCTTGATTGTAAAATGGCCATTTCTCCACTCCATTTATCATCAGATATTTATAGAAGAGTCTCCAAGAAGTATAAGATAGATTTGTGTCAATCAATAAATAGATCTTAAATGGCAATGTGCTTCTAGCACTGAACTGAGTGACTTCCCTGAGAGTGAAAGAAAACATTATTTAAGAATGTGTCATTAAGAGTATTTGGGAGGTGCCAAGCAGTGCTTTATATATACTATTATTTAAGTTAGTCCTTACAACAATGTTATCAAACAGGTATAATGGTCCTCATTTTACAGAAGAGGAAATTAAAGTTTGAAGTGTCAGGTACCTTGCTTGAGGTAACACTACTAAGTGCGTAACGAAGTCAGAATTTGCTAAATGGCTCTCTTGTACCATTTATGCTATGCCTTGTCACATAAACTATTTACAATTTTCATCTTAACACCTAGCACAAAGAACCTGTCTGCAAGTCTGGGATAGCAATGCTTGCAGCTGATGCCCCGATGGATCACAATAACATTTGGAAGAAAGTTATAAATCACAAAGGATGCTTATCTACCTCTGGAAGTAGTGCTCTTGTGAAGCTTTTTGGGGTACTTTGGAGCCTGTATTATCTAAGGCCCTGATGCTAGCTGACTGGCACAGACATGATGATGAGCCACAAAATCTGTCCATGCAGAGTGACTTGTCAACTCCGGAACCACCACAAAGTCCAGGAAGAACCACCAGGTAAATACATCCAACTGTATGGTGTGTGAAAGCAATCATATTGACAGGGCAGTGTGTGTGTGTGTGTGTGTGTGTGTGTGTGTGTGTGTGTGTGTGTGTGTGTGTGTATGCGCTAGGGATTAGAGGGGAGGCAAAGTGAAAGGTTGAGGGATGGTGACTAAGAAGCAACTGGAGCCCTGGCCAGGTGGCTCGGCTGGTTGGAGCATTGTCCCAATACACCAAGGTTGCGTCTTTGATCCCTGGTCGGGGTGCACACAGAAATCAACCGGTGAATGTGTGGATAAGTGGAGCAACAAATCCATGTCTCTCTCTTTCTCATCAGTAAATAAAAAATTAAAAAGATGCAACTGGAATAGTATAAAACTACACTCTAGTACACTAATGGAAACCTTAGCCAAATTTCAATTTTTGCAATATGAGTGCTTTTTATATAGAGAATGTTTGAGGATAAAAGCTCCTTTTTTTCAAATGCAAATTTGGTCACGAGTTCTTCAGTTTAGCTGAAAAGCACTTGGGTAGAACCTGAGGCTTGAACCCTGGACCTGGAGGTCCTGTTCCCAGAGCAGTCATGCTTGCCTTCCCAAGCAAAAGTTAATTAACCACATTTGGCTTCTTTGTGTTCTTTTTTTCTTCAAAAATATTAGGCAAGTTCATTAATTCTCTCAAGATTTTTCAGAGATCAGTAGGCCTTTGGAACAAACTGCCAAACCCAGGGACACAGGGTGCACTCTCTTGAAGGCAATAATAAATGGTGGGTGGGTGGGGAATAACTAGGCATGAAGCCATTAACATTGATTACTTTTAATGGGTACACTTAGTTTATGGTAGGAATGGAGGTGAGCAGCATTTGAGGTTGAGTCAAATGACTTTTCTTAATATTTTTAATATTGTTATACCAGCAACAATATATATTCTGGAACTGAAAGTTCACAACTGATAAAGGGCAGAGACTTGAAAAAGAAGAAGATAAAATTAAGACATTAAAAAGGAATGAGTAAGAACAATAGACATTAGCATAATGGCCAGGATTTCTATATGAACCAATAAATTTTCTTGTGTTTTAGACATATATTTGATAAAAAAGACAGACTCTGTCGACAATATATATGTGCTTCTCTTTCCACAGATAGCAAATTGGAAGAAAGTTAAGATTTACCGAACACCTTCTATGCACCAGAAGCAGATCTGAACTACAGTTCCAAGATGTTACATGAGGTGTCAAGGATGGCACAGGTAGCAAATCTCTGCTTTGCCTCTATGTTCAAGGCCTACTCCCTGCCTTTTAGCAAGCACCGTACTGAGAAACTGGCAACACACACCTACGAGAGCCAGGGAAGTGTTCAGGGGCCTGGGCAGAGAGGGGGAGAGACAGGGAACAGAGGAACGTGTGTGTGTTTGAATGTTGCTAGCCACTGATACACCTTTTCTTTACTTGGTGAAAGACAGAATTTTAAAAGTTACCCACAGTTGTTACTTAGTGGCTGTGGGTTTGTGGGTGACTCAAAGTAAAAGCAAAGCACATTCCGTTTCTAATTTATTCCAAGTTTTACAAAATGCTACAATGTTTTAAAAGTACAGGTTATTTTTTTCTAATTCAAATCAAAACCCTCCTATAGAGATAAATATTTAAATAAACAGAAAATATTGTATTAAGTCAAATATTCTCCCACTACTGAGAGATAACCATGATTAACATTTTCTTCTCATTCCTTATTGTCTCAAAATGTAGGTGTGTTCCAACGGGAATCAAGGGCAATTATATATAATTTTTATGTAACTGTGTGTCCTAAAATAATGTTAAAATAGCATTTTAGTTGGTTTTATGATACTCCATAGAATTTGAATTAATGTATTTTTTGTGTTTTTGGTCATTTAGAGAGTCTCTTTCTTATTTTTGCTCTCATATAATATTATGATAATAATCCTCTACATAAATCCTGGGCTACTATTTTTGATGATTTCTTTAAACTAGAATATTGGAAATTAATATCAAATATTGTTTTTTCCTAGCTTTAAATGCAACATAAGCTTATTACAGAAGATCTAGAAAATACAAATATACATTTAACATTAGATAAGCTGTTATGAAAATAAAAATCACCTATACTTTTCAGAGGTAACTTCCGATAACATTTTGATATATACTTGCAATTTTTATCTGGGTGGCTATAATTGCTCTTTAGTTTGATTCTTGATACATCTTTGCCACATATATTTTTAAAATCAGGTTTACGTTTGCTCTAAAAGCATTAAATCTTTGTCTAAATTCTGAATTAATTTGCACACAAGAAAACATCTTTTATTTAAAAGTGAAAAGAACATCTCGTTTTAGAAGAGCCTTAGATGAGCCAGTGTCACTAGTTCGTAATGCTTATTTTCAATTTCTTTCATAGTTTCATTGTCTATGTAGGATATCTTCTTTCACTTTAGCAGTTTTGATCATTTAATTTTTTCCCCAGAATTTTTTTTCTTGAGAGTAAAAATTTATTAGCATAGCAACTACATGGTAATATATTCTAATATTTTAATGCCCTTTATATCTGCAAATGTATCTGATAAGTTGATGGGTGGCTAATTAAGTACCCACATGGATGGCTCCCCACTGCCCAAGGAGGGGGACAGATGAGGTTTAAATTCTTTATATTACATGCTACTCCAGATTGCCACAACTAGGCACTGACCTACTCTTCGAATCTTATTTTCTTCAATCTTCCATAAATGCATGTTTCGTAGACACTTCTTACAACTTCCTCAGGACAGACAACATCACTTCTGTGTCTCTGTACATCTGCAGGTTGAATTGTTCCAATGGTAATCCGCTATCTGTTCTTTCTTGGCTCACCAGAGTGAGTGCCCTCTTTCCTTCCCTTGGAGCCCTCTGATCCACTATCGCAATCCCACCACCTCATTCCAGATGCAATTGCTGGCTTCTTTCTCATCTTACCCAGGTTCTTTTCGTGCTTCATCTATGAGGCAGTCCCCATTGTGCCTTGAGTGTTATTTTCCCGCTGGTTGATAAGCTAATGGAGAGCAGCACTATGACCAGTCATTCTGATGTCAGCCAACTTACTAAGGGTAAGAAATGAGGTCAATGCAAGGTGAGGCTGGCTGACTGCTAGTGTTACCTAGAAATAAACACATCAAATACTTAGCCTCCTTTTCTTCAGAAAATGGGGATAACCACAATGACCTCTGTCCACTGGAAAACTGTTGTGATCTACTGATTTTGTTAGAAATAAGATCTTTTGCTATCTACCATAAAAGTATTATCATAAGTGTTAAAAAAAAAACTACAATGTCTGTGGGGTGAATGGCTCTCCTTCAATGTGGTGACTTGGTGCAATGCACAACCTATACTACCCTCTAAGCCTCCCTTTCCTAGTATTGTACCTTTGCAGTGCTTATTATTCACTTTAATCTATAAGCCAAGGGCATAAGTTAAAGTACTGTATGGCTTCTTTGAAGATGCTGCAATCAATATCCTCCTTCTACAAATTCAAATGAACCTGAAGAAAGCAGACTCCAGTAGAAAATATTAACTATCATCCTTGCATTAAAACTTATTGATTATAGCAACCATTCACTTTTCTGTCAAGACTTTCCTGATTAGTTCAGCGTATAATAGCAAATGGCCCTAAACCACTCCAGGCTAAGCATGTGACATCGGTGTCAACCCACACTTGGAACTAAATGTTCATGACTTATACATAAATATCAACATCATTATTTGAGTGCTGCTAATCTAGCTACTTACATTATCTCATGATGTCAATATACCAGCACTAACACTATATGTATAATTTGGGGCAAGTTATTTAAGCTTTTCCAATTTCAGTTTCCTAGTTTACATAATGGAGAGAATATTGGCCTGTGGTGTTGTTGGGAGAATTAAAGGTATTACCCTAAATGTGCCAATCACTGTCTCTTCCCTTCAAACCCAGAGAAAACAGACTCTCACCCACAGACCCTTGCTGAAGGGGTAGGTAGGCCCAGGCCTGATGATGCCCTCTCAGCCGTCGGTTCACAAGTCACATGCTGTATATGATGGAAACATCAATGAGATGCTGTTTTTGAGAAGTGAGCACACTGAAATAACTGGATGATCCATGTGAAATGAACTAAGAAAGCCGACCAGTACAGTTTTGCAGTTAGAATCAAAGAAGATAACACAAACAGAGGTGCCGTGGCACACTGGGCTAGACGAGAATGACAGGTCACGGTTAGGCACAGAGAGTCATCTTCCTGATAGAACAGAGTACATATGCAAACAGAAGCACTGACACAGGAGGAAGGAAGATAGAAAGAAAGAAAGAGGCGGGAGAGGGAAAGGGAGGGAAGGGAAGAAAAACACTTAGTCTCAGAGAAAGAAAAATGGAGTGGTTGTCTGCCTGTATTCTATTTCATATGAGGCCCTGGTGATAACAATCCTTCACTTTCAGATTGTCCTTTATCTTTCTACCAAATTCTCCTGTGAGTCTGAGTTTGTTGGGAATGGTTTTCTAATCCAAGCAATCTTTTACTTGAATGAAAGGAATATAGTGCTTTCCAGCATACACTGGACATTTATGGATGAAGTTATCACTAATCAAACTATAAACACAAAGGGAAATGAATTTCAACAATACGAGGGGGGACCAAAAAACCAGAATTTATTTATTAAAAATTGTGTATTTATTCCTACATGTTTAAATTTCAGTCACCAAATACTCTCCATTTGATGCAATGATACCTGTTGAGACATTTTTTAAACTGATCAAAACAGTTTTTGAATTCTTTGATTTTGATGCCTTTTAGTGCTTCTGTCGTTTTTTGTTTCACCCCTTCCACATTGGCAATCTTCCACATTCCCCTTTGAGGACCTTTTTCATTGGGAAACAAAAAAAGCTGATCAGGGAGAGTTCTGGTTAATAGGGCGTGTGGGACATGATTGTGCTGGATCATGCTGTGTTTTTTGGTCAAAAACTGCTGAACACTCAGCATAGTATGGGCAGGTGTGCTTGTAAATCTCCCATCATACAATGGGCAAACAAGTTGAAAGAGTCTTCAAAAAAATTCACTGAAGCCAAACACAACCTCGGACAACAATGCCAGCTGGTACACTGATACAGATGGGTTCCTGGAACACTCACCTAGCAAGGAGAAGCCTGTATTACAAGGACCCACACTCCAGAAGATAATTCTGTTTTTTTTGGGGGAGGTTCCCCCCTTGTACAACAATCATTTATTTTATTTTATTTTATTTTACTTAAAGATTTTATTTACTTATTTTTAGAAAAAGGGGGAGGGAGGGAGAAAGACAGGGAGAAAAACATCAATGTGTGATTGCCTTGTGTGCACTTCCTACTGGGGACCAGGGCCCACAACCCAGGCATGTGCCCTGACTGGGGATCAAACCAGAGACCCTTTGGTTTGCAGGCCAGCACTCAATTCACTGAGCCACACCAGCCAGGGCTCATTTATTTTAATTTGAAGGAATCTATCATGTGAACTACACACATAAACTATTTTCTGCTAAACTGAATTGTCCTTGCCAGAGACATGGCTTGGTCTTATTTTGGTTTCCTCTAAATACAAGCTAAGTATAAAGGAAACATACACCTCTTCCCTTTTGTACCTATTGAAAAACTGTAAACACTTACAAGGTTCAGGGCCATGATGATTACAAAATTGATACAGACGGCAGCTGCAGATGTTGCAAACTGCCAGTGCTGTTTGATGAAATTCCACTTGAATGATGCAAACTGCTCCATGACAACCAGGCGATACACCACGACTGCAAACACTGCAGTGATCACCAAAGAGATCTGCAATTCGGGGGACCAAGAAGTGGCAACCGTATTTTGCACAGTTAAAACAAAGGCAAAACCATAGATCTAATACACTGCTCCCAAGAGCTAAAGAAATTTATTTTTCTAAAAAAGTATACATACATTTAATTTTTTTTCCATTAAGCAACTAAGTTACATCAGAGTCAAAATAAATAGTATAAAACTTAAGTTGTTGTAGTGTGACAAAGTTATCACACGAAAATGAAAATTTTGTTAAACTTCCACTTTTAAATGGAATACTTGGTTTTAAAATAAGATAACTAATTCATCAGGGCAACTCATACAATTTCATTTTACCTTAGATGATCTTTGTTTCTTCCATAGGGTGTTTTACTTAAGGACATGCAGAAACTCCCTTGGGCATTATTCCATGACCCACTGCGAGTTTTATTTTGTGTAATAGTATGGAGCACCAAAGTATTGAACAGGATGTGGTTTCTTGCATCATCAGGATCACAAAATGAGTTGGTACCTATCCCAGAGCTGCCTTCTAACCCCGGAACCCCACAGCATCCTAACAGCAAAGGTGATACTTTACCATGAAGAATATCCCTGAGATGGAGACAAGGAGACGGCTGACTTTGTCTGAAGAAGGCTGGTGTGGCTCAGGTTTTCCACTGATGGGATTCACTCTCTCCATCTTGTAGTACTTTGCTTCAAACTGGGGGCGGAGCGTTTCCTATGGAAGAAACTAAAAGTTACTAAATGTCAAAGGTGAAAAAAATTAAAGTTATCTAAGAAGTGATACAAAATTCCTGCCTTTTGACTTATTTTTATATCAAGTCTTAGCAAAGAAGAAATAACAGGCAAATTACTTTCCAAAGAAACCCTGATCCATGTATTTTAATTAGCCCAATTTTCCACTAATGTAGTTCAAGGAAACATCATAGAAATGCTTTGAAAAAAAATTACATTACCTCATCATTGATCTCTTTTATCTTCATTAAATAAAAAGATTTGTTAGTAAAAAAAATCAAGGAAAAATCTAATATTATTAAGCTGCTTTCGATTTATATGTCAAGGACAGTGAGTAATTTTCTGCATAATTTGTCATCCCAGTTTCCTTATCTTCTATTTTCCTAACATCCTACCTCCTCCTCTTCCCATTCAATGAGATCCCAAGTATAGGTCAGTGTACTTCTTCTTCTTTTCCAAAACTCCAGGAAGACTGTGGCTAGAAATAACAACATTATTGTTATTATAATAATGTACCCAACCACATTATGTTCTTTCATCCTTGCTCTTCTTCTTTGGATTGATGCATTTTCACCATATTATTGAATTATTAAAGTTATTAAACTCATAGTAAATTTATACAATTGGAATTTTGTTTTCTCACACTCTGTTCTCTCCGTCTCTGTACACTGTTATCAGTGTGCATTCCTAGAAGGGAAGTAAATTTTTTCTTTGGATTAAATCAGCAGACTTTTGGTAGCACGGCCCATCGAAGTGATGCTACTAGAGAAGGTCAACCGTAGTGACGAAGTATTTATTGTTTCTTTTGATTTGTATATGCATATTCAAAATCATGTAAAAGACCTAAATAAAGTCTTTTCCAGGAATGACAAGAAATGCCAGATGCTTCTTCTCCAGGATTCAGAGAGGGCTATGTTGGGGGTGTGGGAGGAAAAGAGCAAGGCTATCATGCCTCAGGCAACCTTTGCTCAACAAGCAGGGTCTTGTGCATTGACGTGAGCTTGCCATCTGGCCAAAGGTGTGATGGCTCACATTTATACAGGCAGCAGGTATGCCACCGGTGTTGCCCCTGACATTAGTATGCTCTGGAAACAGAGAGAAATTCTTGACTTCTTTCACACAAAAAAGTTCAAAAAGTGTCTTACATTTTAGAACTCTTACAGGTTATCCAATTACCCAAATCTTTACCAACCAGGAAACTTCCTGGATATTCAGTGGCAAACGCAAAGAAAAGTGGTGGTCATCACTTGATCGATGTTGTTGCTGCCAAGTTAGCAGCATTAAAACAATCACAGCCCCTAATGGAGACATCTCTGCCATCAGCTGAAGTAATTGGGGACGTAAAACACGAAATTATGGAAGCCCAGCACTTAGCTGCTCAATCGAACAAAAAGAAATGGGTAGGAAAAGGCCGTACATTTGGCCCTAAAAGAAACTTACGAGTAGGTCCAAATGACCGACAGTTCCCCCTGATCACATACAATGTCACATGCTATGATGTGTACATGACTGAACTCACTGGGACATGGACAAAATGGTTTCAGAGAAAAAAAAAAAAAAACAAACACCACTTGAAGCCACCTTCAAGACAGCTTCCCAGGTATACAAAATAAATAAATAAATAAATAAATCGCCAAATTTGTCTGGAGGACAGCCCTGGAAAACCCATTCATACTTATATTGGACATTTTCCCTTGTGTTTAGGCCCCTTTGAGGCCTGGAAAATGAATTGTATTTGGTTGCCGCCTTCAAGGATACAAATATGTGTTTGTACTAAATTGTCTGTTTTCTCCTTGGGTGAAAGCATTCCCATAGCACAGACCCACAGCCTCAGCAGGAAGTAAATTAACTCCTAGAAAAACTCTCCTATTTGGGGAATCCCTCCAGAAGTCTGTAGTGACCGGGTAACTGACACCAGAGGACACATTACACACTCTACTTGTAAGATCTGGCTGGTTTTGAAACACTTCCTTTATGTCTATCATCCCCAGTCCGCCACTCTCATAGAGCAGGCTAAACTGGTAATCAAAACTCAATTGGTAAAAGGAGAAAGATTTATACGATCTGCAGACTGCAAGAGCCGTGGCCTTGGAAAGGGCCACAAGTTCCACCACACTATTGGTAGTTCTCGCCGTGCAGCTTGGAGAAGGCGCAATACTCTCCAGCTCCACCGTTACCGCTAATACGTGTCATGTTTGTAAAATTCTTACCTAATAAACAATTTAGGACAGTCGTGTTTGCTTAAAAGTGTTCTTTAATTTGTTAAAACTAGTTGTGTGCAGATTGTTTCATGAATGCATTGTCAAATTATGAAAGTTAAAGTGCAATAATGTTCGAAGACTATAAATGATGGTGTATCTTCTTTCTCATAAGCTAAACACTTGTTTTTGCTTTATCAGCGATTTTCAACATTTTTCATCTGTGACACACCAAAATGTGTATTAGTTTTTTGCTGGTCTGATAAAAATAGGTATAATTTTGATTTATTCACATCAGGTGGCTACTGATATTACAAGGCCACTGTAATCAAAACAGCCTGGTACTGGCATAAAAACAGGCACGTGGACCAGTGGAATAGAACAGAGAGCCCAGAAATAAACCCAAGTCTCTATAATCAATTAATATTTGACAAAGGGGGCAGCAACATAAAATGGAGTAAAAATAGCCTCTTCAACAAGTGGTGTTGGGAGAACTGGACAGCTTCGTGAAAGAAAATGAAACTCGAGCACCAACTTACACCATACACAAAAATAAACTCAAGGTGGATAAAAGATTTAAACATAAGCTGTAACACCATTAAAGTCCTAGAGGAGAACATAGGCAGGAAAATCTCAGATATTACACGCAGCAACATTTTTACTGATATGTCCCCTAAAGCAAGGGACATAAAGGAAAGAATAAACAAATGGGATCTCATCAAAATAAAAAGCTTCTGCATGGCCAAGGAAAACAGTATTAAAATAAAAAGAGAACCGACTGTGTGGGAAAACATATTTGCCAATGATACCTCAGATAAGGCTTTCTGTCTCCAAAATATACAAAGAACTTACACGACTCCACTCTAAGAAGACAAGCAACCCAATTAAAAAATGGGCAAAGGACTTGGGCAGACACTTCTCCAAGGAGGACATACAGAGGATCCAGAGACACATGAAAAGATGCTCGATATCACTAGCTATCAGAGAGATGCAAATTAAAACCACAAAGAGATACAACTCGACACCAGTCAGAATGGCCCTCATAAACAAAGCAACAAACAACAAGTGTTGGAGAGGTTGTGGAGAAAAGGGGACACTGGTGCACTGCTGGTGGGAGTGCAGGCTGGTACAACCACTATGGAAAACAGTATGGAATTTTCTAAGAAAACTAAAAATGGATCTGCCGTTTGACCCAGCAATTCCACTGCTAGTATTATATCCTAAGAACCCTGAAACACCAATCCAAAAGAACCTATGTACCCCTATGTTTATAGCAGCACAATTTACAATAGCCAAGTGTTGGAAGCAACCTAGATGCCCATCAGTAAATGAATGGATCAAAAAACTGTGGTACATTTACACAATGGAATTCTATGCAGCAGAAAGAAAGAAGGAGCTCCTACCCTTTGCAACTGCATGGATGGAACTTGAGAGCAACGTGTTAAGCGAAGTAAGCCAGGCAGTGAAAGACAAATACTATATGATCTCACCTTTAACAGGAAGCTAATCAACAAAACAAACAAACAAGCATAATATAACCAAAGACATGGAAATTGGGAACAGGCTGAAAGTCACCAGAGGGGAGAGGGGAAGGAATTTCAAGGGAAAAAGGGAAGGAACAAGTATAAAGGACACATGGACAAAAACTATGGGGGGGTGGAAATGGGAGGGAGGAGGGGAGGGCTGGGGTGGTGGGTTCGGGTGAGAATAAAAGACAGAAAACTGTACAAGATCAACAATTAAAATAAAAATTTAAAAAAAAAAAACCTCAATTGGTAAAACTGGTGGATTCCTTTAATCTGCCTTGGCCTACGTTTCTTCCGTTGGTATTGCTCAACCGAAGATTTACTCTTGTCAGCGAACATAGACTGTCACCTTTTGAAAGTATCACCAGCAGGCCCATGAGATTAGATCAAGGAATATATGAACCTGTACCGCTGAAAGGAGACCTCCTGATTTACTGTAAAGAACCCATAGATGCCCTTCAGCCCTGATGGAAAGGTCCACGTCGGGTATTACTAACTCACCCTTGTGCCACTACATGGAAGGGTATGGACTCATGGATTCATATTTCTCATTTAAAAACGACATCCACTCCTGAGTGGTCATCTCAGCCTTTTGGAGATCTCAAACTGAAAATCTCTAGACAACCCGACACCACCACTAGAATTCCCATTCCAGGATCAAAGCAGGTGGCACCTGATGTAGATGGCTCTCCCAAGACCCAGGGCAGGGCCAAACGCGCATGATTCCACCCAGCAACTCACACTCTTGGTCTTCCTTTTGACCACTTTTGTTTCACAGTCTAATTATATTGCTATTATAACCTAATTTTTGCCGGAACAAAACTCCTGAGAAAACATTTTTCTTTTCTGTAGTTCTTCAGTCTCATCTCAAGATGAATATATTCAGATTCTTATGTTTGCATCCTGAAATGACTATCCTATTTGCCTCCCGACACTCTTTCAGTTCTGCTATGCAACAATTACCCAACAGCATCAATTTAACTCATGGTTGGATATGAGCTAACCATACTCAAGATAAACCAGAATAACGGCTTGGCCCTTAAGCCTCGAAAACTTACAAAACCTAACTCGAAAAAACCCCACCAAATTTAAAGTCCTTCTTTATTCTCAAGCCTCTTTGATAGGTAAATGTATGTGGCCTACCACAAATACAGTAAGAAAAGTTGGAGCCTAACTTAAACTAGAAAGTTCTTAGTCCCTCTACATATACTCAAATTCCAATAATACACAGTGAAATAAAACACCACACTGCCCTAGGCCATCAGCAAGATTTATCCCACTGGCTCACATTCCTCCCCTCACCCCCCGCCAGATTAAAGAGTAGATTCTAAGAAATAAGTTATAGATTCTAAATGTGAGATGGTGGACTAAAAATTTTAATGTCTCAATTCAGTCATTTTTCTTTCTTCCAGAAGAGTATTATGAATTTAACCTGATTCTTGATAGAAAAGGATGAGAAAAAGCATTGCACTGGTAGCTAGTTGAAGATTGACTAATGGGCCCGAAAATGTCAAAAAGAAACAGGAATCTGTCAAGGACTTCTTGAATCAGCAACTTTAAGAAAAGTATCCATAAACCATGAAAATGGCAAGCAAACATTAGTCATTGTATTAAAATTGGTGGTGAAAAGTTTGGTATGCATAGTTAACTCTGGGACCCTGGCTGGACAACGTGGTATCTGATGCAAGCAGCAGACTGCAAGAATCCAGGAGAGTTAATGGCAGGGATCCAGATAGGTTTCAGCAAGGGTGAGAAGCCGGGGGTGGGGGTGGGGTGGGTGGAAGAGCGGGACAAGTGAAGCAAGGGCATTGATTTAGTTTAACATCTTAGAGCTGTAAAAATATCCTAATGCCATGCTTCACCTCAGAGGAATTTAATCTAAATCTGGGGATAAAACCCAGCACCAGTACGCATTTAAAGCTCTCAAAGACCTCTGACATGTGGCCAACGCTGACCTCCAGCACCTAGAGGAGACACGGTTGTGTGCGCGAAAGAGGTGATACAGGAGTCAGTCATGGTTATTGGGCCAGAATGTTAATTCTAGAATTGTTTAAGGTCAAGCTGTCAGAAATAATGACTGTTGTTTCATTTGAATTTCCAATTATTTGTAAAGAGTTTTAACAATCATTGTAGATGCATTACTTCTAATCTCTATCATAGTCATTCTCAAATGATAACAAAAATATGAATGGCAACTACATATACTGAGTAAATATGAAATGTGCCATAACATGGCTATTGTTATTACTCTGGCGCTTTTAAGATGAAAAAATTAGGATTTCAAGAGATTAAGCAACTTGCTTAAATTACACAGCTGATTGGACCCTAAATTATTTTCAACTAAAAAAATTCATACTCTTTCTACCACAGTGCCTCCCTGGATGTCAATGGATAGAGCTGAGATTGGAGATGCTCATAGGAGGGAATGGGGATTTGAGAGCAAGTTGTGAGAGTCTTCGAGCAAGGGGTGTCCTGGAGACAGGCAGATAGAAGCTTAGAGAGAGCGGTAGACATCGAAGAGCATGGGGTTAAAGGAGGGAACGATGACGTAGCAGGGCAGAGAACGCGGCTGGGAAGGAGTCTGGGGCTGTGGGATGGTGCAGAGGAAAGGAAGCATATTAAACTCACTTGATATTAAAATAAAAATGCTTTAAAAATTAAGTGTATAAAGTGAAAGCCATTTCATTTACAAAGAATCAAGTGTCAACAGACATAAAGTAATAGAAATACTTATATAATATGTATGTATGTATATATCAAATACAAATTATATAATTTGTATGTAGATAGATTAGTTATATCACAGAAATAGATACATAATGCCCAAAAGAATACATAACGAAGTATTAATGCTAATTATCTGTGGGCCCAAGAAGTGTCCACTGCCTATGTTCTTCTTGTTCTTCTTACTGTTCTACGTGGAAAGTTTACAACCCTTCCCCTTGGTTTCAGGGAACTGGCATGAGGGTGGAGTTGGAGCATAAGAGGCCTCCAGTGGAGCAGGGCTTTTGTTATCAGGGGACAGCCAGGTTTTACATGAGTCGTGGAGGCAGCATGGTTATTGTGGAAAGGCTGAAGATGCTACTGCCTGATTCTGTTCCTCGGGAACCATACATTGCATTATTTTTTTTTATTCCTGCCTTTCTGACTGTAATGACAAACTCTTCTCAACTTCAAAAAAATCAAAGAGGCACATGCCACGTCCAGTCCTTGTACTTCCATTTCCTCATGTCCCTTTCCAGCAGCTCTCCTTTGTGATCTCAAGTCAAAGGCCCCGAGTTACAGAATCACACAGTCATGCATGTAAAAGACATCCAGTTATTGTAGATTTACAGAAAACAAGGCCCCGAGTGGTTGTCATGTATCACTGACATTGTCCAGAAATCTGCCAAAGCACCTGCAACACTTTATTACACTTGTTCCTGTACTTGCTTTTTCTTACACTTGAAGGTAAGATTCTAAAGTGCCTTTCCCCCCCCTTATCATTTTTAGTGCTTAGAACACTGACAAAGCTCAATAAATGTCTGTTAAATTGGACTGATTGGCTGAATGGAATCCACTGATTTGGCTGAATGGAATCCACTGATTGGACTGAATGGAATACAGTGATTGGGACTCTAACTCCTGGTCAAGTGTTCTTTCCATTATTCTAGAGCTTTTCAAATTATGCTCCATGGAATTTCATTGGAAATATGTGAAGAGGCTCTCACCAGAGAATCCTCCTTTTTAATCTATTTTATATATTGATCAAATTCAATATTACTTGAAAAAATAGTCATTTAAAAGTTTGAAAGTGACTTCAGCATACTTCTGCAAGGTGGGGAGTTGTTAGGGGGGTTGGGGTGCAGAGGAAAGAGGTCAGTTCCCAACACAAATGAACTTAAATATGTTTGAATATGGAGAACAAAAAAAAAAAAAAAAAAAAGGAATTCCAAGTATTGTTTTCATCAGAAGAGATAAAGACTTAAAATCTTCCTGAAACAAGACCCAGCTGAAACAACAGTTTATCAAAGCAACAACTCTGAGAGTGCCAATTTGGATAACACCCAGGTACTGTTAAAGACTCACCTCCATTTCCCAGGTTAATTTTCAGCAACATCCTCAAGCATACTCTGCTTTCCCCACATGGTATTGCAACATCCTCATATTTGAGGTAAAAATAGAAATCTCACTGAACAGGTTCTACAATTAGCAGAATGGCTATGACAATGGCACATTTTAAGTTTCCATGCCTAGGGAATGCTACTGTTTTTTTGTTTGCTTTTTGGTTAACATTTAGCAGAGAGATGAAATTAATAGAGGTCTGTATCTGAATATAGAGTAAGCTAATCAATATATGAAGCCTATAAATGTGAGGTGACAGATTCTGAATATTTGAGCTGAACTGTAGTTGGCACAGCCATATGTAGGACTCATTACGTGATCAAGTCCTTCATGTCTTGTTAAATTTCTTCTTTGTTTAAGGATATGGGATCTTTCTCTAACTTTACTTCCAATTTCCTTCCCCTCTTTCTTCCTAACAACATTAAATAAGAAACAACAAACAACCAGGTTCTAAGAACGAGGTATGGCCAACATTTGAATCTTAAGCACAGAAAATCTTTACCAATTCCTAAAATCAGACTTGACATTTTTTTCTCCCTAATAAAATTCACTTAGAAATAACAAGCTGCCTTCAAACAGCGTGTCGTTATGTTAAAACAACGAGGACTCTCACCACCATCTTGACCAGAGCAGACCTAACTTTCATGTAAAGAATCTCTCTAAAGCTAACTCTTCTGGCTGTAACCATGCAACATTTCATTTCTTTAACATGACCTTTCTCCTTTCTTTCCTTTCCACTCAAACTGGCCTCATCCAGCACCCTGACTCACCTACCTCCCTCTCCCTTGCTCATCCAACTCCCTTAACCATTAAGCCCTGCAGATAATAAGGCTCTAATCAGCATCAAATAATCTTAGGAACAAAGAAAGCCTCAGGTCTATTGACCAAAGGGACAAAGTTTCAGTCAAACCAGAGATAACATCGAGTCTCAGTAGTGTTTCAGCTCCACCCTAGAAAATCGGTGAATTCAAACAAAGCTGCTCAAGGCTAACATCGGAACCAGATGTACTGATCCACTACCCCCTACCCTAGTGCTGACCAATCAGTACAGACCATGACCCTGACCCTAATTCCCTTAGTTACCATGACTAATGATTTTCCCCCTAGGTAACCCATCCCCTGGAAGCCATAGGGTAGCCAGGTCTTTCATTAGCTCACCTGTACCTCCAGGCATGGGCTACTTTCTGAAGTAATAAACCCTCAGTTTTTTTCGTTGCAAACTTCTGTTTCTGTCTTACAGGGCTCTAATGCACATAGGCAAATGGACTCCTTTACTCTGGTAACACAGTCACTCAACATGCTGCCGGCATTTGTATATTAGACATTTCAGTAGCATCTGTTCAAGTGCGAATTGATCCTTCCAACTGAATTGCTGAAAAATTGGAGGAGTCCACTCAAATAAAAACTTGTCAGCTTTTGTTCTGTATTTTTAAACAAAATATAATGTGATCTTTTTAAAGCACAGAACTGATTTTCCTCAGGCCCTTTCCTCATCTTACCATTCAGCTCTGTGATAGACTTCCTTTCCTTAATTCTGTGGAACATTTTCTGATTACAAATGCGATGCCAGTAGGTGTCTAGGAGGGTCTGCCGTATACTTGGCTTAAATAGACACTGAATAAATTAATTAGAATTGTAAAGAAAATAAGTCACCTACAATCCCACCACTAATAATAAGCTATTATTCAAATTTTGGTAATTCCAGCCAAGGTAACTTTCTTGAGCAGTATATTTAGGACAGTTATGTTGCTGACAAGCAGAGGTACAGCCATCCTGGTAATTAATTTGTGACAAAAAAGAAAAAAAAACCTTATAATTAAGTCATTTAAAGGCCTCATACCCCTCATAGGTGTTCTGCCCTCCCCAGGAAATATTCACGAGGAACAGGAAACTGTTCAGTTAACCCCTGGAACAACTATGGCCTCCAGGAAAGTGCTCCAAACCAAGGTCCCCATCCATCGTGGTTAGCCAGTACCAGACCCCTATACATTGTTAAGTATTTGCCTTTTCACCTTAAAGGCATCTTTCTGGAACTGAATAACTTGGCACCATAGATGAATGCCAACCACTATAAAATAAATTACTAACTTTACTTTTGTAATAATAATATAGTAAAATTTATCTTGATCAAATTAAAATTATCCTTAAAAAAAAACAAAACATTTGGGAAAGGCGTTGTGGTGTGGGGAAAGAGCATGAATTGTAATAGCCATGTTCTGGGTTGAAAGCTGCCTGTGGTCCCCTCTCATTTACAGTGTGATCTTGGACAAATGGCGAAGCAATGAAAAGCCTCCGTATACACAACTTACCAACGATTGTAAAATTGTCTTCATGGGGGTGTTGCATGAATGAAATACGGTACAATTTGAAAGTAGTCTACACTTAGTTCATTTTAAGAGTCAAATAAATTATAATAACCAATTTTTTCAATGTTCTTTTAGGTCTTGATAAACTGCTTGGTTTTTGCTGCGCTATGATACTATATATTTTTCAGAAATAATAGAGTTGTTGTCAATGAGCTATATTTCAATTTTATACAAATTCAGCCATAAGTTTCCCTATGTTAATTCCCATTTTTTGCCCATATCTAGCAAATGGCTTATATCATCTTTTTCCTTCTTTTGTATTTAAGACTGTAAAACTGCCTTTGAATAATCCCATTCAAAAGATTTTTTAAAGCACAGTATTTGTCTACTATTATAAAGAGTATACAGAAAAGGAAATGAATTGCATTATATCCTAAGAAGAAGAGAACTAGCATTTATTGAGCACTTACAATGTTTCAGACTTTGTGCTAGATATTTTTAAATTATCTAATATGATTTTCACAACAACCCTGATCTCATTCAGTAGATAAGCATATGAAGATCTTGGAGGTTAAATTACCTGAAGAAGTCACTTGGGTGAAATTCAAATCCAGATCTTTTTCCATGCCAAAGGAAACCTGATTTGGGATAGTGCTTCTTGAATTATGTAATTTACAACATACTTCTTCTAAGAATTATCATCATAGACAAAATGTTTGAGCAAAATTGCACCATTCTAACAGATCTAAATGAGACTGAGAACTTGTAGGAGGTTAGTTGCTCATCCACACAACAGTGATCCATCAGTGAAGATTTTAAAGTCCTAAACTCACATTCCCCCCTTTCACTAGTCTAAAAATGATTACTAACCATTCTGTTTTCTTATAAATATATCTACCAAGACAGAAATTTCCACACTGGTCTTTTAGAGAACATTTCCTTTGCAGTAAACCTCTACTGAAATTTTGATACATGCTTCTAACTTAATTGTCTGAAAAGATTTTTTTCTTTGATTAAAGCACTATATCTAAATTTTGTGGAGACAGTCATGCAGAGGCAAACAATGCTTCTTGGTCCACACTTTAAGCAAACAGTCAAAGAATAATTAAATTGCTTATGTTTATAATTTTGATATGTCTAAAAGCTCCCTTTAGACACAACTAGAATCTCTGTCTCCCCCAAATACTGGGTGACAGAGAGGCCCTGAATGTTTTTCGACAGTTGACTGATGGAGTGTTGAGTCAGGGATACATTTAGTTTGGGTTTAGTAAGGTATTCAAGGGGTTTGCAGGCACTTCCACATGCTGTTCAGTTATAGCTAAGTATGCAAACACAGGAAGGGCTTCCCAGGAAACTCCTTCCCATGCACGTGCGGACTCTGTCAGGTGCCAGGCCGGGGTGGGGTGGGGAGGGGGGGCTGCGTGGCGTGATACACAAGTTTCCTGGTAGTCGGCGCCGACAATGGAAGAGAAATAAGGTCAGAAATGAATGGAGCCAGAAACTCCTCTATGGAAAATTATTTCTCAAATATCAGTTCATATTGAAACACACTAGAAATTTTCCCAAATTTACAACTTGGGTCCAAATCGACTTGACTTTGCCCCAGGTCACTCTGACTCTGAAGGCAGGGTATTGACTTAAAATCGTTACTCAAAGGGCGAGATTTACAACCACCTTAGGTATCTTTTTTAAAGATTCTCTCCTGATTCAGCATAAAAATTTCTTTTTCTGTAGCTAAGAGGTTCTAGGAACGATCAACTTAGTTAAAAACAACATTTTCATTATTCTCTCTAAAGTGTTTAAGGTGATATTTGTCCTTTAAATGAACGTGAAAGCCACTTGTTATTTGCTGCTTGGAGACTTGATTTCAAAATCCTCCTCAGGTCACATACACTTTTTTTCTTTTTTTTCTTCCCCAGCCTTTGAGCCAGGGAACAATTCAAGACTTTTCTTCACAGAGTACAGACCTTGTGTAGACATTTCCTTCTTCCCTCACTCTGCCCCACCCCGGGTCATGGCTCAGTGCTGAGAACACTTAGCAAATAGGCTCCATACACTGTTGCTGCTGAGGTTGTTGTTTAGCTATTATAGCTTTTATAACCAGAAAGAAACAAACCAGAGATCTAGGATTTTCTAATGATCTGACTTGATATGTATTTTTAGAAAGCATTAATCAGTCACTTGAATTTGTTCCTAAAGATGGCAAAATAAATTATAATATTATCAGTCTGCCAGTTTTGCCATTTTATTATATTTATGCCTGGTTGTATGTGTACTTAATTAGGTCCATATAAAATGATCACACAGTTTATAAATTGGGCAACTGTAACCTAATGAGGTTAAACTCTATAATTAAATTAGGGTTCTAAAATAAGGAAACGTATAACAGTAGACTCTGTCAGACAGGAATGAATCGGCCGTGTGGTATTCCCACACAATAGAATATCTTGTACTTGCTAAAGAGAGCAATATTATTTCCCAGCAGGCTGTTACTTTCAGGGCTGACAAGTTTCGGGTGTTGGGAATAAGAGGCTTCACTACAGAACTCATCTATGCAGGAGTCTGGAGGAAGCCCAGAACTCTCCATCTTGACAAGATGCCCCCATACCTGTATTCCACACATACACCTTGCTGTCCTGTCTCCCTCACATTTGGGTCCACCAGGACTAAATCACTTTGCTCTTTAACTGTATTCATATAACTTGCCTCAAGAAGACCAGATTTTTCACATCATCCCTTAACCCTTAGACTTTAATCCTCTGAGTTCTAAGGAATGGGGATTTCCTTTGAGAACGTCCCCGCTCCATCCCAACTCTTTGAGACATTTCCACTATGTCCTCATTTACTCAAAGTCATCAACAGCAAAGTCTTTTATCCTGCCACAATTCTTGGTCTACGCCTGGCATGGCCCTGAAACCCCACTTTCCATGTGGCATTCTCAGGTGATGGCAATGTGTATCCCATCCCAATAGGTATTGAGGATGAAGTAGTGAATAGCTTGCTCCTCAT
This sequence comes from Glossophaga mutica, assembly GCA_039655065.1. Classification (NCBI taxonomy): domain Eukaryota; kingdom Metazoa; phylum Chordata; class Mammalia; order Chiroptera; family Phyllostomidae; genus Glossophaga; species Glossophaga mutica. Next base: position 28,588,973 of record CM077308.1, read on the forward strand.
TCATGCTTCAAGAGCATTTTTCTCTCTCCTCCTTAAAGATTCACAGAGTTGAATGCCATATTATCAGTCCATACTTTCTACTATCTATTCCTGTGGCAGTCATCTAACACTCTTTGGGGACACTTCCCCCAACTGCTCCGAAGACTTTTAAACTCTTGACTTAGTATAACTCTTACTAACATAACTCCCAAAATAATTCTTGGAAGTTACAATATATGCAGATAATCTTTCTAGAACCTTGGCTTCTCAGTTCTTTGATCTCTACCCTCAAAGTTATTTTCTCTGACTATACATTACTCACATACTTCTGTGGCATACTTCTGATCAATAACTGCACCCCCACCCTCAACACAATCTCCAGTTATCACCTTCATTCCTCTAGATCACTCACTCTGAACTCCAATTTCAATACTCCCCTGACCCAGATTTTCAATCCATTGACCCATCATATTTTCACTGTCCTTTCCTCCTCTCATACCCTCCCTTCCTTCTTTATGTATTTCAGTGATCAATCATTACATTCATTCACTTATTTTCATATACATTCAACTCTCTAGGCCTTTTCTCAGTTCGTCACGAACCCATAGGTTGAACATGACCCTAGTTAGAAACCATACTCTATCCACAATGGACATTACTAGGGAAAATTACAGCTATGCTCGGTAACCTCTCTCATTTAAAATTGATTTTAGTGGATCCTTGAGTCCGCTATGCTATCATCCTTTCTTCTCTCCCTTAACACCCAGCACCTGCGATCATATTGCTCTCAGTTGCAATTTTTCTGTCTTTTTCATCATTAAAAATATTCAAATGATATCTACCCACTATCTACCTCTGTGCCCACTTCTCTTTATTCTCACCTGCTCTAACACAAGATTTGTGCACCCCTAGCTAAAATCAGCTCTTCTCGTGAACTAGCTCCCACCTCTTATCACCTGCTAAAGGACACTGGTCAAGGATCAATATGCACAATTCTATAAATATGTCCAAGGGATATTCCTCAGTGAAAACAAAGCAGATTTCAGATCTGCATAAGCCAATAAGTAGAAGAATATTCTAGGAAGAAGAAAAGTGGGCCAGCAGATGTCTTATCCTTAGTATATTCACTTATTTTTGTTATTATTGTTAAATGTATTTATTTGTTCCTATATCCATTCACTCATTTATTCATTCATCTATACATTTATTGAGTATTTAGTCTCTGGCAGGGATTATTTCAGCTTTGTGGATAAAGTAAGGAAGAAAGCAAATTAAAAAAATGCTACTTTTAAGTAGAAGACAGAAAACTGTACAAGAACAACAATTAAAATTTAAAAAATTAAAAAAAAGTCTAACTTTACCATTCCATAAACTTCAGAAATAGGTTGTTAACATTTATGTACAGTGTATATATCTTAATAAATAGAATAAAAATGCTACTTTTAGCAGCTTTCTAGTACAGGAATAATAAACAACAAAAATAAATAAGATAGGGTATGGCAGGTGGCAGTTAAGTGCTGTGGAGAAATTAATGCAGGGCAAGGAGATAAGACAAGTTTTTAAAATTTATTTCTATTCTACTTGTACCTCATAATATTATCCTTTATACTCATATTTATATCTTATAGTACTTATTATCTTGTCATACTTCCCTAAAACAAAGAATATAAAAGAAATTAAAATTATTTTTAAAATCTCTTGCGAATATGAGGGTTTTTAAACAATTTGGATTGACTTATTATAATTAATAATAAAACAATAAAATTTATTCCAAAATTTAATGAATATTAAACATAAAATCTAAGATGTTATTATAAAAACATCTCAAAGATATAATGTCATTTTTTTTCAATTGATTGAGGCATCCTTGGATATCTTCTGGTTCTTACTGAGATAGCTTTCAGCAAAAACTCTATTTTAGTTTCTTGTCTTCATGAAGACATTTACCAAGAAAATATATTGACATAAATGTGTTGATAAGAACGCAACAGGTTTCATTATAGTTATGTCATTCATTTCCTTGAGGCATGGCTGAATTAAAGTTTGTATATGATTTCTCAGCTTTACAACCTTCCTTAGCTCCCCATTTGTGTAATATACATACAAGTATGCACCCACACATATATGTACATACTATGTCACAACTTCTACTTAACAAAGGGCAAAGTTCTAGAAAGCCCTTAGCATCAAAATGGAGTTTTTAACTTTTTCCATAAAGTTACAGTTAAATGAAGACCATATTATAATATCTTGTGACTTAACAGGAAAAAAATAAGCTTGCATGTTAAACAATTCTTAGCATTCATGAGAATGATCCCTCTATTTCTCTTCTAATAGAATATTGAAACAATTATCATCCCTAAAGAAATTTTCCAGTCATCAATTCCCATTATATTTATAACAAATATCATTGAAGTATCCTCAAAGAATATAACAATCACGTTGTTTATTTTATTACTAAACAATATTTACTTGTTGCTGAACGTGTCCATGCTTCTACATGGAGAAAAAAATATGAATTTAGTTTATATTCTGCTTCAAACTCATAACTTGCTGTTAATGGATTTGACCTAAGGTAACAAATTCCCTATGTGTGACTTCAGCATCAGGCATGCCATACTATAGAATTTGAAAAAAAAAATACCTTTTTAAATTTAGAACAATGTTTTGATTTTATTTGAGATATGGTCCCAAGCTACTCTGCTTCTATTTTCAGATTTGCTGTGATGATATCTCTGTGTTTTTCATGTTCTAGAAAATTCACTTCGGAGCGTTTCCATCATGACAAAGAGGTGTTTCTTCTTCCAATATATATTGAGAGACTTACTTAATGGCTGTGGAGCAATTGGTGAGTGCCAGATGAAAAGCACCATAGTAGGTAAGCAAGAAAAAATTATGTAAGCATTCCACTATGCGTCATCTCAGGTGGCCTGGCTGACGAACCCGTCAGGTAATTGTCTCTTATTGTTGGACTAACTATTGAAACAAGGTCTGCCATATACCTGCAAATGTATCTCAGTGAGACTTGTTTGCCCAAAACACTACTTTTTAACTTCACCTCCGGTGATTTTACAGGTGATCGCAACTGAGCAAAGCACTAACTAAGGCATTACACTTACGCATAATTTTCATTTATAGCTTACTTCCAGCTATAAATGAGGGAGGGTAGATAGGCTCTATCTATCTCCAGGGTCAGTTCTAATCAAGTGGTTATGAGTGTCAGCAGGGCGATGATGAAAAGGATTCTGAGGCCACAGTTAGGGTCTTCAGAAAAGAAGGTCATGGGAGATGAGCTTTGACTTTTATGGCAGTGAAAGCAGAGAATTGTAGCAAAAATGTCTTGTAATTTCTATGCTTAGTATAGGCCATAATTAAGGGTCAAGTCGGAAAATGGTAATATATTCATACACGTAACTAGAAAAATTCCTCAGGGACATCCGATACTGCCAAGTCATGTTCAGTTCCCTAGGTACAGACATAAAATATTTATTTCATGAATTTTCCCCCCAGTAACTGACTAATCTGAAAATAACCAATTGAATTCTATCAAGCCATTGCTTAGTAACCAGTCATTTTACTAAACTTAACTTGCTTTTCTTCATACCAATGCAGATACAGCTTAAATATTCTTTGAGTGAACATTTTTGTAGGGGTTGGCTTAATTTAAAATCAAACTCTGAAAGGTGCTTTAGACTGTGTAAAATTAAAAACTATAGAATTACCTTGTTCTTTCCTGGGGCCAATTAACTGGGCAGATTCTTTGCATTCAACCTGAAGCTCCTGAACCTTAGCTAAAGTTTCGTTTTCTCTCGCAGCAACTGGAAACCTATCTCCTTGCACAACAGAAACTAAGCACGAACCTCAGGCATACTTAGCTGAACAGACTTTGGCGCCAGTCCCCAAATATTGATGTTCTGAATATCCCAGAAAGTGCAGTTTCACTCTTCTCCTTTTCATAAGCCGTGAAAGGAAGTGAAGGAAGTATGCCAGGTTGTTATTCAACTCTAGCATTTAGTCAAGCATTACCTGGGCACTTCTGAAACTCTCCAGCTTCGAAATTGAGAGTAAAAGCAAAGAGAACCCAGGATGGAAACTACTTAATTGAGAACGCTCCCAGGATTTCTCAGGATCATGTGGCCACTTGGAGACAGGCCCCAAGTTACCCCTCAAACTTCTGCAAGTCAGCAAGAAATCCCATCTCCGTTCTGGTGATTACTTCAAACTTGAAGCTGACAGCTTTCTCAAGGATCCCAATACCCATCAATTCACCTTGTGTTAAGTGTCACTTTCTATAAAACTGATTTCAGTGCATGGCAGAGAAGGCTCCCCACTACTGACCCCACTACATTTTCTCCATTCAGGCTTTAAGTACACAAACAGAACATTCCACAGTGGGAAACAGAGACTTGTGTCTGAGTCAAGGGAACACACGCGGCCAGAAGACAGCAGCAGGTGCAGGGTGTGACTCATTTTGGTTTCCTCACCTGCAAAGTGGGAACCCAGCATGTGTCAGAAGTTCTTGATGCACCAGGGCTGCTACCAAAGTCTTTGTCCTTTTTTTCATTTAGGACAAGAAATAAATGCCCTTTGTTTTGCACCACTTAAGACAACTAGCTGGCCCCAAAGTCAAAACAACCAACCTATGAAAGCTGGAGGGTTGGACTTATTTTTTTAAAAGGCCTGAATGAGGTTGTATCTTCGTGCTGACAGCTGAGAAGCAGGTCAGTCAGGTTCTTCGGTTCTTCTATTACACAAGCAAGATACAGCCAGCTCCACCTAATTTTCTCTGCCACCCTCCTGCTTAGTGGGACATCGTCATACTTAACCTATCGCTTTCTCTAATGCACGGCAGACTCATTTTACCGGGACAGCTGTGGTATTTCAGTTCCTGCTTGTAAACACCTCCTAGACCTAAAGGTAAGTGTGTGCTGGGTGCTGTGTTCCATAGGATTCCTCCTCTCCCAGCCCTGTGTCTGTCTGTCTGTCTGTCTGACCCTCTCTCTTTCATTGATTTCCCAGAGAGAATGAACGTGGGCTGAACTTTTGACAAACAGTCTGGGAAGTAGCTACAAAGAGAATTGTAAAGACAGGTAGTTATTTTATTAAGTAACTACCTTCCAAATGAGTATTTGCATTGTTAAGTGAGTTAACTTTAAGAATTACTGCCAGATTTACTAGATAACGAAACCAGCTGAAGAGCTAAAATACCTTCCTTCAACATTTGTGACTCCAAGTAAGAGTTTCCTTAGATGACTTCTTAGTAAAAGCATTTTAAGTGGAGATTCTAGCATGAATGTAAATTGAATATCTAGATTCCAATTATGCATTTAGGTTTCAAGGTTGTTGTGAAAGTATTAGAACATGATAGTTTTAAAAAGCAATCTCCTAATACAATGGATTCCATTCCCAAAGACTTTCTTGAAAAAAAAATTGGCAAAATGTATGTGTATAATACTTAGCATGATATGTGCACATATCTACCACTGGAAATCTAAAGGCTAAGTCAGTTTTACAGAAGACACCCCATGGACAAACACAGTTTCTCAAAGTTAATCTTGCTTTACTGTTCACCCACTTTCTATTTGATCCATAGAGGCTGTTTCTACAGACAGTGAAACTGGACAGAAAGCTGAAAAGCATGTGCTTGGGAATTTGGGTCCAGAATATTTCTTTCAGAGACAAGTCTTTCTTTCTGAGCATGACATTCTTTCACCTAGTTATTTCAGTATTGAAGTTTATGACTAACAACACCCAAGTTAGCTGGGAGTATGACATTCTCTATATTTTTACTGGATTTATGCATACCTCTCAGACTTTTAGTTAGAATGATGTTTACAAACTTTTGACAAAAAAATTTTTGCGGGGGCTGGGAGGAAAGTCATGGTTTTCTTTCTTTTTTAAAAAATGTATTTTATTGATTATGCTATTATGGTTGTCCCAATCTCCCCCTTTTATTCCACTCTGCCCTGCACACCCCCTCCCACCTGCATTCTCCCCCTTCAGTTCATGTCCATGGGTCATATATATAAGTTCTTTGGCTCCTACATTTCCTATACTATTCTTAGCTTCCCCTGTTTATTCTGTACCTACCATTTATGCTACTTATTCTCTGTACCTTCCCCCTCTTCTTCCTGCTCCCCGGCTGATAAGCCTCCATGTGATCTCCATTTCTATGGTTCTGTTCCTGTTCGAGTTGTTTGCTTAGTTTGCTTTTGTTTTTTTGTTTTTTAAGCAAATAAAAGTAAACTGGTATGCCTATGATTCTCAGGTACAGTCCTACTTCATGGTTAGTGGTCTCCTCACTCCTTCAAAACCCTCATAAAAGAAGCATTTATGGAGTCATGATTCCCTACATTCTCATTTATTGTGGCTCTTTCACTTAAGGAAAGGAAAACACTGCCCAAGATTGGAAAAGCCACTCATAGTAGCACTCAAAGTCTACCTCAGACATGGGCTACATGTCAGACCGAGTTTCCTATGACAAAGACAAACAAAACCTATGTGTCTTACTTTGTGGTCTGAAATCTATAACAAGAAGTGACCAAAAGCAACTAAGAGAGAAGTAGCACCGTATACTCTTTAGTTGTTTGACTACAGAAACATGTTTTTATATTATCCCCTCAGTGTACCTACCTGAACTAACGTTTTTATTTAAACCTGGCTTTGATGGAGTTCAGAATGACTAGCATTTCTCTTCCCTTGCGTGGGTGGATTTACCTGACACAAAGAAAGATAGTTTCTTGTTTTTTAAGCTTGGTATAAAACAAGTATGACTCAGTTAGAACATGGAAGCTGGGCAGAATAAATGACTTCATGCATTTAAGGAGAAGCAAAATTATGCACAGAGACTGTGAATTTGCCTCCCATAAGGGCCGTTTTTTTTTTCTCTCTCTCACCACCTTCTGTAGCTCTCCATACAAAAGTAGTAATATGAAACCTCTTTTTAGTACCAGCACCAGAGAAAGGGAGAAAATAGTGTTTATTTTTCTCTGTGTAAAGGAATTATTTTAAAAACAGTGAAACTCACACTCTCTGAAAGTATATTTTGCAAGTTATTAAGCACTAGAAATAATACAAACATTTCAATATATACAGAAATATTTAGAATCTGTGTTTAAGCTTTCACAAAGTGGATGGGCATTCTTTTTTTCTGTTCCCTTTATAATAATTCTCATCTAGGTTGTTTTTCAAGTTTGTAATGATCTCAGATTTGCTCCTATGTTACACCCTCAAAGTTTCTGTTGGGAGTTCCATGGATGGAAGAGGCAGAGAATGGGCGGTGGGGGGGATGATACTGCCTGGTTGATTGCCCTGATTTTTCTCTCCCAGTAAAATTTCACTTTTCTCTTTCATTTTGCCTGTCTCCCTCTGCACTGCATCCAGTTGACCGATGAACTTGGGCACACACAAACATGCCATCCATCATGCAGCCTAACTTAGTTTACATAACGGTCCACGATATAGTTTAAGAATCTGATCTCTGGAGATAGAGACGAGCTGAGAGGAAAGGGCAAAGAGAAAGGATATATTGTTATTTCATCGCCCTCTGGAGCGTCTCTACTACCTCCATTAGCCTTTGCTGCTTATAATGTGCTTTATTCAATTCAGAATGGGATTGGACTTAACTAAAATTGCTTACTCTTTGCTGCAGCAAAACTCCAGAACAAAGATGTGGAATAGCTAATGGTTTCAAGTCCTGGCTGCTTCTATCCCTTTAAGATGAAGGGACCTAAGGAAGAGGTATAACGTGGTTCTCTTACAAACCTGGGAACAGAAGCAAAGTTGTCCTTGCTGCCACGCCCGGACAGCAGGAACAAGTCTATGTTCACAACTGTGTTCATTTAGAAATAAAATGCAAATAGTATTCTGTCTCATCCCTCTCTGCTCCTGTTTTATAGGCTGTAACAGGAGGTTTGGCTCATTTGGGCTATCGATACCTTAGGTTTTCATGTTGCAACAAAAAACTAGGTGAAGGGTAGAGAGATCCCTTTGGTGGTTCCATGTTACAGGCAAAGGGAAACAGGAACAACAAAACTCACTTTGTTGACTCTCGATAAGTGGACTCTCATTATGGGAAGGGAACGAAAGCTCAATGCTATGTTTCTGCTGTAACATTACGAGGAAGGTAGGAGAACAGCCCAGGTACGTTTTCTTACCCTCTGGCGACCACTTCATTAGAAAGAGAAAAACACCAGAAAGCTTAGGTAGAGGAAAACCAGATCGAGCTGCATAATAATGATAAGACGGGTGACCAAGTACAATTCATAAACTAATCAGATCACTGGCAGTAGATAATGACAAAGGCTATAATGTTTGCCACCAACCCGACGGAGTTCACAGGAGAAGGGTGCTTCTGGAAAGGTCCATGTGAGTATTTTTAAACTAAATGGAATTGTGTTTTAGATGTGCTAGGTGAGGCATCCGTTTAATGAAATGTGGGTGAACTAATGTAAGTCCTAGGGAAATCATTTGTGTTTTGTTCATGTTAATCTGTAAACAACACAGTAAAGGTGTCCATCTAGAAGCCACAGACAATTGTTTAAAAAAATGTATTAAATTAGGACAAAATTGTATTCAGCGTGTTTGAGAGTTACTTAAGGTAGAACATCCAATTTTTCCAGTGTTTAAAAAATGAGATTATAAATTGCTATAATTAAAATAGAAAAATAATAAAATTTGTAGTTGTGCTAAGACAAGGTTGATGGGAAAAGTTCTAAACAGCTGCTGAGTACTAAGTTCCATATTTTTTTGTAACTTTTGTTACATAGATAAGTAATTACTGGCTTTATGCATAGGTTTGAAACTAACTCTGTTTCTCTAGTTGTATGTTTTTAGATAATGTGTCCTTAGACACATTATGTTCATTTTTTATGCCACATTTCATCATCTGTAAAATAGGCTTAATAATTCCTTTCTCAGTATTTGATTGTTTTTAGTAAGAATTGAATGAGAAACCTGCAGAACATCTGATATAATAAACGCTTAATAGTAGTAATATGTTTTCCAGTTATGTTAACAATTTTTAGAACCTAAATTAATTTCCTTGGTTATACTAAAAATGCTCATTAAATATAAATAAATAGCATTATTGAAAATTCAAACACTTATGTAACCCATACCAGGTCAGGAAACAGAGTAGGGTGGGCACAGAGAAGCCCTTCCCATGAAGGTGTCCGACCCAACAGACACCATCTCCTGCCTCCCCACAAGGGACCACTTTCCTGACATCTAACGTTCTAGGTTTGTTTTTGCCTGTTTTTGAACTTTATTTATATGGAATCACCAGGACAACTGGCATTTTAAGGTCGGCATTATAATTGTGATGATCACCTATATTTCTGTATGTAGTTCTTGTTCATTAATGTCCACATATTAATCTTACACAATTTATTAACCAGTCTGTTACTGATAGATGTTTAGGTTGGAGACACTCATAAATAATGTTCCTGTGAATGTTCTCGTACATCTGAACCTTGGTTTCTTCCTCCGCAAAATGGGGGTGACACAAGCTATTCTTTATGTCTTAAGGGATCACTGTGATGGTCATGTGAGATGGTACTGTAAACTTTGTCAAGTGTAAGACACTCACAGAAATATTACATTTCAATAATAAGGAAGGGTAGTTAATGTTTATTAACTGCTTACTTTAGCCCAGATATTGTTCAGAATACTTCTACTTAAATCATTTCATTCAGTCTTCAGAACAACAGTGTGAAGTCAAATATAGTTATTGTGGTGACGATAAAGCCATGGCTGGTTATGATCATTGTTTTTCATAGGTTATTTGTGATAGAAGCCAGGATTTTAATATAAATGTACTTTCAAAACCATTTTCCCCATATCCTGCTAGCTACTGAATTAGTAGCACTTCATTGTAGTGTAGAGGACACTTAATAAAAAAAATGATGTGCCTGGATTGGAAGTCAGGACCATGGTTCAAATCCCAACTCTGCTACTATCTAGTTAGGTAATTTATTCCACTCTCAACCAGATGCTTCATTAATGTAGTAAGGAAATATAATTAAAGAGTATCCTAAAATCTAAAAGTCCTTCTGAATGAAGGGCATCATGAGAAGTATTTTGAAAAATGAATGTTAATTTCAAATTCGAATAACTCAAATTAGGTATAAAATCTTTTCAAGTTGGTTCACTGATTCACTTTAAAGTGGTACATTTAGTGTATATTCAGTAATACAATTTTCATAATATTCCAAATTACATCTTTATAAATAACATGTTTTTCTTAAATAAGTTGAAGGAATCAGCCAGCTCTACATCTACATGCACTATATTTACAATGTTTTAAGAAATTACTTAGTTTACTTAATTTACACACACACACACACACACACACACACACACACACACACGATATTTGGAATAGTGGAATAGTGGTGTCTGGCCTCAAAAAGTTTTTGCATGGAATTTTCTTAAAGGAAGAAAAAATATTTTATGGAATACAGAAAAAATATTATATGGAATATAAAACTTGGTTATTCTAATATTAGTACATAAATCAAAGAAAACAAAATTTTGGAATTAAGAGTATGGTATTATTATCTCAGCATTATGTCTCTAGATTTTATCACTTTAAAAGTGTAGATCTTTTGACAGTCACCAGAGGGGAGAGGGGAGGGAATTTCAGGGGAAAAGGGGAAGGGTTTACAGAAACAAGTATAAAGGACACACGGACAAAAACTAGGAGGGGTGGAAATGGGAGGGAGGTGGGGAGGGCTGGGGTGGTGGGCCGGGATGGGAGTAGAAGACAGAAAACTGTACAAGAACAACAATTAAAATAAAATTTAAAAAATAGTAAAAAAAGTGTAGATCTTTATTTAATAGTTCAAATGGTTGTCATTTTTCCTCCAGATTCCCCTGAATAACCCCGATATCAAAGAAAGCTATAATGTTGACCTCAATACGACTCCTGTTGATTTCAACCTTGTTTAGTGTTCTCCTATTTGTAAGCCATGGGAAAGAAAGGCTGGAAGTAAACACAACAGAAAACATTTCGGAAGACTTAAAAAATATAGCAAGAGCATCTGTTCCTTTGAGAAGTGGAGCAGATTTCAACTTAGATAACGAAGTTGGAGAAACCTCCAATCACAAAGCAAGTAATTCCTCTCATACGGATCCACCAAATGAAAGTCCTGAAACAACAGATTCCCGCGGTAATTTGACCACAGGCTTTTCCTGGAGTCCAAGAACCACACCCCTCTTTTCCGAAAGCTCTCCCTCCAGCCACAGCGTTGTTCCAAAATTGCTTCAGAACTCATCAGTAACAGATGAAAATTCTCTGTCCCTCTCAGAGCCTCCCAATACTACGTCTGCTATGCCTTCAGAAAAGTTCCCTTGGTCTTTGGCCAATGACACCGTGAAATCTGACAATGGTTCCATTACAGTTAGCATCCTCCCTTCGGCACCAGCCACCACGTCGGTGAATCCGACAACAGAGCCAGAGGCCTGGCTCAGCACTACCAGTGACAGCGTAGCAGCGTTCACCCCCTACCAGGAACTGACTCTACAGCCGACCTTAAAATTCACCAATAATTCGAAAATCTTTCCAAATACCTCAGACCCCCAAGAAGGTAAATATAAACATATTTAACTTTCCTTTGGTATGAAATAATCTCCAAGTAAATCATACAGATTACAACTGGGGAATGCGTCATACTTGACGAAGGAGACTACAATAGCATAGGTCGCTCTCACTTTTAGGGGTAACCATAATAACGGTTGGAAATAGGGAAGGAATTTTAGAACTTAAGTCAGCATATGCTGGTCATTACTGTAGGGAAACATGAGGAAACAGTGGGACAAAATGAGAAGTAGATCAGGCAGAAAAGAAGTAGAGACTGAGGTGGTGATACAGTTTCGAGATACTGTCTAACAATTTCCACTGGATTTTAGAAAGACTACTTGAAATTTCATATGCTTTTAGGAATGCTGTACAAATGAACTGTAAAAATACATGACTGTTGGTTTTGAAACTTGATGTAAGTAAACTTATAAGTTATCAGATACCTCATTGCAATCACAGGAAACCACTGATTTTTTTCAAAAAAGTAAATAAACTCAATGAAAGGAAATCCTAATTTTTAGTTTAGTACCTAATGAACACCATAAAATGGAGTTTACCTCTATCACAAAAAAATTATATATGAGGACATTTTTATCTTTCATTTTTAGGGATCACATCAAGCTTTAAAACCTAAACTGAGAACGATCTCTAATATTTAATGAAAATTCATTGCTTTATTTTTTCAGGTGTAACCATGTTTCTATTTCCTTGAAACCTAAAAAAAAATACTCTTTTTTGACTACAAACTCACCAATTTCCAATACAACTTATTTACACATTATATTAATGATGTAAACACCAAACCATATATATAAGCTCCTACTTGAAAATTGTTGAGAGTGTATAGGAAAGGTTTTAGATTCTGAAATCTAGGCTTTCCAATAGCTCTGCAACCAATATATTGTATGTATGTATGTGTGTGCGTGTGTGTATATATAATATATATATATATTTTATTTTTTGTTGTTGTTCAAGTAGTTTTCTGCCTTCCCCCACCCCTCCCCACAACCCCAGCCCTCCCCACCTCCCTCCCCTGTTTCCAACCTCCCCTGTTATTGTCCATGTGTCCTCTATAGTTGTTCCTGCAAACCCTTCACCCGTTTCCCCCATTATCCCCTCCCATCACTATCAGCCTGTTTTCAATTTCAGTGTCTTTGGTTATATTTTGCTTGCTTGATCATTTTTCACTTTAGCGGTAATTTTAACACATCTACTCCATTTAGACATACTCTAATATTCCGCCAGAAGTATTGTTAAAAAATACTGTCTTTTGTCTCTCTAAACTCAAAATACTTACTGAGAACACTCATCACTTACTCCTGCCGTTGCTCTTTAATTTAAAAAAATGCTAACTTCGCTTCACTTTTATTTTAGTAATAATTTTGCTGTTAACTTTCCTGTGTGAGGATTAATGATTTTTTAAAATACGGCTTCATATAGAATCAGAGACTATATAAGATCTCTTACCTGCCTAATTAGTCAGCTTCTCAAGAAATTAAAAAAAAACTCATTAAAAGTAAAACACACTAAATATGAGTTCAGGGAGCAGTAAGTAGTTTATTGATGACAGTCTTCAAATACAGACTTGGTAAAGGGGATGATAGACCGAAATCGTAGGTTGTCTTGGGTTCAGACCTACACATTTGTTCCGTGTGCACGACATGGACAACACCTTGCTTCGGTCATTTGTTCTCCTTCAAAGTAACCTTATCAGGACAAATTGCTTTTTTCTGATTGTGCTTTTTTACTTGGGGCTTTGTGGATTCATTTTCTATTATGCACTTACTCCTATTAGCTTTTTATTACTTCCAAATTATCACAGAAACAAGCTCAAAGTTCATTTCACCAGTGAAGTTCATCAGAGATTCAGAGTTGATTAAAAACAATGTAGCTTTCAACACAGAAGTTCTGTCCAATGGAACACACACATGACATTTCAGTAGTATCGGTGTTGATAAGTAGTGAGACACTGTTATAAAACTAGGACTTGGTTGTATCAGGAAACATATTTTGCCAATATATCCCTAGTACTCAGCGCTTGGTAAAACACATAAAATATCACCCTTATCTAATAAATAAATACATATAAAAATATTGTTAAACACTCCTTGTGGTATGTAGGAAGTCCACAAGTACGTATGGATGTATGTGTGAATACACACACACACACATATCTGTTCTTTGAACAATTATTTTTATTTCTTGTTTGTAAACTATTTTTTCTTTTCTTTTTCCTTAGAGAATAGAAATACAGGAGTAGTATTTGGGGCCATTCTAGGTGCTATTTTGGGTGCCTCGTTGCTTACTCTTGTTGGCTATTTATTGTGTGGAAAAAAGAAGACAAGTTCATTTTCCCATCAGCGACTTTATGATGACAGAAACGAACCAGGTAAAAACAACTTTCAGGACTTCATCTTCTCACAGTGGTTTTAATGTCAATTGCTAATGGTCACTACATTGTCTAGAGGGGTTCAGAGATTCACATGACAGGAAAAGATCAAAGATTTATTCTGATCTACTCTCTGGTTCTCAAATAACATAACCAACATAATTATGAACCTGTGAGAAAAAATTTTTAAATATTTGAAACTGTTGCTCATTGCATCACAGTTGGTTTTAAATAATAATCCCTGAACCTAAATACATGTGTAAAATTGGAAGATAATATATGTGTAAAATTGGAAGATAACGCTATGATCTTGAGAAAAATATGGCCAGTTTGTTAGCATTGCTGGATTCTTTTATTAGCAGTAATTTGAGCAAAGACATATTTTAATTAGAAACTCTTCACAAGTTTTACAGATACAGTAGACCTATACTAATTATTTTATTGAATCTCTTAAACATGATTTCTAAAGAGTTGCATATTTGGCTATGTAAAATCACAAGGCACAATTAACCTTAGTTCAGGATTTTCCCATTCACATGATAAAAAAGAACCATAATGTCTATGAATAAAATAATGTAACTGCTAAAAATTAAGCACTGAGTTTGATCTCAACAATTCAATATTTAGAATACAAATGAAATCACTTCAAATGCTTGACTTATCCCTTTGTCTACTGGTTTTCACAAGCGACTCTTGCTATCATAAAAAAAAGTTACATGACACCGATAGGGTCCATTGGTAAGTCCTCTTGAGTTTTGCTAACTTGAGGCTATGACTGACATACGCTCTTTTTTGGAACCAAATCCACTACCTGTAATTTTAACTGAATTCTGTCTGAGTTTCTAGCAATCCATATAAAGTGAAAAGTGGAAGTTTTCAAAATTAAATGATAAGATTTCTAACAACAGGGGATTTTAGGTTTTTTTTTTGACTTTTGGAATTTTTTTTTATCTATAATCACATACAAAAGCTCAGTGTATTAAATTAATATAATTTAAGATGTGACTGAGGCAAAAGAAAACAACTCATTTACACCATCTACTTTACTCCTTCAAGACAGGTTAAGGACACCACTCCCAAATCCCTACAGTTGCTGGGAGACCAGTTTGTAAAGAGATGGTTCAAGAAAATGATAGGATATGAACAATGAACAATATTCAATGAACAATTAGATTAATAATCTACTTAGTAATTAGTCACTACTTTGGTATTTAAAAGTACCTCCTATATGCCAAGTTTTCTTTGAATATAAGTTCAAGCTCATTAAGGAACTAATGATTGGCTGTTTCTTAAAAAGAAAAAATTTCTTTATCATTCTTCATTAAACCTTGAGTACATGACAGGGTGAACCTACAGGTAGGACACACAAGATTTTACAAAGAGTTTTCTTCCATCTCCACATTTAATGGCTCAACCACATGAAGTCACTTGGTAGAATAATGACACTGATTTTAAAATTAATTCTCTACACTTTTAAAAATTATTTTTACACCAGAAGTAAAAATTTTAAATATCAATTGACAAAGCCTGAAATCACAAGATTCAAGTAAAAGGACATTTTTTTACTTCTTTATATAAAATATTGCTATGTACAGTTTTGTTGTGATTCCTCCCTTAGTTCCTTTAGATTTGGTGTACCAGCAGGGAAATTTTGGAAGTTAAACTGTTCTTTTAGTACTAGAAAGAAATGTGGTTTAAAAGACATTTATTTATTTAAAATTTCAAAACTAGTATCTACAAAGCCCATGTAAAGGGCAGACGTACTTACTGATCTAGAATGATTCCTAAGGTGTGGCAGATACCTGAGTGTGTATGCATCTTTCATACTGTCACCATAAAACATTTTTTTTTGGTTACTTTTTAGTTCTGCGATTAGACAATGCACCGGAACCTTATGATGTGAGTTTCGGGAATGCTAGTTATTACAACCAAACTGTGAATGATTCATCCATGCCAGCAGGTCGAGAAAATGCACGTGATGGCATTCCTATGGATGACATACCTCCACTCCGTACCTCAATGTAAAACTAAGCGGAAAAGGCTTCAGATGACAAATGTTTACCTACATTCTGGACTTTGCACCAACCTGTCTTCCCAAAGCTGAAATAAGATCACTGTCATGTGGCTTGTGCCAAGAAGAACTATAAAAGCCTGAGACTAGCAGCAGAAAAAGAAAGAGAGGAGAAATCATCCAAAAGGTTTCCTTTCTTGCCTGTACTGAAGCATCTATGGAGTAACCTTAATTTGTATTTTGGCCTATTTTTTTCCTTTCTATTTGTCTATTTTTTTTCTCTAAGAAAAAAATAGATCAAAAATGTTCATGGATTCAGGTAAGACTAAAAGATTTCACCTCGATTACCCTGCTTGATAATTTAATTTAAAAAAATCTTTCAAAGAAAATGAAGAACCCAAACTATATTTTTACTATGTTTTTTTTCTTTTTTGAAAAAAAAAAAAAACAATGGATGGACTCTTGACTGCTTCTCCTATAATCCTAAAATCATGCATCACTATTAACATTTTGTTGGAAGCTAGAAAGATGGTATGGCACAGAATTTCTCTTTCTGAGAAATTTAGGTAAAAGGAGTGAGAGACTTACCTTTTCATACAGTTTACTTTTCTGCATCAGCATGCATGTGGTCAGTCCCTTGAGTTGCCAAGTTGACAATGACTTTGCATTCAACAGGGCTATGTTAGAAAAGGGCACCCTAACTAGGAAAGTAACTGCTTTTCTTCAAAGGAGGGGGGATTCAAACCTGTCTGATTTACTTTAGGCTTCAATTAACTGGGTACTTTAAAAATTCAGTGAGGAACATGGTAACACAAGTTAGCCAAATCATGTCCCTGTATATAATTTTTACAGTTTTAGGATGTTACTTAGGGACATAATTTAATACATATTAGGCATTACTGATCAATCATATATGGAATAGATTCTGCATCTGTAAATATATGAAGAATAAGGTAAAAATAGATAAATGAAAATGTTAAACAAACAATTTTTCTGACCATCAGTTTCAAGAGAGAATATTCAAGAAGCTCAACTTGGATTTTAATGTATTTCAGTTTGTTTTTAATTACCATCTGCTTCTGGCAGAAAAAAAAATAAGCCTTAGTACAGGAAGGACCCAGGCTTTAGGGATTAGAGGATTAGATCAGGAGATAAATTCCCAAAGAAGCAGTGAATGTGTGAAGAGGGCAATCGAAGCAAGACACTTTGTTGAACTGATTCATGTGGTGTGTGTGCTCGTGTCTGCACAAGTGTGTGCATGAAGAAACACAGCGACAGCCTCAGAGAATGAGGGATAGGAAGCAAGTAATAGAAGAACATACTTACCCCATATTGCCATAAATATCGCAAAGAAGACTGTTCCTCCATTATCGAACAAGTATGTCACCTTAACGGAAAACAAACAAAACTATGAGTCACACTGTTGGTTAAAATAATCCAGTGACTGTGATTTGCATTTTGGTCTTGTAATTTTCTCCCAATGGAATCACATTATTTTATAGTTTGTAAATACAAGGTATGAGATCATTTCAGGGATCCTGCAACTGTTTCATGTGATTGTTTCATGGGGAGAGATAAAGGATCAGCATTTCCCACTTTCCTTCTCTCTTCCCTTTTATTCCCTTTGAACTCCATCTTCATTTCGGCTTGGAAACTGTTCTAGCCCCGTGAGGAAGTAGTTGTGGGACACAGGAAGTCAAGCTACTGAGTGAACTGTAAGAAGTCAGCTTTTCAGTTGAAGCATACCCAGTTGCACTTTTTGTTAGCAAAACATGCAGGACTGGGGGAGTTGCAAAATGCAGAATTCCACTAGCGGGGCAGACTCCCAACGGCACAGCATCACAGTGCTGTCCCTAGTCTCTGATGTCTCAGAATTGACCATGGCCCCGGAGAGGCTATAAGGGGCAATGAATTTCATCTTAAGTTGTTTTTCAGAAGTTTCCTAAATCACTGACATGTAGGATATAGTGCAAGTTTTTGAATCAGACATTACCTGCAGTTTTATAAAGAATGATGTATAGTTATATGATGTTACTGAATATATTTTTCAGGGTTGCAAGAATTGTTTGATTTTAATAAAGTGTAAATTCAGTTTACCTTTGCTTCTTTTCATTTGCATAATGCCCTCACTGTATTTATAAGTTAGTGAGAGATTAAATGGGTACAGTCAAAACAATATATGTGTGGTGGTCAAATACATACCATCACCACTATATAGAAAAGAGGGGCACTAACCTCACCAGAGAGAGAAGACAGTTGGGGACAAAACAAAAGAACATCATTATAAGAGCAATGGGAGTAAAATGGGGTTTTCGTTGCTCAGTCTACAGTTCAAAGGCTGCTCAATGGGGGCAGTAAATGGGCATTTTAACTATAACCCCTGGATCATGCTGCAAACAATATGTGAAACAGATAACGGCAGGATATATTTTCTTGTATTATAGCATCACTGCAAATATCATTATACAAAAGATGTACTCATTTTGATGGTTTGTGGATGGGTACAAAATGTCCTATGTGGCTCTAAACTTCTACGATTATTAAGACTTGGGATTTCTAAAAATGTCGTAAAAATTGGTTTTCATAACAATCATCAGCAGATCATCAGTATATATTATGTACAGCAGAGAAAATGACCACAAAGAAATTCTCCTACAGAGCTTATAAAATTACACCCAGTGGGGGGATTCAGCTTTTTTGTTTGCAGAGGCATTCCACAGAGACACCTGCTGCTACCACCCACTCAACAGCTGCCTGATTTCCTTTAGAAATGACCTACTGCAGAGAATGGCCTTGTAGAGTGTTCCAACAGAGACTTTACAACAGGAACTAAAAAGGTTCTAAGAAATAGCGGCTTTCGCCTGCTCCAGAAGCAGCCATGCTTTCAAAGAAGTGGCAAATAAAAAGCCACATTTCACAACACTTGGGTTGCAAGGACATGATTGGACATAATTTATGCAAGATTTTCCTCCAAAAGGCTTTTCATTGTTTTCTTGATAAGTTTGTTCATGCATCTCAGCTATTTTTTAACTCAATAAATTAAAACATTAATTTTTTAGAAATACATCTGTGAGACACAGCATGGCATATGCGAAATATTCATATAATGTGAGTCATAACTGTCCCTAACGATACTCTTTTCTATCAAGAAAAGGAGGAATGAGGATTCTGCACCATGACAAAAGCCCCTGGTTTTGGACAGTTTCTTTGCTTTATTACTCTGCCAGATGTGGGTGTTTCTTATATGGATGCTTAGTGTTCAGATAATGCCAGTGTGGTTCGTTAAATCTGTTTGAGTGAAACCAGAAGTAATGTATGTATGAATTTGTAGGTGTCCCTAAGGCAGTCATGTCTTTGAAATGCACAGGCTGGGAGAGGGACATATGTATACACATCTAAAAACTCCAATGCACTTGACTTTTACAAAAACTGTGGAGGAAATGCTTCCTAAGATGAGACATCTGTGTGGAACATTGGACATCCTTCAAAACTAAGTGTATGTTAGAAATGAAATTATAAACAAAACAGACTTTTCCTGTGCCATGCATTCAAGATACAATTCAGAAGCTAATTTTACCAAGTTTGGTCTTGTAATAGAATATTAAACATCTCTTGATTTTATACCTAGCCTTGTCAAAATTAAATGTATAGAGATTTCTACTTCTGAACACGATGGAACAGCAGTGACTAATTTTACCTCCCATTCTGGAAACAACCAAAGAATGCACAAAATATATAAGCAACAGATTTCAAGGTAGTGAATGTTAGTCAATAAGTGCTGATGACCCTGGAGAGGTGGAAAACAGAGGCAGTGAGTATTATGACTGCCTCAGGTGACTACTCTGAAAGAGTTGGTAGGGTGCAGAGAGGGGCCATCTAGACGGTGCCCAGTGAACATGTATGTGAGGATGCTACCTGAGGAAAGAAACATCTGCAAGGATCAGAGGTAACAGTGTTGGGAGCTCAGAGACAGAAATAGTGCTTATCCCCACTGCCAGACTAGAAGCCCACATTATTCACGGTGTGTTGAGTAGAGTACACAGAAAGATCTTGTGTTTATCGGGGATATGGTGTTAGCTAGAGCACTGCTGTGAGCCCATGTCACAGATCTTAAAATCAAGACCCCAAAAGATGAAGTTATTTTCAAGTAACTAAAGTACAATGAGAATAGTTAAAATGAAAAAGACTGACCATCCTAAAGGGTAGAGACTATATAGAAAACTGGAATTCTCATACATTGTGGGAAAAAAATATAAAATGATACAAACAGCCCTGGCTGGTGTAGCTCAGTGGATTGAGCTCGGGCCTACGAACAAAAGGATCGCAGTTCGATTCCCAGTCAGGGCACATGCCTGAGTTGCGGGCCAGTTCCCAGTAGGGAATGCTTGAGAGGCAACCACAACCACACATTGCTATTTCTCTCCCATTCTCCTTCCCTTCCCTTCTAAAAATAAATAAATAAAAAATCTTTAAAAAAATGATATAAACACTTTGGAAAATAGTTTGGCAGCTTTTAGAGAGTTGAATATCCACCTATCATATAATCCAGCTACTTTACTCCTAAGTATTTACCCAGGAGAAATAATAGTACTTATCTACAGGAAGATATGTAGATGAATGTTCATGGAATCTTTATTTACAATGTTAATAACATGAAACAATCCCAAAATTTATTAATAAATGAATGAGTAAACCCACTCTGGTATGGCCATATAATGCAAAACTACTCAGCAGTAAAGAGGAATAATCTGCTGATAAATGTTACAACATGGATGAATTTCCAAATGACTATGCTATGTGAAAGAAGTTGGAAAAAATCACACACTGTAGGATTCCATCTACATAAAAGTCTAGAGAATACAAACTTAACTATAATGACAGAAAGCAGTTGGTTGCCTGAGTACAGTGGTGGAGTTGGGAGGGTGGGAGGAAGGGATTACAGATCAGAGTTAGGTGAAGAAAGTTGGAAGTTATGGATATGTTCATTATCTTGATTGTGGTAATGATTTCACTGGTGCATATATATAATCAAAATGCACCAATTTATACACCACAAATATGTACATTTTGTTATATGTTAATTATAATTTATTAACATTGTTTTATAAATAAACAATAATAATTGTGAAGTTTAGTTTCTCAAACTTGTATGCATGTTAGAATCACCTGGGAGGTTTTAAATGTACTGATGTCTAAGTTTCAAATTCAAGGATTTCTATTTAATTGCTCTGGGGATTATTTGGGTTTCAGGAGTTTTAAAAAACCTTTAGGTGATTCTAATCAACAGCAATCTGAGAACTTCTGGTATGTCATTTTATTTTTTCTGTAAAATTAGAAGTACTTTAATTTCATGAGTCTTCATGGAAGATTTAAATGTAATCATTACCAATAAAAATAATAATCATTTCCTAAAAAGAATCTAGATGTCATTCCAAGAAAAACTTTGAGTCTATAATAGCAATAATCAATGTATAAAAACAAAGGACGACGATGTTCAAATAAAAATATATGCGTTTTGTAATTGCCATGGAGTGACATCTCATTCCATTGTCAATGATATGGACTGTGAAAACACTTGGGGATACTTAACTTTGGTAAAAAGAAATTTAATGAAGTCCTTTTTACTACCTGGAGCTCTGGAAGGAGAATGTGAAGGTCCACACTCACCTTGGCATAGATGCAGCTTTCATTGAGTCTCTGTAGTGAGCAGTTCTTGTCACAGAGAGGGCACATGAAGACTTCAGTAGCCTTGCAAATTTCTTGGCTTGAGAAATCAAAGAAGAAAAAAAAGAGCATATGTTGTGGACCGTTCAGCCTGGTTTCAGGAGTTGTAACCCTCACCCCATGGTGGGCTGTGTAAGAGCCCAAGGGACCCACTTCATCTGGGTCTGTTCTGTCACAAGGATGTGACCTATTAAGGAGACAAAGCTTATCTCCCTGGCAGGAGCACTGCTTCTGCCTTACCCATCTCTGGCCCCATAGCTTGGTTGGCAGTCAATGACGGGTAAGACTCCTCATGGGAGGGGCAACCTAAGCCAGACGCAACCACTTGTGGAAGGACTCTGGGGGTTGCAGCAAAGAGGATGTGATGGACCCTCGCCCCCCGGCTATTCTGACATAGCCCGAGTCCTCATTTCTGTCTGGGTGATGTCTTTTGCTTCCTAATCCGCTTAAAGCCTGAAACTATGAGGGCGAGTGGTGCAGCCCTGTGCCGGCCAGGATGGTTCCCTGGGTGATCAGGCATAAGAAAGAATTCCTAAAGTCCTGTGAAACCTGCTTTGCTAAGGGTGCTCTCATTTAAATGATAAGGGTCCCAGGAGGAAATAAGTATGTCTCCCAAAGTTTGGCAACCCCCTTTCTGGACAGACATTGACTCGGATTAAGCCCTCAGATTTCTTTGAAATGTTAACCATTGTTTGATCCTTGCTGCCTGACATACCTGTATTCCTGTGTATTTGAGCCCAATAAAAGCCCAGTGAGGAAGGGGCTCTGGGTCATTCTCCTCTGAGAGTTTGACCACTTTTCCTCCCCAAGCAGTCATGTCTTGGTAGTTTTTATTTTCATCCGTGACGGGGGGATGGGGCTCTGCGGGCGGAGCCCCCCCACACCTGGCACCCAGGACAGGGGCCCCCACAAGCATAAACTTTCATGTTTAGGAAAGTGCTTAGCTCCTATGATCAATCCTGTGGGAAGCAGCAAGACAGAGAACAGAGGGAATGGAAATAATGGGACATGGTGTCCAGGTGAGGGAGAACTTAAGACTATGGCTCCAATTTGAATTTTTTAAAAACTTTATATGTATTTATTGAGAGAGAGAGAGAGAGGACAAACATTGATGTGAGAGAGAAACATCTATCAGTTGCCTCCTGCATGTGACTCAACCGGGGACCAAACACGCAATTTAGGAATGTGACCTGACTGGAAACTGAACCCACAACCTTTTGGTGTATAAGGTAACCAATCAAGTGGGCCAGTGTTCCAACTTGAATTTTTAGGGCATTTGTGATACAGAACTTCCAGTTTGCTTCTTTGTATTGAGAAATATCTGTCTAGACAATGCAATGTCCATAGACCGTATTTTACACTTGGGAGACACTTTTACACCCAAGGTAATTTTAACCAAGCTCACAGGTTTGGAAGTGGCTGACTGGAATCACAGCTTACTATTCTGATTTCTCAAATTTATTATCCTTTCCTCCTGAATCTCACTGCCTTAGAATCAGCAAGATAAACAGAATTCATGATTCACACAACTTCATAATTCCCACTGCAGTAAATCAATGCATCATGTCCACTGGTGTAGAGTAAATGGAGGCAGTCTAGCTTCCTCACCCAGGTGTCTGGGTGACTAAGGGAAGCAGTGTTCCCATGACTTTGAAGGGGCCTGATAAATAGTGTTCTCATAGCTTTGAGACTGGGTCCAATAAATGGAACCCACAACATGAAGTGGGCTCACATTCACAGAATCATGCTATGTTATATATATTTTTTGGCTTGAGGCCAGCTTTGTCTGTCTCTAGCACTTGAACAAGTAGGGGCTTCTCACTAGAGAGACACCCGGCTTGTAGCACACGTGGCTCACCCACCCGTGAATAAAGGCATATCAAGCATCCCCACAGTGCCAAGCATTTTCTTCTGTCTCCCTGAGTCTAGAGTGGACCTGTCAGGCCTTGATCGGCTGCAATACGATCGGAAATTTGAGGATCATGTCCATTGGAAATGTGAGGGAGTTGATTCTCCCTTCCCTTCCCTTCTGTTTCCCTCCCTTTCTTTTCCTTTCCTTTATTATTTTTCATTGTGCTTTGACACACAGTGTCATGCTGACATGACATACATTTTATTTACTGAAATACATTATATTCTGTATTAGAATGTAACTTTACAACAGCTCTCTTATGCCACTACCTTTCAAAACATCTCAGCTTACATTATAGATGACTTTGTGAAAGGAGTAGGTCATCAACAGAAACTTCTCAAAAGCCTCACAGCCTGAGAGTTTACAGCAACCTATTTTTAAGATGTTTTTTGTTTTATCTGTCATTCTTCCCCATTGAGTATCACCTGAGTAACTTGTCTTTAAGTCAATCTGCTCTGGAAATGCCAAAAGTAATTTCAAGGCTTTTGAAAATATATCTGAAAATAAAAGTTTAACTGGAGGTGTTTGTAGCAAGAATTGCAATTCTCCAACATGTCTGCACTCAGATGAAGCAAAAACAGATTTCATGTGCATTTCAGTGTTGGATGTGTGTATTCTCAATCCATAGTAGGAATAAATAGTAAGACTACTATATAGTCATGCAGTGCTTTACAGCGAGCAAAGATGAGTTCATGCTCATGAAATTCGGTTCTCACTGTAATCTCCTGCAATGGGAGTTATCTCCACAATGCAGAGCAAACTGATGTTTTATCTAAGTGAGTTGCTCGAGATCACAGAGCTAACAGTCGGTACTTTTGGGAACTGAATTTAGTTTTTTCTTATTCTGGGCCCAGTTCTCCATCAACTACAATATATCTTTTTTTTTTTTTTTAAAGATTTTATTGATTTTTTTTTTTTTAAGATTTTTATTTATTTTCTTTAGAGGGGAAGGGTAGGAGAAAGGGAGAGGGAGAGAAATATCAATGTAGGGTTGTCTCTCGTGTGTCCCCTGCTGGGAACTGGCCTGCAACCCAGGCATGTGCCCTGACTGGGAATCGAACCGCGATCCTCTGGTTCGCAGGCCCCAACTACAATATATCTTAAAGAACGATATGTTTGTTTTATATTTTTAAAAAAGCTTTACCCAAAACAAATTTATTGGTGATGATGATGTAATGGGTCTTACACACACCATCATCGTCCCACTTTCACACACACTGCATTTCTAGTAAACAGGATGTCCATATGGAGTAGAAGGAAACAGGCAAAACACACAATTTAAAAGTCCCCCCAAAAGAGAGAATTATATCTTCTCTTAGTAATACTACTAATTTATACAAACAAGGAAGACATAACATACTCCTTGAAGAAAATTTTGATGAAAATGGTATTGCTCTCATAATTCCTTGTGTTTGAGAATGACATAATGCATCCTGCACTGACATCTCATTTCAACAAAATATAATAAACACTTTATACTATATGATCTTCCTCATTTTCCAAATGGTCAAACAAAACAGCAAGTCTACATTCCCAGCTATCAGACTGAATCCTATTTTTAATTCCAGAATCATTAAACTCATTCTCTGTAATTTTATCAAAGTATAACTTGATACGTAATGAAAATATTAAACAATTTTTGACAATGTATTTTTTAGCCTGAAATAAAGGATTTGATGCCATCAGAACTTTCTCATTTTTACTGCACCACTAGAGGGAGAAAGAGAGCCCAGCACGAGTGTTTTCTTAATTTCTCTTGATGAGAAAGATAATATAAACCACGACTCCAACTGTGGCTTTCTTTTCTTTTACCTCTACTGTCCGATATACACAGTAAGGGCTGACTCATATGAAATAATAATCACCACCACTTAAGGTAATGGGAGAAGAGAGTGATTTGTCTGTTTGGGGGTGGATGTCTGGACCCACTCCAGGTTTTCCAGGCTTTCTGTGACAAAGCACAGAATAAGATGCTTGGTGATGTCCATTTGGGGGAATTGTAAAAATGTTTAAGTAGATTTAAAAGAAGGCAGTATAGAAGCATGAGTAAAGCATGGGTTTTAGAATCAGATATAATCACCAGGGAAAAGCAAATCAAATCATGAGATATTAACTCACACCTGTTAAGATTGCTATTAGCAAGCAAACAAAAAGACAAAAGATGGCAAATGTTGGCAAGGATGCAGAGAATTTGGAACACTTGTATGTTGTTGGTGAAATGGTACAACCACTATGGAAAACAATATGGACTTTTCTCAAAAAAATTAAAAAAACAGAACTACCATATAATTCAATAATCCCATTTCTGGGTATCTAACTAACAGAACTGAAATCGGGATCTTGGAGAGAGATCTATACTCCCATATTCATTGCAGCATTATTCACAATAGCCAAAATATGGAAATAACCATCAATAGATAAATGGATAAAAAATGTTGTATAAACATACAGTGAAATATTATTTAGCTTTAAAAAGGAGGAAGTCCTGCCATATGCAACGGCATAGACGAACTGGAGGATGTTACATGAAGTGAAACAAACCAGTAGCAGGGCAAATACTGCATGACCCCATTTGCATCAGGCATCTAAAACAATCAAACTCATGGGAACAGAGCAGAATGTTGTTTGCCCGAGTTAGGGGAGAGGGAAATGGGAGCTACTGCTCAAGAGGTAGAAAGTTTCAGTTAGGCAAGGTAAGTAAGTTCTAAATATCTGCTCGCAAAGTGTTCTTACCACGATTTTAAAAATATATTAGATAGAGATTTGACACTTAGCTGACCATTTACTAGATATATTACCCTAACCAGGTCCCTTACCTCTCTGAGGATCAGTTTCTTTTTTTCTTTATCTCTAGCTGGAGATACTATCTATTTGTGATATTACATAAGGGGTATTGATAACGCACCTGCCACATCACAGAGAGTTAATAACCCTCCTTGCTAAGGATGTTGTGAGAAGAGGGTCTAGAAGTCCTTTAAGACCCAACTGCTTTTGGAAGAAGGTCAATTTCTTGGTGAATTCTAATGCCAAAGAAGAAAGGATGGACTAGAAAGTTGGGGTCTCTGTTCTTTGCTCTAAACCTGAAACCCAGGGCCTGAGAAGTGGGCCATACCTACCTACTTGGTCATTTTCATGTTACTATGATACATCCTCTCCAAGGCATAAATCTGACCACATTTGATTACATAAGACCAATGAACACATGTAAATATATACATGTATATATACATACAACAAATAACCTACAACTTGATGGTTTTATAAGTCTACAATTAACTGCAGGGCAATTAAGAAATATGGCTTTAACTTATCGGAACAAAGCTGGTAGAAACATAATAAATACAACCTAATCCTCAGCTTTTTAACATGTTGTTTCTTTACAAGAAACAAAAACAGCTTAAAAGTATACCGAAACAAAGCAACAGAAAAGAAAAGCTCTGTGTTCTCCACCAACCCACCGTGATAACACCTACAACTTCACGTCTGACACCTTGAATGGAAGATTTCAGCTCACAAAATTTTGAAAGATATTTGGTGAAGCATATCTTGATTTAGAATAGGATGTCTGACAAGATCTTAATTATAGCATGGCAGAAGTAGCAAAAATATAATACCATAAAGCACTGAAGCAAAGAGTTTGCTAATGCCTTTTGAAACACTCCTTGCATTAAAGGTTAGAGGATACCAGTCTCATACAAAAGGAGCCTAATTTGCTCCACTGGTACGTACCTCAATAGGAACAGCAAATTGATTCCTTTCATTGCCTTTAGTTCATTTTCAGCTTTGTAGGGGTGGAGGGGGAGTCTACATGACATGGTAAAACCTTGTGAATATGTACCAGTGGAACCGAGATGAACAGTAGCTAACTAAGAATCATTTTCTGCCTGTGTTAATCCATTTTACTTATTTTATTTTTTAATTTATTTATCTTTAGAGAGAGGGGAAGGGAGGGAGAAAGAGAGGGAAAGAAATATTGATGTGCAAGAGATACATTGATTGGCTTGCATCTCACACATCCCCAACTGGGGACCTGAACTGGGACCTTAGTTCTCACAAAGTGCGCTTCTCTGGGTGGAGCAGGCTGATGCTTCAGTTGAACCCAGGTACCTTTCTCTTTGGCTTCCTTCTTTTTCTGATTTTTTTCCTTCACATGTTTCAGGAAGCTATCTCCGCTCTTAGAGTGCTTAATATGCTCAATTTGTACATTAATTCTCTTGGCAAGAATCTTGCCCTTAACTTGTTTGTTTACAACAATGCCCACCACATGCTGGGTGACACTGTAGACTCTTCCAGTTTTGCCATGGTGACATTTGTGGGGCATTCCTTTCTGAACAGTGCCCATCCCCCTGATATCTACAATAGCACCTTTCTCGTAGATTTGCATGTATGTAGCCAAAGGAACAACTCCATGTTATCTAAAAAGCCTAGAGAACATATAATGGGTACCTCTCCTCTTTCCCTTTGTGTTAGTCATTTTGGCAAATTACTGGAAGATGGCGGTTCCAGCTGAAAAGAAGCTCATTACTTGTTTTTTATAGTCAGTATCATCATAAAATTTTTGTCCAATCAGAGGAAAGACCAGCGATTTTCAATAAGTTTGTTAGTAGCTTACCTTACTTGACTTGCATTCATTGTAAATATTCCATAGAAGAAAACACACAAGCCAACCAGTGCGGCGGGGATCAGCATTCCAGTATACCATCCCAGCCAAGCAAAGTACAGCCCAATCTTCTCACCAAAATACAGCCTGCATAAGAAAGCAAACTGTTAGCTTAAGGCCACATACGTCACATTCATTGCACATACTGATGTCACACCTAGTCAGAATTTCAGATGGATACTTAAGCTTACCAGCTCGGTCCCTTGGTAGCTCTGTCTGGATTATCTTAACATTCATGGTTGTTAGTAATTATAATAATGGTGACATTGATTGTCCTTAAACTTGTCCTTTTAGGAACAATTTTATAAAGTGTGTTTATTTCCGTGTCAACTTTCTTAATACTGTTCATAAAGCTTTTTACCAATTAATTCTTGCTTCTCTCCAGCCTCCTGGTAGAGTCCCTTGTTTGTTCTCCACACTGAGCTATGCTACACCTATTGCTTTTGCATGACTTAGGAAAAAAGGCTCCTCTCTAGGTGGGTGGGGAGAGCAGATCTGATTCCAGTCTCCATATGCACAACTGCCCAGACACCTGTTCAATGGACACAATCTGCACAATTATGTCACACCTTCCTCAACAAAGTTCAACCCTGCAGTTCCTGGAACATGAGATTCTTTACTTGGTTCATGTTTTGAAAGATTGTATTTCACTTTCTTCCTGTGTCTGGCTTACATTTATCTGTCACTTTTTATCACTTCTTCCAGGAAGCCTTTCCTGACTTCCATTCCAACCGTGGGTTAGAGGTCCTGTCCTCATCCAAGTTTTAGTGCCTAAATGCATGCAATTTACTGCAGTTACCTGGCACTCCTCCGTTCCCCTCCCGTCCCATGACTGCAGCTGCTGGGGAGTGGACCATGCTTTGCTTTGCTATCTCCCACCACAGGAAGTATCAAATGAAGCCAAGGGAACCGAATGTATTTTATTTCCCTTCAGCTGATAAATGCAGTTTACATGGAAGTGGCAGGAGAATAAGGTGGTTGTAAAGACTAAATTGCCTTTTCTTTACCAAGTCTACTGTCAGCATTAACTGTGGCACTGTTTATAAAGCTCTGGTATAAAATGGCAACTCCTTGGATTCTCCACTACTGTTTAGTCTCCATTTCCTAAAAATGGTTACTTAACCCACAGTTTGGCCCAGCAATAGTCTTAAAGATTGGTGTTTTATAGTTCATTTGGGAATATTGCACTGGGCAGTGATTCTTGCTGGGAAGAAAATTACCTTGTTATTTTTTCCTTAACAAGACTTCTCTTTCTGATAATTATTCTTTTTCTACTTTATTGGCTGTATTATTTGTGTAAATCCTACCAGGTGTAGAAAAAAATAATCTTCCATTAAGTGTCATTTATCTAATGTTTTTTCATTTACTTCTCCTAGGAGACATGCATCACTAGTCTATTCATTTTTTTATACAATGATAATGTTCTACTTTTAAACAGAAGATTATTTTAATAACAGGTACTGCATCAAAGCCTTTGTGCCTTTAAACAAGTGTTCTTCTGAAGGTTGGAGTTGTTTTGCTTTAGCGCATATTAATATATCAGGATATCTTTAGAAAAAATTATAGAAAACTACACATATAGACTCCTCCACAGACAGTATTATACTGAGATTTTAAATTACTCACTGTTAAAGGTTAAGTAAGAGGAGTGACACTATTATCTGAGAGGAATACAATCACCTGAGTTACATCAGATTTCTGATCTGCTCCAGGAGAGGAAAGAGACAGTTTTGGGCAAAGAAGGCGAGGGAAATCCCTTGACCAGAGCAGTGTTTTTCCCAGTCTTCTAGGCTATCTAAGCGTTCCTTAAACGTATCTCAAAACCACGACAGGGCCAGGACGAATGCGGGGCTGCTGCTGCAGTCACTGCCCATCACACTTCACCCATGGCCATTCCATTCTTATATTTTTTATATTGGTTCCCCACGGGACATTTCATTTGATGATAGGATTCGGCTGCTGAAATAACGTCAACCATAAATAAACAAACTATGAATTCAACACTTTTTAGAGAGAAGTATTTTATTAATTTTTACATTTAAATCTTTCTGATGCCTATGGTGAAACCTTTTGAAAAATTCCACACAACTCTTTTTTTTTTTTAACTGGGTTTTGTAGCTGACAATATTTAAAATGTGCTCCTTTCAGAGTCAAATATTTTTTATTTAAATATTTTGAATCAAATAGATACTAAACCTTTGTTGAAAGAGAAATATATACATAGTATATATTTATAGATGTACATCTATATACATAGATGCTTTGTTGGTCATTTTTCTCTTTGCTCTGAGATCCCTTTTCTGCCTTTCCTTGTTTTCACAGGAAAGTAGATTACACAGGTTCCTTTATAAATTGCTCCAGGTTAAGTGGGGCCAGGAGGTCCTTGGAGACTCAAAGGAGGAAGGAAGGAAGGAAAGGAGAATCCAGTATCTTTTCTCCTGTCTTGGTTGTTCTCAAGATAGCCATGGCTTATCCATAGCTCTACTGCCTATATTTTTACATCTTTGTAGGTAGCCTGATCACAAATTTCATAGTCCAGGTATTGGGCCCTGAAATATACTTTATTCCATTTTCCTTTCAGCTTTAGTGTAGTTCACAATTTTCTGCTGTTAATCTCAGGTTGTCTCATTATTCCTGTTTGATTTCTCACTTTTCCTGTCCCCTGTCCAATTAGTTTCCTAAATTAAGTCCCTTTGATTGAAAAGATTCAGAATGGCTTATTTTTTCCTGATTGCATTCTGATTAGTAAATGAAATAATTCCAAATCTAAGAAAATAACAACAAAACAGCATACGTCTTCCATTATTGATTTGTACGTAATACCTGATTAAATCCAGGGGCTGATGCTTGTACCACATTCCCCAGCGTGCCCAGCGCTCATATAATAGATGCCTGTTATTCTGAGGTCCATGAGTTTTGATGGGGTGGTTGCTCTTGTAGGCTCCCTGAAACAGATACAATGAGAAAAATAGATAACCCTTCTATCACTAAAATTTGAACTAAATAGGAATTGCTTTTGGTTTTTTTTTTTTCTTACAGAATAATTTAAAAACTTATTGAAAGTTTCAGAAATTGTAAACTTAAGCTTATCTCTGGAACGATGATGTCTTTATATATTTCTCATTCATTGAAAATATTGATAGTTCCTTAAAAATCCTCTCTTCAATTCCTTTTTAAACCAATGAGATTCCTCTCACTTAAAGTAAACTAGACTTTACTCTTTGGAACCTAAGGTGTATTAATAAACACAACGACTTCACCATCACGGAGAGAAGCTGGAGCCTGGCTTCCAGGGCTCAAAACTGTACCTTTGAAATTTAATGTTTCTGTGCCTCAAAGACTTATTTATAAAATGGAGTTAATATCATCATCTATTTCAAAGAGTTTTTAGAAGGATTAAGTGAGTTAAACCATATAAAACATTTAGCTCAGTGCCAAATAATAAGAGCTCAATACCTTTTATCTGTTATGGGCTGTACTATACTGTGAACTCCTGGGAGTCTGCAGTCTTAATACGTAGAACAATGACCAGTTTTAAAAGTACACTAGTGAAATTTTTAATGACTCCATTCTTATATGAAAATTCAGATTTCCTTTAAAATGAATGTAATGCGTGTGTGTTGTGTGTGTGGGGGGGAGGGCGTTGAGGACATGGTGGAGTTAAAACTGATAACTGATTCAAATTTAACACAAGACTCAGCAGGCAAAGCCCACTACAGCTTAGAGCAGGCTTTTCTACTTAAAACTGGTAGAGAGGTAACATCAGGCAGAGAATCAAGTACACAATGGGCTGTAGGTTTTATGTGGGTTTGATTTTCAGGGATCCCAATGCAGTAAGTACAAACCAGGGACCTGCCCCTTGGGAATGGTGTGGGTCCCAAACTGTGTCACCATGGAGCTCTGTATTGGAGTAGAGGCATCAGCCAGAGTGGCTGAGCAACATGCATGAGTTCCCTGCAAGGCTGGGCTTCCTGATGCAGGCAAACTGCAGGAGGGCTCTGGAGCAGAGGAGCCTGTGTACAGCCACGGAATGTCACAGGGGGCCTCAGAAAAGCCCAGGGCCCGTTGTTGATTGAATCTTCTTGAGAGACGGAAGTCAGACTTAAATTTAAAAATAAAATGGGGTCAAGCATGAGAAACTTATTATTTTGTAATGGAAATTGTATTTCAAAATTACCTCATGTGGGGGGAAAGCCGCTATATATGAGCCATTGTTTATCAGTTTACAGATACCTGAAACGAGAAGAAAGGACGAGTTCTTGAGTTAGTTTAAATGAAGACTTTCTTCTGAAGCAACATTCATACACTTGGAATAAGTTACTTTAAAAACTTAGAATAACCAACATGACTTCCCTAACCACCTTACCTATGAGGACACTGAGGTTGTGAAAGAGACTGATGCTGAGAATCTAATTCTGTCCTTACAACATCAATACAGAGAGATTCGCAAGGTGCTAACATAAGATTTCACTTTGTCACATCATGAAATGGGGGGAATTTTAACATCCACTCATTGGGGATCACATGAGCCTGGAGTAACTTTTTCCTCAACTCAAAATTTGGTTAAGGGAGCAGAGGAATTCTCCACCCCACGAAAAATCTCAAAAGAATAGTGGTGTTGAGAGGTTGTTGTATTGTTTAATTTTTAATAGATGTATCGTGTGGATGTAACCTAATTTATTTGCCAATTCCTAATGATGGACAATTACAGAATTTCCAGTTTTATTTTACTAAAAAGCCACAATGAACAAATGTCTTCGTATATTGTTATTCAAAATCTGATTATTTCTTTGGGATACATTTCAAGAACAAAATTTCTGTTCCAAAGTGTTTGCACATTTCACATTTTGATCCATATGGCCAAATGTTCTTAAAAGAGTTTGTTTGTTTTATTGAAAAGCAGAAAAATAGAATGTTTAGAGTTTGTGCTCCGTATGTTGCATGTTCATACTTAATGCGTAAGAAGGCGAAGCTTCAGTTGTTAAATATTTCTTGGTAACATTAGCAACTGTTAATTCTCCTTTCTCTGCATTATTATTTAGCATTCTTACCCACTTTTGATATTCCGTTCTCGTATTTGGTGTGCTGCAGCATGTGATAGACTATCCTGCTTCGAGTCGCATTGCTGAAGAAGGTGTCCTTATTGTTTATTATGAAGCTGTTAAGATAGGGGGATTGGTTTTAATAGTCAGAGCAGAGCACAGAATCCAGCAGCAGGAAGAACTTCCCGGGCAGTCATCCATCTATCTTCTCCTTTATAGTAATGTATGTGAAGTAGAGTAAATCAGAAAATAAACCACCCTCTTCAAAAAGAAAATCAATCGGCATAGAAAAATCAAATACACATCATATAGGGTATTATCAAATATTCATGTTAATATTTTTCGGTTCGTAAGAAAGCCGAGGTGCCTTCATGATTTTTGTTTGGCATTGAACAGGGAGTTTCCATGGGCGCCCATACATTTTAATTAAGCAACGTAGTTCCAAATAGAACACATTAAAAATTGATGTAATTCCCCATGCCACGCTTCCCAAGTGAGCTTATCTTACCTACAGAACTTTAACAATGAGCAATTGTTCTCCCTTCCCCTTCACGCCCTACTCTGTCCTTACATGGGAAGAGCTGCAAGGAGGAACCACCTTAGAGTCAGTGACATAAAAAGCAACAGGGTGATCCCAGGAAGAAAGGAAAGGTCTGTTTTTAGCATCAGAGCCTCAAAAAAAAAAAAAAAAAAAAGTAAGCATTCTGGCTCTCACTCCACTGCTGACAATGTCTGTTTCCAGTTGCTTTATCTGTGTGAATGATAAACTGCCATTTTCTCAGACTTAGTCTTGAAGTAGTAGGTCTTCTCTGATCCCTGCTTTCTCTCTGTTATCCATATTCAGAGTTGCCACACAAAGTAATTTTATAACTATACTGCCTCCCCCCTGGCTTTCCTGTATCCATCTTGTTCTGGGTCTCATTGCCTCTTGCCTGGGTTATGAAAAGAATGCCCTCTTACCTGGCTGTGCAACTTCCCACCTGACTTTAGCGTCCTGTTCTGACCCTTGGAGGACTCCTACTATTAAAGGGTCAGCAGTTCTCCAATATGCATAATTAAATTTCTTATTTTCCTCTGAGGGCTCCCTATTCTTGCATTTCAACCTCCCGCCTTGTCTTACTTCTTACAGCTCTGGCTTCTTGTATCTGTTAGTCTGCCAAATTGTAGAATTGATCGTCACCATGGAATCCCACCTTTCTTTACCTCTAGATTTTCTTCTGTTTCTCATATCTGTTCTCTTACCTCTCACCACCTCCCTCCACACTTTTACCTGCTGAAAAGAACTAGCTCCTTCATAAAGGTTTGCTGGATCTTCTCTTCTAGGTATACTTCCTCCCTCTCTTACAAAAATGTATGTTTCATTTGTATCTTTCCTAACATGTTAATTGTACTCTGCCTTGTATTATGGTAACCTATATACCTGCCCATTTTATTAGACCCAGAGTCGTTCTAATATTCTGATATTGTGCTTTTTATTTCTGTATGTGGATGCATGGAGTTAACAGTTTTTGTGTCCTGTTAATTATAAGCATAAGAAGAAATGTCCATCAATTATTTGACTATCAGATTAATTCAGAATTTTTGGAGCAAATATTTTTTAACAGGTAAGTTCTTTTACTGTGGAGTTACATTACAAACAAAGGAAACAGATAATATATAAGTAAAGGAATCAGTTACACAATTTCAAGAGTTGCTAATATGAAGGAAAATGTAAACTGCTTAATGGCATGGCGTATGACTGGGACAAGGGGACTACAGATAAGATTCTCAGAGAAGGGGTCCCTGAGCTGCTGGTTTTGAGTGGGAGCTGAATAATAAAAGGGACAGGCCATGTGATGATGTGGAGGAAGAACATATTAGCAAAAGAGAGCAGCAAGAACAAAAACTCTGAGATGGAATAGAGCTTGAGTGTTCAATGGGTGGAACCAGAGCTTGTGTCCCTGAAGTAAGTAGATGGTGCGTAAACTGAAGAAGATGAGAGGAGAGGGTTGGCCAGGGACCACAACATTTACAGCCACATGGTAGCTGATAAAAATTTTGAATTTTATTATAAGTGTAAATGAGAGTCCATTAGGGGGAATTTAAGCAAGACAGTTTCATGATGTGGTAGAGATTTTTGGAAAATTGCCCCAGTTTCTTGGGTTCAAAGAGAAAGAGCAGATTTGTTTTTTTTTTTAATTTGGTGTATCACAGAGCTTGAAAAAGTACAACAAAAAGCTGAAGAAACTTCCATGAAACTGCAACCTGTCTCTAAGTGTGGAAGTCATTTGGATTTCCACTCCTTCCTCCATTTCTTGTAGCTGGAATTAAAAAATAATGCTTCCAGATTCACCTGTAAGAGTAAATAATAGTGTAAATAAAATATTTGGAAAGAGGGGGTTTCACATTGATTGCTGGTTCAGTTACATGTTTGGTGGTCAGGAATTCTGTTTCATCCTGCCTCTCAACTTCCAACATTTCAGAAGGTAAGTCAGTCCAAAATTGTGTATAGCAAATTGATCTTGCAGCTACAGACCTACTGTATACTACAAATTTCTCCATCTTCACGTTTATCTTATTTTGTTTAATTATTAACTTTATTTTTTTGTCTGACCCAGTAGACTGGAAGTACTGTGAAAGCAGGGACTGTGCCATAACCTCAATCTGCATCATATAGAAACTTTACAAATAGTAATTCAGTAAATAAAGGAGATATTGTATGTTGGTAGATAGATAGGCATGTAACAAATTCCTAAAAAATTTTTATTCACCTTAGTTTTAATAAGATTAAACTATAATGGATTAAACTAACATATACAAATTAATTAAATATAATTTAAAATGTAATTTATTAATTAGAACAATATTACTCAAGCATGTTATTTAACATCAATTCTATTATTATTATTATCATTTTTGTTACTTTTGTTACATTAACTAACTTACTACTACCATAGTAATTATTTTCAAAGAATTAGGACCTAAACTGTCATTCCCTGAGTTTACAATTAATTATTCACTACTGGAATGTCTTTAAATCATAGCTGATAATTAATTAATAATGTTCGCTGAGCGTTGTTCTAGGTTACGTGTACATTTTAATAAAGGGATACATTCTCTGACTTATTTGGCAAACTGAGGGACTGTTCCCAGCTATTCCTATTCTATCAACAACTCCCAGTGATGAAAGATGCTGCGGCAGGTAGCGGGAGCAAACAGGTGGGAACTCACTGGTGAATCCTCGCACGGCTGAAGGGGCCGGTGTAGCAGTCTGACTCCTCCAGGTCTGGAAATGCTGACTTGTCCAGAACCATTGGGTTTTGAGACATCCATTTTTTGAGTCTTCTAAAATAATTGTGTACACTGGAACAAAGTCACATTTTAGCGTTAGATGAGGATGCATTCTGGAGTAATGCCTACCTTCCACTGCCATTCCAAAAAGACATAAGATACACCCGTACCCACAATCACACACATGCATTCTTCCTGTTTCCAGCAGGGAATGAAAAGAAATCTGAATTAAAAAGGCAAAAATACTTGGTCAGAGCCCAGACTGTGTCATACCAGCTGTGAGGGCTGGGGGTTGAGGCATGGGGTGGTGGGGAGTAGTGATGATAGGGTCATCGATTTCTTCCTAATCTCCAAAACCAGTTGCAATTTGTTATGCTTTCCTGAAGGGTCACTTTAAGGAGTCTTTAAAAACTGAATGTGGAAGTGCATTGTAAACAAAAGATAAATAATAGCAGTAGTAAAACTATAACCCTTTCCTATTGACCTGCCAGAGAAATGATGAACTTCAAAATTTGAGTGATTGCCTGTACATTAATTATCACCTCGTGTGATAATTACAAGGGTATTTTACTTTCCCACTTCAAGAAAGAAAAAATGCAAGTGAAATCTATGCACAGAATTGATTTTGTTCCTCTTTTTCTAACTACCTACGAATTGGGTTTTGTAACTTTATAATGATGATGATCACATGCACACACACCCCTCCACTACATTTTTCTTCTCCATTTTTAATTTTTTTAAAAACATCAAGATCATTCATTTCCTTAATTGAAAGTCTAAATTAAGGCAAATAAGATGACCTTCTTTTTTCAGTTTAATATGTAATATAGTTTCATAACCCCCTTTCCTATTTGTTCACAACCCTCCCTATATGCATCCACAAAGTAAAGGGATAAAGGGAATATTTGTAAAAAGTAAACTGTAAAAAGGTTGACTATAGTAGCATTTAAGAGACTTTAGTAATCATTTGAAATAACTGACAACTGAATTTTCATTTCATGAAACAGAAAATTCTGAATACAAAAGATAATAAAACATAGGGCACAGTACAGTGTTCATTTTTTGTTTACTTTTGAATTTGACCAAAATAGAAAAAAATTTTTTCTACTATTAAAATGCTGTTTCTTTAGGATTTAACATATAAATGTTTATTAGTCATTCCAAACACAAGTTTATTATAAAACTAGATTATGACAGTATTACATAAATAGATATTGTTGCCATTTTAAAATACAGCATTTCATTCTTCTGCAAGTCTCTGAAATAAAGATGCCTGTTTATCAGAAAACCCACTAATTATACAGCAGCAAAATCTCACTAATTCTATAGAGCAAACAAAAAAGAATCCAGGCATTTCCAACACATCCAACATTAAGCAGGAGCATGCAGGAAATAAAACCCCAGAAAAATCTGCAGTTGTAAATTTGTGAGTTATAATATTCCAATGACTTTGGCTTTATTACATGAAAATTAACTGAAATTTGCTACATAGACCAGGACCAAATAGGCACAAGGGAAGTCATAGAAGTTTGTTCTCATGCTGGGTGTGCTAACTGGACAAAAAAGGAAAAATCTGACTTGGCTGAGGATCACAATTTTTTAAAAGAGCAACTTGAGTAATAACCCCTTTAATACTTGTTATAATATTAAGTTCCCCCCTTCATGCTTTATTTGTTTTGTCACCAATCCCTACCATGCCTAAATTTAATGTTTAAAATTTTAAAATTGAAATCTTTCTTATTATAAAGTTCTAAATTATATTCAGCCATTTTCTTGTTAGAAGAACTATCCTGAAATGGTCTGATATTTACACTATACGAATCTTCTACTTTGTGCCATTCTCATTTGCAATATCCTATAATATTATTAAATAGGGCATACTCTACCACATTCATATTTTGTTTCTGTTAATTGATTTTTATCCAAATGAACAGAAAAACAGCCAGGTGTAAGAAGCTTTTTGTTTTAGTATTCACTAAAAGGAAACATTCCCTCCAGTGAAACAGGGCCAAGGCAATTCAGGTGGGATAATTTCTTCTGTCTCGGGCTTGTGGTTTGATGAATTCCTTTACCATAGCTGCTGTTACCCAAATGGGTAAGAGATGCTGTTTTGAGATGAATGCTCTTGAAAAGAAGTTTGTTTTCAATATTAGGATAAGAAAGGCAGCTTCAGGTGGTAGAGTAAGAGTGGTCCTGTGATTCCAAGGTGCTGTTTGGCAATTCATCACTGTGGATGCTAGTCTTTCCTTTACCACCACGGTCTAATGAGAGATTTGGGCCACATGATCCAGAAGGTCTCTGTTGGGTCTGTTGTTTTATAACTCTCCTGGGCCAATATTTACCTATCAATCTTGGTTTTATAACTATTTTCCAAAATTAAAATATTCTAAAATGCTAACTTGCAAATACATCAAGTGAGGACTGCAGGAATGTCAATGGTACACTAAAATAAAAGATTATCTTTTTTTAAACATTGTTAAATTTGGCACATCATTTTTGAAATCTACTGAATAAATCAATAAAATGTTTTTCCCCCTAAAATTTACAACTGCTGGTAAGGGTAATCAAATGTCTTTCTATTTTTTTTCCCCAAATGACAAATTAATCATAAACAAATTATGTATCACCCACCAACCTGCCTGTTGATTTGCTCCTCGGGTCAGTGTAATAGGATTTTTTCCTGAAAAATAACAGAAATCAGCTGGGGAAAGTCACATGAAAATAGTGAAACCAGTGAGTGACAACATGCAATCATTTTGAGCATTTCAATATTCCAACTTCCACATGGTTAAGGAAGACATGAAATCAACCAGTGTAATACATAACATTTACATTGCTTTAATTTCAAAATCGAAGTCACTAATAACAAAACACTTTCATAAGTCAATAAATCACTTTAAATATTTGATTTTTCATTCAATTTTTAAAGGTCTCACTTCTGCTACACGATGCATATTGACTGGAGTATCTGTTCTATGAAGTCATCCATCCCTCCATCTAAACATACGTAATGAATATTTCTGATTTTGCAAGGAATGTTAAAGTATAACGTCTAAAAATTTAGAGAATAAAGAGTGTTTCTACCCTTACAGAACTTCCTTTACAATTCGGAAGACAAGTGATAGGTATAATAAAATGTGCCAATGCAGGAAAGCAGAATTCTGTGGAAGTGCCTAGGAAGGAATCTCCGTAAGTTTCTGCAGAGGAGGAGAAAGGAGACGGGGAAACCCTCCCAGAGGATGTGCTGTCTGTGTTGAATCTAGAAGCCTGAGTGGAAGTGGTCCTCTGAATGAGCCTTGAGACAAGGCCTTCTAGACTGCACATGAAGTGGTTATGAGACCAAGAACAAACATTGTTAAGATTCAGGAGCTGTGACTAATTAGGTAATCACCAGAGTAGAAATTGCGAGTTGAGGGTAGTGATAAAAGATGTGGGGGCATGATGAACAGGGCACAGATAATGAGGAGTCTGACCTCTAATTCTCAGTTTTGGATGAAAAGCAATGGCAAGGTATGTGTTTTAAGTAGGTGCAGAGCATGTCTTATTGTAGAGAAACTAAAACTTCTAGTGACAGAGGTTAATTAATCTCTTCAAATATTCTCACTGCATCCTCATCTTGGAGCTCAGTAATGTCATCCTGAGCCTCTGTATCTCCACTCATGAAACCCGTTACAGAGGATCACTGTAGTATCTAGAAAGCACGGCTGAGAGTCAGGAAAATTTATATGTATTCCTGTGCTAACTGCTTAGAAAACTAGAAAACATTCTTAGTTACCATATTTCTTTGCAATCACTGGTCCTATGACTAGAATATAGTTTTTAGGTTGTCCTGACATACTAACCACTAAATTCCAATTTGAGATTTTAAAGCTTGCTATGTATATTCTAAAGTCATACTTTAAATTATCTTCCCTCTTCATTTTTTCAAACATACATTTGTTTGTGTGCATACATCATTCAATCCCCATTGGACTATAAACCCATCTTCACTCTGAACCTCCTCTATGTAGACTGTCTTGCACTATTTACCCCATTGTAATACAACTGTTCACTGACTATCTTTTGTAGGACATTGAGCTTCTTCAAGACAGCAGTTCTATTTCATTTGACTTTGTATGCCTGATGTATACTTGTCACATTATTTGATACGTAGTAAGGACTAAGATGGCTGATGAATGAGTGAGCCTTCATTTAGTTTGGAGTTGCAATTATCTCCTTCAGTGCCTGAGAACACTACATTCAATAAACATTTGTTGATAAGATATTATTAGAAAACTACGAAAGTAGAAATTAGTTTAATTTCAACATCAAATATCTAGAAATGTGATTAAGAGGAGAAAAAGATTATAGTGATAAGTATTGGTCATGGATATAATAAGACATATTATACAATCAAAGGGCATTTGGATTAAGCACTGCTCTTTTTTGCTGCTATTTTGAAATAGTTTTTTTAAACATTTTTTAAAAAATTTTTGAAATGCTTTGGAACAAATAAAGGAAGAAAGTCATACAAGATAAATATACACACTTTTAAGACCACTACATTATAAGAGCAAATAACAATTAAAATAAGAGACACAAATTTTCCTATTAACTAATACCCTGATTACCAATCAAATCTAGGATGAACTATGTGAAAATTAGTGCTGGTGAGTCCTTTTACTTGAGGACTGGGTATGTTTGTCTTGAGAGCATGTCAGTCACGGGTTGTACTGTTTGGCTATGTAAAAAGCTTCAATTTCTTTGCAATTTCTTGGCAAGTTGCCTGTGATGCACATCCCATTTTATTTTAATGCTTATTCAATAATAAAAGAGTTTTCTTTCTCTTCTACATTTGTGAAGCAGTTTTCTGGATTGGGGGAGATTTTGTTTTTAATTATATACCTCCAGCAATATACAAGTGTACACTGAAGTTAATAATCACCTGCCATTCTTAGTTTTCTATAGAAATGAACCTGCAGAACCAAATCATTTCCTACCCCTAATCCTCCATCCTGTAATTTACTAACTGTGTATTATTCAGGTACAGAGCTTTCTTTATTTTTCCTTTGAAAAATGTCTGCTATTTTACACCTTGCATCAGGGAGGCATTTATCTATTTTACCTACCTACCCACTGTTACACAATCACTCAAAATTATAGGTAAATAATTATGTCAATGCTGTTTCCAGCCAGTTTCATACAGCCAAGTAACCACATGCAGAAATGAATGCAGGACCAAGAGAGGAGGGCGGTCACATAGATGGGACCCTGGGTCTCTGGCTTCTTGTCAAGTGCAATTACTCCACTTTTATTTATTCTATATATTAGGTTCCCTGCATGTTTGCATATCATTTTATTTTTGAATAAGGAATCTTTTGCATAAAAAAGTGATCTAAATTTAATCCTAATTGCAATAAAAATACTTCTTTTATGTAGAAAAAAGATGGTTCTTAAGAAGTTGAAAATATTCCTCCAAATTTGCTGTATTTAAAATATTCGTGGGGGAAGCTTGAGGAAAGATGGAAGGTTGACCCCACCTTGGAACTCAGCCTGAGAAGCATTTAAGATGACTGAATCATCCTAGAACATGTTTGACACTTTTAAGGTGAAAGAGAGATAAGAATGAATAGGCAGCACCTTTGAATTAAAAGAAAAATAATGAAAGCAGGAGTTGGTATTTCTGGAAT
The DNA here is from genome assembly GCA_039655065.1 of Glossophaga mutica. NCBI lineage: Eukaryota > Metazoa > Chordata > Mammalia > Chiroptera > Phyllostomidae > Glossophaga > Glossophaga mutica. Next base: position 28,631,210 of record CM077308.1, read on the forward strand.
GTAGACAGGGCAGGTTAAGTCCATCCTGACAGGGTAAACATGCAAAAATGTAGAGTGTTTTAATTCCTCCAAATTCCCTTGGTGAGTTTTGAAACATCAAGTCCAATATTTAGACCATATTCACTTTGGAAGAATAAGCAAGCAAAGAGATAGCTAGAAAATATAGGTATACACAACTTTACACATACATTCAATCCAAAAATTCAGATAAATTGCTCAAGATTCATGTTCATACAAGTCAGCTGAAAACTTCCGCAGGCAGTGTTAAAACTCTAATATTCTTTCGGAATAAATTTGCAACTTTTTTGTGGAATATAACATGTATATTTCAACGTTGACTAAATATGTAGATTAGCCACATTTTTATGCATAGATCTTTAAAAAGAGATGCATTTTCCTATTTAAGTTCTTTGCTATTTTTGTATATTTAAAGACAGCATTTACGTTCTTAAATATGCTAACAGTTGACATTTGGAAAGTGAATTGGCCACCATGAAATACTTTGCTAGGTAGTTTATGCTTGATTAGCATTCTCTTTTTATGAGCTAAGAACTACCCCAAATTTCAGGAATATCATAAATAAATGAGTAGTTCATTACTAAGGAGTTAGGTAATGCTGTATCTATTATTTAAGCTCATCTGGGAAGATGTTCCAAAAGAAGTCTGTGTTCCAGCATTCCTTGAACTATCTTCCCAAGGATACCATCATATTAAACTTTTTAAAAATTCATTATCAGGTGGGAATTTGGGGAATGCTGCTCTGTATAACTGTCTCTTGAAATTCATATAAATTATGTAATTGTTAAAATATTACAGTCTCTGAGACAATATTTCTTTCTCAGCTGCATCAGAACCATTTGGGATGTTTGTTACAAATGTATATACCCAAGCCTATCCTAGATTTAATATGCCAGAATATCCGGGTGTATGTTCCACAAACCTTTATTTTTACAAAGTTTCTTGGGTGATTTTGATGCACTCTGAAGACTGAGAATGAGAACTACTCTAAAAATTCCTACAGTGAAGAAACATTGTGTAACTCAGAATTCAGAAGCATATTTGGTCACAGGGCATTTTCTCCTGAGCCTGTGGAACCAGCATTATTTTGATACATTTTGGAAAATGTTGCTTATTTTCTAATGTTATTATTAAATCATGATATGACAATTGTAAACATTATTTAGAAAAACATAGTATAAAGATGAAATTTCAGATACATGTTTCATGATTTTTATATTTCTTTCTTTACATGTCTCAGAACTCTTCTTTCAAATACATCCTTACCAGGAAATAAAAAAATTAATATCATTTAAAAAAATGAATATCATAAGACTTATTGATCTCAGCACTTTTACCAGAGTTGGCCTCTTTCATGCTATCAAGTATGAGAAATTTCTCCATATTTTTGAATTGCGCTCCTATTGTTCATTCATACTTATTATTTAAAGGCCCTTTTTATTGGTATATTGTTATTCTGAACCTTTTAAAACATTCTTAGGAGCTGATAAAACCAGCTGAGCTCCAAATGAATGTAATTGTTCATATCTTCAATGTGAGTTAACACTTTGCACATAATAGGAAAACTATGGAATTTTATTTTGGTAAGTGATGGAGGAAAGGGAACCATTCTGCAATATGGCAAATCACGTCTATTTAATATTTGCTGGTCTACAGGAAGGACTGATAAATCTTTGAACTGAGTAGGCATCTCATTACAATTTTCCTTTGATACCGAGGACAGAGCTAAGACACCATCTGGCTGAACTGCATCTGAGGGATAATTCTTGCTAACTGCTATCCAGAGAAGAACACGAAATTTGTTTACTTGAGGATACTACATACTTACACCTCCTGCCTTTCACAAAAACAATGAGAGGTCTATACACCCACAAGAAATAAGAAATGAGATTGACCTTGAGAATAATGTTATCAGTTAATATTCGGAAACAACTTTTTCTCCTGCTCTAGAAAAGTCCACCTAGAAATGATATAAAGTACCTAGGGAGGCAGATTTGCCATATTAGGCAAGCACATTATAAGGAAAAAAAAAGTGTCCCAGATTACCTAACCTTTGGAAGAAAAAGCATTTACCTTGTTGAAAGAATTGCATTTATTGCTGTAAGTTTTTGCAAAAGACTGATCTTAATATATATTGAGAGAAAATGAAATAAAATTTCCAAGTACCTGAAGGGCATCCTGATATTCAGCCTCTCTGCATACTTGCACAGCGTGTCCCATGGAATGTGAATTTTAATAAACATGATATCAGTGTTTGCAACCGCTGGCTGAAAAGGAGAGCAGGGCAGGCACCATTATTTATAATCAGAGCTGATGAGATCATGGGAAAATTTGATTTGAGGGGAAAGAACACTGTTCTCTTGTCTACACATGGGCCATTGTCATTAATTTAAAAGTAATTTATATGAATAAAAATTCCTAATATATGAAAATCTTAAATAAAAATTTAATAATGTCATCATATACAAGAAGTAATCACCAATATGAGTTAGTGCATTTTCTTATATTGATCATTATCAAGACCCAGAATCCCCAATAACAAAAATTATGATCCAGTTAGAAATCTAAAGTTGTTTTTGCTGGGTAATTTATCAAGTTCCTCCCATTCTTGCTCAGAAGAGATGGACAGTTGCCACCAGTCATTCACTGTTTCATTCACTTATTCTTTTAGCATATTTAATTGAGTAATTACTACTTGCTAGGTACTATGGAAATCCTGGGAGGAAAATGGAGCATAATATATCCAAGTCCATTACCTTACAAAGCTGTCAAATTTGCCCACTTATTCTAACCTTTTAGTCCGCTCTTTCCCATATAAAGTGATCATAAGAATTTCAGTGTCTTTGATCTAGACAAGAATTTTTAAAGCAGAGTCGTATGTGTACCAGAATTATCTAAGAAGCTTTTCATAAAATTGCATATCTTGTTCTAATTCTTAAGAATTCTCATAATTGGATCCCATTGTTCTGAATATTTTGCTCAGATCACTAATAGAGGGCCAAATGCCTCTTTGAGCAAATCATCAAAATTCTAACATGTGGTCCAATAGTCTAACACAAGTGTACTAAATAATCGACTACTTTGGCATTGTATATTCTTCACATTCATATTCTACTTTTAAAAAAAATGTCTAGATAGCTATTTTTGGAAGCTCCTACAGTATCTGAGGCCCACAGAGCTACGAAGTTTGTGGCCATAGGGCTTCTCCTTCCTCTTATTAGAGGAGCTGAACATACATAATGGAAGAAATGCATCTGCTCTCACTGAACACACCTACCAGGTTAGACACGGCGGAACTCCGTTTGGTTAACATTGTTCATTTAAATTTCAACTAGACAGAACTTCTCAAGAAACATAACAATCTTAAAAACTCAAAAGTATGGAAGAAATTTATCAGTTTAATTTAAAATTATGTATCTTTTAAAATTAAACTGTTAAATTTTATATCCCTCTACCCATAAAGCCCTATATTTTAGATATGGCTAATTTCACAAGTTTGCCAGAACAATATTTTAAATTTGTATCAGCAACATTTTAAAGCAGGATTATTAGAGAACCATGAGCCATTCACTGGACTAATACTCAGATGTAGAAGACAGCCTCACCGCTGATGCCAGAGGGCAAGCACTTCCACAGACCAGCCTTTGCCAGAGCTTATTTCACAGAGCATTATATAAAAAAAAGAAGTGGTGGTGAGAGGTGTGTATTCCATGGTCAAGTTAGTTTGGGGTTTCCCACTAGAAAACTTCTCAGACATTTCAATATGCATGTGCTTACTAAACAATACAAAAAGTGAAAAAAGCAAGCTGAATGTCCACAGTTTTGGACAAGGGATTGTTTTTTTTTCTCTTCCTGTAGCTTATTGGGGTACCAGTATTTTTAAAAACCACTATGGGAAAAATAGCAAAAGATACTTTCACTTCAATGCAATTTCCAAAGACCTTCCCTACATTGAATGTTTATTTTAAATGAAGCTAAAGAATGATGAAAACAAAAATTGGCAAATGTTTAATGAATGTATGGATGTAACTTATTTTGAGTCCATTCTATGTAACTTGCACCTAAGCAAGAAATAATGGAGATAAGAAAGAAATTAAGCCAGAATTAGTTTGGAGGAGATGCTATGCGAGGAATCAAATTAGCATCATGAATAAATAGATGGCTTAGGATTGATTAACTCATTCCTATCAACCTCTAAAATGTGAAATAATTAATACACTTAAATAAAAGGGACGCTTTAGAGGGATGTTTCTGCACTACTCTATCATAAATGAGTAAAACCTCAAGCTAAGTGCACGTCGAGCTAGAACATGTTTAATTTTGTATGTCTTTAAACACATGGAGATCTTTTCAAGCAACATAAATTGTCTTCTTTTACAGTTTCCTTAAATTAACTTCCCTTTTTAAATAACTTTACTTTAAAAAAATGAGTTTTATTTTCTTGTAGTTACTGAGCAGGGGGGCTGGTGAAGGGATTATTTGTCAGGGGGGAAAATTACTTTGTTTTGCAATCAAAATTCCTAATCTGCACTATCCCGTTTAACTCTGGTGAAGGCAGGCTTCTCTGAGGGAAGAAAACACCCACTGCCTTCGCACTTCACATTATTATTTAATTGTTCCATCCAAAATTCCCAAGAGGGAGAACATTCACTTGAGAGGAGATGAAATTTAAAAATTGTTTTTACAAAGTCACTCTGCAAGTTGGTGTCAGAGAACTGAAAGAAAATAGAATGTGGAGCTCATGGTATTGAGTCCAAGATAACAAGAAATTGCTAATTTGATCTGGAAATTAAATTGGACAACAAAGCACCCTCCCTGACAGGGACAGGTCATCTACCTGTTCATTCATGTGGCCTTCAAATATGCATCATTCCCTATTGACGTGATCATCTAAAATCTGTTGACATCATCAGGCAATTGAATGAAGATTTGAGACCTACTCTGTGTCAGGCTTTTCTTAGGTAAATAAACCTAAGAAAATGAGGACTGTTTATTAAGAAATACTCTCATTTTTCAGCTAAAATCCAATACTGCAGATATTTTCACTATTTCATTGTCTCTCTTCTGCCTGTCACAAGCCCTAAATATTTTCAACTTATATTGATTAAATTAAGTTGTCATCAAAGGCCATAAATATTTATGATAATGTAAAATGCTGAATTAGGTAGTTCAAATAGACGTAAGTATTTACATATCAGTTAGTCATCAGTTACATTACAATTTAAACTGAACATATACTTAGATTTTATCTTGTTATCATAGAGGTAAGTTCCTTTCTGTTTGCTTAGAAGGGCAGTACATTTCTTCATGATGCTGATATTTTTTAATAGTGTGGCTGGAAGAATTCTAAAACTTTCTCTAAGATCCTCATTCTTTGCTGCTGTCCTGGTCCTGGACCACCCTGGGGACATGTGAATATGATGGAATATTCACTCCCATGATTAGGTATGCTATGTATTATATTTGCTGCTAAGAAAAAGAGATTATCCTTTAAGGCAGATGAGCCCCTAAAAGGAAATGGGCTCTTCCTGGCAAGAAAGACTGAAAAGAGCAGAGAGACACAAGAAAGATTCTCCACTGTTGGTTCGGAAAATGGAGGAGCTGTGCCATGTGGAAAGGAAAGAGAATGGCTTGTAGGAGCTGAGAACAGTACCTGGCTGACAGCCAGCAAGGAAATGGGAACCTTAGTCCTACAACCCCAAGGAATGAAGTCCTGCCACAACCACATAAGCTGAGGGTGCCTGGAGTTCCAGGCGTGAACAGAGTCTAGCCAACACACTGATTTAAGTCTTGTGAGAAACTGAGCAAAGAGCCGGATCATGTCATGCCTTAAGCTTTGACCTACGGAACTGTGTGTTAATAGATGGGTTTTGTTTCAAGCTGCTAAATGTGTGGTAATTTGTTAAGCCACAATAGAAACTCAATACAAAAACAGTGTTAAAAGTCTTAATTTGAAACCTTAAAGCAATTATTTTTATGCTATAACATTAACATGCTTTTTGTAGAAACATGTTTTGGTTCAATGAGACTGCACTGTCATAGCAGGTTGATCTTACACACTAACATTGGGGTAATTAACCGAGTACTAATTAACTCAGCTATTAAAAAATCAATGTCATTACTTTTAGAATTAAAAACATAAGATAAACCTTTTATAAAAATATCTTTCGCAAATGAAAGAAATAATTGCACAAAGTTCACTTTAAAATATAATTCAGAAACCTTCATTTTCCTTGTATTGTACTTGATATTCTATTACTCTATCTTCCTTTTCACCTTGACCCAAAAGCCTTAAAAATTTTTTTTAAATCTCATCTGTCTTCTGTTTCCTCAATCTTTCTCCCTTCCCTTCTCTCCCTGTTTCCCTTCTTCCATCTTTCTTTTCTGGAGAGAGTGACAGAAAGGGAGGGAGGGAAGGTGAGAGGGAGGCAGGAAGGGAGGGAGGCAGGCAGGAAGGAAATTAAACAAAATTTGGCAAGATCTCTTTTCCCTCATTGGCTATTGCTCTTCATCCTTCCATTTACACATTAACAAGTTGATGGTATTTGTAGATGCCTCTATTTTTTCATTGTTTGTTCACTTTTCCACACATGACAATCTAGCTTGCAAGTCCATCTCCTCAGAGAAATGATTCCACTGCTTTTATCAAAGACCTCCATGTTGTCCAATGGAATAGGCCTCTTTCTTGTCTTACTAGACTTTTCAGTATAATTTACCCAGACAACCACTCTTCCCTGTGACTCCTCATCTTTTCTTTTTTCTACCTACTTCCAGCTCCTTCAAGTGACTTTTCTCCTCTTCTACGTTTTACAGACTCATTCTAGGGCTCATTTTTTTCCCTCGCCCCTATAGCAACTTTTGTCCTAGTAAATTAATAAATGACTTCTGTTACCATCCATATATATTTTCAGTTCAGATTCTTCACTTGAGCTCCAGGAAGAAATTTCAAACATTTCTATTTCTATTTCTCAAAGTTACCTTAAGTACGGTTTTCATTTCCATAATCCCATCCCACTTTCTTTCTAAATTAGCCCTTTCCTAGTCAACAGTAGTTTTACATTGGCTATTTCTTCTGCAGATGGCATATGGCCCCCTTGTCTTCCCTTGATGGACTCCTCCCCATTCAGATCACTTTCTTTCAGATCACACATGCTAAACGTAACTACCTAGTCACACTCCCTATATAACATTCTCTTTGAATTACTGAGTAATGTCTTTTGCTATGTCGTTTTCCTTATCTATTTAGGTTTTTTTCTCCTTCCATGAGAACACAGCACATTCTTATCATGGTTCCCATTCATCCCCAGAATACCACACACATGGGTGCATCACTCATGCTTGTGGAATGAATAAAGAGATGACTTAAGCCAGAAACCCAAGTTATCCTTAAGATTTTCTTTTCCTTCCTACCATATCCAAACCACCATCAAGTATCTATAGTTTATCTTCAATCATAAAATGTGAATATGAATTGATAGAACTGTATTTGTTGAACCCAGAATCAAGGGACAGTGTTATACACATGGACACTGGCTTGCTGAGAGCCAGTCTAGACCAAAACCAGAAAAACCCCGCGAACAAAACAAACTACATCTTTCAGCATAGACTAAAGAGTGAGAGTTCCGGAATGAACAGATTTCTTTTTAAAAGTAGAACAGGACCCCTTTGGGATGAATAACATCCAGGATTATTTGGGGGCAGGTGTGTGGAATCTGGAGGAACAGAGGAAAGGAAGACTTAAAAGAGAATCTGGACGTTTTGCTAAGAAAAGTAGATAATGACTATGAGCGGATTAATCAGTTTTCATGACTGACTACTACACAGACTGCAAGTTAAGTGAAGGCAGGTACACGATCTCCTTTACTCATTGGATCCCTGACAACTTGCACAATACCAGCCCAAATTGCAGAAATAACAAATAATTGGAGATATGTGAGCAAAACAACTACCAGTATTTTAATAAAATGTGTTTATAAACTGCTGTGGAAACAAATGAGGAAGTAATTGATTCTTTTGGTATAGGGAAGAAAACAAGGAAATAAGGGAAGAAAAGCCTATCAAAAGCTTTAGTTCATAAATTTTCCAGTAAATATTTCTTGATTGAATTAGTTACCAGAGATATGGATATTAAGGATTAAAAATCCTGGAAGAGGCATAAAAAAGGAATCAGATAAAGGAGTCAATAGACTTTGAGATAAGAAATCCATTTGAACAATTCTGTAACTTTAGGTTACGTGTGAATAAATCCTTATCTTGAACAGTTTCAAGGCATTGAATGGTTGTTATTTTATGCATATTAAAAGCATTTTAATAACTAAAACTGGGTTTGTTTTTCTAGGGCCACATTTCCTATCAGAAAACTAATAACAGGAAATGTTCTGTGGAAAAGAAAGGAGGGGGTTCTAATGTTATTTAAGTATTGGTGGGTACTCTATTCATTGATAAGATTATTAGAAAATTATCTAAATATTTAAACAAATAAATCATCAAAGTTTTTTTTGGGGGGGCTTGGTCTGTACCATTTTTATAAGAAAACCATTAACTATCATCGGTTATAATTTAGAGGTTCTTCCAACACTTAATTCAGTTTATTTTTCTCTCAGTGGACTGACATTACCTGACTTCAAGAGTTACTCTAAAGCTACAGTAGAGGTATTGGTGAATAAATAGACAAGTAGATCAATGGAACAGAACAGTGAGTCCAGGAATAGACCTGCATAATATCAACCTAACTTAACAAAAGTCAACTGATCTTTAACAAAGGAAGAAAGGTAATACAATGGAGTAAAAACAGTCTTTTAAACAAATGGCTGTAGAACAGCTGGAAATCTGCAAACAAAAAGAAAATGAATCTAGCCTTAGACCTTATGCTTTTCACAAAAATTAAGTAAAAATAGATCATAGAATTAACTATAAAGTGAAAAACTGGAAAACTCCTGGGGGAAAAAATAGGAAAAATCTTGTATGACCTTGGGTATGATAATGTCTTTTAAGATGCAATACCAAGTGCACTGTTCATTAAAGAAATAATTATAACACTGGACTTCATTAAAATTAAACCTTCTGCTCTGAAAAATACAAAGTTGAGAATGAGAACACAAGCCACAGAGCTGGGAGAAAATATTTGTATAAGACGCATCTGATAAAAGATTGTTATCCAAAATATATGAAGAACTCTTAAAAATCAACAATAAAAAACAAACAACCCAATTAATAAATGGGCCAAAGATCTTAACAGACACCTTATCAAAGATGATACATAGAAAACTAATAGGCATATGAATATTTGATCCACATCATTTGTCGTTAGGAAAACAAAAATAAAATAAAGTAAAATAAAACAAAACACCACTACACAACAGCCACAAAGGCCAACATCCAGAATACTGACAACAGCAAGTGCTGCCCAGGATGTGAAACTATAGGAACTCTCATTCATTACTGGTAGAAATGCAAAATTGCACAGCCATCTTGGAAGGCAGTTTGGATGTTTTTTACAAAACTGAACATACTCTTACCATATGATCCAGAAATGCAATCCTTGGTATTTGCCCATAGGATGTACAATGGATGCTTTATTCATAACTGCCAAAACATGTAAGCAACCAAGGTGTCCTTCAGTACATGATGGATAAATAAACTGTGGTACATCCAGACAATGGAATATTATTCCACATTAAAAAAAAAGGAGCTGCAAAACTTAAATGGATACCTCTCTGTAAGACATGCCAATCTGCAAACTACACACACTGTGATTCCTTTATATGATACTCTGATAAAGGCAAAACTATGCAGAAAGCAAAAGACCTAAGGCTGGGGATGTTGGAGAGATGCCCAGGTGAATACAGACAATTTTTAGAGAAGTAAAATGCTCTGTGTGATCCAGTGATGTGGAACCATTTTTCACACATGTCCAAACCCAGAACATGTGCAACATTAAAAGGGAACATCAATGTAAACTATGGACTCTGAGTGATAATGACATGTCAACATAGGTTTACCAACTGTGACACATGTACTGCTTTGGTAGGAGATGTCGATACTGGGGGAAGCTACGCATGTGAAAGGGGCCAGGGTATGTACAAATCCATGTACCTTCATCTCAGGTGTACTATGATCCTAAAACTGTTCTGAAAATAGTTTTAAAAAAAAAGCATAAAAGAAAAAGGATTAGGAAGACAATCACTCATATTTCCAATATTAAAACCCAGATGTTAACAGTTTAGCAAATTCTCTTCTTTCAACATTATGTTTTTCTTTTCATAGGGTTCTGTACTTTATATTGGTATAACTATTCCTTTTTCAATTTAAAACATATTAAAGATAGTTATGCACTTTGGAAACAACATTTAAATTTACAGAAATGTAAAGAGTAAAAGAATACATATTTAAGTGGGACTGTGAATAGTATGTATTTCTTTTACATTTTGGAGAAAATAACTATACATTGTATAAGGCCATGTGCTACATACTTTCCATATTAAAATATAAAATACCATCTCCCTTCCAGCATATCATATCACATAGTTAATGTTATTAAAACACCTACCTCCTTTTCCAACATCAAGCCTTCTGCTCTCAGGTTTTTTTCAAATGTGTTTCTTTTGTCATATTGTATATTTGACTTTCTATAAACCAGGATGTAATCAATCCGCTTTTTGCCATCTTTAAATAGAAGTCCACTGGATGCTATGTAATTCATGTCATTCTGCAAATAAAACAATGATTGTTAATAGTGTGGGTTAGACAAGCACACAGTTTGGGTTTCAGTCACTTCTTTGGATAATGGCAATTCAATATTAAAAAATGTGTTTTTATATTCTATGATAGGGAAAGATGATTTAAAAAATCATCAGTCTACTGGAGGAGACAAGCTAGGAAGTAATGGAACAAGATTGGAAATTAGGAAATCTAATACCAGAAAATGGGTTCTCCGATGCTGGCATCCAAATGCACATGTTATTCTATATAGCTTTATAAAACATAAGTTCAGCTAACCTATGTTGAGTATTTACTCAACATCAGGCCCAGACATAAGTGGTTTATATGTTTTAACTTATTTAATACACACAACTTACATTTCAAAGATACAGATACTATGGCTTAAAAATATAAGTACTGAGAACTGAACCCAACATTATTTTCTATATTAAACAATATTCAGGCCAGAAATTGTTTTCCTAAATCTATCCTTAGTCCAATGGCACTAAGCCAAACAATAGTTCCTGAGCTGCTTGTTCCAAGAAATACTTGCTCTCAGGACGTTAGACAGTGATCCAATTAAAACAGCACACTTATCAACTCTGCCTGAAGTCCCCAACCTTGCGATGTCTGCTCTTTTTCAGACTCTGCCTAATTTTCTACCACATTTCTGCCTTGTGAGACTGAACTTAAAATCTCTCAGTCCAGGTCCTGGAACTGTTTGAGAACTCTTTCCTAACTTCACCTTTTAAAAATACTATTAAGACTATACATGTCATATCCTTATTTGCTCTAACTTTAATAAAATCAGCATTAGTGATCACCAGATTTTCATGATAGTCTTCTAAGACAGGGGATTTTACCAGTATCTTGCCCAATATCACTGAAGAGCCAGGACTTAAGTCCTATTTGGAGTCCAGGTCCATATTCTCAGTTGTTGTAGATGTTGGACTTCTTGCTTCCTATTTTCCATCAAACTACTTGAACATCTGCACCAACTCCCTATTCCGTTTTTCCCATAAAGGTATTCTTCAGATTCAAAAAATTTCCTGACATTTGGAAAGCTCTATGAGAATTTTTACTTAAGTCAAGGAACAGACCTTCACCAGCTCCTCTCTCATAATTGAGATGCTCTCCGCATCTCCCTCTGCCAAGGTAATCATAATCCTACTGTGTATCGCACCGCTTTCCTACCTTCTTAGTTTTATCACCAAAGGTTATATCTTTAAACACTGTATTTAGTTCTGTCTGCTATCAAATTTTATGTAAATGAAAATATAAAATGACTAATATTTTGTGCCTGGCTGTTTTTATGTAATATTATGAGCATGAAATCCACTCTTAAATTTTATATATGTGTAGGTCATTTTTCTGTTGTTTTATCATATGAGTACAACAAAACTTATTTATGCTTCCCACTAATTGTATTAGATATCGGGGCCTTTTCCAGTATTGGCTATTACAAATAAAGATATAATAATCATGTATGTGCACATCTTACAGTATACATGTGCATCCATTTGTATCAGGTCTGTCACCTAGGAGAAAAATTGCTGATTCACAGAAAATGCTTACTTTCAACTTCAGCAAGTAATGACCAAATTTAAGTCAATTTAAATTTTTACCAGTAGTACTTAAGTTTCCCCTGCTCCATAACTTTTTTGGTCTTTTTTTACATTGTTTTTAGCCATTTTGGTGAAGTAGTGCTTAGTCATAATTTATTGGTGTTTAATTTGTAGTTCCATGATGCTTGATGCCTTTTCATATTGATTGTCTACAAATATTCTACGTAAGTCCTTTGACATTCATATGCATTCATTTTCAGATGTCTGTGGCTGAACTCTACACAATTATATGGTGTTCTGAAATATACAGAAATCCTTAATTTAATGCAGTCAGATTTGTTTTTTTCCCTATAGTTTGTATTTTTGTTTCCATTTAAAACAAATTTTCCTGTTCTTAGGGCATCAAAATTTCTCCTCCATTATCTTCTAGAAGATTTGTTGTTTGTCCTTTCACATTTAGATCCAAAGACTACTGGAGTTGATTTTGTTGCATAAGATGTGTGACAGAGGTCACATTTTATTTATTATTTCCTCGTGCTTATCCAACTGCTCCCACACTCTGTAGCAAAAGATCTGTTTCCCCATTGTGCCATCTTCCTTTGACCTAAATCTGATTTCTATATATGGTAAAATTAAAAATTACAAAAATGTTTCTTTTTAAAATATATTTGTGGAATGTTTATAGTTCATTCACTAACTCTTCGATTATTGTGATTCTATTGGCTATTAAAATAAAACTATAATAAACATTCATCTGTATATTTTGCAGTACACACATGTGCATGCATTTCTACCAGGTATGTACCTAAGGAGAAAAAAATTAATGATTCACAGAATGCTTATTTTCATCTTCAGTAATAAGTTGACCTTGACTTATAGAGTAGATCTTGCTGTGTACAGGCTCTAAACCAATTTCTGGTGTCTTATTTCATGGAACATGGATCTGTGCAGATGGAAACTTCTTGATTACTGATTCCTGGTCCATGCTTTAAGTAAATCACTTATTTTGTCATAGTATATGGAATGAGAAACTGCATTCTTCCCAATTCATGTATGCCTCAGGTGCTGTCAGTATCTGCTCCCACACTCGATACTCCTTTTACCAAAATTTTGGTATTCAGAATGCAACTAGGTATTGCCATGTCAGTTTACTAGATAACTCTACTTCTGTTGGGGTTTAGAGAGAGGGAGAGGCACAGGTGAGGCAGGGAGAAGGGGCAGGGCATGACCCTGGCTTGCTCAGGACATCTGCTCCTACTGAGGAGCAGAGTGGATGCTTAGTTTCCTTGACGCTGAGGCCCGGCAGCCCAATGATGAAGACAAACAACCGTCCGGATACGTATGCCTCTCCTTTGTAATTTTGGTGCTGATCGCACTGGCTTCAGCTAATAAAGCCAAGTATCTGTGTTCCAGGCTTGTGTTTTACTAATCTTATCCTACCAAATCTTCAAATAAAAAATTCTTTTTTATTAGTTTCCAGCAGTGGTGTCTGTTTTTGTGTTTCTGTATCTCCTTTTGACAATCTTTAAGGGAAAGTTAGGAGATGGCGGCCTAGACACTGTTAGTTCGATGCCATGTTTTACCCAGAAATTCTAGCTTCACTCTCCTTAATTAGAGAAAAATCCAAACAGTCGTGGCATGTACCTATAATTTTTTTCAGAGTTAAAACCCTTCCTCAAAATAGCCCTTGCTATTGTAGAGGGAAGAAAAAGGGTTTTAAGTGTTTTCATTTCAGACAAATGAGAAAGTTTTTTTTTTTTTTTTTTTAAGAAAATCACATATATACAACAACAAAACTGACCCCTATTAAAAACAAATGAACAGGAAGGGCATCATATACTGTGGCTCAGAAGAAAGTCCGCACTTGGGTGGAAATATAGTAACTGCTGCTGAATTAATTAAATTGTGTTTGTTCGTTTTTTTCAGAGAAATTTTTCATTTTAAAATAGTACTTATAGGAGAAGAATGTTTTAATTTTCTAAGGGTCCTGTGGAATAACAAAGTATATTAATGCATATATTTTAGTGTATCTAGCTTAACTTAAAATATGCCAGAAATGTAATTACTATGCAAATTTCTATGCATAATTAATTATGAGCCTTAGGAACAACCAAAAAAAATTACTTCAGTGCTGTGAAGGTGTGGCCTTCACTGCCGATAGCAACCTGGCTGCTTTTATTGCTTCCTTCACTGAACATCAACCCTACATGTCCTCTCTAAGTTGGTAACCCTAGAGTTCTCTTACCCAAGAGCAGAATCTGTAAGTGATTACCTTCCAGCTCCTATTACAATCTGGCAGAGAAAAAACCACTACTTAAGAAAATAACTAATACAATAATATTGAAAGAAGTAATAGTAATAACATAAGCTAAACAAAAGCCAAGTACTTTTTTCACCATACATTGTGTATATTAACATGTTGTATACTCATAAAAGCATAGAGAAATGCTAATTCTCCCATTTCACAGATGCTAAAATTGAGGCTAACTTTAAAATAGATGGAAAAGTCTTTATATTCTCTACATTTTCAACTATTGCTGAGATATAATACCAAAGGGTTCTGGGAAGCAGAATACATTTTATATCGCTCTTATGGTTACCACCAAAGTTGCTACTTCTGGAAATATAAAATCTTTAATAAAATTATTACGAATTCTATAAGGATGACTCATTTGATGAATTACCTTTCTAACCTAGTACCACTAGCTACTGATATATATTATATATGATATATATGTATAAAATCATTGAATGATTCAATAGTCACAACTATAGCTAACATTATAGAAAATATGCTAAACATTTATCCAAGCAATTATATATATCAGCTAATTTAATGTTGATAGGAACCTAATATGTCAGTTCTATCATTAGCCCGGTTACTTATATAAGACAACAGTGTCCAAGTTCAGTGAGCCAGCTGAGATGTAGAGTGTGAACTAGAATCCAGGTAGGCTGATGTGAGCACAGCTTCTGAGCACTGTGTTGTATAGTGCCCTCGTGCTCAATGAGAGACTATTACTGTTTTCACTTTACTCTCTGTGCCCCTGACCCTTGTTCTGTATTATTGTGTATATTTCATAAGTGCAGCATGATACTGATTAAAAATCATTACTGACCATGCAATTCAATCAATTTACAATTAATAAGGTACTGATTTCCTTTTCTTCCAGAGACACCTTGTGACATCTTCACAAATCCTCCACAATGTGTTCTGCTTACTATTCAGCAGGAAATAAAGCCACAGTGACTTTGAAAAATAAAACTGTTTTCAGATTTACAAAATAGTACATCACGAAAGAAGCCAATCAGTGCCTTGTCATAGAACCAGAGCAGGCTCCCTCGGAGGCCCAGCAGGGTAAGGGTGGACACAGGGCTTGGGACATAGGAGAGAGCGAAGTGGCTGATTTATTGTTCTTTCAGTGGCACAAGGTGGGCTGAAAGCAGAATTCTGAAACCAGACAAAAAGCTTCTTCTCTGGTAGTTGCCTAAGAGCAACCTGTCCCACCCAGGATTTCCATAGTGATTTGCTTCATCTCGCTTTTACTTGACATTCAGTGGATGTGCAAGCTTTGTGGCACTGCGCAACCCCCAGATCAAGGAATGAGGTTTGAAGAAGGGCTGCACCTGGTCTCTCTCACTGCTTATGCTTTTTGGGAATGAATGCACAGGAGGAAAAAAGCCATTACCCCCTCCCTTGACCTAGAGGCAAGTGCAAAGGATTCTGCAGCCTCACCTGCCCACAGGATATGTAACTAGGCAAAACTGTTTGCTCCAAGACGCAGCTTCGAAATAGCATATATTGAAACAAAGCAATAACAAAGCAACAGAGGCATTCCAGACCTCAGGCCAATCTCGACCCCCATCTAATTCTTGAGTTTCGCTTTCCCAGGAAGAAGGCTTTTAGAGGAATAGAAACACTTGGGAATGAGTAGAACTTAAGATGCCTGTTCTTCCTATTGCTTGATAACTTCACAGCATTCAGACTTTCACATCTCTTTTTAAAAACATCGTATTAAAATTTTAAGAGCTTTAGAAATGACTGAGCTGCCAACTGAAAGAAGCCAGTCTAAATAGCAGGAGGCACAAATCATTTAGGCCATCCCAGAGTCTGTCTGTCACGGTAAGGTTCATGAATTATATAAAATCAAAGAACTGGTTTAAAAGATTAAAAGGTTGATTTAGAAAAGAGATCTCATGGAATATTGTATGGGGAAAGGAAGACTTATGGTCTCATTCACCAAAATCCTCACTAGAACTACTGGGGGATTACTTAGCAGTTTGGAAAATGCAGAACAGAGGAAATAAGAAAGAAAAAAGGAAGGAAATGAAGGGACCTGTTTTTTTGTTTGTTTGTTTGTTTGTTTGTTGGCCTGTTTGTTTGTTACTACTGGTTCTATCCCAGCTGGAATATCTTTAGACAACAAACTTTTCCTCCCTATTGTTCAATTTCCCTGTCAGGAAGCAGTGTGGGTGCTAATGCAAGCCAAGGCCCTTGTCACTGTGGCATTCCATGATGCTCTTCCTTTCCCCACCTGTTTCTCTAGAGGCTGTTTTCTAAGATCTTTCAAATCATTCAACTAACCCTGGCTAGGGTTTTTATTTCTGTAAAAGAATGATGCTCACATAAATATCTGGCAGCTGAATTTACTCTCTAAAGTGCTCCAAAGGTCTTTTCAGGGAAAACTGGAAGCGACAATTGAGATCTGTTTTACTCCTACTCGAGTAAGCACCTTTAACATCATGAAGGAGAAAACAGGAGACAAGGGCTTCTCTTATTCCAAAAGAAAAAGCAGCCTCTGCTCTAATTCAATGTTATCAAATTTCACATATCAACTGGAATACGAAGCGCATACTTTGGCATGTGGCACTCTTTTATGACTACCGAAATAAAGTCTGGAGGGGAAAATGCACAGATAGAAAATCTCCCTGGTAAAATTTAGCATGAAGTGTGAGAGGCAGAACATAGCAAAAGCAGGGCTGTGAGTCCAGCAACATGGCAACAGCATTCCAAAACCCTCTTACCATGAAACACCTACAAATGGTTGATCAAATAAAACACGTGTATTTTGAAATTCATAGAGAAATTAGCAGGAAGGCATCCAAAATTCTAGTTATCAGGTTATGTAAAAAGAGGTAGAGAACCAGAAAACACGCAGGGAAGTTGATAGTGTGGCCGCTGCGGGTAGAACTAAAAACCAAAACCAAAAAATAACAGTAGTGAAAACATATTTATAAGTTTAAAAATAAGACACAGAAGTAATAAGCCAAAGAAATAAAATTCAATGAAAACTAGAAAATATTGAAAGCTAAAATATGGTCTCTTTACTAAATTATGCTGTTCAGATGAACTAGATATACATATGTAAATTAGTTTGACTCCTTTGGACTTTATACACACATTAATTTTAGTCCAGTAATAAACATATACATCTATGGTCAATTGACTTTCAACAAGAGTGTTAAGGAAACTCAATTAGAAAAATGGTCTTTTCGAAAAATACCATGCACAACTGTACATATATTCACGTGCAAAAGAAGTTGGATCCCTACTTAAACCACACACCACAATGTATGCAAAATGAATCATGGACCTAAATGTAACAGGAAAAAAACTACAAAAATATTAAACTACATCATTTTAAGTAAGTTTTTGGGACCCTGGGTTAGGTAATGATTTCAGATACAAAACTAATAGCACAAGTAACAAAAAAGAAAACCCTAAAACAAAAAGATAACTAGGACTATATAAAATTAAACAAGTTCGTGCTTCCAAAAAGTACCATTAATAAAGTGAAAAGGCAAATCACAGAATGAAAAATAAATACTTAAAACCACAGATCTGATTGGAGACTATATCCACAATATATAAGTAATAGAAACACAAATAGCTCAGTTAAAAGTAAGTAAAGGTTTGAACAGAGATTTCATCAAAAGGATACATACGTGACCAACAAGCACATTCAGAGTTTCTCAAAATAGTGAAAATTATTAGGCAGATAGTATTTTGCACCCATCGTGACGGGTAAAATCAAAAAGACAAAACTGAGCCAGCCCTGGCATGGACGTGGAGAGCCTGGACCCTCGTGCATTACTAGCGGAGCTGCAAAATGGTGCAGAAGCTTTGTAAACAGTTTGGCAATGACTCACAATGTTAAATATAGAGTTACCATATCATCGATGTAACACTTAGGTAGATAAAGAAAGTAAGTGATGGGATGTATTACCAGCTGTAAAATTTGAAAATGATGTCAGCAAGATGGCCACACGAGAGTTTCCGTGCATGCACCCAGGAAAAATGAAAACACATATACATGGAAAAACTTGCATGTGAACATTCATAACAGCATTATTCATAACAGTAAAAAAAGGAACAATACAATGTCTGTCCTATGAACACATAAATAAAATATAGTCTATCCATACAATAGAACATTAGTTGACATTAAAAAGTAATTAGGAAATTGAGAACAGGCTGAAAGTCACCAGAGGGGAGAGGGGAAGGAATTTCAGGGGAAAAGGGGAAGGATTTACAGGAACAAGTATAAAGGACACACGGACAAAAACTATGGGGGGTGTGGAATAGGGAGGGAGGTGGGGAGGGCTGGGGTGGTGGTTTGGGGTGAGAATAAAAGACAGAAAAAAGCACAAGATCAACAATTAAAATAAAAATTAAAAAAAGTAATTAGGGATGAGGTAGTCAAATGGTTAAGGTAATGGATAGCTAAAAAGTAATTAAATATTCCCACATACTACAATATAAATGAGCCTTGAAAATATACTAAATGAAAGAATCTAGTTACCAAAGATATTATATAATTCATTTATATTAAATTCAATAATAGGCAAATATATAGAGAAAGGATATAGATTATATTTCAGGGCTGGAGGAGGAGTGGGTGGAATAGAAATTAACTAGGGGTAGAAGAAATTGCTAACAGGTACACGGTTTCCGTTTGGGGACACAAAATGTTTTAAAATCACATTGTGTTAATGGCTGCATAACTTTGTGAAAACTGAAAACATTGAATTGTATACTTTAAATGGGTGATGAATTATATGGTATGTGGATTTTATCTCAGTAAAGCTCTAAAAACCAATAAGAGATAAATTATTAATTGTGAAATACACAAAATATTGCTTCTGGAAGCTAACATAACTCAGAGTAGGCGAATAGTTCTTTTTGTTATTTTTAAATGTTTTTATTGTTGTTAAATTACAGTTATCCCCATGCCCCCATTACTCTCCCCTGCCTTACCTAGCCCCCACTTCCCACTTTCAGTCCTCCCCCCACCCCATCTTTGTCCATGGTCCCTGTACACATGTTCCTTCCCCTTCTTTCCACCACTATCCCCTCCCCCTCCCCTCTGATCATAGGTGAATAGTTCTTTAACAGATTGCAAGAAGAAAAACATGGATAAATTTGCCTGTAAAAGCATCTGTTCATCACAGAAATACTCATTATTATAAATATCACATTCATCCTATAAAATTGATATAATTTAAAGTAAAATCTCAAGAGTTTTATATGTATGTATATAACTTAACAAGCTAATTCTACTATTTATATAAAGGATAAAAGTGTTTTCATGGGAAAAATTCTGAAAAAACTATATAAGTGGGCTTATCCTTTAAAACACCGATATTTATTATAAATGTACAGCAATTGTGGCAGCAAGGTATTCATGCAGGAATAGACAATATAAGAAACAGAAGAGAGATCCCAGGAAAAACCTATATGAATGACACTGAAATGGAATTACAAATCCATGTACTCTTCATGAATAGGGTGTACTATTCAGTCAGTGATGCTAAGAAAATCAGGTATTTTCACGGAAAAATAGACATAATACACAAAAAAGAAAAAAGAACTAATGATAAATATGAAAAGAAAAAATTTTAAGATTTTAGAATAAAATATAGAGGGATGTTTTTATGACTTTGGTAGAAAAGTAGTTTGTTTATGTGTTTGTTCTTAATAAGAAATAAAACCCACCACCACCAGTAATGCAGGTAAAACTGATAAATATGACTACATTCAAAAAAACTTCTGTACAAGAAGGTATTCTTCTTTAAAAAGAAGCTTTAACAAGGAGATATTTGTCATAAATACAACTAATAAATGATTAGTCCCCAAAACATATAAATAACTCCTCTTAATCAATACAGCAAATAATGTAATAGAAAAAAATGCGACGATATTAATAGACCTTTAACAAATGAGAAAACACTTTTGCGTTATCTGGAATAGAAGAGTCTTAGAAACAAAACTCCACACCAACCAGAAAGTGAATAAACTGTGGAGACACATTCAATGCCATTTGTTTTGGAGTCATGCGATGGAGTATGATGTATCTGCTTATGTAGCCATCCCTCAAAGAGCTGTTTAACTTTTTAAATGGCAATATAAAATACCTCGGATACTCTTCGTAGTTTAAAAACCTGCAAAGTGATGCTCCCTATTATTTAAGGATATATCATATGTAGTAAGTGTATAACACTATTAGTAAGAAAACTAATTATCAAAATCGGAACAGTGGGTGATTCTGCTGAGACAAAGAGGAAAAGAATCAGGGAGTATTTATAAGAGTCTTCAATTTCATGTGTGATAATTTATTTTGAAACAATTATGTCAAGCAATTCATACCCCAGTAAATCTCAGTGCTGGGCATTGTTTGTTACAGCTAATAAGTCTAATAATACAGTTTTTAATTTGCACAAAATATTCATAATAAGAATTTAAAGATCAACATTGCTGTTGACCTTTGAAATCAACAATCTGGGATTGTATATTTGTTTAGCAGTTAAACTCTTACTTACAACTTAAGCTTCAGTTTCCTCGCTCATATAATGGGGGCAATAACAACTTCGCATGAGCATTTTAATAATTAAATGAGATGAACACTGAAGCATTAAGTGGCACACACACTATAGTTATTGCAGTCCAAGCCCTTTAAACAGTCAAACACCAATTTTCATCATGGCCACCCAACAGTATACCACCTTCAGTCCACTCTACTTGTACCTAAGTCCTCATTAAAAATATGGTAAAATAAGCTTATCAGAGATATTAACCTGGTGTAATATGATCGCTGGTGTAATTGAAAAAGGATTCTGTGAGGTCTAAGGGGCATCTTTAGGAACAAATGCCACCTCAGGGCTGATGTGCTGAAGAGTGGTGAACTCTGTCAAGTTCCACGTCAACCACATAAAACAACTTTTTACATAAACTCTAGTTAAACCCAGCCTGAAAATATTCTGCACTTCTGCTGTGTTCAGCTGGAAATACAAAGAAAATATGCTTAAGAATTTACTGAAAGTTTGAAAATAACATTTTTTACACTAGAAGATAAAATTTTAAATGCAGAACAACATTAAATGACATTTTTATTGTAAAGGAGTTTGAGACAATGAACTTTGTACAGGGTTTGAAAAAGTAAGACTGCTTGAATGCCATGTCAATTACTTGTAACAGTGCAATGACTTGCAACATTAACATGAATGCCATACTCGCTTTCAGAGCTCTCAAAACAAAACAGAAGGGTTTATTGTAAAAGGGCACACAGTGATTTCCAACATGTGTTTAAGAAACCAATTTAAAATATTGGTAATCTCACAAATCCAATGACTACATTCCTAAAAAATGAAGTACTATTTCTAGTTCTTCAGAGCAATCTTTCCCATGAACAATAAAAAATTATGCAAAGCAAAATCTTTAAAATTATCAAAGAATTCACAAGATAATGAAGATTAAGGCAGAAATCAGAAATGGACAGGTAAGCTGCATACCTGAACATTTAGGTAGCTTTTACCTACAAGGGCATGAGCACATCCTGTAAATGTGGGCTTTCCATTAGCACTTTCCTGGGGGGCGGGGTGCCAAGAGTGAGCCAAACAGCCCAGTCTGCCCGAGATATTTTTAGGGTAACTCAGTAGTAAGAGTACTTGAAGAGTAGTAGAGTACTTTGGTTTTAGCTTCAATAACATGCACAGTAGGTAGATGCCTACAAAGAATAAGAAGTTCAACACAGAAAGCTCAAATTTTACCAGGGTAGGTTGACTTCATCTGCACTTCTGCAAATACAAATAAAAATGTCAAGTCAAAAATATAGAACAGGGAAAAATGTCTCTGAAACACAGGAATGACCCAGAACATTACTCTGGCCAAAGGCTACTTTTTCATTTGAATATTTAACTTGAATTGGCAGACCCTCAGATTACAGTATCGATGTTTCTGGTACTGGATAGCTTCTCCGTATCATCATTTATGTACTTGGCCATATGTGGAAATTTGTGTAATTCACATGTGATCCAAGGCAAACTATTTAGACTCTTAGGTGTTTATCATTAATCACATACTCCATGCAAACAGAGAATACAGTCCCCTATAACTTTCACATCAAGATGGGTTTGATCTGATGAGAAATGTATTGGCTCCTACAGAAAAGATGAGCCCTAGACTGTGTTCCTTACAGTTGCAGAAAATGTTCATGAACCAGAAGTCCTATGTTCCTCTTCCTTCTCCCCAAAAGCTCTGTCAATAAGACAAGAAACCCTTGAGATCAAACAAGAGGAAGAATGATTATCAAACCACTATTTTTGCTAAAATCATAAAGCAGAGGTCCTTATCACATTGGCTACAAATAATCTACTCATCGTAAAAACGTAACAGGTCATGCTGGAAACTTTGGAAAATTGGCATTGAATGTACAATGAAATATTAATGTCTGTTTGGCCAGGAGTTTAGTTTTTTCCAGTTGCAGAATTACTCTTGCTAAAAGTTAGATGCTTCATGAAAAGATAGAAAGATGAACTCGATGAGATTCCCATGGGTGTCATTCAAGATTATGGCCCTGACTATTTGTATTGTATAGGCTTCTCCAGTGGTGATTGTTTAATTTCTTAAACTGCAGAAGGGTGGGTCAAGACAAAACCAGTGGTTTTTAATCATGTTTTGGTAATAGGCAATATTAAAAAAAAACCCATACACATATCAATATAATTACGCTTACAATTTCAGAGTTCACAGACCCCCAGGAGCTCACGTGTCAGCCCTGCAGAGTTCCTGGACACCGGGCTAGAAACTTCTGGGTCAGACAGCTGCAGAATCCTCCCAGGTCTGAGAATACCTGCCTCTGGAACTAAGCTCCCCTTGGCAAGTCTTCGCAGAAAGGGGTTGCACCTCTTACTGCAAACCCTCTAGACACTGTGGAAGCCCCACAGCTACACCAACGGTGTAGCCATTTGAATTTATAAGAAAAAGGAGCATTAGTGAAGGTCACCAACATTTCCATTTCACCTACTAATCTTTCCTTTTTGGAAACTATGAACAACCAGCACAGAAGGCCTCATGTTACAAACCAAGCTAAGTGGAGGAGGCATTCAAATTTCTTTAATTTTGTGGAGACAACATGGTGTGTAGTTGGGGCACCAGAGTTAACGATCTACTTCTACTTCTTATCTCATGTTACAAATACTTAATGTTTCAAGATCTGTATTTATAAAATGGTAATAATAGACTTATTTACTTCCCCTCCAAAATTGTGAAGATGGTGGCTGGTGTGTTTAAAATAACTGGCATAAGTGCCAGACTTCTTAAGTGCTAGATAAATGACAGCTGTCATCTGGGAAGTGACTAGACAAGGTACAATGCAGTATTGTTTCTCAAATTTTATATATATATATATTGCCACAGCCATAGACCATGTCTTTTATTTTTTATTGCATTTTTCCTTTAAAAATAGCCTTTGCCAAAATAATGTTAACTTAAATAGAATCTGTTAAGCGTGGTTATTTTTTCTAACACGCCTTAAAATATGGTTATGTTTAATACATTTTTTCAATTGTTACTGTGTAGCTTAAAAAATACTTTGAAAGCTTTGTCAAACATGTGGCTATGACAAGCCATTAAACCTTACTTCAAATTAAACCTAATTTGGGTTCATTGTCCCTGGCCTGGTGTAAGACTTGAGACAAGGTGGCAGGACTTTTGATGTTGGAAAGAGAAGAGGAAATGCCCTGAGGAGGCCAGGTGGCAGGGCCTTGGGCATCTGATGTTCAGCCAGTGAGCTACAGTCCCTGAGGGCTGGGAGCAAAGGAGGAGGAGGACAGCAGGCAGCACAGAAGATGCAGGAACTTTAAAGAGAGACCTTAGTGATCTCAGGTCCACAGCTGGACTAGCTTGTGTCATTCTTAGCAAGTAAAAGCTGCATCTTTATTTAATGGTTGCCCTATTTTAAAGCTGGCAAAACAGTAATAGATAATTCATCACTTAAAGAAGCAGAAGTAAAAGCAAAATGTAGGCGTGGCCGGGACACTAGCTTTGAAAGGCAGAAAAATGGGCTCTGCTGATTTCCTGATGCAAATCGTTTGTAATGCATCCCTGTTTAAAAGCAAAACACAAGGTTGTAATTCTGTGAAGGATTTGAAAGTGCATTAAATCTCTGCTTATCTTTTAGCCAATATTGCCTTGAGCTGCTCAGAGCAGTCCTTATTCGATATTCCCCAGTATGGACAATAAAAAAAATATGTCAATAAACAAAAAAGCAAACAAATCACATCTCATGAAAGCTGGGGAAACAGAGAGGCATCTATCATTCAACAAATCTCTTTTTTTGTGCCTACTGCTCCAGATACTTGTGCAAGTGATTTCAGACAGAGAGTGAACAGCAATTAAAAAATAAAATGAGTACTAAAGTGAAGTCTTGTACACTCCAGTTTGAATAAAACAATTTTAAGTCACCAAAGAGTCCTAGCAAATCGCATTGGGGGGTGCAGGGCCATGGCAACCACGTTAAGTAGTGGTGACCCAGGAATACACAGCATTACAGATGATTCTTAATAACACTGTTCATCACATGTTTAGATAATGATGTTTTCCACTAAAACCTGCCCTCTTGTCTGACTGTTTTAAGACTGTATCAAACATAGATGACAGATTCCAAGGTCCAAGTTTGTCCAGAATAGTAGTTTGTCTAATCTTGTCCCTGCCCAGGATCTCTGTCCATTTTACAAATGGCTATTTTATGTTCATTAATGAAAAACATTTTAATTAAGCATCAAAACATGCCAGTAGCCTCTGCTAAACTCCAAGATCTCATGTCAGGATGAGAAAGAACTCTTTTGAAGGCAGAATCCTGAATACATTCTTGTTACCAAAGGAAGAACGGCTTACCTAGGAAGGATTAAGACGAAAAATTACATTTATAAATTCATACACATTTTGAGCACTTTGGCAAGTCTTTACAATTTTTGAAAATATTGTTTTCCAATGCACTCACACACACACACACACACACACACACACACACACACACACACACACACTCATGACACACAAACAGTCCAGAGGCTTATATTTAGGAATTTTAAAAACATCTACTCACCACTTAATCCTCTGTATGATTTTTTAATAAATAAATTTCCTAAGTAATATGTTTTATTGATGCATACATGTCATTTAAAAACAAACTAATTTTTAGATAACACAAGGAAAAATGCACATGGAACTTCATATGCATATATGAACTTTTCTTATATACAGATAATTTCCCAGTAGGAAGTTTTCTTAGATATGTATAAAACTATCTGTATTCAATTTACTTCTAAATTCCTTGGTTGCATATACATGATCTAGTCCACACTCAGTACTTCTGCTTATTCTGCTCCTCCAACTGTCCCAACCCCTCCTCTGCTCTTAATGATGGTATTTTTCAACTCTCCCATTTTTCCCAACTCTGCTTTTGTTTTCCCAATAATGCATGATCAATATGAAATAAAGAGACAGTATTTCTAGAGATAACAGCTTGGAGATAATTGCTATTACAAGTTCAGAGTTTTCTTTCTCTCATTCTCTTCTCTCTCACCCAAATACAGATGTAAATGAACATGTGCACATATACGCAGTACACACAACATACATTGCATAACACAGTGATACATGGAACTTCATGTACTGTTATAACATGTGTTCTTATTCAACTGTACACTACAGGTGCCTGTGTTAATCAGGACTCTTTCAGTTCCAAATGACAGAAATCCTACGCAAGCCACACAATCTTAACTTCCTCTCAATCCCAAAAGGCTTTTTCTGCTGATACAGTAAAAATTATTCAGCTCTCCACCTGTAAAAAGCCCAGAAATAGAGCTAGATAGCTTCCAGAACAGCAGGTTTTGGAGATCATGCAAATGTAGTTGTCAAGATTCTCACTACTTCTACTATTATATCTCTATTCTATCTCTGAGTTCTGATTTTGTTTCTTTTTCTGTTTGCCTACTTCCTTCTAAAAATAACTCTCCCCTCCTGTATTTGTAGAGGAGGCATCTTTCCTCATAGTTCTGAAAGAGCATCCCAGCATGGAATTCAGCTTGGGGACCTTGTCCAAAACTGTATTTGTCATTATAGATGGAGAATTTTTTTGGGCTATTTTAGGGCAGGAAAAGATGGTCAGTTCCACCTGAGCCCCGAAAAAAGTGACATTTGGGTAAAGCAACAGTCCATTATACATGTCCAATACATGAAGTTTTATCTAGTTTTGTTTAAGTTAGGCAGAAAACAATGTCTATTCCATGATAGTGCTGAGTTATTTTCATCTTGTTTAAGTGCACTTGTTTAAGTGCACATGAAATCAAGGATACATAATATTAGGGTTCCCAAAACTTTTACTTGCTTTTTAGGGAGGAGTGTCTGAGGCTTGATGGGTCTCAGCAGCTCAAGTAGAGTTGATCTGCTGAGTCAGGGTGTTCCAGGACCAAGGGTGGGAAATGCCACAATTTTATATTCCCATGTTTTATTTATTGTTGTGCCACCAGCCCACTAGAGGATTAATGGAGCAGGTTGGCTATGTCCTATTGCACTTTGAAACAGCTGAACACCATTCTTTTTATAATTATATCAGTATGTATTTACCTTCTCCTAACGGGTATTTAGGCTTGTTTTCCTATATCCTTTGCTGTGATTCATATTAATGCAATGAATACCCTTGTTCATACACCTCTGTTAACCTCTGATTATTTTATTAATGAAATTCCTAGAAGTAAAATTACTCAAATTTTTTACTCCTTTTTAAACATGAGCTTACTTCTCTTAACCCTTGAAGGCCACACTCATAACTCTACTCTACCTAAAGTTGTAATGTTTTCCTAATGTCCTCATTCACGTTTACTTACTTCACAAATTTGCCATGAGCTCCTGTGATGAATCAGGCTTTGTGCAAGGTACTAATGTAATTACAAAGAAAAATAACCCATGGTCCTCATCCTTTAAGAGAGAGCAATTTAGTCAGGTAGCAAGATAGGAGGACAAGTAATTACAATTTGGTGTGATTTGTGCCATAGGAGGGGTGAGTGCAGGTGCTTTGTGAGCAAAGATATACTGACTGTCCACAGAGGGAGACAAGTCTTCATTTCTTCATTCAGAAGTGATACAGTCTCTTCAACAAGTGGTGATAAAACTGGACATCCAAATAAAAAAAAATGAATCTAGATACGGACTTCACATTTCACAAAAATTAATACAACATGAATCATAAACCTAAATGTAAAGTGCAAAACTATAAATCTCCTAGAAAATCACATAGGAGAAAACCTACATGACTTTGGGTATAGTAATACCTTTCAGGATACAATACCAAAGACATGATCCATGAAAGAGATAACTCCTAAGTTGAACTTCATTAAAATCCTACTCTATGAAAGACAGTATCAAGAGAATTAGATACAAACCATAAACTGGGGAAAGTATCTGCAAAATACACATCTGCTAAAGCACTGTTATTCAACATTCATAAAGAACTCTTAAAACTAAAAAAAACCCACTCCAAACAGCTTGATTACCAATTGTTTCAAAGGCCTTAACAGACACTTCACCGAAGAAGACATACATATGGCAAATAAACATATAAAAAGGTGCTCTACATCATACGCCATCATCGTATATTTAATTTAACAGAAACTAAAATAACAATGGGATACCACTACGCATCTATCAGAATGCCCCACATCTGGAACCTTAACACCACCAAATGCTGGTGAGGATGTGGAGCAAGAGAAATTCTCAAACATTGCTGGTGGAGATAAAGTAATGGTACAGCCATTTTATAAGACAATTTCAGGCATTTCTTAAAAACTGAACATTTTCTTACCATATAGTCTAGCAATGGTTATCCTTGGTATTTACCCAAAAGACTCAAAAAGCTACGTCCACACAACCACCGGCACGTGGACATTATACAGCAGCTTTATTCATAACTGGCAACGCTGTGAAGCAACAAGATGTCCTTTAGTGTGTGAATGGGTAAATGCTGGTACATGGTACATCCAGACAGTGGATTTCTATTCAGCACTATAAACAAATGAGTTACTAAGCTGTATAAAGACATGAAGAACCTTAAATGCATATTACTAAGTGAAAGAAACCAATCTGAAAGGCCATATACTGTATGACTCCAACTAAATGGCACTCAGTAAAAAGCTAAACAACAGAGTGTAAGAACACTAATAAGAAGATCAGTGGTTGCTGAAAGGAGGTGGGGTGGGGTCAAGTGATAAACAGGCAGAGAACAAAAGTTTTTAGGACGGTGAAATTCTACGCACCATACTATGATGTGTATACATCATAACACATTTGTTCGAACCCATAGAAGGTACAACACTAAGAGTGACCCCTAGGATAAACAATGGATTTTAGGGTTAGGTCCATCCTCTGTAAAAACGTTACCATTCTCATAAGTGATGCTGATCATGGGGGAAGCTGTGCATGTTGGAGCAGGAGGTACGTGGAAAACCTCTGTACCTCCTTCGCAATTTTACTGTGATCCTCAAACCTCTCTGAAATAGACTTTAGAAAGTGATATATAATTTAATTTTTGAAAAATTAATAGAGAAGGGGGAGTGTGAGCATTCCTAAGGAGAGGAAACACTGCATGCAAAGGCACAGGGCATAGAAAGGGGAGAGTGTATTCCAGATCAGTTAGGGTTGGTAGTGATAGGAGCAATTGGTACCTGGAAAGGCTTTCAAATAATAGAGATAATTTTTTCACATTTGAAACCCACTGCTCTTATATCCTTATTTCTTATCCTCCCCAATAAACTGCAAACTTTTTTGAGGACAGGAACTATATTTTATTCATTTTGCACCTACAATACTTTGTACGGTGTCTGGGATGCACATGTGAGTGTACACACCCACACGATTTACACACCAGCGCACGGCCCATTCAGACTGCGATGGTCTTCTCAAAGCCACAGTTTTTCCTTTTCAATTAAATATTTCAATTTAGGAATTTTATAAGAATGAACATTTTACTTATTGCATACAAAAGGGAATAAAATCACCTATAATATCAGTACTATAATTGGTTTCTCTCTTTCTCACACACACACAATTATAATTTTGCTTTCTACCTGCTTTATTTTTTTCACTTTCTTGACATGTTCCTATATTGTTATAATCAACCCTATTGTAACTTTTAAATAACTGCTACCTCTGTGATTAGAGAGCCAAAAGGTTTCCACATTTTAATGTCAGCAACTAATGTATCCACCTCAACTGCAACCGCTCCCAGCTAAGCCACTGCTTTATAGCTGAACTGCTATAAAGCCACCCCAACTCCTACTACTGATACTCCACCCTCATGTACCGAGTGATCTTATAAGAACAAAAATCTGTTCAAAACCCTTTGAACTTAGACTAAAATACAAATCCCGGGCCTGCGAACCAGAGGATCGCGGTTCGATTCCCAGTCAGGGCACATGCCTGGGTTGCAGGCCAGTTCCCAGCAGGGGACACACGAGAGGCAACCGTACATTGATATTTCTCTCCCTCTCCCTCTCTCCTACCCTTCCCCTCTAAAGATAAATAAATTAAAAAAAAAAAAAAAGCATATAACATTCAATTAAAAAAAAAAAAAAAAAAAAAAAACCACCACAGTCCGCTTGCAGCATTGTGCCTGCTTACCTCTCTCCCCCCTTTCATTTCGGCCATCCCGGTGGTCAGGCTCTGAGTTCCTGCCTCACAGGCCACGCATCAGTTTCCCAAATACACCAAGCTCTTCCCCACCCCAGGGCCCTCACCGGGCAAACTCTGGCTAGAATGCCTCTTTCTCGCACTCTTCCCTTGGCTGACTTCTCATCTTTCAGTTCTGGCCGTCAATACCTTCTGAGAGGCTGCTCTCCTGCTCACCCTGAGTAGCTCCTCTTCCAATGCTGAATGACTCAGTTTAAAGACAGCTGGTAAACAGGTATTTATGTGTTGGTTTACTTATTTATTTTGTGACTCTTCTACTGGACTACAAGCTTTGCTAGGGTAGAGATGTTGCCTGTTTTATTCATCGATAAATACTGAGACTGAATGTAGATTTTGGCACATGGTAGTCTCCCAAAATTCAGAGGTCACTGGAAATATTGAGGGGAATTTTCAGGTAGTGATTCCCAAACATGGTATCAGCACCAGCAGCATCAACTGTCAACATCAACTGAGAACTTGTTAGAAATGCAAAGTCCCTTGTGTAAATGTACCACAAAAGCAGATTTTGTGGTACATTTACACAAGGGAATAATACTACGTGGCCATAAACAAAAAAAAACAAACAAACAAAAAAAAGGAAATCTTACTTTTTGCAACAGCATGAATGGCCTTGTAGAACATTATGCTAAATGAAATATGCCAGTCAGAGAAAGACAAATACCATATGATTTCACTGATCTGCAGAATCTAATGAACAAAATAACGAACAAGATAGAAGCAGACTCACAGATATAGAGAACAGACTGACAGTTGCCAGAGAGGAGAAGGGTTGGGGGGCTGGGTGAAAAAGGTGGAGGGCTTAAGAAAAAGAAAAAATCAAAATTGCATAGACACAGACAACAGTATGGCGATTACCAGAGAGAAAGGAGGAGGAGGAGGGGTAGAAGAGGGTAAAGGGGCAATAAATGGTGATGGAAGGAGACTTGACCTGGGCAGGTGAACACACAAGACAATATAGAGATGATATATCATATAATTGTACACCTGAAATATCTATAATTCTATTAACCAATGCCATCCCAATAACTCAATGACTGTTTTAGATGCAAATTCTAAGGCCTCCGTTGGAATTACTGTTACTGGAAGCCCTGGAGGTAGAGCCTGTCCTCTGTCTTCAGTGAGCCCTACGGCGATTCTGATAATCCCAGTTCCACAACCACTGTTGTAAAGTATCTGTTTTGAAACAGAATCATATATACTTTGTCTAAAAGTTGCTACAGCCAAAGTTTCTTAGAATGTAAAATTTAAACCTTAAATGTCACTGAATCTATTTTATTGATTAAAAATTTCAAAAATAATTTTTGAAATATTTAATCTAATAATTAGTGATAGTTCTGCCTATTAGTTTGCTTTTAAGGCTGTAAAACATCCATATCTTTTATAAATACTAAGAATAATCACAGCACATATTCTCCCCTGAAGAGTCTTTAAATTTAAAATCAGATAAAACAATGAAAAAGTTGTGTTTCCACTTCTCTCAAGACGTTTCGAACAATGAATTGATTGGATGATTTATCAGACAATTTGCTTTTGAAGGAGGTTTTCCTACAGTGGTATTAGTTGTTTTATCTAAGGGGCATCATTCATTTTCCATGTTCAGCATACCCTATAAAAGAGACCTACTTTGTTGGGCAACACTATCAATGGGGTTACAAACAAGATGGAAAATTAATTGCTGAAGGTAAGACTT
Source organism: Glossophaga mutica (assembly GCA_039655065.1). Classification (NCBI taxonomy): domain Eukaryota; kingdom Metazoa; phylum Chordata; class Mammalia; order Chiroptera; family Phyllostomidae; genus Glossophaga; species Glossophaga mutica. Next base: position 28,663,209 of record CM077308.1, read on the forward strand.
CAGACTGGATCCAAAACACTCGAGTTACATGACCTGCATAACTGCATCAGGGGTGACTCTGATACCATCTACTAAGACACATATCCATGGAAAGAATTAGAATTCTTTAAAAAAGTTAAACAAGAACTAAAGAAGAGAGGAAAAATATTGATTGAATTTCTATAAAGTAACAAGCATTGTTCTAAACTTATTCTCACTTCAATTTTATTTACTCAAAAGTACAAGTTTTTCTGGTTCACCTAATGAAAACCAAAGCCAGGCCTTTTGAAATAGAATAATCTAAGATGGAGCATAAACTGTGTTTTTTTTACTGGTTCTCCGTGAAATCAACATTAAAAAAATATATGAGCTTTTCATAGCCTCTTAGTGGAAGTAATTTACAGAGAATAAATTTAGGTATACCTCTTCTAGCTGACTGATTTTTATATTTAAGTACTATATAAGGAATCTTTAAATACTTATTTTTTCCTTAAAGAAAAGAACACATTTCCATACCAGTGATTACCCATTTTAAGTGATCTAACCTTAAATGCATATTTAGAAAATAAACCTCTCACTTCCAAAAAAACATAATTAACATTTTTAAACAAAGAAATTAAAGCCCTCAGAATGGGACAAAATTAATTTTCTTATCACCTTTAAAACTATGAAAAAATGAAGACAGCAAGGTGAACACCTCTTGTTTTGTTCCCTAGCTTAAATCACAGTTAATTTCATAGCTGTGTTGCTTGTTTATTTTAACATTTATTGGTGTGAAATATGCTTCAAGTTCAGATTTTTTCTTAGATTTTCTACTTTGAAATTATTTATTAAAACATCTTGAGTAAAACAATTTTTAAGAACATTTCAAAATAAGTGTTTTAACAAGTAATTCTATCGTATACATTTCTGAATCAAGAACTAATTTTAGAGTAGACTTTGTGAATGACTATTTCAATGAAACTAACATTCAAATGAGTTTAAAAATAGTCAAAATTTGAGAGGTGGCATTTGTTTTACATGCAAGACAAACTGATAAAATATAACCATATAGATCCTACATTTCTTATTTTTAAAAATAAATTTCTAATATTTTGCAATAACAGATATACTCATCCCCCATTCTGAAATCAATATCAATTATTCTTCTTAATTGGCTCCTCCACCAATTTTTAAGAAAGCAGAAAAGTAATATAGATCGATGTACTATTAAACCTACCACAGTCAGAATTCCGGGTTCAGCTGCATTTGGAATCCTTCATTGCTGACACCGGAGTCTCAAATGACAATCTCCTTTTAAGCACAGTTCAGCCCGACAACAGTAAGTTCTCTCCTCCACGTCCGCTCTTCCATTAGCTGGAGTGTTACATATTGAATGCTGCACAAAGCATCTGACTGGAGGGTTTTTAGACAACTCTTTAAATGCCTTAATCTGAATAATGACTTTTAAAAACAGACAGCTCATCTTGTTAGAAGAATACCTGTATTGTTTTTTTCACTTTATTTCAAGGGCGTTAGAAATAGGGTGCAGCAGGAGGCTGCCTTCCTGTCTCCTTGGTTAATGTGTCTATGTATGATTCACCTAAGTGACATTTAGTCATATGACATTTTGATAATTTTACTGTCAATTTTTAATCATGCATTTCACTTTCTTAAGGTATTTGAATGAATTGTGCAGATTAGCATACAAGGGAGGAGGTATCTTTCAGTCTGAACAGTAGTGGTCTGGCAAACGAGACGTTTTCATTGGTGAGCCAGGGAATGTTTTATGATAACTGAGTCAGGTTCACTAGGAATTCCTATTGATTTGCTCAGCTTTTCATGGAAGTTGTCTCGTTTTCTTGTTCGTTAGAGAAAAGTACAATAAATACAAACCTCTGTAATTTCTGAAAAATCCTGCATCTGTTAAACTTGAGACCGCATTATATTGGCACTGGGCTGAATATAATGAAGTGACTGTAATTGGAAAGTGATGAAAGTAACTGTTATGTAAAAATAAATATATAAATGGAGTTGAGTGTTTTTGCCACCCTCCTCCTTGTGGTTCACATTCACTTGATGAAATGTAACAGAGAATTACATTTATTTCTGTCAAGAAAGCTTCCGCAGGACAACGTGTAACTGGCACTGAGGAGACACGGAGTTAAGAAGCAGCCACTTGATGGATACGGCCTTGAGTTCGTCAGCAGGCTTAACACTGACTTTCTAGTGGCTCATGAAGTAGGAAATTTTAACTTCATGCAATAGTCTGAAACTTTTAAATAACGCATAGTAGGTAACTGTAACCCCTGGGTTTAAATTGCCTATGGCATCAGGGGATTAATAAAACCATAAGGTTTCTATGATGGACACCCTCATCTGCAATCTCAATTTGTATCTTGCAAAAACCTCAACAGCAATAACTTTTTAAAAAATTCCACAAGCACCAGAAGTTATTTAATAAATACAAGAGTGCTTTATTTTTGTTGACATTCTTTTCCTTTGAGATCAGTGGTAGCTGCTCAAAATATTCATATTTTGATGAACTTATTTGGTGACATTAAGAAGTCTGCGTGCCCATGTGAATGGAGGAAAAGGACATGGGCAGAGGAAGAGCTACAAGCAGCAGGGAAGGGGTATTTTATTGTCTATCCAGATCTGAGCACAGGACTCTTAATTCTATTCTACTTTATCATAAGCATAAAATATCAAGAAAAGCACAGTATGCATAGTCCCTAGTGTACTCGATCACACCCCAGTAATGCAAACATGTTCTCTACCTACCTGATATACTTGTCTCATAGCTTCTATATAGCCCTTTGTCCATACCTCCATTATACAGCATCTGGCACAAGTAAGGTCTGCTTGAGTGTGGTGGGTAGGGTAATAATATGGGTGTAATAATTTATAGTTTTAATTTGAACATTTCACCTAAAATGTCATATGGTGTACTTGAGTGTGATACTGTTATGTTACAGAATTACATGCTTATGATTTCATAATAAAAGATTTTGTAATAAAACAGGGGTGTTATTTGTGCCGGAACATGTATACAGCATAGCACAGAGCTTAACACTGTGGTGGTTTCTGTATAATTCCTGCTACTGCTTATCCAACTCTACGATGACAAGAAAGTCACTTTGCCATTATAAGCCTCCATTCCCTCATGTATGGAATGTGGGTAAAAATACTCCACAGCTTTTTAGAGTTACTATGAGGCTAAAAGAGTATAGATCCCCTACAAGATCCCTGAAAAGACCTTAGTGAATGTTAGCTGCTGTATCTATTTAATATCGTCATTATCATTAATGTTCCAACTCGCAATCCCGTGATCCTTCTGATATACACATAACCCAGAGGGCCTGGTTACTTGGTTACCTCCATAACCTGGAGATGGGAAATGAGTAAGGTAGCTTTGATTTTCAGTATCTTCAAATGGCATTAGCTTTGATCTGGCTTCTCTGAATGTCTTTATGTCTAAGCAGTTACAACATTAATTTAATGTGAGCCTATATTGATCAAATGTATAAATATCAAGCAGAACAATTATCTGTACAATTTAATTGGCATGCTCACACACTCATTTATTGAATTTACTTTCACATTCCATAAACATGTTTAAAATTTCTGCAGACAAGTTTCTGCAGCTCTCATTTTATAGTTAAGGTCCTCCAGGGAGGCTTAGGAGATAGATCTCCCAAAATGAGCTCTTAAGCACTCATGGGGAAAACCCATAAGCTGGTGATTGGGGGAGCCTGCTGTGTGTCTAATTACCAAGCTCTAGTTTCAGGAGAGAGAAAACATGTATGGCATCTTGTTTGTTTTCTGTATCTCTTATGAAATAAGATTAAGACTTCCTAAGTAGACAAGCACACTATTTCCTCTATAGTTTTTCAGGGAACTGAAAGATCTGCCTCAGCACATCTTTCCCTCATCTAAATCTACTCTAATAATTAAAATGTCTCCATGCCTTGATACCCTAGTATTCTGCTCTATACAGAGCTGTTGGCAGCTGTAGGGTGGGGGCTTTTGTGGAGGAGGTGGGTGTTTTGTGGTTTTTTTCCTGATTGACAAGAGGAGTTCCATACTGTGTAGCAGATGCAGTTGAAAATATTTAGTATACGGATTATTATGCAATTCCAAGGTATATAAACCTTTTCCCTTTTCGCTATTTTTCTGAGGTTTAGTATTAAGTTTGTAACAGACTCCCTATTTTTATTAGTTTGTTGATACAAGGGTACTTACAAACAGGTCAATCCACTCCTAGGGTTTCATAAGTTAGCCACACAATTATTAAAATGCTGAGCTGTCTACTTCAGAGCAATGTTTTAGGGCTTTAGACAGGTATGATTAATATATGTGAGTGTAACTCTTACATTAACTATCGAACCAAAGTTGGAGAGCACAGGGTTCCAGAGTCAAAGAGACATGCTACAATCCAGCTCTGTTTCTGCCCGGCTCAGGAACTGGGCTAGAAACTTACCTCCCTAACCTTACATTCTTCATTAGTAAATGAGACTACTACTCCTCACACTCATTGAGTTATGAGAATTACCTGCGATGATGCATACAGAGTGCTTAAGCCACAGCCTCTGGTGTGTAAGTGATCAATCCGTACTGCGGCGGGTAACTGAAATGCTGCTTACTATGGTGACCAGAATAAAGAGGTAAAGTCCTGAATTGCTCTTGTCTTGCCAGTGTAGTGAAGTAGAAAAGCACCTTCGGAAAACAGAATCATCTTATTTTAAAGCTTAGCTCAGTCATTTACTAGCTATGCAAAATTTTAAAATGGGAATGATAATATAGCAATACTTATGAATTAAATTTAAGAAAACATAAACACTATAAAATTCTTAAATTGTAAGCATTTTCTCAGTGAAAAAAGAGCTGAAGATTTGTATACTATTGGTATCAGACTTCACATGTTGTTTTTGTAACCACCTTCTTATATAACCATACTGAGGGGGTTGGTTATTTTTCAACTGTTTTGTTTGAGGGTATTTCTATTTTTAATTTCATCTTTTATTCTTGAATATTTAAATGCTTTAGTCCCTCCCACTCCTCACAAATTACAGTGTGAGAAACATCCTTAAACATAATTATTTGGGATAACATTTAATTACATTCTCTGGATAAATTCCTAGAGTGGGTCAAAGAGCAAGATTATTTTAAGGCTGCTAATGCTTATTGTCAAATTGCTTTCCAGAAAATTTGGATCAATATACACATCTACTAGCAAGAAATAGAATGAAAAGTTTATAGTATAAATTCTGGATTTTATTTTGTGTTAAAATGTTTTCTAATTTGGTTTAAAAGAGCATTGCTTACATTTGTATTTCTGCAATTATTAGTACTGCTTATCATTTTACATGTTAAAATTATAGTTTTTCAATATTTTTAGCCTTGAATTTATTAATTACATTATGATACCTTTGCAGATTAAGAATATTAACCATTCTACATACATGTATATTCCAGTATGTCAGCTCATTACCAAATGTTAAGTGTATATCTTACTTTAAATTTGATTGTAATTTTGATACTGATTAGTATGGAAATACCCAAATCTATTAAGTATTCCACGATTAATTTTATTGCTGATTTGCAAAATCCACTTTAAAAAGCCAATTTTTAAAAATTGTGCAATTTTAGAAAATGTTTAATTTATTTTTACATATTAATTTTGAATTTAATGTCTATTGATATCTTAAGTTCTTGTTATAAGATGTGAGGTAGATATCTGAAATGTTTTAATCCCCTCTGAATAACTGACTAGTTCTTGTGAGACACTTGCACATTTTTGAAGGACCGATATTTTATAACTGATTTACCTCTGTCATCACACACACACACACACACACACACACATTTAAATTTAAGCAATTCACACACAATGTGGAATAATTCTGGAAAATCTTATACTAAATCTTATGGAAAATATACACTAGAAGCAATTAAATGGCACAAGGGGAGGGAGATGCCTCCAACAAGACAGGGAGGACTATGCTCCCCTCAGTATCACAGACTCTGCTGACCAGACCAGGTATCCTCTGGGCTGTTGGAAAAGGAATTTTCTTAATACTAGGCAGGAAGACAAACGTAAAACACTGACCAAAGGATTAATAAATCAAGATAATGTGCTGTATGTCCCATATTTTACATGAAAATCAAATACTAGGGTATCATTGCCCATAATGATATTACTAAACATAAAAATGTATTATTTTAAGTCCTAAAGTTAGCAAAGTATTAACATTTTTCTTTAGAAAATAACTAGCTCAATAAATTCAGTTAATTAACATTTTATTTCATGCATAATTTTGTCAACTAAAGCAGCCATATAGGGTTAAGTTTAGTCCTTTATCTTGTAGTTCATCATCATTTTCCTCCAATTGCTGAAAAAAATATTCACATACAGAATATTAATCCCGGTACATAATATAGAGGTAAAGAGCCATGGAGGCAAATAAAAGACTTGCCAACACCCACATGACAGATACATCATACAAGGCCACAGAGCTGGCTCCCTCTCACCTTCTCCACCAAACTATCAGTGTCTCCAGTCTCAACAGAAAGTTATTCCTGTTACCAAGTTAAAGATGAACACCATCTGCCAATTTACTCAATCACATTGAATGGCCTTGAGATTTAAATTTAATGAACTGCTAAAATATTCATGCTAAGATTTTACTAGTCCATAATCTCTTTTCTGTCTAATTTGATACCAAACGTTCTGTAAAAGGAGACATCACCATTATTTGGAAGATAGATTTATATTCTCAGATTCATTATTGCCATCATCTGTAGTTATTGTTGGCATCCCAAGAGATGGTAGCAGCAGCAAACTCTTCGAGAAGCAGAAATCATGATTCTGCTTCACAGGTTTATTTTTTCTAACACAGACTAACTGTAGACAGTCGTGTACACTGTCCACTTCTACAGGCTCCACCTGGTATGTAGAGCGTGGCTCTTTGATGGAGAGAAGAATTTTGCTTCTGAGGATCATCCTGTTGACTACAGGACCTTATCTTTAAGTGTTTTTCACAGTGCTCTCTACATTACTATGACAGAGAAAGGCAATCATGTTTTAACCCAAACTATGTTAAAAACAATCCCTCTATACTCAAAACTTTGCTTGCAGATAGCCCAAGAACTCCAGTTTATAAATTTACGAAATTGATTCTTTTCTTACATTAAAAATTTGCTTTCTGGATTTCTATCCATAAGGTGTGAGAGAACTTTTTGTCAAAATGTTGAAAGGGAATAAACTTGCCTTTAAAAATTAGTTCATTATTTTCATTGGATGTTTGTGACTGCTGCTAACTCTATATACAAATATAGTAATCCTAAATACAATTGAAGGTAATCTTGGAATTTTGACCTACTTTAATGTTATTACAAAGAAAGCACTTTTGTAAATAGAATTTTAGAAATGGTAATTTCGGAAAGTTTTATATAGGTTGCCTAGCTACCATGTAATTTAGGTTATGATATTTAAATATACTTGGGTTCTATAGAATTAAATGGATAATATGAGTATGATGTGGAAAACTCAGAGACAATTTTGCAAATATTCTCAGTAACTGATGAAAAATTTACTTTTTATTAGCAATCACTGATACTAGCCAACATGCTATCTTTTAACATTTATGGTTGTCTCCATTAGCTATTGCTGAGAACCAAACCATCCCCAAACACTTTTTATGTAGCTCAGGATTCTGTGGGTAGGCTGTCTCAGGTGGACTTGTTCATGAGTCTATGTCTTCTGTTCTTTATCACTGAATTTTCTCATATTTCTGCCTGTGTTGGGCAACTGGGCTCACCAAGTCTGGCCCACATGGTCTCACCCTCCTGCAGAATATCCCTGACTTGTTCACATGGCGGAGGCAGAGTCCCAAGAGAAAGAATGTGAGTGTCAGACCTTCAGAGTCTAAAGTTCAGCACTGGCGCATCTTCCCTTCTACAGCCATCTACTGGCCAACACAAGGCCCAAGGCCAGTTTAAGAATTTTACACCTCTTGATGGGAGGAACTGTAAAGTCTCATTGGGAATAGAGTGGGCACAGCAAAAAAAGAAGTGTGGCCAATTTTCTTTCTTAATTTAAAATGTCTTTATTCATTGATATGGTAAATACTGTCCCCTACTAAAAAACGTAACATTTGTCTTTCAATCTGGCAAGCTTAATTAGGAAATTCATCTGTCTTTTTCTTTCATATTATGTGTTGACATGATATAGGAAGCAGTATGCAAGAATCAATTTAATAGGCATTATTCAATAATTTCATACCGATGGAGAATTCTGGATAGTTAAAATTATAAATGAATATTCAATGTCGGCATATAGATAACCCATATGCACCAATGAACTTGACAAAAGATGTGTTTGCACTCATTTCCAGTAACCAACTTGCTTTCTGTGAATCTTCAGATGCCTACGGCCAAGTTCACAGATCCTGGAGAAGGATTTTCTTTTTTTGAATTTTCTCCAAGTGGTTTTTTTTTTTTTTTTCTGTTTTCTAGTAGCTGTTTGTTCTTTCAGTGATTTGACTGTTTTTAGTTTCTTCTTGATGTTCTTGTTTTGTTTTTGTTTTTTGTCTTTGTCAGGGTCTTAGGGTCAATTTTCTATCTACTACAATGCTTCTGAGATGTTTAAATATGGCTTCTGTTATAAAAAAGCCAGCTAAATCCTGGCTTATTCTACGTTTAGTGTCATCTCTAATTTCTAGAGCTCTTAGCATTCTCCGTTTATACATCCGTATCTGAACTGCATCCCAGCACCTAGAGAGCAAAACCTGCTCTGTGTTCACCATCTTTCTCTGTCTTATAGTGGCAAGCTTGGCACATAGTAGCTTCCAAAAAAACCCCCAAAAATGTCTTACTACTTTATCAATATAACATCATTTTATTACATTTCAATATTGCAGATGTTTTTCCATCTTTAAAAATATTAGAGAATTTTAGTGTAATTAAATAACACACAATAAAAGTTAATAATTGGAAGCAAAATATCCTAAAGATACAATTTATTACTCTGAAGATTAATCCCAAAACAATCTATAGTGTCTTAATGATATGCTTAGCTTGCTAAATTATCAGAAGCAGTAAATACTTGATCAAAATAAAAGTTCACCATGAGGACTCAAAATCATTCAGAAAATACTGACACCAAAATAGGCATGCAGGTTTAACACTTTCTCCTTAATTTTATATTCTGAAGTTCAAGTTTAGTCAAAGTGAGGTTTGGGAAATGACTATTGTTGAGCAGAAATGAAATGGAGGGTATCATTGGTGGCATGTGGGAAATTCTAGAGAAGCAGATATTCAAATTTTATTTAATCCTAGTTCATGTTCTAATTATTTAAAGTACACTGTACTTGTCTTCCTGCTGGGGATATAGGTATCTTAAGGAAAAACACCTGTTTTTCCTTAATTTTTCTTATAATTCCTTCTTTCAAGTCACTTGGAATAATGCTTTACAGATAATAGACTCTCTAGACATCAATTGTGTTGATCATATACACAGGAAGACAAAGCAAACACGGGGAGATCAACCCCTGGTTTGTGAATATCCTAAGAATTACAGGCACAAAATAGTGACTCCTTCAAACAAAACCAAAGAAGAATGAATAAATTTGGCACAACATTTATTGCTGAATGTATTTATTAAAGTTTGGCCTCTTTTATGATAACATTTAAATTGTGCAACATTTCTTCATTAATGCTTTGGTGGTGACGAAAAAAAGGATTTGTGAAATTAATCCAAGTCAAACCAAAGCAAACATTATAGAGAATGTGATATATGAGGTCTGTCCAGAAAGTATCCAGCATGTACTATGAAAGATAGAGACATTTATTGAAGGAGACGCAAGATACAAGAAACATTGTACATAGGACAATGATGCCTCAGTCCCCTTCAAAGTGGGCACCTTGGGACCTCACACAATTCTTCCAATCACCATCAGCTGCCCTGTTGTATTTTCCGGAATCTCATTGACAGTCTGAAATCTCTTCCCTTTCAAAGGTGATTTTAGTTTTGGGAAAAGCCACAAGTTGCAGGGCACCAAATCTGGTCTGTAGGGGGGCTGAGTCACCTGGGTGATTTGATGTTTCAACAAAAAACTCTGCAATAACATGATGTATGTGCAGGTACGTTGTTGCGATGCAGCTGCCAATCACCAGTTGCCCGTAGCTGTGGCCCTCTGAATCATCTGAATAGTTTTCAGGAGGAATGTTCAAACTTAACACAAAATTTGATGCAGATTGGTTGCTCTACTCACCCAGTCATTTTAAATGCAATGACTACACAGTACACATGCTCACTTAATGGTGTCTACCACCACCACTGATAGGAGCAGTGAAGTTGTCATTGCTCACACGAGAGTTGTCATTGTTCACTGATTTTGAGATATGATGTGATTACTCAAGTAAGGATTTTTTAAAACTGAAATTTATCCTGGTTACTCACTGTTAATGAACTATAGTTTCAGTGACATATTATCAGCCTCCAAGTTGTTATAAAAACCTGCTATATAGTCAGCTTTCACTGTGCTCCAGATACTTTCATATGGTTATCTCGGGTAGTCAGCAAAGAATTTTGTGAAGCCGACAATGTGATTCCGATTTTATAGACAGGTAAAAGAAGGCTGAGTTTAACCTGCTCAGGTTAACAAAATTAGTCAGTAAAGGAACTGGAATTCAAAGCTTGGTCCATTTGATATGAAAATTCATATATTCATTAAACCATGCTGCTTTTCAAAAAATATCAAAAATAGTGGAATAATGGAAAAATTATTCCATTTATTCTTCTTTAGGTTCCTTCCCTAAAGAAGATATTACTAAATAATTTTATATTTCAGATTGTTTTTTTAATTCTGGTATATAATAAAAATAATGTGATATCTACACATTAATTTTGAATTTTGCATCCTTAGACATGTCTATTAAACTGTGTGTTCTCTTACACTCTCCAGCACAATGTAGATTACTGTTGAAAAATTAAAAGCTTTAAGAAGTTATGGCCTTCTAGTGGCTTGTTGCTAGTTTAATTTACATTACCTTTGGCAATCTTCTCTTGGATTCAGAATTATCTTTGGGAACAAAATCTTTAATGAGCCGAGAACGGTCATAATTAGCGTGTTCTGATTCATCCGAGTAATCCTTATCTTTTCCTAGGGCTACAAAAGAGAAAAATATAATTATATCCATTTTTATCCTTTTTAAAATTTTCTATCTCTTTACGCGTACTAATTTTGCCTTTTGTCATATTTTCGTAGTGCTCAGCCGAATATAATTTTATGACCCATCCACCTAGTAAGCCAAAAAAATTAATAACATGAAAGCTTGCTTGTTAGTGGATTAATACTGACACTAGAGTAACTTTTATAAAAACTAAATGTATTTCTGGTATTTAACATACTTAAACTTTTTGAAAATAAAATTAGAATTATGCACATTTTATTGGACACCACCTTTTTTAACTTGAAGTTAGAGATATTTGTAAAAATTCAGTATCAAGAGATAGTACATACAAATATAAATATTTGTAAGAACTCAATAGATTTCTGAGCATTTATTTGATTAAAAGCTGTGTACATTTGAGAATTTATTTTCTTAAAAAGTTGTAAAGTTTTATAAATGTGAATTTGACTTAAGAGTGTAAGAAGTCTGAGAAACCATAGAAGAAATGCCAACATACATCATGAGAAAGATTTTAAAAAAATAATGAACAAGCTGTAGTCAATGTAAAAGAGTATAACGCACAAAATCTCCATGGCGGCTGTAAGAACTGTTGACATACTTCACAAAATTTACATTCCCTATGATACAAATATCTCTTCAAATTAAAAAAAAACAGACAGATTTGTATATATTTAACCTTTTTCAAATAAATGAAAATATTATGGGGACAGTTTTTTAACTGTTAATAAACTATTAAACACAAATTCTGACATGCACAACTACATCTAGTGCTTTAAAGAATTCAATCATTTGACATAGGACTGTGACAGAAAAAAAGATAATTTTGACTATAAAACATACATTAATATCTTCATTAGTAAAGCTTAAAATATGCTATAATGTGTTATGCCATATAAAGCTAGTAATATCAAGTTATTAGCACTGGAATGAACTAAGATTGGACAAGTCACACCATGTTTTAGGATATAATTAATTACTAATTACGTTAAAGTGCTCTAAGCATTTAAGGTTATACCTTCACCTATTAATATAGCTAACCCTGGTCAATGGCTAACATTTACTGAGTACATACTAAGAGCCAGAAACTTTATGTACATTATTTTCTTCAATTCTTACAACAACTCTACAAAGTGGTTATACTTTTTTTTTTTAATTTCCGTAATAGTGGAGAATAGTAACCCAACCCACCACTCTTTCAGCATTGTTTCTGTAAGTGCTGACTCTGACTAACATGTAGCTTGTAGATGAACAGCATGTTCATATGTGAGAATCCTAGTAACTAACTCCAAAAGTTACAGACTCTGCTATTCAGATATTCATTCATGCGAGATCTGAGAGATTTGCTGACCTTCAATAGGAAAACCAGGACGACGTAAAACCAGGATGATGAAAACCAGGAAGATGCACACAAGACCATCACTTGACCAGTTTTGAGGTCCTTATTAGAATGGACTATGCTGGTCCTCATGTAGAAAACTTTCAAACCCCCTTCTCTTGATCTCACTGTTCTGCCTCTCCTCTACCTCCTTATAAAAACTCAGCCTGCGCTGAGATGTTAACATGGCCTTTAAGACATGAGTGCCCCATCTTTTTAGGTGACCAGATACTTAAATCAATCTCTTTAATTTACACCAGCATCTGTCTCTCGAGTATTGGCTTTCAAAATGGCAGACAGCTGGATCTGCATTTGGTTACATTTTTTTTACCTACATTTAATAATAAACTAAGGCATATGCAAATTAAGTAGCACACCAAAGTCACTCAATCAGCAAGGGGTGCATTCCAACCTGAAACACATCAAGATCTGACTTCAAAGCTGATGTTTGTGAATAAAATATAATGTTTCCCCTAGATTTAGGTAAATTATATTTCATTCAGCCAGTAATTATTTATTAAACACCTACGACATATGAGGCATTCTTTTTAAGAGTTGGAGTTCTAGCAGCAAAGAGAACACTGCCATGGTGAAACATCCAAGAACAAAAAAAATATAATAAATTAAGCGAAATATTAAGTATGCTTTGCGATCAGTGCATTGGAGAAAAATGTAACAGGGAGGAAAGATACCAGTACAAAAGGTGAAAAATATTATTATAGTACAGAGAATTGTGGTAACTTCTGAGCAAAGGCCAGATACGGTAAAGCAGTAAGGAGCGTGATGTAGCAGAATGAGAACTAATATTGGTTGTAGGCAACCCAAGTCAAAATCCTGGTTATGCCATTTATTAGCCTAATGGCAGTGGGTTATCTATAGTTTCTTAATCTGAAAATTGTAAATATTAAATCCTCTCCTTCCAAGGAGTAAGAAGGACAATATATGTGACTTGAAAACATTAGGTATTGAAGAAATATATATTCCTTTTCTTTGGTCTTTCCCTAAATTCACAATTCCAGTGTTTAGGAATCTACCAAACAAAATATGTAAAATACGACTAATAAAAAAGACATCTTCCATTTTAAAGCCGAAGAGGATAAGACACAAATTACCTTTAGTATACCAATGAACAATTTAAAATTTCATTATAAATCCCTTTTACATTCATCAATAATATGATTTATGATGAAAATTTGATTTGAGTGGGAATGCATTAGGTCTTCTAAATTTTGTTTGTGAACCAGCATCAGCTTAAAGCACAAGGGGAACACTCAGTATAGCAGGCCATTATGTTTGCAACATAAAACTTAGGCCCATCTCTGGAAGTGTAATTTTAATAGCCAAATTATTATGGCTCAATCACTCTTCTTTAGTACAATGCCATTTACTTCATTATTTTGTTACATTATATTATAACTGCTGGAGCATCTGGAAATGGATGAGGTAACTTTTGGACAATGTTAAATATGCATGAGTGATCTTATTAGTTGGACTCCATTTACTCATAATTCTGTAACCTTCCTGTTGCTATTGATAGTGTGTTTCAGAGCTGCCAGAGTAGTTGAAGCTGAAGATTAAAATAATAATCATAATAGCCTAAGATTATGGTCATAGTTTATAATTTATATATTACCTCTAATGTATATTCTCTTATTTGCATCTACAAAACATCCTAATTCAGTTCTCCTCAAACAATCTCTACTTACATTATAACAAGGAATCAAACCATATTATTGATATCACAAGTCAGGAAACTGAGGCACAGGTAGTGTGTAGTTAGTAATACAGTTAGTACCTGAAACTGTATCTTTGGATTGCTAATACATTCCATAATGTTTAAAATTATTATTTCACCAAAGTTTCCTGTCAGGAATGATTCTAATGGTCCATTCATGGATTACTCAGTGGTTAAAATGTGATAATAACAATGTAGGTATATTCTTTATAGTTCCTTCGTTGCTAACTTCTCCCTAACACTGTCATTGTTCTAAAGTCCTGACACTAGCCAGTCACAGAGAGGAGATGAACTTGGTAAACCCCACCACTAAACAAATCCTGCAGATAAACTGCTTTCCACTGTGTCACTCTTTAAATCTATCCACATGCATCCTTCCAAACATTCACCCAGTCATCATTATCCAGCTATCCTTGAATAGATAGTATCTGCTAGGCAATATGAATAAGGCAGATAGGAAGAGCACTTATTATCACTTAGTGAATTGAATCTAAATAAAGTCATATCCAATGTGTTATGATAACAGAAAGGAGGAAGCATCTAAATGACTTGGAGTATTAGGAAGGATTCAGGCAACAGCAATGTTAAAAAAAGCATTTTGCTACTTAACAGTGATGATTATTGAGTTTTTAAATGCTCTATAAAAAAAGATTTTTCCACACAATTTAAGTGAAAATATGGAACGTAATCAAATTAGGTCCGGAGTGAGAAAAATAAGAAAGTACTGATTCCTAACAGGTGAGAAAAATAACAGCAATGAGTAACATCATAGATCTCAAGGTAATGAATTCTGCAGCAGACTCTCCAAAGGCATGTGTGTCAGTATCCTCTTTGTATTTCATCCATTCATCTGGCCTTTCACTGATCCTAAAATATTCTTTGAGTACCTACTACATTCCAAATACTGTTCTTGATTCTGGGCTGCAGGCATCAGTGAGATTGACAAAGTCTCTGTCCTCTAGACACAGAAAGCGGGAGAAAAATATACTGCATAATTTCAATAGATCACATGATAATACTTACATATTATGAATAAAAACAAACTAAAGTTAGGAGACACAAAGTCAAGCTTGTATGAATTTTCTGTCAGTGTGGGGCCCTGGGATAAGAGAAAATGTATTCTGAACAAGGAACAAAAACATTTGGATTGGCTGTAGCATTCTAAGTAAAAGGAAGCATTAGGAAATGGCCTAGAGGGGCCAGGCCCAGATATCTTGTAAGATCTCAGAAGCCACAGTAAGGAGTTTACATTTTGAATGCAATGGTAAAAATGGAAGGATTTGAGAAGAGAAATAATGAGATTTAATTTTCCTTTTATTAAAGCTTCCTGTAACTGCAGTGTATAGAGCGGACTATCAGGAGGCAGGAGCCGGAGCGGAGACCAATCAGGACTTGTATTACACCAGTCTACCAAGAGCTGGAGGCCCACTGCAGTGGATATAGCACTTGCAGCAGAAAGTGGTGAGCAGTGTCAGATTCTAAATATAATTTCAGAACTGAGCCCAGACAACTTATTTAATATGTTTACTAAATAATTGAAAAGATTTACAGGGACTATAAGGCAGTCATAGCTGGAAAACAGTGTGTTATTTCAGTGCAATCCCCTTATTTCTATAATTCTTAAATAAACTGACATTAGTAGAAAGTCCTTGTTATATCAAATTCAAAAGAAATATTGTTTGTGAAAGTAATAAAATTGGTGGAAATTATCTAATATTATAGAACAAAAGCAGAATTACCGTGTATTCATTTCACCATACCTGTTTTAAGACCAATGAAAATTTCACCAATCTAGACTATTACCATTATAGAAAACAAACAAATGCTTTAACTGCCTAACGTAAACCACTTCCTGAGGGAGTTGTTTCATAACAGTAGTGAAATGTTAATTTCACTGGATTAGACAACAGATGTATATATTGGTTGGTTGGACTCAAATTATGTTGGTTTTAGTGAGTCCTCTTTACTTCATTTCAAAGTTACCTGATTTTATGGCACTGTGGGTATGGGCAGAATCAAACACAGGTTACCTGTTTATATGGCATTTTAACAAGAAAAAAGGGTGGGTGATACATAGCAGCAAGACTTCTAGGATTGATGGACAAGATTATTGCCACACCAGAAATTTAAATTCATTGTTACATCGACGAACAATTTCCAGAATGATTGTGTGTTTATGTATGAGTGTATGACTGTGTTTGTGTGTCTGTCTCTGTGACTGGGAACATGGGTTGAAACGGCTCCCTGGCTCTGTGAGCTGCTCTATGAAAAGTAGAAAGAAAGGCTCATAAATGATAATAATTTAAAAAAAAAAACAATATTCTAAACCTCTCAACCTGATTAGCTCCCTTTAATAGATTATCTCCAGGATATATTTTACCATACAATGTGGCCCCTCAGTCCACCTTTTTGCTGCTCCGATCCTGGTACTTACTAACATCTTGCAGAGCTAGTGCTCTATGCACATCACTGACCACTTTTCACCTTACAGGTCTCGGTTCCTATTGTGGTGAGTAAGAGAGAAGGCAGGCATTAAGACTTCCTGAGTTAGAATCTCAGTTCTCCCTCGGCTATAAGGCATTTGTAAATTATTTTATTTCTTAGTGAACTGGGTTCTTCTTATGTAAGAAAAAGGCAGATAATTGTACCTGACCAGAAAGAGTGTTATGAGAATTGAGATAGTGTAGGCAGAGAGTTGTGTAGTAAAAGTTCAGTAAATTATTGTTATTCCACTCTGCCATAAGAATCACATTTTGGTTATAATAGGAACACCTGGTTAGTGAAGATATCTCTGAGACTAGCAGAATTTGGTGTTGAAAGATAAGCTTACTTACTGCATAAAGCAATGAACAGATATATTTGTTGAACCTTTATGATGATGTTCTTGATAGGAGCTATGATGAAGCTCTGCCTCTTCATTTAATTCTACAATCTTGCAAAGTATGAATAATTAATCCCCATTTGCAAATGAAATTACAGAGGCTCAGAGAGGTTAATAATATGCCATAGTCACACAGCTAATAGGTACAAGAATGGAGATTTGACCAATGTCTGGCTGGGAAAACAGCATACTACAAACCTTGTTGTACAAAGTAGAAATTCCAGCTCTGAACCAATAAACTATGAACAGTCTTTCCTTTATAGCTCTAATTTTGAATAATGAGAAATATCAATCCTCGATGAAATACTGAAGACCTACAGTTCACTCTGCTACAGCATTAATATTTTCATTGGCAGTTCAAAGTAGTTCATTATAAAAAAGAGAAGCCATTAATTGGATACATCAGTCAGTTTGGTGATAAATACAGTCAGCTACAGCTTCATTCGCATCTTCATTATAAAAATGAACATCTCATATGTCCATGTTTTAAATCCTTAAAAAGCTGTCATATTTCTCTAAATTGAATAAATGATAGAATGATGCTGGGAAGTGCTAAACTATTGAGTATGAGATACAATGCCTGGAGAGACATAAATGCAAGTCGAGTGTGTCAAATGACTGAGATATATTGTACTAGAATTAAGGGGAAAATGGAGATGGGACATCAAATTATATTAAGAATTTGGAGAAAACAGTAATATTTGTGATGGCAAGTTGTGAAAAACAAGAAGCCTGGGACCAAATAGACAGGTCTGCTCCACTGGAATGACTGCTCGGCCCCTAATGAGGGCTAACGTGGGGAGAATTATTAGTGAACAGTGACATGCACACTGTACTGCTTCTATGAACATTCTGGACAAGGTTTTTGTTCTCCCCCCCGCCCCAGAGAGCAACTAACAATAGTAACCTCTTTCAGAATTAATTACTATAGAAAAGACCTTTGCATTCTGAATGTATTTGTTCTGATTGAATGTTCTTCTTGACATTTTATATGAAATGAATCTGCTGGTGGTTGTCTTCCTTTAATTAGGAAACGTAATAAGCCTGCACTGCTTCTCTGACACATACACACAAAAAGAGTATTATAAGAAACATGACTAATTTTCTTTGTGAAAAATTGTAAAATGGTACCTTAACAATGTCCTCATAGAGAAACCAAGATATGTGTTCTATGCTACAAATGTTTAACCCTGGCTGCATGTAATATTTACCTGGGGAGTACTTAAGACGACAGGTATCAGTTGCGCTCTCCAAACCATTTAAAACTGATTCTCTAAAAGCTCCTGCGTGACCTGAATACGGCGCCAGGCTGAGAACCCTGGTGTAGGCGATGGCGCCAGGCCACCAATGCGTTCACTAATGAGAACGACATTTATGCAGGTTACAAATAAATTCACTCCAAAGTTGTAAAATAAGTTTGGAGGAAGATTATTATCACTTTTTGATAAATCTGTCTTTTTACTTGTGTTCCATTTACGAATAAGAAAAGGCCTAGTTCAGAGGCATTGATCATAGGCCAGTCCAGTGAGGGAGAGGTTTTAATGTACATCTTGCTCAACTAAAGAAAACCTTACGTGATAACAGAGAATGGCCCAAGAGGCAGCTGAGTAAACTTGTCGTGGTTATAGAAAAAATAAATACAACATTAATTTGCCTACTAATGGAGTATCAGGAGAGAACCTTTCAGTATCAATATTATTCCAAATACTAGGTGACTATCAACTAGTTCCAAATTTCAGTTTTTGAAAACTATTTATAGATATGTATGATATTTTGATTGAAATATGAACATTTTTCTCTTTATCAAAAAATTTTATGAAGTACTTTTCTTCACACATTCTTATCTATAATATTTTAGATGTTGTCTAGAGGAAAAAAACAAACAGCAAGAAGAATATAATAACCACGAATAATCTCACCATGTGAAAATTCCATTAGCTAGCATACTAACATATTTCTTCGCAGTTCTTTTCCAATACATTTAAAATTAGTAATTAAAATAAGAGGTCTACATTTATACTTAAGTTATTCCCCCCCTACCAACATGCACTGAATGTTCAATAAATTTATTAACAGCTATGTGATACTTTAGCATGTAGATATTTTACAATTATTTTAATGACACCCTTATTAGAATAATCAATTTGCTTCCATTTCTAAGTTTAATAATTACTGTAAACAAAGCTGTGAGAAAAGAAGCATGTTTCTCATTTTTTTTTCTGAGTTTTTAATGTTTTATTTGGCTTAAAATTGTGACCCAGGTATTAGCTTCAATTATATTCCAGCTTCTTAATACCAGTGTATTAATCAGCTTGGGCTGCCATGACAAAATAGCACAGATTGGGTGTTTAAACAACAGAAAATTTATTTTCCCATAGTTCTGGGAGGCTTGAAGCCCAAGATCAAGGTGTTAGCAATTGTTCCTCCTCAAGGATGCTCTTCCTGGTATGCAGATGGCTGCTTCCACTTCCAGTCCTCACATGGGGGTGGGGGGGAGAGAGCTTGTTTCTGGTGGGTTTTTTTTTTTAAGAGGGCTTATTAATTGTATCATGAGGGATCCACACTCATGATCTCTTAGAAACACAATTATTTCTTTTTTTTTTTTGTAATTATTGCAGTTTATTTGGATCATATTTATTTGTTTTATTTTTATCATTAGCCCCATTAGACTCTAAACCCATAGAATCTAACACAATGCTTATTGTTTCTCATTTTTGATATGTCTTGGAATAGATTTTGAGATGTAAAAATAAATGTAAATGTCCCTAAAAGAAAAAAATAAATGTAAATGTCCCTAAAAGAAATAAATGTAAATGTCCCTCATTTGGTCCATACAGTAAAACAACTCATCAAAGAGCCATTTATCAATTTGTTGATAGAGAAGCAGAGTTGAAAACAGCTGAATAAATTTTAAATGTGTTTGTTTATTATTCCTTCCTCTAAAGACTCCATTAACATGATATTAAAATAACTTTTGAAAAGTAAAAAAGCATACCACATTTTTCTAGAGAAAAAAATTCTGATGGGAGAGTGCTGACTGAGGGAGTAGGTCAGCCGAGCGTTTGCACAGAAATGGGAAGAGCATTTCTCCTCAGTCAAATCCTAGAGGTGTCTGGACTCAAACTGGCAAAATATACAGGGGTCAGGAGTGAAGGCGAATGATGAAAACGCGAAGAAAACTGAAAATCTGACCACAGCCCATGCAGAAACCAACCTTTTCTCTAAAGAAATTCGAAGTGAGAGAGCAGTTAATGTGGGAATTGCCACTTGACAGTAAAGTTCTCAATCTGACATTGGGTGGGTCATCTGTGTAGTCACTTCTTAGCCATTCACTCAAAAGTTGTCTGTCAGTTTCCAGGACATCTCCATATACCCAAAACACTGAGTCAGCCTTTCTGTTCTTTTCATCGTAAATGTAAACAGGCACTAAAGATCATAAATTTCAGTAAATTCTACAGCCTAAAAGAGAATGACTAATTTAAATAAGCAGACAAACTGATCCTTGAAAAAATAGGCTAAAATTTAAAGAGCAAAGAAAAACTTAAAACAATCACAAATAGCACTGGAGAGATTAGAGATCTATTCCTAAAATAAAATAGCATGCTCTAAAAGTTACAGTGTAGAATATAAAAAAATCCTGGAAATTAAATAACATATATGATTTTATACCACACTCCTTCCCCAACACATGTGTAAAGATATTTGGAAGAAAAATTTAGGAAATCTCCCAGATCCAAGATGGAAATCGAAATCACAAGATAAAAGGAAATGTTTAACTTTTAATTGGACCTCCAGAAAGAGCAGAAGAAAAAAGCAAAGCGGTGTAATTGTGGGAAAATCATACAAAAGTGAAAAGGGGTTCTGAGGCAAACTGAAAGGATATACAGCCTCTAGAACAGGACAGATTAAAACACACACGTGTGCACGCATACACACTTCCTCATTGTGCTGTAGAGTTTTATAACACATAAAGCAAAGATAACAAAAATGTACATAGAAGACAAAATATCAATTGCAAAGAAATAAGATAAAGACAGCAGTAACAACAGATGCTCGAGGACAGTCTCCAAGCTTAAGAAAAAAAAGATTTTCAATCTAGAATTTTATGGCCAAATAAATACCAATCAATAGCAAGAGCTAACTGAAGTCATTTCGGATACACAATCACTTAGAAGGTTTGCACATCACATCAACTTTCAGAGGTAGTTACTTAAAGATATACTCTGAAAACAATGAGAATGAAAACTAGCAAAGAATAATAAGTGTGACATTAGAAACTGAAATTATCCTGTACTCCAACGAAAAGTCAATAGAACCAAGAATTTTTTGAAGAAGATTGAGATGATGGACATAAAAACAAGAAACTGAAACATAATGAAAATATTTGGAAAAAGGGATATTTTTGTTCTCCCAAGAAGAAAACAATGTCAGATAAGCTAGCAAAACAAAACTAACAAAAGTTTGTGGTATAAACAATGAAATAAGTATAATGTATGATTTTGACTATTTATGGAGGGTTAGAAGGGGGAATTGATTTAACCTTGACTCTAGGAATATTCAAGAGAGGCACAGAGGTCATAGCAACTTGGAGCTATACGAAAGGAAGTGATACTAAATCTGCAGAAAGCATTATTTTCATAGCTATAATATATCTGCCAAGTGAGGAGTCAAGATATACTGTTGAAATGTGATAGAATGTAATAGAAAGGTGCAAATATACTATTTACAGTAACAAATTTAGTCAGTAGAGAGGTTTAAATTTAAAATGGCAATATAACTATGAAAAATTGAAAGGTTATATGATAAACCATCCAGCGCAACAGGAAATCAACAGATAATGCTGAAATTTGACAAATCTAGATATAGTAATATGAATGTACTTATTCATGGAGAATTGTAAAAATTTTCCAAGAGAAAAACAGCAGAAATTATTCATTTTCTTTAGTTATGGGATTGTTATTCATTACAAGCTTACAAATATTGTTTAAATGTCAAACAATATACGATACCTTAATAATTTAACCTCAGAATATTATACTCACCCTACATATATTAAGAACCAAACATGAATTTTTTTTCTGAAAACATAGTGTTCCAGGTTTGAAGAAGACAGCTTATCTTAAGGAGGGGAACAATATAAAGGGAATATTAGAAATCAACTCACCTAAGCAAAAGTCACTGAGGTCAGCAAAAGAGCACTTGAGTACGGAGTCTTTTCTATCCTCCTCTGCATTAACTGAACCAAAAAAAAAAAAAAAAGACAATTGATAGATGTGAGAAATAAAAATGTAACAGTTAGCCGAGTCTATAGGATTTTCTATGTACACTATCATGTCATCCGCAAACAATGATCTGTATGCAGAAAACTACACAACACTGAAGAAAGAAATCAAGGAAGACACAAACAAATGGAAGCATATACCATGTTCATGGATCAGAAGAATTAATATCATCAAAATGTCCATACTACCCGAAGCAATTTACAGATTCAATGCAATACCTATTAAAGTACCAATGGAATATTTCACAGACATAGAACAAACACTTCAAAAATTTATATGGAATCATAAACAACCCCGAATAGCAGCAGCAATTTTGAGAAAGAAGAGCAAAGTAGGAGGGATCACAATACCTGATACCAAACTATATTACAAGGCCACTGTAATCAAAACAGTCTGGTACTGGCACAAAAACAGGCACATGAACCAGTGGAACAGAACAGAGAGCCTAGAAATAAACTCAAGTCTCTACAGTCAATTAATATTCGACAAAGGGGGCAGCAACATAAAATGGAGCAAAAATAGCCTCTTCAACAAGTGGTGCTGGGAAAACTGGACAGCTACAGGCAAAAAAATGAAACTCGAGCACCAACTGACACCATACACAAAAATAAATTCAAGGTGAATAAAAGATTTAAATATAAGCCGTGACACCATTAAAATCCTAGAGGATAACATAAGCAGGAAAATCTCAGATATTTCATGCAGCAACATTTTTACTGATATGTCCCCTAAAGCAAGGGACATAAAGGAAAGATTAAACAAATGGGATCTCATCAAAATAAAAAGCTTCTGCACAGCTAAAGAAAACAGTATTAAAATAAAAAGAGAACCAACTGTATGGGAAACATATTTGCCAATGATACCTCAGACAAGGGATTAATCTCCAAAATACATAAAGAACTTACATGACTCTACTCTAAGAAGACAAGCAACCCAATTAAAAAATGGGCAAAAGATTTGAACAGACACTTCTCCAAGGAGGACATATAGACGATCCAGAGACATATGAAAAGATGCTCGATATCGCTAGCTATCAGAGAGATGCAAATTAAAACTACAATGAGGTACCACTTGACACCAGTCAGAATGGCCTTCATAAACAAAGCAACAAACAGCAAGTGTTGGAGAGGTTGTGGAGAAAAGGGGACCCTAGTGCACTGTTGGTGGGAGTGCAGATTGGTACAACCACTATGGAAAACAGCATGGAATTTTCTAAGAAAACTAAAAATGGACATACCTTTTGACCCAGCAATTCCACTGCTTGGATTATATCCTAAGAACCTTGAAACATCAAT
Source organism: Glossophaga mutica (assembly GCA_039655065.1). Lineage (NCBI taxonomy): Eukaryota > Metazoa > Chordata > Mammalia > Chiroptera > Phyllostomidae > Glossophaga > Glossophaga mutica. Next base: position 28,686,934 of record CM077308.1, read on the forward strand.
CCAAAAGAACTTATGCACCCCTATGTTCATAGCAGCACAATTTATAATAGCCAAGTGCTGGAAGCAACCTAGGTGCCCATCAGTTAATGAATGGATCAAAAAACTGTGGTACATTTACACAATGGAATTCTATGCAGCAGAAAGAAAGAAGGAGTTCCTACCCTTTGTGGCAGCATGGATAGAATTGGAGAGCAACATGCTAAGCGAAATAAGCCAGGCAATGAAAGAAAAATACCATATGATCTCACCTTTAACAGGAAGCTAATCAAAAAAACAAACAAACAAGCATAATATAAACAAAGACATGAATTTGAGAACAGTCTGACAGTGACCAGAGGGGAGAGGGGAGGGAATTTCAGGGGCAAAGGGGAACGGTTTAGAGAAACAAGTATAAAGGACACATGGACCAAAACTATGGGGGGTGGAAATGGGAGGGAGGTGGGGAAGGCTGGGGCGGTGGGCTGGGGGGGAGTAAAAGACAGAAAATTGTACAATATCAACAATTAAAAAAATACTGATTAAAAAATATAAAAAAATAATTAATTAAAAAAATGTAACAGTTAAAAATGACCATAGTGACGATAGTCTAAATGATGGTCAAACATACTGGCAAATAATTTTTTAAGTTAATGAATTGAAATTAGTTACTTAAAATTAACATTGGTACTGTGTTTTACAATACTTTCACCCCCTCGAACAATTAGCCACTTTCCTTATTGGACATGGATGTCATTGGACTTTTTATACTAGGTAGTGATTTCACAATATTATTGAAAAGATAATCTTGGTATATTCAAGCTATCCAAAGGAAGAACCAACCCTAGGGAATTATAAGGAAATACAATTGAATAAGACCCAAGCCTGTTAGAAAGGGATGGGGACATAAAAGCACACTCTGTCTGCTCAATGACATGCTGGCCTGGCTGTATTTTGACTCCTGACTCCTGTGAACCCAATGGCGTGTCTCAGATTGGCAGATCTGTGTGCAGAGGAGTGCCCGAGGGCAGCCACAAAGTCTCTTTAATGTGGCATCCAGTTGGCTCACCTCGTATTTCAGCATTTGTATTTATCTGAGGCTTCTGTGCCCACATTTGACAGTCAGTACGTGTCCAACCACATCTTCGTGCAACCAATTCTTCCCTGCTTTATCGTCCATATCACGTACAGCCTTTGGTCTTTTTAGGAAATTGAGTTTATTATTGATGACATATCTTACTCAATTACTACTTGTAAATTTTCACCAGCAATGATAGTGAGCCAACACTTCAGATACGCTGGTCTAGCTTCCCCTGCAAATAACAGTTTTTAGGTCTAGGTTCAGATGGGCTTGCTGCCTTCAAGGTGAGATAGAACTGAAGACACCTCTGGCCAACACACAGCCTTTCACCTAACCAGCACAGGGTGCTGCTCTTCCTACACCAGCCTCCTTCCTAAAGAGTTTTATACATACTAGTGAAATGGAGGAAGGAAAAAATAGAAGGAATCGTTTGGAAAAAAACTGAGTCCTTATAAGTTGAACAAGAAAATGGAGCTCACCCTGCTCTCCTTTGTCGGGGGAGATGGAGGTCACAGACGTGGGAGCCTGCGACTCACTCTCAGCCGCCTGGAAGAGTGAGGTCGACTGGCTCAGGCTCTTGGAGTAAGCATAGCCCTGGGTCAGGCATGGCAGGGATCTCCGAGACGGTTTCAGTGAAGTTTCCTTTGCTATCTCACTCTTGCTTATATTCATACCTAAAAATCCAAATAGGTGAGTGTTAGTTATCAGAAATATGCAACAGAAATAAAAAAAAAATAACTTCCATTGTTGTAACAGCTGCTTCTGAAAACTATTCTTAAAAGGCACCATTTAGGAATTAGAATTCATTTTGTTTGTATTAGAGATTGTTGTCAAATAGTTCTGAGAAATAAACGGTTCCTCCTTCAGTTTGGAGTTTCACCATTTTTTAAAGAAATAAATGTTTAAGTTCCCTTAGGAAGTTGTGAGAACAACTATTGAGATTGTCTTTGGATAAATCTAACCATTTAGGTTTTTAAGAAGAAAAATCAATAAAACCTAATTCATAAACATTCAAACTACTATTAATAAATGAAGGCTTTCTTTATATGCCTTAGCCTCCCTTAAACATATGCACTCTGCTTTGATGGTGACCAAGAGGCCTGAAAGGGAGAGCATAGTGCAGTACAAGAACTGGCCAGCAGGCACAGGTCCAGAGAGAGCATTCCTGCACTTAGTGTGTCCCTCCCCTCATGCAGCCAAGGTCGATTTGGTGGAAGAATGCCCCTCAGCAGGACTCTGACTCCGAAGGCGGAAGCCCCAGTAACTGTCTGCTACAGCAGAGAATGCCCACGCCAGATGGGACATGAAATGGGGAACAGGTAGAAATCAACTGAAGGTCATGACCAGCAATTGGCAGAACTGAATATTAACACTATAGCTATTGGCTCCAAAGCCTATGATCTTTCCAGAAAGCTCCATGGCTCCTCGTGAACCCATTCCCAGATGGTTTGTTACTGTTGCTTGGCTTGGTATAAACACCACACAAACTTTAAGCAGAGTGCTCTGAATGTAGATACCATGGGGCTAAAGCAAACCATAGGCCCTTAAAGCTAAAGTAAACCTCAGGCTCTCTAATAATTCTATATCCACAATTTTAGTGAACTACGGAATATATTTTGATGACAAAATGAATGTCTACCCACCATCCATCAAACTGTATTTCTTCTATTACATCCCCCCCTATAAAGTAACAGATATGGATAATAAATAACCTACTATGAGTTAACAATGCATGTAACTGAGTTACACAAAGTAAGTATCAATTAATATTTTTAACATTGATTTTTGTTCATTCCATTTCCCATCATTTATTTAATAATTTCAAACGATTCTTGAGTTCTTCCTCTGAGCCAGGCCTTAAATCAGAGTTGAGTGTAAAATGGCTCTCACTCACATGGAAAGCAGATACATAAAAGCAGATCTTTATATTTAAAAAAAAAAAAAAAAACAGTTAAAAAATGTGCATTGGCCATCCTAAAACCACCCGAGAGAACTCCTAGAGGAGCCGGATGGCAGCACCACTGTAGCCTTACCTGTGAAGGTCATCTGAACCAAGTCTTTGGGATATATTCCTTTTCCTACACTTTATTATTTATAATTCTTGGGTTTAACAAATTTTTTCAAAAGAATTGGTACACAGGTAAGAAAGTCTGTAGAAAACACTATATAAACATAACTGCCAAAAATATTTGTCGAATGAACACAATGAAAATTGAGAAAATAATGATGAAGATGAAACAAATGGCCTGCCTATTGCTCGGCATTCCCTGTGTCCCTAACGCAAAGGCAGTTTCTCCATTTTCTGAACTAGTGTTTCCAAAGATATTATACAGATAGTCTTTGTTGGCTATAATCAAACCGACATAATCAAAACCGAAAGTCAGATATCTTGTGTCTAAAGAGTACAAAGCTTCTTTTCAAAGTTCTGCATCAACGGCCATCACGTTCTGTTTGCCATAACAATCTGTTCTGTTTTCTGCTTGGCATGATTGACATTAACACCCTCCCAGAGCAAAAATCAGGCCTTTTTCTTCTACGTTCCAAAGTTCCGCTTCTTTTATTATATGATTTTACATCGTTGAATAATATTTGATAACTACCCACTGAAAGCTAATAACTAGAAAAGAGACTGTAGTAACATGTCAGTTTTAGTATGCATATGTCACTCTTTAGTTCAAGGATAAACCTGTAGAACTGTAGAAAATATGTCATTCCCTATACTCAGGACACATTTTTCTAAAACAACAATTAGTACCATTTCCAACTGTTCCAAGAGCACTTCATGAATGCTCACATATTTGAAAGGATCTAATGAAATGACAATATCACTTGGGAACATGTAAAGATCCAAGACATATAGCTACAAAACAGTATTTTTTAGAAATACATTCATATAAGGCATCAGACATCAAAAGAGAAAAAGCTGCTATTCAGATACCATATAACTCAATGAGCTTTGAGCTGATATGGAGTTTTAATTGGAAAAAATAGTTCTTTAGAAAACTTCAGGGGGTTTTCAAGATGGCGGCATGGTAGGAGGACGCAGACTGTCCTTCCTCCTGTACATGGGAGAAAAACCTAACTGATCTACAGAGGAACAGAGCAGATAGCCAACAATACCACAGTATATATGAAAATACGAGATCAAAATCCGTAGCAGACATTGGAAAACTAGACGTGGCAGCCGAGTGACCGGAGGTGGCCCTGAGACGGGACAGAGGCGGCCCGGCGACCGGAGGCGGTTCTGCAAACGACCGGAGGCGGTCGCACGACCGGAGGGGCCTCTGCACCCGACCGGAGGCGGCTCTGCAACTGACCGGAGGAGGTCGTGCGACCGGAGGCGGTTCTGCAACGGACTGGAGGCGGCCGCGTGACCGGAGGCGGCTCTGCGACCGGGTTGGAAGCAGCCCTGCAGCCAGAGGCGACCCTGCAACTAGAGAAGGGGACTCTGGAAGACCCGGAGCTCACATCTGTGATCCTGGGGTGAGTGCGCGCAACTCGGGAAACTCTCGGAGCCCACGCCCGTAGTCTCAGGCGGGCGGCTGCGCCCTGTAGGAGACCCGGAGCTCACAGCAATAGGCTCGGGGAGGGATGGATCTGTAAGAGATTCCAGCTGAAACCCATAAACTCTGGAAAGCTCGCCCCCTGCAGGAGGCTCAGAAATCACACCCAAGGCCCTGCATGGAGAGTACGCCATTAGCCCTGGGGACAGTGCTGGGCTGGCACTGAGGACAGTAGCCCAAAGCTGACTGAGTGAGGAACAGGGAGAAAAGCGGTACGAGTCGCCTCGCAGCCTGCTACAGCCAGCAAGTCCAGAAAATCCAGTTTGGCCTGTGTGAAAATAGCAAGAGATTTTTTTTTCTTATTATTCTTTTTTTTTTCTTGGGTGTTTTGTTTCATTTTGTTTTGTGGGGTTTTTTTTTTTTTTGATAGTTGTTTTTTGTCTGTTTAGTTGGGTTTTTTGTTTGTTTGTTTGTTTTGGTTCGTTTTTCGTTTTTGTGGGGTTCTTTTTGTTTTGTTTTGATTATATATTTTTTATTTTTTTATTACTTCTACCTTTTTTATCCCTCAATTCCTTTTGCTTCTCTTTACTTCTTTCTGGCTTTATTCCTTCTTTCTTTCTTTCCAATTCTATCTCTCCTTCCCTCCTCTTTTTTTTTCTTTTTTCTTTCTCTTCGTTTTTCACTTTATTCTTTTCTCTTTTTGAATACCCACGAGTGAGGCAAAGAAATCCTAGAACTGTGAAAAAACCAGAGTTGGACCAAAAGAGGGGGTATTCCCACAGCTGAGACAGTGGAAGCTGTGAACACCAGGATACCTGAAGAAGACTATAACACTGAATCTCACAGGTATTCCACCACAGAAGTTCACACCATAAACGCAGGTAGCCAGAACAGATCAACTTAAGAAGCAGAGGTTTACAAGAAGAGTCTCACCAACAATGAGAAGACAAAGAAACAATCCCCAAATGAAAGAAAAGGTGGAAGCCCCAGAAAGAATGCTAAATGAAACAGAGGCAACTCAACTATCAGATAAGGAGTTCAAAGAAATGGTTGTCAGGAAGCTCCATGAGCTCTCAATGAGCTACCAGAAACTACAGGGAAGCTACGATGAACTCAGTGCAAACTATATCAACATGAAAAAGGAAATAGAAACTATCAAAAAGGGCCAAGAGGAAATGAAGAATACAATTTCTGAGCTGAAGAACACAGTAGAAGGAATGAAAAGCAGAATCGATGAAGCAGAAGATCGGATCAGTGAGTTGGAGGACAAAGTAGAAAAAAACAGCCAGATAGAGCAAGAAAAGGAAAAGAGGCTCAGAAAGAATGAAGAGGGTTTAAGAGAAATGCAAGACAACATGAAACGTAATAATATCCGTATAATAGGAATACCAGAAGGAGAAGAAGAAGAGCAAGGGATAGAAAACCTATTTGAAAAAGTAATGATGGAAAACTTCCCTAATTTGGTGAGAGAAAAAGTCACACAAATCCAGGAAACACAGAGAGTCCCTATCAAGAGGAACCCAAACAGGCCCACTTCAAGACACATCATCATTAAAATGGCAAACTTCCAAGACAAAGAGAGAATCTTAAAGGCAGCAAGGGAGAAAAAGGAAGTAACATACAAGGGAGCCCCGATAAGGTTAGCAACTGACTTCTCAATGGAAACGCTCCAAGCCAGAAGACAATGGCAAGAAATATTCCAAGTAATGAGAACCAAAGGCCTACAACCAAGACTACTTTATCCAGCAAGGCTTTCAATCAAGATAGAAGGCCAAATAAGGAGCTTCCCAGACAAAAGAAGTCTAAAAGAATACACCTCTACCAAACCAGTACTACAAGAGATACTAAAGGGACTGCTTTAAGGAAAGAAAGGAAAAGAGAGAGTGAGGAACACAGATATGAAAATGGCAATGAATCAGTACCTATCAATAGTAACCTTAAATGTAAATGGATTAAATGCTCCAATCAAAAGACATAGAGTAGCTGACTGGATAAGAAAACATGACCCACACATATGCTGCCTACAAGAGACCCACCTCAGGACAAAAGACCTACACAGACTTAAAGTGAAAGGCTGGAAACAAATTTTCCAAGCAAATGGACAGGAAAAAAAGGCCGGGGTAGCAATACTCATATCAGACAAAATAGACTTCAAAAGAAGAGCTATAAAGAGAGACCCAGAAGGTCACTTCATAATACTCAGGGAAGAATCCACCAAGAAGACATAAACATTGTAAATATATATGCACCCAACATAGGAGCACCTAAATACATCAAGAAAATCTTAGAGGACTTCAAGAAAGATATTGACAGCAACACAATTATAGTAGGAGATTTTAACACCCCACTGTCAAAAATGGACAGATCTTCCAAACAAATTATCAACAAAGATATTGTGGCATTGAACAGTACTCTAGACGAATTGGACTTAGCTGATATATATAGGGCCCTCCATCCCAAAGAAACTAAATACACATTTTTTTCAAACGCACATGGAACATTTTCAAAGATAGACCACATGATAGGACACAAAACAAGCCTCAACAAATTCAAGAAAATTGATATCATACCAAGCATTTTCTCCGACCACAAGGGACTAAAACTAGAAACCGACTTGATGGGGAAAATCCCCAAATCATCAAAATCATGGAGATTGAATAGCATGCTATTAAACAATGAATGGGTAAAGAATGAAATTAAGGAGGAAATCAAAAAGTTTCTGGAAACAAATGAAAATGAACTCACAACAACCCAAAACTTATGGGACACAATGAAGGCAGTCCTCAGAGGGAAGTTCATAGCAATACAGGCCTACCTAAAGAAGACAGAAACATTTCTAACAAACGACTTAACCCTACGCCTACAAGAACTCGAGGAACAACAACAAAGACAGCCCAGGGCAAGTAGAAGGAAGGAAATAACCAAGATCAGAGCAGAATTAAATGACATAGAGACTAAAAGCACAATCCTAAGGATCAATGAATCCAGGAGCTGGTTCTTTGAAAAGATAAACAAAATTGACAAGCCTTTAAGCAGGCTCATCAAGAAAAAAAGAGAGAGGACTCAAATAAACACAATCAGAAATGAAAGAGGAGAGATTACGACTGACACCACAGAAATACAAAGGATTGTAAGAAATTACTATGAAGAACTGTATGCCAAGAAATTTGAAAACCTAGGTGAAATGGACAAGTTTCTAGAAAAATATAACCTTCCAAAACTCAATGAAAAAGAAACAGAAAGCCTGAACAGACCAATAACAGCTGGTGAAATTGAATCAGTAATCAAAACACTCCCGGCACACAAAAGCCCTGGACCAGATGGCTTCACAGGAGAATTCTACAAAACATTTAAGGAAGAGCTAACCCCTATCCTTCATAGACTATTCCAAAAAATCCAAAATGATGGAAGACTCCCAAACTCTTTTTATGAAGCCAGCATCATCCTAATCCCAAACCCAGATAAAGACATAACAAAGAAAGAAAACTTCAGGCCAATATCACTGATGAATGTAGATGCTAAAATCCTCAACAAAATATTGGCAAACCGCATCCAACAATACATTAAAAAGATCATACACCATGACCAAGTGGGATTCATCCCAAGGATGCAAGGATGGTTCAACATTCGCAAATCAATAAATGTAATACATCACATAAACAAAAGCAAAGACAAAAATCACATGATCATAGCAATAGATGCGGAAAAAGCATTTGATAAAGTACAACACCCATTTATGATAAAAACACTCAGCAAAGTGGGAATAGAGGGAGCATTCCTCAACATAATAAAAGCCATATATGAGAGACCTACAGCCAACATCATACTCAATGGGCAAAAACTGAAATCTTTCCCACTAAGATCAGGAACAAGACAAGGCTGTCCACTTTCACCACTTCTATTCAATATAGTATTGGAAGTCTTAGCCACAGCAATTAGACAAGAAAAGGAAATAAAAGGCATCCAAATTGGAAAGGAGGAAACAAAACTATCATTGTTTGCAGATGACATGATAGTGTACATAGAAAATCCTATAGACTCGGCCAAAAAGCTGCTCGACGTAATAAATGAATTTGGCCAAATAGCTGGATACAAAGTCAATATCCAAGAATCAAAGGCATTTTTGTATACCAACAGTGAAACAGCAAAAGCAGAAATCAAGAAAAAAATCCCATTCGATATAGCAAAAAGAAAAATAAAATACCTAGGAATAAACCTAACCAAGGAGGTAAAAGACCTGTATGCAGAAAACTACACAACACTGAAGAATGAAATCAAGGAAGACACAAACAAATGGAAGCATATACCATGTTCATGGATCGGAAGAATTAATATTATCAAAATGTCCATATTACCCAAAGCAATTTACAGATTCAATGCAATACCTATTAAAGTTCCAATGGCATATTTCACAGACATAGAACAAACACTTCAAAAATTTATATGGAATCATAAACGACCCCGGATAGCGGCAGCAATTTTGAGAAAGAAGAGCAAAGTAGGAGGGATCACAATACCTGATACCAAACTGTATTACAAAGCCACTGTAATCAAAACAGCCTGGTACTGGCACAAGAACAGACACGTGGACCAGTGGAATAGAACAGAGAGCCCAGAAATAAACCCAAGTCTCTACAGTCAATTAATATTTGACAAAGGGGGCAGCAACATAAAATGGAGCAAAAATAGCCTCTTCAACAAGTGGTGCTGGGAGAACTGGACAGCTACATGCAAAAAAATGAAACTCAAGCACCAACTTACACCATACACAAAAATAAATTCAAGGTGGATAAAAGATTTAAATATAAGCCATTACACCATTAAAATTCTAGAGGATAATATAGGCAGGAAAATCTCAGATATTTCACGCAGCAATATTTTCACTGATACGTCCCCTAGAGCAAGGGACATAAAGGAAAGAATAAACAAATGGGATCTCATCAAAATAAAAAGCTTCTGCACAGCTAAAGAAAACAGTATTAAAATAAAAAGAGAACCAACTGTATGGCAAAACATATTTGGAAATGATACCTCAGACAAGGGATTAATCTCCAAAATATATAAAGAACTTACAAGACTCTACTCTAAGAAGACAAGCAACCCAATTAAAAAATGGGCAAAGGATTTGAACAGACACTTCTCCAAGGAGGACATACAGAGGATCCAGAGACACATGAAAAGATGCTCGATATCTCTAGCTATCAGAGAGATGCAAATTAAAACTACAATGAGATACCACTTGACACCAGTCAGAATGGCCTTCATAAACAAAGCAACAAACAGCAAGTGTTGGAGAGGTTGTGGAGAAAAGGGGACCCTAGTGCACTGTTGATGGGATTGCAGATTGGTACAACCACTATGGAAAACAGTATGGAATTTTCTAAGAAAACTAAAAATGGACATACCTTTTGACCCAGCAATTCCACTGCTTGGATTATATCCTAAGAATCCTGAAACACCAATCCAAAAGAATCTATGCACCCCTATGTTCATAGCAGCACAATTTACAATAGCCAAGTGCTGGAAGCAACCTAGGTGCCCATCAGTTAATGAATGGATCAAAAAACTGTGGTACATTTACACAATGGAATTCTATGCAGCAGAAAGAAAGAAGGAGCTCCTACCCTTTGCGACAGCACGGAAGGAATTGGAGAGTATCATGCTAAGCGAAATAAGCCAGGCAGTGAAAGACAAATACCATATGATCTCACCTTTAACAGGAAGCTAATCAACAAAACAAACAAACAAGCATAATATAAACAAAGACACTGAATTTGAGAACAGTCTGACAGTGTCCAGAGTGGGAGGGGAGGGAATTTCAGGGGAAAAGGGGAACGGTTTAGAGCAACAAGTATAAAGGACTCATGGACAAAAACTATGGGGGGTGGAAATGGGAGGAAGGTGGGGAGGGCTGGGGTAGTGGGCTGGGGCGGGGTAAAAGACAGAAAACTGTACAATATCAACAATTAAAAAATACTGATTTAAAAAAAATAAAATAAAAAATGGGAAAGAAAAAAAAAAAAAAAAGAGATGCTTGGGAAAAGAACGACCACAATAAAGAAAAGAACAATCACAAAAAAAAAAAAAAAAAGAAAAGAAAACTTCAAAAAGAAAATTGAGTAGTAAAGAAATTTGACTTGTCTCAGTGTAAACCCTACATTTTCAAAAGACCATTCTTTTTATAAAATTTCTCTTCTAAAAAAATAACTCATCCTAAAGACTCATGTGAAAGTAAAAAAAATAATAATAATAGAATAAACTTCAAAAATTCAGCAAGTAATTGGTTAGAAAAATTTTGGAATATTTTAGTAAAATCAAATGATATTATTACCTAATAAATTTTACATTATGTCCCCAAGAAGGAAATTTTTAAAATAACAAATATATCTGTCTGTGGTTATAATCTCAAGAAGAATTATGTGCTTTAGTAAGCCTTCATACCTTCATCAAAAGTATTGTAGAATGGACGTGCAGAGGGCAGGCAGTGTCTCAGGATGCCATTTAATTTTATAAAATCCACACACATTATTCTGTGTTAGTGTATGTAATCAATGCATATTTAGCTGAGTAATAAGCATTTTGGGAAAAAGCATAAATGGACACAAGTTTTTTTCTTATCTTCTTACATTCAATATCCCTGTAGCTCCATCTTCTTCAAAGCCACATTTTTTAATTGTTGCATGAATGTTGGAATTAAGGCTAATGATAAAATCCACATTTATTGAGTGTCTACAAAGCACCAAGTGCATCTTGCATACTATCAATAATTGTCACAATAGTCCTGGTGGGCCTTGTCATCTCCACTTTATATGTGAGAATCCTGAGATATGAGAACTTAAGTAACTTGTCTCAAACCCCCATTAGGCAGTGCTGGAGGCTGAAACAAACCCGGTGCATCTGATTCTGCTCTTTGTAATACAACAGGCAATCTCTTCGTGTACTCAGAAACTTCTTTTACAACAGTATGCTCTTCACTCACTTTTCAGTTTTGTCCTGACTTTGAATGAGGAAAAGTACATGTATTACATCAGAGTCTTGGTGTGATAGAGATGGCTAACTCAGAGTAATTGATGAAAGTTTACTAAGAGAATTGTTTACAAAGGTATGGCCAAGATTAAGAGAAACCAACAAAGGTTTGGTATGAAGAGAGTGAAGCTCTCTTCAAATAACAAGGGACAGAAAACTTTATCAACCTTGGCCCTGCAGAGCAGGAGGGAGAGGGAGCATTTACAGGAACCCAGAGGTAATAATAGCACCTATGTGCTTAGATAGAGGAATGTAGCCACTGTCAAACCACAGACTGGAAGGTTGGGGGCCAGAGACATAAAATACCCAGCCTCTCTTTTGTCAACACGTGGTCTATAGCTGCTGCCTCCCTCTGGTTAAATTTAAACAGGAGCTGTGAACACCTGGTTGTTGTCATCCATAGACACCTGCTTCCTGGGACACGGGGCAGAGAGACAACAGTGCAGGATGGATCTGGAGGGATAAACAGAGATTATCCACTACATGTGAACAGAGTATAACTTCACAGGAGCTTTCTGCATAACCTTTGGGCATGGAGAGCAGCATATGCAACTTTTTTTAACCACTAGAGAATAATATTTTAATTTTTTTTTGGTCATACTCTAAGTACTCTAAGTACTTGTAAGTACTCTAAGATGCTTATAAGGAAACACAAGAAAGGTAGCTCTAGACTTTAATGTACTTTTGATTCTGATGGCTGTATGCAAGACTCTATGCGAGAGACAAAGGTGAATAATACATACAGTGTTTTTCAATAAGAGTGACTAGCAAAATCAAAATTTATCTCAAATAATTAAAATATATTAGGATGAATGAGAAAAGCTCTCAAGTTTAATGCAAATCAGAATATTGTAAGAAAAGCAAAAAGTTATGTAGGGGGTTGCAAATTGGTGAAAATGCCTTTTAAAAGTCCTGAAGGAGAAATGAGTGCCCTCATTTTTATTTTTATCTTTGTGTCTTGTTCGCTGATTTCCAAGTCAAACAACCCACCCCAAACAGGTGAATGTCCCTTGTTATATCTCCCCTTAGAAACAAGTACTTTGCTTTAACAGGACTTACTATGTTTGCATTTATTCATTTATTAGTTATTATTCAACATACAGTCTCTCCAGCTATAAGGGGAGTTTTATGAGGCACATAGGCCATGCTTGCCTTGTTCACAGCACAGCTTCAGCACCGGGCACAGGGCCTGCACATACAGTATGCAAACAACGTTTACCGATGGGATGCAACGGATTTTCCTTTATTGATACTATATTCTGTAAACCCGCACACTTGCTTACCACTTTCAGGAACAGCTTTGTAGATTCTTTGAAATTTTCTATATAAATTATTATGTTGTCTGCAAAAAATGTAGTATAATTTCTTACTGTCCAAATGAATACCTTTAATTTCTTTTTCTATCATCATTTAATTTTCTAGAACTTCCAATACAATATTGAGTGAGAGTGGCAGAAGCAGACAACGTTGCCTAGATCCAGATCTTAGGGGAAAAGCCAATATTCTCTCATGAAGTATTTTATAAATGCCTTAAGTCTATGGAGAAATTTTCTATTCGGAAGTTGCTAAAGTTTTTATCATGATGGATACTGAATGTTTATTTCTGCATCTGTTGACATATCAAATAGTTTTCTTACCAAGTGTGATAAATTATAATAATTTATTTTTGAGTGCTGAACCAACCTTGAATTCTCAGGTGATATTTGATATATTTAATTCTCACAACAATCCTAAAATAAAGCTTAATTATGAATATTTAATAGTAAGAACACTAAAGTTAACTAACTTAAGGATGTTCAGACCCATTATTGACAAACCCTTTAACTGAACTCAAGACCATGGGTTCTCCAAGCTAAGTTCCTCTTACTATATAGCACCTTTCACAGATGTGTAAGAAGAAACATTATTGACGGCCTCCAGGGCAACCACAAAGCCCTTCCTTTCCTCCACTCCCAAGTTAAAGAGGTTTTGGTAATGCTCTAGGAAATAGATACTTTCGTTCTAGGGTTCCTGAGTGAAGCCAATGGGTACATTGACAAAAGTCACTAACACTGGCCTCTATATTCTTTCTTGATCTTGCTGTTTAGTTACATCTGCCTCTCATGTGTTAGGACGTGTGAAGGTGACATAAAACCAGCACACAGCTTATGCAGCTAACCTTCCTGAAGACAGTTTAACCAGATTAGAATACAACATAAGGATATATTTTCATTTTCCATCAAGATTTCTTTGTGTTTTCAAGGCTTTGAAAAGATATAGTATTAAAGTCAAGAATTAGACACAGGCCTGGAATAAAGAAACCTAGTTCTGCTGCTACTTTGTATATGAAAGCAGAGCCCCATTCAGCGGAGCCAATTATTTCATCTAGAAATTTTAGGCCAAGGCCCAGTTAGCAAAGACTAAAAACACTGTTGTTTAGCTGAAGTGTATCTTCTCTGGATTTCTTTCTATGAATCTATTTTAAGATTTGAAAATAAATCTCCTGGGTCTCCACTAAAGCTTTGTTTCAACTCAAGAAATGCTTACGTATCCTCAGGAATCCCACACTCACATTATTTGTCTAGTTCAGCAGAGTTACTGAAATTTATCGACTGAAGAGAAATAAGATCATTCAAATAATGTCTAAGGGACAACAAATTTCTTTACATACTTTTACACATATATACATATGTATATTTTAAAGAAGAAAAAATAGTTTGAATAATCTTATCAAGAATATGAGAGTATCTAGAGCAAGGCCACTTGTTATATAAAATGGAAATTCATAAGAAAACAATAACCAACCTACACAAAAATCAATGCTGAGCACTTCAATCATTAGAACAGTAAGAAATCGAAGCATAATTCATTTAATTCAGTCCAAGTCTAATGTCAAAAACCTCAAGGGAGTTTCATCACCTCCTAATTTTCTTTTAAAAGCCATCTGAATATAAATGTTCTAATCTTGTCATCATAGAGTGAATAATGTATTTTGATTGACAGACTGACATTATAGAAAAGAATGTTTTCAAAATCACTCACATTGTGCAGAGACTTAATGCCCAGTTCAAAGATAAAGGGAAAGAGAACATGTTCCTTTATTTTGCTGGTTTTCAAGGAATCACTGGTCCTTGATAGTTTTTCTTCCAAAGTGCCACGCAATGGAAAAAACAAAGAAATGCTTTAGAATTTTCTTTTCTATTCCTTGAAAAGAAAATGGACTGATGGATACATAAGTGCCACTTTTTTGCAAGGAGAACAATGAAAAGCAAAGGAACATAAAGTCAAACAGATTCAAAACAGGAGGCCATTAGCTGTTCTGTCTCTTTTAGCAGAAACTATATCCATCATTCCTGACTCAGATATCCATTTTCAGTGAAAAGTTTCTTCTTAGCTTAGTGACTGGATTACAAATCCTTTCAGTCAAAAAGGCTGCAGGGGGCAAACTGATGACTGTGAAGTCGTGACAGGTCACAAACACAGTCCCAGTTACAGCACTGAAACTCAGTTAAGCTGGGCAAGGCCTTTTAGAGTACACATGTTATGTAAATGAATGAGTGCAGCTAGAATACCAACTTCTGAAATTCCTGGCAGGTCTAGGGTATGGTACGTTTCCGTATGACAATTGGTACAGTGGCCTTAGAGCAGTTCTAGGAATATTCAGCAACTTATAAAGAGATTCTAGGTAGACCTGGAAATATATAAGCCCTAAAGTGGCTCACATGGCTTCCAAACAGACACACACCCACACATACACACACACACACACACACACACTCCCTCTCTCACACCTACCCCGAATAACATTTGGTCAGTCTGGCTCTGTCTTGGTAGATGTGACTATTATTTTATAGCCACAAATGTGTGTGGTGGGGTAAGAAGCATGTTTTCAGGATAAAAGAACTCACTTCTCTAAATCATAAATAATTAAATAATTTTCCCCAAACCAAAACAAATAAATTGGCTGGAGCACAATGGTCATGGACAATTCTGAAGAAGGCTACTACATAATATTAAAAAGAAAAAAAATTCCAAATCATGGCATTACTCCAAAATTAAATTTTGATAAACATCCAAATTATGGACAAATTCAGTTTCAATGTTGTAATATTTTATGGTTTTCAGTAGTTAATTTTTGTCATTCTGTTTGTAAAAGAAGTCTAAAGCCCTTTATTTAATTTAAAATTGTTTCCACTTATTTTCGCCTCCACTATAATCTCTCTTCAATTGAAGCCCTCCACTGTGAAGCTGCCAGTATGTGCAGGCAGACTTGGGTAGGAGCCATTGTTTGTGAATCTGCTCCACCAACTCAACCCCTTTATTCTGCTTTTTTTTTTTTTTAAAGAAAACAACAATGACAAGACCTCAAAGAGTAAATCAACAAAAGGTACATAAACATAGTTTATAACCTTAGGGCTTTGGGTTGTTACAATACCCCTCCTAAAGTAAGACGTTATTTTCATATTATATTTATTTTAAACAAAATTTAAACGGGTTCTCCAGCCTATTAAAATAAATGAAATGTATGATATTTCTATATATAGGTTAAAATAATAGAATTTTTCTGCAAAAACAGAGACAGTAATTACACTGAAATTGAAAAATTTGATAAGATCAAGGAAATGCATTTAAGCCATCTTCAGATAATAGTTTTCCCCAAATTGCAAGTCACATTTGCTTTGGAATATTCTTCTTTAGGGATTTAAAAAATACACCATACAGACCGTCTAATTATTATCTTAGTTATTTAAAAAAACTGAAGGAATCTTTTCACTGAAGTAGCGATGATAAAGGCATTCAGGGATGATAAAATGACATTTGCAAATATGTGTGACTGAACCAGACAAATTCCTTTACTTCCTCTTCCTGCTTCCTGAACACCATGGACAACACAGTGCCAAAGCAGGACTCATCGGTGATGAGTAAATATAGCCCATGGCTGCCGTGGGATTGTAGGATGAGGCAAGAGCATCCTCACCCTTCTCATTGTAAGGCATACATGTAAAATATGTTTTGTGACTTGCTTTAAAAGGGACTCCTGACGTCTGGAACTATAGTGACTGCCTGCAACATTCATTTTCAGAAATACAGGGAAATTTCTGTGACACCATTTCTAACTTTAGAAGTTAACAGGGAGCAAAAACGTACAGTGTGAAATTCACATTGAAGAGGAATGTGGATCTCGGTAGTTTAATACACCCAATTGTGCATCCATAAACATCCATACTTAGTACAATCTTTGTGCTGTCCTTAAAAGTAAAGTCTCTTTCTTTTGAATTTTAATAGCACCGTCTGTTTAATGAGTAATGGTAATTTTTATGTGCATTATATATAATTTGCATGAGTAAGCTATATCATTACCATTGTACTCAGTCCCTTGAGGTCAAAGACCGTAAATGTGTGTTCATTTCCTCCATAATAGCCTGCTCAGTGCTTTACATTTATGGGAAAACTTGAAGCATTACACAGATTTCAGTACACCAAGAGCCTGTTATGTTTTTAAAAATATTACACCACAAACAAAAAGTCCTAAAACAACTACCAGAGTATTACATTACCAGCAATATTGCTTCATTACACTGTAGTTTTAAGAGATTCTTTAAATTTACCTGTTAAAATGTATATACTCAGAGTACTACTCACATATCAAATTTTTTTATTTTGGTGAGTTACTATTTATTGGACAAATCCTTTACTTGACTTTCCTGTTTTCATTTAGTCAATATTATTATAATACAGTTACATTCATTACGGACTTTTTATATGCCAGACATATTTCTTTTCTTAATTCATAATAGTAATAAAGTCACAGCATTTTATTTTTAAATATATTTTATTGATTATGCCTTTACAGTTGTCCCATTTTTCCTCCTTTTATTCCCCTCTGCCCTGCACCCCCTCACACCAGCACACCCCTCTTAATTCATGTCCATGGGTCATACATGTAAGTTCTTTGGCTTCATCTCCTATACTATTCTTAACCTCCCCCTGTCTATTTTGTATCTACCATTTGTGCTTCTTATTCTCTGTACCTTTTCCTCCATTCTGCCCCCTCCCTCTCCCCACTGATAACCCTCCATATGATCTCCATTTCTGTAATTCTGTTCCTGTTGTAGTTGTTTGCTTAGTTTGTTTTTGTTTTTTCTTAGGTTCAGTTGCTGATAGTTGTGAGTTTGTTATTATTTTACGGTTCATAGTTTTTTATCTTCTTTTTCTTAGATAAGCCCCTTTAACATTTCATATAATAAGGGCTTAGTGATGATGAACTCCTTGAACTTGACCTTATCTGGGAAGCACTTTATCTGCCCTTTCATTCTAAGTGATAGCTTTGCTGGGTACAGTAATACTGGATGTAGGTCCTTGCCTTTCATGACTTGGAATACTTCTTTCCAAGCCCTTCTGGCCACTGAGGTTTCTTTTGAGAAATCAGCTGATAGTCTTATGGGCACTCCTTTGTAGGTAGCTTTCTCCTTTTTTCTTGCTGGTTTAAAGATTCTCTTTTTCTCTTTAATCCTGGGTAATGTAACTATTATGTCCCTTGGTGTGTGCTTCCTTGGGTCTAACTTCTTTGGGACTCTCTAAGCTTCCTGGACAACCTCCAGGACAAATTTAAACATTTCAACATCTAAATCATAAGGGTGCCAGAAGGAGAAGAGGAAGAGCAAGAAACTGAAAACTTATTTGAAAACATAATGAAGGAGAACATCCCCAATCTGGCAAAGGAAATAGACCACAGTACTTTAAACATATGTGTTTTTTTTAAATTAAATTTCTCCAGGTGGCATTGGGTAATAAGATTTCATAGGTTTCTGTCCATGGACAGCATGTACATGGGGGCATATGGGAAAGTTTCCTCACTCTAGAAGGGGAAACAAATCAAATACTCTTTCTTTTTACAATGGAATACTGTGTCTGTGTCTAAAGGCAGGCATTGCTGCAGCCACATTGTAATTATGAGGGGCACTAGCCTGAGGAGGAGAATAAGACTCTAAAGATGGCGGAGCAGATAGATGTACATTACCTGGGTACTTGTTAACAACACTGAACTGGTAAATTGGTGCATTAAATAATTCTAAAGGAGCCCTAATTAGGAGGTGCTGGTTATGTGAGAAAAAAGATGTTCTTCATTGTTTGTTTTGAATTAGATTTTCATTGTCAAATCAGACTTTAGGAAAGGCAAAGGGTTGAAAGTAAGAAACTCTAAAATGTGGAACTGGGTGAGTGAAGGAGTTACCGTAGGATCACTCAGCTATGGGCTGCAGGTCAAACCTGACTTGCCACTTGTTTTTGTAAATACAGTTTTATTGATAACCAAGCTGTATTTATCTTATCATACATAGATGATATGTATCGTAGTTATGATTTTTAAAACCGGCAATGCTTTGGGTTTTGCAGGCTATGTGCTCCTTATTGCCACCACTGAATCCTGACATTCCAGCATAAAAGAGCTACATCTATATGCTGGACTGTCAGAATGCAGTGGTTGCAATAAAGAGCACATAGCCTGCAAAACCCAAAGCATTGCTGGTTATAAAAACTGTCACAGAGATATAAGGTACAGCACAGGAAATATAGTCAATAATATAATAATCCTTTATGGCACTAGATGGGTACTAGACTTACTAGGAGGATCACTTCATAAGGTATAGAAATGTCCAATCACTAGGTTATACAGCTAAAACTAATATAACATTATATGTCAATTGTAATTAACAATGAATCTTAAAAAATAAAAGGAAGTAGCAGTTATGAGAATGAGAAGGGAAAAAAAGCGTTTCCTACCTGGTCTTTTACAGAAAACGTGTGCCAACTCCCAAGTGGAGCACAGGATGCTGATGACCCAGTTAGGTGTTTCAGGCCTGGGAGATGACGACCCTTGTTATGAGCTTGTGAAACAGTCACTCAATTTCCACCTGTTTCTCAAATGTAGTATTGAAGGGAGTATTTTTTAAAAGGAGAGAGAATGCATCTGTATAATGACTGATTCCTGTTTTTTAGTAAAGTCTCATAAGAAAAAACCCAAGTTAGATGAAGTTGGCTCATCAAAAAGAAAGCAGGCCAGGAGGAACATACAGTGAGTACCCCTTACCTACCAGTGATGTGTTCCCAGAGCCCAACCGGGTGCCTGAAACTCAGACAACACCAAACTCTGTATGTACTATGTGTTTTCAAAGACACTAAGTCCTCACGTAATGCCCTCAGTGGGATTTTTGGGAACTGTGACTATAAGTGAAATGACTAACGAGGAAACCGATATCACCATAGGCTAATGATATAAGCAGGAGTTAAGTTCTTACAGAGTATTACTGGTCAACCAAAAATTACCAAGCTCCTAAATTAAGACTCAAAACACTTCAATATTAAGCACTGAAGTAAAAGAAAGCTATATATATATTTAGGAAAGATTAACAAAAACAAATACGATCATTATTTTCCAACCAGCTTATTCCAGTTCAGGGTCATGGGTGCGTGGAGCCCAAGGCAAAAGGCGGCAGGACATGAGACAGGAACCTGTCCTAGACGGGACGCCCTTCCATGGCAGGTGCATCACAGCCACCCCCACACTCACTCAGATTGGGACAATGCAGACACACCGATTACCCTCGTGGGCACATCTTTGGGACGTGGGAGGGAGCCAGAGGACCCAGAGGAAAGCCACACAGACATGGGGAGAACACACCAACTACACGCAGACAATGGTCCTGACCAGCGGTCAGTTTTCTTTCCTCATCAACATTGTAATGAAAGGAGTCAAAGGGCACAATATTATTCAAAGGCTCGTACATACATACCTATTACAAAGTTTAATTTATAAAGTAGGCATTGTAAGAGATTAACAATAGTAACTAATAATAAAATTGAAACATTGTAACAGTATACTGTGATAAAAACAATGTGAATGGCTTTGGGGCCATTATTAAGTAAAATAGGGTCACTTGAACACAAGCACTGAAACACCTTGACCGTTAAGCTGGTAGCTCGCTCTGTGAGAAGTCGAACAAAGGGAAGATTCACGTCCCAGTAGGAGAGAGGACTTCACATGATTTCCTCCCACTACTCAGATCATTGCCTGATTAAAACTTATGAATTGTTTATTTCTGGAAATTCCCATTTAGTATTTTCGGACCATACCTGACCATGGGTAAGTAAAACCATGGAAAGCAACACTGTGGAAAAGAGGGGAGAGTACTGCACAACTTTTCCAAAAAAAAATTGTGGCATACAATAAAAATGAACACTTTGGAGTTGTAGAGTGCTGGAAATTTTAAAATTTCCCATTTCACACCCTAGTTGATGGTCGATGAGCCAAAGAAGCAGGAAATTTAGCACGAAAGTTGGCAAAACATAGATGAATGTGGCTAAGAGGGGGAAGTATGTGACATTGCAAAGCATCTGGCTGTGCACTGGATTGGCAGGAAACGAATCGCCACTTGCACACTAAATTAGAAAGAAACTCACGCTAAAGAAGCCTAAAATGTGTTTCAAAACAAATCTAATTCTTCAGCTCTTCCGGTCATCCTTGTACCCTTACATTTAGACACCAAAAAGTTAATTGCTAGCCACATGCTTTCCCTCCTTAATAACAGAAACACTATTTTCTTTAACTGTTCCATATACACACATACTGGCATATCTGTGTTACGTATGTGTAATTCCTATTGGCCTGGAACACTCTGCCACCATGGTATCCTCGGCACCCAGGATATTCCCAGACAGAGAGCCATGTTAATGAAAGGAAAATATTGAAGAGGAGGTATGGGATAAAAAGCAACATGCCAAATAACAGATGTACTGTGTGCGGTGTGGACAAAAATGGGGCCACACACTAAACTTGCCAAGCTCAGGGAGGCCTGCATGGCAGGCGTCACAAAGTCAGAGACCGAACGTAACCACATAGCGTGGCCTGAAACAATAACTTTCTAACTAAAAGTGTGTCATGGCGGGTAGTCACATCCTAGGCCTGTAGCTGGCTTTCTGGTCAAAGGTCAATCCTTACCTTAACTAAGCCTGTCTACTGACTTTTTTTTTTTTTTTTTTTTTTTTTGCATCTAAGATAACATATGCTTGGAATGTCAGAGTAATCTCCCCTTTTTCCAGGCCCCTCAGGGCATACCTATTAGGTAGGATACATAGTAAACCAAGGCAGGGAGGAGGAAGGGGATATGTCTCACCCACTAACTCAATAGTCGTGAACCTGGTCCGATAATGTTGCCAGGGTTCAAACCTGGCAATATAAGCACCATGAAACACCATGCTAACATAGGAGGAGGGAAGTCCCTGAAATTCTGGGTAGCATTTCTACTATCTGGGAAAGAAAGCCTTTGAAACTGTCCTTTCACCTCAAGGCCTGAAAGGCAGGAGAGGGTCCACAGTGGCCAAAGGAAGAGGCCCATAAAACAGCTTTTGTTAATTGCTTACCTCTGGTCACTGTTTTACAAGGGAGTCCCTACTGCTTACAGAAGGAGCCCACAAATAACTTTGGGTAACTGCCCCAACTTTCATTAATTACCTTCAGTCATATCTGTTTTACAATAAGATGTATAAATGGAGCATGGAGCAAGATAAGGATTCAGGCTAACAGACCTCCCCACACACACCTAAGTTTGGGTAGTCACGTCCCTCTGGGAAAGGTGGCACCACCTTTTCCCATCAATTAACATCTTCACCTGCCCTGCCAACTATAAAAGTCCTCAGAACAAAGGACTCTCTCCTGGATCTCAGGCAGCCTGGCCTGGTGCGCTTGCCACCCCAGCCTTTGGCCACCCTTACTTTCATCAAACTTACCCTGCTTTGCCTATGTCTTTCAACACCCCCCTGCCCCGCCCACCTTAGCTAGGCCATTATCTTCGATGAGAACAGATCAGCCATAAACCCTACTTGCAATCAGACGAATTCGCTGATGTACATTTTACTGTGATGTCAAGAAGAACCGATTTCCTGGGAGTTTCTTCCATAACACACCCACAGCGCAAGAGCACCAGACCACAGAATCCCTCATTGTTATCTTTGTCCTCAAACACCATCTCTGTGTGCTGTAAATGTGAATTGTTAACTATCTTATACCCATCAATGCTTTAAAGGAGACATTTTTCTCTCCTTTTTATTCTTTGCCCAGTCTAGGAGATCTCCTGCCTTTGCCTTCTCCTGCCTCCCTAATACACCACCAACGGACTTTATGGAACACCCCCCCACCCCATTTTGTCTTTTCCTTTGTTTTTAATGTGTAACATAAGCTGCAAAACTGCCATTCTCTGGAGCACTTTCTAAATCTGTTGAGATTTTGCTTCCCAGCTGTTGTCAACTTGGCTCAAATAGACTCATAAAAATTCTCTACTGGTTTGGATGTTTCTTAGGTCAACAGTACATTTGAAACTCTCAAATATGTATCCAGGGTATATACAGAAGTTATCCAGCCATGCAATATGACAAATAGAGACATTTATTGAAGGAGATACAAGATACAAGAAACATTGTACATAGCACAATGATGCCTCAGTCCCCTTCAAAGTAGGCACCTTAGGACCTCACCTAGTCTCTCAATTGCCATCAGCTGCCACGTTGTATTTTCCTGAATCTCACCATGGTCCGAAATCTCTTCCCATTCAAAGGTGATTTTAGTTTTGGGAAAAGCCAGAAGTCACAGGGCACCAAATCTGGGCTAGCTATAGGGGGGCTGAGTCACCTGGGTGATTTGATGTTCTGCCAAAAAACTCTGCACTAATCATGATGTATGTGCAGGTGCATTGTTGCGATGCAGCTGCCAATCACCAGTTGCCCGTAGCTGTGGCCCTCTGAATCATCTGAATAGTTTTCAGGGAGGAATGTTCAAGCTTAATGTAAAATTTGAGGCAGATTAGTTACTCTACTCACCCAGTCATTTTGAATGTGACAGCCACATAGTACACATGCTCATTCAATGCCATCTACCATCCTCACTGACTAGTACAGTGAAGTCATCATTGCTTATGCTTGTGCATTCCAGTCCACTCTCCTTGGCTGCCAGGCTACATAAAGGTTAAGCAAAACATTCTTATTATATTCACAATGGTTGGACTTTTTTCAGACAGACCTCGTACCTTTGGTTAAGGGCAAGAAGGCGATACACAAAATAAATATGCTAAAATTTGTTATGAGTAATTTTTATTTCAAAATAGTTTTATATTTTCAAAAATCACCAAAAAAATTTCAGAGCTATTCAGAATAATCTCTTCCTTCCGTATGCTATTATTTTTTCATGCCCCATGAACGTGTGACCTGCCTTACGTCTGTGCTGGCACCCGTGATCAGTGGAAGCTGCCTCAGAATGAAGACTTGACTGTGAAAATGCCCCCACAATCCATGGTAGTAAACTCATAACAGGTTAAAAAAAACAACAACACAGAAACTACTTCTCTCAATGACCTTGCCTACTAAAGTTTCCTCAAATGTTTGTGTTAATGCCTCAGATTACAAAGTTGAAAAAAAATCTCTTCTTTGCAGAATACCTATTTGTAGAAACACAGACTTTACCACAAGGGTGTCACCACATCGACGAGGAAAAGGTAATAAAAATTAAGGATTAACTTAATTTATCTAACAAAGTCATTTAATCTCTATGTGGTTACCAGAATTGTATGCATTTTTTAAGCTTTCTTAATTACTGTGTGTTTTATCGTGAGTTTAGCCTTTGCAGACTGCAGAAAGTAAATAATTTAAATCCAAAGTCAATATAACATATCTCAGAATCCAGGAAAGGAGCTGATACCGTGAAGAGGAGAAGCACAGAGGAGAGGAGGAAAATGCCTTACTTTCCAGTGTGGTAGGGGCAGGATAAACTGTATCAGGTTAAACTCACTAAGAGTGGGGAGCCAGTCCCGACCAGTGTGGCTCAGTTGGTTGGAGCCTCTATCCCAAAACCATAAGGTTGCTGGTTCTACTCCCAGTCAGGGCACATACTTAGGCTGCAAGTTCAATCCCTGGTCCAGGCATGTACATACAGTAGGAAACCAATTAATGCTTTTTCTCTTGCATTGATGTTTCTCTCTCTTTCCTCAAGGACAATTAAAAAATGTCCTCAGTGAGAAAGAAAAAGAAAAAAAGAGAATAAAGGGTCAAATTCTTGGTGACAGAAGATGAGACTTTGGGTGATGAGCACACAATGCAATATACAGATAATGTATTGTGCAATTGTACATTTGTAGTATATATAATCTTTTTACCAATGTCACCCAATAAATTTAATATACATGTGTGTTTGGGCTATGGGGCAGGAGAGAGAGGGGAAGGACTGAGCCCATTAAAAAGTCAACATAAGTGAAGGTCTCCATTCAAAATGAATGAGAGCAAAAGACCTAACCATGCGGAGAGTTTGATATACCTAGAAAATGTTCTAAGCCCTTTATATCTGCTTCATTTAAATATAACAATCACCCTGAACACTGAATACTTTCATCTTATTTGCAAATGAAGAACCAACGTTTCCTGAAGAAATAATTTGTCCAAAATTAAATCTGCTGATAAATGGTGAAGGGTGTAATTGAGCTCCATTTGCATGTGAGGCCTGGGCTCCTTCCTGCCAACACCCCCACCCGCATTAAGTGCTTCTCAGGAAGACAGAAGGAAGCATGGGTGCGAAGAGTGGCAGAAGCACGTGGAGAGGAGAGAACCTGATGAAAGGGCGCAGGCAATTAGGGGTCCGAGAGTCATGCTGCGGAGCTTGTATTTTATACTTAGCATATTTGATTGGAGGTAACAGAAGTCTCTCAAATGAAGGGGAGCATTGTTTTGGAAAGATTATTCTGGTGAGGGTGCTCTCATTGAAAGCACCATCCTTCACCATGGGCCAGTTTTCAAAGGCAAACATTACTAAGAGAAGTAATACCTACAGTTCTTAAGACTTTAGTGTGAGAAAGATCCATCAAAGCTCACAGAAGAGATGGGTGAATGCAAGAAGGTAAAACTGGGCTCTGGAGGAAAACAAAGTGTCTGGACATAGTTTCATCTCTCCAGATTTTGAGTTTTTCCAGGTAACAGTGTCTGGATTGGACAAATCTGAGCTGGAGGAAAATGCAAACACCCAATATCCTCAACTCTGTGACTTTACCATTATCAATCCATCTGCTCAGAATAGCCTATCACCCTCCTATACCCACCACTTACTCACTCAAATTCTAGTCATCTTTCAAAACTGAGTGCAAAAATCACCACATTCATGAGATCTACCCTTTCTGGTTAGTTCGATTCCATTTTTAAAGGATGCTGTGGTTATTTGTGATTCTCTCATCTTTCATTCCAAAGGCTGATGAATGGAACACCACCAGGATGCACAAGTCTCAGGATGATCTATCTACATGAACAGCATCCCTCTGGTTTTGCAGAGCGCATCCTGCCTGGCTCTGTAAGGCAGGCCTACCTCTCTCCCAGACAATGAAAGCATTGCTTCTGCTTCCTTCACGTCTCACACAGTCACTTTCTTAGTCCTAATAATCATCATCCATGCTGCAGTATGGCACATAATCCTATTTAAAGTCAATTTACAATTATAAATTATATCAAATGCACAAAAAGAATAGAGTAGAATACAGTGAAGATCGATCCATCAGGTAAGATTCCATATTTGACACATATTACCATTTTGTTGAATGTGCTTTGGGTTATGCTTTGTAAGTCATAAAACATTGTCCGTATACATGGAATTGACTTTTTATCTCTTTCCAGCCTTTTCCTCCATTCCTCTCCAAACTCACAGGGGTCTTTTGAAAGCTCCAAGCCTATTCCCCTTGATTATATACTGGCTGACAGTTATTTTCCTGCAAAAACTCATTCTTGATTGCTTTAAAAATGACTTGACACCATTTATTTGACTTCCCCAAAATTTAGTGTGTTCAGAACACTGAATAGAATATGATTCTGGGCACACTTTTTCTTAATGGACTGTTAGTCAGAGCTTCCACTCGGCATTGCACCAAGGTATTTTCACAGAGCTCTTTGCCTAAATATTTACTGAGCTCTGCTGATTTTTATCCCAAGTTTCTTATGTAACACAATACTGTTGTACAGCACCTTTTACTTTCAAAGGCCTTTTTTTTCCCACCCACCCTTATAACAATTGAGAAAAATTGAAGAGAACAGGTTCTTCTCACTGTTTTATAGCTGAAACAAACCCAGGAACAGAGTACATAAGAAATAAGCTGAAGGTGTTTCAATCCACAAGGGATAGCACAAAGAAATTATCTCGACATTTTACAACTGTGTCTTCAGAGAGCTTCAGTTCTACTGCTTGAATCAAACAAACAAAAAAAAAACTTTCTTAAGAGTAATCTTGAGATCTTTTGTTATTTTAGCATTTTGAATTTTTTTCAATTCCAGATAAATTTTGTTTGTATAAAAAGGACACAGGCTAAAACCCTGATAGTTAAAGATACCAGATACAAACTTCTAAAAGCTAGGCTGTTATGCTAAATCTTATTCATCTCATTTTTTAGAAAAAAATATTTATAACACCATTTACCACTGAGGAAATTCAGGTTTATAGTAAATACATATCTTTTCTAAGATCACAGATTAGGTCAAGGTTGGGAGCCAGGTCTGTTTGAAAAATACCCATATCACTCTGCATATGGTCTTCAATAGTTTTCTCTGGGTTAATTATTGAATCAAACAATCTGGATGGTTCATTATTTGGGAGCTTCCTCAGTCCTTACGGTGAGTTTGAGGCAGAACAATGCAAGTTGCATCATTTGTTACATGGTAATGGTAGCTCCACCTGCCGTCCTGTGAACTGAGGAGAATAAGACACTTGTGTTTGTTTTTTATTGATTACTATCTATGAGACTGACAACTGTAGAAAATTGTGTAAATACAGAAAAATCGATAAAAAATAGTTTTCAACTCAATTCCAGCTACTGAAGATATCAGTCAATACTGTTTTTGAGGAGAGGTTTAGAGTTTTAACCACCTTTGTTATTTGGCCAAAGTTATCATTGATAGTGGTCTAATCCCATAAGTTTTGTGGGTTTTCTGACTTTTTAAACTTATGGGTAGTATACAATATATTTACTATTCTAAATAAGCTAGAAAGGTAAGGCAAGTCATTTCACAACAAGGAAGTTTTAGGAAATAGTATCATATATAAGGATACATAATATAATGCAATGTCTAGTAAATTGATTGTGTGGATATTACATAATGAAAAAAATGAGTCATGATTCAAAAGGCCTGAGGTCTACTCTTTTTATTATTCAAACAAGTGACGTATCTTCTCTGAGCCTGTTTCCCCGTGATTTCAATAATGTCAGGGCCAGATGATCTCAAACATTCCCTGATTTGATGCTTTTTTAAATTCTCATTCTGCTAAGGATTTTCAAGCCATGTGTGAGTGGATCTAGCAATTGCTGTGATATTTTATCACAAATTAGAAAATATCATTAGAATTTTACCCAGGTATTGAAAATCATAGACTTTGCAAGTAGTTTGGGAAGAATAAACATAATCACATGGCTTATGAAACAACTTTTACAATTAAATGGTAAAATTTTGGCAGTTAAAATTAATGTTTGATATCCTAAAAGCTGAATCAGCTTTGTTTGTCAAGTTGATCAAAACATTTCTTGATTTAGAAAGTCTACTCAAATAAATGATAGAGTGTATTTACAAATCAACTGAGTATTGTTAGTAGATTAGTTTGAAAGTAAATTTACTATTTCCAAGTGAAAAGGTTTTGTCTAAATTATAAAAATAATTACATATTTTACCAAAGCATTAACAAATTAATAGTGTATACATTAACCACTTTTTTATCTGAGGTTTTAAAGGATCTTTGTTAATGCCAAAACAATTCCTCAATTATATTATTTTGTGATATCAAAAGAAAAAATTTGAGACCGATATACTTGCTAACATGTTAACAAAATTCAGTCATATTTGTTTTTTAATATCGAATACCTTCTGATTACTAAAGCAACAAATGTAAGTCATTCGTATGACTACAGGAATTTATAACCAAAATGTAACCATCAGAACTGTTAAAAAGATGAAATCTAGACATGGACAGGGATCCACCCTTCTCCCTGGGTGGGGCCTGGGCTTTTCATTGCATGACATTAGTGCAAATCCTTTGGCCTCTATCCTCTACCTTCAGGTATCGATTTCTTTCTTTTCTTTTTCTCTTTCTTCCTTTTCGCTCCCAAAAGAGGGCATGCTGCAGCGCTTTTGGGTGTGTGCATCCCTTAAGAAGGAAATACCAGGGAAAGGATTTGGCCTGCACTCCCTGAGTACTGAAGGTATACAGGCTGTGTTTGGTGCTGTGGGGGATGCTCTCTTGAGGGAGGATTAAGATGAGGATTTTTATTGGATCTGAGGAGAAAAAAGCAGAAAGTCACAAAGCCATGGAACGAGGCGTATGTGATCAGTGCCAGAGAGAGGTAGGAACACAGAGGATGGGAAGAATCTTAAAAGGACACATGTATCCAGCTGCCCTATCCATCCATAGTTTTTTAGCATTAAACAGTACATTCAAAATCATTTAGTCCAAACATTGCCGAGAACTTTTCTGCATATTAACAGAAGAGCTAGAATCCCTTTCTCACATTATTTCTCCACCTCCAGTTTTTAAACATCTTGTTTCAGTCTTCAAATTTGAGAACTCTGGCCCCTCACACTTCTTCCTCATAGCTCTACCCTGACTTCTAGTGCAGGTAAGACTAGAATTTCCTTCCCGACACTGCAATGACTTTCTAATTTTAAAACTCATCATCCTTTTCTCAATGTGTGTGTATTTGTGTGTGTACGAATCATTATAAGGAGAATCTGTCAGAGAAAATCAAGGATGTTTAGAGAGGAAACTTACTTTGGAGAAGGAGGTGAATTTGATTTTCCATCAGCTACGTTTGCAGTAGAAGCAAGATTTCAGAAGCAAAGTTCCCAAAAGAAAAATGGGATTGGGGTACCTAATCTACTGTAGATCGTAACTATAGAAAAAAAACTGAAAAGTGGTAGACACTGATGTGTGAAGAGCTAAGTCTTTCCAGAGCATAAAACAGTGAGAAATGGTGAGAAATGATTCAAGATAATGGCTCTTATTTACAGAAATAAATAAGTTCTGTAGGAACTTATAAATAAGGAGGAAGTGGAGACAAGGAAGGAACAAAGAATTAAAAAGAAAGAGAAAGAGGGGAGAAGGAAAGAAGGAAGTCAGATTATGAAAAAGAGAACCAGGAAAAAGCAAGTCACAGAAGTTTAGAAAGGTGAGAGGTCAAGGAACACTGGTGGTCAATTTAAATCAATCAAAATCATACTTTTTTTTTTTTACCACATTTCAAAATAAACTCTAGATGTTTTAGAAAGGTAAATATTGATAAAACACAACCTATAGAGAAAAGTAACATAAGTGAAAGAAGAAAAATCTCTACCAGCTCTGTGAAGATATGTATTATCAACTTTGAAGCAAAAAGCAAAAATAAATCACAAATAAAATTTATATATGTATATATAAAAATAAATGTACAAGTAATAAAATAAGTTAAAAAGAAAATGACACACTAGGGATATATTAATACCAAATGCAATTGGAAAAATGTAAATATTTTCTTTTATTTATCAGTGGAAGATAATTATTATGATGAATAATTATTAATGATCAAATATAGTAAATTTTAAGTAATTAAAATATTAGCATAAAATTAACTTCTTAATTATTTAATAATGTGGGTTATGAAGTCAAGGTCCTAGTAAGTAAGACCAATTAAAAAGTAATTGAAAAGGTAATTCAAAAAGAAGAAAATACAAATAGTTTTAGCAAGAGTTGCAAAAATTATTCAATCAAAAGTATACATTTTACAGCACCATGGAGGGCTCTTTAATAATAACAAAATGAAAGAAACATTTTAAAACACTAAAACCCAGGTGTGAGGAGGTAGCCAGGAAACTGGTAAAATTACATACCACTTCTAGCCTTAAAAACTGGTCCAACAACTGTAGAAAACAATGTAACCAGGCATAGCAAGAATATGATGATATCTATCCTTATGAGTGTGTTTAGTCCTAGGAATCCTGAGGAAATAACTGAAGGGAGAAATAAAGAAAATAAGTTTCAAGTACTTTCGGTAGAGTTCTAAGGCAAATGTTCATGATTCATAAAGATAGAAATAGATACCGGATTCTTTCATCGTATCTATGTATTTTTAGAGTTTACAAACCGTTTTCCCTCAGTTTTAAATTACACAATAATACATTTGGCCAAGTATCTTTATTCCTATTTTAACGGTAAGGTAGAAGTATTATAACCCAAGGCTATAGAGCTAATGTGTAACAGAGCTGGGTTTTGAGCCCAGGCCAAAACAATCAAACCAGCTCACAGTTTAAAGAGTGATTATGTGTCATCTAATCTTTTCAATTCAGTCTCCGCCCCTCCCCTCCCTCTCCTTCTCCTGTGTCCCAGTTTGCCCAACCCCCGACACAGCATAATGCTAATTCCTACAAAATCCAAGATACAGTTTTACGATGGGGCTTTGAATCTCTTTCTTTTCTAATTAGCACATTTATAACCTTATTGTATGGTAACAATCTTCTCAACGTGTCTTTCACCTCTCTGTGTCTGTTCTCTCCCACCTATAATTCACCTGTACACAATCATCAAAAAAATCCTTTTTCGGATTGAAGTACCCAGGCCTTAACATCCATCCAATACTAAAGAAACACGTAAGGGCTAATTTGAGTGCTTAATTCTGTAGAGCTTCCCTGAAAGGTGTTTGGAAGACATTCTTGGTGATTTTCCCAGAGCTTGGCAGCTTACTCTGCCAACGATGAAACCAATTCCTGAAGATTTGAACAGTTTGAAGACGACACTTAACAAAACCCAATCTAAGGCTGAAACAGCTAGAGGTTTATTGATTACTGATTGCTTTCTTTTTTCCTTCCTATTTAACTTTTATATCTGCTTTCAAGTGTTACTTCAGATGCAAACCATCAAACACCTACTTTCCAAAACAGCTCAGTGCATACTTCCCGAGTGAAGTCAGCACAGGTGCACAAGCCCTTTCCATTAGAATATTTCAAAAACACATCAAACTTATTGTCAGCCTCTTTCAAATTCTGGAATTTTGCAGAGTACAAACAAAATTAGAATTTCAATGTTCCTCGGAGTCTTTTAGTCAAGAAAAAAACAATACACTTTCAGTAAGCATAATGAAAAGACAAATCCCTATAAAAAGTATCTCAAGGTATTCAACTTTTAGACAAAATTAGCAAACATGTGGTACTTAATACATATTTATGACTATAAAGTGAAACTATTTGTAGCAATCAGAAAATTCTTTTCAAATGTTAGCCCAAGTCCTTAAGGTCTCTAAAGAATGGTACCTATAACTATCAATTTGCAGAGTACCCGTCTGAAAATGTGCAGGTCAATGTGGTTAAGGTTGGAGAAATATAAATTTAAAAAAGCATACGATGTGCTAATTATGTGTCAGCACCTGAAGCCATCCATTCATTCACTCACCTAGTTATATTTAGCCACCTTTAAACTTCACAAAATACTTCTAAGATAGGTCTTCTTGATATTCCCATTATATTCAGAGGCACTGAGATGTTAAGGTAGCCAGGACCACAGGGTAAGCCTTAGAGCTGGGCTTCGAACCCAGGCTGTCTCAGCACATGTTTTTTAACCTTGCGGTACCATTGCGTTTCTATGCTTTGTTTCCCCTAATAAAGAAAAAAATCATACTTGCAGTAGTTGCTGATATCTCTCTGTCACTGGCTTAATCTTTTTGATATGGAAGTAGGATATAAATTATGTATTAATTCAACATATCAAATCAAGTTGTCCTCAAGATTCATTGCCTGGGAAGAAACTCTGTGGGGCTTACCACTAAGCATTGAATTTGCATTCTAACTACAAGAACACTGATGGGTTTACTTGAGTTTTAGCTTCTCTCAAATAAAAAGTGTTGACCAACACTCCTTGTAAGTGCTAACATTGTACAGAATGCCCCAACATTACTCTCTCTGGGTAAAGTTTACATGGCAGAATCCCATTAGAAAAACTGAAGAAAGGAAACTATATAGAAAGGTGTGTGTGTGTACACAGGTAAATATATGTTTGTGTGTTTATTCTTAAGTCCCCCTCATACAGCTGTTGACATTCTCTCAATGGGGGGGTGGTAAGCAGTGCCTTCAAGTGGCTCTATGACCAGTGGACATTAACAAACTGTCATAATAGGACCACTTACAAGGTTTGATGTTAAAGAGTAGCTTTTGCTTTCTCAGTTTCCTTCTTTGTAAAATGAGGAAAGTCATAATATATTATGAAGGCTTAAATGAGATATTACATGCAATGCTATTGTGAAGAGATTTTAAACAAACCTTCATTAATTCATTTGCGTTTCACTTTCCCGTTGTTTTGTTTAGAACTGTGCTAAAGTTAAGACATAAGCATATACAATATTAATGTTGACTATAAGAAACTTACAGTCACTTAAGGGAGAATCAAATATTATATATAAAATATTCCTCTTTTTGCATAATGGAAAACATTTTGAAGGGTTCTGCTAAAGTACTACCCCATTATGGTTAAAACATATTGTAATGTGTTTCTTGGTTTGTAGAAAGTCATGAAATTTTCTAAGGGTGAAAAAATAGCTTACTAGATCAAATCAAACAAAAACTAAGCAAAAAAAATTTACTACGATCTAGAACTAGAATAGCTAGACCAGCACCCACCCCACAGTGAGGAACAAAAGTTGAAATTTCCACATTAATCTTGGGCAGGTAAAGCACAGTAAAGTGGTCCAGGCACACTGCTCCCAGCAATAAAAATTGCAAATTCTCCCTAGAGAAGCGCACTCTTGGTTTAAGCCTTCAGCATTCCGACCAATTATGATGTGGCAAATATGAGACCATTTTGATCATCCAAGAAAACAAAAAAAATGAACTTTACTCATTAAAATCTAGACAAATAAAAACAATCTTAGATTCTTAAGGATTTTTAATTAAATGTATTGGAGTGACTCTGGATAGTAAAATTATATATATAATGTGTACAATTATATAAAATTATAGATTCAAGTGTACAATTCTGTGATACATCATCTGTATACTGCATTACTCACCCACCACCCAAAGTCAAATCTTCTGTCACTGTATATCAATATTTCAGATACTGGAATAGTAACATATATTTATACACACACACACACACACACACACACACACACACAGAGTAAGCCCTTCTCCAAGATGCCCACACCCTAATCCCTGAATCCTGTGATTAAGTTAAAGATATTGACTTGGGAGAAGAAATCTGTCGTCCAGGTAACCCTAAGGTGATCACAAGGGTCCTTATAAGAAGAAGTATGAGAGTCGAGGTCAGATGAAGAAATGCAATGATGAAAGCAAAGGGTGGAGTGTTAACAAGAGGTTTGAAGATGCTAACCTGCTGGCTTTGAAGGAGAAAAAGGGGCCATGAGCCCAGGAATCCAAGAAGCCTGTAGACAAGGAACCAGACTAGAGCCTCCAAAAGAAATGGATCCTACCACCTTGAATTAGGTCAGTGAGTCTGATTTTGAACTTCTGACTCCCAGAACTAACACTAAGAGTATAAGCCAAAGATACTAAATTTGCCCTAATTTGTTGTAGCAGCAATATAAAACTAATACAGCTGCCAAAGGTCCTGAGCGTTATTTCTATGTTTGTAAACACTTTTTTCAACAGTGAGAAACTTAGCTCCCAATATCCTCACTGCATTTACATTTTCATTCAATCTATTTTTTCTACCAACATATTCATTTATGTCCTATATCTTAAATGTTCTTTTCATGCAAATCCCCATGTATCAAACATTCTATAATTTTAGGATAAAAATGTCAGTACCATATAGGAAAAGTTTTTAAGCATAAATAGGATTTGGGCATGTCTAAAAAAACAACACTTTCAATACATTAAAGAACTTGAGAAAGATTGAGATTAAGCCTACGAGGGTGAAGGGACCAGAGAGGTAAGAAAATGATTAAGCAAGACACAAGTCTTAGAGGATAAAGTCAGGAATAGTGGAACTGATACGGGGATATGTTCACATGACTGAAATGCCAAATCAGAGAACTAGGCTCATCACATTAAACCCATTTTGATACCTCTTTGAAAGTGACGCTAAATCCTACTAAATTCAGGAAGGATGGAATGTAGGGAATAGGAATATAAGCAGAAAGGCCAATTAGGAGGCTACTGCATTAACTAGGGAAGGCATGATAGTGGCTTGGCCTAGTGTTAGAGTAAAGAAATTAGCTGGGAGAACTGGAAAGATTTGGCACATGTTGGGTGTAGAGTTGAAAGAGCTAAGTGGTAAGTTGTTTTCAGGATAAAGGAGGAAGGAACCAAGAAAAACTAGGAATTGAGCCTTGAGCACTCAGATGAATTGGAAGGGTCTCTTTACTTCAAAAGGTTTTCAGTTAATCTTGTTTTAAGCTCTACCCATGTAGCCCTCTCAGAAGTTCTTGGTATTGGCAATTTTGGAACTGTTCTGAGAGCTGATGGGCAATATTCTTGTTGGCTTCTCCATGCACTCTTAGTTTTTCACCTATGTCATGTATGAAGTTAGTCAATACTTATCTGCTTTTTCCAGATTCCAAAACTGTGAGGATGCCTATTGCCCATTGTTATTACATGTAAAACCCTCAGGACAATGCCTGGCATAAAGTATGTGTTATGTAAAGGTTAGCTACTATTGTTATTGTTCTGTTGTTTTATTAATTACAATCCTTTACTTCCACATCACTGCCAACTATGATGGAATTAACAATAGGCAAACATTATTCAATGTACATATTTAATCAGGAGTCTAAATATTGTGTGAGGTTTTTTTTTTTATCCCAGTTCAGGCTGAATCCTGGCACTTGCTTTAAGATGTCTTCTTTCTTCGGTGTAATTCTTCTCTAAAGGCAACCTGAAATAATTGTGAAAACATATAGTCTGACATGTTAGATTGCAGGATTTAATAGTCCAAACTCATTCAGAACAGGAAGACCCTTTATATAAATTGCCACAACTTCCTAAAAAGAAGCCAGTTTACTATCCTTACTTAAGTTTAAATATCAGGAACATTCTAACATGTGATTGTGGAATATCCATAAGACACAGCATCAAATGTGGAAATAAGTCAAGATTCTCAAAACTAAACTCACAGTTAAACATAATAGAATATGTAGGTTTAATGACCCAAGGGTTAAAATTTCTCAAAGCATGTCTTGTGGAATTCTTTTTTAAAAGTATGCTATTACATATTGGTACTAGCATACTAATATGCCAGAACCAATATGGACAACAAGTTTGTTTAAAACATGTTTGGCTACAGCTTGGAAAAATTAACCTACTTGTGTCTTCAATGTGCTTTTTATTGTTAATATCCATCTCAGAGGTGACTACAGGATGATAGTAAATATTATGAAGAAACAAGTGCCTACCTTATTTGATCACAATCATCCTTTTTATTTAAATATTTAATAGAATTTCCATGATCAGGCTTTGGAAAATGTGGATATAGACTGAACTTCACCTACAAGAGTTACAGTCTAACTGTGAATGAATGTCTCTTTTCTATTTAGTCCTGAAGAGCACAATGATGGCGGCATCTACAAATACCTCCAGTCAGGTAAATGTTCACTCATAGTTCAAGATACCACAGATTAGAATAAGTGCAATATTCTTACAAGGATTCACCAGTATGGGAAATCCATTATGGCTCAAAAATAATTAGGAACAGTGGCTGCAATTTTTCAACTTTTCATCAAAGAATGCAAGTGTTTTTTACAACTAAAGAGGGCAATCTCACAGCCTGGGCAACACATACTTTTAATTATATAAACAGTGTAACTTTTATATAACCTTGGAGCATCCTCAAGGAGGCTAAAACTAGGGTTTACAAGGATGGGTTCATAACTGTTCTAAGCTAGCTACTAGATAGAAACAGGCTTTGAGAGAATATTTATGTAATTTCTGAGCCACGATGACTAACTCCAAAGTAAAGGAGCATTTGGGGACAATTAACCTCCTTCTGTAACTGTTTCTTTTTAGGTACTCAGCTTTTAAAAAATAACAGCCATTTTTTATTAAATTCTCTTAAGGTAGGAGTTCATAGTTCTTTTTATCTAAGAGATTATCAGCGTGGGTGATGAGGGAGGGAGAAGAAAGAAGAGTAGAAAAGCCAAGTGTAAAGTACTAGAGGATGTCCTTGCCAGTTACCATCTAACCTCCAGAAATCTCAGCAAACGGAAGAGGGAGATTTTCCAGTTGGCCACTAAGTATAAATAAACCATTGCTTTGAAAATTCTAAGACTGTATATTCATTGTATGATCTGTTATTATCATCATAGTCTCAGTATATTCTACATTACTGTCTTAGAACTTCTAACTTGGGCAATACAAACTGACATATTTTACAATTTTTCTCCTGTTTGAGCAAACTATTTTATTTCTGATGAATGTACTAAGCCCAGAAGTCTTTCCGCACAAATTGAATATAAACTGCATGAATCAGATATGTATGTATGCGCATGTATATATGTGTGTATATCTACTAATTTATTACCTCAATTGGCTACAATTTAGAGAGATTACAAAATACAGAGTAAACGTAAAAGTAAAAGTTAAAGTATGATCTTATCTTCAAAATATAGTTTGAAAAACAAAGAATACAATCATGATTTTTCTTGCCATCAAGGGTATTTTTCCAAGAAATATAAAAAGTTTAAACATAAATCCATTTTGTTTATTTCTGAAAATAAAGTACCCATTTTCCATTTTAGTTGACAATTACTAGTAAGTTCTAAATCACAGCTTATAATCACCATCTGTGGGGAATGGTCCTGCCAACAGTCCACTGATGAGAAAAGCTTTGGACAAGTTATTCTCCAGACATTGTTGACAGTACTCTACATCAGACACAAGGATGGAGATTGGGCCTGGAGATGCTGTTAGAATGAAGCTCTACCAGTTAGGTACGGCAGCCAATGAAACCATTCTTTCAGTCGACAAACATTTATTATGTCTACATGTTAGGTACTGTTGTACGTGCCAGTAAACAAGACAGACATTGTTCCTTGGAACTTCCAAGTGGCATGAGATTGTTAATACAAAGTCTATACTACATGAATAATTCCAGATGGTATAAAAGAAAACAAAACACGATGATGGGATGGGATGGGATGTAGAGTAATATGAGTGTTTAGAAAGGGAAGTCAGAGCAGGAAAAAGACTATTGAAAGTAGTGATGCTGAACCGAAGCCTGAAACATTAGAGGATGTCAACTATGCAGACTCTGAGATAGCATTCTCGGAAGAAGAGACAGCAAGGCATACAGTGGGGAGAAGAAAAATAAACACTGTCACTGTGGTGTGTTGTCTCATGGACCTTCCACAATCATACATGAAAAAGTTCCAGATAATTAAACTTCACTTAGGAGAGTGGACTGAATGTTTTAGGAATTGACAGTGACTGAAATAATGAATCACCCTATCTTCCAAAAGTTTAGGTTATCAAATGCTGACTGCTAGCATGTTAGGCTTTAGTTTCCACATTAATCTTGTGTTGCCTTTAGAAAATAACTGCATTTAAAAAAGAAAATCATCCTGAATCAAGTGCCAGAATTCAGCTTGAACTAGAAAAAATGAAATAAAATAATACAAAAATTCAGACTTTAGATTAAATATGTACATGGACTCATGATCGCTTATTCCTAATCTTATTACAACTGGCTAGGAAACGACAGTGAAGGATTCCTAAAGTTAAGCCACAAAAACTTGTAAAATATAATTTTGTAGTAAACATAGTGAAATAACTAGCATTTCACTTACATATACTTTGGGCCAGGCATTTCTAAGAGCTTTGCTTTCAACGAAAATTATAGTAGTGATGCTCATAATTTTGGAATCTGGAAAAGCAGAGAGGCAATTGGTAACTCACTTTAAAGATAAAATAGGTGAAGAGCTGAGAGTTCCTGGAGAAGCCAACAAGAATCATGCCCATCAGCAGCTAGAATCTAGAACAGCTCAAAATTACATATATATGTCAAGAACCCCTGTAAGGGCTGCATAGGGTTTAAGCAGAATTAACTGAAAATCTGTTAAAGTAAAGAGAGACCTCCAATGCATCCAAGTGCTCAAGTCACAATTTCCAGTTTTTCTTGATTCCTTCTTTTCCCTTTCTCCTGAAACCAATTTGTCACCTAGTGCTTTCAATCATTCTCCTAACACATGCTAAACCTTTCCAGGTCTCCCCATTCTTCCTACTCTAACACTAAACCACACCATTATCATCTCTCACTAGACCATGGCAATGCCTCCTACCTGACCTTCTTACTCCTTTATTGCACGGTGATTTCAAAAAGGAAATTAGATTGTATCTTTCTTCTATTTAAAGCATTCTAGTGCAATCCCTATTAAAATATCAATGACATATTTCACAGATGTAGAACAAACATTTCAAAAATTTCTATGGAACCATAAATGACCCTGGAGAGACTCAGAAACTTTGAGATAGAAGAACAAAGTAGGAGAGATTGCAATACCTGATACCAAACTATATTACAAGGCCACGGTAGTCAAAACAATCTGGTACTGGCATAAGAACAGACACATAGATCAATGGAATAGAATAGAGAGTCCAGAAATAAACCCATGTCTCTATGGCCAATTAATATTTGACAAAGGGGATAGAAGCATAAAATGGAGTAAAAACAGCCTCTTCAACAAATGGTGTTGGGAGATCTTGTCAGTTACATGCAAAAAAAAGTGAAACTCAACCACCAAGTTAAACCATATACAAAAATAAACACAAGATGGATAAAAGACTTAAATATAAGTTGTGGCACCATAAAAGTCTTAGAGAAGAACATAGGCAGTAGAATTTCATATATACCATGCAGCAATATTTTCACCAATATGTCCCCTAGAGCAAAGGACACAAAGGAAAGAATAAACAAATGGGACTTCATCAAAATAAAAAAGCTTCTTCATGGATAAAAAAAAGTCAGCAAAATGAAAAGGGAACCAATTGTATGTGAAAATATATTTGTCTATGATACCTTAGACAAGGGTTTGATCTCCAAAATATGTAAAAAACTCACACAACTCCACATCAGGAAGACAGACGATCCAATTTAAAAAAATGGGCAAAGGACCTGAGCAGACACTTCTCCAAAGAGGACATACAGAGGGCCCAGAGACATATGAAAGGATGCTCAGCAACACTAGCCATCACAGAGATGCAAATTAAAACCACAATGAGATACTACTTCACACCGGCCAGAATGGCCATCATTAATACATCAACAAGTGCTGGAGAGGCTATGAACCAGAAAAGGGAGCCCTAATGCACTGTTGGTAGGAATGCAGACTGGTGCAGCCACTGTGGAAAACAGTATGGCATTTCCTGAGAACGCTAAAAAATGGAACCACCTTTTGACCCAGCAATTCCATCGCTGGGATTATACCCCAAGAATCCTTAAACGCCAATTCAAAAGAACCTTTGCACCCCAGTGTTCATAGCAGCACAATTTACAATAGCCAAATGCTGGAAACAGCCCAAGTGCCCATCAGTACGTGAGTGAATAAAAAAACTGTTGCACATTTACACAATGGAATACCACACAGCAGAAATAAGAAGGAATCCCTACCTTTCATGACAGCATGGATGGAACTGGACAGCATTATGCTAAGTGAAATAAGTCAGGCAGTGAAAGACAAATGCCATATGATCTCACTTATTAGTGGAACCTAATCAACAACACATACAAGCAAGCAAAATAGAACCAGAGACATGGAAATAAAAAACAAACTGACAGTAACTAGAGGGAAGGGGGAGCGGGATAATGGGGCAAAGAAGGGGAAGGGTTGTCAAGGAACATGTATCAAAGACAAAGGGGTGAAGAGAGGCCTGAATGTGGGAGGCAGGGGTGGGTAGGGCAGGGGAAGAGTAATGGGGGCAAAATGAGGACAACTGTAATTGCACAGTTAAAAAAAAGAAAAGAAAAATAAGATATTGCAATGGCTTCTAATTCAGAAAAAAAATTCCAAATCAGATTTACAAGGTTCCACTTAGTTGTCTGCATCTTTGATTTTTTCTGTTTTCACCTCAACTAAGGCCACCTTCTCTTATTTCTGCAAACATATCAGGTTTTTACTTCCTTGAGATACCTATAGTAGCTTGTCTTCAACATCTTTCCAGAGACAGCTTCTGTCTATCATTCAGCTATTTGCTGATATGACACATTCCCAGACAACACTGAATAGCATTCTAAGTCACTTTCATACTGCTCTTTGCAATCCCTGCATTGTGTGCCATTATTTCTTATTTTGGCTTGGTTAGGTTATTGATTGATATATCAGATGAGACACCTCTGCCCACCTTTTTCTGTGTGTGTCAGTTTCAGTAGCTGCTACAAAGACTTAGAAAAATAAAAGTGTTGCCAAGCACCTTACAACATAATACTCTATGATAGGGGAGGCTTCTCTTGTCCAGAGTTGCTTGTGAATTGATGCCTACCTTTTTCAGATGGTGCTGTTGTCCATCTGTTTTTTTAATTTTCATTTATTGTTATAATTGTCCCAATTTTTCCTATTTTGCTCTCTTCCTCCCAGCCCACCCTCTGCTTCCACAGTCCCCCTACACTGCTGCCGATGTCCATGGGTCATTCATACATATTCTTTGACTAATCCCCTCCCCTTTTTTCCACCCCTCTCCTCTAGCAGCTGTCAGTCTGTTCCATGTTTCCATGCTCTCTTGTTCTGTTTTGCTTGTTAGTTTATTTTGTTCACTAGATTCCTCTTATAGGTGAGATCATATGGTATTTGCCTTTCACCGCCTGGATTATTTCACTTAGCATAATGTTCTCCATTACCATCCATGCTGTGGCAAAGGATAGGAATTCCTTCTTATTTCTACTGCGTAGTATTCCATTGTGTAAATATACC
Organism: Glossophaga mutica; assembly: GCA_039655065.1. Lineage (NCBI taxonomy): Eukaryota > Metazoa > Chordata > Mammalia > Chiroptera > Phyllostomidae > Glossophaga > Glossophaga mutica. Next base: position 28,728,435 of record CM077308.1, read on the forward strand.
ACAGTTTTTTTAATTCATTCTTCTACTGATGGGCACTTGGGCTGTTTCCAGCAATTGGCCATTGTATATAGCACTGCTACGAACACAGGGGGGCAAAAGTTCTTTTCAGTTGGTGTTTCAGGATTCTCAGCAACGTTTTTATTAATATTTATTTACTAATCCAAGATATTATAGATTGTTGCGTATTTACATTGTCCATGTTTCATTTTCCTTCTTACATGCATTATATCCAAGTATTTTTCTTCTGACTGTACCATATTTTTAAAATGTTCTTTACTAAGTAATTTTTGGTATGCAACTCAGTTTTTATTCTTGGCAAATATCTTTATTTCACAGTTGTTTTGAAAAGATGGTTTTGTCACAGTGTAATTCTACATTGATAATTACTTCTCTACAATTTGAAGATATTATCCCACTGTCTGATGGCATCCATTGTTACTCTTGAGAAGTCAGCACTCTGTCTAATTACTGTTTATTTGCTGGTATTCATTTCTCTCCCTGGATGCTTTTGATTTCCTCTTTTTTCATATTCTGCAGTTTTACTACAATGTATCTAGATGTGGATTTACTTTGATTAATGTTTGGTATTCAAAGATCTTCCTGAAATTGAAGATTGATCTCTTTCAACAATTCTGAAAGCATCCTTCATTCTCTCTATTCTCTTTTTCCAGATTTCCAATTAGGTATATGTTTGCATTTTTAATTCTGTTCTCCATATCTTAGCCTATTCTTCATAGTTTCTAGCTAATTGCTAAGTTATATTTTGCAATTTTTGTCATATTTAAATTCCAATTCATTAGTTCTCTTCATCTATGTCAATTCTGTGGTTTAACAGTGAGCTTTTTATGATCTTGGTTATATGTTTAGAAATCAAGAGGCTCGTGTGGTTCCTTTTGAAACTCATTCTTCTTGTTTATGATTGCTGTGTTTACACTTTCAACCATTTCTTTTATGTCTTTATAGTAAATATTATAATATTTTACATGTACAAATATACATGTATGCAGACATTTCTATGTATAAATCCTTAGACCTAGAAAAGTAGAAGAAAATAAACCAGTAGGGTAAAAGTTGTAATTTCTAGGTAACAGTTTATGATTGATTTTGTTATCATTCACATTTATACATTTTCCAAAATTCTACAAGCATACACGACTCATAGTTCAATAGAATGATGTATTCACAAAAATATGTGTAACATGAACATAAATGTTCAAAGTAAATGGGCCAATCTATCTAAATCTATCTAATTCAACTGTGATTAATGCCACTTCATGGTTCATCTTCTTGCTTTAATTTTATAAGTGGTACCAGTTACCACTTGATACATAATGCATTTTCCTCACTTATATTATCTCTCTCTACCAGTAGAATATTGACTCTATAAAATAAAAATACTTATTTGTTCTGTTTATTGCTAGAATTAGAACAGTGCCTGGAGCACTGTATAAAGTCAATCAGCATCTGATGAATAAAAAAATGTAATTGAAGTCATATAAAAAGTACAGTTACTTAAAGATTCACCCTTGAATTAAATGGAATATGTATCCATTGATGACACTTTATGAATGCACACTAACTCTGTTATAAAAAGAATATTTATTTAAGTTCATTTATCCATGTCTGACTTTTCATCATGAAGAGGACAAAAAGGCTAGTAATTAATCCATTATTAAGGGTCTCAGTTATTTCCAGTTCATGTGTCATTCTAAATAGGGCAAATTAATATACCCACAAATACACTTATTCCTTACATCAGAGAATAAAAAGCAAGAGAAAATATGAGGAAGGTATTCATCTGTGCAGTTTCATTTTCTCTTTGGGAAATAAGCAGGGTACAGGAGGTAGCAGGGCTGATGCTGACAAACAAATTCCTTTGAGCATCCAAGGGTGACCCCCACATAATGGTTCAGTGACACACCAAACTAGGAGGTTTTCAATTTAGAAAACAACAGTTAGCCAGAGAATAGGCAATACTGTTGAAGAGAAAATGAAAGAAGATGCTTTCTTTATATAGGGATACAGTAGACAAAATGAGGATAAAGCTAATGAAAGAAATTGTATTGGGTACACAAATTAAGATTGTTAACAAACAGAATCAGACCCTGTTGAAAATAAAAACTAAAATTGGAAGAGTATCCTAAAGGTTGTCAGGGCATTTGAACAACTGTTAAAAAAAAGAGTTAAAGAAACTGGTAATTGACAATATGTTGTTTCTTCCTATTTAAAAAATCAGCAAGCATGAAAAAAATCAGTTTTATATTATACCTGTTAGCCTTAGAGCTCTCAAATCGAAACATTTTTTAAAGGAGGAGGAGGTGAAAGAACAGGAGGAAACTGAAAATTAGAAAATGCCAAAGAAATGGTATAGTCTCTTTGACATTCAAATGTATCCAGATAGCGCAGATTTTGAGAGATTTCCTAGATTCGTTCCTGAAATCTGATATTTCAGATTAAGACTCTGCTTCTTTTACCACCTTTACCGTCACTCCTCACCTCCACACTTCTAACACACACACAATGCAGATTAATGTCACTTGAAAAAAATGTCACTTTAGAGCCATGCTTACCTAACTTAGAAGAGAAAAATAAGCAAGATGTTATTGTCTACGAACAGAAAGGTAGATCAATCACCTACACCATGATTGTAGATCTTTGTGCTTTTCTGAACCATGAGATATCATGTACACAGGCACATTCTTGAAAAAACTTTCCTTTTCTCCCCCTTTCTCCTCCGCTCTGTCCCTCTTCTTTTCGCCTTCTACAAGTCTTTCCTTTTATATATGGCATTGGCAAAAGTTAATATTTTATACAAAATTAGGTAAGAAGAAGGGAAATCAAACTTTGCCAAATGTATTTCCAGAAAATGTATAATTTTATTTTAAATTAAGTGTATTCATATTGAGGTTCCTGACGTAGATATTGATACAGAGATTATTCAGAAACTGTTGTTAGAGCTACCTTTTAATTCTTGTAGCGAAGTCACAGTGCACATATTCTGGCTCATGTTATAAAACCCACAAGCTTTCTGTCATTAATATTTGTATTCACAGTGACGGGGCACAGAGAGCTCTCTCAGCACTTTTGAACATGAGATTTTGTCACCAAGATTTGTTTGCCCACTGAGGTAGAATTTAATACTTATAGAATTGAGGATGTCAACTGGAGAGAGTGTCCATACAGAGGTTATGCTGTCTCTAAGGATGGCCTTGCAGGCAGGAACAGGGAAGATTCCGAGAGAAGGGGCCTTTTTGGTCCCATAGCAAAGGTGTTTTAGAATTGCTGCAGAAATTACTGAAAATATGAGCAAGGAGTGCACTGTTGGACCAGTGAGGATATCAAATACTAGGAGGAGGCACAAGCCCTCAAATTGAACAGGAGCAATACATGCAGAAATGGGTTTGCCAGCAGAACCATTCTGTGTGGAAGAAGACGAATTAAAATCTCTTCTTCTCAGTTTGCAGATTTTGGAGCAGCACCCAGGACCCTGGAGCTATGTGGACCCACATAAAGTAGCACATCTGCTGCCATGATGAAACTGTGCAAAAGTATGTGGGTAAAACATCTGCACTGCAGATGTCAGTTAGCTTCCATTAGCCCACCTCTTCTTCTCATGAACATTACAAATTAACATACACTAAACCCTACTGTAAAAGAAGTCCTTTTCGGGCTGTCCTGGTCATCAATGAATCGACCAAAACTAGGCACTTGAACTCTGAAAAGACAATCTCTTGTCTTGTGAGAGACTTATGGTATCTTTTTCCTTTCGGGGACATGTTAAGCCAATTGGTTTCATTTCTTTCTTTCTACATGTTGTATTAAGGAATATGAGAAAATTAGTTATCAGTAAGAAGTAAAGATGACACGAGACTTGAAGAAAAGGAAATTCACAAGGTAAGGGGGTAGGTTGCCTTAAGAATATGAAAACAAACCAAGGGAACATCATCAGAAAGCATAGACTTGAACACTCAAATAGACAGGATTGTATCCCCCCAAAATTCAATTAGAAACTCCTAAGCCCCAATGTGATTATAGTTGAAGATAGGGCCCAGAAAGAGGTGAAATGAGGTCACATGGGTGGGGCCCTAATCCAGTATGACTAGTGAGAGGAAAAGAGGCTGAGGATGCATGCGCACGGAAAAAGATTCCATGTGAGGGCGATGGTCATCTGCAAGCCAAGGAGAGAGGCCTCAGGAGTAACCAAACCTGCAGCATCTTACTCTAGGACTTCCGGCCCGGAGAACTAGAAGAAATCAATTTATTTTGTTTAAGCCATTCAGTCTGTGCTTCTTTGTTACAGCAGCACTAAAAAGAACCCTAACTAATACAGACCCTAAAAGTGGGCACCAATCAATTCATATTTGCACATGGATTACCTGATGATTTGGTGTCTTGCCATTAACAGTACGATTTAAGGAAAGCTTTTAATCTATAGGTCACAGCTTCCATATGTGGATGATGGGAGAACTTGATCTCTAAGATATGCACAAATTTAAATTTAATGGGAAAGGCACATCCCTAATTATGCCATCTCACCTAGTTTCCCCACTCTCTTGACCAATGCATTTAATGGACTAAATTGCTCACTGTAGAGCAAATATTGAGTTACATCATTTTTTCTTGACTGATACATGCATATGTTAGTTCCACCAATTGAGCTGTAAGAGTCTTCAGGGAAAATTCCAGATCAGTCATTTATCTAATCTTTTAAGAAATATTTATTAAACATCTTTATTGATTCTGAGAATAAAATTAAAAAGAGGATGCACATAAGACCTTCCTTCACAGGAAACTAACAAGCAAAATTATGCAATATATTAATTCATAAATATATATTCTTAGTTGTTACAGTAATCTATTAATATTTGCTTAATTAAAAAAACAGTACAATGTCATATTGGAATTCACAGGAAGGCAATTCCTTCGTTCAAAGATGAAATTAATTTAGGAGATGGACTGATAATCTGAGGCATATACCAGAAGCACAATTTGCTTATGCATTTAAAATCTGTAGTGGAATTTCTGTTTAGGGTCATCCCTAGCTAGCATGATTTCATAATTGCCACAAGGCCATCTGCTCAAAAATCTGCAGCCTTTGCTTGCCACCAGTCATTTATTTAAGATAATTTGTCTGGCTTAATGGAACAAGAGGGATTTTAAGGTCAGGCATAGCTGTTTTAGAGTTTATAAAGTACAGTTTGAATTTAAATTACTCAAACTCTCAAAGATTCAATCAATATCCACTACTGAATGATGGAAAAACATAATCTACTTCGTATAATTGCGAAAATTAGAGACGATATATAAAAAACTCCAAGTAGACTATTTGACATATAGTAGGTACACAAAGTGTTTATCATGATTATTTTGTTTCAAAGCAAAAATTACAAAGTAATGTTGATGACTGATTGGGGCTTCCTGGAGCACTGTCAGGAGAATAACACGAGTGCAGTTTGACTCAAGATCCATGACCATGGTTGAGAGATTTAACTGCCATCCTCATATTAAAAACCTCTACTTGAAAAAGAGAATGATAAACGGAGATAGTGAAGTTCAGTTCCAATAACTCTCCTGCATCCATGAATCAGGCACTGAATAAGTCCAAAAAACTGATACCTCTTCTGCTAAATTCTAATGGATATATGTGGGAGGGGTGGGAGTTATTTTACAAAAATCGGGAACAGGGTACACCACCCACAGGCAGAGCCACGCAACAACTAGCTACGGAGAGGAGATGAAAATCTTAAAGGAACAGGGGTATTGCGAAAGAAGTTGAAGTTTTAAAGGACTAAAGATGAAGTCATTAATGATCATGCTAGGTACTTTGCACTGTGCTACCTGGAGCTTGCTTAAAGTAGTCAGAGTAATAGTTTCAGAAACAGTACATCCTCCATCACTAGGACAGCAAGCACCAAAGTTGGCAGCTGACACCAGAAGCCTAATTTACCACTCCCCTTTGCTTTTCCTTCAAAATAAATTGGTTTATTGCAACTGTTACCCAATCTTTTTGCCTGGCAGTCAGTCATAAGCGGGAAGCATAAACAACAACGGTTCATGTAAATCACTACAATTACCTTGTCAGTATATCAGAAAAGGCAGTTCAGTCACATTTCCATGTTAAATGCAATTATGTTTTATTACAAATACTACAATAAAGCAGCAATTTTCAACCTTTTTCATCTCATGGCACACATAAGCTAATTACTAAAATTCTGTAGCACACCAAAAATACATTGTATTTTCACCAAAAGTATATTTTTTGCTGATCTGACAAAAACATGTATACTTTTGATTGATTTACAATAATAATAACAACAACAACAACCACCACCTACCCTTTTTGCTCCAAATTGACTTTATAAAAAATCGGGTGCCTATACTTGTATGTAAGGATTCTGGTGCCAAAAATTAACCAAACGCAAACTTATTGTGCAACAGGCTAATAAGATGCAACTCTATTATATGACCGATGTATTTATGGTTCAAGAGAGAGCATTCACACTAAATGGCTATTGTTGGGTTGGCCACTGTCGTTCTTTTAAAATTTGACAATCTAAACGAAAAGAGGTCAGGGCCCCTAAATAAATAATTGATCTTGCACGTTTAAAAAATTCTTGAGGCATCATGGCTTATATTTAAATCTTTTATCCACCTTGAATTTATTTTTGTGTATGGTGTAAGTTGGTGCTCGAGTTTCATTTTTTTGCATGTAGCTGTCCAGTTCTCCCAGCACCACTTATTGAAGAGGCTATTTTTGCTCCATTTTATGTTGCTGCCCCCTTTGTCGAATATTAATTGACTGTAGAGACTTGGGTTTATTTCTGGGCTCTCTGTTCTATTCCACTGGTCCACGTGTCTGTTCTTGTGCCAGTACCAGGCTGTTTTGATTACAGTGGCTTTGTAATACAGTTTGGTATCAGGTATTGTGATCCCTCCTACTTTGCTCTTCTTTCTCAAAATTGCTGCCGCTATCCGGGGTCGTTTATGATTCCATATAAATTTTTGAAGTGTTTGTTCTATGTCTGTGAAATATGCCATTGGAACTTTAATAGGTATTGCATTGAATCTGTAAATTGCTTTGGGTAGTATGGACATTTTGATAATATTAATTCTTCCGATCCATGAACATGGTATATGCTTCCATTTGTTTGTGTCTTCCTTGATTTCATTCTTCAGTGTTGTGTAGTTTTCTGCATACAGGTCTTTTACCTCCTTGGTTAGGTTTATGATCTCACCTTTAACAGGAAGCTAATCAACAAAACAAACAAACAAGTATAATATAAACAAAGACACTGAATTTGAGAACAGTCTGTCAGTGTCCAGAGTGGGAGGGGAGGGAATTTCAGGGGAAAAGGGGAACGGTTTAGAGCAACAAGTATAAAGGACTCATGGACAAAAACTATGGGGGGGTGGAAATGGGAGGAAGGTGGGGAGGGCTGGGGTGGTGGGCTGGGGCGGGGTAAAAGACAGAAAACTGTACAATATCAACAATTAAAAAATACTGATTTAAAAAAAAAAAAAAAGAACATTAGTAAATAATATTATCTAAATTAAGATTTTAGTTTAAATCAAAATGATTAGGATGATATGACACAATGCAATGCTTGTTAAATATGGATTTTTAAATAACAATAATAAATTTTGAAAAAACACTAAAAAAAAAAAAAAAAAAAAATTCTTGAGGCAAACCAGTTGAAAAGCACTGTAATAAAAGACAAATCTCTTCAAAGTGTAGTTTCCTTTTGTTCTGCTGTGATGCAGGACAAAGCCTGAAGCAATGAAAAGTCACAGGTATTTGAAATGAAAAATACATCTAATATTTTCCAAATTTCCATACATACAAAACACTTCCAAAAGTACCCATGGACCTTTTCTCCCAAGACAAGAACTCTTAACCAATCCTCATTAAGGGCCTGGGTACTTCTCATTGCAAACACCACTTTTTATTACTCAGGCTATAGGCACCGACCTCAGATATAGTTAAATCTGCCCTCAAATTAAATTATACTAGCCTTTCCTGACTTCTGGTAGAAAAGTATAAAAGGTAGTCAGACGCTGACTGGGCAGCTTAATAGGGTAAAATTTAGGGGTGAAGCTATATTTACACACCTAACATACAACTTTCTCTCTGTGTCTCTCTGTCTCTCTTTACTGAGCCATAACTGACATATACCATTATATTAGTTTCAGTTACACAACATGATTTGTTATTGGTACATATTGCTTAATGATCATCACGGTAAGTCTAGTTAACATCTGCCACCATACATAATTACGAAATCTTTCTTGTGATGAGAACTTTTAAAATCTGTTATCCTAGTGACTTTCAAATACACAGTACAATATCAACTGTCTCACCATGCCACACATTACCTTCCCATGACATTTATTTCATAACTGGAAGCTTTATTTCACAACTGGAAAAGGTTTTCCCCCTTTTCCAATCCCCTGCCTCTCGCAACAACCAATCTGTTCTTTGTATCTATGAGCTCTGGGGTTTTGTTTGTTTGGTTTTCCTTAACATTCCACATGTAAATGAGATCATATGACATTATCTTTCTCTGTCTGACTTATTTCACTTAGCATACCGCCCTTGACATCCATCCATGTTTTAACAAATACAAAATTTATTTTTTATGGCTAAATAATACTTTACTATATATTATTACTTATATGTATATATATATGTGTGTGTGTATATGTGTGTATATATATATATATGAAATGATCAAGATAATGAATGTGGAAAGGTACAAATGATATGATATTTACTGAACAGAAGACACAAGTCAGACCATTAGTAGAATTTTTTTTTAAGATTTATTTATTTATTTATTTATCTTTAGAGGGGAAGGGTAGGAGAGAGGGAGAGGGAGAGAAATATCAATGTACGGTTGCCTCTCATGCGTCCCCTGCTGGGGACTGGCCTGCAACCCAGGCATGTGCCCTGACTGGGAATCGAACCGCGATCCTCTGGTTCACAGGCCTGCGCTCAATCCACTGAGCTACACCAGCCAGGGCCCATTAGTAGAATTTGAAACAGGGTATATACCTTCTACATCATTGGAAAAGTTGAAAACTAACTAAACACACACACACACACACACACACACACTCATACACACACACACACACATATGTGTCACACACTTTCTTTATCCATTCATCCATTGACACTTAGGTTGTTTCCATGGCTTGACTAATATGGATAATGCTGCAATGAACATGGGGGCATGTATATACATACATACATATATATATATGTGTGTGTGTGTGTGTGTGTGTGTGTATATATATATGGGTTAGTACTTTTGTTTTCTTCAGCTAGATACCCAGAAGTAGATGTGCTGTACCATGTGATAGTTCTATTTTTACTTTTTGAGGAATCTCCACACTCTTTTCCACAGCAGCAGTACCAGTTTATATTCCTGTCAACAGTGCAGGATGGTTCTGTATTTTCCATATCTTTGCCAACACTCATTATTTCTTGTATTTTTAATAATAGACTTCTAATAGGTTTGTGATGATATTTTATTGTGGTTTTGATTTACATTTCCCTGGTGAGTAGCAATGTTTACCAACTTTCCACATATTTGTTGGCCATCTTATATTGTCTTTGGAAAAAAATGTCTATTTAGCTTCTCTGCCTATTTTAAATTTTAAATTAGTTTCTTTTCCTACTTTTTGTTATTGAGTTCTGTAAGTTCTTTATATATTTCTAGCATTAACCCCTTACTAGATATATGACTTACAAATATTTTCTCCCACTCATTAGGTTGCCCTTTCATTCTGTTAATAATTTCTTTTGCTGTGCAGAAGTTTTGTAGCTTGATGTAGTTTTGCTTGTTTATTTTGCTTTCGGAGTAAATCCAAAAAATCATTGCCAAGACCAATGTCAGCACAGGATCCTCTCTGGATATGTGACTGGTACGTATTTGAAGTTGTCACTGCTACAAAGTTGCCAGGTTATCCAGTTAATTACAGAAGATTTATTTGTAAACATATTTATCACTTACCCATCTACCCCTAAAACTTTACCAGAGTAAGAATTAAAGAATACAAACAGTTTTTAATCTATGAGAGCAAGGAAAACAGGATTAGACAACATTAAGAGACTTGAATTAACTTTCAGAATACAGTAATAAGATGACAAGTGAAACTAATGAAGTAAAGAAAGCTTCAAATAAAAACATGCGGAATGGATTCCATGAGACTTTCATTAAGAGGGTCAGCACATTGACATATTACTTATTGTGGGAAGCTGGGAAACTGGCTCCTAAAGCTAAGAGAGATTGGCATCCTGAAAGGTTCATCTGCCAGGTCTCCTCCCTACTGCAAAGGACTCTTCCCTATTTCCTGTGTCCACCACCCTCTCCTCCAGGAGACTGAATGTATTCCTCTACTATCTGATCTCCCTGCAATGAAGTACATCAGGAACCAGGCCCAGCCTATAGACCTTCCATGTGGCATTTTAGGTACTCAGGCCCAGCCAGGGATCTGTGAGTATCTAAGAAAGTTAGCAAAGTAAAAGGCAAAACAGAGCTAAAACATATATTGTTAAACAAAATTAAGGATGCAATAAAGACAATGCAGTATGCTAAAAAGGATGGAGTAGGGGAGGATAAGAAAAATTTTATTAAAGGCAAAAAAAGGTCCAATTAAAATTTTCAAAGAGGTTAATAAAAGATTAAGGAGATTTTTGTGTTCATAAATCAAGTCTAGGATAATGGGAAAAATAAAGAGAATAATAAATAGATACTATATTAGCATCTAAATTATATAACATACTTTACTACTTTATACATACTTAAATATAAAATTTATATGTTAATTTGTGTATTTATATGCATTTATCTCTATATAAATTCATATGAATTCATATAAATTTATACATATTTATATAGAGATAAATGTATATAAATACATAAATACATATATATATATAAAATATGTATATTCACACACAATTAGCAGCATAGTTCCATTGTGACCAAGAAAGAATAACGGGGATCAATATACCTTCCCATCTGAAAAAATGGTTTGCAAGAACCTACAGATTAGGCATCAAGGGACAGTAAGCTCTGAGAGATGGTAACGATTGAGGAGAGCCCTATAATTCTGCCAGTTGATTGGCTTGAGAGAGTTTCTAAGACATGTTGCACCAAGAGAATACAATCAGAAGTGTTTTCTGGGAAGTGCAAAGGGTGTGACATAATATTGCTGTTGTTTTCTAAAGTCATTTGTCACGATAGCATTATTTTTAAAACCATGGACATATATTACTTTAATGTTGCAAAAGTGTTTAATGAGAAATCAGCAACTGTTGTCTTAGCAATACCTCCTAATTAGTGCAGCCCCGCATAAGCTTCTATTCACTTGCTGAATCATTTATTTTCATGCCTTATGGTCAAAAGGAAAAATAATTGAATGATATATTTTAATAGAAACCAGGATTTCATCACCCTTACATACCAATTTTTCAAAAATAAAGTTAATATTTATTGTCTTAGGCAATTATTTCAATTGTACTGATAAAAAGGAATAAGGAACTGATGTCAACATATTACCACTTATTTGTGGGTGGTAGTGGAAGCAAGTAAACACACAATTAGAACTCACTGTGATTATGCTCAAGGAAATGGGGAAAGTGGCTGGGTTTAGTTATGAAAATGATCAAAACAGGAATAGTTTCCAAGTTTATAAAAAAACATTCTTGGATGAACAATATAAACAAGATAATTAAGGGGAAAATGTGTGAATGATCTAATACTTACTGAATAGCAGGCACAGGCCAGGCTGTCAGTAGAATTTGAAACAGAATTTGGAATATATATGTATATTCCAAATCATTAAAAAAAGCTGAAAACAAACAAACTGAATTTTAATATATCAAAGATAGAAAGCAACATAAATGGTTAAAATCTTAAAATCCAGGCAGCATTAAAACAAAATTTAAAAGGGCAAGGCACATTCATTCTGACAAATATAATTCATATATTGGTAAAGTCAGAATTCTGGGGAAGTCACATTCACAGAAAAGCATCTAATTCCCTCTACCTGAAATTTCAAATGAAGTGACCAAAGATGAGAGAGAGGAAGAGCAAGAGGATGAAAGTATATGAATAAACCTTCATCCCTACTTGAAGGCTAAGAATTAAGAAAGGGTTTTGGAATAGACAAAGCCAAATTGAACAAAGACCTTTGTGTTGTATTGCAGGAAGAGAGCTGAAGGAGTTCTGGTTTGAGTTTACTAATATCTCTGGACTAGAACAGCAGACAGTGAAAATTAAGACCCTTTTGCCATTCCTTGACCTCTAAGGTATCAGTGGCATGGAAGCAATAGCCCAAGGCTAGTGTGTCTGTCCCAAACAGTAAAACAAGTGGAGGTGGAGCTTTTCATTGATTCTACTGAGTTTACCTTGATACAGTAGGGAACAGAAACAAAAATAAATTAGACAAAACCACACAATTTGCTTTAAGTAGAAGCCAAGCAAAATAATTTTTCATTAGTAAATGTGGTCAGACGCATAGCCTACCGAACACTTATGAGAAAAAATGGCACCTAGAGAGACTGCCCAAAGACCCACTCTCCCAAGTCGTCTCAAGACTCCAGGTCACTGAGCTAGCACACGAACTGAGAGCAAGCAGTCAGCCACAGTAAGATGGGACTGGTGGGTACAGTAGAGAGAATCCTCTCAAACTGCAGTAGGTGAAACACCTGGATTATGTAAGGCCTTTTTTTTTTTTTCAATAGAACTGGCATTTATTTGTCTCAAAAGTTGCAGAAGAGTAAAACTTTGAAAAAGACATGCAACAATAAACAAAATACAGACACTACCTGCAATTTCCCCTTAAAAATGCTCAAAAACTGCTAAGTTACAACACATTAAAATTAGAACAAAGCCAGATAAATGTGAAGATATAGTTAGAGTCACTAATAATTATTGTAGACATTTAAAATGCTTTCTGAAGAAATAAAGAACAGAATCAACTTATGGAAACCTGAATCATTGATAGAGGATACATCATAAGCAACACTTCTGGAATATAGGGAAAAAGACAAAAATGATGACAATAAAAAGAGAGAAGATAAATTTTGAAGGTGTATATCCCTGAGTTTATACAATGAATTGTCACGGTTGAACAGAAGCAAGAATAAAAGAACCAGAAATAAAATAAAAGCACTGCTACAATAAATTCCCCCAGCTGGAGAGATACACTGCAGCTCCGAAGGGCTCCCCACGCACCAGGCAGACACAAGGGAAAGAGATTCAATACTCAGACATAATTGCTAGAAATTTGAATTTCACTGTAGATTGACAAAACCCACAAGAATTTAGGCAGAAAAGGGCAGTTTACCCCACATAAGGAAAACTTTGGCCTGAATTTAGATGCCTCTTTCATAGTACTGAATTAGATTTGATTGTGGAGAAGTTACAATATTTAAGGATAATCATTCCTGTTTTATGTATTCTGTAGTCAAAGTTTTTATTGACATGTCAAGGTATCAAGAAAATGTATTCCATCAGATATAGCTGTGTATTGTCTGCAAAAATTTCATGAAACCATATGCTTTTCAACTGAGAGATCAATCAAAATATATACAACTAAAAAGTGTAAAACTTGTAGAAAATATTTAAATGGAGGCACCATTTTATTTTTAAATAAAATTAAGTCTAAACAATAATAAACTAGAAAAATAATAAATAAAATAACCCTAAATAGTAAGAAACTAGAAAATCAGATTCTAATTATATTTTTTAAAAGTAGAATTTTTAACAGGCATAATTTTAAAAGGTAATAATTTTTCTTTTTCAAATGTTCTAGAAAGATCATATGTTCTTTAAAATTTAGAAACTATATACATATATATATATATTTTTAATTTAGGCCATGTGCAAATATAGCTACATAAATAAAGTCCTCACTATGTAGCCTGCTTATATTTGCTGAGTGTCTGCAATTCGTAACAGCTCCCAGCTCAGCAATCTTAAGTCTATACTCACGCCACACCCTCTACATCTGATGTCGGTGGGTCATCCACGCTGATGTGTCTCACTCATGTCTCCCAAAGGAAAATAAGAGTGGCTTTTATTCTAATCCACAGTCCTTCTCAAACAATGTGAACATTGGGCTCTCAGTAGCAACACTGGGCTAGCTCCAAAATTTTGGTTTGCTTTTTCAGATGTCTCCTCATAGGTCAGTCTGTTTTTTTGTTTGTTTTTCTTTCTATCCCTCCTCTTCTCTGCCCTCTCCTCATCTTTCCTCATCTGTCCTCCCTTCCTTCTTTGTTTCACTTTCAAGAAGTTCTAAGATGAAAGGGTATTGCCAGAAGAATACTTTGCTCCATTAAGAAAGGAGGTCACTGTGCTTAACTATTAGTTTCTGGTAACATGAGATCTGTTCCTAATACTAAAGAAGATTATTTCTTCACTGGCTTATTAGATTCTTTAAAACTATTTGCATTTATCACGTGATTTTATTAGCAAGTTAGAGTTCCAGTAAAATATTATCATTTATGGGAGCAAACTGGGAAATGCTAGTTAAAAATAATAATTCCATTTACTACAGATGTGCGACCATTGCATGATTCTAATATTTTTGAGATGGTATATAGCATAAACAGTTGTACAAGTATAATATATTACTAGGGCAACTATATATTGTCATTTTTATTTTAACTTCAATAAGAAGGTTACAGAAGGAATATAAACATGGATTTTAAATTTTGAAATGTTACTTTAAAGCTCACCTTCAAGGGTCAAACTCTAAGCTATGTCAAAGTAATTTGTAACTGTGGTACCAAGGGGATGCACAAGAATTAAGTGCATGCTATGAATCAAAATAAATCCTCTTCTCTGAGTTGAAAGTGATTAAGGCATCTAAGTTAATCATCTAAACAATATTTATTAACACAAGTTTCCACAATAAGCTCATGACCTCCTTTCAAGGATTCCTATAAACCTCTGTGTCTACACTAATGATCAAAGTCCTTCCTGGGTAATAAGTTTTGAAATGAAGCAAAAGAGGCAAAAACCTTGGTAATTTCCTAAGAGCCACCATACACTTCTCCTGCAAACCCATCTCTTCATCTCAGGTTAGCCTTCTTGCCCCCATACTACTGTGTCACCTGGTATACATTCCAACAGCATTCTCACTGACCTCCACTTCCTCTCTGCAAACGGTAGCCAATGGGCAGGGTCAGAGAGGGTTATTGACTGATCATAACTACAGGCTTTGGGCTCAATGCCCATTTTTTGCTTCCTGTAGAACACATGGTTTTGGACAAGGTGTGGTACAATCCACAAGATTTCAAGGAAAGCCAACAATGCCTGGACTTCCAACATGAAACCAAGAAATACCTGAATTATTTTCATTACTACCTTATAAAAGAAAATTCCAAATGTATTTGCTTTGCTCTGATGCCTCTCCCCCCACCCTTTTGCCTTTACTTCCTTCCTCTCACAAGTACTGATAAATAGCAGAAAAAAGTCCTACCTGTCCTATGGGATTGATAAGGAAAGGCAGGCCATCTTCCAGTAGGAGAGTGCATAAGGGAAAAGTGATATTGAGAAGCTCTCATCATGGGAATAGGCGGAGATGAATTACTGACTCTGTAAAAAGCTTACAAGGAAGATCTCACTTCCACATGAACACTATCCCCAGAATGGCACGCGAAGAAGTATTCTGAAGTCTGGCTTTGACTTGACAAAAGAGGGGCACGATCATTTGGAATACAGATGCTTGCTTTCCCTGATCTATGGCATCAATACTACGTGGCACTTGCTAGCTACCCAATACGTATCTGCTGTTTACTCACCATTATGGGATTCATATTTCTGATGATCGAAAAAGGTTAACCTCCATATAGTTGCATATTTATTGTCAACCCATATATCACCATACTTAATACAGCAACTACACAAAATAACTATTATTTTATAGATCCAAGAGTCAAGTTTTAGATAATTTTTGAAGCTGTCAGATAACATAGCTAGTGGGTAATAGATCATGGATTTGTATACAACTCTCTTCTTATACTACCTCCTTATACTAGATACTGTGAAATTTTATTAAAATACTTCCACAACATTAACATGGGCAGCCCATTTATTTTAATACTGGGTCTGCTCCTAGGCGTTTACTCCAAGGATAAGGATGACTATACCTTTTCTGGAAGCTGTTTTGCTTGCTTTCAAATTTTTAAGTGATTCCTTGACCACAATAGCATTTTTAGGATGAAAGCTATGACAGTCAGTTATCACTTTAATAAAAAATAAGTGGCTAAGAGATAGCTCTATGTTAAAGCATCATGAGTACTGATGGAAAATAACAAATTTTAGCAAAGCTTCCTCATCAAATGTCAAATTTTACAAACTGTTGTACCTTCTATGTTTAGCATGGTGTCTAGGATATAGTAGACGTTCAATAAGTATCTGCAGAAATGCGGGGCTTTTTATGATAAGTCACATCATAATTTCTGGTGTCCTGTCATCTCCCATCCTAGTACACGTATCCCAGCACATGTAAACTTCACACTCAGTGTTCATGTCCAGGGGAAATAGCATAACAAACATCAAGTCCAGATTTGAAAGAGAAGGCTGAAGGGCATGTGACGAGCGGGGACTGGGCATTCCGGGGGAAGGCGGTTTAGAACAGCATGCGATTGGAAAATAATATTTCTGAGAGGGTAAGACAATTTCATAGACTGTGATCACCCTATAAAAAGTGAGATATAATCTGTAACAAAAGTTCTGAAATATTCTTTATTGGTATCTTTGTTGTACCTTGTAACCGACTGAATTTCGTAAGGGCCCATACCTTTCCTTTTTGCATGACACATAAAGATCACATCCTGCAGTGTTTGCCATGTCCATTTATCAACTGACTATTTTTCCTAATCTATTTTTTCAGAAACAAACTACTCTTCTGAAACATAATGGATCTCATGGCGCACATCCATGAGATTTATTCCCAGGTTTGTCACATATTAACGATGTGACTGGGTGCAATTTTCTTCTCAGTCTGTTTCCTTTATTTGTAAAACAGGGTTTTTTTTTTTTTTGCCTCAAAGTGTTAGTGTAACATCTATGCAATAGCTATCACATTGATAGACACACAGTAGACCCAGAACTATTAGAATCAGCTTCTTTCAACCACCTTGATAAACCTTTTATACTCAGAGAGAAGTTTTACAGCTTATTGTGGGTTTAAATTCCAGCTCTGCTAAACATGTATCTCATGTTACTGGGGAAACTATTTGTCACATTGTACCTCAATTTCCTTGATTGTAAATTAGATCTGAGAACACCTTCTTTGATTTTTTTTGAGAGATAGAGAATTAGAGGAATTAGTGCACATCAAGCACAGGGTGATAAATGGCACGCACTGACTGTGTAACAAATCCTCCGTGGATTTAAGACAGGTATTCTTAAAAGCATTCAATAGCAACTTTTCATTTACTGAGAAGTTGATAGCATCTTTTCATTTACTGAGAAGTTGAATAAAAGATTTAAATCTGACAAAAAAATTCTTGACACAAATAAAATTCACATATATTAAGTTTTATAGCTGTTGAGTACCATTCACATCAAGGATTTTTATCTTGGTAGAAGGAAGGCATATCGGGTAATTTCAAAGAAACCCTTGATTGTTACATTTCTAGTTGGCCAGAGAAGGTATTTTCAAGACTATGTTTGAAGTAGACAAAGGTACAGAATCTCCCCATCCTTTTTTTACTCTTTAATATTGAATCATGCTATTCTTGAAGACAATGGGGTACTCAAGGACCATGCAGGTCTCAGATTGTATGAGGAAAAAAGTATGTCTTGAATGTTATATGCAGATAGAACATCCTTGTGTATCATTAATTGTCTAAACATGTCATCAATAAGTGTTTTAGAGCATATATCAATAAAAACGAGTTTAGTATGGACTACATATGAGTGTAACTGCTATACATGATTTGAATTCCAAAGTGCTGTTTTCTAAATGGGCATAAGTGCTTCTGAGTGGGTGAGTTCTTCACATCTGGTAAGATATATGACTAACTGCAAGCTGTTCAGTGTAGTGTGACCCACCAACTCTCTCATCTTGGAGCAGTGTGGGAGACAGGGAGAAGCATCATTCAAACTACAGTGGCTAATGGAGGCGTTATGCCAAAAACAGTATGCTAAAAGACAGTATTTTCCTCAGTGAGGAAATCTGAATTTACTACTTCACCCACAATTTTTGTCTACTTTCAGTGAATGACACCTTAAATCTTTTTATTTCATCTTAATAACAGACATAAGTACAATGAAGAGAAAGATGTAATTTGGACCCTACCTGAACAAATTTCTTTTCAGTTGCCGTTTTCCGCACTTACAGTCCATGAATAATACTGCTCTTTAATTTTTATCGGCATAATAACAGATCATAAATAATCAGAAATCATTAATGTTATATCAGAAATAAATGTGAATTGAGAGGCTAACAATATATGGGGATTGTTTTTAGGTAATATTGTTTTATAAATTTAAACCCTTGATACATTGAAATTCATAGATAGGATTCAAAAGAAATCAGCCTAAGTACTGAACTATAATAAAAACGAGTTAAATTTAACTTTTCCTGATCAAAGTTTTATAGAACCATTTACAGTGTAAGCATATATCATAGTGGAATATCTAAGAACTTTTGAAGGTCAGAAAAATAGCAAAAAAAGGGGGAGAGGTAGATCAGTAAATATCTTTTTTTAGTATACACTATAAAAAGCCATCCTCAACACAATCCTTTTGGCCCAAACACATATGGGAGAAAAAGAAAAACTTACAGAAGTAAAGACTATAGCAAAAGTCATACGATCATACAACACACAGCACATCACAGAGAAGAAACATTTGAACCCAAGTTGCTTGACTCCTGCACTCATGGTCTTGACCATGTCTATCTCTCTTATTTCAAGTCTGAGGCCATCTTGTGTTTATACGACCAGTCTGTTCTCAAGGTTGTTTTAGACAAGTAGACTAAAACATGCTTGAGTACCACTGGCTGCAATGATACCATTATGTCTGTGAGAACCACTTCACAGCTAAAATATATTTCTTATGTCTTTTGAATAGGCCCAAATTTGAGCAAATGTTAGTGAATTAAACTTACTTTACCTAAACAGAAAAAGAAGCTAAATCTTTGCCATCAGCTACACTTTGGATATTTTGAAAAATTAATTGGGAAATATTGGTGTAACCAAGGAGATAAGTAAGGATTACATAGGTTAAAAAGCAAAAATCTCATGCAGAGTAATGGACAAATTTTAACCTTGTTGATTTGGAGTCGGGGCAGATAAAGAGTATTGGTGTTTTATTAAAACACTAGTTATCAAATATTGAACTAAACAACAATCTCTGGAGGAGTTACTTACCTTATACGTACAATTGCTTCTCTGTAACATCACTACCTGATAGGGAGCTCTACTACTCCTATGTGTGACCCTGAACACTGGCTTTTCTGCCCTTCAGTTTCCTCATCTATGGAATGACATTAATAGCATTTCTGTTTATGATTAAGTGGGTTACTATAAATAAAGTGGTTTAAACAGTGTCTGGCAAAGGAGAAGCATTTAATAATAGCACCTATTATTCTAATCTCATACATAGGGGAACCAAAACCCACTGAAATTTGTTAGCTTGCCATGATCACTCACTGTGTAATAGTCTTAAGGTTCAAACACAATTAATTTTATATGACTCCGCAGCCCTGCTTTTCATTTCACACACTGCCTTTTTCACAGTGACTTTAAATTATAACAGCAAATTATACAAAAATACAAACCTTAGGTACATCTTCTCTTTACATAAATCAAGAGAGCTATAAAATGCTGCCATGTATTTCACTTCAAAAAAGACATTTGAGATTTTGTTATGAAAGAACATTCACCAAAGCCCCTTGCTTTGCAAAATGTTATACAGTAAAAAAGAAAAGAAAAGAAAAAAAAGGAACTAAAAGACAAAGAATTAAGAGCATTTAGGGTAGTGCCAAGGGTCATGAAAGAACAACTGAAGACAAAGTCCGAGAGCTCTTCTCTAAGGTTTAATTACTCATTTACGGAAGTGTTCAGTAATGAGGCAGGACAAAAACCCCTGTTTAGGAACCTCATCAAATTTTGAAAAGGAAGGGTGTGGTATTATATTTAGTATGAGAAACACACGACACATATTTTCATAGCACTGCATGCACGTACATAGGTCAGTATACCTGGCATTTATATAGTTTGCCTCCACAAATAAGAGAGAGCATTTACTTACAACTTACTATAAGCTACTCAGATTCATTATCTCACTCAATGCTTACATAGTTATATTATTTTACAAAATTGTTTTTCAATGGTCTCATTTATAAGAGTCCTGTAGGATGCATTTTTGTTAAGCAAGCAGATTCTTAGTCTCCCCTAGAGATGAGATTTTATGTCAGAGGAACTGAAAATTTTGTATTTTAACAAGAACTCCAGGTGATTCTTTTTAGATCTTGCTAATGCGATAAACCTTGATCTTATAGTTGAGGGAAATGAGTGAAGATACAAATTGCTCAAGATACCAGTGAATGGTAGAAACTGTGTTTAAATCAGACTTGTGCAGTGCATGTTTTTGCAAAGTAGCCACCTCCCATCTCTAGAGTACTTCAAAGCCAGATATAAAATACTGTACATACAATTTTATAAGTCATTTGTGGGAGATGCCTTCTGGGTGCCCTATTAACTTTGTAGCATGACTAATGCAGTGCATTTGCAAAATTCTTGCAGCGATACAATTTCACATCCACCCAATTTTACTCACAGGGAAGTTCTCCCCTCTATGGCCAACTGCATCTCAGTTACAGTGAAGATGTAAATATGGTGGCTCATATTTGGTGAACTTGGTTCCTATAGCTAGTGCAGGCATCTTACATGCTGTTTAGAATGAAATCAAACAGAAGAAAGTAATTGCCACGTTGCAAAAAGTTATTCAGTGCAATTCAGGAGGAAATGCAACAACAGAAGGAACAGCCAGGTTAGTTGCACTAATGCATCGCCAGCCTAAGAATGCGATTTCCCACTTCTGTAACCTCTGAAGAACTGTAGAGTCAGAAGGAAGTGGGGGGCTTTTCCTGTCTGAAATTTTTATTTTGCTATGGCCACAGAAGGGACACTGAGCTCCTCGTTATCAAGCTTGGAAATCATAGAACTCTGCCGGAAACTCTGGTATTTTTGCAGAGAAAAGGCAGAGCAAAGGAAGAAGCCACAGACAGCTGTGGTAGGAATCAGGTAAGAGCAGCTGGAGATGCCTTCCAGCTGCTTAAATTTTCTTTTCTTCCAAAGAACCTGCAGTATAACGAGGCTTCCTTACAGAATGTAGAGCAGGTAGAAAGGTGGACTTTGGAGGCAGGCAGGGCCGGGTTCAAACCCCAAACCAATCATTAAGGGCTAACTTGCCAATGCATGTAACATCTAAACTCAATTCCTTCACCTTAAAAATAGGAAAAATGATATACATAACTACTAAAGCTTCAGTGAATATGAAATAATGCAGTGTATTTTTAAGCTTTTGAGACAGTTGGTAATAAGTAGTGTTCACACTACATTAGCTGCTACTTCTGTTTTTGTTGTGACTGTTATTGTTTCTTCACTACAATCTTGAGATAGTAATTCCAAAATGTTGAATAAGAAATGTATGGCTCATGAAAGATAAACACCCAAAGCTACAGGGTTCATTCATGGGGAACTTTGAGTCAATGGTCTTTTCATCAAGGTACAAGTACTTAACACGAATTCACAAATCTCTCATCAATAGTTTCTAAACAGTAGCACAATTATAAAATACCAATATAATAAAGAGAAAAAGGTTGAATGTTTGTGCTCTTTAAAGGTTTGTTTTGGTAACCTGATTTACATAATCATGATGACCCCAAAATTTTCAGTAACATTCATGTGCAGAGTATAATTTTGAAATCTAGATACATTGAAAACTTCAGCTCCTATAACCCTCAAGAAGTGTGATGTTTTACTTCAAGGTAGCTTTAAAGTATTCACCTATTTACATTATAATCACTTGGGAACAAATTTTTTCTAAACTTGGCCATTTTTCTTCATTCCTAAGTAGAGAGTATATATCTATCATATAATTAATACTATTTTTGCTAATCCAAAGTCATCCTTTTAAACACCAGTTGTTCTTACTTTGAAAAAATACAGTATTTGCTCTGAGCCACTTAAGATACACAGGATTTTTAAAGAAATAGTCCCAGGTATATGTATTTTCTTTGGGGATTGAAATACATCTACATTCTCTTCCATGGTTTGGCTGGCCCTTACTGAGGGATTATCACTGGGCCACTTTTTTCTATACAGCTTGGAATTATTATAACAAGAACAATGCCTTCTTTTCATTAGTCATAAATAAAAGAACAAGCTGCTAAAATACCAGGGAGAATTAATATACATGTGCGGATGAGTTTCATTACTGTAATGGCTTCAGATTTTTTTCTGGTTTTACCGGGTAAAGGTATGTGAAGGTTCTAATTCTTGCAGACATCAGTGAGGGGCAAAGGAGTCTGAAAAAGTGGATATCAGAGATTCTGAAACTAGGTATTTCTTCTAACACCATCCCTTCAGGTATTATGAACTGGGAACTAAACATAAAGCAGGAAGGTTGCTAAGAAGTTTTACAGGTGGGCACCTGCAATAGCAAATGACTTATTTTGAGAAAAAGTGAATGAAACTATTTTATACTCTATAAATCTCCAAGTAAGTGTAAAGATTATTATTATTAAAAGACTTATGTGAGTACAAAGTATTTGATTCTGTGAAATTATTAAAAGCACCCTTTTCATGTTTAAATAAATGTCCTCCAAGATAATAATAAATCACTTGACAGCTTCAGCTGATCCCATTAAACCCAAGTTTTTTAGGACAGGCTGTGTTTGATGTGACCTATGGTTTCACTGAAACTCTTGCTAGATGTATCGTAAATAACAGCTACCAGAAGGCAGAACTAGCCTTGTCCTTTTCTCACTCATATGACACATGAATCCATCATAAATCAAGTGAAACAGAGGAAGCCAGGCTAGGAAGCGCAGTTGGACTTTCACCAGAAATCACTGCTGATTTGCCAGCTAATGTGTTCCTCCCGTATGTACTAAGGAAAAGGCAAACACACACTCACAGTTGTCTGTAAGCATAACACTCCCCAATTTACCCAAGGGACTTCGGAAATAAGCTGCCACTCACTGCCCATCCACCAGAAATTCTCACTTTTACTTCCTAACTCAATAAACCTCTTATTAAAACAACCTAGAATTTAATTCAAGTGTAATAAAAATTCAAAAATACGCAGGGTGGGGCAAAAGTAGGTTTATAGTTTTGATTATATAAAACAGTTTATTCTTGTATTATTATTTGTTAATTATTGTATGATTTTCCATGCACCTAACCGTAAACCTACTTTTGTTCCCTTCTGTGCGTGGATGTCCTCTTCAGAAAACACAACACAACACAACTGGCATTGCCCAGAAACAAAATGTAAACACTTTTCTAGAAAAATGTAGAGTTGCCTACAGTTCTCATGAAGGCTGTGTTTGGCAAAGCTCTCAGACTTCCTACATTACAAAGTTCTCTGAACAAGGAGGTTTTTGCCGCAATCGGCGTTCTTGATAATACCATCGCTGAGCACAATGCCTGGCACACAGCAAGAACTCAGTAAACATGGGTGGAGTGGAGAGTGAACACTTATCATTTATTTGCAATGAAAGCTTAAAATTATAAAGTGAACTGAATATCTAAATGTATTCTATGAGCTTTTGGAAGTTTTCCTGAGAAATGGGCATATAATTTGGGTAGTGTGTGATTGTAACTCAATATTACTGTACATGGCTATCTTTTGATGGTCTGTAGTCCACTATTTTCTGAAGATAAACCCCAAAGGGGGAAAAAAACTGATTGATAAAAAAGTAAATAAATGGCAAAATTTTACAAGGAAACTATTAAGGATTTCTTTTAGTCCTTAAGAGTCAACAAGAGATGAGTGAACAAGAAGAAGAAAGAGGAGGAGGAAGAGGGAGGGAGGAGAGGGTGGAGGAGGAGGAGAAGGGGAGGAGAATTATTATTATTATTCCCCAAACTTATTAAGCCCCAATTCTATGTCAAACTGCTAAGAATGTCACAAATCTGCAATGTAAATATCATCTTCATTTCACAGAAGTGGTAACTGAGGATGAACAATATTAAAGAACACGTAAATAGGAATGGGTAATTAAAATCCAGGGCTGAAAATGAACACTATAGATTAAATCAATGGAAAAAAATGGCTTTATATATAGTATTTCATTTTATAGATAACTATTCTGGCATCTATCCTGATTTGTTGAAAAATACTGCATAATATCAGTGAGGGAGTTTTGGCCAGGCCTGGATTACTGCATATACATATATAGAAAAATATCCACACCTTCAGTGAGATTAAATACAGTGTGTCTGTTTTCCAACTGAGGGCGGAACATTTTTAAGTCTTATAGTAAGGGTGTTTTCTGGATAGCTCAGGCTATTTCTAGGTATTATAACTTTAAAATAAAAATAAAAATACATGAACCCCACTTGCTTAAAGCAAAATGAATCTCCATAAACTGGATTACTCAGCTAAATAATTTTCTAAAAGTGAACTAAAAGCAGTGCTTTCCACTTTGTCTGGCCCAGGAGGAAATCATCTCCACTGTCACAATGACACACTGTCACCTGCCCTTCCCCGAATGACATAGGCAGAGAGATAGAAAAGGCCAAAGGGGTCAGGAGTTCAATCTATTTGTATTATACATGAAACAAAGTCCAAAGCAGTTAAACGCTTTAAGCTTAAAATTTAGGATTCCATAGTTCTAACATAGAATTTTCTCTATCTTTATTGTATAGTTTTCAGGTTAATGTTGTGATCAAAAGCATAGTGTTTCATCTCACACCTCCTGGCTCAGAAAGAATTTAGAATATTATTTTGTTTCTATCTCTTTGAAAAACTAAAATAGCTAATCCTCACTTTGGTGTGTCTTTTACAAATATCCTCCAGACTTAAAAAGGAATCAAGCAGGACCACTTTAATGGTACATCCTTTGTATCCCTCCTACTCTCCATATTTATCCTTCTGCTAAAATTGCCTTTTGTGCCAAAAGTAAAGAAAGACTTGAAAATATTGGCTCATAATGTATCATAAAGGAAACAATATGGAGTGCCAGGACTAGCAAAATTTTTTATCACTCACACTGAGCAACGACAGTTGATCTAAAGTTGGCAACTATTTGTTTAAAAAAAAAAAAAAAACTCAGTACATATCCATACATAACGAATCATGGGGGGGAGGCATTTCAAAGTTCCAGGTCCCAGAAATGAATCACCCATAGTCATGTATTAATTGCACAAAGCTAGCTCAAAGTTCCAATAATCTTTGTCTTCATTCTGAAAGCTTCTATGTATTTAAAATAACGATGAAAGAAAACACAACTTTCAGCCCTGGCTGGTGTGGCTCAGTGGACTGACGCCAGACTGTGAACCAAAGGGTTGCCAGTTCAATTCCCAGGCACGGCATATGCCTGGATTGTGGGCCAGGTCCCCAGTTGGGAGCACTTGAGAGGCAACCACACATTGCTGTTTTTCCTCCTTTCTTTGTCTCTTCCTTCCTCTCTCTCTAAAAATAAATAAATCAAATCTTTTTTTAAAGAAAACGCAACTTTTGAAGCAATTTAATTTTCTTCAGAACATTTAGATTTGAAGTGGGATAGTGTACTAGCGAAATTTTTACCTACCTGGCCAATCTCTCACCCACTGTGTCACTCACTTTCAATTTCAACATATTTTTGCAAGAACCTAGAGGTCTTGAACAGTGTACAAAATTATGGAATTCAAAGCTCACTCTGTCCAATATTCTATGTAATACAGGAATCCCTATTAAATTATCCCTGGTGTGTCTATACAGTTTTTGCTTAAAAAAGTCAAATATCTATGTAGACACAACTGTTGACAAATATAATGTATTCTTTATTTATTTAATCATAGTTGGTATACAATATTATATTAGTTTCAGGTGTACAATAGAGTGATTCAACATTTATCTAATTTATGATGTGATTACTACACTAAATCTAGTAATCATGTCCCCATGCAAAGTTTTTTATATATGACATATATATACATATACACATATATATACACACACACATACATACAAACATATGTGGCATCTGTGGGGGGAAGTAGGGATATTTAAGTAAATATTTACTTCACTTTGAATGATCAAATTTACCATTCCAAAATTCATATCTCATTATAGTATATGGTCAAGTATGGCATAATTACCAGTACTAATGTAATAAAATGGCAACGTTGCTGTTTAATAAATGTTTCAAACAAACTCCATAAGACTGGGAATATGCCTCAATATAAATGCACTCTATAAATTTCTTTTAAACAAAATATGGAACAAGGGCTGAAAAGTGTGGAGGATAACTTGGAAAAATTCTTGGTTAGACTATGAACACGTAGACTCCTATCACTGCACCCAGGGAGAAACACGAACTAGATGCCAGAGAGAAAAGATAAAGCTCTTAGAAGTGGAACCTACCAACGATTACAAAAAATCTGAAACATGGAATCAAGCATAGAACAAAGACAAAATAAAGTTTTCCAAGAAAGTTTCTAAGCCCCCATCAACAGGCCAACTTCTTGAATTCTCCAAAAATTCATTCATCCTAGGACTGTGTCAAAGCTTCTCAAGAGATCTGCTTGTGTGAAAATTATGAGCCATCTGAATCACAGACGGGCAAACATGGTCTGATCCTTCTATCTTGAAACCTCAGAGTGCTGGTAGGGCAACCCCACTCAGCTGGCTTACTGCAATGCATTGAACCAGTCTTAGCAGAAATTCACATTAAATCCAGTCCCTGAGATGACGAACTCCACTTCTCCCAAAGACTGTGCGGAGGCTCAGAATTCAGAGTCATCTCAAATGCAGAGTGAAGAGGCATTAAGACAAAGAATAATTAAAAAAAAAAAAAAAAAAACTTCACAGAGTTCTCCACCTCTGCGTAGTATTAGCCTGCAAAGGATGCTCCTACACAACTGCAAGGGCATGCAGAGGGAGACGTGACACTGATAGGGAGAGGGGACCGGTTCCAACTGACCTTTTTGCTGTTTAAAGGACTGAATCGAGCCTGAATGATGGACCATTTTCACTCTGCGCGTCCCCGCTGGGTTAGGAAGCTGTCCGAGAGGGAGGCGGCGAAATAGTACCCAGACTTTCTAAGAGGCTCCCTGGCTTCACGCAATCCCAGAAGAGGCGCGAGCGCGCTGCAATCCGACACCTGCTTTAGCCGGCGCATCACTCCAAAGGTTGTGCGCCCAGTGTTGTCTTGGCAACGTGGGAGGGCGGTCTAGCGTCCGGCTCCCCTTAGTGGCTACTTGCGGAATAATCCTGAAACCCCTGCCTCCAGTGCCGCAGAGTGGGTGGGAATTGCGCGGGGTTTTCTGGGAGAGACAGGGGAGGACCTGTTTTAAAGAGTGTAAATAAGTCCCAGCAAATCTCCAAAACTGCTAGTAGTTCTCTCTTTGTCAAGTTTTGAGGCTGGTTTCTACCAGGACACAAGCATTAATTTTCTAAAAGTTGGTCTGTAAACACTGGCACTTACAGAAGGGCAAAGTTGGGCTCTTTGAGAGGAATGCGACCTCAGATTTGAAGACGTTTTTCTTCTTTTCCTCTTAAACTTTAATATGGAAGATATGAATAACCTCCATTTATCCAGTGCAATGGTTTTATTAGATAAGCATCGTTAAATGTCTAGCATATTACACTGGAGTTTCCCACTTCTGCTTCAAAT
Organism: Glossophaga mutica; assembly: GCA_039655065.1. Lineage (NCBI taxonomy): Eukaryota > Metazoa > Chordata > Mammalia > Chiroptera > Phyllostomidae > Glossophaga > Glossophaga mutica. The sequence continues at coordinate 28,756,299 of CM077308.1, forward strand.
ATAATGACCTTGAATCACATGATCGTGACACTGTGACCATTTGTTACAGATGCTGGGGCGGGTGGGAGCTATCCATAATACTTCATTTAATGTTCATAGAACTCCTATAAAATAGGTAGGATATTATTATTCTAATATTGTAAAAAAAAAAAAAAAAAAAAAAAAAGAAGCCCAAAACAGCAAAGAACAGCAAAAGTCTATGGTTTTCCGAGTTTTGAAGGTTTGTGAGATCAACTCATAATCAGGCGAGGGATTCAAATAAAAGCAGATGAGAAAGATACAGAGATTCAACATTTTTAGAACCTCAAATAGGTTAATTTACTATGAGATAGTCTTTTATGTCACCTGTGGTGTATGATACAAGGACAGCAAAAGGAATGTTGCTTTAGACAAGATGATGTTCCGGTTTTATATGGCTGCATAACAAACCACTATGAAACGAGAGACTCAAATCTACCATTTATTATTTCTCATGGTATTCTATATGTTCACAAGGCTCGGGCTAGTGGTTCTGACTCAGAGTCTCTCCTGAGTCTTCAGTGGTTGGGCCTGAGGTCATCTGAAGCAAGAAGAGACAAATTGGATTCTGCTCAGTGGGAAGTGTAGCAGAGAATGTGCAGCCTCCCTTAATGAAGGATAATGGTCCTTCCAGAAGGAACATATTGAGCAATCAGTAAGAGTTCAGTATGCAGGCAATGAAAAAATACTTGGTTAAGAACAACGAACTCCAGTTGAGTTTACCTGGAATTGAAGATCTAGAACAAACCCCAGACTCTCTCCACAAAAAGCTCATTTTACAGAGATTTTATAGGAGAAGGCACTGAAACAGAAAGCAAGAAATAATTTCCCTGAGGGTGTTTTTATGTTCTGTTTGTTTGCAGTCAATAAAATTATAATACAACTCAACAACTCATTGGATTCTAATACAGCCCAATCCTCACAGGTAAGGATTAAATTAGTTTATATATTTAATAAGTATTTCATGGCAGAAAACTAATGTCCAATAAGTATTAGCTGTTATTATAATTATGATTTCTTAGTATCTGATTTTCTTTTTAAAACCTTTCTAAATCACAGGATTAGAAAAAAATATCTTTGAAATGTGAACATTAATTCAATTCTTCATCAGGAGGAATGGTTGCAAGAATTTAAAAGCTCTAATTCTACTCTACACTGCCAGGCTGATGTACTATTTTCAGTTTTCTAGAACCTCTTATTTCTGTAGATGTCTGATTTTCTCCAGCCATCCCCATCATCCATAACCCATCAGGAGGCAGTGGGTGGGGGGTGCTGGAGCTAGAAATGGGGTAAGAATTTGAACCACTTTAGAAATTAGTTCCCCACAAAAAAGTAGCTTTGTATTATTTCTAACACTGTTGCACCCTAACCTCTGCACTACAGTTATGATTGCATTGTCTTCTCATTAAGTTGATTACTTTTAATTGGAAACAATTTAGGCTGGACCGACAGATTGACTAGCAGAGAATTCAAAGAACATCTTTGCTCGTTTTAAAATCAATGTTTTAGGGAAGGTTGCTAGAGGAACAGCTTTGTGAGAGGCCTAGGAATTTAAAGCACCATCTGCTTTACAGGAAAGGCAACGCAAAGATAAGGAAACGGTGTGTGTGTGTGTGTGTGTGTGTGTGTGTGTGTGTGTGTGTAAAGAGTGAGTGTGTATGTTTTGAGAGTGGGGAGTGCAGAAAGAGGGATTGGAGCAAAACCTTCCTAAAAGATAAGTCTTCCTCTGCTCTGATGAAAGGAAATATTTTGATATTGACATCTCCATTGTAGAAAGATTAGGAGTTAATCCTCAGTTAATCCTGAAAGAAAATAATACCATATATAGTATGATCTTGACTATGATTGACAAAATAGGAAAAATAAGAATGAAAAAAAAAACCATAAAAATGCTCAGAATAATTATCTTGCAAGTTAGAATTCAGGTTGATTTTGTAATACCTTCATATTTTTCTATCATTTTCATACTTTCTACAATTATATATATATGTGTGTGTGTGTATAGAGTTATATACACATCTTTAAACTGCCTCCATATCTGTCTTTCTACAAGTCCAAGTCCAATTTTTCTTTCTTTCTCAGTTTTGAATCCTGGCTTTTTATTTTCTTGTTGAGGTTTCTGCTGCCTTCGCCCACCCATAGCTCAACACCTGTCTCCTGTCCTTCCAGGTGATTAATTTATCAGGCTCTGTGCTAGCTGTTGCTTCCCAGAGATGCAAATACTCTGGTCTTTACATCACCAGGAGGTTTTTTATTCCTTTAATAAGTGAAAAGGTGAAACAAATATAGTTAATAACAGTGTGATGACTGCATGGTGACATGATTACTAGACTTGATTTAGTGCTCACATTGTTAAGTATATAAACATCAAATCACTATATTGGACACCTGAAACTAATATAATATTGTGCACCAACTATACTTAAATATATAATAAATATATATAATTAAAAATAAACTCTGATATATGACCCTTAGCTTAGGCAATTGTGAGTTTCTCTGTACTGTGCTCTATGGTAGGTACCAAGGGAGTTCTGTCAGAACCTCTTTGCGTCTTGAATCTCTGACTTAATTGAAATTGAAATTGCCAGGTCTGCTTCTCATTGCCTAAGTGGAGACAGAAATAGAGATAGAAATTCTCTTTGCAGTCATTTCCTTTGTAGAACTCGGTTATGTAAGGTACTAATGGTTGAAGTGAAAGAGCCAAGTCATGTCGGTAATGGTTTTGTCTGCAGAGAGTAAGCAACAGAGGAGAGAATCCAATCTCCCTGGGAGATATTTTTAAGGGAGACAGACAGACTCTGGTCTCCCTGAGAGAAAATTAAGTGTAGAGTATCTGTTCCTTCAGAGACCAGTATAGTTCCTGCCACAAAAGCTTAACAAATGCTTACTAATGAATAAGTAAAAAAAGGAACGAAGTTAACATTTTTACATGACTTCCAGAAAAATGCTTGTTCAGTATCCTGAGCACTGTCTTCTTTCTTATATAAAGCCAAGGAAAATATATTAAAATATTATATATATATATTTAAAATATGTTTATATTTTTATATATTAGTATTAATATATTAATTATTTTCTTGGTCTGGTTTGCTCTCCATACCATATTAAAGACATGTACAAGCTCTTAAAAAGAAAACAAACACAGCTGGGATAAATGAGAGGGTGGAATACAGTTTAAAAATTGCTTCCCCAAAAGTCTATGTTTCCTGGACACAGGTGGCAGTACCAGAACAGAACTCAGCAGATTAGTCCTGCCGATGTTCCGACTGCATGCCCAGAGAAGCCCTCTGAAACGGCATTCCTGACGGGGGTAAGACTCAGAGAAAGCCATAGAAGAAAGCAGCAGCCTCCAACTCCTTTGAATCCGGGCTGACATGGTCTTATCACATAATGTTTTGAAGAGACAGGAACACAAAATAATTTGGTTAAGAAGATAGCATCGAGAGAAGACTGATGTGTGGAACAAAGTAGGTGATGATGGATTAAACAACAGTTTGTATCTTATGTCCCTGCCCAAATCTTAACAATTCTTTCTTCAAGTTACCTGCAGAATCAAGTCCATTTTCATTGTTCTACCAGTCAGGGGGCTCAATCACATTTCCGAGACTCTCTACAAACTCTTGTGGTCCTATAATGTTTTTCCCCCTCGTAGGCCTCTCTGCTTTTGCTGCTGCTGTTTCTTCTTGGAATCCTCATCCTGAAACTTTCATCTTGCTCATAATTTTTCTGAACCCCTACCCATCCATCAAGACCCCAGAGCAATGCCATTTCCAGGATGAAGCTTCCCTTTATCCACAGCCATCCACTATAGTCAGTCAGATGTGGGTTTAACCTCCTCTAATTCCTATAGATTACTAATAACGCTATTTCATGGCTTTTTTTACTATGTTTTCTAGTATGATACACACACACACACACACACACACACACACAGAGTGGGGAAAAGGTAGGTTTACATTTGTTAACATAGAAAATAATACAATAATTACTAAATAATAATAATAATAAAAAATAACAATAACTTTGTTTCATATACTCACAACAGTAAAACCCACTTTTGTCCCACCCTGTATGTAAGCTTTTGAAAGTGGGCTCAGGCTTTTTTTTTAGTTCAGAAAAAATACTTTAAGGAAGACTTTGCATTGACTTATTTTTCTATTTGTCACAGTCCCTAAAAGATGGTTTGACACATAAAAGCTAATCAAATGCACACTCACATGATCCTTATTTATTGTTTTTTATTTGCTGAAGGAGTCTAATAAGACATTTAAATTCAGTATATTAATTGCCTTTCAAAATTAATATGCAAGACTGTGGTTTTGCACTGCTTTGTGATTTTATTTCTGCCAGGCAGATAATGTCATAAAGACTGCTTTTGCTGTGGTTTCTTTGAAAAATCTAAGAACGTAATAATTACTGATTTATTTTCTATGTCTACTCAGTTGGGAGTGGAGGAAGCAAGCACTTAAACTAGTAACTCTGGTCATCCCAGCCACTGTGTTACATTTGGATGAATTGGCTTGTTTTTGAGCAGAGCGGATTCTCAGCTGGTGCTCTGGGTGGGGTGGTGCTAGTTGTTTATGGCTACAGTCTTCTGATAGCTCCATGCCCCTGGCTGACTGACTGGTCTAGGACTGTGCTGTGTTGATTGCTTGCGTGTCTGCCAATAGCAAGGTGAGATGAAGGTAGCTTTCACAGTAACCTATTTACTTTTCAGTTATAGTATGTTCTTGACTTCTGGGAAGCTCGAGTGACGGGTGTGAACATTTGTGGTCTCTATTTGAACAGAACCAGTCCAACTGGAGCAAGGAATGTGCTTGCTGGCTTGTCATTCTTCCAGAGATTAACAATGTAATGCTGAGCAATGTTTTTAAAAGAGAGTATGCATAAATTTTATTTACCAGAATCAAAATTTCTTATACATTGTTTATTAATAAAAGCAGACTGCGAAGAGTATTGCATTGAGATAAATTTTTGCAAAATATGTAGCATAAGATATATCTATAATGGTAACTCAAAATATAGCTAAGTGCATATGGAGGAGATATTGATTTTTTTCATTTTGCTTACCAATATTTTAAGCTTATTCTGCATTCATTCTTAAAGGAAACTTATATTCTGGGTTGTCTTTTGTCACAGTGTAATTAATAACCTGTAACTTTTAAAAGTGTCCTGGTTTGGACAGTAAGTTATGTGGTCCCATTAATCATCAACTATATATTAATTATGTTAGAATAATAAGTGTAAAAACAAAGTTCAAAATGATAACAAGCATTTAAAAATGATCTGGATACAAAATACCATCATACCATTTTAATCCAATGATAGCTCAGATTTAAAAATTGGAAAAAAAAAAAAAAGCCCCAGCACTTTGCCATGGAGGCTCCCTTTTTAACCCAGCAAAGACATTCAGAAGGAGGGCATTGTTTGGGGAAGTTCAGAGCCTAAAAACACCCTGGTGTGTAAACTGGCATGCTGTCAAAGGTGAATTAGATAGATGCTCCTAAGGTCTGTTCCACCCCTCATATTCTAGGATTCTTGTCTGCTGGAAGAGAGTTTTATGTACTCCGACTTCATAAATACAGTCTTTGTAGTTGGTCTTACCAGGGTTATTACTCTTTCTCCTCTGAAGGAAAATAGTGGAAATAGTACAGAAAATCCCCTTGATTCAGTCTCCAAAAAAGAAAACTTTGTGGGGATCTGAACTTGAGTGGAGTCTGAAATTAGACATTATAATACTATAAAGAGAAATAAGTTTGCCAAAGCAAAAGTTATAGGATGAAAACATTATTGAATTAATTACTTAACTAATGAGACAGCATTACATTTACCTTAAAAGCAATATTGGCAACTTGAAACCATTTTTTTTATCAATAATCAGTATGTCAATTACAGATTTTGTATTCATTTAAGTAAATCTCAGATATCTAGATTAACATCATTGAACAATTGATTACATTACATCACCTTGAAAAACTTTCAGCCATCATACTTTATATCATATAGGGTGGGTTAAAAGTAGATTTATAGTTGTAAGGATGAACAACACAGAGTTTATTCTTGTATTACTAATTATGTGTTGTTTTTCATACAAACAATTGTAAACCTACTTTTACACATCCCTATGGAATGCTCTCCTTCCTCCCTTCATATAATTTCTAAAAGTAATAGGAGAAAGCTACATATTTTCTTTTCAGTATATTTAAAAATATATATATATATTTGAAATCTATGTGCCGAATTCAGCCAGGATATATATTTTTAGTCTTTGCAAGCTCTATGCAAGAAGAAACAGTACATCTTTGCAATTACTTAAGAATAGAAAGCAAATGGTTATATAAGCCCAGTTCTAAGCCTTCCAAGTTTGTGGTGTTTTATTGTAAAACAATGATGGAACATTTGGAAAATTTTTATAGTGTTACATTTTGCACTATAAAAACAAGGATTTGCATATGGTCCCTTTCAGGAAATTTTGCCTGTTAACTCTAGTGACTATAGTTTCCAATCTCCAAATTAGATTTTGTCACTTGGGAGCCAGTAAAATATTGACTAAGAAAAACAGGAAAGAGACTGACATCAGATTGATAAAAGTGACTTCATCCCAGAATCACATACCCAGAGAAGATATAATTTATTCTCAAGCATACATAATTTGTTTGATTAAACATTTAAGGACTCTACTAAAAAAATGATGAATCAAGAGAGAGACCTCAAGAAAAAATAAGAATAAATATTATAGTATACAATATTCATCTATTTACTTGTCTGATTAAACTCAAGTGGATAATAACATACTTTTTCCTGGGATACTTATTATAGAGCTATTAAAAATATTGAAAAGAAAGGAAACACTATAAAATAATTTTTATTAGTTATTAATTCTCTTAACAAATCAAGTGGAGGGAAATGATACAGGAATATAATGAAGAATGGGAGAATGAGAAAGAAAAAGTGGAAAGTAAAAATAATCTTCAAACATTCTTTTCTTAAGGAGGGGATCAAATAAGAGGCAAATAGAAGTATGTATTTTAACAGACAAAACAATTTGTTTTAAAGCACCTGATTATGAGGACAAGAAAAAAGTGAATGTAATATTTAATGAATGAGAAAAGAACTGTAATTTGTCCAAGGAGTAAATATGAAATATATTGCACCTTGATCAAGCCAGGAAAAGTAAGGAAAAGGAAAATGCATACTCAACAATGGACATAAATAATAAGTTCAAAGCAAAACACAATGAATAAAATCAAGCATATCAGCTGAAATTTCAAATGTAAACAGACACATTTATCTTAATGAAAGACAGATTTATATTTGATTAAAATCAAGATATGTACTTTAAAAGGAATAAAAATATTTAGGGCAAAGTAATAAAGTGCTGGGCACAATAATGACAGGTAAATGAAAATTGAAAAGTAAGCAAGTCTAACAATATCAATATCAGTAAGATGGAATTTCACATTAGGAGGATAAATATTAGAGAGGCACATTAGGTAAAGATAAAGGCTAATATAAAAGCAAGATATAACAGTCATATATTTTATGCATCAAACTATACGGCTTTGAGTACAAAAGCAGAACTATTAGACAATCAAGAAATTAATAAGATTGCAATTGCAATGGAAGACAATATATGTCTCTAAAAATTTTAACAATATAGTACAGCACAGTAAACAAATGATAATGAAAGATCCATATGACTTACTATAACTTAATGAACGTTGTTCAACTGAAGTTTATAAATACATATTACCTTTGTATTTTATGTACTTTTAGAAACATCGATCATGTGCTTTGTCAGGTCTATTTATATTTGCTTTGCTAAGCTACAACTATGTTTTTCAGAATTTCCTTCCTGTATGGTTCCAGGTTAAAGCATAATAAAGGAGAAATTTGTGCAAGACTAGGCATGCTGAAGGGAAGCGGATTTTAATTAGCCCTGTTCTCTCTGGTACCATGTCCAGCGTTTTCCTCCCTAGAAATGCCATGCTACTACCGACACAGGTACAATAGCCTTTCCATAGACTGCTCCACCACCACTCCGTGCTGGTCTCACTCCAAATTCCCTGACAAGTGCTGAAGTATATGCCATACTAGGGCTTCATAATGGCTGGTTAGTGCTTTTACTCTGATCCTCAACATCCCATCTTAGACCATTATTCTCCAAAAACTCCTAAAATAGAGTAAATTTAAAATTTTCACATTAGCAAAAATAAAAAGGAGCCATGGCACCTATTTTTATAGGGTATATGGGAAAATCATTCTTTCCTACATGGCTTTGAAACTGTGAAGCATTAGAGCTTATTTTTAACCAATAATCCATCTCTTAGAAATCTATACAGACAACACAGCCATAAATAATCACCTATATGTCAGGGTTTTTATTGCATCATGGATCATGGTGTCAAAACTCTGGAAACAAAACTCATACCCAGCAACATGGTAAATTATGATTTATCCTATGATTATTTGAACAGGGAAAAAAATATATAGAAAGCTACAGGCTAGGTTGTTAACATGGGTAGGTGGTTTAACATGGCTGGATAGAAAAGGAAAGGCAGAAAAGGAAGCCAAAAGGGGTGAAAATAAAACTATACATTCAAAAGCAAGTATACTGACACATTTATGCATTTATAAAGTTATGTAGACATATGGGTAAAACAAAATTAGACATTAAAAAATTCTCATAATCTGGCTTAAACTAATTTACCCACACCAGCATTCTTTCCATTCCCCAGTACACTCTCTCAGCTTGGGTCAGAATATATTCCTTTACCTGCTCACAAAAATAACCAAAATACTTCTCTCTGTTACTTCTTTTAAGAATGTCCTCCACCTGCTCTTCATCATTCAAGTTCTGAGGCTTAATGTGTGACCTCTTCCCTGAACAAACCAGTCCACACAGTCTCTTCTGAGCTTCTTCATCCTTACTTAGTAATTCTGCACTTAATTATATAGAATCATGAGTTGTTCTCTGATTATCTTATGCCAGTTACTCATGTCTCCCCAACTATTAGTCCTATTCTAAGGTTTTCTTTTTTTTCAACTGATGTATCACCAAATTGTTCTTCGAGTGTGGTAGCTGCTATGTTTAATATAATGCTTGGTCTTTGGTTTCCAAATAGGGAGAGAGATAGGAAAGTAGGCAGCTTCACCTCAGATCTCAGTTAAAATCTATGCTCTGTTACTTCTTAAGGGATGTGCTTGAACATATTTTATTTCTCTGAGCCTTAGTTATAAGTCTATGATGTTTAATACAATATGTTAAGATAGCTTGAATTTTTGGAAGAGTACTAATTTTAGAATCACTGAACCTGGTCTTGAATGTGGATGGACACTATAACAGCCTATCTCATATAACACCTAATAATTACAATGCTTCTAATTCTGATTTCTACAGTAGGTAGAAATTTTGTGTGTTACTAGTATTTAGGATCAAACCACTATCTGTGAATGGTCAACAGCTCTGTCTCTTCAGGATACAGGCCTGGTTTCAAGTCCTGGTTCAGGCCCTTATGAGGGCTGAAGTGGTGAGGCTACAGACATTTGACCTCACATATCACGTATATAATCTTCATTTACTTTGAAAAAGGGAACTCTTGTGCACTGTTGGTGGGAATGTAAATTGGCACAATTACTATTGAAAACAGTCTAAAGATTCCTCAAAACTTAAAAAAATAGAACTACCATATGATCTAGTATTCCTGCTTTTGGATATATATATAAAGGAAATAAAAACAGGTTATCAAAGGGATACCTGAACCCCATGTTCATTGCAGCATAATTCACAATAGCCAAGATATGGAAACACAAGTCTCCATCAGTAGAAGAATGTATAAGAAAGTATGATATACATATATACAGTAAAATATTATTCAATCATAAAAAGAAGAAAACCCTGCCCTTTGTGAGAACATAGTTGGACCTTGAGGGCATTATGCTAAGTGAAATGAGTTAGAGAGAGACAAATTATGTTCTCACCTATATGTGGAATCTTAATAAGCCAAACTCAGTAGAAACAGGGAGTAAAATAGTGGTTACCAGGGTCTGATGGTGGGGAAAATAAAGAGGTGCTGGTCAAAGGGTACAACTTCCAAATGAAGATGAATAAGTTCTGGGGACCTAAAGCACAGTATGGTGACTATAATGAACAAAACTGTATTATATACCTGAAAGTTGTTAAGAGAGAAAATTTTAATAGTCATCACCGCTAAAAAGGTAATTATGTGAGGGGATGGAGGCATTAATGAAAACCTTATGATATAGCTTATTTAATACATGTATATAATTTCACATTATACACATGTATTAAGTCATCAGATTGTATATCTTAAGCTTACATATATGTCAAAAATATCTCAATAAACCCAGAATAAAATAATACCAATAAAATGCCAGTAAAATTATGTTATGTTAGGGAAAATAATACTGCTTTGTGAACTAGCAATCACAGCATATCTCCAGGTCATTCATTTCTCAAAACACATACTTCCATATCATATACACTGGAAAATAGGTTCTGTCAAGCCTATAACCAAAGCAAGATGATGATTTAAAAGGTTAATAGCATTAGGCTATAAAGGCTCGATGTCCTTATCTCAGGGTGGTGATGGGATAGGGAATCTTGAGGGCAAAAGTAAATTCTTCCACAAAAAGTTCTCTAACAAGTATTGTCAATGTTTGCTTCTCTGTTTTCATGTTTCTTTGCTTGAACTATCCATCTTCTGAATGACCTATTCTCTGTCTAACCTTAACACTTTAATTGGTTAACCAATCAATTGGTTAAATAATAGCCTTGTTCTCTTGAGGACTGGGCCTCAGGAAAGAGTTGATTGCTAAGTATATTTTGATTTTATCTAGTGTGTATGTTTTTAAGGCATTTTTCTGTTTTATATATGCATATGTGTATATGCATATCTATATAAATTAAACAGTTACCATATAAAATCTATATTAAATATCTTAAAAGTTATAGGTGTGTATTAAATGATTTTCATAGTGGTCTTTCACTAATTAATTTATTAATACTTACTATGAGATCACCAAGTTATTATTTTATAATGTAAACCCATTTCTTAAAAACAAGTGGTGCAAAGATTTTTGCATGTAAAATCTGGTATTAGACATTTGTAAGTAAAAGCAATTTCACTAGAACCTTAGAATAGAGCTAAGTTAGAGATGGGAATGTGCTTTGCAAACTTCATGACGAGGTACATTGTTGTTAATAATATGTCTGTGATACTGCAAAACTGTGTTAAATGCTCACACCCCACAAAGATGCTGAAATCCAAAGAGCAAAGGTGGTAGAATTGCCTGAAACCCCATCCTCAACCGTACCTTCATTATACATGCCATTGGCAGCCCACACGCTGTTCTCAAGCCCACGATGAGACGAGCATTTTTGCAAGCCTGTGTGAAGGAACAAAAGAACAAGAAAAAATTGCTTAGACACTCAGCAGACCAGAAAGACAGTAGAAAATTATTGTTAAAAATACCTTCTGATGGTGACTATAGCTGCTGTAAAACTACTCTGTGGTATAGGTCAAATTAGTTATGAAAAAGTATGTAGGAGGACACAAATTTCAGCTAATTGCATGAGAAACTAAGCAGGTGGGTAGGTTCTGTTTGCTGTTATGCAAGCTGATTTAGCTGTCATCTTTGAAAGAGTTTAGAATGGTTAGATTTTCCAGTTACATTTTCCCTCGGTGAGTAACACACTCCTCTGATATCCTGCCCACCCAAGCTTAAAAGCTGCATGTTTCACTTCGCTCACTCCCCGTCCTTTTTTCTATCCATGATGAATCACCAGAATTCCCTGAACCTCTACCTCCTTGCCTCTGGAATTTTGGTCAATTTGTTTTTTGTCCCAAGAATGCCTTGCCTACCCACCAGGTCAATGGAAAATCTATTTCTCTTTTTAAGATACAGCTCCAAGATTACCTTCAAAGGCAATTTTCTAAATAACACTTCCATTTAGAAATAACAATTGCTTTTAAATAAGCAGTCCTACAGAAATGTTTCCAACTCTCTGAAGAAACCTAATAAAATATAATTGACTGGGTTAAGAAACTAGAGGCCCAGAATGCTCAGCTATTTAACCAAGGTTACAAGACTATGAATAAGGTAGGACAAGACTCCATTTTTTAAATGCAGTATCTAGATTTTTTAAATTCCAAATGAAATTAGAAAGGTAATCACAAGGGTAACCAATGGTAATTCTGCATTTTCTATTGGGTTGGTATATCTTATGAAATTCAACATCATGAAGTGGTAATTAAGAAAATAAAGAGGTAACCAGGCAACAGTAGTGCCATTTTCCTGATAACGATATGAGGGATATTATGCAAGGACAAGTTACTTTTGCTTCAGCCAAGCTCTTGAGAGTCTAACAGAAGATAGGTGGAGCATCTGCTGGGAATTAGCACAAAATTTCTACACACCTGTTGTGTAGAAAAATGTCTATAATGAAAGCTCCTAGTCATTTGTTCCTTTAGGACTGCCAAAATCTGAATGTGTAATACCCCCTGGTCCTATGAAAACATAAGGCAGAATCTGATCTGTGATCTGACTCTAAATAAAACAAATAAGGTAAAGTTTAAGCAGAAAATTCTGTGTAGAACTGTATAGGATCTTGTGTCCCATAGACCAGCTTCTCTCCTCTGGGTTTTAGTTTTCCCATATATAATGAGGGGGATGGGATTGATTATTAAAATCATTTTAAATTTTTATCTACTTGGTTATATTAGTTTACTATGCTGTTTTTTGTTCATATTTTACTTGTTCTTAAAATCAGAATCAATGATGCATAAAAAAATTCCCCTCCAAAAAACAAATATTAGTAATTGCCTCAGAGACATGGTATTGAACCTTTGAATCCTTATTTTTAAACATACCAACTATGGGACATTTATATAATGGAATACTACTTGGTTATAAAAAGAAAATTGTACCCTTTGCAACAGTATGGATGGACTGGAGAACATTGTACTGAGTGAAATAAGCCAGTCAGAGGAAGACAAATACCATATAATTTCACTCATATGTGGAATCTAATGAACAAACTGATCTAATAAGGAAAAATGAGGACAGACTCATAGGTGGACAGCAGGATGACAGCTGTGGAGTAAGGTTAGGGTTTGGAGGGATTGAGAAAAAATAAAAAAGGACTCATGGACATGGACAAAATAGCATGGTGATTGGGGGGTAGGGTATATAAGGGGGGTAAATGGTAATGGAAAAATATAATAAAGATTAAATTAAAAATATCATCTCTGATAGAGCTGTAACATGATCACAAGTTTTATTAAAAATACTTTTGAATAGAACAGAGGAGATCCGAAGATTCCTTTTTAAATATGAAGTGTGTATGTGTTCATCACATCTAGTCCATGCATCATCCCAGGTAGTTAGAACAAACTGCAGGTGAAAACATGCCAAAATGGAAACCGATCTCCTTCAGGTTCATAACAATAACTTCACGTGGGTACTTAACGCTGCCAAATAGTCAAAATAGATCTCCCTGGTTATCTTATTTTCCCATTTTCCTACAAAACTATTTCATATTTTATTCTATCACTTCAAACTGCCTTCCAGCACCTCCTCTCCAAACTTCAGTCTTAGCTGATGATTTTGCTTCCGATTTCACTGAGAAGTTTAAAGCAATCTGAAGAAAACTTCCACAGCTTCCACCCACCTACCAGCATCTGGACTCACATATTCTGACTTCATGCCTGACAATCAGATAAACTAACTGCACTTCCAACTAAGCCCATCTCCTCTAGTTACGTGGTACTTACCATCCCTCTCAGCTACCTCAGGACATCAGCCCAATAACTCCCCTGTGCTCTCTCTTTACAGAATCAAATCCAGTCTCTGCTCCTCCCTCTAGTTGTTAAGTCCCATCAGCATACCAGCATGCTGTCCCAATTCCTGAAAACAGAAAAAATTTAAAAAGCAACCTCTCTCAACTCTAATTCTCCCGGTGGCTTCTTCTCAATTTAAGTGTTCTCGCTGGCTTCAAAATTCCTAAAAAGTCAAGTCAATAGTCACTCTTTCTAATTCCACTTCTTAAATCTTCTTCAATGTTTTTTGTCCCGTAACTCCACTAAGATTGCCAAAGTCCCCAACAGCTTCTTCATCGTCAGAGTCAATGATCAATTCTTAGCTTCCAGCTTATTGATATATTAGGGGCATTTGGCATAATTTCTTGTGCCTTCTTCCTTGATGCACTTTTCTTGCAGGGCTACCTGGGTCTCACATTGTCTTGGCTCTTTCTCAAACCCACAACATGCTCCTTCTTGGGCACCTCTAGGCATTCCTCTCCCCTGTTAACTCAGGATAAGCCCATGGACCAATCTTTGTGCCCTTCTCTTCTTTAGCTTTATTCCCTACACTTGGTGATCTCATCCCATCTCATGGTTTTAAATATGATCTATATGTGTACCTCTCCTAAATGCACATTTCCAGGCCAGATAGCTCTCCGTGACTCCAGGCATATATCACATATCTTTCTTCACATACCATTTGGTCTGAAAGAATTGTGTTCAAAATCAACATTCATAAATGAACTTTCTGCTATTTGCTCTCAGACCATATTCACCTTATAACTTCCCCATCTCAACCGAAGGTAGGTTTGGGTTTGAGTTTAAATGGACATGAGGTAGATGAATTTAAATGGAAATCTAGCTAATAGAACTCCGTCGCTTGAAACTCTTCACTCAATGAACTCCCATTTCACTCAGAGTAAATCCCTGAAATTATTATATGACAACAAGCTCTACAAAGCCTAAACTAATTTGCTTGGCATGACAGATATAAAAACATCTCTCTCAGGGAACCATTTTTCCATAACCCCCTGTTGCCAGGTGCAAACACTTCAGTGGAGTACACTTCTGGCCTCCCTTCCCTTGGGGAAATTTTCATTTATTTGGCTTATATGATTTTCAAGTTTGCTTGGGAGAAAAAGGAGCTAGTAATGCTTGGTTTCAGCAGTTCTCCCTTCTTCTTCATTTTATTCTGTTGTCCTCTCTCCTGCCACCAAATCTGGTATCTGACATTCTGGGAGCTGCCTGAGGTTTCCTAGCCATGTCAGTTATTTGATGGGTAGGTCTCAGGGTCAGAAGGAGAGGAAATTGGGGTGTCTCATTTGGTCAAACATCAAAGACCCAGACTCCTAGCTTTCGTAAATTATACATCTGACTTTTTGATATCCATCTGTCAGTCTCTAATGCTCTACTTCTCAGTTGTTTCAGAATTCTGGCAGGGAAGACAGAGGTGACATCAAGGGAGGCTGTTAAAATGCCAACATGTTCAAGGATTGAGATATTAGTTTCTAAGTTTCCTGTTTTTGCATGTATAGTCTGAGGGCAGGAGGGTTTGGTGGAAAAAATAGGGGTCTGGTGTCAGGTAGTCTTGGCTTGTAATGTCAGATGTATTACTTACTTCATCACTCTGAGTCAAGTTATTTATGTCTCTTTTTCATGACTACACAATGGCATGTGCAATGACCCCTTCCTTGCATTGCAGTGGAGTTAAAAGAAATAATAGACATGGAGTGCCTAGCAGAAATTCTGGTACAAATGTATACTCAGAATTGTTATTTTCCCCTAATACATATAATCAATCCAATAAACGACTGAAATGGAGTCAGAAATAGTATTTATCAATAGACATGAGATAATTGTTTATGGCCATAAAAGTAATTGAGTGGTAGCAGCATTTTGGGGAAAATGGCCAGTCTTTTATTTTGAAGGGAAAGGAAAATAAATTTTCTTCTTGCAAAACTCAAGTAGAATAGTGAGGGGGAAGAAAGCCATCATAAATCTGTCCGAATGTACAGTAGCTTATGTGGGTGGAATAAAAGGACCCTTAATTCATCCAGCCCACTGCCTGTGCTCTTCACGATGACAAGATTTATGGTTTCTGCAGTGATGTTGCTTATTGCTACAGGACCGCAAACCAGTATCTGTCTGTGTTAGAACAGTGACACTCGCTGGTTGTTTTTGATACTGATGGAAATACTCACTATTAAAAAATATCCCCTTTTTAAAGTGAAATTCAACATGTTCCTGATAGATGCCAGCCACGTAAAGGGGGATACCTAAGCATATCTAATGGTAAGAAAAGGAAATACTTAAATACTCGGAGGTAAAAAGGACTCTGCATGTGGGATAGTTGAAGTAGCAGGATACTTGGTCAGAGGATAGTACATAAGCAGTGATTGCTAACTTTAATTTATAGAAACTAATCTTATCGAGTAACTCCTAAAGTACACCTACTAAATATGCGAACCAATATAATTTTATGAGTTTTCCAATATGGAGTGAGCTGCCTCGGTTGTGGCTTCCCATCTCTAGAGCTCCTCAAATAAATTTGGAACAGTCATGAATTACAGTAGCCGTAGAGAGGGTTCATGCAGAGCATTAGGAATTCTAGATGATTTTCACACATGTTCCAGCTTCCAGTTCTTGACACTCAAGGGCTCAGAGCAAAGCCATATTTATGTGCCTTGGAATCTAATACTATTTCTTATAGTGAAACCTGATTCCTTTATTTATATGTAACTTATGAAAACTTTTAAAAACTTCATGACATTATTCATTTTGGAAATAGGAGTATTTGCCAAATCAGTGCCTTTGCTATTATTCATCAATAATTACTCAATGCAGTAAAATAGAGTAGAAGCATCTACAACTTCTCACTTAGGAGATGATTGTCTATCACCTAACACAAGACTAGCAAGAATGACTGACCCATTTCCTTTCCCTGACCTTTAATATCAGTGAAACCTTCAAGTCTCATGGCAAAACCATCCCCAGTTCGAGGAGGAGCTCAGTCTTTGTGAACAACAGGCAGGACGCCACCAGGAGAGCACATTCGTTCTTTCTCTCCCTTTTAGACTGGTCAGCCAGAGACATGATTTCAACGTCAGTGACTTCAACATGTTGCATTAAAGGGAAGGTCAATTAATCTAAGGTCAGCACCAGCATTGACATCTCATTTTGACATTTCGTCATTTTTTCTTTTAGAGATATTTACATTCAGTGACTCAGAAAGAAACCGCTAACTTGCCCAAAGCATTAGGGCTTTAATAAACTCATTCATGAAATCAGAGCTTGTTTTCCTTAGGCACCCAAAACATTTTATATATAAATCAATGTATGTAAGATCAGTAATCTTACTATGCATTGCCACTTTATTACAGTGAATATTAAAACAATTCACTTTCTTTTCTTTATTAAAAACCCCACATATTTAGTCAGTGAACGTCACTGGCAACACTGTGTTTAAGTAGCTGTCTACCATTCCCTTTCCCAGTTAGCATTGCACTGTACTTATTATAAGAGCATTTCCAGTCTCAAAAGTGAAAACAGAATCACCTCTGCAGAATGAGAGCAGGAGGAACAATCTCAATAAGAACAGAGAAGCTGGAGGCGTGGGTGAGGGTGGGGAAAGGGAAGAATTTGGCCCCAAGTACTCATTGGCCTGTTTTCTCAGACTTATTTCCAAACAATAAAATCTGTAAGAGTAAACTCAGAGATAAGACATCTTTGATAATTTCAGTTTGATCTAATATTTGATAGAAAAATGAGTTGATTTATTTCACATTTTGACTTTTTATAGAAATGAGTAACTTTAAAATGACTTTTTAAAGAAACAGCCATAACTTCTTTTACTATACATTACCTTTAAGTGTGATGAAATACATTTAAAGCCTTTTATTAGTCTTGCTGTTTTCCATCAATCTCTTGACTCAAATGACTTTGATTGTGGCCAAAACTTTATCGCAAGAGGATTATTAAAACATGTGTTAAAGAATTGACAGAGGTGGAAGATTCTCAGCTGATGACTCTGCAGCACTGTGTCAGATGTTTCTGCCTCTTAAAGGCATGCAGAAAGGAAGAAGGAGAGCAAGAGAAAAAAGAAAGAAGGAAAAAAGAAAGGCATACACTTTTTTTCAATTTTCGAAGTTTCAGAGAAGGATGAATCAGACTGTGATAAATGACAAGCTTTCTTTCCCAGTGAGGGACAAAGTCATTGGGTAAGTGGTCAAATGAGAACAGGGGCTTCATCTTGGTTCTGTCAGTTCTGCGGTGTGACCCTGGGAAAGTTGCTTAATGTACTGAGCCTTTTGTTACCCATTTGGAGAGTGGATGATAATTACTACAGCAATAATAATACCTAACCCAGCGCTGTTGTGAGGGTTCAGAGAGGTAATGTTCTATAAAGCACCAGCACAGTAGCTGTTGCAGATTAGCCCTGAAGTGATAGGGGTTCAAGAACAGCTCAACGACCATCCATTTTTTAAATTCCATGTTGAAAATATGATCAGAGGATGGAGGCTGTCACCATAGATTTGGAATAAGGTGGCTTCTGAACCCTAAGAAAGATCATAAATCGCAATTTGTCACACTGTGGACAACAGTCCTTCAAAAACATTTTGTTTCCACCCCTGTTCTTTCAGCTTCTGGCTCTCATCCTCCCACACCTCTCCGCAACAGGCCACCTTCCTGTGGCCTTGTCCACCAAACACACGGGGCACTCACGCTGAAATGTTGATCACACACACTGGCCATGGCAGGGAGCCAAGAATATTTAGGTGAATAACACTAAAGTGCCAGTTGTGTCACCTGAGTGCATTATCTAATCATTTTCAGAATTAGTTTCCTCACCTATGTATTGGTATTAGCAATGCCAGTCTCAGGGATTACACTTAATGGTAATATAACAATATATGCTGAGCACATGGATATGTAACTGATGCTCAAGAAAAGTTAATCACATTTTCTGTCTTCCGGTTTAGTTTCTTCTCTGTAAAACGATGGGTTTGCATAGGTGATTTTTAAGATCCTTCTTGGTATGACAAATTCTGCCTGCGTATATCAGTATTTCCATAAAATAATCTCTCCCCACCCTAGGATTTCTTATACTACACAAAGCAAAGCAGTGAAAAACGACACCAACAACAGCAATAACAGGAACAAAAATAGAATCCTTGGATTTGCTCTAGACTCAAGATGATCTATGAACAAACAAACAAACAACAATAAACTACAGAAGCATAGGTCTCATATTTTCCTAGTAATGTAAAATCTGGATAGAGCAGCTGGGCACAACAACTGAACCAGGTTGTGAAAAATCACTCAGGATTTAAAAAAGGGGGGGCATTGAAACGATAGGGTGACAGACTGAGTTTCAGAGCGATACCATCCACCACTCTTCTGGTTTTCCTATTTAAAAGGTAGGGTAATGAATTCATTGTGAATTGCTATGACAGATCATGCTTCAGATCCAGGGTCCTGGTAGACAGCCCCACTTATGCTGAGCAACTTGCTTCCTCATATCTGAAGAAAAGAGTCTGGTGAGAAAGTGTGAAAGAGAGAATGCTCTTGAATTGGCAACTGATAGTTTCTGCCCTTCCTACTCACTAGCAGTTTCTGCGCTGACCAATGAATTTGAACCACATCAGGGCATTATATAAAAAGTGCTTGTAAATGCATTGTGTAAGGTAAGAAATACAGTCTATTGTGTAACATTTTAAGTAATATATTCCTTTCTGGCAAAGGCCCATCGATAAAATATGTAACAAACTTTCACCTGGGTCATCATGCTTATATATAAAGGAAGATACATACCACTAAATTTATAGTCACTATAACATTTAAAAAAAACCTTTGAACTAAATCCCTAGTGGAAAGTCATGTATAAAATAGAAAGGAATTCATTCTGGGAACACACACACCACTGCATAATATTGGTAAATGGTGGTAAGTTTGCTCATTGACACGAGTCAAGAAGAGCTGTATGTGTAAGAGTTAATGTACAAGAGGGCTGTACACATGATCGACGTCATTTTTACTGTATACTTATTTTTTCTTTCTTACAAATGTTGGTGCTGAAGGTTTAGAATTTAATGAATATAAAATAGCTCACACTTTCAAGGGAAATCATGGTAAACTCCACAACAGCAAGATTTGTTTTAACTAAAGGTACATAACTGGGTTTGGGGGATTCTCTTAATCTGCTAAATTTATATTCAGAACTTTTGTGCATGAGAAAATATGTATGTTTGTTCTGGTGAGTTGATCCATAACTTTCATCCAGTCTTCAAAAGGGCTGGGGAGCCATAATTGTTTTAATAGTTTTCAAAACTTTAAATAGCTAGTCAGCAGAATGCTAGGTGGACACATTTCTAATCACTGTAAAATAAAAAAAAAAAATAGATGGGCCAAGTGGACTTAAAAACACCTTTATGTATTCATATATAGTTTTTATTTCATAAACTTGTACAATAATCCTTAAACGTAATTAGATTTGAAAACACTAAGTAGAACTAAATCAACAATAATATTATATGGATATTTTGGCTTCAAAAACTTTTTGCCCTTAAGATACATATTATTTTCTTAGTAATTAATGAATAAAGGGGAGCAGAATTTAAAAACCCTCTTGGGTTTTAAAACTAAGCAAACCATGAGCTACTAGGCATTTGTGGTTTTAATTCTGAAGCAAGACAGTAGTATTTAAATAACTTGAAATCCTTTTAGAAATAAATAGTTTTGCTATAGCAAGACATCCATATACCTAAAAATCACCACATTATGCAAAATGCACAATTAAAACTACAACTTACTGTAAAATGGGGTTAGGGACAACACTCAAAATCTTCTTGAGTAACCTAAAAATTGAAACCTAATAAAAGGGAAGCACAGTTATCTATATTTAATGGTTAACATATACATAAATGCTATAATAAGGTGACATTTGACAGAGACCTGAAGTTTGCTTGTGGAACTGGCCATTGAAAGAGTTGTCCATTTTGAAGGGGTGGAAGGAGGGTTATCTGAAACCCGATGGGAATCTGTAACACTAATGTGGATGGGCAGGGCTCACAGCACACAGAGATGGGGCTAGCTGGTAGGTGTTTGTGGTGTAGGGGCGGGGTGTGTATCTGCCAGTGTGCTGTGTCTCCCTATGTGGTTGGCTTCAGTCGGGTGCAGTTTTCTGTGTTCACCTAGTGTTTCTTGCAGATAAACTTATACACAATAAGAAGCACACTTTATATAAAGAAGAATTAGTTCTAATACATCAGAACATCTCAAAATAGAAGAATAAAGATTCCTTCTCAACTAATTTTAATGGCCCAGTGTTACCTGATACTAAAAACAAACACCACTCAAGAAAATAAAACTAAAGACCAAACTGTATTGTAAATATAGATGCAAAAATCCTCAACAAATCTCCAAATAATAGCAAAGCAACTCCAGCAACACATAAAAAGGATTATACTCCATGACCTAGTGGGATTTTCCCCAGAAAAAGAGATTGCAGTAACTAATGAATGTCAGCCCACACAGTAGCCATGTTAATAGAACAAAAGACAAAAATCATGTGACCGCCACCACAGGCGTGCACATGCAGGTAACCTGACATAACCTACAGGGTTTTCATGATTAAAAAAAAAAAAAAACACTCAAGGAACTAGGAATAAAAGAGAAATTACTTAACCTTACAAAGGGTTTCTATAAAAAACTCACAGCTGACATATACTTAATGGTGAAAGAGTAAAGCTTT
This sequence comes from Glossophaga mutica, assembly GCA_039655065.1. Lineage (NCBI taxonomy): Eukaryota > Metazoa > Chordata > Mammalia > Chiroptera > Phyllostomidae > Glossophaga > Glossophaga mutica. The sequence goes on from CM077308.1 coordinate 28,777,893, forward strand.
TACCCTAAGATCAGGAATAGGAAGAGTTATCCACTATTGTTTCTATTTCACACTTTCCTGGAGGTTCTAGCAAGAAAAAATTAGTCAAGAAAAAGAAATATGGAATTTCTTTTAGATTATATATAGTTTTTAGATTATATTTGTATTAGATTGGAAAGTAAAACTATCTGTACATGTAGATACTTTAATAATATATATACACATATATGCATATATATATATATATATACACATATTTATATAACCCTAAGAAATACACTAAGAAACAATTAAAACTTATCAGAAAAATAAGTTATATATTTATGCACTAGCAATAAATGATTAAAAAATTAAGAAAATAATTCCATTAAAAATAGCATCAGCAATTATACAACATTTAGGCATAAATTTAACAAAAGCATTACCTTCCTATATCTTTAAACTTGTGCTATTAAATTGCAAACACGTTGAAAGAAATTTTCAAAATCCTAAGTGAATAGAATAAGTCTCACATTCATGGATCTGGAGAATTAACGTTAAGATGGCAACACTCCAGGCTGATCTATAGTTTCAGTGTGATCTCTACCCACATTCCAGCCAGTGTGTGTGTGGGTGTGCCAGAAACTGATGAGTTGATTTCAAAATTCACATGGAAATGCAAAGGATCCAGAAAAGCCAAGATAATTTTGAGAAAAAAAGAAAAAACTGGGGGACTCAAACTTCCAATTATTTAAACATACTATAAAACTACAGTAATGAAGACACACTAGAACTGGCGTAGGGTTAGACATACGAGTATAGAAATCAATCTTTATTTTAATAGTCAATTGATTTTCAACAAAGGTGTCAAGACAATTCAATTGAGTGAGAATAATCTATTCAAGAATTGTGCTTGAACTGGTTATACACATGCAAAAGAATAACGGTAGACTGCTTAATTTCATATATAAAAATCTCACTGAATCATACAACTAAATATGAGCTAAAGCTAAAATTTTAAAAGAAACATCGAGTAAATCTTTGTGACTTTGGATTAGGCAGTGATTTCTTAGGTATGATATCAAAAGCACAAGTTATAAAAGATAATTAGATAATGCTGATTCCATCAATCTAAAAGTTTTGAATTTCAAAATATATTATCAAGAAAGTAGAAAGATAACCCCAGAGAAAGGAGAAAAGTACTTGAAGACTACATAACTGCTGAGAGACTTGTCTTCAAAACGAATACTTAGAATTCAACATTTTAGGAGCTCTATACCTGTCCTTGAAAGGAAGGCCTGCCCACATTGCCTGGCACTCTCGTTATGCACAATTGTGTGTTAACAGCAATATTACGGTTTTCTGAGAATTTTGGGCTACATCAAATACCTACTGGATCACAACGTATATTTTAATTAGAACTCAGGGTGATTTTTGCAAGGGTTTGGGAAACACCATTCCACAACCAATGATTTTCAGAATTGGCTGCACATTGGAATTGCCTGGGCTAATGCCTGGGTTTCAATCCCAACAATACTGAATTAATTAGTATGAAGTGTGGCCTGAGCATCTGAGACTATTAACATTTTCCCAAATTATTTCAATGTGTAGCCAGAATTCACAACCAGAGCTAACTACTGACATGTCCCAGGCTTTTACACCCAAAAATAATGATTTCTTTCATGAGCTCCGAATACAAAAATGTTAGAATCTATCAAATACACATCTTTTGTGGTTAAGGAAGTTTTCTTCCCTGGCGTGTATTTTCACATTCTGTTTTTGGAGCCCCCTGGGCTCTTTCTCCAATTGTAATTTCAGGATGTGGTGAACTGACCTGCTTATTTTCAATTGGACAACAAAAGGTTGATTTCCCAGCAGGCCAAGCTAATAGCCATCTGTTAGGATGGAACAGAGCCAATTCCAAAGGTAGTATTTACCACTTTATCTGATATCAGGAGGCAACAAATGAAACGCAAGAGCCTTTCAGAACTCACAACACCTCATGCGTCAGATCCCTGGGCCCAAATTAGAAACACGTGCTTCACTAGAAGGGCGCTCATCCGCTGGCTCCTGACAGAGAACTCCACTTTGAGCGACGCCTTTATCTCTCTTGGCTTTCCACAGACCGCTGCTAGGCTGCTGCTACTGCCCTTATGCAGCATTTCATGATTCAGCACATGACAAAAGGAAGGGACGTCCCAAGGTTGCTCTGAACTGCACGCATCTGAAACCAACACTTCATATCTAACAGACACGATTACATAAGATTCTGCATCTGTGTAAAGAAAGTAATTAGCAGGTCGACTGGCACCCAACTGGTTGCTATTAGTATTGTTTTTATGTTATGCTTATTTTGTGTTATGTATTAAATTGGAGAAACCCTCAAGTGCTTTGAAAACTCTGCCGTAAAAAAGATTTTATCTTCCATAATGTGTGCCTTTATATGAAAAACGGATTTAGGGACCATGTTAAAAAGTACTCTTTAATTGTATTTGAATATTTATTAGATAGTCACTTAAAATAAAAAATAAAGAGCACAGTGAATAAGACAACAATGTGATCTTTATATACCTTAAGGTAGTAACAATAGTTTTATGAAATTTTATATAATCTTGTATGCCTTACTTCTAAAACATTTTCAGATTCTTCTTTCACTACAGTTTAAATTAGAGAATTTGTTTCAAATTATGTAAATAATAAGAGTTTTTTCCCCTTTGTTTCTTACATTTTCCTTCATTTTCTACTTTTTCTCCTTTCAAACGGTTTTGATCAAGACACTAGGCTCCTGTGCCAAAGGAGCATACAATTTTCTAAAAGATTACACAGCGAGTAACCTTTATTAAAGTTAAATCCGTGGGTGACTAGTAGATACTGACTTTACCGTAGTTATCAACAATTGAACACAGGGAAGAGAAAATAAAACGCATTGTAGTAGCGCCCTCTAGTGGAAATTCTGAAGGCAAGGAAGCGCTAATAATAGTTCTGCAATTCATAGCTCTTTTGACACCAACTATTCCAAATATCCAAAAACTTAGTGGAAGGAAGGAAGAGCAGTATTGAAAATGTGCATTTCTTAAGGCAATAAATGCGGTAAGAAATTGAGTTATATTCTTTCACTTCTAAATTGAAGGGTACAAAGAAAGTTAAAGCTCTCTCATTATTATTCACTTTCATATATATGTAATGAGTATAAAAACACTTACCTCAGAGGGTGGCTTTCAGGATTAAACAAAATCTGTTTCTCCCTCAGTCTTTCTCCACATCGAATTTGAATGCGCTTTCTCCTGTGACTCACATTCTACTCATCAGCCATTAACCATTTATTGTGTGCCAGTCAGCTCCATCTATAAGCTATTACCTAGTGCAAGTCACCATCACCTCCTTCCCGCACTGACGGATCAGCCTCCTAACTGGCTTCCCCACTTCCCTGCCGCCCACAAGACATTTAGCTTTATAGACTGAATGGAAAATATATCATGTCAGCTGCAGACACAACCGTGAAATTGCACTTGGAACACTCCTTGCCTTGGCCTCCGAGACTGCGGCGATCCGGAGGTGCCTGCGCCACCAAATCACATCATACCGCCCTTCTAACCACCCTATTCAGCACGATGCTTTTCTCCCAGTTACCCCAAACAGGTCATATGTATTCTAAGTATGAAGGTCTTTGCATAAATGGATCCTCACCCCCTTACCATACTTCTCTCATTTTTCTTGTGTCTAGTTCTCTTTCATCTTGAAGGTCTAAGCTTACATAATGCTTTACTGATCTCTGTATCTAGACTTGGTCTCCAAACTCTAGTATTTTTTTTTTTCTTATAGCACTTGTTTCCTTCAGAGCACTCATTACAATTTGTAGTTGTTAGTTTAATTGTGTATTATGTTTATTGCTTATTTATTTTATTTAATTATTTATTATCCCACATTAATTTTAATGTACCAGGTCTGTCTTTATGATGATAGATTTCTAGTATACTGAAGAATGGGTGCTTTAAAGTATTTATTAAGCAGATTCAAAGATGGATTCATTTTTAAAAAATTTACTCAGTACAGGGTTGCCTAAGTAGGTTCTCACAAAATGTCAGTCCTTTTGCCAGGAATAGATGTGGACTCTATTAGTTGTCATTTTTACTAGCAATTATGAGCTTCTGTAATGTTGAAATAATTGTTAAATGCCTTAACATTTGCTTGCAGAAGAAATTCATGGTGAAAATAATAAAGTTTAAGAACCAGGATCCCACATTTTTCCTGGACCTTACAGGACCAAGAAAGGAACACTAGGAACATGCTCACATTGTTATATCTTTTTTTTTTTTTTTAAGTTTTTTAAAGTTATGGTTATACTAATAGATTGGTATGTGAGTGACATCAATTTAAACAGGTTTCAAAATTAGTTTCAGCACCAGAAAATGCAATGACATCACATAGCTCATATTTGAAGGGGAATCAAAATATAATCCCCCATACATCATAGAAATCTTAAAATTTTGCATGGCCATACGAATAACAAGTTGCAAAAATATATAAAATAATAATTTATAATGTTTGATCAATTACTTCAATTTTTTTCTGGAGGAAATGTTATAAAACTACATTAAAAAATATCCAAGGACCATGTAGTCAAAATGTAAAAAAAAGGAATTAAAGAGTCAAGGCAAGCAGTTACTTAAAATGTGCTCTTTTTTCTGGACTTTGTAATTTTTTATTTTTTTTCACTTTAAACAATTATAATTTGGTTTTGGTTTATTTTATCATTCACTTTCTAATTCTATATTTGTAATTTTGTATTTTTTAAATGACCCTCAAATTAAAGACTACTGAGGCTTCATGAAACCTAAATTTTCCCCTGATGTTGAAATGATACATAATAAATACTGTTTCTGCTGAATACATTAGAGATATATTCTTGTGTTTTCAATTTTATTTAGTCAGCTCAGTCTACTTATTTTTTTGATGCCACACAGTGGACCTACATAATGCCAGGAATAACAAATTAAACTCCTTGATTATAAAAATATATTACCTTGTATTTTTTTCGGGAAGGAATAAATGCACATGATAAGATTTTAAAAGTTGAGAAGAAATAAAAAAAAGGAAAGTATTTTTAGAGAAAGATGAATCCGAAAGTGCAATTAATATGCAGAATGCAGGCTCTGTGGTCTCTAATTTCATTAGGGGTTGGCAACAAACTTGCCCCTAACTTTCCTACCAGTTTTTTTTTTTTTTTTTTTAAAGACATACACAAAGACACAGGAATCTGACAATCTATTAAGAAAAAAAGAATTAAAAAAACAAAAATCTGCTTGCTTAGGAAAAGCTCAGTTCAGATCAGTCCTGGGGCCTCAGATACATGTTTTTCTTCAGTATGTTATGAGGAGGACAGGCCGTGATCATATGAATAACATCATGCAGTACTACATTTTCAACAGAAAACAAGGAGTTTCAGAACTGTTTGTCTAACATCCTGCAATGGCTGATGACGTAATAATTGCAAAGTGAAATTCAAGAAAAAAAAAGAGTTCTATTGATGCCAAATGAATGCAGCCCAAGCCCTGCTTCACAGTTCCCCGCTGCAAATGTTAACTCCAAAACAGGTTAAACAGTGTATAGGTGCAGAGTCATGCTTCCCGCTCTTTTTCTTTGGCACAGGAAGACAGGAATCACAGCTGATCTAGGTAGTTTTATCACTGCTGAAGTGTTTTAGTATTTGCATGAGCTGGGCTGGGGCAGATATCTTCCAGAAGCCATATCCTAGCACTTGGGCTTTATAATTCTATGTAATCTTTTGATACACAGAGGTATTTCAGACTTTTCTTGCCAATATACTTTGATAAAATCTCCAATAAACATTCTGCTAACTCTTGTTGACCTAAGTAAAAATTACTATAGGGCAGTAAACAGTAATACCATTTTACTCCAGCTTAGAATATCTTTGCCAAATTTTAGTTTCTAGAGCTTCAAATTTTCCATAAACCTTTAAACTGAATGTGAAGAATAATCTGTGACAGAGTTTGGACAGAGCTGAAGCTAGTAACAATTGGGGAGTGGGGTCCCTCTAGGCCTACTTTAATTATTTTAGTCTCTTTATTTTCCTATTCTCACCAGAAATTAAGATTGAATTGGAAATGCTCTTCCAACGATGAATTAAAGGAGAAAATAATTATTTCCTATTCATTCACTCACTTGTGTCTTTACAGAAATTGAGTGACTGTTGGAGTATTATATATGCCTGAAGATTCAGAGGCCAGCCTGCCTGTCATTTATAAACTGTATGACCTTGAACAAATTATTTAGCCTTTTGATATCTTTGTTTCTTTACCTGTAAAGTAGAGATAATAATGTTACTTTTTTCATAAGATTATAGTAAGAATTAAGTGATTCACTACACAAAAAGTACTTTGAACAGTGTTCAGTGCACAATAAAGTATTATCGCCACTATGTGCCAAGTGCTGGGGGTAAAACAATGGCAGAGACAGACATTACACTTGTTCTTACCGATTTTGGCAGCTGTGACAACGAGCCTGTCAGCATTCTGACTCTAGGGAGAGTGAAAGATGGCTGCCCAGTTGCTGTGCTGTGCTCTGAAATCTATTACTTTTTTTTTTTAAGAGGCTTGTCAGTTGCTCCCTGCCAGAAATTGAATGTAGCTGGGATATCATGGAAGTGCAGTTCCTGGTAAATGGAGACCTCTTCTGACAGATGATGTTGATGCTAGGACAGATTAGTGGATAGCAGGGTCTAAGAATCGTGGAACGTGGGGGGGTTAGGGGCGGATGTGATTATGAAAAGGTAGCACAAGAAAGATCTCCATGGTGATGTAACAGTTCTGTATCTTAATTTCAGTAGTGACTACATGACTTTACACGTGCGAGAACGTGGCACAGAACTATGCACACATCCTGTCCCAAAGTAAGTCCCCTGGTGTTCATTCTATACTATCATTCCACTTGCAGTAACACTTGGGGAAGATTGTCATCAAAACTGGTGAAGTGAGGATCTCCTGAAAAATCCTTCTTTCACAAAAAGCAATAAGAAAACTGACAAACATGGTCAGAATTAACTTTTTCAGAACTTTGGAAGTAAACCAAAAGTTTACAGAAATCCAAGAGTTTAATCAAGAAAAATGGCTGAATCTCATGAAAAACAGAAAGTTTTGGGGTGTTATAACTTACTCTATTCCTATCTAATCCTTTAGATCCAGAGTAACTTTAAAACACAGTAGCCCATATAGTCACTGGGATGTACAGTACAGCACAGGGAACGTAGTCAGTAATACTGTGATAACTGGGGGTGGTGCAGGTGGGTACTTGAAGCATCGGGGGGACCACTTTGTGAGGCATGTGATTTCGGAACACCTGAAACTAATATAAAATAATATTGAATATAAATTGTAATTAAAAATAAAAAAGAATCAGCAACTAAATAAATTTTATCTGACCATCTTTAAAACCTACAATAGCCTAACATTAGAGTGAAAATTAAAAGCGTGGCCACCATTAGAGGGAGGCAGAGAAGGGTTGGAGCCCCCTCAAAGACTGGTTCTCAGACAATTGTCATTATGTTACTCATGTGGCAGATTCCGGGGAGACCCTACTTGACAGCTGCAGTGATTTGATTTGACTCAGAGATTTTACATTGCAGAAAGAGTAACAATATTGAATATCTTTTTATGTTTGTTAAACATTTGTATATCTTCCTTGGAGAAATGCTTATCAAGTCCTTTGCCCATTTTTAAAATTGGATTGTTTGCCTTTATCGTCACATTGCAGAAAAGTTCTCTTTATATTCTGGGTATAAAACCCTTTTCAGATCTGTGATTTGCAAAGATCCTCACAGTTGTGTATCTACAGGGCAGTTTTTAAATTCCAGGACTTAGAACAAAAAAAGCAATAGAGACAGATAGCCATCTGGTAGGATATCTGCTTGTGTGTACTGTTTGTTTTATGACATTTCCAATGTTATAACGTAATAAATCTGATTTAGTCAAAATTGTGAAGCACCTTTAAGTTCTCTGTTTTCTGATCTGATCTCTCTCACCACTTGAAGGGAACTAGCTGTGACTGGAACCCGCAGGCCAAAAGCCTAAGAGGCTGAAGGGATGAAGCATTTATTTTCCCTCTCCTGGATCGCTTTTATGGCCACCAGACATGCTTTCTTGCCTCCATTTTCTCTCACCTTCCTACATACAAAGTTGTCTCTTTCCAGGACACTTGGATTTCCCTGAAGTAGCCCTTGGATGCCATATGCTGATCTCTAAGAACTAGAGCCCAAAGACAGGAAAGTAGAGCTGCATATGCAGCAACTTGAGTTATAAAGGGCCCCAGTGTACAAATCCCAGGATATGATACTGACATCTACATATCCCCCACAGGCTTGGGCTTAGTTTGGGTTCCCCCAGAAGAAGACCCTGTGGCAAAATTTCAAATAGGAGTAGTTTCCTTGGCAGGTATGGAGAATACTAATAGAGAAGGGGGAAGTGACATAGGACATTCAGATAAGAATGGCTATATTAACTAGAAAATTACTACTGTAGGTTATTGGAGTTTAATCAACTGGGGAACTTGGGGGACACCAGTGCAAAATTCAGTTATCTCAGAATCAGAGCATCTGAGGTCCAAACCAACCATGATATGTTTATGCCAACTATTGAGAACTCTCCATAGGTGGCTACTTGCCTTTTTTTTTTTTTAACTGTTTAAGCCCATTTAAGTAAAAATAAACAGTATGGTCTAAGTAAGGATGAATACTAAAATTTTTATGATCAGTTATGACCCTTTGGAAAACATAAAGCTAGAGAAGCATAACTTAACTGAATCACATTCCAAAGTATGTTCTGTTGAGTCATGGCTTAATTTACACTCTCAACAACATCACTGACACCTTAATTTCTCTGCCTCTCTGCTCTGTTATCATAGTATTGGCTTCATGTGGTAGCCAGAGTGGTCGAGTTCCATTGCTTACATCTTCCAAGATTCATAGTGGAAAAGCACAAATCTCTTGTCCAGGAGAATTAGCAAAGGTCTTATTTTGTACATTCTTGAGTCAATAGCCAAGGCCAGAAGAATGTGATGATCTCATTAGAGCTAAACATTACTGGATGCACCTGGGAGTGCCTGGGAGACCAAGAAGAGAACCTGGAAGTCATTACTCAGATAATGTGAATGGCCGCTGGACTGTAATATGACAGATACCACCAACAATGTCTTAGAAGGAAAACCAGGGGTGGCAGAAAGTTCAGAGTACACCCACTATTTATATTTGGAGATACAATGGAGCTTATTTACATATTAAAACAATCTTTCAGTCATAGAAATCTTACCTATGTTTTATTTTATTAATTTTTATTTTTCATTGTTGTTAAATACAGTTGTCTCTATTATCCCTCCACTACTCCCCTGGCTCCATCCCTCCCCACCTCCCACCCTTTATACTACCCCTTTGGCTTTGTCTATGTGTCCTTTGTACATGTTCCTTGATGACCCTTCCCCTATTTTCCCCCATTTCCCCTCCCCTTTGGTTACTATCAGTTTGTTCTTTTTTCTTTTAAGATTTTATTTATTTATTTTTTAGAGAGGGGAAGGGAGGGAGAAAGAGAGAGAGAGAGACATCAATGTGTGGTTGCCTCTTGCATGGCCCCCACTGGGGACCTGGCCCACAACCCAGGCATGTGCCCTGACTGGGAATCGAACCTGTGACACTTTGGTTTGCAGCCCGTGCTCAATACAAGTTTGTTCTTTATTTCAATGTCTCTGGTTATATTTTGCTTGCTAGTTTTGTTGATTAGGTTCCACTTAGAGGCGAGATCATATGGTATTTGTCTTATTTCATTTGGCATAATGCTCCCCAGATCCATGCATGCTATTGCAAAGGGTAGGAGCTCCTTCTTTCTTTCTGCTGTGTAGTATTGCATTGTGTAAATGTACCACAGTTTTTTGATCTGTTCATTTACTGATGGGTACTTAGGTTGCTTCCAGCACTTGGCTATCATAAATTGTGCTGCTCTGAACATTGGGGTGCAGAGGTTCTTTGGAATTCGTGCTTCAGGGTTCTTAAGGTATAGTCCCAGCAGTGGAATTGCCAGGTCAAAAGGCAGTTCCATTTTAACTTTTCCAAGGAAATTCCATACTGTTTTCCACAGTGGCTGCACCAGTCTGCATTCCCACCAACAGTGCACTAGGGTTCCCTTTTCTCCACAACCTTGCCAGCACTTGTTGTTTATTGATTTGTTTATGATGGCCATTCTGACCGGTGTGAATTGGTATCTCATTGTGCTTTTAATTTGCATCTCTCTGATGGCTAGTGACGTTGAGCATCCTTTCACATGTCTCTGGGTCCTCTGTATGTCCTCCTTGCAGAAATGTCTGTTCAAGTCCTTTGCTAATTTTTAATTGGGTTGTTTGTGTTCCTGGAGTGGAGTTGTGTGAATTATTAGAAGGTTTCACAGGACAATTTTACAAAACATTCAAGGAAGAGCTAACCCCCATCCTTCTCAGACTATTCCAAAAAATCCAAGAAGAGGGAAGACTCCAACACTCTTTTTATGAAGCCAGCATCATCCTAATCCCAAAACCAGATAAAGACACAACAAAGAAAGAAAACCATGTTTCACATCACAGGCACATTATAGGCTTTAAGAAGGTCCTCAAAAACTCAGTCTACTGAGTATATTAAGTGATGATGTAGTAGAATGTTCAAGGCAAATTGGGAAAAAGAAGGATCAGGAAAGTTTTACAGAGAAAATAATATTTAAGTCAAGAAAAAGGAATGCCTGGTTTGGACAAAATCTGAAAGAGGAAAGAAAAAATGGGGAAATTCATTTCAAATAGAAAGAACAGAATGTGGAAAAGCATATAAGTATGAATGGAAATAACTTGTCTAGATATATGTAGTTTAATTTGGCTGAAACTTCAGAATTCAAATGCAAGAATAATGAAATATTAGAAAGATTGTTTTAACCCAAATTGTGAAAACCTTATTTATGTTGTCATAAGAAGTTTATACTTTTACTTGTTGGCAATGAGGGTCTAATAAGATTTTTTTTGTTTATTTTTTAAACAAAGGTGTTAGATGACAAGATGAGGATTTAGACATCCGGGGAATCAAAATCAATTCCTTAATTTCAATAAAAATGAGATAAGTTATAATAGAATATATCTGTGCTAAAGTCAATATATAGCATGGACAATTATATCTCCTTTCAAGTTGCTCTGTTCATTTATATGATGGAAATGCCCTTTACTAAATACTCATATGTGTTCTTAATTCATTTGTTAATGATGGCTGATTTTCATTAAAATACTGTCCGTGTGAGCTCATCCAAAATAATACTATGAGAAAAATCCTCACACCAAGAAATTATCATTTTGTGAAGCTGAAAGATCTATATTTTTCTTGTGGATGAATTTATTTCTGACTTTAACACTCCCCCACTGAATGAACAAAGGCAGAACCAATCTGCCACAGTGCAATTTGAATGGCATTTAGTAGAGGGCAAGATCACCTCATACCGTGAGGACCTAGCAACCTGCTGCTCGCATTTAGTGCGTGACTGAAAACAAAGGGGACTTCAACCTTGGCAGAGGTTATCGAGACCCCATTTACTGTAAAAGGAGAGGTCAGTCTATCAAGCGACAGAGATGGAAAATCGTCTGACTCTGAAGACTAGCTGACCAATTATGTCCATCAAAACCCAAAGGGCATGAACACCAGAAAGGGAGAGAGTGTCATTTTGGAGGGAGGTACCCTCCAGAGAGAGAAATGGGGTGGTGAGTTAGGTTAACCAGTTTCACCTTTACATAAGACAAGTGGAGACATTTCAAACACATTAAATCGACTACTGAAAACATGTTCTAACCTGGTGTAATCCTAATAGAGATAGAACAGAGTGGGAAGTGCTTTTAAGTGAAAATCATAGCTAAAATATGACCCCGGAGGGGTAGTCGTCTTATGGGAACTTATTCACTGGGGAACTAACCCTTATTTGAATATAAGCATGACCAAACCTAGATAGTCTATATGCATACAGTCTCATTTTAAAATCTTGGATTATTTTTGGAAAGAACTAAAAATTTATACAAATATCAAATTCACCTATAAAAATGAATGAAGGTTGAGTTTTTTGAATGGGGACTGGTGGGCCACCTGTCCCAGAATCTCCTGGGGATAGTTGCTAAAATTTTTAATTCCAAGGTTCCATTCCAGATCCTTCTAATCAGACTTTCTAAGGTGGAGCCTAGGTACCTGCATGGTTGACAAGTTCGCTAAGAGTCTTATCATTTGGTGATATGTGAGGGGGACTGTGGCACCCCACGGGGCGCCTGAACGTTACCTGGGTTAAGCGTGTTGGTTGGGTCTGGCTCCTAAGTGCAGCCAAATAGAGGGTCATCTCTCTGCTCACATACAAATACATATATTTTTTTTAAGCAGGCAAAACCCCTTTGTATTTGGCAACAAACTCTGTTAGGCATTGTGTGTACATTATTATATTTTAATCTCCCTCAAACCTGCAGAGAAAGTATTGTTATTTTCTTGCACTACGGACCTGGAAGGTGATGGGCAGGACCTGGAAAGCTGAACTGCCACGTATTAAATTAGCCAATTAAGACAGCAGTCAAAATGAAAGCCACAATCAGGCCCACAGTCCTTTACTGTGATAGTGTATTAAAGAAGCTAAAATAGAGAAAACACTGGCCTATCCCCTGTTTCTTATTTTTCCATTGAATAGTACTGGTCTAGCACCAGCTGGATCGGCGTGGATGTGGGGTCACTTCACTGCTGAGAGAACAACCCCAAGAGGGAAGGGAAAGGAAGAAAGGAAAAGACCAGGAATAGACAACAACTGAACACTAAACCAAAGAGGATGAAAAAGTATCTTCAAGTTCCCCCTCTACCATGCCTTAGACACCTCAGCAGAGGTGCCCCAGAAAGCCTGCTGCCCAAGACCCCTGATAAAGAGGTCTCCAAATAGAAGTGACTATTCTAGGAATGCAGCTATATGCAGGAGCATGGCTAGCCTGGAGAAGGAGGGGCTGAGTCCTTGAGTGCCACTTCCTTCAGTGACTACAATGCATTGGCTGTGCACCAAATCGTGTGGGAGAAGGGCCATTTCCCTTTGTGAGACTTGCTAGGTAAAGTGTTTGTAATTGTTGGTGGGTGGGCCTGAGGGATCACACATAGGTTTTTGGCCAGGTTCCAGACTACTTATAAACTAAATGTTTAAGACTTGAGGGCTCCTCCCCCAAGACTCTGAATCTGTTAGTTCTGGGAAAACCCATATTTATGCATGTGGAGTAATTTTTCCCTCGAGATGCTCTGACTATATCATCATTTCATTTGTACTCATCACATTATTGCAATGGCTGATTCTGACCCCTTTCCGCTTCCAATTAAACCTCTACTGTGATAAGTGGGACTATAGAAAAAAATCATGCTGTCAGTAAAATCATTTAGGAAAGGAATCTGCGTTGTGGTTGCACCGATCTGGAACTAGGAAATTTGTAACTTCTTCGGAGGCCAACAGAGATGGCAAATAAGACTCTCGGATCATTAGTTCTAGCAATCTCCTCTTAATTTAGATGATAATTTTAAAAGCCAATAAGCGGAATTATATAAATATGCCAAGGCTGAGACCTTTGGCTTAACAGTCCAGTAGATACATTTTTTCAGGTGAAAAGGCTCCTTCATATGCAGCCTTTCCACCTTTAAGAAGAATCTATTATTATTGCTTCTCCACTTTTTAACTAAGATCAATTGTAGTATCTGTTCTTATCCATTTAAGAAGAACTTGTTATGCCAGAAGTCTCTGGAAGGAACACATACACGGGTGATTATTTGGATTATATACAAGAAGTGTCCCATATTCAAAAGAAGAAAATATTATAGAAGTGATTGTGATTGTATCTAATACATGTTTTATACATTTAGCCGATGTGGTGGTAGTGATGTTTTTTTAAGTTGTTTACAAAACATGAGTAAAGAAATTTTGCAAAATTACCCGGTGAACCAAAGATGAAGTAAATGGAACTAGCAAAGCATAAAAATAATGTTTTAAGACATGTTTCTTCCATATCCATATGAAAAGACAATGATCTCTGAATATGAATTTTCTATGGATTGAATACTTGCCATGTACTGTAATATAAATTATTAGTGATGAATTACTGACATAGTATTTTAGGTATTATCAAGCACTTAGAATTTTAGATTGTCACCTCAACTTTTTTTTCATATATGCTCTCAAAGAAGAAGCTTTTGGTGGCTTTGGAGAGTGACGGAAAAGTCCCAGGTGAATTTAGTTTGAACCATTGCAGATTTGGGTGTGTCTATGAAGGTGGTTCTTATGTTCAACTTGGACTTTGTATATTAAAGTCTTTTTAAAATACTTACCCATGTATACTCCTTACTTAGAAATACTTATACTTGTTTGAATTAACTTTTAGTTCCTTGGATTCAAGCTCCATAAGAGCAGGAGTTACACTAATGGCATATAATAGGTGCCAGTAATGATGTTAAGTTAATTAATGAGGAAAGCCTAACTAATAAACTTTAAAAATCTAAACCACAGGGAAAGGGGAAGTGATGAAGGAAAGATGTAGGAAATTTCAGAGTAATTGAGTGTTGGGTGTGAGCAAATTTGAAAATACTTCATTTCTGAAGTCGAGCCACTTTGTAGAGGTAGACTAAAAAAATCCTTGTCTATCACTCAGAGAGGAATTTGGTGTCTATCACTCAGAGAGGAATTTGGTGAATCCCAGTGCAAACATCTAGATATAAAATTGTTTTTGATCACACATTTTATCCCAGAGATGAGAGTCAAGAAATGTTTTTGAAACACGGTCTCTGTCCCTTAGAAGGGTTCCAGTAAAGCCGGGCTGACACGGGCAGGATGGCCCCTCCATCGAGTAACTTGTGAAGCAGGCTACTCAGTCAGAATTAAAGGTTTACTTGACATTCAGTCCATTCATCATGGCTACCCTTTGAATTGTAACCATTTCACCTCTAAGTTTTTGGGTTTATAATTTGTCATGCTTCTTACTCAGGCTATATTTATACCCACATGAACTTTTAGAATTGGCCCTACACATGATAGTATTTGACTCACTATAGAATTCAGGTCTTGGGCCTACGATTAC
Organism: Glossophaga mutica; assembly: GCA_039655065.1. Classification (NCBI taxonomy): domain Eukaryota; kingdom Metazoa; phylum Chordata; class Mammalia; order Chiroptera; family Phyllostomidae; genus Glossophaga; species Glossophaga mutica. The sequence continues at coordinate 28,792,983 of CM077308.1, forward strand.
TTGTGCTGTACAGAATTACTAAGATGGAAGCAGATCCCTGCCTAAAGACTATAGTGCCCATCATAAAATTCTATGTGTCTAGAAAAGAAAATACAAAGGATACCTTCTCCTGATTGTGGATCATGGTGTTGCCAATGATGGGGATGTGTGCAGTATTTATTGTACTGAGATTCTTTTATTAAACTGTTTCAGTAGAGCAGGGACTGTGTGTGATTTTTCTCATCAGTGTGCCCTCTACATCTCCTGCGAAGAGAATGCTGAATCTGTTGGGTCAGGAAACTGTTAATGTAGGACCTACCTGGTGCCAAGCCAAGCACTGGTGACATAAAGATGAAACAACTCATCCTGTTCCTCAAGGGACTCTCAGTTTAATGGAGGACATAGCTATACAGACAGTCACTAACTTCTACTGGTTCATCTTCATGATGGTGTGAAAAATGACATGCATTCGGTAGAAACTGTACTTCAAATTTTGAATTTCAGTATTTTCCTGAGTTAGGGATAGATACCCATTCATGATGTTGGGCAGCAACAGTGAGATAATTTTGTCCAACTACGTAGTATTCCGAGTACTTTTAAGGTAGTCCAGGCTAAACTGTAATATTCAGTAGGTTAGGTGCATGAGATGCACTTTCAACTTACAACAGTCTTTCAACTTATGATGGCTTTATCAGGAGTTAATCCCATCTGAAGTCAAAGAGCATCTATATATGATTATTGTACAAGATGACAACCCTATCAGTGCTGATAAATATCCAGCTGCTAAAGCAGCACAAAGGAAAATCAGTGAATTCAGATCAATGAAAGTGTAATATCAAAAGAGAAATAATTATTATTGACAAAGTGTACAAAATATGGAAAAGAATATCACATTAGTACAGATCTGAGTATAGCATGGTGAAAAACAATTTTACATTCTTATCTTCTCTTTTTTTATTGTCTTCTATTCTCCTCTTTAATTCATTCTTAGTACCAAAACCACCAAGTCCAACACATATTATCGCTGAAAGAGAAATTTAATCACTGTATGAGTGCTGTAGGCTGAGCTGTGTCCCCCATATCTCATATGTTGAAGTCATCCTCTGTACCTGGGAATGTGACTATTTTGAGATAGAACCTTTCAAGAGGTAATTGTGTTATGATGGGTAATTTGGGTGGGCCCTGATCCAATATGCTTATTGTCCTTATGCGAAGAGAAAATTAGGACAGACACATACAAAGGAACAATCATCTTAAGATGCAGGGAGAAGATGGCTTTCTACAATTCAAGCAGAGACATGCTTTGAAGAAACCAATCTTGCTGACATTTTAATCTTCGACTTGTAGCCTCTAGAACTGTGAGAATGTACATTTCTGTTGTTTAGACTCCTAGTCTGTGATACTTCGTTATGGCAGCCCTAGCAGACTGACATAAAGAACATGTGTGTCTCTTCTTCTGGTGTAAAGGTAAATATTCTCACACAAAAAGTATAAAGACAAAGGGCCTTTGTCTGGAACTAGAGTAGTTGGCACGTTTTCACCTTGGATTTTGTTGTCTTTGCTTTATTTTTTTGTGTCTTGCCCTGGACTTCTTTTAAGGAGTATATGGTGCCAAATTTCTACCTAGGAACATGATTTGAGAGTATTATTGTTAGCTTTTTCATGCTAGAATATGTGATAAGCTTCATAATTATTTGATTCACTTAATTAAGATTACTGAATAAAATGGGCTCCTGGTTAAGTCAAAGCTAAATGTCCTCATTTCATTTCTTGGAAATATTAGAAAATCTACTGGGATGTCATGTTTTTCTTTGAATAACTTGCAAAATCTTCCAGGAAATCTATTTTTACCACTTTGGCCCACATGACCTGCTTGCCACCCATGCTGTGGAAAAAATATATTATCTGGCATTTCAAAGAGCAAAACCAACAGTATTTAATTTCGATCTTTTTAATTAAGGTGAATAATTTTACATGAATCTACATGTGATTGGCTTACTTTTAGCTAAATAAACCTTAGATTACAGAATCATGAAGTAACACTTGTCCTGGCTGAATTTAGGTCTTTGACATTACTTTGATTGTTTTGTTAGTCATCATAAAGAATAAAATTATAATCATATTTCCAATGTTACTTTCCTTTACATTTGCTAGTTTTTAGTTTTCACAGATCTTCCTGTGTCCATCAAAATCAATATGATGCAAATGAATTATTCAGAGTCACTGTAGTCATTCAGAAAACATAGGGATTCTTTTTGTAATTAATTAAAAAATAGAGCAAGACACATGTTAGCCATTTTCTTCCCATATCTCTAAATTCACCTTATTAGTCAAGGTTCAACTAAGAAATAAGCTATTCTAAGTATTAAAAAATAAAGGCAATTTAAATCAGTGAACTAAATACTCAGGCTGCAGGAGCTAAACAAGGGGTGGTAAAGCTACTGAGAAACAAGTAACAGTAAGAAGGAAACCATTCATGGAGTTGAATGACAATAGGAAGAGACAGCTACTAGAAATCAAGATGTGGGGTATCCTAGTAGAATCTGAAAGTATGACATGCTTGTCAGGGAGGGACTGGCAATGAGGAAAGAGTGCAGCCCAGGCAGAGAAAGTGCGGGAGGGAGGTAAATTCCCTGGTTTCCTCCCTCATGCTGTTTGGTGTTCAGCCAGTGCTGGCAGAAGCTTCATGGCAAGAGAGCATGGTCAATCCGACTCCTCACAAAATGGGGGATGGATTTGGACATAACCACAGAGTTGAGCAGCATTTTAAATAGTTGAATAACATTTTATAAAGTTAGATCTCAAATCATTTTTGTATTATATAAATTTATATTTTCGATGTTGAAGAGTAAATGTGGGACAGGGGAGAAAGGAGCAACCAAGGAGAAAGTAGCAGCTTAGGAATGACTGGCTGAGAGAAAGCTTGGTGTTGGAAGGAGGAAGGGCACCCAGATAGAAGAAAATCATGTTGCTGATGAAAATAAAAGACAAAGAGTTCAGGAACCTTATCCATTCAGTCACTTACTTATTCAATAAACATTCAAGGAGTACCTATTATATTTCAAGTACTATGTCACTCAAGGAAGCAAATATAATAAAATGTCAACCTCTGTGGTCCCAAAGTGCTCACAGCATGATAGAAGCTGAATATTCAACATCAATTTTAATACATGTTCCTGAAAGCTGATAAAAATAAGCACTGTGGATTATTAGGCCTCAGAGGAACAGCAACTAGACAGAATAAAAGTTGAATGTGTCATTTGATTTTTGTCTTAATGAAACTTAGCTGGCTGAAGAAGGGTGTTAGGAGTGGGAAATTGTTTTAATAAGAGGAGAACAGATAAAAAAAAATAGGAATGTGAGAAAATGCATTTTCACAGCATTGTAAGAGGTTTGGAATTAATAAAGGAAACATTCTTATAATTTTGATGATGTCATAAAAGTTAGAGTGGGCCATGTCATGAATGGTCTTGTGGGCTCAATTTCTCCATTCTTTCCTTTCAGGCAACCACAGACCCTGTGCAGCTGTCTTCCTCACTCACATCACTCCACAAGTTTGTAGCACCTGTCATCATGGGCAATGTTGTTTGTTCTTAGACCTGAACATTTGATTCAAAGCTATACACTCTCAAATATTTGGTACCATTGACCATCCTTTTACACCCTGTGCTTCTGGTCATCTTTATAACATAGAACACATGTTGTTCTGTTGATTTCTAATTCAAAAATTTCAGACTACAACTATATGCAAAACACTTGACAAATTGTTCTCAACAGCCTTTATGAAGAACCTAAGGCATTACTCCTAATATTCCAGAAATGCATCCACTCTTCTTTCTTCAAAACACCATGGTTTCTATCGAGTTTTTGATAAAGTAAAGCTTAAGTACCATCTAAACTGGGGCATTTTGTCTTGATGGTGCCTTGGTAGCTATTGATTGTACAATAAAATGATTGGCTTAGTGTCAGGATGGTCAGCTATAGGTCACGCAATCAGAGAAGACCAGTGCCACAGGTGAGTAGTGCCAGGTGAGAGATGTAAACATCCAGGAAGGAGAAAATAAAAAATGTGGGGAACAAGGAAAGGCAAGAAAAACAGGCTATCAGTCTGAGCAATCAGAAAATTATTTTGAAATTGAGTCAAATACTTTTGAGTCTATCCCAATATGCTTCTTGTCATGATCAGAGAATTTTTCATGGTATGGTTGATTTTAGAACTGTAAGGAACAATACTAGGTACTTTTCGATTGAGGGATAGATAGGAAAAGGAAAATGAAAGACTAATTTTTAGATTCTTTTGCAACAGAGGGGTATATATATTAGTGATGAAGTCATATTAAATGTTGTCTTTTCAATGAACATTTTAAAAAATGGTAAAAAGCTATCCCATAATGACTGGTAAAAAATAAATTGATAGTTCTAGTTTGACATGTACTTTAAAAGGTATTTTAGCCCCTCATAATAGCCAAAAATATAAATTATCTTATTTTGTTCATGTTTGTTCTCTATGGAAGTTTCTCTTCTGGCACAGAGAGAATCTTAGAGAAACTGTTGATAAATTATGTGATATGTAAGATTAGCTATTTCATTGACATATTATTCTGTTCAAAACTAATTTTCCGGAAAGGCACAACCTCTTCTTGGGTTTCTGTGCCTTAGTAATTTTCTCCTTCAAAGAGCCTTCCCAGCATCATAAATCCATTCGCCAAAAGGAGGCTCTGCTGAGTGCCTGCAAAATTAACAAAAGTGAAAACAACCAAGGACAATCTGTGCATATGTGCATTATAGTGATCTTCAGCCACGTGACAACAACAACAACAAAGCCCACGAATGGTTGTATGGATTTAATTTTGGGCGATGTTTAAGTCTTACTTTCTTGGTATTGGGGCTCTTTATTAGGGGTTAATGAAAGCAGTGTCTGAGTGGGTAAAGTAAGGAATTCTGGAATCAGATCTTGGTTCAGCTCCAGGATGTCTTCTCTCTTTCTAGTTTCTGGTTGTTTTTATTGTTCCCCCTGTAAAGAGTTATTCTGCTTCTCTGTCAGTCTCAGACTCCTCCAAGAATTATTGTATGCTGGGCTCTCTCTTTCTGGAGTTTCTGTTTGTTTACTGTCTGGGCTCATCTACCACCCTGTGGTGGGCCGTCCTCAAGTGACCAACTATTTGTGTCCTGGGATAAAACACAGAAAACTCTTTGAGAGTTCAATGTCTTCAGTTGTAAAATGGAATAATACTTAAGACTTACACCTTACAGGTGTACAATGGAGATTAGATAATACTTATGTGGAAGTGCTTTGTGAAGTGAAGAGATATAATATAAAATATTACCATTCTGGTGCTTTTCTATGAATGACTACATATTATTGAGATCTTCTATCTATCACTCTCTCCACCCATCTCCCTTTCTGTTTGTGTACTTGTATATTCAGACATATATGTGCATTTAAGAGAGACATACAAACATGCAACTAAGTCAATATATGTCTGTGTTCAATGACAGAATGGGCTACTTGAATCTTTCATTGCAGCAAGGATGAACAAAGTCTACATTTTGGTCAATCGAGGTTCACCCTGAAGTAACTACAATTCAAATTCCATTAAAGTGTCTGGAGAAGCAGCGGGATGGATGTTGTTAAGATAGCTTCAATGTCCATCATGAGTAGCCCCTGAAATAATGATTTTGTACATTCACATTTAATTTATTTAGACTGTTTCTCATTCTGTAAAGAATCTGAGTCATGTTCCAAGGGAACTTTAGAAGTTTTTAATTTTTCTTTGGACATTGATTTCATGACTATGCATTGGTTATAGGCTTCGGTATATAGGTTCAATATGAATAAAATGTAAGCCCTAGACAGGTAGCTCAGTTGGCTGGAACATCATCCTGTAGATAAAAAAGTTGTGGGTTCAATTCCCATTCAGGGCACATACCCATGTTTCAGGTTCATTCCCCAGTGCTGTACATACGAGAAGGCAACCAATCAATGTTTTTTCCTCACATTGATGTTTCTCTCTGTCTTTCTATCTCTCCCTTCCTCTCTCTCTAAAAACAATGAAAAGAAAATGTCCTCGGGCGAGTATAAAAAGATTGAATCCAATTTTAATCTTGCATCTTAATACTACTGTAGACTCAATTGATGGAAATGGACTCTTATCAGCTTGTCATACTCCTGTCCCCACCGAGTGTGAGTGAAACACAAGCATCTAGCAGAGAATAAAGAAGAAAGGAGCAGTGATGCCTCGGTAAATAATTCAAATATGAGGATCTTATAAGCCTACAAAGTGGCTGTAATGAGCTTTGAGTTCAGCTCTGAACTTCCTTGAAAAAACATGAAAGATTATTAAATCATTTATTTACATATTACTTTCAGAAAGTAAACTTTGTTTTATTTCCAAGTGTCCTTGAACAGTAATGAGCATTTATTTCATAAGTATGTGTTAAATGATTGACTGATGCAACTTCTTAGTAAATGTGTAATGAATATAATTGTATTACATTTTGATCAATAAGAATATTAAGTGAAGCATCTTTCTGAATGTTAATTGCCCTGATCAATATAAGGGGCAAACATTACACCATGGAGAAAATAACCAATAAAAATACTATAAACAGTTAGTATCTTATAAAGACCAAATACATCAATTTTTACTCTGTGAAATGTATCATTAGTAAGGGAATTTTATTTGAACATATTGTAGTATTAACGTAGTCTGAAATCTTCATAGAAATAGCTACATTTTTTAGGAGCACTTACACATGTTACATTTGTCTCTGTGAGTAGAGTCTCAGTATTGTCGATAGTTCTTGGATTTATTTTTTTACAAAAAATATGAAATAAATCTGTGTGGAAAAGCTATGTGAATAAGCTACCCAACTTTTTCTCTAGCATCAGCTATTTCAGTTCCATCATCCCTGGTCCCATCAGTATATACAAGAGGTTGAAGTTTTGGAGGAAACCCTGGATAGAGGTATATTTTGTCTTCCTATTGTTAATGATTTGTCAGAAACAGTACTTATCCCAACAGAAGCTGGGTCTCAATAGGACAGAAATTTTATGTTCATTTAGCTCTCTTCCTATACGGAGCAACCAACAGAATATTATGTCACCAACATAAAGCTAAAATTCACCAAGCATATTCTGTGATGAGACAAATCTGTCAATCAGTAGGCATAGCAGCTAATATTTTATAGTACTTTAAAATTTTAAAGTGCTTTCATTGAATTCATATCTTGGATGTTCTCACTGATTCTATAGCATAGATGGAAATATAAATTTAGTATTTTTCTTTTTATATAATAGAAACTATAACTCAAGAAGATTAAATTCTTAGTCTAAGACCCAAATCATTAAGTGGCAGGGTCAAAATGCTTAGGGCTTTAATGCATAGGTTTTGGATTCAGTAACCACCTGAACATATTGGTTGTTACCAGTTATTAGCTGCATATTCCTGAGTCAGGTTCCATTACATGATTAGACCCCTTAAAAATGAATAAAAAATAAACAACTCTATTGAAAGGTATAGAATAAAATGAGATAATACCATCTAAAACATGTACATGCGTACATACTTGTGTGCTTATATCTGAATACGCACACATATTTGCATGCACACATATTTAGCATAAAGTTGTCAATAAATACTATTGATATTAAGGATGATTTGGATTTTGATGATTTTTTTCAATTCCAAATCTCTTTTAAATAAACTACATATCAAAAGATAGTGTATACATCTAGTCAGTAATCATAGATGATTTTGATCTGCACTGTTGGTATTCTGAGCTGGATAAATCTCTGTTGTGGGTAGCTGCCCTGTGCATTGTGGGTTGTCTCACAGCATATCTGGCTTCTACTTCCTAGGCACCAGTAGTAGTGTCCACTTCTATTACAACAACCCAAAATAACTGTAGACACTTTCAAATATCCACCGCAGAAAAAATGTCTTCCCAGTTGAGACCACTTATTTTAACTAGCATGCAATAAAGACAAATGACACATGCTTATTTTAGCTATACCCTGAAAAAGATAAGAAAAAGGAAGGGAAGAAATAAAATACTTAGCTGTATACTCTGTGACAGAGACAGTGGCATTAGTTGCTTGCACATACATTATCTCTTTGACTCATTCAACAACTGTTAAGCTGTTTTTATTTTCTTTTTGTGGATTAAGAAACTCACAGGAGTAATATGTATATTTTTACACAATAAGTAATAACACTTGTGCAAGTGAGGTAACCTGATCACACTTGTACAGTTAATAAGTGGTGAAATCAAAGTTTGTATCTGTAAATAACCAAAACTTTTAAGATTTTATTCACCATCCTACATATGTCTGAAAGGCAAATAAGACTACAAATATAAGGAAAGAAGTAAATAAACTTCATAGGTTTTTAAAATTTTAATTTTTATAATTTATAGTCTCTATAATTTTAGAAAAATTTGAAAAGTCAGAGGAAGGCAATATCCAAAGCATTTGTATTCCGTGGTGTTATATTGATCCATTCAACAACTACCAGTAGAAACCTCCAGATATAGTCCCAGATACAACATAATTTATTTGAGACTAAATTTCAATACATGGCCCAGTTAGTTTCATAATGCATAATTCTGACAAGCTAAAATATTTGCTAAAATCATCCACTGACTTGAATTCAAAAAGGTCAGGCATTTTTTCCCACCCTATGAATCTATAGAGTGCAGGGACTAGTCCACACTCATTTGTCTCCAGACTTAATGGATTCTTCCTGGTTACCATGCTCCCTGATGGCTTCCTACCTCTCACTCACCTCTTTCCCTATTAGTCACCTTCCAATTCTTCTTTCACAATTTGCCATTGACTCAAATGAAGATCATTGCAGAGGCCCAGTGTCAGATTACTAATGTCTCCCGCTCTGCTTTTATCCTTAGCATGTTCACTTATCTTGTCTCCATGCAAGGTCATTCTAGTTAGAAAGTGCAGCAATATACTAGATCTTAAAATATTTAGACCCATGACGCCACCTCCTCCCATAATTGATTGAATTGGAGCAGCTACAAACTCTACTTTAGTGCATGATATAAACTGATAATACCTTTCCAGGAATCATTACAAGCACTCATAAGTCATCAGCTCCGAAAGAAAAAACTCCGGCCTTGTGAAGGTCAAAAGCTGGCATGCTAAATTTGTTTCCAATTGGCTGACTCCACAGGAAAAAGCACAATCTAGTTGTTGGAAATTCCTTCCAGAATGAAACTGCAGCACAGAAAGGGCCTGGTTTTGATTGCATATTAATGTTGAGCATGTCTTCTTGTATTTTCCCAAACTACCATCCTGGCCCTTCTACATCTCAGAGGTCTTGACCTTGAAGCTCAGATAAGTCAGAGTGTGGCACAGACTCATCTCTTAGCCCAGGGATTTTCCTTCAAAGTTGGCAAACATCAAACGGGGTGGAATAGTTGATTAGCTATGGAGTTTTGGGCCTCACATCCCATTTTTACCATTGACTGGCTATTATACCTTGGCTAGGATTGTCATTGTTTCTTTTTAAAATATATATTAAATACATATATAATATATAAATATATTATATATGTATTATACATTATATATTTAAATATATATATATTTAAAAAGGAAACAATGACTCTCTCTCTATATATATTGATTTTTAGAGAGAGAGAGGAAGGGAGAGAGCAAGCGAGAGAGATGGATTCGTTGTTCCATTTATTACTTATTTATGCATCCATCGGTTGCTTCCTGTAAGTTCCCTGACCAGAGATCAAACCTGTCACCTTGGCACACCAGGACAATGCTCTAACCAACCAGGCTACCTGACCAAGCAAGTGTCATTATCTCTCAATTTCAATTTATCCATCTGCAAAGAAAAAGCACTTGACTCATTGATTTCTTAAGATTGTCTAACTAAAGCATTTTCTCATTGCAAATGGCCAAAGATGCACCCAGTAAGTTGGCCTCTTATTTTTGGTATAATTCAGGACCCTCTTCTGGGGCTGTGAAGCACTGACACGTTGTCTGACTGCTGAGCATGTGCAGAGACGTGCCAGGGGAAGTGCTGTGGGCCACGGCAGGGAGACATGGCTTTGTCATCACGAACGTGGGGAGTTAAAGAAGCCTTCTACTGCCTGCATTTTCATGCCCGACAGGATGGCTGACACCTCCAGTGCCTTCATTCTGTGTGGAATCTGGCTCTCGATTAACTAAAATCCAGCAAGGAAGTTCTCATTTTATACTTTCCAAGTGCTTCGTTTAGGGTCAGGGACACAGGAAAATCTCTCAGTTTACATAACCGTTTTATAGGATGCTGGCACACTGTCATTCTGCCCGAAGTAGCAACTTTGTCCAGAACTTAGCAGTCACACAAAAAGATCAAAAGAAGTTTTACCTTTAATAAAACTTGGTGAAGAAGGAAAAAAGACATGAAGTGTGTGTAAACTGATGTGTGTATTTGTCTAATATGAATGAACAGAAGTTTATGTGTGGGAGGCTTTCAAATGTCTTCATGAGTCTGTGTGAGCAAAGCCTTAAATAGTGTGGTGATTGCTTGGGGGAGGGAGGTATAGGGTACTAAATGGTCATCAAAAATACAATAAAGATTAAATAAAATAAAAAATTAAAAAAATAAAAAGAATGAGGTATATCTGAATGAGCTGATACTAAACGATCACTGAGCCAGGGGTAGAAGGTTTGGGGTAAATGCATGTAAAATGTTCCTTGTGTATTTGAAAAAAAGAGAGGGATTATCACACATATTTAAGTGCTAATTATATGCCTTCAAATAAATGAGAGAAGAAATATAAATCAAATAATTAGGTACATCAAGTGGCAATGTCATTCACTATAGTGACTCAACTTTTGTAAAGGAGGTAACGGAAGGAGTATTCCGTGAAACTTCTAAAAACTGCTCAAATAATCTATATATTAGAACACTAAAGAACAAAAATTCACATGTCTGTCCTTAGGAGTCCTCATCAGCCTCACTGCACAAGAGATTCTTAACTTTTAGTTCACGAATCAGAGGGAAAACTAGCTGGAGAGTAAAAAGGATTTTCTACGGGGATTCTACTGTCATCATCCTTGGCTTTGCCAGCTTGACAGTGTCTCCAGAATCACTTCCCTCATGATGCTTTCCGGTATTTTAAGCTCCAGAATCAGATCAAATCAGTAACTAAAAGAGTAGCACGTCATTTTAAAGTTTGTATTAAATAATGTGATTTTTCTGAGTCTCTTTTGGAGTTAAGGCTATAGTTGAACTTAGCTTTATGAAAATAAAATACTTTGTAGGTTACACAAGAGGATAATTCTTCTAACTTCATATTTAAAATTTTCACATAAAAGTTTAGAATATCCCCTTTCTTCTGGGGATGATAACATAAACCAAGGGACTCTTGAGGCCACTGTATGCACTGAATACACGTGGTATTATTTCACTTAAAATGAGACCTTTTTGTTGCCTTTTGTTTTAAACAGTAGATAAATACAGGGAAACATTGTCTCATTGAAGGGAAATTCAACTCAGAGATTTGCACAGTGTTTGCAATGAATTACTTACTTTGATCTATAAAGAGCAAAAACTCCATTCTTCCTCTTGAATTATAAAATCATAGACATTAGGAGTTGGAAAATTCCAGAACACACTGGATTCAGTAGATTTCAAGGCTATTCCTTTTTTCATTTTCTTGTGTATATGTAGGAGTCCTAAAGCAGATTTTATTTTAAAAACAGGTTGTATGTGTCTTGTGCAAAAGTTGGAAAGTGACTCCTATAATAGCACCTTCATCTAACATTAAGAAACTAGTGGCCTGGAGAAGTTCAGTAAAATGCCCAGAAAGAAAAACAACCAGTTTGTGACAGAGCTACAAACATAATTAACTCCTTCTGATGGTCAGTTTAGTGCCTCAGCCATATCTTTCACATGGTAAATTGCTTCAACATTGAAAGATGGCAGAGATGAATCCAACAGAAGTTAGTTTGTTTGTTTGTTTTTGCATAAAATGAACTCACTGACAACACATATAAGCATTAGGTAGTGGAAAAATTGTAAAATAGTATCATTTGGGAGTTTGACCATTTAACTGTAATCTGTATATTGAACATGAAGATGTTAAACAGGAGTCCATGAAGCATTTCAACAGAGGGACAGCTTACACATGTCACACAGGGAGAGTGGTGGCATCTAACTCCCTGCCCAGTGCGGCGTTTCAGCTCAGAATGCAATCTGGTGGTTACTTTGTCTTCCAGAGAGAGCAGATTCTACTAGTTTTCTGTTTCCCTACCTTCAGCAACACAAATAGGTGGGACAAAGAGGCAACCAAGAGGGAAACGTAAAGTGCTCAGAGCTGCAAGAAAAAGAAAAACTTCAAACATATCTAAATAGAAAAGGAAGATTTCCTAGTTTTATAAGCAGGGCTTTTAGGGAGCAAGAGGCAGAGTTATTGCTTATCAAATATTCCATATCCTAGATAGACTACATTGCCCCAGCTCTTTTGTAGTTACATGATAGTTAGGTTGGGCCAAAGTGAATATTTTTGGCTGGTGAGCTGTAAGCACCAGTGGTAGTGATGAGGACCACTTCCAGGCAGTGAGAAAAACAGGGGCTTATTCTCCATGTTCTGTTGCAGTGAGAGTGGAGGTCACATGTTGAGAAAACACAGCCCTCAATGAATAATTCTAGGTCCTTGAGACACTGCTTGGAAGGGAACTAACTACATAGGATTTTGCATGGGAGAAAAAAGGTGTATCATTTATGTGGTTACAAAGATTTCTGGGTTTGTCCTATAGGAGAGTTTAGTTTATATTTCAAGGATATTATGTCTGTAAGAATCAATTAATAAAAGTTATTTAATGTAAAATTTTTATAAATTCATAAATATAAATAGCATATAGTCAATGTATTAAGATAATATAAAATATGTTTAAAGGTATAGAAGTATTAAAATATTTTTTCCTTTCTGATAATTTTTAAACATTTTTTAAAATTTATTGACTTTAGAGACAGAGGAAAGGAGATCAGGAGAGAGGAAAACAACATCTATTTGTCATTCCATTCACTGATGCACTCACTAGTTAATTCCTACATGTGTCCTGACCCAGGATGGAACCTGCAACTCTGGCCTATGGGGACGATGCTCCAATAAACTAAGGTACCAGGGCAGAGCAGTCATTCTCTTTTTTAAAAAAGCATGAATTAGTTTAGTACAATCCATGGACCACCAGAAGGGGCACGGAATTACACAATTCAAAAAGTAATAGACACCAGAACACCACACAATTCATTCCTTCAGCCAAAGCTGGCTAAGCCACTCACCTGTTCCTCTGTGTAGGAGCAGAATGTGTTCAATTGTCATTCCACAGGATAACTCATTTTTAAATAAGTAATGCTTTGTTGTTTTCACAAAGTCCATTGTAAACAATACCCTGAAGGTATACAGTGTTATTGAAGGATGTCTGGATTCAGCAGGTCCTATTAAAATATGGTGATTAACATTCATACAAGGTCTGTCCAGAAAGTACCCATCCATATAATATGAAAATGGAGACATTTACTGAAGAAGAGACAAGAAACATTGTACACAGGACAGTAATGTCTCAGTCTCCTTCAAAGTAGGCACCTTGGGACCTCACAAAGTTCCCCCAATCACCATCAGCTGCTCTGTTATATTTTCCTGAATCTCATCGATGGTCTGAAATCCTTTCCCTTTCCAAGGTGGTTTTAGTTGTGAGAAAAACCAGAAGTCACAGTGAATCAAATCTGGGCTGTAGAGGTGCTGAGACACCTGGGTGATTTGATGTTTCACCAAAATACTGCACAAGACAAGATGCATGAGTGGGCACACTGTGATAAAGCTGCCAATCACCAGTTGCGTTTAGCTGTGGCCATTTTCATAGTATTTTATCTCTCAACCAGTGAAGAAAATTGAGGTAGTATACGTTATGGTTTGGCCTGGAGAGGCATACTCATGATGGATAACACCTTCCCAATGAAAAAACACAGTTAACATTGTCTTGATCTTGCTGCAACTTTGCCATGCCTTCTTCCAGTGTGGAGAACCAGGCAATTTCCACGGAGACGACTGGGCCATCATTTCTGAATCATAGCCATAGATTCACAATTCATCTCCAGTTACGACATTTTTGAGGAAATCTGGTTCATTGGTAGTGCTTTGAATCAATTCATTAGCAAATGCAGCATGATGTTCTTTCTGCTCTAGAAGAAGCTGCAGAATAAATTTTGCTGCTTGTTGCTGGCCTTCCAGAATATGAATCACTTTCAACAGATTCTCGGCCATCTTTGAAGTGTTTGTGCCACACTTTTATTTGTGCTGCACTCATTGTGTCATCCCCAAAGCCTTCTGAATCATCTGAATAGTTTCTGTGGAGGAATGTTCAAGCTTCACTTAAAATTTGATGCAGATTTGTTGCTCTCCTCGCCCAGTCATTGTGAAGAAACAGCCACATAGCACACACGCTTGCTCTATAGCTTCTACCACCCCCAAAGACTAGTACAGTGAAGTCATCGTTGTTCATGAATGCACATTCCAGTCTACTCCCCTTGGCTTCCAGGTTAAATTGATGTCACGCAAACCATTCTTGCTATATTAACTATGTTTGGGCTTTTTTGGGACAGACCTTAGTGTGTCCTACTGGTAAATCTAGGTAATCAGCTTCCATTATAGAATATTTTGAAGTGCTGTACAAATATCAGTTATAGTCAGTATTTTATCATTGCTTAAGTTATAGTTTTGATATAAAAATAAAAGAATCAAAAGGCAATAGAAAAGAATGGTGCATCACTAGAATAGAGAATATCACATGAAAAGGTCACAACTTCAACAAGTCATTTCAACAGAATGATTGTGTCTGGGTAAACATATGGCATACATAACCCAGTTTAGCTCTCCTAATTGATTTCACAAGGATATCACTGAAGAGAGTTCTTGAAAGAAAATCTGTTTTTTGTTGTTGAAATAAATACCCTTCGACATAGCTTTTATTCAGTTTCTCTGTATTTCTTTTCATTCATTCAAGTGAATAAAAATCAAAGGCAATGTCAGTGTCATGTATAATAACCTTCTTATTTAGGAAAGAAGGCTAACTTGAAACAGATCAGCTTGGAAAATGTAAATTTTAAATCCTTTGTCTTAGAAGCGACGGGGGTTCCCAATTAAATAAAATATCTGGATCTTCAATAATATCCTCATCTCTTCAAAACAAAAAGATGACACAGACTGAGGTGGTAGAGCACTAACTGAGTTGAAGCAACAGTTTCTGAAATTCCATCTCCTTGAATACCCAAAAGTCTGTCTCTTGGTTTCAGTGACTAACAAAAACTAAAGTGCTTATACTGAGTAGCTGAAGAAGTGTATCCCCTTTTTGGTACTGTGACATAGATACACAGATAGTTCAGTGAATTAAAAAATGCAATTTGGAAACAGAACCACGTACAAAGGGAAATTCAGCATCTGGTAAGAGATTCAAATCACTGGGAGAAGATGAAATATAAAAACACGTAAGTGGACAACTGGATCACTATTGGAAAAAATATAATACTGTATCCATACCTCACATTATACATAAAAAATATGTGAAGTAATCCAGAGACCTAAAAGTAAAAAGTGAAACGGTACAAACTATGAGAGATTGTAACTGAAATTTTAAACTCAGTGTGAGGAAAATTATTTTTTAACTGAGTCAAAAACTCTGATACATTAGGAAAAATTATAATAAATTTGAATGCATAACAATAATGTAAAATCAAAAGAAATAAAAAACTTGGAGAAAATTAGTTTCAATGCCACAGAAAATGAGATTAATATGTATAAAGGGCTCTTAAAAATCAAGAATATAAAGACCAAAAATTCAAAAGAAATTAGGCAAAAATATGTACAGTCTTAAAATGTACAGTTCATCCCTAAAATATGATGAAATATTTCATTTTAACTCATTAAAAAGATAAATGTCTATTAAAACTATACTTGGATACTGTTTCTCATCAGATTGACAAAATCTTTAAAAGTATGACACATTCCACTTATAAGTCTGTGTCATAATAGGCATTCTCTTACACTGCTGACGGAATTACAAAATGTTAATGGAATAGAAGAAAACTTTCTGTAGCATATATGTGTTGACCCAGTAGTATTGCTTCTAGGAATTAACCCTGAAAATCCACCTTCAAGAGGAAAGCTGACCTTTGCAGCAGCATGGATGGACCTGGAGAGCATTGTGCTTAGTGAAGGGAGCCAGTCAGAGAAAGACAAGTGCCATATGATTTCATTCATATGGGGAATCTAAGGAACACAACAAACGAGCAAACAAAACAGAAACAGACTCTTAGATACAGAAAACAGACTCACAGCCTTCAGAGGAGAGTGGGTTTGGGGGGTTAGGTGAAAAAAGTAAAGGAATCAAGAAAAAACCTCAGATGCAGACAACAGAATGAAGATTACAAGCGGAAAAAGGGTGTTGGAGAAACAGAAGAAGGTAAAGGGGGTTCAGTGGTGATGGAAACAGACACGACATTAGATGGTGAACACAAAATAAAATATACAGATGACATATCATAGAATTGTAAACCCGAAACTTGTAAAGTTTATTAACCAATGCCACCCCAATCAATTCAGATCTATTCAGAAATAAAAATTATGTTTAAGGGGTTCATTATTGTATATACCAAGAGTAAAACTTTTCAACTCATCGGTTAAACACAAGCAGAAGTGGCTGTTTGAATTGCCATGCTGAAGAGGATAAGGTATCAGAATTAGAGCGTCGTATAAACTGAAGACAGATGTTTGCCAGAAGCACATGGGAAGTACAAGTGGAGTCATGCAAATAAAGAATCTGTCTTCATCGTACAGCTCAAGATGTATAAATGAAAGTTGAGATATTCTTATCAGACACAGGAGAATGAACTTAATATTGAATACAGAGGTGAATCACTGATTAATTCATCTCTGTTTTCTACAAATGGGTTTAATTTTACAATATTTATCAGCACCTTACACATTTCCTGAAGAACCAGTAAGATGCAAACATGTGTGGTCAACTATCACCAGCAGATGTCAGTAGCAGACAGATGATCCAGTCATTATTTTCAAATCGTAAAGCAGTTGCTCAAAGATGCTCTTCTAAGTGGAAGCAGGTGTTGAGAAAATAATCGGAGTCATAAAATGAAGCAGAGGAGATGCATGAGGCCAAGGTAAATTTTGTCATTATTTTAATATTTTATTAATTTTTATTTATATCTTTTTAATTAATACTTTTAAATTATTTTTTTCAGAGTTTAGTCTCAATTTTTATAAATTGAGATTTAAGGATGATACATTTAAGTTATTTGTCACAAAATTCATGTAACTAAAATAAGATATGCCATACTATTTATTTTGCCTTTTATTAAAATATAAACTGTGAGATTTGCTCATATGACTTGAAGAAAACTTCATCTAATCAAGAAGTGTTCACACAAAAAGGGAAGAGTAGGAGGTAACAACTGTGCGTCATTTTATTAAAAGACTGAATATGAATATAAGGAGTTAACAAGAGTCTCGAGTGAGTTGTACATACTAAGGTGAAACTTGAAAAGCTGCTTCTCAAGGCACTTGAGTCAAGAGGTCAGAAGTAGTTACAGCACAGAAGAAAATAGATTCCTCGCTTCTCTGCTTAAACCAACCAGTGGCCTCTCTTAATTTATATATCGGTGTTATGAATTTAAGGACCTGGATCCTTGGATATCTGGTTTCTGTCCATTTCTCCTGCTTCATTGTTCGCCATTGCCCCTGGTGTATCTCATGCCCCAGATGTACAGCGTTATTTTCCGTGCCTTGAACATTGCTTTTTTCTGTGCCTTTTTTCGTATTTACCTTACGTGCTGCTTTCCTTGGGGATGCCTAGCCCTCTTCTCTGCAGGCTCATTCCTACTCATCCTTCAAGATTTGCCCAGACTTCATGCCTGTGGAAAGTTTCCTGTCTCTCCAGTGGATGGTTCAACTGTCCTGCTACCTTGCTTCCATGCTGTTTTGTCCTAGTCCCTCTTGAGTTTTAATCGCACCCAATTTTCATTACCTTTTACTACTCTGACCATTTCATTGGACTGTGGGCCTGAGACAATAACAGCTACTCATTCATTTTCCAAGATTATTCACCAAACTCACTCACTACATGCCATCTGGGAGGTACCAGGGGTCCATTTCTGATCAAGCTACAGACTGTCTCCTTAGGAAAATTACAGTCTTGTGGAAAAGGACAAGTAAACCAGAAACACCTTCACCATGATATGAGAAGCGCAGGGAGTAGTAGTGCGGTTTGTCAATGGACCTAATCAATAGGCTGCCCTGAGATAGTGACTCTTGAAAGTAGGTGGAATGATGGATACTGTGCTAGCTAAAGTTGTGACTTTGAAGGGGTGGACAGGTGTTTCAGGCTTTACGAATAGAGTATATGGAATGGAAAAGGGCAGAAGGCAATCAAAGAATCAACCAAAAAGCTAGCCATTGAGGACTCAATGTAAGACATGAAGGGGATAAAACAGCAAGAAATAAAGAGGCCAGAGAAATAAGCAGGGGAAAAGATTCAAGATTGATTTCCATTCTGACAATGGAAACAAATTTGAAAGGGCTGTGGCAAGGAAGAAACATAATCAGATTTGCTTCCTCAAAGAGCATTCTGACTGCCTGTGTGGAATGACTTAAACAAGGACACAAAGAGAAACAAACAAAAAACAGTTTAAAGGCATAAAAATGAACTGGGGTTTAGATGGTTCTGAGACTGACTTCAGTGATAACAGAGGGAAATGGATAGTACACAAGATCATTTCAAAGTAGAAGTGACAAAGCTTGAGTTTTTATTTGATGTCATGTCTCTCTTATCTTAATTTCCATGGACTTTTATGGTGGCTAGGATACAGAGTAGGCTTTCAAAAGTCTTTTATGGATGAATGAACAGGTAAATTAATGAATGTATAAAAATAAATGTGTCTCTGGACTGAGAATCATTTAAAGCCATTTCAAATCAAGTAGAAAATTTGTTTCCTAAACTTTGGGATAGCTTGTTCTCTACCTGGAAAAGGACAAAGGAACCCAGAGCTGTTTCAAAGTCCCAATGTCATGGGCCTTTGACCATCCTGTTTGGCTGATGCTGGCATGTAGCAAACTATGATAGCAGGTGATGTGGGACTTTGTTTAAAGTCTGGAAGAAAGTCACTTAAAATTTCCCTTGAAGATCTTAATGCAATGTGGCAATATCCAATGAGCTTGAGGACACTGTGCCAAGAATGACCACACAGGTTGAGACCTAATGAAATGAGATGACCTTGAGTGGGAAAGAGAAAGAGAGACAGGGTAAATACCACATTATATACTCTATGTCATATGGAATTTTGAAGAAGGTCAGGGTAGAAAAGACATATAAATTTTCAAGCCTAAAAAGTAAATGCAAGTCCAGGGGTAAATGATAAAAAGAAATATTTAAATGGTCAGTTAGAAGCCAGTGATGAATAACAGCTAGAATGGTTTGGGACAATGACTCAGGCTTTTGCTTGCAAATGAGGCTGCCTATAGAATGTTCAGACTATTGATGTGAAAGCCTAAGAAGAAGGCCTGGATTTGGGAAATCCATGAAGTCCCGAGGCACAGGCTGTGATAGCAGGGAGGCTAACCATTGGTGTCCAACACTGGGGGAAGGTGGCTCTGAAAGGTCTCTAATGTCCAAGACTGGAATTTCATGATGGGTTCAGTGACAGAGACCAACACAATACTGGCAACATTCCCAAGGTCACAAAGATAGTAAGTGCACAGCTAGGATTTAAATCCATGCCTGCCAAAACCACAGCCAATACCCTTGACCCTGATAGTCTTCTGCTTTACCACACACACACACACACACACACACACACACACACATTAGAAGAACAGACACAGAACAGCCTCTCTCTTACATAGTCAAGGCATGTTCATGCCTGTGCCACACAGTATAAAACAGTTCACATGCCAAGGAGTAGTTCAAGCAATGACATATCTTATGTGTAATGGTAACATACAACAGTACTTCTCTTCTATTGAAGATACTCCCCATGAAGAAGCAGATAATGAAATAAATGAAGCCTTAATTCATGGCACCTCATATTTAACATGTGCAAGTGATCATATGTTTTTGCAAAATTTGCAGGTCATGATGCATTAGGACTATTGTTTCTGTCTACTCTGAGTTCCCTTTGTCACACCTTACTTTTTATCAAGTGGGGCCTTGGAGCTTTGGCATGGTCATGAGTATTTTCTGTGGCTTCACAGAGGAAGTTGAAGTGGGAATGCATTTATTTTTTGATTAGCAAGATACAATTATTGGCATATCAGCCATATCTATGTAGAGGTAAATTATTGTTGATAGCCCCAGTGTAAAGATGGCTTCTAGGAATATCCCTACTGTCTACCGTGCGAATTCACGCAACTTGATGATGCAAAGGTGCGAGGACAGTGACTGTGACTATGAAATGGATGTCATCTATGTTGTTTCACTCCAGTGGTTGTGCTTGGAGGAGGAACTACATTTGGGATGTACCATGTTTGAAACATGTTTGAAAAATTACACCAGATCTCATAAATTATAAATAAGAAAAATTTGACATTCATCCTAAAAATTTATGTGGCACCACCAGATATGATTGTGCATCTAAAAATAACTTGTTTAATAAAAATATGCTACATCAGCCAAGCATGATAGAATAAATAATAAATTATATTTTTAATTCTTGTTATAGAAAATTATATTGTAAAATCAGTGTCATATGAAGAGGTTATCAAAGATCATGAAGCCAAAAATTACAGGGAGAAAAACATGATAGAGTGTATCATGCAATTGTTAATAAAAATAACACGTTATCTTTTGCAGTTCATGTTTTTGTGCAATTTGGTGGCATTGAAAAAAGCATAAGTGTAGTAATTTTACTTTTTTAACTCTAAATAAATATTCACATTTTTACCTAATAGTGTATATATAATTTTACAATATTTCTTTTAAGGAGTCTTACTAATTCTATCAGCTTCAGGCTATACAAATCCTGGTCCATTTCTCAGTCTTAGGCCAGAAATAATTTTTATTTAAATTTTCTCTGAGATGTTCATGGACTCTATTTCTGCCACTTACTCATGATTGAATAAAGTTGAATTATTCTAGTTCAGTGCTTACAACATGGAAAATGGTACCTAGAGTTAAGAGGGCTTTCTATAGAAAATCTTTATTTGACATGACCTCAGTAGTCAGCATTTAATAAGTAGGCATTTTTAAACTTTGGTACAAAGACAACATGCCTTTTTATGTGTTCACTACAAACACAACCCAAAACAACAGCTGCAAGTGGCCTTAAACTATAAGCAAAAAAATACAGCCATCAGCATTCCGGGTGTCCTTCTGGACTCTGGGCATCAGGGTAGGCTCCTTCGGTGGGTTGGTACCTTTGTGTGTTTGACTTCCCTCAGCCACAGAAACTGGTATAATATTTAGCATGAGTGTGCCTCCAAGCAAGGGTTCGTGAAAAAGAAAAACTGAGAGATTCCAAAGAGAAGGGCTTTGTTTATTTTGCTCTAATAAAAACAGGATATGACTTCCTTAAGCACTGCTGGTTAGTGTAGATTACTACTCAAACAAACAAACAAACAAACAAACAAATACCAAGTACAAAAATGGAATGATTAAGCAGGCTCACATAACACAAAAACTTTAATATAACTCTTTGAAGTTCTATCCAAGTTTCTGACTCACATTCACTTTAAAGTTCTCCCTCTCACCATATCTTTTCCTCATGGGCTTAAACCTCTCCTGGAGAAAGAATATTTTAAATGTGCAGTGCTGCATCCTCAGTCAGGGACATCTGGCCATGTCTAGAGACATTGTTGTTTGTCAAAATCGGTGGGGGATGGGGTTTCTACTAGCATTGCTGAGGCCAGGGATGCTGTTAAATATCACAAAACGAGAGGACAGCTTTTTGCCACAAAGAATTTTTCTGGTAAAAATGTGAGCAGCAACAAGGCAGAAACACTGATCTAGCAGACGGCAAATACATGAGACAGAATTTAATATGACAACTGAGAAGGAGGTTTTCAAATGATGACAGCGCCTGTCACTTTGCGGGACGCCAGCTCTCCCCACTTGTTCTCAGTTTTGCTTCCACATAAAAAATACATGTATGCCATGTTCGGGGGTTATGGGTTGCATATCTCTTTCTTTTGAAAAAATTATGTTCAGTAATCTGGAGGTTTATTTACTTCTAGTTTTCTTAAGAGATTTGCACTTTCAGTCAGTTTGTAAAAAAAAATTCTGTTTATTAATATTGTCCTTTGGAGGAGATCCTATCAGTACAGCTATTTGGCAAAAGCAAATTTGCAGTAAGCTGAACGCTGGTATGAAGCAGCCCCTTGGGACTGGAAGGGCCAGGGGGTGTTAGTGAACATGAATAGTATCTAGGAAAGAAGTGAGAAAACAAAGAAGAGCCGTGGGAAGGTGAATGCAACAAATTAAATTCAAATGTTGTTAGTCAAACAAAAGTAGCAACTAGCCTGGGAAAACGCAGAAGAGAAAAAGTCAAGAGATTGTACATGTAACACAGAAAGTAGAAAAGTGGTTGGGAGCAGGTAAAAGAAGGTAAAGAGGGAATAAATGGTGACAGAGGAGACTTGACTTCAGGTGGTGAACACACAATAAAATACACGGATGATGCATTATAGAATTGTACACTTGAACCTTATATAATTCGATTCGCCAATGTCACCCCAATGAATTCAATAAAATTAAAGAATTAAAATGTAAAAGAAAGTAGAGAAAAAATCAGTGCAGGGTTCTACATGACTGCAGGGAAAGGCCATTTTATTACGAACACTGCCAGGCACACGGCCGTCACTCCTCTGGTCCTTCTTTCCAGGGTCAGCCTCGGAATTGGCTGCAACAGCCTGTCTTGGTTTGACGTATTTGGCGTAAAGCGCCAGAATCTCAAGAGACTGTATTTCTGTTAATGTTCACCCTAAAAATGCTACCTCACTTACCGGAAATAAATGAGTAAATAAAATCCAGAAACGGTAAGGTCGTTGAAACAGGGAGTTCCTTACAGCGTGGGGCAACGGCAGCGTACAGCCACGGCTGCACCCGGACTCTCCTGTTTGCAGCTCAGCCTCCGTCATCATCACACTGATCACAGAGGAGTGACCGTCTCCACTCACCATTTCGGCCCATCGTGGACACACACACGCTTCCCTCCCTAGTTCCAGTCATTCAGACAGGAACACACAGACACACAATGCACACACAGAACAAACACCCTATTAACAATGACCAAGGGTTTTAACAAAGGTAAGATATTTAAAGCACAATAACAAATATCTAGAGATAGCTTGAGTTTCAATTTGCATTTACCTCTCAAATGCTTTCATAACACGTACTATGTCCCAGGTTTTTATCTAATCACTTAACAAACATTAACTTAGTCAACTGGACAGCATCCTATGAATAGGTACTATCATTATTCTATATAGATAGAGAAACTGAGACACCAGAAACTACTTAAAACTTGTACAAGGTTAATTAACTGGTAAAAGATGAACATGAAATTCTAACTGGAATATCTGAGCCCAGAGTCCATGACCTCTCACTGTGACTCTCTAATCTTTACTTTGAGGTCCACCTAACCCACATATGAAAGCACATCACGTGGCAGAGGACACGTTTACCACAATTTGTTGGCAAAACACATAGATATTTAGACTCCTGAAAAGATTCAGGCTGAGCACGAAGGAGGGAGAAAGAGATTTTAAATCCTCTCTCCTATATCCAAATACCACTCCAATGTTTTCATTGACTGTCTATAGTCTAGACACAGATTTTATATCATTCATAAAACAGCAATTCAGAATGGATCATAGAATTAAGTGTAAATACAAAATGATAAACCTTCCAATGGATAACATAGGAGAATATAGATATGATCATGGGTTTAATGAGGAGTTTTTAGATAAAACCCCTGAAGCGTCATCCTTGGAAGAAAAATTGATAGGTTTGACTTTATTAAAATTAAAGCTGTTTCTCTGAGAAAGACAGTTAAGAGAAAGAAAAGACAAGCTTCCGACTGGGAGAAAATGTTTGCAAAACAAGTTTATCTGATAAAGGACTTGCATACAAAATAAAGCAATCACCCTTAAAACTCTACAGTAAGAAAACTAACTACCAGAAACTGGGCAAAAGATCTGAAGAGACACCTCATCAAAGAAAATGTCCAGGTAGACATAAACATAAAAGAAGTATCCGACATCTTGCCATTAGAGAGTTGTAAACTAAAATAATAATTAAATACCACTACACACCTGTTCAAGCAGCTACGATTTTCTGAAAAGTGATGATGCAAATTGCCGGCTAGAATGCAGAGCTCAGGAACTCTCGTCCACTGCCAATGGGAATGCGGAATGATATAGCCAGTTCGAAAGACAGCATGACTATTTATTTCAAAACTAAACATAATCTTAATATACAACCCAGAAATCATGCCCTTAGATACTTGTCAAACTGATTGAAAACTTATTTCTACGGAAAGACTTGCTTGTGAAAGTCATAGTAGCTTCATTCAGATCACCCCAAACAGGAAGCATTCAAGACGCCCTTTAATAGTGAATGGCTAAGCAGACGGTGGTACACCCATGCAATGGAATGTCATTCAGCAATAAAATGATATCTGTGTAGAGTTAAAGACACAGGTAAATATTAAATGCCTATTGGTAAATTGAAGAAAGCAATCTGAAAACGTTGCATGGGGTATGCTTCCAAAGTACATGATGATGTAAAAGCTACAGAGATGGTAAAAAAATTTAGTCATTACCATATTGTTAGGATGAGGAGAGGTTAATGAGTGGAGCGTAGAGATATTTAAGGGAGTGAAACTATTATCTACCATACTGCAATCAAGGATACATGACCCTACACATGTGTTTAAAGTTTGTGACACAACGAGCAAACACAAATATGTGCAAATTAAAACACAGTTTAGGTGGGTGGGGTATTTCAGGATGGAAGGCAGAGAGTGACAAGACGTCTGCATGTGCTGCAAATGTACGAAGCAACCTAACTGAGGGGAGTAGGGGAAGACATGGCGTCCCAGGTAAGTTTGGAAAGGAATGCAGTCTGTAAGGCTGAAGGCAAGAGAGTGTGTGTAAGAAGTGCAGTACTCCAGTCGGTAAAGTTGACTCTGATGCGGGTATGGGCCAACAATTCCGATAACACCATACGTGTTTACTGAAAATGAAAAGAAATAAACAAACTGGCGAGTAAGATTCTGCGTTGTTGAGAGTAGGATGTTACAGGTAAACAAGGGAGGAGGATATAATGATCCATGTGGTAGTGAGTTAGATACATCAGCATGAGCACATGTTTAGGCTAATGTAGATATAGTTACACATATAAATAATTGTATATGTATAGGTTACTATGCATACATATATTTCATTGTTCTTTCAGGTAAGGCAGCCTGAAAGAAATGATATTTTAGTATAATAAGCATACCTACTGCTCATATCTCAGTTTCTAATGCTTCTTTAATGAAAAGAATCAGTTTTTAAATAAATAGCTCAATCATTCACTAGAGGACTGGGGGGAAATATTTACAAGAACCTGAAATATATTTTCCAAAAATACAGAGTGTTCCATAAAGAAAAACGAGTCCCAAGGGTAGTGGTGCATCAAAGCAACAGGAGACAACTGAAGCAGCTCTGAATGGACAGCACTAGAAGAATTTGAGCAAAAAAATGATAAAATAATATTGTATTAAAACCCAAAGTATAAAGTGGATATCCACGTGTCCATACTGATAAAAATCAATAATAGCTAAACAAATGAGGGAAACAGACACAACTCTCACACAGAAGAAGTAATATAATTTAGCTAGACATTACTCTCTCAAGAAAGTGAAACAAAGGTGGGGAGGGCTGGGGTGGTGGGCTGGGGGCGGGGTAAAAGACAGAAAACTGAACAATATCAACAATTAAAAAAATACTGATTAAAAAAATAAAAGCAAAAAAAAGAAAGAAAGAAAGTGAAACAAAAAACTCCCTATTTCTGCAGTGTGGCCTGTGCATTGTGAGTTCCTACGAAAGACTATGGTATGGGTCGGGGGGTGGAGGGAACAAACCACTTACCAGGTAGAAACCTGACAAGCACAATGTTAGCTGGGTGATAAAGGTCAGTTTCAACAGTGATAAGTTGTGTTCATAGTATAAACCTTTGATATGATATAACAAAAATAGTGTTTTACCTTTGTGGTCTTAGTCCCCAAAACACATAATCCCAGTCTAAACACAAATTCAGGAATTTTCTGCAAAATACCTGACCAGTACTCAAAACTGTCAAGTTCATCAAAAACACAGAAAAGTTTATAAAATTGTCATAGTCAGAAAGAGCCTCAGGAAACATGAAAAATATCTAAAATTAATGTGGTTTACTGGATGAGATTCTGGAGCAACAAAAGGACAACAGGCAACTAAGAAGATCTGAATACAGTATGGAATTTAGTTAATAAAAATGTATCAATATTGGTGCATTAATTATTAATTGCATAAATGGGCCACACTAATGCAAAACATTAGTAATAGGTGAAACTAGGTGTGGTGTGTATGGAACTCTCTGTGTTACTTCCTGAATTGTTCTGTAAACCTAAATCTGTTCTAAAAAGTTTATTTTAAAATGTTGAAGAGGTGAGGGGATTAAGAAATACTAACAGGTAGTTATAGAATAGCCATGAGGATGTAAAGTCCAGTATAGGAAATGGAGTAGTCAAAGAACTTCGATGCATGATCCATGGATATGAACAATGGTGGGGCGATTGCCTGAGGGAGTGGAGGTACTGGGTGAAGGGGGGCAAAGGGGGAAAATCAGGACAACTGTAATAGCATAATCAATAAAATATAATTAAAAAATGAAATGTTGAGGAGGGGAAAAAAGAAATTGAGTAGAGGAAGGAATACAAAGAGAAATCAAACTATTCCAATAACATGGCTCTGAATTTATCTACACACGTCCAAATAATGTTAGTTAATAGTGATGCCATCTATGTTGTGATTATTACTAAGTTGTGATTGTTTTACTAAAACAATTCACCTTTATTTTGAGGTGAAAGAAAGTATTTGTTCTTCTCCTGGAACTATCAATCAATAGCACAGCTGAGATCATGCCACTAACCTGCTTAGCCACCCTTGGTAACTTGTCTTCACTGAAAGAATGAAGGTTAAATTGCTTGTTCTGACATTAAGTGCTATTACAAACTGCCGCCTATCCCTCGCCAACCCCTTTCTGTAAAAAAAAAAAAAAAAAGTGGTCCTGGCATAAGGCAGAATAAAAGTCTAACTGACAATACTGGATTAGAAGAAAAAGTAAAGCCAATAGATACAATAAATCCTTGGTTCTTAGCCTGAGTATAATAGCTTCAGATACCCTCAAAAGTGATTTGGCAAGTTCACTGTTGATCTATCACATGAACATAATCTACAATATGGTATTCATGGAAATAAGAAAAGGCATTTTTAAAACCATTTCAATGAGTTCTCTAGTCAATGTAATATTTTTACAACATAGACGATAAAACCTGTAAATTGAAAAGATGCCCAACACAGGCTGTGGCCACATGGTGCGACGTGTGTGACTTTAGGTGACTTTTGGAGTAAAGGAGGATATATCTGCGACTTCGATTTGTGAAATCTTTAAAGACCTGAGATACATGGCTCATGAATGTCAAGCATCAACTCTCAGAGAAATAATTTAAGAAATAATTTAAGGCGAAGGTGTATATTAAATAAAGATTTAAGATATTTGTGGAGTGGTGTTAGTCAAGAAATTTTCAGAGATGAACATCCTTTGAGTCGTTTATCAATTCAATGAATTTGTTCATGTTTCTGTTGTACACTCAAACTGAAATGGCTCCCACCAATTTAAAGCAAAACAAAACACCGTACTGAAGAGGCCAGTCTTGGTCCCTAGGAATCATAATACTTAACACTGTGCATTCCCCATGTTTGAGACTACCAAAATACTTAACATGTGTAATCATTTCTTTGCCAGCTATTTTCCTCAGTTGCCTAGCTCTCCCTTTGGTGACGGCACAGTGTATCATGAGAGATCCATAACCTGTCAGCTCGCAAGTTCACCCATAGCACAACCCATGTTTGTCTTGTTTAACACCAAATCCCCCAAACTTGACACAATGTGGCACAGACCAGGTACCAAAGAAATGTTATAACACAAATCACAGTCATCTACAATCTGAGAAAGGCAGAGAAGTAAACGTGTCATTGTGTTAGATGATGAATATTTTAATAGACTGACCAACTCCCAAGCTGTATCAAAAAAAGCTTCACAGAAGAAAAAATTCTTGAGAGGAATTTTGAAGAAAAGGAGTTTTCCAAGGGAAGAGGCAGGGTGGGGCTATATTCCCTATGGTACTATACTGCAAATGGCTACATAAATCCTGCTATGAACTGGTTTAAGAAAACAAAACTGAATTAAACTAACCGAGTTCTGTGTTCAGTCTAATTTTGGTTAGAGGCTGATTGGTACTCAAGCATTACAGTAGTATCTACTGCTTTGTTCTGCTCCCTCTGGGTTCTCACCATCATGAGGCTGCACAGACATCCCCTGCCACTCCAGGCTCTCTTCCCATCTTTTCCCTAAGCCTAGAAGGTAAGGCATTTCTAATTAAAGTCCTAAAGTCCACTGTGATTGAACAATCCTAGTCTTCCTTCTAAAACAGTAAGATACTCTCTGGTCAGACAAACTCACATAGAATATGGTCTTATCTACCAACATCATGATTAGAATATGGCAAGCAGTTTGTTAAAAGAAATGTGGCTGTTTTCATAAAAAGAAGAAAATTTCCATTGCTGCAATTGTTACATACCACAGCTGTCAAGATGTATAGTTAGTCCTAAAACCATTTACTGAAAAGAACATCAGTTTCATCATATAAGAAAGATTTGTCCCCATGCTAACCTGAAAATACAGAAACAGAGGAAGTCATTAATATCAGCGACTTGGCAAGCCACAGATTCTCAGAGTAGGGAAGCATCTTTGGCCCAGTTACTAACCAGATGGTTAAATATGACCTCCTACTGGTTATGCACGTATACATTTTTTGCTTATGTTCCATCCCTGTATGAAATGAAAAACAGGAACCTAAGGGGTCTCATGGATTGCACCCTGAAATAGAACTGAATCAGACAGGCTAGGCCGGTCTAGGGCCCCTGGAGGAGTTTCTGTAAACAGCCTAAGTTTAGCCACTTCCTCCTCCTCCTTAAAATGAAATACAAATCTCTTTTGTGGGAGGAAGGGAAAATCTCATTGTTGCCTTGGGGACACATTAAACTTCTACATGAGGCTTAGTTTTTATGTTTTAGCTACAAAAGAATAGAGAGTCAAGAACTTTGAGAACAGAGGTTAAGGTCAGAGTTTTTTAGACTTCTGTGAGTTAAGAATGATTGTTTGGCTGCAGGCCCAGCCTGATGTTATCAGGCCTTGACTAGAAAAAAAAAACGGGAAAGCTAAAATGGAGTTTCCACAAATAGGGACATCTCTATCAACCTTACCGGTCATTGCTATTAATTTAGTTCTTGAGACCTGCTTTTCTGACTATGCTTAACTTATACTACCCTACAACATGGCACCTTCCACTCTAGCCAAGTAGGTCTTTTCTTGTCATTATTCTACCCCAAATTGGAAATTTATTACTGCATCTACCATAGAACTCTTCCTATTGTAAGTAGCAGGAGAGTCAAATCAAATGAGAAATAACCAGTATGGAATCTATTGATCCAATAACTGAAATACCTAGAAGGAAGGCTGACTTCATCCACAGCTTAAATTAAGGGCATAAACTCTATCTTCAAAGAGCAGGAAAGGGATTGATTCCCCAAAAGAAATCTAGAGTGTTCATACCAGAAGCAAGAGGTATGTGTGCAGGGGTGGCAAACAATAAGCTGGCAAACACACATACACACAGGCACACAAATGAATGCTTTTTGATACCGCGTTCTGTGGTCAATCTAGGGAACCCCAGGATTGCCCTTCTCCTTTCTCTTAAAAAGTCTGTACCACTTTAAAATTTCTTTCCTTTTCTATTCTCTTTGGGACATACTGATTACTCTCCTGAAAGTCTAGCACATGTGTCCTTTATCACCAATTTTTCCTTTGGTATACACTGTGATGAATGGTCACCTCCTTTTCCCCTTGAATGATCAGTCCAAATTACAGAGTTAAATTCTAAAGTCCACTGCATGGAAGATAGAAAACCCTTTTCCTAAGAAGCAATATAATACACAGTGCTAGTTTTCCAGGATAGCTTGGCAAAATTAATTCATCATGTGACTGAAGTACAGTATTAAATTTTTAATTTGACTTTCCAAAGACAGGCCAAATCTCTTACCATTTTTTAACATCTGCTGCTTATATTAAGAGAGGGGAGAATACTGTTTCTGCCTCTTGCCTCTTTGGAGCTCGGAGGTGGAAGAAGGTGCTTACTACCAATCATTTGTGATGGCTCCCATAGTCTGCTGAGGGTCTTCAGCAGTACAGGTGCTGGAGTTATGCTCCAATAGGTGGACCTGAATCAGATGACATGAGGACAGAGGATGCAAAACAGTATGTGGTATTTGTGGGGGCTAATGAGTCTAGTGTGGATGAGGATTAAAACAGTGACCAAGTTAGGACTGGAAGGGTGTTCATCAGAAAGAAACATTAGGGGAAGACTAACACAAACAAAGAGATATTATGACATGGGAGTGTAGAATATAAGCCCTGGAAGGGACTCAGTTCTAACTTAAGTTTCAGGAAACTAAAGACTAAACTGACATGACACATTCACACAGTCATTATATTGTAAAATTCTCCATGTTGGCTCTCTCCTTTTGTTCTTGGTTGCCTTCTTCTGTGTAACTATCGACTACTGAAGATCCTAATACTGACCATGTTCAGTGTAAGATGAGAACGTGGGCCTAAAACTGAAAGGATAACAATAACTCGTGCCAGACACCCATGAATGAGAATAAGGCAAGGGATGTCAGCGATGTCCGGGATGTCAGGGAGAACAGGGTTGTGACCAGCCCAGGCAGTGCACATGCACACACAAACAAATGCAAACCTATCGAAGTACATTGTTTACTCAGTAAGTACTAGTGTAATGAGTGATGTCTTCTCTAATGTTAAGAGTGGACATCATGTTTGAGTCTCCTTTTAATTAATCCCTTCCCTTGTACAATGCCTTACATTGTAGGATGTCTCACATTATGTATATTGCTGACCCATGCATAATAAACAATTTACACACAGAAATTTAAATTAATTCTACTCATTCTCCTCACATTTTTTCTGTGATGAAGTGGTCACTTTTTATGGAGCTAAGACAACTTTTAAAAATTCATTTTCAAAAATTCATTTTCTTAGAAAATCCTTATAATAAATGTAGGAGTTAAATTGTTGAGAATTGTTGTATTTGATTTTTAAGGCAAAATAACATGAAAAAATGACCAAGCTCTCTGTGGTTATGTGTATGTTCATTAGCAATTGTGAAATACATAGCATTTGTATGTAGAAGTCAGGGGATTTCTGAAACCCACCCTCTTGGCTCTGCTACAGAATTAACCACTTATTTAAATAGTTTTGCTTTGAGGCTTGTCTCCATGTGGCCTTGGAAATGGAGCCTACATTCTGAAATTTGAGTGACTGAAACTAAATGCTTAGTGGAAAAAGGAAGAACTATGAAACACTGAATTACATTTATCTAATGTGGAATCAGATAAGAATTATGAAGAAAACATCTGTGAGACAGATAAAGAAGAAAGATAAGTTCTTCAATATTAATGGAAAATAAAACAACAAATGATGAGACCAGGAATCTTTTATTACTAAAGATATTTAGGCCAATGTTCCCAGATCCTTGTTTTGGGAATTAACCAAAAATCATTTCAAGGGGGTTTGGCCAAAAAGTCAAGAATTAGGAAACTCACTGTGATATGTGTATTTGTAGAAAAATTTTGGGTTTCAGATTCATTATCTCCTGTCTTCACAGAAACCTATAAAAATATATTTAGGTTGAGAAGCCACAAAAGAGTGATGTAAGTAGGCAGAACATAGAAATGGGGCATGAGGAGATATTTATATGTATTAAATATGTATTCTAAACCCCGTCCCCGCACAAGGCAAGTTTTATACAATTTTTAATCCCATAGTCAACTCTGCAAAGTGGATATGTCACTAAAAACAGGCAGAGAATATTAAGTAAATGACACTAGTATTAAAACTCTGCCATGTGTCTGAGTCACAGTTAGAGCTGTCCTATAACAAAGCCCATGCCACGTTCTGATCATGGCCACTGGGAGTAAGAATATACCTGAGGGCCTGATAATGCAAGATATTAAAAAATATATAGACTGACCTCTGTATATAATCGTTTGTGTGATCTTGGACAAGCTACCCATGCTTCTTGACCTCACTCTCATATTCTTATCTAAGAGAAATGTATGGATCTAGCCCTTCCCGTCTATGAGTTCAATCTAGTCAAGTTAATTTAGATAATGCATGATTGCCACTAATATCTCTGCCTCCTCATTGAATGCACTGTTCAACATTCAGAGAAGTTATCTCATTTCTAAAGTTTTGATTACTCTTTTAAAGATGGACACAGGGAAGACTTTCCACTCTCTACTTTTATCTGGAGTGAGAAGACAATAGAGAAGTTTGGTTTCCCACACAGAAGAAAAGCTCATTTTCCTTACCCAACTCTTAATGAAGTAAAGTAAAATTCCCAACTGATTTTGAAAAACCACAATATCCTGAGAATAGAATACTGTTCCAAGATGCCAATGCTTAAAAATAACACAGCCTCACTGTATCTAAGATAAATCACTGATCTTATTAAGAAGCACTGAACACCCACCATGATCATTAAATATCAACACTAAGCAGCCAACAGAAATCAGGGCTCTTACACAGCCAACACCTGTCAGTTTTCTTTCCAGTGCCTCAGAACTTTCCTTTAGCTTTATATCTCTTGTTACAAAATAGTGAATGCCCACAGACATCACTAGGCTAATAGGAATTTTCCTTGAAGTTATCATTTTATCATAAAATTAATATAAATATTATTAATTTAGTAATTTCCTGACAAATAATCCTTTAGTTAAAAATTAGTAAGATTATTTATCAAGTAAAAAAATGCTTCTGAAGTTGGTGATGTTTACTCTCTGTATAGCCATGTATTCCTCTGCACAACTGTGACTAAATTTAAGCACCATTAGCACTATATAGATTCTGAAATTTGGGCAAATTTGGGTCCAAAGGATTAATCCTTGAAACACGGTAGTCATCACATTCTGGAGCACCATTATAGTATATAATCTACACTATATAATGTATTTGGCATAACAACATTTCCTAGATACTTATTAGTTGTAGGCATTGCACTAAATGTCTCTTGAGGGTAATATTTCACTCAATATTCTTTTAATTTTTTAATGTATTGATTTGAGAGAGGAAAAAGAGAGAGAGAGATTTGTTGCTCTACTTTTTTATGCATTCATTGGTTGATTCTTGCATGTGCCTTGACCAGGGATTGAACCTTCAATCTTGGTGTATCGATGCTTCAACCAACTGAGCTACCTGTCCACGGTTCATTTAATATTCTTCTTAACTATTGTGAGGTAGGAATTTTATACCCTTATCACATATAACAAAATAGAAAAACATAGAGGTTCATTACATTTTCTGAAGTCACAGATGCTAGGTTCTAAGCAATTACTTCCCTTGCTGTCTACATGGAATAACAACTTTTATTTAGATGGTGATACTGGATTATTTAAGAACTCCATGCCTACCTAGGCAGACAACTCCCACTTCTATATCAACCAATAAATGTTCGGTTAAAATGTATAGCTCATAAAATTAAAAATAATAATTGCTACAAAGTTTTGAATTTACTTTTTAACTATATAAAATTAGAATATTACATATTAGATTATCATTGTAATTTACATTTTCTAGTCAAAAACTGGAACAAGAACCTTCTGCAGAGACTTTTCAGAGATTGTAAGCATGTTTATTAGCTTTTGAGAACTCAACCGGATAAAGCAAAGGGCAAGCAAAATGAAAAGTGTCCTATGAGGATATCAAAGTAAAATAGAAACATGGGACATGTAGGTAGCACATTTGTCATCTAAAAATAGGCAAAATTCTACTATCAGTAAAAGAATCCACCGCGGCCAACTCAAGGGACAAGCAATGGTCTCTCCAATGTTCTTGAGAAGATGAAAGTATCCCCATATCTTACAGCACAATGAGCTTTGAAAGAGTGAATAGTGGTGGGTGAGACTGTACCCATAAGAAGTTGGGTGGCCAGAAGCCAATAATAACTTTCTTCAGTGCACAAATTTATATTAAGTAAAAGCATTCAGAATTTATAGTTACTTGTAGGACTTCCTAAATCCTCCCAATATAGAGACTTCATATTTTTTAACCAAATGCCTGTGAAAAATTAAAGCAGAGATTCTTTGAAAGAGGCTCAGGACAAGAGGCTACTGTCCAAGTCCCTTGTTTTTCAAAATAAAAAAGCAGGTCCAGAGTGGCTTTCTCTTGATGGCCCCACCTACTGCCTACTCTCAGCCCATGTGTCTTGTGTGGATTTCATCCTGCCCAAGAGCTAGGAGTTCAGCCATGACTCAAGCACAAACCAATCACGTCATGGCGGTGGATTGGGAGGTACCATTGTGTCATTTTCCTGTTTACTCACTGATTTTTTCAGTGTAGTTCTGGTCTCAGAGCACCAGTGCAAGTTTTGTAATCTTAGCAATGGCAGAAGCTGTCTCATTTTTCATGTCTCATCATCAGTACATTTTTTTCCCTGAAAACTTAGCCTATGTGTTAAATATCAACTTGATGCAATGATTCTGTAGCTATAAAATATCTTCATAATAGACTTTTTATGTTTAAATAAATAAGCCCTGATTCATTAAAATAATTTCTCCCTTGTAATATTATTTTCTTCTTGCTTTCTATAGTTTTTTTTATTTTATTATTTTATTATTTCCACATTTTCTGTTGTGGTTGAAGTACAGCTGTTTCCATTTCCCCTGACCACTTTTCCCCACCCCAGCCATCCCCACTTCCCACCCTTGATCCTACCACCCTTTGTTTTTTTTTTTTCTACAGTTAATTTTTTATTTTATTTTTAATATATTTGATTGATTATGCTATTACAGTTGTCCCATTTCTCCCCATCATTCTCCTCCACCCTGCACACACTCTCCCACCCACATTCCCTCCCTTTAGTTCATGTCCATGTGCCGTAAGTTCTTTAGCTTCTACATTTCCCACACTATTCTTGCCCTCCCCCTATTTTCTACCCACTGTCCATGCTACTTATTCTCTGTACCTTTTCCCCCTCTCTCCTCCTCCCACTCCCCTGTTGCTAACCCTCCACGTGATCTCCATTTCTGTGGTTCTGTTCCTGTTCTAGCTGTTTGCTTAGTTTGCTTTTGTTTTAGATGTGGTTCTTTTTTTTACTCTAAGAAGACAAGCAACCCAATTAAAAAATGGGCAAAGGATTTGAACAGACACTTCTCCAAGGAGGACATACAGAGGATCCAGAGACACATGAAAAGATGCTCGATATCTCTAGCTATCAGAGAGATGCAAATTAAAACTACAATGAGATACCACTTGACACCAGTCAGAATGGCCTTCATAAACAAAGCAACAAACAGCAAGTGTTGGAGAGGTTGTGGAGAAAATGGTTTTTTTTTTTAATATATTTTATTGATTAAGCTATCACAGTTTTCCCATTTTTCCTGCCTTTATTCCCCTATGCTCTGCACCTCCACCCACATTCTGCTCCTTAGTTCATGTCTATGAGTTGTACATATAAGTTCTTTGGCTTCTCCATTTCCTATACTATTCGTAATCTCCTATTTTGTATTTACCATATATGCTTCTTATTCCCTATACCTTCCCCCATTCTCTCCACTCCACACTGATAATCTTCCATGTGATCTCCATTTCTGTGATTCTGTTCCTGTTCTAGTTGTTTGCTTATTTGCTCTTGTTTTATATTTTTTAGATTCAGTAATTGATATTTGTGGATTTGTTGTCATTTTGCTATTCATAGTTTTGATCATCTTCTTTTTCTTAGATAAGTCCATTGAACATTTCGTATAATAAGGGCTTGGTGATGATGAACTCCTATAACTTGACCTTATCTGGGAAGCACTTTCTTTGCCCTTCCATTCTAAATAAGAGCTTTGCTGGATAGAGTAATCTTGGGTGTAGGTCCCTGCCTTTCATGACTTTGAATACTTCTTTCCAGCCCCTTCTTGCCTCCAAGGTTTCTTTTGAGAAATCAGATGATAGTCTTATGGGAACTCACTTGTAGGTAACTGTCTCTTTTTCTCTTGCTGCTTT
The DNA here is from genome assembly GCA_039655065.1 of Glossophaga mutica. Lineage (NCBI taxonomy): Eukaryota > Metazoa > Chordata > Mammalia > Chiroptera > Phyllostomidae > Glossophaga > Glossophaga mutica. The sequence goes on from CM077308.1 coordinate 28,829,413, forward strand.
TAAGATTCTCTCCTTATCTTCAATCTTGGGTAATGTAATTATGATGTGTCTCAGTGTGTGCTTCCTTGCGTCCAACTTCTCTGGAGTCTGAGCTTCCTGCACATCTTGAAAGTCTATTTCCTTTGCCAGATGAGGGAAGTTCTCCTTCATTATTTTTTTCAAATAAGGTTTCAATTTCTTGCTCTTCCTCTTCTCCTCTGGCACCCCTGTGATTAGGATGTTGGAATGTTTAAAGATGTTCCAGAGGTTCCTAAGCCTCTCCTCATTTTTTTGAATTCTTATGTCTTCATTCTGTTCTGGTTCAATGTTTATTTCTTCCTTCTGCTCCAAATCATTGATTTGAGTCCCAGTTTCATTGCACCCACTGTTGGTTCCCTGTATATTTCTCTATATTTCACTTGGCATAGCTTTTACTTTTTCTACCATTTTGCAACCATACTCAGTCATTTCTGTGAGTGTCCTGATTACCAGTGTGTTGAACTATGCATCTGATAGGTTGCTATCTCTTCATCACTTAGTTCTACTTTTGTAGCCTTGATCTATTCTTTCATTAGGGCCATATTTTTTTTGTTTCCATGCAGCTGTTATGTTGTAAGGGGCAGAGACTTAGTTATTCACCAGAGTGAAGCAAACCACTTAGCTGTTTTGTGATAGTGCTGTATATGGGGGACTGGTCTAAGAGGGAACAATGCAGCTTGTTCAGCTCTCTGTTGGCCTTCAGTCACTTCTCTCATTGTCCACAAGCAAACTGGGCCCTTCTGGTGCTGATTTCTGGGTGGGTGTTTTTTGTATGTTTTAGGACCCTGTGCATCTGTCCAACAAATTCTTCTGTGAGGCTGGGGGATTCTCCTGCTGCCACAAGCCCTACAAGTTTTTATTGCCAGAGGTTTTGAGGCTTTATTTCCCTGCACTTGAACCCTGGGTTGTGTGGTCTCTGTCACTCCCTAGTTATTCTTCTGGGTTTATCCACATGCAAATGTGGGACTGCCTTGCCTGCCAGCCACTGCCTTACCTACCTGGTCCCCTACACCCCAGCTGTTCATCTCCACCCCTCCTACCAGTCTGGATGAATATTTGTTGTTTAACTCCTTGGTTGTTGGACATTCATACAGTTCAATTTTCTGTGAGTTCTGGGTGTTTTTTGTTTTTCAATTTGTTGTTATCCTTCTTTTGATTGTATGAGTAGGCAAAGTGTATCTATCAACACCTCCATTTTGGCCTGAAGTCCTCCGCTTTCTATAGTTTTTTTTTGTTGTTGTTCTTACTGTTTTTATAGGTGAACTTTTCTTTCCTATAGTTGCTTTTTTGATGCCCACAAACTTTTTGAGGCCTAAACCTATCATTGTTTATCACCTCTTTTTTTCCTAACTCCAGACTTTAAAAAGTGGACAGAGCACCTCAGTTTGCCTCAGTGCCTATCTTCCCTGAATTATTCACCTTCTTAAATGGAATAAAATGATTTGTTTTCTATCTATGCTGTCACAGAAAGCATTATGCTAAGTGAAATAAGCCAGGCAGTTGAAGACAAATACCATAAGATCTCCACCTATAAGTGGAACCTAATGAACAAAACAAACAAGCAAGCAAAATATAACCAGAGACATTGAAATTAAGAACAAACTGACAGTAACCAGAGGGGAGGTGAGAGGGGGTAATGGGGGGAAGAAGGGGAAGAGTTTTCAGGAACATCTATTGATGTCACACAGACAAAGCCAAGGAGGGGTGGGGCCAAGGGTGGGAAGCGGGGATGGCTGGGGTGGGGCAGGAGTGGTGGGAGTAAAATGGAGAAAACTGTATTTGAATGACAACAAAAAAGTTAAATAACTAAATAAATAAAATGTACTTAAAAAAATAAAAATATACCTAAAAAGGATTTCTTTTTTCTGAGAAATAACAATAATGACGCTCATAAGGTGATAGCCATAATTTTAAATTGATGTAGCAAATTACCATTTACATGTGTGTACTAACTATTTCTGTTTATAGAAGAATTTTGTCAGCAGGGTTAGAAATTTGTAGGGCTAGGGAGAACAGTGGCTGCAAAAATAGCATTATAGATTAATATCCTCAAGGTCCTTAAACAATGTTTTGAATATCTGATACTTTCTTGTGGGCCTCTATACTGCGGTCCCAGCATGGAGATACAACTGGAATAAAGAGGGTCACGGAAATTCTGTGAACGGCATGTGGAGACCTAAAACTCTCAGATGCCAAGAAACCTCTATTTAGTGAAGGATTCAGGCACAATTCACCCCCTTCAATGTCTATATTCATGTAAGTTGTTTCTTGTTTTTCTTAAGTATATAAAATGTAAAATTCTATTAATATGATTTATTTTTCTCACTGCAAAAGTAATATATGATTAATTAAGAAAATTTGGAAAATAACAAGAAATTAAAGGTAAGTTTTATGGAATCCTATCCCTTGGACTAATATATTTTAGCATTTTGGTATATGTTTTTTCTTGTATTTTTTCTTGCACAAATTTCACTTATAAACACCTATACAAAAACTGTCTGCAATTATGTTTTCTGTTTCACTTAATGCCATGTCCTAAATATTTTCCAGTACTAATTAACTGTTCTATAATACCGGTCTTTAAAGTATGCTTTTTTGTAGGGTCTGATAGTTTAATTATTTATGAAATACAATGTTGTTGGACTCAAATTGTTTTCAATTTTCTCTATTAAAAGTACCACTGCAATGAACATGTTTGTGCCATTATTTCTGTGTATGTACCTGATTTTATTTGAAACAAATTCTTAGAAGTAGAATTTCTGAATCTATGTGTGATTTGAAATTCATTTAAATCAAAATGGATGTTTTTTCCAGAATACCTTACTAATTGACTTCTATCTTCTTGCTTATGTAACTAAAATAATGGTTTTCAATTTTGTTTCTGTATTTACAATATGGACATATTTTACATATACAGGGTATGACTAATTTCAGTGTGTATCTATACTCCATTAATTTGCCTCCCCTTTTAAAAAAGAAGCATTGGTTTTAAAGTAAGGTTGATTACTTACAAGAAACTTTTGAATCTATTGTAATTTAAAAGAGAATAATACTTGTCAGTTATAGTAAAGTACATTTCCAATAGCTGGCTAAAAATTATTGGCAGTATACCTGATTTCATAGTATAGATGAAAGCCCGTTACTTAAGAGAGAGCTCCCTGTCAATTGCTTCCCGGAAGGAGCTTTATGAATAAAGATTGTGGCTATATTTCATCATGTCAACATGAGAATCTCATCAACACTTCATTACAAGTCTTGATTTTTTTCCATAAAGTCTTAGATATGCCAAAATATCAAGTACTATTCCCAAAATAACAGATCATTTTTCATCTGGGATCAGGAAAACATGATACCTGAAAACCTTTGAGAAGAGATATCTATATACCTGTCTCTATCCCTCTCTCATTTCTACCTCTTGTCTAGTTTAGTGAGATCCATCAGGTATTATGCAGTAATACATTGACTCCATTAGCACTTCCAATGACTATCAATACCTCCATTAGCACTCCCTAGTATGTTATGAGAAAGGCCACTTTTAAACTCATGATTCTGATTATATACTCAACATCTATTAAAATGTTTTCAGCAGGCATTTAAGGAAAGGATAGTTGTTGAGGTTATTTTGTTTCACAGTATCACATTAGCATTAACTTTTCATTTTGCTAAGGCAGCCAATGTATACATATCATATGAAGCTAGATTGTTCTTCTTGAGATAGAATGAGTTGAAGGCCCCTAAGCAGAGCCATTAAGAGATGAAAGTTAAATTTTAAAATTCCACAAAGGAAGTGAAGGTTCCTATCAATTGGTCCATCTTTGTAAAGTCATTTTTGGAACAAGTAGTTCAGCTCCTTCTTGACTGTTTCCTCTCTGGGGACTAGAAGAGATGTACAATGTATCTCTTATCCTGTGGGAGTTCATTTTCTATTTAATAAAATTACAATGAAATCTACACCCAATATCTAACAGCTAAAACACTTAAGTGTAGATTAAATGTTAAAAATAAACACTATATATTGATATCAATAACATAAGAAGGGGTATTCTTGACATCCAATAGAGAGAAAATTAGAACTTTCATAGTAAGGATGAGAAGGAGGGCTTTTTATAAGGGTTTGGCTGAAACCTATATAATTATATTAACCAATGTCACCTTAATAAATTCAATAAATATAAAAATAATTTTAAAAGGTTTGAATCCTAATTCATCTGAGGATAATATGTAAGTATAAGAAAAATAGGAAAACACTCTAGTCAAGTATATACATGATCAACAACCACTATACAAAAGCCTACTGACATAGAGCTATAGTTGGTTATAGATTAGTGTCATAAAAATTATCTGGAAAACTTATCATAATGGGAAGATTATTATAGGGAGCCCTTGCCAACAGACTTATCATGACTATTGACAAAAACACTGGTTCTCAAACATTAATGCATATGTATATAACATGAGGAATTTCCAGCCAGAATGGCTTTCATCAATAAGACAAAGAACAAGTGCTGGTGAGGATGTGGAGAAAGGGGATCCCTTCTGCACTGCTGGTGGGAATGTGTGTTGGTGCAGCTATGGTGGAAAGCAGTATGGAGTTATCTCAAAAAACCCTTTAAAAGTGGAACTGCTTTATGAACCAGTGATTCCACATCTGGGAATTTATCCAAAGGAAACCAAAACACTAATTTGAAGGAATATATAAACCCCTGTGTTCATTGCAGTGTTATTAACAATAGCCGAAATTTGGAAGCAGCCAAAGTGCCCATCAGTAGATGAGTGGATAAAACAGCCATGGTACATTTACACAATAGCATTCTACCTGACCATAAAAAGGAAGAACATTTTACCCTTTGTGATAGTATGTATGGACCTGGAGAATATTATAATAAGTTAAATAAGCCATTCAGAAAAGACAAATGCCATGTGATTTTGCTCGTATGTGGAATCTAAGGAACAAACTGAACTAATAAGCAAAATAGAAACAGGCTCATAGAGAGAGCAGGAGGACAGCTCTGGGGAGGGTTGGGGTATGAAAGGATCAGGCAAAAAAGAGAAAGAACTCATCATGGACACAGTCATCCCTGTGGTGATTGCAGGAGTGAGGGGAATGAGTAGAGTTGGAAGAGAGTATAGGGGGTTAAATGGTAATGGAAAAATACAATAAAAAGTAAACTATTAAAATTACCTGAAGCCCTGTCTGGTGTGGCTCAGTGGATGAGTACCAACCTGCAAACCCAAGGGTCACTGGTTTGATTCCCAGTTAGGGCACATGCCTGGGTTGTAGGCCAGGTCCTCAATGACAGACAGTCATACATTGATGCTTCTTTTCTTCTCTTTCTCCCTCCCTTCCCCTCTGTTTAAAAATAAATAAATAAAATATTTAAAAAAATTATCTGGAAAAATGTGATAAGAAGATGATTGTACGGATCTCTTGCCAATGAACCTGTCATGAGCATTGACAAAAACATTGGTTCTCGAACTTAGTACCTATGTCCATAACATGAAGAACTTCTAAAATCTAGATTTCTGGATTATATCCACAAAGGTTACGTATAAAGGTGCTGGGATGGGAACCAGAAATCTTCATGTATTTCATGGATCCTGATGATTCTAATGCAAGTGCTTCATATGCTACACTTTGGCTTTGGAAACTACCTTGCTAAAGCACTATTCTCCCACCTGATATGTTTCTACCCTGAATAAGACTGACAAGATGAACTATTTCAATCACACATATGGAATTTTTTCATAAGAAGATTTAGAGAGTACATTGAGAGCAGACATTGAACCTTCCAAATAATTTACATTTCTCATAGAGACTGGCAGAGAGCTGGACACAGAGTAGACAGCTAACAAATACAAATAGTTGATAATGGTGTAATCATTACTCTCATTAGTCATGTGACAACTAGCCACAGTTCTCAGCATCTCAAGAAATTAGGGCCTCAAATTCCTTCTAACTGAACAAGCATCTTTTTACACAGTGGCCTGTCTTACTTTTTGATCAGAGGTGGTCTTCTGGGCTGCAATTAGGTAGATGCACATCCCCTAACTCAAGGTGAAAAACACAGAGTGTACTCTTTGGAATTCCTTGCATATCCTTAGAAGTCATGCTATTCATTTTCCTGAGACAAAGAAATAATCACCCCAATGCCCTCCTCATAAAGCCCTAAACTACTCCTGACAGAAAAAAAGACTGTTTATTTACTCTGATGTTAACACAACTAGAATTGTATTACAGTGGTCAGTCACTTCTGGGTCCCAGGACATATCGAAAAAGGTAAACATAGTCAAAATTTCTTTAAAAATGCAATGACTGCATGTATGTGTGTATGTGTGTGATGTAAAAGGACATTGTACAATTTTAATAAAGGGTTCATATTTACTCTTCCGGCTACTCCTGGATAGTGTAATACATTTTTGAAAATGTGGTATTTGAGGTAGTATAAGACCATCAAATCTGTTGTTCGTAGAAAATCACAGTTTTTCATCATCCTATGACTCAGTTATACTTCAGTAGATTTATTGTCATCTGGTATCAGGAATCATGATACCAAGAAATCTTTGAGGGAAGATATTTATTTTAATGTGAAATGTGATGAACAAACAATCTTGAGATATAGTATCTTCGTTTTTGGTAGCTGGATGTTATACAACTACCAGTGGAACATACCCATTTTAAAAGGAAAAACAGATGAAAAACCAAATGGTTTGAGTTCTTTGGAATTAGCATTTTATATTTAGCACCACTGTAAAGTAATTATATCAGTATCCATGTGAATTATGTCAATGTTGTTTACATATGTATGCCATTGGTCCAATCTGATATTTGTTGGTATTGGCTTATTTTCATGTAATTGGGATAACTAACAAAACAATTTTTTGAAAATAAAATAATTTTTTTGTTAAGAGGTGATTATCAAATTGTATGGATGTACTTCAATTCTAAAGGAATGTCACACTTCATCATGTAACTACACTTATATTTAGGGATAGAATAACACTAATTAATGGAAGATAAAAATGGTAAGTAGGATCTTTGAGGAGCTGGAAAGAGCCGTAGAAGCATTCAGAAGCATCAAATATAGATGTACAGAAAATAGATGTAAAGACACAGTAGTAATTTAGTCTAAGAATCAAACATCCATACAGGCAGACACTGCGAACAAGAGGAAGGGACAACTTTTAAAATTGCCCCCACGACAACTTCAGATAGAACAGTTATCCATTCATTCTTCTCTGTTATACTGACCTAACATAAACAAGTGATCAGATTCTTTATATGTGGGCCTCTAAACTTCTAAAAGAGCCAGTCACCAAAAACTCATGGAAATCCAAAACACAACTAGGTCCAAAGAAGTTTTGATGAATGATAGATACATAATAGATTATTGCAGGGAATTAAAGATATATAGATTTTATAAATATGTATGAATCATTGGTAAGAACTATATGTATTTATGTACAAATATTTTTATTCTTATTGTTCATGCTGGTCATAAGGAACAGTGTCACACAGGTGTCAAACATGCGTACTACTGATCTCATAGTTGGGAGTGACCCACTGTTCCACTTCATATTTCTTAAGGATTGGCAATATTAGTTGATTGGCTTATGCTTTGATATGGAAATAATAATGTTACCTAATTCTTTTTAGGGCTGAATGTGGTGGATTAAAAAGTATATAAATATAAATATACATATATACATTACTATATTATATATAAACATAGTATATCTTTATATATGAAATTATATGTTTCCATACGTATATAAAACACTATATGCTAACATATATAAAATATTTGAACATTGCATAATATACAGGAACTGATGTATATATGTGCTTATCATCAATACCACAGTGATGATGATAATGACCCTGACGAGCATGATGATAGATTGTGATCTATTTAGTCATGGCCTTAAAAGTCATTGAAACCATGTTCCAGAACCTAGACAAGGTATTTACATTCTTATTACTGATTACTGATAAAATCCATTTTTGGAAGACAGAGAAGCATTTCTCCCCTGTGCGGCTATTTTAAAACTTAATTTCCAAGTGGTATTGAGGAGAAAAATGAACACTAAATTTAAAGACAGAAAATAGTTTAAGAGCTCCTCAATTATCCCTGACTCTGCCACCAGCTACACACACACACACACACATGCACGCACACACACCCTATAGTTACTACATGTATGTGACTTTGGTCCAACTGTTTCACTTTCCTGGTCTTTGGATTCTCCTTCTACTGAAAAAAAGATAAATGAACTCTACCTCATTGACAACTTCTGAGAACTATTGAGATTCTGTAGGTATGAGTTATCTTCAAGGTATTATGTAAGTGAAAGTTATAAATACTGTTTTGCTGACAATGAAATATATTTCTTCTTAGACAGACCTGCTAAATGGTCTATGGGCTAACATTCATCTATTCTGTCTTATTTTTCCACGCTAGGAATATGTGCACATGCATGTTAAATAGCTACCACCACACCACCGAGACCAAAAGAACATAGCTCGATCACCTCATTTTCACTTTCGTATAGACCCCGGCCCCTAAACCTCAATCACAAATATTCAATTAATATATTTGATATGCATTCATACAACCTTAACTCTATTGGAAACAGGGCAAAAGCTCTGTCATGCAAAATAGATTCTAGAATATACAATGCTCCATAACATATTCAAATGCAGGACAAATTCCACAATGGCACTAACCTGCACAATGGTACTGTCAAGTAACAAATTGTGTGATAATTTCAACATAATGATTTGCAGGTAAAATACATGTGTAACCTGATTTAAGCAAATACTCCCTATACAGAAAAGTCATCAAAAAATAAACTACATTTGATCATTTTGCTAATCCTATGTACTATGTGTGTATCATGCACAGGCACAAACAATTATGAAGGGGCAATTTTCCTCAAGAAACATGACCTCACAGGAGAGGAGCCATGGGCATATGTATTTACAACAAAAATTAGAATGTGAGGCTTTGAATATATAGGACGAACATTTTGTAGATGTTTGAGTTAACCATAGGCATTTGGGAATAAGAAAGTATTTTATCTCTGAGATCTTTAATCAATAGAAGCACGGGAAATATTGGAAATTACTTTGAAGTAATCTGAATAATGATTGGGGGTATAACTCATTCTTACAGGATATGTGTAGGTCACATGAGGATGCAAAAGGCTTGGGAAAAAAATAAAAACAGATATAGACCATAGATCATCCGGTTTATAAGCCAGGTCACACAGAGTTGTAGAAATCGCAAACAAAGGCAGGAATGGGTTAGCCTTATGTTTGTGGAGGACTGTGTGCCTACTGAGGACTGTGTAGCCATCAATGGGCAAGAGATGTAATGAAAACCTTGGAAGTGAGATCAGTTTGAAGCCTATACAGGTGCATTCACTACAGGATTTGAAGGAGGCTCGTCTTTCAGTCTCTTAGCCAGGGGGTCGTGAGTCAAAACATAAATAACCTTTATAGTCAGGTGCCCAATTGATTGATGGGACGATAGAGGTAGAGAAGACAAATATTAAACTAATGTGCATACACATAAACATGAAATTTATACTGCAATAAATGCTAAGGGATGTTAGAGATGACTTAGAGGTTTTTGACAAAAATAAGAATGTAAGAAGGAAGAGGCATTTCTAGGGAGTTTAGCTTATTTGCATTGAATCTGAGGCAGTGCCAGGATATTGAGGTAAAAATGTCTTCCAGGCTCTGGTGAAGAGTTTATACCTAAGCTGCAGATGTGCAGGTGAGCTGTGTAAAGACAACTGTTGAATCTCTTGAAATAGATGTGTAGAGACAGAGATAAATTGAAGAAAAAACAAGGTTAAAAGAACATAGGTATTTAAATCATGATGGCATTGGCAAATACTTGGTTTATAAACCTCTTTTTCCTGTCCAAATCTACTGCAATAACCTATGCTTATTTATAAATGCCTGACTTGTCCACTTTATTAAATTGTAGGGGCAAAAAATAGTAATAATAACATGGAGATCTCTTTTGTTACAGTTGAAAGAAACTATACAAAAGGATGTGATATCTCCTGTTTATGTAACTGCTGATATTGTAAAATTAGTCAAAAAACACAAAAGAATCTACAAGCTACGAATCAGCTATTGGTTGGGAGTCCCATAAAACTTCATTTCAAATGTTTAAAAGTAAGTAAGTGTGCTAAATTCCGTTAGAAGAATTCTCTGGTTACAAAATGTAATTCATTTTTCTTACAAGTACTTTTCACTGGACAAAATTTAATCTCCAGTAACATCAAGTGCTATAAATTCTTTAACTTTCACTTTCACACCATACTGCCTTTTTTATGAGGAAAGATAAACAATTAAATCATAACAAAGTTTTTCCTTTTGACTAACATTTAACATATTAATTTTTGATTATATAAAATTCTCCCACAAAGTATAATTAGTTCATTGTTGACATATCACATTTGTTCATTATCAACAAAACTCTCAGAACTTTTTGATAAGTGCAAACTACTAGTGTGTATCATTATTTACTCAACATTGCTGAGCAAGAGTGAAAACTGCAATTCTGGATATATAACACTATAGGTATCGAAATAGAAATTCTTCACATTGAAATCTATCAATACTATCATCTGATACGGAATCTAAATCAGGTCATAAAATAACATAGACAAAAGGAATATTCTCTTGTTCTTTTTTTTATTGTTGTTCAAGTACAGTTTTCTGCCCTCCCCCTCCCCACCAGCCCAGTCCTTCTCACCTCCTTCCTCTGTTTCCACCCCCTTGTTATTGTCCATGTGTCCTTTATAGTTGTTCCTCTAAACCCTTCATTCTTTTCCCGAGTTATCTTCTCCCCTTTCCCCTCTGGGCACTTTCAGCCTGTTCTCAATTTTAATGTCTTTGGTTATATTTTGCTTGCTTATTTGTTTTGTTGAGTAGGTTCCAATTAAAGGTGAGATCATATGGTATATGTCTTTCAACACCTGGCTTATGTTCTTAATAAGTTAAAGAACATATTATATTCCATATAATCATGAAAAATAAGATATAATAGATAAATGGAAGATGACAAAACTTTTTTCTGCAGTTTATAAATAAAATTCCTAATTTTATCAGCCATCCCAAACAAAATTAAGCCTTAAAAGGCTTGAGCATTCAAATAAACAAAATCTATTTCACTATGTAAATTAATATACTAAAAAAAGTATCAATGTAAAGTTTAGCTTACCAGTGGGGACAAAAGTGGAGTGCTGAAGTTCCAGTTGACTAGAATCAGCAGAGAGTTCAGTCAAAGACGTTAAAGTAAAATCTGAGTTGGAAGCATGCTCATATCTGAAGCCTTCAGAAGAAAGATAATCCAGTTCAAACTTCACTGTTGACATTGCAAAATTCATTGAAAGCTATGGAAATCAAAGTTTACACTACTGAAGTGTTAAAAATCATAAGAGGGAGAAAAATCACTGTATTGGAATCAGTGATAACTCTAAGCTCTCCAATAATTATTTTCATTTGGAAATCCAAAAGACAAAAGATCCAGAGCTGGTTGTCTAAAAAGTTTTTCGTATCATGCTTTTCCTAAGCAATTGACTTCAGTAGGATGGATGAATTTTAGAGTTGTTTTTCTTGAAGATATCTGGCTGCCTTTAAGTGATAGCAGCACTATCCCCATCTCTGAGAGGCTACAGTGAAAAGTAACATGGGCTAAGTGAAGACATAGGGAAGGCTTCAGAGAGATGCTTTTAGTAACATGGTATTAGAAGTCACATTCACATTCTTGTATACAAAAGATCAGCTGGGAGGGGCTAAGGACTGTCAGAGAATGCAACTTTATTCCACTGGGCAGCTCATCAGAGGGATGTTTTAATTTGAAAGAAAATTAATCCTAAGTTATATTTCCTGGGTCAGGACTGTGAGACTGTGTCCCTGTTATTTATTAAAAGATGACTATGATTATGGAGATTAAAAGACTTCCTCATAATAAGTGCACTGCTTATAAAATACTGAGAGTGAGTTAAACTACAAAGCTTCTGTATAGCAAAAGAATCAACAAAATGCAAAAGTAACCTATGGGATGGGAAAAATATTTGCAAGTCTTATATCTGATAAAAAGTTAATATGCAAAATATATGAAACATAATAACTCAATAACAATCAGATTTTTAAAAAAATGTCAAACAACATGTATGTCTTCAAAGAAGACATACTAATGGCAAACAGGTACAAGAAAATCTCAATGTCACTAATCAACAGGAAAATGCAAATTAAAACCATAATGAGATGTCAACTTACCCCAGTCAGAATGGCAATCATCAAAAAATCAACAAATAAGAAATGCTGGTGATGATGTGGAGAAAAGAGAACACTTGTAAGGGATGTAAACTGCTGCAGCCACTGTGGAAAATGGTATGAAAATGCCTCAAAGTATTAAAAATAAAGTGGCCATGCAACCCAGCAATTCTACTTCTGGGTAGCTATGTGAAGAAAACAAAACACTAATTTGAAAAAGTATACACATTTCTATGTTTATTGCAGCATTGCTTACAATAACCAAGATGTAGAAGCAATGTGAATGTCTACAAATAGATGAATGAGTAAAGAAGACAAAAAAGATATAATAGAACATTACTCAGCAATAAAAAAGGATGAAATCTAGCCATTTGTGACATGATAAACCTGAAGGATACTATGCTAAGTGAAATAACTCCATCAAAGACAAATACCATACAATTTCACTTATATGTGGAATCTAAAAATAACCACAAAAGAATAAATAGAACTAAACAGAAACAGACCCATAGATATAGAGAACAAGTTGATGTTTGCCAAAGGAAGGGTTAGGGTGGGGAGGAGATAAAAACATAAAAAGAAAAGAAATAACATGTGTTGACAAGGACATGGAGAAAAATGGACACTAGTGCACTGTTGATGGAAATGTAAATTAGTACAGCCACTATGGAAAACAGTGTGAAAGTTCCTCAAAGAATTAAAAACAGAACTACCGCATGATCTAGCAATCCTCCTTCTGGGTATATATCCAAATGAAATAAAATCATTATCTGGAAAAGAATTTCACCTCCATGTTCACTGCAGCACTATTCACAATAGCCAAGACATGGAAGCGACCTAAGAGTCAGTCAATGGATGAATAGAAAGATAAATGTGATACAGAATGGTATATTATTTGGCCATAAAAATGAAAATCCTACCATTTGAAACAACATGGAAGGAAATGGGGACATTTTGCTAAGTGAAGCAAGTTGGACAGCTGAAGACAAATACTGCATGATCTCACTTCATGTGGAATCTAGAGGAGCCAAACTCATGGAAACAGAGAATAGATTGGTGTATCCAGGAGCTGGGGGATAGGGGAATGAAAGCCATTTGTCAAATGGTACAAACTTCCAGTTATAAGAAGGAAAAGTTCTGGGAATACAATATATCATAGGGTGACTATAGTTAATGATACTGTGTGGTATACTTGACCATTGACAGTTGAAAGCACTTTATTCCCTCCCACACCACTGTGTTTACTGAGATATAATTGACACATGACATTACACAAGATGGAGGTGTTACCCAACCTTATTGCACACTTCAAGTCTTCAGTGAAGTATTTTCCATGAAATCTCAGCTAATAGTTATATTTAGAACAATTTCCTATAAATCTTAGGCAATAATTGCATCAAAGTTTTACTCATCTCATCTTCCTAATACCCAGAACATGTCTTCCATTATTTTATTCTTAGAGTGCAAATAGAAGATGGCAGGAAATGAAAATTTCCTTCCTTGTGGGTGATCTAGCTGCAAATATTTTTCTCTCAATCCAAATCAGTTTGTTTCTGTTTCTATAGAAACCACTCACTTGCCTGTAGTTGCAGTAAATTCAGGTCTCTGGTCCTTCATTCGTTTCAAAACATAAACTGCATCTCTAAACCTTATTCCTCAGGCATGTCTAATTTAGGTATAATCTATTTTAGTTCTCTTAACTTGCCAATCTAACTTTATTTTCTTTTGAAAACAACTAAACTTAGTGTGAATGATGCAATTTTAAGTATGTCATAAAATACATTTTTGAACAAGTATAAGAAGCTTGCTCTTTACAGTTTTTAGTAGATTCACAAGTCAGCAAATGAACACTTGTTAGGAATGTAAGTCAGACAATATATTTTCATTGTCTCAGATACTTTGCTCTCCCAGACATTATGTGAACCAAATTCACTAGACATATATTTATTATTTTTCTCATTTTAGAATGACTCTGAACTGGATGTTTATCTTCTATCCTGAAAAAAAAAATTAAATATAAGAATAGCAAAACAGTGAATTATCAGAGAATTTGAGGAAATTCTGGAATATATGGTGGGAGTGAGCTCTGAACAGACTGAATAATGGGCAATTCCATGAAGGCAAAGAGGAAGTTGCCCAGAAGTAAGCAAAGATGTTTACTCTAGACAACCATGAATAAGCCATCACCCCTCCCTAGTTCAGAACAAGAGAAACTAAAGTGAGTCAGGTTATGTTGCTTTGTCCCTAAGCATCATTTGATTCCAAACTCACACTAGGGAAATAAGAGATCAGTGCATAATCATTTCTTTGGATGTCAGGGCAAGATAAAGAAGGGGACATTCCCCAGCTAACTGCAGAAAGCCCCAAATAATTGAGGAAAATCAGTCTTCTCAGTAGTGAAATTTTAGTACATACCTTAACTCCCCAAAATCTCCTTCCCAAATTTCCATTAACAGTGACACCAAGTTCCTTATAGCTGTGGTGGAAGCATAAGCGAAGCCAGTGAGTAAGTCAGGAATTTGGCTATTTGAACAAAATCCTAGTACATGATTAGCAATTGGTACAGATCATGCATTGAGTAAAATGAAAGTCACTTCTTGTCAACCTAAGTTATCTCTGCTTCAAAGAATAAGAACAAATGTTTGAAGGAAAAATAACAATTTAAATAAGCAAATTGAGCAATTAAATCAAATAAACTAGGGTATTAACATATATGCATAAAACAGGAGACAATTTTACTCTACTTTCAAAGAAATCTGAGAGACTATTATATGTATATGATAAAAATAAGCTGCTAGGAAAAGGGGGCAGAGTAAAAAAACATTGTTTAAAACAAGTAAAAGTCACACTTAAAAGTCAACTCAGTATAAGCACTGATGACAGGTCCATCACTGTCATTCATTTGATTAGAAAATTAACATGAAGAATTATTTTAAATATAGAGCAAAAAAGTAAAAGTTGGAAATTATGACAGATAGGATAGAGAATACAATATGTATAAAACAGAACTTTAAACACATGAATGGAACTTACGATGAAAATATAAGAAAGGAAAACAAACACTATTGATTCCTCAAATTCAAAGGATTGTATTAATGCCAAAGGTATCGATACTGAAAGAAGGTACCTACCTTGACACCAAGTATACCTTGAAGTAATGTGAATTTCATGCTTAAAGACAACCACAGCCAATTCACATTAGTTTTGTTCAACCAATGGTGAACAAAAATACTCTAGTAAAATATGTGTTTAATTAAAGGGAAATAATTAAAAATGATAAAATGGCAGCAATAAGTAAAATATCAATGTCTAACAAATTTTAAAATAAAGTTGAGAGTGATAGGAAAGTTGTGTTCAAATTTGACAGAATGGAAGGTTTCTTAGTTCAACATAAAGTGATAGAAGAATATAAAGTGAAGTTTACAGGTATCTGATTAAGAGAGATCACATCTCCATAATCTAAAAACACAGCAATATTAAACATTATTAAACAAGAAAGACTCAAAAGTAGGTAACACAAGCATTATTTCGGGAAATGTTATTTGAGGAAATATTCCAGTCAAAGAGGGAGTAACAAATAAATAAAAGAATAAGAATTGGAGACTTAAAAGAGAAAGTTAATTATAGCAAATGGTGGACAAAAAAAACTCTAGTAAAATATGTGTTTAATTAAAGGGAAACAATAAAAATGATAAAGTGGCAGCAATAAATAAAATATCAATGAAAGGGGGTTAAATAATCATATTAAATAGGGACTCATAATTTTTCTGCTCCCACTTTCTTCCTTCTTCTCTTCAACCCCAACACATTTCAAATTACTTTCTGAATTCCAGGTGAAAATGTTATATATGTAGAAAAAGAAAAGGTATAAAGAACCAAAACTGTCATAGTAGTAAAGGAAATATGTAAGAGGTTATTAAAACTGGTTTGACTCCAAGATCACTTTTTATCAAGGGATAATACAATGATAGCAATTATCTACCTGGAAACTTTCCAATAACTACATTTACTTTTATTCTTTCCTTTCTGCACTGGTTAGTAAATCAAGTATTGTGTTTATTGAAATAGTAATAGTGAATATTCTTATTTCATTCCTAATCTCTGGAAAATTTTCAACATTTTGTTAAGTATGTAGTTTGTTATATTTTTGATTATTTTTATTAGATTAAGACCATTCCTAACTTGATAAAAATTTATTTTTATAAATAAATGTGAGTTGACTTTATACCTTCTACTGAGATGACTAATACCTTTTCCTTTTTTAATGTGGTAAATTAAAACTAGTTTTTAGTTCTATATTAAAATTGAACTTGGGCTTGAATAATGATTTTTTATATATCTACTGGATTCAGAGGCTAATATTGCATCTATATGAGATAGACTAGTACATGACTTTCATTCTAGTAGTTCTAGTAAGACGTAGTGTTGAAACTGATGCTGTTTTCATATAAAATATTTAAAAACTATTACTTTTCCTAATCTCTGCATTTTTTAAAAGATTGCTATTTTTTTCCCTTAAATGTTTGATAAAATTTACTTGGAAAGCCATCTGGATTTATGAGTTTTCTTAGTTTTAAAATTCTTAATTACTGATTTAATCTCCTTACTAGATACAGAGCTTTGCTCCTCCCACCCCTAATACCCTGAATCAGATGTGGAATGCTGTCTTTTCAAGATGTTTTCTCTTTCTAGCTACTTAATTATTTTTTTTTTTTGCATGGTGGTACTCATAATGTCCTCTCAATGTCTTTTTAATGTACATAGGACCTAAATTTATGTCCATTTTTCATTCCTGTTATAGCTTGTTTATGCCTCTTTCTTTTGATTTGAGCAGTCCTGCTCAGGATATTATCAATTATATTAAACTTTTCAAGCTATCAATGCAATAGTTCCCCTTTATCCTCTGGGGATACATTCTAAGACTTCAGCAGATATCAGAAACTAAGAACACTATCAAATCTTACATACACTGTTTTTCCCCTATAAATACCTATGATAAATATTAATTTATAAATTAATCACAGTAAAAGATTAACAACAATAACCAATAATAGAATGAATATAATGATATACTGAAAAAAAGTGATGTGAATGTGGTGTCTCTCTCACAGTATCTTACTGTACTGTACTGACACTTCTTGTGGTGATCTGAGATGACACAATGCCTACGTGATGAGATGAAAAAAGGTGAATGACATAGGCCTTGTGTCGTAGTGTTAGGATGCTTAAGGGTTACTTGACTCCAAGCATAGCAGCAACTTAACAGTGAGCCTGTGAACAAACAGGGCTACTAAGTGAATAATAGATGGGTACCATATACAACAGGGAGATGCTGGCAAGAATGGTCCACATGCTGGGACTGGGTGTCCGATTTCATAATACTACTCAAAATGGGTGCCTTTAAAAACTCATGACTTGTTTATTTCTGGAATTTTCCATTTAATATTTTCAGACTGCATTTGACCAGGGGTAACTGAAACTGTGGAAAATGAAACCATGGATAAGAGGGGACTACTGTAGTAAGTAAGCTCTCTTGATTTCTCTTCTTGTACAATATTTTTATATCTGTTTTTATTTTTATATTATAGTTCTGACTCTTCAAAGGAGAATGAGATTTTTAAAAATCTCATTGACAGTCTTGCTGCTTCAGTTGTAGTAATTCAACTTACATTTAATTCATTAATTCCTCAAAGAACTAAAAACAGAACTATGATATGATCCAACAATCCCACTTCTGGTTATATATCCAGATGAAATTAAAACCACGATTGTAAAGAGATATTCTCAACCCCATTCATTGCAGCACTATGCACAATACCTAAGAGACGGAAGCTACTTAAGTGTCAATCAGCCTCGCTTGCAGACAGATGAAATAAAATTGTCTTATTCATATTTCCCCATAATGTAATTATGCATATTTTGATTTCTTAGTGATTACCATAATAAAGCATACTTACTTGAGTTTAATAAATTAGAATTTTTTATAACCAATGTCAGCCCAATGCATTCAATAAAGAAGTAAAATAAGTAAATAAGTAAATGGGTACTTTGTGACTTCTTGAAAAATACTTAAATCTCAGAACCCTTTTATTTAGCTCCCTTTGTCTCCTCCCTTTTGGGGATATAACTCTAATTGTGTGTGTGTGTGTGTGTGTGTGTGTGTGTGTATTTCTTACAAGAGAATATGACCATTATTTCACTATGATTTTACTAAAATATTTACCCTGTCCTTGGCTTTTTAATTTCTTTTTGAAATTTCATTATTTTTGATGAGTTCTCTGAGAAATTCTACTTATTGAGTAAAATCATACATTTAACCTCAGTTTTCCCATTGGCACTGCTTATTAGACTTATCCATGAAGTGTTAATTCATTTTCCATGGCCAGACCTCAGATTTGTGGAAATGGAAGTTGTTGAAGCAAAGTTGGCAGAGTGGCACATTTCAACAGTCATCTATCAATCTCAGTAATGAGTCGTATTTGGGGATCAGTGGATGAGATACTTCCCAAGAGCCCTGTAATTAATTAAGATGCTGTGATATAAAATTATACACATTTTATATTGGGGATCTCCAAAAAAATTCCTTAAAATTTAAAAGCAATTTAGAAATCATATATTCCAAACTCATCTATTTCCATAGAAGAAAGTCAGTGAAATTAGCTGATTTGCTCTAACTTCCAAAATGAGTTATGAAGAATAAAACCAAGGCAAATTCCAGCTTGAATTTGGAGGCTTTTAGTATCTTTACAGCCAGAAAAAAAGTCAGTGAGGATTAAAATACTCTTTTAAAAAGATTTTACTTATTTATTTATTTATAGAGAGAAGGGAAGAGAGGGAGAAAGAGAGGAAGAGAAACGTTGATGTGAGAAACATTTACCTATTGCCCCTTATATGCTCCCCAACCTAGGAATGAACCTGCAACCCAGGCCTGTGACCCCACTGGGAATCGAACCTGTGAGACTATACCCAACCAAGTGAGCCACACTAGTCAAGGCAAATACTTATTTTACTTGGTGTCCAACTTCAACTTTATTAATGTTATTTTATGTCATTATGGCTTTTGACCCTATATCTATTGATTAATTATTTGTATCTATTTCCCTGATATCATTTTATATACTACTTTACATATAACAGGTTCGCAAATTGTATTGAAGTCACTCAGAACTCTATAACCAGTCAAATTGATTATATACTGAATGAATATATTTTCATCCAATGACAACAAATACTTGGAGAGGAGAGTGTTCAAATCTCATTATATTTACCATTCACATAGATAATGCATATTTCTAAGCTCTGGATATTTGCTTCCTCATGTTCTAAATGAGCTGCAGAAAATCACTTATGGGAATCAATCTCACACACCAATATATTTTTAAAAACTCTATGTAGAGTTAAAAATTCAATTTAGCACATGTTTTATTAGAAATAATGGAAGTTATTTGAATGCATCAGCTGCACATTCCATTTCTTACAAACTATAGCCAAAAAATTCATTTTCTCAGACCCCCTCTACACTTATCACATCACATAACTGCTACCTTAAACCAAATATTCATTCTAATACTGAAAAGATGATTATATGAATGTTCCTAAAATATGAGTTCGCAGACAAGCAATCAAACACTTATAAGAAAGTACAAGGATAATATCATGATTATATTTCCAAAAGTATTAAGCCTTCATAATATAAATTTGTAAAACCAAAGGAAAAGTATACATTTATTTTTCTTGAAATAAAGCAGAGATAACTTTGGCCACTTGAGGAATAGACTTTCAATTCTGTTATAAAAAGCCTTACAATTAACTTGGTCCTGGGGCTCATAGGGTTAAGGATAAATGTGCTCTTAAAGTTCCTAGCTCCAAGAAATCACACATTATTTTTTAATGAGGATATTAAATTGCATATCTCAGTAGACTTACTGTGAGAAAGAAAAGTATATTAGAAGAAAACAATCAGAGATTTGATTGTAAGAGTATGGAGATACACCCTTGCAAAACCACAGACTTAGTTTAATGGATAGCTTACACTATAACATATTGTCATGCCATGAAATGATGGATTGCAGTACAGATAAAATCTTCATTTTCCTGACTTTTTATTTAAAGTAATTAGAAAGGCAGCAGAGTAATGAGAAAAGTTGAAACTCTAAAATCATGGATCTCGATTCAATCCTATCTCAGATATTAAGTACTTATGTTCATCTGTTAATTTTGACATATTTGAATCTGCTTCCCCATGTGAAAGTGAAATAATGATAATCCAAGCTTAGAAGGATTATTTTAAGAATAAATAAAATATTATATTCAAAGCTGCTAGCATAACATTTGGTTTATGACTACCTACTCATTCAACACATGCATTACGTGTTTTCAATACACCAATCACTGGTTTAGACACTATCAAAATAGTTGGAAAGATAGACTAAAGCCAATAAACCTATAATGTTACCTGAAGAATAGTAAATATTATTAAAAAACACACACGTATTAGGTATAAAGGTAACACACATTGGGGTAGTCAAGGAAGTGCTCTTGGGAGGTGTCTGTGTAGGAAGTATTTATTTATTTGTATTTATTTATTCTCGTGTATGGTTTAAGTTGGTGGTCTAGTTTCATTTATTTGAATGTACCAGTCTAGTTCTTCCAACACCATTTATTGAAGAGACTGTTTTTACTCCATCGTATGTTTTCCCCCTTTGTTGAATATTAATAGACCATAGAGACATGGGTTTATTTCTGCACTCTCTATTCTGTTCCATTGTTTTATGTGTCCATTCTTGCGCAGTATCAGACTGTTTTGATTACAGTGGCCTTGTAGTATAGTTTCATATCAGGTATTGTGATCCTTCCAACCTTGTTCTTCTTTCTCAAGATTGCTAAGGCTATTGAGGGTCTTTTTTTGGTTTCATATAAATTTTTGGAATATTTGTTAGATCAGTGAAATATGCCATTAGTATTTTAATAGGAATTGCATTGAATCTATAGATTGCTTGAAGTAGTATCATGACATCATAGTGTACATAGAAAATCCTATAGTCTCCACCAAAAAACTACTCAACCTAATAAGTGAATCTGGCAAAATATCGGGATACAAAGTCAATATTCAGAAATTGATGGTATTTTTTTCTCAACAACTAATCATCTAAGGGGAAAAAATCCCATTTACTATACCAACAAGAAAAATAAAGTACCTGGGGATAAATTTAACCAAGGAGGTAAAAGACCTGTACTTGGAAATCTATAGAACACTGAAGAAAGAAAGTAAGGAATATACAAGTAAATGGAAGCATAAACCGTGTTCATAGATAGGAAGAATTGACATTATTAAAATGCCCACACTACCCAAAGCATCTATAGATTCAGCACAACTCCTGTTAAAATACCAATGGTATATTTCATGAATCTAGAACAAATATTCTAAAAATTTATATGAAACCAAAAAAAGATCCAAAATAGCCTCAGCAATCTTGAGAAAGAAGATCAAAATAGGAAGGATAACAATACCTGATCTCAAACTACTACAAGGCTACTGTAATCAAAACAGTCTGGTACTGGCATAGGAACAGATATATAGATCAATGGGACAAAATAAAGAACCTGGAAATAAACCCTAGTCTCTAATCTACAAAATATTTAAAGAACACATATGACTCAACACCAGGAAGACAAACAACCCAGTTAAAAAATGGGCAAAGGACAAGAATAAACACTTCTCCAAGGAGGATAAACAGATGGCCCAGAGACATGTGAAAAGATGCTCAACATTACTAGCCATCAGAGTGCTTTTCCCACAATGAGATATCACCTCACACCTGTCAGAATGGCTATCATTGATAAATCAACAAATAACAAATTCTCGAAAGCCTGTGGAGAAAGGGGAACTCTAGTGGACTGTTGGTGGGAATGCAGACTGGTGCAGCCACTGTGGGAAACAGTATGGAATTTCCTCAAAAAATTAAAAATGGAATGGCCTTTTGAACTACTGTGATTCCACTGCTGGGAATATACCCTAAGATTCTTGAAACACCAATTCAAAAGAACTTACACACACTTATGTTCATAGTAGCACTGTTTACAATATCTAAATGTTGGAAACAGCTCAAGTGCCCCTCAGTAGATAAGCGGATTAACAATCTGGTACTTTTACACAATGGAATGCACTGTAGCAGAAAGAAAAAAGGAAGTCCTAAGTTTTGCGACAGCATGGACGGAACTAGGGAATATTATTGTAAGTGAATAAGTCAGTTGGCAAAAGACAAGTACCATATGATCTCACTTAAAACTGGAACCTAATGAACAAAATAAGCTAATGAGAAAATAGAATCAGAGACAGGGACACATGGGGTGGGTTGATAGCTATAGGAAGGAGGGTAGAATGTTTGACTGAAAGGGAAGGGATTAGTCAAAGAATTTACGTGAATGAATGACTCATGGACATAGACAACGGAGAGGGGATTGACTGTGGGTGAAAGAGGTGGGCTGGTCGGAGGGGCCAAAAGGAAAAAAAATGGGACAACTCTAATGAAGTAAACAATAAAAATATAAATAAGTAAATAAATAAATTCTTGGAATTGGCATTTTGAAACATATTCATGTGAATTTTATGGGTACTTTCTGTTCTGAAAATATGCTTTTCTCTTTGCTTGTTTTATTTTTAGGTTTCTTTTGGATAGAGTTAGGATTTTGTTTCTTTCCAAAGTTTAAAAATCTTACTTAAGAGCTTTGTTATCTCTTGGACATCATTGAGCTACACAAATATTTTGAAGACTGATGAATCATAAAATTCAAAGAAGAATCTAAAATTCAAGAACAAATAGTTTTAATGGTTTTTTTTTTTTTTTGGAAAACTGGGACAGTTCAGTTAAATATTGTTATCTACTTTAAATATGACTAGAATTTGGCATTCACAAAAAATGCTGATCACATCACCTATATTAATGTCTTTTGTATTTAGACTACATATTTTCTTCTTGCATTCCCAT
Source organism: Glossophaga mutica (assembly GCA_039655065.1). NCBI lineage: Eukaryota > Metazoa > Chordata > Mammalia > Chiroptera > Phyllostomidae > Glossophaga > Glossophaga mutica. Next base: position 28,852,717 of record CM077308.1, read on the forward strand.
GCATTTTGCTATCCTATCTTGTCACAACACAGTGAAGGGCATATTATTTACCCCATGTTGAAGATACAGAAACTGAGATTTATACAGAGTAATTTAAAATAACTGTGAAATTAAATATTAGAGATAGAATTCAATCTTGGGCATCTTAAATCCAACATTTAACCATTATTACTGTGGTCTGAATATTTATGTCTCCTCCAAAAGTATTCATGTCGAAATCCTAATCCACATAGTTGATGTTATTAAAAGGTGTGGCATTTGAGAGGTGCTTAAATCATGAGGATAGATCTCTCATAAATGGGCTTAGAGCCTTAAGAAAGAGGCTCCAGGAAGATCTCTAGTCCTTTCCACCATGTGAGGACATGAGCAAAAGTCTGGAATCAGGAAGAGGGCCCCCACCTAACTATGTTGTCTCCTTGATCTTGAATTTGTAGCCTCCAGAAAGGTGAGAAATAGATTTCTTATGTTTATATGTCACCAGGTTCACGGTATTATGTTGCAGCTGATTAAGTCCAGACAGATACACTCTCATTTCCAGGAGACAGAAGAGAATGCCTGGAGCCGTGGGGTTGCTTGACGTACCTTTATTCATGGGTAGGCAAGCTATGCATGCTGCAAGCTATATGCCTTTCTAGTGAGAAGCCCCTATTTGTTTTAAGTACTAGCAGGGAACAAAGCTGGAAAAAAAGGCCAGAACATTACATAACATAACACATGCGAGCACACTTCATGTTATGGGAACAGTTTATCGGATCCAGTCTCAAGGCCATGAGAACACTACTTATCAGGCCCCTTCAAGGCTACGGGAACACTGCTTCCCTTAGTTACCCAGACACATGGGTAAGGAAGCCAGACTGCCTCCACTTATCCTACAGTGTTACATCAGTCTGATCCAGCTAAGAAAACTAATCCAAAACACCTTCCACTTTCTCTTCTGCATGCACCTAATCTATCATAGACCCCCGAGTGATAGCTTTGGTTCATAGTATTTATTGTATTTAATAGTCATATAATACACAAGTGGATTTGTTTTATAGCTCTTTGGGTACAAAGAGCTGTAAAGCTATTTGGAAGCTATTTGGAAGGTATTGGAAGCTATCTCTTCCAATTTGATTAAAAACTCCTTGATAGAAATGTGATATATATACACACACACATATATATACATATTTGCAGTCTATAAAACAGGTCTGAAAATATACTGCAAATACACAAGTTACTTGGAAAAGTAACAAATCTTTTATAAACAAATTAAAATATCTGTACTTGAAAAGATTACAGGATGTAGAGCTACACAAATTCATATTGAAATCTCCTCTGACATTTCCTAATCTTTGAGCCTGGGTAGTGATTCTGAGCCCTTACTTTCTTCATCTATTAAATTAGACTAATAATCTCCTTCTACCATGGTCATTACATAGATTGAATGTGTAGGACAGTAAAAAATAATTTTCCCTCTACCATTCTGAGTTTTTAGCTGAAACTCCTATAATAAAATGTTAACAAGAGAAAAATAAACAAGTTTATTAACATGCATGTATACCTCATGTATTCATGGGAGGTAACCAGGAAAAAGGAATAACTCCTTACGGTGGCTTAAAATTCAGGCTTAAATACAATCTTAATAGGGAAAGAGCAGAGGATGTAGGCCTTCAGGGAAATGTATGAAGTTTGCCTGAGTGTGGTATTGTTAAAGAAACAATCCCCCACCCACCCAGGGTCTTTTCGTTCTTCTTTGCCTGCCGCAGGTAGGAAGTGTGGCTCTCAGTACCAGAGTTTGGGAAAAAGTGAAGGAGCTATTTCCAGGTTATACAGGTATACAGGTTTAGAAAAATGGTGGAATTCTACCGCTGAATCTCACTCCGTTTAGAAACAAAGATACACCCACAAACACACAGTCCTGCCCTCCCCGTTTGCCCAGTTGGGCTAGTCTCAGAGCATGCCAGTCAGAAGTACTATCTCTCAGAAGAAAAAAACAGAAGTCTGCAACTCACTTCTCCTGGTTCCTTGCAGTAATCCATGCTCCGTCCGCTGGGCAGGTCGCCGCCGGCAGTTCTCGGCACCATCAACTGTGTCGCTGAGATCTCCAGTTCTTAATCCAAAATCACGTGGCGCCTCCTCATGGCCTGCCAGCGAGAGTCAGTTCACCCCTTTCCTTCCTGCATTGTCCCTGTCCCACATGGCGGCACACCTTTTTCTTTCAATCCCAGCCTGGCATCTCCTCCGTAACCCCATTTCTGACTCCTCCTACAACCAGCTACACCTGCCAGCATTGCCCTATTATCTGCCTTTCTTGGCTGCTTTGTATAGTGAGTCTGGGCAGGCGTGGCCCCATAGCCCCCATAGCGGGGAGGGAACCATCTCTGAGCTCTCATGCAGGCGCTGTAACAATGGGGAGCTGCCTCCCAGCTATGTCAGGCAGGGGTCAAAGTCAGGCCCATCTCCCTGACTCTGTGCAGGCTATGAAGCTGGCCTGCTGTTATTGATATGCAAAATAACACTCCATCCCTGTCCTGCTGCTTTTCCCAGATTCCAAGCCAGGCTTCAGGGGTGCCCTAGGGCATCTCAGCCTACACCCCATTACAGAATCAATTTCTAATTTCCTCTGCTGTAATCAGACTCGATCTTCCCGGGTTGATGAAACTCCCAGGAAGAGGACCTAGGACAATTGAGCTTTTTTTGGAGGATCTGTCTTTAAACAGATAAGGGGAGTTCAGATAGAACCTTTATCTGCATTTGCTGTTTTCCAGTGTCAACAGTTCAAAACAACCAATATATCGAAGTAGCATATTTTGGGGTGACATGGTCTAAAATCCTACAGTCATACTTAGTGGTGGCATATTCTGCAATGCTTCAAATATGTTATCACTGATGACCTTGGCGCATTGTAGCCCTTCCAAAGATGTTAGTGTTCCTCATCCCCTCCCCATAATCACTCACATCTGCTGGAATAAATTGAACAAATATTTCATGTTATCTCTCACAACAAAAATAAGTTCATTTTTAATTCATTCCAAAGATCCATTAATGCCCTTGGTTTGGATTTCAAGTCATTTAGTTTTGAGAAGAGAAAATATGCTTTCACTGTTAGCAATAGATTGTGCTCTATTTTACTTATCATTCAAATTTAGATGTTCAATTATTCTTTCTATTTAAATAATCTTTAAAAATATTTCCCCATGAATCTCATCCTAGAATATTAAAGGCATTGGAGAATCATGAGAACGTCTTTATAAATAATGTCATCTAGTTATCAGAGACTTAATGTGCAGGGTGGATAGTGTCTGGTAATTTAAACAAAAAGTATACGGCCTTGGGAGTCATCTGTGGCACCCATAAGAATGCACCTTGCAGATCTCCAATGACACAGGCTGAGTAAGATTTCTAGCTATCATATTCTGGGATTCATTTGCAGTGTTTTTGTCAAGGTGCTACTTTCTGTGCCTACTTTTAGCCAATGATGGTGTAGCACGGCTACTAAGGCAAACCCACTCCTGGAAGACTTGGGACTCCTAGAGGATTTTGATCTGTGCCAAAGTCTCTTAAACTGCACTACAGTCTAGGACAATTCTACCTAACCTTCCCTCCCTTTCTCTTTCACACAGGGAAGAATTTGCTTCGCATTCTACTAACTCTCCCAGTGTTTCCAGACTCCTCTATTTTTTTCCAACACGTGTTTCCCTAATAAAATTTGTGTATGTTTAACCCTGTTTGTTGACTGAAATGTAAACAGGAAGAACAACTAAATGCTCCAAGAACTGGAATGTAAAGCACATGAAAGAATTCAAAATATTTAGTTAGGAGAATATGTCTGTAACATACCATGTACCAGTAAACCATGCCACAAGCATCCTTCCAGAAAATGAATGTGAATATATTTTAAAAGAGTTTAAAAATGTTTTAAAATCTTGAAGTCAATATGATATAGGACAAAATTGTGTATCTCAAAGTCAAAAAGACTAGATTTGAATAAAAGCCCTGTTACTTATGGGCATATGCATGTAAAATTAGGTAAGATATTTAAACCTTGTGAGACTCATTTCCCTTTTATATAAAATAAGAATGAACATAAGTACTGAAGCAGCTGTCACCCTGTAAAAATGCTTTCGCAGTGCCCTTGCTTTGTTGATAACCTAGACCTTGGATCCAGAGACTCCATCCTGTTTTGTTGCTTTGTACTGTCACCTGATAACCTCCTTGACTCCTAATTCATCATCTCCCATCTTTATTTCTGTACTCTTGAATCCAATGCTTAATACTGCTTCTCTCTTTCTTTAAACCAATATTTGAACTTATCCATTGTATTTTATCTGCTTCTGATTGATCTAAGTAGAAAAACTTAAAATCTGTCCTTGTCTTGCAGTATCCAGTCATGGACTAAATGATTGGTCTTTTTCTCAGGTCTGCTTCAGCTTTAAAAAGGGAGAGAAATAAACAGAAGGCTGCAAAGTGAGAGACAGGAGCATAGCTGGGTTCCGACCCTTGACAAATTGCCATCTAGTATAATACACATACTGGAAAAATTTAGACAACTGATCAAAGTCAATGGAGATATAAATACTATTGCTAAAACAAAAGTGTACACCTACATTTCTTGAATATGTTGTTTGCTCTGACTGTGACTTTCTAATCTTTCTGCTTCCTGTTCCCTCACAGACAAATAATGCCAACATCTTTATTCTATGCCCTAAAAAAGCTGGCTTCATTCCTCTTAGTTCTTGGCTTTAAATTTTCTGCCTGTTAACTTCCCTTTAATCATTTACATGGGCTCTTAAAAAAATCCAAGAACCAATTTAGAATTCTCATATATTATACGTGGCTATTTCATATAGTAAAATCTTAACTATGTATCTTAACACAAATATACGTCCAGTTACATGAAGGAACACCTCCAACTCACTGTAGTATATAGGACTGTGTTTTGCAGGCTGCTTCACTGGTACAGAACAGCAGTGAATTTGTAAACTCAGCCTCCCACTGTCATTGATTTCACAGCGTAAACAATAAAAATAAAGTTAAAAATGAAAATAAATAAATAAATAATGAAGGGAAAGCTGAACTCATTAAAAAAAAAGAAGCAGCATGTAATCTCTTGCTAAGTGTCTGCTTTCATCCCCTACCTGCTATCACTCACCTTTTTCTTGTTTCATTAATCCAATATTCAAATGTTTAATTATATAATCTTTCCTGGGGAGTGGGAACATTTTTAGATGATTTCTAAATTATTTAAAAAAATAATTCAAGGAAGAAAAATATTAAATGTTCATATTGATACCTTTCAGAATCCACCACCTTTAATAGTTTGACACAATTGCTCTCAGAGATTTTTTCAGATTTATAATTGTGAAAAACTCATAGTAATGCATTATTAAAATAATAATTAATTTTGATTGGAAATCACAAGGCATTACAGATAAAACTAAAGCTATCCTTTGACCTTCACTGGTTCATTGTCACTCCTTCTCCTTACCCCTTTCTAGGAAAGACGTAGGAGGAGGAAGTTATTCAGATCCTTGAGAGAAAATAAAGTTTTTCTCATATCCATTCAGAATCTAATTTTATACAGTAGTGTGCTATGATCCCATAACCTGAATTCTTACAAGTATAAAAACCTGTTGTATTTTTCCACTCCAGAGCACACTTGTATGTGAACAATCCCACCTTTCCTCTTTGTTCATAAAAATCTGGCTCTATTTCAAAGCCCTTTAAAATTGATTACCGCATATGAGAAATCCTCTACTCATTAGGCAGAGTGACTTTCTCTCTGTTCTGCTCACTCATGATTACACCTCCATCACAGAATTTGTCAGAGAACTTGTAGCACTTCTCTGGTGTTGTTGATGTTTGTGTGGTCTTTGCTACTGATAAGTGAAGGATATGAGAACAGAGGCCGTTTCATCTTCATGCTCGTAGCTCCTGAACAAAACATGCTACTGGTTCTTAGCTTGGATTCAAAAAAATCTTTGTTTTTGATGGAAAATGGGGGAGGGGGTGGCGGGAATGTAATAGTAATGTATGGAGGGATGGGAGCAAGGAGAGAAAGAAGCTCCAACATAATTTACTCAAAATTGATAGAATGTTTTAGACAAAATAATAGAAATAGTATATACAATCTGGAATGAAAAAGTCAGAATATGCTCATAGGTGAAGAATATTTAAAGAATTTAGTGGTTTTCCTGATACAAAATATTTGTAAATAATTGTTTCTAATTTCTTTCAATGACCATTTATATTTAATATTATTCTGTAGGAGTTTCAGATGTACAGCACAGTGGTTAGCTCTAGGAAATGTTCTTGATTGAATGAAAATTGATGGTACAGAAAATTTTAAAATAAAAAAGTATCAAATAAAGATGCACGCACAACTGTTAAAAATTAAATTAGCTCACAAAATTAGAAAAAAATAATTAATGAACTGTGTCTTTTTGCACAGCACTTTCTGGTTGATGTCTCTGCAATGAAACCTTAAAATCTGATGAAATTATACAAACAGCATTTCTGTGTCTTTTAAGTTTTGTGTGACTCCAGTCAGAATTTTCCATTTTTTGGACTCTACACTAAGATATATGCATAGAAAATAATTAATGATTGATTTACATGTATCAATTTTCTGGTAGATTTTAACTTTTAAATTATATTGTATTTATTATGCTATTAGAGTTGTTCCAATTTTTCCTCTTTGCCCCCTTCACCTAGCGCCACCCCACTCCCTCAGGCAATCCCTACACCATCGTTCATGTCCATGGGTTATGTGTATAAGTTCTCTGGCTACTCTGTTTCCTGTACTACACTGTACATCCCCATGGATATTCTGTAACTACCTATATGCACTTGTTAATCCCCTCACCTTTTTACCCATTCCCGGACACCCACCTCCCATCTGGCATCCATCAAATACTCTCTGTATCCATGATTCTGTCTCTGTTCTTCCTGTTTGCTTAATTTTGTTTGACTCAATTGTTGATAGATATGTATTTATTGCCATTTCATTGTTCATAGTTTTGATCTTCTTTTTCTTAAATAAGTCCCTTTAACATTTCATATAATAATGGTTCAGTGATGGTGAACTCCTTTAGTATTTTCTTGTCTGGGAAACTCTTTATCCACCCTTGAATTCTAAATGATAGCTTTGCTAAGTAGAGAATCCTTGGCTGTGGGTATCCACTTTTTATGATTTTGAGTATTTTTGCTAATCCTTTCAAGTCTGCAAAGTTTCTTTTGAGAAATCAGTGACAGTCTTATGGGATACCACTGTAGGTAACTAATAGTTTTTCTCTTGTTGCTTTTAAGATTCTCTCTTTATCTTTAACCTTTGGCATTTTAATTATGGTGTGTCTTGGAGTGGGCCTCTTTGCATCCAATCTCGTTTGGGACTCTCTGTGCTTTCAGGACTTGCATGTCTACATCCATCACCAAATTAGGGGAGTTTTCTTTCATTATTTTTTAAAATAGATTTCCAATTTCTTGCTCTTTCTTTTCCCCTTCTGGCACCCCTATGATATGAATGCTGGCATGCTTGAAGTTGTCCCACAGGCTACTTACACTATCCTCATTTTTCTGGATTCTTCATCCTCCTGTTGTCCTGATTGGTTGTTTGTTGTTGTTGTTGTTGTTGTTGTTTTGTTTTTTTTGTTTTTGTTTTTTTTTTGTTTTTGCTTCCTTATGTTTCAAATCCTTGATTTGATTCTTGGCCTTATATATTCTACTGTCATTTCCTTGTAAATTGTCCTTTATTTCAATTAGTGTATTCTTCATTTCTGACTGGATTATTTTATGTTCTGGGGTCCTCACTAAGTTCCTTGAGCATCCTTATATCCAATGTTTTGAAGTCTGCATCTGGCAGACTGCTTAGCTGTTTAGTTTTTTTCTGCAGTTTCAATCTGTTCTTTCATTTGGTCCATATTTCCTCATTTTGGCAGCCTCCTGTGTTTGTTTCTATGTATTAGATAGCGCTTCTATAACTCACTGTCTTGGTAGCATGGCCTAATGTAGTAAGTGTCCTGTAGGGTCCAGTGGCACAACCTCCCCTATCACACAAGCTGGGTACTCCAGGTGCACTCTATGTGTGGGCTGAGTACACACTCTCTTGTAATTGAGCCTTTATTGCTTGACAAGTCAGTGGAAAGGATTTACCCAGGCCAGTCAGCTGTAATGTCTTGCTGTGACCTCTGACTACCGAACTCCACCCTCTGCTGAGGATTATCTGTGCAGGGGCAGGGTGGTGATGCTCTGACATGGTCTGTAGCTGTCCACTGAGTGTGCAGGCTCTGGGGTTTTTCAGGTGGTGCAGATAAAGTCAGCTCCCACCTGTATTCTGCCCAGAGACACTCTGCACAAACTACAGAGCAATCTGAGACAGTTGCTACTAGTTTGGGGCTTGGAGGTTCCCAGGAGAAGCCAAACTGCCAAACTAGGCGAGCTGTTGCTAGTGCCAAGACATAAGTTGCCACTTATGTAAGGGGTACAGAGGCTGGAGGCTCATTGAGGTCAGCTGTTGCTTGTTTTAGAGAATTGAGGAAGTTGTGAAGCATAAGCCAAGACTAGCCATACATATAGAAAAACTACTATTTACAGGTTGAGTGGGCCCATAAGTTCAGTAGGGCAGAGTTTCAGGGGATCTCCAGGGCAGGACAAATGCTGTTAGCCAGGTTGCTGGAGTGTCAGGTATGACACTTGCTTGTTGGCCTTGTGGCTTTGTAGGGGGTTGTTCAGAAAAGGAACAATAGTCTCTGCCTGATATTTTTGTCTTGGGGAAAGCTATACCCCAGCTCTCACCTTGATGTCAGACACTTCAATCCTTCTTGTATGCTACTGGTACCTTTCAAGCTGCTACCCTAGTACTGGAGCTCAGAGGGAGTGAATCTGTGTAAGTCTGTGTGTAGGTTCTGTAAGAGGAACTGCTTGGGACTCTAAAAGTTTCTTCTACCAACTCAATCACCACTAGCTTTTGCAGTCAGAAGTCGTAGGTACTTATCTTCATGGCACTAGAACCCTGCACTAGAGGGAATGTTATGAGGCTGGGACCCCACACTCCTGAGATACCCCTCCTGAATTTTTATCCTCCACACATGGGTGCCAGACCAGCCATTTCCATGTCTCTGCCACTCCTATCAGTATGGAGGGATGAGGTTTCTTTAATTCTGTAGTGGTTGAACTTCCATTCATCTTGATTTCTGATAGTTCTGAGTGATGGTTGTTCTATAGTGTAGTTGTAATTTTGATGTGGTCATGTAAGGAGGTGAGTCATGTTTACCTACACCTTCACTTTGACTGGAAGTCCCGATCTCGTGGATTTTAAAACACTACTATTTTTTCAGTATTGTTTTAATCTGGAAACAAACAATTTTGCAGTTGCTAGCATTCATTTCCAATATTGCATAAAAATGTAGTTTATATCCTTATACCCAAGTTATAGTGCTGTTTGTTACTTCAAAATGATAGCTCAGAGTCATTAATTAGCTGATGCATTTAAATCAAAGAGATAAAATGGTATGAAGAGGGATGAATGAATTTCAAGCAACTATTTACAAAATGAAATTTGATTTAGAACACAGGTGGCAAACACAAGGCCCACAGGCCGAATCCGGCCCTCTCCCTTGGTTTATCCAGCCTGGCACCTTGTTTCTACCCAGCAACAGCACCAAGCTCCTGGCCTCTAGTTAAGGAGTAGTTAAATTTATACAGTCCTGAAATTACATTCGTCCCTTTGAAGGCAGCCTCGAGGCTGACATGGCTCCCAGTGGAAATGAGTTTGACAGCCCTGATAAAACTGTATAGATTTATAGTTGTGTGGAAATGCTGATTGATTCTTTTGGATTTATGGAGACTACCAACAATAAATTCTCCCTGAAAGATACATATTAACCAAGCATCTGTGACTTAAATCTCATTTAACCCAGAATTTGCTTTACAAAGTTTCCAAGGCCATCTCACTTCCTAGGACTATAGGAAATAAAACGACAAGGGAATTCTTACTAAATTAGTCTTGTTAACTCTTTTTGAGGTTTTTCCACATTTCAAAATGAATTCCAATCTTGCCAATGATAACGCCAGTGGTTATAGATTAAATATAAGTTACCAGCACAAAAGACCAATCCATATGAAAAATTTGAGAAAAACATGCCTCAAAAATACTTTTATTCAGTGGCTTTTAGGTAATGGAATTAATGTCATAGGATATCTATTAAATTAAAGAAAGGGGACAGAGCAGACTATTAACCAGACTTGCTATATATGAAACAACTTCAAAATCCTAACGTCTATTTATTGCTCATGGGTCTGTGCATGTCATACAGAAACACAGATTAATCCAGAGCATTGATTTTCAACCTTTGGCATCTCATGGCACACACAAACTAATTACTGAAATTCTGTGGCACACCCAAAAATATATTTTTTTGTTGATCTGACCAAAAAATAGCCTTAATTTTTATTCATTCACATCAGATGGCTATTGTTGTGTTGGCTGTTGTCTTTTTTTTTAATTTAAAAGTCTAAGGGAAAAGAGGTCAGTGCCCCTGACTAAATAGTCAAGTATTGCACATTTTAAAAATTCTTGTGGTGCACTGGTTGAAAACTGCTGAGCTAGAGCAACAATTGGGTTCTTTTGAAGTAGTGGCAGTTAAAGAAATCATCTAATCTCTGCAGAAATTTCATTAATTTTTAATATATTAAAGAATTCACAAGAAGAAATGTTCACATAAAGGAAAGAATACTTTATGTCCCAGATGGAATTTTTCAACTTTGCTTTCAATTTAGTAAAGAATCAGTTTATGACCTAAATTACATTGAGTCAAATGTTGGGAAAACTTCTATTTTAAGTTTTGTGCATTGAATGTACTTTCTAATTAATTATTTAAACATCAAAACAGAGAAATGTACTAAATGCACTTCAAAAGTTAGTACATACTTTAATCTTTAATCATTTTAGATCTTTTTTTCTTTGAAATAAGTCTTCTGGAACTAGCACTGTAAGATTATGTAAGCGGATAGTTATATTGTTAGTTGGAGTTTGATGTTTCTTCAAGTGGTAGATTAATTGCACTAATTGGATAGGTTTCCTAGAAAGGTTCTAAAAGCCTGTCTGCAAAAATTATGTAGCCTCTATTTTATATATGAACTTAATGTTAGTTCTCTGAAGAACGCTGACAAGTGCTAACATCTGAATGCTTAGATGTGACATGTTTTGTCATAAGCGCTTCAAATGAATTATCTTTTACAATCTTACAGCTCTCACAAAAGTAGTATTGTAAAATTTGCTGTAAAGAGAGGGTAAAAAAGGGCTCAGGGAGGTTAAATAACACTCCTAGTTCCGGTAGTGATGAAGGAGCCGAGATATGAGAGTTGGTCTGTGTGGCCCGGAGCTTGTAGATTTAACACTACTAATATCCATCCTGTGTTTGCTGCCTCACAGATACAATCCTAAAACCAACGCTGTGAAGTGGGTGTTTATATCATCATCTCACATGTGAGGAAACTGAAGTTAAATAATTTGCACAAGGTGCCATTTTTATTTAAATCAAGATTTATATTAATGTGTTTACAATTCCAATGTCCAATTCAGGACAGTGGGACTTAGCCCTTAATACTCACAACTTCAAGCTAAAATCAAGAAGTTTTGACCAATAAAACACCACAGAGATGCCCAGAAACATGAGAGAAAGAACATGGTCCTTTACAAGACATAAAGTGAATCCACTGAGCATGAATTTTTTTTAATTGGCCTGTCAATAACCTTACTTGGAAGCAGAAGTGAACACAATATTTTTTTCTTGATTTCATTTATTCTGTTTTTTTTACTCCTTAAAATTCCAAAGGCATTACTCGAATGAAAATAAAACAAGCTAATGAGTGGTGATAGTTTTTGAGAGTCACAAAACTGAGGTATTTAATTCTGAAAGAACTAAATAGTTGGAAGTCATGTATTTTGGCAGGTAAACCTGAATTTGAATCTTGGCTCTAGCACCCATTAACTATAGGATATAAGGCGAGTTCTTTTACCTCGAGAAATTACAGTTGCCCACTAATAAAATGTAGAGAACTTCAACTCACAGCGTTATTATAAAAATCAAATGAGTTAAACCTATGCAAAGCACCTAACAACCTGCCAGGCATATAGTAATGATTATATCATTAACTTCTTTCCCAACTCCATTTTCAAATATCACAAATAGCGAACGGGTATTTGTATATACCAAACAGGCATTAAATATAACAAAGATAAAATATTGTTTCTTAAACATTTTTCTATTATACAGAGGGAGAAATGTGTATGTGAACACTAGATTATGACGTAAATTAAACTGTTCTTCTGACTCATCATCAAACTAGTTTAATAGCTTAGTTCTGAGGGCAGAATGGGCTCTAAGAAGACATGTAGAATATTTGTATCAGGTAAGCATTGTGCTTGGCTTCTAGGGAGAAAAAAGACCTTCTTTAACCATTCTAGAGTTTCTTCTCTTGGGCAAAGTAAGTGAAAACTTAGACAATCTTGAGTGTATCTAATGCTTCATAAAATCATCAGGAACCTTAACTTCTCTTATCTTTCTGTGCAACCATTGCTTATTTTCACCTTAAGCTTCCCTGTGTAACGACCACTGTAGTTCCAGCAATAACATCAGTACCAAACTTAACAATAAAGAGAAAGGTATTGCAAATGTCTTCTCTTCCCCCTAAAGAACCAATCCTAAGTCACTCTTAGCAATCGAGTGCTGTTTCATTCACCAGAACTCAATTGCGTGGCTACACACTCTGAAAGGAAATAGCTAGGTGAGAAATATGATTCAATAGAGTTTAGTTACTAAGGAAGACATTAAAAGTGTGCATTAGAAATTTCTTTATCCAAATGGGGAGGTCGTGTTTAATTTTCTCACTTTGTATTGTCTCATGTGAAAAAGGTCTTCTGGCATTGCAACATCAGAATTACGCTACGTGAGAGAAGCAACCAATATTAAGAAAGACTTACATTTTCCATGTACATGTTCAGCTCTTAGAAATGTCACCAATAATTAAAAGAACAGCTATGAGAATGCAAAGTATCATGGTGTGAAGTGGGTAAAACACAAATGCTGGTGAAAGATGCTGAAGGAGGAGGGCATTTTGGTAACCATGAAGGGTGGGCAAACACCAGTGGACAGATGACATTAGGTGAATGGGAAATAAATGTTTTCTCTGTTCTTCAGACTCTAAGATGCAATAAGTAAGACCAGACCCTTTCCGCACATCCTAAATTTGCGTATTTTCTCAGCCACTACAGGGTTAATATTAGAGTTACAAATCAGTGAAAGGATCAGTGGTGGCTGAACAACCTACTGAGTGACACCTGACTGCAGCCCCACTGCACCACAGGAATCAGTTGCTTCATTCACCTCAAGGGGATTAAGACAATATAAAAATGTCAGCGATCTCCCAGACAAAACCTTTTATTTATTTAACACTTCCCTTTTTTCAAATGATTATTCTTTTGTGTTAATGTTTTTCAGCATGAAATATGTAAACACTCATCACTTCTCCTTTGAACATGTGGCTGAAGGGCCCTTTAGAAACCTGCAGTTCAGTCCCTCAGACAAACACAACAACTCAAAGTCAGCACTTTGGGAAAATACAGTTCCAACCAGTGCCATTTTTTGTTTCTATGCCAAGTCTTTATTTTTCCTGTCCTGACCAGCATGCCTTATGTCTATGTTATTTTAAAACCACTGTGATGCATGCAAGGGAGTTTTCTTAATATGATCAAAGGTTTTAGAAGACTAAAAACATCCAGGGTCTTGGTCAATTAAGGAATAAAGTCATTACCTATGGTCAGGTGTGCCAGGTCTGAGACTAGTTCCAACAGCCATCCTTATTGTCAAGAAACTTACACTGTATGTGTTGTCTCATAAATTTTTGTCTCTGTTTTCAGGGTGCTCAACACGTACTGGTTGATGATGCCCTGAACTGCAAAGGCTCTGAGGTTCAGTATTAGTGGGGAGAGAATTTCAAAGAGGTTTAATGAAGAAGGCCCCACATATTTATAGGGACAAATGAGACTTCATAAATTGCCATGAATGTATTAAATATACAATCACAGAACATTGACATGAAAATGGATCTCAAAGATGATTTAAGGGGATGTGTGAGAGAGAGAGGGAATCATTTTCAAGTTTTCAAGTTCAGAGGGTAAACTGGTTAAAAATGATGAAAATGCCCTAGAATGGTTAATCTATTCCTGATTATTGTGTGTGTGTGTGTGTGTGTGTGTGTGTGTGTATATACATATACATATGCATACATATATACACACATGTATACAAATTCAAAACTGTGATTCTTTGACTACTAACTTCTTTAGATGTTAAATATATTCTCATAAATTCAAAAATAAGCACTTCAAGAATATATAAAATGTCTACTAGAATGTTAAAATCTCTGATATGTTTTTCAGGAAAGAATCAGATTAACGATAATTCAGTATTTCTGTAATATATATATCTTAAAAGAGATATGAGTACTTTTTTTTTTTGGTTGAGCAGTGACTAGCATTTAGGAAACTCAGTGTTCTATGTGAGAAGAGCTGAATTCATAAAACCAGATTGTCACCAAAATTACAACTAATAACTAGTAGAAAGGAATCACACACTAAAATGTCATTTCATTATTCTAGTTTTCAAAAGTGCAGATTGGTTAACAGTAATATAAATTACCAAAGTATTGTATCTTATATGGAAGGAAGATTCTAGGATCAAAATATAATTGTCCCTGGTTTAATCCATGACCTTTACTTGTGGAAGATTTCAATAGAATAAAAATGACTACCTCTTTACTATGTACTTGTCAAGTATGTGAGTACAAATAAAATGCCATCACCAACTCTTGTATTACATAGTGCTAAATGGAATGTAAAGTTTTCCTTTGTTTTTTTCTCCCTACAGTATTTCCCTTGCTGTTTTGTTTTATGTTGCTTTAACTATGCCATTTTTTTCCATGAGAATTAATCTTCTGTTCCTCTTCTTCTCTGAGATTACAGAATATAATTTATTTGAACTTCAGGAAGGATTCAAGCCAAGCAGGAAGCTGATTTGGCATTTACTGCCCACAAAAATCTCTTGCTATACCTCTGTTTTTGCATATAGTTCCTCAAGTAAAAAGACATTCGTTGTACCTATGTATGAATTTGTTTCACCTTCCTCATATGTTTTTAAAGCATCCAACTTTTGCTTGCTATTACAGCTTAGGCTGTGTATATTTAAAAAGTCAGATGAACTTATATTTATTTTGGAAATAATCACATTCCTCAGAAAACCAAGAGTTCAAGCTAGCGTGTGATGACAATCAAACTTCAAAGAGAGCAAAATCTTTTAGAGCTGGAATTTCTTGAAACAAACTAAAAATATATGCAAGGAAACAGAAAAAAAATTGAAGTATAAAAACAACTTCAGTAAAAACCCAGCCAATGATCTGCTGTCTCTTTGAGTCCCTAAATGCTTTAACAAATTATAACTTGGATTAAAATACATGCTGGACATTCTTTATTCTTTTTCTTAAAAATCTAATATGTATGGTGAAAGTAAAGGGAGTTAGATTAAAAGCTAGGGTTAAGTTTGCTAAGTAACCAGACATATCATGTGAACTAAGGTGGCTTTTGATTTCGAGTAATAAAAATCCCAATGATTTTAGAACTTGGAGGTTTTAAAAGCAACCAGGAAGACAGAGGTAGGGTAGGTTCATTAGTTGTAATGAGGTTCAACACCCCAAATTTTGCTATATTTATCCATGGCACTCTCAGCTTGCCTTTTCTGTTACAGCTGGCAACCTCCCAGACTCTCTTGGCCTCCTCAGGGACAACAGAGTAGATTCCCGTTTTTCAACCATCAAAATAAATGACTGCAGTAAGTGCTGAATTTGACAAGATGGTTGTTACACAATGGCAAATGGATACAGTCAGTCTTACAACGTCCTCTATAATGCTCCTAATGCTTGTGAAATTGAATAAGGACAGTGGTGATAAGCTTTCTTTTTTCATTCATCCACTCATTTATTCATATAAGAAATGTTGTAAACACTGAGATTAGAGAGATGGTAGATGATAGATAGATAGATAGATAGATAGATAGAAAGAATGGGCTTAAATGCTGCTGGGAGCCAGGCATTAATAAAGTATTTAATGCAGTTTCAAATAGTAGTAAGAGCTGTGAAGCTAAATCCAGCAGAGACAAGAGAGGGTTTTTTTTTTTTTTTTTTTTTTTTTTTTGATAGAATAATCTGGGAGGGCCTTTTTGCAGAGACATACATGAAAAACTAGTGCAAATCAAGGGAAAAGCATTCCAGATAGAGAAAATAAAAAGGTCTGAGGTGAGAGTGAACCGTGTCTGATTTGGATTTCAGCAGGATTGGTGTGGCTGCCACATGGTAAAGACCTGGAAGAAAAAAGAAAAAGTAGACCAGGGAGGGAGCCAGGGGTCAAAATCAGGTGTGGCAGGACAATTTTGAAGGACTCTGAACAGAGTACAATGTGATGTGATCTACATTTTCAAAACCTTGCCCTGACTGTTTTTGGGGGGCTGAGAGTAGAGGGGCAAGACTGGAGATGAAAAGGACACATGTGCGGTGATGCAGGCTGGAGGCAGTGGTTCAGAGAGTGCACCAGGGGTGAGAACAGTGAGACTCGGTGGGAATCAGTGTGTACTGTAATTTTTTTATTTTTGTTGAATCTTGGGGCAACATTGATGAATACATTTTTATAGGTTTCAGGTGTACAGATTTGTAATACTTCATCTGTAGGTTGTGTTGTGGCCCCGAGTAAAGTCTCCTTCCATCCCCATCCCCCCTCCTCCCCACTTCACTCTCTCCTCCCTCCCGCACTCCCCTTTTCTTCTGGTCAGCACCATATGGGCGGGTGTCTGTCTAAGAGGTTTGCAGGGGTTTTTGTTTGTTTTTTCATAATCTCATCACTTTTTTCACTCAGCCCCCAACTCCTCTCCTCTGACAACTGCTCTGACAAGTAGCTATTAGTCTGTTTCTATTTTGTTTGTTAGTTTATTTTGTTTATTAGTTTCCACAGTTAGGTGTAATCATATGCTCTTTGTCTTTCAAATCAGTGTATATTATTGAAGACACAGTAGATCAATTAGATTTTGAAAATGTCACATGGTAAATATACATCCAGGAGACATTATCTTGAACAGTGCCATGCTATTTCATCTATCTTTTAGCAGATTAGTAAGGGGAAAAAAAAAAAAACTGCAGTCACTTTTTCTGTTGCAATGTTTAACTCTCAAGTCCATCTTGAGAGGGGTTAAATAAATGTTAATTTGCAAATTGTATCCTTATAGCAGAAGCACTAATACTATATAATACAACTGACACAAATCTAAATATTTGCCTAATTTATCAGATTTATAACTTTGTACAAATTGCATAACCTCTGTGAGTCAGTGCCCTCCTTTGTAGAGTCAAATAGTAACATAACTGGATAAATTATATCAAGTAGTAAGTGAGAATGTGAATCACTAAGCCCACTCCCAACCAAGCATTAGCAACAACTCAATGGGTATTAATTTATTTTCTCCTGTATAGTCTGAGTAATTATTCTCTGGCCTTAAATAATGAGAAATTTCACTATTTGTGTCCAACAGGAATTGAAAGCCAAGACTTTGACGTGCACTTGTTGTTAAAGGAGAGGTGGTCTTAAGGAAGGCCAGAAGTCCGACAACGTTCTTGCAACTGTCAGAGGCTCTCGGAACACGATGTGACTGTGTCATGGAAATGAGAAAAGAAAACCTTCATGTGCTGGGAATTTGTCCATTCTAGGCGTAGATAGTTTTCCTTTGGCAGGAGGCCTGAATGTTTACTAGCTTTTTCCTTGTTATCTAAAAAAGAGAGAAATAATTTTCCCAGGCAAATTCAAAGTTCCCAGAGCAATCTGTCCAGAAGACTTTTAGTAGACATGCTTTATTGTAATTTAACTAGGCATTGTGACTTCCAGCTATCACTGAATAAAAGTACAAATCTCCAGAACCCTTTTTCAAAGTTTCACACTTTATTCAAATTTATGTATGATGAAATATGTTCATTTGAAGACAAATTGGCTTTTTAAAAATTTATGACAACAGACTGAACCAAACTTAAGTCTTGCAATGTGCCTCGTTGTCTATTAGTTATGGTCCTTGTATTTGTTAAAGAACAAAATTAACAGAGTAAATTTGAAGATCTAGTTGGCTTCGTTAAGCAATTCATGAATCCTGCAGCATCCTTTCTAGTAACTAAAAGGACCCTCTAGGGACGCTCTACAAAATGAAAAGATTTTATAGGAAGAAGGGTGGGGCAAGGGAGCTATTAAAAAAAGAAGAAAGATTATTTTTAGAACAGAATATTATCCTTTGGAGAAAGAAGTGTGGCAGGGATTTTTTACTCATGCATATTGTCTCTTTTTTCTTGATGGTTGGGAGATGGAGAGGACCCACGTGACAGATTACCTCACTGGTATTGACCAGAAAATTGCGGACAGGTTGATTGAGGTTGTTTCTTGGAGAGACTGAAACAGCAATCATGGGCTTTAGTACAAGTGATGACATTTTAGATTTGTGGTTCTCTCTGTAATACAATTAATAATAATTTCCATGTAGATTAAGTTATAGTTAAATTGTTACTAGCAATCCAGGAATGGCATGGTGTTCAGTAATTCTCTGACCATTGACACTAGATAATGAGTTTCCACTTAGAGGACAGAGCTATTATTGATAGATCTAAGCAATCATCAGGAGAAGGTTTGGGATGGAAGTGAGACTACAGGAAATAACAAGGGCATTGGACTAGAGTGAAAGTAAGAATTGGGAATTGTACTGAACAAGTGTCTGTGAGTTGGAGTGGTTGTGACAGAGACACCTTTAGGAATAGGGAACTCACAACTGGCTAGGCAACAATTTGTTACAGCTAATAAGTAATTTCATATACTACAAGTTAAGGTGGTACCACAATGCAAGTCATTTATTTTGGCAACAGGTACTTTCCTTTGGTGCCTGTTTCTGGCAGGTTTTACCTCCATAGCATATACCTAGGTTATACAATAGATGATACAGATAGATTTTTCAGCCCTTATAAGCTCTTCAGTATGATGAATATTGATAACTTATATAATGCTCTATCTGTTTTACTTTCAAATTAACATTTTTCTTGGAGTCTTTCATGTTGTGTAGCCATAAGCTTGATAATAAATATTAAAAAGTATCTCTTCCCTAGTGACATTATTCACATGCAACCTTCTTTTACTTCTAGTTTATACTCTGCACAGAACATAAGCATAGACTTGTATATTTTATCTTTCAATTCATATTCAAGTAAGGTAAATTAAAAATGACAAAGAGTTACACGTCCTATAAACTGTTATAGGACTTGACTTGGGCATTTGTGTTGTGGGATTAGAAGACAATCTTTTCAAATCTGTGAACATATTTTTAGGAAATACTGTTGTATCAGAAACTAAGGCTGCTTGTTCCAGAATTCTTCTTTCCTTTTGTTGTATTGTTTTAAGTAAATTATTTCTTCTTACAGCAGGCTGCCAAGAATCAGCCTTCCCTTTTCAGCCAAATAAAGCAAATTCAATGCTTATTGGACTCATAGGAAGACACTTAACCCCTGCATTCTTTCTCCCCCAACATCCCACAAATCCATAAGTGACAATAAAATTTAGTTAATTTCCCCCTTTTTCTGTGTTCTCATTTTGGAAAACATTAAAATCCACCAATAAACATTTATCACTAAACTCTCCTTCTCCATAACCTCTTTCCCATATATCTTAGACTCTCTGTGAAGCTCTTATTTTGAAAACAAAACAAAAAACTCTATAATGTCCAGCACTTTCTTCAGTGATGATGCTAGACCTATAAATAATGGCTGACTACATTAATTTGCAGAAGACCACTCAGAAACTTGTCTATAGATAGTCTTAAACTAATATAGAAATTTGATTTTCTTTCATATTGAAAAGAAATAAATAATACCTTTATAGTTCTCTTGGATTCATAAGAAATTCCAGGGATAAGTCATACAAGCACAAACCATGTAGGATATTGGACTTATATCTAATGCATATCATAGATGTTAAACTGGAAAAAGTGATATCATCTTATGGAACTCACTAGTAATGTCTGGATTTTAGATCAAGTTCATCAAGTTAGCATCCTCATTGTTCTCTATCAGGCCAAATCACAAAGGTTAGTAAAGACATCATCAGGAATAACAATGAAAATACCCCCTCCAAATTTAAGGAAATATGGCAGAAAACAAAATAAAACCATTCCATTTGTAGATGTTCTTTACCAGATCTTCAGGATCAAATTTGCACTTCTTTGCGAGTCTTCCAGACTTAATACTGGAAAGTCTTTTGGAAGCCAATGAGTGACTTTTTCCTGATCCTCTCATTTTCCTTTCTGGACTTACTTCTTCAATCATTGTGTAAGATTTAATCCTTATAGCCCATCCTTTAACCAATATGTTCTTAGTGGTGCTGTTGCTGTGTGAGCCTGGAGGAAATTATTGTAGTATTTTGTTATCACAGCTCATTGAACCAAGAGTGTTTCACTAACACAATTAATTGAACTAGGAGAGGAAACATGATAAAAAAAAATCATTCATAGACAGGCTAGTTGAATAAAAGATTATCTGGGCTAAATATATAACTCTTCTGCCTTTTAGTATCAGGACATAGAGATTGTGTCAGTTAGCTGGTAGATTTAAAACAAATGGTTTCACATAGAAAGAGGTTAAGACCAGTCATTGTTAACATTTTCAAGTTGAACAATAAGATGAGGGCTCTGTAGAGAGAGAGGAAAATAATAAGAGGGGTGGGAAATAAACTGGCCTAGGGTTTTTCACTTCTCAAGAAGTCAAACCCTATGTTACTTTCTGTATTTTGGGTTCTTGAAAACTTCTCAAGGTCTCTTTCTTAAATAAAAACTTTCCTGTCTTAAGTATATATGAAAAATTTCCCCTTGAAACAAAAACAAAATACAGTTAAATTATCTAGACAGAGATTAAAGAAGAAATGTCAAAACTGAGCATCTTTGAGACACTGCTTTTCACTTTTTACTCAGTCCTACATAGGTTAGAGTCAGGAAATCTAAAGTAAAACACGTGATTGTCTTCAACAATAGCATCGCTAACTTTTAGCTCAGATTCCTCAGTGCTGCCTGGATACTCAGCCCAGGAACAGAAGAGACTCAGAGAAGCAAATGACTCCAGCAGCAAATGCTGATCATGTCAGAAGATGGCAGTAAAGGAACAGAAGCGAAGTGTCTTTGACGTCAGGTTGCATATGTTTTCAATTCCACTTTTCTCTCAGTGGAACTCAATGTATGACATTTTGGTTTCTAAAATTTAGTATATGCATTTTTAGTAGAATTAAAACAGTATTGGAAACACTGTATAAGGGAAAAACAACAGCTCTCCCTGAACCTGGCAATTAAAACATGGGGAGCATATTATAGTAAAATGTGGTTAACTAACCAGAGGTGCTTATAGTTTAGTGATGAGACAGGAGATATGTCAGTAATGAACGTGTAAACAGAAGTAGGCACAGTGTGCTATAGGATTGCAGAGAGAGAATATGTTAGTAAGTTTAGGGATCATAGAAGCTTTCTGGAGGAAGAGATATTTGAACTGAGCACCAAAAAAATGAATGAATCAGAAAGAAGGGTATAGGGGATTCCTGGCAAAAAGAGCATCACTATAAGGTTAGGAGCAACAGTTGGGTTATTCCTTTAGATAACACTGGAATTATTAATTTTGAAACAGAAATGTATGTGATAAGCAGAGAACTAGTATGTTTTAGTACAAAGGAAGTAGGTATATACATATATTAATTCCTTTATTCACCATTTCCTGGCTTGGTACATTCCCAATTATCTATGCTTTTTGGCAGAGGAAATTGAACCAAAAAATTAATTAGTATGCCAAGGATCATATTATTAAGAAGCAGTAAAACTAGCATTTAAACATTCTTCCTGACTTCACAAGCTATACTCTTTTCATTGACCTCTAGTGCCCGAATAAATACTACTAAAATCGATCCTTGTATAAAAAGGATTCCAATTGCCAAGCATTTTCCCATGTAAACTATTTCAGTTGCCTACTACATTTGCCCATTATGAAGAGATGCGAACTTAGTTTTTATTTTTTCTACCATCTTTTCAAGATTGGAAAATAATTTATGGGTGAATATAGGTCAAATGGTGCACAGCAAAAAATGACCTGTGACTTAACCAGCTTACATATTCATTCAATTGATTTTGACTTAACTTGTTTCAGATCAATACCCTCTTGCATTACCACAAAAATCAGTGCCTGAGCATTGATTTGAGCAGTATATTATTGGGAAGTGATATTTTTAAGACAGCAGTGAATTTTTAAGTAGGTAATATTTTATTCAGAGACATTCTTTGCCTAAGTAAAGTGATTTTATGTAAAATAACTTAATATACTTTCTTATGTCCATGGATAACATAACCTCCTTTAATTGTTTTTGCTCTAAGGGTAAAAATGACTTCAAAATCACTTGCAACACAGAATTCCAGGTAGCACAACAAACTAATTAGAGAATGGGGGTTGATAATGTTTTTTCTACCATGGCTTAGGAGTTTTCTGAAAATGCCTTTGAGATCTAGAAAACCATTATTTAACTAATCTATATTGAGTTACAGATGCAAATTCTTACTCAGAAAATGATTAATGAAGAATGACTATGACATTAACTGAGTCGACATAAAACTAAGGAAGAATTTCTCATTGCTAGAATTGTCAGTGTGTCTACAAAATTACCAGGGCTATGTTTGGCAAGAGATACATGAATAGGTTCCATACCTAATCTGTTCTCCAGTGCCCTATAATTTCCTGTGTGACCCTTGTTTTCTCCATTCTTGCTGATCACACTTACTTTATCTTAGAGTATATCATAGCATGCTGGGAATGTTTTGGCCTGAGTTAGTCACAGTTGCATTTCATCAGAATTCGTGGAATTATTTAATAGCTGTCGTCTTCAGCCAGGCTTAACTCAGTGTGGTTATATACTATTCCCCTTGCCATCACTTTCCCATTGTTTAGCAAAGTGTTTGGCTTGTAGTAGAATCACAGGGAAACAAATAACGTGATGAATGAATAAATTAATGCATTTATTCAGAGACACCCACCCATAATGGGTCTAATGCCGCTTCATAAAAGGAATGAATACTCACTGCTTAAGTTTATCAAACAAGACTAGTTATGAGGGTAAAAATGGTTGCTCACTCACATCTTTCCTTACTTACAATGGAGGTGAGAGACTTCTCAGTCTGTCAAAATACCTTCTGTGCCAGTTGCAAATATATTGCCTCCCAGGTACAATCCAGTCCTTTGCCTTGTTTTGTATTATTAGCTTTGGATTGAAAATATTTCCCCTTTGCATGTTGGCTTAGCATTAGACTTCATCAAGAAAGAACATGGAGGAACTGCAAGGCTGTAGTAATAGAAAGGGTATTCTCTTCCTTATTTCCAGTGGGCTGTTTTTGGTATAGCTGCCAAGAGAATGTCATTTCTGAATCTTCTTAGCGGCTTTCAAGAGCCAGCTGTGGTTTTCCTGCATTTGTCAGCATGTTTCTTTGTCGCCCAGAAACCAGCTCCAGGATGCCTGCACTCTCTAGCAGTCTCTCAAACATCTGTTTGGCTGGTCATTCTTATGTACTTGCTCTGGTCCACCTACACCACACATCAGGGTGGTCACTCATGGTGCTCACCAAATCACCTACATGACACGTTGAAAATCTGACTTTAAAGCAAACCCTTCATCACAGAAAAAGGGAAAATAAAAAAAATTTGTAGGATGAAGTATAGTTTCTAAAATATTTACAGTGTATTATTTATAAATCCACAGAATTTGTTGAGTACCTTCTAACTGTGAGACATTGCACAAAATATAGAATTACCGTATTTTTCAGACTATAAAACACCCCCCCCCTCCACAATTTGAGAGGAAAATGCAGAGGCAACCCTGCTCCTGCTTCCTGTGACACCACTCCACCACTGCCCCCAACCACAGGGAGTCGGGTAAGCTACATTCAGACTATAAGACATACTCCCCTTTCCTCCCAAATTTGGGGGGTGCGTCTTATAGTTCGAAAATACAGGTAATTTGAAGGTAAAGGAAACATAGCCACAGCTCTCAGGAGAGGGAAGAAGAGAAGACTTTCATTTCTTTTACTTTATATTGAGAAAGAGAGAGAATTATTGACTTTAATACTCCAACTTAATCATCAATAAGTAAGATAGATTTTAAACAAAGGGTGACGAATGTGGTGATGTGCTTTCCAGAAAGTGTCATGTAGACAGGGTGTACTTTTGGTTGATGCTTTACAACAGGGACTAGTCTAATTCCTGTTAAACAACAGAAATTTAATAAGATGTATTTAATGAATAAAAGAATTAATAACTCTGCTGTTGCCTTTCTCAAAGATTCTGTAAATTACTGAGTACACAAATTCCTTAATTTACAAAAGATCGAATAGTCTACAAAATTTTTTCATGAACCAAGTCCCAAATTTCCAATCTATCTTGACAATTTTTTACCCTTTGTCTATATTTGTTTATTTGTCTTGAAGCATAGATACTGAGATTTTATAGGGTGTACATCTGAAATGGAACTATGGAGTTCCCAGGTAGAAATCTTATAATCATGAAGACAGCTGCAAAGGCTTGTGAAACTTTTGTGAAGTATTTTTCCACCGGAAGCCACAAATGTAATGCTATGTACAACACTAAATGTTAGTTATTGTTTTAACTTCCACCTACAATTTATTTCTCATTTTTTTTGAGAAGTTTCTACTATGTCTCAAGGACTCACATGAAAACTATTTAACAACTAAACGAAATCAGGAAGTGATGAGAAAAATGCAAATATGAACAAAGAGATAGATACTATATATAAAAAACTAAATGGAATTTCTGAATATGAACAATATAAGAACTGAATTGAAAATTTCACTCAGGTATTCAACAGGAGACTTGATCAATTAGAAGAAAGAATCTGCAAATTTGGAGACAAGTTATTAGAAATATTAAATCAGAGAATCAAAAAATAATAAATAAAAGCCATAAATGAGAACAATATATTAATTGTGTGTGTCTCAGAGGGAAAAGAAAGTGAGAAAGAGGCACAGAGTTTATTCAAGTAATAGTAACCAAAACCTTTGACTGAAGTCATAAGTAAGTGAGGTTGAAAGTAACTTAAAGTTGACCCGGTTCAACCCTAGGCAACTCTGCAAAAAATAAAGCCACCAATAGCCTAACAAAGCATTTCTTATTTTATATTTTCAGTCATTGAACACAATTATATATTCATTCATTCATTTAGTTACTCATTCATTTCTATATAACACGGGCTAAATATTGTTTAACATACTATACCAATGAGCAAATCAAACCACTCTCTTGCTACTTTGAAGCTTATATTCTGCAATGAGTCAATCCATAAATATTAAATATCATAATATTAAGTTACATAGTATTGATACAGGCTGAGCCTCTCTTAGACAGATGGGAATGTCCTTCAGTTACTACTTGAGCCTCTACTAGGTAAGATTAAGGTTTCCCTTTGGGTATTTCCCAAACCTGTGCCACTGCCAGTCAAGGCCACCCATGGTGGGAGACCGGAGAACAAAGAGGTCCACCCTGGGCCTTCAGGAGGAATTCCAGCCTCACCTCAGCCTGACCCCCGCAACACTCCTGGCAGCCACACGCTGTCAGTGTGCACTCCCTTTACGGGTCAGGCTCCCTCTCCCTCCCCTTTTCTCTCCTCCAGTTCTCCTCAGCTTCTTCTCTTTGGAATCTGTTTTGTCCCCACTCTTTATTTCTGTCTTGAGAGGGGAAAAACTCCTCCACTAGTGACAGTGTATTACAAGCTAATAATTGGGAAAAAAGAAAAAGAGCAGACTAAGGGCAGCAATGGGTGCTGACATTAATTTATTTAATATTATCTAATTTTATACTCAGATATACATATAGATATTGTTTATTTACTTGATGATGAGTTGCTTTCATAGACAGAAAAAATATATTGTAACTTTAAAATATCCTTCATTTGTAATTCAGAGGTCACCCGTAACTGTTTTTTAAGGAAAGGTGGCCAAATGGTCTGAGATTTCCCTACAAGTCCTCAATTCTAATTCATGTGGGACATTAAAGTGGTGAATGCTCATTTTTGCTACGCCAAGGTTTGGGGACAAGAAGCAGTGCTAACATGTGTCACGATGAACCTACAACTCTTGAAAATGATTCTATGACTTGCACCCAGGGCTGAGTTCTCCGATGTCTCCGTGGTCACTACGCATTTCCCACCCTCAGTTGCTGTGCAACTGTAGCTCTGTCTGCAGCTCTCTTCCAAGGGTTAGTCTAAGTCCGCCTGCTCTTCACAAACAAGGTCTCAAATCAAGTGCCGCGTTCTCAAAGAGACCTTTCTGACATCCCACTTAAACTACCCACTTCTCTTTGGCATTCTTGGTCATATTAACTATTTTATTTTCTTTATAGCACTGAAATTAAATAATTACTTCTTGTTTCCTTATTGATTTCCCTCCTATCTCTGTATTTGAGCTTCCTGAGAGCCTATCTTCAGTCCATCTCATTCAGGGTTATAACTGCACTCCCAGCACAGAACAGGGTAGATAAATATTGATTACCTCAATGAGGGCCTCTACATGCCCATGATTAAAATACTCAGGTGACATTTCTTTTTAGTGCAGTATTTTCATTGTAGTTAACGTAGTAGACACAATGAAATAATTTGATTCTTGGTTCAGGAAATAATGCATTTGAGAATGGAGTCTAACTTATTCTAAAACAGTGGGCTCTGGAGTTCAAATTATAGATTTTATCTTGCCAAACTTACTTAAAATGTTTGCGATCTTAGGTAATTAAATTTACCTTTCTATGCCTCAATATCCTCATCTGTAAAATGGGAATACTACTATTAGTCATCAGAGTGACAACAAAGGCACCATTCTTAGAAAAATACTTGCTATACAATATGTATTTAATAATTATTATGTTTTTATTTTACAGAGTGACTATAATTCTCAACGTTGTGGCTGTTCCTGTGCAAATGATTAAAAGAACGCAAGAGTAACTATCTTATATACAGTCTGTGCCTGAAGATGTAGGTAATTGCATTTACAACCAAACTGGTGCTTCTCTTGATGATTTAGCTGTTTTCAGAGTCCCACTTAGGATGTCAAATTGTAGCAAAGAAGCTGAGTAAAGATGGGCCATCTCAAAGCTGCAGATTATGTGACTACTGCAAATTGTCTGTAACTTCTGCAATGCACTTTCTCAGTTCTGTAATGTGCCTGTGGAAATGATTTTTCATTGATTGGGTCCTCAGAGACCTGAAATGTCAGAATAGGACTGTGCTAAAATACATTCTTTAAGTGTACATTCTCATTTTTATTCCAAATTTCTGAACAGGATATGTTTCATTTGCCTGAGTAAACAATGGGAGTTGAATTTCAACTATGCATAAAATATGATAGGAACAATAATTCTCCAGTCCCAGGCTTTCTCCAAACCTTACATTAAATTAGTGCTACCCTGTGAAAGAGACATTCTTTATTACTTCTAATTGCCTGTGTGAGATTTCTCAAACTTCAAATCTATCCAAGTCCTCTCACAAAAGTGGAGGTGAGACTCAATGGCATAATCTACAGAGGGAAGCCAGATATAAATTGCCTCAAAAGACCAATACATTTCTTCAGGACTGAAAAAACAAAATGTTTCATGAAGGAGGAAATGACCTTGGAGATTGATATTTAAGATTTTCAAATTGCAACAATAGGTGTAGAAAGAATTGATTCCCCCTGATATCCTGTGTTAAATTTCCCAGTCTCTATAATAAAACACTTTTCTGAAATACGAGCTGACAAGCACTCTCACTTCAACAGTGATGCAGTTTAAGTGGTACAGGACTTAGAAAGGGAATAGCTTCCCTACTTACACCTAAATTCTCACGCTAATGATTTATTCCAGAATCTGAAGCATTTTTTTAATGTAGAATTTTTACTCTACTATTCCCCCAAAGCCTAAACAACCTTAACCAAGTTTCAACTAACCACAAGTTACTTCTCTAGGGGACATATTTCTTACCTTTAATGAAACTTCTCTATTTGTGAATCAGATATCTGTTAAGAGACTTGAATCGAGAATATGTAAAGAGCTCATAAATCAATAATAAAAATACAACCCATTTAAAATTGGCAAAAGAATCTGAATAGATACTTCTCCAAGAAGATGCACAAGTAGCTAAATAAATATATTGAAATGTTCAATACTGTTACTTATTAGGGAAATGTAAATCAAAACCATGAGATAATATCCATTCCACAGTCTGAATGACTCTGAAGATTTTCGTCTCAGCATTGCCACTAAAATAACATTTAAATTTATTCATCTGGAATTTAATGTCCTCTGTAATGTGCTCTCCAGCCCTGTGTTCTGCTATCATCACCCTTTCCTCACTGAATTACTTGCTACTCCTATCCCCTGGCCCTGACTTCTATTGGTGTGGTGCAGTAGCTCCACTTTTAATAGGTCCCCAGGTGACAGTATCGCACATGGGCTGTGAGGAAAGGTCATCTGTTGTCTTGCATATAATAGCTATGAAAACTGTTACTTGAAAGGTGGCATACTTACTTCTGCAAACTTTGCCAGCTTGTATGTAGTTCTTTTGTTCCCCCCCTCAATTATTTTAAAGGACAAATTCCGCCCCTTTCTTTTTCCTTCACACAGTACCTAACCAATTTCTGTGTACCTTGCAAGTGTAAAATCCCTCATGGTTATTTGTTTGATTTATAAAGGACAAAGAATTTGCTATAGTATTACCATGAATAAAAAATCTATACGGTAGCAGTGATGGTGAAGTTGAAGTTATCGGCTAAAACAAATGTTCACTTGAATTTTGTAGACTGACTTTATCCTTTGTTCCTAAAAACACAATTTAAAGCAACTTCTTGAGATTTATAACTTTAACAAACCATACCACACTGCATTTGACAGGAAGCTACCATGAAGTTTAATGAGCATAAGAGCTCATGTATTATTGAGGTCCAAATCAGAATCTCATGGGGGACTGAAAAATTGTTTGCTTTGTTTTGCTTCTTTGAAGTTTTTAAAACTCAAACTCTGGGTATCATTTTGAAGAGTCTTATTCAGTAGAGTTGACAGCAGCTTCATAATCTGCGCACTTAAAAAAGCAAAAATCGGCAACATAACAAAACGCCTCCTCAGGTTAGTCTATCAACCAGTTCTGGAAATTGTATCAAATATGGATGTTAGGTACAAGCGTCAAAATCTCTCTGAAGTATTTTTCTGAAGTCCCGGATACTAAGCTGTTTTCTGCACTTGCTACATCAGAATCTCAGATTGTGGGAACCGAGGAACCTGTACGTGAAACAGGTTTTATTGTTGATATGTGTGTATGCATCTTCGAGTATTAATGAAAAGTACACTGTGGATATTGCCTACACCCCCATTAATGGAAGACAGCAAATCCAGAACCAAAATATATAAAGAACTAAAGTATCTAAAAATTATTACAAGGATAGTAATTAAAGTAGGAGGAGTACCTTCCATATTTCTGATTTTTATAAAACTTTAAATTAGAAAAACGTGGAAGGAATAGTAAAATTAACCCTATCCACCTTTTACCTAGATTTTTTAATTGTTAACAATTTATCTCTTCTTTTGTCTTCGGTTGATCTATTTGAGAGCTTTTTGCAGATATCAAAAATTTAATCCTAAGCACCCTGGTCAGTATCTCCTGAAGAAGAGCTTTCTCCTAAATAACCACAATGCAGTTATCACATTGAAGAAATGTAACATTGACTTGATTCTATTACCTAATATATAGCCTATAGTTAAATTTCCCAATTGTCTTGATAATTAATGACCTTTACAGTTTTTGTTTCCATCAGGTTTCCAATCAAGCATTACCTGTTGCATTTAGTTGTCCATCTTTTCAATCTCCTCTAATAAAGAATAACTTTCCTGCTTTTTTTTGTCCTTCATGACACTAACATATTTTAAGATTTCAGATGTTATCTTTAATGCTTGTAAGATTTATTGATTGATTTTTCTTTTATAATTAGTTTTAGGTTAAATAACTTTGGTAAGAATTCTATAAAGTAATGAGCTTCTCTCTATATTGAGATGTTAATTTGTACTGTTATTAGTGATAGTAAGTTTTGATTTTTGAATTAATGTGTTGTCTTTCAAATTTCTTCATTGTAAAGTACATTTTTCTTGTCATTAATAAGTGATCTGAAGAGATATCTTATTGATTTTAGTATCTGTTAATAATGCCTGCTTGAAACTATTATTGTAGATTTTAAAATGGAGATTTGTCAATTTATCATTTCTTCTACAATTAATGGTTGATAC
This sequence comes from Glossophaga mutica, assembly GCA_039655065.1. Taxonomy (NCBI): domain Eukaryota; kingdom Metazoa; phylum Chordata; class Mammalia; order Chiroptera; family Phyllostomidae; genus Glossophaga; species Glossophaga mutica. The sequence goes on from CM077308.1 coordinate 28,883,146, forward strand.
TTTTTGTAAACGCAAGGTGTTTCTGTTACCCACATAAGACCACATGTTACTGGTAGAAGTGGGAGTCTTGAGATGTCTAAAAGAAAAAAACTCCTGAAACTGGAAGGGGGAGACTATGGCTCTGTGGAATAGATTATTGATAATGTACAATTCAGGGGGTTCCTCTCTTGAATTTCCAATATCCCATCTCCATCTGTCTTGCCATGGTAAAAGTCCAACCTTGCTTTCGGTAGGAACAGGTTGAAGGCTACTGCCCAGAGTTTATGCTCCATATGAAAACGCAGTCCAGTCCAGCACCTGGCTAGCTTAGTGTGTGTTTCCAGCTGTCATCCATCTCAGGCTTCTTCCACCTGGAACCTGTGTGTGGAGTTACACGGTCATGGGCCACCAGGCTGCTAGGGCCACATGATTGCATGCTCCAAGGCCAGGAAGAGCACATGAATGGAGCAAGTACATTACCAGGTGGGCAGAGAGAGAGTTTCCCTCTGGAAGGGACAAGTGGATGCTAAGGCCACATGGCCATGGATTTGGGATGGACTAGGTACTTTCTTAAAATGACCAATCAACTTCCCAAACTTTGTCATGCTTTGGGTGGGTCCACCTCCCCACCAATCCCTTCCTTCCCCAGGCTAAACTAAGAGGCCTTCATGGTCCAGCTTCTCCCCCTGTGCCATTGTGACTTCTATTGTGCATATGCCTACCTTCCCCTGTTCCCACCCCCAATCTGGTATGGGAGGAGATGGGGAGGGAGAAGTTTTAATCTCCCCAAAGTGTGAAGCTGTAGCTTCCTGCCTAGCAAGCCAGCTTACGCTTCCAAGTTTATTAAACTCAATGTCTAGTTCCCTTTGCTCTCTTTCCTAGCTAAAAACTGCCATTTCTTCACAGTAACATTTCTTCGCAGTAACATTTCTTCCCAGTATTCCCACTGTTCGTTTTTATTTTTGTTTCCGTCACAATGGGATCATTGATTCTTTTATTTTTTTATATAATGTATTTATTATATTGTTATTATTATTTCTTTGGATTCTCAAAATGTCTCAGACGTGGACAGTTGGAGACCCTTCACATTGGTGCTATGTGTCCTTTGGTATGTCATTGTCATTTTGAGTGTTGCCATACTGTGAGTTACAACCGAGTGTCTCATTTTATACTTTCTCTGTCTTTGATCAGGAAGCAGCCGTTGATCCAAGAAGTCTTATTTCAGTCGTGAAAGAGATTTAGAAACCAATATTGGGTGTGTTTATAATTAGGTTATGTTTATTATCTGGCCCATTCTCTGGACAGAGTAAGGAAATATCTCTTTAAAAATTAAGAGTTTATAATGACACTTCTAATTTTGACCTTAAACCACAGTCTTTCTTCTCCTTCCCCATTCCATACTTGTTTTCCCCTATTCGCCTACAGAGATCACTGGTTCTTCAAATATTTAATATATTAATATTATTTGCTTAATGGTATAATACTTATAAGTAGTCTGGAAATCACTGCAACATTAATACTACTACAAAAACACTGCTATTAAAATTCAAGATTTCTTTTCATTTTTTCTTTAAAATATATTCCACTGAACATATATAGTCATAGTATTATATTCAAAGGTCATCTGATTTGTTTTTATTTCTTTCTTCTTTATGCTTAGGTTGTCAGTTTAAAATATCTGTAGGCTTGTTTCTGTTCATATAAATTATAAAATATATGTTTATATTTTTCCTATTCTTACTGTTTTTTTTTTATGGAAGGATATCAAGTATCAAACTATATAACATTAAGAAAATCACATTCCCTTTCCTATGTTTTCCATGGTGATTCAAGGTACTCTCTGTAGGTGATCAATTTGACTCATCTTAGTTATTGTTCTCCTGTGTTTCTTTCTGCAAAAAAAAAGTGTATATGTATATATATATTACTAGATACACATATGTCTATATATGTATATGTAGACACATACTATGTAAAATATTAATATATATGTTTATATATGTAGTTTTTACACAGATGTGCATACACACATTATTATTTCCTTTTTTAAATACCTAAGTGGCATACTATAAAAAGTGTTTTTCAATTTGCTTTTCCACTTAATACTATATCTTAGAAATCACTCCACATCAGTTTTTAAGATTGTTTTCATTCTTTTTTGTAAATGCATAGTAATGGTAATGATTGTATGAATATGAGGGTATGTCTCAGTTTATTTGTTCAGCCTGCTATGTTTGGCATTGATGTTGTTCCCAATACTCTGTTATTTAAAAAATACCACAATGACTAAATGTGTCCATTATTTTAATACTCCTGCCCACAAATCTTCAGAGGGCATTTTTAGAAGTGGGATAATTGGGTAAATTATAAACTGATAGGTAGTCTTTTTAGATACTACCACATTCTTCTCCAGAAGCCTTGCAGTCCTACCAGCCGCACTCAGAAGTGCCTGTTTTCCAACAAGCTCACCTGCAGTGTGAGTTTGTCGGGCTTTTGACTTTCTGCCAATACTGTGGGGGCACAGCGCCATCTCCGTGTAGTTTTCATTTGCATTACTACTATTGGGGAAGAAGCTGAACATCTTTTTACAAGTTTAAGGACTATTTTGTGTATCCGTTTCATAACACTACTTCAGTTATAGTGTTAATAATTTCAAAAATTATGTTTCTGATATATTGTCTTCACATGGTATGAACTCCTTTTATGTTAGTAAGATTATCTTGTTATTATTGATATAATTTGGAAATTTTTCCCTGTATTCACTTACCTTTTGACTTTATCTACATGGTCTTTTCACATTTTGAAAATCTTTTAATGTAGTTAAATTTATTACACAGTTATTTTAATTGAATGAATGTTTATGTCATTGTTAGAAAATACTTCTATATCTTCAGATTATAAAATAATTAATCATTTTTCCAGTACAGAAGAAGCTTCTTTATGATTTATTTATTTCACCTCTAATCCATTTGGAATTTACTTTTGTGAATTATGTGAGCTATTGGTTCACTTTTTCTTTTTACCAAATTTCTAATAGGATACCCACCACGAATTATTAAAGAGTCATTTTTTTCTCAGTAATTTGAGATCCTTCTATATCCTGAATGTCCAAGTGTGCTTCAGTATATTATTTCTGAACTTTCTCTTTTGTTCCACTGATTCATTTGTGTATTGATGTGTCAGTAACAACAGGAAGTAGTCTTCATAAATTACTCAGTAACTATTAGAATTGGAAGTACTTTGTTTATTTCAAATCAAGATAGAGGCTTTTGGGAGTCCTGAGGAAAGACATTTCTAGAAACCATTTTTCAAATTAAAATAATTAGTCTTTGTTTTTATCAGTTACCATCTCTGTTTACATTATGTCTATTTTGAAGTCAAGGGAGGCTTTTTGGTAGAACCAATTGTTTAATTTAGCTAGAGATGAATAGCATGTAAGAAGAAGCATTTAAAAGCTTACCATCTTCCAGGCTGCTCAAGTTATTTTTAATTTTCTCCAGTGAGAAGGCTGTTATTTGTATCTTAAATGTAATTTATTTACACTTTAATTTGTTCTTTGATATAAATAACTCGAAGGAACAATGAAAAATAGGTAATCTGCATAAAATTATGTGAGGTAGTGTTTTGAGGATGAAAGAAATTGGAGTTCACAAAGAGGATCTTTTCAGATACAGCTTTATTAATCAATACATGGTACTAATTATATTTATGTACTTATTATTTCACCAGATACATTCAGTTGAAATAGCTTGTTTTTCATAATTTCATATTAATTTGATAATTTGAGAGTCAAAAATCTTAAAGATTGCATTATTCCTTTTGTTGTTTTTAAATGTCAGTGTATTTAAAACAGCATTAGTATAAGTTTAGAGAAGATATAATACAAAAAACTGTATTTCTTAAATTACAATGTTCCGCACTAAAGACTGCAAATGCACCTTCACCGCTCTGTACACTAAGGTGCTGACTGTAATAGCTGGTCTAGATACAGTTTACAACAATGTCTATGGGGTTGCTTTTAATATAAAAGTTTCTGAAGACAACATTACTAATTACTCATACTTGAATTCATACTATAAAATGGAATTACATACATTTCCTTATGCTGTTAACTTAAAGCAGAGGTCAGCAAATTATGGTCCATAAGCCAAATCTGTCTGTCTGCCTGTTTTTTTAAAATAAAGTTTTATTGGAACACCGCCATGTAATTTGTTTACTTGCTCACTGTCACTGCTTTTTCACTACTGGCAGCAAATGTAAGCAGGTATAACAAAGATCATGTGACCTCCCCCCCCACCGTCCTGCCCCCCCCCCCACACACACACACTCCAAACCTGAAATGTTTACAGCTGAGACCAAGATACCACATAACAAAACTATGTGGTACTTTCAAAATTTAGTGGTTTAAAATAGCAATTTAGATTCTCTCATCTTGTGATTTTGTTGACATTTGTCTGCTGGTTTCACTTGAGCCCACTGATGGAGCTGTAGTCTGCTGCACTATAACCTAAGCCTGCAAGTCCAAAGTGCCTCACAGACGCTAACACTATTATCTAGTTCTCCCCTGAGTAGCTTATCATCAGTGTGGTAGTTGCTTCTTCACGTAAGTGGCCCAGTCCTTCAAGGGAAGGGAGGCAGAAATGACAGGAAATATCATACTGAATGTTTGTGAGCTCCTTCAGGGAGGAGCCAAGCTTTAACAGCCATTACGTTACTAGTAGTCCTGGCATTGTACATGTTTTGTAAAAGTGAGAGAAGAATCGATAAAATTGTGGATCACAAAACAGAATTGGAAGAGGATGAGCTGAGCCATGACCTTTATGGCCTTCGATGGCAAATATCTGGGTTAGAGATGAACACTGGCCATTCCTGATTTCTCTGAGTTTCATGGACAGGGCCTCAGACAAAATCTGCTCCTTGCTTATTCTTTCTTGTTAGGTGTTGATCGGATTAGCCTGAGGGATCATAATAGCTGTTTGTACCAAATGTAGAGAAAGGTGAAAATATAAGCCTTCGGTGTGCATATTCAACATTAAGATGTATTATTAACCATTTTTTTTTGCAGGCTGTAAATTCATGAAAGAATGTCAATGTCCAGACTGTGATTTACTCTGTGGAATTCAGCCATCTGGTAAACCTACTTTACTACACCAGGTGTTGGTCTTTCCAAAGCTAGAATGTTTCTTTTCAGGCCAGTGACTTAGGAGGGTTTATTATGTTTACTTGAAAGGTCTTATCAGCCAGGTCAAATTGGCTGATAAGCACTAAAGTAACAGTCGTGCTTGCTCTGCTTGAGTCAATTTCCTTGGATCAGAGAGCCTAATGTTTTAAAAGTCAAATATAGTACAGTACTCTCTTTTTCTAACTGGAACAGCCTTGGATAGATAATAGATACATAATATACAAAAAATAGAAAACAAGTCTGGAGAAACAAATTGTATAGATGGACCGGATATCTTTTTACTTTAGAAAAATGACTGAATTAAAACAAATGATATTACCTTTATGTTTTAAATCTTTTAATTTATTATTTTAGTGTTTTAGTCAGCATTTAGCATAAAGAGAGATTTTTAATTAATCTTATACACATTCCTCTTTTTTAAGGCTTATGATTATTTTTATTGGAGACCAGCAATGCTCAGAATTCCCTCTCAATGATGCATATTAATGTTATATACAATTAAATGACTCTCCCCATGCTTTGCAAATGTCAACTTGATGCAGATAGATTTTTAGCATGGAATGGCTCTTTGCAAGAGACTCATACATAACAACCAAGCAAAACCAGGACTTCACAAAAATTTCTAAGTCTGCATTTCATAAGTTCCTATGTCAAATTTAAGAGTCTTGCACTAAAAATTGCATGAAAGAAAGCATTATTTAAAAATTTTAAATTGTGATATTATTTTTGTTTATAAGAACCTACTAGTACCAAGCATTCATTGCATAAAACGCTTTAATTGCTTTGTTTTGTCCTCACAATAGCAATTTTAGGTAGATCTTAATATTTCTTGGTTCAAAGAAGCAAGTTAATTAGAGTTTGGCCAAGTTAAGTGATAGAGTCAGAATTCAAATCCAGAACTACTTTCTTCCAAAGTCCATTCTGTGTTCAACATACTATGTAGATTCTTTGTATTCATGTGCACCATGAATGAGCTACTGATCTGACTTTTAGTTAAATGCTTACACATTTTTCTGAATATCGTAGAATGATAAATGTAAGCCTGAAGTCTACTGGGACATTTGTGGCACTGATAGACTGCCGTAATGTGCCTTTAATATTATCTTTGGGCAGCTAAAACCTGTTTTTAAAGATTTTATTTATTTATTTTTTAGAGAGAGGGGAAGGGAAGGAGAGAGAAACCTCAGTGTGTGGTTGCCTCTTGTGCACCCCCTACTGGGGACCTGGTCCACAACCCAGGCATGTGCCCTAACTGGGAATTAGATTGTGGGCCTTTGGTTTGCAGGCCCACTCTCAATCCACTGAGCTACACCAGCCAGGGCAGCAAAATCTTTTGTCATTCCAATTTCATTGGGTATACTTTGTCTGGATTTGTTCACTGGTCAGTTTTACATTATTGTAGAAAGACTGCAGTGCCATTAAAAGAGAAATGAGTTTGGGATATAAAGAAGCTTGAATCCCAGCACTAGCATTTTCTAGCAGTGTTATTAGACAGATTACTCCAACTCTCTGAGCTTTGGATACTTCATTTGTGAAATAAAGGTAATAATTGCACCTACCTCAACTTACTGAGTTGTGGTGAGGATTAAAGAAACACTAGTTGTAGAAATTTGTTGTTAATTAATTGTGAATAATTATGGTCCTTTTATTGCTTTATTTTAGACATTTTAATAATCTACTTTAAAATTTCTATTTTTTCTCAAATAACACTACTTATTTACCTTGAGTTCTAACAGCAAGTATTTATAGGATAGTTTGTACATCCACGTACTGTGCTGATATCATGGATAGAGCAGGGTACTGCTGAGGTGGAAAAGAAAGATGTAATAGATAATTGGGTATGGGAGGGGTTAAAATTGTTTGAGAAGTCTCAGTTCTGGGTAACTGGAAAAAAAATGAAACTCTTTAAAAAAAGGGAAATCTGAAAAAAATTATTCCTAAGGCAGAGATTTAGTGTTTGGTCATGTTTAAGTTGAGAGCATAGTTCAGGAATAGGAACTGTTCATTCTGCCTTTGGAGCTTTGAGAATAGAAATTGGACAAAGTATTTTGGCTAAAATTTTAATTTTAATACTTGGTAAAGTGAGCAACAGTTGAAATAATAGTAACAGAAATAACTATATAATTAAAATACCAGGCATAAAAATACAGGAAATTCTCTCAGTCAGAGGGAGAGAGAAGTCCTGTTGGTCTACATGAATTTAAGATCAGACATGACAGGAAGAAAGAGTTTGCAAGAGCAGAGCATAAAAGAAGCCATTCAAATGCTACAGTATGCTACCTGCTAGCTGTGTAACTTAGACGGTGAACTTGTTTGCCCATCTATACAATGGCAACTGTGATACACACATGTAAAGGCTGTTTGTTACCAGGAGTAAAACAGGCAAAGAAAGAGCCAGTGTGCTGAGCTGGATAGGAGGGTGGTTCTGGAGTGTGCAGCCCTGCCTCTGCCTCTCAGCGACGGTGAACAGTACACAAGTCACAACCTCAACACCTCAGGCTTTTCTTCCCCATAGATGTTACAAAAGAATTCCTCCTGTCTTGTACCCGTTCATCACTTTTTACCTATTTATCTTTGTGTATGTGTGTGTGTGTTCGTGAGGACATTTAAGTTCTACTCTCTTAGCACGTTTCAGTGTTATATAATACAATGTCATCAACAATGATCACCCTGTTATACATTAGATTCTCTGGTCTTACTCATCTTGTTCCTGAACGTTTGTGTACTTTTCCAACCTCTCCCCTATTATTCCCACTTCCCAACCTCTGGCAAAGATAATAATGAAAGGAAAGACTCTCCCGTCCCCCAAATAAAATAATATAACCCTGAAGGATCCCATAGTGAGAGAACATGGATGAGAAGCAAGATCTGTTTGATATCAGGAACCCTCGTTTATCCCATCGGGAAGTAGTTCTTACCCAGCTGTGACTCTGTGCCCCAGAGAATATGTGGCACTGCCAGGAGACATTGCTGGAAGTTCCAACTCGGGGGGGTTCTGGCATCTCATGGGTAGAAGCCTGGGATGCTGCTAAACACCATACAGTGCAGAAGTCAGTTCTCCACCACACACCCCAAAAATCATTCCGCTCAGTGTCAATATAGTGCTGCCAAGGTTGAGAGAAGTTTAATAGATTAAAGACTACTTTAATCTATTCCAAGCTGAATACCCCAATTTCTTTGTATTTCTATTTATTATAAGCAACACTTGTATCAAGTGAGATAATACGTTTAAAGTAGCAGTTGCCACCCAACATTAAGCCATAAAACTACTAGGAGGCTTTTTTCCTCCAAGGTAAGAGATCACTTTAACAAACACATTTTCCTTAGTGATATGTGTTTATTACACTGGCGAGCTCTTGAGCGCATCTGTGAAGCTGGAGGGGCCGTTGGCAACGGCACAAAAGTAAATCTTGAAAACACGGAAAGCAAAGAGAACAAGGTGCTTCAAATAAAAAAAAAAAAAAAAAAAAAAAAAAAAAACCACAGAAAACTATTTGAATTACCACAGGTGATCCGCACACTATATGGTTTAGCAACAACCCTTTTAAAACTCTTTTTCTTTCTCTATGCCAGGGGAGGTTCGTAAATTTTCCTAGAGAACAATCATGAAGAAAATAGGTGAACTTAACTTTGAGACTGTCTTAAAGACCTAAAATAAGTTTTAAAAATATGTCAAACTAGAGCTATAACTTTTAGTGGGTCACATTGTGATAGTTTCCCACTGTTGTTTCTTTATTTGTCCTGGAAAACAAAGTTCAGATATCGTAGTTATTACTGCACTATAAATATCACATCCTTGGTCCGCTGCATAAAGATCAGCCTTGCTTCTTTTCCCTTTAATCTCGTCCTCCATAAGATGTACCTAGTTTATGTCCCTTTCAGACTTAAACTCACACAGCACTTGAGGTTTCACTGTCTATAACAAACAAGTGAGAGTCTCACATAGATTTTGACAGTTTCAGGGGCATATCTATGGCCACAACTAATTGTCCTTAGCTAGTTTCTTCCATTTCTGCGGATCTCCTTGCTCAGTTATGTTCATTTCCCCCATTACGGCCCTTCCACCAGTGTGGGCTGCTTCCTAACATCACCTTCCTTGCTGTGTAGCCTCCAGTTGCCCTGATATGTAGGGTTCCAGCCTTCTGCCTTTTCCACAGCCTGTGGCTGTCAGGGCTCCGCTACTGCCTGAGATTCCATCTGCAATTGATCCAACATTGCCTCTGGCAGAAACAAGAGAGCAAAGCTTGGCATTTGGAAGGAAGGAGAGCAGATTTGGTTTTGGAAAACTAAGGACTTGAAAAATGAAATGAGCAATATTGTGGTCTACAAAGGGAATTAAGATTCTCTCATGAGATATATTTTGCATTCGTTTGTATCCTAATGTTTAGGGTGAGGAAAATGTCCTTTTTTCCTTCTGATTTGTAAAAAAATTAGCCCAAGAGTAATACTATTCGATTCAATCTCATGATCCTATGCTTTAAAATTCATTTAGGCTAACTTCTGTTTCATGTGGCAGTGACTAAGTTTGCTCAGTAGAATTTGGCTGTTCACTTGGCTGGACAGAAGGGTTCAAGCTTGTTTCACTCACATGTCTGATGCCTGGGCAGTGGTGACTAACAGCCTAGGCAGAGGGCTTGTGCATGCTTTTCCAGCAAGGGAATCCAGGGTTGTCAGACTTTTCGCATGTTCATGCAGGGCTTCCAGAAAGCACGTTGCAAGAGAAAAGAAGTGGAAGTTGAATAAATTATCGAGTTTAGTTATGTATAAATATTAGTTAATTAATTTTGAAAACTATATATATTAATGTAAGTTATCTATAATGACTCAACTGGATATAAAATATAAGGGGACTCTCTGTAGCCCCTACACATTTTTTTGTAAATATGGAATTTTTTAAATAAGTTTATTTTTAAGAGATTTACTTTAAACTTCTTAGCTAAATTTAAAACAATCTATATTCTGCCATGTACTCAACTTCTTTAGCACTGAAATGTCCTATTAATCTGTCTGGGCACAAAATGAATTATTTCTGTTATTTCTAACCATCTAGATTGAGGCTACTAGAAATATTAAAATTGGGGAGTTGTTTTACAATGTCTATGTGAGCACATGTCATTATATGAAGTCTTAAAAATGAAGAGCCCTCCTCAGCTGAAACCAGAGCAATAGGACAAAAGAAGAAATCATAAACACTCGAAGCTTGAGTGGGACTCACCATTATCACTGGAGGGCTACTTGAAAAGCATTAGAAAGAATGGGATCAGCCATAGGGAATACAATCTGCTCCCAGGGGCTCCTGGCTGACAATCAGAAAGGAAACCGGGGCCTCACTTTCATAACCCCAGGGAACTGAATTTGGCCAACAGTCTTCAACGAAATGATCTTGGGACTAAATTCTCCTTCAAAGCCTACCGTAAGAAATACAAGCTTGTCAATACTTTGGTTTTAGCCTTGGGAGCAGAGAAGCCAGCTGAGCCCACCTGGACTTCTGACCTACGGATTAGTGAGAGAATATGTGAGGGTTGTTTTAGGCACTATGTTTATGACTTTTTGTTATAGAAGAAATAGAAAACTAACCTAAAGTCTTCTATTAAGCCTTAGAAAGGAATATTACAGCTTAACCAGGTATAATAACAGCATGGTTTGTGATCTGGTCTTTTTCAGTATTTATTGTCATTCAGGATCACATGGCAGGAGGGCCCTTTCTCTGAGGGACATAACTACTGCCATTTGATGTGGTTTTATGATGGAATTAGTGTTGCTCTGCATTGCAGTCACTAATAAAAATTTGAAAAGAATTCTGAATCTCTTAGTCTGAAGTTGGACAAAGTTCCAGTTTGTACATGTCTTCATTAATTACATTTCTAAAGAGATATTTTTCATGCTATATTTAGCACACCCAAATTGTAGCTACACACTTTTTGTGGGAACAGTTTATTTGTGCAGCTTTTGCTCTTGGTCTCTGATTTGAAATAGCCCATAATGATGCACATATGTGTTTGCCATATGCGGAAATAAAGAGTGAGATTATATTACATTTTTCTCGTAGGAACAGAGGCCTCCAAATGGGTATATTTATGGATTGACTTGTGTCCTTCCCTTCCCCTCAGAAATTCATATGTATTAGCACTAACCCACAGTGTGCCTGTATTTGGAGATAGGGCCTCTAAGAAGGTAATTACAGTTGAATGAGGTTATAAGTGTGGGGCCCTAATTCTATAGGGCCCGTGTTTTGTTGTTTTGTTTTGGCAAGCTGAGCAGACTGATGCAAATGTGGACTGAAAAAATATAGTACATTTATGCATTTGGATATTAAGAAAATATTAATTAAATCTCTGCTTTGGCCATGTACTCCTCTCAGTTCTGAAGATGGAACAGAAAAACAAAACAGACAAATATTCCTGAAATCAAAGATTACATTCCAAATCGGAAGAGACAAAATACAGTAATTATATAGGATGTGGGATTATAATGACTTCTAACAAGAAAAATCATGAAGGAGAAGGGGAGACCTGGGTTACTAGACAATGCAGAAACACTTTTAGGTATAGCAGTGAAGGAAGATCTCATTGAAAATGGCCTTTTGAATAGGAACCTGTTAAAGAAAGCAAGGACGAATCCTGTTGGTAGTGGGATGAAATTACTCCAGGTAGAAGAAAGAGCAAATGCAAAACTCCAAGAGCGAAGTGTAACTGGTACGTGGAAATGTTGGGAACCACCCTGCCTGGTTTCAGGAGTTGTAACCCCCCCATGACTAAGGTTGAGTGAGTGACCTTCAGACTGTAAGCCGCTTAGGAGACAAAGCTTATCTCCCTGGCAAGAGCGCTGCTTCTGCTTCATTCATGCTTGGTCCCCAATGCTTGGTCGGTTAGCCAATTATGGGTAAGATTCCCTCAAGGGAGGGGTCGCCTAGGACTGGCATGACCACGTGGGAGGCCCTCAAGGAAGGACTCTGGGGGCTTCAACAAAGGGGGTGATGGACCCTTACCCTCCAGCTATACTGACATAGCCTGGGTCCTCATTCTGTCTGGGAGAAGTTTTCCTTATCTCTTGCTTCTTGGCTCTAATCCACTTAAGCCTGAAAGTTTGATGGAGGGCGGTGCAGCCCTGTGCTGGCTAGAGTGAGCTCCTGGGGTGATCGGGCATCAGAAAGAATTTGTAAAGTCCTGTGAAACCTGCTTTGCTGAGTGCTCTCATTTAAATGATAAGGGTCCGAGCAGGAAATGAGTTTGTCTCCCAAAGTTTTGTAACCCCTTAGCTGACAGACCCTGACTCAATTAAACCCTAAGAGTTCTTTGAAATGTTATCTATTGTTTAATCCTTGCTGCCTGACATTGATTGATGAGTTTTACCTGTATTCCTGTGTATTATGAACCTAATAAAAACCATTAAGGAAGGGGCCCTTGGCCCTTCTCCTTTGAGAGATCGACCACCTCTCCTCCCCAAGCAGATCATGTCTTGGTAGTCTTATTCTCATCCATGGTGGACAGATGGGGCTCTGTGGGCGGAGCCCCCTCCACATGGAAAGAGCCATGTGCAGCCACTGTGGCTGCAATAGAGGAGAGTCTTCAAAGAGGAAGAGTTAAAGGGGGTGGGGTCTGAGGGGGTAACTTGACAGAGCCTTACAATTCCCTCCAGGGAATTTGTCTTTACTATGAGTGAGCTGGAACACCACCGAGGGACTTTGAGTAGGAGGGTGATGCAATTTGAGCTCTAATTTTTAAATGAAGAATCCAGTTGTTTTGCTAGAGTATACTATGGATGGAGTGGGAACAGAGCTGTTCTATGCAGGCAATCCAGGGGAGAGATGCTGGTGGCTTAGTTGTGGGTTGTAGTAATTTAGGTGGCAAGAAGGGTCAAAATTTAAATGTATTTTGATCAATCAGAATTTGGAATGTATTTAAATGGTAAAGTCAACAGAATTAGAAGACAGGTTAAATGTGGAATAGAGGGGTATCGAGAATAACCCCAAGGTTTTTATCCTGAAAAATGAAAGAATGGAATTGCTATTCACTGAGATAAGAAATTATCTTATCTGAAATTTCTTTTGTAATGCACAGGTTCCAGAAAAGTTACTCCAACTTTATATCACTAATTACGTACAGTTCAGTTTGAAATGAACAATTCATGAACAGTAAATTGATGCACACTTGAAAAAAAACAGGCAGGTAAAGGGGATTAATGCACGAAAGAGGTACATTTTCATTGTTAGCATGTTTTTTCACAGCTGAAAGTTATAAAAGTCAGACAAACTAGTACTAGTTCCTGTTGAGAATAGTGTAATTAATTTCCTCATTTCTAAAAGTTAATTCCCAGGGTTGTCAACAAACGTTATTTATACACAGTAGCAGGAGCAGACCTACAGGGATGTGATTCAATAATTTGGAATCCCTGATGCATAAGGTCTTAAAGCCTGAATATATCAATAAGCTTTGAAACTCAAAAGAGGAGCATTATATGTGACATTTCCCATACATATTTAGTTACAGAACAGTGCATTAAACAGAAATATCCTGGAAAGTCTTCAGCAATAACGATTTAGTCGATAGTACCAAAAGAGAAAGCAAAATGCTTGGGGAACTAAATAACACAAATCAAAAGTAAAGATAATTGTTATTGTGACTTTCTCCTGATTTACAGATGTTTTGTTTAAGAAGTCTTAAAACCTGTCTGCTTGAATACCATATTAAACAATTTGCCTTTATTACTAAGTTTAAAATTAAACAATTTTGGCATTTTCCTGTGAAATATGAAACTGTTTTCTTTAGTCACAGGAGTTAAGAACAGGAACATCTTTGTGATCTGTGGGGGAAAAAATTCGATTTCCTGGGAGAGTCTGTTTTGAAGAAGAAGGTATCAGTTAGAAAATGTATTAAGCTGAAGGAAATCTAAAGCATCATTTAATATCAGTTCAGTAGCTTAAGCGGAAGGGGGTTATTTTTCCCATATGGCAAGATGTCGGAATGGAGGTCATTAGTATTCGTTAAGTTGCTCCATGATGATGTTAAGGGCTTAGGTTCTCTTTTTTTTTTTACCCCATCCTCAGTTACTTAACCAAGATGAACATCTATACCTTCTGATTCACATTCTTGAGACCACAATATCTCTTTGTCTCAGGGTGTGAGAGGGTTGCTTAGTTAACAGGTTTAGGAAGTGATAAGTCATTTTGCATAGAAAATAAAATGTGAACAAATAAAATGAAAAGTATACGCACAGTGTTTGAAAAACAAAGTTTATTCCTTCTTAGTGATTTATGTCACTAGAGAGTGTAGAGAAGTGTGATCTGTTTTTCAAAAGCCTTTGTTCCCATATGCTCAGGATTTGACTTGGGAAATATGAATTCTTTGAAGCCAGAAAGACCTGATTTCAAGTTCTAAATCTTATTAGCTGTTTTCCTTGTATCTTTTAGTGACTTAGAGACTCTGTCTTCATCTATAAACTGGGGGTATTAATTGCATTTTAAGGGTAATGTGAGGATTAGTTGTTTGTATGCACATATCTTTATAAACTATGTTGGAAATCTGGACAGACATTGCTACTACCGATACTGATTACTTCTTCATTGCTAATGAAAATACAGGCTGGTATATTCTTTTTTCTCCAAGATGGCATATCAATATTTTTTTCCGTCTCACACGTTCTTCCAGAGCATTGCCAATTCTTGACTGAGGTGTACAGTCTATATTCCCTTTGTTTGAAACTTGACAGGAGTTCTTTACCATTTAAAAATAAAATACGGTGAGAGCAATGCTGCATGACTCCTAAATCTAGGTCATAAAAAGTGATTCTGCATTTCCGTGGCACTTTCTCCCTTGGGACACTCACTCTGGGAACTCAGTGATCAAGTTATGAGGAAACTCAGACCACACTGACAGACCACCTGTCTGTGTTCCAGCTATGGCCATAGCCAACAGCCAGAATTAACTGTCGGGCATGTCAATGAAGTAATATGCAGAGAGTTCTAGTTCCCAGACTTAGAGATACTCCAACTATGACTGAGTGGATTCAGAGACAAGCTCTCACTCAGCCATGCCCAAATTGCTGCTTCATAAGCACAGTTATATTGCTGTTATTTTACACTGCTAAGTTATGCAGTGGTTTATCATGTAATAGTAGATAACCTTGTCACATAAGCAATCGATGCTGTTAATCTCCCCATCTTTTGTAGATGATAGACCTGCTCATCAGACGGGTGCTATAGCTCCTCAAGCTAGAGAAGAGTGAAGCAAGCTCTAAGTCCAGATTTGACTTCATAGGGCATTGTCTCAACTTGAAGGTCTTGTCTTTTGGTTCCACATTAATCATTAATTCCATGCAGTAAGGGACTATGTACTTAAACACAGTGTGGAGATGTGATTCTGTCTTGGTGTTGGCTGTCTTACTTTTACCCACTGAACACCATCAATATCCGATGTCAAAGAACATTTGAAACATACCCCCTTGGACAAATTACAAGTTTCCCTCATTTGAATTCAGCTTTATTTCAAAGCATAATAATAACTTGAGATTTGGTGATGTGGACACCGGCTAGCAGTGTCCACATCATTATGGATGAAATAAAACATACACACGGACTACCAAGTCCGGTGGAGGAAAAAGGATGACAGCATGGCTTTTCTCTCAAGGGTAGCAAAAGCCGAGGCCTCTGCCATGACAGGCCTTTATTTCATATCTCCTCACATTACAAGATGGTCCTCATTTACTATGCCCTGGTTATAACAAAAGGAGCCAATGCCCCTAATCACATCACAGAAGAAGGATATTAGCAAATGAAAAGGCAGAAGTGGTTGAGCTGGTTACACTGGTCCCTGCAAGGGTTAGCATGGATTTTAGGAAGTCACAGTAAGCATTTTCAGGGTGAGGGAGTTTTTAGCAAAAAGCAGCTTAGGTATATTGCAAATCTGATTACCCACAAGAGAACCTATCTGTGGGCATGGGTCCTGTGCATCTCCAAGTGGGAGCTGGGCCCATGCCATACAGAAGGGTCTGTCACAATTTGGTAAAAGCTAGTTTTTATTCCTTTTTTTTTTTTAAACAAGAGGTTTATTTAAACAAAAAAACTTGACTTGAAGGGAAAACTAAGATTCATTTCTTTTAGAGCAAGTTATCTCTACTTAAAGACAGATTGCCTAATGTGAAACAGCTGCATTAAAAAAGTTATAAAATTGTCTTTTATTTCATAATGATAAATTTAAAAAAACATTAAAATTCTCCCATTAAACATGGTAAGCAAGAATTTTTATGTTATTCTTTTTTGTTGTTGTTAAACAGTGAGATTAAAATAACTTACTGGAATATGAAGATAAGAGCTGAATGAGCATGCCACTACTGGAGAAAGGGGGTATTTTCAAAGAGCCAGTATTTTTTTCCATCCCATCTCTATTTGATGTCTATCAAAACATGCCACTGGCCATTTAGTTTAAAAAATGCAAATGCTTATGCACATATATCAGTTACTTTATGTACAATAAAGGAATGGGGGAATGGGAAAATAAAACAATAGAGAAAACTACCAAACTACAGTTTTCTAATTGAGAATGTTGTCTTGGTCTGCAGCAACAAAGTTCTGGAGTAAAGTAGCAGGTTCTCATTTTAGTAGACACCTCCTGTCTGCTGCTCGAACACATCAGTTGTATCTCATCCTCCATTTCCAACTGTGCAGCTGCATCTTTCACTGAGTGGCCGCCCAGCAAATCAGAATCTGATCTACATCATTGACAAACCCTATTGTTCACAACAGGCCTTCATCCATTTTTTAAGTGGTGTATGCCTCTTAATCGTGAACTACACCACAGAAGCACCCTGCCCCACCACCTTCAAATTAATATGATCATCATTCTCAGTCTTGACTCCTTCCTTGGGCTTTTTGTGGACCACAGCAAGCACCCAAGTTTTAGCAGCTGCCACTTCACAGAAGAGGTACCAGGTCTGCCCCAAATCAACAGACAGGCAGCACCAGGAGAGCTAGAAGAGGGAGGTGGCAGTGGTAGAACAAGTTTTTTCAAATTTCCATGTTTAAGCAAATCATTTTATTTATTTTTTATTTTTTTTAAAGATTTATTTATTTATTTATCTTTAGAGAGGAAGGGTAGGAGAGAGGGAGAGAGAGAGAGAAATATCAATGTACGGTTGCCTCTCGTGTGTCCCTTGCTGGGAACTGGCCTGCAACCCAGGCATGTGCCCTGACTGGGAATCGAACCGCGATTGTTTGGTTCACAGGCCTGCGCTCAATCCACTGAGCTACACCAGCCAGGGCTAAGCAAATAATTTTAAAAAACCACTATGTACATGTGGTTACAGAAGATCAATGTTTTTTCCCCCCAGTGGAAGAGAGCTGTGAAAACCACATTAAAAAATGTCTTCTTTTAAGTAAGCATACCTAGATTTTTACACATCTTCTTAGATATAACTGGGGCAATTGACATTGTTCTTTTCCATTGCATCCAAATGTCCATCAATGGAACTAAGTTTTTATCTTCAAAATATCTCTGTGAGGAAGTGACTTTATGATAATGATACAGTGCTAGATCTGACAGAAAGAATGCAGTGTAAAGGGATCTAATCACCGTAACTTGAATGGAAACAAATCTCAAAGAAAGGTCTTGCCCCAATCATTTTAACTATCATTTGTAGTATATTTATCATGAGCTCCATCTGGCATTAAGGAGTCTCACAGGATTACCTCCAATCTTCATTGAAAAACTGTCGGTTAGATTTTATCCCTTTTATAGATGGACAAGGGACCTCAGAATGTTTAACTTACTTGCTGCTATTGAATAGTTAAATGGAAGAATCAGATGCATGATTATCTTTAGTCATTATTTTACACAACTGTGGGGGGGCTCTGCCCGCAGCGCCCCCCCCCCCCCCCCCGCCCACCACCACGGATGAGAATAAGTCTATGAAGACATGATCTGCTTGGGGAGGAGAGGTGGTCGATCTCTCAAAGAGAAGGGCCAAGAGCCTCTTCCTCAATGGGCTTTTATTAGGTTTGTTCTACACAGGAATACAGGTAAAGCTCATTAATCATTGTCAGGCAGCAAAGATAAAAAAATAGATAACATACAAAGAAGTCTGAGGGCTTATTCCGAGTCAGGGTCTGTTAGCTAAGGGGCTACAAAACTTTGCGAAGCAAACTCATTTCCTGCTCCAACCCTTATCATTTAGTTGAGAGCATTCTTAGCAAAGCAGGTTTCACAGGATTCTATATATTTTTTCTCAGGCCTGATCACCCGGGGTGCCCACCCTATCCAGCGCTGCACTACACAGCCCTCTGTCATTGTTTCAGGCTTAAATCTGGCAGAGTCAGCAAAGCAACCAAGAGATTAGGAAATTTCTCAAAGACAGAATGAGGATTCAGACTATGTCAGGATAGCTGAGGGGTGAGGGTCCATCACCCCCTTTTGCTGTTGCCCCCCAAGTCCTTCCTTGAGGGCCTCCCATATGATCGTGCCTGTCTTAGGTGACCCCCCTTGAGGGATCTTACCCATCATTGGCTAACTGACCAAGCATTGGGGGCCAGTTTTGGATGAAGCAGAAGTGGCGCTCCTGCCAGGGAGATAAGCTTTGTCTCTTTAGTGACTCACAGTCCGAAGGTCGCTCACTCAGTCTTAGCCATATGGGCATTAGAGCTCCTGAAACCAGGCAGGGTGGTTCCCAACACACAACTAAGGATATTAAATAGATAAATCAGTACAAATCCAACTCCATTTCTCAACATCACCACCTTTCTGGTTGCAAGCCACAAATATCCTTTTCTTATCTGTTCAATTACCTAAACACTGCACTTAACTATTAAAAAGTTTAAATTCAGCAAGTTTATATTCAGTGGATCTATTTAATGCTCATTTTGAGATGGAAACTGGAGTGTTACTTCCAGCTCATTTAAAACATGTTTTGCTAGGTTATTTTGATGTTACGCAGAGTATCAAACACCCGTATCTCAGGAAATAAGAAATATATCAACTCTCCAGGGGGACAAATCACTAAGTGGAGGCTGAGAGAGGAAGAAGCTGAAAAACAAACCCATCTGTCCTGTCTTCACTTGAGATGTGATGAGCAGCATAAGCCTATTTACAAAGCAAGAATATCCTAGAAGCCATCAGGAAAGAGCTCTATTTTCCTTTCTATGCTGCTTTTGTTTATTTTGTCCCACTGGACTGGGTGGTGGTTATTACTGAGGTAAGCACAATTTATTACAGATGATTTTTGAAAATTGCTAAGGGTAAATGTTGAGGTACTAGAAAATCCAATTCAATATTCTCCAAAATGCCCGAAGCTAAACTCAAGCTTATCTCCAGAGATGCATTTTTAAATATTTCTTCCAAGATGCACTGAAATCAATAGAGAAAATACTTTCAGAAAAAGTATACATCATATATATAAAAACTTATTGGCTGTAAATACATCATTGAAAAAGGACTGCCCTCCCTAGAAAATTCATTTCATACGTAAGGAAATGGAGCAGTCACACACACACAAAAAGGAGTCTGTTTCTCCTAGGAAGCTCTTGTTGGCCACATATTTCCAAAGGGTAAAGAAGTTACATTTTTTCTCATCCCCCTAGTCTGTTTCCCAACTGAGTCTATTGGATTTTACTATTCATTCATTTATCTCCTATATGCATTACACACCCCTATATGCCTAGATCTGGGATGTAGGTGTATAATGTGTATGGGGAAATAAACAAGCCCTGATTCATACTCCATGATACTTTTCTTCTCAAGTAAGCAATACTGATATGTTAACAAATAATATTAATCATATAACAGTGATAGAATACTATGTTCACAGGGAGATAATGAAAACCAAAGGAGTCATTAGTTCTTGTATTAGGAGGGGAAACATGATAGAAAAAAAATTACACAGAAAACAAAGAGGCAAATTGAGCCTTATAAAAAAACATAATTTGAAATGGGCCAAAATGTAAAATAATAGTAGCTAATAATATAAGTCCCACACTAAATGCTGGGCCTGCTTCTAAACGCTTTACATACGTTGACATGTATTTCATCCACACAAACTCTCAAAGTAGGCATTATTAGTTCTTCCTTACAGATAAGGAACAGTGTTCTGGGAACATATTTAGGAAGGCAGTAGGGTTGGGATTTGAACACAAGCATCAATTATCGAAGCTTTTGTCCCTGGCTACTAAATTCTGTTATAACTCATGTAAAAGTAGGCAGGGAATTTCTGGCAGAAATCACATGTGCAAAAGTTAGAAGTGTGAAAATTATACCTCTGAGAACCATAAGTACTACAACATGACATAGAAAAATAATACAGACAATCATATACTCTTTCATCACCATGGAAATGCAAATGAGTACTTAGAATATATTGGCATTTCTTATGCAACAAAAATTAAAAAATACAATACTCCCATACATAGATTTGTATGTTTGATTTTCCTCTAATTAAATTTTTTTGATAAATGTTCTATAAATAGTTATTTATTTGTATCATCTGACCCTTCTCTGCAGTTCACAGATTTTTTTTTGTATAGACTTTTTTTGGGGGGGAGGTGTCACCCAAAGATTTCTATTACGAGCAGAATGTTAAAACCTATTGTTTATGCTTTATTTCTGTTATCTCTTAAATACTTACATTTCCTTATCATTATTTTTGTGATAAACTGAATTTTAACAAATTGCTAACAATATTGGTGTATGGAATAGAAAGCTTCTTATATTCCTTGAGATAATTTAAATTATCAAGAAACCCTACCTGTCACTATATATGGCTGAATTGACAGGATTGTTTACTCAATTTTCTCCAGTTGATCAGAGTTTTTGAAAAGAATGTTTAGGTGAATGAAGTGTCCTTGCTAACAAGAAAAAAAAAAACATGTTTAGCTCATTTACTTTTTCCCCATCCCATATAAATAAGATAGCATTATTCTCTTAATGTCTGTAAATTGTAATCCTTCTAAGCCTCCAATGTTTAATTTCCTTTAACAGTAAACTTCTTGAAAACTGAGCATTTTTTCAGGGTCTCGAGCTTATCATTTTGAAGATCAGTTCTCATTATGATAGATTTAACTGCTGCGGTTCAAGGAGACTGAGCTATCTATTGATTCTAGCAGATTCAATTCTTTGCATCAGCTCTTTCATCTGTAAAACCAAGATAATCATACCCTCCATCTCTTGGGTTTATTTTGAGACAGAAAGACTGTATGTGTGGAAAGTGCTTAGAAAAGACCAGGACAATGTCAGCATCCATTCGTGTTAACTGTATCACAACCCCCATTGTTTGTCTTCTTTCCATCAAACACGAAATGGAAAAAAATATTTCTTATCACCAAGTTATGTCTAACCATTCAAAGAATCAATGAGAGGTGCTGGGGTCATGTTGGTGGAGTGGTACTTAGTTAATGGTTCTAATTCACTTGTGGCCTAGTTTGTGAAAGGTTTTCTGACCTTTCTTCTCCCTAATATTCATCTTTTTTATCATTTTTGCAGGATGTTAAATTTTTAAATGTTATCATGAATCAGAAATTATGCCTTTGTATGATAATTACCCTTCACTACTCGCAAAATTAGTTCCTCAGCACCATACACCTGACTGAGGTGTGCATGAGACATCATCACGATGACTGTTATCGCAGCCTAGACATGCTCTGTGTGTGAGCCCTAGTTCACAAGCAGATCCTGTCCCCGGGAAATCACTTCAGAGGGACAATATGCTGCACTTACCTTCCTTTCCCAAGGCCACTTCCCACAATTACACACGATCCACCAAATTCAGGGACACCCCTTTAGCCTGTTCCCCCCATAGGATTCCTCGTCTGTGGAAGTTAAACAAGAACGAACAAAACAACAAACTAAAATTTCAAACCATTTCTTATGCTTCTCTTTCTTTCATACCCTCTGTCTTTGTTCATAGTTTTGTCCTTAAATCTTAAAGTCATTCTGTTTTACAGAATCTTGTTTTATTTTATATTGATTTTCTTTATAACTTCAGGTGCTGATTTTTTGGTAAACAATTTTAGGTAACCCTGTGTGCTTTGTGCATGCTTAGGGACACTGACCTCACATGGAAATCTACTCTGTCCTCCTGAAAATGTCTGTGCACGCATTCTGCTCTTGGGCTGACTGAGGTGAGAGGAGTTTTATGGGTGATCCTGGCTCTAATTTCACCATACACACACAGAGAGCTGTTCTAACTGCATTCACTAGCTGCCTTGAGATGCTGTAGCTATTTCAAACATTGTCACAGTGCTATATTTACTAACATTTTTCTCTTCTCTTTTGTGCTCAGGTGATCATTAATCATTTATTGTTAGAAAGGAGAGGAACAAAATGTCATTTTAACACTGAGGTTGAGAGGAAAGTGGAATCTATTTTTATTAATGCTGGCCTTGAATTTCTCATTTCAAATAATCTGAGGCGAAGAGGATGCTTATAAAATGATAAGTTAGCCAATGGATCCTGGGCAGAAGGTTGAGAATCTAACCCAAGAGTCTAGCCCCATCAGTGCTGTAAGAGTCCTGTTAGCTGTCATACCAAGAGCTTGACAAGAAGATGTGTTGCCCTCAGACTCAGCAAGTTCAAAGTGATAGGACTAGATGCTCAGATTCCACGTGTTTACAGATACATTTAATTGGCCAAGCTGTGTCTTTTGTGTTTAGATTTCAAAAGTGAGAGATGAGGCTACACTTATTCCTCTTCAGAAATTTGCATGACCCTGATGGTGGACAACATTTTTTTAAAATTCAGAATGGCCAGGATTGGGAGCCATGGCAGAGAAATAAAAAGAAATGAGCTGACTCAGTGAAAATCAAAACCAAACTTTGGAATCCTGGATATTTTGTTCTACAAATTGAGCTAAATATTCACATGCAGTTTGATACAGAACATTTTGAAATGGAGGACATACACACTGGTATGGAGTCAAAACAATTTAGTCATATGATTTGAACATACGAAATATTTAATCTGTGTTCATGTTAGTTTTTCTTAACTTTCTCATTGGTAAGATGAGAGTAATATTCTCTGTTCCACTTTTCTCACTGGCCTTATTTCAAGAATCAAACAAAGCATGGATGTGAAAGCACATGTGGACTAAAGTAACATAAAATGTTATGTGGTTAACAGATAGGAAGGATACCAGTTAATTCTAACCTTGTCATTATCTAGGATGTACATGCAAATTCCAGGTATCAAAATTTTACAAGTTTAATGGGTTTGAGATCATTTGACAATGTGCAATCATGTCATATTTTAATTAATTGGCATGGGACAATTAAATATTTTTAATTTTAATCCTAAAACTAGTGCTGAACTATAGTTACTTAAATTCCTGGCTTAACTTCCTCTCCTGTGTGCTCTTTCTTTATCAATGACAATTATACACTTTGATTCTGTCCCACCAGTGTCATACAGACACAGCAACACATAGCATGCACCTTTTCATGACTGAAAACTATACAATTCTGAGTAGGGTGATACTACTATTCTTAATTTTTACTATTAATATCATCCTATTAATTTTCACCTTTTCTACTATTTTACTAGTATTAATATGATCTTTGTTACATAAAAGTAACAGCATATCTTTATATATGAGGGGGACATTTTCTTCTCTTTATCTGTGCCTTTTGTTTTATTATGACTTTCTTTTTTCTGAAAATTGGTACAAGGTTAGTAATACAATATTTAGTTTTATACCTGTAAAGGTTATTAACTATTTTCTTTTTTTAAGATTTTATTTATTTATTTTAAACAGAGGGGAAGGGAGGGAGAGAAACATCAATGTGTGGCTGTCCCTCATGAGGCCCCAACTGGGGACCTGACCAGGCCAGCAACCCAGACATGTGTCCTAACTGGGGATCAGACCAGCAACCATTTGGTTTACAGGCCAGTGCTCAATCCACTGAGCCACTCCAGCCTGGGCCTATTATGAACTATTTTATGACTGCATCTGATACATACAGCATAAAAAAAGCATTTTTAATTGAATAAGGAGAAAATAAAAATAACAAATGCCAAAACTGTGTGGAGGAAAAGGAACCCTCATCCACTGGTTGTGGACATGTAAACTGGTATAGCCACTAATGGAAAACAACATGGAGGTTCCTCAAATATTTAACAATACAGTTATCATATGACCCAGAACCTCTTCTTCGGGGTATCTAGCCCCCAAATTTGAAAATGTTTATTAACAGAGACATAGGCACTCCAAGTTCATTGCAGCATTATTGACAGTGGACAAGACATAGAAACAACTGACGTGTCCCTCAATAGATGTCATGATAAAGAAGATGTGGTGCGTACGTACAATGAGATACTCCTCAGCCACAAGGAAAAAGGGGATACTGCCATTTGTGACAACATGGATGAAGCTTGAGAATATCATGCTAAGCAACGTAAGTCAGAAAAAGTTAAGAACTATATGATTTCACTCATATGTGGGATATAAAACTGAAAGCAACAAATGAACAAAGAACAAACAAACAAACACATAGATACACAATGTGGTCGTTGCCAGAGGAAAGGGAAGCGAGGGAGTAAAGGATAAAGGGGATCAAATATACGGTGATGGAAGATGGTTTGAATGTGGGTGGTGGGCACACAGTGCAATAAACAGATCATGTATCGTAGAACTCTACACTTGAAACCTATATAATTCTATTAAACCATGTCACCCCAACAAATTGAATAAAAAACTGCACAGAAAGCTTTGCATGTCAAGGATTATGTTCCTGATCTTATTACATTTAAAATTCTTCTAAAACATGTGAGGTAACCATTTTATCGATTAGAAATTTGAGGCTTACAGAATTTAAGTGACTTAAGTCTCACTACTAATAACTGGTAGTGACTTGAATGACATATTCTGACTTTGAAGCCTGAGTACTTTCTAGGACTACAGGGTGCTGCTCCATTGGCATCTGACCAGGTGGCTACGTCCCTCCTTTACTTGTACAGTAGCTTATATTGTATAATTTAGACATAGGACTTTGAGATTAGAAAAATATGAAAAAAATACTAGACTATATTAAGATTAAATGAGCTTACCGTCACCCCGTCACCTCCATTGCCTCTGGAACAACTTCTCTGCATGTTCTCTGTGTGCCAGCATGACCCTGGCTGCTCCAGGGAGCACTGGCGTGCAGTGACCATGGCCTTGTTCTCATTATCTGTGAGTGGTTAATTATCTGTGCTTCCTTCACTGCTGGCTAGAGATACTTAGGAGGTTCATTTCCTTCCACAGTTTCCAGCTTTTCCTTAAGCAAATCATTTTGAATATTCTCAAATATGGCACAGTTTTGTATTTGAAATAGAAATTTATTGTTGGAAGCTATTACAATTTTTTGGAGTCAAATCTGGTGAATGAGGTTGATGACTAAGTAAAGTTGTATTTCATAGGGATTAAAAAATTGTCACAAAACCTTAGACAAACAATACATGTAAAGCAAACTGCATTCTTCCAAACTTATATTGATTTGTCTTTTTGATCAACCAGAGTCAGATTTTCTCCTTTGGAAATGTCCTCTGACCTGCAAACTTTTTATTTGGTAGGGAGGTCATTGAGTATCATATTATATTTTATTATTAATCACTTATCTAATAGCAATTCTTTGACATTAACTGATATCTTGTAATTCAGTTAAAATCTGCCCATAGTTTCATAGCTCTCTGGGACTGGGGTCAAATCCTCCATGACACTGCTTTCCCTTCAGATACCTGCACTTCTAACCAACCAACAATAAATTTAGGGGTTCCTATGAGCTCATTAGTTTTAATAACATGCTAGAATGTCTGTCCTGCAGAACTCAAGAAAACACCCTACTTATAATTTCAGTTTTATTGCAAAGGACACAACCAAATGGAATAAACACATAGGACAATATTTGGGTGGATTTTAGATGCTGAGATGCCATGCCAGTGCGTGTCATCCTCCTTGCACATGGGTGTATTCACCATTCAAGTTTTTTGAGCTTTGCATGTTCAGCTTTTATTTGGGTATTATTATGTCATGGGTCATGTACTTGAGCTCAGACTTCAGTCCCTGTCTTCTCCCTAAAGGTGTAGGTGAGGTCGAGGCTGAAAGTTCCAACCTTCTTAATCACTTGGTCATTCTGGTGTGCCCAGTGACTTCCTTGAAAGTAAGGGCCTACGGTGAATCACCCAAGTAATAGCAACTCAAGTGTGGTAAAAGGGGTTCCCCTCTCTTTCCGGAAACACACCCCTATCATTCAGGTCAGGAAATTCCAAACATTTTTGAAGCTCAGTGGCAGGAACCTAGGACAAAAATAAAACATATTCTTTATCATAACACAACTACTGGCCATTCAGAATTTACTTTTTAAATTGATTTACACAAATAATTGTTTTTAAAAGATTATTTTCAAAAAAGATAGCAAACTACTTTGTGATTTGGTTTTGGAATAATAAACATCGTATGTGACTGTGTGTCTATATTTGTATGTGCTGTGAAAGAATAAAAGACAGAGAACAATAATTCAAAATCTTTTGCAAATGAGACACAGAGCTATATACAACACAAGTCAGCCCTAATTAAAATGTCTTAACTGGGCATTGATGAGATATGATGGGTTGGATTTGCTTATGTTCAAAAAGAGCTGAAGTTCAGACCTCTATAATACTTCTTTCAAGGAAGCACTGTTCCTTATTGTCAAAATTTAGATGTTAATAGTTTTGTTATTTACCTTTCAAGGAAAATCAGATTAATGGATTGTAAAGATACATAGATAAATCAGTTGAAACCATCTACATATTCACGTTTTATCCTTTAAGGCAAACCATTATTTTGTGAATCCAGGGCATACTTGGAGGCAACACTGCCTGTGAGATAAGGTTTCGGGATGAATTAGATCATCTTTGTTCAAATCAAGTTCTTTTACTCACTAGTTGTGTTCCCTCAGGCAAGTTCTTTTCTCTGTTTCAATTTCCTCATGATTAAAGTGGGCATAACAGCAATATAATACTCATAGGGCAGTTGTAAGAAGTAAATTAATTTATAGTTCTAAAACACAAATAGTACATTTTATAATACAATCATACGAGGGATTCTGAGTTTTCACCTTGGCTTGAGAGGGCTTTTATTGCAGACCATGATTTAATACTCATCTTTTTAGGCTTTCTGTTTACCTTACTGAAAAACTAGTATTATTACATTACAATTATATTTAAATGTATATATATACATATATATGTACATACATACACATACAACTAAATATCATATTGCTTATCTTTTTTGAATTTGTTTATGGACATTCTTTAACTCCTTTTAGTTTGATAGCTATTGACAAATTAGTTATTTCTGAATGTCATTTTTTTTCTTTTGTAAGGTAAAATATTATCTACATAGAGAAGTATTGTGAGGATTAAACTAAATCATGTGGGTAAATGTTTAGTACCTGTGTGTGGAATGTGCAGAGAACAATCTGATTGGAACGTGGGAGTGTGTATTTTTTTCTTAAAATTGTTGCTACACCTAGATTGTATATTTATTTTGAGGTTTGGAGACTGTTGTTGAGCTATTGGAAGAGCTAAAGTCTCCCAAAATACATCATGACATTTCCTGGCAGATGAGCCTAAATAAATATTAATTCATTTTCTCTGAACAGATATCTGTGATGCAAATTGACAAAATTGCTCTTCTGCTTATCTGAGATGCCTAATTCTTCAGTTTAGGTAGAACCTGGTTTGTCTGAATATTTATAATTAGATTTGTTAATCCAAGGTAGTTGTATTTTTTTGGAACCAGAGATGATGAAAAAGATGATTATGATGATGATAAAGAGAAAAATATGTATAACTATATTCGGCACACTGTATGAGTAAGAGATGTACATTATATCCTATAATTCAAAAACAATACATCAAGTTAATTATTACATTCATCCAGTTAAAATGGGGACATTTAAATAATATCTTTAAGGGCACAAAACAAACAAGCAGCATAGCCAAAATTCAATCCTCAAAGTCCTTTTTTCTTCCAGTTAGATTCTCTGTACATGGCAAGGATACTCCCTGTCTATGCATAAGCGGTTTTTATTGCAAGGGAGAAAAAGAGTTGTCCACTCGTGTTGTAATTTTGGAGTGCCAGGATAAGAGCCATTCTCAGAATGTATCACAAAAAAATCTACAAGAAGCCTATTTATAGACCATGAGATTTATCTATTGACCAAGGCCTCTTAAAACATCTGCTGGCAAGATGTTAGCAAGGGATTTAGATTAACCTCTGAACATGGTACAGAGTTATACATTTTCCCCTTTGTTTCTGTAAAGATATTTTAAAGCCTTTATTATTTGGGAATGGAAATCCCAAGGGTAGCCTCTAAAATGGTATTAAGGTAGACAAACATTAAGGGAGATAAAAAGGATGAATTATCCAAATATGATACAGAAAGTATTTTAAAAACAATACAAAGAATATTTTAAATCATTTGATTTTTTGACATGGATGCTTTCTGAAACAGAGGAACTTCAAAATAAAACGCATTCTTAAAAATCAAAGTATTTTGCTAACTTATTTCTTGGAAGCTCAAAGCTTCTTATTTCATGTTGAGGAACTTTCAAAGAGTCAAAACCAGAGAGGTATGCTAGAGCAGGTGCCTCTAAATTGTCATCTGCTCTGTGACAGTCCAAGCAGAATGCACAGGAAGAATCCATTCAGGGGATGGGGTTAGAAAACGCAAAACCACGGGCTTTTCATGACTGCTTTAACAAGTTTTTCAAGCATATGAATAACTCATTGTACCTATCCTGGGAGGTCCCCTGAACCCTATCCCTACTCCCCTAGGAGAAGTGAAGAAAATCCCTGGAGCTGGTGGGATGGGAGGGAGAAGGAGAAGAAGCTGCATTCCCAGCTTTTGTGGTGGACCTCTGGACACATTTTTCATGGGAAACTAAAGTTAGTGATCAAGGGCGGTGGAAGCATGATGGCCAGTGTGTGAAACATAAATCCACAGTCAGGCTTACTTTGGCTGAGGTGAGCCTTTTCACAGTGGATAATATATCTTTCTTTTCTAAGATTTTTTTTACAACCCATTCTTGATTTGGGATGCAACTAACACCAAGGAGTGGAAGTTTTACGCATGAGTAGAGGATGAAAGCAGAACATTATTTCTTCTTCCTCTCCTCTCCCTCCTCCAATTTCCTTTCCTTAGCAATGTACAAATTGAGCACTTTCTACTTTCTGGCATTATTCTAAGTGCTTTGTATGCTGTTAACTCAATTATCACAACATCCCTTTGTATAGAAATTATTTTATCCTCATTTTGCAGATGAGAAAACTGAGAAACAAAGAGGGGAAGCAACTTGTGAAAGTGTCTAGAACTAGTAAATTCAACCCAGGCCATGGGATAAGTTTGTTTCTTATCCACTGCACTACAGAGTGATACGCATCTTGGCTCCAGAGTCAGTTTAAAATATGCTCAAATATTAGCTCTGCCGAATGTCTCCTTTTATTTTTTAAAATGGAGTAAATAATATTTATCTTTTAGATATGTTGTGAATATTTAATGAAATTATTAGCATGGAGTCTGGCAATGGGGCTGAGTGTCCCAAAGTAAAACTTTATCAAACTCTGTTTTTGTTTATTTCAGAAAGAATTAATAAAATGTAATGTTCTCTTTCAATCTAGCTAAGACATTGATAATATCTTGTTAATTGCTACAATCAAAGAGACTTTTCTGTAAAGTTGTTCTGGGAATAATTGGATAACACTCAAATGACACCAAGCAGACTGTTTATTCAGAGTTTCCTTGACAAGGGAGTCAGCCCCTAATTACTTGGCAGAGACTCAAATGCATCCAGGGGAGCTGAGAAGCTGTAAAGTGGGGGAAGAAAGGAAGGCTTTAGTGTGCACTAAAGTGTGGAAGTTGTGTGTATGGTGAAGTTAAAGGTTGGCTAAGTAGATGTGGGGCATACTATGTGATTGTTTAGAGGAGCATATTCAACTTGGTCTTAAGTTTTATCCATTTTAGGTGGGTCATTGCAAAGGTTGTGGCTTGGCTTCCTGGGCTGGTTGCTGTGGGTTGTAAGTCAGAGGTTAATATTATATGTATAGTTTGGCCATTGTGCACTCAAGTGATGAGTCTCTCATCATGTTACTAAGTTAGGTGACAGACAATGATGCTGGAAACCACGCTAGCAAGAAGGGTCAGATATGCAGATTTGCAGTGTTCTTGATTCCATTTCAGATTATCCCATATCTTCCTCTTTCTTTTGTCTTACTTCTCATATTTTTCCTTCCATCTCATACAATCTTCTTCTCCCAGCCCTTTTTATTAGAAAGAAGAAGATAATTTATCAGAGTCGAAATCTGAAAATGAAAGAACAATTCAACTCTTTTCTCCTTACCCTCTACACACACACACACACACACACACACACACACACACACACACACACCCTCCCTCAAGTTTTGAAGGTAATAAGACTGAAAACTATCTCCCTGCTGCAGGCTTTCCCAAAAAATCTTTGTTTTTTACATCTTTGTGAAGGAGCTTTGAGGCACCCTCCTGTCTTACACAATAAACAGAACTAGCATTCTCAACCTTGGGTCACACTGTATTATACTGTGGTATTTGTTACCTGCTAACTCTAGATTCAATTGAGTTAACAAAAACAACCAGGTCCGTGACACTATGTTACCACCAACATCTGCTGAAGAGGTGAGATGCAGGGCAACAATTCAGGCAGGGGGTGCTGAATAGTCACAGGTGAAGTGCTTGCATGTTCTAACTACCTGTGTTACATTCACATTCAACCCAGCAGTGACTCAAGGAAAACTAACATGTCATTGCTTTCCACATCGTATTCTCAGTCATGTCCAATTCACTGTTTGTGCTGGGAGAATGAGTGGCATCTGATCAGACTGATATCTGTGGATTTAGACTATGTGCTACGAATATAAATTTTACCAAGAGCCCAGTTGGGATTTTTCCAAAGCATGAGAAAAAAAAGGCAGTATTTTCTCAAAAGCATTTTCTATTTGATGTCAACTTTGCTTTTCTTAAAATACCTTCTTAAATTCTCCTCTGGAAGGACAATTTTATAAAAGAATATTATTTTGCTTTATTTGCACTTATTTTATGGTTACAGTGTTAGTGTCTAATGTATCACCAAAAGACTTTTGTGAATTGTATCTGCATTTGACACCAGAATAAAAAAGATTTAGAGCAAAAGTATGAAGTAAATCTAACCTTAACAACATTTCTTTGTTTTGTGTTGCATCATGAAATCTGGTTTTGTCTCTGTTTTTAATTTGATTGGCACCAACATTAAAGTTGTATAAAGGACCTTTATTACAACACAATATTATCCCATGAGATTATTGCTGTTACTGAATGAGCATACTACTCATCACCAAAGGTACTGATGAAATAATCTCTAGAGATACAGATTATTAGAAATCTCTAACAGAGTTTAAATTTTATTAAGCAAGGATGATAGGGGAATAGTATTTCCCTATTCTAGATATAGAACTGCCTGTCTTTATAGCTCACACTCTCTGTCTTTACACAGCCTTCTTGAAATACCATTAAAACATCTTTTATTCAGATCATTAATAATAATAGTTTCCAGTTTGGGGTAGTATATTATGCTTTAGGAATCATGTCAAGCAATTTAGATTTGTTATTTTATTGGACCCTTTGACCAGTATTATCAAGTTGGTACTCTTTTTATCCTGCATTTAATTTAGTTTTTTTTTTATTTTGAGATCTAGAGAAACTAAGTAAGTATTCCAATGAAAATGGATCTATGACTAGAAGATGGAATTCTCTTCATTAGGGATTTGTTCATCACAATTTACAAGGGCAATGTGTTAACAAATTGTTCTAACTTTGTGTATATGTGCATAAATGAATTTATTTAAAAATAAGTGTAATTATATTACAAGACTGAGTTTTATGTGTTTAAGTTTGAAAACTGACCCTGTCACTTTAATAGATGGGTGAATTTGGAGATAGTTATTAGGTTGTCTGAGCCTGTTACCTTTCTGCAAGATGAATAAATACTAACTACCCAAATTATTTTTTCATTTATATGGAATACAAAAATATAAGAAATGTCCAAAACAGTGCATAGAGAAGCTCTCAAAACTGGCAGTGTTATTAAATTTAAAGAGAACCTTTTTTCCCCAGCATTGAAGGTGAATTTCAAGGACTTGGAGAATGTATATTTTGTAGGTATTGTCCACATTATACAGTCAAAAGGATAGAACATGCTGTTATTGAAAGACTGAATTAAATACTGAAGCAACCATGATGAGCAGACAAAGAGGCAACGCAAGAATTAGCCAACTGAGAAGGCAGTGGACAAACCACCAGGACACTCAGTTCAAGTCTAAATTTCTCTTACACTTTCCTCAAAATAGGAAGATCACAGAAAGCCCCAACTAGCTTCATTATTTTTTCTTTGTAAATGTCTATTTGTATAGACCACAAGGGAACTCTATTTACTCAGAAAACATTCACTAGCTAGTTCTTTTAAGTCAGGTCTTCAGACATTTGCCTGAAGTATTTAAGCCATTTAAATGTAGAGCTGGATATGGCCATTGTAATGACCTTGCCAATGTGTGTTAGTTTGAGTTCCCCCAGGAACATATCCTGAGAAAGTTCTGAGTGCAAGTAGTGTGTTTCAGAGAGGAGGAAATACCAATGAAAGAGTGAAGAAGCAAGAAAAGGAAAGGATGGTAACCAATAAAGGGTATGTTTTCAAGTCAACAATGAAAAAAATAGAGCTTTCCTTTTTCCTATCAGGAAAACAAGAAAAGATACCCAGGGGTGAGGAAGCTGGGTATTTATATACCAACTTCTCTTAGTGGATGATGGCTGGCTTCTTTTTCTGGGAACCCTTATATCAGGACACATGCAAGTTCTGGCCCCTTTCTCAGCTGACACTGTCCAAAGACTGTAGAGTCTAGTGGTCACAGTGGTAGCTTTGCAAGATGGAGCTGAGGTCAGAGAAGAACTAAAAGTACAAACATCAAATGGAACTTAAGTCATATCAGAAATGCTCTGGGGAAAGTTTTGCCAGAAGCTAGGATGTTGCATTATTAAATTGCTAAAGGAGCTCTAAAACTGAAGTTACCGTGATAGTAATAGCAAAAAATTCAATATATATATATATATATTTTAAGCCCTTTGTCATTTTTAAAGAACATTCACACATATGATATTTATTCAATTTCAAATAATCAAATTTTCCTTACAAGAGACACTGGAGGTTCATATGGATATTTTTGTTGTATCCTTGAGCCTAACTACTTCAAATTAAATTTGAATATAGAAAGAAAAAGTATCATTTATATCCCTGAGAAGGTCATGATTGTGTCCACTATGTATTATCAAGATGCTTTTTAGTACATGTGGAAGCTACTTTCAAGGTTGGTAAATTTAAATATCAACAATAACCATCACTAGTATATCCATTACCCCTTCTTCAATAAAATGTGGCTAAGAAATTTGGTGTTCCTTTGTCAGGTATAGCCAGTCTGTAAACTGTCAGAACCAGGATACTAACATAAGTACAGAAAATAAATTTTAACACCATATCCTCCTAGCATGCATAATAAGTTTTAAAATAAATAATTCAAAGCATAAAATCTTTATTTAGAATCACTAGCATTTCAGAAATTAATTTACATGACCTACATATTACCTTAAATTTGTTTGAGTTTACCTTATAGTTTGGCTTTCAGTACCACACAACAGGAATTTGAAAATCTAAATTCTTAAACTGATACTTGGTCAAATAGCTACACCATTTAATGAAAATCAGTGTCAATGTTAAATGTAAGGGGAAAATGCTACCTTAGGAGATAGACACATGTTAGAATAGTGCATTTTATTTTTATAGATATGATATAACAAATAAATAACATAATTTTACCACATAAAATCATATTCTTACAGTATTAATGCTTAGTTATGTGTAACTTGTACTGAGTCCCTACAATTATACTGATGGCTTTCTACTTGATGATAGTCTCAGGAAGATCTCTATCAATGTGAATATCTTAACATTAGATTCTCCCTCTTTTAAAGCTAAAGGAGTATGAGGTTTTGGCTTAATTTTTAATAGATATACAAGGCCTGGCAGAACTAATGCCTGCTTGAGTGTGGTTGGTGGGATACTAATATGGGTGCAATAATTTATAGTTCCAATTTATACATTTTACTGAAAATGTCATATGGTGTGCTTGAGTATGATATTGTTATGTTACAGAATTACATGCTTATGATTTTGTAATAAAATATTTTGTAATAATAAAGGGGTGTTATTTGTGCCAGGCCCTGCAGAAATCAAATGTATGAATTTAAACATGTAAAAAAGGACATTTTAATGAAATGCCTGACAGCTATAGACCTGGCTCTGTGATATCTTTGCAGGTAGTCAAGACAGGCTAGGAATTTTTCACCAAAAATTAATACAACAATGAATTCTAAAGTGTGTGAACTACAGAAATTACTATTGAAGGAAATTATGATGCCAAGGAGACATGTTTCTCTGTGAAGTCAAGAGTGTCATTAGAGGTAATGTGCCATCCTAGAATTGTGGAGATTTAGAGACAAAGACATCTTTTTAATGACTTACATTATTATTATTTAATCCTGGAAGATAGATAATATGAACCTTCCTTTCTTGACCACATTTTCAAACTAGTAAATTTTAATTTCTTGAAAAGAGAAAAGAAGAACCTGTAATAAATATTTATCTGGTAATTAACATACTTTTATCTGCCTAAATAATTATGGTATAATTAACAAAACAAAAAAATTTATATCAGAGGTGTGTTCTACATTAATTTTCATTGCTAATTATCTGCGATATCTTAAAATTACCTCAAATCATCTTGTAACAGGGTATAAATAGATAAATTATGTATATTTTATATCTAATACACATGATAACTTGAGTAAATTTATTACTTTTAGTTTATTCAGGTGAATGATAGTGATAGAAAAGTTTACCTAATAAGTTTGCTAGGGAAAAAATACTAACACCTGGCTGACCACATCATAAGGGATCAGTATGTTGCTTTTTAAAGCTGCTCACCCAGATATCATTTTTATCATTATCAATTCAATATGCCATCCAGAACTGCTTGCCCTAATTACAGGAGTATTTTCTCTCTTTTCTTATACCTCATGGATTCCTATGAGTGGATATTTTATTACTTTTTCTTATTTTTACCTTACTTGAAGTTTTTTTTCTACCATAGCAGAAATAGGTTGGATATAATGTCCACATCTTATTGTTAAGGTAGATTGAAAATAATAATGGAGAAGATGTAGGTGTGGCTATTAGTCTATTATTTTCAAGATACTTTAAATGAACGTCAAACTCCCTGGTGATCACTGTCTACTGAATGGTAAAGGGTGAAACTCCTTCTTGGTTTCTTTTTGTAGCCCTATAAAAAAGACAAACTGTAGCTGTGTTCAATATTAAGTAATCTGATCTGCTTAGTGGACAAGTATTCAAAAGTGAATTAGAATGGGGAAATGAGAACTGGACTTTATATTTCAGAATCTTCAGAAAATGATATTGAGTTTTTCTTTTTATATTCTTACAATAGAAGAAAATATGTACTTAATGAACACTTTTCATGATGCCAAAAAAACGCATGGATTCCATAGATCAGTGTACCACTAAGGTATGAATGCCTGCATTTCACCTGTGTGCAATAGCAGAGAATCCCGGGTAGCTGGGTTCTGGCTGTTTGGTAAAACATGTGTCGTTAAAGTCACTGATATTCACTTAGTATGCGTATTTTAAAACTTGGAAACTATATTGGTAAACTTCTTAAGTAAAAAGCAATCATATTGAAAACAAATACAAAACCGAACAAAGTGACTGGCCAATAGTATGCATAAGAGACTTATCCAATTTGCTGTGTATTTTTTAAGATCTTACTTTATATGTAGGCTGAACCATATGAAATTCTATTTGTATAACTTAAAAAGAATTAAATCTTAGAAATTTCATTGGGTTCAACTTGACAAACAAAATGACCCAAGTCTTCTCATGGAACGCTGCTGTGAAAGCAGCCATTTTTTTGAGACTCAGTGGATTTATGTGGCTGTATGAATTCTAACATTAATGTTTCCTCATTCATCCAACAGTATTTATTGGCGGCCTACTAGTTGGCATATATGGTACTGTGGATTCACGTTGCACTATTGGAAAAAACAACCAATCTCTTTACCCTCATCAAATCTACAATCCAGTAGATGACATAAAATAAATACAATATATGTACAGTATTTTAATCAGCAGTACCAGGCACACTATATCAACATTCAGTGCTTAAGGGACATTGCTTTGCTTCCAAATACTTGTTTCCTGTGGTCAACCCTTAGTTGGAAATATACAGGGAAGAAAATTGTGGGAAATATTATCCCAGACTAACCAATTGACACAGTACAAAATTGCTGCGTGTAGGCAGCTACATGGTGATCCTAGAATGCAGAGAGGAGGAGGGCATAAGTTATATTCCTGGATTCAGTCCTTACAAGGTGGTACACAAGATAAAACAATTGTACATCACCTAATGGATTCATGTAGATAGAAGAGAGAAAAGTGCATAAGAATGAAGCCTGAGGGAACTCCAATTTTTTGATGTCAAACACATGAGAAAGAACTTGCTAAGGCCACCAAGAAGGAATATCTAAGTGTAGGTTGAAAATCTAAGACATGACTCAAAAAGTCAAGCAAAGAGAGTGATCAAGAAAGAAAATGATCATTTCTCCTCTCCCCTCACCATCAGTGAGTTTTGTCATGGGTAAGTGGGCTTCAGGTTTTTATTCAAATTGTTTACCTGGACATAATAAGGAATATAGGACAGTGCCAGTCTTTTCTCTGTCACTAGGTGACAAAAATGCTAGAAATTCCTTTTTTCCCCAAATGAAAATAATACTTGTTAAGAAAAAACTACTTTTATTAAATTTATTGGGGTGATATTAGTTAATAAGATCACATAGGTTTCCATTATATATTTCTATGATACATAATCTATATATTGCATTGTGTGGCCACCACCCAAAAGCTAATCATCTTCCGTCACCATGTATTTGGTCCCCTTTACCCTTTACTATCCCCCTCACCCTCCTTGCCTCTGGCAATCACTATATTGTTGTCTGTGTCTGTTCTGTTTGTTTTTCTTATTTGTTTATTTGTTACTTTCAGTTTTATACCCCACATATGAATGAAACCATATGGCTCTTAACTTTTTCTGACTTATTTGACTTAGCATGATATTCTCAAGGTCCAATCATACTGTCACAAATGTCAGTATTTCATCTTTTCTTATGGCCGAGTAGTGTTCCAATGCATATATGTATCACATCTTTATCCAATCATCTATCAAAGGACACTGGTTGTTTCTAACAGCTCCCCCTAAGGAGAGTTTTATAAATTAGAGCAAAATCTGAAGACAGTTATTACAGTTTTAATTAATATTTAACACACAACATTGGGTGCATATTTTATAACTGGGAATTATCTGAAGTTTATGACATGCCAATATAAATGTGCTATTAAAAATTACAATGTTTGGTGGTAATTGTGATGACCTCTTGAGCTGAAGCTCCTGTAAAGAAAATAATAATTGTATGTGGCTCAACTGTTCCATGTCAGCAAAACTTACCATCTTTCATCATTACAGATAACCTGTATTTATAAAGAAAGGCAGTGAGCAAAGACATTCTTATATTTTTTCAAAATGATAATTAGATTCTCTTGGATGTGTATACTGTGTTGTTTATGAAAAATATCAATACCTTATAACATTAAGTAGAATACTATCTCATTATCTGAATGTCTTCACTGGAAATAACTTCATCCTTGTTCATTGTATTTAAACCACATTCTTTAGTTAAGGATAACCATCTTACAACTCAAAGACATGAAGAACTGCTGCAGAATAATTCTTTCTCTGAAATGTCCTCTGTTGCCTGGACTGCAGCATCTTGTCAATATGATTATTCACAGCAGAACATCTTTTTTTGCTTTAACATGGCAAACATTTTTCAGTTTTATATATGCACACAAATATGCAATCATATAGGAAATTGTGCCTCAAACAGGTAAGTAAGTATCCTTGGTCATCCTTGGAAACAAAGTCCCTTAAGACATAAACTGAAACCTAAAAGGATGGAGCCTGTTTGCTGATATTTATGAAGTAATCATCATTAAATATATCTTCAATATTCATTAGAATCACAATTTTTGTTGCTGTGTTTATAATAGCTCCTTCAAAATTCTCTTCATCTTCTGGAACCCTGATTTTATTCTTGAGAATCCCTTATCTAATCAAATCGCTAAAGTGAAGTCCTCTTTTTCTTTATGCATTTTAGGTATTTATCCATTTGTTTCATGATTTCACTATGCTAATATTTAGCTATGATCACAGTTCATGGTGTATAGTTATGGTCCTTCATTTCTTCATATGATACAAATCATAAGACTGAAATGTTCTCTCAGCTCAGAAAATGGTTTACCCAGTTGTAGATTTGTAATATATTCTCTGTGTGAAATTCTATGACCAGAAGTTCTTTTATAATGATCCTGTGATACCCAAGTGGTCACAAATATCCTACAGATTAAAAGTGGGATTTGGAGATTCCAGAACATCAGTTAAATTTAGTAATATACTTTTGGGGAGGCAAGTTGCATCCACAGTGGTAAATCTATAGAAAAAGTCATATTTTAGAAGGTTTTCTGAACTCTATTCTATCAACTTCTAGACACATTGTTATTTAATTCTTGTAAGGATTCCAGGATAACTTAAACTTGGTTCTTGCTGATATTTGCTTCTTAGGAAAAAAATAATATTTTCAAAATTTTCTCTGCTGATCTTATTTTACTTGATAACTATAAATGAATTAATAACTGGTAGTACCAAGTTTTAAGAATTTCATTTCTTTTGGCTCTTGCATTTATTAGATAAATATGAGCAGACTCTAAATCTGCCTGCCACTCTACAACCTAGGCTGATAAAAGTTGAGACCCTTCAAAATGCCACTGCCACCTTCTCAAATACAATTTTTAAAATCAGAAAGTGTTCTCTTTTTTCCAGCTTTATTGAAATAAAAAGTGTTTATACAATACACTGAAAAACATTTTTATTATTATTATATTTTAATGTGGTGCAGGATGAAGTTTAGTACAAAAATGAAATTTCACTGTGAATGTTTTTCTCCATATATTGTGTTTATTTCATTGATATTGAATATCACCTTGATATTCTTTTTGTTTGTTTGTTTTTTATTTTTAATCAGTATTTTTTAATTGTTGATATTGTACAGTTTTCTGTCTTTTACCCCACCCCCAGCCCACCACCCCAGCCCTCCCCACCTTCCTCCCATTTCCAACCCCCATAGTTTTTGTCCATGTGTCCTTTATACTTGTTCCTGTAAACCCTTCCCCTTTTCCCCTGAAATTCCCTCCCCTCCCCCTCTGGTCACTATCAGACTGTTCTCAAATTCAGTGAATTTGTTTATATTATGCTTGTTTGTTTGTTTTGTTGATTAGGTTCCTGTTAAAGGTGAGATCATATGGTATAAGCCAGGCAGTGAAACACCTTGATATTCTTGTTTACTGAACCACACAAGTAAAGGGGGAAGTTTACAAAGAAGTAAAAATAAAGCACTTATAGTAAAAAAAAGACCTCTTCAATTCTGGTTTCATTTAAACCCATTTTATACTAGTAAATGAAGGCTCCAGTATAAACTTCATAAAGTGTGTAAAAATAAAGAACCTTCAAATGATGTCTCTTGTTTTGTACTCATTGACACAGAACTGTCTTACACAGAGCTGATGCTGAGTGTCTATTTCCAGCTCTCCGGTTGGGTCACTTAACCTCTCTTTACCTTTAAAAATAGGGATAGATTGTTCTTTGACTTTCTGCAATGAGATGATGTGACTATTGAAGAGATAACTTTGGTGGAACAATTGGAATGTCTCACAAAATGGTTGCCATGTGATTTTAAAACCACCTGCTGGATTATCCTAACTGAAGAACAAACCCTGACATTAGGTAACTCCTGCAGCATAGCATGGGATCAGAATGAAGGGAGTTTTGTTTTGCTTGTTTTGTTTTTGTTTTCACTTTCCCCTCTGCAAAGGGATCAAAGGATCGTGGTTGCCAACAGCGGCCTGTCTGTCTCAGAGAAATCTCTGATGACTGAGTGATAGTTTCACACATGTACGCTAGGAATATACACATCTGAAATGCAAATGAAGCCCTCAAAGACAGAAGATAGGAGGAATCTGATTCCTGGGAAAGTAGCTTTCTTCCTCATGCACTTTTCCGTGGCATTAATATTTACCAATTTCTCACACTCTAAACCCAGATTATAAAATGGGAGGTGTTTTAGTCTACTTTATTTAACACATACAATCTAAATCTTAAAATTCTGCCCACTCTTTCTCCACATTTTATAACCCCGTCTTGTTTCTTCATCTTCATTAATCAGCTTTATTTCAGACCGCACTGATCCTCTCACCTTGCACGTCATAATGACCTTCTGTCCAATCTTCCTGCTCTCATTATCATAGCTCTCCCTTACAGGCTCCAGAGACATGGTGTCTATGAGGTCTGTATTCAGTCTGTCAACGCTGTAATCTGCCACTTTCCCAAGGAGAACTTTTGTTCTAGTCATGCTGAAAAACACACAGCTTTCTGAAGATGATGTTTCATGCCCTAGCTTTTGCTTGTGACTCCTGTCTGAAATGGTCTTCTGTGGGAGGCAGAGTATAATGTGGTGGTTGGAAGCTGGATGCTTGTGTTCAAATCCTATGTCCTCCATTTCTACTCATATGACCTTAGTTCCCCATCTTGAAAATGGAGATGATAATAATAATAATGAATAATAACAATAATGATATCTACTTTAAGTTTTTTGTGAGGTGCACATGAGATAATGCATGGAAAACATTTCATACTATCCATGAATATATTCAATAACTAATACTGTTATCTCTTATTATTATATTTGGGTCAATTCCAACTTATCCATTCTTGAACTTTTAATATGCTTATTCCTCTTTCTCTCTCTCTCCCTCAGGTGAAATCTTTCCCACCACATTTATTCCTCTACTACCAGGAAAATTAATCACTTTTTTTGTGCCAGTTGTTTATATTCTATAGATAATTTTATAATATAGCACTTACAGATGATTGGTATTATATGTGTATCTTACCTCCTTGACTATGAGTCTTTCTTAACGTTAGGTCCCAGATTTTATTTATTTATTTTATTTCTAATTTTTGCTTTAAAACCTGCCAAGAGA
Organism: Glossophaga mutica; assembly: GCA_039655065.1. NCBI lineage: Eukaryota > Metazoa > Chordata > Mammalia > Chiroptera > Phyllostomidae > Glossophaga > Glossophaga mutica. The sequence goes on from CM077308.1 coordinate 28,924,585, forward strand.
TAGATGCTTAACAAATATATTGAACATATGAATAAAAGGTACAGTCCAGAAAGGTTTACTGGAAAATATTTCTGGAAGGTCCAGTAGGAACCACTGCTCTCTAATTCTGGGGATTATGTGACACTGAGGCTTGAAAGGATAATTACTTTTCTCAAACACATGAATGTTCTTTTTCCTAGTAGTGTGAAATGAATACTTAATGAAGAAGAGCTCTTTTTTCTTTCTATTTTACTTTTAGAGAAATCCTTCCCCTGCTTCCAACTAACTGACTTCTTCACTGACCCAAAAAAACTGAAACGACTTGTTCAGCACAAAAGTCTCGGAAGGCTTCTGGCAGTTACAGCTCAGCACCACAAGGCAGAATATCAGAATACGATTCACAACAGCAGAGATTTGTAGTGAAATATGGCAGGATTTTTGCACCGGTCTGATAGCTGCAATTTGGAAGCAACATTAATTACTATTCAGCAATATCTTCTGAATCATATAAATTTCAAAAGCTGAAAGTGAGAGGGTAAAGTTTTGGTTCTATTGATCTTTTTCTATCACTTTTTAAAAAAACTACTTGCCTAATTAAACTGTAAATGTATTCATATATCCACAATTAGATCATAAGACATAAACGTCCTTATTAACATGACAATATTAGTGGATCTCTATTATTTTACAATTTAATCACAAAATCAATCCAATAAATTGAAGTAAAAGGATTGTTAAAGGACATCAATATTTAGTCATCATAGCCAATGTTGTTCTAATTGTTTTTCTGAAAGCATTTCTCTCTGTTTTCTGTGCTTGTTAAAAAATTTTTTAAAAATCATTGCATATAACAAACAATTTATTCAGAAATTTAGCTTTAGGTGTTTGGGAGAAAAATGAATGAAATTTCTTAGTTTTTGATATTTGTCCTTAGTGCATACGTTTGACAAATCATTTTATTAGTGTTTGCCTTAATAATATACACTTCTCACTACAATGATACCTCATGCATAATTGAGGAGTTTCAGGGAGATACTTGCTATTTTCAGATGAGCTCTGAGGAACTTTAAGAAAACTATGTTAAATCAAGGAAACAAGGGTTTGTTTTCAGCCTCCAAATATTTTAACCTTCACTCAGCTGAGTCAGATACCCTCCATAACCACCAATATGTATATATATAATTGATTTCAATATGCATTATCAAAATATATAGGCAAAATATGAAGGGGGGAAGAAAAGATAGGATATGTGTGGTATTTGAACCATCAGTATTACTGATAATTAACCTCCAATCCTATTAGAAAAACTGTTAAGTCATTTTATACTCCTGGTTGTTGATTTGCAAATTCATTGATTAAGTACAAAAAGGGATGTGAATCAGGTTATTCATATCTGTATTGTAGGTTCAGATCTTCCACTGAAGTTACTAATACACATTTACATTTAAAAAAGTTCTCTGCTTCACAGAATGCATGCTGACATCTGGATAACAACTTGAATGACCTTTAGGATCTTTTTGCCATATTATCTACCCTTCGATTCATATTCAGTCTCTCCAAAACATTAATATATTTCTAGTTTGAGTTCCAAATCACATGGACTTTCATACTTCCATTTTCTATTCCAATTCCCCAACCAACCAGTTACCAAAATTATCAATTTTGGAAATATGCTTCATTTTTTTTTTATATTTTTTCACCACTCTCACTTCTAATGCCTTCATATCAACTGTAGTCATACCTTGTATCCAACTTTGTGTCCTCCTAACACTCTATAATGTGAACTTTGAATGTTGTGGTTAGAACAGGGGTTAAAGTTTTCTTGTTGATTTATACCATCTCTAAAAACCAAAATCTAAAGTCTTCTGTAGCAAGTTATCCAAGGCCCATGGGGACCTGCCTGCTCTAGCCTAACCTTCTAGTCTCATATCCTGTTATTTTCCTGTGACTCCCTAATTGTATAATCTGTCCCACCACTCAAACGCATTCTTGGTTCTCCTTGTGACACATTTTTTCACATATTTCCTTTGATGTGACATACCATTCTTTCTTTTTCCCATTCCTTTCAAATTATTTTATTATTTTTCCTTAGGTGTCAAGGCCAAGCTCTCTTTCTGTTTCTCCAACACAATGTTGCATCAACTCCATGGAGAGAGATTTTTTTATGCCCCTATATGCTTGATCCATTAATAGCAGTTTCCACACTTTATTATAAGAGCTTCCCCCTTTGTTTCTCTCAGTATACTGAAAGCTCCTTGAGTGAATAAACCAAAAGTTATTATTTTCTCATGATTCCACAAAAACATTAGAGAAGGCCAAGACTGTATAACATACTCAATAAATATCAAATGAATGAATTGGTCCATTCTCATTTTCATGCTCCTTAAAATACCCACCATCTCCAGTGAATTAACTTTATAGTTAATTTTAATATGGTACTGATCCAAGAAGTAAAGAGTGGAGGTCTCATATTCTATACCTAATATTATCTCTTCTGTTTCATTAATGTTTCAAAGAAAATGTCTTCACAGTGGAGGCATTTTCAGTCCAGGAAGATCTAAGTGTAAAGCAACTCTGAAATTAAACTTTGTAATAGACGTTGTTGTTTCATAAGAATTACCATTCCAAAATAAGTCATTGCAAGAAAAAAAATGTATGTTGAAAATAGGAAAAGGAAAGAAAATTTGACTTTTGAGAAAGTAATTTGAATCAGATTAACAAAAGAATCACATTATGTGCCAGAAAGGTTTTATGTGCTATAAAATGTGAACAGTAATTCAAAGTTGTGAATTAACATAGACAGAACCCTAAAGAAACCCAGAAAAAATTTAAACTGTAGTCATAACTATAAATTTACATTCCACTAAGAATTGCTGTGCATATGTCTCAAAAGATATGCCTAATGACTAAATTGTTTGGATATGCTAGACATAATATAATAGTGTTTGGATATTTGAAACACGAAGCAACTGCTTACCTATCATCTTTGACAAGAGTATTTATTTTTACTCTCTCATATAGAAACATTATCCTAGTATTCACTCACGTATAGCTCCTCATCATCTTCCCATCAACAGAAATATATACATAAAAATGCTTTTATTGTTAAAGAAGTCTTTCAATAATGTGTTCCACTGTTGAAAAGCAATTCTCTAAGATATTTCTACTGGTCTTGTGACAAGCGTTTGTTCACAAGGAGGTTTACCTAGTAAACAGCTTTGGGAACCACAGATAGTTTCTTCCTCTTGGTCAGAAGGCGGATGTTTCCTTTGCAGGGAGGGTAATTAGGGCAATGCCTACTTGCTTAGGTTTCCCTGTATAAATTGGGTTGTTTCTAAGGCCAGGTTTCTCAGTTGTGCCATCGATTTACTACTTGGGCACTATTTACCTGAGCCTGCTCCACGCCGGGGATAAGGGAGACTAACAGGAACGTAATGTTCATGCTGCCTGTTACATAGTGAGTATTAAACTGCTGAAATCCATTCGGCCCACTGCTTCCTTATTGGCAGACTATATGAAAGCATGGGTGCAGATCTAGAGGCTGCAGTCAGCACAGCTGCTTCACCCCTGGACCACTTTGCCTCCCTGGATTCCTTACCTGGCACTTTACTCTGTACTTCACAGTGTAGGTGCCAGGCTCCAGTTCCCTGAATATTCTGCGCTTACATGCAATTTACTTTCAGCCGCTCTTACGTCCTCATGGCCTTGTAATTCTTTCTTGCAGAGTACATTTTATGTAATTGTCTCATCCCTATGGAAATGTTCCTGACTTCTGCAGGTATCAGAATTTACCCAAACCATGGGCTTCTATTGTATTTTCAGGAATCCTTCATTTTATGTACTATTTTATTTTTAAATTTTTGCATTTATACATCATGTGTGTATGAAAAGTACTGAGCAATTGTTATATGCCAGTTAGTTAACAGATGCTGGAGATAGGTTGCTAACATTGCAGCCACGGTTCCTGTTCTCTGAAATGCTATATAGAATTGGGAAAGACAACATCATAAAGGAATAATGATAATATTTATGATTGATCCATGAAGGCATGGATGACAAGGGAATCAAATGGTACAAGGCCCACTCTTAGAAGTTTTCTCTGAAAAAGAGGCTTCAGTTGAGGCCTGAAGAAAAAGTAGAACTAGCTCATTGGAAGACTTAACCAAAATTGTTTCATGCAGAGCCTGGAATCTAGCTAGCACTCAGTAAATATTTGAGGAATAAAACAAACTAATAAACATCCATTTTTTTCCAATTTTTAATGTGCTGTCTTCTAATTACTGACAATTTTTGGAAGCAATTAACTTTGAAGGCAATGTGTTACTTCCCATAACTGATCGAAATTACTATAAACCCATTTTCAGCTATGTTTTAGAAATAAAATGTCTGATATTTTCCTACTCATCTAATAAAGTGAATTACTTATTCTCATAAAGGTAAAAATAATTCTCCCATTGGTACCTGACAGAAAACTACTTATGGCATCTGCTTGCTCGACACCAAGAACCTGAACATTAGTCCTCTGTAAGACGGCTCATCTTGTCATCATCCTGAAAGGTTTTTGAAAAATTCCCACTGACAGTTATCTGCGTTGTGCTGTTCTGTTGAGGGGAATTCAGCCAATGCTCATTAAGAGAACTAAGTTGAAGTTACTCGGAGTGCTTGGAGAACTATCCAGCCAAGTGTCTAAATATTTCTATCCAACTGCAACCTGATTCATGTCTGACATTTTTTAAAGCCCCAGTACCTTGAGAGTGTGGCAGACCCTTCTGCGTGGCGTGGGCCCAGCTCCCACTCGGAGATTCACAGGACCCAGGCCCACAGGTAGGTTCTCTCGTGGGGAATCAGATTTGCAATGTACTAGGCTGCTTTTTGCTGAAAACTCCCTCACCCTGCAAGTGCTAAACCTTGCAGGGATCAGTGTAACCGGCTCAACCACTTTTGCCTTTTCATTTGTTAATATCCTTCTTCTGTGATGTGATTAGGGGCATTGGCTCTTTTGTTGTAACATGCATAGTGAGTGAGGACCATCTTGTAGTGTGAGGAGAAATAAAATAAAGGCCTGTCAGGGCGGAGGTCTGGGCTTTTGCTCCCCTTGAGAGAAAAGCCACACTGTCGTCCTTTTTCCTCCACCGGACTCGGTAGTCCGTGTGTATGTTTTATTTCATCCATAATGATGTGGACACTGCTAGCCGGTGTCTGCATCAGAGTACATAATGTGCTAGTAGCAAAAAAGAAAATAATCAGTTTTTAGTACATATTTGCAAAAATGAACTGGAAGATATGTTCGTATCACATGGAGATATTTTACAGTGCATGACAAGTGGCATTTTTGGAGTGCAGTAAGTAACCAGGGAAAGGAACTATGGTATAGGTGCTAATTTCATATCCAGAACAATTATTTTTACTTCATTTAAATAAAATGGCCACATTTAGTGTTTGTTGAAGGTGAAGATTTGTACCATGTGCTATAGACTTGAAAAGTTACCAATCTCACACTTTCCAGATTTCTTCAGCAAGCAGGTCTAATTCATTTAATTTCAGATGAGTAAAACCACAGAAAACATTACAGTTGTTAAATTTTTCAATCCTGAAGTTCAGTTAACTTAAAAAATATGTATACATATTTTTTTCTAAATGTAACATATTTTCCATGAAGAAATATCCAGCAAAAGGTAAATGCCTAGCCTTGGCCAATATGGCTCAGTGGTTGGAGCATTGTCCTCATAGTCAAAATATTGTGGGTTCAGCCCTGGCTGGCGTAGCTCAATGGATTGAGCTCGGGCTGCGAACCAAAGGGTCGCAGGTTCGATTCCCAGTCAGGGCACATGCCTGGGTTGCGGGCCAGGTCCTCAGTGGGGGTCATGAGAGAAGCAACCCCACATTGATGTTTCTCTCTCTCTCCTTCTCCCTCCCTTCCCCTCTGTCTAAAAATAAATAAATAAATAAATCTTTAAAAAAAAAAAATATTGTGGGTTCAATTCCCAGTCAGGACACATACCTAGGTTGCTGGTTCATCCCTAGTTCTGGGGTAGGCGCCTACAACCCCTGGTTCAGACGTGTGTGGTCCCCCCTCCCAGGGCATATCCCAGTCTGTGTGTGTGTGTGGAGGAGACCAATGATGCTTCTCTGGCATTGATGTTTCTCTCTCTCCCTTCCTCTCTCTCTCGTTCTTTCTCTCTCCTAAAAAGTAAATAAAAATGTTTTTGGGTAAGGACAAAAAATAAATGTCTGATTTTTCAGCTTATGTGTATTTCTGAATTCTTCTACTATGTGTAGAATATATCTCTATGGTCCAAAGACCTATGTTGTTTTATCATTCCAAAATAAATGCTGAGTGCTACTTATGGCACATAATTGGCACATTAATGGAATACATAAGAAAGTAATATAAAATACAATCTGTACCTTCAAGGAGTTTATCATAGAAACAGTAAAATTATAATTTAAAAAGTCAAGTGAAATATAAAATGAGAATTTTAACAAAGGAAAAAAAACAGAGTTATATGATGGTGATTAAAGGAACTGCTGTTGGTGATGGGTAAGTGATGAGGCTGGAATAAACAGGCAGGGAATTCACATAAACAGGCGAATGGTGTGGGCATCATTCATGCGGAACAGTTGGGCTCTTCACTGCAGAAGAACCTTTGGAATATTCTCAGATACCTGCTTGAAAAAGTCACTAGAAAAGAAAAGTAAAAGAACAGGAAGAAAGGTATGAGAGAGGCATAGCTTATATCTTTACTGAAGGAATGTTACTGATATATGTTGTGTATAAAGTTTAATTATTCCAGATGTTTTCCAAGTAACCATATGATTATCATTTAAGATACGACATAAACCAGAGCTTGAGAATAGCAGGTAAGCCTATAAACAAAGAACTTATTTAGTTCTCCTGAATTAAAGGAGAAGCTGAGTTTTTTACTGCGTGTCCTTTATTACACAATCTTTCAGAAGGCCCACAAGAAAAACTGAAAACCATTATTTCTTTCTTTTTCTCTCTTTTACAATACTCATGAGATTTACTAATTTTTTATTGTGGTAATATGTATATATATACAATAATATTTACCTCTGTAACCATTTTAAGAGCAGAGTTCAATGGCATTAAATGCAATCACATTGATATGGAACCGTCAAAGAGATTAAGTTTAAATGCAATTATTTTCAGAATTTTAAAAGACCATTTAAATGCATACAGAGAAAGTACGTTCTTCATATGTGTACAGCTTGATGGCTGTGTACTAACTAACTGAATACAATCATGTAATCAGGATCTACATCAAGTAATAATACGTAATCAACACTCCAGATGGTTTGGCACACACAGGTATGCTAAATACATATTTGTTGAACAAATAAATAAATAAATAAATGTGTAAAGTAAGGGTGTCTCTGCCCCAGAGGAGCTTTAACTTCAATACCTATAAGACATTCGAAACAGAGAGAGATCAAACTCATCTGTGGGGTGAAGGTCTTTGTGAACAGAAAATCCATCATAAAGTCTTTGGGGTAATAAGACCGAGGTCCTTGCTCTCAAATGCTCCAGGAGTAAACAAAGCACTTTCTTTGAACTATTCTTCCAGCTATTTCTGCATGTTTGAGATTGTCTTAAAAAGAAAAAAAAAGGTCTTTAAAAGCCTTTGATATTTTCAAGAATGGTGGGCAGACTTTAAATTCCTCAGTTTTAAAATCACCCCTCCTTCTACCTATTTTATATCTGTTTCCTATTCTTTTGAACCTATAGCCCTCATTTCTGATATATAGTAAGGATTTCTGGTAGTTTTGAACCAAATTTTAAATTAATCTTTAGTGTGTGTGTGTGCATGTGTGCTCTAAGGAAGCATAGAACATGGAAATTCCCAGATGATTATGCATTAAGTAATACTTTCTAAAAAATGAATTCACATATGACAGCACAAACGAGTCGGACAATTCTAGGCTTGCTTGGAGAAGCAATGATTATTCAAGATGTACGAAGATGTTGAAAGCCTCAGAACAAATACAACACAATATAAATTCTCACATTTGTATTTATGGATTGTTTGACCCCTGAGATAGGTGTTAAAAGAAGACGATCGGTACAAAGAACATGTGGAATGAAGACAAAGGGATAGACATGAGGACTATGAATAAAAAGTAACAGGACAACAGTTGCTATGTATTCTTTAAATGACACGTGGGCAAATGCCTTGCACTGGGAAAACCACCCATCTGGAAACACGCAGCATTTCATCCCGCAGTGCATAGATTCAAGGCTCATAGAGAGACGTCGCATCGTGAATCCCAGATTTCTCACTGGCAAACACTTCTGACTCTCGGCAGTTGTTCCAGCTCTCATCATCTCAGTGTTCTCATCTGTGAAATGAGTGCGTGTTTTTACGAGGCTTTGAGTGTTGTAATTTTATGATATAGTAAGAAAATATCTTACGGAGGCAAACCCAAAATTGTCAAAAAAAATCAGTTTACTTGAGAATAGCAGAGGAATTGCAATTTGGGACAAGTGAATTGTAGCAAGCTACAGGCAAGTCCGTTGAGTGTTTGAGTTAAGCTGCATTTATAAGCAAGGGATATAAACACGGAAGAGTTGAATTAGGTTTTGTTGAAAAACAAAACAAAACAAAACAAATGAAGAGCAGCTTTGAAAATTTCCTGAACAGACAAAACCAGTCCAGTCATCCAAAGTTCAATTCAGCTTATTTTATGAGACCAGCCCCCTCTGGGGCATTTCCTGCCCATGCTTCTGAAACACCATGACACACCTTCTGACTAACTCCCTAAAATGTAAGCAAATATCAGTCTTTCGTAAATCAGACATTGTATTCCTTAAGCTTTGTTTTCCTGAGCACAAGTGAGTGAGATTTTTCCGTTTTATATCCTGTGGCTTCATTTTTCATTAATATTCTTTCTTAGCCCCCAGCCCTGGTTTTTAACACAGAGTTTCTAAAACTCGTGCAATTTCCTAGGGGATGGAGTTGATAGAAATATCTTTTGTTATATATGGGATTAGTCTTTAGTTTCTGACACAAGAAGTTATAAGCCCCTTATAATCTCTGGAGTGATAAGAGTATTTTTTGTATGATTATGTGACTCTTGAGACTGGGGACCCCTGGAGAGCTTTAGAAGGAGTGCTGGTCTTTTGGAAAACCACAAGTTCTTGAAAGAATTGAAACTTTCAGCTCCTCCCCACCTCCAGAGAGGGGCACAGGGCTAGAGATCAATGACTTCATCAACCATGCCTGTGCACTGACCCCTTCATTTATACATCTTAGGGTTACAGAGCTTTGGAGTTGGTGAACACAAGGAACTGGGAGGGTGGCACACCTGGAGAAGGCATGGAGGTTCACGACACTCCGCTCGGCTACTGCTGGGCTTTGTCTTTTATAACAAACCAGAAATAATCAGTAAAATACTTTTCTGAGTTCTGTGCCTGGTTCTACAAAATTATAGAACTCAAAAAGCGGGTAGTGGGAAGCCCCCAGTTAATAGTTCATCAGTCAGAAGTTGGAGCGACTCAAGGCTCACAACTGGTTTCTGAAATGGGGACAATCTTGTGGATCTGAGCCTTGAACTTGAGAGGAGCTGATGCAAAATCTAGGTGAACTAAATTGTAGGACACCCAAGTGGTATCTGGAGCATTGAAGAATTGCTTGCTGCTGTAAGGAGAAGAAAACCTATACAACTGATGCTAGATGTGTTCTGTGGGCAAAGTGCAGCTTGGTTCGTATGTAGTGATTTACTTTGAATCTGCAGTAATAAAGGCGCAACATACACCAATTCTTTCCATTCCTCCCCTTCTCAGTATTGTGCTTTCCTGTTATCACAGTGTGTGTGTTTGATCTCCATGGTATTCTTGTGAGTAGTTCCCTAATTTCTTGCTGTTAATGAAACTTGACTCAATATACAGTTTTATGGTTTTGTATAAGGAAAGTAATAATAGCTAATATTTATGAAGAACATATGTATGAAGTACTATAGTACTTTATGTACCATAATCCTATATTTTATATGTTGTTATATTTCTCCTTTAACACAAAACCAAACTGACATTTAGAAGAAAATGTATGATGTTTTCCACTATTATATTATCAATATATAATAGAACCAAGACAAATGTAGAACTATTTGATTGTTCTAACTAAAAGTGATTTTTCTGTTATTATTAATAACAATCTTGTGAGGGGTTTCATACTTCTAAGAATAGATTATGCACATTCAGTGACATCATGTTGGGAGATTAAAATCAGCCATGGTGAGAATATTTACATCAAAGAAATTGACAGCATTGAAGGCTTCTCTCCTTCCCAGAGCTATTTCCCAACACACAATTAACATAGTTAACTGAAAAGGCAACCTAAACTAACATAAGGCAGTAACTGACCTAAACTAACAGAGTGAATGATCTTTTGGAATTGATGTGATATGTAACTGTCTGCATATGTTTGTGAGTTATTTAATGTCTAAGTACCCATCTACACCCACTCCTCAGCAGACTGTGAAATCCAAGCAGGTAGGAATTATATTTAATTCACCTAGAGACATTTAACTTCCTATTATAGTCCCTGACTTATAGTAGGCATCCAATGAATTCATTTTGAAAAAACATGTACTGCTTTTCATTAGCAATTAATATAATTATTAACTATTTATAGATTTATTATACCATGATTTTGAAATTTCTTGTTTACAGGCTTCATGTTATAATTTTATTTGTTACCACTTTGCTCAAGGAAAGTGAGAATCATGGCCTGTAGATGAGGTTTTGCTACAGCATAAAATCATCAGTTCTTACATTCAGACACCTGATCCAGTGCCTGTTTTTGCGTGTACCTCTAGCTAAAGAGTGCCTTTATATTTTTAAATGGTTAAAAGAAACACAAAAAAGAAAAATATTTTGTGACACTTGAAAGTTATACACAATCCCAATTTCAGTGTACATAAGTTTCAATGGAACAAAGTCACATTCACTCATTATGTATTGTCTGTGGCAGCGTTCACACTACAACTTGAATAATGGAAAGGTTGTGATACAGACCGTAGGCCTTGGCCTAAACAGTAGTTGCTATCATGCTGTTCACGGAGAAAGCTGGCAAAATCGTGATGCAGAGCATCGGACTCTTGCTGATTTTTTTCCCAGTGTAGCTGAGGTTGTTTTGGAGTGACAGCTGAGTTGTAGTAAACATGTTGCTTGTACTGAAGCAAAATCTGGCTCCCTGCTAGTGTTGCGGTCAAGGCTGTGGACCACAGTGTGTCGATTTGGTAGAGGGCTCGCTTTCCGTACCGAATGGACGCTAGGGAGGATCCCGGCTTTGCTCCTCTCTGGCCACGTGCCCTTGGATAGGTCACTTACCTTTTCGTGCCTCATTGGCCTAATCTTAGAATTGTTGTGAATGTTAAATCAATGTTAATATTTATATACTATGTTTTGGAGTTATATGATAGTTTCTATAGGGAGGTACACCTACTTTTGTTAGTATTTCTCAGTATCGCTGTAGATACATTAAGTGTATGAGAAAAAAATTCCAAGAACATTACCCTGCAATGTTCAACTTTGAAAACATCTCTCTGCTACCTTTCCAGAACTTTACTAGTACAAACTATTTTTAAATTCCAAATGTATAGATAGATGAGACTAAGTATTTTGTGATTATTTAACTTTAAAGCTCTTTGCTTCAGTTTACTGGTTATTTGGCTTTTGAGACAAGTCCATGACATCTTTAAGTCTTAGTATCTCATGTCTAAATTGGGTTAAATAATAGAATTACCTTAGGTCAAGGAGAATTGAATGAAATCATATATTGACAGCATACTCCCAACTACAAACAATTAATGTTAGTTGCTCTTTTGTGGGTAGTAAGTCATTTGAACCTACCTCCCAATTCCACAGCAATGCTAGAGTGATGGACACTTCTGAGATTTAATAATGATGCTCTTATATGTAAATACAATGTTACTAATTGATTCACTCATAATAACAAACTATCTGAGGACAAAACTCTGTCTGAGCATTTTATTAGTGCCTTTAGTGTTTATCAGGAGACAGAGTACACAGTAAAGATCAATGAATGTGTGATGAATAAAAAAATGAATAAAAAACTGAATGAATGAAAGAGGAGATGTTTCTACAATGGTCAACTTCTGACATGCAGCTGAAAGTCTTCTTTTTTCTCAGTGTGTCTACCCATCTATAAAGTCATTTTATCACATAATCACATTTATTTTTATAACAGCCATTACGTTTTCTATGAAACACATGTTCTCCAACTTTACCATTACTATGTATATGCTTAAATTTCAACTCCCATCAAGGTAAGAATTTGGAGTGCTGGCCATTTTTTCCACATTAGGATGTGTAAATATTCTAATTTTTAACTCAAGACAAAATGTAAAAAAAAAAAAAAAAAAAAAAAACCCAAAAACAAACAGAGACAGTAAAAAAGAAAAAAATATAAAAGCAAAGTGCCTTCTAATGGACAGTGATGTACTACCATGGTTAGGTTATCTGTAATTCCCCAAACCCTCTTGATTCTATACTTATGGTCCAGACCTTGACCAAAGTACAGAAAGTAGTCAATGAGGCCACTAAACATCCGGCTGTCTTTCTCTCACCTTCCCTCTTCTAGTTCCCTACGGCACAATTTACCATTGGATATCACTTTAAGATACCGACCCATTCTCTTCCTAAGTCAAAGCTAATAAATTCAGAATGCATTTCATTATCTTTTTCACCAACTAGGGGCCCTTACTGCTGAAAGAACTACAAAACCAGAAGTTTCACTGAATGTCTATGTTCAGCCACAAGGGGCAAGATCCCTTTCCTGCTTTCTCCCCACAAGCTTTGACCCTGTGTGGTACCCAAATGCTTTCTTATTTTGTAGGTTAGTATTCAGGTTTCTTATGAGGATTTGGGCTCATTATTTAGTGCCCATCTGCTTTCCTGAACATTGTACAGACAGAGAAACCCTAACCGTCACTTCTCTAGTCGCTCCCCAAGGGAAAATACAATATCCTTTTTCTTTATATTTTCTCTCTCCCTGACCTCAATTGTCACACAGCTAAAATTACAATGATGTTCACTTTCCTGCTGTCTGTAATGTTATGTCTCACTAGCCTGTTTTAATCTCCTTTCTTCAACTTCTTCCCACAGTTTCCCATCCAAGCATGCCTATCTGATGAACCAAATGCACATTGGACCATCAGCTAGGGACACATTCTGTACATCTGGGACACAACTCTTAATCACTGCTGCATCTGTTTGCACTTCCTTCTCACACTCCCATCCATGTGGCCTAGTCTCAGCGATGGCCCATTAAAATCCAAAATCGTACTACAACAGTACTGAGAAAGTTAGATGGATGACCTTATTTTCATTATTCGAACCATTCAGAAAATCAGAACTGCCCCAGCTTCTTCAAACCTTTAATATTCTGCTGCTTCAAACTTAAGATGGACAAAAGTGCATATGCTGTTAAGACTTCTTAAATTTATTGGGCTCCCTCCTCCCCACTTCTTTACAATGAATTTAATACTTTTAACATTTATATTACAGTGAAAATAATGTGTTTTATGTTCCTGCTCATAAGATGTGATATCACCCACAAACATCAAGTTTGAGGGTTTTTTCATATTATGAAGGCAATACTTGCATGTCATGGAAATTTTTACAAGATTATAAGAGGAATATAAAAACAGACAGTATTTACTGATCTCTTAGTATATGCTATGCAATATGCTACTCACATAAATTTATTTAATCTCAAAACTTACATAAAATATTAACTACTTTATTTTTTTATATGGGTAAAATGAAGCACAGCAAAAATAATTAATTTGCAGAGATCATACAACTTTTATGAAAGAGTTAGCATTTTATAGGAAATAAATAATATTTTATTAAAGTTTATTTTAGATAAACTTTAAAAATTCCATATCATATATTCACATAGTCATACTATACTGAATTTAGGAATGTCCCTATTTCTGAAAATTTTCCTATTTTTTCTGTTGTTATAAAAATTCACGTAACATTTGAGATATAATTCTGATATTCACTCTTACTAAATTAGTTTCTTAAAGAAAAAAGTATTCATCTGTTAAGTTTTTCTTTCTAATTTATCCCTGTTAATAACATTTAATATAGTGACTTAAACATAATGTAGTAGGGATCAATAATTGTTTCTGGAATGATTGGTTAACCACTACATTATTAAGCTTAGGGTTTTATCAGGCACACATTTGAAGCTGACATGAAGCTTAGGTTTTCCTAAGCTAATATCTGAGGTCTCCTGTGGCCATTACCAGTGGCACAAACCTGAGGGGAATGAGTCTTTGATTTCACCCAGTGCTCTATACTGTATGTGTTAACATGTTTATGCTTAGCAAGTTTTCAGGGTTTTTCATTTTGGATTTTGCCTTTCTCCAATATTATTTACAGCCTCACTGAGTTTCTGAGTCTCTAAAGATTCCATCCATGCTAACCACTGATTGTGCACTACCACAATGGCAGACTCAAGGTTCCAGACCCTTTTGAGAATCAATGCACTTTCTGATAACTTGGGTATTCTTATGTATAAATGGATAAATAATATAAATATGGAGAAGTTTCACAGTGACCTTAATATGATGTATACAAAAAGAGAGAAATAAAAAAGAACTTTATTTAGAAGAAAAATTAAACTCAGCCCCTCTACTTTATCTAATGGTACCTTAGCATTTTTTAGCTATTTTTAAAAGTAAAAAAATTATGAAAGTTTATTTTGCATTTATCATTTTGTAATTAAGTGTGGTTATTTACTTCTCTATTTTTAACAAAATTATCTTGGAGAATTTCCAGCCATGACATTTTCAGACACCACTTGTTGAAGCTAAAATAAGGTTCTTAGAACAAAGCTGTATTTTTCACTTAAATGATCAGTTTTCTTGCAGAACTGTGAATCCTGGTCACAATGTCCTTGTAAAATCATCCTCATGTTATCTCCCAAACATTATGTTCAAGGAGCTGTGCACATGGCAAACTGAATTTGCTATTATCAGACATCTCATTTTATTTAACATTTAGTTACCCATAAACATGTTACAACTTCTTATTTTTTTCTTACATGTGTACTACTTTAAGAAAAATCTGAATGCTTGAGTTTATTTTTGAAGCTTTGTAAATCATGATGATATATTAGGGTTTCTTGTTTAGATAATTTTTCTTAAGTTTTTTTAAAACCTCAAAAAATTTTTTTGTCTAGGCTTTACATTCTATACTACATAAAGTATGACACATATTTATTATTATTGAAACAAAGACTCCTTGCCTGATTTACTATTCTAAAACATATTTTATTGATTTATGTTTAGAGACAAGGGAAGAGGGGGAGAAAGAGAAGGAGAGAAACATTGATGTGAGAGAGAAACATTGATCTCCTACGTGCCCAGCAGAGCACCCGAACCCGCATCCCAGGTGTGTGCCCTGACCAAAAATCAAACTGGAGACCTTCTGCTCGGTGGGATGATGCCCAACCAACTGAGCCACAGGGTCAGGGCTGACTGACTATTTTTTTTTAATGAAACTTTACTTCTAAATATATTATCCTCAGTATTTTCAAAAAAATTAAGCATCCTCTATAGCAGAGCTTTTAAAACATTCTATTCTAAATATCCTAATTTTTATTTGTTAAATTTGATGATATATTTACAAAACTTTTGCAAATAGCAAAAAAAAAATGTTTTAGTGGAAAAAATAGATTGCAATTCAGAATTCCTGGGTTTTAACCCTAGTGTTTCTTCCCCACTGAATGCACTTTTGCAACTCACTTTGTAGCTGAGATTTTGCTATTATTTGTACAAGTGTCATAATAATAATATTTTTCAATAGTAAAAACATTTGGACAAATATATTACACAGAACACTTAGAAAGCAAGAACCAAGCACCTAATAAATGTTTAAACCAGCTATGTTAATAGTAGGTTACTCTTTTTATTAAAGTTACTTGGAAAACTGCTAAGTGCCACTTTGTAACTGTATGTGCCTTGATCGGTGCTGACCCATGTTCAAGCATCTTCTTGAGGCAGAGTGTTGCTTAAACAAGTCTGACTATGCATGAGGATGGTACTGGCCACCAGCTAAACAGTGCAGTATGAGTAATCTTTAGCTAGGAACCCTGCTGTTTCCTTCTATGAATTTCTACCAGAAAAAAAAGCTAATTCTGCTTTCTTCTTCTAGCCTATAAGAAGAAAGTATAAAGCTGTTTCAAGTTATGGAAACTGTTGCTTCTTTGTTTCTCTAAATTTACCCAGAATACCCACTAATGATAAACATGGGATGCCTTCTTTTGAAACATGATGGTTGTTAGTAATTACTAGCTTCATCTCAAAAATATCTTGCCTAGCAATGTTAATATTTAAAATACCTAAACCATGATCAAATTTCCTAGGTTTGCATTGGACACACACTGTATCTTACATGTATTCATGGGTTCCACTTGCTACGTGGGACCACTGGAAACCTGCAGGGCCATTTAAAAATTATTTTATGTGCTTTCTTTTTAATAGTTGGAGAAGACCTGAAATGGATCGAGACCTTAAAGGAATGTAAAATTTTCAGTTTGGGATTTGTTCAAATTACTCTAAAATGGATGAATAGTCTCAGCCCTATTGCTCAATAAATACCGTTGAAGTGACACAGAACAAAGAATGGATGCACCTGCTCCAACCCATTTTCCTTCAGCTCATAAATGAGCCTTCTATTGTTTAATAATGTGGCAAGGATTAAATTATGCAACCCTTTTTAATTTAGGCATTGAGCTTTAATGTCGGATTTAAATAAGTTTTGCAATGTTTCCAATGCTTAGATGTAGAACACATTTAAATAAACAAACAAACAAACAAACAAACACACACACACACAGAGGAAAAGAAGACTAGCATTGGTTTTAATTAGCACTGGGACCTCGAGTTGAGTTTCTTGGCTTGCACTTGCTCACACGTCTGACCCGGGGAAGTTTCTGAATAACATGGTATTGTCCAAGGACAATGATAGGAGAGAATGAGCAGAAAATGCATCCCAAAGCAGAGGAGAGAATATTCTGCCAGGTTTTTCCAAATTAAAATGGACAGCAATACTTTGTAAAATCCTCATTTGCTGTAACTCCATATTCATTGTGTTGCATTTGAAAAGTCAGATTAATTGTTGGCAGACATTTGATTAAAAAAATAAAAGACATTCATTTCCTGCTGTATTGGTCATAGAGACCATATACCATTGCCAGTCTAGCTAAAAGTCATCACTGCATGGAGTCACCTGAAAAGATTTGCTTCGCACACAGCATTCCCACTTCTCAGGTATTTTTCAAGAAGAGGCAGTCTCGCCTCTATATATCACAGATGCAATAGTTTCTGAGGTCTCTGGACCAAAGTGGCTGCTTTTTCCATCAAGTATCAATCATCACATCTGCTCTCCTGTAACGTATGAATTTAGAGCATGCAGCGATGTGATTGTATTTTTATGATCTCTTTGGAAATCTTAGTGATATCTTAAAGCCAGTAATCATATTTATCTGAGGGGATACAAGCAAAGCAAAAAAGTAGGTGACATTTAAAGTTATTGTGAAAAGTGAAAATGTAAAAACATATATATTAATCTGATCCATTATTCCAAGATGCATATGGGCTTGTTCCTCTCTGTCTCCATGATACTTGACTTACTGAGGTGTTAGAGCTGGCAACATCATCTAGCTAATTTACTTGTATAAGCCTTCATTTACTCAACTACCTGTATAAGGTTTCTCCACTTGAAGTGGACTAATGGAATTTGAGAACATGAGCTATAAGAAACTGTGCATTTACTTCAGCACTTACCAATAAATGTCCTTGCCTGGTAGGTGCTCAATAATATTTGCTGAATAACATTGCGTAATTTTTAATCTAGAAAGATCAGAGATTTTAACTTTATAGATAAGGCATGTCACTTTCCTGGGGTCACCTAAACAGCCACTGGAGAACCTGTATGAGCTACCCCCCATCAGGCCTCACCTTCACCTAATACTCATCTTCTTGACTCTCAATTGGCTTCAGTCATTGCTGTGATTTAACATCTTATTTTCCTTTTGGTAACATCTTTATTCTTTACTATTTTTTGTCCAGTTTACTACTTTTTCTTAATATCTGTATAGTAGGGAAATATTAACTTTTTGAAATGTATAAAAGGTGTTATTATTAAATTACTGGTTCAATATGCAAAAGTACTCTAAGCCATATGGTGCTTAATTCCAACTATTCCCTTCAGAATGAAATAGGCTGTTTAACTTATGAACTCTTCCCTCTCTCAAATAAATAGGCAGAGAGAACTGGGAAATTGTTTTGTTTTGTTTTGTTTTTTTTAATGTGTCACAGGTTGTTCTTTTTTCAGCTTTTTAAAGTAATTATTTATTTTTCAGTTTCAGTTGGCATGCGGTATTATATTAGTTTCAGGTGCACACCCCGGGGTACAGTTCTGCTGGGCCTGTAGGTGCCCAGTACAGCCACGCTGTGAACTCAGGCCTGTTGCTTCTAGTGCCAGGTCAGGGGCCATTTAGCAAGTGGTATGGGACATGCTAAGGCCATATGATGCTCTTTGAGAGATTTTAGGAAAGTCTGAAGCATGAGCCAAGATAGGTCATTTGCATGGAAAAGCCAATGGAAACAGCTTGGCTTGTTTGGGTGAGGTTGCAAGTTGGATGGGGTGGTGGTCTTGGGAAATCGCCAGGGTGGGGTGAACAGTGTGGATCATGCTGATGGACACTCAGATATCATGCTCACCTGCTGGCTCTTTGTGCTTGGAGGTGGGTCTCAGAAAAGGAACAATTGCCTCTGCAAGCATTTTTGTGGGGCAGAAAGCTGTCCCCTCCCACTCAGCTCTTGCCTTCATACCAGACATTTCAGTGCCTCCTTGTATGTCCCTAGTACTTTTCAAGCTACTGCCCCAAAGCTGGAGCTCAGAGGGAATGAGTCTGAGTATGCCTGTGCAAGAGTCCTTCAGAAGAACTGCGTGGGCCTCCAGAAGCATTTCATTCACTCAGCCTTAACCCCCACTGCTTTTTACAGCCAGAAGTTATGGAGACTTCTCTTCCCAGCACTGGAACCCTGGGCTGAGCAGCCTGCTGTCGGGCTGGGACCCCTCACTCCTCAAGAATGACCTCCACAGCCAAGATATCGCTCCAAATTTTTATCTGCCACATGTGGATGTGGGACCAGCCTGTTCTACTTCTCTTTTTACCCATTTTCAATGTGACTTCTTCTTTAAATCCCTAGTTGTAGATTTCCATTCAGCTGGATTTCAGGTGATTCTGAAGGATGATTGTTTTGTAGTTTAGTTATAATTTTGGTGTCCAAGTTGTTCATGCTGTTAGAATTTCTGCTTGCCTAATAATTATGCATATGACTTAATTTTGCTGATATTTCAAAAGGTACCAGGGAAAGGTTCTAGTAGCTCTGACTGGTCTCTCTTAGGATAAAGAACAAAGTGATTCGTATTTATGATGATGTTAGGACAACAGGCAGGGAGCATGAACTCAAACTCCAAGATGTAGCAAGAATAACTCAAACTACTACAGCTACATTATTTTTAAAAACTGCTAATTCGGTAGCAGGGCCTTTTGTCACAGATCCCTCTAATTAAAAATGTTATTTTGATGAATAACTTCTCTGAAAGAGAGAGTGCTCCAGACAACTGAATTGAATTTATTCGGGCTCTCGTAATAGGGAGAATATGCCAACCCAAGATGGGAGTGTGTCAGCAGGATGGTTGCCTGAAACTCTTACAGGGACAGGTAAACAAGTTGCAGGTGGAGTTTTGGAAGTTGCTATTGTTCTATAGCTGTTTAAATAGGAAATGTTTATCTCTATGGTAACTAGAGAGTTTCAAGGGGAAAGACTTCTCATTTTAGTCGATTACTCTTGAAACAAAGAATGGGAAATTAGCTAGGCATGAAGGCCACATGGCCTGTGTCTGGTCTTGTCAGCAGATTAAGACAAAAGGGCAAGGTCTGTATTCAGCCTTGTCATTTCTAAAGGAGTGCTTGTTTTGAAGACAGAGATGTGTATGAACCACAATGAAAATCTTCCAGCCTTCCTGGGTAAAGTTTGCCTTGGAGAGAAGGTCTGTTGCCCTTCCACTGCCTGGCCCCCTTTCTTTAAGACGTAAATATTAGACTGACCTATTTAATTATCTTAAGACATACATATTGGTTTTCTGAGGTTGCTATAACAGATTCCTACAAACCTACAAAACAACAGATTTTTTTCTCACAATTCTGGAGGCCAGAGCCTGAAATCAGGGTCACTGAGCCAAAACCAAGGTATTGGCAGAGTTGTGCTCCCTCCAGAGGCGCCAAGGAAAATTGGTTTCTTGCTGTTTTCAGCTTTTGGCAGCTTCTCTGTTCCTTGGCTTGTGCCCTCACCCCCAATCTTTAGGGCCAGCATCTGTGAATTGCTCTCTGCTTTCATCTCACCACTGTCTCCTCTGTGTGCATATGTGTGCCCGTGTGTGCCCGTGTGTGTGTGTGTGTGTGTGTGTGTGTGTGTGTGAAATCTTCTTCCTCCCTCTCGTACGCACACTTGGGATTTTATTTAGGGCCCACCAGGATAATCCAGGTTAATCTCCCTATCTCAAGATCCTTAACTCAATCATATGCAAAGACCATTTTTTTGTAAGTCACATTTATAAATTCCAGGATTAAGCTCTAATATTTTGGGGGACATAATCTAGCCTATTGCAGAAGCATGCATTTATTTCCCCAAATTCCTACAGGGAATAAGTAGTAAAGAATTCTAATCTGGATTGGACACTTTGTTTTATCCTTAGCTGTGTGTTAATACAACAAAGGGCCACTATATATTTTTCAGAGGTTTGTAACATCCATTATTCCATTACTTCTGTGCCAATGTTTAGAAAGTAATTGGCAGCATTGTAACTTTACCAATGAGAAATAAAAGACAAATCGGTTTTGTCTGTGCTTTCCAAGCTCTGGTCCACAGACAACTGGTGCACAGACAAATGTGATGAAGTTTTCAACAGCCCAGAGACATAGAAAAGTGACATGGATAAATGAAATAAGTACTTACTTATTAGTGACATTTCCACGAATCAATCTCTTTCTCTCATTCCCCCTCCCATATCCCTTTAAAGAATGAACACTTATTTTGATATTGGATTGTTTCAATATTTTGGATGTTAAAATGTCCCTCCCTTTTTTATGAAATAGTGCTGAAACATCCGTTCTATTTGTCCGTTTATTTGTTTTAATATCAAAATTTATATTGGCCTTTCAGATTTTCTGTTATAACTACTTCATTTTACACTTTCATAAAACATCACAGTCCTGAAAACTCTATGTACACGAACTTACCACGTTGTCACAGCTAGCATGTGGTGGCGCTGTGATTCAAATTCATTCACGTGGCTCCAAAGCCTGTTTGTTCCCATTGCAAAGCAGTCCTGCTGATTATGGGGGAAAGAAAGTATGATACCTCCATCCTCCACCCCCCTATCCACGCCCCCCCCACCCCGTTACTGTGCGTTGTTTTTGTGCAAAGAGATAGTAATTAACAAAACAGAGTCGGCCTAATTTACAACTCTATGTTTCCCTGCCTGTGTCAGGTTGTGCTGCTACATTTTGACAGACTGGTGTCCATTGTCAAAAGGAACAAAAATCAACAGATTCTGCTGGTGGTGTTGGAGGAGGTATGTGTGTAAGAAACAGG
This sequence comes from Glossophaga mutica, assembly GCA_039655065.1. Lineage (NCBI taxonomy): Eukaryota > Metazoa > Chordata > Mammalia > Chiroptera > Phyllostomidae > Glossophaga > Glossophaga mutica. The sequence continues at coordinate 28,946,290 of CM077308.1, forward strand.
GAGTGTAATCATTTTAATAAAGACGCTTTCACGGTTCATCTCGTTTCATAATTCACAGAGCCAGCAGTGCCCTTCCCCAGGCCTTCTGTATAATTGAATGGAGGGGCTGCATACGGAAGGAGATGAGTTTGTGCATGCTTCCCTAATCAAACTGCATATTTCATTACCTGGCTTTCCTGATGCAGGTAGTTTGTTAATGTTGTTGAAATTTTACATAATTGAGGTGATAGAAGTGGTTTGCAAGGTGTGCCTACTCTTTGATTTTCCTCTCTTGCACAGTGTTTAAGCTTAGGTATTTTAACGTTTTTTTAATAAAGGACTTTTTTTGAGAAACAATCATCCTGTGCCTCGTTACACCTATATTCATGCTTTATAAAGTCAGACTATATTTTGACTTTATCTTACATGAACAAAGAAAAGCAGGATCTAAAAATTTACTTTTCTTTAAGAGAGCTAACTTGGAGTTTGTAGGGTAAACAGAGACATTCAGACTCCCTCACTCAGATGTCTGGGCAACTAAGATAAGCAGCCTTCCCTTAACCTTGAGACTGGGCCCTGCAGTCTCAGAATCACACTTTGTTATATAGTATCTTGGCACCCTGCCAGCTTTGTGTGCATTTAGGATACAAGGGAGTTGGGCCTGTGTGACACCTGGCTTGTGGCAAGGGTGAGTGGCCCCACCCTAGAATAAAGGCATTCCAGACATCCTAATGGCTCTACATATATCTTTCCGATTCCCCCAATACCAAGTAAACCTGCCCAGCCTTGAATGGCCGCAACACAGAGTTCAATTTGACAAAGGATGTAGAAGGATCCTGTTCCCAGGCATTGTTTCATTTGAAAAATCATATTTAGGAAAGTATGCGAACTTGTGTATTGCCCTGTAGGCAAGCTCTGTAAAGATAAGATGTTTCTTTGTACCTGGCTATCTCTCTGGGAAAGTGATACATCAACCAGACTCCTATTTAAAAGGGGAAGAAATGAATTAAGAGATAGGCAGGTGTGCATTTGTGATATTTCAATCCCGACTGAAATAAATGAAACAAGAAAGAGAGATGAAGAGGGCAAGGGGAGGGGGAGGAAGAAAGGCAGAACTGTATTACTATCAGGTGTCAAATACTTTAAACATCTCTGCTTATACCACTTAAAACAATGACAAAAGTTACATATTGTCATCCTGGTTTTACTCCTGATAAAACTAAAATCCGAAGCAATTAACTAACTTGCCTAAGGCCAAACAGCGAGTAAGCAGCAGGCCTGAAATTTGAACCCAGATGTCTGATGCCCGTACTCTACCCGATGCAGAAGAGAAGAGCCAGACAGCGTTGGAAGATCTGACTTCTCCCTGTTTTAATTGTGACTTTCATGCTTTAATTTCAGTAACACTTGATATTAAGATCTTCGATTCTTTTGAATCTTATTTTACAATCTGATTTTCTCCGGTGATATAAATAAGTTGTTTTTAACAGCAATGATCACTCAAGCTAAGAAACCTTGAAGTTGCTTTTTATATCTTCTGCATCATCCCCACCCCCGGTATCTAATCAATTAGCATATACTATTAGTTTGGGTTTTAAAAGTGGTTGTTCCTCTCTCTTCTCATTGTTACCACCTCAGGCTAAGTCGCTATCCTCTCTACTGCATTTCTATTAATAGCCCTCCACCACCTCTCCCAGTTCCCCTTATTATCCCCTTCCACACCACCCATTCTTTATTCAGAGGCTTTCATAGTCCCCATAGCTTCTCTTCTAAAGGTCAAAATATATTAACATTTCTTCATACGTTCACAGGTCCCTGCCTGCCCTGACTTCTCTATGTATGATCTAATGACAGTGTTATTTCTGTTTCTAAATTTTATCAAACTTCTTCCCACCACAGAAGACAATTGTTTCATTGCTTTTAGAGAGAGAGAGAGGAAGGGAGAGAGAGAAATATCAAGGAGAGGAGAGAGACACCTTGATTGATTTGTTGCTTCCCACATGTACCAGGACAGGTGTCAGTGCTGGACCAGGGATCATTTGTTTCTAGACCGGGGGTTGCACAAGACCACTCCCAGACCAGAGATTGAACTTGTGATCTAGGTATGTGCCCTGACCAGAATTGAACCTGAAACCTTTCCATTATGGGACCAGCGGCCTATGTTCCAAGAAACTAAGCTACACCAGCCAGGGCCCCACCACAGAATATTAATGTGATGTTTTCTCCACCTGGATCATTCTTCCCAAGCTAAGGTATGTCTCTTACTTACACTCCACTTCTTTCCCCCAAACCCCATGACCCCAGATGCTAGAATGGACTTTGTTATATATGAGGTCTATCTGGAAAAAGTCCAGCTATTGTTAATATAACAAGAATGTTTTGCACGACATGAGTGTAACCTGGCAGCCAAGGAGAGTGGACTGAAATGCACATGCAAGAAAAATGATGGCTTCACTGTACTAGTCAGTGGGGGCGGTAGATGTCCTTGAGTGGTGTGTGGCCAACACATTCAAAATGACTGAGCGACTAGAGCAATGAATTTGCATCAAATTTTGTGTTAAGCTTGCACACCATCTCTCTGCAGAAAGTATTTGGATGACTCAGAAGGCTGCTGCTATGGGCTACTGGTGATTGGCAACTTCGTCATGACAACGTGCCTGCTCATGCATCTTATGCAGCATTTTTTTTTCCAAATCATCACATCACCCAGGTGACTCAGCCCCCCTACAGCCCAGATTTGGGGCCTTTCCTAAAACTGAAGTCACCTTTGTAAAGGAAGAGATTTCAGACCTTTAATGAGATTAAGGAAAACACGATGGGGCAGCTGATGGAGATTGGGAGAACTGTGTGAGGTCCCAGGGTGCCTACTTTGAAGGCGACTGAGGCATGCTGTGCACAATGTTTTTTATATCTTGTATCTTCTTCAGTGAATGTCTCTATTTTTCACAGTATATGGCTGGATACTTTCTGGACAACCTTGATGTTTCTTCAACAGTTTCAGATAACTTACTCAAGTTGTAACTAATTAATTACCCTAAAATTATTTGTCTCATTGGGTAGTTCCATTTGTACCACAAAGTTCATAAAGGCAAACTATGTCTGTTTTGTTCACTGCTGTATCCCAGTGAATATAGAAAATATAGCACCTAGTAAGTACAAAATACTCCAAAAAACCCTCCAAAAACTAAACTAAATTAAAATAGCAAGTCATTTCCAGGTGATGAAAGCATAATGATCAGAGGCTGTTTGTTAATAGAGTTTAAGATAGAACTATCCTAGTTCTTTCTTCCTTAATTTCCACTTTAATATGTGTTCTATAGAAACAGCCTTATAAAGCAGTTACTACAAAGGGGCAAGTCAGGTGATCTATTAACACATTCCCTTAATCTACTCTAGGCAACTCTTTTGAAGTGCTTAGTCTGTATAGAAATCAATAAGGTAAAATGTCTTCTGTCACTGAAAAGACTATCATGTATTCATAGAAAATAATGAGTGGTTGTCTTCCATGGAGATGAAAGATGAGTGATAAGCTTGGGGGTAATTTTTGGACAGGCATTCTAGACTTCAGATTTTCACAGGGGCTGAACTCTTCTGGCGAAATATTCACACTCAGAAGAATGTTCACATGATTATCCAATCTGCCTTCAGCACAGAGATTACTTTCATTCTGTTTCTGTTCTCCACACACACAGGGTTTGCATTTCTATACCAGTCTTCCAGGCTATCATTGATCAGCATGTCAACTGGGAAGAAATCTAAAAAGACTGACACAATGTTCATTAGGTTTCTGTAGAGAAGGAGAACATGAGTGTTCTCAAAGATGCTTCTAGCTTTTAACAAGCAACAAAGCAGAACATGAACCACTGCAAGCAAGAGAGAAGATATCACTTATCTGATTTTAGCTTCTATTTCATTGTCAGTAAGGATGAGTGAGTTTAAATTTTGATGTACCATCTATGTCACTGGTAGAAATGGTTCAGTAGATTGATAGTTTGTCTTCTTAAATACTAAATGTTTTAGGAATTTCTTTGTTCAGTGGCCTGATAGAGTCTTATTAATTGCACATGTCACTGAGCAGTGGTTCTTCAATAAACTGGTATATTTTCCAGTATAGGAGATATATTTAGAGATTTTAAACTCGGCAGAAAACTCATGGCATTGGATTGCAACCACTACTTATTTTGTTATAGATTTTCCATTCTGAAGAATGATTTGAGAACTTTATATTTTCACAGGACAAATGGAATGTCATGATTTTTATTGCACGGTATCATCTAATGTCCCCTAATCTGTCAGTTGCACACACCTAAATTGTGTTTAATGTTCTGTATACTGTGTTCGTGTCTGTTTGCTCCTAGGAGATGCCATAACCTGTATAGATGGCTATTTATGAGATAGTACAAACCTGGACAAAAACAGAGCATATAAATGCCATAGGAAGGTGATGCTTTGGTTTTGTGGTAGAAGGGTAAGGACAAAAAAGAGCATTAAGGATAGAGTTCTATATTTGTAGAAGGCCCCAGGTATAAAAAAAATGTGCAAAGTAGCATAACGAGCCAGAAGGAACTGGGTCCATGACTACAACTCCATTTAATGACTGCAGTCTATTGGCTATGCTCCAAGTCTGGTGAGGGGAGGGTGGATTTTTCCCATGATACCTGCCAGGTAAAGACTTCAAAACTTCCTGTGTTTGGGTTTGAAAAGTCACAGGTAGGTTTGTTTGTTTTTTGCTAGGGACCAAGTAGTCTTCATTTTCCTGTCTTTGAATATGGAAATATCAAATACCTGAAAAATAATAGTTTCCTTTCTCCTAGAACAGTTCTATACTGAGAAAATGGAGAAAGGGAAAAGAGCAAGTAAAAGAATAGATACATTCAGCTTGGTGGGCAGTATCACATACCTGTAAGTCTCTCCTGAGTGTTGCTGACTAGAAGCTGGGGGAAAGCAAGTAGCTAATCAAAACTACAGATAGTATGTCTGCTATGTGTAGGAAATATTGTAGAACAACTTTTTTAAAGTTTTAATGTCATGCAATGTCAGTGTTTTTACAGGGCTATTAAAAAAATCCACTTGTTAATTAAGGATTTTGGGAGGCACTTCTATTCTGACATTCACCTCTGATACTGACAGTTGGAAAAGCAATGAGTAGACAAATATTTTTGAAAAGGAGAATGGCCTCCATTACAGAACTATGACTTAGGAATTGGCCATATTTAGGCAAATGTGGAGGGAACTAGACAGGAGACAGGGAGGCAAGGTAGGATGCCATGTGTATAGTTCAGGTAAAGATGACATGTCCCAAAGTAAAAGAGTTACAATGGAAATGAATGGTAATACATAGTACAGGTATATTTCAGAATTTAGTGTGTATATGGTTTGATAATTGAATTTGTCCAAGATTGAAAAATAATAAAAATAAGGAAAGGAAATATAATAAGAGATCTGATTTTAGAAAGACTTGAGTTGGTTTTCTGAATCTAACATTTACTGCCAGATGTATGCATGACCTTAAGTCTTACACTTTTCTTAGTCTTAGTTTCCTCATCAATAAAAAGAGAAAATTATTACAAAACTGCTTAGACTAGTTGTGAAGTTTAAATATATTATAGAGGATCAGTAAATGTCAGTGTGTGTGGGATGCTATATAATGTAATCATGGATATTTCAGTGTGATTATTAATCATCTTTTTAAGGAAATGTGATTATTTCCAGAATTCTGAGTTTCTGCGCAGTGTAAAAACAGTCACAGGGCAAGAAATGATGATGTTATATGCCATTTATACTCTGTGAACAAATCACTAATGACAATACTCAGATTTTCAAGTTCACATCTTCAAGCATAATATATTGTCCTTATTAGGTATAATTATTAATATTTGAATGTATACTTTGTGCTTACAATGATATTCTGGCAAATTGAATCCTTAATTGTTCAATAATAAACTGATTTAAGATAAAATTAGCCAAGTATGAAGATATAAAAATGCGATGCCTTAACAAGAAACAGTGGGCATTGCATGCTGCCAACAAAATTATTTTTCTCGTCATCATGCCTTTGTATTAAGAAAATTGGCCTTTACAGATGTAAAGGAATAATCCAAATATGTAAATTGGAATAAGTAGACATGTTGCACAAGTAAATGTGATATGTAATTTTATATTGACCTCTACTGAGAATAGAGGGTTGGGCAAAAATAAGTTTAGAATTGTGAGTACAAGAATCACAGAGTTTATTCTTGTATTGTTATTTATTAATTATCATATTATTTTCCATACTAACACCTGTAAGCCTACTTTTGCCCCACCCTGTACAATCTCTTTCTACTATTACTTTTTTGAGATGACCTGGCTCTTTCGGTAAAAATGCTGTGCTACATGTGTGATTATCCCTCAAGTCTCCAGTTCCTTCATTTAATGTCATAGGTATTATGTAAATACAGTCATGAACAGTTATTCACACTACTATATAAGTGCTGATAATCATTCAATATTCTTCTTGTTAGTATAGAACCCTGATGACAAAATAGTTGATTGCAAAGGTGAGAAATAAGGTGTAGATGCAGGTAAAACCAGAATGGCAACATGTTGAAAGCTGGTAAAGGTGATGGTATTATGCTGATTTTGTATAGATTTGAAATTTTTGCTTTAAAAAGTAAAAAAAAAAAAAATAGTATTTACTTTGGAGTCAGCTAGATCTAAGTTCCACTCTGGGGTTCATTGGTGACTAGTTTTATAACCTTGGACACGTATCAATTTTTCCAAACTTTAATGTCTTTATCTGTAAAATGAGGGTCATATTCTTTTATAGAAGGCTGCTATAAGGACAGGATGGATAATGGGTAACAGTTTTCATAATCTAAGCATAGTGCAGAGCTATTGTTTTCCAATATGGTGTTTTGTGTGTGTGTGTGTGAATGAGAAAAGATGTCCTTTCTCAAAACATCTCCCTGTTAGATCTGTCAAAGAAAATTATTTATAAAAATTTATGGGGAATGTTTCAAGATGGCATGTAAGAAGGCCCATAACGCCCCTCTCCCCATTGACACAACAGGTTTGCATCAACATACGGAACAATTTCCTCTGAAAAAGGCTAGACAATTGGATGAACAGAGCCTCTGTGACAAAGGATAGGAGGGCGGCATCAAGGCAAGTCGGAGAGGAAGGGGCGTGGTCTAAACAACAACCATCCCACCCAGGCACGGAGATCCACAAACAGAAGGTGTCTCAAAAGTACAGAACTTCCCCCCGGGGATCGTGTTGCACATCAGGCACCCCAACCCTTAGATCCCACACAGGAGAGATAAAGCCCCTAAATGCCTGGTTTTGAAAACCTATTCCAGGAATTAAATTCCAGGAAGAGAATATATGATTAAGATGGCTTAGATGAGGTCTCATCCTTGTTTTCTGTCATGATGATGGAATGAAGAAATTAGATCCTTGGCTTATACTATAACACTTTAGGCCTCCCTACCCCTTTCTATAAGGCAATACAACATGGAACCAAAAATTTTTCAAATAAATGGCAGCAAATGCATGTGGGGGAAGAAAAGAGGGGTACTGAATAATTGCTAGAGATGGATTGGGAGAGAGAGAAGACTTTATCTCTTGTCCACATTTAAATCAACCTTCAAATAATGCATCTTCTTGAAAGCCACAGTGATACAGCATTGATGGCCAAGAGCGCCATCCCCACCAAATATAAATATCCTCTAGCTGGTGTGCTTCCATTTTCCTATGGGGCTTTCAAAGTTTTTCAGCTTTTTAAGAAGTTCAGGCAGAAATCATAGGCCTACCTAAAAAAGTGTGGCCTGTTTTACTGTGCCAATGAACCAAAATAAACTGATTCAAAACACCCATTAGAAGTGAAAATGCATTTTCTGTTTGAATCACAAAATGTACATTCAAAGAAAAAGTTAGCTATTTTAATAACACAAGTCTAATTTGCTAATTCAGACTAATTTTTTTGTGGGCAAATATGGTAATTAGAAAATTAAATTTAAAAAAATATCCTAAGGGACATGGAAAATGTGGTCAAAGACATTATTATCATATTAAATTTGAAAATAAACAAAATGTTTCTTGAGGCCTAGGGTCATGTGAACTGCACTGGAGGACTCGTACAGTTCTTCTCTGCTTACAGCATGCGTATTTCACCATTACCACGGGGTCTTTTCTAATTTGTTTTTGTTTTACACGTATATCTGTATGTGTGCACAAATCCAATGAGAATAATCAGTATACATACACGCATATCTGGATATATATGTGCATATATACAGTGATTATTCTCAGTATACACACATATATATGGATATATATGTGCATATATATATGGTGATTATTCTCATTGAATTTGCATAGCTAATTGACACAGAATTTTCTGGATTTGGCAATTTACAGTGCTAATGAGGCTGTGAGTTGGGATTAGGTTCAATGTAGAGAAAATGATTTCTCAAGTCATCCTCAAATTTTGGGATATTTTTCTACCACCCTCAAAATAAGAACATCATGTTTTCCTTTCAAGAAAATAAATTAATAGTTTTGCCATTCAAAAATCAGATTGACAAAATTGCTCAACAAGGAAAGTTTTTGTGGCCATCAGCATTCCCTCAGTGAGTTGCTACATGTCGTCCTGGAAGAGATTCCACAGTATGTTCTCAGTGTGGAATACACAGGTCGAATTGAAGTCTTCTTGTACTTTCATACAGAACTAGCTGGTTCTCGTTTGAAAGCAATTAATCTCTAAAAATTCACACCGTTATCTCCTGACAGTGAAATAATACATTCTTTGTAGATGAAGGTTTTCCTTTTATCAACAAAAATCTTTGTGATACATTTCTTAGTAAACTTAAAAATTTCAGAAATGAGATAAATGTTTACTTTTCCGTAACAAAAGATTTTATTCATATAGTTTTCAGATGTTGCTTGAATCACAGTTCAATATATTATTTTCTAAAATAACTGATTAGCCTGTGCACATAGTGTGTGGCACTCAAACTGCTGCATGATGTGGCTGTACCCAATATTAAAGCAGAAAACCGAATGTGAATTTATTTATTTACAAGTGTTTTCCTCATTTATTTTAAGAAACACATTTAAGAAATTATAACCTGCTCTGAAACTTTTGGATAAAGTAAAATGAAATTTTTCTCTTTAATGAAACTTATCTCATATGAAAAAGAATAAATAAGATCTGTGTTTGTTTTCATTTATAAAATCTGAGTTTTTCCTGGAGTGTTTAATCACTTTTTGGGCACAGAATCTGGCAGTGAAAACTAATAGATACAGATTTTTCAAATAACATATCATCACATAGACTTGAAACACCATTTCTTTTCTTGTCTACAACTCCTTTCTCACTTTATATTCACATGAACTTTAAAATTCTCAAATTGGCATTCAAAGTTCTACACTCTCTGGCCTATTAAATATCCAATGTCCTATTTCTTAGCTTTGTACAAACCATGGGCTTTGTCCAGGTCTGTGAATTCACTGTATTTGGCATAAACATATTCATTTTTCTGTCCAAAATCCCATCTTCAATATGAAGTCCCATAGAAAACTTTCTTATGAATTCCTGACACTATTGCCTGCATAGTGTCAGGGTTTGACTGTGATTGTCATGTTTTGCAGGAATATTTGAATATTTAATAGTTGTTGCTAAACCTCAGAAGGAAGAAAAAGTAATAATTAACTTTTTTCAGGAGACCTTCTTTTTATCCAAAATCAGAGGGAAAAAAGAAAATGATATCACAAGTGAAATGTAAACTCACAATTTTAGATATAAAGAGACAATTTCTCTCCAGATCCATACAAGCTGTTACAAAGGGTAGGAGCTTCTTTTTTTTTCTTTCTGCTGCATGAATTCCATAGTATAAATGCACCACAGAGAGAATTATGCTAAGTGAAATAAGCCAGACAGTGAAAGACAAATACCATATGATCTCACCTATAACTGGAACCTAATCTACAAAAACAAAACAGAACAAAAAACAAAAAAAAAGCAAACAAAATATAACTAGATACATTGAAACTAAGAACAAAATGACAGTAACCAGAGGGAAGGTGGGAGTGGATATTGGAGGGATTGGGGGAGGGTCATCAGGAACATGTGTAAAGGACTCATGAATAAAGCCAAAGAAGGGTAGGATAGAGGGTGGGAGGTGGGGATGGCTGGGGCCGGGGGAGTGCTGGGGGAAAAATGACGAAAAATAAAGCATTTGTTATGGGGAATAAAAAAGAGACCATTTCTGGCCAGTTCAGTCACTTTGGTGTAAATTCTCAGTAAATTCAAAATCCAAAGTCTTCATCAGAGCTCTTTCAATTCTCTCAAATTTCACTTGCTCTCTTCTTGCCAAAATGGTGCTATGAGCACAAGGTTATGCACCTTCAAGAGACAGAGGTATAGATCTTTGGTTGCTGTCCTCTGAGCCTTGACATTCCCACAATACAGACATTGGTGTGACCTGATTTCATGGTCCTGTGCTAGAGTCCAACATGTTATGTTTTATCCCATCAATCATTTGAGGACTGTTTTAGCCCCAACACGATGGAGTCTGTGTGTCTTATCCTCAGCCTCTGGTTTTGAGATGCTTGAATTCTGTGATCCCTTCACACCCCACAGTGGTACCAAGCCAAGTCTTTTCAGCATCTCTTATACTTCATCTTATATTCAAGTAATCTCAAGAGGGTTCTTTTGCATGACATAAAGAGATCATCTGTTCATATTTCATGATCGTTTTAAAATATACAGCTCTGTGATTGTTCAATATTGCAATAAAGTTCAGTACCTAGATATTTTCTGAATCTTTTCAACACATCTATCAATTTTATTAGAGTCTCAGGGGTCTTTACCTTTTTTTTTTTTGGCAGAGCTTAAAGTGATGGAGATATTAGATTCAACCTCAATCTATATGCATTTTCACATTCAAATTTCCTCCCTTCTTCCCATGGTAGCTTTCCACTTTCTTTCCCTTTCTGATGGGAACTTCCCTTACATCAATCCCCTGTCTTCCCTGCACTATTTTCCAGAGTAAATTTTATTTGTTTGTTTGTTTGTTTTTGATTGAATGATTTTGAAGTAACTCTTTTCTAAAAAAAATGTTTATTGTTATCCTATTACCATTGTCCCATTTTGCCCTCTTTGCCCTCCTCTGCCCAGCCTACCTGCCGCTCCCACCATCAATACCCATACTGTAGTCCATGTCCATGTCCACTGTTGTCCACTCATACATGTTCTTTGACTCATCCCTTCCCCTTCTTTCCTCCATTATCCCCTCTTCCCTCCCTTCTGGTGCTGCCAATCTGTGCCATGTCTCCATGTCTCTGGTTCTATTTTGTTCATTAGTTTATTTTTGTTCATTAATACATTTCTATTATTTAAATGGCTCTGGATATAAAGCTTTTGAACTTTAGAAAATGACTGACTCAATAACACTATAATTTCAGAACTATCATGTGTTTAAAGGTTTTTTTTTTTTTAATTTAGAAGTTGATTCTTAAACTTTAACTGTGTGTTTATGTGTACTGTGTTACATTAATAATATGGAACCAAAGGCTATGAATTGGTGTGCCTAAAAACAGGACTATCTTACAGGGTGAGACAGAAAAATACAATCTATTTTTAAATCATTTATTCAATCAATAATTTATGACACTGTGTATGCTTTTTTGACAGTCTTATCATTTCTTCATCCATCAATATCTGAGAAGCTTCTGTGTGCCACACCTTGATCAGAAACTGGATTTTAAATATCTTATGGGTAAATCTGTTAGTGATTGGCAGCTCTTATATATATTTGTATAACCTTAAGTGCTAGAATATTGCTCTCTGACATATGGATGCAACAAACTTATCAAAATTATTTTAAAAACTTCCTAATAATAATGAATTATTTTGTGCTAACCTGTTCTCCACACATAAGCCAGAGTACACATTAATAACTATATACTTATCATGTCTTTTTGGCTTTTAGTAATCTTTAGCATTTTTAATTGAAATTTATAATTATGACTTAAATCTCTACCATGGCCTAAGGGACCAGCATGCACCAGATATGATTTATACTTATGTTTTAACCTGAGTAGTCAATATATAACATCCACCTTTTTTCTTCAACAATGATTCTTTTTCTACAAAAGAGGTTAAAATATCACACAATGCAACATACAGATGATGTTTAATAGAATTGTACACTTGAAACCTATGTAATTACATTAACCAATGAAACCCAAAAAATTTAATTAAAAATCAATATATCTCCTGTGTTATTGATAATACCTGTATTGCTATATAAGTGTTGGATCTATTATTCAAGTGAACTTAAAAATGTTTTCTTGCAAAATTAGATTTAACAGCTTGGTAATATGCTCAGGTATACAATGGCAGGCCAAATTCAAGGAAGGCTAGTCTGTGAAACTCTTAGCCTGGAGGAACACAGGAAATGCTGCACTTCTTAAGAGCAGTCTCAGAGCAAGAGATAAAGGAGGAGTTGTTTCGCATCCATTCCTCTGTTCTTACGCAAGAGCACGATTAGTCCATCATACACTAATTTATGTTTCCTTTTATAAAAAACGGGAAGCTGCAAGAATATATTCCCTTCAACGTTCTTCAAAAACATCCTGCATTTCTTGTTCTCTCATGGCTCCACTGACTGTCTTCAAATTTCTTAAACATACCTCTTTCTTTCTAGACTGCGACTCTACAGGCTGTGCTCTCTGCCTGCTTCCTCCAATCATCTCCCGTTTGTTTCTCCTGTCACAACAGGCCTTCCATCAGCTACTCTATTAAAACACTATTTTTCTTCATGTTATTTACCATAGTTTGAATTTACATCTTTGCATAGCTATTTCATTAAAGTACGCGTATCTTCCAATGCACTCTAAGTTTTATGGGGTCAAGGAGAGTGATATATGCTGTATATTTTACCACAGAACCTATCAGTGCTTTGCACAGAGTAGCTAAACCAAGTGTTCAACAAATATTTTTTGATATTTATTAATACTCTCATATTAGTTTGCATTTGTTGAAATATTTGCATAGTTTCCAGATTGATATTGCACCACACACTTTAGAAATGTTAACTGGTTTCTTACAAGGAAATTTGTGATTTAGATAGGTTAGTAATATAAATGAAGGTAGGGCCTTCCATCTTTGGGCAGCACAGTTGGAGTGTGTGGTGATTCAAGCTAGCCACTTCAAGGCTCAATAGTACAACCAAAGCCTTTGCTTCCTCACATTTACAAAACTCCAGGAGTCTGGCTACATATTTTTCTGTCTCCACTTACTATCCTCTGTAATATATCTTTTAGCTTACTCTCAGGTTAAGTATAGTGGTCTTATAATAACAATATTGAAAGCACCAACAGATAATAATGCTATAAGTATTTTTATATTAGTTTTTATAGTACTTTGAAATCCTGAGTTTTATTTTATCCTCACCCAAATCAGTGAAATAAAAACATCTTGCTTAATATAGAATTAATAAAAATAAGGTTTGAGAAAATGAAGTAACTAAAGAAGGATAACATAACTAATAAGTGATGATTCTGGGTTTCAGATTCATATCTTATTCAACTCAAATTAATTGATGTTTCCACAACAATAATGTACAGAGTGAACATCTACTAAGAAATATGACTGTGTTCCTAAACTGAATTGTAAATGATTTTCTTTGAAGCATTTCTTTGACGCACCTTGCCCCCCGACAGCACACCCCATCATGACCACAGGATACGGCCTACTTTACCAGCATTTTCAGTGTCCATCTATTGAGTCATTCTATAATCTCATGCATACCACTGCCTGATCTCTCTCTTATGAATATATGTGTACACATGCACTTGCAAATTTGTTCTTTTAAACAAAACAAAACTTCTATATTTACTTAAGACTCTGCTCCTAGGAACTTTAGAGAGTCTTCACTTGTTTTTATTGTCCCTTTTATGTTCATGACATGGAATAATGTAAACATTTAGTTCCTGCTATTAAGGATTTTATAAATTTGTCAAGGGAAAAAGATGGGTGTACCCAGGGAATTAAATAAGGCAAGGAAGAACCAAAGAGTGGTGGAAATGATAACAGACAGATACAGAATTTTAAAATGGTGGTGGTGATGATGATGGCAGGTAAGATTTAATTCAGCATCTAATAGAGGGGATATGTACCATCCTGTATGCTTTGTATAAAAATCTCATAACAAATTTACCAGAAAGTCCCTAAGGGTTAATATTTCAAGTGAGATAAGAGAAGTTGAGTAATTTGCTCAAGTCACACAGCTATGGACAAATGAAGCAAAGGTTTCAATACAGGTTTGTCTGACTCCTGAGGATGATTGAATGAGTACGAACAGAGGAAACCCAGAGCCAATGTTTAAATCTTGTTATATCTTCTGGAAGTTACCTGGAGGAGGTAGACCCTGAGATGATCCTGAAAGTCATTTAAAATCTGGATTGATGGAGAAAAAGAGGAGGGGTAGAATAGATTAATCCAGTGCATCATTAGGGAAATAAATATATTATTTCTGTATCTTAGCAGTAATAGTTACCCCTTGGCCAATAATTTCAGAAATCGGTGAATGATATGAGATGAATATTTCACTTTAAATTTTAGTTTTAATATTCATTGTTGTTAACTGTGGTTTAGAATGAAGACAGAATGGGTTTGAAGGAGATTAGGTTCTTCGGGTTGATACTAAACACACCATTTAGAAAGACCTCAGGAGAATTGAAACAATCTGAGAATATTCATTTCTCTATCATTTATAGAGTAGAAGGAAAAGATAATAGATGTTTCCAACCTAGTGAAATGCAGGGAGCCTCATGTCTAGTACTGAAAGATTCATCATTTTGTCAGGACAGCTGCATTTCAACACCCTGTACACATACAATCTCCAGCAATACAGATGGAAGTGTTTATGACAAACAATAGAAACAACCCAGATTACTTAAAACTGTAGTGACTGGCTCACAAAATACTATTGCAATAGTGTCAAGACATGGGTAATAAAACCACTTGTAAAAGATTAGAAGTGATATCGCTTTGGAATCCAAACCCTGACATTCAATGCATCAGTGGCTTCTTTCCATTAGTAAGAAATTGGAGGAGGTTGCCCCGATGGAGCTCTCAGGAGGAAACCCAGCAACAATCAGCATCTGCCTCAGAATGCTCAGCAGCAGGGCATTTATCACTTATGCTTCCGTCTCAGACAATAAAGCTATTTTCACAGTGGATTCTTGGCATTACCAAAGATGGAGCCTTAATTTAAAAAAAAAAAAAATAGTTTGGCAAAACCAAACACTATGCTGTGATATTTTGTTTGTTTATTTGTTTTTAGAAAAGGAAAAGGGGAAGTTAAGCTGTTTTCTAAAATAAGTCACGACATGCATTCCTGCTTCCTTGCAAGCACACATACACAGCTTCACACGTTGAGTTACTGTGGGGAGGTAATTGTTTTAAGTAATCTCTGCAACAGGACTCCCTAATGCTACGTAGATTCGAAGTAGTCATGAAACATGAAATGTATTAAATGATTTTCCTGGTGAACAATGAAGGTTCACACAGAGATTGGTAGTGATATCTGCAGGCCTGGCTGTCTCAGATTCTGCCAGGAGAGAGAAAGCATCGGGCAGCTGCAGGGCCTCTCATCCAGTCCAGCCAACTAACCTGCTTTGCCATGTCACCATGGAAGTTTTAAAATGACCCAGGGCTAGTGATTTGTGAAGGAAGAATAAGTTTCTTATCTTCATGTTGCACAATCTAACTTTGTCTGTGTACTTAGAGCAACTGCACCCCTTGTTTGCAGTACCCAATAGCAAATTCATTTGTTTCACCACAATGCCATGTAGCTTATAAAAATGTTTCTTTCAAGATGTAATGTCATAGTAGCCTGGGGTAACTCTGCCCTTAGTTTAAGCAAATATTCAGAAATAGAGATGAGAAACCATTCTGCACAATCCACACACTTACTAGTTGTGCTCAGATACAATGATCAAATCTGCAAACATTAACATTCTACTCTGGAAAATAAAATATTTTTCACAAGCATTTTACATATATAATAAAATCTAGATGAAATTATGCTCTGATAGTTTCATCTAGTTTATTCCCACATAATTTGGAAATTATTTGAAACAGTAGTAATAAAAATTGTACAAAATTAGGGATGAGAATATTGAGAGAAATGAATGCGAATCACCGAACTGGAGGAAATAAATATTTTTGTCAATGAACTCTGGAAACATAAAGCAAGCCAATGCATATGGAGGCAATGGACATGTGCTCCAATTGTGCAGGTGGCAGGACTGGGGTTGTGGGACTGAGGCTGATCCTATTCTGTTAACTGAGTCAACAAATGCCATCGTATCCTGCAATGTGCCACACATTTGTTAGTGTGGGGAAATAGATGAAGAAGAATGTCATAATCTCTAACCTCATGGCTGAATAGTCTGGTTGGAAAAGCTAAACATTAAATAATCCCACAAATAAGGATGTAAACGGTGAAGGTTTCAGGTTAAAGTGCTTGGATGCACTGAAATGTGACACAGACACAAGGTGAGCAAATGCTGTTGGAAAATAACACTGGTAGACTTGCACAACACAGGTTTGCCGCAAACCCTCCATTTGTAAAACACACACACAGTAAAGTGAAGCACAAAAAAACAAGGTATTCCTATGTTATGTTTCAGGGGAAAAAGTATCCTGAAATAGTATAGATAGCAATAAGAGGTACTTAAATGATCATTAATTCCATGCCTTCTGCTTATAACTTTTGATCTTTAGTTTCTGCACGTATAAAACAAAGACAATGTTTGCTCTGCTGGTGTTATGGAACTCAAGGGGTTTACTGTTTGGAGTAGACTATTCAAAAATAAGACATGGTTGTCACAAGGCAGTTATATTTACTTGCAAGTAAAGGAGGCAGGGGATTCATATCCGAAGACCTGCTTCCCCAAATGGAGGCTTAGCCATTGCTTATATACCCCATTTGGTCAATTGCATGTTGATTTCTTCTTTGCAGTTGGCTACACTTATCAGGCTGAGTTCCCATCAAGCTTATCCTGCTTATAGCTGGGCTCCAAAATACTGTGCTTTTTTTAACATTTAGCAAGAATTGCATTTAGTAAGTGGGCCAGAGGTGGAGACCTTTGTTCTAACACTAGGAGTCTCATCTCTCTCTCCACTGCCTTAACACCTCCCTATAATCCAGTCATGATGACTAACAGCGGAGCTTTACTGAGTGTTTACTATGTACCAAAAAGTCTTTTATGTGTTTTACATGTTAATTTATTTAATTCTTATAACAACCCCATGAGATTCATACTGTGATAATCCACATTTTACAGATTAGAAAACCAAGGCACAGAGTGGTGGGTAGCTTGCCCAAGTTTATACATATAACTAGTAAGGAGCAAGAGCTGTTCCATGAACTCAGATCATCTGGTTCCAGGTCTGGAGTATTAAATCTCTGCTTTCTGCTGTACTCATCCACATCTCTAAAACCTTATGCATGGGCCTAGGTCTGATGGAATGTTTTTCTTTCATCCTTCCTTGCCATAATTCTTCATCTCTTTCTAAGGATCTCTACAGGTAAAATCTTTTTCAGAAATATTTTACCCAATTCCCCCACCTCACTTCTCTGTACTGGCATGGGAATTAGTGTTAACAGCCTGAATCACATTATAATTCAATTTATTTTTCTTACTTTTTAGTTTTCTCCAAACTAGACTGAGAACCTTGATGGCAGAGATATTATAACTTCTGAATATTTTCTGCATGTGGATAATAATATACAGAGATAACATGAGAATATTGGGTAAAACTGTTTTATAAATTGTAAAGTACCATGCAAATATTACATAAAATGATTATTCAGTAATAAGGCACTCAGAAATGTAATCTCTATGTTGAAAAGAAAACAGGAAAACCATAAAGGGGAAGTAGTACAACAATGTAAGCACTGCTAATTTATGTCTGGTAAAATAGAAACATTAATTTTAACTCAATAGAGATGCTAAATGAAGAGATTTTTCTGTCAGTGAATGTCACGATGCGATACCACATGCTGATAAAAATCGACAATGCAGTCCAAATCCGTTATATACTTTGTTGAAAAGCTGAATAAGAATGTGAGGAAGGCTTGCTATATCAGTGCCTTAACACTATATGCAATGGAAATAGTGCACAAGGAAATGAAGGTAGGGATGCTGAAAGGATTGGTTAGGCTCTCCTTCAAAGGACAAATGGAGTAATCACTAGCATCTTTGTTTAAAGTGGAAACAAGAGTTCGAAGAAGAAAATATAATTTGTTTCCAAGATCAGAGAGACCCTTTTCTTACTGGGAGTTTGCCCTTTCGAAAAGGTAATGGTACGATTCCTAAGTCTTTCCAAGGTGGATAGTAGTATCTACATCATTGGACTCTTGTGGAGTTTTGAAGGGCATCATGTATGTTAAGTTGCAAATAAGCACATATATAATAGGCATTTTATCAATTTCAATTTTATCTAACCCCCAAACCCATGTTTTCTTCATATGTATAGTGGCTTAGAGTAATTAGTAAACCAGGGTATAATACAATTTTAACATCTTGGTTTTAAGTGATTACAACTATAAACCTAGTTTAAATTAGAGTTTCCTTTAAAACTTTTCTTAACTAATCGTACACTAAGTGCAATTGTTTATGACACCCACCTAATTTATGGTTGTAATTACTCTCAGCAATTGTGTTGATCTACAATAGTTTTGAAACCAAACCCAAATTTAGCTACCTACTGTAATGAAAGCCAAACTCATAAGATAGGTGCTGGTGAGAAGGAAAGAGTGCCAGCTACCTGAAAAGATGGGGGACTTGTGTCTTCAAGAACCCCTCTCACCATCTCGGTGTAGGCAGAGGTTTTATTATGAATGAAGAGGGAAAGTAGAACAAGGAGCTCAGGGGCAAGTGCTGTGGACACACAGGCGATGTTCTTCATGGTCCCCATATGGATTTCTACGGGCAGCATCCTTGAGTTGGCCATCTGACTGAGCATCTGAGTCTGGGGCCCTTGAGGGCAGGCTGCACCTTAAGCTCACACAGGAACTGAAACTGCTGATTCTAGTGCATTTTACTAATTAAAAAAAAAGAAAACCTTTTAACATGTAAGCTTCAGTTTTGAGAGCAAAATCAGTTTAGAATAAGAAGCTGGATTTAACACTTATTAAGATTAATATGGGTAGCTTTATATAAGTATGGCATATCCATTCCCCATTACAGTTTAACCCTAATTTCTTGGTAATCAATAGACTATAGCATTGTCCAAGAACAATAACAATTAACCATTTATTGTTAAACATAAAATAATAATTCCTAAAAAACCTGATGAAACATAGCTATAAAGAAATAAATCATACCAAGGAGGGCATGGATTTTACAACTGTTATTTACAATTTTCATAGTATATTTGAATTTTTATATACCGTATACACTACACTTAAACTTAATTCAGCACTTATATTGAAATCAGTCCTGGTTACTTATTTAAAAAGTGTGGATTAGATACAATGCCTGAAGGTATGCATATGTTATGGTTTAATCAAGTCTCAGGGACTAGAAGTAGAGAGAAAGAGGAAGTTGAGAATTATGAAGCAAGACTTTAATATTCATTCGTTTTTATGTGCATTATCACAGATGGCCAGGGCCTGTATTAATTTTTCTGATTTTTGTAGATAAGAAAATAGGTTCACACAGGATTGATGTCTTAGTCAGAGATAAGAAAAGTCTTTTGAAACTCTAGGACAGTAAGGCTTTCATAATGCTAATGCTAATGTCTATCAAATGCCAGACACTGTCCTAGAGGTTAGGGTTAAGTTACTGGGATATACAAAGCTCTTGACTTCACAGACTTTAATTTTTTTTTTCTGGGAAAACTACAACAAAAAGCCATCAAAAGAATAACCTGCATAACTTTTAGAGTGGCGAACGCAGCAGCATAAATAAAGCCGGAAGAGAGGATGGATCATGATGAGCAAAGTGCCGTATTGTAAATAGTTGAGAGGTAAAAGCTTTTCTGAGACGTGAAATTTGAGCGCTATTCAAGGGATGTGAAGTAGGACCCCTGTACTTCAAGGGAGGCCCTTAGTAGAAATGAGCTTGGTATGTTTTAAGAATTGCAAGACCTGTGTAATGGGATCAAAGTGAGCAAGGGGACGAGTGACAGCAATTGAGGTTAGAGGAAGAGGCAGCAGCCAAATCATACATGGCCTTGTAGAGACTTTGAACAGTTTGAGCTGGGGAGTGAAATAATATGATTTTTTCATTTTTAAAGAATGGAAAGATTATTGTATATCACAATTTGTTGATATCCCTTAGATTTCAGTAATCCTTACATTCATCATTATACAACCTTTGAGCTCTAATAGAAAAAAATTACACACTTCAAACCAGGTGCTCAATGAATGAAGGTTTATAGAAGTTTAAACAGGGTTAAGAGAAAAAATCAGAAATGGTAAACCTTCATTTGCTTTTAATATGAGTCCCAGGTGGCCTTGTGTTTATCTGTATAATAGAGATTTCCATTAATGAGTTCTATTGGCAAGAAAGTATGAAGAAGTTCCCCAGTGTATTCAGCTGGTTACATATATAGTTTTGCTTCCTCAAAACAATTTCTGTTGTGTCATCAATATCAACCATCTAGCCCAGTACAGTGACTCTCTTCTTTGCCTCTTTGTTTAATGGCATGAGAAATCACACGTAAAAATGACAATGTTTCATGCCTATAACTCCAGATTGAGGCAAATGGGTGCAAGGCTTCCAAACTTATTGAACTAAAAGCTAAAGATTCAGGAAGCAAAAAATTTCTCGATGAAGTTATTAGGCGAAATAGTACCAAGGACCACTTTCATGTCTACATTTTAATTTTTGGACACATATAATATTACTACAAGAGGGACTTTGACTTATGTAGTCCCCTTGTCTGGGGCATATACTACATTCTTTAAATCAGAACCACATGTTTGCAGGGTGTTTTCTCCTAGCTGTTAGTCTAAGCCTCAGAAAGGCCATACCAGTGCTCTCTCAAACCAGTTCTTTCCTGGTGAGGGGACTGAGAGCAGAAAGCTATTATAACTCCTACTGTTCAAGCCAATATTTTGATCCCAAGTAAATGGATCCATGTTGACAATCAATCAATCAATACTTTATAAATTTTAGCTATTAACCCCTTATCAAATATATCAGCAAGTAAGTTCTCACATTACATGGGTTGTCTTTTTATTCTGTTGATGATTTCCTTTGCTGTGCAAAAACATTTTAGTTAAAGTAGTCTCAGTTGTTTATATTTTCTTTTATTTCCCTTGCCTGGGGAGATATATCTGATAAAAAATTGCTATGAGCAATGTCTGAGATTTTGCTGCTTATGTTTTCTTCTAATATTTTTATGGCTTAAGGTCTAACATTTAAGTCTTTGATCCATTTTGAATTTATTCTTGTGTGTGGTGTAAGAAGGTGGTCCAGGTTCATTTTTCTGCGTGTATCTGTCCAATTTTCTTAACACCATTTATTGAATAAACTAACTTCAGCCCATTGTATCTGCTTGCTTCCTCTGTTGAATGTTAATTGACTATAGAGTTGTGGATTTATTTCTGGGCTCTCTATTCTGTTCCATTGATCTATGTATCTGTTTTTATGCCAGTACTATGCTGTTTTGATTACTATGGCCTTACAATATAGTTTGATATTAGGTAACATGATTCCTCCAGCTTTGTTATTCTTTCTTAGGAACACCATTGCTACGCAGAGCCTTTTGTGGTTCCATATAAAATTTTGAAATATTTGTTCTAGTTCTGTGAAATGTCATTGGAATTTTGATAAGAATTGCTTTGTATCTATAGGTTGTTTTGAGTAGTATGGCATTTTAATGATGCTAGTTCTTCCTACCCATGAGCACGGTATGTGCTTCTTGTGTATTTTCTTTAATTTCTATTTTACCCTTTGTGACAGTATGGATGGACCTGGAGAACATTATGCTAAGTAAAATAAGGCAGTCAAAAAAAGGCAAATACCATATGATTTCACTCATGTGGAATCTAATGAACATACTGAACCAACAAGGAAAAGGGGACAGACTCATAGGAGAGCAGGATGACTGCTAGTTGAGTGGGAAGTTTGGGGGTAGAGGGATTGAGCAAAAGGGAAAAAAGAATTCATAGTCAAGGATAACAGTGTAGTGATTACTGGGGAAAGGAGGATAAAAGAAGACTAAATGATAATGGGGAAAAATACAAGAAAGGTAAAAAAATAAAAAGTATGTAATTAAATGAGTAAATACAGTCTTATATATGTGCGATGATCCTTCTGATTTAAATTTGCACAACCTTGTAATTCTTTGGTTGCATGTACAGGCTAACTTCCTGTGGACCAAAATTGTTAAAACTAGTAAATATTATTTCCTCTCTTGTCCTTAATTGAGCATTAAAAACACTTACTTTGTCCATTTCTCTGCGTCTCTAGTTTTGTCAGAAGCAACATGATAAATGACAACTTTTCTTTATTCTTTATTGTCATACTAAGTTGTTGAAGATATTCTAATCCCCACATCTTGTTCTCCATTTGCACTATTGTCTATAACACCATCCCTGTTAATTTTATAATCATGATGCCATTGCACTTCATATAGTACTGAAGTCTTATTTTTCCTGACCAGGATATTTATAAATTTGTCAAAGATATAAACTATCCAATCCCATGTTTACATTTTGAGAATGTTTTTTGGATCCACTCCTGACGTCAATGTACCAGTATCCTAGTTAGACAATAATTGCCAGCTCAAAGGGGTTTATTAAGTAGAGTTCAATAAGACTATTAAATAGACTGTGGACATAGGTAAATAAATGCAACAAGGGTTGTTGAAGCACCTGGGCCTAGCTGCAGAGGTAAACAACTCAGTACTATCTTTGGTTTTAATGGGCCAAGAGGTTTGACGCATTAGCAGCACCCAAGAACAATCTAGTTTTAGGTAATAACCATCAGTCAAGAGATAATGGTTTTTAATTAAGGAAATATTCTCTGTTAATCTAGAGTCCAAAAAGGAGAGAAACTTTCTTTTTATTCCACCCTTCAGTCTTTTTCTAGTAGGTCTCATTGGTCAAAACCAAATAGAAATCAGAGAACAAAGAAACAATGAGAACACCTCTGGGATATTTTTTTTTTCTTTTGGAGGGATACAGATGGAAGTGGAGAGTATGGAAAACTGATCCAGGAGAACTAACAAAATACCCATAGCATAATCATCTTTTCCGTCTGTGCATAATATCATCCAAAAGAATAAACTGCCCTCAGATGTGAAGCGTCAGCTACGGAGAACCAGGCTAAGTAACACTCATTTGTGTTCAGACTCCAAAACTTGCGGTGTCTCAGTCAAAGGGACGTATAGCTGTGTGGCGGGTTCACGTGATCCTGCAAAGCCATTCTGCAGTATAAGCAATTTTATAGTTGTCTGTCAGGGACAGTGTCTTACATTGATTTCTTGACCATCAGGCCAGATCAGCACTAAAACTACATCAATTTACTGGATTACTATAGCCTTGATAACTTATACAGGCTACAACTTGAAGTGAACTGTCAGAGACAGTGCTCCAGAAAATCCCTTCTTATGCCATTTCCTTTTCATGCCATCTGCAGTGTAATACGGTAGAGGTAAAGAGAACAGGTTTGGGTATAAATCACTTTAGCAAATATATTTTCATAGATTATGGACCATTATTACCCGCTTGGAAAATTAAATATATTTCCCAAATGGCATTCCCAAGGAAGTTTGTATACTTTAGTAAGGTGATAACAACAATCCAACATCATTTATTTATTATCTATTGTATGTCTAGCATTGTTCCAGGCTGTCTTAAAATACTGGAAGACTATTAGACACTTTCTTTTGAAGGTTCATTAACTCACCCTATACCCACAAGATATAGTACACCAAATAATACTACTGATGTGAGGTACTGGTCATTAAAACGGAATCTTTAAAAAATAAAAATATTATCACTGTCAACTTGATATTGTGTCAAAGGTCCATACCTATATCTCTGTATAATACAACATTTTTTGTTCACATATATTGAATAAATATAAAGTTTCTAATTTATAAATATATCTTGAATGCAAATTAGGGAAAAATAATTAGATAAATTAAAAATTGAGTCAGTTTAGAGAAAAGTATTAAACGAATACAGGTACAGATGTTACACCAATGACATGATGAACATGGTATGCTGATAATTAAGATGTGGGCAATGTTACCTTTTAATAAACCCTTTATAAGGGCTAACAAGGATTACAGTAGGGTACACGTGGTTGGACCAATTAGGCAAAAGCAGTTTCTTTGGAGGGGCTTAGCTTCAAACTCTCCTAGGTGGAAATATGTGTCGATTATAACCTACCAGATGATTAACAAGTATTGGGTATTAAGTCTACCTTTGCAGATTGGAAAAATAACCTCACAAAGACATACAAATAAAATACAACATACCATTTTCATAAATTATGGAGAACAATCTTCTTGGAATTACCAAAAAGATTTCTTCTTTTTAAATCGATTAAACAGTGAATTCAGACATGAAAGACAGTGAAAATTAGAAAATGTAAACTGAATATGAACAAGAAAAATGTACACAAAATGGAGCGTGGATTGATTGACCAGTTATTATTTAGAAGTCACTCATTTGACTGTAGTAGATGATCCCACTAAAAGTGAAAAGGTAAATACTATATAAAAAAGTAAGTATTTTAGTTATATGTGAGCATTCCAGAGCAGCATGGCCCAGGGGACTGAACCTTCCTTGGAACTATGTTGTCTTTATCCTCAGGTTTCATAAAAGTGATGTCTGGCATCCTCAGTTTACATCACCCTGACTGCCAAGTTTGGCAGGAAAAGAAACTTCTCCGTATGATAACTTCTGGGTGCATGTTGGGGTTTACTTTTGAACCAATATGAGTGAAGGACCATGTCTAGAACTATTTTTTTGTGGCTAGATATCTGGGATTTTGATGACTTTTGAGGACTGGGTCATATTGTTTCTCCATTAACACACTCACTTCTATATGTGAATGAAGTACACTGAACCAAGTAGAATTAGAGTTAGGGGAAGGGTTGCATCCCATAAGAAAGTTGGTATACTGTTGCTTGGAAAAAGGGGATAGATTATATATTAAAAAAACTAGTACCCCATAACCATACGTATGATTAGCCACATATGCCTGAGCTAGTTCTCAGCGATAGCTTCTGTGATGTAGGTTTTTCATTTATTGTTAAATACTTGCCGTGTACTCTATATTTTCTATTCAACAGGGTTTTATTTTTAGATTGCACTTCAAATGGATATCACTCTTCCCACAGGAAATAAAAAAGGTTTTAAAAACCATGTTCCCATTACTTTTGCAAGCAGAACTCTAATATTTTAGATAACAGCTGGTAATGGGAGCACAGAAATACACCGTGATTGCTGACCCAGAGCAAAGATTATGCTCAGTATTTCAAAGAGAAGAGGCTTTCAAAACAATCAAAGAATGATCACTCAGCAGAAGCACTGCTTAATACTTAGTTATGAGACCTAAAAAAGATCAATGCAAACAGCAGGGGACATGGGACATACACAAAAAGACCTAATCTGGATATCAAGTATCCTCAATTACCTGGATGCATTGCCTTTTTGTTGAGAAACTTAAAGCTGATATTGAAACGCATCACAAATTTTTTACATCCCATTGTACATGATTATATAGACTGAATGCAAATAGTTTGTATTAACAGATTACGGGCTCAGCAGGCCCGCTGCAAAACGAAAATGTTAGACCTACATTTAAAAACGATGAAGGCTTTCAAGATCATTCAACGAAGCGAGGGGCCCTCTGCATGTGGCCTTCTGCGTGTGGGGCTGAGTTGAACGGCACATGATGAGGTCCTAGGGCTCAAACATGAGAAATAATTTTGCCACATATGCAGTTCAGACTTAAGGAATCTGTGCAGATACTCACAGTCGATGCCTACAACCTGACAACTGAAGAAAGTTTCAGGAGCCAAGAACAGGCTCGGCAGAAAAGCAGCACTGCCCAGACCATGTAGTTTTGACAACTCAAGGTTAAGTTGTAAGTTGCACGAGGCTTCCCTACTTGCCGCAAAAATATTTAGTTATTTATTTGCTCTCAAAGGAAGACTAAAACAATAAGGATTTTGTGGAACCATTAGTAATAAATAAGTGATTATCTCAGGCTCTAAACTGTATATAAATTTCTTCGGGTTCAGAGGGTCTGTGTGATCTCATATATATTGCCACACAAAATTAGAAGGATTCTAATAGTAATCTAATATTTGAGGGGGGAAATGTGCACATTAGAAAATTTTATTCTAGCATTTGAACTTTGTCTCATAGCAACGGTTGATAAGATTTAAACATCCAAATATCCAAAGTTAATATTCAGATAAGAATCTAGCATTAAATACTAACAATATGAGAAACTATCATTCTTTGTAATTACAATAAAACTAATAGGTACTCTTCATTGACTGTCATATATATATGCTAAGAATTGTACAAAAATTTTAAAATATATATTCATATGCCCCAAATAAGTTATATTTCCCCCATTATATATAGATGGGGAGCTCAGATAGTTTAGGAAATTTGGTTTTAGTAACATAGCTAATAAGTTATACTTGGTAACCAAGATTATTTGTTTTGAAAACCTATCTTTATTTCATCATTGTTGGTGCCTGCATCTTTTCCTTCAACATAAGGGCAAAGAAGCTGGGCTGGTAACAAAAACTCTGTGACTCTATGTGATCTGCTGGCTTTGAAAACAGATCTGGATTTGTGCACAGAGATGAGAGAGAGAGCATTCAGATTCATCACTCCTTCGAGGTTCTCTGTATACGATTTGAATTAGAGGTTTCCTATCTTACACAGCAGCCACTTTCTCAAACACTTGCAGATTCTGGTTGATGATTGATTTGTATCAGAATCTTAGAGCTTGCCTTAGGGATTAACAGGATAAAAGGAGTTCAGAAGAAAACAAAGCAAAACAAAAAAGCTAACAGTAATGGAGCTCTTCCGAAATGGCAGACACTGGTCCCAGCACATTACAAATATTTCCACAATAATCCTGTAAAATACGTTGCATTATTAGTTGCATAAGATAGATGAGGAAACTATGAACTTTTACTATGACTCAAATACAGGTTATTTCATGTTGTGAATGTTTAAAAGACATGTTAGTTATAAAGTATTCTGTCATTTAAACACCATTGTAATGGGGGTATTTGATTTTTCTATCTTTAAAAGCAGAAAATGAGGAGTATGGCTTCTGGCAGAAAACTTATGTATATTTTCAAGCTTAAACACAGGCAATTGCAAAGTCTTTACCTGGCCAGGTAGCATGGGAGAAAGCTGCCCTCCCCTCACCAGCCTTGGAACATAGCCAACAGACTGAAGGCTTTACGGGGAGCTGTACTCAAAGACTCAGGTTCTTCTGGCTTATTATGCTGTTTTGCATATTTGCATTCCTAGATCTGCTAGGAATGCAAATCCCTAAGTGTCTTTATCTGGGACCTTCAAAAGAAGTCTTTTTCAGGTAGCTCTACCAAGGTCCACTTATGGGGGTACAAGAGAAGAGAGGAAAACCTTGACAATGCATTTATCCACTTGGATTTAGTACTCGGTTTGGGTCACATCTAGTCTTTTCCCTTTGCTTTCTATTTCATCCCTGGGGTCCATAAAACTCAGGATGCCTTTGTTCAGGCTCCCTTAGAGGTCAGATGAACCTCCCATCTGTGCTGATCCACCCGACCATTGACCAGTGCCCTGTTTAACAGAGGAAAGTAGAAGAACAGGGAGCTGGCACATTCTCTGGGTTACTCTTGTTTACACTGTAACAGTAAATAATGAAAGACTTCACTGTTACTGGCATCTTGGCTCATTGTTTTTCACCAATTACTCCAACACCTGACAGCTCAGCTCTCTTACCAGCTCAGCTGAATTCCTGACAGACAAGAGTAAACTGTTGATGTTTTCTAACTTTGTGAAAAATAGTATAAAATAGGATAAGACATAAATTCCTTTCCAGTTAGGATACAGGAATTCACTAACAACTTTCATTCTCAAAACAAAGCAGATGATCTAAAAAAAAAAAAAAAAAAAAAAGTCAGATTAAACAGAGCTCAGGTAACCAGGGCCTCCCAGAAGTGCAGATATAGTCAATCTCTAAAAGCAGGGATCAGAGCAGGAGAATTAGGAGAACTGCATCCAATCCCATCTATCCAAACAAACAAACAAAAAAACAACCCAAATGCCAGGGCACATGTCTGGGTTGTGGGCTGGGTCCCCAGTTGGGGGCATGTGGGAGGCAACCACATGTTGATGTTTCTCTCCCTCTCTTTCTCCCTTCCTTTCTCTCTAAAAGTAAATAAATAAAATATAGTTTAAAAAACTGTTTAGCCCTGGCTGGTGTGGCTCAGTTGACTGAGCTCTGGCCTGTGAACCAAAGGGTTGCCAATTTGATTCCCAGTCAGGGCACAGGCCTGGGTTGCGGGTCAGTTCCCCCCAGTAGGAGACACACAAGAGGCAACCACACATTGGTGTTTCTCTCCCTCTCTTTCCCTCTCTCTTCTCCTCTCTCTAAACATAAAAAACAAACAAACAAACAAACAAACAAAACCTTTAAAAACTATTCATAAGGCCCCCAAAACAAAAAGTTACAATTAAGAAAATGAATAGGTAGACACACAAAAGGCAAAAAAAAAAAAAAAAAAAATACTTTCACGACATATTTCTATCAATGGATTTATATTAAAAATATAAAAAGAATTGATACCAATCAACATTGAAAAGACAGTTCACCAAAAGAAAAAGAAAAAAGTGTGAATAAAAGACATTTTATAAATGAAGGTATGTAAATGGCACATAAACACACACAAAAAGTCACTCAACATAAACAGTCATCAGGGAAATAAAAGTTAAAATGGCAGCTGTATATTATTTTACAATTAATAGAATAGCTAAATAGGACTGATGCATCAAATATTAATGTGATGTAGAAGAAAACTGGAGGTTTCATATGTTCTGTTGGGTGAAATGACAAAACCAAAAAGGGCCATCTTGTAGTAAAAAGAATCCTGGATGAATCATGCAACTTAGATATCTGCTTCAAGTCCATTCTTTAATGTTACCTGTACTACAGAAATATTGTGTCCTCCTTCTGCAGCTTGACTGCATAATTTGTAGAGTACCTTGAAGAGGCCATTGTCAAGATTTCTAAAAGCTCTCAGGTAAAAACATAATCTAGGTAATGAAGATGTAGAATAAGTATGCAACTCGTAGACTGCATCCTAAAGACCATAAATAGTTGACAGATAGAACGAGAACGAGACAGACAAATCTAATGACAAGTATCTTAGCCAGCATTAGAAACAATGTCTACATAATAGAATAGGAAGCTAGTGAATCGATCTGTACTGGTATTTTTATGGGCTACTAATTAAAGCTTTGTAAGAGGAATATGAGCTTCCTGCCCTGCCCTCTGTTCTTTTCTCCTGATTCCAGGCTTTCTGGTTCATAAGCAGAAGACTGAAATGTGAGACTGAGAGACAGATTTTGTTTTTGTGTGTATTTTTCAAGATAAGGAGGGAATAGAGGGAAAATGACCTTTGCTCTGAGTAATTTTCCATTGTCTTTAGGATGGTATACCTTAATACAGCACACAGAAGAAGCTAAGTTTCATTTGAAGGAAAACAGCAAGCAAAGTTCTTCAAAATCAAATCATTCAGAGTTCCCTGGAGACCTCCTGCTTCTAGCCCTTGCTAAAGCCCATGTGTGTTCAACCTTTCTCTGGATTTCAAAATTCTTTTATTAAATGCCATCTATTGAATGAAGAGTGTGTGGAATCAAAGGCACATTAAAACCTAATACAGTACTTCCTACTGCTATGGTTGAATGGCTTAATCAGTTGGCCTAATATTTTTCTCTTAGGGCTATTGGGAACACGTTATTGCAACCTCTTTTGACAAAATTAGATAATTTCAAGCTGCTAAAATGTATACTATTGCTAAATTATACAATGATACACTTTATTATGAAGCCTCTTCAGTTACTTCGTTATAAGTGACCCATGCTTTATACAATTTCACAAGTTCAATCTGGTAGAAAATTTTACTTTTTTTTTTTTTTTTAGTGATCTGTGTGAAAATTATGGTAGATTCAAAATTTTTTCCTGGGCAATCTAGTTGTATCCGAATACAAATTAAATTTTGATTTGAAAGTTTGTGTAAGAGGATGCTTGTTGAAGACAAACAGTCCTGGTCTTAAGTGTTTTTGATATGATTTGGAAAATTTGTGGAACTCAACTTTTTTTCTAACGTTTCTCATTTGAAGTCATTAACACGGTTTAGTAAGAGCAGTGAAGATTAACTGAGTGTGTTTTATGAGCAAGATCTCTTTCTACTCTTAGCCACATATGAAGACATCATTCTTAATGCTTTAGTTTTAAAGATTTTTATTTATTTATTTATTTAGAGGGGGAGGGAGGGAGAAAGAGTGGGAGAGAAATATCACTGTGTGGTTGCCTCTCACATGGCCTGCACTGGGGACCTAGCCTGCAACCCAGGCAAGTGCCCTGACTGGGAATCGAACTGGTGATCTTTTGGTTTACAGCCTGAGCTCAATCCACTGAGCTACACCAGCCAGGGCCGTTCTTAATGTTTTTAACAAACCCATTTTCAACTGGGGTTGGGTGGTTTACAAATAATTGTTTTACTTAAGAGATTTTAACAAGATTAGTACCAGCCCATCCTTAGTTTTAAATTTACTGTAAAGCTCTTTCATAGTTAGGGAGTTCATTTTTTCTTTTCTTAAAATGTATTATTTCCATTGCCATTTATCACCTTTATACCCTCTTCCACCTCCAACCACTCTCCTACTCCCCACAATCACCACACTGTTGTCCATATCCATAAGTCCCTTTTTTTTTTTTTTTTTTTTGCTTGATCATGCCACCTCCTAACTCTTCCCTCAGAGCTGTCAACCTGCTCTCCCTCTCTGAGTCTGCCTTTATGTTGCTTGTTAGTTCAGTTTGTTCATTAGATTTCACACATGAGTGTAATCATGTGATATTTGTCTTCACTAACTGGCTTATTTCATTCAGCATAATGTTCTCCAGGTCCATCCATGCTGTTGCAAAGAAGGGTAGCATTTTCTTCATTTTTACAGCTGAGTGGTATTCCATTGTATAAAAGTACCATAGTGGTTTTATCCATTCATCTACTGATGGACACTTGGGTTGCTTCCATATCTTGGCTATTGTAAATAATGCTGCAATGAGCTTAGGGGTGCATATGTTCTTTCAAATTAGTGTTTTGGGTTTCTTTAGATAAAATCCCAGAAGTGGAATCACTGTGTCATAAGGCAGATCCATTTTTAATTTTTTGAAGTACCTCTATACTGTTCTCCAGGGTAGATGCACCAATCCATTCCCACAACGGTGCACATCTGTTCCCCTTTCTTCTACATCCTTGCCAACACTTGCTGTTTGTTGATTTATTGATAATAGCCAGTCTGTCAGGTGTGAAGTGATATCTCATTGTGGTTTTAAATTGCATTTGTCTCATAATTAGTGATTTTGAACATCTTTTCATATGTCTATTGACATTTGTATGTTCTCTTTGGAAAAGTGTCTATTCGGGTCCTTTGCCCAATTGTAATTAGATTTTTTGTTTGGTGTTGACTTTTGAAAGTTCTTTATAAATTTTGGATATTAACCCCTTATCAGATGTATCTGTGAATATGTTTTCCCATTCAGGGACTTTTCTTTTCATTTTGTTAATAGTTTCCTTTGCTGTGAAAAATAGAAAAGGTCTCAAATAGCAACACCGATCATGAGAAAAAAAAACAAAGTTGGAGGAATCACGCTATCTAATATCAAGCTATACTATATGGACATAGTAATCAAAACAGCATGGTACTAGCATAAAAGCAGACACATTGATCAATAGAAGAAAACAGAGCCCAGAAATAAATACACATCTTTATAGTCAATTAGTTTTTGACAGAGAAAACAAGCAGATACAAACAGGCTAAACATAGTTTATTCAACAAATGGAATTGAGAAAATTGCACAGATATGTACAGAATCCTGAAACCAGACCTCCTTCTTATCCCACTCACAATGGTAAGTTCAAAGTAGATTAAAGACCTAAAAGTTAAATCCAGAACCATAAAAATATTAGAAGAAAACATAGGCAGTGAAATCTCAGACATAGCTCATAGCAATATTTTTTTCTGATAAATCTTCTCCAAGGGAAACAAAAAGAAAAAAAAATAAACAAATGGGGATTCATCAACCTAAAAACTTTTTGCACAGCAAAGGAAACCATCAAAACATAAAAAGGCCACCCACTAAATAAAAATTCTTATTGGCTTTGAAAAATCACCTGGATATCCTCCATTTTACTCTAAATTTTTCTGAAAGTGAACACTTTTTCTCTTTAATCTTTTTCTCTCTAATCTTTTTCTTTCTGGTAATAACATATTATAGACAGCTGAAAGAAGCCAGTTGGAATTTGCAACATTCTATTTAGTTATTCAAGTTCAATAGGTAATTTTTATATCTTCCAATTTACAACAGCCTCTAACAGAAAGTGTCTCACTGTTCTTCATACCTTCACCACAGTGTTATCTCTCTTCCAGCCTTTTTTCTCTACTGCACCCTAAAGCCATTCGCACATGGTTTAGATTTTGGTTATGGTGGCACCCCTCTTCTGGAATTGATTTCTGATTCATTTATCTATGGCTCTGAAGAAAACAAAATAATGCCACCCACAACTTGGTGACTTAACAAGCAAGGGTTTATTAATTTTCACAATTTTGTTGGTTGCCAATCTGGGCAATTCTTTGATTTTTCTCCCAGGATGGCTCCTGAGGTTGCAAATATTGGATAGTTTGCCTGCGGCTGGAAAATCCAGTGTGGCCTGCCCCGTGTACTCACTTGTTTGTGCAGGCTGTGTGCTCTGCCGCTGTAACGCTCGTCCACTTGGTCACTCTTCCTCTCAGCTGGCTAAACGGGGTCTCCTTACGGTGAGGTGATTTCCAGAGTTTCCAATTGTAAGGCATCCTAAGGCCCCCAAATTAACATGATGTCACTTCGACTCCACTATACGGCTCAAAATAAGTCACAAGGCCATTGTAGATTTAAAAGGTAGAGAGATCATTTTAACTTCTTGTTGCAAAGAAGTCTGGGGATGCTGAGCTCTGTGTAATCGAGGTAATTGATATAATTATCAAACACAATATTAAAATTTTTGTTCTATAAGATTCTATAGTTTCCTCCTTTATATAGAGCCTGTGAACAGCATTACGTCTTTCTACCACCCTTCTGACACACTCAGCCTCCTTCCACACCCAGTAACAAAGGTCATCAGTTCGAAAGTTCTATCACTGTGAACATGTTCTCACCTTGCCTTTTCAACCTAATG
The DNA here is from genome assembly GCA_039655065.1 of Glossophaga mutica. Classification (NCBI taxonomy): domain Eukaryota; kingdom Metazoa; phylum Chordata; class Mammalia; order Chiroptera; family Phyllostomidae; genus Glossophaga; species Glossophaga mutica. Next base: position 28,979,759 of record CM077308.1, read on the forward strand.
TGAATGGTCAGGAAGGCTACTCTGAACAGCATCCGGTTTGCTTACAAGTACCGTAAACTTTACTTTTTTTTTAAACAGATTTAATATAACCGATTTAATCTGTTATATTCTTGCTTGTCTATTTTCTGACAAGATAATAATCAATCTGATCTTTATTTCTCCCTCTGTAATGCCTCTTTCCATCAGGCCCACCACATTTCTGGATGCTTTTAAATGGTTTCTTTATAGTTGTCAGGAATTGACTATAACTAACTCGGTATCCGTGTGTGTACATGTACCATGCATGTTGTGCATGTAACCATGCTTTTCCCCTTAGCATGTTGGATGTGTTGTTTTTATAGTTTTCATCAAATTTGGGGAAAAAATTAGCCATCATTTTCTCACATTTTTCTCTGCTGTGAATCTCTTCTTTAGAACTCCAATTACATATTCATTAATTTCCTGTATTTTTAGTTATTCATGCATCAGTTTTATAGAATCTATTGATTTATTTTGAGTACATCAATCTTTCTTTCTGTACTGCTTAACTTTCTATTAATCCCATCCAATTAAATTTTTATTTTAGATAAAATATTTTATTGTCTTTGGATGCTTTTTTAGAACCTTCTATTTGCCACTCCCATATGTCTCTGCTACTTTTTAAACCCTATAATACATTTATGATAACTGTTGCAGTGTCCTCATCCTCTGGTTCCTAAATCTCTGTCCTTGCCCCCTTCCCCACAGCCCCCCTGCCTGTGATTTTGATTTATTCTTATCCCGGATAAGGGTCCTATCTTTCTGTTTCTCGGCATGTCTAGTAATTTTGCATTGGATGTTTAACCTTGTGATGTCTGGGATTTATTACTATTTTTTTAAAAAATATGTGTCTGTCCTGACATTGAGTTTTTTGGAATCAGTTTTATCACTTCGAGGCCTGTTTTCATACTTTATCAAAAAGACTCAGAGAAGGCTTTACTCCAGGGATCAGTCATTCCTACCGCAGAATGTGGCAGGTCGGGAGGCTCCACTGAAGGAGTGCCAAAGGAATTCTCCAAATGCTTTCTGTTCTGGCTGTTCAGTGCAAGAACAGCCCCCCGCCCCCACCCCATGTGTGAGCTCTTACGGCATTTTAGCCTGGCTTGGCGGAGGCGCAGCGTGTGCTCTCAGACGTCCCGCGACTCAGGGACCCCTCCAGAGACCTGCCTTACAAATTCGCACCACCTCATCCCTCCTGCACTCTGATCTTCTTCCTTCCAACTCAGAGATACCACTGCGGGACCTGTGAATTCCCTTCCAGGTGCCTGTGCTGAGAAAATGTCTCAAAGCAGAGAGTTTCAATCCCTTTGACAACTGTTATTTTATAGACTTTTGTTCTATTTCCAGTTGTTCACAACATGAGATAATTTGCCCTCCATTATTCCTATCACTCCGCATGTTTAGAAGTATAAAGTAGAAGGTAGAAGGTTCTCAGCATAACAATATAACATCTAAATATTTTCTCTCTCAAATATACACACATACACACTCCTCCCAAATATGAGAACATTGAAACTGCATTTTTATTTTTATTATCTGTGCCGTTATTTTCTCTAGACTATCTCTTCATTTCAAAGTAATTTTTAAGAAAATCTTAGTTTCATTTAAAAGAACTATTTGTTTCATTAAATTCAGAATATGCCTTGTTGGGTGGTAATTGCAATAAATGATATGTAGCCTTTAGGTCCCTAACACATTTTAAATATGATTATGGTGAACTATTTTAATGCCTTCTACCTGGTGATATCCATTTATATTCTTTCCTTAATTATCTGTGTTTCTTCAATTAGTCTTTTGAGAATAACATGGCTTTTATGGTTATCCAGTTGCACAGTAAACCATGAGCAAAGAAGTTGACATTGAAAAGAAAGAAATAAGGACAATTAAGATTTTTTCCTTTTCTCTTTTTCTCTAATGTTCATTCTTACTCCAACAAACATAATTCATTTCTGTAAACCCTTCAGAAGATCCGGCCAAATGTTACCCTGGGCTTCAGGTATGTGTAGTGTGGTAGCAAATAACTGCATGGTGCTTATTTGTCATTCATCACACAGAATAAAAGATGATGCTTATATGGAAGGGTCAGTATCTCTAAACACCATCTTGTGCTTTCCTGGATAAGAAAATCCCAATATGTCATCTAGGGCTTCCTCTACAAAGGCTGGCTTCAGATACTGAAGTGACAATTTGGGAGGTAAACTTTCTGTTGATTTCAGATTACTAGGACAACTCTGAAGAACCACTAAAGAAACATGATTAAATAATAAATACACTAAATCTAAGATAACAGTGCTCACTTTATTTCTATATTAAAAAAAAATGTCTTCCAGCTTGGATAAAAAACTACCCTAGGGACAGACAACTGGCCTGAACTTTGCACGATCCTTTCCTCTCTTGTAAAGGCTCCCCTCCATTCCAGGCCCCCTGTTTGTTGAGAATCTCTGAACCTGGGGATAGCTAGAACTATGTCCTTGGCCAGGAGGAAATAGTTACAGAAGAATGAGACCCTCATCCATAGGGCTCAGAATTGTTAAAGGGGAGAATTGATTCCAGTGGCTTGGCTGGTGGAAGCAGAGAGGTAGGGTTGAGGAAGCAAACTGCCCTGAGTCAGGCACAGTGTCCTGTTGCCCTGGTAACCAAACTAGTGTGGTGCTGGAGGAAGTCACTGCACTGAGCATGCATGAGGACAGTGAGAGTGATTGGAAAAGGGAAAAACCCTTCTACTCCCTTTCAGTCCCAGAGACACAGACATACAATAAATGTCAACATGGTGGCAGTGGGGGAAGTGCTGACTTGTTAGTTTAGCCTGGGAAAAGGGTGGGATGGGCTGGGGGAGCTGGTCCATCTTGGTGCATGGGGAAGGTGGACACCCTTCACAGACTTGCGGGCCAGGGCCAGTGGGACCTTGTTGGTCCTGGAAACCATGTGGCCCATGGTGGCTCTGAAAAGGAGGGAGCCTAAGACTAAACAGAGGCAAGGGAAAGGAGCTAAACTGCTTGGATTATCTTGCAGTGGCCACCTGCAATTCCTGAAGGATGGCATTTTGAATGGAAGAAGGAACTTCAGGTGCAGCCTCGGACTGGTCTGGCAGAGGGTGGCTGGGTTTTCCTCTGGGTGCTCTGGAGAAAATGGTATTTGAGCCAGAAAACTGCCATCCTCCTAGACTGTATAGCATTTGAATAAAAGACCTCTCTTTTTTTTCACCAAACTTCTGTCTTCAAAATTTTCCTATGGGTGATGAAGGGCAGCTGAACCCCACTTCAGTTTGGTAACACCCCAACACCTAACTCACTTTCTCCTTAGCAAATTATGCTCAATAAAATGCATTATTATTAACTACAGTCACCATGCTGCACATTAAATCATTTATTGCTAATTTTATTTGGTTAACTGGAAAGTTATAATTTTCCTATTGTATATAGATTTTGTGTATAAGTTCATTTGTTCAAAAATGGTCTACTTTTATTTATATAATTTTCTAAGTTTTTTCACTGCTTCTCATGATAGAAAATACAAATTAATGATTAAGTCAATGCTACTAATCAATACTTGAAGTAGACCTGTATGACCAAACTTTGGCTCCTGGAGTCCACAACATTGTGGATGAGATACGAGAAATTCACGCAGACTACCAAGTCTTGTGGAAGAAAAGGGATGGCCCGGCCACTCTCTCAAAAGGAGAGCGCCCTGACCCTTGCCCTGACAAGCTTTTATTGGGTTCAATTTGCACGAGAATAAAGCTTATCAATCACTGTCAAGCAGAAATGATTAAACAATAGATAATATTCAAAGAACTCTGAGGGCTTATTCTGAGTCAGAGTCAGATAGTCAAATGGCTATAAAACTTTGGGGAACAAACTCACTTCCTGCTTGGAGCCTTATCATTTACATTGAGCGTATTAGCAAAGTAGGTTTCATAGGATTTTATGTGTTCTTTCTTAGGCCTGATTGCCCTAGGATACCCACCCTTTCCAGCACAGGGCCACACCCACCTCCAGCATTGTTTCAGGCTTAAGTCAGGCAGGGGAAGTAAGGCAGCCAAGAGATTAGGAGACATCTTGCAGAGAGAATGAGGACTCAGGCTATGTTAAAGCCAAGGGGCAAGGGTCCATCACCCCATTTTTCTGTAGCCCCCAAGTCCTTTTCTGGGGGCCCCCATCATTATGCCTATCTTAGGTCATCCCTCCCTTGAGAAATCTTACCTCTCATTGGCTAACTGATCAAGCATTGGGGGCCAGTTATAGATAAAGTAAAAGGAGCAGAAGCAGCACTCCTGCCAGGGAGATAAGCTTTGTCTCCTTAGTGGCTTACAGTCTGAAGGTCACTCACTCAGCCTTAGCCATGAAGGGGTTAAACCTTCTGAAACCAGGCAGGGCAGTTCTCAATACCTGTATTTAGACCAGAAGTCAAATTAACAAGGGTGTTTTTCTTTTTAAGGCATGTTTATACAGAATACCAGTCTATAATTTTAAAACATTTATTTTAGAATTAGATTAAAGAAAAAGCCTTTTGGATGTCATAAAATTTTTCTAAGTCTCAGAGGTGTTTTCTTATGGAAAGATTATAAAAACTAAAGTTGCAGCTGTTAGTGCACATTTGGATATAAGGTGAAATCTCAGATTTGTCACATTGAATCTTTGGTTTTTCCTTATGCAGTTGGCTAGTGATATTATAGTTGGATCTCTATAGTAGGTAGTGCACAATCTGAGCATCTTTTAAAGAAATGCAGCGATCAATTAAAGAGCTAACATAATTTAGACATTTGTGGGGGATGGTGGGAGTAGATTCCTAATATAAAAGCCTCCATAATTCTCAAAGATTATACCAGAGTGATTAAGCACATAAGGCTCTTATTTTGTGAATAGTAGAATTGCATAAATTACTACTTAGCAGTGGACACTCACATATTAATTCAATTCAATGAATTTAGTGTCATATGTCAATAGGGTAGAGGTTTACCTAAGATGTGCCCCTGTGGTATGCAGGTTATACTGAGCTAAAGGGAACTGACATACTGAGGGCCCAGGAAAACTTCTAAACACCCTTTTCTACCTAGAAGAATTTGAAGTAGAGGCCTTGTTTATAATAAGCTATATGGAAAGTCGAACTACTAATTACCACTGTACATTTGCTCTTATCATCATACAATTACCAATTGAAATCCCAAGTTACCTTATCTTATTCTTAGCTCAGAATAACATCCCTAAACTTCTTTTGCATGCGGGTTGGAGGACACATTCTCTTGATTCTCTCATGTACGTGGAGTTCCCATACATACATATATATTAAATTTCGTTATTTTCCCTTGTTAATATTTCTATATAGATTTAATTATTAGACCAGATGATAGAAACTTGAAGATAGAGAAGAGTTTCTTTCTCCCCTACAGTATCAATGCTGGGTGCTGGAGATTCAGTTCAATATAAAATTAAACTAATTTTATATCGAAATCAGTTTAAATAGAGTAGATGATACTCCAGAACGATGTACAATACACATTCACAGCTGATTTAGCCCGTGAAAATAGGAACAGGGGGAACATTTTAATTAAATATAAAATTAACCTTTTAAAGTAGCTAGAAACAAAAAGAGCCACACGTAGAGGTAGTAAATTGTCATTATTGAATAATAAATTATATTTACTTAGATTCAGAGTAATAGGACTGTGAAGTAGGTGGTATGGGGATTAGGTGAGAGTAGGTTTCCTTTCAACCCAGGAGTTCAGTGACCCTGAGAGATTTCAATGAAAGCTGATAAGAGCACACTTGATTCTTTAGTGAATAAATAGCAAAAGAGAGTTATTTTTATTTCTGTTGGTCACTTATGAGACTGAGTACTATAGGGGAAAAAACCTTGAAATTAAATAGAGTTAGAATCCTGACTTTGCTTGTCCTTCAGACAAATTGTTATTATTCTGCATGTCGGCTTCCTCGTGCATATTGTGTAAATTAATGTTTTCAGTTTTAGGGTGAATTATAAATACACTGTGAACTCATAAAAATGGCATTTATATGTCTTCTCTCAATGTTTTTTGTTTCATACTTTGAGAATCACTGATTTTAATATCTTGTAGGTTTTGATCACTTGTAATAATTTGTAAATACATAGTGTTTTAATAAATATTAAAATTATCAGTGTCCTTATCTAAAAGCTGCTCCATAACTTTAATATGCTAGATTTTTGAACCTCCAACAGCCGAGTGTTGCCCCAGAGAGTGTGAGTATTCTGAGATATCTTTTTGGGTTCATTCTACATGTGGCAGATAACCTCTGTATGTCCGGTGGGACCCTTTAGGAAATGACTTCAGCATTCTTTGGTAGTTTTTATTCTAAATAGAGTTAGAAAACTTGAACTAGATTGTGGAGAGCTCAGGGGCATATTGAATTTTCAGTTTGGGGTATGTTTAAATTACTTTAAAATGACTGGTTATTTTCAGCAGCTTTACTTAAAGGATGATATTGGAATCACATGGAGGAAATAAAGGCTATACCTGCTTCATCCCATTTCCTTGCAGCTTGAAATTGTGCTTCATATTGTTTAATAGTATAGCTAAATTAAAGAAATTGTGCATTTGATTCTAATCTTCACTTAGGGGTTAGGACTTAATGCTCAATGAAAATGTGTTTTCCTATGTTTTCATCTCTTGAGTACAGCAAATACTCATTTTTTCTTAATAAGCTGAAAGAAGGAGAAGGGAAATGGCAAGTACCGGCAGGTCTCCCTTGGTTTCCTGCTTTATATTCACATGCACATTGCTTACCAGAGGAGTTATTACACAACGAGTCACCACCTAGAGGCAATAAGTGAAGAAAAATGCAAAATTTAAGCCTTGCAGTTAAGGAAGGAAAATTATGCAAGACTCTATTAAGTTAAAAATGATTTTTTTCCAGGTATTTGTGAAACCCTATTTTGTCCTTATTCCCAATAGCGAATGTGTATGTTGCAGATGCAGGCTTTGATGAGTTTTTTATAGAAATTCAATTAATTTTTTCTAGATCAATTGTTCTCTGCTATAATTTGATGCATGGAACACATGGCAACTTGATCCACAAAACAACCTGGAGAGGTTGCTTCATGCAAAACTTTTCTGTCACTGTGAAATTTTATTTTAGAAAGAAACAGTTTTGTGCCTATATATTACAGACCTGGTGGGTAGTTTTCATGTTTTTAAGTCCACTTGACTTATTTGCCTATTGGGTAGCTATCATGTATAATACATGTCCTTAGATCCTGTGATAATGAGACACATTTTATTTCTTTACCTTTGATCTTATGGACTTTTAAAAATTTGGAGTCACCCCGGCTGGTGTGGCTCAGTGGATTGAGTGTTGGCTTGTGAACCAAAGGGTCACCAGTTCAATTCCTCATCAGTGCACATACCTGGGTTCCAGGCCACATCCCCAGTTGGGGCACATGAGAGGCAACCACACATTGCTGTTTCTCTCCCTGTCTTTAAAAAATGTGGGGGTCAATTTGTTAATACAGAAAATACAAGGGAAGCCATGCTAGATGAGGAGGTCACCAAATCAATAATATGCAACTACTGATATCCATAATTTTGTGACTACTTAAGAAAAACATCAGCTCTTTCCTCTGTGACCCTCATATGTTTATTTTATATTTGTATTTTCAACTGTAACACAGACTAATCTGCATTTCTATTACTTGTATAAGGCCTATTTTATGCAATAGGTTGTAAGCAATGTGAGAAAAGGAACAGTAATATATTTGTTTTTCCTTCAGCACCTCGCAAGATACATGTTATCAGAGATTAATGATATTTTTTCAAATCAAAATGTGCAATTTTCAAGGTAGACAGTGCTATATGTTCCTTAAATGTAACTCATTTCCTTTATAGATAAAGTAAGTGTTGCAGAGAATGAGCAGAGTTACTTTCCCAGAGATGTGGAAGTGAGGACGCATCATTTGGGAAGCACTAATCCCTGGTCTAACACACTTACCATTAGCTACATCAATTAAAATGAGAGACCTTGACTTGATTAGGCATTCTAGCTTCCACTTTACATTTTTTCTCTTCTATCATAATTTAATTTCTGATTAAAAGTATCAAAATTTTGCTCAATTAACACTTTTGAATAAATGAGACATCCATTTGGTACACAATGGCAGTATTTTAGATACATGGGCTCAAACTTTACAAGCAAAAGGTTCTTAATTATAGGTTTTTTCCCCTTTTGTGCTTGTGTTTTAGTCTCCAACTTCTCAGGGATTCCCAGGTATTGGCAGGCCCCTTTCTGTTCTAATAATTGATGAGCCTGCAAATTAAAAATTTGAAGCAATTCAAGGATGATCTTTACAGAAGTATAAAAGCATAAAAAGTAGAATATTTGGAAAGGAAAATTTATCTGAGGAAATCAGAGATCCCCCAAGCTTAACTAGCACACTGTCTACAGTTCCAAGAATTCTAAGTTTATTGTCATTATTCAAAAACTTCATAGTAAAGTTATGTCATAGCTGTGGGTAATTATTTGAAAACAAAATGCTTAAAATTCTTGTGAAGGCACAGATGAAAATTGCCCATTGAAAGGAAATTTTAGTCTAGATGGAATTTGACAGAAAGCAAAGCTGAAATTTATAGAATAGGCACAGGGATGTTAAGTCTAGTATGGAGAATATAGTCAATAATATTGCAATAACTATGTATGATGCCAGATGAGTACTGGAACTATTGGTGGGTGGGGGCAGATACTTTGTAAAGTATTTGATTGTCTAACCCCAATGTTCTATGCACCTGAAACCAAACAAAATAACATTGAGCCCTAGCTGGGTGGTCCAGTTGGTTGGAGCATCGTCCCATAAATCAAAAAGTTTTTTAGTTCAATTATGGGTCAGGAACATACTTAGGTTGCAGGTTCTATCCCTGGTCCTGTCACATATGAGAGGCAACCAATCAATGTGTTTCTCTCAGGTTGATGTATCTCTCTCTCTCTCACTCCTGTTCTCTCTCTAAAATCAATAAAAACATATCCTTGGATGAGGATTAAAAAACAAAGTGATATGGAATGTAAACTATAATTAAAAAAAGTACAAACATCTTTTTAGAGTTTATCGTGTTTAAGGAACCTTGGTCCATGATGGGAATACAGATCACAATAAAACAATGTTCTTATAAAAAAATCAGAGATGTATTTTCCCACAGTTCTGGAGGGTTGAAATTCAAGATCAAGGTCCATTTACAAACCCAACATCCTATCTATTTGTGTGTCTCTCAAGGTGACAGTCTGATTTTTATACCTAAGAGAAAATGATTTTTCATATTTGATTTGTAACTATATATACAGTTACACAATTATGTGTAGTTATATATAAGAAATGTGTTTTCTATTTGATTTGTATGTTATACACATGTTTACATATATTGTTTTTTGTTCTCCACTATTTTTTAAGGAGGGAGGAAAGTGCCAAGTTGCACTGAGCTATAATTAAGGCATAGTCTATATAACACATATATATGTGACACATTTCTCTACTTTCAAAAATTATACCATTTTGTGGATATAAAAGAAAAAAATCCCTTTTTATAAAATTTCGGTCTCTGAAAAACAAACATAAAATCATGATCAAGTTTCTGGTAGACTCAGTTTCCAGTAAGGACTGTCCATTTGGTTTGCACATGGTGTTGGAGTACACAGGGAAAACTCTGCTCACGGTTTCTAGGGAAGCCCAATGAACATGTCCAACTGCACAAACACATCAAGACTCTGTTTTCCTCATATCTGCTAATGTCTCATTTGCAAAAACAAGTCAAATGTCCAAAGTTAAACAGGAAATGTGTGTTCCAAAGCAAGTACCACAGCTGAGCCCGTTAACTGTTGGGAGGGAAGTATGTACTTTCAACACAGTATATACTTTAGGGAATATGAGTCAGTAATTTTGTATAGTGAGCTAAACTAACACATTGCCCAAGTCTAGATAAAGGGGCTCTCTTTCTGTTTGAAAACTGCTAGTCAAAGTCTCAATCTTATTTGCATCATATAGGTATGCACCTAAACACAGCTCTCTTTATTTTACTACCATGCCGGAGCTAATCACTGCCAACCACACTGCTCTATCCTGACATTATCTTTCTTGAAAACAAGTGCCAGCCCTCAATGCCTAATAGTCCAAGATTTATTTCAAAGTATTATGAGATTTTTGCCGTTACTTCTGTAAGCTCTATTTTACTGCAATAGAAATATCTATTCCCCATCTGCTGCTCATTTCCATACTTCTCTCCCCTTCTTAAATCAGTTGCATCAAGTTGTTTTCATAATGATTCCTAACTTTATTCCTTGGAGCACTGACACCACAAAATGTGAGGCATTATCCCATTATTTTGTAACAATTAATACTTATCGATGGTGTTTTTTTTTTTTTTAGGTTAGACCCCTGAGGACAAAGATAGTATTTTAGGCATTCATAGATAAATGAGTAATTTCATATATATCTTGTGATCCTTACTGTTTAATGAAGTTTGATTTACTTTGCAAATTTTATTTTGCTAGGCAGGTTTTATATAGCAAAGACATTTATATTGCATTAATTGTATTATTGAATTGCATGCATTGTATTATAATATTAATATCCTTAGTTTCTATTAAAAAACTTGAAATTATAAGGAGTAAAAAATTTTGCTGAAAATATTGCAAGTGGCAAAACTGTTACTTAAAGGCAGAATTTATTCCAAGTGTAGTGTTTCTTATACTACAACCTAAATTAGCTTAGCTGCCATAATGTTGGCTAGTATTCCACTAGACTTTGTATATTCGAGTAAAGTTTGTTTGAAAAATACTTTAATTCTATTACTGCACTGATTTGAAATTTTAGAAGGCAATCTTACAGCTAATGAATTTTGTTTTATTATGGTTTAGATTCATGTTAGAATTAAGCCATATATGATTAAAATTCCACACAGAAGGGCCTGAAATTGATAGAGAGTGAAAGTTTAATAAGCTGGGGATATTTTAAATGTCGCTCCAGATGTTAGCCAGAAAGACTGGTCGTGATTCAACAGTGTATTTTTAAAACTTTATTTAGTCTGATCTGTAAGAAATACAGTCTTTTATATTTGGACTTAATTTTATGGAACCAATTTATTTGAAAATTGCATGTGGGAAAATGGTATGTGGATGACATTACCTTATGCATTTTTAGCTAGAATTTTAAAAAGGGAGTTTATTTGGAAGAAAAAGACATTAACAGAAAACTTTAAAATAACGCAGCCTGGACTTGACAGGCAAATGAAGGGCTACCTATTTACATAATTTAAGAAAATAGAGGCAACACTGTGTACCTTTAATATCTAATCTTATTTTTATGAGTAAAAATTAAAAAATGGAAAAATAGACTTCTGGTCCAAACTCTGCATATTACATATACCAGTGACTGAAGGAGTATGATGTCACACACTGACAATGATAGAAAAGTATTATTGTGATAAGATGCATTTTTATTGTGTGATATAAGAGATCAATATTATTGTAGGCTACCTCAGCAAATTTCCTAAATCCCTGTTGTGCAGTTTCCTTGTCTATACACATAAAAGTAATACTGTATGAGATAAAACATAAGGTCACTATTTAGACAATTTATTACTAGTGTCAAGTAGCTTTCTGTCTAGCAAAATCCTTATTGGTTATTAAAAATAAAGAATCTAACATTATACTTTTCCTTGACCAAAATAATTTTCCTCACAAAGGAATAGTCTAGCTTCTTTTAAAAATATGAAAGCAATTCTAATATGATGGCATGTATATACACAACATATATACATATATATAATGTATCCAGCCATGTGATATGAAAAATAGAGATATTTATTGAAGAAGATACAAGAAACATTGCACATAGGACAATAATGCCTCAGTCCGCTTTAAAAGAGGCATCTTGGGACCTCACACAGTTCTCCCAATCACCATCAGCTGTCCTGTGGTATTTTTCTGAATCTCATTGACAGTCTGGAATCTCTTTCCTGTCAAAGGTAATTTGAGGTTTGGGAAAACTAGAAGTCACATGGTACCAAATCTGGGCTATAGTGGGGATGAGTTACCTGGTGATTTGATATTTCACCAAAAGACTCTACATGAGACATGGTGCATGAGCCAGTGCATTGTCGTGATGACACCAGTTGCCCATGGCTGCAGACTTCTGAATCATCTGAGTAGTTTCTGCAGAGGAATGTTCAAGGTTACCCAAAATTTGATGCAGATTCATTGCTCTACTCACTCAGTCATTTTGAAGGTGATGGCCACACAGTACACATGCTCACTCAACAGTGTCTATCACGCCCACTGACTAGTACAATGAAGCATCATTGTTCACACATGTGCATTTCGGTACACTCTCTTTGGCTACCAGGTTCCGTCGATGTTGCGCAAAGCATTCTCTTGTTATATTAACAATGGCTGGACTTCTTCCAGACCGAGTATATATAATATTTTGTACTTAAAATAAAACATGTACCCATCTATAAATACATTCATAACCAATGGTTTTCCAACATGCAAATTTTGCAATGTTTTATTTAAACTGTAGAGTCCCAGAGGATTGTTCTTATTCTCCAGGTGCTCAAAAATGTAACTGAATGAATGTAGCAACTCATTCCCAAGTGATAAGAAAATAATACTGCTTGTAAAATATTTTTTTTAATTTTTAAGGTAGAACCATTCTGTACATATTCATTCTTAAGTTCTGCTTTTTTAAGTTCTTTAGAGATGTCTACTTTAATGGGAAAGTACACATTATGAAGAATTGCATTTTAAAGATGAGCAAATTCTCTGGTTCTTTAGTGGAGGCATTTGCTGAGATTGAAGCAAGTGAAATATTTTCTTCCCTTTAGGAATGGAGTATGAACTATTTATAGAGAATAGTGTGTGAACGTGCTTCTGAAAAGTGAGAACTTGGAAGTGAATGTAGAACATAAACTAAAGGCTTTACATTTTTTCAGACTGAAATTACCATGTGAAAGAAGTACTTTCAGAATATTCAAATTAGCCTCTAATGATCTTCAACACTGAGCTTTTTTTTTTTTTTTTGGATTCTGTAGGTGCTCCATATAGTTTTAGAAATATGAGTTTATTCTGATATCTCAATCATAACCAAATAATTTGCCAATAATATACATGCTTAATATGCCAAATTTCACTGTAAAAATAAAATATATTGCTGATTGCACATTAACAGAAAGGTTTTGGTGTATCCTACATTTAGACAAACCAGACCAGAGGTGTAGGGAACTTGGAATACTACAAGGCAGAAAGAACAAAGGAGCTCCTGCCCTTTGCAACAGCACGAATGGGACTGGAGAGCATTATGCTAAGTGAAATAAGCCAAGCAGTGAGGGACAAATACCATATGATCTCACCTATAAGTGGAACCTAATCAATGAAACAAACAAATGAGCAGCATTGAGCCAGAGACTTGGAAATAAAGAGTGAACTGACAGTGAGCAGAGGGGAAGGAGGAGCAGGAAAACAGGGGCAAGAAGGGGAAGGAGCAAGCAAAGGAACACAAATAGTGGACTCAATGGGCATGGACAATATGGGGGGAGTTGACTCTGGGAGTTGGGGGTGGGTACAAGGTAAGGGAGGGCAATGGGGGAAAATGTGTGACTACTGTAACTGAACAACAATAAATTTAAAAAAGAAAGATTAGTTGTAAAAGGCCTATGGCTTTTGAGTGTTCACCTGGAAGTTAAGGGTAAGCGATATCGCAAACAAAATGTGATTTTATGTTGGATGTGGAAGGACAATTAGGGACATATTTTTAAAAAAGGATTTGGATATACTGGCAATGGAACTCTATGCACTATAAACTTCACTATATTCTTAGAACAGCGAATAGTTTAGAGAAATAATTGATCTACACCCACAAGAATATTCTCTCTCAATCTCTCCCGCTCTGTCCCTTCACCTCACCCTCTCTCCCTCTCTCCTTCCTTTCTCTAATTGTAAATACAGTGGAAGTAGATCTCTGGGATTAAGATCTCTCCATTTTACTTCATTGCAGGTCTGATTTTTTTTTTTCTGAATTACCATACATATTATTTCTTATTATCTACATATCTACAGAGATTGAGTCAGAACTTCAGAAAAATTATAAATAAAATGACCTTTAAGACTTTTAACTTTGGAGAACATGAGCATTCTTATTTAATGGTATACATTTCCATATTTGAAAGGATTTTTTTAAATTTGTACTTCTTCTTTTTCTTTATGTATTGTTATCTCTCTTTTCTTTTACAATTAGTTTTACTCCCAAATGTTATTCTTCTGATATACACTCTTGACATAAGACAAAGTCAAATCCTGGCTCTGAGCAATAATATATTCCTCCGTATTAAAGGAATATTGGTTCTAAGTTTTGTTTTAGGTCTGAAATTTATTGATTCTATAGCTGCGTAAATGTTAGTGATAACTACTTCTGTTTTCTAATTAGAATACATTGGCACTCAAGTAAAATGTTATTCCTTATCTGTTCTTGAACTTTAATGCAGAGACATTTAGGAGATCTGTGATCAGTTTTGCATTCCTTTATTGACATTTATGTTGGCATCTTTCAATGTTAATAAAATTCTGAATGTATGTTAAGATAATTTATTATTTCACTTCATGAAACTATTACAATGGCAACAATTTTGAAAGAAGAAACAACTATTTCTTGAAAAACTTGAATTTGCAGAATGTTTAGCATAAATTCTAAGTAAATCTTTCTTACTCTAAAAGGTAGGTGGTTATCCTCTTCTAATTCGATAAAGTGAATTCTAAAGGTGATTGCTTTCCTTGGATCTCAAGGAACTGAGAGATACATGGTGGGAACCCAGGTCTATACGGTGGCAAAGCTGGCCCTGATTCATGCTACTTATCTGGTAAGAAACAAAGTCAGTTATGCATTCTTCTTACTTCCACTAGGTAGTTAGGTTTTGAAAGCCCTTCTGCTACATCTAATTTTCTATCTACCTCTAAACTTTCTTCTCTTCTTTTTATAATGAAACAATATTTGCACTTCTCCAAAAACCTGTTGTCAACCTTATATTATCAATTATAGTAGAAACACATAAGAAAAGATTTGTGCCATTCGGACCAGTTGTGATATAGTATAATGGAAAATTGTGCAGTTCTGGAAATATTCGGTTTGTGTTTGAATCTGGACTACAGCATTTATTAATCATTAATTTTGGATAATTTACTTAACTTCCCTGTATCTCATTTTCCACATATGTACAAAGGACTATAATTGTATAATCTTTATATACTTAATTTATGGAGTTTGGGGTACATAAAATGAGTTAATTTTTTGAGGAGAAAATATTAGGCACAGAAATTTAACTTCTATTCCTAGGCATTCGTGTATCACGGAACTTGAAGATGATTTACTTTGTTATTACTTTCCTTACTGCACACTACCATTTCTCACATCCTTGAACTTGTTAGATCATGCAACACTGTCCCCAGAGACTCTCACTTCATTTCCTCTCTGCCACCACTGATTTGCAACAGACTTCCATCTGGGTTTCTTTACCATTAACCAGACTCAAACCCCCAAATCTGGTTTTGCTTTAGCATCTGTGTCTGGAGTTTTGATGATTGGACTGCACCACATCTGATTAACCCAGCCATGCTTTCTCCAAATTAAATACAGTATATATATATTTTTAATTCTGGTCTAGGTGGTTATACCCTATTGGTTTAATTTACAATTGGAAAGTTGAACTCTAAAAAACTGAGTGCAGGCACATGGAGCTATAGGTTTGGTTGAGAGGACAATGAGAATAAAGACCATGACCCAGGTCTTTATTCTCAACAGAAATATCCTGGGCTTGTTGTGTATGTGTGTGTGTGGGGGGGGGGTGGGGGTGAGGAGGCAAGTTGGGAGAGGAAAGCACAATCTATGTGAAGTTAATTTTACCTTAAGGTTGCATGTGTGCTGAGCTCTGCTTTTAAGTCCTCCATTGTGAAAAAATAAGACTTGAGTATATATTCTCATAGGACAAAAAACAGTCATTTATGTTTCACAGTATCTCTGGCTCTTGTTTCTATTCAGTACATGCCTGCTAACATATGCTCTTTGATGTTCTGTTGCATTTAATGGGTCACTATGTTTTCTGCTCTTTAAAGGTTGAGAAATTTACTATACTGTGGTTTTGGAAATAAGCTCACGAGTAATGGCGCACTGTTTCTTACCATTGTCTTGCTTTTGCAGAAAAGGAATGACCTAATAGTAGAGAACAACTGAAAGATGCCTGTAGTGGTTCAGAGAAGGGAAAGAAACAACTATTTAAGGGAAAGTTAAAAAGGATCTTCTCTCTCCGCTAAGGCAAATGACCTTACATGAGGCTCAAAGATAATTTCCGAACCTAAGGCTCACAGGGACAGAATATCCATTGTATGCCTGAAAGAAAAAGTTCTTGGTATGAGACATGCCAGTTTCTTTTCTAGTCACTGAAGGTGACCTCTATTCCCAAGAAACATAGTTGAGGGGGAAAACGGTTTTTGTCATAAATGTTATAAAACTGATAGTTATTAGGTAGAAATTTACATAAAGTGAAGTGGAATCAGTGGTAGGAATGAACAAACATAAAGTCTACACAAGTGAGGATGGTAGTTTGAACTCAGTCTTTTTAAAGCCTTTAATCTTTATTGTATGTTTTTCCATTACCATTCAGTCTCCTTATACCCTTCCCCCCAACAATCAACACACTGTTGTCCAAGTCCATGAGTCCTTTTTCCTTTTCACTCAATTCCTTCCCCCACCTCCCTCCCTCCCCATACTAGCTAGCTACCATCCTGCTCTCCACTCACTAATCAGTCTTTCCCCATTTTCTTTGTTAGTTCAATTTGTTCATTAGATTCCACATATGAGTGAAATAATATGGTATTTGTCTTTACTTGGAGAAAATTATGGAAGTGAAATAAGCCGGTCAGAGAACTGCATTAGGTTCATCATGCAG
Organism: Glossophaga mutica; assembly: GCA_039655065.1. Lineage (NCBI taxonomy): Eukaryota > Metazoa > Chordata > Mammalia > Chiroptera > Phyllostomidae > Glossophaga > Glossophaga mutica. The sequence goes on from CM077308.1 coordinate 28,996,725, forward strand.
AGAAAGATAACGAACCGTGTTAGAAGATTTCAGGCAGTGTGTGGTAGGGCACATGTGAATGGAATCACCCTGTAGACTTATAATGGTTTCAGACACCCAGAAGCCTAGTTAGTTTTGCTCACGACAGTGCTAGCTTATGTCTCTGATTTCTCCTTCTTTTGTATCTACACACATTAAATTAATTATTGAACTAAAAGTGAGACTTTAAAAAACCTGGTTATGCATATGAAGTCCAAACAAGGACACATGTAGAGTTGAATGCTGGAAAATAGAAAAATTTATTAACTACAGGTAATATATTGGGGGAAAACTGGAAAATGTCTTTTCTTATTTTAATCTGTTTAAAAGTAACCACAACTAGTTCAGTTTTATAGACTGTGCTTGCTTTTGCAAATATTTTATTGCCAGAGAACTGAGACATAGCAATTTATATTTCAAAATGAAAGAAGACAACCGATCCATGCATGCTAGACCTATATACCATGTTTTTTGGACTATAAGACGCATCGGACTATAAGATGCACCTAGGTTTTAGAAGAGGAAAATAGGAAAAAAAAATTCTTGAAGCAAAACATACGGTAAAATATTTAATAACCTGTGACCCGGCTCCATCGCCGCCACCTGCCCCCAGTGAGCCAGGTAAGCTACATATAGATTATAAGATGCACCCTCATTTTCTTCCCAAATCTGGGGGAAAGTGCATCTTATAGTCCAAAAAATACGGGTAAATACATTTCTAAATGGAGCTTAATGATCAGGGCTTTTTTTTTTTATTGCTGTTGTTAAATTTTTGACTAACAAAGATCCAGTGAAACAGATACATTGAGATAGATTTATTCAATATAGCCTAATAAAAGCAAAATTTTTCGAATGATTATTTGGATTAATATTACAGAGCGAAGTTTTGGGTCCTTCTGGTATACAGATTCCCCCATTTTTTTCTTACTAAATAACTTTCAGAAATTTAGTCTTTCTAGAAAATTGTTTTAGCTGATAGCCAACTAAAAGCCAACCAACATTTCAAGATAAAATCATAAACTTTCATAGCTGAGACTGTAAATTATCATATAACCTCTACTGAATGATATAATTATGTGTTCATGATATTTTCGTTTCTTAGACAAAGGGTGTTTGATATAGGTTTTCCATTAAAATTTTCAAATAGTCCACATATAAAAATAATATAATATGCTTAAGGAATCTATGATACTGCTTAGTACAAAGTAGGTGTTTAAAATATCAGTGTTCCTTTTTTGTTTGTTACCACTCGTCCTCAACAAGTGAAAGCATTTGGGCTGCAGTGTCCCTCTGTGCAAGTCTTGTGGCCATGACCATATTTGCATATTGTGTGTACTTTAATGACTAATTCATGATGTGATGCTCTCTCTGCAGCTTCTTGCTGTTCTGCCAGAACAGCCTGTCACCCAGCAAGGGTTTGATGACTAACTCCTTGATTTTAAATCATGAGAGAATTTCCAAAATGTTTTTTTTTTTACATTTAACTAACTGAGTCATTACCATTTTATGCAAAATTAATTGCCATGTGATTGCTTTGTTCTTTGGCTTACTCTTGTGCTGACCTCAAGCGAATGTTATTAAAGGCATATAATTTCTGACTTTTTCATTTCAGAATTTATTTTGTGATCATGCGCCTAAAATTTTAACAAATGTGGTTATCTCCCCTGCAGTCTTCAGTAATAATTCTTGAGATTTTTCAGTCATGTTGAGCTTTTGCCTTTTTAAAGAAAATTTGTATGACTGACCTCCCAAGTGTCTTGTAGAGATTTTTTTTAATCTGCTGATACAGAAAGTTTAAATGCAAAGTAAAATTGTAAAGATTCTGTTTTGTTATCCAAATGTTTTCATTAGCTTGAAAATATCTTTTTTTTTTTCTTAAAGAGTAGGCTTTAATGCATTGTGATACAAAATTCCTAACAATTGCACTTTTCTCACTCTGATTTAACCCCCTGATAGAAAGAGCTAAAGGAAATTTGCTGTAAATGCATTTAATATTTCAAAGATGTTTCCTTTGAGGGTTGATAGTCTTGGACAATATTAGTTTATCCCTGAAAGTTAAATCTCTTCTTGAGATAATGACAAAATTTGAAAGTCAGATTCTGAAATGCAGTGTATCCATCACACAATCTACCTCTTGGAAGATAGTATTTCTCTTCTGCCCTCCAACTTTGGCTTTGCACTTTAATCTGTAGGGTTCACATTTTGGTTATTGCTTGGTATCCCCATAACCCAGGTTCTGAAACAGAGCTGTGAATGTAGTCACCTGTCTTGACAGAATTTCCTCAGGAAATTCTTAAGCAGCAAACCCTTTATCATGATACATTAGATTTGACTCTTCCTCTACCTCTGGCCTCACTTTACTCCTGTATTCATTCCCATGGTAACATTGGCCTTCTTTCTGTAACTGAGGCAGGTCTGACTTATCTCCACCTGATGGTTTTTGTGCTTGCTGTTCTCTCTGCCTGGATGCTCTTTTGCAATATCTGTTTTGGTGTCTGGGAGAAACTCATGTGTTTTCCTTTACGCTCACACTCACAGCCCATGGGACGCTGCATCTGTGGGTGTTTTCCCAGTTGATCAATTCTCTGACACCTGCTGGGTTTCCTATAATTAAGTTCAGTCCTGACGCTATCAACCTGGACCTAGTGCACACCCCACAGGTTGAGGGATGAGTCCCACTAACCTGGCCTCACTTCAGATGCCTGCCACAGTCCAACTTGTCACCTGTCCTTCTCCACTGACTATGAACCAGGTGCTCCATGACTCCCTCCTCAGGTTTGATAATGTGTTAGAGTGGCTGATTTAACCCAGTAAAACAGTTTATTTACTCTTGCTGATGTATTACAAAGGGTATTTTAAAGGATACAAATTAACAGCCTGATGATAAGATACATAAGGCGAGGTCTGGGAGGGTCCTGAATGCAGGAGCTTCTGTCTACGTAGCGTTAGGACTCACCAACCACTCAGCCCGGGGATATGTTCACCAGCCAGGAAACTCTCCACACCCCACAGTTCAGGGATTTTATGGAAGCCTCGTTGTGCAGGCAGGATCTATTATCAATATCAACTCAGGCTGCATTCCTTGTCTCCTCCACAGAGGATAATGGGTGGGGCTGAACGTTCTAAGTTAATAATCAGACTTTGGTCTCTCTGGTGACCAGCCTTTGTCCTGAAGCTATGCAGCAGTCCACCAAGGTAGCCTCATTACAACAAGAGATGGTCCTCTTACCCAGGAAATTCCAGGGGATGTAGGATTTCTTTGTCAGGAATGGGGTCAAAGATCAAATATTAGAACAAAAGATGTTCCTAGAATCTTTATTGCTTAAGAAATTGCAAAGGTTTTAAGGAACGCTGGCCAGAAGTTGGGGACAAAGATCACAATAAGTATTTTTTTTATTATAGCACGACCTCCCTGCTGGCTTTCTCTTCTGTGAGGGTTTAGTTTAATAATCATCTTCTGAAAAGCTCCCCCCCTCAACTTAATGACTTCGTGTAAAGTAAACCCCATCAGTCATTCTCCCTCACATCCCTCTCTTTTACTAACACAACTTGTAACTTAAAGCAAGATATCTTACCAATAGATTCAGTGGCTTAGCTGCTAATTAACATCTCTCTGCTTTAAATTCAAGGGCCATGACATTGGTTCTCAGGTTTATTTTGTTCATTCCTGTCTCACTAGAGTCAGACTAAACTAAATATTTCTGAAATAAATAAGTAGAGTAAATATAGTCACAAGGTTCTTATACTTATTTCTAGTTGACAGCCTGAATTTAGTACTATTTCATAATAGAATAAGCCAAATACATCTCCAAATTGCTGAAAGAAGTATTTAAGTTTATTCATGTTTTATATCTCTTCCATTGGCATACAGTTTCATATTCTGCTATTTATTAAATAAATTGGATGTTGACCTTTAGGCTTGTATAAATAGAAAAATAAGTATCTCTAAACATCAGAAGTTATTAACCTTGAGAGACTATTTGAATTTCAGGGGATCTGGGAATGCCTTGAAACGATGTGGAGTGTGTGTGTGTGTGTGTGTGTGTGTGTGTGTGTGTGTACACACACTGAGAGGGAAAGATTGATTGGTTGCCTCCCATAGGCATCTTGACCAGGGATTGAACCTGCAACCTAGACATATGTCCTAACCTGTAACTGAACCCCTGAACCACATTGGCTGGGACAGTTTAAAATACTTTTTATCTGAGAATAAGAATATAATATTGTTTTGCCATTAATTTTTAGAAGGAAGAAATTTTCATATCATTTTAACATGAATTGGTCTTTTTAATTATCATTCAGAAATGTTAGAAGTTATTTTAATAATGCAGCAAGATGATGGCCTGATTCAAAAGAACTGTTAAGAGTTATAGAGAGGTGTCTCCCAACTATTTTCACGAATTTTTATAATTTTTCTTGAACATGGTAATTCCATCAATAATAGATATGCTTTTATGAGATTAGAATTAGAAATATATCTTTTGAGTTAAAGAAGTACTAATCACTTTATAAGTTTATAGGATGTGCACAAATGTGAAAATTCTTAAAAGTAAGAGAAATATTCCACTGTTAAGAGTTCTGGAAGATGCTTAAGTTATGGGGTGAAGTTAAAAGTAATTCAGCACAAATATATCCTAATAGAAAAGGCATCAGGCACCAGAAGTTTTCCAACTAATAAAACAATGAGCTTAACCTGCTGATACACAGATCTATGGGAGTGTTGTGTAGGCTGCCTCATGTGATGCTGAATGCCTCTTCCTACATCAAATTGCAACACGGCAGATATTTGCCTTCTGTGCAACCCCAAACTTAATTTCCACATGTAGGCTCATTCCCTCTCTTGTTAAAAATGTAGTAAAATACACACAGCATACATTTTTAAAATTTAAGCATTTAAAAACCAGAAGTTATTTATACGAATTTTGCATTTATTCTTACATGTTTAATCTTCAGTCACCTTCAAACTACTCTTCATTTTATGCAATACATCTATTGAGACATTTTTTTCCAATGCTCAAAAGTTTTTGAACTTGTCAGATTTGATGCCTTTTAGTGCTTCTGCCATTTTTTGTATCACCTCTTCCACATTGGCAAAATGTTTCCCTTTGAGTACTTATTTCATTCGGGGAAACAATAACAAAAAAAAAAAATGTTGCTTGAGGCAAGGTCAGGTGAGTAGGGAGAGTGGGGCATGGGGGTGATGCTTTTTTGATCAAAAACTGCTGAACACTCGGTGTGGTGTGAGTAGATACACTAGTAAATCACCATCATGAAATGGGTAAACACGTTGAAAGATTTTTTTAAAAAATTCACTGAAGCCGAATGCAGCTTCTCACAACAATGCCAGCTGGTACACTGATACAGATGGGTTCCTGAGACATTCACTTACTGGGGAGAGGCCTGTACTACAAAGGGCCTGCCCTCTAGAAGATAATTCTGTTTTTTTTTTTTTTTTCCTAGTGTACAAATCAGCAGCATTAAGTACATTAACATCTTTGTGAAACCATTATCACCATCCATCTCCAGAATGATTTCTGTCTTGAAAAACTAAAGCTATGTATATAAACAGTAATTCCCCATTTCCTTTTTCCCATAGTCCTTGGCAACCATACTCTACTTTTCTGTCTCTGTGAATTTGACAACTCTAGTACCTCATAAAGTGGAATCATACAGTACTTGACCTTTAGTGGTTAACCTAGGTCACTTTACATAATGTCCTTAAAGTCCATCCACATTGTAGCATGTGTCAGAATTGCCTTGCTTTTTAAGGCTATGTAATATTCTGTTGTTCATATAATGGTGGACAAAAGTAGGTTAATAATAATAAATAACACAATGATTAATAAATAATACATGAATAATATGTTATGCATACTCACAACTGTAAACCTGCTTTTGCCCAAACATGTATTTTATATACACTTATCTGTCAATGAACATGAGCTGTTTCCACCCCATGGCTACCATACATATTAGAATAATTTATAACTAATGTAAAAATTAACTTTTAAAAATCACTTGATTATTTTAAGTACTTTGAGGGGGAAAATATGCTTATTGTCTGTCTGGAAAAATCTAATCATTGCTAATATAATGAGAATGGTTCGCACAGCTTCGATGTAACCTGGCAGCCAAGGAGAGTGGACTGGAATATGCTTATGTGAATGATGATGACTTCACCGTACTAGTCAGTGAGGGTGATAGATGCTGTTGAGTGAGTATATGTACTGTGTGGCCGTCGCATTCAAAATGACTAGGTGAGTAGAGCAATAAGTCTGCATCCAGTTTTGAGTTAAGCTTGAACATTCCTCCACTGAAACTGTTTGGAAGATTCAGAAGGCCACAGCTATGGGAAACTGGTAGTTGGCAGCTTCATCAGGACAACATGCCCTCTCAATGCATCACGTCTAGTGCAGAGTTTTTTTGGCAAAACATTAAATCGCCCAGGTGACTAAGCCCCACTACAGACCAGTTTTGGTGTCCCGTGACTTCTGACTTTTCCCAAAACTGAAATCACCCTTGAAAGGGAAGAGGTCTCAGCCCTTCAATGAGATTCAGGAAAATGTGACGGGGTAACTGATGGCAATTAGGAGAACTGTGTGAGGTCCCAAGGTATCTATTTGAAGGGGACTGAGCATCATTGTCCTATGTACAGTGTTTCTTGTATCTTGTATCATCCTTAATAAATGTCTCTATTTTTCCGTTTGCATGGCTAGACACCTTCTGGACAAATGTCATATGTGGGTACATTATTTGTAGCAAATGCAGAAATAAGTTTGTGAGCTGACTTTCTTATAAAGTTTTTCCTCTTTGGGGTTAACTTTAAGCTTCAAGTCCAAGTGAAAAAGGTAGAGACTTTTAAGCAATATTTGCCTCAATAATATTTCAAACTTAGAGTTAGAGATCCAGTGGTTCATTTGTCAAGGATGTCACAGATAGAATTCAAGCATATGCTGGGAATAGATATTCTAAGTGGTCTCTCAGGCAGTTCCAAGAATTAGAAAGGCTAAGTCAATAATTATCTGAAGTCTCAGATCTTTCTTTCACAGCTCATTTTGAGTTTGTAGCTCTGGAGGTCACCTCTTCTTTAAATCTCATGGGAAGTTTTGAATTTTTTACATTAAGCATTTCCTGCTGTGCATAATGATTGCCATCAATTCACTAGTTAACATTTGTTAATTTCCTCTTGAATTTACAAGAAAACTTACCTAAGTTTATAATGTTTACTTGAGGTTACTTGAGTTTAAATATGAGCAAATGTTAAAAGTATTATCTCTGAAAGCAAAGCCCTTTTTTCCCATAATTAATGTTTTCCCAAATTGACAGCATTTAATGTAGACTTATTTACTGAATGCACATATTTAGAGATCTAGATGGTAAGGATTCTATAAAGCAGGAATATCTCAGCTGTGTGCATGTGTGTGTGTGTGGGTGTACTTCTGTGTTTACTTGTTATTAAGCACATGGTTAAAATTTTATTAATTTACTCATTTAAAAAAAAACATTGAATACCTGTGTTCTAATTATTTGGAAGAGAGTTTGTTAGTGAACCCAACAAAGATCCATGACCTTGTGAAGTTTCTATCCTAGTAGATTTCATGGATTATAGAGAGAAAGAAATGTCAAAGTCACCCAAATATTTATAAATACTTTTCTTAATGAGAAATTGTGATTTATATAGGGATTGATGCATTGTTCCGGAATACAGTCAAAATTCTGTGGGAGGGTCTAGGTTTTGTACATCTAGATTTCAAGACTCTTGCACCTAATAACCAAGTAAGAGTAACAGTTCAGCATCTACATAATATTGTAATATCTAGAGGTTGTTTAAACTCATATTTAGGAAAATGGCCAAATAATCTTTAAGAATGTTTGAATCCACATTTTGTATGGAAGCAACCCAAGTTCCCATCAATAGATGAATGGATAACAAAATTGTGGCACATATATAGAGTGGAATATTGCTCAGCCATAAAAAGAAAGAATAAAATCTTACCATTTGTTACCCCATGAAGGGACCTAGAGGGTATTCTACTCAGTGAAACAAGTCAGACAGCGAAAGCCAAATATATGATTGCACTTATATGCAGAATCTAAAGAACAAAATAAATAAGTCAAACAAGCAGACTCATAGATGCCGAGAATAGACTAATGGTTGCCAGAAGGGAGGGGAGCTGGCAGGGTAGGCAAAAAAGGTGAAAAGATTAAGAAGTCCAGATTGGTAGTTTTAAAATAGCAATGGGGATGTAAAACATAACACAGGCAATATAGTCAATTATATTGTAATAACTATGCACGGTGCTAGGTGGGTACTTGAAATATTGAGGGGAATATTTCATAAAGTATGTCAGTGTTTAACCACTATGCACTATGCCTGAAACCAATATAAAGTAACACTGAATATAAATAATAATTGAAAAATAAAATTTAAAATATATGAACCATCTTACTCAAATAGTGTACAACGGACTAAAACAACAACAATGACAATGTACAGCGGGCTCTGACATGTTTCTCTAGAAAGTCTGAACTGCTTGGGTAAAGAACTCATTCTAAGTCAGTCTAAACCTGTGTCTGAGTATCTGACACACAGAGATTGTATAGTCTTGTCTCCCGTATTTTGCTCTATATTTGAAGGCCCGCTTCTCACTTTAAGGATCTTACTACAGATAATTCTCAATGTTTATTACCCTGGTAATGTCATTGAGCTGCTGCAGTTTCTGCCCTCTACGGAAAAAGTAATCTCTCTCAACTTCAGGGGCTGTATTTTCTCTACAGGATCAGAGACTCTGACATAGTTGAGTCCGCATTCTTGGTCCATGTAATGGTTTATTTTTCTTTTTTCTTTCTTGTCTAGAAGCACCTTTTTGGTTTAAAGTCATAATTGAAAATGGAATAAAATTTATTTAGCATTAACTATGGAGTGGTATTGACATACCTTTTCATTTAACCTTCATAATAACTCTTCAAAGTCTGAAAGTGGCATATACTGCCACTAACCATCACTTACGTTCATTCTTCCAATATGTCCAGTCTTGTGATACATGATTGGTAAAAAATAGCCAACATAATCATGCTCTGTGATTTATGAATCTTCCTTGAAGCCAGGGGCTGGCTGCATGTTTAAAACCTGGGCAGTGATAAGTATGGGGACAGCTTCTAAGTGTCAGGGAGAATTTGACAAAACTCTGCTTTCTTAGTAAAAGGAGGCAGAAACAGACAAACCTGGCATTATTTCTCTTCGTCTGCTTCTTACCTTGAACCCTAATAATAGATGAGGAGTGGCAAAAGCCATTTGGGGATTTTGAATCACCAAATATTAGGATAGAATTCAGCACATCAAAGATGAGTGGGTAGGAACGCAGAAATAGTTTGAATTCTGGTTGTGTGGAAAAGAAGCGGAATCATCTACTTCAAAACCGTACTTCTGGGTTTCTTATAAGAAAATTGACACTGTTTGCTTAAGTCAGTGATGATTTGTTGTTGCCAGAGCAGCTAAACACACTTATGATTAATATGTTATTGCTTTAAATTTTTGTAGGATGATAAAGGGAGAACTAAGGCCTAGAGAGCCTAAATGAATCTAGGGGACTCCAGAATAAGTGAAGGAGAGGAGACTTGAACTGAGTCTAAATCCCATACTCATTGCACCACGAACATTGTACTTGAAGAGGGTACGGTGACAGTTTATCCAGTAGATCACAGAGGATTTTGCAGAAATCCTGGATCATCCTGTGGAAAAATTACATTGCTGCTGTTGAGAAAGTCCTTGCTATTAGGAGGCGCTTACTGAGGCCCAGTGCTGTCCAGAAAACTATAAAATTTAAAGTATCACTAAAAATTAGAGAAGAAGTAAAGAACTGCTAGGGCTGGACACACATCTATCTCTTTTAATTTACTTTGCCAAAATTAAAAATTTCCATTGGTTAGTGAATATTCTTAACTAAGGTTTTTAAAAATCATGGGTGAAAAATTGGCTCCTACCCATCAAGGCAACTAGACATCTCTGAGGACAGTCTCTCCCTGTGACTATTTACACGAACTCTTCACTGAGCGAGCCCCTGTGATGGGCCAGAGCACTGGTACACAGCGGTGTACCAGTAAAGGTCATTTCATTGTGTCTGTTCATATTGTCTGACATGGTAAATCAGATAGGGAAAACAAATTGGGAGGCGAGGGAGAACACACTCTTCAATAGCTAAAGAATGGACTAGGTGACCTCAGAGGTCATTCCCATCATGAATTGGTACGGATCTATGGATTTTTTTTTTCCTTGAGCTTAAATGAGCTCTCCTGGTGTAGATGATGAAAACCTTAGTTTGTTTAAGTCAGGTTTCTACAATTTCAGCAAGTCCTTCAGGATTTCTTAATCATATTTTCTTCCAGCTAGAGTCTTTTCATTTTTCCCTCTTTAGATCCATTATGGGTAACTGATACTTTTTTATATTTATCACTTTAAAAATTAATCAGCACTATAACTAAATGGGCTATCAAGTCATGAAAATACATGAAAGAGCCTTAAATGCATGTCACTAAGTGGAAGTAGCCAATCTGAAAAGGTTATATATTGTATGAATGTGGAATTTTTGTTTTACAGCTTACCTTGATTCTAAGAAAATCATATGCGCTGTTTCTATTCTACAGCAAACCAAATGTCCTTTGGATTTCTCTATCCCAATCCTGACATGTTTTTCTTTATTGATAATTTATTTAAAACCCCTATTTTGATGAAAATCTTAGTACATACATATGGCATACAGTTTTTTGGCCATAGCTTAAACATAATTGTTATTAATGGTTATGGTCAAAATATACCATTTTATTTAGTTTATTTGTATTGCAGCTTCATACATACAACCATACAAATGTTTTCTGTAGTTTCAGTTAATTCAATGCACTTTGATGTTGTTATATCTCTTCACTCTTCTGTGAGGTATCAACTTCTGTTGACATCTGCTCACATCTAGTTTAAACTTCAGGGGTTAACATAATCTCATATATGTGTTGCTTTAATGAATTAGCCCTTTGTGAAGCAGGCTCTCCACAAACAGGCACCCACATCCCAGTTTAATGAACAAAGTAAGATAGTGTTATTTAAAATTATACATTCAGTGATAAGATACCTCGTGAGGCTAATGTTATTTTCAGATAAAATCTGCATGAGCGTTTGAGAGAAGAATGGCTTTAACAGAAACAGATCAGTTAGCAGGAGTGTTTCATGGATTATTAAAAAAATATGGATCTCATCCTAGAAGCATAAGAGATAATTGAACCATTTGAACGTGCTTATATGTTAGAAAGGACACAAAGCAGAAATACAGAGTACAACTTGGTAGAGATGAGAGGAGAAAGCAATGGTTACAGAAAGGCTAGGAAGAAGACTCTATTGCAACAATATGAAAAATAACTGATGGGGACACACGATCACAGCACAGAAGGAATCCTGGGAGAATTGTGAGAGTGGCACATTAGGATTCTTTGGAGAAACAAAACCAGTAGGATGTATAAACATGAAGATAATTATGGAAAAGAATTGACTCATGCAATTACGGAGGCTGAGAAGTTCCACAGCCAGCCATCTGCAAACTGGAAACCCAGAAAGGCCAGTGGTATAATTCAGTCCAAGTCCAAAGGCCTGAGAAACAGTAGAGTCAATGAGGTAGATTCTAGTCTGGGTCTGACTACTTGAGAACCAGGAGCACTGAGGGCAGGAGAAGACTGGCGTTGGGTAGAAAATGTCTAATTTTTTCGACTTCTGCCTATTTGTTCTATTCAGGTCCTTATTGGATTGGATTGATGCCCACCCAGATTGAGGGTGGCAAACTACTCTACTGAATCCACCAGTTCCAATGCTAATCTTATTCAGAAACACCTTGTAGACAACCCTAGAAATGATGTGTAGCCAAATATCTGGGCACCTCTTTATTCAGTCAAGTTGACACATAAAATTAACCATCAAAGTAAGAAGCTGACAAGTAAGAAACCATTGGTGACAGAAACTTATTGAGACAAATGATTTTAGATAATCAAGTCCACATTTTTTACTGTTCTTTTCTTGGATTTATGTAATTTTACAATGCTTTTATCTAGTGGCATTCCATAATATTTCATCATTATTCATCATTATCTTTGTAAATTATACAATCTACCATTCCTTGAGTTTTTGGTATTTGGTTTGACATGGAGAAGAAAAAGAACATCCATAAGAGAAGATATACGATGATTCAAAAATAACAAAAGTAGTTAGATATTGAAGTGGGAGTTGACTAAGGGACTCCTTAGGAATTCACAGAACTATGGGTGTGGTCTTGGATATAAATGCATGTGTATGGGAGGGTCTCTTTGGCTTTCTATTTTTCCTTCTAAATATTAAAGAGAAAGTGATTCCAAAATCTTAGCAAGCATGGATATGCAAATTATAACTGTTTAAGTTACAATTTTAAGGGTAATCTGAAAGGATTTTTAATGAAAAAATCTTTGCATAAACTATATGTTCACTATATAATGTGTATAGAATCTTGAGAATCAGAAACATGTGTTTTGGTTCTGTTTGGATTACTTGTTCAGTTTTTTACTTTAAACAAATTAGACACTCTAAATCTCATTTTCCATATTTTCATATTATAAAATGTCATGATTTTAAACACCATACAATGGTTACCTCCTAATAGCTATGAGCACACGAAAGGTGAACATCGTATGTGTGCTGGCATGCTTACATAATTCCCAACTTTGTCTACGAACCTGACTGAGCTTGCATGAAGCCTCTGATACAAAAGGTGGTGACTTTGGATCTATGATCTTGAAAAATCATTCATGGCAAACAGCCCCAGATGTTAGAACTCAGTCCTCGAGTTTAGCTAATAAAAAAGAATTCATAGGCAATTACTCAAATATAAACAAAAATTTATTTAGAGAGTCACAGACTTTGATGTAGTCTCATTTGTTTATTTTTTCTATTTCCCTTGCCTGAGGAGATATATCAGACAAGATATTGCTACAAGGAGTGTCTGAAATTTTACTGTTTATATTTTCTTCTAAGATTTTTATGGCTTTGGGTCTACCACCTAAGTCTTTTATCTATTTTGAATTTATTCTTGTGTGTGGTATAAGAAGGTGACCAAGTTTCATTTTCTGCACACATCTATCCAATTTTCCCAATACAATTTATTGAATAAACTATCTTTAGCCCATTTTATGTGCTTGCTTCCACTGTCAAATGTTAATTGACTATAAAGGTGTGGGTTTATTTCTATGCCCTCTATTCTGTTCCATTGATCTATGTGTCTATTTTTATGCCAGTTATTTACAATCTCCAAGGTATGGAAGGAGCCCAAATGTCCATCAGTAGATGAGTGGATAAAACAACTATGGGACATTAACACAGTGGAATACTTCTTGGTCATAAAAAAAATAAAATTGTACCTTTTTAGACAGCATGGGTAGATCTGGAGAACATTATTCTAAGTGAAATAAGCTAGTCAGAGAAAGACAAATACCAAATTAATTCACTCATATGTGAATCTAATGAACAAACCGAACTTATAAGCAAAACAGAGACAGACTCATAGATGGAGATCAGGAGGACAACTATAGGGAGGTTAGAGGGTGGAAGAATTGAGCAAAAAGGAAAAAGGACTCGTGTTTATGGACATCAGTTTGATGATTGCTGGGGAAAGGGTGGCACAAGGAGGATAAATGGTGATGGAAAAAAAATGCAACCAAAAAAAGTCACAGAGGTGGAAGAAGTGAGCCAGTTGGACTGAATGGACTCAGGAAACAAGTTATAGATGCAAAAGAAAGGTCCCTAGAGTTCTGGAGAAAGAAAGGCAAAAAAAAAAAAAAATGCACCTGGAAGAAGGAGAGGTAGAAAGGTGGTGGGCATGTTCCACGGAGAAAGAGAGAGAGCTGGGTCTTTTGTTTTGAAGGTTTTTATCTGCTTTCCAAAGGCAGGGATTTTAGGGGAGGTCTCAGGGGAGGATCTCAATACTATGTATATTCATCAGATTTTTCAGGTGTGTCCTTCCAGGGTCATTGTCTCCACTGATTGGTCAGTGCCAGGGTAGGAGATCAGCTGGACATTGACATTGCAGCTGGTCCTGATGTCATCCATGGCATGTCTTTTCATCTGGTTTTGCTGTTTTAACTGAGGCCTAAATGTTACCTTTAGTTTGACTGAAACTCTGTCTCTGTGTTCTACTGGAAGCTTTGTTACCAAGATTATTTAAAGGAGTCCAGAACCTCATTGTTCTGGGAGCTTAAGGTTTAAGACAGTGATTATACAAGACTTGTACGGACGTTGTATGAGGCTATTCTCCTCCCACCTTTTCTTCTTCTAAGGGAGTTTACCACCTGACTAGTGACAATGCAGGGGAGGAAAGGTCAGGGGAGTGACCGAACTGCATGATCAATGATATGTGAGGGGAGAACAGGTTACCTTGGGAAAAGGTCCTACCCTACAATATTTTGTTTTCCTTGTTTTGCTCATTGCTAGGCACCTGGCCATTACTGACCTGGTGACCTCCTGTACCTGTCCTATGGTTCCAGCTCTGCTCTTGTGCTCTTGTCTGTCTAACTGCCTACCACATCTCTGCCATCCCAAGGAGTCCAACAGTGAGGAGCCCCTCCCTCTACTTAACGGGCAGTCAATAGGCAAATGACATGCAATATGGAAGAAAAATCCGTTTAGAGATGGCGACTGAAACTTGATTATTAGAGAAGGTTGGGGGACTCTCAAATGTAAATGGAATGTAGTAAAGCTACAGTGGCAGGAAGAGGTCAGATGAGGAAGAACTGCTAAAGGCATAGTAAGAGATTCTGGATTTTGTTTCAAGGGCCATTGATTTTATTCGGTAAGCAATGGGGAGTCAGGCCTTTGAACAGGAGTGTAGCTTAGGAAGAATCATTGTTAACCACTTTCAGACAGTTGGAAGGGGTATCAAATGAAAGCATAGACACCATTAAGAGGCTGTGTATATGTTTCAAGGAAGGCTGCTGTTGGCCTTACCTAGAGCAGTTACTACAAGAATGAATCTTGGGACACATATGAAACAAAATTTGGAACTTGATTCTGTCTAATCTGATAGTTTATTTTGGCCAAAGGTGAAAGGGAAAACAAACTTTAAAGACAACTTAATGAGAGCTCTGATTTTAGAAAGACTTGGTTTGGATTCCTAACTCTATGTATACTAACTGCTTTAAACAGGTTATGTGCCTTTAGGAATTCTGTTTTCCTCATTAATAATACAGGGATGGTTATAGTGCCCAATTTCTTGGTTGAGAGTGATATTTAAATGTATTCCCAAGTGGATACATTCTGTAACCACATTATGATGAAGGAGAATCAGATGTTTGAGATATTGAAATGTATTAGAGAAGGAATGGAATTCTCAATTGTCCAGGAGTCAGTTGACTTCAGAAGAAAACAGTCAATTATGGTGCAAGATATGAAAATATCTTCATTAATGAATGCTGGGAAATCCAGGCTAGCATTAAAAATTATTCCAAATTAGTTTATCTACTGGCATGTTCTTGAATTAAAATAATTGTCCATGCCTGCTCAGTAGGAACGATACTTACGTGTAGTTTAGGAACCTTTGTTGTGAGTAATTGTGTTATGCATTCTGACATTGATCCCTGTTAAGATTATGATCTTCTCTAAATAAATTACATGAAACAAGTAATATACATTGATAAATCTCTATTTTGTTTTTGGAGATGCTGAGCCACGTGTGTGACAGAGCATCGTTAATCATCATTACCGATGCTTAACTCAATTTTCCCAGGTATCAAGTGACTTCATGTACTTTCCAGGCTACAATACAAATATAAGATCAAAGTTGTGTTCTCATTACAATGTCAAATACTGATAATTGCTCAATATTTATCTGCTTTGTATATAACAGTAACTAAAAACTACTAATTATGTGAAGGTTACAGATGGCTACAGGGAAGGACAGGAGAATATTTAATGGAGGAATAGTGATACTTTTTTGAAAGTAGGTATATGCACATGGGTAGTTAATATACTTCTTTGTCCTGGCTCAGTAAATGCCTAGCTCTGTGATCTTAAGCAGTTCAAACATTAGGAAACTCAATTTATTAATCTGAAAATTAGGATGCCATTTCCTGATTTAAAAAAAAAAGGATAAAATCAACAATAACAATTTTGACACTTCAAGCACAATGCAGAGTCACAAATTATCCATATAATACTTTTGTGTGAATATTAAAAAAGCATTTTTTCTTCCTCAAGACATTTTCCTGCTATCTAGGAGGAAAATGCCATAATGATTCTACAAATTTACAATGACTCCAAGGAGAATAATGCCATCACCATTGTGGGGCACATATCTTTCCAACTCTATGTAGAGACATTAAATGTCTGGCATGAAGTAAATGCAAATGCTTTGTTGTAGAATACTCAGCAACTATAGTGGAGAACAGTAGTAAGAAATAGTGCCACTCACTGGTTACAGTGCATTTGAGACTTCCAAGGCAGGAGAGATGAGCTTGAAGATCATGAGCACACTCTCAATATTCCCAGTTCCTTCTGACCTGATCAAATCTCAGAATTCCTACATCCAGATCTTT
The DNA here is from genome assembly GCA_039655065.1 of Glossophaga mutica. Classification (NCBI taxonomy): domain Eukaryota; kingdom Metazoa; phylum Chordata; class Mammalia; order Chiroptera; family Phyllostomidae; genus Glossophaga; species Glossophaga mutica. The sequence continues at coordinate 29,013,336 of CM077308.1, forward strand.
CCTTTTTAGCTGATTTTAATTCATCTAGTAGGAAACTGCGAAGTGTATTCCCAGTGCCAGACTTTGTAAGCAGAGACTCTTCAGGGAAGAGGGCCAGCAGCCTCTGCTTACTTTCCACATCACTTGGTTTTTTCCCTAATTGTCTTATGTTTACCTTGTAAACTGCTACAAATAGCTTTGATTTAGAGAAAATAAATCCTAACTAAACACACTAACACACACAAATCATATTTAAAATAAAAAATGAAGCTTCACATTTTCTGGAATTATTTAGCAATGACATATTTTATGAATTGTGAGGCTCGTGTAGAACTGGACAAACTACTCCACCTTCCTCCCACAGTTTGGTTCCCTGCGGTTTTAGAAGCTGACATTCAAGAATAAGCAGATATGGTTTCCTTTAAGTGAATGGAATGAATATTCTGTTCGATATTATCATATCTCTACTTTGTATAGACTAAAGATGCTATTTTTAACAGAATTCAAAACTGCAGACATCAGACTATTTTTGACTCAGCACTTTTTATTAAACATAAAAAGTCTTTAGAAAGTTGATTGCTAATTTTAGTTATTTTTCTCAAACATATTAATTCATTAACTATGTCCAGATAAATATAATTTATTTTAATTAATATTGGATTTTATTTTTAGCCATATCTTACTGAAATTAATAAAATTAATTAACATAATTTATTGTTTAACATTTTATAGTGAATTTTAAAGATGATCAGCTTCAAATGTTACCATAAAATTCCTTTAGAGTATTTAATCACTGTGAGAATGTACCAATAACTTGCTTATTGTTAATTTCAACAATATTGGCTAAAATAGGTGCAATAATTACATTAAGAAATAACTATATGCACATTTTTATCACATTCAAGTATGATAGAATCAGCATGAAAGATCAATCTTTTTATTACATATATAATGTTTTACCTTTAATAAAATAAAAGAATAGTAAAATGATTATTTACAAAGTAATTATTATATGTAAAACAATGACATACATTGTCTCATTTCATCCATAGTAGTCCCATGTGGCAGATTTTATTATGATCACTAATTTACACATGAGGGAACAGAAGTAGAAAAAAAAGTAGTTTTTCCACATGTCACCTAGCTAGTAGGTGAAAGAGCCCGGATTTCAATCAGAGGTCTTCAACAATAAGTTTACAAAAAAATTTACCAAAGGTATAGAATTCTATTTCTCTGAGTTAAGGTATCATCACTTCAAAGAATGAAATTATTTCTAACCATATGTAGTTGGAAAACAAACAAACATTGTTCTGAGTAAGAAAATTTTTTACCTCTACTCTATTGCAGAGTTATATAACTTTTAATACTATTTTTATATTATCCTTATAATTTAGACGCATGGGGAACCGATAGAGATGGAAGGAAAACTGGGACTCAAATCAATGGAGTGGACCAGAAGGAAGAAACTAACAACCAAACAGAAAATGAGGAAGAAACAAGAATTCAAAAAAATGAGGAGAGGCTTAGGAACATCCGGGACATCGTTAAACGTCCCAACATCCAAATTATAGGGGTCCCACAAGGGGGAGAAGAAGAGCAACAAGTGGAAAACTTATTTGAACAAATAATAAAGGAGAACTTCCCCAATCTGGCAAAGGAAATAGACTACCAGGATGTCCAGGAAGCTCAGAGAGTCCCAAAGAAGTTGGATCCAAGGATCAACACACCAAGGCACATCGTCATTACATTAGCCAAGATTAAAATGAAGGAGAGAATTCTAGAAGCAGCAAGGGATAAGGGGACAGTCACCTACAAAGGAGTTCCCATCAGACTGTCAGCTGATTTCTCAAAAGAGACCTTCCAGGCAAGAAGGGGCTGGAAAGAAATATTTGAAATCTTGAAAGCAGGGACCTACATCCAAAATTGCTCTATCCAGCAAAGCTGTCATTTAGAATGGAAGGGCAGATAAAGCGCTTCTCAGATAAGGTCAAGTTCAAGGAGTTCATCATCACCAAGCCCTTATTGTATGAAATGTTAAAGCGACTTATCTAAGAAAAAGAATATCAAAAATATGATAGTGAAAAGACAGCGAACTCACAGCTATTAAGAACCACACCTAAAACAAAAGCAAACTAAGCAAACAGCTAGAACAGGAACAGAACCACAGAAATGGAGATCATATGGAGGGTTGTCCTTATAATTTAGAAAAAGAAAAATTGTTTTAAGAAAAAAGTTACACCAGAGCCTTGAGGTAAGAGCTCATACTTGCATAATCTAATGTTTTCTATACAAACATCGAGATTTTGATAATATTCTCACCCTTGTCTCCACCTCGCTAGAAATGAAGCCCTGTACCTGAACCTCAGGAAGGGGAGGCAAAACAACAACACATGCAGGTCTGGAAATCTCCACAGGTAACAGAGATTAAGATTCTTTGGCAGGCCAATTGAAGGTCATCGTTCTAACCTCATAGCTATGATCATACAATAAGAGACAAACCAAAGAAGAAATGGCTGCTGGAGCAACTCTGCAGGGGATGAGTGGAGTCAACGGTTTGTTCTGTCACTGGAGATATCAAAATGCTGCTGACATTGGTGGTCAGCAATTTAAATGTACATTTTGAGCTATATTAAAAAGAGGTTATAAATTCAATATTCTATAAAATCACAAGAATGGACTAGGAGAAAACACAATCATATCTATGGAATTTGAGTTAATTTTATATGTTGTGAATGTGAATGTATACATACCAACAGAAGGGCTGGGGAGAGAAAAAGAGAGAGACTCTACATTTTAAGTATAGTAAAGTGCTGAAATTACCGTCTTGTGCCTTCTCCCTAGGAAATTAGTTAGACCGTCAGGTGGATATGGCTAAGGGAAATAGTAGTAGCTGACCATACACTTATTATTTGTCCTTTATTTTTTCCTTATTCCATACCATCCTCAGTCCCATGATGTTCTATCATTTTGTGTTAAATGTCTATATATTTTACTAGGTCTTTGGATTAATTATAAATAAATGTCAATCTATGTCTCTAGTAGCTCAAGTATAATTACCAGATATTTATATTCATCTACCTATTATGTTAACTTAGGCCATGCACAGACAACTCTACTCCTAAGGGTAACTCTTACCTAAAGGCTAATCAACCCAAGCCCCTAAGGTACCAGCCAGGGTACACTGTAAGAAGCTGGGAGAATACGCATGAGACTGGATTCCGAGGATGCTGGACCAAACAAGGTGTAGCATGCATTTAGAGGAAGTAGATTTTATCAATATCAGAGCATGAGCACGCTGATGAGTTACAGAATTCAACAGGTTTCCAAAGACCCTGGGCAATGATATAAATATGATGTTATGATGGTTCCAAAAATGTAAAAAAGCAAGGCCCCCAACTAATGAGGCAAAATGTCAAACTGCCCTGACAGATGATGGAAGAATGGATTAAAATGCTCAGAGAAATGGCAATATTAAAGTAGGCATACTAGGTAAGAAATTCCACCAGGGGACTGTTCCAGGGCAGACTCAGAGGATACTGCATAGGCCAACGAGAAATGGGTGGCTGGAGGGAGCGCAGGGTCGGCAATTTCAGCAGGTGAGATGGGAAGGAGCCGGAAGAATGGGACTACCAAAAATGACCCAAATGTGTTTAAGAAACAAGTATTCAAAGCTCTGGGAAGCTCTGCACTATATATTCACCTTACAATGCCCTCCCTCTTTTTCTCTATTATGAAATTCTGTTTGTCCTTTAACACTCAGTAAAAATTCTCTCAACCTCAGGAAGTCCAGTCTACAATCGACCACTCATCCTCTATACTCCATATTTCTTTACTTATATGATTGATCTTTGCCGCTATCCCTTTCCTATTATGTCTCTTCAAATTTTCTCAGGGTGGATATCTTGACAGACTTCAATACATATATTTGTTAAATGCATGGATTCAAGGATGTAGTAAAAGGGAAAAGTACCTTGGTAGCTGACCATTTGCTGTAACTTTTTCCTTCATAAAAAAGAGCGGAAATAAAAGTTCAGTTGGGTGTAAATGATGAAGTAGAAACTTCTAAGGAGGAAACAGTTTCATACCCACAGCCATCATATATGTAGTGCTAAAACCTGGTAAAACTGAGACTGTGGTATCTGCCGAGCCACCACATTAAATTATATCTGACCTCAGAACAGAGATCCCAGGGCAGAGCTAACAATTCTAATCTTCTGTCATAGCACTGCCTCCCAGGGGCTTATAAATCCAACCAGTTTACAAATCCCACCCTCAGAGCACAGATTTCTGATGTTTGCTGCATTTTCTTTAAGGAAGAGATAGAAGAACATCCTTAATTAAGATGCCTACTCTTTGTAGGAAGGAAACAAAGAAAGAATACTGCCTAGAATATTATTACCCATAGCACACAAGTTTATGGTGATCAGAACAATGAACATTGACCAGTTCTTATGACATTCGGGGTTTAGTCCTGATTGTGTCATTGATTGGATGACATTGAGTGAATAAATGTTCCTCTCAGCCTGTATTTTCTCTTTGAAATTATGGAATTGGTCTAGATAAATTGCATCACAGTAAAGCAAACTGAGTATGGCCTCTTGAAATGGATGGCAAAGCTAAGCTCCATGACCTTATACATTTGAGATTGCTCCAAACAGATCATGAAAACCAACAGTTTCCTGCAATAGAAGTAGCCTTGAATTTTCCATTTCTATTTCCTTCATAGTGATGGTTATTACAAGTCAGAGGGGAGAAGAAAAGTGTTAGGGGGAAATTCAACCATTTCTTTAAATTTTTTAAAAAGTCCACAAAGGATAAATGTTAACCCCTGTTATCTCTTGGTTATGGTTTTATTATTTTGTGAAATTATATGTTTGATGTATTTCTAAATTAAAAATTCTTACAGCATAAAGGCCAAAACATACCCTAAAGCACATCAGAGAAAAATTACTATCTAAATGTATTTCCAAAATCACCCTAGGGTCCACGCAGTGAAGAGGTCAATCTTTGCGGTGTGTGCAGGCTTGTGATCAGATCACGAAACTGATCAGAGAATATCAGATTAGAAAAGAGGGAAATGCCCAACTTTAAACCAAAGATAAATGCCATGGAATGTTAGTATCATATAAAATATATTTCAAAATCTAAAAATATTCTTAATAATAAAAACATATTAAATGATAGGATGGATTCAACATGAGTACATACAATTTTACATGGACATAAATAAAGGAGTTATTCTATAAGTTGTCGCAGACCCCAGCTCGTGGGGTCCATGGCATTATAGCTGAAACAAAAGAAATTCACGTGGACTACCGAATCCTGTGGGAAAAAAGGGCGAGCAGCTTCTCTCAAGGGGAGCAAAAGCCATGGGCTCTGCCATGACAGGCCTTTATGTTGTAAACATGACAGTTTCTGGTTACATTACATGATGGTCCTCATTTACTATGCACAAGTTCACTATAGGTGGTTACCTTTTACAGACAACAAAGGAGCCAACGCCGCTAATCACATCACAGAAGAAGGATATTTGCAAATGAAAAGGGAAAAGTGGTCGAACCAATTACACTCATCCTAGGAAGGTTTAGCATGGATTTTAGGAAGTTAACAATAAGCACTTGCTGTCTCAATTCAGGGTGAGGGAGCCTTAAACAAAAGCAAGTCTCAAAGCGGCCTAGGTTTGATTCATAGCAGGGCCGATTTCCCACAGGAGAACCCATCCGTGGGTGTGGGTCCTATGCATCTCCAAGTGGGAGATGGGCCCACGCCATGCAGAACGGTCTCCTACAGTAAGTGAAGCAGAAGTCAGAGAACTAAAGGTAGAAACAAATACTCCATTTTGGTGGAGACTGTAAAACTCTTCTCTTATTATTATAGAGAAAGTAGACAGAAATTTAGTATGAATATAAAAGACTTCAAAAACATTATAAAGCAACTTGACCTAGTAGAAAAATGTAGAACTTATACACAGAAATAGCAGAATACTCATTCTTTAAAAATACAAATGGCATATTCACTAAAATACAATTTATGCTATTCCACAGAATGCATCTCAACATGTTTAAGAGATCTGAAGTCATATGAAACACATAGTGTTCTGTGACTGTTGTATTAGCAATAAACAACTGAACTAAAAGTATGTGCACATGATGGTCTTAAGTTTCAGATTATTGTGTGTTTGCTATTTTCATTAGAAAATATTAAGTTTCTGAAGATACAATTTAACAAGTCTATTTAATTGAATTTTGAACATTTACCAAGTTTTGGTTAAGAATTATTGAAAATAAGTACTGATTTTCTGAATTAAAATGTTAAGAATTTTAGCACAAATGTTATAGAACAAGAATTGTGAGAAAACCAAGAAAATATCTGTAAAAACTAGAAGAATAAAAATATGGGGTGGGCATAAAAGATTCGCTTCTTTTTACAACACTGCTAAATATGTTATCACTGCTGAAAACAGAAACTAAACATATTACCTTTACAAACATGCTGCATATTTATACTACATAGTTTATTTATACATATAAAGGGGTAGGTAAAACTAGGTTAATAATAACATAATAATTAACATAATATGAATAATACAATAATAATAATGTAAGAATGAACTGTTTTACATACTCACTACAGTAAACTTACATTTGCCCATCCCTGTACATGTTTAAAATATATAAATAACTTGTAACCAAATTAAATAAGGTCATTAATGACATTGCAGATGACCCCAAGTCATGATTAAATGGGAATAACATCTTAATTGTCAGGATTGATAACTGTGACATGGTCTAGTCTCACCGAACATGAGCAGAAGGGCCTCCTTGCAGTGGACCACTTGTGTGTGAGTGTGCATGGCTGTGTGTGTGTGTGCATGGCTGTGTGTGTACATGTGTGCCTTGGGGGATGCACGGCACTGTCTGTTACAGGGTAGGCATTCAAAATACAGTACGTATAGAAACCTTAGTAGCAGCTCAAATTATAGGAACTGTGTAATTTCTATATCCTTCTAATGTTCTAAGTGATGGAAGTATTTTTGCTCCATATAAAGTGAGCTGCCCTGAAAAAAAGTTTACTTAATTTAAAAGATTCCTAGACAAGATAAAGTAACAGGGATTATATTTAAGTTCCCATTTGAATCAATAACAATGACAACAATTAAAAAAAAAAAACAACCCTGAGCAAAATAAGTTAAACAGTAGTTTTCAAGATACTGGACATCAGAAAATGAAGAATAGTGATCCCAGAAAGATGGGAAGCAAATAAGGAAATCTCTAAAATTTTCCTATATTTCTGTCTCGAGAAAGTTTCCAGGTCCATGTTTAGGAAGTAGGAGCGCTGGTAGGGTGGGAAGACTCCCTTACTGGAGAATCCAAGCAGGGGAAGAAAAGATGGGTTGTCGAGGGCACAGGGAAACTTTTGGATGCTGTGTATGTGCATTTCCTTGAGTGTGGTGATGGATTCATGGGAGTATACATATGTCAAGACATTTAATTGCATATTTTTGTGTACAGTATATTGTATATAAATTAAACCTCAATAAAAATGTCAAGAAAACAAAAGGATATTCCATTTTGGTGACTTTGAGAATGAACTCTTCTTTCCTATTAAGGAAGCTCTTATGAAACACCATTAGTAATTAAAGTGTTTGATATACATGGTACAAAAAAAAAAAAGGGTAGTTTTGGGGGCTAGTGTGCTTCCAAGGCCACACGAACTACTCTCACTCCACACACAACACCAACACTCTGTGCTCCGACCCACACCACATACAGTTTCTACTCTGACAGTGCATCAAGAACAGAAAATATGGCACGTATTTTAATAAAACAAGCATAGGTATTACTACTCTTATAGATTACATTGTCATTGTTTTACGTATAAATACAGTTTTTGTTATAGGGTTACATATTTAAGTATAATCAAGTCTTTTTAATTTTATAATCAATCTGACATATTTAACTGCAGTTATATTTTCTATTATATGTTATTTTATGAACAGCTGCTCTCATCTTGTTCAAATTCTAGCATTAATTCTAATAACTCATCTATTAAGGCAGGTGACCTTGCTCCTTGACAATAAAGAAAAAAACTGTTTAAATTTGTTTACTTGCTATACTGGAATGTTACTTTGGAATTTGGGCATTTTGCCATGTCCAAGCCCTGCTGTGACTTCTGCTGTGGTCCCAGGCAGGCACAAAACCCAAGTTCTAAGTGACTGTGGAAAAATTATGATGTACTTACTTAAAGTTCTGTGTTCAACATATAACATAATTCATAGGATTTTTTAAGTTCTGATAAAAGTATTAACTGATAAAAAAACCTAAATTTTGATAGGAGAGTTATTGGAATTGTAATAGTTATCATAACAGACTTATCATTCAGGATTATCTGATGTGTTAGTAAAGATGTAGATTTTATTCTAGACACAGTGAGGAACATTGAAAACAAGACGTTGGAACATTTAAATAAGAATTATATAAACAAACATGCATGGTAGCATGTACTTCATTGCAGCATTGTGGGTCACTATTCACCAGACTGCGGTGAGAGAGAGGGGATCGAAGTCATAGTAGCTGGGAAGGCAGAGGAGATACGTTGGAAAAAGCTGACAAGTGAGAAATCATCATGGAAGGAGTGTCTCTAGGACAAATACACACATGTGCACTCATTTGTGTATGCATATTATACCTGTGCAATATAAATTTGTCTTGGACTCTGTTGTATGTTCTTATCTAAGTGATTTAATAATGTTATATCTATCTCAATTCCATCATCTTTTCAAATTTTCAGAAAAATACACTATCCAGAAATCCATTGTGTTGATGAGCATCAAGCAGGGCTGTTAATAGAAACCCACAGTTGCTATTAGACAGAGAAGAGAACAGAGAGAGTAGTTGAAAAAAATTATCTCCCAAATTTAAAAAGAACATGGAATTGGAGTGAGATTTGTCCAATGGATCCTCTTTGGAAACATAGAGAAATCTTGGCAAGACCTGGAATTGCCATCAAATATAGGAGTGGTTCCCTACAAGTTTGTGTTGTCTAAACAATAAAGGAAGAGGTGTGCTTAAAATGTTGGATAAATTAAGCACAAGAAACTCAGGGCTATACAATTTAAAGTGATTAATTAATGTAAAGTTAGGGTCCTGACTGGTTGGTTGGGCATTGTTCCATAAAACAAAAGGTCACAGGTTCGATTCATAGTCATGGTGCATACTTGGTTTGCGGGTTCAGTAGCAGTCAGGTCATGTATGAGAGGTAACCAACTGATGTCTCTTTCTCACACCCATGTTTCTCTCTCTCTCTTTTTCTCCCTCTGTTCCCCTCTCTCTAAAGATAAACAAATAACATTATTAAAAATGTAAATAAAATTAAATTAGGACTGTACTGAATACAATTTTAAAGATTTAATAAAGTACATAAAAACACTAGGTACAAACTCTGATGTTATCAACATTTGAATATGTAATATGATAATTGGTAATCAGAAGGGACTTGTTCTGTTTATGCTTCTTATAGTTGCTCAGTTAGGACTCAGGAAAAACAATTTAGAATGTTTGTATTATTTTTTATTTCTGCAATATTAGTTTATTGAATTCCTCATGTAAAAAGAGATGTATTATTTTCCACTTCCTTCAACTAATTGCTAAGTTTGTCTCCACAACTCCCCTTAGATTGTATGGAGTTGGTGATAGAAAAAAATATATGATCCTGGTCTTGTGATTTAAAACAATCTTAAAAGAAACCCAGCTGAAATAGTAATAATGATTATTTATTGAATATCTATAAAAACTAACATTACTAAATTTTAGCTTAATTAATTATTGACATAAACCTCCAGATTAGCCTTTCTTGTTCTCATTTTACATAAGAGAAAATTAATTTTATTGGGCAATCTTCAAGAAATAATGACAGAAATAGCTCATTTAGAGTATATATAATAGACAGTAGTTATAAGGACATGTTTCATCTATAGATTTCAAGAGACAACAATCTTGCCAAAAGAGTCATTTGGTGCTCCTGACTCTGTTAAGCAAGAGGAACTTCTGTTCCCAGTAGCTCTTTATTGCCTTCTCAATGTTTGTCAGCATTTTTATTCTAAGGGAACAGCTTGCAATAGTGTGACAGCAACTCTTTGGGAAATTGTATGCAGTTTGCAAAAATCTAAAATGTAATGCCACTTAACTTTTCAGGTGTCCTGGGACTGGTCCCAGCTGTTCGTCTGTATATCCACTTGCCTCAATCAATACTCTATTAGGTGAAACAGTTCTGTAGCACTGAGCCATGAAATGGTGTAACTAGTTTTTCCATCTGGCTGCTTCATTAAAGGACAAAGGGTCTGGGTATGCTATGTTCCCAGAAAACTATAGAAAAAAAGATCTATTTAATTATTATAAATAAATTCAATCTTGTCTTATATCTAATTTAATGAAAAACAATGCCTACTATCACAGGAAGATTGTCTGGGATTTCTTGTAGGTTTAGTTAAATTTGGTTCAGGAGCTATTGGCACCACTACATGTGTTGCCAACTTTTTACATTGCTCCGAAGGACTCACAATTCAAAGTTTTGACGTGCACAGGCTGCTTAGATCAGTTCTCAGAGGTAAGGCAAATTATTTCTAAGTCATTTTAGTGAAAGATTCACAAACAATTGTCTTTATCATTACGAGAAATGCATTATTGGGTCTTATATGGTTCAGAGAATTATGAAGGCTTCTAACATTTTGATTGCAAGGTAATAGCCCAAGCATAAGAAATATTCCAAATTTAAAGTAGTAGTAATAATATGTTCAATGGCAAAATTATCGACCATTAAAGACCAGGTTAATGATATTTTTTAACTACTGATTTTTTGCCACTCTTTTTTCCAGGTTTTTAAGGAGCTTGTCATAAAGATATGTGGAGGAGTACTGATGAGATGGAAATGAAGTAAAATGACATAGAAAATATGAGAGTGGTGTTATTCCAGAAAGTGCTGGGCTGATATAACTGCCTCTTGGCCTTATATTTACCTTTGCTGAGCTACTTACCAGTCAAGGATTGATTAGGTAGCTACACAGATAGATAGATGTTTTAATATTTTTATTTTATTCATAATGGCTGACATTATTTGGAGGTTCAATATTGTCTAGATATTTTGAGAAATTTTCATCCTGTTATTTAATTCATATGACAAATGGGAGATGTGTAATATATCTTTTTTTGTTCAGAGGAGAAAATAGAGACTTCTAAAGGGCTTATCTAACTTCACAAGAGCTCTAACAGTCAAAAGCATGTTATAGAACTTCAGAACATTTTATTGTCATGATGTCTGAGTGTCATCCATTGAGGGTTGGATTATATGAAGGCTTGGCATAAGAGAATTACACTATGTAAAAACATTTTAAAATTGTATTTCTGTTGTCATTATTTCAGTAAGAAAGATTCATAATAAGCTATTGGTATAATTCAATGTTTTCCCTTTTGTTTGGCTTATCTCATCTTGTAACAAAGTTTCTATGTGATTCTTAGGATTGGTTTTGATATCTTTTAAAAAATGTTTTTTAGCAAATTATTGAAGTTGTCTTCAGATTTCAAGGAGATAATATATGCAACTCCCCTGGTAAATAGACTTATTTATTATAAGATTCAGTAAATATTATTTCATTTTCATAGTTCCTCCTTAATAAGTAAAAAAAAAAAAAAAAAGAAAGGCACATGTAAGAACTATAATCCTAGTCCTTTGGTATCATAGTTGGTCTGAAAAATTGACCACAACTTACTGTTTTTACTGATCTTATAGTTAATATTTATTTTGTTCATGGTTAATTTTTATTAAGCTGATGTTTGATGGGTTGCACAGTGTCAACTTGGTAAGCTGAGGACTATGTTCCTGGTACCAATTTTTCCTTAGGGTTTCAAATTAAGTTAACCAAAAAAGAAACTTCCCTAAGATTTGGAAGGCAGAAGTGAAGCAAGAGAATTACATTTGGAAAGTCATTGCAGTTAGACACATAGGCATGACAGATAAAGAAAATATAGCTCGTCTATGCAAAAAAGAAAGCTACAAAGTATACACTGAAGAAGAGAAAGAGAGGGTCTGTTTGGGTGGTATCATGTATCAGAACTGACATTGAATTCAGAGCCCTGTCTGCCTTGTTAGTTGTTGCTTTGAGTATTATCTTCTAGAAGCCTGAGGCACAATAAAAATGTATAATAAAAGAAATGAATAGGTGGGGCTGATGTGCAAAGTAGAGATGTTTAGGTTGAAATTAATGAATGCCAGGTTAGCGCAGCATTTCTTAAAATGTTGCTACTTAAGAATACAAGTGGTTAAACATAAATTCTAGGAATATGGCTTGGGAATCTACATTTCCAATAAGTATTTGGGTAACTAGGGGGACATTTTACAAGCAAGGAAATTATGTGTGATTGCAGCTGTATTTTCAGAAGAATAACTCATTGGCCACACTGTGGCAAGTTTGAACATGAAGCTGCATCTTAGCAAGAATAATGCTGGCCTGAAACAAAGTGGTAAATATGGGAACTGATGAAACAACAGAAGCACAAGTTATCTGTTTATATTTGAATAAAAAGCAGGAAGGAGCTAAAGGTAGTGGGGAAATACAATAAACATTAGACAGAATACAAAAAAAGATAAATGAAATAGAAAGCAAACATAAATAAACACTACCACGTTCAACAGCAAGGGCATTGAAAGGATAAAGGTGTATATTTGTTTCCTGACTCCAGCACTTGATAGCTTTGGGATTTTAACTAAGCTACACATTTCTCTCTGTCATAATATCCTCATCATTAAAGTATTAATAATTATATTGAAGCCTAGATTTATGGTGACTTTTAAAAGAAATAAATCTGGTGGAATACTTAGCGGGCATCCTTAGCAAATGTTGTAAATTATTATACCTAGTTCATCATTGTGTCATAAGGAATATCACATAATGGATATGAAAGATAAATATGTTGTTTTGGAATCCTGAGTATGGTATATTCTTCAGCTAAATCAAAGTAACTGAGAATTTCATCTTCAAGCTGCTTTCAATGTGATTTGAACATTAAAGGTCACGTTTAGTGTTCAAATACACATTTTTATGCTTGCAGAAGAATGCTGTCTACCTCAGTCTTCAATAGGTTAGTAGTTATTAACTACAGGTTTCCCCCCTATCAGAAAGTAGAGTGTGTCTATGGGACCTTGGTAAGCTGATGGTGTAGAGTTAAGAAGCAATGACCTTAGGACCCGTCTTGCTAACAGATGCACAAAGTAAGTGGAGATAAAACACAGGTACTCACAGACAGAATTTATAGTTAGGGCGATTGGATGCTGATACTGAGTGAGTGTCATTCCTGGGGAAGGAGTTTGGCAGGGCCACTGTCACTGCTCAGAGTCATAATGCCTCTGTACAGGCTCTCTGAAAACAAACACTGAACACTACTTTTGCTTTTTGCCTTTTGTGTGTGTGCTAGTGAATATCATCTTCAAATTTCTTTAGTTAGTGGAAACAGGTACAAATGTAGATCTTTCCTAACGGTGCAGTAACATAGAACAAACTTTCAAAAAGTAGGGGATGAATGTATTTAAAAAATTGTCTATTACAGCAACAGTGATTATTATATTTATCAAAAGCCCTTTTGAATTACTCAGTATTTATAGGTTAGGAACAAAAGAATATATCAGATAAGTAAATTTCAAGTGCATTCCCATATTGACTTCTTTTCAGAATGTAGTGTCTTCAGGATAATTTATGTGAAACTACCTATTTCTGCAGAGAAAGAGCCAGGCCACATTGATGGACATCCTTCGTTACATGAATGACAAAGCACCATTTATTAACATGGCTGTTGTTGCTCTCTACTTTTCTGTGTACCAAGTACCTCAGTACATACTACCAGATATATTCTAAATATCATTCCAGGCTCTTCATTCACACTAAAATATTTATACCTGAGAATCCCCATATTCCTCCTTTTAATTTAGAACTTTGGTTGAAAGTATGGGCTTTGGAATTACAATCACCTGCCTGGTTTCAAATCCTAGTTCTGTCAAGTAGCTATTTGATCTTGAGGAAATATCTAATATTTATAAAGCTTTTATTTATTTATTTTTAGAGAAAGGGGAAGGGAGGGAGAAAGAGAGGGAGGTAAACATCAATATGTGGTTGCCTCTCCTGCGCCCCCCAACCAGGGACCTGGCCCGCAACCCAGGCATGTGCCCTGACTGGGAATCAAACTGGTGTTCAATCCACTGAGCCACAACAGCCAGGGCAAATACCTACTTTTTTTAAAATCTCACTTTCTTAATCTAAAAACTAAGTTAATGTATTTTTATTATAAGAATATTTTAAAGGAACCTAATCAATAAAACAGACAAGCAAGCAAATATAACCAGAGACATTGAAATTAAGAACAATCTGACAGTAACCAGAGAGGAGGTGGGAGGGGGAAGGGTTTTGGGGAACAACTATAAAGGGCACATGGACAATACCAAGGGGAGGTGGAAACAGGGGAGGGAGGTAAGGAGGGCTGGGGTCGGAGGGAGTGGTGGGGGGTAAATACAGACAACTGTAACTGAACAACTATAAAATACTTTTTAAAAAAGAGAATATCTACAGTTATGTGACTCTCAAAGCTCTCATGATTCACTTATGCTGGATGCATATTCCTGCAATTTGGCTCAACATTAACTGAGTACCATTAGTTAAAGAATAAAACATTTTTCCCTGTGGAGAAAAAGAATATTTTAAAGGTAAAATGATAAAGTGTATAATATTTCAGTGCAGCTCAAAGAACTAGTAGCTTACATGACACCTGTATACGGTTCAGAAGAAGTCTCCTCTTCCTCAATATGCTTTACTGTCATCTGTCTGTAAATTATTGTAATAAATAATTTTACTGATCACCCAGTGAAATGGTATCCCCTGGAGTTGTGTACTAAGAAACACAGACAATTGGTCAACCGCAAAAGGTTGGCAAAAGGTAGATGTCAATACATGGTTATGACAATAATTTTCCACTTACAAAGCCTTAGAAAATGTGAAGAATTTCAACCTGTCTGGATGGCAGGTGAGTGTGAGAATTATTGTATGCTCTTCTATTTCTTCCATGCTAAACCCTGCTTTAAAGGACTTTTGGCTTTTTTATACCCCAAGATTACTCAGGCAATACTAGTGAGCGAAATAGTACAAAGTACTACATTCTACTCATTTTACTTCAGCATCCAGGAAAGCGGAAGGCGGGTTCCCTGTGTTAAATTGGAACCCCAAGTCTCCCCTGGTTCTTCCTTCTGATTTTCAGCTCAATCCCAGTCCTTCTTGTACTTTTATTTCTAATGGCCCTAACTTGCATTTTGTTCATCTTTTAATCTGCTCCAAATTATTTTGATTTGGAGAAAATGAGGATATAAATCCTAAGCATGTGTAAACATAATTATGCTTATAATTTCAAATAGAAAATGTGTTTAGCTTCGTAATTTCCAGAATTGTTCAGCAGAGGCATGTTTTATGAATTATGAGATTGTGTGAAAGTTAATGAGTTGTGAGACCCAGGAAACTTTATTTACTCTTCCTTCTACAATTTGGTTGCCTTTATTAAACTGGGGTTTAAACTGGCATGAATGCTTTCTACTAAGTGTTATAAAATGATTGACTGTCTGCTTGTCTGCTTATCATATCTCTGCTTTGAAGTTGGACTAACTAAAGGCACACTTTTTACAAATTCAAAGCAGAGTTTGAAATTTTATTCTCTTTCCACACGTATGTTTAATTCATACTAACGCATATTTTAGAAAATCATTTTAAATATTATTTTTCTTTGAATAATGCTGGAAAAAGTCATTCACCTTCGTGACAATAAGTTTCTTATTTTGTTAATGCTGACTATTATAAGTTAACTACATCCTAATAAGATAAATTTAAGTTAAACATCTTATTTATTGTTCAGCATTTTCTACCAACTGTTATAGGTAAAGTTTTAATAAATTATACCTAATATTCCTCAATAGCCTATGGTCAAAATAAGTTGAGATTAAGTTATTCTTAAACTTCCCAGTTATTATAGAAAATGAAGTGTATAATTTTAATGCAAAGTATTTACAAGTACAAAATTGAACATGTTTACTAAACATCTAAAATCTCAGTTTGGTCATGTAAGATAAAACTGTTCTTTAAAAATCAGTCACTATGTATCAAACAATTTACATGTGCTAACTCATTCATCTCTAATAATAACCTTATAAATTAGACATTATAATTATCCTCAACTTACAGATGAGAAAACAGGCATAAAACAATTTTGCTGCCTTTGGTGGGCATTAAATTAAATATATGTTCAGCAACACCAAAATAGGTAATTTAGTCCAGTGTTATATAAAATCACTGGATCAGGCTAATAAGAATAAGTGAAGTCCCAATATGGAATTATAATTAATGCAAACATATATAATACAAGCAAATGTAGTTGTTATATACATATTTATGCAGGTCCATATGATTATATTACATACCTTTGCATTAATTCTAATAAGACCTGTATGTGTATGTATCAGTATGTTTATATGTGAGTATAGAGAGACCTTCAGTTTTCAATGTAATATTTAATAAATCCTTATATTAATATCTAGTGCCATCTCACTACATAATTGCTGATATAACAAAGGAAAACGGCACAGAGCTGATGCTATCCATATCCTTTCATTTTCTAACTCGTCATAGTTTTGTGCCTTCCGTTGATCTGCCTCTCATATCATTTTGCATTGAAATGACTATATTTTATACCACAGTGCCTGAAGAGATCTCAATCTCTCTGTGTATAGTAGCTCATTCAAGGTCTCCATTAATTATTTAGTTGACTACCTAGTCTCATCTTTATTAACTACTGTGCAGGTTCTATAAAGCATATGTTTACAAGAGTCTACTGGTCAAAAATGCCTTTCACACCAGCTCTGCAGCTCAGCAGCAGTGAGAGATAAAACAGAAGCCAACGTTGAGCAGGAGGATCATGTCCAAATAGAATTATCTCTATAAAATGATCTTATCCTGTTCAGAAGTTACTGTCACTTTTACTTCATATCATAGTAAGTCTTCCATCCTTCCCACTGCAGCAGCCCAGGTTTTCATTGTATATTTATTATTTCTACTCTTCCATATGAAATAGAATTGTAAATCTGAACAGTAATTGTTTTGGTTGTATTATTTGTAATTTGCTCTAAGGCACTTCAGAAAAAGCTATATAAAATACCTTTGCCTGTTAGTTAGTTCTCATATCTCCCCTGGGAAACTTAATTTTGTAAGCTCTCTAATAAGTCATGTACCCTCCACTACAATTGTTTTATTATGGTTATATGGCCTTCATCACGATCAAAGAAAATATATGTCCATGAAAAACCATGTACAAAATGCTCATAGCCACATTACTCATAATAGCTCAAAGTGGAGAATATTGATCCAAATATCCTTGAACTGATAAATCAACTGGTAAAATGGGGTATAAACATACAATGCCATCCTATTTGACAATGAAAAGAAATTAAGTTGTGATATAACATAAAACAAGGATGAACCTTTAAAACATATGCTAAGTGAAAGAAGCTAGTCACTAAGGACCAAAAATTGCATGATTTGTTTGTATTAAGTGTCCAAAACAGGCAAATCTATAGAGATAGAGAATAAATTAGTGGTTGTCCAATTATAAATTGATCTCGCAATTTACCTCCTAGAGAACAATATTATTTCTATCACTTTTTAAGATTTGGGGGAAATACTATCTTTCTACAACCCCAAAGAACTGACTATAAACTGTGTAGACAGTTTATTCCATTTTGTGTACGTTAAATTGCATAACCAAGAAACCTTAGAGCAAAGTTAGTTGTCGTGGTATTAAAGACATACTGGCAAGATAGGGATAAGGACCCCACAAAAATAAGTTAACAGTTCTCAGAGAAGCTGTTTTTATAATGCCTTACTTCTATCACATATTATGAGTGAAATTTAATCACAAAGTTTTTACCAACATCAAGTCAACTTTGTTGAATTTTTATGATATAAAATATATTTGTCCAGCACATAAAATGTAAGGTGATATGACCTTTAAGACCCTTTTTACGTTTTAGAAGTTATGATTTTTTTCATTTTACTTTATATTACTTTGAAAGTTTCATACTGTTGAAAGTGGAGATGGAGTGAAGGGTGAACAACCTTCAATTTAAAAGGATGTTGAATGCAATACTCTTTCTGTAAAATCAAAATTGTCAGGATCTAGAAAGCGAGTGTATAGTCCTAAAATTTCAAACCTGATATATAAAAGACCCTTTCATCTTTTCCCATTACATTTTACTGCTCTGGCTCTATAGTTACTGTTTCCCGGAAGAATGAACACTCTTCATAAACAGGTCTAAACTGAACTGGTAAAAATAAATGACAAATTAAATTGACCACCATTTTATAATAGCTTTAATATTTTATTTGAATGTAATGTGGTAATAAAATCCATGGTATTTAGAGTTTGCACTCTCGTAATCCTGGTGACATAATTAAGGGCCTTAATGATCTGATAAAGCTAATGCCATCTGTCCCTTAGGCTGAAATTGGGGAGGATGTGATATCAGGGAGGATATGGTACCCAGGTCACTGGCTCATGCCAACATCGGTGAGTCTGAAGCAAGGGCAGTGCCTGAAAGAATGAGATAAATGACTAGACATCAGCTCCTGAGGGCAACAATGGTGTCTTTTTTTATTATTATTATTTTAATTGTTGTTCTTATACAGTTTTCTGTCTTTTACTCCCATCCCAGCCCACTGTCCCAGTCCTCCCCACCTCCCTCCCATTTCCACTCCCCCCACCCCCAGTTTTTGTCCATGGGTCCTTTATACTTGTTGCTCTAAACCCTTCCCCTTTTCCCCTGAAATTCCCTCCCCTCTGGTGACTGTCAGCCTGTTCTCAATTTCAGTGTCTTTGGTTATATTATGTTTATTTGTTTGTTGTGTTGATTAAGTTCCTGTTAAGGGTGAGATCATATGGTATTTGTATTTCACTGCCTGGCTTATTGCCCTTAGTATGATGCTCTCCAGTTCCATCCATGCTGTCCCAAAGCAACTGAGCTCAGACCTGTCACATAGCTGGTACTCCACCCTGGGTTGCCAACGAGGTCCCCAGCAGGGGACTCATGGGGGGCAACCACACACTTATGTTTCTCTCCCCTTCTTCTTCCCTTCCCTTCTGTCAAAAAATAAATAAATAAAATCTTTTAAAAAGACCTCTGGATCAGGAAGTAGGTCATTTAATCACAAAGCATGTTTTGTGTCTTGTGTCATTTCTTCACTCTGAATTCCTTGCAGGATGACTTTATGAGGGTCAGATATACACCACAAGAAGAGAGGAACCCCTAAATTATAGAACTCAGAAACTTATATAGGGTACTGACACATCTGTCCCTCCTGGCTTTCAGAGAAAGAGAGCTATTTTGCCTTGGAATATAAACAAAAATTATCTGGGAAGAGAGAAATTTTCTACCGTGGAAACACATATGTGTTCCAGGAAAGATATGAATTTTATTTCCTCCAGAACAATATACTGCCTCTAACATCCAAGGCATGTTTGCTAATTACTTATAAAGCCCACCCAGTGCAGAGATGTGGAAATATCCATGGTTATGTCTTCCAACGTAACCATTTCTCTCAGTTGTGCATCTCCACTTTCCAAACGCTACTGAATGAATGAATTGCTTTACGGTGTTCTTTCACTCCACCATTCAGTTTTTCAGGCATTCTAAATTTATCTTGTGAACACTTCTCTCCCTAATAGACTGTAAAGCCTTTGTAAGCATGCAAATTATTTTATAATTCTTCTGGAATCATTCTGTTAATAATAGTGCTGGCTGCACAAGATTGCCCAGTAAACACCTGATGGCTGTCCCAGTTTCTCCAGTTAGTCAGCATAAGGAGGAAAAAAAAAAAACTTTCTATGTTTTTGATATTTTAATGTAGATGATTTGATGATAACATTTAGAAGGTATAAAACTGTAACTCTTATTTTATTCTTTTTGATGTTGATCTACATAGTACGGTAAAGTTTCTGTATGGTATAATGCAGATGTCCGTCTGAAGGAGTTTGGTTTCACTATTTAAAATCAGTGACTTTTCAAAGATACTCCAAGGTAATAGCTCCCACTGAGTTATCACTTGTTCTGTGTCTGGCTCTATATTAGGCATTTCTTCCATACATTTCGTTACTTTTTATCTTTGTGTTTTTGGATACAGTTGCTCAGTTCAAAGTAGTCATTAGAGTATTCTTTTTGAAATTCACTCAAAAGGATTAGTTAGGTAGCCTGACTAATTAGAAGGCAATCTAGGTACCCCATCTTTCTCTTATTCATGAATTTATTGGTTTATAGGAGATATGGCCTCATTTGTTGCTGAATTTATCTTTGAAATATTGCCACATAAATCTGTAATAGCTACACATGAAAGATGGTGGAGCAGTTTCCCATCACCAGTTACAAGGGCATATTATTTTTCCAGACACAGTATAAACTCTTTTTCATTCCATCACAAGATACATGATGCTAAAATTTTGAAAACCAATATGTCCAGACATTGTGTTCTTGTCCAATATACAATGAGAGAAACAGGGATATAAACAACTTGGCATGTGAGACCCTGCTTGCTTTTGCTATTTTCCCCTTCAAGAAAGGATTGAAAGGGTGTTTATTTGTCACTGTTCCTCTGTCTCTGTTCTCTTCAAAGGCTGAGTTTCTAGGTGGTACTGAAGTGTGTGTGGCAAGGTTATGTGATTATTGTTGCTGTTCTCTATTATTTACATTGATATCAAGGCTTTCTCTCTGATTCATTTCTTTTTTGGGAAATGCTAGGTACTTTCCAAACCGAACATAGTAGGGATGCTTGGGACAAAATTAAAATAGACTGCACTATTAAATGTAAAAGTTACTGTGTTAGATGCTTATCATAGATTAAGACAGCAAAAAAATATTTGGCATCCCTTCTATTAAGAGACAGGGATTAACTCTCCACTCCTTGCATCTCCAACTGCATCCGTAATTGCCAGGATGACAGAATGCATTGCAAGTGCCATTATGGGCATTGAAACTATATCAAAAGAAGCTTGAAGCCCCAAAGAGAGTTACAGCATTAATCATTTAGTACACCAATAAAATTATTTCACAATTTTATCAGAAAAAATAGTTCAATTTTTTAAAGTTCATTTTTATTTTTTTATTGTTCTTCAGGTGGGGTCATCTCCATTTCTCCCCCATCACTCCCCTTAATTCAACTGCATACTAAAGTTGATATAATGGCTCTGAAGTTTAAAATGTTATCCTGCAAAACTCTTGCATTTACTATTCTATCTCCCTCAGTTGTCAGATTGCCTTTCTCTTGTACTAAGATCACTATGAAACATCTCTTAAAATGATAAAAGGGAAGAATGTTCACTACTGATGTTTTTAGGAAACTGTGTGTGTGTGTGTGTGTGTGTGTGTGTGTGTGAATGTGTGTATTTTGGGAAGAGTATTTATCATGAAATGACAAATAATCTTAGAGTAGCTTTATTTTTTTAAAAAGAGAATATGTTTCATTTATATCAACTTCAATAGTATTTGAAATTATACTTTGTTTTTTAAATATTTTTCTTTCTGGATAGGAATTTTTAACATTGTTAAAATTATTTTGGTAGAACTATTGCAATATATATTATTAAAAAAATCTTACCACAGACCGTATCGCATAAGAAAACAAAAACTAAGAAGACATTTTGAAAATCAACAAGTTTGCACTACATCAAACTAAAAAGAATTCTGCACAGCAAATGACACCAAGAAACTAAAAAAACAAACCATGAAGTAAGGAAAAGTATGTTCTCAAAGCATGTATCTGATAAGAGAATAATATCAAAAATAATTCATACAACTCAACAGCAAAAAATGCCACAAAAATACAATTAAAAATGGGCAAATAGCCCTGGCTGGTGTAGCTCAGTGGATTGAGCGCGGGCCTGCGAACTGAAGGATCGCGGTTCGATTCCCAGTCAGGGCACATGCCTGGGTTGCCAGGCCAGTTCCCGGCAGGGGACATACAAGAGGCAACCGCACATTGATGTTTCTCTCCCTCTCTCCTTCCCTTCCCCTCTAAAGATAAATAAATAAAATCTAAAAGGAAAAGAAAAAGTACTTAAAAAAAATCTTAAAAAAAAAATAAAAAAAAATGGGCAAATAGACATTTCTCTAAAGATATATGAAAGGCCAACAGGCACACAAAAAGATGCTCAACACCACTACCCACCAAGGAAATGCACATTGAAACTACAGTGAGGTATACCAGATGTGTGTTAAAACAGCTGTTGTCAAAAAATAAATAAATAAATAAACAGGAGATGACAATTGCTGGCATGGATGTGGAGAAGAGAGAACCCTTGTGCACTGTTGGCAGGATTATAATGTGCTACAGCCACTATAGAAACAGTGTGGAAGATCCTCACAAAATTAAAAATGAAACTACTACATGATCCAGCAATTCCACTCCTGGGAATATATCTAAAGGAAAAAAAAATTACTCAAAAAATATCTATACCTGTATTTTATAGCAGCATTATTTATAATAGACAAGGGATGACAACAACCTAAGTGTTTATAGATGGCTGAATGGATAAAGAAGTTGTTATATATATATATGTGTATATATGTTGTGTGTATATATGTACACACATACACACAATAGAATATTATTCAGCTATAAAAATGAAGCAATCCTACCATTTATGACAATATGGATGGGTCTTGAAGGAGTTATGCTAATTGATAAGTCAAATAAATGACAAATACTTTATGACCTCACTTACATTGGAAATCTAAAGAAAGAAGAGTGGAACAACCTCACAGAAAAAGGATCAGACTTGTGGTTACCGGATACAGAGCGGGAAGGGAGGGGAACTGGAAGAAGGTGAGGAAGGTGGTCGAGAAGTACAGACTTTCAGCTATACAATAAATACTAGGAGTGTATGCATAGTACCATGACGACAGCTAATACTGCCTTATCATATATATAGGCAAGTTGTTATGAGAGTAAATTCTAAGAGTTTTCATCACCAGAAAAAATGTTTCTCCTTTTTTCTTTCCTTTTTTTATTGCGTCTATATGTGAAGATGGATGTTAGCTCAACCTATAGTGGTAATCAGTTCATAATATCAATCCATCAATGAAATTATCCTGATGTATACCTTAAACCGATAGAGTGATGTCTGCTGATAATTTCTTAATAAACCAGGGAAAATTTTAAAAATACCCCTCATAATAGGAAGTCCTTAATGGTAAATATATTTTTAAAAGCTGTCCAAGATATTTACACTGCAAACACAAATTATTGCCCTGGGTAATTATAGAATTATAGGATAAATCCAGATTTATCCCAGCAAGGCAGATTGAGATCAGTCTAATGGACCACACAGCATCAATATCCAATGAACTGAATATGTTCATTGTAACAAAATATGTTCAAGAATAACAAAATAAATATTATTAAAGTGTTATGGATAGACAAACTGCGATATATCCATACAATGGAATGCTGTTTAATGATTAAAATGAACTATCTAACCATGAACAAACATGGAAAAATGTTCCTTTTATTTTATGTAATGAAAGAAGCCAATTTGAAAAGACTAATAATGGGCTCCTCCAAATATATGACATTCTGGAAACAGCAAAGCTATGGAGACACTAAAAACATCAGAAGGGAAGAAGCAAGGGAGGCATAGGTGGAATGATAAAAATTTTCAGGGCAATGAAACTATTTCTTATGATAATATAATAATGGATACAATAAAATTCACTTTGCTAGTGTACAGTGCAATTTATTTACTTGGATTCTGTGAGATATTTCCTTTTGAGGAAGACAAAAATAAACAAATAAATTGGGCATATAAATATGCATTTTTCTGTGACTTGCTTTATTTATTTATTTTTTTGTTATTTATAGGCAAAAGTAGAAAGGTACAATAGGGAAAGGTTTGATTTTGAAATGATTAATAAAAACAAAGATACATATTTCAATTAAATATAAAAATAAATGTTGGGTATTTTTTTTCAGAAAAATTCACTAGAGTGGAATTCTTAGAAACATGGCAGTTTCCAAACATTAGATGAGCGAGCACATTATATAGAAGTTGTAGAGAATACAGTTTATTACATGTTATTACTTTTGACTTGCAATGAACTTGAATTATGTGCACAGCAAGGCAGACTGAGATTAGTCTAATGGACCACACAGCATCAATATCCAATGAACTTTAGTTTACTCTATAAAATAACTCTTATTTTTAGAATTCACTACTCTCGCACTCTCCTACTTACACTCTTTGGCTTTGTCCATGTGTCCTTTATACATGGTTTTTGATGGCCCTTCCCCTATTTCCCCCCATTATTCCTCTTCCCTCTCCCCTCTGATTACTGTCAGTTTGTTCTTTATTTCCATGTCTCTGGTTCTATTTTGCTCATTTGTTTGTTTTGATGATTAGGTTCCTGTTAAAGGTGAGATCATATGGTATTTGTCCTTCACCGCCTGGCTTATTTCACTTAGCATAATGCTCTCCAGTTCTATCCATGCTGTTGCAAAGGGTAGGAGCTCCTTCTTTCTTTCTGCTGCATAGAATTCCATTGTGTAAATGTACCATAGTTTTTTGATCCATTCGTTTACTGATGGGCACCTAGGTTGCTTCCAACACTTGGCTATTGTAAATTGTGCTGCTATGAACATTGGGGTGCATAGGTTCTTTTGGATTGGTGTTTCAGTACTTTAAAACCATGAAAACTAGTCCAATAAGATGGGCTTCTATAAGTATTTGTGGTGTTTGCTTACTGCAACCACTACTTTCATCCAGCATATTGGATTAGTTGTTTAAATCTTCAATAGCCCACTAAATTATATATTATTCGGAGCTTTGCCCAAGTGATTATTACCTGGAAGTTTTTACTACCTTTGACCTAATAGAATAATAATGGCTCAAAAATATGATCAAATTCTCATTTCAGTGTAATTTTTACTCTGTTGATCTCAATATTTTAGGAAATGCTGATGGGGTTATTACTTCTCTTGATGAGCTCTACCTTCAATTCTTTGTTTCTGCTATAATTCTTACTCTCTGCTATACGAACTTCCCACCTCTGTCATTGTCAAAGGATAATAACTCAGATAAAATGAAGGGAGAGGAACATAAGCATAAAGCCTTTCACTATCAGTTTTCTTATAAGCCCTAATATTGCAAACTTATGAGCTTAGTACTAACTAGTTTTCCATAACAATTTTGCATAGTTGATCTCATTTACTCTTGTAAATGTCAATGAGTGAGGTTTTTATGATACATATCAGATTCTCTGATTTAGAAGGGAGAAAAATGAGGATTAAATAGTTAAGAAATTAGTCCATGTGATGAAATAAGGAAAGATGTCTTCCAAAACAGAATGTTAGTCTCTAACCTCACTAATATAAACCAGAAGTGCTGTTATTTGCCTGTTTAACTTCTTGATTTGACTTCTGCCACAGTAAGTGCCATCATCCATTTTCTGGTAAAATATTTTGTCTTTCTTTGTTATTTTACTTTCATCCTTTCATTTTCTTCTATTTCATTTTGTAAATCTATGGGGAGTAGTATTTCCTCTATTTATTTTTAATCCTCTCCCAGGCTTTATTGTTCTGAACGATATAAACATTACTCAAAATATAATTATAAATATTTCAAGTGTCAGCACACTATAATTTTTATACCAATAGTTTCAATGTCCTCTTTTTCCAGCCAATTAAAGTACATAGCCAAAATCAACACATTTTGCAAGTTAGAACCAAGCCTTCTTATGCTTTAGTTTTCTTATAGCTGAAGAAGCTTATAATTCTGAAAAAATATTGTTTCTTAATAACAGTTCAAAATAAAACATTTGCAATGTGATTTTAATTAAGTTGCAACAATTTAGAAATATCTCATTTGTCATAGCTCATTTTCTGCCCATTGTTGACTCATTTGTAAGAAATGGCAATTTATTCACAAATCAAAGTTTAGATTTGGATTTTTGGAAAACAAGCCTATAGGTACATTTCTTCCTTTTAATATAATTGTTTGCAATTATATTATTATTGTATTATTGACCTAAGATGGACACTGATTGTGCTTATATGCCTGGTTCTTTAAAAGAAAGTTAGTTTCAGTTTTGTGTATGTAATGCATTATATTTCTCAAACTATTTTAAAATTTTTATTTTCTTTTTGTGGGTTAGTTGCCTTTGAGCTTAATGGTCTCAGTATAGAATGTTTTATTTCTGTTTTATTTTTTTTCCAATTGCAACCTCAGCTCATGTGCTTATAGATTCTACAATTTTAGTTAGTTTATGAAGAAATAATATGGGATTTACTCTATAAGGGTGTAATATTGATATAAAAGTTTGGTGACTCCACTTAAGAATATTGCTGTCAATCTACATAAGGCAAAGCCTTATTAAACTTGACAGAATGTAAGATTTGTAATTCTGTCCCTACCTTACCCAGGACCACCATTTCTCATCCTCTCAATTCATCTTTACTACTAGAGTAGAATGTGAGATTTGAAAATACTCACATGTTATTAAAGCTAAGGAATTCAGCCATTCATTTGATGTATACTGAATGAGCATTGTCTTTATGCCAGAAAGAAACAGACAAACATGTTATTAACCTTGTGAGAATTCCAGCCCATTTTTCTCCTGGTGATTTTGTTAAAATGCAGGTTCAGACTCATTTGGCTTGGCATATGGTCTGGTTTTATGCAATAGTACAAGTCCCCCCACCCCACTAGTAATAATGCTGCTGGTCTTATTAGGAATCCATTCTGCGAATCACAAGAAATTAGAAAATCAAGAAAGAGAAGAAATAAAAAGCAAAATAAATGAAATAAATAATTTTAAGGAAAGTTTGTAGTGTTATGGAGAAAAAGAAATCAGGGAATGGTTAAAGAATTTCAAGATAAGGGTTCAAATTTTAAATAGTCAGGAAACTCTTCACTGAGAAGGTAGTATTTGAATAAAAGACATGCAGTTAGCTGTGGGGAGAGCATTCTAAGCACAAGAAATTAAAACATCTTGGGTAACAACATGACTAATATTTTGAAGCACAGCAAGGAGGCAAATGTGACTCAAGTAGAATGAGCACCGGAAGAAGCTTGGGGGAAGAGGTCACAGAGTTAACAAGGAGCCGGATACTAATAATGTTTTTTAGGATTTTGGTAATGACTTTGACTTTTTTTATTCTGAGTAGTGTGGTGGGTTTTGAGCACAAGACTGATAGGATCAGATTAACTTGTCAGGATCTTTCTTATTATTTGGTTAAGAAATACACACAGACACATATACCATAAATGCAGAGACAATAAAGTCAGTTAGGAAGCTACTATAGTAAGTGAGACAAAGATGATAGTGGTTTATATGAAATGCTAGCAGTAAATGTGATGTTCAATAAATATATTTTGATTGTAGAAGTGTTACTGATGAACTAATATAATAACTTAGAAGGTTTAAAGAAAGGTAGTTAAAAATTACCAATAGTATCTTGGCCTGTAACATTGGAAAGAAAGAACTATCTTTAGATGAGATGGGAAGAACAAACACACAGTAGAATTAGGAAGGAGATGAACAATTTGGTTTTGAACATGCGAAGAATGAAGAGACTATTAGACAATCAAGTTAAGTTGTTGAATAAGCAACTGGATATAGGAGTCTGGAGTTCACTAGAGATATAGTTTAGGTGTCATCTGCCTTTACATGGAATTTGAAGGTAAAAGCCTATATGATAAGATCACTATTAAAGTTAGTATGGATGAAAGTGTTCTGTTAATAACTCTCAAAGTTTTCCATCGTTAAGACATTGAAAAATAGGAAAGGCCAGAGAAAGAGAGAGAGAGAATGAGAAAAAGTGAAATTTGTACAAGAAAACAAAAAGAACTTGAGGACTTGGAAGCCAGGAAAGCAATGCTTCAAGGACAATGAAAAGAGTAACTGAGATATTAACTAATGATGCATTTGTAATCAAATGTAGCAAAGTGGAATGCAATGAAGGTGTTGAGAACCGTTATTATGATAGTGTGATATGATGATTAAAATGAATTCAAGGAAACCTGTATAAGTTTGTTAACCAGTGCCATCTCAATAAATTCAATAAAAAGAAAAAAAAAGATAAAATCGGAGAAGACACACTCACTGCATACAGTGCTTCAAGGAAAGTACTTTTTGTTTGTTTTGCCATGAATTATACAAAGAAAAATTAGACGCCTGTAAAATATGCTAAAAATTTAAGTACACTAGTTAATACTTCAACCTGTTTTAATTCTCATATCCAGTAGGTCAGCCTGATTGCATCATTTCACATAATAATTTCCTTCTATTTACATGCCCAGTGTCAAAATTGCAGTACTGATTATTCACTGCCTTGCACTGTGTAGATTTGTTAACTCAAATGATCCAGCCGAACTATGACACAGATGCCAATCCTTCCAGACTTAATATTCTTCTATGACCCTCCTTCTCCTTTAGCATGAAATTCAAGTTTATCAATATCAGAACTGTAGTCTTGGGCTCTTTTCTAATCTGCTCCCATGCACTTCTACATTGCAAAATTATGCATTCTTCCTTAAATATAAGACTGCTTTATCTTTGTGTTGTGAGAGGCACTTCTTTCTTCAATGCACTTTAGCTTCCTCATTTGTGTTTTAATACCTACTCTTCAGTTTACAAATTTGACAACTTCTGCTGAATTTGTTATTTCCTCCTCATATCTAGCGGATATTCTTCAGAATCCTTATGCATCAAAATGACATTCTTTTCTTAGACACTTGCTTTCCAATGAAAACACATTACTGTAATTTATTCTAAATTTCAAGACCAGTTTCATCACCAAGATAAATGAATTATTGGTTATATCTAAAAGACATTGCAAGTGTGCTACTTGCAATTAAAATAAAAGGATGAGTGCTTTTCCTGTTTCAGAATGCCAAAAAGTGGTGACAGTGAGTCACTGGCTACACAGCATTGGCAAACAAAGGGGTGAAAGGGCACTGACTTATAGTTTTAATTAGATGAGACACACCCAGTATCCTGTAATTCAAGAGACAAGATCTTTGCTTCCGTAACAGCAAAATCTATAAAGATCTCATTAAATGACAGCATGCATTTCCACCTGGGCTGGAGCTATGCTCATGTATTGCTTTGCTAGGAGTGCCATAACAAAGTACCACAGACTTGGTGGCTTAAACAAGAGAAATTCAGTTTTTAAAGATTCTGGAGGCTGGATGGCCAAGATCAAGGGGTCAGGGTTGACTTCCTTTGAGGACCTCTCTCCTTGGCTTGTATGGCCATCCTCTTTGTGTGTCTTCCCATGGTCTTTCCTCTGTGTCTTAATCTCTTCTAATGTGGAGACCAGCTACGTCAGATTAAGACTCACTCGTATGATGCCATTTTGCCATTATTAACTCTTTAAATTCTTTATCTCCAAATATAGTGACATTCTGATGTACCAGGAATTTGAACTTCAATATATACATTTTATAAGGGCATATTTCAGCCCATAACAGTTTCATTTAAGGAGAGTTATTTTGCTTAGTAGTTGAGCTAAAGGAATTCTCCGAGGTCACTCGGCACCACTGTGACATCTCTTTTGTAGCAATGACCAGCCTAGTTCAGAGTTCCGTGAGACATCTAATGTATTTAAACTGTATGTAAGTGAGGCTTCTGTCGCATAACATTTGACTTGTCAGAAAGGACTATTCCTGGACAAGAGGAACTTCATCATCAATGCTGACATTTTCTTTCTAAAGGAGAGACATGGGTTGGCTATCTAGGGAGCTGTAATAGAAAATCATAATGATGAAGTGCTCATTTGATTCCCACAGACTTTTGTCTGACACTGAAGTTCCCATCAGCTCTCATAAAACATTCCAGATAAAAACCTCTCAATAAATGGCATGTAGTTGGCCAGAAAAACTGATAATGTTAATACTCCTTTTTTGTCATATGCTTAATTTGTCCTATTAACTTACACATGATGTTGACATTCTAAAAACTACACTGATACACAAAAATGTCTACAAAATAACTCTGTAAATAATATTAGTGTCCTATTGTGTTTGAAGTGATAATTAAATAATAAAAATTTGATGATGTATCGTGCAGAAACAGCAGGTATTGATAAATACAAATCTTAATTTTAATCTAGGCATGGGTTTTCTCTGCATGGCAGGCCTATGCATTTTAAAAAGTAAAGGAGAAACAAAAAGAAAGTGGGATCAATGTTTATATTCTCAGAATATAAGTATTATTTATTTAAAAAACAATAATGGTATTAAGACTGCCAAAATGTTTTCATGGTTTTTACTGACCTCAGTAGCTATAGGCAGAGAAAATATCTTTGAACAAGACTATCCTTACCATTTAAATTTTAGCCATTTAAATCAGGAGTAGCAGTAGGTTTTATTCTTTACAACCATTCATTTTGACATTTAATTACTTATTGACTTTCATAATTATCTAAGAGCTTAATTGTTTATCTATTATCTTGGCAAGATTCTAAAGTCTATGAGTATAGGCATATATACTTAAAAAATGCAGGTAATAATCCATCCCAGAATTGCCTACTCAATGCTGGAATCACTGTTCATATTTACTAAACATACTGTGATACTGGACTTGGAAACCAACTGTAAGCGCCTTCTTAAACTCTCAAGGACCAGAATCCGCAAGAATTTCACGGGATAAGGATGGAGTCATTTAACATATATCTTAAACTAGTTCCTCAGGAAAATGTTCCTTCTCACTAAAGTTCTAGAATTTTATTACAGGATTTTATTATGTTAGATAAGTCAAACAAATCAAGAACCTAAAATTTATTTCAGATTCTCCACCCCATCATAATCGTAAATCCAGTCATTTGACAAATTTTATGACTTCTCTCTTCTTTTCAAATTATTGATATCCCTTCTTACTTTTCCAGTATTGTTCAATATCATTTGCCATAATGCAGACTCCCTGGTTTTTATTTTTATTCTTTCATAATTCTCTCATTGGCCTAGGTTTACTTCGTCTAAATACTCCTTTAACCTACTCTCCTCATAGGACCTAGAGTGATGCTCCTAAATGGAAAATCCTAGGCCTTGGTAATGGCTCCTAGGCCATTATCAAGACCCCACAGCGGCTCTACGTGGTCTTCATGCTAAACTCAAACCTTGTCTCACTCTACAGGATATGTGCCAAAATCTGATCCCTAATTATATCTCCACCATTCTTTTTCTCATTCTAGATTAAGTTAATATTATTTACACTCTCATGGTGTTTAAGTAAATTCTTTGATTGACTTATATACACCAGCTTCCCTGCTAGGTGCTTTATACTTACAATCTGATTTAGAGTATAATTTTTCATGTATAAGTTAATGTTTATAGTGTAGTGATTACCCTCGTGGATGGAGAGATGTCAGCATAAAGGATAATGATTGGCAAATGTTTAGGCTTCAAAGAATTTACACTTTGGAAAATTGAATTGAATATTATAATTTTGATTCTGAAGAGATTTCATGATGCATTAAAGGAAGATTTATGGATCACGTAATAAATTGTGTTATGAAAAGTTCTGTGAAAGTGTTAAGATTTAATAGAATCTAGACAAGTAGAATAAATGAAAAAACAGTGCTTTTGAAAGCTCAGGGTCATTAAAAGAAAGTTGTTAAGTATTAAAAAGGTTTTAAAAACAAAACAAGATTTTATGCATAGCAAAGTTGAAAAGGCTTGAGGAAAAGGAAGTTTGGGGGAGGACAGTATAGCAACAAAAGTTTCTAATTGCATTCATCAAGTTTTCCAAACACAATGTGTGGAGAAGTCATATGAGGACTCCAGTAAACTTTATTTCTGCTTACTAAGTATGTTTTTGTGTGTTTGTGGAGACAGGCTGTAGAGTTTAGTGAAAAGCCTCTCTCTTTCTGTTTCAACATTATCGAATTGCTGATTCTCATCTTCATTTCACTAAATACAGAAGAGCATGAGGAAGCATCTAATTCTGTTAGCTTTTAATGTGAAAAAAGTCATAAAATTCATTTGAAATTAGGCTGCTACTTCAGTTATCTATGGTAAAAAGAAATGTTTCCTTTAAAACCATATGATAAAAGAAAATATGCTCTGGAATAAGCATTCTTAGTTTCTGATACTATAAGATTTCCAAAAAGTGTTCACAGATTTGAAGTGATTGCTTCTAATCTCAGTTTCTATCTAGTCCAGTTCAGAAATGTAAAGTAGGAAGCTTATAGAAAGACCTCCTGTTTGTTACTCTCAAACCAACTTCACTGAATAAAAACAGAATGACTTAAATGGTTTGCAAGCCAATATTAAAACAAATAATCCTGGGTGTAAATGAGGGAGTGGAGGGCAGGAGGTCACAAATGAATGCCACTCCTACTCAGACAAGGATGCTTGTGACCATTTTACATGACCTTATGGTTCTGAAATGCCAAAGTGGCATAGGCAACATATTTATTTGTTAAAAATAGATCACTGTTTAAAATTCAGAACTATTTATTATACTCTAAAACCTCAACAAGACTGGTAAATATGACTGTAAAATGTTCTTTTTTCTTTATGAGCACATCATCTAAGTAGAGCCTGTCAGAACATGCCACCAAAATAAATTATGTAGTTGTCAAATATGACATTCCTTTAGTCTGTAATATTTGGGTAAAGTAACATGAGAGGCAGGACCTGGTGAAACCAATGGGAAGCTGTGACAAGCCATTGTCTGTACAGTTGGGTGCACCTTATTCATAAAGGTAATTCATCATTTGAAGTAATAGAATTTTGTTTTGAGAACAAACTGACTTAGTGGTATTGAAAAGATGGTTAAGGGCTCTCTGCAAAAATTGTTCATAACATTGTTTACTCGATTTTGTCACAGTGGGGATTTTGGAGGAAGTCTTCTCTCCTGTGTTTTTGTATCTTTGTCTGCTTTTAGTTATCACCCTTCTTTTACCACCATCTGCCATAGATTAAGAAGTGTTGGTCCAGGTGTTCTTTCCTCCATAGAAACTAGAGCCTGTGACTCCTAGCATCTTGAGAATGTTACATGAAAAGGAACAAACCAGATATTGATGTGGCTTGAATTTAATTAATACGCATTCTTTGAGTAATTATTCTTTCTCAAGTACTTTGATAAACATTGTAGATAGGAGATAAATAAGATTTTTTTTTCCTTCAAGGAGCTCTCTGTCTGGTTCAACCCAATAAAATATAAAAGCAAGAGTGGAATTCCAAGATAAGATGGGCGAAATTAGTTAGAACTGGCAGTGATTAGTGTTTTAGGATCACTGGGAGACATTTCACCTGAGCTTTTATTCAAAATAAAAACAGTAATTTTCCAAGAAAACAAAGAAGAAAAGATATTCCAAGATGAGAAATATTTATGAGCAAAAAAAATGTTCTACCAATGAAACAGTGCAGAGACCTCAGAAATAAACCTATGTCCTTGATCACCAGTTAATATTTGAACAAGATGGCAAGACCATACAGCAGAGTAAAAACAGTCTCTTCAATAAATGGTGTTGAAGAAATTGGACAGGCATATGTGAAAAAATGAAATTATATCACCAACTTACACCATACGCCAGAATAAACTCAAAACGAACAAAAGAATTAAGTGTATGTTGCAAAACCATAAAAATTCTAGAAGAAAATACAAGCAATAGAATTTCAGATATCTTGTATAGCAATATTTTTGCTGATATATCCCCCAAAGCAAGGGACACAAAAAATAATAATTATAAACAAATGGAAACTACATCAAGTTTAAAAGCTTCTGCACAGCCAAAGAAACCATCATCAAAATGAAAAGGGAGAACATATTTGCCAATGATACATCAGATAAGGGGTTAATATATAAAATTTATAAAGAATTTATACAACTCAACACCAAAAAATGAGCAATCCAGTTACAAAGTGGGCAAAAGACCTGAACAGACACTTCTCCAAAGAAGACATACAGATGGACAATAGACATATAAAATAAACTCAATATTACTAATCATCAGAGAATACAAATTAAAACCACAATGAAATCTTTCCTTATATGAGTTTTTCTCCTTTTATATTTATGATTATCTAGAAAATATTTCATAGTAAAAACTATCAGTGAATTTTAATTCCTATATGCAGAGTACACAATTCCTTTGAAAATTATATAATAAATGTGCTAAAATGTACTTATGAGCTAATATGAAATTCCTGGTGTAGTAGTTTGCTGAGATTTAGACAGCTTATTTTTAGATGCTAATTTACCTCTTGGCTACTGAGTAATCCCCCAGGGGTGTGTTAAAACAGATATTTCTAAGCCTCATTTCAGACATACAGAATCAGTCATGTATAGCAGACATTTCTAAGCACAACCACCCAGATGAGTCTGGTGTGTAGACCAGTTAGAAAATCATCTTGTTACCCCATCACTACCACCACCATTATCAATGCCACCACTGTCATAACATACTGGAATACTCTCTGTAACTGTATAACTTAATTTGGGAGACATAGATACTCTTCAGGATCTAGACTCTAAAATTAGCAATATCTACAGAGTTGTAGATCAAAGAGCCAACAGCCCCAGAGGCTTTCTAGTACATCAAAGTCCTGACTCCTTGTTGAGCATTTGAATTTTTTAAATTTAATATAGGTTGCACTTCTACTGTTCTCTCACAAATGTGGAGTTTTAAACAGTATTTGAATTGGAATACACTAGAAGTACTCAAAATCTAGTATTCTCTGGGAAGGAAGGAAGGAAGGAAGGAAGGAAGGAAGGAAGGAAGGAAGGAAGGAAGGAAGGAAGGAAGGAAAGAAGGAAGAAAGAAGATAGAGAAGAAAAAATAATGCTTTCTGACTAATAAGAAAACCTAGATGTAATGGTGGACCGAGTATATGAAGATCGCCTGTAGTATTGGGTAAGTTATAACAAAGTTGATGAATATGTTTACAGCTTAAAAGTACAAATACAACTTCCTGAAGCAAAAACATGGCTAGATCAAGGATGCACTTTCCTATAACAAAGATATTTTATTAGTGTAGGATCACTTGACAAAACTCATGGCACATATTAAATTTTTATATGTTGAGGAATAAATAAAACTTTTTAGTGAAGATTAACTCTCAAACCAACAAAAATACAGCAGGCATTTGTGGATTTGAACTTAGAAAGACCTTCACCCTCTCTGGCTGAACTCCCAACCATGCTTTTCCCTCCTGTGATCATCAAAATGAAAGGATGCTGTCTGTCCTTCATTCTCTGTTGAAAGTTCTAAAGTAAAACCACTAGGAAACAGACAAGAGAAGAGAAAGCTTACTGCTGCTTTGGTGGGAGGGTCAGTTCGAAGTCAAATTATCCTGACTTCTGGCAGGTAGCAGACATTTTATGCTGCAAGCAGTAGGATGGTCATAAGAGAGGAATTTTAAGAATGAAAAATGTGAGCATGAGCAAAGTATCCTCCTAAGATTAGTTACATGAACTAATTCCAACTGAGCATTTCAGGCTTCACACTCTGGTTCCTCACATCTTACAATGATCTGATGTCTTTTCCTATTGTCTTGTGACAGTGACCATAAAGTCTAGAAAGAAAAAAAGACTCAGTTTTGGCTAAGAAATACTTCAGTCAAAGTTTAAATAAGAATGGCTTTGTCACCTGGCTTTTATTTCCTTTTTTTTTCAAATCTCAGGTGCACAAAATTGGACTAATTACAATTTTTGCTTCATGACACACTCTCAGCATTGATCCATCATACTCCACCTCATTCATTTATTAAACTGAATAAGTAAATCAGAGCAAATGACATGACTGAATTGATTTGAGTATGAAGAAACTGATCATTTTCATGAGACATCTCAGACAAAAAAAGAAAGCACAAGCGTATTTTGTAATAAACACCTGTCCTTTTTTCATGGTGAGTAAATAAATATACACATTTGAATGGGTTAAATGATATGCTTATATTTTTATCTCAAAAATAAAGATATTTTTCTATGTAATCTTAATACCATTTTTATGCCCCCAAAACTTTCAGTACTACATAATAGCCAATTTGACTTAGATTTTCCTAATTTTCTCCCAGTTGTTCTTTTAGGTACACACACATGCATACTCATACACAGGACTGAGCTCATCTGGGTGACTGACTTCTGCTCAAGGTCAACAATGTGCTTGGCATAATTTGAAATCTGGTAGCGGTGTCATCTAAAGACATTCTGTTTTTTACTATAGCTTTACGTGAATTTTAATTAGTACAAGTTAGGTGCTGGTGCTGGTCAATTCTTGGGTCTGTCCGATTTGAGTATAGAGGATTCCAAAGTAGAGAGTGAGTCACAAGAGGAATTTTTCCTTTGCAAATAGGATTATATACCACAGCAAATACTACCTACTGATTTCTGAAAGGTAAAAAAAAATCTGTATATGTTTCATTAAATTAAAAATTCTGTGTTTCCAATTAGGAGATCTTAAAATAAACAAGTTATTTTATTAAAAAGCAAAAGGAACATCCTGCAAAAGTCAAATTAAATAATTTACTGAATTTGTAAAATGAAGGAATATACGATAAAATTTTTACTCTTCTAATACAACTACTGACAGTTTTACCACATTTCTAAGATGTCCATGTGTCAGATATTAAAAACAATATCCATATCAGAGCCAACACTTTGACCTTTGAAAGAGGGGATTCCCAAATAAAGGAAAATATTCTGTGACTTTAGTGAGGCTCAAAAATTTAGAATGAAAAAGTTGGAGACTATGTCCCTTACTCAGACAGTGTATCCACATTTATCATATCTACAATATATGTATGCATGTATGTATATGGGGGGCATGTGTGTGTGTGTGCATGCGCACACACACACATATCAGAGATGAAGCATTAACCTAGTAAGTTGGTTCATGGCCAAATTTCATTTTGGATTATTTCAGTCAAATTATATCACTTCACGTACTACCCCCGCTTTGGTCTGTGTGAAACATTATTTTTCTGTCACACTCAGCTAACTTATTTTTCAAGGTCAAACACTTCTCAGAAACCTATGATGAATCATCACTTAGCACAGAACAATAATAAGAATTGCTTGAATTCTTCATGCAGAGAGGATACAGAGTGGTCAGAAGTTTGGATTCAAGCCACTGGCAAAAAACCTCTGGCACAGAGAAATCATTTCCCAGTTTAATTATGACAGTGATTAGACATGCTTTATAAATTAGCCTTAGAGGTGCTATAAATGCTAGCCTTCTCTCTTTTTTTCATAAAATCATGTTTTTTTTATTTCTTAAACTCATAGCTCCTCTCAAATGCATAAAAGGTGTAGTTGAAAGTTTGCATAACACATCTCTAAAAATGGCAGGGTTTCTCTGCTTTACACCACTTATGGCTCATCTACGCTTTTCTAGTAAGTTTCTTTCAAATGATCTCCTCATTCTCTTAGGTTGGACTGTGCACACAAGATATCCGCTCATCCTTGGAAATGTTTGGGAAGTCATACATCGTGTGAATGGGAGTCGTCAGTCACCAGGTATTCTAAATCAGCTCTTTGGTCAGACAAGGATGGTAAGAAGACAATAAATGAAGGATGAGATACAGCTATCAATTTGAAATTTTCAGTGCCTGTCCTAAAATAAAAAAATAATAATAAAAAACAACTAAAACAAACAAACAACAAACACCAAGCTTCTCTTTCTGGTAGTTTGCCATAGTATTTAACTGTCTAAACTAACTTGTGTATAAATATTTATTTAGCAAGTGAATTTGGGTCATCCAGTCTGGCCATAGGCATTTCTAAAATGATGGTGAGAAGGGGAAGACATGAATGAATTATTCAGGGTAAATCTCTGAATCAGTTAATTATGAATGAACCAAAGATAAGAAAACCTGATTTTTATATACCGTAGGAAGAATGTGTTGTAGAATCCCACTCAAGTGCCTGTGAGGTAATTCATTATGAAGATGCTAATGAGCAAAGGAATAATTCGAAAAATTTCAATGCTATTTGCTGTCAGGCATAGTAATTAATTTCCCTTGCTAAAGTCACTGGCGTAACTTTATCTTCTAATTCTGAAGCTTATAGGAGAATTTTCAAAATTTGAGACTGCTATGACAAAACATTTCTCACAATAAACCTGTCTCCCACTCACTGTCTCATTAGCACTGTGATTCTTCATGATCAGAAAATTTGGCAGCACTTGCCCTTGTAAACAAAAGGTTATTTATACACAGCAGCTTTGACTCGGGACCCATGCACTGGAACAGTGAGCTATGGCAGTGGAGGTGAAATGTTAAATCAGAGATTTCCAAACTTTTTTATCACCTGGCACACGTGAACTACTAAGTTTGTATAGCACACCAAAACTATGGTTTTCACTGGTCTGATAAAAAATAGGTGTAATTTTGATTCATTTACGCAGATGGCTATTGTGTTGGTTTTTGTCATTTTTTAATCTGATAATGTCAGGGAAAAGAGGTCAGTCTCCTGACGGGTCAGGTATTGCATCATCACCAAGCCATTACTACCTGAGATGTTACAGGGACTTAAGAGAAAGAAAATCAAAACTATGAGCATTGAAATGACAACAAACTCACAACTATCGAAAACTGAATCTAAAAAATGAAGACAAACTAAATAAACAACTAGAGCAGAAACAGAATCATAGATGTGGAGATCATTTGGAAGGTTATCAGCTGGGTGGGGAAAGGGGGAGAAAAGGGGAAAGAATGGGGAATAAGAAGCATAAATTGTAGGTACAAAATAGACAGGGGGAGGTTAAGAATAGTATAGGAAATGGCAAAGCCAAGAACTTATACGCACAAGCCATGGACATGAGCTAAAGGGGGAATTGCTGGAGGAAAGGGAGTGCTGGGCTGAGTGGGGCAGAGGAGGAAACATTGGGCAACTGGAATAGCATAATCAAGAAAATATACTTAAAAAATTCTTGCAGTGCACTGGTTGGAAATCACTGTTTTAAATCATTACCAACACTGTAATACATCAATAAAAAACTCACTTAAAACAGAAAAAAGTAATTTTAATAACAATATCCAATAAAAATTGAGAATCTTCTCGAGTCAGAGAAAGATATATTCTGTTATTTCTCATGACCTCAAACCAAAAGAGATTTTACTCTGTTGTGCACATTTAATAGGTTGAAAAGACCTTCAACTCAAGTGACCAATGTGCAGATCCATTTATTTAAACCAGATTTAGCAAGTGGTATTTGGATCCTTTGTGCTCTTTAGAGAAGAAGCTAGTTTCTAGCTTTGCCTATAAAAATCAACAGGGGAAAGCGTCTGATTCACACGGCATGTCCTGTCGTAGCCCTGGAGCAGAGTACACTCTGCATAATCAGGTTTTAGAATACACACATTTACATCACTTACCAACTGTATTGACTTTTGTTCATTCCTCCTATTAATAAAAGAGACCATTTGAGAAATTACATTTTATTTTATTTTTTTAGCAGTGTGCAAACTTTGGTGACAGGTTATTTCCAGTTTTGGGGAATTATGAATGCAGCTACTATAAATAGTTATATGCAGTTCTTTGAGTTGACAAATATTTTCATTGTCTAGACTAAAATATTTTATTCCTCTGGTCCAAAAATCCAATAGTAAAGATTTATGGGTTGTATGTTAGACATGTGGCTAATTTTAAAAGAATTTCCAACTCTTTTCCAAAATGGTCTGTCATTGTGTATTCTCAACAGCAATGCACGTACATTCCAGTTCGTTCACAGTGTCGATACACGATATTGCTGTTCTCCTACATTTTACCCATTTTAATAAGTGTGCAGAGGTATCACATTGTGGTTTTAAATTGGATTTTCCTGATGATTAATGATTTGTGCATCTTTTTGTCTCCTTTCTAATAACAATGTTCAATGACTTGTCAAGGGAACTTTATCTCAGTCACCTCTGGGATTTCCTAGACCTACGCATGCTCTTCTCTGCACCTTGACCCCACTACTTCCTGAGGTTCAGGCACCTCACCCCATCCTCAGAATTTCAATATTTTAATGAAGTACTTCACATTAAACAAGACTTTGAGCTCTGCCCTCACATTCACCTAATAACTCAAGGTTAAAGTAAATAATTGTGTTAAGGTAAAGGGATTTGGTGCCAGATAGATAGACCATTTCCTCATATTTTACATGAATAAGAACTTTATTAGATAAATAATGAATAAAACCAAAAAAGGAATGGATTACTGACCTCTGACATTGTCATTAGACAATCCCTACTGGACACATATGACTATATGTCTACAGGAAAGCGGAGAACACAGCCATTAGTTCTTATAATCAGTGATACGTACTGACTACGTGCATTTATGAATAAACATGAGCCCATGATTAGTAGGCAGCACCATGTCTGATGGTAAATGGAGAATGAGGGGTTAAATACCCTGGAGTCCTGAACCCAGTTGTATTGACTACTGCTACTGTAAAAACAAAAAATCAAAAACTTAGTGGCTTAAAAGAACATCCATTTGTTATCTCACACTTCTGTAGATCAGAAGTCCAACTACAGCATGGCACAGCTAGGGTCTCTGCTGTAAGATATATCTACAAGGCTGGAATCAAGGTATCACAGGGCTCCATTCCTTTTAACTTGTTGGTGGAATTCCATTCCATGCAGAGATCCCTGTTTCTTTTCTCATTGCTTTCAGAGAGAATTTCTCAACTTTTTGGCTGCCTGTGTTCTTCATCATGTTTTCATCTTTATTTTCAACTCAGAAAATGCACCCTAAGTCTTCTCACACTTTGACTCTCTGACTTCTGCCTCATCTTTTCTTCCTCCAGGCAGAGGAAGTCTCTATTAAGGGGTCATGTGATGAGATTGAGTCCACTGAAACAATCTAGTGAGATCTTCCTTTTCAACATCAGCAACCTTAATTATATCTTCAAAGCCCATTTGTTGCCATATAATAAAACATATTTCCAGGTTACAGGGATTAAGAAGTAAGGGATTAGGACATTGGCATCTTTGGTGTAGCCATTCAGCCATCCTGCTTACCATACAAGATCTTCAGAGGGTCCTGCATTAAAGGTATATAGTTGTTTGGTAATCAAAAGACATATTCTCCAATCATGTTATTTACACACTCTCTCTCTATATATATACACACATGCACACAAATGTGTGTATATGTGTGTATATATGTGTATATATGTATACATATGTATTCAGCAGGAAAAATACATTTTAAGCCATAAATCTCCAATGTAGAGTTTTCATCTAATACAAGTTAAAACAGTTATATAATATATCCATATCTTAATCTTTTAGGTATAAGGGATAAGGCATTTTCAAACATTTACCTGAAAGAAATAGTAAACATATAACATGCAAGGATCAATATGTAAGTCATCTAAGTTTAATCAGTTGATGTACTGAATCTAATAACTTTGATGAAATAAAAAGGAATACAACTGAGAGAAGTTTCATCTAAGAAGGCAGATATATAGGGTTAAGCAAAAATAGATGCCTGTGTAGTTGTAAGTACACACAACAGAGTTTATTCTTGCATTATATTTAGTAATTATTGTATTATTTTCCATATGAACAGCTGCTAACTTATTTTTGCTACACCCTGTCTATCGATGTCTTTGTCTAGCTTCTTACATATTCCACCTTTGGTTGCAAAGTATCAATTTGACCTGGGTAATAGAGAGGGAGACATAATCCTTCATTAAGTAGAAAATAATCAGGATTCCACGTATCCGTAAATGCAGTATGAGTTTACAAAATGATACTATTTTCTCCCTTCTTCCTCTATAAAGGCAATGTAATTGTTAAATTGTATTAATAGAATCATGATATGTAGAATAAGGGCAGAAATAATCCTTCTCAATTTTCCATTGGTCAGACTACGCCTAGAAATAGTATATTCAGTTCTGCAAATGACAATTTAATGGGAATAAATATGGTGGATTTTAGAAAAGAGCATTCGTTATGTTAAGGGAGATTACATATGACATGTGAGGAATGGTTTCAGTAACTGCAGAAGAGTAAGGGTATAGATCAAGTTCTACTTGCAATTATCTAAAAGCCTTTCCTGTAGTAAAAAAAGGACCGAATCATTTCTGACTGACTTTAAATGGAAGACTTTTGACTAATTAGATGAAAGTAACAGCAAAGCCTAATTAATGTACACAATAACTCATTGCTCCAGGAGACATTCAGCACTGAAACAATCTACCCAGAGAGTGATTTTCTAGTAACTGGAGATATTCAGAGTAGGTCAGAATGAGTATTTGGAGGTGGTATTGTAAAGCAGTGGTGCTTCTCAAACTTTAGTGCACATACCAACTACCTGAGAATCTGGTTAAAACTGCATTGTCTCAGTCGGTAGATCCAAGGTGAGCTTGAGATTCTGCATTCGTAACAAGCCCCAGGGGATGCAGATTGCTGCTGATTCTTAGACCCCACCCTGACCAGCAAGTCTGGGGAAAGTTTGCACGCACTGCCTAGCACAATGCATTGTTGATCTAAGGTTCCTTTAACCTTTGATACTTTATTACATCCTGTTGGTCATTCCAGGTATACAATTGTTTTGTTGGTTAGGGAATTCCTCTCATATTTTCCACTTTAGCAAAAGAAATACACAACCCTTTACAAGAAAGACAAGGTGAGATTACTTTGCCTAATGAGGAGGATATTTGAGTCTCAGCAGGTACTTCTCCAGACTTCATATTATTGACGTGACATGTTGAGGTTTTTGACAGCCAATGGTGATCGGAAACTATTCCTTGTTTCGTTTAATGGCATTGTTTTATTTTGTGTAACAGCTCCTTGACTTATTTAATACTTTTAAAAGAGAATTATATTTCAGTGTCTCAGAGAAAAGGCTGACGGTGACCAGAGGGGAGATGGGAGGGAATTTCAGGGGAAAAGGGGAAGGGTTTTCAGGAATAAGTATAAAGGACACATGGACAGAAACTATGGGGGGTGGAAATGGGAGGGAGGTGGGGAGGGATGGGGGGTGGGATGGGATGGGAGTAAAAGGCAGAAAACTGTACTTGAACAACAATTAAAATATAATAATAAAATAGGTATAAAATAAATTAAAAATAGAATTCTTTAGTGAGATGTTATATTTGGATCATGATTAAATTTATTTTAGCAAATTGTGTGTGGCAGGGAAGGAGCTAAATATTTTTGAAGTTCCACAGCATTTTATTGTTATTTCATTCTTTTTGTGGACCAACTACAAAGAGAGGGTCATTAAAGTTACTGTCATTGACTATACAGTAGAAGCTTGGGGACTGAATTGTATAAATCTTCTGTATAGAAATGTCTAAGCCCTTTATCTTTGTTAGCACATGGATTACAAACCACATGTAGTTTGACCATAAATATATCTTGTCTCTAAGATGTGATACAGTTTCTGCTACATTGAGAAAGTTCCCTTCAAAGAAAGTAGTGATAGATTACCATTACATGATTGATTCCAATTACTTGTTTCAGCATTGGGCAGGAATAGCAATGAAAAAAAAAGTAAATGTTCCACAGAATTATCAAAACCTGTCACAAAAACAGACAAAACAACCAATTATTCTCCCTTACTCCTGATAGTCTAATTTGAAGTCTTGTAGCTTCAAAATAGAGTAAAAAAATTATTATTATTATAGTTCACTTTTCGATTTCTCATACCAGTATTCAGGTTAACAATTTTATTAAAATGAAAAAAAAAATGCACCTATTAGTTTAAAAAATGTAAAAGAAAAATAATAAAAATATTAAGAAATGTTCTAATTTTTAACATTTCTTTCCAATGTGTCTGCTAATCACCAGAAAGTGAAAGAAAGACAAATGTAATGTTTTTTTTCTAGATTATATAAAAATCATGATAAATTGGTGCAAGGAGCTGGGCTTCAAGCTTTGCGCTCTGATTAATAGAAACTATTCCTTTAGGATGATAAAAGAGACAGTAGGCTTAGGAGAATTTAGGCTGACAGATTTGACTCATCAATTGGGAGAAAATGATACCATATAGATGTCAATCATTGAAAACTCAGTCCCCATAAATAACTAGTTTCTTATCTCATTTTTCCTGTCTGCTTTAAAGGGAGACTGTCAAAAAACCATTGGTTTATTGAAGAAATTACAGACTCCCCAAATCTATTTTCTGAATTATCCCTTGGGTAATAAACATGTAGAATTTTAAAGCTGCCAGACCAAAAAATCCTTGCAGAAAGGAGCTTTCTCTTTACCAGAAATGGCACGGGAACTTGTACTTGTACTTAGGCTAGCTTTCATTTTCATTCTTCACAACTGTAGTTTAGTCTTCTTTACATAACCTATACCGAGTGGGGTCTGCCTAATCTGTCATTATCTGCAGGATACATCTTATCCTATCCTATCCTGTTTATTTTTTGTCTACTCTGAAACCTATAGCTTCCATTACCCAAAAGTATAAAACTAACACTTAAATTCACATTATATTGTTCAGTGTAATATATACACTGACTAAAGCCAAATAACCAAAATA
This sequence comes from Glossophaga mutica, assembly GCA_039655065.1. Classification (NCBI taxonomy): domain Eukaryota; kingdom Metazoa; phylum Chordata; class Mammalia; order Chiroptera; family Phyllostomidae; genus Glossophaga; species Glossophaga mutica. The sequence goes on from CM077308.1 coordinate 29,057,868, forward strand.
TGTAGAGTAAAATAATTTCTGAGCAATGTCTTACAATTAATAATGAGTATTTGGTGTGCTCTAATTATGATAAAAATCTGATGCGGACACTGGCTAGCAGTGGCTTTTCTCTCAAGGGGAGCAAAAGCCGTGGCCTCCATGACAGGCCTTTATTCTATATCTCCTCACAATACAAGATGGTCCTCACTCACTATCCCCAGTTACAACAAAAGGAGCCAATGCCCCTCATCACATCACAGAAGAAGGATATTAGCAAATGGAAAGGCAAAAGTGGTTGAGCTGGTTACACTGGTCCCTGCAAGGTTTAGCACTTGCAGGGTGAGGGAGTTTTAGCAAGAAGCAGGTCTCAAAAGCAGCCTAGGCACATTGCAAATCTGATTCCCCAGAGAGACCATCTATCTGTGGGCATGGGTCCTGTGCATCCCCGAGTTGGAGCTGGGCCCACGCCACACAGAAGGGTCTGCCACAAAAATCTACATTTTTATCATAAAAATGTGTGTGTGTGTATATATGTATATATGTATATATAAAATCCATTTGGTGCACAAATGACATTAGGAAATCATTCAACCACATTAAACCTCTTTTACCTTATATGCTAATAGCAATATCAGCAAGGATTTTCTTGTTAGGGTTGTTGTAAATGCTCAGCTGGTGAGTGGAACATAGAAAGCTTTCTGTAAAAATTGCCCATTATTATTACTATGAGTAAGCTGAGGTAGTGTCTTTTTTACTACATAGCACTACACAGAAAAGGCATGAATATAATAGGAGGGACCCTCCCCCAAACAGAATTATCTTCTAGAGGGCAGACCCCTTGTACAGGCTTCCTCTGTGAAGTGAGTCTTCTAGGAACCCATCTGTGTCAGCGTACCACCTGGCCTTGTTGTGAGAGGCTGTGAGAGGCTTCAGGGAACTTTTTTTTTGATGATTCTTTCAATACGTTTGCCCATTTCATGATGGGTGATTCGTAAGCACATCTTCCCACTCCAGCTGAGTGTTCAGCAGTTTTTGACCAAAGATGGCATGACCTCAACGCCCCACCCTCCCCACTCATCAGTATCGCCCCAAGCAACTTCTTTTGTTTGTTTGTTTCTCCAGATGAATACAAGTCCTCAAAAAGAAAAGTTCTGCCCTTGTGGAAGAGGTGAAGCAAAAAATGGCAGAAACACTAAAAGACATCAAAATTGATGTGTTCCAAAACTGTTTTGATCGCTGAAAAAAAATGTCTTGATAGGTGTATTGTGTCAAATGTAGAATACTTTGAAGGTGATTGAAGTTTAAACATGTAAGAACAAAACCACAATTTTTAATAAGTAAATTCTGGGGGCTTTTGGGTCCCCTTTTGTACTATGTGACTTAACATACTTCATTCCCCTTGTCTGTGTAGAATAGAATCTTTTTAATGAAATCAGTCCAGGTTCAGTGATACATCAGTCACTTGGTTGAAACATGTCTTCCAGCTTTAAGACTTCAGGGAACTGCTGTAATCTGAGTTCTCCAATCACCCAAATCTTGGAGGTAAGTGGCAGTACCTCCCAGGAGTTTTCTTTCATTTATCACTTGTGACTTGGTAATTTATCCATGTTTACTTTCTGGGTGATTCTGCCAGTGAAGTCATGCAGGAACTCTGTGAAAACTTGTCTGCTGATAGCCAAGAAAATAAAAGAAGAAATACAGCTCACTTGAGAAAAGGAAATCATTAGCATCACTCTGAATGTGCTGTGTTGGGTATGAACAGCTTTAGTTTGTTCCTGAACAGTGTTTTAAACTTAAGGTTATCCTTCAACAGTCTATTGAATGCAGGATGGAGTTATGTTTACATAATGTCCTTTGCAAAAAAATATTAATTTTTATAACTTCCATTTAAAACTGAATAAAAATAAGTTCACACATACACTATTTTCTCAACTGACATTTTTAAAAGAACTGGTTACATAAAGGTCTTAAAAAATAACTATAATTCTTAACAAATTACCCTAAATACAGGTTTAAAAAATTTTAAATCATTGCAAGCCTCTTCTTTATTGGCTTACATCTGAATTGCCATTTATAGCTTTAGCATTTTTTATGGAGCATCCCTCAGCCATTAAACTTCTACTCTCAGGCAATCTCAGGCTCCTTTGTGTATAATTACAGTGACGGAAGACCCTCAATCTGGCATGATACTCAAATACATTAGTGTTGGCTTTTTTTTTAATTTCCACATTGTTTTGCAAATTGAATTAAAATATCTTTAAAGTTATCTCTAAATTATAAATTTTTATTATGTTCAGAAGTTAGAGAAACAACAAGTAACACTTGCATATATACACATTTTTGTATGGTTTTAAAAAAAATATCCCTGGCTGGTGTGGCTCAGTGGTTGAGTACCAGCCTGCAAATTAAAGGGTCGTTAAATCAAATCCCAGTGTAGGACACATGCCTGGGTTGCAGGCCAGGTTCCCAGTAGGGAGCGTATGAGAGGCAACCACACATTGATGTTTCTCCCCCTCTCTTCCCTCTCTAAAAAATAAATAAACAAAATCTTTTTAAAAAAGAAAATACTCTTACTTGTAAAAACTTTAAAATAAGATGTTTATCTCAGGTCACCATTCTAACATTCATAAATTTAAAGCCATGATAATTTGCTGTGTTGCACTTCAGTTTTATTTAGAAACAAAATGTATCAATATTATAATATATATACTTTTGATATATATTAGAGTAAATATATTAGAGTAAATAAATACATTAAAGTAATATATATTATAATTTTATATGTTACAATATATAATGTAGAAATATTAGTTTTCAAGAAAATGACTAATGTGATATAATCATTATCATGTGAAAACAAAAAATATTCCTGGCACATAAGTGTTGTATAATATGTAGGTTTCCATTGTAGGTTAAGATCACATTTTATGCACATATCACTTATTCATCCAGCATGTATTAATGACATTTCTGTCTACTATAGACCAATCATTTTCTCTAATTTATACAATGATGTTCTACAAATGGGTGACATTATAAGCTCAGATTATGTCTCCCTACTATTGAGAGTCTAATATGTAATCTTAAGTAAATGTAAATTTTAAAGGGAAAAACATTAGAGTATCCTTGGTACCTCAGTTTATAATTTAAATTCCAGCTGAGAGTATGACTGAAATTGACATCATCCCACTATGACTGCTGGGGCTGATGGGATTTTGTGTTTTCCCTGCTTGGTGCTGGTGGTGTGAGGGGAGGAATGTTTTTTTTTTACCCCCCGCCCCAAGTAAACAACATAAATGAATCACAATGGTGCACAAAAAAGAAAAAAAAAAGATTGGATGTGCTGATTATTCTCTGATTATACTACATATTTTCTAACATCCCCCTCTAACTTGCTTTAACCTTTATAACCTGCATCATCTGGGTTCTGTCATCCTTCGGATGCAAGAAACTAAAGGAAGAGACTGGCAGGTTATCAGAAAGTGGAGGGAGAGAAAGATTGGGTTCATGATTCTGTGCCCTGTCCCTTTTTACTTTACAAAGGACCTGACAGTGGCTGTGTTGTAAGGTACTAGCTTCTGTAAGATGGCTTATATTCAATCATCTCTCTCTTGGCTGCAGTAGTCTTGTTTGTGCTTCCTTAATTTCAGCTCTGGACGTGGTAATGGTGTCTTCATGATGCTTGTTCTTGTGTTCTCACACTTGACTACACATAGTATGAATGCCTAACTTTAACCCTTACCTTTGTTTACATCACTGTCAGCAGCGCTTTCATTAGACTCTCTTCAGGGAAAACCTTTGAATATACTCTTGTCTGCTAGGTACTTGACTACTACTCCAATCAATGAAGGTTCTTCTCAACACGTTTTCTTCCTAGTAATGTTTGCTCCCTTAACCTCTGTCCATTGCCATCCAGACTCACAATTTTACAGAGGGTAGTTTTAATCTATACTGATGGTAAGATTTTAAAACACACACTTCATTTAAATAACAAGCTCAGTTAAGATGAAGTTCACTGAAGATGATGTGGTTAAATATTCTACTCATGAAAATGAGTCCAGGATTAAGGGAGCCATGGAACATAATATGAACACCAGTGTTATTTCAGCCTTGTGGACCTTTTCCTTTCTCATAGAAATGCATGTATTTGTGATTAGAATTGGAAGGGTGCAGGGGGTGGGCTCCACCTGCAGGGCCCCTGCCCCAGCTTCCATGGATGAGAATAAGTGTACCAAGACGTGATCTTGCTTGGGGAAGAAAGGTGGCCGATCTCTCAAAGGAGAAGGGCCAAGAGCCTTTTCCTCAATGGGCTTTTATTGGGTTCATTTTGCACAGGAATACAGGTAAAGCTCATTAATCATTGTCAGGCAGTAAGGATTAAACAATAGATAACATACAGAGAACTATGAGAGCTTATTCTGAGTCAGGGTCTGTTAGCTAAAGGGCTACAAAACTTTGGGAAACAAACTCATATCCTGCTCAGACCCTTATCAGAAAATTGAGAGCATTCTTAGCAAAGTAGGTTTTACAGGATTTTATGCGTTCTTTCTTAGGCCTGATTACCCTGGGGAACCTGCCCTTTCCAGCACAGGGCTACACCACCCTCTGTCATTGTTTCAGGCTTAAGTCTGGCAGGAGAAGGAAGGCAGCCAAGAGATTAGGAGACTTCTTACAGACAGAATGAGGACTCAGGCTATGTTGAGGGGTGAGGGTCCATCACCCCCTTTTGCTATAGCCACCCCAAGTCCTTCCCTGGAGACCCCTGTGATCATGTCTGTCTTAGGTCGTCCCTCCCTTGAGGAAACTTACCTGTCATTGGCTAACTGATCATGCACTGGGAGCCAGGCAGGGTGAAGTAAAAGGGGCCCCTGCCAGGGAGATAAGCTTTGTTTCCTCAGTGGCTTATGGACCCAAGGTTTCTCACTCAGCCTTAGCCATGGGAGGGTTAGAGCTTCTGAAACCAGGCAGTGCAGTTCCCAACAAAAGGGATCTTGGTAATCGCTTGGTCCATTTCTTCATATGGCTGACCCGGAAACTAAGGCCAGGAGTGAAGAAGAACCTTGGTCAAACCCTACAGTTTATGAGCAGCAAAACCTGGTGTGGGGTCCTTGACTTCCAATGCACCAAGGACAATCATATGAGATAATTCACATGGCTATTGTCTATAAATTATCTTTATAATTAATGTGTTTTACATATTTAAATATACATTTATATATGTATTTTCACATATAGTATATATTAAAATATACATGGTAAGTGGTAATATTTATAGATTGACTAATAGGAGTAGAGGTAGGGATAGGGATATCTATGAAAATATAGTGCTCCAGATATGAAGAGATAGGTAGAGATGTTTGTCTATAATGCAGAGTTCTGACTGTAAGGGAAGAAGGGGTTCATTAAAGTATAAATCTTCTGAAAGGGATCAAGAGCTACTCCTGATAGCTTCATTTATAATAATATTTCTCCAAAGATCAGAGAAACAATCAGTAGCCCTGGCTCTGACAAGGCTGATACACTCCGTCATTCTTAAAATCTTCTAACTGGTTTCACCAAGAAGAAACAAGACAGCTGTGAATGCCCTGATGGGACTACAACTTACACTGGGGACCGAACATCAGAATCTCAGATCCCTGCCAGAGGCCCTTCTTGTGTTCAGAGAACAAGAGCTTTGAGAAAAATGCATTCACCTTCTTTGTAAGCTGATGGGATAGCAGGCAGCCTAAGGGATGAGCTCAGAAAATGAAACACATTGAAGCTTGAGGAAAAGGAGGAAAATGACCTGGTGAGGTTTTGGATTTGTTCCAGATTCGTTCTGACGAGCAAGTTGCTAAAACAAAATGTGAAATGTGTAACAACTTTATATTTTAAACTTGCTATGTTTATGGGGAAAAAAGTAAAACCTTGAGAATCAGATCATACATTTAAGTACAATCAGACACTAAAAAACAGAGTAAAATTAATACTGAAACGCAGCTTCCTATGGCAGCAGCACCTAGCTCCTTGCTTTACAGCATCTGCTTTAAGCATGCTGAGAGCCTAGCCCAGGATGAGAACGCAGGCGAGTTGTTCCAAAAGTGTATTGTAGAAGTGATTACTTGCGTAGAAGGCTTACATTACATAACAGCGTACGTGGACAACACAAGACCACCAAACTCGAAGGATCTCTGTACAGAAAAACCAGAATATACTCTAGGATGCTGGAAGTGCCTCAGACAGTATCATTCTTTTTATAGTGCATAGTTTAAATAAAGAATTCGTAGTTTCCTCTCTCCCCCTGCTTCTCCTTGATCTTCCACAATCACATAGTAAACAACTGATAAATTTTAATATGATTGTTTATTTATTTTCTTGAGGAATAGAGTGGGATAACTAAAGAGAGGTCATTCAGAGTTGTTGAAAGGCAAGATGATTTCACTTTCTTTCTGATGTGATGTATCTCCTGCCTCTGTGTGAACAAATCTGTGGCCATCAGTGCTGAGGATATTGCTCATAACAGGCATGTGATAATGCTAGCAGTATTGCAGTTAGTGAAAACAATAAGAAATAAAAGGCAAAGGCAAAAATAGATTTATTTAGGTGCTAGATACAGTAAATGTTCTTGCTTGTGTGTGGTTTATTGTATTTATTCTGTTCAATTATGGTCATCATCTGATATGTCACATTGAAAATTTATTAGAGAAGGAGAGTCTGGGAGGAAAACTCCTTAAATAAATCTATCTTTTCAAAGGAATTGTGACATGACAGAAATGTGTAAATATGATATAAAGTAAACACAATCTACCATTAATTTTTCCACAGTGCTACATAATATTTTCTTTCACTTTAAAATATGTAGTATTTCCTATGCATTGATCAATTTTAAGTACTATTTTGTAATAATCTAACGACCCTTGAGGTCTGTTAAATATTTCTGCAATGGGTTTCTGTTGTGCAATAACCTTTAATAAATATCAAGTTTTTGGTCGGATACTTACAAAATTGCTCCCTGCTAGAGGATGATGACTAAAGGTAGTAAGTAGTTAATATGTAATCCTAGAGAGGAATGCAAAGCAAAACACACAAAGAAAAACCCACAGATAAGCAGTGTATTATACAGGGTGAGAAGTAAAGGAAGCTTTAATTATGTTATCTAATGTAAATGTGTGTGTGTGTGTGTGTGTGTGTGTGTGTGTGTGTGTATCCTCACTTGAGGATATGTTTATTAATTTTAGAGAGAGAGAAAGAGAGAGAGAAATGTCAGTGTGAGAGACAAAGAAATATAGGTAGGTTGCCTCTCACACACACACCCCAAACGTGGATCAAGCTCTCAATTTTTTGATCCATGGGATGACACCCCAATCAAATGAGCCACCCGGCCAGGGTTCGACTGTAGTAAACTATCTTATTATTTTCTAACTGATGGTGACTGCATGAGTTTTGTGATATATTATTCAATCTTCTTTTGTGTGCAAAATATTCAAAAATAAATTCAAATAAATTTAGCATAGATTTATATCTATTGTTGGTGGTATTGTTACATAATAGGTAGTAAAGTAATTATTAATAAAGAAGAGAGAAACAAAGAAAATTACATTGAGTGTAATAATCTGGGGAGCAGGAACCTGTTTACTTCACCAGGGAATCCTAGCGTTGCTCCACCCAGAGGATTAACATTCCTCCCTTCCCTCCTGTTTTTATTTTGGCCTTGCTGAGGACATCCTTGGACTTTGTCCATCCAGAAATGGGACACCGGAAACCCAGGGACAGCCTCCCTCATGAACATATTGTTTTACCACACCACAATCTCTCCTATGTATGTCCTTGCAATGCTTTCCTCATAATCCTGTGGAAAGCCTCATTTCCACAGGAAGCAATTGTATATTCTTTGTCTTACTGAAGGTTGTTTTGATCCAAATTTTTATACCAAGCTGATATAAAGACATGAAAAACAGAATAGTTCTATTAGTAGCTCATTTATTTACAAAGACATTTTGACAACTGTTACAATTGACAAGGAATACATCTCCTGAAGTCCCTGAGAGTGATTCTTCTCATTCACTCAACAATATGTTCATATTTGAAATGTTTTCCCTATATCTAAGGAGAAGATTAGTTGTTTAAATCAATACCCATTTATCTACCAAGCTCATGACAGAGTATAACTTCTCAGCAGGTACTGGGTATGTACAGTATATAATTGGAAACGGTAACAGGATAATTAAATTTTTTAATTTTATTTTTAAGTTATTTCCAGTTTTGGTTTTCGATAACTTTATTAAGGTATGATTTACAAGTAAAAAGCTATTGTATATTTAAGGTATACCACTTGATGACTTGGGATATAGATATTTGCCTATGAAAATGTTGTCAGTGGTAATTAGGCTTGGAAATCAGGTTTTTCCATGGGATTACGAGGAAAGCATTCCAAAGCCCCAAGTGATTGTGGTGTGGCAAAATGGTTTATTGTGTGCAGGCTGCCCTTGGGTTTCCAGTGGCCTGTCTCTGTCTGTCCTGCCATGGAAAAAGTCCAACTGTGTCCTCAGCAAGGCCAAAATAAAGGCCAGTGTCCAAAGTTTCTACCGTATATTAAAGCTCAATCCAGTTCATCAGCCGGCTAATTTAGTTTGTTTTCCCAGTTGTGATCCATTGCTTGTTGAAGTATTCAGACAACCTGTCTGGAGTCTGGTGTGAAGTCCAGACAGCCATCAACCACAGGGCTGCTAAGGCCACATGGCCATTGGGAGAGGATGCACAAGTGCATGGGGCAAGTGCAGGTGGAGAGAGAGAGAGAGCGCAAGAGCAAGCACATGCTTCTTATTCCCCTGGGATTATATAAACTTGGGTTGGAGATGGTTCAAGTACTTTATCAAAATGACCAATTAACTTCCAAAGCTTTTGCCAGCTTTTGACAGATTTATACCCCCTAGTTCAACTGACAAGCCTCTAGGATCCAGCACTTTCACCTGCATCCCGCCCCTCTAGTAATCCAGTGGTGGCGTGGGGAGGTATGAATGTTAATCCCTTTGATGGAGCAATGTTACGATTGCCTGGGGTGTGAAGCTGTAGCTTCCTGGTAAAGCACACAGGATCATGCTCCCCAGTTTGTTAAGCTCAATGCCTAATTCTCTTTGTGCCCGTTCTTATTAATAATTAGTTAACTAACTATGGCAATAAAACCAACACTACCATCAAGGCCAAATGTGTAACCATCCCTTCTCAAAGTTTTCTCTTGCCCCTGTTATTATTATCGTTGTTGTCATGTATGTGATAAAAACTGTAAATATAAGATCAATGATTTTACAAAATTTCATACAATACAGTATTTTTAGCTAAAGACATTGTGTTTTCTAGTAGATTTTTAGAATTCACTAATTTTGTATAACTGAAACTTTTTAATCTTGGATTACAACCTCCCCGTTTATTCCTCCCCTCAGCCCCTGGCAGTCACCATCCATTTTCTGCTTCAATGAGTTGACTATTTTAGAGTCCATATACATGATGTTAGACAGTGTATGTCTTTCTGTGTTTGCTGTATTTCATTGATGTCCTTCAGGTTCATCCATGTAGTTGCATATGACAGGATTTCCTTCTCTTTAGTGGCTAAATAATATTTCATTTTATGCATATGCCACATCTTCTTTATCTATTCATCTATTGATGTGTAGGTTGTTCCCATATTCTGGCTATTGTGAACAGTGCAATGAACATCAAAGTGCAAGTATCTCTTTGATATCCTTATTTCAATTAAAAAAATACCCAGAAGAGGAATTGCTGTATAATATAGTAATTATTTTTTTTTAATTTTTGAGGAAACTCTATACTGTTTTCCATAGTGACTGTACCAAATTATATTCCCACCAATAGTGTACCAGGGTTTCCTTTCATCTATACCCTTACCAGCACTTGTTATCTTTTGTTTTACTACCAATAGCCCTCCTAACAGGAGTGAGGTGATATCACAGTGTGATAAATTTCATCGAGGTGGTATCTCAATCCGAAGAATAAGGCCATTGAGAAACTTTTCATGTATCTGTTGGTCATTTGTATATCTTTGGAAATACTTATATAGCTATTCAGATCCTTTGCCCAATTTTGGGCAGATCAATATCTCAAAAATATAATGAACTTCATACTTCATACTTTGAGATATTGATCCCTTATGATATATATGGCTTGCAAATACATTCTACCATTCTGTGAGTTGCCCATCACTCTGTTGATTTTTCCCTTGGTGGTGCGAAATCTTTTTAGTTTAGTTAAAGCATGTTTCCTCTATGTTTTATTGTATGGGTTTTATGGTTTCAGTCTTAGGTTTCTAAATCTTGAATTCATTTTGAGTGTTTCCTGTATGTTGTTACATATGGGTCCAATTGCATTCTTTGTATGTGGCTATCCAGTTTTCCCAGCACTATTTATTGAAGAGGTTATTCTTTCCTTATTTTGTATTCTTGGCACCCTTGCTGAAGATCAATTGACTGTATATGCATGAGATTTTTTCTGAGTTATTGTTTAATTTTTATATTTTGTTGTGGTAAAATGCATTAACATAAACTTCACTATCTTTCTAAGTATACATCAGTGGCATTAAGTATTTTTATACTGTGTAACCATCAACACCATTCATCTCCAGAACTCCTTTTACCTCTTGCAAAACTGAAACTCTGCAACCATTGGTTTCCATGTCTGTTTTTGATTACTACTGGTTTGTATATATTCTGACAGAAAGTGTGATGTCTCCAGATTTGTTCTTCTTTCTCAGGCTTGCTTGGCAATTTATGATCTTTGGTGGGTCAATACAAATTTTAGATTTTTCCTATTTTTGTGGAAAATGCTATTGAAATTTTGATAAATATTTCATTGAATTTGTAGATCACATTGGGTAGTATGGACATTTAATATTATTTCTTCCAATTAATGAACATGCAATATATTTGCATTTATTGCAGCTTCCTCAATTTATTCTGTGTTACAGATTTTAGTGTGAAGATTGTTGATATCATTGGTAGAAATTATTCCCAATTATTTTACTCTTTTTGATGCTACTAAAATGGGATTAAAAATATCTTTCTAGTCATTAATTGTTAGTAAATAGATAGTCAACAGATTTTTGTGTATTGATTTTGTATCCTACAACTTTGTATAATTGTTCTAACCTTTTTTTTGGTGAAGTTTTTATAGTTTTTCATATATAGTATCCTGCTATCTACAAATAAAGTTTTATTTCTTCCTTTCTGATTTTGATGAATTTCATTCATTTTTCTTGCCCAATAGCTCTGGCTGAAACAACCAGTATATGGTGACTAGAAGTGATAAGAGAGGACACCCATGTCTTATTCCTGACCTGGGAGAAAGAGCTGGTAGGTTTTCAACATCGATTACAACGTTACCTGTGCATATGTCAGATATAACTTTTATTGTGTTGAAGTGCATGTCTTCTATATCTAATTTATTGAGAGTTTTATTATAAAAGAATGTTAAATTTTGTCAAGTGTGTTTCTGCATCTATTGAGATGATATCATATGATTTTTATCTGGAATTTTTTAAAGTGGTATATCATATTTATTGATTTACAAAAAAGCCAATCTTGTATCTCAGGAATAAATCTCACTTCATCATATTGTATGATCCTTTTACTCTGAGTTTGCTGATTTAATTTTTTACTCATCTCTGTTCCATTCATATTTTCTAGTTCTTTATGATTCAGTTTTGGTAAATTGTATGTTTCTAGAAATTTTCCCATTCTCTCTAAGTTATCCAGTTAGTTGGTATATGGTTCTTCATGGTAGTCCCTATGGTTATTTGTATTTCTGTAGTATCCCTTGTAATGTCCTCTTTTTAATTCATAATTTTACTTGTTTGTATCTTTTATCTTAGCCTAGTTAAGAGTATGCTAATTGTGTACATCTTTTCAAAAAAACAAAAATGAAATCACAATATAACAAAACTTACCAGATGCAGCAAAGTCAGTTGTGAGAGGGAGTTTTACGGTGATAAACACCTACATTAAGAAAAAAATCTCAATAAAGAACCTAAATTTACATGTCAACCACCTCAGGAAATAAGAACAAAGAACAAAGTTAGCAGAAGAAAGAAATAAAGTTTTGAGCAAAATAAATAAAATAGAAACTAAAAAAAATAGAAAAGATTAAGATTACTGTGGATTTTATGTTTGAACCAAATCTTATTATTGTTGTTTGAGTGATATTCTTTATCCTTTACTAACATACTTGTTAGTATTCTTCCATACTAACAGAGTGAATTGGTACTAGGTTTATACTTTCCACACTCAAAGTCTAATCAAATCATATAATGTCTCCTGGAAGTCCAGTGATATAGAGCAGGTTGAATTATTTTCTAAAAAACAAAAATTTGCTGTGTCAAATTTCATCCTTTGCCAGTGGTAAGAGACACAGTATTGGTTGGGCCTGTTTGTGTTTTGGAGGCAATGATCCACATATGAATATGCCACTTTAAGTAGTTTAGCTAATAATCCCAGGCTTGACAGATCTGAATGGAACTCAATATAAGAAAAGAGTCTTCCACAGGATTTTTATTAAAACTTTGTTATATTTGGCAAATATCTACTCTCTTGGTAAATGGACCATTACCAGCAAAAACTAGCCAAATTAACTTCCAAGTTTGTCTGTTATTTGAAGGAGTCTGTGATGCTATTCTTTCATTATCTAGTTTCTTTTTTGATATTTCATTTAGCCCATGCTCTTGATTTTATATGTTGTACATCATTAACAACAAATTCCCATATAGTCTTTCTTCCTTGCTTCCCATTATTGCACACTTTCTCTAGGTTCTTAACTAGCTTCAAAACCTAAGCTCCAGTTTTATAATCAGGACTTTTAAATGCAGTAGTTCAGAACGAACAGAACAAGGAAAAGTTGTAACAATAGATTTTGGTCCCTCAAAATAATCTTCTATTTAAGAATCAACAAATGACCCCCAGAAAGGCAACAGGAGAAAATTTCCATTTTGTTATTTAATTTTATTTTATTCATTCAGAAAATATTTATTGAACACTTATTATGCATCTCTATGTCCCAGAAAAAAATACTAACTTCCTATTATTAATTTGTTTAAAGGAAAAGGAATAGTTAATGCATGCTGCTCCTCTTTATGTCTATTAATTGCACATATGAACAAATATATTTATGATAATAATGATCATTATTAGTTAGTATTATTTTTTCAATGTGCATGATATTCTCTTTGGAATTATATTCTGCCATCACAAGTACTCAATATCAGAGTCCTTGAGTTTGTTTTTTTCCTCTGTGATTCTCCATCAATTTCTGGATTAAATATTTTCATGGCTATTTTCATGCTATATAATTGATATAACTTAAATTAAATTCTGATTCAATGTAATATGCTTTCTTGCTAATTAAAATAATATATAATTAAATGCAAAGGCAATGTGAGTATTGACAAATAGGTAGATTAATATGTAGGTGCAAATTGATAGTTCAATATTAATAGCTTAATATTGATTAAGATCATATTATATATTAATGATTAATAATTGGTATTTGTACTTATTCTCCCCATACCAAGTGGCATAAAATATTTAAATGCCACTTTAGTTCAAAGAAAGAAAACTCTGGCTCTCACTAAAAGTATATTTGCCTAAATTCTCATTCATTTTGTTCTGGTATTTGTGATTTTCTAGAATTATAGGAAAAAATGTCTGTCTCAAATATGTTTAATATGTAATAATATGATTAGCATGTAGGTGGCATGAGCCTCTGTGTTGTAAAATTACATTTTTGAAAAAAGTTAAAAAATATGAGAAATATATTCAAAAGGAATGAGTGAGATGAATATGATTCACTTAAACTAATTTTTAATTGAAGCTTCAACTTTTACTTAATGTTATATCACAGTACCCAAAATCAAGGTACATTAAACAATTTTCTTAAGTAAAGCATGCCCCAGTGGTTATGAACTTGGAATGAAAAGATGTCTCTTATCTATGGATTAGAATAATTAATATTGTTAAAATGTCATTGCTTCCTGAAGTGATCTATGAATGAAATGTAATCCCTATCAAAATCTCAATGACATTTTTATAAAGGTAGGAAAAAATCCTTATATCCTTATGAAACTACAAAACACCTCAAATAAAGCAATTTCAAGCAAGAAGAAGGCTGGAGGCATCACATTTGGTGATGTCAAAATATATTTAAAAACTACAGTAATGCTATAACATGGATGAAACTTGAAGACATTTTGCTCAATAAAACATGCCAGTCACAAAATCATACATGCTTCATGAATCCACTCAGATGACTTATGAAAAGTTTAAATTCAGAGAAGCAGGAATTGAAATGGTGGACACCAGGGGTTGGGGGGAAGTCAGGAATGAAAAGTTGCTCAAGGGCTATAGGGTTCAGTCATGGAAAATGAAAACATTCTGGAGATTGCACTGATAGTTTACAATACTGTACTGTGCGCTTGAACTTTTATTAAGAGTACAGATCTCCTGTAATGTGTGTATGTGTGTTTTTTTGGCATAAGAGAAACGTGTCTGCCACATCGCAAAACTGCAGGATAGCTACCATTCTTGGGCATAGTTGTAGTGTGTCCTAAAAGCCTGTGCCCAGACATGCTAAGTGAAAAGCAGTGGGAGCTGTGATTAGCAAGACAGAAGGTCACAGAAACACCCAGAAGCCAGATCCTGCGAGCCTTATGTCCTATACCCATTTAGGGGAAGAGTTTAGACCTTAAGTGACTGGGAACTTGTGGAAGTAAGAACAAAGAGTGACATGATATAATTCTTACATTGATTCTACTTAGTTCTCCACCTCCTTATTAAAGATTTAAGCCAGAATATCACTTGTAGAATTTGGATTTTTCTTAAGGGACACAAAACAGAACTTTACACTGAATTTTAGCCCAGCAGTACCTTAATCTGTCTTGTAGACAGAGAAGGGCCTAAAGCAAAAGCTATATTATATTCAAGAAATTGTCCAATGTCAAGTCATTTAATGATATACCCAACAGCTAGCTCATCCCAAATTGTCACTGTGTGATTCTTTCTACAACCATCGATATTGGTCTAATTGTTTTCACAATGCACTTTGAATCAGATAAACTTTGCTGCTAAAACTTGTTTCTTCCTTTCAAAACATTATCTGAAATGTGAAAATAGGCAAACAGACTACTGGGTATACCTTTTCCAGTGTAATTCTGGGCTTGCAACACTGATAGGATTTACCTTGATGGGGCTATTTATAATTGTGTAAGGACACATTAACTTGAAGATTTTTGTCAGGCAGAGAGGTCTGAGGAACAGATTTCTTTCCGAAGGAACGGATAATCTCAGAGGTTACAGTTTATGGCCCCAATGAACATTGATTGGATCTCTATATGAAACAGCACTCAACCTGATATGTCTTCGCTACATTTTCTATACACACTTAGCTTCCCCAGTGCTCTTTGAACTGGTCAGAGCATTTTACTTGTTTTTTTCTTAATGAATTGAATGAAACCTTTCATACGGAGTAAAAATCTTTCATGTAAACCTTATATTTATATAAAGTAAAGACTTTGTCTTTTTCGGAAAATTATACTTCACCATTGCTCACATCTCCTTTTTCAGAGTCAAAGCTCTAGGTCCTTCTTATTCCCACCCAAACAGACAGACTCGGGTCCCCACCATACTTAAAACACAATTCTAAATTCACAACCTTTTATTTTTAAAAGGAAATAAAATAAATAAGTTGTAATTTACAAGCACATAGCAGAAGATAATGAAGCCAGTAGTTTCCAAAAGGAGCTGTTGCTATGGAGATCTCATCACAGACATCCTGCATGGAGGATTATTAAGTGATTACTAGAATGATTGTTATTATTTTCAGGTGTTAGTTTTCACCTTCAATATTATTATACATTCAAGCAAGAAGAGAGCATACAGTCCATTAAGTCACCAGTTTGAAGACTTGGCGTCATTGTCTGGCCTGTTGTTTGTTCTGCAAAAGGTAGAGTAGGAGGGAAAGTGAAAAGCAAACGTTCTTTAAAACTAGCTGGGGAAATACAGGGGAATGAATGCTTCCTTTGCAGGGAACTTGTAATTCGCCAGTTTCTTCTTGGAGCAGGACAAGTTTGGATGTCAAGGTAGAGCTCATGTAAGGGGAAAAAGTCTAAAAGAATATTGATTACATAAGCAGTAGAGCATACATATGGCAGTAATTCTTAAAACTGAGTATGAATGGGTTCATTATGAGTCCATGCTACAGAAACACCTTCTGAGTATCTGGATCAAGACTACCCCCTATGGTAAATCTAGTATGTGACCCTGAGATCTATAATTATAGTACTAAAAAATAAAATTTCCATTTCTCTCCAGAATTGTTAAGGAATGAACACAGAATAAAAGAATACTACTGTAATTGTTATCTTTAACATTTCACATTAGAACAATAAGTATACAGCCCTGACCAGTGTGGCTCAATTGATTGGGTGTCATACAGCAAACTGCAAGTTTGCCGGTTCAATTTCTGGTCGGGGCATGTGTCTAGGCTGCAGGTTCAGTCCTGGGTTGGGTGCATGCAAGAGGCAACTGATCAATGTTTCTCTCTCACATGGATGTTTCTCTCCCTCTCTTTCTCCCTCCCTTCCCCCCTCTAAAAATAAATAAAGCCTTTTAAAAAACCAATAAGTATACATAATACTAGGTGATATTATTTCACTAATATTCCAAAACTGAAAAGTAGATGACATCTTAACTCCCAAAACATAGGAAGAGAAAGAGTTTCCCAGAAAAATCACTTTGTTATCATGTTTCTACATCTCATTGCAGGTAGGCTGAATGTGCTGACTTGGCCGCCAGTGCAGCCAGGCGAGGATTAAGCTCAAATCTCTGCCTTTGGATAACAAGGCTGTAACTGACTGCATTTCACAGTCATTTTCTTTGATTTACTGACTACATCTTTTGTGTGAGACTTATAGGCATTTTGCACTCTACAGATTTAGCAACCTTTCAAAAATATAATGTTTATAGTAGTGGTGAAAATTGGCTGTGAATACATACATATTTTGATTTGAATAACAGCCATTCCATTTACACATAGTGAGGACTTGATAAAGATACAAGGACCAAGTAGGTTATTCTTTGAACTATAGTCTTCCTTTCTGTATATTATAGGGATTAAAACTGTGGGATGATGAGCTCTCCGCAGCACTGAAAAACAGAGGATAGAAACATTGCTTAGGGATATCTGATAACTCCCTTTGCTTTTTCCTATCAAATGCAGACGTAGACTTCCAATCGTGAGCACTCTTTAGAATCAGGAGAAACACTTTTATGTACCTTCTCTTAAAAGGAAGACCATAAGGTCTTAGTGGAATTACAGAGATTAGAGGATACATTTATTTTAATTACATTATAGGAACAGGGCCATAGCAGGCATATGCTAATATGATTCATTATATCACATATTTAACATTGTCCACAATTTTAAAAAGTTAAAATATGACTGTCATGCAAATATAGAATGAACATGTGGCCAGTACTTATTCTGGACCTATTAATAAGGGGCCAGAAAAATGCTGAAACTGGATCCAAGAACATTTTGGAACATATCTCTAGGAATTTTGAAAATAAAAATAAATGATATGTACTTAGTTATATACAGGATTGAGAAGTTTCATATAGGTAATGAAGTCATAATTATAGGGGGTATCTCTTTTTATTGTATATAAATAATTTGCATATCTACAGGACAAGGTATATCAGTTAACATGTAGCTTCACAAAATCTAGACCTTAAATCTTTAGTAAACAGCTAGTTAAACAAGGTATTTCCCTATATGATCATATAAGTGTTGGGTTGCCTTTCTAAACAAATACCACCTTAACAGTGGGAAATTGTAACTTGCCCTACCAATCTTTTGAAGTTATTTCTGTTAAGTGCTGGCTAATATGTAGCTTGTAGATGAACAGCATGTTTGTAGGAGAACCCTAGGAACTAACTGCTCAAAAGATATAGACTCCAACTTTGAGGCATCCCAGCTCCAAGAGATTTGCTGACCTTCAACTGCGGGGCAAGGGTAACATAAATCCAGCATGACGTGAAACTGGGATGACACACCCCAGACTGTCACTTGTCTTATTGGAATGGACTGCACTAGTCTATGTGTAGAGAAATTTTCATCCTCTCTTGATCTCTTTGTTCTCTTTCCCTCTCCCTCCTTACAAAAACCTCTGCCTCACTGAGATGTGGAGATGGGCTTTGAGACATGAATCTCCATCTTCCAGGTGGCTGGCACCTGAAAATAAACCACTTTCCTTTACATAAGGACCTGCCTCTTTAGTATTGGCTTCTGTAGTGACAGATAGCTAGGCCTGCATTTGGTTACATCACTATTATTTCATAAAGAATAAACTATATTAATTTGCCTTAAATTTTAGAAACAAGTGATTAATGCCATGGCTTATCATTTAAAATTAAAATTTCTTCCATAATTCTTATTTGCATATTACCAAAAGAAGACACAATCTGAAGACATAATGATAAATGCAAATATTGCTATGTCCCAAGGATAACACTGGATGTCTGTGCCATACTGTTATTCTAACCCTATGATTGCCTCAGAGATATTCCTTTGAAGAGCACTTTCTTTGGCTTCACATAAGCTTGGTACCTTAAAAAAAAAACTGCTCCTAGTTAAGTGCAATAAAAGAGCTTCTCAACTACTTCTTTGCAACCAAAGTAGTTTAATAGAAGTCAGCAAGAAGACCAAACAAAATTCCAAATGCATTCCTACATGTATTTGACAAAAGCAACTAGGTTTAACAATAATACATACATACATACATACATATATACATACATATGGATGTATATTTTATTCTCATTTATTTGACATTTACCTAATATCCTTTCTCTGTTCCAGGATTATATCCAGAATATTCTTTGTGTCTCCTTAGACTACTCTCAGCTGTGACTGTTTATCAGACTTTCCTTGTTTTTAATGATCCTGGTAGGTTTGGGAGTACATACTGTCACAAGTGTATGTTCATGATATAGTCTTTCCTATAAGTCAGCCGGGGAACTGCTCAGCTAGCTGCCTGCTGAGCAGCCCGGCACCAACACATAGAAAAGAGTCACACACAAATAAATATGCTATTCACTCAGCTTTTATTGAATGCAGGATCACTCAAAGTAGAACATCAACATACTCCTACTCACACTCTAACAATCTAACAGAAAGTAGTCACACACGCACAGCAATCAAGGCAGATAATGAACCTGAGTCCCAGAGTCTCAGTCTGCAGGTCCAGGAGACAGCACAGTGGGCAAGTGAGTCATCAGTATCTTGCAAGGAAGGATCTCCAGAGACAGGTGGGCAGCAAGGTAAGTGAAGTCCTCCGTCCAGCAGGGCAGAGCTTCTGGCGGCTGATGCCAAAGGGGATCAGTGTGGCATGGAGCAGCACTCTGGTGTGTGGAGCTCAGCTATCTCAGCAGTGGTCTGGCCCTGCCTCAGTCATACCTTAAATGTGCTATCCTGCACCCTTGTGGGTCTTTTCGATAAATGTCTTGGCACTCCTGATGGCAAGTGCGGAATGTCCGCAGGAGTTGTCTATGGGTGGTCTCACTCTGCAGATACAGATGCTCTGACCACATGTGCAGATGTTTTAAGTATGTCTCTTTGCCGGATGTGTCTGCTCTGACCTGGCAGACCGATATGGCTCCTCGCCAGATGTGCTTACTCTGACTTAGGTCATTTTCCTCTTGAACCAAAGTGTCATGATTGACCAACAGTCATTTTAGTTGACATGAATGACTACACTTTGTTTTACATACTTCATGCTCTCTTGACCAGACCAGTGCCATTTTATTGGTCCTGCTGTCCACACATACTAGTCAGATAATATGTATGATGCTCCTTTATTTGAATGTCCGATGTTTTTGTCATTATAAAATTGAGGTTATGGGTTTGGGGGAGAAAGATCACAGAGATAAAGTGCAATTTTCATTCCTTGATTTTAAGGGTGCATGCTATCTACATGATTTATGACTGTTGATATTGACCTTGATATCCTGTGGCTGGAGCAGTTATTGTCAGGTTTCTCCACTGAAAATTATTTTATATTCCCTTTTTATACTGTAATTTTTAGAAGGAAGTTATTATGTACAGCCCATACTTGATGAAAAGGAATTTATGCTTCACCTCTTTCAGGGAAGAGCATCTGCATAAAAAAGGCAGTTTTTTACCTTTTATTCAGTGCTTTAATTATAATTCTTTGAGGGCAAGTAAGCTCTGTTTTCTTTTTTCTCCAGTCCTAAGGAATGCAGGTTGTTATTTTCATAACTACCCTTGAGCTACAGAATGAGAATGAAATTAGAATAAGTTAAAATGCCACAATGTTCTCTGATCTTAATGCAAATCAATCTTAGTGCAATCAAATTGGCACACAAAAAAAGCAAGTAATAGATGTATAAAATTAGTGTCATAATAATGAATAATAATTTGAAAATATACAAAGAATATTCCTTTATAGGATGATAATTTTCCCTACAAATTAAGCTCTAACCTTATTTAACTGTCCATGAAAAAATATATTGAAACAATTAAGTATGACTGTGGTTTTCTTAAAAGGACAAACATCCTCACAGTATATTTAACTTTGGGAGTCATAACAGTAAATGCTACAAGATACAGCAGAGATAAAAGGTAAGAACAAAAAACAATTAGGACAAGAAACACAGATTAAAAATAGTGACACAATGTTGTTAGAACACAGAATTCCTCCCTTCACCCCAGTCCAGGCTGATTTCTTAACTTCCATGTAACTCACTGGCTTAGACATACTTAAACTTTTCATAAAGGTCATGACTATTGTACCTGTTTAATTGGAAAAGGGCTATTTGTCAACTTCTCAAATTTGTTGAGAATTCTAAAGTTATGTTAGGGCATCAACCTCTATCCAGGAGATCAAAGGCATCCGAATGCAAATTAAATTCTGCTTGACATCTGCAACTTGAAACAAGGGGTTTTTGTATTTCTCGCTCCTTTGCCAAAAATCTGCTGGAGAGAATTTTCTAAGAATTCTTAATAGATGCACCTGGAGTCATAATACATCAGTTATTTTCAACCAGTGCCATGCATTTTAATCACCATGGAGCTGTAAATATTCTTATGCCAAAGACTCATCTCCAGAGATGCTGATTTAATTGGGCTGGAATGCATTCTGGGAAATGAGATTTCATAAGCCCCTAGGTATGCTAATTCACAGTCTTTTGTGAATAATGAAGATCCTTAACTTGGGAATTAAACAGACTCTAAGAATAAACCTGCTTATTCTTACCATTTTCCTGCATCCAGATCAGATACTTACATATTGATTATCAGTATTCCATAGTTCTTTCTGACCAGTTGTTTACTTAATAGTTAAGTAAATTTCATAGTTCATTTCATTTCTTCTAGGATCTACCATTTTAATAGTTATATTGTCTACATATTAATTCTTTAAATATGCATTTAAATACATATCTCCCCAAGATAGGTAGAGAGTAATTTTGAGGATAACAATAAATGCATAGGCATAAAGAACTTCTGCAAAGTATTGCATAAATTTAAGGATCTATCTATTTATTTATTTATTTTTGTAGGCTTCGATGTCTTATATACCTACATCTCGGTAGACATGGTATTTTGTAAACAATAAACATATTTTCAATCCAAATTTTTTTATTTTCCAGGTCAATATGCACACACAAATATGTGCATTACTTTTTTAGGTCTGATGTTGAAGTAGTAAGTCATATCATTAACTAGTAAATATCAATACATTGCTAAAGTTATGTGACCTTAGGATTAGTTTCCAAAAATAATTTGAAACCACATGCTAATAAATTTTCACCTTTAATATACTTTAAGGAATACTAAATAAGAACATTATTTTTAGAATTTGATTTCCTGGGCTATGACTTTGAATTATGACATTTGTAGCAATCTGAAGTGAAAATTAACTTATTTTTCACCAAATTAAAAAAAAAAACTACATAGGGGAAAACAATAATTTCCTGATGGAAAGTTTACTGACTATAATTCTAATAAATAATATCTATATTGAGAGTAAATAATAGTTATTACTGCTAAATTGTTATGACTGTCACATAATAATACCTGGCTCCATTTCCTTTCAATATGTTGCCATTATAATTGTTAAGGAGCTCCTACCAAAAGCACTGGCTTCCTTGGTGTCCCTAAAGGAGCAGATATCAAGCAATTGTAAAGGTGTTTCATATTAATATTTGTCTGCCCAGGCATAAATTAAAAGGATACCCCCCAACTATATAGCCTCACTGCTAATGAACCAGGTCTTAGCCTTACCAAACTTAAGGGCATACATTGATTTGTACATGGAAATTATGGATCCACTTTCCTTCTGTGTCTTTTTCTTCCATAAAAATCATTAAGCATATAAGTGCCAAGTCTAAAATTTCATTTCTTTGTAGTATGGGGAATGTACAAGGTCTGTCCAGAAAAACTCCAACCATTGTTAATACAATGAGAACAGTTTGTGCAACATTGATGTAACCTGGCAGCCAAGGAGAGTGGACTGGAATGCGCATGTGTGAACAATGATGACTTCACTGTACTAGTCAGTAGGGATGGTAGGTGCCACTGAGTGAGTATGTGTACTGTGTGGTCATCGAATTCAAAATGACTGGGCAAGTAGAGCAACAAATCTGCATCAGATTTTGCATTAAGCTTGAATATTCCTCCACAGAAAGTATTAGGATGATTCAGAAGACTGCAGCTACAGGCAACTGGCGACTGACAGCTTCACCATGACACTGCACCTGCTCATGCATCACATCTCATGCAAAGATTTTTGTGAAACATCAAATTACCCAGGTGGCTCAGCCCCTTTACAGCCCATATTTGACACTCTGTGACTTCTGTTTTTTCCCCAAACTAAAATCACCTAGGAAAGGAAAGAGATTTCAGACTGTCAATGAGATTCAGGAAAATACAATGGGGAAGTTAGTGGCAAATGGGAGAACTGTGTGAGGTTGCAAGGTGCCTACTTTTAAAGGGACTAAGGCATCATTGTTCTATCCATGATGTTTCTTGTATCTTATTCAACAAATGTCTTTATTTTTCATATTACATGACTGGATACTTTCTTGGCAGACCTTAGATGATCCTTAGTTAATAATAGTTTATCAATATTGGTTCATGAATTGTATCCAATTTACCATACTAATGCAATATATCAATAATAGAACTTGGTATGGAGTATCTGAGAACACTGTACTGCCTTTACATTTTTTCTATAAATGTAAAATTGCTTTAAAATGTATTAAATATTATATCGAAAAAGAGTGGACATATTTATTAGCTTATTTTAAATCCATTGTTTAATTTTTTAGAAGATGAACCAAGATAAGCATAATATTTATTTATATGGCTTAGATATTGTATAATATTTCTCTGTATTTGTAAAGACCCCTCTGATAAAAAATATATGGAAGTCATTTTTTATGTTGACCCAAATACATAAATATAAATCACAATTGCACTGTTCCTGGCTTATAATGGTCCTTTAATCTGATCAAAATCAGTGGGTTTTAGGGAAACTAAAAATGGATGTATAATAAAATGTTTCTTTCATCTTTGGGCTAATTAAAAGCACTAAATCCATCATTTTCTAATCCCATTTCTGCTTCCCAAGTGATTTTTTTAAAAACCACTTCATTTGTGTAAGCCTGACTCATCTCTCCCTGCTCTTTATAGTTCAGACAGACAACATCCCTTAAAATCATACTTGAGATATCAAAATGTTGTTTAAACCAATCTTACAAGTAGTCATCAAACTATTTTTACTTTAGAAGGTTCTGGGATTGTGTTTACACCAATATTTTAATTACACTCTAATTCTGGGTAGTCCACAGCTAGAAAATTAATCAATATCTCCAAAATTAAACATTTTTACAAGCATGAGAAAAATTTTGAGTTGTTTTGGAAAGTTGGTAAATTAGAAAATATGAGCAGATGTTAAAAAGTTCAAAGGTCTGTCTCTTAGCTCATTCTTTATTTTCTCACTCTGCAAACAACCCACTCGCAAGTCTATGTACTCCCTCACTCCTCAATGTTTCCTTTACCTTTCCACTCATTTACTGATTAACATATTAATTAACAATTAACATATTTTAAATTAATCCATCCATTTTCCACTCACTTACTTATTGATTTCTGATTTGTATATTCATCTATTTGTCTATCTCTCTATTTGTCCATCACATCAGTTGAACCATCAATTTATTTTCTCTGCTAATTTTTTATCAAATCAAATTGTAAATTACAAATTGAAAGGCACTTGAAGTAGAAGCAATAATTGCATCTAGCCAAGAGAAGAAATGCTTGATTTCTGCAGAAAATTGAGAAAATTTAGCAAATACTTTTCCAAGAATTCTGATCAGAATGCAGGTATAATCTTTACTTTCCTAAATCAGGACCCCTTAAGTAAATTATTCTCTATTTTGGCTACACAGAGAAACTACCACAAATATTTTCAAAAATCATGGATACTCAGGTCTCAAACTAAATGTCCCCAAACAGACATCCAACAGCTTGGCTGAGGCATCGCTGTTTTCATAGACCCACAGACAGATTTTGGGTGTGTGTCTAGCATTGAGCACGACTGGCTCGGAGCAAGCACATGATATAATGTTCACTCACTGTGGTATTTCCCCTGACAGCTCAGTGAAACACATTTTGTAAAACATTTTTTAGCATCTAGTGTAAACTTTACGTAATTTAAAGGGGAAAGGGCATCAATAATAAGTAACAAGTATACTTCTTGAAAAAAAATAAAAAGCAAATCCACTGGTGTTACTGACGAGAAAAGCAATGTTTTGGAACTGACATTTATCAAAGAAAATAAGTGTTAAATTACAGAACAGATCTTTCTTCTCATGGTTTTATGAGAAAATTCTCCCTTTATTTTAAGAGGAAATGATATGTGTATGAGTGATGGGCTGCCCAGAACCTAAAATGCATTGGTTCCGTTTTTCTGTATGTATCAGGGTTAAGGTATTTAAACACCATGTTTCCTCATGGCTTTCCTTTATATCCATTTTTGGAACTTTCTTTACTATAATAATCTAACATTCTTCCACTTCTAACCTGTGAATGGTAAGTGCTACCTGCATAAAAGCCCAGGGTGTACCTTCTAAAGTCCGTTCTGGAGCTCATATCTCTTTTCTGCTTTGGAGATGTTCTGCATGTAAGCTTCACTCCACTTTGTAGTTATCCTGGCGCTACCTTGCAGACCCATTTCCCACCTGCAAACACACATTCAGGGACTAGATTTGATGTAAACTGGGAAAGTGTTAAAATGCCCTAATTTGGCTGTAGCTCTTAATCTTTTCTACAATTTGCCAATAACCTGATCGTAGGTTTCCAAGTTACTAGCACTTGTGTCTATTTTTCAGTTTGTTTCAATTGCAAAGGTAGGGACAGTGGGATTAGACATTATCCTTAGAGAAACCCTCAACTTTTGTGTGCACTGCATACATAATTTATATGCAATTGATATTTGCATCATTTTGATATAAAACATTATTTAATATTTCAGCAGAGATACTACTTTCATTTACTGAAGTTATTTCTTAATTTGGAATTGCTTTCCCTATACTTTAGAACACGTCAGTTTAATGATCATTTACTAAGTAAGCCAAATACCTGTGTCACTCAATATCTTTCTTTTTGCCATCTACCATATCTAGTCCATGGGCAAGTTCTGTATACTTACTGCTTAAATGCCCCTCACCTCTGCTACTCTTTTCCATGTTTTCCCTTTCTCCATATCAACATCAAACCCAGTGCAGGTTACTCCCATCTCCTATCAGGAGAGTGAGATGAACCTCTCAACAACTTAATTGGTGTTCTGCTACTCACTTTGTTCTCTTACCCAGAAAAAAAAAAGGAAAAGGGTGTGTATGTTTTTATTTTCTCCAATACCATTTTGATTGTGAACCCTTATATAACTTAAGTAAAAATATTTCAAAAACTTGCATTTACCCAATTTTTTTTTTTTTTTTTTTTTTTTTTTTTTTTTTTTTTTGCTTTGGAAAATGCTCCTGCTTATTTATCGAGAATTATTTTCTTTTTTCTGTTTTTTTTCCATTTTTTATTTTATTTTTTTAAATCAGTATTTTTTAATTGTTGATATTGTACAGTTTTCTGTCTTTTACCCCGCCCCAGCCCACCACCCCAGTCCTCCCCACCTTCCTCCCATTTCCACCCCCCATAGTTTTTGTCCATGAGTCCTTTATACTTGTTGCTCTAAACCGTTCCCCTTTTCCCCTGAAATTCCCTCCCCTCCCACTCTGGACACTGTCAGACTGATCTCAAATTCAGTGTCTTTGTTTATATTATGCTTGTTTGTTTGTTTGTTTTGTTGATTAGCTTCCTGTTAAAGGTGAGATCATATGGTATTTGTCTTTCACTGCCTGGCTTATTTCGCTTAGCATGATACTCTCCAATTCCTTCCATGCTGTCGCAAAGGGTAGGAGCTCCTTCTTTCTTTCTGCTGCATAGAATTCCATTGTGTAAATGTACCACAGTTTTTTGATCCATTCATTAACTGATGGGCACCTAGGTTGCTTCCAGCACTTGGCTATTGTAAATTGTGCTGCTATGAACATAGGGGGCCAAGAAATTTGAAAACCTAGGTGAAATGGACAAGTTTCTAGAAAAATATAACCTTCCAAAACTCAATGAAAAAGAAACAGAAAGCCTGAACAGACCAATAACAGCTGGTGAAATTGAATCAGTAATCAAAACACTCCCGGCACACAAAAGCCCTGGACCAGATGGTTTCACAGGAGAATTCTACAAAACATTTAAGGAAGAGCTAACCCCTATCCTTCACAGACTATTCCAAAAAATCCAAAATGACGGAAGACTCCCAAACTCTTTTTATGAAGCCAGCATCATCCTAATCCCAAAACCAGATAAAGACATAACAAAGAAAGAAAACTTCAGGCCAATATCACTGATGCATTTACCCAATTTTAAATAAGAAAATCTTATTTAAAAAACACTACAAGGGCTTTGATTCTTGTGTTGTATAATCATGTTCTCCCTCTTTGCTGATGGTTTCTTTAGCTGTGCAGTAGTTTTTTTAGTTTGATGTAGTCTACTTGTTTATTTTTGCTTTTGGTGTCAAATCCCAAAAATCACCACCGAAACTAACGTTAAGGAGCTTTGTGTCTCTAAAACAAGGATATAAAGGAAAGAATAAACAAATGGGACTTAATAAAATTAAAAAGCTTCTGCACAGCTAGAGAAAACATCAGCAAAATGAAAAGGTAATCAACCATATGGGAAAGTATATTTTTGAATGATACCTTGGACAAGAGTTTTATTTTCAAAATATATAAAGAAGTCACATGACTCCACTTCAGGAAGACAAACAATCCAATTAAAAAATGAGCAAGGACCTCAACAGACACTTCTCCAAGGAGGATGTACAGAGGGCCCAGAGCCATATGAAAGGATGCTCAGCATCGCTAGCTATCAGAGAGATGCAAATTAAAACCACAGTGAGATACCATTTCACGCCAGTCAGAATGGTCATCATAAACAAATCAGCAAATAGTAAGTGTTGGCCAGGCTGTGGAGAAAAGGGAACCCTAGGGCACTGTTGGTGGGAATGCAGACTGGTGCAGCCACTGTGAAAAATAGTATGGAATTTCTTCAGAAAACTAAAAATGGAGCTGCCTATTGACCTAGTTTCCACTGCTGGGATTACACCCTAAAAATCCTGAAATACTAATTCAAAAGAACCTATGCACCCCAATGTTCATAGCAGCACAATTTACAATAGCCAAGTGCTGAAAGCATCCTAAGTGCTCATCAGTAAATGAGTGGTTCAAAAGTCTATGGTACATTTACATAATGGAATACTACAGAGCAGAAAGGAAGAAGGAGCTCCTCCCATTTGTGATAACATGGATGGAACTGGAGAGCATTATGCTAAGTGAAATAAGCCAGGTGGTGAAAGAGAAATACCATATGGTCTCACCTTTAACAGGAACCTAATCAACAAAACAAGCAAGCAAAATATAACCAGAAACATTGATATAAAGAGCAAATTGATAGTGAGCAGAGGGTAGAGGGGAGCAGAATAATGAGGGAAAGAAGAGGAAGGGTCAAGTCAAGGAACATGTACAAAGAACCCATGGACAAAACCAAAGAGGGGTAGGGGGTAGGACTGAAGGTGGGAGGTGGGGATGGGTGGGGAGGAGCAGGGGCTGTTGTGGGGGAAATGCAGACAACTGTCCTTGAACAACAATAAAATTTTTTTGTTAAAGTAGAAAAGTTTAAAGGGGTCAGCATTTCCATCATGCCTGCTATGTGCCAGGTTTTGTGTTCTTTGTGTCAAGTAATTTGCAAACACTTATTTTTGAACCACACAACATCCCCATACAACAGTTATAACATTCATTCTACTGGACAAATAGACTCCGAGAGATTAAGAAGTTCATCCTGGGCCAGAGTGTTAAAGGCAATTGGAAATGAGAATTTAATCTTTAAGATCTCTATTTTATGCACCAGTCAAATGAAATTATTCTAATAAACTGAAATTATTTCTTGGTGTCTACCCTTATTACCGTTCTTTAACAAGGAGACTCATGTAAACCCTTTATCAGAAAAATAAAATCATCATGGAAAACTTACTTTAAAAAGGTATAATCCTCCTGTTTTTGATAGCCTTAAAAATAACAGAGCACTTCGGACTCCACTAAACCAAAACAAGTTCAACAGTCATTTAGCCTCTATAATGTTTAATTAAACTAAACAAAGAACTCTGCCTCAGGTAGAGTGGGTGGGAGGTAAGTAAAGAGGGAAACAAAATATCCTAGAATATTCTTGTATACATTCCAAAGACTGAAAACTAAAGACCTTGAATGAAGAAGGTGTTTATTGATTAAAAGACCATTTTTTAAGAAGTGTGAAAAAAATGGTCAGAAAATTTCCTGAAGGATACATTTCTCTGATAAAAATAGAAACCAGATGCTTTCACAGGACAAAGGGTGTTCACATCAGAACCAAAAATATTTTCTTGCATGTGTGTAGCAAAACAGTTTGCACTGTTCACTTACAAATAGAATCACATTTGTTCCTGTCCCACACCTCTGGGGGGATATGTTAATTTTATCCCTGTTTCCACCCAGGGATACCGATGAGCAGCAAGGTTAAGAGAACTGACCAAGCTAAGTTGCTAGGTTGGCTGAGAAGGAACCCATACTTTAACCATACATTTCGTTCACCAGATATAATGTGCTTCCTAAGGTCAAGGTAAAAATCTTCAGAAGGAAATCTTAAGTGTAGATGCCATAAAAAATACTGACATGAGCTGTTTCTCTCTATTCACTTCAGCATCAGTGCAGTCCCGGACCCATGGCTGGGGCTTCTTACCTATGATACATAGATTTCCTAACTGATATCAGGAGGCACTAATTGCACAAAATGTTTTAGGTGGTGTATACACAGAGTTTCCACACATTTTATAACCTGGGAATAGAAACCGATTATACCAATAACTTGAATTCTCAATGGGGGAAGTGTGTTTAGACAATAGAAGGGGTATATCGGTACAAATAGTAGAGAGATCAAGAGTAGAATTCTGGAGGGAGAAGACATGCTTTTCCATTTTCATAGATAAGAGCTTGATTCATCAGCTAGTTTCCTAAAGGAATCCATAAAAATCAGTTTTCAACTTGGACTGGATGAGATTCTGTAACAGCCTTAGCCGAAGTAGATAACCTTAGCTTCGGTTTTAAAAATGTGATTAAATGTGAAGTCATGTACGTTTAGAGCACATAATTTTGGGTTATTTGATTTTTTTCCTCTGATTACTCTCCACCTTTCATTGGCAATGGGCTATTTCACAATTCTCTGAGTTGTAGATAACTGATACCAGTGCAGAAATAATTCCTGTGTTCTGCCTGGTGGAGTTTCAACTGACTTGTCTCCCCCCTTGTGAAAAAAAAAAAACAGTTTTGCATCCGTTTCTAAATAGATTTCAGTATTCTGAATTATAAATAGCTGTTTTTAAATTTTTCCTTGAACTGGTTACGATATATGCTTGGTTTCCTCCTTAATGTGGTGTTAAATAAAATCATTAACACATTAATTTTATATCTGTAGGACAGTTAGGGTTTTATATTCTTTAATATCATTCTTTAACACACAGATAAGAATGATCACAGCCTAAAGGGAACAATTCAAAGAAGAAATACAGTTTGTTCTTATTTTCTGAAATTACAGGCAGCATCATTATTAAGGTAAAAAAGCATGTTTCAAAAAAAGATTTAATGAATAAAATCAGTGTATATTTCCTTCAATGACCTTTCTTTTATTTTACAATAAAATTTTATGATAAAATTTGCTTGCTTAGTATGCAGACCCACATTGGAATTTTCTACATTTTAAATAGGGATCCTATGCTATTTATGGAAGTAATAATTCCCTGGGCAATAATTCTACAATGCGTAACTGCAACTCTAGGCCATAATGGCTAACGATATTTCAGAATGTGATCTCCCAAACGACCTTCCAAGTCACTCAAAAGATTTAAAAGATGCATTACAAAAACATGAATGCAAAATAAAGCATGTAGGGACAGTAAGAAATGGTTTATCAATTGACTGCTGAATTGTTTAAGATAGAGATAGTAATGAAGGCAATTTCCACTAATGAGAACTCCACCGTTGCTATATATATGAGCTCTGTCCAGAAGGTATCCAGTCATGTAATAGGAAAAACTAAGACATTTATTGAAGAAGATGCAAGATAGAAGAAACATTGTGCATAGGACAGTGACTCCTCAGTCCTCTTCTAAGTAGGCACCTTGGGACCTCACACAGTTCACCTAATCGCCATCAGCTGTGTGTTGTATTTTTCTGAATCTCATTGATGGTCCTAAATCTCTTCCTTTTCCTAGGTGATTTTAGTTTGAGGAAAAGCCAGAAGTTTCAGGGCACCAAATCTGGGCTGTAGGGAGGCTGAGTCACCTGGATAATTTGATGCTTAACCAAAGCTGTGCACAGAGATGCGATTCATGAGCAAGCACATTATTGTGATGAAGCTGCCAATCACCGGTTGCCTATAGCTGCAGCTTTCTGAATAATCTGAATAGTTTCCATGGAGGAATGTTCGAACTTGATGCAAAATTTGATGCAGGTTCATTGCTCTGCTAGCTCAGTCATTTTGAATGTGATGGACACAAAGTACACATGCTCACTCAGTGGCATCTACAGCCCCCACTGACTAGTACAGTGAAGTGGTCATTGTTTGTGCACTCACATTTCAGTCTACTCTCCTTGGCTGCCAGGTTACATCAATGTCACACAAACTGTTCTCATTATATTAATAATGGTTGGACTTTTTCCAGACAGACCTTGCATATCTGTCCAAATCTTTGCCTACTCAGTAGATAAAGTATGATATTTTCATATGGAATATCCTAATATTGATAAGGAAACACACTGGATTCTGGTTACCCATTGATATATATTAATATTTCTAAACCTGTATCTCCAACAATGTATGTTTGGAATCTGCATTTTTCAGTGTATTTAAACTGTTTACACAGATACCCAGTACCATGCACTACATAAACATTAAACTATACATTCATTATGTATTAAGTAGTTATGGGGGGAATTAAGTCAGAGAAGATGAGAATGATGCCATGCATTTTAATATTTTACTGTATCAACATATGAAGCATGTAGCCCAAGATGATTTGGTTACTGGTTCCCCAAACTATTTTCCTATTTGCATATTTTTTCTGTCTTCCTTCAAAGGGTCTTATACCTATTCCATCTTCAGTGCCAATGTTTCCTTCAGAAACGTTTCTATCTATCCCTCTGAAATATTTCTCTGCTGTGAATTTCTGACGCACATAGTTTATATTTATGATTTTATGTTCAGCGAATAATACGTTTATTCATTCATCTCTTCCCAGATATTTAGGTCGTAGGATACAAATATTAACAGAGAGACCCCCTTCTTTCACACAGTGCACGTTTTGGAGTAGGGAGCACAATTAAAACACACTGCCTTCATTGCAGATCACGCAGCTATTAATCACAATGAAGCAGACCTGGAAACAGTACTCTGGAAGGATGCCAACGTTTCTTTCTTATGTAAAAATTACAGAAACATGTGGGCTATTATTTGATTTCTCAAAAAATTAATAAAGTGATTAGTGTTTATATATACATGTGGATGGCAGAAAAATTCATAAGAATAAGAAGGGCCATACCACAGGTTGTTAAAATTTTTGTAAAATTTGGAGTTAAGATGCAAAATTAAAATCCTCTCTATAACATTAATTCAAATATGTGATCATTAAATAAGCAGGCATTGAACATCTAGGTTTTTTTGATGAACAAATAAAAATCTTTACATGATTAGATGATATAGACAGGAAATAATTTTCTTCATGATGTTGTATATTTAATAAAAGTTAATATAGCAATAAAGTTTTCATAATTTATACAATCACTTTTAATTTTGTTTTTGAAATTGAATTTAAGTGATACTAAAAATAAAAGTCAGCAGCTAAAATGATGCACTAGTAATTCTAGAAGTGTGTGAAAATAAAAACATTAAATACTCAATTGTTAAAACTTGAATTCTGCTTTTGTTAGTTTACATTTAGGTTCTGTTTCCTCACACAATCTAAAGCTTAATCTATTTCTGATTTTTCTGCCCATTTTAAGTATCAGAAACAGTATTCCACTTGTCATTGATGCTGTGATTTTTCACTGAAGACGATCTAATACTAAATGAAGGACTGGAAATTCAGTGCTTCTGGGGAACATTAGGTTGTTGTATTACCTCTTTTGGCAAGAGTTGAGTATCTTAAATCTGTACCTTGAAAACACCTACAGCATTTATTGCATTGGTCTATATTTTGCTTCAAGAGAACATAAAGGAGAATAACTTGTTTGTAAATACTATGCAATGATTTAAGTCATTTTGATTTCCATAAAGTTTTGGCACCCCTGAAACCTCAGTAGGTTTGCAAAACACTGTTCTGTGTCTCTCCTGGCAGGTGTCACTTTTAACTGTGTGATGACCCCTATTTAGGCACTTCTCATTAGGCCAGGAGCCCCTTGAGGTTTAGAATCACCTTTCCTTCAAACAAATATACCCAGAAAATATTCTCAGTGAATAACATAAAAGGAGTTGCTCAATAAATGTACAGAATGAATCACTTAAATACAATGGAATAGGTTGTAGCCTTCGTGGGAGGTTCTTCCATATAAAACACCCAACTGAGTCACAAATATTCACATTACTTATTAGTCAGGATGAAAAAGAATAAACTACCTATCTTGTCAAAAGCACTCAACCGATTTGCATTCAAAGGAAGCATTGTTGGAGAGCTCCAAGATGACAGTCAAGTAGGTGGAAGCTACACTCACCTTCTCCCAGGACCAAACCGAAACTACAGCTAAAATATAGAACAAGTGCTCTCAATAACCAACTAAAGAGTAGCTGAATAGAAGTGTTGTAACGAAGGATTTACAGAAGAAGCCACACCCACACTGGTGGGAATGACAGAGACACAAAAAAGGCTGGTTCTACTCCCACAGGAGGTGGCTGAGAATCTAAAGGGATATCTCAGCTGCAAAGGTTACCCCTGAGTAGTACGGGTTTCAACCCCACACAGGTTTCCAAGCCCAGA
This sequence comes from Glossophaga mutica, assembly GCA_039655065.1. Lineage (NCBI taxonomy): Eukaryota > Metazoa > Chordata > Mammalia > Chiroptera > Phyllostomidae > Glossophaga > Glossophaga mutica. The sequence goes on from CM077308.1 coordinate 29,091,574, forward strand.
AAACCAGGGCCAGCATGAGGCACCCAAATAACATTTGTTTGTGAAAATCAGTGGGGATTCTGCCTGTGAGGGAGAGACAGAATCTACTAGAGACACAGGAGCCCTCTTTCACAGCCAAAGCACAAAATCCTGTTCAGAGCCACTTGCCCTGGGCTCTGGTAGAGAGAGAGCAGAGTGGATTAGACTCATCTGAAAAAAAAACTGGGTGTGTGACTCTGGGGAGAGTGTAAGAGGGTGCAGAGTGGGGGTTCCCTGAGAATAGTAGAGCATATTCCCCATACCCCTTGATTAGGGGAAGGAGAAAGTAGATGGTAAGGCATATAAGATACTTTGTATAGCAATGGCAAATTAATAGCTGTGCCCTTCCTGAAGGGAAGAAAGAAGACCTCCACCCAGGGTAAAAGGTGTACATGCCTTTAAGAGAATATGGTGACTGGTGACATAGCCAGGGGAGGCAGATGCCCACCCCAGATGCCCCTGTGTCACTGAGAACTCTTGCCCTGACTAAAAACAGCAGCCAAAAGATGATAAAAGATATAGGGAAACTGGCAAAAATGGCAGGCACTAACCCATCGTAGGGGCTGGATATGAGGTCGTGCAGGAAGTTCCCTGATAGTCATTTGAATGAGGGCGGGTTGTAAGAGAAAAGGTTCTGCAGTGAGCATAAGTGGGAAGCCATGTGATTTGGAGAGAGAAAGAGGAGGCCCGCTGGGAAGCCTGCCTGAAGAAGATGGCAGCAGAGCTGATGGAGCTGTGTGGGGACCTGCCAAGCCAAACACAGATTCCTGAGGGATGTCTGGAGCTGAACTGTGATGGAGCAGGCTGAGGATGTACAGAGAAGCCACTCTCTTGGGATGTGCACCTCCCTGGACTCCACCATGATCCAGTGTACGCAACATCACACATATTTTCCTGAACCACTACATGGAGGCTGAGAAGAGCACACCCCAGATCCCGAAGGAGAGAGGGGCTGCAAGAGGATAACGACTCTGAAACCCACAAGGGCACACTGCAGAGAGGATGGAGATCTGTGTGTGTGACTGGATGATGGACAGACAAGGACATGGGGAACTTCTGGGTGTGGCTTTGGCTTGTAGCCTTTAGGGGAGCAAGAGAAGTGCTGGTTTTCCTGGAAGAGGGGTGCTCTGAGCAGGAGTGCTATCAGCAGCCCTAGGGTTGGAACTCTGTTAAGAAAAACCTGTTTCTTTCAACACTAATTGTTGCGTCATGTGTCAAGGACCCACGTGGCCAAACCCCAGTTTGGTCCGTAACAAGAGAGCTAAGGAGACAGCTGCTGGCAGCCCTGTGCTGAGTCACTCTCCCACACCCCGGATGCCATCTTTCTTGAATGGAGCACCCCTCTTCTTTTTGGCATCAACCTGTGGGGAAGCAATAAACCCACTTTGTGGACATCCTGTCACCCACCCTGCAGAACTCATACCCTGCTGAGGAGTCAGCTGCCTGGGCCTGGGTGTAGAGGTCTGGAAAAACCTGGGGGTTATCAGTAACTGAGTGATGTGGCTTTGAGGTGAGAGCCATGTCCCCACTTTCCTGTTAACCTGACTGGCACCTCCCCATCACGGGAGATTCTCGAGCTCCACCTTCTCAACTCCTGATGGCCCTACCCTGTCGAGGTCTGGGCAGAAGCCAGGACAGAATAAGATGTCTGGCTCTGGGGCCAGGGCCACTGCTCCCCAAAGTGCTGCAGAAGGTTTTAATCTGAACCTAGAGTTTGCGATGTCTTACCAATGAAAGTAATTGCTATTTAAAACACACTACACTGACTGCCCAGAGCCATTTGATATGATTATAAGGTTCTATACATATTAATATATTTTAAACCCTTGAAAAAGTGATATGAGCCTCTCCAAAATGTAAGTTTGCAAGTGGAATCATATATCTTCTAAGGAAAGCCATAGTGTATAGTGATGAATATAAAAATAGGAATATTTTGCATCAATTCTTAGATATGCAAGTTTTTACTTTTTAAGTTTTTGATCCCAGGATGCAGCTTGAAAAATATTAAAATTTGCGTATGGTCCCTTTTTAATTCTAGATAGTTGTTAGTAGGTCTACATCTTAGTTAAAATGCACATTGTAGGAGAGATGATGTACAGTAATGCCCAGATTTTGATTTTAAATAAGGAATGCGCTAGCTCTCTCTAATCAAAACATACGTAGGTATGGAGTGAAACTTGGATATGCTTTTACGGTGAGAACCCTGCCGTTTCCTAAGCCAATGCCGTCCTCTAGAAAAGGTATTCTTCAAAAGCGACTTAGAGCAAGAGCAGTAAACAGGCAAGACAAATTTGCTGTGAAACCATTAGGAAAACTAGTTAATACACCATAATTACTGAGGATATTTTCTCACTGACTCAGTTAAAGCCTGCTCACCTGGGACCTTGTCCTTACTATTCTGCTGGGAATCCCCTGGACAAGAAAGCCTTTACATCCCAGGCAACTAACCGGCTGACTGACGAATGACTAAAAACGGATCTTACTCTTACCTCAACTTTCCGGGAAATTCTTCTTGAAATGACTTTTTCTTATTCTTCTGGCTAAATATATAAAAAAAAATATATCTCCAAATTGATAGAATAAATTTGGTTAGCTGCAGAAAACATATAAATATCATTTGCTTTAAAAATGCTATGCTCAAATACTGACAGTTAGTAAACGGTCTACATAAAGGGTATCAAAGCTAATTTATTAGCTAAAATAAATACACACCTTGTTTGTTATGTGTGCGTTGATTGAAACTTGTCAACTATTTACTATTTTTGGACAATTTCTTCTTAATCAATTGCTGACTAGACTGTTACGTATACCTCAAGCAGACAATAAAATGCTTTGTGTATTTAGGATACAAGCTGGTTTATATAATCCATTTGGTTTATTTACTTCCATCAGCATCATCTGAGGATTTCCATTGCTGGGTGCACAGGGCAGGGGTGCATGAATCACAGTATCACTTCCCTTATTCTTCCAAACCGGAATAAGTGAGCCTTTCCTACAGTGTAAACATAGTGCATTGATCGGAGGTATCTTCATTCTACGAGTTTTGACTGAAATTGAACAAATAAGATATTAAGATTTCTTTACAGAAGACAAACATCTAATCTAAAACCCATCTGCTTGTGAATAAATAAAAATTATAGAATATATTGTGTTTGAAAGTCTGACATTGGCAATTAAATATACAAGGTTTGTAACCATCACCCCTGAAAATATCAGCTATTTGACCTTATCTCTAAGTTACTTTGTTTTTCTGGCTTTGGTGTCCTAATCTTTAATATGGGACTAAATTAAAGGGTTTAAAATAATGAAGGTCCAGTAATTAGCAAGTGAGAAATACTAACAATACTTTGTATATATATCACTTCTATTATCAGCAACTTGCTCATTTCTGTCTGCATTTCCGAGTTCATAAACCACAGCCTACAATGTCTATTATTCCCCTTTCTTGGACTTTTCTAATTCAGGCATACCCTTCCAGGCCTGGTGAAAATTTGCCACTTTTGAGAAGATTTTATTCTAATTAGTGCTACATTGTTGCACTTTCCTTAAGTAAATTTTCACCGCTTGATTGAGCTTCATGCCATACTATTTTTCAGTTTTACATTCTAATACCTTCTTAAATTTTTACTCTTTAATGGGGCTGTGCATTCCTTAAAGTTGAATCCTTACTTCATTAGCATTTTCCTTCCTCAATGTCTTTACATACAATGCACTTAATAAAGCCTTGGCCAAATATCTACACGCACAGTCTGGAATTTACATTAGGGAAATACCTATCATATTAATTTCACACACTTATGTATAGTAATTTGCGAATTACATATTTCTATAAGATTTACAGCTGTGATATCCTACTCTTTAATTATGTATGTAGTTGGAGAAGTTTAAACAGTTTTTATAAGGCAATATTTTAAAAATGGGACTCTATTTCAATGGATAATTTTTGATAAATTTCTTTTTGAAAAGATAAATATAAAATTTTATTTTAATCTATTCCAAAGTTACGACAAACATATAATAGTTTCATGAAAACAGTACGCTATGGAGTATGTACTATGTTAATTGCTCTCAGAACAAATCTAAATGTACACTTGCAAATTAAGTTTATTGGCATGAAAAAACAAACAAGGATTCTTACGATGAGGCATTATGAAAGTTCAATGTAAGCCTATAAGGAGAATATTGTAGAACTTGAGATAGGAAGGTTTTTAATTAAATTTATCAGGGTGATATTGGTTAAGAAAACTATATAGGTTTCAAGTGTATAGTTTTATGATAATTGCATGTCTGTCTATTGCATTATGTTTTATTTATCAGCGTGATATGCTGATGTCATAGATACATATAAAAAGATCTAATGAACAATAGCAGTGTTTAGACCGAGACTGCACTGCTTTAAAAGCTATTTGTTCCTTAAAAACACATCAAGACTGTTATATTTCATTTATGACAGAACAATTTGGATCCCACTGGAATTGAAGAGTAGAAAAATTTAATCTGTGTTTGCCCTCACCACGGGTTAGATAATTTTATCTGAACATCTGTTGAAACCATTCTTGATTCTGGGTAGAAATGACAGATAATTAAAGATAAAATACTAGAATTCTTTACTAAAATCACTTAAGAGAAAGTATTTGGAAAATTTAAAGTCAATTTGACCAAAATGAATATAACAACATCTGTGCCACATTTCTCTGCTGTCTGTCGTGAGGCACGGGTTGGCTCAGTCCTGTCATCATGTCTTTGTTCCTAATATTTAATCATAGTGTCAGTGTCCTCCCTTTTCTAGTTTTTATAAAGCTGAAGGTAATGGCTTTACAGAAATTGAACAGGAGAAGGCCACACCTGCTATGATGAGAACCAGCGCTCTTTAGAAAAGGACATATGTTATACAGTGCAGAGTTCCCCTTCGGAAAAGTGCTGTCACCGTGCATTTTTCTGCATACAAATGGTCATTTTTCTACTTGGAGGAAGACACTGCGCTCAGATCACACTTTATATGCTGTGGAAGAGACAGCTCCTGGTATGATGACGCTGACGCACTCCTTGGCAAGGCCACTTGTGTCCATGTGAGTACCAACTTCCAACAGTGTCTGAAATGTCACCATTGAAGTCAGTGCTGGGGTTGTAACAGTGATCTGTGTTCCATCATTTCTATTCCCTATTCATTCATTCCTCAAATCTGAAATATTTTTTGAACCATACGCTGAAAATAATAATAAGCATCATGAACAACTATATATGACCTCAGAGATCTCACTGTTTAGGGGGAGACAAACGCAAATATTATAATACACTTGATCATTAAGAAAACACTTTATATAACCATCAAACAAACCACATTGGACTTCCATGTAAAATGCACATGTTCTAAAGAAGTTACCTCTGGAGTATCTGTTGGCATGCTGTTCTCAGACTTCTAGTCTTTAGAACTCTGACGGATATCTCTAGGAGGCAGCTGGACAAGAGATGTGGCTGAGTCACCTCTGACCACTCCCCCTTGTGCCTTTTCCTTACTCAAGATTTAGCTTCCAAGGAGCAAGATTGCCACTGGAGTCTTTGGCTTCATCATGTCTCTCGCTGGGATCGCAGCAGGAAACGTGGAACAGGTGCATCAGTCGGGCCATTATCTAGATTTACTATATATTGACATCAAGACTAGAGGAAAAAGCAGAGATACTTCCCCAGGGGGATGGGGATCATTTCCTGAAAGACTTCAGCCCACGGCCAGCAAGGACAAGCGTCAATCCAGCACCCGCACGTTAGAGCTTGGGAGAGGACCTGCCCGATGGAGCTCAGGCGCTATCACAGCCTATGAGAGACCCACGCAGAAGCAACCAGCTGGGTGAAACCTGGATTCCTGGCCCACAAAAACCAACTAATAAATATTTGGGGTGTTTTGTAAATTAAAAATGTACTGGAATGCTTGTGTCCAGGAATCAAAAGATGATAATGGAATACTTTGTAGGTTAGAACACTGTGTATTTCCAACAGTTTTCTCCAATTTCACCCTGCCAGGCAAGGTTGCCATCCTGTTATTCTGTTTAATCATTCACTTAAGACAGTTTTGCTTCTTGGCCCTATCACATTTGGGTCAGTAAATACAGAAGCTCCGATCAGATTTTTTTAAAAACATTGTGGTAAGGTATACACAACACAGAAGGTACCATTTTAACCATTTTGAAATGCGCAGTTCAGTGACATCAAGTGCTTTCACAGCATTGTAAAACCATTTCATCTGTAGAACTCTTTTTACTTTCCCAAACCGAAACTCCATAACCATTAAACAAGGATATGCTATTCACCCCTTTGCCCAGGCCCAGACATCAACACTCTTTTTCAGTATCTTTCTCTTTGACAACTCTAGGTACTTCATACAATAGAATCATACAACATTTTGACTTTTTAGATCTGGCTTATTTCATTTAACATAGTGCCTTCAAGGTTTATCTGTGTTGAACCATGTCTGTGTTTGTGAATGTGTGTATCTATGGTTAGAGCTGTAGGACTGTGTTCTCACAAGCAACCATAACACAAAACACATTTTTTCCCAACCAATTGTTGTTGGTGGAAATGAGGCTTTTTCATGGGATTGTGAGGAAAGCATTCCAAGGACCCATATATGGGAGACAGTGATGTGGCCATGTTATCTGCCCCTGGGTTTTCGATGCCCTATCTCCATCCCTCCCACCATGGAAAATCAGGGCCAGAAAGAGGACTTACAGTCAGAGATCCTGCACCATAGCAAGGCTAGTTTAATTCAGTCTTTCTCATCATCCAGCTAGCTTACCTTGCATTCTGGATGCACTGCCGTTGTTGTGCTGCTGTACCCTGGGGCACCCTCTGGAGTCTTCATTTGGAGTCCTCACAGCTTTTGGCCATGCAGCTGCTACATATGGCTATGTAGAGAGAATGTAGGAGTGAATGGGATGAATGTGGGATATCAAGATAGAAGGGGACAGAGAGAGACAGTGAGAGAGACAGAGGCAGAGAGAGAGAGAAAGAGACAGAAAAAGAACTTCTTTGTTCCACTGGGGTTGTAACTGGGAGCTTGTTCAAAATGACCAATCGGTGTCCCAAGATTTCATGGGTTTTTGATAGGTCCACCTCCTAGATAGACTGACAGATCTCTGTGGTCAAGCATCTCCCCCATGCCCATCAACAATCTGGTACCAGAGGGCAGACAGTGCTCCTGGGAAGATTTTCTGTACTCCTGGGATTAAGTCTCCTTGGCAGCAGCCAAGGAGACTTGGCAGACTCCTGGAGTAGGTGAATGAGTCTGTAAATGCTATAGCTTTCTGGCTAAACAAGCAGGGTTATGCTCCCCAGTTTATTAAGCTCAGTGTCTAATCCTTTCTGTTTTTTTTCTTATTAATAAATAACTAATAAACTACCTATGGTGATGGCTTGATTACAGTTATATTCAATTGTCCTGTTACTTGTGCTAGCTACTTATTTCAGTGAATACTTTTTCTCTCTATTCCTAAAACATAATAATGTTAAAATAATGTGTTTTTTCACAATTTATGATCTTAAATTATGATCTGCATATTTGCTAATGCAAAACAGCAAGATTCAATTTTTTTCTGTAATGTAGTAATTTATCTTTCAATAGAAAACAGACCCAAGTTGGGAGCTGAGGGTTGCTGATCATCCTTCTGAGCATTCCATCTGGACAAATGTCTTTCTTGTGTCGTAAATGGAAACACATTACTAAAGCCTTAGGTCACCTTTTGGTTTTCAAAATGTCTAGTCTTTCACAAACTGCATAATAGGTCATCTTTTGCTATTTATTGAAATAGTTTTATATGGAAATATAACTGCATTTGTTACTAACTTGAAATGTTTCTTGCGTGTATTCAACAACATTTCTATTTGCCTTGGGAGTGATTATGCGCAGGTTACAGAAATTCAGCTGTTCTGACGAGATGATAAATCCTCCAGGCCCTGAAATCAGGCTCCGTGAATTTGTCTGGACAGACTGAAGTCATTTTTCTCTTCACTTTCATACAACAGAGGTTTGAGAAAGTAATTTTCCTCCTCACTCTGTTCTCCTATTATCCAGATGATAGGATCCACATCACGTCAAACAGCCTAATATCTTTCAGGTTCATTTTGTTCTCCTTTTAATGATTAGCAACAGTAAATATGAACCTATTTATAGTCAACCCTCCAATCCACTTCCTCTCTTAAATCCAGAAAATGTAATTTCAGAGAAATATTCTGCTAAGATAAAGAGATAAAATATTTACTTTTCTATCACTAGGCTAGATTTGTTATTTTTCTTCCTTTCTTCTTCAATGTAACCCATAATGAATTTTAAGGTCTATGAGGTTCTACCCTACTAAAAAAAACTAGTTTCAATCATTCTAGATCCCAACAGAAGTTATGAATTTATAGCTTTGTCTCTAGAGGAAGACATACCTGAAGTGATATCTTGACTTCATCCATTACCAACTGTGCAGCTCCTGAAGTTATTTAATCTCCGTCAACCCAATTCCTTCACCTGAAAATTAAGGATACTTTCAGAGTTAGGAGGATTTCATGTAAATAACATTAGCAGTACATATTCATAGGTTGAATGGTCAACACATTTTAGCTGTCACAGCATCATGATCATCATTATTGTCATTGTTGTCACCAATCCTTAAATTCCGTCTATACCATTTACCATCTCCGCAAAATTCTGGCCTTCTCTTGTACTGTTTAGTTACATACTCATTTATGTATTATCTCTTTAAATAATTTGTAATTCCTTGATAGCTATAACTGAATTCTTATGTTTGTTACATGATTGGAATATAACAGCAGAATTAATTTGTTGTGCTGCTGTGACAAATTACCACCAATTTACTGGTTTAAAACAACACATTTTTTTCCTATTTATCAATTCCCTGACAATGTCTGATCATGTGGTCATAACTACTCTGAGAAATATTTGGGAAATAAAAATACATGGTTTACTATTTCCATACAAACTCAGGATATTCTTTTCATCATTCTCATGCCATCATCTTTCTCTTTTTTTTAATAATGATCCCAATATTATTTGCTTGTCTCTTGATTTATGTTTACATGTAAACATTGTAACCAAACATACTTTTAAATGGCATGTCTACTATTTGCATTATAGACTTCAAAGGAATTATAATCTATTTATTCAAAATGCTATTTGAAGGGAAATATAATTGGTTTATTTTTGTGACCTTGCCTTTCAGATGTTCTTTATGCTAAGTGAAATAAGCCAGGTGGTGAAAGACAAATACCATATGATCTCACCTACAAGTGGAACATAATCAACAAAACAAACAAGCAAGCAAACTGTAACCAGAGACATGGAAATAAAGAGCAAACTGACAGTAACCAGAAGGGAGGGGGAAGGGAAATAATGAGGAAAGAAGGGAACGTGTTGTCAAGGATCATGTATAAAGGACCCATGGACAAAGCCAAAGAGGAGAGTGATGGAGGATGGGAGGTGGGTGTGGGTGCGGTGGGGGAAAGTGGTGGTGGGAAAACAAAGGCAACTGTATTTGAACGACAATAAAAAATAATGACCAAAATTAAATCAGCTGTATTACATGCAAAAAAAAAAAAAAAACAACTTTTCTTTTTATGTGGCCCTTAACCCAATTAAGCCTATTTATGAAGGGAGTTTAAGCAAACTCTAAACTCTAAACATGCGTGGTTTTATTCTAAAACTCGAAGTTACCTATCAAATGTGATGTCATCACATTTTTGAAAGGCTCAGGCCAGTTTCCAAGCCCTCCAGAAAGCTCATGACCCAGTCAGGCCAGTTTTCCAACCCACTGGACTGCCCATGACTCAGTTGTCCCTACTCATTTGATAGCCTGAGGCTTGACAGAAGTTCTCTCCCACCTAGAACAATAGACATTGGGGCCAACCACAAAGGCACATTCAAAATGCAGACAGTCAGACCACCCTTCCTGTACCTGGGAACGGCTGGCCATTTACCTTACCCATTGTCCCTCCTCACGTCCTGAAACCCTGGGGCACCTGCCCAGAAGAACAAGAGACTAATCCCACCCCTATCCCTCCACAAACACCACACTTTTTCTTTTAAAAACCCCATTCTTCCCCCCACCCCCTCGGGCCGCAGTCAGGGACTCTGCCCTTCTATAAGCACAGCGTCAAATAAAGGCACTTGGATTGGATCATCTGGCTCCTTGCTCCTCTGTCTCTGGAGCATTTCTAACAATTTTGACATATTTTAATAAATATAATATATTTTAATATGATAATGGGAAACACAACAAAAATGCCCATTATACTTTTTTTTTTTACATTTGGTGCTGAAATTTTAAGTTAAATAAATGCATAAAGGTCAATTAACACAACCAAGATCTGAACACAAATTTTAAAAATCACTCTCTTAAATAATCAAAGAATGAGTATTTTATAAACTGTGATGTTAGACGTTCATACCATGAACAGTAGACAGTATAAATATAATGCTAATTGCTAGAAGATGTAGTAAAATGAAAGTATTGAGATAGTTTTAGAAACTTTGATAGTTTTAGACATAATAAATGAATAGTCTATTCTTATAGCAACCCTTTTTGAAGAAGTGAAATTCAAACTTTACAAACTGAAGAGATTGAGATTCAGAAAGATTGCAATTTATCCAAGTAACTTGTCATTAAATATTAGAGGATTTGATCCTCAGTCTACTATTGGAGTTCTTATATATATTTTTCTACTTTTCTTTTTGTAATTTATAACTAAAATTTTCAACCACACACAGTGCAAACAGAACATACCCTGTGGCCCTCACCCACACTGATTATTGTACCATTCGTTTCCCCATGTTTTTTTACCCACTTACCAACCTCCCCACTTGATTACTTTTTAAATGTTCTGTATTAAAAAGGTAAAAACATGCCTATTTACAATTTAGTGTGGATAATATTTTAGATTTTTATTTAGGTTATACCTGGGAAAGTATATTAAGGCCTTTGATACCCTGGGAGCCCAAAGGAAGTCCCAGCAATATTATTAAGTGAAGCTTCTCACACTGTGGTGCAGCACCTGTATAATAAGGCAGGTGGACATCAACTTTTTTATATAATTTACTCTGGAGAACATATTCTTAGTAGAGGTCAGTGTGAGAATACAGATTACATTTATTTATGCAATGTAATTATTTACTCCTATTCTGCAAATTTGAATTATCCCTGAAGGGCTTCTAGATGAAAACAAATAGCATTATTAAGTGGTTAGAAAGGCCAATTTTCTTCATTCAAACCCAAGCTGAAAAACAAACAAACACTTTATTTCAAATGATATTTTGTTGCCAGTCTAGAATTTCCAATTTTCAGTTTTGAATGCATCTGCATTTTTATGTTTTGCATCCATAATTCACTATTTTCATGCAAAATCAGCTTACTCCTGAACAATTGAGAAATCAATATGCCAAAATGCTTCTGTAAGCACTTAGTATAAATTCAAACACTCTCACACACACACACACACACACAAACACACACACACACAATGCACCTGCCCTAAAAACCTTGGCCTAACTTTTCTACAGTTTAAATATCTAATTCTTGGCCTATTTTTGGTTAAAGACTATATTTTTGGAATTTCAAGAATAGTAAATTTATCTTTCATGACACATTATCTTATGGCCATTCTTAAAAAGAGACAAGACCCATAATTTTGTTACTAATCATATTTCTTAAAATATTAATGGTATACTATTTTAATTAAGTTGATATAATATTACTACATGTATAAATGCACTGGTATTACCAAGCCCCTTGTGTGATCCAGTGACTATGCTTTATACTCCGTAATCATAGCAGTGATAGCAGAGATCTGGTTTCCCATTGCCTGCTAAATTACCACGTAGCCTGATTTTATCTGTGCTAAGCCAGTGAGAGCAATACAATGAGGAGGGGGCAGGATGGATTAGTTTCCTAAGGAATTTTTTTTCTTCCATTTTTCTTTCGTATTTGTGTGATAATGTTACATGTAGTGCACATTGGGTAATTTAAAGCAGGGCACTAAAATCAAAGAGGAGAAGAGGGACTTCACTGAAGTGCCACATGGACATACGGTTTTATTAACTAATGTTACCGGATAAATTCAATAGAAAATTAAAAATCAAACTAAAAAAGTCAGAGGTCAGTTCACAAACAGGTGTGAGATATATCATGTTCGAAAGTAAAGTGAACTGATTGTAGCACCGATGCCAGTGTGTGGTGGGGGATGTCAGCCTTGCATTCCTCAAAGGCATCTCTTGAGCAACCTCCCTGTGCCCTACTCCTGTGCTGGGTTCCAATCACCCTTAAGCACCCACCGTAAAAGGCTTAGAGATTGCTGCCAAAGACGAGTGTGGCAGATGTAGTCTAATGTTACCCTTTGTTTCACCTTTGACAGTGTGGACCTGCAGTTATTTTTGAAAATAAAGCGCAGTCATACTTTGGAGACACTGCAGGTTCAGTTCCAGACCACCACCATAAAGTGAGTATCACAACGACAACAACAACAAACACTATTTGTGATGTGCAATAAAGCAAAGTGCAATGAAACCAGGTGTGCTTGAAATTGCTTCATAGATAAAGCCAAGTTTTATCATGCAAAGATGTGATTTACATGATTTTGTTTTCGTTCTTTAAATCAACTTTTTAAAAACTTATTTTATCGTTATCTAATCACAGTTGCTTCCTTTTCTCCCCCACCCCAGCCCAAACCACCTCCCTCCTTTGCTTCTACTTACCCCACCTTGGTTTTGTCCACGTGTCCTTCACAATTGTTCCTGAAAAACCTCCTCCCAGTTTGTCAAAATCAGTCTGTATTTAAGCCTACTAGCAGGTCACTTTCCCTCCAATCTCTCTCATTTTTCCAAGCTGTCTACATGTTTTTGATAAGCTCATCCCCCCCTTGGCCATCTGCTGGAGTCTATTATTATAGTTTGTTCAAAGTTATAATTCTCTGGAGACATGTCTCAAGTTAGACTAGGCAGAATCTCTGAGACACTGGTAATGATTGTAGTTGCCTTCAGGCCATTCATAGTTGTTTTATTCTTTCATGTTAAACTCAATCCAAAGGGTAAAAATGAGAGAACCTATTGGTTTTGCCAGAAGTAGGGTTACTTGTAGTTTCTCTGACCTGGAGAAATACGGTTAATGCAGGGAACCATTATACCTTCTCAGAAATCCCATCCTTCAATCAAAGCTCATCCTCCCTGACTAGTAGAACATTTAGTCCCTGGATTTATTTATATCTGAATATTTGTAACTATAATTCTCTACCTCTATCATGATTCTTATTAGTGCATTCGCATTTCATTTATTTTATTTAAAGGGATATACACTTTTTTAGTTGTACAATTTTTATCTGAGAAGCAACGTGTCTTCTCCAGAAGTAATACGTCACTGATGAATTGAGGGTCAGGGCCCTGGCCTGGCTTTGCCGGCATGAGTTATGATATCTTGAAAAGTCACTCTTCCACTCTTAACCTCCTTTTTTTCTGGCTGATTATATAAGTAAACTGGATTGAGTTAATCTCTGAAATTCTTTCTAGACTTAATATTTACTAACTGGAAAAATTAAAGTAACTCAGTGACCTTGTTAGCAAAAGTATATAAGAAAAGTATTTTTAGGACTAGAAATCCCTCTGAGAAAATTAAAATTCCATTAGACTAAAATGGTTCTATTATATACAGCATTGGGAATTCACTGACACCCCTAATATCCACATTTTTACCAATGAAATGTTCATTTATGTTTGTACATAAGGGATTGAAATGTCCTTGTGCTGTGAGACATGTCCTCTTGTATCTATGTCACTGACAAGAGAAGTGTTTTCAAGCTATTGCAGCTTCCCCTGGAGCCTGGGTCTCAGAATGAATTCATGCGGTGTGGATTAGAGTTCAAGCACAGTAAACTGCTAATCCCAATGGGACCTGCTACTGGAAGTTTAGGAACTCATCCAAGCTTCCCTTAAATGCTAATACATAGGGAATATATTATGAAATGACACTGAGATTCTGTGGTTTGTTGTTTGACTATAATAATTGATACAGTGAACATGACAATGGTAGTTACAGAGCACATTATCTTTTCAATGTGCTGCAGGAAGCCTTGCAGCTTAGTTGTTTCGAGTTCTGGCTCCATTTTTATGAAATATCAGAGTTATACCATATTGCATAATTACAAAGGCAGCATTCAGATTAAAATACATACTGCTTCTACTTAAAAGAATTATAACATTTCATGGATTCTAAAAACTAATTAGGAGGCACAAAAGAAGTTTTCTGTATAGAGATATTTGCTTTTGTCTAAAGTAAACTGTCAATTTCATCTACTAGGTGTGTTGTGGTGAAAAAGTTTGTTGGGTATTGCCACAAGCTTTGATAATGCTTGAAATGTTTTAAGGTAAGTGAGCTACACAGCCAAATGCATTTCAGAAACATACTGCAGCAGGATCGTGGGATATAGATGTGTATGGGGTGGGCATCAAAGGAGATTTTGCAATGTTGAAGGCTGAGGGACTAGTTTTAAGTTAGTGCAATAAGGCAGAAGACTGATGATAGGCTATAGTGGAAGTAGAAATGCCTAAGAGGTCAGAATTGAGAAAGTCTGCAAAAATTAATTTGGTGAAGTTTAATGAAAAAAAGTGGGGGAAGAAAGAGGTCAAGGATAAGTTAAGAAGTTCTTGTTTAGTCTATGAGATCGGAGTCAAAGATTGAATGCAATGTTGGCAGTCTAGATTTGGAGGGTATTTATTCAATCCACCTCTTGCGTTACACTTGAGACTATAATTAATTTAATTTTAAGCATCTATTTGTCCAAACTCTGGCAAAGGTACACAATCAGGGAATATTTAGGTAAGGTGCTGAATATGATCTCAGGGAGAAAGGTGGTGACATGTTTTGGTCGGTAATATTTCTATTCACTTCAGAGTAGCAACCAAGGGCAGGAACAGCATCTAAGGAAAGACATATGTAAACAATATTTTCTGTTGACAAATTTCACTGAACAAGTAAACTACACAATGGCAACTCCCTTGTTACTAGAACTGGCCGTCTCTTTACTATCAAACGGCAGCGCTGAGCATCCAGAAAGACAAGGTATCAATTAGTTAATGTCTCAATCCCTCCTCCCCCAAATTTGAACCACTTTAAAAAATATATACTTTTATACTGGGACACAGAAGAAATTATAATTCTTTTTTTCCCATTCTTTTTTTGTATTATATATTTTTATTTTTTATTATTTTAATTGTTGTTCTTGTACAGTTTTCTGTCTTTTACTCCCATCCCAGCCCACTGCCCCAGCCCTCCCCACCTCCTTCCCATTTCCATCCCCCTAGTTTTGGTCCATGTGTTCTTTATACTTGTTCCTGTAAACCCTTCCCCTTTTCCCCTGAAGTTCCCTCCCCTCTCCCCTCTGGTCACTGTCAGCCTGTTCTCAATTTCAGTGTCTTTGGTTACATTATGCTTGTTTGTTTGTTTTGTTGATTAGGTTCCTGTTAAAGGTGAGATCATATGGTATTTGTCTTTCACCACCTAGGTTGTTTTGCTTAGCATAATGCTCTCCAGTTCTATCCATGCTATTACAAAGGGTAGGAGCTCCTTCTTTCTTTCTTTACACTGCTCATGAAATTAATCTCAAAAATAAAATAAAATATAAATAATAAGAAAATCCTCCTTTCTTGGTTACATTTCAAAAGTGAAACCACTTGTGTCAAATATTAACTAAATCTTTGATTCTTTTTGTTATGTAATTAATTATAGTGCAATGTCAGCCTAAATGGCCTTTGCATTTGCATTGCTAAATCATTTTATAAAGAAACAGGGAGATAATTAAAACATTGTCAGATCTCAGATCAGCAGGGAATAGTAATCATGGGTTGAGTATCATTTACCTCATCAAAGGAAGTTTAATGAAAGTAAAGATTATATCCTAAGAACAAAATATAGCTCGTACTAACTTTAGCCACATACTGTGACTTGTAGGGGGTTTTACACAGATAGATGTCATCTATTCTGAGAGGTCATGGTTTCCAGAAATAGCATTCCGTATTAATAAATAGGTCTTGATTAGTGAGCAAAACATCCATAGATGCCCATCAATAGTTATTCTATTTGTAAATCACATCATGGGCCTGTGAATTGGCTTATATTAATGAATGGAGATGCAGAATATCATGATTGGGTAAGAGTTCATTTATTGGACTCAGTAGAAATTTGGTATTTTGTTCCCTTTCTGTAATTTACCAACTGTGTGACACTGGATTGGAATGAAGCTACTATAAACCTTAGGTTCCTGAAAAATAACCTACAAATGAAATAAAATTCTTGCAATATTACATAAGGTAATTTAAACACTGTGGTATTTAGAGCATGCAATGAAGAGTCAACCAACTGTACTGTCCATGATGAGGGAATGTTGGCTGTGGTTGTTCTCATGTTGGGTTTCTTGTTAGAACTCCTTAGCTTCACACATGTTTGCTGTAGTTCTTTGGCTTCCAGGTGAACTTACAGTATTAACATGACACCTGGGCTCTAAAAAAACTACTTAGACATTTTTTATGATTCTGTACCCAGTACATCGTTAAAATAAAGCTCCGGTGTAATTCTGATTTACAAAACAGTTTTACAAAGATTTAATAAGCTCAAAATGTAATTTTCTGCATGTTTTATTAAATCTATTTTTTCTCTAATCAAAGCTGCAACCACTCATGTCTGAGTCAAGTGAGCAGGGAAAAGGGACTTGTGAATAAAATGAAACTGAGAAGGGATTGAGAAGCACAGGCAAGAGCATTCTGATTTAGATCAGGGTCTATGAAAAAGTCTCACTGATGCGGTTACAACGGGCACAGACATGAATGAATGGAGGAGGGACCTTTCTGGCAGCAGGGTCCCCAAGGACAGAGGGCCCAAGCAGAAGCAACTTTAAGCAATTAAGGGACATCAAGGAAGCCAGTGATTGGAGTCCCATGAACAGAGGAGGGTTTTAAGACATTAGAAACTGAGTTTGGATTTAAGGAATAAGTTGCTTAAGAGCAAAGGAATGAATCGCTCTGATTTGCAATTTTTCTTTAGTTTTTATTCCTTTATTAAAGATTCAGTTCTGCATCTCATTTCATGGACTATAGACATAAATTACTTCATAAGAGTACTTCCTGATATTGAAAGTCAGTTGTGGAATACTTTGTCATTCTTAAGATATACAAAATAGCAGCTTTTCTAGTAAATACCTTCACTTTCTTACTTTCCTTCTAGACAAAGAAGGACCTGATGCTGATACTGTGATATAGTTAAAAAATGGACTAAGTTCAAGTTCTATAGTGTCTTACCAGTCAGCTAGTATACTGCCAATCCATTTTATTAATTCTGCTATAATCAGTGAGAAGACACAATTCCAAATTGGTTGGAAGCAAACCTTTAGCTTCTGGAATTTGCTTCCTTTTCTGATACCTTCTTCATGATCTAGTATATCTTTAGTGCCTACTATTCTCTCAAGAAAACATCCCAAAACTCCTGTAGCATCTGAAGGTAATACTAGAAATAAAAAGTTCTCCTTAGAATTGTTATATTCTAGGAAGAAATAAAATCATGGGTCCTATCAACTTACAATGGCAAAGAATTATGGAATCACATTTTGAAAGAGGGTACTGCCTAAGAGATTCTATCATATCCATCCTGCGTGGCAGATGGTTATATTATTGTTATTATTAGAATGATTGCTAGTATTACACACCTCTAGTACTGCCAATGATAGCTTTGACATTTATACTAAAAGAAGAAATACATCATTAAGTTGTCCCTAGGGACTCCTGAGATCATACCAGGGTTTGGTAATTCACTGGGGGGTCCATAGGACACAGCATATTGTTGTATTTGTGACTATGACTTATTATAGCAAAAGGATACAATATCAGAAAAAAGAAAAGGGACACACAGAGCAAAGTTCTGAAGAAACTCAGCACAAGCTGACAATAGTCGGAAGGGTTCTCTCTCTGTGGAATCACAGAGAGTACACTTCACTCACCCATCAGTGAATTAAGAAAACACATGTGAAATGTCTACTCGCAAAATTCATTAGAGACATGGTGCCTGGGTTTATATTAGAGGTGTTAAATAGGAACATTCTGCTTATCATGTGGCAAAATTCCAGACTCCCAGAAGAAAATCATGTGCTCAGCATAAACCGTGTTTGCACAAACTGTTCAGTCAGAATGACCCATTCTTATCTGATTAAGAACTTTTAGCAGCACTGTTGAAATCCAAGTTTTCAAATGCCTGCCAATGGCCACATTTGGAAGCATTCCATTCAAAGGATAGTTGTCTCAGAACTGACATAACTTTTTTAAAATCTGCATTTGCTAATCTGACAATTTGGTGACAGACTGGCAAGGCAATTACTATGTAAAAGGGGTCTGTGTGTGTGCCTGTGTGTGTACATAGGTGTATTCAGTTTGTTATTATTATGAAGACAAATAAAGCGAGATGAGGATAGAACAGGAGGAAAGCAGAGTGCTGGGGCTGAGTATAAACCTGGAGAGAGAAGTCCTATAACAAAGGTGGTACCAGAGTCCAGGCTAGGAAGAAGTGAAGTGTATTAACATTGAGAGTACGAATATTTAAGAAAGAGATAATAGTAACAGAGAATTTCCTAAGGCAGTTTGCTAGCAAAATGAAGAAACAGAAAGGTCCGTGTGATTTGAACAAGATGAGCCCATGAGGAGCATAGAATGAGGTGGGTGCAAGAAAGGTGGAGAGGACTAAGAAGGTCTAGTAGGCCAGGATAAAGGTCTTTTATCCTAAAATATGTTTTTAAGCAGATTTTTTTGTGAAACAAGAAGCCATCCGAAGGCAAAATCTGCCTGCTTTACCCTGTCTTATACACTGGATTCAGCAATTTGCTTTTCTCCCCTGTTTTTCCCTTCCACAGCAGGGTGTTTTAAATTTTCCCCTTTTCTGCCAACAGCAACGCTTAAAGCACGATTTTCTCATACAAAATTGAGAAACACAAAATGGGTGCCGTGATCTTGATTTGACGAAGATGATAATAATAATAAAATTTGGTAAACACATGCACCCAAACCTGTTTTTCGGTTTGTTCTTGTTCAATTCAAGTCCCTTACTGAACAAAGTGAGTAAGGAGGTCTCAGAGTCAGTGAACCGAGGGCGGCTGAATCTAACCTTGGTCGGCCACCAGGTAGAGCTGGGAGGCTGGAGGAACATAGCCCAGGCTGGTGCACTGCGGGGTGTGGTCTCTGTTGTGTGACTCCCCCCAGGAGCATGCAGAACCACTGCAGGATGGCAATGAAAAAGAGAAGGTTGTCCCATAGGGCCAGGCCTGTGTCCAGGCCCATCTGCTTTCCTGGAGACACAGAGATTCAGGATGAGAACCCCATGTACCCCAGGGCATGCCCAGGCTGGCCCCTCTCTGCCTGGCCCAGACCTGGGGCAAAGGACCTGAAGGCATCATTGCTCTCGAACTGGCCCCTATGAACTCTTACAAATACTTCAAAAATATGTCATGTTAATGTGAAGTGATGACTACCATCGCTTAACATTGCAGAGGGTGGAGCGGGATGGGATGGGGGTGGGCCTGCAATTAAAACTAAAGTGCCCGATTCCCTTTTGTAACCTCTACAAAGAGTTAGGCCTTTCACCTGAGTATACTGAAAAAGTAAAGACAACAGGACCCATGAGACTGGAAATATTCACTCATTGAATCACATGTTTTTAAGAGTTTAGAAGGGACCAAGGCACTTAGGACCCTGATCCCTTATTTTATCCTAGTCACTTCATTTGGAAACTTTGTATCTTTGATAAAATTGGTTCTCTCTTTTTTTTCTCTCTCTTTCTCACTTTCTCTTTGGCCATGCTTTGAAAAATGTGAAAAACAGATTAAAAAGGACACCAAATGAACTTTCAAGTAAAGTTTCTATATTTTAAAATAAACAATAATTTAATGCTAGTTTTCCCATTCTCCAAATCACTAAATTCTCTTGGTAGGTCATTATAACCAAAGCTGTGTATTCCAAAATTGAAGGTTAACTATTGATTAGAACTTTTTTTTTAAATAAACAAAATTCTGTCACTCTAACAGGCTCCTGTCTCCCACATTTGAACATCATTTTGAGAAAATTTACATGGAACAAGCTCTGCCAGTTTCACTATTTTGAATGTGTCTAGTGTGTCTTGGTACATTTTGTTCATGACTTTTGTGTTTGCAAAATGTACCTATCCAGAAAAACTGAATATTTTCAGGGCGGAAAACTCAACTGCCTTAAACATAGTCACTTTTTCTCAGTACATACATTTTACAAACACAAATGATATAAAATTTAACCCATTTAATATAATTTAAATTAATTTCAAAAGTTCAAGGCCCAACTGATCCTATCAATCAAGAAATTGTTCAAATGACAATTTTCTTAACATTGAGAGGCAATTCCAGAATGTTCCATAGTGCATTTACTTGATTAGCTCGGTCCTATCAACACTCTAATTTCCAGTGATCTGTCATTAAAGCCATTACATTCCTAATAAGTTTGGGTTAAAATCTATGATCTAAGATTATCGATGATATATAAATGGTTTTCTTTCATCAAATTTTCCTTTCTTAAAGTGTTTTTTTTTTTAAATATAGAATGCTATCTCTGTGTTTGTGTTTGCTTTCCAGAACCCTTCTCCCCAGTCCACATTCCACAGTCTAACATATACGAAAAATAATGTTAAGCATTTTTAACAAGTCAACAATTTTCCTAAGTTGGTATAATTCCAACAGTTATACATGGGAGAACTGTCTTTAGAATGCTAAATAACCTAATTAATTGTCATTCATCCAGATTTTTTTCAAACAGCCTGCCAAATATCAGTTTCAGTGAATTCTTTAGCTAAGTACTGTTGTTTAATGAGTTTTCTTAACATTATATAGACTTAGTCTAAATTATTAACAAATATAGATATAAAACCCCAATGAACAAGCCAGCAAGGATCCAGGTTTGCTTTGATGTGGACTAAGTATTTATGGGATGGCTCTAAGTTTGATTCTGTAATGCTGAGAATCCACAGAATTTTATAATCCACAAAGTTATTTCAATGACTGGATCTTAGAAGGACTGAAAGATAGAGTGAACTGGAAACATTAACTGTTGTATAACATTGGTTTCAAAACAGAAAACTGTACAATATCAACAATTAAAAAATACTGATTAAAAGAAAAAAAAGAAAAAAAAAGAGATACAATGAGATGAGTAATGCTAATCCAATGGTTGTTGAATATTGCTTTTTAAAATGTCAATGGACTTAAAAGATATAATACAATATTTAGAAAACATTAAAATATTTTCAAATTTAATTCTCAAAAAAAAAAAACAAAAAAACAAACACATTTATAATTGGAAAGTTACTGTTAATGGCATATAATCTTTACAAAATCAGGTCCCCCAGCACCAGCAAACCCAAACGCTAAGCACTGAGCATTGCAATGGAAAAATTTGACTATTTTATTATAAATGTAACCACCCAAGAAAGGAGAAGCTAATATCCAAAAGCCCTAACTCCCTGATGACACACAGGTTGCAGATTACAGAGGGCAAAATCACAAGACACCATGGGTCAGTAGTGCCAGGTTGTGCTGGGAGCTGATGGGGCTGATTGGTTAGAGGTGAGATAAGGATGAGAAATAATTTCTTCAGGTCTTGAGGAAAGTTCTGAGGTCTGTTCTGGTGTCCCTCTGTCTGATTTCAGGAGAACATAGAGAGGGGGTCATTCCACCTTAGGGTTCAGGAGCTGAAACCTAAATTAAGATGTTATCTTTAGCCTGCCAGAGGTCTGGAGCTTGTGATCATTAGCTAGGTGCTGGCTATTGCCTTGTGCTGCTTTAGGGTTCGTTGATTATGGGAGAAGTGCCAGGTCACTGTGGAATGTATATATGGAGAGAGAGAGAGAGAGAGATGATTTCTAGAGCTAGGATTTCAAGGATGCTACTATCTTTTATACCATGTTGAAATTTTTTTTCTGGACAGATTTATGATAATGTTCTTAAATGATTTCATAATTTCCATTACTGTTATATCTAAAAGCATACATATCATTCATTGTAACTTAAAAAAATAGTGTCTAGACCCATTAGGATTCGTGTGTTTTGGAATACTTGAGTTTTACTTATAGACTCCACTAATGTTTGTGAATTTGTCTCAATTTTGTCCATACCAAATATATTAAGGTGATGGGACTTTCTCAGATGTGAGGAATTCATGGGAGTTTGTTGCTCCCTCTCCTCCTCAGTGTAACTAACTTCTCTGGTCTGTCTCAGTTGATAGGCTTACAGGAGCTGGTCAATGATGCACAGTCAAAGGCTTCCAAGCAACACTATTGCCTCAAAAGCTATTTTTAGTTTTGGACCCACATCTTTAATAAGCATCGTAGGCAATTCAGAAGCTCAGTGAAGTTTGTGTTACATTGCTTGATAATTGTCAAATATAATTTAAATTTCTAAGAGGTAGACATAGTGTGAAAATTTTCTTGACCTATTCCTTTACTCTGAAACCCTTATGCTATAGAACATTTCTTAAAAGTCATGAAAAAAAAAAAAACGTTTGAGGGTGTGCTGCAGTACGGGTTCCCTCATTTTTGGGAGCATAGATTATTACAGGGATAAAATCCTGTAATTAACCATACAAACAAACATCATTTATTAAACTTGAAAATTAAAGAAAATGACTGATGGTGGATATCAGCAACATCCTTGTCTAATGTCTTGTCTTTTGCTAAAAACACCTTCAACTTTGTTTCTTTGTGCTTCTCAGACATTATAAAAACTTAGCATGATAGTGTTCATAAAATTTTCAACATTTTTCAAGAAGAAAGCAAGAGAAAAATTCAAAATAATTAAAACTTGCAAGTATCATAGCTTGTATCTTATCAGCCTAATATTGTTGAAGCTGACTTTCATGTTGTGAGAATGAAAAGTGATGTGGATTCTCAATAGACTTCTCACTCTCATCGCAAATAACACCCACTCTGCCTTAGGAAAAAAGCATATGAAAACAGCCCAGAAGATTGCAAATGCTAAGATCAAGGCAAATTGCCCCTTTCCTGTACTATGGTAAAAAGGCAGCATAGTCATACTATAAATAGAACTCACTTTGTTTTATTTTTTGAGGTGTGGGAGGCACTTCCCACACTCTCAAACATTTGTAGGTCTCATTTACACAAACAAATGAACTCACATCGTAAGCCTCATGCCAGGCAGTGTGTGGGTAAGGCTCCAGATGAAGAAACTAACTTATTCCAACATTAATTCAGAGACATGAGGTGAATCTCATAATATTATGACACCCCATCAATGACTGGGTCCCCTGGGAACTTCTCACTCTCAGAGTTGTGTGCACTGATTCTCCAGGAATTAAAGACAGTGAAAAAGATCAGTGATTGTGTGTGTGGTGCCTCAGGGAGATGATAGGAAAAGTGCAGTGCAAATGAAGTTTAGGGTCATTAAAATACCCTGCGTGATACTATAATGACTGATACATTTCATAATATACTTTCTTAAACCCATGGAACGTAAAACACCAAGAATTGACCTTAATGTAAAATATGGACTTCTGGTGATTATGATAGGTCATTGCAGGTTTATGAATTGCAACAAACACAGCACTTCGGTGGGACATTGATAATGCATGTGCGGGGCCAGGTGGTATAGGTGGGATCTCTGTGTCATCCTCTCAATTTTGCAATGAACATTAAAGTACTCCAAAAAATAAATAAAAAAAGACCTTAAAAAGAGAACTATCATAAAAGGTGGAATAGAAGGAACCTTTCTCAACTCGATAAAGAACATCTACAAATAATCAAAAAATGATGAGGGACATCATATTTAAAGGTAAAAAACTGAATGCTTATTCCTTAAGATCAGGGATAAGGCAAAAAGCATCCACATTTGCGTTGCACTTCAACAGAATATTGCAAGCTCTAGCTATCATGGTATGGTCAAGGTAAATAAAAAGATTGAAAAGGTGCTGTGCCCATTTGCAAGTGGCATGATTATGCATGCAGAAAATCCCAAGGTACCTACAAAACAAAATCAAAATCTACCTATATCAACTGTTTTCCTATAGACTAGCAATAAATACAAAGTCATCAACATTAAAATACAATGCCATTTATATCACTCCAAAATGAAATTGCTAGTCGTCAGTCTAATGATAGATATACAAAACTTCTATCAAGATAACTACAAAATGCCCATAAAATAAATTAAAGATGAGACAGATTGAGTTTCTCTTATAAAGGATGGGAATGCCATTCATTCATTCATTCATTCACTCATTTATTTTTGTGCCACTTCCTGATAAGTTTAAAGTTCCCCTACAGGCACTCCTCAAAGTGCATCACTCTGTGCATTCGCAGTACATATCAACTCAGCGAGGACCAGGAAAGCAAAGAAATCACACTCTGTGCCTGCTTCCAGAATGCACTTTGTAGCCCAGGCCCTAGCAACAGCAGAGCAGCCATATTCTTCTTAATTTGTGTTCCTGCAATGGATTAAGCTCTCTTTTTCCTTTCCCTCCACTTTGTTTTCAGTAACCCTCTTCCTTTGAATCTGTTTTTGCCTCCTCTTTTTAATTTCTATTTTGGTGCAGGAGGGTGCAGTATCACCTTCACCGGTGACAAAAAGATCTGAATATTTGGAGGAACATACAGTGTTAGTTAGGGATTGGAAGACCTTACATAGTAAAGGTAGAAGATCCCTCTAAATAAATCTATAGATTTGACATTATTCCTGTCAAGAGTTCAGCAAATTATTTGTAGACTATAGGAATTTCATACAGTATAGCTAAACCAGTTTTCAGAAAACAAACATTTAAGTGGGAAGAAACACTCTTCTTGATGTTATAATTAAGAGTGTATGGGAATTGGTTGGATATGCATATCTATGAAATAGAATAAAGTACTCAAAGAGAGCTGCACTAATATACTTGGTTAATCTTTACTAAAAATCAACACTGAAAACAATCTTGTAGGTATTCTTCCATGTATATTGAATATTGAATGCATTTCAACTGCCTAAATGTATCATTGATTTCCTTCTCATTTAGTCCAATAACAATCAATGGTCTGAAACAATTGAAAGTATATCCTGGACAACATTATGTAGTCAAAAAAGAAAAAAATGCCTGTTCAGGCTTTCTGTTTCTTTTTTATTGAGTTTTGGAAGGTTATATTTTTCTAGAAACCTGTCCATTTCACCTAGGTTTTCAAATTTCTTGGCATACAGTTCTTCATAGTAATTTCTTACAATCCTTTGTATTTCTGCGGTGTCAGTTGTAATATCTCCTCTTTCATTTCTGATTGTGTTTATTTGAGTCCTCTCTCTTTTTTTCTTGATGAGCCTGCTTAAAGGTTTGTCGATTTTGTTGATCTTTTCAAAGAACCAACTCCTCGATTCATTGATCTTTAGGATTGTGCTTTTAGTCTTTATGTCATTTAATTCTGCTCTGATCTTGGTTATTTCTTTCCTTCTACTTGCTCTGGGCTGTCTTTGTTGTTGTTCCTCTAGTTCTCGTAACTAGGAATAAACTAACCAAGGAGGTAAAAGACCTGTATGCAGAAAACTACACAACACTGAAGAAAGAAATCAAGGAAGACACAAATAAATGGAAACACATACCGTGTTCATGGATCGGAAGAATTAACATCATCAAAATGTCCATACTTCCCAAAGCAATCTACAGATTCAATGCAATACCTATTAAAGTACCAATGGCATATTTCACAGATATAGAACAAACTCTTCAAAAATTTATATGGAACCATAAACGACCCAGAATAGTGGCAGCAATCTTGAGAAAGAAGAGCAAAGCAGGAGGGATCACAATACCTGATACCAAAATGTATTACAAGGCCACTGTAATCAAAACAGCCTGGTACTGGCATAAAAACAGGCACATGGACCAGTGGGATAGAACAGAGAGCCCAGAAATAAACCCTAGTCTCTATAGTCAATTAATATTCGACAAAGGGGGCAGCAACATAAAATGGAGTAAAAATAGCCTCTTCAACAAGTGGTGTTGGGAGAACTGGACAGCTTCGTGCAAGAAAATGAAACTCGAGCACCAACTTACACCATACACAAAAATAAACTCAAGATGGATAAAAGATTTAAACATAAGCCGTAACACCATTAAAGTCCTAGAGGAGAACATAGGCAGGAAAATCTCAGATATTACACGCAGCAACATTTTTACTGATATGTCCCCTAAAGCAAGGGACATAAAGGAAAGAATAAACAAATGGGATCTCATCAATATAAAAAGCTTCTGCATGGCCAAGGAAAACAATATTAAAATAAAAAGAGAACCGACTGTGTGGGAAAACATATTTGCCAATGATACCTCAGATAAGGGTTTAATCTCCAAAACATACAAAGAACTTACACAACTCCACTCTAAGAAGAAAAGCAACCCAATTAAAAAATGGGCAGAGGACTTGGGCAGACACTTCTCCAAGGAGGACATACAGAGGATCCAGAGACACATGAAAAGATGCTCGATATTGCTAGCTATCAGAGAGATGCAAATTAAAACCACAATGAGATACAACTTGACACCAGTCAGAATGGCCCTCATAAACAAAGCAACAAACAACAAGTGTTGGAGAGGTTGTGGAGAAAAGGGGACACTGGTGCACTGCTGGTGGGATTGCAGACTGGTACAACCACTATGGAAAACAGTATGGAATTTTCTAAAAAAACTAAAAATGGATATACCTTTTGACCCAGCAATTCCACTGCTAGGACTATATCCTAAGAACCCTGAAACACCAATCCAAAAAAACCTATGTACTCCTATGTTTATAGCAGCACAATTTACAATAGCCAAGTGTTGGAAGCAACCTAGATGCCCATCAGTAAATGAATGGATCAAAAAACTGTGGTACATTTACACAATGGAATTCTATGCAGCAGAAAGAAAGAAGGAGCTCATACCCTTTGCAACTGCATGGATGGAACTTGAGAGCATCATGTTAAGTGAAGTAAGCCAGGCAGTGAAAGACAAATACCATATGATTTCACCTTTAACAGGAAGCTAATCAACAAAACAAACAAACAAGCATAATATAACCAAAGACACAGAAATTGAGAACAGGCTGAAAGTTACCAGAGGGGAGAGGGGAGGGAATTTCAAGGGAAAAGGAGAAGGAACAAGTATAAAGGACACATGGACAAAAACTATGGGGGGGTGGAAATGGGAGGGAGGAGGGGAGGGCTAGGGTGGTGGGTTTGGGTTAGAATAAAAGACAGAAAACTGTACAAGATCAACAATTAAAATAAAAATTAAAAAAAAATTAAAAAAATGCATACAACAGTGTTTTAACATTATATAAAATATATACTATATAATGAAAAATATAAGACAATTTTAAGTAGGAAATTATTAGTATTAATGTCATTAGTATTAAAGTAATAAAGTGTTAATGAATTCATTTATAAGTTTTATTTTACAACTGAAGAAATAACTACAAAATGCCTTCTCCAAATAAATCATCTTATTTCTGTGACCGAAACTCATATATGTGAAGCTTGATTTATTCTCTAACATAGCTTTTCTTCCCATTGTCTTTTCCTCCTCAATCTTTGGCACAAGACAGAAGACTTGCACAAGGAAAATATCATACTATCTTACAATTTTAATGTTCGCTTATCACCAGCCAGGAGAGAGTCAACCTTGTAAGTTTGCTCATCATACTCACTGACCAGAAGCTGAGAGGTTCAACAGAAAAACACGCAAATGAGCAGCAAACCTTATCCAGTTTACTTGCCACATAAAGATTTAGTGTTGCCTTCCTGTAACATAAGATTTTGTCTTGAAAATAGAAAATAAATCCGGCTGGTGATTATAGGAGGCTCTCCTTCGGTGGGTAAAGCTATCAACTATTTCCAAATGTGCATTTGGAAATTTATGTGCTTTTTATGGTTAGCAAAATATATGCCAAACTCTTTATGCAAATTATGTCTTCCTGTGTGCTCCTGGACTGATGAGAGAGAAGGAAGGTAAAATAAGAATAAAAAAGATGGATGGGACTGTTTTATTAAAGAAGTGAGATTAGAAACAGAACTGTGGCCAGTATACTCATCTTTACAAATCATAACAAAGGTATCATGAGACTAATACCTCTGCATAAAGAAAAAAAGATTCTACACTTACCTACTTGCTATTTGAAAATGCATATTTACTTTTTATTACACTCAATATAAAAACAAGCAAAAACAAGACATTTGTTAATCACTTTAATATATTATTTGCTTCATTTGCCAACAATGATCACAGAATGTTTTGTATAAAAAATTTTAGGACAGAACTAATATGTAGTATTAATCACATTGGCCAACTCAATGTTCAAGTTCTTAAAGCCATTGTGTGATAAATCTATGTCTTGGGTAAGTCACTTAATGTTTTTCACTCTCACTTTTCTTATTTATAAAATAAAACTAAAGATTCTTCTGGTCCAGGGATGTGCTTAGTATTAATGTTTCATCTGAATATACTGTAATTTCTCTTAGAAAACAGAAAGTAATTGCTGTTGTTCACAGAATTGGCTAATATTAGACAATTCTAGTCACTTAAGTACTATCAATGTGGCAAAATACATAGCCACACCTCACTTTATGGCACTTCTCTTTATTGCACTTCACAGATGTTACTTTTTTTTTCCAAACTGAAGACAAAACACTCCACCAGCAAAGAAGATCGATGACTTGCTTTTCAGCGATCTTAACTTTATTGGAGTTGTCAGGCACAGAACCCAGAATCGCTGAGGTGCACTGGTATCTCCAGTGTTTAAAATGATGACCATGAGGAAGAAGGGACAACCTTAGTAGGTGTTCCTCCATAGATTTTCCTGTGATAGTGGAGTGGGCAAAAAGGAGAAGCTGGATTGAAACCTTTCCAAGTAATCAGTTCTTAAATGCAGACATATCCCCAAATGGAATTAAATCTTTCAGGACCAACTGTAGCCCCTGTCTCTGTAAATGGTTATGCCCAGCCAGAATTGCTCTCCCTCGTGGTTATCATAAGAAAGATTCATGCAATGATTATATTCAGTCATATAGAAGATCTTCCCCCCAACAACTTTGGGATTCCTTAAAATACTAAGAGAAAAAACAAGTTTGTCATGTTGATCTACTTGGTGGCAGAGTTCAAATGTATCAGAGTTCAAAGGTATCTTCAAACATTTGACAATCAGACTTAAAAAAAATATATTGGCCTCAAGTTGTTGTAGTATGGTTTGTACATGTACAGAAAATTCATCTATTTACATTTCTTGTGATTTCTCTTATACAATAAACTAAGAAAAAACAAGGAAAGCAATTAGAATGAAAATTTACCTACAATAATCCATTAAAGTGCTACATGCAAGATAGTTTAATACACATTTTATTCAATTAAAACACTTTAAAATGTGCAAAAACACTAATTTTAATGTTAATGATTAAACTAAACATTATGAGTAAATTATAAATATATAACATGTCTTCTTTCCTTAAAGGAAATCAATGGAAATAGTAAAAGTTGGAACTATTAAAAATCAGTACACCACACCAAATTATTGGTACACCAAATTATTGGTATGGTATAAACTAAAACTAGTATGAAAGTTTGTAACTAAAAGCTGAGTGAAAATTGCCACAATTCAGCAAGCTAGACTTTGGAATTGGAAGACCTACATGTGAAGTATGTGTATTGTTTCCTTATGTTTAAAATTAGTGTAATAAAGCATTCGGTAAGCTACAACTTGTTATCTGTATAACATTAGGCTAGTCGCTTACTTCCTGAGAGTTCTGTCTTTTATTATCCATGTTTTCCACATTTTGAAGGACAGGGCATAAAAGCAGAACTCACTTCATGTGATTGTTGAAAGGATTAAATAAAATAACAATATCAAATACTTACATTGGGGCTTAGGGCAGTCTGTCCCAAAGTACATTAAAATAGCACATTGTTTATTTTGAATTGAAGTTACTTGAAAAACAACAGGTGCAAAAAAAAAAAAAAAAAGCATTACCACAACAAAAATATGACCCTCCTTTATTGCCCTGAAAATAGGAAATAAATCTCTCATGTAAAAGGTGCCCTCCCCATACCAGGAGTTAAAGAGATATCCTTATCATCAAAAATAGGAAATTCAGGGTCAAGAAGGCTGTGTAAGTAAACTTTGTTACTCATTTATTAATTCAACACCCAAGCCTAGGTTTTTTTTGTCTTGTATCTTTGTGAATTTATGGTTTCTTTGTTAAAAAATATAAAATATGCCTGCTTTGGTCATTTCTTTAGGTTCCATTTCTGTGAGATCTTTGTAGATACAAATTAAATTTGTTTTTTTCCCCTCATGTTAATCTGTCTCACAGCAATTTAATTCTTCCACCAGCCAGAAGAACCTACAGGGGTAGAATGAAAAATTCTCCTTCCCAGATGTATAGTATCTGAAACATGCTGTATTCTCAATGAAGCGTATTATCACAGCCGTTTCCCCCCTCCACACACACGCACATTCACTAAGTGCTAGTCGTTTATTTTGATTATTGTTACCCACCCAGTTTATAAGGAATTTAGTTCTGCATTTAGATTTGCAGACAAATTTGTATCTGATGCCATTGTCACCGCTTTGCTTGTCAAACGCAAGCCAAACAAGTAAGCTCACTGCTGGCTAGAACATGATACAATTAAATCATTCTGTTTTTTTTCTTTCTTGCAATGCTGTTATTATAAGTAATACAAGCATTTTGAACACAATTTTAAGGTAGAATATCTTAAATAAGCTTAGTATCTAAAGTTTTTGACTTTTGAATTTCCTTTTAAAGTAAACAATCCTTAATTATATTAAAAACTTCATATTAGAAAAGCACAAAATAAATAATTGAATATAAAGAAAACGGATAATTAAATAATATAACAACAATAACATGAGCTGTTTTAGTCATGGAGATAGCATGCATCCAGCTATATGGGTGATTGACTAAGTTTATGGAAAAATTACTTCTATTAAAGAAAAGAAAAAAATGAAGGTCTTAAGAATTGAACAAAAGAGTACGATTAAATGCTAGGCACAGGTCTTTCAAACACTTATCCTGATTAGTTAAAATTTTAGCCTGATTAGAAAAAAGTACCTGCCTTTGGAAACTCAAGTAATGAAATATGCAGTTTGATCAGTAAATCACGCACAAACTCAGCTGCTTCAGTATGCAGCTCACCCATTTAATTATACAGAAGACCGAGGGAGGAGCCCAGCTGGGCCTGTAAATTATGAAACGGGATGAGCCATGGATGCATCTTTATTAAAATGATTACACATCCTGTCTCTTACATGCAAATCTCAGTGAACACTATCAGATAATCAGTTTATTTCTGTGCCTTTTCACCACCATCTGCCATCTTCCAAATCTAGCAATAAAAGCATGCAAGATAACAGCAAAATTTTATAGATAAGTAAGTCCCCCTAATTATCTAGGTCTTTGCAGGAAAAACAATACACAATCCATGATGGGAGGATTGTTGTACTGGTTTGTTCACAAATAATCAGACCTCCATTGGAGCAGGGAGAGGAGCAGGCTTCAACTGGGACTCGGGTGGCAACTCTGCCTAGTATAGTACTCGCTGTCAGAATGCAAGTAAGTTAAAAACATATAGGTTCCTAAACTTTTGTACTGTATAGAATAGTAACATTAAGTACCAATAACAAAGATTGGATTAGCAGATGCAAACTTTGACATTAAAAAAATAAACTAGAAAATGAAGCCAACTACCTCCTTTTATACTATAACATCCAAAACATAAGAAACATCTAATATTAAAATAATTAACATGGTTTTAAAATTTTTTTTAAATAAATTGATTCATGAAGAAGTGACTATGTTATTCCCATTTTCTTATTCCTACAGGTCATTTATCTATATTTTTGGATGGTTGAGACCATCATCACAAACTATTCCTCATTTGTGGATTAGTGTTTTGGAAACACAGATTGAAACACCTTGTAAAAATGGTTATAATTATGTTTATTCTTAAAATATTGACACTGGGTAGAAATCAAATAACGGATGCAATGCACTTTGGAAAATGCACAGTAGGTACAGAACGACTGTGAGTTATTTTTTGGCCCATTTCTGGAGGTAGTATAACATAGTTAAAAAAAAGTGTTTGCCCACCCCATGTCCAAATTTCTTTAGTACTCATTAGCTGTACCGACTTGGGAAAGTTTCTTTCTCTCACTAATCTTCTAATTCTTCTACTTTTTCAACACGTTTAAAGTGTTGTTGAAAATTTGATTAAATAAAAATACAACAACATTTCTGATAAAATACGTTGCCCACAGCAGGTAATCAATTATGCTTTGTGGGTTCCATTCCTCCTCTTTTCTCAGCCTTAGTTTCTTTCCATCAAAATGCCTATATAGTAACAATAAATGCATGGGTTTTATGAGGGTGGAAATAGCAATATTTATTTATTTTTATTTTGCTATTTTTGCTACTATCACATTAGTTTAAACAGCTATAAGATTATTAAACCAAAGTTTCTGATCTACCATTTGAAAATTTTTCATATTGTCTTTGTACATCTTTGATTTCACTGCAAATATCCCATTTGGAAATTTTTGTTGAAACAAATTTACATTAAGAAGGACATATATGAAGTAGCTCTGAAACTGAGTTTAGCAACTGTCATTTTTTATTTGTTTTGTTTTCTGATAATGATTCAATTCTTTGGAATTGAAAAAGTAAGAAGAAAACAAAAGTAAAGCTAACAGAGGGGGTTGGGCTCTGCAACTATTTCATTGACAAGTCTTTGGTGAGTTTGCGTGGATGCTCCCTGTCGGCGTTACTTTGGTTCTATATTACAAGAGAGATTCAATAAACTGAGTCTTAGTCTTTTTTTCCATAAAACCTTTACAGAGCACAGTAGAACTCAAAGAAAATGTATAACTGACTCACAGAAACTATACTAAGTAGAATTATTTATGACAGAACAAATTTCAAACCTTCTATCCACTTAAAAGATAGATGAAGCTATCTCTTAAGCATCTTATGACCTGAACATAAAAAAGGTACCATTTTAAAAGACTTTATTTATTTATCTTTAGAGAGAGGGGAAAGGAGAGAGAGAGAGGGAGAGAAACATCAGTGTATGGTTGCCTCTCACACATCCCCAACTGGGGACCTGGCCCACAACCCAGACATGTGCCCTGACTGGGAATTGAACCAGTGACCCTTTGGTTCGCAGGCTGGCACTCAATCCACTGAGCCACACCAGCCAGGGGGGAAAAAAAAAAAGTACCATTTTATTAAAACAGTACCTAACCTTATCTGCTTTGCCTTAAGTAAGTAAGTAAGTAAGTAAGTAAGTAAGTAAGTAAGTAAGTAAGTAAATAACTATCCCTTTTCCTTTATACTTAACCAAATTTCACTTAGCTGTGGGATCCTAATAGAAATACTACTTTTCCCTGTTTTCTTCAAAAGCAGATAGCTTTTGTCCTCCTGCATGTTTATGCTTTCTGCTATACACTCTGACTATTTCCTTTAAGCTACGAAAGTATATAAGCTGATTACGCTGGCAATCAAGCTTTGGAGTTGACCTTTAAGGTAGCACACTGACATAGATGTTAATTGGTGGATATGAGACGAGGAATAGTAGCCTTTGTTCTCAGAGAGATTATGAGACCTCATTGCTAATTACACAAATGACTTCACCATAAGTCAGATCAAATGTTCTAAAAGTAGGGGTTTTATTCCAAGACCCCCAGTGGAGGTCTAAAACCTCAGATAGCACCATACCCTATACATAGTATGCTTTTTTCCTGTATGTATACACATACAGTTAAGTTTAATTTATAAATGAAGCACAGTAGAAGTAAACAGCAATAAATAATAATAAAATTGAGTAATTATAACAATATACTGTAATAGAGGTTATGTAGGGACATGCCTAGGTTGCAGGTTTGATCCCTGGGCAGGGTGCATATGACAGGCAACTGATCAATGTGTCCATCTCACATTGATATTTTTATCCCCCCATCCCTTCTAAACAAGCAAATAAACAAATACATAAATATTTTTTAAAAAGTTGTGTGAATGTGTTACTGTAGGTAGTTAGCTAGGTATTAATAAAGGAAAGAGAGCAAAGGGGATTAGATATTGAGCTTAATAACTGTGAAGCATGGACTTGTTTTCTTCACTAGGAAGCTTTAGCTTCACATCCCCGGAGATCACAGCATCGCTCCCCCAAGGGGATTAATACTCCTCCCTTCCCCCCTTCTGATACTGGATTGTTAGGAGGGCAGGGGGAGGTGTTTGATCATAGAAGCCCATCAGTCTAATTATGGGGTGGACTTATTAAAAGCCCATGAAAGTTTGAGAAGTTCATTGGTTATTTTTAAAAGCATCTGGTCTATCCCAGGCCCAAGCTCATATAATCCCAGGAAAACAAAGCTTGCTCGCTCACTCTCTCTCTCCTGCC
Source organism: Glossophaga mutica (assembly GCA_039655065.1). Classification (NCBI taxonomy): domain Eukaryota; kingdom Metazoa; phylum Chordata; class Mammalia; order Chiroptera; family Phyllostomidae; genus Glossophaga; species Glossophaga mutica. The sequence continues at coordinate 29,126,096 of CM077308.1, forward strand.
CCCACCTAGTAATGCACTTGCTCTATGCATTAGCGTGTTTTCTCTTGCTTGGGGGCATGTGGCCATGTGGCTCTAGCAGCTACTGGATCTGCAGCAGATGGTGTGAGCTCCAAAAGACTAAGCTTTGATATGAAGCAGAAACTCTGGACACTGGCTTTCATTTTGGCCTTACTGAGGAAACACTTGGACTTTCTTTTCTTTCTTTCTTTTTTTTTATGGTGGGATGGACAGAGATGGGACATTAGGAACCCAGGAGTCAGCTTCTATTTTCACCCCCAAAATTCACCTTGCCACACCACAATCTCCCATGTGTGGATCCTTGGAATGCTTTCCTCGTGATCCATGAAAGAGCCTAATTTCCACTGGCCACAAATGTGGTCACTTATTTCAGGAGAGCTTTTGCTGAAGTCTTGATATACCCATAGATCAGTGTTTTCTAGCAGAACATGCTGCTGTCAATCAGAACACATTTTTGTTCATGTCTCCCACCCACAAATGTGATGCCTTTTCAATTGTAACTAAGCATTTTTTTTACACACTGCAGCCTTAACTTACAAAGTTTGAAATGCAACAGCAAAACTAACACATATTTGGTTTTCTTTTTTTCACAAATTTACAGATAAAAGATTTTTTCTTAACATAGATCCTAGCAACCCAAGCATGCAGTTTTTCTCTTCTTATTAATTTGAGAACTTTTACCTTTTTAATTAAAGGAAACACTTTTTTGGCTTCTCTTTGACATATCTAAATTGCCAGTATCACTACTTTTGCACTTTGGGGCCATTATTAAGTAACATAAGGGCTACTTCAGCACAAGCATGGTGATACCTTTGATGGTCAGTCTGATAACTGAGACTGCCACTAAGTGACAAAGGGCAGAGAACTTACACAGCATGGCGATGCTGAAAAGAGGAATGGATCCTGTCCGGGTGGGAGGGAGTGGGGTGGTTCAGGATTTTATCATGCTACTCACAATGGTGCATGACTTAAAACTAATGAATTGTTTATTTCTGGAACTTTCCACTTAATATTTTTGGATCATTGTTGACAATAGATAATGAGCACTGCAGAAAGTAAAACCATGATTAAGGGGGTTTCTCTTATCTGGAGAAAAATGGCTAGAACCTGCGTAATTTGGAAAATTCAACTGGAATAGTTACTAAAGGAAAACATGTGTGTGTGTTCAGTTTAAATTGTTTGAAGCACTTACAACTCCCAGGAAAAAATTGAGAGAGGTGAAAAGCAGAGCATGAGAAAGGATGAGAGGAAGCCCTTATTCTAACTAAAATTTATTTAATAGTCAATATTCTTTCCTTTGGCTAAAAGGCTACAGGTACACTTAAGGTATAACACTACTCAGAACCAAAGAAGTGTAAGTATAAACACTAACACTAAAGTGACAATCTCTCCTGACATTTCACAATAAAGCCCTGGCTAAAAATAAGCTAAGTTAAAGAATGAAATTTAATCCTATCAACAGGCAATGGCAATTTCAGTGTGTGTGGATGAGACAAGAAATTCATATGGACTAGCGAGTCCTGTGGAGGAAAAGGGACGACGTGACTTTTCTCTCAAGAAGAGAAAAGCCATGGCCCTTGCCGTGACAGGCCTTTATTTCTTTTCTGGGCACATTATGTGATGGTCCTCATTTACTATGCACAGGTTCGCTTTAGGTGGTTACCTTTTAGAGAAAAACAAAGGAAATGATGCTGCTAATCACATCACAGAAGAAAGACATTTGCAAATGCAAAGGGAAAAGTGGTTGAACTTGTTACACTTCATGCTGGGGAGTTTTAGCACAGGTTTTAGGAAGTTACAGTAAGTACTTGCTATCTCAATTCAGGGTGAGGGAGTTTTAGCGAAAGCAAGTCTCAAAGTGGCCTAGATACATTGCAGGCCTGATTCCCCACGGGAGAATCTATCTGTGAGTGTGAGTCCTGTCTGGGCCCATACCACACAGAACGGTCTCCTATAAGCATGTTTCATTTTTGTTGAGTAATCACAAAAGTGAATAAATAGCCCAACTTATTTCTAAAAATTTCATTTATTGCATAGTTGTATTGTAACTGCAGTAATAAATTAAAAATAAAACACATTTATTATTTTAGCATTAGTTACTTTTATTCTCTGGGTTCTCAAGTTCCTTATCCATATTCCTGTGCATACACATTAAACAGTATAAATCACAGTGCTTACTCTTTTATATTCTATTTTCATACATATAAATGTTTTCCATGTTGCTTTGTGGGTTATATATTTATATTTTAAGTTTCTGAATAATATTCTATTAATTAAAAATAATTTGTCAAAAATATAGTTCTCCAGTCATGGAAATGCTAGGGTTTTTTTTAAATTATTAAAGTTAATATTGTGATAAACATCAGTCTGCATGTTACAAGCCTCTTCTATAACTTACGTTATTTGATTTCTGACATTTTCTATATCATTAATGCTAAGCTGTTAACTTCTGCAGGGAGACATCTTGCTTTATTCCCCATTATGTCTGCTGTAACTTGCACTTCTTACACCCCTAATAAATGTTTGATAATGTATTTTTTCCTTTACATCATTCATAAGAATAGGAAAAACAGGAGAATGAAGAATCAATATTGCATGAAAGGGAAATAAATGCTTTTTATGGGTAGCATAAGGGTCAAGATATGGCGATTTAATTTACTACATAGAACAAACATTTATTTAGCAGTGACCATGTCACAACATTATGCTAGAAATTAGAAATTTTGAAACAAGCTGCCTTAAAAGAACACATAAACCAGTTAATAATTATCTTTATTTTTTCCTTCTTTCTTAATAGTCATTGATACCTATCCAGAGGCTTATTGCTTTCTCATGATATAGGCAGGGTGTATCCCAAGGACATTTGGCATAATGCATGCTCTGCCCTATCCCACTTACGGGCATGTGAACAAAGGTAGGTCAATTGGATGCTCTGAATGTTGAACAGAGTATGGAGCATGTACAATGGGTTGTGTACATTCATTCCAGTAGAGGACGTTGCCAAGGTTTCCCAGTTACAAGACTTTTCTTCTTGCCATCAAGCTTCTGGAACTACCTTTTTTCCAATCCATTCCCAGGCTGGTTTCTTCCAACCTTTCCTTGATACCATAATATCATTATGTTTTTCTCAATAAACTCCTTTAGTCTAACTTGTCCACAATCAGTGTTTTTCTTGTAACCAGAAAAGCCTGTTGAAACCAAAAATCAGACCAGTAAGCCCAAAAGGGGAAACGTGGAAGTGCTCTGGAAGAACTGTACACTGGGAAACCACAAGAGGGAAGCCTAAGCCAGTTTACAGACAGACACTACAGCCTAGCCAAGACAGATGGACGGTCCATTTCAAAATCTTTACTAGTTCAAAATATATGTAAAATAAATACAAATTATCATTTCAATGAACATGCCTGTGTTTGTTAATTGTATTTTCTCCAGCCAACATTGTGCATTTAAAGAAATTAATCTGGCTGTTAATGGAGAATAAGAAGGAAAGAATATGTCTAATATATAAAGTGTCTTTGTCAGTTTTATTTTAAAATTTATTTTTAATTTTTTTCATGCCGAGATGAAAATCCTTGAAACCATGTAGAGAATTAAGAGGGTTGAACCGATGATGGTGGTGCACATGAAGAGAGTGGACAGGCACGAAGAATGACACTGGAACTTTCCTTCTTCAGTAAGTGCTGCCCTATCAGCAGCTGGCATGCCCACCAACTGACAGCACTAACATTATCTCAGCTCCCTAACTTCAAAAGCACAATTACTGGTATAGTTGACAACACTGTATTACGTAACTGAAATTTGCAAAAAGAGTACAACTTAAATACTCTGACAAAAAAGGAAAGATAAAGAAAAGAGCTGTATGAAGTTATGGGTGTGTTATTTAACTCGATAATAGGAACTCTTTCACATCGTATACAGATATAAAATCATTCCATTGTACACTTAAAATATCTTACAATTTTATCAATTATACTTCAATAAAACTGGGGGAAGCCAAATATGAATTCAGACAATGATAAGTAATTATTTACCACTTCTCTATTCTCATGCTTTCCCCACAATATGAGAAACGAAGATAAAAAGTTAAATTTCTTTAAATTCTGAAAGATATTGTTTGTTGATTAAAGAGTGACTTGTGACTTGTTATTAAACAAAAATGAGCATATTTTGAAAATAGATCTTTTCTGAAAATGGAAAGGCTATTCTGAAAATAAATGTTATTTCCTCTCTTACATCATTATCAGAATGAGATACCACTGACTTTGGGGAAAGAGAATGAGTTTTAGAGTACGAAAAAAATGTGTATTCTGACCTGGTTTAGCAATTAACAGTAATGGGATCCCAGTGAAACCCCAACTACTCAGAGTCTTGTTTTCTTCCTCTGTTAAATGGGGACAAGAAGACCTTAACTGTTTGGACTTTCTTCTAAATGGATGAAATGAGCATTCAATACCTGGCATTTGGGAGACACTGCAGTGTAGCAACTGTTATTTGAGGACATTGTTTATCTGAATAAATAGACAGTTCTACCTTCCTCTGGGAAGGTGTTGGCCAGAGGAGATGAAAAACTCCTTTCAGTAATCTAATTAGTAACATTTTACAGACTCATTCCTTGAACTATGAATGTATTCTAGGACCCAGTGTCAAAGCTATCCATTTAAATGTTTCCTTAGTAGAGCGTCTTAGGGTTTCATTTGTATATTCTGCTAGAAAAGCTCAAAGACAAGCATTTAAAATTTGTCTGAGGATCAATGTTAGGTATTCTAAAATTTTCACTCAAATAAAGTGTTTCATAAATTGATCATACCAGAAGTCATAGTAGAGTACCTGTCAAATCCAAATTTTCAGGAAAAATGATGTCTTGGCTCCTCCCCTTGTCCTGCTTTAAATGCATAGCCTGCAAATTATACCTTGTTTTTCTCTAATTGTATTGGCTTTGTTCTATACTTTAGTACATATTTTACATAACAAAGGAAATGTAATAAGTGATATCTAAAATTCTTTAGAAGGAATATGAACCTCAAAAAGTAAAATAGCCAGTCATACTGGGAAAAATAAGGTTATTCATAGGTGAACCATAGGCAAGTCTGAAGAAACAAAGTAAAGTTGCTTTATTAGGTTTTAGGGGGAAACTGGGGAGGGTTGTTTTGAATTAGCTTCAAAAATGGAAAAAAGGAAGTTTATGTTAGGAATGACTGAAAAAAAAGTTGTATTAACTTTGACCAAAATATTTATTATTAAAATGTTCTTTTTTCTAAGACATATATAACTTTCTTTTGATTGGTTTTTAGATTTTATTATCTAATATGCTGAGATTCTTTGAAAAGGATTTGGATTTAATTAATCTTGGATTATGTCTGTGTGTGTGTGTATAAATTCAATGTTAAGAAAAAGAGAAAATAGCAAAAAATAGAGTTCTCCTTAAAATTATTTGGATTACTCTAATATCTAGTAATACATAATGATATTGTGATCCCTTTCCATGCATATCTAAAATGAAATAAAATTCCACAAAAGTTTAATTAACATTGCTATATCTTTTTGAAGCTCTTGGATGAAAGCTACTAACAGAGTATAATAATTATAATTATTATTCTAAGAAAAGCAGATTTCAATTTGCTTCTCAATAGCCAGGGATCCAAGACTTGAGGGTGTGGGATACTACATATCAGGAGAGCTGGTTATATTAGGTGCAAAGAGATAGTTCAAGTAATATATTGGTAATATTCACTCTTAATTTCATTACCAATGGAACTCACCAAAAATCACAAAATATTTTTTTGTGCTAATAGTTAAATTAAGTGACATTCAGTGGGACTGTCTCAAGGTTCTATTTGATTTAAATTGGAATAAGTGAATAAGGAAGGTGGATACAGATAATTTTGTATTATATTCCACACACAGAAGATACTTAAAATAGTGGTTATAATGAAACATTAGTAAATAACAAAATTTTCCCATTGATTTTGGATAAGTAAAGAAAGGCAGAACTTTATAGATTTATGTATTTAAAATTATATTAATATTTCAACAATTATTGAAAGTTCTTAGGGAGCACTGTGCTAGATACTGAAATACATACACATATTCAAAAGAAGCTACTCTGTTTTACATTCAAAGGAGAGGAGAAATGTTATATAATGGATCAATTTCTAGCTAATAGAAACTATACCAATTTATGATAAATTATTATGTCATATTACATACCATAGTTTCAAAGTCCAAAATATTGTATATAATTTAATCCAAAATTCAGGAGGGGTCATATAAAAAAGAAATATTTTAAAAATATATTTTTCTCTTTCTCTCAAAAAAAAAAATCATTCCCTTCTTTACGAATGTAGACAAGAAAGACGTTTCTGAGAATTAGTCCATCATTCACAGAATTTGAAACCAGAATATCTGAAATTGAATTCCAAGCTTCAATATTTGATTGGTTTTGTACCATTTCAGCAAGATACTTATTCTCTGTGTTTTAGTGTTCTCATTTGCAAAATAAAGATAATAACATAACTTATTAGTATGAGTACTAAACGAGTTTGTTCAAGAAAAGTGATTAGAATACTACTTTCTGCATTGGGAGTTTCTAGCAAATAATTTTAAATTAATATTTAGCTATTATTATTAGTGGGTATTAAGAAAATGATAGATACATTTTATATGATAATATATGAGATACCTATGCATATAGTGGGACAATGTTTTTTAAGAGATTGGGAAACAAGCAAACATAAATACTAAGTGCTCAAGCAATAAGAATTCAATTTCACACCTATGTAGTTCATAAATACTAAAAAGGAGTGCAGACTGCATCGTATAAAACTGATGATGAACCTCCCACAGGTTATCAAAACGGCAAAGTAACAGTTACCGGACAATTAAATTTGGTGATTGAGGAGGAGCATTCTCTATGAAAATGAACTTGTAACGAACTTGTCTCCCAAGACCTCTAATAAGTCCTAATTCTTCCAAGAAACCTTAAAGCACTTTATATATTCTAAAACCTAGAGATGAGGTGGAGGCAGTTCCTGGATGTAAAAACATGAAAGACTGGGGCTTCCTCTGAGAGCCTTGAACTCTCAGGGTGATCTACCATCAGCTCCCAGAAGTTCCTCTGAGTTATGTGGAAGTGTTCCTACTGATAGCGACTTCAGCAGCTTCTGCTTCAGGTGAACTGACCTCAAGTACCTGCATTTGCCTGTCTCATCAGTTTTCAGTGTGGAGGTTTGTCCTGTGATCGCAACACTTCAATGGATCTTTAAAAAAGTCTTTGGGTTTTAGTTTGTTCAGCTACTTTTGTTGTTGTTGTGAAGCTGGGAGACAGGATGTCCCAACCCTTTACATGTGGGGTTAGAAATCCGACGTCCTGACACCTGTTTAAGTAAATGTTTAGTCTTCAATATATTTACCACATATTCATACAAATAATTTTCCCTTCTTCATGCTTGCTAAATAATGTTGCAGTAGCCTGATAACAGCTAAGAGCTGTGCTCCCAGTGGCTTGCTATAGCAGGAAAAGCTTTATTTGGAGGCCTTGGCTGACTAGCTGGTCCTCTTGGAGATGGTGTAGTCTTTGAACCCTAGAGAGCAAGAAATGTTCTTTGCAGATGCTGATCTTTATTGTTCACTATGTAACATAGTAATGGAAAAGCAGCCTGGGATGATTTGTCTTCCGATTTTGCACATATTTCTTGCCCAGGGTGAAAACAGGTCTGTATTTTAAAGGTGTGTAGTGATGGTGTTTTATTTTCTGGAACAAGAAAAAGGAGCCTTTCTATCACCTGTCCTAAATCTGGAATGATGATTAGAATTCTATAAAAAAGCACAACTTAAAAGTTTTTACATGGGTAAGTTCTGAATTAGATGATGAGGAAGAATAATGCAAAAAAAATCTCTTATGCTCTTCATTTTTGTACAGCTCCCACTATTAAAAATACTTACAATGTTAATAAAATATAACCAAAAATATAAATCTGAGCTCAAATGAAAGTGACATCTAGACATCAAAATATTGAGGGACATAAAGAGACAAGGCAAAGAATACTCATGAGTTTTGGAGAAATTTGAATGACTAGTTATCATTCATGTAGGGAAAGAAGCTGTGGCCTTGGGGATCAGAGAGACACAGAAGAGTATTTTATGTCCTGAGACTAACAACTAAGTCTCTGTACAAGTTAGAACAAAGGTATGACCCCATTACTGCACCCGCCGCATCAGTAAAGCCATATGGCTACAGTATCTGCTTGGTAAAATAACATATCAAGCCAATACAGCCCTGCTTAATATGTGCCAGGTATAAACTTCTTAAAACACCCTCAATTGTGTCCTTTTTATAAATCCCCCATTTAAATCACCAGTTCTTGAGGGTTGAAACCACGACATAGGTCAGTGCCAGTCCCTGGTATTCAAATCATACTTGGCATATGAAAAAAAATCTTTAAAAGCAGCTATAATAGAAGCAGCTACTGTGGTCACAACACATGCATTAGAAATTGGACAGACATGTCCTTGCTTCTCACTGATTTTGCCTTTCAAGTTGTCTAAGACAGTGCAAGCATCTGATGGAGGGGTAATGACACATGCTAAGGAGAATGCTAAACAGAATTAAGTAGCACATACGAGTTGACTGTATTTTAAGTTAACCATCTTGTGTTTGTTACTCCTATAATTATTAATACATTTTAATTTATAAATATATAAAGACAAACTTTTTCACTTTGTCTATCTTGTTCAACATTGTACATAGGACTAACTGCATTACTTTCTCAATGAAAGATTTAACACACAAAAAATATTATTATGGCAGTCAAAGAAAGTTATAAGCTATTTTCTGGCAAGGAAACATAAAATAAAATAGATTGGATTACTGTTTCTATGGGAATCATTTTGGCCGGCCCTTCCTTTTCTCCCATGAGAAGCCAAAAATTCTCATAGTCCTTGTCAAGAGTAAAGTCAAATAGCTGGCACTGAGCAATTTAAACATGCTCTCCTTTGTGTAATGCTGTGAGATAATGGGGATAGAGTCAGTGTGGTAGGGTCCTGACTTGGGCAGCATCCAAAGCCTATGTGGCTTGGAAAGGAAGGCATTAAATGGTCATATCAGGCAAGAAGCAACAAAGGTTATTATGTGGTTGATGACATATTGTCTTTATTCAAGTCTTCACTCTTCTTACCAAAGCACTTAAGAAGGTGGGTCTGGATGGAGCTGGAGGGCATTATGCTAAGTGAAATAAGCCAGATCTAAAAGACAAATACCACATGATCTCACCTATAAGTGGGACCTAATCAACAAAACAAACAAGTGAGCAAAATAGAACCAGAGACATTGAAATAAAGAACAAAGTGACAGTAACTGGAGGGGTAGGAGGAGGGGATAATTAGAAAAAAGGGAGAGGTCATCAAGGAATATGTATAAAGGACACATGGACAAAGCTAAGTGGGGTAGGATCCAGGGTGGGAGCTGAGGATGGGTGCTGGCTGGAAATGGAAACAACTGTACTTGAAGAACAACGGAAAAATCAGAAGAAATTGGATCTGAAGCAGTCTTAAAGTATAGTTTGCTTAATTGATCTATCTTAATTAATAAATTAAAAAAATAAGATATCACTGCACTTCGATGCTGAAAATTAGCAGCATGCTCTAATTAAGCTTGGCTTCCCAAGTCCCAGCAGGTGGGTCTGAGCATTCACTGAGCTACATAACTGTATGGTCATCGTATACTTCCTGGTGTAATTGTTTGGGATCTCTAGGTCATTGTTCCCCTTGAGAGTCATTAGAACCAAATTTCACTTGATGATAATATTTGCTGTAACCTTAATAGGATATAATTTACCCTGGATCTTACAACGGAAATCTTACATTTTGACCTGCCTCTGTCTCCCCACAACCACCCAACAGTTCCTTCCAGCCCACTCTGCCCTTATTAAAATGAAATTCAAATTGTTTCCATACAAGATTTGTATAATCAAATTCCAACTATTTCCCTAATATTACCTCTTACTCACACACCATGTCCAGACCATATTTTTTTTATGTTTCCTCTTCCTCAAATACAACTACCTCCTTTTCATCTCAAGCCCTTTGAGCCCCCTGCCTGGAACATTCTCCTTGTATAATTCACATTCCACTTAGTATTTATGTCTCAGATCAAGTATCATCATGATGATCCATGCCTGATCACTCTCGCTTGCTGCATTCCAGCCTATAAGACATTATCTATCACATTTCCTTAATTGTTGTCTTACTGAGCTCACTACTGTTCTGCTTTATCAAAAATATTTATTTATGTGTTTGCCATCCAACTTCCTCCCTTAAGCTGTAATTTATTTCAGTGCAAGTACTTTTTTTGTCATGTTTTCTCTCCTTTCAACAATAATTGGCAGATAGAAGGCACTCAGTAAATTAAAAATAAATGTACTTATGTTGTTTTAAAACAGATGCTTATAATTTATCATGCCATTCTGTATTGTAAGTATTATAAACAAAAGTTTAACTTAAATTACAATAAAAACTGCTGCAGAACAGGTTTGTAAGTTAATGTAAATGTATTGTAAATATTATAATCAAATTTTAAACTCACATGCTAAATTCCCTTGTGCTGCAGAGATGTATGTCTCATAAAACATTAAGTGAAAAGTACTTCAAGAACAATTTGGTAGCTAAAAGAGAAATTTTAGAATGGTAGTTTAGGGGAGATAACAGTTTATTTAGATTTTGAGTTGTGGTAGAAAAAAGCAATTTCTCTAAGAGATAAAGTCAGTCATGACCCTAACTCCTAGTTTCCTAGCAAATGGAAGTCAACACATGGCAGAGTGAATTTATACCTTTAACTATTTACATGATAACACAACGTCCCCACCATGATGTAGGTGCAAACTCAGCCACTGACAATGGAATGATCAGGAGCAAAGAAGACTGGAAAAGTTTAACGTTTCTCATTATTAAAAGAGTTGTACAGACACTGCAAAGTCACTTAACATTATGGCTCTCATTTTTATAAGATCAGTTTGGTCTTTTCCAGATTTAAACAGGACTAACCTGTTTATTGCTCTCAGTGTATTAATTCCTGTGTCCTTTTATATATTCAAAAATAAATAATTTGGTTCTAGTTGTTCTGTTAGGTAATGGCTGTTGCAGAAAGAGTTATAGTTTCATAACTCTCAGGTCGTAGGAGTCTATGTCAGTCGCCTCACTTCTCTGTGTTTCAGGTTCATTAGCTATGTGGACGTGGAGAAGAAAGTTACCTAATGTGAACTGCAAACTGAACTCTCAGTTTTCCATACTCTACACTGCTGTTTATAACGTCAGAGTCAACCAGTGTGGGGAAGTTCCTTGTTCCCTCATTGCCATACTATCACCCCACCAACAGACTGTGACCTGCCTTGACCAATCAGAAGTATACCAAAAGGACCCTTATTTGCATTATACTGACAAATCCAAATGAGCAATTTTGAAACTTCATTTGCATGAATCAGCCTGACATGAGAACAACAGGTAGGAAGTGTTCTTTAAAAAACAGCCTCTCCTTTGTCTCTAAGTTTTTATTTCTTTGAATTTCATTTGGTTCATTTTAAATGTCACTAATTTGGACCTTGCAAAAAGTTTCTCTTTTCTTTTAGGGATACATATAAAATATTTGGCAGCATAGGTGTCTCAGAGCTGGATGCAATATCCAGCTTTTGTTTCTTTCTGAGCAATGATTGCAAACACAGGACATGTTTTACCAGACAGAACCCCTTTTGTCTTCTCTTTAACCACTGTTTAATTTAACTGTCTAATGCAGTGTAATGTACATGTAAAGGGTGCCCATTGCATAAATGAGAAGATTGATACATCACCCAGACTTGACACATGTATAATTAGTGCCTAAATTAAGAAAAGAACACTACCCACAAACCAGAAAGTCTTTTCTCACTCCCTTCCAAATAATGATAGCAAAGACAGTCGTAGAGAAGATTTTAATGGTGGAGAAAAAGGAGATTGCTGAGGGATTTAAATGATAGTTTAAAAGTCAGTGGTTTATTGAAATCATGCCAAGCATTTTCTCCAACCACAAGGGACTGAAACTAGAAACCAACCCCAAGGGGAAAAACCCAAAACCCTCAAAATCGTGGAGATTGAATAGCATGCTATTAAACAATGAATGGGTCAAGAATGAAATTAGGGAGGAAATCAAAAAGTTTCTGGAAACAAATGATAATGAGTTCATATAGACCCAAAACTTATGGGACACAGCAAAGGCAGTCCTCAAGGGGAAGTTTATAGTGATACAAGCCTATCTAAAAAAGATAGAAACATCTCAAACAAACAACCTAACCCTACACCTACAAGAACTTGAGGATCAACAACAAAGACAGCCCAGAGCAAGTAGAAGGAAGGAAATAACCAAGATTAGAGCAGAATTAAATGACATAGAGACTAAAAGCACAATTCTAAAGATCAATGAATCTAGGAGCTGGTTCTTTGAAAAGATAAATAAAATCGACAAGCATTTAAGCAGGCTCATCAAGAAAAAAAGATAGAGGACTCAAATAAACACAATCAGAAATGAAAGAGGAGAGATTACAACTGACGCCACAGAAATACAAAGGATTGTAAGAAATTACTATGAAGAACTAACTGTATGCTAAGAAATTTGAAAACCTAGGTGAAATGGACAAGTTTTTAGAAAAATATAATCTTCGAAAAGTCAGTGAAGAAGAAGCAGAAAGCCTGAACAGACCAATAACAGCTGATGAAATTGAAACACTAATCAAAAAACTCCCAGCACACAAAAGCCCTGGACCAGATGGTTTCACAGGAGAATTCTACAAAGCATTTAAGGAAGAGCTAACCCCTATCCTTCACAGACTATTTGAAAAAATCCAAAATGACGGAAGACTCCCCAACTCTTTTTATGAAGCCAGCATCATCCGAATCCCAAAACCACATAAAGACACAACAAAGAAGGAGAACTTCAGGCCAATATCGCTGATGAACATAGATGCTAAAATCCTGAACAAAATATTGGCAAACCACATCCAGCAATACATTAAAAAGATCATTTACCATGACCAAGTGGGATTCATCCCAGGGATGCAAGAATGGTTCAACATTCGCAAATCAGTAAATGTAATTCATCACATAAATGAAAACAAAAACAAAAATCACATGATCATATCAATAGATGCAGAAAAAGCATTTGATAACGTAAAACGCCCATTTATGATAAAAACACTTAGCAAAGTGGGAATAGAGGGAGCATTCCTCAACATAATAAAGGCCATATATGAGAGACCTACAGCCAACACCATACTCAATGGGCAAAAACTAAAATCTTTTCCACTAAGATCAGAAACAAGACAAGGTTGTCCTCTTTCACCACTTCTATTCAATATAGTATTGGAAATCTTAGCCACAGCGATTAGACAAGAAAAGGAAGTAAAAGGAATCCAAATTGGAAAGGAGGAAACAAAACTATCATTGTTTGCAGATGACATGATAGTGTACATAGAAAATCCTGTAGACTCGGCCAAAAAACTGCTTGACCTAATAAATGAATTTGACCAAACAGCCAGATACAAAGTTAATATCCAGAAATCAAAGGCATTTTTGTATACCAACAATGAAACAGCAGAAGCAGAAATCAAGAAAATAAAATCCCATTTGATATAGCAAAAAGAAAAATAAAATACCTAGGAATAAACTTAACCAAGGAGGTAAAAGACCTGTATGCAGAAAACTAAACAACACTGAAAAAAAAATCAAGGAAGACACAAACAAATGGAAACACATACCATGTTCATGGATCGGAAGAATTAACATCATCAAAATGTCCATATTTCCCAAAGCAATTTACAGATTCAATGCAATACCTATTAAAGTACCAATGGTATATTTCACATAGAACAAACACTTCAAAAACTTATATGGAACCATAAATGACCTAGAATAGCTGCAGCAATCTTGAGAAAGAAGAACAAAGTAGGAGGGATCACAATACCTGATACCAAAATGTATTACAAGGCCACTATAATCAAAACAGCCTGGTACTGGCATAAAAACAGGCACGTGGACCAGTGGAATAGAACAGAGAGCCCAGAAATAAACCCAAGTCTCTACAGTCAATTAATATTCGACAAAGGGGGCAGCAGCATAAAATGGAGTGAAAATAGCCTCTTCAACAAGTGGTGCTGGGAGAATTGGACAGCTATGTGCAAGAAAATGAAACTTGAGCACCAACTTACACCATACACAAAAATAAATTCAAGGTGGATAAAAGATTTAAATATAAGCTGTGACACCATTAAAGTCCTAGAGGAGAACATAGGCGGGAAAATCTCAGATATTCCACCCAGCAACATTTTTACAGATATGTCCCCTAAAGCAAGGGACATAAAGGAAAGAATAAACAAATGGGATTTCATCAATATAAAAAGCTTCTGCACGGCCAAAGAAAACAGTATTAAAATAAAAAGAGAATCGACTGTATGGGGAAACATATTCACCAATGATACCTCAGACAAGGGTTTAATCTCCAAAATATACAAAGAACTTACACAACTCCACTCTAAGAAGACAAGCAACCCAATTAAAAAATGGGTAAAGGACTTTAACAGACACTTCTCCAAGGAGGACATACAGAGGATCCAGAGACACATGAAAAGATGCTCAGTATTGCTAGTTATCAGAGAAATGCAAATTAAAACCACAATGAGATACAACTTGACACCAGTCAGAATGGCCCTCATAAACAAAGCAACAAACAACAAGTGTTGGAGAGGTTGTGGAGAAAAGGGGACACTGGTGCACTGCTGGTGGGAGTGCAGACTGGTACAACCACTATGGAAAACAGTATGGAATTTTCTAAAAAAACTAAAAATGGATATACCTTTTGACCCAGCAATTCCACTGCTTGGATTATATCCTAAGAACCCTGAAACACCAATCCAAAAGAACCTGTGCACCCCAATGTTCACAGCAGCACAATTTACAATAGCCAAGTGTTGGAAGAAACCTAGGTGCCCATCAGTAAATGAATGGATCAAAAAACTGTGGTACATTTACACAATGGAATTCTATGCAGCAGAAAGAAAGAAGGAGCTCCTACCCTTTGCGACAGAATGGATGGAACTTGAGAGCATTATGCTAAGCTAAATAAGCCAGGCAGTGAAAGACAAATACCATATGATCTCACCTTTAACAGGAACGTAATCAATAAAACAAACAGATAAGCAAAATATAACCAAAGGCATTGAAATTGAGAACAGGCTGACAGTCATCAGAGGGGAGGGAATTTCAGGGGAAAAGGGGAAGGGATTAGAGCAACAAGTATAAAAGACACGTGGACAGAAACTAGGGGGGTGGAAATGGGAGAGAGGTGGGGAGGGCTGGGGCAGTGGTCCGGGAAGGGAGTAGAAGACAGAAAACTGTACAAGAACAACAATTAAAATAAATAAAGGGAAAAAAATTTTAAAAAGTCAGTGGTTTATTTAGTAGAGACAGGAAGCTTTCCATGTTTTCTAATCTGAAAAGCCTTAAGATTGGATTTAAGATTTATGAAATGCTGGATTGTGAGGAGTTTTCATTGGGAAAGCAGAGAAAAGGACAAGGAGTAAACATCTGGCAAAGTCATCCCAGTGCTGGACTGTGCGAGGTTCAATGATGGATAAAAAGTTGGTGTAAATGAGGAGTTGCATAGGCGAGGGAGGTAGACTTGGAAAATAATGGGCATTTCAGAGAATCGTGGAATTGAGACAATAGGCTTGGGATGGAATCTCAGGCTGCAAGAGTTATATTCAAGTGCAGGTAACCACATCTCACTTAGAAATAAATGCCTGGAATTCAAAAATAATGATTGGTTATTAGATGGAAAGTTAATAAATGTGTTATGAAAAGCATAGCAGTTGCTATGTATATGAATGCGGTCACCAGTGAAGAAGGCACAGAGGAAATCAGAGCAGAGAATACTGTAAAACTGACAAGTTACACACAAGAGAGTATGTTGAGGAGCCAATGGATAAATCGGCGGACACGTAAATGGATCATCAAGGGAGTAAGATGTCCCAGATGAAAAGGGACAGTTGTGTCCACAGCGTGACAGTCTGAAGAAAAAGTCCAGGAGAAGTACAGTGAGAAGAAAATCCTTTCGTTTGTCCTCTTAATTTATCATCTTTTATCTTTCGGCCCTTGTCTACATCTAATTTGTTTTTAAACTGTCAATTTCCCTGTCAAATTTTAGAAATGGAGCTGGACCTAGTTATGGTTTAAATATCTGATGCTAACATGAAATAAATGCTTTGTGAGTGTCGTTATGTTATCAGAATAATTTGCTAATTCCCTCATTCATCAAATGCTCCGTCATTCCTTAATATATCCCAATTACTTTCCTGGGCACCAGAGGTGCAATGATAAGGAAGAAAATTCTCTTCCTTCATGGAACTTATGTTACAGTTGCAGATGTAAATAATCTTATGTAAATATCAAAAGATAATTTTACATAACAGTAAATGCTATGAACAAACAAAGGTTCAGTGGGGACTACAATATGGAAGATTTAATAAGCATTTTTTTATTGCTCTCTGAAGCCATCCCTTTGCACATAATTAAAGGTGCTTTATCCAACAAGAGGTAAAGTATATTTCCTCTCTTCCTGTTCTTGAAATCAGCCATTTCACTAACACTGGCAAGTGAGATGTCAGCAGACAATGTAAGCAGACACTTCTAAAGTGCTTATGTTTGGGTTTCCACATGTCATTTCTGCATCATTATAAAAACACATGCTTGAAGAACAAACAGAGGGCACTTCCTAGCCAACTTCAAATTGTAATATAAATCTGCTATAAACAAGACAGCATCAGCATTGGTGCAAGTATAGACGTATAGATCAAGGTAATGGAGTAGAGAACCCAGAAATGGGTCCACATAAATAGTCAGCTGACTGTTTTAAAAAAAAGGTGTAACACAAGACAGTGGAGAATGAATGATCTTTCAACAAATGATGCTGTAACAACTGGACATTCATAAGCAGAAAATTCAACCTACAAACACTCTTTATTTATACCTCTCACATGTATTAATTCAATATAGATCATAGATCTAAATGAAACAAGAAATTATAAAACTTCTGGAGGAAAAAATAGGATAGACTCTCTGTGGTCTTTGGTTTGATAATTAATTCTTAGCTAAAACAGCAAAAACATAATCCATAAAATAAATTTAAGTTGCAATTTATTTTCATAGCCAGAGAGTAATGAAATACACACAGAGACACACATATACACAGAAATTATGTATATATAAACACATATATATGAATCAAAATGCATATTGCTTTGTGAAAGATGCTAGTCTGAAAAGGTTACATATTATATGATTTAGATTACATTAAATTCTGTAAAAGACAAAACTATAGAGATGGTAAATAGATGAGTAACTCCTAAGGTTTCAGAGGGAGAGAGAGAATTGAATAGCTGAGGCACGGGAATATTTAAGAAGGTGAAACTATTTGCATGAAATTGTAATGAGGAAATACATGACTCTATCCATTTGTCAAAACCCATAGAACTTTAAGCACAAGAATGAAATTTAATGTATACAACTTTGTTTGAAATCATTTAAGACATCTAACAATAATGATATTAATGAAGAATACAAAAATCAATCTGACACATTGTAAATGTAAGAAAAATTGTCACTGGAGGAGTAGGGGTGAAAAAGTTTTGTGTAAGTCTTTTTGGAAACACGAAATGAAGTATCTGTAAGACTTAAGACAAATATAACCATACAGAACCATTGTGCTCTATCTAGTTGACACAGTTGTTTCCCTCAGGGGCAATATTTAAGACTTAAAATACTAGGATTGAAAAATTAAGTAAATGGATGGAAGATGGTGGAAGCCAGTTCCCTTATTTTGGGAACAAGAATTTACAGATAATCAAGGTATTTAGAATGATCCAGATAGTAACGACCTAAAGTTGGAGACATCCGAATGAATTCATGTTTTGTTTAATACATTTACAGATATCTACACTAATTATATGTGTGTGGGGGTGTATCCATGGGTCATTATTAAGCACAAACCTTTCCTTGGTTAGCTGAGTGGGAACGATGACATCCCAAGAGAAATGACTACTCATAGTGACTGAATATTAGTTTCTAAAGCCACCTCCCATAAGAGGACTAGGGCTACTCAGAGAATAGTTTTTTGATAGGAGTGGGGCAGGAAATATACAAGAAAACCTTACAGTAGCCAAAAGTTAAAAAATGCCCCAAAATATCTTACAATAATTGGAGTACATCAAAGGACCAACTGAAACTGAGAATTCTCAATTGCCAAAGCTCAGACAATTTGGACCACAACAGCAAAAATACATACAATAATTTTGCATTTTAACACAAAATATAAAATGAGTAGCTATAAATCCATAGTTATATAAAAAATTGTAAGCAAAACTCCTGTGCAGGAAAATTCCAGATATTTTATGAAGATACCCTGTCTTGTAGGAGATGGAATATAACTCTTCACTCCCTAAGAGTCAGGTGCACTTTGCGACTTCTTTCCCAAAAGTACAGACAGAAGTGGGAACCAAGGCACTTTATGGTGGACAAGTCTCACAAGCACTCTTTCAGCAATGTGATTAAGTTCAACATCAACAGTGATGTCATTATTGATAGAATGTATCCTTGATATTATGAGGTGGAAATCATTTTACCTCTGTGGTCTTCCTCTCCAAAACATGTAACTCTAGTCTGATCATAAGAAAAACATCAGACAAATCTGTCTGATGTGTATTCTGGAACACGTGTGACCAGAACTCCTCAAAATTGTCCAGGTTATCAAAACAAAGATAATCCGAGAAACTCATAGGGGAAAACAAGCCTAAGGAGACATAATGACTAAATGTAATGAGGTATATTACATTGTAATGAGGTATATACATATATACAATGAGGTATATTTACATGCTGAAATAGAGAAAGGATATAAGTCAAAAAAAAAGAAAAATGAATCAAGTATGGGCTTTAATTAATAATAATGTACCAGTGCTTCCAGTGCCACATACTAATATAAAATGTTGATATTGGGGAAACGCTGCGGAGTATAGATGGGAACCATGACTGACTCTCACGTGTTGCTTCCTGCTGCTGAGATCTAGCCTTCTTGACCTTATCCACGGTGAATACACAACACTACTTATCAGAATAAACTTGCTCTCCTCTCTATTAGCATGCTAATTCCTGTGATGGTCATTATTTCTGGGGAGACAGCTGCTGAGTTGTTTAGAAATGAACTTTGGAAAAAGAGAACTGGAATACAAATACTAACTGTTACCACTTTAGCAATTTTGGCAACTTACTAACCTCTCTGTGCCTGCAATCCAGCTTTGTAAAATTAGGATAATGACAGAGACCTCTTCATATGATTGTTATGAGAATTAAATTAGTAAGCATTGGTAAAAAGCTTAGAATGTTACCTGATTCATAGTCAGTTATACATATATGATACATAAAACTGAATTAGGTTTCTAGTTTTCTTTTACTTGCTACTGAGATACTATAAAAAGAGTCAAAATAAGCAATCTAAAAAAGCTTTTGATCTGACAGGAATAAGAAATTCTAACAGGAATAGCAAATGTATCTTTAAAGCCACGGGACCACCATCTCTTAGGATTTTCACTATTTAAATTGTTCAGGGCCTCACTGAACCTGGTATGAACTAGCTAATGGGTCTAGGGAGTTGAAATATTGAAGAAAGAGTTAGTCAAGGTTGTTACTGGAATTGTGGATAATTTCCCATGTTGTGTTTGATTTTATCTTATTCCAAAACTAATCATTTGTTTGCATCTTACATTAAAGTTATAAAAACACACATTAAGAGAATGTGTTTCAAAGCCCTGGCTGGTGTAGCTCAGTGGATTGAGCGTGGGCCTGCGAACCGGAAGTTTGTGGGTTCGATTTCTAGTCAGGGCACATGCCTGGGTTGTGGGCCAGGCCCCCAACGGGGGGTGTGCAAGTGGCAACCACACATTGATGTTTCTCTCCCTCTCTCCTTCCTTTCCCCTCTCTCTAAAAAATAAATAAAATCATTTTTTTAAAAAACGGAAAAAAAGAGAGAGAGAGTTTCAGGGTGTTAAACCAACAAAAGTCTCATGAGGGCCGAAGGGCTTAATTAGTTAAATTTGTTTTATTTGTTTAAATAAAGTTAACTAAAAATGCAAAATCTTACTATGAATTTCTCTGATGTTTATAGATTATAGAATTATACAACCTATATTATTTCATATGTAAAACTTCAAACACAAATAAAAATCTGGAATGTGAATAGTAGCATGCCAGTTCCAGAGAAAACACCCACTATAATATAAAGTTGATCCAGAAAGGGGCAATCAGGATGCAAGTGGAGTGCAGCAGAAAATGACATCAATAATAAGGTGATACTATTCCAGGTAGTTGTGAGGCTGTGTTATACATTTAGTTCCAACCTTCCTTAAAGCCTAGTGTGAAGTATAACAGCCTGTTTTGCAACTATCATTATGAAGGAATAGAAAAGACACCAGAAACACAGGAGGGTCACCAGTCCAAGCAATAAACTCTAAAATAAAATGCACACAAACCAAAGATATAATTCAAGAAAATTATTCCATAAACCAGGTTAATGTAGTCAAAATGCATGGTTATTCTTAAACCAAGGATAAAGCTGCAACATTTTAATGATTTTCCTCCCAAAGCAATGTGAGCAGACAGAAACTCTTTACTCCCATTGTATTCAGTCTGTTTCACTCATTCTCACTCAAAGTAGAAGATACACTAAAATACAAGCAAAGGAGAATCAATTCTCTACTCTTTAATATGAGAAACTAGAACATTTTCTTCACCACAGCACTCTTAACCACTAGCAGTGTCTGATACATGGTAGATATTTTCATATGGATAAACAATTTAAAATGATGGTTAAAAATTCAATCTTGAGCAATATTGGGCTAAACTGAGGAGATGTGGGGGCAAGTATGGATATTTGAATACAGTACTTCCTAACTTCTCAGACAATTTAACCAATGATGAAGTATGATGGGGAAGTATGATGCAAAAAAAGCTAAGTATCTGGATGTTCATGCTCATATAGATAGTTTATGTCACTTCTTCCTGCTTGGAGAGACAATTTGGGATTATACAATTTCAGGTGAAATCCAGAAGTTCAAGCAGATTTAACTATCCAAAGATGTAGTTGAAAACAAGGAATCTTGGTTTACTATAAGCATGCTGATCTCTCCAAAGTCATAATGAAGATGCATAAGATATTTCCAAGATTTGGGGACTTTTGATGACACATCTGTCAGCATCTTTGGTCATAGTATCTTAATTAAGAAACCTTGAAAGAAAAAGCTGTGAGGAAAGAATGCGCAACAAATGGTGATTATTTTAAATATTATTAAAATATATACAACTAGTCAGTGACCTTGGAGCCAATAACAAGGCACAAATGTATTTCGAAATAATGATTACAACTATGAGTAATGAGTAGTGGTATCAAAACTGGGTTGTTGTCACCCTGGAGAAACAAAAGATGTGATGTGAAAAAAGTTGTTAGACCTCCTTCCTCTTTTCCTCCCCCTTTCTCTTTCTCCACCTCTTTCTTCCTACTCTCCTCCTTGTTCTTCTTCTTTTCCTCCTCCTCTTCCTTCTCCTAGCTCTCTCTCTCATCTCTCTCTCTCCATACACATATAATATATACACATACAGCTTGCACACACACAGTAAAAAACTAAAATTATGATTAACTTTGACCTTCAGGTTTTTTGTTGTTATATCTGATCCTATCAAAGATAATATCTTGTGATTAACATTGAAAGAATTGGCCTTGAATCACTAACATATCTGCAAGGAGCCAATTTAGTTCCTAAATTATGCAGAAATAACTTAGCAAAACATCTGGTTACTGCACTACTGAAAGTTAATTTCATTTTAACAAATTAAAGTTATATAAGTTTCCTTTGGGAGAAAGAGCAAACAAATTAAATAATAAAATGTAAGAATTATATATAATACACATTTTTGTGAATGAGATCACTTTTATTAAAGTGAAATATAGATGTGTGTGATTTTTTGGACATAAAAACGATGTAAAATAATGACTATTTTACTACAATATCTTTTCTATCAATTTATTTTTATTTCAAGAGAACATAGTTTTCTTTCTATCGGTTTTCATTCATCCATCCATCCATCTATACATCCATCCATTCATTTTTGGCATGTATTATGGGGAAATGGAGGGCCCTGCTCCACCTCTTCTCATTGGTGGATTGTAGATGAGACTTCCTCATACATACAGTGGAGGCCTGAGGTTTCTTAAACTTGTCAACCTCATCTTCCCTTGATAGTTCTTTAGTTTTCTGTGGTATTTGCTGTATAGTAGCTCAATTTTAAGTGCCTTGTGGATGAATAATTTGAGACACTGAAGACATCTCTTACATCTCACCTCCCACTATTTACTGGGTGGTGGGAGTCTACAGAAAGACTAAAATAAATGTAATATTGTATAAAGAAGGGTGTGTTTTTCTGTGGAGAGAATGTGTGGCTTTCATGAGATTCTCAAAAGGAGTGAGCATTAGAAAAATAAATAAATGTGATTTTTAGGTCAATACTGAATTTTTCAAAAAGTCATTCCATGAGTGATTCATTTTCTCTGAGTCAGAACTAAGTTGCTGCAGGGCCTAAACCACTCACTGAGTGTGTTTACTCATTTGTAAACGGGGTATTTATGGTAAGATTTACTTTTAGTGTCCTTTCTAGCTGCCAGAGTCCATGTGTGTTGGAATTCATTTCAAACTAACATTTCAACTCTTCAGAAATAAAGTACTCTCAGATAAGAATTTCCCAAAACAATAGGCAACTTTGACTTATAAAGTTATTATTCGATATTTATTAATATTTTAAACATTGGTACCTATTTAACCATCATCCATTGAATGATGATAAGCAATTCTGTTTATTAACAGACTTTTGGTAAATCCTCACTTGAATTTTAGCTCTTTTTAGGGAAATTATTCAACAAAAAGGACTGAGAAATGTGATTTCATCCCATTCCTTTTAACCCTAAAAGGGTCTATTCTCTCTTTGAAATAGTATGTATGTGTGCATGTATATAATATATACATATGCATATACGTATACACGTAATACTAGCAAAATTATGGTTGAATATTGAAAGCATTATTTTAAATGAAATGAGTCATACATAAAAGCTTAAGTCTATTTCTTGTATGATTTTATTTATATGATCTGCTGGAAATAGTAAAAACTACAGAGACAGAAGTAATATTAGTGGTTTCCAAGGTAGTAGTGTGGCAGAAGAGGACTACCTACAAAGACACATAAGAAAATTTTGGGAGAAACAAAAAAACTGACCTGCTATATTTAACGTAACATTTATTAGTTACTATGACTAGGTTTTTGTAGGTGTGCATTCTGATTTTCTTATGTGCTCACAACAGCTGAGAGAATTGTTCCCCAAACCTTACCTACTATTTAATAATTAATTTGAATTTTTCATTTTTCTCACAGAAAAGTTATCTCAGAAATATTCATTTTATATTATTATCCTTGACTACATATTTTAAACTTATTTAATTGTTACTCTATCACAGTTGTCTCAATTTTCCCCCTTTGCCCTCCTCCATCCATCCCAATTCTCACTCCCACAGCCAATCCCCACACTGTTGTCTATG
The DNA here is from genome assembly GCA_039655065.1 of Glossophaga mutica. Taxonomy (NCBI): domain Eukaryota; kingdom Metazoa; phylum Chordata; class Mammalia; order Chiroptera; family Phyllostomidae; genus Glossophaga; species Glossophaga mutica. Next base: position 29,149,822 of record CM077308.1, read on the forward strand.
GGTCGTTAATACATGCTTTTTGTCAATAATTGATTTGAATTATTATTGCTACACTGGCACACACAGTTATATTTCAGTCTTCCTTATCACAGTTTCTATTTATCTCTCTACCTGTGTTATTGTTTATTGCTCATTTTTCTCACTGGATAATATCTCCATCACAATAAAAATGGCCACTGTTTTAACAACCATTTAAACTACGACAGCAAGGGATGACTAATAAATAAGACTCTGATGCTGATGCTTGATACTCTAGCACATATTCTCCTACTAAGAAAGAATAAAGGTTCTGTACTCTCTTCCAAAGCTCCTAGAATTTTTGTTTCCGAACTTGTATTTGAAAAGCCGTAGTCTTTGTAAGTAGGGACACTCCACCTAGTCGAGAACTTTGCTAGTTTGAATTCACTCTTTAACAGACCAATGAAGGCCTCTCTAGGAACCATTATGGTTCACCACAGAATTGACCTGACAGGCAATGGTCATACTTCCTTCTACCAAACACAGTAATCGATGGCTTATTAATATTATAAACAACCATGCTGAGTGGCTAGAAATAAAATACATAACAAAATTGCATAGGTATCAGAATATGAAGGCAGTGGTAGATATTTTTGTAGGTACTTCTATGTAGTTGAGTATGATTGGATATAATAGTCCTCTCTATGTGAATAAAGCCTCCTGGCATGTGAAGCCTGGGGAGAAGACAATTTTTGAGCGTACTAGTGATAAACTGTAATAGCCACATTGGGTATTTGTCCAAGAATCCTTTGAAAATGCCTACTTGAAGCAAAACAATTGTCTCAGAAAAAGCCAGCAGGTAATTACTACCCCCTATTAGCTTTTCAAACTCTTCATTATTCTAAAAGTATTTTATTTTAATTCATTTTTGATAACTCTAAAGATTTTAAATACATTCTTTTGCCTTGTTGTTTAATGTAAATTATTTTTATTGACTCTGCAAATGGAGCCAATATATACAGGATCAAGCAATCAAAACATAATGCAGAACCTATAAATTCAGATTTTCAAAGACAGTTCAGCTATAGAACATTATCTAGTGATAGACACATTCCTCCCTTCATCAAGCATATGTTAATCCCTTCTATATTCCAAGCACTGGGACACAAGATAAAGGTAAAAATTCTTTCTATGAGATGTCATGAGCTAGTGGAGGCTGGCAGAAAAACCCTAAGCTCTGAAAGAGATGGGCATAGGACGTGATTGAGCATGGAACCAGTGGGTGCCTGAGCATCAGGCATCCCATTGGGTGTGTGAAGACATCAGTCAGATAAGAAAAAATGGACACAGCAAAGTATGTTCAAAATCCTTGTAAGAATTTTCCTGTGCGTATTACCAGGAGCTGGTGAGACTGAAGAGGCAGCCTAGCAAGGGAGCTGTATAAAGCCCTTTATGCAAGATAAAGGGAAATCTTATAAGTATTTACTGGAAATCACCTTATCATATTTACATTTTAGAAAGTTCAGTACTCTGGATTCTAATTTATTTATATATCAGATATTATACTTCATGGGGTATCTGGCAGTTCATTTATGCACAGTATTTATAAGTCAAGAAGAGAATTATTCTGTTTATATTTTGCTTTCTTTGGCCAGGTTCTAGTACATTGATTGCAAATATATACCCAATTCCTTCTGTCTCAATATATATCCCTTTTAAAAGATTTCACAAAGCCTCCTAAGGAGGAGTCAATTTCTTCATATCTCAAATATTATTGGTCCTGTGACTTGATCTGGCCCGTAGTAAGGACTAGGAATAATTGTGTGCTATTTCCAAACCTAAGGGTTCATGTCTATTTTTACTCTTGAACTCCAATACCCTTCCATCCAGGATGATCATCACTATGTGAACATGTACCAGCTAGCAGGATGCTGCTGATGAGACCACACTGAGGAGAACCAATTCATCCCAGCTAAGGGCATCTGAACAAGGTAACCCCTCCCTGACTTAGCAACTGATCACATACTTATGAAGAAATCCAGCTGAGATCAATTCCATGTAACACAGAAGAAAATATCTGTTCATCAAATGCAAATACTTACGGAAATATGTAAATGTTTATTGTTCTAAGCCCTTGAAGCTTGGTAGATGTAGAATATATATTATTATAGCAATTGATAACTGAAACATAGGCACTGTGCAGTATTTTAATATGTTACTTTATTTAATTCTCATATCTATTTGCAAGGCAAATATTATTCCAGTCTACATTTTGTAGATAACAAACCTGAGCCTCAGTTAATTTTCTTTCCCCATTGACACTCAGATGTTAAGTTGCAAAGTTGAGGTTTAAGTTTTGGCTAACTACTGCTAAAGCAAAGGGTTTTCTCTGTCAACTATGTGGTCTTTGCAAATTCTTCTCTCTGGAAAAAGGAATGATGTCAAGTCCTTCAGGACCACAGTGTAACTCATGGGTAAATGAGCTGAATCTCAATGAACTGAACCTATGTCCATTGACTTGATCAGTAATAAATGTTCATTCCGAGAAAGCTACAGTTTTCAGCAGACAATACAGCTCCTTGGGAAGGGAATATAAGTACTTATGCTTCAAAAGGCATCCTTGTTATTAGGGAACTATGAAAAATAAACATGATGTGAAGTCTTTATGAACAGTTAATAATTACATCAGAATTACTATTGTGGGTATTCTCACCTCAATGTAGCAAATTTGGGATGCTGTGCTTGAAAACAGATTTTTCTCCCCTCCACCTATGAGAAAAGCAAACTATCTTTTAAATGTTTTCAAGGACTGAGGGCAAATTTTTTACATTTCAGAAGTGGTCAATGATAAATGGAACAAATGCCAACCAAAGTTTTGCACAATTCTAGCTAAATAGAGTACTTTGGAAATGTCACAAGGAGGGATGAAGCCTGCCTGCCACTATCAGCTCCTGTTTACCAGAATTGGCCACACCCATGAGAGACATGTTTTCAAAGATATTTTCTGCCTCTTGTCTGCTGGCTGATATTCATGGCCCAATGCAGTCTTAGAATCAGATGTGTATCCTGGAACTCATGAAATCCCTCTATGAATTATCCAGGAGGATTTGGTGAGGCTAACTTTGTCCAGTCCCTCAATTTTAGAAAGAAAGTATCGTACTTTCAAAGTTGCTCACACTGAGATGTCTATTCTTTTGAACTTTCTCCCTTTTGATCCTTTCCCAGAACTCTATTTCAGACATATGCAGAGTTATTACTTTTAAAACATTCATTAATGAGCTTACATATTATTCATTAAGCGCCTAATATATACCAGATATTCTCCTAGGCACAGAGACTACGCTTTTGAGAAAATCAGATCATATTCCTGCTTAAATGGAGTTCATATAACAAAATGAAAAATTTATTTAGATATCAAATGTGAATTTTTCTAAGAACTAGGTTATTATTTAGGATAAGTTTTAAAATGATGATTTCACATACATAAAAGTTAAGAAAGACCCAAGCCTAGCAACAAACAGGAAACAACCAATGTACGATGGGAAAAATCTATTTTTTTCTGTGATATTTTTATATTATCAAGAATTTCTCAAATCTGTTTTTATATTACTTATGAGAAAGTACAGAATTAACATAGTAACAATAAAATGCTTTATGTTACCTCAAACTTCACATAAAAATTTTTATCATCAATAATTTAAATCATGTGATTGCTTTATAACAAGATATTATATTTTTAGAAAGTTTATATTAAGAAATATTTATATACCAGTATGAGTGTTGTGAAAACTATAACCTGAAAATTCTTTTCTTCTTTCTCAATGTCCTTTATTCTGCCCTTAGTACAGCAGTTAATTTTATAAAACAATCCTTTGCTCATACCTTTGCCAGCTACTCTAAAAATATTGCCACCAAGTAAGAGGATATCAAATATTTATTAGGTGAAATCACTATAACTCTCCATAATGTTATTTCATTCATTTAAAAATCAAGAGCAGAAATCCATTTTCAACCATCAGTGGGAGTTAGGTCAGATCTATTGTTCAGGCGTACAGCAGTTAAATTTTGCAATTTTCTCGCCTTTTTTCCTGCTACCCAAAGTGGTCCTTTTGTGTATCTTTACACTCCTTTACTTCCAGCAGTTCTACTAGAGAGCTGTCTCAAGAGCAGATGTTCCACTTACTCCAATTGTGTCTACTGGATTATGTGTGTGGAAGTGTATTTGTGTGAGCTATTTCAGTTTGCTGGTTCTCTGCGATTACTTCATTCTTAATTTTTGGATAATATGCTAAAATAAAAACGTTACAATAAAAACTACTTTGGGGATGCAAAATAAAAGGCTAAGTGCCCAGGAAACCAATGCAGTTCTAATAGCATGAACAGGTTCACTGGAGATGGAGAAAAGATCCAGGATCTAGAGAAAACATCTTAAACTTCAGAAAAATAAGAGTGATCCAACATCTGCAGAGCATATATTCTGTCTCCTTCACCACCTAATGTAATGAAATATTTAATTGAAATACGCTCACCACCCACAAACAAAAAAAACTAAAGGGATTTTGACTTCTGTTTCTTGAAGTGCTGAAATTAAGAAAAGATCACATGGTTCATGCAAGGTTACCCAGCAGAGTGTCACACGCTCACTGGGGATTTGAAGCTGTGTGTTTCTTACTCCCGTAGAGGCTGACTTGCTTTCCCTTTCTACCTGAGTGAGGTAGGCATTGGCAACGCCTGATCTCTAAAAGTTCAAACAGTAAAATCCCTCTAGAAAGTTGACTGTAGGAAGGTTTCATTATATTTTGATCAACTCACACCTGAAAAACATTAAGCCACAAGCACAAAATTTCCTGCAAAATGTTTTTGGTTTTAATTTGTTATGCTTCTGTTATTTTTTATTTTTAAAATATTTTATTTATATATTTTTAGAGAGGGGAGGAAAGGAGAGAGAAAGAGAGGGAGAGAAACATCAATTTGTGGTTGCCTTTCACCTGTCCCCCACTGGGGACTTGGCCAGCAACTCAGGTATGTACCCTGACTGGGAATCGAACTAGCAATCCTTTGGTTTGTAGGCTGGCACTCAATCCACTGAGTCACACCAGCCAGGGTTGCTTCTGTCATTTAAAAAAATAATAATAGCTAAAGTTTACAAACAATTTATTCACACACACACACATACACACACACACATACATGGTTTCTGGTATAAAACAGTACATATAATGGTTCTTGGAATATATAATGGTATATGTTCCATATACTCTTATAGCAGTGTAATAGTAAAGTTGTTCATTTATATATATACATGTGTATACACACACACACACATACACACACATATATATATATGTGTGTGTATGTATCTTCAATCTCAATACATATAGCTCTTCAAGATGCAAGGTAGATATTATCTGTACTTGATATATGAGGGAACCAAGGCTTTGAGAAACTCTTATTCTGTCAAAGCTCCTTTCTAGTGTACTAGATATTTAAATAAGAAAGTGAATAAACATTAGCCTTAATGTCTAACACTTTTTGGTCTAGGTGGGGAATAAAGTTACACTGTAAGATGGAAATTACCTGGTTTGATAAATGTACCCAGTACTCTAAAAAAATACAAGGATCCACCCAAACCATAGACATAGAAAGGGGTTAGAATATATATATGTATATATGTATATAAGTATATGAACATGTATGTATATATAAACATATGCTAGGGAAAGAGAGGTCATACGGAGTTGTATGAAATATGAGAATTATTTTTAAAAATACTTAGAGAACTTCCAGGAGGTCAATTCAACTGGATTGTTAACAGAAGAGGGAGCAGCAAGAGGCGAGAGGCTAGTCAGGTGAGTGAATGTTCATTTATAAATGCATTTATAAGACAACGTAATGAGCATATATTTTATTTAGAGAGTTGTGGAATTTATTTTTTTTTTTCAAAAATGACATTGGTGGAATAGTTGGGAATGAATTTCAAGAGGAGAGGAATGCTGGAAAGAAGACCATGTAAAAAGATGTTGCAGCAATTTCACTGAGAAGCTGAAGGTGCATGAACCCATTTGAGAGTAACCTCTTATCTCTCTTAGATGTAATGTTTATGTCTTTAGCTATGTTCACAAAGTAAACATTCTCTGATATGTGTGGGGACCCACTAGGGAGTAGCTGGCAGATATAAGTAGATAGATCATATTTGTTGCTCTATCTAAAATGCTCCTTAGGGGAAAGTAATCACAATCATAAAAGAAACATTAACTTTTAAAAAAGTCATTGATATTATATCAGCTATACTGATTTACAGAATCATCACCATGGGAAGGAGGCAGTTACTAAACATGTTAAAATGAAACTTCATAAATATATTTGCAAACTGAGAAGAATAAATCATTATCAAGTGTCATTTTGTTATTTCATTTCAAAAACTTACATTGCTTTTCTTCCAATTCCTTTCAAGGTATCTTACATATTCTGAGAAAATCCTTGCAACTCTCTGGCAGAGTGATTTACAAAAGGAGAAGGAAACTAATAATTGCAAAGCATCTACCATATAGAATGAATCACAGGCCCTACAAAACTGCTGTTCTCTGCCTATTTGTCCCTTCCTTTCCCCTAACCCCTAGCAACCTCTTATCTTTTTACTGTGGTCATGCCTGCCTTTCCCAGAATGTCATACAATCAGAATTGCAATTTTTTAGCACTTTCAGATTAGCTTCTTTCACTTTGGAATATGCATTAAAATCCCACCATTTTTTTTTTTTTGTATTTTTTGTAGTCCTATTCTTCTTGGGACTGAATAATATTCCATTGACTAGATATACCATCATTCACCTATTGAAAAACATTGGTTGCTCTCAAGTTTTGGTAATGATAAGTAAAAATGTTATAAACATCCATGTGCATGGTTTTGTGTGGACCTACGTTTTCAGTTCATTCGGTTTAATGTCAAGGATCACATGGTAGGCAAATGTTTACTTTCCTAAGTAACTGCCAGAATATCTTCCAAAGTGCCTTCTGTTTTGCATTCCTACCAGCAATGAATGAGAGTTTCTGTTGCTCCTCATCCTTTGCCAACATTTAGTGTTGTTACTGTTTGGAATTTTGGCCTTTCTAATAGGTTTACCTAGTGGCATTTCACTGCTGGTTTAATTTTCAACATCTTTTTACTATTACATTTTTCTCCATTTATTCTATTTATTGTATCAACAATAATAAGAATAAGTAGGTTAGTACATAACCTATCTTTATATTCTGCATAAAAATTTAAAATAGATGTTTATCTCTTATGCCCTTCCATTTATTTTTGCTCATTTATTTCCATTCTACATTCCATGTATTTATGTATGCCTTTTCTATGTATAGCCTCCTCTAAGCAGGCTTTCATTTCTGAAGTTTTTAATTTTCTCTTACATTTTCCCAATTTCTAAAGAAATACAACTATTGTATCACTATTTATTTTTTACAATCATGTATTTTAGGTAAAATAAAAATAATTTAAAAAGTAAAGTACACATAATATATATGAAAATAATTAAAGATATCTGTATTTTCAGATTAAATGATTGTCAAAATTTTAATTTATTTATGAAATAATCACTATAAATAGTAAGTAAATAAGACAATATTTAAGAATGTATTCTATTTGCTTATATTAAAATTCTGATTTACTATTAGAAAATAAATTTTCACAATTCACAATTACCATACTAATGAAAAAGTTGGAATTCATTGAAATAATAACTTCAATAATTAATGTCTAAAACATCTACATTGAAAACTGAAATATTACTGATAGAAATTAAATTCATAAACAAATGGATTAATGGAAAGAGTCATGTATAGGAATTGTAAGATTCAATATTTTTAAAATGAGAATTAATCTAATCTCACTTAAAACTAGAAAGTTTTTTAAAAATAAATTAATTAACTATTTCTAAAGTTTATATGGGCATATAAAGGGGTGCCCTAAATTTTTAAGTGTCATTAAAAAGACATTGGAGACTCACACTATCTGATTTTAAAACTATTCTAAAGTTTTAATTATGAAAAGTTTATAATGTTTGCATTATGATGGGTAGATAGATAAAGGAAGAGTTCACAGAGATCAGAACAGATGCATTTTTTAAAAGGCCAGTTGGTGTTTGACAATATGCCAAAGTAGTTGAGTACTTGTCAAAATCCACCATTTAGAAAATGAATAAGCAATCCATACACTAAGAACAAATATTCACAATTTGTGTACATACATTTATACTTCAATATGTTATCACACATGTATCTGTTTATGTGTGTGTTGTGACTTAAGTGAAAGAAACTAATGGAAATATGGTCAAAAGGGTTCAACACTTCATGAAGGAAGTTAAATTATTAATAAGCATACTGAATACTCAACATCATTAATAATCAATGATTTGCAAATTACACCACCAATAATTGAATAGCTTCAGTTAAAAGGATTGACAACACCAAATAATAGTGTGAATGTGGTACAACAAAAACTGTCTTGTACCTTTGGTAAGTAAGTGTGTAAACATTACAGTCACTTAAAAAACTCTGGTGGCTTCTTATAAAACTAAATATATGACTTATCAGTGATTCAAACTTGGAAAAATACATACACCCACAAAGAGAAATCCATAGGAATGTTCGTACCTGTTCATTCATGACAGCTGACAATTTTACAACTCAAAGTTCAACAAAAGAAGAGTACAAAACAAAGAAAAACAAAAACCAACTGTGGTATATTCATAAAATAAAATATTGCTCAGCAATTAAATTAGAACAAACCACTGAGATGTGAAAAATATTTATAATATAAAAATTATGCATAGTAAAATAAAACTTTAAAATATGCTAAATTAATTTATGATTAAAATGTCATCAGAGTAGCTGTTATACCTAGTTGGGGTTGAGAGAAGCAGAAATTGACTGGGAAGGGGCAAAAATTACTGTTCGGGTTGATGGTAGTACTCAATATTTTGGTAGTTATAAATAGATTTGTCAAAATTCATCAAATGGTATGCTTAAGATTTGTGCATTTTACTAATTTTACTTCTACTAAATCAATCTTTCAACAAAAATGTTGGACCCGGGTTAATGATTCAGGCTGGAGCATCAAGAGGTAAAGTGCACCAAGTCTATAACTAACAATTATATACATCGAAAATATGATGGATAGATGAACTGTATCCACAAATGAGATGGATTGAAGCATGGATAGAGAGATGGCTAGAAAGGTAGATACACATTAAAGCAAATATAGCAAGGTTTTTATTGTAGGTTGTATGTGGTGTTTTATTGTAGGTTGTAGTTCTTTCAAATCTTCTGTAGTTTAAATAAAGCTCAGTTCTTACAATAAACATCGTGGTCAGTGGAGCGGTAGACTTAGGATAATATATATATTTTAAGTCCTCCAGTAACCCATAAGTTTAGTTAATATAAAGTCCTTCCAGAATAACTTTTTAAATAATGCTATAGATATTTTAGTCGCCAGCATTAGTTTGAATCAGAATCTGAAAGATAGATATAGGGTTTGTTTTCTGTGCTAAGGAGCAACTCTCTGTGTCTGTTTTGGTAGAAGGGTTTAAGATGAAGTTGGTTTTCATAAAAAAACAGAAAAACTTGATACAAGATTGCAAGGCTTCTCTGAATTTTTCATCTTTAAACTGAAATGCCCCCAAATATTCAAGGACACATGATATTTCCTATGCAGAAGTTACACTATGTGACACAAGAATATTTTTGGAATTATCTTTGCTTGACAATAACTCAACTATTTAAGATAAGATTTGTATTGCTGTCTCTAAGTTTAAACAATAGAAACTTTGAGGACACAGTTTTCTTATTCTAGGAAAATTCATTTCACACATTAAATCTGTGTTTCCAAGAGATTATTAATTCCAACCTATAAAGATAAGATAAAACCAGCTTCATTCTCTGTTTAGAAATATATGAAAACACAATATAAAATCTGGAAAATCTTTCAATATCATCTAGTTCATTGCTTTTCAAATTGTTTTCCTTGGTTCCTTAACATATATAAAGTGAAGTCCAAGTTTTACCAAGGGAATTTTGGTACCATTTCAGTTAGAAAAACTTCCCTTTTTTGTTTTATAGATTTGTGTTTTAAGAGTCTATGTGAAAAACAAGTACTGATGCAGAAAATATGAATGTCTGAAAAACTATTTCCATGATAGCCTCGTCATTTAACAGATTAGGAAATTAAGAGTTAGAGAAGCTAGGTTAAATGCCAAGAGGTAAACAATTAGTTAGTACCAGAACTGAAAATGAAATGTCCTTTTCCTGCTCTGTAATTCAGGGATCTGTCTCCAATACTCATCAAACCCTTGTTACACTGCACTTTTCTTTGTTGGCTTTTTTTACTGGATAGCATCATATTCTCTGATTATTGGGAGGAATTAAGCTTCTGCAGTGAAAATTTTTTAAAAAATTACTTTTTAAATAGCATCATTTCTATTATAAACAGTGTTGCAATTCTCAAGTCTGGCATGCATTATAATCAGCAAAAATTTTTTTGTTTAAATGTAGAGGCCTGGGTTTCCACATTATGAGTTTCTAATGTAAACCAGATTGTTAAACTCATTTTGTTTTTAGTATGCAGTTTAGTAAATGAGGTTCAGTTGTATTTTGAAGCTATTGATTTAAGAAACACATTTCTGATGGTTTCATCCTCATACAATCTCACCTATAAGTGGGACCTATTATAAACACAACAAACAAGCAAGCGAAATAAAAACAGAGACATTGAAATAAAGAACAAACTGACAGTGACCAGAGGGGAGGGGGAAGGGAGATAATGGGGGAAAGAAGGGAAAAGGTCATCAAAGAACATGTACAGAGGATCCATAGGCAAAGCCAGAGAGGGTAGGATTGAGGGTGGGAGTTGGGGATGGGTAGGGTAGGGAAAAGTGTTGGCAGGAAAATGGAACAACTGTACTTGAACAACAACAAAAATGAGTGAATGAATGAATGATGAAACACATTTTCTTTTCATGAATCTCTAAAATGGGCACAGGAAAATAGGTGAGCTAAACATTTGTAATATCAACTTCTTTGAGATTTCTAAAACCATATGGGAATTTAGACATCAAACATCAATTTACTTGCATTGCATATATTTACTCTGTGAACATGCAAAGACATTCTGAGATACCAAACATGTGGTCTACAAAACTGTAGCACTGTGGAGGAAGAATCAAGTTTTTTGCATGTTTAAATTTGGTAACTTCAGTTTATAATTTTTATGCCCAGTCTATGTAACTGTCCGTTTAAAATAAGACTGCCCCTCATAACAATATACAAAGTACATTTTATCTATTTTAGAATTAAAACTACCCCTACTAATATTTGGCATTCATAAGCACTTCCTCTTAAACTTAGTAAAGACAAGTTATCTCCAGTCAGTGTGATAAATCATTAATTTTTAGTGCAATATAGAAATAGGGACTGAAACCTGAATTTCAAGTCATGCCTTTGAAATATTATTTTTCCCTTCTTAACACTTCTATTTACAAAGACCACAAAAGCATTTTCTTAAAGCATTTTTCACTAACTTTACCCCCATAATAAATATCCTGAGAAATGCACATTATTATATTTGTAGAGAATTTTCAATGATTCATGCTATATTGAAAGACAACAGTATTCATAATTGAGGATGTATTTTAGAAAACTGTTTTCTAAAATAGTAATGTTAAGTTTTATTTATTGTGATTGTGTCCAGCCTTAGTTTTAGAGGGAAATTTTGAAAAAAATAAAATATTTTTACAGAATTTCATTGATTCAGCTAGCAAAAGGCATAACAATGAACCAATTTACACAAGTCTATAGGTATATCATTGATTAAAAAGCATGCACATGCTCATTTCTAACTGTTTTCATATTTTAAGTGTCTGAAATTACTTGAGGAAAGAACGATCATGTGCTGAAGTTTGTGTAGCATACAGTTTTCATGGCGGTTAAGGATTTACAGAGATAACTCTATTCAATTCTCAAAATAGCAGGAAAAGGAAGTATAAAAACTTGAGTTTTGATAGTGACAAAATTGCGACTCAGAGAAAATGAGTAAATTGTCCATAGCTACAGGTGAGAAATGTTGGATGCAAATCAAATTTTGAAAAGGGACTCCAGGTTGTTAACCCCAAAGGCATTCTTGATTGTGTGTTAAGAGTGGTAAGAGGAGGGCCAGGAGGGGAGGAAGAAAGTGTTGGTTAATTAAAAATTTTGACTGAGTACAACTTTAACCTAAAATATCTTTTCTCAAAAAACTAATAAAATGTTTAGAAATATCTGAGAACTTGTGTATGATTCAATAAAATTCAAAATATGTCAATGCAATGAATTTAATGTTTATGTGATGAACAGTGAGTTTACAGTGTTTTAAGCGATACTTTGAGACTATCAACTCCCAGGTACTGGCATGAGGAAACAACCATGGTATTTTTATTTAAAAGTTTTGTGTATGTATTTAGATTACGTAGAGGCAAACAAACAAACATGAGCTTTTAAAAAACTGCTAGAAATGACTATGGGCAATTTTAACCATTTAAGCAAATTTTATACTAGTTTTTTAGGTCTAATACCAAAAACAAGAAAGTGATGGGTAAAATTATGGTCTTGCAGCATAGTGTTTAAAAGCACAGATTCTAGAGCCAGATTAATACAATCATATACTTAATAGCTGCATACTTTTAGGCAACTTAATATTCCCCTCAAGTTCCCTATCTGTAAAATAGGGTTACAATAGTACCCATCTCCGTATTTTGGTGAGGGATAAGGAGATTAAATAAGGCTTTCTTTAGAAACATACTTAGGTTTTTTGGGGGGGCTTGGGAGGGAAGGGAGGGAAAAAGAGAGGGAGAGAAACATCAATTGGTTGCCTCCCACATATGCCTGACTGTGGTCCAAACCCACAACCCAAGCATGTGCCCTGACCAGGAATCAAACTGGTGACTCTTCGCTTTATGGGATGATGCCCAACCAACTGAGCCACAACGATCAAGGCCTAGAAATATACCTAGGTTCTTATCACCAGTATGCAGACCCAGAGGAAGGTGGTTTATTCAGTTCTGTAACTCCAGGAAATCCCCTCAGTTCACTGACTGTGAGGCAGCTCTTCAAACTATTTTATTTTATACCAGCCAGAACATAATACCTGGCCAAGCCATGCTTTGGTCTATTTAGAAAAGTCAATGAGTGTAAGGACAACTCAGCATTATTTGAGACCTCATTTTTCTCTTTCTCTGTAAAACCGAATGCTTATTACTCAAGAAGTCTGGACACAGTGACCCCTGGTGAAATATCTGTGCCGGAATAGAAAATTCATTCCCTAAAAATGCCTGTACAGTGTTATTGTAGGAAGTACAACAGAGGTTATGCAGAAAGAAGCAGTGTTCATATCCAGGCAAATTTGTGGAAGACTGCATCAGGCAAATTGAAATAAGTTTCTTTAATAAAATGTTTGTCAGAACCTTCAATACATGCATGGGAATTCTAATACGCAGTGTGCCCTGAAATTATGGGAATAATAAACATCTCACAAATGTGATCGTACTGTGGAAAATGATTATAGTAACAAGCCATTTGCCTTTTTGGAATCTGTACATTGTGGATTGAAGTTCTGCTTCTGTACCTTGTAACCTTGAGAAAAACACTCTCAGCCTCCTCTCGCTCATCTACAAAAAAGAGACAGGAAGATATATACATTTCAGTTGTGTGCCATCATCTTCTTTTATATCTCCAATGCAAGTGATTCATTGAGATGTTGTTAACATTCAGAACAGACTTATAGAAGTCAGTTTATGAACTTTGCTAAACAAATGCTGCAGCAGAATATGTAGTCTGAAATGAGCTTTTTAAAATTTAACCTAAGTCATCTCCTCTGTCTACATCTCTTGATTTGACTCAATTTCTGGCAAAACATGATTTTTTTTTCATTTTCACTTCTCTCAACTGACTCAGAAATTCACATCTAAAACTTTTCTTGCGCTGTAGGTCTAGTCTTGTATTTCTAGCAGCCTATTCCATATTTCTTCCTGGCATTCAGCTAAATCTCTAAATCATTATAACATTTTTATTGTATACTTTACAACTTTCTGTATATTGTAGTTATTTTCATTATATCATAACTTCCCTGATATTGATTTTTAACACAGTTATCATTTAGTCATTTTAAAAAATCATAACTGATATAAATTGCATTAAATAAACTAAAATGATATGAAACAAAATACATGTCCATGTAAAAGGCATAGCTGAGTTCTGAAGACATAGAAAGGAATAAATTGGTGTAAATAGTCATCAATAATTACTATGCAAAAATAGTTATTAGTGATTAATATCTATTAATATATAATTTGATTAATTATAATTACAGTATTTATATATCCATAGAAATGCTAAAGAACATTGAATAGGGGGATTCTTGATGACAGACAACAATGGTGATTTTGAGGGAGAGGAGAGGAAGGAGTGGACAAAGGGTATGGGGGGAAATAGTAACGGAAAATATAATAAACAAAAATGAAAAAAGAAAATTGAGTCTCAAGATTGCAAAAAAGGGAAAGTATCACTGCTGTGATAAAGGGAAAGTAACTTGGCATTCGCTGTCCTAAGGTGCACATCGTGATACTGAATTCATCACGTGCGAGCTGTGTAATTTCAAACGAGTTATTTCTCATCTCCAGTACCCCATGGTGCCTAACAAACTGATGATGATAGTCATATTTCTTTACTTCTGTCACAAAATTGTTGCTAGTTCAAAATTATCTAGTATATATAAAAATACTCTATGAACTATAATAAATTTTAATTATGACTCGAAAAAAGAAAGTAAAATGGAAAGAGGTTATGAATGTGCTGTGAATAGTTTAAAGAACTGGGGGTTGCTAATGCATTTCCTGAAACAGGGGCGATCTATCCTCGGTTTTTGTTTTTTCATTTGTTTGTCCCCCCCGCCCCGTTCCCCCTTCCTCAGTTTTTATGTGCAGAATTTGGTGTTGTGATTGAGAGGTTCTCTGGGTTTGGGAGACTGACTGCCTGAATTTAAGCTCTAGTAACATCGTTTACATTTTGTAATGATAGGCAAACTGGTGTCATTTGTAAAGAAGATTAATAATGATACAGCACATAGGTTTATCATGTGGATCAAATAAAATATATGTAGAGCATTTAGCAAGATATCTGGGACATAGTAAATAGTAAATAAATGATAGATGTTGATGATAATGCTGAGAGATTTTTCTCCAAGTTTTGTGATAATCAAGTAGTATTTTTTTGGTTAGAGGGCACTATTTCTAACAGTTATAAATTCATTAGCCATGCACCAATAATGCTCAGAATATAAAAATATTTGAATATTCTGCCAACTTTTCTATTTGAATTATACTTATTTACTTCATTAATATATACAAAGTATCTCTTCACTGCTAAGCAAATGCAAACCCCAAAGTTTCAGACTTACGATAAAGACTGAATGCCTAGGAGCTCAATGTGTTAGAATACACTGTGGCTGACTTTCCAAAGAGATGTCTTATATATTTATTAAGAAAGATTTTATGTGTATTAAATCCAGATAGAATTATGTTATTTTGTTTTATTTTTAAATCATGAGGTCAATTTTCCTTCCTCCAGGTCTTATTTACCAGCAATGTTAATCTAAGCTCCTGTTTTCTAAGCAGTAGATTAAGAAAATTAAAATAATGTTAAAAGGATTCGCCACACTTTGCACAGAAGTTGAACAAGTTTAAATTCATTAGTCAAATACAATTGGAACTGCCAGCCTAGATTATTGTGTTTGAAAATAAATTTGAAATCTTAGAAAAACCGAGAACCATGATTGAAGAGATATTTGCTATGGGGATGTGGAAACCACAGGTGGAACAGTGCAAGCACAGAATGAATAAATGGAGGATTAGAGCTTCTCATAACATAGTGAATAAATAACTTGAGATCATTCACAGAGACATTCCCTACAAAAGGGTTTCATTTCATAATATTTGTCAATATTAAACTTATTTCCCAAGGAAGCACAGAAAGATGTAGAGATACACATCTGGTATTGTTTGGTAAATGTACTAATATAAAAATTCTACCAGCAACTTTTACCTTAAGAGTTTTTTGTTGTTTCTTTGTTCTGTTTTGCTTTTTATTTCTGTTTTAAGGGACTTCATTTTTTAGAGCAGTTTTAGATTCACAGCAAAATTCAGCAGACAGTAATGAGATTTCTCCTTTTTCATGTACTTCCTGCTTCCTACCCCCACCATCGTCCATTATCAATCTCCTACGCCAGAGTGATACATATATTACCATTGATGAACCTACCTTGACAAGTCGTTACCACTCAAAGTCAATAGTTTACTTTAGGATTCACTCTTGGTGAAGTGCAAAATTACACACAATTTGTATTTCACCACATACACGTGGGTATGTATTCCATTAATAGCGTAATAATAGAAATGACACAAAACTATCTCAACTTCTAAAAAAATTATATTTTGACTTGTAAACATTTAACTTACATGTTCTACCTTCTGATTATAGATGGGGAAGGAAGGACTGAAAGTAAAGAAAAAATACAATGTGCCTAACTTACATTTTCTTCTTACGGCATAATTTTCAGTATAAGAGGTATGTCTTAGTCTGGGCTGTCACAACAAAAATAGTGCAGACTATAGGTGTGCAACCTGTGTATGAGACATAAGGGTTTATTTATTTTCTGTGCCCTGTATAAACAATCTTTATTTAAATTTCTGTGTCTTATATATCACACGCTGCTGCTTCCACTGAAAATTCCTTGCCATTTGTCTTGGAGAGGGAAATCAAGATAAAAGTATTTAAATAATAAATAAAACCTCAGGAACCTGTCACACAATATCAAAAGTTCTAATATATTGGTAACTGGAATGCCAGAAAGGGAGACATGGGGGTATGGGGAAAATATACATACATGTTTGACAACATTGCAGCTCAGAATATGCCCAATATGGAGAAAGATGTGCACTTACAAGTGCCAGGAGAACAACAAAATATAAGAAGGATAAATTGAAGGAAACAATGCTTCCTTCATCACAGGAAGCATTGTTCCCAACAATCACAGTTGAGCTGCTGAACAACAATGCCAATAAGACAATCTAGAAAGGTAATCAAAACAACTTAAAGATATAAAAACAATTAAAATGAAAAACAATTCAAATGAGTGTGTATTTCTCATTAAAGGGATCCAAATGATTATAAAAGGATAACTTTAAAGTGCTTGAAATAACATTAAACTCAGAATTCTCTAGCAAGTAAAAATATCATTTAAAAACAAAGGCGAAATAAAGAAATTTTCAGATTACAACAAACAAATCAAAAAACAACAAGTGCGGGAGAGGTTGTGGAGAAAAGGGAACCCTAGCACACTGTTGGTGGGAATGCAGACTGGTACAACCACTATGGAAAACACTTGGAATTTCCTCAAAAAAACTAAAAAGGGAACTGCCTTTTGACCCAGCAATTCCACTGCTGAGATTATACCCTAAGAATCCTGAATCACCAATTCAGAAGAAGCTATGCACCCCAATGTTCATAGCAGTGTGATTTATAATAGCAAAGTGCTGGAAACAGTCTAAGTGCCCATCGGTAAATGAGTGGATCAAAATGCTGTGGTACATTTACACAATGGAATACTATGCAACAGAAAGAAAGAAGGAACTCCTACCCTTCTCAACAGCATAGGTGGAACTGGAGAGCATTATGCTAAGTGAAAAAAGCTAGCCAGTGAAAGACAAATACCATATAATCTCACCTATAAGTGGAACACAATCACAAAACAAATAAGCAAGCAGAATATAACCAGAGACATGGAAATAAAGAACAAACTGACTGTGACCAGAAGGGAAGGGGGAGTTGGATAACAAAGGAAAGAAGGGGACGGGTCATCAAGTAACAAGTTAAAGGACACATGGACAAAGCCAAAGGTGGGTAGGATTGAGGGTGGGAGGGAGGGGTGGATGGAGGGAAAGTGCAGACAACTGTGCTTGAACAGCAATAAAATGCATAAAATTTAAAGAAATTTGCAGATTAATTGACCAATAAGAAAATATATCAACAGCAATTCTGCTCTACAAGAAATGATTAGGGTATTTTTAAGGCTCGAGAAAGATGGTGAGAGATGAATATATATATATATATATATTTTTTTTTTCTTAAGGAATTAAGAACACTGAAAATGACATGAATATCTGGGTAAATATAAAGTGCTCTTTTTCATCTTAAACTTTTTAAAATACATACAAATTTCAAAGCAAAAATTTTACTGTTAACTTATGAGTAATATAATGTATTAGATATATCACATGAAAACTACAGAATAAAGGGGTATGAGCATAAATAAGTCTATAGGCAGGCAAATTTTGTACATTTTATATTCAATGATAGAATATTAATTCTAAGTATGGTGTGAATATTAAAGGATATATAATCTTTATTTCCCACAGGAATTAGTAAATGATTTTGAAAAAAGAAAGAACTAAATAGCAAACAGAATAATTATAATTAAATTCTAAAAGTCTTTTAAATAATCTAAAACAATACTGAAAAGTAGAGCTGAAGAACAAGTTAAAGGGGGTAAACAAAATGAATCAATTAAAAATGGCAGAATTAAATCTAGTCACATAGAACAATGGGTCAATTTGTGGTCTCCAGAAAAACGGAACTAAAGAAGGTTTACCTGTATCTAATTATGGCTATATCATTATCTGTCTCTATATCTTTATATTGTTATTGATATTGATATAACTATAGATTGAATTTTTTAATTGGCCCAGGCATTGTTGGATCTTGAAATACTAAATTTATAGGGCAGCAATTGATGTGGGAGTTAATGCTGGGGAATATCAACAGAATTGTTCTTCTATAGAAAACCCCAGCGTTTGTTCTTTTATTTTTATTTATGTTTTGGCTTTTCCTCAAAATTTTTAAAGGGTTTTTTATTTTTATTTTTAGAAAGAAAGGAAGGGAGGGAGAAAGAGAGGAAGAGAATTATCAATATGTGGTTGCCTCTCATGTGCCACCTACTGAGGACCTGGCCCTCATCCCAGGCATATATCTTGACTGGGAATTGAACTGGTGATCCTTTGGTTTGCAAGCTGGCGCTCAATCCACTGAGCCCCACCAGCCAGTGCAGAGATCTTCTTATTGTTTACATTATTACAGATATCCCCCATTTTCCTCCTCTTTGCCCACTTCCATCCAGCTCATGCTCCTCACCCCCACCTTCATCACATTTTTGCCTGTGTCCATGGGCTATTCCTATATGCATATATGATCCTTGGCTAATATCTTCCAGTCCTCCCACCCCTCTAGTCTGATATCTGTCAGTTTCTGCTTTTGTTTATCAGTTTATTTTGTTCATTAGATTCCACGTATGAGTAAGATTATCAACGGATTGGATAGCCATTCATATTTTCCATGCCAACTCCTTTATTTAAAGTCAACTGAATATTTATGTTAACCACATCTAAAAATACCTCACCACAACACATAAATTAGTGTTTGATTAAATGACTGGGTACTATAGGGTAGCCAAGTAGACACATTAAAATTAACTATTAAAAATAATTACAGTAAATGAGATGGGACAGAACATTCCAGTTAAAGGAAGAGACTGTCAATATAAACTTTTTTGAAAAGAAAAATTCAACTGCCATCTTATCTAAAAGTTATATAATTTAATTGTAATAGTAGCAATCATTTGAAAATATATAGAAACCCATTTAAGAGTAGATGAAAAACTACACCAAGAAAATATAAATAATTGAAGACTAAAGTGGCACATTTATATCCAATGATATAGAACTTGGTGAAATGTATTATAGGTAAAAATATGGCTATTTTGTAATGTGACAATCAATTCATCATAAAAACCATGAAAGCATTTGTTTCTAATAGAAAAGTTTCAAAACACCTGGAGAAAAAAATATCTGACTTCATAGAGCACTACAATTTCCTCATAATAGAGATTGTACATCCATCTCTCTGCAACTGTTAAACTAGACAAAAGATCAGTAAAGACAACCACCTCAAACTAGTCAATAGTCACGTAGCTCTGTATTCACCTAACACAGCAGAGTACACATATTTTCAAGTGTGCCAGGTGTGTTCACCTATAAACCATAGCTGGTTCACAAAATCAGTCTCACTAAATATAGGAGCTTTGAAATTATACAGTTTATCTTCTTATCTCAATAGGATTAAATAAGGAATTTTACATACGTAAAAAAGAAAAACTATAACTCATGATTTCTATGTACCAATTTGTTAATAATATTTGAATACTTAGAGATAGAGGCTTTTCTTCTTTTTTTCCAGAGCTTCCACTTTTGAAGGGCAGTGAAGATTACATTGTGAAATCCTGGATAATCTAAGTTATTGTTCCTATTTTAAAGTTAGCTGATTAGGAAGCTTAATATCATCCACAATCTTAATTTCTCTTTACTATGTAACATGACATATACGCAGGTTTGGGGAATTAGGATGTTAGTATATTTGGGGGTCATTATTCTGCCTCCTCAAAGTGTGCATGGAGGGACTGTGGGTTCTGACCATTTTTGCCCCAAATGAGGGCACGGTTTACGCTAGAGCCCCCCACTGCAGAGGCTGACCCTTCCTCTGAGCTGCGCTGCGCTGTGAAGATAGTTTTAACTGGGCTGCCTTCCTCCCTGGTGTCTCATAGCTGTCGGGTCTGTGCTGTTCTCTGAGATCTTCCTCTGCCTGCTCCTGGTTCCTCCTCTGTCTTTCACAGCTGTTACCTCTAAGAAATCTCTTGTTCTTCTAAATCCACCTTGGCGTCTGCTTCAAAAAGATTTCACACTAAAATGAAACTCTTTGTTTCCAGTCTGAAAGGAGAATATTAGTTCTTCATTTAGATGCTACTTAATAAATCCACTAATGTGAAGGTACTGACATTCAAAAATTCAGTCACATTAGAAACAAGATGATTTAATCTTGTTGCACTAAAATATTGTAAAACTTGCTTAGCCTTGGTCAGTGTAAGGATTAAGTAGTAACTGGTAGATCATATTAAGTAGCAAATAGAAGCATCTTGTCTTAATGATACACATTGGTATAAAAATATATCTACTTTCTCTAAGATAAATCATCCTTATTACTAGAGGCAATATGTTAACTATGTTATGCATCCTTATGGACAGTCAGACCTGGCAAATCTGTATGTTCCACCTTTGGTTAAGGAGGCTCAGAAATTAATAATTCACATATATGAACAACTGTGACCTTCACTTAAAATAGCTACTGGCACACCTGCATATTTCAAGACACTCTCTCTGATAGTATTTGAGTGTAATTGCAGTGGTTTTGGTGAACAGAACCGTATTTCTGCATTCTCTGATTAACTAGCAAGCCATTTATGGTAAAGTGGCACCCTGGATGAAATAGCATTAAAATAGAAGGTGCATACACCTGCAAGTTTAGTGGTGGAGAAATCTGAGCATAATGGCTGCAGTTAAAGGGTATTTTATTCCCTGGTGACTTGGTTCTTTCTTTGCAAGTGTGTAGAAGTCTGAATGTCAATAATGGGGAAGGTCAGGTAGCTTAACAGGAAATTTTACAAACAGCAGCTATTTGAGGAGAATAGACTCCTGATCAATTGAATCGATGGAATCTTTTTATTTCAGACCATAAAAAGGACCGTGGTTCAATCTCATTTATTCTGAGGAGCACTGAAAAGCTATTTTCTTGTCATAGACACTTCACACCAGAACTTCAAAGTCAGCTTGTGACCTTGTCACAAGTCTAACCACTACACTATAAACTATGAAGAAAATTGACTGTTGGCAGGAAAATTGAAGTTATAGTTAAAATAAAGAAGAACAAAAGCTGTGTATACAATATTAAATATTTGGGGGTTAATTGTTGAGAAGCTAGTGATATAACTAGTTTCACTAATACTTTTACAATTCTTGCTATAATAATCAACCACTTAAGTGTGGCTAGTACTTTATAGCGTATCAATAATTTTTAATTGATTAACTAGCTGAATGTTCACAATAATGTTTTGGAAACAAACACTCTCATTGTACATTTAAAACTTTAATTTTATCAATGGTTTGTTAGTTTTGTCACTGTGCCTCATTTTGTTAACTGCACTTCATTTATCTCTCCAGAGTACATCCAAATTGGATCATCACGAAAGTTAAATAAGTTAGAACTATGGCTGACACAAAGTAATTGCTTAACAAATATATATTATTATTTATTACTTTACTATTACTTATGAAGATAACAAGGGGAAATAATTGGAAGTTTGTTTTTTTTTTTAAATTCAAGGAGCTCCATAGAGGTGTATGAATCCAAAAAATATTTTACCACTTAGTTTAGAACTTAAAATAATGGCAAATATTTCTAAACAGCATAAATTAATCTATAGCTAATAAATGGCCCACATTTTTCTAGGAGCCTTTTTCTTCTTCAAAAGTGGTAATTAAGGATTTTTTATGATTAAACTATTGAATGTCATGGAGAAAACCCTCAGATCATTAGCTGAGGAATGATTTACTAAATAGCTGTTTGCACTTTTAAACCCAAAGTTTACATATATTGACATAGTCAGATAAAATACTCCTTCTCTGTATGTTTATTCAATAACTCATCTCCCAGATAAAGATTTTTTTACTACAACATCCCAAAATGCCAAAAATCACACTGCAATTTTTCCTTGAAGTAATGAATTACCTATTAATCTTGAGTTATATGGTTTTGATGGAAAATAATTGAGGATGATTAATTTGTCTTTCTGTATACTTCTTTTCACAATCTGTGAAGAAATTTTTGTGAGGGAAATATAAAACTATGTTTATTTCTTCACAGATATTTTTGCTGATGAGCTTTATGCATTTCTGTATCTCTTCCTTAAGGAAAATTTTCCATATTGGCATAAACTAAGATCCTTCTTGTCACCAAAAAGACCAATTAGGTTGAACGGCATTTTTTATAATGTAACAAAACTAATGATAGAATAATGCAAACAAGTGTTTGTTTGGGACACAAATTAAATATTTTTAAAAAATCATTCTGAATTAGTGCTACAAATCACTAGAAGTGATGCTCCTGGTGGCTGTTCTTTGCCCACCTCTGTCCCGCAGGACATGCAGGACCGTCAGCCTCACACATTTCCCTGCATCCGGCCCTTTCCTGTACCATCACCCACAGTGGCAGCCCGCCACCGGTCAGACCCAGAACTCACTTTAATGTGAGATGCTTTTTATAGCAATTTGTATTTGCTGTGTTTTCATATCCTTCCGGAGAGAATGGAGCATATGGGTTAAAAGTTTCCTTTCAGGTATAGAAAAGATGTGGGTTTGGATTTTAGCCAGTTGTGTTACATTGAAGAGAAAGTTATATATTAAGATAAAAATGTAAGAATAGCACTAATAAAATTAAAAACGGAGCATATAACTTAAAGAATTAAAGAGAAAATTCAAAATAAACTCAAAGAGTCAAAGTGTATTAATCAGAGTTATCAAGAGAAATAGAACCAACAGGTACATAAACAGACACACTTGTATATAAATGCATACATGGTTACACGTGTTTGTGTATATACCTATGGGCACATAGATGTATATACATATGTACACATGCATAATCCCCTTTGTGTGTTTATGTATACATATATACATATATTCTCTTTGTGTGTTTGTGCCTGAATATATGTACATATACACAGAGCAAGAGCAAAAGAAAATAAAGAACAAAGGCAGAGAGATTTACTGTAAGGGATTGCTTCACATGGATATGGAATCTGAGAGGTCCCCAGATCAGCAAGTTGTGGACTCAGAAAAGATGGTGACATAGTTCCAGTCTGAGTTCAAAGGTCTAAAAACCAGGGGAGCCGATGGTGTAGGTTCTAGTCTGAATCCAGCTTGAAGACTATCAGGCCGAGAGTAGAGCGCAAGTTCGTCCTCACCCAGGGTTTGCCTGGTGGAGGCCCACCTGCACTGGGGAGGACAGCTGGCTTTCAACAGTCTACAAATTCAAAGTTCAATCTCACCCAGAAATGCCTTCATAGACATATCCAGAATAATTTGTAATGAATACCTGGGCACCCTGTGGCTTAATCAAGTTGAAACATAAAATTAACCATCACACAAATAAATATATTGTGTCTTTATTTGAGTGGTAATTACAAGATTATATAGGTACATTAAAAATCTGCAGGCTATGCATTCAATACTGGTACAGCCTGCCTTCAGATATCTTGCTTTTTAAATTAAAACTGGAAAAGAGATCAGAAAGACTAATGATAAAGCAGAATAAGTTAATGTAAATGAAATTAGATGGTAGAAATAATCCCAAATATGACCATAATTTTGAAATAGAAGTCCCAACTAAAGATATCAATTTAAAATTGTATGAAATTAAAGTCAGCTCTATCTTATATGCAAGAGATACTTAAGATATAAATTCACAAAGAGAGTTTGTGAATTGAAGAGTGAAAAGAAACATTGCGTGACACTAACAACCCAAAGGAAGCTGGTGCTGTGGTTGAGAGCATGGACTTTGGAATCTGGCTGTC
The DNA here is from genome assembly GCA_039655065.1 of Glossophaga mutica. Lineage (NCBI taxonomy): Eukaryota > Metazoa > Chordata > Mammalia > Chiroptera > Phyllostomidae > Glossophaga > Glossophaga mutica. Next base: position 29,174,372 of record CM077308.1, read on the forward strand.
TGGGTTAGGATCTTTGCTGTTACAATTTTTTTCAAAATGGTAAAGTTACTTACCTTTCTAATCTGTACTGGAGGGTTTTAACTATCATGGTACCTGCTTGTCAGTATATTGTGAAGATTAAATAAAAACAATATGTATTAAGAAAACAAAAATGTTTTTCACATAGTAAGTGTTCAAAAATTGTTCGCTATCGTTGCAGTATTATTATCAGCAAAATATAAAATAAACTTTATGGCATCATTATATATAAAGATGGTGTATATGTAATAAATACATTTAAATTCACCAGGCAGATGTAGAATTCCAAACATGCATGGATCTCATATCATAGTCTCAAAATATAGGAAGGAAATATAGACAGGATTAAACAGAACAATGTAAAAATATGTCACTAAAGTAATTTCAATGTTCCTGACTTATTAGCTAATCAATAAAAAAATGTATAAGTAAGGTCATAGGATATCTGGGGGAATTTTATTAATAATTTGATCTAATGACTTAGAGATTACAAAGCCACCACTAGAGAATCCATGCATTTAATTAAAGCATTCATTGAACAATTGTATGAATTGACCATCAATTAAGCTAAAGAAATTCTGCATCCACTTTAAAGCATTGTGATTATACATGGACCATTTTCTGATTCTATACAAACAATTGAAAAATTAAATAATAAAAAATAATTAGAGAAGTAAACATATGCTTAAATCTTAAAGTATTCTAACAACTGAGATTTAAATAAATTGTAAAGGACGTGAAATAAAAACTTGGTGACACTGAAGATGTTAAATAGTATTAGTCTATGCTATTTCATTCTCTGAAATACAGAGAAAAACACTTATGGGATAACTGAGGAAAACGTATAATGAATGCTTGACTTAAGGGATGTGAAGTACTCTTCATCGCCCCAGCCCACCTACGAATCACGTGGCCCATTTCTCAGTCAGTGTCAGTCCTATACCTTCTTTGTCTTTTTTCAAGGCTATCATTTTGAAGCCAGCCCAGCTTTTCAACTTTTGGATGCTCTCCTCACTTTTATCTTCATGAAATGCGTTCTGGCACACCAGTTAAAATCACTGATAACTGACATTTGTGCAGTGCTCTGAAGTTTATGTATGTAATGTTTATCATTTTGCATCTATTATTTAACCTGATCATATTTTGAATGAAATATGCACACGATTTTGTGTAACATGATACTGTGATCAGAGATATTAACACGCACGCATAAAACTTGCCCCTTTTCAGAAAAGGAGTCCTGGACCAAGAGCATTTGGTTTTCTGCCACCGAACTTTGTTTTTGTTTATAAATACCAGTTACTCTATCTATTTTTTCCATGGCAACTTTTACACATGGCACAACAATTAGAACGCTCTGTTTTGTTTTATTGTTGAGTCATTCTTATGTTAATGAGCTTGTATATCTTATAAACAGCATGAAAAAGCCATATGTTGTTTCCATCCCAGTGGTGGAATTAATATAGCCTACTTCTTTTAAGAGAGCTTATTCATGGGCAGCATCAAGACTGTGATGGGAGTTTAGAAAAGAGAGAGCTGGTGTGATGAAATACTTAAGCCCATAGAGACTGAGCTGGAATTATATTAGAAAAGAATAAGGAGAAATTTTTGCTTTAATTCAGGAAAGATGGAAGAATTAGAAATTATTTTTGACAGGAAAGATTTTTTTGAACTGAAGACTAATGTTTAGAGAAGATACATAATGACAGAATTTCCCTGGTAATTAATCCAGATGAAGCTAATTGTGGAGGTGTCTCAGCACCTGCCAGAGAAGCTTAGCAATGCAAAGGGTTTGATTTGCACATTTTTATTCCTACTACATTAGGGAGCAAAACTTTTTTCTGTCCATTTACTGCATCTTTTGTTTCTTGAGAAAAAAATTACTACTACAGTCACTCATCTCTATAGAGACTAACCACATACAAGCCTCTTCCATCTTAAAAAAAACACAGCAAAAAACCATAAATCCTTGACAGCCCCACTTGGATATCATGAAGCATCTTAGATTCAGCAGAATCAATATTTGAATGCACCCTTCTACCTCATCTCCTTAACCCTTTGGTCCTGTTCATTTTTTTCAGTCAGTTTTAGTAAAAACAACCAGTTGGTCAAACTGGAAATTGAGCACCATGTTTGCACATTCTCTCTCCCCATCCTACCAGTAACCAAATTCTCTTTCTTTCATCTACCAAATATCCATGAAATCTGCCCACTTTTATTCATGTTCACTGCTACCATATTTATATAAGCTCCATCATTTCTCACCTGATTGCTGGTAAAATCTCTTGACACGCATTTTTGTTTTCTCCTGTATTTGCCACATTGCTAGTAGAGTGACATTTTAAAATTCAAACCTTAATTTGACTTTACTCATGTGTCTGTGATTCACCCATTTGTTCTTTCAGTGCTTGGAACACTAATTTGTTTTTATTTATCTCATTTACCAAGCTAACTCCTATTTATAATTCAGGACTGATTTCACATGTGACATCTTCAGGAGAGCAAATTCTACTTTTTCATCCTCATTAACAATAGTCATCACTGCTCAATAGCTCAAGTTCAAAATCAACCTGGCTGTATGGTCATCCAGCTGCCAGCAAGCAGGAAGACCTGGACATCATTGCACACTTCCTATCAGACTGTAAGCTACACAAGGGCAGTGATCTGTTCTATTTTATTCATCGCATGCCTGGTACAGTGCAATGCATCATAATAGGTTAAACCATAAGCGTATCTTGGACAAATAAAAAATATAATGTTGCAGTTGACAGAACTAACTCTTGTTTCCAAATATAAGCCTGTAACTTACCGAGTATCCTTGACCAAATCAGTATGTTGTTACCTCAGCTTTCATCTGTAAAATGGAAATAATATAGAACCTGCCCATCAGGGCTTTTGCAATGTTACCGTGCTTAAATAAGTATCTGGATCATTATAAGTTTATGTGTCTTAGCCATTCTTCTTATTCTTATTTTTAAGTGAAAGCACAAATCAGTAGTGTACAAATAAATAACTAGCATTAGTGCACTAATAAGTAAATAGTCAAATGTAAACACATACAAATAACTAGTACCAATATTGTCATTGCTATTGGCCACTTTGAAATAATAAATTTACATAGACTATTAAAACTGCTGCAAGTCTAATGTCCTTTTATAATTGTTGTTCAAGTACAGTTGTTTCCATATTCACCCCGCCATGCCCCCCACCTCACCCATCCCCTCCTCCCACTCTCAAATCTACCCCCTTTGGCTTTGTCTATGTGTCCTTTGTACATGTTCCTTGATGGCCCTTCCCCTATTATCCCCTATTATCACTCGCCCCCCTCCCCTCTGGCTACTGTCAGTTTCTTCTTTACTTCAAAGTCTCTGGTTCTATTTTGCTTGCTTTTTTGTTTTGTTGATTAGGTTCCACTTATAGATGAGATCATATATAGTATTTGTCTTACACTGTCTGACTTATTTCACTTAGCATAATGCTTTCCAGTTCCATTTAGGCTGTAGCAAAGGGTAGGAGCTCCTTTGTTTCTGCTGCTTGGTATTCCACTGTGTAAATTCGCCACAGTTTTTTGATCCACTCATTTACTGATGGACACTAAGGTTGTTACCAGCACTTGGCTATTGTAAATTGTGCTGCTATGAACATTGGGATGCACAGGTTATTTTGGATTGGTGTTTCAGGGTTCTTAGGATATAATACTAGCAGTGGAATTGCTGGGTCAAACGGCAGATCCATTTTTAGTTTTCTGAGGAAATTCCATATTGTTTTCCACAGTGGCTACACCAGTCTGCATTCCTACCAACAGTGCACTAGGGTTCCCTTTTCTCCACAAACTCTCCAACCCTTGTTGTTTTGTTTATTTGTTGTATATTAAGACACAAAAGTCAAAAGAAAATTGATATTTCAAAGTACCCTCAAGTTAGTAATAATGCCCAAACAAATATCTAAATCCCTTCTCTCTTATTCTGTGTCTTCTCTTTTGGTTAGTTTTAGTGAGTCAAACATTTTTAAAAATTTATCTCTTGCTTTATATTCAATAGCAGCTTAGTTGATATATGTTATTTGAAAATCCACAAATCTGAGTGATTTTAATGAAGAAATATTAAACTGACAAAGAAAAATACTAAAAAAATAATATAATTTTGATTTTCAAGTATAAACACAACAATTTAGTTAATGATACAATGGTATTAATTTTAATTTACATTCAATTTTAACTCAAGCATTCATTTTATTTGTCTTTCCCCAGGAGCATTAAGACACATACAGACCTCCAGCCCAGATGGAGGCATAAGTAGACACACTGTGCCTTCTTGCACAACCAAAAGAAGGACAACAACAATTTAAAAACGAAAACAACCACAGAACTGACAGAAAATTGAACTGTATGGAAGTCCAACAACCAAGGAGTTAAAGAAGACAAACTCATTCATACCTGTAGGAGGGGCGGAGACGGGCACATGGAGAGGACTCACAGTGAGGTGGTGGCTAGAGAACCAGGGCACACAAGGTGGTGGCTGGCCAGCGAGGCTGGGCTGGTGGCTGGTGGAGTGGGCAGTCCCACATTTGTGTGCAGATAAACCGGGAGGAACAATTGGGGAGTGAAACAGACCACGTGGCCCAGGGCCTCGGTGCAGGGAAATAAAGCCTCAAACCACCTATTGAAAACACCTGTGGGGGGTTGAGGTGGTGGGAGAAACTCCCAGCCTCACAGGAGAGTTTGTTGGAGAGACCCACAGGGTCGTAGAATGTAGACAAACCCACCTACCCAGGAATGAGCACCAGAAGGGCCCAATTTGCTTGTGGGTAGTGGGGGAAGTGACTGAAAGCTGGCAGAGAGTCGAGCAAGTGCCATTGTTCCCTCTTGGACCCCTCCCCCATACACAGCATCACAAAGCAGCGACATGGGTTGCCCCACCTGGGTGAATACCTAAGGCTCTGCCCCTCACTACGTAACAGGTGCGTCAATACAAAAAAAAAAAAAAAAAAAAAAAAGGCCCAAATGAAAAAACAGATCAAAGCTCCAGAAAAAATACAACTAAGTGATGAAGAGATAGCCAACCTGTCAGATGTAGTTCAAAGCACTGGTGATCAGGATGAACACAGAATTGGTTGAATTTGGTCGAAAATTAGATGAAAAAAATGAAGGCTATGCTAAGTGAAATAAAGGAAAATGCACAGGGAACCAATAATGATGGGAAGGAAACTGGGACTCAAATCAACGGTGTGGACCAGAAAGAAGAAAGAAACAACAACCCAAAAAAATGAGGAGAGGCTTAGGAACCTCCAGGACATCTTCAAATGTTTCAACATCCAAATTATAGGCATACCAGAAGGGGAAGAGGAAGGGCAACAAGTGGAAAACTTATTTGAACAAATAATAAAGGAGAAATTCCTCAATCTGGCAAAGGAAATAGACTTCCAGGAAGTCCAGGAAGCTCAGAGAGTCCCAAATAAGTTGGACCCAAGGAGGAACACTCCAAGGCACATCATAATTACATTAGCGAAGATTAAAATGAAGGAGAGAATCCTAGAAGCAGCAAGGAATAAGGGGACATTCACCTAGAAAGGAGATCCCATCAGACTGTCAGCTGATTTCTCAAAAGAGACCTTACAGGCTAGAAGGGGCTAGAAAGAAGTATTCTAAGTCATGAAAAAGAAGGACCTCCATCCAAAATTGCTCTATCCAGCAAAGCTATCATTTATAATGGAAGGACAGATAAAGTGCTTCTCAGATAAGGTCAAGTTCAAGGAGTTCATCATCACCAAGCCCTTATCATATGAAATGTTAAAGGGATTTATCTAAGAAAAGATAAAAATATGAACAGTAAAATAACAGCAAACTCACAATTATGAACAACCACACCTAAAACAAAACAAAAGCAAACAACTAGAACAGGAACAGAACAACAGAAATGGAGATCACATGGAGGATTATCAACAGGGGAGTGGGTAGGGGAGAGAGAGGGAAAAGGTACAGTGATTAAGTAGCGTAGATGGTAGGTAGAAAACAGATGGAAGCGGGGCAGATAAGAATAATATAGAAAATGTAGAAGCCAAAGAACTTATATGTACAACCCATGGACATGAATAAAGGGGGGGAATGTAGGTGGGAGGGGTGTGCAGGGCAGAGGGGAGTGAAGGGGGAAAATGGGACAACTGTAATAGCATAGTCAATAAAATATATTTAAACACACACACACAAAAGATACATACAACCCTCTTGAAAATGCCAGCTCTCCTAAAAATAGTTTTTAATGATGCTGTTTGTATTCTTTATGAAATTGTATTTTTAAGTTGATTTAGTAAAAATAGTCACCCAGTGTCCCATACTGAGCATGCCCTGACTTTAAACTGAACAAAACAAAAATGCCATCATCAACTATTGCTTTTCCTTAGGAGCTTTTTTATATCTTACACAATAAAATGACATAATAACTTTCAAGTTTTAAAATGGACAAAGCATACAAACAGACAAATAGCTCAGTGAGATTTATTCTGATTTCTTCCATTGTGGGGTAATTTATATTCTTCAACTAATCCATGCCCTTCAAGAAGTTCAGCATATCCATACTTTTTATTAATTAATAGTTACTTTAAAAAGAAGAATATGCAACATTTTCATAATAATTTTCATTCTATTTTATGTTATATCCATTGGACAACTCAGAATAAAAACACAGTCAGTCAGTATAATTCAGAAGCTTAAACCAGTACTTCAAAAATTTATAACACATTAGAGTCATAGTATAAGACCTTATTTTAACAGCAAGAAGAAAACTGACTGGCCACACCTAATTTTCAGTCATGTCATCATATGTGCTTTGTTAATCTCTTAACCTCTCTGCTATATTTGAAAAAACATAAAATAAATTTTCATGATAATATTCAAGCTGATCACATAGGAAAGGAACATATAGGAAGTCTAATTTTATCTAAAGTACTTTTAGATTAAAAAAAAAAAAGCTTTATAAAGGAATAAAGATTAAAAGCACATGACAGCATCATTCCTGGAAGTGCAAGGTCTCCAGTTAATGCCCAGTCAGGTCAGGGCACATGCCTGGGTTGTGGGTTTGGTCCCAGGTAAGGGCACATATAAGAGGCAGCCAATCAATGTTTCTCTCTCGCACCAATGTTTCTCCCCTGTCTTTCTCTTTCCCTTCCCCTCTCTCTAAAAATAAATAAACTATTTTTAAAATAAAATAAACTTAAAAATAAGAGCACAGGACAAAAATGGAAATCAACATTAACTTTGATCTTTGATCTACAATAATTGGGTGCATGTCATATTACTTGAATTTATGACCACACAAAAACGTGATATAATTTTCTAATTTTTACTAAGGTGTTTGAGATTTTTTAAAAAATGACATAAGTGGAAATATATGTTAATGGAGCAAAATGACCAAAATTATGTTTGTTTTGTGGGACAAAAATAGTCAAAAATAGTCACCCAGTGTCCCACACTGAGCATGCCCTCACTTTAAACTGAACAAAACAAAACGCCATCATCAACTGTTGCTTTTCCTTAGGAGCTTTCCTTAGGAGCTTATACAGAAGTCAGAGAAGTCCACTGGATAAACCCTGGATGATAAAAATCCTTGATAGTTTTTGAGGAGATTTCTATGCAGGGGGAGTAGTGAATGCCAAGGCAAGGCTAAGTTTGATATGTATTAGACAAGAAAAGGAGGCCAATGGGGCTGATCTCAGAAGGAGATGTCAGGAGATGAGAGCTGACAGGTATGCAGGTATCCTATCAGCTAAGGTCTTGTAAGCCAAAGTAAAAAATGAGATTGCATTTTAAGTGCAATTGGAAATCATTGTATGGTTTTTGAAAAATCACATAACATGACAATTTTGGTCATTCAGTCTGCCATGTTAAAAAATGTGAATTCTAGAAACCTGAGTTGTGTTATCATAAACATACAAACTATAAGAGGATAATTACATATTACACTAAATAAACATGACCATGTAACCATGATTTAGTATTATCAATCTTGTGATGAAAGTTATGTTCTCTGTCACAAATCAAAGTATATAATCAACCATGTCCTTTCATCTCTGGCCAAGTTCTTGTGACAATTAAGCAGTCTGTTCCAGGAATAAAGAATGCTGATGGCGGCAATAATACCCCAGCAGTCCAGCTGACACATATTGAAAGATGTCATTGGAGCAGAAAGAATGAGACTGAGCCAGAACTGCATGCCACTGGAAATTCCACAATTCCCCGTTTTCCATGATTCCCCTATATAGTTTAGCTAAAATGTCTGAGATTTTAAGGTGGACTTTGGAAAAAGAGTCTCCCATCTTCTCAAGTGACCAGCACTTGAATAAACCTCTTTCCTTCTCACCAGTACCTGTCTCTTGAGTTTGGCTTTTGTTACAGCAAGCAACCAGACCAAGATTCGGTTTCAATCACACACCAGAAATTTTAAGAATAAATGTTAAAGAGACTTTAGTTTATTTTACTCCAATTACATCTGTTGGTTTGTTTTATGAGCTTAGCAGAATGCCTATTTCAAAATGGTATCAAATATCAACTATATAACAAAAATACATTTATTGTTTAGGGAGAACAACATGTTCCCCATATGTGACACCTGCAGCAACAGAGATGCTAGTCAGAAATTGCAGCTTTGTGGTCGCCTCCCCTCCCAGGACAGGGGACTCCAATCCTGCATAAGGTACCAGAAGACAGTGGCCAGGAGTGACTTGGGAGGATATGGAGAGTTGGGGAAACATAGGCTACCCACACACACAGCAAGCAGCACATCCATAGTTGCAGTGCCAAATGCCAACCAGGAGAGTGCAAGAGAAAGAGAGGGATTCTATTCTCCAAAGAATCAGGGGCTGCACTTGGATTAGGTTCCACTTATAGTTGAGATCATATGGTATTTGTCTTTCACTGCCTGGCTTATTTCACTTAGCATAATGCTCTCCAGGTCCATGCATGCTGTTGCAAAGGGAAGGAACTCCTTCTTTCTTTCTGCTGCATAGAATTCCATTGTGTAAATGTACCATAGTTTCTTGATCCATTTGTTTACTGATGGGCACCTAGGTTGCTTCCAACAGTTGGCTATTGTAAATTGTGCTGCTATGAACATTGGGGTGCACAGGTTCTTTTGGATTGATGTTTCAGAGTTCTTAGGGTATAACAACTTGTCCCTAGAACTGTGAGACAGCAAATCTTTCTTATTTAAGACACCTACTCTAAGGTATTTTTTTGATGGCAACCTGAGTTGACTAATATAGTAGGCTTGGGAATTATATTCTGGGCCTTGATATCTATACGTTATGCTTGAATTTTATTTTAGTTTCTAACAGTAAAATGCTAATAATAAAGTATGGTTTATTGTGTTTTTGTGAGGATTAAATAAGATTATATAGTCCCCAGACCGTGGTGTATGTTCAGTAGTTGTTAAATTTTCATCAGCCCACTTATGGACAGTAACTAATGTGGTAGGTAGAAAGGAGACTGGGGCGAAAGTGAAAAATTGGTCCACGCTTATCAATTGGATTCTATATTTTTTCAATGAGAATATCTAGTCTTGCTAATATTTTATTTTCACACACAGTCTAGTATTCAAATGTTCAATCAATGTCTTCTCAATGAAAAAAATGTTTTGTTCTCCAATGTTAATACAATTTTTCCTATACATAACTTGTTCAATTTCATTAAGAGCAGGGCAAGAGATAAATATCATAATGCTAAGTGTGTTTCATCATTTCTAAGTCATATAAAACCCTCCTCAATAATTCAACCTGCCTTTGGGTATTAGGTTTTGCTCAGCATTATTAAAAGGTTCACATTTCCTGCCATGGATTTTACTAGACAATGCCATGCTATTTTTGAGGGGGATGTCCAACATTATTTGGGGTCATAAGGGACTATAAATTTGTCACTCTAATGGAATAAAATTAATCAAGTTGTGTCTTTAAAGCAACACTTCTCAAAATCTGTAATATAAATAGTGCATTATGAATCTCTAAGGAGAATATGCTTATCATAGCATTTTTCAAATATTTTTTCCACTAATGTTATCTGTTTAAAATAGTCCCCCTTAATGTTTTAAACTGTAGATCATTGTTGGTACAATGCAGCAATAACAAAGAGGAAACCACCTATAGGAAATTTAAAGGGGTGGGGAATGAATGACCCTAGTTGAAATTGAAGTCCTCTGGCATGACTCTTGGGCAACCTCTCTGTGAACTATTTAGGTATATTCTCAATATGAGAGAGACAATCTGCTCCCATGGATCACCAGAAATTTACCTGAATGTGACTCTCTGAATATACTTAGAATAAGTTTAATTCAAAACTGCTATTTTAACATTGATTTGAAATATAAAAGTGAATGTAGGTAAAATTCACATTATCTAATGTTCTATCCACTATTACTAGACAGTTAAACAGATATAAATATATAACCATAGCCACAATAAAAAATAAATTATGTCAGAAGTACAGACGTGCTAGAACTTCAGGCGAGGGCGTTGAAATATGTAAGTAATAACAATCTCAACAATGTAATTAAATGGTGGGAAAAGTAAGCGATAAATAAAACATCTATAAAAATGCTACCGCAAAGCTAAACATTAGAATTCCTCAAATGAAAAGCCAGCAGCGTAAGCTGGTCAGCAGGAAGACATTGCAGAAGAAACGGTCAGTGACACCACAAAACAGCAATAGAGACCACCCACATTTACGCTTAAAAAAACTATAAATGAAAAAAGCCACCTGACCTGTGGAAAAATAGTAACAACCTATTACACGTCTTTTAGAATTTGAAAAAGAGACGAAAATGTCACTGTGAATCACAGAGAAACAAAAAGGATAATAAGGAAATGTTACAATAATGTGACAAATTAAATGAAGCAGAAAAATTATTGAGTGAAATTTCAAAACTATTTAAAGGAGAGATTGATTCTATTATACATATTGAATTTATAATTTAAAACTTTTACATAAAGCAAATTCTAGACCAAAGAGTCTTCAATAGTAAATTTATGAACTCTTTATAAATAAAATATATAATTCTTATAAAACCTCTCAGAAAATAAATTGGGTTGAATAATCCCCACCTCATTTCATGTGATTCTCATTACCTTGATACAAACACCGGACAAAGGCATTAAAAGGGAAAAAAAAAAAACCCTGCAAGCTAATACTCCTCATGAATATAGGCCGAATCTTTTTTTAATTTTGGCAAATTAATTTATAAGTATAGAGAGAGAATACTCTAGCAAGACCAGATCACATTCATCCCTGAAATGAATTGCTATTTTAATATTTGTTAAATAATTAATGGAATTATCAAAATATTAACAATTTAAGGCAGAAAAATAATATGATCCTCTTGATATAGTATATCAAAAGACAAACAGTATTTGATAAAAACAGTATTTGATAAAATTTAACACACATTCATGAAAATAAATGTTCAGCAAATTATGTCTGAAAGCAAACTTTTTCAACATGATAATGGACATTTACAAAATTATTAACAAAAATAAGATGAAGAACAAAGCTAAATAGTGACTTCTTAAGACATTTTCTTAAATCATTTTATTGGAATTTCTAGCCAGTGCACTATAATAAGAAAAATAGATACAATACATTCAGATGGAAATAAAATCAATCAATCTAAAGATTGAAATTGCAAGAGGACTTCCTCTTATTTGTAGTATATGCTAAGGAATGCACAGGAAAGCTATTCATCCTACTACCTACATGTATCAAAATCACAGAACTCAATGTGAAAACTAAATAATAAATAAATAGTTGTAATTACAACATAAATTATAATTGTAAATGCTACCAATGATCAATTGGCAAAGGGATAATATAGAAAATATAGAAAACAGAAAATATAATTTAGTGTAAAATAGCTACATAAATGAAGAAATATATCATAGTCTTATATATGAAACAAATGTTTTTAATAATATCAATTCACTCTAAAATGAACCGTCATCAAGGAACATGTATAAAGGTCACATGGACAAAGCCAAAAGGGGTAGATTCGAGGATGGGAGGTAGGGATGGGTGGCCAACGTGGGGTAAAAATGGAGACAGCTGTACATGAACAATAACCAACAAATAAAATAAAATGAACTGTAGATTTAATAATTTTTCTACTAAAACCCAGCTATTGGACCAATATTTATATGTCAACATAATAATCACAATTATTTGGAAATTTGCATTTGGCAATTTCACTTTTGCATCTGTGTCTATTATCTCTGTGCTTTTTTTTTTCTTGTTTCTTGTTTCTTGGCAATCCTGGTAATAATTTCATATTGATATGAAGAGATACCTGAAAATACAGCTACTCTTATCTTCCCACTAAATGGATTATTTGTGCTTTCCAACAAAAAGTTCAATTTAGGACTCATTACCTTAATACAATATTAACATGAAGCTTTGTTTATGCTTGTTCCAGTCTCTGAAAGATGCGGTCTGTATCTGGTTCTCATTTATTCCCGGAATATAACTATCCCAGTTCTTAAATGGAAGCCTGAAGTATTTGCTATGGACTTTCTTTCTTCATAATACATAAGCTCTAATTGTTATCGACTCAAGCGCAGAGCCAATGCTTGGTTTCTCCTACTTGAAGCTTTCAGAGCTGCTTTCCCGTCTCTTACGTACTATCACTATGGGAAAGTTCCATTTGGGTAAAGTAATGCAGAATATTAGGCTTACTTCAGTGTGCTTCTCTTTCATTCAACACTTCTCTTTTGAGTACTGGTTAATTGGTTGTTCTGAATTCCAAATGTTATTTTCACTAGGCTTATGAAAGTACATGCTTTGCTTAGGGTTCTGATATTTCAGTTGTCTTTTTCTTTTTTTTTCACATTTTAAAATTTTTGTTCAAGTACACTTATCTCCATTTCCCCCCATCACTCCCACAACCCCAGCCATCCCCACTTCCAACCCTTGATCTTAACCCCTTTGGTTTTGTCCATGTGTCCTTTCTAAATGTTCCTGAAAACTCTTTCCCCTTTCCCCCCATTATCCCCTCCTACTTGTCTTTTTTTCTGAACAATTTTGTAGGTTCTCAGCTCCATAGCATTTACAAATTAGAAAATGACTGGAGAAAAAAGCCAAAGAATTGATTTTACTTCAACGAATTTTTTTCTTCTATGCTCTAGCTTCCTATTAAACATGGCTGTCTTAGAAGCTTTCTGATGCCAAAGTAACAGCAATAAAACAAGTTATTTTTGTTTTTTTTTGTTGTTGTTAATGTATTTTTCCAGCTTTGCCACTGGTCTTTGGAAAAAGTCTACAGCAAGCTAATCCATGATTACTTATGAAAAACAATCATACACACAATGCGTATTTAAAAATATACTTCTAGTGGAAATATTTGAGTTCGCCAGTTTATCACCAGTTTTAAAGGTACATAATGGAAAAGCTATTTATTTGGATGTGCCAGTCATGTGAAACATTTACATTAGCTTTACAACTCATCTCCTGGGAAAAATATAACTTGTTTATCAATCCACCTCTGCATTTCTTAAATTACCATAAATGTTTTCTTAAATCAACAATGTTCATTCAATGAAGGAGAAACGAGGATTTGGGTGTTTCTGAAAATGAGTTTTAATGCCAAGCAATCAGCTATTGAGGAGAAAGTCATTGGACTGTGCTGTGATTTTATTTGAGAACAATTAAAAGGATTCATGAAATATTACAAGGACTAAAGTAAAACAAAACAGTAGCTTTATACTAAGTTGGACAAAATTCCAAGGTTCCAAGGGGGTATGTTGGAGTAAACGTTCAATTTTATCTTAGGAAGAACCCTGGATTACTGAGTCAGACCTGAGTTTTGTAAGGTTACAGAGAAGTATAAAGTGCTCAGACTCAAAATTTGCACATGATTTTTAAAACAAAGTCCACCATGATGGTATTCTTATTGCACTTTTTTGTAGAGTTAATAAGATAGATGAAAGCTTATTAACAAAAACAAACAGTACCTTGATTAGATGGAAGAGGAGACCCTTGGAAACCTACATGCTGTGCTTCATGAAGAGCTGCTTACACTGACCTACCATGTATGATAATGCATCGCTGCAGAAATAAAAGCATAATTTGCCTGACTTCTGATTCAGAAATGAAACAAGGAACATAGCAAGAAGGAAATTGTGGACACTCTGACATCATTAAGATTTCACTGTAACATATGTTTTCAAAATACCTAGCCTTCATTCATTAAAGATGTGTATATTGTCCACTATTTGCCAGCAGTAGCTCTAGGCATAGATAAGACACTTTATCAAGGCACACACTCTAGTTTTATGGAGTGTGTACTCTGGTGAGGAAGATGGTCAGCAGATGAATATAGAGTTAAACTGCAGTAGTGATTAGCTCTTTAAAGAAAAACAAAACTGGGTAAGGAGACAGCATCTGAAATGGAGTCAAAGAAGATGTCTCATGAGGCATCTTCTGATCAGAGACTAGAAGGAAGTAAGCACACGAGCATTAGGAGAATAATTGTTCAAAGTCTATGGTGAAAGAATATGCCAGAAATATATAAAGGTCCATGAGCCTGAGAGGATTGAGAACACAGAAGATTATATTGGGCTGTTGTACATGAAAATTGAGCAAAACGGAAAAAGGACTCATTGACGCGATGACAGGGTGGTGATTTCAGGGGGTGGGGGTATAAGGGTACTAAATGGTAATGAAAAAATACAATAAAATTATTTGAATAAAAGAGAGTAAAATTTGTATTTTTCATATAGATTTCTGTTGGGAGGGGAATTAGTTTGAGTAGGAAAATCACATAATCTGAGTTATGTATTAAACTACCATTATGATTACTGTGTAAATAACTGCACTGCTAAAAGGAGCTGCAGGGAGATGAATTAGCAGGTTAATGAAGTAGTGGAGGTGGGAGATAATGGCACATTAGATGTGGTGTTAGTGATGGTTGTAGTGAGATGGATTTGTTGATGAAATATATTTTAAAACTGCAGTTGACAAATGTGCTAATGGAATCACTATGGAGTGTGAAAAAAATAAAAAGCTCAAGGATGACTTCAGGTTTATAGCAGCTAACATTTGGAAATGCTTACTACATACCAAACCAGTAATTCTAAGAGGTGAGTGTAATTACGATTATCAACCCCATTCTAGAAATAAGTTTCCAGAGCCTATGCATTTCACCTCTATAACAGATGGCCTTTCAGCAAAGATAACATTATAAGCTAGTAACTAACCCTCTTAAAAATAGTTGAAAATAGTAATAATTCAATTTGATTTCATCTGATACTTTTGTGTGGCAACTAAGCTAAGAAAAAGCATGATGAATATGTTTAACTATACAACATGTTCTCGCCTGAAAAAATTACATTGTTTACCTGGGTGAAAAGGAATTAAAGAGTAATGTTTTACTTATATAGACTTTTTCTAATTAAAAATTTGAGCCAATTAAAATAAAGACTTTCTTGTAACTATTTATAATTATTTCAAAAATAGATATACCTGCAATATATTATTAACATTTCTTCAGTGACTGATAAGTTGTCCTTTCCTATTTATTGGCACATGATCTTAACAGTGATATTAGACACATCCTGGGAAACACTTTGGATGAAAAAATATCAAATACTAAGTGCACTTACAGAAAATACTCATCACAGTGTATTTCTCAGTTTTCCTTTTATTAATTCAAATTCGTTCAAATCAGCTACTGTAATTGTATTGTTTTACTTTTTTAAACATTTATAAATTTACTAGAACAGATATACCTAAATAATTCCATTACTAAAATGTTCTATTAATTATGCACCCTGTGATGCCATATACTAAATTAAGTCCTTGACAGGTGCTGTCATAATTTATTCTCATAAATCTACCAATTGGACATTGTTCATACCAATTTCTCTGACTTTCTAGAATTCCAAAATCCATGCTCTTCATTTATAAGATTTACTGATTCCACATACTCCCCATAGCATTTGCAAGAAATTTATGAATAAGTATAAAACGGTTGAGTATTTTCTATACTTTCATATAAGTTGAATTCCAATTATCTTATTTAATAATACTAACATACATTATTATATATGTGCAAATATATTATATATGCACACATATTATTGCATTTTGATATACCAAAATATTGTTCTTTTCTGAAGTTCAGGCTATTGACCCCTCAGACGAGGAGAATCCGGCACTGCGTTCCAGTATTCCGTGCTAGCTTGAACTATTTTGGTACGTTCCCTGGACTCCACTTGGCTCTCATTAAACTATTTTTTCAAGGCTAAACCTTAACTAGCTAAGCAGAAAGATAACATACAACATAGGAGAATGTACCCTTTTCAGTTGGTTAATTTATGAGCAGTATGCCTAGTCCTCCACTTGGTTTCCAGTAAATTCAGACAAAAGCCATTGGAGTCCCACAGCAGTGTCCTGAGCAAAGCAGCCCTGCCACACCATGGTATTCTCCTCTGCATTGTTGACAATGAGCAATGCAATTCTGTTTCTAGTTCGAGAAATGACAGTTAAGTAGAATTTGAAAAGGGCTAGAACATCAGAACCTTTATAGAGCCTTTACCCTTCAGGATCATTCATGCCATAGCCAATTAGTCTGCCCACTGATCACCATAATAATCATACATGTAGTGGCTCTTACCCTCATTTATCAGATGGGACAAATGGTGTTCACAAGCAAAGATAAAAAGCAGTGCATCAGAGTACCTAACATCCTGGTTTCTGGGCTAAGGTTAAAAACTTGCCCTCACTACACCTTAGAGGGATCTCAAGAAGTTCTTTTGCTCTTTGCTTCTCAATTTTCCCAATGATGAAAGGAAGAGAATGATACTATCAACCTGTGAAACTTATGACCTGACTATCTAAGAATAAAATCACTTGGCTCATCACACTCCATTCTGTTTCACTGCTTTTTTTCTTTCATATTTATCACTCACTGAAATACAATAGTTATTCATGTGTTGTCTTCATTTTCCTCCTTCCTCCACAAAAGATAGGCTTTGTGAATTCAAGAAATCTGTCTTATTTACCTCTGATTTCCAGCAGTTAAGCTGGTGCCCAGCAATTTTAGACATTCAATGTTGTTATCATGGATAACTGGTTGTCTCTTCTTAGTTTGAAAGGCTTTAGAAACTTTAAAGCTTTTCTTCATTCTATGTTACTTTCATCAAGGCATTAAATCTTCCCTGAACCTATTTTCTCTTCTACAAGACTAGGAAAAATATGTCCTTTGATATCTGGGTTGATGCATGTGACAGTGAATGAATAAATGAATAATCAAAGTTTCACTTTATATATTTCACCTTTCTCAATGCCCCTCTGAATACTCTGGCCCTGTAATTGAACCATAACATTCACAGCTCTGGAGATATTAACTAATTCACTTCTTTCAGTAACCAGGATGTTCACTGTGAGCACCAAGCAAGTTTTAGGGTAAGTGCTAATCTCATTAAAATTCAAAATTACGTGTTAAAAGCGGGTGTGCGCTTTGTTGCAAATGGAGTCCTGCTATTGCCCACAGTCTATCTCAACTCTGTTCTTATGTTTTTACCTAGTTGATACTAAAGCAAATTGTTAGGAAACAAGATTTTATTTCTCCCAGTGAATAGCTGGTATTCTATTGTTATTAGACTATTTGATGATACAAAGATTACCAATGAGGACCAAGGCTAAATAAAAAACTGCAGATTTAATCACCTGCTGAGACTGATTATAATCTTGTCTTAAGCAACTATCATAGTGATTACACCACTGTCTCCAAATAAACAGAACTGGTTAAGAAATCCTGTAAAGTTAACCTTGTTTTATAATATATGCAATTTGTAGTCAGCAAAACATAAAATGATAATTAATTAGAGTTAATAAAAGAGCTAGGTGTAGTGTAAAGGGTCAGGACTTTTTTAAGTTTATAAATCTAAGCTTGAATCCTGGAGTCTCACTTACTAACCATGATAATGGTAACGAGGATATTGAAGATTATATGAGATAATACTATAAGAGGACCTATCACAGGTTTTGGTACAATAAATGCTAGCTATTATTTTACATAATTAAAACTGAATACAGTAAAACATGGCACTTAAAAACTGAAAGGCTATTTCTTAGATGATTTGATATTAATACACATACGATCTGCATATAAATATGTAGGTTGGAATAACCTCACTGCATATTTATTCTCCTTTCCATTTTTTAAATAAAAATGGTGATCTAATACCAGGAAAGATAAACACATGGAAGGACATATAATAAACATAGATTGTTCTTGATGGTATAAATACTTGCCTCTTCAATAATTGTTTGAAGATATGTGTATTGTTTTTATAAATAAAACCCAACACATAAGATATATTTAAAAAAAGTTCAAGGAATTGCCCTGGCTGGTGTAGTTCAGTGGATTGAACTCTGGTATGTGAACTAAAGGGTCACCAGTTTGATTCCCAGTCAGGGCACATGCCTGGGTTGCAGGCCAAGTCCCTGGTTGGGTGCACATGAGAGGCAACCACACATTGATATTTGTCTCCTTCTCTTCCCTGCTCTCTAAAAGTAAATAAATAAAATCTTTTTAAAAAATCCAGAGAATTTACTGTGATGGTTAAATTTATGTATCCACACAACTGAGCCCAGAGGTAGCCAGATATCTGGTTGAACATTATTCTGTGTGGGAAGCAGGGGGCTGTTTTAAATAAAACTAACATTTCAATCTGCAGGCTGAGTAAATTAGATTGCCCTTCCTAATATGGTAGGGCCTCAACCAGTCCATTGAAGGCACTAGTAAAACATGAAGGCTGACCATAACACTAGTAAGAGAGAATTCTTTTTTCCTGATAGTGTTCCAACTAGAACATCGGCTTTTTTCCTACTTTTGAGTTGAGCTGAAACATCAGTTCTCCTGATTTTAAGAATTTTAAACTAAACCATTGGCTACCTAGGTCTCCACCTTGCCAATTACCTAGGTCTCCATCTTGCCTGCTCACCCTACAGATCTTGGGACTTGCTGCCTCCAAGAGTTAATTCTCTAATAAATTTCATATACATATAAAACCAGAAGGTACCCATCTATGTAATGTAGAAAACTGAGACATATATTGAAGAAGATATACACCTCAGTCCCTTCAAAGTAAGCACCTTGGGACTTCACATAATTCTCCCAATGGCCATCAGCTATCCGGTCATATTTCCCAGAATCTCATCAACAGTATAAAATCTCTTCCCTTGCAAAGATGATTTTAGTTTGGGGAAAGCCAGAAGTCACAGGGCGACAAATGTGGGCTGTAGGGGGGAACGAGTCACCTGGGTGACATGATGTTTCTCCAAAAATCTCTGCACAAGACATGATGCATGAGTGGGTGCATTGTTATGATAAAGCTGCCAAGCACCAATTGCCATAGATGTGGCACTCTGAATCATCTGTATAATTTCCAAAGAGGAATGTTCAAGCTGAATGCAAAATTTGATGCGGATTCATTGCTCTACTTATTCAGTCATTTTGAATGCGATGGGCACATAGCACACATGCTCACTCAATGGCATCTACTGCTCCCACTGACTAGAACAATGAAGTTGTCATTGTTCACATATGCACATTGCAGTCGATTCTCTTTGGTTTCCAGGCTAGATCAGTGTAGCACAATCCATTCTTCTTATATTAATAATGGCTGGACTTTTCTGGACAGGCTATATTTATATTTTATGGCATTTAATTTTATATAATTTAAATGTAGACACTATTTATTAATTCATATTTCTTTGGAATGAGGGCCTTATCAACTCTCTTTGTATTTCCTTGTGGACTTCTGAGAATACAGGCATTTCTAACTTATTGCACTGATGTGAGTACTGAGTTAGCCATTGTCCACCTTCTTTAGAAATATAACTACTATTAATATGGGCTGTACTATCACCATTCTTTATCTTGACTTCTGCTATATATTACATGATATCCTTTACCAAAAATGTTTTATTTGATCCTTATTTTCTATGCAACCACTACTTTATGTCATGTGTTCTTATTTTACATTGTATACATCAAAATTGAGTGTTATCACATTTTTGATTTAATAGAATAAGAGAGAGTGAAATAATGATTATCCATGATTCCTTCAATTGTTTCTGAGAAAGTCAGGATAAGAAATTACAGTTAAGTCTTCCTGACATAAAAGCTGAGAGTATTATGCTCTTCCATCAAAAAGGCTTGACAGTGGTTTCTTATGTGAGTGGACAGAAATCAATGCTTGCCATTTTCAGCTGTTTTTTTTCTTTCATTTTGTTTTAATTCTCTATATTTATGTACATAAAATATCATTCTGAGATGCCTTATTGCCATCGGATACATTTATTATGATGAATAATAATCTATGATATTTACCCACCACCTACCCTTTTCAAAGCAGTTTTAGCATATTATCTCATATAATTCCTACATGCCCATGTATAGATTCAGCAAACCATTATTAGGGTTTGAGGTTGTAATATGCCTGCCTTTCTGGATCTCAAATTAGTAGGGAAGACAGAGAGGCTAAAAAGCGATCAAAATATAATGTGAAGAGTGCTGTTAACACACAATTATCCAACAGCAAACCCAAGTGTCTTCTCATCCTGCCTAGAATAGGAAAAACATAGGTTTCTTTGAAAAGACTACATTTAGATTGAAACCTGAAATGTGACTAGGTTTTACAGGGAAGGTTGCGGGCGAAATATCTCACGAAGGGGAAGGACCATGGCGGAGACTTGGATGTGCGAAGATGTGCAGGATGGAAGGACATTTAAGAGTACAGACCCTGGAGCCAGAGCCAGGAAGCACAGTGCCTGCCTAGCCTTATGTTGGCTTCTTACAATGTAAAACTCTGGTTAGGTTATTTACCTCCCTGTGATATGCTTACTTTATAAAATGGAGAAAGTAGTAGTATGTATTCCCTAGGATTGTTGAAAGTGTTTAATGAATCAGTGTGTGGGGAACACTTAGAAACAATCAGGCACACAGGACTCAGTAAAAGTCATTATCATATCTAGGGGAAGAGGAGGAGTTACAGTAGTGGAGAAACATTAGACTCTTGCAGGGCAGACTATTTCTCTCTGTAAACATAAAAAAACTGTGGCAAAAATAAGTGATTTCTAATATTTAGGGAATCCTCTCTCTTTTGATATATAGTGTTACTTTCAGTCCTATTATAAGCTACTATTTTACTAAAACATAATTCAATAAACTTTTTTATACCCTAAATTTCCAAGAGGAAACCCCTAGTTAAATCACACTAGTTGCAAATAGTACCTTGTAAATGCCATGCATGTTATCTGTCTACAGTTGTTTGGCAATGAAAAAGAAAGAGAAGCTCCTTTTTTTTTCAGATCTTCTGCTCTAGCGGTTAAAGGCAGGTTTGGGCAGATTCAATCATTATTAAAAATCTTTCACTAGTGGACATTCTGGACATTCAACCACTTAAACATGAGGTTTTCCAAATTAGGGCCTCCAGCGAGAGGGCTCAGCTTCATGAATAACACGTTTTCTTTCAAAAGTGGATGCTCTCTTTCATGCGGGATTCCCAGATGACCTAGAAATGTTCCCCTTTTGTTTTGATTCTGTCACTAATAGAATATCACCTTTAAATCAGAATAGTTATTATATAACACTTTACCAAATTCTTTCATCTTGCTGTTTCCATGCATAAATATTTAATTTTGTGATAAATCCCTCTCAGAATAATTGAAGTTGGATCCAAGATATTTTAATATTGGATGCCCCAGTTTATCACAACAAAGTAAGTTCGAGAAAGAAGTCATTAATGCTACATTTTTGAGAATACCACAAAACGACCAGAACTTTGTTCACTATAGTGAGGACAATGAAGTACACCTACAATTTAGTTGTAGTTTGTGAAGTTCCTGGGTTGTGATTTGGAAATATCTCTTACCTTTTCCCTTTTGTTGTTCAAAACAGATATGAGGATGTCTGAACGTTCAAGATAGAAATGCCCAGGAAGTTCTTCTGTTACGACAGTTACCCCATAAGGATGCAGGGCTGCTCTCCCAACCGTGGTCCCCAGCACATACCATTACGTCAGCTCCATCCACGATTACTAGATTGCAGAGTACAGCACAACGTGCTTAAATGGTTTATACTGAATCACTCAGTTACAATTATACTGAGCTATTATTAATGGAATCATCAATTTAATGGATGTGTTTACCAACTGGACTAAATTCCATGAGGTTAGAAATTACAGTGGTCAGATTATCTACCTACCCTCAGTGTTTAGTAGGTTCATGATTCATAATTAGACAATAAGCATCTATTGGAGGAATAGGTGAATGAACAAATGAATTCACTCAACCTCCCTTAGACACGTCTCAGTCCTGGATTTCAGAGCCTGTGTGCATAACCATTGCCTGAGTTTATTTTGTTCAGCCTCCATTATTGCTAACAAAGCACCTTACAAAATATCTCCAGACTTTTGTCATTCATATACTTACCCTAAATTTTTCTATATTTTTGTACATCTTTTTTGCTATTCTTTGTAAGCAGGCTTAAAGTGTGTAGAAGAAAGACAGACAAAAGAACTTGAACACAATGTAATCTAGAAAGTTTTATATAAATGAAATACTTCAGAAGGACTTTATATGTTTTCACAAAGGAGGTATGTTATTATTTGGAAAATTTCTTGTGATGGTTGCACTTCAGGGTTGCAACTGAAGGAATGGGTTTTGCATCATAAACATAAAGATCCATATCCACCACAAGAGATTTATTCATTTAAGGGGAGAATCATCTAATACTGCTGTGCAAAAGAAAAAAAAAAGTGTATCCATCTCCTCATGTTTGAATGGAGAACCAAATGAATCACTGAGCATTGTGTTGAACCCAAATGAATTCTTCATTGTCGATCAAACACAAAGGGCGCAGCTGTTTTAACTGCACAGACAGAATGAGATTTGGGAACATAAAGCTAAGAGGACAGAGTCACCATTCAAAAAATAATGGTAACAGATAACATCGAAATTTAAAAATAGCTCTGTAAAATAAGATTTGTTGGCTAATGTAGGTAAGGGTCCCTGTTCCCCAGATTTTCTTCTGTGCTAGAAGCTGAGACATTTAGGATTATCAAGGGTATTACCAATCGTCTTGTTAATAAATCCCGCATTCAGCGGGAAAACAATGCCATTAACATACATGTGTGTGTTAACGTGTGTATAGAGAGGGAACATATAATATATTCTACACAGATAATTTCTGTGAGAGTGAGAATGATATACTTCCATCTTATCATAACACAAGACATAAAGTTGCCATTTGTTCTCATGCCAAGATTAAAATCAGGCTGAATCGTCCTGTGACTTATGCTACTTACTTGTGTTAGAGAACACCTCCTTTCTTATTTTTCTTCAGAAAGATATCCATACTTGACCTGCTACAATATTGAATTATTTTTCCCCAAATAAAGACTTTATTCTTAATTCCCAACATCCAGCCTGCATTTTTTTCACTCTGAGATTATTGCCAACTGATAAACAGACTTAGGTTAGGAATGGCTCGATCTTGCTCTTCCCTCTGAGAGGTCTATCTGGGCAACCACCTCCGTTGTTATTAATGGAAAAGATCACAGAAGTATTATTATATCTACTCTCTCTTGTTATCACTGCTAATCTTTCACAAACTTTTACTTAGCCTTTTTAAAATTTGTGGAAGAGAAATATTAACATACCTCTCCAAAATATTTGTGATGATTAACCCATATATTTCTCTTGTTTTGTGCAGGACATTGGTTTGTAACTGGTGGCACACATCAGTATTTCCCAGTCATAAAGGGCCTTTCCTCTAGAACCTCATTATGTAGTGTTCTCTGAGCTTCACCTTCTTCTGGTACTAATTCTCTGTTTGATGTTTAAAACGCAATCAGAAGATAGATATTTCCTCTTCCATATTTTTTTTTCAATTAGAAATAAAATAACACATAGGTAAATGTTTAGAATGCTTTAAATACTCTAAAATATTAGGGGTTACTCAATAAAATAAAAAAATAATTTTACTTGAATTTTTAAAATGTGTGATATTAGTTCAGGGCTTGTAATTCTTACTCTAAGAAAACAGGAAAAAAGGTCAGTGAAAGGTAGTCTATATAATATACTCTGAGCTTTATTGGCACCTTGCCTGTCATCCAGTATTTATACTCTGATAAAAGGGCCTGTTTCCTGACACAGGGAAGGATGAAAGGCAGGCAGTGCAGGTGGCAAGTTATAGGAAAGTGTTGGATTTCAGAAGGTGGTTGCCCAGAATGCGCTGTGCTCCACTGCCGCACTAACGCATTGTGTGCGAGCACCCGAGTCTCCGCGGTGCAGGGGCTCCTTAGGCTGTTTGAGTTTCCAGTTTCATGATACAACTTCAGGTTGCTGTAGTGCAAGCTCTGACAGATGAGTGCTCTTCCACTACTTTTTTTCTGTTGTTGTTTATTTAATGCAAGTGCCTGACAGTAAGTTCTGATTGCAGAGACATCCACTTCAAAGACGGTTCTCTCAACAGACACATTGTCTGCTATGTAACTAAATAAAGAATCTGGCCAGATGCCCTCCACCCACCCCTGGCTCCTTTGCTTTAGAGATCTTGGGTGATTTATCACTGTCCATTTGTTTTTTTTGTTTTTTTCCTCTTCCTACACTTTGAATTTCCATTCTTCTGTTTTAAAGTCACCAGTAAAAAGCGAGTCCACGAAACCCTAGGCTTCCTACTTTGATCCCAATCAAAGCAGAACCCTAGGCTCACACCCTCCTTGTCTCTACCTGTGATCCTATACACACACAAACACACAGGGATATTATTCAGACTTAGAAAATAAAGAATCCTGTCATTTGGGACAATGTGGATGAAACCTGACGGCATTGTGCCACATGAAATAAGTCAGACAGATAAAGACAAATGTTGTATTTGAATTTAATTCAGGGAGACAATTTGGTTATATTGTATTTTGGTGGGTAATCCACTTGTACTTTTTTTCCTAAATATATAAAGTGTTTAACAATTTTATAACTATCAAGCACAGGGAATGTAACCAACCATTTTTTGTATCATTATTCTGTTACTATTAATAGAAAAGACCCTATTGATGTTTTCTTTCTTATTACAATGATTCCTCTTACTAACATGAATAACTTGGAGTTTATTCATTTTGGGTTTCTTAGTGTACCTTTTTTAAATACTCATACTAAGCCTGGTTTTCCAGTGGTTCAATAAAATCAAAGTTATCAGAGAACTGAACCCAATAATCTAAGGAGTCTCATGAGAAGAAGGAAAATAATTTTCCTGAGAACGAGAAAACAAAATTAAGTATATCATGTAGAATCCTGGGTAGAGAGATCGTACAGAGCATGTATGGAGTCTCCTCAAATTCATTTACTGTTTAGTTTACTATAATTCCCAACAACATACCAGTGAAATAATTTTGGAAATAAAAATGATTTTTTTTAAAAGTCTATCCAGAAAAATCATTTTTTAAAAATGGCCTGGAAGTTAACAGAACGCCATAGGAATAAAGGGAGCAATCATAAACCACATTAGTTAGGGTTGGCTGTAGTTGAACGCAGTAGCGCTTACACTATAACTCTTAAAAGAACTTGTCATCTTACTGTCTCTGCTTCACACACGGACTGAGGCTCCACTGGAGAAATCCCGTCTCTATCTCATGGGGCGGGATAAAGGCCTAGAGGACTGCCAGCTGGTCTGTTCCCGGTGTTCAGGAAAGCTATAGCTGTCCTGGAAACTCCCCATTTCATAGTCCATGCTACAGACTATATCTATTAGCCAGGATGGAAGGAAAGTGTACACTTTTAGTTGAGCACAAAGCCATCCCATACAAAATTGGAGTTTTCTAGAAAAAAGTCTTATTTATATTTGTACATGTATTTATTTGTGTATATGTGTATGTTTATATACATGCTTTTCCATTTATATGCTTTTGTAAATATGTCAGCATTTTACAATTACAGTAACTAAAAGTGTGATTTACCTAAGAACTGGCAAAATAATAAAAGTCTGAAATGACCTTATAGATGCATTCCTTCCAACAAGAGAAGAGGATAGCTCAATACATAGACAGACATAGATAAAGAGATACATAGACAGATAGATATTACATATGTATTATATATTAGAACATAAGATATTTAAATAAGTGTTTTGTATTTGTATTCTAGTGATGCCATAACAAAATACAATAAATTTAGTGACTAAGAAGTTTTTTTTGAAAAATGTACGTAATCTGACCCTTCTTTCTTTGTCTTAAAAAGACCCTTCTATCATATTGGGTACACCCAGAAAATTCAAGATAATCTCAGTTAATATTCTTAACTTAATCACATGTGTAAAATCCCTTTGGAAAGGCAGGGCAATACTCATAGCTTTTGAGGATAGGATATGGATGTTACTCTGTCTACCTACCACACTTTCCAAACCAACAGAGAATCATTTAACAGTGGTGAGAAGAACTTTCCAAACATTGTTACCTATAGAAGATAAATTAGTTACTACCTCATACCATACACCAAAATAACTTTTACAAAGATAAAATAGTTTTGAATAAAATTTGAAGTCATAAACATTTGGAAGAAAATATCATTGGCAACTCACCTCAGGTAGCCCAGAATTTTGCAAGGAAAGTGATTAAATTAAAAATGTTAGCGAAGAACTGTAATATCTGACTATATAAACATGTACCATAATGTTTGCATGAATTAAGAAACAGAAACAAAAGTAACCGATAAAGGAAATAGTTTCAGCACATATGACCCCTGACCTGTAACTATGTTGGCAGTCAATAGCTATTTGAAAAACATTGAGCACCTACTATACGCTCCACATCTAGATCCCTTCTCTTGCCCACATGGAGCTTCTCTTCAACTGGGATGAGAGCTGTAAAACAAGTAAACCCTCTGATGCAATAGAGAGCAATAGGTAAAGTTACCTTTAGAGAAGGTGGCTTAAGAAAGTGTACAGAAGTGATATTTAACTTGAGCTGTGAAGGAAGAGATCAAAATAAAAGTGAAATATCCAGGCGGGAGCAACTGCAGGGACCCTGAGGCAAGAAATGCCTTGATTTGTTGGGAAGCCAAAGCAGTCCAGGGTGGCTGGGGAAGAGTGAAGAGGCGGGAATGTGGCTCAAGATAAGGTTAGCGAGGTGAGCAGAAGACAGACTGTACAGCACCCTGATTTATGTGTAAGATTGTGCATTTTATTCTGAGAGCAGTCCAAATCCACTGAGGGATTAAAGCTAAAATGCTTCAAATATTATTTATACTTTATAAGTATTGCTGTGGCTGCCACATTTAAAATATAATTCACTATCAGGCAATTTGTCAATGCCTGCTCTTGTAATTTAACAAATTTCTATCCGTAGGGATAATAATGGTCCTTTATAAAATCTATCTTAAAGAAACAACAGAGTTGCAACTTATTAAAGATTACTGCAGATAGCTTCCTTCAAATTTTAATCATGAAATCAAAGTAATCAAAATGTCTTTCAATAAAGGAATTAAGAATTTGACATTAAAAAAATGCAATATTCTATAGCCATTAAAGGTCTTTTTCAGGAATACTTAAAAAAAGAAAAGTAACATTTGTCATGAATCAGTGTTACAAAGAGAAAATGAATCATGATACTATATCGGTATATGTTGGATTCAGTTTCTGAGTATGTTTATGTGAAGGTATACATGCATAAACATAAATATATATATATATATATATATATATATATATATATATATATATATATATATCTGTCAGTCTCTGCATCATATTTACCTAGGTTTGACCTTTAGCAGACTGGCCCATTGTTAAGACTGTTTCCAAACTTTGTTAGGATCATCAACCGACCTTCCAAATGCAGGTGTACTTGCATACTTAAAGTCTATTGGACATTTTTGCAATTATTCAGAAAACACAGAAGAAATGGTGAGAACAAATGAAATATCTTGAACACTAAATGTAGATCAGCAAAACTACCATCAGATAAAATATAAATAAAAAGAATGAAAATATTACATTTGAAAGGCCACAGTTTTTTTTCCAGAGGCTAAGATTTTTTTATCAGAAGGTTTCTAAAATATAACTCTTTTCTTAATCCTCCCAATGATATCATGCAGCATTTTATCTAAATTTTGCATGCTGAAAATAAAGGCCACCCAGAAGTCTTAAGTTATTTGTCAGGACCCACGCCACCTGGGATGGTGGTAGATTTGGAATTTAAACTTGTCTAGATCATCTGGAAGGACAACTGAATTCTTACACATCAGTCTTCGTTCTGCCTCAACAATGGACACATGCAAAAAATTCCAGAACACAGTCACTTATACGCATAACTGTTTTTCCCAACTACACACAAAAAAATGTGTTGAAAGTGCTATTTGGACAGGCCAAGGGACAGAAGTAACACCCTTATCTTGTTAGATGGATGGTAAAAATAGTACAAGGTTAGATGCCCTGAAGTCCTGAGTACCACGAATCAGCCTCAGTGCAGGAAGCAGACTCCACAGGGATGTTTCATCAGCCAGAGTGGGCCGTATGACTGTGGGTGGATTCCCACTGTTTCAGAACCTTTCTTCAGCACTTATCCACCACTTTCCATTATAAGCAGAAGGGGGGTGTTCAATTACGGCCAAATAAAAGTATACTGTAGACTACAGTCTGCTCCTGAGAACTTCTAGCCCACCAGGCATGCTATTTTTCAATTTTCATATAATGTTAATCATGTTAAACAACACAATTTGGAAAAACAATTTGGAAAAGTAAGAATGAATGGCTTATAATTTCCTTACCAACTCAGAATCTCTCTTCATCATTCTTATGCCATAATTCTGTAATTCTGTTGTGTGTGTGTGTATGTGTCTTACCTTGTTTTTCCGGTCTCCTGATTTATGTTTTTCTGTAAATAGTGTAATCAGTTACACCTTGAAGACAACATCCCTGCTATTTACATTATGCAGTTCAAAAGAATTATAGTATGTTTTTAAAAAACATAGTTTCAAGGGATGGGTTACCTGTTCAGATCCTTGACATTGCCTTCCAAATGCTCATTCATCATACTTTTTTCTCTGTTAATTTTGTTTTGCCTGTTAGCCATTTCAAATTCAGTCCACCTTCAGCAGCTTTAGGAAAAAGAGCATCTGGCATCACTGAAGCTGTAAGCATGATCTAAAGACTTTTGTTCTCCAACTGTCCCAGCCATCTATTAAATATCACTCACTATGGCATGATGTGTCATTCACCCTAATGGGTGGAAGAGTGTTGCAAATGGAAATGCCAAATGAAGCCTTTTTCCCCCCTCCTTAGACTTGCAAGCCACTTATAACTGTCAAAAGAAGAAAATGCCTAAATGTAACCTTCCACATATGGGAGTGCAATTTTAAAAGTTACATAAATGCAAAGATAAAATTGACACACACACACACACATAGGAAATATAAACAAGGAAAATTATTCACTATTGGGAATGACCAAAGAAATGTTTATTAAAATAACCCTAGGTTACTATTTTTATACTAGCAAAATTATTAGCAAAATCAATTAAAACACACATGGCTAATGTGGTTTCAGTACAATTGAAGCATAGGTCTTGTATCATTAGCATGCAAACTAGTATAAACTTCTTAAAAGTACAAAGGTAAAAATTCATAATACTTCTACAGAGGTACATGTAATAAGAGCTTGTGATATAAGAGGGAATAATATAACCTCTTTACTGAGGTTATAACTCAACAAACATAACACATTAAAAAGGTGTTTATTAATAAAGCATCCCTCATTAAAAAGACTCAATATAAGTGAAATACAAATTCATATTTACATGGTATACTAATGCCACTGATGTTTATTTGCATATTAAATATATGCTGGGGGACCTATACAAAGATAAAAGAGATTTATGAAAGAGTTTGGTTTTCTGTGTGTGTGCTTTAGAATTTGGGGAGGGAGTAGGATGGGGACTGTGTCCGTCATCTGGATTCTAAGCTCGTAAGTATAAGAGGCTGAGCCTTAGTGCATTAAGAATGCCAAAGGATCTTAGCAATGTCCCAACTCAAAAGCATTAAGGTCTTCAGCAGTTGTCTTATACAAATCTTTTACATGTTTAACTCTTTTTCCATTTCTCTCTCCTAGGGTAAATAATACTAACTTGCCAGAAAATTGTTTTAGCCTTGCAAGTCCCAGGAAAACTTTCAGTACTAGAAAAACCAGGAAGAGTTGATCACCCTCAACTGATTTTTTTCTCTCCTGTTGGAATTCTACCCCTACTTCTTTGTATGGCAGGATTCCTGAACCCTTCCTGAGTAGTAAGTAACCAGATCCCCGACTGTATCTTCAAAGGACTTAGTTTCCATCTTTCCCCCCATATATTGTTATGAAAAGTAGTTTGTATCTGTGTCTTGGACTCCTCAGATTTTAGTAGATGGTTGCTAGTAGAACTGGTGGAGTTTGGGGGAAAAGGGTCAACTTTTAAAAAATTGATAAGGGTCCTTCACCTTCAAGCTGACTGTGCCTGTTTTGTCTAAAACAATGTAGCTCTAATACCGCAGTGATTTATTCTATTCTAGAGCCTTCCCTGAGCTCATATCAAGTATAATAGAAGGAACACATCAAGTACATAGAAGGAAATCACATCTACTCATTGGAGAAAGAGTTGCTCTATTTTGACAAAGTCATGTACTGACCTTATTCTTTCAAGAGATCATCTACCTGTAGATGGGCTGAATTGTTTCACAAACCTTACCTTTGTTTGCAACTAGAAATAGGTTGAACCTCATCATCTAAGGATCATGGATAAGGAACCTAACCATCTAATCATGTAGAGCTAAATGATTCTTAAAACTTTAGGTCATAAAACTATTATCTTACCTTGTTAGATAGTCATGACTACTTAAATTCCTGGCATATTTTAAGACATTATAAACATTTCAAATACCCCAATTATGAATTCCTTGCTAACCACATGTATGGCATCCTTAAACTAATTTAGCACTTTTTCATCCCCTCCCTTTGTTTCTTCTTTTGTCACATCTAAAACTTAACCTGACATTTCATGGTATACAATATACAAATCAGAGTAGGGGAGTAAGTGTTGAAATATGAAAAATAATGACATATTATTATTGAAGTCATACAGATATGATGATTTTTCCCCTTAAAGAAAACCATTTAAATATCAAATCACCTTGATCCCCTGTTGAGTGATTCAGGTTATAGTTTACAAATACACTCCGTGAACATGGTTCCCTAATGCACAGGAATGCAGCACTTTAAAAGAACATGCACTTATGATAACCCCCAGCTCCACAGACCAGTTCTGACATGATGCCATTAATCAATACACAATGCCATATACTTAATCCACAAAAGAGAAAAAAGTAAATCATGTTCCCGATAGAACACAGAGTCATTTTTTCCCTTTTCTTCCTTGGAATTGAAATTTTACTTTCTTCTACCTAGGTAATAAATTTTGTACTACATTTCTTAAAATGTCCACAAGCATTACAAACAAATAATTTAAAAGCATGAATATAGGCTTTGCAAATAAGTGTTGAATGATTCCTATTAAGTGTAGCTATTTAATGAATGGCTCATCTTCTAGAAAGATTCGTACTTGCAAAATGCCTTCCCTCTTTTTATCTCTCCTGCCTTTTCTGTCTCATATCTCTCTCCCAGCAAATTCAATATCTGAGTACAGAATTCATATTTGCTCATATTTGAAAAAATTGTCTCCTTCCACATATTCTCATGTCTCTATACTTGTTTTGTTGTGGTTCTAAGGGTTTTGTTCGAACCTCAAAGTTATAGCAGACTGATTTCAAATTATAGATATGTGTCATGTCTAAATTTTTAGCTTTCCAACTGGCTTAATCAGCAGGTTATTAGCAATATTAGGTAGGTTAATACTCAAGCCATGCATCACGATGCTCGCCAGGACATGCTGATCTCCTTCCTCTCAGTAGCTCCCTTGGGGAAGGTACTCGGTAGCTATCATTCCATCCGTGGCTCCACTGGGTGGCTGTTGGAGAGGTGGGCACATCTTTAAGAAACTTGAATCAGTGATTCAGAAATATCCTGCAACTAAAACTGAGGATATATAAACCAAGTGTTTTAAATATAGAGAAACAGAGAAGGTCTCTCTGTAATGAACCACTGCATTAAAAAGTGTCTCACTGAAAAATGCAGAGTAAAAGAAGAGAGACAGCAGTGCCAGTTCCCTGACTACCTTCCCATCTGAGATGTTAGCACTAAGGAAATCCAACTCTCCTCAGGCTCTGAAAGATATCGCTGTACCTGTCCAATAGATTTCCGCTGTTATTTAATTTGTTCAAGTAGGTTTCTGGAACTGCAACAGCATTAAACAGGGCAAATGCTGAGATATACTGGGTATTAATAAGTGTCATTAAAGCTATCATCTGATTCCACAAAAAGATTTTTTTCAAAAAAATTGTTTTAAAATAAAAAATTTCATTACTATTTATGAAATTGAGATCTGTGTGGAGTGTGAAGAAGAGGAGCTAGAATCCAATGAGAATCACTGAGATTGTTGCTGCTTCTGACCGTGATACACTTCCAATAGTGATAATTGTTATTTCCATCTGCCTTCTTTATCTAACACATTAGTTGCATTTTTGCAGTTTATAATCTGGAAATAAACATGGAAAGTAATCAAAGAAAATGTAATCTCCAGCATAACAAGTTGATCTAACACTACACAGCACATTTGTTTATTACAAATTAACAATGGGCCAAATCAACTTGATTAATAAGGTAAAAAAATCAGTCGGTTGGGGTTAAATATTTCTAGTCTAGGTTTACATAGTAATTTCTTTTTATATTTTTTAAATTATTTTATTGTTGTTCAATTGCAGTTGTCTGCATTTATCACCCACCACTTCCTCCCACCCCAGCCATCCACACCTCCCTCCCTTGCTTCCAAGCTCCCTTGGTTTTGTCCATGTGTCCTTTATAGTTGTTCCTGAAAATGCTTCCCCACTTCCCTCATTATCCTCTCCCACCTCCCCTCTAGTTGCTGTCAGATTGTACTTAATTTCAATGACTCTGGTTATATTTTGCTTGCTTATTTGTTTTGTTGATTAGGTTCCTGTTAAAGGTGAGATCGTATGGTATTTGTCCCTCATGGCCTGGCTTATTTCACTTAGCATAATGCTCTCCAGTTCCATCCTTGCTTTCTCATTATATATATATATAATTATATAATTATAATGAGAAAGTTTTATGTATATAGCATATACATGCACAACATGAAATATAAAATACGGGGTCTGTCCAGAATGTATCCAGCCATGTGCTATGAGAAATACAGACATTTACTGAAGAAGATACCAGAAACATTGCACATAGGACAACAATGCCTCAGTCCCCTTCAAAGTAGGCATCTTGGGACCTCACACAGTTCTCCCAGTCACCATCAGCTGTCTCTTCGTATTTTCCTGAATCTCATTGACGATCTGATACCTCTTCCCTTTCAAAGATGATTTTAGTTTTGGGAAAATCCAGAAGTTGCAGGGTGCCAAACATGGGCTTTAGGGGGTCTGAGTCGCCTGGGTGATTTGATTTTTTCCACAGACTCTGCACAAGATATGATGCATGAGCAGTTACATTTTTGTGATGAAGCTGTCAATCACCAGCTGTCCATAGCTGTGGCTGTTTTCATTGTATTGTATCTCTCAGCTGATGCAGTAGACCCTATTATTTATTTGGCTTGGAGGGGCATACTCATGATTGGATGACAGCTTCCCAATCAAAAAACAAAGTTAATATGATCTCAGTCTTGCTGTGACCTTGCCACACCTTCTTTGGGCATGGAGAAACAGACAACTTCCATTGGGACAACTGGGACTTTGTTTCCAGATCATAGTCATAGACCCAGGGTTCATCTCCAGTTATGACCTTCTTGAGGGAATCTAGTTAATCGGTAGTAGTTTGAATTAAGTAATTAGCAACTGCAGCACGATGTTCCTTCTGCTCTGGTAGCAGAAGCCACAGAACAGATTTTTCCGCAACATTTTTCATGCCAAGATCCTGCGTCAAAATCTCAGACATGATAGTTTTTGGAATCCCCAGGTCAGCTTCCAGTTCTCGCACTGTCAGTTGTCGATCTCTGTTGATTGCAGCCCATATATGTTCAATGTTCTCAGATGTTCTGCTTGCTGCAGGCCTCCTAGAATGTGGATCACTTTACAGATTTTCGACCATCTTTCAAGCATCTGTGCCACAAATTTATTTGCACTGCACTCATTGTATCATCCCCAAAAGCTTTCTGAATCATCTGAATAGTTTCTGTGGAGGAATGTTCAAGCTTAATGCAAAATTTGATGCAGATTCATTCCTCTACTTGCTCTGTCATTTTGAATGCAACAACCACACAGTGCACATGTTCACTCAATGGCTACTCAATGGGGGTCTACTGCTCCCACTTAGTTCTCACTACTCATTGTTCGCACATGAGCTTCCAGTCCACTTTCCTTGGTTGCCAGGTCACATCGATGCTGTGCAAACTGTTCTCATTATATTAACAATAGCTGGACTTTTTTCCAGACAGACCTAGGTATTTAATAAAATTATTTTGTGTGTGCATATCCTTTATTTAACCTAGAATTAAAAAAGCTTCAGCAACAAAGTTAATTCTCAAATGCAGTAAACATATGGGCCTATTTTTCAGAGATAACAACCCCCAAATATTCTCTGTGCATTTCATTTAGTTTCCATTTTATAAGCCCTCTTCTCTATGCTTTTTTTGTGTATTTCCCCATACTTTTTATTGGGAAGATTTTGTTTAAATTTTCAATGGAGAAACATTTAAGTGACAGTTCCATTTCTTAGATAATTTGTAACTTTTACTAAATTGAAACTGTTAGCTGAAAATCTAAGTGTTAGCTATCTCCAAAAGTCTGAATCATTTCAAATCCAATAAATTATTTTTCATAAAACTAAGAATAATTTTCATAAATCTCTCACTTAGCAGCTTTTAATAATATTTCATCTGGCTTTCTAGATGTCATCCAAGCAATCTGACTATATCACAATTTATATAATCCTGCCAAGAGCCTTCCTTTGAACAAGTTCAACTAAACTCCTAAGACATCCCTGATGATCTATAGTGATGGTGAAAATTGCTTTTTATTAAACTTAATATCATACAATATCTAGAAATATTGGTTTAATTCACTATAATCAAAAGAACATGTCTAAAATTTTCTAGTAAATTGTGCAGAGACCCTTTGTCTTTTAATAACACAAAAGGATGGAAAACATAGTCATAAAATTTCATGGTTGAGTTCCACAAAACCATTGTGCCTAATGGAGTATTGATTTGAAGCAAGTGGAAATATGGAGAAACAGTCGGAAATATTCCCAGAACATCTGAAAATCTAGATAACATTACATTTAAGAATTTAGCCAAATATGCAGGCAATTCCCTGAAGAGTTGCTGTCACATATTTCAAGCTATTTCTAGGGAATTAAAATGCTGCCATAAATGTGTGAAAAGGGCACCTGGGAACAGAAGTCCCTCTTGGCTAGACAGAGTCAAGAGAGTACTAAATGACACTTTGGACAATACTAGTCTTTTCGTTTCCCTGCAATTCATGGATGAAATTAAGGAGTTACCCTTATACTTTCAATTCTTTCTTTGGCATATACACTAAACTGCTACTATCTTTGATCATAAGCTTATAAACAGCTATTTTTTTTTCATGTCAAATGTGTTAACAAGACTATTCTATATTATATTAAAATTCAGTAGAACAAGAATTAATATGTAACAGGACTTAGCAGGTTCTAAGTAATTGATCACAGTTTTATTTAATGTGAATCATGTTAAAAAAAACTGAACTATCAATAACAAGTACAATAGAGACAGACTTATAGATAGAGAGCAGGCTGACAGCTCTCGGGGGGTGCTTTGGTGGTTGAGGGATTGAGTGGAAAAGAAAAAGGATTCATGGACACAGACAACAGTGTAGTGATTGAGTGGGGGAGGGGGTTGGGTAGAGGTAGATGAGCATATAAGGGGGATAAATTGAACTGGAGGAGTTCTTTGTTTCCAGCTGCTATTTTAGTCTGTAATTAGTAGAGAAAAAAAATCAATGCACATAGCCATCAATTCTGCATGATACACAGAAGATTGAATTTGGATTAAAGACACCTGAGAAAAGTTTGTTTTTTTTTTCCCAAACAATATATTCTAGATCTGCATTCACATATCGATATAGTAGCTTCCCCCACCCCACCTCGAAATTTGACAAGCAATGTGTCCAAAAGAAAGTCACTGAACACAGGGAAAGCTAATGAGCAGAAATATTATCAAAAGCTGTTGCCCTCATGTCTGCAGACCATTTCAAGGTTCATCATTCCTCCAGGGTATGGTTTCTCATCACTTCCCTATAATTAATGTATGAACTAAGAGGAAAAGTGAAAAGATGACTTACAGCAAAAGCGGCCAGAAAAAAAGAAATTGAGCAGAAATTATTTAGATATGTTAGAATAATTTAAAAAATTATAACTATTGGCAATGGTGCAAGTAAAAAACAAGACAAAAGATTACAGTCTTATCTATTAATCTTCACAATTTATTTACACTGGCAATTGTGGACTGCAGAATGTTCATTTCATTGTCGGAGAGGTAAAATCATAAGGAGAGCAGGAGTTAGGATCTACTAGAGGCTAGGAACTCTGTGCTGCTTTGAATTCTCACAGCCGCCCTGCAAAGTAAAGTGTTATTTTTCTGTCAGTCTGTGAATGAGCAAACTGAAGCTCAGATGAGGTTAGGGGAGAAAGAAGTTATCCACTTATTCATTTGGCCTATAATTTTGAGTGCTTACAGAGGGCCATGCATCATTCTAAGTTCTGGGCATGAAACTGTAAACAAAAAACACAGGCATGCATTTGAGGGCATGTGAATAGTGGTGGGGGGGTATAAATATATGAAATAAGTAAAATTTAGTTTGATATAATGTAAAGAGCAATGGAAAGTTAATGCATAGGAAAATAATGCACAGGAAGTGTCAGGGTGGCTATGATAGGCATTTGTTAAAAGATAACAGAGTAAGGAAATGAAGGAGAATATGAGAAATAGTAACAAGAGATACAGATAAAAGGTAATGGAGTCAGTTCATTTAGTGCCTTTTAGGTCACGATGCCATTATAATGGTTTTAGTCCTCAATTAAAATTAGTTAATTATTAAGTAGAATGAAAATTACATATTTAATAGAAACATACTTATTCTGATGAGCAAACAAAAATAATGGTAGGGAATGACTGGTAGGTGATAGACAGATAGACAGATATAAGGATATAGACACTGGCATGAGAAAACTAAATTACAAACTTAATGTCTTAGAAAACTGCAGAAAATGAGAGCAGGAAATTGCACCCTTTATTAAAAAGGCTTTAAATCAAAGTGGCAAACTCGTAACATGGAAAGGCACGATTCAACTTGAGATGATGTACTTTATCTAACGTGGTACATTTATGGGAAAAATCCTTCAGATAAGAATGCACAGCATTGCATGTAGAAATGCATAGTCAGCTTCTTTAGAGTTCCCTTTGGGGTCCAAAAGTCAATTTGATATACAATGGATTTGAAAAAATGGGTAGAAAATAGAGACATGGCCTGGCACTACCACAGACTCATAGGTTAATGTAATGAATCTCTGGTTAATGCAATGTTCCCACTCTTCCACGTAAGGTCAACACAATATTAGCCTGTGTTAAAAGAGCAAGACTGTGCAGAATGGAGAAAGCAACACTTTCTCTGAACACCACATTGATCACTGGAGGACAATATTTGAAACTGAGAAATCACAGCTTGGTTCTGAATCATCAAGGCCAAGTTTATATAGACCATCCAACATGGCTGGGGAAATAACTACTTTGTAATATGAGGATGGACTCAATGAATTGGTGAAGAAAAGAGTAAGGAAAATGAACAAGTGACACATTTAAGTATCTGAAAGGCTAACCTGGATGAGGGAAAAAACCTTATTTTGATTATCTCTAAAAGAATTTGAACTGCCCTGGCTGGTGTAGCTCAGTGGATTGAGCGCAGGCCTGTGAACCAAAGGATCGCGGTTCGATTCCCAGTCAGGGCACATGCCTGGGTTGCAGGCCAGTTCCCAGCATGGGACACATAAGAGGCAACCATACATTGATATTTCTCTCCTTCTCCCTCTCTCCTACCCTTCCCCTCTAAAAATAAATAAATAAATAAATATTTAAAAAAAAAGAATTTGAACTAATTTGCATATAAGGAACAAAGAAGCAGATTTTTGCCTTAATATAAGGAAGAGCTTCATAATAAGTGGGGTTCTCCAACAATTAGGTAGGATACCCAAGGTATTACTCAATAACTACAGATGTTCAATTCAGATACACATTTGGAAGAGGTATAGTTAAGCAGGGTTTCTCAGACTATGATGCATATGCATCAATGGATTATTTGTTTAAATGATGACTTTGAAAAAAAAAGAATGTGAAGAGAGGGGTGTGATGTATAATCTAAGTAATTCCCATGCTTCTCATTCATTGCTCACCCTTCACGTAGCAGCTTTTAGAGCAATTAAATGCTGTAGTTTGAAATACATGTTCTAGATTTTATTTAACTCCTTTGATTTCATCCAACACTGTTGAGCATGCTGTGAACAAAGCTGTTGTCTGCTTAGGAATTATCTCCTTTTCACTCTGACAGAAGAAGAAAATCTTTTAAGGAGTCTGCTAGGGAATGTGAAGTGACTTGTCTAACGAGGAGGATATCCTGAAATTCACCATGTCCTAACACACATCATATATAATTTCTGCCTCCTATATTGAGGTTTATGACAAAAGATATTAATAGAGTCCTTTTTCCTGCAACATTTTAGTGGTATTCTTTCATTTTGCATTAGTCCTTCATTGTCTTCCTTAATATTGTTGGAAGTAAAACCTTATTCTGAGATATTTGCATTAGATACACACTAAATTGTTATATGGAATTTGGCAAATGGCCAGTGGCAGCTCCAATGCTCAATCATTATTAGTATCTGAAGTGTTTAGTTGTGATTTTTTTGTTGTTCCTATTGTTTCCTTCTATGGCTCAGCTATGATAACGTCAGCTTCCTTGGCCTGGCTATGGATGGCAGCTGACTTGGATTAATTTTCTAAACAAGGCTGTCTGAGCACAGCATTGCCAACTGAAACACAGAAGATTCTGCACATTACTTTGCCCATAATTAAATCTTTTAGTTCTCTCAAAAAAGTGTTTGACTTTCCTCTGCATGATTGACGTTAGTTGATTATTTTACCTTCACATTATGAACACCAAGGGATAAAAGAGGAAACACTTTAAAGTAGTTTTCAAAGCCTCATGAAATAGACATTGCAATCAATTATTCTTTATTTTCTCTATTCTAAGCCTTCAAATAATAGTGGGGGATGTATTTCTATAGTACCATTTTTCAATGGTTCATGCTAGTTCAAACTAAGAACTCCAGTTATAGTCAAAGAAAAGAAAAACTGTACCACCATTTCAGAAAGCAAAAAGAAAAAATAAAACTCAAAACAAAAGGTTCTAATTCTGACAAATATTTCCAGAGTATCTACTAATTAATAGAAAAATGATAAAGTACATTAATTGGCTTCCTCTCAATTACATGCAAATCATGATAAATTGGAGCAAGAAACTAAGCTTCAGGCTTTGTGATGAGAATGATGGAAACCATTATACTCATTTTGGAATAATAAAAAGGTTATTTGACTTGAGAGAATTTAGGTGACAGTCAAACTTGATTCACCTAGTTAGTGGAAAATGAAACCATATTTCCTCTGGGTTCAGATGTCAATCAATGAAATACAATCCTGGTAAATAAATGGGGTTGCATTATCTCATCTATTCCTTTGCCTATTTCAGAAGGAGAGTGTTGCCACACTGTTGCAGAAGATCAATGTGCAGCAGGCTGTGAATTTAAAGCACATAATGGTCTTTCAAAATCAGATGCTGAATCAGAGAGATTTAAGCATTTAAAGCTGGGAAAATATTTCTTAACAGAAACAAGTGGAGAAGGTAGATATTTTTAAAAAATAAAACTAACTTTTCCACACAAATTTATATATTTTACAGTAAAATATATAATTTTGTATTTCTATATTATTTTAAATGTGGTATATAATCTTTATATTTATGTACAGACACACATGTGTATATGTGTATGCATGTGTA
Organism: Glossophaga mutica; assembly: GCA_039655065.1. Lineage (NCBI taxonomy): Eukaryota > Metazoa > Chordata > Mammalia > Chiroptera > Phyllostomidae > Glossophaga > Glossophaga mutica. The sequence continues at coordinate 29,214,615 of CM077308.1, forward strand.
TATAGTATGTATCTACATATCTACCTATATATAAGTACACTTATGTGTGCCATGTGTTCATGTCTGGATATGCATATATGTGTATATACCTATATATGTATGCATGCATATCACCTTATATGTATACACATACACACATATATGCATACATATCATCCTATATGCATACATATACATATGGGTTTAAGTAACTGTATAAAGTGACAACAGAAATTTTAATTTGAAAATTTTAACTCAAATGTTTAAAAGTCAGAAGACAGAGTCAGGCAAACATCAGTACCAGATACCACCAGAATCATTAAGGAGCAGCACAAACCTTGCTTTAAATCATTTGTACTGGGATCCAAGACAACAATGCCACACTTGAACATGAGTTTTATTCTAAAAAGTCTTCACTTTACCAAAAAAAAAGTTATATTTAAAATGTTTCACAATTAGCATTAATTGTAATTAATTCACTTTACTGAAGATGACATCCATTGTACAGTGTGACTAAGCTCTATTTTCTGTTAAGACCAACTAAAGAAGAAACACTGCTATTAAAAAGGTGACACCCAGGAGGGCGATTGGCTTGCTTGGAACTATCCCTGATGCACAATGCGGGCAGCAAACGCTTCAGCCTTTTACTTGACTTGGCACTGGTGCCAAATACAAGTTGAAGACCTTTACTGAAGGTCTTTGGAAATATGATTTTTAGAATTTGCCATAGGATAAAAAATGTAGACTGATGGCAATTTCATGTGACTTTTTTCTGGTAGTTTTTTATCCTCCTCTTAAAAAGCACAGAGTTGTCACAAAGGTCCTAATGGGACCAGAGTGCAAGGTGTGTTAACTGTATAAGCTTTTGTAACTTTTCTGTTGTCAACTCCATGTACTTTGCTTTTATGAGGTTTGTGCCTGTCTTTTGGAATACCATCTTATCTCAAGAATACATTATTATATGCATTATTTTCCAACAATGTTTTGATTTTGGATATTCGATTAATGCATAGGTATTTACATATTATTTAAATAAGGTAGTTTATTTCTAAATATATGTCACACAATTGTGTTATTCCAATCAATTCTCATGCATTAATCTTGGGCACAGAGTTTAAGCTCCTTTTTTCTGTCACATCTTTATTTTTACTCTTATGTTATTTTATTTTATTTTTTTTAAGATTTTATTTATTTATTTTAGAGAGGGGAAGGGAAGGAGAAAGAGAGAAAGAAACATCAATGTGTGGTTGCCTCTCACGTGGCCCCTACTAGGGGCCTGGCCTGCAACCCAGACATGCGCCCTGACTGGGAATTGAATCTACGACCCTTTGGTTCGCAGCCCGCGCTCAATCCACTGAGCTACGCCAACCAGGGCAACTCTTATGTTATTTTATACATTTGGATTTAATATTTATATTATCTTTATATTATTAAGAGATGTATAATTTGAAGTCTCTAGCTGTAGGTAGAATTATGTTTGTTTTATTTCTTGGCCATCATCCATTTGACCTCTCTCTTTTAGGAGCATCTTTAGTACATTGACTCTCTTCTAAGTACCCACCTTCCCCTTCCTAACCCACTAATGCTCTCGGTTTCATTGCTTCTCTCCATGTCCACATCCCTTAGAAATAGATGTGTGTTAGTCCTCACAAGCAGAATTCTTAACCTAGAGATTTGAATTTGCATTTTCAAGGGTGAAAATAGACTAAAAACTGAAGGATTAATCCCTCTCTACTTGTCGTACCTAGATGTTTTCATTAATTACATCTATCAGAATTTCTGAACTTGTTCCAATATATCTCCCTGATGCCAGAATATTCCATGTTTCTTTGATTATTGGGTTGCTCTCATTTCATTTTCTTCCAAGATCCCTCTTTCAGATAAATTAGTCTTCTTTCGTTGCAAGCAAATAATTCTCCTAAGTATATAACCATGTCAGCTCTTTGTGGTTTGGTAGTCATGTCTTTAGTTCTTATTCTAATGCTTTTCCCAGTAAGTGTAAATGATATTCCCCTTCGTGTCCTAACAACTGTTTACAATGTCTTTCTCAGCAATAGAAACCTGGATGTTCAACTAGTCATAAGGACTCAGATGTGTAGTTGTATGACTAAGTTCTAGTTAACAGAATGCAAGTGTCATCAGCATGCGCAGTTATGGATAAGGTATCCTTAAATAGAAAGTATTACCAGCTGAAATGTATCCCTGCCTCCCAAATTTATACGTTGAAGTATTTACTTCAGGTATGTCAAGATGTATGCATATTTGGAAATAAGATATTTAAAGGAATAATTAAGGCAAAATGAGGTTTGTAGGGTGAGCCCTAATCTGATATGACTAATGTCATAAAAAGAGGGGATTAGCACATAGATGCAGAGGGAGGAAAATCCATATGAAGACCAAGGAAGACAGCAGCATCAGCAAGCCAAGGAGAGAGACCTCGGAAGGACATCTACCCTGCAAACACCCTGGTTTTCAATTTCTAGCCTCCACTATAATGAGAAAATAAATTTCTCTTGTTGAAGTCAACCAGTCTGTGGCACTTTGTTACAGCAACCCTAGCACACTAACACAGAGGGTTATGTCCTTTTCTGTGGCTCTCTCATTCCTATTTGCTGAAAGGCAGAAACAATGGCTAGAGTTTGCGCAGACCTCTTGAATGAAACAATGGGAGCCACTTAAAAAGAATCTATAGGAAAAGAGAATGATGGTATAACAACCCTGTTTATTTATCCCATTTTTTATAAAGTAAGTGTTTTATAAAGTAAATGTTTTTATAAAGTTTTTTATAAAGTAGATACTGGAATGAAAGTAAATGTTGTAGGTACTATTATTTTTTGTACTCACCGTTGTGATTGATTTAACCTAATGTTAAGTTGAACTGAACATAAATGAATGTATAGATACTCATTTCTTCATCTCTAATGGAGATAACATCAATCATAAAAATGATAACTTTATAATATGCCTTACACAAAATAGGGCCACAAACACCACTCATTAACTTAGCACTTGAGTAACAAATATTAATATTCTACTATAATTCTACTCAAATTCAACACTGTTCTATTCTCCAAAGTGTTTACACTGTCAGATGTTTCCAAACTACCTTATTGTCCCCAGAAAACATTGGAAAGTTGCAATGATGATGAAGACGGTAGGAAAGAAATGTTGAACTGAGACAATCACAAGCAAGGTAATTGCTGACTTCCCTTCCCCTGACTAATTTACGATGAGAATCAATGTTCCTAAGGGCTCATCTAAGAGCACTCTGCACAGAAGTGTCTGAGACTGCGGATAGACTGACTTTGTTTTTCACCTTGAGCTTCTTCAGAAGTGTGACCAATGGAGAACGAATGGATATCAACTATAGAAACTTCTGTATGTTTCAAACAGACCAGAAGCTCAAATTTGCAACATGTGTGGGGAGAGAAGATGCTTCTTTTTCTAAATTCAGAAATCAGGATTAAGCAGTGCTAAGCTCAACTGTTTAAATGTTGATTTATCAGCAATACAGACTCACCTGATAATTTTCTTCATTTTATCCTTATGAATACACAATCACAAATTAACAAATTTGGTTAGTTACTGAGAAGGTAGTAGCAACAGGGTACAGAATGGAACTAGGAACTTGGGTCGGTCAGTTTTCTGATTTGTGGCAATTCAGAGCCTCATTCAAGACTAGGTTTGCTTAACTCTAATGCAGTGCCTAACACCTCTTCCAGCCCTGGAAACTGATTTCAAATAAGATCTGTATCAGACAGGAGTCCTGTGAAAGTGAACTCAGGAGGCAAAATTCACATCAGAGTTCCCAGAAGAGGAAACAAAAATACACAGTTCTCAGCTACCTTGTCCTCCCTTTTTCTATCATGTCACAGCCTTTATCATACCTAGAGAGAAAAAGTTAAGTATTTAAATGGAGGTATTAGCAAAACCACAATGGGGGTTTAGGGTTTATAGATATACATGAAGAAATACAAATATGGCAAACAAAACACCCTCCCACTGAGTGATTCAATCAACATTAGAAATATATACAGATATACTGCTTACTTGCACACTAGCTTATGGGCAAACTATATGAGAGAAAAGAAAAAAAATCACTGGATAGCATTGATTTTAGAAGCATCACAGATTTCTAGGCTAGAAAAAATTAAAAACAAGTAATTATCAAGTCATCTAAGATATAATACAGATATTATTTATGAGCAACGTAAAGAGCTAATTACATTGTCATGGGTGATTTTTCTATTGGTCTGTATTTTCTGTCCACATGTATCTTAGATGTGGTATCCCAAAGGATACGTTCTGGCTTTAGGCAGTCTACTAGCAACATTTACTGTGAAATATTCTTTGAAATAAAGGTTCTCTCTCTTTCTTTCTTTCTCCTTGGGATGGCTGCTGATGATTCTATATTGCCATTCACTGTTCCTTACTTGGTAGAAAGATTCAAGTATCATATTGTGATTATATTAAAGAAAACAAACTAAGAAAAAAAGTGCCCAGCTAATAAATTGAAAAAGCCATTTTTACACTCCTGCTTCCAAAGACTTTTGTTTCAGCATAATTGGGACTTATATTCCAGGAGGGAATTTATGATCTTATCTTTGCTATAAGATTACTGGCAGCCAGCACAAGTAATGTGGGAAGTAGCTTTTATTCAACTTGAAGTACCATCATCTCTCTGCAAAACAATGATCATAATACACCATGCACATAAAGTTTTCTGACTAGGCTATTGTCTCAAAATGAGAGGAAATAACCTCATGTTGGAGATATAGGCTAATAAAATTGATATTAGTAATATTATTTAACTTATATTAAATATTTAATATGTTTTTTGTGTTATGTGTATTACCTCAAGTTATGATCACAACCCTATCAGGTAGGTACTATTAACAACCTCATTTTACACATAAGTGAGGGACAAAGATAATTGGTGTAAGATTTCACAGCTTGTGAGTAGAAAAACCAGGATTTGGACCAAAGTCATCTGACTGTACAGGAGTTTGCTCTTTTAACCATTATATTACACTGGCTCAGTCACATAAAATATTTAATCTTGCTGTTCTTTATTCATTTTTATCTCTTTTCATGAAGATATAATGCACAGTAGAGTGGAAATATGTTGAGAAATGAGTACAGGATTATTTTCTGTGTTATATTGTTATTTGGAGGAATTAAAATATGGTAGCTATATTCGTTGGGACATTTTAAATAGAAACTACAGTAAAAACATCTGTACTCAGGAGTTCAGCCAGTGTTATTAGAACTATATATCTCACCCAGTTTATAGATGCAAGAATTTTATATTTATCCAAATAAAACCTGTTTCCCTTTGTTCACAATTTCTAAGAAATTGAAACTCTGATTTCTTTTCAAATTGTGTGCCTGTGCTTTTCATATTTCCTTTCAGCCTTGTGTAGCTCTGTCTGAACTATGATGGTTAATGTCGGTTTTAGGCTGAGGAGTGGTTGGAGACATAAAGGGCATGGACATTTGTTGTTTTCATTGCAAAAACACACAATAGTCTGTGGCCCCAGGGCAAGAAGGTAGAGAAGAGTTACTGATGTAGTACTCTCTATACACTCTTTTGCAGAATGTTGGGTCCATCCCTCCTCCCCAAAGCAACTGCTCAGGAACACAAATACTGTAGCTCTTTTCCCTGGATGCAGCTAGTTGATTGGGGTTCTTCCAGATCTCACCACCTCATACGACACCCTCAAACTAAAGCCAAGTGGGTTATGTACATTGTTTTAAACTTTTATCAAATGAAGTTAAAACATGTAAATGATTCCTCTCTGTACAAGAACAACTATTAAAATAAAAAAAATTAAAAAAAATAAATGAATTCCTCTCTCAAAAAATATGCATGAAGACATAATTCCTATAAACCAGATATTTTTTAAATACAGTGTGGGGTAAAAGTAGGTTCACAGTTGGCCCTATGTAAAATAATATAATAATAAAATAATAATGCAAGAAGAAACTCTGTTTTGTATTCTCAGAACTATAAAATACTTTGACCCCACCCTGTATTTGCAGAGCAGTGCACAGTTTTGGATTAGCAGGCATCATAACAGCCATACCCTTCTTCAGTGCAGAGACTATTTCATAGGGGACAGCAGAGAGCTCTGTCATATCAATGTTATTTTAAAAAACAATCTAGTTTGTAATTTTAATATCATACACTAACTATCCCTCCTCAGGTTTTATCAACTGCAATCAATTATTCATTAAAACTCTGAGACAGATATTGTTTGGGATAGATCATTGGTAATCCAAGAAGTAATATTCAAATTGGAAACTGATGGACTTTACTAATGTAACTTGGTTAAGATGGAAATTGCACTTCTTATAACCGCTAGCCCATTGGTTCTTAGGTTGGTGTTGGCCAGAAGAGATGTTCCCATGAGATCTGTAAGATGTAAATTAAGCTGTGGTGTTTATTCCCAGGTTTTCACACTCAGACAGACAGGTACAGAGGACCCAGAGGAAGGTTATAGCTTATTCTTTCTCTCTTCTGCTCAGATCCTCCTTATCTTCCCCAATATGTGCCTTGTTGATAAATCATGGCCCTCATTCCATCATCAGACACTTGTCTGTAGCCCCACAGCTAACCAGGCAACAGCATCCTGTAGGCCAGTCCACAGGCTGTCCTTCATTGCCCCATTTCAGCGGTTGAGTGCACTTGGCTCCTCAGATTCCCTGGTAATTTTCAATGTGTCCATCCAAGCCTGTGTTTTCCCTTTTTCTAAATTTCCAACTCTCTCTTTCAGAACTTTTAAAGTAACTTTGCATGGTCCAGTTTCTATAAATAAATCCCTTATTCCATAACGCTCATGGTGATGCAGATCCTGCTACCTTGACTGACGCTTGACTAAAACAGTAATTAGCACCAGAAGGGGTTCCCTCCAAAACAGAATCTTAGCGTAAGAAATACGGAAGCGGCTTCTTGATTTGACAAGATTAAGAGACATAATAGATTATAAGGGTGCTAGATCAGGGAAAAGATAACCTTAGATCAAGCTGATATTATTCATGTAAGTGCACTAGTCAGAGAGCCTGACCTCAGTGTGTTTGCTCAAGAAGCTGGAGTCAGCTTGGTTGGTTGCTTGAAACGTGGTCCCAAATGTAACTAATTCTTAACAAAGTTGAGATGCCAGAACTTCCTTGTTCTACTATAAAGTTGTGACTTCCAATATGACAACACTAGATGCATTGGGTTATTAAAATTAATAGTACACCAAAATATTACAAGTGATCTTTGGGTTAAAAAATAAATAATTAGAAGTAAATAAATATCATGAAAACCTAAAGAAATCATAAGAATTGAATAAATAGTATAACAATTATGGCAGTAATTAAATTAAGTCATCAAAACAAACTGAGCCGAGACTCACACTTCCTATAGTTCTATCACAAACAAAAACTACAGGATCGTTTTAAGAAATAATATTCAGTTTGGTCTTTATTTCCATGGGTGAGGAAGAGTAATGGGGGGCAAATGGAGACAACTGTAATTGAATGACAATAAAAAAGAAATAATGTTCAATAAAAGTGTCCTCAATACAAATGTACATAAAGTGTACATAGTATAAAATGTATTATTATACCAATTTTATATTAAGAAGCAAAATTATTTAGTTTAATAATAAAATAAATGGTAAAAGAAAAAATAAACTTGAGAATAATTAGAATTAAAGTCTAGTTTCATGGTTGTTTTAGCCATATAATAAGTGTTCAATAGTCAAATGCAGCTAGTGGCTACCATATTAGATGACACAGATCTAGGCTATTCTCATCACTGCAGAAACTTCTGTTGGACAGTCCTGCTGCAGAAGAAAATATTAAAGGCATATTAAGACTGGAATGTTGGAGAGGATATATTATATGACTTCAGCTTACCCAACCCTTAACTTTGTCTCTTTGAAGAAGATAGTCTATTAACCACGGCTTGGAGACGTGCATTGGCAGGCGGAACACCGGTGCCCTTCATGAGTTTTGCAGGGGTTAGTTTCTACAGTCCAGGAGTGACAGGAGGGATTGTCATCAAACCACTTCCCAGAATTTGATAGAGATTATACATGCTGGAGTTGTAGGAAGAATGTGGCTTATGTTTAACTGATAGGGACAAATCGTGTAATGCTTTCTATAATGGTAAACAGAATTGAAGAGGCCTTTGATTCTGACTAATTTACCCCTGGGACTGAAAGAGATAGTCAGCCTATTACACTTTTACTTGAAAGTCCAAAGTCTGGAGAACATTAATCCTTTTTCAAAATATCAGGGTAGAGCTTCCTGGCTTGTCTATCATTTCTCAGGCTTGAACCCATTTTCAAAGCCATAACCCTTAGAAAGAAAGGGAGGGTGAGTATCCTGGAGGAAGAAATGCTGTCCTTCTCAAAAGATGTTCTATAAATCTTTGTTCCAGTCTTTCCCCAATGAACCTTCATTTTATATCAGGGTGGTAGTTCATTAAGGAAAAACAAAACCAGCTTTCATCGATTATTGAGCACTGACTTTGAACTAACATTAATTTATGAATCAAAAAGTGCAACTGTGTTCCACTACTCAGCACAGGGTGTAATGGGAGCCATGTGATTAAGGCCCATCTCATATGGATGCGGTGGGACCCAGCCCCTTGCTATAGTTTCTCACTTCTGACATGCATAATTGGAACTGATACACGTATACCCACTAATTAGCAGAAACTTCACTTTGGCTAACTGACCTGTGAGGTAAGTACAATTATGATAGAAAAGGACATGTGGAAGCTCCTAGATTTCTCTCTTCCAAAATAGTGAACCGAAAGCAATGCTACCTTCCTAAAGGAACTTTGAGACTAGTTTCACCATCACAAACTTGAATTATGCAGGGTTGGTGATTCCAATCACGTTCCAATCCCACTTGCTTATTTTCCTGTGCCAAAGACAAATGGATTTTAGAGAAAGAGTGGGTTATTGTAAACTTAATCGGGTGGTGACTTCAATTTCACCTGCTGCTCTAGATGTAATTTCTTTGCTGGAGCAAATCAACACATCATGGCACCTGATATTCAGGTATTGATCTGGTAAATGCATTTTTTTCCTCTGCCCGTTAGTAAGGACACCAGAAAGAGTTTGCATACAGCTAGCAGATCCAATAATACAGCTTCATTTTCTTACCCCAAAGTAGAATCATTTATGCCATAATCTAACCATGGGGGCATCGATCCCTTCTCTATTCCATATACCATGTATATCCACTTTATTGATGTCATACAGATTGCAGCTGATGAGCCAGATGTAATGAGAAGACTAGATACTTTGATAAGAAATGTGTACTGAAGGGTAGGAAGTACATATAGAGAAATTCAATGGCCTTTCACATCTGTAATATGTCTCTCTCTCTATATATATGTATATAAATTTAATACATATAAATATGCATTTATTGTATTATAGAAATATTTCTTCTAAGATGAATGGCAGCATAACACTTAGTGAACCACTTTGAAATTTGGAGGATTGTGCACCTTTTTGGGATGTGTTATTCCAAGCCCATTTACCAAATAACCTAAAAGGCTGCCACTTCTGAGTATAACTCAAAGCAAGAAAAGTCATATTAATGGGATTTAGCCTTTGGGTTAAGCTGCATGGGCCATATGTACTTTGGAGATGATGAGTTTTCAAGTCTACATATTGAATAGGGATGCTGTATGGAGTCGTCGGTGTGCCCCTATGCGGTAACCATAGCAAAGGGCTTTAAAGTGTTTTAGAACAATGCTATCTTCTTCTCTCTATATTGCTGTTCTATGGAATAGCAGTTTCTGACTTATATGGTCTCAGAAAAGATTGAAAGCTTTCCATATTCTAATTATGACCTAAGACCTCCCTACCCAGATGATAACTGATCTACCTAGACATAGCGTTGGGCATGCCCAGCAACACTCCATCCAGTGGAAGTGGTATATATAAGACCAGGTCAGGACTGACCCTGAAAGCATTCACAACTGGCTCCATTTCTGATGCTGCTGTTCCTGTTACATTATATCTTCTTTTGTAATTGGTTTCTATAGTACCTGTATGTCTTCCCTGTTTTCAGCTGCAGCTATTGTTAGTTTGAACTAAGTTGCCAATCACATCTGAATAACTGTGAAGTACTCTTACAAAAAGATTGTGAGAGAATTACAAAGGAAGTGAAAGGTACTTGCTTTGAACTTACAAAAGAACTATATATTACTAATTTAAAGGAAAAGAGTATACAAATACCTATTTCTTTACACAGAACTGGTGTTTCAAAATAGTCGATATATTCTTAATGCTTTATTTTTGTTATAACACTCATGAAAAAGTAGGCAGTTCTCCCTTCTTATAGTGTCTATCTTCCCCGGCAGCCTTCAAAATGTTTTAGGTCTACATTATCTAGTAAAGCCTAATATAATACACACACACCTATAGACACATAAAACAAATGTCCCAAGCACAATAGAGCTTGAAATACAACATATGACAGATTATAACAAAGGACATATGATCTATCTGTCGAAACAAGATACTATTCTATCTATTCTGTTGAAAATACAACATCTAACATACTCATTCAAGATGGAAAATCCATTAACAAAGATAAGCAGTGTGCACCATCTTGTGGATGAATTTCTCATTAACCCAGCAGGTTGCACCTCCCTCCCTTACATTCTGAACCAAGGGTCAGGCTATTTCTACTGGGAAGTAGCCTATATCCTGGGCCTTACCTTCCATCTACCTCTCAGTCACGTGTAAGCTCACAGGCCCCATTTCCTCAGAGTTCTCCTTTCTAGTCCAGATATAGTCAATGTGCTACAGCTCTCTGGGATAGAGAAAGTGGCTCAAAAGTTTTCTTCAAAGCAATCACAGTGGGGTTACTAGAATACTGGGTACAACCCTGGCATCAAGAGCTTCAGACCCATGCTATAAAGTGAAACAATGCAGGTATGTTTTTGATTACAATTTGGGCTAAGAAATGCTAAGATCAGAGTCCAGAGTAATGATGTGGTATTATAGAAGAATGAGGTAAAAAAAATTGGAAGACGAATTTGGAAGTCACATAAGTCCCCAAAATACAGGGACTGTTATCAATATGAATACAGAAAGCTCAGATTATATGGAGTAACTTAGAAACTCCAATTCTGCAGCTGTCAATGATATAAGGAGAATGCCTAGAATTATCACCATTCTGCATTTAATACTTTTTCCTCATAAAACCAGCCCACTTCATCCAACACCAGTCCTTCAATTTAGACACTATTCTCATCATCCCCATGCTGCCAGCACAGGATTATGGCACAGAAAGCCCACCTAACCCACGCAGATCACAAACCTAATAAAGCCTGACATCTGGATTCCAATGCAAAATGCCAGTTCTATGGCCTATGCACTTCACCACTCTGTTCTTTCCAGTTTCACTGTATTTTAGTGAGGTAAGTGGTATGAGTCCAATAACACTTTTAGTTTTTCTAATAGATATGAAAAAGCTGAGAGAGGGTTCCTGGAAGAGGAGAAGAGTGATACATAATTGAAAATAGAGAACTCAAGGGCAAGAGAGGGCAAAGGATGACACAGAAGGGCCCTCCCAATGGTGATACAGTCACGAGCTAATGGCTACGTGATTCAACCTTTTTCTCAACAGAGCAATATTACAAACACAAAATAGACTTGGCCTCCTTACGGATCTAGACTGAAGCCATAAACACATTTAACTTCTTTAATATTTTAGGCACCCGAAAATGCTTTTAAACAATTATTTTTATTGTGGTAAATTACACACAACATAAACCTAGCAAGTCTTGAAAATTATTTTTCTTATTTGCCAGATAAGCACTTACCTTGCTTACTTAAATTAGGGTAAATTCAACTTCAATAAATGATAATTCCTTTTCTATTTTCCAAGAGTGTTTTAATTGAAATCACTATATAAACATATCTAATAAGCCATCTCAACATGAGCTCATTTTTATTAACACTCTGAAAAGATGCTAATACAAACATCAAGAGGCAAATACATAGAGTTGTCACACGTCTTTCTAAATCCCACTGTTTTAAAGCAAGAACTGGTGGATGAAGAACGGTTTACTTGAACACTAACTTGGACTGCAAAGAAACAGAGGCAATGAGCACTTTGACTTAGGCAATCAGAGGGAAATTATTGACCCAAACTCTCTATCTATACCAATGGCGATATTGAAGCCCTGCCAGGCTGGAGGAATGCCCAGTGTCTCACTGCTGGGTAGGGATAGAGGTAGGATTTGTACAGGAATCTCTGGGATGCATGTGATGGGAGTCTTTTTACCTAAATATTCAAAGTATATGCCAGGGGAAAACATCTTCAAAATAAGAACTATAGCAAAGAGAGTAGAGAACTACAAATAAGTACTAGACACACAAAAGAGGACAAAAATCAAAACCAAATTTCTCCACAATATAAGGGTATTTTGAGTGAAGAATTAATAATCTCTGTGGATACTTTTTGCTCCATCATACCACAAAATTAAGATCTTTGTTACTGATGAGTCTTCCACATGGCTAATGCTTTTTATATGATACATGATAATAACAACAATAAGTTGGAGTTATTGTAAGAAAACTAACTAAATATGCTGATAGGCAAAGACTATATGCCTCCCTACATTTATTCCACTTATTCAAAGAGACACAGAGAGAAAGGGAGAAGAGAGAGAGAGAGAGAGAGAGAGAGAGAGAGAGAGAGAGAGAGAGAGGAAAAATATAAATTTTGCTGAATACTTGCAATTTCAAAAACATACCATCTGTTTCTCCCATCCAAGTACTAACCAGGCCCAACCCTGCTTAACTTCCAAGATCAGACAAGATTGGGCACATTCAGAGTGGTATGGCCATTGGCAATCTGTTTCTTAAATAAGTCCTTGTTAAACATTATTTCCATTGCTATTTACCTCTGATGGATTGAGTCGTCACGAATGCCATATCCTTCCTGGATCTATCACAGGCACTTAAAAGTGACCTCCTCTAGATAGGATTCTTCATTCCTAATCCCTAAATAATACCTGAAGTTCAAAAGCCTCTTCAATTAATTTTGTCTCCCTACAGCTACAAGCTAACACAGTGTCTAGAAGGTAGTAGGTACAAAAATCAATTCTAACTAAAAAGTACTTTATATAAGCTGAGCTGCATGCTATCAGTAAAATCTGGTTAGGATAAAATTGGGTATGGATGATGATAATATTGAAGTGACTTTTTTATGTCTGTGAGAGAGAGTACAAATAATTTATTTGCCAAGTCAGACACACAAGAATCAAAGATCTTAGTCAGTAGCAATATTTACTCTAGTTGCAGTAGCTACAGGTGAGGTAGAGACAGAGGGTAGAGGGTATTGCACTCACGCTTTATTTCTTGGCAAAGTAAGACATTCTCTGATACTTATTCAGCAAAAGAAACCTCTAAGAGTCTGTGTGTGCATGTGTGTGTGTATCTAACATGTAAAGGAAACTTGTTTTGATCATGAATTAATGAAATATGCCATTATTATTCTGATATTTAAACACAGTGCGTGCCCAAGATTTCAAGGTTTAGTTTTTGCTCTTGTTTGTTTGTCCTTACAGCTAGAGCAGTCCTGGCTGAATCACATACAGCCTGCTGAAAACATTTCATAGATGTGGGCCCTTCTGGTAGTCTGTACCATCTGTGTCTTTGTCAGGAGGTCGGTCATTAGCATTTACAAGAATTGACCAGGTTATTTTTCTTTCTTGAGCATTTTCCAATAATTGAAAGCAATTAATTGAAGGCCTGCGAGTTCTTCCTCCCCTGCTGTGCATAAAAACCTTAGAAAAATGTCTATGTTAGTGTTGTCCTAAAGAACACATACTGGAAAAAAATAGGACCCTTTTTAAACTGTGCTATAGCATTGAAGGTTTTAAGATGGGGGGCTCTCAGGAGGATGGTCAGCAATCGGCACAATAACCCTGTGCAAGAGGCTGTTTCATTGTTTTACAGAAGAGGACTCTGACCCCCAGAGAGGTTAAACAAAGTATCCAAAGGAAGGATATCTTTGAAACAGTTCTTAAATTCACTTGACTGCAAATTCAATATTCTTTTCTTTACTCACACTGACTTCCTGCTGGTTTGTAAATTGAAAATTTAAACACTAGCTAAAGAAATGTAAATGTAACATAGTATATTTATTTGAAGGTTGATTTAGGTATATTTGAAAGAAAAAAATTAAGTGCCTAGTTTTATTTTATTTTTATTGCTCTTTCAAGAGTCAAGAACCTGTGACTTATTTGTAAACAAAAGAACCCGTTCATGGTTATTTTTAACTTGCATGAAAACAATGATGAATTTAACACACATTATGAAAAAGATAAGAAAATATAAAAATGGAATTTCCTATGCTAAGCACTACATTCTAATGTTTTATTAACCATGTAACTGCAAATTATTCGTGAAATATCTTTAAGTTTTCAACATATCTTCTGAAGTTCCTACATAGTTTGTTTTTTTAAAAGAATAACTTCTATGTACCAGTCAATAAAATCCAAATTTACAGAGTTCCACAGTTTTATATATTTTCTCCAAGTAAAATCCTTAGAACAATATAATCAGCAACAATTTTACGGAAGAAAGAAGACCAAGGCAGCAAACAACTTCTCGGAAAGACAGATTTTGTGTGGTGGTTAGAGTTCTAACTAGAATATAAAGGGCCAAGGGCTCCTGACACCAGGTGTCCCAGGGCCACGCAGCAATCATTTAAGACTTCACCCAGCCTTACTGTTATTAGTCAACGTGGCACACGTAGATTTCAAACCAAGAGAGTCTCTTCGTGAGATATCCTCCTCCTCCTTCTTTATAGGAAAACAGACTTCCTGTGCCCTGTTAGCACACATGTCATCTCCCTACACACACACACACACACACACACACACACACACACACACACACACTCCTTGCTTTCTAATCAGTCATGCTTGTAGAGAGAGAATGTCTCCTTTTACTATGCAAGTAAGTTTTCATTTACAGGGTAAATTCTAAGACATTTTTTGTTTTGTGTTTCTTGGACTACCCTCCATTTATGCAGTAGTTGGACAATGCCTTCAGCTTCGTTCTTGAACCTGAAACTACTGGCATTAGAAATGGACAAACTACTGGACATTAGCATTTTCCACTTAATTATATTTTATCCCTTGAAAGAATAATTTATAGCAAACTAAAATGGCCATAATTAATATAGTAATTACTCCAAAAACCAACAAAGGAAAGCAAGAACAAGCAAACTAAACAAGTTGCCGATTAATCTTGAGTGTAAAGATTTTCTTATTTCTTGCTAAGAAATAGTCCCATAATGGGGTTCAGAAAGCGCTGCCTCAAAACGTGACACCTTGGCATATTGAGTATTTCAAGATTAAGGCATTTGAGAAATGACATCTGCAGAAAGGACTTTCTAACCTTCCTTTGAGTCAATTCATAAAATCTAGAAGAACTTTCTGACCCCCTGAAGCAGGTTAAAATACCCTCATAGGAAAGGTGCCGTCCTTATAGTCTAAGGAAAGGCGTATTCTTATCTCCAAAGGTAAAGGGACTAAGAGAAAAACCTGAATAATAAAGCCTTGTTAAGTAAATTTTCCCCAGTTTACTACACTTAGCACATATTCTTTGATTCATATCTCTCCACAGCTCTCCACTCTTCATCAAACTTAGCACAAAAGCTCTGAAGATTAAATGTGCCTTTTTATCTTTCTTTCCTTATGAAGGCCCCTGTATCATGTAAAATTTATATGGAATAAATCTGTATGTCTTTCTTTTGATAATCTTTCTGTTGCTACAGGGGTCTTAGTCAAGAACTTTAAAGTGAAAAAAAAAAAAAACCCTCCTCTTAATCTGCATAGTTTTAGGAACCAGGTTGCTTGATTTAATAATATTATTAGTCACCATTTATTCTAACCCTGCTTCCCACTCCTTTGCCTGCCTCAGAATTCATAGAAATGATTTCTAAAAATTACTCTGAATCCCTTGAATTTAAAGTCTTTCTTTCAGTCTTACTCTTAAAATGAGCCATAGCGAAGGGAAGCAGCAGGTCTGCGTTGCGATGCCCGGAAACAGGAAGGCGAAGCCGTAGGAGGAGCCCCAGACTCCACACTCGGTAGTGGAAAATGAAGGTGTGACAGTGAGTCTGACAAGCAGGGAGTTGACATACAAGCAGTTGCACAGAACGGGGTCCGGAAGCCACCCGGTGCCAACTTCAGTGCCAAATGCTCAGTCAGGGGAGCACAGTCCCCGTAATCTGTGTCTGATGTCTTTTAAACGTAGGGTATTTCAATCCATCGGTGCGTTTATTTTAATTACTTGTTAGTTAACATCTGTAAGGTGATATTTTCCCTTCCTGTACTTCCATAAAATTATAATTAGATTTATCTCCAAGCATTTCTTACTATTATTCAACCTGTCTCAGTTAATGCTCGGTTTCACATGTCTCATAGATAAACAAATAAATAAATACCTTAATTTAAAACATTTTTGTTAAACAGTCATTTTTAGGACAAAGTCACAAGACATATGTTAAGAAATACTGTTTTCCAATTGCAAGACAAGTATATGTTTATTAAAGAATTGAGCAAATGTAATACACCATAGATAATGGCAGCCATGTTTTTAAGCATTGGAGAAAAGAGCTGCAGATAGAAAAAGGCAGAAAGACAGTAAACTCTTTGATGTTGCATTGGAATCAGGAAGGGAAATCACAAAACCAGCCTCAAACATATGCTGGGGCTAGAAATTTAAAAAATTTAAAAAAATATTCAGTGAATATGTCTAAGTGATACAGTAATCAACTTGAAAGAACTTCAATGGCTTATCTGGATTAAACTGAGCAACAAAATCAGTAACAACAACACACCTCCATACTGTTTTGCAAGGGCCCTTCCACCAACATAGTCGTCAGATATGGATGGGTTATTTCCAATTAATAAGGAGTCATTTTACAATTATTTGTTAAGAAAAATATGCCCTTTTGCTAGAAATAGTAATTCCTCACAAGAAGATTCTTTAAAAGTTTCAGTATTCTTCAAAAACAACTGACATGATACATTTTTTATGTAAAATAAATTAGTTGACACCCATGGTTATCTCTTAAAAAGAAACACAATTTATAAAAAGTACTCGTGAAAGTATTTAATTATATTTTTTTTTCTTTTCTAAAAGAAAGCTGAATGTGATTTTTATAAGGAAAAATTATTAGGCAAAGTGCAAGAAGTACAACCGTAAAATCTTTTCTAATAAACAAGGTTTATGGGAAGACAGACTACTTGTTACTGGTAATAAATTAGGTAGTCTTAAGAGTCACAGCATGCGGAGCTGAAAGTTCAGAACCTCGTATGTCACTCCATCCAATGGCTTGATTATGTAGACAAGAAAAAGCCTCAGGGAGCTTGACTAATTTGCCTGGCCAGACAGCAGAAACTTTGGACTGCCATGTCACATAAAATAATAATATCTCTAATTATAATGATGCTTTATAATAATGCTTTAAATATTTTCAATGTGCCCTTGTTCAACTTCTTCATTGGGTATTTAATCTGCACAGCTTGGGTGAGAAATCATTTTACATGTATTAAATGATTTGTATAAAAATGAGGTTTAAAATTAAAAGTAACAATTGTTAACTATGGGATTTTTATTTATGCAAATGACAAAGAGACTAAAGCAGAAAGAGGTAAAATCTTTTTATTCATAAAGGAGAACAATAAGGTTATCTTTCAGCATTGACCTTCTTATAGATACTCCTCTATTTAAAGTATTTTGTGCTGTTAAGGAAATGCATTTGCAAATTTCAGTTGTTATTCTCTGCTTAAACTGCCTGAAATCTTTTAATCTGTCAGTCAATATCAAACATATTTTAAGCATCTACTTATGTGCCCAGAAATGCCCTAATTGCTGAAGTTATAACAGAAAGAAAATTAAACATTAGGGAATCATAAAAAATGGAAGACCATTACTACATAGTTTTATTTGCAAGCTGAAATGCAAAATACATTGTTTAATGTAGTTGAATGGGTGAATGAAGGATGGCTTGATGAGTTAATGTGATAAAATGTTCTGTTATGCTCTGGTATGCTGAATAATTTGCATACTTTGACTACATTACACATTGGTATTTGAAATGAGTTAAAAATGAACAAAATAAGACTGGAATAAAAATTATTTAAAAAAATTGAAAAGAAAATAATGATAGGAATAGATCATGCTGCAATCTTCTGATGACATTAGACCATTGATGCATATAATATCTTCTTGAAATGAGACCTATCTAGCTACTTAATGCAAGGAAACTGACTTTTTGACTACTGATGATTGCTGAACCCTACATTTAATGCCAGTAAAATTTTTAAAGAATTGAAATATTAATGCCTGTCTTAAAAGATATTGTGTTATTAAACAATAATGTGAGTGTGTGTATTCTCTATTATGTAATGATGATATACCTTTTTAATGTATGACCATTAAAATCGTTGCTATTGTTGTATATCTCTAATGCTTTATATTAAGAATGAGAAGCACTTTTCTAGTTACATAACTTTTGGATCCACAGTTGTTATGACTTTGAAATGAGTAACTGTAAGAATCAAGTGAGATCTCTGTAGAATTGCAGATAAAAGTTTAATTCATATAAAAGAAAGGATAAATAGGTAAATAAAAAAACAGGTCAAGAAATTAATTGTATGAAGGCTCTTGCAATAGGGCAAGACACCTCTATCTGAAGATCAGAGTGCCTGGTGAGGGGGTTTGCCTTATGTTGTAATAGGAAGGAGTACCTGAGTGGTTACAGGTGGAGTGATTTTTAAGGGAAACCTCAGTCTCAGTAAACTGGAGAGAAAATGCTTGTCATTGTGGCTGGTTATAGAGTATCAACCAATTCAGCTAATCTTTCATGAGACAAAGAACAGGGGGTTGGGGCGTCTGTGTCTGGTCTGACCAACTGTATTAGGTGAAAGGTGAGAGATCTGTGTCTTACCTTGTCACAGGTACACACTGGAGCCACCGCAGGATCTTATAGAAGTCAGGAGACAGTATGGGCAGCTACTGTTAGAGGAGGTCATTGAGAGACGTGAGGGAGGCTGGGCCTGAGTAACCGAAGGCTCACCAGTCCCTCTTCGGTCCTCAGAGTGTTGGTTCTGCTTGCCTTCCCTGCTCTCTAAGCCAACAAAGCTTCTGAATAAGCTTATATACACGTGTTTAAAATTCTGGCAGGCAGGTGTGGAGATCTGCTTCTTCCTCAAAGTGCTCACGACAAGTCTCCTATGTAAGTTCCCTTGCTTGTCAAACCTGCCGCCTGCCCATTGAGAGAAGTCTGCCTCTCTCTTCGGCCTCTCCTTTTTCTCCAGGGTCACTCAGGCCTGGTTTTTAATTATGAAGTCATTTTTAAGAATGTCATTTTGAAGAATGTCATTTATGAAGTCATTTTGAAGTCACTATAAATATTTCGAGGTTATGTATTTCCTCTTCATCAGCTTTCTAATCATGTTTCCTCTAAGACCCCAAATATCCAGACCACATGTCAGCTGCTACTCATGAATCAGTATACCTTTAGAACTCTGGCCATTTCTTTTTTGAAGTAAAATGAATAATCAGATGCCTTCTGCCTACTAGGAGAATTTCTCTTTAAGACATTCCTTTAGGAAAGTCCCAGAAAATCTCAGGTGTGTGCCATGATCCCCCATAGGGTTCTGCTAAAGGCTCCAATCAGTACCTCCATCTGTCACCGACATTTCATGCTCCATTAAATCATCTAGACCACATGGCTCAGGGGACAGAGTGGTGGACCCACTGCAGAAGTGCCCTTGGTTCTGGGTCTCATACCAAAATAGCAACTTTATGGATCACTTGTAAATGGCCAGAGTAAACCTGCCCAAATGAGGAATGCGTTGCCTCCAAAATCGAAAATGTCCCACTCACTGTGGCTCTTTGTTTTCGGTTTTCAAAACAACCAGATGTAATGACTTTCCCTCACCTTATAAAGAATGCACCACACCACGGGATGTCTAGAAATTTCACTAGAGTAGAAGGTCCCTGAATTTTTGTTGGATTTATTCCCCAGCCTCTGACATACAGATATCTTAACTATAAGTCTAGTGTACTTGTCACTGCTTAATCAGTAGGTAAAATAAACAAATAACAATCAATTTCATCAATGCAATATTTCATATTGTGCAACCATCATGACCAAAACTTTTTTCATCTTGCAAAACTGAAACCAAATGCCTGTAAAAAATAGAACTCCGTTCCTCCTGCTAGATGCTTGTAACCTCTATTTAACTTTCTGTCTCTAGGAAGTTGCCTATTCTATAAACCTTATATCAACAGAATCATGAAAGTTGTCCTTTTACATCTGCCTTATTACATTTAACATAGGCTTACAAAATGCATCCATGTTGGAGGATGTCAAAGTTCCCTTCATTTTTGAAGCTCAGTAATACTTTATTGTATGTCCATACCACATTTTGTTTATTCATTTCTCTGTTAACACTTGGGTACTTTGTACCTTTTCGCTATTGTGGATAATCTTGCGATGAACATGGTTGTGCAAATATTTGTTTGAGACCCTACTTTCACATCTCTTGGCTATATACAAAGCAGTGAATTTCCTAAATCATATGAGTTATATATTTAACTTTCTGAGGAACCACCAAACTATTTTCCACAGCAGCTATACCATTTTATATTCCCACCGACAGTGAAAAAGATTAAATTTCTCCACATCCTTGTCAAAAGTTATTCTTTTTTAATAGCCATCTTAATGAGTATGAGGTAATATCTCATTGTGGTTTTGATTTGTTCAATGATATTTTGAACCATCTGTAATTTTCTTCATTTCTGTCCTTTTTTTGTTCCATGCATTTTGGATCTCTGATGTCAAGTACATACATGTTGATAATTATCATATTTTCCTGATGGAGTGACTCTTAAAATGTCCTTTGTATGTAGTTTTTGTTTGTTTTAGCATCTATTATGGCTGATAGTCCAGCAATGTAGATTTCTATGGCTGCCATTTGCATGATATAATCTTTTTCATTCTTTTGCTTTCAACCTATCGGTCTTTTAATTTAAAGTGCATCTCTAGTAGACAGCATATAGTTGAACCATGATTTATTTTATTCAGTCTTTTAATCTCTCTTTTAGAGTGTTTAATCCATTTGCATTTAATGTAATTATTCATAATTACATTAGTTATAATTTTTCTGTTTTCCATATTTCTTGGGTTTTTTTTTTGTTTCTCTATTACTCTGTTGGCACTTCTTTCATGTTAAATACATATTTTAATGTGCCATCATAATTCTTGTTTTACTGCTTTTATTATTTTTAAGTTATTTTTCCTAGTGGTTTACCTGGGGATTGCAGTTAACATTTTATTTTATAACAATCTGGATCAGATTAATACCAATTTAATTTCAACAATATTCAAAAACCACATAGTTCCATTGTATCTTCCCTCCTTTGTAGTATTACTGTATAAAAAATACATCTTTATCCATTACTTTCCTATCAACACAGATTTATAATTATTATCCAGGCAATTGTATTTTAAGTAGATAGGCAGAAATAAAGAATTATAAACAAAATGAATGGAAAAAATCCTATAATTTATGTTACTGATGTCTTAAATTTCTCAGCAGTTTTGAATTACTGTCTATTGCCCTTTTATTTTAGCACATACATCTTCTTTTAATTTCTTGTGGGGCAGGTTTTCTAGCAACAAGTCTCTCAATTTTGCTTACATGTTAATATCTTAATTTCTCCTTTCATATCCACTTGCGCTGGATATAAAAATCATGGCCGACTGCCTCTTTCAATGCATTGAATATGTCATTAATGGCCTTCCTGAATTCAATGATTTTGGTCAAAAATGGGTTTTAATGCTACTGGAAATCCCTTAAAAGTGTGGTCACTTTTCTCTTGTTCCTTTTAGATTATATCATCTTTGGCTTTCCACAGTTTGGTTATGAAGTGTCTAGGTCAGAGTTTCTTTTCGTTTATTTCTTAGATGTTTACTTTTTTCATCGTATTTGTAAAGTTCTTGTGCCATTCTTTATTCAAATGTTATTTCTTCCCTTTTACCCTCTTTTTGACTTCTGGAACTACACCCATACCCATATTGGTGTACGTGATATTGTCCCACATGTCTTTGAGACTGTAGGTAGGGAGACTTCCTGGCAAGAAGACCTGCAAGCATTGAGGCTTCAGGCAGAAGGAACATGAAGTAAACAAGAAGTAGCCGGGAGGACAGCAAATCTGGATCTCAATGGGTAAAGGAGAGAAAGATGCAAGAAGAGGGCCAGCATTATAGATGCGTTATCTTTGGAGTGGAGGTCCCCAAATCTCAGAAGGGCTCTACACTTGGTTTGGTGCTCTCCTATCACTGTCATAAATCAATAATAATTTTTGGACCATGACTCCACATTTTTATTCTGCATTGGGTATGTTCTTCATTCTTCATGTAATGTAACTGTTATTATGGAAAAGGACATATTTAAGGGGATAGACAAGAACCAGAATTGACCTCCTACACTGTTATTTATTTTAAGTAAGTTCACCAGACACTGACATGCATTAATCAAGAGAGAGCTGTGGTCTGATTTGTAGATTGGCACAGTAGTTAAGAACATCATCTCTAAAGTCAGACTGCCTGGTCTTGAGTCCAGCTCTGCTGCCTAATAGGCATCTTGGATGATTTACTTAGATTCTCTGTGCTTCA
Source organism: Glossophaga mutica (assembly GCA_039655065.1). Taxonomy (NCBI): domain Eukaryota; kingdom Metazoa; phylum Chordata; class Mammalia; order Chiroptera; family Phyllostomidae; genus Glossophaga; species Glossophaga mutica. Next base: position 29,237,331 of record CM077308.1, read on the forward strand.
GTGCGTCCTCAGGAAAAGAATGGGAAATTGATATTGCTTATCTCACTGGCTGGTTGAAGTTTGGGTTAAAATACATGTGTGATGTTTTTAGACTAATTATAGGAGACTGTTCTGTGTGGGGTGGGCCCAGACAGGACCCATTCCCAGGGATAGGTTCTCCCGTGGGGAATCAGGCCTGCATTGTACCTAGACTGCTATGAGACTTGCTTTTCTAAAACTCCCTCACCCTGAATTGAGGCAGCAAACATTTACTGCAAAGTAACTTCCTAAAATCCATGCTAAACCTTCCAAGGACAAGTGTAACAGGTTCAACCACTTTTCCCTTTTCATTTGCTAATATCCTTCTTCTGTGATGTGATTAGCAGCAGCATCTCCTTTGTTTTCTGTAAAAGTTAACCACCTAAAGCGAACCTGTGCATAGTAAATGAGGACCATCATGTAATGTGCCCAGAAAAGAAATAAAGGCCTGTCAGGGCAAGGGCCTCAGCTTTTGCTCCCCTTGAGAGAGAAGCCATGCTGTCCCTTTTCCTCCACAGGACTCAGTAGTCCATATGAATTTCTTGCGCCTCATCCACAATGTGATGGACCCCACAAGCCGGGGTCTGCATCACTAATTATTGGAACATTATAAGAATTGTACGAGTATTTCCTATTGTGACTAGTAGTGCTAGTAAAATTTTCATATTGGGTTTTACAAATAGTCACCAGCCACTCTCTGGAGAACAGTGTGAGAAGCAATGATTGGCAGGGGATGTGGTCAAATATAAAATAGCCAGAGGCCAGATTTTGTTGGGCTTTAAGTTACTCAGTGAGAAGTTTGGACTTTAACTTAATGGAAAAATTTAGAATAAAGAGTGAAATGCTCTGGTTTGCATTTTATCATTTTAGTTTTCATCTCTTTATTAAAGACTTAGGCTAGTTTTTTTACTCAAAGGCTATTCAGAAAATAAGAGAAGTATATTGTACAATTCTTGCTGCTTCTTGAGGGAGACAAAATAGTAACTTCACTGAATTCAATGCCAGTTGCTCTCCCTCATGTTCTTTGAAGGTATGGAAAGGCCTGAGGCCAATTCAAGAAATGGTCCAAGTTCAGGTTTCTTAATGACCTACCCCCAGCAAACTTGTGGAAAATCGTCACATTACAATCCCTTCCATAATCATCAATAATGGCCAGTTTGCTACAATTTGTTACAATCAATTTTCTGATATGTTTGAAGCAAATTTCTAGCTCCTGTAACTTCTCTGTCTAATCTCCCCTTTCTTTATTATGGTCAAAGTTTTTGTTTCTCTATTGTAAGACACCTGAAGGTCTCTGCAATAACTGAAATCCATGGCCAAGTACAAAAAATAAACAAATAACTCTTATCCTGAGGGGGAAATAAATTCACAGTTGAAAACAGTTTTTACGTAGCATCCAGAAGGGGCTGTTGCTATAGAGATCCCATTGCAGACATCCTACGTGGCAGTCAATTAGATCATTCCTGTTAGAATAATTGTTAGTATTGTTGGTCATCAGTATCCATGTTCAAGCATGATACTGAACATCCAAGCAGAATGTTTGATACATCCAAGCAGAAAGAAGCAAGACAGCCATCGTGTGCTTGCCAACTTGGTGACATTGTCTGGCGGGCTCGTTATGTAAGAAGTAGAACAGAAATGAGGACACAAACAACTTTGCTTCGCTACTGGCCAAAAAACTTTAGTGTTTGGAAGATGATAGACACATTTTTGTTATGAAAAGCTTGCAAATGTACTGCAAGAAAAAACCTTAGAACAGGGCAAATTTGTATAACTAAATAGTTCTCATATAACAAGAAAATGGGAGAGCTCTGGGATATATAGAATAATAATTATATACATAGCATGTCACACCTACCACAGTGATTTAAAGATATGTTTGTACAGGTTTATCTGGAGCGCAAATAGCTATCACCATGTATGGTGCCAGTTGCAAGACCGGAAATATCAAAGGGAACACTAGCAGGGGTGCTCAACCTCTTGGCGTCTCTGGGCCACACTGGAAAAAAAAAGAGTTGTCTTGGGCCACACATTAAATACACAAACATTAATGAAAACTGATGAGGAAAAAAAGGTTTTAAGTAAATTTAAGATTTTGTGTCGGGCTGCATTCATAGCCATCCTGAGCCATTTGCAGTCTGAGGGCCGAGGGTTGGAAACTCCTAAATTATAAAGTCTATGATTGTATAACCACCTGAAACCAATACAAAATAAAGTTAAAAGAAAAAAATCAGAGTTCTCAGTTACAGTGTAAGAAAATCTGTTTCCGTAATTCTAAAAGGTGGCCCAGAAATCTGTTTCTGTAATACTAAAGTACAGCTAGATGCAGGGAATGCATTAAATACTAGGTAGATACGGCAACACTGACTTCCAAATTTGGATCCCAGTTCTGGTTTCGTGTGCTTTGGGAAAGTCACCTAAAGTGTTCAGTGATCACATTTAAAATTTGACAAGTTACTCTTTGCTCTATTATGAAAACTAACTTTTTGATGTAGTTGTCTATCCTTGTTACAAGTTATTTTATAATTCTATTTAGGAAAAGCTAGGGCTATTGCTTTTTATATCAGATTTAGAGTCAAACTGTGAATGTTTATTTTTTTAGTAAGTAGTTCTTGTTGCAGACCATTCAGCCTGGTCTCGGGGCTGTAACCTGCACCCCATAGCTAGGCTGAGTAAGAAGAGTCAAGGGACCCACTTCATCTGGGTCTGTTCTGTCAAGACGACGTGAGCTACTAAGGAGACAAAGGTTATCTCCCTGGCAGGAGTGCTGCTTCTGCTTCATCCCTATCTGGCCCCAATGCTTAGTCGGTTAGTCAATGACGGGTAAGACTACTCACGGGAGGGGCAACTAAGCCAGACAAGACCACTTGGAAGGTCCTCATGGAAGGACTCAGGGGGGCTGCAGCAAAGATGGGGGTGATGGACTCTCGCCCCCTGCCCCCAGGCCCGAGTCCCCATTTCCGTCTGGGAGATGCTTCCTGGCTCTAATCGGCTTAGGCCTGAAACTATGAAGGTGGGTGGTGCAGCCCTGTGCTGGCCAGAGCAGTTGCCCGGGTGATGGGGCATAAGAAAGAATTTGTAAAGTCCTGTGAAACCTGCTTTGTTTGCTAAGAGTGCTCTCATTTAAAAGATTGGGGTCCAAGGAGGAAATGAGTATGTCTTCCAAAGTTTTGCAACCCCCTTTCCTGACAGACACTGACTCAGATTAAATCCTCAGATTTCTTTGAAATGTTAACCATTGTTTGATCCTTGCCACCTGACATACCTGTATTCCTGTGTATTTGAACCCAATAAAAAGCCTAGTGAGGAAGGGGCTCTGGGTCATTCTCCTTTGAGAGACTGACCACCTCTCCTTCCCAAGCAGATCATGTCTTGGTAGTTTTATTTTCATCCATGACAGAGGGATGGGGCTCTGCAGGCTGAGCCCCCCCACAAGTTCTATCAGAGATTTCAGGAAAATTTCAGTGGGAAAGAATAAGTGCCAATACTTATAACTCCTGAAAATATAAATGATTAAACAACCCTTCTGTTCTTTTTAAGTGACTTGCCTAACACCAGCAGACTGATTTTTCAAGTGGCAGAGCTGGGATCTGCCATGAGGGCATATATTTTTTCAACTTTCAGAGTAGTCTCACCTCTGCAGTGACAGATGTATTGAGGCCAATGGAGAAAGTGCATTTTTTTACATGAATTTATTCAACTGGTGTCCATTAGGCACCTCCTTGTCTCAGAGACTCTGGAGACAAGAAAATGGAAAAAAAGCCCTGCTCACCAAGGATTACATTTTAGAAGAGGCAGACCAATGAAAGATGTATATAAAGTATATATGTAATATAACGTCGTAAGTGATGCATTTTATGCAAAGACAAGTAAATTTAGGGGCTATGCAGGGATGGCCACAGAGTGGTGAGCATAGTGGTGCCATTGCAGATAGGAGACCAAGGATAATCCTTCTTACACCATAAACTTCGAATAGAGAATGAGCTAAATAAATATTTAGAGAAAAACCACCCCAGCCGTACACCAGTAGGTGCTAAATACTGAGACAGAAGCTTCTCAGCAAGTTCAAGGCACAGCAAAGAGCCCAGTATAAAATGAGCCGGGTGGGCACGGGGAGAGTAGCGGGCAATGAGGCCCAGCACTGTGCGGCCCAGTAGTCTACGATGGAGAATGTTGTTCTAATAGAAATCTTATGGATATTTGAGACCGTTGGATCATTTCATTTTTATTGTTTTATTATAATTGTCCCAATTTTACCCCGTTGCTCTCCCCTGCCCCGCCTACCCCTTGCTCCCACATTAAGGAGAGAAATGTCATGATGTAACATTTTGCTTTTAATAGTCAGTATGAATATTATGTGGTAAATAGATTGTAGGGGGCAAGGCTATAGAGAATGATGACTTAAAACACAGAGCAGGTCAGAAATGAAAAAACCTTGTATTTAATGGATGTGTTGGTTATAAGAATTCCAAACTTGTCAAGAGGCTTTTAGATCCACAGAGATCTTATCGCACTTTTCCCTCAAAAGAAATTTCAAGGCACATCAGAAAGGAGTCTGTTCTCATACTTTCCTTTAATAAAAGGGAGAATAGGGAAGAGAGGGGTATAAAGAAGTATACTAGGCTTTGAAGCTTTGAAGTGGGAATGAAAAAAGATTGAAAAAACGAAGTGGATGCTTCTTTTCCCCAAATGAGAATAAAAATCTAGTTTCAAAAATAGTAATGAATGTGTATAGAATCATCTACTGTGAAAAATGAACTGTGGCTTGGTTTTGATAAATGTTTTATTGGTGTTTTAAAGATCCCAGGAAAACTGGTACTCAGCCTATGCAATTTTAAAACTTAGAAAGCAGAAGAATCTCTTTTTGATTATATTTTGTTCTTTCACTATAAAAATATCATTGGAAATGTAAATATTTTATTTGTGTACCTCTTCACTTAATTTATGAAAAGAACTGTCTCATATCTCCTTGGATTATAGCCTATGATACATCTTACTAAAATTATTATGGTTGTAAGTTAGGGTAAATAAACTTCTTATTTTTCCCAGGCACTATTAATTACCTATTTAGGTAAATAATAAAAAAAAAGTCTGGAAAATAATTCAAACCAGAAGGATAAAGGAAATAATTACATCCTTATAAAATTCTTAACAAATAAACAGAATCCCTTAATTAGTGCTCTGACTCAAAAGGAGAGAAAAATTAGATAACTGCAGGAGAAAAATGTTTGATTGTTGTGTTTAAAACACAGAGACACTTGATGCCACTACCCAGTGGTTTTAAAAGAATGTTCATATCTCAACTCATTCATCTTAAAAAATAGTCATTCAACTGAGCATTATCTAGACAAATCCAGTCTTTTCCTTCAGATAGTCAAAATGAGAAGAGTTTCTCTTTAGGCAAAACCAATGATACCTCTTCCTTACCCAACACACACACACACACACACACATGACATGCAGCGAGAAAGAGAAATATACTGTACATGTACCTGATTCTATGTGCATAATAATTTACCTGTTGCGGATTTGTGAGTGTGTTGATGTATTATAGATACCCTTATGTTTTATTGTATTTTTCCATTACCATTATCTCCCTTATACACCCTCTGCCTCACAACGTCTATCCTGTTGTCCATGTTTTAAAAATGTAGTGTTTTTAAATATTTACAGTTTTTCCTATTTATTTAATCTCATTTAATACTTAGAGGAAATAGCTATCATTATCATGAGGTATGCTGCCCTATGATGCCCAGGTTACCAGTGAGGATGATGAAACACACAGAAGTTAGCTAATTGCCTGCAGAGCTGAACAAAAACCCTAATGTGAGCAGCCTGACTCCCAAGTCTGTGCTCATAACCATGTGTAACACTTCCAGTGTTATGTGTACACTCCTAAAGGTCCACTCACACAGGTGTAATACAGTAACGTTTGGTAAAGCTGACCTGAAAGTAGTGTATTTTCAGACACAAAATTGGGACTCAAGTCCAGGAAGGCTTCTGAGAATTGCCTTAAAAATTCTGCACCATCCCTGTACCTCCTATGCAAGGCACACAGGGCAACCTTCAGAAAAGAGACTTGGTGAGTTCGCATTCCTTTTTCAAATCTAAGGGGGGAAAAAGAGACATTGAATTGTATGATGTATTAAAGAAAAATAATTACCTACCAGGTCATCTGGTGAAGTGGGGGTTCCTAGAAACTGCGGTATAGGTCAATCAAAGAAATATATCTTTACATTATCTGAGAAAAGGAAATTATACAAAACACATTGGATCTTAAATAAAAGCTAATTAACTTTGGCAGTTGTACCATGGAGTAATTAGTATTTCATTCTAAAATGATAGTCATTCAATGTATTTTATTTAACCCAAATTTCAAATAAAACACAGAGAAAAGACCAAGTATAATGCATCATTTTATTTAAAAAGAGAGAGAGAAAGACAAAGCCTAAGTGAAGTATTTCCTACTTAAACCATCCACTGGTTTTCAAAGTGTAGTAATTTCAAAGTAATCCATGTCCGGAAACTTCTCCAGCAAATTCCTGTATAATATCATTCTCTCATTACCATTTGAGATAAGTAAAATACCTCCCTTCCCCTAATCTTATGAATTCAGTCTTCTCTCTCTAGCAGTGTTCCTGTGCTAGAGCAGTCAGAGTGAATCGTATAATGATTAGTGCTGTGTATTCATTGCAAGTGCGTTGGACATTCACATAACTATACATACACAGTTATCTACTGTGCTCAGAATTCCTGTGTTAAAATAGCATGAAACATGTGAATAAGAATGGAATCAGGGTAGAAAAATAAGCATTCAACTGGTATATGAATGTTTTGCTGAATTAATATCTATGAACACATGTATATAAGCATGTACATACATGGATAGAGATGTAAACATATGAGAGTAATCACATACTAAACTTATAAATCTACAATTTAAAATACTCAACAACATCAGAAAACACAAATGTGTATAGAAACAGCTAGAATAATGCCTACAATTTTTGAAGTTTGAACATCCATACAAAATAGAATGTATCCATTAATCTTGTTTAATATCATTTTTCTGAGTGAAGATCATACAAGCCAAGCTGCCTTCACACTCCATCCACTCCCCCGCCCCTGCACGGTATGCTGTAATACACTGCAAAGAGAACCACGGTCTTTCTTTGCAGCAGTCCTGCATTTATCTGCATGCTTCCTTTATTAATGTTCTTTTTTCTGAACTGTAAGCTCCACAAATGCAGGGCTCTGGCCTCTGCAGGAGAGGCAGTGTGGTGAACTGGTAAAGCACACAGATTCCAGCAACTCATTTTTCAGGTTTATACCCCTCCTTTTCCTTCTATTAGCTGTGGGATCTTGGCAATTCATTAATATTTTTCTACCTCAATGTCCTCATCTGTGAAATAGGATAATTTTAATGTCTCAAGTAACCCTGAGAATATTTAACAAGTCTCTTTATCAAATTTATTGGGGTGACTTTGGTTAATAAAATTATAGAGGTTTCAAGTGTACAATTCTAAAATATGCCATCTGTATATTGTATTCAGTGTTCACCACCCAACATCTCATTTCCTTCTGTCTCCAGTCACCCCCCTTTAGCCTATTCTACCTCCTGCCAACCTCTTTTCCCTCTGATAATCAATCACCATACTGTTCTCTAGGTCTATGAGTTCTTTCTCTTTGCTTAATCTGTTCTCCTTATCAAAAACAGTGACTGGCATGTATTAAGTGCAATATTGATGTTCATAATTAATACTTTTGCTTACTCTTGTCTCCTCAGTGGGAAGGTGGAATGGCTGAACAACTGGCTATTCATTTGAATGAATAAACAAATGGGGAGAAGGGATCATAGAAATCATCTTATTCAGTGACATTCAAATCACTTTGAAGTTGGACTTTGGACTGCCTTTTCTCATTGAAAGTATATGCAGAATGTGTAAATCCAACAGATAGAGTATAACAAAGAATAGATACTCTAGAAGTGACTGACAGCTGTCAGAAGGCAGGGGTTGGGGGATGGAAGAAAAGTGAAAGGATTCAGCAGTATAAATTGGTAGTTGGAGAATAGCCACAGAGATGTGGGTTACAGCATAGGGAATATAGTCAATAATACTTAGATAAATAAGTATGGGGCCATGTGAGAACCTGAAGCAACAAAGTGACCACTGTAAAGAACATGGTTTTCTAACCACTTCACAGCAGCACCTCTGAAGATGATACAAAATATGATTGAATGTAAACTGTAATTGACAAATAAATTTAAAGAAAGTGATAGATACTCCCATTAAAGGTGAGTGTTTATGGAGTCCAGAGCCCTATGCTCTACATGTTCCTTCACACCCTCAGCAGTCCTTAGGTTGTCTCTGCTGAAAATTCAGTGCTCAGGAGAACAGAGAGGAAAATCTCTGATTTAAGTCCAGCTATGTAAGGTACAAGACTTTAGAAGCTAATAACAAAAGAAATTAAGTGACCTGTGGACATCCAGGTGAACCTCAAATCTCGATTCCAATTAAAGACACATATGTGTCCTGTGAATTGTCTGTTACATTGTACTGCGTCCCAAAATTCTTCAAGCACTGTCATATCCATGCGGCTTTAAGTCACAGTTTCAGGTCCATACCTCAATCTTTCAGAGGAAAAGACAAAGGAAAAAAAAAAACAACAACACACAAACAACCACAAAACCCTAAAAGAGTATTCATGTATCTTCCCCGAAAGGGGCAGGGGAGAGGGCAGACAGGGGAAAGGACCCTTCTCCTGGCCTTTGCAGTGCGTAGGATTTGGGGGCAGAAGTTTTAAATGGAGGGTATGTAGAAACTCACCCCTTTTCCTTTCTCGTTGCTAGCCAGGTCAGGGGGCGGGGACCAGGACCGGAGCATTCCTGGGCCAGGGGGCTCTGGAGACCACGTGGCCAAGTGACAAACCCCATGCCTCTTCCTGCGAGAGAAAGGGCGGCTGCGCTGATGCCTGGAACTGCACTGCGTGGCCCTGCTCAGCCAGGCATATGGAAGCACTGGAGAGCCCAGAGCCACAGGGGCGAGGCAAAAGCCCTACCAGCGGGTGTGACCAGAGGAAAGGGCAGAGAGCAGTGAATAGGACACCAGTGCACATGGACTCCAAAAGACTCCTGAAGCCCCACTGGGATGGGGAACCAGCTAAGTTGCCTGTGTATCCCAAAGGATGATTTTTTTAAATACTAGAAGTGACCTTGAACTTATGAAAACGTGGAGGGGTTATGTTCCTTAGGGTACTTTAAAGGGAATTGGCTTTGAGGCAGAAGCCTGTTATTCTTCCAAAATTGTGTAGCTTTTAAATTAAAGACTCTTTTCTTTTTTTCTTACCAAACATCTGCTTCCAAAATTTATGGGCAGCAGACACCAGACCCCCACATGGTTTTGTGGTAACAATTCTACTTAAGTAGTTTCCCTTTTTGCTTCCTTTCCTTCTTCCCTTGCAGCTTCAGGTTCTGAATTAATTCATTCGGCAAATATTTGAGTATTTTCTATTAGGCAGCTAGTTTTAAGCATTTGAGATTCATTTGCAAAAAAAAAAAAAAAAAAGACAAAAATTTCAGCCATCATGGAACTCTATTTTTAAAAAACCACTCCAAATAAAATGAAAGATTTTCGAGACACTGGCAAAGAAAGATTGAAGAAACTTTCTGGATGACATCTTTAAAAAGTTCTTAGATCTTGATACACAGAAGCGAGCACTATATAAAGTGTTAATATTTGTTTTTTTCGATTAGTTTATGGAGCGTAATATACATTGCAGTTTTGGTAACAAATTTTTATTGAGGGAAAATAGGCCATCTTTCAGTACCGTTTATCCTTCATCGCTTGGCCGAAAACACTGTGCTACATAAGCCACGTGAACAAAGAGTGTGGGGGCGTTTTGGACTGTACACCTGACAGAAAACGCCCCCTCAGCAAACAAGAGCAAGTTTTCATCACTCTCTAGGTCTCGCCAGCTCACCCTGCCCCGAAGGGTAAGTAATAATTCAGCCTCTGCCTCAGTTAGTGCTAATTTCAGTACCTAAGCTATGAAAGTAAAAGATCCCATTATTTGAGGTTCACAGAAATTGTTTTAATCCAGCTGTCCGCATCATCAGTCTGAAACAGTAAATGTCTCCTTCACATGTTAACTGTCTTAGACTTGTAATCCAGTGTATGCTATGAAAGAGAATTATGGCCAAACTAGCAGTTCATCATTGCTAAATATATAATTAATGAATGAAAAAAATAGTTAGCTACTTAATATATTCAGTATTTAGAGATTTGAGATCACACAGAAAATCACATCCTGACGAGTCACTGATTTTTTCCCTTTTCATCTGAGAATGTTGGCATGGGATAGATACAGTCAGCGTTCTTGTAGGTCTTACACACTTGAGGCACTAGTTGAATTTACATAGTTAATAGAAATAAGTGGAGACACAAAGTCCAAACAAATTTCTAACTTAGAATGAATACATAGAATGATTAGTATTTTTAAAAAACTAGAGAGAGATAAATTGGTATCGTTTGGTAATCCCTATATTAAGTCATTCCATCAAAAAGTATGTTTCTTGATAGAAAGCAATTTGTATTCCACAAAACGAGAAATTTTCCACTGCTTCCCATCACAGGCCCCTTATAGAATTACGGATCTGAATTCAACACTCAGGTTAATGCGTTCTTCCATATGAGGGCAGTTATGCTGTGAATGTTAACTCCTCAAAACAATCATCCATTTACAGCGCTATTAATGAAGAGATATAATAAGAAATGACACCTCTCTTATAAACAAAAGCCACATATGTAAGCAAAGCATTTTAAACCTCTCTGATACTATTTTAAAGCAATTAAAGGATTGAGAGAAATAAAATGCATCCATTAAAGGCATATGACATACTAAAAAAGTATTACATAATAATTAAAAGGAGCTCTCAATATTTCTTTAAAAATATTTATAAAGCTCTTTTGCTACAAGTTCCTTTTTGTTTCGAAACAATAATGCAGTGAATATAACACAGTAAACTCTACTGGACACATAATGCTGTCTACATTTAAAGAAAAAGTGTATGTATTATATTCATGTGGGATAGGCTTGAGGATGGCAATAATTAAGAGAAGCAACTTGATTTCATTATCAATACTAGGATAAGAATTTAGAGCATAGAAAAAATAAGCTGTTCAAATCTGATTAATGTTAAGCCAAATTCTCATTGTTCATCATGATATACTATAAAAATTTTGGAAAACATCAGTCCGATTCTCTTTTTATTAGTTCCAAAATGCCTTGTAACCATACTATGCTAAAGTGAAATGGATGATTAACTTTCTGTAAGATCCACAGAGTCTAGGAGTGAAGTTGGGGCACAGGGCAAGGGTAGGAATGTAAACCTAAATTAAAACAAAATGATCTACTTCCCTTTCAAAAACCTTTGGAGGTGGTTAGGGTTTGTGGATACAGTGGGAATATTAGAAGGAAAAGGACTTGAGAAACTAACCATATTCCTTCTGATAGAATTAAATTTTTAGAGCAAGAAATCAGAAACTTTAGACCTTGATCTTTTTTTTTTCTGTCATGGTCACTTCATCTGAAAACTCTATGGATCATATATTACATTAATACTCTTTTATTCTTAGGTGGCCTGTAATCTCAATAAATGGTGATGACACTGAACAAATTATATGCTACATGAATATGTCACAATATTCCATTTAGTGTCAATGAGAATTTACCATATCTCCAAATCACTACACTTCTTTGAATATGTCTGTGATCACAGGTGTGCCATCATATCCTAGAATTTAATTGTATCTACTAATCACAAATATATAAATATATGTTTAAATATATTTATATATAAAATTAAGTATTTGTAACACAGCCTGCCAGAATTCAGTGTCCTGCTGCTTTGCATGTTCATTATACAAATTCTATAGTTTTATTAGCTTTCTGTAAATGATCTATATATGTTCGGTGCAGACAAACTATAATTGATCATTTAATCCATTAGTTCGAGTCTGGAAGTTTGATGTTATAGTCATCCTATTTATCAGACAATTACTCAAGTGTCAATTCCTGTTGCTTGTGAGCTATGTTCAGATTATTCAGGAGTGAATCAGTAATATTCCTATATAGAGCCCCAACTTCAAAGATTATCACAGCCATTGGTTTGTTTTAATAATATATTTGTTTTCAAGTTGTACAAATCTGGGTTCATTGGCTCTACATGGCTGTTTTATTTTGATCATATCCCCATTTTTTAAAAAGTATATTATCTGCTTTCAAATTTGAATTTTGAAACTTCCTTTCTATCCCACATTCCACTATCCAAATTTCATATCAAAAATCACGCCAAGCATTTCTAACAACTTGATTTCTAACTTGGAGTGATTCCAGCAGAGAACCACAGGGATGTGTGTATAGAATACCAAAATATATATAATTCATTGTGTCAGAAATATAGTCGTTCATTTAGCTATTTTGTCCATCTTATACCAAACACAGTTAATAAATAACATTAACTGACTAAATCCCTGACAGACTTGCCTTGATACTGTTTAGCCATGGTTCAACATAATAAGAACAGCAATAGACACTCTCAAAAAATATATTCAGGTTGGTACAGATTCCAGCCTTGAACAATGTGACTCCAATCAGCCAGTGTGGACCGAATTCTTTATGATATGATTGAAATTGGATTCTAAGAATGCTGAGGATACAAAATGTGTTGTCCTCCAAATGATTTCAAAAACTAGATCATAGAAGTACCAGATACCCAAATCAATCATCAGAATCAAATCTTATATTGAATTTAAGTTCAAAACAAACCAATTTATACTGGAAAATTTACTGATGGCAATGAATTTTTGTGATTGTGGATATCCATTCTAATTAGGCTATTGCTTGAGGGTCATAATTGGCCTGAAATCTTTTGGAAAATTTGAAGACTATTTATAAAGAACATAAAATTGTGAAAAAGTTGCATGGTTTAAAAACTTAGTATTTCCATTTTAAGCCTGTGGTCTAAAAAGGTTATGAAGACAATAGCAAATAGATGTTTTAACACAGTTTCTTGGTATCTACAGTATTTTTTCTTCTTTCGTTGCTCTTCCTTCAAAGCTGGTAAATTTTTTTTCCTGGGGTTTTTCCACCTCACATTTAGTACAAGGAGACATTTGTAACTTCTGTCAAACAATAAAGAAAGAAAATTAGGAGAGTCAAAACAAAATATACATATTGAGTAAAAATTAAAATACAATAGTAATTTATATGAAGAAATCTCAATAAATATCTTACACTTAGCTAACACCCAACAAGAATAAATGCAACTATGTCAATACCTCTACTTCATGGAAGTTCATAATATATTGTGTGTACATGGCAAGATATTTCAAAATATTTTGAGAAAACTTTGGCCAAACCTTTCAAATCTAATTAATCTAACCCAAAATTTGAAAAATGTGTTAAGTGAAATGAAAACTAACAATTCCCATGACAGAATATTTTAGTTAAATGGAGAACAGTACAGATAGAATTTCAGAATTAACTTCCTGAGTTCTGTTTGTTTGTTATGTGTTTTTGTGGAGGATAGGTACTTTTAGTACCTTCCCTGCTTCCCCAGGTCTTCCTTTTATCTTTTTTACCCTAAGGAAGAAAAGTGCATGTTTTTCATTCTCAGGTTATTTTTGTTTTGTTCCTTGGTTGTGGGGGAGGGGAAAGACATCTCCCTCACTCTTGTTTTTCTGAAGGCCTCGGCAATAAAATTAAAAGCTTAGTGGCAGGCACAGTGGTCATGGAAATTTCAAAAAAACACTATATAAAGGACTATCTTTCATTCACCAATACAGCACCCCTGTTTCAGCTACAGCAAGAGAGGAAAATCACAGAACCAAATGGGTTCAAGGAGTGCTTACTAGCATAACTAAAAAATAAATACCTGTGGAGTGGCCTCTGGTTCTGCAGTACCATTGTTTGGTGGATTTTCTTTACGCTTCATAGAACATGACTTGTCCTCCTGTAAAAGCTGCAATTAAAAAAAAAAGTCAAAGAAAGTAAATTAAATATGGAAAGGGATAGAAACACTCCCTTGAATTCTTCCTATTGAGATACTTCCTTCACTTTGGTACAATGTGAAAGCCCAAGCTAGGGACAAAATCATCACAACATGAGTGGGATCCCAAGAAGATAACCATTCATGCTTTGCTTGGGGATTTCAGTGGTGCTTGTAGCAGTAGCTACTACAACACAATTCAATTCCAATGCATGGTTCCTTCTTTAATAATATTAAAGAATAATAATGAAAGAATTACAAAGCCACGTACAACATTTGGGATGTGTCTCACCTTTAGGACATCAGTATGCTGATGGTCTCTGTGCCTGCAGGAACATCAACACTGCAAGCCAGGAAACGACTTAAACAATATGATCACCAATCTGTCTAGCAAAAAATCTTCAATACCTTAAAAGTATTACATTCCTGGTATAATATCCTATATTTTATTAACCAGGAAATCTAATCTTCCTTATTAGCCTCAACAGTCTAGAAGAAGGTGAATTGCTGGCAGTGTGTCTCAACAGGGTTTCACGTCTTTTAAACTGAGATGAAAACACTGACTTTTCCTCCCTTCCCTTTCTACCTCTTCTTTCCCTTCCTACTCTTTTTCTTTCCTTCTTTGTCTGCCTCTCTTTCATCTTCCTTTCCTTACTACCTCTCACCCTCCCCTTCTCCTTTCCTTTTTTTCTTCCTCTACATTTTGAACACATTTTTTTCTTGCCCCAGAAGAATTTATTTTTATTAATAAAAAATGACAAAATGGAGTTTGGCAGTTTGTATCCACTGTACACATTTTTAAAGTAATGATAAAATTATTTAGTGTAATAATATGGGTTATTTTTTAACATTTAATTTCTTTTCATTTTCCATAATCCTTGCCTTGTGTAAAACAGAAACTAGGAATTCAATAGCTCATGACCACCAGTTAGCTCTAACCTTGAACAGGTCAGTTTGTTCCCTTTGGGACAAAAAGAAGGATGCTTAAGCTAGTTTTGAATTCTAACATTCTGCAAATTCTACAAGTAGGAGATTTAACCTACTCCAGTTCAAATTTTAGAGCAAAGTTATATTATATGCTCCCAGTCTCACACTATATTGCTCTTACTTGACCATACGCCCTACCACTTTCTGTCTGTGCCTATGCCTGTGGCACCTCACCAGGACAAAAATCTGTCTTCACTGAGACATTCTGAAAACTAGTTACTCTTTCTCTCCGTATCGCATCACCACTACCACTAGCAGACTCAGTAACACTTTTCTGTTCTGAAGGTACAATAAATATAAAAATTTTGACACTTAACTTTGGTTATAAATGTATAAGCATGTACGACTTCTCAATGTATTGCAAGTTCCCTAAAGCCAAAGGCGACGTTTATCAGACCTAAATGGCAGCAAGATGTCTGCCAGATAGCAAGTGGCCAATATATAATATCTGAATAAATAATAAATGAATGAAACAAAAGTTGGCTATGAAATGTTATAATTCCTAGAATTTTAATAAATGTCTGATTTGTTTCATAAGATGAAATTTAGGTATATCTGATGGAGGCTCTAACATGATCACACCCAGCCCCTTTTTCTAAATAAGCATAGAGTATAGTGGAAAAGTAGGTTGTAATTATAATAATAGCAATTGGTAGTCAAAACCTTGACTATATTATTCCCAAGAATTTTAGGCAGGTGTGCAGTGGAACCTAATACATAAATGTTCACTTTTACATTGCATGGGTTTGAGTTAGACCTCAAGTCTAAAATTACTCTGGAAAAACTATAATTATTTGATTCTCATTGTGATAATATAATCAATCTTTGTTTTTATTGTACTTTCATTCAGCCTAACTGTACTTGCATTTAGTTAACTTAAAAGTTAACTAAAATAAGTATACAAAATCAAACTCAAAAATTATGGGAAGTGCAGAAAGCCGCCCGTATAGTGAAGGATTTCCAAAATATATTTTGGAATAATGGAGTTCATAACTCCTACAAGTTTGGAGGAAAAGTTTACTTGAACAGTAATCAGTTGTATTGTAAGTAGTTCTCTGCATACATTTTTTTTAGAGTTTTGGTCTTGATTGATCTGTCCACATAATCACTTAAGGTGGTTGTTTAAAAAAAATAATACTAGTGGATGATAATCCAGTCCTGTAAACATGGAACTTGCATTTTTAAGTAGCACTCAGGATGCAAATGCACAGTGAAAGTTGAAATCCACTTCATAATGCATAAATGCCTTATAAATCTTTTATAAAGATATACGATATGAACTATTTTCCAAACATATTTGACCTCAAAAACTTGTGTGTGTGTGTGTGTGTGTGTGTGTGTGTGTGTGTGTGTGTGTGTGGTATCACTTTAGGTCACTGCCCTGGGAAAAATACTAAAGATTTTCAGTGGAGTATGTGTTTCCATTACTGCAAGTATAGCTGACTATTTGAGGCAAGCCTTTGATCATCTGCACAATGAAAACTTATTAAACTTTAACATTAAAGAAAACACTATATGGCTGGAAGACAGCTCCAACCTTTTTAGATGCTTTCATCTTAGAATGAACAGTACCTTTAAATGTACTTTTTCTGTGCCTCAGAGGCACTGTGGAAACTTCATGAGATGGGGTTCAAAAAAGTCTTAGTGCTTCTCAGAGAAGCAACAGTTAAAGAGCAACAAAGTTATGATGTGAGGTATCGTGCCTTAATAAGCATCTTATCAACATTGTAGTCAACTTATTGCAACATTGTTGTCGGTGGAAATCAGGTTCTGTGACATCACAAGACAAGCATTCCAAGATGGGATTGTGGGGTGGCAAGATGATTTATTCATGTTGAAGCCTGTCCCTCAGTTTCCAATGTCCTATCTTGCCCTGTCTCACCATGGAAAATGTCCCACCTTGTCTTCAGCAAGACCAAAGCAAAAGCAGTGTCCAGAGTTTCTCCTTCATATTAAAGCTCAGTCCTTTGGAGCCCACAGGCAGCTGCTGAGTTGTCTCAGTCCCCATTCAGGTTGGTTAACTAGTTCTCAGCTGCTCCAGTAACAGTCTATTTGGTTGTTGGCCGTGTAGCTGTTAAGGCCACCTTGTCATGAGGAGGAAAGTCACACGCACCATGTGAGTGCATTTACCAGGGAGGTGAGTGGGGGAGAGAGAGAGAGAGAACGAGAGAGAGAACGAGCCTTTTGCTCCCCTGGGATTATATTAGCTTGGGTTTGGAGAATGAGCCTTTTGCTCCCCTGGGATTATGTTAGCTTGGGTTTGGCACAGACTAGGTGCTTCTACAAAATGGCCTATGTACTTCCCAAACTTTCATTGGCTTTGGATGTGTTTATTCCCCAACCGATTCTTTCTTTCCCCAGGCTAGACTAACAGGCCTGTTTAGCCAAGAACCTCTCCCGCACCATTTCATTACTCTTGCACATGCGCCTGCCTTCACCTGTTCTCACCTAGCAATCTGGTACCAGAGAGGGGAAGGGAGAAGTGTTAGCTTCCTTGGCAGAGCAATGCTGTGATCCCCTGGGGTGTGAAGCTATAGCTTCCCAGCTAAGCAAGCAGGCCTATATTCCCACTTTATTAAGCTCAGCATCTAGTTCCTGTTGCTCCCCTTCTATTAGCTAAATATCAATGGTAACATTTGTACAACCACGAATGGTCAATATCTTTATAATAGATATTAGCATGCTTATTAGGCTATTTTTAGTTACCAAAATAATAAACATTATTCTTATGATTTCTATACTAATTCTGGTAAAAAAAATTAAATTCACGTTTTTGCATGCTTCAAATTAAGATGTCATAGGAGAGTAAACATGGAAATTTATATCTAATTTGAAAAACAATTTATATCTAATTGTTTTAAAGACCTTAGGGAACTACCTATCATTCCTACATTATCTGGAGGGATGAATACTTCGTATAAAACACCACGGTAGCACCGTGAGAAACACCGCGCATGAAGTCGGCCTCCTCCGATGGTCTGGTGGAGCGCAGCCTGAGCTGAAACAGGGCATGACCTGCCTAGGAACATTTTTAAACAAGCCTTTGCCAACAACTTGTTAGGGCCATCAGATGTCACATAATGAATATTGGATGTAATAAGCAAACTAGGATTTCTTAAAACTGACCAAATTAGTTTCACCTGACAAAGTTGGCATCATTTTCTTCTTCTACCTATGCGATTTATTTTCTGAACATTTTCTTCTCTCATTTCCCTAGACAATACTTTTTTTCCTGTTGAATAAACTCCCTTTGGTCAGAAACTTGCAAGCAAATGTAACGGCAAGAAACTGAGCAAGTGCTCACAGTGTTAAACATTATATTTTTGTAAAACATTGTGAGAAATTAAATGTTTGTTGCCTACAGCTGTCAGAAACGTGGTAAAACAAGTTACCATTCAGTAGTAAATTGTAATCTCTAAGTGGAAATTAAAATAAAATGCTCAACGTCTTTCGTGCTGGATGTGCTATCAAACACTGTGAGGCGCATTTGCAAACTGCACGCCAGTGGGATGAAGCGGTTCCATCCTCTGCGTTCTCCATGTGACTCCACTATTGTTATTTAAGCAAAGCGGCTTTCGAGTCATTTAAACACATCCCAGACTGACAGCCCTGTATGCTGTTAAGCGTTCAGAGATTTCTCTGTCTAAAAAAAAGCAAGAAACACAAAGCAAGGGCCAAGGCCTCCCGAAGGCACCTTTCCGCAAACCCTTGTCCTACTTGCATTGGGCAGGAAGTAGGAAGTGCATGGTCTCTACTCCCATTTGGGACCTTGACCATATAAGATGTGGAGACTTCACATAAAAATTGCAGAGCAGCTTTTTTAGAATGAATAAAGTAGGACATTAACAAGGATAAAATTGAATACTGTATATTTAATATCTAGTATATAGTAATTGTACATAATGATGTTATATGTACTGTTTTGTGTTTTATCTAAATTTATAAATACAATTATATATTATATATAATTACAGTGTATATAATTATCATGATAAACATGCAAGAAACCAATATAAAATTTCTCAAGAAATATAATAGGAAATGCTGATAGAAGAAAATCTAGGTGAGTTTATTAAACAATACACATTCCTGGGCTGTCCCCGGAACTGCTGATTACTTTTCTGTGGGAGTGGGAGCCTTACTCTAAGCAATTTCATAGGTTGACCTGGTGATCTACAGGCATGCAAAAGTTTAAAAACTATGCTATACATTTCATAGATAAGGGATATGAATCATAAAATAACCTGCTAAGGTGGCATGTTAGGAAAGAGCAATTTTGCTAATCAAGTCTAGGTTTTATGTAATTTCCAGGTTTTCTTTACTATGTTATTTCATCTCAGGTGTGACCAACAGGAATGAAAACGCATCACGTTTGCTATTTATTCACTGAGACATTGCCTGTGCTCCCACCATCCGCTCAGTGAGGTTGCTGGTGATCAAAGAATCCTGGTTTGAAACTGATGCTAACATAGTACTTGTTTTCTTTCACTTCAATGTTTCATTCCCTAACTCTAATCAGAAAAATTGTTCTTCATTTTTCAATCATATAATATGTCCTCCAGTAACTAAGTCTTTTTCATATATTTTTCATTAAGAGTTTACTTTTATATTTGACTGAAATATTCTCCTTATAGCTGTTGCCACAAGCTGCATCTTGTTCTGCCCTGAGAGTAGCAATTAATAAAACTGGACTCTATTTAAAATGATAGTTTTTAAGGCTGCCTGTGTCATGTTTTAAGTTCTCTCCTTTGAGAAATCAAAATATTTAATTCAAAAATGTTTATTGAGGTTTCAAGTAACAGGAATAACTTTACATAAAGAAACAGAAAGTAATAATTACTGAGGGCTTGTTTTGTGCCAACAATATACCAGGTACTAAGCTAGGCTGTGTCATTTGATCATTGAACAAGCTGTATGAGGTAAAATATATTTATGTTTCTTTTTCGGAAGAGGAACATGAGCCTCAGAAGGGCTAAACATGCAGGGTCACAAACTGGGTAACTGCAAAAGCGTAAATGAATCTAATCAACATCACATTCCTGACTTTGCAGCCTTTCATTTCAAGCTGTGGTAGACACACTCCATTTGTCATTGTTGACCTTAGAAATGTCATATCTAGAATGGACCATGCTTTGTTAGTCAAGATTCTTTGGCAACATTTTACAAAGGATTTATCTCCCTTATTCTGGGTGTAGCATCTGGACATCGACGTTAGAATTTCATACAGCTGTTTGGCCAATCTCATTACATTTTTTTTTTCTTTTAATCAGTATTTTTTAATTGTTGATATTGTACAGTTTTCTGTCTTTTACCCCGCCCCAGCCCACCACCCCAGCCCTCCCCACCTTCCTCCCATTTCCACCCCCCCATAGTTTTTGTCCATGAGTCCTTTATACTTGTTGCTCTAAACCGTTCCCCTTTTCCCCTGAAATTCCCTCCCCTCCCACTCTAGACACTGTCAGACTGTTCTCAAATTCAGTGTCTTTGTTTATATTATGCTTGTTTGTTTGTTTTGTTGATTAGCTTCCAGTTAAAGGTGAGATCCAGAGCTCGCAGGCACTTAAAACAATGTAATCTGATTCAAGATAAATATACAAAAGTTAGTTGTTGTTCTACAGCTAGCAATAAGAATCTGGAAATGAAATTAAGAGAACAATTCCTTTATAATTAAATTAGAAACATTAATGTACCTAGGAATAAAGAAAGCAAAAGAAGTGCAAGACTTCTGCACTGAAAATCTATAAAACATTGCAGAAGGATATTATAAAAGATATAAATAAATGGAAAGGCAACCCATGTTTATGGACTGGTTACATAACTGGTGAGCTTGCCACTGAATTGGACACAAACATTGGAAAACCTTAACTATGCTCCTAATTCAATCAGGGTCCCTCCACGTAAGCCCCGCATTATCTTTTGGGGACACAGCTCACCTCTTTCTGCACTCCATTTTCTAGCCATGCTAGTCTGCAGTCTTCTCCCTGCACGTTTGCTCGCCCTGCCAGAGACCTGTCTGTCCTTCAAGCTGCAACAAAGTATTCTTCCCTGCCCCAATATTTTTTATTTCTTCCTCCCTTGGAATTCAATTGCAGAGTACTTCATTTCCACTGCTCATTAATCTTATTAAGCTCTACATTGTATGGTTTTAGTACATGTTTAAATATACAAAGATAGGAATGCAACTTGTTGAGAAATTCATATTTCTAAATTCACTTTGGCAGCCAATAGAAGAAAAAGAGATGGACTTGGTTAACCTATGTTTCTATTTGGACTTATTTTATTTCTATAGCTTAATTTCTTTTTCAATCGTGAATAGTTTCCACAGATACTTTGCATTTTGTTACCTAGATGGAAGCCTACCTTGGAATTTACTCAACACAATTGTTGTCATTTGCTGTTTCTCAACTCCAGACATGATAAATCTGTAACTGTGCCAAAGTTTCAAAATTAAAATTTCATGACACTTACTGGAATTGAAAACCCTGCAGAGTACAAGTTCCATCATTCCTGTTGTCATGTGAAGGCTGAGAATCTCCCTTCCCCTCGTGTAATCTCTCTGAAATGCCAGGGTCTTTTGCTTCATAGGGAAAGAACTGTAAACACATCCTTTGAGATGTCATTTGTTTTTTTTTTTTTTTTTAATATTTTAACAGATTTCTTTCATGTGGTTGTCAAAGCAAGCACACTGTTGAATGTGTGGTTACCTTCCTTACATCTGACAATTCAAGTTCACAATACTCCTAAGAATCTGGCTACACCGATACTTCCTAATGGAAAACCTACCTGATTCATATCCAAAGAACAACTGCATTTTGAAATTTGGAAGTGCAATGTTTAGATAGTGAACAGTATACATAAACAGAAAGTTTCACTATGGCATGAACTAGGACTGTTAAAATGCTTATGTACTTGTTTTCACGTTGAATACTGTTAAGACTCTTTTAAGTTAACCTTACATTTTCAGGATTGCAATCAGGGGCATGTAGATTCTCTTCCTTTGTTGTAACAGCTTGAGTGTTCTTGTTGCTTCCAGGAGAGCTTTGTTCAGGCTAAAGACAGAAAGAGAGAACATAAAAAGAGAGAGACAGAGACTCTCTGCCTCTGAGCAAGAAATAAGTTCAACAAATAGATTCATGTGACATTGTAAAATATAACACAATGGCAACATTACATTCGAAGAAGAATAACATGCAAATTTGTGTATATTAGAGACCTTAAAGTGTGTACATTAAAAATTCTTAACTTTAAATAAAATAATTTCTACTTAATGTTATATTAACAATGTCTAATGGGATTATTTTAAGAATCCTAGTTCCTCACAAAAAAGGAATCCTGTATTTTCTCTTTATTTTAACTTTTAGTATATCTGAGAACTATTAAGTGCATACCTTATTTTCTCAGTAAGAAAGAAAATGTTGCCCTGGCTGGTGTAGCTCAGTGGATTGAGCTCGGGCCTGCGAACCGAAGGATCGCGGTTCGATTCCCAGTCAGGGCACATGCCTGGGTTGCCAGGCCAGTTCCCGGCAGGGGACATACAAGAGGCAACCGCGCATTGATGTTTCTCTCCCTCTCTCCTTCCCTTCCCCTCTGAAGATAAATAAATAAAATCTAAAAAAAAAAAAATTAAAAAAAAGAAAGAAAATGTTGTATAACCTCACTGTAATTTGCTTCACTGCAATGTTAACTAATTAATGGCTGCTTTATACCACTGGAAATCTAAAATGTCATTCTGAAATTCATCTCTTTAGGAATACTCACTGACAAAATAAAATAAAAAGGCAGTTTTCCAGGTTCTGGCTGGGGAAGGGTATACCATAACTAATATATGTAAATATCTCTACAGGTTGGTCTAAGACTGTCTCTTCAAATGTGTGTTTCTTGGGCAAAGCTGATTTGAATAAGCTGCTTTGCCCTTCAATCTGTGAGGGTACAGTTGTGGGATGGACAAAAACTAAACTCGGTGAGCACTAACTTACTGGAAACTAAACCTTTCGTGTTTGTGGACCACAGGGGAGGAAGACGAGAGGAAGACAAAGACTGGGATGTGGCCTGCTCAGAGCATCGAGCCCCCTGAGGTTTCCCGGTGGTACACTTTAAACAGCACTGGCCTGTTTTTACACAGGCAGTTACATTCCTTAGCAAGGCAGTATTCTTACAGAAGTAATAATTTTATAAACATAAAAACAAAGTAGTCTTAATAAAATTAGTGGAGTATTATAAAAACAAGTAATGAACTAGTAGCATACTAGATGAACAATAGAAAATAAAACACATTAGTTGACAAATACAGTTTCTATATTAAGTCACCTAAATGCTGGGCTTACTTTGTAATAATGAATAAATAAAGCAAATAAAATTCCTTTTTCTTTATACTTAAAGAACTTTCATTAAATTCTGTGAAATCCAGAAGGTGCCTGTCTTACTCCCTCTTTCTTTCCTGGTCTTTCTTATATAAGGCCTCTGTCTTCAGAGCTCCCCTCTGTGGCTTCTTAGGAATGAGGAAAGCGCTTGAACAGGAGAACAAATGTTTTCAAATAAGCAAGTTCTGTGTTAGATGGGGAATATAAAGATGAGGAAGGTGTCATTTTTGTCTTCATAGAACTTACATAATCTGATTTTTAATCACATAAATAGTTCTAAAAGAAAGCAGATTAATAAAAGCAGGCGCAAGCAGAGTTGTGTGTATTTTGAAGGGAAACATGTCAATTCCATTTGGGGTAATAAGAGAAGACATGATGAAAAAGGTAATCTTCAGAATGGGCCTTTGAGTGCTTAAGGCAAGAATGAGGGGAAGATATTCCAGTCGACAGAAACTCTGCCAGAAAATATACGCAGGAAGCAGAGTCGGGTTTTGGCCCTGCCGCCTGCATCAAGTACAGGTAGAAGGCATCAGTGAAGTAATTATGAGAAAAATGCTATGAGGTAGGTAGGAGAATCCCAAATTTGAACTACAAAGTGTGTGCTTCATTTAGTAGCCAAAGGGGTGTCCATTGGATATTTCAAAGCAGGGGTATGAGATGGCTAAAGCCCCTGTCAAAATGAAATAGCATCAGTGTTTAAGAAAAATGGAACAGAAGAGAGCAGGGTAGGGAAAACTAGAAAGGAGCCATAAAAAATGACCAAGGAGCTGGTAACAAAGGAGGAACTGAAGTACTCATTTGGTCAATCCAGAAGAGCCTGGGCAGTGATCACATTGAGAGCAAAGAGTATAACGTACAAAATTGAAAATCTCTATACGAGTAGAGAAACCTGCAGAAATGATAGGTTTCTAGAAAGAAGATGATTTTACATTATTAATAGAGAATTTAAAATATGGGAATATTAAATATCAGGGGGGAGGTCCCCCAAACAGAATTCATTTATAAAAAGTTGTGTCTTTATTCTTACATATTTAAACTTCAGTCACCTTCAAAATATTCTCCATTTGATATAGTACATTTATAGAGACTTTTTTCCACTGTTCAAAACAGTTTTTGAACTCCTCGATTTTGATACCTTTTAGTGCTTTTGCTTTTTGTTTTGTTTGTTTGTTTGTTTGTTTCCCCTCCTCCACATCAGCAAAGCATTTCCCTCAGAGGACTTTTTTTTGATCAGGGAAACAAACGAAAGAAAGTGCCTCAGGGCAAGATTAGGTGAATAGGGAAGGTGGGGCATGGCAATCATGCTGTTTTGGGTCAAAAACCGCTGACCACTCAGTACTGTATGGGCAGATGCACCTGTAAGTCACCCATCACAAAAATGGGAAAACGGGTTGAAAGAGTCTTCAAAAAAAATTCACTGAAGTCAAATGCAGCCTGTCACAACAAAGCCAGGTGGTCCACTGATACAGATGGGTTCCTAGAACACTCACCTACTGGGAAAGTCTGTATTATAAGGGGCCTGCCCTCCAGAAGATAATTCTGGTTTGGGAGTCCCCCTTGTAAATAGGTACTATTGGATAATAGTGTTAAAAAAAGACAGTTCTCCAAAAGGGACATAGAGAGGGTGCAGAGACATATGAAAGGATGCTCAACATCACTAGCCATTAGAGAGATGCAAATTCAAACCACAATGAGATGCCACTTCACACCAGTGAGAATGGCCATCATAAGCAAAGCAACAAACAACAAGTGCTGACGAAGTTGGGGAGAAAAGGGCAACCTAATGCACTGTTGGTGGGAATGCAAACTGATGCAGTCACTATGGAAAACAGTATGGAATTTCCTCAGAAAACTAAAAATGGAACTGCCTTTTGACCCAGCAATTCCATTGCTGGGATAATACCCTAAGAACTCCGAAACACCAATTCAAAAAAACCTATGCACCCCAATATTCATAGCAGTGCAATTTACAATAGCCAAGTGCTGGAAGCAGCCTAAGTGCCCATCAGTAAATGAGTGGATCAAAAAATTGTGGTGCATTTACACAGTGGAATACTGCACAGCAGAAAGAAAGAAGGAGCTCCTACCTTTCGAGACAGTATGGATGGAACTGGAGAGTATTATGCTAAGTGAAATAAGCGAGGCAGTGAAAGATAAATACCATATGGTCTCACCTATAAGAGGAACGTAATCAACAAAACAAACATGTGAGCAAAACAGAAACAGAGACATGGAAATAAAGAACAAACTGACAGGGACTAGAGGGGAGGAGGAAGGGGGATAATGGGGCAAAGAAGGGGAAGAGTCAAGTCAAGGAACAAGTATAAAGGGCCCATGGACAAAGCTGAAGGAGGGTAGGATTGAATGTGGTAGGTGGGGGTGGGGTGGGGCAGTGGAGAGTAATGGGGGAAAAATGGGGACAACTATACGTGAACAACAATAAAAAAATTTAAGAATCATAACACACATGTAATCTTGCTAAAATCTGCTGAACATCAACCATTTTTCTTCTCATAACCTACAAGTTACACATAGTTTGAGGCAATATGTTAAAAAAGAACAAGGGGAATAAATAAACAATAGCAAAGGAGAGTCACCTTGGCATTCACAATAAGAACCACAACTGTAAAAACATAAACAATGGAGTAATCACATGAACAGGCAAAAGTAATTTATAGTGTATTTTGTTTCTGTTAAAAAATTGAATCACTGAACAGTTGTCCCAACACACCCTTGTAGATGTAATTGAATGTATAACAACATTAAAGGAAATTGAAATATAAAACTCATCCAGCCCTGGCTGCTGTGGCTCAGTGGATTGAGTGCCAGCCTACGAACCAAAAGTCGCCAGTTTGATTCTCAGTCAGGACACATGCCTGGGCTGCCAGCCAGGTTCCCTGTCGGGGCTGCACAAGTGTAACCACACATTGATATTCCTCTCCCTCTTTTTTCTCCACTTCTTCCCCTCTGTCTAAAAATAAATAAATAAAATATTTTTTAAAATAAAACCAAACTCATCCATTATTCTAGATAAAACTTTTTTCTCAATGTTATCTTCTAGTCCTTGTCCATATTGACATACATTAATATTCTATGTAGTCACAAATTATAGTGGCCATGTCATTTTTATTCTGTTTTTAGACAGATGACAAATATACTTTATATACCTAAGGACAGATCTCAGGATATATCTATCCTTTACAGGTTTAAACAATATTTCACAGAAAACATTTTCAAAAACTGTACATTAGAGTTTAAAGATTTGATGGCTTTGAACTTTAGTTATATACATCATATTGTGGAAAACATATTCTTGGTGATTGCCTGCAGGGTCAGTCATATCACTCTCGCCATTGGTTTGAATGTCTGACTCTGCACCAGGGTTGGGGACTCCTGAAGAAATGGAGTTGCGTCTTATCCATCATTGCATTATTGAAAGCTAGTATGTACTTGAATAAATTTTGTTCATTTTTTCATCATTTATTTTAGATATATGTCTTAAGCTAGAAAGCATAAGAATTAAGGATCAGTCTGAAAGAAAAGGAATAGACATATTCGTGGTCACATAAATCTTTCCAAGGTGAGGCATGTGAAAGACTTTCTGCAATATGAGTCAATTACTAAAGACATAGTTCTTTATTTCAGAGACCCCTGATTTGTTCTTCAGTCATGACCATTATTCCTTCTACCTTTCTTATTTTATTCTGAAGGGCTCTGTCTCTCTCATGGTATGTTATATCCTAAGTATTGTTTTATGTATCAAGTTCCCTGATTTATCCAAAATATAGCATACGACCCATGTTAGGTCATTCAAACATCTATTCTTGAAATTTAATATAGATTAAGAAGAGGCTACAAATAGATAGGCGCTTTGATTCTAGTATGGTGCCCTGTCCAAGTTGTTTCTAAAATAAGGCCCTTATTATGATTCATGCTTCTGGGTCTGCTGAAGCAGCCTTTATTTCTGCTCACTCCCAGGCTTATTTCTTCCATCTTCCCTGAATATTATGAGCTGTTGATAGTGTAACAAAAAACTGTTTATTTAATTTACTAAAGGTCAGTGTTGGTTGCATGTAATCACATAAACTTGGATGAAACAAGGAGTCAAATCAATAAACTAAAACAAACAGCACAGCATTAAGACAGCGATAGAGGTTTACCATGAAAACAGGCAGGAGGGAAATCTAACCACTTGGGAAGCTCAAAAGGCTCATACCAGGCTCATCCATGATTACTTTTTAGGGTAGTTTTTCATATCTTCCTAAACATATAAATATGTTGCATATTGATAGATTTTAAAGTTCGATTATTACATTTCTCATGCAAATATTGTGCATTTATATAAATGCTCCCAGATTTTGATAGTGAGGATGAAGCAAGGAATATGCCCAGGATAAAAGCTTTTTTATCTATCTATCCATCTATCTATCTATCTATCTATCCATCTCAAAGGAGCTTCATTAACCATTATGTTCACAAATAGCACAGGGAAAGCATGACAATGCAGATTTCTTCTCTGTAAGTTTGCCACTGGTGACCCCTATTTTCATCTATTGAAGTCTCATCTTGAATGCCTGGTTTGCAAATTTTTACTGCAATACTGAAGTTATCTCAATTTTTCTTCTGGAAAAAATTTCATATATTAATTACTTTTGACAACTAAAGAAATTATTCATCACTTCACCAGTCTGAGTAATAAAGCATGAAAAGTTAAACTACTCTAAATACAAAAATATGGTATTTAATTCAATAAATGCTCACATTTAAACATAAATACATGTATCGCCTCTTGGCCTTTTGGCTAAGTTCAAGTGCAAACGTAATCATGTAATCCTTAATACAGGCCCTTGCTTTTAGTGAGATGGCTCTTTGTGGAAAGAAGGCTTGTTGAGTCTGATGAATTAACACGGAATGGGAACTGACTTTGGGGCGATAATGTATCTGGGAGGTGAAGAAACGATGATTCCGATTCTGGGTTAGCGCATAAATAAATAAGGGCCTTGGACAATGAATACAATTTTGCAGGACCTCTGTTTTCAGCTGCCCTGATAACTTCAGTCAAGAACACTTAAGCCGCAGTACAATCTTCAAAGCTGAGTTAGGGCCCTTTTAGTTTTGTGTTCCTAATTCTCTTAAATCCTTCTGCTTTGCTTGAGCAGAAAATGAGCGCACCGTTTGTCCTGGGTTACCTCTGGTTTCCACTCTGATGGCATTTACAGACTAACAGGTTTAACTTCAAAGCCCAGAGGCTCCTGGCATTCTGGTTTCCTCCAGTTCTTCAGTTTCAGAGTGCTTGCCCAAGTTAGATGGTTGCTCAGAGGGAAAACAAACCTTCTTGTGGGTTCTATGTAATAGAGTTATTTTTAAATTAGAGGTAACAAATTATTCCCTAGAAACAACATAGCTGACTAGATTCTTAACATGAATGAATCTTGGATTTTGCTCAAATCTCCCTTTGGTCTAATGTGAGCAGAAATTGTGATAAGTAGTAAAAATAATCACTACCCCAATATTTTTTTTTTAATTTGTTGTTTAGGACTTCTCTTTGCAGCGACCACAGAGAATTCAGTGTTTTCTGAACGAGTAACACGCCATCTTCTCTGTATGCTTTTGTTCAATTTACTCTTTCTATCCCAATTTGCTTTCTTCCCTGACTCAATAATGAGTCCTCCTGAGGCCACTGGGCTCAGCTCAATCACACCTCCTTTCAGAAATACTTCCTGAAGATTGAGGCAGGTGTATACAGTATGTTTGTAATTCTAAGGGAGTGGAAAAAGATGCAGCAACATTTAACAACACACCCAAGAAAGGAGGTAAAGCTATATGCCAATTTTATGATATATCTTCATGTCGGAAATGGTAAAATATGAAGAAGAAAATAGGAATATTCGAGTCTTCATTTTTGCAGAAAACAAAATTGAAAGTCAGTCATTAAATGATTTGTCCAAAGCCATGGTACTAATACAGGTACAATACCAGTATATTAGTTTCCTCCTACTGCTGTACTAAATTACAACACACTTAGTGGCGTAAAACAATGTAATTTATTATCTTAAAGTTATATTGGTCAGATGTTTGACATAGTCTTAATGGGTGAAAATCAAGGTTTTGCAGGACTACGTTCCTTTCTGGAGGCTCTAGAGAAGATATAATCCTTGGTTTTCCATCTACTAGAGCCCACTCACTGCTTTCGGCTCACGTTTTCTATGTTCAAATTCAGCACTGTTATAACTTTATGTTCCTTCCATAATAACAATTCTTGTTGTCTTTTCTAAGGTCTCTTGTCTTTACTATGGACTCATTGATATAACCCTGGTTAATGTCAACTACTTGGCAACTTCATTTCTATCTGCAGCCTTAGTTCCCCTTTACCACGTAACCAAATAAAATCCACAATATATTTCTAAACTAAAAATACATTTATAAATAATTCATACATATAAGACAAAATCATAATGCATTTTAGTTAAGTTTATCGGGGTGGCATTGGTTAATAAAACTATACAGGTTTCAGGTGTACAGTTCTATGATACATCATCTGTATATGGCATTGTGTGCCCACCACCCAAAGTCACAGGCTCTTTCATCACCATCCCTCTGCTTCCTCTTCACCCCCTCCTCTCCAGTAACCACCATACTATTATTCATTGAGTTTTCATTTGCTTGTCTTGTTTGTTCATTTGTTACTTTCAGTTTTATATCCCATATTTAAGTGAAATATGGTTACTGACTTTTTTAGTTCACTTTGCATAACATTCTCAAAATTCATCCATGTTACCATGAATGGCAGTATTGCATCTTTTCTTATGGCTGAGTAGTATTCCCCTGCACATATGTACCACACCTTCTTTGTCCAGTCATGTGTCAAAGGACATTTCAGTTGCTTTCCATGTCTTGGCCACTGTGAATAATGAACAAATATCTGGGGTGTATATATCTTTGGAAGTGAATCTTTTCAAATGTTCTAGGTAGATATCCAGAAGAGGTGTTGTTGGGTTATATGGTAACTATTCTTAATTTTCTGATGAAACTCTATACTGTTTTCCATAGTGGCTGCTCTAGTTTACATTCCAAGCAGGAGTGAATGAAGCTTCCTTTTACTCCACAACTTTTCCAACATTTTTTAATCCTTGTCTTATTGATAATATCCATTCAAGTAAGTGTGAGGTGGTACCTCATTATAGTTTTATCTGCATTTCTCTAATAGATAGTAAAGTTGGGCATTTTTTCATATATTTTGTTGGCCATTTGTGTGTCTTCTTGGGAAAAACTATTCAGGACTCTGAACATTTTTTTAATTGGATTGTTTGTTTGATGTTGAGTTACATGAGTTCTTTATGTATTTTGGATATTAACACTTTGTTAGAGCTATTGCTTGCAAATAGTTCCCCCAATGTTTGGTTGCCTTTTTTTAATCAGTTTCTTTTGCTGTATAGAAACTTTTTGTGTGATATAGTAGCATATTCATTTAGTTTTGTTGTTACTTCCTTTGCTTTTGGGGTCAAATTCATAAAATCCTCTGTAAGACCAAGGTCTGTAGCCTTAGCATCTATGTTTTCTACTGTGTAATTTACTGTTCAAGCTGTTATATTTAGATCTTTGATCCATTTACAGTCAATTATTTTATATGGAGGCAAACAGGAGTCTAGTTTAATTCTTTAGCATGCAGCTTTCCAATTTTCCCAGCACCATTCATTGAAGAAGCTTTCTTTTCTCCATTGCATGTTTTTGGCTCCTTCATCAAAAGTCACTGGCCAATATAGACATGGGTTTATCTCTGGCTCTCAGTTCTGTTCAATTAGCCTGTGTGTCTGTTTCTATGCCAATACCATACTGTTTTGATTATTGTCACTTTGTAGTATAATTTGAAGTCAGGGAGAGTGATACCTCCAGGCTTGTTCTTTTTTTCTCGCAGTTGGATTGGTTATTCAAGGTCTTTTGTGGTTCTATACAAACCTGACATATTTTTAATTATTTTTAAATTGGATCTCTAATAAATATGAAGCATTGGATAATCGCAGATTCAATGTATTGGTATACACACCCACAACAGGAAAAAACGAAGATGCAATTAATGAAACTTAGAAGGATGCATAGTGCTGCAACAAAAAATAATTCTTCAAATCAAGAAGAAAGAAGTTTTGTTCTAAAAAAACACATATTCAACTTGAGAAAATGGAGTATCTAAAAATAGTCCGGGTGTAGTTGCCTTTTCTGGAGGAAAAATGGTTAATTATATATGGGGAAATGAATGATCATACTGTATGAGGAAATCACCAATGAAAGATGTTCATTCTTGGATATTTGATTTTACAAATTCTCAGAATATGACTTTAAGTCATATTAGATAAAATATGTTGTACTAGACTAAGTAATTTTCCAAAAATAAAGGTCTTTTGTTATTGTTCCTCCTTTATTTTTGCCCAAGAGAGTAAGGCTGCTACAGAACCATTTCCACTTTCACACATAACACTTAGATTTCAGAAAACACACTGGATTTTCAGAAGGCTCTGAAACCTTGATCACATGCTTGCTGCAGTTCACAGATGGTGTTAACACAGGTGGGACCTATAAACCTGGCCTACCTCCAAATGTTATGAGACCTTAAATAATATTCTACAAAAGCACACTCCAGGATGTGAAACTATCAGGTCCTTTTTAAGAAAGTGAAGTAAGTGACACTAAATCAAAACAATAAGCCATTCGGCTCACATTTCTGTTTCTGATAGTGGGTGGCCTCAAGAAAACTCAGAAGTTAAGCCTTCATAATGTCAGCTTCAAAGGTGGGCCTCACAAAACCTTAGGCATAAAACTCAGAGGATGATCATTCATTAGGCAATCAATCATCACCCACTGCATCAGTGTAAGGCACTGTTGAATGCTGTTGAGTGGAAGGGATGAGTGAGAAAAGAAGGAGGCCACATGCAGGAATTACCAGGACATAGCTTTCCAGATTGCATTACTACATATGGTGGACCACAGGCCAGATATTTATTTACATGTTACTTGAATGTTTTTTAAGATGGAAAAATAAAAAATATTCAGAAATAAGGAAATACATGAATCATGCACAGTATATATAGATAAGGAAAAGATATATAAATAATTCAAAGATGTATTTGTTTCAATGAAATGCATTATATTAATCATGAAATATTAGCCAATTGTGTCATCTTTTGTGGATAACTGAATATCTCTTTGCTTCATCATACTCATATGAATAATGAGGATAAATTCTCTGTTATGGTGGATGCATGTCATTATACAGTTGTCAGAGAACATGAAATTTACAAGGCCTAGAGTGAAACTTAATGTGAACTATGAACTTTGGGTGAAATGATGTGTCAATGCAGGTCATCAGGTCTCCACCCACTCTGGAGAGAGATGGAGGTTATGAAGGAAGTGCAGAAAGTATATGAGAACTCTCTGTACTTTCTGCCCAATTTTACCGTGAACATAAAACTTCCCCGAAAAGTAAAATAGATTTAAGAGGGAAAATAAATAAATGATGATAGTATTGGATTATAACCTAAAGTCTAAAATAAATATCTATAAGTTCATGTTGATATTAATAAAATATTTAATTAATGAATGAATGTATGAGAGAGAAAAGACAAATATTTCCAGCAGAAAAATTCTAAGTAATATACGTAGACATTCCTTTTCACTAAGTAAAGTCTAAATGGCCTTCCATTGAGTGTAGGTTGAACTTAGTGATTCATTTCTAAAGATTAAAATATGGAAAGGGAAATCCAAAGTTTGTGGAGAAATCTGGCAGACATCATTTCAACCAAGTGATGAGGGTTTACTTAACATCACCAGTCATGTCATTTATCCTTGAAATGATGATAAAAGCACCATTATTCTGTGGTATTATTTACAAAATTTTTAACCCCAGTCTAAGCATAAAAACTCCATTAGACAGACCTACCTTGGGGGATATTCACAAAATATCTGACTATAACTCTTCAAAAGTGTCAAGGTCATGAAAAGGATCAAAAGATGCAAAACTGTCACAGACCAGTGGAGACTAAAGAGACTTGCTGGCTAAATGCAATGTGGGAGCCTGAGTTGGATGCTGAAATGGGAAAAGGACATCAGTAGCAAAACTGGTAAAACCCAAATAAGCTCTATAGTTTGGTAGCAGAATAATACTAATGCTAGTTTTTAGTTTTGATAAATATACCATGGTTATGTAATATCTGAACATTAAAGGAAGCTGAGTGAAGGGTGTAAAGGAACTCTCTTACTCTGTGTGTAAATATATATGTGTGTGTGTGTGTGTGTGTGTGTGTGTGTAGTTTAAAATTATTTCAAAAGAAAGATTTAGTTTTTAAAAATGAAGATAATATTTCTTCCTTCTAGAGCTTTGTGAGTTCATATGAGTGTAGTACAACTCAACACATACCAGTTAGCATTGCTATCATTGCTATTAACATTAGTTTCTGAAATTGTTCATAACAAATAAGCAGTAGTCTCATAACAAAAAGAACTAAGACAATTTTAGAGTAGTTAATGTTATAAAGGGTCATTGTTATAAATGGCCTTATATACATGAGGATGGAAATACGACAAAGAAGTCACCATATATACATGTTTAAAATATTAATTTAATCTCAAAGCATTAACAAATAGCTAAAATTAAAAAGAAAAAACAGCTAGGAAATCAGGCATAGTATTATTAAATGTATTTTCACAACACTTTAAGGTTGAAAATTAAAACATTGTATCTATTTTGGGCTAATAAAATAGTAAGCATATCAAGAACACAGAGAAGGTCTATTTTTAATGTGGGTCAAGTAAGAGTTTAACCAGACCAAAGCCATGCTCCCAACCATCTCAGTAGCAGTGTAATGCAATGTGGGACCTCTCTGGGCCATTGCTGGGTCTTTACCAGTATCAGCAGGGGGTGAGGTGGAAGGGAGCACTGATACTTCAGGGATATAAGAACACCTTCCCAGTTGTAACGAATGCCTGTATGTGCGAGCCGGGAGAAAGGAAGGGGTTTAAAATCAGTTAGATGAAACACTATGATTATTCAGGTCAGGGACTTGTAGGATTACAGGGAATAAGAGGATATTATCTTTTCCTAAGTAAGACACATGGAAAAATCCATCAGGATTTCTTAAGTGCCCAGCAAAGAAGATTGGCATTTATGGACCCTAAATATAATATTAATGGGAAATTGAATTTCTAATCCATGAAAGTAAGGCAAGTGTTGATTTTACAAATGTCAAATATATAGGAAAAAGCTAGGAAACACTGCCTCTTGTCCCTTTGCGTAAACATCCAGGGAACATCCGTTTTCCATATCCTTTGATACCAAGGGATCACTGGTGGCAACATTTAAGATTCCAGGTGATTGTAATCCCTAGTGCATTTTATTTACAAATTCAGATTTGCTTGAATATATATTAGTTTACTAGCCTTCTTTTTAATTTATTTTTAATTTAGTCTGTATCACCTTTTAGTAGAATATGTACTTTAATTTTGCTATATTTTGTTTGAAGCAATACGTCATTTCATTGGAACTCTTTGGAAGAAGGAGGTCAGCTGGTTAACCAAAACATTAAGGAGGCCCATCAGTAAATGAATGGATCAAAAACTGTGGTACATTTACACAATGGAATTTTATGCAGCAGAAAGAAAGAAGGAGCTCCTACCCTTTGCAACAGCATGGATGGAGCTGGAGAGCATCATGGTAAGCGAAATAAGCCAGGCAGTGAAAGACAAATACCATATGATCTCACCTTTAACAGGAAGCTAATCAACAAAACAAACAAACAAGGATAATATAACCAAAGACACTGAAATTGAGAACAGGCTGACAGTCACCAGAGGGGAGAGGGGAGGGAATTTCAGGGGAGAAGGGGAAGGGTTTACAGGAACACATAAAAAGGACACATGGGGGGTGGAAATGGGAGGGAAGTGGAGAGGGCTGAGGTGGTGGGCTGACGTGGGAGTAAAGGACAGAAAACTGTACAAGATCAATAATTAAAATAAAAATAAAAAAAAGACGTTAAGCAGGATTTACCTGCAGAAAAGAGAGAAACTAACTCCAGGTGAGCCCTGCCTCTGCAGAACAAGGCCAGAAAGAAGCCCTGTCTGATTAATACCACAGACCATCTCTTGTCCATGGTCCTTGTCGGCCCTCCCCTCCACAACCCAGAGGGATATTTTTAGCAACTATTTTGTAAATACAAGTTTTTTAGTGGTTCAAGAAAAACTTTTAAAGAGGAAGAGGATCTTGCCTCATATCAGTTTTAGGTAAATGCTTTTTTTAAGAGGTAAACTCATTTGCTGGTTGTTGTTGTTGTTACAACTGGAAAATAGTGGGCTAGTGAATATGGACGTTTCTGTCTTGGGTGTCAGCTTAATGTTCCATAGGTGGGGAGGTAGTTTTTTATGTCTTAGAATACACAGCATACATGGTAATTTGGAGTCACAGTCACTCACCTAACGTGTCTCAAACTTTAAAAACCTTCCACTCCCAAGCTTGTTGTTTAGTAAAATGATTTCCTAAAGGAAAGCACTCCTTGCCCCCGGCTCTCCTCTCAGAATTCCATGCAGTCCGTGGCATCTGTGGTAGTGGTAGTCCACTTTGCCTAGACACTATGTGAATATTTGGTGAAAGACTGAAAATTTGAGCATGCATGTACATGATATTAAATTGTGACTTAGTGGGTGTTATGCTATAACAATTTATCAATTTATCAACATTTAAAGATGTTGGTACTTGATATCCTCTAAGAAAAATGTGCCTATAAATTTTAGGCTGGGAGTTCAGTAGTAAAACTATTTAGAAAAGAACCACAACTAAGTATCTTTTCAATTTTCAGTAGATGTATTAAGAATTGTTTCCGAATTGAAAATATCTGTGTATCAGTCCTCGAAACAATCAATAAAATTTCAATTATATAAAAAAAGAAACCTGGTGGGTATTATTTTGTGAAATAAGAAGATATTTAATAGTGATGCTTTCTTGAACATCAGTATGAAATTCTAGACTTAATAACATTTCCACCAAGAATGTTTTGTTCCTGTATTATTAATTTTATAAGGTTAAATAAATTATATCCTCATGTTGCTAATAGATGTCTTTGAAAGAAGTACATAGAGATAGTCAACTAATAAATTTCTATAAGTAATATTCTCATTATATGTATCAAAGATAAAAGATAAAAAATAAATATAAATTTATAAGGATTTGGTTTCAGACTATTCCAGGGCACAAATCTTCAAACCAGTAATAAAAATAAAACAGCAAAGTGTCTTGTTAGTTTAATTTTACATTTACCAGATTAAATATATAACTTAGAATTTATAAGTTTACAAACTTTTATGTGTGTATATATGTATATTCATATATACATTTTTAACTTTATTGCCATGTATATGCCATATCTGCTGGGAAGTAAACAAGCCATTATGACCTCATGTGATCAAAAATGAAACCCAAATAAAATTCCTTAGATGTAATGTTATATTGATATTTTATAAAAGTGTTCAGATATATGCCTTCATTTTTATCCTCACAATAACCGTGGACATATAAAGATATAAAACATGTTTTTGTAGCATGGAAAGATGTTATAGCCTAGCTAATGACAAACAACTGGTAGAAAAACAGATCTGTCTATAATTGATCACCTAGGGCCAGTTGAGAAATCTCTTCTAGAAGCCAAAAAGCAGAGGGAAAAGCAGGCTTATTTTTTAGACTCTTTTCCCATTTCTAGAGGGAGAGTTTTAAGAGTTCTTAGCCTTGGCTACAATTTAGAATAATCTGGGAGAGATGAATAATCAGTCCCCAAAGCCAGTCTGCGTTTCTGCTGTGTTCTATCAGAATTGCGAGTGTTGATATTCAGGTGTAAGTGGAGCTCCCAATGGTTAAAAAGTAGCCTAGGATGAGACTCTCTGGTCTATGATGATTCCAGGTGCACTGTTCTGAGAATTCTTGGAAATTGCTTTGTAACAGATTTTTGAAGAGAAGAAATACAAATCCACCTTGCTTCATAAACCTCCCAGCACCAAATAGAATGCAATTTTCGCCTGGATGCCTTTTCCTCCTAAATAGGACTGCTGTTGCCTGCTGTCCTTGAATGACTTTGGCATTTCTAACAAACTGGGAAAAAATTAACAAATCATCCTTGTCCAATTAAATACTTACTGCAGTTGTGACCCATATCAATGTAAACTGCAGCTAAGCCCAGGGCAATGAGTGGCATGGAAAGAAAAGCAAAGAGAGAAGAGCGTGACTGCCAGGGGTGGAGACCAAACGATGGGTTTTCATAACACAGTTTCACCTGTTTTCAAATCTTCCTTGCTTATCTGAATTGTTTCTCATTTCTGCTGTCTTTTGATTTTCTCCTTTCTTTAAGGCATTTACTGTTATGGTCACTGACATTAAGTTTATTGTGAGGATTCCTCCATACCTATTGGAAATAAACATAATTCTATGAAAAGTGATTAACAATTCATATGCTGAAAAACTAACCAATTTGGGGGTTCCCTTAAAAGTCCCTCTCACCTTTCCCATCATAGTGAATGAATGTAAGCACCGAGAGTTTTCTTTATTTCCTCCCTTTATTCCTCCCCTTTAATCAGTAGGTCATGGCAGTTCTATGCCTCAATTGCATCTGGACCCCCATTTCCTTCTCTACATCACAAATCAGGCTACTTTCATCTTTGTCATGGATTATGGAAATCAACTGTCACTGGTTTGCTTGTTTCTACCCTTGTTAGTCATGTTATGCAAAAAGTAAATCAGATCTCCTGGCTCCTGCCTTTGCTCTTTACCTCTCTGTGGGAACAGTATTTCGTATATAATTAATATAGAATCTCATAGCAAAGATGTAAGAAAGATTTCATCTGGTGTGCCTTTGGCTCCAACTATCTCCTTAGTCTTTATATTTAAACAAAGCTATCTGGAATACGGAATTCCGAATACAATTTTTTTTTAAAGTCCTCATTTACAACACACCCCCTACATTTTTTCTCATTTTCTCTTTACTGAGAATTAGGTGGCAATTCCCAAAAAGTCAGGGTTGTGTCATTTTAAATTTACATCCCCAGTGATGAGCACAGATCTGCAATACAGATGGAAAAACTATTTATTTTAATACTAAGTACTTAATGAACACTCAACAATAAGATTTTTTTTTAACTTCCAAATAAGGAAAATGACCAAGAAGGTAAGGGACATAGCTGAGAACTGAATGTGTCTTCCAAAATGCACATGTTGAAGCCCTATGGGGTTACCCAATGTGATGGTATTAGGAAATGGAACCTTCTGGAAGTAACTAGGTTTAGATTAAGTCCTGATAATGGGACTTTCACAGTAAGACTAGTGTCCTTATGAAGAAGAAGAAGTGTCCTTGTAGAAGAACCAGAGAGCTCTATGCCCGTGCGCATCAGAGGACCATGTAAACGCACAGCTAGAGGGCAGCTGGCTGTCTACTCTTCTGGAAGAGTGCCCTCATCAGACACAGAATCTGTCAGCACCTGGATCTTGGTCAGGCTTTGCAACCTCAGAACTATGAGAAATGAGTGTCTGTTAAGTATTCTTGTCTATGGTATTTGTTAGAGTACCCCACACTGCCTAAAACAGAAATACAAGTGCCATTTCAAATGAATCCTCTAGACATACTGCTCTGAACACTAATGCAGAGAAAATCGATGAGCTAAGTACAGTCATTTCCCTTAAGGAGGGAATACAGAGCCATCACTGTACTCAAGGTGTGGCCAAGAGCCATGAGGAATAAATATTGTGCTTGGAGCACTGAGAATAGGAAAAGTGATTCTAACTGGGAGAGTAAGAAAATATTTACTTGAATCAGAGAGACTCGGGCATAACTACAGACAATACAATGAAGGAAAGGAGGCTGATAGCCCAGACTGAGAGTTCTCAGCAGCAACTGAACTTATGGGACTAAGTGGGTATGTAACCAGTCTGCTCCATAATTTAAAAAAAAAAAAAAAGTCAGGGTTATTGACATATAAATTATTTTTTTAAGTTTTCACCAACAAGTTATCATAATAATGAACTCCCCATCTGATGAAGTATGTGTCTTTTAAAATACACAGTGAATGTTATATGAAATATGTATGTGTGTGTACATGTATGTATATATAAATGCTTATATACGCATACATATGCACACTCGAGCATGATGAAGTAAAATCCTGACTGCAATACCCAACCTTCTGAAAGAAAAAAATAAAAATAAAAGGACATCTTGGGGGAGGCTGTTTTGCCTTTTTCCAGAATGGGTTGGAATTTGCTTGCTTGGATACATGTCACAGATTTCAGGAATAAAGAAATACCTTTCTTTTTTCAAAGGAAATTGAAGATTGAAAAACCAAATAAAAACAGGTAAGACCAGCCATATATCATGGAAAATAAGAATTCTTTTTCCTAAGACCAGATGAGATCAGAGGCCTTCAGCTCGGGTTAGCTGTGGACAAGAATTATTTTTTAATGTTGATGTTACAGCAATGCTCTCAGATAAGCACTGAGGAAACTGAGGCACAAAGAGGTTAAGTGATGTGATTCCAGCACAGCTCTCAGACGGGTACAACATATTGCTGTATTCACAGTTAGCCAACTCTGAAGACATGCCAGTTAAATATCCTACTGTAAAAGTTACTTTTACTGCATGTAGAAAAAACATTGCATGACTAAAGAGTTTACACACACCTCATATTACATTTTATTATTCAGGATTTTGAAATTATCTGAGATGTGCCTACATAAAGATAAGCCAAAAGTATACATAAAATATACAATTTCCACCACTATTGAAAAGATAAAGAATATGGGCCAACATAAACACCAGAGAAGCTTTAAATGCTAATCTGGGAATTGGAATGCTTGACAGTGCATCAGCTTAGATTTATTGAACTTTATCTTAAACGATTGGATTTTCTGTTATTATTTTTTGAAAAATGATAAATTACCAAGCCAGCCTCATCTAAATGCTTCCTATCTTTTTCTGTGCTAATCCAAGAGAAATATTTCTATTTCAATGACAGGATGTACATTTATTGATGGTAAATCAGTTACAGTAACAATAATCAGGGATTTTCTCCATACATTAAGGTATATCAAGACCCTAGTTTTAATAAGGAGCTTAAATAAACATATTTGGATTGGAGACAAGTGTGATGTACCTATAAGATTACAAAGCCGCTTTGCCCAGAGTCATCAGACTTAAGGCTGAGCCTTTGCTCCCCGCTTAAACTAAGTGGAGGCAGTAATGGTTTCCTGGTAGGTGAGTGAGATCATACGGGTGACTGTGTATTTATTTAACCAGTGACCAGATTCAATACATTTACCCAGGATTTTAAAAATACATTATTATGCCACTTTCCCCTGGATTTGGTTAAGTAAATAAGCACTTCAGACCTAGAGTTCTCAAAGAAGGGGCAGAAAAAAAATAAAGTAGAAAAATAAAATTCTAAATATTTTGACATACTTCAGTAGATAACACAGCAGAGAGAATAACAGGATGAGATAGAAATATATATTTGTAAATGATTTTGATAGAGAAATTTGAGATTATACAGACTAATTATGCAGCCCATAAATAGACAAAGTTACAGATGAAAACTGTACATTAGAATATGTATTTTGTTTGACTTGTTTTTGAGTTTCCATCCTGAAAAGAGTATTTCCCTAATCCACAATGTGCCCATTTCCCCTTTAATCCAAAGCTAGGGAATCACAGAAATCAGCAGGAAGAAATAGGCCCCGGATGTACACAGCATTGGGTAACTGCAAAACTGGTTCTCAGTGTTCCTGGACCCAGACTGAGAGATTTGCATTGTAAGTGGATCTGGCATCTATAACACTCATTTTAACAGGGAGAGATCCTAAGGCAAGTGATAAGAGAGATGGCACTTTCAAATAAATATATACTGTTTGAAACAAAACTCTTTTCTCCAATAACTATTTCAGATTGTCAGGATTTATTTAAATGCACAGCCTGCAAATTGCAGGTTAAGACAATCGAAACCAAAGCAGAAATGCCCTGTGCCCTGTCTGAGGCAGGAGGGTGGGGATTTGAAGGAAGATTTGATTGTTGGTTGGTCTCAAAAATCTGGAAAGCTTTTAAAAAATACTAATGACCGGAGTCCAACCGCAAAGAATTTGATTTAATAGGTCTAGGATGAGTCCCAAGGTCATGATTTTTTTTTTAACAAGTATCCCAAGTGAGTCTAACATTCAGTCAGTATTGAGAACTATGGACTTAATTTCTTTAAAAACATGTATCTACTTTTGTAAGGTTGATAGTTACACCTTAGGAGACAATATTTCCCATATTCAACTTCCATTGTATATTGGAATATAATTAAGATATTTTCTCTTAATTAAATGTAAAACAATAACAATTATTATTTTAGAATAGTTTTAGAATGTTATTTTTGAAAAAATAATTGTTATAGTAATGATACTTGTTATTATTGTTTCATAATTAGATCATCTGCTTAAGAATAAGTTGGCTTCTATCTGCTAAAGAATGTTCTCCCTGTGATTTTGGAGATTTTACAAATTGGGTTACTACCTTCCACTTACTTCCTAATCTTTTAATCACTGTTATATTTCACTTGAATCCACAACCATAATCACATAAAATTAGCTATAAATACAGTACATTATTTGATTTTACTTTTCAAAGCATGGATAAAGCATACCTTGCTTTTTGTCTTTGCATCTAGCATCTTGATATCAATTGTACTGGGTGGAATTGGCATCTGAGTTGGATTTGACCTGATTAGACTCAAAGGTGGTGATTGATCACGGAAAACTGTTGACAGGCAGAGTTGTACAGTCTGTTTCATTGCTTTCAGTTGTGACTCCTTAAAAAAAAAAAAAAAAAAAAGAAAGAGATCACAATTTATACATGTAGTTCTGGTTATCAATGATCTGATTAGATTCTCCTTTTTGTCCTAATCTACACTCACTCCCCACACAAATACATGTCAGTTTCAACCATAACTGCCAAACTTATAAATTTCTTTTTGATAACCTGTTTAATGCACGGTCAGTTAGTTTTCAGGCGTTAACGTGTTTTATGATATATTTTGAACACTGAAATTCAGAGACATGTCTTACTTTTTTCCCTTGAATTGGCATGATTTCAGTAATGATAGTTCGCTGAATATACTTACCAAAAAAAATATACTCTGGCGTCATTCTAAAGTAGCAAATGTCCTTCTTAGAAACCAGCCATCTTTCTCATAGGATCAGCCTCTTTTATTATGAATCCCTCCCCTAGCAATGCAGGCCCCTGTAGTCCTCAGATTAGCCTCTATTAGCAACTCAATTTTCCCACATATTGGGAAAAACACATCTGTTTCTGATAAAACTCTTATTTCCTCTGGGCCTTGTTGAGAAGTAGGAGTTAATTTACTTTGACTATAAATGATAATATTAATACCTTCACATATTAGCATAGGATATTATAATATTTCAAGCACTCTCACATGAAAGAAATTGTTTTATGCCCTCAAACATCTGTGAAACTGGTACTATTATTTTGATTTCACTATGAAGAAATAAAAGTTCAACATTTTCAGATCTATTTATTTCTGATTTACATGCAAGGCAGACTGAACTTATGTGAACAACCATCTCTACCTCCCATCTAATCCTCAGGTCCCACTCCTAAAAATATTTTTATAGGCTGATAAATTGACAATTTTTAGAGGCTGATAAATTACATTAATACTAATGTAAAGCTGAGCACAAACAAAAGAGAGACCCTCAGGTGTCAAAATGAAGAGAGATATCCAACCATTAGGAAATCTCATCATAGCTTAAGGGTAATTTGGGGCATGGTCACAGGCCCTAATAAGACAATGTCACATAAACAGTGAGTTCAGGACAGGAGATCAGGCCTTTTGGCCAAAAGAGATGAAGAAAGAGATTGGTTAAGGAGGCCACGATTCTGCCACCAGGCTGACACACGTGGAGTTTACCATTTCGGTGCATTCATAGACCGATGAAGCAGCATCGTCTGTTTTCGCTGCCTGTCAAAATCATATACACCCAACAAAACTACTGCCTCTCATACACTATGCCAGAACACACCTTCATAGAGCATCTTCTCCTATTCTTGACTCACATACAGTCCTGATGATCAATCTCTTGAGAGTAATGACTATGATGTAGATTCTTCCCAGTGTCTACCTCTGTGCTTTCTACTCCTATGTGGCATATAACAATATGTATCTTTTAGCTATATGTGAGTGTTAATTGCTAGAATAAAAGTTTAAGAAATCTCTCTGGTCATGGCAAGAGATTTTTAAAAAGCAGCAGTAAGACAGAACAAACATGCATTTTCTTCTCATTAATCTTGCCCTGTGAAGTTGTCTGAGACAAAACGAGAGTCTGACAAGGACTAGGATGGAGAGGCATTGTTGAGTGGACGGAAGGGGCTCAGCTGAACGGAGGATCAATCACAGCATTGGGTGCTGTGTCTGAAATGAGATATGCCAGGTGACACTGAACAATTTAAATATGTGCTCTGTGTTGTATACTATAATGAGGCAATGGAAACGGAGCTAATGTGACAGGGTTAGACACGCCTTGGAGGGCTCTCAAAGCTAATATGACTCTAAAATGTAGAATTTTGTTGCTTAGATCATGCAGGAAGCGATGATGGTTATTGTATTGACTGTGTTCATATCTAGGTTCCTCTTAACATTCTCTACATCTCAATGTTGGATCTGTAACAAACTTGAATTATATGTTTCCATAAGAGACAAATTCCAGAGTAGTGGCTGAACTCGGATGCTGAAAATAAATAACAAGCACTCACTTAATTACTTTTAAACATCAATTTTCAATAAACATTGTTTAAGCAAGACAGATTTTCCAATAAAGCAATAATAAATGGGGATGTGTATACATGCTATACTTTTAACTGTCTGCACGTTGATGCGGTCATCCCATCTGTGTCCACTCCTGTCGCCGTCTGGGTCATCTCAGGTCACAGAAGCAACATCACGTGGATGGAACCTCCAACTCTTCAGCATTCACAGCCATAACAGTAAGCTCTCTTTCTGTTTCAACCTACTCTTAACTGCTTAGCTTCATATTTTATTCCGTTTTTGAAATATAAGCTGACGACTTTGGCCTTTATCTTAGATCTTAGATTCAGGTTCTAAGTTCCAGTCCTTGATTGCATCACAGAATTTTTTTTTTTCTCCCCAGAGACAGCAGATTGCTTTGTGTAACCCTGCCCTAATCTGGTCACCTTTCTGTAAAAAATATATGTAAAAGCAGCTTTCCATTTAGTATAGTTAACAGAGCCTGTTGCC
Organism: Glossophaga mutica; assembly: GCA_039655065.1. Taxonomy (NCBI): domain Eukaryota; kingdom Metazoa; phylum Chordata; class Mammalia; order Chiroptera; family Phyllostomidae; genus Glossophaga; species Glossophaga mutica. The sequence continues at coordinate 29,282,070 of CM077308.1, forward strand.
ACCGACACACCTCAGATTTGGCTTGACCCAGTTCCATAAGCAGGACCACAGACAAGGATTTTACACAACATTATTACATTTGTATTTGCACTGCTAGCTGTGGCCTAGTTTGAAACTGAAAGCTACTCTTCACTTTGAAGTTCACTGAAACAAAATGTCAACTAAAAATATGATGTGAACCATGTGATGTATACTTTGCTGTGGATCTTATAACCTATTCCTTCCTAAATTCAGTCGTGTTTTTGCCCTGCCTTCTCCCCGCTCCAAATCCTTTTTCCAAATGTGAGTAAATTGCAACTCCTTAATAAGGACCTAGTTGTCACAATGTCCTCCATTTATAGCACATCAAACATTCAGAGCTCATTTGCATCTTACAGCATTTATACTTGCTGTTTCCTCCGCTTGCAGAACCCTTTTTCCAAATAACTATATGAGGAATGTCCAATTAAAATTCATGTCTCTGCTTATACATTATTTTCTTGGAAACACAGTCCCTGATCACCCTTTCGAGGAACACTCTTTATTTAAAATCTCTCACAGTTCTTAAATTATGTCCTGGGTAGCCCTGGTGACCATTGCAAATGACCTTATTGTTTATATGTTTATTGTCTTTCTACTTCTATTCTAATGTAATTTGGGGGGATCCGTACCATCATGGCAGCATCACCAGTTTCTAACTTAACAAATGTTTGTTACATGAATAAATAAACTGAACCTTCCACAGGATATAAGTATGATTTTACATGAGAAAATCATGAAATAATTTACATTAATGACCATGTACATTATCAATATAAGTATAATTTCAGACATTGAAATATGAGTGCTTATGCTATATAACATGTAAAGCTTTTAGGAAGTTATTGTGTATACATATGTGATCTTAAGATGATGGAAAATTTAAAAGGCAATTTTTGTGTGTCTATATGTGAGTACTTTTCCCCAGAAAAAAATGCATTTTTTGCTAGGAACAGTTAAACATACTTGCAAAGACAACTATCTCATCTCCCAACAAGTAAAAATTCATATGATATTATTCATGCCTATCTCAATTCATTTACATGAAGTGTAAAGTCCTCAGAGAGATTTGGGTGCCATATCAGCTGCTGGCTTTGGAAAGAGAGTGAGGGCCTGTGAATCCAAATGCTTTCCCTTTAACTTTCTTTCTGCCATGAAGTTAACTCTATGAATCCTGAAAGGATAAGCAGAGTGCTTATTAATTTATAAAGTTAGATGCCCCTCTATCTGTTTAATCAATAACTATTTATCACGCTCCTGTTACGTGCTGACACACTGTGGGAAAATGGGTGCTTGTTCTCTGACTCATTCATCCCAGGAGTCTAGGGGCGCCTAACTGGAGTCATCTGGAATATGGAGAGAATTATGCACACTTTCCTGGGAGAAATTTTGTGACAACTACATGTAATGGAAACTTTTCTGATAATATGAAAGCTTGAGAGATAAATTTCCAAACCATAAAGTTATTTTTGCATTCCAGTATCTGAGGCTATGATTCCTAAGATATTGCCAAGTAAATAATTGATTGAAAAACCAAGGTTGATGCTTAGATTTTGAGATTATTATTGTTTATATGGGGAGAGTAAACTGAGACTTCTTTCATTAAATATGTTATGAGAACTAAGTTGGAGTGTGAAATTTGTTTTCATGATCTTTCTGAGGTACTGAAGGTTATTTGAAGTCCAGATAAAACATTCTTAGGAGCTGAGCACCTTAAGAGAGTAAAAAAGTCCCACATAAAGATACCGAGATGATGGAGAGGTGAAGAGCAATTTCTCGAAACTGAAGTTTTTATTCATTTTGAAGGGAACTAGCATTTCTCTCTGACTTTACAACTGCAGTTTATGAGCTTCACACGTATCTTACATAAAATTTGTTGAAATTAACCTCCAGGAGTAGGAAATGCTTTTACAGTTCACTGCAGCAAAAGGAGTGACAAGAGGCTGAAGGTTAAAAGAGAAATTGTTATTGCAGAGAGGCAGTGTCTGTGTTCTCTTCACTCATAGCAATTACTATGCTTACTGAGAGTTTTCTGGGTGCCATAAATTCTTCTCTGTATGTTGCTTTTTTGAGGCATATAATTTTCTCATCACCCTCATAAAGTAAGTTTTATTATTATTTGATGTAACAGTGAAGCATAAAGAGTTTGAGAGAATCAAACATGGTCATTCAATGGAAAAATTACGATGTGAACACAGGCTGACACTGGAGACCTGAACTGAAACCCCGCAACATACAGCCTCTCATCCTGAATGCAGACTGTGGGGTGGGGTGGGGTAGGCACAGAGTGCTGGTGGCGGAGACAGGCGGAAATGGGGAGGAGGACAGTGCAGAATGAGGAAGGGGAAGACGGAACAAACTCTACATTAAGCCTGAACTCTGTAACTCGGGCCAAATTATAATTTTCTCATGAAGTGTTATGCAAACACACCAGTCCATATAACCCATGTGTACTTAAAGTATACATATTTAGTTTTGGTGCTGCTATGACCTCACAGTTCTGCATGCCATTATTTCCTAATTACTGATACCCAACAAAGTAGTAAGGGATGTGGACCTCAAGACCAGGTATTGTAAGTGTTTTCTGTTTCTCACAGCACCTAACACCATGGAGGTCCCACAAAAGGCATGTAAACCTATTTGGCATGGTCTGGCTAAATGGATTACCTGAAGTCAAATCAGGGAAAAGATTAATGTAAGAAAAATCATTCCAACAGTCAGAGATGTTGAAAACTCAGAGCAGGTTCAGCTGCCGCAGGACCATGGGAAGTCAGCATGGGTTTCAGACCTCAGGCCCATTGCAGGAATTGTGCCCGAGAAAGAATTGTTGTAAAAAAAGTTGTCTAGTTCAGCTTTTAGGATTAGATGTTCCTCTGGTTTTCTGATTCCACCATTGAAGAGTCATTTCCCTTTTTAAAAAGTAATATTATGCAGCATGAGTTGGATATGGTCAGAGATTAGCATAAACTTATTCTGTCATGAATTAAAAAACTATAAATTTGGAACCTTGGTAAAATAAGTTATGTTTGACCTAGTCTATAGAATAGAAGTTAGGCTTCTCTAAAACTATTCAATATCATATTAATTACCTGGATAAGCTAATTTAAAATATGAACATCACAAAGGAGTTGAGTTGTTAAAATATATAGTTTTTCATTAGAAAGCTACATTTGTCCCAAAGAGCAAAACCCTAAGAAGAGAAACCATTCAAATTTAACAAATATCTTTACTAATTCCACTACTACAAGTTTCCAGATACCCGGTTTGAAAAGTCATCTGTATCAGCTATGGAAAGGTGTTGGTCATAGGTAAGTGAAAAAAAAATGCCACTGTGAGACCCGAGTCCCCTGGAAATAAGAGGGTTATACCACAAGAGCTTTAAAATGAATCAGCCATGTTGCATCTCCTCTATTCTGGACCAAAACACTCATGTTCAAATTGGTGGTTAGGTGACAATCTCCTCTCTTTACAAAAATTGCTAAGCATATACAGCACAGTATTGCAATATAAACCTATGAATGCAATCACCTCACTTGCTTATTTGTCTAAATAAAACTGTTGTTGTGCTGTGATCAGAAAAATGGAAAGCTCTTGAGAGCAGGCAAAGCACTTTCCACTCTTTAAAAAGTAACTTATTTTGGAAAATACAGGGGTACGTAGAAAACAACATAAAATATAACGAATGTCAAATAAATGCCAATCTAAATTGAATGTTTAAAAGCAAACATTGATTATTTTGATTATATAATATGCATTTGTTATGTATAATTAGTATTTTATTAAATAGATTGCATGTGAAAATATATGCACATACTTATTTGTATTATACACCTATATATGCATTACACATATCTAATATATAAACAATGCATATATTATGTAATACATATAATGCATATGATATACGTGTGTGTATGAATTAAAGACTATCTATGTCTATACAACTACTAGAAAATAAAACATTTGGGAACCAGAACAAGTACTTGAAAGCATCTCTAGTATTATTTCACTCCACCCTTCCCCAAGGCAATCATATCCATGAATTTGGGGTGTATCTTTCTCCTTTATTTGCCATGTAGTCAAAACAAAATGTGTTTTGTGTATTTGAGCAATTGTTAAATACCACACACATACCTCTGATAGTTTTCACTAAATAATATATGTTATAAATGTATCAACATTGATACAAATAACTTTATATTTATTCATTAATATTAAATTTTGACTATTTGAAAATAGTGCTGTATAACAAATATATAAGCTGTATATATTAATTCCATCAGTAAGCATTTACATGATTTTCATTTATTATTAATATAAATATTCCTGTATTGAACATTTCTATACATGGTTCCAAATACATACGGGTAAGTGCAAGTTCTAAGATACATACATTTAACAGCTGATTTTAATAAATACATTCTTATCACCAGTGTATCAGACTTCGGTCTCATCAGACTTGATTTTTCCCAACCTGATGGTGTTGAGATGATACCTCATTGTTTTTATTTACATTTCCATTTTTCTGGTGAAGGTAAGTATTGTTTCTTTTATTTACAAATTATATTGAAATGTAGCAGATAATTAAAGTACATAGCTCTTAAGTGTACTTTTAACAATTTATAAACATTTTATTTTTTAAATTTTTATTTATTTATTTTTAGAGAGAGGGGAAGGGAAGGAGAGAGAGAGGGAGAGAGGAGACACTGACGTGTGGTTGCTTCTCACATGCCCCTACTGGGGACCTGGCCCGCAACCCAGGCATGTGCCCTGACTGCGAATCAAACCGGCGACTCTTTTGTTCGCAGGCCCGCGCTCAATCTGCTGAGCTACACTAGCCAGCACTATAAACATTTTAAAGAAATGTTGTATGCATACTGATTTAAAATTTTGATAGCATACTCTTAGGCTGATCAATATGGAACTCCCTTCTTAGCATTAAAAATTCTTTACTTCAAGTCTATTTTGAATTATGCATAAGCAGTGTTTCTATTAATGTTTGCATAATTTATATTGTCCCTATTATTTTGCTTAGATTCCTGTTTTTTTTATTTAAAGGTGTCTGTTGTAGAAATTATGGAGTTTTTGTTTAATGTAGTTTGAAATTTTAGCCTTATACTTAGAATATTCTGAACATTTAAAATATAATTATTGACTTAAGTTAATATCTACCATTTTATTATTCATTTTTATTTCATTTCATCTTATTAATATCTAATAATCAACAATCTGACTGTAACACTGTTATCTTTGTTTTCAACCTGCTTGTGGATCACTTATATTTCTGAATCTGTGGTTGATGTCTTTCAAAGATTTGGGAAAAAAAAAATTACCTCTACAAATATTGCTTCTATTTGTCACTCCTTCTAGGCGACAATTTAAAATATTTTTTAAGAATTTGAAAGTTTTTTATTTTATTTCTGTTCATTTGTTTTACATTGTATATATTGGTATGGGTATTTGATATTAATTTTCACTAATCTTTAGTTCTATTATATTCAATAATCCAAACTTTTATGAAATACATCAGTTAAATAAATATTTAATTACATTCATTATACTGTTCTAATTCTAGAATGTCTACTTATTATATAGAATACAAGTCTAGTGAAATTTTTATCCTTTTATCTGTTTTGTTATTCTTCTACTGTATCTATATCTGTATCTGTATCTATATCTGTATATATCTATATCTGTATCTGTATCTATATCTGTATCTGTATCTATATCTATATCTGTATAAATCTATATCTGTATCTGTATCTATATCTATATCTGTATAAATCTATATCTGTATCTGTATCTATATCTATATCTGTATAAATCTATATCTGTATCTATATCTGTATCTATATCTATATCTGTATAAATCTATATCTGTATCTGTATCTATATCTATATCTATATATGTATACCTATTCCCTCATACTCACTCTAATATCTGAATCATCTCCAGGTAAGTTTCTCTTGTTCCCCTTCTCTGTTTTGATCAGATTATATTCTACATGTTGAGAAATATTTTATTACATGTCAGACTTTGTATATAGATGAACTGAAAATTTTCCAGACAATATCCAGATTGTCCAGAGATAATTTATCTTTCCATTGTAAGAATGATGGCTGATGACTCCACTCTAATCAAAAATTTATCTCTGTCAGAGGATCAGTTGAAGGTTTAGTAAGTTCAGAATACATGTGGATTGGCCCTGTTGTTTAGGTATAGACCTTCATGCTTTTGGTTGAGAACAATGTGAGTATTAAATCTCTCCAGTCTAAAATACATGATGATTCACTATCTATGGTGCCAGGTGGGTTCCTGAAATATCATGGTAGAGAAGGTGGGAACACTTTGTAAAACACATAATTGTCTAACCACTATGTTGTATACCTGAAACTAGCACAAAATAGCATTGACTATGAACTGATATTTAAAATTAAATTTAAATTAAAAATACAATGCTATAATTCACTTCGCAGATTCTGAGTTTTCTGTATAAATGCATACTAGATATATGTCTTAATTATTAGAGAAAATTATATTAGATGTTTGATGAATGGGTGCTAAGCGAACAAAGAAATATGTTATTTTAAAGTCATTCTACCATTTTATTCATAGTAAACCAAAAATAAAAGAAAAATATTTATTTCCTTAAAAGAAAGACAGAAAATGAGAGTACCAAATACCATACCTATTAAACAGCAGAAAAGTAATTCTGAATTACAATGCATGACCAATTCCTTCCTGTACACTATACTCGCCTTCCCATGTACCAAGTCCCTATTCTCCATGCATGATTCATAGGAAGAGCACTGAAAGACAAAGGTAGGCTTCAGATAGGAGTGGCAGTTTATCCTGAGCACCCACAGTTGTGAGACAATGACAGATTAACATAACTAACCTGAAATAGATGAGGTTAAAAAAGGCTGAAGAAAATCTTTTGTAAATAATGGTGATGATAGCACAACTTTGTGAACTTTAAAAGTGTGACTTGTATGGTCTGTGAATATTTCAATAAAGCTGTTATAAAGATGGACTCTCAGCCAGCCATTATCTTTACATGAACTGACTTCATGGTTAAGAAAGCTAACTTCTTTTATGCCTCTACCTCCAGAACTCTGACTTAAGATTTCCAGAATGAAAAATATCAATGACGACTTCCATTTGCTTTATAACTCATTCATCCAGAGTTAGTACATGTCATCATTCTTGGTGCTTTAAAGCATGTTTGTTTATGGTGTTATGGAGCAAATATACTAGTAAGGTGAAAAATAAAGCCATGAACTCAGAGCCTGAAACTTGAGTCAATTTACTCTAGCAGCAAAAACAAGGAAAAAATTGAGTTCCAAAGTGAATACCCAAGACTCATAAATTCCACAACCTTCTTACGTGAACAGCATTTGTCATTGAAATCAAGGGGAGCAGTGAACACACCCTAGCCTCATATGCTAAAACCAAAGTTGGACATAGACTCACCCGGTCAAGAGCTGCTTTCTCCAGTGTGTTTCTTGCCACAGCTAATTTTTGTTCCAAATCAGTAAGCTGTTGGGCCTGTAAAATGAAAGAATCTGATGAATTGATCATCAATAAATCAACAAACAACAAGTGCTGGCTAGGATGTGGAGAAAAGGGAACCATTTCATCCTGTTGGTGGGAATACAGACTGGTGCAGTCACTGTGGAAAGCAGTATGGGGAAACCTAAAAAAATTAAAAATGCATCTGCCTTTTGATCCAGCAATCCCACTTCCAGGAATATATCCAAAGAAACCCAAAATGTTGATTCAAAAGAACATAAGCACCCCTATGTTCACTGCAGCATTATTTACAATCTCCAGGGTATGAAACAAGCCCAAGTGTCCACCAGTAGATGAGTGAATTGAACAACTATGGGACATATATACAGTGGAATACTGTAGGAGACCGCTCTGCATGGCATGGGCCCAGCTCCCACTCAGAGATGCACAGGACCCACGCCCACGGATAGGTTCTCCCGTCCAGGGAATCACACCTGAAATGTGCCTAGGCCACTTTGAGTCTTGCTTTGGCAAAAACTCCCTCACCCTGAATTGAGATAGTAAGTGCTTATCGTAACTTCCTAAAATCCATGCTAAACCTTCCTAGGATTAGTGTAACTGGTTCGACCACTTTTTCCTTTTTCATTTGCAAATATCCTTCTTCCCTGATGTGATTAGAGGGATTGACTCCTTTGTTGTCTGTAAAAGGTGACCACCTATAGCGAACTTGTGCATAGTAAGTGAAGACCATAATGTAATGTGACCAGAAATAAAATAAAGGCCTGTCATGGCAGAGACTGCAGCTTTTTGCTCCCCTTGAGAGAAAAGCCATGCTGTCCTTTTTCCTCCACCAGACTTGGTAGTCCCTGTGAATGTCTCATTTAATTCATAATGACAGGAACACTGTGGGCTGGTGTCTGCATCAGAATACTACTCAGCCATAAACAAGAAGAAACATTTACCCTTTGTGGCAGTATGTATAGACCTGGAGAACATTATCCTAAGTGAAATAAGCCAGTTGGAAAAACAAATACCATATTATTTCCCTTATATGTGGAATCTAATGAACAAACTGATCTAACAAGCATAATAAAGACAAACTTGTAAAGAGAAGGCTAACAGCTCTTGGTGGGTTAGGAGGTGGAGAGATTGAGCAAAAAGGAGAAAGGACTCATGGACATGGTCAACAGTGTGTGGCAAGTGCGGGGGAGCGGGGTATAAGGAGACTGCATGGTAGTGGAAAAATAGGATAGTATTTTTTTTAAAAAAGGACATTAATCATAGGAGCTGTGTATTGTGACCCAAATTATTATAATCTGGTCCTAGCTTTGAAAGGATCAGCTACAGGATAAATTCATATACAGTTACAAAATTGTATAAAATAAGCAGAGTTCTGTTGGTGTTAAACCATTAAAAGACTTATGACAGATGATGGGGACTTTACCAGAGAGTGAATTTTATTTGTCATTTATTTGTTTTCTCAATTTAACTCTGGTGAAGTAAAGGATGGGGTTGCTTATGAGGAGCTCTTCATGCTTCTATAGTAGCTTTCATTTACATCCAATCATTGAATAAATATCTACTCAGTAATTAAGTTTTCTGAGACCAGGCAGCATCTGTGTAACAGGTTGAAAATATACACTGAACAGAAATCATGTAAAGTGAAAGTCAGAGAACTAGAAAGAGGTTCCTCAGTGTGGCCTGAGAAGTCAGAGTGTCTTCTTCCTGATCAAAGAAACACCAACAAAATTAATTTTCATACATATGCATTTTATCATTCAGGCTTTATCAGTTATTTAGCAGCTATAGTCCATATCATAATTCTTAATTTACTTTTCAAAAAAATATGGAGTTACAGAGCTCCAAGTTTTTATAGACAACAAAACACTGGTCTGGGTTGGGTCTAGCACTCAGTCTATTGTTTCTGGAGCTGTTCCTGGCAGTTTCTTGAATCCATCTAGAATTCCAAAGGATGACATCAGTGCTGTATTTAACACACAAACTGTCCTCTTTTCTTTCCTTTAAGAAACAGCACTGTATATCCATTTAGCAAATAAGACCTAAAGTTAGACAGTTAAATTTGATCTCAAATTTCAGTGGGTCATTTTAAAAAATTTTGGGAAGTGGCTAAATCTGCAAGGTTCTAATTCATCATTCAAATATTACTTTGAGATGTGATATTTCTGGAAACCTATTGACAATTTATTTTAATCCTACCCTCACCCTTCTGAGTAATAATACCCAGCTATCTTCTTTATAATATTCCTTAACGCTTAAAGAATACAGGAATATTTATTCCTTACCTCTGCTAAAAAGGATTTGAAGCAATTTTACCACTTAAAGTACTAAAATCTTTAACATAAATATAACACAAGAGGCCTGTGGAAAATGTGTGTCTTGGGAATGGGACGTGAAGGTAGACGAAGGCAGTGATCGCAGAAGCAGGCCACACAGTTCTGTCCATTTTTCTCGGTTGAGTCGTAAATTTGTTCCAAGACTTCTGGCAGCCAGTTATAAAAAGAAATGTTATTGGCTCCCACATTCTCATCATCAAAGATAGTAAACATACCAGAGACACAGATGGTGCAGGCTTGTTCCAAGCATAGGTTCTAATACAAAATTATAACAAACAGATTTTATAATTCAACTCAGGATACCATTGTTAGGAGCCAAGAAAAGGGAGTCCAAAGTCGTGGTTCATTTTAAATCAAGTATAACTCCTAAGATACACTAATGTGTGCCTTTGCGTGCACATGTTTTCCCACCAAGACACAGAAAGCAATATGAGCAGGTCACATGATTTACCCTCCTCCCAGAGTCCGTACAATAATTCTACTCTTTCTTAAACTGCCGTAGAAGATTGATTGAAATACAAGTGCTGTGAGTAATAAACAGCTTAGACACCAACATATAAGAGACTAGAACTTTATTTGTGTCACCATTGTCTTGCTTATAATGACTAAATTACATTGAAAAATTCCTCACTATACTAGGCTTAATTGAGAAGGTATAAGGCCCAACACAGTCTATTGAATTCTTATAAAGTCTCAATTATTTCATCTCCTGATAAAGCATAGGAAGAAAGAAGCACCGTAGGGTATCAGCATCACGACATCTAGCCAGACTCTCCTCTGGCATGGCCTTCTGCCTAGAAAGACTAGACTGGAAATTGCCCCACTTAGGGCCGGGTTAGGAAATTATGCATACAGACACTAAACAGGAAATTCAGAACAGAACCCCTTCATCTAGTGTTTTGGCCGGTGCAGAGTTCTATACAATAAACAAACTCAGAAGACTACTGGGGACAGGTTGGTAGAAAACTACGAAGGCTGAGATTTTTAGGATCCTGGAATTAATAGCTATCATTACAGTAAGCTTTCAGGGAGCATCAGCAAAACGTGGTCAGAAATCATTAGAGGTTTTCTATCATAGCCTTACTACTTTATAATAAATAATATGGTTCTTACTCTATGTTTTGGAATCCATGGAACATTCAGCTATGTTCCAGCAAATGATGCAAAAATATAGATAGTGAGTATGAGATGTTCCAGTGTAAAGTGGGAAGAAAATAGATAGATGGTATTATAAAATATGTTTTATCCTTCATCTTTATTTAAAAATAAACCATGACTGTTCTATTATGACATATTAGAACTTACATTTACATTTTCTAAATCCATTGCTTTTCTTCCATTTTGCTTATAATATACTGAATATGTCAGTAAAACAAAAATATGATGATAACAATAACAACCTAAACTTGAATATATGCAACCATATCTGGTACCTAGTATTGTTTTCATCCTTTTAAAAATGAGACATAGATTCATTAAATATCTTACTTAAGGTGACTGCTGGGAAATAACAGACCTGAAATACAAGGCTAGGCTGTTTACATCCGCAGCTGATCCTCTGAACCACTAAAGATATGACTACATGTAATTTATAGTTAATAAATATACATACTTTGGATGACACGTTCAAAATTCAAGTAAAGCTGTATGATTAAAATATTTGGAGACTACCTAGAAGATTGGAGTAATTTATTTGTTACATTTATTCATCCAATAAGGATAATAAACTCATAAAAGATTTTCTCAAGTACTCAGAAGGGCATACTTGGCAGTTGGTAAAAGGATAATGATAGGATTAAATATTTTATGGAAATTCAGTATCTCTATTAGTATAGATGAAGAACATATGCCCTGCTAAGCAGCATTAACCTAGAAGCTTGAATAAAACTCTAGAGATACAACACAGACCACCACACCACCACCATCATTTCTACAGTACAATTCACCATAAAGGTAAAGAGGCAGAAAGTCGACAATTCCCACCTACTTCTACTCAGGCCCATAAAAGTGGAAAGCTGCAGCACGAAGATTGCCTTTGGTCATTGCGTTCTTTGGCACGACACCTGCTCATTTCAACGTTATTAACTTGGGAGTTATACTGAGAGACTTGGAATTAAATGACTAATATACGTTGAAGAACCAAATTTAGATCTCAGATTGCACAGGAATGGCTTAGCATAACATCTGGTTCTAGCTGCTACTAAAAGTAAATTTTACTATATTAATATCAATAAGCCTCCCCATTGGGAAATAAGAGCTGACATATGTAATTTTCCTCAAATTTAAAATTTTATATGTATCCTATTGCCATCATGTGCATATGCATGTAGCACTTATAGCCATTAAAGGAAAAGCTATTGTTGATACTTTCTTACTGCGTGCTTGATGTTGATTCCTTTTTTCTCAAAAACCCTAGACTTTGGAGGAAACTGCCTCATCCCTTTTATCCACCATCCATTTTAAGAGAGATATCAACAACCCCTTCCAGAAACAGGGATGTCATTTCTTATTTTTTTTTATTATTTGACTTTTTTTAAATTGTTGTTCAGGTACAATTAAAGCAACTCCTCTATCTCAACTCTCTGGTCAAATGACTGGGATTGGGCTTATGTTCTCATTACCCGCAGGCCAGACACAACAACCCCTTCCAGAAACAGGGATGTCATTTCTTATTTTTTTTTATTATTTGACTTTTTTTTAATTGTTGTTCAGGTACAATTAAAGCAACTCCTCTATCTCAACTCTCTGGTCAAATGACTGGGATTGGGCTTATGTTCTCATTACCCGCAGGCCAGACACAAGGAGCTATGTACTGGTAACTACTGGGATGAACGCTGTCCCTCTTCTTCATCTGAGTGACTAAGAATCATATATTTTTCATTCCCTTGCTAGTATAGCATGAGAATGTTTAAGTCTAAGCTCTAATAGGCATTATCTAGAAGGAAAAGAACAGTATAAGGTTAAAACTGTCCTATAGAAGAAAACTGTTCATAAAAAATAGCAAATAAATACATAACAAGACCTGGTGACTTTGAAAACTTCTCAATAAAACCATACCTGAAATCAAATGAACCTTGGAATTTCGGTTAATAGGAGTAAGTAAAATTCATTTTTATCTATTAAATTTTTGTGAGATGTTTATATGTTTTGTTATTTAAAAATAAAAGATTCAAAACTTCTGCTTGTAGACGTGACGCAGTACCTGATATCAGACAAGTCCTCCCACCCCAAAGAGCTCTGAGCTAATTATCCCAGGCTGTGAAACTGAAATATGGGGAAGTCCTGTGGTGACCCCCATGACTACATCAGCTTTCTACCAGAGGACGGTTTCCTGACGAAGGTGAACAGACTGTGTCCAAGCACTCACTGGAGTTGCTCTGAGCTGTGGAGGCAGAGATGAGAGTTTGGGTCAAATTAAACAGCTAAAGTACCAGTGTACGGTGCACGGAGCAGGGCAGCAGAGAAGAGTGAGGTGAGCAGGGGCAAGTTTTCAATCCGTTTAGGAGAATGTTCTTGCAAGTCCTTGGGAGAATGGGCTGCACATAAACAGGACAATATATTCCACAAGGCTAATCACAAAGTAACTGTTTTATGGCTGAGAGCAGGACAAAAACTCTAGAGGTTAAGCATTGCAAAATGATGTTGCTATTTTATAGGCATTCGTAAACCTTATTAACACCACAAGCACCCTTAGGTTAATAGCCCTGCACTACAGGAGTTGGCAAACTACAGCCCAAAGGACAAATGTGGCTAACCATGAGTTTTTTAAATAATATCTTTGGAATACAGTTAGCTTTTTAATGTATGCATGTATGTATGTATGTATGCATGTATGTGTTGTCTGGTTGCTTTTGTGCAACCATGGTGTTTGAGTGGTTGCCAGAGAGACCATTTGTTCTGCAAAGATTAAATTATTTACTATGCGATCATTTACTAGCATAAAGTCTACTTTGTATTCTTTAAGAAAGTCTAAATCAAGACCCAGGCAAGTTTTCAGAAAAGAAGATGAGATATTTTGACCCAAGTGCATTACATGATGTCTTGCTGGCCTTCCATATAGTGCATGGAAGGAGGCATGTTCTTACACACCTCTGAGTCTTCAGCTGCTCCTGTTCTTTATGCCTAGAATCATGAAAAACCCCATGCTACCTTGTTCTCTCTCCATTACTATATCCCTTCCAGATTCCAGTTGAAATGCTAATTCTAATAGAGATCCATTTCTGAACTGCAAATGGAACTTCAGCATTCTTGTTATAATCTCTTGTGAAATGCTGTATTTTTCTTTCTATTATTTTCACAAGCTATGATAATCAAAACAGAAAGCAATTGTTATGATATACACATGAACCAATAAAACCTGTCCCTTCCTTGAATGTTGAAACAGGGTCCTGGGAGTTCCCTGCTTGACAGGTGACAGGCAGTCAAGCAATCCCTAAGCAGCAGCACTGTGGCAGCTCCTAGGCAGGTTTGCCATACTCTCAAAAATTCAGCCAGGAAATAGACATGAGCCCCAATCAATTTGGACAGTTTGTTCTGCACACTGAAAGCAGAAGGAAGATCAGCCTGGTGTTGGCAGTCCATGTCTCTGGTATCAATCACTAGATGACATCAAGCCAGGTATGTCATATGACAGACAATGCCAAGTTGCGGGTCTCTCTGCCATTGTGAACCCATCTCTAACTAGGGCAAAAATGGTTTTATAGCCTACAGGTATACCCGAAGGAGGGGGAGAGTTGTGATATGGAAAGTTCCACATCGTCAGGAAAACAGGTAGGAATGTGCTTTATGGAGCCTCCTGTGCACTAGGAAGATAGATGAGAAACAGTCTCGTTAAAACTTCTAACAAGACTGCTGACCCGTCTGTGCTCCCTCGAGGATCACAGGGCATTGCGCCAAGACCTGAGTTTAACCACAGATTGGCCTTATCTGTGTGGTCTGTGTGGAGATGTGCAAGGTTATCATGGTGTGATAGCCGAGACCTTTTGCAGTTATAAAATGTTAACCATTTATTGCTGCATGACAGCTAAGTAACAGGGAGAGATGAAGGGTAGAGAAAAAGAATGAGGGTGAAGAAAGAAATGTCTATTTGCCAGTTAGTATAGAAGTGTGTTACTACTTGAACAATTTGCATGCCCATATTAATGCATACTGACTAAACTCAATTTCCACTGATTATAGCTGTCATCTACTCATTTACCTATTTGAGTTTTAATTTCTTGTGTTCTCATAGATAATAAGCTCACTCACAATATGGATTGTTTCCACTTTGCTAACCATTGAATAGGGTCCTTGTTTGAATAGTACCAGGTATCTGGTAGATGAATAATAAATATTGGATGAATAAATGAGTACATTTGATACTGATGCCATATACTGTATACTAAGAAAACTGGTTTCTTATCGTTCTCTGGAGCACTTAATTTTTTCCCTCGGTTGTGTCTGAAAAGCCTGTTGTTTACAAGAACTCTCTATCTAGTTGAAAATCGAGGATTTTGAGTCCTCATTTTAACCGTCCAAAGAATGCTCCTCCAGGAGCCTTGTCAGTCCGTTATGTAAATCTCTTCCCTGGCAGTTAATTGACATGACAGGCAGTGCCTGCACTTCCTTCCATCAGGCATGAGAACTGATGGTTTATTAACTTTACTGACAAGGGTGCTGAGGGACAAGGAACACAAGCCGACACAAAATTTTGTAGATGTCAGGATTAAGTCAGCGGTAAACATTTTGAATAGGTACTTTTTTCCCTATGTGAATCATCTTGAAAGTCATGATCCCTTCTATTTGTGCAAATCTTCCTGCCATTTGAATGCCGGATGAAGCCAATTGTTGGATTTTTGTCACTGCCAAAGTACAGCAGCTGCTCTGGATGCCTTTCCCAAATATCTTTGCAAAAATTTTATTCCACTAAGTGAATTTTGTTGAAAACAGCAGGTATGGAAATATTTACATACCACCTTGTGAAATTTCCTACTACTCTAAATGTGCATTTTTTCCATTAAATTTATTTTAATGCATGTTAGTAGAGATTTTAAATATACTCCCATGGTCTATTTCTAAGAGACTTATTTTGTTATTTTCATTTTAATTTAAAACCAGAGGATATAAAATTTGGCAATAGCAAGAGTAAAGAGAACTCTAGGGAAAATCTGAAGCCCTGGAAATGTGAAGTTCACCCAGAGATGGGACAAAGAGCTTTGCAACCCACGTCAGTATCTCATTTGTCTTGTATTGTACATAACATGAGCTGCTGCTTTCTAGTACATCCTGTTTTTAATCATATGTTAAATATTTCTTGGTATATGCAAATCAAGTTCTAAACAACTTACACGTATACTGAATAGTCAAACAGCTGGGCACAGTAAGTCTATTTTTCTGTAATTAACTAGATGTACAAACAGAAGTTTGTGGAGGTTCAGAAAACTATATAGATAGAAGTAGAATAAATACATTCAAACTCATGTCTGGATAGTTCCAAAGCCCATCTTTATGCCTCTCAAATTCCCCACTTTTAATTCTTGGTTCCAGGGTCCCCTGTTTAAGAAATCCATTCCAGACTATTAATACTGCAAACTTTCTCACTTCCTACCTGGAATACCCAATCTTCTGTTGCTCTCTAATTTCTTTTTTCCCTATAGCACTTAACTTTCTAATATAGATAGAAATGTCTTTCTGCTTATTAAATATTGCCAATCACACCTACTTGAATGTAAGCTCTACCAAAGTAGAAAACTTTTATTCACTGATAAGTTATATAAACACTTGGAAAAGTAAGTGGCAATATTAGTCTCTCAAAAATTATTGATTGAATGCATTAGCTTTATATTATAATATGACTTTGAATGCTTTTGTGAGGATTAAAAGCACTTTTAAATGTGATTATGGCACATAGTTGGTGCTCAACAAATGATAAATATAATAATTTAGCCCTGGCTGTTGTAGCTCAGTGGACTGAGTGCCGGCCTGTGAACCAAAGGGTCGCAGGTTCGATTCCCAATTCGGGCACATGTCTGGGTTGCGGACCAGGTCCCTAGTTGGGGGCACATGGGGAGCAACCACACACTGTTGTTTCTCTCCTTCTCTTTCTCTTTCCCTTCCCCTCTCTCTAAAAAATAAATAATAAAATCTTTTAAAAAATATATAAGAATTTATATTATGATTAAAGGGAGATGTTCTCATATATTTTTATCAGGCTACTACCACATTCATTTAACATTTAGTCATCTTATCTGCCAGATCTAGAATTTTCACCAAACTCAGTTACCTGTACATCTGGTGAATTGTAAACACATTAGTGATTTCTATTTAAAGTAATTCCGGTTGATTCCACAAATAGTTATCCGCCATTGTCAATCAACATGCAAATGATAAGGATTAGAAAGAAGCATAAGATACAGACTCTGCCTTTTAAGAACCTATACCTTAGTGGGGGATACGATGCATAAGCTAAACATTTTTATCTTTTAATGGGGTATATACTACAATAGAGGATGGTATAATATTCTGTTAGGGATTTTTAATTTTGACTTGTTTTTATTATATGTAGTGTGGCATGAAGGCTGTATGACTTCTTCACATGCTACAGAAAACTAGTCCTCAAATTGTACTACTAGAGGGGCAAAGCTAATTAAAAACCTTCTGATATCTAATAGCACAAGTTTTATTTTCCTAATGTTTAAATATATTTTACTTAAGCTAACTAGCGTAATGACTATAGCCACCAGTAGGGATAAAATACAATTGGCTCCTAAATACAAATCTACATGAATAGGCACGTGAAACTCTTTTACTCAATCTTTATCATCAAGTGTTTATAATGAGGGGTATTAGAAAGAGTCTTGAAATATAACCTAAGACACTTTTTTTCCTTTTACTATCTTTAAGATTGTCAACATGACTTATTTTCTCAAAGCTTCAGTTTTCTCTTCTGTGAAATGGTAATAATAGCACTAATGAAAATTTATGTATTATTTATCATGTGTCAAGAACTATGCTAATATTTACATAGGTTATTTTTAGAATTTTATGAAGCTCTGCAAGTATTATTTGTTACCACTACTTAGCAAAGGAGGCAAGAAAAACTTGAAGAGACAACATCTATATACTCCCAATATGCCTTACTAGAATCTGGCAGTTAGAACTCATGTCTGATTCCAAAGCCTTCATCTAGTTGTGACTATTGGTCTGAGTTTTTTAAAGATAGTGAACATTTTTGTCTCCAATTCTTAATGTTGTTTGAGGTTTTGTTGCATCACAAATAACAGCAAACTGAAAGGGACATGAAACATGATTCCCCCCTCCATTTTAAAAGAACAAAAATGTTGAAATATAAACTGGAGTTTCATATGAAAAATATTTCACAAAACCAAAACAGATAACATAGAAGAGAAAAGAAAAGAAGAAAATTCCTCTTCTGTGTTGATTAATCAAATTTTCCTGTGAAGGATGTCATCTTGAAAACCTAGGGCTGCAAAGAACCTTCGAAGCATCCCTCAGTGGGATTTCCTTTTTGATAAAATATTACTAAAAAGCTCAACTGCTTCAAAGGGTTGTTCTCAGGCATCAATGGGGTAAAAATGCAAAAAGAAAAGTTGATGCACGACTTTTTGTTTTGTCTTTGGTATAATTACCAGGAATTTAGAGCTGTCATTTTTTCAACAAAACTTGGTCCTTTTAAACCACTTTGTTAGCTATATTGCTTCTCTAAAAACAACAAAAGAACAGCTCTGTTTTTGCTGGCCTTCCTCGTAGGTCACCATTCTGTCCTTAGAGATAGTGTGGTCACATAGCCCATGCTATGTGGGCTATGCCTTGTAATTGTGGCTGTCAAAGTAGGGGTCGGATGGTGAGTTCACCTGTTTGGGAGCCGTCACTATGCTTTATTTACTTCGCCTCTACAGTTCCTGTGCCAATGGTCATCCCATAATTCTAAGGAACTTACAATTGGATAATGAATGAATGAATGGATATCTTCTAAAGGCACATTTTTACTGAACATGTAAAATATTTTTCTGGATAATTTGGTAAATTAAACATCGCAAGATGTTATAAGGTTTGCTGTTCCTCTTCTTTGTGAATCATCTACTCTCCCATTTATTTACCCATTTATTCATCAATTCAGCTACTCAGCCACCTCATCCATTCCTCATTCACCCTTCCACTCACACACCCTGTATCCTATTATCTATGTATTCCTCTATTTACCTACTCACATATCCATCCACTTATCCATTTCCCCTGTCATCTATGTCTCTGTTCATCTGCCCATCCATGATGCATGCATCCATTGACCTGCTCAACCCAGTAATCTATCAAAAAGAGCTCAGGGTGAGTGAGATACAAAAGAAATGTTACATTAAGCTCATTTCAGATAAAGGAAGAGAAGAGAGACTTGAATTTTTTCAGGTAGAGAATTTATAAAATTTTTCAAATCCTTTCTAAAGATTCTGATCATTTCTCATGTGTGAAACTCTACACATCGCAGTCATAATTTCTTTGACCAATGTCACTGCGTATAGAAATAACCGTTCTCCAACCCAAGCAGAATCTCAAGTGGCTTGGCATGAACTTTGGTGTTTTGAAATATCTGCAGATAAATTTTGATGGAAATGAAGCATTAAGAATCTCTGCCTCAGAAGACTCACGGAGTGAGGTTTTCAATGAAGATCATAGTTTTCCTGGCATGCCTCAGTAGAACACACACATCCTTATTTATATGCTTAACAAAGAGCATAAACCTGATGTATTTCAAATAGAGCAGTAATTTCAACATATGTACTTTCAAAATGTTTCACAAATGTAGGTGCTTAAATTAAGCCAGTACAACCGTCAATGCTAGTGAATAAAAAATACATATTTTTAGAACTGCCTTAGCTCCATGCTGGTTGATAGAAAATAAACCAGATCTGTGTGAGTGTGTGTGTAGTTTGGAGAGAAAGCTTTCCCTTCACAACCTAAAATAGCTGTGCTACTTTTCAACTGGTTCAGACCTTAAAGGTTAAAAATATCATTTTAACAATACCTTCAGAGAAAATTCCAAGTCATACATATGTATGTGTGTACATATAAGCATATCTAAGCTACATATATATTCATATAGGTACAGAAAACCACAGTGCTTCTTGAAATGTGAGATAACCGAATTGATCGGCTAAGTCCCTTCCTCCATCATGTCAGTTCACTCTTCAACTGGAATTACTATGCAACTTTACAAAAGGATAGTTTACTCACATTGACTGATAAGCCAAATTCCTGCCTAATCTTTGATATCTCCTTACTCTTCACCTACCATATTCAGTACAAGGTTAAATTGTGCACATATTTCCTTTCAAATAGCATTCAGCTCTGGCTACTTCTCTCCATGTACACTTTAGCAATTCAGTCCAGTTTACTCCCATGTCTGTCTGCACTGCTGTGATAGCCTCATATGTAAAAAACAGTTAAAATTCTGTACCAGGACTGCAAGTGCTATCCTGGTAAAGACCTACAGGCTAGGTTGGCCTTTAGCATCTGGGAAATTGGATTTGGGGAAGCTTTCTCTGACAAGAGTGGCCCAGTGTTACTAAACTCTCTACAAACAATATGAATTAGGCCGAAAACCTGCTTTCTTTCTGGAAGTTTGGAATGATGGAATATGCTAGGCAGAGGGTGCCTACATGTCTAATACACAATGAAAAACCTGGACTCCTAGGCTCAGGCAAACTTCTTCAGTAGAAAATATTTCATACATACTGCCCAAACATGTCACTAAAGAAATTAAGCACATTTGAGCAAAGAGTCCAGGAGTCCACATTTGAACATTTAACTTCACTGAGCAAGGACCCTCGGAATCCAGAGCTTTTTACCCTCTGGACTTTGCTCCATGCCCCTTCCCCCTTTGCTGACTTGACTTTGTATCTTTTTGCTGTAATAAAATCAGAGTTATGAGTATGATTAGATGCTGAGTCCCTTAAGTCTTCCTAGCAAATCATGCAACCCATGGGTGTCTAGGAGGACTCCTTACACACCTTCTAACTAGCATTCCTTCCTTTAAATTGTTCTCCCTCCAAAAATAAAACATGACTACGTGATTATGCTCCCTTTAAATATTTGGACTAAAACATTTTGGTACGTTCTATTACTATAGAACAAGAGTTGACGAATTTTTTTTTCTATAGAGGGCCAGATAGTTGTGTGGGCCATATGGTCTGTATCACAACTACCTGCCTTTGCCCCTGTAACACAAAGTCCAGCAGTGACAATATATAGGCCAATGAGAGTGGCTTCATTCTAATGCTGGGGTTTTGTTGTTGCTGTTGTTTTATCACTAAAAGTGAATTTTAAATGATATTCACAGATCCTAAAATATTATTCTTCTTTTGACTAAAATATCATTTAAATAAAATCATTGCAAAAATCAAAATCCGTTTTTAGCTGCAGGTCATACAAAAATAGGTAAGTAACAGGTAGGAATTAACTGTGGTTGGCTGACCACTTTTCTAGAATAAATACCTTACTGGCCCCACAATATCGGACTCCTACCTTTCCTGCTAAGCTTATTTCTCCTTTGTACTGGGTCTTCCAGCCACAGGAAACACTTGGATCCTGAATCTCTGCGCTCACTCTGCACTGGGTGGTTGCTACGCAAACCCTCTGCTTTTAATTCTTCCCCACTGATTCTCTCTGCCTAAGCAGCATTTGCCTTTTTATTTCATCTCAGTTGTCCCTTCCTCATCTCTTCCCTCATCACACCTGTAAGTATATCGGTTGACATTATCACCTTTCTGAATATTACGTACAGATTCATTTCTGCACTTCTCATTTTCAAAATTCATTTGTTGAACTATTCTATCAATACCTGTTTTATCTGCTAGGTCATTTGCTAAATAAAGGCAGGGTATAGCATATGTCACTTTACACCTTTGTATCCCTAATACCTTGTGTGGTATTTGGCACATGATTTACTCTCAATATGCAGGCATTGAGTTAACTCATACCTTTTCACTATGTGTATAGTGCTGCGCTAGATGCTAGAGGCACACAAAATCTAATTGAGGAGTTTATAGATACTATTGAGGCGGAATACAGATGTATTTTAACTGTAGTGTAGTCAGCACTAAAACAGAAATATGCATAGTGTGCTGGCAAACTGTAGAAAAGTGTCCTTAGACTTGAAAGGAAAGAGAGAGGAAAGAGTGCTAATGAGTATGGGCCTTGACTGCATTTTAAAGACTAAGTAAACATTGATGAAATAGATGGCTAGGGAACGACTTGAGGAAATTAGAACTAGAGGAGAATAGAGACATAAAAAGACATTTTCAATACAATGTAGAAAGAGAGCATGACCCCATACCTCAACTTCGGGAATCAGGAAAGTCTTCTGGGAAGAGACCACCCAATCTCTGGCGTTAAAATTGAATAATAATTGGGTAAGTTTTCCAGAATAGCAGTGCAAGGAGATCAATGACATTTTCTTTAGTAAAATAACCATTTTGCTGATGAAAATTAATTCTTAGAATGCCATTAAAAGTCACTGGAAATAGTCCTAAGGGCATACAGATTATAAATAAATATTGATTCAAAGCAATCTTCTAAATTTGCCCTGGCTGGTGTGGCTCAGTGGATTAAGTACCAGCCTGCAAACCAAAGGGTTGCCAGTTTGATTCCCAGTCAGGGCACATGCCTGGGCTGCAGGCCATGTCCCAGTGGGAGATGCATGAGAGGCAACCACACATTGACATTTCTTTTCCTCTTTTTCTCCCTCCCTTACCCTCTGTCTAAAAATAAATACGATCTTTTTAAAAATCTACTAAATCTTGTTAAGAATAGTAACCATGCCCTCCTAATCCTCCCCAGCTCTATGTGATAGAAATTCTATACTGAGGGCTCTACTTTAAGAGAGTGAAGCCAAGAAGATAGGTTCCCTTCCCTTAAGCTCCCTGTCTTGTAGCTATGGTTTCATCCAGTCAGGGGCAAGCAAAGAGTCATTATTTCACCTAGGACTGCTCAGTGAAAGTTCTATTGTGTGTATGACAAAGCACGTATGTTGAGGCCTGACCCCGCCCCCACTACCACCTACTCCAGTCACTCATAAGGTGGAGGTTGCTAAGGGAGAGACGAGCTAACAAGACCAGATGCTACCACTGCCAGGCGTGCTGCCGTATAGAGCCATGGGGTGCCGTTCAAGAAGAAATATGCAGTTGCCCTCAGTGCCAGCACAGGGGTAAGGGAATACAGGTTCTGCCCAAGGAGAGAGGTAGACCTTCGTAAGCATGATGAACTCTGCAGGGAAGTAAAAACAGTATTACAAATTAACCAAGTGAAGAGATGCTAGAAAGAAATGGTAGGAAAGAAAACAGAAGACAAACACAGATTGAAGTAATGGAAAACTACAAGAAGGCAAATCTTCAATGGTTCAGTGTTCAGTGTGGATGAGGCGGAAGGAATGAGCCTTGCAAACCATACTAAGGAGGTTAGACTTAGTCCTATAGATGGGCAGGTATTCATGGGCTTAGAGGTGGAATAATGGGCAAATGTATACCTTAAACAGGCAGCCCTTCTTTTGGCAGTGAGGAAGATGGCTTGGAGAAGGAAAGACTGAAGGCAGTAAGCCCTGCAGGTAATTCAGGAATGGAAAGCCTGAAGTGACACTGAGAATATAAAGATGTAGAACAATATTTAGAAGAAATATTTACAATCGCTTTTTCTGTGGTTATAAATAAATGTGCAGTCATGTTGGAAACATTTTTCTGCCTCTTACTGTAGGCCTCTGAGTTCCAGAATAAGTAAGATCACCTGCTTCATTCCTTTCAGGTTTTCCTATTATGAAAACAGCGGGGAGGAGGGGAGAATGATGCAGAAAGAATGCATTTTGACATCCAATTATATCGCTAATCTCTGGAACTCGCAAATAGGAGTCTGTTCAGGGAAGTGTGCTTCTTGCCAGTGACATCTGACAATTAATGCTAAAACGTGGTTTCCAGCTTGCAAAGGACTTAGGATTTCAACTGCACAGATTTAAAGAGAAGAACTGGCACTCATGGCTTTCCACAGCAGTGTGCTCAAAATCAAAACTTTGCTAAATGTAGATATGGGCATAATGTGTATTAATGGTGATCTATCCCTATTAACCTTAAATTAAATTCAGCGCAGCTACTAAATAGCAAAGTTCAAGCCCTAATCATGGGATAGAAGACACTCCAATGTCTGACTTAGGCACATCTTGCCTCTCCGACCCCAGGTCTCAGCTATAGCCAGGTCACTACTACCTTCCTTCACTCTTGCCAAGTTCAAACCCCCCATGCTCTCTCATGCACTGGGCTGTCTGATCATGCTGTTCCATCTGCCTCCAAAAAAACCCCCAGAAACGTCCCCAATGTTTACACCTGCATAAGCTTTCCAAAGTCAGTTGAAACCTCAGCTTTCCCTCAAAATCTGTCTTAAATGCTCCATCCATAACACCACACCCTCGGCCACACCCAAAATTGATATTGGGTTTTCCAATATTCCTCCTCACTACTTTGTATCAATTCTCACATACGGCAGTCTGTCCTTATGTGTGTACAGATGCATATTTTACAAGTATGTTTATGTGTAATTATGCATAAATGATATGCACATATTTAAAGTTTTTCATTTAATTGAAATTTGTATAAAATAATGTTTGAGGGCAGGGGGTCCTGAAGTCAGTGCCTTCATCTCATAGAGCTGTCTGCAATCTGTGGTTGATACCAGTAGAACTGACCTTGAAGCAGTAGTTCCCACATTTTTCTTTACATTGAAATTAAGTGAGAAGTTTCAAAAAGTACTTTATATCTTTACTCCATCCCTAGACATCTTTTAAAATAGGCTGAGGGCTATTAAAAATGTAATAGCTTTATAGCTATTAAATGACTAAATAATTTAATTTCTGGGCTTTAGAAATTTAAAAGTCTCTACATGTATCTGAGTATGAAATCATTGCCTTAAAGATTTGGTGTGAACATTATGTGATCACACATGTGTGAGTTAGTACCACATTGCCCACCAAATACTAGATATTTAAAATAATAGTTACTGCCCTGGCTGAATTGAGTGCTGGACTGTGAACCGAAGGGTCACTGGTTCAATTCCCAGTCAGGGCACATGCGGGCCAGGTCCCTGGTGGAGGGCACACGAGAAGCAACCACACATTGATGTTTCTCTCCCTCTTTTTCTCCCTCCCTTCCCCTCTGTCTAGAAATAAATAAGTAAAATCTTTTAAAAACAATAAATAAATAAGAATAAAAAATAAAACAGTAGTTGCTATTATGATTTGTGGGCATTTTTGAATGGGAAAAGCATGTCACTTATTTTTGTTCATGGTGCATATATAGGTGAGATACTTAAAACAGGGATGGTAGAACTCAATAAATCCTTTTGGATTAAATAAATTAGAACAAATTAATATTAGATGAACTTCCCTCAGAACAGGAGCTCGGGATTCTGTCGGGCAAGGTGGCACATAAACAGGTAACCACCGTGGGACGCACAATGGGACAGCTGAGCACAGAGCACTATGAACGGTGCAGAGGAGAATCAGGAGAATGAATTTTCTCTGAGTGAAAAAAAGAAAACAGTAAAAATGACAGAAGAGGAGGATAATAAGAGCTAATTTTTGTAATGCCTTTGATTCTCCTCTAGGTGTTGCACAAAACTATGAATGCTCTGATTTTACGCATTGAAGAAGTTAAAACCCTGCAGTTGAAAAATTTGCCCAAAATTACCCTCATTGGTGGCAAATTCAGGATTGATTTCTGGGTCTTTTATACCCTAAATTCAGAGTATTTAACTGGCATGATGAACTGTAAAAACCAAGAATTGCTATACACTTCTGATCAAAAGACATTTATATGGATTTCTTACACAGAAATCCATGATTAAATGGCATAAGGGATTGCACACTAACTACTTGGGGTATGTTTCCATACCCATCAGTTGCTCGGTTCTCACTTAATAAATATTAAAAATAAATTACAATGAGCCCTGGCTGGTGTAGCTCAGTGGATTGAGCGCGGGCCTGCGAACAAAAGGATTGCGGTTCGATTCCCAGTCAGGGCACATGCCTGGGTTGCGGGCCAGTTCCCAGCAGGGGACATACAGGAGGCAGCCGCACATTGATGTTTCTCTCCCTCTCTCCTTCCCTTCTCCTCTAAAGAGAAATAAATAAAATCTTTAAAAAAAAAAATAAAAAAATAAATTACAATGAAAGAAAAATGATTGTTCTCTCTTTTTCTATATGTGTGCAATTACAGTCTATGATTAACATACTTTTCTCTTAACACAGAAACTAACTGGATAAAACTTCAAAATAAGAAATGATCAGGAACAAGTATAAAGAACACATGGACAACAACTAGGGGAGTTAGAATTGGGAGGGAGGTGGGGAGGGTTGGGGTAGTGGGCTGGGATGGGGGTAAAAGGCAGAAAACTGTACTTGAACAATTAAAATTAAAACAAAAAAAGAAATGATATAGTTTACTGTGCAAAATTTTGAATGAAAGTTCTATCACTGTTTTGGGAAATCCTATCAGCATTAAGAAAAATAAAACCCAGTTATGGTATCAGGGAAAGCTTGGTAGAATTATGAAATATAATGCATTGCTAGTCAACCCCTCAGGGTGCCGCAGCACCTTCACATACAAGTGCTGGAAGAAAATGGACTTTCCATTTTCCTCAAATAATGAGCGGATTCATGTGCCCAGTGAGATATACCCTGTGAATTACATATGTCGCTCTTATCTAAACACAACAGTTCCTCTCAATCCTCTCTCAGGCTTGCCTACAAGCAACATGCAAAAGGAGGATAAGTTTATCTATCTAGTTCTATTTGCATGTACTTCAAAAAACAATCTAGAAGAGAAGATGAAGGCAACCAGCATTTGCCAAGCACCTACTAGGCTGCTGATTCACATTACCAATCTGTACACACATCATTTCTGTAGTGTAGTGATGACTTCCACTTTGTAGTAGGGAAAAGAGCTTAGATAGATTATGCAATACCTACTTAAGAGTAAGAAGAGCCTGGGTTTTATCCTAGCTTCTTTTAGAACCACAAATACTTGGTTATCAATATTATGATCAAAGGAAAGTAATTTTTTCTTTCTGGAAAAATAATAGCTGATATTTGTGCCATTACTATGTGCCAGAAGACTATAAGTTGATATTTTCCTTGTATCACATCATTAGATTCTAAAAAAAAAAAAAAAAAAAAAAAACAACTATGATATAAAAGCTAACATTAATCTCATTTTATAGGTGAGAACAGAGACATTTTACTCACCTCCGAATCTGTAATGAAATCTACAGTATTAAATGGAGAGATCTGAATCCAGAGTCTCCGCTGTTAAGTGCTGCCTCTTGTGTGGGTTGAAGATGAAGATGGTGAGACCAGTTTTGAATAAAATACAGGCTCAATAAATGTTTAAAACAGGTAAGACCGACCCAAGGGCTTGCATTTTTTTCTTTATTACTCAGAATATTGTAAGTCTGCCTCTCCTTTCACAGCCTAAGAGATGGCTTTAAATGAGAAAACTCTTATACCCCATTAAGCAGCAATACAGTTTCCAGTCTCATTAAACTGCTTATTAAAATGCATATGAAAATATTAGACTGTGATGTGTTTGGGGGAGATTTATTTCCTGAGTATATTTGTACACATCAACCTCCTTTTCCCTCTCATTTTGTCCTTCATTTACTTTAAAGTCAAAAGAAATTTAAGTTGACAACTGGTAAAAAACAAAAATAGAGGTAGAAATAAGTAAAATGGAACCAGAAACTGCAGGCTTCCCGATCAGTCAGAAGCGCCTGCATGGTGTTCAATTGTTGCCGGTGTCTGCCTCACCAGCTAGAAAGATAACCCATTCAGGACCAATGGGAGGAGATCCAATTAGACAGGGAGGATGATTTCCATATACAAGCCCGCAGGAGCTCGAACCTTTCCCCACCAACAAAGGGAAGCACTATCCACAGAAAATATTGATACTTTTCTCTAAAAATTGTTAACAACGCCATCAATGTCTTTCAGGGTTTGTCATGAGCTGTCTTCCCAATCTTCTCTCTTGCTTCCTTCCACACGCACCAGCGTGTTTCAGCACATTCTATGACAGTTTGTAAAACAGCAGTGCATGTTCAAACAACCCTACCCATGCCTAGACTGTACTGTTTTGTCAATAAAGACAGCATTTCTCACCTACTCTTTGATGCTCCCCTTCCTTTCCACAAATATTTACTGAGTACCTAGCAAATGCAGTCTTTGGTGCAATGCGTTCAGGACCTAATCCAATGTCACTCTTCGTGAAGATTGTCCCAAAGTTTACTGAATTTTGAGTCTCCCCTCACTGACCCCTGCCCCAAAAGTGGAAGATGAAGTGCTCATGAAATCCCTGCCATGTGGTAATAAAATTAGTTATAAGGTAGCCTGTATCCCTTACTACCCAGAGGGCAAAGAATTTGCCACACAGCTGGCTTTGTCTTTGTTATGTGTGCTGCAAGATGTCAGCTGTGATGGGGGAAGAAGGACATTAAATAATAAACGTAAATACTCTCTTTCAGAGGTCTATATGCAAATGAAATGCTAGAAAGTTAAGTGAAAGGTCTGAAAGGGAACTCAGATCACCTGATTTTAAATACTGGTTCTTTCAACTACACCATGTCTACAGAATTTTAAGATTAAAAAAAACAAACAAACAAACCTTGCACATCGGATATATTAAATACCTAGAAACTTACAAGTGAAAGTGTGGCCCACAGACTATGGCAGCCAGCACACTCTAGGGTAATGAGATACGCAGGAGCCCCCTACACGTGGTAAAATTACGAAGCAGCCAGAACATTCTTAGTTAATAAACAGGGGATTATCGTTAAAACAGCTAGAATTGAATAGAAAATGTCCAAGACTACATTTGATTGCTGCAGGGCTCTTACCAACTAATGTAACGTTAAAATCCAAGTACCCAGCACATAAAAGGGCTCACATAAGTGTGAATGGCGCTATATAATCGCCATTATCAACAATGTATCTGAAGAAAAAACAAATTCAGCAAATGAAGAAAGGAGTTCATTCAGTTAATATATCCTTTCTGTTTAATTTGAAACCAGAAGGGAATTCAGATAGCTACTTTTTATATTACTTTTAAAAATTTACAGATTTTAACAAATACATTAGTATATCAGCTTATCAAGTTTGTTCAAGATAAAACCAAATTGCTATAGCCAAGGCATCTTATGCGTCTGTTTAAGATAAGAGACAATTTTCATGTTATTTCTGCAAACAACGTGTTCAAGCCATTTGAAAAGAGAATGAAATCTTTCATATCTCTGTTCCCAGACGATGGTCAACAGCAATTTTGTTAAGAAACTATTGAGTTCTTGGTCTTTATATCAATTTATTTTTAATGAAAGTAATCGTATAAACATTTTATCAGGAAATATGTATACCTCAGCAATTTCATTTATGCAAAGCTATTATGGCCTTGGTCCTTGATTACATATAAGTACTAACAAAAATGAAGTATTTTCTCTTCAAACTGTTCTTATTTTTTATTCATTTCCAAATGAGTAAAACAAATACCTGTGCCTGAAATGAAGGGGATGCACTGTTCTTCCCCCTGGCTTCCAAGGAGGTTCTAAATTTTAAAGGAGGAAAAAAAGTCTTCAATGTGGTTTTACACAACCCTGGGACTGCAAAGTATGAGGAATGTGACTAAGAAAACAATTGTTTAGACTCTTGAAATGTGATCTGCTATAACCTGGAGAAGTAAATTATCCTCTGCAAAAAAAAAGTCAACTGACCGATAATGAAATGTATGTAAAATATTTTGTAAAATTAATTTGCATATTAATCTCATTTGATCTTGCTAAATAACTTTGAAGTGTGTGTATTTATCTTATTCATAGTTTTCTGGCAGAGGGACTGATACCCAACAAGGCTAAGTGGCCCCTTTAGCTCAGTTTCCAGGTAAGCGAAAGAGTTAATAAAGACCCCCAAGGCCCTGACTGCAACTGTATGTCTTCTTACCATCTCGCTGCACATCTACTAAGGAAGAAAAACTGGACAAAATAGTCAGTAGATGATGCTTAGGACTGATATAAGTAAGAAGTTTTATGCACAGATTAGTTCAAGTTGTAGAAGAGACTTTTTAGAAGGGTCTTGTTTTGTTTTCTTCTTGCAGCAAATGCACATCTAGAGCCCATAGGAGGTGCTTCTTCATTGTGCTCAGTGGCTGCTCTAACTTGTTGCAAGAAGTACTGACTAAGCAAAAAGATTTTACCCAAAACATGTTCATAGAGTTTCCACATATCACTTACTATATCCTGTATGGGTATTTTCAGCCTCGGGAAACTTTGACATTTCTATTTCTGGTGGCAGAGTAGCAATGGTTAGAGGCAGGGTAGGAGGATATGCTACTTGTGACTGATAAAAGAGGAGATTATACAATTGGGGAGAAAATGAAAAAATGTGCATGGCTGACTAAATTTTGGCTTCTGGCTAAGTAGCGTGAGCTCAGAGCACTGGAATATTTTTTATTACCTATTCAAATATTACACTCCACTTCACCTCCCAGTTTATTTCACTGATAGTAATTAACTGAGTTCCACCCTTGACTAAAGCCACAAGGTTTCTAGGACTTAAAAATCAATTACAACATGAACTCCATTTTTCCTTTTGAAAGGATGTTGGAAGAGTAGATGCAGAGACTAGAAAAGGCAAACAGATTCCAAGACTAGAGAAGGAACCAAACAAACAAAAAAAAAGACTGTGGGGAAACGCATTAGAGAGATGAGCCTGGCATGTTTGTGGGAACCAGGTCAGCATGTAAAAAAAATCACCTGCAATTGGGAGTGAGAAGAGGGTTCTGGAACAGTCAGAATGTTGTCAGAAGGGAAAAAACCCACATCAGAATGTTGTGAACATTAGTCATCTATAATGAACATCTATAAACAGGGGCAGAGCTGGCAGGGAGAATAGCCAAGATCGTGCAAGAGACAAGAATGAAAAGTGTTCCAGGACCCTTCTCACGTGAAGGTTCTACGTTCCTGAAGATGCATGTAATAACTTGATTGAACTTGTTTCTCAAATGGGGTCTGTGCAGTTCAAATGAGGATGGTGGAGACTGACAGTGTTGAGCTCTTTCTCTAAGAGACCTACTAAGGGAAATAATTGAGTTGGTAGTGTTGCCATACTGAAAGACTCCCAGGAGGTACTACTCAGGGATTCTGTTCTTGCCTTCACAAACTGCACATTCCTTTGTGTAAACCATGGAGAACTCTTCTTATTAAAATTTCTCTAAATTATGTCTGTTTTAGCAACTTTCTATGCAGTTTCCTTTGGAAGTAATTGGCTTCTTCTCTTTTGCAGGCTTTCATTAACAAACACCCTGGTAACTGAGTAACAACAATGATATGTACACGGAAATAAATCAAGTCAATTCGTGAATATGCCTCAGAAACTTCTCATGCCATGACAAAGGAGAGCATCTAAATGTGTTGCTAAAATGTGCAAAAGGAGAACAATACCTTGCTGTTGTTTTCTGAAATTACAGTTGGCATCAACATTAAGGTAAATAACATAGAAAGCAAGACATTGTTTAAAACAAAATTGAATGAGTAAAATCACTGTATATTTTCTTCTCTCCTTCTTATTATCTTACATTAAAAAGTGTTTAGAATAGAGACACTAGTGTAATGTTTCTATACTTTAATTAGAGATGAAAAGCTGCTTGAGGATGCAGCTTGTTCCTGAGCAGTACTTCCAAGGAGCTCAAATTCAATTCTACAACAGGCTATGATGTCTAATCTACAATTTAAAATCTAAGGTGAGTTCTTAGGAACACGTGTTGAACTTGCAGTGTGCGCAAAAGAAACAGATGTCTCACATTTAAAAAAATTAATGCGCTGAAAACAGAAGTATATAGGACCTAAGAAACCAGTGCATCATTGGTATTTATTGTGCACGG
Source organism: Glossophaga mutica (assembly GCA_039655065.1). NCBI lineage: Eukaryota > Metazoa > Chordata > Mammalia > Chiroptera > Phyllostomidae > Glossophaga > Glossophaga mutica. The sequence continues at coordinate 29,313,905 of CM077308.1, forward strand.
AACTGAATTGGTCATATCTCAGGCAAGTCCCCCGTGGAGTGATTTCCCCAGCAGTCTCACGATGGCACCACTGCTCCAAGCAAGGAAATATGCAGAATCAGCCAAACCTAGTAAAGGTTGGGGGTTCCTCTCAGTGAGAGGACAGCTTGCTAACCCGTAACACGCAAGCAACAAGATCAGTAAGGCAAGTGGTTGGCAGGGAGGTCAGCAGTTCAAGGGTCACCCTACCCTCTCAGACCCAGGGAGAAAACTTCTAGGGTTGGTCTAAAGTTACTTGTCTTTATTTTGATTTTCTGCACTAAGATGACCACCTGTGCTGTATTCTCTTAATATTCCTTAGTTTATAGACTACGTCTTGACAGTGTCTTTGCAGATGAATAACAATTATTACCTACTGGAACAGTAAGACAACAGCGAGCAAGTCCTGCAAAAGTAGCTTTCAAGAGACTGGAGAGTGGCTTCATATGTACGGGCAAACTACAGAAAGCTCATCCAGGGGTGGCAGGTAGGTTTATATTGAGTACCAACTATGACTAACTTTGGGGAGCTGCTTCAGGTCGTGGAAGGGGAATGATTTTGAGGCTAGACACAAGCTCAGTGGGAAAGGGTACCGTGACTCATTAATTAGCTAGATGGGGAATAGGCATAGAATGTGAAATGGGACACACAAAGGTATTCACTTTTAAAAATGCATTTAAATTGTTTTGTTTCCCTATGTGATAGGCCACATCATTTTTTCAAATCTTGAATTATTGGTAAATTTAGGTAAAATGATAAAATTTTAAAAATATTAAAACTGTAAGTATTTTATAAAGCATTTCTAACATAATCAATAGTGTGGCAACTAGAAAATACACCTCAGTTTTCTCATAAGTGAACAGAGTAAGAAATAAAAAAACAAACTTGGAATGAGCGTAGTGTTACCAATCCTAGCCAGAGAAAACTCTGTTTACCATTCCCTAAAAGCGCTTAGAATAATAGAAGGTTTAGGCCAATATTCAAAGCAATGGTTCTTAAACTGTTAAATTTGGGTGCTTACAGACAATGTGATAATCTGATAATTTATACAAACTCCTATTCAAAAAACTGCCATCCACAAACTATAACAATTTTGAAAAAGTTTTGAGTCAATATCTTCATGTAATGTGTCCTTTGAATTCAAATCAGGAATCAGGAATCTTGGTCAAATGGAAAAACCGATTTGCTCAGTGCCTCACAGGAAACACGTGCTCAATCAATTTTTTATTTTCAACAAATTAATAAATGTGAATTCAGGAAATGTGTATTGAATTTGCACAATCATAGATAAATCACTTTAAGATTCTGGGCTTGGTTGCTTTTTAAATATTGTATTTTTAGTGATTTCTGTATTTGGGATATTCCCAATATTTTTTGGATTAAAATATTTATTAAATTTAAATTTGTTAGAACTTCTGATAAGAAATATGTTTCCTTTAAAAACCACATCTGGTGAATATTTTTAAAAAATAAAAATAAATGAGGCTAGTTGGATTTTGTGTTTTTAGCATAGAAGCAACAATGTTACACAAAACAGTCAGAGTGCCAGGAAGTCTCCTCCATCAGCCAAGGTGGTGGCAGGGGGAGTTTTTCACACTGACTGCATGAAAACCTAGCAGCATACGGGAATAGAAAGGAAAGCCCTTCCCCCTGCTCCCTCTGGTACCAGACTGGTGGTACCGGTGAAAGCAGGCACATGTGCTATAGAAGTCAACATTGCACAGGAGGAGGTTCTGGACCAGAGGCCTGTCAGTCTAGCCTAGCAGAAAAAAGGGACTGGTGGGAAGCTGGGCCTACTCAGAGTGTGCAAAAATTTGGGAAGCTGATTGGTCATTTTGAGAAAGCACCGGGAACTCCCCAGACCTAAATTAATAGAATCCCAGGGGAACAAAGAAGATCTCTCTCTTTCTCGTGACCTGAACTTGCATGGTGCACTCGGCAGTTCTCTCCATGAGCCACGTGGCCTAAATAGTCACATGGCCCAAGGTCTCCAGGATGGAGCTTCACTATCTTCTACCTACCTGCTAACTCACTACTACTTGCATTTGTGTGCTCTCTCGCCCGGGAGCATGTAACCATATAGCTGTGGCAGCTGCCTGGCCCATGGCCATGCCTACTCCACAGGCAGGCTATAGGAGGGCGCTGAAATGGACAGAGTTGGGAACAAGCAAAGCTGCCTGAATGGGGGCTGTAACCACTTAGCAGCTGCTCGTAGGCTCCAAAGGACTGTACTTTAAAATGGAGCAGGAGCCCTGGGCCTTGCTGAGGACTGTTAGACTTTTTCCATGGCTGAAAGAGGAGATGGTCTTTGAGACAGGAGCCCACCCTTCTCCCACGTCACAGAACACCTGAATATGACCTCTTTCCTTTGGCACCAGCATCTGCCTTACTAGTTTGGCTTTTGTGGTGATAGGCAGCCAAATCTCCATTTTTTTTTCTTTAGTTACAACAAGGCTGAAAAGTTAGGTTGATTTAGACAATATCAATTAGTTTTCTCCTGTTTTCTTTCAGAGAGCATGCCCTTATCCAATAGTTTTTAAAACTCCTAGAGTGGATCACAACAATATAGGGAGCCAGAAAAGAAGTCTCTGTTCCAAACCGGTGCCAATTCAATACTGAAAGCATCTTATTTTTGAAATAAAAATTATGTTTTTAAAGAAGTGCACTGAATTTAGTTACCAACAGATAGTATGTTGTTTAAGTCATTAAGTTATGTTCCTATCTATGTATTTTTACAAGTCAGATCTTTGAGTGCATTAAAATTATTTTTGAAAGTATAATATATAAATCATTCTAAGATACAAAATAGGAATATAACAAGGGCAAACGTGATGGTGGAGTTACAGACTTAGATTAGAATTAAACTTCACATTTTTCTAATGCTGTGATTTCAGACAACCCTCTCAGCTTCTCTGAGTGCTATCTTTCTGATCCATGCTGAGGTGGCAGAATTACCTGCCCTGATTAAATTCATCATTTATGTTGAGGTACAAAGGGATGATTTTGAAAACCTCAAAGTTATTTTGAATTATGTAAGAAAACACAATGAGTAACCCCTTTAACCAATTCTGTAAGGTGCCTACACTTTTAGGGCCAAAGCTCATTTAATTGGACATGAATCGACACAGAGCAAATGGCATTGAAAATGCTTTGTTCATTAAAATGGTTTACCATGTAAATGAGAAAAATGTAAGTTAATGAGAGACAGATGTATGAAAACTACATTTAATTTACACACGGGTTTAAAATTAAGGGGCAACTGCGTCACAAAATTGAAGTCATCAGAAATAATTTGACATTTGTTGGTGGCCATACACAGAAATTCATGCAGCGATGTTTCTGTTTGCAGGAGCAGACAGCTGCAGAGAGAGCATGTTAAACACATGTGGTTTCTACAGGAAATACCAAGGAAAACACATGCCATTTTGATGGTTGGGTTTCAGGGGAAAAAAGGATACAGCTGGTGAATCACCAAATAGACCAGAATTTTGATACAATGTTATAAATAAATGTTACAGAAACAGTTATCAAAGGAATGACTTATACATCCCTGTCCAATAGACTTGATCCATAATACTCCAGCAAGTCAGTTGCATTTAAAATAAACAGAATAGAACAGTGGTGGTTTCCATTTGTGAATAAATTTGCTCAGCGAGTAAGTACTTTGGTGGCTTTGAGTGTCAATTCACTCATTGCACAGTGAATCCTACGACTCTTCCTCTCTGTCTCAGAGACTGTGGTGAAGATCACATGAAACAATGCGCTGGGTCAGCATAACATGCTAACATACGTGATATTAACTGCATGTGAATTAATGTCATAAGACATGATTTTATCATTAGACTAAAAACTTCATATAAGAACTAATTTAATTGTTTTTCTATTTTATTTCAAATAATGAAAGGCATATGGTATTATTAAATTCATTTTATTCAGTAAGTAAGAGCAATAATCACAAATCCGGCATCCTTCTGTGTAGGTCTGTCATAGTCTTTTTTCATGAAACAAATAGAAAAATCCAAATTGAATGTCTCAGAATGTTGGAATGTAAAGGAAAGAATGGATATGGGGAACAAAAAAAAGTCCATTCATTTGAAACCTAAGGACAAGATATCAACAGAGAGTTCATAACTCCAAGAGGACAAAGCAAAATGGAATACTCAGTATGCACTGCAACAAGTAACCAACGTTCGACAAGGACACTAGGAAGCACAATGGGGAAAGGGCGGTCTTTGCAATAAATGGTGTTGGCAGACCTGGACAAACATATGCTAGGGAGTGAAACTGGACCCCTCTCTTTTACCACTCACAAAAATTAACTCAAAATGGTTGAACGATTTAAGTGTAAGACTTGCATCCATAAAACTTCCAGAATAAAACATAGGGGAAAAGGTTCTTGACATTTTCTTGGCAATGATTTCTTGCATAAGAAACCAAAAGCACAATGAAAGCTAAAATGAACCAGCAGGAATATATCAAACTAAAGAACTTCTGTACTTGAAAGGAAACAATTGACAAATTGAAAAGGCAACTTACAAATGAAAAAATATTAGCAAATTGTGTATCTGCCGAGGGGTATCTAATATATATCTAAAAAACTCACACAACTCAATAGTAGAAAAGCAAATAATACAATGCAAAAGTTAGCAAAAGACACGAATGGAATTTTTTTCAAATAAGACATACAAATGGCCAACAGGAATATAAAAAAGATACTCTACATTACTAATTATCAGGGAAATTTAAAGCAAAACCACATCAAGACATAATGTCAGTCCTGTTATCAAAAAGATAAGGGATAAGTGTTGACGAGGATGTGGAAAAAAGGGAACTCTTACATACTGTTTGTGGCAACGTAAATTGGTACAGCTATTATGGAAAACAGTGTGTTAGTTTTTCAAAGAGTTAAAAATAGAAATACCATATGATTGGGCATACCCACGACTGTGTACATATGTCAATGAGATATCTCTATAGCCATGCTGATTGTACTGTAATTCACGATAACCAAGATATGAAATTAACCTATATGTCTTTCAATGGATGAATGAATAAATAAAATGTGGTATATATACCCACTGGAATATTATTCAACCATTAAAAACAAAGAAATCCTGCTGTCTGTAACAACATAGTTGGATCTGGAGGTCGTTAGAAATAATGAAATAAGCCAAAGACACATATTGTAGGGTATTGCTTATATGTGGAAAGTGTGAAAACTTAAAACACACACACACACACACACACACATGCTCGCACAAAATACTCCCTTCCCCCTAAAAAAACACACACACAAAGGAGATTTCATAGAAACAGAGAAGAAAATAGTGGCTGCCAGGGTGAGGAAGGAATGGAAAAGGGTTGACAGGTGCCAAAGCATACAAATTAGTGTTTATAAGAACAAGTTCTGAGGATCAAGTGTACAGCATGATGACTACAGCTAATAGTAGGATATTATGCAATTTAAAGTTGGCTATTATCAAAAAGACAGAGATAACTAATTTTGGCCAGGGTATGAAGAAAAGGGAATACTTATACATTGTTGGTGGGAATGTAAATTGGTAAAGCTTTTAATACGGAGAAGAACTAGATCATTCTCATCTCAGACACAAAATATAAGAGTTAAGTATGTGAAGTGATGGATATGTTAATTACGGTGCATACGGTGGTAAGCATTCCACCGTGCACGTGTGCAGCAAATCACCATGTTGTAGCCTTTAAACATGTATAATAATGTTGGTCAATTATTCCTTGATAAAGTTATAAAATATCCAAATTCAAAAAAGTAATGTATACTAGGTACTCTTACTTAGCATTTAACAGTTTTCAATAATTGTATTAAATTATCTTTGTTAGTTACATGTTCAATACAAAATTATACTTCATTTCAACGTCTCTGGTTATATTTTGCTTGCTTGCTTGTTTTGTTGATTAGGTTCCACTTACAGATGAGAACAAACATCTAAATTAAGAACAAACTGACAGTAACCAGAGGGGAGGCGGGGAGGGATAATGGAAGGAAAAGGGTAGGGTTTTCAGGAACATGTATAAAGGACACTTGGACAAAGCCAAAGGTGGGTAGGATAGAGGGTGGGAGGTGGGAATACCTGGGGTTGTGGGGTGGGAGAGAATAGAGACAACTGTACTTGAACAACAAATTAAAAAAAAAGAAATGAACATCTAAAAACCACCAGAGTGCACATTTAAAAAACCAACTATACTTCCAGTTAAAAATAATTAAAAATTTTTGTTTCTTTTCTGTTCATTTTTTTAAATTTTATTTGTATTGTTGATGCTATCAGAGTTGTTCCCACTTTCTCCTTTTGCCCACTTCCACCCATCCCCAACCTCTCCCCTTCCCAAGCCAACCCCCTATTGTTGTCCATGTCCATGGGTTGTGCATAGACATTCTTTGGTTAATCCCTTTCCCCCTCCTTTTCATCATAGTGTAAACTGAAGTCATAATACCCACATATACATGTGAATCCTCACATATTTAAGCCACTTTGGCATGAAAAATTTTCATTTAAAGTTTTATGAAATATAATTAAAGGACTTTTTATGTTTTAAAATTGTGTGCAAAAGTGGGATATATAATATATAGTAATATATATATGTGTGTATATATATATTAATCACAAAGCCTATTATACCTAAAACACCTAGATTGAAATACTTCAAAATACTGTGTTTCTTCTTAGTGATGGTATTTTAAATATTATCTCTTCGCTTTATACTTTTTGACACTTTTGAAATCCGCCTACAATGAAAAAATAATATTTCTGGAATAGGAAAGAAGTGTATATGCAAAAGGAAATAGAACAGCAAAATGGAGAGTGTGTGTTCCAGAGACCATCAGCTCCAAGTGCAATCAAGAAGGACAAGAAGTAACCCCAGTCCTGGGCAGTTCAGTCAGCAGGGCCTCACCGCTTTCTTTAGCAGAGAATATTCACTACTGTTGGCAGCTTTCCCCAATCAAAAACCTGCTCTCGAACATTAATAAGGATAGAATTTATCAACATGCCTTGCAGTTGTCAGCACATGACATTATTTTTTAAATAAAATTTAAGTGCTTCAGCAACAGGCATTGCTCTTTTAAAGTCTGTCTTTACCAAACCCATCAATTCTATTTAAAACTTAACAGATTCTCAGGGAAACTATCGGACAAAAAAATCTTCTTTTGTGGGCTCATTTTTAAAGGTTCATAGGTGAATTTCTGTGGTCACAAAATCATTAGGGTTAAATATATCAGTTTCTACTATCTACTGCCCTGATACATCAATATATGTATGTATATATGTGCATACATATGCATGTACGTATGCATTCATTCACTCAAAATACATTTATGCAAGACCTAAAGGTTCATTGTGGCTATAGTAGCAAGAAAATCAAATGAGTTTACCATTACTGCTATCAAGATGAGTAGATAATTACATTGTAGCAGAAACTGTTGCTTGGTGTCAGTAAGCCCCTTCCATTTTACCTTATATATAAAAAAGAAACAGTTTTTCCCAAGGGAAGCTGAAAACACTAAGAATTCACTTCTGCATAGATACATGACAAAGTTTGGAAAGACTTCTTAAAAATTTTCTCTCCTTTTTAAAAATTGTGACACTATGACTTTGTACACAGCTGGAGAGGGGCAGCCTATAGATCATTAGCCACTATCATAATACAAGGAGGAGTCAAATCTTAGAACAAGTTAGTAAATTGAGGATCATGTCATGGAAAGAAGAAAAACAAAAAGAAAGAAAGAAAGAAAGAAAGAAAGAAAGAAAGAAAGAAAGAAAGAAAGAAAGAAAGAAAGAAAGAAAGAAAGAAAGAAAGAAAGAGAGAAAGAAAGAGAGAAAGAGAGAGAGAAAGAGAAAATGTGGGTTCTTGTTGACATCGCTTAGCTCCTGAACAAGCTATAAAATTCTCATGCTTCTAGACCTCTTGTTATTTTACTTATTAAAAAACTTTCTGTTAAACAGCTTTTGGGGGAGGGTATAAGCTGAGGATATTCTAATTTACACAACTTCATAGTCTAGTCATACCCAATTCACCTGATTTTATACACAATTGTTCCTCCTAAAATTACGTGAAATAACAAGGCTTATATAAAATGTCTCATTTCCAAGTCAAGAAGATTTTCAACAAACCAACATTTCAGTAATTTCTGAAAGTTGGTAAATTACTAATCTATATTCAACAAATAAAATTTCTTTGTAATTGGAAGACTACAAAGAAATAAATCACTGAACAGTTCTCATCCTCATTTTCTTCTCCTAATTTTCCTTTCTATAACTCTTCAATTTGAGAAATTTAATTCAAAAGATTTTAAGTCTCAAATGAATTTCTATGTTTACATAAATCTGGTTGTCTAATAGTTAAAATTTACCAGCTCGATTAAGCTTGAATTTATGCTATCACATTCCTGATATTAAGATAAACTAATCCACAGAGAACAAGAAAGTTCTTTGCAAACAAAAACACATACACTTTTTTCTATTATAATTATTTATTGTTGATGACTGCAAAAAGCTAAAGCAAAACTGAATGTATGGGTTAAGATAGCCAGATCTCAAGAGTCTCAGAATGAAAGATTGAAGTGAGACAGGCCAATGTTCTATGTTTCAGACCTCTTTGTCTCATCTATTTATTTCATACAAAGTGCAGAGTGCTGAGAAGTACGGATCGGTAAGCTCTAACGATAATTAATGGGCAGTGTCTTTGGTGTTCTGAATGTCCTGTTACAACTAAGGTCGAAGGAATGGAATGGCAGGGAGCGTATTTATGGGAGAGCAAGCAGCATGATGCGCCTTGCACAGAACGAGTATTTCATAAGTATCGGTTGACATGAAAGGAATGACTTCTCATGACTCTACACCAAAAGTGAAGATGCAGAAGAAGAGAGATAACTCATTTCCTACAGTTTCCATTTTAAAAAAATTACAGGATTTTTCAACTCTTCTATAAAATGAAGAATTATACCTCTTTAAATCTGACGCTTGTAGATGGAGGTGATCACCATTGTGAAAACACTTTTAAAAGCAATTATTGCACACAAAATAATTTGTACTTAATATTTATTTAAACAAAATATTGTTTCTACAACTAAGACCCTAATATCCTATTATCCTACTGTATTTGACTCTGCAAATGTATCATAGCCACAACAATTAAGGGCACCTGGCTCTTATTTCCCATGCTCAAAGGAGATAAAAATAAATTTTTAGTTATTCTTTGCTGCTATAACAAACTATCATAAACGACATGGTTTAAAACAACACAAATTTACTCTATTAGTTACAGAAGTCAGAAGTCTAAACTGAATTTTACGGGATTAAAATTAACGTGTCGGCAGGGCTGGTTCTTTCCAGAGGCTACAAAGGAGAAACCCTCCATTTGTCTTTCCTTCCCCAGCTTCTGCAGTCCCATAACTTTTTTCCTTACTTAGGCCTTTTTGTCTCACTGTTGGCAGGACTTGTGTGATTATATTTAGGAACCAGCTGGAGAATTTGGGATCATCTTCCCATTTCAAAGTTTTTAACTTAATCACATTTGCAAAGCCCCCTATGCCATAAATGATAACATTATCAGGTACCGGAGATTACCAAATGGATCTCTTTGGTGTGGGGGTATCATTTATTATCACACCCACAGTTGATGGTAGATGTCTAACTATGCAGAGGTCTTGACTTGATTGTCTTATAAAGAAAGAAAAGAATCAATAATCAAAATCAAACAACAATAATTAAATATGAAAACCTTTAATAATAATAAGATTTATGAAGGATCTCTGGAAGTTAAGAATGTAGGTTACCAGTGAACCTCATCTCTGTACACTTACTGGATATACGCTCTCTCTAATGTAAATATTCCAAAAGATAATATTCCTCGATGCTGAATTACAGTAATTGGAGGTTACAAAGGGACTTTTAATACTTTGTAATGATGCCTGCCTTTGATGAAGAATGTACCCAGGAAACTGTATCTGCATTTATCTCCATTAATTAAGTAGGTAATAAAATGAGAACATCTTAAATACAGTCAAGTACAACTCTAATTTGTGCAAACATCTGGAAATTTAAGCTAAATCATATTTTAAATAATTTACAAACTGGGCTAACAAGTTGCAGGGGGAGGGAGGAAGATTCTCACCTTAAATAATAAATCCTTCTTCCCGTAACGAAGCTCCTTCAGCTGGGCTTGGATTTTTTTTGACTGCAAGAGCAGAAACATGGATTAGTGCTTTAATTTCATCTACATTTTCAAACTTGATGATTAAAATTCTTTCGAACTTCACAAAAATGAACTTTGCTGCTAAGGAAAAGAGTCCAGTGATTTTGGAAATGAAACAGAAAAGCTGAATTTCCACTTTGGGAGTGTGACATTATTCTAGGCAAAGAGAGAAAACCAAAGCCTGCAAAAAACAAACAAACAAACAAACAAAACAAAAACATTTTTAAAAGGTAATATTAAAAGAGATTTACTCTTTCTCCTCTCATCCAAAGAATTTGAATCGCCCAGGCATAGCCAACACTAATTTTAATATGTTATTTTTGGGTTTTAGAAAGAAGGGGAGAGAGGGAGAAAGAGAGGATGAGAAGCATTGATGGGAAAGAGAGACATCGGTTGGTTACCTTCTGTGCATGCCCGCGGGAACAGCCGGCAACACAGCCCTGTGCACCGACAAGGAATCATACTGGTGACCTTTCGTTCAGTTCCTGGGACAACACCCAACCAAGCGAGACACACCAACTGGGTTGGCCAACCCCAATTTTAAATGCTAAATATATCTCTGCAATTGTATGCCTCGATTTTCACTGTTTATTTGTCTTATTTACTAAAGGAACATTAAATATGGATAAGTTTAAATTGACCACCAATTTTGTGTTTGACATGTGTTCAAGGAGAAGGCAGCCAGCAGAAGTGACAGGAGGTGAGGAAACACTTAGAATGCCAAGACGCTGAGGTTAAGGGTGCCTGCCCTTTAAAGTATGAGCTCTTTAAGAGAGCCATCACTAACGTAAAAGTGCTTGTAACAGGAATCTCTTTCAGCAGACATGTTTGGCTACCACATTGAAATACATTCTGGTAAACCACAGTGGATGAGCATGATTCCATTTTTCCAGAACAGACCCAAATCCAAACATTCTAACTTAAAAACCTCAGTCATTTGTCCCTCTACATCAAGATTATTGGTTCCAATTCTTCAGTAGAAGACATAGAACACAAACAGGTAGATTATCATAGTCACATGAAAAATGATTGAAAAAATAGTTGAGTGAGAATTTAAAATAATGCAGTCACTTTGAGAAACAACTTGACAACATATTATAAGCATATACATACTGCATTATAGGGCAATCCTTTGTAGTTGTTTACCCAAGACAAAATGTAATGTGTAGATGATTGTTTAGAGCATCTTTTTTCATAATAGTCAAATGCTGGAAAAAACTGCATGTCCATTAACTGGTGAATAAAAACAAGTCATGGTAGATCCATGAAATGGAACACTAGAATACTGTTGAGCAATTTTTAAGAAAGAATTAACTACTGAAACATATAACAGTGTAGATGGGTGTCAAATGCATTGAACCATGTGAAAGAGTCCAGTAACTAGAAATTATATTTTGTATAATATCATTCATACAATATCCTACAAAAATATAAACAAAGGAATAGGAAGAACAATCAGGTTAGTAGTTTACATTGGCTGGGGATTGATTGTAGAGATTATAAAACAGCAAAAGGAAATTTTGGGGTAATGGTAATGTTATATTTTTTGTATTGTTTTTCAAGTACACTGTCTTTATTTCTCCTCTCCACACCTCTCCCCACTGATCAACCCATTAAAATGTATATGTAAATGGATATACTGTATGTAAATTGTATCTTAATGAAATTCAATTTTAACAGTAACTGGCCATAGTGCATAATAAACACAATATCCTTCTGGTACTATTATATCCTCATAAACTCTGTTGAAATAAAGTCCTCTTTAATAAATAAAGTCCACTCTTATATTTGAAATGTTATAATTTTCCAAGCATACACTCAGTGTATATGAGTCTTCCACTAAACCAACTTCAAGTGTACCGTAATTGTTTCTTAGTATATTCAGAACATTTCTAGCCATGCAAGGTAGTCGAGTTTGCGAAATAGGAGATTATGGTGCTAATTTCCAAGTCATTATTCAATGTTGGAAGTACCACCAATTAGAGTATAAAATGGAAAGTGCTGTAATGATAGACCACTGCAAGGTTCTAATATTAGAAACATAGCTTTTCACAGACATCCTTATTGTGAGCCACCTGCATTTTGTGGTTCTTTGAATAAGGAAGCTGATAAAAGGGAACACACAGAAAACAAAATGAAATAAAAAGAAATGAGAAAAGAAGGAAGGAGAAAGGAGAGAAGGAGAGAGGGGAAAGGGTGATGAGACAGAGGGACAGAGAGAAAGAGAGAAGGCAGGAGAAGGGGGAAGGAGAGAGGGAAAGAGAGTGAGATAGGGAGCGAGGGAGGAAGGGAGGAGGAGTTTGATATATTAACAATTCAGAATTATGCAACCAAACTCCATACCCAGAAGCAGAAAGGATTTGTGGTTTCTTACAAGCTAGCAAGGTTTCATTTTCATAAAAAAAAAAAATCCTTTTTCCCCTGCTATGGTTAGTGAAAGTAAAATGCATGACATAATGCAGAGGAGGACAAGGAGCCATCATTATGTGTATATGGTTGCTACTGGCTCTAGAGAAGGAAACACACCTGAGCACTCAGCACCTTGACTTTATACTTCTACTTCAGGACTCTATATTTACCACAACTCTGCTCTTGCTCACACAAAGAGTCCCAAGTGGCCCCGAGTGATGATATCTCAGATGCAGCATCTCTCCCTTGTTATATGAACTTTATTTCTGAAACATTTCCTGGTTTTCATGGCTATCCTTAATGTTGCCCTACTGATTTCAGTAAAGAACTATTTCTGTTACCTTTCTCAACTTCCAATGCACAGCTGATTAGCTTTCTCTTCCTGTTGTTGCAATCTGCTCTCTAGGACCCACACATAGCCAAAACAGTTGTTCTTAGGAAAACATACTTTCAGTTTTTCTCCAAAGCAGTGTTGACCAGTATCCATGGGGAATGAGAGATTCCCACTACATCGGGTGTGTGTGATTTGACCAACTTCACTTTAATTCTCTCACACAATTGAAGCGCTACATTGAAGTGTCGGAAAGGACTCATTTAAACCATTTGGGCATTCGTTTTCTAATGCATACTCATACTGAATGCACGGAATATAATTTAAACTTTTCTTCATAACTTGCATTTATGATTAAAATATCAATTTTGTATCATGCACTAATTCATTCAGAAACTATAATAAAAACCTACAAGTCTTTTTCTTGCACAAAGTGAACATGAACTGCTAGATTTCCTGAGCTTAGTTATAGTTATGTCAAAACAATTTGTTAGAAATTTTCGTCACAGTCACTCATCACTTCTCTGCATCTGGTATTCTACTCTTCTAATATTCAGTGAGTTAAAAAGCAAACCCCTATCTAAATATTTAATAGGCATATGATCAGTGAGAATAAATGTATTTTGAGCGAGTGCATCTCTGCTTTGTGATGCGCGTTGGATTGAAACCCTGCTGACTGCTTTCGTTTAGCTCGTTGGCATCACTTTCAAAAATTAAATTTTCAGAGGGGTACTCTTCAAACAATTGAGATATTACAATATTGGGGACTCTCGGGCCTATTTCTTATTATTCCCATCTTAGTTTGTGCTGCTCAGAGGAAACAACTAACCCAGTGACTCGAGTCTTCTCTCCTTGAGGTATAAAGAATCACCATGGACACTGTCACCACTATCTCCGAACCACCGCTAAGAAGTACTTACTATGACCTGAATTTCTACAACATTAAATCAGGGATCATAAAGTAAAAGTAGATTTGGGTAATCAGGAGTACAGGAAATTGATTTTAGTTAAACCCAGATTAAGTAGAATAACTTTCCCCCCCGGCCTAAGAAATGCATCAATCCTTATTTTGGGGTATGTAGTGTTGAAACATCCAAAGATATCTAAAAGTTTTCTTTAGTTAATCCAATCTTTGTGTGTATGTTAGAAGGGGAAAAGTTCACTATATATTTAAGTTAAAAAAATTGGTACTAACACTGTTTCCATCCAGCTGAGGGTAGAAGAGAAAGTTGACTCACCTCTTCTGCATGGATGCCACACAGCTTGTTTCCTGACAAGAGTTTGTTTTTCAAGCTTTTATTCTGAGGAAAGAAACATTGTTTTATTACTAAGAATGACAAAATACTAAGAATTCCCTTAAATATGTCAGCCACATTGCATTTCTCTATGTTTTGTTCATGAGCAAGTCCTTTATGATATGAAACACAATGAATTTAGATAAACCGAGTAGAATCTGTAATGTAAAAGACCGTTACTTCTGTTAAATTTTTGATGTATTAGCATTAACCCATTCATTAAAAAAGATGGAACTTTCTTTGGCCTTATGTTTAACCTCTGTTGTATATTTTTATATCTTATTTTATAAAATCATGTCATAATTATAGTTTCAAATTTGCAATTGATGCTAATTTCTGTAAGCATTCCTAAAAACAGCAAGTATTTATTTGTACTACACTTGGATGCAGGTCACCTTGGACACTATAATCATACAGCCACAGACACATCGGGGTCTGCTTTCTCTTTAAAGAGGTAGTTTTCGAGTCCTCTTATATTCCTGACACCAGTTAACTGCTTTGGAAGGGCTTCTTGATACTAAGAAGCTATTTTGTCTTCCAAGCCTCATATACGTTCTCTCTTGCTTGTCTGTATACCGACAGATCAGTTAACAAACTTCTCATAATTTTCCTAGATTCTTAGGTAAATGTTTGTTACTTCTAACAAAAAAGCCAAAGGCTCTTAGCCATCTGAATCCAAGACCTTACTTACAGCTAGTTAATAATTGCTGTCTCCTTACACTTAGGTGGCTGCCCCAGTACCTGAGTACCCAGCCTCCTTTTAGAGAGGCAGCTAAAGGAGACCAGGAAACTTTGTAAAACCTCCAGGATTTCAACTTCATAATGTTTCTACAGGAGCAAACAGAGTGATGGTAAAGTACATCTGCATAATGACTCTAAGAGAGTCAATTTGATGAGCACTATGAGCAAATTGAACAAAATTTATGCAGAGTAAATGAATGACTGAATAAAAGGATGCATCGAATTTAAGAGTTCTCCACTCACAATTCTCACAGAATTTTGAACATCATTTCCTATTTTATTTTTCTGTCATGCAAAGAGGAAGTACAGCTGCCTCAGTTCAAAAGATTTTTTTTGTCTATTTTTCCACTTTAGCTATGAGTTGAAATTCTAAAATGCTCATTTGAATTTCAATACCATAATATGTTTTACACATATGAGGAGTTATCTTGATTCACTCAAGTAATGTCTTTTTGCAAATATTTGTATACATAATACAAGCAAAAGATTACAGTTTTTAAAGACTTTAATAATATACATTATTTCTATATTTAAAATCTTGTAACCATAATAATGGCATACATACTAATGTTCTAACTCTGCAGTGTTGCTCAGATTTTAGGTTAATATATTCCCTAGTTTTCTTTCTGTTCTTGTCTATGATTTTTTGACATATGCATTATTAAATATTTTTAAGTAAAATGGTCCCTTTTTCCTTTTTTATTGTTCCTATTGCTTTGTACATAGAGATATATCTCTAGAGATTTGATATGCATTTATATTTTCCACCTTTTTATGGTTATATTGTTTTAGTGGAAGACTGTTGAAATTTAAATAAGGCCTATAGTTTGTTTAATAGTATTGTATTAATGTTAATTTACCGATTCAATAATTATCACTTTCTATGATGTTACATTAGAGGTTTTGGGTAAAGGTACATAATAACATTCTGTATTAATTTGCCATGCTCTATTCTATGCAGAGAACAATATCGCAAAGTAAGAAGTTAAAATATCCAAAAATAAAATTTAAATAAAAATAAATAAGTAAAAATTGAACAAAACACATCTGGTGTGAAGATTTATGTACCAACAAAAAGTATCCACACCTGATTAACTTTTTTAGAAATGATAATAAAGTTCATATATTTAAAAATTGGTAAGTATAGTCTATACTGCTTAAAATTTGCATCTTCACTTAAACTTTTCTTTCTTTCCTTTTTGCTTTTGGTTCATTCTGTTCAATTCTGAGGTGAGAGATAAAGCAGAGAGTAAAACATCATATCACTGGAAATGTTTGCAATAGACTTGGACAATGCACTTCATTGGCACTGGGAAAGCTGCCACTCCTCAGCATGGACACCATCCAGAAATAAGCAGTGATTATACTGTGTGTCCAGAGTCAGCTCTGGCAGTAGGTAATTCTGGGCAACTGTGTAAAGCAATATGTTTCCATTAAGCTAAATGTCATTTCTAGAGCTTAAGAATTACAGCATTTCACTATTTTGAAACATATCCAGAACTGGGAATAATTAATTATAATCACCCACAATGGGGCTAATTATGGCACACAAGGGAGACTTGTCAAGGTCCATACTGAGATTATTCTTAGAAGGCATGTTCTTCAGAATATGGATGGCACAGATTCCCAGACCACGCACTGATATAACCTCTCCACTCGTAGTTAGTGGCTGTACTTCTTTAATTACAGAAAAATTATGGCTTGATAACATGTAGGCATTGAAAACATAGTTTTTACTGTTTTGTAATCAGTACCAGTACATTTTGTGTCATTTCATCTACCTTCTACATAAAGAATCTCATCTATATCAAATTTAACAGTATTTTTATAAGATCTAAAATGTAACTATGTCCAAAATGCCAGGATCCAATTATGACTATGCCTTACTTGAGGGGATGTAAATAAAAGTATATTTAAAGTCATCAAATATTTAAATGTCTGTTCTTTCTGTCTCTCTTCTACTATCCTTTCATCTAATAACCATAATTTTGAATTTTCCAATGAGAAACATTTTCCATGCTAATTTCAGGTGGCTTGTATGATACTTCCTCTACCCAGTAAGTATATCAAGAGAAAAGAATGAGACTCAAGCCCAGCCTGCCAGAGCCTTTGTTCAGATTTGGTAAAGTAACAAAAAGATAACTGATGAGACTCAAACATAAATATTTTATTTTTGAGAATTAGCGAGAAAAAGGCATTGAGGTTCATCACTAAATCAGAAGTTATCTGAGAGTAGACCTAACATAGCAGAGGAAAAAACACACTTGAGTATATGAGGTCTTTCCAGTAAGTATCCAGACGTGCAATATGAAAAATGGAGACATTTATTGAAGAAAATACAAAATACAAGAAACATTGTACATAGGACGATGATCCCTCAGTCCCCTGAAAAGTAGGCACCTTGGGACCTCGCACAGTTCTCCCAGTCATGATCAGTTTCCCCATTGTATTTTCCTGAATCTCATCAAGGGTCTGAAGTCCCTTCCCTTTCAAAGGTATTTTAGTTTTGAGAAAAGCCAAAAGTTGCAAGGCATCAAATCTGGGCTTAGCAGGGCTGAGTCACCTGGGTGATTTGATGTTTCACCAAAAATCTCTGCATGAGATGATGCATGAGTAGGCAAGTTGTTGTGATGAAGCTGCCAATCACCCATGGCCCATAGCTGTGGCATTCCGAATCATCCCAATTGTTTCCACGTAGGAGTGTTCGAGCTTATTGCAAAATTTGATGCAGATGTGTTGCTCTACTTGCTCAGTCATTTTGAATGTAATAACCACACAGTACACATGCTCACTCAATAGTGCCTACCACCCCCACTGACTAGTACAGTGAAGTCCTCATTGTTCACACATGCACATTCCAGTCCACTCTCCTTGGCTGCCAGGTTATATCAACTTTATGCAAACCTTTCTCATTATATTAACCATGGTTGGGCTTTTTCTCAAGAGGCCTTTATACAGGAAAATACTAAATTCTGGTGATGTTGGAGCCCTCTCTTCTCCTTTATACAGCCTTGTCTTAAGCATGTATTCTGGGATTTCTTATTACATTTTTCTAGCACCAGCCATTTTATTCTCTTGAGGCCATGCTTAAATCTTTTTTGCCCACCTTACAATCACATAATTCCTTCACTCTCTTAATATTCAGAGAAGCAAAGTTCATCCAAGGAACTATGATTTTATCTAATACTAATGGCATAGCTTATCAGGATGTGGGCAGAGAACATATCTATGCAATTTGCCTTTTCTAAATGTAAGGCAGATCTCACTTACAACCTGCTTAAGTAATTCCTCCCAATTGGGTGCTGTACAAATTGGAGGTGGGTTAAAATAAATGCCCCTACAACCTTCTTGGGAACCCAGTTTGTATATGTCTCAGTCCTACCTAAAAATGTAATTTATTATTTCCCAATGTCCAGATGATAAAACTCCAATGAAAATCTGGCAAAACAGAAAATCGTTCTTAAATAAACAATACATCTGCTTAATCTAGTTTTGTTTTTTTTGTCTGTGAACTTAAAACATCGTATTTTTAGTATATTTTACATGGTATCTCAAACCCAGCAAACATTCTGGGTTACAAAACAGAAAGAGAAACAAACCTAGAATATTTCTATAATCTTGCTATGTGGAAAAGTAAAAATTTCCAAATTACTGTGACTAATTTTACATAGCACTTTAAAGTAAAATTAGGTGTTAATTGGGATTTTTGTTTGCAAACAATAGAAACCAATGATGGATAAAACAAGCAAAACATGAATTTATATTTTGAGGATTGCATGTAGAATAAAGAGAAAGCCTGAGGAATAAGGCTCAGAAAATATGCAGGAACCAAGGAGGAGGCGGTATCCATAATTACAAGACAGGAATAGAGCTATTGTGACAACTAAATAAGAAGCTGTAACTCGCTGTACTTAATCACAAGGTGAAATGATGAAGTCTCAATGCATTTTCATGGTGCAAGTCAGAACTTGGGACCTCTTAGGATTGTCAAATATAATAAATTATGCAAATGTGCTTATCACATTATTTTCTGGATTTAAATAAAATACACCACTGCTGCTACACAACTGAAAACATGAGCCAATGCTGCTAAAGTGCAATTAAATGTTAACCGAAAGTAAAAACACCTGCGGTGGTATTCAAACTAAAACCAGTCATTGCTGCCTCACTATGAAAAGCATCTCCAATTTTAGAACTTCCTAAAACTGACGTGCAAAAAACCACTATCCCTGACTGCTTGAGACCCACATTTGTTTCCATTTAAATGTGTTTTTAAACTGCCTGGAAAATGGGCATGCCTTTTGAAATAGCCATCTTTGCATTTGAAAATCTTACATGCTATATTAAGAAAAAACAGAAATTATGGGTAATATGAAATGTAAGTGCTTTGCTTCAAAAATAGTGGCAAATGTTATGATGTTTTACAGTTGTCTCAGAGTCCTTTACTGAGAACATCTCAGTAAAGGGATGCGGTTCAGGACTGAGATGGAAACCATGAGTGTTTACTTTCTCAATTCTTAGATGCAATTTTTTTTCACTGTTTAATGTTTATGAAATCAGGATATGGTCTACAGTACTAGGCACTTTTTATGTAGTATTTATGGTTTCCCCAACTCAAAAACAGTTAAATTAGATAGTTTACTTTAAAACTGTTGAATCCTTAAATATAAAAATTGTTATTTCATAGTTCTTGTTTTTAAAATAAGAGGTAAAGAGGTCCACAATGAGAAAAAAAGTTTTCTTTCATTTAGAAAAGTTTATTTATCAAGAAATGAGGGAAATAAGAAACGTGTATATGGGCTTTTTATTTATTCTAAGCCACATAGAAGAAAAAAAGTAGAATTTCATAATGGACTGAGATAAATGGTTTACAAAATAGTTTTAAACTGATCATGGAGAAAAGAGAAGGGAATCAGCCATTTATCTCTATCATGATCCAAATGCAGAGCTTTTACCCACCAACAGGTGTACTCAAAGGCTCTGGAGAGGCATCTGCTGGGGGACTGACACTGTGATGTCTTTCAGCTTGTAAAGGGGTCAGCCAAATATAGGAATTGACAAGAGAAGGAAGAATATATGCAGCAGAAATTTAGATGTTCAATTAATTATGCATAGGATTCTGGTGAAAGAGTGTTATGTTAGCCATGCGGGGACCTGTATGCATTGAAGCCGAGACACTGAATGGTTAACATGACAATCACATGATCAGGCTTATTCTTTAGAAAGATAAGGAAGAAAGAAATTGGATTTCAAATTCAGAGATATATCTAATGTTTCCCCCCATATAAGTTTGAATAGCAGTTTAGGCAGTATTTTATAGTCTGATAGATACATGAAAGAGTGCTCACAATTACTAATTATTAGGGAAATGAAAAGCAAGATGACAAGGAGAGTTCATCTCACACCTGTTAGAATGGCTATCTGAAAAAACAAGAGGTAACCAGTGTCGGTGAGGATGTGGAGAAAAGGCAACCCTAGAACTCTGTTGGTGGGAATGTAAATTGGTGTGGCCACTGTGGAAAACAGAAAGAGGGTTCCTCAAGACAGTAGAAATAGAATAGCCTATCACCCAGTAATCCCTTTTCTGGGTATTTATCCAAAGAAAATAAAAACAGAATGTCAAACTTTTTAAAAAATAATGTATTTATTTATTTATCTTTTACAGAGAGGGGAATGGAGGGAGAATGAGAGGGAGAAAAACAGCCATGTGTGAGTGAAATACAGATCAGTTGCCTCTTGCACACCTCCAACCAGGGGCCTGGCCTGCAACCCAGGCATGTGCCCTCACTGGGAATCAAACAAGCAACCTTTCGTTTTATGGGACACAGCCCAATCTACTGAGCCATACCAATCAGGGTGAAACAGGATTTTAAAAAGTTACTTCCACTCTCATGTTCATTGTAGCATTATCCACACAAGCCAATATGTGGAAACAACTTAGGTATCCATGAATAGACGGATGGTTAAAGAAGACATTAACGTAGACATATTATTCAGCCATAAGAAGTAAGGAAATACTGACATTGCAACAACATGGATGGACCTTGAAGTCATTATGCTAAGGAAGATAAGCCAGAAAGAGAAAGACAAAAACTGTGGGCTGTCCCTCATATTTGGAATCTAAAAAACTGAACTTGTAGAAACAGAGAATACAGTAGTGGTTTTTAGGGAGTGGGAAGTAGGAGAAATGAAGAGATATTGATCAAATGGTATTAACCTCCAGTTAGAAAATGAGTAAGCTCTGGGGATCTAATATACAGCATAGTGATTGATGGACGGAGTTGTAATTACTGGTCTACTTAACAATACTGTATTAAATACCAATAGTGTATTAATCACTTCAAAGTTGCTAAGAGAGTAGATCTTAAATGTTCTTGCCATAAAAAAAGATAATTTTGCGATGTGATAAAGGTAGGATACCTTTAAACCTGGACAATGTTATCTGTCGATTATACGTGAACAAAACTGGAAAGTAAATCACAGGCCGCTGAATGTATGTATGTGTTTAAGCTTGTATTTGTTAAATGCTTATCCTGTGCTAGCTATTTTACAAAGTGCTTTACAAAAATTATTTCATTGTATCCTCACAGCATTTTAGAAATGACAAACTTAAGGCTTAATGATATTATTTAACCTGCTTGTGTCCACGCAACTACCAAGTGGCAGGGCTGGGACTAGTCCAGGTCCAGCAACTGCCAGAACCCATGATCCTCTCCATCACACTCTATGGTCTTTACTAATTCTCCTCTGCTTTTAAAAAACAGTGAAATAAATAGAAGTCCTGAATGTCTACTAACAAATGGACAATAACCAAAATGGATGTAAACATGGAATTGGTCTTTGAATTTTAAATTCCAAATACATGTATATTCTCCAGTCAATCTGATCCCACCAGGGAACACAATAAATTATGGTTTATAAAATAACTTCTTCCCTGGAGCAGTAACTAGGCAAAGTAACTTACATTGTGAAATTATTAGGAAAGATCAGTTAATTCACTCATAGTTACTCCTTAGAAGATTCTTCTCCTGATGTGCCCAGTTAAGACGTGAATACCTGTCACCCCCTGTTTGCAGTTCTGCTAAGAATTCCCAGTTCAATGCAGCCATTTTCTTTTCCTGGAAACACACCTGAGTGACTGAAAAAATAGTCCTCTTTCTTCAACTTTGTGGGAGAATGGAATTCTTTTTTTTCCTTTTTTTAGTTTTACTTTTTTTTTTTTTTTTTTTACTATTTCATCCAGCTTAGGATAAAAAGGTGTTTGAACATATTTTCATGTTCACATACAATGCTATGTGATTTAAGGTTAATGCCATTAACTTTAAATTTGTTTTGTTCACTCTTTGCTAGTCAGTCTCCATCGCATACAGGATGACTACAGGTCATCAGTGCTTACTTATAAGAATAAACCTGGCCCTCCCTTATTATTTATGATTTTGCTGAAGCTTGCCTAATATCCACTGTTGTGAGCAATTTCTTCCTAAAGTAGTATTAGTGAGGATCCGATGCTGTAATTCAAACCAGACAACAAAGTTTATCTGTTATACATTTCAAAGGGAGATGATTATATAATACTTGAGGTTTCTTTTTTCCTTCCAGCATCACTGGGAAATTTCTATGAGGAGGAGCAGGAAGATAGGCTAATCTTTTGCTTTTTTTTTCTTTTGCTTCAAGATTACATAGTTAGACTTATCTATGGTTTTATACATTGAATTGATTGGGACATTGATAGATAAACATTGTGATTTAGTATTACCATATACCTGATTCCATGAATAACTGGATGTATCTCAATAAAGTAGAAATGAGACCAAATTTTCTTCATATGATCCTAATCTGAATTTTTTACAGAATTTTATATGGAATTAATTCCCTCCAACCAAAGGAAAAAAAAGTTCAAATTATGACTTCAGGAATAAGAAAGAAAAAATATTTACAGCTAAAAAACACAAGTATTCAGTATACTTATATTGGTGGAAATATTGACAATGGAAAGTTTTGCTCTACTTTCAAACATTAAATAGATACGCCTATTTTATAGGTATATACAAAATAAAATAGAATTTGTACTCTCAGTGTCTATAGCTATAGTTAGGCGGAATCTGTACTGATTCAAACACCAGTTCTTAGTAAAC
This sequence comes from Glossophaga mutica, assembly GCA_039655065.1. Taxonomy (NCBI): domain Eukaryota; kingdom Metazoa; phylum Chordata; class Mammalia; order Chiroptera; family Phyllostomidae; genus Glossophaga; species Glossophaga mutica. The sequence continues at coordinate 29,337,061 of CM077308.1, forward strand.
AGTTCAGTATGATTTAATAACATTCACTTCGCTAGGATTTTACACTTCTTTTTATTGCAGAGTAATCTAGATTCTACCTGACATAATAGAACAAGTTGAGCTGTGCTGAGATGTTAACACTGGTTAGACAGTTTCTTCTGGAGGTCTGCTCTAACCATACTTGAGCTTGGTTAAAGCTGCTGGCAGCAAGTAAAGAAAATCACTTAGTATTTATTATTAAATAGAGAAGCTCAAATAGATCGACAGAGAAGTCTGAAGTAAATTTGATGCTAAAATCAAACTGTCCTTTATTTAGAGTCAAATGCATCTGCTACTACCTTTTCCTTAAGCAAAAGCTTGCTCAGTCCTATATGAAAGTTTGCTCATGTACCTTCAACATTAAGCATTCTCCCAGTATCATTTTTCTGCTTATTTAAAACTTAATAATCCTGCTACAGCAACTGTACTCCAAGTGATTGGCCATGCTGTGAGGAGAACAAGGATTGCTAGCAGACTTACTCCTGTGAAAGGAAATCGTATCAGTATTATTTCTGGCCTGTGAATGATTAATTCGATCTTGGAGAAAACATCTGTGCCCCGAGTGCATTCCGAATGCAGTGGAGGAGGCAGCTGCTCATACGATGATGCCAAGGAATTTCATGGCAACATTACCTCTCTCCATCTCAGTTTTGGCCTCTAATTGTGTCAGAATATTTACCATTAACGTCAGAGTCCTAGTTTTGATTTGATTTATTTTATCACTTATTCATTCATTCTTTAACTATTAAATCAGTACTCCTGTAACCCTTGTACGGTGGGTACAAACACATTGACATAGATTATTGATTCCACATTACTTGTCATTAGGGAGTGCAAATTAAACAGTAATGAGGTACCACGACACATCTATCAGAAAAGCTAAAGCTCAAATTGCTGACAACACCAAATTCTATGGAAGATAAGGAACAACGGAAGCTTTCATTCGCTGCTGGTGAGACTTCAAAATGTTACAGTCACTTTGGAAAACAGTTTGCCATTTTCTTACAAAAATGTATATATTTTTACCATATGATTTGGAAAACATACTCCTTGAGATTTACCCAAAGGAATTAAAAATGCACATCCACAGAAAACCTGCACACTGATACTTATAACAGCTTCATCCACAATTGCTAAAACTTGGAAGCAACCAAGATAAACTTCAGTAGCTGAATGAATGAATAAACTGGAATATCCAGACAATGGAATCTGATTCAGTACTAAAGAGGAATGATCTATCAAGCCATGAAAAGACAAGGGGTAAATTTAAATGCACATTCCTAAGCCTAAAAACTATACTGAAAAGGCTACACACTGTAAGATTCCAACTATATGATACTCTGGGTAAAAAAGTAAAATTATGGAGAGAGTAAATGGATCATCGTTTGCTAGGTGTTTGAGAGAGGGAGACATAAACAGGCAGATCACAGCATTTTCAGAACAGTGAAAACTATTTCCTAGGAGAAAACAGTTTCATAAAGGTGGATGTATGTTATGTACTTGTACAAACCCACAGAATGTATATCATCATGAGTCAGCCCTAATGTGAGGTATGGACTTTGGGTGACAAGGATATGTCAAAGTTGGTTCATTTGTTGCAACAAATGTATCATCCTCATGGGAGATGCTGATGGTTGTGGAGACTGTAGGAGTGTGGGAATATAGGATGTATGGCCATCTGTACTTTCAGTCTATCCGTGAACCTGAAACTACTTTAAAATGCAAAATATATTAAACACATTAAGTTTTATTAAAAACAAAACATATCTGACTTTACAATCTACAATACAATAGCCTGAAAATATTGGTATATTCACCATTTAAATCAGGTATATTGGATCTTTCATGTAAACTATGTATTCCTTGAAAAATAATATTAGTACAATTGCATAAACAAATGAATATTAATAAAATATTTTTTAAAGTTTATGATAAAACTACCTTAATTTTCATAGTAGCTTTACACCACAAAGAGCTCTTTGAAAGTACCTAAAGTAGCAGATTAATAATTAAAAAACTTAATATCCATTAAAATAATCAACTATATCATAGAGATTCTAAATTAAACTATATATCCTTTTTCGTACTTGCTAAAATAAAATAAAAGCAAAAAATAACCTCACTAAATAAAGAAGATATTAAAATAAGCATATTAAATAAAAAGCATTAATAAATAGATTAAATAAAGAGGATATTTGTCAGGGGGCTCCACCCACAGAGCCCCATCCCTCCATCACGGATGAAAATAAAACTACCACGACATGATCTGCTTGGGGAGGAGAGGTGGTCAATCTCTCAAAGGAGAAGGACCCAGAGCCCCTTCCTCACTAGGCTTTTATTGGGTTCAAACACACAGGAATACAGGTATGTCAGGCGGCAAGGATCAAACAATGGATAACATTTCAAAGAAATCTGAGCGCTTAATCCGAGTCAGTGTCTGTCAGGAAAGGGGGTTGCAAAACTTTGGTAGACATACTCATTTCCTCCTCGTACCCTTATCATTTAAATGAGAGCACTTTTAACAAAGCAGGTTTCACAGGACTTTAGGAATTCTTTCTTATGCCCGATCACTTGGGGAACTGCTCTGGCCCCCACAGGGTTGCACCGCCCACCATCATAGTTTCAGGCCTAAGCTGATTAGAGCCAGGAAGCGTCTTCCAGATGGAAATGAGGACTCGGGCTATGTCAGAATAGCCAGGGGGCGAGGATCCATCACACCCTCTTTGCTGCAGCCCCCCCAGTCCTTCCATGATGGCCTTCCACGTGGTCATGCCTGTCTTAGATGACCCCTCCCTTGAGGAAATCTTACCCGTCATGGGCTGACCAACCGTTGCGGCCAGAGATGAATGAAGCAGAAGCAGTACTCTTGCCAGGGAGATAAGCTTTGTCTACTTAGTGGCTCAAGTTAGGTACTTTTCTAGTGTGAATTTTCTGGTCCCATGAGAAACATGTATCACTGATGAGGGCCTTCACAATACAAAGAGACTAATTACAAAACTGGTCTAAAAGGAGAGACTGGTCACCTCTATATCAGGCATCAGAACTCTGAATTGACAGAACAGACCCAGATGAAACGGGTCTCCTGGGCTCTTACGGAGCCTGGCCATGGGGTGAGGGTTACAGCTCCTGAAACCAGGCTGAACAGTCCACAACAGATATTAATACTTTTTCAAATTGATACAATTTTACAAATGTACATATTTTTAAAAAGTACAATTTGCACAATTGATTATGTTAATCTTTTTGGTCTTTATGATATTTCCATAAAATCTACTCACTAAAATTCCAATATGCTTTTAAAAGTGTTTGACTCTATTGCAGCTGTCATTCATGTCAGCAAACATTTTCCATTTTAATTGCTTTGATGTTGGAATTTGAGTGATTGTTTTCATTATATGATTTAATATTTTGACTCCTGCTTCTAAAATTGTGGTCCTAGCAAGAGAAAATATGTATAGTGGGTGAGTATGATTTACCTTTACTGAATATTCGAAGTACTTTGCTATTAAAATCAATTTATGTTCCACCTCTTCTAGTTATTCTACTTTTTTAAATCACAAATACACACAGGGAAGTGCTCCAGCTTTCTCCACGAAGAACTCACACAAAAGCACATGCCGTCAGCTCCCTGACACACGACGCACCCCTCCTACTCACCTTTCAGACACGGAGAAATGCTCAGATCTAACTTGATCTCTGTTCCATGGTGTGGGCCTCTCTTGTGAAGATTTGTTTTACACATATAGATATATTTTTTGCAAATACTTAGCCCCTCCTTTTTATTGTTAAATATCTTTATCAAGGATGACTTTTATTTTTTATGGAATTCATTGTGGTGTCATTAGTTAATAGAATTATATAGGTTTCAGAGGTACAATTCTATAACACATCTTCTGTCTATTTTATCGTGTGTTCACCACCCCAGGTCGAGTCTACTTGCATCACCACTGATTCCCAACTTTTACCTTCTTCTTTTATTTCCTTTAAACTAGAACCAAAAATCTCTCAGGTAAAGGAAAAGTAATATATCAAACTTTAAATTTATTAACTCATCAAAGACTTGAAATAGCATCATAATGAAGAAACCCATGGAACAGTGAGGTGAGGACACTCAGACTAAGTGAATCTCTTAAGCCCACAGCAAATTTCTATGAGCCAGTGGGCCTCAAAATGTGTTTTCTGGAATAGCAGCATCCTCGTCATTTGAGTGCTTATTGGAAATACAAATTGATGGGTCTCAAATTGACCCAAGCTTACTGAGTCAGAATCTCTGATAGTGGGGTCTGGCTATCTGTATTTAATAAGACTTTCAGGGGATTCTGCTGCTCACTCACCTTTGAGAAACATGGCTGAAAGCACATATGAGAACTTGCCCCGGGTTTATACAGAGAGAATCCAATGGCATTCCATTTCTGGTTTTGTGCTCATGGCTAAATAAAACCTCTCTTGTTCATATCACTCATAAATATTTTAAGTTACCTACTCCCATCCTTTCAACTCCACCAGCCCACCTTGAGTGATTTTAAATATAACAAATTATCTCACTGGTACATGGCTACCTTCCCATGGTACTCCAGCATCATTACCAAGCAGACCTCTCAAATACAGTAAAAGCACACCCATAAATCTCACTGACTGTAGGGCCATGACGGGCTATTTCTCATAATGATGGAAATACAATTCAAACAGCCTTTAACATAAACCTTGCTCTGTATACTCTTCATGAATAATAAGTCAGCCATTCAAATAACCTTTCTATATCCACTTTTACAGACATTCCCTCAGTATTTGGTAAGGGGCTTGAAACTCAACATTGCCACTGTTTCCCTTGCAGTATAGTTCCCAACAAGTTCATTAGGATTTTGATGCCAAATGGAGACTCAGCTAGTGTTTTCCACTTAAGGTCTTTTGGCCCGGAGTTCACTCAAGTCTCTCTTACAGCCTAGAGTTGGAGGTAGGTCGTTTCTTAACTAACTTTAGCATAGTATCTTAATCATAGAGTGGATGGTTTATAGTTATAAATAATGACTTATAAATCACCCATTAGTCATAAAAGTAAATACAAGACTGCTCACTTGCAAAGTACAGACATTTCATCACGCAATTTGCATGTATATTTTTCTTTTATGGTTCTTCTAATAGCCTTATGAGGGAAATGCTAGAATGCCCATTTTGCAAGTGAAATAACTGTCTGCCCATTTTACATCACAATATTGCATTTTTCTAATCCTGAGTACTTATTTGATGCTTTTATTACTTACAAAAAAAAAAAATAAAACTGTGCTTATCTCTGCGTGATAGAGACCCAGAATAGCAGGATCTTAAATAAAATAGAAGTTCCTTTCTCTGACTTTCTGACACAAAAGTCCAAGTGCTATGACTCTTAAAAGTTGTTGAAGACCAGACACTTTCTCACTTGACATGCTGCCATTTCTACAGGGTTGCCCTTGCTTGTCTGGTCCATGATGTCCTCACCTCCATATCCACATGCAGCCATCAAGGAAAGGGGAAAGAAAAGAAGAAGAGCACGTGCTTTCTCCTTTACAGATACAACCTGGAAAGTGCCAACAGCTCTTCTGGTTATATGAACAGTGGCCAGAACTTAGGTCCATAGCCCCAGACAGCAGCAGAAGAGGCTGGGAAATGTTTATTCCAGGTGTCATTTGTGCTCAGACAAAAGTGAAGCAGAACAGAGAGAACAGCTATTGGACAGAAGCTATCGATCTTTGCCACATTTGGTCACCCTTTTCTCTCACCCCAATTCAGAACCTGGATTTTAAATCTTAAGGTAGGCCATGTAAACAGGTAAATACCAAATCTTCAGTACTAAAGTTAGAATACATGAGAAACACCTTTTTTCAGCTGCAAACCTCAGTCTACTAGCCCACACTCTGTGAATCTGCAAAAACCAATTAATTGTAAATTGTGGTTCTTGCTGCCAAGTCACTTATCCACCTGGTGAGAAAGCATCCTAGATGAAGGGCTTAGTCAAGATTTCTCACGCTGGAGTCCTCAGATTACCTTTGGAATCACCTGGGGAATTTAATAATAAGTCGGAACCTTAGTTCCTGCCCAGACTGTGTGAATCACAGTCTCTGGTTATGTAGCTCAGGAGCCTACATGTTAGCATTACTCCCAGGAAAATTGTATGCATGTTAAAAACATTGTAACATGAGAGGAAAAAAATGTATTGATTTTAATTATTTTTAGAAATTCTTTGTCTTAGCTTATGTCCTCCCATTACTAATGCCCTCTATAGTAGGGGTCCCCAGCCTCCGAGACATGGACTGATACTGGTCCAGGCCTGTTAGCAACTGGCCCGCACAGCAGGAGGTGAGCTTGAATGTAATGTAATTGAATCAACCCCCCACCTCTGTTTGTGGAAAAATTGTCTTCCATGAAACTGGACCCTTGTGCCAAAAAGGTTGGGGACCATTGCTCTACAGTATCTAAGGGATTATCTTTTTATGCTTATTAATAATTAGCAGGTGTTAGACCTCAAATGTTACAGATATATAGAACCAGCAAAAGTAGTCACACTTTCAGGTATTATCTTATATCAGCTTCTGAACAACTCCATGAGGTTGACAGCAAGACGTAGTGTCCTATTTAACAGACAAGTAAATTAAACTGACACTTGGAGAGGCCAAGAGACTTGCACAGCACCACACAGCTCTTAAGAGGCAAAGGTGAACTGAGATCTTGATCTGACCACAGATCCCATGCTCTTCTTCACCTTCTTGAAACTATCTCCCAAATAATAAGAAGGTTGAGAGCATAACCCCCAAAATAACCCAAATATGATTTCAGCTTTTCCAGCTCTGACCCATGAGGACATTCATGTTGATACTTCTGTTCTCACAGCTTACAGTATATCCTAACTAGAAGGCCTACTTGGCATTTTGTATGTTGAAAATAATATCTAAGGTCAAAGGGTTTTCCTGAGGGGAGTGAGAGGGAAGTGATACTGAATGCCTGCTCCCAGCACTAATCGAGGCTCTTCACATGATACAGGTACAATAGCGAATACTCTGAATCCCAAAGCTTTTGTCATTCCATTGTTCTGACTTATCTTATGCTGGGTTTATAGTGTAAATGATCAATGATCCTGCATTTACCTTTATTTTCTTCTAATTAAGTTCAACGACAAAAAATGTGCACTACCTAAGGAAGTTATGAATAGATGTAAGACTCTGAAATCGCTAAATGCCATTTCATTTTCACAATTTGGAAAGGCCCGAAGCATGAACAAATCTGTGCCCACACCGGAATCTTCTTGTGGTGTGCCTGCTGTGATGTGTGCTTTTAGATTGGCACTGGGGTTTTAAAGTGTTAGAGTCTGCGAATGAACTGTCATCACATCTGTCTTAATTGCATTTCCATCTGCTCATGCGGCATGCACCTGTACTTGGCTGATTAGATGAGAACAAGGGGGAAAGTCTTCCAATGCCATTCTCAAAACCAACACTTCACTTTTTAATTGACAGAGTGTTAAAGAAAAAAAAGAAAAACATGAAACAGAATCCACAAGGCATATATTTTAGTCCTAGGTCTTCCATTTACAAACTGTCACCATGGACATATCTGTTCTGTGACGTTTCTAAACCTCCATGTATCTATCTATAAATACGTCTGCCTCTTCACTATGCTAGTGTGAGAATAAAAGGAAACAATAAATGTGAAAGTTCTTTGTAAATATAAAAATGTGATTTTTTCAAATGCCATTTACTCAAATGTCATTGAGATGGAAGCATAACCTAAACCTTAGATTCAGGATTCTCTTAAATTATTGGGTTTACTGGTTGATTAAAAAATCCATCTGTGCTTCTACTGCTTCTATATGCTGAAATTACTCTCCAATTTGATGAATATAAAATGGGGATCAAAACATGTGGGAAAAGAAGACTATTGAAGAATTGATAGGTAATTACTATTTTAAATATGCTTTTTAATGCTCCAAAGTGTTTTAATCTCCTCAAATGGTTTAACAGATGCACTACTGAGTCACTATAGCCAGGGCAGGAAACAGTGCTTAGAGTAGGGAGTGCAGCTGAGACTTCAGCAAATAGAGCAAGCAAATACAGAGTGAAATCATTCCAGATGGATGTAAGTACCCATAATTAGTAGCAAACATTATGTAAAGCACATTAGAGGGAACAAACCTTCAGAATGCTACCGAATTAGACTAGCACTGGTATATAAGGTGAATTTTCAGTAATTGTAACTAATGACTGAGAAAAGTCTGCCGATGATAGTAACTACTGTGATAAAAGACACAGACAACCAACCCATTGCCAAGGGATGTGAATAAAGGCAGTGGCTGGACACAAAACAGGGGAATCAGAACAACCTGGACACTTATTATAACAAGGAGGAGGAAAGAGGAGGGAGGGGATGCAGGGATCCAGGATAAGGACAAGGAAGAGGAGGAGTAGGTCGAAGGGGGAGTAAGTCAGGAAGAGGACAACAGAGAAAACAAGAATCAGGTGTAACTAACAGGAAGTCCAGGTTTCTGTCACTTCCTTATTAAGGTGTGATAGGGACCCATGTATCATTATAACTTGGAGAAATTACTTCCCAATGTAACTTGATGGCACATTGCACATTAAAGCTCACCCCAAAATGTAGGTCAGTCATTCTCAAAGAAACGCTCATATTGACATCATAAAGTTCTGAATTAAAGAATATCTGTGCTCACATTTAAAAAAAAAACTGAAACAGGAAAAAAAATTCTTCAGTCCTGCCTGTCATGGCTCAGTGGATTGAGTGCCAGCCTGAGAACCAAAAGGTTTCCAGTTTGATTCCCAGTCAGGGTACATGCCTGGGTTGCAGGCCAGGTCCCTAGTAGGCACAAGAGGCAACCCGCAACCACACATTGATGTTTCTCTCCCTCTTTCTCTTTCCCTTCACCTCTCTAAAAATAAATAAAATGTTAAAAGAATAATTTCTCCAGCTGCTATTAAACAATTCTTAACGTGGGTTTTAAGAAATAATGGCTCTATAAAGTAAGAAAGGCATAAAATCACAAACAACTCAGTAATAAATTTGACAAACATTGCTCTTTGCTGAAGGACATCTCAGAATTCAATTTAAAGACAGCTTGATGAATCTTCAGGGGCAGACTGGAGGTAGTGGTACTTCTAGTGTAACTCAAGCTGTCTTAAAAAGCATTTCTGACAATTAAATTCAAGAATGAAGTGCCCAGAAGGGATAAATTCAGGTTGACAGCACAACTTACTGAATGGTGATTTCTGCAATCAACTAGATTTGATGACTGGTTGATAGCAGCTGATTGATAGGACAGATGACGAAATTTCAAGATACTAATTATAGCCAGATACAAAGTGATTTAAGGTCATCAATCAACAATTCCCATAGAGAAAACAGTGGTAATAACCTCACTAGTAATTAAGTCAATTCAAATTCATAAGAAATAACAGTTTTTTTTTAATGTATCAAGTTTGTTTTAAAAATTTAAAGAGAAAATGAAGTACTTGGTGAGAGAGGAAAAGTGCAAGTATAAAGAAAGGTTATTTTTAAGCACTGCTAAAGAGATGATAAATTTGTATAACTCTACTGGGGAAAAATTGATAATATATTAAGTATCTTACGAATAGTATTATGTTATAACTCAGTGTTATCATTTCTTAAGAATGAACCTAAAATAGTATGGGGGGACAAAGTACAGAGCAAAAATTTATCATCCAATATTTTATAATAACATAAAACATGGAAGCAACATAAATGTTTTCCAGAAGGGATTTTTAACTAAATAAAGACATTTATCCCATGGGCCAATTTACCTTCTCACTGTTTCTCTTACATTTAGATTTTAATCTGGGAACCAGCAAAGAACAACAGCTATTGAATTTCCTACCAATGATGATCAGGAAATCATTGATCAAATGAATATTTGCTTTCAATAAAAGATTTTAACCAAGAGTAATCCCTCTTAGACCGATTAAAATAGACCAAATTTCTTGGGTAATTCTTGAGCGAACAGCCTCAAACAAACAGGGTTTCTAAAACAAGGGAACAACATCTTTAAGAGACAGGTCTCTTGATTGAAACTAACAGAAACAGATGTTTGCTAGGAACTCATGGGAACTCAGGAGGCTGCGCAGAGAAACAAGAGCCAAGATAAGACTGTAGCTACTGTCGATGAGTCCTCCAAAATACTCTCTAAGCCTTCAAAATCCTGGCAGAAAATGTATGTTGGGGATGTTTAGGCAATATGATTGTGCAAGAGAGCAAACAGAAGGGTCTGGCCACCCTCAGCTCCTGAAAACAGAAGGTAGCAGGAGGAGGCAGAAGACTTCGCCCAATGGAAATTTCTCCAGATGGGAGAATAAGATGCAAATAGGAAAAGAGGATAGATTGGATGTTCTAAACCCCAAAATTAACGGTTTGCTACAATTGCCTCCAGGGCCACTTTGCACTGCAGGGCAATTGCAAAAACCATGAAAGATTGTAACCACAAAATCCTATTCTTTATAATGATAATATAAGCTCCCCTCACCTTTTAGGGACCGCTGGTCACTTTTCCACACCAGATTAGTATCTACTGGATCATGTTTATATGACTTTCCAGATAATTCTACTTAGGCTACTCTTGTCTATCGGGTCTTACCTGCTTGTACTCAATTATCACTTCATTAATTGTTTAGTTTATTATCTCTGGTTTTTGCTTAGCTATCTTACTAGGAATGATAGTCACTGAGTTCAGGGTGGATATCCTTTAAGAAGAGACCCAATTATCTTATTTTCTTTTTCTAACTGACTGTCAGGTTCTCAATGTTATTTTCTGCCTAGGTGGGATACCCCATGTCTCCTCCTGTCACCAATGTCTGTTAATAATTCGGAAAATCTCTGTAAAGAAAATTTCCCTAAAGAGGTGACATATCTGGAATACCAAGATAGATGTGCATCAATCTGCCTTTAATCTTACCCAATTCTAGTAATGTTTACTGAGATTCTGCTATGTACCAGAATTTCTGATTGGAACTGGGATATGAAGATGAATGAGGCCTGCCACCTGGCTTCAGTAAATAACGCGTTGTGAAATATAGACCCAGACTGAACAAGCTATACTACTCACGTGGTAAGCGCTAGTTATTGATATCGGCTAGGTTTTATGTAACCCAGAGGAGGAAAAGTTGGCATTTCTGGGAGGCTGGGGACACTTCTTAGCAAAATTAATATTTCTATTTTACTTTGAAATTTGCGGCACTAACTCTTTCTCCCTCCCCCTCCTCTTTTGCCAGTAGGTGTGGGACAGAGTATTTTTAATTCTTCATTTGCCTAATTTACCTAGCTAGCTAGCTACCTCTTAAAACTCTGAAATAAAGACTCTCTTTCACACACACACACACACACACACACACACACACACACACACACACACAGGCACAGTCCTGAACCTTTAACTCATTCTAGCATTGATTAGAGAGGAGAATTCAGAAAAAAAGATTTACCGTATCAAGAGTAGCTTAGGAAATTATGTGAAATGTGAAGATTGATTAGGAAGTAGAATGTGAGGCAACGCTAGAAAAAAAGAACAGCCTTTTATAAATATATAATGATAAATAGCTTTGTCCAAGTGTGAATGGGGATATTTAAATCCATGAGGTTAGTATGGGAGAACAAGTAGGGGTGGGGCTACACGTGGATCAGACAAGGTTAAAACACATGGGGTGAAAATGTTTTCTTGTAATAAGAAAAGAAGAAACTTTAATTTCACATAGCAGATCAATGAAGTACACACTCTCTTAAAAAAACACTCACTTATTTGCTTTGATTTAACACTAATACCATTTTACCCTCTGCAATCTTTTCTCCCTCTCTTTCTCCCCCCCCCATCTTTTGCCAGTAGGTGTGGGACAGAGTATTTTTATTTCTACTTCTGCCTAATTTACTTAGCTATCTACCTTCTAAAACTCCAAAATAAGGACTCTATCACAGGGTGGAAAACATCTCCCATTTGGGAGATAGATTACCAAAGATGGCTTGGGAAAGGTTCCAAATATGTCTGACAAAGATGCAAAAAACTCGTGGCCATATCGATGACATCTGTTATGTAAACAAATTATTGGGTGGCTGCTTGCTTTTCCATTCCCCCGATCACAAACAATCCAATTAAAAAATAGGCAAAGGTCCTGAACAAACACTTCTCCAAGGAGAACATACGAAGGGCCCATAGATACAGGAAAACATGTTCAGTATCACTAGCCATTAGAGAGATGTAAATTAAAACCACAATGAGATACCACTTCACACCAGTCAGAATGGCCATCATAAACAAATCAACAAACAATAAGTGCTGAGGAGGTTGTGGAGAAAAGGGAACCCTAGTGCACTGTTGGTGGGAATGCAGACAGTGTAACCACTGTGGAAAACAGTGTGGAATTTCCTCAGAAAATTAAAAATGGAACTGCCTTTTGACCTGGCAATTCCACTATGGGATTATACCCTAAGAATCCTGAAACACCAATCCAAAAGAACTTATACACCCCAGAGTTCACAGCATCACAATTTACAATAGCCAAGTGCTGAAAGCAACCTAAATGCTCATCAGTGAATGAGTAGATCAAAAAACTGTGGTACATTTACACAATGGAATACTATGCAGCAGAAGGAAGAAGGAGCTCCTACCCTTCACGACAGCATGGATGGAACTGGAAAGCATTATGCTAAGTGAAATAAGCCAGGTGGTGGTGAAACACAAATACCATATGATCTCACCTATAAAAGAAATCTAATGGATGAAAGAAAGAAATGAGCAAGGTAGAAGCAGAGGCATGGAAACAAGGAACAAACGACAGAGGAGGGGATAAGGGACAAAGAGGGGGAAGGATGTAGTTAAAGAATAAATACAAATGACCCATGGACATGGACAACAGGGTGAGGATTGATGGTGGAAAGAGGGTGGGGGTACTGGGCACAGAATGGGAGAGTAATGGGGGATAATTGGGCCTACTCTAATAAAACAATTAAAAATTTTTTAAAAGGTTATGATAATGGTCCCATCTAGAAACCCCTTTTTCACGAATTGGCTGGACAAGTTTTAATGAGAATTTTTGGGATCTTGTCCATGCATCAGAGCAGGAAGATTTAGATTCTACCTATGTAAACATGTGCATTTCTAAAGGGTGATATTCTCTTTGAATGAATCACCTAAGGTTCTTATTTATACTAATATTCAACTAGTTTCCCACATCTGAACTAGTTGTAATATTGGGAAATATGGAACCAAATTTCCATTTTGAAAAACACACCAAGAAGATTCATTGTTCCATAATTCCACAACTACTGACATAAATAAGTGGAGGGTAAGATGTTGGCTTTTCTCCTCTGTGTGTATCTGTGTGGAAGGAACTTATGAGGTAAGAAAATGACTGATATCCTGGAATCTTCCAGTCCTGAGGAACCACCCCACACTCCTTAACAAATACACAGCACAAGAATTAGAACAGGAAGACTATTTCTAACAGAAATAACAGGAGCATTTCACCATGAGAGGGAGGCAATCCCATTAAAGGAAATCCAAGGGCATTGCAACATGTAGCCACACCTAAAGTTAGCTTAAACCTCAGTAGCAAGGGCAGGTGTGCTGTTACAGTTTCTATTCAAGAAGACTAAGGGCTGAAGAGAGAACACCAAAACTTGAATGGCTGATGGAGAGGAAGAGAGAGCGAGACAGAGAAGTGGCTTCAGAGAAATATATAGGTGTGGGCAAAAGTAGGTTTGCAGTTGTGAGTACATGAACACAGAGATTATTTTTGCATTATTATAATTAAAACCTGCATATCTTTTTCCATATGAACAACTATAAATCTCCCTTTGCTCATGCCTATTTATACTAAACCCAGTGATCCTTTGAAATGTTATCAAAAGGAAAGAATGTGGAAAATCCTAAGAGGAGCTATTAACCTAGACAGATCATCACAGAAGTAAAAATTATACATGGCACATCCCTGGGGACTTCAAATCCGAGCTCGCTTACTCTCTGGAGTCTTCTTTGATTATGAGAATGCATGTGGTTACTATGGGCTCATAAAAAACATCCTTCCTCCTTCCTTTGGTGGAAATGTGCTCTTTTATTAATTTATCCTCTTAAAGAAAAAAGAAGAAAGACTATGGTTCATAATTTATACTCAGCCACTTAATTGGGTTGCCTAGTAACTCTTCAAAGGACTTTTTGAAGCCAGGATACATTCCTCGGCTTTTGTTGGTGTGCTGCTTTCCTGGGGAACGGGTTTTAAGGCTGCAGTTGGTACCATCTGCAGCACCTGCACACCTCAGCACGGCCTCCATCTATCCCCAGACTCATCTCCCACCAAACTCCTAGGAGTTTGGACAATCACATTTTCTAATTAAACTGAGCATTTCTCAAGCACTGTGGTTGCATTCCTGCCATTTTCTCACATTCTACTTTTCTGCGTGGATTGAAATCCTACGTAATTTATCAAAACCCAGCAAAATATAGCCATTTCTATGAGGACTTCCCAGATTTCCAAAGAACCCCAAACAATGTCCTCAATTTTATCATTACTATTATTTTGATAGATGCATCTCGCTATATATGTCAACCTAGGGTGGTAGCCTCCTTTTCTCTATTCCTCTCTGCATGTAGCACAGTGCTTTGCACTTAGTAGTATTTTTAAGCGTTATCTACCACATCTCCTCTTTCAAATAGATTTACTGCTTTATAAAAAAACAATGTGGTTATATGCTGGCTACTAAGTAGATCATTAAATCTGGCAGATGTCACTTTGCTCCTGAAAGAAACTCTTATTAGACAGTTTTTCCTTAGAACATCTTATTCCATCCAGCCTGGTTGTCATGGCCAACAGAATAATAAGATAGTCACCACGGGATTCAACAAGAAATATGTCTAATATCCTTTCTTGCTAGGGTGGTGATACAGCGAATTGTGCCATGAGATCATTTGGTCCTTTTTATGAGCCAGGTATTGTTTGGGGGCACATTACTTATAGTCTTATGAGGATGTTATGGGAGAAAAGAAGACTAAGGAATGTTTATGACAGTTTGTGGAGAAGAATATAAGAGACAGAAAAATCTAAAAACTATATCATTCCGTAGAGTCAAGAGTATTACTGTAAAATAATGGTAAAGACGTTTAGTGAGAATGAGGAGGGAAGCTTTAAAAGACTCGTATACAGAGGAAATAAAAGAGAGCTGGAGGCACTGGGGAGTGGCTCTTGATGATCCGAGACAAAGTGTGGAACTGTGCTAAAAACTGTGCTATGCAGACTGTGCTGGGTGGACAAGCCAGGGGCATTTAAAGGAGCTAGGAAAAAAGAAGCCAAAGATCTGAACCCCTTACATTTTAAACCATTACTTATTAAATATTTACCATGGGCAAGTTGACCAGACCAAGGGTTTTATGTACACTATTACAAAAACTTCTCCACAAATATTTAAGGCAGAGTAAATGAGTCTATTTTATAAATGAGAAAAATGTTTAAGTATTAACAAAATCAAAAACAGTAGTTAACATTTACTAAGAACTTTTCAAGTTCTGGAAATATTGCTAAGCCTCGAACATTTGTTTTCAGATGAGATTACCTTAGAGGGGCTAACCCACATTTCTGAGATCACAAAAAAAAGTATGTGGTAAAGTTCTCTACACTGAACTTGTTCCAACTTCAAAAACCTTGTTTCTTACTATCGTTCTAAAATCTTAGTGTGAAGCTTGCCACAGCACTCTTCATTATCATATCAACATTTCGCACCTTTAATTCATAATGTGGAGTAAGAGGAAATGGCCAACTCATAGAGTGAAAGTGCTGTATTCAAGTTCTTGTCCGCCAGTATCCAGTTGTGGGATTGTGAATACATCTACAATTCTCTGACATCGCCTTTTTAAACAGAGGGCAGTGACCACTATTTTGTTTCTGTATCCCATATAGATGCCCCCATCTTTCTTGTGAAAACACCTCTGAGTTTGATTACGGCTCTACATCTTGATGACTTTTCTTCTTCCCATCTAGAGGAATGGAATTTGTGAACCACTCTAAACCAGTTCACAGGCCTCATTGCCTTGGGCAGAATGATAGGTGTAAAAACAAACTGAGTCCATCGGTGTCATTGACCAATGCCCAGGCTTGCACTCAACATATTTGTTCTTTTCCGCTAATGTTGAATGTAAAATAATTGATTGCCTGTATTGCTGGCCAACAACTTGCAACCAGGAAGACAAACTATGCTTTTTCCTGCTTTGAATAGGAGCATCCTTCCATCCTAAGGATGACACTCTTCACAGGCTTATTATCATTCAAAAGACAAGGATGTAGAAATGTCTCATTTTCTAACTTTACATGGATCATTAAAGTTCTGTGTATTTGGCAACCGCTCTTTTATTTTTCCAAATGCTCCTGGTGAGACCATCAACACAGGTAGGTATACAAAGCAATGTGACATTATTTTACATTGCATTTTCTCTAGGGGTGATAATAACAACTGCTTAAAAACTTTCTCCCCCAGTGAGAAAGGTGAATAACTTTGTCCTAGTAAGTTGCTTGAGTTGCCTTGGAAACCATTGTGCTGTTGGAAAAGAATAAAGTTTTATCTTTGAAGAGAGCATCTCTCAGCATAGCAGTTATAATTTTTCAGGAAAAAGAAATAAGGCAGAAAAATAATTATGTTTTTTATTCTGAGGTGGGAATAAGGCTTGGAGGATAAAAGTCAGTTTCAGAAAGACAGGAAAAGGATGCCTCTCTAAAGACAGGGTCCTGAAAGTGTGCAATTGATACTAAAGAAGAAGATTTACTGAAACCAATTTTCTACAGTGTGTATGGAAGGTTGTGCTTCCTTATGAGAACAATTCTAGACATTGTCTGGCAGAGACACTGTAGTGAATACGATGAAAGCTATGGGTTCTTTCTCTAACAGGAAAGTACAATTATATTTGCATGTAAGAATATGCATATCATTTTAAGGGTCTGTAAATACAGCCTGAATCCCATGCATGAATCCAGGATTAAAAATACTTAAATAGGATATAGCCCAATGAAGGCAACTGTAAGTTTTCTGCATCTAAATAAGGCTATCTGTAGACCTGATAAATATATCAGAGATTATAGCTTTAAAAATATAAGATTTATAGTCAAAGGGCATAATGGGGTGGGAGGAAATGGCTGGATGCATGCTAAATTACATTATATTAAAAATGGATTATTTCATGGAATTGACACCTGTTCACCCTTAAATAAAGCTCAAGATGGTTAAATAATTATGGTTTACATTTATCAAGTGCTTATATTATACCAGTTGCCATTCTAAGTGCTTTACATATATTAACATTGTTTTACATTCACAATAATACTAAAAAGTTCACAGAACTGTGAACTTTTTCTGTGTCATAAGACACAGAAAGGAAAAAATATTATTCAAGAATTTGTATCTGGAAAGGGGCGATGCCAGGATTCAACTTAGAGAATTGCTTCAAGAGACCAAGGTGGCAGGCACCCTCTTCTGCTGCACAACCTCCCTAACAAAATGTGTGGGAACGAAATTTTCACACAACATGTAGAAATGTTTGATTATAATTAAGCTGTCTCATCATAATTTTCTTTTCAAAACTATCATGTTTTTATATTAATTTTATGCTAAAATTGTAGAGAAGAATTCACTTAATATGTTCTGAATAGTTGTATAAGATTAAGAAAATTTGTTCTAATAAGTTTTGGAAAAACTTACTTCTTAAATCAAATAAACCTGTTTGAATGGGCCTGGTTTGTTTTGTTTTGTTTTTTGCTTTGGGGAAAATCCCGACAACTTGGTTTCTTTAATGGTTGTGTTGATCACAGTATTTTTTGAATCAGCTTTGGCAGTTATACATATCTACATATTTGTGTGTTCATAAAGTTTTTTTGCAGAGCATTCTCCTATTTCATATTTTAACATATTTTGGAATTTGTAGTTACAGTCTCCTTTTAATTTATAACATTGCTGATTATAGTCATCTTCTGACCAAAATAGGCTTTGGAGTCTATTTCTTCAGGTTTTTAATTTGTTATTGTTTATTTTTCTTATTTTCTCACTAATGTCTTCTTTTTGTCTATTATTTCTTTGCTTGGGATTAACTTACTTTCCTTTTCTAAATTTTTAAGTTGGATGCTTGGCTCATTAATATTTAAGCTAATCTTCTTAATATAAGATTTTAAATGCCCTTTCCCTTGAAATATTTTATGGCTCAATTATACCAATACTAATGTTGTATTTTCATTTTTTTCATTTCAAATATTTAAAATTTTTCATTATTGTTTCTTCTCTGATCAGTGAGGTATTCAGAAGTGTTTTTTTATAAACTACAAAAAGTATATTTTTGTTATGAATTAGTAGCTTAAAGGTTAGAGATTATGGTCGGCAGGTTACCAATTTCATTTTGAAGTTGAAAGGAGTGTGTATTCTCTGATTGTTGGGTGAAGAGGTCAACATTTGCTTACTGAATTAACCTTGTTGTTTGTGTTTATACAATAGCATACTTTTAAATTAATTTTTTACTCTAACTGACCTATTGGATACCTAGACACATGTGCTTTACATATCCTAAGCTCTAATAGATGTTCTACTTTATGGTTTACAAAGATATTTTGTTGGATTCACACGTTTAGAATTATTACATCATCCTTGGAACTGAATATATTCATATTAAAGAGTCTCTCTGCAAATAATGATTTTGTCTTAGATATAATTTTGTCTGACATTAATTTAATATAACTTTATTCTAGTTAGTGTTTTCCTGGTATGTTGATATTTTTCTGTCTTTTTACTTTCAATATCTTAGCTTTATTCAAAGGCTTAAGGTTAGCAGTTGGGCCCCAGGCCTGAAACATCTATGTGCCAGTTAATTTTAGATATGGCTTTTGCCTCTAAGATACTACTTGACTTCAAGTTCATTGAACAATTTTGCTTCAATTGCTTATTTGCACTTCAGAATTGATTTTCCCTTGATAGTTTGAAAAGCATTTGAAAAAATATGTGCTATAATTTATGGAAATCTAAATGTGCTGAGAAAAGGATTTTACTGAATATGAAATTTGTCATACCGTCAGAAGTAGAATTCAATGTGCTACTACTTCTCTTTGAATTCTTTTTAGCCACCATATCTGCCCTATACAAAGACCCTTCCCAATGCAAAGTCATTACCTTTCTGCACACTACATTGTTCTCTTACAAATTAAGAAACACAACGGCATATTAAATTCAATGAAAACATTTGCAGTAAGTAACCTGTTCAATTGTACTTATTTTCAACCTGCAGAAATGTTGAAATTTTGGCTAGTGTTGCACCAATTTTGTTTAGCAAATCTATGGCTCTTGGTAGATAGAGACATGCCCATAATTCAATTTATTAAAAGGACATGAAATGAGATCTCACCTACATATCTGGTCCTTGAAGACATGCTTTCTTTTTTGTCATTTATTTAATACATTTGTAGATGTGGAAAAACCACTTAACCCTGTGGTCTTGACCTTGACTATACATATGAATCACTGGTGGATTTTCAAAATAATAATAATTCTTAAAACCAGCATCCAAATATTTTGAGTAAATTTTTCAGAAGTAGGCCCAGAAACAGAATATTTAAGGGAAAAGTTTGAGTGCAGGTAATTTTTACAAGATTCCTAGATCACTGTGTGTCAGACAGGACTAAATGCTGGTGTAAGCAATTTATCTAGGACTTTCCCATGTGAGGACTTCGATAATTGTTAAGATCCCTTCCTACTCTTTTATACTGTGATTTTTCTGATCCTTACAGAGCGTTATAATTTAAACAAAGTTCAGATAAGAGATGGTATAAGAGAACCATTGTGTCTCTTTCAAACTTTTCTTATATGAAGCTATTCCTTTTTCTTACTGTGCTTCTATTATGGAGCATGAACTGAGAAAACACCTTACTTTATTTTAAACCTAAGGGTGGGAGGCATAGACATTATAAAAAGGAAGCTTGAGAAAAATTAGAATAAACACTATTGATTAAATTGAAAAAAAATTAGACCAACAGTTTATAAATCTGGGGCTCTTAGTCTTGCTTATTTTTTTTTATATTAAAAAGATTACTACCTATATACAATCAGAGAAAAAAATCATGCCTTTGGTCCCTATGTACACATTCAAGGAGCTGTTACATAAAATTAAGAAATATCTGTGATTCCCATGAATTTACTGGCATTATTAAAGAGGAGAGGCGAATCACTTTTCTTCTCTCCATGGCAAAAGAGTCAACACAGAGATTTATGGCATGAGTTATGTCCAGAAATGTTCTAATTACATTTTTACTAGGCTATGTCATCAGTATCAAAGATAAGAGTCAAGTGTTATCTCATTTATATTTGAAGTCACTATCATTTGATTCCCACTTCTGGATCATGAAAGATCAGACAAGAACAAACTGAGACAGCTCTAATTTGACTGTCACACCAATGCACCCCTAGAATGTACAATATCTTCAATTTTTGTTAGTTTCCTGGGAACTCATATTCTTTGAAAGAAATTGTGTTTTAACAGTAAGATGCATATGAGTAGATAAGTCATCAAGCTGTCTTCAGAAACATTTGTGATTATCATGTAGCAGTGATAAAGAATTCCATAAAAATAAAAGCCTGAAGATTTTTCTCCTCATCAATTCTGAATTGTGTTGTAGTACCAAATTCAGCAGCAGATGCAATTTGGGATATTAATAATTCAGAATTTGACTCAACTATATTTAGCACCATTTTTCAAAACATTTGATTCTCTGTAGCCTAGAAGAAGGTTTAGCTTCTCTAAAAATGGATGGCTTCTTAACAAAAAATATTGATTAAAATATTACAAAGATATTTAATCCATTCACATGGTTCTCATTCCAGAAAATAGTACGCTATCAATTAAACCTTTTGATCAATTAATGATCAAAAACCAGGTTCACAATAAAGGAGATATTTTTCCAAGGTTATAGAGATGCACAAAATGGACTTCCTACAGGATAATTTGTAGACCAGTTGGAGTGAATCTTTTAATAAACTATTTTGAATAATACATACAGAAAAAATGACAGACACATCTAAGATGAAATTAGATAGCATCATTTTGGAAAATCTGCAACTTGATTCCCTTATATATAAAATTAGAACCATAACTACAACTATATCATATAGCTATTATTAGTATAAAATGAAATATCAAGTCTAAGGCATTTAGAACAATGCCTAGAACATAAATTCTAACATTTATTAGCAGCAGTGGTGATAGGAATGTGAAAGGAAAGTGGTTCTTAATTGGCGCTTCAAGTATGGGCTTCATGAAAATGTCCACATTGCTAAAATTATGCGTGATCTTTTTTGAATATACACTTTTTTCTTCAGGGAGAAAATTCAAATCCTTCCTCATTCTCTAAATGGCAATGGTCCCAAAATTCTAAAAATAACCAAATCCTTGATGTACTGAATATCTCTAGATGCTATTATGAATGCAGTTTAAGGTAGAAAATAAATAATATTTTATTTTTTTAAATTTTATTTATTGATTTGAGAGAGAGGAAGAGGGAGAGAGACATGGAAAGAAACATCACTTTGCTGTTCCACTTATTTATGCATTCATTGGTTGCTTCTGGTAGGTACCCAGACTGAAATCAAACCTGTGGCTTCAGTGTATTGGAGTGATGCTCTAACCAATTGAGATACTTGGCCAGTGCTAAATAATCATTTAAGTTGCTTAATTTAATAGCTTGAGTGAAAACTACTTGAAAAAATATCTGAATGGTCACATAAGATCCAAAATATCAGTCACAAAAGTGAACTGAGATGTTCTTAGCTTGTTTTCTAAGGATAATAATAGCCAAATTCTCTGCTACTACTCCCACATCCCACAATGTGTAAGGTCTTAGTAAGAACGATATTAATAGCCAAACTATGCAGCAATGACAGGGCATGGGAAAGAGCCCCATGCTTAGTCAGGAGGCCCGAACTGTGTCACAGCGAATCTACAGTCCTGGAGAAGTGACTTAACTTAAAAGAATCTCAATGTATCTCTAAAAAACAGAAACAGAGCAAATTGAACCACATCTTTTTCACAGGGTTGAAAGAATACAAAAGGTAAGAATACACACAAACATTTTATAAAAAATATTAAATACTACAAAACAGGGATTACTGCTATGAATACTAATGGAAAAATATACCTATTTCTCCACAGCAAGGCCAGTAGAGTATAACAGCCCCTTGAATTGTGGGTATCAGATGTTGTTTTATCTTGTCCTCCTATGTATCAGCAATGGGGTCTTGGGAAAATTCCCTAAACTTTCTTCTAAGCTTTAGTTAGATCACGTGTCAAATGGAGAACATAATAACATATAATAAATAGAGTCGTGGTATGTAAGTGAATTGCTGTAGTGCCTCATACCTACTTGCTTAATATATGACAACTTATTCCCCTTATAATCATGCAACGTAACTAAAGTCTAGTTTCTTCATCTGGAAGAAATGAGGTTACTACTCATAGGTAATGGTGAAGATCAAACACAAACACTCTGATAACAAGCAAGCACGATAAGAAGATGGAGAGCAGTGGAGGGAATTGCCGTATACTGAGCACATATAATGGAAATCCTCAGTAGATTATTCCACACTCCAAGTCATTTCATTTAGCTCTGAAACAGCCCACCAGTTATATCCGTTTTACAGATAAAGACAATCAGATGATGATAATTAAATGATTGGGCACATCTGGAGTTCAAAATTTTATCTCTCTGTCCTCAAGAACAGAATCCATTTACTGTGAAATAAACCACTGTGTGTTTCTAAGAAGATGGATTTTCCAGTTCGCTATATTATTTTTCTACAAGTTATTTTACAATGTAGAGCAGCTGTCATCCAGATACATTTTATCCATAGGCCTGATTGTTATACCATTCTACTTTTGCCCTCATTCCATGTCTTTGGTTCGAAATGGCTTCCATTCAACAGCTTTTGAGGTCTCAGACAGTACATAAATATTAATTTGAAGGTGCACTTTCTATTCTATCTGTTCAGAAGCCTTACCCAACATCTATTCATCCTGTGTAACACCTCTTGTCTAACTAAAACTAAAAGCTTCCTGTCTTATGTTTTCAGACACAGATCTCTTTATATAGTTTAGTAAGTCTATTAACTAGCATTTTGTATGCTTATACCTGTAAAGAAAGCACAAAAATGATACATACACTTCATAATTACAAGAGATTCTCTACTACGTGTCTGAAAGGACAGGGGACCAGAGAGGAAGGTAGGACACACAGACAAACAACATGGGATAAACAGTAAAGAACTTAAATTCTGCCCACCATTCTTACTCAGTTCAAAGCTTCAATAGCTGGTGTTTGAGTTATTGTTAATGTTGTTGTTATTGTTATCATTTTATATTGAAAGACTCTGAAGATAACAAAAATTGCAAGTAGAGTTAAAGCAAAGTTGATTTTTCTTGAACAATTTGAGGGTTAGTTGCCAACATAATCCCTATATAGTACGCATTTTCTAATAAAAAGGATTCCTCAAATAACCCTAATACAAGCATCAATTTAAAAAATAGCATTGATACATTATCACCTTCTAACCTTAGTTTCCATTCCACTTTTATTTTGTCTCAATAACACCCTTTACTATAAAACTTTCCAGTCCAGAAGTCCATATTGTCTTGGGTTGTCAGATCGTAGTCTCCTCTAATCATCCTGAGCCTTTTTTGGTGACTTTCATAACCTCCATACTTTTGGATATTATAAACCAGTTTATTTTATAGCATGTCCCTTGTGTTGGGCTAGTCTGACATTTTATGTTCAGAAGATGAAAGCTATACAATGTTGGGAGAAATATCACAGAGATAATGCTGTGTTTTTCTCATTGCATCTTACCAAATGTCCTGTAAATTTGATTTACTCTTTTCCTAGTGACATTACTTTTAATTTAGATGGTATCTGCCTGGTGTCTCTGCTGTATAATTACTCATTTTTCTTCAGTAATTAATATGTATTTTCAAGGAGAGGGTGGTATTTCAAGACTACGTACGTAAGCATCCTAATCCTCCAGTTTCCTACTTGTTCTTTCTTTTCTTCCTTGTCTTTTTTCTTATATAAGCATAGTATTTTTTTCCAATTGCATAAATAATTTAAGCTTATTGTAGGAAATACAAACAATATTAAAAATAGATAATAAATTAACTTGAAGTTCTATTATTATGTAACCACCATGACTGTGTTGGTAAGCATCCTTTTGCTGATACAATGACTTAAGCAGTCCCTCCAGATTGAATTCTTGACCTTTTGCATCTTCTTGCTTTCCCTCCCTCTGTTTCTTCCTTTCTTCTTTTCATATCAGTATGGTTGCGTGGCTTCCTATTATTTTAATAAATTATTATTCACTACTATCATTATTTATTTTGTTGCTTGATTTGTCTCAGATTTGGCTAATTTACCTGTTTGTACTTACTTCTGTGTCCTTTCCTATGCTCCAATCATTAATTGGTCAACTTCCTATTTTCTGGTACAATAACCTTTTCTAGGATGATCTTGCACTTCCTGTACTCCAGCACTGAAATTAGTTACTTCTCCAAAGACTCTTAGTTCTTACAGTGGAAAATGGTGTTTAGAAACTGAGAACTGGATTCTAGGTGAGCTCATAATTATTGAGCCATCACTCACTCTAGGCCCTTTGGTGGCAGAGCTATGAAACTAGAGGATAGAGATACATTGTGAACATTATATATGACATATAAACATGCACATTTTATAGATAAGCATTTGCACATGGTCATATTTTACTAATAATCTAATACTATATGGTTTTTCTCCTTTTCCATCGTTATAACTTCCTTTCTGGACAGAAATAAACTTGCATCCCTTTAACTTACATATCTAATTATTTGGGCAATACCCCTGCAAATAAGCAGGATAGATTTCCTATCCTGTGATTGGATAGAGAAACTCACTCCATGCAAGCTCCAACTCCCTGTGCTTGCTTTCCATTTGCACAGCCATCCTCCATTCTTGTCTCAGGCTCCTATCATGCAGATTCCCTAATTAGGACAACCCACAACTACTTCCTTAGTATCTATCAAGTTTGAAGTCTCTATTAATGTCACAAGTTGGGATATTGGTTTTTTTAAATACTATATTTTCAATCTGTTTAATATTCCTTTAAACATCATTTGGCATAAACCTTAAGTCTTAATAATTGTTGATAGCATTAACAACAGTGAACACTTAATAAATGCTTACTTTATACTTGGCAATGGGCTAAAACCTTGTTCTACATTTTATTTTTTAAATTAATTAATTTATTTATTTATTAGACAAAAGGGAAGGGATAGAGAAGAAGAGAGAGAGAAACATCAACGTATGGTTACCTCTAGCACACCCCTTGATGGGGACCTGGCCCACAACCCAGGTATGTGCCCTTATTGGAAATCAAACCAGTGAACCTTTGGTTCGCAGGCCTGTCCTCAATCAATCCACTGAGCCACACCAGCCAGGGCTTGCTCTACATTTTATAAGCCAGTCCTCACCAATGCTCATATCAGATATTGCTGTTATTATTAACATCACCATCTCATCATTGTCCATATGCTTATGACAAAAATCACACCAAGTACCTAACGCACAATTACTATAGTCCTAGCTTTGAAAGTTGAATAGCCAGAATTTGAAACCAACTCTGCCTGACTGAAAAGTACATGTTATTAAGGACTGCGACACTGAGTGCCATATGGCATCTGCATTTCCATCTGGAGGGCAGTAGACCTGATTAAGATTTCTTTTTATCTTTTTTTTTCAGAATTTCAGAGTGAATTTATTATGAATACCTTCCTGATTGACAACTCATAAAAGTGTTTGACAAACATAAAGAAAGTGGTAAGCTTAATAATAGGTTACTATTCACTTAGAAAATGAATAAACATTAATAAAATGCACAATACTTTGGCAACAAATGGGAAGAAATTTATTCTATATTAAGAAATTTAAGACACCAATGTTGCTAATGCCAAACTTTCTAATAAGCATAACATTTCTCAAGCTATGGCTGTCAACTTAAAATTTCAGGGGGCAACAGGGTTTAATGTGTAATGAAGTAGGCATGAGGAAATTTGGATCCTGATTTACCTCTGACAAATTTGGGCTGTTTTTCTGTACACAAACCATTTTCACTCACTAAACTTTAATTTTAGTATATGCAAACTGAAAGATTTAATTTAGATTTAGTATAGTGTAGCTTTAAAAATCCAACATTTAATATAATGTAAAATTTTACTAAGTATCAAAGAGGTGGCACTTTTAAGAACCACAAATGCACATCATTAATGTAAAAAATTTGCCTTGCTTTCTTATAGGATAGTAACCCAGGCCTTTCCTTGTGTGTCTCTCCAGAAAAAAAATATTGAAGTAGATTATAATAGCTATCTCCACCTGCAGGGGACTTTTAAGAAATACTGATGTCTGAGCCCCATCATCCACAAATTCTGATTCAGTTGGTCTGAAGTGAAGCCCAGGAATGAGCTATTTTTAATACCCTTCCTCCCCCCTTCCTCCCCCTTCCTTCCTTCCTTCCTTCCTTTCTTCCTTCCTTCCTTCCTTCCTTCTTTCCTTCCTTCCTTCCCTTCTTTTTCTTTTGTAAGTAAAATTACCACAGATGATTCTGATTGACAGCCATGGTTGAGCATCTCTGGGTTAGACTGAATCTCTGCTCATGGCTGTCTGACTGGAAAACCAGGTTATGAGTCTCTCCCTGTAGAGCTCTTACAGTGATGCACAGCCTTAATAATAAAAACACATAAAGATTTTCTCAACAAGCTAAATATCCTTATTGAAAACCAGTTTTACTCAGCAAAATTAATAGTGGTGATAGTTTAATTTTAGCAATTTTCATTGGTTTTGTGAATATTATCTTTCAGCATACTCTCTTGTTCTACCATTACTGAGTATCTCCCAGTTCTTCAATTTGCAAATTTGATACAAAGGGGAGTGAGGTCCATTTACAACAAAATTTTTAGTTATTATTGTTCCAAGACACCTTTATAAGACTATTTTTCAAAACATATACATGTCCTCTCTATGCCATTGCATTCATTCCTTCATTCCTTTCTTGCTAACCATGCAAGACCATAACATATTGCTATCAGTCAGGGATCCTTGCTTGGTTCAACTACCACTCTTTACATCTAGGGTCACTGAAGTCCAAGGAGGTGAAGTAATTAGTTCTAAAATCACCTAACAAATTGGTCAGAAATAAATATAGGATAGATATCCAAATCTCTGGCTTCCAAGTTGAACATTCTTTTCATTCAACCATGGATATTACAAAAGGCACTAAAGTACAATGAACTTGTTTTATTGTATTTATGTATATTTAATAAAAATTTATGGTAATATATAAATCCAATTAAATATTATCTTCTTTCAACTGTGACATTATTGTAAACATTTTTGAAACTTCTTTTAGAACTCACAGTAAGATACTTTATAAGATGCAAATATACTCATTACTTTCTAATTATATATAGCATTTTGCTGTAGCCAAAGTATTTCTGAATCCTCAGTTGCCACGGATACTAATGACCTTGCATAATTTGCCATTTTTTAATATGTTTAAGTAGTGTTCTATTGTTTCTGAATGAAAAAAAATGAATCACTAGCAATATATTATGAAAAACTAGATTGTAGTGTGTAGAACTCATATTTCCAAAGTAATTTTCTGACATGGAAAACACCTACTTGGAAAAATAAGTGCTGTTAGATTTATTATAAAGTCTGTTTCATTACCTTAAAGATACATTAATTTCCTATGAGTAGGCAAGATAACTTGTTATTTATTATTGCATTTTTTTGTCCAGGGGTCAGGGCTATTATAGATCATTATGACCATTTAATATATCAATGCCAAGTCAAATGAGCATATCAAATTACTCCAATGTAAAAACTCCTCCTGCATTTTGCTCTATTCATTCTTCAAGGTCCATTTTCCCAATAATGGCTTTCATTACCCCATAAGTAAATGTTAGTTCTCTTCTATTACAGACAGCGTACTCTGCTGTATTATATGAATTCTATTAAAGTAAAGATTCCTATCGGACAGATGCATTCATACTTTACTCATGCATTTATTTACTAATTCTGCACATACTTATTTTATAACTAATATATATCTTCCACTATTCTAGGCACTATAAATATATCAATAAATATGCTGACACAGTTGTGAGTGAGCCTACCTTCTTGGAAAACTCTTGTCCAGCATGCACAAATCACCCCACTGTTCGTTATACTGGAGATTTATGCATTACAGGCACTTGTTTACCAGACAGAAAAAAATTACTTTACTTTGGCCTCTTTTACATTTTTAAAGAGTTTCTCTTCTCACTACAACTGGTTAATTGTATTTGTTTAAAAGACAATAGGTGCACACAATAGAAATGCATTCATATATTCATTAAATTACATGTTCATAGTAATAAAGACAGGCTTGATTCCTATCCCCAAATTCTTCTATATGTCTGATCTTAAGAGATAGTCAGTTACTAATTTGACAAGTTTCTAGCATAGATAAAATCACCCAGAATATAATTGATATATTTTTTATTCTAAAGATATGAACTGTACTATGCATGTCTCTTCTTTCAAAAGCATCTAGCTCTGATTTTCTAAAGTAAGATTCTGAGGTTTTTCTCAATTTCCTTCTTCAGAGATGTTAGTCTCATTTAAAATCCTAATTATGCTCACAAACACTGCTTACAGAGGTGACTTCACACTGGTTCCGTGAATTCACTGTACTTTTCCATACCAACCCTCTGTAGACAAAGTTTACAGTTACTCCACTATTTGAATTAAAGAGCTCAAAACAACAAGCCAGACATTATGCCATAAATAAACAAGAAAAAGAAATGGTATTTTGCTCTTGAGAAGTTTCTACCACTAGCGATTTTATATATATTCATTGTACAAAATTATCTTTATCTTTCTCCAATAATTTTGAAAACTGATAATCTTGTACTGCGAATTAAGTATGTTCAAAATACTGACTTTCAAATTTAAAGGCCTTCATTCAAAAAAAGAGAGTTGTGCTTTCTCCTACCTGCTACTTTTTATGATTTTTTTCCTACTTTGGAGTTTTCCATTTACTTCACTTCTCAGTTTTGTGACATTTCTTCATTATGTGGCGATCCCTACCAATTCTAAAACCTCTTTATTTTTGTGAAGATTTTGCTAAGCATTCTGTCCCCGCTTCATCTTATTAGAATCCCCTGTCTCCTTTGTTATCCCTGAGATTAATTTTGTTTGTTTCCTAAGCAGGTCACTCGGGTACATCTGCCTACCTCTGCTTCTGTTTTTACAGGGAATAAAATAGCAGTGGAGCTTTTCTCTCTCAGCAGTCAGCTCTTTCTTCAGGAAGGAAACCATCAGATTACATCATGCCGGGGCCTCCCTTTCAGAAAGACACAGGAGGACATTCAGCATCCTTGTTCTCTCCCTTTGACTGGATGTTGAAACCCAGGGCCACTCAATGTCTGCCTCCTACCTACACTAATCCCAGAGTTCCATTTTTCTTCTATTTGATTTTTATAAATCATAAGTTTTAAAAATTGTGCACATGCTGTATGCCTGAAACTAATATGAAACTGTCTGTCAACAGTACTTTAATGTTTAAAAAGGCTAAAAACTCTGTACCCATTTGCAGTCACTCCTCATCCCTCCACTCTTCCCTTCCTACCTGATTCCTAGGTTTCTATTTTATTTTTTTAAATTTTTTGTTTAATTTTTAATTTTTCCATTGTTGTTCAAGTACAGTTGTCTCCATTTTCTCACCATCACTTTTCTCCACACCACTCACCCTCACCACCCACCCTCATTCCTTTCCTCCTTTGGTTTTGTCCATGGGTCCCTTATACATGTTCCTTGATGACCCTTCCTATTATACCCCTCCCCATCCCCTCTGGCTACTGTCAATTTGTTCTCCATTTCAATGTCTCTGGTTATATGTTGTTTGCTTGTTTGTTTTGTTGATTAGGTTCCACTTATAGGTGAGATCATATGGTATTTGTCTTTCATCGCCTAGCTTATTTCACTTAGCATAATGCTCCCCCAGTTCCATCCATACTGTCTCAAAAGTAGCACTTCCTTCTTTCTTTCTGCTGCATAGTATTCCACTGTGTAAATGTTCCATAATTTTTTGATCCACTCATTTACTGATGGGCATTTAGGTTGCTTCCAGCACAAGGCTATTGTAAACTGTGCTGCTATGAACATAGGGGTACATTGGTTCTTTTGAATTGGTGTTTCAGGATTCTTAAGGTATAATCCCAGCAGTGAAATTGCCAGGTCAAAAGGCAGCTCCATTTTTAATTTTCTGAGGAAATTCCACACTGTTTTCCACAGTGGCTATACTGTCTGCATTCTCACCAACAGTGCACTAGGGTTCCCTTTCCTCCACAACCTCCTCAGCACTTATTGTTTGTTGATTTGTTTATGATGGCCATTCTGACCAGTGTGAAGTGGTATTTCAATGTGGTTTTAATTTGCATCTCTCTGATGGCTAATGATGCTGAGCGTCCTTTCATATGTCTCTGGTTGGTGGGCACTGATGGGAATGTTTTAAATTAGATTGTAATAATGGTTACACAACTTTGTAAATTTACCAAAAAGCATTGAATTACACACTTAAGGCATGTGAATTGTACCACAATAAAGTTGTTAAATAAAAAAACAAAGATAAAAAAATTGAAGGGAGAAATAAAACAAATAGGTAAAAAATACATAAAAACTATCCAGTTTATTTGTTATAAGGGTAACAAAAATTTTTTGTGAGATACCATTTTCTACTTATCAGGTTGATAAAAATAAAAACATAAGAAATCTAGCATCCAGTGTCATCAAACATGTGAGGTAACATTTATTCTCATTAATTACTGTTAGGATTTTAAACTAAAACAATTATGAGACTTTCCACATAGTAGAGAAATTTTGTGATTATCTTGAAACTGGAATTGTTAAATTATAAGGTATGAACTTAACCATTTGAGAAATTTATCTACTGAGAAACAACTTATATCATTGCATAGAGACTTATGTGCAAATATGTGCATTTCACTATTTTGCAATGATAAAATGGAAAGCAGTCAATGTTCATTAAAAAGTAAACATTCACCAGCCCTGGCTGGTGTAGCTCAGTGGATTGAGGGCAGGCTGTGAACCAAAGCATTGCGGTTTGGTTCCCAATTAAGGCATATGCCTGGGTTGCAGGCCGTATCCCCAGTATGGGGTGTGCTAGAGGCAACCATACATTGACGTTTCATTCTCTCTCTTTCTCCCTCCCTTCCCTATCTCTCTAAAAATAAATAAATAAACTCTTTAAAAACATTTTATAATTTAAGCACATAAATTATGAAAATTTCTATATCATGAAAACATTTGCAAATATTAAACACTATGCTTTGAAAAAAATAAAAAGTCTAAAAATAAAAGAAAAGAAAGTTGCTTATTCTGATTGATGCAGATAATTAGCTGTAGACTCAAAACTTTAATCCATGTCTTGTGAGTTGCTGTAAAAAGCAACCCCTTCTGTCTAGATGTTGGCACGTCTCTCTGGAGCAGTCCTAGTATGGCCTGTGCTGGTTGCACGAGGCAGGTTCCACTGCTCTGTTCCTTGCTGAAGCATCTCATATATATGGCTCTTTTACAAGGTATCTATTAGTTAATCCACAGATCTTTACACTAGGTCTTTGTCCTCTTAAATGCTATCTGGTAATAATTTGGGATTATTGAGTGCATAGAACTCAATTTCTTTTATATCTTGCTCTAAAAAGATACCTCAGTGCTTTATTGTTTCACTTGAAAAATAGTTTAAAATATAGAGATTGATATAAAACACCCATATGTGCACCATCTTTGCTTAATAATAATAATAATAATAATAATAATAATAATAATAATAGTAACCTGCACACAGTAAACTACAAAGAAACTAGAACTAAATAAGCTTTTCTGTATGGCCCTCTGGACCCTGATGTGCATCCATGATTTTTCCAGCCCAGCTCACATGTCTCTGGACAGCTGCCTTTCTTCCACCTCTGGCTTATGGAAAACAAATGCTGGGCTGACACAGTCTTGAATTTTGCTTTCTTTTAACCTGGGTTGGGTTATGACACCACTTAGAAGCTGATAAAAATACATCAATTCACTAAGAAAAACAGGTAATATTTGGAGATACGTTTCTGCCACAAGGATGGTGGTCATAAAAATTACCTGTAGGACACAGTATCAAGTAACTAGGATATCAATAGTTGTTTTTCCCCAATTACTCACTCAAAATTGTAATACATTTCTCCCATTCTAAATCTCCCTGATTATGGGTTTTCATATGTTCAATGGTGTGGTAAACTTAGTGAGGTTTTTATAAAGATAATTTGGAAAATACTTTAAGGTACCCGCAACCGGCTCTAAGCTGCATGAGACCTTGAACACTGAAAAAAATCATTCCAGACTATTTATATATTTGACTCAAGTATCTTATCATTGTGGGATATTAAGAACAAATGTGACCTGTAATAAAAGCAGAAGTAACATTGTCATTATTTCGATCTGGCCTTGGGATAAAGCATGATCTCCTTTGCCTTCTTCAAAATAAGTCATTAGTGTAGCATCCTACTCTTTTCTTGTCTTTATTTCTTATCTATCTATTTATCTATCTCTCTGAACAAAACATATAAGTTGCAGATGACAAAACACTTTACTGTTGTTCAGGTTGGTCTAGTATAACACATAGAGCTCTACAAAAATTTCTTGTAAAGTGTAGACATACATTTTTATCCTTCTCATACTATAACTCAAAGTCACTGTATGCCCTCTGTATGACTTTGGACAACACATAAATAGCATAATCTCACAATTTACTGAGAATCAATTTATTTTCCCCTTACTATGAGAAATCCCTGAATCTCAAAGGGACATAACTACTATACTATATTCAAGATCCATAAGACTATAATTCTATAATTATTGAGTACCAGTCTTGAAAGTTTAGAAACACAAGCCAAGATGAGATAAGGCAGATCAAAAAATCCTAAATTATTCTCTAAGCCCACTTTACTGTGATTAGAAAAAAAGACAACACTTTACTTTAATGGAGCTTAAAACTTTTTCTAACAAATAATAAAAATGAAATTCACTACAAAGTATTCAAGAATCTTCCATAATATTGATCACACTCAATAAGAAAAAATATTTGAGACTATCCTGTGGGGTTACAGTGGAATACTTAGGTGAGGAAACATTATAGATTTTAAAATCCATGAGCACGGAAACCATTCTCACCCAAAGAAAATTGCATTTTTTCAAATATTTTCTTCATTCTTTGAGAAAATAAAAGACTCTACCTACTTTGCCTGCAGATCCTACTTATGCTTTTTTGAAATTGGTTAGCTGTCTGCTGTTTCACTACTATAAACAGTGTCACATCCAGTGCTTCTTAAAAGGTGAGTTGTGCACAGGGACACTGAAGACCAGGCTGACATGGCTCTCTGATTGAGCACGCAAGAAAATAGAAGTGGAGTGACTCAGGAGAAGGAGAGATGAAGAGAGAGGAAAACTAAGCACAAAGTAATTGGGCCTTCAATTGTGGAGAGTTGATGAAGATACATGGGTGATCTTCAGAAAACTATGCTACAACATAAGTTGCCCTTAATGAGATGAGGATATAGTGGGAATATCAACTTCTCTCATATCTTGACTTATTTAATAAAAATGTTTCCTAGAAATATTTCAGTATACATTTTTTTAAAAATGAGAATCCACATTAGAATTTAATAGATAAAAACAACATTTTAGACTAGATATGTTAGATAAAACATCCTGCCTGGAACTCTGTGTTTGTGTATGTGCAGTTTTTCACAAGAATCTTCCCATATGTGTGTCTTTCAAGTATCAAATTTAATATTGTTTCACTGGACAAAACTGATGCGAAATATAGAGCCTATATTTTCATTAACAAAAAGATAATTTATAATAAGCCCAACTTTCATTTTGGCATGAAAATATAAAACACTGTATAATTTATTTTGTTAATATCATAATTAATAACTGAAAATAATTATTGTTCAATATTAAGGTCCATACATAACACAAAATTATATTTTCAAATCACATAACTCATATGTTAGAATATTATAAAAAGCTATTTTCTAAAGTTTCTAAGAATCAGTTACATAAAATAAATACATTTAGAGCTTTTGAAGGGGAAACTATGGGAGTTTGTAATTTATTCTATTTTCACCATACAATTAAACTTAGACTTGGAAGTGCACTCTACAACCATATATGGATGCACATGATGAAACTGAGATTGGTGTAATATTGTGACTTATTTCTTAGCACACTAACAAGACTAACAACCATAACCCAGTTTTTCTGGGTTACCTTCCTGAGTCCTTTCTCAAATATTTCATACTATTCTAAGAAAAGTAACCTCAAGTCTTGTCAACCACAGTAAATGGTGCCATTCATTTGCTCAGTTACAAAACTTAAGAGAAATTGATTAATTTGGTACATAAATGTCCTCCCACTCTGCCTTCAGTAGGTACTATAGATTCTCCAGAATATGATAATTTCTCTCCATCTTCACTTTTTGTAACATAGCTGAAGTTATCACCCTCCTCACTTGGAATATTGCAGAAGTCACCAAGTTGGACCTATTACTCTTCCAACCGCTCCACTACAAACTAGTCTTCATAAATGGCCATCAATGTCCTGTTAATGCATATCTGGTTATATTAAAGACCTGCTTAAATTTTTTCCATATTCCATGTTATACTTAGTACAAGTCAAAATATTTAATTTTCTACGTCCTCTAAAGTCTGGTATGATGCAAATCTTTCCCACCTCTCTGAACTTATTTCCTTTTGATTATCTTTTTGTTCACTACTCTCCAGTTAGTAAGGTCTTCATAAAATTCACCAAGACCATATTGCAATCTCAGTACCTTTGAGCTTGCTTTTAGTTCTTCCTGAAACACTCATGACCCACCCAAATTACCATATGGCTTCCTCCTAAAATGTTGCCACATATTAGAAAAACCGACTTTGACAACTGTTCCTACAGATTGTCCAAGTTATAAAACCTGGCTGTATGAACTTTATAGCATTTATGCCTACCTGAAATTCTTATTCCAATAAAAGCACCAAGAGAACAAGAGTATTGTCTGGTTGGTTCTTTGCTGAATGCCCAGCTCTAGAAGTGTTCATAATATGTAATAGAAAGATATAAAAATATTTTCTGAATAAATGAATGAGCTGTACAACCAATAAATAATATTTAATTTCTAATATCCTTCACATTAGTGAACCAAGGGAAAAATAAGGACTTTTATAATATAAATTTTAAACCTATCATACAGGCAAATAATAATGAAGTACATATCAACAATCATTAAAGCTACTGAAAACCCCATTCATCTAAATATGGGGATTTAGTTTTTAAATTGTGTTTCCATATTTATTTCTCAAAATGAGTATGAAGCAATATTAAAAAAAAAGTACTGCCTTAGATTTGAACCAATAATTAGATAATAATGGGTCAAGGAGGTGGACATGCTGAGACTCTTGACCAAAAGTGTCATTCATTGAATAACACTCATTAGTGAATAGAAAACAACACTGAGGTGTTAGACTTTTTATGGGACTCAGGATCCCAAAAGAATGTTAAGCAACACAAAGAACGGGATATATGTAAAGAGATATGTTGGCAATAAGACTTAAATCTAACACTCATGAATAAAGTAAGTGTCATTTAAAGAAAGCCTTTCACTTTTGTGTAGTTCTGCTTTATTTTTGTTCTTATTGCTAGTACTTTTGATGTCACGCTGAAGAAATCATTGTCAAGGACAATGTCAAGAAGCTTTTCCTTATGATATTTTTCTAGGAGTTTGACAGTTTAATGTGTAACATTTAAGCCTTTATCCATTTTGAATTTCTTTTTGCGTGTAGCATTGAATAGGGGTACACTTTCATTCTTTTACTTGTAGATACAATTTTTCCCAGTGCCACTTGTTAAAGAGACTGTCTTTTCCCGATCACCTATTCTTGGCTCCCCTGTTGACCATCAGTTGATTGTAGGTATGTGGCTTTAAATTTTGGCTATTCTCTTCCCTGTTCTTTATGTCAGTCTTTACACCAATACCATACTGCTTTGATTACTGTAAATTCTGCACAGCAAAGGAAAAAATCAGTAGAATAAAAATACAACTTAATAAAAAAGTTTGCAGACCATATATCTGATAAGAGGTTAATATTCAAAATATATTTACAAACTCATATTATTTAATAGCACAAAAACAAATAAGCCAATTCAAAATTTGGCAAAGGACCTGGATACACATTTTTCACACAAGATACACAAACAGCCCTCAGATATGTAGGTATATGGAAAGCGGCTCAACATCACTAATCATCAAGGAAATGCAAATCAAGTCCATAATGAGATGATATACATATAATTCTACATATATGAATAATTTAGCCCTCTTCTCCACAGTCGACAGAAATTGAAAATAGTGTGTCTGCTATGAAAAACAGTATGAATGCCTTACAAAACATTAAATTACCATGTGATCTGAGAATTCCACATATATTCAAAAGAATTTAAAATTACAATCTCAACGTGATAGCTATGTTCCCAACTTCATCCCTGTGCTAATCACAATAGATAAATAGGTAAAGAAAAGGTACATACAATGGATACTACTCAGCCTTAAAAAAGAAGGTAATCATGCCATTTGCAATGACATCAATAAAACTTGAAAGCATTATACTAAGGAAAATAAGCCAGTCACGGAAAAAAATATTGGATGATTTCACTAATATGAAGTATTTAATATTGTTAACTCATAGAAGTGTGGACTAGGACAATGTTCAAAAAGACTAGGGGAGAGCGCAGAAAGGAGAAATGAGGAATTGTTCAATAGGTCAGTAATAAAGTTTCAGTTGTACAAGATGCATTAATCCTAGGGATCTGCTGTATAGCACAGTGCCCACCGTCAGGAGCCTTGTGTTGTGCCCTTAACAACTTAAGTGGAAAGATCTCATGTTAAATGTGAATACCACAAAAAAAAGGGGAGGATGACCCAAGAAAATTTTGAAGGTGATGAATAAGTTTATTATCTTAATCATGGAGATGATTTCAAGTGTGTGCATAAGTTAAAATTGTATATATCATATATGTACAGTTTTTATATGCCAAATATACCTCACTGAAACTGTTTAAAAATAGACAAAAAGAGAAGCCTTTCACCTACTATGCACACACATGCACACATATACACAAATATGCACACACTTCTGTGAGGAAAAAGAGTCATAAAAGAATACATAAAAATGCGCCAGAAGGAAAGCTAAGTAAAATTGGTTTACAAATATATGGCACGTATGATGTTCAGAGGAGTAAAACAGCAACAAAAGCTTCTTAGACTCCATTCGGATAGAACAGGGGGAATGGAAGCCAATGGTAGGTCACAGACATGCAAGGATGTGGGGAGGGGGGAGACAGAGAGAAAGGAAGAAAGGTATGAAGAGGAAAGAAAGAATGGGAGGGAGGAAGGAAAGAAGGAAGGGAGGGAGGGAGGGAGGGAGGGAGGAAGGAAGGGAGGAAGGAAGGAAGGAAGGAAGGAAGGAAGGAAGGAAGGAAGGAAGGAAGGAAGGGAAAATGAAACCTTATTGACTTTAGACTTCTGTAGTAGAGGAAATAATCTGTCAATAGAAAAACAACATCCATGACTTGTCTGCTCCATTCCACACTGTGAGGCACTCTGGGAAATTCTTTTGTGTTTCATTCTTATAACAACCCATAACAACCCTGTAAAGGACATGCTTTATCCCAAGGATTCAAAGAAAAAGACCTGGGATATATTAAGAAACTTGTCAATGGGCATACAGAAAATTTAGTTTGGCTAGGATATGCACACAGAGGTTAGTGTTACTCCAGAATTTATATTCTGTTTCTTTTAATATTAAGCCAAAACAAAAAAAAAACATATTTGCATATATGCAAAATTCATGGACACAGGCAACAATGTGGTGAAGGCAAGAGCTGTGGGGACAGGAGGCAGGGGCTTGGGGGAAGGGGGAAGCGGGGTGAATGAGGGATATCTGTAATAGTGTCAACAATAAAAAATAATAAGATAGTAAGCCTCAAGTACTCAAATATATTTAGTGGCATTGCTGGCATGTAATTTTAATAAATATCATGCAGTAAAAAATATTTGGAAAGATTGTAGTCTGCTACACATCCATCACTTTACCTATCATTCCATGATTTTTTATCTGTTCTTATATTATTGTACATTTAATTTACCTACCTAAAAATATGCTCTTGTGTATAGGATAGTAGGAGATAAAAGGCAGCAACCAGCTAGGTTCAGATGAAAAAAATGACATAAATTCATGTTTACTAATATAAATCCTGCATAGTGGCAAAATTTAGGGTCAAGAGCAGGTGTGAGAACAGGGTGATAAGAAGGTGAGTTTCAGGCTTACTATTAGCTGAAATCATCATGAATTTAATAAAATAGTAAATAGAAGTACAGTTTGAATTCAGTTGGTGTTTATAACTCAAAATTCTATTAATACAATGGTCTGAAGGTAGCATCTGGAGAATGGGACTAATTCACTGCTTTGCATACACTCATTTATTCTACAAATAGTTGATGAAGAGGCATTGTGTTCTAAGTACTTGTTTAATGTTGGGAAATGTGTACATTGGTAGGTGCCACTTACAACAAAAATATTAATGCAATGGGATAATGAACGAGTCAAACAATCGGTAAATAATCTTCTTCCCCACAAGAGAAAAAAAGCAATTACACAGAACAGTGTGTGTTATATTTACTTTTTAATTTTGCTAATTTTAAAGGTAGTAAATTTCTGAAATGTAACAGTGATTTTTACCAAACGTTATTTCTACAACACTGTTTGAAAGGCTTTCCAATGCCTTCTACTCACTAACATATTGTTGTGCATATTCATTTGTTGACTGCAAAGTGGAACATGAACCTGATTGTCTATGTTTGTTTCCCTGGCTCAGAACTCCCACTGAAGTTACCAACAATTACTAAACTTCAGAAAGTCTCTTGGTCTAGGTGACTTCTAAGATCTTCTTATCCTATGCCTTCCACAACATCAGATTTCCTCATTTTAGATATTTGTCCTCTGGTCTTGTATTATGACACATTTCCTTCCCATCCAACTACTTGAGTTATCTCTAAGTCATTCTTATTCTTGGTCCATTTTCCCCCACATTCTCTTATCCACTCACCAAAGTCATCTTGAAAATGAGTTTCAGATCCTTATATTGTTCACGAATCCTACCACCAATACTTTAACTTCATTTTTATTCTGGTCTTGTCACTAATTTCATTTACACCCCACCCACTCCTCACATGAGTGTGAAATGACCCCTCTTAGGACAAATCTAAACAAGGCACTCCCTTATGTGAAAGTTTCTGGTAGCTTTACGTCATCTCTGGCTCTCCATTAACTTTACATTCTCATCTCTTATGAATTTCCTGAGACTTCTTTTTTTGAACCCGCCCTTTTTTACTAACATACATACACAATATGCTTCTTTGAACCTAGTATGCTTTTCCCCTCGTCCATACAGTCAAACATTCTGTTCTCTGTTGCTTCCTTTCAGGCTCTGCCTGATGAGCTCCTCCTGAACACACTCATGACATAGCTCTAATGGCACCTCCCTGATGTAACTTTCTGTGAAGCTCACAGTTCTGCACTTTATTTCAAAGGTTCCTCCTCTTTGTCCCTCACTAGGTGGAAAGCTCCTTGATGAGATAAACTGTTATTTTTCTTGTGTATATCAAACACTCAATGACAAATTAGTAAATTAGTTCCATCCTCACTCTTAGCTGCCAGGACTCCTTCACACAGCCTTCCTGTCCAGTCATAAAATGTATTAATAATTTTAACTTAACACCAATCACAAAAAGTAAGGAATTACACTCTTATTTTCTCTGTGTAATGTTTTTGCTCATATTTTATTATGTTTCAGGGGGGAAAAAGGGTGTGTTTGTGGGGAAAATTATTACTATAGAAATATCTAAATGTTTAAAAAAACTGTACACTTAACATTTTGATGTATTTTGTTACTCATTAAAAAAAATATCCATTCCCTTGTAGGTCACTGTGAGGGGGGAAAACACACAAACACACTTATGATAAATGTGTTGAGGTTCCAGATAGGTGATACGAATTTGATTAACACATAGAATCGCACAACCTACCATGAATATTTTATGGTCGGTAAAATGTAAAATGTGAAAAGTAATTCGAAATGGTGAATTAGCAAAACAATTTATTAAAACAATCTAGATAAAATATGAAAAAGAAAAGAATAAAACCACTAGGCACCTTTCAAACTTAGACATCATTATAAACGTGTATTCAATGTGGGTTTCTGGATGTACATGTAAACAGAGATATCTAAACGACTAAACCGTTCATTGAGACCAGGCAGGCACACAGCGTTTGGATAGGTGAGACCAGAAGTGTCTTCTCATCTAACAATTCACTTCAGGAGTGTTTTTTCTCGCACAAAAATGGAATCTTATCCTTTTCCTACTTACTTCCTCAAGATCTTCATATATATAAAATCCATCTATAGATAAAGAGATAATACATAGAAAAATATATGTACTAAAAATTCATGGCAAGGGCCTTTCAAAAGTTAGTTCCTACCATTTATCTGGAGTCATTTCCCAGCACTCTACGCCTGACTCTCTGCCTTGGTGAGTAGTATTCCAAACATACTGTGCTTGCAGACTTTTTTCTTTTACTTACCATTACATCTGCCTCACCATTCTTCTTTTCCCAGAAGCAAACATATCTCATCTCAGAGTCACCTGTGTATTACATTTTTGACATTCTCAGATACTCATGTTTTACTTGCCCTGTGTGTCTTCTGTATATTTTAACAAAATAGCATAAGTTTAAATTTAATTTTTTTATTATTTGCCTGTGTGCCTTTTTAATGCCTGAAAAATATTAAGCTCCTGCTATGAGCACTGAAGTTAAAATAAC
The DNA here is from genome assembly GCA_039655065.1 of Glossophaga mutica. Lineage (NCBI taxonomy): Eukaryota > Metazoa > Chordata > Mammalia > Chiroptera > Phyllostomidae > Glossophaga > Glossophaga mutica. The sequence goes on from CM077308.1 coordinate 29,378,177, forward strand.
TAAGAAAACAGATATGACTTTTGATCTGTAAACCTACAGAAAATTGGGGAAGATGGACATTCTATAAGCAATAATAAAAATATATACAATTGAATATTAAAGAATGCATGAGAATATAGTACAGGAGACAATTCAAGTATAGGAAACAAGGGAGGCTTCTCTGTGAAAGTGACATTCATGTTTAAACCATAAAGATAAGCAGAAATAATGTCTATTGCCTAACATGGTACGCAGCCCGTTCACGGTAGATGTTTGTTGAGAGAACAAGTAAATGACAAAGTAAAACTTTTCTTTGATTTTCTACATAATTTTTGCAAACTTCTGTAACATTTAAGGGTTCAGGATTTATCTCCTAAAAGTAAAAATATATTTAACACAAATAATTTAGAGGAGAATCCTGTAATGATTATGGCAGGACCTGGGTTCCACCTCCCACCTCTAGATACTGGTGTAGAGCCAGAATAATATTCGATATGGTGTGTTCCCAGGACTATGCCAATTTCTATAAGACCATTTTTCATCTCTGGTATATAAATAAAATATGCCCCGTATTTTTCAAGTTGGCTGATAAATTAATCATTATAATAAAAGCAACAAAAATGTTCTATCTGAATTTTCCTAAAGAATGCAATCACTTTTGTTGTCTGCCTTCTTGACACAAAGAAACTGATCACCACCCACCTGCAAGATGTATCATTCATCTCATCACTCATCCACGTAAGTTTTTTGAAAAATTTTCCGCCGATAGCTAACTCTATTTTGCCAACCTACGTAGAGGGATGGAACTAAAGTTGATTCAAAAAACTAAGTTGCTGCCACTCAAAAAGCCTGGGGAATTTTCTAGCCTAATATATTTATTTGAGCATAATGTGGCCCATGCTGGACATTTCTCTAAAGGACTTATTCTGTAAGCATTTGTAATATGCCAGTAGGGACAAAAAAGACACTAATAAATCTTATTATCTATGCATTTGCAAAAATAAGTTGAGAAATAAGTCTATAAGACATGAACATATTACACAGTGTATGACAGCCTTCTATTTGGAACAGGAAAAAATAAGTAGTACAAGAAATTGTGACGCGCTTGATAATTCCATTTCCTGAACAATGATTTTCTAAAACTCCATTTCACCCTGCCATTGGACAAAGCTGCCAATTCCTGTCTTCACTAAAGACCGAGATCTGCACCCTCTCTTCGGTATTAAAAATTCTCAGTCTTTCACTTCACGGATTTCTTCACTAAGGAAAATTCTCACAAAATCTGAAGCAATTTTGAATTAACTCTGTTGATCAAAATCTTGTATTCCTGATCTTTGTAGCTTCATTGGAAAGTATATGAACTTTGAACACAGAAAAATGTTTTGAAATTTGGATTTCAGAATCCAACTCTGTGCTTATTAGTTCTAAAAAATATTTTGGCCAATTTAACCTCTCTAAGAGTGTTCCCCATTTTTAAACTAGGCAAATTATATTTTATGATACCCCTAATTTTCTTGCTACAAGTGGCAGTTAGAATCTAAAATCCATTTTTTAAAAATTGTATTATAATTATTATATTCTGTTGTATCTTGACATAGAGTTTAATATTGTTAATAACATTTATTGCTCACAAAAATATGTAAATTTTAAATATTATTCTCATTTTACAGAAGATGATGATGATTATCGGTGGAATAGGGTTATTTACCAAATTACCAAATAATAAAATTTGAATCCAAATATCTGACTTTATACAATGTGACCATTGTGTTATATAGTTTCCAATTCATTTTGTAAGAATATATCTGTCTAAATTTTATCTTGGAGGTCAGGAATTAAAGCATGTGATAGAATATTAATAATTAAGTCATAGTTAAAATATTTACACAACTATTATAAAATACTAAAAATACTTTTAAACTTTCTACACGTTAAGAAAAGCAGGCTTCACTAGCAGAAAGTGTATCATGTACTTGTCCTGTATGGCACTTGTCACCTGCAAAGTGGAGATAATCGTAGGACCTACCTCAGTAGCTATCATGAGAATTATGGAGATAATTGATGTTTTAAAGCACTTAACACAGTAATTACCAAATTACTGAGGAATGGAGCAAATTCTGACTCTAGACGTTTGATTTCACAGCATCAGTTTTTTATAAAAATCAGCTTTGGGTAGGGGAAAGATACTTGGTATATTGCCATATTTTGTGGGGCTATTTTAATAAAATATGCATATATGCTATATGTAATACATATATACATATATAATTTATTAGTATTATTGAATTAGACCAAAATATTTTCCAATATAAATAAATAAAAATACATTAAGTGCCCTGGACTTGTTCTGCTTAGCATCACCAGTTTTTTTCCCCAAATCTTTTAAATCATGCTCTAAGAAGCCTAAAATCACTTATTTCCACTTAGTCCCACCATTCATTGTTAGAATCTAAACTTTTACCTTATCTGAATGTCACTGTCACAGGGATACAGAATATTCAAGCTTAATTAAAAAAAATAAAGCTAACATGGTTCAATCATCGTATTTCTAATTAGAGCTATCAGCCTCAAAAAAGGTCACTAATTTATTTGTTAAAAAGAAAAGATGAGAGACGGATATGTTACAACAAACCAGTTTCATTCTTGAGTAGAGACCTCTTAGTGTTCCCACTTGACACTAATCCATTATACTGTATTTAGGTATTAAAAATTTAGTTCCTGTCCACTATACTCTATTACACTCCTGTTAGTATACTCCACTATACCCATGTAGAAGGAAGAGATATTTCAGGTAATCGGTGTTCAAATGCCAGAAATGCAAAGCAGCATAAGTAATTCAGCATTTCTGGGACAAACTCTCTATCTGGGAAGTGATGGGCATAGGAGTGAATGAAAGAAACAGGGACCAAATGAGGACTGTGTATACAACGCATGTTGAGGATGACATAGAGAAACATAAGGCTGTGGGCCAGGAGATCAGAGGTGAGATGACCACATCAGTAAACACAAGATATAAGTGGCAACATGCAATAAAAGAGTTTCAGTGTAGTAATAGATATTTAGCAAGATGCTGAAGAGAAAGAGTGGACAAGATTTGAGAGTGAAAGAAAAGGACTAAAATGACTCCCATGCATGTCACCTAAATAGCACAAACCATGACAGAAAGATAAAAGTTGTTTTCCAGAACACCAGGTCCTTAGGTTTACTATAATTAAGTATTTCATGTGTATGTTTAATATAGGCATACGTCTAGGGAAAGCATCTTTAGTTACCAGCAATTTCTGAGAATGCATGTCACTTTTCTCCATCCCTCATCCATGCAAATGCAAAGGAAGAATCTAATTTCACCTTTTTTTGTATATGAGACATTCAAATAGCTTTGCAAATATTATCTCACCAATAGTCACATTATCTCTATGAGGTATGTCAAGGAATAATTTATCTCTATCTTTGTAGGGTAAACAGAGGTTAAGTGACTCATCTGGGGAGTAGAAATAGAAGCTCATTCTCCTCAGTTGGCTCGTTCAGTATAATGGCAACTGTCAAATAGTTATTGATAGTTCATATGGCTTGAGTTGTACAGTTTTTATTTACAAGTAAACAACAAGGTCAGGAGCAAGAGAATTGAAGATTGCTTTTTCAAAACAGGCTTCTTTTTCCTTAGTTCTGTGTAAACTTTTCCACTGACCTGTAGTCTAAATAAATAAGGATCTCATGGTGATGTTGAACATCAATTGATACAGCCATAGAAATGTGGAGAGAAATGTTCACTGTATAAAATTTGATTTTTACGTGAAACATCATCCTGCAATCCATCCTAATAAAATAACATGAAGTACATATTTTGAAAATTTCTACCACTGAGTAATGCTGTATGGATGGGTCTGCCATACATTCTTTATTATACCTGGTGAGCAACTGTGATGAAGCATCACAGTGCCCATTCTCTATGAAGTAGTTCATTGGTCCCGGGGACAGATGGCAAATGATCACTTTCTCTCTTCTAATCGCTGGTTTGTTGTCCCAAGGGCATTTTTAGTTTCCCATGCTTACTTGAATTTCTTTCCACTCTTGTGGCTCTTCCTATACAGTATCCTTCATTGATCTCTCAATTTCCTAACCTCAAAATATTGAAGTACTCCTTGGGGGCCCACTGTCTTTTAACTGCACTCACTCTCTGTGGATGATCTTGACTCATCCAGGTAGGACATGGTGGTGGCTTGAGCCACAATGGAGTGCCAAAGAAATAAAGAATAAAAAGCTTATGTACTGGCTTTGTGTTAAAGGCAGAGCTTCCAGCGTTTCCAGAATGACAAACTGCAAAGGACGCATAAAAGACAACCAGCAAAGGTGACTCCGTGCTTTTTGGCTGAACAACAAAAATGATAAAGTTGCCATTAATTGTGTTGGATAAGACTGTGAAGGAACAAGTGTGTGCTAGAACACATCAGGAACTCAGTTGTGGATATGCTACATTTGAGAGGATTATAAGATATCAGAGGTTGATTAGTGTCCTATCTGGGATTCAAAAAAGTAAACAAAACCAGTAGAAAATCATATAGAACATGGAATTTTATATTAGTGATTAAACCTTTCACAATTATGAGAGCCGGTAAGGTAATGCCCCGAAAGGCTGTCACAAGTAAGTCTCGTGGTGGGCCTAGAATCACAATAGGACAACAGGAGTGGAAATGAATAAGAAAGCCACTAGGGAAACAAGGTGAACAAAGTCAAAGCAGAACCTTTAAGAACAAACTAAAACCTGCAAAGCAAACCAGAACAAATGTCAACAAGTGGAGACCCAGATCTACTGTTCACTATCTCTGACTTCAACGATGCATGTGATGTTCAGAAGAAGCTGTTGTTTGCCATGAACTCTGGCTTCAGGACTCAGGCAAGTTGAAAGATGAGACTCCATGGAATCTGTCCAAACTGCAAACCAGGCACGTGACCCATATCAACAAGAGAGTGGCAGATCAGCAACACTGAGCATGTGCCACAGCAACACTTGGTGTCCTACACTGACCTTCAGAGCATAGTGACTACCATTTTACAGTAAACATTCACATCTTGTCCTTCACTTCTGTCAGGACATCATTTTCCTCTTGAGGCCTCCCAGACCACCGTTTTTAATTGTGATCCCACTCTCTCACCCAACCTCTTCATCCTTGCTTTATTTGTGTCCTTGCCACTTTTTATTTTACAACAGAGTGTACATCCATTTCACGTATGTATCTTAAATTTTCTCTCACCCACTAGATTGTAAGCTTTATGAGAGTATGTTTATTGCCCATTCTGTTAAACGGTGTTTCCCAGTTCTGACACATGATAGGTACTAAAATAAAGTACATTACACCAAAGGAAGAAGTCTTTGTTTAAAAATTCAACAGCCTAAAATTTTACAAATTATATTAACTGCTTTCTATGACATTCCACTAAGAGAGAGTGGCTTTGTTTTTAAGATCCTTGAAAACACCTGTTCTATTTCATTGATTAGTTTGAACCACATGAAATGGCTATTTTGAAATTCTTTTTAACCCACCAAAATGACAATTTCATACAGCTCAACTAAATGCTAAATAGAACTCAAGAAAAAAAGCAATAGCAAACTCCTAAGTCTATAAATGAAATTGATCTATGTTGTGTGTTTTGTGTGCCATGTGTGTGCTGATTAATTTTCTCCTTTAATTTTCTCCACATTTCAAGAAAGCTAATTCTCATATGTTCCTCCTCCATTATTCATTTTTAATCAGTCTTAAGAATTGACTGTGCTATTCTTATACATTCTATTTATTCTAAACAGTAAAGTAAGATCAATTAAGGAAAAATTGACTTCTCCATATACTTAAGTATGAGAAGGAGGAAAATATGTCCTTGGGATTGGGTGAGCCACGTTCAAGTGAGATGCTGCAATGGGAATGGGAACAGGATGCAGAAAGGGTGAACAGTTAAAAAAGGAAACTAACTCATTGATTACCTGTGATGTGTCAGCAAATTGCTAGTGTGCTTCCTCAGCGGTTCTGCAAAGTCAGAACTCTGCATTTGAATGACTTGAGGTTAATAAAATTATCCAAGTTATTATGCACTTTATTTATTTACTCACCTACTTATATATGTGTCTGTCCTTCGTATTTTGGCAAAAATGATTTGAAACAGCTTTACAATCATACATTTAATAAGTCATAGCTCACAGTGGAACAAAGGTCTCTCTTTGATATCAAATGGTTTGCTTTGCCAGCTAAATTATGCTATCCTTTCTCAATGTAAAAACACACTAATGACCAGGTAATATATTAAGTATTTGTATTTTCTCTTTCCAAAAGGACTGACTTCACTTGTTTGTCAAAATGAAATAAAATGATGATAAACTATTTCAAAAATTTTCATTATTTCTAATTTAAGCCATAGTAATTCCAAATTGACATAGCATCTCTAGGAAAATTTATATTTTTTAGGAAAAGTAAGCTGTTTAATAAAATCACCTTCTAGTACTATAGTCCATTGGCAGTTTGTTCAGTGATCATTTCTATAACAGAACGTCAGGATTTATTTTATTTCTTTAATTTCATTGATGAAAATTTCTAGAGAGACTTGATTCTTCATATATATTGAATTTTTTCTTGTGTTTTCCAAACCTATAGGGGGACTCATGATTTTGGGGGTAAGGAGAACCTGTGTTAAAACATTAATTTTTCTGTAAATCTTTATGAACATATTTTTCATGTAGACAATTATTTGTTCAAATAGAGGTACATGTAAAATGTGACACTGAGCATTCACTGAGCAAGCATATATGATCTTATGTGTTACTGTCATTTGAGGAGTAGTCTATATTATAGTGTTGTTATTTTACATAATTAATTACACTATACTGAAACATGCACATATGGAATTTAAAATAAATACATATTTTTCTTAATATTAGTATCGATAGCTGGGATGTTATATTTGACTGTTAAGTACATTGAGGTCAAGGTTTGTAGATGCTCAACCTCACTTTCAGTAATGCCAAAGGTGGAGAACAACATACAAAGCAAATACACTTAAATTTTTCTTCCATTAGTGCATAAACCAGACAGGTTTAGCACAGCAATGTGCACTACAAAGTAATCCTATATGAAATTTTTAATTAAATCAATATATTAAATTTTTAGATGTGCATCCTAAAGTTTATCTATACTGGAAAATGTGAGATTGGGCTTCGGGGTTAGAAGTTGAATTTGAAACCTGTTTCTTCCACTCTACAGATTGGCAGAGAAATAATTAAATTTTCTAAGCCATGTTTTATCATATAATATCTACAGTAAAGGTTTGGTGAGTATTGGAATTTGCCAACCTTCAGAAATGCATACACTGCAAATCCAGTCGAACGAAAACTTAAATAAATACAAGATAACATATTAGGGGTCTTCACAGAGATGCAAGCCAAACATTATTAGAATTTACACTGTGTAAATAAAAAAATTTTCTTGAATGTATTGGACATAACATGACCATCAGACCTATGTTGGCATCGTCTGTTTCCATGGTGAACTTGTTATTTACAATTGGAAATGATCATGTCAGAGACAATACCTCATAAACTCTAAAAGAATGTAAAATATCTATTATGATTTTATTTATATTGCTATTATCATAAGTTCCATTTCACAAGAAGTTAAACTTTCAATGTTATTACCTTCTGAAAATTAAAAAAACAAGTGGGGAAGTGTGGAGAGTAAGATAAAGGAAAGAGAAAGTCATCAGAATCCTTAGATAGGAATTTAAAATCTCAAATCTGGACTTCTGGCTTGCTTTGTTCCCAATGAGGTCTAGGACTATTTCATTAATTAGCTAAATTAACCCAGCCCTTATATTAAAATTCTTATTTATTGTAGCAATCAATTAGCAAAACATGCTTACTGCCTGAAATCAGGGAATATTAAATTTGCTTAACTCCTGATTTAATAATAATAATAACAATAATAATGATAATAATAAAGTATTACTTTTGTAAACAGTACTCTCCAATGCCAGTAATCACAATGACTTTCCCGTAATTTATTTAATGTCCACAGCATTATTAGGAGATAGCTATTGTTATATGTCTTATTTTAGGAACAGGAAGCTGAGACTCAAGATGTTGTATAAGTTAACCATAGTCATAAAGTTAGTATATGGCAGAGCTTATGCTTGAACCCGCTTCTGCTGGATTTGAGACTCAAGGACTGATTTCTCTCCAGAGAAGCAATGCAAAGTCCCTTGAATTTGATAGCTTGTATGAGTTTCTTCCCCCTTGTGTCCCTCAATTTCCTCTCTCTGTAAAGGTAGAAAGAGTTTCTAACTCATAGAAATGTTGTAATAATTGAGTAAGCTCAAGTAGATAAAGCACTTAGAATAGTTCCTGACACTTTGAAAGAGCCTAGTTTTAGGATGGTGATAACCACCAGAACAATGATAATGGTGGAGGAGACACAATAAAAGAAAAAGATCACAATGAAACGCAGTCCTTGCCATGATAAAACAGCTTTCTAGTGGTTTAAGCTTCTACTACTGTAATAACATGTAGCTTACAAATTGCTTGTCCTCAGAATTCCTTTTCCCTCAGAAGTAATGCTAAGCACAGGAAGGAAAGCTTACCCAGACAAAATAAGTCTAACTATTCTATCTACTTCTTGTACCAGCAGTACTGCTTTTGACACTTCTGCTTACTATTTACATTACTTTTACAAGAAATGATCTGAGGTCCATTCCTGAAGCCAGACATGCAGCTGATTCCTTCCCTTACTTCATTCTCCCCAAGCACTAGGAAATTCTTTCCCCTCACCTAGTGGGATGCAGGGGTGGAAAGATGCTCAACAGGTAGGATAGATAGGCTGCTATAGTTTGTAAGGCCAGTGAGCAGAAAGAAGACTGCCCTTTCCATCTCAACTCCCTAGGCTGAATATCCCCTGTGCATTGTAATTTGATGTTGCCCATAAGGCAGATAAAAACTTAGGGAACTCTTTCCTAGTTGTGGTAAAAATTGACGCAAGTTCCTCAATTCAAAGTAACATAAAATATAAGATACCTGTGGCTTCAAGGGAAAAAGCTAATTATGCTTTAATTTTTTAAATAAGAAAATATACAAAAAAAACAAAGCACCTGTATATTTCACAGAACATCATATCAAAATATGAAAACAACCTTTCATCCACAAAACAAAAGAAAATCAAAGCAAAATTGCTTCTAGTATTATAAGTTATCCTATTTGGAAAATTGGTCCGGCTCTTAGATGCTCTCTTTATCTTTTTTCTTAATGATGTTGTGCCCTCATTTTTTCTCTCACAAATAACAAAGACTTTTAAATGCCTTGAAAGCAATAAATGGGGAAAAGTACAATTGGATAACTTGTACTCAACTTTTTGCCAATAACTCTCTACTCATGTCTGGTCATCAAATTTCTAAGAGAACTTTGTCAGTAAGCAGCAATCCTAAAATAAGTCGGTTGAATTACAGACTTTCAGGGAAGAATCCTAAAAGTTCTTATCTGACCAGTATAAGATTAAGGTGCTAATGACAAAATGTGTTTCCCTTAAATTATGATCCATGGTTGGATGGGAAGCATCTTTATTATAGATGGGCTGGTTTATCAGTAAGAGAAAAAGCTTTCAGCACTGACTCCTGTCCTTCGCTTTGTGACCTTGAATAAGATTCTTTAACCTCCAAGTTCCAATTTCTTTATGTATAAAGGCAAAACAAGGAAATATCTTTCAAAATTGAATTTAGGATTAAACGAGATGATTTACATAAAAGTGAATCCATCACCACCAAACCAGTATTACAAGAGATACTAAAGGATCTTCTTTAAAAAGAAGAAGAAAAGATAAAAATATGAATAATAAATGGCAATTAATCTATCTATGAACAATCACTTTAAATGCAAATGGATTAAATTAAATGTTCTAATTAAAAGATGTATGAAGGCTGAATGCATAACAAAACAAGACCATTACATATGCTGTGTACAAGAGACACACACAAACAGAAAGTAAAGGGATGGACAAAATATTTCATAAAAATGGAAACAAAGAAACAAAAATCTGGGGTAGTAATACTTACTCCAGGCAAAATAGATCTAAAAAGCAAAATAAACTAACAAACAGAAGAGAAACTGACTCATAGATACAGAAAACTTTTTTTTGTATTGATTTGAGAGGGGGGGCAGGGAAAGAGAGACAAAGAAACATCGATGTGTTGTTCCACTTATTGGGACATTCAGTGGTCGATTCTTGTATGAGACCTGACCAGAGATCAAATCCCCAACCTTGGCGATGCTCTAACCAACTGAGACACCCAGAACATTTTTAATGATTGCCAGATGGCAGGGGGTTTGAGGGAAGGCAAAAAAGTTGAAAGGATTAAGAAGTACAAATTGATTGTTACAGAATAGTCTAGGGGATGCAAAGGACAGTATATGGAATATAGCCAATAATTTTGTAATAACAATACATGGTGTTAAATGGGTACTGGACTTATCAGAGGAATCACTTAGTAAGTTATATAACGTCCAATCACTGGGTTGTACACCTAAAATTAATATAATACTGCATGGAAACTGTAATTAAAAATAAAACATTCTTTAAAGTAAAAAACGAAGAAGCAGTAGGATGTGATGGTTAATTTTCTGTGTCAGTTTGGGTGGTCTTCGGTGCCCAGATATTTGTTCTAGCATTATTCTGGATGTTTTTACAGGGGAGTTTTATGATGAGGTTTACGTTTAAATTGGTGGGCTTTGAGTAAAGCAGATTGTCCTCCATAATTTAGCAGGGCTTCATCCAGGCAGCTGAAGAAGGAATAAAACAAAGCATTGTCCTCCCCCAAGCAGAATGCAATGCTGCAAGCAGACAGCCTTCAGGTTTTGGCTGCAGCATTGGTTCTTCTCCACGTCTCCAGCCTCACAGCTAACTCTACAGATTTTGTACTTACCAGCCTCCATAATCGTGTGAGCCAATTGTTTAGAATGAATATCCATGTATCCATGTAAAATCTTATATAAATCACACATACTTCCTATTGGTTGTGTTGTTTCTTTGGAGAAGTCTGACTGATATGCAGGTATATCAACTGATAGTACGGGTTGAGGGGGAGAAGGTTGAAGCTTGAGGAGAGTGAAGAACATATAAAACAGGGCTCTATCCTACTGGGAGAAGCAATGGAGTGTGCAATGAATGAGATCATAGGACTGCTTAGCAATAGTAAGGACCCAATTGAGACAAATGATCAAAAAGTAAAAAATGATGTCATTCATCATACTTATTTGATTTTTACCTGCCAATATCTCCTACATAAAGAAACTTAGATTTAATTAAGTTTCAGATTTAAGAGAGATGAGGGAGTATTTTAGGGAGTGATTATCAGGAAGAGTAGTGAAATCTAGGCTGAAAAAAGAAGAGACACAAGAACATGAAGAATTAAAGAACAGTGGAAGGTATGAGCTCAATGGATGTCTATCTGGAAATCAAGGCTAAACTAATGTATGAACCAAAAACCAAATGCTCCTTTGTACCACATCTCTCATTAACTAAGAAATAAAAACCCATTGACAATCAGTAAAATAATTGCTGTGTCTTGGTATATGCTGTTAAAAGATGTCTACTTTGCTGTTTATAGAAGGAATGCCAAGTGGTGGAGTAGGCAGTGTTTTCTATGAATGATTTCCTACATGAACATATTGTGAAGAGAACATGTAAATGGTAATGTTTAAGATATTGAAATGTCAACAATATAAAGGTTTTTAAATAACACTTAGAAAAATAAGATGTTTCCATTGGCCAGAGGGACAGAGGGATAAAGTTTGGGGATCTTAGTTTCGCACACACGTATGTATATATGGGGTATGTATAAATATATATTTAGACAAATACATATGTATAAAACAATATATATAGGGGTAGAAAAATGACCAAAGATGTGAAATAGAGTTGGAGATGGAGCTAGATATGTTTCATACATAAACTTACTTTCCACTTTTCATCTCTTTTTTCCTTATACTGTGATGCTTTGAACTCTTGTGGAAACATAATCCATCTTTCCTTCAGTACTCTTTGTCCGTTCCCAATTTTCCTAACTTGTTTTTAGGGTTTATATGTAATTGTCAAAACTAGCATTTACCAAGGGGAGTAAGTAGATAAAAGAAGGTTTTTCCACTCAAGTGGTGTCCCAGTGCCCAGCTCTTGCAGGGACCAGGGCTTTGCACAGATGGCATCAGTAATTACAGTTTTGATAATAGTGATTATGTAAATCCCCAGGGGCACCGCAATCAAGTGTGTTACATTGGGGCCTAGTTCTGTTACAGTAAGGACAATTACTGAATATCCATCTGACTTTCTCCTCTGTATTTAACAAACTGCAAAGAAAATAAATATTAGAGAAGAGAGGATCATGAAGAGAAAATGAATAGGGATGGGTGTTAGAGAAAGAATCCAGTAAACCGTGACTAAACAGAAAAAAATTAATTATATCATTTGAGAGCTTTCATCCACAGTCTTATCACTGCTCACACTGACATGTTTAAAAAAATCTACAAAGTTGCATGTTGCTTTAAGGGTCACAAGGCAAAATATTAATTATGAAATATTTTGTAAGCCATTTTTAATTTTTATATAGTAAAATTACCTCAGTATAAATTTATAAAATCAAGTACAATCTTATATTTTTAAGAAGAGAAATATCCATACTATATATTCTGCAGAAAAATATATTTTTCTATTTCCATGTATTTCTTCAAAGAGAAAGAGCTAGATGTATTTAGAGATGATATATTGCTATGTAAAATGACCAAGTGGCAAGCACTAAAAAATACATAAAATAAATAAATATAAACAAAAGTCACTTGAGAATATAACATTTTATCTATTTTACATTAATTTGCAATGATAATACTAATTATGGTTATTATAACTAGCATTAATGAGATGCTACCTATAAGCCAGTTGCTATTCTCTATATACTCAAATTTTCACAATAAATCCATGAGGTAGATATATGATTATCTCATTTTATAGTTAAAAATGTAGGAATGAGACCCCAAATTGCTGAGCTTACAACCAATACATGTTCAACTCAATTTCTTTTAACTTCAACATCCTGAGTCATGGAAAAACACAACTGGTGTGTAAATGTTGAGCTTGAGCCTCTGGAGGAGATGAAATAATCAAAGGAGCTTAAGTGCATAAGAACTTCATCGGCTGGAGATTAAGAAAGATGCCCAGCGATAGCTGTTGAAATAATAAAGTCTTTTAAAAAATCATTTTGGGGAATCAAAGGGCATCTGTCAGAGCCTGTGTAACCTGAGTTAATTGGAACCCTCAATTTATCTCTCATTCTTCAGCCATTAATTTGATGTTTACCAAAAATATTCAGTACCATGAAAAAAATTGTATAGGTACTGATTTAAAAGTAAAACATAATATTTCCCATCTACAGAGGGGTCAGGTCTATATTTGTTAGATATGCTCATATATTCTTTTTTTCCCATTATAAGATGACAAAACAATTTTCTATTAGTTTTTGGTACCATTTTCTGTTCCAATATTGAATATACATGCATACAATTATAATTGAGAAATAAATTGACCTCCTTAAAAGTTTCACTACATACACAAATATATATTAAATACATACATATATATTTTATACATTTCTTCATTAAATCATAAAATACATAATATGCTTCTTGTTTTTCACTTGCCCTGAGGCACACATTATAATCTCTTCACAATCCTGAGGAATTTTGACAACTCAAATAAAAAATGTAATCACTTACCAAGTGCCAGCAGGGGACAAATTCGCCCCCAAGGAAACATAAGTTAATACAGTGGTGTGTGCTGTGCCATGACCCCAGATTCTATCTGAAGGGCTAACACTTACAAAGTTTATAAGCACAAACTCAAATCATTGTATTTGGAGAATGCTTACAGGAAGTTATTTCTATAGTTTCCATGAGTTACAACCAGTGCCAGTTTGAAATCAACCAACCACACAAAAAAGTCAGCCTAGCCTTGGAAAGCCACCGACTTATCTATACAGCGAGAATGATGGGCTCGATGCAGACTGAGGTCTCTGGATTTCATGGTGCACATGGTATTACTTATGTAGAATCCTAGCCAGAATTTGTTTGTCAGATAAAATGATAGTAGCTGAGTTTTTTTCTTCATTCTAACCATATTATGATAATATGTTAGGACTGAACTGACCACCAGGATCATCATGTCAAGCTCATTATACTTCTCAATAAAATGTCAGATTCTTCCACAGATACATCATTAATACTCCCAAATAAATAGCAGTGTTTTTACAGGGCATAGGCTACTTAAACTACTCAATTAATATTTTAAAGCAAGATTATTATTTCTTTAATAATTCATATATTGATACATAAAGTTGGCACATTTTTAACACAACTTTCATCATAAATTCTCCCACCCATTTATTTATTAACTCCTTCTATCCTCCTTCCTCTCTTCTTTCTTGCCCTGCAGTATTTAGAGTGCAGCCTTCCTAGGACTTGAGCGTATAAGACAGACATTAACAGAAACTAGTCAGCAAGAGTGATGGAAGCCATGATGGAGAAATACGTACCCCATGTGATGGGAACAGATGAGGAAGTCAATTAATTTATATGAGAGGGTTTGAAACAGAATCACAGAGGTGTGTTTCAAAGGGGAATTGACCTGACTGGTGTCTGATGGCAGGAAGGAAAGTGTATGAGAGGCATGGAACCTACAGACATATGAGATGTGACCCACACTTTCACAAAGCTGTGAAATTTGTATGTAAATCAGTTTATTCAGTTTCAAAGAAAACTAATCCCAAGGGAACTCTATCTAATACCTCGATACTCATATGTAAATGCGTATTTATGTATATATTTATGCATATGCATTTGTTGTCTATCCATATGCACGTTAAAGAGAGACAATATCTTGAAAATAAGGATAATACAAAATTGAACTTTTGTGCAGATTCTACCTTTCTGTAATCAGGAGTATGTAATATAACAAACTACTTCCATAGAGTCACTAATTTACTATTGTTCTGTTCAGGCAGTGGACTCGGACACGCCGAATGAATATTAATTTCATAAATCCAGAGTGCTTGACCACATGGCTTTAGAGAAAAAGTGTGCTCTTGTGATAAAGCTGACAGATTAGAGAGTCTGATTCATTATTGCTGGACAATGAATTCAGCTTACTTTTGAAAGGAAACAGATAAGTTACCTTTTTTTTTTTTTTTGGCATGAAAAGCAACTCCCAAAGAATTGAAGGAAAAACTGTTTGCAAGAAGTCTAACCAAACCAACACTACTAAGTAAATATACTAATGATAATATATCCTTAGGATGTATTATTGTCACCATTTTTCTAAGGAAATCTTCAAAGATTCTTAATTAAAAAGTAAAAAGTCTTGGTACATATTTTCAAGATTAATCACTGTAAAAATGATAAGGGTTCTAAACTTACGTGACAAATAAAATGGAAAAATGCAATAAAAGCAAGATAGAATTTATACCCAGTTAAGGCAACTTAATTAAGAAACTTGCCTCTGATGTTACTGAAAAAAGAAACTTCTGTTTTTACAAAGGTTGCATTGTGTTCTCTTCTGTCGATTCACAAGACTTGGAAAATGAAACAATTCACACTAGATTCAAGGTCCATGTCTGGGAGTGCATTTAAATGTGCAACATAAGAAAGGCCTTGGACCTACACAGATGGCAGTATTTTCAATAAAAATCCCAAGTAGTTTAAGAACTCTCCTCCCTACCAAAGTAAGTTTCACCCTTCACCTCCCAGAATATTGATCCAGTAGAGAAAAATAATTTCAATCTCTCTCTCTCTCTCTCTCTCTCTCTCTCTCTCTCTCTCTCTCACACACACACACACACACACACACACACACACACACACTCACACACACACACTATATATATCTAGAAGGTTGGGGTTAGGTACTCATTAGGCAGTTATTAAAAACTCAGTATGTGTCATGTACTGCATCAGAAACTGGGAGTAAATAGAGAACCAATAGGAACTTGCCCTTCCCCACTCTAAACAAGTGTGATGCTGTGTGGTGACTTCTGAAATCTGAGAAGTGTGCAGTAATGCCCAAACACACAGAGGGGCACAGATCTAGCTTTGATAAAGATGAAGCAAAATATTTCACAAAAGTTGAAGGATAAAGATCCTGATAAGAAAACAACACTTCGCCTTATTTGAGCAAGAACATAAAAAAGGCAAAGATAAGATGTGAAGTCCTCTCTGTAAGATATGAACCAGATCTTAGAAGAAAAAGACAGTTTTCAACATAAAAATAATTTCCAGACTGAAAAGGAACTTATCATTTAATCACAGTGAAAAAAGGTGTACATCAGGCACTTAGTGAAAAAGAAGTAACTATATAAAAAAGCAATTATGCTTCTCTTTTATATATAACCATGAATTCAGAGGTTCCTTTATACAGCTATTGCCCAAAACATAGTCATGTGGCCCTGACTCACTACAGAAGATGCTGGGAGGCTGGTAAATGTAGCTGGGTGAGTAGGTATAAATTTCTAGTTAAAACTCATTTTTAATTACCAAATGTAAGACCAAGAAAATGGACATTAGTGAACATATGGTTGTTTCGACCACACTACCTCATTTTAAATTAAATTGGTGATCATAGGAGGCAGTGAGTATCAGACAATAATTGATAGATAGATGATAGATAGATAGATAAACATAGATATGTATTCAATATATAGATATGTATTCAATATATAGAGAGAGATATCACACGATTTGTAAATGTTGTGTTCTTAAAGCTAACAAATGTATTAAGTGTATGGACCTTTAAGATTGTCTATAAGAACTAGTTTCAGATATACAGCTTAAGAAAAAAAAAAACTTCTATTAGCAAACTGTCTCAGTGGTCAAATACCCAACAATTTCTGAATGAGACGGCTATATTTTTACATCAAAATAATTTAAAATGCCTACTAGTACAGTTGTTTTGGTAAGAAACCTTTTTTCTTAAACTTGAAGAATACTAGAATTTAAGTTGGCAATATCATATCAATTGATAAATGAGATTTTAACTCTTTTAATCCTCTTTACCTATTAAAAATTAATACAGGTTTGCTTTTTAAAATTATATCTAGCAACTATATTTATCAGGTAAATTTGAATTGTGAGAGAAGTGATAAAATTCTGTTAGTTTTATTCAGAAAATAGAAGGGTACATGTGATTTTATTGAAAACCCAGAATAGCAGTTTTCCACTATATTGACAAAGGCATAATTTTATCTGTAGGAGGAGAAATCAATAGAATTATGAGTAGTAAAATCCAACAGGACAAAAGCAGCTTAATGAAGAATGTAAGAAAAAAAGTTTTATTTCCTCACAGCTATGGCCAGAAGAGTGAGTTTAGACAACAGACACATGCATGTGATATTTAGAAAGACTAAAAGAGGCAGTTATTTAGGTGGTCAGTTTCACATTTATGTCAACGTCTATTGTCCTGAGAGCAGAATGAGAAAAGCACCTTGAAAGGACAGGGAAAACTGAGTGCTTAATTTCTTGGCCACTTTCTGCTGGTTCTGTGAAATTAAGCAACTAGGGATATCTGTAAGATTTAGTTTTCCTTGCCTCCCTCTTCCATTCTGAATGTGCTCTGCTTGACATCTGGATTGTTCAGATTAAGTGAAATCATGCATGGAAAGGGCTTGCCACCAAGGAATGCAATTCCACTTGTAACCTGCAAGCAAGCCGCAGGAGTAGTGATGGGAGCAGCAGGCAAGTTGGGTACATTCAATCTGCTTGAGCCATGGTAAAAGTGTTGTGTTGGTGAAGACTGCAAAAAAAAAAATTTTTTTTTCTCTGCACTACTGTTTCACTCCAATGATTGTAACTACAACAATGTGAATAGACCATTCATAGGAGGGAGAAGGAGGAAAGAATGGGAAAGGGCAAAGTGTTTCAGTTGTTCGGTGATGTTACTCTTAAAAGAGGCAGAGAATGTTTCAAACTTCGATCAGGTTTAATGCAAAAATGATAAAAAAAATGAACTTGGTAACTGGAATTCATAGTATAAGTTTTATTTAAGAGCAGACTGTGTTATTAGCTCTTGTTTCAGAGAGCCTAGGTTCAAACTCAAGCTGCTTGATTGGCTGTAACTGTTACCTCTGTATCCTCGATCCCTCCATTTAAAAATCATGAATGATGATGCCAAAGGGATCTGTGGCAAGATCTAGCTCACATATTGTTTGATGTCTTTACTAGTGTTTATTAAAAATAATTAAGAAATTTTAAATAACTGTGCAGAACCAATTTCACAGAATGAAGTTTGCCAGGACAAATAGTACCACAGATCATGACTGGTTCCATTCTGTGCACCAGAGCTCATTACATTAAACAAAGCGAAACAAACAAAATAGTTGCTTGAAGTGAATGGGATGTAAACCACATATGGTAATACACAGGCCAGCCCTGGCTGATAGTATACAGAAAACAAATACTAGTAAAGCTGTTATTGCTATTACCATCATCATCACCATCACCATTGTCATTGTTCTGTAACTCAGTGCTAGCAAATTTCCCACTCAATGATTTTTTATGGAGTAAATGAGTAAAAAGTTTCATCCCTAGTGCAGATTATATTACTACTGTATCAATTTATTATGTGTTTTGAGAAGTCCTTCCCACACAAGACTATGATTTACAATAAGGCTTGGGATTCATTGACCTTATTTCCTCCGTTTTAATTAGCACACTGCCTACCTAGGACCTAGGAGTGTAATAAATAATAATTTAAGATGATACAGATAAGTATTTTCCCATTATCTATAAATTGTATCACATTTCAGTTTAACTTTAAAATTAATAGGAGAAAATAAAATCTTCCATTATATAATATACACTTAAGTAATTACGGCTAGCCTGGGTACATGCCCATCTAGATCCTACCATATTAGTTTTAGAGGCCACTGTAAGAAATTACCACAACTTGGGTGGCTTAAAATAAGAGAAATGCACCGTCTGTCTAATCACTCTGGAGCCAAAAGTCAGAAGTGACTAGGCTGTAATCATGGTGCCAGCCTCTTCCAGTCTCATGGCTGCAGGCACTCACTGATTTTGTGGTTGTATCTTTCCTGACTCTAGGTGCATGTCACTAAGGACACTTATGACTGCATTTAGGGTCCACCAGAATACCACCGGTGAGTAAGGATAATCTCACTACCTCAAGGTTCTTAACTGAATCACATGGGCAATGACCCCTATTCCCTGTAAGGTACCATGTACGGGTTCCAGGGTTTAGAACCTGTTATCCTTGGTCCATTTTTCAGCCTTAGATGTACTTTCCATATATGAGCTAATTAGAAAATACAACAGGAGTAGAAATATTTCACTTGTGAACAGTTGCATATTAATATATAACATTTATTGGAAGGAACAAGGAAGAACACAATGAATAGTTATGAGAACAAGTCGTTCTCATGACTATTGTTTCATCTGATCCTCATCACAATGGTGAGGATGGAGTTGATGTCTCTAATTATATTTAAGAACCACAAATAGTGCCAAAGACATAATCTGAAGCTGGTATATATATATACACACACACATATACACATACTCTGTATTTTAACTCTGCCAATTTTCTTACTACCCATGACAGCTACTTTTGTCTTTCTAAGCACTGGTATATTTTCTATAATTCAAGGGGTAAAGAAGTTTATAATTGTCTGATAATCGTTTCAAATATTTCTAACATTCTATGAATTTGCACATTCACTAGAAATAAACCCCAAAATAACGTTTTCAATTTTATTTAAAATTAACATTTAGCATCCCAAATATAAATTGAATGGTGAAACCTTTTAAAAATAATCTTGAATGGTGACCCAATTCCTAGGCATGTTACACTTATTTAGGACATGTACTAGAGAACAGCCAACTTTAATATTCAATATTTTTAAACACTCCTAGAATATTCTGAAAAGCATTCAGCAAATCCAAACACAATTTAAAGTCATTCGGGGATTTGTTTGAAATACTAATGGCTATCCACTTGAAATTTATTCTCAGTTTAGTACTCAGGAATTATTAACTCACAGCTTAGGTGCTATTGTTTCTCCAGACTCAGAATTTATAAACTTTGAACATGAAGCTGAAATTTAAGGAATCATGTAAATCATTTCATCCAGACTCTTTATTTACCAATCACAGTATAAAAAGTGTTATTTATTCAACATGACATAGTGAATAAGTCTTAGATGCTGGTAAAAACTTTACTTTGCCCTCACTTATGTATACCCTCTCCCATTATCGAAGACCCCACTAGAGAGGTATATTTGTTTCAACTGATTAATCTACAATAACACATCATTGTCACCCAAAGTCCAAAGTTTACATTAGGGGTCACTTTTGGTGTTGTACATTCTGAGTTTGGGCAAATTTTTTTAACTTAATATTTATTTATTTATTTTAAATTTTTTTAATTAGTATTTTTGTAATTGTTGATATTGTACAGTTTTCTGTCTTTTACCCCACCCCCAGCCCACCACCCTAGCCCTCCCCACCTTCCTCCCATTTCCACCCCCCATAGTTTTTGTCCATGAGTCCTTTATACTTGTTGCTCTAAATTTATAGTGTTGTGTACCCATCGATATAGTATAACACAGAGTATTTTCTTTTTTTTTTTAAAGGTTTTTTTTTTTTGAAAGTTTTTTTTTTTTTTAATTTATCTTTAGAGGGGAAGGGTAGGAGAGAGGGAGAGGGAGAGAGGGAGAGGGAGAGAAATATCAATGTATGGTTGCCTCTCGTGTGTCCCTTGCTGGGAACTGGCCTGCAACCCAGGCATGTGCCCTGACTGGGAATCAAACCGCGATCCTTTGGTTCGCAGGCCCGCGCTCAATCCACTGAGCTACACCAGCCAGGGCAACACAGAGTATTTTCATTGCTTAAAAATTTTCTGTGTTCTACCTATCCATCTCTCTCTTCCTCCTATCCCCTGAAAACATTTTTACTAATTTTTTTTACTGTCTAAATCGTTTTGCTTTTTCTAGAATGCCATATAGTTGGAATCATGCAGTAGGTAACCTTTTCAAAGTGGCTCCTTTTATTTAGTAATATGCACATAAGTTTTGTCTACATCTTTTATGGCTCGACAGCTCATTCTTTTCAGT
The DNA here is from genome assembly GCA_039655065.1 of Glossophaga mutica. NCBI lineage: Eukaryota > Metazoa > Chordata > Mammalia > Chiroptera > Phyllostomidae > Glossophaga > Glossophaga mutica. The sequence goes on from CM077308.1 coordinate 29,399,339, forward strand.
GTATAATATTCCATAGTCTGGATTTTCACAGTTTATTTATCTATTAACCTACTGAAGAAAGGTTGCTGCAAGATTTTGGAAATTATGAGCAAAGCTACTATAAACATCTGTGTGCTTGTTTTATGTGGACATAAATTTTCAACTCTTTTAAGTAAATACCAGCTAGTATGATGGCTGAATGGGATGGTAAGAGTATGTTTAATGTTATGAGAATCTGCCAAACTGTCTTCCAACATGCATTTTGCATTCCAACTACATGTTACATGTTTTTTTTTTTAACTGCAGTTTTAAAAAGCAGTAGGTAAGAGTGAAAATGGACAATTAATGAATTACATAATATAATTTCAAGAAATTTTAACTGCTATAAAGAAAAAGAAAGCAAGGTGTGGTGTCAGATTTTTCTGTTAATCATAGGTTTTATAATAAGACTATAATTATCTTAAATTGAGGCCTAATGTGTTTGTAGTTTGTTATAGTACAAAAAAGTTTGCCACTTTGCCATTGAAACAGTTATTTATTCTGGATACACTATAACTTCCTAGAATGAGACCACATAAAGATGAATTCAGAAAATAGTCATTTACCATGCCAATTTTTCCCAAGGAATAAAAGCTATAAAATAAATATTAGTGTATTCAATCTATTAAAGGAATTTAAAAAAACAATTTCAGTCAGTTAAAAAATAAATTAACTTTTTTGATTTTGTAGTTTTCATAGGCAAAGACTACATTATTTAGTAATTCTAAAAATAAAACTTATGCAAAACCCACAAACTTGTGTTTTCTGGATTTTCATTATGGATCAAGTGGGAGGTTATAAGCGTATTTTCATAAGTTATTCATATATTATTTGGATCTATTAGTTTTCCTGCCCATGAGGAAAGAAGCTCTCACTCCATCCTCTCAAACCTGTTGAAATAACCCCCACTCTGTGAATTTCCTTCTCTTACACCTTTAACTAGTTGCAGCTTCTTTACCTTTCCATATTCAGTCTGTGTTTTTTGGTTTTTGGTTTTTGTTTTAGCAAAGGAATGTAGCATTTATTTATTTTATTTATTTATTTTTATTGTTGTTCAAGTACAGTTCTTTGCTGTTCCCCCCCACCCCTCCCCACCACCCCAGTAAAGACTACTTAAGGTACAACAGTTTCATGGAGGAGATGAAACCCATTTCAAGTCGGGACATGAAGGATGGTTGAGCACAGAGACTCCTGTAACAATGTTAGATCAGTGATGCCCAAAGGAGGGTACAATGCAGCCAAGGAGGGGCTGAGCAGCAAATACAACAGAATAATGAATATCTGATGACTGAAAACAAAGCAGTTCTCTAATTTCCTTCCAGGCACAGAGATGGAGAATTTATCTAATGTTATATTACTAAAGCTTCCTTCGTGCCATTTTTATTGAGAATTTGAATGTAGCATGCAAATATTAAATGAGAAAAGTAAAGATCCTTAATACATTTGGAACCGGTTTGAAGTATATACCAGGGAGCTTTGCTAACAAGGATATGGTGATGCAAATGCATTGTGCATGAGTTGGGACCTGGAGTGATTAAAATATTTCTTACATGATCTGATCTGAGGGATAGTAAGAAAGTTGGTGAAATGACAGCAATAAATAAGTGTTTAATGGTTTTGGAGGGTATGTTTTATTTTATCAGTCCAATACCTAGTAACCTTTGCAGTGAACCCTCTTTTCCTGTGGCAAATTCACCTGTGTTTGGAACAGGGTTGACTCTGTCTAACAAAGAAAATGCTCCATTCATCTGGCCATGCTCATTGGCTCAGGCATGCGAGCAATTTAAGATGTTTCCTGGGAATTTTATTTTTTTGCTGGTGCTATCTGAAATGACTCTCTGCTTTGACTAATTTTTCTTAGCTGGTAAGATGGGAATCAGATGGTGCTTGCTTGTTTTGTTTGCCAGGTAGAGAGAGACACTATGAAAGATGGAACTATACTGTTTAGTAGTTAACGAGATAGAGACCTGTCTTACCTTGGTATTTATATTTAAGTGAAGTATGGAGTTTCTTATGTGTTACTTTGACTGTTTAGAATCATTTCCTAAGCAAATTTGTACATGGCATTGCTTATTGGTGTCCTAATTTTACCTCAGAAGTCCATGACAATAATGATGATGATGATGACGATGACGATGATGATGATGATGATGATGACAATCGTTTCCATTTTTTAAGAGCTAAATGTCTAAATATGTGATAAATGGCCCTGGCCAGTGTGACACAGTTATTTGGAGTATTGTCCCATAACCAAAAGTTCACAGGTTTGATTCCCAGTCAGGGAATATACCTAGGTTGCTGGTTTGGTCCCATGTTGGGGTGTTTGTGAGAGGCAACCAATCATGTTTCTCTCCCTCACTCTCTCTCTCCCTTTCCCTCTCTCTAAAATCAATAAGCATGTCTTCAGGCGAGGATAAGATAAATAAATAAATGTGTTAAATATCTTACGTGCATTGTTTTTTCATTCACAAAATTAACGGTATTCTAAAATACAGTATTCTGAAGCATATAAAACACATTCAATAACTTTTATAAAATTCATGAAATAAGAAATGAAAACTCTCCCTTTACTTGAAACATGGCAGAGAACACCATATATTGTTCTGTCAGAGAATAGAAACAGTGATCCAGATGCAGGCAGGGGCGTTAAGTCACACAATTTCAATGGAGACTCATCCCTAAAATTGTTTACAATGTTGGCATCTATCCAACATTATGAAGCAGGAAATTACAACTTGGCAGAATTAATTGACTGCGAAAGTAAATAAAACAAAATTTAAGGTAGACCCTTATCTCCAATAAAACAGCAGCCCTGGCTTACCTCTGAAATGCTGAGTAAGAACTTTGTGTCTTTGCAAAGTAGAAAGTTCATGAATGTAGTTGCATCTGATAGTGGAGATTTTCAGATTTATTTTTCTGTGTTTTACACTTTGGCCATATCGATCAGGTTGGCAGCCCCAACACCTTCATACGACACATATTTACAGCATTGACTTGCAAGAAAGCTGGATTGAAATTGGTTTCAGCTACAGTCAAAATTAATTGCTTTCTTCACAACAATAAACAACTAGCAATATTTTCACATACCTGGGAACATTTGAAATATCAACCTTTTTTATATTTGCTGTCTGATCATGAATGAAGAGCTATAAATTCTAACCCTTGCAAAATCCACCAATCAGTGAAGCATTCAGCGACCACCGCACCTCATAGGTATTGCCCTCATCTGCTCTCTTACAATATTTTATTGTAAAATGCAAATTTCAATGTGTTTTTATTGTAGCTACTTTGCATAATTTTTGTAATTATTATTTTATCACTATATATTATATGAAAAGCATTATCTACTATGTAACATTAAGTTATATTCTTTACATTCTTCATGGTGAGAGTGTGTTTTGTATAACTGAAATTTTATAATATTTTTGTCCTTCAAGAATATAGCACAATGTTGGAACAAGTCTGGTAATTAAATAATATGTCTATGTTTAAATTAATATATAGAAAAATAAACCTTACATATGCAACTAAATAAGTAATATTAGAGTACTTATATAGACAGAGTTATACCTAATGAACTATTTCCTCCTTGCCCGTTTATAAAAGTTCTTAAGCTGTTTACTTGGAATGTATAAAATGCCATAGATGATGAAGTGGTTTGATTAGTATCACCCCAAAATTTAGTATCACAGTCTGGACCCTTGAAATGTGACTTTATTTGGCAATAGGGTCTTCACATATGTAACTAAGTAATAACCAGGTTACACAGGATTAGGATACGTGGTTAAGACGAGGGGAGAACACACAAGGACAGAAACACACAGAGAAGACCATAGGAAGCTGGAAGCAGAGGTTCTTGACAAGCCAAGGAAAAACAAGCATTGCTAGAAGAGACCAGAAAGTAGGAAGATTCAAAAAAAAAAAAAAAAAAAAAAAAAAAGATTATTCCCTAGAACAGGGGTGTCAAATTCATTTTCACTGGAGGCCACATCAGCCTGGAGGTTGCCTTCAAAGGGCTGAATGTAGAGCTCCTTACCCCTAGCTAAGGAGTAGTTACATTTACACAGTCCTAAAATTACATTCAGCCCTTTGAAGGCAACCACGAGGCTGATGTGGCCCCCAGTGAAAATGAGTTTGACACCCCTGCCCTAGAGTATTTAGAGGGAGTGTGGCTCTGACAACACTGATTTAAACTTCAAGCTTTCAGAATTGAGGGTACCTGTCTGTTGTTTTAAGCCACTTAGTTTGTGATATTATTACAGCAGGCCTAGCACCTAATATAGATGGGTTATAGTAAATTTTAAATACTGGATACACAATTAACCAGAATACCAGGTTAACCAAAACTTCTCAGAAATAATCACTTAAAACGTCAATTCAGGAAAAATAAAGTGAAAAGATTTTAAAGAACTATTTGAATACACCCTGAGCAAAGTCCTGAACTCAGTGTATGTCTGACTCAAACTCTTATGCCTATTCATCTGCAGGCAGATGTGAGAATCCCCTTGCAGAATGATGACCCTGAGCACACTATTACAATGCCCCATCATCATCCTGGCTAGAAGTAAGAGGGAATAATTTATTTAGAGAGTTTTATACCCATAAGAGTTGAACCAAAAGGGGCTTACTACTTAAAATTTAGTAGAATTTTCTCCAGATTGGAAGCTATTGATCTTTATTAATTTTGGTTCTTTGTTTTAGTCATAACTCCCTCTGAGAATCTAGAGCCTCTCATTTGAAAAAAATATATATATGCACCCATACTTTCTTTTGTTACTGTATAATTTCAGGATGGTCAGAGATAATCCGATATCAATCCTTTTATCTTGCAGGGTCTCCTAGCTACCCTATTGCAGAATCACAAAATTGGGTAAATCAGCTTCAAAGTCCAAATTTGGAGGAAGTGTCCTATTCAATCCATTAATTCATTGGTACCAAACAGACTTAACTGTAGTATTAATTTATTCTCACTGTACACAGAGTCCTGGCCCTGAGATTGTTCAAATTATAATATGAATTATAATACAGAGATGAATTATAATATTCTAGAGAAGATAAGATTCTAACTTCAAAGATTCACCATCAGTTGAGAAAATAATTCACACCAATGCATAGTTAAAAAATCACATGATAATTATAAGCAAGATGCCAGGTATACACACGAGATATTGTAACATGCATGCAATTGAATCAGTGGGGCTTGCACCACGTTTCTTAACTACTGAAAACCCATCAATGATGGATGACCTGTCATATACTAAATCTAGTTACCCTGGACTCTAACTTTTTAAAAAAGTGTTGTTAATAAATAAAATACACATTTTTGGAAATTGTTTTCACAACATGAACATTTTTTAGTGCTAATCCCATATTTCTAAGGAAAAATGAAAGCAAACAAGTTAGAAATAAAATGAATATATCTCCCATATTCCTGATGTTTCATCGTAACACTCGTATAGACATGACTTAGGCTTGCTAATCAGACGTGATCTCTGCAGTATGTAGATACAGAAACTGGTGATCTACATGTTATTTATTGTCTTCTGCACAAGGATTAGGGCTGTGGGAAAACAGATGGGATTATCAGGCTGGCTCACAGCTTCCTGATCTTGGCTGAGGTAGCTCTGCCTCAAGACAACCAACTCCGGGTATTTTTATGAGTTGTCCCTAAAGCTCTTCCTACAAGCTGTTTATTCAGCTCTCCTAGCAATTTTGTGAAATTCCTACATGGCTTAATAAATCCTTTCCTTCTTATCAGAGGATTTTTTCCACAACTGAGACCAGTAACTGATACACTGCTTCTAAAATCCGTATTTTATTCTTCATATACCTGGATATGTGCCAGTGACCATTAGAATTACTTGGAAATCCACAGACTGGGCAGTAATTTGACCTATGGAAAGCCTGTTCTCCCAGCCACTTACAGCAATAGCAATAAAACAAAACTTAAAAAAAAAAACAAACCACAACTGTATGAGCTATGTGAAAACTAGATAAGCAAAAGAACTGAGAGACAAGAAAGGAAAATTAAGCCGTGAAATAGAGGGTGGGGGAAAGCCTGTCACCGAGAGGGAGCAGCTTTGACAAATTACTGATTTCCATCATTGGGCAGTGTGGGGCCCACTGGTTCCTGACTTTATTATCATTACTATTATTTAGTATGATTCCTTATTTACCTTTAACTTAAACTATCTTGAATGAGTCTTACGAAAAGAATTAATCATGAGAATCTATACTAAACCAAAACACCATAGAAGAGAATGGAAAAGAGGGGACTACTGTCCCCAACTTCCATCCTTCCTTCCTTCCTTCTGTCCTTCTTTCCTTTTTCCTTCATTCTTTCCTTCCTTCTTTCCTTTCCTTTTCTTTTTCTTCCTTCCTTTTTTCCATCCTTCTACCTTTTTCCACCTCTTCCTTCTCTTTGATCTCTATGCCCTCACTAATTCACAGTATTAGTATTAGTACTAATTACTAGCATTAGTAATTACTAGTTAATTAGTTGACTAGTAATTAGTAATTTGTATTAGTACTAATTCTAAGTACTAGTACTGTGTTAGTATTAGCATTAATTACTAGCATTAGTAATTACAGTATTAGTATTTTAATACTAATCTAAATCATGTGTAGTCAACTATGTATTCCTTTACAAAATCCTAAACATTATCACATACATTTCATTGAGTTTAAAACTAATCAAAATACTTGACCCAATATCTAACATGTCTAATATTTCATCACCTATATGTTATCATAATTGTCACTTAACATTTTTTAATATCAAGGACCAATATAAACAAACTTATTTTACCCTGGGGGGAAATTTAAAAAATTAAAGAAAATTGAAAATAACAATTGAAAGAAGGCATTTGGAAGTTCAAAGTCAAAGAGAATTCTAAGCTTTGGAGTCTCTGAGATTGACTATACCACATAATGATACAATTAGTGTACACGGTCTGTCCAGAAGGTATACAGCTATGTAATAAGAAAAATGAGACACTTATGAAGAGGATACAAAATACAAGAAACATTGTACATAGGACAATGACACCTCAGTCCCCTTCAAAGCAGGCACCTTGGGACCTCACAGAGATCTAATCACCATCAGCTACCTGGTTGTATTTTCTTGAATCTCATCGAGGGTCTGAAATCTCCCTTTCAGAGGTGATTTTAGTTTTGGGAAGGGCCAGAAGTCACAAGGTGCCAAATCTGGGCTGTAGGGGCCTGAATCACCAGCGTGATTTGATGTTTCACCAAAAAATTCTGCATGAGAATTGATGCATGAGAGGTTGTATTGTCATGATGAAGCTGCCAATCACCAGTTGCCCAAAGCTGCTGCTTTCTGAATCATCCAAACAGTTTCTGTGGAGGAATGTGCAAGCTTAATGCAAAATTTGATACAGATTTATTGCTCTACTCGCTCAGTCATTTTGAATGTGATGGCCACACAGTGCACATGCTCCCTCAATGGTGTCTACCTTACCCACTGACTAGTACAGTGAAGTTGTGATTGTTCATGCACATGCACATTCCAGTCCACTTTTCTTGGCTGCCAGATTACACCAATATTGCACAAACCGTATTAGCTATGGTTGGACTTTTTCTGGAGAGACCTCCTACATAAAGAAGTCAGAGAAGAAAGTGAATTTTCTGGTTTATTTATGTCTTTGTTTTATTTTATGGTACAAAATATTATGTATATTGTAACTGTATAATATCTAAATACAAAATACAAAATAAGCAATAGAATGTGCAAGGATGGATTATATGAGACATCAGAACTAGAGACAGATTTGGAAGTTGCTAAAGAACTGGTGATATATCTACAATAAATCAATTTTTGCATTGTGAGAAGCCTCACAGTCTATTCTATAAATTTGTGCACAAAAGTACAGAGTGTATGGAAAAAAATGTGACCGAAAAATGCCACCCATAATGTAACTTTGTAATCATAACATTAACAGAATAATAGTAATACTACTAAGAATGCCACCATAATTTAATATTTTCTGACATTTATTCCAAGAATCATAGTTAATCCTTTGCAACCTTACACTTAGGATTTAGGGTTTTATTTTTCCTTTGAGATGTAGATCTTAAACGGAATTGACTTTTAATAAAATACATTATCATCAACATTAAAATCTGATGCATATCTTTACTAGGCTTTTTTTAAGGCAGGAAACATCTTAATGGTCTATACTCACATCTCAGCCAGATATCTTGGTGCAGCAAAAAACATTTTTAAAAACTGTTTGAAGTCACTAAATGCCCACTACAAGCACTAAAGCACAATATATATGGTCTGTATATTTTCTTGTGTTGTTGTATTGCTAAAATTTCTGTCAAATATGAGAAGGCTTTCTCCTGGTTGCTTCAAATCTTAACATGCTGGAAAAAATCACACAGAAATGACTACAATTTTTTAAAAACTTACTGATATCACTTCACCATTTGTTAGTAACATATTGTAGACATAGTTTCAAAGTGATGCTCACGTGTAGAGATAAATGAAATAAAAAAGCTTGCAATGCTCTCACTACCTCATCGTGTACACTCTTTCCACTCCCACTTTATATTTTCTTCGTAAATTAAAAATGATTCTTTACCTCTTTCCTCTCCACTTTCCTCTCTATATTCTCCAGTGATCTTTTCCAGTTAAGATTTTAGGTTCTGAAAGGTTGGGTTTCACAATATTTGAGTCACAAGTTCCTATGTAGCCTGTTTCAGGTATATTTGCCCAGATGAAAAAATCAAAATGCTTTCTGCCCCACAAAGCATTTGATTGAAAAAAATGTGTAAATATTTTTCCTCTGCCAAGGGACATCTTAAAGTTAAAAACTAAATCCTAGGTGCTAATATGAAAGTGTCTTTTAATAGTGACTTTCACATAATGGAAAAATGCTGATTATGTAAAAATAATGTTTCAAAGGTCCTTTTCTACAGGGACTTCCCCAATATCCTGACTCAGAAGTATTCTTCATAACTGTATCACTATCCTCGCTTTTTGTATTTTGTTTAATCAGTTTACCCATTTGATTTTCTTTACTTACTCCTGGACTACACTGTTCTAAGCAGTGTCTGTACAGTTTTACAGGACTTTGCTCAATTTCTATATAGTAATCATTCATCAAAATAATAAATCTAAAAATTCAAGGAATTAATACAAATGAATCAAATTAAAAGCTGATAATATATATTCACCATTCAGTTGATGATATATGCTCATCATTAGGTTTTTCTTTTTTTTTAAGGAAACAAAAACTTTCTGGTTGTCAATTTTCATCTTGCCAATTTTCAATCTATGAATGAAAGCAGTAGTAAATTTAATTACAAAACTTACATTTAGCAGATATTACTTCTGCAGAACTGTATTTCTCTTAGAATTATTCTGGCCTACATACTTAAAATTAATATTATATTATAAAATATTACCTAGAAATAAATTATCTTGTCCATCCTCATATGTATTCGTTATGAATAAATTACAGTGTGATTTTGAAAGTGCTTCCTCCTTAGTTAAATGCTAGATTTTTAAAAATTATCCAAGATTAAAAGTTAGCTGGTGAGGCACATAAAAATTTAGATTAACCCACAATCCTCTCATTAGCATAAAACCTGGTACATGTTTTGTGAGAGTATATGTGTGTATGTGCAAATGGACTTTCTTTCCTATTTTAATGCTGTCTTTGACATTGTTTTAAATGTTTCTCTTGTCTTAAACAATCTGTGGAAATTGTATGACTAAAGCAAACTAGACCTTTCACTGAGCTTTCACTGAACCTCAGTGAACAAGAAATTATCCAGTACACCACGTATTCCAGAAACTCTGATGTGACATTTTCCACTCTGAACTGGAAATTCACAAAGTTTAGGTTTTAGGGAAAACATTATCAATCCTACTCCATCACTCTTTCTTGAGAAGACTGAGAAGAAAAATCATTAGAAAGACATTAAAACACAATGAAATCATTAGAAAACCATTTAAAATCATCTTGCTTTCCTTTGACCCTTTCAGTCTTTGCACATCTGAAAAAGCATTTCAATATCACAGTCAGATTGCCGGTGCTGGCTGTTGACATCAAGGCATTTGTAAAGTCTATTTTTCAACCTTGACACCAAGTGGAAATCATTTAGGAATAATGTATCTAAGTGACCCAAAATATAAAAGAAAGCAAGGAAGAAGAGAAGGAAGGAAAGAAAGAGCAACTTGTAAAAACTAACGTGGTTGATTTGGAATAAAAAATAAAGCATAATTAGTGGTATTGATCAAGGAAGATGTATCAGTAATTGGTCATGGTTTAACAGTCCTGAGTAACAAATTGCATTTAAGAAACAAGTAAATGAAGAGGTGGAAATAAAAACATGATGAAGGAATTTTTTTAAAAATAAAGTATGGATAGTTGTACAGCAAGACAGAATAAGAATCAAAAGGAAGAAAAGTATATAATATTACATAGGTTCCTACATTTTAAGGCTCTAATGAAAGTCATTACAGTTTATTTTATTCAAACCTACATTACTCTAGAGTTGTTACATAAATTTTTCATTCTAGATTGGTTCTTCCTAGCATGAAGTCAATTTCTAGCTAGCTTTCTTCCTCAGTGTCTGTGATGTTAGTTGGTAGGCAAATTTATGAAATGAAAATATATTTTAACATTTTCCAAGCAAAACATACTCAGAAGGGAAAATGAACTAGAGATATAAGAACTGATTGTATTATCAAATAAATGTAGAAGTAGGGATTAGCACATAACTAAAGACCAAACCTGCATGTGATCATCACTCCAAAGCTTTTGGCAAATCAATGTGTTTGTGTATATTCTTTGATTCATATAAAATTTCCATGAAACATATGCCTTACCTCATTCTGAAGATCTCGGATCATTTTGCTCTTCCTTTCCACTTCAGTCTTTAAAAAATTAATCTGAAAATGAATAGAAAATTATCTGTACACATTTCTGATTTATTTTCATAGCTTTTATAAATTTATTTTCACAATTTTGGAGGTATAATATAATCATATTTTATTAACATTGAAAAAAAAGGATTAAAATTTTCATTAACTGAACTTGTATTGCTCAATTCATACATATATCTGCTGAGTATATACAAATAGCCTTTTCTCATATAATAAAATATTTATTTTTTAAAAATTTCAGAATCCATGCACACTACAAATGTTATCCTCTTATCTGTTTAAATGTCAATTTTTTTAAATGTGGCTGTAATTTTTTTTTTTAATTAAAATCTAGGGTTGGGCTTAGGAAAATATTCCTAATACACTCTCCAGGTCATTTTGACCTATGGACGAGTTTGAAAGTAGTTACATAGTGATATTCATGAATTCAAAAGTACAGAATGTTATAAATACTGTACCAAAGAAATCATGATATTACCTGTTGAATGTGATATTGTTGGGAACTGTAAATTTAGACCAGTAATTCAAATTCCATTTGCATAAGCATAGCACATTATCTACTTGAATACTTTGGAAAAAAGTCAGGAAAGCATAGTAGCTAAGATTTGAAACTTTATTGTCACTGAGGTTTACTGTAAGAAAAGCTAACTGTAGGACAGTGGATGAAACATTTATTTTCTCTAATTTTCCAGTTTTGGTAGTCACATTTAAAAAAGTAAAAGGATAGGAGAAATTAATTTCACAAATATTTAATGCAATATATTCAAAATATTATCATTTTGGCATGTAATAGACTATTAATGCATTTCCTTGCCACATACCTTCAAAATCCACTGCATGTTTTACACTTACGGCACATCTGTTTGGACTAGCCATTTAATGCTCAATAGCCTCATGCAGCTATCAGTTATTCATCTGACAACATAGTCTTTAAAAATTTCCTAGAATTCTACAGAAGAGATTGGCAATGTGAATCATGTCTAGAGATCAATTGAATCCGTAGAAATCAGATAAAGAGTAAAGTTAATTTTCACCATATAGACAGAATTTAAGTTAGTTCAGAAACATTTCAAACATAAAAAAGGGACAAGAATTAATATATGTCCAATAAAATATTTCTGGGCCCAATCATAATGATAAGCATACAAAAATGTTTTGTCCAGTTTTATTCAAACCTTGTAAAGAAAGCATTATACATACTCTTAAAGCCCTACCTAATTTTTCTTCTGTCTCCCTAAAGGTAGTGATTGCCCTGAAGTTCACGTGTATTCATCTTGTGTGTGTTTTCCTGCATTTTACTTACTGTGTATTGCGTAAAGACTGACAGCACATGTTAATACCCCCTCTTTCTTATTGTACAGGTGTTCATTGCTGCTGTTGGTGGAAATCTGGTTCTTCCACAGGATTGCCAGGAGAGTCTTCCAAACCCACACATGGGAGGCTGTGGTGTGGCAAGGTTTGTTTGAGTGGAAATCGAGCTGCCCCCTGCATTTCCAATGACCCATCTCTTCTGTCCCACTGTGAAAAGAGTCCAGTCGTGTCTTCATCAAGGCCAAGGCAAAAGCCAGTGTCCAGAGCTTCTGCTGCATTTTAAAGCTTAGTCTTTGGAGCCCATGTGGTCACGTTTTCCTGGGCAAGACAGCTCATGAATAAATGGAGCAAGTATGAGTCACAATCAAGAGAAAATGAGCTTCTTTGTTGCCCTGGGATTAAATTAACTTGGGTTTGGTATGGACCAGATGCTTTTTCAAAATAACTAATAAATTCCCCATACTTTCACCAGTTTTTTGATGGCTCCACCCCCTAGGCAATCCATTGTTTCCCCAGTCTAGCCTGACAGCCCTCTGTGGTCAAGCACCTCTCCCTGCACCATCTGGACTTTCACTGTGCGTGTGTTTGTCTCTCCCCACCCCCTATCTCTCCCATAATCTTGTACCAAAGAGGGGAAGAGAGAATTGTTAATCCTGGCAGAGCAATGCTATGACCCCCTGGGTGGAGAGTTGTAGCTTCTTGATGAAGCAAACAGGCTCATGCTCCCCAGTTTATTAAGGTCATTATCCCCTGTGCTTCCTTTTCTTATTAATAATTAGTTAATCGGCTATGGTAACATTACCATTCCCTCAAATGGTAATGGAAATCAAAACTGAACAATTTTTGATGGTCAAACTACACATTAAAAAGAAGCAGAAGCCTGAGAATTACTATGCCTATTATTTGGCATAATAATATTCAAGATATGTTTAAATTGTGAAGATATTGACAGCAACCTCAAAACAGGAGTCACACTCATTACCCCTTTAGGATCATAAAGTTTTATTTGGTTGATGAAACGAAGGTATCACTGAAAGGACTTGATGTCATTCCAAATTAGATATGTATGCAGAGCGATAGTGTGTGCCCTAATAAACAGCTTTTACACTCATTTCTATTATTTTGTGCTGGTCTTAGATTATTGAAAGTGACTGGACTGGTCCTTGTTGGTTTTATTATGATTTGTAAGAAACTCAACAATAACCATCAAGAAGCTTTGAATAAAAAAGTTTCCAAATTCTAAGTCTTGAAAATTGCGTGGCACGTCTGGAGCCACACAGTGAGTGGGGGAGAAAGAGGGAGCAAAGGGTGAAAAGGGGCAAAAAGAAGCTAGGACTGGGCTTCTGGCTTTCTGGAGGTTGGGTTCAAGGGCTCACTCTTTATTGGTGAATCTAAATCATGATGGAAACTTACATTGTAGGAAGAGAAAAACAAGTGGCCCAAATAGTCAGTTGTTGGTCAGTTATGGAGATCGACCAGGATCTCTAAAACAAAGGCAGTGTATGGGGGAGAGGGAGGGAAAGGGGAGAGATACCTGGGCTTCTGTGGCTGGTGGTGTGTTTTTTGAGATAGCCATCTTTGAAGAAATGTCTCTTTGCAGTGGACACCTCTGCAATCAAAGCTTAAGTCGTTTGCTTTTGTTATCGGTAGAAGTGGAGTTCTTGTGGTGTCACCAGGAAAAGAATTTCCTGAGACCCCTATGTGAGAATGGGGTTCTGTGGTAAACTTCACTGACGATATAAAATTAAGGGGGTTCCCTCCTGACTTCCCAATGTCCCATCTCCATCCATCTCACTATGGAAAATCAGGGCCAGAAATAAAGTCAATGTCCAAAGATCCTGGGCTATTTTTAAAGTTCAGTCCAGTCAAGCATTCAGCTAGCTTAGCATGTGTTTCCAGCTGCAGTCCACTGCTGCGCTGAAGTGGATCCAGGATCCGTCCCGGAGCCTGCCAGTGGGGTCAGCACAGCCATGAGCCTTGCAGCTGCTAGGACCACATGGCCTTGGAGAAAACAAGCTCATGCACCATGAGAGTGTGAGTCACTGGGTGAGAAAGAGAGTTTCTTTGTCCCTGAGCATCATGTTAGCTTGGGCTAAAATAAGACCAGAAGCTTTTTCAATTTGGCTAATGAAATTCCCAAGTTTCGCAGGCTTTTCATAAGTCTACCCCCAGGTTAAAGTGAGAGGCCTCATTTTAAGCTCCTCTTTCTGAGCCTCCAACAATCCAGCAATTCAATATTAGAAGTAGGGAGAAGAAAGCAATTTCCTTGGCAGAGAAATACTGTAAGCCCTTGGAATGTGAAGCTATAGCTTCCTGGCTAAGCAAGTAGGCACATGCTCCTCATTTTGTTAAGCTCCATGCATAGTTCCCTTTGATTCTTTTTCTTTTTTAAAATATATTTTATTGATGACGCTATTACAGTTGTCCCATTTCCCCCCTCCCATTTATTCCCCTCCCCTCTGTGCACCCCCTCTCACCTTCATTCCCCACCTTTAGTTCATGTCCATGGGTCATATATGTGTTCTTTGGCTTCTATATTTCCTGTATTATTCTTAACCACCCCTTGTTTATCTTCTACCTACCATTTATGCTACTTATTCTCTGTACCTTTTCCCCCTCTCTTCCCCTCCCACTGCCTGGCTGATAATCCTCCATATGATCTCCATTTCTGTGACTCTGATCCTGTTCTAATTGTGTGCTTAGTTTGCTTTTGTTTTTGTTTGCTTGTTAATAACTGTGTTTGTTGTCATTTTACCGTTCATATTTTTGAACTTCTTTTTCTTAGATAAGTCTCTTTAACATTTCATATAATGAGGGCTTGGTGATGATGAACTCCTTTAACTTGACCTTATCTGAGAAGCAGTTTATCTGCCTTTCCATTCTAAATGAGAGCTTTGCTGGGTAGAGTAATCTTGGATGCAGGCCCTTGCCTTTCATGACTTTGAACACTTATTTCCAGCCCCCTCTTGCCTGCAAGGTTTCTTTTGAGAAATCAGCTGACAGTCTTATGGGAATTCCTTTGTAGGTAACTGTCTTCTTTTCTCTTGCTGCTTCTAAGAGTCTTTTCTTATTTTTAATCTTGGGTAATGTAATTATGATATGCCTTGGTGTGTGCTTCCTTGAGTCCAACTTCTGTGGGACTCTCTGAGCTTCCTGGACTTCCTGGAAGTCTATTTCCATTGCCAGATTGGGGAAATTCTCCTTCATTATTTGTTCAAGTAAGTTTTCAATTTGTTATTTTTCCTCTTCTCCTTCTGGCACCCCTATAATTTGGATGTTGTAACATTTACAGATGTCCTAGAGGTTCCTAAGCCTCTCCTCATTTTTTTTGAATTCTTGTTTCTTCATTCTTTTCTGGTTGAATGTTTCTTTCTTCCTTCTGGTCCACACAGTTGATTAGAGTCCCAGTTTCCTTCCCATTACTATTGGTTCCCTGTACATTTTCCTTGATTTCACTTAGCATTGCCTTCATTTTTTCATCTAATTTATGACCAAATTCAACCAATCCTGTGAGCATCCTGATTACCAGTGTTTTGAACTGTGCATTTTATAGGTTGGCTATCTCTTGGTCACTTAGTTGTATTTTTTCTGGAGCTTTGATCTATTCTTTCATTTGGGCCATTTATTTTGTCTCCACATGCCTGTTACTAGAGAGGGGTGGAGCCTTAGGTGTTCACCAGTGCGAGGCAACCCACGTGGCAGCATTGTGATGCTACACGTGGGGAAGGGGTCCAAGAGGGAACAATGGTGATTGCTCTGCTCTCTGCCGGATTTCAGTCACTTCCCCCGCTATCCACAAGCAAATTGGCTCCTTCCGGTGCTGATTCCCGAGTGGGTGGGCTTGTAGAATGTGGGTTCCTAGACCTACATTCTAGGAACCTGTGGGTCTCTCCAAGGAACTCTCCCGTGAGGCTGGGAGTTTCTCCTGCTGCCGCCTCAACCCCCACAGGTGTTTTCAGTCAGAGGTTTGAGGCTTTATGTCCCTGCGCTGGAGCCCTGGGATGTGTGGTCTCTTGCTCCCCAGTTGTTCCTCCAGTTTATCTGAGCACAAACATGGACCTCCGGGTCCACAATCCACTGCCCCACCTGGTCCTCCAGCAGCAGCCTTGCTGTGAGTCCTCTCCACCTGGCTGCCCGTTTCTGCTCCTCCTACTGGTCTGGATGAATGTTTCTTCTTTAACTCCTTTGTTGTTGCACTTCCATACAGTTTGATTTTCAGTCAGTTCTGGTAGGTTTTTGCTTTTCAATTTGTTGCTGTCTTTCTTTTGGTCATGCGAAGAGGCACAGTGTGTCTATCTACACCTTCATCTTGGCCTGATCCTTTTTCTTATTAATAATTATCTGAATACCAATGGTAACACTTGCAATATAAAAAAGAAAAACTAACAGTCAAGGCTTACACTGCAGGTACCCAACCACTTTGTGAATATTGAACATTTTCGATATGTTACAAATATGTCTTCATTTTAAGTCATGAACTATTCAAAGCCATCGTGTTTATATTAAAATCTTGCTTTTCCACTGATACCATTATTTGCCCCAAATCCTCACACTTTGATACTATTCAGTATATTATCCATAATTAACAACTTACTTTAATTAAAATTATAGTAAAATATATTGCAATGTCAACAATATAATTGTTTAAATGTTAAAATGAGGCATAAAAGAACGAGAATATTCAAATATTCAGGACCTAAAATGTATTCTGAATATTTAAAAGCACTAGCATTTTGAAACCATTCCTATGAAGTTGCATCAGGTTTTAATATCCTTGAAAAAATAAGCATTCATAGCAGGTAGAAATAAATTAACTCTTAGCGACAAAAATACCATTTCTTATTTGAAAAAGAATGAAAGAACATAGCAATATCTTATTCTTAATGAGAGGCAAAGTTCGAAGCTAACTATTACCTTTAGACTAATTATGCCTCACTTAGGGTAAGTTAAGCCATGAAAGTTAACGAGTAGTGAAATGCCTCCAATGAGCATTAATATCTTCAATTACTATGGTTATACCTGAGAGCTCATTCTTCCTTGCTATTAAGTATTTCATGAGGTACACAGATGTGAAAGATTTGCCACTTTATTATTTGCTTGTGTATAAAAACAAATGTTCACATGTTCACAAAAACATTTTCAACAGAATTAAATTGAGACAGTTTTATTTCTTTTTCAATTTAATTTTTTAAAAGATTATCTTCTTTTCTATTTTGTGATTAAAAGTATTATTACCATTAAGTTTCAGGCATTTTACTTTGAATGTGCCAAATGTGATATTTGCAACATCTTTGGCATAGAATATACAATTTTTTGTTTTTATGAAAAAAGTCGTAGTAATGAGATATGTAATGAAGGACAGCACATCTTTTACCTGCTCTAAATCTAAATTTGCACAACAGTATTTACAGAATCAACCCAAATGTTTTTACTTTGAGTGAGAGCAGTTACAATTTTCTTAATCTCCCTTTCTTATCCAATCTTCAATTATACCAACTTTAGTTTCCTTGGCAGACAAAAATAATCATTTAATTATTTGCAACAGTAAATGTCTATATTAATTTAATCGTTTAGTTAACCTAAAATCTTCAAATAGGGAGAAAAGCATAAACCGAGTCTTCATCAAAATTTGGATGCATCATGACTCTCAATAATATCAAACATGTCTTCTCCTACAGTCCAGCAAATAAACATTAAAATATATTGTAAATATATTCATGCAATTTTATAGTATATAGTTATGTTCATTATACATAATAGTTATATGAATATATTTACATGTGTACATAAATGCTTAAGTATAATATTTATGTGGTATATTTTATATAACTATATAAAGTTATCTTAATAAATGCATATTTTTCTCATATTTGTTAAGGTTTCTGTCACCTCTTTCTGGATTCTGACTTAGGAAATAGTCATTCAATTCAAAACATTGAACAAACTCTCCCAGAGATATAAGCATGTTTATTGCAGCTGCAGATGTTTGCATTTATTGTTCATGATGACATATTTTTAATATACTCTTGAATATGTTTATAGAGGATTTTTGCATCTGTATTCACTAATGAAAAATATCTATTAGTTTATTTATGCATATTGTCATTAATTGATTTGAAAACATAAATTTGCATGCTCACAAAGTAAGATGAGAATTTTAGCTCTCTATTAATTTTCCAGAAAATTATTTGCCAGGGGATTTACCTAGAAATTGACTGATCTTTAAAATTAGGTACAAGTTGACATTAAAACCTTCTGACCCTGGAATTTTGGGGAAAGGCTATTTTTAGCCCAATAAAATTCCACCTATATTAAGCTATTCAAGTAATAAATTTCTTTTCACAGGCATTTTGGCATTTTATATTTATTTATCTAAGAAGTTACATATAAATTTTACAACTTATAAGTGAATATTGCTTATTATAATGCTTTTATTTTTTAATCTGTTGTGAATATGGCTATTTGCTCTATTTTATTTCATGTATTAAAATTTGAGTTTGTCTTTTTATACTTATGCAATCTCTCCAAAAGTATATTTATTATAATTTTCTCAAAAAATTAAACTTATTTTTTGTTTTTCATTTTAGTAAATTTTACTAGTCTCTACAATTCTCTCCTTTTATACTGAGTTATAAAATTAGTATTAAGATATATTTTTAATGTTTCTTTTCCACTTTCCTTACGATGCTGCTTTATGTAAATTTTTATCATTACTACTACTTATTACCTTATTGAGGAACTTATACAGTTTAATGTGTTCTTTATTTTAGCTATTGGGTATTATATATAATTAATATTTCCAGCTGGCTCTTTTTTATGGCTTCATGTTCTTTCTGCATATTGTTAATATCCCTTATCTCCTTGGGTATATTTAAGATATTTAGCTTAAATTCTTAGTTCCTCTATTTCAATAATTCTGCTTTGGTGTACACATTTGGTTCAATACACTTTTTTCTTTTTAGTATCGCTATATCTCATAGCTCAGATAGGATGTCATTTTAGCTTATTAGTTTATTTACCCTTTGGGTTATTAGCTACTCTGGGTGGCAATGTGTATAGGAAAAGAGCCACCAAAAAACAATGAAGCTGTCCTGGTGAGAGAAGGAAAAATCTGGGGCAGAGAGCCTTAGAGCCCCAGAATCCTGCTTAGAATGGAAGTGTTAAGTAAGGACTGCACAGTTCTGACACAGGCAACTGCTCGTGTCAGCAGGGCTGTAGGCTGCACTGATGTTACAATGATCACAGAGAGGCCTGAGTTGATGCTACTGACTTCCAGGGTGAAGGAGAAGGAAGTGATTCTCCAAAGGAAGATTAGAGAAAGTAGAAGAGCAGAATTTACAGATGTTCTTCAGCCTGCATTCTCATGCATCCCACAGCTACCCTCTGCACCAGCCAACAGCAACCAGACCTCCTCAGCACACATGCACTTGTTCCTCTGAGACCTCTATCTTCCCAGAAAATAAGCATGATTTTATTTCATTTTTTACTTTTGGATGGTTTCTGTCCATTCTTTGGTCCATAGTTTCCCCTAACTTCTATAGTTTCTCTAGAGTTGATTTTGGGGGAAAGCATTAGGAATGTCTTCAGTTTGTTACCTGGAGAATAATTCAACAATTTTGCATTTCATAAGTGCTCCTGATGATGATGGGTTTAAAAAAAGGAGAAAAGGAAATGGTTTATTCTAATATTTCTAGTTCTTACTGAGAGACTAATAAATATTTATTAAATGGATATATAAGCAATAAACTCTTGATAAAATCAAGGGGAAAAAACCTGGTTACTTTCCATACATTTTGAATATAAAAATATAGGAAGTCAAGGACACCATTAAAGAAATAGATTAGAGGAGAAATTACAAGAGCATATCACACATAAAAAGGGTGCTTGTGTCTTACTTAACCTTTTCTTCATGATAAAAGATAAACAGATAGCTAGAAACATGAATTTACTTATATTTGTGCATGTGCATATGCGTTGAATGTGATTAAAATACATTTCTAAAATACACTATTCTAGTGGATATGGAAGACAGAAGAGAGAAGCAAAATTCAAAGGATATTTTCAGGTCTTACTCATAAAAAAGAGAGTTCTCCCAGGTATTATTTAAAAAATAAACTCTTTTTGTTTTTCAGAACTGAATATGTAATGTATTCAGGGAGTTTTCCAGAGGAGTGACTCCACAGTGAACCTGTTTACTATTTTGTTTTGGTTTTTGTTTTCTGAATACATTATCATAAGCTATCAACATGTAAAATATTTGTAGAGCATTGCCAATAATGATTGCTTTCTTGTTTATTTATCATCAGTTGTTGTGTGTGTGTTATGAAGATAGACTACTATCAAAAAGCCTCACTTTTAACAGCATATTTATGAAACTGTGTCTGTTTTTCTTTCCTTCCCCTAGTGGAATACATAAAGGGGCAATTATATTGCAGATGATATGGCGGTAGCAGGTATGTATATGTTATTGTAATAGCATATATGAGCGTCCCACACATGAGGCCACTAAGTCCATGGAAGTCAGGAAGGTATCTCAAGAGATGAGTTCTCTGCACTGTGGAGTGTTTCAGAAATTCATTAAGTTGTCCAATATCAGGTGAAAGTGGACATTTATATGTGTAAGAAAGGGAGAACGGTCTATTTCCTAGTTCTGATCTTTAATTCCCTGGTGTATAAATATAAGTCTAGAGAGTTCTCCTCATAGATGATGTAAAATTTTTATCAGCCTCTGTCCCAGAATGTCACAAGTAGATAATTCTCTTAAGGGGAATACAACTACATAAGAGGCTCCCATTGGAGAAAGAAACCTCCTAACTTCAAAGCTATCTGAAATTTACTCTCTTCTGTTCTTCCTTTTCCATTTTCTTGTCTCCTTTTATAAATTCTGGCAAAGACCTAAGACCAAGATACTAACTTCTCATTTACACATTAGGCCAGTTCCAGTAGAACTTCCTTTGAAGTCATTTGGAAATTTTGTCTCTACAGTGAACTGTCACAATAATAATCCATAGACTCTCTGACTTTGTCACCAGATGGTGGCAGGGGTGTAAGCATTTATTGACTTTAAGAGAGGAGTGAGGTATTCCTCTGGCATTGCTCCTATTACCAAGTTATACCAATGTTTTAATTTCTAATTGAAGGTTTACCCTTCATCCGACAATTTTTATTTTTCTGTTTATTCAATAAAAGATATAATGAATAAAAGGGAATTATGTCCTGAAATATATTCTGATTCTCTCTTCCCCATTTCTGTCTCTGTCTTTCCACATACACACACAAATGCACCGATATATGTACACATATATCTTTATATACCTATATAAACTTTTACATATATACATATATAGTTTATATAGGTATATAAAAACAATGTCGACACCAATAGCAAATAAAACAAAGAAAGGTAAGTCTGCAGTTAAGAAAATGCAAACCAATGGTAACATGTCATCTGAATCACCTAGTAGTTACTAGTGAAAATGAAGTCATATTGACTCTTGGTCACTAATAGGTAAAGTGTCTGATACCCATAAGGAAAGTGTTCCTAACTTTCTGGGAACTCCAGGTCCATCTCAAACAATTTAAAATCAGCTTCTCAGAACAGATACTAGCAACTTGCATAACAAAATTATTTTGAACATCGATATAAGCAGAGATGAGGAAAGATCTTTCTAAATTATAAACACAATGAGATACACATTATTTTAATCTTCCTTTTTCCAGGTACTTATTCTCCTCTCATCTCTAATCATCTTGCTGTAGTATTAATAGATAATAAAGGATTTAAATGGGTATAAAGAAGAAATAGTAATAGTCATGATTATGATGGTAGTAACTCGTTGTGATACTGTGCTTTGTAATAAGAAACCTACATATTTTTTTTGTCCATAGTTCTTGGTTCACAGTTCCTAAAACCCTTGGAATTCTCTAAGTGCTTTTGGATAGCACCTTAGGATGGGGGCCTGTTTACAGTTCATTCAACCTGCAATCTCTCTCCCATCTGCAGAGGTCAGGGGAAAGGGACTAAGGCTGGAGGTGTGGAGCTTTAGTCCCTTTTCTCTGACCTCTGGGGATGGGAGAGAGACTGAATTAACTGCAGGTAGCCAATAACTTAATCAATCATTCCTAGGTAATAAAGCCTCCATATACATGCAAAGGACAGGGCTCAGACAGCTTCTGAAGTGAACACGTGGAGACTTGTGGAGAGTGGTACACTAGGCGAGCACTGAAGCACCATGTCCTTTCCCTACTCCTTGCCCTTTGCATCTCTTCCATCTGCTGTTCCTGAGTTATATCCTTTTATAATAAACCAGTGACCTAGTATGTAAAATGCTTGAGTTCTCTGAGCCTCTCTAGCAAATTAATCAAAGGAAGTTTTTATTAGAACTTCCAATTTGGAACAGGTAGGGTAGATGCACAGACAAGTGCCTGAACCCCAAAGTAGAGAACAGTCTTGTAAGATTTTGAAGTTGCTCATGATTGATTATACACTCTGTTCAACCCTTTGCATGCATCAGATCATATAATAACCAAATAAACTGCTATATAAGTAGCACCGACACACTTTTTACAATAAAATCGCCTGAGAGATAAAATAAATTTCTTACATTTACTCAGCTAAGAACTGGTGCAGATGAAATAGAAAAAAAAAAAAAAAAAAGGAGAACGTTATGTGTTTAAAGCTTACTATCTCCTATATGCCTGATATGATTTTAGGGAAATTGTGTATGTTACTTCCATTTGAATTATCCCCAAAATTCTGAAAATAAGGGAACTTGGAGAAGTTAAGGAGCTTGCTCAAATCCACAAAGTTAGTAGATGGCCCCTAGGAATTTAATACCAGAATAATCTTATCCTGGAGCACATGTTAGGTTAGGAATCCACATAGGAAGTTTTCGGTATAGTAGAGCATTTCGAGGTAGGAGAGGGTAGCCCCTACCACAAGATTCAATGCTGAGCCATAAGAAAGGCACTATAAGTGTGCTCAGATGAGGGCAAGGTGACTGGGCGGGTCTTGCCTCCTTTCTCTGGCCAGCAACACATCCGTTGTCCATGACATTTCTCATACTCTAACTTTGGCTGTGCTCTTTCAAAAGTTATAACCTTCTTCTTTTTAGAGGTTAGGAACAGTTTGCATAACATATTGAATAATCATGGATTCATGCCTCGGCACTGTGTGAATGCAAGCAAGAAAGTTGCCTTTTCTGAGTTATTTATTTTTAGTAAAAAATAATAAATGTGTAGTTGCTTTGTTAGGATCTGACATCATTGTATGTGTGAGCACTTCTGTTTTCCTCTAACTGCCATATTGTAACCAGGCTATAAATAAATCTCGATTAAATGTGATAGATTAGGACAGAAATGGGATTGAGATGAGGACCCCCTAGCACGGTGGGTCAAGGTTTGAGGGCAGAGATCAATATGCTGATACTGAAAGTTGGCCTACTCTTTATGTAACCTCTGATGTCAGGAGAGCCCAGTGCTAGGATGCATTGCAGGTGAGCAGTGAGCTGCCATGGCGTAGTGGAGAAGAACCAAAATGCTTGTCCTTATAAGTGGGCAGAGCAGGTAACATTGGATCCATTAATAAGAAACCAGCCAGTACCTGGCAAAGTCAACAGTCACTATTAGATCGGCTGCCTTCAGGAAGCAGGTGTCCCAGACGAGAGACAAGGCTGAGTTTCAGAAGCAAAACTCCACACCGTAATCCAAATTATTCGTGGAAGTCTTGCAAATGAAAGGCAGCCTGACAGTTCTTAGAGGGCTGGGATCCCAGGTCATTGACTTGGATAGAGACTGTATTAATCATGTTTGTAAGTTCTATACATTTGCTGCTTTAGCATCTACCCTACATATATCTGAAAACAAGCCTTGTATGCACAACCCAATGACGTTGAGTCATCCTACCTTAAGCTCCATCTTCCTCATTGCTGCTCCCTTCTCCAGCCCCAAAAGTATCTTCCTTCTGATGGTAGGCTTTTCAAATATAGACTAAGCAGTACAGAACCCACGAGCCCGACCACCCCTTGTAATCGGTTCTCACACACCATTCTACATGCACCCGCCGTAATCAGCCCAGGGCCAGGTTACCACATACCCTGGGGTCATCTGTGTGCCCCAGAGTCCACGGAAATCACTTACACGAGTCATTCCTAACACCGCTTACCCTGCCTCACCCATTCCTCCCCACAGACGCCACAGTGGAAACTGGTGTCCACAGTCCCCCTGCCTCCCTCCACCTTGTGACCAGGCAACGTTTCCCTGTGGTCCCTGTCACTGCGAGAAATAATCTGTCTTTTCAATGGCAGCCATCTTCTGTTGGTCTTACAATACCTCAAATTTTCTATCAATAGACTATATTTTAAAACAGGTTCAGGTTCTGGACACAAGGTAAAAGGCCCATTCCCCATAAACGGTGCATAAGGTGTCTTGAGATAAGGCAGAAGTATGATTTTTAGCACTGCTATCACGAGCACCGTCACTCCTGCCTACGGTGGATATTAGTCATAAGAACTAAAACGTCGGGGTCAAGAGAACCCCGACATTTATTTCATTTATTTGAAAATGAAAATCTGGAGGGAATTTTGATTTTTAAACTTTGGGTTGTATCAGAATCGCCTGTGGAGTTGACTAAATAGGTAGACGGTATGTCCTTACTTGATAGATGCCTATTCAGTAGATGCTGTGTGTGGCTTAGGGATCAGCACAGCTTCACTTAGTCCAAGGTCAGTTACCCTCCATAATTCAAGAGAGGATGCACTGAGGCTGGGCTTGACACCCGCACTCTTGCCCCACCCTTGCCCTCAGTTTCTCATCCATAAGTGAGGGTTGGAAATCAGAAGACTCCCCTAAGAATCAAATACAACAAAAATATTTATTGGAATGAATGCTGACCAACTATTGTTATATCCTTCGTCACTGTATTTTCTTTATGGTAGATTCTCTTTCATTTTTTTACACATATATTTGTTCCATAGCGATTTTTGCAAAGAAAAATTTAACAATTTCCCAGTGCCAAATCAAAGGACACAAAAAAGAAACACACTCACGGTGGCCTGTTGTTTCTCTGCCTTCTCAGATGTCTCTTTCAGTTGATTTTGCAGAGCCTCCTGGAGAGATTTCATTTGTTCTCTAGTTCAGTAGGAAATAGAGCACAAGAGAGACATAATATAATTCTGTTATTTCCTGTGTACATTATGAAAGGAGGTTTTGCTGGCTGTGTACATTTGGGAAACAGATAACAAGAACTGAATAGAGACATCGTTAAGCACTCAGGGTGTAATCCAGGATTCTAGCAATAAAGGGTTTTTCCTCCCATGCAAGTATCAAAAGCAAGCTATATTTCAAGGAAATTGCCTTGCTATTGTGTCTTATAAGAATCCCACTGTGTGAATTGCCTGTGAGCTGCACAATGTGTTGAATTAAATCAATAGAATAATTAGTGTTGAAAAGCTAATTTTAGTGACAGCATGCCAAGGTATGAACATGTTAGTTGGGGACAATGTTACAATAGACTGCAAATAGGATAAAATTACTGTTCCTTTCTGATGCTCCTAATTGATTAATTCTATAGCATTGTGCTTTAGGCATCCATTATAAAGCCTGAGACTTTTTGTAAGAACATAGAGAAAAAAGACACTTCTAACTTGAGGGTTGCCTCATTTATTGGGGATAATAAAATAACTACTTCTCTGCATATATAAAAACATTGTTTCTCAAACTCACAAATACATATTGACCCTCTCACTTGTTAAAGATATAAATATTTCCATAAATATGCATTCTTCTGAAGGGTTTAGACTTTAACAATTTACGACAAATTATGTTATCTTTTTAAAATTTTTTTAAATTATATTTACATTGAATATTATTTTATATTAGCTTCAGGTATACAGCACAGTGGTGAAAAAGGTGAAGGGATTAAGAAGTATAAATCGGCCCTGGCTGGTGTAGCTCAGTGGATTGAGTGCCAGCCTGTGAACCAAAGGGTTATCAGTTTGATTCCCAGTCAGGGCACATGCCTGGGTTGTGGGCCAGGTCCTCAGTATGGGGCACACGAGAAGCAACTACTCATTGATGTTACTCTCCCTCTCTTTCTCCCTCCCTTCCCCTCTCTAAAAATAAGTAAATAAAATATTTTTTAAAAGTATAAATCGGTAGTTAGAAAATAGTCACAGATATTTAAAGTACAACAAAGGGAATATAGTCAATAATATTTTAATAACTATATACATTACCAGGTGGGTACTAGGAATATTGGTGAAAATACTTTGTAAAGTGTATGATTATCATATTATCTTTCTGTGACTTAGTTATATCACCTAAGCTATTGTATCAAAAAGTTCAGGTAAGTGTTGATATGCCAGTTAGTGAGTGTGTGTGTGTGTTAATTTTGGCTTGAGGAATAAACTCTTTCAAACAGAAACCTTTCTAGTCTCACCAGCAACAAAATTAATTTAAAATTCCCAGTCTGGTTCCCAAAGACTACATCTGGAACCTTGGTGGGTAACCACAATACTGACCCTAGGGACTTGGAGGGTACCATCTCAGAGTAACTTTTTAAATCTACAAAATGGGCACAACAATAGAACTACCTCATAAGTTCATAGTGAGATTTAAATGACATAATACAAGCCAAACACTTAGTATAAAGCTGGGAAATAATCACTTAAAACAATTGGCATCATTGTCATAACCACCGGCACTGCTCTGGGTCCCCAAGTTCATTCTTTGACCACCACATCCTGCACAACCACAAGCTGCACTCTCACCCAATGTGCTTAAACTGTGGAAAATCATTATATTAATGAGAGAGAGAGAGAGAGAAGTATTTACATATTATCCCTAACACAAATCTTCAACAAACACTGAATTAAAACACAAACCATTATATTCCCAACTGATTAAAAATTATAACAAAATGTTATCATTATCATTTTAATATTATTTTTAGACTTTATTTTTTATTTTTACATGCTATATCTATAGTTTAAATTATAAAACATATTTTATACAAATGAAAACATGCATATCTTCAAAAATTCCCATGTACTGACATCAATAGGCAATGTATGGAGAAAGGCAAAAGTAGCTATAAAAGTTATAAGCAGCAACTGGAGATGTTAGAGAAGTCTGCGCATTTTCATAGCAAGGAAAGTGATCAGACAATGTCAAAGTGGGTCTTTTGAATCTTCTGAATCTCTCTGTCTCTTCCTCTGCCTTCTGGAATTATTTCTGCACATTCTCACTGCTCTGAGGCTGTAGGTGGCCCCGTATTTCTGTCTCTCAGAGTTGCTCATTTATACACCTCTGAAAGATGATTCCTGACTTGTTCATGCAACTGAACGGTTACAAGAAATTTTAAAGGACAGCTGTTTCATACATCTGCCATCCCAAATTATAAACAAACACACACATGCCCCCAATCACTCCACAAGAAGGCATTTTTAGAGTGGTTACAGCTTGTATTATAAAAACAGCACAGATGGAGAACTCGCTACTACCCCAGGCATTCTTTCCATCTTCAGAGAATGCTGTGCTAGAAAATCCTTGAGTACACAGAGTCCACCACTGCCTGCTAGGAGTCTCCACCCACCAACCACTAGAGACAATAAAACCTTTTATATTAACTTTTTTTCTCAATGGTCTTTCAGAATCTTTAGGGGACTGCCCCCTAGAGTCTTTGTTATGTGGTTATACACACTCACTTATCACATCATATGGTTTAAGATCTCTTCATCAATCTGCAGACTCTTCTACCAATATTACCTAGGCTGTCTAAACATTTCTTAAAAGGTAAGACTCGAGAGTCGAGGCAAACTCTCTCTCTCTCCCCACCCTCTTTCCCTCACACACACATATAAAAACGTGCACACATAAACACACACTCCTTTCTCTATCTGTCTTGCCAGAAAGGTACTCTCTGCTCTCTCCACATGATCATATATGGCCACCACACACCCTCTGAGTTTAGTTTAGTTTTGGCTACACAGAGATACTGATTAGTTGCCTCTTGGTTATAATTCCAGAAGAGAAAGTTCTAATAGATTCAGTTTTGTTTTGATGGTCACCTCTGAGCCAATTAACTGTGGCCAGTGATGTCAGTCACATTAAAAAAACATAACCTCTAAGGACCACTTTCCCAGAAAAGGGCCAGGTGGCAAGGCTACCAGAGGGCCAGGACAATTGATTGTTGGGTGTATAGCTAGATGAATCTACAACACATTATACTTTTTCTGACTCTGATAATATTTTTACATTTGCCTTCAATTAACATATTTTATATTCTAAGATCATATTTTTCTTTTACTCCTTATTAATATTTCTTATTTTAGGATGAGAGACATAGCCATAGATAAATATGATTGCTACTCATTTCTAAGTAAACAACATAAATTAATATGTAAAATGTTCTATCCTTTTGAGAAGCTACTTATTGTTAGAATTTATTAAATTTTCCATTTGGATTTTGTGTGCATTATACAAGTTCTTCATTTTGAACGTTATTTTTTTAAATTTTGGGAAAACAACGTTGAAATTGAAATAACAAAATATCTGCTCCATTTAATTCTTTCGTTGAAAGACTCGGTCCATCATCTGGTAGTTTCTAAAATGTACAAAATGTATAGATGTTGATTAAGAAATTAATCAA
The DNA here is from genome assembly GCA_039655065.1 of Glossophaga mutica. Classification (NCBI taxonomy): domain Eukaryota; kingdom Metazoa; phylum Chordata; class Mammalia; order Chiroptera; family Phyllostomidae; genus Glossophaga; species Glossophaga mutica. Next base: position 29,428,234 of record CM077308.1, read on the forward strand.
CATCTTAATAAACCTAACCACATTTTTCCTGGTTCGCCTGCATACTTCGTGTGTCATACAGAAAAGGCCAAAGATAATTTACGACAATATTAACAAACTAAAGGAATGGGCTCTCTCTTATCGCCATCGTGCATCAGCCTGCCTCCTCTCTGCCTCTCCTGTGATGAGGAAAAGCAGACGTTATTGCCCTCCTGCTCCAGGGTCCTCCCTGTTGAACTCTCCCTGTCCCCTCCTCTCAGCCGGCCTTGCCCCACCTGGTCTCTGTCTCTTCCTCTTACCCTGCACAATGCAAAATAATCCCCCTAAAATACTTTTAAAAATTTGTGTCATCCTCTTATGGAGCTACCTAAAACGGGTTCCTTTCAGTCTTCAAGTTTTTGTTCCTGTCTCAGGATCCAGCTTTATTTTCTGATTTTCTCCGACCAACTCCGTTCCTTAGTCACTGCAGCCCTCTCTGCGGTGCTGCACGTGCACGCGGCAAAGGTCACTTCCGTTTTAATACTTGTGTTTTCATCCTCTCCCACTGTGGAATGCTGAACAAAAAGTAATCATTTTCCGTGACTCTTGGTCTATTTTGACAAGTTATTTCTACTTCAAGTGCTGTCTATAATTCTTCAACACTAACTCAATGAGCCTCAAATAGTTGTATAATATTAAGCACTGGTATGTTAAGAGGGTAGTTAAGTTCAAACCAATAAAATAATTTTAAATGACATACTTTTGGAAACATGTTCACACCAATATTTACAAGCTCTTTTTAATACTGAATTTGAAAAAAAATTAATGTTTGATCAATAATTATTTTAATAATAAAAATAGTTGACATAGGACAATAGCTTTGAGTTTAAGATTGCCATCAGCTCAATCCAAATGTAGGCAGATGAGAGGTTTCTGAGTCAAGAGGCAAGGAGTGGAGGGAACATAAAAAGGTGAGAAGGGACTGACTACAAAGTGTAGTGTGTGTAAACTTTTAACTGCTTTTTGCTTTGTGATCAGCAAACTAAAATGAAATGGGTATGGCTATTGTGTAAGAACACAGTGGAGCAAATTCCAATTAACACAGCTCTCAGCAACCCATTTAGGCACTTCAAGCAACAATTTCCTAGTATAATACCTGCTTTAGAAGGTAATTGTAAGGGTGAAACAAGAAAAGGTACATAAAGCATCTAGCAAAGCACCAAGGAAATGTATAATAAATGCTGGCTTGTTTCTACCTTAAAATGCCTTTTTCTTTCAGAGCAATTTCATATCATATAGTTTTAATACTGCATAGAAATCCATCTCATAATATACTTCCTTCAAAAATAAACAAACCAGCACTAACTACATTGTATTCATTCTATTTATATTGTTAATAAGATTACCCCACTCCTTACCACCCCCATCATTATCATCACAATATATTAAAGAGTTTTTGGCATTATTAAAAATTGGCCCACTGAGGTCAGTGTTATTGGATCTGTCTGTTGATGGGCAGACTTATCAGGGTCCATCTCAGGTAACGCAGGCAAGTACTACAGTTCTTTAAACACTAGAATTGTGGCCTGCAAGCAGCATTAGTATCACCATCACAATGAAATTTGTTAGAAATGCAAAATCTCAAACCCCACCCTAGTTTTGCTGTATAAGTATCTGCATTTAAACAAGGTTCTCATGCATGCAAATGTAAGAAGTTAAACACATTTAGAATGAACTGACTTTTATGAAGTTTCTCAATAGAGTTAAACACTATGGAAAAAAGATCTGAGAAAATGAAAGGAAAGCACAGTATTACCTTTGTTTCTGACCTATTTCCAGAAGCTTCTGAACATCAGTTTTGGCAGATTTCTCTTCATTTTTCAAAGACTAAGAAGAAAAAGAGGGAAAGGAAGTCTTATTCAAGTGATAAATTGAGGTTCACTTTACTTTTGTCTGTAAAGCAAAAGGCATGACAGCACTTACGCCAGGGGACAAGAATGTGCAAATGAGGCCATGACATTGGCCTTCCTGGTTCTCCGGATTCACACAGGAATTCAGGACTCCAAGTGGTGCAAATGGGTGAAGGGAATGAACTGAGTCTGAATCTTCAGAGGTTCAATGGGGATGTGTAGGTCTTAATAAGGGAATATAAAAAACATCTTCTGCTCTTCATTTGAAGCTTTACTGTATCCTTTCTGGGCATGTTAAACCAGCTCTGGTATAGTTTCCAGAAATACAAGGAGCCATAAAAGGCCTCCCTGAATGAGTTAAGTAATAATACAATTCAAGATCAAAGGTAAAGCTTAAAACAGGTGAATGCCAAAAAGCATTCACCTGTTTGCAATTGTCTATTTATTATTTATGAACAATGTGTGAGAATACCAAGGATGAGGGCCATGTAGAATTAACTGGTCTGAACAGATAGGATAGTAAAAATAAAAAAAATACCACCTCAGTCATTAGAGTTTATTTGCTCTGGCAAATTCAGCGTTTACAGATCATGAATTAAACCAGAAAAGCCCGCTGAGCTTTCTTATTAGAGAGTCTGCCCCAGTAAGCCTTCCCTAAGAACTTTCTTATTTCTACTCAGTAAATTATTTAATAGGGTAACCTATTTTTCTTGATATTAAGAATTGAAACTGAGAGGCAATAATATTGTTTGTAGAAAGAGAAGCTGTGACAGGTAGGAAATTGACAATAGCAAGAATGGCAAACACTTTGTTTACTTAAAATTTATTTAACAAATATCTATCTTGAATTATTCAAAGACAGGTACAAAGGCATGGTGTCTGCCTTCACAAATTTTCTAATCAAATGCTAAAAACAGACAATACTCATGGAGTAAGATAAGCATTCTGATGGGGATGTTGTAGGCTGAATTTCACATGATGAAGTTCTTCCCTAAAATGCCAGATTTTATCTGCAAGCAACCAATAAAAGAAGCTCTGCTTCTTTGGGAAGAGTAGCTTCACATAAAATACCAAGAAAACATGCCAAGGAAGTACAGTGTGGGGAAAAGTCACCAATCCTGAGATTTAAAGTTCAAAGTACATCATGGTCATATGACTGAGCAGGTCATAAAAAGATGTTTTTTGACTTCCTTATGTGAAAACCAGGGATGAAAGTTTTGAAAAGCCTACTTTAGACATTTAAGGGAAACTCAAAAGGCATAATAGATGTGTAAAAGCACTTGGTGAAAAGTGCAATAAAAATATGCTTATTAATTTATTGACTATCTGCTATACTCTGCACATTTTGAAGGCAACTAAGATTTAAAAGGCAGGGTACTGTCTTCAAGAAATTTAAGATTCAATAAAAACAAAACATGAGATGCAGAAATGGAAGTAAATACACAGATGTGTGTCAGCAAAGCTAATCTAATTAGAAGATCTGGAATGTACTTGATTGTTATTTCCTCAGCAATATCCAAAGAAATAGAGTATACTTCTTGGAAAATATTCATGGCTCATTAAAGGACAATGAAGGTTGATGGACCTACTATAGAATCAAAATAATATTTCTCAATTGACCTAGATTACCACCCATCCTGATGTTATGACTATAGAGATAAACCAGACTTTCAAAGTTCCTGTCTCTATAAAATCCCATTGGGATGATGGCGGGGGGGGGGGATATGTACAGTAATTTATAGACTTACTATGATTTTGAAACCTGCAACCACCATTTATTAGGTGTATGACTTTGGGCATTTCTTGTGGCCTATATGAGTCCTGTTTCCTGATTTTACAAAGAGTATAATACTATCTTACTTTTGTAGATAGGTTAAGAAAGGTTAATAAGATAAAAAATAAAAACCACCTTACACAATTGGCACAAACTAAACAAAGTGTATCTTAAAAATTGCAACTATATTTTAGGGACAGGTTGGTTACCCTTTCAAAAATGTCACTCCATGATATCATACTTTTTTAGCAACCAATTTTTTAAATTGTAATTAGATGTCTTAACTCAGACTACTGGTATGTAGAGACTGAGTGTCTTGGGAATATTGTGCACAGTGACCACCCATACGCATTTTACCATATGCTTGAAATATTCTCAAAGTGCCAGGTGTTACATTCTTTCAGGTGGTGCAGGTGTCTTGACCACTTTTTGTAGCCTCATATAACTAGTGAATTTCTATCTGACGATAAAGTGTAGCTCTGGCATCAGATTCCTATGAAAATCAATTACTCCCCTTTCATCCTCATCAGTGCTTCCTTACTGCTCTGCGATTACTCCTATCACAGCATTGTTTGTTATTCCTGCAGTTCTTTGGATACCTGATTCTCTGTCCTACTGGAGAGGGGGTGTTTCTTTCCCTCTTGTTTTCATGTTCTCAAGATATAATAGCTTCTGGAACAAGGGCTTTGACATCGAGTTCAAATACTAGCTCTGCCACCTAACTATCTCTGTGCTCTTGACATCTTATTAACCACTCTCTCTGTTTTTTCACTTACAAAATGAAACTACCAATAAATAGCATAGTTATCAGGTGAAAATTAAATAAAACTATAGAAAGAGTACCTAACATAAGACCTTGACCATGTTCCATAAGCTATAGTAGTTACTGACACCATCATCACCATCATCACTATCATCACGGGACTAAAAAGCTATGAACAATGGTGACCTCATGTGGTTTTGAAACATGGTTCATTAGAATGACTAACAGACAGAGTCTGGAGCTGAATTGCTTGGATTTCATCTCTGGCTTCCATTGTTACATTCACAAATAAATGGTCTTCTCAAAACATGATTCTGCATGGATAACAAGAAAAATCACATAAATGGTATTTATCTCATAAATATATTATAAAAATTAAATTCCATAAAATGGCCAAAGCTTTTAGTACACATTATATATTCAATAAACAAAATGTTTAAGCTAAATATTAAAATATCATATAGTTTAGAAAACTTTTCTTATCCTATATAGATCTTGTTTTTTTTAATTGAGATTTCACTGAGTAGATTAATACATTTTATAATGACACTCTCCTTTCAAGGCATTTACCCACTTAAGTAATAAAGTTTATTAAAGAATCTTCAGAGTTAATCTTTATGGAATTTAAAATTCTTTTCTGGGGAGCATGCCTATATTTATTCAACTCTTGATAATTACTTTTCATCATTTCATAATATAAAAAACACCGGAGTCAAATTGATCTTAGAAGCAGTGAGAAATTGATGGCTTTGTCAGGCACACAATTTCATCATTCCTGTATTTGCAAACCACAGATTCCAAGACTGAATTTCAATGGACATTTCCTTTCAAAGCTGATACAATAATAAATAATCACTTTCATGGTCAAGCCCAGAAACATATTCAAAACTGGTGAAGAAAAAAAAAAACAATGCAGGTGTCCACACGTTAATTTACTGAAACAAACCCAGAGACTCCTCATCCTTTGCTGCTGGAAAAACCAGTTTTCATCTCACCTGAAGGTTGACTTTAATGCCATCAAGTTCTCTCGATGTCTTTGTCAGCTGATGCAGGATGGTGCTTCGCTCCTTAAAGACTTCTTTCAGTTGTTTTTGTAGCTCTTCATAGTCCTGTCTAACACAGAAAGAAAGGGTGTGAGACCCCCCCAGGCTTCCACAGTAGTCATCATCGCCAGCCCTCGCATTTAAAGCAGAATCCAGAGTGATTGAAACCCTCATTACTAAACTATTTTGTTCCTATTCTTTCATCAAAAGGGGGAAAATTGAAAAATCAAACAGGTTTACAACAAAGATTTTATTTTGCATGGAAGGCTTTCCAGGCTATAGAGAGTTTCCAGAAGAATACTGTACATTTTCTACATGTATAGCGTATTTTCTCAGGTTCCTCTCAGGAAAAAGACATTTTCATGACATCAACACACTTTTTTCAAATATTCTTAAAATTTTACAGCAACAAAATATGATTTGTGCCAATGTATCTCGAAGAAAGAGACAGGTTGTGACAATGGGGGTGGGGCAAACTTGGCAGTAGAGCCAAAACAAAGTGTAGGGGGGCCTTGATTCATCACGGGTTTGCAGGAAGGAAGCCCATTGAAAAGGCATCCTTTCTAAACATGTCTAAGAGTCTCTATTGCTATTAAAGAGCTACTGAGGAAAAAAAAACATCTATGAGAATCAGTCAATAAATATGGTAAAATTTGAACAGACTTGTTAACAATTACCATTAAAATATTTATCTCAGTATCATACATATATACATACATAATTTTCCATTTTTCTCATGTGATCTTCACAAGAAGATAAGACAGATTGCAATTCTCATTTAAAAAAAAAAAAAGAAGTGAGTTCAGAGAGATTGTTACTACCCTAAAATTCTATTTAAGGAATGAAGGAGCAAGGAATAAGGAGAAAGATAATTGCCAGTGCGATTTAGAATTGTAACTGATTGTAGAAGGTTAAAATGATTAATTGGAGCACATAGGAGAGTTGGTAATCCAGGGAAAACTTCCTGGAGAAAGTAATATAAAATACATGAGGTGGTCCTTGAAGGATAAGTAGAAATTAGCTACATTAAGTGGGAAAGCATGGGTAAATACTAACGAAAATGAGCTTACTGAATTAAAAATAAAGTGTGTAAGTGTCCGATGGTTTGGAGTCCTAATTAGGCAGTGGGGAAGTTTGTCTTTGAAATGAGGATGTGAAAAGCATAAACGAAATTATGAAAGACTCTGAAGCAATGGTTAGGAGTTTGCGCATTGTTTTGAAAACAAAGGGAAGTAATTGAAAGGTTTTGCAGGGAGTGGCATTGTCTGATCTACTTCTGTTTGGGAAATAGTTTCCTGGTTAAACCTGGGGAGTGAATTGGAGGAGGGGGAAACCTGGAGAACAGAAGTTACCCTGGGGATAATCCAGGAGAAAAAATTGAGGCTGCCTAAACTAGGTTAGAAGCAGTGAAGACAGGGAAGCTTAGATTGATTTCAGCAAAACATGCAAAATTGAATCAATAATATATAATTTAAAAAATATTTTGTCTGTGTGGGGGGGAGGGCTGTATTCATTAATGATGCTTGTTTCTGGCTTAGGCAACCCTTGGACACAACCCTTCACTGAGAGAGATCATAGGATCAACCGTTTTTCGATGAAAATTTTGTTAACAAGTTTAAATTTAAGCCTTGGAGGAAAACAGGCTCAAACTCTCTCATCTTCATTTTCTTTATCAGTAAAAGGCAATATGAACACTGACCTCACTCAGATCATTATGTGTTAAATGAAGCAACTTATGTAAAGCTTTGAACCCATAGTAGGTAATTAATTTTAAAAATATAATATAAAATTTCTATTTCTGATAAATCTGGTAAATTTGCAGCCTTATAAAGGACCTGGGTCTATTAATGGCCTTAGTGATGATAAATGTGTCATCTACAATAGGTTTCTATTACAACGCTTTGCTTTTGTTCAAAATTTTAAATATAGGTCTTGAGCACTCTTCATATTCTTCTTATTCGAAGGAAATTGGAATGCCCCACTGTTAAGGACTTTAATATTTCTCCCTGGCCTGGGTATTTTCACTAACGAGCAGTAATCAGTCAGTAATAAGATAGTTATTAATGCCCCAGGTTTCCTTTCATCCCACTAGCACAGTCAAATAGCGAATGGTCAGGCTCATTTTCATCTAATTCTAACCATACAGCTTTACTTCATGCCCCAATTTGTGTCTCCGGAATGTGACAATAAACACATATCCAAAACCACCTTCAGTGACCATAATAAATCACAATGTTAGATAACATGCACTGACAATGTATTCATGCAAGATGGTGTCACCTATTTCTGTATCTGATCTTTAGAATAACTCCATGGGATAAGCACTAGTATTAACCCCCTTTTACAGCTGAAAATATTGAGTCACAGGGATAGTAACTTCCAAGAATGAATTTCTATTTTGGAAGTGATATATCAGTCAGCCCTCAGGGTCCAAGGTCTTAGCCATTATGCTGCAAGTACATACTTACTGGTTAGGAGTTTAGTGCAATTAAACATCCACCATACCCATCACAGAATTTATTGTGTATTACTTCTTCCTTCACTATATGTACATATATTCTGTGATGGATTTGTCATTCATTTGTCTCCATTTAATACAATTATGAATAGTATTGCCTTTCTTATTATTTATAATCACCTTTTAATTCTACGATCATATTTGGCCTTCAAACGACTTCATGAGGAAAAGTAAACCAATTTAAATCCCTCTATTTTCTGGTAAATGTGCTGAAAACCATGAAGAAGATATAATTTACCAGGAAAATATAGCCAGAAGTGTTGATAGCACCACCCTAGGTTCAATCATTCAAGGTCCTTATAAAAGGGGACAACTTTGATCACCAATGAAACATTGGTTAGCATTTATCAGATTTTCTTGCATTTACAAATGAGTGCATGTTTATATTATAATTCATTTTATATTGTCCCATAACATAAAACAAAAAACATTGTCCTTTACATTTTCGTTGTGCAACTGCTTTGTACTTCTGGGAGCTCTTTCCACATCCATACATATTAAAATCCATTGTGCACGTACTTTAATATATTTTACCACAGCACTGAGGGTGTTTTCAATTTTTCTTTCTCTCTTAAAAAGCACTAAAGTCCACATATGTGGGCCCACACATTTTTTCCTGAAAATTTTGTGACTTATCTTCCTAAAAGTGGAAATATTTCACTCCAAATTTGACATGTTAATGTGCATAGGTGCTAGTAAATTGCCTTCTGTACACTACTCTAGTCTACACTTCTATTACAAGTATATTTTTATGTTCTCAACACATTCACCTGAGCTGGGAGTTGTCTTCCTTCTTCATTTAATGTTTGTAAATGGCATGAATGGAAAATGATACCTTCTTCCTGATACAATTTGCAGTCATTGCATTAGAAAGATTAATTATATTTGCATAACTTTATCACTACCTGTATTTCTTCCTTCATGAATTATCTATGCCTTTTCCCATTTATATATTGGGTTAGTTGCTGCATTACTGTCCTGGGGTTTCTGTAACAAAGTAATCATAGAATGAGTGGCACATAAATATTTTGTCTCACAATTCTAGAGGCTAGAAACCCAAAATCAAGTTGTCGGTAGAGTTGGTGCATGAAGAGACCCGTGGAGGAATGATCAGATCCGGGCCTCTCTCCTTGGCTTACAGATGTCTGTCTGTTCCCTATGCCTCTTCACAGTGCCCTCTGTGTGTGACTGTGCCTCATGTTCCCCTGTTATAGAAGCACCAGTCTTCCTGGTTTAGAGCCCACTCTAACGGCCTTATTTTAACTCGATGACTTCTGTAAACACCCATCTCTAAACGATGTTACATCTCAGGTACCCGGGGTTAGGATTACAATGTAAGAATTTTGAGGTGGATGCAATTCAACCCATAAGAGTTGTTTAATGGATTGATGTACAGAAGCTCCTGTCAAGTATGATTTTTAGTTCATTGTCATTATATAGAAAATATTTCCCAAATCTGTTATTAACATTTAAATTTACCAGACCCCAATTGCTTTCAAATATATACATAGATAAATCTTTTCCTTTATGGTATTTGGATTGCTCTTAGACAGGTTGATTGACCCCACTCCAATATTTTTCTCTAAAAGTTTCTGCACGTTTGTGAAAATGTATTCATTGTTAGTTGCTGCTAAGCTACCAATGTAATTTTGGAATATATTATTTTCTATATTTAGTGAAAGGTAGAAATATGATTTAGATAATGAGAACCAGTTGTTCTAGCAACATTGTGACAACCGTTTCCCCACTCGTTTTGGAATGACACTTTTCTGAGGTGCCAGATTAATTTGACTGTATGTTTTGAATCTTCTATTCTCTGACGAATTTGTTGCAGTGCCATATCATGGTTTAATTATTAAAACTGCATGCTACATTTTGATATATACTAGACTTGCCTCCTATTGTTTTTATTTTTAGTTTTATTGATACAGTCTCTGTATTTGTTTCTCCTCAGTAAATTTTAGAATCAGCTTGTCAATTTCATAAAAACACCTACAGGGAATTTAATTGAAACTTACATATGTGTATGTATATATATGTGTGTGTGTATGTATATTTGTATATACACACATATACACAGGCACACATATATAGACAATATATACATACATATATAGAGAGATACAACAATATATACACACATATATGTAGACAATGATAGGGCATCTTCTAATTCCAAACACGGATTGTCTCAGATATCATTCAAGTGTTTTCATAGGATTTAGGAAATCTCTGCAGTTCCTTCACAGAGTTCTTACTCATTTCTTGTTAGATGTATTTTTGTTGTTGTGGATGGATTTTTTTCCATTCAATTGTCTACATGGATATCACAGGGTTTTTTTTTTTTAAGCTATTTACTAAGTTGATCTTGATTCCAGATATCATATTAAATGAACTTATCTGTTGCTATAGTTACTCTGTTGATTTGTTTTACTTTTTAAAGTGGTACATTGAAGTTTTTCTTTGAATATTTATGTTTTCTTTGAATAATACCAACCATCTTTTTTCTAATAGTTAGAACTTCTCTTTCTTTTTTTTTCTTTGCTAATTGTACTGGCTAAGACTACTAAAGCAATGTTGAGTAGGAAAAATGAGGGCACAACTTCTGTCCTGTCTGTAGTTTTAAGATAGACAAATTATCAGTATGTTTCATCACTGAGTAAAACATTTACAAATGTTTGCTGTAATTTTCAGGTGATACCATTTTCCTTCAGGCCACTATTTTAATAAAAATTTTATTGAGTTATAACATTCATTCAGAAAGATGCACAATCCCAAGGGTACTATTCATAAACTTTCACAAAATAAATATGCACAACTTTTGCAAATAGAAAAGGCATCTTAGAAGCTTTTCTTTGACTTCACCCATTTATTACCTTCACTTTCCTACCCAAATGTAACCAATATTCTGACAAATACTGCTTTATGATCATTTGCCTTCATTTGAAAGAGATCACTGATTATGTCTTCTTTTGTGTTGGATTTGTTTTATACAACATGACATTTGTGAAACTATTTCACACTGTGTAGAGAAATAACTTGTTAATTATGATCACTGCTTAGAAGTGAATAATTATACTTCAATGCATCTAGTGTTGATATCCATGATTATTTTATATGTGTACATCTACACTGGAATGTCCATTTCCTTCAAGGGATTTGTTTGTCCTACAAAATATTATATAAAATTTTGTCTTTTCATAAGTGTGTGGAAATTTTTCTAGGGAGATTGTTCATAAGAGTATCAAAAATGCTGATAACCCAAAAAAGTGTAAGAATCACTGCTTCTGAGCAAAATTCAGGCAAAGTTACCTGTAAAGTTTCCTAACTATCCATAAAGATAGTACCCCTCTATCAATTAGTCATATAAATATACATATACATACACACAACTAATATATATGTATTGTTTTCTTTCATTTCAGCTTTGGAAAATATCGCTGTCTCTTTGGAAGAACACCAGATGAACTCAATGTCTTTTATTTAGGACTATGTTGTCATTGAGAAAGAGGGAAGTTGTTTCTTTAAAAAAATCATATCCAGGTTGGGGAGAGGATGAAGAGAATAAAAAGCATGTCAAATATATGGTGATGGAAGGAGAATAGACTTCAGGAGAATATACTCTATTGTATGGTGAGCATAAAAGGGTATACAGATGTTGTCTTATAAAGTTTTACACCTGAAATTTACATAATATTACTAACTAGTGTGATCTCAATAAATACAATTTTTAAAATTCATAGGGAAAAAATCAGATTTATCTTGGTATAATGCCTCTTAGCTCACACTTCCTCCAAGGCATATGCTCCTAAATGGCAGGTACAATTATTACTATGAGGCAAAGTTTTGCTCTGATACTGCTACATTAAAAACTACTCCAGAACCCTAATGGCTCACAATGACAAATGCTATTTTTCAAACTCAGGTTAAGGAGTCATTGGGGTGTTTCTGCTTCAGAGTATAAATCGAATTCACATTTGTTCTACATATTTTGTTTCTGAATAAGCCTGAAGTTACTATAGTTATTTGAGGGAATTTCTTCACATAGGCATTAGCAGGAGAAGAGGAAAAGCAAAAGGAGATAAGCAACATTTAAAGTTTTTCCTGTGTCATGTCCTGCATGGTGTGGGGATTTCTATTCTGCCTGCATTTGCAACACAACAAATGGTATAAGTATCACCTAAGAATCAATAATAAGCAATAGGCAAATCCATGGAAAAGGTCAAGAGATGTAAATACGTGTTATAAAAGATAATGTGTAAATATTATCTTTTCTAGAGTGCTCACCTCATGGTCACCAGTGAAATACAAATTACATCTAAAATGAGATACTGTTACATGACTACTAGGGTGACTAAATAAAAAAATACAATACAAATGTTGATAGGAATATGAAACTATTGCAATTCCCCCCTCTCCTAATCTACAGCTGAATTGGAATATACTTTGATACTATTTACCAAAGTTGAACAAAGGTTTGTCCTATAATGGAATACCCACTTTCTTAGATGTATAACCAACCTACATGTGTTTATATGTCAAAAAGAAGACATGTGAGGTCTGTCTGGAAAAAGGCCAACCATTATTAATAAGAAGTCTGTACAGCAAGTATCCAGCCATCTACTATGACAAATAGAGACATTTACTGAAGAAGATACAAAATACAAGAAACATTGTGCATAAGACAATAATGCCTCAGTTCACTTCAAAGTAGGCACCTTGGGACCTTGTCCAGTTGCCATCAGGTGCCCATCATATTTTCCTGAATGTCATTGACTATCTGAAATCTCTTCCCTTTCAAAGGTGATTTGAGTTTTGGGAAATGCCAGAAGTCACAGGGTACAGAATCTGGGCATAGGGGAGCTGAGTCATCTGGGTGATTTGATGTTTTGCCAAAAAACCCTGCATGAGACATGATGTATGAGCAGGCACGTTGTCATGATGAAACTGCCGATCACCAGCTGCCCATAGCCGCAGCCTCCTGAATCATCCAAATAGTTTCTGCAGAGGAATCTTCAAGCTTAACACAAAATTTGATGCAGATTCATTGCTCTACTCACTCAGTCATTTTGAATGTGATGGCCACACAGTACACATGCTCACTCAAGGGTGTCTACCGCCCCCACTGATTAGTACAGTGAAGTCATCATTGTTCACACATGTGCATTTCAGTCCACTCTCCTTGGCTGCCAGATTACATCGATGTCACACAAACTGTTCTCATCATATTAACAATGGCTGGACTTTTCCCAAACAGACCTGATAGTCCCTGCTTTCATGGAATCCTTAGTCTAAAAATGGTAGGTACAAATGCATAGTTGCAATAAAATGTGATAAATTTATGCTAAAAGCATGGTTAAGTTCAGTGGTATTGAGAGAGATGTTTTATTTTAATGAATAATTCAAGTAATAGAAATTCTTTCTGATTAAGGAAATCCAAACCAGAAAAAAATAATGGCTTGCCTACTTTATATAGTAGTAGAAAGTTTCAGAAGGGCATTCTACAGTATTGGGATGGAATATAAGACTGTTAATCACAGAGAAAAATAGCTTTGCCAATAAATTATGAACGTGTTTTTATTAACATTATGTATGTATACAGAAATACATTTCACTAGAGAGGACTCCATGGCTTTGCATTCTGTTTCATACATGAAATAAATCAGTGTTTATTTATTTCAGTGTTTCCGACTGATAGGAATTATATTGATTCTTCAAGACCCTTAGTTTGAGACATTTCAGATCTTGCCAGTCTGAAAATCGCTTGTAATCAGATACGCTAAGGCTGGGGGGTGTGTGCAGTGGGGCAGGGAGCAGATCCATAAGGCCTGAGTGATATTTCTGATTCTATGATGAGAAATCTCCAAAGGCACTTTCACATAATAAGATCACCTTTGTTTACACTAATCCTTTCCTTCAGGACTTCACAGGGGTTCAGATATCTCACTCCACTGATTTCCATTCTCACTCTGGAAGACACAAGCAGAGGCCTATTGAAATGTTAAACAGGTCCGATCCTAGCAAATGATAGTCATAATTAACTTGGGGGCAATAGAAAATCCTCTCACCAAAAGGAGTGTTTCTTTTACTTCCCCAGGTGGGAACTTATAGGGAAAAGATTGGATCCTGGTTCATGTTCATGTAAACATTTCATGTTCTGAGGAGATGATAAACCACCCACTGAGAGAGAGGCAGACACTACAGCAGCTGTTGAATCCACAAGCTCTTCTCCATATCACTCACTGCTGGTCAACAGGAAGAACCACTAAATTCTGCCCTCAATTCCTATTCTTCCAATTGCTTCTGAGGTCCACAGATAGCAATATGGCTATGCTTGCACAAAGAAAGAAGGTGCAATGGAAGGCTCTGTGCATTCTTATTTATTAGTAATCAGCTGCACCAAATATATAGGATATAGTGGGTACACATCAGCACAGAAGGCTTCTATCTTGAAAGAGTTGTTTGATTATTGCTGGAACATTTGAAATATAATTCTTCAATCACAACTTGAGATAAAGCATAAGTTTGTACTAAGTATGAATAGGGTGTCATAACTTAAAGAAATGTAGATCCAGTTGCAAAAAAAAGAATTTTTGCCTCTCTCTTTACCTTTATCTTCCTGATAGTTTGCCTCATGTACTCTATATTCTAGTGACAGTGTATTTTGTTCCATTTCCTGAATGCTCTGTACTCAGAACTCTGTTCTTCGTGTATGTATTCTCTTCTCCTGGAATGATGTTTAGACCCACTCTAACCAGATGAACTCTTCTTTCATCCTTTAAGAATGTGATAAGTAGAATTCGTTGCCCGACCATTAGCTATTCCCTTCTCTCTCCTCTTGATCTCTCTCTTCTCTTCTCTCTCTCTCCCTCTCTCTCTCTCTCTCAATACATGCAAGTGCGGTGCAGACAGTTTCTGAACCTCCACTGCAACAAGGCGGCCCTGTCATGTGACAGATCTGGACAATGGCAGATAGGGTCTCCTGGTCTTCAGGAAAGTATTTTTCTATCACAAATTAATATAAAATATATTTTGCAACCTTAACAATTTTTGGCTTCCTACTTCTAAAGATGTGAAAAGAACTTGGGAAAGGTAACACCCCCTTGTCAATGGTAGATGAGAAGCTAATTTGCTAGAGATGGTTAATTTTGAAGTATAAAAACAGCGTTGGTACTTAATGACATATTTGGGCTGTGATGCCAGCTGTAGAAGCTACAACATGCAGACTCTTGGTTACAGGGTGTTATTAACTGTATTTTATTTTTAAGTCTCTGTCAAGCTTCCAGGGAATTGCATCTGAATTCAAGCTAATTATTACAAAGAACATATTCTAGAGCAGGGCCATTCATCATCTGTCCTGAGTTCCAGAAGTATCAGCATGGTCTGGGGATTTAATAGAAAGGCCTGTTATTGAAATCCATTAAGGGTTTCTGCATCGGAATTTCATGTGAAGGGGTTGAATGCAGATATTTGTTTTAACAAGCTGAATGGGTTTGTTTTAAAAAGGTGATTCTTATAGGTCTGTAAGAGGGAATATTACAGACTTTCAAGAATCAGTAGCACTTCTTAACAATGGTTTTAAGTGAATCTTGGGAGCTGTCTCATTATGTCAATTGCCTGAGTGTTTCCGAGTGCCTGGCTTGTAACCAGATTTGTATTAGGATAGTAAAGGTTTCCAAAGCTGGAATGCACAAAGGTGGAATGTAAGACTGAGTATTTTAGTGAAGGTAATGTTCACTTGGGTATTTCTCATAACTGTTCTCTCACCTCTATCTTGTCATCATTTTCTACCTGCTTCATGGCAGAAACTCAGTTTCTCCTTGTTATTTTATCTTCTAATACTACTAGCTTTCTGAGACACTCATCTGATCATGCTGCTCCTTAAAGAAATGTGCTATCACCATTTAGGACCCTGCAAAACCTGACTCCGAACTTCTTTTCCAGCTTGTCTATTCCAATTTGTATTAACAAATACAAAACAAGTATTAACACCCTGTAGAATCTATTCATCTATTCTATTATTACAAAAATATGCACTTTAACTTTTCATTGCTTGATTTTTTATTCTCATTCTGCAATGTTCATGCCTTCTTTAAGTTTGTGTATAAATGTCAACTCCTTGTAAAACATCACTGACCTCTTGCCAACTCAGGTAAATCTAATTTATTATTAATATTCCCTGTTCTCATACAATATTGCATATATCTCCATATAGTACTTTTCACATTGCAGCATAATTGTTTATGTAGAGTTGGTTTCTGATTATAAATGCAGTGCACACTTGTTTTAGAGCAAAACTATTCAGCAAATGTTAGGAAACTGGGAACTACCAAAAAGAAACTTGACACATGGAAAATACCTAGAAATAGTGTGAGACTCGAACTTTCAAAAATAAAGCTAGTTTAATTTTAAATATTGCATTGCTTTCTAGCTGTGTCTGATGCTGCACTCCATCACTCCCTATAATTTTCAAAATCCATTTCATGTTAGTTGTACTTTGGGAAGCATTACATGAAAGTGATGCTGCTCTGTCTAGGGTCACTGCACAAGAGAGACTAAAGAACTGAGAGAGTAACAAACAAAAGGGAGAGAAGAGCACCCTACAGTGTTCAGTGGAAACAAAGAATATTAGCAACACTCTTAAAAGGGTTGAGAGACCTCAAGAGTCCTGGTGACACTGGGTTTCCATCTCCCTATGGGATGGAATTGAGACACAGCTTTTAAAATTACTTATGAAAGAGAATATCAGATGTCTCAGCAACCCCCACATCACTGAAATTTGTTATAACATAATAAGTAACATGCTTTCAACATTCAATAAATGTTATGTTAACATTTTATTCCCCAACCGCTTACCTGGCCAGACTAATGGGAAAGATGATGATTATCGTTATCATCTTCAGGTAAGTTTATTACAAAAGAGGACACTCAAACGCAGGGACTTTTCTATGCCTTACAATATGACTATTCCTTTCTCCATGTGGCGGAGAACTGTCAAGCGTAGTCACCACACAGTTCACAGGGAACATGGTCCCATTGCCCTAGGAGCAGTCTCACCTTGGGCTTTACAGACCTAAATTTAAGCTATCACTCAGCAATTTCCATAAAGGCAAGAAGTAGCTTTAGGACACTTTTCTATATTTCAGCATTATGAGCACATAGTTCACATTTTACATTGCTGGAATCTTGAGTTAGTAGTCAGTTTGTCATACTTCCACAATTTGTATATATCATTTTTATTTGAAATTATGGGCATATTCATCACAGGTTATAAATCTATGTTATATAGATTAAATTAATAACGAAGATAGAAAATGTAAGATGTCACTTTTTAATGATCCAGGTGCTGTATAGCATGCTTGTTAACCAAGGTGAACAGCAATGTCAAACAGCAACAATCTGCCCTGGCTGGTATGGCTCAGTGGATTGAGTGTCGACCTGTGGACCAAAGGGTCTCCAGTTCGAGTCCCAGTCAGGGCACATGCCTGGGTTGTAGACCAGGTCCCTAGTAGGGGCATGTGAGAGAAAACCACACATTGATGTTTCTCTCCCTCTCTTTCTCGCTCCCTCCCCCTATCTAAAAATAAATAAGTAAAATCTTTAAAACAACAGCAAAAATCCAACTGGTGATCACTTGCATCATTGTAACTGCAACTATTCAGCTCCTGTCTCCAACTTTCCCATTTGAAAGCTGGGGCAATTCGTGTTTCATAATGTCAGCAACTTGTTACTGCAAACATTCGTCAACTGGCACAGCTGTTTTTTTATTATCAATGTGTCTCAATAGATATACACTGGAAAGTCTAATTTCAGTAGATATTCAAGCCAAATATTTAAATCCCTCAGTCTCAGATCTTAGAACACACTACTGATTCTACGTTCATAAATTTCATAATGTCTCATAGACTACATATCTGGATTAGTTTTTTTTTTTATGTTTATTTATTTTTAGAGAGGGGAAGGGAGGGAGAAATAGAGGGAGAGAAACATCAATGAGTGGTTGCCTCTCATGTGCCCTCTACTAGGAACCTGGCCTGCAACCCAAGCATGTGCCCTGACTGGGAATTGAACTGGTAGCCCTTTGGCTCGCAGGCTGGTGCTCAATCCACTGAGCCACACCAGCCAGGTGAATTTGTTCACCGCCCCCCCGCCCCCGCACACACACACAAAATAATGAACAAGGTTACAAAGAATTAAGGGAAAATGAATCATGACTTCGAAATGCTCTGCCATATGCCCTCTTTTCTAGTTCTTTCTCATTTATTTCTTTTCATGTCTCCTCCTAATTCATGCTTTTATAAAACATCAAGGAAATCCTACTCCAAATCCAAAAATCTAAAATAAAGCATAAATAGTTGTAGGAAGGTAAGGTTTTAAAATTTTCACTTTTCTTGGCATTAGAGATCAACCGAGTGATTTTATTTTATGTTTTATTTTATTTTCAGGGAGAAAATGAATGGTCAAGACAGAAATGTCCCAGATGTACAGGGAAAACTTTCAAGAAGGTTCATAATCAAGCAAACACAAGTATATATGTATTCATGTGTGCGCACATGGGGATGTGTAGACAGACAGACATGACTGTTCCTTGTAAAACTGTGAGCCCAAGGCTCATTATTTGCTAATTGAATTACACAGGTAATAAATTTTCTGCTCCTAGGTTCCTTTGGAGGTTCCTATAGAGATTCTGTGATTACAGATTAGTCACATTTGTACTATATGTAATTCTTCATTGTCCCTTTTAGTATGGTTTTTTTCATGAAAAAGTTTTAATATGACAATTAGATGATCCTTTTCACTTTCCATTCATTTCAAACAAAACAATATGGACTAAAATTTTGCATAATAATATTCCCCTTGAAATTTAGTTGTTTGAAATACCAATATGTATGTGACTTGAATATATGGTTTTGTATCAAGCATTATAGTAATACCACCGAACATTTAGTTTAAACTCCCTAACATATAATCATCCAACTCACTGACAGATACTCCTGATTCCAATGATGGTAACATGATTTCCAGCTAATTAACGCCACAGCTAAAAAAAAAAATTAAAATGTAGTACTCATTCACAGTCTTATTTTTTTCTTACAAGTGTTTGTAAGAACACTTTCAAAATATATGTGGAAATAATAATGTGGACTATGATTTTAATCTCATGAGAGAAAAAGTAGAATCTAGGATAGACATCCTGTTAATTTGTAGAAAAGAGGAAATGGATCACTATTGCATTGACATTGACCTTGCTCGGTTACCATGGCATGCAGGGGACAGCACCAATGCTCTAAAGGGCACTTGTGACAAGCCCAAAAGATGTGAGGATTTTCCTCCCTTCATGAAAAGAATATCATTTGAAAGAGGCAGTGGAGATCAATTCAGAGTAAATCACACTAAACAATACCTTTAAAGAGAGGAACAAAGGAACGACGTTTTGCTTGGAATCATACTGGAACCCACTTAGTGGGCTGAATGAGGAGCTGGGCTTAAGTTCCAGCTCTCCGGAGAAAGAGAAAAGCTTTTCCACTTGATTCAATTAATTTCTCTTACAAAGACTGCAGAGTGGGCCCTAAGTGTGCAGCCTATGAAATGTGCCAAGACTCAGCCACTGCCAGTGCTCACGGGCGTGCTCTGAGGTCCTAAGGCGCGAACAGGACCATTTTGACTCGGCAGAGGCAAGTATTGTTCATGGTCATGAGAGGAATGGTTTTAAAAGTCATCAAATTAGTACGGATCTTTCTAAGGATAACATCTCACTTCATGACTCATATATATGTCTATTTATAGAATGCATATCCTATTTATACAATACATGTGCTATTTCTTACAAAGCATAGTTAAATATAAGAACAACCCTTTGTATCTTTTCCTAAAATGACCACGTCATGGTTTATATGCCATTCCTTTCCCCTGTTATTAAGACTCTACAGCATAAAGGTTTCCTTGTAATCTAGTGCCCACATGTTTCTCTGCCGGCAAATGTGTGAGCATGTTTGTGTAGGCATGATTAAATTTTATATTTCTATATATTGGTTCTAAAATGTCAATTACTTTAGAAAATGAAATCATTCTTTTTCTACAACTCTAATTACCAAAGCATGACTGAGCCCAAGGAAATTAGCTTCACAGTTAGAGATATTAAAATACCCTGTGAATGAGTGTGCTGAAGCCTGAAAACTCTACTACTGGGCCTATTTCAGTAGCATTTTTTATCGTTGTTGTGAATAAAGCTTTCTCAAACCAGTCTATTCAGATTTAAAGTTTCACAAAATAAATAATTAAAAGTCTATGTCATTTCTGTATCAAATGGCTGTATCGGCGAGTATAATTTTCAGGAATGAGAGTCCACCAAACCACCTATTACATATGCATGAGTATTTAAGATATAAGTAGTTACCATTGATGGCTTTGTCCAGTTAACCGCAGGTACATGAGGTTTACTGCAAGCCTATGAGCTTGTATGGAACCCAAAGAGAGTAATCTCAGGAATCTGATATCAGTGGTTAAGAGTTCACCATTTAGGATTTGTTTTTTTTTAAAGGAAACACCTTCAGAATGTCTACATGCAAATCATATGTTCTATTATAATTCTCTGACCTTATAGTAGTGATTCATAATTCTTGACCTTCATCAACTTTTCTATTTTGTCCAGGCTTCTGTTTTCACTTGCTTGTCCAGCACAGGTTCCATGTTTTGCCATCAGAATTACTTGTAATGTATGTGTAGTATATATGGCAACCCTCTCTGTTGCATTTACCTATCTGGTTGAACACAGACATCACCTTCTCTTTGCCCCCAGGCAGCATAAAGTAATTGGTGATGTCGACATAAGAAAGTGATTCTTCTCATTTAAAATCCAAAATGACAAAATACACATAGGAAATTCATACTACTGCACATTGTACCAATTTCCCCTTTTAAATATCATCTTCTGGAATAACTAGTAAGTTCCATTTATTTCTTCCTTTCCCCCAAAATCTTATTCTTGCTTCACTTGCACTAGGTTGAAGAGTTCATTGAAAACAAACAAACAAAGACATGAAGAAGCAGCCTCAATTTCCTCAAGTCAAATCAAAACCCCTGAATTCATCTGTATATATCTTCTCTTCTTTTACAGTGCAGATATTCCTGCTAAAGCTAGTGCTTCTACTGGTTTTAGTAACAGAATTAGTCCAAACAGCTGGTTACATACAGTCTCCATTTCCCCAATTCCTAGTCATCCTTAAAACCATTTCAATCTCCACTAGTTCAATAGAATTTTTCTATTCAATTCCACAAATCATTGAACATAAATTATTATTTCCATTCAATTTCATAATTATTTACATTTAAGTACACAAATTATTAAACAGTAACAATACACCCTACATCATTTTAAATTCTGGAGATAATGTTAATTTAAAAAAAAAAATCCTTGCTTTCTTGGGTCATTTTATAATGAGAAGAGACATAGTATAAACAACTGAGTAAATTACATAATATGTTAGATTTTGTAATTGCTAGAAAAAAATAAAGCAGAAAAGAAAAGTGTAGGGAGTCTCAACATCGGGTGTGGTCAATTTTAAATTAGGTGATCTGGGAAAATGTCACTGAGATGGTGACACTTGAAGAAAGACTGGAGGGGTGAAGGAAATAGCCATTCAACAACCTGGAGAAGAACTGATAGAGAGAAGAAATGGCAAATACAAACTCAGGAATAGAACTGTGTGACAAGTTCCTCCTCTCTCACTGATTCTTCCTACCATCCTTGTTTTCATTGTTGTTGGCTTCGACTCCAACAAAACGCCATGTCACAGTTCCTCGGTGCTTGAAATTCTAACTCTCTCCTTTAGATACTCTTTCCCTTAGTGGCATTGTTCATTCCATGGGTTTATTATTTCCATTCTGACTCCCTAATATACATCTCTAGTCAAGGCTACCCTTCCCAGCTCTATATCTATGTATTTATCTGCCCTCACATTTCAATCTGTATATTAGACTTGCCCTGTCCTCAATAAAACTCTTCTATGTTTCCTTCATTACAGTTAATAGTAAAACAACCTTCCCAATTCTCAACCAAAGCACAATTAGTCATGTTTGATATCTCCATTTTTCTGCCTTTAGTATTCAATCCATCAGTAATCTCTGTAGGTTTCACTTCCATAATTTATTTCATGCATCTTCTAGCTTGCCTGCTCACATTTTTATTCACCTAACATATGGCCATAACCCCCACACTTTTTCCTCTGCTTTCACAGATGACATCTCCTTCCATCAATTTTTCACAATTACCCAGAATAACTTTTCCAAAAAATAAATCTGGTAGCTTTCCCCTTGATTAATGTTTTTATCCTTTCCATGATCTAAACAGACTTTTATCATCTCTTATTTTATCCATAGAGTTCTCCTAGCTCACAAAACTCCAGCCTCATGAATCTTCAGATGACTCAAGGTAACTCAGCTCCTTCTGTGCCACAAGGCATTTCCATTACTGCTTCTACATCTAGAGGTTCCATGCTTCTTCTATTCATGCTTCTTTTATTCAGGCATGGCTAGTTCTCTCACATGTTTTATATAACAGTTTTTATGTCTTCTTAACAAAGACACTCATATTTTTCTATCACAATGTTCTGTTAATGTTGTTCATAGAAATTTTGACAACCTGCATTCACTTTTGCCCCTTAATTCTCTGTCTTCATAGCCTTCAACATTATTTTTCATCTATTATCATATTTTGTATTTTCTTACTGTGTTCCAGAATTACACCTGTTTTTTATTTCTCTTCATTTTATTTCAAGACCGTACCAGAATCAGTGGTTCATAGAATGTGCACAGTAATTGTTGTGTAATATGTAATTGATGAAACAGATTGATATGTTATTACGAAGCAAGGAGGAATACAATCAGCTTTGGCAAGAATAAAACATACACTTTTTTAAAGTATCACAGTTTACTTACATAATTACAGTGACTCCTATTACTATGATTGGTGAATTCCTACCTAGAGTATTAGGTTAATGTTGTGTGAAAATGTATAAAAGGGCAAAAAACAAATAATCAGAAATCTTTTTAAAATGATGTCAGTGTAATAGGTCATGTCTGTCTGTGCTGGGACCCATGTCCTCAGAAGCCCTCCCCCACGTCCTATCTGTGGCAGTCTAATTGCATCCAGCTATGATAGGGTGAGGTGAATTATTCTCACAGCCCTGTTTGTCCAACAAGGGCCTTCTGATTTTCTTTAAATACTGCTTTTAACAAGATATTTTCTTATTAAATAAAGCTACCCTGCCACGGCTTCCTAATCATACAAACTCAAAATACCCCATTCTAACCTGGTATGCAAAGTCTTTTACAACTGTCCCTCACACATTTTCCCCAAGATCTGAGCAATTCAGTCACGAAAGAAACTTCTACTTATGTTGAAATTGTGTATCTGGAATATTCCTAGTAACCCTAGTAAATTCTACCACTGAAAGTGTACTCCAGTGTAAACTTCTACCTCAAATGCCCTGCTTTTTAATTCTTTCTCTATCTCTCAGTCTTTGCTTTTTAAAGTGCACGCATATTTTAAGCTTCTACTCAAATGCTATCTCATCCCAAAGAGATTTGGCATTCTTCCGAACTTGTCAAATCACTTTTTTATTTTTACTTTAGAAATACACACACATACACACATCATTATATTCTTGCCAAAAATAACTCAACAATGCCTACATTCTTCTTCACAAGTACTTTCCCTTCCTGCCACACTTCTTGTCTCAAATGGTATGACAGTTTATTAGTTGGGGACATAGCTTTAGAGAGCTCTTCTTCGGTAACAGAAGTTTAAAGGAGGCTGCTTCCCTCCCTCCACACAATTAGGTCATACCTTACTGATTCTAAAACTCTCTTTAATCACTTAAGGATGTGTTTTGATATCATGTCATGTGATGATGTATAAATCTTCCACAATAATTTGAATCATGCATAATTTTCCTAGAATGGATATAACTATGATTTATACTGATGGACCTTTAGGGTATCTCTAGATTTTTTTTAATACTAAGCAATACAAAATTAGGGAATGCTTTTTTGAACATAATGCTTTATTAATTCAGTAAGTATGTATTAAAGTGTGTTTTAAATACTTGGGGTAAATAATTTTTTAAAAAGGAGGCTGTGCAGAGGAAAAGGATAGAGGATGACACAGTGCTGAGTAAGATAGCCAAGGTAAGCCTCTCTGAAACTGTAAGATTTGGGCCAAGGTCAAGCAAGCAAAGAAATTAACTAAACAGATAGACGGGGTAGGACATTCTAGGCATGGAAATCAGAATAAATCCTCAGGCTGAAACCACGCCTAACATGATGGAAGAATATTAAAGAGACCCATGAGGCTAAAGTAGTGAAGCAGGGGCAACTATGAGGGGAAAAAGGCCAGAGAGTCTAAAAAGTATATAGATTTTATAAAAATTACATTACATAGATTTTATTTAAAAAAACTTTCCTCTTTGCTGTGAGTAGATGTAGTTACCTCATAAAACCTTTGCCTTTATACTGGGAATAAAATCTGAACCATTGCAAGAATTTGGACAAAAACAAAAATAATTTCAATTTCTCTACCATGTGGTTTGCCACTTTCAGTTTTGCCAAACGGCTCTCTCTAGATTTTGCATCATCATACATTTCCACCAATAATGTATATGAAAATGTCTCTTCTACCTCATCCTAAATATATATGGGTTATTGTCAATACTTCATTTTTTAAATCTGATTCATTTATCCTGCATTTTCCTCATAACTAGGGAGGGTAGATATGATTTCATACATTTATTTGCCATTGTTATATCTTCTCAATCTGAATCACTTATTTTATATTGATAATATTCACCTTTTAACATGTATTCATTTATTCCCACACACATTTTTAGAGACATGAAGTATACTGATTTTGTTCTTTCTCTTTGCTTTCCTCTGATAAATTCTAGACCCCACTAATGTCCACCTAGCTTATATGAATTATAGGAAAAAAAGAGTCTTTATTCAAATAAACAGTGAATGAAATACATTGTCATCCCTAGGTATCTGGAGGGATTGATTCCAGGACCCTTAGCAGATACCAGAATCCATGGATGCTCATGTACCCTAGATCAGTACACCTCATCTTTCCAATTTGAAAACATTCTCTCCTATCAGTTTTGAAGATTTATTGCTTAGATTCTCCTGTGGAAGAAAAATCAACTGCCTTTATGAACTATTATGTTAAAATTCACAGAAAATATTGTCATTCTGGTGGTGTAATAGCGCAATAAATTACCCAATGCTGGAAAAGACCATGCGGGTTTTTTTAAAAAAAAAAAAACAAAAGGTATTGATAAAGCATAAAGAGTGCAAGGATACAAAAGAATGAACCATTCTGGCAAAATGAATACATTTTGGCTATAGTTCTTGCTTATTGAAATGATAGTGAAATCTTGCACTTGAAAAACTTAAGTTTATGCTAGAAAGAACCTCATATTCCTGGCACAGATTTGACTACTTTTCTTATTTGCAATTTTACTGTCTGCTTGTGATGGTTAATTTTATGTGTCAACATGATCAGGCCGTGGGTGCCCAGATATGTGGTTACACACTGTTCTGGAAAAGCTCCTTGACAACGATTTTTTAGATGATGCCAAAGGACAGGCAACAACATAAAAATATAGACAAATATAAGTGGTTAAATCAAATGAAAAAGTTTCTGTGTAGCAAAAGAAACACTGAAAAAGGCAAACTATAGAATGGGATGAAAAATTGCAAATGATATATCAAATGAATTAATAAATCAAGTACATGATAAACTCCTACAACTCAACAGCAAAATATAAACAAACAAAAATCAAAAAATGGGCAAAAGACCTGAAATTGATCTTTTGAAGAAGATATACAAAGGCCAACAGGTATGTGAAAAGTGCTCAACCTCACTGATACCAGATAAATGAAAACCTAAACAATGAGAACCTGAATGGTGAGATATCACCTCACCCATGTTGAAATAGCTATCATCAAAAAGACAAAAAATAACATTGTTAGTGAGGATTTGGAGAAAAGAAAGTCTTTGTACACTGTTGATGGGAATGTAATTTGTTATAACCACTATTAAAAAACAGTATGCACATTCCTCAAAACATTAAAAATATTACTACTATATGACTCAGCAATCCCACTTCTGGTTCTGTAAGCCAAACAAATTGAAATCAGCATCCTGAAGAGACATCTGACTCCCATTTTCATTATAAAATAAGCAAGACAGGAAAACAATTCAAGTGTCCATTAACAAACGAATGCATAAAGAAAAAATACATGTTTGTGTGTATTATTCATTCATATATTGAAGGAGGTCCTACCATTTGTGACAACTTGGATGAATCTGGAAGACATAATGTTAAGTGAAAGAAGACAGACACAGAAAGGCTCATACTGTGTGAAACCCAGAAAAGATCCACTCATAGAACCTAGAGAGTGGATTAGGGGCTGCCAGATGCTGGGGATGCAGAAATGGGGAGATGCTGGTCAAATGGCACAAACTTTCTGTTACAAGACATGTAAGTTCTGAATACCTAATGTACAGCATGATGACTATAGTTAAAGTTAGTGGATTGTATGTATGAAATTTGCTGAGAGTGATCGTAATTGTTCTCATCATATATACACACAAAAATGGTAACCATGTGACATCATAGATGTATTACTTTTGTGGTAATCATTTCACGATGTGTACATATATTAAATCAGCATGCTGTACAATTTAATATACAATTTTTGTCAACCATAACTGAATAACACTGGAAAATTTTTAAATACAAAATTTTTAAAAAACAAAACATTCTTGGTGTGTCTGTGAGGTTCTTTTAGATGACATTTAACATTTCAGTCTCTGAACTAAAACAAATTACCATCCCCAGAGTAGATGGGCTTCATCCAACACATTGTAACCCTGAAGAAGGAAAAGGTGGAACAAGAAAGAATTATTTCTCTCTCTGCCTGTCTTTGTGCTGAGACATTGGTCTGCTCTTACTTTCAAACTCAAATTTGGATCTTCCAGGATGTTTTCAATAGCCTTTTATCTGGTTTTCCAATCAACACTCTTCCCTTTTATGGAGTTGTCCCCTGATTACCCGCCTAGTCTTTCGAAAAGTTAGTTTGGCTTACATATTTTTACTGCTCAAAAGTATTTTTGTGCTCCTATTATCACTAGGAGAAAAAAACTTCTTAAACTAGATTCCTAGATTATCCTTTCTCAATCCTATCTCATCAGAATTTCACTCCCTTTACACTCCAGAACTGATTTGCATATTGTCCCTGATTTCCCCTGAACTTTCCCACCTATGTGATTTTATTCATATGTGAGATATAAAAATGAAAGCAACAAATGAACAAACAAGACAAACAAGCCAAAACTTGTAGTCATAGACACCAATATGGTGGTTACCAGGAAGGAAGGGGGATGGGGTGTTAGTAAAGGGTAAAGGGGACCAAATATGCGGTGATAAAAGATTTGAGTTTGGGTGGTAAACACGCAATGCAATAGGCAGATGATGTATTATAGAATTGTACACTTGAAACTTATATAAATTTATTAGCCAGTGTCACCCCAATACATTTATTAATTTAAAAAATGAAAGCATCCTTGAGAGAAGTCTTGAGGATTTGATTTGGGAAAGATGGAGGAGAAAGTGAGATGAGAGGAAGAAAGAAGGGATATTATACAGGCATTCTATCTGAGATTGGGCTAGTGTTTTGATGTAAACCATGAGGCCAAAAAAAAAAAAAAAAATGTTCTGTGGGACTTTCTCTCCCTTGAAATCAAAAACTCAAGACAAGATTCTGCATGCTGAATGTCGGTAACAATAAAGAGATAGTGAGTTCTAGTTCTGATCACGTTAGACTTATTAAAGGAAATGAGATGAGCTAAGGACAATGATTAGTACAGAGGCACTGCTGGCAGGTAGGCAATGTGGGGGTGTCTCGAAGGGGAAATAAATACAATGTATATAAGAACGGATAAACCAGTGTCCCCAGTTAAAGGCAAGGGACCATGTTAGGCAGTGCTGAGAGATGAGGTAACATTCCTTGGAAATGTTCATGGTGTACAGCATCAGAATGTTAGACCTTGGTCCATGAGTTTGGCTGAGAAAAGAATTCAGAGCCAATAACTCAAATACAAGCACAAGTTTATTTAGAAGGTCACAAAGGTAAAATAAGTAAGTTATGGCAGTAGTGAGCCAGCTGGGCTGCGTGGCTTAGAAAACAAGTTACAGAGGCAAAAGAAGGGCCCTTGGAGCTTAGGGAAAAGAAAACAAAGGTATGCACTTTGAGGGAAGAAGACGGGCGGAGAAAGGATTGGATGGGCTTGAAAGACAGGCAGAGACAGAGACACAGAGACAGAAAGAAGTAGCTGTTCCTGAGTCCTTTGTCCTGAAGTCTTTTATCTGCTCCCCAAAGGCTGGCACCCCAGGGGAGGTTCCAGGGGGAGAATCTCAATACAATATTATTTATCAGCTTTCCAGGTGGTGGTCTCCACCTATTGGTCAGTGCCAAGGCGGGGGTTCATTAGCCATTGCTCAGCTTCACTGCTTTACTGGGCACGGAGCTGAAACACAACTGAGGGCTAGCTGTTATCTCTAGTTTGACCAGAACTGTCTCTGTGGTCAGCAGACTCAAAGAGGTTTTGTTTTGAAGATTGTTTGATATGGGTTAGAACCACACTGTTCTGAGGGCTTAATGTTAAAATGAAAGTCCTAGAAAACTATTTTTGCCACCCCCTTCTTCTTCCTCAAAGGAGGTCTACCACATGATTAATGACATATCAGAAAGGAAAGGTCAGGGGCAGGTCCAAACCGAATGACCAGTGATACAAAAGGTCAGGAAGTCTAAACTGCATGGCTGGTGATATGCGATGGGAGGGAATGTTACCCTGGGTGGGCGGTGAGGACCTACCCCAGTTTTCTCCATTGCTAGATACCTGGGGCTTTCCACTCTGGTGACCTTCTGTCCCTGGTCTATCTTTCCTGCTCTGCTCATGTCTGTGTAAGTGCCTACAGATCAGAAATACACTGCCCATCTACAAAGAGATACTGACAGGAGTCTGACAAGGGTGATTAACATTTCCATTTGATGAACACCTGGGCACCCCTGGGACTTACAAACAGTAGATCATCAGTGAATCCTGCTTGGCTGGTAGTAGGGAAGCAAGAAGAAAGGGGGGAAATGGTAAAACAGAAAAAAGGGGGGTGGGGAAGAAAGAGATAGAGAAAAGGAAAATACTGTCCATAATAGTGCATTCTCCCCTCCAGGCAGGCGAAAGAGAGGGCATACAGTTGTTAATGCCCTTTTTTGCAAAAAAGCAGCAAGGCTCATTATTTTTAAACTTTCTAAAATTGCTCCCAGCTTCCCTGTGCTTCTTCTGTAGCAGCGCGAGACTTGCTTAGATGGCAAACATGTCAAAGGTTTTTAAATCTTTTCTAAAAATCGCCCCAGGGCTCTCCTTCGCCAGCAGGATTAACAACAGTGCCCTGAAAGTGCTTCCTCGGTGGGAACGCACTCCAGTGTAAGCCAGACTTCTCAGTGCCCAGGTGCTTCTGTAACCATTTCCTTTCCTCCAAGGGAAGAGAGATGGCCAGGGGACGAAAAGAAAGGAAATGTCCTGAGGTTAGGCCAGGAGCGAGATGGTCTTCATCTTCTTTATTTTCAGGATTTGAATTGGAGGAAAGAGTCTTCATCTTTTTTTCTCTATTTTCCATCTGCAGGCTTGCCGGACTAGATTTCTAAATTATTCCTTGAAACCATTAACTGGAAATGTTTTGTTGTGGGATTCTGCTCAACACAATCATAATGACTGGCCAGAAACTTTATACACCTGGTCTCCAATTATATTCACAAAATTCATGTTGATAATGGAAAAAATAAAACAAGTATTGCTAAGGGTTGCTCAAGATAGAGTCAAGAGGCTAATACTGTCATATGACTCATGTTCATCCTCTGCCTCAGTTTCAGAGCTGCTGTTAAGTTAGTCACTAACCTATTGACAAATTCTGCTCAAGGATAAGCTGCAAACATCTTTGAACAACTGCTGCACGTACATATGTGAACTTTACTTTTTTCCTTGTGGTTTTCACCTCCCTTGTTTACATATTGGAGCTAATCAACCCCTGTCAACCTAGCCAGCAATCCTTCATTTGCA
The DNA here is from genome assembly GCA_039655065.1 of Glossophaga mutica. Classification (NCBI taxonomy): domain Eukaryota; kingdom Metazoa; phylum Chordata; class Mammalia; order Chiroptera; family Phyllostomidae; genus Glossophaga; species Glossophaga mutica. The sequence goes on from CM077308.1 coordinate 29,458,377, forward strand.
TGGAATAATTACACTTATGCTTATTGCCTTTATAAACCCTGCTTTTCTTTGTTCTCTTTAAGTTGCTACTTGGATCTGTGTCTACCAAGTAACAACTGTTTTTGCTCAGTAAAATGCTTTTTGTTCTTTATTATAGCCTAAAATCTCTTCTTTGATTAACAGTATAAAATACATGGTATCATCTTCACTTTATAGATAAGAAACTGAGGCTCAGAATCTAAATGCAGTTACCTTGCCCAGGGTCACAAGGCTAATGATAGCACAAAGTGGGTTTGAACCCAGCTTTCCAGACTACAAAGTCCGTGCTCTTTCCAATACCTGGACCTGTTTCCCCAACTTTGGACTACGGGTTGTAACACCAACCATCATGCAAAACCAAGGAAGTTGAACTTAATGAAACACTCAGGATATGTCTGTGATTTCTTTAATTTCTCTAAAAGACATTTTTTTCCTTAGAATCTGTGATCTTGTGATTCTTCTCAAACATTTATTCAGAGAGATTCTAAGACATTTTATTTTCTTAGAAAGTAGAAAAACTTAGGAGGTTAATACTTTGTGAGTTAAGAACTAAGAAAAGAGATATTTTTGAGCTTCCCGGTTCTTGAAGAATGTCATTCTCTTATGGCCACTATACCTTCTATTTATAATGTCCCTACCTTTATTACTTTACGTACAAGAGATGATAATAGAAACACAATAGATATTAGGTTCTCAGTATACCTTGGTGAATTATCTAGCTTAAGCAGTCTAATTGTACTCTTAAACATGTTTTGAATCCATCTATGTGTTTTCTTCATCAGATACAGGTAAGCTATGTAGAAGAATTAGCTTCATTTTCAACACATATTGCATTAATAGACTGGATACAAGCAATATTTATATTAATATAAAATGTAATATAATTTACCATTTACTTTGCTCTTTCCAAAATTCATAGTCTATTTCAGTTTATCAGTACTGCACACCATTTGCATTAGTTCACTAAATATTACAAAGCAAATTTGATGGCATTTTCCAAGAATAAACTGCATTCTTGAAAGAAGAAAACATCACCCTAAACTAATAGTTACTTTAGTTAAAATGCAAAATATCTAAATGCATGTAGGAAATTTTGTACTTTTTTTAGCCAGCAAGAATAATTTTTGTAAACACCACACATTTTTCCATTGATTTTTGTTATCTAAATGGCATTTAAAAAAATCTACTTCAGAATAAGCAGACAGTTGAGTTGCTGACAATAGAAAATATTTCTAAGATATCCTGTATTCACCAGCATTTACTGTTAATGTAGTGAAGACAACATGAATAATACATTATATGATATAAGAGAAAATGCAAATTCAATAAAGTTCACTCTATATTTATATCTTTTATCTAAATTAACGAAGGTACATTATAATTACATAAAAGGCAGCAATTTTGGAGAAGCCAAGCACTCTCTCATGTAACATCATACCAGCTTAACTATTCAAGAGGTAATATATTTAAAAAGATTTATCTACACTTTCAGGTTTCTTCATTCGGTCTGTAATCAATATTTACACAACTGTTTTTACTTATTAGGAGACAGTCTAGCAGGCTACACACAGAGACACACATAAAAAGTGTTGAAAATCATACTGTTTCGTTTCATTACAATTTCTAATCAGATTTCTAAACTTCTTGAGCAGAGACTAAATTAAAGACTGTGAGTATTTAAAGGATTAGCTTGGAGTTGAATTAATCATATTATCCCTGTCACACACCAGCAGGCCGTACAGAGGGTCAGCTTTATTGACTTAGGGGTCTTGTTTATTTGAGGTTTTTGATTTCCTAAAAGTCCCTTGATGATCTAACAATTTACTAAAAACATGTTCAACTAATTACACTTTACTTTTCAACATTCATCTCTACTCATTTTTAATGAAAATCATTTTAAAACGTCACTAATATGGATCCTTGAATTTGCATAATTTCTTTTTCTTTTCTTTTTTACATCGGTGTTTCAAAATTGGGTGGTAAATTTCCAGCACGTGTAATCACGCATACTTCACACGACACATATAGCCATAGTAAAATCTCATCTATGCATCAATTAATTTATTCCATAGTATACAGTGAGTGCATACAATGTGTATGTAATAGAAATAAGACAGACACAATTATTACGGTTGGGAGTTTATATTTCCATAAAGGAGACACAACCTAGTGATTGGAATATTGGTAGGTAAGAGTTATAGGAAGTAGTTACAGGTTACCACATGCACAAATTATAGAAATACCTATCTGTTGCCTATCTGTTTCTCATGATTCCCCTTTAAAGTTTGAGGGACAATGTCAATGATTGTAACACTTAAAAAAGTAAGAACGATAAAACTGGGAAATACAGCATTAATCCTATTATAACTTTTAAAAATAAAACATTTTAAAATTAGATTTAAAAAATTACAATGGAAAACAACTTAAAGTATAACTCCATTAGAGAAGATACCATTATGGTTTTAGTCAACAATTAATACCTAGCTCCGTGCTTAGTACCTGTCACCTAGTAAGGGCTAGTTCATATTTTTAAACTAAACGATGAAAGGATAAAAAATGCTAGTGATATGTACTGACATTTCTCTACTTTCATGTCTCAGTTCTATAGTACTTTATGAAATGTAACTTTTTCACGTTATTATCGTTGATTCAAGTTACCATGTGTTGAATACCTAACATGTCATTCAAATGGTAATATGAGTAAACAGGGCTTAACAGCAGTTAAAAAACCTGCCAAATGGCACATATGTAATGAAGGTCAGAGCTGAGCTACAGACTCTCATTCGTCAGACTCACCTCATCTCACATGACCTACTGTCTTCCATGACATGAAGTTTCTTCAGCTAAGGCAATAATTGAATTCTTTCCACCCATATGCTATTTTATGACCCAGTGAAAATAAACCTGCTGAGCAGTGGCTGTCTCTGTATAAGCTTTTGAAAATGTTACTACCATCAGAAACCAGAAATTAAAAATACTTTGACAACTCATTTCCTAACTAGAGGACATAACCCTTAGTCGAAATGTCAAGGATTATTCTCTTGCAGAGCAAACTGGGTGCCTGGATGAAACACTATATCTTATTTTGAAGAAAATAACTTTTCAAGGAAGACCAAATGCTTCTCAAGGATGATATGCGCTCTGTTACAAATAAACTCAGCCCTCATTTGTCAAACTTAAATTAACATTGGGAGATATGCTGTGCTTTCCAGAGGGACTGAAAGCCCTGCCTTTGAGACAATCGCATTCCCTTCTGAGACAGTTCAAAGTTAATTTGCATTTACCAAAATAAACATCTACCTAGGGACCTATATTATGTTAGAGACTTTGAATGTTCTTTTCTTAAAAGAAAGTAATATGTGAGACTTGGAGCTTACTATTGAGCTATAGAAGTATTTGGGGCTATAATACATAGGTCACAATGCTTAATAAATATTTGATTTCAGGCTAATTATACTAAACACATTAGGAATTCCTGCAAAAACATACATTAGTCAAAAACTGTACATTGCATATGGACATCCTGCCATTGCTTGGGGGCCCAACCTTTCATGGTAGAAAAAGCTCTGTACTAAAATTCCCAAGAATTGGTTCACAACCATCTAGCTATGTGAGCTCAGATAGGTACCTTTTCTTTTCATTCATTAATCCATGGATTATATAAAAATTTACTGAATACTTACTACAGGCCATGCATTATCCTAGGCACTGGACATAATGTGGTGAATGAAATATGTATGTTCTTTGCTTTTATGTTCAAATAAACAAGTCAAAAACAACAATCTACCTGTCTCTCTACTAAATCCCCTCAATCCCTTCCCCTGCTCCTCTCTCCCTTGGTAGAGATAGATAGATAGATAGATAGATAGATAGATAGATAGATAGATAGATAGATGGATGATAGATAGTTGATAGACGGGTAGATATACACACATGTGTACACATGTGTATATATGTATAAAATGCACATATTTTATATTTATATTTACAAATGATCATAAACAACTTATAGAAAATAAACAAGGAACAGTGAGAAATGGAATATAGATAGCTTTACCTAGATAGAGTGGTCAGGAAAAATGCTCCTGAAAAGTGACAGGGGAAGTTTTGAAGAATATGAGAATGCCTGCCGTGCAAAGACAGGAGCCTCGGAATCCCAGCTCGGAGGGAGAGCACAGGTGAAGGCTCTGAGATCAGAGCCATGTGAGGGTGCTGGGAGACATGAAGAAGTCCGCTGCAGCTGGGAAAGGGAGGAGGTACTCTACGACTGGATAAATACACAGCCATACAAGGGCAAGATTGCAAATTCATAAGATTCGGAAATGTATTGCTATATTAATCTAAATGCAAAGAGATTGGTTTTAAAGAACAATGTATAATTTTAAAAATCTTGATGGGTGGTTGTAAGTGGAGAAGAGATTGTAGGGAGTTTGGAGTGGATGCTAGAGGGAAGCACTTACAGTAGTGCCCAGCAGCCAAAGGTGGAGGTTAAATTAAGTGAGAGTGGAAATCAAAATACAGTTAACATACCTTCAGAATGAGAATGAGTTACTTGATCAGTCTGTTGCTTGTATTATCCATACAGTTTTTTCAATTACATTATCTATAATATTCCTTTAGAGTTATACATGTTAAAACTGTAAGTGATTTTATTAAGGAATCTTAGTAAATCAGGTATCCCTAAGAAATTTTAGTGAGACTTTTGTATGAAACAGAATTTATCTGATCCTAATGAAGTCAGTAAGTTTAAAAAAATCTTTACCTGTTTATTGGAGTTAATAAGTATTTTTCCTAAGTTCTAAGTTTCTTAACTTTATTCCTAATGTTTAGCATGGTGTCTCAACTGTACTATGTAATAAATAGTTTGAATTTGTTATGTTCCAACCCCAGCGTTGTGTAAATATCTTGTATTAAAGGTGTTTGGAGTATATTCTAAGTAATACTTTGGGATCTGGAGAAGAAGTTTTAAATATACCCACTTAATAAAGACTGATCATCAACAGACAATCCAATTATTTATGTGGTTTTTCAGACACAACATCATGAATATCAGACCACATGGGGAAGTTTTCCACCTATAAAAACTACCTTTTCCTAAAAGTTCTTTCATAATCAAATATTATATCACTGATTTCTAATTTTCTCTTCAAATTTAGCCATATAAGATAAGGAAGAGTCAAATCTGTCAATAGCACTTTGTTGATTTTTTTATACTTTGAGAAATAAGAAAAAATGAGGAATTTTGTAGGACAAAAATATTAATAATAATTTTTAAGTGGCCAATCAGATGTTTTCTGAAATTATCTTTCAAAGAATTATAAAGATTCTTTTTTCAGTTATTGAAGCCACTCATAGTCATCACATATTTTTAAAAAATAATTAATACAGCATTAATACATCAATTTGTATTCAAATGTAGAGCTCATTTAATAGAAGTGGGTAAAGGGATAATATTCTATTTTCTACTATAATTGTTCCAGTTCAAAAATCCTCTATGGTGGAATAATTTTCCCTTGAACAATTCAGCATTTATAGCACTCTACACATAATGTTCAAATTCTACAATCTAACAAATGAGCTAAAATTTGACCCTGTGGAGATTGCTTTATAATTTACAACAATAACCCAACTCATCTATAGTCCCTAAAATTGCCATAAAAATTCTCAGGAAAATTGAGATGTTTTTCATTCCCTTAATAGAAAACATATTTTGAAAACCTCACATTACAAAGTTTAGAAAAGCCAAACATGTTTTCTTTTTCATAAGTTTGTGAAAAAATACAAGGTCTGTTTTTAACATAAGCATTTGTTGGTGGCATAAAATTAGATAATGGGGGAAAGAAGAACGGTCATCAAGGAGCATGTACAGAGGACCCATGGACAAAGCCAAAGAGGGGTAAGATTGAGGGTGGATGGTGGGGGTGGGTGGGATGGGGGAGAGTGGTAGAGGGAAAATGGAGACAACTGTACTTCAACAACAATAATAAAAATATATGTCAAAAATTTTTGTTCAGATAATCTAACCCCATGGTACAGAGTTTTTTGATTCACCTTGTACCTAAACTATAGCCTAAGTTTCTTAAAGTGCTGACAAGACAAAAAAATAAACATTAAGGTCATGTCCACAGTGAAGCTAAGACTTTATCACAGTTTCTAACCATGAGGAGGTAGGTTTCAAAAGCTCAGTTTCCCAGCATTAGTTAAAAATTAAGCCAGGCCATAATATACATCATACACAAAAATATTTCTAGGTAAAGTTTTTAGTTTAGATTTTTAAGTTATAATTGTAACACTATCTTTCCCTTGCTAAATGGAGAACAGTTACAACTCTGGTATCTGCCATGCCTCTTAACCAATTCCATCTCAGGGTGGTGCCCTAAGGAAAAACGTCATTAGATTTTGCATTTGGGATTGTAATATGGAACAGAGTGGAGGGAAAGGAGGAGAGGGAGAATCAGAGATAGACATAGGAAATCCAACTGATATTTTTTGTTCTGAATATGTTCAAGAGAAGCAGCCCTTGTTTAGGAACATAGGTAAATAAAGTTTGGGACCGTAGGTGCACGTGACCATGCAAATTCATTTAAAGATTTACTAAATAAAACAATAGAAGGTACATAAATGTAATTTTGCATGTGCTAAACTGAAAAAAAAAAGTCATGGCATTTATTCTTCATATACTTTGCATTTTACATTTGAAATAAAGACCAGAAATACAAAACATGAACATTAATAGGAACTCCATTTGAAAAAAAGAATCCATTCAGGTCATTTTCCCTTGTGGAAGGAAGAAACTCAAGAAAAACAACTTTTCTGAGAACACATAGGAGCTGCCACATGCAATCCATTTTTTAAACCACAGCCAGACAGAAGTAAAATGGACTTTCATTTGCCATCTCTGAAGGAGTTACAAATTGCAGTGCACATCCCACCATGTTTACAGCTGTCAGGACTGGGGTTCTTCCACACATTTTCATTTGTTTCATTGTGTTTCTGTGCTGTTGCCCTCCTCATGAGGCCTAGTGAAACTGACAAAAAGAATAGGGCTGGGAGGCTATGACACCCCCCTGTGAAAGCATTAAAGAAGGAACAGATGAGGTAACTGTTTCATTTTGCAAACAAAGCACAGAGAGAGAAGCAACTAAAGAAGGAAAAATCTCTTGCTAGTTACATAGCTAGCAAGAGAATAAAGATCACTAGCTGACTGTCCTGGGCAAGTGGCAAAAAGCAAAAAAAGAAAACCCAGTCTGGACCCATGACAAGTGCTTGCGACTAAGGGAAATCCAAGCAAGCCGGAAGAGAACTATGGTCAACAGTGGTACATGTGTCCAATAACCCCTACTCTACAGTTATGGTGAGGTACAACCATGATGTAGAAAAATGTCCAGTAGAGTGACTAATACATATTAAGTTAATAATATAAGGTAATAAGTATCCCTTCACGTATTTTTTTTAAAACTGTGGCTGTATATGAAGTAGTTTCGTTCCATGGATAGTGATTAGCAACATCAAATATTTTCAAATTCAAAAGAAAGAGAGAGCATTCACATGATTTAGCCATTGCAAGTTTAATGGCGTGTTAATGAGGAACTTTATTATCCAATAGTTTTAGAGAGAAATTGCCATAGATTGAGGAGTGAATGTGAGGTAGGGATACTAGAGCAGTAAAAGAATTCCAAAACTGTGAAACACCTAGAGGGGGAAAAGGAGAAAGCATACTGACATTGGCATTGGCAAAAATTTCTTGGCTATGACACCAGAAGAAGAAGCATGAAATCAAAAACAGACAAAGGAGACTACATCAAGCTAAAAAGGCTCAGCACAGCAAAGGCAATTGTGAAAAGGCAACAAAGTGTGCAATGGGAGAAAATATTTTCATTTATGTATCCAGTAAAAGGTTAATATCCAAAATATGTTTTCTTTTCTTTTTTATTGTTGTTCAATTAAAGTGTTCCCCATTCTCCCTATTACTCTCCCCCACCCTATCCACCCTCACCTCCCACATTCAATCCTCCCCCTGCTGTTGTCTTTGTCCATGGGTCCTTTATACACGTTCCTTGATGACCCTTCCTCTTCTTCCCCGCAGTTATCCCTTTCCCTCTTCCCTCTCGTTACTGTCAGTTTGCTCTTTATTTCAATGTCTCTGGTTACATTTTACTCACTTGTTTGTTTTGTTGATTTAGGTCCCACTTTTAGGTGAGAACATATGGTATTTGTCTTTCACCACCTGGCTTATTTCACTTAGCATAATGCTCTCCAGATCCATCCATGTTGTCGCAAGGGGTAGAAGCTCTTTCTTTCTTTCTGTTGTACAGTATTCCATTGTATAAATGTACCATAGTTTTTTGATCCATTCATTTACTGATGGGCATTTAGGCTGTTTCTAGCACTTGGTTATTGTAAATTGCACTACTATGAACATAGGGGACATAGGTTCTTTTGAATTGGTGTTTCAGGATTCTTAGGGTATAATCCCAGCAGTGAAATTGCTGGGTCAAAAGGCAGTTCCATTGTTAGTTTTCTGAGGAAATTCTGTACTGTTTTCCACAGTGGCCGCACCAGCCTGCATTCCCACCAACAGTGTGCTAGGGTTCCCTTTTCTCCCCCACTTCTTTTAGCACTTCTCATTTGCTGATTTGTTTATGGTGGCCATTCTGACGGGTGTGAAGTGGTATCTCACTGTGGTTATAATTTGCATCTCTCTGATGGTTAGTGATGCTGAACATCCTTTCATATGTCTTTGGCCCCTCTGTATGTCCTTCGTGGAGAAGTGTCTGTTCAGGTCTTTGCCCATTTTTTACATTGGGTTTTTTTGTCTTCCTGGATCGGAGTTGTGTGAGTTCTTTACTTTGGAGATCAAACCCTTCTCCAAAGTATCATTGGCAAATAGATTTTAAAAACTCCTAGAGCAGAATACAAAAAACAAAACAAAACAAAAAAAACCCCAAAACCAACTTTCTTTAAAAATGAGGGAAAGACCTGACAAATAGTCAACAGGTATATAAAGAGGTGTTCGGCATCACAAAAAGGCAAATCAAAACCACAATATGATATTACCTTACATCTTTTAAGATGACTATTATTAAAAAGACAAAAGATAATGTTGGGAACGGAACTTAAAGAAGAAAGGGACAGCCCCATGCGGTCTGGCTGTCCAGGAACAAAGGAATGGGGTAGAGTACCATTTAAGGAGATCACTTCCTGAAACTAAGGAATAACAAGTAGCCTAACTGCCAATAGCTAACAGCCACATCCGCTTCTGTGATATGCTTGCTTGCGTGCCCAAGTGTATAAAAAGACTAGCCTACAAGCGTTAGGTGCGGCTCTCGTCTGTAGCTCTTCTGAGCATTGTGTCTCCAGATACTCTGAGGGTCCGCCCCTGCGCAGCTTAAAACTTTTGGCCAATAAAGTAACATCTTTGAATCCTGAAAGTTTCCGAGCATCTGTTTCTCGAGTTGGTGAATGCAACAGATAATAGCTCTGGCAACAATGTGGAAAGAAAAAAGAACCTTAGGTATTGTTAGTAGGGATGTATATTGGTACAGGCATTATGGAAAACAGTATGGAGGTCCCTCAAAAAATGATGAACAGAACTGCTATAGAGAGCAATCCCACTTCTAGGTATATACCCACAAAAATTGAAATCAGTATCTTAAAGAGATATCTGCACTCTCATGTTCACTGAAATATTACTTACAATAGCTAAATATGTGAAATAACCTAAATGTCATAGAAAGATGAATGTATAAATATGTGGTATGTTAAATAAAATGGAATATTATTCAGCTTTTTAAAAATAAATTATTCTATTTTGTTACAATATAAGGAAACTTGGAGGGCATTATACAAAGTACCATAAGCCAGACAGAACAAACTGGGGCTGGGGGAAGGGGAAATGAGAGAGATGTTGCCCAGAGCTACAAATTTTCAGTTATGCAAGATGAATAGACCTTAGATATCTTCTATTCAGCATTGTGTATACAGTTAACAATACTGTATCGTATGCTTACAAATTTATTAAGAGGATCAATCTTATGTGTTCTTATTACAAAAAAAACATGGGGGTAACCTACAAGTGATGGTTATGTTTATGGTATTGTTTATGGTGTTAATTTCACAGATATACTTACCTTAAAATTCAACAAGATGCATACATTAAATATGTAAAGTTTTTTGGATGTCATTTACACCTCAATTTTTAAAAAAAGGAAAAGGAATCCTAAAGTCCAAGAACTTTTGCTTTGAAAAGAAAGAGCTAATGCAGTGCCACTCAACTTAGACATTTTAGGAGATACACCTGGAAGTGTATGCATCACATCTGCTAAACATTTTAAAATGCACTGGACAGGATTTTACAACAAAGAACGATCTGGCCCAAATTGTCAACATTGCCAACTTTGGAAACCCTGAGCTAAAAGGTTCAAGAGAGGGTTTGTTAATTTTGGATTTAAAACAAAAATAGGCATTTGCTTTAATAAAATCTATGTGAGAGATAACATCTAAGTGAAGAAACAAGAGCTCTCCTAAGACAGAATTTGTAAGTCAAAATAGAGTTCTCGTTCCACCCATTCCAGCCCCTGTGCCCTGCTAGAGACACTCAGGACCCCTGTAGAACCAGGTGGAAAGACCAAAGCTGGTGCAAAGATTGAACGTGGGCTAGTTCCTCTAGCCACACCAGTCTTCCTGGAAACAACAGAATATTCTTGTGGGCAGAGAACAAAGATTTTTAAAAATGGCATCTGGTGAGGTTTCAACATAAGCATAGAGATTTTTTCCTTGGGAAGAAGGGTTCAGGCATGTAGTCTTCAATTAAGAGTACTGCTCAAAAGGTTAATGAAAGAAATATCTGATTGATTTTAAAATCGAGAGGGATGTTTTATATTGGATAAGACATCTATACTACGGGCCGTCAGTGTATTACTTGGTAAGGATTTATCCTCTGTTTATTAAGCAAAAACTGATGAGGTGGCAAGTCATGGATTTTGAAAAGAGACGTCTGAGACTTAATCATAACTCCTTTAATTGCTAGCTATGTAATCTTAGACAACTCACTTAATCTTCAGGAACCTAATCAGAAACTGCTATTTTGAGCTGTTGACTTAATCCAATGAAATGGAACACATTAAATACATTAGGATATGCCAATGTATATAGCAATTGGATAATCAATATATATTCTTTTTACCAGAAGATAAATATTAATAAATTCATTGTAGCTGCTCCAAAGTAATAGCCAATATATTGAACAAAGAAAAATTATACTTTAACTCTGTTTTCATATTTAGTACATTATTCTGCTCAGGGAGACTAATTTTGCCATGCTGGTGAATTTGCAACTACTTCTAAAGGAACTAAAGATTCAAGTAGAATATTTGTCTCAACGAGCAAGAAAAAGTTGGGTTTATTGCACAACTCAGGATATGTAATACAATTCTTTTCCATAACTATGTAAATTGGGTCAATATTTGCAAAACTAAATTGCACAATATTTAATAAATTACACACTGTGAGATACATCTCTCAATTAAAAATGCAACTGTTTCAGAATATATTTTGCTGAAAAACCCATGCCCTCACATTTGTTGTCTGTCTGTCTGTAAGCTCTACGTGTGCCAAATAGAGTATGCTCTCTTTTCCTGATGGGAGTAGGAAAAAGAGATAAATAAATTAAAAAATAAATATCCTTACCTATTGCCTTGAAAACTAAATTCAGTGCCCCCCCTCACCTGTTGGGCCAAGCAATCCATGTCAGTTACTTTTGTATCTTACATTCATTAACAAATCCTAGCATTCTGGAAAATTTTGAACACATATTTTAACCCACTTAATATGATATTCAGAGAATGGAACTCATCTTTGATTCTCACTCATAAAATGCCATCAGTCCACAGGACACTTAAAGGGTGTCAGGCTGCAAGCCTTTTTTTACAAATGAGTACTACCCAGTAAACGTAGGGAAATGATAGAATTAGAGAATCCCTATAGAACAAATATTCACATAGTCTCAAAGTATCATCCCACATATTATAAATTGCTAAAAGCAAAAGTGTCTTTATAGTGGAGAAATCTGTCAGTACATACTACCATAACTGATAACACACTTTGTCATCTCCAGTTATGGGACAAGTTGACATTATGAACAAGTGGAAGTACACAGTGTCATGTAAGAGGTATGGTTGACAAAAATGTATAATTTTGGCCTAATCACAAAGACAATCCCAGAAAAATTTAGATTCTTTGGCATTCTAAAAACAGCTCGCCTTTCAAAAAATATCAATGAAAAGACCAAGAATAAAAAAAAGATGCAGGGCAAAGCTGTTTTAATTATGGAGAATAAAGAAACGGGACAACCAGTAAAAACACCATCTTTCCAGTGTGTCCATTAAAGTCACCCCACACTGGAAATGACACCTGCAAAGCAACATTAGAGTCTTGCTATAAGGAGCATGGAAGAGCTTACATTTGCTTAGAAAGTTCGTGTGTGTGTGATGATTAGATGAAAGTTTACTTTGGTCAAGAAAGAAAAATTCATAATACTTTAGCAACTAGTATTTTGTTATATCTGTCTCAATACCTATAATTTACAAATCAAACTTTCATACGCAGGTGTGTTCATAGCAATGTTATTTATCTGAACAGACTAGACACTAGAAGTCAGCTAATTCATTAATAAAATGACAACTCTGTGAATTAAGAGAGTTGTATAATAGAAATATTTGCAGTCCAAGGAGAAAAATCTTAGATGTAGTTTATAAATGTACTAAAACTACTAGGAATAAGTTAGATAATAAACAGACAAGAAATATAAGAAAATACTAAAAATCTACACCAACATAGAAGAGGACTCGAATTCGAAGACATAATTCTGTCTTCTTGGAATGCAAAAAATTCACAGTAGTAAATATGTCAATTATATCAATTACTCTACATTAATAATATTAATTGAATCAATATTAATTACCACATAGATAGGATTTAACAAAATATTTCTTTAATTATTCTAAAATTATTTAGGATAAAAGTATATGAAAATAGTAAAGTAAAGTAAAGTTTTTAAGTAAAACTTAAAAGCAGTAAGAGAAAAGCAGAACATTACCTACAAAAGAGTTCTTATAAGATTGTCAGCTGATTTCTCAAAAGAAACTTTTCAGGCTAGAAGGTACTGGCAAGAAGTATTCAAAGTCATGAAAGGCAAGGACCTACAACCCAGATTATTCTATCCATCTAAGTTATCCTTTAGAATTGAAGGGCAGATAAAATGCTTCCCAGACAATGTAAAGCTACAGGAGTTCATCATCACCAAGCCATTATTTTATGAAGTGTTACAGGGATTTATTTAAGAAAAAGAAGAAGAGCAAAACTATCAGTATTAAAAGGATAATAAATGCATAACTATCAACTATTGAATCTAAAAGACTAAGCAAACCAGCAAAACAGAAACAGTATAACAGTATCATAGATATGGAGATCATTTGGAGGGTTATCAGTTGCAGGGGGGCAGGGGTGGAATGGGGGGGAAAGTGCAGAAACTAAGAAACAGAAATTGGTAGGTACGAAATAGACAGGGGATGTTAAGAAAAGTATAGGAAATAGAGTAGCCATAGAACTTGTGTGCATGACCCATGGACATGAAGTAAGTTGGGGGAGGGATTGCTTGAGGGAATGGGGGTGTTGGGTAGACAGGGGCAATGGGTAAAAACTGGGACAACTGTAATAGCATAATAAATATATTACAAAATTAAACAAGAAAATGAAAATGCATTATAAAAATATACTACTGCAGATCGGCACTGGCTCAGTTACATTCAGGCTACTACACAGGCATTAAAATACTCAAAATCAGTAGGGGAAGGTGGATTATTTAATCAGGGGTTGTACCTTAGCCTTTCTGAGAAAAATACATACCTAAGTACTGATTTCACATAAGCTAAAGTGAATAATTGGTTAAATGTTTTTTACCATGAAGTAAAAATGTAAACCTGTTAAAAACATTTTTAAAAACTAATTTTTAAGTACATGTCAGTTTCTATAAATTAATTAAAAACTCCAGAAGTCATAAAAGGCTTTCAAATTTGTCCATAGAGAAAGAAAAATATCAACCCCAAATAAATGTGTGTGCATTTGTGTTTGCATATGTGTGTGTGTGTGTGTGTATATATTTTCAGAAGATGGCAAACTAGGAAGAGCTCCACGGTGGCATCTGGAATTTTGGAAGTGGTCTACACTGCGCTGGAAGGGTGGACATTTTATGTGAAGAATAAGGTGAATTCAGGGCTTACACACTGGAGTCCGCTGGGCCTGGGTTCACTAGCGGCTATGACTGATCTGAAATATTTAACTATTTGAAGCTTCAGTTCATCTGACAATTGGCAATGATAACATCCTAGAGTTAACTTAGTGTGTCTGTGACAATCACAGAGACCATAATAATCCTCGAATAAGAAAAGATAATAATCTAATAGCTATTTTAAAAAACACACTGAAGGTTAAGAGCAACGATACTCTGTAACATGGTACCAGCTATCAGTACGAGAGCTGCAGCCTCCATGCAGTGTTTTTGAGTCCAGACCAAATGCTATTTGTATGAACACTGTATTTTTAACCACGAAAATAAAAATGCGAGATCAACTCAAGAAGCTTCTCTAAGAAATATAAACTAGACTATATTTTATTATTTTGATTTATATTTATAGCATTGCTTATAACTAGTCATCAAAAATAAATGGCTATAATGATATATATATGTTAGTTTATTATTATTATTTTTTTCAGAATACAGTCGAGTGAATGTACAATTGATTGCTGTCTCTATATGCTTGATATTCTACCATTAGGTATTTAAAGTGAAAAGTTCAGCCAAAAGTAGTTAAAGGAGATCTTGTTTCTCCTCCCTTTTCTTTAAGGCAGGATTTTTCAAGATTCACAACCTGAGTAAAAAAAAAAAAAAAAAAATGCTTTTTTAAAGTTTAGGAAGAGACCAGGTGCCTATTTGGTACAGCACTAGCAAAACATGATTCCTCATATATGAACATGAACCATAAGACCAATGAAGTATAGCTATTGCCAGTTACTACAAAATGCACCTGCTTAAAATAAACCAAAACACACTATCCTCCCATCCAAAAACCTAAACACATTTGCATATCTGACAGTGACCATTTTTACGAGGCAAAACATTAGGATTAAAAAAAAAAAAAACAGAAAAGAATCATTGACAGTTTCTTCTAATGGTTTCAAACAATCATAGCATTAATTGTAATCCCCAAAGGTTATCTCTATAAAACCGCACAGCTCATTTGAAAGCAAACCATTAATGCCAATCAGGAAAATATTAAGCGAGTCCAGACAGAATACATTTTTTTTTTCATTCCAAGGACAGAATTGCAAAGTACTGGGTGATAAACTAAGCTTGAGTAAAACTGAAAACAACTGGGCATAAGAATAATAACTGATTAGGAAGAGGAGCTACTTGATGGATGGGAGGGGGGACAAAATGCTCATTTTGTTTCTGAATAAACCTGTTCGCCCTTACTCTTTCATTCCACTGAAGACAAAGCTGAAGTCAAAAAGAACATTTTTCCAAGGTCAGAAGGCAGCTACTAGTGGAGATCTTGAACTCAGTGTTTCTAATTCCCCTTTCTAGTGTTGCACCTTGCTGCCTGCTGGAGGCAGGTTGATGGGAGTCTATTTCAACTAAGCACTTAAATCCAAATTTCTTGCTTAAAGAGAAAACAGTTTAGTAAAAAAAAAATCAAGTTTGACTACATTTTCTGAAGAACATTTTGGAACTAATGGTTGGAAAATGGAGCATTATAAACACTTAACTATCCAAAAAATGCAATGTATCACTCAAGTTCCAATTGTGCAAAGTCATACTTTAATCCTTGCCTCCCCTTTCTTCTCATCCGCTTTATTGTGCATTTCATTTATCATAATGAAACTTGATTTTCAGGGTTAAGCTATTTATTAAAATAGAGGGTAAGGGATGTGCAGTACAATAGACATTTGGTGTTTTGCTCCTCCACATCTCTTCTCCCTTCCAGCAAAAGCAAATTACTTTATTAAGCTAGGGGAGCCACTCTTGTATGGCTTTATGTTACCTGGAAAGAGATCAGTTAGAGTATCCCATACCTTTGGCTACAGTAATTCTTCCAGTAATGGATATATGGGCCCAATCTATTCAGAGTGTGTCCTGAAGTATTTTAAGAAATAGCATAGAAGAGGACATTCTCTGACTGCAGATATTGCCAATTTGTGTAGATATGTTTCTGGACCTTGCAGCATGTCATTTTTCTCCGCATGGGGAGAGACCACTTGAGAATGAAACTGCAAGGCAAAGACAAGAGATAAAACAAATAAATAAAATAAACAGCCAGCCCCAGCTGGTGTGGCTCAGTGGACTGAGTGCCGGCCTGCGAACCAAATGGTTGCTGGTTTGATTCCCAGTCAGGGCACATGCCTGGGTTGTGGGCCAGGTCCCCAGTGGGGGGCGGGTGAGTGGCAACCACACACTGATGGGTCTCTCCCTGTCCTTCTCTTCTCCTTTTTAAAAATGAATAAATAAAATCTCTAAAAATTAAAACAAACAAACAAACAAAAGCCACCCAAGCCTGAGGACATTCTTTGAGTTCCTGCATTCAGCCACTTGTGAAGCCTGGTAGATTTACTCTGCACTCTTCAGTGAGACCAATACGTTCCCTTTAACTGCTAAGTGTCAGAGATGAGTTTCTACTACTTTTAAGCAAAAACGTCCCGATGAATTCCAGCAGTAAAACTAATGGTTTAAAAGGTGAGGAAGCTGCAGCGGTCTCCTGTAATGATCTGATAAACCTTGCATTGTGAACTCTTTGACGGCAGAATGCATTTGCCCCCTACTGAGCTTGCCCTCCTGACACTGACAGCAGTTATGGCAGGTTTTGATGCTTTTAGAGTTTTCGTTGCTCTAAAAGGTAGCTAATACATTCTTGGAGAAAAGTATCCATCCATCCTAAAATTTTTTGTTATTGGTTGAGCTTTTGCTCTGGCAATTTACTTCCCTGACAGGAGTCAGAAGACTTTTAGGGCACATGGACTGGTAAGAAGCCAATTCTGCAAAACCAATACAAACAGCTGCTTTCTCAAGGCCATTGTTGAATCTCAAGAATCCATCTTTCTGTTCAGATGGTATATTTTATGTTTTTGACTCAGCCTATTTATCACTTGCTATGCTTGCTCAAGTCCTCGGGTTGCTGGGAGTTAAGCGATCTTTAAAATCTGTACTGCAAGTCAGAAATCTTAGGAATGAAAGTCAGTTCTTGAATGTGCAAATTATGCGTCCTCCCCACCCTGAACCACATGCTATAGAATGCATAGTGCAATTCCTTTAACACTGTGTGCATTCAAATTGCATGTTTAAATTTATGTACTCAAGAGCACACCACATAATTTGGGAAGCCGAAATACGGTGTATTTTGAATATGTGCATGAATAGTTAGGAGAGCCTCATAAGCACTATTAACAAAGCCAATTAAAATGGTTATAGCACTTTGCTATTATTAAAGAATGTTTCTATGTATTATCTCTTTGTGGTCTCATGAAAAGGAATTGCATGGGAAAACTGATGACTATGTTAAAAAGGGTTAGTGACTTTCTACAAATGAGCAAGTGAATAATGGAGTGAAGGCTAAAAAAAAAGAAAAGGACAAGTTAGTTCTTATATTCTTTCTATCGTGTATTTCTCCTTCTCCAAGTTTTTCAGCAAGATGTTGGTTTTCATTCAGTTTTGCTCATTTTTAGGTAAAATAATCCATCACCTACATAGTAGTAATAACACTAAAAAGAAGTCATGACTTCCAAACTTTGAGGACTAGACCTTTTTTTAAATGGGTCATTTTGTGGGTGCTGCCCGTTCCATAATTCAAAACTGCATCTCTCTCTGAGTGAAGCCTCTCTTTCAGGTCAAGGGAGAAGAATTAATTATATAATTCCCAGCTTTTATATATGGTGCTAGAAAACTAAATCATTTGTTTTAATTTAATGTTTGAATGTTAACATAGAAACTGTTTTCTTTTTTTTTGACTTCCTATATTCTTGTTTAAATTTTTTATTTTTGTTCAGTTATAATTGCCCCCATTTTCCTGCTAGTAGAACTGTTTTCAATGGAGGTCTCATATACTCCTCTCTTTCCTTCTTCTCCAACGTGGCAAAGGTTTCTTTAGAAACTTTCATCTCTCTGATGTAAAGGTTTTGGCATCATTTTCTATGTGAACTTTGCCTGTGTTTTCAGTTCCTTTCCATGAAGTGCTTCGTGTAAAATAACAACCTCGGAGCTGGGCAGGATGAGGTTGTATAAAGGCATGCAGGCACTGTTTCTGTGAGTTACCAATAGAAAGATTCTCTTTCCCTGCAATCCTCCATCTCCATCCATGGGTCCCAGCTCTTAATAGAATCAATTGATTCATTCTTGTCTTCTTATATCCCACCCCCTGAATCCACCTTAAATCTCATTTTGTTAAACGGGACCCTGCCACTCATCCTCAGATCTTCTTGTTCAGAAAATGGGAAGCCTTAAAACTTACTGTGGATGCAATTAATGAAATCCTTTTAGGGAATACATTTTTGAGTTTCACAAATATTTGACGAGTGATCAGACTGCATGCATCAGTAACATTGCACTTAGAAATCCACCCCCCCAAAAAACCCTAAAACCTAAAACATACAGAAAAACTTATATATAAAAATGATCATTACATTCTGTGATACTTTTAAAAAAGGAGAAAATAACATTCAATAGTAGTCTATGAATCACTGCATAGCTATTCAATAGAATAAGACTCAGATATTAAAAATATATTTGTAAAGCACTTTTACTATGGGAATGATTATAACAATAAAGAAAAATGATACTACAAAATTATCTATAAAATGCAATGATCAACCTTCTAAGTACATGTATAGGCCTAAGACTATACTGAATATATCAAAAGGTGATTACCTTTGAAATGCAAGATTAAAAGTATATTGTTTAGGTTTACTTTGAATATGTTTATCTTTTCTATTTTTTCAAATAATTTAGTTATTTTTAATGAATTTCTCATTTATTTAAAATCTTCATTTTCCCTTCCTAGTGTATCCTGACTTGTCTGCAGGATTTTAAATCAAAAGCAATTTTTATTTGCTCCTCTGAATATACTACACCATTGTCTTCTGCCAAGGCACTGACTGCCATTTTGATAAGTTATTTTAATCTAATTCTTCTGAAGACAGAGTTTGTTGTTTCTTCTCTTGTCCTCCAGAAATTTTAAAGATTTCATATAATTTTATATTTCTCAAAGTTTACAAAATGAATCTTAGCAGTGTACAGACTCTTAGGAAGATTTGGATCTAATTTAGTATTTCATTATAATTAAAATATTTTTAAAATAACATTTATTTTAATATTTTATTTCCTCAAGAATCTCAGTTTTTCTCTAGAAAAGTTTATAATGCTATATT
Source organism: Glossophaga mutica (assembly GCA_039655065.1). Taxonomy (NCBI): domain Eukaryota; kingdom Metazoa; phylum Chordata; class Mammalia; order Chiroptera; family Phyllostomidae; genus Glossophaga; species Glossophaga mutica. The sequence continues at coordinate 29,477,868 of CM077308.1, forward strand.
GAGATTTCATTTTTCTTTCTGCTGATTGCTGGTAGAAATTTTAATCTGGATATTCTATTTTATAAATTTATACTGTATCTTAATTTCTTCTGGCATTTAAGAATATTTTTAACAATACATTTTTTATTTTTAATCTAGATAATTAAATATATGCTTTTTAAATATCTGTTTATGAACTTTTTAAAAAGAATTCTCTAAGAAATATCTGAAATTGTAGAAAAGATCTACAATTGGTGATTTTTTCATGGCAAACTTTTGTTTTATGGATTTGATGTTTACTCAGGTTTCTGAAGCTAAAATTTTTACTTAGTTAAAAGTCCGATATATACCTTATTAGTTCCTTGGGTTCTTTGGTTTGACTTTGCTTTGATTTTAACATTTGACAGCATTGATTATTTTTTTATGGGACTTTTGGTGATAATCAATTTTATGCTAACTATAGCTTTTGCAATTCCCTGTTTGGTGTTGGCTGGCATTGTTTCAGTTTTCCATAAAGTGCATCTGCTGGTTGTGAGGGAAGTGCCAATGCTATCGTGGAGCGTGAAGCAGGAGTATGCCATGGGACGAGGTTTTCCCTCAGGGACAGGGGTCCCCTCTTCCCTTTCGGGTGCATGTGTCCTTCAGTCAGGCTTCTCTCTTTGAGCATTGTTATTATTTTTCAGTTTTTAGTCAACTCCAAAATAGTTAAAAGAATAGGTTCGCAAATGGTTAATATTCCACCATAGTCATAAAAACATTGTTTTTAAATATGATAGCTAAGTAAATTTAGGAAAATGTGAAACCATGGTTCACTGGCACAAGGAATAGAAGTTTATGGATACCTACAGTAAGATGGAATTTTGATGCAAAGGACAGCTGAGCCCTGCCGAGAGCCCAGCTTTGTTGGTTGGGTATTATACTGCAAAGCAAAAGATCCAGGGTTCGATTCCTAGTCAGGATGCAAAGCCTGTACTGCAGGTCTTGCCCCTTGTCCTCAGTTGGGGGGCACCGATGGATGTTTGATGTTTCTCTCCCTCTGTTTCTCCTTCCCTTCCTCTCCCTCTAAATAAATGAATACAAGTTTTTTTTTTTAAGGGACAAATGAGTTCAGTGGTTCTAGCAATGCTCAAATCCAATGTACTGAAACGTAGACTGGAGAAAGCTGCTACAGCGGAGGGGTTCTTAATAACAAGGTCTGCTTGGCATGAAGTATTTAACATTTCCAACCCCCTTAAAATATACGTTTTTATAAAGTGAAAACCATAATCAATGTTTTGAATATTTAAAAAAATGCTCTGCTGACAAAGAGACAAGACTGGAGCCAACGGTATGTGCAGCCTCAGCAGCCCCAGCTGTGCAGGGAGACATCTGATGCAAGCATCTGTCTGCAGCCCATTGAGCAGGCTCTCCAGCATCCAACCAAGACAGAAATTGTTTCCAAAAGGCACCAGGTGTTAAGAGTGTTTCTAAATTGGCACAATCCTCCTGAAGGGTCATTCAACTTTATATGCCAACATCAGATTTTTCTTCCAATTAGCAAGTCCATGTGTAGTAAAGAAGCTCAAGCCGCAATTGTGTTGGGAGTTAGTATTTTATTGTTGCTTGCACATCGGGGGGGCATAAAAACAAAGTAAAAACATATTATTAAAGTATTAGTGCATTAAGTTGCAAAAATATGAAAAGAAAGGTATTGGATATTTCTGTTTAAAACACACTTCTCCGTGTAATATGAAAAGAAAGGTATTGGATATTTCTGTTTAAAACACACTTATCCGTGTAACTTGGAGGATAAAAATCAACGTTGTCTCAATTTAATTTTCTCCTCTCAAGGGTATGGCTTGAATGTTTTTGGACAGAGTTAAATTACTGAGCAGTGTATGACTGTCTCCCATGCAGAAAATGTACTTTTTTTAACTTTAACATAAAAGAATAGAGATTTTAAGTGTATTTTAAGTGTATTTCTGATAAAACCATCTCTCCCATCTCCCAAACATCAAATTGCAGTTTAGGTGTTTATTAAAGCAGAATTATTTTATGTCTTTTATTAAAAGATAATCAAATGTTTTTTTAAGTAGTCTAATTATAAAGAATATAGTTCAGAAATATCACCAAACTATTCTTCTACTTGCTTGCATCCAGTAACGTAATAAAACACGTTAACTAAAAGGATACCCTGCTTAACTGAATGTTTCTGGGTAATTGAAGATTATTTTGAATGCCTTTCTTTCTGTTTCAATATTGATAGTTTGTACCGTGTCTCTAAAAAGAATCAATACACATTCTTACTTAGAAAGAAACTTCATGAGCAGGGATTTTCCACCTGAGTCCATAACCTCTCCTCAAGCAATCCAGAGACATTTGAAAGTATTTGTAAACTTGATTGAAGAAAATTTATACCTTTTTTCACTAACCTATAGCAATAATTTAGTATTTCCTTCCATTAAGAATGCTAACAAGAAAGCATATTGAATTGACAGTTTCTATGACTCTGTCACAAGTAGAAAACAGACATTTTCATATCACATCATGGAAATGACAGATAATCTAGTTATGTAGCTTATGTCCATCGGTACTTTGAAATCAGTTATCAGAAGTGATCAGACCTATTGCTAGGCTCTGTTATGCGTGCTTGTTTTCTGTTGCCATATAACAAATTGACCACAAATTTAATTTCTAAAACTATACGTGTCAGGGGCCCAGGCACAGCTTAACTGCGTTCTCTGCAGAGTTTCACAAGCCTGCGATTAAGCTGAGTTTGTGATCTCATTTTAGGCCTATGGTCTTCTTTCAACCTCTCTTGGATGTTGCCAGAATTCATTTTCTTGCAGCTATAGAATGCATGGCAGCTTGCTTCTTCAAGGTTAATAGAGAAATGTCTCTCCTGCTTCTAGTCTCTGACCTTAGAAGGTCAGGCCCATCCAGGTTAATATTCTTTTTCATTGCTCAAAGTGAACTGATTATGGGCCTAATTACATCTACAAAAATCTCTTCACCTGTGCCATATAATATAACCTAATCACAAGAGCATCCTTCATTATATCCAGACATCTTGCTCATGCTGAAGGAGAAGGGGTTATATACTTCAGGGGTGGGAATGTGGAGATCATTTAAAAATCCTTTCTACCATATTATATAATGCACTAGTGAAGAAACAGATATATTGCAGTATTACTAATATTGTTATATATTTTGATAAGTATGCTTTGATTTATTGATTTTCTTTTAACCTATGCATTTTATTTTACATATTTAAAAACATTCTGAGAAAAATTCCATAGACTTCACCAGATTGCCAAAATGATTTATGCACCAAAAAAAAAAAATTGAAATCTTATTTCTAAAAGTACCCCATTTACTCAACTGCTCAGTCCAAAATTTAAAATTCTTCTTGCTTCTACTCATGCTAATAATTCATATTTAACATATCAGTTTATCCTGTCAGCATTCCTTCAAAATATATCTCAAATGCCACCACTTCTATCATTTCCACCATCCCCTCAAATTATGCCTTCATTATCTCTCACTTTTACTATTATAATAGCCTTCTAAGTTGCTTTTTTTATTCTTTTTTCCTCCATTTATCATTTTTATTTTTTGAGAATGTAAATCAGATCAAGTCCTACTTCTGCATAGAAGCCTCCACAGCTTACTTATTCATTAGGAAAAGAAAAAAAAATCAATAGTGTTTTACAACCTGACCCATACTATGGCAAGGGTCCCACACCCTAACCCCAGAACTTTGGATAATTACACAGCAAAATGGACTTTGCCTGTGTACGTAAGGTTATAGGTGTTAAAATGGTGAGATTATCCTGAACTGTCCAGGGGCACTCAATCTGGTCACATGAGAGTTTAAAAGCAGAAAATTTCCTCTGGCTGCAAGCAGAGGAAAGATAACACAGAAACACAGAAGAAAGATCAGAGAGACACTAAGAGCCAGGAGGACTCAGCCTGCTATTGGTGGCTTTGCATTGGGAAAAAGAATCTGCAGACATAGGAACAGAGGAGGTCCCTGAAATGACAACCAGGCACACCGTGAAATACAATCATCCCAAGAACCAGAATGAGCTTGGATGTAGAATCTTCTTCAGAGTCTCCATGAAGGAACAAAGCCCTGTTAACACCTTGATTTCACTCCTGTGACACGTGTCAGACTTCTGACCTGCAGAATTGTCAGAGAGTACATTTGTGTTGTTTTAAGGCACTAAATTCCTGGTAATTTGTTATAGAAGCAATAAAAAAACGACCCCAATGTGCCATGTGGGTCTGGGTAACCAGGCCCCCACTTACCTCTCTAAATTAGTTACCAATTCCTTTATTATTTACTTACTCTGTTTAGCTACCTGGGCCTTTTTCCCAATTAAGTCTCTAAATTTGTGGTCATTTATTGCAAAGCAATAAAAATTAGTGCAGTGGGGATACTGCTTTTGAAACCATCTAGTTGGCAACCAGAAATCACAATATATTTTTCCTAGAAAGTCATTGCGCTCTTGATCAATGTTAGGAATCTGATGTCAATAGAAGCGTCTTCCTCATTTTGAATTTCACCTCTTTTGATTTGAAGAATAATAGAAACTTCTAAATAATTATAACTAGTTCTTGGAGATTTGCCTTTATTTCTTGAGAAATGACCGAGGACTTTGAGGCCCAACAGAATTTTGTACAAATCTCATTATTTGGCACAGTGGGCGAACCTTTTGAGATACCAGAGTGCTAGTGTTCTAATTTGTAAAACTTGAGTAATCTTTAACTAGGGGAGTAGTTACGGGAAAGTAGAGTCACACTAAAAGCTCACTTAGCACAGTGCCCCACATCTGCGATGCACTGAAAAAGTCTTAGTGTTCTGATCTTGTTCCAGAGATTTGTAAGAAACACAGAAAAGACCTTTTTAAAATGTCACAGGGGGGAAGATCGCTTAGAGCAAACTCCAGTGGACAGTTGTGTCAGTCACTACATTCCAAACACTGACACTCCATTCTAGCATTTCAGATCACACATCTGTTTCCCTGTGAGAGTTCCTACATAACATAGAACCTGAGCAGTATATCACTGCACTCTGCATACATCTTTACCATCTCAGAAGTGCAATAGTTACCTAATATTTGACCAATTAGCATGCTATTGTCTTTTTTATTAAATATTTTATTTATTTATTTAATTATTTTTAGAGAAAGGGGAAGGGAGGGACAGGGAAAGAAACATCGATGTGCAACAGAAACAATAATCACTTGCCTCTTGCACGCCCCCTACCAGTGACCTGGCTCACAGCGCAGCAATGCTATCACCTTTATAACATCATCTTAAATACTTATAATCTAAAGAAATTATGATTTCTAGGCCTTGAATGTTTAACATCACCAGGCAACCCTTCACTGGCAGTTTATTTCCCAGATCATAATCCAAAATATTCTCTGTACCTCTAGTTATTCAAAAACATACAAAACAGAAAAGCCACAATAGTGATATCATTGCATCAGCATGTACATGGACAGCTGTTTTCCAAATCCCTTTTCAGTTTTCTAAAGTGTTTAAAGCAATGGAATCATGCATAATTATAATTTTAACCACAGGAATATATTTAACCAGAGACCAAATTTTTTCTTAACCGCTGATAAAAGTCCCTGTTGGCACAACTTAGCTCAAGGTCTTAATTATACCAGTGTGAAATCTGAAACGGAAACAAGTAAAATACCTTCGTATTCTATGGTTAATTGCCACTTCACAATGAAACAACTGGTTTTCCAACGAATTATGAAACTTTCTTTTTTCTGCAGCACACTAGTCTTCATTTTCAATACAATGAAATCATATAAAAGTTGGTTTTTGCTTATTTAAGCCCATTGCATGTTCATTATAGAAAACTCAGTCTATTGGGTAACCACCCAATATGTGAAAAAAATTTAAAAAACAAAATACACCTTTACTTTTCTGAGAACTATGAAATTTTCAATTCATATTCCCAATTCAAATGACATTTAAGAAATTAAGGAATGTATTTGTTTATAAAAGTAAAACCAATTTTTTACTTCTAAGAAATTAGTAAGGATGAAAACAAAGATTTTACCTATCAACAGAACATTTTAAAATAGTACCGTATATGAAATTAAATAAATAAATATCAGGTGCATATTATTGAATATTAATTACAGGGATTTTCATATGGTTTTAAGAATTGGCTCGGTACCTTTGTACCATCATCCTTCCAGTCACTGTGTTTGAACTGTCTGGACTCGGATTTCGGGCCCACTTCTTTACATGTTTGCCTCCTCTGCTCCACAGTTTGTTCAAAGACTCAGTAGTAGAGCTAAGATTACATGCAGAAAATTGCTAAAATTGTTTACACATTTTTACTTAAACTCATGTTAAAATAGTTAAATTTCAGTAACTAGTTAAATAAATCAGTAACTACATTAGTACCCGACACTCTTTCCTTTCCTTGCAGATATCACTTTAGTAAATTACCTTTTCATTCTTTCTTCTATACCACAATTTGTCATGAAATACCAACAGCCCAAAATATATGTCTTAAAAGGCCATCTTAGGAAAACAAACTATCTTAAAGACAATCATCCGGTTACTGTCTAATATCTCTGATTCATTTTCTTCAGTGCAGTTTCTTGAAAGAATTATCTGTACTCCAAAACCTTTTTCCTTGCTTTCCCCTAGCCTCATACCACTTGTGCTTTCCTCCCCAATGTTCTTTATTTATTTATTTATTTATTTATTTATTTATTTATTTATTTATTTATCTTTAGAGGGGAAGGGTAGGAGAGAGGGAGAGAAATATCAATGTAGGGTTGCCTCTCGTGTGTCCCCTGCTGGGAACTGGCCTGCAACCCAGGCATGTGCCCTGACTGGGAATCGAACCGCGATCCTCTGATTCACAGGCCCGCGCTCACCCAATGTTCTTTTAAAACAGATTTTATAAAAGTTACTAGTGACTTTCAGATTACCAAAACCAATAGTTGGTTCTCAATTCATATCTTATTGTGACTCACTGGCAGTGTGCCTTTTCCCCCAACTTTACTAGGGACTGATTGATAAATACTATTGTCCATGTTTGAAGTGCACAGCATGATGATTGGTACACATATACCTTCTGAAATGCTCACCACAGTCTAGACAACTAACATATCCGTCACCTCACATAGTCAACTCTGTGTGTGTGTGTGTGTGTGGTGAGAATGCTTAATATTTTCTCTCAACAATTTCAAGTATACAATACTATAGTATCTTCTTCTGAAAAACTCTCTTCACTCAGCTGCCAGGAGCTAATCGCTTTTGTTTCTCTGTCTCAGTGTGCATTACTGGTCAGTCTCTGCTGTGTATTTCCTTCTCACATACACACGCCCTGGGATGGAGGGCACCACAAATGTCCGAGGCGGCAACTAGAGTAACCCCTTTTCTCCTGCGTACTCTCTCTTTCTAGATAAGCTCAGCTAATGTCATCAATATCATGACTATAAATGCCTTAGCTAAGCTGAAAACTCCCAAATTAATACATGATCAATAAGCTAATCTGAGAAACTTAGATAATAACATAAGCCATATACCCAAAGTGGTGTTTTTTTTTTTTCTGTGTGAGCAATTCACAATTAGTAAAATGATTAGTATATAATTATATTTTATTTTATTTCACCAAGTTACAAACAATCTACTTTTTCAACAGAGAAAATAATTTCCAGAACTTCTCTGGAATTGCCACCTGTTGCCCAGGTGTATGATCTTTGGAAAAACAATGCTATAAGATTTCCTGAGTTTTTATTCAGTAGGAAATTTATTTTTTTGTTGTTCATTTAATTACTGGCTATACTCTGAGAATTCATAATTTTATTTTCCTATGAATTTAATTAATTTAGTTCACCAATAATAATTTAAAAACTCAGTGACTCAGTGCAGAAAAATAAAGTTAGGTGCTTAAATTAAGCAAGTGCTAAATTAACTAAGTAACTTAGGGGTGGCAGAGAACTCAGACTGAAGGATCAACTGCACATGCCACCGAGGGCGAGTCTGGCATATTCGAAAAATAGAAAGTCACAGGCAGCATAGGTGGAGGGTGGAGTGGAATGGCATGGGGGACAATTCCTCCAGTGGCATTTGGCCCATCTGCCATTTATTTTTTGAGGTAAAAGAGAAGTCACACCTCATAAAAATCCCAACTGCAGAATAAGTAACTTCTTCCTAATAGAGCTGAATTAAAACATCAAAAGTCACAAGTTATAAGAAGTAAATGATGCCACCTCCTCATATGTAATTCAATGTGAAATAATAAACTGCAAAATGAGTGTATGAAGTCTAACCAAATAACTGTGTTTTCCATGTTGACTATTTCAGCATCCACTAATGTAGTTCATCTGATGCTCATCCCTCCACCTTTTTCCTGCTCACACAGCCATGATAACATGTCAGGGGTACCGTCCCCCATGAAATACTTGCTCTCTTAGCCACCTTGTACCTTGGAAAACCTTCTGACACAGAAATGGCCTAAGAAGCATGCACAAAAATCTCTTAAAGGGCTGTGGGAAATAATTTTTCTTCCTGAGGAAAGAGGAACAGAAGTGATTGATTGGTACCCTACACATTCAACCCCTCTTCCTTCCTTGAACATGGATATGGTGACTTCAGCAGAAGCTGTCATCTGGCAGCCACCAGATTATAAAGTAGAAGAGCAGGAGTCCAAACAACAGTATGGTGAAGCATAAGAATGGAAAACTGGGATGGTGTGACTGACCAGCTGAACCAAGACCAGTAGTAAGTAATACACCTCTTGACTGCTTGTTTAGGTCAGGAAATTTTAAACCCAATATCTTAAAACCTTGCTGGTTGTGATTTCCATCAGTAAAATTTAAAAACACACTAATGTGTGTTTTAAAACACTAATATGAGTTGTTATAAGTATTTGACCTTTTTCTTTTTCACTTGGAAATCAAGTATCAAACACCCAGTTCTGCTTTCTCATCTTTTAAAGGCACACAGTGTTTGTGTTCAGTCTAGTTACTCTGAGCTCAATGAAAATACACGTAGGGAGCAGCATTCACTGAGCTCTTGTGAAAACCAGGCTCAGCCCTTAAAGCTGGATAGATAGAATCACTTCAGTGGCACCACAAGACTGGTGCTGCTACAATTCACGTTTTACAGATGAAGAACTGAAAGCTTAGAAGCATAAGAAATGCAAAGCCTCACCACTCGAGAGTGACAAAGTTAGGTTTGAACCCAGGTCTGTCCTTCCTAAAGGGAGCCTTCATCTAATCACTGTTCAATGAATGAGCCATTTGATTAGACAAGGTTTAGTGGACCAAATTAGTGAGATTTTATTATATTTTATTTTTATGGAAAAAGAGTGAAAAAGAATGTCTCTAAAGATACACACACAGTCACTTGGATACACAATGTAAATATTCAAGTTAAGTGGTCTTTCTTACTATTTGCAGTTCTTTATGGAATTATCACTTAATACTCTCAAGAAATAACTATTACAGCATAATAAAGTACCAAAGTTTAGCCACCTTTAAATTAAAGACAGCCATGTTATATCTACGTTTCCGTATCTGTGAAAGATATTTTAAGGAAAAAAAATAATGACAGGTTTTTAATGGACCAAACCAGCAAGTATTCTGCTAATTAAATACATTGGACACAGTATGCTTCCCTTTTTCTGGAACCTGAAATTTGTGGAAATGCTTGATAAAGGTTCCTTTGTTGCTATGGCTTAGTTCCAGTGGCCTGTGTGGGCAAGATACCCCTGACAACCTATATCTTAAAGGAGCATGAATGGCAACAGTCCCGCATGTTCAACAGCATACAATTATGCAAAGAACTAATTTGATAGGAAGTGGGCCTTTAAACAAATGATATAACTGAGTGGCAATATAGTCAAGAATTTTTTTTCTTGCCAATGCCAATAGAAAGGAAGGTAGAGATTGTTGAATATCTGACCGTGTCATTGTCTGTGGCCTCTCTGTTTGATAACATATTTTCTTTATCTCTCAAACTTGCAAAAGTCAGAAATAGTCTGAAAGTAAGCTGAGAGTGAAAGTAATTTTGGGCACAATGCCAGCAGGCAACACATAACGAATACTGTACATAAACAGGCCTGAAATTTAGACACAAAAATTTATATTAGAGTTGGGCAAGTAAAACGACACAGACAAGGACGGATAACAAAATGTGTGTTATCATCAGGGTTCTATGTGAAGGGATTTCTATTAAACAGTTGCTACCCCTGAATCTTTAGCCAATAAAAATAAGCTTGTTGTACTGTATTTTTTTCAATTATTCCCTTTCTAAAATGCTTTTCCAGCAACTCTAGATTTTATTTTTGTGGCCTTATTTGTAATTGGTTCTAAAAAGATTTCACTGAAGTGTCAGAAATAAAAAAAAATCAAGGACCCAAACCAAACTAATAAAAAAGAACAATCAGGAAATTTATGTGTTGATGTAGCCACGAAATCCACGTGCCTTTCTTTGTGACTTAGCTTCCTGCAATCTCATCCTTGTTGGCTTGGCTGATTTGAACACTGATGTCAATGTTAATATTGTATTTTCTATCCCTACTTGAATCCTCCATTAGGTGGCTCTTTCATTTGCTTTGTGATCTGTATGTAGGATGAAAATGAGCATAAAACAAGTGAGCCACTGCAAATCAATGTATCCTTTTGGCCATCCACTCAAGTTTCATCCATATGGTTTGGGCAGTGGAGCAAAAACAGGAGGCATTGGAAAAGGGGAGAGCATGTGTAGCATTCTACTTTATGCATCATGAACGGGAGAAGGTCAGCAGATGAAGACTCACACTTCATTGCACAATTGTAAACAGCAGCTGAGTGGGCTGTACGAAGTTCCCAGGAAAGGCAGACTATGAGGTATTCATCCTCATGCTGTTCTTACAGTTCTTATCTGAAAGTTGCACTTGGTAGTGTGTCATCAGGTTCAGCTGCCAGCAATGGACATTATAGGAACACCAGAAAGAGCCAAATAATTCTTCCACCCAAACAAGACAATAGGAGCACTGGCTGGAAATTACAAATCTAGGGTTTTGAAAGAAAACCCTAGAAACCCTAGAAACTTTGAAAGAAAAACAGCAGGATGTGGAATTATTTCTCCTATAATACTCAGTCCTGGGATAGAAGTTCCTGAATCTATTGAAGTGATTACTAGTCATGGAGGGCAAGTGTGAAATGTGCCTGAATATTGGGGAATGCTGTTATATTGAAGAAGAAATATAATTTGTTCTGTGTAACCCTGGAGTTTAGGCTGATCTGGTACCAGCTATATAACTGGGAAAAAATTACACTGTGGATGTATTATAGTAAGAATACTGTATTAGTTACAATTATCCCAGAATGAAATATACAACAAAGGGAAACATAGTTTTCTATCACTGCAATTCATTCAAGATAGTCCAAGGAACTTATTGTATAGATTGTCCTGTCTTAGATATACTGCTTCCAAAAATTAGTGACTACTTTGTTTGTTAAATACAAATTAAGGACAACACAACTAATCCAACTGCTGCCATCTGCCTTACAAAGCAAGCGCCCAAGGGTTGTTCAGGATCATTCAATGATCTACCTTGTTATTCATTATTCACGGGCTCTTAAGGCCAGTGAGTAAAACCCATGTAGCTGGCATGAGGTAAGGAAGTGTTTTTGAGGGAAGCCAATTGCATTGTGCAATTGCAGGAAAATTATCACTTCCCTTGTAGTAGTTACGTGGAACAAGTATCTTTGTTGTGTGGTCCAGTGGAAATTGGATCCTAGTTCTGATTCTACCAATTATTCTTGTACTTATGGAGTACTTATTGTTCTTTTTTCAGTGTTAGCCAGCCATCAAGTCACCTGGCTTTTAAATTTAAATCATTTCTGAATAATCCCACATCTTTAATCTCATTTCAACCTGTATTTTCAATTCCAGTAATTTACGTTATCATCACATTTTTTCTAGACTTTATCAGATCAGAATTCTCTCTACCTCTCCACTGTACAAGTGAAATGTTTAAACACAAATATGAACATAATATCCTCTCACATAGAATTATTTGTTTGTATTACTGTCTTCTTGAGCAGTTACAAGGTTGTACATTTGTGCACTAGGCCACTGTGACATTCTTCTGAGTTAATAAAACTATGGTGACTGCCATACCTTGCATATCCATACAAACAACTGTACCCTTACTTTTGCCAACCCCTGTATAAACTGTTTTTTCCTATACACACATACCTATCATAAAGTTCAGTTTATAAGTTAGCTCACTAAGAGATTAACAATAACTAATAACAAAATAGAACAATTACAATTACATACTGGAAAAAAAGGTCTGTGAATGTGGTCTCTCTCTGTGATAACTAACTTGATAACCAGCTCGCTATGAAGTGATAACTCAAAACATAGAAAACGAAGTAATTTATTTAATTAATCAAGATTATGCTCTGGTAAGTTATGTCTCTAGAGTCCCTGCTCTTAACTTCTTTGATTTAACAGTGAAACTAGTATACACTTTATGGTCTTTTAACAGTAAAGAAAAGCAGAGTTTGCCATCCCAAACTCTTAGAGATACTATTTTAAGATAGTTATTTTTAAGACCCAAAGGTTCCAAAAAAAACAAACAAACAAAAAAAAAAACAAACAAAAAAAAACTTTGGCCTTCCAGCAAACTGCCTAAAGAAATTAAGATGAAAGGTCTGTTCCAGGAAGGAACTATTACCACAGATAACTACAGTTCAATCTGAAGTAGATATGGAGGACAGAGAGGAACCCAGCAAGGGGGACTTGAGCAAAGTCCTCTCTGTGATCCATTGTTTCAAGATGGTGCAGCAAACATTTATTTACAAAACATTATCTCATCTCCTCCTTGTGAATTGCCTTGTTTCCTTTAGAAGTCCCAGACTCCTACGTTCTTCTCTTTATGATGCGGACACCCGCTAGCAGTGTCCGAGTCATTATGGATGAAATAAAAACATGCACATGGACTACCGAGTCCGGTGGAGGGAAAAGGACGGCAGTGTGACTTTCTCTCAAGGGGAGCAAAAGCCGTGGCCTCCTCCATGAAAGGCCTTTATTCTATATCTCTCACATTACAAGATGGCCCTCACTCACTCTGCCAGGTTACAACAAAAGGAGCCAATGTCCCTAATCAAGTCACAGAAGAAGGATATTAGCAAATGAAAAGGCAAAAGTGGTTGAGCTGGTTACACTGGTCCCTGCAAGGTTTAGCACTTGCTGGGTGAGGGGGGTTTCAGCAAGAAGCAAGACTCAAAACAGCTTAGGCACATTGCAAATCTGATTCTCCACAGGAGAACCTATCTGTGGGCGTGGGTCCCATGCATCTCTGAGTGGGAGCTGGGCCCATGCCACGCAGAAGGGTCTGCCACATCTTTAGTACCAAATGACACCTTATTTTGCCTTACTACTTTTGGAATTTTCATGCTTATGTGAATTCCCCTTGCGTACTACTAAAAATTTATTTTCTTCTGTCCATCTTCCTATGTTATTTTAAGACCCAACAAGGAAAGGGGGGAGGATTTTCCTCTCCCCCACAATAGACAGAAAAGTATTTTACCAGTTAAAAATCCATTTTTATGCTTTGAGAGCATGCTGACATCTTTGGGGGTGGGGGTGGAGATTGGAAGGATCAAGCATAAAAGCAAAAGGACTCGTGATGGACAACAGTGCGGTGATTGCAGGGGGATAAACGGTAATGAAAACATACTATTAAAGAGAAACTATTAAAATAAATAAATAAGTAAAATAAATATATTTTTATACTTCTATTTTCAAAATCTGAAAGATGTCAAAAGTGATGGTTCTAAATTGATTGATGGTAATTATTATATATGTTATTTAGTAAAAAGTTAACTGTTCATTTTATGAGAAAATAAAATCCATATGTTTACTATATAATTGTATAAATACTGGTAGCCATACTTTGAGACATTTATTAATTTCTTTTGGAAAAGTCATGATACTTAAATATGTGAAATAGGTCAACTTTTACAGTAAATTTTTTATAAAGGCAAATTGAGAATGTATGAGAGCACAATTCACTACTTCAAAATGTGCCTCTTTGCTTGAGGCTTAACTTGATTATTTTTAAGAAACAGAAGACTCAGGAAGTTTTTCTTGTTACCACCCTTTAACCGCCTAAAAGAATTTAGAGAAAAAGCCTAATCCAGGAATAGAGTTCTCAAATTCTCTCCTCTTAATCTGTGACCTGTCGACTTAATGACCGGAACAGCCAGAAGAACCTAGGAGGGGAGAGTAAAATTTATTCCTCCCCAACATAATTTTAATATATATTTTGATTTAAATTGTTTTTTTTTGCATGAATATTTTAATTCATGGCCATTTGCACTTCTTTTTGATAAGATGCACTACAATACAACTTAGAAAAATACGTAGTCTTTCCCACCATTTTCCCCTCTCAGTTGTCTTCTACTCCTTAGGATCTGATTGATGTTTTTACTGGGGTGACAATGCAACTAAAATGGAAACTTGACTTTTCAGAAAATTACTTTTAAAATTTTGAAAGGCATAACTTATGAATGGCTAAGAATAATACAGTGACACCTAATGCCAACCTTAATATATTTGGGTTTGGTTTGAGGTGACCTATATAGTCTAGTTTTATTTTAAAATGTTTGAAAGCATTTTGGGAACTCTATTTTATTGTTTTTGGATAGGATGTTTTTATGTGTTCTATTCCTGAATGGAAACATCGATGTGAGAAAGAAGCATCAAACAGTTGCCTCCCATATACACCCCGACTGGGATCGAATCTGCAAGATAGGTATGTGCTCTGACCAGGGATCAAACCCACAACCTGTTGGTGCACAGGACAACCCTCTAACCAACAGAGCCACCTGGCCAGAGCCTGAGTGCTTTTGAATGTGAGCGCAAGACAAATCTAAATAAATTTGCAAGAATGCTACATACATGTAAAGGTAATTTCATTTGTGTCTAGCATGAAGGACGTAAGACAATTGCTAGGTCTGAAAAAGACAATTCATATAAAAACAAGATAAAATTGTACTCCTGGTTGCTCAGATTTTCTTCTGGATCCTATCATTTTAAGGTTTCACCTTTTCTTTCCAAACAAGGGTCCAGCAATCTTTTAATCCTTTAATAATTATTGTGTAGTCCATGTCATTCTTTAATATGCCACTTTACTGAAGGAGTTTGAAACTATGTTCTCTCAAACAAGTTGGATAATCCCAATATCCCCATAAAGGTAAATATATCTGAGTACCTCAGTCTGACTATATTCTCAAGTCATTTTGCACTTCCTTATAGGTTGGAGACTTTGCCTCCTTTTGTGATGACGTTTAGTGCATTGTATAATAATTGTTTACCTTCTCCACATAGGCTAGGCAGACTTTGTGAGATGTTGGGCGTACACCTGTTTTTTTTGATATATGGAGGTTGTTTGTTGGAGATAATATTAGGATTGCCCTGATGAGCAGACAGGGATGTTTTCAGGTGCTGATTATTAGAGACCAGGGATTCATACAAGGAATATTCTGTGATTCCTAGAGAAGATTCCTGCAGAATCAAAAGGCATACTTGTCCTACCTTACTGAAGAGAGAACATCAGTCATAATGGCCTAGGTGATGCAAGTCAAATGTGAACCATCATTTCTGTGCACACTCTATGACATTTAAATTGCTTCTTTTTCTAGAAGACATTTAGCCCAGATTTATTTAAAACTGTTTGTGTAAAAAACACTTGTTGGACCAGAAAATGGCAAGCTCTTTCACAACATTACCAAATGACTAATCTTTCATTCTTCACAATGCCTGAATATGCATGTGTGGATAATAATTTTACTTTATAGCTTCTCTATACCAATATAAGTTCTTCTATTATGTTGTCTGACAATTCAATAGTAAAATATCTCACAGGATTTTAATTCATAGGTATTGACATATCCTCAAATGTCAACCAACTTTACTCACTACTCTGAAAACTAATATAAAATACCAATATCTATAAATAACTCAGTTCTATAACAACCAAAAAAAGACTATTTCCATTTTGGATCACTTGCAATGCCAGAAATAGGCAGCTGCAGCAAGCTAGCTGCTAGCTGGGTTGTGCTTAGCGATTGGTACATTACATTCACATGTCTTCTTTCCTGCATTCATTGGTATTCTCAGCTGAGAAGATAAATTTGTTCCAGAAAGCTTCTCATTCCTTACAGAATTTAGCACATTGTTCTGGGTATATGTAATATATTTACATATAACCTATTGTATTAACTCTTATTTAGCACATTGCTTTTGGTGTATATACATATACACCATATATATATATATATATATAGTATATGTGTATAAATATGAGTTAATATATACACAATCACACATATATTCTCTTGGTTTTAGTTTTCTACATGAAAGACCAAACCACTATGAAATAATTACTTGAATAGACTCTGCAGTGCTTTAAGCAAGTCAGAAAAGCATAAATGACCAAAGAACAACTTTTTTAAAGGTAAGATTTTCTTACTTATTTATTTAATTACTTATTTTTAGAGAGAGAAAGAAAGGGAGAGAAGCATCAATGTGCAGTTGCCTCTTGTATGCTCCCAGCTGGGGACCTAACCTGCAACCCAGGCTTGTGCCCAGACTGAGAATCGAACCAGCAACCCTTTGCTTCACAGGCCTGTGCTCAATCCACTGAGCTACACCAGCCAGGGCAAGATTAGCAATTTTTTTAAAGATAAACATAAACTACAAGCATAGATCAGGCATATTCCCAGATGTATGTCTGATTATTTTACAAGAATTATCCTTATGATCCAAACTGTAAAAGCATGGAGATAAAAACAGTGTTCCAACTATCCCTGCTGCTTACTCCAGAGTGTAATTTACTTTATAATTTCTTTGACATGGATGAACTATCAGTAGCTCAGCAAAGTGCCAAAGACTGAACACTCCCCAAACAGTAAATATTTCAGGGTCCAATTTTATCAACCAACTTTGATTATGTTTAGCCTATTTAGAATATATAATAAAAATTAATAAAATTCAGTTAAACACACACATATTGAGGGAAAGGGCCATCTGTATTCTCCCATATTACATTGAGAAAAGAGCGAATCATAGAATGTCTAAGAGGAATCACTGGTGGCTTCACACTGTAAGGCTTCCTTAGTCCAGGATCTGGCTCTGACCTATATAGGGTCAAATACTGAATTACCGGTGCTTCAAAGAGGTTACATTCTGCAGGGAAGATTGAAGTTAAGCTATCACTCGAAGATGGGTGTTTGAACCAGAACACTACAGAAGACTATCGACCAGCTACAAGAGAACTTCTCACTTCTGTGTCCTGCCTCTACATGGCAAAGCAAATTGCCATCAGAGTGTTCTTGGACAGCCTGGGATCAGAGCAAGCTAAGTCAGTTATAACAGTCACATATCTGACTATAATAAAAATAAAATGGATTCATATAGAAATTCCTGCTCTAGTGATAGACTTGCCACACAAAGGAGATAGCCTAGTACTAAGGAAAAACCCTGTGCTCCCTGACAGTGCCTGAATGAGCACTGCCAATTCCGGAAGTCAAGAATTCTCTTTTCAAAGATGAACGATTCCTTTCGTTGGCGTATTTTCCTGATATTCAGTCACCTGAAGGTGGTCTAATCTTCCTTTCCTAAGAGCCATTAATATGACTTTGCCTGTGTCTGCTAAGGTATTAAATACTGATTGAAAATTTTAATTCTCAAAAAATGACATCTCATGTATCTTCCTGCACTATAGGAGCATCTCTCTAATATCTGTGTGCTCATATCTTTATTTAAAAGAGTTTTAAACATCCCGCTTTATTTTTGTCTTTCCACTCAACCAAATATATTAATTTATTCTTTATGTTAGCAAAATAACAACAAGGTCAAAGTGCCCCAAAGTCTATTTAATTGAGGCTGTGTGATTCAGCCATACTTTGGGAATTGTTTTCCCCAACAGTGTAGTAGACTTCATCTAACCTAAAAAGCGGGAGTTCTATTTTCTTCCAAAATGAAATTTTAGTGCTGAGGTGAAATAAAACTCTCACTGGTATGTTTAAGATGTAAAACATAGAATTTGTTATATTAATATTCATGGAATAAAAAATTATGTATCACCTATGTTTATCTGTAAACAAATTCTTGCCTTAATAAAATGGTAAAAATAAGGATAACTGAATATCCCTCAAAGTTTTCTTATTATAGACAGCAGGAACTAAAATATTTGTTTCTTTAAAGTAAATATTTTAGACTTTAGGAGCCATATGATCTCTGACATAATGACTCAATTCAGCACACAATTAGCCAGAGAAAATATGCAAACAAATGTGTGTGGCTGCATTCCAATACAATTTTATGTAGAGAAATAAGCAGCAGGAAAGATGTAGCCTATGGGCTGGGGTTTGCAGATTCCTATCATAAACGAAAACATACCCTTCCATGTGACCCATGAAATAACATGGTACTTCTCTTTTGTTGTTGTTCTTGTTTACACTATAACAAATGTCTCCCATTTTCCCATCTCTCGCCCATCTCCACCCAGTCCCCACCCCCTTAACATGGTACTTCTTAACATCTTTTTCACATACCATCTCAGACTTTTGTGAACTACACACTCACCTTCATGATGTCTATTAATTAATTTAATGGCAATAGGAGTGCTAGAACAAGATGCCATCTTCTCTGTATTGATTTTAACAGTAATTTTGACACTGACCAGCCTTCATCATGTTAGCCTATAGAATTGATTCACAGCAGTCGTTTCGTTATAAATAATTGGCTAGAGTTCAGTAAAGTTTAGATGGATATTATCAAACTGGCTGTGGCATTTACAAAGTCAGTGTGATTCATTGATTGCAGTCTCCCTCGTCACCTTTATAAATGGTTGAAAGGTTACCTTCTCACTGATGAAAGTCTA
Organism: Glossophaga mutica; assembly: GCA_039655065.1. Classification (NCBI taxonomy): domain Eukaryota; kingdom Metazoa; phylum Chordata; class Mammalia; order Chiroptera; family Phyllostomidae; genus Glossophaga; species Glossophaga mutica. The sequence goes on from CM077308.1 coordinate 29,496,766, forward strand.
CCAAGAGAGAAAGCAGTAGGAGCTATTGATGGAATGTCTGAAGGGGAGAAAGGCGTTTATAATTCATTGTGCAATTCCACTTGGAAATGTATTTTATAACTTCACAGTTGAGAAGTAGTTTAATTTGTTTTCTCCTGTTTGAAAGTCAGTGTCTTCAATCCTGCTGACCACTGGAGATTGCTGAATTTATTTATAGATGATAGGATGGCAAAATTTAGAGAATGCAGGCTCTTCTTTGATACACCTTATCTCAGCCGAACCCTGATTTTCCTCCAGGACCACTGTCACGCCCAGGCTTTCTCAGTGGAGAAGGATAATGGAGAAAGCAGCCATGTGTTGAGGAATCACCAGTAGCTGCTCCTCTTCTCAGCATTTCATAGACATTGCTTTATTTATAATGGCAATCTCTGTGCAAAGTTGCCACTCTATAGTAGAAGAATCTGAGATTTTGAAGACCCAATGTAAATTTTTCAGGGTTAAATGCTAGAATGTGGCAACCTTTGAACTCCCAAACTCTGGCTTTTAACTACCTTTTTAACCACTCCCCATGTACCCCAAGGCTAGTGGATTGAAAATATTGGCATTCTCCAAGATATTTTCACTGCTTGCTGGTCACTGCATCTCCATTCTCTTGTACAAGCATGTTCTTCAAATCTCCTGCCACCCAGCTAATCTACTCTCCATACCTCTTCATCAACACTATTTGTAGGTCTGGTGATCCCCCTTCTTAAACTGAGGTCTCTCCATGGACTTAGGAAATTCTAACGTCTATGCAGAGTGCTGCAACTTATTTATTTCTAAACCTAATATTAATATTTTCTCCAAGGACTTTCACCTTTCTTTAGCAAATGCAGGATAAGTTTGGACTTTGTCATTTTCTTCAAATGTTCCACGTATGAGATTGTAACCTTTAACATCTCATGCTCATCATCGGCATCCTTTGCTCCTTCCCTCTCACCTTTTTCCACATTAATCTCACTCATCTTCTCCTTTTCACTCATATCTTCATTTTATCACAATATATTAGCCTATTTATCCATTTTACTTTTTAAATATAGCTTAATAATGATAGTACTGCTATCATTTTGAAGAACTATACACTTTTGATTATTATGCCAGGGGATCAGAGAAATGAAGCAAACCATCCGTGACTAGACAGGTAACCAGGTCATAATTAGGATGGGAGAGCAGGTCTGCTTTTCCTGGTCAAAGGTGCACTCTTTTTTTTTTTTTCCCCCGTAACTATACATTGTCACTTCTATGACTTAGACCTTATGGTCCATTCCTTTAAGAAAATATCAACGTAACTGTGAGCTCTCTTCTCTCCTTGTCCTTCAGGGAAAACATTCCTGGAAAATTCAATCTTTAAAATTGTGACTTTATATGTGGTTTATTCCTTTATCTTTATTTTAATGGGCTACTGAAATAAAGGGCATTAGAAATATCTTCAACTTTCTATCTTTTACTAGGAGTTTTACTCCATTATTTTGCTATCATTTATGTACTACTCTGTCTTTGCCTCTGAAATATGAGTTTTTGAAGAAAAAGAAAATTAGTATTTTCATTTTCAGCACCAAGTACACACTAAGTTCCTTATTAAATATTGCTCATTTTCTTAATAAATAGGTGACTACACTATGACTGACCAGGCTATAAACTCTAAGATTCTGGCCTTGAGAGGAATATTTGGCATACCACTTGACAATGCTAGAACATTCATTTTACTTATGTAGTTCTCAGTTTTCCTCTCTGTATATTAGAAATAATGTTTAGCCTGTCAGTATTTTTAAAATTAAATGTATATTTAAAAGTATTGGTAAAATAAAATCAAACCCTGGATATAAACATACTAAGTATAAATATTTATTACTAGCAGTTAATATTAGGCAAATTTGTCTCTCCCTAAGCATTATATAGAGGCAACAGCACCTTGGTGAATGGAAGATAACAAATATTCAATAATTAATTACTGAGCACTTAGTAAACATTAGGCGATGTTCTATGTGGTAAGAAAATAGCCGTGACCAAACAGGTACATTTCCAGCTCACATAAGATGTGTCCTCCAATGGGCAGATGCAAAGTAAGTCCTTTTTCTCCTTTCATTAAAGATTAGCAAGTTCCCTTCTGTGTTTCTATATGAATCTGCATTGCACCAAACAAATGACAAAAAGAAAATCCAAATATAGAACTCATTTTTCCATTAGTAGTTAACATAATGACAGATCCTTCCACAAGTAATTTTGATTCCATTATTTTAAGCCACTATTGGCTTACTTAGATTTATGTAACCCTTTTGAAATCTTTTACTCATGTATATAATTTTTCCGTTTATCTAGCTGCACAATGGCTCTGCATGGACATCTTACTAACAACTTGCCCAGACCTGAGTGGCACTTCTGTGTGTTCTCATAGCTCCATTCCCTTATCCCTCTACAGAATATGCCCCTCTACGTGTACTGACTGAGTTGCTTACCTGCCTCTTCCTCTAAATTTCATGTTCTTTAGATGCACTCTATGCCCTCAAGAGCTTTTTACGTAATGTCAGGAATGAATGCCTAAGTAACACAATGTATGGAAGTTTAGCTTATGACAGGCCTTGTGCTAGATTTAAAAAAAAAATTATCCTGGTTAGTCACTATTTTAAAAATACAAGAAAACTGAGATTCAGAAAAAAAAGAACTAACCTGTTCAAGGTTAGTAACATAGCAACATTGTCTGGATTTGAACTGGAGTCTCTTTGACTTCGAAGCCCTATTCTTGTAGTGATACCATAAGGCATTTGTAAAGACAGGTAAATCGGTTCTTTCCATTAAGCTTCCATAGGATGAATACAAATTACTCAGGAAAACACTGCAGACCATGGAATATATATAGTGTCAAGCAAACTGCAGTTGTATGGAGTCAGTTTGTGGACATAAATGTTGAAGCTGAGTGATGTGGAGGCCAGAGGTAAAATGAGAGGCAAATTTCAAAGTTCAGCCCATTTCAATTTCTTCAAGAAAAACAAGTAAGCTGCAGGCTGACTGAAATCAAATCCAACCTCTCACTCTGTGTCTTCAGAAAGAATTTAAAAAGTGTGGGCATCAAATAGGTAAAGTACTTACCAACAAGTAATTAGTTGTCTCAGCACAGAGCAGAATCATGGAAACCAATGCTAATACATGTCTTAAACCGTTGGAAGGTCCTAAGCATCTGAGTTTCAGGGAAATGGACAAGGTGGACAGCTTATTTCCCACCGGTATAAACATTTTTCAATACTTCGTGCTCACTGAAAATCACTGAATTTAGGTGAAATTTCCGGTAAATTATGTCATGTCTTATTGATTTTGCCTTGACCTACTTTGTAGCGACTGAATATCCCCACTCCCACTGTGACTTTGCATGTGTGTATATTTGTGCACGTGTTTCCTGTAGTGGTAAACTGCAGCTCTCCATAAAGGGGTCAAAGCTCAGACGATGTACTTTATATGATGGATTAATTCTTCAAGCATTTGGTGATTCTGGTACCATATTTTGTCACCATACCTGGCACCATATCATCAACCTAAAATGTAAATCTCTTCAGAGACAATAACATACTTTAAGTTTTTGACATTTCAAATAATGTTTACATTACTCAATTTACACAAATACATGGAAAAGTCGGCAGTGCAGGTATTCAATAACTGACAAATTATCTTTAAGTGAGTTTCTTTAGTTGCAATATTACCACTGAGCATAAGGGATAGATATTATCATCACCACTTTAAATAGGCAAAATTTGGAAACTAGCAGAATTTCATACCTGTTGAAACTAAAACGAGAGTCAATACTCCAGTACTGGAAAATGCACATCATCAACTGATCTGAACATAGAATTTTAAAATTAAAGACCTTTACACATTGAATTCAAAAGGGCTGAAAATGCACACTCCAATCTTTATGGGAAAGGTCTGAAAATTACTACTTCTTAATGTTAAAGCACACAAATGACAAAATAAAATTCTCATCCTAAATGCTTTTATTTCAGTTGACTATTTTCTGTGGCATTACAGATAATTAGGTTTTGGCATTAGACTCACTAGCTGTAATGTGTCTATTTAATTAAGCCTGAAACTAGAATCCACAAACTACTTCTGACATTAGAAGAAAAGAAAACAATGTCAAGCTTTCCAAATGAAAAACAAAGGAGAATGTAAATAGAAAGAATGTTTATTTTAGTAAACATAGCTCAAAAATACTCATAGTATTTGTAAGAATTACTGATTTTGAAAAATGTTAGCTACAGTTTTAATACTATAATTTATCATAAATACGATATCAAAATTCCAACATTTACACATATGATGAAATGTCAACAAGTAAAAATAATTCTTTTCTCCAGAAAAACATGCAAGGGTCTTCCATGTACAGGGCACCGAGCTGGGTACTTTGTGTATAAGTAAAATGTGTTCTTATACTACAACACAACTTTGAAAAGTGCAGAGGCTAAGGTAGATGGAACAGTGAACCAGTGGCAAATGAAGTATTGCTGGTGGGTTTGGGATTTTTTCTTGTCTTATATAACTCAGACTTGGACCTGAAGAAGCCACAACTCAGGAAGTCCAAATGTACAGACAAAATAAAAGTCATAACAAAAGCTTGCTGTTTCTAGCGATGGGATATGAAAAGGGATGGATTATCAATTCAAAACTCATAAACAATAACCTCCCTACTCCAGTAAAACATAGCAGAAATAAACATGTGACCCTACTCTAATTCATGCCCATAAAGGCTTAGTGAGTAGCCTTAGCTCCTGCTTCACCAGGCTGTAAATAAGTAGCCCAACCTCTTCAACACAGTGTTGTTAGGGAGAACTGGTATCCACAGTGGGCCATGGTAATCTCTCCCCAAAGTGTTACGGCAGACTTATGTGGAGCCTGAACTGACAGCTCACTGAGCAGCAGTGAGATGCTTCTCCCACTCTCACTGTGGTTCTGTCACCTGTGGCCTCTTAGATAGTCAAGACTTTCACTGCTGCCCCGAGTGATGTCAAGGCAGGCTGCATAGATAGTGAAAACTCCCACAATGGTCCAGCAGTAATGAGAAGCCCCCCTTGCCCACGGGGTGTCAAAGGAGGTCTAGGAGAGAACTAGTACTGCTATCACTTCCGGAGAGTAACAAGACTTTGTCCTTTTACCTTGCCAGACTGGGGTAAGAAGAAGCCAGCTAGAGCAGATGATTTGAGTAAGACCTAGAGTCTCATAACATAATGCCTGAAATTTCTGGTTTTCAATTAAAAACCAATTTGAGTAAGAATTATGAAAATTTCATCTTAAATGAGAGTAAAAACCAATATTGAGATAACAGAATTGTTAGAATTATCTGCCAATAATTTTAAGAAGCCACCAATAAAATACTTCATGAGTAATTATGAACAGACTTGAAATAAATGAAAAGATAGAAAGCCTCAACAAAGAAAAAGAAAATAAAGAGATATTATGGAGAAGAAATAAATGGAGATTGTGTAGCTAAAAAATACAACAACTTAGATTAAAAAAAATAATCACAGTGGATGAGGTCAAATAGAGAATATTGAGAACACAGGGGGAAGAAATAGCAAACCTTAAGATAGAGTGAAAGAAATTGCCCAACCTAAATAACAGTTAAAATATACTGAAAAGGTATCATCAGAGCATCATGAACCTTTGAAACTGTGACAAAACATCTAGTATGCCTGACTCAACAATTGCTAGAATTACTCGACAGAACATCTGCAAGGGCACAGATGCACTCGCACTATTAACCAACAGGATATAATCAGCATTTATGCAGCACTCTACTCAACAATAGCAGAATACTCATTCTTTTCAGGTACTTATGAAACTTTACTAAGATATAGCATGTTGTTTGCCATAAAATGACCCTCATCCATTTTAAAAGAGTAGAAATCATGCACTGCGTGTTCTTGTATCACAAGGGAATCAAACAAAATGAATAAGAGTGACAACAGATAAATATCTAAGCACTTAGAAACTAAACAAAACACCTGTGAATAACACAAGTTAGACAAGCAAAATTATTAAATGCATTGATTTGAATAAAAATAAATTTATTATATATCATAGCTAAGGCAGTGCTGAGAGGAAATTTTAGAGAATGAAGTACTTACATGAGAAAAGAGAAACAGTATCCCCTTAAAAATTTAAGCTTTTACCAAAAGAATCTAGGAAAAGAACAACAAAATACACCCAAAATAGGAAGAAAAAGGAAACAATAAGGATAAGAGAAGACTCGGTTAAACTAAAGACAAATAATTATACAGAAAATCATTGAAAACAAAAACTGGTGCTCTAAAATAATCCATAAAATTGACAGACCTCCAGCAAGAATGCAGAGAAGGAGAGAGGGTACATATTACTAACATCAGAAATGCAAAAAGAAATGTCAGCATAGACCCAACAGATATCAAGATAGAATAGTACAAACAACTCTGTAAACATGATTGACACTTTGGATGAACTGTACCTACTCATCAAAAGTATGAACTACCTCATTTAGTATGAAATAAATTATTTAAAGAGTTCTACAAAAAAGCCAACATTTATTTAGAATTTATAATTTTAAAACTAGAAAAGAAGTTGCCATCCCCCAGAAGGTGTTGCTGGAGAATTCTACCAAATGTTTGAAGAATTAACAGAAATTCTATGCAGTTAGAGAAAACAGAAGTGAGGGGTACCCTTTTCAATTCATTTTGTGGTGGTAGTATTACCCTGATTATGAAACCAGACAATATAATTATTTTAAAAAAGCACCCCCCAAAAAATCATAAAAAATACTACTGACAAAATCTCCCCAAAATAGACCAAAAAGATTAACAAATTATTAACACATAGAATTCAGCAATATGTAAGAAGAAACACACACCATTATAAAGTGATGTTTATTTTTAGGCTCGTTAAACATTGAAAATGAATGATTGTAATCCAACATATTAGCAGACTAAAGAAGAAATATCATATAATCATACCAATATGCAGAAAAAATCCTTTGAAAAAATCCAATTCCGTTCATGGTAAAACTCTCAGAGAACTAGTAATAGAGGAGAGTCTCCTCAACTTGATAATAAATATCTATTAACAAAACTTGCAATTAATACTACAATTAATGATGAAAAACTGAATTCTTTCCTCCTAAGATTGGAAACAATTTACAAATACCTGCTTTCACCACTGTTATTTAACATAGCACTGGAAGTCCTAACCAGTGCAATATGGCAAGAAAAGGAAATAAAAGACATACAGATGAGAAAGAAAGAGATCAAATTATTATTATTTGGAAATAACATGCTTGTGTACATAAAAATATCCCAAGAAATCAAAAAACAAGCAAAGTCCCAGAACTAATAAATAAATTCAGCAGACAGTATAAAGTATAAATATATTAAAAAATAAATTGTATTTCTATGTGCCAGCATTGAACACATTACATTAAAATATAATACTCTTTACAAATGGCAGAAAAAGAAATATTTAGGTGAAAATCTAACAAAGGGTGTACAAAATTTTAAAAGCTGATGAAAAATAATACTCTCTAAATGAAAAGATATTTTTCATCAATTGAAAAACAACACAATAAAGAAGGTATCTCTTCAAATTGATACACAGGTCTAATCAAAGGTCCAATTCTTATCAAAATGCTACCAGCATATTTAATAGATATGGATGAATAAGTTAAGGGTATGTACATATAATGGATAAACCAATTTGGAAAAAAAGAATAAAGTAAGAGGAATTAGTCTACCAAATTTCAAGACTTACTATGTATCTGTTATAATCAAGAATGTATGGTATTGATGTAGAGATAGACATAGAGATCAGTGAAACTGTATAGAGAACTCAGAAATACACCCAAACAAATATACATAAAAGAACTTTGACACAAGAGTAAAAAGATTTCAATGGTGAAAACATTAACTTTTAAACCAATGTTGCTAGAGCAATTAGAAATTCATGGACAAAACAAAAACAAAAACAAAAAACAGAACTCTCAACCTTAAATTCCATATTTATTCAAAATTTAACTCACAATAAATCATGAATTTAAGTATAAAATGTATAAAACTTGGAAAGCTAAAAATATAGAGGGGAAAATATAAGAAAAAATCTCCTGGATCTAAGGCTAGGCAAAGACTTGACACCAAATCTACTATCTATAAAATGAAAAATGTATTAATTATGTTTCATAAATATAAAAAATTTACCTTTATACAACTCTATGAATATGCTAAAAGCTACTGATATGTATACTTTAAAATGCTGAGTTTTACAGTATATGAATTTAGCTCAATAGAGTTATCAAAAAAAATTCTACTTCTGTGTAAAACCTAACAAAGGAGTAAAAACACAAGCTATAAACTGGGAGAAAATATTTGCTTATCACGTATACCAGAAAGGATTGGTCTCTGTAATATATGAACTCTCAAAACTCCATAATAAAAATAAAACAAAAACAATAACAACAATCTAAGTAGAAAATGCACAGAAAACCTAAAAGATATTTTACCAGTGAGGATATATAGATGGTATTTAAACACATGAAAAAAATTTTGTTAGTCATGAAGGACATGAAAATTAAAAGCATAATGATATATCACCTGAGAGAAAAGAAATAAACATAGCCACTTTTAAGTGGAGTCATTGCTTTCATTTCCAAGCAAATACTTTGCATGTCTTGCTCCCTGAACCTTTGGAACATTTGAACTGGGTACAATAACATGAGACAGGGCCATCAACATGGCCTTATAAACAACTGCTTGAAAAGCTAATGGAAGAACAGACATCCTGTCTATGAAGACTAAAAATTAAAGACATTCTTCAGAATTAGCACCACCATAGCGTGGTAAATTTAACACTATGCTAAAGAATAGTGCAGCTGATTAGCACTAATAGAAATTCTTGCCTTTTATTCATGTAACTTTCTCCTCCCTTTTTGATAAAACCTCTTGCCTTCATTTTGCATCAATACTTACCAAATTGCTCTTTTTGAGGTCTCAAATAAATGTGTGTTGCCTCTCACTTTGGCTTTTTATTTTAAGATTAATAAACCACACACTTATCAGAATGACTAAAATGAAAAACTGGATTGCTGATATACTGTTGGTAAGGTAGAATGGTGGTATACTTGCTTTGCAAAACTGTTTGGCAGTTCTGCTGCACACTAAACCTACTACTACGAAACAACCCAAAATTGCATTCCTGGGCATCTATCCCAAGGAAATGAAAACATGTTAACATAAAACCTGTTCACAAATGTTCATAGCATCTGTATTGGTAATAACCCCCAAACTGGAAGAAAACATAGATATCTTTTAACAGATGAATAGTTAAACAAACTGTGATACATAGAGATTTCCAGGAAAAAAAAAAAAAGAGAAAACTATGAATGCAAGCATAATTTGGATTCATCTCTAAAGAATTATGCTGAGTAGAGAAAAATCCAAGCTCAAAAATTTACCTACTGTGTCATTTTATTTATTCACTGTTCTCCAAATAACAACACTTTAGAAATGGAGAAGAGATTTGGAGTTTGCCAAAAGCTGAGGACTGGAATGTATAGGTGAAATGAGTGTGACTATACACAGGCACCACAAGAAATTATTGTGATAATGGAACAGTTCTGTATTTTGATGTTCTCTATGTCAATATATTCCTCCTGATATTGTATAATAGTTTTTTGAGATGCTTCTGTTGGAAAAACTATGTAAAAGTACGTAGAATTTCTTTATTTACCTCTGTTTAGGTCTACAATTATCTCAAAGGAAAAAATGTTGAAGTAAATAAATCCATAAAACATATTTTCAAATCAACGATAAAATTAACTATGATTCCAAAGTTGAAATTTCAAGATCATCTCTTACTAACAAGCTTTAAGCTTTGTCTATTGAACCTAAAAGAGGACTTGATGATCTGTTCATTAAGTTAATTTTATATTCAACACATAATTCTTGAGTATTATTACATGCTAGGCACCGCTCTTTATTCTTGCAGAAGAAATATGCACAGGGCAGATAAAGTCGGTGATGCCAAGAAATTACACTTAAATTAGGAGCAAGGTTATAAAGAAGTAATCATATCCATAAAGAGATTTTCAAATGATAATGAATATGAGAATAAAAAAAGTCAAAATACGTAGACTGTGTCATAGTAACGGGTAGGGACAATCAAGAGAGGTGACTTTTAGGTGAGTCAACAGCTAATGTTTCTCTGAAAACACAAAGGAGTGAGCAGAAGAGTTTTTCCAGGAAAGGAAAAGTACAGCACAAAGTCCCAAATCAGTAACCGTTTTTCTGCATCTGAGGAATACAAAGATCACTGTGATTAGAGTGGAGTGAATAAAGAAGAAATTGGCAGAAGATGAGATCTGAGACATATGCCAGGACTAACTCATGTGGCATCCTATTTTCAAGACTAAGAAATCTTAGCTTTATTACTAGTGATGATGAAAAGTTTTTCTTGGAGAGGGGCTATAGTAGGAAATAATGCAATTTGCTGTGAATATTGCAAAATGTGTAATAGATTATGGGTGGGCCAAGCATGGGAAATAGGAAGATCAGTTAAAATATATTGAAGAAGCTCAAGAAAGAGACAATGATTATTTGGGTTATGGTGGTAGAGATAGTGGAGATGAAAAGAATTTGATTAAAGTCATGTTTTCTAGAATAAAAAGGATTTACAGATTTTGAAAGATGGGATAGACTGAGGGAGAAAGAGGAATAAAAGATAATTCCTTGTTGTTGTTTTTTTAATTTAGACAACTGATAATCTAGTTATTTCTAAATAAACTAGAATTCAAAGATAAAATTAGTTTATACATTTACACAACAAACATTTATTATCAATTAGGCCCATATGACAAGTTTAACGCAACAATGGAATCGGGCAGATAACAACCTGTACAACAGAAGTAAATAGAACACATATGTTGAGGACACAATTGTTTGTTCCTGGGAGATTAGGAATGACCACTAGATTTACTAGAAAAATGTTTTCATTGGTTACTTTAGGATTCATAGAGGTGGCATTTTTGGAAGAGGAGCATACTTAGAAGTTTCTACAAACAGTAAGAAAACAAAAGGCCAAAGCAAAGATTTGTGAAATAGCCAGTGACTGAGTCAAAATTAGAACTATCTTTTCAAACGTACATAGTCTTGAGATTTTTCAGCATAATTCTCTTTATAATTTCTCTTTTCTTCCCTGATTTTTCTAATTAAAAAAAATTCTAAGCACTTTATTGTTCTCTTTTTCTCAAGTCCTTTAAGTCATTGTTCACAATTCTATATTTGGATTCATTTGTCGAAGTAATGTAGATTCAGCTAATTCTAGACTTTTGTCGTTTCCTCTCCCACATGCATTTCAAATTCAATATGCCCAGGTTTTATTTCTTCCAGAAGAATGTGAACTGGGACTCATTAACAACAACATTTTCCTCATTCTAAGCTTGAAGCATGAGAAAAGGTAAATGTGATGAGCTTTTAAATTTAACTACACTCATTCATTCTTTTTTCTGTCATGTGTTTTTACTTTATCATTTTAAAGTTCCCTTTTCAGTAGTTTTTAATACAGTACAGAAAAACAGAGGGAAAGAAGTGTGTGTGTTTGTGTGTGTGTTTGTGTTTTAATACCCTTTCCGTATCGCCGATTACGAGATTTTACCTCTATGTCACTGAAATGACCCTTTTCATTTGTTCTGGGAATCCAAAGTCAGGGAAGCACTACAGACAATGTAACAGAATGGCGATCCCAGTAGCTCTCACAGTGTTGGGAGGGAGAGACAGGACTGTGAAGGAGGGCTTTTCCGTTCCTGTTCAGAGTGTGGTCCTGGAGCAGAAACGGCAAAAACACTGGTTCCTGTGGATTCTTCGAAAAGATGCGTCAACTCCTTGTTTAACAAATATTGGCATGATTAGGTTTCTCTAATTTAGTAGGGAGCAAAGAGAAAATTAAAGAATTTAAAAATGGGGTAGATTACTACTGGAGAAAGGGACAGATGTACCTCACGGAAGAAAATTAATAAGCCCAATTCTATCTTTAAAAGAATATGCACAAAATGTGCTTGATAGTATGCTTTCACAGTAAAAATTACATGTAACTAATTATGAAAGAAAAATGGATTAGATGATGAAGAATATTCTTGCTTCATTTTAATGCTTTAATTCAGAAGGAAAGACAGAAATTAAATATCCACCTATTTATAGATGCATTGCTAACCATCAATTCTCTTTGAGAGGAGAATGAAGCTAGCTAGCTACCTTCACAAAATAGTGTGTGGGAGAAGTTGTAATATAAACTCTACTTCCAAAGATGATACTAGCACTCATAGATTATCATAGATTATGCAGTTAAACATAACTACAATAGAAACTAAAAATACATTATATTTAATGGAACTATATCATAGGAAAATAACCTCTACTTACAGATAATATATATTTGTAAGGTCATAATACATAATAATTTTATTTTTTTAATTAAAAAACGACCTTAGGCAGCAGGGGTGGGCAGCAGCCTATGTTATTTATGTTATTAAATATTTTACCACATTTTTTGCTTCAACATTTTTTCCCTATTTTCCTCCTCTAAAACCTAGGTGTGTCTTATGGTCCTGTGCGTCTTACAGTCTGAAAAATTTAGTAATTTTAATTAAAAAAACTTTGCAGCCAGGCAGAATTGATCTCAAATCCAGACACTATCATTTATGAGCTATGTGACTTTGACAAACTTCATGGCATTCTCATATGTAAGGTGGGAATATAAACATGCTTACCTCACTTGTATGCATGGATCACATAATACAATGTAATAAAGGTACTCTTTATTCATTATTATTGTCGATATTAAATCTCCATCCCCTAGGACACCAACTAGCCCATGACTACTGTTCTGTAAATGGTTACAGAATTGGGCTGAATTCTATACACAACAAACAGCAGCCACAGAATTTTTATGAACATGAGATATTTTACCCCAGAGTAGCTCTTATCTCCAACAAGCTTTTTAAAGATAGATACTGACAAAACAAGATTTTTTAAGCATAATGAGGATGTGAGTACTTCATATGCACTCCTTCTCTAGTCCGTAATTCCATTCATGCTTCTATCTGCCTTTTATCATCACATTTAGTTGCTCCCTGTTTTATAATGTATTTCAATTCTATTTATCACAGTTCGGAATCTTCACCAGAAAGCAATGCAGTCAGCATTCTAAGAGGCCCTAAAGTTCCTGGAAATGGATCCGTTAAACACCTTATTGCTGCTGGTACAGCAAATTCTTCATGACTTCTCACTGGCCTTAGAGCAACAGACCAGGACTAAAAACGAATTTTTATCTCTCCAAGGACTAGAAGTCAAACAATACCTCTCTGGATAACATGTCACTTCATGCAGAGGCACAACATTCAATCAGCTAAAGTCACACTTTGCTGTCTTGTAGTGGCTCAACTTGAATTTCCCACGTCAGCTTCAGATGGCGAATGCTGCAGAGTATTTTCCTGCATGGACTGATGGCCTGTACACAGTGAAACACCTCATCACTCAGACTGGCCAAGCTGAATTCTCAGTGTTCAAAAAGACTGTGTCCCTCTTAAGAAGGCAGACACTATGGTGCATAGGCAACAGCCAGTTGCATCACCTTTAATGATTCAGTGGTTCTGTCTGTCTTCTATGTAGTACACAGACAACTTTGTGGATACTGTCTTCACAGAAAGGAGGCAAGACTCCCCTTAACACATGCCTGGAGCTCACCAGAGATGCCCATTGCACGGAACCCAGCCATGCATACAGAAAATCAAATGGCTGCCACTCCCGGGTGTCTGAAAGTCTCCCCACAATTCTAGTTCCCTAAAAGAATTATTTAATTCTCATCATACTATTAACCTTTTGTCTTATTTACATTTCTAGAAAATAATTATTAAAGTACCATAATACAGGTTATCTATCAGATTTTGGGGAATGATTTCACTGAGGTTCTAAAATGGAACTATGGCTGACAAGTAATAAACAAAGCTGCCTATCTTAGCTTATGTTGGGGTAAATTGTCTTTTATTGTTTGCTTTTACACTTGTTCCTACATCCTTCATATTTTTAGTCTTTGATGTTCTCCACCCCTTTTATCTTTTGTTCCTGTGTCCAGCCCTCACAATCTTTTTTATTTGAGAGCAATGTTGATCACTGTGTAATTAACTGCCTAGGATATGAGTTACATTTACTCTGGCTCACTTTAGGCAGTTTCCATCAGACCCACATTGAACTTCCTGTGCTCCATGTTCTCACCCAGGAGGGGGACCCAAAAATGGAATTATCTTTTGGGGGGCTGGCCCTTGTAGTACAGCCCCCCCCCCACTCAGTGAGTGTTGTTCTAGGAATCCGTCTGTATCAGTGTGCTAGTTGGTGTGGTTGTGAGAGGCTGTGTTCTGCTTGAGTGAATATATTTAAACGTTTTTTTTATTGTTGTTCAAGCACAGTCATCTCCATTTTCCCCTCGCCACCCCTTTCCACCCCAGCCACCCCCACTTCCCACCCTTGATCTTACCCCCATTTGGCTTTGTCCATGTGTCTTTTATAGATATCCCCCCATTATCCCCTCCTACCTCCCCTCTGTTACTGTCAGTTCTCGATCTCAGTGTCTCTGGTTCTATTTTGTTTGCTTGTTTGTTTTGTTGATTCTACCCTTTTTAGTGATTTTCTTTAATACTCTTTCAACACATTTGCTCATTTCATGATGGGTGACTGATGAACGTACCTGCCTACACCATGTGTTCAGCAGTTTTTGACCAAAAGATGGCCTGACCTGCGTGCCCCACGCTACTTATTCACAAGATCTGGCCCCCAGCAACTGTTTGTGTGTGTGTGTGTGTGTGTGTGTGTGTGTGTGTGTGTGTCCCAGATGAAAAAAAAAGTCCTCCAAGGGAAACATTCTCCCAATGTGAGGGAAGAGGTGAAACACAAAAAGAAGCACTAAAAGTCATCAAAACTGACGAGTTCAAAAACTGTTTTGAGCTGTGGAAGAAACGTCTCGGGTGTATTGAATCAAATGGAATGTATTTTGAAGGTGACTAAAATTTAAACATGTGAGAATACACAATTTTTTTTTAATAAAGTCTGTTATTTTGGGGTTTCCCCACATATCTTCAGACTTGCCTCCAGTAGTAGGTGATGAACCGTGGAAAGTGAAGGATGGGATGACTATGCGGCCAGACATCCATTCCTACCAGCCAGTGAATAAAATCGGATTAGGAAGCCAAAGCCTTTTGTTCAGAGAGTTGTCACATGTATGGTTCCTTGGAATCCTCCCAACAATTCCAAGACATTTGTATAGGCTTATTTTACAGAAGAAAAAGCATTAAAAGAGCTTAGATGACAACATGTTTTACACAAATAATAAATAGCTGAGATTATATTGAAACTCAGGCTTTATTTTTTATGCTGATGTTAATCTAGATATCACTAAAGTGCCATGGAATGTAAATTAGTCTTCATCACAACAAATATATGCATTCCCAGTATTCCAAAACGCATCTCTCATAATTAAATGATTTAAACATCTTTATATACAATTTATAGTCTTCATATATATGTGCGTATGTGTGTGTATATGTATATATCTGTATATATGTATATATACATATATACACACACAGAGACACAGAATATAGTGATTATATATTTATCTTAAATTTGTGTCAGGTATTACAGTGAAGAAGAGTCAGAACCAGAGCGCTTCTTGGAGATTTAGTCTAATCTCTCTTTTTGTGGGAAGTAAATGAGTTTCAGAGCAGTGAAGTAATTTTCTAAGTTTATTCAACTACTTAAGAGTCAAAATTGTGACTTTAATTCAGGAATCTTTAACTTAATTTCCCTTTCAAATGCACAGAATTCCATGACTTTACTTGATTTTAGGATAATCTTACAAACGGTTTTAGCAAGGTAACAGCAACATTTTACACATAGGAAAGTAAGCCAAGGGTGGGAATGTAATTCCATCCTTGCCACTAACTGTAGGATCACGTGGCCAAACAACACCACGGAAAGGGCTGGAACTTAGATTTCCTGTCTCTGTATCTAGCATTTTCCCTCCTGTACCATACTAGCACATGGCACTGTCTTTATACTAAGAAGAAAATTATTACTTTGAATTTTTAGAACAGAAAACAAAATCAGTTAAAAAACAGAATGTTGTACCTTTTCATCACCTGATTTACAAACAAAAAGACCCACTGATATTGTGCAACCTAATTAAAAGAAAACAGTTTTATGACATTAAATTATTTCATTTTTTATTCAAATCTTGTAAAAGCATGAAAGTAATTTTTTTTTTACTCATCACATACTAGCCACTCTAATTAGAGAAATATGAATCTATACTTCTGTTGATATATGACCTTCCTAACAGTTTTTTATGTGACATATTTATGTTATATATCTCCAATGACATCTAAAGCAAGATGCCATCTAAAGAGAGGGATTTATCACATATGATTAAGCTAGCAATCTCTCTGAAGCACAGTATTTACTCCCAAGGCCCTGACTGTATCAGTGAAGATAATTGCCAGATTGATGAGTCTTCACTGAGGTCATGGTACAGTTACTGTAACACTTAACACAGGAGGCATGATTCCGACCTTATAATTGAAAAATCCAAGGAAGGAATTTGCTTTGAGCAGCAACAGTGTTTCATGCAAAGGGCAAATGTCATTTTATTGGGGTTCAATTTCAGGAATATATCAATGTATGCATAGAATATGACTTTAATCAAGGGTATCAAGTGTGTCAAAAAGGAAGGAAAGGAGGATCAACAAAACACCTACTGGATTTTAGGCTTTCTGTTAGGCATCAAATGAATTATTTTATTCAACACTCATAATGATAATGGGAGAAAAGTGCCGTTATTTACATTTTGCGGAAACAGTGAATAAAGGTTAAGTTAATCACCCAAGTATCTACAGCTGGTATGAGATGGAGGTGGGATTTGAGCTCCACTTGATTTCATAATCCCATATATTACATTTTCTAAAAATCAATTTTATGGGCCCCTGAAACCTCTGAAACGGTAAACTCAAGCCTACAAATACCATAGTCTTTTATTTTTCTCTCTGATATAATCTTTAGTGCTTTCTTTTTTGCTTCTTGACTGGGTCAAAGACAGTACTTTGGAAAGAATGCCTCAGAGTAGGGAACACATCAAAGCCTTTTGTTCAATATAGAAGGCAAGTGACAAACATACTCAAAGCATGTTCATACGGCTGGTTAGATACAGGGGCAATAAGGGACATCACATCGACATTACCACTGCCAAACACACTCTCACCCTGGCACAGAGCAGGCATCAAAACCCACGTCTGAGTTTCTACTAAAATCTATACTTTCCTGTGGTTTTGGACATTGTCAATTATTGTGTGTCTACAGATACCTCTCTAACTGACTGGTTTAATACTTGTTCAAACATTATATTTTTAGTTTTAATACCTACCAGTTTCCTTCAGTATCCCAAAAGGATCAGTATCTGATCCTGAGACCAAAAAACAGTCTGCAGAAAACCAAAATGTATCAAGTGAAAGTTTTTTCTAACACCTCAGCATGTTATTTACATGAATCCAACCTATAGGAGACACATTTTAATAAAAATAGTTTATCTTTATCTCTTAAAAATATGTACAATGCCCATCTGGAGATTAAGATGTCACTATGCTGTGTCAGTGAGTAAACAAATAATCCTTTAAGATCTTAGTCATTTGAACATTTATAGATAACTATGTTGTTGAACTCTTGCCCTTCCTTCTACTCATCTAGAGAGTAAAGATATTCTAATAAGTCAGAGAACAGATGAGAGAACTAAGAATTTCAGAATGGAAATGCAATGGCAAGGGACCAACATCTTCTTACTCCTTTTCTTTACAGGGTCAATGTGGATGAAGATTCATTAGCTGCTTTTGAGCCTCTATTCCTCTTTCTGTAAACCTGGGAACATATCTCTTTCATTGTCTCTTTCATTAATCCCTCAGTTGAACTAGCTGCCTCCGTTATTACACCCAATTGTAAGCCTTGGCTAAATGCCAGATGGCTGCTCTATTGTTTTAATTATTTCCTGGGGCATAAATTGCTCTCTCCAGTTAAATTTGGGCCCCTTTGGAAGGGCAATCCTTGATGTCGGTCTTAAAATTGTTGTGACCTCAGGAGGGATTTTTTCCCCCTTGCTGTAGTTTTCTTTAGCAAGTTGACAGTTTCGGTTGTTGCCCTCATGGCTCCACCATCCTCCTCTTAGTTGTTAGAATCAGAATTGTTTTCCAGAGCATACTTAGCCTTGATCTTCCTCCCTACACTGGTCCAAATAAAAGCAGATTACCTGTGAAACGCTTCAGAGTTCTCTGTTCTTAGAGTCTGCAAATTTGGCAAACTCTGCACCCCTGAGACAGAGCTAGGAACAGGGGACCACTTCTCTCACCATGACACCCTCTTCACAAACAGGCCCTGGGCTGCGCCAGTCGGGGCAGTAGGCTTTATTTAAGCTTGCTTCTTAACATGGAACTTTCACCCTAGGAGGTAGGTGAGGCAAGGGTGATTGGTGCCTGCTCAGTTAAGCCTGCCACACCTAGTGTAAATCTTTGCCCTTCCAAGTTGGAGTTGGGGAGAAGAGAGCCTTAGGTCTCTCATCGTTCTGTTGCCTGTGTTAGAGCCTCTGCAGTGTGGATCAAGCGACCTGCTGCTCTGGAGTAGATTACAGCCCTTGACTGTGAGCTGAGCAGAGAGAAGAGTGTTCTCATCTGCAGCCACCACACATGGTTCTTCTATCATACTGAGCTGGGAGCGGGTAGGACAAAACAGGTGGTGCTCAATCGTCATAAGCTTTCACTGTTCTCAATGATATTTAGTAGACATTTCTAAATTAAAGTTTCTTTATTTTCTGTATGCTCTTAAACCCATTTCCAGAAATTTGCAAACGTTTCCATCATTTCCATCAGTTCTGTTTGCTTAATTATGTAGTGGGTATCTAAGGCTTCTCACAGGACCATTCCAGAAGTCATCTCCATCTTATATTTCTAAAATATTCTCCTCAGTTTCCCATGAAAGTCTTCTCACTACAGTAGCAAATACTACAATGTATCTTAAATCTAGGTGTTTGGTTGGAAAATGTAATTTAGAAAAGTGTTTTACCACCTCCTTTAAAAAGCTTGTTATTCCTTACCTAATCACTTATAAGATAACAGTATCATACTGAAAGGCTTCTTTGTGTTAAATCTATAGTTTTTATCACTTCTATTATTATATTTGTTGATTAAATTTGACAAAATATACTCATTGATGCTTCTCTCCCTCTTTCTCCTTTCCTTCCCCTCCCTCTAAAAATAAATAAATAAAATCTTTAAAAAAGCCTTTTTCTGTCATAAATTATAATAATATTAATGTCTTATTTTTATTCTTCTCATGTATTTAATATATTCACAAAATTTTACTAAATGTAGTGATATATTATTTTTGCTGCTTTCCTATTTTACTAGAAATAATAGGTTGAACCCTAAATAGTTTGCTAAGTTACTTCTTTAAACATCACAGATGTTATGAGTTTATACAGAATGGCTCAATTTCTACACTGCATAATTCTATAGAGCCTGGAGATATTCTATTTTCATATAGTGAAACTACACTCCCATTATGCTAAACTGGCAATTAATACTGTGAATTTAGCAAGTGGGGGCAGAGGAGACAGAGGCTGCCAATCCTCGGACTTGTTATTTTGTTCCTGGAAAAACTACTGACTCTAGATATTGAAATAGAGATGATAGATATAATAATTGAAAGATGAATATATAGATATATCCTGAGGAATTAGACAAATATGTGCTTATTAAAACTATGAGAAAACTATCAAATATCCTTTTGATATAATAATTATATCTACTCCACACTCTAATTCTTAAAATATATTTCAAAATGTAAGAGGATATCAATTTATTAAATTAATTGATTTATACATACCAATGAAAAACATTTTTTAAAAGGTAAAACATTAATTTTGCTTTCAGGTTTAAGGCCCTACAACATACCAAACACTAAACCCACAAAAGTTTGCTCTACTAAAGTTAACATTTTCAGAAATAATTATGAATCTTTGTCTTTACTCTCTAGAGATAAATTAGAAATTATAGAAAGGGGTTTCTTGCTCTGAAGTGGTTCAGATTAACATCTAAATCATAAACCTTTAAGAGCCACTATGGTCCTTTCATGCTGATGCCACTCTCCATGACAATTTCAAAGTCTGTTGTCAATCAGTGTTGCGAGAATTTCTTGGAGAAACAAGGCCTCATTTCTGCTTTGCATCAATGTTACCTTTTTAGGCTTGTCTCTGGGATGATAATAATATATTTTTCTAGCCCTCTTTTAGCCGATATCTTCACCTGAATTAGAATGCACTTTCAGTTAACACCCTCAACAAACATAAAGCCCAACAGATACCTTTGCATTTAAAAAACTCTTTAATAAAATAACCCTCTTAAATATTGAGCATATCACCATTAAACCAGGGACTGCCTGCATCGAATCATTGTGGGTAACTGGAGAAATATTGAATGTTTAGTGCATGGTATTCTTAAAGAAAAAAAAGTAAGTGAGCACATTCAAGACTGATAATCTGAGATTTACACAAAGTTATCATTTGGCTACCTTAATTTCATTACTTTAGGAAAGCTAAATAACTACGAGTTAAATATGTGGCCAAAATAGAAAACAAATGGTAGATGTCCGAGCTAAAATTAGACCTCACTTGTCAGTTTCAAAGGGACTATGCCGTCTCCTCTATATTAAAATCAATGCCACAGATTTATTTCTAACTTCTGCATTTTCTTGGTAGAATATTATGTAATTTTTATTTCCATACTTCTGTAGGAGACAAAAATGTGTACTGGAAGAGAAAGCTAAGTGGAATTTAATGTTATTTTTAGTTTATTTTTTGTTTATAGCTTGAAACGCTAAACTCGGGAATAATAGGCACCACTTCTACATTGCTTTATATTGTATTTTTAGCATATATCACAACCTGGGTAACGTTCTATATTCAAAATTGTCTGCTGACTGAATTAATTTATCTATCAGATAGTCATGTGAGAGCTATGTGCAAGATATATACGCAATTTTCAATACAGGGTAACAAGTGAATAAAATAAAGTATGCCTTCACGGACTTCACATTTTACTAGTAAACGTAAGGGTAATGCCGTTAAGATCTGGTGAACGAGTGCTAAGTGCCATGGGCTGTACAGCCTGGTGGCAAAGGTCCGAAGGTGGAATGATGCTCCTCACTTTTTTTTAACACTGAGCTGGAAGAAAGCTAAACATTGTTATTGCATTGTAATTGACACAGAAAGATCTCACAATTCATCCCCACAATTAAACATGTTATAGATAACGTCCTTTAAATCTCACCTCACTAATGGTGAAACTCAGGCTTACAGTGAGGTTATATAATATACTATGTGCCTAATATCACAAACTTAAATGGTAAACACAGAACATGAAAACATATCCTTTGAGTGATTACAAACCTCAAAATGTATTTCTGCATTTTTCCCTCCTTATTGTCTTCTGGAAAGATTTTATAGAAAATATAAATGAGGAACATGAGTTCATCACTTGGTTAATTGAGGCAATAATTATCCACATCTATTTATAAGAGAGTATTTTGTAAATCAGATTACATCTTCATTTATTAGAATAATGTAGGTACAGAAAAATATTCATATTTATATACAGGGTTATATGCTTATAAGTGTATGTATCTATACATATACAGATATTTAAATCTTCCCTTTCTCTTACTACACATTTTCAAAAATATTCCTTTGGAGGAGCAGTATGTTTATGAGAAGAAGCATGTCCTATATTTCTAGATGCATACATTTTCTCTGAATTCACAATGCTACAGTTTCTGTGACATATTTCTGGCTCTCACTTGGATGATACTCAAATAGTCCAAAAGAACATTAACATCTGTAAGGCTGAGATAAAGATTCCTCTGAAACACAAGTAAATGAACTAAATCTTCTCCTCGAAAATCGTCTTCCCTTTTCAAAATCAGAGTTAAACTGAGACTTTTTGGGTCACTCAGAAATAACTTTGGATCACACATTGCAGGGCTGGATGTAAAAGCAGGACAGGAAGTCCACACCTCCTGAAAGCTTGCCAGCCTCTCTGCTCTGTGCTGGGATTATATTTTGGGAAGCGCACATGCTTGCACTATCCTAATGGAGCTTACTACTCACATCACTGTAGCCAAATATACAGCCTGTTGTAGAATATTTGAAAGTGAATGTGCTGTCACCACATTGAAGAGATCCAAAATAGATAATAAGTAAAACGTACTTTAGAAATTTGGAAATCAGAGTAATATGTAATCATTGTGACACCCAGGTGTGCTACTGGTGCTGTGAATTTTAAAACAAACAACTTTACATTGTTCTACCCTTCGTGGTTATTCTACCATAAAGTAGTAATCTTTATCCTATGTGAAATAATAATAAGAAATGTCTACCTTCTCTTAGTCTTTACTTCTTTCAGCAAGAAAGAAGAGTGGTTTATCTGCAAGAGTGGTTTATCCTATCGGTGGGCAAGTTTGGCATTCGAGGAAATACGAGAGGGTTCCAGTTCAACATTTTTGGTAATAAAGCTGATATTTTCATTTATTGTCTGTGTTTTTAAATTTATTTTAGGTTAGGGGGAACTTAAGGGTGATAAGTAACTGTAACCCTCAAATTTCAAAGCAAAAAATCTAAAATGAAGCAAGAAAAGCAAAATCTCCTTTCTTAATTTTAAATATGTATCTTCTAATAAGAAAATTATCCCACATAGCATTTCAACGTATTTGGATTTAGGTCTACTTTTTATCATATAATTATTTTAATGTCTGTAGTTTATAATACGGAAACCAGAGCTTTCTCCCTGATTGAAGTTTACAAATTCTCAATTGGCTTGTGAGGTCAGTACAGATACTTCTTTTTGTTTAATTTGGTTTCTGGGAAGACTTAATTAAAATCTTCAAAGGTCATCTGATCACATGGAATTATATTCTTCATCCTCTTTCTTGTATTGCTTAATCCTGGCCTTTGAGAGAGATAAAAACTCAGCACAACTTTTCATCTTTCTCTCTCTTCCTCTCTCTCTCTACACACACACACATACACACACACACACTATTAGCAATACACACTACTGACAATACAGTCAATATATAGCTATATATATAGACTATATTGTCAATAATGTGTGTATATACACACACCCTATATGTATACTATATATACTATGTACAATGTATATATAGTACATATAATCAATGTATATGATATATAGTATATATATCATATGTACTGTATGTTGTGTATATATTATATATATATAAGATATATATGTGTGTGTGTGCATGCACACATTATTGGATTGAGGTCTATTTTTAATTTTATAAAAAGTCTTATGTGTCACTAGTGCCTGTATCTCCTTTTCCATACATATGTGTGTGTGTGTGTATATGTATGTATAAAGAGAGAGAGAGAGTTATTTGTGTTCATTTGTGAGTATCTACATCTGACCAATCCTGTAAAATCCTGTAATGCTCTCAATCCTGTAATATATGTCAAGGACTGGCATATATTGCTAAGTCACAAGAATTTGCAAAGATTTCAAGTTGTTGTGTCTTTATCACTGTAATTGCTGTCAATAATGGAGTTCATTTAATTCTTGCTCATATTATGCACTGAAAATAAATTATCCTTTTTTATGGTGCCATAAAAAAATTTGGTTGGAGAAAATTGAAAACAATTTGAATTGACTATCTGATAAAGTAATATATGACTTCTCATATTCAACTTTCTTAGAAATATGTTTGTTTAAATCAAAACAAAATTGATGTAATCTCTTAAGGATGCTAGTAAAGAGAAAGCAATGCAGGTGTTAATTAAACAAGGAGACCATTAGACTGATGTGATCCTAATACTGTGCAGGGCTATGTAAGCAAACAGAAATCTAAGCCAATTAAATCAAAAAACCTACAGTGACTAATCACGAGGAGCCTTCCAGGCTTTAAGCTATAGTTAATCAAATAATTTTCTTTCTTTGCTTCCACACTTTCTTTATGTAAGTCTTTCCCCTGGCTCCTGCCTGCAGAGTGCTTCTAACCCACTCCTAGTTTGGCACTGCCTGATTTGAAGCAATTTTTGTTCAAATGAAAATCTTAAATTTTTTAATATGCCTCAGTTTATCTTTTAATACGTGGAGTCAGTATTGTTATCTGCATCCTAATCTGACATAGCTGTAGGCCTTTGTTCCCTATTTCCACCTAGCAAATCACCACCAATTTAGTGGCTTAAAATGCCACTTATTTATTATCACAATTTCATTGATCAGAAATTTAGTACCATATAGCTGGAATTTCTGGACAGGATCTCACAAGACATAAACAAAGGTATTAGTAGGGCTTTGTTTCCTCCTGGAGTAGCTGGTGAAGACTGTTCCAAAGCTCATTCTAGTAGGCAGAATTTAATTTCTGGAGTGCGTAGGGCTCCAACTCATTGATACATGCACCTCTCCATCTTCAAGTCAGCAATCTCTCATGTTTCAAATCACTCCAATTTCCCTTTCTACATTCAGCTGGGGAGAGAGAGTTCCATTTTCAAAGGCTTAGGTAATGACATTAGGCCCCGCCAGATAATCCAGGATAATCTCCATATTTTTAAATCAACTGATTAATTAAGCCAATTATATTAGTGAAGTCCCTTTGGTCATGTTAAATGATATAGGAGGTTGCTGGCCACCCTTGGTGCTTCTTGGCTTGCAGCTGCATAACTCTAACCTTTGCTTGTGTTGTCACATGCCAATCTTCCCACTGTGAGTCTCACGTGATGAATTCCCATCCGCTGTGTGTCTTTAAAGGTGTTTCTTATCCTTTTATAAAAATGCCAGTCATCTAATTAAGGTCACACCTTATTTCAGTGTAATCCCATCTTAACTCACATTAAGACCTTATTTTCAAATAAGGTCAAATTAACAAGTACAAAGGCTTAGGACTTCAAGATATTTTTGGGGGGAGATACCATGCAGCACTTGTCTTTGTAACATGAAATTACGTGAAAAACAAGGAGAGCATTGAAAGCTGGGTCCTGTCCACCAGGACAATGTATTTCATATTCAGGTGTGGACATGAGTGGCAAAAGATTTTGACGTATGGGAAATTATAACTTTACACAAATAACGCAAAGAAAAAGAAGTTTTTGTTTCCTTGCATGCTTCTCAAATTTAATATTGTCATCAAAATACCGAGAATATTATGGACAAATATCCCAGTATATCTCAGCTATAATGATGCTAAGATGATTTACATTTTAAGAGGAACATAGAAAAACTGTAGAATAGTCACTGAGGGGGTAGAAAAGACAACAAACAAAAAGAAAACAGATTAGAATGAGGTAAAAGTAATAACAGTTGTTTACTTTGGACAGATGAAGGCTAATTGTTCATGCATGCTCGGAACAACGATTAGACAGTGCATGGAACTGCGGAGGTTAGGTTCAAGAGATGACAGTTACAATCAGAGGAAGAAAGGGTACTCTGACAATAAAAATGGCCAAAGGTGAAAGGATTCTACATAAGTTGGGAAGAAGCTATCAAGAGAGGTTAGATGCCTTCTGGGAGGTAATGATGTGGTGGGGATTTTCTCATAAATTTAGGACTGGAGTGATGATGCACCCCCACACCTGACGGTCTATACTATCGTATGGTGGGTCATGTTCCTGGTTCTACTCCAGAACAGCCATTTTTCCTTTGGAATCTACGTGTTAGTATTATTTAAGTTTCTCAAGACCTAAGGCGTGACTATCCTTATATTCTCATTGCTTTGATGATGGGGAAACATTTTCTAGCGAAAAGGAAAGCTCAGCTTTGACACCTAATCACAGGTGGATAATCCAATTAGTACCCCAGAGAAACTTTGCCATCTGTTACCTACCTTGATTACTAATTCACAAAAAGATTCCACACTGTACTGAATGGCTTGGAGAAAGAAAAATAACTATTTGGTTATTTGAACGGAACCAAAGATGCCACTGTAATTGCTACACCAATCCCTCATTTGCCCTGACTTTCTGGTGTCAGTAGGCTTACAGTACTGGCAAAAAGCCCACCTTTGAAATTGCTTCTCTGGAGGCAAAGATGTCCCACTGTGCTATCAACAGCTGCAGACTTCCATGTACCAAAGGGTTTACTTTTGATAGACATAAAACCAGGCTGATTTCTGACTATTGCAAGGCTCTGCCTTTGAAAATGTCAGCATAATCTGCCTTGGAGCCATATTTTTTTATAATATCCTTTTTCTCTGGAAATAATCAGCTTATTCTCAGGAACAATTATATATATATAATATATATATAATATATATAATATATATAATATATATAGTATATATAATATATATACTATATATAATATATATATTTGTTGTTGTTGTTGTTGTTGTTGTTTTCTCAGAACACAGTGAGATATCGATATTTGCATGTTAGTTAGTTTCTCCCCATCCTCACTTCCATCCAACATGCCAATGTACTTACATTTTTCATCGGAAGCCAAAAATTGCTTAAAATTTTAAATCATAAAGCTATGAGAAGTCATCTATTATAATGTTCACCTTTTCCATTCCAGTTTTAGGAAACTCCTACATTAAGGCAGATAAAAGTTTTAAGCAAAACAAGGATCCAGTTTTTATGTATTTGCTTAGTGTGTAAAAACCTTGTATTAATTGTTCCTATGGTTTATCTTTTACTAATGGCAGTTATTTGTTTACTTGTCTTCTATAAGACTACTTCTGGGAGGAAGAAACTTATCTCTTTTCTGTATTATCAGGGCCTTATCTAACAATTCTATATCTATATGGCACAAAGTAGATGCTTGTAAATATCTGTTACCTAAATAAAAATCTTTCCTTAGAGTTTAAACTGATTTCTAATGTAATGCTATATAAGATGGGGAGGGCAGAAGGTGACAGGAATTTAACTAAAAGAGAATTGCAAGAAAAGTACAGTTTTATCACTTTGCATATCATTGAACTTCCAGCCATGGAAGGGCATTTCTAACACTTTAATGTGGAGGCTAGTGCTGTGCTAACTTTGTCACAAAATAACTAATTATCTTCTTTTGGAGGTTTAATGTCCACTTTCCCTTTTAATCTGATTACATTTGCACACTTAAATCTACCTTAATTTAGAGATTTTTAAAACTATATAGCCCTCAATATGCTATGGGAAGCACTGAACATATGGTCAGAAGTCTGACGATTCTGAGTGCATAGGCTATCTGCTGAGTAAAAGGATTGACATTAACAAAAATAAAGTCTCTTTCCTCTCATATGAAGCTAGTTTTTAGGAAACTTTACTGTAGCAAACACAGTTATTATTACGCAAGAGACTTCCTTATGGAATGAGTAACAATCAAGCATAATATAATGGTAGTTATATGTATATATGAAAGTATGTATATAAAATTTGAAGAACATTCTGATAATTTAAAAATCAAGTGATGGAAGTAGACATGCAAGTCCAGGAAGCTAAAGAGTCACAAAGAAGTTGGACCCAAGGAGGAACACACCAAGGCACATCATAATTACATTACCCAAGATTAAAGATAAGTAGAGAATCTTAAAAGCAGCAAGAGAAAAGGAGACAGTTAGCTACAGAGGTGTTCCTGCAAGACTATCAGCTAATTTCTTACAAGCAAGCAAGGGCTGGAAAGAAGTATGCTAAATCATGAAAAACAAGAGCCTATATCCAAGATTACTCTACTCAGCATAGCAATCATTTAGAATGGAAGGGCAGATAAAGTGCTTCCCAGATAAGGTAAAGTAAAGGAGTTCACCATCACCAAGCCATTATTACATGAAACGTTAAAGGGACTTTTCTAAGAAAAAGAGGAAAATCAAAACTATGAATAGTAAAATTATAATAAACTCACAACTATCAACAACTGAACTTAAGAAACAAAAACAAAAACAAACAATTAGAACAGGAACAGAATCACGGAAATGGAGATCACATGATGGTTTATCAGAGGGGAGAGGGAAGGAGAAGCAGGGGAAAGGTACAGGGAATAAGAAGCATAATTGATAGGTATAAAATAGACGGGGAGGTTAAGAATAGTATGGGAATTGGAGAAGCCAAAGAACTTATATGTATGACCCGTGGACATGAGCTAAGCCGGGGGAGATGGTGAGGGGAATGCTAAAGAGAGGGATGGTGCAAGGGGGAGGGGGAGAAAGGGGAGAAAGAAATGGGACAACTGTAATAACATAATCAATAAATTTTATACTTAAAAAAAGAAAGTAAATCTTAAAAGTTCTCATCACAAGGAAAACATTGTCACTGTGAGGTGATGAATGTTAACTAATCTTGTGGTGATAATTTTTTGGCGTATACATATCGAATATTATGTTATATATTTTGTTACTTTTTTTTTTTTAATTTTTTTTTTCTTTTAGATTTTATTTATTTATCTTTAGAGGGGAAGGGAAGGAGAGAGGGAGAGAAACATCAATGTGCGGTTGCCTCTTGTATGTCCCCTGCCGGGAACTGGCCTGGCAACCCAGGCATGTGCCCTGACTGGGAATCGAACCGCGATCCTTCGGTTCGCAGGCCCGCGCTCAATCCACTGAGCTACACCAGCCAGGGCATATTTTGTTACTTTTTAAATTACAGTTGATGTACAATATTATATTAATTTTAGGTGCACTATGTTGTACACCTTAAATTTTTTACAATGTTATATCTCAATAAAATAAAAAAGTTGAAAAAATTTAAATATATCTATATATCCACAAATATATGGTATGCATGTTTAATATTTAAAATTCATTTTATGTCTGTATAATAACACCTTGGAAATTCATTTTTATTATTTTTGACTGAACCCATTCCCTCTTTCTAACAGCACTTCCATTAGCAGTACTATATTTCAATTGCCGCTTCACCATTAAAACAGGATACAAACAGGGATTTTTCTCCTCAGTCATAACACAGCATAATGACATAAACCAGCTATGAATATATCCTCCTCATGTTTTGAAATTTTAGATAAAATATAGAGATTAAAAATTGTTGGAGTTCTATTTTTTAATCAGGGATATCTAATATGTTGTTCCCAAATTATAACAATAGAAGATCATTCTTGATGTTATTGTTTCTGCAGTGTGAGTTTCTCATTTTAACCCCTGGAAACCACCTAGTTTTCAATGATTCCTGAGCTGAGGATTTTAGTCTTTCAGGAATAGAGATCATTCCAAAACAATCATTTTTGATCAACACAGATAGAGTTGGAGTCTTGCTAATAGCCACTGCCTATGGGTTCCTGAGTAAATTTTTTTTAAGATTTTATTTATTTATTTTTAGACAGAGGGGAAGGGAAGGAGAGAGGGAGAGAAACATCAATGTGTGGTTGCCTCTCATGTGCCCCCTACTGGGGACCTGGCCTGCAACCCAGGCATGTGCCCTGACTGGGAATCGAACCAGTGACCCTTTGGTTTGCAAGCCCTGAGTAAATTTTTTGATGTCATTTTAGTTGCTCTATAATAAGACATCAGGATACTTTGGCCAATACTCAGTTAACTTGTTAATAAACAACTTGCTCCCCCAAATAAATATCATGTCCTATCATCACTGACTACAGTGCTACTGTTCCCTAAATTGGATATATCATCTCTAGATAAAGTCCCTACTAATCTCTTCTAGGCCAGCTCAAAAACAACTTTCCATGAATTTTATCTAATCTCCCAAGTGACTTAATATTTTCCTCCCTTAAGATACCCACTAAATTTGAAAACCAACTTTAGAACTTATTCTGCCTTATATATGGTTATTTGTAGACACATAGGAATTTGTTAAAGAAGTAATGTATTGTTAGGTAGATACGGAAAAGTAAAGTGCAGGATAGATATGAGGTCATTGAATTGATGTCTCAAGAAATACAAAGCTGATGATGCCTTGAGATTATATTTTTGTCAGTGTTGTTGAGGCATATAGAACCAAAATGGGTAAAAGTAAGGGAATTTCAGGTTTCTTGTAAGATTCTGCTATCATAGTTCATGAATTCTCCAGAACAGAAATAAAACTATGCTATGTTGGCATGTAGAAGAGGTGGTGTAAGTAATACCCCAGCACACGGATGGAGTTTCTTGTCTTAGGAAAACTGTGGTAAGAATTTTTTCTCAAAATTCTCAAAGTTTTAACAATCTAAATTATTAAATTAACTCTTGGTCTGTGGAGCCAAAACTTTCAGGAACAGGGTACCGGCATGAGGGCTTGTCCTATACCATGAGCTTCTTGAAAGCGAAGGGGATCAATGTTAGCTCTTTTAGATTCCATCACCAAACTCGCTCGCCATCTCTTCATTAAAATAAAGTAATAATCTCTTTTACAGTCTCGGATTCTTTCTGCAAAGGTCTCTGGAATGATTCCACATTGTCTAAAAAATAGCCACAGTCTTATCTTTCGTAACTGGCTTTTGTGAAGCATGGACTCATTCTGTAAAATGCAATATTTAAATTTTGAAGTCATATATCTAAAAGGTAAATAATCCCTAACACCAGTAATGTTTACAGCTGTACATTGGTTTTGAGGTACACACACCATCTCGCAGAAAGGGACAGTATTCAGGGCTGATTTCCCATAAAGTACTTGCCATTGAAGAGTTTTCTAAATTTGAGTTACTACTGACCTAAGCCTCATGTAAATCAGTGACCTAGAAAAGTTTCATGTCCCAGTACCAATTAGTTCTCACTGCCTGTGTTGCCTTGCTCTGGCTTGGAGCAACTGACATTTTGATGCAATTAGAGGGCACCCAGATCTGAAATGCACTCTGTGTGGGTATTCAACAGAGTTGAACTTGTGTGCTTCAGCCCATGTAATAAAAGCCATCAGGGCAGCCCACAAACTGTGACTGCCCCTCTTTGGGGGATCTAATAGAATTGACCCTGTATATTGACAAAGATTGAACTGCCTCTTTGCTAGAATTTAAGAAGCACACCATTCTCCATTCCTGAAGCTAATCTTTTAAGGATCTATAAGAGTGTTCAAAACCTCTACAGTCAGTGACAAATTTCTGTGTTAACTTATCAAGGCCAATGTATAGGTACAGATCCTTGACTAAGCCCAGATAAGCACATGATATAATTGTAAATCATTGACAGGTATAATGTTGTTTATAGAATTGAGCCTGGGATTTATTATATTCCATTTTGAAGGAAAAATAAGATCTAATACAGAACAAGTTATAGAAAGTAGGGCTATTTGTCTACAGAGATGACAGACATGTCTTGCCAGGACACCAAAATTTAAGTTCTTGCTTAACTTGAGAGTGTGTTTTTCCTCAGGGTGCCAACAGTGAAAATGTAAATGCTAAAGTACAAATGAGAGGGGTTGTTTTGTTTTGCTTTGTTTTGAGTTTAAATTTTAAACTCCTATTATTGTAGATGCATATGATAACACATGAATTTCTCAACAGTGGTATTACTTACTGCCTTTGTAACACTACCTGTGGCTTTATTAAAACACTGCCCAAGGTTTGAAATCATTAACAGACTCTTGACAGTACTCAGCATTGATCTTAGCATAACAAGAAGCATAAATTTTCTCTAGTACATTATTTTGCTCTTCTTATTGCTGATCCACATTTTTCACTTTTAAATTCATAAATTAGGAAAAATCTAAACATAATTAAATGTAATTTTAATTCAAGTAGGAATTAATAACAAATTCTGGTTAAAGATACTCCTCTTTTTTTTTTTGTCAAGTGCCTACCAAGTAACTCTGGGGAAGCTACACAGAGGCAACATAAAAGTGAATTGAACATTGCCCTCCGAAAGATGAGGGAACACATTGTTTGAAAGACTATTCACCCTCCACAGATGGTAACAGCAACATTCACTCTCTCATTATGTCTCCTGCAATGTAACTTTGCCACTCCTTCAAGGTAGGGTTTAATTTCTCATCTATTATATTGGTGCTGGCCTTAGTGACTTGCTTGACTAAAAATATTCGGCAGAACTGATGATCTGTGATGTCTGAAGTTAGTTTATAAAATGTCTGGAGCTTCTGAAAAAATCTCTTGGCACACCACATGTTAGATGTCAGCCCTAGGAATCCAGTTGTAAAGTTGTGAGAAGCCTTGGCTCAGAAGATGACTAAACACCTTGCATTGTCCAACACTGTGCGGGGCCCAACATGTGGGAATTTCAGTGTGAATACTGAGAATGCCCTGGACAAACCAGGACAAGTTGGCCACCCTAAAAGAAAAGCTAGTAGCAGCAGCTCTGAAGACGGTGGGCTCAGCTGAGTTCCCAGCTGACAACTAGCGTCAGCCAGCAGTGATGCCAATGAGTTATCCTGGATGGATTCAGTTGACACGTGACTGCAACCTCATGAGAGACTTCAAGGAAGAACAACTCAGCTGAATGCAATCAGTGCAAAAATCCTGAGAAGTAGTTATAAATTATTTGGGGGGCAGTTTGTTGATTAAAGATAATAGAAATAATGGTACACAATGCCAAAAACGTGTGATTATAAATTACATTTATAATGCAAGTCACTTACAATATAAGGTAAAGGTAAAGTGCCACATGGAAGATTGAAGTACCATATTATCTCAACAGAGAAATGTTGATTTTCACTGAAGGGACAAAAGTGATCAGTCTAAGCATTTAGAGGGAAGTAGCATTCACAAAGACTTGAACATACAGAAATGGAGATGGGACAATGAAAGTAAAGCATTGTAGATACAGCGAACAGTGAAAGAAAAAAGATAAAACTGAGAAAATAAACTAGAACACAGAAAGAATAAGGGAATAGTCATAGACACAGAGAATGGACTGTTGGTTGAGGGCAGGAGCTGGGGGTGCTGAGTGAAAAGGGTGAAGGGATTAAGTACTACAAATCGGCGTTTACAGAATAGTCTTGGGGATGTAAAATACAGCATAGGAAATACAGTCAGTAACATTATAATAACTGTATGGGGTGCCGGGTGGGTACTGGAAATGTCAGGGGATCACTTTGTAAAGTATACAGGTCATCCAAGCACTCTGCCACACATATGAAACCACTACGAAATAATATGAAATGTAAACTGTAATTAAAAGATAAAATTTAAAACACTAAAAACATAGTGAAAGGGAATAGTGTAAATTAATGTGGGACTCATAGGTCAGAAGACTTTTATTGTACTTATTTAGAAAGCAATTGAATGGCAGGCAAGTTTTAAATCGATGAATCTAGCAGCGCTGTCAGGACTAGATGGGATCCAAGGGAGGAGCTGAGAGTCCCACTGGGAGAGCATCTCCCCCAGCACCCTGAGACTTAGTCATGTGAACTATCATCTAACAGTCAGAACCGGCCAAGCATTACAAGTAGGAATTCGCATTTTTCCTGCTACCGCTTTCATTAAATTTTGAAACTAAGAGGAACAGCCTCTAAAGACAAAGTTCCATATGCAAAATTCTTCAAATCTTATAGGAAAAAAGTGAAAGTCCATTTGAAAAGCAGGAAACTAAAACATGAGTATTATTTGACTTGCATGCATCATTAATAGATGTGGTAACAGATTCTATTCTTAAAGGTACAAAGCTTTCTATTGAAAGACTGGCCTCTTTTCTGTGTAATTTTTGTTCTCTTTGCCTTTTCCTATTATTATATGGCTCTGACTTTTCAAAGCAATATTTTACTACCTCTTGTCACACTAGGTAAAACCTTCACAGCCAGTATATTTAGAAGGTCATTTCTATTATTCTGTCTTTCAGTCCAGAGAGTGACACCCACAAGAAGGTTTTCTGCCAGCACATTCTCAGAGCTTCAGTTGAATTCAGGCCATGCTGCAAATGTGCCCTGTCCAGGTTTAGCATTCAGAGGACCATGTCTGGGGCACTCCATAAGGCTGGGTAAGCCTTCCAGATATATATCAGGTCATTTATAAGGTTGACAGCCACGTTGAGATGATGAGAACTAAGGAAAATATAAACCTAGAGAAATACCGTAAAACACATAACGTCTCTTAATCAGCTTGTCATATGCTTTTGCTCATATCGTTTGGGTTCTGTGTCTCAAATAAGCAATTGCATTTTAAAATAGTATAATGCTGACAGTACTCATGCTAGAAGGTTGTTGAAAATCAAAATCTGAAATCAAATGTAAAATGTTCCACAAATTCTAATTACCAAAATTCATGAAAACAGTAGATCTGATTGAATGGGACACCAAGAGATGTATGACACGTTGTAACCGGAATAAATGTTGTCAGGAAAACTAGAGGTGCCAGAACAACACCCCACTTAAAGGTAGTTAAAGTTTGCTGAGGATAAAACCAATACAGTTCAGAGTGAGGAGAGCATACAGCTGGAATGCAACCACACACAGAGTATGCCCTGGTGGGTTTTCCATTTCCAGTCAGCACCGTCTCTACAGTTTATTTTTCCCAGTGGCTCCTTGTTAATCTGCACAAGATGTGATAAATACATTACGGAACAGTCACCATTGGCTGAAAAGGACTCTAATGAAAACTAGTAGGCATTTGTTTTTAATTAAAAGATAATACATCTTGGGCAACAAGTAAGTATTTTTAGTGGATATCTTAGAAGTAAATATCTTTAGAAGTTATTTTTGCTTTTTATTTTATTAAAAGCCACAACCGTCTTCCACAAAGTGCAGCCTGATTTGAGAAGGTGATTGCATTCAGCTTCACAGAACGGCGTTCAGGTGTTATCTGTCATTATCACAATTTTTCACGTGGAGAAACAGAACTGCTGGTAAGTTACATGGCTTGTTCAAGATCATACGATTGATCTCAAGCTGAAGACATGCTATAGGTTCAGAGAGTCCACCTCTTATTCAGCTTCGTGGAGCAAATTCAAAGACAAAATCCGAATAACGTTAACTCTGTTAAATTCATTCTTACTGCAGTTTCCCACTTTTGCAGTTTATTTGCATTTATCTATCTAAAGGAATGCAGGACAGCAATTGCGAGTAAGATATCTACACCCCAGAAGTTAATTATACTAGCTGATATCCAAAACAATTAATATATTCAAACCAGAAAGGCCACAGTAGTCGATATGAAGAGTTAAGCTTTGCATTTGGGCCGCCCCGATATGAAGCATGATTCTGCCCTTCACTTGATGTTGGATCTTGGTCAAATATATGTCTTTTCTCCATTTTGGTTTCCCCACATGAATATAGGGCAATAATATTTATTTTGAAGAATTAAAGCTATGTAAATCTTTTTTCTAAGAGATACTATAAATGTTCAGAAATAGTGACTATTAATTCTTATATTTTGAATCTGTAGAGGAACCAAAAAGAATTGTTACTGGAAATCTTTCTATATATAACTCATGCTCAATAGGGCATGGTAACGCCTAAGACATTCAAGGGGGAAAAGCATATACTTTAGAAAACATGGGAATGGTTAATGTATTTTTTATTCTGAAGTATCTATGTTTTTGATAATGCTAACTTAATGATATCTATGTTTATTAATTATGCCTTTAATAATCAATGATATTTAATTAAATATTATCACGTGATGAAGAAATATAGAAGTTTGTACATGCAGTGGCTGTAGCAACATGTTAAGAATGACAAGGCATAAATTATACAGTCTCATATTCTGCTACAGCTGTACACTTTTATTGATTTTGAAGAGTGTGAGCAAGTAATTCCACTATAGTAATATTCTATAAATCCATCTTATTTCTGCATGGAAAGTTGAATGCCAAGTACACATACCAGGAAGATAAGTTTTAATTTTTGTGAGTGAAAGGAGAAAATGAAACAATTTTAAATGCACATAAACCAAACTAAAATATTCCAAGTATTGAAGCCCTAGCCAGAATATCAAACTTTAGGGGGAAAAGTAATTCAACCTTTTTTTTTTTTCAAATCTCGATCACTTCAGTTATGATATAGTTGATGTCATTTCATGACTAAGATTCAGTGTTTGAATTGAAAATATTTAGTATGGGATCAGATGAGCTGAAAGGGCCCTTATTCAGCATTCAATTACAAGCCAGATTGAAAATAAATGAGGTAAAAGGTCAAGGTCAGACTGAGCAAGAATTTCTCCATCATATATAATTTCAGTAGTGGTTTGACTTTTTAAATGCTAACTTGTAATAATGTACATGCTTCACATGATTTGAAGAAAATGGGAAGACCTCTTTACAAAAAGTATATTTAAGCACCAGTTTGAGAATACGATAATATAAAGAGTCTTTTGAATTCCTTTGAGTGTATTCAATCCCCCTTCAGTTTATGCAATGCCTACTAGAGCCTGACTCAGCAATAAACTAAGATACTTGAAGTCTGATGTCAAAGTACCTTGCACTTAAATAGCAAGTTAATAAATCACAGATAATAGAATCACTAAGCCTTGAGAACTTCAGAAAGTATGTAGTCCAATCTTCTGTGTTTTACTGAAAAGAAAATTAAGGTGTTAAGTGTTTAAAAGCACTTTTCACATCTATCATCTGACTTATTCTCACAGTAGCTTTGTGAAGTAGAGACAAGGTAACTAGAAAAACAAAACTGAACATCTTTTACTGGGTCACTAGAGGCAGCAGAAGACTTGGGGGACACTGAGATTTGAAAGAGGGACAGAACACCCAGAAGTGTCCATAGGAGTGAAGTACAGATCCAGGAATAACTACAAATCTACAGAAGACTCCCAGAAGACAATCAGTGTCATGTCCAACAGCTGTGACATTATGAGCTTTGGCATCTGTGGGGCAGAAGTTTATTTACCTGAAGTGGAAGAGCAGAATGATGTGGACTAATGGCGAAATTAATAACTGAAGTCTTAGATGGTCCAGAAATATACCCCACAAGTTAAAAAAAAAGAGGGGGCGGGACATTTGCCTTTCAATTGCAGCTGAGGCCCAAGGTAGCTAGGAAATACATTATAGATATTTAGAGTTAAGTAAAACATGAATATGAGGCCAGAATCATTCTATTAGTTGATGACTTTGGAAAAAATAGTTATCCTCTCTGGGCCTCTGCTTTTTGTTTATAATAATAGCTTCATTACAGAATTGTGAGAATAAAATGAGAAAAGTAATGTCATTGTTCTGAATAAGGGCTTGGGAGTACATAAATGATCAACACAAAGAAGCAATTATTAATATTAGTATATTTTACAATATAATATTTTCTTGAAAAAAAGGAATCATTTGTTTGTTTTCAAGTGAGCTCAAACCTGAGATAGGGAGATGGGTCATAGGCTGGGGATTTTTCTGGTGACTTAAGTGTCTTTATCTGAGGTCATTAGAGACAAACCAGAAAGCTAGGTTCTTTCCTCCAAAGCTATATATACTTAATATATATTATATACCCTAATATTATATGTTATATATTGTATGTATAATGCATATGATTTCCTTTTGCTATCTACATTTCCTTCAACCACTTTTTAAAATTTAAATAAAATCCAATTGTCTTGATATCCTCAAATGATCGGTTAAATGAAGACACAAGTTACCAGTCAGATACGCTACTGTCAATCTCAGTTTCAGGGAAACTGTTGTTGCTTGTGCTAAAATTTCTTATTCACTGACAAAAAGGAGGCTCTGGCATTTACTCTCTTAATGCCTCACCTTCTGGTAGCTATGCAAATTAAGAGGTAAATGCTGAGTCACCTTGGACTCATTGCTCTGGACATCTTCCCCCTTCCTAAAAAGAATATTTAGGTGAACATATAATGTTCAGAAACCATGGGACACCTGGAGAACCTCTTCTGATACTTCTGTATGATGTGTGCTGTTTACTCCCCTCTGCTGCCTTAGAGTTTTTTGTATCAGTCATATATATTCATTTATTTAACAACGACAACAAAGCTGACTAGGCTGAAAATTCCTTGAAGGCAGAGACTGTCTCATTTATGTCTATGCCTTCAGTATTATCAGGAGTGACAGATACCTACTAGTTACTCAAGAAGTAGAAGTAGTTACTGTATGTTCAGTTACCATAAGATGCTTTTCATTTCCAAAGCATTCTGAATATTTTTCTATAGCTTTCATACTATTGTATTCCACAACTGGTTTTATGAAATACAGAGGGAGTATCACATGCAGTGCCAGATATTGTAGATGGGAATACCAAGGAAAACCTGCAACATTAGTTTTGGGACAAAGCTTTAACCAACGGAGCTACCAGGTTAGGGCCACAATGAAAGATTTTTATGTACATTATTAAAGATAGGCATATGAAGAAATACATTTAAACCTGAGAAGAAAATCAAAATAGCCCCACATTTACACTAAATGGATATTTGTGCTCATTTATTTAACCCTCTGCAAGGAAAACAATCATAAAACATTTTTTAGACAAATGACATAGGAAAATTCCCCTAATTTTTGAAAGGATTATTTGGGATAGTCAATAAAACTATGTGGTTATTTCTAATGTTTACTACCGAAGAGTAGAAGCTCTTGATAGCTCAAATAAAAAGTTGGCTATAAATCAATACAATGAATTAAAACTAGTTAAAAGGAGTGTGCTATGTATTAATAACATTCTAGAAAAGAAATACAAAAATCCTAAATCCTAAAGAATATTTGCAATTGGGTCTTTCTATGTAAGTAACACAGGATTAGATTTCCTAGTGAGGATTAACAAATTATCCCCTGTAAATTTCAGACACTGGGATTTTAACACTAATAGCATTCATGCTTGGTCCATTCATAGTTTTCTAATTTAAAATATAAAACTGAATCATAATAATCACCCAAGGTCACATTTTTTATTAAGAATGAAAAGGGCACTCACAGATAGCAGGCCGACAGCCTGTGGGGTTCAGAGGGTGGAGGGATCCGGTGAGTTAGGAAAGGGCTCACGGACCTGGACAATGGTGTGGTGACTGTTGCTGGGGGTGGGGGAGGAAGGTGGGAGAAAGTATAATGGGGATAAGTGCTAATGGAATGAAAAAAACTAACATTAAAAAAAACCCTTGACTCCTCTCTGATACTAATTACGTGGGTATTGTTCACCCCTTTGCATCTCCACAAAAGTTATCTGAAAAAGAAGTAAAGGGATGGTAACAGCCAAATTTGTTGAGCACAGTGAAAAGATGTGTAAAAGGAAGTTTAGAATGAATATTAAAGGGCATAGGTCAATAACAAAAATGTATTTTAAAGTTTCCTGTGGTTCATTTCCCACTAAGCATGGATAATTATAAATTGGCTCATTTTTTATTAATCATCTAATGTTCAGTGTTAGGAAGAATATTCTGAAATCATATTACAGTGAGTCAGTCTCTTGTGAGACTATAACAAAACACTGAACAAAATACGTTTGTCTGGGAGCATCTTTTATTAAAGAACCCTATTTCACTTAATCCCTTCACTTATTTCACTCAGCCACCTACTCCCCCGCCCACTGACAGTTGTCAGTCTGTTCTCTGTCTATGAGCCTGCTTCCGTTTTCTGTTCCTCTATCTATGAGCCTGTTTCCATTATTTTGTTAGTTTCTTTTATCCATTAGATTCCACATATGAACTCATCTGTTTTTTTTTTCTCTGCCTGGCTTAATTCACTTAGAATAATACCCTCTAGTACAAATGTGATATCGCATTGGGTAAGATATCCTTCTTTTTTATGGCTGAATACAGACAACAGCCCAGTGATCACCAGAGGGAAAGGGGAGAGGGAGATGTAGCGGAGGGCGAAGGGAGTATAAACGGTAACAGAAGGAGACTAGACTTTAAGTGGTGAACACACTACAATATACAGATGATGTACTACAGACTTGTATACTTGAAACCTATGTAACTTTATTAACCAATGTCACCCAATAAAATCGATAAAAATGTACATAAAAGAAAGCCCAGATCAGTCATATTTATAACTTTGTTTTCTCTTTACTTGTATGTCACTGCTATATGTTCAATAGCCTAAAACGGATTCCCAGGGACTCCCAGATAATACTATTTTCAGCAGCGTCCAGGGAACAAAAGAACAGAAGTATTTGAATATTCTCAATTTAAAAAAGAGAAGAGTATATGCCACTTACTCGAAAGGATTATAATAAAACAGCTATGAAGTACGCAGATAAGAGTAAACAACGTGAAGAGGCTAAGCTGGAAAAATCCTTTCTATTGGTTTCAGCAATGCAGTGAGACATATGATGACTCAAGAAACCAACAGCAATAAAATTCAATTTCAACCTGACACTGCCTATTGATTCACAAACAAGCTTCATTCCTGAATCCTGGCTGACAGCAGCTGGACAAGCCCTGTCAAATACAGTTTCCACTGAACGTACATGGAAAACTTTTTCTTTAGAAACAGCAACACTGAGGTCTTCTTACCAAGATTCAAGGTACATAAGTCAATCAAATAAGCACCGAATACAGTATGAGGGAATGAAAGAGTCTGTTTTCTCTGTTTTCCACTGAATGTGCTCAGTTTATTCTGTCCATACAGATTTTTACATTCAGGTCACACAAAGAGAGCATCTAAGGGTTCCATGTAGGTACTGATCAAAGGAGGCAGGACTCACCATCTCTCAACCCAGGTCCTGCCTCTTCCTGGATATTACCTTGACAAAAATAAGTCCTTACCAATAAAATAGGCAGAATAGCATCTAATTCTCAGAGCTCTTGGGAAAACAAAACTCAATCATATAGGTGGCTTCAGTTTTCTTAAAACAGCAGCTAATTTTTTGCATACAAACACTAAATGTGGTTTTGAAGTTATTGACCACATGGAACCAATTGTTTGTGTCATTTCTTTGTCTTCTCAACTGTAGTCTCAAGTCCTCTAAGCTTTCTTCAGAGGTTGCGTTTGTTTACTTTTAAGCCACTTTTATCTTTGTGGTTTCCTTCTTAGAATAAACAACTGTATACCATTAAGAAGGACAGAGGTCCCTAACAGTATTGTTAGTGTTAAATGCAAGGGCAAGAAGACAGACTCTCCAAGAAGCTAAAAACCACTCTAAAAACTGTATGATGGGTATAAAATAAAATGTAGAGTCATGCATTTATCAAACTGAAAAGCTAACAGTAATTATACATCACTTAAATGAGAAATTGTCATTTTTTATGAAATACAAATATTGGA
Source organism: Glossophaga mutica (assembly GCA_039655065.1). NCBI lineage: Eukaryota > Metazoa > Chordata > Mammalia > Chiroptera > Phyllostomidae > Glossophaga > Glossophaga mutica. The sequence goes on from CM077308.1 coordinate 29,537,892, forward strand.
AGTTCCAAGAGCCACTATACACCACTACACTCTTAAAAAAAAAAACGACAAGTTAAAAATGACAAGCAAATGATATAGGACATTTAGCTAAACAACAAACAAATAACTGAAGCTTCTAAAAGCTGTGCTAGCATTTACACAGATTCAGCCTAAGATAAATTTAGATGATTTTATGTGTTTGTAAAGATGTACGTAGAAGGAGGAAAACAAAGAGGGTCTATGGTCATGTAGGTTTGAGAAATGTTTTGTTAATAATTGAAGTTAAACGAGTCTGATTTTGTTTTTACTTCCTCCTGTGTGCTCCTACTCATACTAAATTTCCAACATGAGGATATAAAATATACAGTATTTTCAAAGTTGTTTGACCATGGAATCCTGTTTCAACAGATACTTAGTAGAAATAGGATTCTGAATAATACACTGTAGAAATAAGTCTGGCCTCATTTTAATAATCCTTCTACATTTTCAATACTCTGATGACCACAATGCCTTTAGCAAACCACTGTAAAATCCTAAGATTCCTTTTATGCAACAGGAAAGCCTCATCCTTCCAAAACAAAATGCTTCATTGTGTTCTTATTCCATGAGATGTAGTGAGAAATAAAAACATCTGTTTAGCCGGAAGTAACCAGAAACACTCAAGAATTACGGAGATAAGTGTATTTAGGAGAATATCCATACGAAACTCTCTTTGACTCTTAGCTAAACCTCAGAGGTAGTGAGATATTCAGCAGTGGCGTAGTCTTCCTGTGTTCCTTGAATAAACACCATACAAAATCACAGGTCACAAGTTCTTCACTCATATCACACAGTTTTAGGTTATATGATTATCATGTTGATTTTGTTTGTTAAAGTGCAATGTGCGTGTATATTTTGTGTGTGTTTTCATAACCTCTGATTAAAATAAATTTTGTATTTACAAGGGAAAGGATCCTCTGCAATCACCAATGCATTTCCAGACCTCTGCCTGCACCTGTAACCAAAACAGAGGCTTAAATAAATGACTTCTGAGTTTAGTCTTCTAGCCTGTCTACATCAGGACCTAATTTCCACTTTTGCAATATGCCTATGGCACACCATATAATTTGCAAAAAAAAAAAAAAAATTCATTAAGGAGAACTTTATGTAGGCAGTAGCGTAGATGCTGCAGATACTTCTGTCACGACAGGCTCTATCACCAAGGAGTCCCTGCTAATTCTACCCCCCACAGACCAGAATGCATGTTAATTACTAAGATGAAGATAATTGGAATTTAGTAACTTCTCTTAGGAGATCAAAACAACTGTGAAAAGCCATTATTGCAACAGAACATTACCGAGGACTCTGATCATGAGAAGTTAAGTCTTTTATCCCTAGTTAACCACTCAGGGAGCAATCGGTCAGATGAATAATTACAGAATGGGAAGTGTCCCGCTGTTTTCTTTTCTGGTGAACAGAAAAATAATGGTGGTCAAATTCAGCACAAGAGTTGTTAGTTAAATATACAGAAAAACTTTCTGACATATCAAATACTGGAGGGTAATTGGATATCATGCTATAATTTAGGCCACTAAAGTGGGCAGGAGTCGGGAGGAGATGGGATTCAAGATAAGATAATAGGGGTTAAGAGATTTATGGGGAGGGGTGGACAGAACACAAAAAGATGGCAGGTTTCATTTGGTCTTTCCAGACAAGTCCAGAATTTGGTATCCAGATGGTAGAACCTTATTTTGCTCACTGACTTATCTCCAATATTTACAGAGTCTAGCACATGATAGGCACTCAACATATATGTATTTGAATTAATGAAAGAACAAAATAACAAGTAAAAATAATTTAAATACAGGCCACACTTGAAATTTTACTAGTCACTCCTCCTAACATTACAACATGCTTTATTTTCTTTCTAAAGAAGTTTAATCATGACAAAGATGAAGAATGCCTGCTTTTCCCTTACTAGGGAAAAAAAATCTAGAATTAGAGTTTGGATATGTTGGGCATGAGGTGCCAAATAATCTGCTCCTTGGTTATTTGGAATACTAAAAGTTAAAATGAGACATTTCATAGAAACAAATGATACTATATTTCCTGATTGGTTTCTTACACAATCCAGGTATGTCCCAGTGTTCCTGTTCCTAAGAAATATGCTATTAGACCTATCTTAAAATAGGCCTTCTATTTGGAGGCTAGATCACTGTGTATAAAGAAAACCTGTTGACAGAGTAGAGAATACAGGGAAAGCTAGTTCCTGGTAACTGGCTAAGAAATTCCATTTTTGTGCTTGTTTTTAACCCTGATATGAGTTAAAATAGCACTAGGCAATTTATATGTATATGTGTGTGCATGTGTATATATTCTAGAATAATGATATAACTCTGAAGTCAAGAAAATAAGGCCAGAGGACAATTAAGAGCTGGCCACAGACAAATCCATGAGACCTCTTGTTAATATCCTTCTTCGTGCCATTGCCCATTGCCCACCTTAGTCACATCTGAAAAAAATGGCTGCATGTGCTTGGTCTTATGGCATGTCCTGTCTTCTAGAACCCTCCCCCAAATGTAAATATCCTAGTTTTACATATTCCCTTTCGTTCTCTCATTTACTAACTTATAAGATGACTCTTCATACAAGATAAGAAAATTATCAGAAAAGAGAAATAAATCAAACTTCACAATCACCAGCCTGGATTAAAAAAAAGAAAACCTATTGGAATTAAGCATCCATTTTTCTAGACCACTGTGTTGAATGATAGTTTCAAATTTAACAGAGAATGTAACAGTAATAACAGTGTACACTTCCCCTGGACATCTCTGTGATGCGTCAAGTAAGGGCGGGAGGAGATCCATGTCTATGGAGCTCCCATTGAGTGCAAGGACTTGAGGTACATTCTTAAGAGCTACTTATTTTTATTTTACACAAAACATCAAATTGAAAGTAGAAGTTTGGATTAGTGTAACTCATTTTAGAAAATCCTAAATCTAAATTTTACAGTAAAATGTCAGACACATCTCCCACCTCCTGTGATTTTAATAAGTTTCTATTTCCACCCATCTCTAGATTCTGTCCTTTGGCAGAAAAATATCTAGGGATCACAGTGAGCTGAAATACTACTTTAAAAAATAATATGGGTATTGCCTGTCTAAGACACACTTGAAAAAGATACGTGGAAAAATACTACATACAAATAAACTATAATTAGATGATCTGTTAATGACTAGCATTGCTCCAGTTAGAATAAATCAGAATTGCTTATTTCTTTTAAGAACCATTTTATGAGCATTATGTGGTAGAAGAGCACAAAGCTTATATCCCCCCAAGTGAAATCATCAAAACAGAATAATGGCTGAAGCTCAGTAGGAAACATGTCCCGCATGGTTTAAAGAGAACATGCCTTGAACAGGGCTTGAATACCTGCTGCTCCAGTGACCTGCTGACTATCGGGTGAGTTGACTCGACTTTCTGAGCCTCAATTTCTCATGATGAAACAGTACATTAGCATCTAACATCTAATGTGACTCCTTGTGAGGATCAGATGAAAAATGTGCAGAAGCACTTAAGGTACAGCCAGATATATAACAGATACACAATACAGGTTAGCATACATTTGTATGTGCCTGTTACTTTCAGAATATGGTGCATCTGCTGCATTTTAAATGCAATGTAGTGTTTAAAAACTCACGAACTAGGATTATTGGTATGCTTTGTTTGTTGTTTTTATTTTAATGACAGCATTTTCTTCATCATTAAATGAATTTAAATTGTTATTTGTCAGTGAAAAAGTGTACATCCAAGGATTAAGACATACTTTATTTCCTTTTTCAGAAATACCATGATGCTGGCTTTGTGTATGCAGGGTTCCAACTGGCTAGAACTTGGCACTATGCTGCTTAAGACTAAGGTGCTAAAATGGCCTCAGGTTCTTTGAGAAATAGATGTATAATTAGATTTTATGGGATTTTTCAACATATGACATCTAGGAAAAAGTAAAATCATTAAAACTAAAATGAGTAGATTTCCAGTTATATTTTTCTCATAATTTATATGGCAGTAAAATGAATAATAGTGATTAAACTTTTACTAGTGGAAAGACTTATAGTACTAGAACAAAATTCCCTACAATATAAAACAAAATTCTTATTAACCATATATAATACATTGATGAATGCATTTTGCTAATGAATACTTTTCAATTCGTAAACATGAAATAAAATTTATAATTTTTATGGAAGTCAAATTAGACAGCCTTATTAAGTGTATAGGACCAACACTAAATGTTGAATAATTCTTCAGCTGTTTATCACATTTGCTATAAACATGCAAGTTGTTTTTTTTACTGAACTCATTCTAAATTTTTTGTTGTTTTGTGAAAGGAATATATTTTTTCAATGTAAGACTCAAGAAGTGTAATTCTGAAGTGATTAACATGGAGCTTTTGCTAATTAAATCAGGAGAAAGAGATTTAGTCTGACACTGTTAGGTGCTCAAATTAAGGGACTGTCCTATTGCATTAAATAAAGTGCATTTATCGCAAATAAACTCTCAGCCTCTTTTTTGATATGGCAGTCAATATAGGAAAAAAAAATGAATCTTCCCAGTATTATAGACAATAGATACACAGCTGTTTTACTTCTAATTGTCTAGCCTACAACTTTTGAAACCATTAGAAAGGATTTAAACAGTGTTGTCCTTAAGTGGCACTAGAATGTAATAAAATACAAAGTAAGTTCCTTCTCAGTAAGTTAATTGGTCTCCCAAAATTGAATAAAGGAAAAGAATTTGAAGATGTATGCAGAAACATCTGTGGGTTATATTCAAATATCATTAAACATCAGGAAATCTTAAATCTTCCTAAACAGAAAATAACAACTAGACTATCTGTTACTTCTTCTAAGAATCATAGACAAAACTGGGTTTTTAATAGTCTTTAATCAATAAGTTTTAATAAATTTTATTTACTAATTTATTCATAAATATTGTATAACCTATTTCATGTCAGCCAGTAAACTGCATACCATGAATATAATAGGCAGACACAGTTCTTGCCTGCAACTCTCTTATATCTAATGTTATAAGCTATGTTTTGAGATAAGTATAGTCTTTATCACATTAATAGACTATCGTCTAGTATAAAATATGTACTCAAATAGTATTTATGAATAAATTAACAAGATACCTAGCAATTTCTAATACATCATTTTATAACTTTAACCTAAATAAAGAAGTTTTTGATTTATTAATATTGGCACAATGTTTCTTAATATTTTCTAAAGGGATAAAAATACTTACATTAATTGTCTTCACCTAATATTCCTGACAAATGATTTTCTTTTTGATGTATTTATCTTTGTATTCTGTTGAGGTTTCCAACTCACTTCCAAGTAACCTCTAACTGCTGCTACTCAGTCTACTAATGAATATTTCATCTGAACTACCTAACTTCTAAACAGGCAAAAAAATTAAAAAATCATATGATCACACAATTGTTTTATTTCTATCACTATTCAGTAGTTGACTACATGGGTTTGTCGAGTATGGATTTATAAAGAAAAAATTAAAAGTTAAAAACAGAAGCACTTTGAGCATTTACAATAACTTTGCCTAGTGCAATTCTGCAAAGACAGGCTTTTTGGCTCTACAGAAACAGAATGGAGATTATAAAGTACCTAAACTGCCATGGTAGTCTTGACACAGCTTAACACCTGTAGGCAATTGTGTCATATCTACAAAGTGAACTTCTCCCATCTTTAAACTTTCAAAATGGTCACCTGATATTTACATTTTAATCCACGCAAGAAGGGTTAATCTGTCAAACTGTATATAACTTATGGGTTGTAGTTATAAAATGATATAAAAATAAAAAGTTAAAATAATCACATATGCATTGGGTGCCAACACATTTTTATAACTTTCAAAGATTCTTCCATTTCTTATTAATTTAATAAATCTGCCATACTTTTCAAACTCACATAATCAAAATTTTAATATAGAATTAATAGAACCTTTGACTATGTTATATCTAAGTTTTGAAATGAGAATTTATACCAGGAAAATATAAGAATGTTTTATTAAAAAGAGATTAAAAGCCCTGTATTTAGAATTAGACAAATCTGGTTTCAAGTCCTAGATCAGCCTCTTAATGATTAGAAATGAGATTTCTGGTTACCCAAAATACATATTATCTCTTTTCTTATTACAAGGATCCTGAGATTGTTGTGATAGCAAAGCATGAAGACAAAAAGCTATATTATGACCCACATCACATATTTCTGAACAATGAGATCTAAGTGGAAGTTGTTGCCTGAACGGTTTAGAGCAACAAGTATAAAGGACTCATGGACAAAAACTATGGGGGGTGGAAATGGGAGGAAGGTGGGGAGGGCTGGGGTGGTGGGCTGGGGCGGGGTAAAAGACAGAAAACTGTACAATATCAACAATTAAAAAATACTGATTAAAAAAATTAAAAAAAAAAGAATTGAAATAACAGCATTTGTTTTGACATTGTCCCTTTCCTTTCTTCCTTAAGAAAACACAATCTGGTAGCTTTTTACTATGAGGAAAAAAGTTTTTACATGATGGTGATGGCTGAGCTATTAGAAAGAAGTCCAGAACCCTTACGGCACTGTGGAGCTGACATCCCAGGCCTGGAACGATGATGACTTCCTCCACACTTGCCAAGATATGAGCAAAATAAAAATTCTTACTAAATCCACTGTATTCCAAGTTCCTTTCTTGAAATTGAATGTAATTTCTAACTGACAATCTAACTGCATCATTACACGATTATAAATCAAAATACCTGTGAATTTCAGTTTTTCTATTAATAAGGAAGGCATAATAGCAATAATAATTTCATAATTGGGAGGGATAAAATTAAATTTAAAAGCTTTTAATTAAATTACTGATTATAATGCATACCACAAAATTTATATTATGTCATGTTTATTAAAAAGTTGTTCTTTTTACTCTTTGTGCTTTTTTATTTTTTTTTTTAGATTTTTTTTTTTTTTATTTGTCTTTAGAGGGGTAGGGGAGAGGGAGAGGGAGAGAAATATCAATGTACGGTTGCCTCTCATGTGTCCCATGCTGGGAACTGGCCTGGCAACCCAGGCATGTGCCCTGACTGGGAATCGAACCGCGATCCTCTGGTTCGCAGGCCCGCGCTCAATCCACTGAGCTACACCAGCCAGGGCTCTTTGTGCTTTTTTAATTTTATATCTGATGAATCAAGGTAGACATTCAGATTTTTGATCAATTGATTACAAAATAGGATTTTTCTTGTATTGTTACAGTTCTTTCCTTCTCTCTTTTTTTTTATTTCCAACTCTACCAATACAGCTAAGCATTAAATGCAGAATTTTAAAGACATGCTATGCCCCTGGTACATTGGAAGACATGCATAATGAACTTCCTTAAAAGGGTTGTTCTTTTCCCCACACAACTTGCGCTAATTCTACAACCTTACAAAGTCCCCTGAGTGAAAATTCTTGTTCACCTCAAAATACAGAAAAGAATGTTTGTGTCAAAGTCATGTGCACTAAAGTTTTCAAGAATGCATAATTTAAATGGATTATAAGCTTTATATGAGAATTCATACCTTACAAACAAATAATGTTAGAATGTTGATTTTTAAAAGGAATTAAAAGATAGACCTGTATCACTGTAGGAAGCAGCTGATCTTTTTTTAAATAAGGAATTATGATATTTATCATAGCAATGTTGCTAATGATTCAATAGGCAATTTTAAACAAAATCTAGCAAATTATATATATATATATATCTCAATGCCAAAAGCATGGATTTAATTGTTATGTGAAGAAATATATCATTTATTCATTGCATAAAGGGTGTTTTTTTCTGTAAACAGAGTCATCAATTTATTTATGAAAATGTTTTAAATTAATTATACTCATTATCATTATATTTCTAATAACCACCTAAGTTAACAACAGGTTTTTTAAAATATTTATAGCTACTGTGCCAAATAATCTGTCTGTATAAATACAGACAGATTATCTTTCTTTCTTTTTCTTTCTTTCTTTCTTTCCTTCCTTCCTTCCTTCCTTCCTTCCTTCCAGGTAGACTAAAATTTTTCTATGATTTGTTGGAAAAGAAAATTGTTATCTTAGGGTTTTTCTGGATGGCTTACTTCCATTTGCAATTTGGGTAATTTTTGATTTTCATTTTGTCAATTACTTTCAAAGAAGCGATTTTTGATTGTCAATTAGGCATAATCTGTTCACGTGTTTCTTTTTAACAAATCTTTATGATAACTTCAAATCTGATGATGACTTTTCCCTATCTCCCTTAAATATATAGTATTCATTTAAAGTAAATAGATTATAGAAAAAAATAGTCCTAAGTGAAAGCTGATTGAGAGAGATTAGCCAGTATGTTTAACCAGAAAAATGTGATGGGGAAATTAAACTCTCTTAAAGTAGAGTTCCATGTATGTCATTTTTGATTCAGTTAGAATTATTGAGTAGATCTTAAATTATAAATATGGCGTTTTTATTGAAATATAGATTGATAATTTTTTGAGTGCAGGGATCCTGTTCAACCAAATTTTGCATCTTCAGCCCATAGCATGTTATAGGAAGACTAAAAAGGTGACAGAGAAAAAACTGTAGAAAAAGTGAAAGGTAATAAATAGACAGGGAGGCAGCCCTGCAAGGAAAAGAGAAAGGTGGAGAGAATGGAAGGTGTTGAAGCAGTGACCTGTGGCGATTAGAAATACCGTAAGCAGCAGAGGATAAACGTCATCTTTAATGCAGGCTCTTATCTTAACAGACTTTGTGATCTTTTTCTCTCAGTATCTCACTTTTTCCTTTATACAGTGGACAATAGAATTTACTTAATTGGGTACTTTGTGAACTAAATGGATTATCAAGCTAAAGTGCTTAATACAGTATCTAGTAAAGAATTAAAAAAACACTCATACATGTCTATTACTAATATGTGGAAGAATATAGTATACAAATCATAAGTCGACACTAATTCTATCCTAAATCTGTATTATGAAGAGATATCAAGACCAAGTCAATAAAATATGATAATGATGTCAAGTTAAATAGACTAATAAATACCAAGTTATTTTACTCAAAATATGCAGCTCCAATAAAAATTCCAATATAACGATCAACCATGCAAAGACAGAAAAAGGAATAAATTACCAAATATATTTGGAAGAAAATATGTAGGGTCATGATGGGCCTTAAGAAAAGTGGAGTTAGACAGTGCCATGATAAATTCCCTGAGAGTTGACCCTTCCATCTCTCCTTCCGTCCTTCCTTCCTTCTTTCCTTCCTTCTTCTTTTTTATTGGCCCACTCTCCAATAGGGCCTGAGTTTCTCTTTGATCTTCTATATTTAAAAAGGCAGGTCTTTGAGAAAGACATTCCTGAATAGTAAAATCGAGGAGTCATGAGAATATTTACATCTAAAGGGGCGGAGAAAGAGTTTACAATGGCAAATTTGTAAAATAAATGCCCTAAAAAAAGACATGTTGGGGCATATAGCAAAATGTGAAGGGATTAAGAAATATAACTTGGTAGTTACAAAATAGTCATGGGGATGTGAAATAAAGCATAAGGAATATAGTCAATAATATGGTAATAACTATATATGGGACCAGGTTAGTACTTGAAATATCTGGGGGACCACTGTGAAAATTGCATGATTGTCTAACCATTGCGCTGTACACCTGAAACTGATACAGAATAATATTAAATGTGCACTGTACTTGAAAAATAAATTTAAAAAAAGATGAAGTGAAATAAAAAATAGTCTAAGCTTCCGAAGATGCGAGATAATTATGGAAAGTTCATGAGGAAATGACAGAAATACTTTAACTTAGCAAAGAATTATCTAAAAAGTAATCACCTAGACCACAGGTTGCAAACACAAGGCTCGAATCTAGCCCTCCACCTTATTTAATTCAGCCTGGTACCTTGTTCCTACCCAGTGGCAGAGCCAAGCTCTTGCTTAACAGTTAAGGAGTAGTTACATTTATACAGTCTTAAAATTGCATTCGGCCCTTTGAAGGCAACTGCAAGGCTGATGTGGCCCCTGGAGAAAATGAGTTTGACACCCCTGATCTAGACAAACTGAACTTTCTCAACCTGACTAAACTTTTGACAGGTTTCTTCCTGACTATATGTCCCTAACATGTCTTTTCTAGGGCATTTATTTTACAAATTTGCCATTGTAAACTCTTTCTCTGCCCCTTTAAGATGTACATCTTCTCCCTGCCTCCTCAGTTTTACTATCCAGGAATGTTTGTCTCAAAGACCTGGGCATAATCTCTGTGAAATGTTATCATCAAGGAAGACAGCAGCCCTATTTTCTCCTTCCTGTGGGAAGGTAGGAGTATAAACGTGTTAAGGACCCATCAGCAATGTATAGATGGCCTAATAACATTGACTGGTCTCCTAACAATCTAGATCACCCCAGTGTTTAAAACCTCTCTTGCTTTTTGCTTCTTTAATTAAATTTATTAGGGTGACAATGGATAATAAGTTTGTATAGGTTTCAAGAGTACAGTTCTATGATACATCATATGCATATTGAATTGTGTGCTCACCGCCCAAAGTCAAATCTTCTCCCATCACCATATATTTTGCCCCCTTTACCTGCCCCTATCCTCCTTTCCTCTGGTAATTGTCTGCATCTATGAGTTGTTGTTTGTTTGTTTTCTTGTTTGTTCATTTGCTGCTTTTAGTTGTATATCCCTTTTGTTTCAATGGGTTGAGTTCTGTCACTCCTATTGCTAAGAAAGTCTCCCTTTGACTATTTAACTTGGCCAGTGTGATTTTTCTTTTACTGTAATTTCATTAGTTCCCAAGAATATTAAAATTATTTATTTTTCTGAATAGCAAAAAAAGTAAGCTTATTTTCTGTCTCCCTCTCTCTCATTCACATGAATCATACAGAGAGAGAGTGCTAACAAAAAATAGGGGGTGGGAAGAAATGGGGAAGATCAAAAAAGGAATGGAAGGAAGGAAAAAAAGGAAGGAAGGAAGGGGAAAAGAAAGAAGGAAGAGAAGAAGGAGAGAAGGAAGGAAGGAAGGGAAGAAGAGTGAGAGAGTAACAAAAGAAAACAAGCAAGTTCAGAAACAAATTAAGAAAAGAACATGGCTGGACCTAAAGGGTGTTATGCTAAGTAAATTGAGTCCAAGAAAGACAAATGTTATATGACTTCACTTATGTATGAAAATTAAAGAAACAAAACAAATGAAAAAATAATAAAAAACAATCTCATAAAAACAGAGATCAAACTGAGGGTTGCAGAAGGAGGAAACGAGGTGGGGGAAATGAGTAAAAAAGGTGAAGGCAATAAGTCAATAGTATCATGAAGACTTTGCAAGACAGTATTTTGAGTACATCGTAAGACATATAAATGTGAAATCACTGTATTGTACAACTGAAAAGAATATAATACTGTATACCAACTATGCTTAGAAAATAATGCAATTAGATTTAACAAAAATTCCCTTGTGTAATAAAATATTGAAATGAGATAGGGTTTTTCTACAGTTTCTAGTCCTAATATATACATCCTTGGGAATATTAATAAGGAAGCAAAATATTTTGTCCTTGATGACTTACATCATAGAAGATGAGGAGATGGACCATTTTGTGTGCTGAATATTTTAATAAAACCTCCCAACTAATCCTAACTAGCTAGCAATATATTGACTATGTAAATTAATGAAATATAACAGTACTAAGTGTGAAGTCAAAATAGAATTCCTAATTACCACACTAATATATAAGTGCCAGACAATAATAATAGTAGTAATAATAATAATAATAATAATACCTACAGTTTCATTACTATGATAGAAGTCTTTCACATGCACCTTTAAAAATCACAAAATCTTTGGGAAGCCCTGATTATTGCTATTGTTCTACAAGTTTTAAATAGAAGTTTAGACAAGAACAAAGAGTTAGTAATTTCAAAGCTGAAATGTAAATCCAAGTAAATATGATATCCAAATTCTGAGTTAGGACACCATCTTTGAGACCACCTAGGTGTTAGAGGAGTTTACAGAAATGAGTATTTGCAATATAAGGTACTTATATTTAGCGCTCTTTGTATTCTTATGTATCAATATTTCTCTTTTAAGATTTTATTTGTTTATTTTTAGAGAGAAGGGAAGGGTAGGAGAAAGAGAGGGAGAGTAACATCAATGTGTGGTTGCCTCTCGCACGCCCCCTACTGGCATGTGCCCTAACTGGAAATCGAACTGGGCAACCCTTGGTTCACAAGCCAGCACTCCAATCCACTGAGCCACACCAGCTGGGCTGTATCAATGTTTCCTTTTTGGACATCCTTCTACTTTAAAATAATACACTTAAAATATTTTATTTAAAAATTTTATTTATTGATTTTAAAGAGGGAGAGGTAGAGAAAGACAGACAGAGACAGAGAGACATCGATTCACTGTTCCACTTACTTATGCATTCATTGATTGATTCTTTTATGTGCCCTGACCAGGTTTCCAACCTGCAACCTCAGTATATCAGGGTGGCACCTAACCAACTAAGCTCCACTGTCAGGGCAGTTTATTTTTATTTATAATAATTTTACTTTTTATATACCTATTTATTATCCATTTGTCATGACTTAATGTTATTTTATTTTATTGCTTACATGTTAGCCTGAAACCAACTAAAGAATGTTATAGCTTCTCTCGGTCTTCTCAGCGTCAGTAAAATTTGTGTCTGTGGAAAGACAAATACTGCATGATCTCACTTATATGTGGAATCTACAATAGTGAAACTCATAGAAGCAGAGGTAGAGTGGTGGTTGCCAAGGGCCCGAGGGGAAGGTGAATGAGAAGGTGATGGACGAAAGGGTGAAAGTTTCAGTTATGCAAAATAAATAGATTTTGGAGATCTGCACAGCACAGTACCTATAGTTAATAATACCTCCCTCCTTTTGATATCCAGCGGGAATTGGTTCTAGGACTCCCACTGCAGACACTGAAATCCTCAGATGCCCTTTCCATAAAATGCCATAGCATTTGCATATAATCTTGCATATCCTCTTGTTTAAATAATCTCTACATTGCTTATAGCACTTAATACAATGTAAATTCTATGTAAATAGTTGTTATATTGTATTGTTTAGAGAATAATCACTAGGAAAACAAGTCTGTGTATGTTCAGTACAGACACAACCATCATGGGCCTAACTACATGGCACATAAAAGCAACAATGTAACATTTAAAAAAACATTTCCCATCAGCAGTTGGTTGAATCTCCCAATGGGGAACCCCCAGATGTGGAGGGGTCAACTACATTATATTTCAGATTTAAAATTCGTTAAGAAGGTAGATCTTCTATTAAGTGTTACCACGCACATACACATACACACACAATAATAGTAGTAAAAGGAAAGGAAGAAACTTTGGGAAGTGATGGACATGTTTATAACCCTAACTGTGATGGCTTGAAGGATGTGTACTTATCCCCAACATGCAGTTATATACATTAAATGCGTGCAACTTTTTTACATGTCCATCATGCCTCAATAAAAAGGTTTAAAAATGAGTCTCATATCTAAGGTGTATCTTCTTAATTCTAATTTATCTCTGTGATTAAAAAAGAAAGGAAATAACATTTTTCTGTGCAAATTTTAGAGAAACAAAAAGTATTGTGTGTCTTTTGATAATGGGAAACAACCCAATCTAAATTGTGAATGACTTCATCTAAGATCTCTGATGCAGAACGGATATCAAGTTGCCTGACAGATTATGGACTTCACCCTTCAATTTTGATTTTAGCTTTTGTATGCCACCATCCATGCACACAGAGGAGTTACAGGCATGATAAACTGTGAAAAGAAAATTGGCTCTCCATGGTTTGAGCATTGTCAGATTTAGAAATACACTTTGCCCTTTCCATTCTGCACTGAGCACTTTTGTATTTACACAAAGAATAATGAATCCACCCTGGCCAGGTAATCAGGGGCTAGAGTGTCATTCAGCCATGCCAAGTTTACAGGTTCAATCCCTGGTAAGGCAAATATAAGAATCAAATAATGCATAAATAAGTGGAACAATAAATCAATGTCTCTCTCTTTCTCCCTATAAAGAAAATTAATTAATTAAAAAAGAATAACAAGCTCAATATTTATGGATGGCAAAGCAGGACTGTAATGAGTTTTCAGAGTAAAATTTCTTCTGTTTTATAGAAAAAAGGATATAAACTGAATGGCTTATGATCTGCATTACTATAAGTTTACATAATATAATAAAATGGCAAGAAGATTGGTAAAATCAATATAGATTATATTTTTAAGAATTTACAATGTTCTAAAAATTGAAATGATTTAGTTCATGGAAGATAGTTGTACGGTAAACCTCATTATATGTTTATTCTATGTAGAGTATACATGTTAACCTGACATCATTACAATGTTACTACTGTGCTCTCGTGCCATGGATCTACCATCAGTCTTGATCTCATGTGTTTTCTCCAATGGTTATTCTGTGTACATGTGTTAATCATTCTCCAGGATCCAAAGATTAAAAATTTACATAATTTCTTCACTTGTTAACATGGAAATAGAAGACAGCCATGTACAGTTTCATAGAGAGCGGTATAGAGCGACTTGAAACACTGGATAACCACTGCTCTCTTCTAAAAGGGATAATGAAATTGTAATGGGAATTTCTATGCTGAGATTATCTTCCTGGGAATAGTTTCTTAGAGAAAAGTATAGAGAAAATGGAAACATATCATTCTGACCGGAAAGTTTGTGGCTAATAGTCTAACAATCGTATGTTGTGGTTTCCCAAGCTCAGAAAATGGATAAAGCTTTCAAAAGCCTGATAAAATCAGTAGAAGTTACAGAGAGACATAATAGTTCCTACTTCAGTAATTATAGCTAAATAATAAAAACAAATACATGCCTAAGGCAATTTTATGTTTTTGTAAATTTAGTCTTAAATTATGCATCCATGTTGATTTCCCAGGCACCAAATTACCTATTAACTTGTTTATTGATTTACACTAGGGATACCTAATACCTGGCTTAAGGGATTTGACTCCCCATTGTGCACCCAACTATATGCCAGAATTACTTAGTATACCACCCTTGAGGCAGCCACTAACTCTAATTTGGAGCTAGCATTTGAGCTAAATTTATTTGTTGTGATAAACACAGGATTCAGGCAGAGAAAATATAAAGATACATATGTCTGTGATACATATGTACATGTCTTTCCCAGGATAAGGGGCATCCGCCAGAGGAAAACCCTGAAAGGCTGTCTGGATAAGCACAAAGACGCTTTTGATTTTGCCTTTAGTAAAATCTTTACTAGCTCAGAAACACCAACTAAAGGAAGTCACATTCTTATATATAATAAGTCACAAAGCTCTTGGAGTTGACATGTGCCTTTAGAGATGTAGTATCAAACCTTTGATCAGATGTATCTCTCCTCCATAACACCACGAAGAGTGGAATTCCAGTTTTTCCTAAATATCTCAATAGCTGGGAAAATCACTGTTCCTTCTGGCAACCCATCTAAACTTTAAGCAGCTTATGTTGGTAGTTCCCCCCGCCCTTTGGATAGAATAGCAGTCTATTCCTCTGTGACTTTCATCTCCCATCCACTGATCCTATTTGTCTCTGATAGACCTCCACAGAATGACTTCTCTTTCTCTCACATGTTAGCTTTTTCAATATCTGAGCGTAAATTTTTACCTTCCGTATTACATTTCATGTCTCCTTTAGCTTTTAGGATTTTAGGTAAACCCTTTCCTATCTAGCCTTAAGTTGCCTAGTCTATAAAAGATGCATAAAACCATTTAGTAGTAGAATGCTTTATATATGAAAGTGAGTGGGAAGTTTAGAGTCCCATCTATTGGCTTCCCCACAGGCTGTCTTAGAAATCCCTCAGGCAAACGTATCTGTGGAAGTCAAAGGCTCCATAGGAAACACCTTGAGAAACACAAAGACATGTGGATGATAAACTTTTATTTTAAAGTGAAATGTCTATTCATTTTGGTCATTGCTGAAGAAAGCTTTAATCCGGCTGGTTCTCTTCTGAATATGGGTGATGAATCTTTAATACATTTGTTGAAATGAAGGCTGTCTTCAATAAATTTCTCATTTTCAAAATCAGTCAACTTCAAAACTGCATGCAAGATATGCAAAATTGTTTTACCATGAAGGTTCTTTTTCTGCCTTTGTTAGGGAAAAAAATTAAATTTACCAGAAATAATCAACCCTTTAATAATACAGTTAAACATTATATGTTCAATGACCTGAACCATGGCTGATGCAAATGTCAGGTGTTGAACTCATTCAAAAATCCATTCTTGCATATAAAAATGGCTTTTTATTTTTTTATTAAGATTTTATTTATCTTTAGAGGGGAAGGGAAGGAGAGAGGGAGAGAAATATCAATGTATGGTTACCTCTCATGCATCCCCCACTGGGAACTGTCCTGCAACCCAGGCATGTGCCCTGACTGGGAATCGAACCGAGATCCTTTGGTTTGCAGGCCCATGCTCAATCCACTTAAAAATGGCTTTTTAAGAAAGGCACTTACTTCCTCAGACCTCTGACAAGTCTATGAAATATTGATATGTTTCTTTATAAGCCCTCCCATGTTACTGAATGAAGCAAGTACCATCAACATTTTCCATTCTGATTCAATGTGCGAAAAACTACAGCCAAGTAATGTTGCCTATTTATTTGCTTCCTGTCTGATGTGATTTAAATTTCAGAATAGTTATTTGTATACAAAAAATCACATTCTACTAACTCTTAAGGCTATTGTCTGAAGTAAATATGTGTCAGAATGGTGATTTAATGGTTTAGCAATTTCTCAGTACATAAATGATGATAAAATTTTGAAATACAGAGTGAATAATTGTATAAAATACACTATTTTTGGATGAGATGGAACTATTTTTTAATTGATTTTATAAAGCAAAATCATTACTAGCACAGTTTAAATTAAGAGAAAACAAACTTTAAAAAATATTGACTCCCTATACTAAACCATTTTTCTTTTTCCAAGAGAAGTAATTATACCAGCAATTTATGTACTCATGCAAGACCTATCAGTTCTTTATAAATTGCTAATATTTTTCAGCAGCTGTTTATAATTAACATTTCAGAGGTGGAATGTGAAACTATAATAAGAAATTAAACATATCTGAGATCAGCATTACAACTAGAACATAGTTTCTATTTTCTTCTGCAATATTTCTTATTATATCATGTCATATGCCTTTTTATATACTTTGCTAGGTTTAATGGAATGTGGAGAACTGAGTTATCTGATGGGAGAGGGAACTGTGTGTGATATATATCTGAGATCGTTACTACTCAACGTGTAGTCTCAGGGTGGCATCGACATTACTAGGGAGCTTGTTAGAAGCGTAAGATCTCAGGCCCCATCCTAGACCCTCTGAATTCAAGTCTGCATTTCATGAAAGTGTCCAATAGATTTGATCAACCAATTGATATATCAATCAATATACCTATGGATACAGATATAGATATATTCATTTTCTTTGTGCATTTAACCTATCTGAATCATATTTTATCAGTCTCCATTTAAAAATATCGTTGATATCAGTAATTTTAACAAAATTTGCAAGTTGTGGCCTTTTAATAGAACATTTTAATGATTTTATTTCTATTATCATAGCTTATGTTATTTCTGCTGTTGTGTTTATGGTTTTCTGGAATTTTGACTTCTACTTCATTTTACCATTTTTGAATGTCTATTGCTAAGCATTATGTTTGATTTCATTTATTTTTCCCTGAAAACGTTTACCCTACTTTTTTTATTGCTGTTCAAATACAGTTGTCTCAATTTTTACCCCACCATGGCCCCCCGCCCCACCCATCCCCACCTCCCACCCTTTGGCTTTGTCCATGTGTCCTTCATACATGTTCCTTGATGGACCTTCGCCTATTTCCCCCATTATCACTCTTCGCCTTTCCCTCTGGTTACTGTCAGTTTGTTCTTTGTTTTCATGTCTCTGGTTCTACTTTGCTTGCTTATTTGTTGTGTTCATTAGGTTCCACTTATAGGTGAGATCGTATGGTATTTGTCTTTTAATGTCTGGCTTACTTCACTGTAATGCTCTCCAGTTCTATTCACACTATCGTGAAGGATAGGAGCTCCTTCTTTCTTCCTGCTTGTAAATGTACCATAGTTTTTTTGATCCATTCATTTACTGATGGGCCCTTAGGTTATTTTCAGCACTTGGCTATTATAAACTGTGCTGCTATGAACATTGGGGTGCATAGGTTCTTTTGGATTGGTGTTTCAGGATTCTTAGGGTATAGTCCCAGCAGTGGAATTGCTGGGTCAAAGGCAGTTCCATTTTTAGTTTTCTGAGGCAATTCCATACTGTTTTCCACAGTGGCTGCACCAGTCTGCATTCCCACCAATAGTGCACTAGGGTTCCCTTTTCTCTGCGTCCTCTCCAATACTTGTTTGTTGATTTAGTTACATGGCCATTCTCACTGGTATGAAGTGATATCTCATTGTGGTTTTAATTTGCATTTCTCTGATGACTAGTGAAGCCGAGCAACTTTTCATATGTCTCTGGGCCTTCTGTATGTCCTCCTTGCAGAAGTGTCTCTTCAAGTCTTTTGCCCATTTTTTATTGGATTTTTTGTCTTCCTGGAGGAGAGTCATGTGAGTTCTTTATATATTTTGGAGATCAAACCCTTGCCCGAGGTACATTGGCAAATATGTTTTCCCATACGGTTGATTCCCTTTTCATTTTGCTGATGTTTTCTTTAGCCGTGTAGAAGCTTTTTAATTTGATAAAGTCCCACTTGTTTATTCTTCACTTTATGTGCCTTGTGTTAGGGAATTGAATAACTGCATATTTTAAGTTATTTTCTTACAATACATAATACATTTAAGGTTTATGATATACATCTTTGTAATCTACTTCATATTCATATTAATTTAATTATAGTAAGGGATAAAAACTACCCCTGGGTGGTTTCATTCTCTCTTCCACTTTGTGGTGTGGTATTATTATAGAAAATGTCTATATATGTTATAACATCAAAATGACTGCTATAATAAATTATTGCTTTGTATAATCTCATGTCTTTTAAAGAAGCTGAGAGAAGAACACAAATATATTTATACAGTTTTTCAAACTTTCTTATATGCTATCTGTGGTTCTCTTCATTTCTACATGTGGATTCAATTTATCACCTGGTTTCACTCACTTACTCCAACATAGCTTTATTCCTACCTCTCTCATTAGTGTTCTGATTGTCAAGTCTGTGACATTTCCATATGTCATATGCATCAAAATATAATTATATAGACCTTGTTTTGTGTAATTTCTTTTTAAGTCAGTTGGTAAAAGGAAGATGATATATGTAATTATTCAGGCTTTTATATTTACCTTCTTCTTAACTTTTTTTGTAGTCAAGTTAGCAGTTTTGAAATAGCAGAAACTGGAAATAATTCAAATATCCATGAACAGATGACCGAATAAAGAGTTTATTCCATCTTTATAGTATTTCCTCCTTCTCTTTAATGTGTGTACAGATTAGAATTCCTGTTCAGTGTTACTTTAGTATTTCTTTTAAGGCAGGTCTTCTAGCAACACATTTGCAGTTTGTATTTACCTGGAATGTGCTGATTTCACCTTCATTTTGGAAAGAATTTTGCTGTATGTAGGATTCTTGTTTGATAGTTTTTTCTTTCTTTCACCAATTTGTGTATGTTGTAACAAAGCCTTCTAACCTCTATTGTTTCTGATAATAGAGCTTTTAGTTTCATTGGGGTTACCTTGGTGGTTTTTTCTCTTGCTGTTTTGGGGATTTTCTCCTTATCTTTGGCTTTCAGCTTTTTGACTATGATATTACTGGATGTGGGTCTATTTCTATTTATCCTACTTTAAATTTGTTAAGCTCAGTAGATGTGCATATTGATGTTTTTATCAAATTCAAAAAGTTTTCAGTCATTATATTTCTTTTAAAATATTTTCTCATTTATCTTCTCTTTTTTTCCTGGCACTTCTATTACATGTATGTTGAAAGTGCTTACTGGTGTTACAAATATCTCTGAGTCTGTCTATTTCTCTCCATGCTTTTCTTTCTCTCTGTAATTAACATTGCATAATCTCTATTTACCCAGATTTAAGTTTGCTGAGTATTTTTTAAAGCCACAGTTGAGACTTGCTGGTGAATTTTTGTCATTTAGATACTTTTCAACCCCAGAACTTTCATTATTTTTTTGAAATAATTTTCCTCTTTATTATTATTCACTCTTTGATGAGTCAGTGTACCATTTTTTAATTCTTTCAATACAGTTTTGATTCTTTGAATATGTTTATAACATTTGCTTGAAATTTTTGTCATCTATGCTCAACATCTAAGTATACTCAAAGGCAGTTTCTACTGTCTGCTGTGTTTTTCTTTGTATGGGCTATACTTTTTCTATATTTCTATGCTTTGTAATTTTTTAAGCTGCTGTTATTGTGGAAACTGGATGTTTCAGATAATTTATATAGCAATTCTTCTGTATTTTATTAATGGATCTTATATCTCTTGATGAAATGAATTATTCCTTTATTCAAATATGATTGATGAATTTCACTAGCTAAAGAACTATTGCTTAATAAAATTTTAGCATTCCAAAAAATAGTTTATGAATTTTTCAGTTTTGAAATTATAGGAAAAAAATCTAATATTTGATCCACATTTCTTCACTTAGACTATTAAAGTGTTTTACTCTTCTGTTGGTATTTGTTTAGAGATAAAGTACTTGTCATTTTTGTTTTACTGTTGGCATTTTTCCTGCATACATGTTTGTAATACTTCATATTATTGAATTTAAAACTTTTCTTCTAGCTAGATTATTAGTTTTGTCCTTTAAAAATATTGATATGGCAATTAGTTGGAACTTCAGAAATGTGATCTCAGTAATCTTCCACTATATAACTGATAGTATTTTCCATTCCCTTTCTGTTAGTACATTATTCAAGAAAATGTAATCAAAATAGACACTTCTTTCTTGATCTTCATATACTTTTTATACAAGAATTTATTTGACTATTTACCCTCCAAATACCTACCTTGGAGTTTCATATGTGCTCAAGAATGATAAGTAGACATCCCTCAGTTCCCTTCACTTATCTGCATGGTTTACTTTGAATCTCTTTGGAATCTTAAGCATCAAA
Source organism: Glossophaga mutica (assembly GCA_039655065.1). NCBI lineage: Eukaryota > Metazoa > Chordata > Mammalia > Chiroptera > Phyllostomidae > Glossophaga > Glossophaga mutica. The sequence goes on from CM077308.1 coordinate 29,559,060, forward strand.
GACAGTTCTAAAATAGTTACTGTCTCCAAGTCTTTTCTTGTTTTCGTGAATCTACTGTTCCAGGTCCTGGCATATGCAGCAAGTTTTCTCATCAGCCAGGCCTGTGCACAAAGTTCAGAGGATGATACCTGGCTTTCTCTATTGTCATCTGTCTTGCCTCTAGGTGACAAAACCAGTTGTGTGGCAGGGATATATCTACCTATCTATCTATCTATCTATCTATCTATCTCTCTATCTATCTATCTATCTATCTCTCTATCTATCTATCTATCGATACACACACACACACACACACACACACATATATATATATCCCTGCCACACTATATATATATATATTTTTTTTTTTTAATTTTCTTACCACGCTCTGTAAGGGTAGAGGTACACTGAAATAAAAAATATTTTGTGAATTCAATAGTCTCACTGATTTCTCTGTGCCTGTTCTATCTCCCAATTTTGGATCACTAAATTAAGTATATTAGTAGGACTTTACCAGGACTCTTTGAGAAACCAATTCCATTTGGATTACTAGACCTAGTTTATCTTAAATATACATACTTACAAAATTGTAAGAATCAATTAACAAGTTTTATCTTTCATAATCAAAATGAGAAAATACCCATTGATTACTCAATCCACAGAGGACATTATCAACTAAAAAGATTTGCCGATATTATTTAAATAACTATGAATACATACTTCTGGGTAAAAATTTGATTATTGATTTGCTTCTTAACTAAAAGCAAAAGACTGATTACCCCTAACATGCTCTACCAGGTATAGTTTCTCACTACAATTCTGACCAGCTATGAATAATTGTCCTATTTTGCTGAGACTTCTGGCATGGGAACTGCAACTACGCTGCTCTTTCTGGAGGCTTATACAGAACCAGAGTGAACTATTTAATATAAAAATGTGCCTGAGAATGTCAGCTTAAAAAAAGTTATTTGCATGACCTGTTGAATTATTTTACATTCTTTTAACAGTCCAAACAGAACGTGATATTTTTATAATAGTAATTTAACGTCTTCTTTTTATAACCTTAAATCCTAACTTCAGGGGTATTAAAAACAAGCTTTACCGGTTTGTGACGCAGTTTGTGCTAACATCCTAAAATCAGGTGGCTAGGTGTCACATAGTACTGGTTTTATTCTTTGAATGAGGAAGAGGAAAACTCAGAACTTAAATGTTTCCAATTTAGAGCCTCCAAAGTGCATTGAAAGAGTTTACAGATAGAATACAAAGCTGTGGAAAAACTATACAGTCAAACCTCAAACCCTAAATACTTTCGAATCTTGAAGCAAAACTAAGGGGAGGCAGTCAAGTAAAGAAGCTCTAGCTCAGTGGATTTAAGATCAAGTTAACTATTTGGGTTTAACTTGAATCTTGACTTGAAGAGCTAATTTACCTCCCTTCAGGTTTCATTTCCTCTTAAACATGTAGTTTATTTTAGAGACTAAAATATATTTCAAATAATCATTATTCTGCTTCAAAAAGATCTCCTCTTATAGAGTATAGTTATAAGTGCACAATTTATAAAATAAGTAAAATAGAGTAAAATTATAAAGGAACTATCCACCTTTATGGATATAAACTTTTTAAAATTTCTATGTTCACCATCCATTTGTTTTCTCATCATCTTCTATTTTACTATGCTAACAAAGAGTTGGTGGTTTCCCTGAAATAGAGGGTAATGTAAAATAACTACCAGAATAATACATATTTCATATTATTATGTTGCTCATAAGAGGGCTATGAAGAACTATGAAATATGGGAGGTATGAAGTGACTGAAATTACATGGAATTTGACAGAGCTCTACTTAATCTTTCCAATACCGTAGCAAAATTATCCCTGACTTACAACAGAAGAACTTAAGGCACACTAACATGGGAGATCCATGAGATTAGAATCATTTTAAGTTCACTTTGTATCTCCAAAATTAAAAGAACCCCTGTGTGTAGAAGATGCTCAATAAATGAGTTTAATAAATTAATATTCCACAAAATGTCTTCAATGTCATGGAATATAAGTGTTCACTTTGTCCTATTCCATGGGAAGAAACTCATTTTTTAATAGAAGTATATTTTAAGAGTTATGTTTTGATGTTCTTTTATATTCTTCACTTGCTTCTCTGACTTATAAATTATTCTTCCCAATTTCAAACAGGAAGAGGAAATGGTTAGACCCATCTTTGTACCTAGCTTCCACATGCCTTATCCTGTACGTGGATAGAGCATCTTAGTTTACACATGCAATTTCATCTCATTTCACTTTTCCAAAGACAAAGTGTTTGATCAAAAGGTGATTAATCAGCTCCAGTAATACATTGACCTTATGTTGAATCCATCTCTGTAGCTAGTCTGCATGAATACAGCACTTTAATTTTAATTACTTCTCACCTTCCTCTTAGGCTCTCTAACGCATCGCTTCATCATTTCCTATCTCGTGACCTGATTATCAATTACAGCCTTTCTTCACTGGTCACTGTTGATGGATTCTTGCCTTGGTTCATCTACTGCTAACTCCAAGCTCTCCTATACCTGGGTTTCTTATTTTCTCTTTCTAGGACTCATTTGTGAGATCAAAGCCTCACCCTTGGGAAAAAAAGGAAATTAAAGTGCAATGCATCTCTCAGGCCCCATGCCTTATTAAATAGGTCACATTTTCTTTTGGAAATGATCAGTGAGTTAATAACCCAGACTCCTGACACATCAAACAAGAGTTACAGTATCAGTTTTGAGTTCGTTACCGTCTCTCATGTTATGCTATAAACTGCACTGTCCCCATTGCATTGTGTATTGCATTTAATACACAACGGCAATGTTTTTCAGTGTTTCCAACACTTCCTACAAAACACTTATTTTTCATATTTTAATTCTTTATATAACCCATTCTGCAAATCTGTGCTTTAAAACCTTAATCCCATTTTTTCATTTCAAAAAATCAGAATGAAACAAATGTACACACTCCACATAAAGCCACATTCTTCTCTGCATTTTACTTTCCAACCACATGTGATTTCAGCTATTTCACTTAAAAACAAATGTAGTATTTCACAGGCTTTCCCATCCTTTTAGACTGCCTTCCCTGCCTTTCCATGGCAAACTGCATATCTTTTAGGACCCAATTAAGACACATGCAATTTTAAGGCTGTCATCTGTGTCAAGTTGTTCCAGCTGCATCAGTCTCAAGGACAGTCAAGAGGAACAGGCTTTGGATCCTATTACTGCTGCTGCAGTGCCGGAACTCAGATTCACTATATGTAAAATGGGGTGGCGTTACAGTACTCATACCATTCTTAAATGTACCAAGAGTTAAGTCTGACTTACTACCTTGCCTGTCTTTCTTGTTCCTGATATTTAGTTCACACACCTTCCGCGAGTTTTCTAAAATGTAAATCTGCCCTTGTGTCAATCCATATTCTTTCGTTTTCATTTTTTAATTTTATTTTAATTGTTGTTCAAGTACAGGTTTCTGCCTTTTACTACCATCCCAGCCCACTCACCCACCCCTCCCCACCTCTCTCCCATTTCTACCCACCCCCCTAGTTTTTGTCCATGTGTCCTTTATATTTGTTCCTGTAAACCCTACACCTTTCCCCCTGAAATTCCCTCCTCTTTCCCCTCTGGTCACTGTCAGTCTGTTCTCTATTTCAGTGTCTTTGGTCATATTTTGCTTGTTTATTTGTTTTGTTGTTTAGGTTCCTATTAAAGGTGAGATCCTATGGTATTTGTCTTTCACCACCTGGCTTATTTCGCTTAGCATAATGCTTTCCAGTTCCATCCATGCTGTTGCAAAGGGTAGGAGCTCTTTCTTTTTTTCTGCTGCAAAGAATTCCATTGTGTAAATGTACCATAGTTTTTTTGATCCATTCACTTACTAATGGGCAACTAGGTTGCTTCCAGCACTTGGTCAATCCATATTCTTTTCGATGAGGTCCCTTTGCTCTCAGAATAAATCAGGTAACATTTAAGTATTCAGCCTTTGCTTAAATTTCATTTATATTTACTTTGTAAAGCTATTTGTATTATATTACATATTTATATTTTATTATAAATATAAATTAAGTATACTTAAATTATCTATTTTCAGAGATGTTCTAATTATCAAAAATTATAATACATTATACTGTTACACATTTTGATGTGACGTTTTGTCAAATATAACCTTCTGGGATTTGCCCAATACTTCTATTCTCAGCCTGTTGTTTACAATGCTATAGTTGTATTACTTGTTCTGAAGCCTACCATTATATTTGTTCTTTCAAAAACTATTATCTAGATATGCAACTAATTTTATCATTTGCAAGACTGCCTTAATTTTTTGTTTGTGTTTCAGTATATGAGTAAATGTGTCTGATTTAATACCATCTATAAATGTAACAAGCAAGATTCCTTTCTCAAATGTTAAAAACTATTTAAATATTCAATAGAAAAGAACTTGCTTTTAACAAAAACCCATTTATTATTTTACTTACCAGTAAGAGATATCACCCATTAATCAACTTGATATATATCAAATAAAATAAAATGAAGTTACAATCTTATTTTTACAGGTTTTGATTTTGGTATTTTTGCTCTTGAGATTTATGAAAAATAACTATTTCTTCCATTTTTATTACTTCTTAATTTTTTTACACATGTTTGCTTCCATTGGACTGAAATCCAAGAGAGATTTTTATCCAGTCACTGCAGTCTAATGGTAGTCATGGCCAAAAAAGAGCTTGAAATACACATGTCACTTTGCTCATACCCATAATCATGCCATTCTCGTGGCACAGGATGTGAAAAAGACATATTTACATTCATTCACAATTTGGTGATACTGACATTTCCATTACATATTCACTTGCCCATTTACTAATTCAATAATATCTTTTATTAATTACCAGCCAACCACAGTGCTAAGTCCTAGAAGCAAGAGATATAGGAATCCCTGTTGTCATAACACCTACAGTCTGATTAAGGGCAAAGATAAGTGAGTAATTACAATACAGTGGAATAAATCCTTCAGTAAGGAGATCCAGGATGGAATGAAAGGACAGAGAAGATTCATTAGATGAGCCATCAAGGAAGATATTTTGAGAGAAATGTTAGCTAAGATAAGACTTGAAAAAATACGAGAAAATTAACAAGAAAAAGAAGGAGTGCAGGAGCTGGATGAAAACATCAAACGTTATAGAGAGAAATATTAGCAAATGCAAAGGTTAGACAGAGTTTGGAAGATTTGAGAAAGTGAAATTTGTACCAAATGGTCAGAGAGTGTGTGTGTTCACAATTGAGTGTTTCTGGATATATTTGTTTTGAGGAGGCAAGAAAGGAAGAAAGTGACATAAGAAAGGGTTGGAACAAAGCCTCATAGGGCCTTGTAAACTATAGTTAGGATAGAGATAAATACGACTTAAATCAATATTGGAATATGATAATTGTCCGTATGCTATTAGTTTTCTAGGCAAACTAATATCTTATTCTGTAGTATGGGTTGGATAGGATTTGATGTTATCATATTATCTTCTATTTTTCTGGGATGCTCTTTTCTATCTCTGACTTAATCCCACACATTCCTTGTTGTTTTCTTCATATGCCACATCCCTCATGACATCATTGTTTTCATTCACTAAGTAACTTCATTTTCTCCTCTCTGAACCTGAATAACATCTTTATCTCTAATATTCTATGTCCAAATCTTTCTTGAGATAGAGGTATTTGTAAACTTAGTTTCTCCTATTAGACTACATCCTTGAGAGAAAGTACTATATAATTATTTTAGCATCTCCCTTACAACACGATTTCATAAATTGTTAAATTGACAAGTATTATATGTCACAATGGAAAGTTAAGAAAATGTTTTTCAGAAAACTTTCACACTATAATAACAGACAGATACACAATGAAACATTATTTTCCAAGCTTTGAACCCTATGCGGTGTGGCAAGGGCAGAAATACATCCATTGTCTTTCTTATTAACTTCAAATGGTTAGTGTTAGTTTAGCTGATGCTATTGAAAATGCTAGTAAGCTATTTTTCAGTTGAAAAGGCATCATTAACCATCATATAGAGATTGAATAGCATTACACTAACTTGCAGGTAAATCACCCATGAACATAGACTAAAAGGACAGTAATCATAACCAATTTTGGATAGCATGTCTTTCTCAGGACACTGAGGTTAGCCACTGATTTGAATGACTCTCTTTGAACTGAGTGCACTGGAATTTTATAGAGTGTTTAAAATGGACTCTCTGACCTTGATTTTTAAATCAATTAGATGCCAAGGACTCAACTAGCCTATGAAGATGAGCAGGGGTAGCAGAGAGAGATTCAGTTCTGTTCTCTAAAATTTCTTATTGCTACTTCTGAACAAATAGTAATACAGTGTGAATACAGATGGCTGATTGGACTTGAAAATTTTGCCATTTAGAGATTTTACTTTTATACAAAGCTAAGTACCTATAAAATTATAACAACAACAAATTTATTGTGGATTTACTAAATAATATTTTAATTAATGTTTTCTTTTTTATTATTTTTTCTCTTTTTTATTGTTGTTTCAGTATAGTTCTCTTCATTTTCTCCCCACCACTCTCCTGTGCCCCACCCACCCCCACTTTGGAGTAAATAGCATTTTATTATAACTTTCCTTTTCATAGAAATGTCCTGAGTTCTGTATCTTTACAGTTTCCCTTCTGCAGATGAGAAAAACCTTCTTTTACATATTATTTTCCAATACTTGGTACTCTCTGATATATCTCCTTTAAATCTTCTATAAGCTAGGCTAAATCCTTTTAGTTTCTTCAGCTATTTCTAAAGATAATATGGTTAAAATGGCCTGATTAACTTGAATGGGCTCATAAGTTTTGGGTGCATAATACTTAAAATCCAGCACCCAAATCCACACAGCACACCAAAGAAAGTTTTTTCAACCAAGGAGAAGGCTTCTTTATTTTACTCTGAACACAGTGTGTTCCATCTCATAATAACTTAACAGTTTTCTGAGAAACCAATTTACAGTGATGTCTTACTACACTTATGGATAAGATTATAAAGCTGTTTTTCTAACCTGCTACAAGCAAAACTGTATGTCCCAGTTTTATAATTGGACTACCATTATTTATTATCCCAGTAAATATTATTGATTATCCCAACTGCAGAGCATGAATAAGATGAATTTTAGGGAGAACTTTAGGATTGGTCTATTTTCAATATAACTTCAACAGTTGTTAGATTCTTAACTCACCAGTCCTTATCTAAAAATCTTTAAACAGAAGATTCCAGTGCTTTATACCACAAAACCACAGAATTTCTGTATTGATTATACAGTGTCTGGCAGAAGTAACTCCTGTTTGAGTGTGGTCGGTGGGGTAATAATATGGGTGTAATGATTTATAGTTGTAATTTGAACATTTCACCTAAAATGCTTAAGTGTGATATTGTTATGTTACAGAATTACATGTTTATGATTTTGTAATAAAAAATTATGTAATAAAACAGGGATGGTAATGTGCCAGCCTTGTTTATAAGCAATCTTCAATAACTATTCATTAATACATTATTTTACTTTTTTTATTTTATTTTAATTGTTGTTCTTGTACGGTTTTCTGTCTTTTACTCCCATCGCAGCCCACTGCCCCACTCCCTCCCATTTCCACCCCCCTAGTTTTTGTCCATGTGTCCTTTATACTTGTTCCTGTAAACCCTTCCCCTTTTCCCCTGAAATTCCTTCCCCTCTCCCCTCTAGTCACAGTCAGCCTGTTCTCAATTTCAGTGTCTTTGGTTACTTTATGCTTGTTTGTTTGTTTTGTTGATTAGGTTCCTGTTAAAGGTGAGATCATATGGTATTTGTCTTTCACCTCCTGGCTTGTTTCGCTTGTTTCCCTCTAAGTATTTTTAATGCAGCCTATGGTAATGTCTTTTGAAAATAAAATTTAATCTCTAGATCTTTTTAACTCCTGAGAAAATCCCTAGAATTTTTGTTCAAATAATGTATGAATTCATTTATTTCTTAATGTATTATTCACTTATTTCTTAATGTATTAATTCACTTATTTCTTGATGTATTATCACTTATTTCTTAATGTATTAATTTGTTTATTTCTTAATACATTATTTTAACAAAAATTCTAGGAATTTTCTCAGGAGTTAAAAAGATCTAGAGATTAAATTTTATTTTCAAAAGACAGAGTAGGCTGCATTAAAAATACTTAGAGGGAAACAATTGTCTTATTATGTTTTACAAATCAAACTGAAGTTTTAAAATTATAAGCAAATCTTACAGGGTAATACTTCAGAAAATTATTTTTAACATGTATAAATATATTTGAGGATAACTAAGATTTTATTGCATTAAATTTAATGAGCATTTGATAAAATTACTTATTTCATTATAAGCATATAAGGTAATACATTTTTCAGTTTTACACCATACTCCACAGGATAGATTTAGAACCATATCAATCATAAATTCATAAAACAATGAAGAAAAGCAGCAGCTTATAAGATAATAGGACTGTCTCTCCCTATATAATTTCTGTTGTCTGCAATTGCAGTTTTCGAATTCTGGTTTTCACATCATCTCTTTTGGCACCTTAGTCTGGATATGGGAGTTAAAACTCAGCCATCAACTTTAGCGTCACATTGAGGAAGAACAGCAAACATCAAACCCCCAGTCCTCTGTGCAGTAAAGAGCCAATGTGCCAGGAAGAATACAGTTCCCTCACACGGCCTGCACAAGGCTTGCTCTCTGAGAACTACAGGGACGGTGATACTTTCATGGCCTCTCTAGCCCTAAGGGAGAGAGAGCGGGCACTCATGCAAATCACAGTTTATCCTTCTTTTCTCAAAAAGAGAGAAAATGCCACTAAGGAGAATTACTTCTCCAAGTAAAGCATATATGAAAAGAAATGTTTTTAACTAATTTATTTTTATTAACACTTCATTTAGCCCTCCCTGGTGTGGTTCAATGGACTGCACACTGGCTTGCGAACTTGAAGGTCAGTTTCAATTTCCTGTCAGTGCACATGCCTTGGTTGTGGGCCAGATCCCCAGTTGGGGGTGTGAGAGAGGCAACAGATCAATGTTTCTTTCATACATGTTTCTTTCCCTCTCTTTTTCCCTCTCTTCTCCTCTCTCCAAAATAAGTAAATCAAGTCTTTATGAAAAAAAGACTTTAGAGGGAGCAGTTTTAGGTTCACAGCAAAAATAGAGGGGAAGACACAGAGATTTCCCACATATCCTTAGCCCCATACATGTGTAGCCTCCCCCATCATCCCCCACAGAGTGATATCATTGTTCCAATTGATGAATCTACAATTACACAGCCTTATCACCCAAAGTCCATGGTTGACATTACGATTCATTCTTGGTGTTGTACTGTCTATGGGTTTGGATAATAGACACATACCCATTGTCAAGGTATCGTACAGAATATTCTTATTGCCTTAAATAAAATATTCTCTTATGTTCTGCCTAATCAGCAGCCTCCCTCCTCTGGCTCCCTGGAAACTACTGATATTTTTAGCACCTCCTGAGGTGTGCTGGAACATAATGCAATACAGTTGGAATTACACAATGTAGCCTTTTCAAATTGGCTTCTTTCACTTAATAGTATACATTTAATATTTTGCCATGTCTTTTTCTGAGTTGATAGTTCATTTCTTTTTAGCACTCAATAAGATTCCATTGTCTGGATACCACAGTTTATTTATCCATTCAACTACTGAAGAACATCTTGGTTGCTTACAAGTTATAGCAGTCATGAATAAAGCTGCTATAAACATGTGTTTGCAAGTGTTTTTGTGTGGACATAAGTTTTCATTAAGGAGTGCAATTGCTGGATTGTATGGGAAGTATGTTTAGTTTTGTAAGAAGCCACCAAATGACAGTATTCCCACCAGCAAAAAATAGGACTTTTTGTCGCTTGACATCCTCCCCAGTGTCGCTTGTATTCACCAAACACAGTTCTAACGGGTGTGTAGTGGTATCTTGTTGTTTTAATTTATATTCCCCTAATGATAGAGGATGTGGAACATTTATTGATATGCTTATTGGCCATCTGTAAATCTTCTTTGATTAGGTGTCCATTAAGTCTTTTGCCTATTTTTGTGTTCTTTATTTTCTTATCAAGTTTTAAAAATATTTTGTACTGAGAGTCTTCATCATGATGGAAAATTGGATCAAAATAAAATGTTTTTTTTCTAAATCTACTGATGGAATTATGTGATTTTTCTTTTATAGGTTGTTAAATTGATTTTTCAAAGCTGAACTAGACTTGTATAACTGAGAAAAATCCACTTTATCATGGTGTATAGTTATTTTTATAGATTGTTATATTTCATTTGCTAATATTCTGTTCAGGATTTGTACAGCTATGTTTATGGAAGACATTGGTCTAGTTTTTCCTATCTTCTACTATCTTTGGTATTCATATTTGAGTAATGATGTTATCATAGAATAAGTTATCATGTATTTCCTCTACTTCTATAAAAGGGGCTATCGAGAATTGGTATAATTTTCTCTTTCAATGGTTGGTAGAATTCACTGGTGAGTCTGTTAGGGCCTGGTACTTTCCATTCTGAAAGGTTATTAATTATTAATTAACAGTTCATAAATTATAATTTGATGTCTTTAGTAAATATAGGTCCATTTAGTTTGTCCATTTCTTCTTTGTGAGTTTTGGCAAATTGCAACTTTTGAGAAATTGATCTATTTTATCTAAGCTACTAAACTGCTGGGCAGAGAGATGTTCATAGTACACTTTTATTATCCTTTAACATCCATAAATTCTGTAGTGATATCTCCTCTTTCATTTTTGATATTAATTTTATGGAAAAGCCCTTTCTCTTTTTTCTAGTTAGTCTGTATAAAGGTATATCAATTTCACTATTTAAAAAAAGACAGATTTTAGTTTCACTGATTTTCTCTCTTGATCGCCAGTTTTCAATTTCATCAATTTCTGCTTATAGCTTTTAATGTTTCTTTTCCTCTGCTTACTTTATATTAAATTTGTTCTTTCTTTCATACTTTCCTTCGGTTAAAGAAATAGATTTCTAGTTATAACCCTTTAATGAGAAACACATACCAAAGATGATGTCACAGACATGCTGTGGCCCAGCCTGAGACTGTAACTGTGCTCCTCCTGTGTCTCTGGTCTACGGCACAACTCACTTCAAGTGAAAACTAAACCACAAGAAGAAAGAAGAGAGGGGGGCCTGTTTAAAACGTCATGATATTATTTAAGAAGTGACTTTACTACAAAAAAGTCTTATTCATGTCCCGTAAGGAGTCCTTCCTTATAGATCTTATCTAATTTGCTCATGTGTAACCAATATGCACGCTTCTATTCTAGGTATAGATTTCTTATTGCTTTTAAATATTCTAAATATCTCCTATCACTCTGTCGAGTGTTTAATGGAGATGTTTTAGAGCTGATATCATCCTATTCATTATTTCTTTTCTTTGGATTAAAAAATACTTTATGTTCTTCCATAATAATAGATTCTTCTATATTTTCTTGAATTTATAGCTTAACTTTATCTATTAGATTTTTAACCATCCAGACTCTAAATTATTACTCTATATTATGAAGGGATTTAACTTTATTTTTCTTCAGATAAAATGCCAGTTTTTCCCTAAAAATTCTTAAATAATGCATCTTTTTACATTGTTTTATAATTTACATTATAAATAAAGCTTTATACTTTCCATTATATAATATCTTGACCGAGTCAAATTTTGACACATTATATTTTGTCATTGTGTTTGCTGTTATTCAGTTTTCATTAACAGATTTCTTGAGATATATTTTGTATTTCATAATATTCACTGATTTAGTGTGTACTTTCCATTGTTTTTTAGTATATAAACAGGGTTGTTCAATTATCACTAAAATCTAAATATAGAACACCTTCAACATCCCAAAAGAAACACAAAAGTCATTATCAGTCTTTCCCAATTCCCCTTTCCAAACCCAAGTCATGATCGGTTCCCTAGGAACCGATCATCTAATTCATATTGTATGGAGTTGGCTATTTCACACATTTTCGTAACTAGAATCCTACCATATATGGTGTTGTAAGGCTGGCTTGTCTCACTTGACAAGGTCGATCCACCTAACATGTATCAGTACTTCATTCTTTAAAAGGCCAAAAAATATCCTATAGTATAGATATAACATAATGTGTGTTTAGTTTAAATTTTTTTGTTTATGATTTCTCTTTTAACCAATTATTTAACACTATAGTTTGTTGTTCCTAAATATATTATTTTAAAAATAATATATCCTTTTCAATAAATTTAATTATATTCCACAATACATGAATATTATGAATTGAATATCTTCTGGAGTTATGCCAATTAGTATCCTATGGCGCCTGTTTTAATCTTGAGTAAGAACAAAGCTGATCTTGAAACCTGAAATAGTCTCATAAAAAGTATAGTCAAAATTTCAAGATGAAATAGTAATAGCCTTCCTCGAATTGCTTATTGTTTCATTTGGATGAACATAAAACTGTTTTTATTTAGGTTTAGAAGGTTAAAAAACATGATACTCTTTTTTTTGGGCGGGGGGCTTCACTGTAGAAGTAGACCCAGTAAGGAAAGAAATTTATTATTCTTCAAATTATGCCTTAGATTTATGTTTTAAATATATTAATGTAGGCAGTTTCTATTTTTAAATATTTCCAGAACACTGTCATCTCTAGCAATTAGTCTCAGAAAAGTTAGCACATCTGAGTCATTGTAAAGAGATTGACATGTTACACTCTGACTGTAAAATATATTCATAAATGTTTTCAAATCCCCAGTCATTTGAAGATTTTACATAATGGTATGAATTTTTTTTTAAAGTTGTCACACAGGGTACACTTTCAGAAGTCAGACATTTCATAAGAGGGTTGGTTTTCTCACTCTATGTTTACCCCATAGGGTTTTTTGGGGTTTTTTTTTTAGCTCAGAGCACCTCCATTCTAAATCTCAGTGATTTTATTTCTTTATATTTCTCTGAATTTCCCAAACTATTATAAACAGCAAGATGAACACTTAGGTTGCTTTAATTAAAGTTGTGAGTATTTAGAGTCATATAATTTGTCTCATTCAAAAGTATCTACTTCAAAAACTTCTGATTTTTAGCTATCCAGGAATATTGCACTTAACATTGGCTACATCTGTGTTTGCAGCCATTGTCCAAATGAATCATTGAGAATCCTTTCATTTTCTTTGGAAGCTCCAAATAGCTCTACGATAGTGCACAAAGTCTGGGACATCTTTTACCAGTGTTATGGTCACATAAATAGAATCATACGAAGGTGTATCTAGGTTTTTATGAGTGGCATGGTACATTTGAAAGTGCCCTACAATTTGCATTTGTTCTCCCATAAAAATGACAGCGGGCTTGCTAAGGTAGCTCGAGTAAGTCAATGTATCCCTTTGATAAATTAATTCCTCATCTTTTAAATATATCAGTTAAATCCATTTTCTGGTTCTTCCTAAAGTATCCACATTTTTATATAAAAATTTAAACCATCTACTATGATTATCTCATTTGTAATTAAATGTATATGTATTTAAAATATGTAAACAATCCAACTCTCTCCGCTCAATAAATTTTGGGATATAATTTTCCAAGTTATAATGTACACATATAGTATATTTAATGCAATGCCCTATCTTCCCAGGAGTCATGGATAAGTAGGTAATAAAGATTCCCTCTTTTACTCAAAACCAAGAAACCCCAGGATTCTGAGTACTCTAGCTGAGGATATATGACCTCAAGTTTTACTCCTGAAGAAACGCAGTCTTTCGCATTAATCTTCCCCAGAAATCTGTGAGTGATGACTAAATTGATAAAAGCAACACAGCCACTCAAAAAAAAAAAAATGAAGGATCATCTATTTCCATGAATAAAAGTGATTATCATTTATTATTAAATAAGCAAATTAGCATATTGCCAAAATCTGTTTTGTATAATCATAGTTAACTCTCAGATAAGGGATTTTCCCCATGGTTTACCTACATTAGTCTTTTTATTGACTATGAAATTTGAAGATCTATCCTTGTTGCTTCTATTCATACTCTTTATAATAGCTGTAACAAGTATTTTTTGGCACAGGAATATTCTTCAAATTGCTGTTTAACATTAGTAATAATATAACTATCAATTTGGGAATTACCATATGAAAACCAAGTATATTCCTGTAAACATACGTCTCCCCTCTCTTGTATCTGAAGGGGTAATAATGTTATCTAACAATTGGTTGTGGGCATCATCTCATGACTTTCAAAAGGCTACATTTTTTGAAACTTTTTTCCTTTTTTAAATTTTATTGTTCAAGTACAGTTGTCTGCCCCCGTTCTCCCCACCCCCAACCCAGCCATCCCCACATCCATCTGCTGATAGTGAAGCTGCTTAATGATGATTTTAGAATTGTATACTGTATTGATCTTTCTGTTCTTTGTTTCAAAATACAAGTCCTGTTTTTTTTTTTTTTTTTGTTTGCTAACAAAATATAACCAGAGTTATTGAAATTAACAACAATCTAACAATAGCCTGGTGGGGGACGGGACAGTAGGAAGAAGGGTTTTCAGGAACTATTATAAAGGACACATGGACAAAACCAAGGGGGAGGGTGGAAGCAAGGGAGGGAAGTGAGTTTGGAGGGGATGGGGAGAAAATACAGACAACTGTAATTGAACAACAATAAAATAATTTAAATTAAAAAAATAACACATTTTGAAGTATTAGAATAAACAAGGTAAGTTTTTAAAAATAAAAATATAAGTCTTTATCATTATGCTTGTCACTTGACAATCAGGGATCGATAACATGACATGTATAAGATCATACGGCATAGACGGGATATGAACACAGATCTGTTTTGCTTAGTGTTGTGGCTTCTCTCTCTCTCATATATATATATCAAATTTAATCAAACTGAGTTAAACAAACCTTGTCAGAAAAAAAGGTTAGACTGAAAATAAACAAATGGTAAAAGATGAAAAATTATTACTTTGTAATCCCAGCACAGAAGACTGTTTTCTTCAGTGGGTCTACATGAAGCTTCATAATAGAATAGAGAACCAACAGGTCCCAGTTTAACTGTCAAAGACATTCTGCCAATGTACAATGAAAGTGTACCTTATTTAACATTCTTTTTTTAAAAATATTTTATTTCTTTATTTTTAGAGAGAGGGGAAGGGTGGGAGAAAGAGAGGGAGAGAAACATCAGTGTGTGGTTGCCTCTCACATGGCCCCCACTGGGGACCTGGCCTGCAACCCAGGCATGTGCCCTGACTGGGAATCGAACCATGACCCTTTGGTTCACAACCTGTGCTCAGTCCACTGAGCCACACCAGCCAGGGTTAACATTCTTTCTTTAAGAAGCCAGTAGTGACCTGATACCTAATTCTCTGGACTGAGAATCTGTAGATGGATGCTATCACCTTGCTACTTAGAGTTTCACATTGGCCTCTTCAGAATGACTAACAAACAATTATTTAAACAATGTTTCATCGGTTGCTTTTCAGTGCTTTCTGTTTTGTTTAATTTGAGGATATGATTCCTGCATTAACCCTATCATAACTACATCCATTTAAAACTCCAGCATTCCATAACTATCAACATGTCAAAGATATTGATGAACAATTTTAGTCTTCATATTCATACTCTCTCCTCCTTCGTCCCTGCAGTTAACTTAGCAGTAGCAAGATAACTACTCAAAAGTTCTTGCAAAGAACAATTAGGATGCTGCCTCTGGTCATCTTATATACCTAAACAGCTGTGATAGAAAAGACACGGTTTACCTAGTTTTGAGCTTTGATATTCTCTCCTATTTTCGTAAAAATATGAAAATCCAAAATGGTATGAAGATTGTAAATCTCATATGCTAATAAAACTTTCAGGTTTATGGTAGATTTCCACTGACTTTAAAAAATATATATATCATCTGAAGAATCGTTGAATGATTCACTTAAAAATTGTATATACTCACACATATATATTATATTGATGATTATGATGATAATTAAGATGATACAATGAAAAAATTACAACAGAGCCAGTATTTACCAGTGATTTAATATATGCCAGAGTAAGTTCTTGGAATATTTATATGGATTAATCTAAAGCATGCAATTTTTGGAAGTTGGTTAGTTTCTAAACATGTAGGAACATGCCTGCTGACTGAGATGATCATTTCTTACTTAAATTGGTGCTCTAAGTCACCCTGGGCAAGTAAATATATCAATTCACCTCCCATATACTTATTGGTTGTTTGATTTTACTGGTGATGTCTATGCACAGTGTAATTAATATTGAACAAATCTATGAGCATAATATAGGGATACTTACTCCAAGTATCCCTATTTTTTGATATCCCTATATCCAAATACTTAACAATATTTTTAGGAAAACTGTTGTGGGAAGGGTAGGGCTATTACAAACATCGTTTTGTGCCTATGATTTAAGACTGCCTTAACTAATCTAATTTAGGGAAGGTCAGACCGAATGTTTCATCTTAAGGAAAGTCAGATAGGTTTTTCTTATTAGTTAAATAAAATATGCAACAGAAGTGAGCCAGAAAAAAAATTTATGTTCACATATTTTATATCAGAAGACCAAAATATTTAAAATTCCAGACATATCCTTTTGAAAATTTATCAGAGTAAAAAGGAAGACAGTTTAAAAGGCAAATAAAATGATTTATGACCTTGGAGGTTTTATTTCCAGTGAGACTAAGGATACACCAACTAGGCAAGTTTTATTTTGGCAAATAAATAAATGAATACGAAAATATCAATCTCAAAGGAATATAAAAAGAGTTGAATCAATAGGACATAACAAAGACATAAAAAGATTAACTGCTTTTGGAATGGCTGACCAGTACCCAAGAAGCTAAAAAGATAAATGGAGTCTCCTACGTGCAGAATTGAATGAAACTTCTTAAAACTTATCAACCTGGTGAAGACATAGGGAAAGATCCTGTTTTGATTGTGTGCAACAGAGAGATTGGCTAATAGAATTTCACATGCAGGAGAAAATTACTTAGTACACATTTTTCTGCACACACACACATTCAATATGAACTCTGGAATTTAAAAAATGTATACACACACACACACTATCATTTTACGATGGTATTATTAATGTCCAGAAACTGAAGGACTAGTTGACTAGACTAGGTAAATCCAGTCAATGAAACACAATAAAAAATAAAATAAAATATAGATTCTTCCTTTTAGAAATATTTTGTAGAGAGTTGTAAATGCAGGCAATAGCTAGACAGGAATGTAAAGTCAAAAGAGAGTACACTAAGTCTTTACTAAATGTCAGTGATAGGCTCTGAAAGACAAAATAATATATAATGAAATCAATTTTACCATAAACCAATTGATATAAGGAAGAGTTAAGTTTCTATGGTATCTCCTCTATGTTGTAATGAAACAATGTTAGATGAATTAACAGTATTCAAGAATATGCTATACTTATTTTTTACTATAGAAATCTTTAAAATTATGTTATGCTTATGTAGGTGTTTATACCCATATATGAGGGGGGACCCATAAAATGGAATTGTCCTCTGAGGGTGGGCTCCTTGTAGTACAGTACATGTTCTAGGAACCCATCTGTATCAGTGGGCCAGCTGGCATTGTTGTGAGAAGCTGTGTTAGACTTCAGTGAATTGTTTTGAAGACTCTTTCATTTCGTGATGGGCGACTTATGAATGCACTTGCCTATACCAATCTGAGTGTTCAGCAGTTTTTGACCAAAAACACATTGACCCACATGACCCACACTCTCTATTCACCTGATCTTGCTCCATAGAATTTCTTTTTGTTTCCCCAGATGAAAAAGATCCTCGAAGGGAAATGTTTGGCTAATATGGAAGAGTTGAAATGAAAAAAAAAATGGCAAAAGCACTAAAAAGCATCAAAATCTATTAGATCAAAACTGTTCTGAGCAGTGGAAAAAATGTCTCAATAGTTGTATTGCATCAAATAGAGAGCACTTACTTTGAAGGTGACTGAAGTTTAAACATGTAAGAATAAACACACAATTTTTAATAAATAAATTCCATTTTTGCCCCCCCAATAGGTATATGTGAGCAAGCTGATGCTTGGCACATGAATGATATTTTAATAAAAAATCAAATTGCAGGCCTAACAACTGTTATAGATGTCAAGTAGAAAACTTTGCAGGTCAAATATATTAATTCTAAAGTTATGAATTTAACTTGCCCTGAATTTCCAAAGTAATGAGAATAATGTAAATTTTCTCAATGAATTCATAAACGTGTGAACTGCATTTGAAATTTTTTGATGCCTTAGTATTAGAATCAGAACACTATTGATTAAATTAAAAGAAGAAAGGCACATTAAAATTTGCAGCAAGAAATGAAGGGGAGAAAAAGAACACAAATTAAAATATGTTAATGACCAAGATTTGTACTACATTTCAATCCAAACTTCCACAAGGAAAAATTCTAAGGTACAAAGTTTTGACATATTTTTCTTTTCTTTCCTTTAAAAAAAGAAATTTTAAATTTGCTTCTCTACCCACAATGGTTGGGGGATCATTAATATTTTGAAGATAAATAGAAATATTTATCAATAAAAATACAAATATTAATTTTTTAAAAGAAATTACATTTTTGAAGTTTAAAAATATTTTATAGGTTCATTTATATAACTTGACAAGCTATATTTAATGATTGACATCTAATTTTGTATTATAGACTGATTTTATAGAGTGATCATACTCACACTATTAAATGAGGTTAATGTCACCACGTATGGATAACTCCTTATGTACTACCAGTGATCTCAGACAAAATAATATATTTTTATTTATTGATCATTTAATTTCAGATAGTTAACAGCCATATACCTATTGAGTCTTGACCATGAACAAGTATATATGACCTTTTGTTTGAAGAGGAAAATTATTGGTAGATGAGTGCCTATTTTTAATGGTAAATGCTAATTATGTAGGTTTATATGCTAATCTGACTCTCAAAAACCATTACTTACTGTTTTTAATTCTCAAAATTTATTGCACATATTTTAGGAGAAATACGATGAGCACTCATGGATTAGCACATTGCTTTCAACCTTGGAAAATTAATAAACACAGGATTTTTGATATAGGATTGAATTCAGAAATTCGATCTCTAGCTGAGCACTTAGATAAAGACAAAGCACGCATACATTCATTCATTTATACAGTCATTCTAATTACTGATGAGCCATGTTGCACCTGTTTGTAGGCTAGGTCTGCTGTATGATAAAAGCAGACATAGTCTCTGGTGGTCTCAGATAGCACCTCTGCCTTTTGGGACTTTATATTGTTAGCAATTCAAATTACTGAGTTTTTTTTTATCAAGTAAAGTAGCATAACCAGAAAGGCTGTGTAGGAAATTTCTTTGGCAGTATTTGGGATTTGAATGGATAGATTTTTTTCTTCACTGCATTATAGTTCATCTTTATAAAAGCAGCATCTCCAAGCTGTTTCATGGTCACTCCATAAAAAAAGGGCCGGGCAGTGGGAGCAAAAAAGTATTTTGTTGGCAATTAATAAGGAGTTAAGCTTGCCCTAAGATGGGTCACTACCTCTCTCCAAAAAATAATTGTTTCTTTAAGTTAGAATCATCCTTAAAAATGCCATCAGCATTTGTAACAGCATTTCTTGAAACATGTTTCAAAGTACACTGTGCTTCCATGAAATGTTCTTTGGTGGGTAAATTAATTTGGTAATATCTGCATATTTATCCACTCCTTAGAGATTCATATGTATATTAGCATATCAAAGAATGTGAGAACTCCAGCAGTAAAGAAACTTGTTTAACTTTTTAAACCAGTGTTTCCCTCGAGGGGATTATTTTGTCATTTGATGCCTTTTGATGTCTAGAGAAATTGTGTCCCTTGAAACATGCCGAGAAATAGGATTTTGACTCTAAATTATTATTTACTTCCTTTAGTATTATCAATTAGCCATCAAATTTTCATGAAAGAAAAACACTTATACTTCCTCAACAAGAGCAAAATGTTCTTGCCTACTATGAACAGAGGATTGAGCTGTATTTTCACTAACAGTCACTTGAGAGAACTCTGTAAAAACGTAGAACAAGGAACGGAAGTCCAGCCCTGTGAATTTGCAATTTCCTTCTTAGGATGCTGATTTCTTCTGGTTACAGACCCAAATTCTCTAGCACTACCAATTATAAATTGCCCTCTATTCAGTTCACAACCCCAGAAGCAGACTGTGGAGTGACCTAATTTGCAAGAAAAGAAGAGCATGCTGGGTGTAAAGTCTGTCTGATTTTCTCAAGGCTGGATTAAGTGGGCATTGTATGTGGGAGGGGAGGGTGGAAACTGAAGAATAAAGGCATCGAAAGAACAAAAAGACATTTCCAAAAGATGCTAACAAACTGCAAATTGTGTGAGTGTGCATCTGTATGAGAGAGAGAGAGAGAAGAGTGGTGGGTACGGGGGAGGTGGGTCAGGGGTGAAGACACGGAATTAGGTTTGAAGTAAAAAATTATTTTACTTCAAAGCATGCATGAAGCATTCCGTTTAGTCAATATTACCTTTTTTAAAGATTTTGACAGCCATTCTAGCTCTCAAATTTTTGCACCTTGGGAATTGAAGATACATGGCTACAGGACACAGTAGAATGGCTCCAGTTAAACATAACACTCAGTATCACTATAAATGAAAAAAAAAATGAGTGCCATAAAATGTTCAATTATTTTCTTTCTTTTTTTTAGTACTGATTCCTCACTACCTAATAGAAAGCTTGACACATAGTAGACACTCGTTAAATATTTGGTGACTAAATGAATAGACACTTCTGATACCCATGAGTATAATTGCAACCATTGCTATAAATTTCTCAAAATTAGTAGAAATAGGACAATTTATATCCAAATGCTATATCTTCCAAATCTTTGATTTGATTCTCTATTTCATCTGCTCCACCGTTCATTCCTTGTAATGCATTCATCATTTCAGTTAATATATTCTTCACTTTTGACTGGTTCTTTTTATGTTTTTTTTTTAATCTCCTTTTTTATGTTTCCAATCTCTTTGGTGAAGTTCTAAGTTCATGTACTCTTCTCCTGAGTTTATTGAAAATCCCTTTTTTATTGTTGTTCAATTACAGTTATCCTCATTTTCCCCTCATTACTCTCCCCTGCCCCATCTACCTCTCACCTCCTACATTCAGTTCTCTACCCCTCATTGCGTTTGTCTATGGGTCCTTAATACATGTTCCTTGACTTCACCCTTAAAACCAGTGTCTTGAGTTCAGCTTCTAACAGCTTACTTGTTTTCATTTCATTTAGTTCTTTTTCTCAAGTTTTGTTCATTTTTTTTCATTTGAGACATGTTTCTTTGTCTCCCCATTTTGTATGTATCCCTTCGTTTCTATGTATTAGGCAGAGCTGCTATGTGCCCTGCATTTGGTAGCGTGGCCTTATGTGGTGGGTATTCTGTAGGGCCCACTGGCAGAGCCTCCTCAGTCACCTGAGTTGGCACTCCAGCTTTGCCCTCTTGTGGCTGTGTGCATCCTGTTGTACTAGTTGAGCCTTGATTACTGTTGGCACCTCAATGAGAGGGATTTTGCTCAGACTGATTTGCTGCAACCACTGTGGAGGATCAGCTGTGCAGGGACTGATTCTGTAAAGTAGGACCTACTTCAGCAGGGCTCTGATACTTGCTGCGTCCATCCCTTGGGTGTGTTGCTTGAGAGGTGGCTGGGTGGTGATTCAAAGTGGTCTGAAGGTGTTTACTATGTTGTATACTACTATCTGTGGGAAGAGATATCAGGTACTCTGATATCAGTTACATGAAATAAGGTACTCCTGGTCTTAGTGACAGACAAGCAAAAGTGTGCCTTTCTGTAAACAATGAATATTCTTAAATTAATGTAGTAACTGTGAATTATACAATTTTAACATATTTCTCTCTGTGAATGTGCGTGTGTGTGTATTCTGTCTACCAAACATTCAGTACAAATTTCATGGCTAACTTCTATGAAGCCTTGTAGTTTAATTGTATATTTTCTATATTCTTGCATATTTTGTCCATATTTTTCTGTAGTCCTCATTTGCTTATAAATTTCATTGTAGAATTGTTTAAATTTAGAGTTGTCTTGTTAATTTTAGTCATATGTACATGTCTTTTTCTGCACACACATACATACATCTATATCTACGTACATTTGAGCCAACTTAAGTCATTAATAGAAGTAAAACAAAAATAAAAGTAGTTGTTGATTTATTGAAAACACAGTGAGAGAGTGATTGAAGCGTACTTATTTATCATTAGGATTCATTCAAATTCTGTATTTACATAATTCTGAAAATGACATCACAACAGCATGTCAAATCAGAGGAAATGTTCATTGGCAAGGCTTGTCTCAGTTTCTCTACAGGAGAGGTTATTATTCCTTGAAGGCCTCAAATAAAAATATCAAAACCTAAAAGAAGGAAAGTTTAACAAAGACAAAGAGAGAAGACTGGAGTCTTTTCAAGGATGCATTCATTGTACCTCTTTCACGACCCCTTGCATATTCATAAGCCTTGTAGATTGTAGACTATTCAGAGTCAAATATTTGAGACTTGGTGATTTTGAGACCGTGGTATAGAAACCTCAGAAAAGGAGGACATGCAACTTTGTCTGATCCTCTAAATGGATAGAGAACCAATTTAGAGGCCATGATATTGAAGGCCAGAGCTTTCATATTCTCCTCACTGACCTAGTACACTGCCTACATTCATTTTGGTTTATTTTAAAAAATGCTACTCTATATAGATAGGGGGCAGGCTGACAGCTCTGGGGGGTGAGGGTTGAGGGGCAAAGGGATTGAGCCAAAAGGCAAAAGATCTCATGGACATGGACAAGTTTACTGATTGTGAGAGGAAGGAAGCGAGAGATGGAAGAGGGCATGGGGGATAAATGGCAATGGAAAAACATACAACAGAAATGAACTATAAAAACCAACTAAAATAAAATAAAAATAAAATGAAACACAAAGTAAAGATATTTTTACATATAGGCATAACACAGATATGGACAGCACTGTGGTGATGGCCAGAGGGGAGGGGGTGGGGGCTGGGTGGAGGCGGGCAGAAAGGGGATAAATGGAAACATCTGCAATAGTGTCAACAATAAAGATAGTTAAAAACTAGTAATACTATGCCAAGGAATTTGAAATATCGACTGCAGTATAAACAGCACTGCTTTTGCTCAGCAGAAATAGCATTGCTATGATTTATAGTGGATTTCAGGGAAAGGTTGATTACAATGACCTAAACTCTATCTAAGAGAGTAAAGCTCTGAATTAGAAAGAAAAGAAGTAACTTTTCAACTAGATGCCTCAGAAGTTGATAGAATGGAATCTTTCTCAAGAAAAAGCCCTTGTCTGCACAAGAACACTCTTGCTATCAGTATGTTTCAACAAAGCTTAAAATCCCATGAGGACACATCATCCCTATAATCAGACCACAAACTTTTACCATTAGTCCCAGTGTATCACCCTGAGTGACCAGTACAGATCAGGAGTTGTGACTTGAAGTGTAATGTACAGGCTCTAAAACTAAATTGATTTAAAATACATTTTAGTATTGGAGTATTATTTTTGTGATGAAATGTAGCATATAACATCTGTAACACTTGGCAGAAGGTGATGGAACTGCCCAGCCTGATTTCTGAAACACTTCCAATATCCAAGAAAGTTAATTTGAGAACTAGACTCTTATCCCATATAAGCCCCTGTCCAACACTGTTGTTTCGGGTAAATTAAATTCTGACTCATTCACGAGATAAATGAGTGGATTTCAGTTTAACCTTTCATTACCCTTGTGCCTCACTTGACCTCTGTTTTTTAAGGAGGCTTGACACAAAAAAATATATTAAAATATTTTTATTTTTCATTGCATAATAATATAAATAACTTCTATTTTTAGCTAATGTTTTATGCCCTACTGCCTCTAAGGTCTAAGATTAAAGATATTTTATTAGAGGCAGATTCAATATAATATGAAGTAATGATGCAGGCTTGTAATAAAAGCCAAGTCCATTGAATATTTACCTCCCCAGAGAGATTAGGTAGGACCTCAATTAAAGTAATATTGTTATTGCCTATGGCTCATTTACTTGTAGATACTGGTTAGCAGGATCCTGATTTAGAACTAAGTAGGCAATCTAAATACTTTCACCTGACAAAATGAGACTCATTACCACTCTCTGAAGTGTAATAGATTACTATTTGTAAATTAACACTTTTGAAATTAATTTTAATACATCAAAACTTAATATTTTAAGTCAATTAACATGTACTGATGTAGTCATTAAACAATTAAATTCATAAAACATGATGCCTGGCATATGAAGAATTTATATAAAATGTTATTATTAAGAAGAGGTTTGTTTCTTTTGTGCTTTTTCTTTATTTTCCATAGTTTATAATGCCATGAAAATAAAATGCATTTTGAAATTAAATATTACTTTAACTAAAAAGGAACTATTTATTTAAGCCCAAACTTGTGGAAGGTCACATTAAGTATAATCTATTGAGACATAAAACATGGAGAAGACTTAGATTTTTTAAACTAAAAGGCAATTATAAGGCAAGACCAGTCGATGCCAGAAGGGTTTCACTGTCTATCCAGATGCCGAATGAGCACAGGTCAGGGAAGGTTTATCACACAATAACTGCAAAGGACTATGTGTTAGAGACAATTCGATGACATGATTGTGGAAATATCAAGTATGAAATGGTGGAGAGAAATCTGGGGGAAGACCTTCGGGTGGGAATTATTATGTGAGTAACGAAAACACAAGTCAGACACAAAGTGTGTTGCACACAGTGTGTGCACACGTCAGTAAAGTTTTGAGTGTAGAAACTGGGAATAGAAAGAGTATGCTTTCAAGTGTCCTTACTGGGTTCTCCAAAACATAAATAGAATACCTTTACTATGTAAATCTTTTTTTAAACTCTCATAATCATTCTCAGCAGCGTCAAAGCCAGAAATTCAACACAAAGAACTAACTGTTAAAAGGACGATTGTGCAGCACCATTTACTCTCACATCTTTTCCTATTTGATTATATAAAAGCAAACATAAAACACTTTAGGACTGGGAAAAAGATTAAAATGTTGCCTCAACTACAGACAACCTGACTTTTATGCAGCATGTGGGCCAAGCTTTTGACAAGGAGTTATGCCAGACAAACAAAATCTACTACTGAGATCTTGCCCTCAGAGGACTCTCCGGCTGACCCACGAGCCTGCACCTTGCTCACACGTCCAGGATTTGCTCACAGAGGCACCTAACAGGTGCCATAGCTATATTGATATCTTCGCATTGTATAGTTAGATGATTGAAACAGATTTTAATTATTTCAGAAAAATTATAGTATAATACACACACATATAGGAATATGAGTGAAAGACTTGATAAAGAGTCAGTTTTTAGAATTAGGTTAGTAACAGCATATGAATATTTATGCCAGTTTCTTCTGACACAAAGTGTTATACGTTCTGTTCTGAGTTTAAAGGCATAGCTATTAAATGGTTCATGCTCCATTGTGAAAGCATCATGAGTGAGTTGGTTCTGTAGCTTTCTTTCTTAGCACTTTCCAAATGTTCTTCCCCTCTTAATAAAATTAGCTATTTCTACCTATTAAAAAAACCTCTGAGCCAGTTATTGCTAAGTATTAAACTACTCAAAAAAGATTCTCCTGCAATACCTAATTTCTTCCACTGCTGTAAAAATAATAGTTTTCCTTATTTCATTTGGTAACAGTTACAAACCAATGGTCAAAAGAAACATGCACACAAACTGTATCATTTCCAACATCATTCCTCCAGAATGTGTTTCATGACCTAGATGGCTTGAAATCACAGGTTTACTGATATACAACGAATGCATTATTTCCAAAAGGGAAATCTGAATAGAAAAAGAAAGGTGCCATCTGTTTTGAATTACAAAGCAGCTGCTCCCTCATTGCGATCTGTTTCACTGACACGAGAGTTATTAAATTTATAATTCCAAATATATTTTCTCTTAGTTAAACTAAGTGTGGGGATTACTATGAAAATTGTTTCATTATTTATTGACAAGTAAAATGGGCAATGACAAATTGATTCGCAAAGTAGCTAAGCTATAAGTCTACAAAGTTCACAACCAAGTTTTCCTTCTTTCACCTTTGCTTCCCCACCCCCCACTCCAACACCCCAGGAAACATTGTCATAAAGACTATCAGTTGAACTTCTTTTTATTCTTCTGATGTAGACAACTACAATTGTATGGCTATGGAACAGTCTAGTTTTTTAAATAGCTACATCAAAAAGCAGTTCCTGCCCTGGCTGGTGTGGCTCAGTGGACTGAGTGCCAGCCTGCGAACCAAAGGGTCACCAGATCGATTCCCAGTTAGGGGACATGCCTGGGTTTCCGGCCAGATCCTCAGTAGGGGGCACTCGAGAGGCAACCACACACATTTATCTCCCTCTCTTAGAAAAAAAGAAGAAAAAGAAAGCAGTTTCCATTCAACGAGATATTGAAGTATAGAAACACATTTAAGGAATTAAAAACATACGTCTACCTTCAACACTGTCCCTCTTGCCTGCAGGAATGAGCATGGTGGCTGACCGTGGTGTATGTTGTGCTGTATCTCCACCCTATTGACTTGACTGTAATCCTGGAAAACCCTTGGCACAGTGTTCGCCACAACATCCAGGTTTTTGGTACCTGAACTCTAGCAATCCATGAGGAAAATATAATCAATGATATAACAGGACTTTAGAAACAAATGTTTAGATGTGCAGCTCAAGAGATTAGCCTTGATTACAACATTTTTGATAGACTTTTCTCCTTATCACAGCAGAATGTAAGCTCTACCTCCTTGTTACTTCTCTAACACACTAAATGCAAATTTTATAGGATACTCTATCACTTATTGTTTATAAGGGGACTTTACAGAAAAAAAATCTCTCCTTTGAACTGTATGGTCTTAGAATGCAGGGTTTCTAGCCAATTCATCTGATGAACCTGGTAGTACTGACCAGCATATTGATTTTTATTTGTTCAACCAAAAATATTTTTAATATCATCTGTGTGCCAAAGACTTTTCTCATAATGGAAAAATATTGTGACCCACAAGCTCTTAAGAGAAAAATTAGGAAGTGAGAAAAAACAATTTATAAAATGCTAATTATTAAATCACTACTTCTGCCATGAAGCTCTAAGATCCACAATAACAATAGAGAAGCTTGTTTGATATTGCTAACTCAAGGTTTTCCAAATTTATTTTAGAACATACTTCAATTTTTCATTGTCTTTAGGCCTATATGGATTATTTCAATTTGCAGTTTCTATAACTAGTACTCACCTCTTCAGAGAACTGCCAGTAAAATGTAAATATATTACTTGGTAAATATTAGCATATTAAGCCATTTTCCTAATTGATACTTAAGCACAAGTAGATGTATTGATTGTTATCTATCAGTAAATTTTATTTCAAATACAGTGTCAACTTTTGAAGAAAAAGGTCACTATACTGGGCTGCAGTCTCAACTATTAAAAACACACCTGGATAAGCATTATTTTGGTGCATTTCAGGTTGATAAAAATAAATTTTGAAAGCGGGTAATGAATAGATTAAATGCAGGTCATGTACTTTGAAGGAATAAGTACATACCACTAACGACAAATTTGCCATTTCTCAAGTTAGGCTGGGTTCAGTTCTGTCTAGCACAACTCCTTAAGCTTATTTAGTGTAAATTATTTATTTTAAACAAGGCCTCAAAAGTTACCTGGACAAATCACTGTCACTCCAAATTTGAGTCTAAAAATGATGTTATGGTTCTGATGATATGAGCCACCCTGAACCAGCTGTGGAGGAGATGGCAGTGCTACTGTACATCAGGAACAAGAGGAAAACAGGGTTATTCAGAGATACCCTGGTGAAGCCCACTCATGATAAAGACAAATAGTTATTTTAGGCAAGAGGGGAATGTATAAGCATGAGGGGTGTACGCAACTCTCCTTCAAAGTGATCTAAATGTAATATCAAGGAGGCTAAATGTATATATGACTGTAACTAAGAACATATAGGAATCCCTCATTCCAAAGGCCAGAAAATAGAAGTATTTCTTACATTACTGGTTAGTAATGTGATTAACCAGCCATTATTTACGTGTTCATTACACAAACAAGGAGTGGGCAGTTAAGGGTGTCTGGAGTGACTCATTATTTAAGATTGCCCACTACTTCCAATTAAAGCTCACCTGGGTTGTGATAAAAAGCCCAAACACTTAACATGTCTGCCAAAAGACACATGAGTCTAAATGTTACCTGTAGCATTGGCCGACTGTGATGTTTGTACACATTCTTACCTTCCCCAGGCTTTAGTGTCCTCATGTGTAAAAGGACAATGCTTGTTTTAAAAAGCCTACCCTATGAAGTTGTAAGAAAATACAATAATATACATAAAGAACTTTGCACAGTACTAAAACCCATTTTTTCAATAAAAGATAACAACAGCTGCTACTATTGTCATTATTATTAAGACCTGATCTCACATGGCTACTTATGACTATTTTCCTGCAGAGAGAGGTAAAGCAATGAATGAAAAACATTAGTATATTTTTAATTATTTTAAACAATGGGTTTTCTTTTTTAAGATTTTATTTATTTATTTTTAGAGGGGAAAGGAAGGAGAAAGAAAGGGAGAGAAACATCAATGTTACATGCCCCCTACAAGGGACCTGGCCTGCAATGCAAGCATGTGCCCTGATGGGAATGAAATCAGTGACCCTTTGGTTTTCAGGTTGGCACTCAATCCACTGGGCCACACCAGCCAGGGCTATTTTTAATTGTGTTAATGGTTTCCTCTGCTGTTAAAAACTTTTCAGTTTCATGCAGTCCTATTTATTTATTTAGTCTTTTGTTTTCCTTGCCTGAGAAGATATATCAGAAAAAAATACTGATAAGAAAAATGTCCGAGATTTTACTGCCTACGTTTTCTTCTAGGAGTTTTATTGTTTCAAGCCTTACCTTTAAGTCTTTAATCTATTTTGAGTTTATCCTTGTATATGACATATAAAGGGGGTCTAGTTCCATCACAAATTAACAGAGAAATGCAAATCAAAAACACAGTGAAATAACACTCCACATCTGTCAGAATGTTTATCATCAATAAATCAACAAACAACAGGTGTTAGCCAAGATGTTGGAAAAAAGTGAACCCTAATGCACTGTTGGTGGGAATGCCAATTGGTGCAACTACTGTGGAAAATAGTTGAAAGTTCCTCAAAAAAATTAAAAATGGAACTGCCTTATGACCCAGTGATTCCACTTTTGGGAATATATCCAAAGAAATCCAAAATACTAGTTTGAAAGAATATGCGCCTCTATGTTCATTTTAGCATCATTTACAATAGACCAAGATATGGAGGCAACTCAAGTACCCCAAAAACAGATGAGTGCATAGAAAAAGCTGTGGTGCATATCTACAATAGAATACTACTCAGCCATAAAAAAAGAAATCCTACTTTTTGCAACACCATGGATGAACCTAGAGAGTATTATGCTAAGTGAAGTAAGTCAGACAAAGACAAATACCATATGATTTTACTTACATGTAAAATCTAAAGAATAAAATAAACAAACAAAAAAGAAACAGATTCATAGATACAGAGAACAGACTGATGGTGTTCAGAGCACAGGGGTGTTGGGGTATTAATTTGTATTAAATACAAATTGGTAGTTAAAGAATAGTCACAGAGATGTGAATTGCAGCATTGGAGATATACTCAGTAGTCAAGTGATAGCTGTGTGTCTGTCAGGCCAGGTGTGCACTTGAAATATGGGGACCACACTGTCAGTTGCATGATTTTTGGCCACTGTGCTGTGCATCTGAATCTAATACAGAATGGTGTTGAATGTCACTTGTAATTGAAAAATAAAAATAATAATGACAATAATAAAAATAATATCACTATTGGTTTTTATTCTCTGCAATGATAATACTGGAGCTTTAGTTTATATTTCAACCACTTTTAGATTCAACTAATTATGAGTAATCTTTGCTGACTTGATTTACTTTGGAGTCTGCTGACAAAACTTCAGTTTCTGGCCCTTCAATAGTATGACTATTGTCTCTCTAACTATAATATTCAGGTTTCCTAAATCTAATGTTGCCCAGGTTTCAGTTCTTGTTTAAGTGGAGTTTATGCTGACCCCCATGCTGCATTATACACTTTCCTCCCTCCCACGCAGGATAACTGAACACAGAAAAATGAAGGAGAGCAAGAAGACCACATGTCCCGATCCCCTTTCCAGCAGTAAAAAAATTCATTAACTATTACTCAGTGACGTATTAAATTTTAAATTTGCACACAACGATTCTTGGGAGCAACCACAGTGATCTTGCAGTCCTTTTTTTACATGCATGCTTCCCCTGGTCAGAAAAACACCGAAGTCATACCTGATTTCTATGGCAAAGAGAGTTTCCAAGTGATGTTCGAATGCAATCACAGACACAAATATTCATTTCATTCATTTTTCAATTCTCCCTTCCCTTCATGTTGATAATGGTTCTATTTCCAAACATCCTTTTTGGTCATACACTAGTGATTTTGGAGTAGATAGTAACTTTTTGTACAGTTTGTATCATTTAATTCTGTTGGTAGTAACTCCATTGCATTTTGACAGCTGTTTTTCTACCAGATTATCCCTTGTGAGAGTATAATCTCCAACATCCAGAATCCTCCATTAAAATTCTCGAAAATTAAAGATCCTAGATATTAGGGACTTGATGCATCATTTTATTATTTTAAAGTCATACAACTATGAAGCTTCTGAAACCAGGTAATAAGTTAAGGTAACTAATAAAACTAAAGAAATGATATAATAAAAGTAAAGCATTTATAATCGCCTGACAGCAGTGGTTGCTGCCATTGCTGTATTGAGTTAGTAGAGAAGAGTGAAAACGTATTCCAAGCCCATGCTGTCAATGTGTTCATGTCTGATACTTGGCTGAAATGAAAAAAACCCTGATAACTGTGTTCACACACAAGTTTTAAAAAGATATTTTTCCTTGAAAAAAATGCAGTTGTTTTTCTTCTTATTTAGAAAATGTATATTGTTATTATAAAATAACTACATTGAGCTAGCAATACTTTACTAAACTCTAAAGTAAAACTCCTCATGTAACAAAAAATAAATAAATGATATCTACCCTCACCCCCCAAAAAAGAGGTGAGAAGACAAGTTTCAGCCCCTGTCACAGCTTCCTCCCTGAAACTGTACCTGAGGTGGATCAAACCCCTCTCCTAAGGTCTTTTCAAAGAGAAAGTTTTAGAGGGAGAACAGGTCTATTCTAATACATTCACAATCCAATCCTAATTCTGGAAAGCTCATGCCTTCTTTCTTTAATTGTATGTTTAATTGACTTAAACACAAAATGCTTTTAAGTACATAAAAACAATAAAACCTTGACAAAAAGAATCTTTAATTCAAATCTTTGTCTTTCTCCCTAAACTTACATTCATTTCCCAGATTCTCCTGGGTGTCAGATCACATTCTTCTATGAAGTATGAGACTCTCTGAAACTCCAGACTCATTCATAATAATGTGTTAGAGTGGTTTAGCGGTGATATCAACAGTTCTGGGGAATAATCTTCTGAAGAACAATTACAGTTAAAATATGAAGCAAGGCCTCAGAAGAGATAATATGACTGTGACAGCAGACTAGTTTATGATGCCATTCTCTATTTTCTGGCTAGCTTTAACCTAGGAAGAAATAAACAATGGTAAGACCAAGAAGAGAACGACTCAATAGGTTTGCATTAAGATCCACTATCATCTTCTGACATTTCAATCTTCAACTTAATATTCTCATGACTGTATTAGGGATACTCAGAAAACATTTGTTTAATAACTTTTAGGCATTTCTCTTAGATTCGTTTCAAGGAGCAAGAGACCGGATACTGCTTTTACCCAGGCTCTGGCACTTCCCCGCACTTTCTTGAGGTAAAATATATCTTCTTATGAAACTATAACCTTCTACTCCTAGAATACGCCCTGACTTATTCTAAACAACTAAAGCTAAGAACCTATTTGCTCACTCAAATTCTCATTCAATTATATTAGGTATTGGGTGGAGCTCCCTTTGGCAGAGCTGGAAGCCAGAAGACAAAAAAGATGGAGAGAGAGAATGGGAAAGAGAAATAGAGAAAGACATAACGGGACATGGACAGAGACAAGTGTTTAAAGCCCACACTGAAATCAAGTGAAGTAAGATTTCTCCCTAAAGATTTATGGAAAGGATAATGTACCTTCAAATACCTTCTGATTTTGCATTAGGCCAAACTGTAAATATGGAATATTGTAAGGGGTAAATAGGTATATCAAATTTGTCTTCAAAAATAATCAAAGTGCTTTAACAGTTATGGTTAATGTGATGAAGAAACTAACCTTTAGGTTCAAACACTCTTGGGCTTTGAATTCAGTTTCCACCATTAACTAGTTCACTAACTGAAGTAAATCTTTTATCTAAGCATTGGTGTACGCATCTATACATCATATATGTTTAATTAACTTAGGCAAAAATAGATTAAATGAGGAAATATCTAACAACATAAGCTCTAATTATTCCCTATTATTATTATTTAATTCATTAATAAAATATGATGAATTAAAGGCTTGTTAATCCCTTTATCTCAAAGAATTGTTTGTTCTTTAAGATTTTCATTTTATTTTTCAAGTCAGTAGAACCTCAATGGATAAAAAGTGTTAATTAGACCACATCTCAAAAACAATTCCTGGAATATGTCATTTTAAAAAACAAATAAAATTGTTATTTTATGAGAGGAAAATTATTTCCTCAGCAATTAAAAAAACAGGACTTTGATATAATTATAAAGAGCCTCTTATACACCATGAACGTTAGACATATAAAAAGTTTTATCTTTTTCTAGATACAACATAAAAATAACCTTGAGCAATAACATAAAGTCATTTTCAATAAGTCAAGATTCAATTATCTTTTAGCTATATTAATATATCTGATAAATTCAACTTTCTTAACTGGGTATTTTTAAAGAAAAAATATAGAAATTTTCTTAAATAATTAAATTTCTTTGCAAGTGATATGATTGATGCCCTCATTGAAATGGCTGATATTTTTGGAGTCCTTGTTACGACATGCAAGAATAAACAAGTATGAAATTGAAGAAATAGTAGAAACCTTTTACATAAAAGATGATATTTATGTATACGCTTCTTAACCTTTAGCAGTAATTCCTCAGACAGGGAGCTGCCTTTTTCAAGCAAGAATTCATTTCTATGTTTCAACTTAGAACACAGAAAACATAATTTTAAAAAATACTTTTTATTTTGCATCGAAAGAATTATGAGAGAGAACTAATATTGATTGCAACACGAAATTTGCAAACCTGAAAAAGGAGAAGGATTTGGAGCAAGGATTGCACCACAGTGCCCATTCCGCCTTCGAGTGGTCACAGACTTCATATTCACATGAGACCTACTCTAATTTCACAGAAATAGTGTTAGGTTTTGCATTCATTTGTGTAACTGAATAGTAAAGAAAGTAGCATATTAAACTTGTATAATTATCAGGTATTTTAAATCTGTAGTTGGTTGGTCTTCACAACAGGAGTTTGAGATTAGGTATTTTCCCCATTCAAATGAAACTAAGTAGCATCATTTTTTTTTTTTCAAAGGCTCACCCAAAATCATACTAGTAATGTGGAGGACTGGAATTCAAACCCAGAGGTATCGGCCTCTGTCATGGGTCAGTTTCCCTAGAAGTGAAGCTTAAGAGGGCCTCCTTTGGAAATTACCTGCATAAGTGAGTTCTTTCCAAAAGAAGGTGAGAATAGAATCACAGGTCAAAAAGGTTCAGCAAGGAATTGGTCACAGCAGAAGACAAGCTTCCTCTGGTCCCAAGGGAAGCTCTGGAGCACAAATTGCACCACAGAGGTGGGACTGCACTGAGGCAGGAGGCCTTCTGATTTTACTTGTGTGTCAATCAGACACGTGGTTGACTATAGGGGTAGGGTACAGAGCACGGGGAGTTGCGGGGGATGGTGCATAATACTCAGGGAGCGGGGGAAGCCTAATAAAGCACAGGGTGGGTGAATGAGATGGGGGAAAATACATTAATATGTATTCTCCTCCCTGGGGCAGGGAGAAGAATCCTAATAGGGGAAGTAGTGATAAGAGAAACTGTTGCTGAAGGAGAGGACAAATAAAACCCAAGGTTAGGGGAAGACTCTGAGTATGCTCAGGGCCACTTTTCGGGAGAGAGACATTTGTTAGGCATTGCAGATGGGGGCAGTCCTGGAGGAGAGAGTCTGGACCAGGCACGGAGATCAACTATAATCTCTAAAATCCATTATATTATGTCATTTCTTCATATGACTATTCCACATGATGGGATGCTGAATAGTTGACTGAGCTGTTATCTGTCAATTCCCTGGAACACCAATTCCCTATGTTATTTCCCCTGCTTACTGCATTCTCTCTAATTCTATCCTTCTCTTATGCAGGTGGGAAGTTAACTTTGAGGACTTTTTGGCCTGCCTATATCTTGACAGATCAGGATTCCCCACCCTGATACAGGCAAGGCTATAGTCATTATACTATAGCAAGGCTGCGAATGTAATGTGGGTGTGGGTGTGCGTGTGTGGATGTGTAGTGCCTGCTCCAAAGCAGACCTGTCTTCCTTACTTGTTAACGCAAATAATAGGTGTCTTACTCATGTTTGGAAATTGTAAAAAAGTGTTTGTAGATAATGACAATGCATTAGCTATAATACATTAGTTATATACAAACTCAATGTAGAATTTTCTTGGCTCCTCAAGTAATACAAAAGTCACTTATGTGACATACTTTAAGCCAAATTCTTATAACCATAAGAAGGGGAATTTTTAAGTACAGAAAATGGGTAAATTGTGCATCTATTTTTCATACTTTACTGATAAGCCTGATTTTGAATGTTATTGCTATTATTATTGCTATTGTTATTATTTAATCTTTGTTGTTATACACTGCTGTTCTCTTCCAGAAATTTTTTTTCCCAAGCATAAGTTTTGCCTGAATACTTCTAAGTGTGGAAACCCATAGAAAAGTCACTTACTCCTATGACATCTTCTACAAATCCCTCCTATTCTTAGAGGTGGAGAACTTGACTCTTCTGTTTGGACATTTGGTGTTACTCACATGCTCCCAAGGGTCTCTCTTGCAAGCACTTAACATTATTTCCTGGCATACTCCTACATTCACTTATTAGTAAATAGTAATAAATCAATTATTATTCATTAAATAAAATTAAATCAAATTTACACATTCTCCTTTGCTATTAAGCTAACAAATTACCAGGGTATTACTCTTGTTAGTTGCCAAATATGTCATTTATCACTTGGAGGTCCTTGGGTTCAGGAGACTAAACTTCTCCAGGAAGATAATAAGTTATGGAAGATGTAGTCTCCCTAGCGTAACTGCCTACTTCCCTCCTCTTCCCTAACACATCCTGGGCTACTGGGCACAGTATATGATTCCAAACTTCACTCCAGGGTAAATGTACAACACCTAAAACAGAGGCCCTGGGATTACTGGGTCAATGTCCAAGAATTTATGACAGGCTTCCTGGCTCTAGTGTCTACCCACAAATCTGGGAAATGGCAGAAAACCAACCTCCCAGCAACCTTCACTCGCTCTCAGAGCTCAAATCAGCTGAGAGTCTTACTGAAAGTCATTGTTCACTTGATTTTGGGGTCTTACTAACAGTTCACTTATTCTCCTTTTGGAGATTTCAGAAGCAGAGTCTGAAAGATAGAAAAACTCAGATTTTATGCTCAACCCTAAGTGGCTTTAGCAGGCCCCACCCATTTCTTGGTATTGTGAATTTGGATTTCTTTGACCTACATACTCCAATAGAACTGTTCTCATCTGAGGGGCTTATTACAGAAGTATTACTTTCTCCAACACTAGAGGGGAGAGGTTTTTTTAATTGCTCATCCCCCCAAAAAATCATCTCGATAACTAATTTCATGTAATACTGCTGTTTTGTCATACACTCATCTCAACATCCTTAACAGTGTCCAACAACAGCAACAAAAGAATGAAAATCGAACTACAGAATTATTATAATTTTATTTATATAAACAATAACAATTCAGCTGGTTCCGTAAAAAGGTGTCACCATACCAACCCCCGCAAAGTAAAATACATAACCATCCAGTTGCAAACTGAGCTCTAGGGAGGCAGACATGCTCTTATTATATGTTTTCCTTTAATGCTATAGCAGGCCTTCTTCATTCCATGCTTCAGTCTCTTAGGTCTGTCCTCTTCTCAATTCCCCTAAGACTAGAGGCTGTTTATTTGTTCAAGGTCAGTCAGTGTTAAGGCAGGGTCACTCAGCTGTAAGGCAAGGTCACTTGACTCCATCCTTCTCATGTTACTATATCTCAGTTTCACTAAGAATGAGGGATAAGGGACCCATTATCACCAACTATTTATCTCCTCCTTTTGCTAGTTTGTCTTATATGTCCTTTTTACTGCCAGAAAAAAAAAATATATATATATATGAAACAACAAAACATAGTCACTGTCTGCATTCAGTGGGAGACTTCTCTTTCACCAGTACAAACTCTTCCAAAAACTGTAGCTCAGTGCCAGTGATACACCACAGGCATCTGTTTGCGGGCACTGTGCTCACCACTTATCCTTCAAACATTCTATTTTTCAAAGGTCTCTTTTGTTTGTTTTTCCCTCAGATGTACTTCTTACTATAAAACACAGCCAGAAAATCCTGACGATACTTGCATAATGTCCAGTACCTGCACACATCACAACTTTGAATTGGCTTCATTCTCACTTGGTCCTCCATTTAGCATTCTGCCTGGAGACGCTTCTTTTCCCAGCCTGTCACCTCCTCATCACTTCTTCCAGACAAACACTCTCTACACGGCACTTCTGAAAGGTTACAGGTAGATGAAAGCTGGTGTTTTCCTGAAAGAGCAATTCACTGTTTTGTTTGTTTGTTTTTTACCAGAATTTAACCTTTGCTTGGTACTAATTAGAGGCATCCACTAAATTCCATGGTGCAACTTAGACTTTGGAATCCGAGTCTAGGGTTCAAATCCTAGCCCTGAAACTCATTGTAGTTATCAGAAATGATGGACAGAGAGGAGGCAAAGACAAAGCTGTACAGGTTGTGTTATACATGTCCTGAGCATATTTTTAAAAATTATCTTTATACTTTTAGTTCTTTAAAGAGATAGTCACAATAAAAGCATGCATGATTTAGAAGTAGCTATTGAAAAGTTTATGTTTTCCTAATATCTGAAAGTGCTGTAAGACAGTGTTGGCCCAGCACAAATTTCTACATTGCTATAATAACTATGAAAATCAAACGTAAAAAAAATTTTACCAATGATTGCTATAAAATCATGACTAACAATCTTATGATTCTGAAGGTTTTCTTTCATGTATAGATGTTTCCAGCTCAGACATGATCAAATCTTTTCTGAATTCAAAAACAGTGAAAAGTGACTTCATTTTTTATTTGGCAGAGAAGCAATTACAATTTTTACTTATTTATTTTTCAGAGAAATTTGTGGTTTTTTTACCTGAATATATTGCCCAGATAAAAAAGACTACAAGTCTCAGCTTCCCTTTCATCTGGGTACAGCCATCTATTTCTAACAAATGAGAAGTATTCATAAAGGAAAGATGGTGTGTCTTTCTCCCAAGCTGCTGTTCTAAAGGGCGATCTGAGCTTCAGCAGCCGCCTTGGCCCATGATGGTCAGGGCCCGACCAGAGCAGAGAGCTGGAAAGAGCCTGGGTCCCTGCTGACACACACAGTGGGCACAGGGCCTCAGGTCCATAATATGTGTAGGGGCCCACAAATTAAATTTAAATTAAAAAATAAACTTTTAGGTTAAATAAATATAATATTAATATATTAGACTATAACATGTAGTGTTTATATTAATATATAACACAGTCACAAACTGTAATTATGAAAATACTTAACGGAGGAAGGAGGTGAGGGAGGTAAACGTCCGAGGCCCACAAAAGATGTACCACAGCCCTGCTTGCTGACCATGGAGAACAAACCAGCCCTGCATTTCCTATTTCTATGTACCTCATGTGAGAAAGAGGTGAACTCTTATCTTGTTTAAGGCACTAGAGTTTTCCAACGCATCCAAGACACTGAGTCTTTAAGATCCCAACCACGTGTGACAAAGCATGTCAAAGGCTGCGTATGCACCACCTCCTTTCATTCTGCCAGCCTGGTAGCCTTGCTTCATCTTCCAAAAATGAACACAAGCAGCATCACAACCTAACACCAGTCACTCTTGCCCTGACTGGGTGCTCAGTTGCTTGGAGCATCTCCCAGTGCACCAGAAGTTTTCAGGTTCGAACCCAGTCAAGCACATAGCTAGGTTGGAGGTTCAATCCTCAGTCGAGGAACGTAAGGGAGGTAGGGGAGGCAACTGATCGATGTTTTGCTCTCATATCAATGTCTCTCTCTCTCTCCTTTTTCTTTTCAATAAACAATATCCTTGGGTGAGGATATAAAACATAAAAAAAATAAAATAAAACCAGGTGTCTCTTACTCACCAGACTCTACCCTTCCCTTAAGACACAGGAGCTAGCCTAAAGCATGTTACAGACTGCATTTTTGTGTTTCCCAAAAACGTGTATGTTGAAACCCCAACCCTCACTGGGATAAAGTTAAGAGGTGGGGCCTGTGAAGGTGGAGCTCTCACGAGGAGATTACTGCTCTTATAAAAAGAGACCCTGCAGTGTGCTTCGGCTGTCAGCATTTCATCACAATGATGCAACGGGAAAAGGGCAGTCTGAAAACCAGTAAGCGCTCTCTCCATTAACATTGCATTTGCAGCACCTTGATCTTGGACATCCCAACCTCCAGAACTGTGAGAAATAAATGTTTGTTGTTTAAGCCACGCAATCTACCTGACTTTGTTATAGCAGCCCGTGCAGAGACTAAGACAGGGCAACTCTGTACCCTTTAGACTCCAATTTGATGTCCCAAAGGAGCTTTTATACGCTGGGAAAGAGGAACTCAGAGCCCTGGGTGTGGGCCACCTAGTGGTCCTCACTATCTGTTTATCGATAAAAGGGGTTATTACTAATTTCTGCACAGGGTGATAAAAAAATGTATGAGCATGTTTAAAAATTTTAATGTAAATCTTATGAAATATCAAATATTATGTCTTCATCACATCAGCAGACATATTATATCTTCTGATGCCTAATCAGAATTCCTTTGACACATTGTCAATTCAGTGAAATAGTACATGGGAAAAATGGGTATATCATTAAATGTTCAGGACTAAGTCCTCTTACGGAGGAAAGTGAACATACATGAATCACTGTAATGATGAGTGGAACCAAACTAACTGTAGTGTGTTACCAAACAAAACCTATTTTCATGGATAAGTTATCAGAATACTGTAAAATACCTATTGTAATATATGATTTATTAAAATAGTATATATTATAATATGCACCATGTATATTATGTGGTAAATGTTATATATACACACGCATATATGCATAAACATGCATACAAATATCTATATGTGTTCATTGTTGTGACATGAAATCAAGCCATTTTTTAAGATACCAATTCCAAGATGAATGTGTCAGTCTACAAACAGGTTAAATCTTGAACAGAGTCTGACTGCACTGCGTATACTTTGTACTTCACAGGACCATCTTCTGACCACCATTGGAAGTGCAGTCTCAGGAAAAGCATTTCAACTTCTTGATGAAAACCTCTGGCTTTCGTTATTATTAATTGTTATTATTATTATTATTATTATTATTATTATTACTACTACTTCAGTCTTCTAAATAGATTGAATTCAAATGATTTGTGTCTCTTGCCCTTCACATCTGTAAAACAAAGGTGGCACTATTTGTGACATGGGGTGTTGGGAGGGTTTCCATATGAAAGGGGCACAAAGTTCGCGTGTGCCAGACTCCATGGCTCACGCAGCCATGTTCGTATATGACACCAGATCCCTCTTTATACTAGTCTGCATGTGGTTCTCAACAGCTCTTTCATTTTTGAGTTACTCCCCAAATGCCTGACACCTAAATATTTTGGTGTTAACTTTTATTGTCTAAGTAGCCTCACCTGGATGCTTACACCTTTAGATCATGGGTTCAGATTCCACCTCTACATTTTAGTAATCTTGTTACCTTAGGCAGATTAACTTCTTTAATCTACAACATACCTTCACAAGTATGGAGAAACATTAAATAAAGTAACCCTAGAGAAAACTGTGTACAAAAAGAAAACAAACAGTAAACTTCAACTACTGTTACACATTTTAAAAATTAAATTATGAGTCCAGGCAGTCAAGCTGGCTACTGGGGCTCACAAATGTAGATGGTGCTGAGGTGCAACTAGCGTGCAGGTCAGTCTGATCCCTACCACAGTTCAAATGTGGGTGCCGTGTGGAGCCAGGAGGCAGAACACTGTCATTCATTGGTGTGGCATTAGCAAACAACATCCATAAATAAACACAACATTATACAAATATATGATTACTTTCTTGCACAATAAAAGCTAGATAAAATAAATATTACTTTAGTTGAACTCTAAAAAGAGAATCTTCTGTCATCTTTAGTTGTCACCTTAGAGGATACCTGACAAGAAGTTATGTTTTTCTTTCCTTCTCCTCCTGAATAAATCAGAACCCGCAAATAAAGCTGACACAGTCTGACACTGGTGCATCCCCAGGCTTTATATCACACACTAAGAGGCGCTGTGGCATAGTGAGTTTAAATTCACTGTAGCATTTGAATTTAAAATCTACTACCTACCAGTTTATAAGCATGGGCAAGTAATCTAACCCCTATGTGCCTTATTTTCCCAACATATAAATGGAGGCAACATCAATATAACCACCTCAGAAGTTCATTAGGAGGAGAACTTCAGTGACAAGTTCAGCGAGGAGAACTAACTGCTATGGTGAGAGGAGAAAAGAATAAAAGCTATATGTCTAGCATAGTTGCACATTATTTAAGACACAAAAAATTATTGAGTGAATCTCCTATCATGCAAAATCAACTGCTGCTAATGGGAACGACTGGGGGACAGGAAATCGAAATGTTATTTTTACAACGGTTAACTATTATTTCCACTTGGTCTGAAAACTCAGATTCCTTGCCCAAAGAAGAAAACAACTAGCATTTACACAGCCTCATGTTCAGCTCTTGGTTTCCCGTTGCCTCTTTATCGTACCGCTGGATGTGATGAATGCGAGGTGGGAGGGAGAGTTAGGCTTCATTTTTCTCAGTGTGCTCATAGATTCCACCTTGATGTCAACTGCTTTCTAAATAGAGCATGTCCCCGATATATCCAAGTAATATAGTTTTATATCATTTAGTATGAGTATTTTTCTCAGCCCTTTGCAGAAAGGTATACTAGGCAGAGAATTACTTTCATGTAATTTGACTGAAAATGCTGACTGATACATGGCAAGATATTCCCTTATTAAATTTATTTATATACATGTGAAAATAGCTGTGATTTTTGCCAAAGCATCATCATCATTCCAAACTCCTGACTTCAGCTGCAATTTCCATGCTAAGTAAAAGCCAAAGAGATCAAGGTGTTCTAGACTTTATAGTTCTTAAATACTGAAGAAGTGGTTTCCCAGCTACCATGTGCTTCAGAAGGATACGAGTTCCACATTAACTGAAAATTATTTGGCTCCTCCCTCAAATTACCCAGTTGAACATATTTAGGATAGGGACCAGGAAGTTTTCTTTTTAACAAGCATTTTGGGTGACTCTCATTTAGGCACACAAAGAGTATACTTTGAGAGCCATTGATCTGAGGAAGCATATGTTTTCCACAGAGAAACATTGAACTTAGCTTTCAGACTTTTGTATTGTATTTATAACAAAGGTTTCAATTGGGCCAGCCTTAAAAATAACGATTATTTTTGGCTAATTTATTTTAAGAATACATTTATGTAGGCATAAAAAATATAATTATTTGCCAGCATGGCTTAGTTTCAGCATTGTTATTTGTATTATACATGATCATTTTTCTTCAGTGTGCATTTGTACAGAGATTAGTTGCTATAGGCAGTGCTACAGTTGCATTCAGAAAGCAATTCTCAGAAATGAGCTAGGCTCTGACCATTTTCCAGCTGGGAGAATATAGGCTAATCATTTCATATGTTCAAAAACTCTTGTCTCCTAGTGATAAAACATATATAAGTATAATGCATTCCAAGAAAGCAAGGGATAAGTGACAAGGAGTAGTGATCTGGCATACTTCCAGAAGAGTTAGTCCTCACACATATTGGCTGAACCTGTAACTTACCTGTTGTATCAAAAAAGACCAAATGAAATAATGATATATACAAAATGTACAAAAGGGATTCAATATATTTTTCACTTGTAGTATCAGAAAAAAAAAAACCAGTCTGCCCCATTTTTTATGTGAATTTCTTGATTGGAGAATGACCTCACATTTCACTTTGTGGCACCTGAAGGAAAAAGTTACATGCTCTTCACAATATAAAGCTTCCTCAGCCATATCTGCTTCTTCCCAACATGTTACCTAAATTTTTCATGCATTTTTGTTTCTTTTTAGCTTCCCTCTCTTTTCTGCCCAATACTTGGGGTTTAGTTTACAGCAAAAGCCAGCAATTAGTGACTTCAAGCATTAGAAAAAAAGAAAGTTAAAAATAAAATCCAACGAAAATAGGAAATTGAGTCTTGGGGAACTTTCCTTTCCAACCATTTCTGCCCAATCACACAGCATTCAAAAAGCCCTCTGCCATCCCAGTCCCTTCTTCTCTACCATTCTGTGGAGATCAAGAGAAGCCTCACCCCATTATAAGACCAGTTGATTAAAAAATCCAGAACCCTCAACTTGTCAAAAGGCTTGTTGGTACATGATGTCCAAGTTTAAGATATATTTCTTAGGCCCTGACATCTTTAGGTAAACAAAAAATTAACTTCCTTTAAAGGCATTAATGTGATATTGTAGCAGTATAAATTGATAACTATATTTAAGGCTTAACCATATTAAGCAACCTAATTCAAAGCTTTCAGATTTAAAATGGAAGCAAGGTCAGGTCATACAAATTTGTCTTATTTTTCTTGGCAATGTTACAAGTGTTCACATCTTCTAACTGGGATTGGTTAGGAGGATCCAGAGTTGGCTCTCATGTTGGCCTCAAATTATCTGCATGAGCTTGGAGGAAAAAAATATTAGGTTTTATTTCTTTGTGCTAGACATTATTCTTTATATACACTAGTTTATTCAATCCTCTCGAAAAATCTTTGAAAGAGGCACTCATCTCTTCTTTATTGATGAGAAAAATGTGGCTAAGAAATGTTAATTGACATTTCCAGGTCATGTAGCCAGTAAGACTGATTCAAAGACTGCTTGATTCCCTATTCTTTGGATTTAACCCATGTGACCAGGCAAACATCCCCTGTAACCCCTGCCCTATTAACCAGCTACTCACTGAGTAAGTGCTTCTAGATGCTCAAGAGTTCTGTTTTGAATCAGTCTGAAGGGAAATAAATCAGAAACCCTTATAACCTTCTTGAGGATAGGCAGAAGAAAGTTACAAAAAAGTCACATTCTCTATAGGGACATGAAATGAAGGCTGGCCCAGAATCTGCACTAGCTTTTGTCAATACCATAGTTCAGTGGCAAGGACTACTTGAAAAGGCAGCAAACT
The DNA here is from genome assembly GCA_039655065.1 of Glossophaga mutica. Lineage (NCBI taxonomy): Eukaryota > Metazoa > Chordata > Mammalia > Chiroptera > Phyllostomidae > Glossophaga > Glossophaga mutica. The sequence continues at coordinate 29,602,838 of CM077308.1, forward strand.
CTTGCACGTTGTCCGTCGCATTTTTTTTCTAAGGTTCATCCACTGGGTTCAATTCCCTCCTCATCTTGTCTCCAGAAGAGTCTTATCAGAAAATATACAATGGGTTTATTATTTTGACTGCATTAGGGAAGCACTTTGTAATTCATTTAATTTTATTTTTAATAAAATTATTAAATTAAGTGTTGACTGCATAAGATGTCCAATATAAAAGCAACCCACCAAGTTGTAATCTTTATGTAAAGTAATAGCTAATAAGTCTGAGATATCCTGAGGGATACAAGCACCATTATGTGCTTGCACTAAGAACTTAAATACATTCTTGAACATGAAATATTGGATATTATTACTTTCCCACTTATAGATAAGAAATGTAAGTCTCAGTGTGGTTTGGAAACCTATTCAAAGGCAAAGAACTTGTGATATGTACATGTAAGATCAAATCTGTGACCACCTAACCCTAAAAATTTTATATAACTATAAATTACTCATAAGCCATAATGAAAATATAAAGACATGCAAAGTGAATGAAAAGTAATATCACCCTATGTTAAAGCTATACATGAACATATTTAGTATCTCATCTCTGTAAGAGAGTTAAGTATGCTGCCCATTGAACAATACCACACAGCTACAAAATGGACTTAATAGGTAAGAAATATATAAGCAAATGTCTAACTAAGAGATACATTTATAAGAAATAGTTTCAATGAAAAACATCTCAAAGCCACCAAAAATGTTATCTTACAATACAACTGAGAGATCAACAGGAACCATTGAGAGGTAAACTGTGCAAATGTGAGAACTCCTAAATGATTCTGCTTTGGGTTTTGAAAAATGACCTAGCATCTTTTTTAGACCAGCTCACTCTTCAGCCAACAACTGAACACAGGTGAACAAATGGTGTTCAACACCTGTAATTCCATTTGACAATAGCCCGTTGTTCTATGTTAATTACATGTGATCAGAGAATTAGTTTTAAAATTACTTTCTACTTCACAGTAATTATAATAGCTCTGAATATACTGTAGGCACCAACTATGCACATGTGGTTTGACTACGGAAGAGATATATCATGGCTAGCAGTCAAATGATGGCACACAAATCGGATTGGGGCACCTTCTAGGTGGTTGTTTCTGTTGCCTTCTGTGCACTTAGATAAGTCTCAGCTGCTCTGAACTTCAGTTTTCTCACCTCCAAAATGAAGGGCTTTGAACTAGTGCACAACCATGTAAGTACACTCCAAGAAATTAAAAATCTCGAAAGCAACACCGAAAAGGTCAGACATAATTGTAAAGCAATAATAAGCTACCGTATAACAATATGTTTCCTAGTGTTTATAAAATCATTCTCAGAGCACAATTCAATTGGTTGACCTTCAGTTTGTATCTAAATGGAATGGTTTGCTTTTGATATTTCTTTGCCTCCTATAATCAAGAAGTAAAGTTCTTAGATGTCCCAGCAAATACGTGTCCTTTATCTAATGCAAACTTAATGTGATCTATGTCTTTTATTTCCCCTGAGCAGCAAACTACACTTTGTGCTATGATTGACGAATGTTAACACACAATCACATACACAGTAATTTATGGCAAAAATATATATTATTTGATTTGGTAATTAGAATCTCATGACACAATTGTACATAGTTTGTGATAAAGTATGTAAAACTAGGTGAGATTAGATGATCTCTAAAGTGTCTTTCAAAACTGAGTTAGTATAAAATCCTATTTATGTGATAATTCTGAAACTGTATAACAAACAGAATGGCTTCTTCTATATCAGTGGTTCTCACATTATTCTCAATAGTAGGAAGAAAATCTCAATGTTACCTCTTCTTTCCTTTAGTTTTTGAAAAGTCTGTACCTCTTATGGACTGCTAATACCTGAACAAGCAGAAAATAAAGTTGTAGAAACTTTTCTACCAACCCTGCCTATGTAGTTTGAAAGGATCCATTTTTATTCATTGACACCTGTGTGTAGGGCTTTGAATTGATATTATGATTCATGAGCTGTAAATGCAATTACATTTAAAACAGATTGACAAGTAGCTAAACATATACTTTTGTGATAAATCATATTCCATGTGATTAAGTTAAATTTTGCAGTTTTTCATGGTGTTCACCAAAGTACACAGGACCTTCCATCCCAGCATTTGCCAGCAAAATGCTTTTGACAGAGCCAGCCCAGTTACCAGGAAATCCTCACTGCTTCTCCTGCGGCCTCCCCTCTTTGCTCACACTTTCTTTCTTTTGGATGATGATGATGAGTCTTGTTAAATTTGTGCCATCCAATTGATTTTGTATCCAAGTTTGCACTCATTCTGCTATGCCCAGATCAATCACAGACACAAAGTTTTCATGAAAATAGAAATAACAATATAGTAATAGCTGCGCAGTCTCACTCGGTTGAGCACTGACTGTGTTCCAGGGAACGTGGTAAAGTTTTTTTCTAGAGGAACTCATTCAGTCTTTACCACATCTTCTCAAGTAGTTTATACAAGTAGCTTTATTTTCTATGTAAGAAAAACAGATTAGCCCCATTTCTTGAAGGGGTTTTCCTCTAGAAGTCAGTCAAAAGCAGACACACATACACGCCACACACACCCAAACACAAGCACTCCCATAACACACATGAAAAAACATCATTCCATTAGAACCACATACCTCTCCCCAGTTTCAGTAAATTTTGCTTCCTGGTTGGTAGGTGATAAGGTTAAGCTCTTTCTTTCAATTGCATAGAAAGTGGTCTAGGACCACTGCACACTCAACCCATGAATGGTTGAGGTTTACCTTTCATTAGTCATAAGGAGAATTTACTCTACAAAGGTAATGCCCAAATAAGTCATTTTAAAAACTGCTATGGACATTGGCAACTAAGGACCAAAATTGAAATTTGACAAGTCAAGACAGTTGCTTGTTAATATCTTCTTAACCTAGAAAGACATTGATCTAACTCTATTGTGCAGAACTAATTCTTATCACAAAAGAACATGTGTGGGGTTAGATTAAATGTGTGTGTGTGGCAAGACACACTGTGTACAAGGTCAGAAAAATAATTCCAGGTTACCACAGATCAAGTTGGGGGATGCTTCCTACATCAAATTTGTATGCTTAAAAATAATAAAAAAAAACAACTTTGGGGCTTATTATAGCCTTATTGTGATGCTTACCTTTCCTTCATCTTATAAATCAAATTGATTCTCAGGACAGATAAAAGCACAATGCCAATAGGAGCTTGGGGTATCTTTATACATAGTATCATCTTACAATAGATTCCAGAGTAAACATGTGGTGTGACTGCTGATCAGAGTGCCCAGTAGAGACCTGTGAGGTGACTCCTATTGGGAAGACTATAAGCAACCATCTGCTTAAAGTTCTTGCTTGAAGGAAAATCATCAGAAGTCAGTAGACCTTCACTCCTCCCCTGCCATGCTCCTCTTCCCATTAAGTCACTTAAAACTCAATAAACCAAGGACATCAAGAGTAGAATCACAGCATAAAAGAACAGAGGTTCAGCAATCTAAAGCACAAGGCTTCTCCAGCACTCCATGGTTCCCTTTTCACCAGGAACTTCTAAAGATTTTTTTTACCCTACTATTCCTTTCAGTACCTATAGTGTTTCTTTCTAAAGTGAATTGCTGGCTGCGTTGGATTTGCAATTTAATACTTCTACAGAATGAAGCTATTTAAAAAGTACAGTCATTCTACTCTGATGCTATTAGACCAACACATTTGTTTTCTTTGACCACTTTTACTTGTACACAAGTTAAATGTTTATTAACTGCATTAATTATAACATTACTTGAATTTCTTGAATGTATCTGTACTTTCTAAACAGAAGAGACAATGCATCAGGAAATTAAATTGCTCTTTTTAATTCTGTGGGGTTTACCAGTAAAACAGTTAATCCTTGGCTATTGTGGAAGGTGAACATTCAGTTCTCTTTCAGAACATTGATATTGCTCATTATGGTAAAAAATTATAGAATTTTCATGCTTCAGCATCTTATGTTGCTATAAAAAGGTGAAAATGAGGAACAAACATAAACTGAAAGGTATTCAAAAACTCATATTTAAAAGTCAGAATTGTTTTAGAGTTTTCATCCCTGTGGAAGAATACTGCTTATAGTAACTCTCTAATTGCTTTATTTGTTTTAGTGAACACATTCCTGTATTTTAAAACAGAACCAAACTTTAAACTTATTGGAAAGATACTAGCAAGCATTAAAGAGGTAGGCCCAGAGAAAGTGATGTTGAAACAGAGACAGTTTCCCATCAAGAATCACAGATCTACTTTTCTCACACTTTAAAAAGAACTTGACGATTACAGACAAGTGATAAAGACTATAGAAAAATCTAGCAAGGGCCACATTTTGCTAATGCATTCAACATGGTATTAGTATGGGAAATGTCATTTACTTCACTGACTAAGACACTAAGTTAACAAAAGTCTTTGGCTAGAAAATCCACTGTCACAGGTGGCCATGGCTGAGCTATACCATTTTTCTCAGCAGGATGATAAACTCACCTTTACTAATGCAACTGTTCTCGTGAACCTGTACAGCTTAGGTTCTAACTTGCACATTAACCATATGTCTACACAACTCTTAAATGTTGCTAAGAGAATGGCCTTCTGTTAGAGTTCATTAAAACATAATCTCTTCTTGCAAAGTGACATACTGATAATACCATATTCATTTTTCAATTTGCTCACTGTCATAAAGTAATCTGGATATCCAGTAAAATAAATTGCTATGGACTAATCGCAATAACAAGACATGGCACTGGTTATAAAGAGGCTCACTTTTTTAAGCCCACAGTGCTCTTTTTGTTGAGAAAGTAAGAAGGAGAATTGAAAGACCTGTCACAAGTTTCATATAGAACCAACACTGAAGAAGTTTCATATCTAAAGTAATCTAGGTGTTGTAATAAAGGTGTTGACTATTTTTAAAATTATTCTTAAAAATTACAACTTTCATAAAAGGGAAGATGATGGTTCTTTGTCTGTCTTTGTACTATATAACCACATTAAAACTTCGGAAGCTGGGGACTATAGAGCTTTCTCAACCACTTAAAGTACAGCATCCTTAAAAATGAATGTACTCTTGAAACACTAGAGATTTCCATGTCTTTAAAAATCATTTTGGTCTAGGTTTTAATTATTTAAATATTCATTATTTTATGTATATGTTGAAAAGCATCTACTTTAGCATCAAACTTTGAGAATTTCCTTTTTCTAGAAGACTTCGCCAGTAATTATTAAACCACAATGCAAAAGTTCAGAGTAAATGGCAAGACACTTCAAAGAATAACTGTAATGCACAGTTTGCATTGAGTTGTTCACAGCTAACTGCAAATATTAAAATGAGCTTTGTTGTGGGAGCAAATTATTATAATACTGGGTAGCAAAATGGTTTTAAAATCACCTACATTTTTTTTTTGAACCAAAGTGACCAGCAAGCCTCAGAGAAATTAGAGAATACAACTCATTTTATTTTAGTCTGGGAAAATCACCTGGGCTTTGTTTTCAAGGAAAGACTAAGTTCATCAACTATTGGGGCTAACCCTAACAGTCGTCACGCTAAAAAGGAAAGTTTGGTCATAAGAGTCTTAGAGCAGATATGCAGATTAGGCATGGGTTCACAAATTGCGCTGCCTTGATTTTTCATATATAATGTTTTTTTCATACACTTAATTTCTGAATTAAATACAACCCTTTTACTCTCCTTTTCATTTTTCATCAGATACACAATCAGATAATGTTTCCATTCACATAGATCTGAAAAGATTCTCATCCTGTGTGGGTTATTTTATTTTATAGTAGCCAAAGGGAAGAGGTTGCTGCCAATAGGATGCTAAGTGCATACAGAATAGAGGCTCAGTCCTGGGCAATGAAACAGTTCACCCTTGTGTTGCTCTTGTGGAAGAGAAATACAAGCCCATCACCAACTTCGGGACTTGATGAACAGTGGGGAGTCACAAAACTCTTTTCAATCACTGTATTTTAAGCCTCTACTTAAAATAGCTCCTCTGTGCTGGGGCTTGAAGTCCCATCTATGGTCAGCGATGAAGTACAGTGTGTAACTGTTTCTGACTAGGGTCTCCGCATCAGCACTGAGAGTGTCTTCTAACTTTTAATCACCTTGTGTTCTCCTTAATTACATGTTCTCACACGACGACCAAATGAAAATGCCTCCCACTAAGCCTACGCAAGATGTAAAAACAGGTATTTTACCAGTCCAGGAACTTTTGTGCAGGGCTTACCATTTTCTGGGATTAACTATTTTTCTCTGGTTCTCCAAACCGTAAGATCACACACACACTTGAGGGAGAAGAAAGCTTTGTGACTATTGAGACAGCTCCAATGTAAAGACACTGCCTGGTGACAGTTCCCCCTTGTCTCTCTGTGCCCTTTATTGTGGTTGGTTACTGCGTGTTATCCTTTACTATTACTAGAGCTGGAGAGAACATATCTTTGGAAGAGAAAGCTCTTGGTCACTGGGAGCAATACTGAGACTTTAAGGACTGGGATAACTAGAAAAGAGCTCCGCTCTCTTGAAAGAATTTCAGAAGCCTAAAAATAGAGGGACCCTCTAACTTAGGTGGGGGATGCAAACAGCTTAAGTGACTGTCCTTGGCCCCCACAGGTGATCTGCAGTAGGACCAACCGACCAGCAGCGCCCCTTGCTAAAGGTCCCTCACGCTCCTGGACTCACCTGGTGCTGAGGACCAGCGCAGGCAGGAGAGGCAGCAAGTAGTGCGCTGGACTGAATTTCATTCTGTCGCCTGCCAGAGTCCTCCTTCCCTTGTTGCCTTTGCTCTCCTTCGTCCTCCAGGTCCTGTCTCTCCTTGGTGCCCGACTCTGCTCCCGGCCGGCGATAAGCTCTCTCCAGCAGCAGACGGAAATGGACAAACGGACAGATGCCTTGCGAAGGCAGGCACTGAGAAGGGGGGAGTATCTTTGGGAGTGATGTCACCAGCAGCGAGTCATTCCCTGCCCGGGATTGTTCGCGCGGCACTACCGCTCCGAGCCCCAGCCCGAGCCTGGAGGACGCGTTGTCACTTGCGCTGGAGGCGGCGCGGGGATTGGGAGGAGGTGCCCAGCAATGGCCCCTCTCGCTCCGGTCAACCGGCCGCGCTCACCCGTCTCCACACCCGCTCTGGGCTCATCATTTATTCCCGCTTGCCCAGAGGATGGGGAGGGATGGGGCGGGGTCGAGGATAAGTCTAATTTGCCAGTAATTGCACCAGCGTACTCCGCAGGAGGCACTGTGAAAGACCATCAGATGCTTAGATTACAGGCACATGTCTCTCTCACCTGCTGAAACAGTGTTTGGAAGAACGTCGCTCTGGAGAGAGTTACAATATATTATTCTAATTAGCAATACATAATGGCTTGCCCGATGAGGATGGGAAGGCAGCAGGAGTAAGCAGCCTCCAGAAATGTACACTGAGCTCGTAATGCCTTCGCATGCTTCTTAGTCTGCAAATGTGGACTATAAGGTTTCGGAATGCTAAGACGTCTGCTGCTTCTGGGTTTTTGAAGATTTCTGACCTTCCTCTGATTTCAATGTTTCCGCTAGTACTAGCAGCTGGCAGTAGTGTTGGAGCTCGTGGCCCAACTTCACTCACCTGAAGAGGTTTTTTTCTTGAGGCGAGGAGACATAACTGAGAAATTCACCAAAATGTTAACAGTAATTAACTCAGAGTGGGGGCATTAAAAGGCAGAAAAATTTGTGTCATTTTGTTTTCTATATTTCCAAATTTTTTAGACTGCACAGCTTATATTTAATAATCTTACTTTGAAAAATTAATTAGCAAAATGAAATAACACATAACTCAAATGCAAAACAGCATTTGGCAAAAGCAGTCCTGGCAAACAGAGCCAGCTTCATCTACTGAGGTGTTCAGTTCTAGGATCTTTACCACATGGTGCATTTTTGATATTCCAGCAGGATATCCTGGTTAAATAAATGTTTATAAAACATTTCCTCATATACTATTTCATTTGATCTTACACCTATTACAGAGATGAGGAAACTGAAAACCATCAAGATCTGGGCTGGATTATTATTATTTTTTGAACCAAGAATGGGTTCTTCTAAAGGTTAAACTGTTGCCTGGAGCATCACACCCAGCACAACTAGCCAAGTGATTAACAGAGTTGGTGTTCAATAAAGGTGGAAATGCAGGAAAGGTCTATGAGACAAAGGCCTGTGGTCTTCAGGAATTCCTATCCAGAGGGTTCAGCTCATATTCCATTACTCAGGGGCAAGCCATGTAAAATAAAATTTGAGTTAAGCATCTTCTTTAACCTTATTTCTTAAAGACAGTATTCATAAGAAAATCACTTGTGTTATAAAGCTTTATTTTAAAGAGGGTAACATTTTAAAGAATTAACCACCTAATTTACAGATTTTTTTTTTCTTTTAAGGGGATTGAAGTTTAAAACATTCACAGAGAACAGATATTGCTTTCAAACCCCAGGCCACTAAAATGGATGAATAATATCTTTTGCAAACTGGATACCAGCCCCTTGGGCAATAGTAAGATCCACAACAGATATAACTAGGCATACGAGTATACAAATCAACTTGCTTGTGAACAGCATGTTATTTAAAAGGAAAGATTGCACTACATTTTGCTAAAACAGAACTCTGACTCCAAAGGAAAACATGTATTTCAGTTTGTTCTTGCCAGAATTGTGTAATAATAGATTACCTGCTCAGTTTGGAAGGTGACCATTGAGTTGCGTATTCAACAAAGACATATGGCAGGTACTTCATAATAAAAATGTGTGTATACTAGGAAATAACACTCATATTTGTAGAACACATTTGTGTTTACATAACAAGATGGACTTCTTGTTATCTGTGCCCTAATTGTAGGACCCAAGTATAATACTCATTTTTATCCTTTTCCTCTTTTGCAGTTGAGGTGACAGATTCAAAGTGGTTAAGTCAGTCCTCATTGTCACTCAGTAACCTGTATAGATGGAATTCCAATTTGCTCTGTGAGATTTCAAAACACTTGTTTTCTTCAGGAAAAGGTTTTGTTAAATATATCTGCATAATAAAAGACTTTCCTCATCCTAAATTGTGTTATTTATTACATGTACAACATAAAACAACAAACTATTATAAATTGTCAACCAAGAAAGTGAAGTATTGGAATGAACTTTTTTAGCTTGCCTTATGGTTATGTTGTACCTCTGCATTGAATGCCAATAAAAAGCCACAGGATCTATCGGCCTTTATGCAGTTCTGCCAGCAGACAAAGGAGACATCTCATTTAGAAGGTCATGAGAGTATCAGGGAAGCATATCTTGGAAGGTGAACCTCAGTGAGATCTCAGAGACTCCTGTAGATTTACAGGACTAAAGTAGTGTATTCTAAATTCTAGAATAGAACTGCCTCTCAGCAGAATTCTTTTCTTCTTGGGGAATTACAAGACCGTAAGTCTCTATCACTCCTGACATTCTGTCCACACAGTCACAAGAAAACTCAAATCCAGAATTAACTTCATGGCTTCAGAGATTTGGTATATAAATTGTAAAGATGCAGCAGTGCAGACAGGAGGTTCACTTAGCTGAAACCACTTGACCTGAGCTGAGTCCCAACACGGAGCTCAGCAAAAGTCATGAACAGTAACTACACTCAAGTCTGGATAAAGACATCAAGAAAGCGCGTGCAGTTACACTGAAAGGCTAGTCTCCATAAAATGCAAGGACTGGAAACACCGAGAATTTTAAAAAGAAAAACAAAAAGAGCTTTATTAAGATTTAATTCAGGTACCCAAAATTTCAGCATTATAAAGTGTATAATTCAGTGTTTTTCAAATATTATCACAAAGTTATAAAAGTGTCACCATTATCTAATTCCAGAACATTTTCCTCACCCCTATACCCACTAGCAGTCACCTCTTTCCTGCAAGGTTTCTTTTGAGAAACCAGCTGATAGTCAGTCTTATGGGAACTCCTTTGTAGGTAACTGTCTCCTTTTCTCTTGCTGCTTTTAAAATTCTCTCCTTTTCTTTCATCTTGGGTTATGATGTGCTTTGGTGTGTTCCTCCTTAGGTCCAGCTTCTTTGGGACTCTGAGCTTTCTGGACTTCCTGGAAGTCTATTCTGTTAGAGGAAGAGCAAGAAATTGTGTTATTATTTTTTAATTATTGTATTGTTTTCCATGTAAACAACTTTAAACCTACCTTTGCCTCACCCTATAAATGTATGAGTCCCATACAAAAAGAAAAGAAAAACAAACAAAAATGTTATAAAAGAGCAAACCCTATAACCTCTAGTTCTTTTGAGTCAAGTTTAATGCATTGAATGACTTTGACTAACTGAATTTCCCTGCCTTCTTGATATCATCCTGCTGGTTTATATGAATAGCGAGAAGTCTGTGCAAGAGCCCTGGAGTGGGTTTCTCTAAGAAGGAAAAAGAACTCAGGAATTTACTAAAGCATGTTCGTTGCCCTGGAAACAATCTTGTGCCCTCCTCTTTGCTGGCATCATTATGTACTTGAGTTATCCTGGGACTAAGTCTATTCACTTGAAGTAAGAAATAGATAAACACAGCAATAAAAAAAAAATAGTTGTTTTGTTTCCTTTTATCTGAAGGCAGGAGATACATTGTAATCGGCTTTTGGCAAACAATTATATTGGGAATCCACCACAGTACTGAGACTTCAATAAATTGTTTTGTAAAATAAAGAAGTCTTTTGCAATGAATACATCTATGTTTTAATCTATAATTCTTCAAGTTTCTTTTTGTTTTTAGTATTTTCATATTTTGCAGTATATCTACAAAGGCATCTGGTCTGACCAACCAATCCATTACCTGGATTAGTTAATTTCCACCTACCTTTCTAGTTCAATGGCATTTCTTACTTTTTGGATTGTATGTGTGCTTCCTTTCATCACACACATTTGTATATTTCAGTGAATTTCTTAACACAGATAAACTTCTCTCTTTTATTACTGTATCTCATTATAAAATCACTGCTAAACCAAGATTTCTAAGGTATAGCTTTTCTTGCTCACTGTATGTGATGTTGGACATATGTTTTCAAAGATCCTCTCATTCAACATGATACTTAACTCAGAATATAATTAGTGATGAGAATTCTGCTTCCCAGCATAAAGGAATAATGGGTACCAGACTTTTTCTATTACAATAAAGAAACATATGGGGTGGGGTCCAAGAGGGAACAATGGCGCTTGCTCCGCTCTCTCTCGTATTTCAGTCCCTTCCACCACTTTCCACAAGCAAATTGGGCCCTTCTGGTGCTGATTTCCATGTGGGTGGGCTTGTGTACATTCTAGCACCCTGTGGGTCTCTCCAACGAACTCTCCTGTGAGGCTGGGAGTCTCTCCCTGCACCTCAACCCCCACAAGTGTTTTCAATCAGTGTTTTAGGTTTTATTTCCTGGCACTGGGGCCCCAGGTTGCAAGGCCTGTCTCACTCCCTGTTTTCACCTGGATTATCTGCACTCGAATGTGGGATTGCCTGGTCAGCCAGCCACCTTGTGCGACATCACTGGGTCTGCCCATTGCCACCCCATGCCCGAGGTCCGCTAGTCACCGCCTGTGCACCTGGGGTCTGCTAGCTGCCGCCTGCACTCCTAGGGCTCCTGCGAGCCCAGTCCACCAACCTCTACTTTTTCCTGCCATGACTCCGCCCCTCTCTTACCAGTCTGGATGAATGGTTGTTGGACTTCTGTACAGATATTAACAACCACACCTAAAACAAAAGTGAACTAAGCAAACAACTAGAACAGGAACAGAAACACAGAAATGGAGATCATATGCAGGGTCAGCAACAGGGGAGTGGGAGGAGGAGAGAGGGGGAAAAGGTACAGAGAATAGCATAGACAGTGGGTGGAAAATAGACAGGGGGAGGGCAAGAACAGTGTGGGAAATGTACATGGGTAAAGAACTTATGACACATGGACAGGAACTAAAGGGGGGAATGTGGGTGGGAGGAGATGTGCAGTGTGGAGGGGAATGAAGGTGGGGAAAGGGGACAACTGTAATAGCATAATCAATAAAATATATTTAAAAAATAAATAAAAATAAAAAGTCAAAACAAGAAATATAAAATTTGGAAAAAATTAGGACATGACTATTTTCAAACAGTGAGAAACAGGAGGAGTTGGATCATAACAAGAAAGCCCATGCTCACACCAGCTTTCTCAACAGGAGCATTTTAACAACTATGGTACAGGAAGGTGGAATACAAGGGAAACAACAGTCCTACTGAGATAAGGAGGAAAAAATCAAAGTTTTCATCACTAAAGTTCCTAGGATTTGTGGAAAAATAGTAGCAGAAAAAAAAAGCTTTGCATAAAACTTCAAAAATAATGAGCAGGGCTTCACCATGGGTACCTGGCCAAGGGCTGGGCTGCATAACCACAGACCAGACTCTGAGAAGCCCAGTTGTGCTAACCTACAGTTACACTGAGGCTGGGATAGTGATACCAGTAGTAATTCTTTATCTACTGTAAATAGTGGAATTTTCATCCAGCCAGAGTGGAAAACACCAAGAGCACTTTATAAGCACACCACGCATTTAGTTGAGATTCTAGAAATGCCAGGGTTAACAAGAAACAACAGGCCCAAAATGGAGTCACTTGTGCTAAGCCCTATGTTTGCCAAGGAAGAATTAATTGCATTTTCAGCCTCTCCCAGGATTGTAACCTTTAACCAGTCAATCTGGAATTTCCTCATTAGCACTGGTGATGTAATTGGCTTGATAAGACTTTCCTAAGAGAAGATGACCTTACTTGAAAGAATCTACTCTTTTGACTTCCTTGCCCCACCATTCTTTGGCCTATAAAAGCCTTCCAATGTATACAACTCCTCAGAGTTCCGTCCTGTTTGCTGGATCAGGTACTGCCAGATTCATAAATCCTTTAATAAAACAAACAAGATCTTTAAATTTACCTGGTTGAATTTTTAACAACAGGCTTTTGGAGTAAGAACCATGCCTTACTATCAAAGAGGTATCTTAGAACAAAGGAAAAAAACTGTATAGATTCACTTTAAAAAGAATTTTTGTAAGCCCTACTTATAAAAGTAGCTACCAGTAATTTAACTGTCTACAGTGGAAAATGCAACATACATTAAAGAAAGATGATATTACCTAGAATCTCCACAGTGTTTTTAGCACAATGCCAAGCATACAATCAAATTGTGAGATGCATGAACAGGTATAGAAATATACTCATAATCAATAAAAGCAATAATCAGAAATAGAAACCAAAGCAAAACATTTTGAAATTAATTAAGACTACATAGAAATTTAAACTATAAAAGGAAACAAATGAAAATTCTGAAAATGACAATATAATATATGAAATAAAAATGCACAAGTGTGACTATTAAAGAAGAAAGTGTTATATAGGGGAAAGGCCATCAAGGAACATGTATAAAAGACCCATGGATTTCAAAGCCAAAAGGGGCAGGTTCAACGGTGGGAGGCAGGGATGGCTGGGCTGGGAGACTGTGTGTGTGCGGGGGCGGGGGGGAGGAATGGAGACAACTGTACTTAAACAACAATAAAAAAAGACAATGCATTGAAAGAAAACAAAGTCTTAGTAACCTTGAAGACACAAAAATAATTCTATCTGAAAAAAAGAAAATAATTGAAGAAATATATGAACAAGAATTTAGGAAGTTGTGTTATCATATCAAGTTGTCTAGTCTAGTAAACATATATTTGGAGCTCCAGAGGGATAAGAGAAAAAGTTAGGACACATAAATTATATTTTTCAAAAAGACACAATGCCCAATATGCTTGGAAACCTACTTACACTTTTGAGAAGTTCTACCAAATTTAAGCTGGATAAATACAAAAAGATGCAGACTTAGGTATATCATAGTCAAAATGTTAATAAGAAAAGTAAAAGTCTTAAATGGGAACATCATGCACAAAGGAATTTCAATAATCATGACAGATTATCAACAGAAACACATAGAGTAAGGAAGACACTGGAACAATATCTTTAAAATGTTGCAAAACTGTCATCCCAGACTTTTTATATTCAGTAAAAAAAATTCTTTGAAAATGAAGGCAATATAAAAATATTTTCATATAAATAAAACATGAAAGAATTCTTTGTTTTTTTATGTTTTAAATATATTTTGTTGATTATACTATTACAGTTGTCCCATTTTTTCTCCCCTTTATCCCCCTCTGCCCTACCTACGTCACCCCACCCACCAGCATTTCCCACCTTAGTTCATGTCCGTGGACCATACATGTAAGTTCTTTGGCTTCTCCATTCCCTATACTATTCTTAAGTGCCTCTTGTCTATTTTTTCCTCCTAGTCTATTTTGTACATACCATTTATGCTTTTTATCCCCTGTACCTTTTCCCCCATTCCCCTCCCCCCGTACCACTGATAACCCTTAATGTGATGTCTATTTTTATGATTCTGTTCCTGTTCTAGTTGCTTGTTTAGTGTGTTATTTGTTTTTGTTTTTTAGGTTCAGGTTTAGGTTTTTAATAGCCCTACTAAAGTAATTTAATTAACAATTTAAAGCTTACCCAAAAGAAAAATTCCAGATAGCTTCACTAATGAATTCTATCAAATATAAAAAAATGAATATGAACCTTATTTTCAGAAGTTTGAGGAAGATGGTCCTGCTTTCATCACTTTATGATCTTTATATGATTAATATTTCCCTGGTAATACAATTAGACAAAATTATGAGATGTAAATAAAATTACAGGCAATTTCTCTTATGAGCAAGTAATGCAAAGTTCTTTAGAAAATATTACAAAATTGAATCCAGCAGTATATAAAAAAGAGAAAACAGCATCACCAGTAAGAATTTTTATAGAAATACAATATTAGTTTTACATTGAAATTTTAAAAAAATATATTTTTATAACTTTAAAAGAGCATAGGACTAAAAGTATATAATTCAATTCTCATTCATAAATAAAAATCTCATCAAAATGATAAAAAAAAGGGAAATCATCAACCTGATAAAGGATATTTTAAAAAAGCCTTCATTATGTTCAATGGTGAAGAAGCAGTGCTTTTCTGTAAGACTGAGAATAAAACAAGGATGTCTTAACACTATTTTAAACTTATGGAAGAAAAAAATGAAAGAATCATTTTATGACTTAGGTTAGGCAAAAATCCTATAGGACACGAAAGTACAAAACCTAAGATAAATTCATTGATAAACTGTACTGGAATAAATGAAATACTCCTAATTTTGGAACAGGTCACTAAGAAAATGAATAGAGAAGGCAGAGATTGAAAGAAAAAAAGGCAACATTATTCTGACGATAAATTGTACTTAGAATATGTAATTGACACCTAAAATGAATAATCAAAAGGAGAAACACACAGTAAAAATCTTGGCAAAAAAACCTGAATAAGCGCTTCACATAGGAGAAAATTAGGATATCAAGGTAAATATAAAAAAGGTGAGAAATTATTACTAGAATGGCTAAAATGAAAGTCTAGTGTGATGAAATATTGGAGAGAATATTGTGAAATTTGAACTCTTTTTACATTCTGTTTAGATTAGAAAGTGACACAATCACTTTAGATTGGCCACTTCTTATAAACATATGCATACTCTGTGCCTCAGCAGTTATAACAGTGAGTATCCAAAAAAGGACTCATATGACAAAGATTTATAGCAGTTTGGTTCATACTAGCCAGTATTTATGAACAATTTTAATATCAACAACAAAAAGGTGCAAATTGAGGTCTATTCATACAGTTTTTTTCAAAAATGAATCACTGTTGAAACCAAAGAAGCCAGACATAAGGAATTGCATACTAATTAATTCACTTTATATGAAGTTCAGTTTAAGCAAAACTAATCTATAGTGATAAAAATCAGAACAGTTGTTGTCAATAGGGGATGTTTATTAAATAAAATTGAGTATAAGAAGATTTTATTGGTCAATTAAAATGTTTTATATCCTAATTAGAGTATTGATTCAAAGGTGTTGAAATGTGCCAAAACTCACCAAATTTTTAAAGCATAATTTTACCATCTGAGCATCTCTATTGAGATATAATCACAAATACTTACACTTAAGATGTGTATTTCATTTTACATAAATTTTACTTATAAAATATGATTTCATATGATAGTCATTATTATTCCTAATAAAAACTGACAAGGAAACCATCTACTCATCCATCCATCAATCCATCCACCATCTAGCCATCTATTTAGCACCCTAATCTGTTTTACTAGTCAATCACTGATCATATGAGGATATCAGTGGAGTTGTAATTTATATACACAAGAAATTTAAAAGTAATTGCACATGTTTTCTGAAAAAGTAATCAAAACTTACTATTCAAAGGCTCTAAGTAAGTTTTGGAATCATGGAATCCCAAAGAAAATAATATCTATATAAATCACGAAGGACAAGAAGGGCTTTACTAGGAAAAAAAGAAAGAAAGAACAAAAGAAAGAAAGAAAGAAAGAAAGAAAGAAAGAAAGAAAGAAAGAAAGAAAGAAAGAAAGAAAGAAGAGGGAACTGTCTGAGTTGATCCAAGAGCATAATAGGTTCTACACACAAACTATTTCAATTTGAATATCACATTGCCTCTCACTAATTCTGAGTCTTTGAAAAGTAAGTAACCTGATTCTCTGTAAATTAATCATTCCTGTATCATAGAACTACTGGGATGATTAAATATTGTTTTTAGGGGAGTACTATGACTACCTTCAAGTTTAGGGATTTCTTAGGACTCCCAGAGTTCAAGATTGGATAATATCCATGGCTAAGATGTTCATTTAGAGAAAAGGACACAAAGTGAAATGATGAGAGTAAAAATTCCATTGGAAAAAGTCAAGAGAATTGAGATAAAAGCTTCTGATTCCTTCCCTTAGCAGTCTCACAGGACCCACTTTTTTATCAGAAAACAACAGGGACACATTCAAGAAATCTCTGTCTGTCAAAACCCACTGAGTCTCAAAGGTTAAACCTTTTATGGAAGACTGTTCATACAGGCACATTCCCATTATGTGACCAGCTATGATAACTGGAACTCAGGGCCCAGCCTCGATACCAAAAGTACATTATAAATCTTGCTAAGCAATCCTGACAAGTATACACATCATGTCTCAGTGCTCTCCAAGCATTCAATAAGACACCAACAATCACTAACCTATAGAACACTGAGGACCATACTCCCAGACATTGGCCAAGCGTAGATGCTGGTTCCAGGCTGTCATAGAAGCATGCAAGGATTGCATAACCAAGCTTGCTGAGTTTACTTTTCCTTCACCTTGAGACTGAGATCTAACATGATTCTCTGGAAAGATATAATACCTTGTATTAAAGGATTACTGTGAGGATTAAATATGTCTATAGAAAAGATATAGAGAGTGTTTAACAAATATCAGTTACAAATATAACATAATAATTATGTCTTTAGTATACCACTATTATTAAGGAACTACAAATAGTTTATGTTCTCCAGTGAAGAATACTGAAATATTTAGAAGGGAGTGTTTAAGTAGGTAATGGAGTGCAAGAAATAGAACTAGAGAGTCAGGAAGAGTCAGCGTCTTCGGCGGCCTCAATTATCACTGTAGAGAACATGAATTTTATCCTGAGGATGACAGATACTTGAAAAATTTAAAACAAAAATGCTATGGTAGACTACAGTATAGTCCCCAGTAATTCTACTTTTTGGCTGTTCACACAGTAATGAGTTTCCTCCCACATAGATTCCATGTACATCAAAGATCAGTGGAACTTAAGGAAAGTAAGTGCAAGTCACTACTGATGCTGTCTCTCTGTGTCTTTGTCTCTCTGTCTCTTCCCGCTCCCCCAACCCCTGCTTCCTTCTCCTCTTCCTTCCCTCCCTCTCTCCCTTCTCCCTGTCTGTCTCTGTCTTGGGTCACCTACTCTTGGGGAAGCCAGTGAAATGTCATGCTCTCCCATCAAATCCTTTAGCCCAATTAAGCCTTGAAGTGATTGCACTCTCTGGCTGAAAACGTGAATGTAAACTCATGAGACACCCCAAGTCAGAACTATTCAGCTAAGCTTCTCTTAGATCACCTACCAACAGAAAGTGAAATAATAAATTTATTTGTTCTTTTACGCTGCTACGCTTCACAATAATTTTTACGTTCCAATAGACTATCTAATAGATAATATCAGTCTCTGATATGGCCAGATGTGTGTTTAAAACTTCTATAACTTACTTTGGATACCAATTTTATGTATCACTTCTTAACCCCGTACTGGATTTTTAACATTTTAGAACTATAAAAGACTTTGAAGATCATTTGTTAATTTTTTTCAAGGACATATTATATTCTTTAGCAAGAAATGCTAGCTTCCATGTAGTTTTTTACACAAAGCTTTTTAAGTAGAATTTAATTTTAAGTATGAATTTATTTAATCCTCACTATAACTCTGTGCAGTGCATAAATGCAAAATTCTTACACTTTTAGTGTATAGATATGAAAGCTGAGCTCATGATCATACAGCTAACAAGAATCAGGACCTGGATTTGAACTCGATTTCTCTATTTTAGAAATAGGAAAATTGAAAGCCTGTGATTGGCCCCAAGTCAATGCAGGTCACTGACAGCCATGGAGGCGTGAGCTCGGGTTTTCTCACGTCCAGTCAGATTCTCTTCTGTTTTTACCTAAAAATAATTTCCTCTACATAAGAAATTAGTTTATTCTATTTTATCTGAACATGAATAAAAGTATAGTATTATATAAAACAAGTAAACATTTTGAGGTCTACGGTCATTTTTAATTTTTCTTAGATTAATATTATCCAAACACATTAAGTGCCAAATAATACAGCCATAATACCTGTTATAAACAACTAATATATAAGTTTTCTAACCTACTAAACCCTTTTATATTTACATTTTGGAGAGAAAGGTGTTAATACAGTATTTTCCCCACTCTCTCTTTGGCTACAACTGCCTATTTCTCAGTTTTATTAATATGTACTAATTTGGTTTTACTTAAATGCAATCTCTTTAGAGGAAAAATATAGTAATAAAAAAAACCCAGCTTTAAAACAGTACTGAAGAAACTACTGATACATGTTACCTTTACCCCATTTCTAGGAATAGTTGTATACTTTCCTTAGTCTTTCTGTTTCTTTTCAACAAAACCCCAAAATTAAACATGCCCTTTAGTTTTGTGATTATGACATTAATTCCAAAGAGCCACACCAAGGAATGGAATCATTTTTTGTCACATGGGCAAAGTCTTACATCTCATCAGATTAGATCTCAAGCATGCCTCTATAAATGTTACTGGAATCAAAGCAGAAAATTTCATGTTAAACTCAACAGAAGGTGACCTTGTATAAAAATCATGACCATCAAATATTTGTTGTTCCATTACTTTTTCCGATTAGGAAATAAGTAAATGAAGATATTATACTTATGCACATAATATACACAGTAAACATATATATAACTCACAGCATACAAGAGAATAAGTATAATTCGTAATATATATGTATATATAAATTCAGATGCCAAGCTTGGGACCATGGTCAGCCTTATTGGACTTTTGCCATTTTGCCTGCTTGCTCCACTCCCATTATCTTGCTTCTGTAAATAAGTATTGATTTTTCTTTGTAGAAACACCTCTGACTTTCCTCAGTTGTGATTTGAATAAGGCTTATACAATATCCCACTTTCGGAAGTAGGTATACACCTCAGGCTAACTAATTAGCATGTTCTATATTCTTGGTCACACGTTGGTTCAAAGATGGGCTGTTGTGAGTATAACACCACTGTGCGTGCAATTCCTTACCACATCAGTCCATCTAAAAAATAATCAATATGTGAAGCCTACCCTGACCACATTGGAACTTCCATTTTACTTGATTTTTGTGGCTTCTGTGATCTTCAAAATTGAGCTTTATTGGCAATTCCATTGTGGTTTCCCTCCACTGTTAGCAACCGGTTATGATCCCTCATTCATAACAGATATTATTCACAATCACTTAAACCATTCCCAAAATTTATTTCCCATACTGTCTTCAACATCCAGTTTGTTTTCTTGATTTTTGTTTTGTAATGAAAAGTATTGAGATTTCCATTATTTTCATACCTTGCTTCCTTGGTACTATCTCAGGCACATTTCCCTTCACCGTATTTTAGCACTTCAGCATCTGAATGCAAAAGTAAATGTAAAATCCACATAATATTTAAGTGTGTGCTTAGTTCAGGTATCTCTTTTTGACTGGCTAATTTTTCTTAAGTTTACATCACAATATTCTATTTTCGTGGTATCTATGGAAATCAGGCTGCCCACTGAACAACAACGTGGATTTATGCTGAGACGTCAGCCACTCGCAGCAAAATCAATCAGATTCAAAGAGAAAATGCACCTGTTTGAAAGAAACTGATTGCGCATGGTTTTTTTTAGGTTAAAATTGCATAAAAATGTAATTGGATAATAAAACTTGGTCTTTACAGCACTCTGAAACTTTCAAAGTATGTAAAAAATTGAGAACAGGCTGACAGTCACCAGAGGGGAGAGGGGAGGGAATTTCAGGGGAAAAGGGGAAGGGTTTACAGGAACAAGTATAAAGGACACATGGACAAAAACTATGGGGGGTGGAAATGGGAGGGGGGGTGGGGAGGGCTGGGGCGGTGGGCTGGAATGGGAGTAAAAGATAGAAAACTGTACAAGAACAACAATTAAAATAAATTAAAAAATAAATTAAAAATAAAAGAGAAAAAATAAAAAGAAGTAATACTATTGTAGTAGAAAAATAAAGCACAAAGAGGTAACAACATCTAAGGTCACATTGGGTGCTGATAAAGTATCCAGGATTTTGAAATAGAATAAACACTATTAGTTTAATATTCTAATGGCCATTATTACTCTATAGTCATTGTTAATTGAGTACTAGCTATGCTCCAGTTGCTCTAAGCATTGTTCTAGGTGCTTATAAGGAATGTAGCATCTCACATCTGTGATGATACTTGGAATTTCTTGCTATATTTTTCTTTCTTGATTTTAACATGTACAGAGTAACATAAAAATTTAACTCATGCTTCATTAGTTTACAGGTTTTTCCTCATCCTCTATGTCTATTGATGAAATATTGGGTCCCTTTTAGCCATAGACTTAAGAATCTTATGAGCATGACATAAAAATGATTTTCTCAAGATGACAGTGAAAGTTTGTGATTCAAAAGAGGCAGTGACGAAAGAATCAAGGCAGGGTTCCCTGCACAGACAGGGCACAATAATCTCAGTGTTGTCCTGCAGGGTGAGGGTAGGGGAGGAGAGATGCCCACTTCTTCCCTCAGGTACTTTCCTGAATTATCTCTCAGGTAGGAGAGGTGATTTGCTAGTTTCAGGCAACAATAAGTGTACAACAAGTCACTCTTTTGGTAGAATATAATTGCTTTTATTTAACTTGGTTTGGAGATCTTTATTTCCTATCATTTTGAGGGAAGTGCTATGTCCTAAGTAGTCACAATGAAAACAAATCACTCTGAGATAGATGGATATGCAAATGAACTACCATTTGTTGAATACATTCTTTATGCCAATAATAATATGAAAAATGCTTTCTGCTTGTGTTGTAGTTGGTAACAGTTGAAACAGTTCTACATTCTTTTATCTTGCTGAACTTCATTTAATCTGCCAAAGGCCAATTTTGAAATAAGAACATATCTTTGAAATTTCAGAGAAATTGAGTCACTTTTAAACCTTGACTCACCTTGGAATAAGTATTTGGGTATAGGGAGGCAGGGCACAATGATGGTTAAATTGAAAAGCTGGCACATGTGTACTCTTGGGCAAACATTCTCAATTTCATCAATGGTCAAGTGAGAGAAATAATAGCTTTGACCTCTTAAAGTTGTAAAGCTTGAATGAGATCATGCATATAAAGTTCTGAGCAGAGCACCTGACACAGGTGTATGATTAATGAGTATTGGGCATTGCAAAGGACACCAGGTGCTTTTCTCAGAACCCTTCTTTGAGACCCACATATCTAACTTCTGTGCTGGAATTATCTGCTGTAGATGGCTCATAACGATTTTCTTCAAGGACAACTGTACTTTGTTGTAGAGAGCTACCTTGCCTAAAGTTATTTGCCATCCAGGGTTGTCTTTTGGCCAATGACAGGTTCATGTGTCAACGGAAATACTCAACTTCCTTGCGCAATTCGGTAAAACTCTGAAGAGTCATCTCTCAACAACAGAGCTTCTCAAAAGATCCACTGAGGCTTTAGTTGCTTTGAAGGTCACCTTCTTCTCTTGTCTAATCTACTGCCTTTCCTTGCCTTCAGGTAAATCCCCTGACAGTTATTCCCAAATAAACCTGCACACAGTACTTTAACTAAATCTGTCTCCAGAGATCCAAATCTAAAATACTGACAATGATGATAATATTGAAGAATGTGTGTGTGTGATATGTAGCACAGGGGATAAATGAGCAGTATTAGAACAAACAGCCGGTTGTAATAGCAATAAGCTATTCAACTTATTTGAATACCTGTATCTAGTTTCTTCACTTGAAGAATAAGTACGCTTTCAGTACCTAATATATGGAGATCTCTTTTTTTAGAAAAGGGATACAACTTTCAAAATATTCTACATATAGTAAATACTTAATGAAGCTTGGAATCATTATTCTAAGTTTCAGTACTTCAATTTGAAAGGTGAGGATAATTATACTTACCCTATCTTCCTCCTAGAGTATCTGGGAGATCAAATGGTATATTAAAAGTGACCAAATTATTATCAACTGGCACATAAATATAGATCAATTTTTCGATTATTGCTATACCAAAGAGGGAGATACCGACCTAGTTAGAACCTAGAATCTAACTTTTTTTTCCTTAAAATAAGGACCTATCAAAATAAGGGTGAAACTTTGCTTTAAGACTATAATTAAGGAAGGATCTTGGCTGATATATAATAATGTCCTAAGAGAACAGAAAATGAATTAACCCACATATTTTTGCTCTATTGTTTGTGATGGGTTGGGTCTGTGACCTCGGATAAGTCCTACAATACATCTGAGCTTCAATTACTTGCAACCTATTTTCCAGGCAGCTTGTATGATAAAGAGAGGGTGAGATCATGAATGAGATAACACGTGGAGAGTCCTTTAGAATTCTTAGATGAAAGATATCTCATGAACAAAATGCATGATCTCACTGTTCCGTAGTGGGAGAAAACAGCATAAAGTGCATTTTCAGGCATAACACCTAACTGTGTCAAATAAAACTGAAGCGTTGTATTGATTCCCCAGAATTTATAGTCAGGAAACAGAATTTCTGAATTTTTCTAGTAGTGTCAAAGGGCAATCATGACTAAGCACTTGTGTAAGCTGTAAGTATATAAATAAAGACAATCTATAATGATAATAAAGGCTTTGTATTTGTAGATTATGCTATAGTATAAAAATAAATGTAAAGTTGAGGTTAAAATTCCAGAATTTTATGCTAACTACTCTGAAACCCTGGCTCTAATGTATTGGTATTAGCTGCGTAGCCTAAATTCCTCACCCTCTTCACTTTGCCTCAGTGGTTCTATTTGTAAAATGGGAATAATAAAAGTCTGTCCTTCATAGAGTTGTGAGAATTAAGTGAGTAAAAAGTACAGTAGGTCTTTGAATAATGTAATTTTGCTCAATGTCACTTTGTTACAAAGTTGATTAAGGGCAAAATAGTTTTCCTGGCTGGGGTCATTGTCCATGTAGAGTTTGCAAAGTCTTTCCACATCTTCTTGACTTTTCTCCAGTGGTTCCAGTTTCTTCTGCCATGGCAAAGATGTGAAATGAGGTGATTGGCATGTCTACATTGTCCCAGTCTGAGTGAATGTGGCTGTGGGTGAGAGTGTGCCCTGTGCTGGAAGGGCGTCCTGTCCAGGCTGGCTTCCTGCCTTGAGCCCAGAGCAGCCAGGACAGAATCCAACCCCCATTGACCTTGAAGTGGAATAAGTGAGTTAGAAAAGTATTATCTTACTTGTTTTTATTGTTCTTTCTTAAATGTATGCATAGCTCACATTTATGTCAATGTTTAATGTTAGAAGTGTTTTGGTTCTTTATTTAGAAGTTTAGAGATATTTTTGTGATTTGTATTATGCCTTAAGAATTTCACTCTTGTTTATATCAATAGCCTACAATGAAATTGATTTCATTATATGCCATTCTGCTTAAAGTCACAGTTTCTAAAACCCTAACAATGTTAAGTGAGGATTTGCTACAATTAAAACATAATCACATATATGATTCATTTATTATAGGTTAAATTGTTATTACACATAGCTGAAAGGTATCTCAAATTTGACAAAAGTCAAGCAACATCTTGAGATAAACAGAACAATATTTTCATGATACAAGAAGTTTGCACAAAATGCAACAGAGTCAAGAAACAGTACTTTGAAAGCCAGTACCGGTTTCTGTCATAATGAGCCTGCGTGAGTGAGATCTGGAAGTCAAAGGAGAGGACCATGATTTGAATCTGAATATGCAGTCAGATGACTGGAGAAGTATAATGGTTTAGAAGAGAAGCTTTCCCATCACCTGAAGCTGTCATCTTTCCTTTCACCTGGAGCTGTGTTTAATGCCCTTAATGCATTTATGGGGAGTTCTGGATAGTTAATAGATATTAACTATCTATTTAGAAAAAAACATATATACAAATTCCACATAGAAAATTATATTAAAAACTATGATCATGCCAGAAACAAAAGGAAACTATTTCCTAAATGCTTTGGCAAATTAAGTTTTATTTCTTGAAAAAGCTATACCAGTGAGTTATCTTAAGCCTGATTATTACCCTACTTTGGTTTAAATCACTCAGTCACACATATTAAAATATTAACATTGGAATACACTAACAGAAAATAAGAGTTTACTTATGTAACATTGCATTTAAGAGCTAAGTATAATGTCATTAAGTTAGTTCAGTTCACCACGGTATAAGAGAAAACACCAGTCTATGATATATTGATATTCATTTGATGCTTTTGATAATAGAAAGATTTAAGGAAACTAATGGGTTCCCACCCAGGAGAGTATTAGGGTAGGTAGACTCTAATCTCATTTTAGATTATTGGTGACATTTTTCAATAAAGTTGTTGTTTCTGGCCTTCCTTCAGTAATCACTTATAGTGATTTATTATTCTTTAGTTTTTAAACTTCCTAAATTCAGAGATTGTGATTTAGATGAGGTACATGCTAAGCTATTGTAATAAAATGACCACCAAATGCAGTGGTTATGCATAATAATTTTTTCTCTCACATTATTTACAGAAGTGAGTAATCCAGGGGTGGGCATCTATTCTCAACACATAGATTCCAATGTTTCTCTAGTTATTATGATGTTCTAAACAGCAAAAATCAGATGAAGGAAAAAATCTCCATCAACTTGATCCTGAAATAGAAACTTATTTATATTATGACCCCTGCCTGGACTATCCTTACAAAGCAAGGGAAGTTGTAAAATGAAATCTCTTGCTGAGCAATCATGCATCCAGTTAAAACCTGAATGTGTAGTAATTTACATTACTACAAGGTAAAATTGCATCCAATTTGTTGTTTCTTAAATATAGAGGTACAAATTGTAGCTAAAGAGAGAAGACAATGTGGATAGCAACAGGCTATTAATCCAGAGGCCAATTGTTATCCTTTCTTCATTTCCCTATATGCCACATTTGTACAAAATAATTACTTTCTCTCAATGCCGGTTTTACTTGACTTCCATAATACCAGCCTTTCTTGGTTCACATCTGACCTTATTGGTCAACTTGTCTCAAATTATTTGTTAATTTGTCCTCATATCCCAAAAAGAAAAATATTAGCATGTCCCCGAACTTATTCTCCAGCCTTTTCTGTATTTGCCCTTGACCTCTAGGTGATATTAACCAATGTCATAAACTACACACTGTCTTCATATCTATAGTTGGGGGGGAAAAAAACCCTAGCTTGGACTGCTCCTCTAAACATAATATATCTTAGTGCCTCCTGGACATTTTCATTTGAATTTCTAACAAGCATAACATAACTAATATATTTAAAACTGAACTTCTAATTACTCTCCACTTCGAAACCACATCTCTCATTGGCTTTCCCAACAGAATTTCTCCATCCTTCCAGCACAAAGAATGATCAAGAGAAAAAGCTCTGGCATCATTTTTCACTTCTCTCTTTTTTCACCTAGTGTCCCTACATTCATCAGTGAACTCTGCTATTTTTTTCCTTCCATCCTTACCCAAGCCATCTTCATTGCTCACACTAGATTAGTTTATCTTCTAGTTCTCTTAATGACCACCCACAGTCATTTGTCAAAACAGCAGCTAAAGTGATTCTTTTAAAATGAATTAAGATCATATCATTCCACTGATCAGACCCTCTAGTCAATTCGCATCTCACTCAAAGTAAAAATCTGTCCCTGGCCATGGACCTGGTTTATATTTCTGAACTCACCTTCTATGTCCCCTCTGGCATCACTGACCTCCTTGTTCTTTATCAAAGTTATCAACTATGAACCATCTTTAAGTTCTTTGAAATTGTTTCCTCTGTCTGAATTTTTTTTTTAGTACAGAGCATACCTCAATTCATTTAGACCTCTGATGAAATGCCCTGTTATCAAGGATTTGTATTAGTTTTTTGTTTACTGCCTCTTAACTCCACACCTATACTTGGAATTTTAGAAAACTACTAGGATAGCAGCTTGGAAAACAGACTGGTACAGAGTTAAACTGTTCGCAGAAGCCAACTATGGAGTCTGTCTTACTAATCCAGAGAAAACATCATGGTTTTATAAAATAGAGTAGTAAGAGGTAGAACTCAGAGAGGTGGACAAGTAAATAATCTGTTCAAGATACAAAGGTTTTAGCTATTTGTCTAATCTATGTAGTCTATATCTTTATATCTGGAAATAAGCACAGTTGATGCTTCCGTTTAAGTTTTACTATGAATAAAGATAAAAAGTCAATGTTGCTCATTAAATACCATTTATATTTTGTTTTACTAATTATTTATAATTAAAATATATTTCAATAATATATTAAAATATATATTGAAATTATGGAAAATAATATGAAGGCTTCTCCAGAGGGCCTAATTTATTCCATAAATAGAGAGTAGCCAAACAGCTTGGCGGATGAGGTAAGGGATGGGTTGGGGAGGGGATGTTCGGAGCTGAGGGATGGAGAGATTGAGCAAAAAAGAACTCAGAAACACAGAAAACAGTGTGGCGATTGAGGGAAGTGGGGGTGGTGGAAGTGGAAGAGGGTATAGGTAGATAAATGGTGATGGAAAAATAAAATAAATAACTAAATAAAATATAAATTCTCTAAAAAGCCCTATATGTCAAGTATTGTGTTAATATATGGGAAAAAGAAGTAAGAAGTAGAGGAGGGAGAGAGAGAATGAAACTTAAAATCTTTTGGAAAACATACATGTTATATCGTCAATAACAAGTTCGTCCTGAAGAGAAGCTGTAATTGGATGGAGGTGGGAGCAGGGCTTGTTCCAGGAAGAAGGGTGTCCGCATGCTGCCGAACTAAGAGCGAACATGCTGTGTTGAAGAAATCAGGTAAGTTCAGCTTGGTGGGATCAGAGAGAATTAGAGAACATAATGGAGAGTGAGGAAATATATGGTTTAAAAATGAAACAAAGCCAAATTGCAGAGGGCTGTACAAGGGCTCTACTATCTTATCTTAATGGACACCACCGATAAAAGTTAAATAAAAATATAATCAAATTTGAAGTTTGAAAATGTACTAGGACAGCAGGGTGTAGAACATTGGATACAGTTAAACTGTTTGCAGAATCAAATTTGGAGTCCATCTTACTAGGCCAGGGGAAACATCACAGTTTTATGAGGCAGGGTGTTGACAGGTGGGCTTTAGAAAAGTGAAGAGGTTAAAAATCAATTTAAAATACCAAATGCAAGGCATTGCAATTGAATAGACATGTGAATAAAGAAAAGAAAAAATCAGTCCTGATTTGGAAAGACAGGCATATCAATCAGTGTTCATCAATAACTGAATGTCATAACCAGAGGATAAACCAGTCCAAATATTAAGTAAAGAGACAAAAATAAAAGTGGATCCTGGAGCTACATGGTAAAGAACAAAAGAGTTATTCATTCATTAATTCAATCATTCATCAAATATTGTTTTGGTGCTTCAGTATAGCACTAATGAGTGCGGTGTAATTGTATTATGGAAGGGGTATAAATACTAAATAATTGTTCACCATCTTCAAAATTACTACAAACATTTCTTTTCTTAAAGATTATATTTATTTTCAGACAAAGGAGAGGGGAGATAGAGAGGGAGAGAAACATCAATGTGTGGTTTACATATCAGTTGGTGTTTGATATTTTCTATTCCTCCTTCAAAGTCATGGTTTGTCCTTCTTCATCATGCTCTGATCAACAGAAAGCTCTTGTTATACCAACAAGTTTCCTTGCTCCTTTGCCTCCCATTGGATTCAGTTATTGGAGGAAGCAGTCATATATCCCAAAGGATAAGTAGGACATATGGAACTTTTATTGTTTTGGGTCTCACATTATAGTGGCCTCCAAGGATTGACTATGTCCCTCAATCAAAAGGCAAAGATCTTGTCAGAACTCTTGTTGCCCATTATTCTCTCTGGTTTTTGTAAGTGCTTTCTAGTCTGTCTCTTCATACCTGAGTTTTTAAAAGACAGCGATGTCTCTGCATCTAAAAAGTCTAAATATGAGATTACCACTGTTCCTGTGTAGTGTAAGATACAGCTTTTTCATCCTGTGAACTGATTATACAGCAATAGGATTGCCACATCAACATTTCAAATTTTGTCACTGGATAGTTGATATATGTAGTTACTATAAAAGTTGAGTAAAGTTAAAATCAGTATTGGAAACAGGTATTTGGTTCTGGAATTAAATTGAATTTAGTGGGAGAAAAAGAAGTCACAAAAGATAAAATATGGAAAGTAAAATTTCATGTCTCTTGTTTGATACTGGCTAGCAGACTCTGAAGTGGAAGTCAGTGCGCAGGAGATAGATTAAAGAAAGTGTTCAGAATGAACATTTGTGAAAGGAAAGTGAAATAAGGAGGGCTCAGCAGAGAGAGACTTGGAGTTGTATGATATGTGTTGGTTTTGTTAGTATATGCCATAGTTCAACAGGGACCCTATGGGGAATTCTGAAATGTGACCCTTCAAATCTTTTCAGAACTTTTTCAGGATTGGGCTAAGATTTTTGTGCTGCCACTTCAACCAGTCTTTGGATGCAGACCAAATGAAGGGAGCTCAACCTTGGACAAGGAGTCTCACTTCAGACTTAGAGTCAGTCCTCAAGAAGGTTGACAGCTAAGAGATGTCAACCAGTGGGAGAACTAGCTGCTTGGATAAGGTCTTCATTCTGGAAGGTTGATCTTGGCAATATATCCTACTACCCACTATGTCTTATGTTCTACTTCCAACATTTAGTTTATAATATTTGTATATTTTATTCCAAATGCTATCTTGTCTGTGGTTGTAGTTTATGAATCATCTACTTGAACTTTTGGAAGTGTACCTCAAAAACATACCAGTCTCTTTTCCGTCTCATCCCCCTTACTGCTTTATCATTTCACTACCTTACCTGTCCTCAGAGCTTGAAATTTAAAGTTAGAATGCAGACTGACACATTAGATGCTTCAGGCTATTAACCCTCTCCATTTCCTTTGCTTCGCAACCTATGACTTCACAAGACACCCTTCCTCTTATGTCCACAGAACTACTTCAGATCATCAAATGCATGCTAATCTCACTTTTCTGTCTTTCACATTCAGGTTCTTTGGACTGATCACCCCTCCCCCTTTCTGTACCTAAGTAAATCTTACATGTATTTTAAGATAATGTCCATATAGTACATAATCCACTATGCTACTGTGAGCCACCACACCCTATATCCTTGCCTCCCTATTATTTTATATATACCTTTAATGTTGTTTATATGATGCTATGTAATGATTGGCTTACTTGTTTGACCCCTTCACCAGACAATGAGCTCTTTGTAAAAAAGGGCTGTATTATCTCTTTGTTTCAAACACATAACAACATATCAAACCCCATGCAGATTTGTAGATACACAATCAATGCATGTTGGGTGAGTGTTTGACCATATCCATAATAATAGTACAAGCTTTAAAACAACAAAGATACAGGCTTTCTATAATTAGTTATTTTTTTCACTTGATATCATGCTCAGTAAATGTGTGAATGGTTAATATTATTGAAAATGACAGACTTGAGGATGTCATGGTCCCCACTGGCTCTAAAATTTGATAATTTAATGCTTTTGTATGTCAGAGAGTTATAGGGAAAGCCAATGGAAAACTAGAAAACATTGGTTTGCCCCTCTTTCCAATTTAGTTTGATTCTTCTCCACAGAGCATCTCTGAAACTGGCGCACAGCCCTACTGCCAGTGAGCATAGGACACAGAGAGGAAAGGGTCTGACCGTGCCTTCCTTGTTTGCTCCTCGTTATCTTCTGTTGTATGTGCAGGTCAGCATACATTCTCACTTCTTGTCACTCTCTAATAATTGTGATAACAAGTGTAACCACAACAAAAACATAGAGCATCCTTTCATTTAACAAATGTATATACCTATGTAAATATGTATATAAATATACAAATATGTATATAAATATATATTCACATATATATTTAGAATCTACTTTGTTCTTTATACTCTCACAGATGCTGGAACTGTGTCAATGAAAAAGGTATATCCATGTTCCCGGAAACTTAGTGGAAGAAACAGATAATACACTAGTCAATAAATATGTATTTGATATAGATTTAGATTTTCCCTTCATAAGTTGTAATAATAAAAAGTGAAACATTGCAAGAATATTGAGAATGATGAGGGAAGGACAGCAACTTGACTGATTATTTAAAGTGTGCCTAGTGATTTGCTAGGTACTTACTACTTTTTTAACTTCATAAGAAAGAAAAAAACATAGATCATAAATTTTTCTAGGAAGATCTTTGAGACTCAGAAATGTTAAGGAACTGTCTAAACAATGAGTTGCAATAAAAACAGATATTAAAATAAAATTCACGGACATTTCAAAAGACTCTTCAGCTGCTACAATTCAATGTTCACATATGTTCTCAGCACTTCTCACTATTGCCTGCAAGATCAGCTCAGAACCCCCAATAGCACTAATCGATTGACACCATGAGTGTAGGTGTAAAGCCAGCAAGATGGAAAATTTTCAGGAGCAACAGAGAAGTTTAGTGTCTGAACAGTAAGGAACTCATGTGCAACAAAGCAAAAAGGATATCTTATTTTCCACCGGACCTTTCAATGAGGTAGCAGAAAAAGAAAAAGATTGAAGAAAAATGAGTGAAAAAAAACAACTTAGCAGTAGTTTTTCATTTACATTTTTAAACACTTTTTGCCAGGAAAAATAAGAAAATGCTTTGGACCTGTTTTAGGAAACAGATTTACAAACCAGGTTCTTTCTTCCCCGTGATATATTTAAATAGAGAGCAACAAACATAACAGATGCTCAAATGTTGTTCTGGTTTTCTGAAAGTTAACAGCAAAGCATTAAACATATCTAAACCTGCCCACAACTGCTTTGCATTTATATAGCACTGAATATTCTAAAAAGCATATTTTTACCATCACTGAAGTAAGCCACCCTTGCAAACTTTCCCATTTTACACATGAATAAAAAATGTTACACAAAGGAGCGAGTATCACTGACTTTTAGATGAAGAAGAGACTTATGGGTTTATTTAGTTCAATGTTCTTATTTTATGGATGAGACAAGTGGGTCCCTGAGTGGACAGTTGATTTGCTCAAGGTCATCGTATTATTCAATGGCAGAATTTAGCCTAAAAGCAGTGCTTTTTTATTGCTAGTCTAGAGCTCTTGTAGTTACCACTACCATTATACAAATGTAGTACACACTTTACACATCTATTGAATTACAGATGCTCACAGGCCTGCAAATAAGATACATTTTAAAAATTACTGAATAAAAAGTTTCAATCTATTCCTTCTTATCTCTATAATTTCATCCTAAGTATGTCCATGGCTTCAGAAAGGGCAGGTTTATAATCTCCACCTATAAATCTTGCCCTTCATAGTTGATTGCAATGAAGTAAACCCCAACCAAAGAGGGTCTTCACAATGGCTATTGAAAATTTTAACACAGAGAGACAATATTTTTCTTAGTCATGGCTGAGTAATAATGAATATAAACTTGGACTAGACTAGCTTAATTTGACCACTGGTAGGTAGAATAAAGATGGTAACTGTAAGAAAGGTTAAAATGATGAAGAGATAATATTTAATTAGGGGCTTCTCATTCCAGTTAAACTAGTATTGGCTGTTGGATTTTTCTGTTAAATATAATTTTCATGCAAGAAACAGGGAAAAAAACTGTTGTTGAATCCAATACATCACTGGGGACGTGGAAGATGGTTGAGTTTTCATGGATGGTGAGCAGAAGAAGGCCAGGTATCTCAGACAGGGAAAACATTGGAGGACACCTTTCTAGCCACGTCTTTTCCCTTATCCATGTAGCCATTGGAAGGTAATTGTCCAAGGTCTCAGAAAACAGAGCCTGAGACATGAGAAAATATCCTGAATTTCCTTCCAAGTGCTCACATCTTTCTGGGTAGAGCCTCCTGTATAACTTCCTTAATGGGGATGTTTCCAAATTTTAATGGGTGGGAGGGGCTGATGCCTCCCCATTTCAGGCTCTATTGATTACTTGGCTTCTCTGACAGGAGCTCTTTGATAAGAAAAAAAAAAAAAGAGAAACCGCCTCTGAATTCTCCTCTAGAAAACCCAGCATCATTTTTTGCTCATTTGTGGGTAACAGATGAGACATGGTCCTGACCCCTGACACATTATTTGTGAAGTAGAACTATGCAATGGAAAGCAATGAGAATGAAACCTTCATGCAAATACCATTTGCCATTTGCAAGTAAATGTAGATTAGAGCTCTCATTAAGGGGGATTTCACAGGTGAAAGTACAGGAAAAGCCTTTGGCTAGAGTGAAAGTAAGAGCAATTCCATACGAGTTGCACACTGTAAGAGTCCATCTGTTCTCTTTGGGAAAGAGACTATGGCTGCAAAGACTCCAAATTACTATTATAATATTTATTATAGCCTAGTTTGCAACACTTTTATTTGGCCTGCAGGA
Organism: Glossophaga mutica; assembly: GCA_039655065.1. Classification (NCBI taxonomy): domain Eukaryota; kingdom Metazoa; phylum Chordata; class Mammalia; order Chiroptera; family Phyllostomidae; genus Glossophaga; species Glossophaga mutica. Next base: position 29,635,994 of record CM077308.1, read on the forward strand.
ACAAAGTTATCGACATTTATGCCTGACCATCAGTAAAAACTTAATGAGAACAAAATTGGTCTCATCATTTCCCTGTCACTACCAAGATTGCTATCCCCCAAATATGCTCTTTATTCGAATTCCATGTCCTGGTTAGGCCAGTTGCGATGTCTGTTTTGCTTGTGGTCTCTAAGATGAACTGCCTAGTCATATCCTTTAGTGAGAGAGCAGCCTAGGCAGGTCTCTAGCTGGTTTAACTCTCCCATCAACTACAGCAGCTTGAACCAGTGCCAGTCATTAAACCAAGGATGGTCAACCTACAAGTGTTATATTGAGCCAGAGACCACCATTTGTCTCCCAATATCTATTACCTTCCTCCCTTCTTAGTAAATGAACCAATGTTTAACTGGGAACATGGCTGCCCAGTTAGGTGATTATATTTCTTTTTCAGGTTAGCATTATGACTAACTTTTGGCTAATGTGATGAATGAATTTCTTCTACTTATGAAGTTTCCCTTTGCTTGACCCTCCTGATGTGCAGAATGCAAACATATGGCAGAAGCTACACAAAGAAGGATATACTTCTGTGACCCAGATCCTAGGGTGTATTACTTACAAACTTTTTTTAACATAAAGGAAATAGATTACTATCACAGAGTGCCTGTGAACGATAATGCAGAGTCCTAATGAACAAACTCCTGATGCAGTACAGGGACCGTAAGACATCCTAACCTCTAGCACAGCCCTGGATCATGAATCACCCAGTCTTTGTGAAGCTTGGAATTATTATAAGTATTCCTGGCCTTCTATTTAGATCCCAAATTCCTTTACTACCATGTATGTTATTGCAATAAATTTTTAATTTTAGGAGCAAAGAATAAAAAGAGCTTCATACACTTGTTTTCTTTTCATGCTCTTCTGAGAGTGCTCATGAGTGCATGTGTTTTCTCTCTCCCTACTGCATACTCATTTGCCAAAACCTAAGGCTCTAACTTCACAGTATCTCCGGAACAGATCTTTTCCTTTGTTTCTGTTAAACATTCAGGCAGATATCAATTTTCTGCTGCCTAGGCAATTGCCACTGGCTCATTCTGATTCTGCTGTTCCTCCTAATTCAACATCAAGTGATGTGCTTTACGGGTTAGGGAATGCTTCATCATCCCAGCTTGGTTTAACTGTCCTGGACAAGTGACTATTTGCTCCTATAATGTTGGATCACCGTATCTTCAAATAAAACAAAAAGAAATAATACCAACGAGCTTCTCAAGATATCCCATAAAATTATATGCAAAAGCTTTAGTCTGACATTCAACATGACTTTACACCTTGGCCACCTGCCTTAGAATTATTGTGCCCAATGCTTCATTTCGTAGGCTCTCCTGTATTTACATCTGTCCTCACGGCTTACCCCACTTCTAAGAGCATCCTATTATTCTGATGGAGCATTTCACTATAGCCACATTCACAACAATCTTATAAGTCTTTCGACTGTGTCCTCTCTGGAAGTTCTCTCTCAATTTTTCTATCAGATGTGGTCTTTCTCACATTTAAAATCAGATACGTGTTTGTTTGTTTGTTTTTTTAAATTATAACACTTGGAATGATAATTTGCCATTCCAATAGACTATGCACTTTTTTTTTCTTCTGGGGAGCAGGGCTCAGATCTTGTTCTTTCCTGGGCTATATATATATATTGTTTGCAAACTTAATGTTTTCAATTAAATTATATGTGTTCTTGCTGCTTTATTAACAGTCTTTCCCTGGAACCAGGTATGAAATCTACACTGTTAAGATTCCAATCAACAGGACTAAATTTATTACAACATCTTGCATAGCCCCCATTGGTCAGGGCTATTTCTTCATAAGGACATTTTTTAGCCTTTTTCCAAACATACTGCTAGTCTTAATGTCCCCTAAAATATAAGTAATTACCAGAATTAAACCAATTGACAGTAACCAATATGTTGGAAGTATAATGAGGTCATATTATTTATATATGACTCCATTAAACAATAAAAAGAATTTTCTAAGCATGCTTGGAAAGTAGCTCTGTTTAATGAATGCTCCTATTGAAGAAAACATCCTAGATTCACATTTAAGAAGATCCTAGATCTTACCTAAGACTCCCAGTATTTTTTATTAATAATTCCAACAAATCTTGTGTCAAAAGAGAAGCAATTCCCCACCAGTTCATGAATCATCATGCTTACAGGAAAAAGCACCCATTCTTCTAACTTTCAGTAAACACCTTTAACATCTCTCCTCCAAATGCAATAAATAATGACAAACTCCAAATATCAGGAGCTCCTCAAAACATAGTTGGTGCAGCTATTTAAAATTATGAGTCAGAGGCTTTCCTGTATAAATATTTCATAGCTCTAAAGTATCTTTAATGCTACTGTACTCATAATAAGGAGGCATTTAGATATATATTGCCAAACTGAATGAATGTCAGTCCTCCACTGCTTTCAAGTAATGGATGCTTTTTAATGTATTGTAATTTGCTAGTCCCTCCCATATGTAAAAAATATTTTATGAGTATTATGAATTTGGGTAGTCTTGCGGGTAGAAGGTCTGGGGAAAAGAAACTAAAATATTCTCCTCATTCTTAACCTGAAATGCTGCTACTTTTCTACTAAAAAAAAATCAACACAGACTAAGAGAAAATCAGGAAAAAAGGAAAAGAAAATAAATGAAAGTGGAAGTGGAAGCAATTATGAAATATACTTCTACAGATTTAAAAATGTACATCCAATTTTCCAATCCAGAAAAAAATCAACACAGACTAAGAGAAAAATCAGGAAAAAAGGAAAAGAAAATAAATGAAAGTAGAAGTGGAAGCAATTATGAAATATACTTCTACAGATTTAAAAATGTACATCCAATACATTTAAGCAATTCAATTGATAATTTTTTTATGACAAATAGAAGAAACCAAATTTAGTTATACTGGTAACAGGATGGAGCAAGAGACATAAAAAATTAGGCAGGAAGTATGCCTGCTATAGGAAGGATTAGGAATGAGAAATCTAAACACAGAATGCAACCTAGAAAGTGTCCTCTCTCTGTGTTTCACTCTGATCTTCCTGTGCATTGAATTTCTTTTCTTTTTTCCCCTAGAAATTACCCTCCTCATTCTACATAGAGGATTACAGCTACTCTCTGTTCTAAAGATTTTTTTATTACATGAGGAGATGGAAACAATCTTGTTATATTTCTCAATCCTTCTATGGCCACCTTTGCACTCATCCTGTCCCCACACACCGCTTGCCTTTTATTTAAATCTCCCAGGCATGGAGCTTCACATGGCCCATATTGAGTCAGAAGTCTACTCATGGCCTGAAGAACAGTATCTGGCAGTAAATTTGTGGCTGCAGAGGACCACCTCGGTGCTGACAGGCACCACGTGGCAAGGCTAGGTCAAACCAGTAGCATCTCCACCACTACCATGAGCTCAGGTGCTGCGATGTAACTGGCAAGCCATAAAGCATTATATCAGTTCTCAAAAACCTAGATTTTTGAGCTAGATTAGCTGTATAAAATTTTAAACAACACTGAAAAGTCCTGGTAAAACAGACAAGACACATTTTTCCTGTTCTTCCCACCAAGGACAACTAAAACCCTGGACATTTTATATAAAACAAACATAAGAAGACTATTAAAAAGTGGAGACATGAAGGCAGACTGGCTAGGGGCATTGCAATCTAAGGAATAAGAGGTTGGTGAATCCATTAAATATTCTTTTTGCCTCAAATATCCTTCACTCATAGCCCCCAAACCTGCCAACCCTGAAATGTCAACAGTCAGATAAGAAAGGAAGCTCAAGAAAGGAAGTCTGCTCTCTCTAGCCATCACCGAGAAAAGGGAAGACTAGCAAGAGTGAACATGTTTGGGCAATGGCTGCTCTATCGCAGTCAAATATCACACGAAAAGTAGTGACCCACCTCCAGCCATGCCAGCAAAGTGTGAGGGGACAGCCTAGTAGGAGGTGCCCCGAGCACCTGCCAGTGTGGTGTCAGAGAATCCCAAATAGGAAGCCGGGACATTTCTCCCCACTAGGAGCTTTAGAAGGTTTCCCTTAGATGTAAAGGGACTTAAATGCAAAACACAATCTACAAAACATTTAGAAAAACATAGAAGAAAATCTTCAAGTTTTAGGGAGAGTTGAAGAGTTCTCAGACGATACCAATAGTATGATACATAAAAGGAAAAAAATCAATAAATTGGACTTCATACAAATATTAAAAAACTGTATCTATATAAAATAAAAAACCAACTATATCTATGCTGAGAATGAAAAGACAAGCTACAGACAGCAATAAAATATTTTCAAACCATATATACCACAAAGGACTAGTATCTAGAATATCGAGAGGGCTCTCAAAACTCCACAATAAAAAAAAATCAGTCAGAAAGTGGACAAAGATAGGAGAGACACTTAACTCACAATTTCAGTTAAGAAATAAGTACATGAAAAAGTTCAACATCATTAACTATTATGAAAATTCAAATAAAAAACAATGAGATACCACTATCAGAGTTATTAAAAACATGTTTAATTGCCAAAAAACTATTATTAGCAGGATGTAGATAAACTGGATTATACATACATTGTTGGTAAAAATCTAAAAATGGTACATAGCCACTTTAGAAAACAGTTTTCCAATATGCTGCTATGGGAAAAAAAAAAAAAAAAACATGCAAATAACACATGACCCAACAATTGCACTCCCAAGTATTTATCCCAGATAAATAAAATAGATAAAGACATGTTTTCATGAAAGCCCATAATTGTTTAAAAACCCCAAACTGGCAACAATCCAGATATTTTTCAATAGATGAATGGTGAAATGAATTGTATTAGACATATACCAGGGAATATTCCTCGGTAATAACAAGAAAAAAAATATCCCCACATCACCTTGGACAACTCTTCAAAAAATTATATGGAGTGAAACACACAAATCCCCAAAGGTGACATATTGTATTACTGCCTTTAGATAACATTCGTGAAATGACAATATTATAGAAATAGTAAACAGACTGGTGGATGCTGGGGATGAAGCAGTGGGTGGGGATGGAAGGACAGAGGGTGTGGTATCCAAGGGCATGAGGAGGGATTTTTGTAATGATAACAATCCTGTAAGCCAGGACTGTATCCGTGTTTTAGTCTTGATTTTATGCTAGTTTTTCAGATTATTACTTTTGGGAAAACTGGGTAAATGGTACACAGGATCTTTCTGTATTATTTTAACTGCATGTGAATCTACAATTATTTAAACGTAATAACAATTAATCAAAACATAAACACCATTTAAAACATCATGACCCCATAATAACAAAGAAAATTACCAAATAAATGCAAAAGAAGTGCAACGGATGAATCTGTGACCCATCGTACACAAACATTCTATCCTTGGATGACCCTCAGAAAGCGGAAACTTGCACAGCCTTAAAAGATAAGTCAGTTCAAAAAAGAAACAGAATCAATGCAGCCCCGGTAGAGCGACACAGTTAGCAAAAACGTGGGAACAGTGACGCGCATGGCATGTGGGGCACGCGGGGTCAGTGGTCACGGATGAGGGAGTGCAGAATACATCGTAAAATCAAATCATTCAGAATAAAGTAGACAGCTTATTTTTCTGCCAGGACTCACCAAATCAGGCCACTGCACCACATACCACCTTCAAAAGTCTCACTGTTCATCAAATTCATTTTCCAGAAAATTCTCAAAATCCCAGATATTCTCTGACAGTCTCACCTAAAAAATACTTTATCACAACAGCTTGTCTTGATCTCTTTTTCTTAAGAATAATACAGACCCTGGAAATACTAGTTTCTGTGGGTATAATAGGAACTTCCTTCTGACAAGAAGAAATCTTGCTTTCTCACTTACCCCCAGTACTATTTAATTAATTCACTCCTTGAACCTCATCGTGGTGGCAACCAGGCTCATTTTATGCCAAAGTTGGTTTTTTTAGCTTAATAAGTAAGTAATAGATTTTCAAAAATGCACATACAAGATTTTAGTAAGAAAGATGTTAAGAAACTACCATGTAAATAGAACTTTGAAACAGAGGAAGTGCTTTGACTAGATTTGAAAGCCTGCTAACACTTAGTTTCGGGAGACAGATTTCCCGGAGTCTAGCAGAAGTAGCATTGTGCGCTTTTTCTAAGATATACTTCTTTCTAGTCATTTTTATTTTTCACCAAAAAGTTTTAGTTATGAAAAGCACTTATCTATACAAAAATCAATCATTTATATAATAACACTGGAATCTGTTGTTAATCTCAGTAATAGCCAGATAGTATCAAGTTATATAACATTTTAATGTATTTTCTTAGTTTATTGTTTCCAGTTGGTGGCTGAGTTATTGTTAGCTTTTTAAAAAATATGAAATGGTGAAAATTTTTTGCATCTATTATAATAACCCCTTATGTCCAAACAGTAAATGCAACTTCCCAATGTGTTAGAATACTATTTCATTTCACCGCCAAACAGGTTTGATTAGGAAGGAATTAGTCATCACATTAGACAACTGAGTAATGGATGGGAACCCAGAGACAGAGAGATATTTAGTGAGTTTCTCAGGTCTTAGAGCTAATGTGAGACTTAGGATGACAACTACAACTTTACACAGAAGACGGAGGAGTGAACTAGCATTCATTGACTGTCTATGCTGGGCCCAGCACGATGAAGGCACTGTAGCCAAATTTTATCTTATTTTACCAGGGTAACAGCCCAGTAAGCTAGTTTCATCATTTACACTATACATAATTTGAGAATCAGAGGGACAAATTAATTTACTAGAAATCACTTTCCTAATATGAAAGCTGAGAATAAATCTTATATTTTCTGAATGCCAATACAGAATGCTTTCACCCCTAACTGTGAACAGTAGTGATATGTAATATGTATTAAATACTTACATGTGAAAAGCATTGTTTATAGTAATTTTAATGACTAGTGTTTTGTTTTCTGCAAAGAATGCTTTCCTTAAAATAACAGGGATGAACTTCTCCATTTCAATCAGAATTCTTCTCCAGCCTCTTTTTTTTTTTTTTTTAATTGGAAGTGGGAGAGAAAAGCCTTTTACTTCTCTGATCATGCAGCTATAGGGCTATGAGCCTGGGATTAGGCAGCCAGGTCTCTTATTTCATGGACAATTTCGTATAATAGAACAAAGGAAACATTCAGAGAAAACAGATTTAGAAGCAGCATTTTTGTTTTAAAAGCTGTGTTTCCAAAAATCCCTATAGTTCTTCAGAAAGCTGTATTGCTATCTAAGTAGCAGTTTTGATGTTAACCAATTATAATGCTTTTCATTTTTTGGTTTTGCCTTGTTTTAGCAATTTGTAGGGTTTTTTTCTCTCTCGAAGATAACTTTACCAACAGAAGATAGTTTTACACACATTGTTTAATTCAAACTTAAAGCCAAACATAAGATAGTTCATTCATTCATTCAATATTATTGAGATCTCATGCAAATGCTATTATTCTAGGTGCTAAAGATACCACAGTGCAAAAAATCAGGCCAAGTACCCTGTCTTGTTCTTGTTACAAGGTGAAGAAATTGAGTCACTAGGAATTTGTTTTAACGAAAGTTTCAGCTTTAGTAAGTGGAAAAGGAACTCCATCTGACTTTCAGAGTTCAAGTTCTTATTGTTTGATAATGATGCTAATGAGAGCCTGTTTCTCACTTCCATTCAGTTTCCAGAGCAACCCAAATTTAAGTATTAAATTTGATTCATGGTTGCTTAAGGGATGAGTATTACATGGCTTAGGGAAATGTATGGAGTCATAAAACTCCCATCAATTGAATATTTTATCCTTTGCTTAGTTAACTTAAGGTTTCCTAAGTCTAAAGTGGATAGAGTGAAGAGAAAAACAGATCCTCAGAGAAGTTACTCTGAGGACATTTTTCCATATTAAACTCCATGACTTACAGGAATTCATTATTTGACAGTGATATATGTTTAGAGCATCCTATTTCAGATACTTTATCTCAAATTTAGAAAACTCATAAAACAGTAAATGGTTAATAACCTTACTAAGAGAGATCTAAGTATGCTCAGCTTTGCAGTCAAATGTCTAGATCTTTTATGAACTTATTTAATAGAAAATAAAATGTCTGTGAATTGAATTTCATGCACTGCAAGCAAATGTGAGCACCTAGAACTCAGGGCAATGAGAAAAAACAGATCTGGAGGCACTGGTCATAGATTTTCCATGAGTTTATAGATCTTTCTAAGGATTTTCCATGAGTGCCTCAACTCACAAATCCCTTTCTTAATTATCTCTTAATTTATTTTATCTAAAGAGAAAATCTTATTGACCAAGCTAAAGTCAGGTGTCCTTGTTCGATCTAACAAACAAAGGCCAGGGGAAAGAAGCTCACAAGACGTAAACAAGACTAACAGGAATCCAGAACTTCCTTTTGCAGGAGTTCCTTTTGCAGAAGTTCCCTTTGCAGGTGTTTACTAAAATAACTTGGATTGATGTGACTCAGTGTCAAATTTATATGTTAAAATTATTGTCTCTCAGAAATATGTGGATCCAGCCTAAAATGACTTCCATAAGGGCAATGTTATTTCAATAGTATCAAGGATGGCTGTATAGTAATGAATACAAGGACCAAGGGTAAAAAAAAAAAAAAAAGATCCATCTTGAAGTCAAATTTATGAGAGTTTAAGTAAACCATTCATCAAACACTTACTTCATATTAAGAGTTGGTTTAAAATTATGCAGTGCCAACTTCTGAATTGGTTTTTTCACATGCTGTCATTTTAGATTCACAACAACCATGTCAAGTAAATATAATTTTTCTCTCCCCTCTCTCCAGCATTTTTTAAATAACACATGAGGAAACAGATTCAATCAAGTTAAACAACAGCAGTTTGTGCACCTGAAAAGTAGTTCAGATATAAAAACAACAATAGTCAACAAGTCACACACACAAAAAACAAAAAATTAAAGAAGGATCATTTGTTCTGAAGCCAATCTAATTGGTCAAAATGAGCCTAGGAAAATCCCTAACATATATTTATTTAGCAAAGTTCTGAAAATTTTAGCATTTGAAGATTTTACCACAGCAAGTGTCATCTTTATCAGAGATCATGCATTGCCTTGCTCATACTCCATGCCCCATGGGATAAAGTGTTAAATCTTCATCATGCTGTTCAAAGCCAAATAAAGTTTCAACCTCATCTACCATTCTGTATCATTTCCCTGTACCAATAGAATCCATGCTAAACTAGAGGGTGTTTTTACACCACACATAAGAATAAATTCAAACTGCATCAAAGACTTAATGTTAGACCAGAACCATAAAAGTTTTAAAAGAAAAACAGATACCAAAATCTTGGACATTGCTCATGGAAATATTTTATCTGATATGTCTCCCCAGGCAAGGGAAACAAAAGAAAAATAAACAAATAGGACTACATCAGTCTAAAAAGTTTTTGCACAGTAAAGAAAACCATTAGCAAAATAAAAAGACAACCAACAGACTGGAAGAACTTATTCACTGATACATCTGATAAGGAGTTAATATCCAAAGTTCATGAAGAATTCATACAACTGAATACCAAAAAAAAAAAAAAAAAAAAAAAAAAGTCCAATGAAAAAATAGGCAGAAGACCTGAATAGATACTTCTTCAAGAGGACATGCAGATGGCCAGTAGACATATGAAAAGATGGTCTATATCACTAATCATCAAAGGAATGCAAATTATAACCACAATGAGACATCACCTCACTCCTGTCAGAGTGGTTATCATCAATAAATCAATAAACAAGTGCTGGCAAGGCTGTGGAGTAAGAGGAACACTTCTGGACTGTTGGTAGGAATGCAGACTAGTGCAGTCACTGTGGAAAGCAGTATACAGATTCCTCAAAAAATTAGGAATGGATCTGTCTCTTAACCCAGCAATTCCACTTTTGGGAATATAACCGAAGGAACTGAAAACACTGAAAAGGATGTACTCACCCCAATGTTCATTGCAGCACTGTTTACAATTGCCAAGATATGGAAGCAGCCCAAGTGCCCATCTGTAGATGAATAGATAAAACAACTGTGGGACATTTACATAAAGGACATAAAGGAATGCTGCTAGGCAGAGAAGAAAATGTTACTGATTATGACAGTACAGATGGACCTGGAGAACATTATGCTAAGTGAAGTAAGCCAGTCAGAGAAAGACAAATGCCATATGATTTCATTCATATGGAATGAATCACCATGGAATATAATGAACACACTGAACTAACAAGCAAAATGACAGACTCATAAATAGTGAGCAGGATGACAGTAAGGGGTGGAGGTTACAGGGCAGAGTAATTGAGCAAAAAGGAAAAAGGACTCATGGATATGGACAACAGTGTAGTGATTGTGGGTGGAGGGGTATATGGAAACTACATGGTTAAAAAATTAAGAAAAAAGAAACTAAAAATATAGCAAGATAATTTTTATTGCTAAACGGTATTCCATTTTATATATATATAGCATATATATATATATATATATATGCTATATATATATTTATAGTCTATCTGGAAAAAGTCCTACCACTGTTAAAATAATGAGAATGCTTTGTGCAACATTGATGTAACCTAGCAGCCAAGGAGAATGGATTGGAATGCGTATGCATGAACAATGATGACTTCACTATACTAGTCAGTGGGAGTGGTAGATGCTGTTGAATGAGCCTGTGTACTGTGTGGTCATTCAAAATGTCTGACTGAGTAGAGCAACAAGTCTGAATCAAATTTTGCACTAAGCTTGAACATTCTCCTGTGGAAACTATTTGGATGACCCAAAAGGCTGCAGCCATGGGCAACTGGGGATTAGCAGCTTCATTAGACAAGGTACCCACTCATGCATCACATCTCATGGAGCTTTTGGTGAAATATCAAATTGCCCAGGTGACTCAGCCCCCCTACAGCCCCGATTTGGCACCAGGCAGCTTCTGGCTTTTCCCAAAACCCAAAACTAAAATCACCTTTCTTTTTTTTTTTTAATATTTTATTTATTTATTTTTATTATTTATTTATTTATCTTTAGAGGGGAAGGGAAGGAGAGAGGGAGAGAAACATCAATGTGCGGTTGCCTCCTGTATGTCCCCTGCCGGGAACTGGCCTGGCAACACAGGCATGTGCCCTGACTGGGAATCGAACCGCGATCCTTTGGTTCGCAGGCCCGCGCTCAATCCACTGAGCTACACCAGCCAGGGCTAAAATCACCTTTCAAAGGGAAGAGATTTCAGACCATCCATGAGATTCAGGAAAATAAGACGGGGCAGCTGATGGCAATTGGGAGAAATATGTGAGGTCCTAAGGTGCCTACTGTGAAGGAGACTGAGTTATCATTGTCCTATGTACAATGTTTCTTGTATCATGTATCTTCCTCAATAAATGTCTCTATTTTTCATAGTACATGAATGGATACTTTCTGGGCAAACAGTGTGTGTGTGTGCATGCACGTGTGCATGCATGTGTGTGTATTTACATCATATTATCTTTTTGAGGTTCATTTTCCCTCTCTGTGTTCTCACATGAAGAAGAAAAATTATGAAGACAAAAATTTTGTATTTCCCGTTTTTAATGCATAACTTAAAATAAATACCATACTTAAGTTCCCCTAAAAATAAAACAAAATAATAAAATAAAATAAAAATAAAAATTTGTTATTGCCTGAATGTTCCTCAGCCTGTGTCATGGTGCCCTTTGTCTTATTTCTCTTCCTGAGACTCCCTCTGTCTTTCTGTCTTTTCATTGTATTTTAATTTGTACCACTTCTCACACCTCCCTCCTCCCCACTGCCAGCTCACAGTTTTGACTAAAGAAATCCTTTAAAATTATTTGTGGCCTGACTCCAAGTCTACCTCTGTAAAGCATTCTCTATTAATTCTCCCTCTTCTACTCCAATTTAAGTGAAAATGTACTCTCTTCTCATGATTATTCCAAAGACACTTTATGCACATATTTAATACACCGCATTGTGTCACCAATAGTCTCTTTAATGTTTATAATTTTAGCTCTGCAAATATAGAAATAGATTTTCTTATTTTCTCTCAACTTCCTAACTTAGTGCTCTGTGAATATTAATAATTTAGTACAGTCCTGGGTGGTGTGGCTCAGTGGATTGAGCACGCGCCTGAAAACCAAAGGGCTGCTGGCTCGATTTCCCAGTCAGGGTACATGCCTGGGTTTCCTGCCAGGTCCCCAATAGGGGGCGCGCAAGAGACACTTACACATTGATGGTTTTCACCCTCTTTTTCTCCCTCCTTCCCCCTCTGTCTAAAAATAAATAAATAAAATCTTTAAAAAGAAAGAATTTAGTACATATTGATAAATTAAAATTATTTTGCTAAGTGATGACAAAATAGTTAAACATTATTGTTAGAAAGATAAGTATAAAGATAGATTGATGGCTAAAATTCATAGACTTGTATAAAGGTAAATATATTAATAACATTTATCAGAATTACTCTTATAAGGGAAGAAAGCTTGGTAAAAAAGACAACTGGAAATGTTTTGTGAATACAAGATGGGATAACAAAGGCTTAATTATCAGCCAATTTCAGAAAGTGTGAAACCAGCAAAAGAGTTAGATGCATCACCTAAGGTAGAGGAGTTAACAGAAGAGGGAGGTAATCTTGGGAAGATGGACAGATGGAATTGGTCAGTGAAATTACTGCCCAAGAGGTAACGGAAAGCTGGTTAAGGAGCATCGCACCGAGTACCCCAATTGCGGTGTAGCGCACGTCTGCACTATAAATCTCTCTTCAAAGACTTCCATTTCTAAAATCGAGGAAGAGTGATTACCCTGTTAAAAGAAGAACGCTAAAAAATCAGGATAATATATAGTAAATATATTTCTAAGTTTATGGTTGTGTTTTCAAGAAAGCAAGGAAGCCTCCAGAGGTTAAAACCAAAGCAGAGAACAGAACACAGGACAAGAGTGCACTGGGCGACCTAAACCAATGTGGCAGTCTCAGTGATCAAATGAATTCAGTTTTAATGACTACGTAGAGGTATGAGTCATAACCTTGGACTTAAAAAGGATTTGGAAGGGGCATCCCCTCATACAGCTCCGTTGTTGAATGTCTCAAAAAAAAGCAGGGGTGAACTAACACAGTACAACTCAAAGGGAGAAAAAGATGACTTGTCTGAACCTTGAAGCTCAGTAAGGAAAAAGAAAATGTTTCACCTGAGATATATTAAACAACTCTCTTTAGGTGATGAATTTATATCCATGCAAGTATCATAATATTGCTGCCACAATTTTAAAATACATATACAAATTATCAGATACTTCTTTCTTCATGCCCCTGCCTTGAATTGGGGCTGGATTTAATGAGTCATTCATAACACACAGAATATGGCCGAACTGGTGAGAGTGACTTCTGAGACTATCATTAAATGTGATGCTGCCCCCCCTCCCTTGTTCTCTCTTGAATGACTCACTGCGGGGGAATCTTGTGCTGTGCTGTGCAGATATATTAACCAGTTTATGGAGAGATTTGCATGGAAACAAACTCAAACATCTTGCCAGCCGCAAATAAGAATTTGAGGCTTTCTGCCAACAGTCATACAAGTGAGCCCCTAGCAAGTCAATCCTTCAGCCCCACTCAAGTCTTCAGATAACTAAAATTTTACCAGTGCTTGTAATTGTGACTTCATGAGCCATCCTGAGCTAGAACCATCAGGCTATACCACTCTAGAATGCCTGAATCACAACGAAGACCAGCTATGTCAAAATTTATAAATATTGTGATAACAAATTATAATAAATATTTTTGTTTAAAGCTTCTAATACTGAATGCATTTGTTACAGAGCAGAAGATGGAAAACGTAATCGTATATAAAAATTTTTAACTTAAAATTTGAGGCCAGGTTGATAGTACCCCTCTGGGGTCTGGCAGAAGTCAGTCCAAGGCCTCTGTAAGAGACAGATGCTCAGGACAGACTTCACATTTACAAAATTCCCAGTTAAGGCCATGATGCAAAATTCACAAATCAAACTTCAAAATGAAAATCTCTGAGAGAGTAAAAACAACCTGCAGAATAACAAAAAGGAAATTGTTGGCACGCTTCTAGGATTTGATGACTTTGTCAATATGGTACTGGAAGATGTCACTGAGTGTGAAATCACACAGAAGGGAGAACAATTACTAAATTAGACCAGATTTTGCTAAATGGAAGTAATATAACAATGCTGGTTCCTGGAGAGGGAGGACCTAAAGTATGAATGGATTCCCTTGACTGATGCCAGATTCTGTGTCGGCTCATAATGACAACAAAATGTAATTATTTTAAGCCTTTCAGTTTCTGGATTCTGTGAAGCTAAGGTTCCCATTAAGGGGAATGCTTTGAACAGGCATTGTAAATGCCATTTTTGTAAGTTAATCATGTTTATCTTGTAAGAAAAAGAGAGTCTGTTCTTAGAAGACTACTATAAAGATGTTTTTGGTTAAGTAAAGGATATAAAAGATTTAAATAATGATTATTTACAAAGTTGATCTGGATATACATATATGTAAAATTATATCCCAAATTTAAAGTATATATTGTTCTCAAGAATGCAAGGAATATTTTTAACAATGTACACAATATTAGATCAAAAGCAAATTTCAATGAACTTCAAAGAATTTTTATTCTTTAGGTCATATATCTTTAACCATGTCTTAATCACATCTAAAATAAATATTAGTATCATACCTAAAATATATACACACTTGTGAGATTAAAAATCACTTTTCTAAATATCTCATGAGTCAAAAAATTCACAATAGGTGTTAAAATATATATTAAAATATTTAACACTGCAAATAATCAAAATACTCCATTTTATACTTTGGGGAATGCCTAAAATGGTCATGGATAAATTTACAAATATGAGTATTTATACTTGAAACAAGGAAAGACTGAAAATTGACAAACTAAACTTTTGAGTTAAACAAATAAAAAAATAACCAAAAAATATAGGAGAAATACAGTAATGAAGAAATTTTGTTAAAAATTAATACTAGTCAAAATTGGTTTATAAAGGTAAGGAAGAAAACCCAGCTACTCTTCAACACATTTATATAAATAATTTCATAAAATTGAACATGCAGTGTTCATTTAAATGAAGGATGATGATCAGCCCAGTAAGAACTAGAAAAATTAGTTATGACACAAGACTTCCATTTGAAAGGATCAGAGAGGTGCTAAAACATTAAGTAGAAACAGTAAGAGGTAAGATTTCAGAGAGAGACATATACAAGACAGGTCAGCTTTCCCTCTGAGGCTGACTTTCCCCTGGGAGTATGTATGTGTTGATTCTGGGTTTGAACAGGAGTTTGAGAATCCAGTTTTTACCTGGGCAAAGGGAAGCTGGTGAGGGGCAATTTAGCAGACATTTGGTGAAAATATTAGCTAATCAATAGTCTTCTCACCTGCACAGTTTTGACATTTGCTTAATTCTCATACTTTCTGGGGGGAAAGACCTACAAAATTAAGCTAAAATCTTCTTGAAATCAGAGTAGGATTTTCGATTGTGCACAGAAAAGTTATTGAAATCAGTAAGTGAATAAAGAAAAACTATGCATTTTATGTTTCAACAACAAATACAAAATACAATTGGAAAAACAAAGATACAATTCAAAATGCTATCCTGAAGTGTCAAAGAGCTATGAATAAATCTTACAAAAACTTACAAGAATGTACACTGGAAAAAATTATTGAACAAATACATAGAAAAAAATCTCAGTATGTTAATAAATATTACAAAGATGACCACTTGCTCCCAAATTTAGTCCAACCCAAATAAAAATCCTGTTAATTTGGGGGAAGCGTCAAAGTCATTCCGAAATTTTCTAATCATTTTAAAGACCAAGATGTCCCTGGCTGGTGTGGCTCAGTGGATTGAGTGCCAGACAGGAAACCAAAGGTTCACCAGTTCAATTCCTAGTCAGGACACATGCCTGGGTTTCAGGCCAGGTCTCCAGTAGGGGGAGCTCAAGT
Source organism: Glossophaga mutica (assembly GCA_039655065.1). NCBI lineage: Eukaryota > Metazoa > Chordata > Mammalia > Chiroptera > Phyllostomidae > Glossophaga > Glossophaga mutica. The sequence goes on from CM077308.1 coordinate 29,651,982, forward strand.
AGCAACCATACATTGATGTTTCTCTTTCTCCCTCCCTTCCCCTCTCTAAAACTAAATAAATAAAATCTTTTAAAAAAGTAAAAAATGAAAGACCAAGATAAACAAAAGCAATCTTGAAGTAAAATAATTTAGCTGCAGATTCAGAACTACTACACATCAATAGTTATTAAAAAGAGAAGAAATTAAGATAACATGGTGTTAACACAGAGAACAGATGGAAGAAAAAAGGTTCAGAAAAAGAACCAAATATCTGAGTTTTGATACTGCCATGCAGTACATGTGTAATAGGTGATATTGGGTTAACTCACTACTAACATAGGAAAAACATGAAAACTAAACTCTAATCTGAGAGGCAGAAAATATTTCCCCAAAGATGTCCATTGTTGTGGACTGTTCTGCCTGGTTTCAGGAGTTGTAACTGCACCCCATGGCTAGGCTGCATAAGGGCCCAGGAGACCCATTTCATCTGGGTCTATTCTGTCAAGAGGACCTGAGCCACGAAGGAGACAAAGTTTATCTCCCTGGCTGGAGCATGCTTCTGCTTCATCCATATCTGGCCTTCAATGCTTGGTCAGTTAGCCAGTGATGGGTAAGATTTCCTCAAGGGAGGGGCAACCCAAGCCAGGCACCATCACTTGGGAGGCCCTCATAGAAAAACTGCGGGGCAAGGAGGGTTGCTGCAGCAAAGAGAGGGTGATGGACCCTTGCCCCCCAGCTATTCTGGCATAGCCCGAGTCCCCATTTCCATTTGGGAGAAGTCTAGCTCTAATCCGCTTAAGCCTGAAACTATGAGGGAGGGCGGTGCAGCCCTGTGCCAGCCAGAGTGGCTCCCCAGGTGATCAGGCATAAGAAAGAATTCATGAAGTCCTGTGAAACCTGCTTTGCTAAGAGTGGACTCATTTAAATGATAAGGGTCCAAGGAGGAAATGAGTATGTCTCCCAAAGTTTTTGCAAGCCCCTTACCTGACAGATACTGACTCAAATTAAGCCCTCAGATTTCTTTGAAATGTTATCCATTGTTTGATCCTTGCCACCTGACTTACCTGTATTCCTGTGTATTATGAATCCCAAAAAAGCCCATTGAGGAAGAGACTCTTGGTCCTTCTCCTTTGAGAGATCGAGCACCTCTCCTCCCCAAGGAGATCATGTCTTGGTAGTTTTATTTTCATTCATGGTGGACGGGGGGCTCTGCGTGCAAAGTTCCCCCACAATCCATGTCCTAATCCCAGGAAACTGTGAATACAGTGCCTGATTTGGTAAAGGAAAATTAAGGTGGCTAGTCATCTGACCTCAAAACAGAGAGATCCTGCTGTAGTATTTGAGTGAACCTACTGTAATCACAAAGGTCTGTAAAAGTGAAAGAAGACAGAGAACAGTTCAGAATGATGTAATACGGGGAGGACTCAAATTGCCTTGGTCAGCTTTGTACGGAGAAGGTGGTCATGAGTCAGTAAATGAGGGTAGGCTTTTGAAGCTGGAAAAGACAAAGAAACAGATTCTCTGGTGCAGCCTCCAGAAAGAAATACCATGCTGCTGACACCTTGTTTTTAGTCCAGTGAGACTGGAGTCAGACTTCTGACCTATAGAACTGTAAGAGCATAACTGTGTATACTTTAAGCCACTAAACTTGTCGCAATGTATTTTATCAATCAGAGCATTAAATGTCATAGACAAAAATCAAGAGTAGAGAAATGATAAATCTAAACCTAAACATCAAAGGTAATTATGGAAAAAAACTTTAATACATAATAAAAATATTTCAAAATTAGAATGTAGACAAAAATTTCTTAAATAAGACTTAAAAAGCACTACCTAATGAGAGAGAAACAAAATAAATTGGGTTATATAAATATTAAGTTCATTTTTAATTGCCATTAAAATACAAAAGGCAAGCCATAGATTGTATAGAGGTAATCTGTAATACATTCACTGCGTATATATTGTATTCAAAGAATATGATATAAGATATATAATGACCTTCTACATCAATTATAAAGAGGCAGACAACCCAATAGAAAAATGGTTAAAATATTTTAACTTGTTAATTGAGGTGTTATTGACATACACAAAGATGTGCATATTTAATACACGTACTTTAATGAGTTTGAAGATAAGTATACGCCCATGCAACAGTCATCATACACAATCCATAACCTTATTACCACCTCAAGAACTTTTCTCCTTTCTTCTTTTTAAATAAAATTATTTAACATAAAATTTGTTCTCTTACAAAAATTTTAAATATTTAATACAATATTATTAACTATATGCATTATGCTGTACAGTAGATCTGTAGGGAGTATTAATCTTACATAAATGAAAATATGTACTCTTTGATCAGCACCTTCCTGATTCCCCTTTCTTCTAGCCCCTGGTAAAAGCCCATCTTCACTTCTATGAGTTCAACTATTTTAGGCTCCTACCTGAGTGGGGTCATATTGTATTTGTTCCATGTCTGGTTTATTTCATGCATCATAATGTCTTTCAAGGAATCATTCAAATTGTATTTCATTCATATTAAAGCTGATTAATATTCTGTCATGTTTATACACCACATTTTCTTTAACCATTCATTTGTTAATATATACTCTTTCCACATCTTTACTAATGTAAATAATGCCACAATGAACACGGGAGTACACACGCATGTATTTCTTCAAGATTTTGATTTTAATTATTTTGGGTAAGACCCAGAAATGGGGTTATGGGATTACATTTTTGTATTTAATTTTTAATTTTTGAGGAAACTTGACACCCTTTCCATAGTTGCTGAGCCTGTTTCTATTTGAAGGCACTTTACGAATGACGACATAAACAGGTCGTTAGCAATTAGTCACTATAGAAGTGCAAATTAAAACCACAATTAGAGACTACTATACACTCATCAAAGTGGCTAAGCTGAAAAATGACACATTGATTGATAGGTACATACATATACAACACAGGCACTTACTTTTGTAAAAATACAGTAATTGTTACTTTCTTTCACAGATGATGGATGTGTAAGTTGGTCCAATTGCTTTGGGAAACTATTTGGCAGTATCTCCTAAAGCTGAAAATATCCACAATTTATGGTTTAACAATTCTGTGTTTAAGTGTAAATGGATACTTGCGTTCTCCATAATACCTGTGTATGAGTATTCAATGCTATTTATAATATGCAAAAATGGAAAAACAAAAGTGTGCATCAGCACTGGAATGCATACATATGTAGCATTGAATAGTGTTCATCAGTAGCATTAACAGAACTACAACTGCACAAAACCGAATGGATGTCATGAGTATCTTTGAGCAAAAGATGCTTAAACCTAAAGAGTACTCCTGGCATGTTTCCCTTATATAAAGTTTAAAAATATTATAAACTTTTAAATCAGTTATGACTAATCTATGGTTTTAGAAAATGATAGTAGTTATCTTTTTGGGTAGGAGGGGAAAGGAAGAAAAAGTGGCAAAAGTATTGTATAAAGAGGTTTTTGTGGGTGCTGTTAATGTTCTGTTTCTTGACAGGTGATAATTATATGAATGTGATCATAAAGAAATTCTGAAAGTAAATACATAAGCAATTTTAAATCAATTCAATTTCATGGTAAAAATTCTTAGGAGATAAAAAGAAACTACCTTAGCTTCTTAAAAATACTTAACAAAAACTATCGAAACTCCAAAGCCAAAACGCACTTTGAAATTAGGAGCATAAAGAGAAAGCCCAATATCACCAATCCTACTCAACATTGAACCAAAGATATAACAAAGGCAGTAATATAGAAGAGCAAAAATATCTAAAAGTTTGTAAAAAAGTAAACTACCAATATTTTGAAAATTTATGATGATAGTCTACATAGGAAAACCAAGAAAATAAATAGAAAAACATTAAAGTTAATCATTTCTGTAAGTTGCTAGATTTGAGATCAACTACATTGTTTATACCAGTAAAAAATAACATTTTAAAATGTAATATAAAATGTGTTGTTTAGAATAACAATAGAAAACATAAGATCTTTGAACATATATCTAAAATATGGCTATTCATAGAAATATATAAACTATCAATTAGTGAGTGACATTACAGAAGATCTAATTATTGATTTCCAGTTATTGGGAAAAAATGATTTTTTATATCAATTGTTCTCTAATAACTTTAATTTCAATTATAATTACAGGTAGTTTTTCTATTGAAATTTAACAAACAGAAACTAAAAATTATATGGAGAAGTGATAGTCTATTAATATTTAAAATAGTTTTGAAAAAAGATAAATGGTTTATGTTTCTAAATACTGAACATTACACTGAAGCTATATGGATTGAGAACATAATACTGTCTCTGAGCTAGATGGAGAAACGAATGCAACAGGGAGTCCAGAAAAATACTCACGTACATCAGGGTGTAATATATTGCATGGGAGTGTTATAGATCACAGGAAAACTATATATATTATTGGAAAATAAATATTTATTAAAGCTTATTTAGTAAATAGTCTGAGAAAATTAGTCATCTATATTGTAAAAATAATGTTATCATGTTATCTGTATAGGTAGCAACCACAACAAATAATTCCAGATGGATTAACCCCATACACATGGATATACAAGGGAAAAGTAGGACTACTGTTGAGAGTACAGGAAACACAGTTTATTCTTGTACTATTATTATGTATTAATTATTGCATTATTTTCCATGCAAACAACTGCAAACCTACTTTTGCCCCACCCTATACATGGTCTCAACAGACCCTCAACATGGTCTGTCTGAGAAAATATTTGAGAAAATAAAACAGACTGCAAAATTGCATGTCATATAATAGTCCATTTTTTAAAAGAATTTATTTATTTTTAGCAAAAGGGGAAAGGAGGAATAAAGAGAGGGAGAGAAACATCAATGTGTGGTTGCCTCTCTGACCCCCTACTGGGGACCTAGCCTGCAGTCCAGATGTGTGCACAGACTGGGAATCAAACTGGTGACCCTTTGGTTCACAGGTCAGCACTCAATCCATTGAGCCATACCAGCCAAGGCATAATATTCCATTTATATAAAACTTGATACATGTGAAATAATTGTATATTCTATATACAGATGCATATATGCACAGCAAAATTATAAAGATAAGGCATAGGAGAGAAAGGTTTGTGGTTACTGAGGAGTGAAGCTAAATTAGTCTTAATTGCTTAATCTGTCATCAGATGTAGAAATTAGATTATTACTGGACATATATATTTGAAACCACTGATAAATTTAGAGAGAAGCTATATTTTAATGTTGTTTATAGAATTCTATATTATCCTAATCCAATTATTTAATAGTTCTAAAATGTGAATATTATAATAAAGAAGTCTTAGCTCTTAATAGCTTTTTAAAATGTGTTTCCCTGATACTGTTGATTGTTTATCCAGTAATCACTTCTTTTTTTCTTACAAATTTTTTTTTTACTTTAAAATTTACTCTTTCACCGTGGAATTAAGGAGCGAATCTTTATTATGCTAAACTAGTCAAGAAAATATGATTCATCCTTCTAGGTTCTGATTAGGAAGGAGCATATGATGAAATTCTAGACAATGAACATAAGCGGATCTGTCCTAGAAGCTGATTAAGACACTCTTTTTATCTGACACGCATCATTGTCATTGTGAGAATATTCAGTTTTAATTGTTACCATGAGGACTTAGTCAGTGTGAGAGGCATACCAGAGTAGGATATTGGAAATAAACAGTCTTTAGTGACATCCTTAAGCTGCTCAGTTAACTGACCTTGGAAACACACTGCCTTAGAACTTCTGGTTATATGAACTAATAAGTGACCTTATTAATTAAGCCACTTTGACATGAATTTTCTACTACTTACACCATAAACGATGCACTGTCACAGTAAATATAGCACACTGGATGGTCACCAAGATGGCTTCTTCAGCCTGACTTGGGAGATATTCTTTGAAATGTAATCATCAAAAAGATAGCACCACTATCTCCCCGTCTCTGTAGGAGGCAGTTAGCAAATACAGATGGTCTGATCACACTTACCGAAGTGCTCACGAATATTCTATTTTTACACTTGCTCTATTCAGTGCTTAAAAACTATCCTGCTGTTTGTTTCGAGGGCAGAGTTGCATCCAGTCTGTCTCGTCTACTGCAGTAGTCATGAACAGTGTCTTCCCTGCCTATTTAACTTGTCTGGTGGAGTTTCCTACTATGCAATATAGTAGGGAAAAAATGCTGCACTGCCTCAAGAGTCAGAAACTAGGGATCTGATGTTTAAAATACCTGTAAATTTAAAATCTCCAAAATGTGTCCCTGAATGGTGTGGCTCAGTGGATTGAGTGCTGGCCTGCAAACAAAAAGGTTGCTGGTTCAATTCCCAGACAGGGCATATGCCTGGGTTGCAGGACCAGGTCCCCCAGGTGGGGAAGCATACAATAGATGTTTCTCTCCCTTTATCCCCCCCCTTCTCTTTCTCTAAAAATAAATAAATAAAATCTAAAAAAAATTAAAATAAAATCTCCAAAATGTATTTTTTATTGTCAAATATCAGATTCTCTATTAGGTGTAATAGAGAATATCTAAAATAAATAAAATAAATGCCTGCCCTCAAGGAACTTACAGCCTAAGGAGGCTGGAAAAAAGAGTTAACATAAGTAAACAATTAATAATATTAGTATTGTTGTCTTAGACCCTGAAAGTTAAAGAGCGAAGGGTTATGAGGACATAGAGAAAGGAAGGATCATATCCTACTTATTATACAGGGGTGTCCAACTCGCGACCCCTGGGCCACATTTGGCCCAGGATGGCCATGAATGCAGCCCAACACAAAATCATAAATTTAATTAAAACTATTTTTTGGCTCATCATTTTTTGTTAGTGTTTATGCGTTTAATGTGTGGCCCAAGACAGCTCTTCTTCAGTGTGGCCCAGAAATGCCAAAAGGTTGGACACTGCAAAAGAGAGGTACGAAAAGTTTTCTTTAAAAAGACGTTTGAAATGCTCTACATTACAAAGCAACCGGGGAAGGGACAGGGCATAGGAACTGCACAGCAAGGTTCTACAGGGAATTAAAGCACCTATGTGGTCAAGGAACAGGATGCTGTGGGCAGCCCCTTTCAATTGCTAAGCTTGTTTCTGGTTTTGTAAAGCGAGAGATTTAGGCTGGATAATTACAAAGCTATCTTTCAGTTCAAAAAAATTACATTATGTTATGCATAATGTAATTATGCATAGTTCAAATAAGAAGTTATGCAACATTGTTAATACTTGCTTTAACTTTAAACTATTAAATAATTTACAAATATGTATTTACCAAATAGGAAAAGGAGGACAGCTTTTGAAAGAAACTAAAAAAAGAAAGACAGACACATTTTGTAATCTAGTAGCAAAGTGGCACCACATTTAGCTTCATGGCTCATTGGGTCTAAATAGCTTAAGATATTTTCACTCCTTCTAGCCTAGCCAATTCTTCATTGTTAAAAGTCACTAAAGTGGTATCCCTTGGTATTGGAGTTGGAGCCAAATGTTTCCTCTTATTTGTAAATTTTGCAAAAGAAACACTTTGTGCTGCTAGAAAGGGAGAATAATTCTTCTAATGGGCACTTATTAAAATAGCAACAATGTCGTTTCCAGTATAGTGGGTCCTAGGAGAACGTGATGAGAATACATTATCAGCTTTCTCCTTTGTGTATGATAATATAATTATATTTGCTGAGTATTAATGGGTGCAATTAACCAATTAGGGTATATGGTACTTGTCCTCTAAATGAAGCCTGCAAACAGCCCTTGCAATTTGGCATCTGAAAATGATTGTAGGTGGGAAAAGTGTCCTCATAAAGGCAATATTTGCTTGCCAAATGTTGTTGAAACTCAACTTTTAAAGTCAAACCAAGTGAATGGATTTTACTGTCACTGTTTTAACTCTTTCATTTTAATTCCCACACTAGAAATGCATTATTCAAAGAATTCTTGCATCCTCACATAATGAACTCACTGTTTAACCACAAATTAGTGCACCGAAATTCCCAAGAAAAGACAGCTTTTGCTTTTTTATATCTTACTAAATTCATACTGTCTAAGGAAAATAATTTCAACATCAAAAAAATAAACTATGACACATCACATTAAATATGAATTTGTATCTATTAACTTTCCACAAATACAGTGCCGTGTTCTGGAATGAGTCTTGAGAAGTGAAGGTATTCAAATACACAGCTTAATCTTATCTGATATATCCTCACTATTCTTTCAGTTTCTCTTATTGCATAGAGGTAATATTCATGATGGAACTGTCAGAAAGAGGGAGAACTTTCTCAGCTGATGTTTGACTATAAATTCAGCTAAGCACCTTGCTTTCTTACCCTTGGGGAAAAGCTCCATAAAAACAATGCTGATTGCTGTGAACTCAGAAGAATGCCTGCTAGGGGGGGTCAAATAATTCAGCCTTTCACTAAATGGTACCTCTGTAAACCTCTAGGGGGTCTCACTTCTTTATCTGCAAAAATGGAACCAAAAAATCAAAATTAGAATAATTCACATAGGGCACCATACTATCTTTTAAAAACATCGAGAATACAAATGCTTATATTGTAAAATTTTTATTAAGATTTTTTTCTTTCAATCTGTGCAACTTGGTAACTGGGCAAACTTTCTTGTTCTATTTGGTGGAAAATATTTTGTGAGCTCTGAAAATTTTGTTGAGTTAAACTATTATTATGTCAATGACCCTGCACTAAAAAGAAGGCCAACTTACTTAGGGGAGTGTTAACATAAAAGATGACATCAGTCATTCCTGCTGTCAGTCATCTGTAAAAGAGGCTGTATTTTCTCACTTAAAAACAAAATTTAAAAAACTCAAGCTTAGAAACAAAACGGGATGAAAAGAGGAACATGTCCCATAGGCGAGCATGTTTCTCTGGAGTCCCAGTGGAATGGGATAAGGTCAGTGACCAAAGCAAGGTGAGCAAGGGTCATAAACCTGTGTTAGTGGGAACAGACTTACTTGTGACATGTGTTCTTTGGTATCTTGCCTAAGATTTTGGACAGAGCCAGGCTGACACAGATGCATGTTCCGTGTCCCAGAGACCCATAAATTAACAAAAGAAAAATGAATAAAAGAAGGACTGAAGGAAAATATGGTTAATATGCTTAGTGGTTTACACATGGGGCCACTAGAAGATCTTTAGTGGCAATTTGTGTGTTTGTGCATGTGGGTGGACAATTGAGGGTTTGTGGGTTTGTTTATTAAGAGAATTACAATGCATGTATTCTTGAGCAAGTCATTTTTCTAATTTAGGCACCATTTACTTTTTAAATTTGTGAATGAAATAAATGGACTGCTCAGGTAATTCTAAACTTTTACTTAGGTAGGATAGACAGCAAACCAAGGCAGCAAGGAGGAGGGAGACATGTCTCACCTGTTGACCCAGCAGTCCTGAGCTTGAAGTCCCCAAAGATTTGGGTTCCTATTACTTGAAGGGGGAAATGATAGGTAACAGCTAGGAATGAGCCGCTAGAGGGGAATTAAGGCAGGGCCCTCACCATTACAATCTAACAAAAGTCTTAGTACAGGGAGCAAAGGAAGACATGTCTCACCCATTAACCCAGCAGTCCTGAGCCTGGTTCAGTAAGACTGCCACGCATTCTGAACAAGCACAACTATGATAGCACAGGGAGTACAGGGGGAGCCCTTGAAAGTCTGTGTGCATCCGCTCCACCAGCTGGGAAAAGGAAAACCTTGAGACTGTATTTATCCCAGGGTTCAGAAGGGGAAGGGGAGGAGCTCCACAGTGCCCAAAGAAAAAGCCCTGGGACAGTTTTGGTTAATTGCCTGCCTCTTGTCACATATACAAAATGAACAAATAGAGTCTGGAGCAAGATAAGGATTTGGGCTAGCATTGGGCTAACACATACCTGTGTTTGGGTAGTCACATCTCCCTGAGGGGGAACTTGGCACTACCTTTACCCATCAATCAACATATAAGTCCTTCACCTCCACCCCGCCAACTATGTAAGTCCTCGGAACAAAGGACTTGTTCTCCTGGCTCTCTTGCCACATGGGGGAACCCCTGGCCAGCTGGCTTTTGGACACCTGGGTGCTAATCACCCAGCCTCTTAGCACTAATAAACTTTGCCTGTGTGCTAATAGCCTTGTTGATCTGTAATTCTTTACTACATCAGCAAGAAGAACCAAGTTTCTCCCTTAACACTTTCAACATCATTACATCACTAAAACTTCTTAAAGTTAAACCACACACAGAATTCTAAAATAGAAAATAGATACAAATCATGGATGAGAGTCATGAATCTTGACTTACATATTAAAGAAACAAGACATAACAATCTTAAGGCAAGTGCTAACATATATTCAAGAACATATAATCCTTATTATGTATTCACAAAATAAGCAGAAGGAAAATTCCTAAAAGTATTTTATAAAACTAGTACAACATTGATATTAAAACCATAGAAAGAGAATATAAGAAAGGATTACTATAAACAAATATTTTCAACAGAACTCTGAATATCCTAAATAAAATGTCATCAAATATATCATTCTTTTAATATGTGTATGTATGTGTTTTATATATACTTATACATGCCACATACATATGCATAAAACATGAATTGTCTCAAGATAAAAAATGATAAATACTTTGTCAGTGACATTGAGAGTGAGGAAAACAGGCTTTCTCAGACATACTGGTGGTACTCTAAATTGGTACAATTTCTATGGAGAGAACTGTCTATATGCTGCACCATAATTCTAAATGCATGATGCTAATTTAGCATTTTTCTCTATTCCTATAAATAATCATACACATTTTAATTACACATAAGCATATCATTGCAGTATCATTTGTAAAATTAAAAGACCAAAACAAACTAAGTGTCCTTGTGCAAAAAGAATGGTCAGCTAACTCATATCAATAGAGTGAAATTCTGCAGAACAGGTAAATCAAAGAAAAATTAAATGTACTGGTATGAAAAAGATGTCCTATGTATAGTGGTAACTGAATGCAAACTGCATTACAGTAGAGGGTACAATATGCAATTCTTTACGCAAAAGATGCAAAATTACATATATTTGAAAATACATAGATTGGCTCTAAACAAAATTATTAATACCATTTGCTCGCTGGAAGGGACCTGTGTGGTTAGAGGAGAGGGACCTGTGTGGTTAGAGGAGAGACACAGAGATTTAATCATGCCTTTTTATTTTCTGTATTTCTGATTCTTTGACATTTGGAGCCTTGCAGACTGGAGAGATTGCCCTTTCCAGGGCTAGCCAATTCCTAGAGATAGTAAAAGACTCACCAGTGAGTGGCCCTTTCATATGCAAAAGAACCACTCCAGAGTCTAATTCAACTACCTACTTTATCAGATCTTTAGACTCCACGCTATTCCCCTGCTCTGGGAGCAAAGTACTGGGAAACCAAGGACAAACCCTGTGCCCCTGAGCCCCTGACCTTCAATGTAGCCAACCCTAAATCTGTTTACCCTGTCTCTCTCTTCCAAGCCTTACTGTTGAAAAGATGGGTCTTGTCCAAATTTACCCTCCCTCCTTGTACCTCCTGGCCAATCCTGGGTGCTTGGGACTACTCTCTAAAGTACACGGTTTTCTGGCCACTTTACCGAACATCTGAAACTAGTGCAGAATGGTACTAAATGTAAACTATTTAAAAATGATTTGGGGTAGGCACAAGGATAGACAGATTAAATGATGAAACTGAAAAGGGAGCCTAGAGAAAGACCCTCTGTGTAAGGAAACATGTATACAAAGTACACATCAGCAGGAAGGGTGCATTCTAGTAAGTGATACTAGTAATATTACCCATCGATACAAAATATAAAGTAAAATTAGATGTCTCACATCATCCATAGATACATTCTGAGATTTATATAAGTAAATGTAATAAAATGTTTAAACTTTTGGAATAATGTATTGGTGAACATTTTAATGACATTGGGATGGCACAAATAGTAAAGTACAAAGTAATAGTAATAATAATAATAATGATAAATTCTGGCATATTGGGTCACCCTCCACATAATCCAAAGTAACTTTCTGCAAAGTTCTTAAAGCTCAAAAAATCATAATCACTGAACTAAAAGACCTTACTTTAATATAAAGACTCTGATTTCTATAAAACTTTCATGAAGAAAACAGGAAAATAAAAGTATATAATATCAATCTTATTCATATTAATCTCCCAGGAAGAAGATTAATATTTGTCCAAAGCCATACAAAACTGAGAGTAAAGGAAGTAAAAGATTTAATAATCATAAATCTTTGAAATTCATCTCATGTTAAAATGTAGAAAACATGTAAACCTTCCTATATTCTGGTAATGCACAGCACTACAATTATAGCTTAGTTTTTTTGAGAGATAGCTGATTTCATTTAAAAACACATACTTATCTTAAAATCATAATATTTAGCTTCTGAAAAAAGTCAACACGTTATGGTTTGGGACCTTATTAGGAGCACTGCAACTTTATTGAACATCATACAGAAATCTGAAATTCACATTAGCACCAGCACAAAATGCCTCATAACATTCTTAAAAGCTGCATCTCTACATGCAGAAATTTCAAAGCACAAGTAGCTCTAATAATTTATTATAATATAAAAGAGACTTGAATTGTGCCTGGATTCACCAGACTTAAGACTCATCTTCTGTATTTTGCCATGTATACAAAGTTTCCCCTATTGGATAAGACATGCAGTCAAAGGTACAAAACAAACAGACAAACAACCTCATTAAAGCATAAGAGGACTGAAACTTTTACATCTGTTTAGGACCCTCCTGTATTAATTTTTCCTATAAATCAAACAGATGTAAATATTCAGTACAGTGTGTTTCAGTCACAAATATCCACCAACTGCCTGGTTAAGTTTTAGGAAAAGCATTTTCATATCAAATAGTTCAGTCAAAAGTAGTCTTCCCTAACCTAATACCTTATGACAGTGATGTCTTGAATTAGAGTATTATGTTGAAAAGAAAATTCTAGCTTATAGATTTGACTGTGAGCTCCTGGAAGGAAGGGGTTCATTTTCTTACCACTTTTCAAATCTCCTATAACTGCGCCAAGCCCAGATGCATAGAGAAATTCAAAACATGCAGAATTGGCTTTCCATATACTAAAGAAAATTACTTTGGGATATAGATATCCCAAGGTTTTTCTCTTTTGTCTTCTTTTAAAAGAAAATTCTGACCATTTAGCAAAATGACACTGTTACTTGTTATTTGTTTAAAAAATAAATATAACATAAAGTTTTACTATTTATGTAAGCACCTATAATATTCCAGGCCCAAATAGGAGATTATTTATGTATGTTATGCCATATAATTTTTGTGAGAACCCAACAGGTTACAATTTTTCATTTTCAAGTGAGAGAACAGAAATACACTACATTGAGTAGGAAATTGTCCAATTCAAACTAGCAGGAGATAGGGCTGGGGTTCAAATGTTTTCTTTATGATTCAATGGCTTAATCATCCTTAATCATTGTGCCTGGTAGAAGGCTCTCAATAATGCAGTATGCATTCTTTATCGTATATCTGATATTTAAAGCACTTTTTGTTTATAAGGCAAAAATATTGACTTCCCAAACTATGAGCTTCTACATATATGTTGTCTTAAGCTTCATGCATTGTTGTTTCCTCTACTCTTAAAAGCTTGTTTTCTTGTTCTGTTTAGTGGCTTTGAGAATTTCAGACATCATAGGCCAAAGGAAAAAAAAAACCCTGCCCTATTCTCTGATTAATCAAGCCCTCTAATTGTTCCAGGAACTGCTGGCTCTCATCAAGTTTACTGTCAGTTATTGGTAACCAGTGTTATTGTGAAGTTAAAGTTAGGATTCTAATTACAAGAAGTGTTAGTGAGCATGCTTTTAAATATTGTATATTCAATATAGTCTTGTTAGTTAATTTGTATTTGGCTTTATGAAAATCTACCTGGATAAGCAGGCTAATAAATTGTCCATTTGTTCTAAAATATCAAGATTCATGATTCGTGTGCACCTCAAATTTATTCTTATTTTTTGAAATAAATTCTAAAAAGGCAGCTGAATTAAAACACAGTTCTTACAAGATAAAACAAAAGGACCGTTTATTTGGTGAAAGTGAGATTGATTATTCTAACTCATATATATGCAGTATACGTAAGGTGAATCCCGTCTCATCTATTTTTGGTGCATGGCTGTTCAGTTGAGGATTAAGCTGATTAAATAAAAGGTAATCTTTTAATTGTTTATGCAATTACAGTTGTTCCTATTTTTCTCCCTTTGCCTACCTCCACCCAGTCTCCCACACTCCCTTCCCTAATTCAATCTCCACACCATTGTCCGTGTCCATTGGTTGTGCAGAAATATTCTTTGGTTAATCCCTTCACCATTTTTCATCTTCCCCACACAGACACCGTCAGTCTATTCTGTGTATCTATGCTTCCATTTCTATTTTGTTCATTAAATATGTTCATTAGATTTCACATATGGGTGAAATCATATGGTATTTGTCTTTCACTGACTGGTTAGTTTGCTTAATATCATATTCTCCAGGTCCATCCATGTTATCAAAAAAAGTAAGAGTTTCTTCTTTTTTACTGATTTATAGCATTCCATTATGTAAATGTGCCACAGCTTTTTTATTCACTCATTTACCAATGAACACTTTGGCTGTTTCCAAATCTTGGCTATTGTAAATAGTGCTGCTATAAACATAGGGCTGCGTGTGTGTGTGTGTGTGTGTGTGCATTTTATACTGATGTTTCAGTATTCTTAAGATATATCCTTAGAAATGGAATTGCTGGGTCAAAATGGAGTTCTATTTTTAATATCTGAGGATATGCCATATTGTTTTCCACAGTGGCTGTACTAGACTGCATTCCCACCAACAGTGCATGAGTGTTCCATTTTCTCTACATCCTCGCCAGCACTTCTTATTTGTTGATGTATTAATGATGGCCATTCTGACAGGTGTAAAGTAATATCTCAATGTGGTTTTAATTTGCATCTCTCTGTTGATCCATTTCTACGTCCATACTACTCAAAGCAATCTATACATGCAATGCAATTCCTGTTAAAATGCCAATGGCATATTTCAAAGAACTAGAACAAATATTCCAACATTTTATATGGAATCTAAAAACACTCCAAATATCCTCGGCAATCTTGTGAAAGAAGAACAAAGCTGGAGGTATCAAAGCTCCTGATATCAATTTGTACTATAAGGCTTGTGTAATAAAAATAGCTTGGTACTGGCATAAGAACAGACATATAGATCAATGGAACAGAACTGAGAGCCCGGGAATAAACCCACACTTTTATGATCAATTGATATTTGACAAAGGAAGCAAGAGCATGCAATGGAGCACAGGCAGTCTCTTCAATAAGTGGTAGTGGGAAAATTGTACAGGTACATGCAAAAGAATGAAACTAGATCACCAACTTACCACCATAACAAGAATAAACTCAAAATGGATAAAAGACTTAAATATAAGTCTCAAAGCCATGAAAGTCCTAGAAGAAAACACAAGCGGTAAACTCTCAGGTATGTCACATCACAATATTTTTGCCAATATATCTCCTAGGAGGGGTGTCCAATCTTTTGATGTCTCTGGCCCACACTGGACAAAGAGCTATACTGGGCCACACATTAAATACATTGTGACACATAATCACAAAAAAAAAAAACCTCATAATGTTTTAAATAAATTTACAATTTTCTGTTGAGCCACATTCACAGCTATCCTGGGCTGTATGTGGCCCATGGGCCTCAGGTTGGACACCATTTTTAAGACATTTGAAACAAAGGATAAAATAAACAAATGGGAATACATTAAATTAAAAAGATTCTGCACAGCTACAGAACCCATCAGCAAGACAAATAGGAACCCAACTCTTTGAGAGAACATTTTCACCAATGATACATCTGATAAGGGTTTAATCTTCAGCATATACAAAGAACTAATACAACTCAGCACCAGGAAGACAAACAACCCAATTAAGAAATGGGAAAAGGACTACTAAAAAAGAGAAAGAGTAATTTACGACAATGATTTGCCTGAATTCTAAGATAATCTTTCTAGGATTTCCCCCAAAATTTTGGTCAAGATCTATGTTCTTCTAAAGCAATTATCTATTTGATCACATGTGCTTCTTTACAATTATTTATTTCTAATCAACAGTGCAGTTCTTGCCACAAAGATATTATTTCTTGAATTTTTGTTGCACTCTGAACTTAGGGAGAAAGTTTCCTCTAAAAACATTTTATATATTTTGTACTAATCTAATACACTGACTTTCAAGTGCTCAGATTTAAAAGTTCTGTCATTAAAACATAAGATTAAACATTAAGAATGTTTAAATTTTAACACAATTTAAAGCTTTACTCCACTGCAAATTATTTCACAGAATGGGGTTGGGACACTTTAAAAAATTATTTCAAAAATATCTTATTTCATTGGGCAAAGAAGTTTTATATGCAATACCTTTTCCAATTCTCATAATAACTGTAAAAGGAAGTTACTATGTTCGTTTTAGAGATGAGGACTTTCTGCTGTACAATAAAGTGTTTGCCTAACATATTACCAATGGCAAGCCTAGAATGCCCTTTAATTAAATCAATTAATTCATTAATTCAACAAAAAAGAATTTGCTCACCACTTACATATGCGAATATGGTGAACTTCCACTCATCTGCCCTCCCACATTTTATAGCAAACATGATTGGTGGGGCTGAACATATTTCTAGCTACAAGGATTGAAACTTAGTGGGCTTTTCCAATCAACAAAGTCCCATTTTCTCGGCTATTGTTAGTGTTTCAAGTTAATATTTATAACCCTAGCTCATGTCAATCAATACCCATAATGACTGGCTCAGGTGTAGCCACCCAGACTTTTCAATAAAGATAGAAGCCATGGATTTTTAAGTAATATTTGAGGAAGAGATTCTGGGAATCTCTCTGAATCTAAAACATTTTTACATTTCTAATCTAAAGTTTCTAATCTAAAACACAAGGCGTTTTGTTTTGTTTTGTTTTGTTTTGTTTTGTTTTGTTTTCCTGGAGCAGGTATTCGTTGTCCATGGAAACAAAAAGAATGAACTGACACTTGAAGAAAACAGCACAAAGCTAAAGAATGAGACAGGGCCCCGGAATGTCACAAGTTGGAAGTGCTGGAGCAGACTGATACTGATGGTCACCCTACTTCTAAATTTGCAAGTCATTTGGGTCAGTTAATTTGGTTCATTGTTTAACCATTTTCTTTTGGATTTTTCCATACCTGCAACTTAATGTTCTGTACAAATTCTAAAATTGGTATTATCTCCTCAGCTTAAAAATGTCACTTCTTCTTGTAAACAAAGTCAAGTAAAAACATTGTCTAATTTATAGATTCATAAAGATGTTTAATTCATAAAGATGGAATGTTTGATGTTTTGTTGACTTAAACAGCATATCTTGTTGCCAATTTTTTTCTGACTCTATGCAATACAAGACATGCTAAGCAGCAGTTTCTGTCAAATGAGATTGTAGATGAAGAAAAAAATTCCCAAATGCCCTTTCTGCTGTGGTTAAGGAGTTGAGATACACAGAATCTTAGTTTCTGCCAATCACTCCCCGGGATCACAGTCAAAAGTATGGTTGTCTCAAGATACTTGCCAGACGAAAATTAGCACCCAAAGCTGAGGACAATTGTTTGGGTTAATGACAGAATAACTGATTGAGGCTGGTTCAATACATCCATCCCTCATATTCAGAAGGTCCATGAGTGAGTTTTGCTGGGCTGAATAATGAGTACATGAACTAGACGGCTGAGGTATAACCCAGCAGGATAAAGGTAGCCAAATAAAGGCAGAAGTGACTTGTGTTTGGAATGGAGCACTGAAACCTGTCAACATAAACTTGGGACGCAGAAACCTCAGAATGTCTGGTTACAGGGCAGAAATTTGCATCTTTAAATTAAAATGGAATAGGTTTTCATGAATTGAGTAAACGGATGTCATACATATTTCACCAGTGACATACACATGTCAACATGCAATTTCAATGAAGAGAAGGCAGAATAAGCTGAAGAGGTGAATTTTGAGAAATCTTGGATGATACATCTGCAAGCCCAGAAAACAATGTCATTGAAAAACTTCAGTCTCACCCCTTCCACTAATGTGGCCAGTCCATGTGGCCAATTTTAATACATGGACCTATATTTTTGTATATCTGATAGCCAGGTCCTGTCATTCTCTTCCTTTATCATTCTTTAACAAGAGTCTGTGAAGTGAAGCAGGCATTCCCCTCGACGTGTTAAGTTTAGGTTGTGTTTGCACTGGATCAGATGAAGGAAGAAGCTTGTGAATGACTATGGGCTGGGGGTGGTGCAGCAATAAACAGGAACAGTATGGGTGAAGCACAACATGTGAAGTATTGAAAGCCAAGCTATGATTTCAGACAGGTGACAAGAACTACTTTTTGAAAAGTTTTCCCGAACAACTAAGGAATTTTCAATGATGTCTTAAAAAAGCATTTAACAAATGTAATCCAGAGAGTGACAATCAAATTTTTATGTGAGAGAGAGCAGGTTTGCAGTGGAGTTAAGGGTGTGCAAGAGTAGCTACCCCCTCTAGCCTCGTTATTCAAACACCATTTACCTAGGGTATGTGGACTGTGGAGTCAAACCAATTATATCTCTCTGGTGCAACATATGCATATAAACAAGGAAATATCAATTCATAATATTCTTGGAGCTCAAAATTGTTCAAGGTTTCTTTGGTATTTTATCTAGAGTGCTTTGCCAATTTGCAATTTTACATTACTTTGCACATTTGAAATGTAAATTTAAGCTCATAAAATTCATATGGCATATAGTGTGATTCTATCCATTGATCTGGTTCATATTACCTTCCTGGAACTAAATTTTTCCCTTCACATATTTATCACAGAGATTTTTAAATAACATTTCACACCTGCACGTAAGCACTTTTAAGAACTTGCTTTTAAGTAAGTGACAGGATAATCTAAAGTTAAGTTTTATTATGGTTTAAAACAGGTATTTCTGTAATACAACACTCCCCCAAAATAAATATTTTACTTGAGCACACAAATAAAAAATATTAAAAGGATATTGTATTTACAAAATTAGAGCATGTGTTTGTTGCTTTTTATAGTATCTGTTAAATTAAAATTATTCCCACATTTAATTACCTGGAGAGAATGTCTGGTTGAAGGAAGCATGGCATCTT
This sequence comes from Glossophaga mutica, assembly GCA_039655065.1. Classification (NCBI taxonomy): domain Eukaryota; kingdom Metazoa; phylum Chordata; class Mammalia; order Chiroptera; family Phyllostomidae; genus Glossophaga; species Glossophaga mutica. The sequence continues at coordinate 29,671,188 of CM077308.1, forward strand.
GTTGTTAAACTGTTGTTCTCTCATGTGACATTTATTATCAGGTATGCACAAGTCCTTCTCCTGAATATCGTAGAGTCTAGAGTCACAGTGAAGGAAAGTACATTGTTCATATCATAAGAGAGGCTAAAGGAAAAGAAAATCATTGCTATTACTATGACAATAAATGAGTACCCAGATTGCCACAAAGCCACTTAGTGTAGAAAAAGGTAGCACCTATGCCAGGCTGCCTGGCCTTAGGCATGAATAAGAAGTCATCGAAGAGAGCCACAAAACAAAATATAATGGTGGAGATACGGAGATGGGAAATGAATGTCAAGTAAAGAGAAGCACAAACTGTGGCTAGGTCAGATTGGGGGCAGGGAGGCTGATATTTTGAAGGATCACAGGAAAGTGCCAAAAGATGAGACTACAATGTTAGGTTAGACCCAGGTCATGAAGGATCTCAGATGCCTTGCCTCAAAATAATTCTCAAAAGATGGATTGAGCATTCAGGAGGTGGACAAAGAACAAGAGTAGAGATAAATTTTGATGATCAATTATTTTTTTAATGTTGAGGTTATCGGAGTGGGGTAGAAGTAAAATAATAAAGAGTTGTGGTCAAATCCTAATAGCTAAATTGATGGTAATGCTAAAACTCAAGACCTCAGGGAATTCATTTCCGAGAGAAGATGAGGCAGGATAATAAGAAGAAAATCCTTAGAGATCACCAAGACTCTCAAAGCTTTATCAAGATTCCTTAGTCTATTCTATAAACAAAAGACCAATTGAAGTTGAATAAGTAGTGATGACATAAATGCATAGACTTAGCCTGGAAATTGGCCAATCAGATTTAAATTCTACTTTTTGAATAAATGAAGAACTTCTAGATCAGTAAATCAGAGGAGGAGGAACTTTGGTGAGTTTTATGGGTATCCTCGTAGGACAAATGACTGCAAAAAATTAGCATGTCAGATGTAAGTGATAATTTCTCCTCAGAATTAAGAAAATCCACAAAGGAAGTACAACATTAATACAGACTGTTTGGTGATCATTGTATTTTCAAATTGTACAGAAAATTAAATGTTATCTGTTTGGATAGTTTGATAAATCTATTATATTAATTAGCATTCTCTCTGACATGTGACATTTGCAACTACACATCATTTCCAGTGTTGTAAAAGTATATAGTAGATGCTCAATAAATATTTGCAAGTTGAATGAATACAGGACTGAATAGGCCTGTTTGCCTAGATGATTTCTGCAAACTGCAGTAAATTCAAAATATTCTGAGATCTAGAAAGAGAGTATCTTTTAATACAATCTACACTTCCATTAGCTAGTTTTACACAGTGATCTTTTCGGTTGATATTGATGTTATAATTAATTAAAGAACACAAGACTGCCTTTAAAAAGTTCTATTTAATGTTATACTTCCTGGAGGCTGAACTCAATTACAAACAAGAAGGGTTCAAGAATTACTGTAGTCAATGTGCTGATGGCGAGACTGATACCCTCTCAGTGAATCTAGCCTTGTCTAATTTGGTTACAGCCCAGTGGATCTCAAAGAGGGCATGCATTCCCTTCCAGGAATAAAATCCACCAAGATGATGTGACTGTAAATAGATGTAAGTGCTAGCGGCAAATCTGTAACACCTGGAGGACTGGGTTTATTCTAATAAGACAAAACTCTTCAATTGTTAGGACATTTGACATCATGATATGTACAATCTGATAATCCTAACCTAATAGGCTGTGAAATGTGAAATATAGTAGGAAGAGGATAAAAGAAAATATAATCTTTGGCTGCTAGAAATCTGAGGTTGCTTGTATCCTGGCTCTGCCATTTACAATATTACCATTCAAGATATTCTTTTGCCCGTTCTACCAATAAATATTTCCTGAGTGCCAGTTACGTGCCAAATACTTCTCTAGTCTCTGCACATGCAGCAACGAAAACATATTCTCTGCCTTCAAAAAAGCTGACATTCTTATGGAAATAATAGACAATGAACAGTTTAACAAACATAATTTCATAAAATGGCAACTGCCATGAATAAAAATGCTGATGGACATTGATGTATATGGTGGAGGGAAGTAGGTTGACAAGAAACTTGAAAAGCAGCAATACAATTGTATCTGCACAACAATGGGTCTTTTCTGAGCCTAAGTACCATTTGAGATAAAACCAGAATGATGTGAAGTCAATTATATGAAGTAAACAATCTGATTGTGTTTCTTTTCCTGTAAAAGTTGAAATTATTATATCTACTTTTAAATACATTTCACAGATTATAAAAATAGAATGGGAGGTGAGTCTTGTGTTGGTTGACGTATATTAAGACCTTAAAAATGGCATCATCTTGCAGTGATATTTGCAATAGTGGTTGATGATGGCAGGACTATTAGTAGTTAGCATTTAATACTTGGAGAGCATTTAATAATACTTGAAAGTATTATTACTTGGAGAAGTAGGTCAGGGCAGAAGCTTATTTGGAATCCTTTTTCAGGTCTGCAGTCCTCTTTTTCAGAGTTTCTCTAGTATCTGGGATCTCATAAACACTCGCTGTCCTCACAATGGAAACTATCTTCTTTATCATGTTCTCATACTCTGAGCTGACTTGATTGGTTATAAAGGTGATGGCTTCGTCTTGTTAAACCCTGTATTGATCGGGCTCTGTGAAGAAGATTTATGTTATAGAATTACCCTTATTATTGGATCCTAAATGATTAGTCCTCCAACCATTCACTGGCCTTTTATGGGCAAACTTTCAATACTGCAGTTCATTTTTACCTGCAGTTCATTTGTTTTGTGGTCAGCAGCACATTTTTTAAAATGCAGAGGGCAGTCTATGGTGGTAGAGAGAGCACATGTTTAAGATGACTTGAATGTTCAATAAAAGGGGAAGAGCTAAGAAAATTATAAGAACTCTGGATAGGAAACTACAAGGTAAAAGCAGAATTCAGTCATTCAAAACTGCATGTGCTTGCTCTGCACAGTACTCTAAACAATAATGAAGTAATATTTAAACAAGGTGTATAAAAGCTTTAATATATTTAGGAAAATCAAAAAAGGGCCATTATGGTTAATTGTCACATTTTAAAATTAGTTGTGAGTATTCAGTTTTGGAGTCTGAACTGAATTATTCAGGACAAGGGAAGAGTGGCTTTAGTTCTACCAGCAGCAGTATTCAATCATTGTAAAACAGGCCCTTGTGTCCTCAACAAAGGAAACTCCTTGCTTATAAACTATATATTCAAGAATATAATTTCAATGAATGACAAATTAATAGTTTGCCTGACATGCTGATGTTCCAGGGCTGAAGACCTAACTCTAGAGTATTTTTTCTTTTTATTTGTAGGTAAACTAAGGGTAAAAATGCCTAGTCCCAGTGAAACCCGGATAAAGCAGTATCTGCTTAGTTTTTGACAAAGCCAGAAAATGACCCCCTCTGTCTTCCTCATTTTTGCTTATTCCCTGATTTAAGAACAATGTCAGGCACCTAAAAGGCAATCATAATATTGAGTTTTTTTTAATGGAGTAGTTAGGAGTAGAATTCAGTTAGTGTAGCATTATGCAAAAAAAAAAAAAAAAAAAAAAAAACCCAGAAGATTTTAGTGACTATGCAAAATGAGATGGTTTACACACCAGTGTAAACTGGCAGGCAAGAAGAGTGGACTGAAATGTGCATTCAGGAACAATGATGACATCACTATACTAGTCAATGGGGACAGTAGAACCCATTGAGGGAGCATGTGTGCTGTGTGGCCATCACATTCAAAATGACTGAATAAGTAGAGCAACACATCTGCATCAAATTTTGCATTAAGCTTGAACATTCCTCCACAGAAACTATTCGGATGATTCAGAAGGCTGCAGCTGTGGGCAACTGGTGATTGACAGCTTTATCACAACAATGTGCCTGCTCATGTATCATGTCTCATAGAGTTTTTTTGGCAAAACATCAGATCATCCAGGTGACTCAGACTCCCTACAGCTCAGATTTAGCACCCTGCAACTCCTGGCTTTTCCCAAAATCCAAAACCAAAATCACCTTTGAAAGAGAAGGCACTTCAGATCATTAATGAGATTCAGGGAAATATGGTGCGGCAGCTGATGGCAATTTGGAGAACTGCGTGAAGTCCCAAGGTGCTTACTGTGAAGGGGACTGAGGTCATTGTCCTACAATGTTTCTTGTATCTTGTATCTTCTTCAATAAATATCTCTTTTTTCATATTACATGGCTGGATACCTTCTAGACAGACCTTGAGAATATATACATTCTAAAACATATATACATGTGTGTATGTATATATTTCTAAGATATATAATGTGTGTGTGTTTTAGAAAAGCTCTTTTGAATCAATTCATTTAGAAATTGTCCCAATTCAATATGCACATCATATAATAAAATTATTCTGAAATTTGAAAAAAATCAAATTACTGACCATAATTACAGAAACTAAATATAACATCTTAAATTTGGATGGTATCTTTAAAATCCTCTGACTAGAATCCATCCCTCCCTGCCTCCCACAGACTCCATGCCATTTCATTTCAAGTTCAAATTCCCTAGTTTTATTTGTTTTGCTCTTAGTTCATAGTCATAATTACTCTTCAAAATACCCAAGAGGTAAATTATGACATTATAGTTGGGTCTGAGAAAAAGGAGATGTTATCTTTGGGATCAAAATTAACAATTATGATTGTGAATTTCAGGCTACAAAACAGATCAAGAACAGAGACAGTAGCTATCAAAAAATAAATGTTTTAGACTTCCGGCCAAGATGGAGGCATGGGTGGATGCACTATGCCTCCTTGCACAACCAGAACTAAGGACAACAAATATTTAGAAATAAGAAAACCAGAACTGACAGAAAATTGAACTATATGCAAGTCCGACAGCCATTCATCCAGACCGGTAAGAGGGGCAGAGTCATGGCAGGAGAAAGTGGAGGTTGGAACACGAGCATGCAAGAGCCCCAGGTGCACAGGCAGGAGCTAGCAGACCCAGACCACAGGGTGGCAACGGGCAGACCCGGTGAGGCTGCACAAGGCAGCTGGCTGACCAGGCAGTCCCACATTCACGCACAGATAATCAAGGCAAAAAGAGGGAGCAAGACAAACCTTATAACCCAGGGCCCCAGCAACAGGAAATAAAACCTAAAAACACAGAGGGGGAAAAGGTACAGAGAATGAGTAGCATAGATAATGGGGAAAAAAATAGACAGGGGGAGGGCAAGAATAGTATGGGAAATGTAGAAGCTAGAAAACTTATGACCCATGGACATGAACTAAAGGGGGGAATGTGGGTGGGAGAGGGTGGGTAGGGTGGAGGGGAATGATGGGGGAGAAATGGGACAACTGTAATAGCATAATCAATAAAATATATTTAAAAAAAAAAGAAAAAAAAAAAAAAGAAAACACTTGTGAGGGTTGAGGGGCTGGAGGAGACTCCCAGCCTTACAGGAGAGTTTGTTGGAGAGACCCATAGGGTCCTAGAAATACACAAGCCCACCCACAAGGAAATCAGCACCAGAAGGGCCCAGTTTGCTTGTGGAAAACGGCGGAAGGGACTGAAATACAAGAGAGAGCAGAGCAAGTACTATTGTTCCCTCTCGGACTCTGCCCCCACATACAGCATCACAACCCAGCGACTGGGCTGCCCCGCCCTGGGAACACCTAAGGCTCCACTCCTTACTATGTAACAGCCACAATCAGAACCGCACCCCCCCCCAAAAAAAAAAAAAACCCAAACCAAAATGGCTCAAACGGGAGAACAGATCAAAGCCCCACAGCCAATTCATCTAAGTGACCAAGAGACAGCCAACCTATCAGATGCACAGTTCAAACACTGGTGATCAGGATGCTCACAGAACTAGTTGATTTTGGTCGCAAATTAGATGAGCAAATGAAGGCTACAATAAGTGAAATGAAGGAAAACGCACAGGGAAGCAATAGTGATGGGAGGAAAACTGGGACTCAAATCAATGGAGTGGACCAGAAGGAAGAAACAAACAATCAAACAGAAAAGAAGAAAGAAACAAGAATTCAAAAAAATGAGGAGAGGCTTAGGAACCTCCAGGACATCTTTAAACGTCCCAACATCCGAATTATAGGGATACCAGAAGGAGAAGAAGAAGAGTAACAAGTGGAAAACTTATTTGAACAAATAATAAAGGAGAACTTCCCCAATCTGGCAAAGGAAATAGACTTCAAGGAAGTCCAGGAAGCTCAGAGAGTCCCAGAGAAGCTGGACCCAAGGAGAAACACACCAAGGCACATCATAATTCCATTAGCCAAGATTAAAATGAAGCAGAGAATTCTAGAAGCAGCAAGAGATAAAGGGACAGTCACCTACAAAGGAGTTCCCATCAGACTGTCAGCTGATTTCTCAAAAGAGACCTTCCAGGCAAGAAGGGGCTGGAAAGAAATATTCCAAGTCATGAAAGGCAAGGACCTACATCCAAGATTGCTCTATCCAGCAAAGCTGTCATTTAGAATGGAAGGGCAGATAAAGTGCTTTTCAGATAAGGTCAAGTTAAAGGAGTTCATCATGACCAAGCCCTTGTTATATGAAATGTTAAAGGGACTTATCTAAGAAAAAGAAGATAAAAAATAGGACAGTAAAAAGACAGCATACTCACCATTATTAACAACCACACCTAAAACAAAAGCAAACTAAGCCAACAACTAGAACAGGAACAGACACACAGAAATGGAGAACTCATGGAGGATTAGCAACAGGGGCATGGGAGGAGGAGAGAGGGGGAAAAGGTACAGAGAATAAGTAGCATAGACAGTGGGTAGAAAATAGACAGGGGGAGGGCAAGAATAGTGTGGGAAATGTGGACGATAAAGAACTTATGACACATGGACATGAACTAAAGGGGGGTAATGTGGGTGGGAGAGGGTGTGCAGGGTGGAGGGGAATGAAGGTGGGGAAATGGGACAACTGTAATAGCATAATCAATAAAATACATTTAAAAAAAGAAGAAACTACAAGACAGTAAAGAAAAAGCCCTAAAAAATAAAAAATAAATAAATGTTTCAATACACCTTTATTTAGCTTAGCTTGAAAAATATCATTTATATATAATATCTTTTAAAGCTAGCAAACATAGTATGAAACTTACTGTGGCCAATTTCCATTTGATTAGCACACAGCACACACATGACGAATAATCTTAACATACTGTTGGATAATATTGAATAAGCAATATATGACATAGATAAATATACTATAAAAAACCATTTCTAAAAGATGTAAAAACAAGTAAAATTAAATGAAAATCTGTTTTCATGGACATACATGAGCAATAAATCTATTTTAAAATTTGCTACAAAACGATAAAAATTTAAAAAGCATCCCTGGCTGTTGTGGCTCAGTTGATTGAGTGCCAGCCTGCAAACCAAAGGGTCACTGGTTCGATCCCCAGTCAGGGCACATGCCTGGATTGCAGGCCAGGTCTCCAGCAGCATGTATGTGAGAGGCAACCACACATTGATGGTTCTCTCCCTCTTTCTCTCTCCATTCCCCTCTCTCTAAAAATAAATAAATAAATAAGATCTTTTAAAAAATTTAAAAAGCAAAATTCAAGATAACAGCCACTTCATAAATCAGAGAAACAAGAGGATGAGTCAGGATCAAGAGGAATATTGGAAAAATAGTATATCTTAAGACAGAAAAATTTGATTCAAGATGGTGATGTAAGAGGATCCTAAACTCACCTTCTCCCAAGAACACACAGAACCTACAGTTGCATATGGAACAACTTCCTCTGGAAAATCCTGGAATTATCTGAGCAATGCCTACACTTCGTGCGAAGGAGAGAAGGCCTGCATGGAAGCAGGTAGGAGAGGCTGAGACACATTCTCACAATAACGACCCTCCCTACCCCACCCCCAGTTGATTCTTTCTGAGGAAATCTCAAAACCCAGAGCTTCTCCCTGAGAAGCAAAAGGATTGAACCCCACAGCAGGCATCTCCAACTTTTAAAACCTGCACCCAAGAAACACGCTCCCAAAACATCTAGCTTTGAAAACCACCCAGGCTTGTGTGGAGGAGACCCACAGAATAAGGAAAGACTTCTAAATGGCTCAGGGACTAGGAATCATTCACCCTGGGGCTCAGAGCAAGGGACCATCCAGATGTACCATGTCGTGTGGGAGAAGCTCACTTGCTTACTTGGTGCGTTGGTCTGAGAGTAGGCATCTCATTCAACACATATATGGGGGACTATGGGGGTACTATCTGGGACAGAGAGGGGCAGAAGCCAACTTTGTGCCTTCTCCTCACCTCTGCCAGCTTCTGATCACCTCTCTCTGACCAAAAGGAGCTTTTAGGAGTGTTTTACTCTGCTGCTCTGGTTTTTGCAAATTGCACCCCTCTCTATCCCCTAGCACTGGTGGCTATAGGGGCTTAGACTTGTGGTCCCATAGGACTCTGTGTATATATTTGTGTACTTTAAATCTGCTGCCTGCAGGTCTGGCTTCCAAGAAGCTTGAATCTGCATGCTGAATGAGATCTTCCCCTTTGGGGAACAGCTGAGGGTTATGGAACACCCTCACCTACTGGGAGCCCTTAAAAATAAAACAGGCAGGTCTAACATTCACAAAGGATTGACATGCAACCAAGAGTTACCTCCTACACAAGGCCTCTCCTCCAAGCCTAGGAAAAGTGGCTGTTTTATCTAATGCACAGAAACGAAAACAGGGTTGAAAGCAAAATGAAGAAAAGGAGGCATAAGTATCCAAAATAAAACTTCAAGAAGGGGGGATGTGGAAATGGGAGGAAAGTGGGGAGGTCTGGGAGGGTGGGTTGGGATGGGAGTAAAAGGAAGAACACTGTACTTGAACAACAATTAAAATTTAAAAAAACTTCAAGAAAAAAAACAACTTAAAGTTAGATAATGTTCTCCCAGGTGTTTATTGTTATCATACATATCAGTTATGTATAACTTACTTTATATATTTAACTCACTTTTCATATCTAAGTGACATATATGTAATGTATTTTATATGTGTTAAATATATTATCTTTTATAATTCAAATATTTTAATTAAATTTAAAAATTAATAATTTAAAATAAATTTAAATAATTTAATATGATTAAATTAATATAGCAAGCCATATGTGTAAAATTAATACCTGATTTTAAAAGCACCTTGGCACATTATAATTAAAAGGGATTTTAATGATATATAGTTTAGTTCAACAAGTTTCTAATCTGGGGACTCAAAAATATAAATGAAATTTAGCCTTTTCTTTATCAATGTACCAACATTAATGTCATAAGGTAAGAGAGGAGTTTGTTTCTTAAATATAGGAGATTTTTATCTGTGTAATGACAAAAGACTATATGGGAAATCACAATAATGTTAACTTATTTAATAATAAACATACTTTATTTTTATACCTTTCTAACATGTTGTACTCTCCAAAAAATTATTTTCACAATTTTTCTAAGTCCTAAACTGTGATTTTATAATTAATAATGAAAAGAAAAGTAAGTCCTCTTTCTGATAACAATTTGACCTCAAATTATTTGGCTTTCAATCACTGCTTCTTAAAAAAGGAGGAACTTAATCTAGTAGAACTCATACACCCCTAAAATTTTGTAATCTGAGCTGAAAAGCCCCCAGTTGTATAGTCTCTCACCCTCTCTTCATTTTCATATGGTGTTCCAAGAAACATTTGTCAGAATTTGAGTCTTGCTTTCCAGAATGAACCAAAAGTTACGAAAACCATGTCCATCATTATATAGCTTTGGAGGACATAGCATTCTTCAATCACATCTGATATCAACACGAATGTCTTCATACATGTTCTAGCTGGAGAAATGAAATAGTCAGAACATGTAGAGCAAAGGTCAGGCTCACGATTCATGTCTGTTTAATCCCTTCACCTTTCTAGTCTGGTATTTTCAACAACTTCTCTTATACACCTATTAGTTATTCCTGTACAAAGCAGTGTATTTCAAGTGTACTTTGCCTTCTGGATAATTCAAGACACCTTTAAGTGAGAACAAGAAATTACTGTAGTCTTCTTGAACAATGGTAACTTCCTAATGTACAAATGGATGCCACGTTTCACCAGAAGGGCACATGTGTGTGTGTCAGCTACACTGACGCACATGTGAGAGAGACAAAATTTTATTTCACATCGCATTAGCAACTTATATATGACAGTAAAGGATATAAATAATACAAAAGATAACAAGCAGTCTCATAAACCACAGAGTGATGAGCTGTTCTCCTGAGCTTTTACTCTACGGAAATCATCCTTACTAACAGCACATTGCTCTCAGATGCTGCAAGCACGTGCCAAGCACATTCACGGTGCCATCACAATTAATCTTTACAAACGTAAACACCAATGGACATTATCATCAGGAGAATGGGATGAGACTCTACAGTTCAAGTAGCTTTCTCAAGGTCAAAGGTAGCATTGACAAAGTATTTTTAATATAGGTCTAGGTCAAAAGTACCTGCTTTCCCACGGATTCTGAGTTTTCTGAGCAAGAGACTTTTCATATTTTTGCTTATTACCTATGTGGCATTTGGATATTTAAAAGTTTAATGTAAATATGTTAAGAGGAAGAATTTTCGTTAGCAATATTTTCTCAATTTATTCGTTATTTTATTTTATTTCTAATGTCCATGTACTGTATTTTCAACAAGTTATTACTAATCTCAAAACTTTTGTTAGCATTCCTATTTATGTTTGGAAATTATGAAAAGAAAATATTCTCGGAGTTACAGAGATCTCTTTCATCTGCCTATCAGACAAGGATGACTTAATCCAGCTTTAATAAATATAATAGCCATGAAATTGGCACTGAACTAGTAGTGAAGAAATGTAATGATTCTGTATGCAGACATTCTGTGTTCCCGCTCTCCTCAACAGACTGGGAGCCCCTTGGGGATAGAGACTATGTCATTTCTCTTTGTGGACACAGTGCTTGGCGTTTTGCATGGCATGAACGAAATCTTTGGAAAACAAATGATTCACTTAGAACTACTGAAAATGCTTTTGTATATTATCTGGATTGAGGGAAAATGATACTATCGTATGTAATTGTTAAGTATTGACATTGTGAAGGTTCCCAACATTAAGATTTAGTAGCAATAGAAAATACTAGGTAATACTTTAACATTTCTGTTTACACTTTTTCCGATGTTCTGTGTAGCATTTTTCAGCTGCCACTTCCCTGCTTTGATGGGTAATCTTATTTGTCAACTTGAATAGGTCATGGTACCCAAATACCAAATTTCAGGTGAAACACTAGCCTTGATGTTGCTGTAAGGGCATTTTTAGATATGATTAACATTTAAATCAGTAGACTTTGAGTAGATTACTCTCCATCATGTGGGTCTCATCCAATCAGATAAAAGCCTTCAGAAAAAAAAGCCCTGAAAGTCCCTGAAGAAGAAGAAGAAGATGAAGAAGAAGAAGAAGAAGAAGAAGAAGAAGAAGAAGAAGAAGAAGAAGAAGAAGAAGAAGAAGAAGAAGAAGAAGAAGAAGAAAAAGAAGGAGAAGAAGAAATTCTGCCTCCAGACTCCCTTTAGACTCCAGGTGCAACATCGACTCTTCCTTGGTTGTCCAGACTACTCTGCAGATTTCAAATTTACCAGCTCCTGCAATTGTGGAAGCCAAGTCTTTAAAATAAATATATATAATCACCAATAGGTTCCATTTGTTTTTTGTTTCATTTTGTTTTCCCCCCATTGGAGAATTTCAGACTCATATACCTGCTCTGAAGGCTGTATCTTACCAGCCTTAGGCCCACTCCTTTCTCTGCCCTTCATTCGGGACAGGAGCAGTGACTATGGAGAGTCACGGCGATAGTAGTGTGGTCTCTTCCATTTTTCCTTCTTGTGCTTGGCACCCTGAGAAAAAAATCTCCATCTGTTACTGTCCCAAAGTATAATGGGGACTAGGAGACACACAGATTTCTCTAAAGCAACCTATTAGAATTGAGGCAGGCCTAGGATTTGAGGACAAGCTTCATTTCTCCCTAGCTGCACAGCCCTGAGTAAATGAACCTGGTTTAGCTATTCTGGAGCCAGGGTTTGTATAACCATTAAGATAATACACCGGAGGTAAAGTCCTTAGCACAAGGTTAAAAAGAAATAATCAATATTATTATTAGCTATTTCATACAGTCAGGAGAATTAAATGCTAGTGTAAAAGTTCTTTATATTTAATTGCTACTGCTACTTTTATCCTCCCAAAAATCAATTGCTACTGACATTGCTGTCATTTTATACAGACATTTTTCTAATGCATTTATGAAAGATAAAAGTAAGGTTATGACTCAAGGTCAGGACTGCTTTCTGGAACAGATAATATGATAAAAGAGTGAAAAATCAGAGAAGATTCTAGTGTGTGGGGATTGTTTTGGTCGAACCTACCACATTGATCCAGGTAATTAATTACAACCTAGGTTATATAGCTGATATTGACCGAGGACTTTCTGCCCTGTTATAAATTATGTTTTAAATATCTATTTTAGAGGACTCCTTCTATTTTAGAGGATATGCCAGCAAATCAACAGTATTTTCTTTGGTGCAGTCAAAATGGTTTTCAATTCAATCCCTCTTCCTTTTCCTCTGCTATTTATCACCATGGGCCAGGTCTCTACGGGCTCTCTAGGGCGGAATGGCTCATACAAAACAAGGTTTAATTCTGCCTTTGGCTCATCTGTCTCCACATGCAGTTATCATTCTTCACCTGCCGTGATCCAAAATCCTGCAGAAAAATGCACAGGTGTGATTCGTCTCCTTTATGCGGGTATCTCAGCTACACCGCTGCTGCAATCATCCCTGCCTTATATCATGCCTCAAATATGATGACAGGAAACAGGAGAAAGGACATTTATCACAGATACTAAGGGGATCCACTTCAGGACTGAATGCTACAACTTATGCATTAGTCACAATAAATCTAACCTGTTTACTGACATCTGAATTATGCTTCTAAACTTCTGATTTTAAATCTGAGACTTTGTGGGAAGAAGTTGCTTCTCTCAACCTTGATGAAAACTGTGGTCTCACATCCATTGTTGGCTCCCCATCTATCCAAAAGGGAATTGACACTTTCTTTCTTACTAAATGAATTCAGGTTTTGTTTTGGTGATAAGTGATCTACCCCAGGGTATTTACTACTTATTGTTCTGGATGGGAAGGGGCACACGGTGAGATGAAAGGGGATCTTCTTAAGAGATTCCTAGGAAGTGTCCCTTCCTGGTAAAAATGGAGAGCCATACAAAGAGAAGCCCATTTAACCCCTGCCCCCTTCCTTCCTATTTGGGGTAGTGTCCTGTGAGGAGGTGATGCCTGGAGACATGTCTGAAATACCGGGACTACGAAGAGGAGCACTGCGGATCTCCTTTCCGCATTGTGAAGACGTGTGACGTCACTGGGTCATTCATGTTACTGTTAAGTGACTGTGCCAACACTGAAACTTTCTAGTACACATTTCTTATTGAGTGATATAGTGTCTATATAGTCTATTTTTTTCGGGCCTTTCAGAGATTGTGTTTCTTGCTGCTGAAAGCTTGTCACTGATGAATATGGAATCTGGTTCTCTCCTCATGCCCTTTAGGGATGGGACATTAGTTGGTAGATTAATGCCAGAAAATAGCTTAGCTAGATAGAGCCAGCCAGGAGGAGAAAGTCTGCAGTCCCAGAGGAAAAGAAAGGGCCCGAGGCTGTGTCATTTTAAATCATAAATCACATCGTTTTAAGCAAAAGAAAACAATGTTTTATATAATGTCCAAAAAGTACATTTGAGTCTTGGAATGAGAGGCAAACCAGAGAATCTCCAGAAAAAGAAGCAAATATCAGAGTAAAGTTCAAGTAGGAAGTTAAATGAATTTAATGGGAAGGCTTTGATGCCAAAGACTGGAAGTTATTGGATTTTTTTCTACCACCAAAGGAGTTAGTAAATGTGCCTTGAAAGCACCAGTTATGAGACATGAGTGGGTTCTTGTTTCTAAAATCCCAGTGCCCTTTAAATTTCTTTTGACCAAGTCTCTTACTGCAAACTCCCCTCCTGTGCAATGGAGATGGCTCCTTGTCATCAGAGAGTTCCAAATATATGACTTCCTGGTTTCTTTTCTAAGATCATAAAAAATATCAGCCTTCTTATTCAGCAAGTAAGATATTCCAAGAATATACATGGGGCATTTCCTTCTAATAGGCTTTATAGAGTCAAGTCCAAAAGGTTTCCCGAGAGTCTTCTACAAACTTGGCCCTAGATCTGTCATTATCTTTCAGGAATAAGGATGCCATATGGTGTGGGGAATTTTGTATTGTACAGTCTGCACAAACATGAAGCAAAGGACACTCTTTCCCTCAAGCTAACTTATTCCTTTAAAATGATATTGTATATTTAGATTCAGTTGTTATCTCTCTAATGCAATGTGAAATAAATGCCCATCGTTTTTCCTCCTGAGAGCCGTCATCAATTGGATTTGCCTGACTCTTGTGAAGTACAGAAATCTTTGCTTAGAAATAAATTATTATTTATCTCCACATCATTTGTCAAGGCTTCTTGGGATATCTGAACATACAATCAACTGTTGCATCAATCAGGGCTGTTAGTCCAAGGAACAGAAAACAATGCCAGCTAACACAAGCAGGAAATGCACTCAAAGGACATCTGGCTGCTCTCAGAATCTCTAGGAGAGGCTTAGAACTAAGATGGACACCTATGCAGCGGAGAAACAATGCTAAAACTTATGGTGCCGTGACACCTGGAACAGACACTACTGTTGCCCCTGGGAATGGACACAAGAGCTTACTCCATTGACATTGGACAATGGCCCTGCCATTAGAATGGTCACCCCCATGCTTCTGCAACCTGGAACAACTGGGCCTGCTGATGCCAGTCTCTGCAGAAACGATTCTGGACTGTCCAGTTCTTTGCTTCAATGTCATATTAACTCACATTCCTGGGTGAGTGCATGTGATGAGTCACTTAGCCTTATTGCTAGAGAGATCAGGAGAGCCAGTATCTAACATTTCGTATTTTGATAAAAGACTTTGTGTCATAAGAAGGCGATTCCCTAAATGTAGAAAAGGGACTCTGATTCTAAATGGCCTGAGAATCACAAGTGTTCACATAGCGACCAATTACCTTTTTCCCTGTATTACTGCTCATTTGCTTCAGTTACAATTTTTATTGTTTTTTGAGAAAAAAAAACATATGAATGTGGTATAACTGACCCACTATTAGTGGGGAAACCTATTCAGAGGGTGATTAATTTTTGGAGTAAGTGACAGAATTTTGATTTTAACCCATGGGAGATCCTAAAACTCATGCTATTTCCAAGACTGCCTTCTGTGATCAAGGATACACACTTAGGATTTTGGGTTTTGATTATGAATAAAGTCCTAATAGAATGTACAATAAATGGGCAATGAACCTGCAAGCTACTTTTGTTGACTTCACTCTGGTTCTGGATGAGCTAAATGGTTCTGAACCCTGCTCTCTGGATAACTTCACAGCACCTTTTCAGAGGAACGCAAACCATTGCTCTGCCTGAAACTGACAGTAATGGTCTGGATCCCAGAACAGCCTATGGTTGTAGAGTAACTGATGTTTTTCCAGACCTGGGATTAAGAAACAAGGGCATGCATGAAAGGTTATCCCTTCAGTAAGATATGGAAATCTTTGAGGCTCATTGATGTCACTAAGAAATAGAGCAGGCTATGTGGCAGACAGAAGGACCAGGTTTAAGAGTCCATGTCTAGTAGCCAGAAGTTTCCTAAACCAGCCAAGTAATGAGAAGCTCTCTCACAAGTGTTTCTGGTTATGGCATAGCACTTCCTCTCTTTACTAATAGGGGAGGAAAACCCTCTTACTTCTCTTCCCTTTAAATTTTATATTAACTCTGTGCAGGAGTGTCCACCCTGTGGCCCACCAGCTGCATGCGTCCCAGGATGGCTATGAATGTGGCCCAACACAAAATCATAAGTTTGCCTAAAACATTATGAGATTTTTTGTGATTGCATGTTGCAATGTATTTAACATGTGGCCCAACACAACTCTTCTTCTTCCAGTGTAGCCCAGAGACGCCAAAAGGTTGGACACCCCTGCTACAGGGTTGGATACATAAGTTGCGGGGTCTGGTGCAAAATGAACATGCAAGGTGCCTCATCACAAAGCAGGGGAAAATGTGCTGTTAATGGTACTAAAATATGAAATGTGTCTCTTTCTTCAATACACTCTCTCTCTATTTGTCATAGTTGTTTTTAATTCCAATTTAATAGCATTTTAAGTAAAGAAAAACCAGAACTTAAAATTATTGGCATGAATTTTACCATTAACCTTTATGTTGTACAATGTTAGGTTTAGATGCTTTATATTTGTATGTTCGTTTAAACTTGCTTATATTTTTACTTTTGTAAATGCTTAAAATACAATTTTTAATCTTTTAATGTTAAACGAATTTTAAGGGATGGTTTTCAGAAGTAAGATGGAAAGAAAAGCTAAAGGGAAATATAGTCATTAACATTGTAATAACTTTGCAAGATGACAGATAATTATTGAACTAGAGTTAGTAGGGTGATCACATGGTAAAGAAATGTCAGTTCACTCTATTGTATACCTGAAACTAATATAAGTAATATACAATTACATATCAACTCTACCTTAACTTTTAAAAAATAATTTTAAGGGCTAATTTTAAGTAAAAACATTTAATTTGTATGCAGAGTCACTAAAATCACACTCATCTTTTGTAGCATGCAGGACATGCACACGTGATTTGTTCTTACCAGAACAGTGGAAATGTACACACCTCACTCAGCTCTTCCAACTTCTCCTCTTGATGCAGCACATCCAACCCTCACTCTGCTTTTACCTGACAAATGAGTAAAGGGCTTAAAGAAAAGTGAACTATGGGTTGCCCTATCTTACCCTTTTCTTTCTATGACATGATTTCCACATCAGTGTTTGAGTAAGATGAGTAAGAAAGGACAGGATAGGGTTCCTTGCCATTTGTGTTACTTAGATCTCTGATTTCATACTGGATTTGAAGCAAGTTTCTCCACCGTGACATAAGTAGTTGACATAGCATGGTTACTTTGTACCGACTTTGCATCACTGAATTCATGGGTCTCCCGTAATTCTTGGCTCACAGAGCATCATGAATGACAGAAAAAAATGTGGCACAGGAAGTGAGAGCAGTGATCACACATAATGTACATATCTCCTCTGTCATTATAATGTTCCATTGTTCCATCAGACTTCAGGCAGAAAACCGTTGTTCAAAGATAAATTTATAGTATTCAGAATTTCAAAGTGGACCATGACACTCTCTTATTTCTCTGTAGGAGACTCCCAAGGCAGTTTTTTGGTGTGATTATGTTGTTGTACTGAAACATAAGAGTCATTTGTCTTCCTCTCCCTCTCCCTCTCCCTCTCCTTCTCTGTCTTGCTTCGCTCATTTTCTTTTCCTGGAACAGCAGCACCACACGGGCCCAAGTTCTCAGGTGGAGAAAGCAGGGAAATTGAAAATAGGAAGCACCAGAAGGTGATTAAAACAATGCATACTCTTGAGTGCTCTAAAAGCAGACTCTTTCCTCACATCATTGCCAGTTTTGGCCAAAGCTTGTATGATGTATATGACCAAAAACTTTTCTTATTTTTGAACACCTCCTTAGTATCTCTCACTAAGAAACCCTCAGCGGACTTAACGGGCCATAATTCTATATACCTGACATGTTACAAATCTGTAAAAGATGGAGCTCTATTCAGTCTGGTTCTGGCTCCACCCCAGGCCCACAGCCACAACTACGATGGAAAGGTACCCCGTGTATACAGTTCCCACAGCTGGATGTTGTCAGTCTGTAAAAGTCTAGGCTCGTATTTCACTTGTCTCACAGACACAGTTTCCATCACTGTAAACAAAAAGTTCTTCTGAAGCATATTCATGTATCATAATAATAATTTCAATATGCAGATCTATAAATATATGAACTTAGACATTTTGAAAAGACATGTAGTTATACCATGCTTCATATGATGTGTGTTCCTACAAAGTTCCATACAAATCAAACTTGTACAAATCAGGTTTTAAGTGAATTCCAGCAATGTAACATCTGAATATATCCTCTAGTGAGTTCATGTGTAAAGAGAGAAGAGTCATTCCCTAATATGTTTGTGGACATTTATATATTTTCATTTATTGAGATTTCCTGTACATATTTTTGGGATAAGCAAACAATTTAATTCATACCATTTATATTTTTTCTCTATATCGAGTAATAAAGCTACAAAGTACAATTAGTGGAGCTCTTAACAATCATCAGACACAATATTTGGCATAGATTATCCATTAAATATTTCTAAAGGCCATGTGGTGAATAGTGTTATCCCTTTTTAGATATATATATATATTTAAAAAAATAAGGTTTAAGTAATTTGTCCAAAGTCAGGCAAACTTTTTGCCAACCTTAAAGCCTCATGTTATACTATATGGATTTATTATTGCATTTCTGTAAATAGGTTGAATATGTTTTGCATCTGCTTATGTATATTGAATGGGTTATCCTGATAGCGTACTAGGCACCATTCATGAGCATTTTCAACTTCACACGGTGTGGCTGACAGCACTAAATGAAACCCTGTAAAGGATGCACATTGTCAAGGAAATGAACAGTCCATTGTAAAAGAAAATGCTTCTACTGACAAAATGTTGTTTTTTCTGCTTGACATCACAGTTTAAAAAATATGCAGATAAATTCTGGGCATCTACTTCAGATAATCATTGTGCATTTCTAAAACTGTGCATATTTAAAAGTGGATATTTAAATCATACAGAAGGCTTCAGTTAGCAGAGCTTAGAACTGCCTGATTAAAGGCTGGTTCGGGTGCCAACCTTCTCTCATGAATGACAGCATTTCTCAGACAGCATCATTTAATTTTGGTCACTTCCTAAGCAGACGTAAGAGTTTGGGTAAAACTGTGTCTTTCTTTCCCTTTTCAGTGTAACCAAATATACCAATATTTTTCTTTTCATTCTCAGTTCTGAAGTTAAAATTTCCAGGTTCAATTTTAAAACTTCACATATCATACTTATTTATTTGTGTCATGAAAGAGACATTCTTTTAAAAGAATACAATAACAAATTTTCTATTTTATTAACATATTTTAATACTGTAAGTTGACATTTATGTCTGTTTTGCTGAGATGTATTTTTATATTATTATTTACAAATACTCGAGTACTAGTCTATACTTATCAATATTTCTTTGAGGTTGCTTGACTCCTAAAGTTGAGGAACTAGCATCTTTCACATTAAAACCCTATAAGACCTAAAATCATAAATCATGATGGTGGTGGTGGTCGTAGTAGTGTCATTGGTGGCATGGGGGCATATAGTAAGTGTGTTTGTGAGTGTGTATTTTTACAGAAGTTAGTGTCTACATTTTCCATTCTCAAGCTTTCTTCCATTAGATCTGTAACATAAAATTATTCAACCATACCTCTACACAAAGCCTTAATACTGCATTGTAGTTACTTTCTAACTTCTCTGGGTTTTATTCTTGGAGGGGGGGCTTTACCCACAGACCCCCCCCCCCATCTGCCATGGATGAGAATAAGTCTACCAAGACATGATCTGCTGGGGAAGGAGAGGTGGCCAATCTCTCAGAGGATGAGGGCCAGGAACCTGTTCCTCAATGGGCTTTTATTGGGTTCAATATGCACAGGAATACAGGTAAAGCTCATCAATCATTTTCAGGCAGTAATGATCAAACAATAGATAACATTCAAAGAACTCTGAGTCAGGGTCAGATAGGTAAAGGGCTATAAAATCTTGGGAAACAAACTCGTTTTATGCTTGGACCCATATCAGAAAATTGAAGGCAAGTTCTTAGCAAAGCAGGTTTCACAGGATTGTATGCATTATTTCTTAGGCCTGATCAACTAGAAAAACCACGTGTTCCTGCCCAGGGCTGCACCACCCTCTAACATTGTTTCAGGCTTATGTCAGGCAGGGAAAGTAAGGCAGCCAAGAGATTAGGAGACATCTTGCAGACAGAATGAAGACTCAGGCTATGTCAAAGCTGAAGGGTGAAGGTCCATCACCCCTTTTTCCTATAGCCCCCAAGTCCTTCCCTGATGGCCCCATTATGACCATGCCTGTCTTAGGTCATCCCTCCCTTGCAGAATCTTACTGATCATTGGCTAACAAGTCACCTGCCCAGGGTCAAGCAGAGTAAAGTAAAAGGGGGCAGAGGTGACACCCCTGCCAAGAAGATAAGCTTTGTCTTCTTAGTGGCTTATGGTCCCAAAGTCTCTTTGGTCAGCCTTATCCATGGGGCAGGGTGGGGGCTGTAGCTTCCAAAACCAGGCAGGGTGGTTCCCAACATATTCTGATATGCCACTGACTGAAAATACAGTCAGTGTATTGGTTTATTGGCATGTTTTATTTTCAGAAAAAACAAACATTATTACACTGAAAATCATCTAGATTTTAGAAATAGTCAAATGTGGAAAAATGAAAATATCTCTATATCAAAGAAAAGCACATGCGTTTATCTTCTCAATTATACAGTAAGCTCCTTAGGGCAGGAACTGATCATTGTAATTTTTTTTAATTATTTTCAGATAGTGAGAAAATAGGCAATTTATTACCAATGGAAGATATATGCCCTATTTTTTAAGAAAGTAGTTTTGTTTTGCAATGGCTTTCAATTTTGTTTTTGAAGAATGAATATTTTTGGACCATGTGATTGTGGAGTGGGAAAGTCACTGAGTGCGTCTGAAGAGCTGTTCACTTCACTGTTGCACATCTGTGGTTGAGCACAGCAGTGAAAGATAATGTGTTCTAATCTTGTTCCTCAGAGAACGACTGGAGCCTGGAATGGACACCTGTATCAGCAGCAGTGGCAGGTCTCAGGGCACAGGAGTCAGTTCTAAGCACATACTTGAGCCATGTCTGCAGTGGTAAGAAGAGGACCCCTTGGAATGTCTTGGTGTCAGCTGTGTCAATTAGCCTTTGGCTTGGATACCAGCAAGGATCCTTGTCGAGCAATGGCTTCTTCTGGAGCAACCAACATCAGGTGGCAGGAGCAGTTTTAAAGTCTTGCAGAGACAAGGGGTGTTGTTGAGTTCTGAATTCTGACCAGTCCTTTGGCATGAGCAAACACTTATTTCTGGATATATCTGGGGGGTGATGCATTTGCTTGAGGGTTTGACATGAGGACGTTTGTGTGGGTTTAGGTGTTACACTCCAGACCCTTAAAAGGAGGATGCTTATCCACACAGTGGACTATAAATCAGGATGTTCTAGTCTTCATATAATAATATACTTAATTATCACAACAATATTAAAGGAGATATAAAATGCTATTATTATGCCACTTTATGCATAAGGAAACTTTGCACTAAAGAAGGAAGTTGTCTAATGTTATATACTACAGTGTTTGCTTTGAACTCAAGTTCATCTGACTCTAACTTCTGGCCTTTTAAGCATTTTGTTTCACTGTATACAACAATCATCATTTTCCTTCCTAAAGGAGATGGAGGGGATGACTTAAAATTGAGCGTCATTTCTATTGCGTTTAACACCTGTATTTGGGGAACGTTGACTTCCACACATTTACCTTGGATTACCACAAGGGGGCATTCTTAGAACTCTGAGGAAGGATCTAATAAAATTAATACTCAGTGGGCAGAAATCTTTGATTTTTCCCTCACAACTAGATTCTCAAAGCGTATCCCCAAAACCAGAAGCAATAACATCACCTAAGAAATTGTTTAAAATGCAAATACTTAGGTTTCTCACCATGTCTACTGCATCAAATCTCTGAGGTTGCAGTCTAGTAATCTATTAACAAGGATTCCAAGTGGTTTTGATACATGGCAAAGTTTAAGAACGAGTAGATATGAATTTTTATTGAAGATTATTAAATGATTTGTCTTTAATTCCACCACACTTTGAGAGCTACTACTCTAGAATAAACTATTATTGTCAAATGATTGTCATAACCTATTCATGAATCATGAAATCAATTTAGCGGGTCTACAGAAGAAATGTAAAAGAGAAAACCAGAGCACGTTACTCTTAGTAAGAAAAATTTCCTTTGTGCAAGTCTGTTTTTAGATGAGTCATGATGTAAAATGCATATTTTACTGTGGGCCAAAGTAAAAAAAAAAAAAAAAAAAGTCACCAAATGGTTTTAAAGCTACTGTGACAAAGCCTCTCAACAACGTAGCATCACCATGGCATTGCTTGAGCTGCAAAGGATGAGGTGAACATAAGGGGAGTGCTTGCCTTGGAAAGAGAGAGTACAGAGGAGGAAGGTTGTCATGGAATCCAGCACTGTGCCAAGGAGGTCCACTGCCTGGGGGGAAAACAAATGTACACACAGACAAAAGGCCCTGAACATTCTGTGGACTAAAGAGAAATTATCTGTAACTGTCTAGTTCATGTTGATCTACAGGAATATAATTTCCAGCCTGTTATAATTTGGAATCACTGAGGATAGCTCTGGTGAAAAGTCTGCTGGCACAAGTGTTTTCCTCCTGGGAGGGTACGTCCTGCATCAGGACCTCAGACACTTCATCGTTAGGAAAAGCTACTCCCCCTGAGAAGTACCAACAGGTGGAGCCTTGGGTTAGCTGTCTCTCTAAACTGAGTTTAGTTTGGGAAAAGTTCTGTTCCATGTTCTGTTTTGATCTTCTTCTTTGACAATTCTTCAACATGTAAAAAGAATCATTGTTATCACATGGGCCATTAAAAAATGAAACCAATCAGGCATGGGCTGTGTTTAACCCAGGGACTGCAGTTTGCTCACCCCAATCAAACAGCATTACACAGCATTTTTTGGTGACTAAATTGTATTCAATCGCTCATTTTACACTCAGTATCTGATTCACTATTGTTACATTTTGGAACAGCATTTCATGAGAGAATGCTTCAAAGATGCCCTAGGGCATCGCTTGTATGGGTTTTGCTTTTTGTTTATTTTCTGCAGAACTGGCATAGAATTCTCAGGAACAGCTAATTAAGTTTCCAATGATCCAACAAGATTTTTAATCCCATGTTCTTGACAGCCAGTCACTGCTAGGGCAAGATAAGGTCAAATTTCTGCTTGCTCCAGCTCCCATCCTTGAGTTTGCTGCCTTTACGTCACTTTTAGCACTCATCTGCATCCTACAAAGATTGACACCACTAAACTGGTATTTCAGTGATTATTTTGGTGTTGTACTTATTGTCCCATTTTATTTGCCACAGCTAAAGCCTAACTGGCCCATAGGGAAAGCAAAAAGTAATGTTATAAGGGTGTGTGTGTGTGTGTGTGTGTGTGATGTTTGAGCAAATGTAGGGGAAAGCGGGGGGAAAAAAGGAGGGAGGGAGAAAAAGAGAGATCAAAGACTTTTATTCTTGCAGGAGAAACTGTTGCCCCACTCACACCTCTCTGCTGAAATTCCCACTATATCCCTTACTGCCTGTCATACCTATTCCCCAGTTAGAGTCAGCTTCTACGGCCCACAGTTGGCTTCCTTTTCCAGAAAATTGCCCTCCACTGGCTGGTGCTCTTTTTAACCCTGGAAGTTATATTGGCCCCTATTCTGTGAATAACCCAGAGCCAAAGATTGGTTGCCACTGGGAAAAAAATAAAGCATACACCATGCCTCCAAAGAGAGCAAATTGCTGACCCATTCATTCTCAGTAAACTCCTCCAATGAATTAGGCCAAAGCCAAGAATTTCCTAAAATTGTATTGTTTCTCACCTTTCCATCTGTATTGTCCTGCTTTGCTCTCTTACAAGATTTTGTGTTGTTGTTTTCATTTTGTTTTGTTTTGTTTTTCTTTCCCTAGAGATCATTATCAATAAAGGACTTTCAAAAGAAATCCTATCTTCACCTCTGTGTCTAGGTCATTGAATCTAAGAGAGTTGGTGGCACACATGGCCCTAGGAAGCCAACTCTAAGGATAGGATTCTGGAGATGAATCATTCATCCACCAGTGGCAATAAGGACCCCATAACTTGCAGTAAAGAGATTTTTGATAGTCTCTGGAAGGTCATAGTAGTGTATTTGCCTAGATGTTTACCTGTGGTGAACTTGGACCAGATACAAGATGAAGAAAATGCTACCTGATCAAAATCAACAGTTTCTGAGAAGCATGGGAGAATAAGAAACTAGTCTGGAAATCAGTGTCTGTTGCAAAATGCCATTGATTTACTGAAGAGAAAAGTGAGAATTTCAGATCTATTAATCCACAATTTAAAGCAAAAAAAGTAAGAATTGAAGTGCCTCCTCTGCAATGTTTAAAGACACACTCAGCTCTTGCAATTTTAGGACGGACAGACATGAACATCAGGCATACAACCTAATTTTATCACTGTGTAGGTGTTAAGGAAAAATAGGTTATCAGTTGAAGCAAATACAGCAAGCTAAAATCAGGAAACAAAGAGGGAAGCTGTGAGACCTAGAAATTGGGATGGTGAATGTGCATGGATGAACTTGAGAATCCTGAACACTCAGATACTTCTAAACTCTCTGGGATATATTGTTATAATTCATGCAGTTTTCTGCACAATCAGAATGATCCTCAGCCACAGGGCTTTTTAAAGATCATTAATAAAACATGGTGGGTTTGGGGACAAGACAGGTGGACGATCAAGAAAGACATTGCTTCTGCCTGATACTGTCTTCTGGTTGAGATGCAGTGCATGATCTAAACTTCAGGTGATGATGTATCCTCAGCAGGGCCTCACGTGCTGGGTTGTGTCAGACCACCAAGTCCTAAATTCCCATGAACCCAGCTACAATGGATTATAAAAGGAAATTGGCACATATGGAATTGGGCTTGAACAAATCCATAAGACACAAGGAAGTAACATAAACAAATCACTCCATTCTTATGTTCTTATCACTATTGTGTCAATTCTTCTCCCTCAGCTCACACGTATTCTCTAATGATGTTTTTTAAAACAGTCTTTTAGAAAAATGAGCCCTAAGCTTTAAATTATCTCCCAGGTGTGGATGCAAACCACAAATGAACTGCGGCACTGAGAAAGAGGCATGTGGACGGATCTATGTGAGTGAGCACAGAGAGTGTCCATCTTCAGGTCATAACCATATGCCTAACATGGGCTCACATTTTTATTCCTCAAGTTTTTAAAAGTATATGTAAAATCTATATTTTGAAAGATCTACTGAAGGAAATAGTAAATTCACAAGGTTGGATTTAATTTTAAACTGCCTTGTAATATGATACTAAAATGACATTCATTTGCCCCCATTTTGAATATTTTAATACTATAAAAATGAGAGTAAAGCAAAATGTGTACCCTGGCCCCCATCCATATCTTACAAAGAGAATGAAGAGTAACTGTTTCGTAACATGCAAACCCTTTCACCCACTTCTAGAATGAAAATGGATGAAGAGAGTAGAGAAGTACATGGTGGGGAAAAGTAAGATTACCATTATTCATATGGAAAATAATACAACGATGAATAAATAATAATACAAGAATAAACTTTGTTTTGCATACACATAACTGTAAACCCCCATTGGCCCTGCTCTGCATTGGGAGAAAGACTTATGTAGAGAGCTATTTCAGTGCTGCAGGTCCCTATTTATATAGAGAACTAAAGGGGCTTCCTTCCGTCCCCTCTTTTAGTGAGAAGGTTTCAAGTGTTCCATGTATTTAGGGTTGAAATGTGTTGCCTGTCAGGATAGTTATAAAGAACTGATCACTGACACACGCCTCAAAAATAAAAAAATTAAAAAATTAAAAAATTAAAAAAGACCTCAACCGAACCTCTAGTCCTGAGAAACCGAAAATGGCAAGATTTTGTGGTTGTTTCTGCAAAGTAAGGTGGAATGGGGAGTACCCACACCACCAATGTTAGGGGAGGTGAAGTCTGCCTGATTCAAGAGTTAATGCTCTCAATGCCATTCTACTCCATCTGCTTGAAAGTTTTTAGTGTGAAACAATTTTGGATCATGGGGTGTTTAAAATATGAAAATAAGTAAATTTCTATTCAAAATAATATCTTCTGTCTATGAAACTGCAGCAGCATATTTGTAACAATTTTAGTAGCAAGAAGCAGTTTGGGGGGGAAATCACATATATTTATGAAGAAGTGTATTGAACTACCAAGTTTACAGTTTAGAGATTATCCAAAATGGGTATTTTGCAAGACCTTTATAACTGAGAAATTTTGTGATATTTCCCATTTTTTAGGATCTTTTCTTACCTGTCCAAAATTAAATATCCCAATGATATACTCACATAAAATTTTGATATTCTTAAATTTTACATTGTTTAACAAGCAGACACAGCTTTCATCATATCATGAGATTTACTATGAATTAAACAGGACACAAAATCCTTTACATTTGGCTGCTGGGCATTTAGTTAGGTATTCTTATCATTGAGGGACCCATGTCTTCCATTGTCCTTGCAGAGCATATGTTTAAACTCATCAAAAGTATAAATGGCTATATACAAAGAGCAACTGCTTATGATTCGAATTGTACCCATGGATTTTGTTCCTTTAGCCTAGAATAACTTTTACTCCCAACACAAACTTTTTCCTATATAACTGTTGTGTTGCAAAGGGTCACTATACTAGAAAGTGTTTCAAGACCGCTCTTGACTTTTTATACAGCCCTCTTTTGTGACCTTAAGGCCATCTCTACATACATTCATTAGAACTTCTTAAAGTTAAACTAACGCTTTTGGTTAATTTAGTTGCTCCTCTGTTAGATAATAAACTTTGCAAAGAGAGATTATGGGTTTTTTGGTAGGTTGTGGCATTATGCCTATTTTAAATATGCCTGGAAATGAATAGGTATTCCATAAATAGTTGTTGAATAAAGAAATTAATGAAGCAATTAATTAATTTAAGGGGGTACTGATTACTTCTAAAATAAGGACCCATCTATAAAAATGAATAATTATACTCCCTACATCATGCAGTTATTTTAAGAATATAATTGGCTAATATATGTAAAATGCTGAGAGCAAAGTATGATATAGTGTGAACCTTATGTAAACGCTGTTTTGGCAATTATTATTAAAATCAATGACACAGGGTATTAAGGATCATTGAGATTTGGTAACCCTAGGACTATTATTGGTAAAGATTCAGAGGATGTCACTTGATGAATGAAAAACATAAAAATATGAATGAAACATGCTTTTCACTTCTGCAATCTTTACGTTAATATTACACTAACTCCAAAGCAGTGGTTGAGCCACTCAGTTGGTACACTGATATGCTAAACTATGATAAAATTGTTAACTTTATTGAATGTGATAATATAAAATTCTTGAAATCAGTGTGTCCAGGCAAGAGATGACTCTCTAACCTAAACCCAGAACTTTTCCTATACAACATAACCCATATAATTTAATGCTAATATCCTGTATCCTGCATGCATTTATCTATCAAAATATGACCATTAACAAAGCATAAATTGTATTATGCATTACAAAAGCATAAATTTACTATGCAAAGGGAAAAATTTATGTTCTACTTACTGTTTTATTCTCAGCAACCAGCACCGTAGATTCTTATACACATTTGATTCCATGTAGAATCTGCACCTGAATTATGTTCCCATGGAATATTTACTCCTGTATCTTTTGTAGAATGTTATAGATATGTGTAACACATTAATATTCATCAATATACTGTCATTAACATAAATTAGCCTAATACCAAAGATACGTTAAATAACTTCAGCAAAGTCAAAATATTTGCAAACTCTTGAAATGTGCCACTTTGCATATCCATTTATGATTTTTTTCATTTCTCTGCAGGGTAGAGCAAGGGAGTGGAGGGAGGAAGTTAAATAATGGTATTCAACAAACCAAACATTTGTTGAAATATGTCACTTTTTAAATATTTCTGGCATTATGTAATCACAGCTTACACCATAATACAATACAAATATGAATGCTTTCTGAAATATATGCTAAAATTCAACAACCATCTGTTTTCCTAAGTGTTTCTTTGAGTAACAGAATGTAGTTTTCTAGAGAACCACAAAAGTGGTCGTATTTTGTCTTTCACCAGTGTTTACTTGATATGCAACTGAAAAGTCCCTATCACCTTGCATTTTTTAAATATTCCCATTCTGGGAATGCATGGGCAAGCCATGAGATGACAAGCTATATTTCTCCTTCCCCACAGAGTGTTGTTGTATAGCCAGTTTGTTCATTGTATCCTTCTTTTTGTTTTGAGACAGGCCCTGGCTGGTGTAGCTCAGTGGATTGAGCGCGGGCCTGTGAACCAAAGGATCGCGGTTCGATTCCCAGTCAGGGCACATGCCTGGGTTGCAGGCCAGTTCCCAGCATGGGACACATAAGAGGCAACCATACATTGATATTTCTCTCCTTCTCCCTCTCTCCTACCCTTCCCCTCTAAAGATAAATAAATAAATATTAAAAAAAATAAAATGATAGCCTTCTTAAAAAAAAAAGAGACAGGAAGTTGTTTCAAGAAGCTCTACTATAAATTAAACATCTCCTGATCTACCCCAAAAAGATGAGATGTAAAGATTGAAATTTGGAAAGATAGGTGCCCTTCCAGAACAGTGCTGTGGTCTCTAACTAGACAGTTGGAGTGAACTACGCAATCATTGCATACTGAGAAAGCAGGATTTCGGGGTAGAAAAAGTTGAAATCTTATTAAGCATTTCAGTTCAGCCTTTGTCTATAGAATTGGGGATGTTTTAAAAAGACCTAGCTAGTTACATATGGCAAATACTTCCATTTCACCTCTATAAAATCATGATTTTCTAATAAAAGAACTATTCAAAATGGTCACATAGAAAACTTTTTTCAATGGAATATGAAAAGTTTCTGGACTTTTTGTATAGTATTTTTTTCCTAAAGAATATAACATTTCTCTACTGGTTGGCTCTGTATGGTATAGTGCATTGCTGATACTCATACACAACTATGATTTTCAGAGCTCAATTTTCAAACTGAAGGTATTTTAATGATTAATTAAAATTATTATATTTTTAATTGGGAGTTCCTCTTTGGATAAGAAATTTTGAGCTTTTATGATTGTTTCTCCCTCCTTATTTTTTCTGCCTAATTTTAAATATATTTACTTTAAATCTTCATATATTCTTACTAATGTCAAAGCTAATACATTAACTTTTTACAATTATTTTAGTTTGAAATTAGAAGAGTTTTTGGATAAAATGATACTTTATTCACTGTGAGACACCACATGGAAGGATTAGCTAACCTGATGCAATACCTGAGGAAAGAAAAAAAAAACCTATTGCTTCCTTTATATAAAATATAGTGAAAACAAAATATGTATGAAGAATATTTCAGCAGCAAAAATTGTACAATCTATACTTAAAATTTTACAAAGAAATTTGAAATCAATGTGTTTCCTTATGTTTGACCAAAGGTTTGAGAAAATGCTGGTAGCTGAAGAAAGGCTGGGAAACCTGAAGCTGACTACCTTTTAGTGTACTGGTTTTAGATGAACTATCAGTTAAGTGATTTAAGGATTGCTTCATTATTCTTTATATCATGATGTCGCATCTCAGTTCTCAGCTTTCAGATACTCCTACATATCCTTAATTTATAAGAGATCCGTCAAGTAAAAGATTGATAAAGTTAAGTTGAACGGAGAAGAAGCAATTTTCTTTACTGTGTTAAATAATAAGGTTGTGTGTTGTACTATTTTATCTATACACTTAATACCAGATTTTTAGGAATATAGTATTATAAAGAATATGAATGTATTTTTTTCAGGAAAGAATGAGTCCCAATATTTCTAAGGCACCAGACAAGAACATAAAATAAAGAAAGCACCTTCTTTCCTTCATATATCTGCATAAGGGTCTGGATGTCTGGATTTAAAATTGGTGCAAACCTTGAGGTTCTTCTCCCTAGGGATATGGTGGTCCAGAGAGAGCTGGCTGTAAACTCCTAGACAATGGCTCATTCTTTCCTTTTCAACTCCCTGCCCCATCCTGTAGCAAGGATGGCATCAAGAGCAAACCTTTAGTCTCCTCAGCCTGTTTGTCCAGTCTCAGTTCATACTCTTCAGTTCAAAAGCTACCCTTGGTTAATCTTCAGTTCAAAAGCTACCCTTGGCAATTCCTTGGGCCAGAGGTTGCACAACTGAATGTGTGGTCAACTTTAGGAGAATGGAGCTGGAGAAGAGGCTTTAGCAGGCTATGTAAGCAGCCATGAGTTTCATGGCCCGGGCATTGCAAGCTCAAGTACTGGTATGGGAACTAGGAGAGGGTTGGGAAGGGCTCCTAGGCTATCCTGCCCACTCTGTGTACTCCTTTCTCCATGGAAAGGAGCACAGCAAAAGGGTAGCCAATAGAGGGTCCCCTAAATTTAGGAACCAGAGCAGGAACTCTTTCCTGGGTCTAAGGAAAGTTGTAAATTTAGGTAGACCTCAGATTAATATCTCTTTCTTATCAATTATTAGCTGTTTGCTCTTAGATAGATGTCTTAACCACTATACTTTCTAGTTTAAAGACAGAGTGAGTAGATTTGAACTTTTATTCCATCACTTAATTGCTGTGTAAATGTGGGCAAATTACTTAATCTCTCTTTGCCTCAGTTTTCATCTGTAAGTGTGATTAATAATGGTATCTGCTTAGAGGAGGTAGCAAAAGTTGAGTTCATAGTTACGAAGTGCTTAAATAGTGCTTGGTATATGATAAGCATCATATGTATTATTTCAAATATATATATGACTGAACATATTCTTGTATCTGTCGTGAGATGGTTGCAAAAATTAAAGAAGATAATGCATGCAATTCTCAGCCAAGTGCTTGGCTTATAATAGTGTGCCAAAGTATGACTAATAATGTAAGATAAGAATAAATAAAACATTATGTCCCAAATATACATTGTAAGATTTAACATTATAGGGTTTTCTCTCACATTTTTTACTGTTGAATAGCATAAGTATACATTATACTTTTACTTTGATAACAAAAGACATTGCATTTACCCCAATTTTGCTTATATGTTCCAATACATACTTTCCTTGTGTTTCATTTTCATTTTCATCATGAATAGTAATATGAGTAACAGGAAAGTTCATACTACTCTTGTCATTGGGAACCAGTCCATTAATTTCAAACATGAGCACTTGCTATACATATCCAAATCAGTGCAAAGGCACAAGAAGTGTAAGAGCGCATCATCAAATACATGAGGCTAATTTTTTTCTTATGAAGCAATATTCTGCCCAGAGTGACAAATACTTAATGAATCAATTTGATCTTCACAAAATAGGTGTAAGTCATGCTAAAATGATATGTTAAAGTACCTGTTCATAGTATCCTTCTGAAAGTTACTTTAGATTTGAATTTTAGAACTAATAACTTTCTTGTCTTTGATATTCATTTCTCGTATTTAAAATAAAGAGAAATGAATCAATTTAATACAACAGAAGATGGCAATTTGACACCTTAAAGTTTCAGTATTTCAGTATTCACTTTAAATAAAGGTTCATAAGATGAATTATAAAGCTGTGTGTAATTTTGGAAATACCCATTGAAAAAACTTAGATTAAAACATAATTTATATTTAATGTGATAGAGAGACAGAGATGTTATACCCTCATTTAAAAGCTATATTTTTGAGAAAAACATAACCATGAAAATAAATTACTCATGTGCAATGGCTGCTGATTGTGTTTAAATGATTGAACACTGATTAAATTATTACTAAGGTTGTCTTAAATTATTTATTGGACATTTATACAGATATGAACATGCTTTGATAATTAAAATGTTTCTAACTATTCACGGTCTTGCTGCCGACTGCTTCCTTAGGACCATTACTTCTGTCTCTCACTTAGAAAATGTACGTGGAGGTCCAAATAGACTCCAACTTTCTTTGAAAATCATTAGTCGCAGGGTACATGGACAACACTTTGAAGATCTGTTTCTGACAACTAAAAACTGATTTGAACCTCAATCTAGTACCATATTTTTCAGACTATAACACACACTTTTCCCCCAAATTTGGGAGGAAATAGGGGTGCGTCTTATAGTCGAAATGTAGCTTTACATTTACATTGGTGAAATATTATGTTACTTACATTATTAAATATTTTACCACATGTTTTGCTTCACAATTTTTTTCCTATTTTCCTCCTTCAAAACCTAGGTGTGTCTTATGGTCTGAAAATATAGTACTTTATGAAAATACATTTACAAAGATTCATAAAAATATTTAAAATTCTTTATTATAAACTTTTAGACACCTCAAGACTTAACCAGCTGTCTAGTTCCAGACTTTATAGTATTCCTAAATATAATTAATAAAATGTGACATTACTCTAGTAAGAAAAATGTTAAGTAACACATATGATTTGCAAACTTATGTACAGTTTTTCAAAAATTGTAATAATAAAATACAATAGTTTAAAATGTCCAAACTTAAGTTTGTGTTTCATTTTTTTAAAAAATGCCTTCCACTCCTTTCATCCTGTACCCTTCTATTTCTAGGACAACCACATTTTATCAATATTTAAATGCTTGTATTCTGGTTTCTCTCCCTCTGTTCTTTTTGCTGAAACAATTTAGCAAATTGCACATAATATATGATGTAGAAAAATATATAATACATATACACTCTACATACCATACATGACAGATACATGATATATGATTCATGTGCATGCTTACATATACATAAACACATACTACATATTCATATATATGGATTAGAAATATTAATCCAAATAAAACCTTGATAAATATATAACATGGAACCTACCATTGCCTAAGAAGTGTCTGTTTGCTTGCAAGGCAAGGTACTTGCCTTATGTTCTACTTTAAACTAATGGTTCTCTATTAGTTAAGATAATGCCCATAAAAACATCCCCCAAATGTGCAATGGCTCAAATATAATTGATGTGTGATTTTTGCTCACACAATTGAGAGGTTGTTCTTTAATTAGTTGGTGACTGTCTATCATTTCTAATATCACCACTTAAAGTGGCATATACTTCTGCAGTACTAATCTGTACTACACGAGTAAATGGGAGAAGAGCATTAAGATTTGGGAAGTCTTGGCCAGCCATGGCTGGAAATGACTCAAACAATTTTCTCATATTCCATTGGTTAGGAGTCAGTCACATGGTCACACCCATCTTACAAAGCAGTCTGGAAAACAGAATATAGCTGCATGCTCAGGAATAAGGACAAATTGGTTGAGTTTCACCTGAAGTGAAAGGAAGATATAAGAAATCTCACAATATTTTTAAAGAAAAAACTATTGTTAAATGAAAATTCTTCTTAGTAAGCTGCCTGTCCATGATCTAGTAGTTTACCTGAGTTAAAGTGGATACCCTTATAAGAATAAAGAGTTAAAAACATAAGTTATGTTGAAATTTAGAATCAGCCATTTGAAAATTGATCAAATGTTGATAAATGGAAAAGTGGATTGCACGTGACCATTAACAATGAAGGGAAAATGCTATTTAGAAGACAATAGTGTAAGGGACAAGAACTGCTCTATAGGGAAAACTACCATTTTCAGAAATACAAGTAGATAAATGGGTTGATGATACTAAATTCTTATGAAAACAAACTTTTAAAAAAGGGTTGCATACAGTATAGTTACAAAAACAGGCAGAACAACCTCAAACGGTCGTGAGATTTGCACATCACACAAAGACATATGACAAAGTGCAAATGAGGTCTGAAATCTTAACTAATCTATGATGGCTAATGCTTGCATTCAGGGAAAGACTAAATCAGCTGGGAGGAAGGGAAGGGAGCATTTTCTTCACAAAAGTACCCCTTGTGTTCAGAACAACTGGAATGTTGGCAATTTTTCTAATTTATCTGCCTAAACCAGGCCTCTCTTTCCAATTTACAGAAAAGCCAATGTAGGCTAGTAAAGACCTTAAATACAATGGGGAAGGAGGATCAAAGAAAAGTCTGTAAAATTTTCCAGGTGGATGTGGTATCCCAGGGGAAGGTCAAGAAATATGAAAGATTTGAATAATTTTGCTATTTATCTATACAAACATACATGCACATATATATGCATATATATATATATATATATATATACGTATCATACATTTATATATATGTCTGTCCAGAAAGTACCCAGCCATGTAATATGAAAAATAGAGGCGTTTAATGAAGAAGATACAAAAACCATTGTATATAAGACAGTGATGCCTCAGTCCCCTTCCAAGTAGGCACCTTGGGGCCTCATACAGCTCTAATCTCTAGCAGCTGCCTGTCACATTTTTCTGAATTTCATCTACAATCTGAAATCTCTTCCCTTTCAAAGGTGATTTTAGTTTTGGGAAAGGCCAGAAGTCTCAGGGCACCAAATGTGGGCTGTAGGGGAGCTGAGTCACCAGTGATACAACGTTTCACAAAAAACGCTGCAGAAAACGTGATACACAAGCAAGCTCATTGTCATGATGAAGCAGCCAGTCACTGGTTGCCCATAGCTGTGGCTGTTTTCATTGTGTTGCATCTCTGAATAGTTTCCATAGAGGAATGTTCAAGCTTAACGCAAAATTTGATGCAGATTTGTTGCTGTACTAGCTCAGTCATTTTGAATGCAACAACCACACAGTATACATACATACTCAACAGTGTCTACTGCTCCCACTGACTAGTACAGTGAAGTTTTCATTATTCACCGATGTGCATTCCAGTTCACTCTCCTTGGCTGCCAGGTTATATCAATGTCACACAACCATTTTCATTATATCAGCAATGGCTTGACTTTTTTCTGGATAGACTATATATGTGTGTGTGTGTGTGTGTGTGTGTGTGTGTGTGTGTATTACACACACATATATATATAAACATACACACATATACACCTCAGGCACCTGCCTGAAGAATGAGAATATACTAAGTGCTCAATAATACACGTGATTGGTTATTCTTAGATTTTAATGTAGGAAACTTTTTAGGGTGAGGGAAACATGCCTCGGTAGTAGTGAAACGTTTTAAAAAGCTAATTCTCTATTAATTCTAAGAGCTAAATCTTTAACAACTGATGTTTCTATTTCTCTGCCAGTTCCTTTTTCATTAACTAGAACATTTTTATCTGCAGGCGGGTGCTTATTGGAACAGAGTAGATACTTGTGCATACAATTAACTGATTCCAAAGGCACCAATGGGACCCTGACTTTATAAATGTTTCTGAATGTGTTTGGTTTTGCTCAACTCTACTTTCTGTGAGTCCTGATCTTGATACTGTGAACTAAGAGGTTAAGATTACTTTGATAGTCTTCTTAAGTGTCCTGCACCTGTGACCTATTTGATTAAGTGGGGAATCGGATCTTTCAGAGATTCCGGAATATGTGCACATTATGTCTCTCAGATACCTCTTTTGTCTCCCTGGTAAAAAAAAAAGAAAGAAAAAAAAAAGAGTGAATTCATAGCCAGAACAAATATTTATCTGCAAGTGTGACCTTATATGGTAGTTTGCTCAGGAAAGAGAATATGACTGTGAGAGGAATACATGCAGAGAACAGAAAATGTGGCTCTTAGGTTTTCGGGCCTTTTACCTTACCCAAAGAAGCCACCAGGGCAAACCATTTAATTCGATGGCAATTTTTATCTTTCAATATATTTTTAAAATATTCCCAAAACATTTTTAAAATCACAAATTCTAAACTAATCGGTTTACAACAATACTAAAATATGCATTTTTATAGGAAGATCTCTGAAACATTTTATAAGCATGTAGTAGTAATTAATTTGGCATAAGCCTTTCTGCCTCATTGAAGCACAAAATAATAGTATGTGTTACAGCTGACAGTGACCTAGTTTCAATAAAATACAGATTTATAAAAATATATATAGCATTGGGCATAAAATGCAACTATATGGCACTAAGAACATCGGTGTCGATATTGTATAGAGCAGTGGCTTTCCATCTTTTTCACCTCATGGCATATGTAAGCTAATTACTAGAATCTGTGGCATGCCAAAAAATATATTTTTTGCCTATTTGACAAAAAAAATGGGTATAAGTTTGATTCATTGACACCAGACAATAGCTTGTTGTGTTATCTGTTGTCTTTCTTTTATTTGAAAATCTAAGGAAAAAGAGCTCAGTGACCCCGACTAAATAGTCAAGCATTGTATGTTTTAAAAATTCTGTGGCACGCTAGTAGAAAATCACTGACATAGAAGATCCATGTTATGATGACTTAGTTATTTATTGCAGAAAACATTTGCCTGGAAAAGTAAGACTGAACTCATAAATAACTTCATTGTTTGCTTCAGGAAAATTGCACAAATCAGTTTTTCAGAGAGAGAAATCTGCTCCTCTGGGCAAATAGCTCACTTATCAGACAGTACACTTATAAAGACCCATTTCAAGATCCTCAATTTACTGTATTCATCTCCTCAACTCTTAAATCACAAACTTTTTATCAACTGCAGTACATGTTCTTCCTTGAAAGATAAATTATAAACCACTTGAAACCTGACTCAAAGGCCCACAAATATATTCTGTAAAAGTAATGTTCTTCCTACCTCAGTGAGTTCAAATAAAGTAAATGCTGCTTTATTAAGAGGTTGTTAAGAGGTTGTCTGGAGATATTTTGTAGAGTTCAACTCCAAAATACTGTTTGCTGCTGTGCAGGGTGTGAGAACGACAAAATGCAGCTGTGGAGATGTATATAAATTCTTTCTTTCTCTGACATTAAGAAAAGAATTAAGTAGGAAAAAATTGTTATCTGTGGAATCATATTGGTTGGTTATGTATTTTCTCTGCATTTCTATGTAATTGAAATATCTCATAATTGAAAACTAAAGCAGATAGAGAAGCAATATCAGTGAAAATTGATCGTGTAAATTTTTATTCAGAGGAATTAATAGCACTGTTAAAATTGGGCTTTAAATCTGATTGAGCTTTTGACTGCACAAGTAAAAAACATGATACATCATAGAGTTCTCATTATTGAGAAGGAGGAAGCATGTCAGCTTCTAAAGGGAGATGGCTTTTTTCAACTCTGAGTTCTATAGGTTTGGCAGATCTGCATTGTGGAAGGACAAATGACTGAGCATGAAATTTTGTATTTTACCAGTGCCATACTGAAGCCTAATAGCATCATCATAGAATAAACTTTTGGGAAAAAGAAAAAAAATTAAATATCTTTTCAACTAAAAATGATTGATCATGGATGTTATACAAAGCCTTGGAATTATTTTCTTCTCTTCATATATTGAAGTAGCATATTGTGTTTTAGGCTTACAACAAGTAAAGAATTCGCAAGTGAGACTTTTAAAAAATACTCTCAGTCTAAATAAAATTAGATAGCTAAATATTTATTACAATTCTGAAAGTTTATTTCATTTCATGTTATGAAAGCAGGTATACCAAGTAAGTAAGTGAAGGTTGGAATTACAATTTAAAACATCCTTATTATTTTGCCATCTGATTATAATCAAATAGATCTATTGCTAATTTTCTTAACCTTAGTTAGCATCTACTGTAATTATTTTACTTTATTACTTATATTGTTTTCTCCCATTGAATCAAGCTCCAGATGAGCCAAGACTATGTTTCTCTTATATTTTTGTAGACAATTTTCATAGGCTACAAAAGGCTATGAAAATACATAGCCTTTTACATGGGCTATGTTCCTTGTACATAGTAGGTGTTCACTAAACATTAGTTGAATAGGAATAATTGGAAGGTATCTTTGAACAAATATTTCCCAAAATATATTTCATTATTTTTAAACCTATAAACAGATGACCTCAAATGATTGAGTTAATATCAACTAAATTTTTAAAATCTTAGGTAGCAGTTAAGAATATTTTATTGGTTTGGCTGGGGGTGAGGGGGTAGTTGTGGGGAGAAAATGCAGACAACTGTAATTGAACAACAATAAAGTAATTAAAAAAGAATATTTTATTGATTTCTTCTTTAAATGACTTAATATTTTAATGTGAACTGTGATTATCCAAGAATGTGATTTAATATTCTCTTATTTCAAAACTCATTTTACTACAGATGCTGTTTATCTCTTTTTTTA
Source organism: Glossophaga mutica (assembly GCA_039655065.1). Taxonomy (NCBI): domain Eukaryota; kingdom Metazoa; phylum Chordata; class Mammalia; order Chiroptera; family Phyllostomidae; genus Glossophaga; species Glossophaga mutica. The sequence continues at coordinate 29,709,191 of CM077308.1, forward strand.
AATGGTAGAACATGTTATGCAACTTTTATTTTATGGAGCACATTTGAAAGACCACATTACTTCAAAAATGTTTATACAGGTATCATTTTTTTTTCTTTGCTTTTGTGGTATTTTTCCATTACCTTTTATACCCTCTTACACCTCCACCTAACCTCCTCCCTGCCACAATCACTGCGCTGTTCTCCATGTCATGAATCCTTTTTGCTCAATCCTTCCATCCCATAACCTCCCTTAGCCGTCATCCTGCCCTCTATCTTTGAGTCTGTCTTAATGTTGCTTGTTAGTTCAGCTTGCTCGTTAGATTCCATATATGAGTGAAATCTTACGGTATTTGTCTCTCTCTGACTGGCTTATTTCACTTAGCATAATGTTCTCTAGGTCCATCCATGCTGTTGCAAAGGGTAAAATTTTCTTCCTTTTTTATGGCCTAGTAATATGAAATACTACACAGGACTCACTTTAATTAGAATAAATCAATTTAAATTTTGCTTTAATTAGACTCATTGAAAAATAGTAAGGCAATTATAACAAAGCCAGATTAGTAATTGTTATACAAGGTTATTTATTATATCACATTTTAAGAAATTGTTTCTTAATTATTTACCTTTTATTATTAGTAGCCATCAGATTTTCTCAATAAAATAATTATTGTTAAACTAAGTGCTATAAACTATTTAATATATTTAATTATAACATGTTGTTTTTCATAAAACGCTTACATCATTTAACAGAATGAATGAATGAATGAATGAATTAGCCAGTGCTAAAGTGGATTTTCATTCTGACTGTAGACTTATAGCCTATGTAGTTACTACAGAGTATCCTTCAAAGTTTATTTAAATTAGAGTCTTCGTTTACTTAAGCATTTAAGTTAATTCAGATAGTGCACATATAAATCAAAATGCATATTTTAAATTTTTATTTATGATATTTTTGTACTGCTCATAAAAATAAATCAAATGAATAATATTTTTAAATGGCATTAGCATCTTAGCATTTATGAGATCATATTTTGTGTTGGGTTTCTTTGAGAAGCAGAGTCTGAAATGGAGACTGGTGAACAGGAAGTTTATTAGGGAATACCTTTGGAATAACACTTGAGGCAGGGAAGAGAAGCACAACTGGACAGGAAAGAAGTTGGACCAAAATGCACTTTTCCCTGGGGACTCAGTTTATTCTACAGAGAGCTCTAAAGCTGAGATGACCTTTCAGAGTTATCCTGAGTTGGGACAAGGAGGCCAGAAGTTTATATTTCCACATCAAATAGTCAATGGATACACACTTCCCAATAGGAATATGTCCTTGGATAAGGAATCTTTCCTCAATTGAGGCAACATTTAAACTGGACTAAGTGCTCAAGTTTGCTTAGGTGCATTTGCTGCAGCTGGGATTACAAATGGTTCATTCCTGAAGAGGAGATTATGGGCAGTATATTCCAGTATACCACAGTAAACCTTTTAAACCATTTATATCTACTTCTAAAATTACATCCTGGAAACAGTTCCTTTGATACTCCAGTGGGGCTCCTTGCATAAGAGAAACATTGAATACCAAAGATAGAGAGAAAATGCAGACCGACCCTTTCACTGTGGCTGATATTTGAGACACAAATGATACTCATCACCTCCCTCTGCTGTAAACTCGGCAATGCTCAGTGGTGGTTTTGTGGCTTGTGTGGTGGCAAGCCCCAGAGTTATCCATTAAGAGCTCAAACTCTTTGACACCATAATTTGTTCAAGTAATACTTGCTACTCTCATCATTTACCATAAAAATTGAACAAGGGCATACCAAGAGGCATCCAAGTGAGTCACCTGGGTGCCAACACATATTATTCCTATAGTGTATATTGCAGCCCTACATCCCTGCTGAGAGAATAACTCCTGTTTTTGCTTGCTGGCTTCTTGGCACAAAATTGCCAAGTGTGGAAGCCAAAGCTGTAGCTGATGGTTCAATAGCTCTTTTGTTTTCTTCCTAAAAGAACTATTTCCCTTTTGGGAAACAGGAGCTTGAAACCTACAGAACACATTGCTGCAGAAACAGATAAATTTCCCAAATAAATCATTGGGATTTAGGGTAAGCAGGACCACTCCTATACTGCATATTATATCTATTGGAGACACAGAACCACATAAAATTTACTGATTTAAGTTGTTACTGAATCCTTACAGACAGCAAATCACCCAGCCAAGTATTGACTTCAAACTGGTACTTCAGCTTTGCCTCCAACAGGCGTTTTGATAAATTTTTAACACTGGTGGACTCTAGGCTGTGGGTATGCGGTATGACCAGTAAGTCCTGTGATCATCTGCCTACTCCTGCAGAGTTTTTGCTATTTTGTTTGGGGAGAGGAGTGTTCCCTTGATTTGGTATGTCGCTAAGTGGGATCTCATGCTGATCCATCAAACATTCTCTAATCCCTTTGATTGTCCTGGTTGTAATAATTTGGGCAGGAAAGTCAAGCTCATTGTTGGATTGTGTGTCTATATCTGTCAATATGAATTTTAGCCTCTTCTATAGTGGAAGGGATTGAATAAAGTCAATTTACCATCAAGCAGCCAATTCACTTCCTGTAGGGATCACACTGTCTTTAGAATTTAGGTTTGTTTCTGTTCCTGGCCATGGTAAAAACAGTAACTAGGCCACCTTCATAAGCAGGGTCCAGGCATTGGAGCCTATGCACAGCCTCTTTATCTGGGATCACAGTTACTCCATGAATGATTCAACAGCATCATTTTGAGGCTGTTGAGGAATGAAGTGGCTGATGTCAACAGACCTAGTCATTTTCTCCACCTGATTTTTTAGTGTCCCTTCCCTGCTAGCTTCTCCCAAATGGTCATTACCCTGTGACACAAAGATCTTCACATTTAATATGATCATTGATAATTAGGTTTCCAGAAATCTACAAAAATAGCAAACACGTATAAAAATACATCATAAGATTCTTTTCTCCATATTTCTGTTATTCAAAAGAATAAACACTCAGTGGGGGGAATGTGAATAACTTCTACTAAATGATATTTTCCCACAGTCTTCTGTTTGCTAACAAGTTTATTCATTTATCCTTTCATCTAAGTATAAGTTAAGAGCACAGAAATATCATAAATTTGATATTGATTTGGCATTTACTATGTAGAGTTCGAATTTTACTACCAGCCTTAAATTAATAAGGTTTCATGCCTTAGGAAAAGGAACTGAGTCTGTTAAAGAGCTAGTAATTTATAGTTTACAGGATTTGACTTATCCATGAAAAATACCCTGAATATTAGAAACGTAAATAATAATTTTGCTGCAGAATAAAGGACAAATGTGATATAAAGTTTAAAAACATGAAAAAAAATGTAAGAATGTTAGAAATATACATCATTTCTTTATTTTTTAAATTTTTATTTTAATTGTTGATCTTGTACAGTTTTCTGTCTTTTATTCTCACCCCAACCCACCACCCCAGCCCTCCCCACCTCCCTCCCATTTCCACCCCCCATAGTTTTTGTCCATGTGTCCTTTATACTTGTTCCTGTAAACTCTTCCCCTTTTCCCCTGAAATTCCCTCCCCTCTCCCCTCTGGTGACTTTCAGCCTGTTCTCAGTTTCCATGTCTTTGGTTATATTATGCTTATTTGTTTGTTTTGTTGATTAGCTTCCTGTTAAAGGTGAGATCATATGGTATTTGTCTTTCACTGCCTGGCTTATTTCGCTTAGCATGATGCTCTCAAGTTCCATCCATGCTGTTGCAAAGGGTATGAGCTCCTTCTTTCTTTCTGCTGCGTAGAATTCCATTGTGTAAATGTACCACAGTTTTTTGATCCATTCATTTACTGATGGGCATCTAGGTTGCTTCCAACACTTGGCTATTGTAAATTGTGCTGCTGTAAACATTGGGGTGCATAGGTTCTTTTGGATTGGTGTTTCAGGGTTCTTAGGATATAGTCCTAGCAGTGGAATTGCTGGGTCAAAAGGTATATCCATTTTTAGTTTTTTTAGAAAATTCCATACTGTTTTCCATAGTGAAGAGCTGGAAACAAATTTTCCAAGCAAATGGTCAGGAAAGAAAAGCTGGGGTAGCAATATTCATATCAGACAAAATAGACTTCAAAAGAAGGGCTATAAAGAGAGACCCAGAAGGTCACTTCATAATACTCAAGGGAAGAATCCACCAAGAAGACATAAATATTGTAAATATATATGCACCCAATGGAGGAGCACTTAAATACATCAAGAAAATTTTAGAGGACTTCAAGAAAGATATTGACAGCAACACAATTATAGTAGGTGATTTTAACACCCCACTGTCAAAAATGGACAGATCTTCCAAACAAAATATCAACAAAGATATTGTGGCATTGAACAACACTCTAGAGGAAATGGACTTAACTGATATATATAGAGCCCTTCATCCCAAAGAAGCTAAATACACTTTCTTTTCAAATGCACATGGAACATTTTCATTTCTTTATTTTTAAAAAATCATTTGAAATTATGTGATGTTTTCCACAAGTATTAATATAAAAATATCTTTTCAGGTAGTTGTATTTTTGGCAGTCAAATCATGCTTTTTTCATATTTAAGTAAAAGCTAGGAAGTCACATACTGTTTTAAAAACTCTATAAGTTGTTTTTGAAGAAGTATTCTATAACTTTATATCTGTATATTTTGAAGTTATGAGAGTTGTTACAACTAATGTTAAAATGTTACATGAATCAAAGTTGTAAATATAGCATCTTTTTGTCTTTTAAATATTGAATATACTGAAAACTGGTTTCTAGTAAATAAGGGACAAATGAAAATCATATGCATCAATGATTTTAGGTCCAGATTTTATTTTATTATTGTGCAGGGTTTATTAATGTGCATGAGTGGGACACTGTACGGGACACAAAGTAGTAAAATCCACAGTCTCTGTTCCCCAGAAAGTTCTGGTAATCAAAGAGAAATTATCTTAGTCACTCTTTTCCTTTCTTTGTTTCCTGTCTCCCTCCGTGTCATCATCCTCTACCTAACATTGAGTGGCTACTGGAGCGCTACCATAACTGTTGACATTGAGAAATTGTTTCAGATCTGGGCAGAAGCCCACCTTGTCTGATTAGTGGTTCAGGCCTGTAGCCTGAGGACTGATCTCCTCCCTCATCCTGGCAACAAAAAATGAGATATCCCCACAGTCCTAACTAAAGTTTTGTGGTAGGGAACAGATGCAATGGAAAGACAGATATTTTGAAAAAGTCAGGAGTTGAGAATATAGTGATGAGAAAAATAAAGAGGACTAAATAAATTGTCAGATACCCATGTTCATGAATTAGAATATATAATATTTTTAAGACATCTACTTTCTCTTAATTGATCTTAGATTTAACATGACTGTATTTAAAATATCAGCAGGATATTTAGCGGAAAATGAAAGACTGATTGTAAAATGTATATAAAAATGCAAAGTACTTAGAATAGCCCAATTTTTAAAAAATATACAACACATAGTTAATGACACCAAAACATAATATCAAGCTACACTAAAGACAGTGAGCTAAAAGTAAACAAATATGCAATAAAAATTCAGTACAATTAACCACATATATAATCAATTAATTTTAAAAACAATTACCTGCGGTTTGAGATGTTTCCAAGATTACCCTCAGTTTTCATCATTTGCCAGAGGAACATATAGAACTCAGCAAAGCTTTTATATTCAAGGTTAGGATTTATTACAATGAAATGATTAGGTTAAAATCAACAGTGGGAAAAGGTACATAATGATGGGTCCTGAAAAGTTCCAAGTGCAAGCTTCTGATTGTCCACTGAGAGAGTCATGCAGACAGCAATTAACTTCCCTTAGAATGCAGCATAATCAAACACAGACTCTCAACTAAGCCTCAATGTCCAAGAATGTTATTGGGGTCAGTGACAAATGTATGACCAACTACCTGTGTGACTGACCTTGGTCTCCAGAACCTCCCAAAATCCAGATAATGTTGCACGCCACAAGGCTTCCACCATAAAACAAACTGTTAGCACAGGCTATCTGGCTCAGATTCATGGGTAAACAGAGACACTATTATCAGGTGGAATATTCCAGAGGCTTAGAGGTTATCCTCCAGGAGCTGGGCAAGACCCAATCTTTCTTGGACATGCTGAATTATTAACTGAACAATTCCAAGGTAATTAAAGCAAGAAAAGAAAGTCTTTTTAACAGATAGCACTGGAATAATAGATGGCCACATGAAACAAATAGCCTTGAACCTATTTCTCACCGTACACAACAGATAATTACAAATTTGCCATAAGCATAACATAACAGTAAAAATTTAAATTCCCAGAAGAAGACACAGGGACAATTTTATGGCTTTGGAATGGGCAAATATTGATTAGCAAAAAAAATTAATAATCGTATAAGAAAGATGATTGATAACTTACTTCATTAAAAATATCTTCAAATGTAATTGTTAAGAAAATAAAAAATAGCCCTGGCTGGTGTAGCTCAGTGGATTGAGCGCGGGCCTGCGAACCAGAGGATCGAGGTTCGATTCCCAGTCAGGGCACATGCCTGGGTTGCAGGCCAGTTCCCGGCAGGGGACACACGAGAGGCAACCGTACATTGATATTTCTCTCCCTCTCCTTCTCTCCTACCCTTCCCCTCTAAAAGATAAATAAATAATAAATAAAATCTTTAAAAAAAAAAAAAGAAAAGAAAATAAAAAATAGCAACGGTTCATAGAAAACTACCTGTATCCAGAAAACATAAAGTTTATTATTCCATGAATCAAAAAAGTGATAAACACACATAATCAAAAAATTTGAATATGTATTTTACAAAAAAGATACACAAATAAATAAGATCATAGTCACTGGGAAAATACAAATTAAAACCATAATTTAAAAGGGCAACAATACTAATGGGTAGGAAGAATACAGATCAATTAGAACTTTTAATATGTTGTTCACAAAGTGTGAAATGTACAACCATTCTTCTTCCTTTGGAGTTAAACACAAACTGAGCAGAAGACCCAGCAATTCTTATCAATCTAAAAGAAATGAAAACATGTATTCACAATGGCAAAATATCTGGCATAATAAAGGCTTAATTTTTATAAGAGTAAAGTTTAATATGCAAGAAGTACTCTTTCCACATGTATATTTAATAAAAAAGTAACTATCAAGAATAGTAACATGTAAATTAGGTGACTGAAATTTACATTTTAGTTGAAAAGTAATTATGTTAAAGAGTTCTAGAATGCACACTGCTCTTTTGATCACATCCTTCTTTCTTTAAGATTAAGCAGTCAGAGTAAGAGGAGTGGAGGAGAGAGATAAATTGAAGTTTGACTCACATTTGGGCTGAGAGCAATTCCTTGTTTGTTAGCCTTTAGGGAGAAGATGTTGGACTCCTAATAGGATTACACAAGTTCTTTCCCCTTGGGAGAAATCACATTTCCTACTTATGCATTCATAGACTTGAAATGAGTGTGGGCGAAAAATAAGACTTGCTAGTGATTTGTTAATGATGTCATAGAATTTGAGTGTTTATAGAACAAAGCTCATATTAGAACTTACTCTGCTATTTCTTTTCCAAAAAATCTGTTGCTATGTTTTTTGCTTTATTTCCTAGTGGAAAATTATGTTTTGAGAGAACATATTCAAATAGCTAAGTATTATTCTTGTTTCAATACAACTGCAGTGAATGTGCAAATGTATATCATTCAGCCCACTATTTGTGAACAGCTTGAAAATGCAGATAAAAGAGCTAATGTAGCTCCAGGTTTTTATTTTGCAATCTATCTAGGCATCCAGGAGGCAAATCATACTATTTTTTCTACTTCATTACCATTGCAAGTCTGTCAAGGGATGTCCTGAATTGCTCTATTTTGCAGGATGTCCTAAGGGATGGAGGCTACAAATCCCATTTACTACAAAAAAAAAAAAAAAAAAAAAAAAAAAAAAAAAAAGGATAACTTTCACAGCCAGCATTGTCCATGTGGATTTATTATATGGAAGCTTGGTTTTGTACTTATTTCTTGTGTTTTTGTAAATTACAGTGTCTGTGGAATAGATCATCAGGGGAAAGGAAATATCTTTTTGTATTTCTATGTGGCCTGAAGATAAAAGTTTAACAAACTCTATTTCACATATAACTGTAGTTTAGAAGACAATTTCCTATAAATATTGGCTATATCAAATAGCCATTTTTATGGTTCCTTGGAGTAATGGTATTCAGTACACTCGATTCAACCTTCACATCATTGCTCACATTTTTTTTCACACTTGAAATGCTTTTTTACTTTCTACACTTACATATATTCTGTTTGTTATTTAAGAAATTATAAAGCCTACTTTCCTCCATGACCACTTTTATGAATGATTGCTTGTCTTTTTCTGTTGCATCTGTTATCTATGCTGTTCGTTTAAAACGTATGACTTTCTGCTTCTGTAAATTTGCATCTGGCTATCACATGTACAACTGAATCTGCTGAATTCTCCCAAGGAGCTTGTCAACTCTTTTAAAACAGAATCATATTTTAAACATGAGAGCTAATCCTTCCTATTCTTAGCCCCAAAGCCCACTGGAGGGCTTTTCTCTTGGTAGGGCCCCTGACAAGTCTTCAAACTCCAATAATAGGCTAAAGCAGGGATCACCAAATTATGGTCCATAGACCAAATCCATTGGTAACCTATTTTTGTAAACAAAGTTGTATAAGAATACAGCACCATTCACTCATTTATGTATTATCTATGGCTGCTTTGCTGGCAAATGCAGTAGTTGCAACAGAGACCATAAGGCCCACAAAGCCATCCATATTTACTATCTGGCCTGTTACAGAAAAAAGAGATTAGCCCTTCCCTCCCTGTGCTAAAGATATATTATCTCAGATTGGAATCACTTTCTCTCTCTTCACAAGTATCCTGTTGCTGTGGTGAGGCTAAGGGACTGTCAGTATTACCATTGTAACCCTCTCCACCCAGTCTGCTCTTTCCCCCAGTAAAGACCTATGTTGCTGGATGCTATATGTAAACTCCCTACCCTAAAGAAAAAACTCATACTAGACATTGCTCTACTCCCTGTTTGGAAGCCATTAAAACCCAAGCTGATGGCCACTTTCGCACTTTGCTATTATCTCCTACCCCTAACTCCAGGTACTCTAGAAGCTCAGGAAGGGGGGGGGGGGAAACAAGGGAGTCCTGGCTCAGCTGAATGGGTATCAGCCAGAGAGACAAGAGGTCTTGAGTTTCCATCAAGCCTTTTCTTGAGGGAAAAAAAAAACTGCCTGTGTAAAAAAGTTACAGGTAAAATCATAGACAGGATTTCAATAAGGGTTGTCTATAGGGTTGTCTGAAATAAATTTGTCTAAGTTATTATAATAAAAAGACACTTCAATCAAATATTCTGAAGGGAAGGCTAAATTATCATTTTGTTCTCTCAATAGAAAATCTTATTACAGAATTGTTTTCATGAAAGAGATGACCTAATAGCATACAACTAAAAATGTAAGCCAAAGAGTGTTATAGAATGGGGACAGTCAGCTAATTAAATGCTTCAGTTAAATTATTTTGAATGATTTTTATAATAGTTTGATACTGATTAATTGATACAGATTAAGTGAGATTCTGGATCATGTGCTTCCTGTGACATTAATCATCTCAATCTCATTGAATAATATAAAAGTTTAAGTATTCACAGCTATAATGAATAATGTTATTTAAAATACTTCTAAGTATTTTCACATCTCCATTTTGGTCTACATTGATTTCTTTACTCAAAATAATTGATTCGACTGGACACTGGTGTGACTGGAAGTGTATTTCAATCAATACACACATACAGAAGCTTTATCTTATGTGGTGAAAGAACAGATATACTACTATCACATGGTTCCTCATGTTTATGCCCCTGATGTCCACCAAGGTGTGAAGAGGATCATTCATCAAACAATTATTGGTGTACACTGTGGGCCAGCCACTGTGCAAGTTTAAAGTGGCAATTGAATGATGAATAGAATAAAATTGTTGATCAACAAAAGCTTATGCTGGCAGAGCAACAAGATGTAAAAAATTAGTTTTAACGCAATGGGATATCAGGCATGGTTGGTAAAACACATTCCAAGAGTCACCATTCTCATTCACTGGCGCAAGGGAAACGTACAACCTCAGGGTTCTATTTCCTGTTGATTCGTGACTTGGCTTCACAATCTTTCTCAGTAAGTTGCTTCATGTAGCTGCTGCCAATTGCTGCACGTTGACATGTGAATCAAAGCCTATTTGCCATCAATGTGGAATTCTTATTGTAGGTGTGAAAAGAATGTCAGCAAAACGAAATTTTCTCCAATAGTATTTGCTCAACCAACTGCAGACTCAGTAGTTTTTGTATTTAAACCTGTTATTCTGTAAATTGTTAGTTGAATGAATAATAACTGAAATCTTGAAAGAGCTATGTTCATATAAGTGCCAATCCCACGAGATCAAATCTTATTAAATGGCACCTACCCATTTTCAAATGCAGGTTGTACAGGGAGCATGCAGGGGCACTGAAGGTTAAGTGAGAAGTTGCCTATCATATTGACAAAGGGGCATCTTTTGTGTTACATGACCTACATCCTCAGCTTTGTTGTTTGTTTGTTTTTTTAGAAACTAAACCAAGACACTGACAATGCTCTCTCTCTCCACTGCAGCTAACATCTCTGGGTGTTTGGCAGGCTGCTGATTTTTTTTCCTCATAAATATTCTTAATGGCAAAGAATCTGGAAATGATTTTCACAGATTCATTAAAGTGAGTTGGACTCAACACTGAATGAAGGCTGAAAGTATCTGGTTCTTCACGTTGTGGTCTGCCATGCAGTTATTAGGTAGGTCCCAGAGCACTTCCTCAGAGAGGCCAGACACGTGCTTGCGCTTTTCTCCTCTCCACAGATGGTATATCATTAAAAATAGGATTTGGGGGTTGGATTGATTACATGAAGTAATCACCCTTTTTATAGGCTTAGTGCCCTTTAGGATTAGAGGTTAGAATTTAAGAAGTAATGATTCCAGGATGTCGGGAGTTCAAGAGAATAATGCCTGGCACTGAGAAGGTACTCAATAAATTTTTACTGAATATATGCATAAAAATCTATTTGCAAGAATGAAAATGCAAAACCTGTTTCTCCCGAGATTTGTCATTCAAATCACTTTGCCAACTAAAAGAGAGCCAGATTACAAGGAAGAAACTAAATTTTGTGTTAATCTTAAAAATTCAGGATTCTATAAGTGAATAATGGATGCACTTTAAATATGATTCATTCTATAGTGTTTTTTTTTTACTTGACTAAAGGTTTTTGTTATGTATGTTCCTTTAAAAATTGAATCCTATGGTTCTCAAGTATTGTTTAGAGACCAGACAGATCAGAATCACTTAAAAAGCTCATTGAAAATACATGTGCCCAGAACCTGTTCCCTCCACATTAAAGTTCATTAGATCCGAGTTAAGGTGTGCATATTTATTTGTGAATGCTCACCAGATAACTCATGTGCTGCCAGAACTGAGGCCTCTCAGTAACTCAGATTGCCATCTCAGTCATTGCTACAGTGCCTCAGAGGAGTCATTTGCTGCAATTTGCTCGAATTTTTACAAAACACTTTATTTATTAGTTCTGGAAAATTGTTTGAATGGAAACTTCCAGAGAGGATATTTGGTGCTAAGCAATATCTTACATTCTATAAGATATAAAATATTTTGAAATAAGTTTTTGGTAGGCAGGTAATTAAATGTAAATGTACAATTATTTAGAAAAGATTTACAGGTTTATCAGCTTCTCTGCACTTGCTCAAATACAAAAAATAAAATAAAATATTAACTCAGGAGTTGAAAATTATTATGATTTAAGCTATTTTTAAATTTTAACAAATATTTTTCAAAAAATATTTTTTAAAAATTCAGTTTTATTTTACTTATTTTTTGATCTATTGATATGCTATCTTTTGAGAGGGTCAGATCCAATTAACTTCAGATAGGCCTGTCTTACTATGAATAGACAGGTTTTCCTTTGAGAAGTTATCAGACACATTAGAGAAAGGTATCCTGTTAGCAAAATACTAAGGAATAAAAAAAGTAAATTATCTCATTTTCTAAATTTCTACATATTCATAGTATGTTCTCAAGAAAAATCTTTTTTTTTTCTTTTTCTGGGAGTAGTTCTTATTTTGTATTTCATTTTATTATTTTATTGTATTTTTACCATTACTATTTAGTCCCTTATAATTCCCCCACCCCTGCAATCACCACCCTGTTGTCCACGCCCATGAGTCCTCTTTCCTTCTTGCTCAATCCCTCCACCCTCTAACCTCACTGACCCCTTACCTGTCACCCTACTCTCCATCTATGAGTCTGTCTCTATTTTGCGAGTTAGTTCAGTTTGTTCATTAGACTCCACATAGGAGTGAAATCATATGTTATTATTTGTCTTTCTCTGACTGGCTTATTTCATTTAGCAAAATGTTCTCCAGGTCCATCCCCACTGCCACAAAGAGTAACATTTTCTACTATTTTTATGGCTGAGTAGTATTCCATTGTGTAAAAGTCCCACAGTTGTTTTATCCAGTCATGTACTGATAGATACTTAGGCTGCTTCCATATCTTAGCAATTGTAAATAATGCTACAATGAACATATGGGTGCTTATATTCTGTCAAATTAGTGTTTTGGCTTGGATAGGTTGATGGGTCTGCATCTTAAAAATATGCTGTGTCCTTAGTACAAATTCTTTGTTATTTAATACTGTTTATCAATTTTATAACCCCATTAACAAAGGTATTTCAAGAAAGTAACAGATGGGGATCAATGAGTGAAGCCTCAGGTCACACAATTTGCTGATTTCCTTATACCTAGAATGATAGTTCTATGTTTTAGGTTTATATGACTAAGTGAACCCTCCATGTCTACATAACTGAAAATATAAAGGGGATTCAAGTAGATTTTGCTCTTGTCCCACCCCATGTATCTTTTTTTTTTTAATTTTTTATTATTTATTTATCTTTTTTTAGAGGGGAAGGGTAGGAGAGAAGGAGAGGGAGAGAAATATCAATGTACGGTTGCCTCTCGTGTGTCCCCTGCCGGGAACTGGCCCGCAACCCAGGCATGTGCTCTGACTGGGAATCGAACCTCGATCCTCTGGTTCGCAGGCCTGCGCTCAATCCACTGAGCTACACCAGCCAGGGCCCACCCCCATGTATCTTATGTTGGGAATTAAATGTGATTTTTTTTTGCTGTAAAAGAATTATATTTTTTAAATTTATATTTTCTAATGAGGATAGAATAATGTTATATGTTCACCTCCTTGACACAAACATTTCTGACTCCCTATATCCATGAAATAATTAATTTCCCTTATCATCTCACTCATAAATTAGTTCTATTAACTATCAGAGTTTATTTTTTCCAGAGGACAAGTTTCATCAGCTTCTTGAGTAGCAAAGTGACTTATTCTTTTGAAGTATATAAAAGTTACAAGATGTCTACCTTTTTTTCCCAGTTCCAGACCTGTTTGATTTTCCACAGAAAGTGAGGAGAGAAGAGTACAAAGCTCTATGAGATTAAATCAGAAATTAAAAGTTGCATGAAATTAGATTACACTAAAAAGAAAAATAATCTATTGAATTGGATTTGCGTAATGTCTATTATATTTTAAAATATATGTTTTAAGCTTAAAAATGAACTACAGTAACCCATTAATAATAGATTAGTAACATCGATCTCTTGGATTAGTGATTGTAATAGTAACAAATAGTAATAATAACAATTATAATAATAAAAGTGGATGATAAATCTTTCAAATAAGTATTGAAATTTGAGAAAATTATCTACTACAACAACCAAAAGTTTGGTCTCATTTAAAAAGGAAACAGAAAAAATAAACTATTCACTTTAATCAACTTAACATATCACAGTCTAGTATTTGAAAATGACTTGTTTGAAGATTTAGGGGAAAATGAGTCATTTCTTCCCTTCATGATTCTTGGTACAAAAGTCTTCCATTATGAGAAATCACTTTGAGAAATCATTTGGTAAAGACTTATGTAAGTGTATTGTACCCCTTGGATACATGTTTTATCATATTTGCTGGTCAAGAGTTGATAATTAATTAAAATAGGGAATCAATGGTTAAGAAGAAAACAGGTAGTAAATATGAGCATTAAAAGATGAGGGGGATTTTTCTTGTTTCTTTTGTTCTGTTTTATTTTACTTTTATTTCCAGTGTAGCCTTTAGAGAGGATTTAACATAGCCTTAATTTTAACATAGTTGAAAGGCTTCAACTTTAACATCATTGAAAGCAAAGTACATTTCCCATGTTGTGAAGAAAAAAGCTGTTGAGGAATTGATGGGGTCTCTAGAAAACACTGCTAGGCTCTGTGGCACTAGTAAGAGGTCATTGTGGGTAGTGGTCAATTTATATACTTCTGCCTAGTGAGGAGAGAGTTTGAGACCTACCTCAGGATGCAGGCAGGGAATATTTCTCAGTGGTTAATGCCCACCAGATAAATAAAATATCATTAGGTGTTTCTTTCTCTAAAGTTTCTTCCTATATTTGGATGCATGGTGAAATCCCTAAGTGGAAACTATCCAGGAAAAAATCCTTTTATTTTGCCACTTTTCTTGTCTCTATATGAGTCAGAGTTCCATCAGGAAAACAGAAGCCACTCTAGAATGTTTAAGCATGAGAGATTTTACACAGGACATGAGCTAGTACAGGACAAGAGAAAGAGCTGGAGAAGTGGTTAAAAAAACAAGCCCTTATTATATGAAATGTTAAAGGGACTTATCTAAGAAAAAGAAGATAAAAATATGACAGTGAAAAGACAGCAAACTCACAGCTATTAAGAACCACACCTAAAACAAAAGCAAACTAAGCGAACAGCTGGAACAGGAACAGATCCACAGAAATGGAGATCATATGGAGGGTTAGCAACAGGGGCGTGGGAGGAGGAGGGGGGGAGAAGGTACAGAGAATGAGTAGCATAGATAGTGGGTAGAAAATAGACAGGGGGAGGGCAAGAATAGTGTGGGAAATGTAGAAGCTAAAGAACTTATGATACATGGACCTGAACTAAAGCGGGGAATGTGGGTGGGAGGGGGTGTTCAGGGTAGAGGGGAATGAAGGGGGAGAAATGGGACAACTGGAATAGCATAATCAATAAAATACATTTAACAAACAAACAAACAAACAAACAAACAAAAAACCTCTCAGTACTAGCTCACAGCCTTGGGAAAGGAATCTGGAAGTTGCTTCTGACTCAGGTCAGGAAACTGATAATAAAGGTTCACAGTGACCTCAAAGGTTTTCAGTGACCTTGAAAAGGGTGGGATTCCCAGGCAGGACTGTGAAGCTGGTGTGAAATCTCATGTCTGGGAAAGTCCATGACTGCCTGCAGGAAACCTAATGGTTTTGCTTTCTAAGCTTTCTTGTAAGTCTGCCTGTAATCAGTTCACTGTAACTTAAAACGCTGCCTGAGATTCCACAGATGGTAGTTCCTAGCCTTCCAGATCTTGCCATACAGTGAGAAAACCATATGGGGTAAAATTGACTCAGAGTGCAGAAAATCTAACACAATTGCCTTCTTTTTCTTAGTATTAAAGACAAGAATTTCTTATGCACCTTTACGACAATTGTATTATCTCTAGAAGTCTTTTAAAAGCAGGTATTTGGTGTGGGCAAATATACTGCACAATATGTGGAAGGATTAGATATGATTAATTCATAGCCACTGCCCTCTGTTCAGTATGCAAATTACTGGCTCTGGTATGAAGATATTTTTTAATAGGGCAGTGTTTGAATAGCAAATGGCGAGGAATGACATTTTCAGCTGTGGCTCAATCAATCCCCTGACAGAATCCATGAACTTCAGAAGTATAAATTTCAATTACAGCTCCATTATTTACTCATTTGCCTAAAATACACTTAATATTTTTGAGCTAAAGTTTTCTGTTACATGTAAAAAAGGAATTTTACTACCCACTCTGAAGATTGCAATAAATAAAAATGTAAATAAGGACATATTTTCACAGAACCTATCACACTAGAGGTACCAACTAATCATTAGTGTTTTTTTACTTCTTTAGTTCTTAAAAAAGGGGCAATATTATTGTGTACAATAGGAAAAAGAATCTAGAAGTTTAAAGTATGTACGTTAAATTTTGAAGGAAATTATGATGCTCTGAGTGATTAAAGCTTAAACCATCTTCTTCTAGTATCACTCAGTGTTAAACCCAAATTAGCTCTTGAAAACATACAAAAATGTTATTAAACATAAAGAAGTAAACGGCAAAATTTTTGGTATCTCTTACGTACTCTCCCGCTGCCATGCCCTTTGCTCAGATATTTGTAGACATTACATACTTTATGCAACTCACACAGAAATCCCAAGGTATAGATCTTTCTATCCTTACTTTGTAGGTAAAAAATTTCAATGTCATACAACTAATGACTTACAGAACTCTTTAATTCCTCCTGGCTTCCAATGCCTGTCCTATTCACTTTCACCCAGACTTGGCCTAGAATATAAATGGTGAATTGGAGGGACTGCATCCAATATCAAGAAGACTGATAGTGGCCTTGATGCTTAGAGAGACTGAAAGTTACCTTCTTTCTTTTTGCAAGCAACACTGGGGTAGACATTGGGTAAAGAAGAGAGTGATATATTTTGTATATAATATTATATATAATGTAAATTTATATATGTAAATAATATGTATTTATATATAATTATAATTTATATATATTATAGTATGTATACATAATTTGTGCATGCATTTCAGGGAGACAAAACTTTTGTGTATGATTATACTGAATATAAAATAGAGTGGCTATTACATGATCAGATATTACTATATATTGTATACATCATTAGCTATTATTATTATATAATTAGAAAATTATTCTATTTATTTACTGTATTCCCTAGGCTGACATGCTTTTAGTATTAGAAAAATCCATTGCCAGTCACAGTATTTCAGCAAGCTATATTTTAATAACTATGCCATGTAACTTCTAAGAATATTCGTCCTCTCCATGTTTTCACAACAGAGCCTATGTCATGTCTGCCTTCTTTTTTTGAGTATTAAATTTCTAGAATGCTATGCATACAGTGTGGCCTTTTTTTTGAAAGTGCATGTGTAGAGGATTTCTGAGTATTTATCTCTTTACATTGATAATCTACAGATGCCGTGATTTCTGAGACAAATATTAATATTAATACTTATATTTCTGATATGAAAATTTTATATGTCTCACTGCCTGACCTTCTAAACCAGCAATTACAAGCAATTGCTTAATGATGAGTAGGCACTAAATCAATATTCCCAGTTCATGATTATTTCTGGTTCAGCTGTTGGAATTCACAGGCCACATTTCTCTGCATCATTTCCTCTTGCCAGTGTTTATGGCTTTTCTAAGGCATTTGTGCAGAGAGACCCAGGCATTACTGGAAGACTGGTTATGTCAAACCTAGGGATTAACATTAAATCTTGCATTATAAATTAGTCCCTACTTCCAACCAAATAAAATTGTTTGCTTTAAATAGCAGTGTCAGTGTGGGTGGGCTAAAGGTCACATTTGAAATATTGGAATGAATAATATAGAAAGCAACATACTAAACCAAAGAAATCATGTGTAGTTTATATTTTATATGTTTCATAGATTGAACTCCACACATATGCACACACTGAAGGCACTTTTTAACTTCATAACAGCTGAGCTTTCAATATCTACTCGTGGAAATATAAAATATAGAAGATTGTAACTGCAGTTTAATGGCATTTCTGATTGGGAAGACGCAGGATATAAATATATTAAAATGTAAATAGTAATGTATATAGCAAAGCAACAGCACAGAAGATAGCCTATTTAACAGTTAACTGAATTTTACAAGCAGTAGGAAACAGGGCTTTAAAGAAGGAGAAATCCTGTGAGTACAAGGAAATTGCTTTCCAGGGCAGCACCCCTTGCAGGACCACAGAACCATTAGGACACTTTCATAACCAAAAAGCTTCCCATAGACCCAAACTTGTTCTAGGATATGGCCACCCAGAGAAAACCCTCAGTCCTAAATAATTAACATGGCTTCTTCTCTTGAAATGTTCCCAAACTGTTGGCTTGCCTTCTTGCAGACAACCAGGTTCTTCCACTGTACCTAAAGGCCAGGTAGAAAATCTCCCTGCTTCCAACAATCCCATGTTAATGGAACTGCTTGTCAATCAGAGACTGCCCAAGCCTCTCTCGTTCGCTTTATATTTAACACCACTCCATAACACCATTGAAACTCTGCTACATAAGATGAAAGCAATTTAGATGGATTCCCTCGCCACGGTGTATGGATAAATATTCTTTGTTGATTTTGACTTGGACTTAGTTTTTTCTTCAACAGAAATGTCAAGCAACTTAATCACTATGGTAACTTATTGTTGTCAGTGACCAGTAAGGTCGTATTATGTTATTGTAAGAATAACATTTCTTCTAAATATTTATCATTCCTTGGGACACAATCTAATTGTTTTTGGAAAATAACCATTAACAATACAACTTTAAAAATTATCACATCTAATTTAAGAATATAAAATATTTTCTTGAAGTGTTTATATGAAAAATATCAAATGATTACTTAAATTAGTAATGCTAACTTAAAACATATTGTTAAAAGATAATTATAGAAACTCGTACAAATATAGAATAAGCCTGTGTTAAAAATTTTATTGAACTCATTAATTCATGAGACAACTGGTAAAATGTAAGAAATAATTTTAAGTGAAGTCTAAATAGCAGGCATATTTATAAATTAGGAATATACAAGTGAATTTGCAAATGAAACAAAACTGACTTTTGCTTTGGTGATGGGTATCGATTAAACACCCATCAGAATTTATATGTCGGTCTCTAGAAGAGAATTAGTTTGTATTGCTTTCATTTATGTATATGTGTGCATATATATATAATTTTAAGATAGCTTAATAAGATAAATATTTATATCCATATTTCTGTATGTTCAGATAGTCTCCAGGAGCTCCAGCATTCCAATGAAAGGATAATTAATATCTTTTGCTTATTTCAAACTCTTAATTTTTTCTTATGATCTTTAGAAAGAGTAAAAATAACCAAAAACAAAATGACATACTTGAAAGATGCCATTAATTAGATCCTACTTAATCGATTTGTGTAGAAGGCATTTGTGTTTATTTGTTAATGTTGATGGAATAAAAAAATGGAGGGGAAACTACAAATCTCCAAGTAGAGGCAGAAGATATTATGGGGAAAACACTTGAATCAGAAATTTAATAAAAGCAAAAAAAAAAAAAATTGTTCTCTAGGTATGTCCTAAAGTTAACATAACTTGAGTTCTACTTCCTGACACTTCAAACATCTTGATGGAGACAAAGACAATAACAAAGCACCTGTTACAAATCAATAGTTTAACAGATGGTGTCATGAAAAGGCTTGTGATAAATAATACATAGCATTTCCACTAATATGAGGCCTTTCTAAATGACTCAAATATATTCATTTATTTAATCTAAACGGTCTTATGAAATATCTCCATTACAGATGAGAAAACATTTGGGAAATAAAACTTGTAAAGTCTATAATATTACAGAAGTAATTTGCTGTCCAGGCTCCTGAAATTCTGAGATAGAGACATTTCTTCCCTGTACCTTTAACATTGAAAAGGATCTTTATACTTCCTGTAAATGTGTCAAAGGATACTCTTTTGAGCCTAGTTCAAATAAGGGGTTGTTTTTAAGTTAACTTATTATGCCCATATATGTAGTCAGTTAAATTCAGCAAAAGTGTCAAGAAAACATAAAGGAGAAAGGATAGTCTCTTTAATAAATGGTGTTGGGAAGACGGTATAGCCACATACAAGAGAATGAAGATAGATTGTTACTTTACGCCATAGACAAAAATGAACTCAAGACTTGAACCTAATACCCGAAACTGCAAGTGATTATACCTGATTATCCAAATTACTCCCTATAATTCCTATCCAAATTTTGATTTTACATAAGAAAATAGGAGGGGTTTGCATGCTCCTAGTGCAAGAGCATATTTGATTAGTTTTTTTTCCCACTTGCTTTGGTTACAGTGCATGGGGACTTGTGTCGGCACCTTCGGTAGATTTAGGGAATTAAATAAATCTCTGTTCCCCAGCCATATTCTCACCCCATAACCAAAATTTCTGTATGCATTGTGAATTTTCAATGTATTGTTTCAATAAACATGCTATTAACTATTAAAATGTAACAAAGAAAATTTAGGTTTTCTTTGCTGAGGTAATAAGGCAAAGCAATAAAACAGTCCCAGAGGTTTTCTTTCATACTAGAAAGTGCTTTCAAAACAGTTTATCTAGCAGCATTTATGCATTTTTCTAAACTAACACTCGCTGAACTACTCAATATATTACCAAATAAAGAGCTGCAGAAGCTTTTTGTATCAAGAGTTAATTTCAGCACATATATTATCTCCCCACTCCAAGATAACGAAAGAGAAAAGTGCCCCAACAAAGGCTGTTACATATACACTAGCATTTTACATAGTGTCAACACTGGGTCAATAGCATAGGCAACATCTTAGAATGCAAATTCTCTGACCAGCCACCCAAACTTATTAAATAGGAAACTCTTCAAGGTGGGGTCCAGCAATTTGTGTTTTGACAAGCTGCATTGGCCACAAAAGTTCGACACTCAAGATCCTGCTCCATGAGCAAGATTAATGGATGGTCCCAACTGTTGACCTTATGAACCTGCCCTATTTTTTGCACAAGGCTGCTCCTACTGAGTAGTAGAGTGGATATACTAAAGAAGCTGTATTCTTGCAAGATCCAGTACTCCTTTAAAAGGCAACTTTGTCCCATTGTCTCAGGCTTGCCAACACATTTTTAAGAGCTATAAAGCAGTCTGAGACCTTTTCATCAAATATTCTTTCTTTTCTCCTCTCCCTCACTGGGGTTACCTCTTGTTCTGAATTCTTCCCCTACCTTTTCTTACTCTCTCTCCTTCATTTTTACCAGGCATGTTTCCTATTCCTCCCTTGTACCTCTAATTTCATTTTATCATTGTCTTCTCAGAGGAAACTCACTAACCTCAGTGGTGCCTGCAATGATTCATGAAAACAGGGAATATAGATGGGGTTTTGGAAGAACTTAACATTCAAGCTCATCAGGGATTCTGATGCACATTGAAGCTTGAGAACCAGTGCTATTGACCTTTCCCATTTTTGTTATACTTGTCAATAATAAGTGGATCACAGTCCTCTTATTGCAGGATTATCAAGTGTTTTGCACTCATGGGTGTTGATCCTTAGAGGATTACTGAATTCAGATGAGAATTGACAAAGGAAATATTTAATGATATCTATTAAATTTTGTATCAAACTGAAGAGCAAAAAGAACTGAAGCTATTATCTAGTGACATGACTTACACTGCTACAGAATCTGTACAAGGTCAAGAGAATAAATCAACTTAGAAACCAACTCCTTGAGAATAAATAAGTTCTATGGAATGATAAAACAAAACTGTATTCTTTCAGATTTTTAATTGGATGACATTAAAAGCCTTCCTTCTGCATGATCCTCTAAAATCTTATTATCCTGAATCCTTTATTGTTATATTACTCAGGTCATTGTATTCAAAATAAGCAAGGTGTCAGCCCTAATTATGTGATATTCTAAATGGGAACACATTCTTTTGAAAAGCCCTCAAAAACTTATTGATACTATGTGAAAACTTGGATTTTTACCTTTTTCAACTTAGAAATCCTGTAGGAAACGATCTTTAGATAGCCTGTAGGATATGTTCAGAGGACAAAAACAAAACATTCTTTTCATGAGAGGGTGAAAGAAGTCTTGTACGTTTATTTCATTTTCACAAATGCTGGGTGCTGATATGACTTCTTAAATAAACTAATATTTTTAGACACAATTTCATATTGATTTTTTTCAAAGTACATAAATTTTGCTTTCATCCCTTGTACTCAAGGATGGCATGATACACTATTTGCTGAAAACTCTTTCATGCCCTGTAGTCATGAGGAACTGAAAATGTCTACTCCGTATGCAGGCTTTTTCTAAATTAGGATTAATTTCAACATCTTGCTAAATTCTTACCTTTTTTTGTTTACTTTGCAGATTTACATTTCTATATTTTCTATTCAAAATGGATTTTTTCTGCAGAAGTATCACCAAATAACTTTTTAAATAAACATTGTTTTTTAAAACTAAGTTTACTACATAAATGTATTTAATGAAATGTTTTAGTTTTCATTAGTTTGATATTTAAGTAGAATCTGACATACAAATTCTTTACTATATCTAATCCTGACTTCCCTGAATAAGACCTGCAACATCATTTGTCTGAATTATATAATTAGCAGTTCAGTTTCAAAAAGCAACAAAATCTAAAAATTAAGGGTTTAGGCTCTGTTGATGGTTGTGATAGTAACATGGGTATTTGCATATGTCCAAACTCATTATTGTGCATTCAAATATGTGCAGTTCTTTGTATAGCAATTATTTTTCAATGAACCTGTTTTTAAAAATTCAGCATCTGCCACTGTGAGTAAATCCTGTCACTTACCTATAAGTAATTTTAGATGCTAAAATTCATTTTCACATCCATATAATGGAGAAGAAATACAGTGCTAATATATACACTGAAAACCCTTTGATTGTAATGCTATTATTATTCCAATAAGATTATAGGTTAATAAAAAATTCAAGAAATAACTTTTAAAAGCACACATATATACACATAAATTAAGATACATTAAAACATAAACTTATGCTCAAATGTGAATAAACAGTATTTGCTTTAGACAAGTTGTATTGAATGGTGTTCTCATGTTGCCTTAAAAGAAACCATATACATAATATATCATCGGAAGGAGAAATATTTTTAGATTATTATAACTTTCTCACACTCTTTTACACTTGCCTCTCCTATGCTTATTTAACAAATTTTTAAGCATCTCTAGTTTATTGAGTCTATTTAAAGTATTCCCAGAAGTTTTCATATGAGGAAAAAACCTTTTTGTGCTTTATTTTGAGTTTTTTGTTATTATAAATTCAATAAAATAAACATTAAATGTACATCTAGATATATTTTCACATATGTATATCTATCTGTAATCCTTAACCAACTCAAGGGATAGAACATTCCCTTTAATTCTGAATTTAGTTTCCATTGTGTTTCTTACTCCTTCTGTTACAGAGAGATCTGATCACGTCACTGGGGAGGGTTAGGGAGGGGCCATCAGAAGAGGCTCCCTGAGGCAATGATAAACAGTCTAGGACCCGACTGGCTGAGAAGTTGAATGCCTCCAGTGTGCAAGGAATTATGGGCTGGAAGATTTAAACTGAAGGAAAGCAGAGAATGGCTCTCTTGCTCTCCCATGAGGCTGCCTGGATGATTGTGATATAGCTGCCAGTGTTTCCCAAAGGACAGTATTTAAATGGGAGAAGGAACTCCAAGCGCAGCCTAGGATCAGGCTGGCCTGGCTGAAGGTGGCAGGGTTATTTTTCTTTGGAGGTCCTATAGGGGACAAGATCTGAGACAGAAGCCTGCCATTCTTCCAAAATTGTGTAGCTTTTGTATCTTATATTGTTTTAATTTGTAAACTAATCTTACAGAAATAAGGTAATTAATAAACTAGCAAGGAGAATGGTAGAGGAACTCAAGAGTTAAAGATTTTAGCCTTAATTGGTAGGCTTAAGTGACTAATGCACCTGGAAAGCTGAAAAGATTCCTTTTCTTTTTCATCAAACCTCTGCCTCTGGAATTTTGCCTGGAGGGTGGCAGAGGGCAGGAGGACCTCTCTTGCTATTTGGTAACACTTCTGTTTATTATCTGGCTCCCCTTCCCCTAGCCCCACAATATTTACACTAACCTGACTCTCATCATCATGGATAAGTGTTACCAGTTCTGAACTTCACAGAAATGGAATCATGCAGTAAATACTCTTTTGTGTCTAGCTCTTTAAAAACTAGAACATATAGATAACTCACCAAAAATTTATTTTCTTACATTTATGCTTCATTACTTTGCTCACTAACTTGTATAATTACAGTGACAATAACAGTTAGAAAAATTGGACTTTCTCCCAATGCAAATGAAATTTGGGAAGCATACCTGATTTGGATAATGAGATTTGGAACTTTTTGAGGTGGTGGTATTTAGATCAGATTTTAGATTTAGAATTAATGCTGGAATGAGCTAAGACTTTCGGGAATTGTGGGATGAGGACCGTGCATTTTGCATGTAAGAAGGATGTGATCATTGATGGGGACAGAGAGTGGACTGTAATGAGTTGAATAGTGGCTCCCCAGGTTCTTGTCCACCCAGAACATCAGAATGTGACCTTATTTGGAAATAGGGTCATAACAGGTGTAATCACATTAGTGTAAAGTCATATTGAATTAGGGTGTCTCCCAAATCCAATATGACTAGTGTTCTTATAAGAGGAGAAAAAACAGACACACAGGGGAAAAGGCAATGTGATCACCTGGTCAGAGATTGGAGTGATGTCAATGCCAGAAATTGCTGTGCATTAGCACAAGTTGGAAATGGCAGGGGAGGGGGTTCCCTTAGAGTCTTCCTTGGAACATGACCCATGGACACCTTGATTAGATCAGACATCTAATCTCTAACACTGTGAAGAAATAAATTTCTTTTGTTTTAGACAGAAAGTTTGTGGTAATTTTCTAAGGCAGGTTTGGGAACTAAAACACATATTTCTGTTTTTATTTTTAATTTTTGTTGGTTTTAAAACTCAAGATACTGTATGTCTCAGTGCAACTGAAACACAGCAAAATTAGTGTCTTTCTAAAAAGACTTGCTTACAAGGCCACATTTTCGAGTGTAAAACCATTTTATTTCTCACAGGTTTTAAAGCCAAGTTCATTATTCCAGAGCAAAGTGTTTTAAAATCGGGAATAACCACATTCTTCCTAGTAGCTTGCATCCTTCTAATCTCACAAAACTCTTGCCCTTTCTTCACTCTTGCCTCTCTGCCCTCCCTGCCCTTGCACAGGTTGTCTTTCTGCCTGGAGGCCCACTTTTCTATACTAAGGCCTAACCTCAAGGCATCCATACCTTAAAAGTTTCTCATCTCTCCCAAGCAATGGGCTTTAATCACTGTGGTGTTTCTGTTGTGATTTATAAATGTTGTTTCAGCAGTTATCATTGTATTTTAATTATTTATGTAGCAAAGCCGCTTTCTTTATCCTCCCCATTTGCCAAATGCTGGCATTTGCTGAGGTTAAGGCAACCTAGCAGGCTTTGCAATGTAACTCAAGACAGTCTCTCCCTCTTTTGAATGAAAATCATGAAGTTTAATGTACTAACTCTGCTATTCAGAGGGAAAGGTCTGGATACATTTACATAGCTTCCTTTAAGCAAGCTCATTGTGAAGTCCTCCTCCCTTTTCTTTTTGAGCTCTGCATCCAAAAGGTCAACCTGCTTTTATCTCTCCCTTATCTCTACCCCAGAGCAGAATATTATTGTCATCCTTACTTCCCTCAGCAGTGTAAACATCACAGAAATACTTTCACAACAGTTATTCTACCAATTCCACCTTCAAGGAGAGCTCTTTCCAAAGTCTTCTGTTATGACTCCAATCAGAGTGAGTGCTTCACATCATTGGCTATAAAGTTGATGAACTTGGGTTTTCTTTTCTGCATCATCTCAGATTTTCCCTTCAGATCCCCCTACTTTGAATCTCCTATTTCCTAGGACGCTGGATTCTTTTTGATTTACATTCTTTGGTGCTATTCTTTTCAGGAACTTACTAAGTTCCAAGCAATGGGTTACAAACTTTACATTCATTTTCTTATTTAACCCACACAGTGCAATCCTATTCCATAAATTGCACTATTATCAATATTTTACAGATTAAAAAACAAACAAGCAAAGCTTAGAAAGCCTTAATATTTTGCCCAAGACCACAGAGCTAGACAACTTGGATAAACCCAAGTCAATTTTATCGTAATTTCATGCTTTTAATCTGTATACCATAATGATATTAATAGCAACAACAACAACAACAACAAAAAAAAAACGGGGATTTTTTTTTATTGTTTTACTCTTTATAAATCTTGTATTACAGCAGCATAGTGATCCAGGCTTAAAGGTAGTTCAGGTACAAAGAAGCTTTGGCCTGGATTTAAACCCACCAATGAATCTAGCTCCAGTTCTTCTCTAAGAGCACTGTTTCAAGATACTTATAAGAATATGAATGAATGAGCAGAATGTGATTTTTATACCAAAAATGAACAGGGGACATTTTATCGGGTTTGCTAAAAAAGGTTTTGATTTTTTATTTCCATGGGAAAGAAAGAATATTGATGTTTAAGGCATTACACTGAAAATCCCATTTCTATATAGCACTAAATTATTTAAAAGTTTGAGTAATTAGTAAAATGTATTTAAGAGTGAATTTGGTGTTAATGTTAAATCTGAAAATTTGGAACATTGTGCTTACATGAAAGAGTGTGAAATATTTTCACCAACATAAAATATTCATTTTAAATTTAAGGACTAGAATTAGCTATTAAAAATAATGCATACAAAACATATGCTTCTCTAAATAATGCTAGGTCTAGTGCAGTAAACCAAATAAAGTGACACATTTACTGGATAATTCAGGGAAAATAAAATATACTTTATATAAAATTACCACATCCAGTAGAAAACATGCTTGTTTTATTTTTATTCTTCACCATTGCATACTTATTCATGCAGAATGGGAAAACAGAGGACCACACATACACACTGTGACCCCAAGAACTAGAGACAGTTCACTTTAAACTTAGTGGCACATATATCAGCTGAGCAATTTTGGTCATTTCAACTCTTAACTCAGACTTCCTCCTTTTCAGAGTAAGTGGTAATGTACCTACCTTTGTCAAGTAAGATTAATGTATACTGCTAAAAAAAAAAAGAGTTAAATTAACAGGGTTTAAGCAATACAACAATTTATTTACCTCTTTTATAAATATCTAGAGTATATAGTCCAAAAAGATGTATGGAGATTCTGCTCCATCATTTCTGGCATGTGGCCCCATTCTCAGAATCCAGGATGCTGGTTTCCACATTCTAGGGAGCAAAACAGAAGAAGAAAGATAAAATTAAGATTTCCACATACATCACTTTGGCCAGTCTTATGGACTAAGGAAGATAAAAGGTGAAGTTGGGTGTTAGGAACATAATCCTTCTGTGGGGTGACTGAGTGCTCAGCTAATTTTAGTGGTTGTACCATGAGGCAATATTAGTTGAGTCACAGTTCTGGGATTGGATTACCCGTATTTATGACCTGGGTTTGTCACTTCCTGTTTGATCTTGGAAAAAATGTGAAAAACCTCAGTGTCTTTATTTTTTCATATGTAAAGTGGAGATGATATTAGCATCTACCTTGTAAGTAGTTCTGAAGATTTCATGAGTTGTAACATGTAAAGTGCATGCCAATAAGTGTTAGATTTTAATATTTCATCTTAACATCCCATCTTTGTATTTACCAACTTGCAATGATCTACCAATTAAAGCACTTTAACATGAAGGCTTTTGCCTTCCAAAAAATAACTGAGGGTGTACAACAATATATTCTTATATTGTATTTCACTAAAGATTGCTGGAAGTATTTTGGATTCTTTGTTAAAGTATAGGCTAAATTTTGGAAGTCAGTTGATCCCTGACAAGGTCCATTAATGAGTTTAGGTTTTTTTCATTTTTTATTTAACTATACAAATGTATATTTAATTATAATATTTTATAATAACCTGTAAAGTAATATAGGTATCATCTAGATAATTTTAATGTATTCGATAATAGAAAATATGGGCCTTATGTTTGCATTTATGATCACATTCATATCAAGATGTATCATAACTGGTAATGATTTCCCAGCAGCTGAGATAGATAGCAAAATAGTATATATCTGACCAATTTAAAAATGAAAAAAAAAATCTTGTTCTGCAGCAGTCAATCATTGACAGGTTTTGAGATCTTAGTAAGTTTTATATAATTTCTATATACTTCGATGTCCTCCAAAATAACAAAAAAAAAAAAAACATTATATATCACATGAATTTGTAAGGCAAATGAAATGACTTAATAAAGATAAAGTATAAAAAGATGCAGGCATGATTTTTATAATTGCCTATTTGCCTAACTTCATCAATTGTAGCAGAAGTGATAAAAATATGAACTCTTAAAATATTATTGATTCCTAATGGAGAGTTTCATATGCCATGAGGCTAATCTTACCTACATAGGAAAAGTCAACTTTAGAATGTTACCAAGATTCAACTTACAGAAACAAGCATTCAACAACAGCTTTCTTAGAGATTTTTATGTATGAGATATCAGTTATTAAAACAGGATTTCCAGCATTATCTTGAAGTCATAATAGAAAAATATGCTCTCTGTATAATGCAACCAGAGATTGTTTTTCTTTTTAATATTAAAGCAAGACTAGATTATTTAGCACATTATTGTCAATATGAAACTTACTGCCTGACAGCTTTGCTTGCATTACTGTTTTTAAATTTGTTTTTCAATTACAGTTGACATACAGTATTATATTATTTCAGGTATAAAACATACTGATTACATACTTATATATGATATAAAGAGCTCACCCCATTAAACCTAGTCCCATATGACATACATGTTATTACAATGTTATTGACTCTTCCCTATGCTGTACTTTACATCACTGTGACTATTCATAACTGGCATTTGTACTTCTTAATGCCTTTTACCTTTTCACCCACTACTCCAACCCTCACTTACCTGGCAATGATCAACTTGTTCTCTCTATCTGTAAGTTTATCCCTGCTCTGTTTATTTATTTTGTTTTTTAGATTTCACAAAATCATATGGTATATGTCTTTCTCTGACTTATTTCACTTAGCCTAATACCCTCTAGGTCTATTTCATTTTGTTTTTATGGCTTGAGTAATATTCCATTGTATACATATACCACTTCTTTATCTAAGCATCTATCAGTGGACACTTGGGTTGCTTCCATAGCTGGCTATTGTAAATAAAGCTGCAGTGAACATAGGGGTGCATATGACTTTTCAAATTAGTGTTTTGCATTTCTTCAAATAAATACCCCAAATGGGAATTGCTGAAAGATTTAGGAAATTATGGTATATTAGGTTGAATTATCTACTCTCAAAAAGATATCTTCAAATCTCAACTCCCAATATTTATGAATGTGACCTTGTTTGGAAATAGGGTATTTGGATATATAGTTAAGAATCTTGAGATAAAATCATCCTGGATTCAGGGTGGGCACTAAGTACAATGACTAGAAAATCCTCCTATGAGAAAGAAGGCACCTATTTGAAAAACACAGCCACAAAGTGAGAAGCCAAGTGAAGATGGAGCTAGAGATTGAAGTGATGCATAGACAAGCCAATGAATACCTGATAGCTGGAGCCACCAGCAGTTAGGGGAGAGGTGTAAAGTATATTATTCCTCAAAGTCTTCAGAAGCAACCAAACTTGTGGACACCTTGATTTTAGCATTTTGGCTTTAACCACTGGAAGAGACGAAATTTCTTTTGTCTTAAGCCACACAGTTTGTGGTAAGTTGTTATGGCAGCCTTATTAAACTAATACATGTATTTAATATGCTTTTGATATTATTTAGCTTTGTGATTACAATAATGTAAATCAACACTAAATGTTTGTGAGATTTTTTACTTTAAATGAAGACCATCTTTCAGTTTGAGAAGAAATGGCATCAGCAGCAATTACTATTAGAGAATGTGAATGATGCATTACAGTGACTAGCAGAATGGAAGATCCCTGGAAAGAACCTGGAAAACATCTCCAGATTTCTTATTTTACAGATAAAGCCTGCATTCAGACTTAGGCTGCGATTGGTTCTTACTTAACTCACTTTCTCTTAATTGGTCAAGTCTCCTGGTTAGTAGTTCCAATGAGAAATTTTAAAACTTAGGAAGCAAAAAGATCAGGTAACTATGTAATCCACAAATTAAGTAGTTTCTTTTTAGACATGTAAGTATCAGTTAAAACCATACGTTAATGATTATAGAAATCTGATCCTCAAAGCTCCTGTAATAGATGAAAGCTGTATTTAAAAAAACAAAATTCATTATTATTTCAGAAGTCCCTGAGATGCAATATAAAAAGATCACAGGTTCTTGCTTTAGCCCAACAATACAGATGAGCTTTGTAAAGATATATTTTTTTTTTCCTTTCCGAGTCTTTCGCACAAGTGTTTCTGCAAGAAAAGGACATAAGGAAAGGTGTTTTACAAGATTGATGCCCTTCAATACCTGAAAACTCTGTTACTGCACAGGGTACTTTACTAACATTTTCATTTTTTGTCTTCATTTTTTGTTTTA
Source organism: Glossophaga mutica (assembly GCA_039655065.1). Classification (NCBI taxonomy): domain Eukaryota; kingdom Metazoa; phylum Chordata; class Mammalia; order Chiroptera; family Phyllostomidae; genus Glossophaga; species Glossophaga mutica. The sequence goes on from CM077308.1 coordinate 29,739,559, forward strand.
GTAATTGATCTGCAGGCTAGTTGATGTTGGGACTGATGCACTCAGACTGCTTCAGTATGGTAGATGGGAGTTGCTAGGCAACCTAACCTGTAAGAGCAAGGCTGTTGGGCTTTTTACCTCTGAGAGCCTTGTGTTGGGGAGAATCTGACACAAAGACTACTTCTTACACTTGTGCCTTTAGGCTTTGAAAAACAGAGATGTAGAATGAACACTTGGGATACTTAAAGAGGATTACCTTGAAATAAAAAAACTCAGATCAATATTTTATTGTCAGGCTTTAAGTGACATCTTAAGTAATTTTCTTTGATAAATTTTAACTATCAGATAATGTGTTATTATACCTTTATGAGCTGAGACACATTTATTTCATCCATTTGTAGGTTCTTCTGGCTGATCTTTCTATTTCTTTAAACCACAAATTCATACTTATTTACCTATTATTACGTATAAATAATGTGGTCATGATTATTTTCTTTGAAACAAGACATAAGATTAAAGATAGTATAAAATCTTTAATCCTGGAGAAATAGCACAAAATGAATATTGAGAAATATTACAGGGCTATGGTAGTAGGGTATAATTCAATTTTATGGCTATGTCTATTTGATAAGTATTGATTATGATCTAGTTACAGAGAAGAAAGGAAGACTGAAATATTGCCAATAAATTTGGTTCATGGGGGTAGTAAATTTTTATGTCCGATGAGAAGCCAAATCTCTACTTGAAGACCTTTAAATAAGAAATAAATTCTCTGGGGCACTTGAGAGTGCAATTTTCTGCCACTGTGCATTCCCTACAACCTTGATGCTATCCTAGCACAAGAGAGGAAATTTGGTTGGCTCAGAAATTAAAAAAACAAACAAACAAACAAAAAAAACAGGTTGTTAAATGTGGTTTGCTCTGTTGGTGCAAATCTGTTCATTCATTTGTTTTTAACCTAGAACTGGGAGAACTAATGGATAACTATTCATGGTAGAAGTAATGGAGACCAGAAATAGTACAAGCATTGTTCTAGGGATTTCCCCAGAAGTATTTGGAGAGATACAAAATAAATAATATGTTGTCCATTTATGTAGCATGTACATTTTTTTTATTGTACTCACACTCATTTTCATCCTTAAAAATACTTCTAAATCACTTTTTGAAATTTGGTAGGTATTTGTGAGCAGCTTCCCCAAATTTAGGTCATTTGTAATGGAAAGGCAATATGGTGATTTAAGAGGAAATCTTGCCAGGTGGAAAATAAAAACACTAATTTGGTAATTAGTAAAAAATACTTAAATTGCTCTTTTTAACTTAAATGCTTTGGTATTTGATAGAAGCAATTTTATGAGTGAATCCGCCTATGTAACCAAGGCAGATGGTATGAGCGTGGAATGATCCATTCAGGTGACACCAGTCTTTCTCTCTAGTTTGGCTGTCCATCACCTTCTCCCATTGACCCTCTGAAGCTCAGTGATAAATCTAGGAATCGTGATTTCTCTGAATGTACAGTAAGTTAGACTACACTTAATACCACTATGGAGCATGTTTGCTGCATAGGAACAATTTTATTTTCATTCAGTCAGCAGGCAACTTACTTGGCTCAATTTGTTATTTCAAACTGCTCCTTGAATGTAATATTAAATATGAATTCAAATTGGTAGAATAGGAATTTTCTATTGATACTATTGTGAAGTATACATACTAGTACACTCACATACATATGAATAATAGTATATCAATAAGCAAAACACTAAAGAACCCTCAAGTTTTAGACTACATAGAGTAGAGAAATAATGTTAGGTTGTATCAAAGAGTTGGTTAGAGGGTTAGGGCTGGTGTTGTTGACTCTAACTCTTACCAGGGAAGAAATTACCCTAAGAGTTGCAAATATTTTTTCTCCTAAGCATTACACAATAAGAAAAGGAAGGATTACATAACAGAGCATAGAAGAAAATTTGTTACAAACTATAGTTCTACACTGTCGCTCTTACTGTTTCTTTTCTTATGTATCTTAATTGGAGTTCCCAGAAAAATCCATTTCTGTGTAACCTGAACAATTTAAATAAATGCAGGCCATTGACAGGATTTCTTTTTATCACAAGATTATTTTCTAAATTTATTAAAATCTCTGGGCTTTATATTATAAGCAAGATGATGCATAGTTCAATAGTTCAAATTTAGTTTTATAGTCCACAAATTATAGGTTTTTAGTGATATAATTTGAGAAGAACAGAGAGCAATTTCTGTGCAAATTTCTGGTCACCTTTGATAGAAGCCTATTAGGAAGGTTATTTCAACAGTGCAGGAGATCTTGAAGTAGAGTTGTAGAAATAGGTATGAAGAGAAATATATTTGTGTGTCAAATATTTAAGTGCAAAAATATTCACATTGATAAACCTTGGATGGGGGATGAAAGAAGGCAATTATTAAGGATGCCTCTTAGGTCTCCGGGTTATTTATCATTGTCTCTTTTAAAAACGGAATTTCTCATGAACACACATGCATCACATATTAGTCCTGCCTTTTAAATCTGTTTTCTGGTAACCATGCTTTTCTCACACTCTTTTGTTTTCCCTCCTAGTTTTACTTTAATTTTAGTTCCTTTGTTTGCAGATTTATAATTCTAATCCTATTTTCATTTAATGGGTAACTAACTTTTTATTTTTAACAAATAGATTTTAATGTCTTTTTTTACTATTTCTATTTGCAGGCAAAGACAAAACCTTTATAATAATCTTACTCATCTTGCTTACTGATATTTTAAAATCTATTGTAGCAATCTAGAGTTTGTTTTTTCAGATTAAAACTTTAAAAGGCATCTTTTTTCAAAATATTTTCTTAAAAATTCAATAAATCTTCATAATGAAATTATAAAAATAGCTTACTTTAAATCTATGTTTTATCTACATTGTCCACAATACTTTTATGCATATCAAGTTGTAGATCCCTTTCCTTTTTTTCTCTCCTCTCCTATAAATGGTAAGATTCTACTGGACAGACTGTTCGCCATGTTTACACAGTGTTAAATTTGATAAGCCCCAAACTGGTAAATATTGAACAGTCAATACTTGGTTGAATAGAGAAATAAAATCAGGAGTACTTTAATAGAGGTATAGTTTTGAGTTCTTATATGTTAAAAGATAAATCTGATGTTCACAATACTCTTCTTTAGACCTATGTAAACATGTTTTTTTTTTTTTCTCTCTCTCCTTTTGGTCATCTTCATTACAGAAGGTAAGATATTTAATGGGAGACAGATTAATTTATCTTTGGAAATACATGGTTTTAAAATATTGATGCTTACAAAATTACCTTTTAATCCCAATTTTTAAAATCCTAATTCTTTTAATCAGAATATATTTAAATAAGGATAATAATATTTATTTTTAAAGGAAGTGCAACTATAACTTGATAAATTTTTCAATTAAAAAATTAAGTTTTCCTTTAGGTCAAGGAACTAATCTTCTAAAATATATTTGGGTACTTGTTTCAGATAGATTTTGAACCTTTCTCCAGGACTATAGAATCAGAATATCTGAGGTATAACCAATAAAATCAATTTATTTTTAACTAGCCACAAGTTGATTATACTTTTCTATGAAGTTTGAGAATCACCATTGTAGGTAATATCAAGATAAAGAAAATGTAGTTTCTACATTAAAAAAAAAAACAAAGCAGACTTCCGGCCAAGATGGAGGCATAGGTGGACACACTGTGCCTCCTCTCACAACCAAAATTAAGGACAACAAATATTTAGAAACAAGAAAACAACCAGAACTGATAGAAAATTAAACTGTACAGAAGTCCAACAACCATTCATCCAGACCAGTAAGAGGAATGGAGTCGTGGCAGGAAAAAGTGGACGTGCAGACATGGGCACACAGGCAGTAGCGGCTGGCAGTTCCCGGGTGCACAGGCAGCGGCTGGCGGACCCTGGGCACGGGGTGGCAACTGTGAAGACCCAGTGAGGCCGCACAGGGCAGCTGGCTGACCAGGTGGTCCCACATTTGTGCGTGCAGACAATCCAGGTGAAGAGGAAGCGGCAGAAGGCACTGGAATCCAGGAGAGAGAGGAGCAGGCACCATTGTACCCTGTCGGACCTTGCCCCCACATGCAGCATCATAACTCAGTGACTGGGGTGCCCCGCCCTGGAGAACACCTAAGGCTCCACCCCTCACTACGTAACAGCCATGACCAGACCAAAAACAAAATAAAACAAACAAACAAAAAAAAAAAAAACACCAAAAATCCAAAAATGGCTCAAACTGGAGAACAAATGAAAGCCCCAGAGTCAATTTCTCTAAGCCATGAAGAGATAGCCAACCTATCAGATGCACAGTTCAAAGCCCTGGTGATCAGGATGCTCACAGAATTGGTTGATTTTGCTCACAAATTAGATGAAAAAATGCAGGCTACAATATGTGAAATGAAGGAAGATGCATGGGGAACCAATAGAGATGGGAGGAAAACTGGGACTCAAATCAATGGAGTGGACCAGAAGGAAGAAACAAGAATTCAAAAAATGAGGAGAGGCTTAGGAACCTCTGGGACATCTTTAAACATCACAACATCCGAATTATAGGGGTACCAGAAGGGGAAGAAGAAGAGCAACAAGTGGAAAACTTATTCGAACAAATAATCAAGGAGAACTTCCCCAATCTGGCAAAGAAAAGAGACTACCAGGAAGTCCAGGAAGCTCAGAGAGTCCCAAAGAAGTTGGACCCAAGGAGGAACACACCAAGGCACGTCATAATTACATTAGCCAAGATTAAAATGAAGGAGAGAATTCTAGAAGCAGCAAGGGATAAGGGGACAGTCACCTACAAAGGAGTTCCCATCAGACTGTCAGCTGATTTCTCAAAAGAGACCTTGCAGGCAAGAAGGGACTGGAAAGAAATATTCGAAGTCTTGAAAAGTAGGGTCCTACATCCAAACTTGCTCTATCCAGCAAAGCTGTCATTTAGAATCAAAGGGCATATAAAGCACTTCTCAGATAAGGTCAAATTCAAGGAGTTCATCATCACCAAGCCCTTATTATATGAAATGTTAAAGGGACTTATCTAAGAAAAAGAAGATAAAAATATGACAGTGAAAAGACAACAAACTCACAGCTATTAAGAACCACACCTAAAACAAAAGCAAACTAAGCAAACAGCTAGAACAGGAACAGAAACGCAGAAATGGAGATCACATGGAGGGTTAGCAACAGGGGTGTGGGAGGAGGAGAGGGGGGGAAAAGGTACAGAGAATAAGTAGCATAGACGGTGGGTAGAAAATAGACAGGGGGAGGGCAAGAATAGTGTGAGAAATGTAGAAGCTAAAGAACTATGACACATGGACAGGACTAAAGGTGGAGAATGTGGGTGGGAGAGGGTGTGCAGGGTGGAGGGGAATAATGGGGGAGAAATGGGACAACTGTAAAGGCATAATCAATAAAATATATTTTAAAAAAGAAAAAAGCAAACAAACAAACATAAAAGAAAGATTTCTGCCAGGTGGAATGAAAATAATTAATTTAACAATAATTGGGAACAAAAGACATATAAACTACCAAATTTTGCTGAAAATTGAACTACTTTAATTTTTGCCTTCAAATTTTACTCTGGCATTAGTGCTTTCACTTTGAAATTGCATTCCAATGACTTTCTTCAAAATCCCAGAAAGAGATAGTTTTAGGTATAAATGCATTCCCAAAAAAGATTAAATAGATATGTATATACAAAAAGAGGCAATTCTCTCTCTCTCTCCCTCTCTGTATCTATCGCCTGCTTATCTGATTTTTTATTTTAAAAGAAAATTTGAGCATGTTGTTTGCATGAAAATGTATTCATCGTTTTACAGTCAGCCTCATTTTTCAGGGATGGCCTTCTGACCACCCTATGAGGCCACTCAGGACTCCGTAGAAGATGGTGGTCATTTTCTTTTTTCTTTTTAAATTTTTTTCATTATTTTTTAAATCAGTATTTTTTTAATTGTTGATATTGTACAGTTTTCTGTCTTTTACTCCCCCCCAGCCCACCGTCCTAGCCCTCCCCACCTCCCTCCCATTTCGACTCCCCATAGTTTTTGTCCATGTGTCCTTTACACTTGTTGCTCTAAACCGTTCCCCTTTTTCCCTGAAATTCCCTCCCCTCTCCCCTCTGGTCACTGTCAGACTGTTCTCAAATTCAGTGTCTTTGTTTATATTATGCTTGTTTGTTTGTTTTGTTGATTAGCTTCCTGTTAAAGGTGAGATCATATGGTATTTTTCTTTCACTGCCTGGCTTATTTCGCTTAGCATGATGCTCTCCAATTCCATCTATGCTGTCGCAAAGGGTAGGAGCTCCTTCTTTCTTTCTGCTGCATAGAATTCCATTATGTAAATGTAAGATGGTGGTCATTTTTAGACAGTTACATGCCGTATAGCCCTAAGTTGTTTCTATTTTAAGTGAATTCATATTGAGTTAGTTACTAGTGGTCAATATGCTTTTTTATAAATGTATAAATTTACAGGGGTTGATTATTTTTATCTTTTCATTTAAGTCAGAACTATACAAGTGAAATTTTTTTTATAAATGAGCCAAAGTGTTGAGCTTAAAAATAGAGATATTTGACTGCACTACCCTAGATCTAAATTTAAAATATTTAATTTTGAAAAACAATTTAAATTTTTATAGAAATTTACTAAATCTTGATAAATATCCCCTCAAGAATATAATTCACCAATTTATTTATGTTATGACAGAATTTTAAAACATGCCATCTTATTTTTCTGCTTTTTGGATTTGTTGATAATATCTTAAGATAGAGTGAATTTCCTACTAAAAATATGACTTCACAGAATTTGGTTTTAAATTTACTTTCATAAGTATTTCTAGTGAAGAGATGTATAGTCAGTCCTTAAACTCTCTTTTCTAATGTAATGTGTTATATGTATATACTCCTGATATTATTTCTCTTGCCTCAGTAAGGCAATAAACGTTGAGTTTGTTTTTCACATGTAAAGAGGCATTTAGTATTATAGGTTATTTGTGCTGAAAATGATCCTTATGATCATTTAACTTCTTCACTTCATTGTATTATTGAAAAATATATTTGAGTTATCCACAAGATGACAGGCATTATAAATACAAAGAATGATCCATTGAATCCTACAGAACTCCGGAGGAAAACCATAAGAAAAATAAGACCAAATGCTGTGAAGTGAATCGTTAGAATCTAAACTCACCTCCAGTGTGTCATACTTTTCACAGCCTCTTTACGGCTGTGTACAACTGCTTGAATCTGAAATGCAACTGTGCCTGAGGAAGACAAACCCAAACCATCTGAAAACATGGACTTATTGAGACACATAATTATCGATCTATTACAAACAGAAATTATTCATTAACATTGTCTTACTGTCAATGTTGTCCATACTGCCAAATTAGAATAAGATATAGCTAATCAGTAGCTGTATATAAGAATCTGCATTAGCCTGAGGAGTAATTTCTTAGTGCAACTCAGTAGTTTCCAAACTGGTGGTGCACATGATGATGTCTAAGAAAACATAGTGAAAACCATCTACTTCTATTTATGTTATCTAAGTATAATAAATCAAACATCTCTAATAATTAATATTCATTGACACTGGCAACCTCCTTCATCCCTGTGTTGTTGTTGTTTGTAACCCACACTACACCTGTTTGTGTTCCCTTCCTCTAGGTTAAATAAAATATTTGGTAAATCGCCTGTGGCCCATGTTTTACCGTAACCAACATAGACTGTTTTAGCCGTGGGTGTGCTTCTGACTCTCATCTCTCATCATCACCAAGCCCTTATTATATGAAATGTTAAAGGGACTTATCTAAGAAAAAGAAGATTAAAAATATGACAGTGAAAAGACAGGAAACTCACAGCTATTAAGAACCACACCTAAAACAAAAGCAAACTAAGCAAACAGCTAGAACAGGAACAGAACCACAGAAATGGAGATCATATGGAGGGTTAGCAACAGGGGTGTGGGAGGAGGAGAGGGGGAAAGGTACAGAGAATAAGTAGCATAGATGGTGGGTAGAAAATAGACAGGGGAGGGCAAGAATAGTGTGAGAAATGTAGAAGCTACAGAACTTATGACACATGGACATAAACTAAAGGGGAGGAATGTGGGTGGGAGGGGTGTGCAGGGCGGAGGGGAATGATGGGGGAGAAATGGGACAACTGTAATAGCATAATCAATAAAATATATTTTTAAAAAAAGAAAAAAAAAACACTGAGGAAAAAAGTGTGTTTCTTCTCCTTTTCCTCCCCTCTTAAACATACAAGAGTAGGCTTCAGATGAATTTTTGATTTTCTGTCATAATGCAGGCCATGAAGAGTTTGAGTAACATAATTGATCTGAAAGTGAGGCCCCATCTGTTAACTTCTCACATAGGATGTTTATCTTCAAAGCTGAAAATTCTTAGGAATGGATATATAACTATCCTGAGATACAACTGAGTATTCAAAATGTAAATAAAGTAATTTATCTAAAAGAAATGGCTGGAAACATGGGGATATTTAAGAAAATGTGGTGTTTTTATAATAAATGCTTGATAACAACATTAAAAATTTTAGAAATGTATATTAAGCTACCTAACTTGAAAATGCACATTGAAAAAAACTTACCTAAAATTAGTCATACTATGTATTCAAAACTTTAATAAAGATTAATTTAAAAATAATTTATTTTCCCAAAACTATAGTAAAAAAATCATATTACTTATAGCAGTCCTTCTTGAATCAGTTATTTGGAGAGAGCTGTAAGATCCCACACTTGTGTGTATCCTCATAAGACTAGGACTGCTAAGACCTCAACTTTCTTCTATTTTTAAGTATTTGGGTTTATACCAGATCTGTTATCCATTTTTGTTTCTTAAAGTTTTCCTTTAATTTAAAGCCATTGTGCAGTAGAGGACAGTCTATCAGATTTAAATACTTACCTGAATACATTTTTTTCTCAACAGTTTAAGATAAATAGGTATTTGACATACTTAACGTACATAATAAATGGGTCATGATGGCATTTATTACTCACATTTACTTGTAGTTACAAATGTACATTAAAATATCCACACAGATTGTTGCAAAGAAAATAAAGACTTTAAAAAAATCAATAAAATGTAAATTGGGTGTTTTACTCTGTTTCTCTTGGAAAGAACTAATGTTAAATTTCTTGGCTATTTGAGAAGAATGTGCTTTAAGCATTCTTTCTGATTTCTATTTTGTGTCTCAATTTTCTACATTTTGGTGTGAAATTCATTATTCAAAAATGCTAATGTATTTTGAAGAAAGACACCTGCCCTAAACAGCACAGACTGCTAGATTTCATGTCCAGGTGTGCTTTCTGAAGGTTTCCTGGTAAACAGCACTGTGCCCCAGGGAACTTTTGGGGCAGGCTGGGAAGTTCCTTTGGCTTTGCTGGAGAGGCTCTTGTTATCCATGGTTATGCCACTCACCTTGGCAGTCACTGCGCAGTGTTGAGACTTCAAAACTGATGCCTGCTAGTCCAGTGTTAACCTTTGTGATAATTATTTTGACATTCATATTTGGAACCACTCTTGTTTTCTTTATTCAGGGCATATTGGCACCATGTCAGGTAACCCACAGCAAGCAATTTCAGGAGCTGTTCTTATTTGTGTCTCCCTCAAGCTTGCTTAGATTTATTGTGGCCTATGCCTCTGTCATACTCCCAAGGCCCCATACACTGGTTACTGGGACTGCTCACTCTTCTCAAGACCCTTGGATGTTTCCCCAGGGTCTCAAAATAATATTTTGGTATTTCACCTATTCTGTATCAAAACCAGACCATCATAAATATGTTCAGAGTTAGATAAAATGCACCTAGTCATTTCCAGGTGACATCATAAAGTACAAATACTTGTCCCTTATTTGTCCATATATACTTGTCCATAATGAACAAGAAACACTTGTCCATTATTTTATTGATTATATACAAAAGAATTTATGTGTGAACAGAAATAATAATGTATTTATTTTGATTGAGTAATTGCAGAAAGTTCTCTAAATTATCAAAAGTTCCTTACTCCATACAAAGGAAGTATGGTTAGTACATAAAATTTTAACTTCTTTTTAAGCTTGAAGTCTTAAGATGATGATGGTTTCAGAAGTAAGCACTTATTCACAGCAATGTCTCAAACTGTTAACACTGTCACTCTCAAAGTTCACAAAATTTGCATCAACTTTCATTACTTATAATTTGAAATAATTAAGAGCTATATAAAGGTGAAACAGAACCTGATCATACTTTTTATTCATTTATTATATTTACTGTCTTCTCTTTTTCAATGATTTATTCTCATTTCATGTGTTTGCTGTGTTCTACCTAGAAACCTCCTCTCCCTCTAGTTTATCTTTCTCCCTATTGTGTATCTACTCTTCCCCAAAATAATTTTCATATTTACATCTGATAATGAGAACAAGTAGAGTAGAAAATTATACAAAACATGAATTTTAAACTTTATGGTCTCAGAAATTATGAGCAAGCATTTCACTTTACATGGGCTTGTTTTAAACCCAGACTGATTTAAAATGCTTTTTTTCAGGGAAGTATTTTAATGGGGGCACATCAGATCAGGTGCAGAGTTCAAAGAATTCTCTACCCAAATGACTGTGTCAGAAAGAGAGAAGGTGTGACAATGTCCACATGAGACCTTTTTCACCTTCACTGAACCTGGAAATATGAAGACAGAGAAGTGCAGTTCTAAGAAAATATATATGATGTGCTTTGTTCATTTTTCTTCACATTTCACCACAAAAATTTTCACAGGTTAAGTTCCAACTCATAAAACTGTCATTTCAAGCTAGATTTTATGAAATGTTCCCAATTCACTTGTGTATAATTTGTATGCATACTTGCCAGAGATACAATGGAAATTATTTAAAAAGAATAAAATTTGAGAGGCATCATGCATTTCCTAAGTTTTAGACCATTAGGTCATTGTAGTGATTGCTAAAAAAAAATGCACTGCAGAAAAATATTAATACAGAAGCAAGTAAAGTATAACCATTGGTGCCACATTGCCTGGATTTATATCCCAGCTCCACCACTGTCTAGCAAAAAATCAGATAATAATAACACTTATCTGTGTATTGTTTTTGAGAATAAAGTCCTCAGTATAACGTAAGTTCCTCAGAAGTGTGCCTGGCTTAGAGGAAGGATAGATCCATCAGTCTGTACAACTCTTTGGGGCCCGTTCATGTTGAACATGCTCTGAGAAGTGCCGGCTAGAACACAGGGTAGTTTGTGAGCAGAGCCCCTTGACCCTGCGCTACACAACAGTCCCGTGTAGCATAATGCAAATTAGCTGGGATTATTGTATGATTTGGGCAAGGATGACTATACTCTCACTTTGTCCAGGACAATGTCAGTTTGTATACCTTCCTAGAAAAAAGTAATAATAACAACCTCTTTCATTCTTGGAATCCATTTATTTAAGCCTATTTAAAAGACATTTTCTAGTCCACATGTTTAATGAAAAGTATTTTACTTTTGTTTAATATCTATGGATTTAGACTCCATTAATTGTACATGATCTTTTATACAAAGTGGGCATTTTCCCATTGTTGTTACTTTTTGTCTTTCAAATGATTCATATTTTTATTGTATGAAACTCTTGATAGTTATTTTGACATGATCTCAGAATTAATCAACTTGATATTCCATATAAAACACTCATTACTGGATAATTGAAGAATGCACACTACACACTTTCTCAGCATTTCCCAAAGGTTTCAGAGTATCACCCCCATGAAAAGTGATAATTGCATGGAAGTATTTAACTGAAATCTGAGGGATTTGGAGCATTTATAAGAAACCTGGTAACATAACTCATCACATTTTCTTTAAATTATACGATTAGAGGGAATAGAGATTAGCAAAAATATTAAATAACAAATTTATCTAAAACTACTGAACACTATCATTTCATTTTTAAAAGAAAAACTAGAGCTTGTTTTTATGAATATATATATCAGAGTTTACATATAATTCTGAACAAGGTGTTCCAAAACAATATTTTCATTTAATTTCCAGTAACCATTAGTGATAAATCTGACATGAATAGGTAGCGATGAGTGCTTTTAAAACTCTGTATGCACTGGTGTGTGTACGTATGTGTGCTGCTCATCACCAAGATCATCTTTCTCACCATTACTCCAAATTTGGTTGATTTTATTTATTTAAATTGTATGTCAGGTATAAATGTTCTTAAAAATCTAACATTTTATTCTTTTTAAATGTGTTATGTTGAAACATGTAATTTTCTTGTGAAAAAAACTTCAAAATCAATTGGACTTCTCCATATCAATATTTTAAAAGTAATCATAAAGTTTTCTTCAAGAACATGTAGTTGTTATGCTACTAGTCTGCATTTTTAAAATGGGAATTTAATTCTCTAAAGTTAGATTTTTTTCTCCTTATGAATCCATGTCTTTCATTAGCATATGTTAGCCCATGTCCATGGTCCTGTCAATTTCTAATTAAGTTTACTCATGCATTTAAAATTACTTAAGTTATTTTATTTTTGAGGACAATGGTTCAACAAATCTGAAAATGAGAGTCATTTGCAAGTTTCTTTAGCACATGTGATTTTTTACATTAAAAAATAAAGCAACTTTAATGAGATATAATTAATACATAAAAATCTGTACATATTTAATGAATGAAATTTGATGACTTTGGACATACGCATTTACTCTAGAAATCATAACCACAATTAAGGCAATAAATACCTCCCTCGCTTCCAAAAGTTTCCTCTGTCACTTAGTTGTTTTTATTTTTCTTGTGGTAAGAACGCTTAATACGTGGTCTATCTTCTTCACAAAAATTTTAGTGCAAGAAATAGCATTGTTAACTATAGATGCTGTATTTTAAAGCAGAAGTTTAAAACTTACTCATTTTGTATAACTGAAACTTAGAGATAAGTCCCTATTTCCCCCTCCCCCAGCCCCTGGAAACCACCATTTTGCTTCCTGCCTCCATGAGTTTGACTACTTTGGATAACTTCTGTAAGTGGAATCATGCAGTAGCTTTTCTTCTGTGACTAAGTTCTTTGACCTAGCATAATCCTCCAGATTCATTCATGTGGTCTCATATGGCAAAATTCCCTTATTTTTTAAGGCTGAAAAATTTTTGTATGTGCATACAATTGGGTATATAGCCAAAAAAAATGAAAATGAGAATTTTGAAGATATATATAAATTCCATGTTCACTGCAGCGTTGTTCACAATAACTGAGACATGGAAACAACCTAAATGTCCATTGGTGAATGAATGGATAGAGTACACAAACTCTTGACAATATCCTCAGGACAACCAACAACCACTTCTGTGTGAAATATAGGAGTGCTTACATTGGATCTACCTTCTTACATAAAGCTGAATAGAGGTGAGTTTAGCAACCTTGATTCTATTGTATTCAGTAAGTTGATACATTTATTTATATAATTATTCAGACCCATAAGACAATGTGTATCTGTAAGAACATCTCAGTGACTGAAACCATGATTTATTTGAGTACCAGAGTTTTGTGATTGAAGATGTATGTGCATGCCTCCCTGTTCTCATTGTACCAGCACCATTATTGCACACACTTATGCAACTTTCCAAAATATCTCATTTTTTAAGGTCTTCATTTATCACTTCAAAGTTAGTTTTGGCATATTTTTACCGAACGCATATATTTATTTTAAATATTTATTTTCAGGAATCCTATCTAGTGCAATTAACTGTGCACAAGGACTAGCATCTTTAAATTCCAGCATGCAATAGATACTTAAAGAACCTCTGGATTTATGTGGGCTTTGTCATCTGATATGTTGTCACTTCCTGTTATAAGAGTTTGTTTCAATGGTCACTATTTTATTTGCTAAATTCATATAAAATATAGCTATAAAATTGCAAGTCAGCTGGGAAAATAAGCAATTTTACAACTATGTGAGGTATTTTGAATTTAACTCTTGATTGCAGTATTTTCTTTTTTTAATATATTTTATTGATTATGTTATTACAGTTGTCCCATTCCCCCCTTCGTTCCCTTCCACCATGCACACCCCTCCCACACACATTCCCCCCCTTTAGTTCATGGCCATGTGTCATAAGTTCTGTAGCTTCTACATTTCCCACACTATTCTTGCCCTCCCACTGTCTATTTTCTACCCACCGTCTATGCTACTTATTCTCTGTACCTTTTCCCCTCTCTCCTCCTCCCACTCTCCTGTTGCTAACCCTCCATGTGATCTCCATTTCTGTGGTTCTATTCCTCTTCTCATTGTTTGCTTAGTTTGCTTTTGTTTTAGGTATGGTTGTTAATAAGTGTGAGTTTGCTGGTTTTATACTGTTCATATTTTTTATCTTCTTTTTCTTAGATAAATCCCTTTAACATTTCATATAATAAGGGCTTGGTGATGATGAACTCCTTGAACTTGACCTTATTTGAAAAGTGCTTTATCTGCCCTTCCATTCTAAATGAAAGCTTTGCTGGATAGAGCAATCTTGAATGTAGGTCCTTGCCTTTCATGACTTGGAATATTTCTTTCCAGCCCCTTCTTGCCTGGAAGGTCTCTTTTGAGAAATCAGCTGACAGTCTGATGGGAACTCCTTTGTAGGTGACTGTCCCCTTATCCCTTGCTGCTTCTAGAATTCTCTCCTTCATTTGAATCTTGGCTAATGTAATTATGATGTGCCTTGGTGTGTTCCTCCTTGGGTCCAACTTCTTTGGGACTCTCCAAGCTTCCTGGACTTCCTGAAAGTCTCTTTTCTTTGCCAGATTGGGGAAGTTCTCCTTTATTATTTGTTCAAATAAGTTTTCCACTTGTTGCTCTTCTTCTTCCCCTTCTGGTAGCCCTATAATTCGGATGTTGGAACATTTACAGATGTCCTGGATGTTCCTAAGCCTCTCCTCATTTTTTTGAATTCTTGTTTCTTCCTTCTTTTCTATTTGGTTGTTTCTTTCTTCCTTCCTTCTGGTCTACACCATTGACTTGAGTCCCAGTTTTCTTCCCATCTCTATTGGTTCCCTGTGTATTTTCCTTCATTTTACTTATTGTAGCCTTCATTTGCTCATCCAATTTGCAACCAGAATCAGAATCCAGAACTAGTTCTGTGAGCATCCTGATCACCAGGGCTTTGAACTTTGCATCTGATAGGTTGGCTGTCTCTTGGTCACTTAGATGAATTGGCTGTGGTGGTTTGATTTGTTCTTTCGTTTGAACCATTTTTTTTTTCTTTTTTTGGTCTGGTCATGCCTGTTATGAGGGGCGGAGCCTTAGGTGTTCACCAGGGTGGGACAACCCTGTTGCAGAGTAGTGACGCTGTATGTGGGGGTGGGGTCAGAGAGGGAACAATGGCGCTTGCTCTGCTCTCTCTCGGATTTCAGTCCCTTCTGTGAGGTTGGGATTCTCTCCTGGCACTTCAACGCCACCCCCCCCACATGTTTTCAATCGGTGCTTTTAGGCCTTATTTCCTGGCATTGGGGCCCTGGGCTGCACAGTCTGTCTCACTGCTGATTTTTGCCTGGTTTATCTGCTCATGAATGTGTCACTGCAGTCAGCCGCCTTGTGCGCCTTGTTGGGTCTGCTTGTTGCCTCCCCATGCCTGCTAACCACCGCCTGTGCACCTGGGTTGTGCCAACCGCCACCTGTGCATCTGGAACCAGTAGCCACTGCTTTTTCCTGCCACAATCCCTCTCCGCAGGCCGTCGACTCTGCCCCTCTTACCGGTGTGGGTGAATCGTTGTTGGACTTCCGTACAATTCAATTTTCTATCTGTTCCGGTTGTTTTTTGGGTTCTAGATTTTGTTGTTTTTAATTTTGGTTGTGAGAGGAGGCACAGTGTGTCCACCTACACCTCCATCTTGGCCAGAAGTCCTGATTGCAGTATTTTCTAAATAGTTGGTTGAATTGATCTCAAAATGTAGTAACTGATCTTAAAGAAGCACAGTGCTTCTTAATTTAAAATTACAAAAGAAAACTGAAATGAGTTCAACTTCTTTTTTGGGGGGTAAGGTTCTGGTAGACTGATTGCCATCATTGTATTATTTCATAATATTTTCATGTAGATAGATCTCTTACACTAAAGAAGAGAAACATACAGAAAAATCTAAACTAAATTTGAGATAATCCTCATATAATAACCATTATCCTGATGTGCAGTATAGGAAATATATTAATTTTCATTTAATTCAAAACTATAATTATATTTAAAATAACATAAATTTATGCCCATGTAATAACTGTTTTTGATAAAGTAATTTTCTTAAGTTGTGAAGGTTGCTTTTGTGAATTATTAAATTTAATCACTCTTGATTATTATTTTTCTAAACTCTATGCGGTGTTTTGGCAAACAAGCAGTAATTCCTAGCATAATTCCACCATGCTCAAGAATTTAAGTTACTGTTAACTTCAAAAGCCAAAAATCAGTCCTGGCTGGTGGAGCTCAGTGGATTGAGCATGGGCTGTGAACCAAGGGGTCACCGGTTTGATTCCCAGTTGGGGCATATGCCTGGGTTGCAGGCCAGGTCCCCATTGGGGGACACATGAGAGGCAACTACACATTGATGTTTCTCTCCCGCCCTTCCCCTCTTGAAAAAAATAAATAAATAAAATATTTTTAAAAAATCTCTTTAAAAAACAGCCCAAAATCAACCAATAGCACCATAACTAATTTTATTCTATATCGAAATATCTAATGTCAAATACAACCACTAATGCTGTTAATAAAGGTATAAAACATACATTCTCTACCAAAATATTGTGAAAATTTTAGAAAGCCTTAAATCAAAATATGTACTAGATGTTTTACATTCATAAGAAAACTAAGTTTGCTATCTAACTCACATTCAATGTAACAATTACACTTTCTTCATGTTTCAAGAAAGAAGTCAAGTTGAGGTCTTGTGAACTCTTAGACCAGAACATTCTGACTCCTGGGGCTATGCATTAAATCTTTTATTATCAGATAAGAAATACTAAATGTAAGTATGTTACAGAATGATTCATACAAATATTTTCCTAATATTATTATAAGTATTAGAAAATTTTCAGTGGTTGTTAGAATGATTTAAAATACTTTATTACCATAAAAATTTATAAACATTCATATTTCATTTCACATTATATTAATTTGTGGCTCACCTCAAGGTCATTTAACACTTAATTTTGAAGCTTTGTATTGCATATAAGTTGACACAGGTAAGAAGTAACTTAAAAGAAAAAATGGTAAACCTTTACAAGTAAGATATTTTAAGTATTGTATGGAGATTTTTAGTATACACAAATATCCTCAGCAAATCATTCCTCACCGCTCTTTTGACCAGAGTTTTAAAAAGTTTATATTTGTTCTGAGGATAAGTGTTCATCATTGAACAGGAGAGTGACACAGAATATAGAATATCTTTGAATATGTTAATTATAACATTACTAAGAATATGTTTATCCAGGTTCAATACGGACAAGGTGTTTCCACAAAAATGAACATATTTGACCTGGCTGGTGTAGCTCAGTGGATTGAGCGCGGGCCTGCGAACCAGAGGATCGTGGTTCGATTCCCAGTCAGGGCACATGCCTGGGTTGCCAGGCCAGTTCCCGGCAGGGGACATACAAGAGGCAACCGCACATTGATGTTTCTCTCCCTCTCTCCTTCCCTTCCCCTCTAAAGATAAATAAATAAAAATCTTAAAAAAAAAAAATGAACATATTTGAGCCCCCCAAAATCTTGTGAGGCAGATCTTATACAGAAGGGGAATAGATTCAGAGTAATTAAAAGAATTTCACTAAATTACATAGCTCATGAGATGAAAATATACTCTGAATTTTTAAAGTTTTCCTGAATTCCACATAACCTCACGTTTTTTAAAGGTGGCTTGATGGATGAGATAAATTCTCAATAAGATTAAGTAGCAGCAACTATTAACTATGGAGAATTCTGAAAGTGGTGCTTGCTTACCTTAAACTCACCATGGCAAAGGTATTTGGGTCAAGTTTTGTTGGGATAATACATTTTCTAATAAAAAATAGTAAAAAATAATAAAGAGATGTCACCTTTTTTCAATAGGTTTCACAATTCAGGATTGTTGCATGGCTGTATTTCCCTCTCCCTAGAATGAATGTAGGTGACACTTAAACCACATTGCTAATACTCTTTGATTGACAAAACTGAGGGAATAGTAAATTAGCATTGTGCATGCATATACGTAACATACTTTAAAATCTATATGTTATAATATAATGTTAAAATGCTAATAAACTTTTCATTCTCGTTGAGTTTAAACAATCTACTAAACATTCTGAAGCATTGCACAGAAAAAAGAGAGGCATAATAGTCAGTGGTCTACAGGTTTCTGCTATAATTCTTTCTACCTTACCCTTGTTACATGGCTCTAACCTCATTTTGATTTTTTGCTTTTATGTTAATAAGTTAACAAACTTCGTGTTCCACTGTCAATCAATGTGATTTTCATCAAAAAATTCATTTCATTTCTTCCTGAGTATTACCACATTTCCTGTTTGATCATTTCAAAACAATTTTTCTAATTATGGGTTTCCCATATGGACTTGTACAGTCCATGTGAAAGAAGATACAGAAAACCATCATCCTCTCCTAAACACATGAAATATTTTTCTCCGTTGATTCACAGAATCATAAATTTCTGATAATTTCTAAAATCACCCTTTACCAGTAATAACAATCATAAAATGAATTCTCTGCTTGCAATTTATAACTATGTTAGGTAGGATAGATAGCAAACAAAGGAGGGAGGAGGAGGGACACATGCCCCACCCATTGACTCAGCAGTGCTTGAAATTCTATATATCTTTCCCATTGTCTGGGAAAAAAAGCCTTTGAAACTGTGCTTTCATCCCAAGGCCTCAAAGGCCCTAAAGTGTCCATAGTGCCTAAAAGAAGAAGCCCATTAATACCTTTGTGTATTCATTTTCCCATCCTGGAAAGCTAGCACTACCTTTGCCTGTCAATCAATATGTAACTTCTTCACCCTCGCCAACTCTAGAAGTCCTCAGGTAAAAAGACTGGGGTTCAGCGCTCTTGACTCTCTTGGCTCTCTGGCTGTCCTGCCTCAGGTTACCAGGCCTTTGGTCACACACACACTTGCCACCCCAACCTTTACCCTTACTTTTGCTGCCCTTACCCTACTCCACCCTGGACTTAGGATTTTCAGCCTCCAAACCCCCATCTTAACCAGGCCTGTTCTCTTCCATAAGAACAGATCACTAATAAACCTTGCTTGCACACTAATAGACTCTCTAATTCTTCCTTTTACCCTTCTTTTCAGTTTCTCCCTCCCTCTTGCCCTCTGGTTATTCTTTATTGCATTGGCAAGAAGTACTGAGTTTCTGGGAGTTTCTCTCATAACACCTAGATGTATGTGTGTGTGTCAGACTTTGATTGGACATAAATTTTTAATTGAGCACAACTACATAGGCTCATGAAAGAAGATATTTACTACATGATGTTTAAACATAAAAACTCATTAATATTTTTAAATTAAAAAACATAATTCTAGCCCTAGCTGGTGGGACTCAGTGGATTGAGCACCGGTCTGAGAACCAAAGGGTCACTGGTTCTATTCCCAGGGAGAGCACATGCCTGGGTTGCAGGCCTGGTCTCCAGCTGGGAGCATGGCAAGGCAACTACACATTGATGTTTTTCTCCCTCTTTTTCTCCCTTCCTTCCCCTCTCTCTAAAAATAAATAAATATTCCACTGTGTAAATGCACCACAGTTTTTTGATCCACTCATTTATTGATGGGCAATTAGGTTGCTTCCAGCACTTGGCTATTGTAAATTGTGTTTTTATGAATATTGGGGTGCATAGGTTCTTTTGAATTGGTATGCAGTAGACAGAAAGAAAGAAAGAAAGAAAGAAAGAAAGAAAGAAAGAAAGAAAGAAAGAAAGAAAGAAAGAGCTCCTCCTCTTCGCAACAGCATGGATAGAACTGGAGAGCATTATGCTAAGTGAAATAAGCCAGGTGGTGAAAGACAAATACCATATGATCTCACCTATAAGTAGACACAATCAACAAAACAAAAAGGCAAGCTAACTATAACCAGAGGCATTGACATAAAGAACAAGCCGACAATAACCAGAGAGGAGGGGGAAAGGGATAATGGTGGAATATAGGGGAAGGGCCATCAAGGAACATGTATTAAGGACACATGGACAAAGCCAAAGGAGGTGGGTTCAAGGGTGGGAGGTGGGGAGGGGTTGAGTGGGGGTGTGGTGGTGGGGCAATGGAGACAACTGTACTTGTGCAACAATAAAAAAATAAAGAAAAAATAAAAATAAATACATAAAACCTTAAAAAACATAATTATATTATTAAAACATTTTACATTATAGTTCTTTACTTAAAATAATCTACAATTACAACTAGAATTATAATTTTTATTATTACTTTTTTATTTATCAATAGTTACATATTCTTTTATGCCTCCATTTCTTTTTGTTTTTCTTTTTATTACCCTGCTGCCTGATAACTATAGTTTGATTACAGTACTGCAGTAGTAAAACTAGAACATAGGCTTTTTATAGAGATTCTATTATTTTTTAAATTTGAAATTATATGTAATAATATTTCTGAGAGTGAGCAATACCTTTTTGTTTTTACCAATGAAAGGTCATTGTGTGATCAGACATCATTCAAGCATATAGAAATGCTGTAGCATTCAAAAAGAAATGAAAACATGAATGGAGAATTTTCTAACACATTTTTGAAAAGCAAGCTTAAAAATGTGGACATAAGGTGTTGATTTTTTTGGTAATTTTTTCATCAATATTATAACAATTATTTTGTGCTATGTATAGATGGCTAATTATTCAGAGGACCTGATAAAGCAACATAGATTGTGAAAATAAAGATAAAAAGAAAGCATCTAAATTCCCAGGCCAGTATTTTCTAGGCACTATTGACAGACAGAAGGAATCAGAGGAAGATGCAATAAAAATAGAGGTAAAAGCCTCATTTTGGATAGGACAGGAAATAAAGGAAATAAAATATGAAGTTGCTAGTCAGCTCAAACATCAACATACCTTCATGAGGGCAGGGGATTCTACATGTTTTCGTCATGGGCATATCTCGAGTACCCACAGCAAAGGAGACACACAATACATATTAAATGAATTGGAGAGTTAGTGGGTAAGAAATAGCTGTCGGTGCTTGCTTCATTTAAGTCAGGAGATAAAATTCAAAAGAACAAAGGAAATAAAAAATAGTAGCCAAATATGAACCCAGGTAACAACCCAGGTAACCGACTATTTTCAAAGTAACCTGAGTAAAACTAGCCATTAAAGAGGGAAGACTCTCCTGACTAAATACCGTTATTAGATGATTTCAGTTTTTTGACTGTATGTCTATCTATCTCTCTTCCATTCACATTCAAGTTTCATTGTTCCTAATGCAGATGAACTTCACTTTACTTGTAACTCCTAAAATAGTTTTAAGAACCTAGCCTGAATGGAGGGAGGGGTAGCCATGGGGTGGAAATATTTGTTTTAATATACTGAATGTGGTGACCCAGATTGACAATTTTCAATTATTCATACAATGAAAGCAAAACTATTCACCCTTTTGACCTTATGACATATTAGGTCTGAGGCACCCTACAGGCAGTGACCAATTCAGATTTGTTTAATGTCTCACTTATGCTATGGCATTTCTGGAGGTGAATAAGTAAGCAAACAAAGGACTAAAACCTTCCCACCTTTCTGAGATAAAATTCTTTTCTGTTATAGAAAGACTACAAAAGTCTGCAAGTTATAGTTCTCTCAGATGGGCAGAAAATATGTTCTGTAGTTACTGTAGCTACTCTCAGGTCACAAAGAATATCCCCAAACAGTTATCTTGAATCTCAAACTCCAGTCAATATGACAACTGAGGAATGACATTTGAAATCTTTCACTCAAGAGGAAGTAACTCAGTGACCTCTTCTTTCATCCAGTCTGCTTTCCTATAAATCAGAGTGAAACCACTTCATGATGTCTGCAACTACTGAGAAAGGAATCCTGTTACTCAGTATCATGAGGGATCATCATTCCCTTCACCAAGTTTATTCTTAGTTTTCTGCAGTTGCACCTTGGCCAGGCCCAATTACACAATAAAATAAATAGTGTTGGGATACTTACAATTTTAGCACATCTAGGACTTTCTTTGACCATAATGCAAGCTTTTTATTGTTGGTACTTGTTATCTTCTTTGTTCTCTAATGTATCCCTTGTTCTTAGAACAATGACATAATATGTGTCAGAAGTATTTGCTAAAAGAAGGATCACAAGCAAAGCCTTGTATATTGATATGGCCTTATCTCCCAGTGATAAGGAAATGAGCCTGCTTACTTCACTTTCTTATCCTGTAGTCCCTCACTAACCACTTAACTCAGGCTTGCCTCCAGAAAAAGTAGGAAGGCCCTCAGAAGTGAGTCCATATATTTGAAACTTATCTTGTTGTTGCTGGTCAAGTAACTAAAGTGAAAGTGCCCCACCACCTTTGAACACAGGTCAGTAACCTCTGTCCACGTCCACCCCACCCCATTTTCTTGCTCTTCAAGAAGTAAACAAAGTTGCAATTCCTTTCATCCATTGCTTAAAAGCAATGATACCACCAAATACTTGCAGGGAACAGAACCTATCTCAACATAGTGCCTAACACAGATATGGTGCTCACAAATATTTGATGAAATAATCAAAAGCATATTGTATATGCCTAAGTCTTATTGCTCATGACAATTCACAAATTTGGCTAGCATTAGCCGGGAAAAAAAAAAAAAAAACGGCGTTTGCAAAGAACTGCATTTGCCAGATGCAAAAGTCAGTAATATATCAACTGTGAGACATGACAGAAGCCCTCTGGGATACTATTGATGGGAAACTGGATGTGGTTAAGACGATTAGGTAAGTGAAAAGATAAGCCTCTATGTGAACACTGCAAAATGAGGGACGTGTAAAATCAAATTCAAAGGTGGACCGAGCCCCTTAGTCCAGAGAGGACACGGCACCTGATTAGGAAGGAAATAATGTTAAGTCTCCTTAGAGTGTACGAATTTGCATACAGGGGAAGAAGAAGGGCATTGCATTAGACGCTGGTTACATTAGTGTCATGCCGTCTCTAGTTTAGGAAGCCTAGGCACGTTTTCCTTTTTTCTATCTTCAAATGAGTGAATTTTTTTTCTCACCTGAGGGCCTTTGGCACCAATTTCCTTTTTTCAGGAATGCAGTTTGCTCCCCTCCTTTCTCCTTGATTCACACCAGTTTCCTCTTAGTTCTCAGCTGAAAGTGTATTTACGCAAAACTCCCCCTCTCCCGCTCACCCCAGAAAACCACTGCTCTCACGCTGATCAGGCCAGCTTCTTCTACAGTACACTTTGGTAGCATTTAATAATCTTCATGGGACATTTGTCATGACTGTAATTAAATACAACAATTAATTTGAATTTATTATTTATGGTCTTAATTGATTTATGACTAGACTGTTAACTCCATGCTTCAAGCGATTTTATCCTCCAAATCAGCAACTAGCACAATAACTTTAGCAAAGGGCACCAATTAAAATCTTATTAAATTACTAAACAAGCATTGAGTTTCCTAAGGTATAGGTCCAAAGATGGCAGGGTCCTTAAAAATTCTAATTGATTTGAGTTCCATAACCTCTGAGCTAAAATTTCATAATCTCCTACAGAAATCTTGGGCCTCTTAGATACCACAGACAGCTATGATTTAAGAAGTTTGAAAATTCAAGAAGCCAAATAATTCTTCCCACTAACAACTCTTTACATTTTATTTCCAATAATAGTTGATATACAATATACTAGTTTCCAGTGTACAACATAGTGGGGAGATATATATATATATAATAAAATCTTACAAAGTGATCACTCCATATGTCTAGTGCCCATGTGACATTACAATAATATTGACAATCCATATGCTGCAGCTTCCATCCCAGTGACTATTGTTATAGCTGTTTTAAAACTAGCAATTTGTACTTCTTAATCCCTTCTACCTTTCTCACCCATCCCTCCTACCTCCATCCTATCTGGCAACTACCAATTCATTCTCTGTGTGTATGAGTTTGTGTCTATTTTATTTATTCTGTTTTTTTTTTTAGATTCAATATATAAGTGAAATTACATGGCATTTGTCTTTCCTCGTCTGACTTATTTCAATTAGTATAGATCCTCTAGTTCCATATATGTCACAAATGGCAAGAGTTCACTCTTTTTTATGGCTGAGTAATACTCTGTTGCTTATATAAACCACTTCTTTATACATTGCCCTATTGATGGACACTTAGGTTGCTTCCATATCTTGGCTATTGTAAATAATTCTGCAGCCAATTTAAGGGTGTGTATATCTTTTTGAATTGGTGTTTGGGGTTTCTTCAGATATGTATCTGGAAGTAGAATTGCTGGGTCATATGTTCTATTTTTTAATTTTTTAAGAAACTTCAGTACAGTTTTTTCTTAGTGGCTGTATCAATCTATATTCCCCACCAACAGTGCACAATGGTTCCTTTTACTCCACATTCTCATCAGTACTTGTTATTTGTTTATTTATTAATAGTCATCCTGACAGATGTGAGGTAATACCTTGTTGTGGTTTTAATCTGTATCTCTCTGATGTTTAGTGATGTTGAGCATCTTTTCATGTGTCTGTTGCTATCTGTATGTCCTCTTTGAAGAAATGTCCATCATGTCCTCTGCCTACGCTTTAATGAAAATATTTGGGCTACATGGGACATAAAAGAGCTTACTCATTTAAATTAAAAGATTAAATTTATTTTTCTGTCAAGTAATATTTTATGAATCATAGGTGCATGGAATTGGATAAGCCATAATATATGATTTTTGGTTATCTTTGAGTTATACAGTGATTCCATCCCTATGAATTTATTCTAAGGAAATAATCAGAGAAAACACAAAAATCATGCCTAAATGGTACTTATTTTAGTGTCACCTAATAAATTTTTGTAAGCAACATTTAGAGAAAACTAAAATATTGTGTTACCATGTCATTAAATTTACAAGCATAATGTTAACAAAAATTAATATAATATGTATGAAAAATACAACAAATAAAGTTAAACCATGCTAATATTACTTCTTTTAAAACATATTTCTCTTTCTTGATAAAAGTCTGGAAGGTGGATGTTGGGAAAAGAAGTAGTACTGTTATGTTGAGTTTCGCATGGGAGTTATTTTTATTTTTGTGCCTTTTGTTTGTTAGTAAAATATAATATCTTATATAATAATTCAAGGAGAGGTAACATGTTGAGGAATTAAAAGACCAATTAAACCAAACTGAAATCAGAAATCTGATCCATAACATAAAATATTAATATGTTTAATATAAAAATGAAAAGCATTAGATTGCATTCCATCAGCTGATTTTTCAGTAAGGTGTTTCTCTTTCATCAATAATAGAATTCTTTGTAAAAATCAGTTTTGACTATAAGTTTTTGGGTAATTTGAAAGGTAATGTTATTTTAACATTAATTTAATACTTCAATTTCCTAACATTGAATTTCAATGTTATTTATTGAAATTCAAACTGATAAAATAAGACAATAGCTACCCATAAAACAAATCATGTGGATATGAGAGTCAATAGAGATTCTCACCAAGCATTCCTCTCCCTTTTTGCAAACATTATAGGAATAGCCTTCCTCATCCTCCTTTGAAGAGAATGACCATATTATTGCTGTGGCCAATGCAATATGGATGGAATTGATATGTGCTTTCTCTAGGAAGAAACTTTGTGAGCCAGAATGTGATTCACTGTGTTCTTTTCCCGTACTGAGGTGGTTTTGGAAGCGCAAAAATGAGCTTCCATTTGCCTGAGCCCTTACGCGATTACGATGAGCAGAGATTCTCTACAACCCTCGACACACTAGTAGCAGTATGAGCGTGATGCAAACATTTACCTTATTAAGAATCTTACACTTTAGTTCCAGGTTATTTCTGTATAAATAATATTTTAACAAAAACAATAAAGATTGGCTATATTAGGAAAACTATATTATTTATTTCATTGTAAAGAAATGCATCGCCTCAACTAAAAAGAGTGTAGCAAGAACAGAGCAAACCCTGAATCAGTATTTTCACTCTTATAAATGTTTTCCTACAATCACTGTCACCTCAAGCCCATTACAGAAAAAAAATAGTGAAAGAACACAAGGAGTACATGGGGTGGATTCTGTGATACTTTACAACAATATCTGGACTACAGTGAACATTTAATAAATGTTTTCTAATGGGCTCTGTTATCTTTTTTTAATGACATTTAAAATCACAGATTTTAAAAACATATCTGGTCAAAATCTGATATGCAAAACAACTTCATAAAGCAAATCAGATATGAAGAACTGGATATGAAATCCATTAAGAATTATTTAATATAACAATTTAAGTTCCTATGCCACATAGTCAATGATGAGGAAAAAGGGGCAAACAAACATAGATAGAGCCATGTTAAATAGGTTGCTTTATTAGCTTCGTCAACTTCTTAATATTGAATAAGTATGCTTCTGGGTTTAATTCCATTTATGGATAATATTCATGATTTAATATAAATGATAAAACATCTCAACCATAAAACTAGAGATTTTAGTGAAAAGCAAGCTTGTATAAAAGGAAATTCATGTTCAATAGGCAAGAAATTAAACATAATGTTGAAGAAATTGGGGGCAGCAAATTGTACTAAGGGGAAAAAAGGCTTTTGGGTGATGTAGAGAAGAGAGGTGCACTTTTGAGTCTTGAATAAGATTTGAATATATTACAATATTGTTAGTATCTGAGCAAATTCCAAGAGGAGATAATTTCTAGTGGAACAGAGTTGAACTTTACTTCTCCTGAAGGAACTCAGAGAATTTAATTTCTAAGTTGATTTTTGAAAAAGAGGCAGATCATGTAATATTATTCCAGAGAGGCACCTCCAGGCTGACATGAGACCAGCGAGGATAGAATTTTATTTAATTAATGTTACAGAAAGGAAACACTTTCTGGAAACTCACTCTCGAGAAAAAATAAAAAGGATAATTAATGTAAGGAAATAGCATTTTACATCAACAAATTACTTGCTTTGTTTCTTATTTTTTGTGTAAACATAGTTTACTGACTATTTTTTACTTACCCCAAATTCTCCATTTCTCCTCCATCCCTCAAACATACATACATAATGTCAAGAACAAAGAAGCTGCTCAGTTTATACATATTGTACCCCAAAGGCCTAGAAGGGTGCATAAATAATACATGTGTAATAAATGAATTTGGTAAAAATTAAAATAAAACAGTTCACCAAGATGAGAAATTATGAGAAAGCATTGACTGTTAAAATGATTGGCAGCAGTTGTTATTCTGGAGAAGAGTTAAACTCATCTTGGTCTACATTTTTGCAAGAACTAAACCTCCAACCCCTACCTTGAACCTGGTACCTTTTACTTTATACTCCCTGAGCAACTCCATGCCTCCCAAATTTTTGGCAGACTTTCCTGGGGTTTTTGGACAATGTGTGTGTTATCTCACACAAGCCCCCAACTTCTTAGAACTGAGTAATAAAGTTGTGTAGCAATTGTTCCAGCAAACAGGAATTTCACAGAAGCCAACTTATTCCTCAGGATCTTGCCTCTTGTGACATTTTCGGGATCCTGCCCTTTCTCTGGCCTCCATCTCATCCCTAACATCCATGTAAGTTCAACATACAATTGTATTCTTATCTTCTTATAAGGCACCTTAAAGACACACTACCTCCTCCAAAATGATCTACAGATAGAGAACTTTATTTTTCTTCTTTTGTAAGAGGAACTTTAAAATGGCTGTTAAAATGTATTTCAATCCTAGTACAACAAATAGTGCAGATAGATTTTTGTACTATACAGATTTATCCAGGACATGTTGATCATGTTATATAAGTGAGAGCCAGGAAGGGAAGGAGAGAGAATATATAAATACATGAGAAAATGTTGGCACATAATAGACATTTAATATTATTTTTCCTTAATTCTATTGTATATTGGGGTATTTCTTCCAATGAATATGTATTCTTTTTATAATAACTTGCCAAAAATGATGTTTTTCAAATTAATAATTTTCATCATTTATTATATATTGTTTTAAATACTAATGTCTAATCTCTGTTGCTAAGATTGCCTGTTGCCCCTTTTACTCCCTTAAGAATGTCATGGCCAAACTTCAGATTGACTGACCACCATATACATGGGCGTGTGCCCATTCTATGATGTCTTCATATAATTAAAATAGGTTTATTTTAAATTTCCTTTTGGTTTTCAAATTTTTGTTATAATTTTTGTAAGCTTTTGCTCAAAATGCAGTATTCCTTTGCTTTTCAAATCACTATTTTGTTTTAGTATCTGTGTAAAAGCTTATTTATTATCTTTTTCTTTAGAGAAGAATGAGGCATTTCCAACCTTGTGTCTTGCCACTCTCTTCCTTTTCCATATTACTGAAGACATGGTGGTTTCCTTACTGATTCTCAAATATATAAGGCACGTCCCAACATCAGTGCCTAGGACATACCCTTTCTCTGTCCGGAATGCTCCAGTCCTGAATATCCATGAGCGTATATCCTTTACCAGCTATAGGTCTTAATATAGGTGGAACCTCATTGCCCTTCTGGACCTGTCTGTTGAGAAAGGCAGCACTGTCTGTTAAATTTGACATCCCATCAGGTATACTCTATTCCCTTCCCTATTTTTTTCTTTGTAGCAATTTTTACCATCTAACATACTATATTCTTAACATGTTCTTTCTTATTGACTGCCTTCTCTTATTGGAAAATAAGTTACATGAATACAGGGATTTTTATTCAATTTATTCATTACTGTACCTCTAGTCTTCTAAGAGTGCCAATTAACTGCCTAATGCAACCCATTTGAATGAATGGATAAACTTTCTTGTACACAACATTGGAAACAGCTATTATTTACTATGACAACCACCTAAAATCAGAAGATGAAGATTCACCTCTTTCATTTGTGATTTAATATTTTCGTGAGTTTGAGAAAAGTACCTGTATCCTTTCTTATCCTTAGCTGTAAAAATCATTATTTTCCACAAAGAAGTGTGACTAAATTTAATTTAATGCATAGAAAAAATACATAGAGCCCAGATGTTTGTTTGTAAATAATATTCTAAAGGTACTAGAGATCTTTTGAAAACTTGCTGATTCCAAGTATGAGATTCAAGAATATCGTATTTTTTTAAAGATTGTATTTATTTATTTTTAGAGAGAGGAGAAAGGAGGGAGAAGTGGGGGAGAGAAACATCAATGTGTGGTTGCCTCTTGCACGCCCACACTGGGAATCTGGCCTGCAAACCCAGGCATGTGCCCTGACTGGGAATCAAACCAGCGACCTTCTGGTTTGCAGGCTGGCAGTCAATCCACTGAGCCACACCAGCTAGGGCAGAGCCTAGAATATCATGTTGTGCTAGAAACTAAAGGAGTGCTCAAAAAATAATAAGCATAGAAATAAGGACACAGGAGTCTTCGTATAGGAGAGGGGCACAAGAACTATACAAATTATAGACAAACAAAGTTAATTCAGGAGCTGCTTGACATGGGACTCGGCCAACCTGAAATGCAAGCAGACCAGGAAGATCCTCTGGAGCAATGACAATTCCTGCCAAAATTGACTAATACCTACTCATGGAGGACTTTGGGGCAGTTGATAAAACTTGAATCTTGTGTTAGTCAGGGTTTTTCAGAGAAAATAAATAGAACCAATAAAATGTACATATATACTGAGAATCAGAGGAGCCAATAATTTAAATCACAATCATCTGGGAGCCAAAGAAGATGAGATCAGATGCCCCATCTCAAGCAGTGATACAGAAAAAGTAGAACATTTTCCTTCTTCTCCCACCTTTTGTTCCATCTATTCAAGCCATTAATTGTTCGCATAATGCCCACCCACACTGGGGAAGGCAGTCTACTTTACATAGTTCACTGATTCAAATACCGATCTCATCCAGAAGTACCCTCACAGCCACACTCAATAAGGATGCTTAATCTGGGCACCCCATGGCCAGTAAACTTGACACTAAAATTAACCAAAACAAATATGGAATACAAACTAAGTAATAGAAACATTTCAGTGTTAATATCTTACGTTAATAACTGTACTGTAATTTTAGGAGTAAACAGTAAAATTGTTGTGTATAAAAAGTACTAAATCTATAACACTGTCAAGATACACAGGAAAAAAAACAGAAATAATAAAACAATGAGTCAATTAATGTATCTGGTAAAAGGTAGAGGAGAGCTCCTTGTATTACTCTTGAATTTTAAAATGCATCCAAATAAATTCATAAAAAATGTTTACTGGCAAAAATAGTGTATTATGACTCAATAAGATATTGAATCTATCCCTCAGAAAAAATGAATTAAGATATCACTGATTACTTAGACACATAAGAAAGATTCCTGTCTCATTAATATAATTAGAAAATATTATAGTACTTTACAATTAAAATCTAGGAAGCCTTCTGAGATAATTGTTTAGAGTATGAAAATGTTATCATCAATAGTTAACTAGATATTAATAAAGGGAAGAGAGCAAAGGGAATTA
The DNA here is from genome assembly GCA_039655065.1 of Glossophaga mutica. NCBI lineage: Eukaryota > Metazoa > Chordata > Mammalia > Chiroptera > Phyllostomidae > Glossophaga > Glossophaga mutica. The sequence goes on from CM077308.1 coordinate 29,770,155, forward strand.
GATATTAAGTTTAATAAACTGGGAAGCATAAGCCTGTTTTTTTCACCAGAAAGCTACAGCTTCACACCCAGGGGATAATAGCATTGCTCTGCCAAAAGGATTAACACTCCTTTCTTTCACCCTCTGGTATCAGATTTCTGGGGGACATAGGTGAAGGTGCTGGACCATAAACCTCTATCAGTCTAACTAAGGGGTATAAACCTATGAAAAGCCCTTGAAAATTTTAGGAGCTGATTGGTCATTTTGAGAAAGTACCTGGGCTGTTCCAAACATAAGCTAATATAATTCCAGGGGAACAAAGAACCTCTCTCTGTCTCTTTTGCTCACCCGCCAAGTGACACCCTCATTCGTCCTGTGACACATTCACCCCATGCATTCTTTGTTGTCTTTTGCTTGGGAACATGTGACCGTGCAGATCTAGCAACTACTTGGGCTGATGCAGACGGAGTGGGCTCCAAAGGACTGAGCTTTAAGATGATGGAAGCTCTGGACACTGGCTTTTGTTTTGGCCTTGCCGATGATATGGTTGGATTTTTCCATGGCAGGACAGAAAGAGATGGGACACTGGAAACCCAGGGGCAGCCTTCCACACTAATAAGCCATCCTGCCACACCACAATCTCCTATGTGTGGGTCCCTGGGATGGATTACTTGTGATCCCATGAAAGCCTAATTTCTACTGATGACAAAAGAAAATAAAATAAATATACTTATTGCTTGCTTTCAGAATTTTGACAGATAACAGAAAAATGTCTTACTAAGGTCCAATTGTACTTTCATCTTTTGCAATGAAAACAATTTTGTCTGTTGAAGTAGAAAGTGTATGGCTAAGAGGAAAGTTACATCCCAAGATAAATGACTCTTTAGAGAGTACTAAGCTAGATTTAAGGAATTTGTTTTTTAGGCCATGAGCATTGCCTTTGTACTGAATAAAAGGGAAAAATGCATTCTGTAAGAGGATATGTTATTTAATAAACCATGGAGAATACAAAAAATGTTAGAGCCAGAAGGTAGCCAGCTGCTACTTAATGTTCTAAAAGAATTTAAAGTGAATCAAAGATTCTAAGGACCCATAACTTTAATGGCAAAACTCCTTTAATATTCTTATACAGATACTTTTTGAGATCTCCGGATAAAGGAATTAATGAACCATCATTGCTAACCATCTACCTCTTTTTATGGGTGTCAGATCAAAGGAATATTAAGTACCTGATTCAAAAATACATTACAATAAATCATTATGCAGTGGTGAATAGTTGATAAATAAGTGTTGGGTAATTATAGAGTTTTATATATATGTGTATATATATTATATAATATATATCCAGCTTACAAAAGCATTCTCAAAGGATACTAATAAATGAAGCAACAAGCAATATCAATCCAGAATGTGCTCTCCAGTTGTAGAACATAAAAATCACTGCACTTTGCCATGTAAAATGTGCACCCACATTTTTGGCCCAAACACTCAGGAAAAAATCTTTTTTTTTAATTTTTAATTCAATTTTTAAATTTATTTGTATTTAAAAAAATCATCATATTCCAGGGTATTATTTTGCATATGGATAGCATTATTGTTTTCTAGTTACACATTTTTCTTTTTATTTTTACTGTTGTTCAGCTACAGTTGTCCCTATTTTCTCCCCATGAATCTCCCCCACCACAGCCACCCCCACCCCCACACTCAATCCTATCCCCCGTTGTCTTTGTCCATGCATCGTTTATATATGTTACTTGCTGACCCTTTCCCTTCTTTCCCTCATTATCCCCCTCCACCTTCCCTATTCTTACTGTCAGTTTGTTCATTTCAATGTCTCTGGTTATATTTTGCTTGCTTGCTTGTTTTGCTGATTAGGTTCCACTTATAGGTGAGATCACGTGGTTTTTGTCTTTCACTGCCTGGCTTATTTCACTTAGCATAATGCTTTCTAGTTCCATCCATGTTATCACAAAAGGTAGGAACTTCTTTCTTTCTGTTGAATAGTATTCCATTGTATAAATGTACCATAGTCTTTTGAACCACTCATTTACTGATACCCATCTTAGGCTGCTTCCACCATTTGGCTATTGTAAATGGTGCTGCTACGAACATTGGGGTGCATAGGTTGTTTTGAAATGGTGTTTCAGGATCCCAGCAATAGAATTGCTGGGTCAAAAGGCAGTTCCATTTTTAGTTTTCTGAGGAAATTCCATGTTTTCAATAGTGGTTGTACTAGTCTGCATTCCTACCAACAGTGTACTAGGGTTCCCTTTTCTCCACAACATTACCAGTATTTGGTTTTTGTTGACTTGTTAATGATGGCCATTCTGACTAGTGTGAAGTGGTATCTCATTGTTGTGGTTTTAATTTGCATCTCTCTGACGGCTGGTGATGCTGAGCATTCTTTCATATGTCTCTGCTCCCTCTGTATATCCTCTTTGCAGAAGCATGTGTTCAAGCCCTTTGCCCATTTTTAATTGGACTGTTTGTCTTCCCAGAGTGGGGTCCTGTGAGTTCTTTATATATTTTGAAGATGAAACCCTTCTTTGAGGTATCATTGGCAAATATATTTTCCCATACAGTAGACTCCCTTTTCATTTTGCTGATGTTTTCTTGACCATGCAGAAGATTTCTAATTTGATGAAGTCCCATTTATTTATTATTTTCTTTATTTCTCTCACTCTTGGGGACATATCAGTGAAAATATTGCTGCATGGAATATCTGAAAGTGTCCTGCCTATATTTCTCCTCTAGGACTGTTATGGTATTGTGACTTACATTTAAGGTTTTTATCCATCTCAAGTTTAATTTTGTGTATAGTGTAAGATGGGGGCGAGTTTTATTTATTTATTTTTTTGCATGTAGCTGTCCAAAACTCCCAATATCGTTTGTTGAAGAAGCTATTTTTACTCCATTTTATGCTCCTGCACTATTTGTCAAATATTAATTGACCATAGAGACATGAGTTTATTTCTGGACTCTATTCCATTCTATTGATCTACGTGTCTGTTTTTATGACAGTACCAGACTATTTTGATTACAGTGACCTTGTAATATAGTTTGATATCAGGTATTGTGATCTCTCCTATTTTGTTCTTTCTCAAAATTGCTGAGGCTTTTCATGGATATTGAAGCATTGAACATCAATCTAGATCAAATGGACTTAACTGATATATAGAACCTCACATCCCAAAGAAGCAAAATACACATTCTTTTCAAGTGCACATGGAACATATTCAAAGATAGACTGCATGATAGGACACTAAACAAGCCTTGACAGATTCAAGAAAATTGAAATTACATCAAGCATCATCTTGGACCACAAGGGCCTGAAACTAGAAACCAACCTCAAGGAAAAGACTAAAAAAATTCAAATTCATTGAGATTGAATAAGATGCTATTAAGCAATAAAAGGGTTAATAATGAGATCCAGGAAGAAATCCAAAAGTTTCTGGAAACAAATGAAAATGAACACACAATAATCTAAAGCCTACAGGACACAGAGAATGCAGTCCTGAGAGGGAAGTTCATATTGATACAGGCCTACTTAAAAAAGACAGACTTTTCAGATAAACAACCTAACCCCACATCTACAAGAATTGGAGGAACAACAACAAACAAAGCCCAGAGCAAGCACAAGGAAGGAAATAAGCAAACTCAGGGGAGAATTAAATGACATAGAGACCAGAACTGCACTTTTAATGAATAAGTATAAATAAAAGAATTAAAAATACTTATATAGACACAAAATTAGTACTACCCATGTATAATGTGCATCCTTATTTTACCCTGAAAATTTTAGGTAAAAAAGCAAGCATTATACATTGCAAAATATGGTACTTCTTCAGTTTTTCTTTGACCACTTTTGCTAAATGAATGTCTGAAGACATTTGGCCTTTTTCAGACTTCCATATAAATATAACCATACAACATACAACCTTCGAGTCTGCCTTTTTTTTTTTCTAGTGTGTTTGCAATTTACTCAAAAACCTGTCTTAGGTCCAATATCTACTTTACTCTCTGGAGGTATGGGTTACTGCAAATGTCCACACACTTGGGGGACTTTGCTCTGCATGTTGAACTGTTGCTTAGCTTTTTCCACTGACTGCTTAACATTTAGGTTTCTTTTGTTTCCTAGTTTGGAAACAGTTATTATCTGTTATCCAATTGCCAAAATTTTGTGACTGCTATCTCCCCTTCACATGGTTTTATATGCTCTTTCATAAACATATTTTTATGCCATTTTAGAAGTGAGCCGGGGAAAATGCATATGTTTATTTTTTTAATCTTTACCTGAGAATTAAACAAATGCTTTTTGTACTCCAAATATATAGGGAAGGGATCAATTTTGGGGCTATGATAAAGTAAGAAGAGAAAGAATTGCCCTTCTATCCGAAAGAACTAAAAAATATGTAGAAAGAACTAAAAAATATGTAGCATAACAAGCAAAGTTGCTCAAAAACGTCATGGAATATTTCTTGTACCCAACCAGAGACCAAAAGCCTCCTAATACATTTGATATTTAGTGGAGTGATTAGAATGGAATCAAAAGAGGATCTTCTTAGGAGCAAGACCAAATTTGCCTGTACAAATGGCTGTTTTGACCCCACCTTACAGAGTTTAAGAGCAAGCTTCAATGCATCAAACTGTTTTTATTGAACTTAACTATATGTCAGAACAAAGCTTAAATTATAAAATTTCTTAAAAAGAACAAACAATATAAAAATCAAAATAATGGTAAGAAAAACAATAGACAGAAACATTAAAAAATTACACAGATGATAGAAGTAGGAATCAAAGAGATTTTAAAATCTGTGTGCGGAGGGGGGAAGGGTCAGAGATGTATGGGAAAGTGTGAGAACAGTGAGAAAAAAAAACAAATAAATAAATAAATAAAAGAAGCTCATCAAAATTCCAGAAATAGAAAACACAATGTGAAGATTAATAGCAGATTAGGCCTACAGGAGAAGGAATTTGACAGACTCTCCAGAGAGTAACATAAATGAAAAATATCAACACAATGTGAGTGAGCTATGGACAAAATATGTGAGGGAAGCTATATAGAAAACAACAAAAGGATCAAGATAAAAAACAAGGAGTAAAGTCCCTTTGCTATTAATACTTTCCTAACTCATCTTAAATTATACTTGTCGATGGCTATATTCTCTGATGTGATTATTTTTCTGATGCAATTAATTGAACAACTTTATATCTCTTATTCAATAACCAATCATTACATTGATCTTATTATGGGCCAGGAGCTATGACAAGATGTGACCTCCGCCCTCAAAAAGGTCAATGTTGACTTGTTAGTGATAATAATCCCCACATAATTGTTTATGTTCCAGTAAATATGTAAGAACTAAATGGAAGAGTTTTGCTGACTCCTCGGATTCATTGACCTCAAAGTACCCAAAGAACATTCATTAGCTTTCCTATTGATTTCTGCTGTATAAACAATTGCATAACCACCATAGTGCCACTTTAATTGTTCACTCTATGAAATAAAATAAAATAGCTAAATATTACTAAATATTGTAAATATTTACTGAGTCTTTGTTTTGTCTTTGAATTTGGAACTTTGTGGATACAATCACACAAAGGAAGAACCCTGGGCAGATGCACAGAATTAAAATCCCAGGTGAGATATTTGAAAGTTTGTATCCAAACATTTTAAAGATAATACTTTTATAAGATTAATGAAACTAAAAATCAAGAATAAAGTGAGAAAAAGATGCTATGATTTAGGTGCACATTACTTTTCAAGCTTCCTTAACTAAAGTGATTGAAGAAAATAAAAATTTTTACCTGTCTTTATAACAAAGGGAAGAATCATACTTGCTGTTTAAGGCAAAGCAATAATTAACCTTTGATTATTTTCAAAATGTTTAAACTCTCTTGTACGTTTTGTCTTACACTATATTTTAAAAATATAATGAAAACTGCCCTGGCTGGTGTAGCTCAGTGGATTGAGCGCGGGCCTGCGAACCGAAGGATAGCGGTTCGATTCCCAGTCAGGGCACATGCCTGGGTTGCCAGGCCAGTTCCCGGCAGGGGACATACAAGAGGCAACCGCACATTGATGTTTCTCTCCCTCTCTCCTTCCCTTCCCCTCTAAAGATAAATAAATAAAATCTAAAAGGAAAAGAAAAAGTACTTAAAAAAATCTTTAAAAAAAAATATAATGAAAACTGCTCTTGAGTTCATTAAATCCTATTAAGTAGAAATTAAGGAATTTTTAAGTGAAATACTAGAAGAACCTAAAGAAAAGAAATACATCAGGACAGTAATGGAAGGAAGTAAACTGAAATTAAAATGAATAATTGATTTTGGAGTTTGTAATTGGAAATGTAAATTATTATAAAGTTTTATTTAAAGTATTTTTCATTTAAATAACTTTGATTCACTACTGATTTAACTTACAGAAGAAATTAAAGTGGTAGCAACAACTGAAAAAGGGCAAATCTATGAGACTGGCATTTAGTGTTATTTATCTCTACTAATATGTAATTAGTTGTTAATTTAGCATGTATTCATTCAATATTATTCATTGTTAGGCAAATTTTGAGTTCAAGAGTTGAAATATTATAATTAGATTTTTAATCTTGTGTTTACAGTAGTTTTAATAAAAAAAGAAATCTCATGCCCTGGCTGGTGTAGCTCAGTGGATTGAGCGCGGGCCTGCGAACCAAAGGATCACGGTTCAATTCCCAGTCAGGGCACATGCCTGGGTTGCAGGCCAGTTCCCAGCAGGGGATGCACTAGAGGCAACCATACATTGATATTTCTCTCCCTCTCCCTCTCTCCCTCTCTCCTTCCCTTCTCCTCTAAAGATAAATAAATAAAATCTTAAAAAAAAAAAAGAAAAGAAAAGAAATCTCATGTTACCAGACTAGAGCAGGTCTATTTGCTTATGTGATCAGAGCCCAATAAGACACAAACAGGAGTTTGCAGCAAAGAAAGGGCTTATTACTTAGGAAGTGGCCCACACCCAGAGACCCAGGTGAGCTAATCAAAGACCTGGCTCCCTTATGCCTTCCAGAGGATAGGATATACAAAAGAAAAATCATTTATCATGGTGACTAAGGGTAGTCAGTGTACTGGTCTATACTGATGGGTGAACACAAGAATACTGGTTATTGATCACTACCTTAGTCCTGAGATGAGCCATGGTTTCGCCATTTTTCTGAGCCTGTAGTTGAAATACAACCGACAACTAAAAGCTTTCTTTAGTTTGATTGAAACTCTGTCTCTTTGTGCAATAAACCCAAAGGCTTTGTTCCTAAGATTATCTAATGCTGATCAGAAATTTGAATGTACAAGGGAGAAAAAGGGAGGTGAGTTAGGTTGTTTCTGATGGAAGTGGAGTTCTTAAGGTGTCCCAGGAAAACATTCTAGGAAACCCACAATGGAGGATGAGGTCTGCTGATAAGAATTATTTAGGTGGAAATGGTAAGTGGCCCCTGGGTTTTTGGTATGCCTTCTCTATCCATCCTACCATGGAAAAGGTCCAACCATGTCTTCAATAAGGCCAAAATAAAGGCCAGTGTCAAAAGTTTCTGTGCCATATTTAGTCCAGTCTTTTTCAGTATCTTAGTTAGTATTCCCACCTGCAATCCATTGCTGTGCTGTAGTACCCAAGCTCCCACCTAGAGCCTGTGTTTGAAGTTCATGTGGCTGTTGGCCTCATGGCTGCTAAGGCCACATGGCTATGGAGAGGGAACACATGACCACATGGAGCAAGTGAGTGTTTCCAAGAGAGAGAGCGCAAGCTACTTAGTTAAGCTGGATTATATTATCCTGGACTTGGGGTGGACCAAGGGCTTTTTCACAATAACCAATCAACTTCTCAAGATTTTGTAGGCTCCCAGTGGGTTCACCTTCCAACCAATCCCATCTTTATATGAGCTGGAATTCTCATGCATGAACAATAACAACTTCACTGTAGTAGTCAGCAGAGGTGGTAGACATCACTGAGTGAGCATGTGTGCTGTGGTGTCACATTCAAGGACTGAGAAAGTAGAGCAACAGATCTGCATCAAATTTTGTGTTAAGCTTGAACATTCCTCTGTGGAAACTATTTGGATGATTCAGAAGGTCAAAGCTATGGGCATGCAACTGGTGATTGGCAGCGTTATCATGACAGCACACCCTGCTCATGCATCACATCTCACACAGAACTTTCTTAGCAAAACATCAAATCATCCAGGTAACTCAGCCTCCTCTATAGCCCATATTTGGCACCCTGTGACTTCTGGCTTTTCTGAAAACTAAAATCATCTCTGAAAGGGAAGAGATTTCAGACAATTAAGAGATTCAAAATAACATGACAGTGTAGCCAATGGTGATCTGGAGAACTGTGTGAGGTCCCAAGGTGCCTACTTTGAAGGGCATAGAGACATCATTGTCCCATGTACAAAATGTCTTATATCTTGTATCTTCTTCAATAAATGCCTCTATTTTTCATGCTATATGGCTGGATAACTTTTGGACTAGATATGTATATGTATATGTATATGTATATGTATATATAAAATATGAATTCACCGTTTCTTTCTAACACAATCTATAACCAGAAAAAGGGAAGAATTATAAATCAGGAAGCTTTGAGGGTGGTAACTCCAGTATAGTTATGATCCTTTGCCAACTATTCAATCTAGAATTTATTGGCTAGAGAGGAGTACCCTTTGTAGCCCAAGACCAACTGCAGTTATTGAAACTACATTTGTCCTATTAACACTGCATTTCTTTTTCTAAGTTTCTGCCTGAGAAAAAGAGGTCAGTGGGAACCATCTAGGAACTTCTTGCTGCACTCAGGAAGACAATGTTCTATGTGGTGGTCATAAAAATATATTGCTTAGATCTACTGTGAGACCCATTGTTAGCTAATAGCTTCAGAAGATTACTAGGAAGTTCAGAATGGCATTTGTGCCAGAACCATTTTTCCTATAGTTTTCTTTTAATGATTGAGTATGGTAGAGATACTAATTCTGGACCTTTCTTATAGGATGAAGGATTCTTTTGACAGGCAATCTGACTCATGAATTCTCCATTTGCTTGATTAAATTTTTTAAAAACTGTCTTGCAATCTGAGACTCTTTCTGCCTAAACTTTCTTACTTTCTTACCACTCTTCTTCAAAATGGCAGACCTACATACTGGTCCAAAGTCTCTCCTTTTTTGTGAATTCTTCTCATTATTCATTAAAAGCATTCCCTCAAATGATTTCACATATAATTCTGTCTTGATTTCTTCTTATTATAGTACCTTAACTAACTACTCTAACAGATGCTAGAACCACCTTGTAGCAGAAACTGTCTTAACGCTCCTAAAATTGAACTCCATACCATGTGCAAAGTAGATATTTAATAATTACATGAAACTTTTTGAAATCATGGGTATACAAGCATTTAAAAATCTGTAATTTTGTATAATTATTTATCTGTTCTTTGCTACTATGTGTAGTAATGATGTGACAGAACAGAGCAGCAAACACAAGGTAACACAAGGTAACATGAGGTAACACAAGGTAACACAAGGTAAAAGATGCAATAAATTAAGCATCTGGAGTGCTGTAATGTAAAATTGAGAAGCTAAAAAAATTTGAAATTATTGATTTAAATGTGTTGAATATTTTAGAAGTTAATCAGTACTATTTAAATAGAATTGTTGTTTTTCTTATACTGAAAAAAATTGGAGTCATAAGGCATCATATGCACAGTTATTTAGACAAAACCCAACACCACATCTAAACACCTGGAAAGACCTCTATCTGTGGTGCTGTTAATTTATTAGTCAGTGTTTTTTCTACCTGAAAGGTTTTGAAAATAAAGCAAAGAAAACCAATTATTAGTGAAATGACATGTTCAGCAGCTCTCTATAGCACAGCTTTTACACTGCAAAATTGTCCTGGTACAACTACAGGTTACTGTCAAACAGAATGTGAAAAATTGCTTTTGGCATAATTAACAAGTATTTATTAACTTTGGTAACTGAAGTATGCATAATTATAATGACATAGGTATCAATTATCAGTGCAGCAAATTTAATTGTGTTACTTTTGTGTAACAGTGTATATTCATGTAATAGCTTTTCTACTTATCAGGCCATTGTTCAGGTAGGTGCTGAAGAAATATCTATTTGTTCTCTCTCTTTCTTGTTCTCTCTCTGATACAGTAAATCATTAGACCTGAGTATTTATTACTCTTTTTACTAGCAACATAAAGTTTAACTTTTTTTTTTAAATGGGCCTTTAAAGGATTTGTTCATTGATTTTTGGTGGTATGAACACAAAATCTACCTGTTTTATAAATTTTTAAGGGCACAATGGAGTATTGATAGCTATAGGGGCAACACTGTACAGCAAATCTCTAGAACATATTCATTTTTCATAACTGAAATGTTAGAACAACTTCTCTCTCCCCATAGACCATAGAAACTACCATTCTTCTTTCTGCTTCTAAGAGTTTTATTATTTTAGATATCTTATATCGGTGAAATCTTGCCATAGTTTTTCTTCTGTGACTAGCTTCTTTCACTTAGCACATTATCTTCCAGGTTCGTCTAGTTGTCAAATGTGGCAGGATTTTCTTCTTTTTAAGGCTGAAAAATATTACATTGTATGTCTACACCGTATTTTCTTTATTAATTCACTGATAGACATTTAAGTTGTTCCCATATCCATGACTAATGCTGACTATGACTAATGCTATTATGACTAATGCTGCAGTAAACATGGGAAGATAGATATCTCTTCAAGACCCTGGATTTGAATTCTTTTGGATATATACCCAGATGTGAGATTGGTGATTCACAGTACTTCTGTTTTTAATTTTTTTCTGGAAATTTTATATTGTTTTCCATAGTGGCTGCATCTTTTTACATTTCCACCAACAGTGTATGTAAAAGAGTCTTGATTTCTTTACATCCTCAGCAACATTTTTAAATAATAGCTATTCTAACAGGTGTAAGGTAATACCTTATGATGGTCTTGGGGAAACAGACTTCCTGATTTCAAAATATGTTACAAAGCAATGGTAATAAAAACAGTACGGTACTACCATAAAAACTAACATATCTACCAATAGGGCAGTATGGAGAACAAAAAAATAAACACATATAGATGGCCATCTATGTTGAACAATAATGCCAAAAATAAACAATTGGGAAAGGATAGTATCTTCAGTAAGTAGAGTTGAAGAAACTGGATATCAACATGCAAAAGAATGCAATTGAACCTTTAACTTAAACCATGTCCAAAAATCAACTCAAAATGGATTGCCAACTTAAACAGGAGACCTGAAACTATAAAATTTCCAGGAGAAAATGTAGGGGGAAAACTTTGTGACATTGATCTTAGCAATAATTTATTGGATACGACTCCAAAACACAAGCAGCAGAAGCAAATGTAGATGAGTCAAACTATGTGAAACTAAAAATCTTCTGTACAACAAAGGAAACAATCAACAGTCAAAAAACATCATACAGAATGGAAGAATATATTTACAATGCCTACATCTGATAATGGGGTTAATATCTGAAATGTTCAAGAAACTCCTACAAATCAAGAGCAAAAACAACAAACCAACCAATCTAAAACAAAGAAAAATCAGTTGTGTTCTAAATAGATTAGACTTTGTTATGCCTGATAAAGTCAATAGGCATTCCCAAAACACCTTTGCTATTTTGTTATTCCAAGACTAATTTGACTTGTTTGATAATTAAGTTCCATTGACTGAGTATTGAACAGGTGTTTTATTTTATCAACTTGATTCTTATATAAATTATGTATAATGAATTGTATTCATTTAATTTGTACAGTATATTGAGTTTCACAGTTCTATACTTCTTTACTAAGTCTTGATATCAGGCGTCAAGTTCCCAGTTTTGTTCTTTTTCTGGATTTTGTTCTTCTAGAACATTCTCGTTTCCATATAAATTTTAGAATTGCTTTGTCAATTTTTGGAAGGAACCCTTCTGAGATTTGATTGGTGTTAAATAAATCTATAGATCAATTTGTTAAGGTATGCCATGTTAACAATATTACTAACTTTATTCAGATCTTTCAATTCTCTCAAAAGCATTCTGTATTTTTCAATGCAGAGGTCTTGCATTCCTTTTGCTAAATGTTTTATAAGCATTTTATGTTTTTCAGCTTAAAATGTAATTTATTCAATATTTAATTTTATCTTGCAATTGTTTGCTATTAGCATAAAGATACAATTTATATGTTTAATGTTAAGCATGCCTAAGCTGTCTAAACATGTTTTAATGCATAGGGCAAGTGTAAATGATACTGAACACCTTGTAGAGTGGCTGTGAGTATAAAGTACCTAGTTCTTATAAAGTTCTCATAACTAATTCTGTCAGTGATCTACACATCCTCCTGGTCTCCACCATTTCTGTTCAGGTCACCAGGCTTCCATCTGCCCATAATCATGTTTCTTGGCTGAAGGGCTTTTTCTGGCCATTCATGCCTGCTTCGCTCACAGATGGGACAGATTAGAAAACGTGGAGAGTTATTCCTTGAGAGCAGCTGTTAACCAATGATTGACAGAAGTAGGTGTATAAACATCTTGCTCTCTCTCTGCTAGAATGGAATAATCCTAATACGTTTGTTCATCATCTCCCAGTCTTTAGTGGGACTGAACTCGTTAACTCTAGCATCAACTTCTTTGAGAATTTCCTCTTGGCTGTTTTCTTTCCCTTCCCTGTCTCATAAATTAATGTAGGACTAGTATTAGTAATGTGAAATGAAGGACTGATTAAAGAGATTAGATTTTAGAAAACTATGAGACCTAGTAGAAAAGTCTATGGAAGGCTATTGTCTCTGCATTGTGTGGGGAACCTGAAATTGTTCTCAGTCAGCAGGCCTGGAGATTGGGAAAAGAAGCTTCATGTGAAGTCAAGGAAAGAGGGGCAGGTTGGAATCCATGAAGACAAATAGGAACCCGAGTTTGTCTCTCACTGTCTCTGACCTCAGTGTCTCAGTGGCACAGTGGTCTGTAGAAAAGGCTGGAGCTGCTTGCCACAGAAGTGTACGTGTGCTGTCCAGGAATCCAAAAGCCTGGAGGGGTGATACTGTGAGATCAGGACAGCCTGCTGACCTGGCTGCTGTCACACACTAACACGTGACCCAATAGATCAGTGGAAGGTACATGAGGGACAGAAATCTCTGCTAGCATAGTTGAGAGTATGAAGTCACCACGTTTTGTTCTCTCCACTGGATGTTTTCTTCATCATGAAAATGAACTATTTGTACTTGAATTCTTTCTCTGGGCCCCAGGCTTCCTTCTGGGGGGAAACTAGTTTAAAACGTTGATTAACACAGCATGTAGTAAAAATGAAAAAAGCTCTTGTTATTTGTACTCCTCAAAGCAATCTTTCCCAATGGCCATTAAAATAAATATCTAGTCTCCCCATCTTCTAAAATCTACCCTATAAAGCAATTAGTGTTGTCACATTTTAGTATATTATACTAAATAACAACCTTTTTCTCTCTCTCTGTCTTTCTCTCTGTCTCTGTCTCTTTATCTCTCTCTTCCTTTCTTTCTTGACTTTTGGGATCCCATACATTGAGAATATGGTTCAGGAGCTACTTTAAGTCATAGAAACATCCATATGTTAAGTAAACACTCTAGATGATTTTGATGAAGGTGGTCCATGAGCTACATTTTGAGAATATCTGATCTAGTGCATACATTATATATTCTGTATAAGTGTTTTAATTTGTAGTACATATAGTTCTATAAGAGCTTCAGATTTCTAGTTTTAGATTATATATAATCTTATTTATTTACACCTGATTCTAATGATAAGACAAATATGGAATTAATGAAAATAGGAGAGAAACTACTTCACATTTTCACAGCCAAGAAAATCTTGATTGAATTATCTCAGAAGACAGGCAAATACCTGAATATTTATAATTTTTAGATTTTATAGTTTTATTTAAAAGCACAAATAAAATTATATTTAAAAGAAATCTTGTTGTTTAACAGAAGAATCCTTAAACTCTTTAACCAAATATTTCAACATACTAACAAAACCATAAATACAGCAACTATATTATAATAGTACACCTCTGTGAAATATTTTAATTGCTTGGCATTGACACTGCTGTTGGCAATTTTAAAAAGAATAATTGAATCTCTTTAGCCAAGTATTTCAAAATACTCGCAAAACCATAAATACAGCAACTATATTACAACTTTATGCCTTTGAGAAATATTTTAATTGCTTGGCATTGACACTTGCTGTTGGCAGATTTAAAAAGGGAATGAATAGAACTCTGCAAACGTTGGCAGGATTTACCTTTCTCCACAGCAAATACTATGAAAATGACCATCATAATCTGTGCAAGAGACCAGTTTCAGGAAGGAGGCTATAATCAGAGAGGATCATTGACCTCGTCTAAGATATTTTCAGGGTGGATTCGTCCTTCATTATATCTCTGCTAACCTCAGTAAGTACAGAGAATTTGATACTTATGCTTCATTTATCTCTGTAAACTGTTTATCCGACCCTGTCTCCTGATGTCTCAAATTTTTCCTCTGAGAACACATAATATGACTTCAGCAAAGTTACTTCTATCCTAATGTCTTATCTGAATGTGCCCTTAATTTTCTTACTCTAATGGATACCTGGCTGTCTTCCAGAAACACTGTATCACGTAATAGTACAATTTTATAATCTTTCACTCCAATGAAATTGTACTTTAGGTCTTTATTAACATTTGCATATCACTGATATTCTCTCCTGCCTCACATCTCCCTTTGAAGCTCATTATATCAGACAAATTTGCCTGCTAGCCCATCTAGTTCTTGCATGTTGATTGGCTTCTCCTTCATTCCTTAATAATCCATATTCTCTCTCTCTGGCTTCTTACATCTTTAGGTTTTCCATATAACATGACCTTTGATCTCCTCTCCCAACATTACCATGGCCTTTTATTTTCCTTTCTAGTAATTTCACACACTTCAAATTGTTGTTTTTTTTTTTTTTTAAGATTTTGTTTATTTATTTCTAGAGAGAGGGAAAGGGAAGAAAAAAGAGAGGGAGACAAACATCAATGTGTGTTTGCCTCTCACACACCCCCAACTGGGGACCTGGACCACAACCTGGGCACATGGCCTAACTGGGAATGAAAACAGCAACCATTTGGTTCACAGGCCAGCACTCAACCCACTGAGCCACACCAGCCAGGGCTACTTCACTTCAAATTCTTAAAGCTTCTCACAAGTCAGTGACTACCTGCTGTCTTTCCATTATACTCACACTGATAGTTAGGCCAAAAAAATTCTTATTGGCACATCCTATCTATTGATTTTTCCACTGCTTACCATCAACGTCAAATTCTTATTCCATTCCTTTCCTGCTATAGAGTCAATGACTTACTTGCTTATTGTCCTTAACGCCATTGCCTCAGTCTGTCTCTGAGAACTCACTCAAACACACCTGCAAATCTGAGTTCAGTACTCACATCTCTCTTCTTTTTTCCCATGGGTATAGAAAAATACACAGGCCTACCAACTGCCTTCAATTTAAATTTATGACTCTGTGAGCCTTCAGTGCATGCCATCAATTCTACTGTATGTAAGCCAGTGAATCGCATTCCCTTTCTCCAGACATTTCTTTCACAACTCTTGCCTCAAACTTTCAACACACTCCCCCATTTCTTTCTTTTGAATAGAATAAAGAAGTTAGAAAAAATAAACTTCCATATATTTCAACATCAAATCTACCAATTTGCCTATATTGGTGCTCACTTTTCTGCTGTATTTTTTGTTTTCAATGGATAAACTTTCCATACTTTATAAGGGCATCCCCTCACTGTGCATTTTTTTTCTATTTTTATTGCCTATTCAATTACTTCATGGTAAAAAAAAAATCTCTTCTTTCTTTTATTATTATTTTTTACCTCTTTACTTGTTACCAACAGAATACATGACTACATAAGTTTACAATGACCTTCTCTCCATCTATCCCTGCCTGGCTAGTGCCTCTTGTATCTGCTTTCTTTCTCACAAAACTCCTTGACCAACTGTCCTTTCTCATAACGTCTACTTCCTCTGCTTCTATTCTTAAACCCACTGCACTCCATTAAAACTGGTAGATATTCGTTAAGTCTCATAATAATAACAGTAAAGATGGAAGAAACTTTTGGAGGTAATATGTTTATAGCATAGATTGTGATGATGGTTTCTAAGAGGTATACTTTTCTTCAAGTTCATCAAGTTCTGTACATTAATTGTACAGCATTTGAATGCCAATCATATCTCAATAAAGTGTTTTATAAATAAATTCAATCAGTTAATTAATTAAAACTGCTCTTATTAAAACTACCAGCTTAGGCCAAATATATTAGAGTTGACTTTATCCCTTTTTTCTTTCATTTTCCTCATTTTGCTTATCAACAAATTATGTTTGAAAATCTTATTCCCTCTCTCAAGGTCACTCTAATCCAAACCACATCTGAATTATTATTATATCTTTGTAAGGGTCTCTTCACTCCCGATTGCCACACTCCTTTTTAATAGTTTGTTTTACTGCATTTTTCCACTATAATTTTTCCCTCCTATATCTTCTTCCACCTCCACCCCACAATCACCACACTGTTGTTCTCGTTCATGAGTTCTTTTTCTTCATTGTGACTACTTTTAAATAATGTCAAATTATGTTAATCTTCCTCTCAAAACCAGTAGTTTCTCACCTCATTCAGAATTTAAAATTTGATTCTAATACGGTTACAACAGCCTACAAGCCATACATTACTTGGTCCCTCTGCTAGTTTTCTCGTATAATGTATCACCTTCCATGCCATTCTTCCATTGCCACCCCGCTCGTCCCCATACTCTACCTAGTTTATACCAGGACAACTACAGTTATGTGTTTATCAATCACTCTACCTGGAGGGCTGTTGGCAAAGTATTAATACAACTCCTTTTAGGTAGAAGTTTGAAAAGTAGAAACAAAACTGTATGTATTCTCACAAAAAGCTAATAAAGAGTCACTGACAAAGTAAATATTCTTCTCCTAGAAGGCAATGGTTTCTTTTTTCCCCATCCTCATCAGCTTTTGTCATCTCATTTTTTGTTGTTGTTTTTTGGTGATAGTCATTCTGACAGGTGTGAAGTAGTATCCCACTGTGGTTTTGATTTTCATTTCCCTAACAACTAGTGGTGTTCAACAACTTTTCATGTAGCTGTTGACCATTTTAGAGAATGTCTATTCTATTTGCACATTTTAAAATTTATTGTTTTTTACCTTTAAGTGATATATGTTCTTCATATATTTTGAATATGAACTCCTCATTAGATATATGGTTTGAGAATGTTTTCTTGCATACCAATGGTTACCCTTTTATTCTGTTGATCATTTCTTTTACTTTGAAGAAGCTTGTTAGTTTGATGTAGTTCATCTTGTTTATTTGTTGTTATTGTTGCTTTTGCTTTGAGTGTTATATGCAAAACAATTATTACAAAGACCTATTGTCAAAGAGCCTTTTTTTTATGTTTTCTTTTTAGGAATTTTATGGTTTCAGGTATTATGTTTAAGTCTTTAGTGTATTTTGTGTTACTTTTTGTGAGTGCTGTAAGATAGGGTTCTAGTTTTATTCTTTTTAATGTGAATATCCAACTTCTAGCACCATTTATTGAGTACTGTGCTCCATTGAGTATTCTTGGTTGCCTTGTCAAGTATTAGCTGACTGAGAATATGCATGGCTTTATTCCTGGGCTCTCAATTTTGTTCCATTCATCTATGTGTCTATTTTACACTAGTACCATACTGTTTTGATTACTATAGATTTATAAATATAGTTTGAAATCAGGAGGTGTGATTTTTCTAGCTTTGTTCTTTCTTAGGGTTGCTTTGGTTATTTGGGGTCTTTTGTGGTTGCATATAAACTTGATTGTTTTTTTTCTACTCCTGTAAAAGCTGCTACTGTAATTCTGATAAAGGTTATGTTGAATCTATAGATAGCTTTTGGTAGCAGGACATTTTCCAGTCCATGAACATGGGATATCTTTACATTTATTTGTGTCTTGTTCACCTTCTTTCACCAGTGTTTTGTAATTAGAGATCTGTCACATCCTTGGTGAAATTTTTTCTACATATTTAATTGTTTTGATGCTATTATAAATGAGATAATTTTTGTATCTTTTTCAGATACTTTTTTTATTGTTGTGGAATTACAGTTGTCCCCATTTCCTCCCATTACTCACTCCTGCCCTACCCACCCCCACCTCTCACTTTAACACTTGTAAATGTTACTGATTTTGTTTGCAAATCTTGTATCTTGCAACTTTACTGAATTTGTTAATCAGAACTAAGTTTTTTAATGGAATCTTTAGGATCTTCTATACATAAAATTAAGTCATCTGCAAAGAGCAATAATGTCACTTCTTTCTTTCAAATTCTGATGCTGTTTATTTTCTCTTCTTGTCTGACTGCTCTGGCAAGGACTTCCAGTACTATTTTGAATGAGTGGTGAGAGTGGGACCCTTGTTTTGTTCCTGATCTTAGAGGAAAAGTTGTCAAGCTTTTCACCATTGAGTATGATGTTAGCCATGGGCTGTCATAGATGGCCTTTACTATGAAGAGGTAGATTAGATACAATTTTGAGAGACTTGAGATTTAGCATAATCCATTTTGCCATCTTGTTCAGTGTATGTTTTGTAGTAACAAAGTGCTAGAGTTGGAAAGGGCTTTGGTTTTAGTAATTTCTTATTTATTTCATTATGCTCACCCTTCTATGGCCTATTTTTTCTCCTAATAAAACATGCTTATATATATAACAATCTCTATTTTAAAGGTTTTACAATTTGTAGGAGAAAAATTCAGAATTTCCTATTGCATTATATAAACTTTAAAATACTTTTTGTTATTCCTCTCAATGTTTATTATCTTTTTACATTTTAATGTACTCCATCAATTAATTTAAGCTTTTAAATAAATATTTCTCTATTTTTTTTTAATATTTAGGATGAGACAATAGTGCACAACACAGCATTCAGATATTTCAAGTTAAGATACATCCCACAGAGAATAAAAATGAATGCAATTTGTAATGATAGCTACGCAAAATTGGAGATGTACATAGAAAAATGTTAGAACAGAACAAAGACACAAAAGATTGATTTACAAAGAAGTGGAATATCTACTGAACTTTTTTTCTTTGATTTTTTGGTTGTTATATTCTTTCTATAATATTTTTTAAAATAAGTACTATAAGTGTGCATAATATGTTATACCATTTTTCTGTTCTCTAGAACTTGTCATTTATGAGATTGTATTAGGCCTAGAAAGATGGAGAACTGCATGGTAAGAAGAGCAGGGAATCATAGACAATTAGCAAATGATATTTCAAATCCTGCTCACTGAGCTATACATGGTGGGGGATACACATTAATAAAGACACTGTTTTTTTAACAAGCTTAACCATACATAATGGACTTTATTAATTTAATAATTTTTCTGATTCTTTGCAAATATCTAGATTCAATTACCTCTCCCTTGCCACTGGAACTTAAGACAAAATAATCATACACAGAGCATTTTCAAGTTAGAAGACATGTTGCTTTCAACTATATCATAGCTGTAGCTCCCAAAGGAGAAATAATCCAACTCCTTGTATTAAAGCAGTTGCTTCAAAAATAAGTTAATACAAGTGTTGATATTTTATTCATTCATACTTAATAGAATAACAAGTTGTTTATTTCTGAAATTTACAGAGGATGCCTTCTATTATAGCCTGATGCTTGAGGCAAAATTTAGTGTTCTTTTATAATTTGTAGCCTTGGGGTTTGGCTATGTAACACTTCCCATTTACTATTACTCTGTATTTTTACCTCGATTAATTATAATATACTACATTAAAGGTCAAATAAAGCCTGGCAGCTACCTAAGGCCATAATGGTGACAAATTTAAATTCATGGTTTCCAGAAAAAGTAGGATTTATTTTATTCCTGTCATGATTTTATAAATGTTGCACAATATTCCCATAACAAAGTATCTATAGTGAAAGAAACTATATGTAATTTATTTTAAGCTTTTTAGCTTTCTTAGTAGTTTACTGCATAGTTAAAAAGCTGCCTAGTTTTATAGGAATTCCCTTTCCTCAAATGAGATTGACTTTTCGTTCCAGAACAGAAATCGGGCTCATTCTTTTCAATGGTTTCATAGTGTCCAATGTCTGGATCTACTATTATTTATATCACTGATTATCCATTGATGGATGTTTAGGTTGCTTCCAGTCATTTGCTATTATGATAGCTACATAACTGTTTTTATTATTTTGTGCAATTTCATGATTATATCTGTAAAACAAATTTTTAGAATGGACTTGCTGGGTCTAGTTGATGTGCATTTTCAACTTGGAAAGATGTTGTCAATTGCACGCTAAAGAGTTTCAATATTATATAATTTTGCTTGTTTCACCATGCTTTCATAAACATTAGGCAATATCTAGTTTTGTGCTTTCTACATGTTTGATAGCTGGAAAAATTGGTCTTGAGATATATTTTATCAATTAGTTGTGATCTTTATTTGATGACTTTACGAGCTCTGGGTAAAGATTTGTCTTTATTGCAGCTATTCAAGTTGAATATTGTTAGCAGGGAATTGGCAACTTAAGGCACCCAAAGAGGTTTCGATGGTACTGGGGAGATCTCAGAAATGCTACCTATTACTCTCCTAATGAAAATTCTACAAGAAAATGAACCTTAAGTACTTTTAGCCTCTTGAAAATAGCCAACATAAAATGAGATAATGAAAGAAAGCAACTTTAGCAGTTAAAATAAATTGTTTCATGTAGGAGGAGAATGTAGGTTCTTGAAAAGGAAGAAACATTATGAAAGTCATTTCAGCAATTGAGAACATTTAATTTTTATGGCCACACACTGTAGTTTTGTTTGTCCAACAGGTAATAAGGAAGAATATCTGTCCAGCCTACCTCCAACACCTGAAAATTTAACATAGTATGAACTCAGTAGGGGCTTCAGGTATATCTAGTTGTAGATAAAAGAGGCCTTCTGATCTGATACAAATGAAAATTCATTGAAGTCCATTTCCTCAAGAGATGGACATCACATGAACTTTTCTGACTTTCGTGGGGTTCTGGTCTGGCTAACCCCACTGAAATGACAACAGTCTGTGGAAGTTCAGTGAGCCAGCAAAACCTGATCTGTTTGAAATCTTAAATCTCTAAAAAAAATCCCTAAATAATAATCAGTTTTTCTAGAGCAGTAGTTTCTTCACTAACATGGTCTCTCTCCACCAAGTTAAACTATAGCATATTCAAATTAAATAAATAAGGATAGTGTTATTGTGCATAATCATTTTAAATACTATTAACATAGGCAAATGTTTATTGGTAATGAAAACTAAAATGACAAAAGAGTTGATAATGCTTAACGATAGTTTAGGATTTTTAAATCTCACTGGAAAAACAACTTTGGAATCTTTGCTGCTCTTCTGATAGAACTGCTTAGTTGCAATAGTATAGGGCAGCAAGACTGCAAGAAAATATGGGGAAACTATTAGACATCTTTAAAATCATGCCATTCCTAAGAAATGCTATAAACTCATTAAAGTGACAGAATGGACAACGTCCTAGGAAAAAGAAGTACTCTTCCACCCTACTGAAACCAGGAAAGTTGGTGCTAGTGCTTCCTGTTACCACCAAAACCAGTAAGTAAAGACAGGGATTGAATCTTTGTGGGCATTTTATTTAGATGGCTGGTGATCAGAGAAGACGGTGGGAAAGGTTACAGAGCATCTTACCTTTCATTTCAAGCCAGTCTTTTTTATAAGAGAAAAAAAGTTAGATAAGGGCTTTGGAATTCAAGGAAAAAATGTTAAGTAAGGGATTTGGAACTCAGGAAAAGGATTAACCAGATAAAAGCTGCAGTCCGGCAAGTTAAGTTCCCTACCGTCCTCTCATCATATTGACTGATGACTGGGAAATTTTCTGTGTGTGTCCTGTGTCCTGGGTAGCAGGCTGTCTCATCCTGGAGCTCAACAGTTCAGATACCATCCTGATTGCTTACGGTTCCTCTCTGGCACACAGGTTGAATTGCTTGTCGTCTCTTGGAGTCAGAGTGGGTCATATCTTCAGTTCTTGAAACAATAGCACTTTACATGCATTCATTACTAAACTTAACTATTACTTAAAACTAAAAATTCCCAACTTTTGAGTTCCCCATCAATTCCACACCTAAGAAATAAATATATATGTCATTTGTGTGACTAAAAAGACTTTGTAATACCTAAATGATATGAGTTCATGTTGCCTAATAGCAAGCCTTTTCAGAACACAGGAGTAATAAAAATTTATGAGGCAAAAATATAACCTATATAATTAATCTATATAGATGCAATGAATTCAAATAAAAATCCTAGCAGATTTTGCTTTATGGCATTGGTGACACTACAGTGCACAGCAAAAAGATAATCTTTTGAATAAATGGTGCTGGGTCGTTTGGAACCCATATGAAGATATATAAATCAATTTTGGTATCTGTCTTACACCATGCACAAATATCATTCCAGATGGATTGTAGTTCTAAATGTGGAAGTTAAGCAATAAGGCTTTTAGAAGATACCATAGGACAATATATTTATTAGCTGTGAGTAAGCAAAGATTCCTTGAGACAAGAAAACATTAACTGCACCAGAAAAAAATAATGATTAATTACACTATATTAAAATAAGAATTACTACTTATCAATACTTACCAATAGAAGAATTAAAAAATAAGGTGCAGAGGGAGAGAATATATTTGATATACCTGATAGAAGATGAAAGGAATGCATAAATAAATGCTACAAATCAATTAAAAAGATGATACTATGTTTTAAATAGGCAAATACTTAAAAAACTTGAAAAAACAGATTATTCAAATAACCAATAAATATATAAAGTTTACCCATTCCATTAATCATCAGAAAAGATGCAAATAAAACTATAAGTTAACACTGCCTCACCCAAGAATGCCAAAATGGAAAGACTAACATCACCATAAGCTGGCAAGGAGGTAACACAGGCAGACTTCCCAGACACTACCGGTAGCAGTACAAATTATTTTCAAATGCTTTGAAACTATTCTGCGGTACCTACTCAAGCTGGACATATACAACCTCTATGACTCAGCAATTTTATATGGCCCAACAGAATTGTGCATACTCAGTGAAAGATGTGTCTGTGAATGTTCAGAGAAGCACTGTAATAGTCTCCATATTACCCACCCCAAATACCTATCAAAAATAAGATAGATGTATGAATCGTATATTTATAAAGTGCAATGTTATAAAACAGGAAAAATAAACACTGTATTCAAAAATATTATAGACAAATCTTGCAGAGAAGGCTGAGCAAAAGAATCCAGAAAGAAGTACATATAAAGAAATTCAGCTGAGAGTTGCAGAAGGACAGTTGGAAAACTGTTTATGCGATTTAGTAATTGGAAAGTTAATAGTGATTTAAAACACCAGGAAAGAAAACAAAATTACTTTGGGTTAGTGAATAGCAAAAAGTGAAAAAAGGTATATTAATATTTTTGTGCAGTATGAACTGAAAGTGGAAAGAGATTATATCATAGCCAGGGGGAATCAAGAAAGATAGGATGCTTTACAGAATGAAGATGAACTGTAGATGTTGAAAACATTAGATGAAAGAATATTAAAATATGGAATAGGGACTTAGTAACTTATTAAAAAGTAGATCAGTGCAAAGAGAATTCAAATTAGATAAGACAACACAAAGAAGAGATGAGTGAAGAAATTAGGAAGTTGTATAAAAAAGCAAAAATAAAAATTAATGAGCAAATAAAGATTTGCAGTAAAGGCAGTAAGACTTCACAGTTATAACAACAAATGGGCCTGATGTTACAAGTATTGTTAAGTAGCATTTATAATCTTGCAGACAGAAGAATTCTAGGAGAATAAAATTAAGTAGTACAATCCACAAACTCACTATGGACATCTTTAAAGGATAAATAAGAATCAAGAAAATGAAGAAAGTGACTCCATCAGATACAGCAGCTAAAATATAATCAATTCTTGAGAAAGATTTGGCAATAAAAATTTAAGCCATGTTTTTGTAGTTGGAGATAGAGGCAATTATATGTAAATATCCCCTTGGTATAGTTAGTCACTTTATGATTTTCCTTATAACTGTATGTGTAATTAACTTCCATAATTGCAAATCCTATGCTGTAACTCTGGCACCATGTGTTATAATGAAAATAATATTACATTATTGGCTATATAGCTGTGGCCAAGCCATATGTATTCTGTGCATTAATTTTCTTATCTATAAAATGGTGAAAATAATATTTTTCCTTTCTTGCAAAGAAGGTTGGCATTATCAATTGATATAAACATATGTGGAATTATTCTATAAAGGTTTTTGATATCATTATTAATGTGATTGTAACAATTATTATTGTAATTATAACAATTATTATAATTTGAGTTACTGGAATAAGAACTCAATCTTAAATTTAGTTTTCATAGCAAAACAGATGTTTAAACTGTAAAATAAATTATCTACTCTGCAATTTACTTACCTATGTGTTGGGTTTTTCCAACATACTCCTAAAATAGCTGGAAATTATTACAATATATGAGTGCTGAACCTCATAGAAAAATCTAACATCACAATGCCCTGGTTGATGGAAATACACTTTTCTGTCCCAATAGTGAACACTGAATGAATGATAACTCATTCATTCAACCTTGTTCTGTCCTTACAAATAAAGTGCTGCAATTTCTGCATGTACCGATAATGTAATAGATTAATTGGAATAAACAAATAAAATACACTACACTATGTAAATTTTGCTTTAATCAACAGGAAACAATGAAATTTGTAGTTTATCAAACAGAAATTAGCAAATTTTCTTTTGTCTAATAAGCAGTTGAAAAACAGTAAATTAAATTCAATCTTATTAAACATCTTGAAATAGATTTTGGAACTTAAAGTGCATTGCTTTAAGGAACATCTTCATTAAAAGTGTTTACAACTCAGGCTGCTCACCATACAAATACACAAAAGTTCTTTATTTCATTACTTTTGTGTTTTGTTTTGTCTCCTTAGTGTTTGTCAAACAGAAATCCTCCCCCCATTAAGTCCTGAGAAAAACAATGAGTATATTTTCTTGCTGTCTTGAGGCAACTCTGATATAACACACTTTCACTTATAAATGCCCATTGTCCATTTAGAGCCATTTCACACGCACATCAGTGCAATTTATTAAACTATGACATTCTTATTTCCATGTAGATATATTTATATTTCTATTATATTCTCATGTTGAGATATATTATCCATATTTTACATATAAAGATCAAATAAGGGGTCTATAAAATGATTTTATATTTTGCATTTTTCATATATTTATCTGAAAATTACAAATGTACAGTAAATTCTTAAGGTTCTAATAATGAGAGTGAAGAAAAACTTTATTTTGTAAAATGACTCAAACATTTTTTAAATGCCAAAAAACTACAAAGTCTGACTCATAGTTGTGTGGTTCAACTAACTTCAATAAAATTAAGATAAAATTTGAAGGTTATATGTATATAATTGAATATGTATACTGCTTATACTAGAGAAAATTTAGTATCCTTTTCCCCTCTCTCCATGGCAAATAATTCTTGTCATCTACTTCATTATTTGGGAATGCCTACAATATGCATTTTTAATATAAAAGTATTGTATTCTGGGAAAATGCTATTTGCATAAAGAAATGATTTGTCCCAGTACACATGAAGATTTATTTTAAATATTAGTGTATATTGCTTTACAATTTTGTGAGAATATCTGATAGCCTCTGATATAATTTTATTTATAAGTGTTGTATAAAAATCAATAATACAGTCTATTTGGCAAAACATTCTCTTTCTGGTTCCTTCTTAAAGAGCAAGGAAATGAATATTTTTAAATATCAATGGAGTGTGCTTGGTAATATCTATCACAAAACTCCTTACATTTGCTCTTTAATGAATTACACAGAAAGATGATTTGTATATTAGAATAGACTTAGTAAGAGCTTGGGTAAATTGAATGTGGCCTATTTCAGTATTTCCTAACTCATCTCATGTTTTAATGGGACACTTTTTGTCAATTATGTAAAGGAAGAAAAGGTGTACAACGTATTTGAGGGTGTGAAGAAAGAAGAAAGTAGTATTGATTGAATTCATCTCTCCATTTTCCTACCCCTGGGATTAAGGACAACATTCAGTGGGAAAAGAGTGTTCTTCTCAGATATTTGCAAGTCAGAATGGATTCAGTGAAAATGGCTCCTCCGGATCATAACTCCTAAGGATAATTTCACTGATATTTGCCAAGTATCTACTGAGGTAGAGTCAGGTTGAGGCTTGGGTGGCATCTTGGTAGTGCCAACTCTCTTCTCTCTTTCACTTCTCCAACTCCTGGTCCTCTTCCTCATGATATGTACCAAAGAGATAGGTAGGTGTGGATGGTTGAGGTGGGAAGACAAATGATTTCTCACATTGCCTTCTTTCATTCTACAACTCTTGTCATCAAATTGCTCCTCTAATTACTTTTGATAAACTGTTTTGTTTTTGTCAGAGAAACAAGTAGGATAATTCAAAACATGTTTAGAACTTGCTGACCACTCAAAGGATTCTTGAAAGATCTTAAATCAAAATACTTGGTCTCTGAATTCTAAGTGCGTATGCTATAAATCTTACTTAACATATTTAAGGACAGAAAATGAAAATGATGTTTTTTTAATATTTTACTAGATTTTAAAAGAGAATTCTGGGTGTGTGAACAATAGTAAGTTTGACTGCAAGTTGGCAGCTTTGAATTCTCAATTATGGGCTGAAAAATTACTGACTAATATCTCTGTCACCACTTAGTATCTCAAAAAAAGTTGTGTTTCAATGTCTTCCATAGATATTAAATTAAACTCTTTATTGTAGAATGAAGTGCTCTCTTTATTGTAGAATGTTAGATTTCAGAGCTGGCAGAAACTTTGAAGCTCATGTAGTTTGAATATCTAATCAGTGTTTGATTTTTCCCTGTATGCTTTTTTCTCTAAGTGGCTGTTCAACTTGTTTATTCTTTTGCAGAAGCAAAACTCCCATTCTTATAATGCAAAACACTGACATGTTATCAAACATGATTGCTGAAACAGTCTTCTTTACAAGTTCCCTGTGGCTCCCATCAAATAAAATTTAGTTCTCCCCTTTGGACCATACAAAACAAGCCTCATTCCTCTTTCATAGAGAAAATCTTCCAGTATCTGAAGGCATTCCTAATTGTTTCAGGTTCAATGAGTATGACAGTTTATCAAATTCAAATGTGCTCAAGCTCCAGCTATTTTTTTTTTTTTTAAGAAAGGTGCCAGAATTAAATACACAATTCAGTTGAGTGTCTAAACATTTGATTACCAGGCGTGTATCCCTGGATCCGGGATCATCTTGTTGATTTTCCCCATTGCCTAGATAAAGATGAATGTCTGAAATTGAAGAATGATCAAATTCCTCAACTGAAATTTATATTATAATTTAAATAATATACTGAAATTCTGAGTAATTAATAATGTATATAATGTTTCACCCACTTTTGGATTAAGGCAAATTCATATATTGTCCCATTTTATGCTGTACAGAAGGAACATCATTCTCTCTGTTATACGAAACCATTTGCTTTTACCAAACCCTTTAAATATTTCTCACCACAGTGCTGGAAATCCTTTCATTGGCACCTGGTTTGGACCAAACTGCGCCTCCCATCAATTCATGTGTTGAAGTCCTAATCCCCCATATAACCATATTTGGAAATAAGACTTTTAAAGAGGTAATTAAGGTTAAAAGGTTAAAGAGGTCATAAAGACAGGGCTCTGATCCAATAGGATTGGTATCTCTAAGAAGAGGAAGAGATACCAGGACAATTTGAAGATATAGCAAGAAAACAATCATCTGCAAGACAAGGAAAGAGGCCTCAGAAGAAACCAAATGAGCCAACAACTCGATCTTAGACTTCCAGCCTCCTGAACTGTGAGAAAATAAATTTCTGTTATTTAAATCACTCCTCCTGTGTTACTTTGTTGTTGTAGCCTTAGCTGGTAATACAGAACTCCAGGGCTTTGTCTTGAGTACAGAACCATGAGCCAGCACCCAGAGAGTATTTTGTTCCCTATTTTTCTACCAACCTATCTTTGTCCTAAACTAATAAAGTTAAGACAAAGAATGTGTATTTCTTAAGTAATAGCAGATAGAATTCTACACGTTAGGATCTGTTCATCTGTTACTTCTTAGAATGGGGTGGGGGGAGGGGCTGGATACATTGTGATTTGAGCATTAAAATCCTCTTCTTTAAAATATCTCTCAAGTTTCACTTTATCCAATGATGTTGAGTTCTCAGCCCCTTTTTGAATAGTATAAGCAAACTGAAGTATATACAGAGGAAAGAAAATGAAATGGTAAGAGAAACAATTCTTAAGATAAACACTAGAAGATTAGTATTAATTGAGAAGACTTCTCATGTTCTAAGTGCTGCCATGCAGAAGAAATATTAGTCTTTATGTCTCTAAGAGGTAGAGATAGGAAAAAATGGATAGCATAGATGGGCTTTAATTCCTGTACATAATAGATACCGTATTTTTCAGACTATAAGACACACACACCCAATTTGAGAAGAATAATGGTTGTTAATGCTGCTGTTGAGTTCTGTTTACATTTACATTGGTGAAATATTATGTTATTCATGTTATTAAATATTTTACCACATTTTTTGCTTCAAAATTTTTTTTCCTGTTTTCCTCCTCTAAAACCTAGGTGCATCTTATGTTCTGAAAATAAGGTATCTCAGTCCTACAATCCAAAACCGAAACCTTGATCTGAAACCTCACAAATTAAACCTCATCTTATAATGGTCAACCTTCATATTAGTGAATCGAATCAAAACATATTCCTTTGCTTGAGTCAAAACTGAAGTGTCAACCAACTGCCTGTTGTTTTCTTTTTCTTTCTCTCTACACATAATCTGTGAACAAGACTATAAGTTCTACTTCTAAAACATATTTAGAAATCATCCACTTACCATCTTCACTGCCACAAACTTATGCCAAAATAACACCATCTAACTGCAGCAGGCTTCTAATTCCATACTGATTCAACACATGATATCAAGGATTGTTGCTTTTAAAATATGAATAATGTCCCTTTTTAGCTTAAAATTGTCTGCTCTGAGAAAGGGACTTTATTTCCTTAATAGGATATACAAGGCCCACAGGTCATGACCCCTCTCTCACCCTCCTCCTACAGCTGTCCTGACAGTCTAGTTTCTTCAGACACACAGACCTACTCTCTTTGTCTAGAAGAGATTATGCTTGTTTCCTGCCTTAGGAAATCTGAATGAAGTTTCCTTTTCCCACTGCATGGAATATTTTCCTCTCTATCTTCACATACTAAGAGTGTCTATATCATTCTAGTTTTAGCTTAAACGTTCTTAGAAAGGCCTGTAATCATCCAATTCAAAATACTCCCCTACTCAGTTTTCATTTCATTAATTTGTTTTGGATTCTTCAAAACCAATATTACAATTTAATATTTTGTTATTTACTTGGTTTATATTATTGCTTCCATCAATATGTAAGTTTCTTGAAGCTAATAATCTTGCCTTCCTGTTTGTGGTTGAATCTTAAAAGTTCAAAACTTTGTCAGGCATTGTACAAATGTCTCAGTCAGAAGAAAGCTGCCCGAAGATGGGAAGGGCTAGGATCTGCTTTTGTCCTTGCAAACGTTTATCTGCAGGTAGACTGTGGGCTTTGTGGAGTGCAATTCAAGCACGTGTTTCAGGGCATTGTATGAGATAAATATTAAGGGTATGTATAAGCACAGGATTCAATCCACCAACAATGTAAAATATTTTTCGTGTGAGGCTCTTTGGCAAGTCATATATGCTGATGGTGAATGAAAGCTGTGGAGAGAGATGAATCAGGATTCTACCACTTATTAGCTGTGTTTGGTGTTATCCTGGGATAATTAACTCTCTCTCTCCAGATCTCAGAATCCTCATTAGTAAAAGTGGGTAATAATAGAATTTATCTTTTAGAACTCTGGATATGTGAAATAAATATAATGAACACAACACAATTAGAATGAATGTCATAATGCTTGGCATGTAGCTGATGCTCAAGAAATATATTTTCTGGGATTTATGTCAAATAGCAGGTTTACATGGCAAAAATAATTCTCAAAAATAGCTTCATGTTACCATGATGGTTATATGAACTCAGTAACTTGATTATTATTAATTGTATCAATATTACCCCAAAGCCATATTCCCACATTTGGTCTCTACAGTTTTTTCTTCATTGGGTCCCCTAGCATTCAGTCCTACATATTGCGGAGCTTATAGAGTTCATCGAAAGTTAAAATGTTTTCTTTTACAGCAAAGGCTCATACTGTTTTCATAATATACAAAATATTTTCAAAATATTTACAAATTATAAAGGCTCATTTTCAGTAAGAAGAAAATGATATGAATAGATTATACTCAAGGGAACATTTTTAATATGGCTTCATTGTTTTCCAGATGAGAGGGTGAACTTTATTAAGGAATAAAAGATTCTGAGATCTCTAAGCATGTAATATTTTCAATTAATACTTCTATTCCGAAAAGTTTCAAGCAAAAGACACTTTGAAATTTATTCCTATGTAAATTTTATGCAAAATTTTATTTGTGTAGTAACCTCCAGACAATTTTCTACTTAACCTTCCAAAAAATGGATTATTTTGGAAAACCAAATAGAGTAACAAAATATTCAGATTTGAAATTACTCTCTCATATAACAATATTATCTATCTTCATGAGTATAAGAGGAAAATTTAATATAATATTATTTTGTAATTGCTGTTGCTATAAGACATGCTGTTAAACACTCAAATAAATTTTGATCAGCCACTGAGAGAGGTTTGCAATGATATGTCTTACATACTGAGATAATTCAAACTATCTGTCTTCAGTTATATTTTAGAAACCAAAAATATTGGCACTTTTGAATGCTAAACAGAAAATGGCTTTGTTAAATGATGTTGAAAATTAGTTCATTTTAGTGATAATAAAATAGATGGACTATAAAATGTAAAATATACAAATAAATGCAAAAATAATTTTTTGTATGTACTCAAATGCCTTACTTAATAGAATTGAGAAAATAAAAATGTAAGTGGAAACATTTTAAAGTATAAAATATATTATTGTCAGGCAGTTTAAAGATTTAAGATTGCCATTTCTGTTTTTTCAATTTATTATTTCTTAATCATTTTTTTCTTCTAAACAATCCAAAGACCTAAGAATGCACATGTGAAAAATAGTGTCCTAGTATGTGTTTGTTTTCTCCAAAAGTCGAAGGAGTTCAGTCTTAATCTAGTAATTTGGTGTGAACACAGGGAGCATCACTTGTGTAGTTTCAGGATTCAGGGAAATAAAACGAGAACAAGGAGGTGCCACAGAGACCACCTAACTTCTCTAATACATACTTATACAAAGTATGACTGTTCATTGAGTTCTAATCCTGTGGTAAGGCTTTGAAGACACTGAAGGCAAGTGATCTCAAATGTTTTTTTCCTCAGATTTAGAACTTCATTTTATAGATTTTCATGTGGTTATAATGCTGAATATATTTTATTTTACATAAAATAACACAGATTAATTGAAGCCCTACAAAATTATACTCTCATACTAAACTTTGAAATTTTATTCTAGTATATAAATATTATAATTTTTACTAAAGATGTGAGCTAGTTTTGTAACTAAAATTATTAAAACATTTCCTTTAATTGTGTGAGATATTAAGTAAGAATTCAATAAAGGGAAGTTTTCTCAATCTAGGCCAAGACTGAGAAATTTGATAAATTGAAATTGAAGAAGACAGAAATGCAAGATAAAAATCCACTACCTTCCAAAGAAATGATTGAACAGGAAAAGCAACCAGACAATCGTAAGGAGGCCTGCACAATCGATATGCACTGTACATTCCACAAACTTTTCCTTCTTATTTCACTTCTTTTAGCTGTTTAACTTTGTAAAACGGGGAGAGGTTGGATTAGTTTAAATGACTGTGCTGTCCCTTTTCACACCAGAGAACCACTGACAATGAAAGCCACACCTGCTTCTCCCATCTGCCTCTCGGGCTGGCAGGGAAGGAAGAGAACATGCTCATTGGTGAAGGAAGAAGCTGGGTGGAAGGATGGTCCAAGGTGTCCTGCAGGCTGTAAAATGTAGTTTAATCAGAGTGCCATTTTTTTTGTTAAAATGATTTTAATATGCAAATAAAGTTTTAAAACCTGAAAAAAAGGGGGGGGAGTTTTATCTCATACAAATAAAAATCAGCTTATTTATACAGTGGAAAGCAAATAGGTGAAATTATTTCAATAATAACCTCCAATTATATTTTTTATGTGATCAAAAATTTTTGAAAACCCTAAGAGTTTTTCCTATTGGTAAGTTTACAATTTTTTAATGATTTAAGAGTGCAGTTTTGTGACTACACTTTCCATTGTTGTTATGTTGCAATGTTTATGATCAGAATTTACATTTATGATTTAAAATTAAAGATTTTTATGACTTTTATTCAATTAAAATAATTATACAATACAAAGTTCCCTAAATTATTAACTAAATGTTTCCCTTAGAGTCATTGATTAAATTTACTACATTCAAGAGAAATCTTCACATAAATGAGCATTTATATAAAGTCTATTGAAATTTGCAGTATCTTTTAAAAAAAGAAAAATGCTAAACTATATGGAAAGAAACATATTAACATTATATGCCTCAGATTCTCTTGGGATACTAAGGTACTTATCTTTACAATAATAAATGCAACAGTTACAAATCCTTTAAAAATGAATTTCTACTAAAAGTTAAGATGTGACAGATGTGATGAGTAAATAAAACAAAATTCACCTATATAGACAAGCTCCTAAGCTTATTTACCACTGTACTATTATATTAAAAATGATAAAAGTCATTATGCAAATAAGTGCAATAAAATCACATCTGAAACTTTTGACTTGATAACCTGCCATTTAACACTATTTGTTCTAACTTATGTTGTTTCAGTGCTATGCATTTATTGAGAAAAAAATTGTTCCTCTTCAGGAGAATAGAGAAATTCTGCTCATAAACATTGTAACATAAGGAGAATGGCAAGTATAAGTACCCATACTGCATATCTTTAAAGAATGGCAAAAATTCATAAACTTAGTAAAATCTTAGTGAAGTTTTTCTTAGCGGAAAAATCTTAAAGCTCTCAAAGTTTTATTGATGACATAAAAATAGAGTTGGAATTGATTATTGAAATAATTTCACCTATGTACTTTCTGTAATAGATGACTTTACTGAGGCTACTATGCTAATGCACTCAGAAAGATAGTGGTGCTCCAGAGATAAACTCTCAGTTCTTTCCCATTGAACAGTCTGCTATAACATGTAGCTTACTTTCTGAAAACATTTATTACATTTCAAAGAGCATTTGAAATCTATGATGTTCTATTTTAATGAAATTTTATGATATCTTTATTTAGATTCCTCAGGTTTGGTTCTAATTAGAAAAACAATCTGTTAAATATCAATATAATTCACTTAAAGGACAGTGCCTTTGCTGTGTCCCATAGGTTTTGGATTATTGTCTGTTCTTTTACATTTGTTTCCAGAAACTTTCTGATTTCTTCCTTGATCTCATTATTAACCCATTCATTATTTAACAGTATGCTACTCAGTCTCCATGAGTCTGAGTATTTTTTAGTTTTTTCCTTGAGGTTGGTTTCTAGTTTCAAGCCCTTGTGGTCCAAGAAAATGCTTGATATGATTTCAATTTGCTTGAATTTGTTGAGGTTTTTTGTGTCCTATCATGTGGTCTATCTTTGAAAATGGTCCATATGGATTTGAAAAGAATATGTATTTTGCTTCTTTGTCCATCAATAAATGAGTGGATCACAAAACTATGGTACATTTACACAACGGAATACTATGCAGCTGATAAAAAGAAGGAGCTTCTACTCTTTGTGACAGCATAGATGGCACTGGAGAGAATTATGTAAATGAAATAAGCCAGGCTGTGAAAGACAAATACCATATGATCTCACCTATAAGTGCAACCTAATCAACAAAACAAACAAGCAAAATATAACCAGAGATATTAAATAAAGAACAACTGACAGTAACAAGAGGGGAGGGGGAAAGGGGTAATGGGGGAAAGAAGGGGAAAGTTCATCAAGGAATATGTATAAAGGATCCAAGTACAAAGCCAAAGGTGGGTAGAATTAAGGGAAGGAGATGGGGGTGGGTGAGGTGGGGAAAAGTATTGAGGGTAAATGGAGATAAATGTATTTAAACAACAATAAAAAAAGAAAAAGGAAAAAAGTACAATACCAAATATTGCCATTATACTATTCTTACCTAAAACATAAAAGATCTATAAGAATTACATCAGTGTCATCAACAAACATAGATATAAAATCAATCACTTTTTTAAATACACTTTTTTTTAATGAACGGAAAACATTCAAAACAGTACAGCTTTCTAATCTGCACATTCTTTGGTGTGTATGTTTTAATTAAATAAAGTTATATTTTAAAAATGAATTAAAGTTTTGAGTTCTGACAATCAGGATATCTTTCACTGACAAATAAAGACAGTAAGAGGAACAGTTTGAAGATTAGTAGACGATAGATTTTAATCAGTAGTCTCTTGGCAAACAAAGAACACTAGTATTAGGCATGCTAAGGGTAAGTGACTAATACAAGCATTTAGTGGGTCACGGCCACTAACAGTGTGTGTTTCTTTAAAGGATGTGGATGAATAACACTGGCTTTTTTAGGGAAGTCAGTTGTGGAGGATTCTGTTCAATATAATAATAGAAATAGTAACTTTTAATTAGATTTTTAATCACTGGCATAGTGAGTAGAAGCTTAGTTTACCAGTTAATTTATCCTCATGAAACCTAAAGTGGGTCACATGAAACACTTTAGAAGTGGGTAATGCTCTTCATTTCCTAGGCAAATATTTGTAAAGTAGGCAGAGACACATGGGCTGGTGTGGTCAAGAAATGCTTCATAGTAAAGGTGCGAAATGAGTAGGTGACCGGAGGACATTGAGGAAATTACTGAGTAAAGTACACTAGAAATAAAGGATATTCTTTCTTTATGTATGTCCCTGTCCTCTCTCCCTTTTAAAATTATGTGACCATGAGCAGATTATCTAGCTTATCTGTTTTTCAGATTCTTTCATATTGAAATGGGAATAAAAATAATATCTACCCCATAATGAATGTTCAGACAGCTAAATACAATAAACACATTAGTTTACACTGGATTTGGAATTGATAACCCTAAAAAAAATTACCCAGCAAAGTCATTATCACTTATAAAATAGAAATCTGAAAGATGGCAATTATGCAAATTTGGTTGTAGGAAGAGTTCTCAGTGGTTAGAGTGACTTATATGATAAAGCAACGAGCTATTTGCCTGCTTCAAGTGAGTAAATATTTAGGGAAAGGAGGATGGCCTTTAAGTGGAAATTATGAATTCAATCAGATTTCCCAATACTGACAATCATACAATTAATACATTTTCCAGGTCTAAATCCCTCCAAGATCATAAACACCTATTTTAATCAGTAACAAATGATACTTAAATGATAGGAACAGCATGAATCATTCCAAGATGTATCTAAATAAGTTAAAGTGGCAAAAATCACCTACAGTTTTGTTTAGCGTGATACAATGCCATAGTATGTTCTAAAATATGTGTAAATATGTTTTAGTCTTATAGAAACTTATTAGAAAGTAGAAGCACTTTTAGTAGGGGCAGAAAATGAAGGTATTTTTAGCTAAACCGGTATAGTACTAACAGAATTTCATAGAATCATTGGAAAATTTAATGATGTTTTTAAAAAATTATATTTTTTGCTCTTTATTCTTATTGTTAATTTTTCTATGGTAAAAAGATTCTGAATATTACATTATTGCCATTTCTCCTTCTGAAAGTACAACACAAAAAGAAAATGACATACTACCATCGACAACAAAATTACTTTTTGCATTTTTCTGTTTCCTCAACCACATAAGAAATATATTTGTTTTTATTTCCTTTCATAATACCTTTAAAGTAAAAGAACCAACCTTCCTGTACACCACATTTTCTAATCTTTTATCTATTCTAATCTATTATTATTTGAAAATCCCAAAAAAATAAAATATCAGAAGTTTTGTTATAGGTAATGTCTAAAGTCAAAGTCATGGAGGATTAGCTTTGACCTTGAATCCATAAGATCTGACCATTTCAACCACAAGTCTTACATATCAACATGCAGTCATCCTATTCCTCAGAACACTACTTTTTCTTTAATCAGATATCTTAAAAGATTAATTTATATGCATATGTGTTTTTAAATTCAAACATTTGAAAAATCTGAAAAACTTTAAAAGTAAAGTTTATCAGGAAACTGATACCCCCTTGGGTGGTGCTTATCACATTACAATGGGCAACTGCAAGACTTTTGCATTGCCATGTAGGGGTTTCTTGTCTGAGAGGATGCTTGAAATGGGGCCAGATGGCAGAAGGCTTTGAATGTGAAGCTGGTGAGCTTATGCAGCTGCTTACTGATCATGAAAAATGTTCGAGATGTTCTAATGAGAAAAAATACAAAGTAAAAAAGAAAGTTTTTTTTTTTTTCACGCAAATGTCTTTGAAAGACCCACTACCAGACCCTGTGCTCAGTCTCAGGGGAAAAAATATAAAATGTAATCTGTGTATTTTGAAAACTCATTCTAGTCTGGGGGAAAAAAACACATAATTGGATAGATTAAGAGATTCTATAAATGCTACAATATAGGTATAGATTAAGAATATGACATGCTTTAATGCACAACTGATTAATTCTAAAGGATTTTAGAACGATATTCCTGGTTTAAGATTAATTTCTAAGTGATTTAGAGGGAAAATAAAATCAATAGTTAATTGTAATTTTACAGATGTGAATTGATATCTGCCAAAGGTTGTGATGGTACAATTCTAATTTGGTAAGAAATATGAGACATTTTATTACGATGATAATTCTATTTCAAAATGAATTTTATAATACTCTTCTTTAGCCCATAAAATAATATCTCTATTAGAATGTCTTTAGTTCAAGCTTAGTTATTAATTAAATATCAGGAGTTATTCACATAGGATGTTCCAACATAGGTATTTGAGCCACACCACTCTGTTCCTTGTGGTTTATTTTCCCAAGGGTAAAGAATAATGTGTTCTTGGAATAAGGTCTGGCTCATCTTTAAGATTTCATCATAAAGGAGCAATATTTCATGGCCACTCTTGCAGCGCAAGCCCCAGCTTCACAAGGAATCAGTCAACACTTAGTACTCCTCATTTATTATCTGAGGTTTGCTGAATATGTACCAGGGTTTCTGATTACTAGTGGGGGATACAGGATATAATCCCTATCTTAAATTGGTTACAATATATTACAGTGAAGGAGAGAAAAATAAAAATTAGTTAATTAATTAAATCATTCCATATCATTCCATAAGAGATGTGTACAGGATCTAAGATTCCTATTTTGGGTGAGAAAGGGATGCGAGATGGGATGCTCAGGAAAGAAAGCTATGAAGAGGTGACATTTAAAGCATGTCAGGAAAGAGAAAAATGCTAGGAACAGAAAATAACTTTGCAAACATTTTCTCTTTATTTTTCATTTAATCTTTATTGTATTTTTTCCATTCTTATCAATCCCCTTATACCTCCTTCCTTCCAGCAATCACCACACTGTTGTCCATGTCCATGAGTCCTTTTTAATTTTTTCTCACCCCCTCACCTCCCCTTAAAAAATGGGCAAAAGACCTGAATAGACACTTCTCCAAGGACATACAGAGGTCCAGAGACATATGAAAAAGATGCTCAGCATCACTAGCCATCAGAGAAATGCAAATTAAAACCACAATGGGATATCATCTCACACCTGTCTGAATGGCTATCATCTAATCAACCAATAAGAAGTGCTGGAGAGGATGTGGAGAAAAGGGAACCCTTTTGCATTGTTGGTGGGAATACAGTTTGGTGCAGCCACTGTGGAAAGCAGTATGGAGAGACCTCAAAAAATTAAAATTGATCTGCTTTTTGACCCAATGATTCCACTTCTGGGAATATGTCCAAAGAAACCCAAAACACTAATTCTAAAGAACATAAGCACCTCTGTGTTCATGGCAGCGCTATTTACAGTCACCAAGATATGGGAGCAGCCCAATTGTCCATCAGTGGATGAGTGGATAAAACAATTATTTGCACAGTAGAATACTACTCAGCCATAAAAAAAGAAAATGTCACCCTTTGCCACAGTACGAATGGGCCTGGAGAATGTTGTGCTAAGTGAAATAAGCTACTTGGAGAAAGACAAATACCATATGATTTCACTCATAAGTGGAATCTAATGAACAAATTGAGCTAATAAGGAAAATGTCTTCTCTTTAAAAAACACAAGAGTCCACTGAAGTTGGTGCAGGCTGAGAGAGGGGAACTTAACAAAAGTTTGAAGATATAGGTGTAAATCATAGCACACAGGCTCTCCTAGATGGAATGGGCATATGGTCCAGTTTGTCATGAAGAATACTAGTTTATGCCTATTTTCCTGGAAGGATTATTAATAGTGCCATGTTTCAGTATCAAGAGCACCTTAGTTTGGAGAAAAATTATATAGTCATTGCTGATATAGGCCAAAATAAAATTGAAATGTATTTGACATATGTGTAAAGCAACTGAAGTTTTCAATATCACTTTTAAAATATTGTTGTAACTATGTGGTGATAGATAAATGGGTTAAGTAGTAGAGGTGGGCAGACCATTTAGAAGTATGTTGGCCAGGCAAGAGATAACCGTGGCTTGGACTGGGAAGATATTGGATATAATTGAAATAGTATTTGGGAAGCAGAATTAATAGGCCTTATTATTTAATTAAGTGTGGGGCTAAGACTCAAAGATTTTTAAATAAAAGTATGTTCTCTCTTAGGACACCCTTTTAAAATGCATATTCCATTTTCAAGTACCAGAAGGAAAACATGTGGCTTTAAGTACCAAATCCATGTGCACAGGACAAGGAAAGTACAGTATGGGTTCTTCGAGTTGCTGAGAGGCTTTTGGAGGGTCTGAGCAGTGAACGTGGCCTAAATTGTCAATACAGAACTCCAGGTCATAATCTAAATATAACACAAATGTGATTAAACCAAAGGACTGTGTGTTCATTTCGGAACCAAAGTACAGGGAAACATTTTAATCAAGTTGTTCATTGTCCCCTTGTACCTTTCTCTTTCTTCCCCAGACAGCAATTTGATTTATCTGCACTCATGGTAAGCAGCTGATTATACCCTCTTAGTCTCAATTTATTCAAGTGACTGGTTTCACTAGAATTCATTTGCTTCTGCTCTGCCTGAGGCCCATGTTTCTTGTGTAGGGTCTGGTAAATCTTGGTTGATGACTACCAGATGCTTGTTTATGTAGCTGCCGCCCTTCTTGATATGGCCTCTTGCCTTATGAAGTACTTTTTATTCAAAATGCATCGGCAATGGCAATGGTGTGCTGAGCTGAATATTGAAACCCTGTGTTTCACAAATCTGAGAAGAACATTTTTAAACAAAGGCAGATGACAAAGTAAGAATTCAGCAAACATGATTTTTAGAACCAGCAATAATGTTAACGTGGCTATCACTTTTTGATACTCAATTTCTTTTTGGATCAAGTGGGAAAATAACATCATTCCTTACCTTAGAGGTCTCTTTGAAAATTGATAACACGATACAAATAATATGAAAAGGCACTTTAAAACTGCATTGTACAGTTGCCCCAAAGTGCTTAGAGTGTCCCCATGCTATACATGTATGAGATTTAGCACATCCAGATGTGTGAAGCTCAAGTGCCACATTTATTGACCACTCTATGTAATATTGCTCAGGATTTAAAAGTAAAATAACAAACTGCTGTTTCATAAGAACATTTTACTGTGCTGTGTAGAAACAAACTATTATGCCATCTAGTTTAATTTTTCACTTCAAGCATGAAAGACTCTTTAATCAATGTAACTGGGCTTTTTATTCAATTCACCATCCCTTTTTTATGCGAAGGGAGGAAAAAGCTGATACTCTGAGTACCAGGCTGCCCCAAAAGCAGCAGAGTTTTCCAATTAGAATAATGATTCTCAATCAAGAGTGTGTGTCAGAATTATCTAGGAAGATTTTTAGGTTTCACCTGCTGTGAACTCAACCCTCAGAATAGAGTGAAATGCAAGATAGGCTGGTAATTAAAAGTGTGTGCTCTCAATTATGATTCTTGACACCTTTGTTGTGGATTTACTTCTGAGTTCTCTATTCTGTTCTATGGCTCTATTTGTCTGTTTTTATGCTAATACTATACTCTTTTGATTACTATAGTTTCAGAGTATAGTTTAAAATCAAGTGTGATGCCTCCAGTTCTGACTGTTCTTTCTCAAGATTGCTTTGGCCGTTCAGAGTCTTTTGTGGTTTCATATGATTTTTCCTTTTTTTTTTTTTTTTTTTGGTAGAAAATACTGTTAGAATTTTGATAGAGACTGAATTAAAACCAAAGATCACTTTGGGTAATCTGTACTTTTTTTCATTTTTTATTGTTGCTCAATTACAGTAGTCCTCAATTTCCCCCCATTACTCCCCTTTCCCTACTCACCCCCACCTCCTACATTCAATTCTCCCCCCCTCACAAGTTGTCTTTGTCCACGAGTCCTTTATTCATGTTCCTTGATGACCCTGTCTCTTCTTTCCCCCGTTATCCCTCTCCTCCCTTCCCTCTGATTACTATTAATTTGTTCTTTATTCCCATTCTGCTTTATATTTTAACAGTATCCATTATTCTTATTTATCAATAAGGAATATCTTTTCTTTTTTGTGTTATATTCAATTTCTCTCATTGATGTCTTGCAGTGTTTAGTATACAGATCTTTCACCTCCTTGGTTAAATTTATTCCTAAGTATTTTAGTCTTCTTGATGCTATTGTAAATGTGATTGTTTTCTTAATTTCTATTTCTGAGAGTTTGGTGTTAGTATATAAAAATGCTCTTGCAAATGGTATTGGTAATACAAATTTTAATGTCATTCACTAAAAATACAATATTGTTTTAACTTTGATATTTTAAAGGTCTACCATAGGTTAGGATGTTAAGCTATGTTGAGATGCAAATATGAATCACACACTCCCTGAACTTGATGGGCACATGTGGAATACTAGACTGGAGAAGTACAATCAACTGGCAAGTATCTGGGTATTAGTGTAGTTATGATGCTATATAAGCATTTTCAATGAGTTTGAAGTTCACATAAATTTGTATTTATACTGTAATTACATGACAGGATATTTGAAAATTAGGGGATTAAATGTCTTTGGCTACTTTAACTTTTGCTATATTTCATTGCTTAGCATAATACATGGCTTAATATATTTTAGTTATGCAAGTATATCTAATCGATTATAATGATTTACTATATTGAGTTATATATATGAATAGAAACTTTTGTTGAAACTAACTTTAAAAACCTAAAATTCGGAGGTAGGAAGTTTGGAATTTATTTGCTTTTTTGATCAAAAAGCAGTTGAAGTTTTATAATTAAAAGAAGGGTACATTCTCAGCTGAGGCAGGAACATTGATGCAACATGTTGGTGATCACAGAAAAGAAAACCATAAGGCAAATGATAAAAAAGCCCTTGAACAGCATAGTCTAGCAAGAAGGAGAAACTGGGATCCTTATAATGGGAATATTAGTGAAGTAGTTTGGAAAATGCCCTGAGTATATACACTTTCCTGCCTGCAAATGTGAACAGAATGTAATAGAAGGGCTGTAGTACCTGACCTGAAAGAAAGAAGGAAAGGGAAAGAGGACTCAAGAAGACCAAAAGGAGAGTAGTGGTGTCCAGCAGTTCAGAGAAATTTGTATTTTGCCAAGAGCTGTTTCTCGGTCTAACTGAAGACTAATGGGGAAATGAAGTATGCTTCATTTTCTCTATCACAAACTTAAAATATCTTCTACTTCTGTGGTTTTGATATTAACAAACTCACTTCTAAAGAAAAGTTCCAGGAGAAGAATTTATCGTCTTTTTCTCTCTTCTTTCAGACTTAGCAGGTGCTACGGAATGAGATGGATGGGAACTAGTACTTGGCATTTTCAATTCCTTCAGCTCATATATCTAGGTGTCTACTATTTGTATGATTATGACATTATCTACTATGACCATTAATAGAAATTATTTGAAGTGACACAAATGTAACTTTTCAAGTTCCCTCTTAAAATTGAAAAGCGAGTATTTAATATTTCTTGGAGAGATTACTTACCTAATTCTCATAGCAAACAGTGATATAGTCCTCTGGACCATTTCGTTTATGAGAAAACAGAAGTTCAGGGAGGACATGCGATATATCCCAAGTTATATAGCCACTGAGCTACAGAACAAAGATTGAAGATCCTACCTGCTCACTCCAGGTGTCTCAATACATTCTTACAGAGACACTATAATCTAACTTTTTTGTCTTATTTTATCATACATATGAAATTTTATAAGTGAAAGAGGTATATATTCTTAGCTGAGGCAGAAAATCTGATGCAATGTGCCAGAGATCTTTTACTTCCTTGTTTAAATGTATTCCTAAGAATTTGCCCTGGCTGGTGTAGCTCAGTGGATTGAGCACGGGCCTGCGAACCAAAGGATCGCGGTTCGATTCCCAGTCAGGGCACATGCCTGGGTTGCCAGGCCAGTTCCCAGCAGGGGACATACAAGAGGCAACCGCACATTGATGTTTCTCTCCCTCTCTCCTTCCCTTCCCCTCTAAAGATAAATAAATAAAATATTTTAAAAAAATTTAAAAAAAAATGTATTCCTAAGAATTTTATTAAGTATATATGTAAATTTTTTTAATATTCATTTTTTCTAGAATTATAACATTTCCATTAAGTTTTACTTTAAACAATTGTGCTTTTATTTTTTTCTGTGATTGGTTTTCTTTAAACTAACAAAGATGCATACATCGATATTCAATATGGATAAATTCCTAGAAACATAAAGCTTAC
This sequence comes from Glossophaga mutica, assembly GCA_039655065.1. Taxonomy (NCBI): domain Eukaryota; kingdom Metazoa; phylum Chordata; class Mammalia; order Chiroptera; family Phyllostomidae; genus Glossophaga; species Glossophaga mutica. The sequence goes on from CM077308.1 coordinate 29,813,259, forward strand.
CAAGACTGAATTGTGAAAATATAGAAAATTTGAATAGACCAATAAGGGAATGAATTGTAATAAAAAACTTCCCCACATATATAAAATCCAAGAATCAGATGTATTTACTGGTGAGTTCTACAAAACATTTAAAGAAGATTAATTCATATTTTTCTCAAGCTCTTCCATAAAGTTGAAGAGGATAAAACAGTCCCCATTCATTGTATGAGGCCAGTATAACTTATATCAAAGCAAATAAAGACACTGTAAGGAAAAAAAACTATAGGCCAATATTTCTAATAAAAATTCTCAATAAAGTACTAATGAACCAAATTAAAGATCACATTGAAAAGATTATATTCCATGAAACAGTGAGGATTTATCCCTGGGCTAGAAGATGGAATGATATATACAAATCAATAAATGTACTACATCACATTAATAGAATGAAGGGTAAATATCATGTGATCATTTCAAAGGATACAGAAAAAGTATTTGACAAAATTTAACAGGTTTCTATGATAAAAACTCTCAACAATCCTTTCCTTTCCATGGTATCAGTTGTGTTGTCTCCTTTTTAATTTCTGATTTCATTTAGATGCAGCAAAACCAGTTGTAAGAGAAAAATATATATCTATACACGCCTACATTAAGGGAAGAAAGATCTCAAATTAACAACTAGCTTTACACCTCAAGGAAACAGAAACAGAAAAACAAACTGAACCCAGAATTAGAGGAATGAAGCAAATAACAGAAACCAGAACAGAAATAAATGAAATAGAGATCAGAACAACAGTAGAACAGATCAACAAAACTGTGAGCTGTTTTTTTGCAAAACAAATCGGCAAACCTTTACTATACTAAGAAAAAATCTAACCTACTAATAGTATTACAAGAATAATTAATTTCAATAGCCTTCTGTGCCCTTTATCTTATCTATTTCTGCATTTCCATAAATTACATAAATAATAATGGACTGCCCTGGCCAGGTGGCTTGGTTGGTTGGAATGTCATCCTACACAAGCTTGCATGTTCGATTTGTGGTCAGGGTACATTCCTCGGCTGTGGTTCAATCCCTAGGTTGGGGCACATACAGGAGGAAACCAGTGTTCTCTCACATTGATGTCTGTCCATCTCTCTCTCTCTCTCTCTCTCTCTCTCTCTCTCTGTGTGTGTGTGTTTCTCTCTGTCTGTCTCTCTCTCCACCCTTTCCTTTCCTCTCTCTCAAAAAATAATAATACATATCTTTGAGTGAGGATTAAACAAAAAGAGTAACAGACTATTTGGTGTTACTTTTTATACATTGGCTATGAGCCTTATTATAGCTGCTAAAAGAATGCAAAACAGAAGTTTGAATGATGTCAACCAGATACTGAAATTAAAATTTATATTAGAAAAAATAATGAGGAGAAACATATTTCTGTATCATTTTCTTGAGAACTGCTTCTTCTCATTTAGATCTTAAACTTGTAACTCTCATGGCTGACTTAAACATATTATTAATCCGCTTCTTCTGGGAACCTTAAACATTCCAGGTGAGATCTGTTTGAAGCTTAATGATTGCCTGATATATCTAACTTCTTCAGAAATTTCATTAAAGGAAATGAATAGAGAGTATTTTACTAGAACTTTCAGAAATTTGAAGTGATGTTACAATTTTCAGTTTTCCTAGATAATGTTTAATTGATTGTATAGAGCCATGGGAAACCTATACAGATATGTTTTACCAAAATGATTTTCTTTTGATATTTTTATCATCCTTATTTATCAGTTTTAATTAGACTCTAGCTGAGAAGGACCGTGCTAAACCTGTGCAGCAGACCACAATGTGAATCTCATTCATGAATAGTTTTAGACATTTTTCTCACATAGCTATATGAAACAAAAATTCAGCAGATCCTTATTGGTCATAAATTACAACTGACTCAGTTTTTTGCTTTGTGATTTAACGTATAAGTAAGTATACTAAAATGTGATTGTCCCAGGGATGGATATTCTTCACAGTTGGGGTTGATTGTACATGTGTAGGGATGCTTTTCCTACTTTATCACCAGATGTTCAACCTAAGTATAAACCAGCCTACTAAACAAATACAGTTCATTTCTAAATTTCTTACTGTGCTGCAAGGCACTTCTCATTAGAAGGGCAAAGGCATTATACTTAAGCTATTTACATTGTAAAATCATTGAAAATATTTGTATGTGTTTATTCCAAATTATTATTCCAAATGATTAATTAAAAAGAGGAGTACATAGCTATATTTAACCATAGCTATATTTAGCATGCACCTTGTAATTGAAGACAAATCAAGTATATAAGTATTTTTACAGATTACTCTCTGAACTTTGATGATAGAGAATGCATTTTTTAAAATGAGTTTAAACAACAGGAATTATCATGCAACCACTGGTAAAAAGCAACTAATGGAGATAAGGGAAGTTAATATATAATAAACTCCACCATAATTAAACCAATTTAATGTTATCATATGAATAGAGATGCAAAGAAATGGAACCAAATAGAAATTCTAGAAATAGGCCAAACTGAATATGGATCTTTAGCATAAAGGTGAATGTGCCAGATAAAGCCAGTAAGAAAAAAGATGAAAATTTAATGAATAGGTTTAAAATACTAGAAAATCTTATAGAAGATAGATTAAAATTGAATCCCAAATGAAGATAAGAAAAAAGGGAAATATATGTCAATCATATGAAGAGAAGATCTAGATTTCCTATGATGTCAAAAGTTATGCCATCTTATATTTGTATTACTTATATTCTTAAAAATATGCTTGCATTGTATAATGCTTCAGTAACATGAATACTATTCAAATCTCCTCTAGTTACTTGGTTAGGTTAGCTGTGGGGTCTAAGGTCTAAGGTTGTCCTTTTGACAAGTAGGTAAAGTATTCCCAGGAATGCTGGAAGGTAAGAGAAATCTCGAGGTAAAACCATGCATCTTCCTGCTATTGTATTTTGATGTCTTATTTCATTGGAGGGCATTGGTAGTAATAGATTTGTAATTAGCCAGCGGAGTGAACAGCAGCGATTTAAGGCAATTCCTCGTCCCCTCCAGCCCTTGTGGGTCGAATTGCTTTGCAACGGATTGACTTGCAAATTCTCTTATTTTTATTTACTAAACTTGACGGTTTCTATGAAAAAGAAAATCAGTGATAAAGACTGTTTACTGTAGGCTGTACCCCAGACTCCAGGAAGGGACATCTCCCCTCCTCTCAGATACTAACAGCACTTCAACGGAAGTTGGAAAGCGCTGCCTTCATTTCTTACTCCTTCATCTTCTCCTTTCCTCACTTTCATTTCAAGGCAGACTCTTCCAGTTTTTCTATCCCTAGTCGGTAGGAGAAGAGACCTGTACCCTCAAAGGATGAATTGCTGAGACTATTAACTGAAAGTGTTATGAAGAGCAGTAGTGAGCAGAATGTAGCAATGACAGAGATACATTGGCAGGAAAATATGAGAAAAAATGAAGATTTTGAAAAATTAAATTGAACATGATTTCTATTTCTAGGGGGTTTAACTCTGGGTAGAAAAAGGATACTTGCTTGTAGGCTAGTTCATTCTTACATGCCTACTGCATTTAAAGGTTTCAGTGGACTTCTGTTTTTCCATTATTCCCTCTACGTGTGATTTTTAAAATGTTCTGTGAGCCACAAGAGAGAAAGTTTGGATCCTCTTACTTTTTCCCACTTTCACAGTCACATCTGAACTTCTGGATGTTGGGTATTTCTTCAAACCACTGGGATAGCACAGCATGGGTAATTTGTTTCATGGGGATTTGGCTTAGAATGTAGGAAAGAAAATGTTCCCATGAAAATAAACCAATAAATAAATGACTACTGAAATCGTGTGAAGAGTTCTGTAAATTGAGCAGAGTGAATTCCATAGTGCATGTCTCCTGGAGGGCAGGAATGATTCTCACTTGATTCTACCCCTTCTGTCTCTACACATCCCTGCTTCCTTCTCAGAGCTCTTTCCCTCCTGGATTGAAAGTAGCTCTGGAACACTGGCTCTCTCCTCATTTTGCTGATTATTGGGAGAATGAATTACAGCACCGTACAGCATTGAAGAATGGTCAGAGCATCTGGAGTTCAAATGAAGTAGAGTTGGAGGGACACAGGTTGTAGTCTGATAATGGCTAGAGAAAAGCAGCTGTATGGGCCAGAGGCGTAGAAAATGGAATTTACAATGTTGATTTTAAAAAAAAAAGTACACTTATTTATGCTTTTACTTGATTTTTAAGTGATCCTACATATAAAAATATATACAAAGTTCTTTCCACTGTACAATTTTCACTCAAGTAACGTAAACACAGTAGATTCACAAGAAAATGTGAATTCATTCCTATTCAGTATACTTTGAATCAGAATGGGAAAGTAATTCCCTTCTAACATCCTACATGCCTCTCCAACACACGGTTCCTAGCTTTCTGGAACATGTGTAGATTTATGCAGCTTGGAGAATGAGGGGTAAAATTTCATTTTGAATCTCATGCACTGAAATGGACCCAGCAGTCCTTCATCCTTCTTATATAAAATACTCGAAATGCCATTATTGTTTATGTAAGTTTTCCTTCAAAAGAGTTCTAATATTATATATGTACATATATGTATACATAAGTGTCTATACATATATATTTTTCATTTTATCAGGAAAAAAATGGGTATTTCTTGAAATAATGAAACTTTTCTTATCCCTGTAGCTCCAAAGCCTGGTGAAAAGCAGTTTGTTAATAAATATTGAATACTATATGGTTTAGAGACAGGTGAGCATTTGCACAAGAACATGCATGTGGAAGAATGGATGCCGGCCATCTCCAGGAAGCACTGTTTGTTTGATGTGCATTACCTTTCATTCCTCCTACTCAGCATTTTCATCATTTTTAAAATATAGAAACCATGATGCAAAGATACAATTATCTTTAAGGTTAAATAAATATACCATTCAAAGCTAGTCTTTATTAAACTCTTACATCATGGAAAATAATAAATGCAGCATAATCCAATATCGTTTCCCTTAATTATTAATTAATTGAATATTTAAGTGCTTCCTGGGTCCCAGGCCCTTTGATGGTCATGCAAAGGTGAAAAGACTAATTTATGCCTCTCAATTAGTTTATGGAATAACAGAGAGAAAATCATGCAAACAAGCAACTGCACCTTAATATCCTGGGGGAAGAGGTAAGAGTGAGATAGAGAATTAGACCCTTCTAAAAGCAGCCAAGTGATTAGGACTCTAAGTTTAAGCATTAGAATAACAGACAGGCAAATTTTAAGAAATATATGTTGCTATCTCCATCTCTGTTGCTATTGATATCACCATCTCCATCTCCCCTCGCTGTGTCCCCTCTACCTTCACTGACACCAACTGAGAAGCCAAGAACAGAAAAGGTAATCTTTCTAAAAGATAGGAGAAGGCAAAGTTTATGATGTCAGATAAGTGCATCATGCACAAGTCAATTTTAGTACAAATTTAGGACAGTGGACCAATGGGTAGTTAATAGAGTGGATTTTACAAAGTATGTCTGTATGTAACAGGGCTCCTCCAGAACATCCACCAGCGTGAGGACTAAGAGGTGAAGCCAGCCCTGGCTGGCGTAGCTCAGTGGATTGAACGTGGGCTGCGAACCAAAGTGTCCCAGGTTCGATTCCCAGTCAGGGCACATGCCTGGGTTGTGGGCCAAGTTCCCAGTGGGGGCCAAGCAAGAGGCAACCACACATTGATGTTTCTCTTTCTCCCTTCCTTCCCCTCTCTAAAAATAAATAAATAAATAAAATCTTCAAAAAAAGGGGGTGAAGCCAGTTCACTATCAATAGTATATATTAATATTGATATTAAAAAGATATTGATATTAAAATATATTTTCAGGACTTGTTTCCCAACATTAGTATTTTAAAGAAGGTATTTATTAAACCCAATACACGTATACTTATGCTTTATATTTGGTATACAAGGTGGTCTGTCCAGAAGTCTAGCCATTAATTGATGTAACAAGAATGGTTTACATGACATCTCTGTAACCTGACAGCCATGAAAAGTAGACTGGAGTGCACATGTGTGGACAATAATGACTTCACTCTAGTAGAGAGTGGAGGCAGTGGATGCTGTTGAGTGACCATGTATACTGTGTGGCCATCACATGCAAAATGAGTAAGTGAATACAGCAATAAATCTGCATCAAATTTTGCATTAAGCTTAAACATTTCTCCACAGGAACTATTCAGATGATTCAGCAGGCCACAGCTATGGGTAACTGGTGACTGGCAACTTCATCACGACAATAAGCCAGCTTATGCATCACATCTTGTGAAGAGTTTTTTGGTGAAACATCAAATCACCCAGGTAACTCAGGACCCCTACAGCCCAGATTTGGTGCCCTGCAAATTCTGGCTTTTTCCAAAATCCAAAACTAAAATCACCTTTTAAAAAGAAGAGATTTCAGATCATGAATGAGAATCAGACAAACACGATGGGGCAGCTGGATGGTGATTGGGAGAACTATGTGAGGTCCCAAGGTGCCAGTTTTGAAGGAGACTGAGGCATCATTGTCCTGTGTACAATGTTTCCTGTATCTTGTATCTTCTTCAATAAATGTCTCTATTTTTCATATTACATCACTGGATACTTTTTGGACAGAACTGGTATGTTTTAATGCATGTGTTTCTATCTAGTTATGAAGCCAAGTCTAAAAATTCACTGGATTGTACTTTGGATCATTCATCAGCTCTTGTAATTAATTTATGATAATAATTAATTTTCTTAACACATTTCACTGACATGAAATGATTGAATTTAATCTTATTTAAATTTATTATGGCTTAAAAATTTCTCAGAATTGAAAAATTTGTTTAACATAAATTGTGCTTGCATTACAAAAGAAATTTTTGTTTCCTCTGTCTCTAAGGATGAGAAAGGAGAATGGGAGGTGGGGGTAGGTGGAGGGGAAAGTGGTGGTGGGAAAATGGAGACAACCATACATGAACAACAATAAATAAAAGAAGAGTAGACAATAGGAAAAATGGAATAAAGAGAGAAACAGAAAAGAAGAGAAGCCGAAAGACAGAGACAGAGAGACAGAAAGAGGGGAGGTAGTATTCAAACTGGAAAAACATGTATACTAGATGGATTTTAAGATTATTTTGGTCAAGTCTCTTCTCTCATTTTCCAAAGAAGAAAGATGAAGCTCTGGAAGATTAAATCAAAGGACCTAGAGTGATGTAGTGGCAGAGCCACAGGAAGAAAGCTTTCTTATTTTTAGCTGGGTGTTCCGCATTCCCAGAAAACAAAGATACACATTTTTGTTTTTCTGGAACTCCACTGAATAATTACTCCCAAACCAATTTGAATTTTCATCTTTTGTTAATCATTGGAAACACGGTGAGTTTTGCCATTACTCTGTAAAATCTGACAGTGTAACAGCTGTAGGAGACACAGTCTGATTAGAATTGACAAAAATCCTAATCATTTTAGCAACATTTAAAATGTTTAGCAATACATTGGAGCAAAGGTAGTCTTTTCAACAAGTGGTGCTGGAACAAGTGGACATTCACACACACAAAATGAATGCAGACACAGATCTTTTACCCTCTGATCCAACAGTCATGCTATTTGGTATTTACCCCAAGGAATTGAAAACTTAAGTCTACACAAAACCCAGCTTTATTTATGGTTACCAAACTTGGAAGCAACGAAGATGTCCTGTGGTAGATAAATGAATAAGTGACCTGTTGTACATCCAAACAATGGAATATTATTCAGTGCTAAAAATAAAAGAGCTATAGAGCAATATGAATAAAGGGAGGAACACTTAAATATGTATTACTAAGTGAGAAAAAAACAATCTGAAAAAAGCTAAATATTATATATGATTCCTATATAACATTCTGGAAAATTCATAAAAGATATGAAGACAGTAAAAATATCAGTGGTTGTCAGAGACTGGGAAAAGTTAAAGATAAATAGAGGGTTTTACAGGCTAGTGAAATATTCTGTATATTAAAATGGTGGATATACGTCATCATGCATTTGTGCAAAACCACAGACCTGAACAACACAAGAGTGAACCCTAATGTAAACTATGATCTTTGGGTGATTATGATGTGTCAATGCAGGTTCATCAATTATAGGAAAAATACCATTGTGGTGGGGGATGTCAATAATGAGGGAGGGTAAATATGTAAGGGTTAGTAAGGGTACATGGAAAATCTGCATATTTTTCATAATTTTGCTGTGAACCTAAAAGTACTCTAAAAAGTAAAGTGTTTTTCAAAAAGGTCTTTTTTTTTTTTTTTTTTACTGTCTTCAAAATATAAGGGTGGTCATTTTATTAGTGTACTATAAAATGATAGTTTCGAATTGGGAGCCTCATTTAGCCTTTAAATGATTCTTAACTTTTAGCCTCCGTATTGCTCTCCTTATTGCTCCTTCCATTGTATTTTGAAGAATGTAATTAGGCCTGTCCTGACTCTATCCACCTTCACAAAAAAATATCTTTAAGTTTTGTTATTGTTGGGTTTGAATATGTATGGTTTTCTTTTCTTTGTCTCTCTTTATATAATTGTGCCTCTCAGGGTTAAATTATAAGATATAATAAGAGAAATGCAATGTATTTTGCACCTGGCAGCTGAAATCTTTTCATTGTAAGATTACATTCTCTTCCAAGTTTAAGTTATGACAGGAATCAATAAATACACTGCCTTGTTTTTACTGTCCTAAGAAGCCCTACAAAATTATGAATACTTAAATTTGAAATTCTTGCAGCCCGCCCCCCCCCACCGGTATTGGAACTGATCTGTCCATTTGTCCAAAGTATGGCATAGTATGTCCCGTATCAATGACTGTTTAACTCTTCACTGACACATCTGCTGCCTCTTGAAAGTTGGCCTTAAAAACAGACACCTATAAAGTGGTAGTTGCTGTTAAGTGGTTTTATGATGAAACCTTATATTTCTTTATTGATATATTTTAAAGGGGCAAATAAAACAGGTTTAAGAAAAAATATGCAGTTGTTTTTCAAAGCTATTAATAAATTCATTGCTTTTTTGTATAAAAGGTAAAACACACACACAAAGTATCTCTGCGAGGAGGAGAAACAATTAGCACAGCCATTAAACCACATACTTCTATTATGGCTTTCTAGCTTTTCCATTTTCATATCCCACAATAATAAATGTCAGCAAAAATATTCATATAACTTCTGGAGCAAAATTCAGGGCAAATAAATTTTGCATTGACTTATATGTACTGTTAGTAACATGTAAAGCCTTGAATAGATCCATATTATTTTAGGTATTAATATTGAAGCAAATTTCATTGAGCAGTTTATTCCTCATACAGTAAAGCAGGTCAGTGTCTGGGGCAGTGGAGGTGTTAAGAGCTTCCAGCCCTGTGCCAAATGCAACCTCTGCACTCTGCAAGAATTTGCTGATGTGTAGAAGTGGCCTAGTCATTAACGTCCTTGGTTTTGTTCTTTTCTAATGGAGTTCCTATCTAGTGCTGAATCTTTCAAAACTGGTTATAGGGCACATTCAGAAAGTGGAACAGTTTTCAGTGTGCTATAGTTTCTGGATATTTTTATTTTCATGCTGTTTATAACTTTTATAAATGCCCATTGAGTTCAGCAGATTTGTAGGTAAAACTTGGAAACATTTTTTCAGATATTAAGGATTATTCACTGAAGTGTTCTAGGTTAGTCCAAGTGCAGTTTATTAGCCACTGGTGAAATTAATTGTTCTTGGCTTCCTCGTGTCTCAAATACCCACATTCTCTTAATGATGTTTGGACAGAAATCAATTGCATATAATTATTTGTCCTCTAGAGAATGACATTTCAGAATATGTCATTTAATTTTTTATGAAAAATATTTTAGGAAATTTTATGCATGTGGTTTTCTGTAAAACTTTCCCATAAAAATCTTTATATAATTTGAAAGGCTTGTTTCACTATGAATTATGTACACAGCAATAAATGCCAATAGAATAATTTGTGTTTTCTTTGATAAACTAGAGCTACAAATTCTTTACTAAAATAGGAGTGTTAGGAAGTTATAACAGAAGTCACTAAAATATAAATAGTCAATATATCAATTGATTAATTATATTTTCAAAATGAGGTGTGATCTAGGGTATTAAATTATAATAACTGTCTCCAGTTGTTTCGTTTTTCTTTCTCAGGATTACTTTTTTCAGTAATGCGTAGTTCTCTCCCCTTTAAAGCATTTTCTATTTACTTATTTTTATTTTTTATTGTATTTTTCCATTACCATTTATCCCCCCGTACCATCCATCCTCTCCCACCCACCTCCCCCTCCCTGCAATCTCCACACTCTTGTCTGTGTCCATGGGAACTTCCTCATTTTTTTCTGATTTGCTCTATCCCTAGAATCCACTCCCTGCTGGAGCTCTTATCAGCAATAAAGGAGTTTTAGAAGTCAAAGGTATTTTTAAAATCCAATATTATTCCTTTAATATCTGTATGAATTTGTCAGTTTTTTTTTTTTATTCTACAAAACCTACATTTTCACACAATTAAAATGAAGGATTTATTGCTTACTTCAAAGAGCTGTTCTATGGATGGGATATTTGCAATTTAAATAGCAAGATGGTTGATACATAGTAGGTGCTTAATCAATGTTAGTTCCCTTTTCCATCTAATGTATGATAATTATAGCTTCACTTGTAAATGTGAGCAGCTTGTAATTTTTTTTTGATGCATCCCTTCTTTGCATGTTAATAGGTGCTTGATTCTATTACCCATTCCTGACAGTGGTTACATATATAATTATAATCCCAAACCATTTAGTCATTTCAGACAATCAGTAAGATATCTTTGCCTGCAGGATGCTAATCAACAATTAACTATATTTGAAGGAATGTTTTTGGTATCAAAAGGAGCAAAAAATCTTAAGTAAGGTCGAAGTTTCACAATTAACATTAAGTTGGTACTTAGCTCCACTGGAAATTTAAGCAGTGAATACCCTGACCTATAGGTGAATTTTGTATCCAGAACTAAGATTTCTGTTGAAATCATTTTAGTAATGGCAATTTCTGACAAGCAGTCTGATGGAAAGATAGCAAATGTGTGGAGAAGTAAATGGTATGTGAATGATCTTGTAAGTTATATCTTAGTAAAGATTATTAAATGAATTTTTAATTCTGTTTTTCTCAACTGTTCAAGTTCTCTGAATGAGGTTCTGATTACCATTGTATCTTTCTATTGTGGAGAGTAATACAAACACCTACTGCAGGTCCTGGAAGGGCAAAGGTAAAGAAGTGAGAGTTTGTTTTGTGTTCTAAAAGCAAGTACTTTATCAGATATTTTCTCTTTGTGGCTTATCTTCTCATTTTTTTTAATAGTGACTTTCAAAGAGCAGAAATTTAACATCCTGATGAAGTGTTTAGTCATGACTTTCTTTTGTACATTGTCATTTTGTGTCATGTCTAAGAAATCATTACTTAACAAGATTTTCCACTTTTTCTCCCTGTGCTTGCTTCTGGGGGGGCTTATTGTTTTAGACCTTATACTTAGGTCTAATATATATGTTGAATTAATTTTTTAAGTTGGTGCAAGATAGAGATTCAGTCTTTTTTTTCGTACGTTCATGTCCAGTTGTCAAGCATCCTTTATATAAAATATTCCTCTTTCTTGTCAACTTAACATCCTTATCAAAATCCATCTGAGTATATATTGAAGTTCAAGTATTGAACTTTTTGTTTCATTAATTCATATTTACATCCTTTCACCAATATCGTTGTACTTACTTGATTATTTTTGAAATGAGGTAGTGTGAGTCATCCAACTTAATTTTTTTAATTAGAAAATTGGAATTCCTTTTCTTATATAATTTTTATAATAACCTTTTTAATTTCTACACAAAATTCTACTGAAATTTCGATTGGACTTTGGTCATATTTATGACCCAATTTACATGTTAATGACATGGACATTTTGACCCCTAAACATGGTATATCTCTCCATTTAAGTCATGTTGGTGTAGTGAATGGTAATACTTGGGTAATTGCATTAGAACTGGGTAATTGCATTAGAACTTTTAGACTACTCAGTATCCCTATTTCCCTTTGCTGCTTGCATAACTTGGATTTTGTTTCAGATAAAAATGTGCCCACCTGCAGACTTGATTTCCAAGTCTTCCATATAGGTAGCTATATCCAATTGGCATGATTTTTAACAAAGAGATAGATTAGGTACCTATTTGGGGCTTCTGGCTTTACGGATTAGAAAAATAACACAAAATAAAAACAGATGCAATCATCATCTGTGCCTTGTATACCTACTCACCTTCCTGGATGAGAATAGTGAATGTTTTTGCATGAGACTTTGAAGATTAAGTCTATACACTAAGAAAGGTAGAGAGAAAAATAAAGAATCTAGGTTCCTAATAAAATTAATGAACCTTTTTTTTTCAAATTTGGCTGTCTTCTTCCTAATTCTTGTTGCATAAAGTCACATAAACCTCCATTTGTCTAAGCTTCTGTGGGCATATTTTCTGTTACATGCAGTCAAAAAAAGTTTGGACTAATATCTAGAGAGGTGTTAGCACCATTTACTGATATGTGGAAGAAAGAATAAGAAATAAATGTTTAACATTGTTCTATTATGCCATACCAGAGTAATTATAAACATCTCATTCATGGAAGTGTAGTCTAGAGTAAAGAAGAGTATTTTGCTTTAATTTCAACTTGAGAGAATTAAAATGAAATACCAAGAGCAAAACTGTGTCGAGACCAAAGCTAAGATCATCCTCATTCTTGTATGTCCAAATACTATGTACAAGAATAAAAGGTGGGGAGTGAAGAAGGCTAATAGAATAAATATTGATTCATGTAAAATATGGTGTTGAAAGAGAGCTCTACAAATACTCTGGACTACTGGGAAAGCAAATAGGTAGGCCCTAGAGAAAATTAAGTCTGAAACATCATTGGAGGCAAAAATGGCAAAGCTGAGATATCTTAATTTCAGTATATCATGAAAAAGCAGGGTTCTTCAGAAAAGACAAAAATGCTGGGAAAAGTAGAAGGTAGCAAGGAAAGAGTACAGCCAAATATCAGAAGAATTAATTAAAGCAGAGGTATGAGTTTACTGGAGCTAGGCAGGGCTATTGAGGACAGGCTATTGTGAACATTAAGTTCCAACTGACTCCAGGGCATTTAACACACACACACACACACACACACACACACACACACAATTGCTGTATATAAAGCTTCACACATTTTGTTTGGGCTATATTTGTCAAAGAATGAAATGATTTCAGAAAATTTATACTATGCCTTGGAGATAATAAAATGTTCTCTATCTTAATCCATCATTTTCTGGATGAGCCACTTTCATATACAGGTCTTATGTTCCTTAAAAGAGGATGTGATATACCTAGCACACATTTGTTTTCTGCTTGTCATTGAGTCCACTAAGTTATAGAGCTCATGTGAATCATTAATGTATATGCCTTAAAATCAATTATTTACTTTTTATCAAATATAAAATATTAGCTCCACAATTTTGCAATATATCCTGAAATCACTAAGTACATACCTTGCCAAAAATCTTGTCTGCAACTTCATAATTTTAAAGTATGATGTAACTTCTCTTATTAAATATGGGTGCTAAAAATTTACCTGTTACTTTTTGTAATCTTGAATAATTTTTAATAGAGAAAAGCAAGAAGTAACAATCATACACCTAACAATAGAGTGACAAAAACAAAATATCAGATGAAGAAATGTCTATTATTTTCAAGAATTCTATATATAACATATATCTCTCATCTATTGGAAATTAAACACAGTCACCATCTGGATACCAAATTAAGAGAAGGTGAAGCTAGCATAATCTAACTGTAATTCATGCATAGTATCAAGATAGAAGTGATATATAATTCCATTATATTTAGGTTTCTATTTATTTAGTTGGCTTAGGTTGGTGGTAAAATTAATCTTTCCTGAATGACTTCAGTTATTCTTGCTCTTTGAAAAGCTTCTGTGCTATGCCAAACTCCAAGTCACAATCAAGTGTTTTGTCTTCCATAATTTCATAATGCATGTCCATATTTCCATCATCCCTTTATTGTGTTCTGCCTTGTACAATACTTGTGTATAAATCTGTCTTTCTCATTAGGAAGTATAGTACTTTAACATAGGATCCCAGCCTTTTTATCCCTTTCCACATTCCATTTCTGCCTTCCTTTCCTTATTGATAGTTATTGCTGAGGATATTTGATAGATTTTATTTTCTACTAAATCTACCATCATGCATGGTGCAAATAGTTATAATAGCATTTATACAACTACATAGAGTGCTTAAAATTGTCATAACCATCATTATTTGAAACAATTTTCTTTATATACTAAAATAAAACAAGAAATTGTTTTAGTTTTCAGAATCAATAATGTCCATTGTTATGAGAACGTAATCAAAGAAAAAGAGGTAAAAACTATAGTATCCCAATGGAATTGGAAATATTAGCTTGGATTCAATATTTTAAAACATATTTTTAAGCCCTATTAAATGGCCTGGAAGCAATGTCATTACAGTAGAAATGAGCACCTCTAAGTCCACAACTTTCTTTCTTAATGCCTTCCACTAAAAGGGACCAGAATGTCCTAAAGAAATGCCTGATGCTAGGTGGGACTCTCCCATCGGTTCTATTTCAAAGTGGACCTCCTGGTCTAAATTGTTGCCTTGGTTTTGCACTGTTGGGCTCTAAGTCCAAGTAAACTTTTTGTTGTTAATGTTTTGGTCTGTCCTGCCTGCTTTATTTTAGTTTTTTTGTTTTTGTTTTTTTTTTGTTGTTGTTTGTTTGTTTTTCTTTTTCTTTTTTTTTTTTTTTGACTTTAGAACTGACTCAGTACAAAGTATATTCAACTCTGGGGAAAAAAAAAAAGCAGATAGCTACATGGCATGGAAGTGCCTACTCGTGAGAAAACCAGTTGTCTTCTATTTAAATATGGAAGAGAGTTTCTGTGATGCTAGCTTTCCAAGAAAAAGCCCCTGTCTCTTTTCCAGCATTAAGGCTTTGTCACATCAGTCCCATACCACATAAACCCCAGAAGGACGAAGCAGAGGAATTGGGCACTCTCTCCATGACAACACTCTGGGCACAGACACACAGTCTCTCAGAAGGAAGTTACAGGCTTCTCTAGGTTGAGTCTTCATCTGAAAAGCGTAAAATGTTCATTTTCACCTGAAACCGAAGGAAAGGCAAAGTTTTCCCCCTGCTGCTGAACTATATCTTTCTATAAACCCAAAGAAAAATACAATTTTATATTTGTCTCTGGCTGGCAACTCCAGTTACCTAGAATGAGCCCTAAGCTTTTAAAGAATGCTTTCAGTGTATCCCACCAAAGTGCCTTTCCAAACTCTCTATCCCCTGCCCTCCCACTCTCTGTAATATTATGACAAAGGTGAAACAGTGAGACAGAGTCAGGGACCTACATTTGATCCAAGATTTTTCAAGAATTCTCCAGGTATTTATTTAAAATATGTAATTTTTCATCATATGAAATATAGGCATATATTACACATTACTATATTTTTTAATGTTGCCTTTCAATATTGTTGATTATTTTCCTATAGGAATATTGGCTAACGCACATATATGTGAATTCTCTCTTGATCGACCCAGGGAAAAAGGGAAGGCTGCTATTTAGAGTTTAAATTAAATCTCTTTACCTGGCTGTAGTCTGGCCAGCAACTTTCTAAAGCACTACAGAAGTGAAATGGAGATAAATCAGTCATGATTAAAGAAGTAATCTTAGTTGAAACTAATGAGGAAGCTAATTGGAGCCATTTGTCTTCCTGTCAGTTTTATTATTCTACTATGGCTCTTCTTTGTCTTAGAGTGGTAAAGTGTCCATGTGAATAAACAGTTTATCAGGTTCTTGCCTTGCTGAAATAAAATGGAGTTTACAGTTTGTTAACAACTCCTTTTGATTTTCCATTGTTTAAAGTAAAACTATACTTCTACAAACTTTCCATTAAGTATGCATGTAATTAAACTATTTGGGTTATGTGACTTTATGGAGCAATTTCTGTTTTTTAGGGCTGTTGAAATCATTCTATTAGAGATGCCATAGATGTTATTTTTCTCCTAGTGAAGAAGTTTTTATGTAGTATGTGAATGGGCATTATGAAATCAACTTTTAATCTGGTATGATTTGATTCAGGCTTTTATTATACAAGAAATAAAATGCTTAAATCATTTGATTATTTTTTAAATAACTTGCTCCCTCAAAGATAACATCCCAGTATTTATACAAGTAAAATATCTTCCCATCATTTTTGCATCATTGTATTTATAAAAATAATTTTATATCTGAGTGACATTCCAGATCATCTAGTATAATAATTCTCAATCATAGCTGTACATTAGAACCTGTCTACCTGTAAATTTTACTTCTTAATTGAATTCAGGTGTGCAGACAGATTAGTGATAATCCTTGGTACTAAGCACATAATTATCTGTAGGCCATGATTATTTATTTACTTTATTGACATAATGAGCATTATTAAACTCACCATTAAACACTTTATTCATTCCTATATACATATAGACTTTTCTTACACTAATTCTCTTTCTCCTTCACTGGTAAGATTACCATTATGGACTGTGAATTTTTTCACATATATATACATTCATATGCCTAAATAATGCTTTTATTTGTCTTATGTGCTCTGGACTTTATAAAAAGACAGTAGTATTATGTATTTTTCTCATTATTAGGTCACTAAAATTTATTGGTGTTATTGCATGTAGCAATTTATTTTTATTGGCATAAATTATTCAATTGCATAAATTTACCACATTATTTTTTTTTCCTGTGGACATTTTATAGTCTTTTTGCAGCTTTTTTCTTTTCTCTTAATCTTTTCTTGCTTTCTTTTTTTTTTAAATTTTGGTATTGGGGGAGGGGAGGGAATTTCAGGGGAAAAGGGGAACAGTTTAGAGCAACAAGTATAAAGGACTCATGGACAAAAACTATGGGGGGTGGAAATGGGAGGAAGGTGGGGAGGGCTGGGGTGGTGGGCTGGGGCGGGGTAAAAGACAGAAAACTGTACAATATCAACAATTAAAAAATACTGATTAAAAAAATAAAAATAAAAAGATAAAATAAAAAAAGAAAAAAAATTTTGGTATTGAGTAGCGCTACTATGAACATTCTTTAGTTCATCTTCTTTTTACCACTTTATTATAAATATACTCAGGAGTTGGAATACTCACCAGGAACACTTTTTGTCAGCAGAAGAGCCATAATAGGATGAGTGGAATGCAGAATGGCTGGTAGAGGAGGGAATAATGAATATACATTGTAATTTTAAGATAAACTGCAGTTATCAAAGATAGCTCATCCTTCGAAATAATGTATTGTAAAGTTTGCCCCAGAAATTGTGAACAAACACCATCTTGAAGAAGCCCTGGCAGCATACAGTGAGCATGCGCAATGGAAGTGGATCAGAGAGATGCAAAGTTTGGGCTACAGCAGACCCACACTTGCAACTGTCCTCAGAGGACGGCTACTCCAGTCGAGTACTTCTGTACACACAGAGATCTCGAAGAGTCTGAGTTTGCACCAATCTGGAGAGCCCTTCACCAATAAATGACTTATGCAGAAGTACTAAAATTTTGTTCATATGTCACTGGTTACAACCAAATCTAGGACAAATTTATCCCCAAAGTTCCCAGCATCATGAAGCTGAAGTTAATATTTTGCTTGAAATAACACTTTTCTATTGATTATTTTCCTCACTCTTGCTTTCCTCACTCCTTTACAATTTGTTATGAGAGCACTCCATTAATTAAAATGACTGAAGTTAAGTCCAAAAAGGTAATGAAACTTATGCCTTGTTCTCTTGAGATGTCTCATGAGGAACCCAGCTGCCACTCTGTTAGAAAGCCAAGTAGGCACATTAAAAAGCCACTTTTAGATGTTCTTAGAGCCTCAGCTGAAGTCCCAGTCAACAACCGGCATCAACTGCCAGACATATGAGTGCACAAACTTCAGGTGATTTCATTTCCAACATGAAATGACCCTAGCTGATACCCATTGGAGCAGAGAAAAACCATCTCTAATGAGACCTGCTCAATCTACATTTATGAACAAATGGTTATTGTTCTGAGTCACTAGGTTTTGAGTTAGTATCTTATACAACAATAGATAATTGATAAAAGAGAGTAGGACCAAAACTGTCTCAACAACAACAACAAAAAAAGGCTGGGAATTAAAAAGGACATTATAATGGGATCAGTCTTTCAATGTGAAATGTAGGTGTTTATAAAGCATGTAGGAAAATTTGTACTCTTTATTTTAATTATAAACTAAATTCCTAGGGAGTTTTGATAACAAGAGATGCTTTCCTGGCAAGACAATGGCAATCATTAATCCACACTTTTGCTCAATTATATGTTTATTAGTAATAAGTGTGGTCAATATTTTAAACACATTTTCTATGTGTTGTAATAAACACATTTCAAAGATGAGTAAAAACTTGAAAGTGCCCAGTGACTTTGAAATCCAATCCTTTGATCACCGTATATGATAAGAAAACACAGTAATCATAGTCTAGTGTTTGGCAGAAGTATGGAGAATATACATTGGAGGAGCCTAGGGAATAAATTAAATAAAGAGAAAACAAATGCTATTAAATGCTGAAAGATGAAAATTATGTTAAAGATATAGGTGTATGTCCAGGGCCAAACTATGATAATTTTTCAAAAAGATGCCTTGTGAATAAATAATGTCTATCATCATATAATAGATATTTAACCCAAAATATAGCTTACTTGCCCCATTTTTTAGATGTGCTGCCCAGAAGGTAATATCTAGTTCCTGAGTTGAACTGAATAATCATGGACAATCATCCATAATAACCTTGATTTTAGCCTGTGCATTGTTGCCACTGAATCTCTCTCCCTGTGCAGATGCCTTTAGAAGTGAAAAGGCTCTTCTCCATTAACAATGAAAAATAATACCAATTGTAAAGGGCTCTTCTGCATTTCAGGTTGAGCATCTTTACACTGAACTATATTCTCACACTCATATTTTAAACCATATCCCTGAGTTGAATAAATGTTATACCTGGCCAAGTATATTGCTTAGCCAGAGATATTTTATATGCATTGAGGTATTCTCTCTTAACTAGTTAAAAGTGTAATAAAATCACTTTTGTGCATGTCACTCATGAAAACACTTGAAATTTGGTTCTATTGCTGTAGAGAAATCTTGATACAAGTTATGTAGATACATCACATATCTATGTGATGTAGATATACATATATACATGATGTATATATTATACATCATATATATGTATATATACATATATGTTATGTAGATACATCATATATGTGTGTATATCTTAGACATACATATATAATTAAGAATATGATTGATTGGGATTAATCAATGTATATATATACACATTGTATATACATTATATATACATTATATTTATTAATTATATATGTTAAGAATGTGTATATATTAAGAATAAGAATATGTACATATTCTTAATATATATACATTATATATATCAATGTATATATATAACATATATACACATATAACATATATATACATATATAATTAAGAATATGATTGATTCGGATTAAGCAAAATGATAATATAAAAACAAAATTAAATTAAAGAGACTCTTTGTTTCATAAACCCTAAACACAAAAAAGAAAGAAAGGAAGGAAAAACAAGAAAGAAAGGGAAGGGAAAGGAAAGGAGGATAAAAAATGTGTAGCATAATTCTTCACCTTTGTTGTAGAAAAGTCAATGACTTGGGAGCTACACTGGTAAGTTTCTGGTACTGTTTAAATTTTTATTAAGCCATGTCACCTCTGCAATGTCTTTATTCTCTTTATGATTCAGGGGTTTTCATTTTTTTTCTTTTTTCTGAGAAAAGTATCTGATTATCCTGAATAATTTATTTTAGTGGCTATGGAAGAAAAAAAGTAAATGTCAACAGGCTTTGAAATTGTAATAATAATATAACATATAAAATAGTAGTTTAAATAGCTGAGTTATTTTACATTATCAATTCAACTAAAAGAGAAAATACATTAATTTACAGAGAATAGGATTCCATCCAAATTTCTGTAATCATCACAAATATTAGAAAAATTACCTGTTAGAAATTCTTTTACATTACAGTTCTTTTAGAAGAACTGTAAATAAAAATATAAATAATATATATTTTATTATTTTCCTTTTTTGGTCTATTTTCTCTCCTCATTCTTCCCTCTCTTCTTCTATATACAGATTAATAAGAAATGATAAAGATATTGAAGAAAATAACAAAATTATATAATTTTGTTTTATAATTACATAATTAATTTTAACATTCAAAAATAAATAATTAGTAAATCTAGTAACTATAGTGAATCTAATAAGGTAATTTTAAGATGAAAATCAAAGTGATATCATAATAGTAAAATAATAATAGCTATTATCAATTTGACAATATGTAAACCTCATAATGTAAACCGCATTACAAAATATAGTGGTAATGTGATCTCGATAAAATAATTCAAATGTATTAATTATTTGAAAATGAATAAATGAGTAGATGCTGTTACTATAAAATAACAACCATTAAAAGAAATATTTATTTAGAGGAATATGTTTGTCTCTTATCTAAACTGTCGACGAATATTCATCTTTTTAATCTTTTATATATACTACTTTCTCTTCCTTTCTGCTTTTTTCTTAAATGCAGTTCTTCCAAACCTTTTCTAGAAACAGTTTTCCTGTTTATGTAACAGGGTGGGTCAGGCCAGCTCACTGGAGAGCAAGCGAGGGGCTCCAGAGGTGGCGCTAGAGCCAGCCCCTCCCCCAGGGAAGACAGAGGGTTGCTGCAGGAGGCACCAGAGGCTCCCTGGATTGAAACTGCAACCTAAACTGCAAGACAACATTCCCATACCCTGAGGCTACTGAAAACAAAGATAAACCAGTTTACGTTGCTGGTTCTTTTCCAGGGACATGACTTTGATTTAAGGTTTTCCACAAGAAACAAGATCGAAGTAGGGACTCTCACTGGCCACTTCCTAGAAGCACTTCTATGATTTTGGGGTTTAAAATTTTAAAAGCAGAGCTGAGATGTGAATCCAGGTATGTCTCATTCTAGAGTCTACCTTCATAACCACCAGGCTGCTCTGCTCTTTAGCTGATACTATAAAGTAGCAAATTGTGGTACCTCACAGCATTCCATTTCCCACTTCTATACATTTGTCCATGTTATTCTCAGCCTGGAATGTCTTTTAAAATCTTCTTCACCCCACTGTCTCTGAATTTTCCTCTGAAACTCACTATATGAAACATTCCCTCCAAACATTCCCTCACTATATGAAGCCTTCATTGAACTCTCAATTAAATTAAAAGTTCCCAATAATATGACTTTCAAGAGCCCTCAAGAATCTTGCATATGCCTAATTTTTCTTAGAAATTCATTGAACACATTTTTATTGAGTACCTACTATGTACACCAGACATTCATACTCATCTAGGCACTGGCATTATAGCAGAAGACAAAACAGACAAAAAAATTTGCCCTACATGCAGAGATCCTGGAGCTCACATTACAGTGAAATCAAGACAGGACACATAATCCATAGAGAAAATGACCAAGTTATGAGCCAAAGATCAAATCCTGTGAAGAATAACAAAAAAGATCCCCTTACTGTCTAAGACAGAAAGACATAATGCAATCCCTAAGAGTTTACCCTAACAACAGGGTCCTGCTGAGCTCCTGTACCCAGGTGTCAGGAAGCAAGGGCTTGCCATCTCCCCTTCACCTTAGTGTCAAGGCAGCCAGGTCCATCCATGCACAGGGCACTCCAGGGGGATGTGGAAGAACCATGTAGAAGTCTATCCCAAGAACAATAGCATCTCTAGTCAAAGCAGAAAGCAATGGTTGTGCAAATTTGTTTCAAAAATCAAGACAATAGTCTCTGAAATGTAAAATTCTCACCACAAAATGTTTACATTTTTTAACCTACAACTACCATACACTCTACATTAGGGGATATATCCTCTTTACGTATTGTTCCCACAGTGAGCACTCAATGCCTGCTACCAAACTGACATGAAATCTTTCCCTTCTATGGAGCAATTGTGTCTTTCTGAAGTCTAGACGATGTTTTGTCTTATCGAGTTTACAGTTCCATAAGAAAATGACAACAGGATTTTAAAAACTGCTTTTCTATGTGACTTTAAAAGTTATAATCGAAAAGCTCATGCAGATTTCCATCTTTGTTATTATTTTCCAGCATCACATCAATTTGTCTCTAACTTAGCTGTTGTTTGCAAGTTTTCCCCATGTTTAAATGCCATTGTAGATTTCTTTATATTTAAGTGTTTTGTGCAAATCAAAGCAAAGCCATTTTATCTACACACACAATGCTTGCTTTTCATTAGCTATTTTAGACATCTTTTCTAAAGTTTGACAATGCCGTTCAATTGCCTATTCAACTGCAATATAAGAAATTTCCCTCACTCCTTTCACTCTTAAAATATCAACCTATGTATGCTTTTTCAGCAAAATGTAAAACCTGTTTTTCAAACTTCGAATCTGAAACCTTTAGCTGTCCTAAAGTATTTAATAGGCTAAGTCCAAAAGTTCATTCTTAATATTTATTTTCCTTTCTTAATCTTTTTTTGTTTAGTCTTTATTTCATATATCCGACTTTAACCACCACAAAAATCAAAATGGTTTGAATTCTAATCCCCCAATCCAGTATGATTTATCTTAATTTTGAATTTTTTGCTATGTACACTCCTATGTGAAATGTCCTGGCATCATCTGGACATCTATTTAAATTTTTCTGTTCTTCAAGATTCAAATCAATGTTTTCGTTTACATTGTCTTATCACCAAAGCATTGTATTAAATCTCCCCCTCCCAAACAGCTGTCCTTTCTGTCTCCTTTGCTCATTACATTGCTTATAAATGTCATGGATGCCCTGTCTTTAAACAAAATTCCATAAATGTTCTCTCCAAAAAGCCCATTTACTTATATGGTACGTTTTTAGAAAGATTTATTTTAAAAGCAAGGGAGCTATTTTCATGTACTCAAGGCTAGAGTGATTTGATAATGCTTCATGACCTTTAAAGATTTTTGAATAACTGTTATTTGAAGATCAAAATATGGGTGGTGTGAGCAAGAAAAAATGATTCCAGGTAGAGGGACAGAACTCGGGAGCAAGAAAGTATAGTGCCCATTTAAGGAAGGCAAATTAAATGATACACTGATTTTAAATACTCATAAATTTTAGACACCTGTGTTTGTGAATCTCCTTTAATGTTATCCGATCACATGGCAACATGAAACTCCACCATTCTTCCCTCAGACTGGCCTGAAAAGCTCCCTCCCAGGGGGGCACAGAGTGTCCACAGCATTCTTCATTACTAAAAGGAAGACACAAGCCTGCTGGCCTGCTGAGCCACGCTTCTCTGCGGGAGATTCATTTGGACTTTTTCTTTTTGCCTGTCAAGTGTTGTTCCTGTGGTGCCTGCGTCTGCCTCTGATCTCATTTTGTTTGAGATTATTTAATTTTCCTGCATGCTGGGAGTGTTTACTTATTCACCCACCAGACACCTGCCCCTCTTGGATGCTGTCATTTTGATTTGTTCACGAATAGATAAAAGAAAATCCCATTGAGAGTGAAACTCGTTTTATGTCGGGTGAGAAAATGTTTGGCAATCACAGCAGAAAGCACATTGTTTTAATTTTTCAGTCCATTGAAAACATTCCTTTATTCACGAACTAACTAAGGAAGAAAAGAAGAAGTGATTTGGGATTGTGGATTCTGCTTACTGTAGACAGGGTGCGGTAACAGGGCCCATAGATTTTTACCTCTAAACACAAATCGGATCTCTGCCCAATGTCCTTCACACTTGACCCTGTTAAATGTCTACTTCTCCATCTAGTCTTTTTGTCACAAGAAATAAAATAGTTTTCCTGACTGGAGATGAGGATATGGGGATCATATTTTAGGTCAGTTTATTTTTGTGTCTTGAAAATTGAGGAGAATGATAAAAATAAATAAATTTATTCTTTACCTCTCACCCTCCTTCCTTAAACATTTCATAAGTGTTTGCTATGTGAGAGGCATGAGTTAGATATGGAATCCCACTTTCATTTTAGTCTAGGTGATAGATTTCTAAAGAAATTATCTATAGTATAGTGGGATAATTACAGGGTCTAAGTCATGTATAGCACAAAGAAATGGGAAGGTGAGATGATTAGAAAAGTCTTCCTATAAAAGATGAATATTTAAGTTAGGCTCCGCGTTTTGTTTTTTCTACAGTACCACACCAAATTTAGGAATGTGTACATTATGTTTTCTTGTGTCTATTACTCCATGAATAGGAGAGTAAAGAAACTATAATAATAATTTCCACTTACAGTTTTCTATTTGCCTGGCAGTGTTCTACGGGCCTTGCGTGAATTTATCTAGTCCTCACAGCAATGCCATGAGGCAAGTACTACTTATATCATTCATTTTGCAGAAAAGAAATCAGAGGCTCGGGTAAGTAATATAACTTTCCCAAAACAACACGAAGAAATTAAATAGTGGAACCATAATTCAGACTCAGGCAACCTGAAATCTACGACTTTGCTTTCAACCTCTGTGAAGTATGGGAATAAGAGCTCCTGAAGAAAGGAAACAGGAGATTGCAGAGACATGTATCCATCAGGGTCCAGGTGGGAGACAGATATCACACAAGGAAGTAGAATGGGGAGATTTTCACATAAGGAACTATAAAAAGGGGGTTAATTTATAAGAGGAGTAAAGAGAACTCTGAAGAATATAGGAACGACAAATGTAGGAAGCAGCTACTACATGTAGAGCTAAGTAAATCTAAGGAAAAAAATAGAAAGGGGACCTACCTTTCACCGAGTTTAAGGTAATTCCTTCATTGGAGGTTACGTCTGAGGCCCCCTGATAGAAAACAAATGAACTGAGATGCCCTAGACGAGAGCTGGCAAACAAATCCCCGACCAGGATGCACGTGAAACTCTTTGAGAAGCTTCCTGCTTTGCTGCAGGTAAAACTCTCTGGGGTTGTGCACTCTGGGTCCTCTCAGCCATCACCAGCTAGGAAGCTGTAAGAAAAGCTATGGACCAGGGGGAAAAGTTCCTACAACTTCAAGTGACACTTTAAGAGTATAATATGGCAACTAACAAAGCAGAAATGTTTATGGAGTTCAGATACAGTACTGTAAAACAGGGTAAAAATGGGTGGATTTGGAGCCGAGAATCAGGAAATTGATAACTGATACAGAACAATATTTTTAGAAGCTCTAATCATGTAAAAATACAGTGCCCAACCATGTGTTATTCAAAACAAAACAATGCCACATTTTTTTCAAGTTAATAGCATATAACAAAGCTTTGAATTCCCCCAATGCCTAGATTGATCTCTCCCTCTCTCTCTCTCTCACACACACACACACACACACACACACACAGAAACCCTGAGTATAAAATTATTTCAAACAAATCTGGAGTGTTCATAACTGAATGGTGACAAGTATGTGGTTCATTTTTTTCTGTTGGGAAATCCAGCCATGGAGACATCTCTTCTTCAGTTTCGGGGCTTGAAATATAGATAAAGATGCAATCCTTGCAAAACGTTCCTTTGTTTTTACATTCTTCTTTTTCTTCTCTTTTTATATTTCGAAGGATTTTCTGTTGTCAACCTTAAGGTTTGAACTAGAATTAAATATTGTCTAGACCATATCAAAATGCAATTCGGAGTCTGAGACATGTTCTTCACTTATGTACATGTTGTCCTACTTCATTCTATTAACAGTGTGGACCATGGGTTGTCTTTTTTTCCCCTTAAAGCCAACCCAGTCAGGCTAAAATAATGCTTAAAAATATACAGTGGCTTGTTCGTTTTCTTATCTACTCCCTTACAGACTTAATATTTCCACAATGATGGAATAGACTCTAAAGAAACAACTTAACTCAAAACAAAAAGAAACACAAAAACATAAAAAACACAATTTGTCTCTATCTTATCATTGATGACTTTGTCTTCAATTAGTAAAAGTTTAGTCTTTGAAATTAGAAAACCTTTTGAGCTTCATTCTGAATGACAGCATTGATCTTTCCTATTTTTTAAAAGAAACTCTTTAAGAAAAGTGTACTGTACCTGATAGCCTGAAAAAGAGAGAAAACATAATTATAATGCCATGGTCTGTGTTTACTATAGGAGAATTGGGAAAGTATAAATTTGATCGTCCAAAGAATATTCAATATGTTTTGTTTTTATTTCTGGAGACATTTTGCAAGAAAGGATAGTTGAACTTGATTGACATTAACTTGAATAGTTAAGTCTTTTCTCACATCGTATCTATGATTCTATGACTGAGAAATGAAATAGAGTTTTGCAAATAAGATAATACAGTCTAGCAATTGCAACCTCAGTTGGCTAATAACACACACAAGATTTGAGACGCTGAAGAAACATGTATGTGAGATTGATTTTAATATCTTTGTGCTGATATGGAGGGGAATAAATGAAATAATACAAATTACTTTTTATTTTGTAAATTGAAAAATACGACTTGTTTCCCAAAATCAAAATACCATTCTGCAGGATCCAAATTGTACATTGATGTTCAACAACCTTCTTTATCTCAGGAAATTTATTACACTAAATAGAGTTTTTAAAATATCTTTTTACAGCTAATACATAATCACTCGATTTAAATTCAATGTGTTAGTTGATAACAAAAGCAAATTTTTGGAATAAATAGCGTACATTACATTTTCCAGAGGAATGAATTACGGTTGAGAAGGATTAAATTAATAAAATGCTTAAGTTTGATTACATGGTTAATTGCAGTTAATACTCAAACCCGGAATGATCGATTCCAAATCTTATATAGCCTTCCCATCACACCAAACTGATTGACAAGGCCTGATTTTTAAAAATTTCTTAAACATGAAATACACAAAGATAAAAGAAAACATTTTGGTGTATGTCTCAGAATTCCTAAGAAGCAGATTTTTGATTTATCTAAGACTGTATAAAAACAGAGACCACAGTTCTTTCAGGAGCTCCCTAATGTCTGGCAGCATGCCAATGAAAATGGTGGCAAACAACAGGCTATTTCTACTGAAACGCATCACTAAGAAACACCTTATCAGGAGACATAATCTTCCATCTGTATCATTCCTTGGTGTATTTCAAAGCCCAGAAGTTTATTTTACAATAAGAGTGATAATTCTTAATATTCTGTAATCTATACTGGCAATTAGCTTGTTTAATTTTAATTAATTAATTATTTGGCCTGCTTCGTAAATATTTTTACATTTTTATCTAAGCATATTGCATAAAATTCAGACACTGGATTGTATAACAGATGAGTTCCATTTACCTGAGAAAGATTGTTTTCTAGTTAATCAATTGTGTTATCTATGGGAGATGTTTGTCTTGAAATTCATTGGTTGTTAAGATGGGCATAACTCCTGCTTAGTTTGGTAAAAGGTTCTGGAATCTCAGCTTAACAAATTCTAATTCCATTATTTTGTTTATTTTGGCCCACCAGGATATTAATCTCATTAGGCCTCTCTATTCAAATCCATACTGAGTTGATCTGATCAGAAAGGACTAGTTTTAATTAAAATTGGAAGATATCCCTGAAAAGGACAGAATTATGTTAAGTATTTGGGTAAGCTACTTCTTTCAAACAATGGCATAGGTATTGGTCTATGATTATTCTCACAAAAAAAAAAAAAAAAAAGAACATATAATCTTATATAATCTAGGACACAAGAGATTATGTGGAATTATTCATCCTTAGCAAGAGTTGAAATTTCGTTCAACAGAAAATTTTCACGGATTTTGCAGATATAAGAAATTACTTATACAAATATCTTTTGTTCCTTTGTTTAGTTTGATATATACTATACAGTTTTGCTCTTTTGTTGTTTGACATCCCATAAAGCTCCCAAAACATCACTTATTTTTTTTTAATGGAATATAGTACTGTGAATAATGAGTGCCTAATTTTAATTCAAGATTTAAGAAATACGCAATCATGATATAATTTTTAAATATTAGTAAGTTTTAGACACTTGTTTTATGTTTTAAATATATTTTATTGATTGTGCTATTATATTTGTCCCAATTTTCCCCCTGCTCCACCCTCCATCTGGTACCCTCTTTCCCTCCAGCAATCCCCTCTTTAATTCAAGTCCATGGCTCATGAATTAAGTTCTTTGGCTACTCCATTTCCTATACTATTCTTAACATCCCCTTGTCTATTTTGTACCTACAAATTATGCTTCTTAATCCCTGCACCTTTTCCCCCATTCTTCTCCTTCCCCTTCCTAGCTGATAACCATGAAATCCATATCAATGTTTCTGTTCCTGTTCTGGTTGTTTGCTTAGTTTGTTTCTTCAGATTAAGTTGTTGATAGCTGTGAATTTGTTGCCCTTTTGATGTTCATAGTTTTGATCTTCTTTTTCTTAAATAAGTTTCTTTAACATTTCATGAAATAATGGTTTGGTGATGATGAACTCCTGTAGCTTTACCTTGTCTGGGAAGCACTTTATCTGCTCTTCCATTCTAAATAATAGGTTCTCTGGATAGAGTAATCTAGGTTTTAGGTCCTTGCTTTTCATCACTTTGAATATTTGCCAGTACTTTCTTGCCTGCAAAGTTTCTTTCCATTTTAAGAAATTGGCTAATAGTCTTACGGGAACTCCTTTGCAGGTAATTGTCTGCTTTTCTCTTGCTGCTTTTAAGATTTTCTCTTTATCTTTAACCTTTAGCACTTTAATTATGGTGTGTCTTGATGTAGTCCTCTTTGGGTCCAGCTTGTTTGGGACTCTCTGTGCTTCCTGGACTTGTATGTCTATTTCCTTCACCAAATTAGGGAAGTTTTCATTCATTATTTTTTCAAGTAAGTTTTCAATTTATTGCTCTCTCTTCTCCTTCTGGCATCCCTATGATTTGGATAGTGGTACATTTGGAGATGCCCCAGAAGCTCCTTACACTATCCTTGATTTTTTTAGATTCTTTTTTCTTCTTACTGTTCTGGTTGAATGCTTATTTCTTCCTTATGTTCCAAATCATTGATTTGAATCCTGGCTTCCTCATCTCAACTGTTGGTTCCCTATAGATTTTTCTTTATTTCACTTAGTGTAGTCTGCATTTCTTCCTTTATAGTGTCACTGTACTCAGTGAGTTATTCAAGTGTCCTGGTCACCAGTATTTTGAACTCTGCATCTGATAGGTTGGTTATCTCCTTTTTGTTTCGTTCTTTTTCTGGGGTATTGTTCTGCTCTTTCATTTGGGCCACATTTCTTTATGTCCTCAATTTGGCAACTGCCCTGTGTTTGTTTCTGTGTATTAGGTAGAGCTGCTTTTGCTCCCTGTCTTAGTAACTTTGCCTATTGTAAAAAAAGACACCTATAAATTATGTGGGACAGAGCCTTAGGTAGTTGCCAGGGCCAGGCAACCTACTTCACTGCTTTGTGGTTGTGTGTTGGGGGAGGGCTAGGAAAGAGACAATGTCACTGCCTAGCTTCTGGAGGTTTGCTTGGCACTTACCCCATTTCCAGCCATTTCAGCCACTCCCTGTATGGGACTGGTACCCTTCCAGCTGTTGCCCTGGTGCTGAATCCCAGAGCAGGTGGGTTTGCATACATTCTAAGTCTGTGTGGGCCTTTTAAGCCAAGTCTCATGAAAATCTGGCAGTTTATTTTGTCACCCTAACCACCACTGCTTTTTACAGCCAGAAATTATGGGGATTTATCTTCCCAGTGCTGGAACCCTGAGCTGTGTAGTCTGGCTTGGGACGGGAATTGCTCGATTCCAAGGTATCCCTCCTGATTTTTATCCACTTCAGGTGAACATGGGACCACCCTTTCTGCCACTGCCACTTCTCTGTGCCACACTGTGTCTCCTCACCGCCTTGCCCATCTCTGAGTCTCTGCCCCTCTTACCCATCTGGATGAATGTGGCTTCTTTAAGTTCTGGGTTGTCAGATTTTGATACAGCTCAACTTTCTGATGGTTCTGGGTGCTATTTATTTTGAGGTCTAGTTGCAATTCTTCTTGTGATTGTATAAGTAAGTGAAGCATGTCTACCTATACCTTCATCTTGGTTGGAAGTTAGACATCTGTTTTAGAATGCTAGATCTAGACTAGAACAAACATTTAAAGAATTTATACGAAACCACAAAAGGTCCCAAATAGTAACAGTGATCTTGAGAAAGAAGAACAAAGTTGGAGGAATCACATTACCTACTACCAACTATACTATAAAGCCATAGTAATCAAAATAGCATGATAGTGGCATTAAAACAGATACATAGATCAATGGAAGAAAATAGAGAGTCCAGAAATAAATCCACAACTTTATAGACAATTAATATTTGACAGAGGCACGTTAATATTTGAAAGATACAATGGGATAAAGATAGTTTATTCAATAAGTGGTGCTGGGAAAATTGGACAGATATGTGCAGAAAAATGATATTAGACCCCTTCTCATGCCACACAGAAGCATAAACTTAAAATGGATTAAAAACTTAAATGTTAGACCTGAAATCATAAAAATCCTGGAAGAAAGCATAGGCAGTAAAATCTCAGATATTGCTTGTAACAATATTTTACCTAATATATCTCCTCAGGGAAGGGAAACAAAAGAAAAAACAAACAAATGGGACTACATCAAACTAAAAAGTTTCTGCAGAGCAATAAAAAGACAACTTGTTAAATAGAAGAATATATTCACTGATACATCTGATAAGGGGTTAATATCCTACATTTATAAAGAACTTATAAAACTCAACACCAAAAAGCAAACAGTCCACTTAAAAAATGGGCCAATGACCTGAACAGACACTACTCTGAAGCAGACATACAGATGACCAATAGACATATGAAAAGATGCTCAGTGTCACTAATCATCAGAGAAATCCAAATTAAAACCACAATGAGATATCACCTCATACCAGTCAGAATGGCTATCATCAATAAACTAAAAAAAAAAAAAAAAAAAAAAAAAAGCACAGGCAAGGATGGGAAGAAAGGGGAACCTTTGCGCACTTCTGTTCGGAATGCGGGTTGGTGCAACCACTATGGAAAGCAATATGGAAATACCTCAAAATATTAAAAATGGAATTGCCTTATGGCCCCATAAATCCATTTCTATGAATTTATCTATAGGCTATTGAAACATTTAAAACTGAAACTCTTGCATTATAAATATTTAAGATATTACTGTTTACAAATACTTCTTACTACTTCATATGTATTAAATAATTATGTCATTTATTACCAGATAAAAGTGTTTTAGTCAGCTATTTATATTTGCAGAAAAATGTTGAAAACTCAAATACTAAGCAAATGATATATAATTAGCCCTTAAACAACATAGAGGTTAGAGCCTCTAGCCTTTCTGTGCCATTGAAAATCTGCATAAAACTTTTGACTCTCTAAATATTCAACTACTAACAGACTACTTGACTAGAAGCCTTACTGATAACATAAACAGTTGATTAACATATAGTTTTTATGTTATATTTATATTACACATTGTATTTTTACAATAAAGTAAACTAGAGAAAATGTTAATAAGAAAATTATAAGGAAGAAAAAATACATTTACATACTGTATGTATTATTGAAAATAAAAATCAATGAATAAGTGGACCCTTGCAGTTCAAACTCATGTTGTTCAATGGTCAACTGTATACAAAACTGAAGGATAAAATAGCATGAATAAATAATCTAAAATACCAAAAATTGTAAAATTCAATTTCCATATTCATTAAGATAAAGTTTATTTTAATCTGTACAATTCTACAGAATTTTTAAAAAATATTAACTACACAGCTTGATGAATTGCCTCAAAGTTAACACACTTGTGTAACCACTGCTCAAGTCAGGGAGTAGAATTTTACCAATATTCCAAAAGTTTCCCTCATGTCTGCTCAAATCTCTACTACTTCTCTTCTTTCCAAAATTAATTACTATCCTGATTTCTAATAGCATAGATTAATTTTACCTGTTTTTTATATTTGTAATAGAATCTCACTGTGTATCTATTCTATATCTTTACATGTATTTTTCGCTCATCATTATGTAAGAGAGATGCATCCATATGCTGCTAATTCTCACTATACTATATATATATATATACACATACAATACATATATAGTATTTATTAGTGCTGTGAAAATCAGTTGCATTAAACAACAATTTTATTCTTACTGGTACTGTGTGGGATAGGAATATGGACTGGTTACAGTAAAGACAGTTTTTTCTGCCTCACGTTGTCTAGAGCCTCAGCAGGGAACACTTGAAGGCCTGGGACGATTCCATGGCTTGGACTGGAGCCATTCGGAGGCTTCTACACATGTCTCACAGTTGATGCTGGTTGTCAGCTAGGACCCCCACTGGGAAGTTGGCTAGAACATTACATGTCATCTCTCTGTGTAGTCTAGCTAGTTGGATTTCCACAGGGTAGGGTGGCTGGTTCCAAGAGTTGGCATACTGAGGAATCGAGATGCAATTTGGCACCTTTAGAATCTCTCCTCAGAAGTCACATAGCGTACCATGAAATCAACTTTTCCCATGTTCTATTGTTAAAAGCAGTAAAAACAGAGAAAGTAGGCTTAAAAGAAGGAGCTATAGAAAGCTTGTCTAGGTGAAAGGAATGTTCAGGTCTCATTTTAATGGAATGTTAAGGGTATATAAGATGGGAATTATTTTTTTAACTGTCTTTCGAAAATACAGTCTGCCATGCATTGTATTTAAATATAAGGCAATAAAATGCAAGTAGAAAAGTATACATATTCATTTAAATGTTAATGGATTTGGATTTTTTAGATTTATTTTTAGTTTGGGGTTATTATGAGCAATATTGCTATGAACATTCTATACATGTTATATGATATAAAATATATGCATTTTTACTAGTGTATATCCTAGAAATACTATTTCTGGGTCATAGAATGTCTAAGGTGTGTTTTCAAGAGCAGTGACTAGCCCTGGCTGGTATAGCCCAGTGGATTGAGCGCGGGCCTGTGAACCAGAGGATCGAGGTTCGATTCCCAGTCAGGGCACATGCCTGGGTTGCAGGCCAGTTCCCAGCAGGGGACACACGAGAGGCAACCGTACATTGATATTTCTCTCTCCCTCTCTCCTACCCTTCCCCTCTAAAGATAAATAAATAATCTAAAAAAAATAAAAATAAATAAAATCTTAAAAAAAAAAAGAGCAGTGACTAGAACAAATATTCAGATGTATTTGATTTATTTAAGGAGTGCTTTTCAGGAAAACCTATAGGAAAGTAAAGACAGCAAAATAGGGAATGGAAACGCCGTGTGGAATGCCATCATCTCAGATAATGTCACTCCTTCCTTGGCCTCATCTCAGGAGGATCTGAAGCATAAATCACATTGTAGACTAGCCTTCAACTCAAAGCCAGGAAGATACACTGACATATCAGTGGACTGCCACCCATGAGCTCTCAACTTCAGTGAGTGTGCTGAGGAAGGCGGAGGAGTAGGGGATACCTTCCTGCAGAGAGCTGAGAACAATTCTCCAAAGTAAAGGGTGGTTGTGAACTGATAAAAACCAACACTCACACTAACTGGGGGATGATACACAAATGGACATCTCGGTGGAATCGATAAGTGCAGTTAGTACAGTAGACTCTTTGCACTTGAATCTCACATTAAGTAATTTTATCCATTATAGTATCCAGATTCTGGCTTATTATAATTCCTTAAAAAACTTACAGGAGATACGTTAGTGGTATGAATTACAAGCTCCTGGTCTTAATTACTTTCTGCTTTTAGTTACATCCAAGGATCTGACTATTGCTATCTCCTCTTTCCCTTAACCATTCTCAACTCTTCTCCACTATTGCTTTGGCTAGGATGTCTCCTTGTCTAAGGTACGTGCTTGGTGGACTGACACCTCATCTCTGAAGTATTAGAGACCTTGGTTACTATACATTTATTATATCATGTTGTTGTATTTGCCAGTTTAAAGTTAAATCTGGGCTTGGGAGTAAAATAGATGCCTTGGTGGTGGCTGACTTAAGAAACATATTCCTCCCTGCCCCCACTGTGTAGCATCAGTCCTGTCTCCTCATGATTATCAAAGCTAATTACCCTTGTCAGTGCTAATTCTTTTCCTTTTTAACTTCCTGGTCTACGGACTCAAAGTTAATGACCAAGCAATATCCTTAACGTTAAATTTAATGGAACTCTTACTAGCTCCCCTGGTGGCAACCAGAATGTTCTGGTCAAGTAAAATTGAAAAAGTACAATTCCCTGAGTCACTGGAGGTGCTGGTAAGCTATGCCACTACAACTTTTACTTCTTGGTTCCTTCACCTGTGAATTCCACCTACTTAGTCCAAACTATCATCTAACGGTTATTCGTTTAGAGTCTAAACACAGCCAGAAGAATAGTTCCCTGTTCTTGAAGCTGTCATTGTCCACCTGATATTCCAGTTGCATCTTATAAGGCTATCTGTTATACCAACTACTCTAACAGAACAGCACCGACTACCGTATTTCACCACGTATAATGTGCACCCACATTTTTGGCCCAAACTTTCAGGAAAAAATCTTTTATTTTAATTTTTCACTCAATTTTTTATTTATTTACAGTTAGATACATGTTTTTTCATATTTAAAGGAAGTTTAGCATTTACTTTTGAACATAGGGATATTGTTATTGCTTTCTAGAGTTACACCTTTAATGCATAAGAATATATAGAAGAATTAAAAACATATATATGCAGAATTAGTACTATCCATGTATAATGCACGTCCTTACTTTTCCCTCAGAAATTTGGGTGAAAAAGGTGCACATTATACATGGCAAAAATATGTATTTACACATACACTTGGGTAGTTGGTTTGGTATGTGGAAGTACCAGTGATCACGTGGTTAAGGTTAGCACCTTCTTTGCCGTAATAGGTTCCTTGTTCTGAAAAGATGCTATGCTGGATTCCATGTAGGTGAAAGCGGACACTCTGCTCACAAATGGTGGTTTTCAGTAAGACTCTGAAGGCAAAAGTCTTACTTGCCAAGAAAAGCAAACCCATTCCTGGAATACATGCCAATTCTGGTCAGGATTAATGACTGAACTTTATAGGCTGGAAGGAGTCTGAGGAAATCAATTTGAACAATAAGTAGCTAGTAATCCTCCAAGGAACAGTTCCCTATTAGCATCCATTGTTGACATTCTAGTCATTCAGCAGAGGCAGGAAGTAAATTATCTTTGGTAAGAGGGAATTCATGTGAATGCATGTAACTTTACAAATGGGTAAGCACGACATATGTCACAAAGTGAAAGCGAACTGCTGCTGCACCTCCTACACACTCAGGGCGTCCTCGCAGAACAGTGGTGTGGGGAAGTGCTCCCAACAGGCAGAAATTAGAGCAATAGAAAGATGAGTAGTCTGAGGTGAACATGCCCAGGGTCCAAGGAAAACATGTCCAGAGACTTCAGGGCAGTAGAAATTACTTTAGCAGGTTGGTAATGTCATTCAACCTCCTTGCCCCTTTACCTTGCTAGAGCTTGGCACAGTTTGATGAACAAAGTAATTATAGTGTCAGAGATGAAGGCTCTACAGGAATGCTGTTACATGAATTCCCTCTTACCAAAGATAATTTAGATACTGCCTCTGCTAAATGACTATATACATATAATATATAGCATATATAAAAATATATATATAGCCAAAACTGACAGTGTGTTCAATATCTCCTGATTAAAAAAAGAAATTAACAAAAACATATGACCCACTGTTGTAAACATTTGGAATTTTTTTTCAGAACTTAGTTTTAGGTGTGACATTATTGCTTTTGTCAATTAAATGTGGAAGATTTATTAATAGCAAGAGTACAAAATTTCTTAATATTGGGGCTATGCGATTGTTATGTTGAGCTGTCATTGCCATGACTGGACAGTGATTATTGGTAAACACTGGATCCTGAGAGCTGCATGTTACGAATAGGGGGCTGCACACCTATGAGAATGGAGCAGGGACGGTACTGCATTAAGGTGCACAGAGCTGTTTCTAAGAAATAAATGGCCCCAACAGGTCTAATCCCTTACCCTGCACCTGCTCTTCCTCATTTATTCCTCTCTGTTTTCCCCCCACAGAGAATCACCCAGTCCATCTCACTCCCTCCAACCTCACAGTCTCCATGGTGAATCCCTTCTCTGTACTTATGATAATGACCATACACTCAAATATACTCTGACTACTTGAACCAAATATCAGCTCTGATTTCTCTTCTACTCTTCTATTTCAGTGCTAAGAAAATTCTCTACCACCACACAATTCTGATAAAATATGACAAGATATTTGTGAGCTCTTTTGGCTTCTATAGGGCTAAATGTCCATTCCACTCACATAGCACATTATTGCTCAGTGACATTTCTTTATATAAAGTACCTGTAACTACTTGTGACACTGGATCATAGACTAAAGATATGCCTGAAGCCTTGGCATAAGTGGGTCTGGAGCCCCTGAGTGGTTTTCTTTGACACGGCAGCACCTCAGGCTCTTCCATCCTCTCCTGCCACACAGGCTGCCTTGTTTGAGGCAAGGCTGCCGTTACAGATTTTCAGATGAAAGAGAGACAGGAAGCCTCAACAGGCAGGTTTTTCAAAGCATGTAATTATACATCCATTTTCAGAGTGAAAATCTATTATTGGTTCTTTGGTTCATTCATTTTTATGTTAAATTTAAAAGCATACTTACCAAATTTTTAGATTGCAGTACCCAACTAATGGTATAGGAATAAAAATAATTTGATTAATAACTAAATGGAAGAATGATTAGCTTTGACAAAACTTTAAAAACTATACTGCATTAAACTCAGG
Source organism: Glossophaga mutica (assembly GCA_039655065.1). Taxonomy (NCBI): domain Eukaryota; kingdom Metazoa; phylum Chordata; class Mammalia; order Chiroptera; family Phyllostomidae; genus Glossophaga; species Glossophaga mutica. The sequence continues at coordinate 29,850,160 of CM077308.1, forward strand.
ATAAAAATGACTAGCCTTTTGGACAGTGGTGGGTTATATGATAAAACAAATGAGTTGCAAAAATCGTTCAACATTTTGATGAAATTACCATTTATATATAAAATCAATAATTATATATATAAGTTTATATATATAATTGCCAAAGGAAATGAAGTTAAAATTAGGTAGGTCTTCCAACAAGTGTAATTTTGACGGACATCTTAGCTGGCCTCAAACATGTAAGAAGACTTTTACAGGCAATAACCAAATGTAAATCAGTTGTAAGCACTGACAAGCAGTTAGATTTCATTATAAAAACAAACACCATTTTTTATAAAATAAGCTAGTTGTGTTGAGTATAAATACTGCATGATTCTACCACTCTTGAGACAAGATATTGAGAAGCTAGGAAAATTCCTTGGCAAGTGGAATAGAGAAACTAAGACAGACAGCTGAACACAATGGTGGAGCAATTTACAGCCAGATTTAAAAAGTCCCCTCCCGCCCTGGCTGGTGTAGCTCAGTGGATTGAGCGCGGGCCTGCGAACCAGAGGATCGCGGTTTGATTCCCAGTCAGGGCACATGACTGGGTTGCCAGGCCAGTTCCCGGCAGGGGACATACAAGAGGCAACCGCACATTGATGTTTCTCTCCCTCTCTCCTTCCCTTCCCCTCTAAAGATAAATAAATAAATAATAAAAATAAGTAAATAAAATATATATTAAAAAAAAAAAAAGTCCCCTCCCTAGAGATAACATCTAGGCCTCAGTTGCATTTCAGCTCCAGGCCCAGAAGAGCAGCAAAACCAGGTGGGCGATGCCAGAGTGAACTGCCATGACTAAAGACCCCCTGCCCTGTGACTGAACAATCAGCAGAGACCAGGACCCCGAAAGGGCACACCTGGAGAACTGACGAATATTCTACTGAAACCGTCCCTAGAGACCTCCCCTAAGATTCCCACCTACAAGAGAGAGAAATAAAAGCCTCAACACAAAAGACCCAGTGTGCAAGCTCTCTCTCTAGCAAGCAGCCCACACCATTACCTTTTTTCACCCCCGCCCCCTGCCCAATTCTTTCTTCACAGACATATGTCACCTAAGCTTTAAGGCAATGGACAACTGGCCTCTTGTCCCAGGCTAATCCTCTGAACTTCTCTCACTGGAACTCTGCCTCTTCTCAGATTTCCCAGTGAGAGAAGGCAGCCCAGAGTAGGCTCTCCTGTCACTTCTTCTCTGCTAAGCCCTTAATTGTTTTATGGTCCCCTGTTTTAATAAATGCACCAGCATAGTCACCTAGACTTGTGTTGTAAAATCTTTCCTACACAAAGTCAAGAGCCCACACCCTACATCTGGCCCTGTCAGACACACTCGGGGCCAAGCCTCTGTCTGGTAACACTATTAGTATCTAAAATAGTTCATCTTATAGATCAAAGAATAGAATGGTGATTGCCAGGCACTGAGGGGAAGGGGAAACGGGGTACTCACTGTGTACCACAAAAAAAGTAGATAAAAGTTGTTGTGAAATTACTGAGTAGTGTTAGAAAGAAACAGGCATTCAATATGAAGCTTAACTTTTTGTTGTCTTTTGAAATCTTAATTGGCAAATTCTGAGTACAAATAGTGTACTAAAACTATATATATATATATGTATGTATCTGTGACTCCTTCCAGATTCCCACTAGACAATAAAGCCCACTTTGATAATGGAAGAACTTTAATTTCTAGTTTGAAATAGCCCACTTAAAAAATGAATCAGTAATGAACCAAAACATGTATTAAAAAGTGAATATTAGAATGACTTTAGACTTCTCATAAGCAACATTGTAATCAAAAAAGATATTGGAAAAGTATTTTCAAGATTCTGGGAGAGAACTGCTCAGACTTTGAATTTATAATTGGCTAAATCATCATGCAAATGTAGAATAATGTTATCTTCACATCTAAATGCTCTACATAATTTGCCATTCAAGCACCTCCCTTAGGAAGATACTAGAGAATACTGTTTCCTGAAACCATTAATAAAAAAGCCATTGTACACAGAAAATTCAGAAAAGAATAAAAAAGAATTCCAGGATTATGGTAACAGAAACCTCTAAGGATAAGAGCTGTGAATCAGGTGTGATAACAATCAGTTTACCTTGGAACAGATCAGACTCAGCCTTGGGCTGCCTGTCTGGAGCTACCACATGATTTGCTATTTGTGGCTGTCTCTTCTGGGCTGGAATGTGAATGGGAGGGGCCAAGCTGTACAAATATCAACTTCCTTCAGACTGAAGCTGGGGCAGATCAGTAAAAGGCCCTGGGCATCCCCATGTCTGTCTTCACCCACTGCTGGCTGCTCCACCATCCCCTGATATTGCCTGTTCTTCCTCAAGAGTTTATTGATAAGATATCACCTCTTACCTGTCAGAATGACTATCATCAATAAACCAACAAAGAACAAATGTGGAGAAAAGAAAATCCTCGTGTACTATTGTTGGAATACAGATTGATGTAGCCATTATGGAAAACAACATGAGTTCCCTCAAAAATTAAAAATGGAACTGCCTTATGGTCCAGTGATTCCACTTCTGGGATCCGAAACACTAATTGAAAAAATATATATGCACTCCTGTGTCCTTGCAAAATTATTTACAATAGGCTAGATTTGGTAGCAGTCCCATTGTCCATCAATAGATGAGTGGGAAAAAAAGCTGTAGTACATTTACAGAATGGAATATTATGCAGCCATTAAAAAGGAAATCTTACCTTTTGTGACAGCATGGATAGACCTGGAGGTTATTATGCTAAGTGAAATAAGCCAGTCAGAGAAAGACAAATACCATATGTATATGATGGTACCAAATATCATTTATGTGTGGAATCTAAGGAACAAAATAAACAAACAAAATATAAATGGACACATAGATACAGAGATCAGACTGACAGCTACTAGAGGGGATGGGGGGTTCACTCATACATGGAATCTAATGAACAAACTAAACTAACAGGCAAAATAGAGACAGATTCATAGATAGCAGGATGACAGCTAAGAGGAGGTAGGGGGTGGAAAGATTGGGCAAAAAGGCAAAAGAACTCATGGACATGGGCAACAGTGTGATGATTGTAGGGACAGTGGTGTATAAGAGGAATAAAGAGGCAATGAAAAAATTGCAATAAAAGGCATTTTTAAAAAACTGGTCAGAAAGCTGTAGGGGAAAATTCTCCAAAAAGATAAAATTGATAGAGTGTGTAATATATCTTAACATGTTGAGAGAATAAACATCGAGAATTTGGAGTTTAATTAACTATTGTTAATACCTGGAATGTAAGGAAAAATTTAAAGTCAATTTTTAAATTCAGAGCAACGAAAATGCTCTGAAGAAAAAGAAAAGCACTTTCTACATAACTAAGCTATAAAGAGTCTTAATGTTGTTCAATTAATATAAACATTGAATTTTAAACTAACCTAAACCATGATATGACTTCATTGGATAAATGGGATGATGGGAATTTTATGTTTGTGTGTACTCCAGATTTCCATGTGTGAGTGTGTATGTGTGCATTTGCTTGACAGAGATTAATTAATCCCCACCCTTCTGTAGTAGGGAATAGAGGATACAATCACACCTTAAATGAAAAATGTGAAGTTCTCCATATAGATGTGTAATTTAGAGACATGTAGGTAAATAACAATAATAATTTGAAAGAGATGAAAGAATTTCTTGATATGCAAAAGAAAAGAATGAAAAGAACAAAGTGAATAACTGCTTTCTTTCATCAAAAATTATGGAAATGTGATCAAAAAAGAAAGTAATAGCAAGGAAATTTTAGAAATTATTTTGTTGTGTTTGGTTAGACCAACCTCCTACTTATGCCCCAACTTATAAAATGTCAGAATGAGGTCAACATCATGGTAGGATAATACTGCTTTCCTTTTGTCCCTAGTTTTTATCAATTAAAATTTGTCATCCATCCTCAATCCAAAATACCTCTATAGTATTCATGGGTCCTGAACCACACATCAATGGACTTAGAAACTATGGAAGATGAATTTACCTTGGCTACATGCACAAAAAGAAATTACCTGGTACAAGGGGAACTTCATTTTCATAGACATGCAGGTATGTGAGCAAAAGTTTCCTGTGGGTTTGAACTGTTTTTATTAAATACATGGTTTCTCTTTATGAATAAGAGGATATAAAGAATGTCTGTCACAGCTCCCACGGTTGTTTTCTGGGGTGTGGAGAAAACAATTTCTCCTTCTAAGTTACTTACTAGAGATGGCACTATTTTATTAATGAGATTTTAATAAAAAAAACTGGGTCTACAAAGAAACAAATATTTTTGCTTAGCAAAAGGATATTGTGTTCAAATGGAATAATTTTATGAATCAACTGTGAGGAAGGTACCAGCTAGGTGGGAGGAAGCTAAGGAGAGCTCACCAGAGACCCTGTGGGCTTGCCTACAAGACCCTCTGAGCTTCCTTCGGCAACTGTGAGTGACACCTGGTGGTTCCTGAACTGCGTAAGCGTGCAGACGCACTCTACCTCACAAAGTCATGTAGGAAAAAAGCCTTCAGCTTCTTGCCATAATTTATATATTTCATTTCTCTTCAATCCATGAACTTTTTGATACCTGACCTCATGATTTCCCATTCTTTGTCGTGTTTCACTCTTCAGATTTTATACTCATATATACATCTCCAAGTGAGATATTTCACGTTGTGCCTCAGTCATAAGAACATTCTCTCTGAGCTTATACCAGTCATTCCAGCCCAGGGCCATGAGCTGGATACTTGACACAGTCGTGTGAGTAGTTTCCCTAATGTGTTTGCTCTGGACTCAGAAGTATTGAAAGATGTAGAGATAAACCCAGGGGAATTTCTAGTATCATATAGAAGCTGAAAAAATAATACCTATTGCTGATATTGCCTGTTAATCTAATTACTTTCCACAATATTGCAATAACAGTTTCTGCAAACAAGGAGTGCTGAAAAATTCAGGAAAGAACATTTTACTACATTGGATGGAACTGCAGACCGTAAAAAAATAACAATACCCTGTTGTGGGACAGCGTGCTAGGAACTTAAGCATTACTTAGCAATTAGAAAATGAGCAAAAATATATTGTCAGCTTTCAATGGCATGGTATTGTGGGAACATATTGCACTGAAAGGTCAGATTTGTAAGTGATTCAAGACCATATATTCTGTCTCAGTATCTAAAAATGGTGACATTTACGCTATGTTTATTCAGCTCAGGCAGAATAGATTCATAAGGCATTAGGCTGTTATATCATTCTCCGAGATTTCGAGCTTGTCTCCTGGTGGCTGAAAGATGCTAGGAGGAGATTATTTCTGTAGTGCATGTGTAAAAATACACATACATAATTCATCAAAACAGCCATTTGGAAAATGAATTAAACATACTAACCATACTTATGAATCTCCGGGTTTTGGTTGGGCTTATTAAAATAACAATTATTTCTTTTGAATATGTAAAAATGCAGTTTTAGTATGAGAATTTGTCTTTTGGAAATACCTTTCACTGTTTTTTATAACCTTCCACTTTTTTTCTAATGAGACTTTCAGTAGAACTCTTCAAAGTAAATATTTATTTTCTTAGCCAAAACTGAGTAGTTTATAAGCAGGTATATTTTCATATATCAAAAGATATATTTATTGAAGGAAAAAAACACATGCTATGAATTAAGTACAAAAATATTTTGTATGGTGTCTTTTGAAAAGAATAATTTATAGAACTGACTGTTTTAGACAAAGAAAATAGGAAGCTTTTGGAAGTAACACATAAGGAGAAGGGTAATCATATTTATGAAATGTAATAAGTTAAAAAAGAAAGCTCAAGCAAGAGGAATATTACAATGAGATTCAAAAGATATATTTATGATACTGATGTGCCAGCAGTTACCTGGCAAGAGAAAATGTCATTTTCCCAGTATTACTATTAAAGCTGTTAAAGAAAAACCCAAACAAAGCATAGAAGACTGTGGTATGTCAAGTAAATTCCTCATTTTGGGGGCAAACCCTGAATTTCCATGTTATTTTGGATCTTTGACAACTCATTTTACTTTTTATCAACACTGTAATAAGGTAATTGTGTTTCCACCAGATCAAAGACTCCGTGTTTTGTTGAATAACTTATATAAACTTAGCAATGTGCTGATTTAGATATCCAGAGTAGTGATAATATTGTAGTTAAAGAGGGGAAAATCAGAAATGGGCTAAAAATGAAAGATGACTTTCTTCTTTCTCTAAGGGGTGGCTATCCCTCAGAGATCTCAATAGAGGGACACCCTTAGAAACTGCATACTTGCCTAGATTTAAAAAACATTCTTATACTTTTTTATATTTGTCATTGTTTATGCTATTGCGGTTGCCCCAATTCCTTCCCCCCCGCCCCGCCGATTTATACCTCCCCTCAAAATTCTTCTAAAAAAAAAAGCAGAGATTCAGAATACCAGTCTATGCCTGTAAAGATATATTGAAATTTTCTTACTTCTTTTCGGAGGATGATAGAGAGACATATTAAGTTTCAGATCCCATAGAATGAGCTATAAATTTAGTGTCCTGTGGCAAAGCCCCCCATATGCTGATCCACTCATCTCCTTGACAAAGGAGCATCTTTTGTCATCAGGTTGCTAAACAGATAATAACCCTACTTAAGAGCAATAATAAAATCTTAACTTTTAATCTTTAATTTTTGAAAACTGATACAATAATTATCTGCACATCATTGTAAAAAATATCAGCGACTATAAATTAGGACAGAAAATTGCAGAATATAGTTATCTATAAAAATCAAGTAAGAAAACACTTCTTTTTAATGTCTGATGGTATAGTTCTTGCCTCAGGTTATTTCAATTATAGAGTAAAAGAGATGTTACATATTCAGGGTATACATCTTATGTTAACTGGGATGCAATAATACACCCTGGTAAAATAATATTATTTTATGAAGACTTGTTCTATTGACTCACACTCTTAGTCTTATAAAGAGCTCAGAGTTTCCTCTAGTCCCTTCTTTACTTAGTACACTGTGGTATAGTATACAGACTCCAGCAGGAGCCACCAGTTGGGCTGCTAATCATCTCTTGTTTGTTTTCACAACCATCTTCATTCTTATTCAACTGTGTTCTACATCGTAAAGAATCAAATTGTTATCACCAAGCTACACAATTTCCTATATAATTTTTTCTTCTGCAAGTGTCCAAGAATACTTTTGTTTTCCTAACTAAAATTTCACTGATACTCATTTAGTCTCTTTGAAAAGGGTTATGAAGACAGTTCTTTAATTTAATTTTACCCCCACTTGAGGCATATGTAGTTGAGCTCTCTTTTTTTTTGTACACTGGTTAATATAGTTTACAAGAATTTTAATGAGCCAAGTAATTAGGCAAGTTTTGTTTTATATCCATATATTAGCGAAAGTGTCATACATCTAATTTACCATATAGTAGCCTTGTCACATTTCTCTGTAATTTTTTATAAGTAGTTGCATATGGTGTAGCAAAGCTCAGACTAGTCTGAATTACCATGTGAAACTGTGTCCTCATTTTACTATAACTTTTTAAATTATATGTTAACTGTTTTAGCTCTTTGTAAAGTTATAACAATTAGTTATTTGTAATCTATTGTACATCATGCATATTTTCTATTCCAGATCCATCTGTATGTATAATTGAAAACCATATGAGTAATACTTAGAAATTAATGAATCATTTTAAGATATGCATTGTGATTTAATGACTGTATTATTTTCTTCCAATGGGAAAGTACATTTCAAATAACACCCTTTAATTCTAACTAAACCTGTGATTTAATAGTTGAATTCTCATTACAGATCTAGGTAGGAAAGAGTTGTTAGATGCTCAATACTAAAGATGAGGAGGTAAGTCTCTAAAGAACAAAGTTGCATTAACCATGACAATGCTAGCTAAAATAACACATAAACTTTGAAAACTCAATGATACCTTTCAGTCTTTCAAACCAATATATAGATATATATATATAAAATATATTAATGATCAAATATTTACTTACATGAGGAATCAACATAGCTTCCTCATTTCAGCTAGCCTCATGTAGTTTTTAGTCAGCCAGAAACAATAGACAACAATTTTGTTTAGCGCTCACTAACTCTAGTGGCAACTGCCCCAGGTCATTGAAATCAATTAGGTAAACTTAGGAATGACACTGTCTTACCCGTGTATTTTCTTGATATTTTTATTAATTGTGCTACTTTCCTTGCTTAAATCCTCTTCTTTGGCATTATTTTTGTTCTCACTCAGGCCTACCCTTGCCTTATGGTGTTTTTGAAATGACTGCCCCAAGTACCTACATTGGCAGTGGTTTTTCTTTCTCTGCTCACTCTGTTGCCGAATAGAGGCCCTTTTAATATTCTTTCAAGGAGCCACATCCTTGTACGATCATGATGCCAGGATGTTTCTAGCTGTCCTGAATGATCACAATCACCATTTTCCCTTCCTATTCTTTGGGCACAGCATGATATTTCTGGAGACTGTCAAGCCAGAGTGTCTTCTTTCATCACTCATGCTTTTGGGGCTCTGGGGGAGGAAAGGCGCCCTCAGTTTGTTGATTAAATATTCCGTTCCAGCATTCCAGCTATTGCCCAGGGAATCACAGTCTAATGATACCTGAAAAGAGCATTTATCCCTTTTATCTCCAACGCTATCATGACACAAATTGAGCTGTATGTATTTGTCACATAAAGCATTTAAATATACACGTGAGATTATTACTTACCAGCCTGGATGTTTGAGCAGCTCTGTGTTATCCTGCAGTACGTTGAGTGAAGGAGTAAAGTCTCTTCTTGTATATCTAGGAGTTAACAGAGCAGATGGTACAAATTCATTTGCATAAAAATAAAATCTGTTTGTAAAAGTAAAGTAGTAATTTGGTTCATAAAAAGGAGAGCCACACAGCTCAACACTTGACCTTCTTGAACTCTTCTAGGTGCATGTAATGGTTCTGTCAATACAGTCCGACTTTTCTTTCCTTATGGCTGGTGGTCCTTCACAGCCCTTGGCTATTTTGGGTAAATAAGAACTAGTGTCAGCTGTTCAGCATGCATTGCATGCTCTGAATGGCAAACAGATGTATTCTTTGAGAGAGGAGTCTTTGCAGAGCTTTTATGTATTTAAAAGAAGCAGGAAAAATAGGGCCTTTTCTAAAATGTGCTGGAATGAAGAACATTAGCATACAGGTAAAACCATTTGAAACCATAATTTACCTCCCGTGTCAGGTGTCATATGGATGGAAGGTATGAACAAAAAAAGTCATTTTCACAACTAAGCAAATAATTTCAAAACTCACTAGTACATACATCTGTATTATGGAAAACAAAAATGACATAAAGAAAAAATGTTATCCAAGAAGATGATTATGTTTCTTAACTAAAAATCAAAAAGCTACCCTGGCTGGTATGGTTCAGTGGATTGAGTGTGGCCTGTGGATGGAAAGGTCACTGGTTTGGTTCCTGGTTAGGGCACAAGCCTGGGTTGCAGACCAGTCCCTGGGAGCAAGGAGCTTGCAAGAAGCAACTGACTGATGTTTCCCTCCTTCTCTAACTCTCTCCCTTCCCTTCTCTCTCAAAATAAATAAATGAAATCTTTTTTTAAAGCCACAGTTTCAGAAGAATAATATTGAATATTTGTGTTCCCCAAAAACACTCTGAAGCATAGAATCATAAAGTTGAATTCACATTCAAGTAAATCTCTTTCATTTCAAATATATTAAAAGTCTCAGAAGTAGTGAAATTCTCTACTTTTCAAATTACCTTTATACCATTAAAATTGTTCCCACAATTAGGTAAATTTGGAGTGCCTGGCCTTACCATAATAATAATAGAGGATAATAATTATCTGCAAAACAATTTTAAGTGAATGCTACATTTCAGGATATTTGTGAAAGAACTAAACTTCATGGTGTAAGATATTTGCAGCCCTGTGTGAGCCAAAGGCCTCTTCTCTTGATAATGCTCTTTGCAGAATAAATAAGAACAATGTGGATTTGGGGAATAATGTGATAAACCTTCATTTCCTTAATTAACATTCCCTGAAAATAATCTATAATGGACAGAGAAAGGAAGAAGTAAAAAAGAGTATATCAGAACCTCAAATATGTGGACAGATGTCTTCCCAGGGAAAAAGTATCAGGCACTACTTTGCTTTCTCTGTGGATTGAGTACAAAGTTTTCAGGGAAAAAAATAATAATTTTACTGTGTTCCTAATCAGAATTCAAAGGAAGTTGGTACTTTAATGGAAAATCAACTTTTAAAAATAGTATAAAAATTATAATTGTACTTAAAGTGACAATTTTTATGTAATTTCTGAACTACCAGCTCTGTAACTGGCCATGACCCTAGGCTGAAGACATGTTATTACAATTTTCAGTCTAGTGCCCATGAACTTTTTGAAAAAATCCTAAACTGTTAAATTATGAGGCTTCTGAAGACAATAAACTGTGTTATATTTTTATTTTATCCAAAGAGTCTAGCACAATCCTTGGTCCAGAGTAGAAATACAATAATGTATCAAATAAATTCACATATATTTTGCGAAGATAGGTACAAAAGGAATTTTGAGGCTGAAGATGGTTTATCATAAAGCTCTCCCTAAGTATTAGTTCTTTCATTTCTGTATCACTAAATCCCCTCTCAGTTATGGTTCTGACTGAGAGCAAACAGTTGCTGCTTTTAAAGACATCTTGATTTCACACAAGTGTCAAAAAATAAGTATATAAATAAGCAAACAAACAAAAATAAGTTTACCTAAAAATTTGGATATAAATATTTTACTAGGTTTATTTTTATTATTCTTATTCTTATTCTTTGGGAATCTCATTGAAAATTCTCTATTTTAGTGACTTTTTAAAAAACATTTATTCAGAGCATTCAAGGAAAAGTCACATTTTATAAAGGAACTGAGTATTATAATTACAAACTGGACTTGGCACTATAGGAGCAGGATGCAATATGAAATTATCTTCTTCATTAATTCTATTCCGATCTTGTACTCACTTTCCCATAGGTTGTTGAAATTTAATAATTCCTGCAAATTACTTCAGCTAGTAAAATTGATTTTTTAAATGCATGATTTTATTTAATTGTAAGTAATTAGCCCTTAAATTCTTTGCCAAAATCCTTCTACACGAATTTTTATATTGCTTTAAAGCAGTAATGATTAGTGGATTGTTTCTTAAAGATATAGATTTAAACCATTTAATTCTTTGTTAGAAAGCTATAAAGAATTCAATTATTTAGAATGGAAGGGCAGATAAAGTGCTTCCCAGATAAGGTCAAGTTAAAAAAGTTTATCATCACCAAGCCATTATTATATGAAATGTTAAAGGGACTTAACTAAGAAAAAGAAGGTAAAAAATATGAACAGTAAAATGACAACAAACTCACAACTATTAACAACCAAACCCAAAAAATGAAAACAAAAATAAAAATGAACTAAGCAAACAACTAGAACAGGAACAGAATTACAGAAATGGAGATCACGTGGAGAATTATCAGCGGGGGAGTGGGAGGGAGTTAGAGGGGGAAAAGGAAAAAGAATAAAAAGCATAAATTGTAGGTAGAAAATAGACAGGGGGAGGTTAAGAATAGTATAAGAAATGTAGAAGCCAAAGAACTTATATATACAACCCATGGACATGAACTAAAGGGGGGGAATGTGGGTGGGAGGGGTGTGCAGGGCAGAGGGGAATAAAGGGGGGAAATGGGACAACTGTAATAGCATAATCAATAAAACATATTTTTTAAAAAGAAAGCTATAAAGAATTCAATATTCAGCTATAATTTTCAGCATTATTAGTATTTCTTGTAAAATGCATACATTTCTTAGAAATTTAATACTGACTTCATTCAGAAAAATCCTTATATTCTCTGTTAAAGCATACTAAAAAATCTCTGAATGGGGGCATGAAAATGTATGTTGTGTGTAGAAGACAAGGATTATTGATAAGGACACTTAAATATAGTTTGAAATAAACTATATGTATTGACAATAAAAAAAGAAACATAAAATTGCCATTACATTATGTTGCTGAATAAATAAAATTTCAGTGTAAATCTTTATATTGGTACTGTGAGAAACATAGTTTTATCCAGTAATTATAAAATTTTTAACATACCAATTATTGGTCATGATGATCCCCCAAATAATATCATAACCAAAATAGTTTATTGTTACTTTTGCATAAAATAAAAGATTTGCAAAAATTTGTTTTAAATACAAGTCAAAATGGAAAAAGGTGTGCAGTTCCTTCTGGTTTATTTTTAGCGGGGATTTGTTAAAAGTTTAAAATATTTGTTAAAAGTTAACATTTTAAAAAATATAATAATAGGAGGTTATGATAATATGATCCCAATTTAGCTGGCTTTATTTATAGTGGCCACATATTAATTAATTTAAATGTTATTGAAATACTATCTCTACTGTTAATATTACTGCTATGACTGTATCTACCACTGTAACTACTAATAGTAATTATTCAAAGCAACATGGATTTAATGAATTTCTATATCCCTGGTACCATGTTAAGTAATTTACATTCATTGTCATTTAATAAATGTTTATTATATGGCTTTTCAATGGCATGTGAAATTTTGAGGTAAACAAGCAATGATACCTTGATAGTATTAAATAGAGTAATGCTGTTAATTTAGCTGATCTGAGTTCTTCAGCTGGGGTCTGCCTCATTTAACACTAATGTGATGAAGTTCTACAGTTTGCTTGATCAGATAGATTGACCTTCCCTGAAAAAGGATCATGTTTTTTACTCAGAGATATATAAACTGTACTTAAGGTGAGAAATTCTAAATAATCTGCTCCTTTCCTCTTGTGGCCAAAAGCACCTGAAATGTCATTTTACAATTTGAAGTAATGGTGGAATGTAGGCCTTGAGAGCAAATCAAATATTATATTGGCCAATCATTTTATTCAATAATACTTATCCTTTGCAAATTAATATTATATACTTGGTATCAAAAAGATACTTCAAATGGAAATTAGAGAGTGAAAAACAGAGCCCTCAAAGACCTTATTTTTAGATACAAATACTACTTTTCTTTTTGGGTTTGATGTGGAATGCCAAATTTTGATTGATTTTTTTTTGCCAGCGGGGCCACAATAACATCACCCATGTTGCCTCTCCTCCATTGAGAGGTGGTGTTGATTTTCCCTCCCTTTGAATCTGGGCAGCTTTGTGATTCATTGTTAACCAAAAAAAAAAAATTACAGCAGAAATCAAGTTCTGTGACTTCCATGCTATCTCAGAAGAGGTGAAGCAGCTTTCAAATTATTTACTGAAATAGTCATTTTTAAAGTCCTGTTCCCCAATGTACACATTTTAAATTCATGAGGCTGCCATGGGCTGAGAAGATGAGGAGACTAGCAAGAGAGGTCGTGGGAACACATGAGGAGAGAGAGATGCTGGCCATTTCCACCCCGTTAGCTCCTGCTCCCATGTGACTGTAACCACATGCAACATCCCAAATGCAGGACCGTACAACAGAGCCTATCCTGAATTCCTGACTCATAGAAGCCGTGAAAAATAATAAAATAATTGTTATTGCTTTAAATTACTAAGTCTTGGTGGTTTTGGTTTTTTTTTTTTTTTTTTTGCTTGTTTTGCAACAAAAATATTTGAAACAAAATTTGGTACTAGAAATAAGCCTTTTCAAGGTGAAACTCCATAACTATGTCATTGATTTTGAGATTGAGCAGGAGATAGAAGCTGGAGAGACCTTGAAAAGACTGTTGGTGGAATACTGACTGCCTTGGAGGTGGCTGACAATTAGGGTTTAAAGGAAAATTAGAAAAATGTTACTAGAGTTGGAGGAAACAAAACCCTTGTTATATAGTGGCAGAAAATATCACCTGTAGTAATATGAAAAATAGGAAATTTGTGTTCTAATCAAAGATTGGCAAATTTTTTCCGTAAAGGTCAGATAGTAAATATTTAAGGTTTTGCAAGCTATACTCTCTGCCACACCTACCATTGTAGCATAAAACAAAAACAAAATTAGCATGGCCAAATTTGGTCAAAAATAGCCTGGATTTGGCCTGAAAGCCATAGTTTGTTGAACTTTGACCTGGAAGAGATTTCCGTGCAAAGTTTGAAGGTATTATCTTACCATGCAATGATAGGGGAGTGAGGTAAAGAACAAAATACTTTGCTTTTGAGTGGAACGTGAAGAAAGTATATAAGCTACAAACCAGTCTGTTCAGATAGAAAAGGGCTTTCAAAGTAACTACATGAAAAGGGAGCGATGCCTACCCATCTCCTGGTTGCTCCAGCCTCTTGTTGCCCAGTGCCAGTCACCATCTGGCTGGAAGTGCACGAGTGATCTCAAGTCTGAACCGCCTTCAGTAGTCCTTCCTAAATCCCCAATCCATGCAATTCATGACAAAGTTTTGTTTTAAACCCTAAATATTTAGATAATTTTTTTCACCATGATGGATAAAAATGAAACAGCCCCCTATTTAAAAATTCCTGCTAGGCACTGTGCCTCTACAGCAGCTAGCTGGTAGCAAGTGGATCTGTTAGCTTTTTGCATAGGCCTCATCAGTTGCTTACTTTAGATTTAAAAAATAAGAAAAGTAGAACCCTAACATAATTCCAAAACCTAAAAATGAATACCTAATAACTAAAACTTATTACAAAGGTTAGTCAACCTTTATTTAAACGTTAGGATCTAAAATGTTCTCACAACGACCTATTCAGCCTATAGAATGTCCCTTTATATAACTCTTAAAAATAAAAGAGCATTTTGAATCACTGACACAAAAGTACTAAGGTGTTAACGTGGAGAACATCCCGTTTGCCACGACATACACACATAGCATAGCCCGTTTTGTTTTTGAAAACTAATAAATGACAAGAGTTAGGTCAGACAGTTAAGAAAATAACTTTGTTTTTGATTAAGAACCTTGCTGGGAATATGGTCCAGAAGAAAAGAGGGGAGAGCCACGGAAGGGGTAGTAGAGGATCTGTGCCCTTTGAATTGGGTTTAATCGCCGTGATTAAGAGGTGAGAGCCAGAACTCCACAAAATTATTTTTATCAGGCTATTTTGAGAGAATTTGGCTCGAAACACAAAACAAGGCTCAGAAACAAAACACACTCCATGCTCGGATACGGCTTCTTGGGCCTACAAATTTAGGATTAACAGGAGACAGTGGGACACAGGCTGGAGGGGCAATGAGGGCACACAGAAGGTTTGGCAGCTTGTTCCCATTAGAGACTCCTTGGCCAGTAGAAGCTGAGCAGTGTGAGTGTTTGTAAAAATGAACAAATATGGCACAGGGGTTGTACATGGCTCATTGTGTGAGAGTGCAATAACAACTCTCAAGACTTCCTCCGTGAACTTTAAAAAAAAAAATTCTTGAAAGGATCTTAGCAAATGAAGCTGGAGGGCCTTTATGAGCCGGTAAAAGCAAGATGAAAGCTTTTTGGAAATTGATTTTAAAAAGACTACTGTGAAATGAAAGTCTGGTGTGGACTGATACATTGATGGAAAAAAAAACACATTTTAAAACTAGTATATATTTTTTTGCTTTTAGGTGAGGAAAAATAATCTTTGTGTTTCAGAGAAGTAGAATTGTCTAAGATCATTTTATCTCTAGATCTGGAAACCTATTTTAAAGGTCAAGATTTGGAAAAGCTTGCTTGGCAGAAGTTACAAAAAAAATATTTAGAGAACTTAGGTGATGCAAACAACAAACCGAAGTTGCAAATTGCTCATTGCCTACAGAGATGGAGGGACATTGGTGAACAGCCCAAGCACTCAGTTGTGATCCTGAAGTCTTACGTAGTCAGAGTGAGGGTGATCTGAAAATAAAATCCCACAGCTGCTACAGCCCAGTTTTGTGTTTGAAAACATTTAATTAAAGTGATGTTGTATTTCCAAGTATAATCGCCTTCCAGAATCAAGTAAGTAATCTCTAAAGAATGGAGAAACACATTGTAGTAGATACAGTAGAAAGCTATGCTCTAATAAAATGTCCCAACAGTTGACTGCATGGAAACATGTGGATCAAACTCATATATCATGCTGTGAAAAAGAAGTCAGACATGGAAGAGTCCACGCAAAAAGATTTCATATGCAGGGATCTCAAAAATAACAATAGACATTAAAATGGTGATTATCTCATTGATAGGGAATTTACTAGACAATAACATAGTAGACCTTTAAGAGATGATAAAGGATATTAACACATGATTTGGTGGTGTTTTGTAAAACATGGCAATAAACATTGGTAAAGTTATCAAATTTCACACTTAAGTTCTTTGCATTTCATTATATGCACTTTAAAATTCAAGTAAATTTTTAAAAATTGACAAATAATTTTGAAAAAGAAATAAAATTTGGGGTATTTCTCTACAGAACATTAATACTTATTTTACAGTCAAAACAATTTAACACTGCAGTACAGTTGCAAGTATAAAAAAATAAAATAAAGTGCAAATATAAGAACTCTAAATACTTTATGTGCCTTTCTGATCCATTTGAGCAGGAAGATAGAAATTTCACAACAGAGACAAATTAGAGTTCTTCAGAATTCCAAAATTAGCCTAAAGCTTCGTTTGGGGGTTCTACTAGTTGTGTGTTGTCTGTGCAGTGTCATATAATAAATTCAAGCCTTAAAGAAAGTTCATCAATTTTACAATGAATAGGTTTTTGATATGTCCACTTAAATAAGGGTAACACTCAAGAATATACTGTGTCATTTCATTAAACAAAATGGCTACCTAAAAGTGTACTAGCATTTTTAGTTGTGGTATTCTGTTAAATGCTCACCACTAACCTGGGATAGATATTACGTGGAGAAACTAAGGCTTATAGAAAGAAGCTAGGTATTGATCCCAAGATCATATAGGTAGGACTAGGATTTAAATCCAAAGTAATCTGTTTTCAAGTCTCTGCTATTTACCACTTTCCTTGGGAAGTATCAAAGTACATGTAAACAATAGAAGATCATCTATCTCTGGATTAGAAATGCATTTCAGGAAATTGGTTCAACTGGTGGATTTTAAAAAATTAAATTAAAAAATATTAGCTAACCATAAATTACTAAGCTCTCTCCCACCAGGACCAACAAGGGTGTTATTGTTGTTGTTGTTTGTTTTAAGTGGGAAAAAATGCTGGGTTTCTATTTTATGATGGTTACAACTGTATTTTTTTCAACTGCTAGTAACATGAAGAGACTTGCTCTGGACAACATGTAACTTGAAATAATTGCTTAAAGGAACCTCACACAAGAGACAGACAGACACTTCTCTAGGGCTATCTATACTGTGAGGATGTACCTTTCAGACTCAGATTCCCTCAGCATTTCAGTTCTCTCGTGTTTGTCAACACCTCCCTATCAACATTTTAGAGCCATATAATTGAACTAAATTTAAAGTTCAATCTTGAAAGGATAAAAAGCAAGGCATATCAGTTCCATTGGCTAGCTAAGTTTGTAAACCTTTAAAATTAGAGAATGAACCAATAGGTGCTCTGGATTTAATTTACAATATTTGCCATAAAATGGCAAAACGGATCCCTGCAAAATATTTCCTCTTATAAAGCACTGAGAGGTCAAAAAATGTACCTCAACATATCATGTAAAACTATATTCTCTTTAGTGGTACATTTTAGTGCATTCTCAGGTTTAAATTACTGAAGTAAGGGGACTAGTTTATTTGTTCAAATTCCAGTAATAGAGAGGAGTCACTAAGTATTTTGTAACAAATGTCTCAATAAGTATTTGAAAGTATAAAAGAAGATATACCGATCACCATCCCAGATGCTCTGAGGAAATGAGGTTGAATTCTACGAACCACGAGAAGCCCTACTGAATGCAAAAGGACCAGAGAGCATCTATGAGTTAAAAGCTAAGGAATGGACACTAGGAATGTAGTCTCCAGAGCCCTTAGAATTCTCTCAAAAAGCAATCATGAGTTAGCTCATGAAATTGTTTTTAAAATGTCATTACTGATTCAATAAAGTACTAACAGAATTTCATGACCTAATCCAGGCTTCAAATTGAGATAACATTTTTTTAACTCAATCCTACATTTTATCCAATTTCACTTTTATAAGTTATACTCACGCAATCCCAGTGTTTCTGCCTATGTGCCTCGATGCATACTTTCTCTTCTCCATGGAATGCTCTTCTCTCTAGTTCCTTAGGTCCTTCATCAAAACTAATTAAAGTTTAGTTCAAATATCACTTCCTCACTGAATGCTTCTATGACCCCAACACTTCCTAGAAATGATCTCCCATTGCTCAATTATCATATTGTCTTTATATTTTGGTTTAAATTTCTACATGTGTTCCTTTTCTTTTTTCTCAGCTGTGAGTTCTTTGGGTTTAAGCTGTGCAGTTCTGCATTTGTAGCACCTAAATGACATAGTTCTTGGAATTTAGTAATGTTGAACAAATAAACAAATAAAATGTGAAGAAAGCAGATACAACTAATTTAGAAATTATTCATAAGAGTATAAAAGGCATGTACCCTGCCTGCTTTCTCTGATGTGCTCTTAACCTTTGCAATCTGCCAGAAAGTCCTGTCTTTAATGTAACTTCCTGCTGCTCAAACATACTGAGAAGCTGCCCCATGGAGAGATCACTGTACATTTTCCATTCTGTGTGAAACTCCTTGATTGACTTCAGAAAGAAAAAGCAAAAGTGCTAGGTGATATTTAAAAATTAAATGGAATGAATTGCAACCTTAGTCTTCACCAACTAAGACTGAAATTGGACAATATTGTAGAAAGCCAAATGAGGCCTGATTCTGCCAGAATGTTCAACTATCACTTAATGTCCACACAAAAATAAAGTCATTCAACTCAGTGAAAGTCAGCTTCAAATTTTTCCTACACCCTGTATTTCCCTCAGCAATTATGCTATACTGTATGAGTAAGTTTTCTCACTAAGTTATGAATTGAAAGTAACATCTAGTAGTAAACTCATGAAAGGGACCATCATATTTACCCATGTACAGTACATTACCTCTATTCTGTGCTCATGGGATTTTCTGTAGACTTCCAAGGAAATTTATAACCCTGAGAAACAGAAATCCCCACCCCCTGATGCTTCAAAGGCTTAGCAATAGAATATGTAAATTAAGAAAATGAGATTCTACTAAATTTCTGTAGTAATTTTTCTTAGTGCATTTGATTATTTTTATGTATTTCATTTTGCATTATTATTATTCTCCTTTCATTTCTTAAGCCTCACATATTTCTTTACTTTATCACATTTCTTTCAATTCCTACGAGAATGTTCTTTAACAAATTTTAGAGAATGAAAGTATCTTTTTGATAAAACCAAATATGTAAAAAATCTTTTAAATATAAATGGAGTTTATTTCAAATTATCTTTTATTTCATCATGTTCATTTTTTAAAAATCTATTTTGTGTAACTACGCAAAAATGTCAAAAAGTGCTCCTAACACCATTTCCCAGTCTCACTGTTTAGAGAAAAATCATGATAGCTTAATCTCTCATTTAAGTTTTTCTATCATCTAAGAGGTATATCCATTTTGCCTTTTGCTTCTATTATTTTCTTTTATTTCTAGAGGTTACAGTCAAGCATATCTACAACCTATTACCAGGATATACATGTGCCTTGCTTTAACCCATGGAATGGAATTCTAGAACTCGCTGTTAGAAAAATTAATTCAGTACCAGATTTCCCAATGCAACTCCCTATGACCTGAAGTAGTACTTTCCATTTTCTGAAAATTCTGGCCATTAGAAAAATCCTTTCATTAATGTCAGTTTTTTTAAAGAATTTATTTCCTAATCATTTCAAAATATCTGAAGGCCAAACAGAAGGAGGCTAACTCATTTTTCAAAGTTTGCATGTATATATTTAGTCTTCCTGAATTTTATGTTCTTATTTTTTAAATGTGTCTCCCATTCTTTCTATCATGTAAAATTATTTTGAGTTCTCCATTTATGAACTTCTGCTTCTATGTTATTTTAAAATTTGGAATTTAGCAAGGTGGTCTAATCAGTAGAAAACTAAAGGTAATTATAAACTAGTAGTTATCAAATAAGGGAGAATAAAGATTTCCTGACAGCATATCAAAATGACTACTAGTATTTTATTTTGAAAATTGTATATGTATCTTAGTGCCATATTTCTGTGTTAAGGCCTCTAAATAGAGTTGATCATGACCTGAAATAAATATTTTTATTGATAGAAGTGTGTTTACACTTACAGGTAGAAGTTTAGAATCATTGAGTTATTACATAGTATACTTCTATCAAACCCCATCCCCACAACAAAATTAAAGTTAATTCAAATTTATTTTAGTTTAACCAGTTCTTTTATGAGTTTGACAATTGATTACATAGCTTAAAAATAGAACTTTCAGCCCTGGCTGGTGTAGTTCAGTGGATTGAGTGCGGGCCTGCGAACCAGAGGATCGCGGTTCGATTCCCAGTCAGGGCACATGCCTGGGTTGCAGGCCAGTTCCCAGCAGGGGACGCATGAGAGGCAACCGTACATTGATATTTCTCTCCCTCTCCCTCTCTCCTACCCTTCCCCTCTAAAGATAAATAAATAAAAAAAAATCTTAAAAAAAAAATAGAACTTTCAGTTAATTCCTTCAAAAATTAAAAGGGAGTCATTTAGAAGAGTGGTAGCTTAAGAATGAGCTTAAAAACTCTTCTCAGAAAGTTACAGAAATAACCAAAACCAGCAAATTTTAAATCAAGACATTATGTTATTTTTTTCTAGCAAACTAATCATAAGCTCATTAGCTTAAAACAAGCAGCATTTATTCTTTCATGGTTTTGGAGGCCAGACATTCAGAATTAAGGTGCCAGTACTCATGTTCCCACTGAAGATACTAGGGGAGACCCTTCCTTGCCACTTATAGCTTCTAAGGACTCAGGGTGTTCCCTGCCTTGGACAGCAATCTTTACTCATTGATGTATGGTGCCAGGTGGGTACTTGAATTATTTGGGGGATCATTTTGTAAATTATATAATTGTCTAACTATTGCACTATATACCTGACATAATATAAAATAATAATTTTTAAAAAGAATAAGTTCATGGGATTTAGGACCAACAGTAATCTAGTATTATCTCATATGGACCATTGCTTTATATCTACACTCTTCAAATAAGGTCACATTCCTAAGTTTCAGGTGGATATTAATTTCAGGGGAGACATAATTCAACCCACTGCAGATATAATGATGAAAATTTTCTATAAGCTTTAAGAGATGCTTGTTAGATACAGTCCAGTTGGAAAATACCAGAATTTGGCTCACATCTTTTTATTTAGAATAATTGAGAATAAGTGGAGAAACATTTGAAAACTCTACTATTCATTTTTTAGGAAACAAAGGCTGGAAACATTCATACCCCACATGACTGATGTGGACCATTATAACATTTTTCTCTGCTTCAAATAATCATCATTAAAAACATGAACTTTCTGAGTAAAAAAGGAAGTTACAGGATCATTTAATACCATTCTTAAAACTCATTTCATAATGGTTGCAATACTATTATATATAGTTCCAATATAGAATGAGTCCCATAATTGTGTCGCTGATGATGATGTGAAAATATGAAAAGAAAACATATAGTTAAGGTTATGACATAAATGCCACTGATGTTATGCACAGCAGTGAGTTCCAATGTGAATGCAGGTCTGCTTTAAACAAACTTTCCCTGCTTAGTAAGTGGCTCATTACTGATAAACAGCTCATTTAAAAAACTGTCCTGAGAAAACTATTTAGAAAATGATCTTCCATTTCATTAGTGCTAGATGTCTTCTTTTGCTTGCATCTCCCTGAGGTGACTGTGCCTAGTGTTAATCACTCTGTTAAGTTCAAGTTTTCCCTGCAACATTCACACATTCAAGTGTTCATCCTCATTCCACTTCACCCCTTCACAGTCTACACTTGATAGCCAATTATTCTGAGAAATGTTTCTGCTCTGAGGTTTTGTTCTCACTAGGATTGATCTGAACATAGCCTTGTTTTCCCTTTTATCTACTCAGCCAAATCATGGTAATTGAACCATGCTTCACTGGTGTGTTGTAAGACTTCCGATCTCCATATTTAGAGACGTTATGTAGGGTTGGAGAACGCCATGTTTAGAAGCTGAAAGATAGAATTGAATTTGTTTCCTCTACTGCTGTGTGTATACTCTGTAAATTTTTATAAAAATTCTGTCTGAAAAATAGAAGTAAGAACTAGCAGTTTTCTTATATGTGAGAGGGTAAAGAAATATTTCATGCCCCTTTACAATATGTTGCCTTCATTTCAACAGCAGGGTTTGAGGTGGTAGTAGAATTCTAACCTTTCAAATAAAAATACAGAGCATCTATTATATGAAGGCACTTGTTCAAGGCCCAAAGCTAGTGAACAGCAAAGGTAGGTTTTAAGCCTAGTCTTTTAGCCTCTAAAAATCTATATTATTTCTGATTACCACGTTGGTTTTGTCTTACATACACATTGCAGTAAGAATGAAAATTAAATGCCAGCTCTTCTTCCAAACTCTTGTTCATAGCAGATTGTGGTAAGAAAAGCTTTCAAAAATGCTAATTTTGACCATCAGAGGAGGAAGATGCCACCTGTCAGGCCAAATGTGAATACTTTGAGTCAGCTGTCATGGTTTGTTTTGTTTTTATTTTTGGTTGCTGATTGTTTTGTCTTTAAATTTTGTTATTTTGGAGTACAAAGCTCTACAGTTAAAACAATTAAACCCTGGTCACCATGACTGTACAACAATGGATTTGACTCTGGATGACAGCGACATTACTTGCTTCTCTCTCCACCCCTTACTTGCTCCCATACTGACAGCAGTGGGCTACCTGATTTTGATAAATTTTCAAGAATAAGTTCTTTCTTTTTTCCCTTCTTTTTACTGAGATCTGCCTGTCTGTAGGTAACACACATTTTAGTTAGCTCTCTGCCATCTGATAAAAAAAAAAAAAAAGCCCGCACTAGGTGAACTACAAACTGGTTAGTATTGATTCAGCACTAATATGAGCTATCAATCCCATTGTGCTACACAGCTTAGATACTCCGACCAATCTACCATTTATTGGTACAAAAGTTATAACTTCCCCCCTTCATCTGTATGACTCCTTTGTCTATGCTAAGTTTTTTTTATACTAGGCTAGGAGAATTATTGATTGAAGCCTTTATGATCTGACCCACGCCAACTCCCTAACCTCATGTCTTATACTTCTTGTCTGGGGCACTGATCCTGTCATACTGGTTTCTTGTTTTTCCTGGAAGAAGCAATGTTCCTCAGAATTTATACTTGATATTCCTTCTGTTTCCTCCCTTTGCATCATTATCAAACTTGATGTACATCCCTTTCCAAATGTCACTACTACATGTATATACTCACACATACAATGTCTGAAATTTTCTATAAAAATGGAAAACCTCCAAAGACTTAACAGAATCTGAAAACTCATACTTGATTTAGAGGTTTACCAAAATAAGCTATAGCAAGTGAGGGATAGAAGGAAATGAGTACAGGCACCAGATTCCAATGATGCTATAAGCTTCAGAAAAATAGAACATTCCAGCATAAGAAGGGGTCCGCCCAGGTCAACAGATAAGGAGACAGGTCATTCGTGTTCCATTTGCAGCTCTTCCACTAATTGTGTGACTTTGTGGTAAGTTCACATCGATGAGTTTTAAGGTTTTTTTTTAAATCTCCAAAATGAATGGGTATATTATTCTATCCATCTTGCATTTATCATGAGTATACACTCTGTAATCTCTGAATGTCATGTAAGTACAAAAATATTTAATTTTTTTACTTTATTGTCCCTTTACTAGAATTTGCTATGTGACTAAGGGTCAAAGTCTGTGACAGAATGCTTATTTCTTCCTCTCTTTATATTAAATATATAATTCCTTTGAGATACTGTAAGATTAACATGATAATATATATAAATGTAAGCTTAAAGAAGACCTTGTTTGTGCTAGATTACATGCTATAAATTTTATATACATTATCTCCTTTACAATTTATAAGTATCAAGTGATATGAGAAATGTTAGGGAGAAAATTTAGAATCAAAGTGGCTGAAGATCTTTTCTGAATTTTAAAAAATTTGTGTTGTTTTTCAGAATTCAAACTGAGAGCTAAATAATAATCAAAATCTCAAAAATAGTAAATAAATACCACTATCACTTAATGAATGTTTAATTTGTGCCAAAAAGTGTTACAACATTTTGTAAGTGTTATCCTTTTCATATTAAAATAACACAAGTAAGCATCAATGTTCCTCTGCTAATCAGAATTACTTCTCGCTTACAATAGCGGACAATCAATATGCATGGACCTGTATAAGTAAGGGTTCATTTTTTTCAGTAGATATTAGTCAGAAATTCATCATGTATCCATCTTTAGAAAATCAGTGATCTTGAGGACTAGACTGACTAGTCTAGACCATTATAGACTGACTAATCATGGTCCTAACCTACACATCAGGGTTCTGTTAATAGGGAGGCGGGCGTTGGATAGGCAATTGGGTCCACCACAATTCCCAATGTGGTGACTTAAAGAGATTAGTAAACTCTTTGCTCAAGGCTGTAGGTATAATGAGTGTGACAGCTAAAATTTAAACTCAAGTTTTCTTACTTTAACACCCCTGATCATAATCACTCTTTTCCCTTCAAGGTCTTAACATTGCCAAAATATCATGCTGCCACTCTTCATTTTCTATGGTGTACATTTCTTTAGATCAAAAAAATAGCATATTTGTTTTTAACACAGGCAATACATTTTAGAAAGCAGTATTAATTTTTATATTAATTTTTCTGTTACACACAAATTTCCCAGTTTAATGATGACCAAGGTCTTCATATTACCAGAACCTGCTTTAATGACTGGACTATAAAACTCTGGATACAAAATACATATAGAAATTTGAAACATTGCTAGTATCTTAGACAAAGGTGATTAATTTATTTTTCTTTTTTGTGATTGGCTGACATACTCTTTTCAATATAATTTCAGTAAGTAGGGCTTCTGTTGCATTTCTATTTCATTTTTTCCCTAACCCGATGTTTTTCACTTTAAAGAAGCAATCATTTTTTTCACTTACGAGTGAAATTAACAATTACAGTGATGGGTTCAGCGTATGGATGAATTTATTTATAACTAAAAATTATTAAAATTTAATGTATCTTAGTCTTCATACTTTTCTATAAATTAACTGTTCAGTTTTAATTGTATTTTATGAATGGGGTAATTTCTTTCTTGTTCAAATAACCCACAGATATTTACTTGTTGAATAATACTTGCATCAATGACCTTTGATTTTTCTCATGAGGAAAAGGCAAACCCGTTACTTTATATGACTATACTGTTATTTATTTAAATATTTTTGTAACAGTGACTATTTGGGGTTTGTATGTAAATATATATGTGCTTTTTAGTCCTCAATCTACTACAATTAATATCTGTGTGAATATATGTTTTTCCAATGTCTCTGATTATTTTCTTCATAGAATTACTGAATAAAGGATGCAAATGCCTGACATTTCCTAAACTGCTGACTTGAATGTGTTAGGATTGTAGCAATTTATATCTATTGACAAGAATATGCTTCTGTTTACTATTCTTATGTTTTTGCATCATAATTTATTTAGTATATTAATTCCCATAGATGACAAATATTTCAATATGATTTTTTTTTAATTACTGATGCGGTAAAATTGTGTGTGTGTATTTATTTGTCACTTTCATTTGTTTCTTGAAAAATTGCCTGTCTGTGTCCTTTAAAAATAATTAACACACCAGGCAGGTAAATGACTAAGTATATATGATTATAGCTAAGAGCTCTTCCATTTATTAAAATATTTACTTCAATTACCTTGTAATTCAGTAAGTCTGACTGCTTTTCAAAGATAATTGTACATCTATATTTTTATGAATATTTGTAGACTTATACCCCCATGGATAAAAAGTCTTGACTTTTATCCTGATGATACCACATTCATTGTTATTTTTTGGTATATGATATCAAAGTCCACATATTTTCTTATTGCAACATAGTCTGGACTGCATTTTCTTAGTTTGTGGAACTATTTAAGGAATAATTAGCCTTCCTTATAATTTCTATATCAGTGATCCCCATAAATTTACATGTCTAAATCTAAAACCAAAAATAAAACAATAAAACAATAATTAAAAAGCACTACCTCATTCTGAATGGTTAAGACTAGTTCTGTCTTAATCATTTATTCACTTACGAAAATAATCTAAGGGGGCTAAGGGTGACATGCTTTGAAAAGGTGGATGTCTTTCCATCACATGAGTTTATATTTTTGGTTTTGTGTACTCCACTTCAAGTCAGGCTGTGGTAATTCCAGTCATGACCTCACTCCAGCTCTTGGACTCTGCCAGGGGCACATCTTCACAAGCTGCTGTTGTATCTGCTTTTCTAGAACCAATGATGCTTTCCAGTCCTGGACCATGTTCCATATATCGACCCCTGGGATTTTACTCCTGTCCCTTGTCCCCACATCACTGTCTTCCTATTTACTCCCTGCTGATAACCCTCTGATCCCATTCATTGTGTTCCTCTTTCAAGACTGAGCTGGATTGGATCTGCCTGATGTCCAGTCCTCTCTCTGTCATGCTATCAAGAATTCCTTTCAACATTCAGATGGGTTTGTTCCTTTAGGATCAGCTTCACCCTAGAGTGTGGCCCTGTAGTTAATTAAGTCCCATCCTAGTTATACAGCATTTTTCAGGGGTCAAAACGGCATGCTGAATCTGCCAGGGATAAGTTAAGATTTTATCAGAGGTATATTTATTTCTTTTTAAAGCAAATATTGTTATATGTGTTATATATATTTTAAGTCATCTCTTGTTCACGAATCCAATATTATCAAAAACTATTCCTCTTTTAGTAACTGAGAAAAAAAATCTTTGATGCCAGGATTGCATGGTCATTGAAATGAAGTCCATGGCAGCCCTGCAGAGCCAACAGCCCGCTAAGTAATGATAATTGTGTGTCCATAGAACTTAGATTGATCCAAAGTCATTTAGAATATTTTCTTCTCCTCTGCTTTGTGGTTTCTAAGCTTTTCTTACAATGTCGGTAAAAATAACCTGGAAATTCAGCCAAGCCTAGCTGCCATTAAGATTTTAAAAAATGTGCTTGATTTAGAGGGAACTGAGTTATACACATGGTTTGAAGGACCTGGACATGATCCATATATCTATTTAAGGCACAAGAGTGTCCATTAATCCTACATATAGCAACCTATGAGTTTCCAGAAAATTACTAAGTTAAAGAGCACATTTATAATTTAAATTATTTTTATATTCTATATAAATATATATTTGTTTTATTTATTATTTTTTTTCAAATGCATAAAACAAATACAAACTCTATTTCTCTTTTAACAAATCAGTTACCCTTAGATGACTGCTGAGTTAGATGTGAATTGAGGAGAATTTGAGGTGGCTTATAACATTTCGGTTTGAGGACGAACATATATCAATAATACCAGAGATGTGTTAAAAAGTGCAAGGACAGATTGGAGAAGAGAGAAAAGGAAACTAATGAGAAGGGTCACAGCAACAAAGACTTACTGGGTTGTAATACCCAGAAACAAAGAAGCTAAGTAAAATGAGCCAGTCATTTGGAAACACTTTGCCTACTGAAGTGTTTTTCCAATTTAGGGGGAGAAAAATGGTTCCTGGGCTGAGAAGCTAAGCAGAAATTCAAGCCTGGATATCTGAGAGTCCAAACTGTATTTTCATCATGGCATGATACTGGTAAAATAAAAATTAGATTTGAGTTTCTATCATGTTAAAGAGGCTCTGATGAATACCCAGGATTTTCTACGAGGATCTAAAGGTTTATATCCAAGAAGCTAAACTGGAGATAAATCAGCTATCACTGAAAATAAATGTGAAGCACCTAATTTCTGAGAAGATTAAGGTAATCTGATTCTAACCTAGCTGCCTGTCAGAAGAAAATGAAATCCTATCCTGAAGATATCTGCAGAGATATCAATGAGCTATATGATTTTTTATGTACAATTCAGTGAAAAAAACTCAGCTGGAACATTTCCAGGTAAAACACAGTAGTTTGTGGTAGGGTAATGTTCCTGTTACAACAACTAGTAAAGCCAGATATATTACCAAATTATATTTTGAAAGGCGTCAGAAGACTTTGGAGGCAACAAGGCCTAGATGAGGTACAACTCACAGAAGAGAACATTTCTGAGATGCATCAAGGATGGCCAGCCTTTTCTGCTTTCCTTTCAATATTTATACTTGATATACATAATGAAAGGAATTTGTTCAGATAATACATAAGAAATACCAATGGAAATATGGATACATAGGAAAAAATGAAGAGTCAATAAACGGGCAAATATAAATAAACATTGATTAAACAAAAAGTATTTATACTGGTTTGATGAGTTTAATCTTATATAAAACTAAAACTTACGGTAACAGAGATGCACAAGATAGCTATAATTTAATTTTAGGGCTCTAAGAATATTGGGGAAGATGTAAATATTATTTTTTATATTGAAATAAGATAATGATCGATGTTATAAGCCTTTGAGTAATTACTTAAAGAAAAGTAAAACAGTATATAAATGACAATTTGATACAAATTAAAAATGATATTTATATCATATAGAAGATATAATACATAGTAATTATACATCATAATATATAATATAAATATATGTAATAAAATGTATATATTCAGAAGGAAGGAGAAAAAAGTAACATAAACCAAATCACACTAATGGGAATTAATAGTATAAGGGTAAAAGAAAATGCAACTACATCAGTAATTATACTAAATGTCAATATATATGACATCATCTTGGCAAAAAAATTCATTTCATGTTTTCCATAAAACAAAAGAAACATTTCTCATTTTCAGCGATAACTTTATTGATTTGGATATTTTGAGTACATCAGCTATCTCCTGTTATTGGCTTCTAAGGGGTAGAGGCCAGGGTGCTGCTAAACACCTTCCAAAGCATAAGTGAGCCCCACAGCAAAGGATTACTTGGCCAAAGTGTCATTAGTATCAAGAAACTTTGCAAACCCCATTTGATCCCTCACAGTACCTTCTCCATACACTGTACAAATCTTTTTTTTTTTTTTTGCATTTCAGTTGCACTTTTACCTTTCTTGAAATAATAAAGCATAACGTGTCAAAAATATTGTGTATTTTCTTCCATCTTCAATATTAAAATAGCTGCATAAAAATTCACCAATTTTGATGTCTTTTTCAAATGCGTGCTGATATGACAGCTGTCACCATACAATCTAACAACATTGTTTCTAATGAAGTTAAAGACAACTGAATGCTACTAGAGCCATCATATGGAAAAACACTACACAAACTTTTTGGCCAACCCAATACTTCAAGTTAATGCCTCAATTTGGGGAATAGATAAAAATACAAATTGCTCTTACATATTGCTTTTAAGAGACACACTTTAAAAACAAGGATGAGAACTTTTTTAAATTCCGCATAGAAAATCAATCAAAAGCAATTTGATAAACTGCATTAATACCATGTAAAGTAGCTTTTAATTTTTAAAAAGCATCATTGGGGATAAAAAAGAGAAATTTTGTAATTATTAAAGAATTGTGTCTAGGAGAAAGATATCATAATTCTAAATATGTATCCCCTAAATAACCTAGCTTCAACATATATAAAACAAGAAATTAACTGAAGAAAAAGGATCATAATCATAGTCACAGATTTTAGCGAACGTATCTAATAAGCTAGTAGAATAAGCAAACAAAAATCCTATGAGGATGGAAAGCCTGAACAATATAAATAACACTTTTTACTTCAAGTTGTCATGCAAAAAATGGTATACAGCAAATTACAAATACCATATTAATTTCAGGTTGATGTGAATATTTACCAAATTGATCAGAACAAGTTTTCATGGAAAGATAATATAATTGCCCAACAGTTTTATATGCTCTCATTATCGTTACCTTCATAATTTTCTTAGGAATGCAATATTATCTTGCCTCTCTTCACCATTCTTTACCATACCTCTCTTCACCATACTTTAGCCATTCTGGCAAAGAGAATTCGAACCTTGCACTGCAAGTCTGAATGGTAACTGATCTTGAATACATTAGAATTCAAATTCCTGTGAAGTATAAGTTTCAAATCTAATCCCCTTAGAGACCTGAATTGCTTGTGAATTCAAGAGCAATTGAAAGCAGCTTGGAGCAGTTGGGAAGAATGTCATTTTCTGTTTAAGCTTTGAATGATTAAAATTCTATTGTCTCACCTTCTGGTGCAAGAGGAGCAGTCTAGTAAGGAGCTGTGTGATTCGCTAAGTCCGTGTAGACTGATTCAGACAGAATGTTAGACTCATGCTTTTTGGCAGAATCAGGATAATCCTGTGATCACAAAGACCCTTAAGTTTCTACACTAGAAGAGGAAAGCATTTTGTTTTGGGACTATAGCAGTTCACCTCTGTTGGAAGATCCAGCCCTCTTATCCTTCCATTAGAATGTGTCAGTCCCTTTTAGCTTTCCTCACTTCTATTGCCATGGTAACTGTTTAGCGTCTCTACTGTTTAGTTCATGCTCCAAAGGAAACATTACATTTTCTGACAAACTGACAAGATACGAAGCTGCTAAAAGTACTCTCTCAGCAGGAAGTCTGGTAAATTTTAAAAAAAGAAGAAGGTTCCCTGTGTGTAACCAAATCCCGGTTCGGCAGCCTGTCCCCACCAAAGCCGAACTCGTGAGACAGGTATTGGCGAGTCGCAGTTTATTCGAAGCATCTACAGATGAGTGGGCTCCTGTCCTCAAAAACCCTTCTTAAAATCTCTGGTCAAGCCAGCGATTCTTAATGGGAGTTAGTAGAAATGCAGGAGAGGGAATCATCCCGGGGGTAAGGCGGGCGGACGTACAGCTTCTCCCAGGAGTAAAGGAAAGCGGAAGCAAGGGGAATAGAGGGGTCTCTAGGGAGTCCCGCAGCTCCTTCCCAAACTTCCTCCCCCCGCCTCGGTTCGAAGCTATCTCTTTTCAAACAGATTTACGGCGGACACGTCCGGGTTGTCTGGTCCGGCGCCAGCAGCAGCTCTTCACCCGGCAGTCCCAAAGGGCTGCTCTAAGCTATAATAAAAGCTAGATAAGAAGGGAAAACACAAGACTCTATTTACATACTCTAAGAAAACCGAGGGTTGACTGTAGCCCTGAGCTATGCAAAACACACAACTTTTATCGCTTAATTGAAATGTTAATTCATGGTTACAACGGTAAGAAAATGCCTTTGGGAGATGTGCTACAGTACTTCTAGTGTTTGGAATGCACGGCAGTTTGGTAGCAACATTCAATTCAATGTGCACTTTTTGCTCGAGTATACAGCCATTAATTATACTGAGTGCCAATTACATACAAATGAATTGACATGATCTCTCACCTCAAGGAGCTTACACTCTAATGGACCAGATAAGATGTAGTCAGTCACAGTTAAGCCACAGGTTAGTGTGAAAGCACAAAGATGGGACAATCCGTTCTGAGTGAACAATTCTAGAAAGGCTACAAATACGAAATAAAATCTTGGTTCCCTCTCTTGCACCTATCAGTCCCGTTATGGTGAGAGCACTGGAAACAGAAAACTACAGGGAAACTTCAGTACCATCGGAGTTTTGAGTTTCCATTAGACATTTGATAACAAAAAGTTCTTGACAATTCCCCCAGGCAATTTGCTAAGATATCTGAAGTGGATTTCAATAGATTATAAATGGATTTGATACATAAAATCTTTAAAACTCTGAAGAATACAGTTTTTATGTACAACCACTTTTTCTCTATTCCTTCCTAGAAATTCTCTAATGTTCAAGGTCAAGGAAGACTGAAGTCCTAGAGACTTCAGAGTCAGAGAAAATATGCTGTTGCTCAAAATCTTGAGAACATAACACTAAACTATAAATCTTTAAAAGCCTAAGTGGCAGTTTTTGCTTTTTCTTTTCATAAAAACTTAGACTGAACAGAGTAACAAAGTGGAAATATTTGATTATAAACAAGATTTAAGTCTGTTTTCTTAACAGACTTATGGAAGGCCCAGCATTATGGAAGTGGAAGAGATTCAGTGGAGATGAGCACAGATGTGGCTTCCACCCACTCGGCATTTATCGAAAAGCCAAAATACTGCTACCTGTTCCAAACTGTCACTTGGCTCTTATTTCCA
Organism: Glossophaga mutica; assembly: GCA_039655065.1. NCBI lineage: Eukaryota > Metazoa > Chordata > Mammalia > Chiroptera > Phyllostomidae > Glossophaga > Glossophaga mutica. The sequence goes on from CM077308.1 coordinate 29,882,374, forward strand.
TTTGATTTGATGTACATTGTGTTCATTGTGCTTTAGGTATAAGCTGCATTGCTATGGAGATCAATATTAGCATTGCTGATTTCAGAGTGTTGAGTGTTCATTGAACTACAGAAATGCAATAGAATTATCTGTAAAGCTTTAAAATATATTTTAAGTATTTTTAAAATAAGCAAGATATCATATGAATTTAGAATCAAATACTAACACCCTTAAATATATTTTAATTTCTAAACAGTTTTTATTTAATTTTGAAAATATTTCTTTTTATCTCAGCTGCCTCATTTCTTTTATATTCCTTTCTCCCAGCAGTACCACGTACAGATTCATCATAGAGAAGATTCTAGAATCAAGTTGAAAAGATAGAAACAACGGAAGTGTCTCCTGCATGTGTTCAGCAGGTCCAATAGACTGATACTCCTAACCACAAGCAGCTTTGCAAGCTGGATAAGAAATCATGGCTTTGGGACATTCTTTGGGACATTTTCCCTAATTTCCACTCCGCAAAACAGTCTCTCTTTTAATACCTCATAATACTCCTACAAGTTCAAGAACACCTTCCTTTCTTACACACATATCTGCTATGCTCTTATTATATGCCAGAGCCTAGTCTAGGCGTTGGGGTTATACTAGTGAATGACATAGTTCAGCCCCAGTGTACATGAAGTTTCTATTCTAGGAAAAATAGACAATAAAACAAATTTTTAAAAAAGTGTTAGAAAAAATTATGATGAAGAAAGGAAAAATAAGACATAGTAATAGACATAAAAGGTCCCTTTATACAATGGGATCAGAAAAGGACTCTGAGAAGATGACAAAATACATTTTATAATCCTTTGTTTCTTGGGCTCCTTGTATAGCATCTTTCACATGGTGAAGGCACAATAACTATGTGGATGATAACGGAATACATGTAACTTCAAGTCGGGATTAACTAAGCAGTTCTAGATTTATCATAATGAGCAACATACATTTTTTTCTTCAGGACTCCAATGGGAGCTGCCAACTACTGCTTTGGGTATAAATTAAAGGGCAGCCCTGGCTGGTGTAGCTCAGTGGATTGAGCGCGGGCCTGCGAACCGAAGGATCGAGGTTCGATTCCCAGTCAGGGCACATGCCTGGGTTGCCAGGCCAGTTCCCGGCAGGGGACATACAAGAGGCAACCGCACATTGATGTTTCTCTCCCTCTCTCCTTCCCTTCCCCTCTAAAGATAAATAAATAAAAATCTAAAAGAAAAAATATATACATAAAAAAAAATAAATAAATAAATAAAGGGCTTTGCTTGACTAGCAAAACTCCTATTCCTGTTTCCCCTCCAAAGAGCAAATGTTGCGGTGATTTACGGCAGAAGTTTTTTAAAATACAAATTAAAGGTAGATAACTCTAATTAACCAAAATTGAAAGTATATTCTGGTGCATGCAGCCCAGTTTTTTTAAAATATGATTTCATGGTTTATGAATTGCTAGTTAATGTTTTGGTGCCAATTGGCATTTTAGACTAAGCCCATCCAAAAAAAAAGTTATGCTGCAGTGATAAAAAACGTTTATCATCCTAAATGCCTAAGTAGTCATAAAATGCTATTTGTTATTGTGGATAGACCAATAATTTGCAATGTCTATGTGTTTCTACTATTTGGGGGGTATAAGACTTTAAACCTAGAGCTTTTTCCCTAAGTCTAGGATTTCCCACACAATGACACAATCTGGATTTATTCCTTAGTAGCCTGTATTTGTTTTCTGTGCTCTTTGACAAACTACCCAAATTTAGCAGCCTAAAACAATATGCATTTATAATCTCACAGTTTCTGTGAGTCAAGGGTCCAGACATGGATTAGCTGAGTTTTTTTCTCAGGCTCTGATGAAGCTGAAATCTGAAATGTTCACCAGGTTGTGTTTGTTTTTGAAGCTTAGAGGTTGTTTTCCAAGCTCATGTGATATTAGTAGAATTCAGATTGAGATAGTTGTAGCACTGTCTGCATTTTTTATTGGCTGTCACCCAGGAGCCACTTTCAGCTTCTATAAGCTCCCACAGTTCCTTGTGTGTGGCCCTCTCAGAACATGGTAGCTTACTTCTTCAAAGACAGCAAAAGGAACTTGTTTTTTTTTTTTTTTTTTTTTTTGTGGTTCTCTTCAGGAGTTATGCAGACCATATTTTAAAGGTTTTCATCTAATTAAATCGAGAGCACCCAAGATAATCCCTTTTTGATAAACTCAGAAATCACAGATTTGAGACCTTAATTATACTTTCAAAATCACTTTGCTTTTGTCATATAATGTAAGCTAATCAGGGGCGTGATATCCCATTATACTCAAGGGTGCAGCTAACACTTAAGTACTGGGGATTTGAGAGAATAGGTACACCAAGGGGGCACATACTCCAGAGAAATAGTTCCTCAGTTTCACTCTGTTAGCCGGTGGCTACCTGGATATATATGAATCACCTGGATAAACTAAATAAAATGTATATCCTTGGTCTCAATCATTTAGTCATCCCACAGATTTGTATGTCATGCATTTGTAGAGGTCTGTCCAGAAGGTATCCAGCCACGTAACATAAAAAATAGAGACACTGATCAAAAAAGACACAAGAACAAGAAACATTGTACACAGGAAAATGATGCCTCGGTCCACTTCAAAGTAGGCACCTTGGGACCTCACACAGTTCTCCCAGCATCTCTTCTACTGCAAAATCCTTCTTTGGAATCGCCTTTAGCTTCCCCATCATATTTTCCTGAATCTCATCAACAATCTAAAATCCCTTCCCTTTCAAAGGTGATTTTAGTTTTGGGAAAAACCAGAAGTTATAGAGTGCCAATCTGGGCTCTAGGGGGTTGAGTTACCTGGGTAATTTGATGTTTCACCAAAAAACTGCACAAAATGTAATGCACAAGTAAGTACATTGTCATGATGAAGCTGCCAATCACCAATTGCCCATGGCTATGGCTGTTTTCATTTTCTTACATCTCTCAACTGATGAAGAACACTGATGTAGTACCACCTATTAACCGTTTGGCCTGGAGGGGTGTACTTATGATGCACAGACCTTTCCAAATAAAAAATACAGTTAACATGGTCTTGCTCTTGCTGCGACTTTGCCATACCTTCTTTGGGTTTGGAGAACCAGGTGACTTCATTGGGATGATGGGGCCTTCATTCCAGATCATAGCCATAGACCCATGATTCGTCTTTGCTTATGACCTTCCTGAGAAAAATCTGGTTCATTGGTAGGAGTTTGACTCAAGTCATTAGCACCTGCAGTAAAATGTTCCTTCTGTTCTGATAGCAAAAGCCACAGAATGAATTTTCCCACAACACATTTCATGCCAAAATCCTGCATCAAAAGCTGAGACACAGTAGTTTTTGGAATCCCCAGATCAGCTTCTAGTTCTCATACTGTCAGTTGCCAATCTTTGTTGATTGCAGCCTATACACATTCAACATTCTCAGGTGTTCTGCTTGTTGTAGGCCTTCCAGAAGATGGATCATTTTCAACAGATTCTCAACCACCTTTGAAGAATTTGTTCCACACATTTATTTGCACTGCACTCATTACATGGAACCCAAAAGCCTTCTGAATCACCTGAATAGTTTCTGAAGAGAAATGTTCAAGCTTAATGCAAAATTTGATGTAGATTCGTTGCTCTACTTGCTCAGTAGAATGTAGCAGAATGCAATGGCCACATAGTACACACTGTCATTTAATGGCATTACCACCTGCACTGATTAGTACAATGAAGTCTTCATTGTTCACACATTTGAATTCCAGTCCACCCTCCGTGGCTGCCAGGTTACATTGATGTCATGCAAACCATTCTTGTTAAATTAACAATGGTTGGACTTCTTCCAGACAGACCTGGTATGTGAAAGGACAAGAGCAGTCAGCAAGACAGACAAGATTTTTTTTCTTTTACTGGAGGAAATAGCCAACAAACAGATAATTTTAAATATTGCTAAGTTTTATGGTATAAACTATAATCTGAAGAACCACATTATTTTAGAAGGGATGAGATAGAGTTATTGAGTCAAATTTTTAAACACAAAACAAATCATGATTCTGATTGGCATAATTTAAGAAAGTATTACATCAGCATACCATTTAGTGTACTGTTGAAAAACTTAAGGAGATGATACTATAGAAACTCAAAAGAGTAACTGAATTTTTTCCATATGCTGGAGGCAGTAGGAATCACCATGGATTTCTTTCTAGCTAATATATACCTTCAATTTTGCTACAGCAAAAACACTGCCAGGTTGTTGTTTTGTTTTGTCTTTTAACTGTGGGTGATGTGTGTGCTTCCTGAAGTCCCATCAAATAACCTGAGGGATAAAAGCAATTTGAAGGTATGATTAATTCAATTTATTACCAAATATATTAGCCACATAAGTCACTAGCTGGTTTTCTGTGATTTTAAAATAAGTAATGAAGGAAAAGTGTTTGCATGGTGCCCAGAAGAGAGTAAGCACTAGATAAAACCAGATGGGTTTACTACCATCTATAATTTATGTGACTCTGGGCAAATAATTTAATAGTTCTAAGCTTTGTTTTTCTCACCTGAAGTGTGGGATAATAAAGATATGTCATAGTTTCTTTAAAAATAATGATTCACCACTGTTGGTGTTCAAAAAGAGGGTTAGGAGAAGATTTCTTTTTTTAAAAAAAGATTTTTATTTTTATTTTATTTTTAGAGAGAGGGGAAGGGAAGGAGAAAGAGAAGGAGAGAAACATCAATGTGTGGTTGCCTCTCATCTGTCCCCCAATGGGGACCTGGCCCACAACCCAGGCATATGCCCTGACTGGGAATTGAACCAGCAACCCTTTGGTTCGCAGGTCCACACTCAGTCCACTGAGCTATACCAGCCAGGGCAGGAGAAGATTTCTGTTGCAAGGAGAACGTAGGTTGAAAAGACAACAAAATATGAATATACATGTATACTTAATGATGAATGTGTTAACTAACTAATGAGAGGAATCTTTTTACAATATAAAAAGATGTATATAAAATCACCATGATGTACACTTTAAATAAGATACTATTTTATTTGCCTATTATACCATAATAAAGCTGAAAATAATTATAGGTCTAGATCATTGCCTCTCAACCAGTGGTGAAATATATATCCATTAAATTTGGTTAGTTTACAGTTTTGGCTAATATGAATAATATTGATATCAATAACTTTATACAGGGTATATATTTCACATATATAGATACCTAGAAGTGGAAGTGCTGGCAATTAAAAAAGGCATAACTCTGACTTTAGTAGACGTGCATCAATTTTCAATCCTGCAATGCATGCAAGTGTTTCTGTTGCGAATTCTAGTGAACGTCTGTTGTTAATCAGTTTTCTTTCTGTTGGTTCAATTCATTTTAATAATTTTCAGGAATTGTAGTGATATTCCACTACATTTTAAATAGTATTACCTGGTGACTAAGTATACTGAATATTTTTTTTATTTTAATTGTTCACGTACAGTTTTCTGCCTTTTACTCCCAGCCCAGCCCACCACCCCCACCCTCCCCACCTCCCTCCCATTTCCAACCACCCTAGTTTTTGTCCATGTGTCCTTTATACTTGTTCCTGTAAACTCTTCCTTTCCCTTTTCCCCTGAAATTCCCTCCCCTCTCCCCTCTGGTGGAATATTTTTCCATATCAGATGCTTTCGTATTCTGTTTTCATTTGTTAGGATAGCCTTTATGCTTTTTTCCCTCAATGTTTTATTTTGAAAATTTTCAAACATTGAACAATTTTGACAGATGTTTTTAAAAGCCAATATAGCCACTGCCTAGATATGACTATTAATATTTTACTGTATTTATCACATTATTTCTTTATAAATTCACCCCTTCCAGTCATTAGTCAATTCTATTTATTTTAATATATTTCTAAGTAAATTAAAGAGATAAGTATTATTTCCACTTTTGAAGGTTATTTTTAAAGATTATAAAATTTTTCACTAGAAATGTATTCTTCCATTTGCTCTTTTTGCTCTTTAAAAGATGCATTCTGTTTTCCATCAGTTCTTTTGATCAGTCTTATGTTGCTCTTTGAAGGTGATGTTTTTATTTTTAGCATGTTTGTTATAATGGATCTGAGTACGTATATCTTTGGATTTACGTTGTTTGAATTTGTTGTAGCCTTACGAATACCTAGCTTGAAGTACTTCATGTTTTGGAAAATTAATTGTTCTCTCTTCAAATATGACTTCCACCTTATTTTCCCCTTACATTATGGTGCTGTAGATACATGTGGTCAGGCCTTTTGCACATAGATCATAGGCCTTTTATGAATTTATCTCATATTTTTTGCTCTTTCTGTATATTAACCTATATTCTTCTGACCTATATTTCAGTTCACTAATCCTTTCCTCTGTTTTGTCTAGTTTAATTTTAAAATAATATATTTTATCTTGTATTTCAACTATTAAGTTTTTTCAGTTTTTTAACTTTAATTATTTTTGAAAATAACTTCCCTTGTTTGGGGAAACTCTCAACTGTGACATGTATTTTCTTGAAACATTTAACCATAAACATGTTAATGTTCATTTCTGAAAACAGATAACTGGCTAATCTGCATGTATATTGTTATTTATCTTTTTCTCTCAGTTTAATTTGTTGTGTTTGGAAACTCATAGCTGCAAAGTGAAAATTTAATAAACTTGTGGAGATCTGTGTGATAATATATTCATTTAAGTGTGGCTTTATCTTATTCTCTGGTAGGCAACATGAATGAGGTAGTTACTTTAATCCAATTAAAAACAAAAACAACCAAATAGAAAGCCATGTGGGCCACACTTATTACAAAAGTCAATAACTACCTCATCCTATGAGGTCAGTGTTTGCCCTCTCCCACTGAGCACTTGTCTTATTTACTGGGGACTCGCATTCTTTGTGGGCCCTCCATCTCACTTTTTCAATATTAAAACCCACTGCTAAAATCTATTCTGTTTTTTAGCAGCCTTTTGCCTGCTAATGACTTGGCCACCTGCTTGGCGCAGCATAAGACTTCAGCAAATGCCTCAAAAGAAGAAAATAGAGTGTGCGGCTTACTTATTTGTTTCTCGTGGGAATCTTGGCCCCTCAGTTCCTGGGTATCTTGGAAGTTTCAAACTTTAATTTTTCTTTCTCCATTACTGTGAGATAAGCAAAAGGTAGGCTAGCTTATGATGAAATTTTTACTTAAAAGTAGTGCCCATTAGGACCACACATTGGAACCTCACACATTGGGGACATCCTATATTTAAGTACATTTAATTCTTTTAAAATTCAATTACTTAATTCATTCATCAACACATCATCTGGTTTCTTCAAAGAGATTGTTTACAACAAAAAGCTAGTACTATTTTTGAAAAAGATAACATATTTCACTTATCTAGTCATCTTCTAGGCCTGGGACCATTAATTTGACATCACATTCACATGGATTGTTTTTTGTTTGATGAATTAGACTATTAACTTTGGAACCATGAGCCTTGCAAACCACAGATGGTGGTATAGACACTCCTGATTTCCCTTAACAATTACAGGATTTGACACTCTGTTTCCCAGTGCCAAAAATATAATTATAAGGAAAAACAATATTTTTCATTAAAACATAAACATTCATTAAAATCAAAACATATTTAAATGTGAAAAGTATGTTTCTGACATCAGATTTTTATATTCATGGTCAAAACAGATATTGGTCTTATTGAAACAAGCCAAAAGTATTTTTTCAGAGTAGAACCTCAACTCTCAATGATTAACTAACAAAAAAGTAATAGGTATGGAGCTTTAATGCATAAATACCTGCTTGAAAGAGTTTTTTCAGTTTATTTTAAAAATATCTACAGTCAACATTTCAGAGTGGTAAATCAATATTGTAAGTAGCAAATGAAATTGTACCATAGAGTAAAAACAATGAGAGTAATAAAAATAGCAACTACTGTGTTGAGGGGGAAATCATCTTCAGGAAGTTAGGTGTTTTATATGTATTATTTCATTAAAAACTTACAATTCATCCAATAAATTGGGTGTAACAAATCTCCATACCAGAGATGAGAGTACTGAGGTACAGAAAGCTTAAGTAATTTGCCCAAAATAATCCTACTTTTGTTTTTTATTCTAGCACTCAGATTTATAGACTGAGTAAATGTTGACTAAAAAGAACATGACCCTCAGCCCAAGGAAACTTTGGGCAGGGTTTCTTTCTGACTGTGGGCCCATGACTTCCCTTTCTGAGGGCATTTACTTTAAAACACTTTCATTATTATTTCTTTCTCTGCCCCTTTGATGCATAAATCTTTTTTCTTAAAGTCTCTGCCATTTTGCAATTTAGAATTCCTCAAGGACCATTCCTTTGAAATATACTCATCAAGGAAGATGGTGCCTCTGTCTTCCAACCTCTGTGGCAGAGTAGAAGCCTAACTTTCAGGTGTGTCTTGCTCCATGCTGTTAAACTATCTCCTGTCATGAAGATACAAAAAGTTTGTTTAATTAATTAAGTTAAGGCCAATTAGCAGACATAGATGGCCCATAATCCTCCCACCCCAACTTAGAAATCATCTCACTTTTTGTTTCAGTGGAGATGAGTTCACAGTGTGTCTGATCTTTCTCCTCCATTACAGTATCTTTGAATAAAATCTTCTTTGCTGGTTCAACTTCATCCAGAGCAACTTTTGCTTTGATATTGTTAAGGCCTCAGTTTCTGAATTATTAAGCCTATGCTTTTTTTTTTCAGTCTGATTATATTTTAGGAAAAATGATCATGTCAGTGGCAGAAAAACAGTACCAGGTGTTAGCAATGAGTCAGGCCAGATCTTCATTCAGCAACCTCCATACTTGAGTTTTGGCTAAGAAAGAAATCACAGTCAAGACTCAAACTCTAAGAGGAAGTTTATTTAGAGAGTCACACAGGTAGAAAACGTGAGCGCTAGAATACAGACAGAGAGATACATGGCTTGAGAGATGAAAGAGGAGGGAAAGGTTCCAAGGAGAAAGGGGGAGAGGGTGAGAGGGAGAGAGAAAGAGGAGGAGAGGGTGCAAATGTGCCCCGGAGAAAGAAGGGAATGGGGAAAGGCACAAGTGAGCTCCCTAGAGAGAGCCACATAGGGTCCTCCATTCAGAGGGCTTTTCTCTGAGGTCTCAGGGGAGGATCTGAATAGAATATTCATCAATTTTCCAGGTCTTCACTCATGAGGGGTCCCCTCATGGTCTTTACTGATTGGTTGGCACCAGGGGGTCATTAGTTAATGCAGCTGGCCTGATGTCAGGCATGGCATCATTCCATCTGATTTTACTGCTTCTCTGGGCCTAGAACTGAAACAGAGCAGACACCTAGATGTCATTTTTCATGAGTTAATGCCTAAGGTATAAGCAAGGACGTATAGTTTTGCTTGTTGCTAGGCACCCAGAGCTCTCTGCCCTGGTAACCCTCTGCATTTATTTAGCTCATCATTCTTTCTCTGCTCATGATCACCTTACTGCCTATTACAATCTCACTTCCGGGAGAAAAAATGTGCATGTACGTGTATCTCACTATCTGGAAGGTAAACATCAAAAATATTTTAGACTGAGTCATGGAGTTACATTTTCCTCTTTTTTTCAACACTATGTATCTGCATATATGAGTACAATATCTATAGAAGGAGATTTAACCTTCTGTATGACCTAAGTTACAACCTAGTAAGTTTTTGGAAACTGTAGAGAGATACACAGTTTTATAATCAGAGTTTTGATTAAATGTGCTATCTCAAGAGGTGATTCAGTAAAGGACTCTTCAAGGTTATCAAGCCTCACTGTAAAACTTGAAAATATTTTTATGAGGTTAAATATTCAGGTAGAAACTTAAATAAGATAAACTCTATGGTGGCCTTTTAACTTTTGATTCTGTGAGCCTTTTAACTGAATTTGTTCAATGATGGGAGAATTTGCAACATTTAAGGTGAAAGCTTTCAGTTGACATGGGGAATGTGAAAAATTGTACTGTTATCATTTTAGAGACTAGGTTAATAACTGAATTTCACCTCATTTATGGTATCATATCCATGTCTTGGATTCTAGTAAGGTGAGATCATTATAATCTTTGTAGGTAGATAGTTTCTAATCTTGCACTTTGAAAAAAAATAATCAAATATTTGAGATGTAGTCACCTCAATTTTTAAGATAAAAATGAAAAGAACAATTGAAGTTGATAAAGCAGATATGATGGTGGCAAAACAGGAGAATTTCCATGGAGATCAATCAAGAAATACTCACAGCTAAACTTTAGCTTGATGAATTTATAAGGCTATTTATTCTTCTGTTGGAATGAGATGGGTCGGATCCTCCCCACCCACTCACTTGTACACATAGATTTTTATTCTATTGATGCTCTTGGAAAGCCAAAATAGCAAGAAGGTGCATTTGTAGTGAGTGAGGATTAGAGAAAATTCAGGGATGAGGATAATCTAAATTTAATTTTCTAAATTGGTCACTTCCTTCTTTTGATACCGTATTTCTTCCAATGTAATACTCCAGATAGAGGTTCCAGCACGTTTAGCAAACTTTCTAGCTCATCCCGTTCATTTGCTGATTTGATTAGTGTAAATCTTAGGGGTCAACTGTATTTTTTCTATCTCAAGGATCCTGTGGAACACCTCACTATTTCTCATATACTCTTGATAAAGAACAACATAAAATATAAAGTGGAATACCAGACACCAGTTTGACAGACTGTGGTAAGCTAAATGATTACTTCTGTCCCTCTTCTCCTGATGGGAATATTTCAATCTCCCCAATAAACATTTATTAAACAGCAAATGAAGAAAATGAAACATTTTTATAATCCCAGTTTTCTAATATATTGTGAATCATACTACAGTAAAAATCTTAAGTGGATCATAATTAATCAGGAACCTCTACTAAGATAAGTTAACCTATTTTTGAAGAAATGAATAACCTTTCCATTTTTGACCAGAGATTGCTTCAGTGGATAAAACCATGTCCTTGTCTTTCTAAGTTCCTTAATTTCTGCTATTTAAAGTATAAGACCAATTCTCATCCTCAGTGTTTCACCAAAGATTAATTTTTCAGAGTTTATTTCAAAATTCATGTTATGTTTTATATTAGATGTTTTACTCAACTACACAAAATAATGAAGAGTAAATTTCTAGATTAAATTACCTTTTCATATTTCCCTTTTTATTTAATGTTCGGTGAAAACTTATAGAGAGTCTACAGTAGGGTAGACATAGGGTCTCATGGAAGAGCTCACTAGTGCTTAAATATAAACACTTGTATGGCCATTACATTAGTGTTATGCCAACTCAAAGAGGATGTAGTAACCTTATCAAGGTGAGTGGGGCATGACAAGGAAACTTCTAGAAAAAGCAACAATCTTTTGTACTGTGTCTTGTACTGAAGGGAGAGAATCAGAGGAAAGGGACATTTGGAAAAGGGAATGGCACGTTGAAGGCCCGATGAAAGTGGATAGAATGCTTAGAAAATCGTTTGAATTGAAAACTTTCTAAATATGAGATTTTATATTTTAAAATCAAATCCAGTCCAATGCTATAGATTGTTCACATATAACAGGGTATGTAATATATATTACTGATCAGACAGGGAAGAATGAAGCAGAGCAAGAGAACATGTGACAGAAAAAGATTTAATGGTAGTTTCACACTGTTTTTCGCTAGACTGGAATTGAGTTTAATGCCAAAGATCAAAGGGGAGGGCAAGTACTTCTATCCTGGGGTATTTATTTGTCAGTGGTTCTTTATCCTCCTGCTGCAGTGTAACTGAATCAAAGGATCCTTTTCCCAGGAGCAAACCTCAGCTGTCCCAGATAATTTGATATGACAATTAAATCTTCATGCTAAGTTGGTTTAATTACAGATCAACAACTGATTTTTACAGTGTTTTTATATTAACTATTTCCAACTTGTGTTCTTACATTGACAGTTTTGGAACATTATGCAAGTGAATTAGTCACATTAGACATTAGCTTTCTCATCAATAAAATAGGAAAATAATATTTTATCTATTCTGAAACACCTTTGTGAAATATCTATCCTGAAACTCCATTCTTGATGTACTTTTAAGACAAAATAATCTGGCAATTAAACTTTATTTTTACTAATTTTTATCATAATCTTATTGGAAGAGCTATTTTAATCCTTATTAGAGATTTTATTAATATAGCATCATTACATGTAAGATGAAATTAGAACCAAAATATTAAGATTCTCTTAAATATTTTCAGAGTCTAATATTTCCACTGAATTTTCAACTGAGTGATTAATTTTCTTGTTTTTAAATACACCATCCTTTTTTCTATAAGTAGTATTGGTGATGCAAAATCTCAAGACAATTTATAAAATATTTAAAAAATGGTACTGAGTTCTCAAACTGACTTTGATATTTAAGTAAACCTAGCTTATTTTTTAACTTCAATTTTAGGAATGTTTATAAACATGTTTGATTCAGCACCTACCCTTTCCACACTTTTTTGGTCACTAAGGGTTAAATAATGTTTCATTATTGCCTCTTGGATTTTCTTCCAAGCTTTTGACACCCAATCTGCAAGTTTTGTTATTGCTACTCTTTTTTTTTTTACACTTTAACTTTATTTTTTATTGTGTATGTTATCATAGTTGTCCCCATTTGCACTCACCTCCATCCAACTCCCTACCCCTTTCACTCTAGCCATCACCACACTTATCGGTGTCTATGGGTTATGCATACATGTTTTTTGGCTAATCTCTTCACCTTCTTTCATCCAGTCTCCCTTCCCCCATCCCCTCTGATGGCTGTCAGTCTGTTCCATATGTATATTTCTCTGTTTCTATTTTGTTCATTACATTCCACATATAAATGAGATCATACATTTATGTTTCACTGACTGGTTTATTTCACTTAGAATAATAATCTCCAAGTGCATCCATGCTGTTACAACAGGTAAAAGTTCCTCCTCTTTCACTGCCATGTAGTATTCCATTTCAAAAATGTACCACAGCTTTTTTTTACTCACTATCAGTCCCAATTTATTTATTTTGATTAAACATTGCCCTTTTTTAAAAAATCCAAGCACACATTAGGGATAATTAAGGAAGTTGCTAAATTTTTTGTGAATTAATAAAGAAAAATGTATTTACTTTATGGTATATCACATAGAATAAATTTAAAGGCAGTAGTAGAGCCCAGGGGAGCTGGAGAAATAGAAAGAATGATAAAATTCTCTTTGAGATATGGGGTAGGAGGGGCATAGATATCAAAAATAAACCTTATCATCTTGGTAATCTAATTCATTCTTTTTTATTCTCTATTCTACTCACTAAAATAACTACCTATTTGCTTAATATATTGTATGTCAACTGCTTCATTTTCACAGTTTTATTTGGGTTAAATTGTTTTAAAATATCCATTAAGTCAGCCCTTATACACTGAGTTATGACTTGCTAATTGTAAAGATTAATTAAACTGATTCACCAAAAATGTATAACAAATATAAGGTCTACTACAATTGATATTTATTTCAATTTTAATATTATATCATATTTACATAAGCCATACATAATTATAGGTATGATAAAAACTACAAATGACACTTTCTTACAAAGATATATTAATAATTTCAGTGAAACATGGCTATTTGTTCACAGAGAGAAGGTTTAAAATGCTAATTTACATTAATTCTAACTTTTATTTTACTTGTGACTATATCCCATTCTTCTCTGATCATCCACTGTTAAAATTTTTTCTAGATTAATATTTCTTGTTGCTGAGTTCATATTTCATTTTTTAAGATAGTATGAGCTTTAAAATTTGGTATTACAAGGAGACCAAAATTTCAAAGGACTCTGTACTGGGGACCAGTGTTCTGGTCTTTTCACTGATATTAATTCAATGAAAAGCCTCATATTAAATTCCTTCTTTCTCGCCTTCAGTTTCACATTTGAACAATAAGAGTCCATCTATCTCTGCCATTTTCTATTGGAGTGTCTCTAATACAGTGTTATAAAGGGTTGTCATAGCTACAGAAGATTCATATTATTACTATTTTTCCTTCATTTTTTTTTCCAATTGAGGACCAGATCAACATAGAGAAAAAAGATATCTGGAAAAATGTGTGATAATTGAGTTTCTAGGCCATAAATAACTTCCCTTTGGACTGACAGGAACTTGACATCTATTTTCAGAGTTATATGCTTTTAAAGCTTTAAACCAAGGGTCTCTTGAAGCAAATCCAAAGTGTAATGTCATTTAACTCACAATGCTGACATGTGTATGTATGCTGATGGCCTTTTTCATTTAGCATGGCATCATGAATATTTTCCATGTTATTTACTATGGTTTGAAACTTTATTTTTAACTACCGTCAAATATTGTCATTGTCTACACGTATTATAAACCTTTGTGTGCATCTCTGATTAGTGCCTTGGGATACAACTCTAGCAGTGAATAACAGAATCAGAAGGTAAGAATTCTAAAGATAACCTTGGCTGATGTGGCTCAGTGGGTTGGTCACCATCCTGCAAACTGAAGATTCCTAGTCAGGGCACATGCCTGGGTTGCAGGCCAGGTCCCCAGTTGGGAGCTTACAAGATACAACCAATTGATGTTTCCCTCTCTCTCTCTCCTTCCCTTCCCCTCTCTCCAAAAATAAGTAAATATATATATTTTTTTAAATCTAAAGACACAAGAGATGTCATGATGATTGCATCAATTTATATTCCACTCAGTGGGTTGTGAAAGGCCCTGTTTCCTTGAACTTTCAGGGACTCTGGGTATTACCAATTGTATGGGTCAAGGTTCCATTGCACATAACAGAATCCATTCCAGCTGGAAGCAGAAGAGTTCTTACCAGTTATTAGGTAATCACTAGAAAATTTGGAAGAGCTGATTGAGCTCCCAGGAATGAATTACACATCCACATTACAGAAGTGACTCACCCAAGGAGCTGTCCTTACCTAAGACCAGAAGGTGGGAACTAGAAAGCTGTCATCGCAATTACAGGCTCCAGGCTCACAGTGCCTTTGTCATGATCCATACTATCAAAATGGATGTCTCTCCACCCCCATGAAGCTGGAATTGGACCCTGGGTGTTCTACTAGGAATGCCACAGAAAATCCATATGCCTCTATGACCTTGCTTCCTAGCAGAAGCAGCAAAATTATGGCTTGTGTCTCATGATACCAATTTTCTTTGTCCAAATTTCAAATGGACACATTGCTAGAGTGACTACAGAGGGTGGTCTGATCATAAATTCCTAACTGGGAAAGTCATGTGGGTAGTCACATCCCAGGCTTATAGCTTCCTTAGTAAAGATCAATCTTTACCTTAAGTGAGCTCTGTCCATTGTTCTCATGCATCTAGGATAACATACCTTTTGAACTGTCAAAGTAATTTTCTTTGCTAAACCCTTTGGAAGCACGAGAGTGTGAGACTACAAAACCCCTCATTGTTACCTTGTTCCCCACATACACGCTATAAATGTTCATGATTAACTATCGTGCACCTGCCAATATAAAAGAAGCATGTGTTCCTCCATTTTGCTTTTTAGCCAGTCCTAGAGATTTCTCCACTTGGCTTTTTCCTGCCTCTTTACCACCAATGGATTTCATGTGCCTTCCTTACATTCTCTCCTTTGATTCTAAGTGTATAAAATAAGCTGCAAAACCACCTTCTCCACGGCATTTTTCTCTGTCCCTTGAGATCTCGCTTCTGGGCATGTCTTTAAAAATTTGGCTCATATAAACTCTTATAAAAGTCTTCTATAGGCTGGACATTTTTTGTGGACACCTCAGAACCAACTACAGAAGCAGGGTCTGCAGCTCCTTCTGTGTCTTTTTTTTTTTTTTTTTTTTTTTTTTTTATACTTTGGTCAGAAACTGTGACAGGCCACCCTGCTGGAGAATCAGTGCTTTGGACCTAAGCCATGGCATGTGAGAAGTGAAGTTACATATAGGGAACTGGTCAGCATGGCAATGGCAAATGTAGCCCAGTATTGACCTGGAAAACCAATCAATACAAGGCAGCACACAGGAGCCAGGTGTGCAGATTGGCTTTCCCATGGGGAATCGGGCCTGCATTGCACCTAGGCTGCTATGAGACTTGCTTTTGCTAAAACTCCCTCACCCTGAGTTAAGACTGCAGATGTTTAATGTATATCTCTGAAGCAACTCCATAAAGTCTGTGCCTAGATGTCCCAAGGACAAATTGTAACCAAATCAATCATTTTTATCATTCCCTTGCATTTGTAACTTTTTCTCTTTTTTTGTTATCTGCAAGAAGTAATCACTTAACAAAATCTAGAAATAATGAGAACCTTCTTTGATGTAATGCTACTGGAAACCAATAAAAGCCTGTCCAGGCAAGGGTTGATGTGCTCTCCCCTTGAGAGAGTGGCCATGCCATCCCTTTTTCTCCACAGGACTCAGTAGTCCATGTGCATTTCTCATATCTCATCCACAACACACAGACTCCAGAGGGCTGGAGTCTGCATCATTACAAATGTTTCCCCACATCCTCTAGGTATTCACTCCCATTTGTGGGCATACCAGCTCTCTGGGCAGCTTTGACTTCCAAAAGCCAGCACCTGCAGCTATTTGTCAAAGGGCTGCCCCCAGGCTGCTGGCACCACTACCTGTGGGTACCGAAGGCCAAACTACTTGAGATTTAAACTGCTGCTGCCTCCCTTCCACCCTGACATAGACTCCCAGCCCTTAACCTGAAGGTCATGGAGGCACAACTACTCTAACCCCTTGGTCCCCAGAGTCAGGACAATGTAAGTGTTGTCCACAGCATCTAGAGCTCTCCTGGGGAACTGAGCCAAAGTTACTTCCTTGGACTTCACTGGATGTCACTCGCTGGGCTTCAAACCCTTCTCATTCCACTTCCCCATACCCCTGCCTGCTTTTTCTTGGAGCACTTCCTAATCGTCTCAGGACCTGCTCCTAGGACCAGCCTATACTATTAGAAGGTTAAAATAGCTTTGAATAAGCCTATCTATAATATTCACCACCCTCATTATACATATTGATTTCTTGTGGTTCCCAAACTTTAATGACCTGATTGTTATTACCTACTTGAATAATCCCTAATAAAAAATTTGAGGGTAAAAACTTTCTAAGTATACTATTATTCTCCTTGCTCACTAATTCTGTAGAAGACACAGTTTTTTTGTTGTTGTTGTTGTTTAAAGTTTTTATTTATTTATCTTTAGAGGGGAAGGGAAGGAGAGATTGAGAGAAATATCAATGTATGGTTGCCTCTCGTGTGTCTCCTGCTGGGAACTGTCCTGCAACCCAGGCATATGCCCTGACTAGGAATCGAACCGCAATCCTTTGATTCGCAGGCCCACACTCAATCCACTGAGCTACACCAGCCAGGACAAGAAGACACAGTTTTAAAGAGGCAATATTCTTAAAAGAAGATTGGCTTGTGAATGTTATTATTGAATCTTCTAATTATTGTCATATGGTAGACCAAGAAAAAATTATCAGACCTGGAAAATAGAGGATTCAAATAGTACAAGGAGCTTTGGTATAATTTTAATGTAGAGGCATTAGTACTTCTTGCCTCTTCCTTCCTTCCTTCCTTCCTACCTTTCTTCCTTCCTTCCTTCCTCCATCTATGGGTTAGGGCAGCACCCTAAATAAAATAGTTTTTTTAACCTCAAAGAACTCACTGTAAGAAGATAGTCATGTAAATGCAATAAAACATGGCATAGTTTAATAGTGAAAGTGAATGGAAGGAAAGTCCTCTTTTTTAATTAGCTTGATCTTCAACTCAGCAAAATTTCTCCATCCCAAAGCAATCTGTTTAAGCATATGTTGAAACCCACTGTATGGCATCTGTCACTTAGTTTTCACACCCACCTGTAGTGGTCCTTATATTTTCTCCCATTGAACTGGACTTTCCTCTTCAAAAGTGGAAGATGCAAGCATGTACATGATGAAAGGATAAATTTAAAATATCTGGTAATGTAACAGGGTGCAGCGGGGGGGGGGGGGGTGGGCAAGCAAATAGGAATTTGGAGTGGGGTCCAGAACTCAAGGTGTCCAGGAAATATTAGGAAAATATATAGGATGTCCTCACCTCCCCACAAGGCTGAGCTGGGGGATGGGACAGATGGAACAGGGCCATTGAGAACTATACTGTATAGCAACAGCTTTGCAGCTAACCTCTGGCATGGTCATTTAACATATCTATAACCTTTAACTGGTTTCATAGATATGTTAAATAGCTCTGACCATGCTTTGAGCCAGGGGGATGGAAGTGACTTCCACCCAAGATGTAACTGGGAGGCAGCTTCCCCTAGTTTACAGCGCATGCGTGAGAGCTTGGAGAAGATTGACTCCATGCCATGGGGCCACACCTGCCCAGACTTATGATGGCAGCCCAGTAAAGCTGGAAGAATGTTCTCTTTAGAGATGCATTGGGAATGCACTGGGAATGCTTGCAGGTGTAACTGATTGTAAGAGGAGTTGGAAATGGGACTGCAGAGGAAGATTGGCACTGGGATTTAAACTCAGGCGTGGCAGCCATATGAGGGGAGAACCACTCAGTTTTGGAGGAGTGAGGACTTTGTGGCTTTGGGGTGCTCCCTTTTGCCACGTGGCTTAGGAAGCAGGAGAGACTTTGCCTGGAAGAAAAGGAGTGAAAGGACTCTTGCTGGTGGGCCATGTGAAGGTGCCACACGGCTTTGGGTTAACTGGAGATCATGGCAGAGACACAGCTGATGGTGCTGGGAGCCCGAATCACAGACTTCTACTTCTTTTCCTGAGATACGGTACCCCAGACTAGGGCAGAGAAAGAAGGAAGGACTGTGCGCATCTGTGTGTATTCTAAATGACTTTAGCATTTTAATGAAGACATTAAGTCACTACTCTAAGTCTGTATAGCCTTTAAATAAATATTTCCTTTCCTTTTCACAAATCTCTGGCACTCAGAGATGTCTTTCCTCTGGCGGCGGGCATAGTGAACCTAGTCGGGAGTTCTTTCGGTAATAGTATATTGTATACCCCCTCCTTGGGTCTGTTCTGTAACAGTAATAGAAAAAGAGAGAGGAAAACGGCAGTTTGGGATAATCCCTAGATCTAGCCTCCAATTTTATACTGCACAGTCTTTGCATGGTGTTTTTTTCAATGCAATATAGTTCAACAAAATAAATAAATAAAAACAACCCAAATCTTTATTTAGTCTGATAGTGCCCAAGTGACATAGCAGGAAAGTACTTTGTTAATTCAAAGACTTTGAATATCTTCTTTGGGCAGGTGAACTGGGAATGTAGAAGGAGAGTGGGGGAGAGGCAGTGAGTTGAACATATAAGTATGTGCTGAGTTAAGTGGTCCCTCTCCCTAAATGAAAAAGAAAAGATAGTTTATTGGATAATGATAGTCTATTGGAAGCTTAATAACAAAGTAGTAAATGCATGGGCTTAGAAGGCAAGCAGAGATCTGTCTCCCCCTTTCACTAGTTATTGGTTTTGGGGAAGTTACCTATTAATACTACTGTTTAATACTACTTTTAAATCTGCAAAATGCAGATTATTAACAGGTTGTATTGTGTCCTTTAAAAATTCATATGTCGAAATGATTTAGCCCTCAGGACTTCAGAGCATGACTTATTTGGGAATAGGATAGTTGCAGATGGAATTAGATAACTTAAAATAAGATCATATTAGAGTAGGAGGGCCCCTAATCCAACACAAATTCGGACACAGACATGCACACGGGGAGAATGCCACATGAAGATGAAGGAGAGATCAGAGAGATGTTTCTAAAAGCCAAGTATCCAACCCTTAATCTCAGACTTCCAGGCTCCAGACCTGTGAGATGGTGAATTTCTGTTGTTGGAGTTACCCAGTCCAAGCATCCAATGGTACTTTGTTACAGAAACATTTGTGAACTAATACACAGATTAAAATAGTTATCAACCCCATGTTACGAATGAACAGCATAACCATACTTGTAGTGACAGCAGAAAATAATTAATTTAAGCAACTTTGGAAAAAGAGTATTTTTGACTATATACTCTAAGGCCAAGTAAAAAAAAAAAGTGAGCACAAATATTGAAGTGCTCATTCCAAGGCTGGGCAAGGACAGTACCAGATGTATGTGAAACACAAAATAGGAACTACACACACCCAAAAATTATGAAATAGGTCCAAAGGGCAAAGGAGCCCATTTGAAGAGGGTTCAATAGTCAATCTGAGCAAGAAAATTTAAGCAAGAAATTTAATATTGAGTATTAGATTACAACTTGGAGAATAAAGTAAGAACCTTGAATTCATACTGATACAAATAAATAATTACAGAAACAAGAAGGACAAGCTCTTCTTTAGAGTAGAATTCCAACTAGTAAATGAAAATAGAATAAACTTATTTGGCAAACACTATGGCAATAACTTTCTAGGTAAGAGTCATAAATGGAAGCTGGAATGAGTGGGTAAAATACCATATGGAATGGGGTATTGATTTAGTCTCAAAAATGAAGAAACCTGGTAGACATCACCCTAAGGAAGTGATGGACATGAACATCATCAGAAATGGGGCAGACATCATGTCCCTCCTGACATGATGCACTGAGAAGGATACAGCATCACTTCTTTGGACTTGTTAATAAAAGCACGTAAGTTGAATTTAATCATCAGGATACCTTAGCCAAACCCCAAATGAAGGCTGTTCTGTAACTGGAAAAGACACCAGCATTCAGGCTGCCTGTCGCTGCCAAATGCAATAAGCAATGATGGCGATTGAATCTTTTATGGGCGCTTTATTCAGATGGCTGGCGATCCAAGAAGATGGCGGGTTCATACCCTAACAAACTATCTTCTCTTCTCTTTCCTGGCCAGATCTTTTATAAGGAAGATGGGGGAAGACAAACAAGGTGCAGTGAGGGCTTTGAGATTCAGAAGCTGCAACATTCCTGTTCTGGGAAGTTCCCAAGGGGAGAGATAACGTCTGTCTCCTCATTGAGGTAAGGATAGGGAATAGCCTTCACTTCTAGGCCAACAACACCTTTCAAGGAGCTGTCTTCTCTCTTGGGTGACTCTCTTGGTTGCTAATCTGTGTGATGGACTGAGTTAGCTACCTCCCAGTAAATTACATATGAGTAGGGCACTTTGTCATCTGATTTCAAGGCTGAAACCAGAGCTTGAGAAAATGGCTAAAATGCCAATTAACATCCTGTAACATCTGCAACTGAAAACATTTTCAAACATGTTTCAAATGAAAAGGAAATGGTGGCATTCCCTATGAATCCTTTCCTTTGTTTTGCTTAAAGAGGTTCAATGGTACCCTTGTAAGGGATTGGTTCAAACATTTCTGAAAGTAAATGGAACTGAGGAGCTGCCTGCCAGCTTGCCTCTTCTTTAGAGACGCTAGATGGTGAATTTCAGCAAGGTTGACATAAAACAACATCGTATGCAAGAAACCATCTTTACAATCAAATAATTTACCTAAAAGAGGAGATTCTCTGTAAGACATTAATTATACCCAAATGTATTGGGAGTCTTTTATTCAAGGCAGAGCTATGTATTGGTTTACTCTGTGCTTTGGGATAGAAAGAGCATCATTTTCACCCCATTCCTTTTTACTATCTGATGATAGATTAATCCTAATGACACTTCTTTTCAAAGATCTTCAATGGCTATTCATCAACTATAGAAATCTTTAATCTGGCATTTAAGGGTCTTCCATGTTATAGTTCTACTTTTATTTTTGCAGTTTTTTAAACTCTAATTTGGTGTAACCTTGGGCAAAACAATGACTTGCTAGTCCCCTGCATGCATTTTGCTTCATTTTATTTGCTCGTATCCTTTCCTTTGCTTAGAACATGGTTTCCCTCCATCGATGCTTCAGGAGACAGTTCAAATGCTACCTCCTCTGAAAGGCCGTATTTGTTCATAATTGTTGAAGCTGGGTGATTGGAAGAGGGGTGTTCATCATAACAGCCTTTCAATTTTTGTAAATGCTTGAAAATTTCCATCACAAAATGTATTAACAAATGAAGAAAGAA
The DNA here is from genome assembly GCA_039655065.1 of Glossophaga mutica. Lineage (NCBI taxonomy): Eukaryota > Metazoa > Chordata > Mammalia > Chiroptera > Phyllostomidae > Glossophaga > Glossophaga mutica. The sequence continues at coordinate 29,904,355 of CM077308.1, forward strand.
GTAAAACCTAGATTTAAAAAAATAGTATATGTGTTCATTTTATGGACTGTAATACAACTCCTAAAAAGAACATAGTTGGCCTCTACGTAGTATCATGGGAAGATATCTAAACAACATGAAATTAGGAAAAGAAGTCGCAGAACAATTGCGGTGGTCTGAATGTTTGCGTCCTTCAGCCCTCAAATTTCTATGCTGAGATCCTAACCCCCAAAAGTGATAGTATTAGCAGATACAGCCTTTGAGAAGAAATGAGGCCAAGAGGATGGAGTCCTCAGGAATAGGATTAATGCTCGTACAAAAGAGACCCCGCAGAGATTCCCTTCCACCACCTGATTATACAACCGAGTCTGCACCCTGGAAGACAGCCCTCACCTGACCATGCCAGCACTCTGATCTTGGACTCCCAACCCCAAAACTGTGAGAAAGAAATTTCTGTTGTTGCTAAGATATGGTATTTTGTTATAGCCCCTAAAACAGACTAAGACGGTGATATATAAAATATGACCCTATTTACATAAACAATGAAAAGACGCATTTGTGTGTACATATATTTATAAGTAAATTCCTGCCCTTTTACTATTCGAGTCCATTTCTCTGGAATACTTTTAGATATCCTGAGGATATATGTACCAAATTACTTATTAAGTCTGCATATGTTTTGGAGCTAGAAAACTGTGTCATCACATCATCCATTTGGGTACCTTACTCCTCTCTAATGGTTTCCTTGTCTGCAAAGTGGAGATAGACACACATATTGTGGATCTGCAGCCTTTTTAGTCACCGAAGCCTGGTTCCTGCCCTGTTCATAAAGAGACTGACTCGGTCTCTTTTTGGCCCCCGCGAATGACAAAAAGGTAAGGGATTTCACTTTAGAGATGTTTCCTCAGAAAGAGCAGAGCTATAAAAAGAGTTGAGTAAGTCAGGGCACCAGCTACAGCTTTTCTCACCAAGTCCACTCTGTGTCTGGTGCCTGAAGCTTTAACTTTGGAAAAACAATACACTGTAGAGCCCAGGCCTTCAGACAAGTCAAAATCCTTAAGTGGTTAAGCCTATTTAGAGGCCTGTGAGGAATGAAGGGTGGGAGAAAGGTGAACTGAGCTCCTCTTTGTGTTACAACCGGACCACCCCGTATTCCTCATACAAACTGAAGGCTGTGGCCGCCATTTTGCAGGGTGGGCTACGCAGGCGCTAGGTGCCAGGGCCCCGTATCTGAGCAGCTCCTGGAAAACTTCAGAGCAGTGGAGGCGCGAGCTACCAGGGGAAAGCAAACTTGTGCACCACAGTAGGCAGCCAAGGGGTGAGGCCTGTGTACCAGTGCACGTGCTCAATGGCAGCCCTCGAAGTAAGTGGAGGAGGTGGAGGGGAGAGGAAGGAGTGAGTTCGAAGAGCGCTTGCGTGGGAGGGTTGCCCTGAGAGAAGGGGGGCTTACTGAGCATGCGCACTACAACAGGACTTGGGGAGATCTCACGAGATCTTCAGGTGCTATATAAACGTGCGGAGAGGAACCGCGTGTCCTTTCCCTCGTGCGTTTCTGGTGTGGGTGTGTGTTCTGAGGAGCGGAAGTCTTTTACCTCAGTCCGCCTTTTCTCCCACTTGATTGTGTTATCACACCATGGAAGGTTCTATGGATGTTGTCATGAGCCCTTTAAGGCACCAGAACTATCTTTTCGGTACCGTGGGGGATTGGAGGGAGGTCTGAGCCGGGCTTGGTTACTTTCTGGAGAGGCGGGAGGCAGGGTGGGGGGGAGTGGGAACCGGCTGAGTCCTGGGTTGTGGAAGAAAGGTTGGCAGGCTGGAGCCCTGAAGGAGTGGGAAGCCAGCCGCTGAGGCCCTGCAGCTAAAGGGGTGGAACGGGCACGGTGGGGTTGGCAGGGCGGTGGTGAGAGCTGGCAGTCCGGTGGAGAAGGGATGGGAAGAAGGGGCAGTGTGAACGTGAAATCAGGGGTGTGAGCGGTCGGGGGGGCCAAGATTCTGAGGTAACTTGGAACCAACAGGCACAGGACTCGGCTACTGGACCACACGATAGAGTTCTGGGAGTTTTTTTTTTTTTTTCCCCCCGGGGGGGTGTGAGATTTTAGGGTGCTTTGTGATTTTTGGCCGGGGTCTTTGGTGCTGGGCCTGGGGTCGGTACAGGAGGTGAGGCATGGGCCTTTTTTCTGGAGGAGAGAGTGGGTGCAGCCTGGTGTTGCCCTCCAGGCCTTAAGAGTTTTAGGGCCGGGCAGCGCCAGTGCTTGGTTACAGGGAGAGGTGAGGTGTCGCCTGGCTTGGCAAAAAGGTTTCGAGTGCTGGGAGCACGTGGTTGTCACGTGGTGGGGGAGGAACGGGTGTGGGTACTACATCCGGGGCTCATTGGTTTCTTTTCACCTCTGAGCTTGGGATCCTGGGGATTCATTGGGACTGTTGGGCAGGAAATGTTAGGTGAAAAGGCTGGTGCCACCAGGGTTGTTAACGTTTTTGTTAAGGGCTTCACAACTCTGAAGGCAACCTTCCTTTACGGAGGCCTTTTTCAATCTCGTTGAGGGAGGTGGAAATAGCCCACTAGGCAGATGGCGATTGTGATGCTCTGAGAACTAAAACGACTTATTAAAGGTTGCACTTGTAGGTAAATAAAGATCAGCGCTAAACCACAACCCTTGTTTACAGAGCTGGTGCATTAATAAACATACACGATGTTTTTTTCTGGGGTGGGGGCCGACTTACATGAGGCATCCAGCAAACAATTTTTTATTCTTAAAGATTAGAAATGTGTTAAGGTTCAATTTGGGTCAGTAAGACCTAGTATTGTTGCAATACTACACCAGGGTTTTGGGAGCCCAGGGGACACACTACCTGCCATAAAGTGAAACCCAATTTGGTTTTCAGTAAACTTAATTGTTGAAGCCATTTCTTTGTGTTAGTTTTAAATAACTGCAAATTTTCCCCAAAATTTATTTTGTTTCTTTATAGACCATGTTCAGGTTTGTTCATTGAGTGATAACATTTAAACATCTATGTGCTAGTTACTATTAGATTATAATTAAATGGAATCATTTAAATTAATTAAAACTTTATTTTGATGGTATTTAAAACAATTTACTTACTAATGGACTAGGTAAGATACACTGTACTTCAAGGCTTTTATTTCTAGCCATTTTGAATAGCTGGGGATTCTGATCACTTGTATATCAAGATATTTTTCTTAACCTGTTCTATTGGAAATATTTCTTAGGATATGTCTAATTTTGCCTTAAACATAATTTCTGAACATAATTTAATGTGCATCATTTCTGTTATTTCGAAGATGAAATGTTGACCAGTAACAAATTTTAGTTTTTACGTTTGTAGTTTTTCTGTTGTAGATACAAGCTGTTCATGTAGATGTTTGTGTAATCATTCTCATTTCTAATATTTTCCTTGGGAGTTTAGGTAGATAATTCAGCTTTTTTAAATAGTGGGATTTTATGAACATTATACATGAGGTTTGGTTTCAGATAATTGTTTTGGTTCACTTACTAAATCTTTGAGCTTGTTTATATCTGAGAATGGTAATAGTGGTGTAGTTAATGAAATAGTACAATGGTAAAGTGGAATTTAAGGCTTGTATAGCCTGTTACTTGATTGTTTATATTTATTTGTGTTCAAGAAATCTAGAAAGAGGCCTTCTGGTAGAATAGTGAAAAATTAGCTCAAATGTTACCTTTTTGGTTACCCACACTGAAGTTTCAGTGTTATGCATTCTCCCTGTTATAGTTGTTTTTTTTTCTTTTTTTCTTTTATAGGTTGTGAACTCCAAGCTGACAAAGATTATCACTTTAAGGTGGATAATGATGAAAATGAGCACCAATTATGTTTACAAACGGTACTTAAACTTTTCAAAATAAACTACTTAATCTATATTTCAGCCTTAGTTCCTATTTATATGGCTTAATACTTAATTTTTACAATTGTATCTTTATAACTGAGTGTCATATATACCTGAAGTATTGTGTACCTGTGATACAAAACTTGACATCTTTACCACTGCTTTGGTAATCATATAAAAGTCAGGTGATACTGCTGTTCACCTTTTCATATTTATATACTTCAGTTGCATTAACTCCTTTAGGGAAGTGATCAATCTTTTTTTGTTCCCTACGGAGACTAGTCAATAGCCTGCTGCTCAACTTGAAGGTGGTCAATAAATGTTAGGTGATCCATACTGTGGATTATAATATAGGTGGTGGCATGTACAACTGTGTCATCAACTGTATTTTTTATGCATTTGTTAAAATTTACTAAATATGAAAAACTAAGGTCCCATAAAACTTGAAAACAACATTGTGCAAATCAGTTTTCTATCAGTGGTAATAGTGAAAAGTTAGTAATTTTTTTAACATAAGAACTTGTAGGGAATTGTAAAATAGCAGAAATTGAGGTACTGTTTTTCTGTTCACAGGTCAGTTTAGGGGCTGATGCAAAGGATGAATTGCACATTGTTGAAGCAGAGGCAATGAATTATGAAGGCAATTCAATTAAAATAACACTGGCAACTTTGAAAATGTCTGTACAACCAACGGTAAGGGCAATTAACACTTTGGATTGTATGTCAAGGTCTAATTCTGTTGCATTATGTGGGTGTCATTTGAGTCACATGAGGAAGATAGGGGGATTTGGTTCAGGGTACATAGTCATAGCTGCATTGTCTGTTGCTGTGAGGTTGAACACTTAAACACAGTGGTTGTGTGTAGGGTGGAAAACTGGATTCATTGCTTTATTTATTTGGTTTATGGATTTGCCTGTCATCGTGTTAACACAAACATTTGTGAGCAGGTTTTATACCAAATATTCACCTTAACCTTTTTAGGTTTCCCTTGGGGGCTTTGAAATAACACCACCTGTGGTCTTACGTTTGAAGTGTGGTTCAGGACCTGTGCATATTAGTGGACAGCACTTAGTAGGTATGTTATTTTATTTATTACACTGTTTATTAACTTTTATGTAGTTATTTTGTCTCCACTGGGCTACTGTCTTTATAGTATATTTAAGTAGGAATCTAGTAATTTATAACTAAAAAAGCCTGGTATTTTGCATTTAAAACCTAGTAATGAGTATTAGGCCCCTAAATTCCTTTTTAAAAAATTTGTTGTTTGCTGTATTTTTTCCTTTTATTTTTTTTAGTAGAATCTGTTTTTAAATGCTCTCTACTGCGTATTAGTACCCTTTCTTCTGAGTACTTCTTGATAGAGATTTAATAGTAGCTAATATAGAATTGAATTTCAGCTGTGGAGGAAGATGCAGAGTCGGAAGAGGAGGAGGAGGATGTGAAACTCGTAAGTGTGTCTGAGAAGCGTTCTGCCCCTGGAAGTGGTAGCAAGGTTCCACAGGTATAGATATAATTGATTACAGATACCTTATGCTGGCCTTTAGTTTGGTGATTAGGATCAGCACTTATTCACAAGTTTTTTTGTTTGTTTTTGTTCTGGTTCTCTTTCTAAAGAAAAAAGTAAAACTTACTGATAAGGAAGATGGTGAAGATGACGATGAAGACAATGACACTGATGAAGTGTAAGTGTGCACTTAGAAAGTTGACATGGTTGTAAGGCTAAGTTTTAAGAAAATTATTTACTAAAGTGTTCCTGTGGAACTGAGCAATAAAGGATAATTGTTTGGGTTAAATGAGCTCAGTTAAAAAGGATATTACTGTAACTGTCATTAGAGTACTGCAGTGCATTGAAGATATTCAAGAGGATTTCCCAAATGTGTTTGATTAGGTACTTTTTTCTTGAGGAAGGTTGTAATGGACATATTACTGTACTAAAGTCTGGTGTATCTTATGCTGAACAGTTTACAATAAATGGATTGGGTGGAAAAAGAATCTTAGTAGCTGTAGCTACATGCATTTTGTAAGTTACTTTTGATCTCCCCTTTACCCTTTCCCCCCAAAAAAGATTTTTGCCCATGGTCTCTGGTCCTTATTGAGAAAATTTTGAAGAATAGAATTTTCATGGAGAATTTAAAATTTGGTTAGAAACAAGATTCAGTGTGTTTTTTAACTTAAGTCAGGCTGTGCTAGCTACGGGGCACACTGTGGAATAAAATGCTACTCATAAAGGGTCTTCCCTATGTGCAGCTGTATCAATAACTTCTAATATGTTGAATTTTTAATTGTCCATCCACTTTGTCACTGAATTCCCAGATTGATTCATGTATTTATTGAAGACATTTAAATAAAATCTCCCAGCATGTTACCTTCCCAGTGCAGGCAAGTAGAAGTAACACCATCGGATATTACATGTGCTTGCAATTGCAAATTTAAACATTTAATGTTACTTAGAAGTCAGGTAAGTATTCTCATTTGATTATTAAAGGTACTTCCACACCTCAGCAGTGCATCACAAATTGCCCACCATGCTTTACAATCATCCCTGTACCTCACCTTGCCTCATCAAGAGGGTTGTGGAAGGGCCCAAACCTTGCTTTTTATTTCCCTGTCAATTTTCATAAGAGTAAAGGCCTTTATCTATGATTTTTTTAATTCCAGCATGGCTTCTACAATGTCTCAAAAGAAAAAAGAACCCCCCAAAAGAAAAATTACAGATGAAGGAAGATTGTTCAATGAAAAGTGGACAGATGACTACTTTTTTGTGGAGGCAAATAGTAAGGCACTCTGTTTAATTTGTAGGGAATTTGTGCAAGTTTTTGAAGACTGTAATTTGAAAAGACATTATATGCAAAAACATGCTGCCAAGTTCAATGCGTATGAAGGATTGTGTCGTAAGGACAAAATAGCGGAACTGAAAAAATGTCTGTCTTCTCAACAAACATTTTTTCAAAAAGTTACAACTCGGGCAGATTCCATTGTAAAAGCTAGTTTTGTGATAGCATATTTAATAGCAAAAAAATCAAAACCATTTACTGATGGTGAGTTTATTAAGCAATGTATAGAAAGTGTGGCAGGTATAATTTGCCCTGAAAAAAAGAGGGATATTTCTAAAATCAGTTTGTCTCACCAGACCATAGCCAGGCATATTGAAGAGATTGGAAAATCTATTGAAAGAAGTTTGGAGAGTAAAGCTACTAATTTTAAATTTTATGCTTTGGCGATGGTAGATAGCACTGATGCTACAGATATGGCTCATCTTGCCATTTTTATTAGAGGTATTGATGATGAATATAATGTCACTGAAGAATTGGCTGCTTTAGTGCCATTAAAAGATACCACTAAATCAAGAGATTTATACGAAGCAGTAAAAAATATGTTAAAGCAATTTTCCTTGTCAATTGTCAACATATCTGGTATAGTTACTGATGGTGTCCCAGCAATGATAGGTAAAAGAGAGGGACTCGTAAAATTAATAGAAGATGATGCAATTGCTGCTCAAAACTCACATTTGATGAAGTATCATTGCATAGTACATCAAGAAAATTTATGCACAAAAGCTTTAAAAATGGATAATGTCATGCAAATCATCATCAAGACTGTGAATTTCATAAGAGCCAAGGGATTGAATCATCGCCAGTTCCAGGAATTCCTTAGAAGTATTGATGCAGACTATGGTGACACGATTTATTTTTCAGGAGTAAGATGGCTAAGTCGAAGCCAAATGTTGAAAAGATTTTATGATTTGCGACATGTTATCAAATCGTTCATGGTATCAAAAAACAAGTTTGTACCTGAACTTGATGATGAAAACTGGCTAACAGATTTAGCATTTTTAGTGGATTTAACTGCTCATTTAAATGAGTTAAATATGCGCCTTCAAGGTGAAAACCAACTTATCAATACCATGTTTCAAACCATAATAGCATTCCAAATGAAACTGAAATTATGGCAAGCTCAAATTAAGGCAAATAATTTTATGCATTTTGACACATTGGCTAAACACAGTCCTGTGAACAGTGAAAAATATGCAGCCTTGATTTTTGATCTGATACAAGAATTTGAAAACAGATTTCAAGATTTCCATGAAAATAATCAATATTTTGCTATATTTGCAACTCCATTTTCAGTTGACATAAATATGTTACCTGCCAGTTTTCAAATGGAATGCGTAGAGCTGCAATCTGACATTCAACTTAAAGAAAAATTTGATCGTGTCTCTTTACTGGACTTTTATAAGGCCTATCTTCCTAGAGACAAATATCCCTTGCTTCACAATCACGCCTTATTTATGTCATCGCTATTTGGCAGCACCTATATTTGCAAGCAACTATTTTCAAGAATGAAACACATTAAGAGTAAAATTAGAACCAAAATACCTGATAAGCACCTTGAGAACTCACTGAAAATAGCAACTACTTCTATCAAACCAGATATTGATGCACTAGTTTCTCAAATACAATGTCAAACATCCCACTAGTTTTATGTGCCCTGTTTTGTAATCAAAAAACAATGACATTTATTACTTAGATATATACGTCCTCTATATTAGTGATTATAAACTGAGGACCTGTTTGACAATTTTAAAAGGTTACCAAAAGGGCTGCTGCATAATTAGGGTTATTATGTGAGGACTTTTTTGCTTAACTGTGGTGGCAGATAGCCACGAATATTATTCAGACCTTTTTTCTTACCAGTTTTCATTAGTGTTTGTGTATTTAATGTGTGTCCCAAGACAACTCTTCCTATTCTGGCTGGGGTCCAGAGACACCAATAGGTTGGACACCCCTGCTTTAAACTAAAGGCTTGAAATCTGCTTATGTAAACATGAAACTACCAATTATTAACACTAAAGGGAAAAAAATCCCAACAGCAGTTAATGATAGGAAGAATCAAGGGTCAATAGTAGTGTGGCGGAAACGGGGCATTTGTATAAGAAAAAGTCCCTTTAGTTAATGTATGTAGCTTGTATGTATTTTAGGGTGTTATGATATGGTAATCATACCAACTAATCCTTAAAGTACTAATGGAAATTTGTGAAAAGGTAATCCTATCTAACAACTACAAAGGGAAAAAGTGTTAAAACCAGAATACTAAGGAAAACAAGTATGTAGATGAGGGAGAGAGTCCTTGGCTAGTCTCCCTATTGTACTGAACTTAGACCACCTCTGATGTGAGCATAGGGTCATGATACTATGTTGTCTATACTCATTTTTATTTTTAAAATACTTAAAAGAATATTAACACTGGGACCTCATTTTTCTCATTTGTCAGATTTCCATGTCATTTACATAGGGTCTTCAAAAGAGTTTAGTCATTCTTTCCACAAATATCTAAGTACCAGTATGTGCAGGCCTTGTCCTAGGGGCTAAGGATGCAATAGTGAATGAAATAAAGACCTCTCTACCCAGGGGGTTAACCTTCCAAGTCACCTTTGCCCCCACCAATGTTCAGTCTAAAGTTAAATCTGGAGAATTAAGCAGCTCCGAGTGAAGCTTGGCCTGGTAACAACATGGGCTTTAATATCAAAGATCTTGACCAAGGCAAAACATTTGATGACGTTGAGAATAACCACCAGTGGAATCTTCCACGTTACTGTGGAGGTAGTGTTTATGGAATCTAGTCAGGCTGCTCTGTACCTGTACTGGACTGTCATCTTTCTCTTACTGCTTACAAGTTTACAGAACTGAGGAGGAAAGCTAATCATTACTCTGATGGGAATAAAAACGGCCTCATTCTTTGTTTATATGGCCCTTACAAAGTTTGTACATGGAGATCCCACTTAAATTTTCCCTAAGTTATTTTGCTGTTTGTGATATAAAGCAGACTTTTGAATGAAGTTAAGACAGTTGACAATAAAATTAGTGAGACCATCAAGGTCACAAAATGTGTCCAAGGAGTCCAAAGTCTTAAATAGATATTCTCTACAATAGTTTCTTTATAACACTAGCTACATAAGTCTCAATTGGTGGCTGAAGAATGATTCTAGAAACAGTGTCCCAATTGACCTTCTCTATCTAGTCTTTCTGCCTTTATTGTATTCATAGGTGCTTTGTCCAGTATAGCTATAAAGAACTTCACATTTAGCTACTCTGCTAGGCATACTGTTTTTTTTCCCAACAGTTATAAATGCATTTATATTTCAGCCCAAGTACCACATCACTTTCATTATACTTTATCTCCATGAAGAAATCAAATTGCTTGTTATAATCTAGAGCACTATTGTGGAGAACAGGACCAGTAAAATGGCATTTGTCCAGTCAAGACAGCATGTAAAGTTTAAACAAAGGAGTCACTCATGTTAACCAAGATGGCGTCCAGTCAGCCATGACACTTTGGTTCAAGAAGGAAACTAAAGTCATGTTAGATACACTTGGCAGGGTACGTAAGATATCTTCACATGTGACCAGAACAGCTGTGTCTGCAGAGCAGGACCACCCATAGATAGGCTCTTGGCAACAGTCCCCGTTTGCCCTCAGGGGTGCTAAGATGAGACACACAAGGGTGGAGTACACAACTTTCAAAATGAAACTGAATCAGGCTCCAGACCACTGCTGAGACAGCCGAGCTGCACACACCAGACTGCTGTTCCACACCACACCGATCTCCCTTGGTGTTGGCTGCCAGAGGCTTTGCCCTGCTGCACTGGGGACTTCGCCTGCCTCACTGCCCACCTGGCTCCCGAGATTCTTTCCTTGCAGGTGCTGACAGCTCCCTTGCTCACTGTGCTGTTTCCCGGAACAGCAGACTGAGAAACTGGGACTCATCTTCATTATCTCCCAGTTCTTGTGATGTTATTACTGATAATTTCTGAGTGTTGTTATTAGGTTAGTATAGATATGGATTAAATCTGCATCAACAAAAGTTGAGTGAATCTGCATTAGTAAAATCCAAGTGAATAGCATAATCACCTATGTTGGCTCCTTGTTTCTTGGTGCCAGTGTCACCTATAGGACTGGTCATACAGGCAGCTTAAAGTTTAGCTCTTTTGGTTATAAAGTCCACATGTAGAAGGGTTTTTTTGTTGTTCTTCCTCCCATGGTGTGTGACTAAAATATAGCTAACAAAACATGTTCTGTACATGATCAAACCATTTAGAGGTTGTAGATTTCAGAGTGTCAAATGTAGTGAACTCCTACAAAGTAATCTCCATTTCTGTTCTCATGATAACATCTATGACTTTTTCTTTACCTAATTTTTATTGTGTGATTATACATTTTTCAACTTTGATTTTTTCTTTTAATTGTTCAAGTGTAATTGTCTAATGACATGTTTTTCAATAAAAAGAAACTTCTAAATAAAGAATTAAACTCCTTTTGTAAGTTCATTATGGTCCTTTCCTTTGTGTTATTTGGATCCTGTCAACCTGAAACCCATTACACTCTGAGAATTCTGCAAAATGTGTTATAAATGGTCTCTCATAATTCTCTCTAGAACCCAAGGACATTTTACACTTTCCTCTTACTATAGAGCTCAAGACATAAAAAAACATGCAAACAAACAGAACCAACTCAAACCTACCAGGCAGTAAAATTGACTTTTTTATTTCATCTCTCTAAATTTTATTTTCACCAAGGGATATTTTGCTCAACATAAATTCAAAAGATACGAACAAGAACCAAATGCTGTGTAAGCTAGAGTGGGACCCAGGGAGGCTAGTCTCTGGGGAAGTAAGGAGTATATGAGTTAGGGAAATGCTCCCCTCTTCATCTCCAGCCTGTGGTCAAGGTTAGATCACATTAACACTTCGCTCTCACTGCTTTGGCTACATGTGTAGAGAGACACATATCTGTATATTTGAACATACAGGCAAATAGCAACAGAACCAGAGTAATGTCTGTCCGATTTACATAAAAGCATGTAAAAATTGCCCTCAACATGAATCTGTGTGTGACAACTCCATATTTTTTAAGAGCGATTTATTATGTACATTCTACAGAGAAATTATGAAATAAGGTGTTTTGCTTATTTGATATGTGGAAATGATTCACTTCTGAAAGTTGTATACACGTTAACATTTGGGAAACGGGCCTTACAGGATTAAGTCCAAGCCTAGTGGGGCACAGTTTGGGAGGCCATTCATAATCTTGTCTCATAAGTTGATTGCCTGCTTTATATCATTTTTCATCTTAATCTACATTCTTTATTCTGTCCTATGTATGTGTATGTGCTATACATACAATGTCATACACATTGCATCTCTATATTTCATCAGCTGGAGTAGACTAATTGATTCCTTCTAATGGCTAAGATATCTTACTCATCTTTGCACTCTCAAGGTCTAGCAAATACTAAGAGCTCAGTAACATTTTAAAAGATGAGCATACTATTTTGATTTACTGTCTACCCCCTAAAATTCATCTTGTTAATGAAACATTTGCTGGTAATGTACACTCCAATATATGTCTATGGAATTTGGCACTCACTTTTCTAATCATCTTTTATACTGTTACAGACTAAAACAAAGCAAGCAAAATGCTTAAGTAATATTCTACTAAATCTAAATGTTTAAAATGCCTATTGTAGTGCCCTATAAATTGATAGGAACAACTTAAATTTGATTTTTGTTTAGACTGAGAATGCAAAGCTTAATGCTGAGTGAATATGCAATGGAAAGAGAGATATACAGCATTGTGTTAACTGTCATACTTTTCAAGGTGATTTTATACTTAAAGACTGTAATTAATTTCCCAGTGAGAACTTGCTTGAAATGACATGAAAACTGCATTTAGACATAATTTTATATAATTGCCACTGCCTCAGAAATATTTCAGTTAGCACTGTCTTTTCTAGTGCTGCTGTAACAAATCACTGCAAACTTAGTGGCCTAAAAGAACAAAAATTTGTTTTCTTACAGTTCTTTGAGTCAGAAGTCTGACTTAATACTGGATAAAATTCAAGATGCCAGCCGGGCTGAGTTCTTTTTTAGTATGCTCAGTGAATGAATCCATTCACTTTCCTTCTCTATATTCTGCAGGAGACCCACAGTTCTAGGTTAGTGACTTTCCTCATTCATCTCAAAGCCAGCAATATTGCATCTCTCTGACCATGATCAAGTGAGGTTCATCCCAGGAATATAGGTATATTTGACATCAATTAGTATAATAGAAATAATAGAATAAAAGATAGATACCTCATAATTTCAATCAACACAAAAATTAATTAGATATCCAATACTTTCCAGACAGATTTTAAGCCACTCTCTGATGCATGATCTGCTCTAGTCCATGAACTATCATTGAGTTAAAGACACACTTTTTAAATGAGTCCAAAGTGTCAAAGTAAGATGTATTTTTACCAGCATAAAGCTAGAAAAAGACAACCAAGCAAATCATTAACCCTGTAATAGTTATCCCTAGAAAATATTTTCATGTTCCAAACACACTATCACATTACTACATTTGATAGTCACTATGTAGAGAATATATCTGAGAATTAAAAGTACTCTAAATTTATTGGATCAGCTTAGCCATGATACCAGATAGTAAGTTTCTGATAGCTTTAGAATTTCAACTTTTTGAAATTTTAACTTCTGAAATTAACCAAATTAAAAGAAAACTTTCAGCAAGAGACCAATTGTTATACCATGTATTTACGAAATCTTTTTAACAGAAAATGTTTAGACATACTAAGATCCTTAAGTGGAGTTCTTTCTATATCCTTAAATCTTACTGAGGTGTCTTAAGAACAGTTATGAAGTCCCATCCTTGTCACACACCATATTTAAAACATTTTCCTTGATGGCATCCTGGATTTTATATCTGCCCAGAAGCCATCACCCAATTTTAAACATTGTAAGATAATCAGAATATAAATCAGTTTTATTTAGATCCATCGAGATTGTGGTGCCTTTATATTTACAGTTATCTCATTAGCTTCTCTTTTCTCTCTTGTTTTATTAGACAATCAGAAGACATTTAGCACCTTTAACAGTCTGCCTAGAAATCTTAGCTAGAACATTTCAGTTAATAGATACTTTTATATTTCCCATGTCATTGCATGTAACAGTGTTGCTGAACTTTCTGTCACTGCAGGCCAAGGTCCTACAGCTCCTAATATGTCTGTCTTCATTTGAAGCTCTTACTGATTCTCTCCTCAAGGGTTATTAGGATTTTGCTGTTTTTTAAAGGCCATTTTAACTTTTTTCATGCTCTTTGGCCCAAAAGCCACTTCTATATATTTTAGCATTTCTCCTCTGTCAGGTACCAGAACATCTTCCAGTAATCATTATTGTGTAGGATATCAGTACCAACCTTAGTGAATCAAACACCACATATTTCACTGTCACATAATGGGAAGGATTGGCTTTGTTAGCTAGGTGGTTCTTAACTTTGATTCTCTCAGGAAGCTGCAGTCAGATAGTGGCTGGGGCTGGGAAGTTCTGAAATCTCTCCAAATTACACAGCAGAGCTAGGGAATGAAAGACAGTTAAGGGCAGGAATAAGTGGGATTGCTTGAGTACTTCTCTCTCTCATGTAGCCTTTGCATATGGGTCTCTCCAGAGCCAAATGAAAACCACGTTGATTTCTAAAACCTAAATCAGAAGATATCAAGTGTAACTTCCGCTACATTCTATTTGTTAAAGCAGTCACGAGGTCTGCCCACATTAAAGACAAGGAGAAATTGGTACCATTTCTTGATAAGATAGTGGCAAATTCCTGGGACAGGGTAAGGAACAGGACTATTTGGAGGCCATTTTTTGAAGTAATATACATTCTTTCAATATACATTCTTTCAATATATATACTTGAAATATATATATATATATATATATATATATATATAAATTTTTAAGCTCATGTCCTAGCTTTCATGTCTCCAACCTTTGTCTTTATATCATATTATTATATTGTATATCAATGCAACAGGATTTTTATCCCTATATTATTATAACTTATTCTTGAGAATTTTGTGGAGTATAAATCTCTCTTCATCACCCCTATATTTGCTTTTATAAAATAATTGCATGTAATAGATTCTTACATTTTAGTAACATTAACTTTAGGAAATTTTATGCCTTCGGATGAAGGCAATGAAGACCAATATTTTTTTCCTCAGTAACCAACACCATCTGAGGTCCTCAACATATTTGCTTTCTGCCACATATTTTTCCATGGCATTGAAATATGGCTCTAATTTTTTGCTTTTCCTATTTTTCCTTTATTTCTACCCTGACAGCTTTCTTTAGTTTGTAACATTTTAGCCTACTTTTTATTCTGCTTGTTTCACTTTTCTCCTTTGTGTAGTGTTATCACTGCTGATTGGATCAGAGCAGTGTGCCTTGATTTATTTTCCATTTTGATTGCTTGCTTTAAGGGCAAGCATTTGTTCTGATTACATACTTCATTATATCTGGATTTATGAATATTCTCTGGAGCAAGAAAAATGAAGTAAATGAGAGTTCATCTGTTCAGACAAATTTGGCTTCTCTCCACCATTCTAAGTAGTATAATTCCACTCTAGAAGTATCTCCATTCACTCCTATTCCTCCCTAAGACTTTCTTCCATATGGCTCATCTTTCTGATGTTTCACTTTGAAATTTAATTTGATATATGCATCGGGGATGAACATCATACAATTGCCTTACCTACACAGGAGCTAAAAATATTATCACCTTGAATCTCATCAGATAAAGCTTGATGTGTTTATCTAATATCTCCTTTCAAATTTGTCAGTTTTTTGTAACAATAATATGTTGTTGTTCCAGGCTTCACAATTGTTTATATTAACTCTGGTTTTAGTTTTAAGAGGCAAAGATTCAATGTCTTCTTGGTTCTGAATTTTCCTTCAAAGAAAAAATGCTCAACTTGATTTTTAAGCCCTCACCGATTTTCTTCCATGTAATCACTTTGGCTCCCAATAACCCTACTGACAATTTAATTTGCTTCCACCATCTTAATTCTACCTTGAATAGTATGTGGTTTTGTATATAAATCATTTTGCAGGCACAAATTTTATATCACTACTTTTAGATTTTGTGTTTATAATTTCATTCAGGTTTAACTTTTTCTCAATCAAAAAATTGTTATACTCTGAGACTTCCGGCCAAGATGGAGGCGTAGGCAGACACACTGTGCCTCCTCTCACAACCAAAATTAAGGACAACAAATATTTAGAAACAAGAAAACAACCAGAACTTACAAAAAATTGAACTGTACGGAAGTCCAACAACCATTCATCCAGACTGGTAAGAGGGGCGGAGTCGCGGCAGGAAAAAGTGGAGGTGCGGACCCGGGAACGGAAGCAACAGCAGCTGGCAGTTCCCAGGTGCACAGGCGGCAGCTGGCAGACAGCGGGCACAGGGGGGCAACTGTGCAGACCCAGTGAGGCTGCACAAGGCAGCTGGCTGACCAGGTGGTCCCACATTCACGCACACAGACGGTCCAGGCAGAGGGGAAGTGACGGAAGGGACTGAATCCAGGAGAGAGCGGAGCAGGCGCCATTGTTCCCTCTCGGACCCCGCCCCCACATACAGCATCACAACCCAGCGACTGGGCTGCCCCGCCCTGGGGAACACCTAAGGCTCCACCCCTCATACGTAATAGCCGAGACCAGACTAAAACCAAAACAAAACAAAAAAAAGCCACCAAAAATGGCTCAAACCGGGGAACAAATGAAAGCTCCAGAGCCAATTCCTCTAAGCCGTGAAGAGATAGCCAACCTATCAGATGCACAGTTCAAAGCACTGGTCATCAAGATGCTCACAGAATTGGTTAATTTTGCTCACAAATTAGGTAAAAAAATGCAGGCTACAATACATGAAATGAAGGAAGATGCATGGGGAACTGATAGTGATGGAAGGAAAACTGGGACTCAAATCAATGGAGTGGACCAGAAGGAAGAATCTAACAACCAAACAGAAAACAAGGAAGAAACAAGAATTCAAAAAAAAATGAGGAGAGGCTTAGGAACCTCCGGGACATCGTTAAACGTCCCAACATCCAAATTATAGGGGTACCAGAAGGGGAAGAAGAAGAGCAACAAGTGGAAAACTTATTTGAACAAATAATAAAGGAGAACTTCCCCAATCTGGCAAAGGAAATAGACTACCAGGACATCCAGGAAGCTCAGAAAGTCCCAAAGAAGTTGGACCCAAGGAGGAATACACCAAGGCACATCGTAATTACATTAGCCAAGATTAAAATGAAGGAGAGAATTCTGGAAGCAGCAAGGGATAAGGGGACAGTCACCTACAAGGGAGTTCCCATCAGACTGTCAGCTGATTTCTCAAAAGAGACCTTCCAGGCAAGAAGGGGCTGGAAAGAAATATTTGAAATCTTGAAAAACAGGAACCTACATCCAAAATTGCTCTATCCAGCAAAGCTGTCATTTAGAATGGAAGGGAAGATAAAGTGCTTCTCAGATAAGGTCAAATTCAAGGAGTTCATCATCACCAAGCCCTTATTATATGAAATGTTAAAGGGACTTATCTAAGAAAAAGAAGATAAAACTATGACAGTGAAAAGACAGCAAACTCACAGATATTAACAATCACACCTAAAACAAAAGCAAACTAAGCAAACAGCTAGAACAGGAACAGAACCACAGAAATGGAGATCATATGGAGGGTTAGCAACAGAGGAGTGGGAGGAGGAGAGAGGGGGAAAAGGTACAGAGAATGAGTAACATAGTGGGTACAAAATAAACAGGGGAGGGCAAGAATAGTGTGGGAAACGTAGAAGCTAAAGAACTTATGACACATGGACATGAACTAAAGGGGGGAATGTGGGTGGGAGGGGGTGTGCAGGGTGGAGGGGAATGATGGGGAGAAATGGGACAACTGTAATAGCATAATCAGTAAAATATATTTAAAAATAAAAATAAAAAAATTGTTATACTCTGTAAAATAAGGACATTTGGTTCTCTTTTATCTGTTTATTGGCATAGTCTTTGACTTTATCTCATTAAAATCATAATCAAAGTCCTACAATCTTGGTCAGGGCTTAGAGCATTTTATCCTTTCTTTCTGCATTTATACCTTGGTTGAAGAAAATATAAATGTCCATCCTCTTGGAAGTATTGAGAAGAAAGCTTCTATCTTTACCCCTTGATCTCAAATTATATGTATTTGATTGTGAAAGCTGGGGAAAAATGGTCATTAAACTTATGTGGTATAGCCTCCTTTGGTTCTATTTTTTTGGTATCTTCCTCTTTTTCAGCCTGAAATTATTCTCCAATTATTCTGCTTTTCCACAACAGAAGCAAGCAATTCTTCCTCTTCTCTCTATGTACGTGTATATAATTTCATTCCAGTGAAGAAGCTGTCAAAAGTCAATTTTGTACCTGAATCATGTTATGTTCCTTACTTCAATTATAGCAACAAATATCTTGATCCTTATATCCTTCCTCTGTTTCTCAATTTGGCATCCCCCAGAACTCCCACAGAACATTTTAATGAAAATAAATTTCTTCACATCATTAAATGTCTACACATTATTTTTAAAGTCTATGGTCTTCACAGATTTTTATTATAAGTACAGAAGGTATCCAAGCTGTTAAACTGTTTTAAAGAGAAGGGAACTGAGACATGAGAGATGAAATAACATACCAAAGTTTACATGGATGCTAAATTGCACAGCTCTGGCAAGAACCAAGATCTGGCAATGTAAAACTACATGCCAGGAAAATTGAAAACCCTTAAAATGCATTCAGGTAATTGAGTTGAAGAGTATAGTGAATTAGCCCTGGAAATCTGATTATTCATAGTTCCTCAGGTAGTAGCTGTCAAGATGTTTGACACTTTTGCCATTAGAGAGCTCTCTTGCCCTTAGCAATCCCAAGGCTCCATGTCTCTCTAGACCAAGGACACTCATGCAAATAACCCACTTAACGTAAAACAGGAAACTTTTGACCATTGTGTTCATAGGAAATGTGAAGAAACTGAAGTAGAGAAGCATGAGCTAATCACCACTTTAGCTGTCTGAGCTGCTAAGAATCCTTCACAGTGCTAATGAGGTTTAACACTCTTTTTTCTTTGTTATTTGTCTCGCTTGTTCTACATTAGTAACTCTTTTTTACCCCATTTAGAGAGGCTTGGAAATTGCTTGATGAAGCAGCTATCCATTCTGGTAAAAGTTCTTTCATGATTTGATTTCTGGCTGTGTAATTTTGCTTTCATGGTTCTCCATTCAGCTCAATAATCAGAAAGGTCATGAGACTAGCTCTTTCTAGGCAGTATTACAAAGCTAACACAATGCTGGAAATAGATTTCATCATGTTTCACTGATACAATGACTCAACAACACTATTCTGTTGAATAAAGACAATTATATGTGTTTTCCGAAAAAGCACATAAAATAATTAATGGACTGGAGATGGCCAGAAATGGGCAAAGATGAGAGTTTATTATGAACAATTAATTGACCAAAGATACATATATTTCCACTTTGTTTAGAAACTTCTGTTTTTCATGGCTTAATGTTTAGAAATGTGTGGGATGTGTAGTTGTCAAGCAGCTGTGAAGAGCATCTGCTAAGTGAAAAGTGCAGAAATGAACATGAGAAAGTAAATTGAACACCTAATTCAGTTACAAGGAATTGGCTCCACACACATGTAGGGGCTGGCTAAGCTGTCTCTAGGGCTTTTGTCCAATGCTGGAGCTTGACCCTTCTTGTGAAGGCATTCAGGAAGTGATGATGGCTGTGATGTGGAGAAGATCAAGGGCAGGCTGGAATCCACAAGCATGATCTGGAACCATACAGGGACAGATTGAAGCCCACATTGTTTCTTATTGCTTCTGTCCTGGGTAACAAGGGTTATCCTGCAGAAGCTGGCATCATTTGTCAAGTAATGCACACACAACTAGCTGAGAAGTCAGAGAAATCAAAGGAAGATCTGGAGAAGGGAGGGGCAGTTGCAGGCTCAGCTGCTGCTTCATGCTGATGCAGGTGCATAATTAGTTCAACAAAAAATAATGTGAACTACAAATATGGCTGCCCATTCTCTTCTGCCCTCCAAATCTCACATGAATCACTTTTGTGGCCCTTTCAGGAAAGAAACAAAAGAAAAGGAATCTGGAAAATGTATCTTAGCTTAGTCAAGTGTATGTATTACAAAGTCAACCTAACACTCTTTATTCCCAAAATGGGCATGCCTCTTTCATTAAACTATTAGTGTGGGATGTTAAGACAATCTAGTCAGCACCAAACCTGGGTTTTGATTTTGTAGTTACTTTCTGTCCACCACATTATTTCATATGTTCCAGAGGTGAACTGCTCTTACTTTGGGCTTAGTGTATTTCAAGACCATTTGTTTAAAAAGACTTATTTTTGGTCTAAATGCTTCTCTACATTTCTCAAAATTACATGACCATTTATGGCCATTTATGTGTATGGGTCTATATCTGCATTTTCTCTTCTGTTTCATTGTTCCATGTCTATCCTTTCATCAATTCTACAGTCTTGATTGATTACTTAGTTCTTTTTCAAAGTTATTTTAACTATTCTTCCTTTTTCTTATGCATTTTTAAATTAGCTTCTTGACATTTACAAAAATACCTATAACATTTTACAGTGAATTGATATACGAGTTTGGTAAGATTTGATATCTTAATATTGATACTTACAGTACATAAATATGGTATATCTCTACATTTTTAAGCCTTAATTCTTCCATAAAGGGTTTACAGTTTTTAACCATAAAAATATTTTGTTAGATTTATACTCAATGATTTTAGAGGGGGTTGGTACTATTGTTAATTGTACTATCTTATTTTTTATTTCAATTTCCAATTGTGATAGTATACAGATATAACATGGAGTTTAGTAAATTGATTTTTTTATCCTGTGATTTTGCATAACAGTTGGGATATTCTGTGAAGATAATCATGGCATCTGCAAAAAGAGATAGTTCTATTTCTACCTTTCTAATTTGTGTGCCTCATATTTTCTTTTGTTTCTCATTTCACTAGCTAATTCTTTTAATACAAGGTTGAATTTAAAACGTAAGGGAAAAACGTGTTTCTGGGACATTTTTCCATGCTTGTTTGAAATGGCTTGGATGCACAACTGCCATGCCTATTGGATATGGTGCCCTGAATTTGTGTTTTCCAGCAGTGCTCACTCTGCCTGAAAATGAGAAAATCTAAAAACAGTTTCCTTGACTGGGCTTGTTGAACAAATCACATTCTTGATCTGATATTCTCATAGCATTTGCAGCTATGTTTAGATAAATAACTAAATGTACGTTGCCTTCCCAGCATCACCATCATACATTTGGTAAGATAACTGTTACTAGGGCTCCTTTTTATATATCCATTCATCGGATACTTATTAAGTGCCTATGATGCTGTGCTGGCCACTGGAAATACAAAAGACATACCCTGGAAACAAAGACACAAGGACAATAGATACATCAGCAAAGTTGCTTCACCATCGACAACTGAAGGGTATTTTTTAATCCTACAAACATGCTACCACTATCTGTTTCTTTGCTGAGTCATGGTATGGAGAGTAGAGATGGACGTCTTTGTTTCAGAGGGAAACATACCATGATGCTCATGAGTAACACAGATATTATTTTTCCACACTTCAAATTGTGCACTTAAGATGTGAAACTGAGTTAGAAATCTCAAGATTTTCTACTTGAGAGACAGCACAAGCATTAAACAGATTTTATATCTTGGTAAATAAGGGGCTGGCAGGCTCTATTCTTTTCCTTTACACTGAGAGCAGACATTTCTAATAAAGTACACGTATGTATTTTCCCCTTCCCAGTAAACTGCCCCCAAGCTGTCACTACCAGCCATTAGGTTCTCAGTGGGGGACGAAACTTTCCTTTATTTCTCTCAGAGTAACTGTGCCTACTGGTATAGTAGAGAGAAATGTCTTATTTGCAATCTCCCTGAAATGTTCTGGAAGATAGATAATAACACTTTTCCATAAAAGTAATTGAGCTGACTTTTGGTTTGGTTTTTAAAATTTCTAGGGGCTATATTTGAGCTGTTACTCAGTGTCTCATCACTCTATCCTAACTAAGCTTAAGATTGAATTCTAAGTAAACTCTCTTTGTCTTTCTCTGATAAATAGTAGAGTTATAATATTATTGTCTGTATATTAAGTGTTTCCAGTATTCAAAGGATTTTTATGCCTCTGGTTATATTTGGTACTTTGTGCACATATCATTTCCTTAGAGACACCTTCTTTGATAACCCTGTGGGTGAAATATTTTCTATGCCTTTCTCTGCTGTGTTTTTCTTCAGAGGACATGGCATTCTATACATCCATTTGTTTAATTGTCTATTATTTTTCTTTGTCATTAGAATATACATTCAGGAACACAGAATTTTGTTTGCAAGTAAATGCAATGACTCACCTTCTGTAATCAGAGCTGTCAAATATTTTTAATGATTACTTGAAGTATGAAACAGTCATGGGAGACAGGCATGGCACAACCTTCATTGTGTTGTTGAGAAAGAAAATCAGCAAGGTCTCTTCACTTACTTCAAGTATACGCACCAAAGAAACAGCACACTCCCTCCATCTTTGCTGCCTTCTTTTTGGTTTGGACGCCTCCAAAGCTTAAGGTTATATCATACTTGTTTGTAGCTTATTCTTACTCAAATGAGGTTGTTAAGGAGATACAACCAAATAAAATCCAATACAGCTTAGTATTTAGGGAAAAAAAAAAACCTGATAGATAGAGAAATCTGGAAAGGATTCGGTGATTAACTTAACAGGAACCTAATCAACAAAACAAACAAACAAGCATAATATAAACAAATTCACTGAATTTGAGAACAGTCTGACAGTGACCAGAGGGGGAGGGGAGGGAATTTCAGGGGAAAAGGGGAACGGTTTAGAGCAACAAGTATAAAGGACTCATGGACAAAAACTATGGGGGTTGGAAATGGGAGGAAGGTGGGGAGGGCTGGGGTGGTGGGCTGGGGGCCGGGTAAAAGACAGAAAACTGTACAATATCAACAATTAAAAAATACTGATTAAAAAAAAAAAAAGAGAGAGACTAGCACTCTTATGACCAGCCTTGGCACAAAGGGCCTGTACAAAGGCACGAGGGACTCCTACAAGTTGCTGTCTGGAATGCTCATGGATTAGGACAGTTCTAAAACAAGCCTTTCAGAGACTTTCATTTAATCTTGATTACTCATCGATCAATTCTCCAAAATCAGTTTTTATTTTATTTGCATAACACCTATTATCACAAAAATCATTTCATTAAAATTATCCTTAATGACCATTTAAGGGAAGTAACTAAAAATAGATACATTTTCTTACTTTCTATTATCTACTTCAATCCCTGCAAGATTATCCCAAGCTCTCCTGCTTGAAAACAATCATTTTCATTTAAAGCAATTCATATTTCAATATTAAACTTGTGGAATTCTAAGAAATAATGATAAAAGAGGATTTTCACATATACTTAAGATTCATTGAAAATAGCGGCACATCCTCTTTTATGAATATGTAAAAAGTCATATGTTTTCCAGTTGCTTAAAGTTGCTAACATGTTTGACATTAATTTTTGAATTTCTGGCTCTATTGGAACTCTCAAGGACTCAGTTAAAAACAGGCAACTGAAGTTTTTTTTTTCTTTATCTTTAATCTGCTACTCTTAATACAACAAACTTTAAATAATCCGAAGAAGTACATAAATAAAGGGTTCATCCATGAACAGATCTCTTCTCTGACCAAACTCAATAGTCACACAACCTTATTTCTCTAAATCTGTCTAAAACACAAAATTAACCCAATATGGGCTTAAGCTCATTGTAATGACACCCAGATGCGCTGTGTACGGAGAGCTCTTTCAATTCCATTGCTTTCTTAGACATGGGAGAGGTGAGTGAATCACTAATGAGGCTTAAACTGTCTCTAACATATTCCCTTCCATTCTTTCTTTTGAACACTGAGAAAAAATAGTAAGTTGCTTGAGAAAAAAAAAATTTTCAAACTATACCCTGTGAACCACTTTCAGACAGTGATAAATGCTTCATTTACAGTGTGCACTGGCTTCCAAATTTTCAGAATAAAATACTGCTTGAAGAAACTTGAGTGTCCTTGTTCTTATACATTGACTTCAACAGAGACCAAAAACAGATTTTGAAGTTAGTAAATATCATCCTTTTTTTTGTACAAATTGTCCTATGTTCATTCCTTCATGGAGTTGTGGTTATAGGCCAAATCTCTAATGGAAAAAAAATATTTGTGCTTTCACTTACTTGGGCTCACAGGCTGCTGGGAACGACTTCACAGACATGTGAGTCTGGGGTAGTAATCACTTGGTTTGATTTTTAAATCAACTTTCCATAGGAGAAAAAAAAAATAAAACACACCAAAATAAATACCGACTGCATTCAAGTAATCTGCTTCTAAGGTATGCATGTGTTTCCTTTTCACAACCCTTAAGGGTATTTTAAGCATAACAACATTTTACATGCCCGGCAATATTTTTCTCTCATGTACTTTATTATATATGTCATTTCTAATGCATTTTCTGTTCTAATTACCAACTGTACACTCGAGTTAACTTTGAGTGATATTTTGCATTGTCCTAAAACCAAGCCTACCCACAAATGACAAATATATAACACAACCCACAAAATTCTTATGAACAAGATCCAAATTCAGCTTCTAAAACAAACACAAATGGAAATTCCAAAAATACTTTGAGCCAAAGTGACATTACTCATGTGCAAAAATATATACACACCAAGAAATTCATAAAAATGCAGGAAGAATCTCTTTATTCAATTGCTTTTCAGCAATCTCAAACCTCTGAAAATCCAGCCCAACAAACATTTATTTCTTCTCCCAGTGCTAGGAGAAAGTCTAAGTAGCAAATATAGAGTCCCAACTTTCAAAAAGTTTAAAGTTTAGCCAAGAGATAAACATCAAAGATACACATTATATAAATGATTATAAAATGATTATTCACTAGTATCATATTTCTAGTTACTTGATATATGTGGCCCTGGGCAAGCTATTTAAATTGGGTGACTGTCAGTTTTCATATATGTAAAGCAGAAATTATAAAACATAGTTAGCAAGATTTGCATTAAGATTAAAGATATGTGTAAAATATTTGATATATGGTAGACACTCATCAAAGTGTTAAAACATTTTATTAGTAGCTGTATTTTTAAGTATTGGGGAGAATCATTAGTCACTGTTAGATAGTTTAATAGAAAATATGTATTGTAATATCTTCCTATAATTGCAATAATTAGTAAAAATATACTTTTTGATTTTATAGTAATATTTAATAATTAACATTCCATAGTCTACATGATCCAGAGCCCATATAAACACCCTCACTCTGCTGCTTACTCTAGGCCACAGACTGAAAATTTTCTGTGTGAAAAAGGAGCCTGATCAAACCAAAAGCCTGTACTCTGGTCTTCTTTGGTGAAGCTCATTATAATCTAAATACAATTTAAAATAATTGCCCATTTTGAGGGAACTAGTGGTACCTGGATGATACATGCTTAAATTTATTATTCTTTTCTTTTTTTACCCATGCTTAGACCCACAAAATTTCTTTATTAATAAAGCTTGTCACTGGGTTGAAAACACTGGCCGAAACATGACTTCACCGATGCTCTACCTTATAACGTCAGCTGTCCTTTCCACATCAGCTATTAAGAACCACACCTAAAACAAAAGCAAACTAAGCAAACAGCTAGAACAGGAACAGAACCACAGAAATGGAGATCACATGGAGGGTTAGCAACAGGGGCATGGGAGGAGGAGAGAGGGGGAAAAGGTACAGAGAATGAGTAGCATAGATAGTGGGTAGAAAATAGATAGGGGGAGGGTAAGAATAGTATGGGAAATGTAGAAGCTAAAGAACTTATGACACATGGACATGAACTAAAGCGGGGAATGTGGGTGGGAGGGGGTGTGCAGGGTGGAGGGAAATGATGGGGGAGAAATGGGACAACTGTAATAGCATAATCAATAAAATATATTTTAAAAAAAAGATTTTACATTAGTAGAAAATTTCAAGCATTTTCTGAACTACTTGACCAGTTTCTTAGCATAATATATGTGAAATATTATTTGAAATCATCTTACTTTCCTACATTAAAGGCAGCCTGATACTGCTGTCCTGTCTCATAATTATTTCCTGGACATTGCTCACTCTAAACTTTACTTTCATTTCCCAATGCTAGAGCATGTTTCATGCAATCAACAGTTTGTCTTTCAATTGACTTCAGCATCAGCTTCTCTGGAACCAATAGCCTCTATATTTGGGTAGCTACATTTCCATTAAGTCTTTTGTTCCTGAGAATGTACATTCCTGATCCAATTGCATATTCTCACAGACTCTGTCTATCTATAAATATATACTTAAAATAAATACATACTTTAAAAGTATATGCATATGTGTTATATATGTATAAAAATAATATATGTATATATTTAAAAACCTATATAATATAATAAAATATAAATACTTTTTAAAATCTCCCTAGGGACTAGCCTATAAATATGCACATATTTACCTATAGTTTATATTTTAAGTCAAACTATCCTAAACACATCCTACCAATTTGATAGATATGTGTAAATTACATAAGTCTGGTGTTAGTAAGTAGGTAACACAAGTCTTCTTTCCTGGCTGAAGCTCCCAGTGACAGTCAAAAAATAACAAGTTAACTTTACGTAAGTTGTCCCTCTTGCATGCAACACAGAATGAATACTGTCTAAAATGTTAGAAGCTTCTCTCAGATTCTAAAAAAGTACCTGGAAAGCGAGAGTGATGAAAAATTTAAAATAACAAAAATAAGAAAATTGAAAGAATTAGTTCAACCAAATGATCTAAGTGTATGTGTTGGGACTAAGACTTCTAGATCGTGTGGTAGCTGAGCTTTTTAACCCAACAGTGGGAGTATGAATCAAGACAGTAATTTTATTTTAAATGTCAAAAATATACAGTGCTAATGCCAGTTATCACAGCAGTGGTCATAGAAACTTTGCACTTCAAAAATGCAGCTCCACACTCTGTAACATCTGTGAGTATAACTTGCGGACTTTCACTTGCTCACACCCCTCTATGTTTTAACCTCCTTTTATTTGTTTCCAACTAATCACTCCTAAGAAAGGGCCATCTGCTGGTCTCTTTCTAATGGTCTCAAGATAACCAAATTTGGTCATTTCACAAGTCAATTGAAAAATTTTTATTGAATACATTCTATGGTCCAGGGTTCTGACTGCAGAGTCAAACAGGGCAAGGATTCTCACTCTAAAAATACCCCTATTTAAGGAGGAACATAAAAACATGTAAATATTTATGATTCAAATCAATGTGTTGTGTTTTGATGCCAGTATAACATCCTATGAGACTCTAGAGGAATATCAATCAAGCAAAAAAAGAATCTGGAGAATTTCACTGAAGATTTTGAATTTAAGGTACACTCTTGTAGAATATATTGTTTTTAGCAAATTGGCATCAGGAGTCACCTCAGAAACTTCTGGTAAGAAAAAAAAAGTTCCATAAAAATTTTCTAGAGCTAAACACGTTCTGTCTTTTCAAACCAATCACAGCCATATGTTAAAAAACACTATATTTTTAAGTAGTAAGTCTGAGAGTTCTAGAATTACCCTTACTAGAAACAAATGAGAGAAGACATATTCTTTTAAAATACAGACTATTAAAGATAACTGTTAAAGAGAATTCTCCAAAAAATAGAACCAGTAAAATATAAGAATCTCTCCCTCTCTTTCTCTCTCTCTATGTATGTATATGCAGATATATACACATATAATTCCAAAATTGATTTATTTTTATTATTAAAGACATTTTTATTTAAATGTGTTTATTTTTATAAATAAATTCTGTGTATATGTGTGTGTGTATGTGTGTGTGTGTGTGTGTATTTTGGGGTCATATATACATGACCCCAAAAAACCTGGAATGTTTTTATTAAAAAATTATGTATTTATTCTTACATATTTAAAGTTCAGTCCCCTTCCAAATACTCTCCATTCGATGCAATACACCTCATGAGATGTTTTCTCTACTACTCAAAGCAGTTTTTGAACTCATCAATTTTATGTGTTTTAGTGTTTCTGTCATTTTTTTTGTTTGTTTCACCTCTTTCACATCAGGCAAAACATTTCTCTCTGAGGACGTTTTTCATTTGGGGAAACAAAAAATTGTCACTCAGGGCAAGGAAGGGAACATAGGGAGGGTGGAACATAAGGGCCATGATGTTTTTGGTCAAAAACTGCTGAACACTAACATGCTGTGGGCAGGTGTGCTCGTAAACCACCCATCATGAAACGGGCAAACGTATTGAAAGAGTCCAAAAAAATTCCCTGAAGCTGAAAGAAGACTCTCACAATAACGCCAGCTGGTGCACTGATACAGGTGGGTTCCTAGAACAGCATTCACCTAGCGGGGGAAGCCTGTACTACAAGGGTATACCTAGGCCCATTCAAGTTGACCCATAAACATTGCACTCTGTCAGTAAGCATGGGGTAATCTGAACAACCCAAATACTGTTAACAAAATCTTTACTCCAATAATCTTCTATGTCCATGGTTTACTGGTAAATTGTACTTAAGAAATAGTACTAATTTTACACAAATTCTTCCAGAAAATTTAAGAGGCAGATACATTTACTAACTCATTCTAAAGGTTAGCATACTCTGATATCAAAACTAGGCCAAGATAAGAAATTAAAATTACAGACCAATACCAAGTACCAATGCAAAATTTCTTAATACACTTTTGAAAGTCATATAAGACATTACATAAAATGGATACTGTATCAATTCCAAGTAAATTTTATCCCAGAAATACAAGTTTGTTTAACATTTGAAAATTAATGTAATTTGCTATGTTAGTAGGCCAAAAAGAAATATTATTATGTGATTAGCTCAACATAAGCAGAAAAAATCATTAGACTAGATCCAATATTTCCTCATGCAAATGCTTAGTAAGCAAAAAAATAAATAAAAGGAACTTTTCAATACGATAAAATATACCTTTGAAAAACAATTTGCTTATACTTAATATGAACGACAGAATCCTCCTTTTCTAAGGTCAGGAATATGGTAAAGATGACTTTTCTAACCATTTTCTTAACATTATGAGATTTTAGGTAGTAATAAGAAATATAAATAAAATCTCCTGAGTTGGAAAAGAATAAATAAAAACTTTAGTAATAATCAGACAAAATGATCAATTATTTAGAAAAGTCTATAATATTTACCAAAATGTTACTGTAACTAATAACCAAGTTTATCATGGTGGTAGAGAAATTGAAATTTTAAAAATACTAGTTTATGATACTATACAAATGCAATATACTAAGAGATATAGCTGATAAAACATTTATAAGACCTATACTGAAAACTACAAAGCATTGTTTATAAAAATGACCTAAGATAAATGGGGAAATTTATCAGGTATATTAATTGCAAGAATCAATATTGTTATAATGTCGACAATTCCAAAATTGACCTATGAATCCAATGAAAATACAAGATTAGAAATTAGCAAAGTGATTCTAGAATTGGCATAAAAATATAAAGGAACTAGAATAGCTAAACCAAATTTAAAAAGGACAAACACGGAGAAAGTGAGATTATTATAAACCTATAATAATTAAAAGAGTATATAATTATGTTTAAAATCAAGGATCAGGAGAAAATTTTTGCTGGTGATGGATATGTTCATTTTATTTAAGATGGAGATTATTTCATGGATGTTTACATATATGTACAATTTAAATATAATTTTTTGTATGTTGATCATACTTCAATAAATCTGTAAAACCCTATGAGCACATGAATATATTTTTCAGGCCTTCTTGGAAGCTTTGGAAAAGTACAGTTAAAATGAGATCTTCTGAAACTTTAATTCCTTAGATTTAGTATAAACTTATAATGCTTATGTAATACATCTAGACATACAGTGACCAATATCTTGTTCCTCACGTTAGATAAGCATTTCAGCATAGAGTTCTGTGAAGACAGCACCGTTTTAATGCTTGCGGCTTTACCACAATATTTATGACTGTGTGTCCAGAGAGATACTCAAATGATTGAATGAATGAATCAGCTTATCTCTCATATTAACCAATAAATGCTTGGCTATAAGAAATCCACTTATTTATCAACACATAATTAAACTCCTTTAAAGAGAATAGGCATAGCTAAATGATTTTCTACATCATAAATATTAGAGAACCTGGAGATCCATTTTTTCTAGTTTCTATCCTCTTAATATATCCATAAAGAACCTATGAAAAGGAGCTTAGCTTAGGCTAAGAAAAATGTCAAACATTAGATATATAGAATAAATCGATTTTTTTGAAGAAGTAAAATTTTAAAAGAAGGAAAAAAATAGCTAACACTACTAGAATGACTATCTTCTTTTCCCTTTTATAGTCACCCAGTAAAACTAGGAAGTCACAAAACTAAATATCTTGACATCTTCAATAAGATTACCTGAGACAGTTTAGACTTCCGGCCAAGATGGAAGCATAGGTGGACACACTGTGCCTCCTCTCACAACCAAAATTAAGGACAGCAAATATTTAGAAACAAGAAAACAACAGAGCTAATAGAAAATTGAACTGTACGGAAGTCCAACAACCACTCATCCAGACCGGTAAGAGGGGCGGAGTTGCGGCAGGAAAGAGTGGAGGTGCAGACCCAGGTATGCAGGCAGCAGTGGCTGGCATTTGCCAAGTGTGCAGGCGGCTGGCAGACCCCAGGCGCACAGGGTGGCAATGGTGCAGACCCAGTGAGGCCGAGAAAGGTGGCTGGCTGACCAGTTGGTCCCACATTCGTACTCGCAGATAATCCAGGTGAAGGGGAAGCGGCAGAAGGCACTGGAATCCAGGAGAGAGCGGAGCAGGCACCATTGTTTCCTCTCAGACCCCGCCCCCACATACAGCGTCACAACCCAGCGACTGGGCTGCCCCGCACTGGAGAACATCTAAGGCTCCACCCATAACTACGTAACAGCAGCGACCAGACCAAAAACAAAACAAAACTAAACAAAAACCACCAAAAATGGTTCAAACTGGAGAGCAAATGAAAGCTCCAAAGCCAATTCCTCTGAGCAATGAAGAGATAGCCAACCTATCAGATGCACAGTTCAAAGCCCTGGTTATCAGGATGCTCACAGAATTGGTTGATTTTGCTCACAAATTAGATGAAAAGATACAGGCTACAATAAGTGAATTGAAGGAAGACACATGGGGAACCAATAGAGATGGGAGAAAAACTGGGACTTAAATCAATGGAGTGGACCAGAAGGAAAGAAGAAACAACCAAACAGAAAACAAGGAAGAAACAAGAATTCAAAAAAATGAGGAGAGGCTTAGGAACCTCTGGGACATCTTTAAATGTCCCAACATCCAAATTATAGGGGTACCAGAAGGGGAAGAAGAAGAGCAACAAGTGGAAAACTTATTTGAACAAATAATAAAGAAGAACTTCCCCAATCTGGCAAAGGAAATAGACTTCCAGGAAGTCCAGGAAACTCAGAGAGTCCCAGAGAAGCTGGACCCAAGGAGGAACATACCAAGGCACATCATCATTACATTAGCCACGATTAAAATGCAGAGAATTCTAGAAGCAGCAAGGGATAAGGGGACAATCACCTACAAAGGAGTTCCCATCAGACTGTCAGATGATTTCTCAAAAGAGGCCTTACAGGCAAGAAGGGGCTGGAAAGAAGTATTCCAAGTCATGAAAGTCAAGGACCTACATCCAAAATTGCTCTATCCAGCAAAGCTTTCATTTAGAATGGAAGGGAAGATAAAGTGCTTCTCAGATAAGGTCAAGTTAAAGGAGTTCATCATCACCAAGCCCTTATTATATGAAATGTTAAAGGGACTTATCTAAGAAAAAGAAGATAAAAATATGACAGTGAAAAGACAGCAAACTCACAGCTATTAACAACCATACCTAAAACAAAAGCAAACAACTAGAACAGGAACAAAACCACAGAAATGGAGATCATATGGAGGGTTTGCAACAGAGGAGTGGGAGGAGGAGAGGCAGGGAAAGGTACAGAGAATAAGTAGCATAGATGGTGGGTAGAAAATAGACAGGGGGAGGGCAAGAATAGTGTGGGAAATGTAGAAGCTAAAAAACTTATGACACATGGACATGAACTAAAGGGAGGAATGTGGGTGGGAGAGGATGTGCAGGGTGGAGGGGAATGATGGGGGAGAAATGGGACAACTGTAATAGCATAATCAATAAAATATATTTTAAAAAATTACCTGAGACAGTTTAGAATATAAAGGCTTAGGAATAATAAATAAATTCATCAGGTCTTGGTGGATTAAATGGTAAAGCTGCAACTTGAATTAAGAACTTGTTGGTTCCAAATTCATTCATGATCATTTCTTGAATCATACATGTTAGTTCGGGGCAACATATGTAGGACATATTTTTTCAATCCTATGATAAATGGTTTTTAATCTTAGTCTACTAACAACAACTTATAAATGGCAGTGTTCTGGTTTTGCTTTTTTTTTTTTTTTTTTTTTTTAACTTTTAAGGGCTTTTACTTATTAGGAAAGTACAAAGCATTTTTTTTTTTAAAATACCCATTAGGCAGTGACTTATGACCACTTTCCTTTGTACGTTGTTGACACTTAAGTCTTGGAATGAGATCAGTGCAACATTTCACATTGAGACAGAACAGGGAAGAAAAAAGAAGGCAGAAGGTGACTGGGTGGTGGGGGAGGGACGAGGACTGAGGACACCAGGCAGAGAAATGACGTGACTCTGGAAGTACAGAAGGATAAATCAAAAAGAGAATGAGGAAAAGCAGGTCCAGGACAATTGGGCACATTCACAAGTTTTTAAAGAAGGTCACCTTAAAAAGTTAAATATGACATACTGACGTAGGATTGATCTATAACAAATATGAATTTAACTTTTCCCCCCTCAAACTACTAAGAAAAGCAGACAATTGAGTGAGGAGACATAGAAAAGAGTATATTTCTCAAGAGTAAATGAAGGTTGTGCTTGAAATTAAGATCAATCCAGCATCAGTGATCAAAGAGACTAGGGAGCCCCAGCCCTGGCAGGGGCCTGGAGAAGGAGATGCCCTGGAGCTTACATGCGTGCACTGTCTGCTGCATTCACACTCACAGGACGAGCAGTCCTGCAGAAAGGGGCCTAAGCCATCATCTAGTCAAGAATTATTTTGTATACGTGGAGAAACTGAGGTCCAGAGGCTCATACATTTCTATTTCTCTTTCCATTATAACACACTAATTTTTATTTATATCCAGGTTTAGCTTTCCCCTAAGTAGATATCGATAGATATAGCAATGGTATAGATATGTTATGTATAGGAAATTGATTTCATTTGTTTACTTTAACTAGTTATTTGATTCTGCAACAAAATACAAAGTAAGCGAGGATGAGAGTGGCATAATTCTTGCTTAAACACTATCTGATCCCTGTTTCCCCCAAACTTTTCAATTATTGAAGTTCTTTAACCCACTGCCAGCAGCCTGATAAAGCCAAAGGAAGAAGAGGTTAGGATCAACTAGTCCAATGAGTAAGAGATGGATAAATTTTCTACATGTAATACCTCAAATAGCATCCCCCTATTTCTATGGAGTTAATATTGATTTTCAAGTGAATTGTATTGTATGCCATTAAAAAGCCTTTTAAGCAGTATCCTGGATATAAATTATGAATACATACATAGACAAGCATGGGAGTCAGAGGTCTCATGATGTTTTACTCATTTGCTGTGTGACATTAGGGTTTTGCTTAATGTTTCTGTGCTGTGAGATTCACTCAGGATAATGAAAGAGATAATATCTACTGTCCACCCAACTCTGACATTCCATGATCTAGTATAAAATGATAATAAGTCATCCACAGCAACATGAAAGCCCTTCTTCTCACTGCCCAGGGCCTGCATCCTGGTCTCAAATTCAATTACCCCATCCACACTCCTTGACCCCTAGCCAACCACCTCCAAATACAAACAAATGTAGCACAAACTGTGTTCCACACTATGACCAGGGCTAGCATTCTCTATGCATAAAACTGGTAGTATGTGCTGGTCTTTGCTTATTTCATTAATGACTGTCAGATCATTGAAGGGGCAAATCACAATTGACTACCTAACCAAATACTATTTTGTATCTTCGTACTGTACTTGAGGACTTATAAAGAAATTTATTTCTACTTATTTATGAAGCTATTTAAAGATAGATCTTCATAATCATCATTGGCAACCCTATTGTAAAAAGAGGGAAATATATATAATCATTGGAAAATACCATAGCTTGCCATATATAATGTGCTCCTGTGTATAATGCACGCCTATGTTTTTAGCCTAAGCTTTCAAAAAAAAAATATTCATTTTAATGTTTAATTGAACTTTTTATTTATTTTTATTTAGAAACAAAATTGATTATTGTATTCCAGGGTATTGTTTTGCATACAGATATTATTATTGCTTTCTAGAGTTACACTTTTAAACCATAAGCATAGATAAAAGAATTAAAAACATTTATATAGATACAGAATTAATACTGTCCTTGTATAATGTGCATCCTTACTTTTCCTTCAAAAATTTGGGCAAAAAAGTACATTATACACTGCAAATTACGGTAGTCGATAAAAATCAGGAAATCAAGAATAAAAATTATTTTTGGCAAGACATTGCCATAACAGATTTTTTAATTCCCCCACAAATGTTAATCTAATATATTTTCACAAAATATCTGAAAGAACATCCCATATTTTGGTTGGCAAGATGAAGCTTGAATATTGCATATCTTCCTTTTCCTTAACGTTATTAAGTCAACAAACATTTATTGAGATCTAATATATGTAGATATCATACTCTGCACTAGAAATACAAGTGTGAATAAGTTAGAGTTTTTTTTCTTCAGGTTCAATCTATAGTAAAAGAGGCAAGACTCTAAATAGAAATCTGTACATGTTTAGGGCTAAAGTCAAGTCTTTTGTAAGGTGACACGGAAAACAGCATGGATGGCAGTTAACTCTGAGAGATGAGGACAATTTCGCAAAGAAACTGGTTTTGTTAAGGGAGATTTTCCCTAGAAAGAGTGGACATTTCCTTGGAGGGTAGGACAGACAGCATTCCAGATATGCTTCCACATCAGTCAGTCATTGGCTAAGGACCACCCTGATGGAAGTAAGGTAGTGAGTAAACTTTCAGGCCCTCCGTGGCCTTGCAAATGGCAAAGCAGCTCCAGTAGCATAAGAGCAATCCTCCCAAGGGCATCACAGATGTGGGTGTGAGAAGGAAAGCTGGTGAAAAGCATAAGGAAAGGAACTGAGCGTGAGGGGAGCTAGACACAGCACCAGTGGTGTCTGCTGCAATAGTCATTGTCGGTTTCAATGACAAGGTAGGCTTGCACCAAGACTTGAAAGTTGAGGGAGTCAAGCAGAAGTAAAAGAGGAGAGAATTTCAACGGCGAGGAGACCTAGAGCAAAGGCATGTCATGATTTAAATAAATCCACAAATTCTTTAATACTTTTTTCAAAAACTGGTTCTAAATTCCCTTTTTCTTTAGTATGGACTGGACTATATAATTTGCTGCTAATGAATCAAGTAAAACAGAAGTGATAAAGTGTCCTATCTGAAATGAGGGAATAGAAAACATCAAAGCTTTGTCTTGGTCTCCTTTAGGATCTGCCACTCTGAGTGAAGTCAGCTACCACGGCCCGAGGGCATCCCAACAGACATCCCCAGGGAGAGGCCCTTTGGTGGTGGACGTGGACCTCTTGCCTGCAGCCATGTGAACAGGCCATCCTGAAGCAGACGCTCCAGGCCTAGCCAAGCTTCCAGATGACTGAAGCCCTGGCCAACGTTCTGACTGCAAGGTCACGGGAAACACTGACTAGAGACACACATCCGAGCCTCTCTTAAAGTCCTGACCCGCAAAATCTATGAGATTATCTA
The DNA here is from genome assembly GCA_039655065.1 of Glossophaga mutica. Lineage (NCBI taxonomy): Eukaryota > Metazoa > Chordata > Mammalia > Chiroptera > Phyllostomidae > Glossophaga > Glossophaga mutica. Next base: position 29,940,087 of record CM077308.1, read on the forward strand.
AATTTGTTGCTCTAAACCACTGAGTTTTGGGGTAATTTTTTACACAGCAATAGATAATAAATACAGGCTTCAAGTGAGAGGCATGCCTAGCATGTTCAAGAAATATCAAATGGCTACTTTAAAATATCAAAGATTAATTTATTACCAGGAAAAAAGTTACAATTCTAGATTATTCTCAATTAACTATACGGCTTATAGACTTCTAATAATTTAGTCACGTATGCAAAGTCAATTTTTTCATATAAGTAACATAGTCACCAGTTCTGGCAGACCTGAATATTTTGCAGGGGGTGACCATTACTCAATTTATATTTGGTTAATACTTATTTGCACAAGACAGGGCATGCAACTGATGTCCTTGAGAGCTATTTTCTGCAAAGGCAAACAAGGCAATTGAGCTTCCTTTATTCTTTTCAATCCATTGTCTCTTGAAAACATAATATTGGGTTCACCAGGGTCTGATTAAAATGAACAGGCCTCGCCCTTGCTTGTGTGGCTCAGTGGATTGAGCACCAGCCTGTGAACTGAAAGGCTGCTGGCTTGATTGGCAGGATTCCCAGTCAGGGCACATTCCTGGGTTGCAGGCCAGGTCCCCAGTTAGGGGTGTGAGAGAGGCAACTGCTGGGTGTATCTCTGGCACATTGGTGTTTCTCTCCCTCTCTTTCTTCCTTCCTTTCCTTCATTCTAAAAACAAATAAATAAAATTTCTTAAAAAATAAAATAAAATGAACAGGTCTCAGCAAGCATGTTGCTAATTTCCTTGAAGAAAGAATAGCAAAGAGAGTGGGGTTTGAATACTTGATCTTTGTAGGTTTCATTTTTCTTTTTATTACACTTCTAATAACTAAAATAACTGTCCTAAAGTTGCCAATCAGAAGACAGAATGAAATTGTAAAAAATCTATCTTTTATTTCTATTAGCAAATGTCCACAAGATTCATTAACAAGGCAGAACAGTTGTGGAGGGCCAATGAGAAAGAAGGCAAAATCACGGTCTTGTGATATTAGAATATTATTTTATATATGAGAAGCCTAAAAAGATACCACTGATTTCATAATACAAATTAGAACATGCACAGCTCAGGCAAATCTCCATGAATTGAGAATTAGGGGTTAAAATGGTTGGAAAGCACTGCTTTAGAGAATGTGTGTGCTTAATCAAACACACACACACACACACACACACACACACGATGAAAGCCTTCTATAATTGCTTACATTTTTCTTAATTCTTCAGTATAGTAGGAAAAATTATAGTGCATCAGTTTAAGTATAGCAAAGCTCCAAGTCTCCGTGACAAGTGCAGCAAGATAAAATGTTTTTGTATAAGAGTCAGGCACTAAGATGAAAGAAAAGGTATGAACGTGTCTAAAAATCTTATGTACTAAATATGTATACCACACAGCTTGCACGTGAATGATTGTTGATTATATAAATGTAGTCAATTGAAGGGATAAGATGTTGTTAATGTGTACTTAGAATGTCTTGAAGACAGATTTCTAGCAGTATAATTCACGGAGGTAAAATTCAGCTCTCATGGAAGCATAGTTCTGAGAATTTTGTTAACTATGTACAGTCATATAAATACTACTACAGAAAAGATATAGAAATTTTCCATCAACTCAAGGAGTTCCCTTGTGCTTCTCTGCAATCAATCGACTCCCTCTCCTTCCATTTCTAGAAACTACTAATCTGTCTTCTTTCTCAACACTTATGCCTTTTTTAGAATATTTTATAAATAAAAGCATGCAGTATGTTGCTTCTGAGTCTAGCTTCTTTACCTAGCATAATGTTTTTGATATGAAATGCAGATTATTGCATGTAGGTTTTTTTTAAATTTTTACTGCTGAGTACTTTAATGTATGGAAATACCTCAATAGATTTAATAAAGCTGTACAAAGCATTTTCACACAACCTTTTTTTTTTAAAAAAATGACATACAATAAGTTGCTTACATTTAAGAAATACAGGCAAGTTTGCCCTTGGTATACATCCATGAAAACACCACAGATCAAGATTATGAAAATACATATGATCCTGAAAAATTTTCTGGTGCTCTTTTGTAGTGTCTCTCTTGCTTTTGTCCCATTTACAAGCATCAGCTACCTGCTTTCCCTGACTACAGAGACACTCGTGTTTTCAAGACTTTCATATAAATGGAATCATACAGTACATGGTATTTTCTTAACTAGTATTTCTTACTCGGCATAACTACTTTTAGATTCACCTATATGTTTATAGTTCATTCCATTTAATTACATGGTAGAATTCCTAGTATTTCATTGGATACATCTACCACAATTTGTTTATTCGTGCACTTCTTAAAGTGCATTTATGATATTTTCAATTTGGGGCTGTTACAAATAAAGGTGCTATAATATTTATGTACATGTATGTATATAAACATTTGCTTTCATCTTGAGAAAGTAAGTACTTAAGAGTAGATAAGCTAGATATATGGTTGGAGAATATTTAACTTTTCAGGAATTGCTGAACTGTTTTCCCAAGTGGTAGGATCACTTTCCATAACATTTGTTCGACTGTGAGAGTTCTAAGTCCGCCATGTCCTTGCCCAAACTAGATACGGTGAGACTTTTAAAGTTCATTCACACTTCTTTGTGTGTGGAAATATCTTTTTGTGGTTTTAATCTGCATTACCCTAATGATTAATGGTGTTACGCATTTTTCTCTTTTGTTTCTTTGCCATTCATATAAGTTCTTTGAGTCATTTAAATGTTTTATTTTTTTAATTGGATTGGTTTGTTGATGTTTTACTATTATTGTTGAGATTAGAAAGTTTTATATTTATTCGGGACAAAACTCTTTTATCAGATATATGATATGCAAATATTTTAATAAACATGCTTTACTCTGTATAAATATAGTCATTTCAATTATTTTGTGCTTGATGCTAATATGGTATATATTTTTATGTCCTTTTACTTTTACCATAATATATATTTTTACCTAAAGTGAATTTCACCCTGACTGGTGTGGCTCTGTTGGTTGGGCAAACCTTCCACAAAGTGAAAGGTTGTCAGTTTGATTCCCTATCAGGTCACACGCCTGAGTTGCAGGTTTGGTCCCCATGTGGGGTGCATATGAGAGGTAACCAATTAATGTTTCTCTCTCAACTTGATTTATTTCTTCTAAAAGCATAAAAGTATCATCTTTAAAAAGCCTCACATGAGCCTGGCTGGTGTAGCTCAGTGGACTGAGCATGGGCCTGAGAACCAAATGGTCGCTGGTTCAATTCCCAGTCAGGGCACACGCCTGGGTTGAAGGCCAGGTCCCCAGTAGGGGGTGCATGAGAAGTAACCACACATTGCTGTTTCTTTCTATCTCTTTCTCCCTCACTTCCCCTCTCTCTAAAAATAAATAAATAAAATCCTTTTTTAAAAAGCCCCAAAAGAAATCATCCTCGGGCCTTAATTGAAAAACCAAGAACAGTTGGCATTTCCATAATTTCAGATTTAGGCCAAGAATAAGGGTCTCATTCTTTGAATTGGACCATATACTCCTGATACCTTCAACCCAATACAAAGAGTCTGCTCTTGTCTTTTTTTAGATTTCATTTTAGAAATTGGTGAGTAAGCCCTTATACATAAGAATTTTAAAGGAACATTGAAGATTGAAGATTATCATTTCCAAAATTCTCATTCTATGCTCAAGGATAATTAAGATTATAGAGATCAATTTTCCCAGGGTCATGATTAATAAATGGTAAAATTTCCAATTTTAGACTCTTTCCAGTAAAATAATTATCTACTACAATTTTATCACCCATCTCTTTTATGTCACCTTCTGTCATGAAAAGGGAACTCTTTCTTTCATACAGGCAGCATCTTTTCTCATCAAATTGGGAAGAGCACAGTTCAAATACCAAGTAGTGACACCACTCTAGAAACTCATTATTGCTCTTTGTCCTAAATTTCCACATGGCAAGAGCTGTCATGGTTTGACAGCTGATAAAAAGCCTTACTTTTAACAAAGATTTTGATGGCATACAGGTTTTCAACCTTTTTTTTCTGATAATTTTCCAAATTGTGCAGGTAACAAGGAGTTATTCAATGTATTATTCATAATATAGTCTGGGGGGATCCAGCACAGAGAAACTGATCTTGCTACTTACTTAAGTGTTTTGTATGTGTGTCTAATGGCTTATTTTTTTAACCAGAGATAGTGCAAGATGGACTTCTTTGGCTAATGGTGCTTTGTTCTTGGATTATATATTTGCCTGTGCTGTAACCTAATGACAGATCTAAATTCATCCAATTACAGAAAAATGTGTGTCCAGTGGCTAGAAGAAAATTTTAAAAATGAAATAGCAGAATTTGGGGGCTCTCTTCAATTTTTCCATTCCTTAAAAACTATATTTTAGAAACTAATCTACCTGTATTCTAAGTCCTATATTCTAAGGACTGTTAGAAGTTGGGGATAAAAATATAAACATAAAATAACCTTGGCCTTCAAAACTGAGCCTAGCACTAAGAAGGTATGTGCCAGGCACCCATAGGAGCAGATAGTTGAAAGTGCACCCTGACCTGATTCTTGAGGATCACAGACAGAAAGACACATGGGATGATAAAGTAGGAATTATGTTTTATTCTTCTTCATTTTCTAAACTTTTTTATATAAGCTGCTACCTCCTATGAGAACTTCTATATGTATGATAATACAGGCTCGAAAATGCTGAGTGGAAGTTTACTGTCTCTGGGGCAGTGAGTAGAATGTATGTTCATGATACAGCCTTTCCTATAAGCTAGCCTTCAATCCCCACTCAGATGTCTGATCCAGTCCTTAAGAAACAGAAGTGCTGAGCTACCCATATGACCACCAGTCCTACAGGTGACACCAACATGGAGAAATAACAGGGAGACAACACAGGTAACTATCTTATTCACTCGGATCTTATTAATGCAGGTTCACCCAGCTTTTATTAGTGCAGATTTAATACAAACATATAATAACCTAACACCAATACTAATCACTCAGAAACAATCAGGAATAACATCACGTGAGAGAACTGGGGGATAATGAACCCAAGTCTCAGAGTCTTAGTCTGTGAGTCAAGGAGACAGCACAATGGGCAAGAGAGCTGTCAGTGTCTTGCAAGAAAGGATCTCTGGAGCTAGGTGGGGAGCGGGGCAGACAGAGTCCTCAGTCCAGCAGGGCAGAGCCTCTGGTGGCCGATGCCAAGGGATGTCAGCGTGGCATGGAACAGTACTCTAGTGTGTGGAGCTTGGCTGTCTCAGCAGTGGCCTGGAGCCTGCCTCAGTTATACCTTGAAATACCCAGATACCTCTGGGTCTCTTCCTGAGTGTCTTGGCACCCCTGATGACAACTGGGGAATTTTCCCAGGAGCCTTTGGGTGATACATGGCTGTTCTGATGGTACCCTTGATGGCAAGTGTGGAAGTTCCCCAGGAACCTATGTATGGGTGGTCCTGCTCTGCAGAGGTGCCTATTCTGGTCGCACATGCAGATATCTTAGGTGTGTCTCCTTGTCAGATGTGTCTAGTGTGACTTAGGTAGTTTTCCTCTTGAACCAAAGTTTCATGGCTGACTGGCAACCATCTTGGTTGACATGAGTGACTCCACTTTGATTTCTTTGCCTTATGCTGTCTTGACTGGACCAATGCCATTTTTTTGGTCCTGGTCTCCACAGGCAGTAATAGATTACTTAATCCAGAAGGAAGATTATGAATTGAGTCATAAGTATGTATTCAATTTCACCAAGTTTATAAAGAACAGAATTTCAACTCCATCCCAGAACAAGCTGGAAAGAGCTAGGAGTTTACTTAGTTCAGCTTCTTCATTTTATTGTTGATTAAACTGAAAGCCAGAGACATACTAAGACATAGCTGATATTCCATGAAGATTCTGAGATAGAGCTTGGATTGAGACTACAAAAGTATTTATGTGTTGATCATCTTTCTGTTATACAGTATTATAGCCATGCTTATGAAGAAAGGATGCTGATAGTTTTCTTGCCTTAAATCTTTCAGTAATGACTACTCACTATTTTGTTAAGAAAACTTGCATTTTTTTTTCCTGTGTCCAACTCTATCTAAGAGACTGGAAGTAAATCCTGCTAAGTGGGGAATTCTTTATCTTTTATCAATTATTTTCAGAAGAAACTACTAATAAAATTCGGTCAGTGTAATGTGGCAGGAAAACCTTCGTGAATGGCCTTTGGAAAAGCTTTTATTCCTGATTTTAAAAACAAAACAAACCATGGCTTATCACTCAGGGTTTCATCAGAGAAATAGACCAGTAAGATGTACATATGCGACTGATTGCAAAGAATCAGATTTCATAAATGTAAGAGCTGCCCAGGCAAATCCAAAAGCCATAGGGCCAGCTATCGGGAAGCACAGGCTGGAACCTCTCAGCTGGAGCTGATGTCGCAGCCCAGAGGTGAAATTTCTTCTTCCTCAGGTAATCCTTGGGTCTATTCCAGAAGACTTGCAATTGATTGAATGAGTCCCACTTTGATTATTCAGAATAATGTCCTTTTTAAAGGTAACTGATTGTAGATGATAATCACATCTATAAAACACCTACATAGTAATACCTAGAGTAATGTTGGATGGTAAAACTGGTACTGTAGCCCTGCCAAACTGACAAGAAAAACTGATTATCACCCATGGGGGAAGAAAACGTCTTCTTTTTCTGATGACTGTCTTCCTACAATGCCTGGGACTTGGCCAGTTATTCTGTAACCATGGGTTAGATTATACTGACACTCTGAAGATACCAGAAAAGGAACATGAAAAAAACCTGGATCCTCTACAATATTGTTAGTCCACTGATTTAACTAACCCAGGAGCCATTTTATAAGGTACTAAATCTTTTCTATTTAAGCCAAGTGAGTCATAATTCAGTGTTGTTGCAGCTAAGACCATCCAGTTATACCTCACTTTGTATCATCCAATTCAAACAAGCTCAAAAATAAGTTTAAAAATAAAAACACTTGTAAAATCATTAAGTATTTACATCAAAGTTTTTTGTTTATGTTTGTTCATTTTAATGAACTATACCTGTGCCCATATCAGGGAAATGAATGTGGACTCTTGCCTAATTTAAAAAGTCCACCTAACTTTCTGGTCTTAATTTAATTGTAGAATATCAGCATGCTTTGCAGCCAGTTATTTGATTAAGGAATGATGATTTGAGGTCTTTCATTAAATAGAATATTTGTCTTTGGGGATATCTTAATTAGCTAAGTCCAAAGGCCTTCCTGTTAGCATGTGAGCTGATTTTGAAGTTAAAGTAATGGTAAAGTTACGAGGAGTGTTAATCAGAAGTGAATGTGGGGAGTGACATCAGAGGAATGGCCTCGTTCTTTATCAGTTAAGCTCCCTCCTGCTGAAGCTCTCTGCACTGATATCAATACTTGAGCAAATCCTGCTGGGTAAAGTGGAAACCCTGGGCTTAAAGAGCAACCACAGAAAGTAGTGGTCTTTATTTCCTTCTATTAATGGACAAAGTCAGGGAATTTAAATAGCATGTACTAGTGCAGTAAGTGGCAAAATCTAAACTAAAACAGGGATCTTTAAACTATTATCCATCAAGATGTTTACATATTTTCTTATTCATTTCTTATTTCCACTGTAGTAGATTTAGGGGTCAAATACCATTATCATCATTTTGACAATTAGAAAATTGCAGCTTAGAGGACATCAGGTGTTCCAATTTTGGTTCTGAGTTAATACTGGATTCTTTTTTTGTGTGAAAATGACCTTTCAGTGGAACAATAAACACTACAACTTTTATGCTTTTGGAGGGCCATTCTCCTTGCCCAAGGCACCTCCTCAGGTTTATACTTCCATCTTCACATTCTACAAAAATAATTTCACTCGATGGGATCTATGACAAATGTGGAACCCTGGAGCCTGGGAAATGTAGCATCTCAAATACCATAGTGCAGAAAAGGACCTAGAAGGGAGTCAGAATTAGTGTTTAATGAGCCCATCTGCAGTCTCTTCCACATTATTTATAATCATTTTGTATCCCGGAAGAGAAAAATACAGGAAGTACTGCATACAAAACTGCAGTAAAAAATCTTTATTATACCCTGGAGAAAATGTATGAAATAATATAAACACCAAAAATTTATGGCTAAGTAGTTTATATTTCATTCCCTACAAAAAAATAATATTGAGCCAGTTAGAATGATGTCAGTAATGATCATTTAATGGCATGTTGAGATGTGTAATTCATATGAATTGCACTTGTTGCTTTTGTAAAAACCATATTACTAAAAGTACCAAAATTAGTTTTAAATTTTTAAAAATTATGTGCCAATGTCAGAGGATATTGGAGTCCACGGACCCTCCCTGAGAAATGGCAGAGACCCATGGTACCTGCAATGAGGAAGACATGGTGGTGACATGGTAGGGACCATCCATCCACGTTTGTGTGCAAAGTACTATCAGCAACTTTCCTGTTTGTTTTCATCTGTACCATCACCCTGCATGGTATGACACACCTGTTCCTGCTCTGTTCACATCCTGAAAGGACTTTCTCCTCTCCTATTCAGGTTTGACAGTAGCTGGCAGGCCCAAGGCAATTGACCTTGTGCCCCATCTCTTTCTCCACTTCTTGCTCACTGTACACTGCTGGGCTTCCTGTCTTAAGGTCGTGGTGTAAGGCCTGCCCAGACCTGAGTGCCCTGTGACTGCCATTACTGAAGAAAATACCAAGGTTCCGAGAGCACACAGTTGGCAAGAACAGAGACAGAATTGGACCCAACTCTGCTGATCCTGCCAGATGGATGCAGGGGCAAAAGCAGATGGTCCAAAGAGCTCATTTAGGGTGGGCAGCTGGCCCCAACCCACTGCCAAGGAAGATAGAAAGAAAAGTCATTTTTCAGAAGCAATAATTAAAACTATTTTTTCATAGAAAATGTGTTCTTGCTTGTGGAAAACTTAAAGAACCAGAAAAACAAAACGAATACAAGTAATAAGTGAATTATGAAGATTACAAAATATAAACTCAATATACATTCTTGCCAAGCTTGCTTTGGATATAATCTGCAATTCTGCAAGGTCCTAGAAATAGCTGTATAGAGTCGACAGCTCATACAATCCCCGGTTTTAAATCATAGTAACATGAACAATGCAAGACAAAATTATTCACACACATACTTTATGGCATATCACTATATACTAATATAATTAGCAAGGACATACAGACTATAATAAAGACCCAGAATTGGCAGGACTTTGGGTAATTAAAATATATATATATATTTTAATATATATATACACACACACACACACACACACACACTGCCATTGCTAATGGTAACGTAACACTGCTATAATCCATTTGGAGAGCAATCCTACGAAGATAGATAATAAGTACTATAAGACCTTGTATGTCCTTAGAGCTAAGAAATCTAGTCTAGAATATATAGTCTAAAAAATTGCCACATACACCCTAACTCCTGCAAAAGATAAAAAATCATACAGATACATATTTGTGCCTTACATTTTATAATAGAAAAAAACTGGGAATAATTGCAAGTTTCAGTTTTTGGTAAATATTGATGAAAACAATGGATTGTAAAAATGGTGAAATTGTATGACTATAAAATATTAAATATTATGGACTCTGACAGTAGCTGGAGCCAAATTAAAAAAGTAATTCATTAAGAGAGTCAAATGCAAATAGTATAGGCACATTTTTCTCCAAGAATGAAACAGGTGAGGAAGGGAATAACATTCTAGTGATTTGTAGGAGGAGAGTGACGGAAAAATGTTTAGAGAAGGTAGATCGATAGATTGATATATCGATAGATAGATGATAGATAGATAGATAAGGGATAGGTAGATGATAGAGTTGAGGCAGATTTTAAAAGTCCATGCCAAACCATCTTCAGAAAACACCTTGTTTTCTGGTTTGATGAATAAAAAATAAAACTCATGTAGGGCTTCTATTTATGCATAGCAGAATATAAGGTTTGAATGCTTAAGGATATAGAAGAAAGCCTTTAAACATAATTGTCATCTTTAAGGAAAATCAAGGTTTTCTCAGAAATTGGTCTATGACTGAGTCTTTAAAAAAACAACAAAAAAGTCTTTATTTTTATATGGGATAAACCTTTGAAGTTGAGATAAGCACATTATCTTGTACAAGGTTATTTAAACTCTCAGGTTCAGGATATTTGGAATGTGTGCTTTAAAGAAACAACTTGTGTGGTTCTCTCTGGTAAAATGATTCTGGGAAGTTTTAGATGTTCTCTTTAAACTTCTTACTGAGTTACAAGCTCTAGGATTGAGATCACCCTGGGTGGGACACAACACAGAGCACTTGACATTCATCATTCTCCCCTGAGAACCTCACCTGCTCACGGTTTCTGAAGAATGTGTTAATGTAAAGTCGTTTGGTGTCCCCTTCAGATTGTTAGCAATGTTTGTATTAATTTAGCATATTCGGTCAATACACGTTTATCAAAAGCCTGCTCTGTGTGCTAGACAAGGTACAGAAAGAATGGTTTCTTTCCTTTAAGGACAGAGATTCTTGTAGAGCAACTCACAGACAGACAATTACAGTTGGACAGTGTGTGGGCTATACTGGAGTTCTTTACACTTTTTCAGTAGGAAGAAAGGAGCACCATAGTTCATCGAGGATGATACGGAAATTTTCACGGAGGAGATTAGGCTAGAAGTGAGAAGACCAGTATTGGGATGGGTGTTAAATGCAAAAAAATCACCTGGTAAGAAAGAACAGCATCATCGAAGGCAGGGAGGCATGAGAGAAGTAATAGTTTGCTAGAGCGATTTCATTATTATATTTCTCATTATCTTTTATTTTTATAATATTATTGGAAATAGTTATGAGTAGTGATGAACAATAATGAATTTGAAGATAAATAGAATTGAAAGTGTTTCAAAATATTAAAAAAACTGAGATCAGTAAGATTTGATAATATGTCTTAGATTTACAAAAGAATTCAACACTTATAGAGCGATTTCAAGAGAGAATTAGTTTTATTTTATCTTATATAAATATATTTTATTATTCAGGAAACCTCTAAGGAATAATGATATGCCAATCCTCATAAAAATTTAGAACCTCAAAAAAAAAAAAAAAAACACCTTGAAAGCTAAAAAACTAGAATTGAGTGCAGTAGAACATGATTTTAATCAAGATTGATTTTAACTTTGATTTTAACTAAGGTTAGGCCTGCTTTAAGGAAATTAAGCCATTTTCCTTCATTTAATTTGCTAGACTCCAAACATTTATATTCTAGTAGTCAAGTCACACTTACAGAGTTATAAACTGTTAGCTGGGAAAAAAAAAGTTTGAAAATAAAGTGGTCTAAATACCATAATTTGTAAAGTAGAGAAACCCCTGGCGATGCAGGGAGTTTGTCTCAGTCACTGTAAGCGCTGTGTCCAGTGCGCTGCCTCACAAAACGGCCTCTGGTCAGCTTAGCAAGCCTTGGAGGTAGCTGTTGCAGGCACCACAACAGACTCTCAAAAGCAGACATAGCCAAAGAGGTTCTCTGGAACCTCCGCAAAGAGACTTTGAAAATGGATCAGCCTAGGGCCTTGAGTTGAAGAAAATCCTGGATTACATAGGTGTTCCCAATGTAAACTCATCCATCCCTGAAAGTGGAGAGCTTTTCCCGGATGTTGTCAGAGGGACATGCATCTGTCAGAGCTGTCAGAGAGAGGCAGCTCTGACAGATGCTGGGTTTGAGGGGAAGGGAGGCAGACACAGGCTAAAGATGTAGGAAGCCTCTAGAATCTAGAGAAAACAGGAAAAAAAATCTCTCCTGGCCATCCAACAGCCCTTACAACACCTTGGTTTTAAGCCTAATAAAATCTGTGCCAGACTTTTTTAACCTACCAAACTGTGAGATAATGAATTTGTATTATTATAAGCCACCAAATGTGTAATAATTTGTAACAGTAGCTGTAGAGAACTGATACAATAGATGTGATCAAACACTTTTACCGATGGAGAAATCAGAAACTGAAATTTTTGAGTAACTTAATCCCACACACAGTTAGTAGTAAATGGTAGACCAGGTTCATAAATGCATTTCATCGCTATTAGAAAAAAATCAGGGAAAGTGTTTCTTTCCCCAAAAGAGAACTCAGTATATACTATCCTGATGATAAATCCCAAGTATTCTTTTCAAATTTGGTTCATACCCCTGAAAAGTACACTCAGCTACTAAAGAGTTTAAATACTTCTGATCTAGATGCTATAGTTCTGATTGTTTTATAATCTATGATGGAAATGAACATATTACATCTCCATTTTATAAACAACATTTCCCCAAAGTCTTTGATAGCACATAGGACACCAAGTATTTTAAAAGCATTAAGCTTAATTAGGAGTATGCTGCTCCTGAACATTCCCTGATTTAAGCAGGAGCTGCAGGCTGAAAACTCACCATCCAACTTTGCTTTGGAAGAGATGATGCTGTCTTGAAGCCATCAGTAAGCGCTGTCTCTACTTTCAGCTTTCATTTATATGACCCTATTGAACTGAGATGTTATTATTTTTTAAAAAAGATTTTATTTATTTCTTTTTAGACAGAGGGGAAGGGAGAGAGAAGAAGAGAAAGAGAAACATCAATGTTTATTTGCTTCTTGCACGCCCCCTACGGGGGACCTGGCCTGCATCCCAGGCATGTGCCCTGACAAGGAATCAACGGGGGACCCTTTGGTTCACAGGCCAGGGCTCAATCCCCTGAGCCACAGCAGCCAGGGCAGTTATTATTGAGGCAAACAGAATTTGGTGTCGATCACTTTTTTTAAAAAAACTCGTTCATTAAAGACAAATGTCAAGTTACTGAAAAATCTAATCCAACGTTTTCAAATGCCTCAAGCTAAATGTCTGCTTAATTTTCATTATCAGCAGAAATATGGTTGGTTTTTTTCTTTCAGCATGTAAAATATTTAGCACTGAAATTGCTTTCAGAAGTAGTAAAGCAACATTAATTCTAAGACTTAAAAAGTGGTAATTGTTCATATTTTTAAAATTAAATTGTAATAATTTACTATTTTATAAAAATATTATAGATATAATTATAGATTTTTAAATGTTGCCATGATGATATGCAAATTTGTGTAGGTTTTAATTATGAATATTTAACAATTTTCCAACTCTGCTTTTAAACATGCATTTTAAAATAAATGTTCAGTATCCCATTCTCAACCTATGTGATCAGTATCGTTCAGTAAAGACAGATTAGTGATAATCAGTTTTTTTTTTTAAAGATTTTTTTTAAGTACTTTTTTTCTTTTAGATTTTATTTATTTATCTTTAGAGGGGAAGGGAAGGAGAGAGGGCGAGAAACATCAATGTGTGGTTGCCTCTTGTATGTCCCCTGCTGGAACTGGCCTGGCAACCCAGGCATGTGCCCTGACTGGGAATCGAACCGCGATCCTTCGGTTCGCAGGCCCGCGCTCAATCCACTGAGCTACACCAGCCAGGGCTGATAATCAGTTTTAATCCCAAACATGTTAGCTGCCAAAAATTATGAAACTCACCTGTACTATGATAAAAAAAAAAAAAATCTCTATTCTCGAGCATACTAACTTGTAACTACCACAAGCTGTTTTAGGTTTTCTACTGAGAAAAAAAATGTTTATAGCTCTGCATGTCAATGAAGAAATCAGTTGGGAAAAAAATCACTTACAAATACAAAGCCGTTTCTACCATGAAGCTCTAGAGGAAGACAAGAGAGGTACTTGTTTTCTCTCTGTAGGATATTTTATGATCAAGGTCAGCGATGCTGCTTTTCTTTTGTTCTTTTGATACATATTCATTAGGAAACTAATATTTGCCAGAATTTGTCAAATTAATGACACCTGGATCTACCGTCAATCAGTTCTCTCCCTCCTGTGTAGGAGACAGATGCATGAACAAACAATTTCAAACAGGTGTTGTTGTTATCATACAATCTACCTCAGATAAAGGAGGACGAAGGAGGAAGAGAGCAGTTACCCTGCTGCAGGGAGAGGAGGATGATAACAAAGGTTTGACAGTCACCAGAGGGGAGTGGGGAGGGAATTTCGGGGGAAAAGGGGAAGGGTTTACAGGAACCAGTGTAAAGGACATATGGACAAAAACTAGAGGGCAGATGGAAATAGGAGGGAAGTGGGGAGGCCTGGGAGGTGGGCTGGGATGGGAGTAAAAGACAGAAAACTGTACAAGATCAACAATTAAAATAAAAATTTTTTTTAAAAAAGCAAGTTTTGACTTAAAGTTTTAATTAGATTTAGACAGAATATGATAGCAATAACTGATGTTTCATAGTTCTTAATATGTGGTATTTGCATAAATTATCTCATTTGATCTCATCACAACTTATGATGTAGGTATTATTATTATTATTATTATTATCATCTTTATTTTGGATAGGAGGCACCGAAGAACAGAGAAATTCAGAACTTTTCCCAAAGACATCTAGTGAGATAGGGGAGTGTGGCATTTGAAACTTCCTAAAGTGTCTGCTCCAACTACTATGCTATATGGTTGCTCCTGTATAAGGAGAGAAGGTCATTTTGGGCAGAAGTCGCATGTGCAAAAAGAAAAGGTATGAAATAGCGTTGTGCTTCTGGAGAACTATAAATAATTCAGCTCTGCTGGAGCACAGGCTATGTAATTTGGGAAAGGTAAGGTAAAAGTTTGATAGAACCACCAGGAATCAGACAAAAGGGATTGGTAATGCTGTAGATGTGAATAAAATGAAGAAATATAAGAAGGTAGGTCAGGGAGTCAGTGGGAGACCACCATAATCAAGTTAAAAGTGTGCTGGTAGACTAAGCAAAGCACTAGGGAAAGTATCGAGAGGCAAGTAGTGCTTAACAAGAAAGCGATGAGACAGGGTGGACAGGATCTGGAAATGGATTAAATGTGGAGAGTAAATAAGAACGCTAAAGAGGGTCCCAGGTTTATAACCCAAAATAGATTGGTAGATGCTAGTGCCACAAACCAGGAAACATGGAAGAGAGTTGCATTCTCAAAAGTTAGACTCCTTTAGTCTTCTGCCTTTGACAGTTTCATGTGCATTTTTTTGACATAGCCATGCCCGGTGAGTCATTGTGAAAGCAGTAACTGTTCATCAGAAATTTATTAGACAGGGAAGACTCTCTTTTTACCCCGTTGTGCAACCAGAGAATGATGCTAACCTTTTGCAAGCAAGAAAGAATTTCGCTCAGCCCCAATCTTCATTAAGTCACCGAAAGAACTAATTTCATGGGTTTCCTTTACTGCTTCTGGGTCAGAAAATCCAGCAAGTTGCTTTCAAAGCACTTGGCACTTTCTGTGTGAGACATTTAAATTGCTCCATAGGCGTTATCTCACCAATAGTCATTGCATCCCAGTAAGGTAGGGCAAGGAACAATTTATTCCTATCTTTAGAGGGTAAAAAAAGGTTAAATGACTCATCCGCAGAGCTGGAAATAGAAGCTGCGTCTCCGGAGTCAGCTGTGTGTAAGAGCAACTGCCAAACGACTTCATGAATGAGTGTAAGTCAAAGGTTCTTGATATTTCACAAGACCTGAGTTGTTGGGCACATCATTTACTGGTAAGCAAAGAGCTCAGAAGTGAGAGAGGAATTGAAGATGGTTTTTTCAAAGGAGGCATTCTTTTTTCATTTCTGTGTAAGCTTTCCTCTAACCCATAGTATTCTGTAAACAAGAATCTTACGGTGATATCCAATATAAATGGAATATCCAAAGCATACTATACAGCAATTCTATATTTATAGTTAAGTAAAATAAGGTTTTTATGGTATAAACCTTGCATTATAAAGTTTACCATCTCCAAAGAATAAGATGATTCTGGAATTCAGAGTCTAGACTTGTGGTAAGTCCTTTTTCTACCATTTTGCAGATTGGTCATTCTTAAGAAAAAAAAATACCTAAAATTTTCTTAACCTCAATTTTGTCCATGAAGAATATATATCTACAGGAATAGTTGTTTTGAATACTGGCATTCTCCAAACTTCACAGCCAAGTAGATTGCACATCTGTTAAGAAGCATTATTTTAATACTTAGTAGATACCTCAGGGATATGAGCAAAACATTTTTTAGAATTTACCTTGTCTATTTAAGGAACATAAAATATTTTTGAAAAAAGAAAAGGAAAATTCTTAAGGCTTCATTATGTGTTCACAAAAACCTAACTAAAGGAAGATTGCTTTAGTGTCAAATTGTATTCTTCACACACCACGTGTCTGAGGGGCCTTCAAAGGCACATGTGAGTTAAGCAGATCTTGGATAAAGGGTGGTACTGACTCTGATCATAGTGAATAACAGGAGCTGAGTCTTCCAGATGATGGAAATCAGACTGAAAGGGTGAGAACATAAACTGAGCATATTATTTATTGCTTTGTCAACAAATGGACTGCTTAAAGAAAAAAGAAACATGTGTCTGAGCTCAAGGATATAGCAACAGTAACTTTATGGATCTCCTCAGTTCTCCTGGAGTAACTTGAATAATTTAAAATCAAAGATGACCATAGATGTGAAAGCATTTTTGAAACTGTAAAAGGCCATAAATTATGCATTGTTGTTTTTAATTCTGGTACTATCATTTTCACTTCTGTTTTAAATGTCCTCAACTGATTTTATAATGCAATACCCCAACTTCGAGCAACATTGGTCCCCTAAGTATTGGTGCACATGGGTTCTAGCTGATGAATGCACTTTTATTTCACCTCAGACCTCATCCAATGTTTATAGTATAACCAAATGACCTCTGGCTCCACTCTCCTTCCAGATTCCAAACAATGAAATGAGTCAAAAATGGAGTTACCCTGGACAATTCTTTCCTTTCATTGTCTTTCATTATTTCTGATGGGCCCTATGTAGTGCTCTGTTTGAACCTCAAAAAATGTTAAGCAGTCGTTTAAATGACATGCTTTTATTTCTGTCTTCCCCCTTAGCCGGGCACTTCTCTACCACCAGATTATGCAAGAATTATTCCATAGTGATGTGTGTAAGAAGCTTCTTCAAACAAGAAAGCTAAGTTTTTCAGAAGGTCCCCTCTGATCAGTAAACTAAGCCTTTGCTATATACATAAACTGTCCCGGTCTAGGCTCTTATCAGCATCAGTTTCTTCCCAGGGGACTTAGTCCATACTTCTGTAGACTAATTTTCTAGAGGTAACTGATTCTGTGGACTGGAAACAGTTTAGGGCTAAGGTGAGAACAGGTAACAAACTCAGAGAAATAATTTCATTATATGGATAAATCGTTTTCACCATTTGTGTGTTGGGGCTACTTGGTCTGTTTTTTTGCAATAGTTTCCTTTCACATTATGGCATTTTCACAAGGTACCACTTACAAAACACATGCCTGAGGACTGCCGGTTTATTGAAAGTGCTTTAAAGATTAATGACTCTATTAGGACCTTATCACCCTAACTAAAATATCCCAAAAAATTAACTCAAGGACTTTGGTTCGTGAAGGAAATGGGTAGAACCAGCACCAAACCTCAGTGGGTCAGAAAGCAAGGATTTGATATTTGATCCTAAGTCTGAGTTCTGAATCTAAGTTATGGTATTACGTTTTGAAAATGTCAATATTCCTAGGTCTTAGTCTGCTCACTTAATAAATAAGAACAATCTTATATGCAGAGTATTTTCCTAGGGATCATTAATAGAAAACAAGGAATTTGAACTTCTCTGTTAAGGAGAGCAAGAATTTTTATAGTAACAATGCCACAATACTAGTGCATTACGACCAATGCGTTAGTAGGTACAAGTCACTAGGTATGAAAGAGTTGGTTCCAGAAAGCAGAGCCAGAGTATTAAAGGTTGTTAGGAGAACAGGTTGAACTAGAATGAGGAAGGTGACCACAAGGACATATTTGACAGGAAATCCCTGTCACATGTTCTAGATCCTTACTCTTTTACCTCTTGGCAGATAAACTAATATTCTTTCTGCATTTCTACACTTTTAGTCCTTATGAATATATCACTACTTATCTAGAGCTAATTTTCCTCATTTGTAAAGAGGCAATTAGATTTGTAATTTAATTTGTAAAATACAGGCACATAATTGAATTATACCTTAGAGTCCTAAAATATTTCGGAGGCACATTAGTCTTATAAGATATTTAGGAAATAAAAGACATAAGATATTTG
The DNA here is from genome assembly GCA_039655065.1 of Glossophaga mutica. NCBI lineage: Eukaryota > Metazoa > Chordata > Mammalia > Chiroptera > Phyllostomidae > Glossophaga > Glossophaga mutica. The sequence goes on from CM077308.1 coordinate 29,958,212, forward strand.
CTTTTGTTAAGCAGGTTGGGAAACACTTGAAATACGCCCCTATCTTGGAGCTACACAATGTGCATTTATGTTCACATAAAAATAGAATTGAAAAGACCTGGAGTAAAAACCTTTTTCTACGCTTAACCTAGTTCCTATCAAAGTAAAGTCCAAGACTTTGAAAGTCTTTAGCCACACCCAGATCCCTTACTATTTTAGTGCAAACCTGTCCAACTTCAACCTGCCAGCACCTGCTTCTCTTTGCCCGAGGGCTTCCTCTGTCTCCACCACCAATGTTCTGCCAGCCCACAGGAGAAGCAGAAATGCCCAGCAATGAACTCCGCCCACACCCAGCATCCCTTTGCAGGAGCTGGTGCTGCTGGCTGGTGTATTCTTGTTCCCTCACACTCTGAGGTGTCTGACACTGGCTGCCAGAGTTTCCCCAAGGACTAAGCTCCAGTCACTTTCAGTGGAATCTGGCCCCATAATGTACCCTTCAGCTAACATTCCTTCCTTGTCCTTCTTTCCTGATATTTGCTTTACTTCCCAAATAAGCTATTTACAATCAGAGGCTGCTTGGGGTTGGATGGAGAGAAGGAAAGGGAATCTAGGTTAAGACACGTACGTGTTGGAAATAAGAAGCCTACAATATTTCACTGGCCATTCCCAGTTTCACTTTTCAATGACCAAAATGTATTGAGATTATTTCTGATAGTTTCAGGACACAAACCTCCAGTACTAGGCTTCTCTGTGTCACTTAAATGTGTGCTGAATACGTTACCTTCTCCAGAGGGCATTGCCGTAGCTCTTTGTAAAGGAAAATGCACACAGAGGACACCGCCCTAACCTTCCTACCTTGTGGGAGACTTGGTGGATACACAGGCTGCGTCCTGGCTGATTTCTGCTGCCTCCCTGGCGAACCCCTTTGTCTTTCCTGTGGCAAATGCCTGCAGTGATACAATACGTCAACACTCTTTTCTTCCCTGTGCGCGCTTTGTTTTTTGGATACATAAATTGGTATTTCCTTTATGTCCTTCCAATTCACCTGCCACAAACGAAGGAAAAGAAACTCATTAAATCCAGTAATAATACCATTTATTGACAGCCTACTATGACAGACTACATACTTAGAGTGATTTCCTTACATTTTGATATATATGATTTTATTAAATCTTAAAAGGTCTTGAATAAGTATGGCTATCTCATTTTGCAGATGAAGACATGAGCTGAGGAAACTTTGTAATTCTTCCCAAAGTCATATAACTATTTAGGGGCAGAGCCAAGTTTCTAAATGAAGCATTTAGGACGCCATAGTTCTTCTCTTAATCTCAGTACTAAATTGCTTCCTGTAGTGGTTTAGTTCCTTTTATTTTTTTTCATTTTATATAACATTTATTCATGAGCTTTTAATACAAAAAAGAACAAGTACAAAAATCGCTCAAGTTTTTCTTTGCCCAGAAAACCCCAATTTCCTTTTACTTTTCATTTTTTAAATTCAGTGTTACTGAGGTATAATCACATACTGTGAAATTGCCCCCTTTTAAGTGTTTTGCTCTATTGAGTTTTGATAAGTGGTTAAGGTGCTTATTGGAAAAAAGCAGAAGTGGTTTCAAATATTAGGTCTTTCATTCACTAACTTGAATATCTAAGATACCATCAGCCTGGTTGCTGATCCCTAGAATGATATAAATAATAATATCTATTTAATAGTTGTTGTTAAACATAGTTTCTAGCAAAGGAAATTGGGACACCAAAATAACACTTCTGCAGACTTTATGTGTACTTCCTTTCAAGAAAAAGTCAATAAAAATGTAACGTTCCCCATAGAGACAAGATTAGGCACGAAGGCAACCTTGATAATTGATTGCTACAGGAAAGGTGACTTTTAATTGATGTGCTTGATTTATTTAGCTTGTGAGCTAAACAACGCTGGATGTCACAGAAAGTGAGGTGGGGCAGGAAACTCGAGTTTTCGGTGTCCGTAGTTCTGCTTCATAGCACTGGGACTTCCACTTCTTTCCTGGGTCGTATTTTATAGATCTCCTAGTTTTTCTCCTTCTGGGAAAGAAAGGACTTTGTCAAGGTCGGTATTATATCCATGGCTGCTACTGAAAATATTATTTTTCCCATCAATGACTACTTTTCTCCCTGTCCCAACTCATCTGTGTTTTTTCAGAACTCCTTGACATATAATTAGAGATACACGTTAATCAAATCTTTGCTTTTCAGCATTTATGTTTGTTTTATTTTGTTATATAGAGTATATATTGAAAAGAAGTATATTAAGGCTGAGTTCACAAAATCTTTTGAAATTGAACAAAAAATTGCTTATACCTTTGTTTTTCTATGAAAAAGAATTAGAAATTTCAAGTTCCCACTGCTCATGTCATCTGAAAATAGAATAAAAACACAAAATCAGGTAAAAATAAAATAGCTTTTTAATCATGATCAACATTATGTGTAAGAGTTCATTGGAAAATGGAAATTTCTTACCTGGTTTGTGAGAGTAAAGCTTGGTTTAATATTTCTAAAAAACTATTTGGCAAAATGTATTAAAAGCTGTATAATTGAGTATATTCCTTCACTCTATAATTTCGAAGAATTTGTTAATAAAATATTAATGTATCTTAATGAAATAGTTACAAGGTTATTCAACATAGCAAAATTAACAGTGGTAAAATTAATAACTTGGTTAAATAAAAAATTAATATTCATAAAATGGGAGATAATTATCAGCCACTAAAATTAAAATGAAAAATGGATGAAAAATTACAAAGTTCTTCAGAAATCCTTAATAACACTAAAAGATATAAAGTAGTTATCAGAAACAAACTAACGAACAAAAACTATGAAAGGAAGTATATAACAGGGGAAGTTTAAAGATCTCTTTAACATTCTGAATTCCTGAAAGGTGAGTTATCTAATCCCTGAGAAGAGAGGAGCAAATAGTGGTCCATGTGACTCCTCTTTCAAAACCCAGGAAATACCACTTGAGACTTAAGATAATAAAAAGGCCCTGAGGGAGATCTTTAGCCTATGATGAAATGATCTTCTTTGAAATATGTACCTGCTCTGGAAGAATGTACCCATGAATGTTGGTGAAAGCTATTACCAAAATAGTGCAGAAAAGAAATTATTTATAGCCAACTATGTAAGTGACTTGTGGAAAGCCTAAGGATTTCAGCTTTTGAGACTTTGATGCTTTCAGAGGAAAAAAATAAAATCATGTTTCAGTGACAGGGACTTAAGGGATAAGGAGAATATTGCTGGAGAGTCGGATTGGGAAACTAGCCTAGAGAACATTCAAAATTGGAAATTTATCCCTCACATGGATGCCTTTAAGCCACAGTATTTCTCTGCTACCTATCCAATGGTAGGAGACCTATCTAGAGCTATTAAATGATGCAAATGAGCTGCGATTCAGTCAGAATTTATATAAAGAATAATTCTCAAGTTGAAATCACGTCTCTAAGGGAATAGTCAAGAAATGTTCCTAGTTTGGTCTCAGATTGCCCAAACACAGCAATCTGGGAGCATGAAAAACATAATACTTACTCAGCTAGACTGCTCTTTCTGTGGAACTGACTTTTCTGCAGAATCCGTCTATTCTTCAACTCATGTCACACTCTTCCTTTTTTATTGTTCAATTACAGTTGCCCCAATTTCCCTTCCCCCTCCACCCTTCTGCCCACACCGTGTAACAGAGTTAAGGCGCTAGGACAGGAAATGCATTTTCTTTGTTGGATATAAAGCTCTACTAGAAATAAATATAACGAGGATTAAATAAAGTTTATACCTTTTACATGACCCACAATTTTAAAAAGAAAGACAAGTTTTGACCTCCACAGACTTAAGGAATGTTTTTTGCAAAGCGGACTGTAGATCCTTCAAGGTCACCGGTTGTTGCCTAGAGTATGCTCTTAATTCTCAAAATTTTGCAGATATAATTAAAGATATGTAAGTTATTATGGATTATCTGCTGGCTATAAGCAGCAGAGGCACATGGAAGAGGAAGCAAAAAAGATGAGGCAGAGGGGAAGATCAGAGAGATTCTAAGTATGAAAAGAACTTGTCCCAGCATACTAGCTTTGAAGATGAAGGAAACTCAAGCCAGAGAATGCAAAAAGTCTCTTAAGCCTCTAGAAACTTGAGCCAGGGGTGAATGCAGATTTGGAGCTCAGTAAAGAGTTCAGGGCAGGGATAGAAATTTAGAGGTCATTGTTTTAGAGATGAGTGAAATTATGGGACTTGTGCCAAGGAAAAGAGCATACCCAAGAATGGAATGTTGGAGGAGAGAAAAGCAAGGTGCAAAATGTAGAAAACAGAGTATGTTCTAAAAAGACCTTTATGAATATCAAGGAAAATAAGAATATTTAGTTTACAGCAATTTGCTTCATTAGAGGGATGGAAGTGAAGGGTGTTCACAATACTTCAACCACCGGGTATGAAGGAAGAACTAAATGATATAAAAATAAATATTGTTTTTATTTTTAATTTGATAATTTATCTGAAATAACTTAAACAATAACTGTAAAGAGTAATGAGATTTTAATACAGACAGTATCTCTGGCACAAGGAGACAATAATGATGGGAACCATTACCTTGATATAAAATACAGACAACAAAGAAACAGAGCCATAACTTTCAGAAATCAAGTTAAATAATAACATAAGCCACATATTTAAAGTGTTAATTTTGTTTCTCACCAATAGATTGTATGTGATACTCAGTTGATAAACATTGGCATAGTATTACATTATAATCATATTAAGTTTGAAACAAACTTCAAATAAAAAATAATTGCACTTTAATATATTTTAATATTCATATTATTTTATTTAATTTTGTTGGATCATTTTGGTTAATATGGATATATGATATATCCAAGAAATTTTTTTAAAGGTACAGCCCTATCAGGTATTAAATACGTAAGGTAAATCAAATATTAGAGGTCTGTGCTAGTAGAAAGATAATGTGAAGACCATATATGATTTTAGACTTTTTAGTAACAACATTTTGACAGTATAAAAATAAGAGATGAAATTAATTTTAATATGTATTGTATTTAAAGCAATATTATAATTTTAATACTTAATACAAAAAGTGTTTAATGGGGTGTTTTTAATTCTTTTTTTTATGTCTTTGAAATCTAGCATGTTGTTACACTTAGAAGACACTTCGTTCACAGCAGGTACAGTTCACCTGCTGAGCAGCTACCTGTGACACTCTGTTGGACAACAGATTTAAAACATTGTTCATTTTCAATAAGATTTGTATTTCACAATGACCACTCCATAGTTTAAGATTCTGCAGAACCTCAAAAGAAGTTGCAGTTAACTATGTGATTCAATATTCGGCTGTTTTAACTATAAAAGTTTTCACTAAATTTTCTTCCTTTCTCCCAGCCTCCACTGAGTTTTTCTATTCCTTCAAACTGCCATTACTCTCAGTGACTTCTTTTCTTCATTTAATAAAATTATCATCTTTTTTCCCCACAGAGGATATTTGATTTTCACAATGAATGATCTGATCCATTTTGTATTCTAATCTACACTTCCAATTCAGCCTGGGGGACTCGGACATCTGCTTCCATAAGAAGTGGTCAAGACTGTGTATTCTGTTTTTATATATTATCCTGACAGTGGCTCCATTTACAAAAAATCACCAAAGTATGAACAAATTTTTTAAATTATTTTATATGGGTTTAATTATTATTCCAATATATATTACCCAAATTTGCAAGGTGAACTTTTACTATGATTTTGCAAAGCAATTGCATGATCCTTGCCTAACTATATTATATTGAAACAAAATATAATAAGCAAAAATAATTTTTGTTAATTTCAGCCCAAATTTAATTACCTCGTATGCAAGAAAAACAATGCAAAGAAAATTTAATTTTATAATATAAGTGCACATACACAATTAAGAGAGACATACATCTTCAGAAAGAAACATTGACTAGACTCCATGATTCCGACATTACTTACAAGTGTTACAAAGAAGTCACTATGAAAATCCAGTTGGTATTACTTAGTTCAAAGAATAAATTGAGAATATGTATTAATTCTTTTAAAAATATATTTATTGAGCACCTACTATGTGTACAGTGTTTTTATGAACTCAAAATATACAGCAGAAAATAAGACACATAAAGTCTTACATTGTAGAGGGGGAGAGAGACCAAATGCAAGTAGACAAATATGCAAAGTAGTTAGAAACTCCATGAAGAAGAACCAACACCAAGAATAGAGAGATATAGTTGGCTAGTTAAGTGTTTTGGTTTTCAAAGAGATGTAAATGAAATGATTTGTGTATTTAATATAGTTGATGAAATAGTTTGGTGAATTTTGTTTGTGCAAAATATTTCTACTTCATTTACATGAGAGTTTAGGTATTTTATATCTCTTCACAGAATATAGCAGTTAGACAGCGAGAGAAAATATTTCTGTGTAGTTAGATAAATTTTTAATACCTCATCAGCTAAGAAATGACAAATTTTAGACAATAGTGTAAAAACAATGAAAGAAAATTAAAGGTGTACCAGCTCATATTAAACCTGCTATTGAAATGCAGTCAGACAGCTATGGCATGTTAAGTACATAAGCACTGACAGTTTATGGGATGCCAATGTTAGTTTAAAAATGTGTCAAATAATAAAGTGTAAGTGTGAATTCAAGTTTGTAATTTCCTGGCAGGCATTCCAGATATATATTTAATGAAACAGAAAGCAACTCGCAGAATGTCCACTTTATACTGAAGGTCATTGGTTGACCTGAAGGAAGGTGTTTTCCTAATGAGACAGGAAATCACTTTTTCATGAAAAAGAAAATCTATTATTAAAACACTTATCTGATAAACCATGATTGTCCTAACTTGCATACTTTACAATTATTAACAAGCTAAATAAACTTGATTTGGTGATTTTTTATTGCAAAGATACCACCTTGATGAAAGATTCAGATGTCCATGAGAAAATTCAAAGTTTGGGCTCCTTTAACAATTTGACTTCTATGACTTTGAGATAATTAATTTAAAAGGAAAGCAATGTAGTATGAGATATTTTAAAAGATATTCTTGGAAATATAAAAATGTTATATGTTAGGAAAGAAACACCTAACCACCCCAAACAAACTAAAATTGCTGAGAACCTATTCATCAACTCCGTCTAAATGGCAAATTTACTAATCCGAGAAAGAAAGTATTTATTTTATACCTCAGCTTTGAAAACGAAATGTCGTTTTATCTCTGTTTCAAATTACTGGCCCGCCCAACTGGAGCACTGCAAGTTTAGAAGTTATATAACTATTACATTCATGAAGCTTTCTAATTAGAACACATTTTGGTATCCCACTTAACAACGATTATCATTCGCCATGACTGGCCATCAGGTTTTCTTAATAGTATATATCCAAATGGAAGTAGAGAAATAAATTGATATAAAAAAGCACCTGTTGTCTAGAATAACCGGTTCTAAAACATTACTAAGCTAGAAAGGTATCTTTCCTACTACAACAACCAGTGCAGCTGTGGGTCTCCGGTGAGGATGCAAGAGCGGCAAGAATAGGGTTGCCAACCTCAGGGCAGATTTTGCTGTCATCTAAAATCCTCTTTCTACCTTATGCCAAATACACAGTGCTTACTCAACATTCCACTGAACTAAGAATACATATGGACTAATCCATCAGAAAGTAGTTTGAATGATCCTGAACTTGTGAGGACTTATTGTAAGAACAGTGGAAAGAAGTGCATAAGGTGCACTGTCCTTGTCTGCTCTTTTGGGCTTATTTGGCGAACGAATGACTCATATTATTAGAAGATACTCATCTAATATTGAATATGCTCTGTATCATATTTGTTGGTACCTCTTCTTGAGTACTTCTAGTGAAGGGAAATTCTTTGTTTCCCATGGCTGCATAATTTAATTTGGAACAATTCTAAATATCAGAATGCTCCCCCTTGATTCAAACTGGAATTGCCTTCCCTCTTAACAAGTGATACTGAATTTGCTTATACTTTGGGATGCAGAGAAAAAAGTTCTAATTTCCCTTCGACTTGATACTGCTTCCAAGTATTCAGGAACTTTTCAGACTTATTATGCCTGACTTATGATCACTTCTGTAGATTAAATACTTGTATTCCTAAATCTCTGCATTGCTTTTTCAGCTTATACAATTCTATCCCTGGCTATTGTCCCTTGACTGTACTACAATGTGTCTGCAGCTCCCCTAACATGAATAACAAATTCAGACTTCCATTCAATGGTCCCATGCTGCCGCTAGAGTAGAAGATTTTCCTTGGCTCCCTCTTGTGTTACTATCATCTTACTTTCAGTAATTGGGCATGCTTTCACACTGCCATGTTGGAAATTTCAAATGAGGGCTCTAAGAAGAACATGGTGATAATCACTCACAATCTGCTTTCCTGGGCACTTCAGTAGAACCCACTTAAATATTGTATCCAATTGCGTAATGAGGGTTTATGTGTGTCAACAGCTGCCTGCCTCCTGTGCACACTGCATCGAGAAGAGTGTACCATCCTCTTTCCCCGATTTACAACCCTCCTTTTATGCACAGCTATCCAAGCCATATAGGGAATGCTGGAATAAATAGCTGAAACGGTAGCATGTTTGTTTGTAAATGAGGCATTCAAGCCGGGTTGGATATGCAATGTTAACACTCATGCCAGATTTCAAGACTGCCAAGTCAACCAGCACTAGATCCCAGAAAACTAACTCAGAAAGGAAAACAGGTGGAATTCTTGGCTAGATTGTGTCAATGCATACATTTTTTTGATAATTCTTTTTTATTTGAGTAGCACTAGGATGGTGTTATTATGAAATAATGAGCATCAGTAACCAGACTTAGAAATTTCTCATATTACTATGTCCTAAAAACTGATAACCCTTGAGTATTTTTCCCATTTCCTCAAATTATTGACTGCCCAGATTGCTCAGCACTCTAGAAATGTGTTTTGACTTGTTCTCTTGAAATCTCATTTAAATGGAAGGAACAGGTATTTATTAAAACAAGTCTACCAAACATTATATTAGTACATTGGCTATATTCAAAAATTTTAACACTTTATCTTGAATATTTATTGTTTGGGTTTTGATTTATTTTTCAGTTGTGTTTTGTATCTACAATCACTATTGTTTTATAGACAATAGAACCTGGAGCTAAGAAAACAATCCAATGTTCTCAGAGTGAGAAAATCAACCTAGGGACTTCATGTATCTTAAAGCACAAGCCTGTGTTCTTGTCCATTTGTTCTCTGTCTGGTGGCTGTGATGTCATCATGTCTCCCATCAAAGCATTCTTCCGGCTAAAGTTTACGTCTGTTTAATGGAACATGTGTCTTTTTCATAAAGTTCTAAGTGTACATTAACAATAAATATTCAAGGTAAAGTACTAAGTGATCTAGTGTTAAACAAATTAGGAGGGTCTTTTAAGAAAATCATCTTCCATTGTACAGTGGCTTCTCTCTTCTATTTTATCTCATTAAATCTTACACAGTTATGGAGTTAATTTTCATTTCTTTTGGGTCTTGAATACGTACTCCATCTTGGTTAGCACCAAATAATTTATTGTTAATAGTAATTAATTTCCAGTTTGTTTTGTTTTGTTTATTTAGTTTTTACTCTATATGATATTTCTTTATGAAAAGTAATAGAAAACAGATCTTACTCTTACATATGTATCTGACCAAGCAGGAACCTAATAGACACAATTTGATCAAGAAATAAAATAATCCAATTTTTAGTAGGTTGTCTTATTCCTTAATGTTCATAGAGATGCATCTTGCAACATTCAAATATTTTAAGACTTCTGTGATGACCTAGTTGAGTAGCAGCATTGAAGTCAACAGGGCCTAAAATGAATTCATGCTTCAATATTTTCTGGTTAAAAATGTTTAGAAAATATTCAAACATATTCTGTCACCTGTAAATAAAGTTTCCTTACATCATGAGGTTGATTCAAGACCAATGTAATGGTGCATGAAAAAGAACTAGTCTTGTGTGGTTCATTCTTGCCCGAAATAAAGAGTATGATTAATTTCAGATATAAAAATGGCAGATGTCATCAAAATATTTCTAAAGAAAAACAAAACAAGTCTCAAAAAAATAAAGAAAAAAATCAGCTTATATCTATTCTTATTGGGCTAAAGATTTAAGGTTGGTGAATACTGAACAAATGTCCATGTTGATTTTATTGTTTTTCATTCGAATCAAACCTCTTTACCTTCCCTTGGTATTTTATTGGTCTGATCTACTTACTTTTTAAAAAGTGTTCTCATGTTTCAACCCTCTTTAGGTATAATACTAAATATTTTGAAGCATGCTGGCATTGTGTACAGTAATGATTTTTATTGTCAGCTCACTAATTTGCCTGTCTATTGCCAGTTTCATCATGAAAAAAGAAAACATGTTTTCAAAGAGAAAGGCTGAGAGAAAGGGGTAGGGGGATGGGGAGGATCACACAGACGATAGTATGTGAGCTCTTCAAATATTTCCTATTTTCATGAAAGATGAAAACTATGAGACAGTTCTCTTGAATATATGAAATGTCCATTCATTTATATAAAGGCTTCTTACTATCAAAGTTTTTTTTTGCACAATGGTAAGGAGTTGAACTGGTGGGACCATAGCCACTCATTGGCCTTGCATTCTGCAGCACACAGAATCCTGAAATTAGGCAAAGGTCCCTGGGAGTGGTGGGAGCTTAACTCAAGAGGAAGACAGCTTCGGTAATGTTCAAATGTTTCCACAAGTATCAGTTTTTAAAACAAACAGAAACACACTGTTTTCAATAAATCTAATTACTATAGCAAAGCAGCCTTCCAACAATTTGTTAGTATTTTCCTTGAAGAAGCCTTCCAAAAAATTTGAAGCATGTATTACTTGGCCATTTTCAATTCCATTGAGACAAATTTCAGCACTTTGGTTATAATTATTTCCTGAGAGAGTAGAAACAATGAACTTGACTATATCCATTTGTTATATATGTTATCTTAGATTCTACTTTCCTTTTTTTTTTCTCTCAATCCTGAGCAAATCAGGTCTTGCACATTAAGTTATATTTTGACTCCTTTAACCTGGTGTAACAAAATGGATTCTTCGTTCCAGAAGGGGATATTACACAGTGATTAAAAGTAGGAGCAAGACAAACCCGGGTTCACATTCTACATTCTGCCCTCATTAGAAGTGCAGCTTTGGACTAGCTGGTTCATAATTTTGAAGCTCAGACTTATCTATAAACTGTGGACAATAATAACACTGTATTCAGAAGGTTTCTGGGATAAATGAATGAGACCTGCCTCTAAGATCTTAATTAGACACATAGAGTTCAATGAATGAAGACCCCTCCCTGTTGACTTCCATTAAGCTCCGAGTAATAGACTTGAGCACAAGTGTAGTGAAACAGGAACACAGGGGCACCAGAGAAAACAGGACAGAAAATTAAACTGCATAGTTCCTATTTGATTTTCAAAGTAAATATCAAATCGTTGGAGTGATTACAAAATTGACTTTACATACAAGGGCAGCATTTCCTCATGCAGTAATATGAAGTAATGAGGTGCATTACTACCAGCATCAGTTGCTCTGTGGTACTCAGAGATACCAGTTTTTTTTATTTTTCTTTACTCTCACTGTTTTTCACTTTTCACTTTTGTTCTTCTACATTCAGTCTTATGCTTGCAATGTGACTGTTTCTACTGAAACTACCATATCCATGTTCAATGCAGAAAGAAGCGGGAGTGGGTGCTGTACGTGGGACAATGATTTTGTTCCTTTTCTTCAGAAAAGATGATGATTTCACACACCTCCATAAAAGACTCACTGATGTCCTATGGTCCAAATCTGAGCCAAACCCTTACTAGCAGCTGAGAAGAACAGCAAGTTTTCAGCTGGGAATATTGCTACATCCAACAACATGAAGCTCTTGTTCACAGGAGAGGTGGCGGGGAGGGAACACTGAGTGCACTCCTTCAGGGTCTGCCGTGGCCATCACGCAGGAGGAAAACCTTTCCCTTCTTTCCTCCTACGTTCTGTGGCTGCTCTAGTACTCTGACATAAAACAGTTTAACAGGAGAAAAACACAATTCCTTTTGTCCGTATGAGAACTCATAAAGCTGTGACTAAAGCAGGCAGTTTTTATACCCTTTAAACAAATAAAAAGTACATTTGTGAAGAATTGACAAGACAAAGAAGTTTGAGCTTGTGGATGAAATTAGTGAAGTAACAAGGTTTGTTTATACACCTTTCTAAGTCTCTAAATTCCCCTTGTATAGGGATGAGGATGTCTCTCTACTTCCTCATCAGAGAAGGCACCTTTTACATGAGAGATTTTTACCTGCCTTCAGGGAAGCGAAGGATGGTCAGATTGACCTTCATGCACCAGCTGTTTCTTAAGTAATTTTAAACACTATGCCTTAATGCTACGTTTTGGGGTGGCATATTCTGTTTCCCCTCATAGTCAGCAATGGAAATGTCAGAATGGTGTTAGTCTTGAATTACACTAACTGGTTTGGTTATTACTGTTCTAATATTAATGTAATGTCAGTGCAAGTGGAGGAGTAAGAAATTCTCCTCTTCTATAAAAGGAAAATATAACTGGCGTCAAGTGTCAAAATCTACTTCTTTGGAACTCTGTAAATTAACCAAAGTCTTTCAGCAATCTCAGGGGCACTAAACAAAAAATAAATAAATAAAAATAAATGGATTCTAACTAGGAACTGCACATTTTGTATATTGTAACTTACAGTCCCATCCCACTTTCCAGTGAAGCAGTTTTTTCCATGAAAAAAACAGCCTCCATTTCAAGCATCAGAGGTTTTAAAACAAACCTGGTTTGCAAATAATTGCATTTATCTGTCTGGCCTGTCTGGTAGCTTCCTGAAAGACTGGTGGAAGAGGTGAGTCTTTATTTTAATTAAATTGGAGCTGGCCAAGTGCTAAAATTGCTTGGAGCATGGGAGGTGTCAAAAACATTTTTTTGTAAAAAAACAAAAACAAAAACAAAACAAAAACAAAAAATATTTTTTGTAAGCTAATGTTTGAAGAACTATTGCCTGGGGCAACAGATAATTCTTGGGGGAAACAATAGACCCCCAAGGCTAGGGAATTTTGACGTACAAAATTTCTAATGCTCATTGAGTTCTGCTGGGTAGGTCATATCAAGCCTATTTAATGCAGTAGATAGCAGTCGGAGTGCCTGAACCTCCCTCTACTCTCCACTGATAAGCTGCTTTCTAGGAGCCAGGACGCCACCCCACTCCCACTCTTAACCATAGTAAATGGACAGGCTCGAGACACAGAGCCCAACTTAATCGAACATCTTAATCAAACATGAAGATAATCCGTGACTAGTTTATTACAAACCTGTAGTGAAAACATGAACATCAAATTGGATAAAATTTCTCGAATATATTTACTAAAAAATACTAAAGAAATTGTGTCATTTAGAGGTAAGGACAGAAGCAAAAGTGACATAATGAAGAAAGACTAGGGAGAAAATCATAGACAAGAAATGGCGGAAACTGTGAATAATAACAACTTAGGTACAGAAAAAAAAACCATGTAGACTAATAGATGAGGCTCATTGATCTCAGCCTCATCTGAGGCTGAAAAGCAAGAGAAGCAGAAGCAGTTTTGAAGTTATTTATTCCCACAGGGGGCAGGTCCTGAACAGAAGCTCCAAGCAAGCCTCTGATTGCCTTGGATCCAGAAACAGGCAGCAGTTTCTGCTTGTCTGGAATCCTAATTGTTCAGTTCAGGTTTCAATAAACCCAGCATGATTTGAATTGGCTTGAGGATGCCTACACAGAATAGCTCAATAATACCTGACTATGGATGGAATTCAAATGAAAATTAAACCTCAAGGGGTCAAACAGTGTAATGTTTATTCCTAAGGGGTTAGTTCATAAATCCATAAGGTTCATATTTATTAGTTTCATTGTAGTGTTAGATTTTTTAAAGTTTATTTCCATGATTTTGGTTTAAACAAATACTAAACGCATATAAAATCAAGTAAACGCTAATTTTTTTATCAGTCATCTCTTAAGACTTTATATATCTTCAAGATACCTTTTTTAAACCCCACCCTATGAGGTATATTTATTCAGTTGTGTAAAAAGAAAAACTAATAATTATTTCTGTTTCTTTATCTCATTTAATTTAAAAACAGAAGTAGTACTGCCAAACTTTATATCCAGCCTTATTTAGTACCTAAAACAATTAGCTGTTTTTCAAAGTCTATCATCTATCTGTACAGCATAAAAATTTTTATTTACTGAGTTTGTCTAAAGTAATCTTTTCCAAATTCTGGTGGCATATCCTACTGAGAAATTCTAGCAATGTCTTACGCATCATTGAAATAAGTCCCCAGTTACAGAGAGCGACTAAATTGAATAACATCATTCAGGTATGTTTAGAAGAAATGTTCTAGCTGGACCTCGTGCCTTTCATTTGATTATATAAGGAATTCAAAAGATTAAGTGAAGATATTGTGTATTTTCAAGATTTAAATCTATGGTATTTTATTTAGTGTGTCACAAATTGAATGTTAACAAGTTTACCAACTCTTCTCTTATGTTGACCAATTTGTTTTATTATATTACCTGAATTTAATTGGCAGATCCCTCCAAATAATAATATTAAAAGCTAACACATAAAGGACACTTAATATATCAGTTATCATTTTAGGCTCTTTAACAATTCAAATAACCCTTACAACATATACAGATAATTGACACATACAAAAGTATTAAGTAAGGAAAACATACTTAATATACCAAGTAACATAACATACAAGTAAAAGATAACATACCAAGTAAAAGATAAAGCTGGAAGATTCATAGTTATAAATGCCTACATTAGATAAGAAGAACTATCTAATATCAATAGTTTAAGAAAATATTTTAGAGAGCAAGAAAAAAAGAGCAAATAAAACCCAGGCTCAGAAGAATATAATGAATATCAGAGCAATCAATATCACAGAAAACAGAGAAAAAATATAGAAAATCAATAAAACTAAAAGCCAAGTTGTTGAAAAGAACAATTAAACTGATAAACCTTTAGTTAGACTGACAAAAATACAAAGAAGAATATACAAGTTACCTAAATCATCAATGAAGGTGGAGCTTTACTAAAATTCTTACCACAATTTAAAAGGTTTGAGGGAGTATTATGAATAAACTTATGTTAACAAATGATACTATTCAGATAAAATGGACGCATTCCTAGGAAAACATAACACCTATCTGAAGAAGAAATAAAAATATTGACTAGGCATATATCAAGTAAAGAAACTGAATTTATAATTTAAAATCTGTCCACAAAGAAAAGTTTGTCACTAGATTGTGACACTGGTGAAATGTAAAAAATATTTAAGGATAAAATAATACAAATCCTACATAAAATATTTCAAAAGATGCAGGATGAGCCATTTCTTATTTTATATTAAGAGGCAAAAAATTACACATATATTTCATGAATGTAGATACAGAAATTCTTAACAGAACATTAACAGATCAAATCTAGTAACATAAAAAGAATTATATACTATGACCAAGTTGATCCCAAGAATACAAAATATATATGTTTGACAGCTGAATATAAATTATTGTAATACTACATCATATTAATAGAATAAAGAATAAAAACCACATGGAAATCTAAATTGACCCAGAAAAAAATGGAAAAATGTCAACATTCATTCATGATAAATACTACAAACACTTTGGAAATAAAAGGAAACTTTCTTCAAACTAAGAAGGAACATCAACAAAAAACCTATAGTCAACTTTGCACTTAATAGAGAAAATGTTTTGCTTTGAAGTTCAGGGACAAGGCAAGAAATTCTCTCACAACTTCCATTTAACATTAGTACTAGATGGTTTACCCAGTGAAATAAGGCCAATAAGTGAAATAAAATTCATAAAGACTAGAAGAAAAGCAGTAAAACAGACATTATTCAAGGAAGACATGATCTTATAGGCAAAATGTCCTTGGGAATCTACAAGAATACTAATACGTGAGCTTAGTGATATTGCAGCATAAGGAAATCAGTATATAAAAACTATTACATTGCTATGAAAGTAAAATAATGTATTTCAAAAATGAAAGTAAGATGACAAATGCGTATACAATAGCATCAAAACTCATTCAATGCTTAAGAAATATTTAACAAATAATGTGCAAGATTTGTACATTAAAAAATGACAAAACACTGCTGAAAACATTAAACAAGATCTAACTAAACAGACTTCTGGCCAAGATGGAGGCGTAGGTGGACGCATTGTGCCTCTTCCCACAACCAAAATTAAGGACAACAAAAATTTAGAAACAAAAAAACAATCGAGACTGATAGAAAACTGAACTGTATGGAAGTCCAACAACCATTCATCCAGACTAGTAAAAGGGGTGGAGTCTCAGCAGGAAAAAGTGGAGATTGGCGGACCCAGGCACAAATGCAGAAGTGGCTGGCAGATCCCAAGTGTGCAGGCGGCAGCTAGAAGACCCCAGGTGCACAGACGGCAGCTAGCTGGCCCCAGGCATGGGGTGACAATGTTGCTGACTCACTGAGGCCTCACAAAGCGTCTGGCTGACCAGGTGGTCCCACATTCATGCGCAGATAATCCAGGCAAAGGGGAAGCAGTAGAAGGAACTGGAATCCGAGAGAGAGTGGAGCAAGTGCCATTGTTCCCTCTTGGACCCCGCCCCCACATACAGTGTCACAACCCAGCAACTGGGCTGCCCTGCCCTGGGGAATACCTAAGGCTCTGCCCCTCACTATGTAACAGCTGTGACCAGACAACCCCCCCCAAAAAAACACAAAATGACTCAAACGGGAGAACAAATCAAAGCCCAGAGCCAATTCATCTAAATGACAAAGAGATAGACAACCTATCAGATGTTCAAAGCCCTGGTGATCAGGATGCTCACAGAATTGGTTAATTTTGCTCACAAATTAGATGAAGAAATGAAGGCGACAATAAGTGAAATGAAGGAAAATGTGCGGGGAACCAATAGATATGGGAGGAAAACTGGGACTCAAGTCAATGGAGTGGACCAGAAGGAAGAAACAAACAACTAAACAGAAAACAAGGAAGAAACAAGAATTCAAAAAATGAGGAGAGGCTTAGGAACCTCCGGGACATGTTTAAACATCCCAACATCTGAATTATTGGGGTACCAGAAGGGGAAGAAGAGTAACAAGTGGAAAACTTATTTCAACAAATAATAAAGGAGAACTTCCCCAATCTGGCAAAGGAAATAGACTACCAGGAAGTCCAGGAAGCTCAGAGAGTCCCAAGGAAGTTGGACCCAAGGAGGAACACACCAAGGCACATCGTAATTACATTAGCCAAGATTCAAATGAGGGAGAGAATTCTAGAAGCAGCAAGGGAGAAGGGAACAGTCACCTACAAAGGACTTCCCATCAGATTGTCAGCTGGTTTCTCAAAAGAGGCCTTACAGGCAAGAAGGGGCTGGAAAGAAGTATTCCAAGTCATGAAAGGCAAGGACCTACATCCAAGATTGCTCTATCCAGCAAAGCTGTCATTTAGAATGGAAGGGGAGATAAAGTGCTTCTCAGATAAGGTCAAGTTAAAGGAGTTCATCATCACCAAGCCCTTGTTATATGAAATGTTAAAGGGGCTTACCTAAGAAAAAGAAGATAAAAAATATGAAAGTAAAAAGACAGCAAACTCACAGCTATTAACAACCACACCTAAAACAAAAGCAAAAGCAAACCAGGCAAACAGCTAGAACAGGAACAGAACCATAGAAATGGAGATCACATGGACGGTTATCAAGAGGGGAATGGGAGGAGGAGAGAGGAGGAAAAGGTACAGAGAATAAGTAGCATAGATGGTGGGTAAAAAATAGACAGGGGAAGGGCAAGAATAGTGTGGGAAATGTGGAAGCTAAAGAACTTATGACACATGGACATGAACTAAAGGGGGGCAATGTGGTGGGAGAGGGTGTGCAGGGTGGACGGGAATGAAGGGGGAGAAATGGGACAACTGTAATAGCATAATCAATAAAATATATTTTAAAAAATTACCTAACTAAACAGATACACCATGTTCATGGATTGTGAAGACTCATTACTGGATGGCAATTCTTCATATTTGCTGTATAAAGTCAATGCAATCCCTATGAAAATCCAAAAAGTATATTCTGTAGAAATTGACAAATTTATCTAAAAATTAGCATATTATCACAGCAGGGGTATCAGTTATTACAGTAAAATATATAATTCAGTGGTCTCTGTTAAGAGTGAGTTTGCCCCCACCTCTGGGGTACATTCTGCAATATGTGAGGCATTTTTGGTGGTCATTTTCTGGTCAGAGACCAGAAATGTCCTAAGCATCTTAAATGCACATGGCTGCCTTCAACCATAAAGAAGTATTGAGCCCCAAAGGCTAAACTGGGGCAGCCTAGCCCACTAGGGCACAAAGATTTAGTAATAGAGAAGAAAAAGAGGCTTTTCACCCTTGCAGAGTGCCTTGATAAACACTGCTAACTCAGGCTGACAAAAGCTCTTTTGTATCATTACAATTTTTAAAAACTTTCTTCTTTTTATGGATGCATTCTTCCAATATTCAGCCATCTCATCATGGTCACACCCTGTCAAATTGATAGCCATTTAACTTTGCTTAATGCTTGCTCTGATGCATTAAATACAGTTTTAAAAATCATATTCTCAAGTAATAAAATTTTAAATTTTTTCTTGCATTTTGAAACACATTTCTGTGGTTTCTGTATAGTAAAATCTTGTATTAAGAGTGTTTGTAAATAGCTGACTGACTTTGGCATTCTTATGTATCAAAGTGATGATTTATTATCTTTCTCCCTTTATGTTTATTAAACAACATAAAAGCCCCAAAGTCTCTAACTGCTTTTTAATTCAAGTCTATGAGTTTCTGTGCTTCTGGGCTTCTCGGAGACCAGATTGCTTTGAGAAATTTGTGTCAACATGTAATAATAAAATTGATCAACTGCATCTAAACTAAAATGTACAAATTTGATATATTCTAAAAGGTGATTATTTGGCTCTGAGGTAAAATAAAACCCATATGTATAGGATGCAGCATTTATAATATGTTATTTTAATATTCATATAATAGAAAATGATGCATCTCAAGTTTGGATATTACGATTCTGAAACCAACACTAATGTGTGGGTTTTTATCACATTACCAAGCAGTTCTCTAGCACCAGCTGAATTCCCTACAGTTCATTTCAGTTCTGACACTACCTACCCAGTGAGAGCATCAAATCCCACGGGTTAATGGCTCAGTCTTACAAGATGGCACCTCCCCTCCCCGACTTCACATGCCAATCACAGGTCCAAGTTGTTACCTATGCTTCTGATTGGGCAGCTATTGATCAGAGGTTCCAAAGATTCCCCTCCTTGGATATGATTAGTTTGCTGGAGTGACTCAAAGAATTTAGGAAATCAGATTATTTATTAGATTACTTAAAAAAAAAAAAAGAATCCTAATCTTGTACTCAAATGTTGGTTCCCCTGGCAACAAACCCTCATCCTTAGGTACTTTCTAAAAATCACCTCATTAATGTAAACTGGTGTGGTCAGAAGGGGTTGCTATGAATATCAAAACATGTTTATTACTCTCATCACCTTGAAAATTGCAAGGGTTTTACAAGCTCTGTGTGAGGAAGGGGAGCAAACATCACAGATATAAAAATAAAATTCCTTTCTTAGTAAACCCATAAAAATTAAAGCCCTATAACAAAATTTTATAGCACACAAAATAACATGAGAAGTACTTCTAGTGCTTTTCTGCACACCAACCTGGATTTTGAACCAAGGCTTGAATTCATTTGCCACGACAAATTGAAGCATTTACTCAGTATCAGAACAACTTTTGATGCATTTGATGACTATTCAAACTAAAAAAAAACCCATCATTTTCTCTCTCTCTCTCATATTTCCTTGACATTATTATATTAATGATAGTTTCTTTCATAGTATTATTCTCTTTACAAATAATTGGATAAAATTCAACAGGTTAGAAATTATAAAACTGGCTGCGTCGTTTACAAAACCTGAAAGTTTCATTGATTACTGCTCTCCTACCTCATTCTGTGGCTAGCTAAAAGTTACCTTCTCACTGATAAAAGTCTACCAGGAGGCTGAGAGTATAAGCTATTGATGAGATGTCTAAAAGAGAAATATTTCATTGTGATCCAGATGGGAATCAGTTTTAAGACTTCACATTTGAGAGGTAATTTTATTTGTTTTCTCCCACTTCTAAGCCAGTGTTTTAAACCATAGGTGATTGTTGCATGATGTTGCAATGACAGTCACCCAAGTTTCTTTTCAGGAGGCCTGACTAGAGGAATGTTGACCCTTTCCTGCTACTCTTCATCTTGACTAAAACCGAACTGACCCCGGGGCCACATACGTTCCCTGGTTTTCCCAGTGCAGAATAATAATGGAAATAGCTGCCATTTGGTGAAGGATTACTAGTGTCCAGAACTCTTCTCAGCATTTTATAGATATTGCATCTTTTATCAGAACAAAAATCCTCTAATTCTGACTTTTTTTACTCCAATTTTATAGAACCTAAGACTCAGAAGACTTTAATAAGTTGTTAGATGTTACAAACATAGTATGAAGGACCATGTGATTTGAATTGGGTAATATTTGTCTTAGCCACTGAGTTAGTTTCCCTCTCCCTACATAACATAGCATCCTCAGGTGAAGGGAACATCAGTCTTCTCCAGACCATTTGTGCTGCTTCCTTTTCACTATACCTTTACCCTCACATATAAGAGTAATTTTTTAAATCTCATTTCATCTTGCTGAGCATCTGTCATTTTTTTTTTTTACTTCTTGCAAACTCTTGGTTTATTCCATTACATGTAGTAAGCCTTTTCCTTCGCTTCGGGTGATTTCAATATTCATGTTGACATCTACTTTATACAATAGTGCCAACATCTCTTAATTGCCTCTCCAACGCCCTGCACGCCCACTTCAGTAAACTATACCCAAGGCTATGCCTAGACATTTTCATTAATAGAATGCTTGATATATAGGAAATATTCAACTCCAACATTTTGCTCATAACACCACCAATTTTTCCATCTTCCTTACTTTTACTACTTTTCTTTATCTCATATTATCTTTCATGTCTTAACTTCTTTGTTTTCATCTTAATCTTTTAATAGCCTTGTTTTTTCAATACTATGGCAATATAATAAAATCATAATAACATAAAAATAATACCATTTTTACTTTTTAACAGCTGTGTACTTGGTATGTTATCATGACTGGGAATTATAGAGGTGAAGCAATGCACCCAAATCTACACAAGATATGTATGATATAATCAAGATAAGGAAACACGTCTTCTTGTTTGATTCCACTGTCATATTCTTTTCACTGGACCACACTACCACAATAGTAAAAATCTTTGACAGATCCATTTTCACCTGACCTGCAGAGTTCAACCTCTGAGGCATTATTCTAAGAGTATTAGAGTAAGAAAGACTCCAGTTCAAGTCCAGGCAGTATGCACTCAAGACAATTCGGTCCTCTTTCTGCATTATCTTGTCTTCAAAAGAATTATTTTTAAATGATAAAATTTATAGAGAAACTATCAGGTAGCTTGATATATACTTTGCCTCCACATAGTAAATATATTATTCTTTTCATTGTGCTAAGCATTGGACAACCAAGATCCTACCTAAGAAACATGAATCTAGAAAGAAAGATAAACAAGGAATTAGTCAATTACAGTATAGGATGATGTGCAAATACAGGGTGGTGGGGAATACACAGGAGTGCCATCTAGATATGTCAGAGTATCATTAAAAATTTCCAGGAGGAAGCAATGATCAGCCAAATAAAGAGTGAAAAAAAGACTTCTGGCCAAGATGGAGGTATAGGTGGACACACTGTGCCTCCTTGCAAAAACAAAATTAAGGACAACAAAGATTTAGAAGCAAGAAAACAATCCAAACTGATAGAAAACTGAACTATATGCAAGTCCAACAACCATTCATCCAGACCGGTAAGAGGGGCGGAGTTGGGGCAGGAAAAAGTGGAGGTTGGTGGACTGGGCGAGCAGGCAGCAATGGCTGGCAGATCCTAGGCATGCAGGCGAAGGCTAGCAGACCCCAGGTGCACAGACAGTGGCCAGCGCACCCTGGGCACAGGGTGACAATGGTGCAGATCCAGTGAGGCCTCACAAGGCAGCTGGCTGACCAGGTGGTCCCACATTTGCACGCAGATAATCCAGATGAAGGGGAAGCAGAGCAAGGGACTGGAATCCAAGAAAGAGTGGAGCAAGCACCATTGTTCCCTCTCGGACCCCACCCCCACATAGAGTGTCACTACCCAGCAACTGGGCTGCCCCGTCCTGGGGACCACCTAAGGCTCCACCCTTCAGTACATAACAGCTGTAACCACACTAAAAAAACAAAACAAAACAAAACAAAAAACACAAAAATGGCTCAAATGGGAGAACAAATCAAAGCCTCAGAGCCAATTCATCTAAGCGATGAAAAGATAGACAACCTAACAGATGCACAGTTCAAAGCCCTGGTGATCAGGATGCTCACAGAATTGGATGATTTTGCTTACAAATTAGATGAAGAAATGAAGGCTACAATAAGTGAAATGAAGGAAAATGCACAGGGAACCAGTAGAGATGGGAGGAAAACTGGGACTCAAATCAATGGAGTGGACCAGAAGGAAGAAAGAAACAACTAAACAGAAAACAAGGAAGAAACAAGAATTCAAAAAATGAGGAGAGGCTTAGGAACCTCTGGGACATCTTTAAACATCACAACATCCGAATTATAGGGGTACCAGAAGGGGAAGAAGAAGAGCAACAAGTGGAAAACTTATTTGAACAAATAATAAAGAAGAACTTCCCCAATATGGCAAAGGAAATAGACTTCCAGGAAGTCCAGGAAGCTCAGAGAGTCCCAGAGAAGCTGGACCCAAGGAGGAACACACCAAGGCACATCATCATTACATTAGCCACAATTAAAATGAAGCAGAGAATTCTAGAAGCAGCAAGGGATAAGGGGACAGTCACCTACAAAGGAGTTTCCATCAGACTGTCAGATGATTTCTCAAAAGAGGCCTTCCAGGCAAGAAGGGGCTGGAAAGAAGTATTCCAAGTCATGAAAGGCAAGGACCTACATCCAAGATTGCTCTATCCAGCAAAGCTGTCATTTAGAATGGAAGGGCAGATAAAGTGCTTCCCAGATAAGGTCAAATTAAAGGAGCTCATCATCACCAAGTCCTTGTTATATGAAATGTTAAAGGGGCTTACCTAAGAAAAAGAAGATAAAAAATATGAAAGTAAAAAGACAGCAAACTCACAGCTATTAACAACCACAGCTAAAACAAAAGCAAACAACTAGAACAGGAACAGAAACACAGAAATGGGGATCACATGGAGGGTTAGCAACAGGGGAGTGGGAGGAGCAGAGAGAGGGGAAGGTACAGAGAATAGGTAGCATAGATGGTGGGTAGAAAATAGAAGCAGGGAGCAAGAACAGTGTGGGAAATGTAGAAGCTAAAGAACTTATGACACATGGACATGAACTAAAGGAGAATGTGGGTGGGAGAGGGTGTGCAGGGTGGAGGGGAATGAAGGGGGACAAATGAGACAACTGTAATAGCATAATCAATAAAATATATTTTAAAAAAGAGTGAAAAGATTTAGTCAGGTGATGGAAGAGGCAAGAAAGCATTCTCAAAGTAGAGGAACTGCAAGTGGTCCAGGTCAAGGCATGCTGAGTCTTCAGTTCACTACTTAATAGCCTCTTATGGTAGATACTAGTGGATGAGAGGTACTGATGATGGAGAGGAAAGCAAATTTATCAAAATTAGGTCTGGTATATGTCTGATTCTTTCATTCATCTTCTGCCCCAAGTGGAGTTAGGAAAGAGTAGAAGTTAAGGTAGTAATCAATGAGAAAAGTAGCTGCCTCAGCTCTGCAAGAGGACTCAGGAATACCCTGCTGCTCCAGGGTTTGAACCTTAGGAGCTGGGTCTTGGGAAGTTCTAAGGAGGTAAGATTCCTTGTGATTTAAATTTTGCCTCTGTCGTGTGTGCACACTCCTGTGCTTCACAGGATCTACATTCCCACTGTCAGTACAGAGCCCAGGTATCAAAAGGCACACGACTTGTTTATTGGAATAAAAGTGTATATTAAGTTTATAGCCTTAAACTAAATTTATGGCATTAAATTGTTAATTCTGGCACCATACAGACTGTCTTCCAGCTAAATTGACATACAAATCTAAGACAACCCTATTTGTATAGAACCTTGTCATTTTCAAAGCACTTACACATTATCAAATATAATCTTCAAAATGCTATGGTGAGGAAAATGGAGCAGGTATTCAATAATTCACAAACACTCTTCAAGTTAACTTTTATTGCTGCAATATCATCAGGAGCAATAGGGACAAGTATTATCATCTCCACTTTGTAAACGAGGAACTTGAGACCTGAGGGAGAAAATGTATCTTAACAGTTAAAATGAGTTTGGTATCTCTGGACTGAAATATGTGAAGAAATACATGGGGTCATAAAATGTTTTAAATTAAAGAAATTTTACAAGTGTTTTTATTTCAATTTTTTTATTAAAAAAAAGAAAACTTAAAATTACTTGCCTCCCAGGTCTCTAAAGCCCACAAATTACAAATTTCAGAACAAGATTCTCATCTCAATAGCTTCTTTTCAGTACACCATTTTTATACAGTATTAAATTAGAATTTGGTTTTGGAAGCAGTAACTAAGCTATGTCTATTTAGTGAAGCCTTAAAGCTAGAATTAATTCAGAAAATACGTTTGGTAAGACAAGAGGCAAAAACAAGAATTTCAAATGCCAATAGCAGAAGGATATGGGTAAAATAATGCCCACTCTGGTTTCAAAATAATCTTACAGTCTTTGTAAAAGTCACTGCTGACATTGATTGCACTAAACAATTGCTGAGGTGGTTAGAGGCACAGAAGACAGGGCCTCTGTACTCAGAACTACCAGTCTGGTACAACACATACATAGAAAAGAGCATTATGAAAACGACTTTAATTCAGATTAGAGAAAAATACCTTAAAAAGTCAAAAATAAAAAAATTAGGATCATCCCTGACTGGTGTGGCTTAGTTGGTTGGGCTTCGTCCCTCAAAGTGAAGGGTTGCTGCCTCAATTCCATGACAGTGCCCATGCCTGAGTTGCAGGTTCGGTCCCCAGTCAGGGTGCATACAAGAGGCAATCGATTGATGTTTCTCTCTCATGTTGGTGTTTTTCTCCCTCTCTTTCCCCTTCCCTCCCCCCCCTCTAAAAATAAATAAATAAAATCTTTAAAAAAATAAATTATGATCAAATAATTTAGTCATACAAAAAATGTGAAGAGGCATAATACGCCCTTTGAAAGACATTTTTCATTTGATTTATAAAGGAAGGTCCAAATATGCTCCATACACAAAAGATAAATCTAAAATAAAATGAATTAAAAAGGAGTGGAAAATACGAGAATGCGTTGGTAGTGATTTTGGTATCAAAGTAGGAGACAGCCTGAACAGCGTAAGTGTGACAGCTATTGGACATGTCAAACTTAGAGAAGGTAACCTCTTCTTTTCTCCTCGTGCAACCTTCACAGAAAATAATCATATAATTGGCCTTAAAGGAAATGCAGATTACTTACATGAAACAGATGAATTACAAACAAAACTTAAATACAAAAAACTTAAAAGTACTCCTGCCATAACCTAAAGCAGACTTAAACAAGTAATACAATTTTCCTTGTTCTTGGTAAGAATGACTCACATTAAGAAGATGTCAGTTCTTCTTAAGTGATTTATGGATTTAATATAATTTTTAAAACAATGAAAAGAAGATTGTATGTAAAATTAGATTAGATGGTTCGAAAGTTCACATAGAGAAACAAATAGGCAGGATTAGCCAATAAATACAAGAAAGGTAAACTAAAAATGAGGATATTAAAACTGATAAAGAAGATTACAAGGCCTCTGTAATTAAAACATTGTAGTACTTGCCCATGAATAGAAAAATAGACTAGTTTTAATTGTATGAGGTAAAGATCTAATCATTTCACAAATGAATAATCAATGACATCACTTATTTTAAAACTCCATCTTTGCGTCTGTGATCTGAAATGCCAATTTAATAATATCCTATCAAGAATAAATTCAGAATGTGTCAGAGATCTAAATGTTAGAAATTGAAATCCTACAAACCAGAAGAAAAAAATTATGAGTTGAGAAAGTCTTTCTAAACTTAACCTAAAATTCAGAGGCAATAAAACTTTGATAAATATGAATACATAATTTGTTTAATTATGTAGGCAAAAAATATATAATTTATGTCAGAAGACAATTGACAAAAGAAAAAATTTCTTGCAAAATATTTCATAAAAATTGAGAAATACAAAACAAAAGTGTAATGGAAAAAATGGGAAAACTTATGGAAAGATAATTCACACACAAAAAAGAAAGTGTAATAATCCTGAAGCAAATAAAAAGACATTCAAAAGCAAAGTTAGAGAAAATTATTGAGATACCATATTTTACATATCAGATTGGCAAAAATTAAAAAGTAACAATGCATTTTATTGGAATGCTATGGGGAAACAATATTCTTTCAGGTTACTGGTGGGAATGCAATCTGTTACAACCTCCCTGGTGAGAAATTTGAAAACTACATATACACTTGCAATTTGGCCCAGCAATCCCACTTCTAGGAGATGTACCCTGAAGATTAAGTTATACAAACATACATTTGTGATAGTTGTTTTGCAAACTGGCTCCCATACATGAGGATAAGGAGAGACCAAGGAAAGTAGCAGACCACTCCATATTGGTAGGTAGCAAATTTAATAAACAAGGGAGCTTTTATATAAAGCTTGTCTCGAGTGGCCACGAGAAAACTAGATCTCCATACCCACCCACCAGAATCTTAAAAGACCATATAGAGGCTTTAAATGGGTTCAGTCACATTTCAGTCCAGACAGTCTCAGCAACACCTTCATCACTCAAGGCTGTGTCTTTGCAACAGGTTCCACTGTGGGAACAGTGCACAGAATACACATTTCAACGACAAGGAAGGAGGCAATTGCCCGAGTCCAGCTGGTGGGTCAACTGGCAGCCACATCATCTTGATAACCTCCTTTAATAGTGTGTGATCACTTACTGAATCATTGTTTGTAATTACAAAACATTGGAAACAGCCTAAATGTCCTACATTGGAGAGCGATTCAGTAAACTCTGATACATTTACATAATGGAGTACTATGCAGCTATAAAAGTCAAGGAGAAAGATATCTGTGACTTCATGTGAGTGATTTTTAGCATATACTATTACATGAAAACAATCAAAGTACAAAAATAGTATCTACAACATGTTTCCTTTGGTGTCAGAAAGACGTGCACTTATGATGATATACATGTGTGCAACAAGAAAGAGATACGAGTAGAAAAGAAACAGAAACTAAAAGCCATGTCACCTGAAGGGTGCAGGTTGGAATGAGGTAGAGAAAATAGGAGAATAGAAATGGGTTACAATATATGGGAGGAATGATGTCTCTCTGATCATGTATGTTTATGTAGTTTTAGTTTTAAAAACCATGGTAAAATTTCATATACCCCCAAAAGAAATTAATTAAAATCAACCAGGCAGGAAGTGGAGAATAAAGTAGAATTCAGATAGCAGTAAATACCCTAAATGTATTAGAATGCATATGTTAGTGTGTCTAGCAGAGCGTCATTTGGAAATATGGAATAAATGAAGTTAGTTCTATGAACAGTATTTTGACAGAAATACAAACTAACTGTATGGAAATACTGTACTCCAGTTAATAAATTTTCACAAGAATATAGGTTAGTAGTGCTGAACCTTCCTATATTCTAGGTACAGACAAAAATATAAATATATTGTATATAATTTACTATCCAAAAGAAAGCTTACAAATAAAGAAATAAAAAAGACTAGAATGAACTTTTTAGTGTTGAATTAGAATTAGAAATGTGAGAATGACAGGTGTGTAGATACTGATATAGAAATGGTGAAAATACTGTTGTATACTATTGTGTATAAATAGTATGTGTGTATTTCTATGTGGATAGTGCATATATTGTTTATCTATGTCCTTTGAGAAGGTATAGAAATGATGACATCCCAGTAGGAGTGAGCACATTTAGAGTTTTGGTTTCTAAATATCACTGCTAAATATCCTTGGAAAAAATTATTAGATCCCAGGGTTGGGGAAGGGAAAGCACAATATGAGTCAAAATGTCTTGTGGTGCAAGAAAGGAAGAAAGTGCCTAAAAAATGAAGGAGTCTTGATGAGATTTCACAGAAGCCAGTGGTTAAGTAAGAAATCATTTGAGTAAAATAAAAAAGTGTAATAATGGATTAAAACCCTTTGAATAAAATAAGTATCAATGACTCAATACGGATATAAATAAATGAATAAATAAATATGGTATGGGAACAGTACAATATTAATAAATGTAGAAGGACTAATGAAAAGTATAATTTGGCAAACACAAGAATAATGTTTGTTGTTAAGGTACATCAGTGAATGTCAAAATTAGTGAGCAAATACATGATGAGAAAAAGTATGTTTGTGTAATTGCAAAGTATCTTCTCCAATATATTCGTTAACTCTAAAGACAAAAATTGCAGTTTTACAGTGGGAAAACCTGATTTACAGCATCTATCTTAAATAAGTGATCAAAGTTAGCATCATAAGTAGGCAATTTCAACAGCATGTATCCCTGATCATTATACACTGAGAAGGGTACAGGTAACATCAGTCCGATGGTAATCGAGCCCCCAATGCATTATCTGAATTTAAACATGAGAAATATCAGATAAATCCAAATAGACTTTGCACAGAATAACTAGTTAGTACTTTTCAAGTTGTCAAGGTTATCAGTGCATATTGGAAGAACCCAAAGGGATGTGACAGACTAAATAAAATCTGGGATCTTAGATGGGGTCTTACATTGGAGAAAGGGCACCCCTGGGATTATTTATAGGTCTGAGTAGGTCTGTAGTTTACTTAATTAAATTATATCAGTGTAAACTTCCTGATTTTGATAGTTTTTTTACTCTGGTTGTGTACGTAACTCCTGGAGAATCTAAGGGTTTATGAGATACTTTTCTGCATTTGCAATTGTTTCCTAAGTCCAAAATAATTTTTTTAAAATAGTAAAAACCAAAAACTTGAAAGATAACTTACAGATTCACTTATCCTTTATTATTTTATTTATTCAACAAATAATTATCAAGGTTTATATGATGGAAATTGATTTCTGTGCTGGGAGTAGAGACAAGCATGTGATAGATAATGCTGCTTCTTTCTTGCAGCTTTTGTACCATTTGAGGGGAGAAACTAGAAGGGAAGTACAAAATTTTGTATACAGTAAGGACAAATTCCTTTAAGAGTTATAAAGAAAATAAAATAGACCACTGATGTGATTACTATTAACACAATAGGGACAGGGGGAAAATTCAGCTGTGTAATTAATCATCAGTAGGGCACCTCTGCAAACTAAATCAAAGCAGACCGCAAGAGGATCTGACAGAGAAGGGGAGATACAACTTACAATGGAAATTAAAGCAATAGAATCCACTGGATAAGTTTTTCCTATTCACAAGAATATTTTAGCTATAGTATCAATCTTCAATTTAAAACATTACTTTGCTATAAGAGCCATAAAATGTTTGTGATAAGGTGATTATACACAGGAAATTAAATATTCATTGCAAAATACTTCTGAAGGAAAATGGACAGGTTGATGAGGGATATGCTTATCTCAGTGGGATGTTTTACCTAGCACAAAATACATTCAGTCCAATACTCACCCACTTATATATGTTTTGTTGATCATTAAGTTCCTTTGAAAGGAGAGTAAAAATATTCTATTCACGAAAGGACAATGCACCAAACCAAGCAGAGGTCTATATAGTAAGTTACTTTTCAGAATGGGAAGGCTATACATTCACTTCAATCTAAACATGGTTGCATTGGAAGCTAAAGTTAGATTATATTTAATAGAAAAGTAGCCTGACAACATGATCTCACAGTGACAATAAGAGTGAATTTAAAGTAAGAAATTTGAAGTTATTTTCCAGATATACGGAGCTCAGAAAATTCTATTATTTTACTATTTTCACAGGTGTTCCAAAACTGAAATTAGTCTTCATTAAAACCTGCTCCTCCCCTTGCATTCTTTGTCTTTGCTAATGGCTCCTGCATTGGCTCAAGTCAGAATCTTCATCTTCACAGAGGCCAGTTAAGATGTCCTATAGTTCCTAGAAACAGACTGGTAGGTGCCTTACAGATGCTGTTGGTATATCACATTCTTTAGGACTTCCTATTGAACTTAGAGGAACAGGACAAATTTTGGAATGGAGTTCAAACTCATACACTAAAGATGAATCAGTGGCCCTGCAGTAACTTTTCACTGTGCAATGACATGGCATTCCATAAACTCAAGTCACTCTCTGTAGTTTTAAATGGATCAGACTGAGTTTCCCTGGTGTCACTTTTCTGGTAATGGATGTCACTGCAGCAGAGAAGGTTTTCTTCACTTGTGGCTACTTATTCAAGTTGACCATGGGGGGACCTGTACTGCTGGGAAAGGCAGTGTGTTCTTCTCAAGAAGTCAAGGTACTTCACCTGCACACATGAGAGCCAGTCACAGAATAAGGTTAGCTGGCTGTTACCTTAAATCGTCAAGTGTTTTTACTTCAGAAAATTGTCACAAACGTGACTCCATCAAATCCTCCCAATAACAACACATACTGATTGGGGACCATTGTGCAGAGAAAGAAGAACCCTTGAGGAGTTTAAGTAAACACAGAAATAGTATCTAAATTTCCACTTTATTCCATATTTCGTGTTCTTTGCACCGCATCATATACCTACTAATAGTTAAAGTTCCAAGCAGTGTGCATTTTTCTAAGCAATAAAGTAGTATATCAATTTTATGTATCTCTGAAGTACAATTACATCATGTATTAACCTTCATCATAAGGTGAACATATTTTGTCAAAAACCCAGTGTGTCATTATTAGACAATAAAAGCATATAAAATTAATTCTTTTATGTGTATGTGCATACGATTATATATTCATCATTAGGCTTTACAGTATAAGAATGTCTTAGAGATTTAGTTCATCTCCTTATTTGGTAGATGAAGACAATGAAACTCAGTTAAATTAAATGACTTATAGTTTATTTCTCTAAGAGGCATAACTGGCACCTTAAGCCTACTCTCTATCTCCAGTTCTCTTTCTAGGATATTTGAGTCTTTTTGTAATCTCATGAATTACTTAGGGAAGGTATTGTCAACATCTCACATATAGGGAAACATACCTAGGGTAAGAGCTAGAGATTCATCTTCACAGCTAAGTAACTTTACTGTCAAATGGCTACTTGGTGGAAGAAGAGGACAAGCTTGGTACTTGATCTTCTGCTTTCATGAGTGTATATACTTCATTTCTCTAGCACTAGAAACAAAGGAAAGGAGAGCTACATTTTATAAGAACCAATGTCAATATATCAGATAAAGTAAGGCCCCTTAATGCAAAGACATTTAGGAAAAAAATGTTTTTATGAGATTAAGTTATATGTCTTGGTTTTGTTTGTGTGTGTGTGCATGAGTGACAGATGTATTTTGGTTAGTTTACATTTATTTGTTGTTACACGGTAGCCCTAACAGAAAACATATGCATGGAAATAGCTAGTCAACCCATATAAAGTACTTGCAGAGTAATTATCTAATAAATATTGATTGTTATTATGTAAAAGTACAACCTAATTTTTATTTGAAGAATTAAAAAAGGTAAATAATGGATGTGTCTCTTAGAATAATCCTGAGGACAATTCTGTGTTCGGCACAACAGGTGGAGTCCGTCATTTGGCTTCAGGAAGCAGAGTTCCAGCTGGAGAAGAGAAGGTCAGTCTGTGAGGCAGAGTGAGCAACAGCATTTCACAGATGAAAGCTGAGATAAGGTGTTGATTTCCTGCCTCCAGATTTTTATTGATTTCGAAATTAGAACACGAAGGCCCACAGTGTCTAAATGTCTTCCTCTGCTAGTGTAGAGGCTCACACTCACCTGTTCGTTTGTAGGTATCTGTATCTTACATCCCAGCATTACCATCAGAATCAAGAACTGACAGATCTGGCAACGACACAGATAACCTTTCAAGTTCTGTCTTCCACTCTGGGGTTTGCTAGGATTAAAACATTTTCAGTTTAGTGTTGTGCCCATATTAATCTTTAATATGTGCTAGTTGCACATTTACGATAGTAGTACCTTGCATTTTTATTGCACAGAGGTATTTTGAAGTAAATCCAATAGGATATTTGGTAAGATAATATATTTGTTTTTCTATTTGAAGCCTAATTTATGACATTTATATTTGCTTATAACAGTAGAAGCAAGGGTGTAATCTGTAGTAGTGATTAGTATCATTGAAAGAAATCAAGGATAATGGGAGAAAATAGGGGAAAGGCCAACAAAGGCCATGTATAAAGAACACATGGACAAAGCCAAAGTGGGTAGGTTCGAGGGTGGGAGGTGGGGATGCGTGGGGCGTGGGGGCATCATGGGAGGTAAAAGGGAGACAACCGTACTTGAACAACAGCAAAGAATATTATAAGAGAAGAAAGCGAATGCAACACTTGGGATTAGGATTTTTATTTTTTCTTATTTTAAGTAGCTGTATAAACTTGGGCAAGCCAATGTAATTTTGAAGGTCTCATTGTCTGTCATGTCTAGAGAATAGACCTTTATTGTTAATTAGCTGTGCATTATATATCCTCTTCCCAACATTGCTAACATTCATGGAGCATTTCCTGTGAATAGTGCATTATCAACTCTTGATATTTTTCAAACATAATCTCATTTATTCTTATCAAATCTCCTTGAAACTCAACTTAATAGATATAAATACTAGTATCAGAGAATTTAATAGCTACCTGAAGTTGACAGAGCTATGATATGATAGAACGGTAATTCACACATAGATTTGAGGACTGCATTTTCTGGTATGTTATGCCAGTTCTCAATCTTTCCTAACATGTGACCCCTAAAAGTCTCAAAAAAAGGAGACAAGGTTATTAAAATGTAAGTCTTACCTCTCTATCTACAAATGGAAACCCTTTCTTCAGTGTGTGAGTGTTGGGAAAAGATTTGGGTGACTGCATACGTCGACTGCATGGAAACAATACAGCAAAAGTGGCCTTCAGTCTTCAATGCTTTCCAAGTTTAATAAGCTCTCTAAAACACTAGAGAAATTATTGACACATATCTCAGACCAGTGGGATTCTCAGATGTTCTTGGATTTTCAGAAGAATATAAAGGGAATTAGCATATCCTAAATTAGGAGGATAACACATATGATGTCACATGAGAAACATATGAAGGGACTGGATATTGTTTAGCCTGGGTAGGAAACCATTATGAACTATATTTGCTGTATGTGGACATTGGAAAGGTCAGCAGGCAGAGCAGCAGTTAGGCAATGGACAAGATATTATGGAATAGGTTCAACAGGTAATTGCAAACAACACATGGAAGAATTTGTTGATGATTAAAGTGGCCTAACGATGAAATGGGCTATCATCTAAGTGGGAAATAATCAATCAGAGAGGTCAGGTGACTACATAGAACTGACATTGTGGCAAGAATTCACTGATACATTCAGAGTTGGGTCGACAATACTGATATCAGATGTGAATCTGTAACAGTGGTATTTCGTCCTGGTTCTATTCCAACCAGTCCTTCCGTGACTATGTGTAAATGTCTTTCTTTCTACCTGACTGCCTCAAAGATAAAGGGATGACTTAATATCTTCATTGCTTTGTTGATGTATACAAACATTTCTGTCTTAAATGAGGCTAATAAAACCTCAGTTGTAAACCCAGACAGTAAAAAAATCAAAGAAGTTTTGACTATATGCTATTTCTCTAGATAACCTCTTTAGAAGAAAAATTTTAAAGACCAATAGTCTGGCTTGAATGAATAAAAAACAATCATTTAGCTATGTGTACAGATGCAGAATTTTTACTGTAATTGCTCTGTCAGCTTCTTATGTTTCTGACTTTTTTTTATTGGCGACAAATTCATCTTCAGGATTGCTTCTCTGGAGGCAGAAGTACCCTCCTGTGCTGCCAGCAGCTGCAGCCCTCCCCCATCCCATAAAGTTTCATTTTAGATGGAAATAAACCAACTGCATTTTTCCAAAGCTCTTTTTCTGAAGATGACATAGTAACCTGCCTAGGAGTTTTCTTCTAAAAGGATAATTGTGGCTGTACGTAATTTAGCTCATTTCCAGGGGCAATATGGCAGAATTTATTTTTTATCAACAAGTGAGAGATGGGCACTTTCAACAAATAGTCACTATCCATCCCCATTTCTTCCCATCCCTTCCCACAGACACAACTTCTGATTTATTACCAAACCTACTGAGATATGCTACTCAAGCATCATCTTCTCTAGAAGTTGGTTGTGCCCTGTGCCATATTCTGCTTCTCCTTTACTTCTTGGGGGCCTTCCTCTGGGTTGTCATAAGTCCCTGAGAATAATGGGCCCTTGATTATAACTGCCACAATCATCAATTTACTTTTGTTTTCAAGAATCGCTGCTTGGAGGCAGGACCTTTGTTTTTTCTCATTTTACTTTTGGAATCTGTGCCCAGTACTTGTCTTCCAACAAAACAAAAAGTCGGGACTTTGCGAGTTTTTGTTAGAGAGGCAATGAATGATCGATACCATTTGTTACAGCCTAAACTGCTCTGAAGTAAAGGCAGTGGGGAAGGCTATCCAAGTGGATATTGCAAGAAAAATGCTGTAATTTTTCTTTATAAAACATAGGATGTCTGGCCAAGAAGTGCAGCGAGTCCTACAGCTCATATGGAGTCTGTTGCTCTGACTAGATATGTACTTTTTGTCAAAAACAGTAAAAAATCTTTAGAGGCACATCATGTCTTATCTTTTTTTGGAATTTACTATTGACATCCTTAAATCTGCCTATACTTAAAGATATTCAAAGCCATATCCTCCAGCATACTATACATACAGTCAAAGAGTTTGACACCTGTGAGTGTATGTCCACCCAGAAGTATAATTATAGAAAATTAAATAGTAATGTATCATGTCTGGAGGTATTTTGAGTAAAGCTATTCTCTGACAATCATGTGGAAAACAATACCAGATATACTCTTTGTGCAGTAAACACAGCCATATTCTAATGCATCACAATGAAGTATAATAAAACACTTGAAGAACATGTTCATTAATTAAAGATTATGGAAAATAATAAACAATTATCTCCCACACTTCACCTAATGTCGGCACATGATAAATCTTCAGTAGCAGGTGTGTGCCTGCTTTTGACAGCCTCTATTTTTCTTTATTTATAGCCCTCTCATTTATTTTCCTGCAACTATATTTTCACTACTGAAAG
Organism: Glossophaga mutica; assembly: GCA_039655065.1. NCBI lineage: Eukaryota > Metazoa > Chordata > Mammalia > Chiroptera > Phyllostomidae > Glossophaga > Glossophaga mutica. Next base: position 29,993,692 of record CM077308.1, read on the forward strand.
AAGCATTTTAGACACAGATGGTAAATAGTAGTTACATCTTCCCAAATACAAGACCAGCATGACCAATCAATCCAATCAGATGTCCTATTCTCAAATTTAGACAATTCAGTAGAAAAAGTTTGGTTTCCCTTTCTTCTGAGCAGGAATATCTTTACTGGATTGCTCCTGCTACAGAATGGCTGTTTTCGTCCCTTTCCCTAACCCCTGCATCCTGATAAGTCAGAAGCTTGCTTTTCTATTTTCTAGACTTTTGTCCTTTCTTGGGGGCATCTTTTCCTTTTATCTCCTCTTTCTGGGCCCCGAATCTATGTTATCATTTTCAACAAAACAAATAAACACAAGTGTAAATAAAATAAAGTATAACATTATACCCAAATGAAAAAAGAATTGGTGAAATTAAGATAAAAAGCATTTCCTTTTGTATTTATTTAAGGAGTTATATGGTTTTCACTAAATGCAATGTACTCAAGGAGGTAGATGACTTGACGTAACCATAAATAGAATCCTGACCTCAGGGAGATTATGTGACATCCAGAATGAAATATCATGCCTAGTGGAAGATAGGAGGCACCTACATTGATGGTTTAATGCGCAGTACAGGACATGCTGAAACACTATATGAGAGATCCAGATACATTGCTATGGGAGTCCAAAGCAAGTGAAATTAGTTAGAGCTTAAGGGGCAGAAGTAACCAGAGTAATCGTTAAAGGGGAAATATACACATTACACAAGGAAACAGAAAAGTCAAAAACTCTTTTGATGTAATGGAAAATGTGAGAAAAAGAATGAAAGTCAGAAAGCATACAGATGATTCCATCAGTAGGTCATGTAGACTGGAAAGTCAACTAAGTATAAGGGAACAGTGGGAAGAGGTCATAAAATCAACTGGAAATGAGGCCAGGGAAGGCCGTTTACTGGTAAAACAATTGGAGTCTGCCTGCTCTGGAGAGATAGCCTACCAGTTTTGTGGGGGAGGACAGGAGGCCTGACAGAAACTGAGAGCCCTACCGGGAGATCATCACCACTGTTCCCCTGGGGGTGTAAGCTAGTCTTAAAAATTCTGAACATGTTTAGCCTTATAAACAGGCATCCCTTTGATTCTCACCCTTTGAATTTGTTCTCTTAAGCAAGGGAAACAGACTCTTTGGTAAATCATTCTATTTTAGAGTAACACTAAAATCTTACAGAAAAACTGCTAAAAGTTCATTGAAATCAGCAGAAAACTAAAGAATAAGCATTGTTCCAATTTTTTTGCATCATTAATATATATTTTCAATAAATTTATTCTTAAAAGCATGAAGAATACCAAAAGACAGGGTTTTTTTCTCTCTCTCTAATTTTAGCTCTTGCTCTACCCTTATTATTTGGTCCTGACTTTAAAAAAAATAATTTTCTCTCTTTACAGATGAAGTAATAACTTGACCACCAACATATTTATAAATCCATATATATTATGCTTTCTCTTTCAACCCAGAGAATAATACCCAGACTAAAAATTTCTTCCAGAACAGTATTCCTGAATAAATAGACTGCTGTCAATGAATCTTGTTGAATCATTTAACATTCAGTAGAATGTGTGCAAGCACCAAGTCTGGCTAGAAGAAAGACTTCCAGCTACAATTTTAAAAGCCATATGTAGAAAGCCATATCTAGACAATGATAACCAAGGCATTTTTAAAACTAAAGGTATATCATAAAATGTGCTGGCTTCCTTCGTAAGCGCATATGATGCTTTCACACACATTGTTTTACTTGTCTCTTAAATAAACAATTGCATTAAAAATGTTCTTACATTGACAGTACTTGTCCTAGGCGTATAATAAAAAATCGAAACCTCAAATTAAATGTAAGAAGGTCCCCCAGATATTACTAGGAGCCAGGACAATAATAGATCTGTTTAAATGTAATACTAGGAGATTTGTGGCACCATTTATATTTGGCATATACTGCTATCAGGCAGAGTCTAATAAAAAAATGCTGGCAAATTCCCAAATAAAGTGCTTCATGTTTGCTCAGGGCAAGGCTTATGAAATCTCCATGAGAAGTGCTGTGGGCTGAATGGTAACTGTGCACAGAATGTGCCTGGTGGAGTTTTACATTTCTTGCCAGCATGGTACTCTGCTTTTTCCAACAGCTCTTTGCTAATCTGTAAGGGACTCCGTAGGTCTATTACAGGACAGTAACAATTTGCTAAAATGGATTTTAATGAAAACTGGCAGGTATTTGCTTTTAGTTAAAGGCCAATATGTCCTGGACAACAGAGGCCCAAATCTCTTTAGAGAATACCTGGTAAATAAATATTTCTTAATATTATTATTGCTGTCATTTTTATTACAAAGGGGTTTTTGGATATTACTACATTCATCTCCATAGCATGGTGAACATGTGTCAAATATGATTATCCTGGTTTTGTAGATAGCAAAAGAGAAACTCTGAGAGGTTATGTGATTTGATCAAGGTAATAAAATGACCTAAAGCTGCAGATGCCTTGAATTTATTAGGTTTTTAAAATTAATTTAGATGAGGGGGACCAGTTTAGTAGAAAACATCAGAGAGAAGGGAATTTTTAAATAACCACTTAACATAGCACTAGTTTATATAATATTATTTAATCTTGACATTGAACGTGAGAAAATTGAGCTTTTAGAGATAGCCAGTGTTGTCCAAGTTCATGGAGCAAATTAAGAAGCAGAGCCATAATTTGAACCAAGATAATCCCTATGATTCTTCCCACTGCACTTTGAAGGTTGATCTTCACTGCTACGGCAGTTCATTTTTCTTTATTTGCCAAGGGTAATGTATAGAAACGGCAGTTAAGACTTAGCTACCTGGGCTTAAGAAGTTGAGAAAATAGGAGATAATTGAATCCACTGATAACTAAATATAACAATTTGTACTCTCTAGCCAAGAAAGGCAACTTTCTTTAATCATTCTAAATAGGTTCCGGTATACTTCCTACTATTGTATATCATATCTTGAATTTGACAGGGGACATTGTCTCCCAGCCCAGATATTACGGATGAGGGACCCATCAAAATGTTTCTCTGAGGATCAAATGTCTAGAAAAAATTTTTTCTCTCTAGATTGTTTTGTCTCCTGCTGGGGTTGAATCAGAGAGAAAAGTTTGACAAGGAAGTATAACATAAAGAATATAAGAATATAAGAATAAGTTGTATTCTTTTTTTTCTGCTGCTCATTTTGCTCATTTTTTCCAAGCTTTTCCAAGGAAATTATTTTTAGTAAGAATCTTGTATAAAATCACAGGTTTTATGGTTAGAGTGTGTGTGTGTGTGTATGAAATAATGACAAATAAAATACTTTAAGTTTCAAAAAGATTTACTTGAGAAATATTAAAAATAAATAGTCATATAAGCTCATAATGTCTGCCACTATTTGAAAAATAGGTATATTTTAATAACCCCAAGTTGATAAATGTTATTTGTTTTATATTAACCCAGTGAACTGAAATTGATTCAGATCATTCTCTGATTTCAAAAAAATCTAATAAATGAACACAAAGCATACTTGCACAAAACATCTTGATTGTATTACATCAAGTGCAGGCTCATTTTCTATAATAAATACTGATCATTACCTGGAAATTTTACTCAATTGAAAGACAGTAATATCTGGTTGGTCCATTGTTTTTCCACCAAATTTAATATGGGATGGTTGATTAATGAAAATAGGTCAACGATAAAAATTTATGACTTTTAATGGTTATTACTCCTTTGAAACTAAAGTCACAAAAACTAAGATGTGATATTTACTAAATTAGCAGACAGGGTTGGTCTAAATACACTTGAGAAAGACAGACAGACAAACAGACAGAACATTCTTGCTCAGGCAAGAAGATGATATGTTTATAAAAATTATTTATGAAATGTTAAGCTACTTAGGCTGGTGCCTTCAGAGAAAGCAAGTATCCTGTTTAAAATTCAGGGGGAAAAAACATTTTGTACATAAGAATCAGAGAAGAATATCAACTTTGAAAGCAAGTGGCAGAGTTGAACAGAGGAGTGCAATATTTAAAAGTTCAAAATATAAAAAACAAATTCTAAATTTAGTGCCTCTTCATGTTATGGTCAGGGTTTAGTGACTGATATTCTTGGGTCTAACAAATTAGAAGAGGAATAATTTTCAAAGCAATGGCTCCCCTCTAAGTTATTTATGTAGTTTTTAAATCACTTATTTAAATCTCAATGGAAGTTATTTCAAAAAATGAGAGAAAAATGTTTGTTAATTTTACTGAATCATGAGGCCTGAGGGAAAAAATCAGAGACTACATATTTCAGTGATGGTATTCATATTAGGTTCTTTTTGGGGTTTTAATTTTCCTTTTGAAATATCCTACCAATTTTCTTCTGAACTTTTAAAATTAGGTGTAATAATTGATTTAAAGCCCTTGTTGTTATTTTCAATAATTGAGGAGTCAATTGGACTGCTTCTATTTTTTTTTAGTAAGGTTACATTTTCTTACTTTATTCCACTTGTGGTAATTTTTAATTATATTCAGAACATTGTATTTTAAAAGAACTTTTGGGCACTAAATATATATATCTATATAAGTATGTATGTGTGTGTGTATATATACATATATATATATACACATACATATACATATATATATATCATAGAGAGGGCAAACCCTTTCTTCTGATAGTTAGAACTCTTTCTAATTTCTGCAGGAGTTAAATTATTATGAGCTGTGTCACAAGTGTAATTTATTTCAAAGATTTTATTTATTTATTTATTTTAGAGAGGGGAAGGGAGGAAGAAAGAGAGGGAGAAAACATCAACATGTGGTTGCCTATTGCACACCCCCTACTGGGGGCCTGTCCTGCAACCCAGACATGTGCCCTAACTGAGAATCGAACCACCAACCCTTTGGTTTGTGGGTTGTCACTCAATCAAATGAGCTACACCAGCCAGGGCAATTTTAACTGTGATTATTTCAAACATGAATCTCCCAGCATTCCAGAAACTTTCCTCTTTCCTTTTTTTACATCTTCCCATCTTTCTTTTTCTGTGTTTCTTCTTTTCTTCCTTTCTTTTTTGCTTATGTTAATGGTTTTATATTGGTTATAATATCAGACTTACAGAAAAGTTCTAAGAAAAGTATAAGGCTCTCTCATACACCTTTTAATTGAGTTCACCGATGGTTCATATTTGCTCATTTTTGTTCTCTCTCTTCCTCCTCTCTTTCTCCCTTTCTGAAAAATGTATATCTTTATTCTATGCTTTCTTTGAGACAATTCTTGAACAATTTCTGAATAAATTGGAAATGTTGTGTCCCTTTATCCCTTAAAATTTACCTGTGTATATATCTAGAGCAAAGCCATGTCTCATGACCACACTACACTGCATTTACCATTGACGTAACATTGATTAAACACTATTCTCTAATCCATAGATTTTGTCACTATATTTTTGCTGTCCAGGTTCCAATCTTATATCAAGTATTGTATGGTTATATCTTTATAATCTCCTTAAATCTGAATGGTTCATCAGTCTTCCTTTGTTTTTCTTGGCTTTGATATTTTTGAAAAACACAAGATAGTGGTTTTGTAGAATATTACTTAATTTAGGTTTGTCTAGTGATTTCTCATGACAAGTCAAATGTTATACTTTTTTTTGCAGGAATATAAAAAAAGACATGGTGTCCTTTTTAATGAATCCTACCAGGAGGCCTATGGTGTCTTTTTGTCTCAATGTTAGCAGTTAACGTTAAGGAGATACGAGTCACTTTGCTTCACTGTGAAGTTACCATTTTCTCTTTGTAACTGTATTAGTTGGAGTCTTCTGAGAATGAAGACAAGATTAGATGTTCAGGAGATCATTGGGAAAGCAGTATTTAAGAGAAATGGAAAGAAAGTCAGAGAAGGCAGGGAGGGCAGGGAGGGCAGGGACAGGAGGGAAGGGGAAGGACACACAGCTGGGTAGAAAGACTCTCAGTTGCAGCACAGTCCAAGAAAGGTCCACCAAGCCAATGGAGGGGCCTAGGGTGGGGTGGCGGGCCCTGTAATCAACGTAAGCCTTAGAGGGATTCAAGTTGTGGGGTCGAATAATTTGTTGCTGTGTGGAGCTGTCCTGGGCATCATGGATGTTTAACAGCATACTCAACCTCTACCCACTAGATGTCAGTAACAGCCTCCTGGTTGTGACAACAAAAAAAGTCTCTAGACTTCACCAAATGTCACTTGGAGGTAAAAATGCTTTTAGTTGAGAAATACTGTTTTATGTATGCATGCTTTCTCCTGCTCTCTGCTGAGAGTTAGTATATATGAAGTCCTCCCCTTGCACACAAATGATTTCCCCTTAAGTTGTCTTTTCTTCTATGATAAGGTGTGATTTAGCTTAAAACTCTCCCCAACTCCTTTGTGTGTAAAGTTTCTCCACAGCAAGTATGTCCTCTGGTGGCTAAAAAGGAGTAACTTCAGGCTAAAACCCTCCTCATGCTTACTGAAAACATAAGGCTTTTCCCCTAAGCGTGTTCTCTGATGTGTGTTGAAGGTTGCCTTGCCACTGAAAAGCCCACTCACGCTCCCTACACACATAACAGCTTCTCTGTGAAATGTGTCCATGGATGTCTTATGAGGGCTGACTTCTGGCTAAAGCCTCGCTCATAAAGGGCTTTTCTCTTGAGTGGGCCATCTTATGCCTGATTAAATCTTCTTTCTCACTAAAGCCTTGCCCACACCCAGGGTAAATCTAAGCCTTCTCCTCAGAGTGAGTCTCTGGTGACTGATGTAATACGATTTCTGTTGAAAACCTTGTTCACATGCCCTGCACACAAAAGTCTTGTCTCCTGAATATGTCCTCTGATGTACAATGAGAGTTGACTTTTGTCTGAAGCCTCGCCCATATTCTTTGCACGTGAAAAGCTTCTCTGTCGAATGTGTCCTCTGCTGTGTAATGAGAAATGACTTAACACTACACCCTCATCCATATTCTGCAGACATATGGAGATTTTCCCCTGAGTGTGTCCTCTGGTGTGTGGTAAGGTTTGACTTGTCACTAAAGCCTGGCCCACACTCTCAGAATGCATCCTCTTGGGTTTAATGAGGTATGACTTCTGACTAAAGCTATGGCCACATTCATTGCACAAATGAGGGTTGTCCCCTGAATGAATCCTCTGGTGTTTGCTGAGAGTTGATTTATCTCTAAAAAGCCTCCCACAGTCCCTGCATATACAAGGCTTCTCCCATGAGTGAGTTCTGTGGTGTGTGATAAACCGTGACTTATCCTGAAAGAAAAGCCTTCTCCCCTGAGTGTGTCCTGAGGAGTCTGATGAGAATTGACTCTGGCTAAGGCTTCACTCACATTCCTCACATGTGAAAAGCCTCTCCCCACAGTGTACCATCTTGTGCGTGACTAGGTTTGAATTCTTAGTAAAGGCATGCCCACACTCTGTGCAGACATAAGGCTTCTCCCCCGTACATGATCTCTTGTGTGTGATGAGTGATGATTTATAGCTAAAGAACTGGCCACACTCACTGAAAAAAATAAGACTTTTCTCCTGAGTGGGTCCTCTGATGAATGGAGGGGGCTGACTTCGGGTTAAAGTCAACCTTACAATTTCTGCAGCTGACTACTTCAAATCCTGAGATTTCTACCCACTTTAATACTTCGTCTGTTTCTAAAGGGTTTGTTTCCTCGGCTGAGCTGAACTTTATTTCCGCAACTGTTTTGCCTTTCCTCAAGCTTATTAGCTGTCCTTCAGGTGATCTGGAAAAAGTTCTTGAATTAATTCTATCCCTGGTCTGCCCCAAGGGATTTGGATTCCCCTTTTCTATCTTCACCTTCCACGTTGTCATGCCAGAAGCTTTCACAAGAGAGAAAGAGTGGTTGCCGCTGCTGCTCTGGATATGTTGGGCAGAGATCCACTATTTGGAGAGGCCCTGAACCCAAGCCTAGTCAGCTTGGAAAGTGGTGATCATGCAGCACATGTTGACATAAGTGCCTGCTGCACGAGGGCAGAGTGCAGAATGGATAAGGCTGTGGATCTGCCAAACAGCAGCCAGGCAGATGATCTTTCTCCTTATTCTGGTGATTTTTCCCCTGTTCTAACCAAATTACAAGTATTGGTTTGGAAAATGGAATTCCCACTGGCACTAGGCTGCTGCAGTTTTCCAGCATCACATCTTTGTACAGCCTCCTCTGGGAATAGCTCAACAGCCACCACTCTTCCTGAGTGAAGTCCACGGCCACTTTATGGAATGACACAAATACCTCTTCTCTTTCAAGAGGCCCATGGCCATTTTTCTGATTTCCTGAATGGTCTTCTTAGAGAAAGGTGGGTTCTTATCCTCAAGAATCCTTGGCTACTGCACAGGAGTAGCCCCTGGGGTTGAGTCTACACCTGTGTAGCTCCCAGATATGGGGGCTCGTCAGTAGCAGAGAGACTGAAGCTGGTAGAGACACAGTTGCAATGTCTGTCCCATGGACAGTACTATAACTGTAAGGACTGACAAGTTAGAGGCAGCCTGCTACATCACCTTTCTTTTAGAAAGTATATCACCCTAACTTTTACATTCAGGCTATGATCTATCTCAAATTCATTTTTGTGCTTGGCGTATGATACATGCAAGTTCATTTTTTTTCCATATGGATATCAAGTTTTCCAAAGTTTCTTAAAGAGAGTTTTATTTCCCCTTTGAATTACATTGGCACTTTTGATGAAATCAATGGGTTGTATAAGTATTGGGTCTATTTCTTTACTATGATGTCTGTTCTTTCCTACCAGCTTTTCATGGTGTCTGCCTTTGAGCTGGAAGGCTTGGCTGATGTTTCAGATAGGTTTGCTTTAGTACTGGTTTCAAATTCTAGAAAGTTCTGGAATCCAATCATTTGGAAAATTCCCTAGACTAGGTTACGTCTCTTTACTTACTGGGACTTGATCCCTGTTTCTCAGGTAAACTTGAGAGCGGGATGGGAGCAAGGCATGATTGCGTAGCTGAGTCGGGATTCTTTACCTCTACAGTGCTTTGCACCAGCCAGCCCTCACTGGTGTCAGTCCTGGCATGGCAGTCCGAAGCCAAACCTGGAAACGGCCCCAAATGGAGTAGCTGCTGGGCTCTGCTCCTCTCTGAAGGCTTTGCTTTTCTCTGGAATTCAGTCTATTTAGTTTCTTTAAATCCACTACTCTTTTCTACCTTTGTAAAAGAGTATAATTTTTATGGGTATACTCTTCATAAAAGAGTATATTTTACTTTGCCAGTTTTACTTATTCTCCCCATAGGAAAAGATTTTTTCTGTTCTTTTGTATTCTAACCAGCAGCAGAAGCATTCCTGGTGGAAGAAGAAAATGAAGGGCAAGTTCATTAACACAAACTTTGTATTTCAGATCTTCTGTTTTTCTAATTACTTTCCCTTCTCTTTGTCAGATATTGGTTAGTTTTTGTCTTCAGTTATTAAAACATACTCATAAGTCTTTGGAAGTATCTAATCTTTATTCTAGAATAAAATGCCAAAAGTTTACCTTCCTTTTGTAAACAGGAACAAAAATACAGGCCTAGATGAGTCAAAAGAACAGGAAGCACCTTAGCAATTTTTCTTATTTTTATTTGATCATTGAAAATGTTGTCCAGAAAGGCTTTCTCAATGGTCCTTGAGAAAGTCCTATTCAGCAGAGACTGAGGAACACAAAAGACTGGAAGTTCGATTGTTATTTTTCAATTTAAAAGAAACAGAATATATATGCCATTTAAATAGAAGAGAGAGTGGTGAATAGAAAACAGTATGGATTGTAGAAATAATACACATTTTTATTACTAAGCCAGAGAAATCATCTCTGTTGGTTTAAGTGTTACAGTGAGAGTTAAAACAATGATTAAAGAAACTAACAGCTTATAACACTTAATTTGGACCTGCCACATTATTGATTCACAAGTAAGCCTCTGTCATGGATGCTAACTGATAACATTTAGGCAATTCCAGTCAAAATGGCTTTACAGAATGTACACATTGTTTAAAACAGTTTTTTTTTTTTAAGATAGCATTCACTGAGGTGCTCCTACTGTATTTCAAGCCATAAAATTCAAATGAATAGACAATCTGAAGAAAGAAAAGAGTCTCCTTGAAGGCTTTGCCTGTTGTTTTTTTGCTTTTGTTTTTTTTTTTTTTTTTTGGTATGTTTTTGTTTCTGTTTTTTTGCTTACATATCCATGGCTACACTCCCTTTGCAATGATTCAGCATTCAGATTACATGGGTTGGGGGGAGGGGATGTATACAAGTGACAGCACTTTTCACACAGCAGGGCTGAGTAAATATAATAATAGTAACATAATAATAGAAATGTCTTTATGTTTCATGTTGGGGTCATTACAAATATCAAATACAAGAGATCATTCAAGAATCTAAATGCCTAGTCAAGAATCCTTTATGGGTAATATGAAATAATAAAATGTATATTCTCAGTATTCAATCTTCATAGAATCAATAAAAGTTCAGCCTAATGCAAGATGACTGTCAAAAAACCACTCTTGCTCAAACTACAAACAAGAGAAGGAGCATAAAGAGAATTCTGTGATCCAACAAGTTTCAGAATAATTTGGCTAATTCATTTTATACATGTTAATTTATTAAGAACCTATGCACCTCAATGTTCATAGCAGCATAATTTACAATAGCCAAGTGCTAGAAACAGTCTAACTGCCCATCAGTAAATGAGTGGATCAAAAAACTGTGGTACATTTACATAATTGAATACTGTACAGCAGAAAGAAAGAAGGAACTCCTACCCTTCATGATGGCACGGATGGAACTGGAGAGTATTATGCTAAGTGAAATCAGCCAGGTGGTGAAAGACAAATACCATATGATTTCACTTAAAGTGGAACCTAATCAATAAAACAAACAAGTAAGCAAAATAGAACCAGAGACTTGGAAATAAAGAACAAACTGACAGTGAGCAGAGGGGTAGGGAAGGCAGATAATGGGGTAAAGAAGGGGAAGGAGCAAGCCAAACAACATGAATAGAGGACTCATGAGCACAGACAGTGCGGGGGGAGGTTGACTGTGGGAGTGGGAGGGGTGAGTTAGGGGAGAGCAATGGGGAGAACGGTGGGACAACCATAACTGAACAACAATAAAAAAAGTGTAACTCTAGAAAGTAATAACAATGTCCATATGCACAACAATACACTGGAATACAATAATCGGTTTCATTTCTAAGTACAAATTAATAAATAATTGAATTATAATTAAAAAAAAATCTTCTCAGATGCTTCAATACACCCAAGTTCACTCTCAAACTCCAAGATAGGGACATGAGATGTAGTGTTTTAAAAACTTATTTGACTAAGAAACTCTTTTCCTAAGAATATCTTATAGGACAATTATACTGGAGAAAAAAGAACATACTTCAGAAAATCTGGCCTAATTTTAATTATCCTTATGATTTTCTTTCAAAGACCTGAAAAATCTTGAATTCCTTTTATCTAAAAACAAAATAAATATGCCCAAAAGAAAAAGCTTTATTGCATTTACAGGTCTTTCAAAATTTTGATGGTAATTGAAACATTTATTTGATAAGAAGTAACCAGAAGAACTCCACATGCATGGAGAAAAATGTATAGTAGAACATTCATAAGTGACTGGTTTTTGTCCTGGGTTAGCGCATAGGAGGTAAGGAGGTGAGTTATTAAATAGTGTCATTTTCTTCTCACATTTCATAAGTGAAACATGCTTTCTGCCCTTGTTAGGATGTTTTGTGGTAGTGTTGTTGCGTGTGTTATTGATATAGATGTGTGTGTGTGTCTGTTGTGATAAGTTTTACAACCTTTGATGAATCTAAGCAGTGAGTTCAACAAGGGAAAAGACCAGAGGTTATAAATTCTGTCTTCCATATAACATATGCTTTCCATATAACATATAACTTTATTTGCCTATAACAAAGAAGAGCTTCAAAATAAACAGCATTTACATTGCTTCATTAAGTTCCTTTTCAATTTAATATGTTTGGCATTCTACAGTTTGTCACGTAATTTACTATGACATATAACTCAATAAACGTTTAACAAGTATCTAATATGGTCAGAAAATAGCCTAAGTGCTAAGGAATCTTCTATTACCACTGCCCATTTATCAAGGACCTCAAAAAATTGGAGCACAATTTACTTCTCATATAGAAGTAGTTTGAGTTTAGTATCTTCAATTAAGAGACCTAAACAACTGTGAAAAAGCTACTACAGCAAAAGCACTTAGCTTACTGAGGGCTCTTTACTTGATCAAGAGAAATTAAGGCATTTATTCACCTTTAACCACCTAGAGAGCAATATATCAGAGGAGTAATTACCAAACTGATAGAGACTTCGGTTTTCTTTCCAGGTAGACAATAATAAATGAGAATCAATCTGAGCACAAGGCTAAAGAGCACTTACAGATATTCCAGGTACTGAAGACAGATGGACATCACAACAAAATTTCAGCTACAGGCGGGAATGGTTCATGGTGAGGCTGGGAATAAAGATAAGACCATGTGAGAGGTGAGGGTATGGGTGGAGGTGGAAGTAGGTTAAGGCAGATCAAATTGCAAATGAGGAAAAGTGAGAAAAAATGAAAGTAAAGAGTGAAGTTATGTTTCAGTCCTAAAACCAGTGCATCAGCAAAGGAATGAAGTTTAGTGATATTTAAGAATGAGTTGTAGGGATCTGGGACAAAGATCCTTGCAAAACTAATGCACAGTACTTTCCTTGTGAAATCTTGCTATTCTAAATTTTCAATATAAAGTAATATTATAGATATACACATATATATTAAAATGTGTGTATAACACATATATGTGTGTCTATGTGTATACACTAGTTTTCCCCATCTGAGATATGGTAAACTGAATCATGGTGAGGTTAAGTCACACCTCAGTTCTAGAGCTAGAGACAAAGCTAAGGATTCAAACAAAGCAATCTAGTTACAGCATCTGGGCCCTCCTCAAATGGTGTACTCTTTTCCTTAATATAGCCCCTCTAATATGGGTCTAGATCACTGTATAAAAGAAACTGAGCCCATAGGCAGAGCTGGTAATAAGTGGACAAAGTAAGTCATTTCCTAATAACTTGCTAAGAAATTACAACTTGTTTGATTTTGTATTTGTTTGAATTTTCAGTTGATACAGTAATAGCCTTGTAATTGCAGGAATAAATAGTCTATACAGAGTGAGTGCTTTTTAAGGAGGTTTGCTTAAATTGTATTCTGCTTATTGTAAAGGAAAGCTAGCAATCCACAATGGAAGATGACCAAGAGTTGGCCTCAGAGGATTCCCTGAAAGCATGCTCAGCACCCTCCTTCAAGCCATTATGGCCCTAGGGCCCCTCAATGGAAGAGAAATGCTGCGTGTTCTCACCTCCCCACCACATCTCACCTACAAATCTACGGGAAGGATTTGAGCTAGTTTCATATATTCCTTTTCTATTTCTTCATGATTGGAGAAATACATAGTTTTCATATTACTCTCTTGTAAATTGACTAATAAATAAATGATAAGAAAACTAAGAAAATGTATAAATCTTACTATAGCAGCAGAGTCAGAGGCAGAACACTGAATTCATAGATTATCAATCTTTTACTTGAGTCAGAAAAAACATTTTTTGCTGGAACCATGTTATGTGTGTTATTCTTGAATTTAATATGAAACACAGTGGCAACCACATATACATTTTGAGTACCATTAGCAAAGTTTCAGAAGAAGGCATGAGGAAACATGTATTGAGTCCCAGTTATTTACAAAAGTATAATAAACTTTTAGGAGAAAATCAGTTTTTTAAAATCTATATCAGGGAAAAAGTCAGATTGATTAAAAATGGAAAAACAATTTTGGTTCTATATTTCTAATTTTTGAAAATTCTCAAGTTAAAAGTTTATAATAAAATGTTAGATATGTCTCCATGCATACTATAGCTTTAGTTTATTCATAATTTCATCTCTCCAATCTGTCCCATTACAGAAAACAATTTCAGGGTTAAAGTGAGCAAAAATCACATTGATAATTATGTGGTCTGCTAGCCTGTCTTCTTCAGAAAAATCTTTGAAAAAATGTCTTTAAAACTTTCAAATAGGCATTAATTGGAGCCTGTGAGACAACCAACATTTTATGTTAGCAAGAATCTTAATGATATTACATGATTATTTTATATGTGCTAGGGAAACACAAAATGTACTCCCCCTGAATCACAGGTACTAAAAATAAAAGGGCTTTACTTGGTAGAGCGCAGTTCTAGCATGGTTTACAGAGGATGGGAGTGAGATGTGACTCTGCCCCACTGCTAAGCTACTGTGGTCAACTCTGCACATCAGTTCTTCATCAATGAAATGGAGAAGATACTGTACAACACAGTTAGCAATATATTATTGTGCACTTGAAAATATTTTAAGTATTCTCACCACAAACAACACCAAAAAAGAACAAAAAACAAAAACAAACAAACAAACAAAAAACCCAAGAAAGCCGCAAAGGAGCACATAAAGAAAACTGGGGAGGTGATGGATATGTTTAATGCCTTTATCTCAGGTGTATGCTTATGTCCAGTCTTATTGCTTTGTTATTCACTAAATATGTGAAGTGTTTTGGGTTAATTATACTTCATTACAGCTTTATAAAAGAGAGAAAAAAATGAAGAATATCTCAATTTCATGATATTGCTTCTTAGAAGGACAAAATAAGGAAATGAATATAATAAATGCCCAGTAAGGGTTACTAATATTCTTTTGTTGCTTCTCTTAGTATTGTTTGTGAATGTCTTACCACTTTTATGAAATTTGTGGTTTAAAAATTACAAAACATAAGTCCATTTGGATTAAAAAAAAAAAAACCCTTTCTAGAGAAATTAAATAACTTTTCTAAGGTTATTTTCCAGAGCCCATGCACTTAATCCTTAACTCCTCTCAAGTATTTCTAATAAGGACTCCAAGCTACTGCAAGAAACTACATGCACAAATAAAAATAAAATAAACTGGAGTATTAGAGCATTAGGTTAGTGTTAAGTACACTAAATTGCCTTTCTTTGGAAATGAGCAGGAAAGTCTTTCAAATTTAGCCAAAGTAAGTGGACTAAGTTTGGTATTTGCTTATGTTCCTTCTTAGCTATCCCACCCTATCAGATGTATCTTTTTTCTTGAAGACTTCTCTGAGTTCTTGCTTGTGAGTTCCAGCAGCTGATTCCCCTTAGAGACACATTCCACATCAGGATAGACTATGATATTAACTGTTACCAGTCAGGGTTTTAATAGTTGACTTAGAAATAGCAACCAACACAGAGACAGAACTACCAACGTGAGTCTGAGGCCAAAATATATTGAGGTCTTTTTCTCGGAAACCGCACCTCATTTTTTCTCAACCCTGTAGTTCTAATAAAGTTTTCTGACTGTGCCTTGATGAAAGTGTATATTAGTTCAAAAGACAAAATACAAAAAGCAGAAAGAAGAAAACAAGGAGACAGTCCAAATTCTTCCCACCTGGAAATATCCATTGTTAACCCCTTGGTGCATTGCTTTTGAGATCCTTTAATTTAAAATATGAGACTCTGAGGCAGCGGTTCCCTATTTTTTGGCACCAGGGACTGGTTTCATAGAAGACAATTTTTCCATGGACCAGGGTGAGGTGCGGGGTGGATATGGTTTCAGGATGATTCAAGTGTCTCACATTCAAGCTCACCTCCAGCTGTGTGGCCCAGTCCCTAACAGGCCTGGACCCATACCAGTCCCGGCCCCGAGGTTAGGGACCCCAGCTCTAGGGCATGACAGCTCTTCATACATTCAAATACACTTACTAGAGCTTGTCTTTATTTTCTCCAAAATGATTTAACAAATAAAACAAAAACACTCTTTCTTCTTAGCCTTAAATAGAGCCATCCAAATATGTTCCAATATCACTCTGAGAGTAAAAAGAATAAGAAAAGCTTTTTGTCCTAAAACAATAACAACAAACTGGTGAAGGAAGGTTTTGTATCCCCCAGTTTCTCATAACTGAAGTTTGAGCCAGAAGCTTAAAAATGAAGCATGGTAAAATAGCTTAGAGTATTGACATATACTTTAAATTAGGCACTCTGTAATTTTTTGACACTTAAGTTTTGGGTAAAAGTATAACCAAATGGAGGAGATTTCCATTATATTATAGTCAGTAAAATGGAGTACTTAAAAAATGTTATCAATGGAAGGGATTCTAGAAAAAACTATAATAAAAATTCCTAATAAACAAATATTTTATCATTCCTCATTTGTAAGATATAATAAATTGATTAATTTCCCTAATGAACATTATTAAATAAAAACAACTTGGAATAAAATAATGTAAGATGGTATGAAAGTGAAATTAGAGAGGCTCGTTAAATCTGTACATCTTCCAAAGATATACCATTTGAATAATTCATTAGCTGTTTAATACATTTACATACCCTTAAACACTATGCAACCTGTTTTTATTACTGGTTTTCCTTTTTTCATTTTGATAGAAAAAGATTATATATATTTTTCATCTGTGAGATTCCAAAAATTTAAGTACAAAATGATTAACATTGAGTTCTTGCTAATTAAATCAGTAGAGGAGGTTTGGCTGACACTATGCTACCTACTCAAATTAAGAGAGTGTCTCATTACATTAAACACAGTTCATTTGTCACAGATAAGCTCTCAGCCTATTTATTTGATATGACGGTTAATGTGTAAGGAAAATGAATTTTTCCAGTATTGTAGACAATAGATGCACAGCTGTGCTGCTTCTAATTAACTGACCTAGAAATTTTGAAACAAATAGAGAGGATGTAAACACTATTGTCTTTAAACTGAACAAGACTATAATAAAACTTAAAATAGATTTCATTTCAATAAGTTGACTAGTCTTACCATTAAACTAAATAGAAAGAAGAATTGTCATGACGTGTGCAAAAACATATGTAAGCTGTATTCAAAAATGATTAAACATCAAGGATATATGGCAGCTTAAATCATAAAATAGACATAAATTGAAACAACTAGGTTATCCTGTGCTTTTTAAAAGATTTAATCTGTATTATATTTTCCCATTACCATTTAGTTACCACAGCAATCACAACACTGTTGTCCGCGTTGATGAGTCCTTTTTCCTTTTTGCTTTATTCCTCCACTCCCACGCCCCACCCACCTCCCACTTCCTCTCCAGGAGCTGTCAGCCTGCTATGTGTAAGTCTGTCTCTATTTGGCTTGATAGTTCAGTTTGGTCATTAGATTCCACATATGAGTGAAATCATATGGTATTTGTTTTTCCCTAACTGGCTTATTTCACTTAGCATAATGTTCTCCAGGTCCATCCATGCTGTCCAAAAGGTAGAATATACTTTTTTATGGACAAGTAGTATTCCATTATGTAAATGTACCATCTTGTTTTATCCACTCCTCCACTGATGGACACTTAAGCTGCCCTAAATTTTGGCTATTTTAACACTGCAATAAAACACAGAAATGATTATATTCTTTCAGCTCAGTGTTTCGGGTTTCTTCAGATAAATTCCCAGAATTGGAATTGCCAGGTCAAAAGGCAGTTCCGTTTTTAGTTTTCTGAGGAAATTCCACAGTGTTTCCACAGTGGCTGCACCAGTCTGCATTCCCAACAACAGTTTAAAAAGGTTCCTCTTTCTCCGCATTCTCACTGGCACTTGTTGTTTGCTGATTTATTGATGATGGCCATTCTGTCAGGTGTGGTATCTCATTGTGGTTTCTAATTTGCATTTCTCTGATAATTAGTGACACTGAGCATCTTTCATGTGTCTCTTGGCCATCACTATGCTCTCTTTGGAGAAAACTGAGTCGTATTCCATTGTATATATGGACCACTACTTCTTTATCCAGTTATCTATTGTTGGGTAGTTAGGTTGCTTTCCTATTTTGGCTATTGTAAATAATGCTGCAATAAAGATATGGTTGTATGTGTCATTTTGATTCAGTGTTTTGAGTTTCCTTGTATAAATACCCACAAGTGGAATTGCTGGATCCTTCTTTATCTCATGTTATATAGCCTTTGTTTCAAGGTCTATTTTGTCTGATATGAGTATTGCCACCTCAGCTTTATTGTTTGTTTGTTTCCACCTTCATGAAATATCTCTTTTCATCACTTTACCTTCATTCTGTGTGTCTTTTGATCTGAAATGACTCTCTCGTAGACAACATATGTAAAGGTATTCTTTCTTAACTATTCAGCCACTTATGCTTTTTGATTGGAGTATTAATCCATTTGTATTTAATGTAATTATTGATAGATGTGCATTTATTGCCATTTTATTATTCATAATTTTAATCTTTTTACTCCTTCTTCATAAAAAAGACCCTTCAACCTTTCTTGTAATTCTGGTTTGGTGGTGATGAACTCCTTTATCTTTTTTTTTTTCCTTTATCTGTCCTTTGACTTTAAATGATAGCTTTGCTGAGTAGAGTAGTCTGCTGTAGGTCCTTGCTTTTCATCACTTTGAATGTTCTGTGCCAGTCCCTTTGGCCTGCAAAGTTCCTGTTGAAATTCAGCTGACAATCGGATGGGAGCACACTTGTAAGCAACTAAGTGCTTTATTCTTGCTGCTTTTACATTCTCTCTTAGTCTTTAACCGTTGCCATTTTAACGGTGATGTGTCATGGTGTGGGCCTCCGGGTTTATCTTGTTTGGGACTCTCTGTGTTTCCTGGACTTGTGTGTCTTTTATTTTCACCAGGAAAGGAAGTTTTCAGTCATTGTTTCTTCAAATTGGTTTTCTATTCCTTGCTTTCTCTTGTTCTTCCGGTACCCCTAAAATGTGGGTGTTGTTATGCTTAATGTTGTCCTGGAGGTCCCTTTGGCTATCCTCATATAAATTCATTTCTTTTTGCTGTTCTGAATGGGTATTTTCTGCTACCTTGTGTTCCAAACCACTGATTCAGTCCCCTGCTTTATCTAACCTGTTGTTGACTCCTTCTAATGTATTCTTCATTTCAGTTATTGTATTCTTCATTCCTGACTGGTATTTTTTATAGTTACTATGTCTTTTTTTATGTTTTTGAGGTTCTCACTAAGTTCCTTGAGCATCGTTATAACCAGGATTTTGAATTCTGTGTTTGGTCATTTGCTTGCCTCTATTTCTTTCAATTCTTTTTCTGAATATTTTCCCTGTTCTTTCATTTAGGATATGTTTCTTTGTCTCCCATATTTTGGCTACTTTTCTGTGTTTGTTTCCATATATTTGGTAGATATGCTGTGTCTCCCAGCCTTTCTGGGGTGGCATTATATAATAAGGTGTCCTGTAATGGCCAGTGAGGCAGGCTCCCCAGTAGCCAGACCTGGGCATTCCAGGTTAGCTTCCCATGTGTGCATCCTTCTGTTGTAGTTGAACCATGATTGCTGATGGCACATCCATGGGAGAAATTGATCTCCAGGCTAATCAGCTATGGGGACTGGCTGTGACTACAGGGGAGGAGCTGCTGTACAGGGGCTGACCCCATGGAACAGAACTCGCTTCAGCAGAGCACTGGTATCTGCCTTGAATGTGTCACCTGTGGACAAGATTAAGTGGTGCTGTGGCATGGTCTGAAGCTGGTCACTGGGGGCACTGGCTTTGAGGACTTCTGGGAGGTACAGCTCAAAGTCACTCATTGCCTGTGTCCCGCCCAGGGCCACCTGACATGAGCTACAAAACAATCTTCAGATACCTGCTATTTGTGGTGGGCTTGGAAGTGTACTGGAAAAGCCGAGCAGCAAACTGAGTCTAGCTGTTGCTTGTGCTAGGTTTGGGGCCACTTAGCAAGTGGTAAGTGCATGGCAAGCCAAGGTCAGATGCTGTTTGTTTGTGAACCTTTGAGAGAATTTAGGAAAGTTCACAGCATGGGCCAAGACAGGCCATTTGTTTGGTAAAGCCACTGGAAGAGACTTGGGTGGGTCCACAAGCTGGGTGGGCTGGAGTTTCAGGGAATCATCAGGACAGGAAAACATTGTATATAGTACCTACCTGTACCTTCAGGGTGAGGGCCCAGAAAAAGATTGACAGCACTGCCAGCAATTCTCTCTGGGAGAAAGCTGCCCTTCCATCCAGGCAATTCAGTTTCTCCTTATTTGTCCCTGGAGCCTTTCCAGCTGCCTTGCCAGTACTGAGCTCAGAGCAAGTAAGTCCATGTGCAGGTTCCTTAACAGGAATGCCTGGGACTCCATCAGCCCTCCATCTTATTCAGGAAAATCACTGTTGGTTTTCACAGCCATCCATTGTAGGGATTTCTCTTCCTGGTGCTATAACCCTTTCTAGGGAACCTGCTATGAGGCTGGGACACAGGAGGGACTGCTACAGTCAAGATATCCCTCCTTATTTTTAACCATCTCATGTGGGTGTGGGACCTGCCGATTCCATGTCTCCACTTTTCTCATCAGTCCCAATTTGGCTTCTCTGGTATATCCTTATTTATAGGAATTCTGTTCAGCTAAATTTCAGGTGGTTTCAAATGATGGTTGTTCTGTAGTTTAGTTGTAATTTTGATGTGGTTGTGGGAAGTGGTGAGTACAGCATTTACCTATTCTGCCATCTTGACCAGAAACCAAAAACGATTTAGTTTTAGAATTAATCACATTCATTATTTTTTCATATTGCTAAAGTAAACACCATAAATTGACTTTCTAAACTTTCATATTCCTATCCTACACCAGTTCTTTAAAAATAAGGGATTTTCTTGTTAATACATCTGTAGTTTAGATATATTACCCTAACTTAATTCCACATGGCTTTTACTTGCCACTTAATATATGTTATCAATATATCATGCAAATGTCTTGATTTTCAAGCAAAGGCCAAACAAAACACATAATCCTCAATGTACCCATGATGATCTAACACCACCATGATTTAGGGTTTGATCAGAGTCAGGCAATACTAATTTGCAGGGCAAAGGAATTAAATGCTAAGAAGCTAGAAGCAATTTGATCATTTCTAATAATTGTGCTTCTATAATTTTGCAGAAACATGCTTCTATGACCTATAAAAATGGAAAATAAAAATATAATAAATCAGCATTGTTATGTTGCATCTTACACTTACAAAGCATATTTTTCTCTTTCTGGATATTTCAAAATCTTTGACAGTTAAACTAGTTCTGTTAAGTAAGTTTGGCCTAGAAAATAGAAAATATTTTTATAAGATTTCAATTATCAGAATAAATTAGTACTGTTTAACTTCATTTATTCTTTTTAGCCAAATGCAATTGCTAATTAATTCTTTAGGCTTATCTTCACGGTATTAAGTCCAATCTGTATGTCAGCTCAAGACTGTAAAGCTTCACTCATAAAATTAGCATGCCAATAATTATTTATATAAGCGAGAGAATCAAGTAAGAACATAGAGCTAAAGTTCTAATCATAATGCTTGCTACAAAATTTACAGTCAATGGATCACAATGGTAATTGTTATAGGCTATTTGAGAGGCAGTCCTTTCATTTATTTAATTTTTGTTAGTACGTCCACTTGCTATGTTATACCTGAGGAACAAATCAGGCACTCAGTTATTTAGTGACTCCATTTTAAATTAAGTATAATTATGTGGCTGCACATGTCTTTCCATTTTTAAATCTAACACTATAAGTAACCACTAAATATAGGAATTATGAATTTCTTTTGCTGGACACATTGACAGGCATATATAAAGCATTACTTTTAAAGGTTTTTTAGTCTTTATCTGAATTTAGGCTTTTGAGAAATCCCAAATGCACCTTTCTATTTATCTCAAAATACTGAAAAAAATGTGCATTAAAACTGAATAAGTGGAAGCTGTCATGAAAGCAGCAGAAAAGGAGATACAGAAGAGAAGAAAAAGAAGAGAGAAAGGAAGAGAAGAGAGAAAAGAGTTTAACTTGAGTCTCCATGCCTTTTACATGAATGTTCGGCTGTTTACACACTTTTGGAAGACACGGATAGTATAAATTTAGACAGTATCTGAATTGCTTCTGATAAACAAGGAATTAATATGATAAATTTATTAATGATTTGAAGGGACTCTTTTAAAGAAACAGATCTATCAAAATGAAAAAATAAAAGTTCAAAGTGTGAATTTCTTTGAACTTAAATTTTTTTTAAGGAACCCTGTTGTTCCCAATATAAATCATGACATACCCCATGCCCTTCATTATGTAACACTTGCTTATCTCTCCAGATGTCACCGTATACACACTTTATAAAATTTGCTTAAAAACAAAACTTTATGTAGCACCTGAACTTTTCTTGCTGCCTCATTTCAATTGGCTTCTTCACAAGGCATTCCATCATCTAGCATGCACTCATCTCCTCTTATCTTCTAACTCCTGCTTATCTTTGGGATTTCAGTGCAGGTATCCTTATTTCTGTGAAATCCTCTTGATTATAGGTTTCTTATTTAAACTAGAGGAGGCCAAATACAAATTGAGTTTCACATAAACAATGCATAATTTTAATATATGCAATATGTCTATGTAATTATATACATACGTATACCAAGAAAACAAACTACCAACAATAATGTCGTTTATCTGAGATGCAAATTTAACTGGGTGTCCTATGCTTTTGTTGTTGTTGTTGTTGTTGTTGTTGTTAAATCTGACAATTTTCCTCTCTTCTGTATCATCACTGACAAGGTTCCATCATCCCACTAGGTTATATGTCCATCTTTAGTGCCCCAGTAGGACCTTCTGCATAGTCTTCTGGTCTGCTTCCCTCACTACACACATATCTTGAAGGCATGAATTGCCTCATTCCCTTTGTATCTTCAGCACTTGCACAGTAAATCACACACAGTGGAAGCTTAACATTAATTCCTTCCCTTAGTGTGAAGCATATCATTTATAACACTAAACATCAACCTTTATCTACCATGTGTTAACACAGAATTTTTTTATTCTGCTTGAAGGAAAAGCTTTGAACTTCCCTAATGTATTTTTCAGGAGTGGAAAAATGCTGGGCCTACTACATGTTTTCTGGCCTGTTATTTTATCCTATTCCACTGATATCAGGATTTTGTCTTTAGGATCTAAGAGCAGCTTGAAATCAAAAGGTTTTTATTACTTGCTGGTAACTCAGCATGAAAAAAATGCTAGTTCATTTTAGAATAGACCTTTTTTACACCTATAGTGTCTATTCTGAAACTTATCTTTCCTAAGTAGGCAGAGAAAAAGACAAAGATCATGGTCAAGTTTAAACCCCTTGCTATTACATAAATCTTTTGTGCTGTTTTTTTTTATTCACTTGGGAGGAAAGAGGTCTTTTCTGACAGCTAGCTTTACATGAACCATTCCTGATTCCATTGTGACCGTTAACTCTTGCTCCATTGTTCTCTAATTATAGCAGTCTCCCAGGAGTTTGTATTCTAGCACCAACAGCCAAACATATACTTAGAATGAATAATTTTTTTCAGTTTCTAATCCAGAAATGTTTTTCTCACAAAGAGATTAAGATTTATTGTGAAATAATATAAAGTTACAAATCTATATATTTTGGTTTATGTCATGGTCAACTAGAAACTTAAGACTTTTTCTTTGTTAGTTTTTCTGCTGCATTTATTCCTAGATAATTTTATTCCTAGGCAACTATTATAAATTCTACACATACACAAACATTTACCCTGAAGCAGACTATATGACTATGTTCACATTAATATTTATTCTTCAGCATTGGATTAATTTCTTCATTTGTCAAACCTATCTTGAAATTTTTCCCTACTTTGCAGAATAATAGCAACTACCTAAATTAGTATAATCATAAACTGATGGTCATTCTCTCAATGCCTTGTTGAAATCTTCCAAATAAAACTTGGCTTCTTAATATAATAGATACACCAACTCAGAGCGCCCTTGGATAAACTTTTCATTTTAAGGGCAAACGATGTGGTACATCCCAAGAAACTGAGTGGGGGCTTTTTCTCTGTGAAGTCTAGGAAATACCTCATGCGCAAGCTCCTCAGGGGCCCCGTTTCTCCAGCTTGAACCACTGCAATCCATGCAAAGACATCTCTGTCCGGGGAGAGCTCAAGCCAAGTCTGCCAAACTGGTGAGGCTGGTTGTAAGTCATTAGTAAAGAAATTGTCCTAGAGGGTCTCCAGGGAGTTCCTGATCTTAATCAGAGCATCTGAAATTTAAATGTCTTTATCTTAACTATTCTCTGCCAAGAGTCAAGAAATGAGACATCCAAGTGTCTCAAAATAAAGGTACAGCGTTCCCATCCGGGTGTAAAACCGCTGTCTCCACCGCTTCACACGCACGTTTCCTTTTACTAATGTTTAAAAACAAAAACAAACATAAAAACATGACTATAAAATGAAAATTTAGTCTGTGAATGGAAAAAAAACGTAGCTAACATGTTTATTTAAAATCTCACTAATCGATGTCAGCCATTACTCATGCAATTCAACTTGACTTAACCATTATTTAAAAATGTGTCCCATTTTTTTCTCAGCTACGTAACTGATATTCTCTGTTGGTCAATATCTTGGATTTTTAGTATATGTGCAGCTGGCACGAATAAGAATTTTTTCCTTCATTATATTATTATTAATCTCTTTTTTTCACATTATAAACTCACCATTTTCTTCTGAGTAAATTCCAAAGAAATATTGTCTCAATGATTGGTCATCAGTGCATAATGAAGAATGTTTTTCAGCTGCCCCAGGCAACTTGGAGCCTCCAGCCATGCTATCTCTATGCCACTGACTTGCATAGTCCACAGTCACACTCCAGTAATTCTCAGTAAAATTAAGATGTTAATCAATCTATTACTCATTTGCTCACTGATTCACTGAGCCACGAATAACTGCTTAACACATGTGTAGCCCTTGGCAACCACAGTGGTAGGTAATGGAGAAACAAGTGCAATAGGGTTCCTGCTCTCATGCACTTGTAGATTGAAAGAGAATACAAATGGGAAAACAGGAAATAATAACAGATTTGGTAAGTGCTATAGTGGAATTCCTGATGGATTGAAGTGCCCAAGAGGTACCTGAGGTGGGATGTCAGAGAAAATTTTCTGAAAAAGAACATTAGCTACAACATAAACAGTAAAGAGCAATTAAGTAGGAAATGATAGGCTGGTGCTATAGAGCTATAGAACGTTCCAGACAGATGAATCAGAAAGAGTTTAGCAGAAATACCATATGCCCTGAGTGAGAGACTGAGAAAATGAGGGAATAAATGAGAACGAGAGAGACAGGAAAAGAGTATAACAGATTGGTTATGTGTGTGTAATGTAAGCACAGGAGGGAAGCTCTAAGAGAAGACACTGGGGCGGTGAGATAAAACACATCCCTACAGGGACCGGGAAACAGTATTAATGACAGGGACGAACATGGCTTAAGTCAGGAGAAGCATTTGGTAAAAACTCTTAAGTTTTTAGTCTTCCACAAGCTAGTCAGAAGAGAATGGTTAACGTAACATAAACGTGTTTCTCCACATTAACATGGTTTTCGCTCTTAACTCTTCCTGGGGAGTCATTAAATTTCACATTCTCTTTGATTTGGTGACCATCTGTCTTCACCCCCATGAAATCTTCCATTGACTTAACTAAATAAATGTGTTTTCTCCTTTTTATCGAATCCATATAATTTTATTTACCCCTTATTCTTGAGCTGTATATTTTTTAAACTTATTGTCCCCTCTCACTAGACTAGCTTCTTGAAGACAAGCATCAACCATTTTAGAATCCCCTACAACATGGTCATTCATGACTTACAAATTAAACAATACTAATTAATTAATCACAGGGAAAAATGTTAAAAAACAGAACTTATGGTTTTTCATAAGACCTACACATCATAGCAGAATGTTTCACCAAATGCATAACCCTGTTTGGAATGGAGTGTTGGAAATTCACACATTTTTATTTTATAATTAACTCATTCTTTTTTTCAGTTTAGCTGATGCTACTGAACTGTAATTTAGAATGCAATTTTTTTTTCAGTCAAAAGAACACCATCCACCTTTGATTTAAAAACTGAAGGAATACTAACATGTAGGTGGATTGAACAGAAGGACAAACTCAAAGAAAAGTAATCATACACTCATATTTCATTTTAAACAGCATTTTCTTCTTGGAAAAATAACACTAGCAGGTATCTGAATGCATTTAATCTAAATAATTCATTTTAAAATAATTTGAAAATGGTTGTTCAACATACTTTGGGAACACCAGAAATATGGTTTTATTTTCTTTTTAGACAAACTTATTCCTTTAAATAATGACTATGTCTTGCTGATTAGCAGAGATTGAAATTCCCTTCCCAGCAGGAAAAGCCCAAAGAATTCCACTCTCTGTGTACACTAAAACATAACTAATGATCTAATGGCACACACACACACACACACACACACACTCCCAATGTGAATAGTATATCTGTGTCATTGAAGCTGAGAATTTATCAGTGTACAATTAAGTGTATTACATGTATGAGTACTATAGTGATAATAATTAACCGGTGAAAGTGCCAATCCGTTTCCATGTATTATCCCATTTTTTTTCTAATAACTATACAGAGTTATATGCTCGTGCTGTTTCAAGTTTGAAGACAAACAGAAAGTGAATCTAAGACTGCTGAGATAAGTTGCTCAAGGACACAAAGCCAGTAAAAGGTAAAGCTAGAATGTGAGCTCATACCAGTGTGAATCTAAGTTCTGACTAAGATATGACACAAACTTAGGTTCAACAACATAGTGTTGTGAATGGCTATCTAAGCCTAAGTCACTTTTCCACAAAAACTGGTTTTAAAATAAATCACATTAAAAAAATCAAAATCCAATCAGATTTGCATTCATTCTAAATGATTATGGCTTCTTTGGTGCTTTTCTACCACTTGAATGAAAGTTGTGTAAGTATAAAGCCACAAGCATAGGGCCTGTGACTTTGTTTAACCACAAATTGTTTTGGTTTTGTTTTTTTTGTTGTTGTTGTTGTGAACAAATTTATACATGATATACTCTACAAATTTGAAAAGACCTTAAAGGATCTGATTTAGGTCAAAAGATGATCTAATTAATAGTGATGGGGAATGCACCATCTGTCAAAGCCTACAACGTTCATACCTGGGTAGCACCAAGGTTCTGCCTCTCATTGAGCACAAACTCTGCTCCCTAACTGCCTGCTGTTCGATCTTGATTATACGATCACGAAACCAGAGAGAAGAGTTTCTGAGTCTTTACTACCTGTTATCTTTAAAATATCTGAGACTAAGACAAAAGCCTTTTCCCCTGTCATCTATTCTTTTCAGGGTAGACACCACCTAGTTGCTTCATCTGTTTTTCAAAATGATGCTTTCAAAATGCCTTCACTGTCCCAATGGGTTCGGCTTTGGTTTTGTTTTTCTTAAAACTCGGAGGCCAGAACTGAATAAGGTACTAAAGATGTACATTTGGCTAGCTAAGTGGAAGTCACAATTTCTTTTTCAAAGCATTGTTTTCTATTAATTCCAGTTGAATTATATTAATTTTGTTGGCAACTAACCTACACTGCTGTGTAAATAAATCAACAGTTAAGTAAGAAACCTAGGATGTTTTCCACATGTGCTACACACAGAGCCATACTGTCCACCTTGGCTATTATTGCTGATTTTTCAGACAAGATGCAAGATAAGGTAAAAACTAGTCTATCGATATCCTTTTAGATTCTAAATGTAGTAATCATTGATTAAAAGCAATGAACAGTCAAGGCTAAGGCTTGTGAGCACTTTGGTACACAAATCCAGATATCCCACAGGGCATTCGTAAAATCAATGGCAAGCAATCAGTTAATAAAATACTTTACAGAAACAAAGTCTAGGGTTTTTTTGTAGTTTAATAAAAACAATAGGGATTACATTTTATTTTCAAAGAGCTTAATACTAGGCTTACTTGAAACTAAGGAGAAGTACTTAAAATTAAAAACATTTTCCTAAAAAAATAGTATTAATAAAATTAAGTTAGTTTTCTAAAGTTATCTGCACAGTACAGAGTATAACATTTCTTCAGAAAACAGTTTTACATTTTATCATTCAATGTTAAATGAACACATTATAAAATAAGTATTTTTAAATTTTTTGAAACATAGTAAAGCGTTTCAAAAAAAGAAAAATTATTTGATGTGTTGCAATATCAAACCAAACAAATTTTACTATTCATTTTCTTATTTTCTCTTAGTGTTGATCCAAATACATGAATAACATAAATATAGATTTGAAAAGAGTTTCCTTAATTTTACAACTATATTTCACAGGTTATGTCTGAAACCATATCATACACGTATTTTGAGAACGTTGGGAAGTAAAGCATCCTCACAGAAATTAAAGCTTTGCCTACCCCAACGATTTCATTTTCCTGAAGCTGCAGTTCTTAGCTTTCATGTTCTCCCTGTCGGCCCTTCAGACCGGGTGCAGAAGCTAAAGCCCCGCCATCAGCACTTTGGTGCCACATTTACAAAGAAAAACAAATATTAAACTTCAAGCCTTCTGTGCACTAAAGAGCAAATGTGCCAGGAAGAAAAAACAGTTCCCTGTGTGGCGTGCACAAAAATCTTTCTTCCTCAGAAAAGTAGAGAGAAATACTTTCAAGTTCTTTTCAGTCCCAATAGAGCTAGAGGACACTCACGCCTATGGCAGTTTTACTTATCTCATCTCATACAGAGAGAAGCTTCCATGAGGGGAAATGGCCTGCTTCAATAACTGAAACATGAAAATGGATTTTTTGCACTTAAAATGCAAAGGGGGGGAGTGTAGAGAAATTGATGTGGGCATGAATATTCTGTTGCCCAGCTTGCAGCTGATGTTTTCACTTATGTCTCTGGGTAGCTGAAAAAATAGACACCGAATAGTAAATAAACCTCCAAAAGAAATAAAAAGAGAGATAGGACACTAGCTTTTAACAAGAGGATTTTTGGAAAAAAAAAAAGATTTGTGCTATAAAACATGTCTAGATTTACAGGGAAAAATCTGTGTAATATCCCACAGCTGTAAGTGATCTCTCAGGCCCTCATTAAATATTTTGTATGAGCAACTTGCTTCTTATAGGAATTTAAGAACTTAGAGGTTAGCATCAGAAACTTAAATATAAATGAAAAAAGTCAAACTTCTAATCTGATGATATATACAGTGAATCAAAACCAGAAGAGATCAGGGACATGAGACCAATACTCGGAAAGGAAATTTCAAATGCTGCTGTAGTAAATATGTGCTTATCTACAGAATTTAAAAAAAAAAAAAAAAGGAATTTCAATAAATGATAACATAGTGGATCATAAGAGAAATTTTCAAATCACTAGTTATTAATTAATATTCCTTTTCTCCTATCCAGGATGAATGAATGGGTATGCTTACATTCCTACCAGAAGCATTTAAAAAAAAAATCAAATATAAAACAGTGGATTTTAGACATTGAATATCATGCAGAGGATGATCCCTGAGAGAACAGAAACAAATGAGGCAGGCCATACAATTGTCCTGGTTTACGGCCTGGAGTAATTTCCAGGCTGCAACAGAGGAGAAGCCTAGTTGTCTTGCTGAATTGAGGAAGGAGAAATGGGTGCCTGACAAAGTCGAGCTGGCCAGAGTTTTCTGTGCAGAATACCATAGAACAGAAGGCTACAGAGAAAGAACTCCAGGGGCTGGCAACAAGGTCACCCTGGAGGCCTTCGCTGAGAAATCAGCATGTACAAACAGCAACAAAAAGACCTCACGATTCACAGAACATCAGGCAGAGTACTGAGTAAAGATTTAGCTCAGTAGTACAATGGCAAAACTAATTCATAACTGCTCTGGTCTCATCTGACAGATTTTGAGCAAGTCTTCAACTAGTCAAACACTTTCAGAATAACTTAACTGTGACTCAGAACAAGATCAAGGATGTTTATAGGGATATGAAAATATCTAACACCCAGTAAAGCAAAATTCATGGTCGGTGGCATGCAATAAAAGTATCTGCAAGCAAAGAAGCAGTCATAAGGAGGTAAAAATTTATTCAATAGATTAAACAGACCCAGATATGATGCAGATGATAAAATCAGTAATCAAGAACATAAAAACAGTTATTATAACTATGTAACTGTAATTTGGACTATACATAGTTCAAGAAGGTGGAGGAAAGACAGCATGATGAATAGAAATTATAAAAATACAAAAATATAATACTTTTTGTGAGAAATCAAACTTTTGCAACCCTGATCTTCCTTTTTCAATCAAAACACTTAAAAATATACACAATTGCATATTCAAATCCAACAAGAAATATTTTGTTTTACTCAGATTCATCCTCCAGGCAAGTGACATAACATGCCATCAAGTTGAAATGAGATGACAACATTTTTTCTTTAGCATTATCACCACTTCTATTGTTTCTTTCATAAGTCTTTCACTAAAAGTATGTTTTAGCATGAACTTCACTATTCTTTACAAGAATTCTCTTGATTTACAATACTATAAACATAGACATAATTTATTATTTTCAAAGTTTCCTCTTACTTTGCCTAAAAATCTCAATTTACCTTCTGGTACGTGACAATTGCCACAGTCACTCATATACACCTCAGCTTTCCTTGACTTAAAGTGGGGAGGGACCCAAACTCAGCCAGTCTTGGTAGTTGTGTGACATTGTCTGTCAAGTAAGTTGCTCCTAGAATAAATACAACTGTTAAAAATACTTTGAATTTTCCTGAGTGTTTATATTTGTAGAAGCAATGGAGGCACACTCACATATTGATGATATAACTTAGGGTCTAGTCTCAAAATTCTGTATGAAAAGAGCAATTTGAGAAGAGTCTTGCCTATATAGTTTAAGCTTGTTCCAAATGTAACTCGCTGGCATCAAGTATCAAGTCATGATAAAACTTAATTTGCAAAGTTGAAAATAGATTTTCAATGGACAATTGTATTAAAAAATGCAAAGGGCAATGATGTGATAAGGAACTTTAATGTATTGTTCAGTTTTTTCACTGGGTGGGAAAAAAGTGATTTCTGAGTTATAAACATAAATGGATCCTTAGATTTTTTTGAGAGTGATCCATAAAGAAAAATACTGCACCAATTAAGAATGTATACTTGGAAAGTTACATGGGGAGTAAAACAGTGCTTGTCCTGTTCCAGAAGATAAAATTAGAATACATTTGTGAAAGCTATAGGAAGGTTTGTTGTACCTGATTAAAAACTCACCCTACTATTTTAGAACTCTTTAGGATTTTCAGGTCATGTTTGGTGGATATTTGGGTTCCATATAAGGGACTCAATAATGGGTAGAAATTTGGGGAACAATGAGTTAAAACAGTTTTGTGCCTAAACTCTTTGCTTAAGTAGTTTTCACTACTTATTGTTTCTATTTAGTATAATTACTCCTCTAAATAATTATGTTAATAAAATTCCAAAAGAATATGAATAATGGATTTTATTTATCTCCTAGTAAAATGTTTCAAAATAACAAAAAATATTAGGATGTGTTATGTTATTATACTAGAATGTATCCCAGAAATATTCATCAATGAAATTCCCTAAGAATAATTTTGATTGATATATTTAAAACAAAATATATGTGGGTTATTTCTATATTTAAATATTTCCCACAAAGAATAGGAATTATTAACCAAAGATATGGCATATATGTCAGTGTAATGAGATTGATAAATTGCACATCAAAGCAATAAACTTGATTCATAGCTATTCATAAACCTTAAATAATTTAAAAGATTTCATGTAATAGTTTGAATATTTAAAAAATCACACAGACACAATTTTCGAAGTTCAATTATTTATAATAGTACTGCATATGATTTTCTAAACCAGTATTTAGATTTTTGTCTCCTAATCTCTGTTTTCTAGCGGCTTCAATTTTGACTATATTATTCTGAATTTCCCAACTGATGCACATAAAACTCAGATTTCCTGAGGGAGGCAACCCTCAGCAACTGCTGATTGTGTTATTTTGGTGTCTGTGATAGTTACACATGTTGTTTTTTAGACACATTTTTCTTCATTGTTTTATTTTTATAACAACTATATACCTTATGATTTTAGAATGAAACAATATTCATATTACAAAGATAATGAAAACCATTGGTCTTCAAATTCATCTTTCCCCAATTTCCATCTATGTACTGTCTACTGTATGAGATATACTGCACTCAGAAAATCTTATGGAGGGAAACCAGAGTGCTTAGCCTAGGCCTTGTGTATAACTGAAGAACAAAAACAGAAAGAGATGATTTATACACTTCAGTGTTTATGCCATTATCTTGCTATGTTCTTAATAATACAAAATTTAATTGCTATATTTATTCCAAAGATGGAAAATGTATATGGTTAGAATATTCATCTTACATATCTATTAAATTATCCTAAATGTCTCTCACAAACATGATTCCTCATCTTCTTTTGGAAAATATCAGAAGTCCCATTTAGTTTTACATGTTTGTGTATGAAAAGTGATTATCTAAGAAAGTTATACAGATGATGGCAATGATGATGAAAATGAAGCTAAGTTTAATGGAGTCATTTCCTAAGTAACACAGATGGTGTGTGATAGATTAATTCATGTAAGAGTGACAGGCACTTCTCAGAAACTGGTTAGAACCTAAACATTAGTCCAGCCCGTGACTGGGGTGATGGTAATAGAAGCAAAGGAGAGTTGAAGTTAGAGTTACAGAGTCATTTCATGCAAACCAATATGTGGAAAAGCTTTCTAAGTTCATTATGCACTTTACACTATTTGACTGATTATTTCTTTTTTTGTTAGGTCTAGATGTGGCATTATTAAATGCAATACATTTTCTGAGAGGGAAATTACTGCTAACTTGTTTTGTATTCTTCTCATTGTTGTTCCAGATATTACAATAGTTTTTATATAATTTGTTTTCCATTAAAATATTCATATAGAATAAATTGCAGTTGTAGAATTATTATAGTATTTACACATGAAAGTTTCATAATACATTTACAATTTGGCTTCTCGGAAGTCATATTATTTAGCACTCCACCTTGAGTTCCCTCCTGTATGTAAAAGAGTTCCTTTGCTACCACTCATTGGTCAGCATCGATTTGTTTTTTAACTTGCAAATTTGGTGCATGAGAAAATCTAATACTATTGTTTTTACTCGTACTTCATGCATTATGAGGAGGGTTATGAACATTTTAATATATTTAACTTATTTTTGTCATCTTTTATGATTTTTCTATTCATATTCTTGACCAATTCTTCTATAAGAATATATAAATAATTTTAGTCATTTTAATGCATGATGGAAATGTTCAGGATCTTTTCCTACATCTTATAGAAGAATTGCAAAGCAATGAACAACAACGAAAACTATATTAGTGTATTTGTGATAAATGTAGATAATCAATCTTGAGGAAAACAAACACACAGGTAGCTCAATATGGTATTTCTTTTATTTAATACAGCTGGCTTATTATTTAAAAAAGAAACTAAGCAGCAAAAGGAAGTTTCAAAGTGTAAACTAAAAGTGAGGGAGATTACATAAGGAAGAAAGCTCATGTGTTGGTTTTTGCCTTAGGAAATATGGTGAACCAAGAAGGAGAGAAGCAGTCCTAAAAAAGGGGGGCTCTCCTTATTTATTTTTTTACTTTTTAAGGATGTCTTTATTTTCAAATAAATGTGAAAACAATACTAACAGGACCCATTAAATTTATTCAGTTAAAATTTTTCTATAGTCTTGAAAATAACAAAACCAGAGTCTCCATTCTTTCAATACTTTTGTTTTACTCCATATTTTATCATGTTTCATTTCAATTTGCAGTTGTAAACATATATGAATATATAAACATATTTACTTCAAACAATAAATATGCCTTTTGACTATCATGGTGCCACTTAACTGTTAATTCTTTGTTCCCCATTTTATTTTATTATTTTTATGCAATTTTTTTCCATTACCATTTAGAAAGGACTCATGGACATAGACAACAGTGATGATTACTACAGGGAGGTGAGTATAGGGGTCTCCTTATTTTTGGTACCATTATCTCCATATCATATAAATATATTTTGCAAAATTATAATTTCAATATATACCAGCTTTATTTAAATGAAACATATCCCTAGAAAAATAACCATTTTGGGACTAATCCATTATAAGAGTTTCAACATGTTTATAAACACATTCCAAGAAAATAAGTAAAACATTCAATTAAAAAATTATGACAGAAAGATTTTAATATACATGTGCAAAAGTCTTTTTTCAGAAATAACCAATGGTTTTATCTTAGAAAGTAAGCTCGAATTTAACTTGTCAATACCATTTATTAACTATATCATTATAAGGCGAAGAATTTAATTGTATCCAAACAAGTAGTACTGAAAAAAATCAACACATTGACTTGGTTCATAGACCTTAGTACAAACAGATCAAAGAGCCAAGGTCAATCTTTATGTAATTCGTGGCGGAAAAAGTCTAACAGGAAGTTTAGGAATTCAATTGATCAGACTTGCAATGGTCTGTATTACCAAGGGTCATCGAAAGAAATAGTCACTTGAATATTTTAACTCTTTCCTGATCACTTTATCCAACTTGTTGCTCAATGTTGACTAAAGATGGTCCTACAAAATAATTGTTTTATAACTAACTGAATGCCATAAATATATCTTTTCTCTGTAGAAATCAATATGCCAATTTTTATGGTTATACTAAGTGATTTATATTAGCTTACTAAATATTTTTTGTATACAAACATTTTTCTGAGACAAATATCATATTTAATTACTTTCACTTTTCAAGTATATTCTTTCCTTTTTATAATCTTTATTTTCCATGGCCATTTTTTAAAATACAAATACATGTGCACGTATGTATGTACATGTGTGTATATGTATTTAATTTGTATATTAATTGAAACTTAATTGAAAAATAACAAAAATATTTATGAGGGTAAAACATATGAAGCAATAGGGCAAAAGCCAGGTGTGTGTGTGTGTGTGTGTGTGTGTGTGTGTGTGTCTGGGTATGTGAAAATCAAAACAGGAAAAAACATACTAAAATTCGAGATACTATCATAATATTCTCTAAACTTTCCACATTAAATAAACTCTGAATTTTAAATTTGGAAGTCCAGATTATGTAGCACCACATTTTAAAGAAAATGATTATAAATTTTACCAATAACAAAGTAGCAATTTTAGTTGTAGGAGAATTAGAATTATATCATTTGTAAGGTTTCTTTGTAGGGTGCCCATCATTTTTAAACGTAGCCCTGGCTGGTGTAGCTCAGTGGATTGAGCGCAGGCCTGCGAACCAGAGGATCGCGGTTTGATTCCCAGTCAGGGCACATGCCTGGGTTGCAGGCCAGTTCCCAGCAGGGGACACACGAGAGGCAACCCTACATTGATATTTCTCTCCCTCTCCCTCTCTTCTACCCTTCCCCTCTAAAGATAAAGAAATAAAAAAAAAAATCTTTAAACACAATTTTCTGAACTACATGCAGCAAACTTTATCTATCTATGGTTTTGTTTTGTCATCTACTATAATATTATAAAATATATAATTTTAGGGAAAAGGTGAAGTACTAAGAGATACAAATACTTTTGAAATACTCCACGGGGAATGAGCCTGGCCTGGGCGATGACAAATCGGCGGGTGTGACCTTGCTGGTAATTGCAGGTGCCCTTATTCTGCATGAGCTCCTTAATCTTTATGGTTCCCTCAAATCCTACATTTATTCAAGATAATTTAGGAAATGACATCATCATCAATTCCTCTTTCAAATTGAGTGAATTTGATTTAGCAAGACTTTTGGACTCTTTCCCTGAAAAAGATATTATTATTCATTGGTGACTTCACATAAAAATCTTGGGAACTAAGAGATAGACTCTTTAAGTTTAGCAAAGGCAAGGAGAAGATTTTGTACTCTATGTAAAATTTGTTTGAAAATTATCATAATTGTGTGAGTTAGATGAAAACTAGAGGTACAACTGAAAAGCCCAATGTGTTTCTGGTTGAAAGTACAATCATTTTTCTAAAGGTACTCTACTTACTGCACTTAACCACATTTTCCAATTTATTACACAAACGCCAAAAGACACAACATCTTAAAAGTAGGGAGAATGTTTAGAGATCATCTAAGAATATAGAAAATCTGTTTTCTCAAATATATATTTGAGAAATATATATTTATTTAGCATGCACGTCAGTCTCCTGAAAGTGATTCATGCTGAACATTGAGAACCCTAAGACTTAGACCCTGTCCTCAGAGACTTTCTGACTAATCGAGGAGCCTCCACTTACTCCACATGTCTGAGATTTGCTTGCAAATGCAATTAACCTTGTCTGCATCCTTATTTACAACATTAGGTCATATGATTAGATGCATGTATCAGATTTTTGTTTCCTTCAGAAAACTGGCGTAACACTCAGAAATTTGTGACACGAGTATGTGATAAAGAGTAAATTTCTCAAATTAAATTAATGAGACATATTAATATTCATGCAAAAGTTCAGATTTTCTGACATAAGATGATATATATCATAATATCATGATATGTTCTTTGACACAGCTGAAAGGCAGGTAAAGAAAATAATGGAATGTCACGAATGACATCAGGGAGAGCAAGGTGGTTCTATGGTTTTCTCTCATTGCACATTCTTCCAGGTCGGGCTTTTCCAGGAAAATTATAAACCTTTTATTAAAACTAGGTATTTTCATCCATTTCAAGATAAAAACAATATAAAACACTGAATTACTAGCTACTCAAAACAAATTATTATGTGAAATCTAATTTGCTTCCTTTTTTCTTAAATATAAAACAAAATATAAACATTTTGTTTTATAAAAAATGAAATATTTATACATATTTAAAGATTATTTTTAAATATTTAAATATTATTTTTAAAAATAGAAAACAAAATAATATTTCCAGCATCTCAGTAGGCAGAGATGACAGAATAGTCACAATGGGAAAGCATGCATTCCTAAGAATATTTTAAACATTCTTTTCCAGAAAAGTAAACAAAAAGAAACAAAAATCTCACTAGCATCTTAATAAATCTGAACACATGAAGAATGCATTTCTATAATCTGACTCATCACAATGGTTTAAAACTGATCACAAATAAATGAATGTAAATGGAGTCATATGAAGTGGGGGTGGAAGCCTTATTTTGTGAACAGAGAGAGGGAAAAATAGCTCAAGTTACCTGGGGAGTATTTCAAAAACATTGAATTGGAACTGGTTACAACAGTTTATTTTTGTACCAAGGTAAGATTAAGGCACAAAAAACCAGGAGCCTGTAGAATAACCAACACAGAGCATTTCCTTACAATAGCACGCACATAAACATGTGATGTGACTACTGAAGATCAGAGGGCCCAACGAGAGACCCCTCAAGTGACTCCTTTTGGGAAGATTCTACCCAATCATCTGCTTAAAGCATTTGCTTGATTTAAAAAGCACCAAAATTTGGTAGAGTTTCACCCCTTCCCTGTGATTTCTCTCCCCCCCCTCCCCCAGCAAATCATTGAAGACTTAACAACCCAAAGGAAACAACAGGAGAACCACAGCTTATAAAGGAGCAAACCTCCTTTGACCAGAA
Organism: Glossophaga mutica; assembly: GCA_039655065.1. NCBI lineage: Eukaryota > Metazoa > Chordata > Mammalia > Chiroptera > Phyllostomidae > Glossophaga > Glossophaga mutica. Next base: position 30,031,162 of record CM077308.1, read on the forward strand.
TATAGCCCAAGCCCTGTCAAGTAACCCAACGGGTCATTTTTTTTAAAGCCAAGATCTAAAGAACATTTCATGTTGTCTTATCTTTTAATATCTACACCTGTTCCTTCTGAAGTAAATTACTGACCATCTTATAATAACAATTTAATATTTCTACAGAATGAAGTTATTTAAAAAGTACAGAAATTCCATGCTGCATCTATTAAACCAACTCATGCTTACTTTCTTTGACCACCATTATTTATGCATACCTTAAATGAGTTTCTGTATTAGTTACATTATTCATGTAATTAAATTGCATTTTACTGAGTTTAGCTGCCATCATCTGTGGAGAAGAGCCAATTTTCAAGATTAAATAACTTTATTTATCTCTGTGCCATTTGTCAGTTCAAAAAGCAAAATGCTGGGCTTTTGCTGAGGCCTGAATATTGAGTTTTCGTATAGGACAACAAAGAAATCTAATTAGGAGCTCCAATACAAGTTCACCATGGAGAAAATTATGGACTAATTAGTGCAATAGTGCTTCAGCTACTAAAGCTGCTAAGGAAAAGGTAGAAATGGGCAAATCCAGAAAATTATGTAAAATTTTATACTTAAATTAAGAGATTTTGTCCTGTGGTTGTAATATTATTATATAATGACTATAATTATTATAATTGCAGTTAACACATTTCTTTACTTCAAAACAATGCAAAATTTTGACCCACCAAATGAAAAATAGCAAATATTGACTAATATATATTTTGAATCAAGGACCTCAACTTTGCATTTCCTAAATTTGAAAAGAATTCAATACTAGCCAGTCATGAATACTGCTTTACATAGATCTTAGGTAAAAAGTCTTTAGCTTGAATACGTCCTGTTTGGTGACCACTGACGAGCTAAACAATTTTTAGCAGCAAGAAAATAAACTTGCCATTATTGCCACAGCAATTCTTTTAAATGGTGCATTATTAGTAACTATTATGCAAACTAGCCTGTTTATTAACTACAATATATGCATACCATAAGTCTTGGAGGAAATGAAGGAAAAGAACAAGAGGAGGAATAAGAGAAAAAAAGAGTAGGAGGGACAGAAGAGAAAGAAGTAAAAGAAAGAAGAGGAGGAGGAGGGAGAGGTGGAGAAGAAAAGAGTGGTCTCCCATTAGAGCTGATCCCAGAGATGTGGGAACTGAGTCCTGGAGAGGGAATATGACCTGTCCACAAACTATAGAAAATAGTGCAAAGGCTGATACTGAATTCCAGTTGCCTGACACCACCTCCACAACACAGGTGTTCTTGATACTGTGCTTCAGTGAGGATTCCCAGTTCACGGATACACACACGTGCCTACTCTGATATACAGTTATGAAAGACATGAAATAAGAGGGACTCTGGCAGGGCCTGGGTGTTCATTGGTAGAAAATTGTTCTCTAGGTGATGATTATTGTATTTTTCTAATTTACTTTAGTTTTGATGTGTATCTATTAGCTTAAAATAAGTATGGCCTTATTAACAATTTCTTTTGTTCAAGTATGTTTTAAAATGTTTATAACAGAAATAAAGACTAATTAAGGCTCTAAAAAGTGCTGAGGCATAACCTACAGCAATAAAAATTTTATTAATAGGGTATTGTTCAGGGATTAGCACAAATTTGTTTTTAGTGAGTAACACTATGTGTGAAGTAGCCAGGTACACCTTCTGATTTAAAAAAAAAAATCCACAAGAGTCATATTTATGCTTTTTTCTTAGGTAGGAAGTTCAGAGATCTTCTGGAGAAAACTCAGATCTCTTATCTAAAAATACGTACGCATACAAAATCTTTGAGATTTCAAACAGTTTCAAAGGGCTCGTGCTGGCTCTGTCTTACAACATTTAAGTCCCTGAGTTACTGGTTAAGAACCTCTCCATCCTACCTTAGTGCCTCTATTCAACAAGTCTAAGGGATAAAAGTAGGTTAAAGGTACACTATGTGACTTGCTTTCTGTTTAATGCCTAGAGATGATTGAAATAAATATATAAAATAAGTAAGTATCCCAGAGGGAAGAATTGACTCTGTTCTAATATTATTGGTAAAAGAAACTGAAAATAAAGTTTGAAAAAACAAAACAAGTTGGTGAGGTGATATTAATGTCACAAAAAGTAGGAAGAATATTCATTCAAGAGAAGGAATTTTACCAGAGATAATGAAGGAAGTTCTATAATGATCAAGTGGTTAATTCAGCAAGAAGACAAACCTAAGAATGCTGGACCCTCAATAAAGAGTTTCAAAAAACATGCCCTGGATGATGTAGTTCAGTGGATTGAGCGAGGGCTGTGAATCAAAGTGTCACCGGTTCAATTGCTGGTCAGGGCACATGCCTGGGATGCGGGCCAGGTCCCATTGATGTTTCTCTCCCTCTCTTTCTCCTTCCCTTCTCCTCTCTCTAAAAATAAATAAATAAATAAACAAAATTTTAAAAAGAGTTTCAAAAAACATGGATTAAAAATTGACAAAGTCCTCAACCTATAGCTGAGTATTTTGAAAGAAGGTGAAGGGATTGGTCAAAGAACATATATGAATAACCCATGGACATGGACAATGGTGTGGGAATTTACTGTGGGAGCGGGGAGCATGCTGGGTGTGAGAGAGCAGAGGAAGACAAATTGGTACAACTATAATAGCATAAACGATGAAACATTTAAATTAAAAAAGAATATGAATGCTTTGAATACTACTATCACAGAAATTGACCTGATTGCATTTATAACACACCAAATGCAAACACACACGTGTGAACGTGCATATACATCCTTTCAGGTACACACAGGGAATATTCATAAAGATAGATCTTATGCTAGACAATGAAATATATTTCAATAAATTTTTCATGATTAAAATCATACAGAATATATTCTCTAGGAGAAAAAAGAATTAAGCAGGAAATCAATAGCAAAAAATATCAGAAAAATTCTGAATAAATGAAATTAAGAATGCTTTTAAATAACCACGGATCAAAGAAGAAAACACAAGAAAAAACAGGCAATATTTAAACCTTGATTAAAACAGACAAAAAAATTATCGGGCAAAGTTACAGAAATGTTTAGAGCAAAGGTTATACTTAGATTTAATACTTACAAATAATTTAAGAGCAATTTAAAAGCTTCCACCTTAAGAAGCTAGAAAAGAGCAAAATAAACCAAGTACATATAAGAAAGAAAATAATAAAGGTAAGAGTGGGGGCTTATGGTCAAGATGGCAGTGTGAGCAGACATGGATCACATCTTCACCCAACCGCATCAAAATTACAACCAAAATATGGAACCATCACTCAGAGCCATCAGAAATCAAGTTGAATAGAAGTCTGACACAACGGAATTAAACAAATCACATCCATCCAGACTGGAAGGAGGGGTGCAGATGCAGAACAGAATGGTCCCACACCCATGTGTGGTAGATTAAAATTTGGGAAGGATATCTCAAGAGCAAGGAGTCTCAGACCCACACCAGGCTCCCATTCTAGTGTTCCAGTGCCAGGAAGATAAGTTCCCAAAACTGCTGGCTGCAAAACCCAGCAGGAATTGAATTAGTGGAAGAAACTTCTGGAGGCCCAAGCAGTTCCTCTTAAAGAACCCACACATGGACTCACCTACTCAGATTCACATCATCTGAGGTCCAGCACCAGGGTAGCAGCTTGAAAGGCACCAGTGATATACTGGGAGAAATGGATGTGTCTGGCATCAAGGCAAAGTAGAGGCCATTGTCCCTTTTCTAAACCTTTCCCCACAGAATCATAGAACTGGCAAGCTGGTGCCATATCTGAGACTCTGCCAACCTGGCTAACACTGTTTGACCCACCTTGGAGATCCCCAGAGACTCTGCCCCACCCAAATTATGGTCTACCCAAGCTACTTTTCCATATGAGTGGCTGGTCTTGGCTCATGCTGCACAATTTTGTACATCCTCTCAAACAAGCAACAGCTGGCCTCAATGAGGCCTAGGCCTGGCAGTAGCAGCAGCAAGCCTAGATTCACAGCTTGGCTTCACCTGGGAATCTCCAAGCCCAGAACAAGCAGCAGCCATCTCAGATTGCTCTATAGCTCAGGCAGGGTGGCTCCAGGCAAAACACAGGTGAAGGCTGACCTTAGCCTGCATCACTCAGGAAACCCCAGGGCCAGTGCACCCAGTGGACAGCTACCAACCATATTGGAGCAATACCACCCTGCCCCTGCACAGCTGATTCTCCACAGCGGGTGGAGGTCTAAGTGGTCACAGCCAATCCTTGCAGCTGATTGGCCTGGGTAAATCCCCCCCATTGATCTGCCAAGAGCAATCAAAGCTCAACTACAAGAGGAGGGTATATTCAGCCCACATAAAAGGCTCACTTTGAGTTCTCAGCTTGGGTGATAGGGTAGGCTGTGCCACTGGACCATGTGGGACACCTACTATCTTAGATCACACTACCAAGATATGGAGTCAAAGCAGCTCCTAATACACAGCAGCAAACACAGGGAGGTACCAAAACAAGGAGACAAAGAAACATGGCCAAAATGAAAGAACAGATCAAAACTCCAGAAAAAGATCTAAATAAAAGGGAAATAAGCAATTTATCAGAGGCAGAATTCAAAAGACTGGTTATAAGGATGTGTAAGAAACTTAGGACCACAGTGGTATAAAAAAGATCCAGTCAGGAACAAAGGATACACTAATTGATATAAAGAACAATTTATAGGAAAACAACAGTAGAGTAGATGAAGCCAAGAATCAAATCAATGATTTGGAACATAAGGAATAAAAAAACAGCCAATCAGAGCAACAAAAAGAAAAAAGAATCCAAAAAAATGAAAGTAGTATAAGCAGCCTCTGGGACAACTTGAAGAGGTCCAACATTCACATCACTGGGGTTCCAGAAGCAGTAGACAAAGAGCAAGAAATCGGAAATCTATTTGAAATAATAATGAAAGAAAGCTTCTATAATTTGGTGAAGGAAATAGACATTCAAGTCCAGGAAGCACAGAGAGTCCCAATTATGATGGATGCAAAGAAGCCCACTCCAACACACATCATAATTAAAATGTGAGAGGTTAAAGGTAGAGAATCTTTAAGTCTAAGAAAAGAAGTTAGTTACCTACAGGGGAGTTCTCATAAGACTCCCAGCTGATTTATCAAAAGAAACTTTGCAGGCTAAAAGGGATTGGCAAAAATATTCAAAGTCATGAGAAACAGGGACCTATAGCCAAGATCGCTCTACCCAGCAAAGCTATCATTTAGAATCGAGGGGCAGAAAAAGAGCTTCCCAGACAAGAAAAAACTAAAGAAGTTCATCATCGCCAAACAAATATTATAAGAAATGTTAAAGAGACTTATTTAAGAAAAAGGAAAGATCAAAATTATGGACAATAAAATGGCAAAAATACATATATATCAACAACTGAATCTAAAAAACAAACTAAGTGAACAAGATCAACAGAGACAGAATCATGGATACAGAGAACATTTTGATGGTTGCCAGATGAGAGGGGGTTGTGGCAGAATGGATGAAGTGAGGGGATTAAGAAGTACAAATAGGTAGTTACAGAATGGCCATGGGGATATAGTACACCATAGGAAATGAAGTAGCCAAAGTACTTATATGCATGACCCATGGACATGAACAATGGTGGGGATATTGCCTGAGGGAGTGGGGGTGCTGGGTGGAGGGGTACGAAGGGGGAAAATAGGGACAATTGTAATAGCATAATCAATAAAATATAATTTTAAAAAATAAATAAAGGTAAGAGTGTGAGTAAATGAACAAAAACAACAAAGGAAAATGAACATAGCCAATAGTAGCATTTGGGGAAAAAACTATAGTTTAAAATTCTCAGTAAGACTGATCAGCAAAATAACCTTGCCAAAGTTATGAATGAGAGAGTATCAATATTGTTTCTATAAATATTAAAATTTTAAAAAGAAATACTATGAGCATCTTTATGCTAAAAATTCAATTTATATTTAATGGATACTCTGATAAATACAACTTATTAAAATGAATACTAAAAATAAGAATATATATATATAGTTTGTTAAAAAGTTAACTGTTAAAGTCTTGTTTCAAAGAAAGCATTAAGCCCAAATTGGTTTACTGATGTATTCTATTAAGCATTTAGAGAATAATACCAGTCTTACAAAAATTCTTTCAGAAAATAGAAATAGAATTTTTCAAATCATTTTCTGAGACCAGTAGAATGCTGATACAGAAATCTGAAAGGATACTACAACAAAAGAAAACTGTAAACCAACACCACTTGTGAATGTTAACATAAAAATCGTCTACAGGACATTAGAAATAAAATCTAGCAGTATTATTAAATGACAAAAATATTATGATCAAATTGGTTAATCCCAGGAATGCAAGATTGTTTTAATACTCAAATATAAATCTATATAATTCACCTCAATAAGAGGAAAAATAAGAAATAACATACGATTATCATAATAAATGCAATAAATGACAAATTTTAACGTCCATAAAAACCCTTAACAAAGATAGGAAAAGAAAAAACAATGCCAGTCTGGTGAAGAGGATTTATAGTTTACACAATGCGTAATGGTAAAATACTAAACGATTTCTCTCTGAGTTCGAGCAAAAGGAAAGACAATCTACATTGCCAACTTCTATTCAGCATTGTACTGGTGAACCTGGTTAATGAAATAAAACAAGAACAAAAACTCCATAATAATTGAAAAGGAAAACAAACTATGTTCATTCCCAAACAAAATGGTTGTATATATAAACATTTTTTAACAATTCAGCAACAAAATATGTGGAAATAATATGCAACTGTAACAAGGTTGAAGGATACAAAACATTTGATCATATTTCTTTAAATTGGCAACAGATTGGAAAATGAAATTTAAAACACATCATTTGCAGTAACATCAACATAGATAATATGCTTTGGATTACATTTAACCAAAATGTGCAAGCCTGACACACTAAGTATTATAAAATAATGTAGAGAGAAATTAAAGAAGATCTACATAAATGACAAGATGTATCAGGCTCATTGCTTGGAGGATGTATAATTGTTAGGGTATCAACTCTTCCCAATCTTTTCTGGAGATGCAATGCTATCTGGATCAAATTCCAATACTTTTATAGGAGATAATAAACTCATTCTGAAATATAGGGAGATGTACAAAGGAGTAAGAAAAAATAAACAGATTTTTAGAAAGAAAGAACAATTTCAGAACTTACACCACCTAATTTCAAAAATTTCTATAATACTGTATTAAAACTATAAGCTGAAGGGTTATCATAAGGACATACAAATAATAGGTCAATGAAACAAAATCGTAATTCTAGATATAGACTGAAGTGGACCCAGGCTCATGGGGTCCGCCATTGTGGATGAGGCATGAGACATTCACACGGACTACTGAGTCCGGTGGAGGAAAAGGGACAGCATGGCTTTTCTCTCAAGGGGCGAAAAAGCCTTGGCCCTTGCTGTGACTGGCCTTTATTGGGTTTCTCCGCACATCACATGATGGTCCTCATTTTCTGTGCATAGGTTTGCTTTAGGTGGTTACCTTTTGGAGACAACAAAGGAGATGATACCACTAATCACATCACAGAAGAAGAATATTTGCAAATGAAAAGGGAAAACTGGTTGGACCAGTTACACTGGTCCTTGAAAGGTTTCGCATGGATTTTAGGAAGTTACAGTAAGCATTTGCTGTCTCAATTCAGGGTGAGGGAGTTTTAGCAACAGCAAGTCTCACAGCAGTCCAGGCATAGTGCAGGCCCAATTCCCCACAGGAGAACCTAACTGTGGGTGTGGGTCCTGTGCATCTCTGAGTGGGAGGTGGGCCCACGCCATGCAGAACGGTCTCCTACATAGACCCACTCAATTTTGGTCAAATGTTTTTCCACAAAGACCCCGATGCAATCCAATGGTAAAACAACAGGTTTTTGGGTTTTTTTTTAGCAAATAGTGTTGAAATTGTTTCTTGAATATTCATATGGAAAAAAATACAACAAACAAGCCAATCAACAAACCTGACTCCTAGTTTATGCCCAAAAATATAATTGGCTTTGGTTGAGTCACAGACCTAAAGATAAAGGCTAAAACAGTAATGTTTCTAGAAATAAACACACAAAATAATTATATTATCTTGTAGAATGCAAACATTTGTTAGATAAGGAAAAAATGGCCCTAACCATTAAAAATGAATTTCAAAATGAAAAAAATTGCAAAGAGCACAATAAATAAATAAATAAATAAATAAGAAAACTGCAGACTAGAGTTGCTAAAATTAAAAAGATTGAGATAACAAGCATTGTCAAAGATGTGGAGCAGCTAGATCATACCTTGCTGCTCAGAGAAAAAAAAAAGAAAGAAAGAAAGAAAAGAAAGAAGAAAGAAAAATGCGTAAACACTTTCAAAAACAAGTGGCTTGTGTTTTATAACATTAAACCATGCCTGTTCAAATCATATATGTACAAGGATGTTCTTGGCAACTTAGAAGACAATGGCTGGAAACAATTCAAATGCCCATGAACAAGTCAATGGGTAAAACAAATCGTGGTTTATTTACACAATGGAATATCACTCAGCACTAAAAGAGCTAACTGCTGATTTTAAAACATGGATGACTCCACGACTTTTTACCAAGGGAAAGAAGCTAGACATGAAATGATTTATACCATGTAATTCCATTTATAAAAATTTAATGAACAATTAACCCATAGTAACAGGAATAAGAAAAGTCTTTACTCTTGAGGGGGCATTGCCTGAAATGGAGCACTCAAGGAATTTATAGAGTGATGTAAGTATTCTGTACCTTGTTTTACCTATGGTTGCCAAAACTGATAGGGCTGTGCACTTCAAATGTGTGTATTCTTTTATATAGAAATAATACCTTGAAAAAGTAGCATCTGGAATCAGTAAGGGAACATCTTAAGATTCTCAAACTGTTTCTAATTCTAAGTGGCCTTTTGCTGTTTAGCTCAAGTCAGAGGACACACAAATGAAAATACATGCATTCTCTCACCATTCGGCCTTCCCCAGAAGTTAAAACAGTAATCCAGGGGCTTTTTTGTTTTCTACAAGGATTCAGGTCTTCCAGAACCTGTCTGCTTTCTCCAGCTCTCTATACCCTAAAATCGGACACCTGTGTTGGCAGGCCACTGCAGGGGCATTCCCTAGTAACAATTCCTCCTTATATTTACATTCTATTCCATTTCTTTGGTGTAGCTGTTTCCTCTACACACTCACTACTATTAGGGCTGGAGAGAAACATGTCTTTGAAAGAAAATCTCATTTCTGCACAAGAAGCAGTTGTGAGCCTTCGTTCAAAGAACTTCACTGTCACAGTATTTCTGAATTCTAATCATAGAAACCCTCTAACAGAGGAACAAGATGCACAGAGCTGAACTGTGTACCCTTGGCCCCACTGATGACCTTCTAGTAGGACCCACCTCGCACCTCCAGCGCGCCTTGGCTCAGGTTCCTCACGCTCCTGGGCTCACCTGGGGCTGAGGGCCAGCGCTTGCAGGGGAGGCAGCGAGTAGAACACTAGCCTGAATTTCATGCTGTCGCCTGCCGGGGTAATTCCTTCCCTGCTGCTTTCTCTCTCCCTTCTCCGAGAGTTCTGTGGCTACTAGGCACCAGGCCTGGCTACTAGGTGCCATCGCAACTAGGGTCGGGGATGGGCTCTCTGTAGCGGTGGACAGACAGAAACAAAGGAACCCACCAATGTCTGTGAAACCAGGAGCTGGGAGCCTGGAATCCGCTTGCGGAGCGTTGTCACAGCGGCCTAGGAGAGCCCTTCCTGGGATTGTTCGGTGCAGCCACTTCCCAGCCCAGAGAGAGCGTCCTCTCTCGAGCTGGAAAGGGAGGGAGCCCCAGGATCACTCCGCTGCTCACCGTCCCAGGGCTGATTATTCGTTTTTACATCTCCCGAGGATGTGGAGGGCCAGGGTGAGGGCGAATGGAAATCGAATCGGCGGGTAGTTGGACTTGAGTACTACGCGTAGTCAAACAGGAGGTGAGACCGAATTCACTGGGAAACACTATGAGATGCTCAGGGTTGCAGGCCGGTGACTCCCATCTGATTACCCAGCGTTGGGAAGAGCAGTGTTCTAGAGAGGAAGTTTAAAATATTGCTTTGATTAAGCATGCAAAGTGATCGGCCTGAGGCAGGCGCTAAAGGGCGTGAGGAATTGGGAAACAGAGCATGCACAGCATCCAAATGGTCTCCGCTTACTCCATAAGTGGGTTAACTCTGTAACTTGGGGTTCTTTCCTCAAGTGAGACTGATCACACAGAAGTAACTGAATAAAAATACATCAGTAAATAACTCAGGGAGGTGGGATTTCAGGACTGAGTTATCATGTTTCGTGTTTTTTTTTTTTTAACTTGGTCCACATTTCCTATAAGAATGCACACTCGATGACCTTTATTTTGAAAAATAACAAATTTGAAAGCAATTCATCTATTTTTTAAAATTTTCAGGTAGTTATTTGTTGGAACAAGTGTACATCCTCTCGTTTACAAAACTTTATTGTGAAGAGGAGTTTCGTTAACCCAGTTTTTAAAAAAGTTTTGAGTATTAAATTTTAAACAAAATGAAAAGCAAACATAATGTCTTTAATAGCCCAGCCATTAAAATACATGTGTAGTTTTGCAAGCTGGGTAACTACCCCTAGGAAACAGTGGAAGCCACAAGAGATATTGCTAGGCACATGACTCACATGTGAATTGCATGCCATTTGGAAGGAAAAATGACAGCACACTTTGTTATAAACAGACTCTGGAGACTTCCACGTCCAGGAAGAAGGAGTCTTTTATGTTCATTTACACTTAATTTTAAAACGACATCTACATGTAATTTTTTCTTCTAAGTACAAATAAAACCTCTGGACATTGTGTATAAAAGAAACATAAAAAAAGACTATTAAAGGCAGAGACTATAAAGGTTTATCATGAAGGAGACCTTTGCTGTGATGAAATAGTTCTGTATGTTAATTGCAGTTCTGGTTACACCAATGTGATTAATATGAGATTGAACTTGTATTAGTTTCCTGTGGCTGAAGAAACAAATGATCACAGACTGAATGACTTAACACAACAGAAATTTATTGCCCTACAGTTCTGGAGGACGGAAGTCCAAAATCAGTACCACTGGGCTAGAATTAATGGGTCGGCAGGGCTCCACTCCCTCCAGAGGTACTAGAGGAGAATTTATGAGTTGCCTCTTCCTGTTTCAGTGGCTATAAACATTCTTTGGCCTGTGATCACATCTCTTTTGTTTCTTGTCGTTGCTCCTTCTCCTCTATGATTGCGGATAATCACCCTCAGTCCCTCCCTTCTACTGCGAACATTTATGGCCCAACTGAGTAATTCAGGATAAAACTCTTTTCAAGAGCTTTAACTTAACTACAACTTTTGCATTATAAGTTCATAATTAATTATTTTGCTAAAAAGCATTTTTTTCTTTCACCCAGCCAGTCTCCATTATCTTACTTCTAAAATAAATACTGAATTTCCTTTGAGAAAAATTAATCCTCATCTTTCTTTGTTCTTGTGTTTTCATTGTTATTGCTGTTTGTTCTCACTGCTTTATTGAAAAATAAAAATTGTAAATAGGTTGTAAAATGTGATTTTTGAGGTACACAATAATTTAATACGTGTGTACATTGTGAAATGATTACCCCAATCAACTTAACACATCTATCACTTCGTATGGTTTTTCTGCGTGATAAGATTATTTAAGATCTATTCTTAGCAAATTTCAAACATATAATACTGAATTATTAAAGACAATCACCATGCTGTACTTTTGTTCCTCTTGTGTTTTCAGTGAGGTTTTAGAAGCTGCAATTTTTAGAGGTCTATGTCTGTCTTATGACTGGCTCGTTGGCATATTTCTCTCAACCCACAAGATAGAGGCAGGCACAGATTTCCTGAGGATAGAGAGGGATCCTATGAATGGATTTAGTATAAGAGCTCGCATAAAATACCCTATCAGTTTTCCCAGGCCACCTGTGAAATTCTGTTTTACTCTATTCTTTCTGGCTTCTGTGAAATTTGAGAGTAATGGCAGGTGTCTAATCCATTTCACTTTTCCTCCACTCTTTATAACTTACGATTTCACTATGGCAACCTTTGTGCTCGTTCAGCTAAATGGGTCCTCAACGTTTAATTACCAAACTAAATGTTATCTTGCAGTTTAGTTTTGTTTTTCATGATCTTTAGTTTGAAACTGTAATTGAATTTTTTTAGGTTTCCATGCATTGCCTCTTTGGATTATCAAAGCTACATTTCCCTTTATTGTATTTTAGACTTCCAAGTGATTGTAAAAGTCCATATAACATTTAAGTCTATATCTAAATCATGTCTTTATTTTCTATTTGATTATATGACTTACATTTGCATCCACTGTACTTCATTCCATGCTGTCTAAGGAAATCGGGTTGCCCACAAATAGCTACTGGGAGTTATACCGTGACCTCAGCCATTCATGGAAAAATAAGAAGATTGAAATCGGGAATGTATTTCTTTGAAAGGAACTGATGAAACAAGTTTTTTTGGTTAAGATTGAATACAAATGTGAGTGACAGTAAAACTTGGTCTTCCTAATACTCTGACACTCCCAAAGCATGCAGGACATAATAGCAAGTAGTAGTATACTGCATAGAAAATGAAGGACAGGGAGCTAAAGTAATATCTCTGAAGTCACTGTGAATGATGATCAGGATCAGTGAGCTGGGACTGTGATACAGGACAAGGAAATGCAGTTTACTGGTCTACCAATGGTACCAGCTCTGCAAGCATTATTCTTTCTTTCTTTCTTTCTTTCTTTCTTTCTTTCTTTCTTTCTTTCTTTCTTTCTTTCTTTCTTTCTTTCTTTCTTTCTTTCTGTACTCCTACGTGTAAGCATTGTGCTAGGTGTTGTGGCACTACAAGTACCAATAAAATGTGGCAACTCACAACAGAGTGGCTACCTGGAATGTTATGCTTTCTTTCCCTTCTTATTTGACCATGAGCTAATTATTATTGTAAAAGCTATAAATGATTTCAAATAATTAGCCTTCTCTTTCCAATTCATCCTATTTATTCTGTTTCTATTTTTTAAATGCTGCAACCTTTTTACAGATCATTTCAACACAATATACTAATGATGTAAATATCTCTTTTCTACAGACACTCTAAAAGTTCTAGATTGGGTTCAGGATCACGATCCCAACAGGCTCAGATAATTGAAATACTTCACTGTTCTTGATGACAGGGAGTTCTTTGCTTTTTGCTCTTAAATTCCTTTCTTAAATTCTATGTTAGATATTGGGAGAATTCAGTACATTTCAGACAGCACAAAGTGCTGAATCTGTTACTCCCTCCAAAAGTAGTTGTTATTATGATTAGTTGATTTGATTATTTTAATTTTATTATATTCTGATAGGAGATGTTATATCCTAAGAAAGCATAAATTCTCAGCATGACTGTAACTATTCTTTGTTAGAAGAAAAGGAAAGAGAATCAGGGTAAGTTAAGTCCTGCCCTGTGATAGGCAATGTATCAATCAAATCTTCTACATTTCCTAAGTATCTTAAAGGTGACTTAGACCTCCTAACATTTGTGATATTTCAGAGAAGTTGCAGCCCTTCAATGTTTTTCACAGCTAGTGTAGCTGAGATTTGAATATAGATAGAGGGTAAATTAGGGTGCTTAAGTGAAGGAAGTGCCTATTATTAGCTATGTGGCAGGGCTAGGTAGTTTCATGGCCTGGAAAGTGAGGATGATAACAGCATTCAGTTCACAGGGTTGCTGTGAGGATTACATGAGACCATGGTTGCAACTCTCTAAGGATAGTGGTAGGTGCACAGTAAACACACAATAACAATCTCTAGTGAAAAAGAGGATATTGATAACAGCAGGTAGGGATAGCGATGTTCCTGTATACCCCAAAGTTCCTTTATTAGCTACTACTCCAAGAAGGCCTGGGTTTGGTTGTGGCTCTACCACTCACCAGTGAGAAGAAATGCAGCTTCTGACAGCCAGGACTTAGTCTGGCACGCAAACTAGGTTATGGACTACTGTTCAACGCAAAAATGGCACAGATGTCACATCAGACAAGGCCACTTGAAACCATGATGAAGAAAGACAAAAATGAGACTACTTGGTAATCATAGATAAATACAGATAAAAACAGGAATATTGTTTAAGCACCCCCCAAAAAAAAGGCCAAACCTTCACGATTCATTACTAATTCAAATATGTGCTGTTTCTTTACAAATTACTGCTTCAAATTTACCTTGCACTTCTTTACTTCTACATTAGAATTATAAAGATACCAACTCATAGAATTAGCCTTGCTTCTTGACAGCATCAGTTCCAGAAAAGCCTTAAAACACTAGTTCAAATAAATCTTGTATGACATATTCTAAGTGAGACATCCCCACAGATTTTCAAGGTGTGAGGTCTCCCTCACTGAACAAAGCAATGAGCCCAATTTTATTCAAGTGAAATCTTCTTTCTGGTGGTCTTTGGAAGGACATGGGTCGCATGTCTTTCCCTGCGCTGAATAAATATTTAAATTTAGTAACAAGCATTCATTTCAAGACTGTCACATACACAACATCATTCTAGGTGCAAATATGTTTTAGGCCTGGTCCTTGACCACAGTCATCTGGAAATTCAGTGGCAGATACAGATCTATCGAACAAATCTAACTGAAATTAACACTGCAATTTATTTCATTCAACCAGCATTCATTAAATATCCAATATATCCCAGGTACTGAACTATAGTCTAATTATTACCAACATATTATGAGACTATAGAATTGATAAAAGTTTATTGATAAGGTCCTTGAGAACTAGAAAGATTTTAACAGATAGAGGGAAAAATGTTAACTGTGAAGCTAGGCTTTTTGAAAAATTATGATTTAAGGCATTGGCAAGAATGCAGAGGTGTTTTTCAGAGATAGCAAATGTCACTGTTAATGGTGCTTGTACAAGTCTTGGTTAGGCAAAATAGAAGATGATGAGGCCAGACAGGTGTATTTGGAGATGATAATGAGGTGCTTCATGACATAGATAGGAAATCGTATTAATAAAAACTGAAGGTCAGAAACACCACTTAGGAGGTCATTTCTAAAATCCCTTGGAATGATAGGAAAAAGCTGAATTTAAATTGTTGCATTGAGAATAGAAATGAATACATATGGAAAACTATGTTAGGTGCCATGCTCATTACTAAAAGAGATTCAGGTATAAATAAATACATTATCTTTGACATCAAGTTGCTCCTAGTCTAAGACAGGAGGCAGATAAGACAATGACAGTTATTACTATAATTCAAAGTGGAAAACATTACAAGAAATATTCAAAGAGGGAAGATCGTATTTAGAACATCTCAAGTCCCTTAAAACACAGCATGTGTGTCACTTTCTCCTGTGATGATGAATCTTACTTTACAGGAAGGAGCTCACCATCAGTAGCTCCCAAACTGGTTGGACATCCCTAAATAGGCATGACTCGACAAGGCACACTCCCTACAGTCATGCAGATTTTCTCCGTAAGAGTCTGAAGACAATTCTCCTGCAGACTGCCTAGGAGGCCCCTACCCGCTATGAAATACCATCTCCAGATGAGGACAAGGGAGATAGGGTAAGGGGTGCAGTTATGGGAGGTTATCAGTTATCAGAAAAAAACAAAGTAAACAAGGGTGAGGTAATTAATGTCCCTCACAAAAGGGTAACTTCTACCTGGTTTTCAGAGCCTTTTCATGTATGATGTTTCTTAAAAAATAACCAGTTCAAGATAATCCTTATGTCAATAAGACATATTTTTCAGTGGCAAATTCTGCCCCTCTTCACTTAGAATTCACTATGTCTTCTATGTCTCTTCCTTATGCCCTAATTGTACTAGTTATCAAGTCTTATTCATGCTCCATGTTAAATAGTTGTTAAAATCATTCCCACTATTCTTTGATCATGATTTCCCACTGTCCTAATGTGAGTCCTACTCTAAATAAATGGTATTTTCCAGGTGAGTCTTGAGATGAAAGCAGGGATTATAGCACCAGAATTCCATCAGGGTTTTCTTTTTAACATAAAGCAGTCAGAATGTGTAAGCCAGAAATGCCAAACAATGTTTATCAGCAGTCTCAAGTCAGAACTAAAGAACTATATATAAGCTCACCAGGTCCACAAGGTAACAGTGAAGCTGTAAAATGAGAGATGGCGCATTGATCGTAAGATAAAGGTAAGGTGAGCTGAATCATTCATTGTTCCATTAATTCATTTATAAAAAATTCATTGTATATTTTCTAGATATCAGGCACTTGGAATTCAGTGGTAGCTTCATTTATTGATGTCTATGATCTTAGAAATGCAATACAATAGAGTAGTTCATCTGTGCATTCCACACTTACTAGAGGACTGTGTTCCTGATAATACCCACTTTCCGTGACCATCGTACGTGATTTCTTTGCTGGATGTTTTTCATTTAACCATTAATGTACTTCATCCACCTTCTTTACCATGCTTTATGCTCCAAGAGTCTGACGAGTTAGGACAATATTACTCCCCCTTGCCATCTACTTATGGTGAAGTTCAGTCAGTTAGGTACCCTACAGATTCACAAGGAGAAAGTGAGACTGGGATATTTACTCCCTGCATCCTTTCCCTGAAAGATCTCCTGTGTCCTATTACCCATGCAGTTCTCCCTCGGAATTCTGGTAACTGCTTTCTACCCACATTCCTAGCTTGGAAGTAATGATCTTATTCTAGGATCATTTCTATTACTTTCCATTTCTTTGAAAATATCATTTTAAAAAATGCATTTAAATAATCAGCTTAACTTTGTCATCAGTTTCATTCTGGGACCTAGACTGAAACTAGTGGAGAATTTATATGTTTTTCAATTAGGCTCTGTGTTTTCGTTATGCAGTTCTGGACTATTATGTTTGACTTGTATTCTTTTAATGTTTCTTAAATTTGATGTCTGTTCCTCCTTTTATTCAGATTGTGAGTGATCAATGATCATGACCTCTATCACCTCTTAGGTGGATAGCCCAATAACCTCCTGTCTTTCAACTTGTAGATACCACAAATCTAATTCACTTTCAACAATGCCTCCAGAATAAAGCAAAACATGCATCACTGCAAACCATGAAAATTTAAGTATCACCATGAACTTTCTTTAAGTCACATTTTTATTATTTTAACTTCCTTGTGTAATTTTGAGCACCATAAACATTTATCTAAGTATGACTATTAATTCAGAAACTCATATGTATTCATAACTAAAAAGAAAGTCAAATAAACTCATATTACATTCTTTCCCTGATGAAGGTATTGAGAAAGAGACAAGTTTAATAGCTTGCTTAACATTACAGAAAAAAAATTCAATGAAATAATTTTGTACATTCTTTAGTATAGAAATGGATTTTTTTAAATCTGAAATGCTAATGTAGCATTCACAGAAATACCTCCTTAGCTCTTTTCTTTCAGTCTAATAAAAACCTACTCTGTAAAGGCTAATAATCCTGAAACTATAATAAAAAAGTAATTAGAAATGCACATATAGATTAATGATTTTTTTGGATTATGTTACAGAAATTGTATGTTGATGTAGCATCTAGGTGATGTAGGTCATTATTCTTGATACTTTTAAAATAAGCTTGTAATTATTTTGCCAATGTAATTATAGTTTCCCTTGATTTGAGAGAAGTATTCAATGATATTTAATCATCACAACCCCCAAATGGAAATTGTTTTTAATTCTCATTTTACAAATAAAGGCTTTGAGACTCAGAGATGCCAAGTGAGTGGTTTACAAGCACACAGAAAGCTAGAAGTAAAATAAGCACTAAAATACAGCTCTGCTTGAGACGAAAAGTCAGGGAAATTTCAGCAGCCCCTCTAAACTCTACGAATTCTTATTTTATGTGAATTTCCAGCCCATTTTACCATTACCAGAAAAGCCAACCCTAAGCTGCACAGGCCTGTAACACTTCAGATCCTTCATACAATTAAGCACTAATCAAGTCTCACTGTGAATTATAAAAGGGAAGACACTGAAAGCTTTTCAAAACCTCCAAATAAAGGAAGTCAGCAGGGAAATCACCTGAAAGCAAAAAAGGGGGTTCTTTATGTCAGCTCGAGACTGCAGACTGCACCACTGCAGTCTCGAGCTGACATAAATCAGAAGGGGGGCACGAATCAGAAGAGTCCAAAAACTTCCCAACTGGAGAGATGAAGTTTCAGGGTTTCAGACATCATTTCAGGAAAAGTATGCAAATGTTTTGAATTTTTTTCTAGTAGATGTATTCATAAGCTAGTTATTCTTTTTTATTGTATGTAAATAGGAGCAACAAATAAAATAGATGGCCAAATATTGTTGCAGACTTATGAATACTACCAACACTGAATTAAACATATCTGCTTTGCAATTGTATACCACGTCATAATTTGAAAAGCACACTTTCAGTATATTTGAAGAATGTCTCCTGTATTATTTTACTAGGACTACCAAAACACAGTGCCATACAGTGGATGGCTTAAAAAACAGAAACCTATTTTCTCACAGTTCTGGAAGCTGGTAGTTAGAGATCAACACGTTGGCAGGATTAGCTCCTTCTGAGATCTCACTGTGCCTTGTAGATAGTCATCTTCTCCCTGCGTCTTCATGTAGTCCTTCTTTTGCGGATGTCTGTGTCCAAATTTCCTCTTCTTATAAGGGTATCCATCCTGTTGGATTAGGGCCACCCTAATGACTTTGTCCTTACTTGATGACCTTTAATAAGAACCCTATCTCAGAACATAGTCACATTCTGAGGTACTGAGGGCAGGTGAAGTTGAGAGGGACACATTTCAGCCCATAACACCATCCCATTTCCATTATGAGAATGAAAAGTAAACACAGGGAAGTCAGAACTGCTGAACTGTAGATGTATATGTGACATAAAGATTATTATAACTCCATCTCATAGTCTGTGGATGAAACAGGGATCTGCGAGAAGTCGAGCGAGTTGTCCAAGATGAAAGGCAATACATAAAAGGAAGGGTTAAGAAAGAGATGGCATTGCCAGAGAAAAAGGCTAACCCAGTCAATAAGGCATTAGGAAAAATAGTTATACGTATAGAAAAAAATTAAAAATACTAAAATGACATATATACTTAGTAGCATTTATAGACAATAAAAAAAGCTATCTTAGACATTATGCTCAATTGTATTGCCTTAAATCCCAAGTATTCATTTGATATGAGTATGTAATTCTTTGCAAATAATTTTAATAACTCATTTTTTCTAATTTGGTAAACCTCAAAAAATGATGATCTTAAAATAGACTTTTGGCTAACAAATATGGTCAGGAAATTTTGTTCCTATTTTACATTTTAAATATTGTAAAACATCTCTATGGATGAAATCTTAGAAGCAAATCATTGAGTAAAAAGAATATAATAAATCAGCACAATATACAACATGAAATAATATTTATATAGATTTTAAAAACAAGCAAAAATAAATGGTGTATGAATCTATGAAGAAAAGCCAAAGAATAATTGCAACAACAATAAAAGGAAAAACTTATGGATATTGATTATCTCTTGAGTAAAGGGAGACAGAGGAGGGAATTGGGCCCAGAAAGGGCACACAGGGAAAAAAGAATATTGGTAATACCGCAACTCTTCATTTGGGTAATAGGCTCCCAAATGTTCATCTGAGTATTACATATACAAACATCTGCTAAAATATGCATTTGTAGGTATTGAATATTCCGTAATAAAATATAAATATATTGAAAAATATGTGAACATTAAAATATATTTAACAAACACATTCTATATCTCAAATATAGAGAGACAATCCATTTCTAGAATAAAAGATATTTTTCATCATCATAGAAAGGACCACGTGAGAAAGAAAAATATAACCTTTTTCAGGAAAACACACATATCAGTTTTATGTTTTCTTCCAAATTTTTATCCCTACTTTTTAAAAATAGTAAACTACGGTATTTATAGTTCATAGTTAAGTAGACTCAGCAGTCCAACACAGGAATTTTAGACTAGCTGTTTAACTAGCTTTTTATGCTAGGATGATGGCATAGTTTCCTTGAATTTCAGGCACCCTATCATATCTCTAAAATGAAAAGCTTAGACGGGATAGATGTCATCTATCACCTGGATTCCATGATTTTGTATTCTGAAGAAGTCCCAGGTTTGTTCAAAATCTGAGACTTGCTTTCTAGAAGGAACCAAATGGTACAAAAAACTCATCCATCATTGACTGGATTCAGAGGACACAGTGTTCTCTAATCATACCTCTTATCAACAAGGATGTCTTTTTAGGTACGTCACTGGGAAATATGCAGTACACAGAAACAAAGGACAGGCAAATGATGAATTTTTGCTTTTGCCTCTGCCATCTTGCTAGGCCTGTATTTCTAGTGGAAGCTCCTAAGAGCCTTTTGGTTAATCCTCAGCAGGAAAAAGATATATATCCTTTGCTTTCTGGATAACCACAAACACCACTTAGTGAGGGCAAGATTATTGAGAGAATCTTGTTATTTTTCAACAAAACTTTCCAAAGCAGAAGTTGATGTCATATATTGCCAAAATGGGGGGGGGGTCAATAAGAGATGGTTCTGGAAACACTTCTTTTTCATATTTGCTTGCAACTCATGAATCAAAGCAAAAAAAAATAGAAATGCAAAAATAAAATTGTAACTTTGAGTTTCTTGTAACTTTGAGGTGACCCCTGCTGTCCCACATTTTCCCAAGCTTTAATGACATGTATATATTGAAAATAGCCCTTAATAAATAATTTAGTTTGTCATCATTAATCTTTACAATAGCTCTGAGCATTATTTGATATGATTACCATTAACATCAAATTTTGGGACTCCTAAATAGGAGTAGCTTTCTCAAGGTCGTAAGTTTAACATGACAGATACTGGAACCCAGGTCTCAATCAAAAGCATTTGGCTTTTCTGGCTGCCCTTGTGAATAATGAACTATTGGCATTTTTAATCCACGAAGCAAAGACCTATTCAAATTTTTGTTCACTGCCTGTTTGTCATTTGGATGTGCAATTGTTTTATGTAAATACCTAATCACTAGAAGAACTCCATTAAACTCCTTGTTTAAATATTGTGATTTATATTTCTTGTTCTTCTAATGCTCATGCACTGCATTTCCAAAGAGTGTTAACTTATAGAAAGCCTTTGTAAATATTGCTGTTATGGGTAAGCAATTACCTGTAAACAGCTTACAGATATTCCAATAAAAGCTGAAATGGAGTATATATTAAATATGTTATATATATAATATTATATATTATTTCCTCTTCATTGAACCAGAAGACTATGGCTGCCAAACCCCAGGCTGCTGGAGCTAATGGTGTAGAAGATACTGTAATCATCGTTTTCTCATTTACCATTTTACACAGCCACAACTGTTTTCCAGTCTCCCTCATTAGAGCAGAAGCCACTTGAGAGCAGGAATTGTCTTCACATCTTTTTAACTAGAGTTTAACTTATTGTCTGAAACATAATAAAAGTCTTCAAATGAATAAAAACATTCTTTGAGATGTTTGTTATAATTTAACTAGATTGAGGAAAATCTATACTACTATGTAATAATAAGTATCTGTTTTATTAATCTTGCCAATATTAAGATTCAGAAGCACAAATTTACAGTTTTTAATTTCCCTTAGTTTAAATTTTTCACTATTCAGTACAACATTTCTCAAGTATTATTTCCTATGCTTTGGAAATATTTTTTAGCTCTTTGCCCAGTTCTTCCTTTACTCCTAATAGGACAAGCTGTGTGATTCTTCTTTGTTATAATCCTTCTCCCTTGTCCTCTCCCTCATACCTAGTGTCCTCAGAAGATAATACCTATTTCCCATCTGATCAAAAACATAAATAGGTATTGTGGCAAACTCTGGTTTGTCAGGCAAACCTCGATTGGAAGGCTGGTTCCACTTCTCCCTGGTTGCACAGCCCTGGGGAATTTACTAGTTTCACTTTAGTTTTAACCATTAGATATAAAATATGACAAGGTATTTAGCACTCAGAAGGTCAACATTTTAAGGATAAATGGTGAATATTATATTAATAGCTATTTCACCCATTCTGTGAATAAAATGTTCAATATATTTTCCTGTATACTATTACTACTGTTGTAATTATCTGCCTTAAAATCCAATTGATACTAACTTTGTTGTGGTCATTGTATAGTGAGATTACTCAAATTCAACTGTTAAAGATGAAATAAAATTGGTGACTCATATTTATCATTTTCTGTAGCAGATGTTATGATGAAAAAGTAAAAAAAAAATCACAAAAAAAGTCTCTACTTTGAACTTATGCTGTTCATACAGGCAGTAGCAAATGGTTATGGGCACAAATATTCAGGACTTTTATCATTGTGATAAAATCTGTTTTAGATGTCTATTCTATAGTTGTTCATTTTAGCAGCTATCCTAGCAAATCAGCAGCACTTTCTGTGGTGCAATTAGAATAATCTTCAACCAAGTCCCTCTTTCTTCCTCTCTAACATTTATTACCGTGGACAATGTAAACAGGCTCCTTAGGGATGAGTGGCCCATACAAAGTAAGCTTTACATCTGCCTTTGGATCATCTGTTTCCACACTCATTGTTTACCCTTCACCTGCCACGATCCAGGAACCTACAGGAAAACACACCAGTGTGATTCATCTCCTTCATGTGTATGTCCCAGATCTGCTGCAGCTGTAATCACTCCTGCCTTATACTGTCAGGAAGGAAACAAGCTGAGATGTTGGCGGTCACTGCTGAAGCAGACACACCCTAAGCTATACTCTAATGAGTCACACCCTGCATCAGTCACACCCCTATGTATTCCCCACTCCTTGAATGTGCTTAGTATTTATGACTTACATTATAACATAGTAGAACATAGCAAAGGTGATGGGATGTCTATCCATAATTTCATTATATAATATGACTCCACATAGGCTGGAAAGATAGATTCTCATGCTGGCCTGTAAGAAGTAAATGGCTGTATTGTGAAATATTGAGAGGGGTACATGGCAGAAAACTGTGGCCACCTCTGGGACCTTCCGAAATCTACCACAAAAAAGGGGACGTCAGTTCTATTGCCATATGGAAATGAATTTTACCAAAAATTTGGAAGAGATTGAGAGTAGGTCCAAATAAATATAAAGTAAAAGGCGTATTTTCTTTAGTTAGCTTTTCCTTTTAAAGCAACCATGAAGTATGGTGTCTGTAACTCTAATGCATCATGAAGTAAACATCAATGATATCCTTTATGGAGAGCGAGCATCAACCAGGGGTTGATCAGCATCTCCAAAGCAGAGAAGAGGAAGCTTCACTGAGAAATAAGTAATGATTTATCTTCCAACCATTTTAAAGACTTTCTAAAGTATCTAACCTTATATATTAGCTTAGTGCCTGTACACCCAAGAACAACTGTCTGAGTCCTATACTGATTTCCTGAGTAGGCATCATGCCAGTGCCCTGAGCGTAGACACAGCAGCTTACGTAGGGACACTATTCACATGATTCGTGGCACTACCTCTGGAACTTGGTCGTAGATGTGAACACTAATGTCACTCTTTGCATTATAGAGTTCATACTGTTTTTGGTCTTCACATTAGCTTCTAACTCAAATATTATGATACATATGATTGAAGAAATCCAGATTAAATTGTTGAGTCTTTGTTTCAAGAGAGCCCAGGAAAGTAAGTATTTTATATTTTCTGCCTCTCTAGTGAAATGGACTTCAGTTGAATATTCTAAATGTAAAAAAAGAGTTGTAGTTATGGATATCCAAAACATGACAAATATTCAAGTAGCAATCAAAAATCTTTATATGTTACTCTTAAGTGTTTTTCCGAATTTGTCACTTAAATTAAAATATTCTATCTTTTGAATAAAAGAATATATGAAGATGTAACTTACTCACTATGCACAAGGGAACATGTACAGAGATGCAAATAATTTACCTAAAGAAAAAGATAAGTGGAAAGGCCTGATTCTAACACTGGCTGACTTCAAAGCTTGAGTTCTTTCACTTTATATTATTCTTCTATTACCTTCTGGGACTACGGATACAATGGTTGACTATGTGTGAAGTCTATGTTTAGTACATAATCAATGAGGAGTAAGTTCTGATCTTAATTTTATTGTCATCATTATCAAAGCAGATGAGCTAAGCATGTGCTGAATCCTTTAGACAACTCAGGGATCTCCCAGCCTCCTTCCAGCCAAACCTCATTTGATGCCTTATATGGAAGTGACAGTCACATGCCTTAAGTTGAATGTATAGCCTATAGTACTTTATTGTGTCTCCCAGGCCTGGGGTTGGAAAGAATGCTGTAGCGTGTATGGCATTGCTTGCAGTAAGATAAGAATATCTATGAGAATAATTGATTCCAGTAGCTGTCAAGGTTAAAAATAGCTACAAAATAGCATCTTTGACTTTTTTCTTTACTGGTATTGGGAAAAAACCCTGTCTTCTCCTTATTCACGCATTAGGCTATATGCACTTTTTCAAGGCCCCAAGGCTAAATTGCTCACATTTTAATTTAGATTTTAGTCTATTTTTCATTTCAGCATTGTCTCTCTAAAACTAACATAAGTTCTTGGATTGGTTGGGAAAAGAGACGGGGCCCATCTGAGTCTGTTCGGGCTACTATAACAAAGCATCACAGGATAGGTTGTTTATAAACAACAGAAATGTATTTTTCACATTCTTGAAGTATGGAAGTCCAAGGTGCCAACATGGTAGGATTAAGACCCTTTTCTGAGTCACAGACTTCTTGCTGTGTCCTCACAGGGTGAAAGGTGAAGGGGAAGTTTTTCAGGCCTCTTTTATAAGGCCATTAATCTCCTACCCACTTCCAAAAGGTCCCACCTCTTAATATCATCACACTGGGCATTAGAATTTCAACTTGCAGAAAATACATTCATTCTGTCTTGATGGCCCCCGAAGTCTTAATTTGTTTCAGCAACCACTCAAATATCTAGTCTGAAGTGCCATCTATCAGACATGGTGAGACTCGAGGTACAATTCACCCTGAGACAAATTGCCCTCCAGCTGTTAATCAGTGAAATCAAATAAGCCATGTGCTTCCAAAATACAATGGTGAGACAAGTCTAAGGCAGACATTTCCATTTTAAAAGGAAGAAATAGAAAAAATGGGGGTGGCAAGGCTAAATCCTAATAGGGCAAGCAAAATAGGGCTCTGCCCACCAGACCTATGGGAAAGGTATCTTATCTTCCAGACACACTAGGGTATTCTGACCTTCGGTTCTGCTGGGTGTAGCCCATGTGGCAGTTCCAACAGATTGAAATTAGGTATCTATGGCTCCACTGGGCTGAAATACATGCCAGTAGCTCTACCTGTCTTGGGCCTCTGGGGCAATCTGGGGCAACCCTCCCTCTTGGATCCCCTGAGCAATCCCCTTGCCTGAGCTCTCTGACTGGCAGCATGCTCACAGCTGCAGGTGGCTCCATCTTTTAAAATCTGGGTGGAGGTAGCCATGCTCCATAGTTAGGCTATGCAGAAGTCCTACCCCAAGTTTTTGGGCTGAGGCCATCTGACCAGCTGAAACCCTGGCTTTTGAAAATGAGGAGGCAGCCTTGATAATCACTGAACCACTTTTGAAGACTTTCTTCCTCTGTCTTGATGAATATTGCATTTTTGCAGCCCCTTTAGTTCAAATTGGACATTTTCCTGCTGGAGTGGCTGATTAAGTCTGTGGTTTGTACTCTTACTAATTGTCTTATCAAAGGTTGTTTAGCCACACTCTTAGAGTTCTCTTCCAAATATGCTTTGTCATTTTTTGCAGCGTAGATAAACTGAGCTTTTCTAAATTTTTAAGTTCTGAATCTCTTTTGATTAACAGTTCCATTTTTAAGTCATTTCTCTTTTCTCACATTTTACTATGAGCTGTCAGGAGACAAGTATATCATGTCCAGCTACCAAGAAAATATTGCAAAGCATAGCAAAAGGCAAAAAACACAATTTGAAGAGCTGGAGAAGCACCTAAATCAGACTTGGCAGGGAGGTTGCAGAACACCAATCTCCCCAATTTTGCATAAGTAATTATAAATATGATGATTATGTGCACATTTATAATACTGCAAAATATTAAAGGGTATTAATAGAATTATGATTTATTTTATTGCATTGCATTTTATAATGAAAGTGCATTTCTATCACAAGAAGAAAAACCATAATGTAGTATAATTGCCTAATAAAAAACAACTTCTTGACATTAGAAAAGAAAGGATATTTCAGTAAAATTTCTATTTTATTAACTACTATAAAATTTTAATTTGTAATATTTTAACATTAACAAACTCACTAAAATGCTTAAAACTAATAAAAGTAAAAGAAAAATGCAAGTGTAACTTCATTTTATGGTACTTATGACAAGTGAAAAATATGCTAAAATTATTTATAGAGTGAGCATCCATTAATGATATAAAAATGATAAATGCCAGTATTTCTACAAGACTTCTTGCTAAAAGAGAGAAAAAAAGATGCTTTATCACTAAATAGAACAGTAGAACATTATTTGTTTAGGATATATGAAAAATTTACAACATTAGGTAATCGTTGCTAGACATCCTTAAATTTTTTGGATTCCTTCACTAGAACTTACTTTAGAACCCATTCCTCTGGCAAGATTAAAACTATAAGTGGCCCTGGCTGGTGTGGCTCAGTGGATTGAGCGCGGGCCTGCGAACCAGAGGATCGCGGTTCGATTCCCAGTCAGGGCACATGCCTGGGTTGCGGGCCAGTTCCCGGCGGGGGTCGCACGAGAGGCAACCATACATTGATGTTTCTCTCCCTCTTCCTCTCTCCTACCCTTCCCCTCTAAAGATAAATAAATAAATTCTTAAAAAAAAAAAAAAAAAGGAGGCAGAGCATCTGGACAGACATTTAAAATATATATATATATATATATAAGTGAAGTTTTTCTCAAAATCCTGTGAGACAATGAGTGAATTCCATGATGTGAATTTTAAATGTAGAAGTTTGCAACAAATTGTCTGGAGACCTAGAATTTTGGTTTTCCATAAATCTATTATTTTTAACCACATTTTAGTTAGACACTGCATCTCCACACACAATTTACAGTTTCCATGTGTCGGTGACTAAACTTTAGAATTAGGTCATTCTTGTCAAAATTATGGTAAAGCTATGGCAGTCTCAAGGGTGAAACTGAAAAAATTCCATTTTTATAAATATTTTCTGACAACATATTGGTGTGTACAAGTAGGTCCTCTCTGTTCCCAGTCTCTTACATTCAATGTTCTTGATGATCAGTTGTCCCAAATGGTACTCATTAGTTCATTTATTCATTGACTCAATGAGCATGATGTGTGTTAATTATAAAAATCCTTATACAAAGTTAACAACTTGGTTGTTTAAAATAAAATAAACCTATATGAGGATTTTCATAAACCCCAAAGGGTCACCTCCACTAACTCCAAAACTTTTCACTCATAAGCCACCTAAAAGAAATCCACAAAACTTATAGATTGTCTTGTTGCCAAGAATAAACCCTAATTTCACCTTCAACTAGCGAAAGCAATTTGAAATAAGGACTTTACACTATTTTATGGGCATCTGGCTCTGTATTCTGTCCCAAGATGGTAAACATTCACAATTTTTAATCTGCAAGTCTGAAAACCAAAGATATTGAAACTCACTCCATGGACAGCCCTGAAACAAAATTACATGAGCCTATTTATGGGTTTTATCCCCCTTGCTGTGACTATTCATAACTAGCATGGCATTAATATTTATTCTCTTGATTACAGGGTAACATCCCAGGCGTCTCTGGGGTGTTATGTAATATACTATATTTCCCTTCTCACATTATAAATCAGGAAAACTGAATCCAAATAAGAGATTGTGAATTTGTATACAGAAGAACCCTATTTTTTCAGACTTCTGTCATACTAAGAACAATTTTTCCATTGAAACACTGACAGGATTATATTTTTATAACAATATTAAATATTCTTTTGGCTACAGTTTTCCTGTCTAAACACTTTAATATCAGTGTCATATAACTTGGAATTATATTGAGTAACATAGGTAACTCTTCAACAGCAATTATTGTAAGGTTAGCTGAGTAAAGTTAAGAGATGTCACAGGTGATTTTTAAGGTATTTTATTAATCTCTGATCCTCTAGTAAAGATTTTTCTCCTTTATATGTTTCCTAATCAGTTGACTGTGTCTGGGAGAGGGAGAATTCCTCCATTCTTCCCTTCTTTAGCTCTTAAGGCTGAACCAATTATAAAATAATAAAATCGACACAAGACTAAATAAACAGGAAAAAATTGATCAATGTGCACAGAAAGATCACAATACGATTCTCAGATCATAAAATGAGACTCACAAAAATGACACAACAAGTTACCATTTTATACCTTATAGACCAAAAAAAAAAAAAAAAAAAAAACCAATAAATTTCTGAGAAATTGACAGGACAAAGAACGTAGTGCTCATTAGACTAGAATCTAAGCAAGGTTTCAGTGTTCCTTAGTGAGGAATCTCAGAGAGTTTGGGCTTGGATAGTAAGTTAGTAAAGGCATTACAAAGTTTGTTTTTACACACTTTTTAGACTCCGGATTTTAAAACATTGTGATAAGGCTGCTTCAGGAGCAGGTAGGGCATCTATCGTGGAGAGTTATACCCTGCATTTAGGGGGACAGAGGAGAGTCAGAGAGCAATTCCTGCTCCTGTTGCTTCTCAGGTGATTCAGTTCAAAATAATCGATATGCCATTGTGGAACTATCTTGGGGTAGCCTGCCCTGGGCCCTGACAATTGGAAACAATTGCAGTTGGTATGTTTTTTATTCTTGCAGGCACAAAGAAAAATGGTCTAGAACTTGGTGCTGGTTTATAGAGGATAGTTTTAAAATTATTTTCCTTAGGTTATTTATCAATAATCTAAGCATTTCTAAGAAACACACACAAAAGGAGAATTCTGAAAGAAATTTAAAAGCTTGGGGCCTGTTTAATTCTAAACTGTAATGGAATAATATTTTTAGAATGGGGATTTTCTATCCTTACTTTCGATTATGCCATCAAGGCAATAAATATTAGCATACAAAAATAATGTGAGGCAAAGAATGATGACAAAGAGCTTTGCTGGTGGTTTTTAGAGAGGGCTGTTGTGTCAGAATGAGTAGCAAGCTCTTCCAGAATTAGTCAGTCAAGGTCTCTGTAACTGCAAAGAGAATTCTCTTCATCTTTTATTGATACAAAGGGCACAAAGAGGAACCTACTTCACTGCACTTGAACCACTTTGCTCACTTTGATAATATGAGAAAGTCAAGAAGGTGGAGAGACATATTGGTGAAGAAATTTATTTAGAGAACTGTGCTCTTGTTCCATGTGAACAAGAGTGGGAGGAGGCTGCCTTCCGTCACCATGGTTAGGAAAGGGGCTTCAAGAGATCATTGGATAACACTGGAATGTGTTTTGGTAGTGGGGCTTCTTTTTTTGTTTGTTTGTTTTTGTCAGGGTTTTTTTTTTTTTTGCCAGTAGAGAATCACAAGGAACCAAAGCCTTATTCATGCCTCACTAAGCTAAAGTTTACTGTGAACTGACTCTGACACTAGCCATGGAAAACCCAGAGGAGCTTTGGTGGTGGTTTCCTGGTGTGTGGGGGGTTGATATTAGCCTACTGGAATTAGGGAAGCAAAGACTACAATCAGAAAATTTGTGCTGCTAAACCTCTGGGTATACGCCTCTTTACATGCACTCAGTGTGAAACATCTCTGGTCATGGAGTCACACAAGTACGTAAATTTTGCAAATTACTACTCAAAAAAACATGTTCTGTTTAATGGCAGCAGCATACCTACAGGTCATTTAGTAGCAAAAGACAGAAAAGAGATACTATACTGACACTACTAGAGCAAGCTGGGCCCTAAAACATTTACAGTTCGGGCAGATTATTTATCATCAAAGAGAACCTTCAGGAATGTTAACTTTCAAGACCTTTATAAATCAATATATATATGTATATATGTGTGTGTGTATATACACACTTCCGAATATATACTATATAATTTTATAATTATATATTACATAATTATAATATATACACACACACATACACATACATATAAAGTTTCCAACTTGTATCAGAAGGATCCTCTTTCTCTTTCTCCAAGAATTCTCTTTCTTAGGTATATGCTCACAAACCAAGCTGATCATCTTCTTAACTTTACGACTTCTTTATTCAGAAATAATTTCCATCACATTATGCAATTAATAGTGAACTGGATAAGTAAGGGACAACAAAGACTTTTTGAGGCATAGCAGCTAGGCCGCGATCTAGGTGTTCTAGCTAGCTAGGTAAACTCCTTACCCTCCATCAAAGTTGCAATGAAAATTTCATCAGAATTACAATTTGCGACAAGACAAAATTTGATTACACATAATGCAATCTGTCTCTGTGCCTGTTTTTCCCTCTGCCTGGAATGGCCATTCCACCCATTACCACATATACCGCCTTTGCCTGTCATATCAACTTCTAATTAACTTTTACGTGGTCTTTCAAATTTAGCTAAAATTTTCCAAAACCTTCTGGGTCTGCTTTAGATATCCCAAGTAGTGATTCTAACATATTTTTTGCTTACATCCAAATAGAACTTATTCTGTGGCTCTGGGTTCATTTTCCTCTCTCCTGCCATACCATACACTGCAAAGGAAGACAGTGTGTGTTTGTGCTAGTGCACCTTAGGTACAGCTACAATGCCTGGCACAGGATACTTCCTTAATACATATTTGCAAAGGAATAAATTAAATAAAGGAAGAAGGAACTGATTATCCTAGAAGAGTGCATACCTTATCTGAAAAATTAAAAAAACTTATCTATCTCATGGGGTTGTTAAAAATATTAAATGAGTAACATATACGACGAGGTCTGTCCAGAACGTACCCAGCCATGGAATATGAAAAGTAGAGATATTTATTGAAGAAGATACAAGATACATTGTATATAGGACAATGACACCTCAGTCTCCTTCAAAGTAGGCACCTTGGGACCTTAGATACTTCTTCCAATCACCATCAGCTGCCCCTTTGTATTTTCCTGAATCTCATTGATGGTCCGAAATCTTTTCCCTTTCAAGGTGATTTTAGTTTTAGGAAAAGCCAGAAGTTACAGGGCATCAAATCTGAGCTGTAGTGGGGCTGAGTCATCTGGCTGGTTTGATGTTTCACAAAAAAAAAAAAAACCTCTCCACGAGGCATGATTCATGAGGAGTCCTGTTGTCATGATGAAGCCGCCAATCACCAGTTGCCCATGGCTATGGCCTTCTGAATCATCCGAATACTTTCTATGGAGGAATGTTCAAACTTAGCTCATTATTTGATGCAGATTCATTGCTCTACTCGCTCAGTCATTTTGAATGTGATGGCCACACAGTGTCAGTGCTTAACAGCATGTATCCTCCCACTGACTAGTATGGTGAAGTCATCATTGTTCATGCATGTGCATTCCAGCCCACTCTCCTTGGCTGCCATGTTACTTGGATGTCACACAGACCATTCTCATTATATTAACAATGGCTTACCTTTTTCCAGACAGACTTTCACATGTAAAGTGCTTAGAACAGTGTTTGGTCCACAGAAAATGTTAATGACAGGAGACATTAAGCATCATTGCAATTCTCAAACTAAGACACAAGAACCCAAATATTAGACTTGAAGATGCCTGCAGGTAAACAGAAGAAAATAGAGATGTGAATATTACCTGCTTCTTACTTCTGTGATGCTGATATCCAACTGATTCCAAAGTGGCTTTTGACCCAAATGGTGGAATATTAATGGATTCATGTGGACAATAATGATAATGTTTTCTCATTAATAATAATATGTATACATATTTCACATTCAATATCAAAACATTATATATAACACCATATATACATACACATAGATGTGCATATATATATATATATGTATGTGTGTGTATGTATACATATATAAAATCTTGATAGGCTTAGTGCAGGTATCACTTTCTCACCCACAAACAGAAAACTTCCTATGAAACAGTAGCTTTATGATTTGGGATTGACATTCTTTGTCTTGTATTTTGTTTAAACAACTAAATAATAACCTTTGAAAAATATAAGGTATAAACTCACAGGCAAAGATTGTGTTCCAGTCACTGTTATATTTGGAATTCAGCAGTTAATACACAAAGCATTGCTGGCTGTGGTTAACCTTAACACAACATCACTTCCCAAAGGTAATTGGATTTTGTTTCTTAAGTAACCCACTTTTTCAAGCCCATCTGAATTTATTCTTATTTATTCCATCTGCCAATTAAAAGCGAGACATAGCAAATGCCACCCCCCTCACCATGTGCTCAAAGATTTGTTGAAATAAGTCATTAGCAAAGAGCAAGGGAGAAATGCACAGTGCATCAATTATCCTTTCCTCCCCATGGATATAAGTAGACTTTCTGACTTTAGCCTCCATATATATTTATGCTTTACCCAGGTACAACATTACACACTAAAAGAAACAGCTATTTTGGTTAATGAACACAAATTTCCTCAATTATCTTTGAGTATCATTTATCCATCAGCAGTTTCTCATTGCTCCAAATGATATTGGTCAGTTCCCAAATTGATTTATTTGGGGCAGATACAAAGTTAGTTAAAATATATAGACTTTATATAAACTTTTTTTGTACCAAATAGTTAACTATAATAAAATTCAACTCAGAATGCTTTCAGAGACCTGGAATTTTTTAAAGCATATACCACATTTTCATCACAATCTGTTTTCCTAAATGTTATTTTGGTAACAAAATTCACTTTACTAACTACACCATATGTCTAGTTTTCTTTTATTCTTGGACAACATTTTTATACTATAAAACATAGAAATGCTTATCATCTTACATTTGTTTAAACTTTCAGATTCTGTAGGCAACATGAGCATGCCATCTAAAGAATAGACTGCATTTCCCTTCTCATACATATGTTCATTTTTTACTATGCAGGTGTTTGTTAAATATGTTCACTCTCCCTTTTTTCCTTTTGCTTTTCAGTATTAAGTACCAAGAAATATTCATAGTTATTTGCTATTGAAAATATAAACTTGTTCGAGAGTATGAACTATAAAATGTACGTATGCTTACGCGATACAAAAAGATGCCAAATGTGATCTTGTTGCTAAGACTGAAACTTAGAAGAAAAAGTGCACTTCCATGTCACTACCGATGGCTTTAGCTCAATGGTAGAGCAGGTAGGACAGTGGGCTAGCAGCGGGCTGGAGAGGAGACTTTAGGGACAGAAACACTGAAAACTAATTAAGCATTCCAGTTTGACCTCTCCTTATTGAATTGAGAATAGTTTTAATAAAGATAGATGTAACCAGTATTTCTATTTACCTTTGTAAAATCACAATAATCTTGTAATAGAAAAGCTATTAAAATCATCAGATAGAAGACTTTTTAATGAAATTGAAAAATTTCTGACCTGGCTGGTTGGTGTGGCTCAGTGGATTCAGTGCTGACCTGCAAACTTAAGGGTCACTGGTTCAATTCCCAGTCAGGGCACATGCCTGGATTGTGGGCCAGGTCCCCAGTAGGGTGTGCATGAGAGGCAACCACACACTGATGTTTCCTTCTCTTTCTCCCTCCCTTCTCCTCTCTATGAAAATAAACAATTAAATAAATCTTTTTTTAAAAAAGAAAAAATTCTGAGTATTTTCTATATTATTGTTCTGTCTACTGCAAGCATATAACTTCCCTCTACAGGATTTAGCTACTGGGTTCTAATCATATGTGACAAGGGCTTTCAAAGAACATTTTTCAAAATAAAGGTATATTAATTTTAATGAAATTATTACTCTTTCTCAGTTGAGAGAT
The DNA here is from genome assembly GCA_039655065.1 of Glossophaga mutica. NCBI lineage: Eukaryota > Metazoa > Chordata > Mammalia > Chiroptera > Phyllostomidae > Glossophaga > Glossophaga mutica. Next base: position 30,065,045 of record CM077308.1, read on the forward strand.
CTCTATTTACCAAGAAAGTTTGCCCTTGTATAAATGTCATTTCTTTCTTATTCTCTCTGGCTATTCTTGCTATGTGTGTTTTCAATTCTTCATACATTATTTCTAACAACAGAACTAATATAATATTGATTTTTCAAAGTTGCGTTTTGTTGGAAATTAGAAGTATTTTTCAGATCAACCATGTACTAATTTTTAAACTGCAAGGCTTTGAACAAGATGGATTTTGAACATGATGAAATATCTAGAAAAAAGTTTTGATACATTCCATTAAAATACAGTAACAGAAATTCATAGGCAAGGTTGCCAATTGTGATAAATAATAACTTTGAGGACAAGACAGTAAATGGAAATCACTGAATTTATTCACCATCAATAATTAGTTGAAAAAAGTAGTAATAATAGAATACAGTCCATAGTGCCAGAAATATCGGAGATGGACTCCATTTCAGGACATTACTCTCCAAGGTACCACTGGTCAGTTCACAAATGACTCCCTCATGCTTCTTTGCATACTGTCCTCAGGTCTCCATCCTTGGCCTTTCCAACACCCTTCATCCCATTACTTATTCTGAATACCTATTTATTTTTTCCTTTTTATTACTATTTTTATTGATTATGCTATTACAGTTATGCCATGCTCCCCTATTAACCCTCTCTGCCTTGTACTCCTCTTCCCTCAAGCAATCCCTCCATTAGTTCATGTACGTGGGTCATACAAATAAGTTCTTCAGGTTCTCCATTTCCTATACTATTCTCAACCTCCCCCTATCTATTTTTTACATATCATTTATGCTTTTTTTTAAATAGCGCAAATGGTAGGTACAAAATACACAGGGGGAGGTTAAGGATAATATAGGAAATGTAGAAGCCAAAGAACTCATATGTATGACCCATGGACATGAACTAAAAGCAGGTAATGTGGGTATGCATGGGTGTGCAGTACAGAAGGGAACAAAAGGGTGGAAAATGAGACAACAAATATAGCACAATCAATAAAATATTTTGTGAAAAGAAGCATAAATGAATACTTATTTAAAAAGACTTTTCCAATAATTGATACCTAAAATACTGTCAAGGGAGGACATTTCTTTCCTTCCACAAAGAAATGGTGAAGCCAATGCTTAGCTATTTTCATCAACATACTTTTCTATTTAGATTTTTAAAAGCAATTCATTTTAAGGATTAAGAATGTGTGAATTCTGGAGTTAAAAGTCCAAATTAAAGTATTATAATTAGAAGCCTATATACACTTACATTTGTCACAATATTTGAAAGCTACAAGTTAAGCTAACAAACTGTTAAAATATAGTCTCTTCTCCTATTTTAATAAATATTCTTCATAATGTTCATAATGTTCTTGAAGACCACATTCAAATTTAGAACTCTCAAACTCATTAGAGTTCTGCTTTGAAAATGGTCACAAGAGGAAATCTGACAGCCATTTCTTGGCATGCAGGTCACTAACTTTTCATCTTCCTGCTCTGTCCTGCATCAAGAAAGACCTTTCTCCTACTTATACACCCAAACTTTATCTAAATACTATTGTAAATATGCACTTAAACCACAAGATGCACAAGATGCCATGTGTTTAGACTTAAACCTGGGGAAGAGGTTCAAGTAGGTTCGAGAAGCCCATTTGGGCGGGGATCAGTGGTTACCTGGTGCATGATGCATTTCAAAAGAGGAGCAGGAAATGCCACATCTTTGAATCTCTTGCATTCCTTGTTCCTGTGGGAATTAGTATGGCTGGAAGAGAACTAAAGCAGCCCTTGAAGTGTAGGATCCAGAGAAGGGACAGTTCTTGCTTGAGTCTAAGAGTGATATTACAAAAGACCTTGGTCTAAATGTATTTTAATCCTTCGAAGTCCTACATTCACAACAGGGCTGATATTTTTCCCTAACAGTACAAAAATTTCTTCCATGGAGGTAAATAAAAGTTTATTTTTTTATACATATATAAAAAGCACAATTATATTTACATACATAAAAAGTGTATCTGTGGTATTAAAAATTTGTGGGAAGAGTGAAGGAAATTGAAAAGAAAAGGGGTCTTAAAAAGCTCCTGAAGCTGGCAATAATAAAAATTAAATTCGAGAAATACTACCCTGAGTGGTGGTCTAGAACCAAACTCTTTCAGTTTGTATTCTGACTGTACTAGTTAGTAGTTGCGTACCTTGGGTAAATACACACATTCCTGATCAACAGTTTTCTCATCCTTAAAATGTCCACTTAAAAGATTGTTATAAGGATTAAGTGATTAACATTTACACAATACGTATAGTGTATGGCATATGCATATAATAAGTACAAACACTGCATGTTAGTAAGAAAGACTTATCTCATAGGCTATGTACAAAGATTGAACAGGATAATGCCTTATACGATGTCTAACACAGTCCTTGGTGTTTAGTAAATGAACAAGATCATTAACTAATATTAAAGTAAAAGAATAGAGAATAACATAGGCAGGAAAATCTCAGATATTTCACGCAGCAACATTTCTACTGACATGTCCCCTAAAGCAAGGGACATAAAGGAAAGAATAAACAAATGGGATTTCATCAAAATAAAAAGCTTCTGCACAGCTAAAGAAAACAGTATTAAGATAAAAGAGAACCAACTGTATGGGAAAACATATTTGCCAATGATAACTCAGACAAGGGTTTAATCTCCAAAATATATAAAGAACTTACATGGCTCCACTCTAAGAAGACAAGCAACCCAATTAAAAAATGGGCAAAGGACTTGAACAGACACTTCTCCAAGGAGGACATACAGAGGATCCAGAGACACGTGAAAAGATGCTCAATATTGCAAGCTATCAGAGAGACGCAAATTAAAACCACAATGAGATACCACTTCATGCTGTTCAGAATGGCCATCATAAACAAATCAACGAACAACAAGTGTTGGAGAGGTTGTGGAGAAAAGGGGACTGTTGGTGGGATTACAGACTGGTACAGCCACTATGAAAAACAGTGAGGAATTTTCTAAGAAAACTAAAAATGGATCTGCCTTTTGATCCAGCAATTCCACTGCTAGGATTATATCCTAAGAACCCTGAAACACCAATCCAAAAGAACCTATGCACCCCTATGTTCATAACAGCACAATTTACAATAGCCAAGTGTTGGAAGCAACCTAGGTACCCATCGGTAAATGAATGGATCAAAAAACTATGATACATTTACACAATGAAATTCTATGCAGCAGAAAGAAAGAAGGATCTCCTACCATTTGTGACAGCATGGATGGAACTGGAAAGCATTATGTTAAGTGAAATAAGCCAGGCAGTGAAAGACAAATACCATATGGTCTCACCTTTAACGGGAACCTAAACAACAAAACAAACAAGCAAGCAAAATATAACCAAAGACACTGAAATTGAGAACAGGCTGATGATGGCCAGAGGAGAGAGGGGAGGGAATTTCAGGGGAAAAGGGGAAGGGCTTACAGGAACAAGTATAAAGGACACATGGACAAAAACTAGGGGGGTGGAAATGGGAGGGAGGTGGGGAGGGCTGGGGTGGTGGGCTGCGATGGGAGTAAAAGACAAAAAAATGTACAAGAACAACAGTTAAAATTAAATTAAAAAATGAAGTAAAAGAATAGAATATGGCTCCATAAATATATTATTAATATTGAAAATCATGGCTTTTTTAGATTTCTACTACCCTGTAGTACATATTTTTATTTTTTCTATAAATATTCCCAGTACTTTCCACTAGCAAATCTTCCTAGTTTTGTTTATAAGTTTAAACATACAGATAGTTCCCTTTTTTGTTAAGCTTCACTTTTTTTTATAAACATGAATATAAGTAATTGGAAAGCCTCATCACCCTTTCGCTATCAGGAAGGCACGCGCTCATTCGGAATCCTTGGGAAACGTGCAGCGTGGTGGGAGACTGCAGGGCTTTTCACTTTACAGATATTGTAGTGGTAGTAGGATATTAGCAGTCAAATTAATGAGACACATTTTTTCTTGCCAAAGGAGTCTTCCCTTCAGCATGAAAAATATCCAATGCATTGCTTTTATCTACACAGGAAAGGAATCAGACAGGTTAATGGTGTGTTAAACTACAAATTCATTGTACTTTCTAGAAGGTGCTTATACATAAAACTGAGAATGGATACCATTTTTTTGTCTCCAAGATTTATTTTTCTTATTAAAAAAGAAGAAAGAACTATCTTTCTCAAGGCCAAGGATGGTTGGCTTTTGATTTTAAATAACGGAAAATTAAAATATATTTCCTTAATCTTTCTAGCCTGTCCATTTCGCTATAGTAAGCAGGTACATGCAATTCATTAAATCATATACGATTCTGAAAACACTGTGTTTATTTTATTGATAAGTTTAGATTAAAATATCAGTCATAAATTGTTAGATGGAAATAAAATGTTATTCAAGCATTTAAAAGCCAATTTTGAAAAAAAAAAAAAGCCAATTGTGGAGAAAAGTGGAAATGTGGGAATAGATTACACAGATCTGTACTAATGTTAATGTGTTTAAATAATTTAGCACTGGAAATTATTGGAATAAAGATGTGTTAACTTATCACTAGATATTAACTAGTTTTCAGACTAGTGACTGTTTAATAATCTATTTGCCAACAATTTGGCTAAAATACTCACCTCTCAGTCCCTAAATTAGAATAAATCTCTAGGTTTCACACCAAACGCCAGCTTCTTTGAAAATCATCAAAGAGCCCTCCCACAGTACTTTTAGATATAAAGGTTAAAAATGTGGCATACAACCATTTGAGATAGAAGATCTATTTCTGACAACTAAGACTTGACTTAAAATCATTCAAATACTCTTTAGAAACTTAACCTGTCTGGTGTTCATGGAAGGTCTGAACAACGTGAACTTTTCATTTTTAAACCTTTAACCATCTTGAGACTTAAAATATCTCTTAAATTTCAGATCACGAGTTAACTGGAGTCAAGAAAATGTGACATTGATCCTGTGAGAAAAACAAAAGGACAACAGTGTTTACATTTGTAGTAAGTACCTCAAAGGAGATACTGTGTGGATGAAACGGTTTAAAGCATCTGAGTGTATTTTTTATTACCAACACCCTACTGTTTCTTTTGCCACACCCCAATTTTTCTGCCTGACTCATTTTTTCTTAAAGTTTCTCACAGCTTCTGAGCCTTAACCTCACCTCCCTTTCTCCAATCTCCCTTCCTTCTTTCGATTTTTGTTCCTCGTTTCATTGAGCCAAAACACTTTGATTAAAATACTGATCAATAAAATAGACATTAATTTAACATTTATGACTAGATGCCTGGTAAAATCACATATTGGTATTATTTGTGGATGTGGACATATTGGATTCTCCAAAATGAAACTGTCAGGTCTCACAAGAGAAAAAATATCTTTCCCTTTTTGTGTGTATTCACAGGGCAATAGTGCTTTATCTTCCAAGCTCTAGATCCCAGAGGGGCATTTATTGGGTAGCTACTGAAGCTTAAACTTAGAGATGGTTTATTACGCAGGCCCCTTCTAGGTCTCCTAGGGTGTTCCTCCTGAGACAGGTGGAAGGAGCTGCTGTGTCAGTGATGGCTGGAGGCCGAGAGGACTTCTTTGGACTGGAGTTAACGTCTTAGCCCTGATGGTGATCTCAGGCCTGCAAGTGAGGGCAGTTATTGGCTGACGCTACCTCTGCCTCTCCTCGTGGCACAGTCTCATCCTGTCCTTGGTGACCTCGTTGGGCACCTTGAACATATATTTTGACCCCAAAGTAGGACTTCACAAAATAAATTCTCCATACTCTATCTTCAAATCATCTCTGTCCTAATCTGTTTTTTAAGGATATTAGTCATATTAGATTATTGCCCACTCTAAGGATCCCACTTTAACCTAATTGCCTCTTTCAATGCCCTATCTCCAAATATAGTCACATTTGAGATACTGGGAGATAGAGGTTCAACACAGGAAATTATTGGGGGCAGGGAGGAGGGTATGTGTTACAATGTAGATAATCACGTCTTGCTAAAAGAACCATATCTTTTAGCTTTTGGACTTGTATTGAATTTTAGTTTGCTGGGATTTGTTTTCAGCTAATAAAGTTAGAAACAATAAATATAAATTTTCTTTGCCCACAGTTACTTGGATAAATTATTCCAGAATGGAAGAGCTACAGCTCTGTCAGAACTTGGATTTTCTTTCTAGCTCATTTTCTAAACTAAAAGAATAGCACATTCTCTTTTCAATCACTGTGGTGTTTATCTCAGATATTCTTTTTTTTCAAAAGATAATTCATTTATTTCAAAAAATGTTTTTTTTGTACTGGACACAAACAATAAAACCAGTGGTTTCTTATCGATATACCATATAATGTGATATAATGTATGGAAAAGTTAGGCCTTCCTTTTAATCTCTGTTCTGGCTGTCCTGGCCAGGGCCCTATTTATAACTCTTTTGATCCATGAAACAGTCTTTTCACTCACGACACTCAGTCTTTCGGAAGAGAGACAGTATTCCTGCCTTTAATGGCATTGCTGTGTGAAGACTGTAAGGTCAGGGTCATAGCAGCAGAAGAACTGAAGACATACTTAGGAGGTAAACCAATGACACTTGTTATGGAATAGGTGGGTTGGGAGACAGATAAAGAAAAGTGAGAGATGTGTCAAGAATGACTTCAGCTGTAATGGTGGAAACATTTATTAGACCATTTCCCTTTCTCTGCATGAAAGTCCTTTTCTCCTTAAATGAACTAGAAGTTGCTTTTACACGAAGGTTATAAGATAGACTAATTTCATCCCAACAGCTCACTGCTTATAATATAAATATCATGTCTGATTTGAGTCAATGCATACAATTCAGGGGCTGTAATAATCAGAATAATGGTGCTCCAAAGAAGTTCATGTCCTAATCCACAGGACCAATGAATGCATCACCTTGTATGGCAGAAGGGACTTTGCAAATAATAACTTTAAGATAATAAACAAGAGGTTTTTATTGCAGGTGTTAAAATGGAATCGTGGCAGTTCTGCAAGGTGTTTTCATTAGGGGAAACTATGGAAGGGAGTCATAACCAGCTTCCTCAGGCTGTCTCACTTTGACATGTGGATCATTCTGAGCTGAAGGCAATCAAGACCTAGTGGCTCAATAAAAACTTCTACCTTTACTTTAACTGCCTAAAAGTGTTTAGACAGGCAGCCTGGTCCAGAAAGAGAGCTTTTATCTGAGTGACCTACCTGAGTGACAGGACAAGTATCTAACTGGCAAACATCTGCTCTTCTTACTGTCCTGTGAATTACCTTCCTCCCCGTGGAAGCCCCAGGCCCCATCCCAGTCCTTAGCTCAGGTTGCCATCCACATAGCCTCAATGGCCTGACTTGTCCTTGGGTCTCATTGTCTTTGTGGAGCACCTGTACATACATAATTAAATTTGTTTTTCTCCTGTTAAACCGTTTTATGTCAATTTAATTAATATGCCAGCCAAAAACTCTACAGGTATAGAGGAAAACGTTTTCCTTTCTCATACTACATAAACTGTATGTATTATTTCTGTATTATTTCTTACAACTGCATGTGAATCTATAATTATTTCAAAATAAAAATAATTAACAAAAATGAGATTAGGAAAGCAAAAAGCCTCTATATCTTATATAGGCATGAGATTTCAAAATAACTAAATTTGACCTTTGACTCTCCTATTTCACAGGTTGCAGGCTTGTTGAACGAAAACCAGCTGGAATCCAGGGAAGAAGGCCTACATGTGTACCTCACAAAAATAGCTTCTTATCAATGAAGAGGAACCCACAGTAAATGCCTGTTTTCACTAAGCACATCAGAGTACAGATGGCTGAATGAGAAGTTCCTATATACACAGAGGGGCATCTGTTACTTTACGTTTAATTGAATCTATATAGTCAAATTTTTTTCCTCTCACAACCTGTACCAAGTTATTGCCAATACGCTCTAATCCATTTAGCATCTCACTGCGTTTGGAATGCTTCTGAGTTTACATCACGAGTAGCCATAACTGTAAAATGTATAGCAATGATTTTCACATTAAACCGAGGCAGATAAAGTATTGAGCCAGGGCTGGGAGTGGCCAGCATTACCATGGTACCATCAACTGTGCAGTAATCCAGGCAGCGTCAGGCTGAATGACAGGCTGCCAGATGTACACCTGCCTGCATGGTGTGCCCGTATTTTATTGTCACCAACAATGCAACTTTAGAGTCAGCAGGATTTTCAATGGGCTGAATGCCCAGGAAGGAATGGGATGAAGTGGTTCTTGGGTAGAGCCCAGAACTGTAGATCACTCACTAAATAGGCAGGAGAGTGGGATAAGACAGTCTCTCTTCTAGTCTAGACCAGTGGCCTGAAAAGCAGAGAATGAAAATAACATTTTATCCCTTATATTTGTAAGTATTTTTTAACTTAAAAAAGTGCATGCAGTATCCCTAAGATCTACCATCAGCAAGCTAGAGACCCAGGAGAGCCCATGGATTAGTTCCAGTTCAAGTCCGAGTCTGAAGACAGAGGAAGGACTATGTCCCAGCTCAAAGACAGGCAGGGAAAGGAAGAGAATCCTCTTTTATTCACTCAGCCTAGTGTTCTATTCAGGCCTTAAACAAAGTAGATGACACCCACCCACATTGGGGAAAGCAATTGCTTGGCCCAGTCTATCAAATCAAATGTTGCTTTCATCCGGAAACACTCACAGACACACTTAAAACAATATTTAACCAAATACCTGAGTACCCTATGGCTCAGTCAAGTTGACACACAAAATTAACTATCACAGTGGCTATGGCATTAGTAAGGTATCGTATTATTGGAAGCCCCAGATATCACTCCCTTTTCTTTTCCATTTTTTCCTAATATCTTATGGTTTGAAGATGTGGAACAAATTGTCTTTTTCTACCATTTTGCACTTCTATTCAGAGAGGAAGAATTTTGTCTTTTGATCTCCTATGTCATAGAAAGCATAGAAATTGGTAATTTTAAGGAGTAGCTGTCATTAAAAATACAGTTGGAAAATCTTTCAAATAACTGAGTCACCCCTGCCTTGTATTTACTTAGTATAACACCTATTCTATTAGGAAACAAGGTTGTGGTTAGTAACTTCATCCTAAATTGGCAGAGAAAATAATTATTATCTGGCAGATGTTGGATGGCATATGCGATACTGTCCATCTAATTCTTAGAGAGATGCTTTTTCTCATGAGCTGTGAATTATGGTTGATCTTAGGAACCACCATCTGCTCTAATAGTCTTAATGGTGAGTCTGAGTGATTGATAATACAGGGTAAACAGGGGTATTTGGCAGATTACAACCATGCCTGGGGTATACATAGAATTCCATAGTGGTACCTAATGATCCTATTGCTTTTGCTATTTGAGTTTGACTTAAATCTGAAAGAATTTGAACAAATACCTCTTTTTAAGTTACCATGGGACAATATTGGGCAGTGGTTCCTTTTTACAAAGTAATATATATTAAATGAAAAATTATACAATTCATTGCACAAAGCCAAAACGATATAGGTCTTTTTTGTTCACATTCTGTAGCTCACCTCCCTCAGGTAACCACTGTTAATAGGCATTCTTCCCTATGTACATACCATGGAACACAGCTTGCAGGTTTTGAAGATTTCATGCTGCAAACTGTTCTGTACAATATTTATTTCAGTTTGTATGTTATAAAAGACCACTTCCATGTTTGTATATGTAAATCCACATTATTTATTTTAATCGGTGCATACTATTTTTGAAAAATCAAACGTGCTCATTGTGTGACTGATGACGAGCAAGGAGGTCTTGCACCCCGGCTTCAATGGAGAAGCCCCGCTTTTAGCTGCTTTCTACATGAAGGGTCCAGCTGAAGTTCGCATACAGAAAGTATTCTATTACGGAAAGCTGTTTATGAGCCTAAAGCCATGGAAGTATTACCAAAACATCGATTTTTTAAATACTATGCTTTTAGACATTTCACATCTGTGTTTGAATAAATGCCTTCTCGCTTAATTTTTATAATCCTTGAAATGCATTTCTCAATAATAGTATATAAAATCATAACGAGATTTCTTTTTTTCTTTCTACCTGAAATGCTAGTTCACTCCTCTACTTCCTTTAAATTTCTGTTCAAAGCCACTTTTTCAATAAAGCCTGTTCTCATCACAAAAACAGAAAAGGTAACTACTCCTTGGTATTTCAGAAACCCCTGCCTATTTTCTGCTTTACTCTTTTTGCCCCAATAATCAAAAACATATAATATACTATTTTACATATTATATTATTGCCTGTCTATTCTCATTATAATGCTAAGGTTTTCTATGTCTATTTTATTTCCTGAAATATAAAAAGCACCAATAAGGGCACCTGATATATAAGAGACATCCATATTATTTATTCAACAATATGTTATTCAATTCATAATTGACTAAATGAACAAATTAAAAAAAGAGCTTCTCCAGTTTCTTATTTGGTCCTGGGTGTATTTTAAAACAAGATTAAAAAATATTATAATGGTTCATGAAACCTAGCCTTGGGACTATTTTACTATGCTAACCAATTTCAGAATATTTTGTGTGTATACATCTGAGTTTTTTGTTTGATCTTTTAAAGATTTTATTTATTTTTAGAGAGAGAGATAGGGAGAGGAACAGTGATGCATGAGATCAATCGCACGCCCCACCCACGCATGTGCCCTGCCCAGGAATCTAACAGGTGACCTTTCAGTTTTCAGGCCAGTGCTCAATCCACCGAGCCACACAAGCCGGGACTGTTTGGGGAGTTTTCAAAAGAAGTATTGTGTACAACAGTATTAGCAGACTGCTTCAGAAAGGTCAAACCAGGACTGCCTTAGTATGCTGCTTTCCTGATGCCCTGGGGGCTCCAGGCAGAGCCCTGGCTAATGGTCAGGGTCAAAATGAAAGGTATATGATGAATAAATGAAAGGGATCTGAGTAAAATTTCTTCTGTCTCATTGCATTTCTAGTTTTAGGGTTAAATAGAGATTTCCACCCTCTGGGAAATATTGGGGAGGAAGCTTCAACATTTTTCTGCCTATTCGCTCTTCTTACTCACTTGGCAGCATTTAGAAAATTGTCATTGTAAATAGGTGCTCTACTTGTTGCTTGGGTGTCTCTTTGGGATCTGCCCTTCTTTATTTAGGCTGTGCCCATTCCCCCCTTGTCCCTAAGATGAAAGCACTCTGATACCTCCAACTTCCTGGGAGGCTGCAGATGCTTTGGGTGTCGTGTGTGTAGGTCAGACAATGATTCCAACTCACCAGAGATATTGTTGCAAAATGCACATTTCCTAATTAGACCAAGCTGGATTATCTAGCTTAATTTTAGTACAAGTAGCTTCATTCCCATCTGGCTTCTCGGCATGTATTAAATTGACATCTCTCAGAACCCCAGAACTCTATCTAGGAAAAATAAAACCTTCATATATATTATAAAATCTGCCACATACATTTCATGTGAAATACAAGTAAAGAATTTCAAGGTCTATTACATTTCTTGATTCCCATAATGAGCCAGTTTTAAGTAGGGAGGTAAGTTGTTATTAACTCAATTTTAAGGGGAGGAAATAAGACAGAGTGGGATTTTTTGACAAAATTTACATCACTGCTAAATTTTAAAGCAAAGACAAGAACATAAGTCTCCCACTAAAAATCTGATATACAAGATAATTGCAAACCATTAAAATACATTCATTTCTCTGAACTGGGGACAACAGCAGCATTAGAACAGGGATTTGTGAGCATTTATACTCAATTCCACAGATGGCAGCTGTCAAGACATCTGACACTTTTGCCACTACCCAACTTTCTTGCTGCCGGCAACCTCAAGGCTCTGCGTCTCTACATACCAAGTTCATTCATGTCAATAACTCCATTACAAGAAGAAAATTCCTGACCGTTACATTAATAAGAAACACAGGATGTAAAGTACACAATAAAGACTACAATCAATAATATTGTGATAACTATACATGGTGCCAGGCGGGTCCTGGAAGTTTTGGGGAGAACAGTTTGTAAAGTATGATTGTCTAACCACTATTTTGTAACCAATACAAAATAGCATTGGAAGTAAACTGTAATTGAATAAAGAAATATGAAGATGAAGTAGAAAAGTGTGAGCTAATCACCTGTCACTGTCTGAGCAGCAATGAAATTTTCAGTCTTAATGAAGTTTGGTCCTCTTTGTCTTTTTTCTTTTTGTCTTGATTGTTCAAGATTAGCTGTCATCGTTATTAGATATTTGGAACTTCTTGGTGAAACATCTGTCCATTCTGGTCAAGGTGCTTCCATATTTGTTTTCTGACTGTGTTATCTTTTGTTTATGGTCTACTGTACAGATCATAATTCAGAAAGGTCAGGATAGTGGTTTTTTTTTTTTTTTCAGTCAGACAGTGCAGAAAGCTGGCAAAATAGTGGATATGTAGCTCACCACACAACTCTAACATCAGAAGTTTCAGTGATGTTCCTGACTTTTGTTAATATAATTGGTACCAATTATACAAACAAAACAAATGTTAATTATTGGTCTGAAGTTGGCTATAACTGCACAGCAATATCACATTTACTATGATTAATTAGTTGAACAGAGCAACATTTTGAAGAGAATAGCAATTTTTCACTTTGCTTTGGAAGTTTTGTCTTCATGGCTCAATGGATATAAAATTGTAGTTGTCAAGGCAACTGTGCAGAGCATCTGCTAAGTAAAAAGTGCAGCTTCAAATGTATGAAAGCAAATATAAAATCCAATTGAGTTATATCTACACCATGGATAAAAGTGTTCACTGACTGCAGCATTCTGGTTGTTGTCATTGTGTAACAATCATCATACACACACACACACACATATAATGCAAAAAGTGCATTCGTATCTGTACCTTTGTATCTGCTATGCTTTTGCCTGGAAATACCTTACTCGATGCCTCCTTATCTCCAACACTCTCCTTTCTCTAGCGAAATACTACGTATCCCAGAAAGCTAACTTAAATGACATTTTCTCAGTAGATCTTATGCTATTTTGATATTTGAATAAAATTTTCTAATATCAGTACTATAATTCTCAGTACATTGCTTTGTGCAAAGATTAATGATATTCATTTTTCCCCAGGAGGCTAAATATTCTTTGAGATGTTTTACTTTTGACCACAGCACAATGTTGGCACCCAGCAGGTATCAATTGGCAATTTGACACAAAATAGCAATGCTGCTCTTATAAACTCTCTAAGAATTGCATTCAGTCACATAGGTATTCAATCATCCTGATATTATTCCAAATGTAGGAAAGACTGACATAACCGATGCGTTACCCTGTCCAATGAGTTAGCCTGTTGGTGCTAATTAGGCTGTACTGAAATTTAAAAATTCCCAAGAGCAGCTAGCACTGAGAAAAAGAAGGTATTGGTTGGTTAAATTAATGAAAAACTGTTGAATTACAAGTGAAATGGCCCTTAAGAGAATGATATGCAAATGTGGGCCAATCAAGTACTTAATGTTATTAAATTATTAATGAGAAAATGGTTTGTTCACATTTTGGATTGTACTATTTTGGTGCCATTTATAATTTAAGACTATTTTATAATGGATAGGGAGCGTGACAGTGGTTAAAATACCTAGACTTTTGAAACTGTGCTGTATGGGCCATAAGATAAGCTTAGAATCTGAGCATATGTATTCAAACATTAAAGCCAATATCAAATTATGATCCTTGTAATATTTTTTGGAAGGGGAATGCATTGAGATGGGTCAAATATTTCAGATGTTATTAGACATTTGCTCTTATTTTTCTCTACTTATTTTATTTAGAGTTATCAAAAACTATAGATAATGTTATATGAAACTACCCAGATTGTTTGGTAATACTTATTGTAAAGACAAAATATTTCTTAATTATTTTAAATGAGGACAATTTTCTAAACCTCAATTCTTAATGCATACTGTTACAGTTGCTTACTAATGTAAAAGAAAGTATTTTTGTTTGCTATATCTATTTCTACTTAACATTGTTGATTTATACACCTATATGTGAACTCTGTAGTTACAAAACTTCTAGGGGAAAAAAACACTGGAAAATATTTTTACAATTAAAAAAAGTAAACATTCCATAAAGAGAAAAGATAAAACACTAAAAAGCCCTGGGTGGTGTGGCTCAGTGTATTGAATGCTGGACTGTGAACCAAAGGGTCATAGGTTCGATTCCCAACCAAGGCACATGCCTGGGTTGAAGGCCAGGTCCCCAGCATGGGGCGTGCAAGAGGCAACCACACACTGATGTTTCTCTCTCTCTCTTCCCTTCCCCTCTCTGTAAAAATAAATAAAATTTTTTTTAAAGAAAAGAAAATCTAAATATTTTTAAAAGAAAATAATAAAAATATTTTAAAATATAAATAGTAACTTGCAAAAGTAAAATATCTATCTGCTCATGAAGAGCTACCAGTGAGAAAAGAGAAAACTGAGTCACCGTGGGAGAAAATATTCAGATACACATCTATGAAGGACTTGTTTTTTATAATTTACATATTTATAAAAATATAAACAACACAATAAAGATGGGAAAAAATTTGAACCGACACTTCAGAAGGGAAGATGTACGAATGGCCAAGAAGCCTGTGATTTCATTCTCCACATCACTAGTCATCAGGGAAATGCAGGTAAAATCACATTTACCTGCGTAACTAAAGTGGTAGATATTGGTGACATCAAACGCTGAAGATGATTCAGAGCAGGGGTGGCAAGTTATAACTCATGGGCCAAATCTGTCTGTTGTCTCATTTTTTTATAAATAAAGTTTATTAAAACACAGCCATGTCATCCATTTATGTATTTTCTGCAGATGCTTTCATACTGCAGTAGCATAATTTAGTAATTGCAACAGAGGTTATACGACCCACAAAGATTAAAATATTTACTAGCTAGTCCTTTATAGAAAGTTTGCTGACCCCTGATGTATTATTATCAGAAATCTCATAATAATCTCATTGTGGATGGGAAGGTAGAAGGGTACACTTTGAAAAACTATTTTATAACTTCTTAAAAAAATACTATCCTAAAATTCAGCAGTGCTCCCTAATTATTTATTCAAGAAAAAATGCAAACATATATCCACATAAAACCTTGCGCAAGAATGTTCATTGAAACTTTACTCACTATATCTCAAAACTACAAACAGCATGTGTCCATCAACAGGAGATTAATAAAGAAATGTGGTATATTCAGACAATGGAATATTTCTCAGCAATGTAAAAGAACAAACTACTGAAATACGTAGCAATCTCAAAAGCTTAATGCTGTATTAAAAAAATCAAACAAAACTTAGAATGCTTATTTTTTATAAATCCTAGAAAAAGCAAATTCAGATATGCTGACCAAATTCACATCAATGGATGTTTTGACCGGCGGGGAGAAGGGATTACCTTGCAAAGGGCATGAAATAATTCTCTAGAAATGTTCTTTGTCTTCTTAATGATGGAGATTACATAAGCCTAAGCATTTGTGAAAATTAAATTGTATACTTAAAACTGGATCCTTTCACTTCATGTTTTTATACCTAAAACATAAATTTACTCAGATGGCTATTCTAGACAGATTGGAATAATGTTTCCTAGTTGGGTGTCTAAATGCCTGGTGTAAACTCTATTACTATAAGACAGAGAATACATTTAGATGAACAAATAATAGCCTGCAGCACGATAATATGTGATTACTGTTACAGAGAGACAGAGGCTGCTACAAAAGGCAAACACCTAGGAAATTCACCCTATTGGTAATTATTCAATTATTGGAATAAGTGATGGGTTTGTGGGAATTTGATAGAATATAAATTACAAATATAATAATTTACAAATGAGAAAATGAAATTAATCAAAGACTAAGAGGGAACACACACTACATAAAAATAAATATAACCATAGCATATTAAGATTTTTAAATTAACCCCCAAAATTTTAAATGTAAGTGAAAACATAATAATATACTATTTCTTAATTTTTATATTTTCAACACTTAAGAGATTGATAACATCCTGTTTTGTTTTGTTTTGTTTTTTAAGCCATGAAGAGACAGAGATAGGTTGACACTTTCCATGATGAAACAGCTCTAAATTCACCAGGAACCACCCAGAACAGGACTGAACCTGCAGGTTTATGTGAAATTTATAAATCACTCCTGTTACTCTTGGGTTATACTTCTTATGATCATTTCTAAACCTGTGGTTCATTCTCATCATGATTTACTCTCTGGTTTCAGCTGTTACTGTGAGCAATTAAGACAAAAGTCCATGACCACACTTGGGTCAAAGCACTAAGAGAAAAATCGGCCTCCTGAGAGAAGATGTTTGTTCAGGAGATTGAGGAGGCAACTGCACTGAAGTGAGCAGAGGCCTATGGAAAGAGCGGGCAGTGGCCCCTTGGGGCTCAAGACCCTAGGACCAGTCTACGAAAGATGAGAGTGCCTTCCTATTGATCCAATATATACTTAGTAGATATTGTGGGAACAAATAAGTCAACAGCTAAACAAGACTCCCGCAGTAAAGCGGTAAATAGAATTGAATGACTTTATTTGCTATGTTAACATAAACATTGCCTTATAGTACAATTATTAAAGGGATAATTCTTTTTATGAAGTTCATTTTAAAATTATAATGTAAATATAAGTTCAGCAACTGAAGCACAAACGAGAATTAAAAATATCTCTAAATTAATTTCCTATTTTGTGAGAAGAGAGATGGCAGAAAATGTATGTATCAAATGCCATGAAATGGGAAAAGATTTTCAATGAATAAAGGATGACATTATACTTTGCATCAAAGCTAATTGTTTTTTTTTTTTTTTTTCACACTGTCATTGGTTTGTGAACTCAGGCATCTAAAATTAAATGCTTCGAATTTGCCCCAGAAGAGAGAGAGGAGCCTGCTAACCCTCGTGTGCCTCTCTGAAACCACTTAGATCAGAGAACTGAAATCGGTGGGGTGTCATATCCTGAGCAGGTGTTTGGACCAGCTGCGCTTGACTGTTTTTCTTGCTTGGAATTTTCTGACAAATCAAAAGCTTTGGTTGAATCTTCTGTTGGCAGCTACAGTGAGCTTTCTAAAAATAACTCCAAGGTCCTCCCCTTCATACTCATCAGGACAACTACTATGAAAACTGATCTTTGCTGGCTCATTCATCAAATATTTATTGAGCATCTATTTTGGAATATATCAGAAAAATAGGTTCATAATTTTTGCTTAAAAAATACTTGAGAAGCACCATAGACATTAAGCTCATTTTACTAGCTTATGAACGGTGAATAAATGACCAGCAGGCTCCAACCCCTCGTTCTCACACCCAGGGCCGAAATCTCTAATACAGCAAACACTCTCTTATTTCCTGGGGTACTGCCATAGCCTCTTACTTACTAGCCATCTAGCCAAATTGGCATGAGGAAAGAATTTAATTTCTATCCTCTCATAGTAATTGTTTCTTTCTCTCTTTTCAGGCATAATTGAAAGATTAGCAGAGATAGTGATTCTAATTTTTATTTTATTGGAGTCTCTGAGGTGTTCTGGAAGCCAGAAAACAAAACTAGCTCAACAAATCCCTTGATGTGACTTTTGGGACTTTATTTTGGGCAGTCATAGAGGGCACTGTCAGTCTATCACACTAAAATGCCCATCACTTTTTTTTTTGCCAGACAGTAGGGAGGTGGTATCAGGTATAAATATAAATACACGTAAGTGTGTTTGTGAATTAATTGTTTCAAAGCTCTTTTCTGCCTATAATTACATTTTACCCTCGATTCTTTGAAGGGTCTATCCACACGCCACTACCACAGAGAGAAATCACCTCTCCCAATCACCTCACAGGAAATAGCACTCTCCATTCATTTGCCCTGCTTTATTTTTCTTCACAGTGATTCTCTTTACGATGCAGTCATTCATTTATTCTATTGCCTGTGCTTTCCTCTAAAATGTGCTCTACCTTGAGGGCACATATGTTTGTGTATTTTTCACCATTATATCCCCAGAACCTAGTGTCATACCTGATAATAATTCAATGTTCAATACACATTTCTATATAAACTGCATTGTGAGCAGTAGGACATGATCCCTATTTTATTTAGAAAAACGAAAATTCCAACCTTGACTTGCTTAAGGTACACAGCAAGGAATATAAGCATTTCACCTTTGCTTCTTTTGTCTTGGCACCTCCAAAGCTTAATGTTTTGTACTTGCTGGTTGCTTTTACTCCAGCAAAGAATGTTGGTAAGGAATCTCAGCTAGAGGAAGTTCAATAAAACTTGATATTTGGAAATACTATTAAATATAAACAAAAATGGAAAAAAGATTCAGTGGCATTACCTTGAGGAGGAGACAAACATCTTTAAGGTCAGCCACAATATGAATAATATAGAAAAACAGCCTACGGGCCATCCTTGATTCCTTTACCTTATGAGAAAGCTAACTAACTCGGGATTGTAATGAAACAGAATTTTTGGAGACTTTGTTTAATGGCACTCTGCTGAGAACAGTCAAACAACACGACTAAATCATTTGTGTTCATAGGTTCATTACGTAGCACCTGCCATCCCTGCAGTTGCCCCTGTAATGAATGTGCCTTTAAGAGAGGTAAGTAAAAACAGATACATCTTCTAATTTTCCACTACCTTCTTCTGTCTCTCCAAATGTTTCACACTTTTCCTCTCCTCTACAATACTATGGATCTTATTTAACAGGACGTTCTCAGGTGTTAACATTAGGTCAGCTGCTTTCTGTGAAACCACAGATTGATGGAGAAATGCCAGGAGATATACTTAGTATCTATGTAGAATGAAAAATATATTTATTTTTATAGTTAAGTAGTATTTGTGAGAATGCTATTTTCTCCTGTTGATTAATATGTATTTTAAAATACGTGGACATTGGCTGACTTTTAAGTTTCTGGTACTATCATAACTTTCAGGATTCAGTAAGAAGCAGGTAGCTCATAAAAGTTTTCTTAGATGATATTTCAAAGCAGCGGCCTTGAGATAAGCTAAAGTAGTACAAAGAGATTATGGATTTGAGTTAGAAAAGGGTCAACAGTCAAGAAAGCAGAAAATGAGTCAAGTCACAGGGCTGTAGGTAGTGTCTCTGTAGGGAAAAAGCTGAGGCACTCAAAAAAAAAAAAAAAAACCCAAGGATCTCCGAATTAATATTTTTGCTGTAATATATAATAATATATAGCTTCTATTGACTCAAATTTTTGATATCATCTTCTGCCTAGTTCACAAAATTGGAATGAAAAAGTGACATATTTAAGAAGTTAAACTCAAAGTATCGAGATTATATTAAAAGGGAGAAATTAGAGGAAAATATATATCCCTCCAAAATATCCATATATATTAGAAACATTGTTCAGGTCCTTAGTATGTAAGGACCTTTTTTAAGAAAAAAGCCTTAAAGATAACTGTATTAAAATTTTAAAAAGTGGTGAGCCAAAGAGACTGGAGGAATTGGGGAAATCAGGTAAATGACTTCTGATAAATACTCAGGATAGAATCTTCTTCTTAATTGGGTTCCACTCTGTCCCATCTTACTCATTTTGAATTATTGAATTTCTGAATCTGCGCACAATTTTCACATCTGGATTCTTTGATGAGTGGTTTGCCTTTAATCTAGCAGACAACAGGGCACCAAGGAAGACCTTTGAGACACAAGGATTCATGTATAATAGACTAGCAGTCGGGTTGCCAGGATTTTTAAGGTAAAACAGAAAGTGTCTTTCTGAATATTTGCATTATAGAAAAACATATAAATTAATAAGTGAGACATTTGAGAGATTAATTCTTTTTTCCCCTCACTTTGTAATGGCATGAAAAGGTAGCACTATCATTTTCACAAAGATAAGAACATCGGTCTCTTTTGAATGGAATGATAGAATTACAAAGAAAGCCCATCATTCCTGCAGTGTGGAGGACAGGTTTTCCCAGGCTGTATCCCCATGCCCGAGAATTTCTGGTGGAATGAGGGCAGTGGTGAAGAGAAAGAAACAGGCAAGTTCTTTCCCAGCAGACTCTGGGGCAGAAGATGGCTATTTTTAATCTTTCTGTGGTGGAGCTCTGTAAAGAAAGAGACAGAGAGACAGGGAGAGCAAGAAGCAACGGAGGGAGGCAAGAAAAATGTAAAAATAAATTTCTACTTTGAAGGAATTAGTGTTTGAGAAAATTAATTGACATGTCAGAGATGTTTACTAATTCCCCTTCTTTAAAACTCTATTAATATACACTGATGTAGATAGACTTGAATACCATTTTTTTAAATACCTGGATTTTAAAATACAACAAAACTTTTCTCCTGTGAGCACAATGATCAAATCAAACATGATACGCCATTGATCTAGCTTATTACTGTCATTTATCTTTCCATGTCAGAGTTTTAAATTAGTGGCAAATTCTCTACAGTGAACCTGATTAACTTATTTGTTATCATAATAGGGATTAAATACTGTTGGAAACCCTGTTTGTTTCTTATGCCTAGCAAACTGCTACTGAGGTGTGTCTTCCTATTAATATCCAGAAATTGCTCTTTCTGGACTTGAGTTCCCCTACTCAAGCTAGAAAATCCACTTGTAATCCAGTTCCTCAGTACATGTGTTTCTCTTCAGATTTCACTCCCCAGGACAATGGCAGCCTCTCTCTAGCCAAACTCTGTCTCTTTTGCCCCCGAGAGTGCTTGCCACCACACCAACTTCCAATGATTTCAAATGTACCCTCTTAAAGAACACTTTCGATGACAGGGATCCAAGATTTCTTGTGTTCATGATGAAATTTGGTCAGATATATATTCTTATCTATAGTGCCAGGAAAAAAATCCAACCAACTAGAAAATTGATAGACATATGTAATCCTTCCATTTAGGGAAATGGTAAAGGATTAATGGTAAATCCTACCATTTAGACAATTGGTATCAATACTATGACAAATACCACCTAGCAATTTGGTTAGATACACAGACAGCCAGTTCTACAGTAATGTAGTAACCGATAAAAATGGAAACATAATTTTACTTATAGAAATTATATGAGTCTGGGGTTGATAGGTAGATAATACAATTACTCCTACCATGTAAGAGTGCTCAGGCACAGCCAAATATGACAAGGTGACTTCAAGTGTAATTTAGTACTATAAACCCTTTTGAAAATAAACAGTATTCTCAATGTTGGAGTTTTCTTTCTGAGAAAGTCCAAGTAACTGATACAAGAGTCAGGACTGGTGGAAATTTTAAGAAATAAAAAGAGGAAAGGTAAAATTGTTCTACAGAAACATGTAAACCTATTACTTGGGACTAATAGTTCTAAGTCATGCAGTATCAGAGCCTTTTAATAGCAGCAGTAGGAGTATGAAACAAGGCAGTAATTTTAACTTAAAATGCCAGCAGTATATAATGTGAATGCCAGCTACCACAGCAGTGGTCATGGAAACCTTTCACTTCAAAATTATAGCAGCACCTGCTGCAAAGGGTGTGAGCATAACTTCTGACATGCAGCTTCCACTGGCTCACACCCCCTCAGTCCTGCACCCTTTCCCACCCTTTTCCCACTCCTTCCTTCTTGACAAATGGTCATCCTTTCTCGACATGGTTGACGGGAACATAATTTTATTATTGACCGCATTAAAAACTTCTGAAGTTTTACAACTTGATTTTGGTAATATCAAGCAAACATTTAGGATTGTTTTCAAATTTGAAAATATTTTATTGTTTATTTCTTAGGTGACCTATAAATTTTTCCCAAAGGAAGTCCGGTGATGTGTGTTTCAAATCACATCTCTGCTATATTATTCACTTACCTCCAGTGCTAAGCGCTCTGGATTATGTTCACAGCACAACCTTCGGCCCCACACCTCCACCTCAGCTTGCTAGTGACTGCAAGTCAAGGGTAGAGAGACTCCGGAAGCCATTTCTTTACCAACACAACGAATAAAAACGCATCTACACACAGAAATGACTGCATGCCCAGAATTACATCTCACTAAATAGAAACAAAAAGTATTGCTCATGGAATTGTCCCCCAGCTGAATTCCATTGTTGTTCCAAGGCCTCTTGAATGAGCAAGAATGTGATAGAGGAAAAGTTAGAGTGTGAAGAGGAAGTGGTAATAACTGGTTTTGCTGAAAGTATTTCCCATTTGTAATCTTTCAAAAATATATAACCCTGTGAAGACATAACAGTTGTGCTTCCTGGGGCCCATGTCTTTGAAGCTTGTGCTTCATCTCTTCTGTGTGAGCACTGCGCCTTTTAGCTTTCAAATGTGTAGAGGAAAAAATACTTTTCGCTCTACCCTTCTAGGTTTTTGGCTGAGAACCTTCTGTGATAAAAGACAGATTAACAAGAGAAAAACAAAGAGAAGTTTAATAACATGCATACCTCTTATAAGTACAGGAAACACCAAGGGAAACAGCAACTCCCTATAATGGCCCAAGCCATCATCTCCACTACCATCTCCAGCTGAACACAGAAGATGCTTGGCGTGCAGGGAAACTCAGTTATGGGAGGAATCAGGAAAATCCCAGTAAACAAGGGTAAGAGTTTCCAGGGATTTAATCATCCTCCCATTCCTGGTACAGACCAGAAAGACACCCTAAAAAATGGAGATTTCCCTTATAAATGTAAATTGTTCTTATAAATGGGTAACTTCTCCATTTTCAGAGCTTCTCTGTCTGCTTTTTCTTAAAAAATAACCATCTTAAAATAATGAATGTGCTAAAGAGGTGTATTTGGGGGTGGTATATTTTGGTCCCCTACACTTAATATTGAAGGTTTACATTCATTGCAGGCTTTGATAGACATCCTCCTGACTTGTACAGACCAGTTCCTGATTCCTAAAGCCAGACTGGAGCTTTAGCATGAGCTCTATGAAGGCAGAGTCTCAGTGCTGCTCATAACTCTACCCCCACTGCCTACAGATATTTGGTGTCATTAATCTACACCAGAAACTATGAACAAAGGAATGAACTGTTTCTACCTTAATTTTAATTCAAAAGAACCTAGTTCTCTGAAATTTACTTATGTATTCCCCTATATTAAATCCTTCTAAAATAATACTTGTAACTAAATGATTTGCCACCTAACAAATACAGGATTGCTTAGAGATACATTCTTATGAGGCCTGTCTATTCTCACCACAATCATGGAAAACCTGCAAAGTAAAACTTACTTGTAGGCAAGGATGGACATTAGTATTAAAGATATAAATCAGTGAATTCTGTTGAGAAGAATAATACCAAAATCCAAGGTTGTCAGAGAAAAGGGAAAGGTAACTAAACTCTCCCTTTTCCTTTTTCTCAGTCACTTTTAGGTCTTTGAAGTGATGAAATTACATTTCTTGATGTTTCAAAAAATCTGGGAGATAAATTCTTATCTACTTTTAACATTGAAGAATATTAAGGCTGAGAAAAATTAAGTGATTTGCTCAAATTTTCAGTGAGTAAGCAATAAAACTAAACATTTCACTGAGGACTTTGGTTTCTAAACCCATGATCATGCCTCCTGCAATAAAAAGAAACAGTGTGGATAGTGTGACAAGCAAGTTCTTTATGCCTTCAAGTCTAGGTTAAATATACTTTCTCAAGCAATTAATAAAGTGAACTATAGCTGGATTTGCTCCTTCTGGCTGTGCTCTTTATTTTTTTATAAGGACATCCGCTTTATTCAGAGGGCCCAAATATTAATTTGGGGGGGGGGAGATATTTTCAATACAAATATAGCTGTTACTTTAAACCTAATGGAGATTTAAATTACAGGCTAAGATAAGAGATTTCATTGAGAGACAATAAGTGGAAGGCGCAAAACAAGAGAGGGCAATCAAGGAGGGAGGAGTGAGGAAGGCTGAAAGCCACCAAAGGAGGGAGGGAATGGAAGGAAGGAAAGCACAGGGAACCAGCGAAAAGAGGCTAGAGAACTTCGGTCATTGCCGCAGATCTTTAGAGGAGATTATCCTAAAAAATAATCACAGATGTAACATACTGACATAAAACTACAGTCTCAAAAGAGTTTTCTCTCAATCTACTGAGATTAACAGCTGGAAGGAGGAAAAAAAACGTACATTTCCCAAATGTAAGTGGATGATGTGCATAAAATAAAGATCATACTGGCATGAGTGATCAAAGAGGCAAGTGAAGCTTAGAACACAGAGGATGGAGCTGAACTGCAGCTCTGCTTACCCATTCAGTGTCTGCTGACTTCACGCCCACAGGACTTTCAGACCTCAAAGTAAAGGGCCAGAGCCATCACTCCCTGTAGAACCATTGGAGAAACGGAGGCCCAGTGTCTTCTCTTTTCATTGAGTTATTATATGGCCTTTTAATTGTATTTATATTTACCATATGTTTGGTTGAATTACAATTAAATTACAGACATGCAAATACACCCACATATGCGCAATTTTTAGGAACAAAGACAGGGAGCACTTCCTTGATTGAAAACTGACCTTACCAGCTAGTTACTACAACTCTTCAGGCAAACGTCAATGAATGCAAGAGCAGGGTATGTGTCCTGTGCATAAACTCTAACCATCTTGCATTTCCTCCATGCTCTACAACTCACTGAAGGATGAGCTCAGCAACCTTTCACCAGCAGCCTGAAAGACCCCAAAGATCATGTCAGGATAAACTAAATCAATGAAAATTGTGTGGGCAAAATCCTCTCCTACCCCATGGCACTTGTGTTATATGCATTGTACTGAACGCTGTGACAAATCGTTTTAGGAAGTAAGCAGGGAATGAATGACAGGCTAACACATAGGCTTGTCTGGGAGTCAGCAGCCCCACGCGACATCTTTACTTTTACTCACTGTGGGATGTTTGGTTTCTGCTCCATATTTCGAAGTTCCTAAGATCGGGGATTGGTATAGTACATAGTACGCTGAACATTAAAGTCCGATATATTGCGTGACATGAAAGATACATGCAAACTTTCTTTAATTTATTGCAACATGGAAGCTCTTCTTTTTACTACTGTTCACTGTCCACACTAGGCCTCCCAACTTCTGTTACTCCATGGATCTCCCACTCCTCATTTCCAAGCAGGGACAAATTTAGCACAGACTTTCTCCTGCTACATAAACAGAGTTTAAGGGGGAAACTTGGGATATTTGCCTTTGCTTCTTTCTTACTAGTTTGTTGATAGTAAGCAAATGAATCACTACTGCCTATCTGGCCAAGTAGCAATCTATGTTTTCATGCCAGTCTTAACGGTCTGCAGGGGAATCTATTTCCATGTGTTGTGAAGCTATCTAAGTAAAGGCTCTATCTTCACTCTAGACAACCCTTTCACACAACAATAAAATATGTTATATTTAGTCATTAGGAAATAATAGATAAAAGCCTAGGGAATCACACAGGAAATTCATTGTTAGCAAGAGTCTATATTAGGCCATATCTCAGGCATTATTGATTTTTATTCACAAAATACGTAGTTCAATCTCATGTTTAGAAATACTGAAGGTAAGCCCCTTCTTTTGTCTTTAAATTATGGTTAGATTTACATCTCTCCATTTATGCTAATGTTTCTAATTCAACACACATTTACTGAAATCTAATATGCTCAGACATTATGTTCAGCATTAGAAATGCAGAGCTGAGTACGATAGACTCTTTAATTTAAATAGATAGTTGGCAACTGATAGTTGAACAGACAGAGAGGAATATAAACAGATATCCATCAGAAATAATTAGGTCCAGAATGTAACGCAACGTGAGATTAAGATCAGAGAAGAGGTGGCAAATTAATTCTACATGGGAGAGAGAGAGACAAGGAAGTTTCTTGGGAAAGGAATTAGTATTGTGGAATGAGGGGCATTTTCCCCCATGACAGCGGAAGAGCTCTAGTGGTGGGAAGGGTAGAGGGGGGCATTCCAGTCAGAGAGAATCACCATAGCAAAGATGTGGAGGTGGGAGAGCGGATAGACAATTTAAGTAATGGTGGTAATTTGGTAGCTTAAAGTAAGACGTTGCTCAACAGAGGTGTGGCGAGTGAAACGCTGATAAGGTGGACTGGGGTAATTTTTTAGAAACCTTATATACCAACCTAAAGATTGGGGCAATCATGACTCACACTAATTTTTAAGAAGAGTTAGTGGACATTTATTGATTTTGCTTACCCAGTATTGCTGCCCTGTCCCATTCTGCCTTTATGCTTCTAATAAGGGCACTATAGTTGGTCTTTGGAGACCCAGTTCCTCCTTATTGACAGTCAACATGGTTCTGATGGAGAAAATATCTCTGGGCTTTTGCTCCAACTGTGGGTACATGACATGCCTGTCAGACAGAATATTTCACCCTCCTGGCAACATGATTGGTTGAGGGACGTGTAACAGTGTCTCAGTAGAAATTTGCTAGACGGATCAATGAACAAAGCCTAAATTTGAGGAGAGACTGAGTAATGGCTGAATTCAGTTATACCTAAATCAAGAATAAACTTGAGCCCTGGCTGGTATAGCTCAGTGGACTGAGCGTGGACCTGTGAAGCATTCTCCGTCAAGGCACATGCATGGGTTGCAGGCCAGGTCCCCAGTGAGGGGTACATGAGAGGCAACCACACACTGATGGTTCTCTTTCTCTCCTTTCCTTTCCTTCTCTTTAAAAATAAATAAATAAAATATTTTAAAAAAAGAATAAATTTGAAACTTTCAGCTTGCGTTAAACATCCTTGGAATCAAATAAAAATTTAAAAGTCCTGATAAAAACATCACATACATTTTACATATATATTTAACATACATACACATGTATACATACATACATACATACATGTACATATATACATATATATCACCATTATTTGAACAGCAGCTGGATAGATTGACATAAAAGAGATTGGAAAGAGGGACATCAGATAGTACATTTGTACTAGTAAAAATACAATGAGGGCCTTTATTAGATAGTGTCCCTGGAATTGAAGAATGGAGGCCTTGCCTGTGCTTTGTTTGTTTGTCTTTGTTTTGGATTCTCGACTCCCAGCTCAGGTCCTAAGCACATAGATGGTACTCAAAATTTCCTGAATAAATGACAGAGGTATGAATTCAAATGGATACCATATTAGAGGTATGGGTAATGATGAAGGAAAAAAGGGGGTTGAGTTTGGTGCTTCTATTACTAGCAAGGATAACTGGGTAAATAATAGGGACATTATTTAGCTAGAGGATGAGAAGAAGACACTAATAGGGGTAGGGTGGAATAGCGCGCATGAAGAACATAGTTTTGCATATTTTGTAGCCAATATCATACTTTGCCTTTTGATTATGTTATATTCTTTGTATCTATATGTTTAAAGATTTTTAAAAACCACGCTTCACACAAACCTATTAAATTCTTGCCTATCCTTTTAGGTATATCTCAAAAGCAATCTTAACCATGAAATTTGACCCAATATTCCAGTTAGAGATGATATTATTTTAACATAAAGCTTGTAATATTTTGTACTTTACCACGTTTCTCATATGTTAATTTGTTGCATATGCCAGAGTTTAATCTCCTTAAGTGCAAAAGCTATGCTTTATTCCTCCAGACATCTAGTTCCTAGAAAAATTCATGGCAATTGAAGAGTATCACCAAATGTTTGTTTTTTTTAAATATATTTTATTGATTATGCTATTACAGTTGTCCCATTTTTTCTTCCCCTTTCTTCCCCTCTGCCCTTCACCATCCTCCCACCAGCATTCTCCCCCTTAGTTCATGTCCATGGGTCATACATATAAGTTCTTTGACTTCTGCATTTCCTATACTATTTTAACCTCCCCCTGTCTATTTTGAACCTACCATTTATGCTTCTTATTCCCTGTACCTTTTCGCCTATTCTCCCCCTCCCTCTCCCCACTGATAACCCTCCATATGATCTCCATTTCTGTGATTCTGTTCCTGTTCTAGTTGTTTGCTTAGTTTTGTTTTTGTTTTTAAGTTCAGTTGTTGATAGTTGTGAGTTTGTTTTCATTTTACTGTTCATATTTTTGATTATCTTCTTTTTCTTAGATAAGTCCCTTTAACATTTCACATAATAAGGGCTTGGTGATGATGAAGGACCTACATCTAAGATTACTGTATGCAGCAAAGCTATCACTTAGAATGGAAGGGCAGATAAAGTGCTTCTCACATAAGGTCAAGTTTAAGGAGTTCATCAACTATTTGTTTTAAAAATTCTATTTAGAGACTTTTGAAATGCTGAAGATATTACTAAGTATCCTTTTCAGAAAGGAGTTAATTAAGTCCATATATCTCACTATTATTTTTAGGTGTGAGTTTTAGCTTTAAATTATTTTTTGGAAAGTCCCTTCTAATATAAAATATTTTCTTTTTAAGATTTGCTTTTCTATTGTCTACGTCACCCAATTAGGTCATGAAATTTATGAAACTGATATCTTTGTTTATTTCATTCATTGAGGTATTTCAAGTCTAGGACAGAGACTAGTACATAGTAAATACTCAGAGATATTTGTGGAATACCTGAATCCAGTGGGTGTCGTTTGTTTATTTTATTGGCAGTCTGCACTCCCTAAGTCTCCAACCTTCCTGCCCCCAGCAGGCACCACCCACAACAGAGTCCATGTGAAGAGCACCCTTTGACGCTGGGCAGACATAGTGGTTAGAATTTTAGAAGATGCTCTGCCACTATACTGGAAGTTCTGTGAGACCTGGAATTTGTGCCTGTTTTGTGCTTTGCTATGTGCTCAGATCTTAGAACTAGTTCTGAAATATAGTAGATGCTTGTCAAGTTATTATTTAGTAAAGAATGGATGAATAATTGAGCACAAACCTGTACTAGAGAATAGTAAAAGCATCTCAAGGGTTAGACATTGTAAATGTGGGACTAATAGCAGAGTGAAACAGACTCTAGAAAAGTCACCTATTTTCTGTCAAATAACAGTCAAAATTAGTACAGCAAAAATAAAAGTTTATGATTAAGTTGAAAGAGTGAGCATCAAGAAGATCTATTCATAAGTTAGTATTCTTTTTCTTCTCATTATCTGAAAGCATACTTAATCAACTCTAGCAATCATAGGTGAAGGAGGAAAGAAAAGGGAATATAAAATTTATAAAATGCCTATTTTTGATCATTGATGGTGAACAAAAAGATTCCATGAGCAAACACCACAAGAAACAGAATGAAATAGAAGTTCATTGTGTGCTGGCTCTTTGATACACTCTAGCGTTCACCAAGGAAGGTTGTGGGTAAGACTGACAGCTCTTTGATTCCTTCTCTCAACAGTAACAAGTAAACACCGAGAAGTCTTGGGTATACCAAAGCAAAAGCTCTGGAAAGGGAAAGGAATATACTAAGCAGGACAAACTCTGATATGCACTCAGGTGCAGGTGCACATACACATACTGTAACAAAGTATTTAAATTTAATGCTCAAATTTTAAATAAGAACAGGCTTTTAAGTTTCTGTGCATGCTTATTCATGAGGAGGTCGCAATCAGTGAAGAAGAGTAACAGGCAGGGGTTGCAAATTTTATGTTGTTGAAACTAATGAGCTGCTGGGAAATTATTGTGGCTTCCAGCTTTTCACTCCACACCACTGGTGGGCCATGGCTGATGGTGCTCCATCTGAGACTCTGCCAAACACCATATTTGTTTTCAAGTTGCACAACTGGTAACAGCCTGGACATGAGCCAGGCAGCAGCCTCTTTTCAAGCTGTTGCTGGGTCCGTTATCCTTCCATTGTAAATGGCACTTGAAATGTCAAGCAAATCCCTTACAAGAAAATTCCTAACATTTCTGCAGTAGGCAGAATGGCTTCCCAAAGATATCCATGCCTGAACCTGTGAATATGTAATATCATATGGCAAAAGGAACTTTGCAGATGTAATTAAGGTAAAGAGCCTTAACATACAGAAATGATTCTGGATTAGCCTGAAGTTTCCATGAGACTTATAAAGCAAACATTTTCCCAAATGAGGTTGAAATTGAGTTCTCTTTGCTGTTTTTCTCAATGCTGCCTCTTGAAAACATATGTAATACCAAGGTTCTCTGGTGCATGTTCAGAAAAGCAAGTCTAATCAAGAACACTGCTAATTCTCTTAGAGAAACAGTAATTGAGAATGGCATTTAAATTCTGTTCTGTTGGTATTTTTGTCTTTGTTTTCCTTTCAATAAATAACTTCAAAAGCAACCTATCAGAAGAGATTGAAAACCGTGATGGCATATCAATTTTTTATGTCAGCAAATGAAACATTGGTGGACTCTGAAAGGACTAGGCTCCTTTTGCATGCGGGGGGCGTGTTCTTTAGCAACAAGGGAGGGGGGATTGCTTTGAGGATCACACTTGGGAGGGTTTTGGAAACAGAAGGTTTGGATCTGAAAATGAGCAGCTCTATTCCTTATAAGCTGCATGGATTTGATTCAGTGGTTTAAGTTTTCTGATCTATTTTGTCTCTAACATTGGTGTAATAGTAACCTAACTCAAAGCTTACAACTGAAATTAAAGAATGTGCCTACAGCCCTTAGCCAGGGTTTAACACTCAACAGGCAGTCAATGAACATGAGCATTCTTCTGTTTTTTTATATATTTAGTTATTTACTTGATTGTGTAGACTGTATATATAGATATAGATATAGATATAGATATAGATATAGATATAGATATAGATATAGATATAGATATAGATATAGATATACGTGAATGAAAACATACATACATGCATGCTTGTAGGTAACTTTCTGTATATAGAATAATTTAGAACTTTTTGTATGTTTATTTAACAGTTTTCTAAAACATTTTCAGAGCTCTGCAATCGCAAAGAGTAAAGAAGATAATAGGTGATAAGTTAAAAGCAAGTACATTAAGTTGGAACATAAAATAATCATTTTTGTAAGTATAAAATAATCATTTGTAATTATGTAGTTCAACATAGCATGTGAGAGTATAGTTGGAGAGGGTTGTGAAGTAGGCAAAGGATGTGTTGTGTTTTCTGAAAGATGAACAAGTTCCGGATAAACAACAGGTGGGGTAAAAAAAGTCTTTCTAGGCACCAAGAATATGCCATATTTACAGTAAAAACATTTGGAATTAAATATGCAAATTGCAGCTTCCCTGGTGTTGTCCAAAACAAAGGCAAAAAATCCACCCTTATTACTCATCTAATATATTCAAATTCCATAATAGAAAATGACTTGATACTTATCAGTAGCCACTTTAATTACGCTGATTCATTCTGGGTCACTTGTGAGCGGCTCCCTGGGTACTTGATAGGACAGTATGAAGTCAGAGAGCCCTTGTTCTTCATGAATAATCTTTGTATTCCCTGGACAGTCATTTTATAAAAGAAGGCTCATAACAGTATGGTACTTAATTCCATTCAAGTTGTCCACTACAATTTTCGGGGTGTGAGGTATGCTCAAGCATGAATGTAGGGCTCTTATGTCTCCAATAGAATTATTCATAGGGAACTATTTGATGCATAACTTAAATCCCGTGATGCCAACGATGACGAGCCTCAGATTCAGGTCTGCTGTTTATAGCTAATGAGGAAATCTGTCAAGGAAAAGTTTTCCTGCTGTGTTAAAGTGTGATAGACACTGGAGTTAAAAATTCTAGTGTGAAACAGCTCTCTCACCTATTAACTTGCACAACTATACCCCTTATGCCTCGGTTTCTTTGTACAGACAACACAGAGACACAGATAATACCAATGTTCAAAAACACATGTGGTATTGCCTCAGTTGTGCAAATGATAAGATAGACCCTGAGAGGTTAAGAAATGTGGCTAAGTCACACAGAACTAAACATAAAATCCAAATCTACATGACTGCTTTCCTTTTCTGCCTTCCCAGAAAAAGATGGCGATTTTTTAATTTAATCTTTATTGTATTTTCCATTATAATTTAGCCCTCTTATACCCCACTCCCCCCAGCAATCACCACACTGTTGTCCATCTCTACGAGTCCGTTTTCCGTTTTGCCCAGTTCCTTCACCCCATAACTGTCCCCGCACCACTGTAATCCTGCTCTCCACCTATGAATCTGTCCCTATTTTCCTTGTTAGTTCAGTTTGTTAATTAGATTCCATACACTGAGTTAGATGAGCTCATAGTAAGCCATAAGATAATATTCATAAACATTCTTTACAAGTGATAAAACAAGGAAATATAGAAGTTTGATTTAGTAAACAGATAACAAGTGGTTACCATGTACCAACATTGCATCTTAATCTGGAAATACGAGGACACAGAAGAATAATTCATGGTCTCTGCACTCAGAATTCTTATACTCTAAACAAGAATTCAGGAACAGATAATTTCAGTTTAATAGGTGCGGGACCACAGCAATAAGGAACACTTGGCTGCACATCTAGTAACCGGTACACCTGGGAAACAGCTCCTACTCTATTTAATTTCCAAGCTCCATGTTGACCACTGACTGCTCTGCAGTCCGACAGATGCTGATAGCATGCTAAAACACCAGCAGATGTAAAATCACTCAATCTTGCCAACGGGAAGATTCTAGAATAATATTTACTGGGGAAAAAGTAAGTCTTTTACATAAAGAAAAGGGAGGCAGGGAATGCAGGTAGAGAAAAGAGGTAGAGAAAACCAAGGAAACTAGAAATAGAAAAGTGTTCTGAAAATCGCAATGATTTTGAGGCTGAAATGTGTTTTCTATGGCTGCTGTAACAAATTTAGCATCTCAAAAAAAAAAAACACAAGTTTACTTGCCTCACAATATTTAATATATACTTATTTACACACAGAGAGAAAAAGTTTAGAATGGTAGAGACTTACAGCCCTAAACTTCAATCTTATTGTAAGGTATTTGGTACTTGCAGTTATAAAATAGGTGAGTTTTTTCTTTTTTTCATACACCATTTCTTTTATTTCCTACAATGTTCAAAAATATATGCAGTATCACCTCAATTTTACAAATGATAAAATATACCCTGATAGGTTAAGAAATGTGCCTAAGCCACACAGTCTAACCATCAAATCCAAATCTACACAACTGCTTTCCTTTTCTACCTTCCCCAATTTGTGAAACATAATTTTCATATAATTTTTATTGTATTTTTTCCACTACCATGTACCCGCCTCATAACTCCTCCCTCCAAAATCACCACACTGTTGTCCATGTCCAGGAGTCCATTTTCCTTTCTTCCCAATCCCTCATTCCCCTAATGTCCCCTGCAAGCTGTCATCCTGCTCTCCATCTGAGAGTCTGTCCCCATTTTCCTTGTTAGTTCATTTTGTTCATTAGATTCCACATGTGAGTGAAATCATATGGCATTTGTCTTTCTCCGACTGGCTTATTTCATTTAACATAATGTTCTCCAGGTCCATCCATACTATCACAAAAGATAAAATTTTCTTCATTCTTATGGCCAAGTAGTATTCCATTGTGTAAATGTTCCATAGTTGTTTTATCCACTTATCTACTGTTGGACACTTGGGCTGCTTCCATATACCAGCAATTGTAAATAATGCTGCAATGAATATAGGGGTGCTTATGTTCTTTCGAATTAGTATTTTGAGTTCTTTCAGATATATTACCAGAAGTGGGATTGCTGGGTCAAAAGGCAAATCCATTTTTTATTTTTTAAATTTTTTTTAGAGAGAGGGAGGAAAGGGAGAAAGTGAGAGAAACATCAGCGCGTGGTTGCCTCTCTCACACCCCGAACTGGGGACTTAGCCCACAACTCAGGCAAGTGCTTTGGCTGGAAATCGAACCACTGAGTTTTCAGTTTGCAGGCTAGCACTCAATCCACTGAGTCCCACCAGCCAGGGCTAATTTTATGACTGCACCAATCTGCATTCCCATCAACAGTGCAGAAGTGTTTCCCTTTCTACATTTCCTCACCAGTATTTGTTGTTCATTGATTTATTGATGGTAGCCATTCTGACCAGTGTGATATCTCATTTTGGTTTTAATTTGCATTTCTCTGATGATTAGTGATGTTGAGCATCTTTTCATGTCTATTGGTCATCTGTACATCCTCCTTAGGGAAGTATCTATTCAGGTCCTTTGCCCATTTTTTCATTGGGTTTTCTGCTTTTTTGGTGTTGGGTTTTGTAAATACTTTAAAATTTTGGATATTAACTCCTTATCGGATATATTGGCGAATATGTTCTCCCATTCTGTGGGTTGCCTTTTTATTTTGTTGATGATTTCCTTTTCTATGTAAAACCTTTTTATTTTGATGTAGTCCATTTGTTTATTTTTCCTTTTGTTTCCCTAACTTGGGGAGATATGTCAGATAAAATATAGCTACAAGAAATGTCTGAGATTTTTCTGCCTATGTTTTCTTCTACAGTCTTTATGGTTTCAGGTCTAACATTTAGACTTTGATCCATTTTGAATTTATTCTTGTGTGTGGTGTAAGAGGTGGTCTAGTTAGTTTTGCTTTTCTGCACATATCTGTCCAACTTTCCCAATATCATTTATTGAATAAACTATCTCTAGCCCATTGTATGTGTTTGCTGCCTCTGTCAAATATTAATTGAATAAAAGGTATGCATTTATTTCTGGGCTATTTTGTTCCATTGATCTATGTGTTCGTTTTTATACCAGTATCAGACTGTTTTGGGTACTATGGCCTTATGGAATAGTTTGATATTAGGCACTGTAATTCCTCCATCTTTATTTTTCTTTCTCAGGATCACTGTTGCTATGTGGGATCTTTTGTGGTTCCAAATATAATTTTTGAAATATTTGCTCTAGTTCTATGAAATACATCATTAGAATTGACAAAAATTGTGTTGAATCTATATTTTGCTTTGGGAGCATGGACATTTTAATATTAATTCTTCCTATCCATGAACATAGTATGTTCATCCAATTATTTGTATCTTCTTCTATTTTTTTCTTCAGTGTCTTTTAATTTTCTGAGCACAGATTTTACATCCCTGGTTAGGTTTATTCCTAGGTATTTTATTCTTTTTGTAGCAATAGCGAATGGGATTGTTTTCTTAATTTCCCTTTCTGTTAGTTCATTATTGGCATATAAAAATGCAAGTGACTTCTGGATGTTAATTTCATATCCTGCTGCTTTGCTGAATTCATTTATCAGCTTTAGTAGTTTTTTGGTGAAATCTTTGGGGTCCTCTATGTATAGTATCATGTGACCTGCAAATAATGACAATTTAAATTCTTCCTTTCCAATTTGGATACGTTTTATTTCTTCTTGTCTGATTTCTGTGGCTAGGACTTCCAGTACAATGTGGAATAAGAGAGGTTAAAGCAGACATCCCTGTCTTGCTCCTGATCTTTAGAGGAACACTTATAGATTTTTGCCAATTGAATATGACACTGGCAATGGGTTTGTCATATATGGCCTTTATTATGTTTAGGTATGTTCCTCTAATTCTACTTTGTTGAGAGTTTTTATCGTAAATAGATATTGGATTTTATATAATGATTTTCCTGCATCTATTGATGTAATCATGTGAGTTTATCCTTCATTTTGTTTCTGTGGTGAATCACTTTTAATTTGTACATGTTGTACCAACCTTGCATTCCTGGAATAAATCTCACTTGATCATGATGTATGATACTTTGAAGCATTTCTGTATTTGGTTTCCTAATACTTTGTTGAGGATTTTAGCATCTATGTTCATCAGGGATATTGGCCTACAGTGTCCTTTCCTTGTAGTGTCTTTATCTGGTTTTAGAATTAGGATAATTCCGGCCTTATAAAATGAGTTTGTGAGCCTTCCATTTTCTTGAATTTTTTAAAATATTTTGAGAAGGAGATGTATTGGGTCTTCTTGGAATGTTTAGTAAAATTCCCCTGTGAAGCCATCTGGTCCAGGACTTTTGTTTGTCAAGAGTTTTTGTTTGTTTCTTTTTTTCTGCTTTAATTTCACTAGGTTTATCTGTCTACTTAGATTATCTGAATTTTCCTGATTTACTTTTGGAAGATTGTGTGTTTCTAGGAATTCATTCATGTCATCCAGGTTGTACAGTTTGTTAGCATATAGTTGTTCATATTTCTTACAATCCTTTGTATTTCTTCAGTGTCAGTTATTTCTCCTCTTTCATTTCTGATTTTACTTATTTGTACCTCTATCTTTTTTCCTTGATGTATGTGGTGAAAGGTTTGTCAATCTTGTTTATCTTTTCAAAGAACCAACTCTTGGATTCATCAATCTTTTATGCCATTATTTTAGACTCTATTTTGTTTATTTCTGCTCTGATCTTTATTATTTCCTTCCCTCTACTCACTTTTGGCTTCATTTATTTTTCTTTTTCAAGTTCCTTTAACTATAAGTTAGAGTGTTTATGGGAGGTTTTTCTAGTTTTTTTAGATAGGTCTGTTATGCTGTGAATTTCCCTCTTAGAGTTGCTTTCTGAATGTCCCACAGATTTTAGATTGTTGTGTCCTCATTTTAATTTGTTTCAAGGTATTTTTTGATTTCTTCATTGATCTCATTGTTGACCCATTCATTGTTTAATAACATATGATTTAGCTTCCACATTTTGTGTATTCCTCAATGTTCTTTTTGTGATTGGTTTCTAGTGTCATAGTATTGTGGTCAGAGAAGATACTTGATATGATTTCAATCTTCTTTAATTTACTGAGACGTTTTTGTGTCCTAACATTTGGCCTATCTAGAAAATATTCCATGTGCATTTGAAAAGTATGTATACTCTGCTGGTTTGGGAGGAAATGCTCTGAAGATATCAATTTAATCCATTTGATCTAGTGTGTTATTTAAGGTTGCAGTCTACTCATTGATTTCTGTCTGGAAAATCTATCCAATGAAATCAATGGGGCACTAAAAACTCTGACTATG
Organism: Glossophaga mutica; assembly: GCA_039655065.1. Lineage (NCBI taxonomy): Eukaryota > Metazoa > Chordata > Mammalia > Chiroptera > Phyllostomidae > Glossophaga > Glossophaga mutica. The sequence goes on from CM077308.1 coordinate 30,101,766, forward strand.
ACTGTATATCTGTCTATCTCTCCTTTTGTGTCCATCAAGATTTGCTTCACAGATGTCTGGCCAAGATGGAGGTGCAGGTGGACACACTATGCCTCTCTGCACAAACAAAATTAAGGACAACAAAGATTTAGAAACAAGAAAACAACCAAAACTGATAGAAAATTGAACTGTACAGAAGTCCAACAACCATTCATCCAGACCGGTAAGAGGGGCGGAGTTGTGGCAGGCAGACCCGGGCATGCAGGCAGTGGCTGGCAGACCCAGTGAGGCCAGGCAAGGCAGCTGGCTGACCAGGCAGTCTTACATTCGTGTACAGATAATCCAGGCAAAAACAGAGAGCGAGACAGACCTCACAACCCAGGGCCCCAGCAACGAGAAATAAAACCTAAAAACACCAATTGAAAACACTTGTGGGGGTTGAGGTGCTGGGAGAGACTCCCAGCCTCACAGGAGAGTTCACTGGAGTCGTAGAATGCACACAAGCCAACCCACATGAAAATCAGCACCAGAAGAGCCCAATTCGCTTGGGGAAAGCAGCAGCAGGGACTGAAATCCAAGAGATCGGAGCAAGCGCCAATGTTCCCTCTCGGACCCCACCCCCACCTACAGCATCACAACCCAGCAACTGGGCTGCCCCACCCTGGGGAACACCTAAGGCTTCATCCTCACTAGGTAACAGTCATGACCAGAACAAAACAAAACAAAATAAACAACAACAAAAAGCCAAAACCAAAAATGGCTCAAATGGGAGAACAAATCGAAGCCCCAGAACCAATTTATCTAAGCGACCAAGAGATACCCAACCTATCAGATGCATAGTTCAAAGCACTGGTGATCAGGATGCTCATAGAATTGGTTGATTTTGCTCACAAATTAGATGAACAAATGAAGGCTACAATAAGTGAAATGAAGGAAAACATGCAGAGAACCATTAGAGATGGGAGGAAAACTGGGACTCAAATCAATGGAGTGGACCAGAAGGAAGAAAGAAACAACTATACAGAAAACAAGGAAGAAACAAGAATTCAAAAAATGAGGAGAGGCTTAGGAACCTCTGGGACATCCTTAAACATCACAACATCTGAATTATAGGAGTACCAGAAGGGGAAGAAGAAGAGCAACAAGTGGAAAAGTTATTTGAACAAATAATAAAGGAGAACGTCCCCAATATAGCAAAGGAAATAGACTTCCAGGAAGTCCAGGAAGCTCAGAGAGTCCCAGAGAAGCTGGACCCAAGGAGGAACACACCAAGGTACATCATAATTACATTAGCCAAGATTCAAATGGAGAGAATTCTAGAAGCAGGAAGGGATAAGGGGAAAGTCACCTACAAAGGAGTTCCCATCAGACTGTCAGCTGATTTCTCAAAAGAGACCTTCCAGGCAAGAAGGGGCTGGAAAGAAGTATTCCAAGTCATGAAAGTCAAGGACCTACATCCAAGATTGCTCTATCCAGCGAAGCTGTCATTTAGAATGGAAAGGAAGATAAAGCGCTTCTCAGATAAGGTCAAGCTCAAGGAGTTCATCGTAATCAAAGCCCTTGTTATATGAAATGTTAAAGGGACTTATCTAAGAAAAAGAAGATAAAAAAATAGGACAGTAAAAAGGCAGCAAACTCAAGAGATATTAACAACCACACCTAAAACAAAAGCAAACTAAGCCAACAACTAGAACAGGAACAGAAACACAGAAATGGAGATCACATGGAGGGTTAGCAACAGGGGAGTTGGAGGATGAGAGAGGGGGAAAAGGTACAGAGAATAAGTAACATAGACGGTGGGTAGAAAATAGACAGGGGGAGGGCAGGAATAGTGTGGGAAATGTAAAAGCTAAAGAACTTATGACACATGGCCATGAACTAAAGAGGGGGAATGTGGGTGGGAGGGGGTGTGCAGAGTGGAGTGGCATGATGGGGGTGAAATGGGACAACTGTAATAGCATAATCAATGAAATATATTAAAAAAGATTTGCTTCACATATGTAGGTGCTCCTATATTGGGTATGTAACTATTTACTAGGATTTTATCCTCTTGGTGGATGGTTTCCTTTATTATCATGCAGTGTCCTTCTTGTCTCTTACTATATAGCCTTCATTGTAAAGTCTATTTTGTCAGATATAAGTACTACTACCCTAGCTTTGTTTTCTTTTCCATTTCCATTAAATATCTTTTTCCATCTCTTTATTTTATAGTCTGTGTGCATCTTTTGATTGCAGATGTGTCTTTGGAGGCAGCATATATATGGGTCTTGTTTTCGTATCCATTTTGCTACCCTGTCTTTTAGTTGGAGATTTTAAGGTATTTGCATTTAAGGTGATTATTAATTGGTAAAAATTTAGTGTCATTTTATTGTTTGACTTCTTATCCCTCATTTTTTTCCTCTTTTTGTTGTTCTTCTTAAAGCAAGCCCTTTAACATTTGTTTGAGTACTAGTTTGGTGTTAACAAACTATTTTAGATTTTTCTTATCTGATAAGCTCTTTATTTCTCCTTTGATTTTAAATGATAACCTTGCTGTGTAAAGTAGCCTTGGATGTACACCCTTACTTTTCACCACCTTGAATAATTCATGAAAGTCCCTTCTGGCCTGAAATGTTTGTAGTGAAAAATCAGATGACAGTCTAATGGTGCTCTCTTCTATGTAACTACATGCTTTTCTCTTGCAGCTTTTAGGATTCTCTCCTTGTCTTTAAGCTTTTTCATTTTAATTACGATGTGTCTCAGTGTAGGCCTCTTTGAATGCAACTTGTTTGGGACTTTATGAGCTTCCTGGACTTATGTGTCTTTTTCCTTCACCAAATTAAGGAAGTTTTTGGTCATTATCTCTTCAGATAGATTCTTGATCCCTTGATTGACCTCTTCTCCTTCTGATATTCTCATGATGTAAATGTTATTCTGCTTCATGTTGTCCAAAATGTTTTTTAAGGTCTCCTCATTTTTTAAATTCTTTTTTATTTTTGTGGCTCTACTTGGGTGTTTTTTTCTACCTTGTCTTCCTAATTGTCGATTCAATCCCTGGCTTCATCTAACCTATTGTGCATTTTTTTCAGCGTATTATTTATTTCAGATATTGCATTCTTTATTTCTGACTGGTCCTTTTTTTATGGTTTCTATGTCTTTTTTGATGCTGTAGTGTATCCTTATAATCATTACTCTAAATTTTCTATCTAATAAATTGCTTGCCTCCATTTCATCTAGACAATTCTCTTGTTCTTTCATTTTGGGCCTATTTCTTTGTCTTCCATTTTGGTTGTTTCTTTGTATTAATTTCTATGTATTAGGTAGATCTGCAAAGACTCTGCTGTAGGCCTTTGTCAGGTGCTGCTTATGACTGGCCCTGCTCAACTTGTTCGTAGCTATCAGAGATCTATAGCATGTGGCTCCCTCTTCTGGGCCTGTTTGTGTGCACAAAGAACCAGGCTGAGCACCAAGGCCAACCAGGTCTGCCTTAGTTGTTAAACTAGTTAGCAACATAGCCTCAAGCTGTAATTAGCAGTCCAGCTTAAGCTCCACAGGGTGGTGCAGAGTAATTCCTGTGGGCAGGGCTATTGCTTCCCCTCAGGCTGTTACCATTCAGAGGAGTGTTCTGCCCAAGTAAGATGGCTCCTGCAGTGTGGGGAGTGACACAGCACAGGGATCCTGATGGGTTTTCCTTCAGTTCTCTCCTCAGAGGCACCAATCCCAGACTCTCCTTATGCATCTCTAGTCCACTCTGCCTTCCCTCTGCTGGAGCCCAGAGTAAGTGGCTACAAATGAAATTTTGTATGTTGGCCCTTTAAGAGTCTCTGCATCTCCAGCCATCTCTCCCTGGCAGACAGAAACCCTGCTGCTTTTCACAGCTGGATGTTATCTGGGTTTATTTCTGGCTTTCGCACTATAATCTGGGGAGTCTAGGTTGGGGTTTAGACCCCATACTTCTCAGGTGAATCCCTGCAGCTACTGAAATATCCTGCTGGAACTTCAGCTGCCATTCATGGAAGTACAGCCAGCTTTCTCATGCCTCCTCTGCACTACCTACTGGTCTCATTGTGATGAAGTGCTGTCTTCTGTCCCTGTGTGGTTATAAGGCTTCTCTCCAGCCAGTGTTCAGTTGGTTATAGATTTTTCTATAATTTAGTTGTAACTCCAGATTGGTCCTGGGAGAAAGTTAGTGTAGCTTCCACTTACTCCTCTACTATCTTGGATCAGGTGAGCATTTTGCTACTAATTTGCTACTAATTATGCTCCAAAAATTACAAAATATAATATACGATATATACATTTATAATACACCTATTGAAAGATTTTTTTCTTTAAAATGGAACAAGTTCAAAATTCCTAAGAATTTGTCAGATGGAGGGTAGATAAACACAATTGTGACTCATTCATTTAGTCAAATATTAAATTTGTATTCATATCAAAGCAGGGATTAATCAGAGAAAGTAGAAGCCACTCAAATATTGAGCAGTAACTGCTATGAACCAATTGTATTCCCCTAAACCTCACATGTTGAAGCTCTAAACCCAGTGCAACTGTGTTTTGGAGTTAGGATTTGTAAGGAATAAAGATTAAATGAGATCATAAGAATAGGGTCCTAATCTGATAAGATTGGTGTCTTTTATAACAAAGGAAAGAAGCCTTTTACCATGGTGAGGACACACCGTGAAGCCAAGTTTGTATTCAAGGCGAGAAGAGAGCTCTAACCAGAAGCTGAACCCTGCATGGAACTTGATGTTGGACTTTCCAATCTCCAGGGCTGTGAGAAAAAATAAATCCCGGTTGTTTAAACTCTCTAGTCTATGGTATTTTACTATGGCAGCCTGAGAGGACTAATATTGTAACCAACCACTGAGAAATTTGTATGGGATAATAATTCTTCAAGATCATAACAAGATGATATATGCACATCTATAAATTGAAATAATCAAATTGACTTTTTTACAGATTAAAAGATCAACAAAAAATAGAAAATCTAGTGATAACTATATCAATATAGCTTCAACATTTTACTTCTATTTCTTAAAATCTATGCGGAGATATGCTTGTAGACAGCTTACAAACATCTCTGCTGCTTTACAAAAGAAGGAAAATATACAAAATAGAAAAAACACTCATTTGATTCTTTTTTAAATCACAAAATGTAACAATTCAAAGAGGCAATAGAGGAGGTTTGGGATTATTTATTATAGGAATCAGCATTACATTTTCATTTCATCAGCTCTGGCTGAAAACAAGACTTCTTAATAATAATATATCCTTAATTAAATTACTTATTTATGTCAACAGATGTGCAAATATGGCCAGTGGAAACAAGGCCCTTTCACAGAGCTGCAAGAAAAGAATTTCTGGGGACCCACACATGGGAGGATAAGGTGTAGAGTTAAGTTTTATTGGGGTTGAAATAAATGGCTGCCTCCAGGTTCTGACGGTCTCATCTCTATTCGTCCCACTGTGGAAAAAAGCCCAGCTTTGACTTTATCAAGCCCCCAAGATCCATGTCCAGAAATTCTGCGCCATGTCAAAGCTTAGTCCAGTTCAGCCTCTGTCCCTATCCAGCCAGCATTGTCTCTTTTCAAGGCTGAGCATTGGCTGGCACTGTATGGCCATATCCAGGCTCATGCTTAGAGCATGTGCTTAGGGTCCTCACAGCTGCTGGGCCCCAGATGACTGCTAGTCCATCATCATTGCTGCAGGGAAAGAACACATGAATGAATGCTACCGAGACAGAGAGAGAAACCTTTAGGCTCTGATTAGGTTAGGCTCTGATTATATTATCATGGAATAATCAAAGGATCTGAATGTTTAGGAATAATCAGGTGATCTTTCAAACTAACCAATCAGCTTCCCAATCCTTTGTAGGTTGGTGTTGGGCCTTCCTCTTAACCAATCCATTTCTCAGATCTTCCAAGGTCTGTGGCCCTTATCCAATGCAATCTTTTTTCCCAGGCTATCCTCCATCCCTTATGGTTGTCATCTTAGTTCCTACTGAACATGTAATTACCTATCATCTTGGCTTCTACTGGGCATGTGCCCAGCAAAGAAAGTTCCCCTTTATTATTTTATCCCTTCCCCTTCATAGTCCAGGCAAGTGGACTGGTTGTACCCTGGGGAGATTGGAAAGCCAGTTCTTCCTCCCTACCTGGAGGGGAGTGGAGGGGTATTAATCCCCTTGGTAGGGCAATGCTAAGATCTCCTAGGGTGTCTGAAGCTGTAACTCTAAGACTTAAGCTTATTGTTTGATTCAGCTCCCTAGTAGATTAGGCTTCTAATGTCTGATTCTGTTTGCACCATTCCTTTATTAATATCTAACTATGTACACTAATACAAAGATATTTAGGCAGTTCCCAAATTTTACACATTATATATGAATACTAGGCTGCTAGTGCATGAAAGAGAACTCATATACAAATTCTTACAAGTATTTGATATGTTAACTCTCTGGAAACAGGTTGTCCATGAAAACATGTTAAGTCTGTCATTTGATTGTGAATTAGTTACTTTCAAACATATTTTAAAAACACATCCTTTAGGTAAACTTGCTATATTCTGTCATTAAAAAATTGTGACTATAATTATCCAATTCATTATGAATCATTGTTTTATGATATGACTTACAATCTTGAACTTTCTATGTCCATAAAAATAGAATAAATTTCAGTATGGCATCATTAAAGTGTAAGCAGTGGGTCATACACTCCTTTCCTGCCCTCCATGGGAAATGTCTCTCTAAGCACTCTGATGTCTAAACTGTAAATGAATGCAACCGCCTGAAATTTACAATTCCCAGGGACATATGCTTTTCAAAAGGAAGCAAAAGTTTCAGTCACTGATTCTTAGGAATGCAAACATATTCCTCTCTAGGGATGTCTCAGGATATCTGGAGAAGGAAGCTGAAAGCCTTTTTCTCTCTTACTCAATAATCTGCCACTGCAACACGATCCAACTCAAACACTGCTTTTACCAAAATCTGTGATACGGACTGGCTGCTTCAGACTGCTAGATTTAAGCAGAGAAGGTGGAGGGGCTAGAAGTGTACGGTGGGTACAGATTGCCTAAATAATAAGGAAAGAGCAAAAACATGACAGCGGGGTTCAGAATAGAGATCTTCTAAAATGATTTCATTCTGTAGGAGACTTTGGTTGTTAAGAAAATCATCTGGTCCTAGAAATGTACATTCTAACCTTACTTGTTCAGTTTACCTTCCTGTTCTCAACTGAGATTGCACTGCTTTAATTCAATGTACATATGCATCATGTTGTAAACGTGGTATCTTCCTCTGTGGAACTGATTCTTAAAAGCCTGTTGCAGCCTAGTTTTCACGATCCAACTCTTTGCTTGAAATTTGATATTCTGGGATATGAATTTTAGGGAACCAGCTCTACCTGGCTAGCAGCACATGGTCATTCTTTGTCTTTACCTGAGCTCTATTTAACCTGCTTGTGAGGTGGGTTATGGCCTCCATTCTCTCCTTTAGTTGGTCATTTTGTCCAGCTCAACAGGATGCATTCATAGGTTTTTGTATAAATATGAACAAGTATGCATTTGACTAGCCTCCATTTACCATTTTGTTGTAATTTCAATCATCTGTTGTTTAACCATAACAGAAGGTGCATTTGAGAATTTGTTGCACACTCATTTGAAGAAAAGAGCCAGTTTAGTTTTGAAGTGCACAAAGACAAATCGATAACAAGTTACAGTTAAATAAAGTCAATTGAAGAACAAAAAAAAATCCCATCTTTATTCTATGAAAACTCTATGATTGTAAATTACATGGTGGTTTAAACTGCCCTTGTACACAAGACTAACATTTTTAAACTGATAATATACTTATGTAGTATGCACAGCATATCAGTTAGAATGTTTTCAGTTATAAATAACCCCCAAATAAAAACAAATGCAAATTCTCTTAAACAATAAAGATAATTAGCTGGTTTATGCACCTTGCAATTGCTGTGGCAGGGTGCAAATACTTCATTTCCATTTTGATCCAGGTATGTCATTAAAGGCCCAGCTTCTTTCATTCTTTCTGTTCTGTCTTATCAGTGGTATATATTCTACGGCTCACTCTTCATTTTGTTCTACAGTGGCTACAGAGAGCAAGCTTCTGCTCTCCAAACTTGGAACAGGAATTTCAGTTTCATCCATTTAGGTGCCTGCAGATGAACTAGTCCTTATACCTGTGGAATATCAAGCACTAATTGACATAGACCTCGGTTGTATTTGCTGATTATTTAGGCCAACCAAGATCCAGTGCTTGAAGCTGGGCACGGGGTCAGTCCTACTCTCTCTCACATTCCCTAAATAAATAGAACAAGATGGGTAGGCCACCAACTAACTCTTCACCATATGTAAACATAGTTGGCACTACTAAAAACATTTGCTAAGAGAAATATAAATGAATTAAAGTGATTGCATTAACATAACTAGATTTTACTATCTTCCCCTGCATAGTGAAAGATAAATAGACAAGTTTGGGGTGGGTTTTTTTTTTTCACTTTTTTAATTGAATTTATTAGACTGACTTTGGTTAAAAAAAATAAATAGGTTTCAGGTGTACTATTCTATACCTCATCATCTGTGTATTGTATCATGCGTTCACCACCCCAAGTCAAGTCACCAACCATCACCATTCATCCCCCTTTACCTTCTTCTACCTTTGCCCAACCCCCATGTTCCCTCTGGTAATCACCATACTGTTACCTGTGCCTATGAGTTTTGGTTTTGGTTTTTCTTTTGCTTAACCTCTTTATATGTTCACCCAACCCAACAACCCTCTACATTTCTGACAGCTGTCAATCTGTCCTTTATCTAGGAGTCTGTCTTTATTTTTCTTGTTAGTTAAGTTTTTCATTAGACTCCACATATGAATGAAACCATATGGTACTTGTCTTTCTCTGACTGGCTTATTTTCCTTAGCATAAGGTTCTCCAGGCTCAAACATGCTGTTGCAAAGGGTAAGATTTGCTTCTTTTTTAAAGCTGAGTAGACAGTTTTGATACTCTGTTAATGTTTCTGTTGCCAATAAAAACTGTATTTAGGCATCAGATTTAGAACCACAAAACTAGAGACTGAGTTCCAGGGCTGACTCTCAACAATGTCAAGCATGAAGCAATTTATTCCTCAACTCCTATTTCGTCCTCTCCAATGGAAATATCACCTTCCTCTCCAAGATGCTGTGAAGATTAAAGGTAACAATAATCTAAAGTGCTTCAGTAAGTGAAAAGAACTACTTTTAAAAACACATTTTTTATAAGTAAGTATTCTGACACCATTTTGTGTAAAATAATATGGAGTTGTTTCCATCTTCAGATTTGTTAATATTAAAACATTCCTATGTAAAATATTATGTTATGGCAGATTTTAATATCTGAACACTTGGAAGCTAAAGCTATAAAATAAAACAACAACAATAAAATGGAATATAATGTCTACAATTAGTTTCAAAAGGAAATTTATTTTCAGATGTTGTATATGCCACAATTTCAAAAAAATTACCTTTCTGGTAAGAAATTGCACTTTTTTTATTTGATTAAAATTTCAGAAACGGAGTTAAGACCATATAGACAGTTGCTTTAGAAAAAAATCAAGAATGTTCTTTGTTTTGGTTATTTTGATTCTTGTGTTTCTTTAAAGTCTTTTATTAGCTACCCTAGCTCTGTTAGCTAACTATTCTCTAATGTCTCCGTTTACAAATTTTTTTTTTCATTTTTAAAATTGAAAAAATGTCCCAGAATAAAAATGTTGTCTCTGAAGATAGGAAGTTAACATAATCACTGTTAGAACTGGCATTTTTTTGTTATTTTAAATAAATTCTTGGCTCAGAGTTTATACCAAAGGCAGAGGACCAGAGAAGAGGTTGACTTATACATATGCATTGGTGTTTTTAAACAAGTTTAAATGTACATTAATTTGAAGTAAATCTATAATTTAATTTTAACAAATAACTAGTTCTTTGGCCACTGTTTTTACAAATGAGGTGATCTGATTAACTATTCTGAGAAAAATTTTATTGCATGATTCATGTTAGCTCATAACTAACAGATCAATATTCCTGAAGCAATAAGATAAACCTTGCATTGAGTAAACATGGTTAAAAGCATGCTCACTTTCATTTTTCATAATTAGACTCCTAACTTCAATATTAAAGCAGCTTTTATTATATATGTCATTCGGAATAAACTTAGAGAGAGCAGGCAGTTCTAGAAAGAGGTTTAAGATATTGCAGAGAATGTGGAAGAACTTTAGCTGTTATCTAAAATGCCTCACACTGATACGGAAAAAATTTACTATGTCCACAAATGCTTGCAGTAAGATATCAAATGCAATGACACAATTTGGGGTACTAATACAAGCCTCTTCAGAATTAAACGTGCTATAAATTTTGAGATACGAATTTAAAATTTTAATCTACAAAGTGACAATTATCTGAAACAACAAACTAAGATCAGTAAGCGTGACTTATTTCCTAGATCCCTTCTTTAAAGGATGCTGGTTAGGTGTGTTAGTCTCTAAATTATACATAAAAAAAATTGAATTCTAGAACATTATCTCATACTAGGTTTGAGAAATTGGACAATTTACTCAGCATACCAAATGACGATAGGATGCACCTCAGGTTGTGATTAGGTTTAATTATATCTAAATATAGCTATAGATCAATAAAATATAGAAATCGAGATAGAGATGTACACTCTGGTATTCAGTTGGATGCTTTGAATAAAATAGATAACATGTATGGTTTTATTTTGTCTGATAAACAAATGTAAGTATTAGAAAGTTCTTCTCTAATAAGTGAAAGAAGTCAAAGTGACTTTGAAGATAATCTATATTGCAAATTAACTAATTTCTTGACATCTGAAAAAATCAACTCACTTTTATATTATTGAGTTCTAATCCATCGGGCATGGGGGCTGCTATGGGAGATTTGTAAAATGCTGAGAAAATCCCCATTCTCTCAAGCAGCTCCCACTGACCTGGAAGCTAAACTTTTCCATAAATACGCAAATACCATGCTGTGATAGTAGCAGCGGGTGGGAGAGAGCAATACGGACTAGGTGATTTGCTGTGGGTCATTTTTACAACACAGAACCATCACCTGCAATATTTCTGTCTCTGAACCATTCCTCCACTAAAGACTGTATGTTTTATTTACAGGGAATCAATATAGGAAGGTGAGGACTTCCTGATAGTTACAAAAACTTCAGTACATGTTATTCTTTGAGGAAGTTTAGTCCTGGCTCATTTGATTGCATTTTCTGTTTAAAAGGAAAAACTACTTTAAATATTTTTACATGAACTCTTTATTTTTGTACTTTTTTATATTAAATCAATTCCAAATAATTTTTTAAAAAATTTAGTTCATAATAATAAAGTATGGTAGATAAAAGGAATTAAAAGTACATCTTTACAAAACCATCTAAGTATATTATTTAAGAGCACACATGATATGTTTTTTAAAGCACTTTGGCTACAATGCCTCCAGTCTTAATCTCTGTTTCAGAATTATAAGAAACTCTTAAAACTAAATTGTGTTTTGACAATAGTCCATGTTGAAGTTGAAGCACTCAGCCCAAAAGAAATGGAAAACTGATGCTTAATGTTCACAGATGCCCAAACACTTCCCCCACCAAAGCTTTAAACAAGCTGATTTTCAGTAGCAAAAGCTTGTGATTTAACATTTGTGAGTTTTCTTCAAAATGTCACCAATAGTGGTGCCATTTTGCAAGAGAATATATGCTCTTTGACTCCTGAACAGAATTTCTAAAGAGCCCATTTTGAAGCTTTCTCAAGTTTAATAAGTTAAAATAAGTTAAAATACTAAGTGACATTTATAAGCCAACATCAGACAGTAAAAAAAAAACTTCCTCTTTCTGTCAGTTTCATCGTGAAGATTATCCTCTACTGCAAGACTGGTCCCCCAAAAGTGAGAATGGATCAAATGTAATTTCACTTAATATATGAATAACTATACTTCATAAAAGTAATCTAGAGGATATTATATTTGCATAAATTTAATGAATTGGTTAATATTTAATGTAACAACTTTTATTTATTTATTTTTTGGATACTGAAATTAGTTCTTGAGAAGTATGTGAATCCTGTAAGATATGAAAACTAAACAATGCTATTCCTTTGGGATTTAAATAAATTTAATCTGTCGTCTGTGAGTTAATAATGCAGTGGTGCCAGAAAACATTAACAAATGCCTTTCTAGTAAAAGAATATACAGAAGTAGCATTAATGTCAGAGAAACTTACCTACATAGCTGGTTTGATTTTAAGAGCTAGGTGTCAAAATATTGAGCAGCCGAATACTGCTTTTACGGGGATGTATATCAGCCCGAAACTGTTTGCCATGACCAGTGACAAACGCTGTTTGTAGCTTCCATTTCCTTAAATGGTACCCAAGGGACTTAACACCCAAATTGATGAACTCACTCCATATCTAGCAAATTGCAAGTAAATTGATTTGGCATACATAGCAGGAAATTCTTAACACAAATGTGGCTTCCTCTATTTTCCTACAGTGTCCCTAATGAGAAATGGCATTATTATACTATTAGTAAGCAAAAACTAGAATAATCATTTTCTCTCCATTTCTGCAGGACAAATATTTTATTCTTTAGTCTTAACAGGCTGACCTCAGCACTGAGGGACACCACTTCAAAACAGTAAAACCCACAAGATGATACTGATAAAGCAACTGGGAGCTCCTCAGATCCCTGAGGTTCCGAGGTCAGCTGAGGCACTTCTCCGCTATTCAATGACAAAGACTGCCTTTTGTTGTTGTTGCCATTCTTCATTAGATAAGAGACTTCCCTTTCCTCAGTCGCAAGTTTTCATCCTTACTCCATAATCAGAGAAGACAAAGTTTCCTTTATTTGCAGCTTCTTAAAAAGTCTTGGGGAAAAGATCTTGATTGGAATGGGGGAGGAGAGGTAACTATGACTTTAAGTAGGGTAGAACTTCTTTCAGAAGGAAACAGCAGCCAATTTAAAAATTATTTCTACAATGCCTGCTGGACAGTGCTGGATACATGTTAGGAAAATATTATTGGTGGTTCTCTGTTAGGGGCATGGGTAGTATACTCATGTGAGGAACTGGCAAACAGAAATTTTAGGTTTTAATCCCAGCTCTGATGTTAAGAACATCATTTTGGTATTTCTCTTCAACTTTTCATTTGTGAAATCACTTTGAAAGATATGCCCTACCCGCTGGAATTTTCTTTTGAGTGAGATAAATTTTGTTTCTAGCATATAGTGTAGGGCCTGGTCAGTTCTAGTCAATAAATGTCAATTCAATCCCTTTTCCCCTTTATGAATGTTGACATATCAACCTAATTCTGATATAAGCGGTGTTGACCTTGGGAAATCAACAGACTCTCTGTCTCAGTTTCCCCACCCATTTAACTAAATAGCCGTTCCTTCCTGACAAGCCTGTTTTTAGATGAAATGATGCTAGTGCATGTAATAGTACTTCATGAAGTTGAAACTTCTTTTTAAATGCAAGGGCTTATTATAGTAGATGGAAATTTTTCCAGTTTCACTTTGTCACTAGAGACCTCTTAAAAAGCTAACAATAACTCAGTCTAAAACTGGAAATCATGAACTGAAAAAATACATTTCAGGTTCATATAACTTGATACTATTCTGTCACTAAGATTATAACCATTCTAATGGTACTATGCAAATTATTAATGCTATACAAGTAGATGGTTAATGTGATTGAACATAGTTGGTAAGGAATAGAAATGGCCGTGAGTAAGTATGATCACAGCTAAAGCCTGAAGATGCTGCTTCTGCTGGAGTCTGAGAAAGCTTTCTCCTTAAATGAAGTGTGCAGGGAGACTTTCAAGTGTAGCTGAGCTTTTCGTCCACTTCAGAGTTCTATTTCTGTGATAAATGACTCAGATTTTTTTCATCAAGAATATGTAAAAAGCGCTGGCTGAGTGGCTCAGTTGGTTGGAGCATTATACTGCCAGGGGCGTCCAACCTGCAGCCCATGGGCTGCATGAAGCCCAGGAAGGCTGCAAATGCAGCCCAACACAAAATTGTAAATTTACTTAAAATCTTTTTTTGCTCATCAGTTTTCATCAGTGTTTGTGTATTTAATGTGGGGCCCGAGACAACTCTTCTTCTTCTAGTGTGTCCCAGAGACACCAAAAGGTTGGACATCCCTGAAGGTTGCAGGTTCAATCCCAAGTAGGGGCATGTACAGGAGGCATATAATCAATGCTTCTCCATCACATCCATTCATTCTCTCTCTCACTCCCCTTCCTCTCTCTCTAAAATAAGCAAAAACATATTCTTGGGTGAAAATTAAATATAGATGGGTAGGTACATAGATACATAATACATATATAGATTTGTAAAACTAGAAAGGCATATTCTTCACAAATAATACTAAAAAACACTTTTTACAAAGAGCCTATCTACTACAACAGGAAAGATTCTAGAAATTAGTTATTTAAGTAGGACCATAGGGATACATAAGACTCATTCCAGTAGCAGGAGTTAATTAGAATCACAATGATATATTTTTAAGGTCTATAAGGAAAAAACAAGAACATAGTTAAGGTAAAAGGCCACCTGTGATGATCAACTGTTCTTGAGTAAAATCTGTCTCTCATTTGCAAAATTTTCTGCAAGGAGAATAAAAGATCATCGGTTGGAAGCAGTAAATGACTTATTATGTAGGAGAAGAGACTCTATAAGAAAAATGAATTGGCACTGAAATTTTGTGACCAGACTTGTTGAATCATAGCAGAAAAGCAAGCTGTCTTTTCATTTTTGGAATGCCTTAATTACATAAAACATTCTTCCAGGTAAGTACTTCTGCCATTGATCCATTATCCAAGTCATACACCTCACATGGACTCTTCTTCTTTTATGTATTCACTTATTTTATTTAAACTATAACATATTTCTTTCCAGTATTTCTTTGCTGAATGGACCAATACATAGAGTTTTAAAGGGGAATCTTGGATATGAAAGATAATCAGGTGGCAAGGGAGTTTGATAAGTTCCCAAACATCCTTAAGTAACTGGGATGCTGCAGACGTACAGAGGAAAGACTTGATAGGACCTGGTAGGAAGTCAGGCTCAAAATCTGTCTGAAATGGAATGTGTACCCCAGCCCACAAATGGATGCATTGGTAGAGCGGAACCTTTATTACGTCAGGAAGCTCGTGCTCAGTATTTGACCTGTCACGGACTTACAACAAGTTATTCAGACACTGGGGAAACCCTTTAAGGAAACACAAACAAAACAAAACACAAAAAAACAGGACCCCAGTGGCCACATGATGCAAGTAAGACAAATTCCATACCTTAGATCTTGGACAGGTGGGTTACATAAAAACAAAGAAAAGAAAAGACAGCAACAAAGCAGCAATGACATACTCATGTAAATGACAAACAAAAATATAAAATTACTACATTATTTAAAATGACTAGTTTTCAACCACATCTATGAGACATACAAAGAAAGAAGAATGTAATCCACAAGTAGCAGGGAAAATAGCAGTGAATATAAACAGTCTCTAAGTGGCCTCATAGGATGAATTTAGCAATGCAAAAGATTTTTTGAAAAAAATTCAAGTCACCTGCTATAAATATGTTCAAAGTTATACCAAAAATATGAAAGACTCAACAAATAGGGAATATCAATAAATAAATATAATTAAAAAGAGACACAAAACATTCTAGAATGAACTTCTAGCCAAGATGGAGGCGTAGGTAGACACGCTGTACCTCCTCGCACAACCAAAATTAAGGACAACAAAAATTTAGAAACGAACAAAAACAACCAGAATTTACAGAATATTGAACTGTACAGAAGTCCAAAAACCAAGGAGATAAAAGACACATTCATCCAGACTGGTAAGAGGGGCGGAGCTGGCAGCCTGTGGAGAGGGGCCGAGGCAGGAAAAAGCAGTGGCTGGCAGACCCGGGCATGCAGGTGGCAGCTGGCAGACCCCAGGCACAGGGTAGCAGCAGGCAGACCCAATGAGGTACACAAGGTGACTAGCTGACCATGGTAACACATTCACGTACACCAGGCAAAACTGGGGAGCAAGACAGACCATGCAACTCAGGGCCCCAGCATGAAGAAATAAAGCTTCAAACAGCAATTGAAAATACCTGTGGGGGTTGAGGTGCCTGGAGAGACTCCCAGCCTCACAGGAGAGTTTGTTGGAGAGACGCACAGGGTCCTAGAACGTACACAAGCCCACCCACATGGGAATCAGTTTGCTTCTGGGAAGTGGCAGAAGGGACTGAAATCCAAGAGAGAGCAGAACAAGGGCCATCGTTCCCTCTCTGACCCCCCCCCCCCACCACATACACCATCACAACCCAGGTAAAAGACCACAACTGGGTCCAGAAGGAAGAAAGAAACAACCAAACAGAAAAGAATGAAAAAACAAGAATTCAGAAAAATGAGGAGAGGCTTAGGAACCTCCAGGATATCTTTAAACGTCCCAACATCTGAATTATAGGGGTACCAGAAGGGGAAGAGGAAGAGCAACAAGTGGAAAACTTATTTGAACAAATAATAAAGGAGAACTTCCCCAATCTGGCAAAGGAAATAGACTTCCAGGAAGTCCAGGAAGCTCAGAGAGTTCCAAAGAAGTTAAACCCAAGGAGGAACACACCAAGGCACATCATAATTACATTAGCCAAGATTCAAATGGAGAGAATTCTAGAAGCAGCAAGGGATAAGGGGAAAGTCACCTACAAAGGAGTTCCCATCAGACTGTCAGCTGATTTCTCAAAAGAGACCCACAGGCAAGAAGGGGCTGGAAAGAAGTATTCCAAGTCATGAAAGTCAAGGACCTACATCCAAGATTGCTCTATCCAGCAAAGATTTCATTTAGAATGGAAAGGCAGATAAAGAGCTTTTCAGATAAGGTCAAGTTCAAGGAGTTCATCATCACCAAGCCCTTATTATATGAAATGTTAAAGGGACTTATCTAAGAAAAAGAAGATCAAAAATATGAACAGTGAAAAGACAGCAAACTCAGAGATATTAACAACCACACCTAAAACAAAAGCAAACTAAGCAAGCAACTAGAATAGGAACAGAACCACATAAATGGGGATCACATGGAGGGTTAGCAACAGGGGAGTGGGAGGAGGAGAGGGGGAAGGTACAGAGAATAAGTAGCATAGACGGTCAGTAGAAAATAGACAGGGGCAGGGCAAGAATGGTGTGGGAAATGTAGAAGCTAAAGAACTTAAGACACATGGACATGAACTAAAGGGGGGAATGTGGGTAGGAGGGGGTGTGCAGGGTGGAGGGGAATGAAGGGGGAAAATGGGACAACTGTAAAGGCATAATCAATAAAATATATTTTAAAAAATTCTAGAATGGGAAGGTAATCTGCAATAACTAAAATTTAAAAATCTACTCAATTGGATCAAAAGATGATTGACGAAGGCAAAACAAAGAATTAGTAAATTTGAAGATAGGTGAATAGAAAAAAATATTTCAGATAAATAACTGAGCCTCAGGTATCTGTGAAGTGTATGAAGCCACATTAGAACAGTTGTTGTATATTATTAGAATTAAGTCAGTATTAATCTGAAGTAGATTATGATAAATTAAGATGCATATTTTAATCATTAAAGCAACCAGTTACAAAATAATTTGAAAAAGCTTAAAAACTCATCAAAGGGATTAAAATGATGTACTAAAATATATTTACTTCACACAAAAAGAAAAAAAGAATAAACAAAGGAATGAAAGATGAGACATGAAAATAAAAAGCAAAATGAAAACATAAACTTAATCATATTATAAATTAAATTCCATGTGAATGGACCAAACACTGACGCCAAAAGGGTGAAATTGACAGATTTGAGTAAAAAGCAGTTTATGTCTTTCCACATATATGCCTTGTACAAACAAAACAAAACAAAACACTCTTTAGATCAAAGTAAAATAAATTGAAAGTAAATAGATGGAAAGACTACTATAAAAAAATTCCATAATGAGACTTGCGGTGTCTGTACTAACATCACATAACATAGATTCTATAACAGGAAATAGTACAGAGACAAAGAGGAAAGTTTCATGATGGCAGAAGAGTCAATACATAAGGACTTTATGACAACTATGGATGCGTATGAACTTTGAATACTATTACTAAAAATAAGGCAAACACTGATGCAATTAAAAGAAGGAATATCAACAAGAGAAATTAACAGTTATTGTTGAGAACTTCAATATCCTACTGTCAGTAATTAAAAGGGAGAATAACTAGGGAGAGGTTCAGCAAAGAGACAGAATATTTAAATGAACTGTCAAATAACTTGTCCTAACTGACATTTATTAAAAAAAAAAAAAAAAAAAAAAAAACTCCTCCAGTGATAGCTGAATACATAGTCTTTTCAAACACAAAAGTAACATTCTCCAGGAGACACATATGCTGGGCAATAAAACCAATTTACATAAATTCCAAAAGTACTGAAACAATAGAAATAAATTAGAAATCATAAAAAAGAATTTTGGGACGTATCCAAGTATGTGGAAAGTAAAGAATATACTTCTAAATAACATGCATCAAGGAAAAAACAAAGAATAAAAATTAGAAAATATTCTGAATAAAATAAACATTAAAGCACAACATATCAACAGTTAGGGACTTCAGCTAAAACAATGCTCAGAGAAAAATGTATAGCTTTCAATTCCAATGGTAGAAAAGAAAAATCTTAAATCAATCACTTCAGCTTCCACCTTAAGAAACTAGAAAAATAAGAGCAAATTAAATCTAAAGAAAGCAGAATGAAGGAAATAATAAAAAACTAGAAGGGGACCAATGAAATGAAAAGAAAAAAAAAAACAATATGAAATAATGAAACCAAAATATGTAAGAAAGATAAGAACCACAAAAAGCAAGGTCCATTCATGCCCCAAGGCTGTGCTAGAGGCCCAGTTGTCTTACCCTGCAGCAGGTTGCTGATATTCATTATATTAATAGGACACGGCCACTCTGTCACCACTTGTCTTTTCTTGCATCATTTTCTTAATAATCCAACTGCAAACCAATGGTCCTCTCTCTATGCCTTCAGTTTCAGTCTATAAGGAAGTGTCTGCATGGCACCATTTGATTTTCATCATCTCTGCTTCCTGGGCCACTGGCCAGAAATATCACTGAAGTCTTTTGTTCAATGAGTAAGAAAGAACCAGAAAATAATGGTTCGGACAAAACAGAAGTTTAATTCCCTTGCATTAAGGCTTAGTGGAACTGGCTTACAAAGGCCAGTTTGTGTGCCTCTCTTCCCACGTCCTCATTCAGTGACATCATATGTTATCGTGGTAACTCAAAATCAGCCATGGTGGGATCATTTACCTCACAGAAATCAGAAAACACTGCAAACTGGGAGCACTTTTATAGGTAACTGGTGGTTAAGCATTCACCAGCACACCAGCTGGAAGTAGATATTCAAATTCACTATGTCAGTTAAACTGTACAAAGGAACCAGTATTATATTTTCTTATTGCTCTCCTGAGTCACGCGATGGTCTCAGAGCACTGATGGAGTTATAGTCATTTCATTTTCATTCCACACAGCAGAAAGGAGGAGTGAGAGAAGTTGAGGGTGATTCCTTTCAGTCAAAACCAACAGAAATACCACACGACACTGATTCTTCCATGTCATTGAAAACTAGTCAATCACCAGACCTTGATGTACGGGCTTGAGATTTCCATCAACATTCACAACTAATAATTAGGGCTGTTTTATGAAGTCGGATATGGACAATAGATATTTGGAAGCAATTAGAGGCTCTTGAACCAATAATGATTTAAATTGATCATTTTTCTGTCCGATGTTCACCACTATACCAGAAAGTTGTAATAAACCAACAAAAGAACCACCTATATAGCTTATTTCATGTCTGCGGGGGATATGATTAGTCAGTTTCCCTCAGAAGAAGGCTGCAAGTAGAGAAGACCCACGACTAGCCTCCTCAAAACAGGTAAGTTGGCAAAAGAAGTTAGGAGTTCGCAAGAAAGTGGGGAGTGACAGAAAATATATGTTTGCCTTTATATATATTTGCATTGAGACTGTAGCATAACTTGCCATAAGTTCAGTTTTTGTAGAAAAACAGTTATTACAAACCAAGCTACCACAGGTAGCAGATTAATGACTTCCCAAAGATAGTCACCTCATAATTTCCAGAAAGTATTAATATGTTACACTACATAGCAAAGGAGAATTAAGGTTGCAGATAGAATTAAACTTGCTAATCAAGTGACCTTAAAAAAGGGAGATTATACAGGTGGGTATAATATAATCACAAGGATCTAGATCAGAGGATAATGACGCAGGAAGGATTCTGCATCCCCTCCCAGTCCTTGTCCTGTGTACCTCTTCATTAGTCTTCATTAGCCTGCTCCTCCTGATTCGCACTCTTTATAGTGAGCAACCGATAAGTATAGCACTTTCCTGTGAGTTGTGTGAGTCATTCTAGCAAATTAATAAATAGGGGGAATTAGTGGGAATCTCTGAATTTGTAGGCAGTCTGTCCACAGTGCATATGGCCTGGGGACCTCAAATGCAGCTGGCACCCGACTTGGGGGAGGTTTTATGGAGGACCGAGCCCTTAACTTGTGAAATAACTCTGGGTGGTCAGTGTCAGAACTGAAGTTTTAGTATGTCCAGTTAGGATTGAAACAAAGTATTATCACATCAAGTTTGAACCAGGTAGTATCAAGATAAAAAAGATGTTTTATAAATATTCACTGGACATGTTTATAAGCTACATAAATTAGAAGTGGAAAATACAAGTAAAGACCAAAAAAGCAGAAGTTGGTTTAAACATAAATAGGAGATGATGAAGACCTGTGTCCCATACTCCTTAGATACCAATTTAGATCATGTAGGATACCTCTTTCTCTAAGGTCATTAGCCGCTTGTTCTATCCAAGCCACTGTGATACCTGTTTTCACATGAACACAGACTAACAGTGCTCACTTCATGGGTACGCCTCATACCCAGTGGTTTGTTGAACTGTCTCCTACAACTGATAGTTAGAGATTCAGAAACAGTGAGACAGTTGTTTAATCATTAACCATTGGTAGCTTGAAAATGGCTTTGGCTGAAGAATTTCTGTAACGCATTCAGGGTAAATGCAATCAATGCTATACTTCAGAGCTTTTTTCTTTTCCTTTCTGTCTCCTCCCTCCCTCCCTCTGTCCCTTCCTCCCTCCATCCCTTCGGTTCTTTCCTTCCTTCCTTTCCCTTCCTCCCTTTGGTAAACCAGTTTACGAGACCACCACAACTGAAACCTTTCAGCTTATGTTCTGTTGCTTTACCTCCCATTTGCTGAGAAACATGAGGAAGTCCAGCACTGTGGATGAACAACTTGGTAAAACAGGGCAGTCAATGGAATTGGGCGGAATGAAAATTTCACCAACGGGAAACAAAGTCCAGCAGACGCCTTCTTTTATTTATGCATTATTTTACCAAATAGGCTGTCCTGAAATGCAATATACATATCCCTTACTAAAAATTATAATTTAATCCCTAAAATAACGGCAATAAGCAAAACATCTCTTAATCGGAAATTTTTTTCATTCATTGTAATTGTCAAAATTATGACACATTCCAATTCAGTCCAAGTGACCATATTTTTTAAGGTAAATATGTTACAATTAAAATAATGAATACATTTTTAATAATAGCAACAAATGGATTGTATGAAAATTGTTAAATTAGAAAAATAAAAAAGTCATCCAATTTGTGGTACACTATTCAAGAGCTATTATAGGGAATAGTAACTGCACATTTACTAAACAGCAGTTATATGAACTAAGTATGTAGTTTGATTTGTCTGAAGACAATCTCATGAGACTGAGCCCCTACTAATATTTGATCTAAGTAATATCTTGGCTTCCTCACATCTTCTGTCCCACATTTCCTGCCTCAATTTCCTTTTCTTTCATTACTGCCTGAAACTGTATTGTCTGGATTGCAAGTCTGAAACAGACAGAAGCAACAGCACTGCTTTCTTTAGGGGCTGTCCTGACACTCAAGCTAGACCATAGTGTTCGCTTATACAACAAAGCAGTCTGAACAGATCAACATTGGAAAATGCCTTTCTGTGATCACACTAGAAAAAGACAAATTCACTTTCTGCAGGCCACACCGATTTCAGGACAGAGAATAAACAAACTGACAAAACCTACAGATTTTTCTCCTGATAAGGAAGTGCCTGGCAAAATGCTGCCTTTCTTCCTATACCTTTTAAAACAGTGAATACTATTTGCCAGGCAAGTCGCTGACCTTAAATGGGGGTTCCCAGCAGAGCAGCAATTGGAAAAAGCTTTCCTTCTAGTTTTGAGCTCTGTCTCTCATGTTTTGAGAGCTTCGTGCACGTGTGTGCCTTAGCACACATCATTTGAAAGGGATCAAAGCTTGAGTTACTTGAAGTCCCTGGCTACAATTCAGACACAGAAAACAGCATTTGTCAAATGCACTCTTTTCAGAAAAGAAGCTAGCGCATTTCCAAAAAGTAAATCAAACTTCGGACTCAAATACACAACCAGAACTGTTATGGCAACATATTAGATAAATTTCCTCCATATATATAGTGTTCTGTAGCAGCCTTTTTAGGCCTTTCTTTTTTCCACCTTAGCCAAGTAGAGGAAAAGAAAAATCAAAGAATGAGAGCTTTCTTATTTCCTGTAATAAAAGTTTAATCCTCTTAACATATAAGTTCCTATCAACTATGCTGGATTAATTTGTTTTCAGAAGTGGCCTGGATTGGTAGAGAAGAAAGCTGACTTACCCCAAGTCATGCAGAGTATTGCAAAATAAAATTCACAGCTCTCTGCTATAAAAGAAATGAAAAAATATAACTTTGTAATATGCTACTCCCATGTTCTGACCAGCACAAATTTTCTCCTTTTATAGATGATATATTTTCACTACTGGTAGTTAGATAATTTTTTTCAAAAACAATAAAAAAGTTACAACACATTGCAATTTCAACTGTCAAATATGATGCTAGAAGCTAAGAGTCCTCAAGGGACATTCCTTTAACAGAGGAAGAAAAAGAAATCAAGGAAAATTAGACTCTATGTGTCAGTCAAGGAGTCTGAGGAGGAACAATGCAAAGAAGTGGGGCTGTGTTGGGAATTGAATGGACATGTCAAGAGGTGACACGGTGGAGTATGGCTTCGGATACAGTGGTTGAGATCACTGACCACAGACTTGGGCCTCCTGATTTGCAATCCTGGTCTCTACTGCCATCTATGTAACCTTGGACAAGTTACCTGCTTTCATGGAACTTACATCATACTGAAAAATAGACAAACCAAACAATAAAATAATAAATAACTAATTAATAAATTTTTTAAATGAAGAGCAGCACAAGAGGGTGGAGAATGTCCAGGTTGGGAGGCTCAGTTGCAACGTCATTAACCATTCAAAGGATACTTATTGAAAAGGTGGTGTTTGCATGTTAGTGTAAAGCATTCCAGAGAGAGGAATCAGGCAGTGTAAAAGCAATTAAAGTGGCAGCACTTTCATGTTTAATGTTTAAGGAAACAATCTCATGGAATTTATGATGAATAAAGCTTAGTGAGTAGCGGGGGATTGGCGGAAGGTAAGGTAGGTCATGGAGACTAGGGATGGCCAGGCTGCTTCAGACTTCATGAGAACAGGAGATGTCATTTTAGGACTTTGACCAAGAAGATGTGATGTCATTTTGTGAAAGCAAAAGAAAAATCTAATTGTGTCATAATTGATACATGACTTGTAAAATTCTGATGATAGATCACTTTGTGGTATTTAATGTATAACTTTAAGGGCTTGAAGCATTAAATATCATTTCTATAAATGCATCCTTTTCAACCATATCCATCTACCTAATTATGTGAATATTTCATTTCAGCATACTACAAATATATTAAAATGTTTCACAATTTCATTCAGAACTGTCTCTTTTGGACAATAAGCAAAAGTCACCCTCAGGCTAATTGCAAAACTAATAGCAAAAAAGGGAAAATAGTTAACTGCGTCCAATTCCTAGAAATTCCAATATTTATGGTCTCAGCCAAAGATGGCCCTGACTGTTGTGGCTCAGTGGGTCAGGTGTCATCCTGAAAAGCAAAAGGTCACAGGTTTGACTCCCGATTAGGGCACATGCCTGGGTTGCTACCCAGGTCCCCAAATAGGGGCATGCTAGAGACAACAGATCACATTCACACATTTCCCTCTCTCTAAAAATAAATAAATAAAATATTTAAAAACTAAATTGAAGATCAAGGGGGAAGTTAAGCTAGAGTAGCACAGACTCTGGGAACTAAACTTTGGGATCTGTTTAAAGTCAACGAAGTTAAGGTCTGACACAGAACAGAGTACTACACAGTTGTTACTGCTGAATAGAAAATGAAATAACTTGGCAGCCACCATTACTTTCACATTTCACAAAAGCCACAGAAATAGAATGAAGTGGAATTTTAAGTGTTAATATGAACAATCTTCAAATGGCATAATTGATGTGATCTTCTATTGTATTGATTCACATGCATTGTTTTTTCAGTATACATTCCAGGCTTTTTGTCAAGAGATAGAATCACTGATAGGTCATATTTGCAGCATGTATCTTCCCACAAAACTTGGCAGTGGGTCATGTCCCATTTAAACCATAAGAACTAGACAGGGGAATTTTTTCTCTCCTCCAAATTCATATGTTGTATCCAGAGGGAGGACAAGGAACACTGGCCAGGAAGATGAAAAATACTAAGCCTCCAATACCTATAACCAAGAGTCTAACATTTACGTGAGGTCAGCCCAGAAAGTATCCAGCATGTAATATGAAAAACAGAGACATTTATTGAAGATACAAGATACGGAAACATTGTACATAGGATGTTCAAAGTTGGCACCTTGGTACTCCATACAGTTCTCCCAATCACCATCAACTGCCCCATCATATTTTCCTGAATCTCATCGATCATCTGAAATCTCTTCCTTTTCAAAGGTGATTTTAGTTTTGAGAAAAGCCAGAAATCACAGTGTGCCAGATCTGGGCTGTAGCCGGGCTGAGTCACCTGGGTGATTTGATGTTTCACCCAAAAACTCTGCACAAGATATATTGCATGAGTAGGTGTGTTGTTGTGATGAAACTGTCCATCACCAGTTGCCCACAGCTGTGGCCTTCTGAATCATCCAAATAGTCTCCACAGAGGAATGTTCAAGCTTAATGAAAAATTTGATGCAGATTTGTTGCTCTACTCGCTTAGTCATTTTGAATGTGACAGCCACGGAGTACACATGTATACTCAGCAGTGTCTATCATCCATATTACTACAATGATGTCATCATTGTTCACACATGCACATTCCAGCCCACACTTCTTGGCTACTAGGTTACATCGATGTCACCCAAACCTTTCTCATTATATTAACAATGGCTGGACTTTTTCTGGACACACCTTGCAAACTAGGGTTTGGTGATGATAGGATAATGGGAAGCAAGATGCTGGATTAAAGAAACACATAGGAGGCAAAGCCTTCAGGTCTTGATGAGATGAGAGGAAAAAGTAGGAATAATGGTTTACAACCTTAGGTTTATAAATTGAGTGCTTTAGGAGTTTGAGGATTCCAGAAAAATGGAGGAGGAGTACTAGACAGAGGAAAGGAAATGAGTCACTGTAATCAAGTTTGCCTTTGAAGTATTCAAAGGAATCCTAAGAAAGGGATACATATTTGGGAGATATTTAATTGGTAGAAACCAAAATCATGAAAATGACAATAAGCTCACCTTGGTTTAAAAAATTGAGTTGCTTTAAAAACTGAACCCCAGGGAACACTAAAGTTTAAAAGAGAAAAAAGGAAATCCAGAAAGAAAATCAAACCTGGATTGAAATATTTTCTAGTGAAATTATTTATTCATCACTAAGATTCCTCTTACATATTCAGTATCTACAGCAGTATCAAATGTAGCTGTTACAATTCATAGAGGAATGTAGGCATTCCTCTATGTTAAGTGCGCTTGCTGTCTGCACTGCGGGACCTTTAAATCTCACATAGATCAACCCTCTGAAGCCATGAAATCAATTACTGAATTTGAAGTTTCCCTGTGAAAGAGGACAGAGACGGTCCTGGGCCATGAATACCTATGGACTTGTAATTTCCCAAGAAGAAAATACTTTTGATGTGAGGTTGAACCATAACGGAATTCAAAATATAATTCTCAAATCCCGCAAGTGTTACTAAAATCTTATGCAGGTTCATTTCTGAGATATAGTTTGCTGATATATATCTACCTCACCTAAGAAAGATAACTTTTTTCCCTACAGAAAATTAGCAGAAGGTCAATCAAAGCTGGACTGTCTTTGAATGTAAAATACAGAGACACATACAGGGCTGTATGTGAATATGTCTAAAGAAAGTTTATTTTAATCATTTTCCCATAAACTGATAAGGATACTGAGAATTGTTGTTTTATGATGATATGCCAAGAAGAAAGTAATAAAATTTGAGTAGAGGCAAAAGTTTTTCTTCTCCCTGGTTTCAGAGTTATCTGTACACTGACAGTTTTTGAAGAGATACAGGCAGACTTTGAATACAATCTCCATTTTATCTGAAGCGGAATGACCCTGAGCATATCATTTGATATCTCTGTGACCACCTTCTTCTCGGGAAAGAATAACAGAAGTGCTGGGAGTACTTCTGTGATGAGTACATGAAATAAAAAACTTGCCATGCAGCCATAACAGTATTTACAAACGAGAATGATATCTCCTACCATATCCATGTTCTTAATTTAAAAAATAGTCACATGACATTGCAGAAAATGCATCTCGAATGACTAATTTTCAAACTGAACTGAAAAGGTTTTGTTAGAAAATTCTAGCAAGGGCAAGATGCAATGCTACTTTTGTAACCTAACTATCAGAGTCCCATTTTAGCAAAACATGTTGTCATTTTCACTTACCTAATGACATGTAGTTCAGATATGAGTTGATTATGCCTACTTGTATTTGTGTCACTTCTACCAGTAACCAAGGTAGTGCTATCCAGTTTGCATACATTCTGCTCCATTACTCTAGTGATGTGGAGTTTTAAATAAATGTTTTATTTCTATTATGCATGGCTGCTTATTACTCAATGATATTAAAAGCAGGAAATAATATGTTAAGGGATGTGCTTTCTCTTCATGATACAGCTTGGCAAAGGGAGAAAGGACTTATAATTGTTCCAACACCAAAAATATATTTTTGAATAGCAGAATGACGAGAAGGAGGGAACTATCTCACCGGCAATGGTTATGTCAACGGGGTGCACCTAGGGTGGAAAAATTGAGTTGAACCCTTTACTCTAGCATTCCTACTGAGCAACTTATCCTACCCACGTGTCCCTTCCTATTGAACCTTTATTGAACACCAACTCCGTGCCAAACATTATGTTAGTTGTGCTTTTCTCAAGTGTAAGTTTTGCTTAGGTTTCAGGAAAATCCAAGAACTCAGTTTCCAGAGGAAAATAAAGCAAAGACATTGATGGTGTCTAGTTTCTTTTATCTCTACAACAACTGTAATATTAATTCCTATTTCTGATACTTTCAAGACTGTGGAAATCCAGTGAAGTAGTAAACAGGTAAGTGCTTTGTAAATAATAATTTAGACAGGTTATTTTGCAGAATTAATAGTTGTTTGCTTTAGTACAAAGATCCAGGGTTACTTATGTCAGCAGGTGGAGTAGAATTTGATTTTCTAGGGTTTCTTTATACAAAAGATTTTTGTTGGAGAGTTTTGTTATTTCCTCCCATAATTTATTTTTCAAAGTAAAGTCTATTGCATGTGATGTGCTTTAGAGAATATTTGGAAATAATAGAAAACCCAATAACAACAACAAAACAATCCTCTTCAATCCATCACTCTCAGTTAATTACTGTTATTATTTTGATTAACTCTTCAGTTATTCCTCCTCCATGGGTCTTCCTGAAGGAAAGGGCTCCTGAAGTAGAGTCAGAATTCACTGAATTTTCCATTCTTTTGTGGAAATTTTCATTACTTAAAAAATACAGTGACAAATACTTCCCCTCTTCCCCTTCCAACACCAACAATCTGTATTAATTACTGTTAACAATCTCTCAAATTTATCTTTAGTTTATGCCTCCCTGATGAGCCTGAGTAAATGACCCCTGCAGGTGAATGGACTCTGGTCACCACCACTTCTGCTACTAGTGTAAGTGGAGAAGTTGAAGCAGAAGAGGATCACAAATCTTCAAAGAGTAGAAGCAGCAGGTGTCCTTATAGCCCCAAACCCAATCCATTTAGCTGTTAAGAAGCTTGAAATAGAATTACAGGGCCAACATGTATTTCTGAACGTTGCTAACTTGTACTTCCAATGAATGAGAATTAGACAGATTGTTATGCATTTCTTATAAGAAAAATATTTTTAAGTCCCTATCTAAAGCCCTGCTCTCCAAACTGTTGAATGAGGTAAAGGACACCTGCCCACAATTGTAAAAGCCTGAGAGTCTTTCCTAGTGAATCCAGCCTCATTTCCTGTCTAGTGCATCCCATTACTAGCAGATTAGATTTCTCTTCACCCATTCCTCCTCATCCTCAAAACAGCAAAATAAATGATCAGCCCCAGGAGAGTATGCAATCAAATGAGAGCAACCCATTGACCAGAGCATTTGAGGTCATCACTGGGCACCTCCTCCCCCGTCCTGTGCTGCCTCCAGCACTAGTTACAATGTGCCCTCTGGGCTCAGGAGAGGTAAAACTAGATGTAACGGGACTCACCTCTCAGGAGGCATCACTGCTGGGACTCACTACTTGCTCTTAGCTTTCGAGAGGAGCCAGCAACTTGGTCCATCTTTGTCTGTAGCCACAGGAGAGGGCTTGCAGGCTGCCAAAGACAGCGCTGAGCATCCAGGAGAGGCAGGACCCAGAGGAGGCAAGAGAATGAGACAGTGAGGTTTGGATGACCTGGTAGGCAAATTGCTGCCTCTTCTACCCTGCTGACCTTAGCACCAGGTGAGTCTAGGAGCCTGCCAAGGTACTCTATATAGGTCAGCACTAGGGGATAAGCCCCACAACTGCTAAATAAAAGAAGGTACCTCTATGATTAAGAATACAATATGCTACCCTGGCTGGTGTAGCTCAGTGGATTGAGTGCTGACCTGCAAACTAAAGGGTCTCTGGTTCAATTCCCAATCAGGACACATGCCTGGGTTGCAGGCCAGCTCCCCAGGGGGGCATGCAAGAGACAAACACACATTGATGTTTCTTTCCCTCTCTTTCTCCCTCCCTTCCCCTCTCTCTAAAAAATAAATAAAAAAATATTTTTAAAAAAGAATACAAGCCCTGGCTGGTGTAGCTCAGTGGATTGAGCACGGGCCTGCAAACTAAAGGATTGTGGTTCGATTCCCAGTCAGGGCATATGCCTGGGTTGCAGGACAGTTCCCAGCGACAGTTCTTAGCAGGGGACACACGAAAAGCAACCATACATTGATATTTCTCTCCATCTCTCCTTCCCTTCCCCTCTAAAGATAAATAAATAAAATCTTTAAAAAAAAAAAAAAAAAAGAATACAATATACTTCAGGAGAAGCACAGCCCTTTTCTGGTTATCTCAGCCCCTTAGAGAAAGTGTCTTTCCTTGACAGCCCCCAGTACAGGTACCAATGGCTTTTCCTTCCAAAGACATGTTTCACTCCAGCCCTAGCGTTACAGAAGAAACTTGGTTTTTCTTGCCAAGGAAGTAAAGAATTACAGATCAATGACAGATCAACAAGTCTATCAGTATGTAAGCAGGGTTCATTAGTGATATGTGGTTTATTAGTGATACGTTCTCATGGAAGAGAACAGGCCTTGCTGAGGAGGGGGTGAAAGGCAAGATCAAAGGTGGCAAGGGCAGGCGTGACAAGAGCCTCAGGTCCCTTGTTCTGAGGACTTATATAGTTGGCAGGATGGAAGTGAAGAAGTTACATACTGATTGGTGGGTAAAGGTGGTGCCATCTTTTCCAGGAGGACGTGGCTACCTAAACATAGGTATGTGGGGCAGGGGGTTCTGTTAGCCTGAATCCTTATCTTGCTCCATCCATGTTAGTCCATTTTGTTGTAAATCAGATACATGACAGGAGGCAGTTAATTAAAATTGAGGCAGTTACCCAAAGTTATTTATGGGTTCTTTCCATAAACACTAGCAACCCCCTCATAAAACAGATAGTGACCAGAGGTAGGCATTAACTAAACTTATTTTATAGGTTTTTCTTTGGCCACTGTGGACCCATCCTTTCCCCCCTTCAAGATCATGGGATGAATATACAATTTCAAAGGCCTTCTTTCCCAGTTGGTGGAAATCATATATATAGAATTTCAAGGTGGTAGCATGGTGTTTTTTGTGATGTTGAAATACCTGGCAATATTATCGGAGCAGGTCCAGGCCTGCTGCGTTAGTGGATGAGACATGTCTCCCTCCTTCCTCCTGCCTTGGTTTACTAGCTATCCTTCCTAACACTAGCATCAGTGAACAGGTAAAATTCAGGTGACAACAACAACAAAAAAATAATGGAACAGAATCCAGAGATGCAGAAGAAATTGCCATCAAACAATCTTCTTACACAAGAGTTATCTCATTCCCCGTGTGCCTGGCCTTCCGACAAGTAAGTGTCTAATTAATATGAGGGTACAGGAAGCCAGTGAGAGAACACTGGCCATTAAAAATGTGAAGGCAATAAAAGCACTTGGCCCTCATCCCCCACTCAAAAAATGACTTGTTTTAACATCTTAGGTAAATTAGTTGGCAAGGGAATGCACACATTTTCATCTGGAAGACGTGAGAACTGGCCTAATTTAAGAGGACCATGCAAGGCATTTAAAAAGTTAAAAGACACTCTCTGAATGCTGGTGCAGAGATGTGTAGTCATCAACAAGTAACATATTATACTTTGTCACTGGCATCTCTCCTTCCTCTCTCCTGCCTTTCCTTTTTTCATTCCTTCCTTCCCTTTTTACCTTTCTTCCTTAGTTTACTTTTAACATTTTAAAATGTCATTCTTTCCCAACCATCATTTGTGTATTCTCTTCTGTGGGCCATAGCATAGGCTGCTTTCTTTTTCCTTTGATTCTTTTTTGTTTTCCCAGTAGTTAATTATGCATCTGGGTGTATTATTGTTTTATATATATGGCTTGAGTGTATTATTGTTTTATTTATATGGCATGGGTTTTGCTGAGATTCTTGAATCTGTGAATTGATGCCTTTTATTAATTTTAGCAAGTATTAATTCAACCCCATGTGTGATCTCTCTCTCTCTCATTTTTTCGGGTCTCCAATTACATGGATATTAGAGACTTTCTCATTTACTAGAGATTACAAATGTTATTCTCAAATTTTTCATTTTTCCCTCTTTGTGGTTTAGTTTGTATTTATTTTATTGACTCAGCTTCAAGTTACCTCTTTTTCTTCTATCATGTCTAGTCTGCTATTAAGTGGATCTAATAATCTTATCTCAAATATTGCAAACTCAATTTTTACTTTATTTCTCTTTTAATTTCCTTAGTTTCATTTATTTTTTGCCACATCTTTGCTGATCTTGCCTATCTCTACACATATGCTGCATACCTTTACCACTGAATTCTTTAGAAATTTTATCATAGTTATATCTCATTATTTCAACATTTTGGAAAATGCTGGGCTTGATTTTATTGACCATTTTATCTCTCAACCATTATACGTTATGTGTGTCTACTTTGTCTTATAGTTTTTACATTTCTAAAAGGCATTGGTGTAACAGAATAAGGAAGTCTGAAGTAAAAAAAAATATTTATATCCTAAAAAGGACATGCCTCTTATTCCATTAGACCACCGGAGTAGAACACTGACTTAATCTGATTTGTAGATGAGCTGGATCTGAGTATTGTGGCAATTTTGAAAACAGGATAAAGCCATTCTCTTGTAAACTAAGCCCTGGAAAATTTCTGACACAACATACCTCAAAATGGAGAAACGATGACTCAGTCCCATGTAGGTTCTAGTATAGGTTTGGGGTGCTCATTTCTATGTTGGTTTCAGACTTTTGATAATGACATACACCATTTCAAGGAAGTTGCTCCAAAGCACTGACTTCCCTGAGGCAGAGCGTAAAAAGGTTGCTTTCATTGGCCCAGGGCCATGTGGTGAGCTAGTTTGAGGTACCAGGCTTGCACAGCACCCTGTATCAATTGATTTTCATATCCGTATCATGAATTCTTCACAAATGTGCCATGACTTTCTGACTTACAGAAAATACATTTTTGCCACATACTATTGCAATGATAAGTGAGAATAAAAAAATAGAAAGTTGTGCTGAATAGGTCAGAAAATAGGGTTTATCTTGGCAAATAAAGAAAAATAAGAAAACCTCTGGCAATGTCTCAAGTCTTCATAAAAAAAAAACAGCAGGTGTTTATGTAAATGGTAAGAACTTTTAAAAGTGAATACACGAGGGACCAAGGAATTTTGAATAGGTAGTTCTAGTTAAACAGAAGCTGAAAGTCGACTAAGTGAACAGCACTCATCTTCACACAGTGAATGCTTTCATTGATGTGGTGAGACACCATTACCAATAGGTGATGATTGCATCGCCGTTACTTTGTACTCATTTGCTCTTACTTTGGAAATGTTTTAATCTCTTCAAGTGTGCTCTTAAGAACAAGGTATTGGAAACCATGTGGATACAGGATTTATGCAAACTGAACTCAAGGTAATTTATATTACATAAATTAGCTTTGTGTGAAATACTTGCTTATTTTTCAGACCTTCTCAAGGATTAGAAGTGAAGGATATGCAAATTCAGCCATATTACATGAACAAAGTCATCAGGGCATTTCTAGAAAGAACGTTCCTCTATGCATGTTAAAGAAAATCACACCGATGGAAATTACAGGCGCACGAGCAGTATTGCTTGGGAACCAAAATCTTCCAGGAAACCAAAATCACAAAAGCAGACATTATAGGAAGGACAGGCTCAAGTTATTTAGGCAGAATATGAAGGCATAAAAATGACCTTGAGATGGGTGTCCTAGAGAAGAGAGTAATAATACATTGTTTATTGGCAATGCTCATGGCCGTGCTGAGAAATCACAATTATACTAAGTGCCCTGGTGGTAAGAGGAGCACTGGGGCTCGAAAGTAAAGAATGCTAGGATATGCTTCTCGGCCATTCCCTAGACCTCAGTAAAGATGAGAATCAAGAAGCCTCTAATAATTTGTCTAAAATTTCCAAGGGTGTAAGTTGCAGCAATTTTTCATTGATGTGGATTTGGAGGGGGGGTTGTTTGTTTTTGTTTTATTCCCCTGGAGCATATTTTCAGATTATTAACAGAGTTCAATATGTGTGACTTAAGATGTCTTTCCCCTTCCCACTTTTCCCCAGGCAACCACTAATCTGCTTTCTGTCCAAATGGATTACTTTGTATTTTATTAAAAATTATGCAATAAAATCATGCCTATGTACACTATTTTGTCTGGTCTCTTTCACTCAGCAAACTTATTTTAATATTTAACTATGTTCTTGGGTGTGTACCATCCATTTATTTTTTATTTTTTTTGAAATTGCTAAGTGGTATTCCTTTAGGGTTATCATAGTTGAATTGTCGATCCATCCATTGATGGATATTTGGGTTGTTTCCGCTTCGAGAGCATTACAAATTAAGCTGCTACAAACATTCCCACACAAGTCTTCATGCAGAATACCACCTTTTGAGATATTTGCCATGCATGCATCTTTGCCAGTCTGGCAGTAATTGTTAAAGTGTAGATTAAACTATTTTGCCTATTTTCTTTCCTTATTGGATTTTTCTTAATATTGAGTTTTTGCGATTCTTTGTATAGTCTGTATATAAGTTATATATGAGATATATACTATTCAAATACTTTCTCCCCATCTATGGCTTGCCTTTTGATTCTATTAGTAGTATCTTTAAAAGACAGATATTTTTCATTTTTAAAAAGTCCAATGCATCATTTTTCTTTTACGGATGATGCTGTTGGTAGTGTATCTCTTGCCTAACCAAAGGTTATAGGTTTTCTACTATGTTTTATCAAAGGAATTATATAACTTAAGTTTATTTTTAGGTTATGATCCATTCTGAAATATTATATGTTGTATAAAATATAGAGTTTCATTTTCTTCAGGCATCAATTGTTGAAAATATATTTTATCATTGCAATGTCTTTCAACCTTTGTTGAAAATCAACTTACACTAGGCCTGTAGTCTATATCTAAACTTTTTATTGTGTTCTATTTTTATGCAAATTCCATTCTATACCAATTACTGTAGCTTAATCATAAAGATATATATTATATATAAACATGTAAATATAAATATATAAGCATATGCAAATATACGTAAATATATAAATATATACTATAAAGCCTACATAATTCTTGCATATTTTCAAGACATTTAGGAATGTAAAAAGTAAATCTGTCTTTATTTGCAAACATATTGACTATGTAGAAAAATCTTACCATCTCCAAAAAAGTACCAGACATCCTCATAATTGTGTTTATAATGGTTGCAAGTTACGCTGTGAACATATATATAAATGGTAATAAAAAATTTAAATAACTTCTTAACTGAATTACATATAGCTCAGCTGATACTGGAGGCCTGCTGGATTTTAGTTCTGGTATTTATTGATTGCTGAATGGACCTCTTTCTGGCTTTTTTTAGATATTAATCTTATTTTTAAAATATTATAATTATGTATGCCATTCTATCTAATTTTCAAAGGTTATCATAGTCATTTATCTTTTTCTTCTTTCTTTATATTTTTCATTATTTTATTAATATTATTTTTGTTGATTTTTTTGACAAGTTATTTTTTATCTTTTTTTTAAACTTTCTTATTGTTATTCAAGTACAGTTTTCTGCCTTTTCTCCCCAGCCCTCCCCAATCTTTTTCTTTTTCAATCTTAAGGAGCCTTAGAGATCATCTATACTTGTTCTAATGCACTAATTTTGTTGTCGGTAGAAATTGGGTCCTTTCACAGGGTCTCAAGAAAAGCATTCTGGGGACCCACACATAGGAGGATGAGATATAGTGGTAAGCTTTATTGGAACAGAAGTAAAAGACTGTCCCAGGTTCTAAGTGTCTCATCTCTGTCTGTTCTACTGTGGAAGAAGTCTAACCTTGTCTATATCAAGCTCAGAAGAAGGGCCAGGATCCAGAGATTCTGTGCCTTTGGTTCAGTCCATGCTAAAGCTTAATCTAGTTCAGTCTCTGTCCCCATGCTGATAGCTTAGTCTCTGTTCTGGGATGCTCTCTGGCTGGCATTGCATTGTTGTACCCAGGCTTGCATGTGGAGCACACTTGGAGCTTGCAGTTGGGGCCCACACTTGGACCCATGTGGCTGCTAAACCTACAAGCTGCTACAAAGAGAGAATGTGGGAACTGAAGGGCAAATGGACACGTGTTACCTAAAAGAGGTCTTTGTTAAGCTTTGATTATATTTTCTTGGGCTTTCAAACTAACTAATTAATTTCCCAATCCTTAGTAGACTTGTGCTGGGCCCTCCCCTTAATCAGTCACTTTCCTAGATCTTCTGGGGTTCCGTGTCCCTTATCCAATCTGATCCTTTTCTCAGGTTAGAGATCTCCCCTTTACAATCACCATCTCAGTTCCTACTGCTCATCCCTCAGCAGAGGACTTTGTTGTGCTCTTCTCCCCAGTAACCCCACTACCAGGCTGGACAAAATAAAGTTCCTTCAGCAGAGGATATGACAGTCCCCTAAGGAGCCTTTGGATGCTGTGGCTTCCTAGTGAATTAAGCTTATCATCAAATTCAGCTCCCTAGTTAATTAGGCTTAATGACTGATTCCATGTGCTCCTTTCCTTCATGAATAATAACTAGCTACCTACACTAACAATTTAAATAAGATAAATGATTTGAAAACAAAAGCCCACAAAATGAGTGACATAATCCTTTAGAGTCAGTTGTTAAGACATCAAATAGCCCTGGTTGGTGTGGCTCAGTGGGTTGTGCATTGTACTGTATACCAAAAGATCGCCCATTCGGTTCCCAGTCAGGACACATACCTGGGCTGCGGGCCAGGTCCCTGAGTGGGGGTATGTGAGAGGCAACAGATTGATGTTTCTTTCACACAATGATGTTCCTTTCCCTCTCTTTCTCTCTCCCTTTCTCTCTCCCTTCCCCTCTTTCTAAAAATAAATAAATAAGCTGTTTTAAAACAAATATGTCAAATAAAAGTTTCATTTTTCCCTTAAAAAGGAAAGTTAAGACAAATGTTTCCCTCAGCATTTCAAAAGTGTCATGTAATTTTATACTTACAAATTTCTAAAGCATATTATAATTAAAATTGCCACTTCAGCAGGTACAGCTGTATCCTGTGTAATCAAAATGAGCACAGTAGGAGTGCTTCGCATCTAAACGACTCATTTTTTATCATTTCTTGATGTACAAGACATTAAATTGGCAAAACAAATCAAGGTGACTACCCACCCTTATACTTTGCTTGCTGAAATGTAAAAGTAAAAGATTTGGATGAGTTTTGTATCGATTAATGAAATGGGAAGATCATAAAGGCATGCAAACTGTAACTGCTACAATGCTTATCCTTGGAATTTTTCAGCTATTTGAGAAGAAAGTCTTTTACGGATAGGAAGAGGCTACAGTGTTTCATTCATGATGGTTCACACAGTCCAATCTTCAGTGCTTATCTGAATTATGTTGGGGTTAACCATTTATGATTAATTTATTTTTCTATTAAAAAGCAGCAAAATAGCTGGTTATTTATATATTAAATTCAATTTCAAAGTTGCCGTTTTAAAATGGAGCTTTTGAAGACTGATCCTCCAGTGCGAGATACCAGGGTATAAGCAAACAAATAAGATGCTAAAGTCTAGTTTTAGGACAAAGAGAAAGCAGAAGTACTTACTCCAGGTACCTGTTTTCCCAGGTATAAAATAAAAATTAAATGAGCATTTCAATATTAGTAATGCAACAGATAAACACCCCCTACTGGGTTCTATTACTCCATCGTTGTTTTTGTCCACCACCAGTGTGACTATGAACTCCCAAAGCCAGAATCTTTGAAAAGGCACTATTTATTCAAAGGTTATACAGGTTCAGAATAATAGCAGAATGTCACCTTTAAATTCCACAGTCCGTTTAAAATACACATAAACGCAAACACAGTCCTGCCCCTCACCTTGCCAAACCAAGCTAGTCAGTCAGGGGTACCATATCTCAGGAAAAGAAACAGAAGTCCATAGCTCAGCTAGGCTCCTGTCTGTATTCTGGCTTCCTCCAGTCATCTGCACTCAGCCAGGCTCCCACTTTTAATTCAAAATTGTATCCTCATACTGTGCCAGAGAATCCTTCTGCACCCTTTCAAACTGTTAGACCAAGACCCTGCACTGTGGCTGCATAGTCAAGAGGCTTCTCCTTCCCTAACCACATGGTCAAGAGCTCTGCATGGAGGCTACATCCTGTTTTTCTGCTTCTTTCTAAACTGGGTGGTCAAGATAGCCCTCTATCCACGCCCAAGCCACATGGTTAAGCTCCCACATGGTTGCTGCGCCTGGGTTTAAATCTCTGCAGGGATCTTCCTCCACAACCCCATTTCCAACTCCTCCCACACTGGGTTACACCTGTCAATACTCTGGTTTCTTCTTGGGTGCCATTGTTAGTCTGGGCTAGCTTGGCCCCATGACATAGGAGCCACCTCCAAGCCACTGTACACAGCATGGGGATTTGAATCATACGTCTCCCTGGCTCTGAGCAGGCACAGCTTTTAACATTTCTAAAACATGGGCCAAGTCCTTCAGATATGCAAAGTAGCTCTCAATGGCCCTGCTCAGCTTCCCTCATCCCCTAAGCAATAGCTGTGGGGGCTTTAAGGATTTGGAGGGATCTGTAGTTCAGCATCTGGTTACAATAATACAAGCAAAGCAACATATACACTGAGTTGTTTAGAAAAATTACAAAATTGTATTTATCATACCTTTAACTATTCAGCTATAGGATTTGAAGTGCAAAAACATTCTTTTGAACTTCCCAATTTATTGGAGAGAGCAATTTTTGAGTATTTATCTGTGCAAATATACAAATTTCATCCCACTATGAATATTAATCAACTATGTATAGAAATCCCCAGGATATTATTGTGCAGATACTATTTAAGTCCAGGCTTTTCCCCCCAGAATGATGCATTTTTGTTGCTTTTGCAGTATTTCTAAGAAGCCATTTATGATAAGACTTTACAACTGAGAAGATGCTGGGGGTAAGCCCTGTCACCTATTTTGGGGAAAGTAATTGAACATTGAGTTGTGATACATTTTCTAAACTATCTTTTGTGGATCATTGTAACATGGCCTATTGTTAGTACATTAAGCAGTAAATGGGACAACGTATGAATTTGCACTGTTGTATATAGTGAACATTTCTTTACTAACGACATAAAATTGTCAGGTAATAAGACAGGAGGGCCATTACAAGGACTGGAGGTCCACACACACCAAAGCAATACAGGACAATGTGGAAGCATCAATTCATCATGATCTTTCTCTCTCTCAGCTTCTAGTAATTTTTTTCTATGACCAAAACATACCATGAAATAAAGTGAATTATTTCAATATTTTTCATATTATCATTTTAAAAGCTTTATTTTGTCTTTATAAATACATTAAAAAATAAACTGCATAATTTTTTCAAGCCTTACCCAACCTCTTGCCTCATTTATTATGTTATAAATATAAAAGTATAAATCAGAAATAATAGCCCTGGCTGGTGTAGCTCAGTGGATTGAGCGCGGGCCTGCGAACCGAAGGATCGCGGTTCGATTCCCAGTCAGGGCACATGCCTGGGTTGCCAGGCCAGTTCCTGGCAGGGGACATACAAGAGGCAACCGCACATTGATGTTTCTCTCCCTCTCTCCTTCCCTTCCCCTCTAAAGATAAATAAAATAAAATCTAAAAAAAAAAGAAAAAAATCTTAAAAAGAAAAAAGAAATAATAGAGTCTACTTTGTTTTTCAAGAAAACAGGTTAAATTCAATCTTTTAGAAAAAGTGGAATCTTATTTTTCTATTTCTTAAAGAAAAGATGCACTTTTTTCCCACAACAACATGAGGATCATCTCTTTGAAATGCAAATATCAAGGAAGGTAGTGACCCCCTCTCCCACCTGCCGTGGAGAAGGGCCTATGGAGCCTAACTTCCTTGGTTACTAACTAGCAAACACTGATGGCATATTCCTGGAGAACATTTACAAACTTGGGACTAACTCAGTGTGCTCCACACATCCCATTGATCAGCCTCCCCTAATGTCTTCCAGTGCTTTTCCACTAGCTCATCCTAATGCTTAAACACCTCTCCATTTGCTTCAGTGGCCTTGAGTTCAGACAGAGTTTTGGCCTCTCTTCCCTACGGCAGGAGCCTTGAACAAAATCTTCCTTGCCTGCTTAATATTGTGCCATATAACTTTTGCTTTGACAACTCACTTAGCTGCTGCAAAACAAAGATAAAATTACTAAACATATCACTTCATGGTGTTTTTGCCAAGTCAAGAATTTAAAATATTGCTGTTGTTTCCTCATAGGAATCTGATTCCATCTTTATCATTCATTCTCAAACATTTCCAGCTTTAGCTATCCTTTCAAATCCAGGTGGCTGAGGCGGACGTGGGGTTCTAAGAAGGAATTGATAGGGGACTCAAGACCTGAAAAATTTTAGCTTAAGGAAAAAAGTTACTAAGCCTAGCAAGTAATGTGTATGGTAAAGCTTTTGTTTCAGAAACTGCAGATAAGGCCCATCCTGGCTCCTGGGAAACAGCCGGCCTCCTGGGGCGATGGCTAGAGATTACCGCCTGGGGTCAAGTTGGAGGCATCCGGGCCTTTGTATCAACGAGGAGACAGGCGCCACCCCGCCACCCCCCAGGGAACAACTAAGTGCCCAGAACAGGAAGGCTGCAACTGCAACTTCACTCACCTAATCCTCCCTGAATTTCAAAACCCTCACCGCACCTTGTTTGTCTTCCCCCACCTCCCTTATAAAAATTCTGGCCAGGAAAGAGAAAGGAAGATGGTTTGATAGGGTACGAACCCCCCATCTTCTCAGATTGCTGGCCATCTGAATAAAGTGCTCATAAAAGATTCAATCGCTGTCATTGCCTATTGGACTTGGTAGTGACGGGCAGCCCAAATGCCGGTGTCTTTTCCCGTTACAGAAGTATTTAATACAGATGAGAAAGAAGAATGACTTCTAAACCATTAAGTATTCAAATCTAGTATTCCTCTTGTAATGGCAGAAAAAATTTCCCTTCTTTCATTCTAGGTTCTTTGGCTGGTCTAATAATTAATAAGACAAATTAGCAAGGAAAATCAAATTTAATTATTTACAGGAGTCTGGTAAAAATGAAACCCAAAAGTCAGCCAGATAATTGAGGCTTACATAATATTCTGAGCTAAGGAAAGGGTATGTGACTGGAATTACAAAGGAGAGGAAGGTCATTGACAGGAAAGCAGAGAAGTTTGGAAAACAAATGTTCTGTTATGTAGATAAGTTACGTAGGCTAAAAGGTATCTCTGGTAATAGTTCTTTTCCTGGTACTGGCCCCCTTCCCCAAGTAAACCTAAGAAGTTGAGAGGGAAGAAAGAGTTTTCCTGAATCTGTTGAGTTTTGAATGCGTTTAGCTCAAAACAATTCCTATGCCAAAAGGTATTTTGGAATAGTAAAATCCGTTCTTCTTCACTTTCAAATTATATTTAGCTCTGCCTTCCATGGTCTAATTTATTAGTTTTTTGGGTTTTTTTTTTTTAAATTCCTTTAGCTAACTCCCTTATTCTATATTTGAATTTTTGCTTGTTCTATTGGAGTTCATTATTTGGCCCTTTAATATGGATGAATTATTTTGGGTTTTAAATTGTAAGCAAGCTCTTAATCCATCCCTTTGTCAGATAAGATTGGCTTAATGTTGGTTCCTTGACTTTATTCAAGTTTCCAACAAGGAATTGGAAGAAACCCTGCTCCACATTGATGAATTCCATGATACATTCTGCCAGATACGGTAAATATCATGTACTGACTGAATGTTTACTCTGCACCTGATACTTGGTAGAGATGATTTCATTTAATTCTCAAAAAAGGTTCTATGAAGTTGGAAATGAAAAAGGGGCTATGCAATAAACCTGAAAGCTCAGGGGGCCACATGGCAGGCCTGAAAAGCTCAGTGACCAAAAGTAAACACACAGGATGGTCTGATCACAAATTCCTAAGTGGGCAGGAACAGTGGTAATCACATCCCACGCCTGTAGCTTTTTAAACAAAGGTGAATATCAAGTGAACTCTGTCCATTGTTCTTATGCATCTAGGATAATATACCTTTAAAGTGTCAGAGAAATTTTCTTTTCCAGACCACAGTCAGCACCAGAGCACAAGACCACCAAAGCAAGAGAGCACAAAACCCCTCATTGTTACCTTGTTCCCTGCATACCATCTGTAGATGCTGTAAATGTTCATTAGTTGATTATTTACCTACCACCCTATACTCACCAGTGTAAAAGAAGTATCATATTTTGCCGTATGTAATGAGCACTTTTTTGCCCAAATTTTTTAGGGAAAAATAAGGATGCACATTATACATGGGTAGTCCTAATTCCATATCTGTAAAAATGTTTTTAATTCTGTAATTTATGCTTATGAGCTAAAAGTGTAACTCTAGAAAGAAATAATGATACCTGTATGCAAAATAACACCTTGGGCTACAATAATCAGTTTTGTTTCTAAACAGGAACCTAATCAACAAAACAAACAAACAAGCATAATATAACCAAAGACATGGAAATTGGGAACATGCTGAAAGTCACCAGAGGGGAGAGGGGAGGGAATTTCAGGGGAAAAGGGGAAGGATTTACAGGAACAAGTATAAAGGACACATGGACAAAAACTATGGGGGGGGTGGAAATGGGAGGGAGGTGGGGAGGGCTGGGGTGGCGGGTTCGGGTGAGAATAAAAGACAGAAAACTGTACAAGATCAACAATGAAAATAAAAATTAAAAAAATAAATAAAAATAATAAATAAATAAATAAATAAATAATTGAATTAAAAAATTTAAAAGAAAGAATTTTTCCCCCTGAAAATCTGGACCACAAACATGCATGTGCATTATACATGGCAAAATACCGTATGTGTTTCGCCATTTTGCATTTTATCCAGTCCTGGAGATTTTCCCACTACGCTTTCTCCCACCTCCTTAATCTACCACCAGTGAATTTCATACACCTTCCTTATGTCTTCTCCTTGGATTCTAGCATACAAAGTAAGGTGCAAAACTGCCATTCTCCAGAGCATTTTTTTTCAACCCATTGAGATGGTGCTTCCAGGCATGTTCTCAAAATTTGACTCAAATAAATTCTTATAAGACTCTTCTATAGGCCAGGTATTCCTTTGTCAACAAAGTAGGCAATATTCTCATTATTCAAATGAGGAAAGTGAGGTCCAGGAACACACTAGTCTTTGAGCACAAGAGCCAGCCTTGGATATAGACTTACTGTTCTAACACAGGCCATGCTTCTACTCAACCAGGAACACTGCATCTCTTCTTTCTCTCCTTTCATTTTTGATTCCCTCTCTCTTCTGTCACTACTTAGTCTGTTTCCTTTTTCTTTTTCCTTGTACTATGATGGAAACTAGAGGAGACAGCAAGGAATTGGGCAAATCTTGTTTTCAAATAACTTATAGGTTCATTCTTCATTTAATTACATTGCCATATGTACATTTAACATTCACTAAATATTTAAATAAAGGAACAAATAAAATATATGAACCTTTTCATAAGCTAAAGAGAAGGTCAGTCTTCCCATATCATTATCCTAATTATAACATAATAAAAATATCCTCTAATCTTTGTATAATATGTTTATATTTTAGGACTCCAATAAGTCAGCTGTCATTTAGAACTATTCTATAATCTGATATCTTGATTTTATATTATAAAGATTTTAGGGGTATATTTTAGACTTTAGGTAATGGGTTATGCATTGGAAAATTTTTCAGAAGGATTTGGTAGGGAGAATATACATTTGTACAGTTTATGCCTGGTGGACAATTTTTAAAAGTGCTTTTTGGAAGTAATGGCAGGAAAATGAAAAATGCAAAATTCACACATGAAAACAAGTCAACCAAATACACCAAGAAAAATATTTTCTTTTCCAATAAATCATAGAGAATTAACTTCTTGCGTAAATCTGGAAAAAATAAATGATATGGTGAAAGAGAAAAGGAATATGGTAAATAGAGTTAATCAAGCAGTTAATTTAGTTATTTGCGCAACGGGATTTTTTGAGGTGTTAAGTATTAGATTTTAATGAACTTTCTATTGTGAAGTTCCATGATTTCTTACAAATGTAAATGAAAGAAACATAATTAGGCAAAGGAAACAATTATATATTAAATCAGGAGAAATGAATTGCTCTGCTGAGATAAAATCCCCTAAAAGCAATAAATAAGTAATATATCACTTTAAAGAGGATCTAAGATTAATGGTTTGTGTTTTATTTCCAGTTGGATGGATTTCACTTAAAAAAGACTTTTCAAAATCATTAGCACATTTGCTTTAGTAATTACTCTTAAATCATTATTTGAAACAATTCAGCTAAATTAACATCATTTCTTTTTCACAG
The DNA here is from genome assembly GCA_039655065.1 of Glossophaga mutica. Taxonomy (NCBI): domain Eukaryota; kingdom Metazoa; phylum Chordata; class Mammalia; order Chiroptera; family Phyllostomidae; genus Glossophaga; species Glossophaga mutica. Next base: position 30,145,397 of record CM077308.1, read on the forward strand.
CCTTGTAAAAAAAAATTCATCTAATTTTATTCATTTATTTATAAGGTATAAAATATTCTACTGTACTCTATTTTTTCACATTTTGCTTTCATTAAAGTTTTATTGCATTTAGTTTTAAAGATACATTCCTCTCTGTACTCTGAAGTGAGTGGCAATGCTGCTCAGTTAGTTGACTTTTCAAAGGCATAAAGACATAGCAATTTTTGGAAAGCTGCGCCTTATAATTTCTATGATTCTTCATTGGCTCTATTGTTAGAATTACAAAGAGATGTGAAGACATATGATTATCTCTATTTGAAAATAAAGTCAGATATTTGAATGCTGATTTGTTCTCTCATACATGAAATTTAAAATGCAGGACAGAAGATTTGTCTCTTAAATCGTACATAATTTTAATAATTACAATCTATTGAGTATAAATTCTCTGCCAAGAGTTGTATTAATCACTTTATATGTATGTCCTAATTTAATCCATCCAGCACACCTATTGCAATTTTTACTTTTATTATTTATTACAGTAAATTTATAAATTAATAAAAGGAATGTACAAAACAGATTTATTATGGTAAGATAATCAACACATTATATTTAACTGCAAATAACAAATCTGAAAAACACTGACTTAAGCAAAACAGACTTTCTTTTTCTCACACAGAAGTTTGGAAGTAGGCATTTCACACTGGGATGGTAATTTCATCAGACTATCAGGGTTCTGGACGCTATTTTCATATGTTTAGTTATGTTTAGCACATGCTCTTGGTCTATAATGGAAAGACAGATGTTCCAGTTCTAGCATCCAGTTTTCTTTGTTGAGAAGAAAAGAAGGAGAACAAAAGTCAAGATACTCTAGGTGGATGAGTCACCTCTTCCATTAAGAGAAGTTTATAGGAAAAAAAAAAAAAAGAGAGAAGTTTATAGAAACCCTATCCAACAACTATTGCATGTCATTGGCCAAATATGACATCACATGTTCACATTTACATGGAAAGAACTGCAGAACTGCAGTTAGGAACTGCAGATTTTTATAGATCATTGCTACCATCAAAATAAATAAATTATATGAATAAACTAATGCCATATATTTTAAAATAAATTTGTAACAGATAATTTTAATAGTTTAGTTATACGATATTTAATAAAAGCACACAGTAGCCTGGTTAATATAACACTTCTAGTTAGTACAATTTAAGCTATCCTGAATCCCCTGATGTTTAATTATGTTTTAGTATAATTTATATATATTTATGTATTCATCTTACTAATTATTCTTCTTCTTTTTTTTTTTTTTTAAGTTTCTGGGAGACCAGTCCACTTCCATAGAATGAACTTGCTTTAGGATTTATTATTCTGGTTCAGCTTGAGGACAGTGTTGTTTAAGACAGTCTATCCTGCTCTTTTTTTCACTGAGAAGAAAGAAAACTTCAAGCCTTTTGTGTGGCTTGACTTCTGTTGGAAAGGATTTCATTCGAGATTCTCGTGAGTTGTTGGACAATGATGCACTGGGCGTTAACAGCTGTAAGAAGGGGATGTGTAACTAGTGACCTGTGACTCTTTTATTATGTTGTTCTGTAGTCAGACAGACCTATGTTCTGATTTTCCTCCTGCTTGTGAAAAGAAATACCATTTGTCATTTTATTCTATAATACTTTTAAAACTAAATATTAGATGATTCTAAGGCTTAAAGGAAATATTTCAAACTAAATGTAAATGTTATCATGCTAAGAAGGAGAAAAATAAATCGATCGCATTGGAAATTTTTAAATAAAAATTCAGTTTTCATTTTTTCCCAGTGGACCTACACGCCTAAAATTTTGACTCTAAAATTTATTTTCAATTGTTTCACCAGACTTCCTCTATCATTTGAAATTTAAAAGGTGAGAGAATCTTGGCACCATGAAAACAATCAATAAAAAAATGACAAAATATAAAGCGTGCTCACTCTGCTATATTAGAGAAGAGTGGTGGAAGCAAAAGTGAGCTGAATTCCAGTGAGAAGAGCCCTTCAGAGAAGAGGAGTGATCCATGGTCACCTCCTACCTAGGGGTAGATTCTCGCGGACTTGCTAAGAACTGAGAGATTTTGCTAAAAGAGAGGATGTTAGCAAAACCTCCTCTGATCAGTTGGGACTGATGAGAGGATGCAAACACAGAGCAGACCTCTCAGCTGAGCAGCGCTACAGCCCTCCAGCTCCCAGTAGTTCCTTGTGAAAGCAGCAAAGCTAGTCTTAGGCATTCTTTATCGGATAGATTCCAAGACTCTGTCAAATTGAATTCAAAGGAAACCAAACCTATCTGAAACTATAACTAGCCCTTCTCAGTTTAAACACTCAGTTTAAACTCAGTCCAATAGTCTGATCTGCATGCACACTTAGAAGTGAAGCTACAGGCATAAGTTGATTTTCAGTAAATGGAGCAAAGCAATCAATGAGGAAAGGAAAATCTTTTCAACACATAAAAGATAGCCATTAAAAATACTTGATGACTTCCTAACATCTTCCACAAAAATAATTTGAGATGCATCATAGACCTAAAAATAGAAGCTAAAACTATAAAACTTCTAGAATAAAATATGAAATAATGACTTTGTAAGTTGGGAGAAGGTAAATTTTTCTAAGATAAGACACAAAAAGAAATGCCATAAATATATGTGTATGTAAGAGTTTATAAAAGTGAAAGCTTCTGCCCTGGCCGAGTGGCTCAGCTGGTTGGAGCAGATGCCTGTACACCAAAAGGCTGCGGATTCAGTCCCTGGCCAGGGCTCATACCTGGATTGCAAGTACTGTCCCCAGTTGGGGTACATGCAGCAGGCAACCAATCAATGTTTCTCTCTCACATCAGTGTTTCTCTTGCCCCCTCCCTTTCTCTCTCTTTAAAATCAATAAATATACCATTGGGAGAGGATTAAAAAAAATAAGGCTTCTGCTCATCAAGGATACCATTAAGAAAATGGCAAACTACAGACTGAAAAAACATATATCTGTCAAAAATTTCTATGTAGAATATGTAAGGATCTTCTACAACACAATAATGTAAAGATATGAAATCTCATAAAAATGGACAAAGGGCTCAAACAGATACTTTATTTTTTTTAAAAAAACAGACATACAGATGGCATATAAACACAGAGTGTTCAGCATCATTAGTTTTAAGAAAGTACAAAGTTAAGCCACAGTGAGATACTCCCTCAAACCACTAAAATGGCTAAACTTAACACAAAACAAAGCATAAGCAAAACAAAATAACAACACTACCAAATACAAGTGAAAATGTAGAGCAAGAAGAATTCAATATTTCACTGGCCTAAGTGTTTCTTATAAAACATGAGCAGACTTATGACCAAACACTTCTACTCTTAGATACATATTCAATTGAAATTAAAATATATGTCTAAAAACATGCATCCAAATATTCATAGAAACTGTATTTTTAATAACCAAAAACTAAACAAACAAAATCTACCAAAGGTTCATGTATAAACAAATTGATTATACTTATTGTAATGGGATGCTACTCAGAGTTAACAAAGAAAACAGTACTGATTCATGTAGCTGCATGGGTAGATCACAAGATAAGCTAAGTGAAAGATGTTAAAACATATGGCATGGCTTCACTTATTTGAAATTCTAGAACAATCAAAATTAATTCATTAGAAGGTTGCTATGCATTTTCTGGTAAGGAAAGATAAAAGAATCCCCAGTGAGAAGACACAGCATGTGTCAAGACCAGAGAACCATGACATTCATGCTGGGAAACCAAGAATATCATGTTATTGAATCATTATTTTTCGCTTTTAGTAATTTTTAAAAATTTAATTGGTAGAATGTTTGCCTACTTGACGTCTCTGTCATGTTTTAGTCAAATATACTACTTGCTTTAGAGAAAAAAAACTCTTCTAATTAAAGACTCAGATTTTATCTGTTAAGAAAACAACCATTAGTAAATTGAATGACTCTTCTGCATGAGTGTTGACATGCCCTACACATCGGAATGTTAAACTAGTTATACGGTAGTCCCGCATTATCTGGGGTAATACATTCCAAGACTTCTAGTAGATGTCTGAAACCATGGATAGTACCAAGCCCTATACATACATATATATTTCCCCCTATACATGCATACCTTTTCATTTAAAGGAAGCACTTTATGGCTTCTCTTTGGCATATCCAAATTGCCAGCATCACTACTCTTGTGCTTCGGGGTCAATATTAAGTAAAATAAGGGTGACTCGGACATAAGCACTGGGATACCTCAACAGTTGATATCATAACTGAGATGGCTACTGAGATACCAACAGGCAGAGCATATATACAGTGTGCGGATGCTACCCAGAGGGAAGAGTCACATCCTGGGCATACTGAGAAAGAGCGATGCAAGATTTCATGAATAAGAATGGTGCACAATTTAAAATATATTGTTTCTGAATTTTTCCACTTAATATTTTCAGACCACAGTTGATCACAGGTAATGAAAACCACAGAAAACTGAAATGTGGGGACTACTTGACTAGTCCCCACACGCCATTTTTTAATTGAATTAGCAACTTTACCATAAGTAATATGAAGTTTCCATAAAATTAAAAATAATAGCTATAAAAAATAAAATAATAAATGGTCTAATGGATGTTTGTGGGCTGATTTAAATACTGCTTGAGAATAACAAAGGTATTATTCTTTTTAAATTCAAAATGAGTTTGCAAAGTTGTAATAGCTTATTAAAGGTAAATAAATGACTTGGAAGGAAGAAAACCTGCTTTCTGTTCTGTCTGCAATAACTTTGGATCAGACACTTAAGTTATAAGGAACACATTACAGGCCTTTGCCACCCACTCATTCCATGTTCCCATGCCAGTGTATTGCATGTAGTCCTGGCTCCCTTGAAAATAAACTTCTAGATGAGTATCTTTTACATAATATTATGTTATTTTAGGGCTTTTATGTTCCAAGCATTCTGGAATAGGCAATTTAACATGAATTATACCACTTAAACTTCCAACTCTGTGAAGAAAGAACTAATAGAAAACTGAGGCTTACAGAAATAAGAGACATTCTTTGAGTACAAAATCCCCCAAAAAGAGAGAGAGCCGGGCTTCACACCCATGTTCCGCTTGTCTCCAGCTCATTTTAACAACTGCATTTGCAGCCTCCCTTGGCTTCTGCTTGGAGCTACCTTAATGGAGGGGACAAAAACCCAATTTCCCTCTACCCTTTTAGGTTTTTGGCTAAAAACCCCTCCTTGAATAAAAGGTATATTAACAGGAAAAAAATAGAAGTTTAATAATACGTATACCATCTATATAAGTAGGAGATACCCAGGGGAACTAACTCCCTAAAATGGCCCAAGTAACCACTAAATGCCATCTCCATCTAAAAACAAAAGATGATGGGGGAAGAGGAAGCCACTTATGGGAAGTCATCAGGCAAAGTACAAAGTACTGTAAATACTGGTATGATTGTCATGCAGATTTAAAACAGTCACCTTCTCCATTGATGAGTTCCTAGAGATTTAGTCATCTTCCTCAAATTTGTACAGAGAGGGAGGCACCATGACATAAAAAGATTTTACAATGTCACAGTCACTTGGGCACCCCATCTTTAGTTTCCTTCTGGAATTGACTTGCAGATTTTTTATCTCTAATCGTTATTCATCACCACATACAATCCTGAATATTTTGTCTGCCTTCAAGACCTCAGTATTGCCAAGTTGCTTGTTGCCTCCAAGGACCAACCTCAGGATGCTGTGAGTTGTTTTCTTCTTTTGTAAAATGGCATGACTACTGCCTATGGCCCTGCCTAGCAAAGCTACTGTGAGAATGGGTGAGATGAGGTATGCGAAAGCTCTTTGAAATTTTTAACATCTTTGATTTCCTCCTCTCTCAATTGAAGAGATAATCTCTAAGGTTCCTAGGGCTCAGTGATTCTATTATCTGTAATTTATAAGGTTGCTAGTCAAATAACTGATTTGAATGACAAATATGTCAGTCTAGGCTGAGGTGGATTCTAATAAGCATTAGTAAACTGATAAATGCTGAGTATAAACTCAAAGGAATTCAAAAGACTAATTTCTTAAGCTCTTGCTTAGGTTTGCTAATTTTAAAGGTCTTTTGATATCGAGCAACCAGTAGGAGTAGATAGTTGTAGCTCACTTTAAAAGAGATTAGGCCACTGGAAAGTGTTAGATGATAGAGAATTTCCCTCTAATTCACTTTGGCTCAGCTGTACCTATTGCCTCAAAAAATTTTAATTTGGCTTGGATGCATATTACAAAAAAAGCCTTTTCAGTTCATTTGATCTCAAATTGAACATTTTAAATTTAGACACAAATTTTGGGCATTAAATGACAGCAATAATTTTCCCAGCTGAAGTAGTTAAAAAAACTGAATACTTATAATATTTTGGCACTTGGTCATGCTTTTGATCTTTAGGATATTATAGTTTGGTTTGTGTGCAAACAAAATTGTTCTGTTTTCTCCTTTGATTTACAAGTATAAAAACTTACCCTCTGATTCAATATACTTAATATTCAGTTTGTCATTATGAAATAGGAAACTTTTATGGAGAATTTTTACAGTAAAATTATCTTACGACTGTTCTCAAGTGACTAGGTAAAGGTATGAAAATCTAACAGAATGTTACACTCTTGGAAGTCAATGGTCTTTGTACGTCCCACCTCACCATTCTTAACTGGGATAGAAACGATGATCTTCCTACACATACAGTGGTTGTATATAAAAATATGTATATCTCTTCACCAATTTTTAGTGTGTAATTGCTCATTTTAAATTGAGAAAGAGGTTTTTAATTGTTATCTGTTTAATGAAACTATGATTTCTAATGATTATTGTCACCCATATCTTATGAGAGATAAAATTTAGAAGCTACTGATTGCTTCATTTTGAGACAAAGTCTCATTGGTTTCAGTTCCCACAATAAAGTCCCATTTAAAGATACTCATTTGCATAATTAAATCTTATGTGTATCATTTTAATTTAGAACCTAGGTTTCTTTATTATAAGATTGCAAGAAGAAAGGAAATTAGGAATAGGGTCCCCATTACCATGTTTAAATATATTAAGTATCTGACATTAAGTACCTGATAAAGATTTTATATGTAGTGAGGGGCAGAGTAGTTCCTTCCCTACACTTCAAGCCCACATCAGTCCAAATCCCAACTTTTCTTCTTTCCAAACCTGGCCACTGCTGCCTTTCTGGCATTTATCTCTACTGCTCTAAACATAAAGCCCAGAGAGCTGTTTCTGTGCAGTCCTCTAACACATAAAGACAAATAATTACAAAAATACCTTCAAGTTGATGTGGGAATAGTCTTAGGAATCACCTTGATTCAAATGGGGGTTCTACCTTTTAATTTGCTGTGTGATGATGTACAAGATTTGAAAGCTCAAAGCTCAAAATTTTCCCCTACACAAATCTGAAAAATAAGATTAAGTAAAATGAGCAGGAAGGAAAAGCCATACCCATTTCTCTTTTCTGACCTTCTTTAATTGTCCCTCACACCTTCTTCCTCCTAATTAAATATATGAGTAACCTAGTAGGTCCAGGAAAGAGCTGGAGCTCTAGTTCTGTCTTGTGACACTGATAAAGCCACAAAAAGCCAGCATGTCTGCTTTGACATCTGTCACATCAGGATAATAATAGTTGACAACTGCACACCATACTGTGAAGACAAAGGCAATAACATCCACGAAGCAGGCTGCACTTGGGAACATAGGAGCCACAGGCATTAAAAAGTAATGGCAATAATAGCATGTAAAGCCTTTATTTTTCAATATTCACTAAAGCAATTTGAACACCTGTTGTCCAGGACATATTGTCTTTTAATGAAATACAAACATCTGGCAGAATTTATTAAAGTTCAGGTCAAAAAAGGATTATTATATTTTAATACACCTGTTGTACCTTTTGCAGATTAACAAGGAGACTCTGGGAAAATGAACTGTGAAGTGGAACTGGCAGGAAATACAAAAGCAAAACAAATAAAACAATGAACCCTCAAGGCCCAGCCCATGCAGTTCCCTTTTAGTAGACAGCACAATTTACTGTGAATTTTATTGGCTTTACCCTAAGCAAACATTAACTACATTTATTGGGAGACTGTACCAGCATCTTTCAATGTCATTTTTCCTGATAACATGTGTTGCCATAAGTCTCTTGGTGTTGCAATCAATCAGATCCACTCTTTTCATAACTCTTGGTAATTATAAATCATGCAATTTTTCATGCTTGATTTGAGATTTGGATTTTTCATCCCACAGAGGAGTACACCTGGAATAGAATGCTTTTAAGTGAAATTGTTTACTTAAACAATACGTGCACAAGCATGAGAGACACTACTTAAGGGCAATGGATTTTATGATATTTCTTTAGTTTTAGAAATGCCTCGGTTCTCATTGCTTGATGTGTCTGTCTACATGATAAGTGACCATGTATACATCAAGAAGCCTTTACCTAATCAACAAAACAAACAAACAAGCATAATATAACCAAAGACATGGAAATTGGGAACATGCTGAAAGTCACCAGAGGGGAGAGGGGAGGGAATTTCAGGGGAAAAGGGGAAGGATTTACAGGAACAAGTATAAAGGACACATGGACAAAAACTATGGGGGGGGTGGAAATGGGAGGGAGGTGGGGAGGGTTGGGGTGGCGGGTTCGGGTGAGAATAAAAGACAGAAAACTGTACAAGATCAACAATGAAAATAAAAATTAAAAAAAAAAAAAAAAAAAAGAAGCCTTTATCCTTGTCTCACTTAGTGCCCCTGAGAAGTTTTCTGAATGCCAAACTGTTATAGGAGGCACATTTGTAGCCCAGCCTGTGCAATCCAGCCCAAGCAATGGGAATGTGTGGGGAGAAAACTTTTGTCTGGGTGTCACTCTCTAGATTGAAAAACAACCTAATATAAATGACCTCCTAAATGCGCTAGCTGTGAATGTATTACCTGATATAAAGAGAGGTAGCAAAATATTCCTTTTAAAAGTTGGAGCAATGTAATGATAAAGATAGAAAAAGGATACTAAAATTAGAGAAAATAGAAGCCAGTCTACTGCTTCCAGTCAAGATACAGGCATAGGTAAACATACTTCACCTCCTTGCACAACCACAAGAAGAATTGCAACTAAACCTCAAATAAATAATACCTAGCACTGTCAGAAAATCAAACTGTATGGAAGTCTGACAAGCAAAGATTTAAGAAAGCCACATTAATCCAGATGGGTGGGAAGGGTGGAGACATGGAGTCAGGGTGGAGAGGCTAGGAAATGCTGTGTAGCAATGGAGAGGCAGCGGTGGGTTGTGTGAGGGTGGGCAGAATGGGTAGTCCAACATTCACATGTGATAGATAAAAAATGGAAGGGATACCTTGGGAGCAAGCAATCCTAGCCCCAGGCCAGACCACACAGCCCAAGTTTCCAGCACCAGGAAGATCAAACCCACCCACTCTGGGATTCACCACCAGGACAACAGCTGGAAGAGTGTCAGTCGCATACAGGAAATGAGCAAAGTGACTGGAAATGGGGCAAGTTCCAGGCAAACCTCCAGAAGCCAGGCAGTGGCACTGTCCTCTCTCCAAGACCTCTCCCCACACAGAGCCACAAAGTGATGAAGCAGGTTGCTCCACCTTGGCAAATACCTAAGGCTCTGCCCCATACAACTTTACAGGTGCGCTAAGACAAGGAGTCAAAGCAGCTCTACTTAATGCACAGAAACAAACACAGGGAGGCTGCCAAATTGAGGAGACAAAGATATACTGCCCAAATAAAAGAACAGAACAAAACCCCAGAAAAAGAACTAAACAAAACTGAGCTAGCCAACCTATCAGATGCAGAATTCAAAACACTAGTGATCAGGATGCTCAGAGAGCTCACTGAGTATGGCAACAACATAAAGGAAGAAATGAAGGTTACACTAAGAAATAAAGAAAAATCCACAGGGAACCAACAATGAAAAGCAGAAAGTCAGGATTCAAATCTACGATTTGGAATATAAGGAAGAAATAAGCATTCGACCAGAACAGAAAGAAGAAACAAGAATTCAAGGAAAAACAAGGATGGTACAGAAGCCTCTCGGACATCTCCAAATGTGCCAACATCTGAGTCATAGGGCTGCCAGAAGAATATAAAGATCAATAAATTGAAAATTTATTTTACAAAATAATGAAAGAAAACTTCCCTAATTCAATGAAGGAAATAGTCATGCAAATCCAGGAAGCACAGAGAGTCCCAAATAAGTTGGACCCAAAGAGGAACACACCAAGACACATCATAATTAAAATGCTAAAGGTTGAAGATAAAGAATCTCAAAAAGAGCAAGAGAAAAGCAGAGAGTTACCTACAAGGAGTTCCCATAAGACTATCAGCAGATTTCCCAAAAGAAACTTTGTGAACAAGAAAGGACTAGAAAGAAATATTCAAAGTGATGAAAAGCAAAGACCTAAAACCTAGATTACTCTGTCCAGAAAAGCTATCATTTAGAATGTATGGGCAGATAAAGTGCCTCCCAGACAAGGTAAAGCTAAAGGAGTTCATCATCATCAAGCTATTATTACATAAAATATTAAAGGGACTTATTTAAGAAAAAGAAGATCAAAACTATGAACATTAAAAGGACAAATTCACAGCTATCAACGACTGAATCTGAAAAAAAAATAAGCTAAGCAAACAACCAGAACAGGAACAGAATCACAGATATGGGGATCATTTGGAGGGTTATCAGCTGGGAGAGGGGAAGGATTAAGAACCATAACTGGAGTCTTGGCTGGTGTAGCTCAGTGAATTGAGTGAGGTCCTGCAAATCAAAGGGTGGCAGATTCAATTCCCAGTCACGGCACATGTCTAGGCTGCAGGCCAGGTCCCCAGTGAGGGATGTGTGAGAGGCAATTGCATATTGATGTTTCTCTCCCTCTTTCTCCTTCTGCTCCCTTCTCCCGCTAATAATAATAATAATAATAATAATAATAATAACAAAAAAAGAACCATAATTGGTTGGTACAAAATAGACAGGGAGATGTTAAGAATAGCATAGGAAATGGAGAAGCCAAAGAAGTTATGCACGACCCATGGACATGCACTAAGGGGTGGATTGCTAGAGGGAAGGGGGGTACTAGGCAGAGGGAGATAAGAGGGGAAAATTGGGACAAATGAAATAGCATAATCGATAAAATATACTTAAGAAAAAAGAAGCCAGCCTTTCCAATGAATGTTTGGTACCTTTCAGAACACAATCTTTTACAAACACATATCGGTAATCCACTAAAGTAAAACAATGCCCATTGTTTAATGTCTTATGGACTCACAATAGGCCTATTTTTGTTCCCTCAGTAAGATTTGACGTTGATTTCAATGACCATACTTTGTCTTTAGAGTCTGATTTTCTTGTTTAAGAAAAGTAATGCAAAGTAATAATGAAAAGGTAATACTAGAAAAAGTAAAATCCTATTCTGAGGCATGGCATAATCAGAGTTTTCACAAATATCTCTATCTCAGTAAGTCTTTTGGGGACAGTGGTGATGCTCTCCAGGTGGCTTCACTCTAGGGCTTCCCTCCATTCTTCAGAGAACTGTGAGACTAGTCCTCGGAAAGCATGTCTTACTCCTAATTATTTTCACAATTAATATAACTGGAGCTTTTCTTGATCACCTCCAAAATACTTTACAGCTTCATCTCAGTGTTAGTCTTACCTGACATTCCATTATCTGACATTGACTAACTCTTCCCTGTATTTTCTAAAGTCTGCCCTATTTCTTTTGCTGTGTGTTACCTATGAAATCCTTTGCCTTCTCCTCCCCATCTCCATGTGTCTAAACATTATCTTTAGTCCTAATTTAGTTTTTAAAAGTAAAAGGGTAGAATTTTTTAAGTGGTACTGTCTTCATAATCTACCTTTTATTTTCTGCTTTTCCTCTGCACTCCCACATCCCATTTCCCTATTGGTAATTGTTCCACCTTCCAAATAAACACATTGCATTCCAATTTCTTATCTTAGGGTTGACTTCTAGGGGAATATAATTGAAAGCTCTCGATTATCAAATAATTTCTACTTTCATAACTCTGCAAGTGAAAAAACAAGTGCACAATAGTAGAAGATTTAGCTCAGGACAGTTTGCTGTTACTATTGGTTTTTCTCTTTTTTAAACTCATTTTGCAGTGCCAATAACACATGAGTATATGTTTGCCTGTACATTCTAAATTCAGGCAAAAGAAGAACTGTTCCTATATTCTCAGCATTATATTCCTAGCACTCATCACAGTGCCTGGATCATACCTACTTCACAGAAGACCAATGTGCTGGCTGCCACATGGAATAAGCCGATAAGTTGGAGTTCTCATCTCCAATGACCTCAAATTCTAGTGGAGCAAACAATATGCTCACCAGTAGCCCAAAGTAGTAATCGCTAAGTTCTTTAAGACTTAGAGACTTTCTATGGACTGCTCTCGCTGTTATTACATCTACTGATGGGTAGGAAAAAAAAATAAACCAACTTTTGTTTGTCATATTATAATTTTACAGCATTTTCTCATATGTTTTTAATTGAGACCATCTCCATTCATATAGCTTTATATGTCTATATTTTTACCATTTGGTTTGTTATAGCACAGATTCATAAGTGGAAAAGTGTCCTGGGTCAGGGGAAAAGAAAATAAAAATCTGATGTTTAAAAAAAAAAAAGAAAGAAAGAAAGAAACATGGAATGGCATTTGTTAGTTTCTAATGAAAAAGGGTACAATGATAACCACCTAGTGATGCCCACATTCTCATCTCTGGAATCTGTGAATATGTTACCTTAGAGAGAAAAGGAAATTATAGTTTAGATGGAATTAAGGTTGTTGATCAAAGACTCTTAAAATAGGAAGATTATCCTGGATTATCAGGGTGGGCGCTATGTAATCACAAGAGTCCTCATAAATTAGAGAGGAAGACAAGGGAGTCAGTGTCAAGTCAGAGAGATGGCAGCATGAGAAGGACTTAACACTGACATGAGTGCTTTGAAGATGCATGAATGAGTCCATGAGCCAAGGAATGCAGGCAGCCTCTCAAAGCTGGAAAGGCAAGGAAAGAAATTCTCCTATGGAGCATCCAAAAAGGAAACAATCTTGATTTTAAGCTGTGAAACATGTCAAACTTTAGACCATGTAAGATAATCAGTTTTTGTAGTTTTAAGCAATAAGTCTGTGGAAAATTGTTATGGCAGCAAATAGAAAACTAATATATCTACTTTGTATCATCTCACAGAAAGGGTATGAGCGGGAATTGATCTTGTGGTCACCGATATATTTCTAGTATATCAAGAGCAGTGCCCAGTATACAGTAAGTATTCAAAAAATATATGATGGATGATTATTACTTTTACAGTTTCTTTTGAAGGAACTAAGAAATTAATAAATTTGGATTGATTCATTAATCTTTTTTGTCATACTCTACATAATGATTCTGAAAAAAAGGTAGCAAATAATAACTGCTAACATTTTATAACAAGACGTAGGCTGAACAGTATGCTTTTGCATAGCCCTCTTCTTTTAAAAAGGCAGAAGTCACTGGAGCGAGCCTACTTGCTTTGACAACACCAGAGTTTCACTCAATAGTGCTCCTTGCCAACGCTCTTCTTCCTTTCCTGCTGTCTCTACATAGCCTGGAAAGACTAGATGTTCAGCCTTTCATTCTCTAAAGTATTTTGGGCAGCTTTGCAGAACCAAGCTGACCAATAGATTCTAGCCAATACGAACAGAACAGAAATCTGCAGCAGCATATTTATTTGAAAGGGTAGGGATTAAGAATACATTGACCCTGACATTGCTAAGCTATAAACAAATGACAGCAATTTTCTAGTTCTGGATTTTCTGCTGTGTGAGAAAAAAGTGACCCCTATTTTCTTGTCACTGATAGAAATATTTTCTGCTACTTGCAGGCAAAAATCATTCCTAAACATTAGATGGGTATAGATTTAGTCGAGGTTAAAAGGGATAAATGTATGTAATATTATGAAAAAGCGAAAAATGGATGGGCCAAGTTCCCAAGGGGTTGCACTCCTAAAGCTTAGGTAGAAAGATTAACTTTATACGGGAAGGCAGAAAACATCTTTTTTGCTGAGACAGGAAGGGTAGCTGTGAGGATGCAACAGGTTCAAATACGAGGTATAGCAGCAGGACAACATGCTGAGAATCTTTTGCCTAAATAGATATGTTTTCTCTGTAAAGTAGGATACAGATTTATCTGCTTTGTGCGTGTGCAGGCACTGCCTTTTATCTGCAGGTGCTTGTTTGGTGAAGAGTTTGAGGGGTTTCAGGGAAATTACTGTCGGCAGTCACAGTTGAGGTGGCTAGAAACGGAAGCTGACTGCTGTCATAGAGAAAGATAGTTACACAGCACTGGAGACGCACCACGACCATGACGGTATGGGGATGGCTCAGAGGTGGGAGCTTTGCAGATGAGAGAGTTGACAGTGACAATCACACGTGCATGTCAGAAGAGTCTATGCTAATGAGGCAGCAAAGTAAAATAATAAAAAGGGCATTGGAGTAACATTGCAAACCTGTTTTCTTATCTTGGTTATTTCACTTATTAACTATATGGCCTTGTATGGTCTTCTCTGAGATTCAGTTTACAAAACATAAAGTGCTATCTGCAATGCATGGCAAAGAATTGATCTACAGTGATGAATGATATTAGTGATTTTATTATTACTCCTACTATTACTAGGCCCACATAGACAAGTAAGTGATCATCTAAGGTCACTATTAGATTTAGAGGTTTAGATAAGGGACTGTGGATGAGACAATAAACAAGCATAATTAAAGAGTAAGAGACATGTAACAACATCTGATAGGGTGAGAGTGAGATGTCAGAGTTGAATGTTTTATGTACGAACTATTTTGGGGTAAAACAAAATCTAGATGTTTCCCTAAGTGTGATTTGCTGGAGTCAATGTGAGGGGCCTTGGAGAAGCCATTAAATGTTGAGATCAAGGTATAAAATCAATTGTCAACATGAGTATTGAATTCCTCCAAGTCCAGGATCAAAGCCACAGTAAGTGTGGAGGCATGGCCAGTAGATTAACAAATAGTATTAATGAACAGGTGTGCAGAATAGCAAAATTACATGAGATGAAAAGAATGTGTTTGCATATAAAAGTAGAGGTGACAGGCAGGGTCCATAACAATGACTTGAGAAATTTCACTGTTCTCCCTCTGCTGGGGAACTGGAACATCATTAGTAAAGAATTAGGGTGTTTCCAAATCAAACACTCCCTTGAACAGGTTATTGAAGTTCTTGAGTCTCAGGTTCATCCATAAAAAGGGACTAGTAATGCATGATTCACAGAGTTACTCTCTTGTTACTTGATAAAATTTTTTTAAATGCTGAGTAGAACACCTCACATAAGCAGTATTTTTCATTATCCTCCAAAGGGAAGGCTAAAAATGCATGTGGTCCTGCGAAGAGTCGTTTCAGTGAAGATAAAGAGTGTCAGGAAAGAACCTCTATTCTACGGATTGTGCCATCACATCACCTGGGAAGAAATTCAGGGTCTGTTGTTGCCACTTCCTCCAGCAATCAGCTGGTTTTAAAACACTGGATCACAAGCAGAAGAAAACAAATGGAACTGCTTCTCAACTGTGAAGTCTTAAACACATTCCCAATCAGAATTTCTCAGTGAATTGCAATTGCATTTTTCACCTTTAGACATTTCATCAATATATTCTATTGTCTTTCCTTCTGAAAGACTTTCATCAGTAAGAAGGCAACCTTTTAGCTAGTTACAAGGGTGAATCAGACCACTGGCAATCAATGAATCACTCAGGCTTTGTAAATGACTGGCGAGTTTCATGGTCTCTGACCTTTACTGAACTATAGACATTTGTTAGGAAAATAATAAAACAAAGTCAAGCCTTTGTGAAGCTACTCTACTGCTAAACCTGATAAATCTAGCTAATATCACAATGATTATGAAAGTCAATAGAGCGAAGATGACAACTTTGTGTTAACTCTAATTAATATTACATTTAGTCATTAATTTTGATCCTCTTAATTGCGGCTTGGTTTTCAAGTCTGGATGCATCCTAGATTGTGGCCAGAAAACCAGAGGAACTATTCAAGGGGTTTTATGAAATAACAGGGGCTAGATTGTTCCACAGAATACAGAAGCCTTAAGAGATATTTAGACATCTTAGTTTTAATGCTCTGCTAGGACTGGAATTTGTTTTCCCACTATGACAGGTGAGGCATTATTCTCTATTTTACAAACAGCAAAATGACACATTTTGATTTCTACATGTTATGACTGTCAGTGGCACTTTTATTTTAAATCAAAGATAAAATTTTACTCGAGAAAGAAAACTAAATACTTGTTAGTTTAGATACAAGCAATTATTAAGTTATTTTTTGTTATTTTTCCCCAAGACATGCAGATCTCTGAGAAGGTTAACACTTTGTTAGTTTAACAATTACAAAAGCTATTTCAGACAGAACTTTAAAAAACACAGAATCCCCCAGCCCTGGGAATGTTTTTGGTCTTTGTAATTCAACTAACCTAGGGGAGAAAGAGAATAAATCAATTCTTCAGTGGATAGGAATGACAAAGCAAGTCACTCTTTCATGTGTTCATATTACTGGTTGTTAACACAGGGAGATTACAGAGAAGTACTCTGTATTTCAATATTACTTTGGGGGAATTACTTTTAAAAAATAGACTTTAGCTTTGTAATTTTTGCAAGGAAAATGTATCAAAAAATATAAAGTATTCCCATGTACCACAACACTTCCTTTAGTTTCCCCTATTATTATCCCAAATTAGTGTAGAACATTGTTCAAATCACTTAGTCAGTCATGTTAGCATGGTAGCTAGATATTAATAAGAAAGGAAGCAAAGGGAATCACTGTTAAGTGTGATAAACTGAGGAGCATAAGTCTCCTTGCTTCACCAGGAAGTTACAGCTTCACACATTCCCCAGGGGATCACAGCATTGCCCCTCCAAGGGAATTAATATCCCTCCCTTCCCCCAGGTAGAGGGCAGCTGCCCTCTCGTACAGAATTAGGGGGTAGGCGGAGCTAAGCACCTGTGCTGTAGAAGTCAAAAGGGCCCAGGAGGTGGTGCTTCTATGAGGCTTGGGCAATAGGAGCCAAAATGAGGACCATAGAGGCCTGTCAATCTAGCCTGGGGAAAGAAGGGGTTGGTTGGGAGATGGAACCATCAGAAGCCCACAAAACTTTGGGAAGTTGACTGGTTATTTCAAAAAAGCGCCTGATCTACCCTAAATATGAGGTCTGTCCAGAAGGTATCCAGCCAGGTAATATGAAAAATAGAGGCATTTATGGAAGAAGATACAAGAAACATTGTAGAACAATGATGCCTAAGTCCCCTTCAAAGTAGGCACCTTGGGACCCCACACAACTCTCCCAGCATCTTCTCCACTGATCAAAACTCTGCAAAATCCTTTGTTGGAATCACCATCAGCTGTGCAGTCATATTTTCCTAAATCTCATCGACGTCTGAAATCTCTTCCCTTTCAAAGGTGATTTTAGTTTTGGGAAAAGCCAGAAGTCACAGGGCACCAAATCTGGGCTGTACAAGGGGTCTGAGTCACCTGGGTGATTTGATATTTCATCAAAAAATTCTGCATGAATGTGATGCATGAGCAGGTACATTGCCATGATGAAACTGCCAGTCACCAGCTGCCCATAGCCGCAGCCTTCAGAATCATCTAAATAGTTCCTGAAGGGGAATGTTCAAGGTTAACTCAAAATTTGATGCTGATTCATTGCTTTACTTGCTCAGTCATATGCAATGAACACAGACTACACATGCTCACCCAAGGGCGTCTACAGCCTCCATTGACTAGGACAGTGAAGATGTCATTGTTCACACATGTGCATTCCAGTCCACTCTCCTTGGTTGCCAGGTTACATCAATGTCATGCAAACTATTCTTGTTGTATTAACAATGGCTGGACTTTTTCAGGACAGACCTCATATAATCCAGCTTAACAAAGAGGAGCTCTCTCTCTCTCTCACTCTCTCTCTCTGCCCCCTCTCCCTTCCTCCTTCCCCCCAATACATGCTCACCCTGTTCATTTGTGTATTCTCTCCATAGCAACAATGCATGTCTAGCAACACACAGACTCCTGGGTACAGCAGCTCAGCTGGAACAGCAATAAGCTATCTGGATGGGGGCTGAGACGGCCAAGCAGCTGCCTATGGGCTCCAAAGGACTAAGCTCTAATAAGAAACTGAAACTTTGAACACTGGCCTTTGTTTTGTTCTTGCTGACAACATTCTTGGACTTTTTCCATAGTGGGATGGACAGAGATGGGACACAGGGGCAGTCTTCTATTTCCACCTGAATAAATCTTGCCATACCACAGTCTCCTATGTGTGGGTCCATGAAATGCATTTTCTGTGATCCCATAAAAGAGCCCCACTTCCACCGGCAATGTTATGAATATATTATTAACTAAACTCCATAGTCTAAATTAAGGTTCATTCTTTATGTCGCACATTCTATGGGTTTTGACAAATGTATAGTGACATATCTCACATAAGAGTATTGAACAGAGCCCTGGCTGGTGTGGCTCAGTGGATTGAGCGCGGGCCTGTGAACCAAGGGATCGCGGTTCGATTCCCAGTCAGGGCACATGCCTGGGTTGCAGGCCAGTTCCCAGCATGGGACACATAGGAGGCAACCATACATTGCTATTTCTCTCCTTCTCCCTCTCTCCTACCCTCCCCCTCTAAAAATAAATAAATAAATAAATAAATATTTAGGGGGAAAAAAAAAGAGTATTGAACAGAATAGTTTCATTGCTCTAAAAATCCCTAGTGTTCCACCTCATCTTCCTTCCCGTCTTCTCCCACCAGATCTTGGTCAACAACTGATCTTTTTACTGTCTCCTTATTTAGCCTTTTCCAGAATGTCAAATAGCTGAAATAATATAATTTTTAGTTATCAGATTGGCTTTTTTCACTTAGCATTAAGAATTTAACATTCTGTTATATCTTTTTGTGATTTGGTTGTTCACTTCTTTTTATTGCTAAATAATATTCCATTGTCTGGATGTATCACATTTTGTTTATCCATTCACTATTGAAAGGCATATAGGTTGCTTCCAAGTTTTTGCCATTGTAAAGCTGTTATAACCATTAATGTGCAGATTTTTATGTGGATGTAAGTTTTCAACTCATGGTTAAATACCATGGAGCATGACTGGTGGATCATATGGCAAAGGTATTGTCAGAAACTGACAAATTGTCTTCCAAAGAGGCTGTATCATTTTGGAATTCCCACCAGAAATGAGTGAGACTTGCAATTGCTCCATATTCTCACTACCATTTGGTGTTGTGTTTTGGGTTTTTGCCATTCTAAAAGGTGTATAGTGGTGTCTCATTGTTTTAATTTGCAATTTCCTAATTATGTATGATTTTGAGCATCTTTTCATATGTTTATTTGTCATCTATCTTCTTTGGTGAAACATCTATTCAGACATTTTGCCCATCTTTCAAATGAGGATAATATTTAATGCCTCAGACATAGGCAAAGGCAAGTCTATTGATGTCCAGGCCAGCAAGGTTTGACTACAATTAGATGATGGAGTATTGAATAAAATAAAATAGAATTAATAAAATAGAGGCTGCTTAGAAGAGGCATCTGACCAGAGAAGGCATCCCTAAGGAGGGGCTATTTAAACCAAACCTAGAGGAGGGATCACGCTTGGGAAGATGGTAGTGATGTGTAGAAATTTTGGTTGCCAGAAGGTTTTCCAAAATGATCACGACAAAGTCGTTAGGTAGGAATGAACTTGTTGGAATTGAGAAAAACAAGGAAGTCCAGAATGCGATGAGTTTACTGAGTGATTAGGGATCATTTCTCTAGTGGCACATTGCCCAACTGCTCTTTCTCTTTCAAGGAAAAAACAACTCAAACCAACAAAATACATAGAAAATTTCCAGTGCAAAACAATCTTCTCATACTACTACTAAATTAAAACTTCAAAGGAACTAAGCAATGAAAAGTTTGCAGTACTACTTTCCCAGAGGCAATTCAATATTAAAACAATAAATACTAAACCATAAAATGAGTATATGGAGGTCTAACCAAATTGTAATGTTTCCCTTGATGACTATTATGGCAGACACTAAAATATTACCCAACATCTATTTCCAACCTTATTTTATGTTACTATCACCTTGAATTTGTTGAAGACAGCGGGGTCCCAGATTACTACTTCAGTACCCCTTGTGGCTAGGAATAACCATATGACACAGATAAATATCAGTAAGAAGTCAGCCAAATTCTCATTGGAAGTTGAGGGAAATCTGATGATTTCCTGATGAAAGAGCAAGGAACAGAAGTGACTGCCTCCACTTCCACTCCTTCTTCTCCCTTGAGGATTTTCATGATGGGTCTATCTACAGCTTCTGTCCTTCGATCACTAGGCAACCAGCCAGGTGCCCTGACAACATCACCATGTAGCTCAACCTGCACAAGTAATGGCACATCTCCTGAATTCTTGTTTAGGGGCATCACGCTCCCTGATTTCAAGCTATATTACAAAAGCTGTAGTCATTAAAACAATATAGTATTGGCATAAAAACACGCACAGAGATAAATGGAACAGAATAGAGTAGACAGAAATAAACCCATGTATACATGGTCACTTTATTTACAACAAGGAGGTGAGAATAGACAATGGGGAAAAGATAATCTCTTCAATAGTGTGAGGAGAACTAGACAGCCACATGCAAAAGAATGAAACTAGACTGCTATCTTACACCATACACAAAAATTAACACAAAATGGACTGAAGACTTGCATGTAAGACCTGAAGCCATAAAATTCCTAGAAGGAAACACAGGTGGTAAGCTCCTTGACATCAGTATTGGCAAAAATTCTTTTGGATCTAAGTCCAAAAGCAAAGGCAACAAAAGCAAAAATAAACTAGTGGGACTGCCTCAAACTAAAAAGCTTCTGCGTAGCAAAGGAAACACTCAACAACATAAAAAGGCAACCTACTGAATGGGAGAAAACATTTGCAAATCATATACCTGATAAGGGCTAATGTAGAAATTATTGGATATATAAAAGAACTCATACAAATCAATAGCAGAAAAACAAATAATCCCATTTTAAAATGGGCAGAGTACCTGAATAAACCTTTTTTTTTTTTTTAAAGAACACATACAGATGACCAGCCAGCTCATGAAGAGATGTGAACATCACTTGAGCATCAGGAAAATGCCAATTAAAACCAGAATAAAATATCACCTCATACATGTTAGAATAGCTATTACCAAGAAGACAAGAAATAACAAGTGTTAGAATGTGGAGAAAATGAACCCTCCTACACTGTTGGTGGGAAGGCAAATTGGTGCTGCCACTACAGAAAATAGTGTGGAGGTTCCTCAAAAAATTAAAAATAGAACAACCATATGATAAATACCATTTCTGGGTATTTGGTCAAAGACAATGAAAACCCTAATTTGAAAAGATATATGAACCCTCATATTCACTCAGCATTACTCATGATGGCCAAGATATAGAAACAACCTAAGTGCCCATTGATGAATGAATGGATAAAGAAAATGTGGTATATAAATATATAATAAAATCCCACTCAGCCATATAAAGAATGAAATATTGCCATTTGTGGCAATATGGATGAAATTTGAGGGCATTATGTTAAGTGAAACAAGTCAGACAGAGAAAGGTAAATACTGTACCATTTTCTTATATGTAGACTCTAACAAAACAAAACAAACAAATCAAAAGGAAACAAAACTAAACAGAAAAGCCAAGTTCATAGATTCAGAGAACAGACTGATGATTGCCAGAGGAGAGGGAAGATGAGAAGGGATGGGCAACAGGAGTGAAGGGGGTCAAAGGTACAAGTTTCTAGTTATAAAATAAATAAGCTTTGGGGTTGTAAGATACAGCATGATGACTATAGTTAATAATACTGTACTGCACATTTGAAAGTAGCTAAGAGAGTAAATCTTAAAAGTTCTCATCATAAGAAAAAAGATCTACCTATGTATGGTGACAGATAGTAACTAAGCTTATTCTGGTGATCATTTTCCAAGGTAAACAAATATCAAATTATTATGTCATACATGTGAAACTAATATAATGTGATGTGTCACCTATACCCCAATACAAATGGCTAGGTATGCAATTTTTATTCTTTCAGAAAGTTGTTTCAAGGAAAACACTGACAGATTGTTAAGAGACTAAGTCAAAGGGAACCTGCTATTAAAGTTTCTTAAACAGTGTGTGCTTCTGTTCATTTTGGAAACTGTAACTTGAGAAAATAGTTGTGGACAGTCATCATAGCTGTGAAATACTTTTCTTGAGTTAGTTTCCCTATTTTCATGGCATAATTGCAATCCCCTGTGTACCTAAAAACCTCATAACCATCTGCATTTCAAAGGAACCTGAGAGACCTGCAATCGGCCAGCAAAAGTGCACACACTATTCCAAATGGAATTTGATAGCAAAAGGTCTTTAAATGAAGGCAATAATTGTGTTACAATAATTTTAAGATAATTATATCATGTTTTACATGCTATTCTGTAACATGTATTTTAAAAGGCTGGCATCTCCTTAACCATTGATACTCTTCTATGGCATTTCCTATGAGTGTGTAAATGCAATTAATAATAATATGAGCTGGTATTCTTAAGATTTTCTCCTGTTGCTTTTACATCATTGATACCAATGTCAATATATGTTTTGAGAATTTTGTTAATGGTGTATCATCAAGTAAATTACAAATTTCAAATACACAGCAGTATTTTCTATTACTATATAGAATACGAAGAGAACACAAAATATCTATACTCTTATCCAGACAACCTGGACAAGTATTATACAATTTCAGCATTCAAATCAACTCATCAAGTATGCTACACAGCCTACTGCATTTAGGTATCTTCTAGTTTTTCACTCTTAGGGAGACTTCCATTATGCCTTGTATAAAAGAGAAGCTTCTCCTTATTTCTTACCTAATTCATCTTCAGAGAACCTAAAGTTAGTGTGCATGTGTGTGTGTTTCTGTATCTATTGTCTACCATCCTTCTTGAATATAAGACTTTGTTTATTTTTGCTACATACTCAGGACCATGAACAGGGCTGGGTGTATAGTAGCTGCTCATTAAATGCTCACTGAAATAACTGATGAATGCATGTTACTAATTTCTTCTCTGAACAAAACATTCAATAATGATACTTAAGTATATATTAATTATGGCTTATTCACTTAACATTCATGCAAAATGTAGACACCATATGGTCTCATTAGCAATTGTTCCTAAATTCTCCTTTCTCATGTGTGATATCATAGCTTACTTTGGACAACACAATAAGCACTTTTAGTTGTCAGATTAAATGCTTTTTCATAATTACATTGGTAACACACTTATTGACCCCATGGTTCAAGAAACAAAGATTATGCTCCTTGTGTTTTATTCTAATACAATGCAATTTAGCAAGGACTATATAATTATTATACAGGATTATATTTGCAAAGTTCATAAAGACTGAAATAATACTTACTGACACAATAATTAAGCCAGGTAGAAAATAATCATATTCATTCTTTCTTGTTTTTTTTTGTAAGGATAATCCAGTACAATACTTGAATTATGCATAATATTAAGGAAAAACAGGATTAACAAAATGTTTCTGGTGAATGCATTTAATCTCCTCCTCAAAGCTAAAATGACTATAGGATGCCAATCACAAGAGTGTGTCTCCATACAGAGGGATGGAAACCCCATTTGGTACTGAACATTTAGCAGAATGTAAAATAAAATAGGAGAAACCATAACTCATTCATTGAGAGAAATTTTACATAGTCACACCTGAGCTTTTCCTCTACTTTTTCATTCCTGACCCACAAGATTGCACCAAGTTCTAGGTCAGAGGCCAAGGCACTTTTAGTCAAGTCTGATCTTGTGCCTTGGACTTTACCGCTTCCCCTTGAATTGATTCAAGTTTTGCAACTTACATTGATTCTTTCCAATTGATAGGTAAGTGTTTTGACCATTTCCTAGTTTTTTGTAAAGCAAGTAGTGTTTTTATATTTTGCCTGCTTTTAAATTTTATTTACTATTTAGTATGTCTGATTCTTTCAGAGATGACAATGGAGGTTGAAATATTTTTGCTCTTATATTTAACCATGGAATCATGAGACTCATTTAATTTAAATTAATACTTTAAAACAAAACAAATACATTGAGAGTGCAGTGGTTTATTGTGATTGGTTCTATACCCATATCTCTATCTGTATTTAACATAAATTGAAAGCATTCTCTATATAGAGGCAAATAAAATCCCCATGAAAATGAACCCCTTCGAGCACTTTAAAACTCATTTTTGTTGTCTGTGTGGTTTTGTTAATTTAGTTATTGTGTGCTGTGAGGTGAGAGCAAGGGTTCTAGTTTATTACAGATAAGTATCTCACCAAATAACACATTGCACATATTCTTTTTATTCGCAGAAATAAAATATCCAATTAGATGTAATTATCACTTCATATTGTGCCTTTGAAATGCTTTTTAAGAGATCAGAAACATTTCCTTTTTAACTTCAAAACTACTACACTGGGTAGCAGAGTTCGTATGTATTTATCTAATTTCCCTTAAATGTAGCTCTCTTAAATGTTGCTCGAATAATTAGATTCAAGTGTAAAAAGGCATTCAATTATTAAATTTAAAGACGAAAAACATAAGTCATCATTTTATTTAATGACTGATAAAAATAGCAACGTCGGTCCGTGTCACCGACATCAGGACCCCCTTCGGGTCTCACCTCTCACGTTCCACGACCTGGTGGCACACACAGAAGCGCCGACAGGATAGTGCAGATTAAAAATTAGAGGAGGTGGAAACACTGAAGTGCAACTGAAGCACACAATTCTATGAGTTTGTCTTTCTCTTTCTATTTTTTACAGAGTTCTGAATACAGAAAAAAAAAAACTTCACTATAGAAAAGCCACAGTGCACGGGCCGTGAAAACCCGCACTTCTTCCCGGGACCTGATGCAGGGAACAGTAGGGGGAGCAGTGGACAGGGGCGACCAAACTGCACGCACAGTTTAGAAGTCCTTCCAGTTCTGACAAGGCTGCCTGCCAAATCAGATGTTCAGTGGAGAACAGCATCCAGTGAAACTTTCCATGTGTGTGTGAGTCTGTGTGTGTGTGTGTAAAAGTATATACACACTTTTGAGGGACCTGAGCAACTGAAAAGACAGAGTTGGCATTTACTGTGACAGAAAAGATAGATGACAGTTTGTGGGCGTGGTGGCCAGAAATCATTTTGTATTTTAGTTTGGTGTGGTATTAGACATCTGAGTAGAGGTGTCAAATAGGCATTTTAGTAAAGAGTGTTTCAGGGAAGTGGTTACAAATATATTAATTCGAGAGCATTCGTCAGAGGTATGGTATTTAAAGCTGTAAAAACACAAATGAATATGTTATTCAAAGAAGGAAAGAATAATCCAATGTATAAAATGATGCTGATGAGTCAAAATAAGATTATAACTGAGAAATGTGTGTTAGTCTTAGTGATTTGGAAGTCAGTGCTGACATTGACAGGGGTTAGTTAGGTCAGATGACCTATGGGGATGAGGTCCAAATTAGAGGTCAGGAGAGGTGGCGGGTAGGAACTGATGTATATACCACTTTTAAAATAGATCAGAGAAATCTGACTATAGCTAAATGAGTATGTGGGATTAAGACAGATGTTCATATTTCTGTTTGCATATTGGTAAGAAAAATAATAAGTAGAAGAAGAGAGATCATTCTTGCAGTGATGTGTTAAAGAAAGAATAAGAAATTGAGTCTTAATGGATTCACCAAGCTGATTTTGATATTTACCTATTTCAATCTGAAGAAATGCTGAAGACAAACAAACTTTTAAAAATTATAACAAGTTTCTGAATATTTGCATTTATGGAAAAGAGCATGAGCTTTGGGGTCCAAAATAGCCCTTATTAGAATCATAGCCATGTTCCTTATTAATTGTGTGTCCTGGGCAAAATGTAGGTAGGAGAGTGAACAATTAAATAAGGAGACAGTGGCCAGCCAAAACCAGATTAGAGAGTTCATCTTTAGTAACTGGAAAAAAGAATATGTAGGAATAAAAGCAAATTGGTCTCTAAAGCTTGCAGTAGGATGATACAATGTTCTCTTAATTTCAGTGGCTATTTAATATTCCATTTTATGCTTGATTTTTAAAAATTAATTTGATACTTTTTACTCTTTTAAGAATGCTGTATTGAATAGCCTTCTATCTAAAATTTTATCAGCTCTTTGATAATTTTATTAGGATAAACTACTAGAAATTACAGAGTAAGAAAGTGTGTATATAAATATAACTTTTTATACAAAGTTAAAAGGTTCAAGAAAAAATTGAACTAGATTTTATTCTCACCAACAATGAATAAATGTCTTTTCCAAGAACCCTTACAATGATCATCATCATTAAAAAGCTACTTCTATAAATATTTAACCATTTAAAAATATTTTGGATGTTTCCTAAATTGAAAATGGGATGAAATTCCTAAAGCTTCTTCCCAGAAAAATAAGGATGCATCCAAAAAACTGTATTCCACATGAGAAGGTTCTAAATGACCTTGTTTTTAGTCTATCTTTTCTCATTTTTCTATATTAACATACCATAATGAAAATAAAATAAAATGTAAAGTAATTTAAAAAGTCACTGCTATTTGACATCATTAATGTGAAATTGAAGACAAATACATAGAAAAGAATAAAGAGTTTGCAATTCATTTGCTATCCACTAAGTCATTATAAGACCCATGGCAATAATCCTGGAAAAGAAAATTTGTTGTTTGACCTGTGTTTCAGTTTCACAGTGGCATGCTTAAGTTACTGGTCTGCTTGCACCGGTAGAGGACTCATCAGAAGGTAAAGACAACACTGGTTTTTGTACATGTATATAGTTAATTAGAATTAGAATTATGCATGGTTTCAGTTACCTCAAGCACTTGAATAAACTAAAAAAAAAAAAAAAATCTTACAAAACAGCTGCCTGTGCATGTACAGATACAGTGCTTTATAGTTTTCCAAATAGAGACACAGCTGTTCTGGTGACTTGTGATCTAGGAGGTGGTGTGGGAGGAATGAATTGCTAGGCAGTGTTAAATATTTGGAACTTAGTGATTATAATATCTTTAGATAGGGGTACTCAAGAGAGTACTATAAAAGGTTAAGTTGTAGCATAAAAATTGGTAATGTTGAAGTTAAAATATTGTACTTTTCAAGGCATATCATGAGAAAAATGTGTCCCAAGTAAGGTGATACTTTGCTGAGCATGTTATTTTCTTAGAAGAAAAAATAAAATGTGAAAATCTAGATAAAATGTACTTTCAAGCAACATGGGAAAAAAGGTCTGATTTTTTCTTTGGACTTCTAAAACAATTATTCTTCCTCTATACTTCATAATCCATCATCTAACACCATCTTCATATTTATAGCATTTTACTGTACAATTACTAAATATTGTGGGCCCTATAATATGTTTTGCATAAAATATGGATTTTTTTTTCCTGCAAACAAAAAGGATAGTAATCAGACACATATTTCAGACACACTGTGGTCTAACACAGGAGGACTCATTACCATTACTTGATCGAGATAAAATTAAGGGTCCTTGATTAATGACTAAAATACAGCTACTAAAATAAGTATTATATAATCAGTGAAATTTTATTTTTTCTCAGATGTCAGCACCCTCCATCTAGTAACTACCAGGAACATACATATAATTGAACAAGTTGGGTTTATTACTCATTGTAACAAAGAAATGAAAAAGAGGTAGTATGATATTGTGATTAGTAATAAGAAATATGTATTTGGTCTTCCTTTCTGGCACATAGCTCCTAATACCCCTGGAATATCCTAAGTGATAAAAAAGATAAGAGTATCTTCATATTCATAACAAGCCCCTTTCAATCACACCTGAGTTTATGTTAATGAGGTGACTTTTGGACCTCATTTAAGGGCAGGGATTGTTTGCCATTAGAAACCAACTCTGTGACTGGAGGATTGAAAATTTCAGTCCCACCTCCTGACCTCCAGGGAGGGGAGAGGACTAGAGGATGAATCTTCATCACCAACGGTCAATAATTTAACCAATCAGGCATAGGTAATGAAGCCTTTAGAAAAATCCAAAAGGATGGGTTCAAAGAGTTTCTGGGTTGGTGTACAGGTGGAGATGTGGGTAAATTTAGGAGAGAGCTTAGAAGACCTGTGCCTTTCCCCCATTCCTTGCCCTGTACATCTCTTCCATTTGGCTATTTCTTAGTTACATCCTTTTACAATAAACTCATAATCTACTAAATCAAAGGTTTCTCAGAGTTCTTTGAGCCAGCCCAGCAAATTAATCAAACCTAACGAGAGTGGTCATTGGAACTTCTAATATATATCACAGGAGATGAACTGGACATGCAAGATCTGGACATGCACCTGGCATCTGGGGTGGGGAGGAGTGGGCATTCTTATAGGACTGAGCCTTTAACCTGTGGGATCTGACACTGTCTCTAGGTGGATCATGCCAGAATTGAGTTGCAGCTGGTAGTGAATTATTATTGCTAGTCAGTGTCAGGAAAGAACCCACACATAAAATGGAATCAAAATCATTAGGCAGCCTGGTGGGGATACAGACACACTAGCATCTTCGATTTTTCTTTTCACAGATTTTTTTTTAACAGAATACATCAGTTAGAATCCCAAGAATTGCAGAAATTACTGGAAAAACAGAAAAAAAAAACAGTTTCTCTTTAATTGGGTTGCTAAATTTTGAGGATGTGGTTCAAATACTTTTCATGGAAAGACAACTTTCCTACTGTGGAAGCCGACAAAGAGGAAAGGCTAGACGCACACACACACACATATATATGTATACACCCACATCATATATAATACATATATTAAAATGCTAACTGAACTGACTGAATCTAGAGGTATTGCTTGATCTCCTATGTCCAAATATGCCTGAAGATTTTCATGCTTGAAGGTCATAAATGCTTTTGAATAATGAGAGTCAAAAATTCCCTTATTTCTTTAAGATACTTTGACTTGATACAATTGAAAGATCCCAGTCAAGTTCAAGCTGGCTGAGGCCAATGATTAAAGAGGCAGGAGAGTCATTATAGTTTTCCTTTAATAATTCAATCAAACCTGCACTGTAGGCTCATTTAGGGGAGGATTTATTTCCATTGAAACCCTATAGTCCAAATATATGTAGAACCTCCAGATATTTTAACCACTGCTGTCCTATTATGTTTTTCTAGTACTTGTATTCTGATGCTCTGCCACTTGATGCCCACCCCTCATTTGCGAGTAAGTAAGGGCAGAATCTACCTCTAACAGATGCCTTGCAGTTCCCCTTGTATCAGTAATGTCTTATTCTTTTTCACCATAGTTTTCAGAGGAGTATTTAATCCTCAAAGACTTCTGCAAGCAGTCAAAAGATTTGAGCTGGTTGCTGAGAAGTCAATTCCATTTCCCCAATTTAATTAGGAACATTTCCAAAAATATTGCTCATTTTTCAAGTGTCCATAAATTCCAGGTTGTTCATACATATATTGCATATTTTTTGACTAAGCCTATTGGTCACCTGATGTGTTGGCTCGGTTGCCGTCAGACAGATCCTTGGATTGCATGGTACCAAAGGAAAACTGAAGCCGAACAGTGAAGTGGTAAAAATATTTTATTCAGGACTATCATCAGAGGGGAAAAGAGACCTCAGTACAGAACAGAGCTCAGTTCCAAATTTAAAAAGGGCTGTCAGAATTTAGAGCCAAGAAGCTGAGTGGGGGTTAGTGCATGAAAAATTACTAAAAGGAAACATCAGAGTTACGGGGAACACTGGCTAAACCAACCTAAAAGGTTTCTTGCTGAAGATATGCCAGGCTGGTCACATATCACCTGAGGGATGGTGGGGGGTGAAAAACCCAATCAGCTATCAAGGGTGGAGTGTTCTGGTTAAACTGACTTAGCAAGCTTCTTGCTAAAACTGGATTTTATAAGAAAGTAACCTTTGGTCAAGTAATTATAATGAGCCTTCCTATGTTAGACCCAGAGCGTCTCTGAAATATGTATCTGATCACTATGTCTTTTGTTCAGAGAAAAACTAATGCATATTTTATATAAAATGTGTTATAAACACCACAGTATTTAGTATACAGTAAAATGCTATCGATGTGAAGATGCTGTTAGATGATGGACTATAAAATACAGAGGAAGGTTAATTTTTTCAATCAAAAGAGAAAGCAATGACCTGATTATTTTTCAATATGATTCAACATACCTATTATCTAGACTTTTACATTATATTTTTTCCTTCTAAACAAATAACAGAGTGGAAAATCTTTCAAAACTTCAAATCTTTGGTATTTTGAAAATCCCAACAGACTGCCAATGAACTCACAGATGTAGTCTGGGCAATTAAAGTTATTAATGTGTTTTTGAAGAATTTCACTACTGTTAATTTTAATGGCTTAACTTGACCTAACTGAAATATGATTTGCCTGAAAGAAAAAAAGGCTTTGAGCTTTGATCCTTACTAGAAATAAATTATCAAATCCTTCCATTCTGCATTAAAAATATTTACCTCTAAAATCTACATTATAAACATCTGTTTTGAGCATTTATTATTTTTAATGAGGTTACTATCTGTTGTAATTCTAAACCAATGATTTAAAAAATGCTAATCCTTTTAAATGCATTGAGGAAATCTTGAGGACCTAAATATTTGAGTATTGCATTCTCATAGAAACAGTATTATTATCCTTGTATAACATCAAAATGATCACAGTCTTGACAATGCAATATATTTTAATTACACTACTTAATTAGGAACATCTTATAATGAACAGCAGCCATATGACAAGATTAAGGGGAAATAATTATTGTCAGTGAATAAGTACTTTGTCGATATGAACACAGTTGTAAGTAATTTATGATTAATATTAAGAAACAATTGCGGTGTAGCAAAGAAGTCTGTTAATAAAAAAACATCTTCTGTGGAGTTGACATAAATTTGTATTTTGGGAGGAAATTCCATAGCTCTGCCTATATGCCCAGTTATTGAACAATGCCAAGTACTTCTTCTGATGACTGTTGATTCAAACAAAATGCCCAAACAAAGTGAGTGTGACAAAGTTGTTTTTGATCACTGACAGTATTTCCATATTTCAAGTTCACCTTGAAAGCTGGTTTGGCCAACACATTTAATATGATAGTTCTCAGGCTGCTACTTCTGAAAAATTGGTTGCTTTTGATTTTCTACTAAAATTCAGCAAATGGTAAGGAATAGAAACTTTTAGCCCAGTCTAGGAAAGAAGGAGTATAAACATATGTGAGAAAGTTTTTAATATATTTTCTTGAAAATTTAAGAAGTCACAGCATAATTATGTCTGTTAGATGATTGTAGAAATTTTACAGCTCAAGATCTCAATAACAAGAATTAATGGATTTTTGTTTTTATGATTCCGTAATTAGGTAACTCAGCTAGCATCACATCCCATGCTGCTTCTTCCTTTCCCATTATCAAATAGTGTCTTCTGTTCATAATTTATCATATTAGACTTGCTTTGACCTAGGCTGACCATGTACTTTGTGACATTCTTTTTTACCTTGGCTAAGAACAGGCCAATTCTCTCTAAGGGGCTCTTAGTTCCAATTTCCCAGGTCAGATATGATGAGTCCTGATACCATTTTGTTAGAATTAGTGAGTGCATTATATAAATCACTTTTTAAAGCATAAACTCTGTACTTTCTGTCCCTTTACAGTGGCTGAAAAATGGTGGTGCTTGGACATCACTGGGTGAAGAAGATAATATAACTTTCCCCTGGCCCTGCACTAGTCTGTGCTGGTGGTTACATAACGGAGAAATAAACTTCCAAGTTATTTAATCAGCATTATTTGCAGGGTTGGGAAAGATAGTTTAAGAATTTTCCATACTTAATTCAGCTATGTCTGCTTAGAAGTGAGACACTGACATAATAACAACCATGACAACTAAAATGTGTACCCTTGGCTTCAGTATGAAGGAATAGGTGAAAAGCATGCCAAAGCTGGTGACCTCTAAGTAATGAGATAAAGCCATCAAGTGCCGGGGGGAAGCCATGCTGCAAAACTACCCTCTGCAGTAACCTCAAAGACATGTGTGGTCACAGCAGATAGAGCCTATTGCTTTGAGGAAAGGGTTCCAGGGATGTCCGACCCACAGGCCGTGGGCTACATGTGGCCCAGAATGGCTATCAATGTGGCCCAACACAAAATCATAAATGTACTTAAAACCTTTTTTTTTTTTTTTTTTTTGCTCATCAGTTTTCATTAGTGTTTGTGTATTTAATGGGTGGTCCAAGACAACTCTCCTTCTTCCAGTGTGGCCCAGAAACACCAAAAGTTTGAAGACTCCTGGATGATGGCAGGGGAGATGGAAGGAAATCAAGCTTCCTCAAGGGAGAATCACTCTGCCTATACTCATATGACTAAGAGCCTTACAATGCATGATCATTAGGCTACTCTACTTATGATCACCTTTATTCCATAAATACTTTAAAAATATTACTTAGATTTCATCAAACTTCACTATCACAATAACACCTTGAAGCATTCAGAGAAAGTAATATTCTTATTACACAAATGCAGTTACAATTGGCCAAAGTCACAGGTCCAACCAATGTTCTATTCATGGTAAGACTGAAATCTCATGTAACATCACAGGAGACCAAGGAACCCACCTTCAGCAAAGCAGGTGTGGTTGTGGGCTTATGACTGAATGTGTTATATCACATTCTACTCCATCTGGTAGCTTCCAGCCTGATAAAGCACTGGGATGGTTTGCTGAAAGCCCAGCTTACTTGACCTCTCCAGGGATATATTCTGAAAGGATGAGGTACTAGCTGCCAAGACATTGACTAAACATTAATTCATTTTTTACCTCCAACAGAAATAATATACTTGCATCTAGAAACCAAGGGTGGAAGCTGGAGTGGTGTTATTATCATCTCTGATGACTCAGAGGGGGATTTTATGTTTTCTGTCTCCACAACTTTGGACTCTGTAGGGTAAGAAATCTTGATCTCTAAAAGAAAACTACTTTCACCAGGGGCAAATAAAGTATCTTATTTAATTATAAGATGCAGCTACTTCCTGAGCATAAAGGGCTCCTTGTTTCCAAAGACCTTAAGACAAGAAGAGGAATCATTCTCTAGGCAGGGTAATGAACCCTGATAATTATAGGGCTGCTGTTACATAATAGGGCACAGGAAGAAATAATTGTTGAATTCAGTTGTTTCAATTGAATACTCAATTGAATACCTTGGCCAACCCTGACTATAAATTCATAGCAGTGACAGCCATGTTCTGAGAAAAGCAGAGTGACTATGGCCCAGGCTCCTCCGAGAACAGGGTCTAAGAAACTTTACTGTGCAGTACACTAAGGACACAAAGACAGTAGTTGAGAGTGTTGGCAAGCCAGAATGGACAGTGGAGGAGGGAGATAAGAAGCATCATTTTTAGCCCTAAGACAACCTGTATTTTGTCCAATTAATGTCTGACTTGTATGATTCCCCTTAGGAAGAAAGGTCATTTACATTCTAGAGGAGCTGCCCTCTGGATGAAAGTGGATCAGAATGCCACCAGAGGTGGATTGTAGTATACACGGAGATTCACTACCCGGACCTTTCATGCACAGGCTTGCTGCCCACATGCAGTTACTGCAGTCAGCAGACCGCCTCCAATTGCCAGATCTTTTAGGGTACCCCTCAAATGCAGAAAGCTGCTTTGTTTTGGGGAAGCCAGTCACTGAGGGAGGTCAGGATAGGTAAGCCTAGACATTTCAGCCTTCTGCAGGACATACTGACAGGCGATACCCCGTGCAGAGCACCCCATCAAACTAGTCATGACATTGACAGCCCCGCATTACAATGAAACTTATCCTCTGCCCAGTCGTGTTTCACTCACCCTCCCTTCACAGACATCATTCCCTAACAAACATTTTGTTCCTTAAACTGCGTCTCACTGTGAGCATCTGGAGAACTCAATTTGCAATGCATGACTAATAACATTTCTTATTTTTCGTCAACTAATCCTCACAGTTTTCCTAATGTGTAAAAGTTGCTAAGAAAACAACATAAACAAACCTTGGAAGAATTGTCATTAGTGATTCTTTTCCTCTCATACTCCACATATAATATTTTGTTTGCTACCTCTTCAAAGTTACCAGAATCTAACCACTCACAATTGTCTCCAAAACTATCACACCGGGCTTGCCTAGAGTATTGCATTAGCTAACTAGTTTCTCTTCACTGACCCCTCCATATCTTAATAATGACAAGAATCATCAGATCACAGTATAAAAAGTGATCTTGTCACTTTTTAGCTGAAAACCCTACAATGTTTTTCCATATTACTCAAAGTTAAAATTGACATAATTAAAAAGCTGGACAATGCTCCATATGATTTGTTCTTTCATTATTGGCGTAGTCGCTCTCAGGATTTTAATTCTGTATAAATGCAACTGCACTTGTAACGAAAGTCAAACTACCCACATAGATGCATCAATTTTATAGAGAATGGGAGGAATATAGATATAAAGATTAGATATAGAAAGAGATATTTGTAATGCATTGGCTAAGCTTCAGAATCTGACCCCTCATCACCCCAAAAGCAAAAATTATAATTCTTTATTTCTCAGTTATTACTTTTTCAATAGTCCTTACTTTCCAGGTTAAAATTCTTGTAGCTACCTTAGAATTAAAATGGTGTCTAAAAGATTTTGTAAAAGTACATAAGTCCCAGAAGTTAAATGCCACCTGAAACTCATAATACAACTTAATATCATATCCAGAATTAAATTCAAAGTTGAAGAATTTCCATTTTAGGCAATACTGTCTTCAGGCACCCAGCCCAAATTAACAATAGATTGGCACAAATGAATTATCTGTTCAGAAAAACTTATATCACCATGGACCTTAAATTCAAATGGATTATATGAAAGTGCCTTTCAGATGCAGTACACTCATTTGTGATCAATATATAATATCTGAGTATAAAGTCAAATTATAAAAATGTAGAGAATATGAATATTTGATAATAGTAAGAGGTTGAATTAAGAAACACAAAAAAATTCATGGTAAATAGAATCCTCATATTTAAGTTTCATTCCTGTCTATGAAATTGCTCAATAAGTCAAACAAAAATTATTTTGAACGTATCAATTCAGTCATCTTTCAGAAAGCATTTTCTATACCCTGCTCTAAATTACATAAGGTCACTAGATGCCTTAATCTGGAATCTGTACAGATCTTTTGTCAGATTTAACTATTTGATTTAACCAACTATATGAGACACAGGAATTATTGAATTTTTATTTAGTTAAATGGATGCTAAAACATCTGGTGATAATGACGATACAAAAAATGACAGAGAAGTAGAATGAGCAAAAGGGGGAGGAGAACGTGAAGCACCCGTTTAGAGACCGATTCTCACCCTGTGCCCTGCTCGATGGTAAACATTGCTCATTTACTCTTTGCGATATGTACCTTATTTTTCTAACTTCCTTTCAAATACAAAGAAGTAAGAATCTGATTTTAAAATAACTTTTTGAAGTCAAAATGATATTAAGTGACAAAATCAGAATTCAAACACACATCTGCTTTATCTCCTACAATAAGCTCTTAATCTCAACACTATACAGCTTTATTTATTCATTACTGCATTATATTTACACATTCTAACTTATGGAATAACAGCTACTTAAGTGAAAGTGAAA
The DNA here is from genome assembly GCA_039655065.1 of Glossophaga mutica. Taxonomy (NCBI): domain Eukaryota; kingdom Metazoa; phylum Chordata; class Mammalia; order Chiroptera; family Phyllostomidae; genus Glossophaga; species Glossophaga mutica. The sequence continues at coordinate 30,181,203 of CM077308.1, forward strand.
GGTGAGGCTGTAAAATGGGAACATCTATTCTCATGATCTTTGACTTTTAAATGTAAGCTTACTAAAAGACCAAACTACTATAGTTGGAAAAATTTAAACTTTAACTCTGCTTAAATTTTAAAGTAAAATTAATGTATTTTACTTTCTTATATATCCAGGGAATAAAGCATCTCTATTTATAATTTTGTCAAATGGTCTTTATGATTTAGCTAAGAAACTAAATCTTTAATATCAATATCTGAAATGATTCATCTTGTTTTCTATTTCATTGTACTTTGCTCTTTCTACATTTTTTTTATAAATTTTTTTTTCTTTTAGATTTTATTTATTTATCTTCAGAGGGGAAGGGAAGGAGAGAGGGAGAGAAACATCAATGTGCGGTTGCCTCTTGTATGTCCCCTGCCGGGAACTGGCCTGGCAACCCAGGCATGTGCCCCGACTGGGAATCGAACCGCGATCCCTTGGTTCGCAGGCCTGCGCCCAATCCACTGAGCTACACCAGCCAGGGCTGCTCTTTCTACATTTATTCAACTCATTACATTGACAACTTTAGTTTGAATTTCAATTTTTTTTAAATGTATTTTTTTTAAAGACTTTATTTATTTATTTTTAGAGAGGGGAAGGGAGGGAGAAAGAGAGGGAGAGAAACATCAATGTGTGGTTGCCTCTCACGTGGCCCCCACTAGGGGCCTGGCCTGCAACCCAGGCATGTGCCCTGACTGGGAATCGAACCTGCGACCCTTTGGTTCGCAGCCCGCGCTCAATCCACTGAGCTACGCCAGCCAGGGCTGAATTTCAATTTTTTTAAGATAAAAGATAAAACACAAATCCTGTTGACTCTTTCAAGGGCACAGATCTAAATATACTGTCATTCTATAATTTCAGATTATTATTGCTGAAGATTCTATATTGACAAAAATTCAACATGTACCAAGACTCAGATTAAATTTGCTTCAGTAAAGTTAGATTAAATGAATTACTAATATAACCGACTTCAGCTGTTATAATTAATTTTAATTATAATTTACAGATAAAAAAGGGAAATTATTTTTTTTCCCTCATTTTCAGATATTCAAATAAGTGAATTTAGGCTATTATCAGGTGGTGAACTATTATTGTTTTATTTTAAATGCATTATTATTTGTAGAAATAAGCTGTCCCTTGAGCATGCCTAATGAAAAGAAAAATTGAACACATTTTTCAAAAATGCATTTATTCAATAATACTGCACCAAATAAAGAGGACATGCAATTAAATAATTTAAAAAGTTTAAACTCTGTAGATGTAAGTTGTTACTGTTTTCACTAAGTCTGCATTAATAGTAACATTTCCCTCTTTTGTCCAGCATTTAAATTTGATTTAGTATAACTGTACACTAAGCAATCCATGTTTTGATGTGTATAAACAGTGAAATGGGGAGCCTGTGACTTATGATGTATCTTGTTCAAGTAATCTGCCCATAAGCTGCCTGTCAGATAGATTCCTCGTGTACCTTCTGCTCTTTTACTGCCTAGTCTTTTCGGCAAGTGGCTCTAATTTTATTTTTTAGTAACGATAGCATAGGCGCTTCTGATCATGACTTACCTAATATCTCTGTCAGCTTGATCTCTTGCCCAATTAACAAAAAAAGGAAAAAAAAAAAAACACCAAACAAAACAAAACAAAATTTCTTGCTCTCCTTTCCTACTTTCTCTGGAATTAATCATAAACCCATAGCAATTATAATAAATTCCAGGTCACTTCTATTTAAGCAAAGTCTTTATCTGACCCTTCAAAGGCTGTTGCAACTCCATTAGCAATTATATACATAGTCTTATTTTAAGATATTTGATTTACTGGTATTCTTCATTCCCCATCACTCGTCAATACTGAATGCTCAAAAGGTTAGTACTATTGATTAGACAATTATTGTTCAAAATAAGATAAATCTTTTCTAGCTAGAAAATGTATTACATTTCCCTTTACAGATTGCCAATACACTTTTAAACACACACACACACACACACACACACACACACACACCCATTTCAGTAGAGCATAGTGAATTACAAAATGTTAAATGAAACTGGAATATGATAATATCTGAACAGAGAGACAAAATGTCTCTGAGTCATAGAGAACATCACTAAGGTAGTAAATTTGTTTCAGGTATTTAAAAAGATAATCACAAGTGATTTTGAAAGAATATAACTTGCTGCAAATGTGGTTATTTGCCTAATGCCTTATAAACACCAGAACTATTTTACTTCTAGAACATATGAGGCTGGTCCAGAAGTTATCTAGCCATATAATATGAGAAAAAGAGACATTTATTGAAAATACAAGTTACAGCAAACATTGTACATAGGTCATAATGCCTCAGTCCCCTTCAAAGTAGACACCTTGGGACCTCACACTGTTCTCCCAATTGCCATCAGCTGGCCCGTTTATTCTCCTGAATCTCATCAACAGTCTGAAATCTCTTTCCTTTCAAAGGTGATTTAAGTTTTGGGAAAAACCAGAAGTCATAAGGCACCAAATCTGGGCTGTAGTCAGGCTGACCCACCTGGGTAATTTGATGTTTTACTTAAAAACACTGCACGAGACGTGATGCATGAGCAGGCACATTGTCATGATGAAGCTGCCAATCACCATTTGCCCATAGCTGTGGCTTTCTGAATCATCCAAATAGTTTCTGCAGAGGACTCCTCGAGCTTAACTGCAAAATTGGATGCAGATTCATAGCTCTACTCACTCAGTCATTTTGAATACGATGGCCACACAGTACACATGCTCACTCAGTGGTGCCTACTGTACTGGCTAGTACAGTGATCATTGTTCATGTATGTACATTCCAGTCCACTCTTCTTGGCCATCAGGTTACACTGCTGTCATGCAAACCATTCTCATTATCATAACAATGGCTGGACTTTTTCCAGACAGACCTCATTTAATTATACTTGATTAGCAACTTTTTCACCAGACAGAACCCAAAATGAATGCTGGCTGTTTCCAAAACGTAAACTTGCAGTCAAAAGACAAAGTTATGCCTCCTTAAAGAAAATATAAAATAATTTATTTTAGGTTCTGAAGAAAAGGCCAGGGTTTATGGGTGGAAATGGGTCTCTAGAAAGAGACTATCAGTTCTACTAGTATTTTGGATTACTAACTGTTCATAGCTAGTAGAATAAAGTTATAGTCATTGTATGTCAGTGCTATCTACAGCAACCAAGCCATGCTGGGATTAACAAAAAATAAGTTATATGGTACTTAATATAGTAAGTTACTTGGATAAGAGTATTGATGATGCATTTATAGTATCTATATTATATATAGATATATACATAAATGTTTTATATAACAACAGAGTGGCAAAAGTAGGTTTACTGTTATGAGTACATGAAAGTTTATTCTTGTATTATTATTAATAATTGTATTATTTTCCATACAAAAACTGTGAACCTACTTTTGCCCAATGCTCTATATAAAATTTAAAAACTCATATTATAATATCCACAAAAAAACCTGAACTAGTTTAAGAGCTCTATTGACTTTTAAAAATATTTGCTAGCAGTTTGTTAATAGACTTGGTAAAACTTGAAAACATGCTATTAAATTGCACTTTTTCATTCAATGACTAATTTTAAGATTTTTAATACTATCATCATTTGTGAAAACCATACCTTTCCCTGCCCTAATATTAAGTCAAGCACAGTGGAAGAAGGGTATCTGAAAATAGTCAATTTCCCAAATATGTCAATCCACATAAATGAGTATTTTTGGTTTAAAACACATTTTTTCTTAGTATTGCAATGATAACCACTGAAACACAAAAGTCCTTCAAGAAATCTGAAAAATTGTGGGGTTTAGATTTTATCCTTGAAGTCAGAGTTTAATATCTTTGAAGGACTTGAAAACAATCTTCCAAGCAGAGAGTGATGTCAGGAGTCCCATAAGCTCCCATTTATATTGATGGTGAGTGTGGAAGTAGAGTGAAGGAAGGGTTATCAATCCAGAGGCTTCAGATGGAAAGAGCAGGTCTTTTTCCTTTTTAAAAAATATATTTCATTGATTATGCTATTACAGTTGTCCCATTTTTCTCCCCTTTATTGCCCCTCTGCTCTGTACCCTGCTTCCCACCAGCATTCCTCCCCTTAGTTCATGTCCATAGGTCATACATCTAAGTGTCTGAAAGCTATACTATGAGCTTTGGGAGCCTGGTTATATCCATGCTGCCTCTGTTGGATGCTTCCCTTCCCCAACTACAGAAGAAGCCATGACATAAAGAAGGTTCCTAGAGTTCCCAGTTTCTGGACGGGACATCATAATGCATTTCCATAGTGGTCGAGGAGTAATAACAGTACAGGAAGTACATGTAGAATAAATAAGTTCATTTTGGCTGAAGCAAGCCTTCTCACCAGACATATATAATAGTCTCTCAGAGAAATGGGCTTCTAACAAGGAATAGAAACTCTACCTACTTCAGAGAAGGCTATTTCACCACTAGAGGCAAGGTGAGTCCTTGTCATTACAGCATCAGTCACCACCATCGTCATCCTCATGACTTATACTTACGGACATGTGCTACATTCCAGACAATTTTCTGAGTACTCTGCACACATTAATCCATTTAATTGTTACAACGTTCCTATAGGGTACAAAATGTGTTATCTCCATATCACAAAAAAGAAAACTGAGAGGCTAAAAAAGGAACTAATAGGCAAAACTTTTATGGATAATTAGTGCATTCAGAATTCAAGAATATGCCATCTGGTTCAAGAGTTTATTTCTTAGTAACTAAACTCTCTTGTCTACCAGTAGTTATTCTAGAATCAGACAATAGTAGCATATTATTATGCCACCATTAAATTATTCAGTCTGTCATTCATTAGTTTTGAGACTCTGGTCAAGGAACATACTAAGCCTGTTTCTTCATCAATAAAATTAAGCAAATAATAGTGACTATTTCACAAACATGGGGAAAATTTTACACAAAAGAATCATGAAAATATTTTATGTAATGTCTACAAGTGATAATTAATCTTACGATATCAAAACAACTCTTTCATAATTTGTGTGTATCTCCGGGTGTGTGCACATGTGTGAATGTGACAAGAAGAATTAATCAAATTGATGTTTCCTCAGAGATTAATTTAGCCGCTCTGAAAATCTTGTTGATTGATCAGTTGTCAAGGAAGTTTTTAACTTAAGTGCTTAATTAATTTAGCTGATGGGATAAACAATACCAGAGGACATAAAATGTCAGAGACAGATCCAGATTTTGGGGGCCTTTAATTATGCTTCAGAACACCAAAACCATAACCGAGCAAACTGGGGCTTGTCCACACAGTGCCTTGATGCATGACCCAGTAATTAGTATTGAAGGAAACAGGCTTTTATTTATTTTTATTTTTTTAAATATATTTTATTGATTATACTATTACAGTTGTCCCATTTCTTCCCCTTCATTCCCCTCCACCCTGCACACCCTATCCCACCCACATTCCCCCCTTTAGTTCATGTCCATGTGTCATACTTATAAGTTCTTTAGCTTCTACATTTCCCATACTATTCTTACCCTCCCACTATTTTCTACCTACCATCTATGCTACTTATTCTCTGTACCTTTTCCCCCTCTCCTCCTCCCACTCCCCTGTTGCTAACCCTCCATGTGATCTCCATTTCTGTGGTTCTGTTCCTGTTCTAGTTGTTTGCTTAGTTTGCTTTTGTTTTAGGTGTGGTTGTTAATATCTGTGAGTTTGCTGTCTTTTTACTGTCAAATTTTTTATCTTCTTTTTCTTAGGTAAGTCCCTTTAACATTTCATATATAATAAGGGCTTGGAAACAGGTTTTTATTAACAGGGTTCCAATCTCAAGAGGGCTGAGAGCACGCCTGCTCAGAGACCTGTTCTCCCAAGAGACCCAGCACTTCCCTTGCTTCCCACCAGGCTATAAGCCAACACCATGCCCAGAAGTTCCCCGTATCCTTATCTGTTCTTAAGCCAGATACAACAACCGATCTCCATCCTCTCTGGAATGTGCTCTTGTGGGTTTCAGAGTTGCCATCCTGTTGTGGCAGTTCTCTCCTTCAGGATCCAGGGTCCGTTCTTCTCAGCTTTCATGTAATGGGTCAGGGAAATGTGTGCCATGTCACACTGGATATGGTGGAGTCCAGGGAGGCACAGGTCCCAGGAGAGTGACCTCTCTGTATGTTCTTCAGTGAAACAGAAGTCTGCATTCCCAGCCACAGTTCAATTCAGCTCCAAGCATCTCCCACAAATCTGTGTGGCTAGGCAGGTCCCCACGCAGCTCCATCAGCTCTCTCCTTACACCCTTCTCCTGCACGGCCTCTACCTCCCCTCTCTCAGCCCTCAGGGCTCCTACCCCACTACAGACCACACAGTATCCTCTTCTTTACTACACCAGGTCTCACAGCATAATTCCCTTCTCTTTCAGCTCACCCTTATTTTAAATGCTCAGCCTGGAACTTCCCATGTGACCTCACATCCAGCCTCTCCTATGATGTGCTACTTTTGCCAGTTCCCCCATACCTTCACCCTCTTTCAGCTGCCATCTTTAGTCAGGGCAAGAGTTTCCCATGACTCAGGGTCATCTGTCTCCCCTCATTCTGTCATGAGTCACTGTACTCTCTGAAAGTCATGTACACCTTTCTCCAGGGGCAGCAGCATAGATAACAACCTGCCATTGTTATGCAAAGTATTTTAAATACTGTATCGTCCACTTCTGCTTCTCCCAATCCAGGTTTGTGGGGAACGTTCTCTGCTATGTTCAGGGATTCCCACTCTGTCCCCCATTACAGAACCTCTTTTTTTTCTTTTCAGTCTTCTCATTCCTTATTCTCTCAGACCCATTTTATTTTCTTTTTATTGTAAGAAGAAGAGGATTTATCAGCATTTGCATATAGGAAGCAGTTAACAAGTCTCTTCCCTACCTCCTCTCCAGAAACACACCTGAGGCCCTGACCATGAAAAAGATTCCCCCAAGTCTTGCAGATTTCCTGGCAAGATATTGTCAGAATATTATTGTAAAGGAGTTTTGAGTCATCCTGACAGGGGACTCAAGACCTGGAAAATTTTAGCTTAAGGAAAAAGTTACTAAGCCTAGCAATTAATGTGTGTTTGTTAAAGCTTTTGTTTCAGAAACTGCAGATAAGGCCCATCCTGGCTCCTGGGAAACAGCCGGCCTCCTGGGGCACTGGCTAGAGATTACCGCCTGGGGTCAAGTTGGAGGCATCCGGGCCTTTGTATCAAGGAGGAGACAGACACTACCCCTCCCCCTGGGAACAGCACTGCCCAAAAAAAAATGCTCACCTAATCCTCCCTGAATTTCAAAGCCCTCACCACACCTTGTTTGTCTTCCCCCCACCTCCCTTATAAAAATTATGTCCAGGAAAGAAAAGGGAAGATGGTCTGTTAGGGTATGAACCTGCCATCTTCTCAGATTGCTGGCCATCTCAATAAAGCGCTCATGAAAGATTCAATCGCTGCCATTGCCTATTGGATTTGGTAGTGACAGGCAGCCCGAATGCCAGTGTCTTTTCCAGTTACAATCCCTTCTGCCTTACACAATATACAAGAATCCTTGATGCTTTGTACACCCTACATTGTCTCAACAACCCATTTGACAAAGACTACAAAGCCAATCACATCTGTTTGACATTATATTACAGTCAAAAAGTGCTGAATGGCTTGGACTCAAGACAATTTTAGGCAGGGGTTGCTGAATTCACTAGATCATCGTGAATGGAGACGACTGGGTATATATTCAAACCTTTCACTCTTCCAGTCCACCTATCAGTGGCATACGGAATGTTTGGGTGTAGTTTGCTTTTCTGGCTCAGTTAGTGTGTAGTTTGCTTTTCTGGCTCTATTGTCATACATCTGGGATTCCTTGACCCTGATAGAAGACTAAGTAGTGTCAGAAAAGACTGTGCAACTTTAAAAGGGTTTTTTGAAAATTGTGTAAATTACTCTAATGGCACAAGTTGGAAGTTCCCACAATATGAGATTACCAAAAAATAGATTTCTCCAAAAATTATCCATCAGAAAATTTCCACTTTCAATTTTGCTTTTTCTGAAATACCTGCCAATGTCCCTTCTTTAAAAGGCTATTTTGTCAACTTTTTTTTTTTTTGGTTAAACTTATTTTGTGATTACATTTTCAGTTTCAATATATCACGTAAAGCTTGTTCTGTATTTACTTGCATCCACACTCAATACGCTGTATAGTGAATGGGCTGAGTGGACTAAAGGAGTTCTTTGCTTCGGGCTAGTTCATGAATCTGGTTGGTTAGTCTTTTTGAGTCTAACTCCAAGATGTAAATTTGCTAGGAGGACTTTTCTTTACAAAACAACTTTTCTCAAATATTTATGTAGCATAAGAAAATAGCCAGTCTAATCAATGTAAAACTTATCACTGGGCATAAACTTTTCAGAAATAAATTTTCTTAAGCATGGCTGATATGTGAATTAGTTATTATCTCTATTTTAGGAATAAGAGCTGCCTGTCTCCAAAGACCTCATATCTGTGCTGTCACCAGAAACCAAAGTTATTAGCACCTTCATCTGGGACTTCCAGCACCAATAACAGTGAGAAAAAAATCATGTTATTTAAGCCACCTAGTCTGTCATATTTTGTTACAGCAGGCCTAGTACACTAATATACTGTCAAGAACTTTAGAGGCATTATTTTATTTCTTTTGATCTTTACAAATATACCAAAGAAGGTGTGATTATTACCAGCTTTTTGTAAATGAAGCTTAAGAGTTGTTAAGTGTTCCAGTTTCACACAACTAAAAGGAAATTCTTACACTACCCCCCACAGCTGCCTAAGACATGACAAAAGAAAGGATGTCCTTAAATGTTCATTAATAAGAATTGACCAAGATGACCTCAGTATCCCCCTCAGAATGACTAACCTTTAGAAAGAATTCTTCTTGACAAGGGGCCTGTGACCTCCCTTTTCTGGAGCATTTAACTTAAAAAGCTTACAACTGTATATCTTTTCTCTGCCCCTTTGAAATGCTTGCAAATCTTCTCCCAGGCTCCTTGCCAGTTTTACAATTGAGGATGTGTCCTTCTCAAGGACCTGAGAACCATCTTTTTGAGATGAACATAGTCTGCAGCCCTCTCCAAGTCTCCAAGGGAGGGCAAGAGACTAAATTGTACAAGCACCAATGAACTAAAAGAGATAACCTATTCATAGATAATCATAGAGAAAAACAATTACAAAATCAGGAGTGAGTCAGTGTGCTCTCCACATCCTGTTCTGACACCCCCCACCCTCCCTTCTGTCTGTCATCCAGTGTTTCCCACTGGCTCAGACCAGCACTTAGATACTCAGAACTTCTGTTGCAGCAGAGTTCAGTGCAACTTTCCTCCCCTATTACAATGCTCCTGAATCAAGTCTTACTTGCTTGTTTAACTTTGTTAAGTGCAACTTTTGCTTCAACAGCCTTTAAAGGGACTCAGAAACTAAATATTCAAGATAGAACGTCAGCAAAATTTACCTTTAGAAATATAGGAAGAGGAGAGTGACACAACAGAAAGAACCTCAGATATGGAAACCTTGAGATTTGTGTTCTCAACCTTGAGAGAGGCTGTCAGAATGAATCATTCAGCTATCCGGGTCATTGAAAAGTGGAGCAGGAAGCACCGTTTTCAAAACACTTGTCTTGTTTGAGTTCCTCAGAGGTATACCCTAAGGCAAGGATTCAAGTGCACGTAGCTGGTCTAGAATGTGAAAGAAATACCCTTGGTAAAGTGAGACTAGGAGAAAAGGCAGCCAATAAAGATTACCTTTTCAAATCAGCTGCTATTGGAGGTGAAGGGGGGTTTAATCTCTCACAGTAAACTTTGGAAGTCAGTGTAAAACACAGCACACAAAATGTGAGGAACCGGGAGTATTTGTGCACCAGGTCTTGCTAGACACTGTTTTCTGAACCCTGAGTTTAAGGAATAAAAATATAATCCCAAAGCTGTTGATTCGCAACAACTTTCTTCTTACAACACAGTTTAAAATTATCATACATATTTTATTGTGTTATTGTTTTAAAAACAAGTTATTTTAAGCATCCTTTAATATGTTAGTATTTTCATATGAGTTAACATTTTTGGTATATTAAGACCAGTACATTGCTACTATATTAGTGTTATTATGAAAATTCTATCATGTCAAAAGACCCTATTTCCATCCAGTATAGATAAAATATCCAGCATTCTTTATATTTACCAGGTGAGTAAACACAGCCTTGACAGATTAGCATACTCTGAGAATGATAGAATGAGGCAGATTAAAAGCCCTAATTTAGTCACATTTCATATTCTGACCTTCTGACCCTAGGTCTGATGCTGGACAGACAACACAATCTTCTTGCCATCTTAAAGTCCTTCGAGTAATGCTTTGGCTTTTTGATTGGAGTTACAGTCTGCCTGGTGGACCCCAGGCCTGAATTTCTTACCTTTATCATGGTTTAACTTAGAAAAATTTTGCAATACAAAGACAAGACTGCAATAAAAGGAAAATATTCTCAATAACAACTGGCCAATATAATAAAATGTGTATAGAACACACACACATTTGGAACACACTTGGAACAAAGAGCATTGATTTAATATCTTGAGAAAGAACACATGTTGAAAAAGAAGAAAGGTGGCTTGGACATTTCATCATGGTAGCACAGGAGCCCAACCCAAGGAGCTGCTTAAGTGTACATGATATTCCAGGGGAAAAAAACCCCACCAGATGGACTAGCTGATGTCGACATGCCGTTTATCACTCACATTACCAGAGAGTACAGGGGCGGTGGCCTGTTGGTGTGAGAGAGACAGCGTCTCCTCCAGTCTGAGACTCGTTATAAGGGGTCCCAGACAAAAGAGGCACATGTCCTATGCATGACTCTAAACTACATTGCCTCAGTGTGTGCGTGCAGATAGAAAGGTCCAGAAGCAGTCACAGGACCAGAACTGCTCCCATAAGGAGGGAGTCACTATCCATTCCCAATCCAACACACATTCCCTCTGGCCAGGGGCCCCCGGCCAGCGGCCCCCCGCCAGTCCTCATCACCGGTGGTGGAAAAGGCAAAGTTGTGAACTACCCCACAGTCACAGGGCTCCCTTCGGTGGGGCCCCCTTGAGATGTCCCCTGCACCAACACAGTAACTACTCCTCAAAAAGGAGTTGAAGTCAGACAACAAATAAAAGTCGTCAAATGACACCTAAGTCATTCCAAAAATACTTTAGGGAGACATGATGCAAGAACCTGGGAACTGCATTATCGTATTAATGGAGGAATCATGAACCAGAACTTATGGTAATAATAATTATAAAAACATTGGTACATATTTGTAGACCTTTACAGTTTATAAAGTTCTTTGATTATTTATGATCATCTTCAATTTCAAGTCAGTTATGTTGCCCTTAAAAGACAGCTGGTGATTATTTTGGTGCTGTTCACATACTTTTGAACTCAATTTTCTGAAAATATCTTTGGATATAGAGGAAGTAAACTCCAAGTAAATGTTTAGCTTATATCTGCTAGATGGTTACTAACACGTTACCTTGTATCATATGCTTTTGATCGCACAACCTACATGATTTTGAATGCTGGCAAATTTTAGTACTTACAATAAGCATACTTGTGGTTATTCTCTTATTTGGTAAAATTGATAATAACAAAATGTAAATTTCTTTTCCAAGAACACACATTCTGCAAAATGGCAAAATGGAAACTCAAGCTCCCTTCCAGCTTCTCAATTACAATATTAAATTCTACCATGCAGATGATAAAATTTATGATGCAAAATACACACTTTATAAACTTTGGGTTATCTGAAGTTCTTGTTTAGAATTACTACAAAATCACACATCACACATTAGCCTACTTGCAATTGGCTTGAAATTTAATGAAATTTCACACTAAGTGGGTCTTCACCATTGCCAGCACTCCAAGAGTTGAGGATCCTCATTCCTTATCTGCTGCTTTGTTGAGCGGCCACTGTCATACACACACATTTCAACTGCCGGCTTTAAGTTTAAAAGTAATAAATAAATAAATAGCTATACATGTATGTTTTGGTAGCGATTCTATTTTTGGTAACAGCTAAAAGATAGGTAATACGCGAAATAACTTTAATATAAAAGCACATACAGAGATATAATTTAAATTTTGACATTTAAGAGGCCTCTAAATGTGTATAGTTATATTTTATTTCAAAACTCTGCTCACAGAAGCCCACATCAAAAAGAACATATTAATGTGGCTCCTTTAATTTATAAAAAGCATAAAAGTTTCTTTTTTTCTTTCTTCCCTTCATTTCCTTTTCCTTCCTCTCCCTTCCCCACCCAGTTATACATCAAAACATGTGAAGAGAATTGCATTTGTTCAAAATGCTTAAAAACTTTGGATTCAGGTAGCTAAAACCTGAAAGAGGATGACTTTTTCTTTAATTGACTTGGCTGTATCCTTTGAAAGGGTAGAACAAAGCGAAAGTAAAAATTCCACCACTGAATTAATAGAAAGAAAAAAAAAAGAAGTTCAAAGGTTTCTGCACCACAGAAATGACAATTGAAGGAACTACAAGTAGTATATCACCTCTAGGACAAAATATTAAAGATACAAATTTCTTTAGAAAATCAATAATTTTACTGGACTTTCACTGTTGTCTTAAAAGCATTCTTCCATGACAAGATTTCTTAAAATCTATCAATATTTTTAATAAAATTCTAGGATATTCTGTGAATAAAATGTATAGCCTTTTATTCATCCAATAAATGTTATTGAGTCTTTACCATGTGTCAGATCATTAACAAGACAATATCCCTATGCCTGGCCTGGTAGTATTTAAATTCTAGTGTGCAAAAAAAAAAAAAAAAAAGTAAACTATACATGAAGATTATAAATAATAATATGAAATAAGGGGAAAATAAAGCAGGGAAGGGGGATGGACCATATAGGAGTAATACTCCCAATTTAAAAGCAGGTTGTTTTGGAAGACCTAAAATGCAAACAACAACAACAAACGAAGACCTGAAGGATGTGAGGAATGAAGTCTTGCGAAAGATATCATTTCAGGGAGATCGAACCACGAGTGTAAAGGCCTTGAGGCAGGACTTTGCCTCACCCTTAAAATAGTCAAGTTTGGACAAAAAGAAACTGGGACTAGAAGGAGCATAGGGAGAGAGAATTCAGGTGGAATTGGTAGGGTCAGATGGAAGAGGGTCTTTGAATCACTGTAGTGACTGACTTTTAAGTGAGAAGGAAAGGCACTGGAGGATCTAAGCAGAGGAATAATAGACTGTCACATTTTAACAGAAGGACTCTGGCTACTATGTTAGCAATAGATTTTGGAGGAAAAACAGAATCAGGATTGTCACAGGTGGGTACAGGTAACCAGGTTCTTGGTGGTTGGAACAAAGAATTGAACTGAACGCCCAGAGTTTATAGTGGAGAACATGGGAGCAGGCCAACTCCAAGCAGAGATTGACCTCATGAGCTGGAGGGACTCTATTCTTATAGGGCGGATCCTTCCCATTGGTGGGCTTTTACTGCGCATGTACAAGTAGTTGTATTACTTTAAAGCTACTGCACCTGTGGTCTCCCATGATTTTCCCAGATTGACCTCCAGGGAAGGGGTTCTCACAATGTTACCAAATTGTTACCTCCTTCTCCTGGCGTTCCCCTGTACGAGGTTCACCTTTCCCATTGCCAGAGAATTATAGGTCTCCATATTAAAGATTGGTGAAAAGGAAAGGAATTATTTATTCAAGTTATACAGACTTAAGAGTAATGACTTAATGTCTTCATCAAAAGTCCCTTAAAACAACCACAAACACACACTGTCCTTCCTTCCCCCCTTTGCCTGATCTGGGGTACTGTATCTCAGGAAGAGAAATAGAAGTCCGTGGCTCAGGCAGCCCCTGGTTCTTCCCAGTAATCTGTGCTCAGCTGTCAGGCCTCCCTCGGTCCCTGGCACCATCAGCTGTGTCACCAGGATCGCCAGTTCTTATTCCAAAACCACATGGAACCTTCTCCTGGCCCACCAGCAAGAGTCCTTTCACCCCTTTCCTTCCTGCAGCATCTTACCTGCATTCTCCTGAGCTGCTAAGAGAGAGCTCTGCATCGCGGGTACATCTTCCTTTCAGCTTCCTAAGCTGCATGGCAAAGGGAGACCCAAAGCGGAGTGGCGGTTCTCTGCTAAAGCTGCATGGTGATTCTCTACCAAAGCCGTGTAGTGGTTTCTTTCATGGCTGCCATACCTGGATTTAAATCCCAGCCCCATTTCTGACTCCTCCCACAATCAGCTACACTTGCCAGCACTCCCATATTTTTCAGCTTTTCTGGGCTTCCATAGTAAGTCTGGGTAGGTGTGGAGCCAATCATCTCCAAGCTCTCACGCAAGCTCTGTAACCAGGGGAGTTGCCTCCCAATTACATCTTGGATGGAAGTCATTCCCTTCTCCCTGGCTGAAAGCTTGGCCACAGCTATTTAACATATCTATGAAACCAATTAAAGGTTATAGATATGTTAAATGACTGTTCTAGAGGTTATCTGCAAAACCGTTGCTATGCAAAACAACTCAATGGCCCTGCTCCATGTGTCCCATCCCCCAGCTCAGACTTGTTGGGGTGAGGACATCCCATATTTTTAATATTTCCTAGACATCCTGAGTTCTGGACCCCATTACAAATCCTTCTTTGGGGGCCTTCTAACTTGTCACCCTCTTACAGGATGACAAATTAGAAGGCCATTACAATTTTTCTGGCAAAAATGCTGGTGGTTTGAAATGGTGAGGTAGTGGAGGTGGTGAGAGCAGATGCAACACAAATTGATTTTAAGATGCAGCTAGCAGGATTTAAGCAAAGACCCAGTTTTGGGTCTGAGTAAAGGTGAGGTATTAAGGATGACCCCAAGATTCCGACCTGAATAATGGGAAGAGCAGAGTTTCAATGAACTCTTTGTATTAGACAGTAGGAGGAGCAAAATTAGAATAGAAAGAATTTAAGGAACTCAGGTGTAAACATACTAATTTTGAGAGACGTATTACTTATCCAAGAAATACAAAAGCAGTTCCACAGGTGGGTCTAGAATTCAGAGAAGGGGACTGGATTTGACATACATCTTCATCAGCAGATACTAGATAAGAAGATCCAGTAAAAAATGATAAAATATAAGATTATACAAGGACACATAGAATGTTGAGTTATGTATAATATAAGACTACTTTTACAAAGTAAACATTTCTGTGAAACATCATGCTTATTTTTTTTAATATTGAACGTAGCCTTGAGATTTTTGTTTACAAAAAAGCATAGGTCAGAAAGAAACTTTACAAAGAAATAAGAATGAGCTGCCAGTCTTAAAAAACTTTCTCTCAATTCCTTCTCTACACTTCTAAGTTTATTGTTCACAAGTAAACCAAGACTCTAAGAGCTCAAGCTGTATAAGTAACAGTGAACTTCAACTTGCAGCCTGTCATGCAGCCATTCAGCGGTTGCTTTTACATGCACTAAGCTGACCTCAGAGCTGAGCTTCTGTTTTGAGAAATTCAATGACTCACTTAACCCTTCTTTCCTTTTAAAAGTAGAAATAAGTTGTTCCTTGGCCCAGTTCTTGAAACTGCTGTGACAATCTCAATTGAGATTGAGTCTGCTAAGCAATAAATATATCTCTCACACACACACACACACACACACACACACACACACACACACGATTTTCAAAGCAGGTTGAAAATCAAAGCAGGTTGCTGGATTTTTTGGCTCAGAATCTAAAGAATAAACCCATGATATTGAGTTTTTCCTGTGTTTTTAGATGGGATGGGGAAAAGAAAAAATTATTTGTTACTGAAAAAGAGGAAACAAATATCCTGTGCTTGCCTAAAATGGTTGTATGCTCCTCCCAGAGAAGGCTCCAATGACTAGGTAATGGTTTCTTAAGCATTCACTAGAAACAAGCATCTTTTAGAGTTGCATGCAAAACTTTCAAAGGTCTAAAGACACAGAGTCTGGTGCACTTTCCCTTGCAACCTAGGTTGGGGTACTAATATATACCCAGTTGCTAGGATGAATAATCTAGTAGGATTCACTCTAGCCTTCATTCATTGCCTTTTTTTCATTGCTGTTCTATTACAGTTGTCCTAATTTTCCTCTGTTGCTCTCCGTTGCCCTATCCCACCCTAAGGAGTCCAGAGGCAGAGCAGTAGAGACTGCATTCCTGGGTAAGGGTAAACAAGCTAGTGACAGCATCACATTGCCTGATAACCAAACTGGCACAGTGCATAAGAACAGATTTCCCCAGCCTCAGGCACAGGTGAGGCAGGAGGAAGTCTTTGGGTAGGAGGAAATCATCAGGCAGTCTGGGCAAAATTAGAGTGAGATGGATAAAGAGAAGAGACCTCCTACCCTTTCTGGTTTCTGATTGAAGGGGAAGCCAGAGATCACTGCAGCACGAGTATCTAAGGTTAACATGGTTGCAGAGGGAGGTGCAACAGTCCAGTATAGCCTGGGATAAGGATGGGATTGGCTGGGGAAGCTGCACCCTTCCAGATGGCACCAGAAGCTTGTGCTGGGAAATTTAAATAGAGGAAGGGCAGAGACATGGACCTTCTCTCCCTCTGGAATCCTTGGACAGAGCCCCTGCAAGACAACAGCAGCATTTGGCAGCAGCCTGGGCCCGTCATGGAAAGTAGTTGCAGTGTGGGGATGGTGGTGCCCCTACAGCGTGGACAGGGAGGGAGCCTGAAGCTGAAGAGCTGTCTGCTTAGTAGCCTTGTGATCCAAAGAACAGATAAGTATGGATCGGGATATCTGGGCATGGTTTGGGGTTTCAGTCCTTTGAAGAACAAGGGTTTTTGTTTGTTTGTTTGTTTGTTTTGTTTGTTTGTTTTCATTCCCCCCCCCCCCCCCCGTTTTGCTGAAGAGAGGAGCCTGAAGCCAGGGAGTGCCCTGCTCTCCCAAATGGTACAACATTTTAATAAAGATCCTTTTTCCTTCCCCACTGATCTTTGGCTTATGACAGTGTTAAGCAGCAGGCAGCCAAACTCCACTTTTGTTCAGTAACATTTATACATCCCCAAATTCTTTCCCCTCCTCTTTCTCACCATCTTTAGATCCACTCCTTATCTCTCTGTCCTAAGGGCTTCTGCTTTCTCTGGGCATCCATCTTTTGGTTATCTTAGCCGTTGTGAGTTTATCGTTTGTTCTTCCCTCAGTCACATATTTCTCTGTATGCATAGCCTACAAGGTTCCACTTGCTCTGACCTCCAATCCTTCTGTCCAACCCTACTCCCTTTCACTCTCTGGAGTACAATCTTTACTTCAGATATGCTGAATTACTTCTAGTTCTCCAAAAGCATTTGGGCTTCACACACCTGAGTTTTGCAAATGTGCCTTCCTTTCACACGGAGGCAGCGCAGTGAAGCAGTTGGGAGCAATGGCTTTAGAAGCAAGCTGGCTGTGTTTAGAGCTCAACTCTACCTTTTTCTGTCTATAGAACCTGCATCTTAGTTCCTCATTACTAAAGTAATAATAGTATTACCTACTTTATAGAGCATTTATTAGCACATATTAAGGAATTGGAGTGTTCATTTTTGTTAGATTTTGCTAAAGTATTGTAAGACTCAAAATGCTTATTTTATTTTTGTGTAAAACCTTTCCTACCACTCTCTCACTCTGTCACTATGGTAGAGGATCATTCCCCTTTTCTTTCTACTCCTCCCTGCATTATGAGGACAATGGTTAAACCTTACACGTGTTTGAAATGATTGTTTATAAATCTACCTTGTGCACCGAACTGTGGGAACTTCTTAAATGTAGTCCTTGGTTCTGGTTATCCCAGTGGTTTTTTTGTTTTGTTTTGTTTTGTTTTTATTTCTATGACAAATTCTGGCAAAGAATAAGTACTTAACTAATATACATTGAAGGAAAAATTAAAAGTATAGCCAAGTTGTCTCTGTTACAAAATATCTGAGAGATACAAAATGAGCCTCTCTTCCTTATTTCTTATTATATGGGATCCCCACGAGCTTCAGTGATGGAAATGGGCACTTTTCTTATAACTGCCAATGTTCTCTTTCCTTACATTCTAGTAACTTTTCTGTGGAGAACAATCTCTTTTTGTTTAAATTTCCCTTTTGGAGCAATTCCTCTCCCGCTTACAATGAACTTCTTTATTGCCCCTCAAACCTAAGTTGGTTTGTTCAGCTAAAGGTCCTATCTGGCTGTTGCCAGTTGTAGCTTAGCATGCTGAAGAGGAACAGTTTATTTAAACATAGGTTAGGGGACTCTATATTGCAAAATCTGTTTGGTAGCTAAAGTATGGGAGCAGTATTATTATTAAGCTCTTTGCTGAATATATTAATATCAGAACTTGAGAGTGAAAGACTGAATCATTTTTATTTTTAAAGTAGGTGTATATTTAAATGGGAAATATATTTAATTAAACACCAGCACAAACTTGTCTAAAAATGGTAGCATTAGTGTATCTCTATAATTATAATTTCATTAAAAACATTAAAAATTGCACCTTTAAGTAAATAAACTTTTTGAAAGCCCACTGATTTTTAGTTCTTAAGGCCATTATCTCTGCTATTATTTTTCGGAAAGCTATTTGTCTATTGACTTTGCTTCTTGCTGAAGGAAATAAAAATAATGCACATTCAGTGATAATCAGAAAGAGTTCATTGGAATTTTAGCTTTAGGCATTTTGGAGTATATTGAATCAAATTTCTTACTATTTCCACATTTGTCTATAGTCAATGAGTTAAAAATACCATCAATAATAAATTGTATTTGGCGGAATAAAAAAATCCCAGTCCTATGGAGCCGTATAAATACAAGGTGATAGTGTACACAATTATTCTCTGAGGACTTGTAGAAGACTCATACTTCTTTCTATAAATCTCCATGGTATTAAAGCAAGAACATTTTATCCTGAAGCCCTCTAATTTCCTGTTAGTGAATTGCCTTCTGAAGGGTCATCTTATTGCTCAGTGTATCAGGTTTAAAGTACTTAATGCTTCAAGTATTATCAAAACGTCTTGGGCGAAAATACCTGCTATAAAGCAGAGAAAGTAAGCTTTTACTTTCCATCCCAATTAAGTACCAATCTGAGATGCAAGACACAGATAAGAAGTATTTAAGCATTTTAGTGTCTGAATACAGATTTGGGGCATACACTCTAGAGATTAGAAAGATATTTATTTTCTACAACCAGGAAGTTGAATAATTGACAGGAATAGCAACTGAATTCCCAACTGCATGACACATTAACTGATATTTTCAAACCATTTCAGACTATGATAATATTCTGTAATCACAGATTTTGCCCATCTGTATTAAATCATGGATATATGCAAGCTGTCTAGCAGAAATGGCTGTTTGTAGAATAGTTTAAACTTCTAAAGGACAAATCCAAAGCAATTTGGTCAGACAAGATTAAATATGTAATGCTTGTATTTTGCAACTTTTCAGATAAGTATTATTTCTGGCACATCTTCTCAAGTCAGGAATACAGAAATATGTCCTTTTTTCCAATTACTATAACCATTCTTTTCTGATGCACATTATTTGGATTGCTTTCAGTTTTTACTATTTTGTACAATGTCAAAACATACAAAGATTTTCGTGGTTATGTGAGATCAATTCATAGAAAAATTAAACTCAAATATTAAAAAGAGCCAAAATTTTCAGTATTTGTAGATAAAGTTGTTATATACCTAGTCATAAAAGAGAAAAATTGAAAACTATCAATACTAAAAGTAATAGTTTAGTAGATAACCTTTCGAACAGTGCAATACAGAGGTTGGCAAAATAGGTTTACAGTTGTGAGTATGCAAAACACAGAGTTTATTCTTTTATTATTATTGAATTATTCTATTATATCCATACAAAGAACTGTAAACCTAGTTTCACCAACCCCCTGTATTTATATTTTATAATTTCATTGTGAAATTATACATACATGTATGTGAATCAAGAGCTCTTTTCTAGGCCATCAATAACCAGTGAAGAAATGGAATTAGAAAAAATATCCTATTTATACTCCAAAGAAAAACTATTAAGTCAAAGCATTACCTTTGGAGACTTTTACATCATAAGAATGTTAGATTCTGGCTTCATTCCAAAAGATAGCAATTAAACATTATTTATTTAAGGGATTAAAAAGTCTCAAAGTCTCAAAAGAAATGAATGAATATACTTTCAATATAGATTCCCGATGTTTCAGATGACAGTTGAAATAAATAGTCTGTGATATTTTGAGTACTATTATTCTAGAATTCTATTTCCACACTTTATTTCGTGTAAACATGAGGGAGCATAATTTAGGGGACTGTTGAAGAGATGTATGTGTTAAGAAAACAGAGCACAATATAAGCTCAAAATGTAGTAGGATGTATTTTTCTGCTTGAGGTGATAATAAACATAAGTTAGACGTGATGCCATGCAATAAATTAGAATACTTATGTAAGGATTTTTAAATCAACAAAGAAAGAGCATTTTTAAAAATTCAATAACACTGGACACTGCAAAAATATTTATTATTTATTTTCAGAATGAGTTTCCCAAGTTCATATAACTAATAAATGGAAGAACAAAATTCAAACTTAAGTTTTTTCCATTGTGAATTTATATTTCTGCTCACCATAAAACTAGACTCCATCATCTCCTAGAGAAGATTTTATTGTACTTTTCAGTAAAAAACATATACTAGAATTGCTACTGTTCAATGTACATTCATATGGTAGATAGCATGATGAAAGACTGACATCAGCAATATGACTAAATATGAAGCCCTAGAACCTCCTTTTCCTCATAAAAACACAGGTGCAACAACAATTCACAGACAAATCACATTGTAAGATATCCAGCAACTATTTGAACACCTCAGGTGGGCACAAAACCAGGCACATCTAAGCTGATATGGGAATTTGAGAAATTCTCTCACCAGAATCCCTACCCTCAGCAGAGCACGACATGACCCAAAGGAATCCTCCCAGGTACCAGCTTCTTCCTAGAGCTAGACAGAGTTAGACCACCTGTCCAATACCCATCTTTTCTGTGGACTTCCAGAGTACTGACTTCCATCTTGCTAGTCTAAAGGTGCCGAGAGAACCTGGCTTGATATGGCTGATCCAGGGTGAGAAGAAAAGAGAATGTATTTGGTCTGGCAGTTAGTACAGCCCCTCTCCCAGGCTCAGCACAGGTGAGAAGATAAAAGGCTCCAGCTCCTAATTCCCTCCTGAGCACCAAAGCGTTGGCCAACACATCCAGTGCTTCACGTTCTCCCAGGGATACCCAGACAACTGGCTTCTGTCTCACTTGTTTTAAAGTATTAACAGGACTCCACAGACTCTGCCTGGAGCCAGTGAAAACAAAGATGGTGGTTTAATTTCCTGTGCAAATAGTCAACATGGCCTACCTCCCTGACTGAGCTCAGAGGGTACAGGTTAAACACCCTAGATCCTAGCTTCTCCCTAAGGAGGGAAAGAATTGGATAGAGTGTCCAGCTATCCAACTTCTCCAGTGACTGCCTTGAGGAACTGTCTTCAGTCTGTTTTGCCTTGGAGCACTGATGGGATCTGGCATACTAAAGACATGTAGAGGCAACTAGGAACAAAGACAGCAAATTGGAGTAGGATGAAGATTTGAAAGGCTTCTAGAATCAATGCCTGTGCCTATTGGTGAGTATCTTCTGTTTGAAGACTGGGAGAGACAGCTCTTTTGTCTAATGCGCAGACACAAAGTAAAATAACTCATCAAAGAAAAAACCCAGGACTATATGGCTTCACTGGTGAGTTCTGCCAAACATTTAAGGCATAATTAATGCCAATATTTCTCAACCACCCCAAAAAGTTGAAGAGAACACTTTAAGCTCATTTTATGGGATCAGTATTATTCTGATACCGAAGCCAAAGACACAACAAGAAAAGAAAGCTACAGGCCAATATCCTGGATGAATGTAGTTGCAAAAAAACATTGATAATATACTAGCAGAACAAATTCACCAGCAGTTTTTTTTTTTATTTTAATTGTTGATCTTGTACAGTTTTCTGTCTTTTACTCCCACCCCAGCCCACCACCCCAGCCCTCCCCACCTCCCTCCCATTTTCACCCCCCATATTTTTTGTCCATGAGTCCTTTATACTTGTTCTTGTAACCCCTTCCCCTTTTCCCCTGAAATTCCCTCCCCTCTGGTGACTGTCAGCCTGCTCCCAATTTCAGTGTCTTTGGTTATATTATGCTTGTTTGTTTGTTTTATTGATTAGGTTCCTGTTAAAGGTGAGATCATATGGTATTTGTCTTTCACTGCCTGGCTTATTTCACTTAGCATGATGCTCTCCAGTTCCATCCATGCTGTTGCAAAGTCACCAGCACTTTTAAAGTTTTATACACCATTACTAAGTGGGATTTATCCCTAGCATGCAAGAATGTTTCAATATATAAAAATCAGTTAAGATGAGATGAATAACATAATCATCTCAATAGATGCAGAAAAAGCATTGACAAAATTCAATATATTCATGATAAAAACACTTAAAAAAACTAGAAACATAAAAAAGTTACCTCAACATAATAAAAGTCACATATGAAAATTCAACAGCTAACATCATACTCAATAATGGGAAGCTGAAATATTTTCCTGTAAGTTCAGGAACAAGGCAGGGATGCTCACTCCCACCATTTCCATTCAATGGAGTGCTAAAAGTCCTAGCCAGAACAACTAGGCAAGAAAGGGAAAGTAAAGGCATTCAGAGTAGAAAGAAAGAATTAAAATTGTTCCTGTTGCAGATGGCATGATCTTACGTACAAATAACCCTAAAGACTCCAATTTAAAAAATGTTATAACTGGTAAATTCAGTGAAATTGCAAAATATAAAATCAACAGGCAAAAAGCAGTTGAATTTCTATACTCTAACAATAAATAGTCCAAAAGATAAATAAAGAATTCAATTAAAAAATAAATCCACTTACAATAGCACCAAAAAGAATAAACACTTAGGAATAAACTTTACCAAGGAGATGAAATACTTGTACACTGAAAACTACAAAACATTGATTTAAGAAATTAAAGAAGATACAAACAAGTAGAAAGACATGCTATATTTGTAGATTGAAATACCCAGTATTCTCAAAATTACTTCTCAGAGCAATCCACACATTCATTGCAATACCCATCAAAATAAATTGCAATGACATTTTTTACAGCAATAAAAATATGTAAATTCATTTAGAACCACAAAAGACTATAATAGCCAAATCAGTGTTGAAATATAAGAACAAAGCTAGAGGCATCACACGTCCTGATTTCAGACTATATTACAATGGTACACGGTATTTTTAAAAGGTATGATACTGGAATAAAGACAGAAATAGACCCCAAAAAATGGAGCCCAGAAATAAACCCACACACAATCAATAAATTTTTAACCATGGTGCCATGAATGTGTAAAAGAGAATAGTCTTCAATAAATGATGTTAGGAAAATGGACTATTCCCACACAAAAAATGAAACTGGCCCTTTATATCATACACAAAATCAACTCAAAATAGATTAAATATAGGACCTGAAACTGTAAAATTCTTGCAATAAAATGTAGAGGAAAAATTTCATGATATTGATCTTGGCAATGTTTCACAGGTAAGATACCAAAAGCACAGGTAACAAAAGCAAAAAACAGAAGTGGGACTACATCAAACCAAAAAGCTTCTGCACATCAAAGACAAGAAATAACAGTGAAAAGTCAATCTATGGAATGGAGAAATAATTGTGAACCATATATCTGATAAGGGGAAAATATACACATACATAAAAAAAGAAATTCCAATAATTCAAGAAAAGAATAATTATCTAATTTAAAGAAGTCTAAAAATTTTCATAGATGTTTCTTCAAGAAGGCAAATGACCAATAGGCATATTAAAAGATGCTCAACATTGCTAATCATTAGGGGAATGCAAATCAAAACAACAATGAAATATCACTTCACACCTGTCTAGGTGGCTGTTATCAAAAAAAAAAAAAAGACTACAAGTGTTGGTGATGGTGTGAAAAAATTAAAACCCTTGATTACTGTTAGTGAAAATACAAAATGATGCAGTCAGTATGGAAATCATTACCAGGAATTCTCAAAAAATTTAAAATCAAACTATTATATGATTCAGTATCATATAATAGCAGTACCATTTCTCTCATTTACCCAAAAGAATTAATATGAGGATCTTGAGGATATTACCATTTCACTTGTATCACTGCACTGTTTGCAATAGCTAAGGCATGGAAACAGCTTCAATGTCCTTCAGTGGATGACTAGATAAGAAAACGTGGTATAAGCATACAATGGAATATTTGTCTTTTTTATTTTTTAATAAAAGATATTCTGCAATATGTGACAACATGAATGAATGTTGAGGGCAATATGCTAAGTGAAATGTCAGTCACAGTGGAGCAAATAATGCATCATTCCACTTGTCAAATTATCTAAAATAGTCAGACTCATGGAATCAGGAAATGAAATCGTGGTTGCTAGGTGTGGGGGTTGCAGGGATAGGTGGGGGGAAGGGACAATGGGGAGTTGAAAATTAATGAGCATAAAGTTTCAGTTATGCATAATGAATACATTCTAGACATCTTCTGCACAGCATTGCGTCTACAGTTAACAATATTGTGTTGTATGCTTAACATTGTTTAAGATGGTAGATCACGTGTTAAATATTCTCATTAGCATAAAAGTTAAATTTTTTAAAAATGAATATAAAAGTTCAGGAAAGACAAAAATCTCCTACCTTACCCTTCTCAACTCCAGTCTCCAGCACCTAGAAACAGCCACTTTCACCTCATTTAGTTTTTTTCTCACTATTTATTTCCAATACCTAAATAATATGCATACTACTATTCCTGATTTTTAAATTTTAGATGTTATACATTGATTTTCAAGAATGTTGAATGAGAATTTAGCTTTCTTATATACCCATCCTCATGTCCATTGCAAGCTCCTTAAACTTTGCTGCCTCTATTTTTTTCAATATAACAGTTTTATAATTTTTTGGTCAAAGTTTTATAATTTTTTAGCAATGTTTCCATTGCTGCAACAATGGAGATGTTTTTCCCAGGGCAGATGTTTTTCCATTGCTGCCCCATGGAGAACTCTGATGATATTTCCTTTCTTGTTCAACATTGGTATTACATGAAGTTGTTTATTCTGTTTCTTTTTTTTTTTTCATTGTTTTTTATGCACCTCTATCTAAAACAGACTGGGAATGTTGACTATACATACATTCCCATTTTCAAAAAAGGGGAGGCTGAGAGTGCAATAACTATAGGACCACTGCTCATATTCTCCACACAAGTAAAGTGATGTTCAAGGTGAAAACAGAGGTTTCTGCTTTATGTGAAACAAGAAATGTGAGACATTCAAGCTGGATTCAGAAAAAAAAAAGAGGCACTCTAGATCTAATTGCAAACATTTCTTGGATACTGAAGTGGTGCAAAGAATTTGAGGTTAGTTTGAAGGATAGTCTGTGTTTATAGACTACTTTAAAGCCTTTTACTGTGTGCATCATGAAAGCTATGGGTTGCTATATAAAAACAACAACAACAACAACAACAACATGGGCATGTCTCAGCACTTAGTTCTGATGCATAACCTGTATTTTAGGCAGAAAAGCCATTGACAGGACAGAATAGGGAGAGACAGAATGATTTTGTATAGGCAAAGTTGTCAGAAAAGGGTGCATTTTATGTCCCTATTTTTAAATCTCTACACAGAACATATTACATGAAAAGCAAGGCTAGACTCGGAGGAAGGAGGCGTAAAAATTGGTGGAAGAAATATTAATAACTTAAGATATACAGATTATACCATCTTATCAGCAGAAAGTAGTAATAATTTGAAATGACTTCTGATGGAAGTAAAAGATTAAGAAAGTGCTAAAGAATGACTACAGAAGAAATATACAATTTAACAGAAAATGAGATGGACACCAGTCAGAATGGCCCTCATAAACAAAGCAACAAACAGCAAGTGTTGGAGAGGTTGTGGAGAAAAGGGGACACTAGTGCACTGCTGGTGGGAGTGCAGACTGGTACAACCACTATGGAAAACAGTATGGAATTTTCTAAGAAAACTAAAAATGGATCTACCTTTTGACCCAGCAATTCCACTGCTAGGACTATATCCTAAGAACCCTGAAACACCAATCCAAAAGAACCTATGCACCCCTATGTTTATAGCAGCACAATTTACAATAGCCAAGTGTTGGAAGCAACCTAGATGCCCATCAGTAAATGAATGGATCAAAAAACTGTGGTACATTTACACAATGGAATTCTATGCAGCAGAAAGAAAGAAGGAGCTCATACCCTTTGCAACAGCATGGATGGAACTTGAGAGCATCATGCTAAGCAAAGTAAGCCAGGCAGTGAAAGACAAATATCATATGATCTCACCTTTAACAGGAAGCTAATCAACAAAACAAACAAACAAGCATAATATGACCAAAGACATGGAAATTGAGAACAGGCTGAAAGTCACCAGAGGGGAGAGGAGAGGGAATTTCAGGGGAAAAGGGGAAGGATTTACAGGAACAAGTATAAAGGACACATGGACAAAAACTATGGGGGGGGTGGAAATGGGAGGGAGGTGGGGAGGGCTGGGGTGGTGGGTTCGGGTGAGAATAAAAGACAGAAAACTGTACAAGATCAACAATTAAAATAAAAAAAATGAGGTGGAAGAGAGTTTAGGGAGGTAAATGATAATGAGGAAAATAATAAAAATGAACTATTAAAAAAGAAATTGTTCGAGATTTTGCTTACCCTGGATCAGTCACCTATTCAAATGGAGACTGAAGCAAAGAAATCAAGAGAAGGCTGAGACCTGGAAGGGGAGCAATGAAAGAATTAAGAAAGACCACCAAGAGCAAAGATGTGTCATTAGAAAGCAAGGCTAAGATCATCCGCGCTTTTGTATTCCCGTCACTATGTATGGGTGTGAAAGTTGCACAGTGAAGAAGACTGATAGGAAAAATACCATTCATTTGAAATAAGATGTTGGAGAAGAGCTCTATGGATATTCAGGCCCCAGAAAGATGAACAAATGGGTCCTCAAGCAATTAAGCATGAAATGTCACTGGAGGCAAAAATAGCAAAACTGAAACTCTCCTATTTCAGGCATATCATGAGAAGGTAAGACTCTTTTGAAAAGAAGATAATACTGAGAAAAATAGAAGGCAGCAGGAAAAAGGGAGACCAAGTACATCACATGGATTGAAGACCAAGTATTACAAGGACTGATTCCATAAAAGAAGCCAAAGGCATGAGTCTATAGGAACTGAGTGGGGCTGCGGGGACAGGACATTGTGGACATGACTCGTTCACAGAGTTGCTCAGAGTCAGAGCCAACAGCACATAACACACACACATATCTAAAACATGTCAAAGTGTCTGATACATAGTGACTTCTTGTAACAAAACAAGCTTTTAGACCTCACTTTGCCATTTTTAAAGCATTCTATGCACTTATGACATTTGTGGCTCACAATGAGCACATTAATATGTAGAACAGACCTATTTTATAAAGAAATGAAAAGCTTAGATAGATTAAAGGTAATTGTTCAAGGTCTGTAACTGTCAAGTGACAGAGACAGTTCTGACACTAAAGTTCCTGAGGCCAAATCAATCCTTTGTCATATCCACTGTAGCATAGCTGATTCTCAGCACACCTCTCCCTTTTCTGGCAGACTTCCTCATTAATGATAAGTGCCAGTACTGTTCTCTAAGGCTTCTCATGATTTGTACTTAATACATCAGGTAAATCATGTTATGCACCCAATAATTCTCTCTGTGTGATTCTATTGGCAACATAAGGAACTCAACTAGCCCTACTTCAATGCCTTAGCATACCTTACACCCTGGAAACTGCAAAGAACAAGTTGATTCTAATGGAGTGTGGGACTGTAATGAGTCTCACTAGGTAAAATGTCTTCCCAGGGAATAGAGAGATTATTCATTAAGAACAAGAACTCAGTGACTTTACACTGCCCTATCAACTACTCAAAATGCTGATAAAAGTTGACCTAGAATGAATAAAAGTAATCAAAGCAGCTACAGGTAAGTATCAAGTCATTTTCTACTTTAGAATCTGAATGTATCGGCTTAACAGGGAGGGCAACTTTTTGCCTCTATCACTGAAAAATCCAGGTACTCTGAAACTGGCTTGTTAATGCTGAGGAGTGATGCTGTCACCACTGCTTGAATGTGTTCCATCCACGAGTTTCTCCACTCCTCTCTATTTAGGTCTGGTCCATCCTTCAACAAACAATTGTGCTCCTTCCCAATCGACTTTATAGATGTCACCAAACCCAAGCAATATAGACTATGAGACCTAAAAGATTAAACTACATTACACTGCTTATAGTCAATTTTATTTACCTCAAATCCAGCAATTTTATGTTTCAAAGTAATATACTTTTGCTGAACTCAGAAGTTATTATTCTTACCACACTTTAGGGATTCAAGAGATTTGGGAATGCTCTGAATAGTTATTAAATAACCACCCCATATCTCTAAATGCCTCAAGTATTACATATACATAAAATTATCTACATGTGTATGTCTATATACACACACTCTGAGATGTTAAAAATTAATAAGAAGGGGAGAAAGTATATATGTACATAACCCTGTCTTAAAAAGCTCTATCTATTTTCTTTTATTATATTTTAATCCTCACCTGAGGACATGCTCATTGATTTTTAGAGAAAGGGAAAGGTAAGGAGACAGATAGGGAGAGAAATTTTAATATGAAAAAGAAACATCGATTGGTTGCCTCTTGCATGTGCCCTGACAGGGGACCAAACCCATGATCTAGGCTTGTGCCTTGACTGGGACTTGAACCAGTGACCTTTTGGTTTATAGGACATCACTTCAACCAACTGAGCCACACTGGCAAGGGCTATTCATATTCTTTTATTTCAGCCTCATGACCTTGAGAATTAGGCATCATTGCATCTATCATAGAGGAAAAATTGGTTCGGAAAGCAAATAACTTGATCAAATACCTGCAAGCGCTAAATACTTTAGTCAGGTCACAGCTCCTGTCCATCTGTCTCCATAAATCCCTTCTATGTCTATTGCACACCACATGTGCATTATACTACTTATTTAATACTTCTGAAACCTTTTTATATATAAACATCATACAAGTTAATTCAGGACAGATATTTATTAATACTTATTCACGTCCTGAGAGTAAAATATTCATATAAATATTAGCATATAACATTAATATCCACCATGTTTGGCATCAACACAAAACCTGTGATATTAGCTATGCTATACAAACTGTGAAACATCTTAGTGTTCTGTTTATTTTATCAGAATGTGAACCTTGCAATATATGCACAAATGAAACCAAAAACAGAAATATGATCATCAACTTGTGGTGAGATCCCCTATGACTGTTTCAGATAACATTCCAATCATAATACTCCTCCTGTGATATATGGGTATTTGTGTGCATACGTTGAGCGGACATTTAGACTGCGGAGGAGTGAGCCTCTGATTTTCCACATAGAGGGTCTTTCTGGCTGGCCATTGCCCAATGAAAATTTATAGATTCTTTGACACCATCTTTAATCATTACTACCTTTCAGAATACTTCTCCCTTTTAAATCCAACTGGGAAAAACACAGAAGCCAGAACTTCCACCCTGCAAGGAACCTGAGCACTCAATCACTTATCACATGAAGGTTCAGCAAGCTATAGTCCAGAGATTGGAGGGATCTTGGTACAAATTCCAGTAACTGCATCTTCGGGCTGTCCGATTATGCTAATGCTAGTAATTAGTGTTATTATAGCAGTGTATGAAGGTATTTGGGACTTCGAAGGGGCTTTGGTTCTCCTTTGGGTATGTATCACAGAATATTAACCTTTCAAAATCAGCCCTGGCTGGTGTAGCTCAGTGGATTGAGTGTGGGCCTGCGAACCAAAGGATTGCGGTTCAATTCCCAGTCAGGGCACATGCCTGGGTTGCAGGCCAGTTCCCAGCAGGGAACGCACAGAGGCACCCATACATTGAAATTGCTCTCCCTCTCCCTCTCTCCTTCCCTTCCCCTCTAAAGATAAATAAATAAAATCTAAAAAAAAAAAAAAGAATATTAACCTTTCAAAATCAATTGATCTTTTTAGATTTTGACTAACTGTTAATATAGGAAGATCTAAGTACAAGCTTTGCACATTTCTGGAGATCATGCAACAGCCACTTGGAAATATACAAGATATTGACCTACACAAAATGCCACTTGCAAACATTAAAGGAAAGAACAACAGCACATCAAAAATGACTTCAATTGTTTTATCTACATCCATTCTTAGTTCAAAATTACCATTGCTAATTATCCAAGTGAAATGCTGCCCAAGAAATTGCTCAGCAGACACAACTCATCATTAATCACTGATTCCAATTTTTTGCTTGCAACCATTAAGATGAACATCATCCAAAATGCTAAAACATGACTTCTAATTCTATTTCATTCCATATTTTTAAATTGAACACCTATTGTATCTGAGCATGTATGCCAGTGTCATTTAATATGCTAATGCATTTATCAACAGGCTTTTTGAAAGCCTGGAGGAACATCATAATTAAAGAAAAATACAAACAAAATGTAAACTGTATTTCTGCCCTTTATATGTGGCATCGGGGCAGTCCCTCTAAATAGAAAATAAACAATACAAAACAACTATTGAATTATGATGTGCATATGACCTGCTAGTTTTGAAACAAGCTACTGGTTCTCTAATAAACAATACTTAAAATGAACACAACTTGATTCTAATTCCTTTCACCATAAACTGCAGTAAATAAATCTCACATCCTATCTTCTATTCCCTTGGAATAACACGTGTAATAGTGCAATCAATGATTTAATCCAACAAATACTCATTGAGTGGTTAGTCTGTGCAAGACTGTGCTGGTTTCTGGGTTGGCATCAGTTAAAAGAAAGGTCCTTACCCTAATATAACTTACAGTCTAGCAGGACACATGATATATTAAACTAATGAATTATTTAATCAAAATTAGGAATATCTGTATCAATTCAAGATATGTATAGTGTACACCATATACTGGATACTATTCAGAGAACTTGGGATAAAACAATGATCAAAATCTTCAAAGATTTCTACTCTCATTAAATCACATTCTATGGGAGAAAGACAAACTATAACTACATTTGAAGAGAGACAGAGGTGAATAAATAACTATTTTAAAGAGAGTGGGAGAATTAACTTTCTGGACTACCATGCAGGATCACTGGGCAGCGTTAGGTGCCTATTTGAATCTGAAAGTCTGGAAATTTTTCTTTAGTTCTGTTTAGATTCCCAATGCAACCCAGGAATATATGAGTAATTGAGTTTAATTAGGATGGCAGATTGAATTACTGCTAACATCCTTTCACACTCATATCATTGAATTATAAGTCTATATCCTCACGTACCCTCCTTGTAGGTAGAATGTATTTACCCACCTTTGAGATCTGGAGCATGGCCATGTGACTTACTTTGTCCAACAGGATAATGGATATCACATTATCACTCTTTTTTTTTTTTAAAGATTTTATTTATTTACCATATTTTTAGAGAGGGAGAAGGAAGAGAGAAAAGAGGGAGAGAAGCATCAATATGTGGTTGCCTCTCACATGCCCCCCAACAGGGACCTGGCCTGCAACCCAGGCATGTGCCCTGACTGGGAATAGAACTGGCAACCCTTTGGTTCACAGGCCAGTGCTCAGTCCACTGGGTCACACCAACTGTGGCCACATTATCAGTCTTAAAGTGTACTTTCATGATTGCTGATGTTTCTTTGTGTGCTAGCTTTTCCCATGGGAGAACACAACTTGGTCAACTGCTGGTTCAAAGAGGACTAGGGCTACATAAAACAGACATGAGCAGAATCTATAACTTAGAGTCAAATCATGATCCACTCAGCCTATATTCACCCAATGTTAGCAGGTCTACAAATGCATTAGTGAGAATAAATTATTGTTGTTTTCAGTTCTTCGGGGATGGTTTATGATGAGAATTTTTGTGGCAACACCTTACTAATAAATTTGAATTGGAGGTTAGTTAAGGAAATTGTGACAGAGAGAAAAGTAAGTGGTAAAAGATTAAAGAATAGTTGCAAAGAGCCAAATTAAAAAAAAATGAAGTATGGAATTTAAGCCAAGTAAGAAACCTATATGGGCATTAGTGGGTGTGAGTTAAACCATTTAACAAATAATTTGTGATATCTGCATCCTCGAAGGACTTTGCCAGATAATTTAGGAGAAGCTTCATGATTAACACATTCTACCACTTCCCAAAAGAGTTTTAGTGTTTTTGCAAAGTCAAGTACCACTTTCTCTTTTCTGATCCCATGGCAGAAAAGTATGAATAGTGTTTGACCAATTTTGAAGTCCTTAAGGGCACCCACTGTTCCCAATTCCTAACATAGTTCTTAGAATTTAACTAGAACTCAATAGCTATTTATTGACTTAATAAAAAAGTCAACCCATCATTCAATTAATAAAAAAGAATCATAAAAGTTATATTTAATTTATAATTTAATCCTTGCTGCTGAAAGCAGTTTTAGTTAAATTTAATTCAAATTTTTGACAATGAAATGGTACCAGGTCTTAGACCTTGGTTCAGCAACCTCAGAACTTAAGTTCTAGCAAAGAAAGAAAATTCAGAGCTAAGACTTACACTATAAGAGAAAGTTTATTTAGAAAGTCAGAGAGGCAGAAGAAGTGTGCTGTAGAAGAAACAAGCTCAGGAAATGAGTTACAGATTCAAAAGAAGGGCCCTTGGGGCTTAGAAGAGAGAGAGAAATGTGCCTTGAGAGATGAAAAAGGGTGGAAAGGCCATGTGTATGCTCAAAGAAAAAAAAGGAGAAAGAGAGCACACCCTGGGGGTGTGGAAAGAAAGGATGGGAAAGGCACTGGGTCCTCCAGCCTAAAGTCTTTTATCCGGAGGTCTCAGGGGAGGATCTCAATAGAATATTCATCAGCTTTACAGGTGTGCCCACTTGGGTTGTGATTTCCACCGATTGGCTGGGGCTGGGGGTCATCAGTCAATGTGGTTGGTCCTGATGTCAGTCAGTCCTGGCATTGTTCCATCTGATTTTGCTGCTTCCCTGGGTCTGGAACTGAAACAAGGCTGAGGCCCAGATGTCATCTCTGGGTGTTAATGCTTAAGGGAGAGGTTATGGGAGGGCTTGCAGTTTTGCCCATCACTAGGCATCATCAAAAATATGCTGTGACACTATTTTAGAACCAAAGCATATTTCAAGAAATAAAAGCAATTAGATGAAAAAGAAAATTTCTTCTAGTGTCATGCTAAAATACAATATATTTCACTTTAACTCCTGTGTTATGCATATCATTTGCAAATTTAACAGCAGTAAACATTGAAGAAGTGGTTAACATCCAAATCTATCTAAAACATAAATTCTTGAATTAACTGTCAAACAATGACAACCATCCTCCATGTAAAAATTTGGGATAAGGTTACAATAATGAGTGTCTTAAGCTATATCAGAATGTGGTTTTATAACTACTCTTTACAATTTGATGACAAAGAATGTTTCTAGTCTGACAAAAGCAGTTTCTTTTCTTTTTTAAATTATATTTTATTATGTACACTACTACAGTTGTCCCAAATGTTCCCCCTTTGACCCTTTCCACTCAGCTCTCCCCGCCCTGCCCATGCCTTCAAGCAATCCCTACACTGTTGTCCATGTTCCTGGGTCCTGCATATATGTTCTTTGGCTACTATATTACCTATGCTGTACATTGCATCCTCATGGCTATTCTATAACTACCAATTTGTACTTAATCTCTTCAACTCTTCACCCATTCTCCTCCCCGCACCGCCCCGCCATCTGGCAACCATCAAAATGTTCTCTGTATCTATGATTCTGTTTCTGTTCTGCTTGTTTATTTTGTTTTTTGGGGAATCAATTACTGTTAGTTATGTGTTTATTGCCATTTTATTGTTCATATTTTTGATCTTCTTCTTAAAGAAAACCCTTAAACACTTCATATAATACTGGTTTGGTGATGATAAACTACTTTAGCTATTTCTTGTCTGGGAAGCTCTTTATCTGTCCTTGGATTCTAAATGATAGCTTTGCTACATAGAGTAATCTTGTTTATAGGTCCTTGCTTCCTATCATTTTAAATATTCTTGCCTATCCCTTCTAGCCTGCAAAGTTTCTTTTGAGAAATCAGCTGACAGTCTTATGGGGGCACCATTGGAGGTAACTAACTGCTTTTCTCTTGCTGCTTTTAAGATTTTCTCTTTGTATTTAGCCTTCGGCATTTTAATTATGAAATGTCTTTGAGTAAGCCTCTTTGAGTCCATCTTGTTTGCTACTCTCTCTGCTCCCTGAACTTGTAAAAGCAGTTTCTTTTTAGAAAAGTTTGAGAGCTAGGAAAAATGAGACATAAGAAAGAGTTGAAGAGGTATTTCAAAAGCACAGAAAAAAGTTCTAAAATTTGAAGCTGTGTTGTTAATTCTGTCTATGATCTTGAGTGAGTCATTTAATTTCTTTGATATTCACTACCCTTATAACATAAGGTACAGGGACTGGAGAGATAATTCTCAAAGTCCTTTGAAGTTCTAAGATTCTATGATTCTCTGATCCATTTCCAGAATTATAATTAAGTAACAGCAGGGACGAGCTCCTACTTTAAGGTTACATTGGCAAATTTAATTTAAATTTAACAAATTAAAAAAGTTATGAAATATCCAGAGGGTTTTATTTTTAATAAAGATCACTGGTAATTTTTATATCAAAAACCTTCAAAAGGTCTTTCTGTAATAGTGACATTTCCTTTAATAAGAAATAAATTTATTTGCAAAACACACCTTTGATTACAAAGCAAAATGTTTACATCAAAAAAAAAATCATCCACTAATATTTAAATCTTTCTTCTCACTGTTGAGTTCTCAGATACTCTGGTCTTTAGCCAGCCTTCCTGAAGCCCAGTTTATTATTCAGTTCCAATGGTCTCCACATCTTTAGCAGTGAACTAAACAGCAGGAAATTCACAAAGATCTGGATAACTCTTCTGGGCATATCCAAACATTATCCCCCCAAATTTATCATCCTGCTCTGAAATCATATATTCCATAGCAATAGGTTTAAGGTCTCATATTTATTGCTATGAGAAATATGAAAATGAAGTCACTGTTTTTCTCTACGTGGTGGTTTTCAAATAAGTCTGAAAATGCTTTCTTCCCTTGAATTTAGATTGGCCCTAGTAACTCACATGTAACTAACAGATTGTGTTAGAAGACTCTGTGTCTTCTGAGCCTAAGAAAGAAAACGCCAGGCAATTTTACTTTGTTCTCTTGGGCCAGTTGCTATTGGGTAATTTCTCCCAAAATCCAGCCAGCATACTTGAGGAATCAGGGGTTCATTATGAGGCAATATATAGGTATTCCAATTCACAGCTCAAACAGAACCCAGCTTTCTAATCATTTAAGGCATGTGCCAAATACATGAGTAATGAAACTTCTTCATGATTCCAGGCCTCACATCAAGTTACCTCAAGCCTTTGGGTCTTCTCAGCTGCAGCCCCAGAAATCACAGAGCAAAGCCAAGCACTGTGTAAATTCTTGTCCACAGAGTCTGTGAGCACAGTAAAATAGCTGTTCCACGCACTAAATTTTTAGTGTTTTGTCACACGGTGGTAGTAAAAGCACTAGATTCTAAGTTTGTTTCAGCTGTTCTCCACTCCAGATCACATCCTGCCTAGGCTTCAAGTCTCATCTCAAAGACTATCTTCTCCCAGGTGTCTGTGAATGTTTGGGCATGCCTCCTGGGAGCTATCCCTCAGCCCTGTCTTTGTAGTAGGAACTTCATATCATTTGACATTCACTATCCCTTTATAAACTGAAATTTATTAAACACTGGAATTCTGTGCCACACCTTAAAAAATCTCAATATTATAAGCTCAGTACTGAAAATTAAATTCTTCCTCTTTCCCATCTATAGCCTTATATTCAGAAAGGATGATAAACATCAGTTTGTGCTTTAGAGAAATGCACCTTTAATAAAAATAATATTTAATAAGCATTGAAAAGGAAATGAGTAATTATTTTGTGTGTAAAGCAGGACATCCAAAGGAATTGTGACTTATAACCTTCCCAAGCATTGAAAAGGGAAAGTTGAGCAGATTTGTATATTTTGAACTCATCTCCAATCCTCTTTTAACATGAGACTTGCTAAAAATTGTTAGTGGTATATCTCAACAGCAAAACTTTAAAAAGACTTTAAAAAAGGAAAAAGATGTGTCAATATGAGACAAGTGATGCATAAATTATTTAATTTTTACAAAAATTTTCCCAAGATACTATTATGATTTTATTTAATAATCAAGAAGTCTTGTATGTGGAATCTACAGAACAAAATAACTGAACAAACAAAATAGAAACGGATTCATAGATATAAAGAACAGACTGATGGTTACCAGAGGGGAGAGGTGTGAGGAGGGTGGGTGAAAAACATGAAGGTATTAAGAAGGACAAATTGGTACTTACAAAATATTCACAGGGATATGAAATAAAGCATAGGGGATATCAATAATATTGTAATAACCAAGTATGGTGTCAGGTGGGCACTGGAAATATCAGGGGGAACACTTAGTAAAGTATAAAATTGTCTAACCACTATGCTACACACCTGAAACTAGCACAAAATAATATTGAGTGTAAACTGTAATTGAAAAATAAAATAAAAATAAAAAAAGAAATTTTAAACTCACAGAGGCTAAATGATATTCCTATGTTTATCCAGCAATAAATAGGGAATCCTGAGTTCAAGCCCTGGACTTTCAAATTCAAAGTGTACTGCACACAGAGCAAGGCAGCTCGTACAGTGTCAGACAAACATAAGGTACAATATGATCTCCATGTCCTTGGAACAGACAATATAAATGAAATTATGAAGAATTTAACATTTACTGAGAGCTTTATTGTTTTATGTCCTCTACTAAAGCATTCTCAGATTATCTCAATTTTACATATGAGGAAAATGAGACATAGAAAGCTAACGTGACTTCACCAAGATCATAGAGCAGGTAAATCAGGAAAATAAAATTGAAACCCAGGCAAGCACATGCTAGAACAAAAGTCTTAACATTATTCTACACTGCATCCCTGGTCCTAACAATTAAGAAAAAGAAGTGAGCTTTCAGCTTTGTTAATAATTTCAGAAAATTATTTCAGTACACACAGATGTAATCCATTGTTAAAAATCATGCTCTTCAAAAAGACATATTCTAAGCATGTCTCACCCAATTGACTTTATATCTGTTACTTTGATTATATTAATATAATCGACATTCACTTTGCTAATTGAAAGATGCAAAAGGCACTAGCTTAGTACAAAAGGATTTTCAGTTCTCATGGCTTTTCTTCCTTCTTTCTTTCTTTCACAGGAAAATCCTGATCACGTCCTGCTGCACATGTCACAAGTTCACTGCTGAGCAAGGCTGTGGCATTTGAATTAATGCATTATAATTTTTCCATTATACTAGAGAATTAAGTGTAGGCAAACATAATTAATTATGAAAAATTTGAATCAAATGATTTATTTTGGTATTTTTAATTCATTAAGTACACATTCTCTAAAATGGTAATTCTCATTCTTTTACAATTTCTGATTTTTCACTCAAGAACTTCCTCTGAGCAAGGTTGTTTTTTTTCCTCATAACATTTAACAATGTTACAGTGTTAAACAATTTTGATATGCCTGGAACAATTCCAGGAATATCCTCTCCTGAGAATTCCTGCTATCCTGTCACACTTTCTTTGACCCCCTACTCACCCTCCATGTCTCTTCTTCAACTCCTCTGCTTTAGATCCCCGCTAGGACACCTGGGAAGTTCTTCTAGCAGACTCACTGCTCCCCTGACTCTTCACACTTATCACCTGTGCTGCCCTGCTTCCTCTCATCTCTGCCCACCACACTTATTCATCATAAGGCACCATTTTAAAGAATCTTCCAGTATTTGAGCTCCTCACTAATATTAAAAGGAGCAAAAGAGACTTCCTATCAAGATGGAGACATAGGTAAACACAGCTCACCACCTCGCACAACCACATCAAAATTACAACTAAACTATGGAACAACCATCACTCAGAACTGTCAGAAATTGGGGTGAATGGAATTCCAACAACTATGGACTTAAGGAAAGCACATCCATCCAGGCTGATAGGAGGGGAGGAGATGCAGCATGGGCTGTTCCCACATCCATGTATGGTGGGTAAAAAGTCCGGAGAGATATCTCAGAAGCAAGGAGTTCCAGCCCAACATCAGGCCCCAACGCCCAGGGTTCCAGTGCCAGGAAGAAAAGTCTCCATAACTTCTGGTTGCAAAAACCAACAGGGATGGGTCAGTGGAAGAAAATGCTGAAGTCCCAAGCAGTTCCTCTTAAAGAACCTGCACATGGACTTCCTCAGACTCATTCCCTCGGAGGCTCAGCACTGGGGTAGCAGCTTGAAAAGAAACTTTGCAGAATAGAAGCAACTGGCAAAAAATATTCAAAGTCATGAAAAGCAGCCAAGATTGCTCTGCCGAGCAAAGAAATCATTTAGAATCAAAGGGCAGATAAAGAGCTTCCCAGACAAGGTAAAGCTAAAGGAGTTCATCATCCCCAAACCATTATTATATGAAATAGTAAAGGGACTTATATTAAAAAAGTGAGAAGATCAAAGCTATCATCAATAAAATGGAAATAAATACATATCTATCAACAATTGAATCTAATAAATAAACTAAGCAAAC
Organism: Glossophaga mutica; assembly: GCA_039655065.1. NCBI lineage: Eukaryota > Metazoa > Chordata > Mammalia > Chiroptera > Phyllostomidae > Glossophaga > Glossophaga mutica. The sequence continues at coordinate 30,220,031 of CM077308.1, forward strand.
AAAAACAGACAGAATCATGGATATGGATAGGGTTTAGATGGTTCTCAGATAGGAGGGGATATGGGGGAAAGGGTGAAGAGGTGAAGGGAATTAAGAAGTACAAATTGTAGTTACAGAATAGCCGTGGGGCTGTAAAGTACAGTATAGAAAATGGAGTAGCCACGGAACGTATGACCCATGGACATGAACAATGGTGTGGGGATTGCCTGAGAGAGTAGGGGATGCTGGTGGGGGGAGCAAAGGGGGGAATTGGGACAACTGTAATAGCATAATCAATAAAACATAATTAAAAATAAAATGAGTAAAAGAAAAAAAAGAGCACAGGTTGCCACAATTTCATTCTGTTCTTTGATGGATGAAATTGTTCCTTTATTCATTAAAAGGGCAATAAAGGTAAAAAAAAAAAAAACAGAACCACAAAAGTTAAATATTCAAACCCTATCTTCTGTGTGTGTGTGTGTGTGTGTGGGTGTGTGTTTTAACCAAGGAAATTAGCAACATCCCTGCTGAAGCTTATGAATTCTAAACAGATTGTAGTGTACCTCAACAGGCTGCAAAAAGCAAACAGACAAAACCCTGCAAAGAGGAACTCCCCTCGTTTGCCTTTGCAGAAACTCCTTCCTAGTATGCCTATGCAGAAAATAGGCCCCTCCATTTTTCATGCACTGTTTCATGCAAATAACAAATAATCTCATGGAATGGTGGCTTCTACATTTTGGGATAAACATCTGTAAAACAGGCTGAGAGGATCCTAGATGCCAGTTTTATGGCTGAGATATGTGAGAAAGACTCAGAATGGGATGAAGTCACATGCTTCTTCGGGGGAGGAAAAAAAGGGCAATAGGAAGGTGACCTGTGGGGGGTAGGTGGCATTATGGGAAACTTCGCTGCAGTGAAAGGGGTGAGTGAACCAAGAAGAAAAGGCCTGAAGAGTGGTCTGGAAGTACATACAGCCCATGGCTGTGGGGAAACATCTGGAGGTGGTGGTGCTGACAATGGACCCCGGCAGAAGAGAAGTAAATCCTACTACAGCTTCCCCTACGAAAACGTAGGGTGCTCATGCTGCTGTGTGAGCCCTGGGATTTCAGAATCAGCCGGAACTGGTCTCATGGAGTGATTAATGTGCAGTTTGTGATGCGAGTTCAAGCATAGCTCTGTGCAGTTATTGATGTTGTTTAGTCACTTTATTTGTGAAATAGGGATTGTTATATCTAATTTATAGGACCGATATGAGGATTAAATTAAATACAATTATATATAGGCATTGAATATAAGCACATGAGAATTGATCATTAAGTGATGATCTTTGAAATCTTAAACAAGGATGTCACCGGTATAAGGTGCCTATGGGATAACTGCCAGGGCTGTGGCCATGAGAAGTGCTAAAGATAAAGCAGAATTTGGGTGTTAGAAACTGAGAAAATGAAGAAAATTAACATGAAGTGTTTTACTTAGTCATGCATCATATAACAGAGCATACAAGCTTACAGCATCAAACACTGGCTAATAGTAAAAATAAAAAACAACTGCTACTAGTTTGATGTACAAACCATATATATGATGGACATTGCCTTCTATTATTTCCCAGTGATTAAATACAGTATTTCCCCTGTTTTCCTGAGAGTTACCAAAGGATAAAATGAGGGAGTTTGGATTTAAATAGCTTCACACACACACACACACACACACACACACACACACACACACACACACACAATGGAGAGAGAGTTTCCCAGTGGCCTCTAGACGGCTATGAAAATGTAAACTGCCTTTTGGCTAGGCAAGCAGTTGTGACCTGTCATTACATAACTGAGTTCCACATATAAAGGCCCCCTACTCTGGTTATGTAGTAGAAAAACATCTGTGCTAGATTAGTTCCTGCTCGGAGCTGGAGTGGAGATGGACTGAGAAATAGAAGCTGGGAGTCACAGTGTGGGAGCGATTTTCTCCTAGGGTTATGGGGGTGACTGAATACATGATACTTGATATTGGGCAGATGAGACTAATAGCACGTTATTAGTCCCATATACGCACAGCCCAGGGGATGCAGTGAGCACCACGTAGAAGTTGCACTTCGGAACAGAATGATGGTGGGAGGCAGGCTTTTTACCATCAAGAGGGTGCTGCGATCCCTGGTTTCCAGGTGAGCCTGTGATTGGCTCCTTTGAATGCTTCTGCATCCCAGCAGGGACTGAAACAAACAACTGTGCCTTGTCCTCTTGACGAGAAGCGTTGTTTGCCTAGCAGATTTAACCTGTGGAAGCAGAGTGGGAGGAGTATTTGTAGTTAAGCGCAGGTAAGGTTCTCTCAGTTTACCAGGTGTCAAAATATTTGGCCTTCTTTTTAGACTTTACACTATTGAGTTTAGGAACTTGGAGCCCAGAGACATTGAGTTAGTTAACCTCAGGCCGCACAGTGAGTGAGAGTGGCAAAGCTTGACATTGGCCTCTAACTCCCTGTCCTACTTCTGTATGAGTTCATAATTTATATACCACTTGCCTTACAAAGTGCTTTCTAAAAGGATTTGTAGTGACATGCTATAAAATATGCATGAACAGGAAGATTACCGAAACAGAAATAGAGTGCTGACATTTGAGAAATTACATGGTATAAAAGATTTTCCCGCACATACCATGAAACTAATGAAGCCGAGCTCTAGAGACCCTCAGTTGCACAGACATTTTCGAAGGCCTTGGAAAGTGCTCTCAATAAAGTATGTTTGTATGGTCATGTATTTTTGAACAAAAATGCAAAAAAAAAGAGAAATATTTTAACTACAATCAGATTATGACTGCATTCTGTTTCCACTCCAACTTCTCTTGCCACATTGCTTCTTGTCAGTATAGGCAATTTTGAGATGCTTCTGAGGGAAGGTTGATCTAGACATACATTTAGTGTGAGTTTAGTGAGATGTTCTGTACCTGCAGGAGTATCTAATATTAGCTGGCACAGTATAAAACTGGCACCTTGGACTTTTACCACTCACAGGGCCAAAAACACCTGGCAAAAATGACATCAAAACGAAGGCTCAAAAATTGTTTTGTAAGATGAATATGTCCTACAGTGTGTGGCAGGTGGATGACAGAGCAGAGAAGGGGTTGGGAATATACAGAGTGAGAACTTGGAACGTTTTTTCCATGTCTCACATTTTGCCATGTCTTATTCATTTTTGGCAGTCCCTCTTCCAGGAATTCGAACCATAACTCTTCCTAGCACCACGACAATCAAATTCTTTCTCTATTTTGTCAATGTAAATTTTTTATTTGTATTGTTCTTAGTGTCGTAATCTTTTAAAGTGAATTATATTGAATATTTGTTTAGAGTCCTCATGGTATTAGTTAATGTAGTTATGTTTAAGGAAAACTAATGAACCCCAAAGTTTCTGAGAAATATTCTTTGAGGTCCATCAGGTTTGGCATTTGAACTGCCCTGCATTTACACCTTTTATTTGTTTGCACGTCCAGATAAGATTTGTTTTAAAAAAAATTAATCGCACACATAAGGCCGAAGTTGGAAAGACATTGAACTATTGAAGGAAGCTACCGTTGTTTGCCTTACTTTTACATGGTTATGATTGGTCTGCTCTCACTTATTTATTGCTGGATGCCTGCCTCCGGCATGTCTCTCCTAGTTAGCCTCTATCTCTGATTTTTGAACTGCTGTAGACCAGGAACTATGTAACCCTCCCAATCACTTAAGAGTCAGCATTCTGAGTGAGAGCCTACAAAAGAAGCCAGACATTTAGAAGATGTCAAATATACTCAGAGAATTTTCCATGCATGTGTCAAATGAATTCAATGGCCATTTTTGTGATTATTTCTTTCATGTGTCTGTCCTGTGAAAGCAGGAAAAGCGTCAATTTTACTTGGTTTTGTCTAGCACAGGGAGAATAAATCGACATTTCTGTTGGGCTGCATTCTTCAGAGGGCTGATATTGCTAGAGCAACAATTGTTAAATGTATTCTTACTGTTACCTACGTAATGAGTTCCTCCGTGCATCTATATATCAGAACTTATACTCCATATGTGTAATGTGACTTTCACAAGCTATATTCATATTCAAATTATTGTGTTACTGCTCACATTTTTAGAATGTTGCCTTTGGGTTTGGTTTTAGCGTTGAACCCATGCTTAAGACTTACCCCCCGCTGTGGCATATGTTTGTTGTTAGAGTGTAGATGCGGTATTAGAATTGGGTGGCTAGGATGGTAATATATTAAAAATGATTGTAAAGTACAGTGTGGAAAATGTATTTTTTTTGGCTTCCTATAACTTTGCTTGAACCAATCCCAGAGAGTCCTGTAACAAGATATAAGTATGTGACATTTCAAAGTGGACTACTTGGGTGTAGGCAACATTCACGTGGCTGTTGTTATTTATACAACCTTGTCTCAAAATTCAGTTAGGAAGTTTCCACACATGATCTGAATTGGTGTGATCTCCATAGATTTAGAATCCTTAATTGCCAGCGTTGAATATTTTAGATTTCCTCCTTTTCGAATGCAGGATAGTTCTTTTTTCAACAGCACACCGAAGCACATAGCCAAGAGGGATTTGAAAATTTCTTTATTTTGACAAAATGATACACTTTGGAAAAGGCTGAATTACTTGCACACATTAAGCAGATATTACCAATTCAGAGGCTGTGAGATACTGAGGAACATGCTAAGTTATACAACTTGGCATTTCATTATGCTCTCTGTAAACACTGTAAGAATATCATTTTATGTGAAACTTTCCTGAGGTGCTCTTGGCAGACTCTGAACATAACGCTGGATAAAGTACTGTCTAGGTCCAGCCTGCCACACTCCATGCCAACAGTTTGTCTTCCATGATTTACTGAACAGGGGTAGACATGATTGCAATGTAGGATAAGTTCCAAAACATAGGGAGAAAATGAATATTATGTGAGGAGGATGAGAAACGTCTGCTTGTAATATGTCTCTCCTGTCTGACTGAATTTTAAACACTAGGTGAAGTCATTGCCTCTAAAGTTCCAGTTAATATGTAGCTTAACTAAAATGATTATAGAGTACCTACTGTGTGCCAGATCTTGTGGTATCCTAGCCAGATTCTGTTAAGAGAGACTTCATATAGGCACCATTTAATAGAGAGGTACTATTACACAACCCTCTACCATGATTTTGTGTAGAGTTCTTTGATTCATAACTAACACATATAAAAGAGTATCTACGGCCTGATTTCATAAGATGTTCTGAAGCCATCAAGTCTAAGCTAAGGTGATGGACATCAGAATGAATTTACCTGAGAAATATTGTGGAGACTTACCGAGAAGGAGCTCAAGACAACATTCTGAAATGAAGGAAATGCTCTGTAACTATAGAAATGTGAGTTTCATAGGTCTATGCATTTGTCAAAACTCACCGAACTGTAAGCTTAAAATTTGAGCATTTTTCTGTAGGTAAATTATACCTTAAAAAAGCACTTTTTAAAAGAAAGAGATACAAAACCAAACAAAATGGAATTGAAGCATGAAGAAAGTCATTTTTGACTGGAGAATTTGAGAAAGGTTTTAGAGCACAAGTAAATTTTGAGCTGGTCACTCAGTGGAAAGATTTAGGCAGATGGTGATGACAGAGGAAATAGTAAGAACAAAATATGACTTGTATAAAGTATAGAGAATCCTCAGGGAATAGGAAATCTGTTTTTGTTAGACAGTAGGGTAATATTTGAGTCCAGAAATGACTTGGAAGAATTGTCTTTGAACACTAGATTAAGCAGTGTGGAAGTATCCGGAACACTCAGGAAGCGTGTTCAGAATTGACACTCAGCAAGCCTTTACCTGACAATCTCTTGAAATGCATTAGAATATCTATTGTGTCAAATTAATGATTAAAGAAGTTAATGAGAAAAAAACAGGACTTTAGAAAAAGTAGCCTAGAAGCCACAAATGTATGGGTATGTGTGTGTGCGTGTGTGGTTACTAGGGTGACAGCAAATATGCATATGCAGGTACTCTGTGCTGTGTCCTGTTCAAAGCACTTTTTATTTGTTTAATGACTTAGCAAAACAATCATCCTAGGATTAAGGTACTGTTATAATCTCCACCTGAAAGGGAAGAAAACTCAAGGACAAAGAGGTCAGGCAACTTGTTCAGAGTCATCGGTTTAGGAAGTCGTCAACTAGATTTTGATTCCAGGCAGTTGAGGACCAATGTTCGCAGTCTAAACCAAGATGCTATGCTATAGTTCCAAGAAAAGGCATAAGACTACCCCTTGGAAAGAAGTGAAAAAGAAAAGGGACACTTTTATTTGGAGGCTCTGAGGAAATCAGTGCACATGAACGAGGACACCTGGACTCCCTTCAGAAGTTTTCAGTTTTGAACCTTTGGGCACTGGCACACACCACAGATAGGTCGTGTACCACTCTGCGGCCTGAAAACTGTGGTCTACAGGGGGAAATAAGGAAACAATTCCCTACCAACATGTGCCTCTTCTGAGTGTTTGAGAAAGGGTGGGCACTCATGTCCTGGAAATATTTTTAGCCTGCAGCAATTTGCTCATCTCTTCCAGGCCTAGGAGAAGTAAATAAGGTTGAAAGGGTGCTGGGAGGAGTGTACGCAGGGGTGTCATTGCAAAGAGCTTACACTCACATTATGTTAGTGTTGTGTTTTGGGCAGCTCTAGAAGGGGTGGATGGAAAGCTGCTGAGTTGCTTTCAGGGACTGAACCTTTTTAAGTTCCCCTTCAGTTTAGGTTGCTACTGTGAAATAGCAAGTAAGAAACTTTGCTTTTGAGTGAATTTTTCAGACTTCTGATAGTGGCATACATTTTGAAAATATCAGGCCAACACACTGTCCACATGTTTATATTTTATTTAGTGAAGTAGAAAGTCATGTAGCATTTCCAAAATATTACCTTATCGTACAGATATATGCAGTTCTGTGCGGATTCTAGTATGTCTACAAGTACGTCTCTAAAAACCTACAGCCCCATAGATGGTAGCAAACTTCATAGGGACTTCTGAAATCTCTTCTTGAAATAAGAGCTATAATTATCATAAAGAGGGAAAACTAATAAATTTGGAGCAATAATTGAAGAGATTAAAAAGCTAGAAAATGTATCTCTTTTTATTTGCCTCTACAAACCGCACATTAATAACAATGGAAATGGAATGGGATGCTGGGACTTTGGGATTTATTTTTAAAAAAGCATATGATGAAATGACTTGGGAGCTGTGTCTGACTGATGCTTAGCAAGAGGCTTCCTTTAAAAACCTCCAAAATATTCTGAGAATCAGAACATCAGTAGCTTAGAGAATCCTGAGCTGCTGAACTTTCAAACCTAAACAGCTTTACTATGTCCAATAGATTCCCAAAGGCATTTACCTATGTTGCTCACGTTCTGCCTAGCCATAAAAACATTAGTCTCCTTTTACAGGTTGGTTACACTAAATTGTTTCCAGATTCCTCTGCATAGCAAACAATATTTTAAAAAAATATCAGTGTAATTGAACTTAAGTTCAAAATTCACCTTTAAAAGGTACCCAGAGGGAAAGGATCAAAGGCAAGTGGATTATGCCACTTATTACCTCTGTCCCTTAAGCAAATTAAGAGGCCCTAATGAATTTGTTACCTCGTCACCAGATGTACCATGTAGGACTAGGTAAAATTATAATTGTATTTTGAGCACTGAATATGTACTAGATACAATTCTAGGTTCTGGATATACAGGGGTGAATAGAATAAACAAAATTCTCTGCCCTTTTGAAATGTATATTTCAGTGAAAAAGGGAGAAATAAATAAGAAAAAATAAAATGAATGTGTAAAATATCAAATAATATGGTGAAAAATAAAGCAGGCATGAAAATGGATCCTGGGGTGGTCCAAAAATGTCCTCTGAGGAAGTGACACATGAACAGTGTCCTATGTAAAATGTGTATCAAATTTTACTGTAAAGATAAAAACATTTGATAATTATAAACTTTTTATATGCATAGACCATAAGACTATACTCTTCCATTTATCTGAGAAATGATGAGAGCAAAAGAAGATTTGTTTGAAAACCAACCATAAGCTCAGCCAGGCAGCAGAGACTGACAGGACACTGAGGAAACAGCCCAGATAATAGCCCCCAGATACTACTAGGACCAGACTAAAAGTCAGCTAAAAAAATAGTTGGAAAGTGTTATTATTTAGGTTTAAGAAGTTTCAGAGACTGTGAACGAATAAGACTTGTGTCTGACATACTTTCCTCCACCCCAGAAAATGCAGTTACCCTTAGAGCAGTGATCTTTAACCTTTTTCATCTCATGGTACAACTACAAGGTCTGTCCAGAAAAGGTCCAGCCATTGTTAATATAGCATGAACGGTTTGTGTGACATCGATGTAACCTGGCAGCCAAGGACTGGAATGTGCATGCGTGAATGATGATGACTTCACTGTACTAGTCAGTGGGGGCAGTAGACACCGCTGAGTGAACATGTGCATCGTGTGCCCATCACATCCAAAATGAGCAAATAGAGCAACAAATCTGCATCAAATTTTGCATTAAGCTTGAATATTCCTCCACAGAAACTATTCGGATGATTCAGAAGGCTTTTAGGGATGATTCAATGAGTATAGCACAAATAAAAGTGTGGCACAAACACTTCAAAGATGGTTGAGAAACTGTTGAAAGGGATCCATGTTCTGGAAGGCCTGCAACAAGCAGAACACCTGAGAATGTTGAACGTGTATGAGCTACAATCAATGAAGACTGGCAACTGACAGTGCGAGAACTGGAAGCTGATCTGGGGATTCCAAAAACTACTGTGTCTGAGATTTTGACACAGGATCTCAGCGTGAAATGTATGGTGGCAAAATTTGTTCTGTGGCTTTTGCTACCAGAGCAGAAGGAACATCGTGCTGCAGTTGCTAATGACTTGATTTAAACTGCTACTAATGAACCAGATTCCCTCAAGACAGTCATAACTAGAGATGAATCCTGGGTCTATGGCTATGATCTGGAAATGAAGGCCAAGTTGTCTCAATGGAAGTTGTCTGTTTCTCCATGCCTAAAGAAGGCACAGCAAAGTCATAACAAGATTAAGACCATGTTAACTGTGTTTTTTGATTGGGAAGGTGTTGTCCATCACAAGTATACTATTCCAGGCCAAACAATTAATAAGAAGTACTACCTCAGTGTTTTAGTCAGTTGAGAGATGCAGTATCAATGAAAAAGGCCTATGGCAACTGGTGATTGGCAGTTTCATCACAACAATGTACCTGCTCATGCATCACGTCCCATGCAGAGTTTTTTTGGTGAAACATCAAATCACCAGGTGACTCAGCCCCACTACAGCCCAGGTTTGGCACCATGTGCCTTCAGGATTTTCCCAAAACTAAAATCACCTTTGAACGGGAAGAGATTTCAGACCATTAACAAGATTCAGGAAAATACGACAGGGCAGCTGATGGCGATTGAGAGAACTATGAGAGGTCACAAGGTTCCTACTTTGAAGGGGATTGAGGCATCATTGTCCTATGTATAATGTTTCTTGTTATATTGTATTGCCCTCAGTAAATGTCTCTATTTTTCACAGTACATGGCTGGATACCTTCCGGACAGACCTGTAAACTACTGAAATTCTGTGACACACCAAAAAATGTATTTTTGTCAAAAAATGGGTATAATTTTGACTCATTCACACAGGAAGCTACTGTGTGGGCTGTTTCATTTTTTTATACTTGACAACCTAAGGGAAAAGAGGTCAGTGCCCTGACTTAAATAGTCTGGTATTGCATATTAAAAAAAATTTTGCAGCATAACAGTGTGACACAGCACACTGACTGAAAATCACTGCCCTAGAGGAATGCAGAAAAAACATGATCCCATAGGCTAACATCAACAGTCTGAGTCAGTGCATCCAGAGGGAAGATACATCAATATTCAAAAGTTCTACACTGCGTGTAGAATGAGGGGTAGAGGACAACTTACTTTCTAAAATCATGCTATTGCCTATACTTCTATTCAGGAGGCCAGGAAATCATCAGTCTTTTGCCTTCCTAATTCCAAAAAATATTTTAAACAATACTGTTCATTGTGAAAAGAAATTTATGTCTCTTAACCATCACTTTTTTTTCTATAAAAAACACCTGCCCTTTCCATCTCTCTCTCTATATATATACTATACACACACACACATATATATGTATATATAAATATATATACATCAAAGACTCTTTTGCAACAGGAACACATAAGGGCACCATCATAACAGGACCAAATAATAACCTTCAGTTACTGATGCTCATGAAGCTTTTATAAGGATATTTGGCTTCCTCTTAGCACAGGCACTAGGTTCCAAACCCGGCAGTATCACCTTTCATGACAGCCTCAACAATCTTAACATGTCCCATTCACTGTAGTTAAAGACTTGCCAAGGCTCAAGGAGAGGGAAGCTAGACCTCGCCTCTTGCTGGAGGAATGTCAACAATGTTCCTTAGATGAAGATATTAGAAAGCTAGAAATTCTATTTGTATTTGCCTCTACAAAATGCACACTAATTACAACAAAAATTAAATGGCCTGCAGTGGTTTGGGGTACTACAAAAATAAATCATAAATATATATGTATGCATATATGAGGAGATTTATTGTAGGAGTTGGTTCATGTAGTTATGGGAACCTAAAGTCCCATGACCTGCCATCTGCAAGCTGGAGAACCAGAAAAATTAATGGTGTAATTTAGTCTGAGTCCAAAGTAAGTCCTGTTCTGAGTGAAAAAGCAACAGAACCAGGAGCACCCATGTCTAAGGGCAGAAGAAGATGGATGTCTCAGCTCAAACAGAGAGGGAGAAGTTGGCCTTCCTTTGACTTCTTGCTGTATTCAGGCCCTCAGTGGGTTGGATGATGCCCCTATGCATTGGTGAGCACAAGTGCCTTTACTCAGCCCACTGATTCAAATGCTAGGCTCTTTCAGAGACACCCTCACAGATATGCCCACCTAAATGGGCATCCCTTAGCCCCATCCAATTAACATAAAATTAGCTATCACAAAGCATTATTGGATTTAGTTAGCACATTTTACTACATTTGGAAAGGAGTGAGCAAGATGATATTACTACATGCATCTCTCATTCTGAGAATAATTCATTAGCAAGTATTATGATCCTCTAAGGGACCCATATTGTTTCTCCTTTCTGATACAAGGAGGAAAGTTAGAAAGCTCAGAAATCAATTTTATGCTTGAATCACAGATGCTCCACTCTTACTTTGATTCATTTATATCCCTTGTTTAAAATTTTCTAATTTACCAAACTTTTAGTAACATTTTAAATTTCCTTTAAAGGTGAAATAAATACTGTATTTTAAATAAATATTGAATGAACATTTAATATCTCAACATTAATCTGCTCAGGCATATTTCTGAAACAGCCCTATGATGGACTATGTAGATACGAACTCAGAAGTTAAAACAGATGCTTTTTTCAAACATTCGCATTTTAAAATATGTAGCTATTTCATGGATGTAGCTGAAGTATATTTTATTGAACTCTTTTTTCAATATGAAGTTGGAAAAACTCAATCACGAAGAAACTAATATTTAAGATCTTATTGGGTTATATTAATAGAACACAGAAAATATAGTATCATTTCTGTCTCTAAATAGGCTTCAAATGGTTGTTCATATTCATCTCTTCATGAATCTCTTCATTTACCATCAAAAGCAATATAATTTAAGTTGAGGATTTCAAGAGGCACTTGACTTTTCTGTGGGTAGTCAATTGAAAAGAGACATGATTAACATAGCTGTGAGGTATGATTTTTCTAAAGAGCCATCAAAATAGGATAAGGCATTTGACTTTATTAAGCCAATTTTGTTAATATCAGTCTGAAAGTGAAATGTTCAGCTCCATGTTGCAAAAATGAAAATGGATATTTCAGATATACTATAAAAACTAAAGAATGGATAACAATTAGAATCAACAATGACACTGCATTCTTTAGACATGTGCAAAAAGGAACACTTCCTAACAAAGAAACGTTTGTGCTCATTCTCAAATAAAGAGAAAAATTTAAGCATGAAGGGAACATCCCAAGTACAGTGGACACCAGGAGATTGGAAACCACCTTCAACATGCATTTCACTGCACTATGGAAATCAGCACTGAGGGTTTCTTTCTTTCTTTTTTTTTTTAATCAACTCATTTTGGAACAAGAGATAAAAAACATGAACAGTTTTTTCTAGTCTTTCAAATTTATTTTATAGTACCTATTTTTAATTTTTTATTGTTTATGCTATTAGAGTTCACCCAGTGTTTTCCCCTTTGTCCCTTTCCTCCCTAACCCCCCTTTCCTACAGTCAATCCCCACACTGTTGCTCATGTCCATGAGTGATGCATATGTTCTTTGCCTAGTCCCTTCACCTTCTTTCAACCAGTCCGGACCTCGCCCCTCTCCTCTCACAGCTATCAGTCTGTTCCCTGTTTCTGTGCCTCTGATTCTATTTTGCTCATCATTTTATTCCTTTCCTTCAGTTTCAGTCATAAGTGAGATCATATGGTATTTGTCTTTCATTGCCTGGCTTACTTCACTTAGCTTACAAAAACAGGAGTGTGAAATGTGAGATGTGAAAAGCCAAACTCAAGAGGAATGGATCTTTGAAAAGCCAGAATAGCAGGAAAAAAAATTGCCATTCATGAGAATAATTCACATACAAAGGAGAGATGTTATACTCTGCAATAATAAATAAAAAGTTATTGCCTCTGATAAATACATGATAGATAAATGGATGGATGGATGGATGGATGGATGGATAAAGTAAAGAAATAATATAAACAAAGCCACTTTTTAATATAGAATTGGAGTTGGCATTCCAGAGGAACTCTGCCTTGCATGACTTATTCCTCAAACCTTTGCCCTTAAAACTGAGCAAAATAAACTTTGGACTTGGCCCAAAGAATCACTGTTTGCAAAACCAGAGGGAAAGCAGATGTCATGACAGCTGGACTGAAAAGTAAAGACATTTTTTAGAATTAGCATCAATCACTATGTTAGCTTATTGCACCTGCAGAAATTTCTTCCTTAGCTTGTTGACATTCATAGAAGTTTCTTTCTTCTGTTCATATAATTATCCCCCTTCCTTTTCTCATAAATACACTTGCCTCCAACTTCTAATCAGAATACTATTTGGGTTTCTGTTTGAATCAGTGCTTCCTGATTCTTTTGGATCTCAAATCCTCCTTGCCTTTCACTTCAAACTTTTATTTTTAGGTTAACAATAGAGATAGTTGGATAGGTAGACAAGCAGACAGATAACAGATAGTTGATAAAATATGGAATCTTACTGAATGTGGCAGCAGATTAAAAAAGGCAAAGTTTTGAAAAGCACTTGGTTAAGAGTTTTTAAATGAAGAAAAATAAGCTTGGAATATATGTTCAAATTTACTCAAACTCAATTTTGCATTTCAACCCAGCCTCTAATTGTCCTGACAAATTGTAATTCAGGTTATGTTTGACTATCATCAATTTTGGGCAAAGCATCTCCTTTCAATTCCAAGTGGGCAATGTGAACCTCTAGAAAAATACTAGTATGTCGTTTTCTCAACTCTTCCTCCCCATGAGCTGTGGTGTCTTCTACTTGTTGAAAAGCTCAGTGGCGCTTGTCCTCTGCAGCCAGGGTTAACGATCAGAGACACTACCCTGGAGGTCTCCTCGGTAGTGTCAATGGGAATACAGCTGAAAGGGGACTTGGGGAGGGGGCAAGAATGTGGTTGGGGCTTTGACATGCAGAAACCTATCAGATTGGTGACAATTTTTTTTTTGCTTCCATTTTCTTTCTTTTGACTTTTTTTTCTACTTTCTTGGAGATTTCCTCAGTTTAATTATACAACACTTCTATTGTTTTTTTTTTTTTTTAATTTAAGGTAGATAGATAGACAGATAGATTTAAATTTCCACAGGTATTTTTTTGTTATAGAACTTTGACTTGAGAGCATTCCGTTTATTTTCATTAATGCAATATATTTTCTTATTATCTCTGAGGGTGATTATTTTATAAATGTATATATAAGAACCTGGACTATTGTCAGATTATAATTTGGTTCCAGAGCCACAGTACCTAGTTGTGTGACTGAGCATGGGAAATTTGGTAACAATATCTCCTCCATGGTCATCACACTAAATTAAAGGTCACAGCACCTTGAGTCTACCTAGCACATATTTAGTGTGTGTGTGTTTGAAATCTGACAGTGCTGGGAAGAAGCTGGGGTTAAGAGTAGAATAGATATAGAAAAAAATAATAAGAATAACAACATACAATAAAATATAGATAAATAAAAATGGTATTTCATTGTGTTGATACTTACATTATTTTCAATGGTGGGGGTTGTCCAAACTGGATTCCTGCTTTGTGGCAAAAAGTTATATAGTATAGCTTTTATTTTTCCTATGTTGTTCACTTAATAACAAAGTAGGGGGTTATGCTTGAATCTTCCTTGTATCTAGAAAGAATATTCCCCCCTTTTTAAAGTGAAGAAACAGATCATTTGAAGTACAAAATACATAAATTCTGCTTTCTATGAACTGGCTCCTCTGAGAATTTTCTCATATAATGAGACTTTTAATGTGTTTCTATTCCTATCTTTTTTTCAAGAATCAGAAGTGCATATTTTATTCTTTCCTATATCACTTAAAACCCTTTTCCCCTTTTGTGCAATTCGTTGCCCCAACTCTCTTCCATGATGTGTAATTATCAGCATACTGAACACTAACTTTTTATCCAAGCATGTTTTTAATTAAATTTTAAATTTCATGGTTGAAATGTTATATTAATGTTCTATTAAATCACAAATATTTCCCATTAGTGGGACTTGATGATTAAGCTAATACTCATTATTAAAAATATATTTATTGTGACCATATTTATGGTTATTTGTCCACAGTTAGTTGTGCTTCAGAATTGATTACTCAAAATACAAATTCAATTATTATTTTTAATAATTCTTAATGAGTTTGCTTTTAAAAGTTTAATTCCTGTTTTTCATATTTAATTTCTTTATACAACAATTTTAAATGCAAAGCTGTAGAATGAGAACACAAACTAAAAAGCTTTGAAACATGAATGGAATTAAACATAGATAATAGAGTCCATAAACTCACATTTATTGAAATTCTGTTAGGATCCAGATGTTGCTATAGACACACTATGGGATTCATCTCATGTAGTCCTTACATTCCTTTCACTCATTTCTTTTCTATAATATACTCAAGGGGAGGGAGATTACTGGAAAATCCCTTTAAAAATAAATGAGTAAAAATACTGATTTTAATTTGTTGTTCCTTCTGTAGGAATTGGTAGGGAGTTACTCTTCCATATTATAAATTAGTATTGTGTTTTTGTTAATGTGGCCAAAATTTACTGTATATCATAAATTGCAAAACGAATTTCAGGAATTAGGGGATGAATGTATTTGGTGAGCCATTTGTCTGACTACCGAAACAACCTAAGCTAATGCCATCTCCCCCAGAGATCCAAAAGTTTTGTATCTAAATTCATTTTACAAATAATTCTATGACAAATGAGACAGAACACATTACTGGAAAGTGAGACAAACTGAAATCTCACTATTTTTATTTTCTCACTAACCATGTAGATGATCTTAGACTTTGATCAGATTTCTGCAAAATTTGAGTAATACTAACTCATCTATGTTTCAGTGTGTCTGTTATTGAATTTTCTTACTCAGAATACTAAGTCATAAATATCTTTAAAAAATGCAAAACCTTTAACATTAACCCCCAACTTCTAACATACTAACATAAGCATACTAGTTTATATTCCAACTTACCACTTTACAGTCTTATATAAAAACACAAATATATTTCACTAAGTTATAAACTCATAAAAGTTGTCTTTATGAGTATTAAACTTAAAGATTTTCATCAGTAACATAGATTTAATATCTAAATAATACATCTTCAATGTAGTTATATAATAACTTATTGGCACATTCTCTTAAAACCTTATGCATAAATTTATATGATTAATAGCACTCTAATAAACATCCCCCAGTATATAATTTCTACTTTTATCTGATTAGTTCCTTAAGATAAATTCTTCAGAATGGGTTACTGCATAATTTGAAGAAACCTGTTGTCCTAAGGCTAAGATTATGTTTTATCCAATTCCATGCATCATAGTTACACTGACTGACTGTTAAAATAATTAAAGAGAATGGGGGGGGGAATGGAGACAACTGTACTTGAATAACAATAAAAAAGTTAAATAAAAAATAAAAAAGGAAATAATTACAGGAATAAATGTGTCAAAAAGTAAATGTATTTACAGTTCTTCAAAATTGTTTTCACAAATTATTTTAATTTCAAATATATTATTATAATTCTTATTTATTTGATCATATACAAGACTTCCCATTAAAATTTCCGGGGGGACTAATGGGAGCTTTTAATCTCTAAAACAAACAGCTCAGCAGTCCAAAAATTATTATTCCTTTTATTTATAGACATAGATATTCTTTTAGATTTAATATGATAGTTCAAGAATCTTAATGACATTTATAAATAAAGTGAAACATGTGTTAGAAGTGAAATAGTATAGTTTTCCAGTCTGTTCATCCATCATTTTGTAAACATTTTGGGACATTTTCCATTTCCCGGACACCATCATGGACATTGGGTGTACAGCAGCAAATGGCATAGTCTGTCATTCTATTATAAAGCTCATGTTATTGGGAATAAGGTAACAAAAGGGAGCAGTGCAACATTTACCAGTAAGGCCAGAGTTGAAGGATAGGGGTGGAAAGACACTTCACACTGAGTGAATAATAAGAGCAAGTGCACTGAATCATGAAAGTACAGATATGGCCTTGAAGTTCCTTATGATCAATAATGTGGAGAGCATGGGGTACCTGGGAATTGTAAGAGCAAAATTTTTGAAAGCTACAGTGACTCTGGCTCTGCCCCTCACCTTCCCCATCTAAATTTGTACACTAATCCCCCCCATCTGTCCTTTTTCCCATAAGTGGTAGCAAGAAATATTAATTGGCTTCTTGAATTCTCAACTTCTATTTTCATAATTGTCCATGGGTCCCAGGAAGCCTAAGACTTCCCATGGTGAAAACAGGAGGCTTTGAATGTCATCCCAGGATTTATAGATTTCAGATCAATCAAACCTGGCATCTTCAGACCTGTGCTGTAGAGTGTTCAATAACTTAGTAAGAATTTAATGAGTGTCTTTTATTCAAATATTGAAGTAGTTATTAGAAATGTCTCTTAGAATGAGCTTGCAGTTAATTATTTTACTTAATTAATACCACAGTGAATATTACCAAGAAAAAGTCATGAAATGCTGTGAAAGTGAATTATATGAGAAGCTGGCTTAATCAGAGTAAAGGGTAGAGAGTAACAGAAAGTTGTCCACAATAAAAAAAATAATTTCAGCTGAGACCTGAAAGGTAACTGCGATAACTATGGAAAAAGAAGGATGGGAAGAGGAGGAAAATGTTTTCCTGGCCAAAAAAAAAAAAAAAAAAAAAAAAGGCAATACAAGGCCCTCAGGTGAGGAAGTGAAGGAAAGACTGTGCTTGGGACACAGTGAACTGGAGAAAGCACGACACTAACGTGACCAATCCCTAATGCAATTGTTTTCTCTTCCACTGCATGTAAATTTATACACTCTCTGAAGGACAGTTCAAATGATGTCCTTCACAATCATATGTTCTCTGTCCTCTGTAGCCCAATATGTTATCTCAGTTCTTCTTTTAATTCCCGTAGCTATTTTCCTTCGTGTCACTCATTAGGAAACACTCATAAACAGAGCCTCGAATTTTGATTTACGTGATTGTCTTAACTATATCTCGTTTCCCACATAGATTATCCCCAGAGAATTCTGACCAAGTCTCACATTTTCATACATTGCCTTTACTGCCTGGCACACACTGCAGTTTGTAAACACTGCATTTTCAACTAATACTGGCCAAATCTGTGGGCTGCCATAAAGAAATATTCCTAGGAGCTATATAGATGAATGATTAGTCTCCCAAAGTTCATTCATCGAGCACTCCAGTGTTAGGCATTATGTTAAGCACTGGGGATACAATGATAAATTCTGCACTCATCAGGCAAAAGTTCAGCATCATAAGTAATCAATGAAAGGAATTATAAATATGTTTACCTCACTGCAAAAGGGAGAAGGGATGGAACAACAATCAATGACAGACTACCAATGGCAGGGCCTGGGTTTACTGTCGATATGGTACCCTCCCACTTCTCAAGGAGGCACACACCGAGTTCAAGGATCAGCACTGTCCTCAGAGAGCAGGGAACTTGCCATCTGGAGGAGCAAAGCGACCATAGGGGCGTGCAGGCTTTTCCCTCATGTGTTAGACAGGTCGCATCAACTGTCTTTTGTCTTTAACAGGTGCACGTTTTGTTTTGACAGTATTCTAAGAGATGAGGATAAACTAGGGACTGGAAGAGACAGAAATTTCCCCCACCATGAGCCTGCACACACTGGTGGAGACAATTTGATGCTGCACCGCTGCTACGTCAACCCACATCTTAGTAATTACGGTGTCACTGGGTCTCCTGAAGGAGACTAAAGATAAATCTTGAGGAATGCATTGACCATGATTTGGCATGATGCTTCCTTCTCAACAGCTTTAAATACTGTCACAGAGTTCTACATCATCCCACAGGATAGCAGGGGACAAACCTAAGGGCTGTGTTTAAAAGTCACCAAGTATCAACCTCAACATGTCACAGTGCCTAGAGTGTGAAATTTAAGCTCGTCTTCTGGGGTTTTTCTTGGTGACCTGACTGCAGGTCTGTGTCCCTCAAGAACAGCTTTTCTGGCCACTTGAGAGAATTGTGATTTGTAGATTTTGTAATCTTTCTAAACAGACATCTCAGCAAGGTTATGGTGGTAAGTTGCTAGTCCTGCACTTACCTATTCGCTTTCAGAAAAGATGCTAGCAAACACCGAGTCTAAGCAAACCTTCCTAAATATGTCACTGCTGTGGAATGCCACAAACCTAACATTTCAAAGTAAAATACAGTAAATGGGTTTTCTTTCTCTCTGAGGAATGGCCCAGAAATACATCTGGTTCATAAGTAGAAATAGTCAGGCTGGGTAAAATCCTATAAAACCTACCATCTCCATACTACGTCTACTCCTCCCTCCATTCAGGCTATTATGCAGAACTATACCAGGCATAACTGAACTTGAGGCTTGTGGTTCAAGAAATTTCCATGACTATGACAAGGAAAATATTAGCTTAAACAATGAAAATCAATAAACAACACCACTCAGAGTCAGCAGTGCCTCCCTTCTCCGATGGACTGGTTTTGTTCAACTCACATTAACTCTGGTTTCTCATTACCTGGGTTTACGTTTGTGTCCTATTTTGCATTCCTTTTGTGCTCCCGAGTTTCATTTCCTAGCTGGCATCAGGCAAGCTGTGGGAGCTGCTCCTCATTACTTCTCTGATCGTTCAACAAATGTCTACTGAACGCCTGTTAAATGTAAGTATACTGTTCTGCACACTTAAGATACTCAACTGAATAAAAAGGACAAAAATCCTTAGCCTTATAAAATACTTTGCTGGATACCTTTATAATATATTTATTTCAGGACTCTTTTTTCCCTTTATTTTTTCCCTATATTTTTCTCTATTTTATGATACTATTCCATTTTCTGGAAAGTACCCTAACCTAGGTAATTGGATATTTGTTACTTATCTTAATTTCATATGACATAATATTTTTCTTTTTTAGATCTTCTGAATCAGTTACCAATTTTATCACGTATAACAAAATAATTGCTTTGACAATTTTGAAATTAAATATCATTAACAAAATTAAAATGTTTCAGTCTTCACTTTTATACATGCTTCTTAAAAAACTATCATAAAGTTTTCTCTTATATTTTTTTAAATTCTGAAGCAATTTTATTTTCTAAATATGTATACCCTCTTCAGTGGAAATCAAAAGTTGTTGCCATTCTCAAAAACTGCATTCTATTTTATGCAATCTTTCTCAGAAAACTGTTCTAGACATCAAAAAGCTAAAAGTATTTTTTAAAAAAACCCATACAACATCTTATAATCAATAGAGAACATTTAAAAGAATTTTGGCAAATCCAGGACCAGGCAGCTTCACTGGTAAAATCTTTCAAACATTCTAAGATTTAATACTTGGCCTTCCCAAACTCTTCTAAAAAAATTAAGGAGAAGGAACTTTTCTAAACATATTCTACAAAGTCAACATTACCTTGATACCAAAATCAGACAAGAATGCCACAAGAAAAGAATATTACAGGCCAATATCTTTGATGAATATAGATGCAAAAATCCTCAATAAAATATTAACAAACCAAATTCAACCATAAATTAAAAAGATTATAAACCCTGATCAAATGGGATTTATTCCATACATGCAAAGATGCTTCAACATTCACAAATGAATCAATGTGATATACCACATCAACAAAGTGAAGAATAAAAATAATATGACCGACTCAATATATGCAGAAAAAGCATTTGATACAATTCAATATCCATTCATGAAAAAAGCTTCAACAAAGTGCATATAGAAGAAATACACCTCAACATAATAAAGACCATATACGACAAACCTGCAGCTAACATCGTATTCAGCAGTGAAAAGCTAAAAGCATTTCCTCTAAGATCAGAAACAGACAATGATACCCACTCTTGCCACTTTTATTCATCAAAGTATCAGAAGTCCTAGTCACAGCAATTAGGCAAGAAAAATAAATAAAAGATATCCATATTGAAAAGAAAGAAGTAAAACTGTCACTTTGCAGATGACATAACACTATATATAGAAAACCCTAAAGACTACACCAAGAAAACTGTTAGAATTAATAAATAAATTCAACAAGTCAGAGGATACAAAATTGAAATATAGAAATTGGTGCCATTTCTATACACTAATAAACTATCAGAAAGAGAAATAAAATAATTCCATTTAGAATTATATCAAAAAGAATAAAATACCTAGGAATAAATTTCACCAAAGAGGTGAAAGATCTGCATACTAAAAACTTTAAGATACTAATGAAAGAAATTAAAAAGAGACAAATAAATGGAAAGATATTTCATGCTCATGGATTGGAAGAACTAATGTTGTCAAAATGTCCAAACATATGATATTCATATTTCCATTCATAGTGCAATGAGAATTATTTTAAAATAATCTTAGGGCTGAAAATATATCCAAACTTTACATTGACAAACTGATTTTCTGAAGCCATAAAGACCTACATTATCTTAACTAATTCATATGTAAATGTAAATATATATAATGAATAACTTCTGATTAAAACTATAAAGTCATATTTACAAGATGCAGAAAGTATAAACAAAATTGCCTAAGTCACTAACTGGGTAATATAAATTAGGATTAGATAAAATTTAATTTTTATACCCCAGTAATTGCTTTTTAGCGTATCACCATTTTTTATGCATAAAAGTTATCAAATAAACAATTAAACAATGCCAAAGAGGCCAATCCAACATCCACCCCCAAAATATCTAAATCTCTCTTTGTCTCTTTCTCTGTCTCTCTCTCCCCATCCTCCAATTTAGGTTTCTACAAGCATAGCATGAAGAAAACAACATTATCATATAAAATCAGTTACAAAATTTTCGAATTAAACTCAAGAAGCTATTTGAAAAGATATTTCAATTAACAGATAAAACCAGAATGACTCACACAACTATGAAATTGTTCACTTCACTAGCCTACATGGAATTTCCAGTATTGTCTCAAAATAATACAGTATGGAAAAGAGAAAAGTACATAATTTTTAAGCAAGCCCTTCCTTATTAAATAAATTGAAAACCTGTCAGATGACATAGAGACAACACATGGCCAAATAATTATTAAATTTAAAAAGTTTGTTATCATTTGTTGATAAACCTGCAGATATTGATGACACTAGTTAGGGTATTTCTCTAAAGAGAAATACCTGAAAAATATTGTTCATTTTAAGAAAGAAACAATTGGGAATGAAATATCCAAAGTGGCAAACTGATTAATTAGCAACAAGATACAACTGGAACCTTCATAACAGCATGTATTGATGGAGCCCCTTACATGACAGAAAATGGCAAGTCTTTTCATTTTCATTTTAAACTCCTGTCACTCAAGTAACGCACTTCCATTTCCACAGTCTCTCATATGTAACACTTGTCCTCTGACTATGAATTATACATGGAGGGATTGTGACTGGCAGAATTCTAAGTGACCCCCAGTGAGGCACACGGGTACAATTCCCTCCCCTGGAGTGTGGGTGGAACCTGTGAATATAATGAACTATCACTCTCACGATTATGTCGCCTTATATGCCAGAAAGGATTTTTACAGATATATTAAGGTCCCAATCAGTGACTTTAAAATAGGCAGATTATCAGTCCTGGGTCTATCCTAATCACACCAGCTCTTATATCTGGATCTAGAGCTTGGAGATAGAGGAAAATTCAAAATGCATGAGAAGGATCTGATGGTTCGTTGCTGCTTTGACAATGCAGGGGGCCACGTGGCAACAAATAAGAAGCTCCAGGAACTGAGACTGTCCTGCAGCTGACAATCAGCAAGGAAACAGGCACCTCAATGCAATGCTCAGTGGCAAGGATATAAATTCTGACCAGAATGAATCCAAAAGTGGATTTTCTCCCTGGGTCTCCAGACAAAAACTTAGCTTGGATGATACCTTAATTTCAGCCTTGTGATAATTTGAGCAGAGAACCCAGCTATGCCATGCTGGCATACTTCCTTAATTTATTTTCTGGAAATAATTTCTTCTGCATTAAAAGAGGTACGCATGCAAGATATACAAAAGCAAGATGGAACATTTCACAAAGAATAAATAGAAGTGGTGCAGACTTTGAAGTGGTAACTTCACCTTTGGCAATTTTATTTTGAATTGTAAGTGAACAGATTGCGTATGTTTTTTTAAACATTTGTATTCATATGTGTATTATTCACATTTCATATTTTTAGATTCAGTACAGATAAAAACTGGCACTCAGGTGAAAAGATTCACACCCTCCCTCCTCCTGACACAGTCGCCTGGCTGACAATACTTTGAGTCAGTCTCACTTTCCACACGATTTAAAACTGCTGCCAATAACATACTACTTCCAAGGAGGATTCAACCTCAGCCTGAAAACTCAAACCAAATATGTGGTAAAATGCATGTTTCATATTGCTGTGCCCATAATTTTCAAAGCTTACATGCCAGACGATTTGTACACTATGTTTCTTTTCAGCCCCAAATCTAAATATAATCCAAGGGCAGCTGGAACTACATTTGCAACAATAGGGTTTCTATAAAGGAAATTGTAAGTAGCAAGAAATAAGAGTGAGCAAATGGAAAAACGACACCAACAAAAGCCACGCATTAAAATAATTAGTGGGCTAGTGCACCATTTGACCTTGATTTAGCTCCAAATTACGCTACATTAGGTTATGGATAAAGCAAAATTGAGCTCTACATTGAGAGTGTTGATAATGTGTCATTTTTATAAAAAGTGTCAACTTCCCAAACTATTGTAATAGTATTTGGATTTAAAGCTTACCAGCAAAGTAAAATCTAATCTATTAGTCCTATTACTTCTAGGTAAGGAAATTTGATAATTTTTAAAAAGTTTATGTGATAATTCAATCTACTTTTAAAAATTAGTTTTGTTTGTTTATAAAAAATGTTTCTATTTGCCCATTTAGGACATCATTTAAAATGGCTAGATGAATTTTCTTCAATGTCAATATGTTTAGGATGGCCTGGTTTAAAATATAGGCTGGTGGGATACCAGGAAGTCATTCTGGGTACCTCCTAAAGACTGGAGGCTTCACTATAGCCACCAGAAGATTTACAGCAGTCCTAATGAGTCACTGCAGAAACACTTGGTCCTTAAGGATAACTCAAAGGGATAGAGCATCATCATTAAGTGGCCAGAAGTGGAAAGAAAAGGTATGAAGAAAAGAGGATCATGAGTTGCGATTGGAGATGATCCATAGGGATTGATATGCCATGGCTAAAGATAACAGAGGTGGGTCGATAGAAATGTTAGATGGACTGCTGCAAAACAGATGCCTTCGATCAAAGACACCCATTTGCAATCAAATTGCTTTTCACTGTAGCGACACTGCTTAGGGATCACCAAGGTGCAAATGCTGTTGAGCTGGTTACAGAGCCTCACCGGGAATCTCAAGGCAGACAGCAGTCCGCACAGACAGCTGTGGTGGAGGGCAGGGCAGCCTTCGTGCAGCGTGAATACAGTTCCTCTTCTGGAACTCCTGGCAATAAATATTTGCAATCCAGCAGCTCTTGTTTTATGACACACTTCATGTATTTAATTTCCAAAATGTATTTAGTTTCTTCAGAAATAAAATAAAATAGAAAATTAATTCTCCTTTTTATATTTTTAATGTGACTACTAAAAAATTTTAAATTGCATGTATGGCTTACATTTTATTTCTCTCAGATGGCATTGCTGTTAAAAGACAAATTAGCTTTATTTTTTGTCATTAAGAATTCCAAAATTTTACTCCTATTTAAAGTCCTACAATTCCCTATTCTACTCATGACTGTTCGTTCATGTGTATATGCACGCGTGTATGTGTTCTCATAAGAGCTTATTAAGAAGTTTTGTGTTCTAGCATGCTACATTCAAAATTGTGGTTTAACCTAACTGATTATTGATTTCTCAATTATATTTCCATGCAAAGTGATTTTCTCATGACACAAATTGAAGCTACTTCAAAGGAGGTTGAACCTTATCCAGAGAACGAATATACGGTAATAAGATAATTCTTAGGCACACTAAAATTTGAAACTCTCTGACTGACGTATTACATTTAAAAGTCAGCAGAGTGTTTGAAATTCTTTTTAGCTAGTGGAACAGATAATTATGCAATCTGCCTAAGAAGAATAAGTACCTCATAATTATGATTCAACTTCAGGAGGTCCCGATGGGACATGAAGTTGGTAGGTTACTATTGTCACACTCTTCCTCTCTGTCTTAGTTGTCCAGACATGATTCTTGAATAGCTCTCTTCTTCCAGGGGAAACGTATATTCAGGCACATTCTGAGGTGATTTAGGTTTGGCAATTTCCTTCTAACGTCCATATAGCCATTACTCTATCAGGAAAGGGTTTGGATTTTTGTAAGGCTTATAAATACCTCTAAAATGAAACTAATTCAGAAATACTTTTACCTGAGGATGAAAATGAATGAGAACCCAATAAAACATCTACTGTAATATTTCCATAATAATCTCTTACCAGCATCTCAGGAGAAAGTCCTGGGAGTTTAATCTTTGAATCATTTCCCGTTTTTACTAGTATTGTCATGCTTGCTTATTCATCAGCTCCTTGGGTTCCGGGAAACATACTGAGAAACAGAGTCGCTCCAACAACATCCTCATGGTCCTGGCATGCTGAATTCCATGTAATAAACTGTTTCGTATTTCTGACATGGCTTTCCCTTTATGTGGTGAGATGATATCAGAGAAGCAGAAAACGCACAATGGCAGCAAATTTTATCCTTGTATCCCCAGAGGAAAGATTAAGCTGATATATAAGCTTGAGATATGTATTTGATAGCTACTCAAGTATAAAAATTTGCTATTTTGCTATTTCCATTGACCAGAATCTAATGGCAAATATTCAGCCTTCATCTCTGACCTATGCCTGAATCATAGTCAATACCAACATAACACACGTAGCCATAAAATTAGGTCATCTAACACTAAACCCTCCTTATAGAATTCCTTAATACTTATTATAAAGTCATTTCTCCAGATATAAAGATTTCATTGGAATAATTTGCTTCAAAGAAAATAACCCTGAGTACAATGCTATTTACATAGATCACACCTAGTAAATTACAAATTCCTGATGGCAAAACATCTAAATGTCAATCAGAAGAATTTAGAAATAAAAGAACTGTTAGATAGCAGCTAGGAATGAGAGGCCAGAGGAGAAATGAAGTCAGGGCCCTCATCATTACAATCTAATGAGGAATTTAATACAGAGGCTAGAAGTAGAAGGAAGACATGTCTCGCCAATAAACTCAGCAGTCCTGAGCTCAGTTTGATAAGGCTGCCAGGTGTCCCAAGCATTTCAAGCAAAAATAGCACAGGAAGAGGGCAGTCCTTGAGACTGTGCTGAGAAAAGGGGCTTCTGTGACAATCTTCTGTGATGTTCAGAACACCTGGCAATCTATTGCCAGGTTCTGAACATCACAAGTGGGAATTGCACAGGAGAAAAGGGGGGCCTATGCTGGGAGAGAGGGCCTCTACAATTTCGGTAACTAAGACAAAGAGCATTTACTGAGAAAAAAGCCTTCATAGCTGTACATTATTCCCAAGGGGAGATAGGAGGGGGAAACTAGAAGCCAGCTGAGGTCTATAACCCCTGTGCCCCAATAGTCGGCATACTTAGGCTAGCTAAATTCCCACTTGTAGTCTTGGTAGCCTCAGCTCAAGTGTATAGAGCAAACGCACCAATTTGCTAACAAACTTCCTAAGAACTTTCTTTCCTCTATATGTAGAGCAGGTGCCTGCTTGCAGCTTTGTGCTTGTATGTGTTTCGTAAACAAATTTGCT
This sequence comes from Glossophaga mutica, assembly GCA_039655065.1. Lineage (NCBI taxonomy): Eukaryota > Metazoa > Chordata > Mammalia > Chiroptera > Phyllostomidae > Glossophaga > Glossophaga mutica. Next base: position 30,246,631 of record CM077308.1, read on the forward strand.
ATCTCATTTCCACTACACATGTTGCCTCTTACTTGCATTCATCTCTCACAACGAGACAAGAACCGAGGCAGGGAAAGAAGGCCTCCTGACTCAGGTCTCTCTCTCTCCCCATCCATAACAGAACTATATGTGTTATTCGCTCAGCCCAAATATTAAGATCTTAATAGAACAATGACTGATCACTAACATATATCTGTGATGGGGAGGATTTTAAAATGATTTCCAAAGATCCATGCTTTGGTATAAAGACCCTCTCCTTGAGTGTGAGTGAGGCCTGTGAATATAAAGAAATATCACATCTTTGATTATGTTGCATTATATGGCAATATGAAAGGATTTTTCTAATGTAATTAAAGTCCCCAATCAGGGGGATTTAGTCCATCAAAAGGGAGATTATCCTGTGTGGGTCAGACCTTTAAAAGAAGGTTTAGAACTTACCTGAGCTCAGAGATTGGAAACTGTAGGGATTCTTTTTCTGCTGCTGGCTTTGAAGAAGCAAACTTCCTTAACTTCAGAAGCTGCAAGGAAATAAATTCTGTCAACAACCACAAGAACTTGGACAAGGATTCCAAGCCTTAACTAAGACCACAGGCCCAGGCTGTCACCCTGATCTCAGCACATGAAACTCTGAGCAGAGCACAGCTAAGTCATGCCTAGACTTCTAACTCATGGAGCCTGTGAGATAATAAATATATTTTTCTTTAAGATGCTGTGTTGGTGTTGATTTGTTATGCGGCAATAAAAAAGGAGAAGAGTATGCAAGGACTTGTTTTATAAGTCACCTAAAAACCTGCAAATAAAACTCAAATATTCCAGTAAAATTTTTCTCCTTCTGATAATCCTTTTAAATACCTTACATATGTCTTCCAAATCTCTGTGTTTTCTGAAGCCTGCAGATGCAAAAATTAGAAGTACGGTAGTTCTTTCTTAGATTCTCCACAAGCAAGGTTCTTAAAGGTAAGGCCCAATAACCCCCCAAAATGAGTGAGGATGCCTTACACCATTTCCCTCCACCACTCTATGGCAATGGAGTCCATCAGTTCCAAGAGCAGCTGTGTCAGAGGTCAATAACTAAGACAGAAAATGAAGACAAAAGAAGGAAATATGAGTGCAGTTATGCCATGAGGTAAAATAGTATCCAGAGATTAAAAGGCAAAATTTTCACAAACGGCCTCTCCTTATTTCCGTTCCTTTGCTGAAACAAATGAACACGAACTCCTTACAAGAGAAAAATGTCATCATTAGCAGTCCCACAAATATCGTTGAGCTAACAATGAAGATCGTGACCCAGAAGTTGTATTGGTATAGAGCTGAAGAAAACTTAAAAGTCACCTATCCTACTCCACTCCCATCTCACATGCAGAAAATTATGAATAAATAATAAAGCAAGAACAGGAAACAAAATATTTTGGAAAACAGGAAATCAGAGCTAATAACTGATCTCAAGATGTGGCAAAATTAAGAGCATAGCTGTTACTAGACCCTTCAACTTCAGATGAGAACCTTATATGTAGTATGGTTGACCCTTGAGCAACATGGGGGATTCGGAATCCTGGGCGCCCACAGCTACAAATCTTATGTAATGTTTGACTCCCCTAAAACTCAACTACAGTTGGTCCTTCCCATCCGCAGATTCAGTCCACTATGGACTGTAAACAGTATTTGATCCTCTGTTTGGAATCTGCAGTATGTGAAAATACTATTTTAGTTTGTCTGAGGTTTCGATTCCCCAGGATACGATTCTGAGGATGCAAAGGGATGACTGTATTTATTTAAAAAAATCTGTTCATAAGTGGACACACATACTTCAAACACATTGTTCAAGGGTTAAACATATGTTACAGCAGAAAGAGCACAGGGTTTGGACAAAGGTAAACTGAATGGGTTTTCCAGTCTTGCCACACCTTGACTATGTGACCTTGGACAAGTAGCTTATAGATTTTGAGGTTTAATTTACTTATCAGTAAAATGTGGATAACCCTTTAAGCAGTTGTACTAAACATCAATTAATTTATGCAAATAAAATCATCTATCTTTCTCTGGCATATGCTAAATACTTACTATTATAATTTGTCTTTTTAAATTGAGAATTGAGATCTCCTTTACAATTGTTGCTTTTGTGCAGCTGTTAAAATCCCTTGAGAGGATTCTAGGTAAGTACACCCTAAGGCAATATAAATAGTCAATGAAACTATGATCAACTATTAGGCACCAGTTACTATTTTGGGAATTACAGCTCAATCCATTATAAACAATTGAGCATAATGAAGTATAATAAATTATAAAATATCAAATTAAATAAGATTAAATATATTTCTTTTGGAAATTAAGTAACAAAAATATCATATTTAAAATAATATTACAGCTTTTATTTACTATTTGATTACAAAGCACATCAAATATATTTAAAGAATATATTTTACCAAGTAACAACACATTAGAAAACAATCTTTAGAGATATAATTAGCAATATGATTTTAATAAGGAAACTACATATAACATTTTACAAATTTACATTATCCAATAAACCAGAAAGCTTAATTTGCATATCTTATGTAAACACATTTTAACTTTAGCTCATATTTGCATACTCTTTGCAAAAGAAACAATTTATACAGATTCAAAACCAAAATTTATTTAAAATCCAACCATTCACATTTCTTACATTGTATGAGTTGCAGACTCCTTCCAAAGTATATGTAAAAAAGATAAACAGGCTTTAAGATTCTGCACATTTGCAACAGCTAACTATAAATTTGATTATGAAACTTCTTAATGGCAAATCAAAGGAACATAGAAGAAGCCATGTGGAGTCTTCAGAGAAAGCAAACAAGGTAATTTTTTAGCACTGAGATATAAAAAGAATGCCTAATTTCGAGCTTCACCTGGCGTGATGATTTTCTAGCAACTTTCTTCCTGTCAGGCATTTTTGAGATTTGCTTATCTCTTGAGTATAGAAATAATAGCATAATTGCAAACATTTAATAGGGCCTCACTCCAATCAGTCACTGTGTTAAGAATATCACTATCATTAACTTATTTAACCTTCATGATAGATCTACAAGGTAGAAAATATTATTATTTTCATTTTAATTACATTTGAAATGAGACATGGAAGTAAATTGACTAGTCTTTCAGCTTTATGAAGTCATGTTGACATGATATTCATCCAATCAGTGATGAGTTTAAAAATGATTAGTAATAGTAAAAGATAGTATTTTTAAAATGTATTTAAAGGTAATCCCTAATTTGTTTGATTGCTGCTTTCAATCTTCTCAAGTGCAAAAACCTGTTTTTCTAAATCACATAATAAGCAGTTAAGAAACTTTCAGTTACCTAGTACTGAGGAATTAACCATCTCTAGATGTTGTGGCTTAAAACAAGTACAATTCAATATTTTTTGGAATTGTGTGGGTTGGCCGAACTTCACCAGGAAGTTCGTTTGCTCCACATGTCACTGACTAAAGGTACTCACTCAGCAGCAGTCAGTTCAATGGCTGGGATTGTTGGTGGTTGACACTAGGCTCTTCCACGGGATTGCAAGGAAAGCGTTCCCAGGACCCATGGATGGGAGACTGTGGTGTGGTAAAATGGTTTATTCGAGTGAAAATTTGTCCCTGGTTTTCCAATTTCCCATCTTTGTCCATCCTGCCCCAGAAAAAGTCCTACTGTGCCCTCAGCAAGGCCAAAGCAAAGCCAGTGTCCAGAGTTTCTGCTTCTTGTTAAAGCTCTACACCTACATGGTCACATGCTCCTGGGTGAGAGGGAATGAGTGATCGCACAGGGCAAGTGGCTATTCCTGAGAGAGAGAGAGAGAGAGAGAGAGAGAGAGAGAGAGAGCGATCCTCGTTTTCCTGGGATTGTATTGACTTGGGTTTGGGATGGGCCGGGAGCTTTTTCAAAAGAGCCAATTAACTTCCCAAGCTTTTGCAGACTCTGAATAGGGTCCACCCTTAGTTAGACTGACAGGCCTCTAGAGTCAAGTACCACCCCCTTAGCCTCCCAATCAACAATCCAGTATCAGAGAGGTACAGGGAGGAGTGTTAATCCCCTTAGTGGAGCACTGCTATAATCCCCTGTGGTGTGAGACTGTAGCTTTCTGGTGCAGCAAAATCTTGCAAAGCAAATCCACTCATGCTCTCCAATTTATTAAGCTCAATGTCTAATTCCCTTTGCTTCCATCTCTTCATTAATAATTAGTTAACTACCAACAGTAATAAATGGCCTTGAAATTCTAAGAAGGCTTTCCTGGATGTGTTCATCCATGTGATCTCTCCACATTACAGGTTTGGCTTCTTCACAACACGGTGGCCCAGTAGTTCATTTTCTTATGAGGTATCTGGCTTTAACAGGGAGGAAGCAAAAGATGCCAGTCTTCTTCAGGCCAGGATTCAAGAGCTTGAGGATTCAAGCTCAGGATTCTGAGCTTGCCACTTCCACCATATTCTATTAGTCAAAGCAAGTCACAAAGCCAGTCCAGATTTAGGTAAAAGAAAAAGAGACTCCACTTCTTGATGGGAAGAAAGATCATATTGGTGACCATTTCCTAGGATTCTGTCACCAACACCAGTCTATATTATATTTTTTTCTATCTGTCTTCATTTGACTACTATATTTAAAGTCATGCTTAAAACAATTAAATGTGAAAAACAAACATAAGAGAATAGAATGGAAAAATAAAGGCATAAGAGAGTCCAAATAACAGAGACAGTAATGGTTTAGAGGATATATATTTTTAAGTTATAAGGTAATATTCTATCTAGAGGTGCTTGGGAGAAGGCCTTAAGGTGAGATACAACAATGGAATTTTCAAGGATGGCTCACAAGGCAATAAGATTGAAAAACAAGATGCAAGGGAGTGCCTGTTCAGAACAAGAATAAAAAGATATGGAAAGACAAAAATACGGAAGTCTTTGAATGACAGGCTGAGGATTTAAACTGGACATTTTGGCCAAGTCATCCCTGAGCTTACTTTTTAAAATACAATAGAACATCATAACTAAGGGACGATTAGGGAGAAATTACTTTGACTTAGTCTGAGGTGTCCAGCTCTTGTCAAATGTTTGATATGTTTTTGGACATATATTTCCACTCTTGAAATGTGATGACAAGAGTTTTGGGCAAGCATGTCCTTGATATGTCAAACTTAAAGTCCTCCAGTACAAAAGGCCATAGAAAAATGTCATGCCCAGAAAAGAGAAATTTAAAACATTCTTCAGCAAATGAAAATGTGCGAGGTCATTCTGAAAGAAACCCTACTCCCACTTCTATAAAATAAAAATCTATTCAAACAAAATTACATGTGGATGTCAATTATCTATCAAATGTCATTAGTTAAATTGATTAATATGAACAAACGATGACCTATGTCTTTACTGAAAGGAATGCAGGATGCATTACTGTACCCCACTCCCACCCATGCATGTCACACTCTCTGTAGTAGCCTGAATTAAGAGCAGCTGTGCACTTATCACCGAATTCGGGAATTTCGATCAAAACTGAACTGACTCAATGGTAAACCAATTCTATATTTCTTGTTGATTGAAGAATAAAGTTAGTTATCAGAAACAACTGAAAACAAAGAAAGAAACCTGAAGCTTTTGAAATATAACTTAAATTGGCTAAGGTTTAGTTATATAGCAGATATATAAGTATCATTCTTCTGTGTCTAGTACAATTCTAAATTATACTTATAAATACAAATAAAAAGCCCCGGAGGAAGGTACTGCTATTGTCCCCATTATACAGGTGAGGAAACTGAGGAACAGAGAGTTTGAAGATTTTTGTATAATCACACATAATTATTAATAGTAATGCCACGTTTAAAACCCACAATCTGGGCCCCCAAGCCCAAACCCCTAACTGCTACACTACACATTCTTCAAAGTTTCACCTTGTTTCTTTTTTTAAAAAGCATCAAATATGATATCATTCATTTTTTCAAGAAAATGTACTAAGTTCTAAGTGCCAAGCCCTGCTCTGAGTGGCAGAGACGCAGCAGCAAACGGAAGGTGGTCAAAATTCACTGCTGTGTTGGAACACATGTACTAGTTGGTTAAGGTAAGGAATAACACAATCCTCCTCTACTGAAAAATATGGATGAACCTTAAAGACATTTGCTGTGTGAAATTAGCGATCATAGGAGGATAACTACTGCATGATAGCATTTATGTGAAGTGTATAAAATAGCCTGATGCAGAATACAATGGTCACTTCCAGAAGCTGAGAAGAAGGAAAACTGGGGAATTGCTTATTCAGTAGGTATCAAGTTTCAGTAATGCACCATGAATAAGCTCCAGAGATCTGCTTTACAACATGATGCCTATGGTTAGTATAATATATTGTACATTTAAAATGTAGGTAGGTTTCATGTTAAGTGTTCTTACACATACAGGAACATGTGCACACGCATGTAAAAGTAAACAAGACAAAAATTTGAGTGAATAAATAAACCAGATCATTTCACAGCAATATGAGCTCCATGAAGGACCATGATAGGATCGTGAATTATGGGGTGGACCCTCCCGTATCAGTTAGCCAGGAAAAGTCTCCCTGAAGAGGTGAGAATTTAGTTGAGACCTAAATAACTAGGAGAAGCCAAACATTTGAAGAATCAGAGAAAGAAGTTTCCAGGAAGAAGGAACAGCAGGTGCAAAGACCCTTAGATGGAATGGACCTGGCCTGTTCAAGGAACAAAAAGAAGGTAAGTGTACTTAGAATGTAAAGAATTAAGGGAATTGAGAATGCTTAGCCCCGGCTGGTGTAGCTCAGTAGATTGAGCGTGGGCTGCGAACCAAAGGGTTGCTGATTCAATTCCCAGTCACTGTACATGCCTGGGTTGCAGGCCAGGTCCCCAGTGGGGGCCATGTGAGAGGCAACCACACATTAATATTTCTCTCCCTCTCTATCTCCCTCCTTTCCTCCACTCTAAAAATAAATAAATGAAATATTTAAAAAAAGAAATAAGGGAAATGTAATGAAAAAATGTTGCAGACAGAAGCAGGCAATAGACCATGTTAAACCCTATAAGCAATACTAGTGGAGATTAGATCTTATTCGAAGGACATAGGCAAACCATTAATAAACCAAAATAAAAGGAAGAGTGCAGAATCGAAACAAGTCATAGCCAGAGAACACATAAAATGTAAAACAAAAATAAGAAGAGGAAGAAAGAAGGTAAAATGGAGCAACAGAAGATAGGAGCAAAATATGAGATTTGAAACAAACTTAAAAAAAAAACTACCTAAATAATAGGCACAAACTTGAAGGGAAAGAAATGAATGTTAAAAGACTATGCAGGAGAGAAAATAACACAAATAATGAAGACTGTGGTGGAATTCATCTCAGTAAAATCCAGTGTTTACTATTGTTTTCTCTTTCTGGATCCGCCCCTGGTGATGTCAGATGGTGTCCTAGTCTGGCTCCAGGCAGTCCGTTGTAGAGAAAGTGATCCACAGTCTGTGGCTGTCTCCTTCAGGCTTGGCTGGTCTCCACTGTTCTACCTTGCTGGCTTTCCATCAGCCCCGGGCCCAATGGTGGCCCATTTAATGACCTGTGAGGACTATCAGTACCCTCTCCATCTGCCTCCAGAGGGGGTCTCTGGTAGTATCAGGAGGGTGGGATCCCTGCGTCACCCCAGCAGCGCTGTTCAGTTTGCAGGATACGTGGTGGGAGTGTTTCACTGCCCCCTCACCACATGACTTATTCTGCCCGAGATCCTTTACAATAATGCATGGTTTCTGGTGAATTAGCTGTCCCTTCCATGTGAAGGGTCAATCTGTAAAAGGGAAGCTCTTTCTTCCTTGGCACAGACCTAAGCACCTAGGCCAGGCGGGGCCCTGAACACCCCTTGTTGAGTCTCTAATCTCTCAGCTCTGCTGGTTTCAGTGGATCAGGGCTCAAGGAACAATGCAGTTCACAGTGTCTGGTAGAAAGAGCCCTTTCATAGCTTTCAGCTGTCCCCTGAGGACATTCGCCCAGCAGGGGACTCCTGAACCTGGTCTCATCTGCAGAGCCTGTAATCCCACAGGTGAGGGTTGGCACACCTGCCTGTGAGGAGACCTACCTGCTGCAGCAAATCCCAGACATTCAGCTCCTGGCCATCTAGTTTCCAGCTTGCTGCTTGCAAAAGAGACTTGGGCCCCAAATTCTCCACTCTACACAGTCTCCTGCTCACCAGCCATCCTGGGTTGGGTCCCGCATTCCCTTCAGTGTGACTCTATTACTTCCCTCCCCAAAAAGCACAAAGTCTCTCTCAGTCTCATGGCTGTCCACAGCCTGTCAGAGTCTCCAACAGTCTTAGATTTTCTTTCTGGATCTCTCCCAGATGGCACTGGGAGGAGTCCTGCAGAGATAGTATAGCACAGGGCAGGGCCGGGACTGTCCCTGCTCCCTCCAGTGATTCTCAGACTCAGGGGGCCTGCACTGTTTCGGCAGCCAGCACCACCCCAGCACCACCCCAGCTCTCTTCACCACCGGAGCTCATGGCTCCTGAGCAAATACACAGCCTACTCAGTCAGATTCTGTCCCGTCCCCAGTTTCTGTGGCCCCCAGGGTCAGGGGGGCAACAGCCTCTTCCCCCGTAAATAGGGCAGTCCCTGGATCCTGGATCCTGGATCCTGGCTCCTGAGGCAGCAGGGTGAGCAGCCCTGCCTGGGGCAGAGGGCACAGAGACACATCTGAGTGCCAAGGTGCAGGCACTCCGGAGACTTCCCAAGGAGGGTATTTTACATTCCTCAGAACGGCTCCTGCCCCAAATCTGCACAGTCAGAAGTGCTGGGTTGGGCAGTGGCAGCAGCAGCTGCTCTGCTAGGAGAGCCTGGGCAGTCAGCTCCTGAGCGCCCCCTGCAGGCAGACAGGTTCTTGCCCACTCATGAACATGCCCTGCACACACACCTGCGTGCACACTCACTCACACACACGCTCATTCTCAGCTGGATTTTCGAGTTGATTGCTCTGTGGTTTAGCTGCAAGACCCGTGCAGGTCTGGGAGCAAGTGGATGGAACTTCCAGCTACTCTGCAGCCATCTTGGATCCCCTCTTATAAAGATTTTAAAAAAATGAATGCTTAAAACAATGCTTGTCATATTAGAAGCCTGAATTTTAAAATGATAATAAAAATTACTTGAAAATCTACCCAACTGTCATAAGAAAGCCAGCATCTATTTAAATGATTTGAAGGATGGGTTAAGTGCTTTCTGTCCCTTGTCATCTCTAGGAGCAAGTTTCTTATTCCATTTCCTGAGTTCACTTTTGGACTTTCTCACTTTCTAAAGGGTACTATCCTTCTTCAACTGTCTTCCTTCACTAGGCATCCCTTAGTTCCTTCAGTCCTGGAACTACTGCTGTAACCATTAATTTGCAACACCAAAGGAAAGTGGTTTAACAGAGTAAGGTTCTTTCTGGTTCATGCAGAGTGCAATAGGGTTGGGTGGTCCTGTCTTGTGCTGATACAAACTGGAACCACACAGCTCCAAGATTGCTATAAATAGCAAGGCAAGAGAAAACCTGAGGTTTGTATGGTATATGTTGCGGGTCAGACCTGAAAATGGAAATGGCTTGCAGTGTGACCAAACTCAAGGTGTTTGCCACTCGGGGTGCTCTATTATAAAATGAGATGTGGTTGTCTCAAGGAAATTTTATTTATTTGCATCAAGTAAAGGAGATGGGAAATTCACATCCAAAGCTCTGCCTCTGGGAAGGGAGACTTAGCCATTGCTTACATACACTATTTGATCAATTACATACTGATTTCTTCTTTGCTTTTGGCTACTTTTATCCTGTCTTGCTCCTATCAACTCATCGAATTTACTGCTGCATCTATAAAATACTGTGCTATATTTTAACATTTAGCAAGAAATAACATTTAGAACCGCCTAGACCTAAAGACCCTTGTGCTTTCGAACAGCAGCATGTCTGTGTGCATTGCTTTTGCAGGGATCCCATCACATGGCCCAACTGCAAGGAAGGTTGGGAATGCAGAGGAATGCTAACAGTCTCTGCCAGGACCACAAGCAGAAAACTATGAGATATTTATCTTTACTGGCAGTGCCCTAAGGGCTGTTTGGTGTTTTTTTTTTTTTTTTTAAATATAGCTATCTGGTATTCAAAGAATATAAGCCAGTCTCCCCAAAGGTAGGATAAGATGCTGTTACATTGGGTTTTATTTTGTTCTCAGTTTTACAACCTCTTTACTTAACTGTTTTTGGAATATAACACTAAAATTTCAATATTTTGCTAAATTAGTTTTCAACTATGTCTGCCATGTTTTTCCCGAGCTAGATATGCTAATTCAGGATTAAAAAACAAAACAAAATATTGCATATCACCAAAATTATAAATATAAAATAAGTAACATGCCCATCAATTAATGTAATCCCAAATATGTTAAAAATAACATAATTCCAGATGCACGTAAGTGAAGTAATTAAATGCAAAATAAAAATGGAAAAGCAATTCTGAAATTGTTAATGTTCATATATTTATACATTGGTTTCTAAAATCTACACACATCCTCACTTCCTTCTCCCCTTCCTCTGCCTTTTTTAAATAAATTGTAAGTGGTATTTTCAAATGACTTTCAAAAAGCATTACCTAGCCAATGAACATTAAAAATATATATTAGGAAAGAAACAGGGAGCATGCCTTTTTTCTTTAAATAAATATTCAGTTTCTCTGCACCTGAAAATTATCTGTAATTATGCTGTTACAACTTAAGAAAGATGAAGTTGAACTTGCACTGGTGACTAAAAAACTTACAAATAACCAGAGGGATAAATCTAATTTTATCAAAAAGAGACAAAAATGAAGGACTAAATACTTGGTGTTTTGAATAGGAGCATATGAAGATCCAAGAATTATAGAGCTGATTGTGAAAAAAACAAATACTATTAACTGATATTTCCATATACCTTCAAATTTATAGGGTGATTTCATGACTTATATTAATCCATCCTCACAACAACTATAGTAGGTTATTATTTTTCTGCCAGTTTTAGAAGTGAGACAACTAGAACTCAAGAGAAGTAAATTGAATTGGGAAAGATAATATGACTAGTGATAGAGCGTAGGTTTGAACTGAACACTTGTCTTTTAAATATGAAACTCCTTAAATTATATTGTTATTGAATAAACTCTCCACACCCAGAAATAGTCGCATGATATTCAGAATGTCAAACACAAAAGATCCTAAAAGGTTTTATAGAGACCAAAACATGTTACTTCAAAAGAATAAGAATGAGATTGATCAAATTTCTCAGCAACAACCCCGAATACTGGACAACAAAAGAGCAAAGGCTGTTACATTTTGATGAATGATAACTTGAACCCAGTCTTGGTACCAATATGCTTTTAACATCCACATTCCTATTAGGCTCACAATGTGGCAAACCTTCTTCTTTATATATTAACTTATTTAATCCTGTGTGCTAGACACCATTAAAATCCCATCAGTCAGGTGAGGAATTAGAAGAATAGAGAGGATAAGTAACTTTCCCAAAGACACAATTTGTTGGTGCTGCTATTCGGGCACATGCCTTCTGAATTTAGAATTCTGACTTCAAAATTCTGACTTCTGGACTTCCGGCCAAGATGGAGGTGTAGGCGGACACACCGTGCCTCCTCTCACAACCAAAATTAAGGACAACAAATATTTAGAAACAAGAAAACAACCAGAACTTATAAAACACTGAACTGTACGGAAGTCCAACAACCATTCATCCAGACCGGTAAGAGGGGCGGAGTCGCGGCAGGAGAAAGTGGAGGTGCGGACCCAGGAACGCAAACAGCAGCGGCTGGCAGTTCCCAGGTGCACAGGCGGCGGCTGGCAGTCCCCGGGCCCACAGGCAGCAGCTGGCGGACCCCGGGCACAGGGGGCAACTGTGCAGACCCAGTGAGGCCGCACAAGGCGGCTGGCTGACTGACCAGGTGGTCTCATATTCGAGTGCGCAGACGGTCCAGGCGGAGGGGAAGTGGCGGAGGGGACTGAATCCAGGAGAGAGCGGAGCAGGCACCATTGCTCCCTCTCAGGCCCCACCCCCACATACAGCGTCACAACCCAGCGACTGGGCTGCCCCGCCCTGAGGAACACCTAAGGCTCCACCCCCTCATACGTAATAGCCGCGACCAGACTAAAACCAAAACAACAACAACAACAACAAAAAAAACCACCAAAAATGGCTCAAACCGGAAAACAAATAAAAGCCCCAGAGCCAATTCCTCTAAGCAGTGAAGAGATAGCCAACCTGTCAGATGCACAGTTCAAAGCACTGGTCATCAAAATGCTCACAGAATTGGTTGATTTTGCTCACAAACTAGATGAAAAAAATGCAGGCTACAATCCGTGAAATGAAGGAAGATGCATGGGGAACTGATAGAGATGGAAAGAAAACTGGGACTCAAATCAATGGAGTGGACCAGAAGGAAGAAACTAACAACCAAACAGAAGACGAGGAAGAAACAAGAATTCAAAAAAATGAGGAGAGGCTTAGGACCCTCCAGGACATCTTTAAACGTCCCAACATCCGAATTATAGGGGTCCCAGAAGGGGAAGAAGAACAGCAAGGAGTGGAAAACTTATTTGAACAAATAATAAAGGAGAACTTCCCCAATCTGGCAAAGGAAATAGACTACCAGGACGTCCAGGAAGCTCAGAGAGTCCCAAAGAAGTTGGACCCAAGGAGGAGCACACCAAGGCACATTGTAATTACATTAGCCAAGATTAAAATGAAGCAGAGAATTCTAGAAGCAGCAAGGGATAAGGGGACAGTCACCTACAAGGGAGTTCCCATCAGACTGTCAGCTGATTTCTCAAAAGAGACCTTACAGGCAAGAAGGGGCTGGAAAGAAATATTTGAAATCTTGAAAAGCAGGGACCTACATCCAAAATTGCTCTATCCAGCAAAGCTGTCATTTAGAATGGAAGGGAAGATAAAGTGCTTCTCAGATAAGGTCAAGTTCAAGGAGTTCATCATCACCAAGCCCTTATTATATGAAATGTTAAAGGGACTTATCTAAGAAAAAGAAGATAAAACTATGACAGTGAAAAGACAACAAACTCATAGCTATCAAGAACCACACCTAAAACAAAAGCAAACTAAGCCAACAGCTAGAACAGGAACAGAACCACAGAAATGGAGATCAGATGGAGGGTTAGCAACAGGGGCGTGGGAGGAGGAGAGAGGGGGAAAAGGTACAGAGAATGAGTAGCATAGATAATGGGAAAAAAATAGACAGGGGGAGGGCAAGAATAGTATGGGAAATGTAGAAGCTAGAAAACTTATGACCCATGGACATGAACTAAAGGGGGGAATGTGGGTGGGAGAGGGTGGGTAGGGTGGAGGGGAATGATGGGGGAGAAATGGGACAACTGTAATAGCATAATCAATAAAATATATTTTAAAAAAAATTCTGACTTCTCATCACTGTTCTATTCCATTTCATAATATCCATATTAAGTGTGAGGTGGGGGATGAGGGAGTCAGAGGGTGTGGTGAGGTGAAAATGGAGACAACTGTACTTGAACAACAACAACAAAAAGTGTGAGGTCAAAATAGAGACAGTTTCACTATTTAGGAACTCAAAGTTTACCTTTTATATATATTCTTTCTGGGGAAAAAAGTGGTAAGTGAATAATTCAACCAACTAATCAATCAACCAAACAACAACAATAATTTTTAAAAAACCCTCTAAATAGAGAGACACTGATTCTCAGAAACAATGTTCTCAATTTAAGAGTCTATGAAGTAAAATTTCAGTTGCGGCTGTGGAAATGGGCTTAGAGATCCACCAGGCTAGATTAAAGCTTGAGGTCAGAAGTGCAGGAAGGGCAATTCAAAAACGAAATGGACATAATACAAACATAGTATCTACAAGATAAAGAGTAATCTTAGATCTACGACAAATGCATCACCTATTTTAAAGAAAAGAAAAGAAAGGTGAAAAGAAACTTCAAGAGAAATCAAACTAAAGTCTACATCAGAAATTCAGGTGCAAATATTAACAAGCTAAAATTTTCTATATTGAAATAATTGATAAAGTTTAATAACATACTTATTCTTCATTCTTGTAACCGCATCCTTTAAATGACTCAGGATAGCAACTAAATTAACCTTGCTTTCTATAGAAAGCATTTCTATAGAAAGACCCATTGTAATTCTTACCTCTGCAACAAACCACAGTTGCTTCATCACAATAGTGTCAATGCTGCCTACTGGTCTTTTGGATTTGTACAGTCAAAATATAGGAAAACAAAGAATATGTAATTATTTCATAAAATAATATAAATTATTTTTGAAAATATAAAAGCAATGTTATAACTGACACAAATTAGAAAATAGAAGGAGGATAAGTGGTGGAAGAAATTGTAAGCAATTTTGCATCATACTTGATTCAAAATAAGTTAAATAGTTGAATTAGTCAACTTGCTCTGAAGTTATCTAAGCATTTTCTTAAATGCTGAATTATCTTTTAGGTGTCTGAAATATTTAATTTGCACTTATGCTCATTATAAATTCTTAATATACAGAGTAACTAGCTTATTTGTCATTCCTATAAATGAAGAATAGGCATTTAGATTTAAATATCCTTAAGAACTCTATTTAACATTCTTTTTATTCAGAAACCGTACACTGAACAAGCAGCAACTATAGACTTCACAACTTGAGTACAGAAGCTGGGAAATAGCTGTAATTCTGGAAAGCACAGCAATTTGTTATCTATTATGCGAAACTAAAATTAAGCCAAAAAAAAAAAAAACCCAACAAATAGATGAACCCTCTTGGTCACTGGATGGCAAAACAACATGAATCGATCATTTCAATGATATAGAGCTACAAGAGTCTTAACCAATTTGTAGTAGTATAGATGATTTAGCAAGTTCTAGGATGTTGTTACTAGAACTCAAAGTAGAACACTGAATGACTCCACCTTAGGGACAAATGTAAATAAACTTGGTCTTGCAAAGAATTGTGCAAAACTGGTAAGCTGACAAATTTCTCCATCATAGATTTGAACTGAGCAGACTCATAATTTATTCTATCACCACTTTCTCCTCTTGCTTGCTACATTATCAACAATAATACCTACTTATAGCAGATACTTGGGAAATCCATGCGAAAGCAAACAATCTACAAAGGCATAGAGACACAAAGCAAGCTAAATTTACTCAGCTTATTCCAGTGCACATTTCATTTGGACACAGAACTCATGTTTCATGCATGAAATTTAGAGAAAAAATTAAAGTGAATTGTGGTAACATAACTGGAAGCAATTTCTAAATAAAACTTTAAAGGTAACGACTCACAGAATCCCATATCAGTAATATAACAAAAATAAATTTAAGTCAGTATGGTACAGTAAATCCTCAGAAATACTCAAGAAGTTGGCAGCTCTGGTGACTGAATATGTTGGTAGGGCTCTCAGCTGTAAAAAATATTCTAACGTAACAATATACAGACTTGAATCTCCCATTTAAGATACAGGATATCGCATTCTTTGAGGTATTTTATCAGATGGAATTTATTGTATAATCTATTTTCTTATTCTTCAGATATTACTTGTACTTTCTACTGAATACCACAAAGCTATATAAGCTATATACATATATTTACTGAAATACTTTATCCCCATGGATGTCTCCTTTATAAGGTCTAAGGTCCTAAACAACAGTGACAAGAGTTTATTAGTTATACTGTGTATTACAACAGCTACCATTGAGTATCTGCTAACTTCGTGTCATGTTATTTTAACTATAGTTTGCTTATAAGCTTCTCTCACAGATCTTTATATACATATTCTTTAATTTTTGTAACAACTCCATAGGGGAAATAATGTACTATTCTTGTTTTATAGATCAGTTAACTAAAGATAAAGAAATTTCAGTATTTCCAATTTAGAGGCCCTATGAAGCAGAGATTTTGAACAGCCTCTCTGGCTGCCAAAGTCTTCATGATTCTTCTTAAAGGATAGCACTTTGTATTATAAATTATCATAAATTTAGCAGTTTAAAACAATTCAATCATTAGCTCATCTTTGTGTAGGTCAGAAGTCTGGCATAGTATGGCTAGGTTCTCTGATTAGGTGTCACAGGGCTGAAAGCAGAGTGTCTAACTAGATAAATTCTCATCCAGAGGCTCTGAATGAAAATCCTATTCTCAGCTCTTTTGTGTTATTGGTAGGATTCAGTTTCTTGCCGTTGTAGGAATGAGGTCCCAGCATCTCTGCTGGCTGTCAGCTGGGGTCCTCTTTCAGCTCTTTCAAGCCACTGGCATTCCTTGTCCTATGCCCCTTATGTCTTCAAACCAGCAAGCACTCATTAAACCCTTTTTGAACATCAAACGTTTAACTTCCTTCTCTCTGACTTGTTAAAAATATTTATTGAATTTATTGGGGTGGCATTGATTAGTAAAATTATAGGTTTTAGGTACAGAATTGAATAGCACAAAATATATATATATTGTATTGTGTATTCACCACCCCAAGTCAAGTCTTCTTCCATCACCGTTTATCCTCCCTTTATGATTTTCAAACTTGTTCCACCCCCTTTCCCTCTGGTAATCATTATACTGTTGCCTGTGCTTATGGGGATTTGGTTTTGTTGTTGTTGTTGTTACAGATTAGGTGCTGATTAAATGTTCATATTTCTAATGTACCATATAGTTTTAAGTTAGAAAAAATGTGAGTAGGCAAAGACTCATTAAATTTATAGCTGCCATTCATTTTGGACTAGAATCCTGCTAATAACCAGATAAGCATAAAGAAGCAATCCATGGAGAAAAGGTCTGGCTGAGGACATTAGAGAACATATTTAAGTGTCTAGTTTCCTGGAATAAAAGGCAAGTAGAGTTAGATGAACGGAGGTAAGGTGATAGAGAATGTAATCAGGTTAGGTCACCTCCCCCAGGCCATAAAATCTACAAAGGTATTGACAAAAGAATTCTAAATATTTCTGCCAAAAGCTACTACAGGAACAATAATATCTTTAGGTGCCCAGTGTTAAAAGGTAATCTTAGTGATCCTCCAGCATAGCCTGGCAACGTGTCCTGGCAGAGCAGTACTACTTTATCCCCATCCTGCAAGATTACCTTTCAGAGCCTCTCCCCTGGCATAACAAGAAAACAGGGTTCAAACTGGGTAATTGCCCAAGACTGTTACCCTGAGGCATTGATCTGTGATCGGTTACTGTTGAGCACTGCAAAAGGCTAATTCCTTTTCTGGAAGCCCAGATTCAAGGAATTAAAAGTTAAAAAATTAAACTGACTTCCAACTCATGACTATCTACAGCAATGATCATTGCAAAATTCTGACCTGTTCTTCATATTTTGAACATCTTTGTTACAGGGTTAAAATAAAAGTTTCCATAAGTGTAAAACTATATTTGAAAATTTTAGTGTGGAGGTGGCCAGATGAAAGTGGTAGGATCCATTGTCAATGGTGCCGAATTACAAGCTCCCTGCCCAAGCACCAGGAAAGGCTTTCCTTATCTGCTCCATTATCCTTGCAGGGGTCCTTCCTTATAACTAATTCTTCCATCACATCGAAGACCACAACCAAATTTCCTACATCCCACCCTTCCTCACTTACAAGTAGTTACAGTAAGACATACGTTTTGAGATTGCTCTGAGGATTACATAAAGTATGCAATGCCTATAAATTTCACAACCCAATGCCTGACAGTGCCTGAGCAAATAGTGAGAAAATGCTAGTGTTTTCTTAAAGTGTTTAATCCTTAAAGCATGCAATTTAAAGATAGAGAAGTAGCGTTTTTTGTTTTTTGTTTTTTGTTTTTTCTGATGAACATAGGAATACGAACACCAACTCTGGGAATTCCATAAAAACCACGGAGAATTCTTAGTTCAGGCTCATCAAGAATGACTTCCTTTTCTAACTAGACTGCAGTAAATAATAGTGCAGGTGTATTGTTTCCATAAAACCAGCGTATTGAATGTGTACTTAAAGTATTCCACTTGAAACCAATTGCAAACATATCAAACTAAAAATCTCCAAGACCAGACTTCATATTTATTATATGTAACTTTTCACTTAAAATGTTCTAAATTTGAATTTTTCAAGGGCAGATTTGATGTCCCATTCATCTTTATCCCTGAATACATCTTACAGGAAAAATAAATCCTGACACACCGAAGTTGTTGCTGTCTTTTATGGTCATAAACAGTACTAGAGATGAGAGGTTCATGATCCGTAGTGTTCGTTGTTGACATTTTTGAGAACCCTTTTTTCATCTTCTGCATAAATAACCTCAGCTCCCTTAAACCTTACTGCTTTACTATCTGAACAGCTTTGAACCTTTGGCTTGTTTGTGCTACTGATAAATTCAAAGAGCATGCCATTGACTAAAACAGTCAAGAAAGATATAACTTGGAATTTACCTTATTATTTTTTTATTCATTCAAGTCAATTAACTACTTTCCCATTGGGATGTTGAGACTGATTCCTGTCCCTCTGATCCCTCAATAATCCCTGAAATACTTGTGAAACTAACAGACATTCACTAAGTAGTTAACAACCCCAAACACTGCAGTACTCTATTTCAGGATCTTTTAAAACTTTCTTCCCCTGACAGTACTTACAAGTGGAGAAACAGAACACATTAGAGAAACCATTTATGCATTCGGTCCCAGGGTGTCAATTACCCTCAAGTCATCCTGCTGGGAAGACGCTCCTTTTTCCCTCCTGTGACAAAGGAATGCTTCCTTGGGAAAAAATATAGCTCTCCAGCTGTGATAAAACACCAGTCAGAAAAGCAACTGCAGGAAGCCTATAATGTGAATGACAAAAGTAAGAACATCCAGTGCAGCACAAGGAAACCAAGTCAGTCACAGAACAGAAGCTGTCCTCTTAGAGTGACATAAACCTGAAACAGAAGCAGAAGTGAGTGCGTGTTGGAAGGGAGGAGCAGCATCTAGGAGAGAGAAGTTCCTCTTCTTTGTGAATATCATCTGCTTATTCTACACCTTCGTGTCACTGTTTGCTTCAGGCCTGAGACATCCTAAACTTCCTAGATAATCTGTGTGACAATAAGTTTAAACTACCCAGCACAGCTCTCTGTGGTCTCTATATTGTGCTCTTTCACTATCTTTCTGCCAGAACCCCAAGGACTCACTGATATCAAATGCCATTGCTGTGATTGGAGAGATGTGATAACCAGTCAAAGGATGCCAAAGACTTCTAGCAAACCACCTGAAGCCAAGAGAGATACATGGATAAGATTTTCACCGCAGGCTTTAGAGGAAACCAATCCCGCCGACACTTTGATCTTGGATTTCCCGCTTCCAGAACTGGGAGAAAAATAAATTTCTGTCATTTAAGCCTCTCAGTCTGGGGGTTATGGCAGCCCTAGCAGACAAATACATCCAAGTCTCTAAAGGTCATAGTTTTTCCAGTCTGATTATTTGCTCTCAAATCACTTCTCCATTTAAACATGCTTTGCACTGTGACAGGATAGTAAGAAACTAATGAAATTGCTTGACAAGTAGATTAAGGGAAATTTAATTAAGAGACAAAATAATTAAACAAGGCTAAACAATTTGAGAAATTTACAACCAGCTAATGAATTACAAAGCTCTATCTTCCCTAACCAAGGACACTTAGGAGCAAGTGGCTTACACATTCCAGACCATCCCAGGGCAAACCACCTCAACCCTGGTTGCTCTTCAATGATGTTCTTTAAAAATAAAACTAACCAGAAAATAACCCTGATCCCTCTATGCACACATTTTGATGAATCAACCTATTGAAGGACACACCTGGAAAGCTAATGAATATTCTGTTAAGACCCTCCCTAGGCATCCGTTAGGATTCCTGCCAGCCAAAGAAAGATAAAAGGCCTTGGCAAAAAGCACCCAG
Organism: Glossophaga mutica; assembly: GCA_039655065.1. Classification (NCBI taxonomy): domain Eukaryota; kingdom Metazoa; phylum Chordata; class Mammalia; order Chiroptera; family Phyllostomidae; genus Glossophaga; species Glossophaga mutica. The sequence goes on from CM077308.1 coordinate 30,266,494, forward strand.
GGTGCACTCTTGCTAGAGCACCCCCGCACTCTATATCTCTGCTCTCCATCACCTAAATTCAAAGGGTCCCCAGGAGACATGCAACCAGGAGAGCAGCGTGCAGCAGCAGCTCGTCCTGGGCTTACCCCACGAATCTGTCTCCAGGGCCTTCTTTTTCTCTAACTTTCCAGGGAGCTAAGAGCAGCCCTGCCTTGGCTCACTTCTGTCATCGTGCCTCACTTCTGAGTCCATGCAGTCCTGCTTCTGAGTCCAAACATTCTTTCCTACAATGTTTCCGGAGAGCCAAAGCAGCCCTGCCTGAGCTCTCTCCTGATGCTTCTTCTACCCCAAGTCCTTCCTCTGTTTCACTGACCTCAGCTTTAATTGATGTACTCTCAAAATCACTTAGACTCATGTTGTGAAATCCTTCCTGTGCAAAGTCAAGAACCCACACACTACCAGCCGGCCCGAGGCAGCCCCGCTCTGGGCCCAGTCCCTGCCCGGTAACTGCTGAAGATAAAAAATGTTCATAAAATCAAACTCAGCAGATGGAGTGATTCTGTCCTAAACATATCTAGTTCCACACAGAGTGAGCCAATAAGTACTTATTATTGAAAGAACACTAACAAGGAGAAGTTTTTGTCAAACGGAAATTTTTTAAAAATCCTTGTCAGGAAGGGAACTATGTCTGAATTTTTGTACTGAAAATCATTTCTATCCCTTTAGGGTTTTCCTTTGCATAACAGAGTCTAAAAACTTTGGAGCGACATTTTTCAGAAATTCTTTACGCAGGATTCCATTTTAGAATTTACCAACAACAGACATGCTCACAAGATTTGAAAAGACAATGGAAAGCAGAAGCTTTCCTGTGGTGGAAATGGAAGGCAGCCACAGATTTTTATCAGACCTGGCATTTTTCATCGGCTTCTGGGCCCTGCCCCTGAATCTCACCTTCCTCAGTGCAACGGAGCACTCGGAAACATATTCCCTGCCCTGCTTGGCAGTAGCAACATTTAGCTCCTATTACTGAGACTAACAGCTACTGGGCTCATTTCTGACCACAGCTCCAGCCCTTCTAATGGTGTTTCTATGTTAAATCTCTTCTTGGACATTCCAGAGTGGTTTTTGTTTTCTTGGCTGAATCCTAACTATTAAAGGAGATAAGAGAAGTGCAGAATAATTGTTTTTTCCTAGTAGCTCCTACTTAGAGACTCTCATCACCATGTGCTGCACAATAAGAAGCAGTTTTAAGAGATGAAAATACGTATTTTTCTTATACTCAGTGGGCATTTTCACTGAGCAAGACTCCACTTCATCATTCAGAGGTGAGTTCAACCCACTTCCTAGTTGACAATTAAAAATGTATCTTCAGCCACGATGACTTTCATGCAGCACACAAATCCAAGCAATACACTCCAGACTCTGGATCAGCTCCTTATACACGAAGTTCGGCTCTTTCCTTCCAGTGCGGCAAAGGTGATTTACTTGAAATCACACTACCTGTCTAGGTAATGGTTACCTTGCAAATATATACACTTCTGTTTTACATTCTCATCCTTTCCTCCTCTTAACCCCAAATTGCATATTGTCAATTAATTCTACACATTTGCCCAGTCACTGTGATAAAGCATGTGTTCAAAGGGGAGAGAAAAGATCTATTACATAGAGTGGAAAATCTCAACTTAGTTATTAGCACATTGAAGTCATGCAGATATTAAATGATTTTTGAGCTTGCCTCTGAGAAAGACATTTGTAATAAAACCAATATGTGAATAAAAGGAAATAAAAAAAGGAACACATTTTCACCCCCAGCATTTGAACAGGACAGTTTTATTTACTTGGATGTGATCTATGAAGATCTTTGAAATACAACCTTTCATCTTTATGAATATTCTAAAATAAAAATGGACCTTTGACTACCCAGTACAGTGATTATCAACCTTTTTGTCTCATGGCACACAACCAAATTACTAAAATTCTGCTGCAAACTAAAAATATATTTTTGTTCTGACAATAAAGTAGAAATAATTTTTATTGATTTACAAAAATAATAATAATTAACTACCCTTCTTCCTCCAAAGTGACTTTTTAAAAAACCAGGTGCCTATTCTGATATAGAAGGATTTCTGTTACCAAGAATCTGTTATTACATGTTTTAAAAATTCCAAGGCACAGTGGTTGAAAATCACAGGTCTAGTAGATAATGCACAGGTTTCAAGCATTATTTATTTAAAAAGAGCTGTGTTTCGCACAACCCTTGGTGGTGGTGGTGTAAGGGGCTGGTGCTATTATCCTATAGTTACAAAGATGACCATAGCCCACTTTTAATCTCAAAAAACTTTTATACTATAATATACTGTATTTCATGATTTATGACAACCTAATTCTTTAGATCACTTCCTCTCTGCTAAGCAATTCATTTAAATTCTGATTTAATCATGTGGAGCTTTGTTCTCCTTTCTCTTCACCTCTTGAAAACGAGAACTAGAATTTTAAAAATGAATATAATCACCTCTATAACTTCAAAGATGAATCCACTTTGCTGCAAAGGATTTTGATAAGTTTTTCTCTGGATTCAAATAAGCTCTGACAGTTAATGAAACTAATTCGAGAGTGAGTGAACAGGTGAGAGAAATGGCGCAGAAAATTTGAAATATTGGTGTAATAGAGGTGAACATCTAAAATTAAATTAACCACATAAAGAAATAGCAACTTTAAAAATATTTTCTTTAAGTCTTAAAACCTGTTTTTCTCTAAGAAGAGGTAAAAATAAAACCCAATGTGTAATTTACTCAAATTTTCGTTACACAGCCATCACCTCCTTATCCACTGGGGTCTTGTCCAAAACCCTCAGTGGATGCCTGAAAGCACAGATAGTACCGAAATATGTATAAACATGCACATAATGTTTTTCCTATGCATACATATATACTATTTTTTTCTATATGTTAATAACTCATATTAAAATAGAACAATTATAACAATAATAGTATAATAAAAGTTTTATGAATGTGGTCTCTCTCTCTCTCCTCCCTCTCCCTCTCTGATATCCAAGCTGATATCCAAAATCTTAATCTTTTATAATTTAATAGCAAAAAAAAAAAAACCCAAGTAACCCAATTTAAAAAAATAGACAAAGGACCTTGAATAGACCTTTTACCAATGAAGACACACAAGGAGCCATTTTTAGGTACCTAAAAAGGTGCTCAGTATCACTAGTCAGAAATAATGCAAATCAAAATTAAAGTGAGATACAAATTCACAATTTGTAGGATGCCTATTATCAGAAAGACAAGAGATAACAAATGATGTGAAGGAAAAGAGAACCCCACTCCACTGTGGGTGGTAATGTAACTTGGTGCAGCCACTATGGAAAACAGTATGGAGGTTCCTGAAAAGATTAAAAATAGAACTACCATATGAGCCTACAATCTGAGTATAGGTCCAAAGGAAGTGGAATCATTATCTTGAAGAGATATCTGTACTCCCATATGGATTGAAGCATCATTCTAAATAGCCAAAGTATTAGAAATGACCTGTGTCCACTGATGGATGAATAGATACAGAAAATATTATCTAGATGTGATTGCAGGTGTGATCAAATTCAGGATCTGAATACACACACATATATATTTATATACACATATATAGGTACGCATATATAATTTCACACTTAAAAAAGAAAAACAACCTGCCATTTGTGACAACATGGATGAAATTGTTGGGGCATTATGCTAAACGAAATAAGCCAGAGAAAGACAAATACTGTATGCATCACTTTTATGTGGATTCTAAACAAAGAAAAAAAAGTTGAATTCGTAAAAACGGAAAGTAGAAAACTGGTTGCCAGGCTTCGAGAAGGGAAGGAGATAGAGAGAGACATGTAAAAGTACAGAAAGGGTAGAAAGTTTGTGATACGATGAATAAGGGCGGAAGGTCTCTCAATGACTACCATGGTGACTATAGCAGATAACACTACAACACTGCACTGTATAATTAAAACACGCTAAAACTATGTGCACATCAAGTGAGGCACTTTGTTGTGAAACACCATCGGTAGTTTACTATCTGAGAGCATCCGTCAGGATTAGGTGAATTTTTTCTCCCTGGCAGGAGACCGTTACATACCCGGAGGCTGCGAGGTGGTTGTCGTGTATTACTATTCCTCTCAATTGTTAGCATGTGATTTTTGCTGAAATATGTGTCTGTATGAAGGCTGGTTTTCTCCTGATCCTATTATCTTCTTTTTAAGAAGTATGTCTACACTTGTGCCATGTAGCTTGTCTTGTAGCATTTAGCTGCAGCCCAGCAGCCGGTTACCTCAGCTGAGGAAGAGGAAATGCCGGTCTGATTTAAAGGCAGAACCTGCTGATTATGGTGAAATAAAACCTGAAAGGGTCTCTCCCTCCCAGAGGATAGGATGTTCTTATTCCCTCAGAGACCTTCTAATCTTGGTAGTTGACTTTCACAAACTAATCACAGAAGTGAGAGACAGATGACACTGGACCCGACGTTTTTATATTTGTAAGGTGACATATGCTTTTGTAATGATGGGCATCTTTGCATCTCTCATACAGGATGCCCTTTCTTAAGAGGAAGATAGTTGAACAGGCAGATTTTTTATTCAGAAGATTCTGTGAGCACCCACACTTAGAATGGACAGTCTAAGGTAATATTTTCCCAAGGTCAAAGAACACCAGTCAACTCCTCCTAGGCTGTTACAGCTAATATTACTCTAGAGAATGTTCATGGATTCTGTTTTATTCTTTTCTAGTATACTCTCCCCCCTTGCAGTACTTAATTATTGACCAAATTTCCATTCCACACTCTATTTTTCTAAGAAGCTCACTCCACTTCTGTTCCCTTGTTCTTTTTCAAATCAGGCAATGGTATGATCGTGATACATGCTATTTTAAAGTGGACTTCATATTAGTTTCAAGGGACCTGGTGACGAGATATAATTTTACATCATGACACAGTTTCATATGTGTGTTTGTTTAAATTTATGTGAATATAAATTTTTACATATGTATATATAAATGGATTTCCTGATCCACAATAGATCATTACCCTCAGTGTGAAAACAACTCTGTAAAGAAAAAATCTTAGATTACATACCACTGTTAATTTTGTTAGCTTTTTCAGAATTTTAAGGATGCCCTCTTGTGGCTAGCCAAGAGAGAACTGGTATGCCTATTGTGGAATTCCAAAACACAACGAAGTGACAAAGGGAGTAGAAATAGCAGCAACTTTAAAGACATTCTCCTGGTGCTGTTTAGGAAGGATAAACAATGGTCACCAGGCAGCAGTCAGACCTGGGTTCAAATCGCTCCTTTTAATATACAATATTAGGTAACTTACACAGCATCTCTGATTCAAACCTCCATCACAAAATGTATCATAATAGTACTTTATACATCTAGGGCAGGGTTGCTTAAATTACAAACTATTGACATTTTGAACTGGAAAAGGAATTCTCTGCTGTGAAGGACTGTCCTGTGCATTGCTCCACAGCATCCCTAGTTCTCTATCTACTCAAGGGTCATTAATAACCCTCCACCCCACCACCAAGTTGTCTAACAAAAATGTCTCTGAACATTACCAAAAGTCTCCTGAGAGGCAAAATGCCCAAGTATATACCTTTTGCCACATTGCAAGTCTATGGAGTCTTTGAATTTCTCTATTCCTTTTATTTCTGCTTGCCATTAAGCTGATCTTTGCCTGGACTCATCACATTCCTGTAGTACTTACTATACGCAGCTAACACTGTTGCCAGTGCAAATGAAGTCCTCCCATGGAGTCTCAAGGAAAGCATTTCTGGGGACCCACAAATGGGAGGATGAGGTGTAGTTGTAAGATGATTGAAATAGAAATAAAAGGTTACCCCCCAGGCTCCCGGTGTCTCACCCGTCCACCCTGCTGCGGAGGAAGTCCAGCCTTGTCTTCATCAAGCCCAGGAGAAAGGGCACGGTCCAGAAATCCTGTGTCATTGGTTCAGGCACTGAGAAAGCTTAGTCCAGCTCAGTCTCTGTCCCCACCCAGCCAGTATAGTCTCGATTCCTGGCTGTGCTCTGGCTGACACTGTGTTACTGTACCCAGGCTCATGCTTGGAGCCCATGCTCGGAGCTTGCATGGCTGCCCGCCCATGTGGCAAACGTGTGTGACTGCACCAAAGGCCTTTGTTAAGCTTTGATTGTATTACCTCGGCTTGGAAAGGAGCTGGCCTTTTTTCAAATTAACGAATAAATCTCCCAGTCCTTCACGGACTTGTGCTGGGTCCTCCCCGTAACCAATCCATTTCCTAGGTCTTCCCGAGTTCTGTGTCTCTCATCTAATCTGATCCTTTTCCCACACTAGAGACCTCCCCTTTATGGTCACCATCTCAGTTCCTACTGCACATGCCTCACAGAAGGAAGACCCACCCCCTCCTTGCTATCTTGGCTTCTACTGACCATGTACCCAAAAGAGGAATTTCCCTTTTATTGTTTATTCCTCCTCAGTAATCCCAGCTAATGACCAGTAACATCCTTCCTGCCTGCTTTGGGGATTAGCTCCTGAGGGCGGAGGATGAAGCAGTCCCCTGGAGTGTATGAAGCTATAGCTTCCAACCTAATTAAGCTTATTAAGTTTTGCTCCCTTCCCTTTTATTAATACACAGCTAACTACCAGTGCTAACACTACCACCTTCTATGTTATTTTTCCAATCAATTCACTAGAGCTATAAATTCATCACACATGCAGCCTAATTCCAGAGTTTCATAAAATGTGAGAATTCTGGGTTGTAGAAAAGTCTGACCTGTGCAATACTCATGGTATCTATGCAGTAAAATTTTTTTAACTGTAAAATCAGCAGGGCCCTTATTAACCTGCCCCTGGCAAAAAGACAACTGAAGTCAGCTGCATGACACAGGCAGAAAAAGTTTAAGCTGCAAACTTTCCAAGTCCACATATGCTAAATATTCATTGCGGTAATGGTTGTGTAGACCTTTTGATTTTCAGATTGCTTTAGTCAAAACTGATTATAGTAATTTTTATTTTAGTGATATGGGGGATTCTAGCTAAGTGGCAACACAGAGCCTGACCAAAGTAATTACACAGAAAATGTCCATCATTTGCTTTTGCATATTGCCTGATGGCATTTACACTCCACGTCTTAGTTTTCAAGGTATTTTGCAATGCAGCCTACTCTGCCCTATTCTCTCAGATACCCTATTATATCTCACCATAGATTTTTCATGCAGGATACTTCTTCTCCCACAGTGTTCATCCTGACTCTACTTCATGGGTGTTTTATTAGTTAGTTTTACTGTGTAGCAAACCGTCCCAAAACAGGTGGCTTAAAACCACAGTCATTCATTATGATTCAAGAGTCTGCAGGATGTCTGAGGGTTGCTTGGACTACGGGCTCACTCACATATCTGGGGTTAGCTGGGAGTGGCTTTTGTTCATTTGTCTCACACGGTGCCATGCCTAGCCCAGGCATGCTCTTACAGCGATGGGGAGGAACAAGAACATAAGCAGAAATACACATGGTCTGTTGAGACCTGGGCTCTAAATGAAAAATGCATGGCTGAACCCTGAGTCAAGGGGTGTAAATGTCTAAATGGAGACAATTGTATTGGAACAACAATAAAAAAATGAATGTAGGGCAAACAATGGTATACTGCTAAAGTTTAATAAAATCATATTATTCTTTCTTTAAAAAATAAAAAATTTAAACATATAAAAAAAGAGAGTAGATGAGTAGGCAACTGACTGCTTACCACATTTCATAAAGGCATAGAGATGGCACTGATTTATATTAAGTGAATAAACGGATTAATTAAATTACATGCCTTGCAGCATTATTGTGGATATTGGAGGAGATAACTTATCCAGTAACCTTCATTAATAGAAAAAGATTTGCTTTTGAAAGCATGCTTTTAAAAATGTGTATGCAGGCAAAACTGTGTAAAATTATTCTAATATATTGTAATTATAAATTTATTAAAAGTGAAATGCTCCCATAACAAATAATCACAGTTCTAATGATAGGACCTTAACATCTTAACAATTGGAATCTAGCACAGTGAAGGAGGACATAATATCTAAATTAGATCTGGAAGGCAATTATCTTCCTAAGCGCTGAGTCAACTAAAATTTTAAGAAATATTATCATTCTTGCAAGCATAATTTTTTTTTATTTTCAGTTAGAAATGGACACTTCTGGAGAAGCACACAAAATTAAATAGATGATTGCATTGGAAACACATTTGGACTGGGTGGAGGAGGGCAAAGGGGGAAAATTGGGACAACTGTAATAGAATGACAATAAAAATTAAAAACATAAAGCAAGTTTCAAACAAATAAATAAAGTTGCTAAGAGAGATCTCAAAAGCTCTCATAACAAGAAAAAAATTGTAACTGTGTGGTGACACATGTTAACTATACTTAGTGTGTTGATCATTTCACAGTATATGAAAATATCAAATAATTATGCTGTACACTAATATAATGTTATATATCAATTATATCTCAATTAAAAAATTTTAAATATAAAAAGGAAGCACATTAGAAAAATCTTGTAAATTACGGGTTTCACATATTTTATAATGTCCTACTATAACTATTAGCTCTGTTACTTACTTTTCTTAAATTTTCCCATTTCCAGATGTTGACTAAAGATTGAAACTCCAAAACAAAAAGGCCCAAAAAGAAAAAGTTAGATTAAAGGATAAATTAATCATCATTGTAACTAGAAGTTTATTTTCTTTAGTTCCAATGAATATAATAGTAGTCATATCTAAAAAATGTAAATGAGAAGAGATTAACCTCAAAAGCCTACCACAAACAAATTATAGTCTTGTAAATATATATATATAAATGTGAGGTCAGTCTGGAAAAAGCCCAGCCATTGTTAATATAGTGAGAACAGTTTGTATGACATCAGTGTAATCTGGCAGCTAAGGAGAGTGGCCTGGAATGGACACGTGTGAACAATGATGAAATCATTGATAAACCTGTATGAAATCACTGTACTAGTCAGCAGAGGATGTAGACATCATATTGGGTGGCAGTCACATTCAAAATGACTGAGCAAGTAGAGCCATGAGACTGAATCAGATTTTGTGTTAAGCTTGAACATTCCTCCACACAACTATTCAGGTGATTCAGAAGGCCGCAGCTATGGGCAACTGGTGATTGGCAGCTTCATCATGACAAAGTTCCTGCTCACCCATCATGTCTCGTGCAGAGTTCTTTGGTAAAATATCAAATCACCCAGGTGACTCAGCCCCACTACAGCCCACGTTTGGTGCCCTGTGACTTCTGGCTTTTCCCAAAACTAAAATCACCTTTGAAAGGGAAGAGATTTCAGACCATTGACAAGATTCAGGAAAATAAGATGGGGTAGCTGATGGCAATTAGAACTGGGTGAAGTCCCAAGGTGTCTACTTTGAAGGGGACTGAGACATCATTGTCCTATGTTCAATGTTTCTTGTATCTTGTATCTCCTTCAATAATGTCTCTATTTTTCACATTACATGGCTGGATACCTTCTGGACCAACCTCATATATACATATATATATATATATATATATATATATATATATATTCAATTCAGTTATACACACAAAACATATATATATATGTTTTCATTGTTAAATAGTTCATTTAAAGTTATTCTTCATAAAGTAAATAATTATTTAACATTACCGTTTATTAATACATTTGTCTTATCAGTCCTTCTAAAAATGATTGAATTGGCCAAAAAATCAGTTTTGTTTTTTCTGTAAAATAAAAAACACATTTTTCATTTTCACCAATAACTTTATTGATTTGGATATTTTGAGTATGTCAGCAATCTCCCCCCATGTAGTGTAACACTGATTGTTCTCAATTAATGTCTCAATTTGATCTCTATCAACTTCAACTGGTCTACCCAACTGTGGAGCATCATTGAGCGAGAAATCTCTAGCACGAAACTTTGCAAGCCATTTATGACACATTGAACCAGTCACAACACCTTCTCCATACACTGCTCAAATCTTTTTTGTGTTTCTGTTACATTTTTACCTTTCTTGAAGTAATAAAGCATAATATGCTGAAATGTTGCTTATTTTCTTCCATCTTCAATATTAAAATGGCTACACAAAAAATCACCAGTTCAATAAGTTTATTTTTAAGTGCACACTGATATGACAGCTGTCACAATATAATCTAGCAAAATTGTTTAGAATGAAGTTAAAGACAACTAATAGCTACCAGAGCCATGTTATGGAAAAAAAACAAATTTTTATCCAGCCCAATACTAGCTTCACTCCAGTCTTCCAAATAATAATAAAATCATAAGACTTATTACTCATGATATATGCAAACAACTGATACTTCATTAGAATTCTTATCCATAACCAATATGAACACATCACTTTTTTTGGAGCAAATATGTTAACTTGTGTTGGATATGTAGTTGGTGAGTGCATGCACACTTCCCTTTTTCATAATTAGGCTTCCATCTTCAGTTTCATAGCGCCTGGTTGCCAATGATTGTGGAATGAAGTGAGTAAGGACAGGCATTTCTAGGGACAGAAAACTTGATTAACTGGAGAACATAGAAGAGTTTTTGTCTCTAAGATGTTTGTGATTGACATCGAAACCTGTGGACATGGCAAGAACACAAGCTTTCAAAGTCTAGAAAACAACAATTCATCAAACTTGCTATATCTAAATGAAAAATGTACAATGGTTCATACCCTGGGGAGCTAGTACTTGCCTTACCAGAATTAAAAGTACTTTAACATGGCACAGATAAAATAAATAAATACAATTACATTACATAGATCTCTTTTTTAAGCATGTGGGTAAATCTTTTAATCATAAAGAATAGATTTCAACCCCAGATGTAATTCTTACAGCTACATAAATTTGAGCTTCCATTTCATCCACTACAAACAAAGATTATAAGATCTCGTAGCATTTTCTCATGAGGTTTAAATAACATAATACAGGGTCCAGCAGAAGTGAGGCCTGCTTGAGTGTGGTTGGTAGGGGAATAATATGGGTGTAATAATTTATAGTTTTAATTTGAACATTTCACCTAAAATGTCATATGGTGTGCTTGAGTGTAATATTGCTTTGTTACAGAATTGCATGCTTATGATTTTGTAATAAAAGATTTTGTAATAAAAAGGGGTGTTATTTGTGCCAGACTCTGTATATATCAATCTCTCAGTTCAGAGCCTGGAACATCATAGATGCACAAAGAAATGGCAGTGTTTTTTTTTTGTTTGTTTGTTTTTTTAAATTTATTATATAAATGCAAGCACTAGAGAAGACTGTTGATGTAGTTAGAAATAGAAAAAAAATTTCATGGTAAATCTGTATTTCAAGCTACTACTCTTCTTTTACATATTAAAAATAAATTAATTTGCATTCAGATAAATACACATGGATGGATGGATAGATAGATGATAGATTGATAGATCAAGCTACACATATACATATCTAGATATATAGGTAGATAGATACTGTGTCTCTCTACATAAAATCTTACTTTTCTACTATTCTTTGAAAAATGATAAGATAAAGCACTTTCCATTAAAAAGCTCACACTGATTTTGAAGCTATACTTTTACATGATAACATGAGTACAAGACATCACTATAATACAGGTACGGAGTTGGGAGAGATCAATTGCAACTGAACAAATTCAATGTGGAACCTTTTTTTAACAACACAAAGCCAGGCAGTTGAAAGATTTCTGTGATTGATCCACTCTTGTACTGCAGACGGTCTGTTTTATTTACAGAGGAAATCAATATAAGGGGCCCAGTATGCTCTTCTAAATAAGAGCTTCCAAGAGTCTTATTCTTTAGGCAGGGTTATTTGTGGGCATTTCACTGCATTTGGTATTCAAAGTAAAAATAAAAAGCTATTTAAGTAAAAATTTAAAAAATAAAAAAGAATGAGCACAGGAGAAAAATTTGTGCTCTGATGAATCTAGTCTCAATCTCAGACTTAAAAATTGTAATAGGGAGTATAAGCAGACTATACCCCCTATAATGGAGAAAAATACAATAAAGATTAAGTAAAAAATAAATTGAAAACATTAATCATGTTAATTAACACCAATTGAGCTTGGATGATTTTTCATATTGGCAACAAAGTTCTTAACTCAAAGGTTACAAGGTGTGCCAGCAGGAATGTAGATGCTAAATTGTTTATGGAAGCTGACTGAGTATCTGTGCCTTTCACATAAGATTCCATTAGACATATTTTCCATAATTTACTTGACAACTCTGCTAGTGAATGATATTTAGATGGTTTCCAATTCTTTGATACTACAATAACATTGCAGTGAATATCCTTGCTTATATCAGGTCCCACAGGTAGGGAATATCTGTAAGATAGCAGTGGTTAGTAGGTCTGTGAACCATGCATTTGAGTTTGCGATCCATACTGCCAAATTCTCCTACAAAGTTATTAACCAATTCACACACACACACATTGATAATTACCATTTCCCAAATTCCCTAACAGTCACCAACACTTTATCAAAGTTTCTGATCTTTAGTTAGTGTGTACTTATGTGTCTAATGCCGCACAATTGTATCCATCAGCATTTTAGGTAGAATTTTTGTACCTACCCTCAAAAGATTATTTATCTGTAATTTAACTTTCTTGCATTCCTCTCTGGGGATGAGTTGATATACAAGTTTTATTAAGTGTCGTAGTACGTTTGGGATCCTTCAGTCTTTTCATATCATCTTGAATATAATGCAGGACTTTCTATTCTCTGAATTTACAAAAAAAAGTGTGCCTGTGCAACTCTTGTAACATGGTATTTTATTTGTATCGAATTTTTGACTACTGTTCCCATTTCTTTAATGCCACAAATCAAGCCTCATTGCTTTCCTACATGATTCAAAGAACTCAGCTTTACTTTTGTGCATTTTTACATGAAGATTTTGTATATGCATTAATTTCAATAAAGGTCTCTTCTGAAAATAAATGTTGGCAATTCACTTATGAGTTTAATTCATTCTTTTAAAAATGAATAAATTGGTGCCCAGATTATGGAAATTATATATAATTATCATATTATATATTTCATATATATGTTTTATATTTGCAGATATATCTGAACATATATATCTTCAGTTTTTATTTTTATTGAATTTTTATGGGTGACCTTCACCCTCTTCTACCTCCCTTCAATACTCTTTCCCTCTGGTAATCACAGGAAACAGTGTCTGAATTTTTTTTTCTTTGCTTAATCCCTTCACCTGTTTCACCCAGCCACCCCACTTCAGCTCCTCTCCCCTCTGACAGCTGTCAGTCTGTTCTCTGTATTTATGAGTTTATTTCTATTTTGTTGTTAGTTTATTTTGTCCATTCAGTTTTTATGTAAGGAAAATGTAGAAACCCCTCAGCAGACATTTGACATAGAGGTGCTTACTGTAAACCCCTGATCACGTGGTGGCTGATGTTCTCTTCCTTTAGTTTGCATTTTTATAACTTTACTAGTTTGAGAAAGTTGTAAGTCATCAAGGGAATGGCATGTATATTAGAATTATTTCATGAGACACCAAAGATGGCAATATATCACAAAGAAGTATGTTATTAACACAGTAAATATTTATGACCTTATCCCAACTATCTTGTTTATGAGTCCTATTCCATTTTATAATCACCCCATGAGAGGAAAACGCCTCCTCTACATAATGAATGCCCAGCCCCAACCCTGTCTGATCTTTACTCTTCCTTCCTTAGGTCTGCTCCTAAGGATGAAATACAGCCTCTTCCCCACATGATGGACAGAGTAATGATTGATGTTGAACTTCACATAAATCCATGCTCACCTCTGCATACGAAGATGACTTTGTCCTCAGCAGCATTGGCAGAGTTCTATCACTTCTTCAAGTTAACACCGTTACCACGGAACTCATAAAGCATTTTATGCAAATCCAGGATCCCTGCTTTACAAGGCCGGCAGCAGGTGCTGCACCAGCTCCTTCACTGTGTCTGCAGTGACTCCCCAGCCTTCCAGTTACCCCTTTTCCAGGTTTCACAAATTAAAAAAATAATAATAAACCTTGTAAAAAATATCTCAGAGTTTGCACCTTTGATTTAAACCATAAATAGTATAATGTCAGAGAGTGCAAAGTATTTCTTCAGTCAAGATTTTTTTCTAGTTAGTGGGGGCTACTGAGTCTAAAAACCGGCATCCTTTGATCCCTTGCCAGAAATTCATCTTAGTCCACAACACTTTCATTGTCATTATGGAGGTTTTCCTCAGATATATGAAAGTATCAACCAGATTTGCACAATGTCAGCTAGCAAAATCCATCCCCTTTTTCACAGTGCCATCACAAATATTACCTTTCTACAACTAAATCAGCTAAATGAATCGAAAGAATGGATCAGATATAATTAGGCTCTAGGTATGAATACCTGCTCCTTCCATACTCATTCTAGAGCATGACATAGAGGTGAAAAATGCCAAAAAATAGGAACCACACAGTTGAAGTAAGTGTAGCAAATTATCTTGAAACATATGAAAAATATGAAATATATTTTCAAATGTTTCTATTTACAGATTTTTTGACAGTATCACATGTAAACATCTACACTGCAAAGTATATTTTCTCTGCAAAAAATATGGTAAATTTTATCATCACTCTATTTTATCTCAACTAGTATTGTTTGTTTCAAGCTACATTTAAATTGAAAACTCTAAAGTTAATCTTATTATTTTTAAAACTCCTAGTGCTTAAAATATTGCTCACAAATATATTTTATCATGCCAACATTCAGGAAAAAAAGTTTTAAAGGGTCCTCAAACATAATGTTTGCAAAAAGTTTCTAAATGAATCCAATGATGCTTAAAAAACAGTATGTATAAAATCATTAAACTTTGACTTCATTGTCTCTATATTTATAAATAAATATTTATGAATAAGGACATATTAATGTTTATGAATAAAATGAAATACTGTCTATAAATAAAGTGAACTCAATAATAGAATAATTTTATGTCTTTCTCACAAAGAATTGGGTATTAGATCTCCTTTTCAAAGAAACAATCTATTGATCAATATTTTACATAAAGCAAAGCACAAGAGAAATCTATATAGACTATTTTAAAAAATATCTGCCTAAGAACCAATTACTGTGAATTAAAGCAAATAACTATGTCTTTGTAAAAAAATACATTCTCCTGACTGAGGCTCTTGAGTTACTTTGAAAAATTATTACACTTCAAGAAACCTATGTAAGGCAAACAGTGAGCTTTGCATATAATTGATGAAGAAGATAATCACACATAACATAGAGCGTACATACTACCAATCTTATTTTGTAGTTATATTGCATTAAATGTAACCAGCAACATAAATAACAAAAATAAATACTAAAGTAAAGAATTAATCAACTGGCTTCTTCCAAGAGTAAAAGCAACTCAGTAGAATACATTTGAGTATTTTTTTTCTTTAGGTTAGTGCCTAGCCCAAAGCAGCAAATGTAGATGCTTGATAAGGAGATGAGGTAGCAGCACATTTTAAAAGTGGACAATGTCAATAAAGTAAATGTAACTAACTTGCTAATCAACCTAGCTTCAACCTTACTGTAATTCTAGAACCCATAGTAAGCAATGGAAATGCAGAGATGAAAGAAAAACTCATGGGTAAGAGCTTTAAGGGATATAATTTTCCTATTACATCTGTAATTACTAGCATCTATGGTATTATTTAACAAGCTGTTACTGAGTATTTATTTTGGGC
Organism: Glossophaga mutica; assembly: GCA_039655065.1. NCBI lineage: Eukaryota > Metazoa > Chordata > Mammalia > Chiroptera > Phyllostomidae > Glossophaga > Glossophaga mutica. The sequence goes on from CM077308.1 coordinate 30,282,232, forward strand.
CAGAAGCTATGCAGGGCATTGAAAATTAAAAAAAAAAAAAAAAAAAAAAAAAAAAGTTGAGGATAATCCCTATTCTCCAGAAGCTCAAAGTCTATGAATTGGGGTTCATTACCTTAAGTGGTTTGAGAGTATGGCCTAGAATGTGTAACATTCTGACCCCTTTCTGGGGCCCAGCCAAGGCTAGGACAGGTACGCCACCATGCAATTAAACACAGCCAGGTCTCCTGCCTTCACATGGTTCTCCTTGATGGGCCTGTTGTAAAGTAGGCCTCTACACTGGCTGCCTTCAAAGTAACTTTGAAAATATTAAAAAATTAAACATTCTAACATGGGTCTACCCATAAAATGGTCTCCATGAGTATGTTTTCTTTCAGTATGGTAAATGAATTCTTTTGAGAACTTTGGCCAGGACATCTCCCACACAACTTCTTCCTCCTGTCATTTTGAGATTGTGTATTATGCCAGGCTCCTCTACTAGAGTGAAAATTCCAAAAAAAGAAAAAGAAAAAAAAAGTTTTTTAATCTTCAATTTCTAACATAGTGCCTGCCATAGTATTGGTATCTGATAAATATCTTAATGAATATGACAATAAGTACATGAGTGAATTACTTCATCTACAATATCAAATGGCCAAATCTCATTTGCCTCTTCAAGGATTTCCATTATTTTCTTATGTTTTGAAGTAACTACAAGATTAATGATATGTGGACCTAGATATTTCCTTTTATCCTATATCATACCATTCAAATTATATTCTATGACAGTTATATCTGTCATACCTTTTTAAAAAGAAAAGTTGGGAAAATTCATCAAAATTTTCCTTGTATGTTACTGACAACCCACACAAAATCAACATGAAACCTAGATAACTTGCTGCTTTTCTCTGTCTGTCTCCCTGTGTCTGTTGTCTATCTCTCTCCATCGCAGTTTATAGCTACTTGCCATGAAGAAAGGTTAAAGAAAAAGCAAAGCTTCCCCCCCCAAAGTCAGCATTTTACACTTACTTATTTCTGCCAAGACCATTCTCAAGATCAGCATCTGATGCATCGCATAAAGCTGCTAACTTACACCACCATGGAGTTATACTTTCTTGCAACAAGGTGACACATTACATGTATTATTCACCTAAAAAGGCGTCCCAAAACATCCTATATTTTACCAGGAACAGAAATCTCTGCATTCGCTTAACTATAAAAACAAATGTCAAAATTTACAATAATATTTTAGAATATTCTTTTAAATTCTGCTGAGTCTTTTGACATGTATAAAAATGAACATGTATGCAATATAAAATGTTCTGTACAATTCTTCAGACTTTTGGAAGAAAGAAAGATATTAAAGTTTATAATTTCTTTGAAATTGTGACTATCTTTTTAAATTAAAAAGCTCAAGATTTTCTCAGTTAACATTATTTTTATGTCATTTTTTACATGTATTATGCACACCTGAAACAACAAATTTCCAAACTCTACACTTAATACTTAAAGGAGTTCCCTTTGTTGCATAATATCTGTGCCCAAATGACACCAGGAGTGTGAGATAAGTTCAGGTTTTGGAAACCAGCAAATTTTGGCAACACTAATTCTCATGCTAGGGCCTCTCATTAAGATCTTTATTTTTATCTTTCAGGCTTTAAACACAAAAACTGAACAATAACAATAAAAATATGCTAATTGGTACATCTGTTTGCTCTTTGACCTGTGGAATTCATCCCACAGAACTGACGGAAGTACTTTACTGAAGAAACAAGAGGAGCGGCAGATCAAGAACAGGGGGGAGAGGCAGTGGGTGCTGCAGGCACGATTCATTAACCGCGAGTTAGCATAGAGCCCGGAAATGCTAAATATGGAATCCATGTAGCTTTTCACTTTTGATGCAGTTTCACTTTAATGAACCACTTTTCAACTTTAAAAATGGCCCTCATTTTTATGCAAATGAATTTGTAACAACTGCTTTGTTTATTCATTAAAAAATGATATTACCCTCTCACACGCTGCACTGGGGGACTCGGCTAAGCTGCCTTACGTCTAACTTGGTCAGTAATCATTTCAAGCGGGTGCAGAGGCTCATCTAATAATAAATCATTTTGTGCAAAATAAATGTAAACAAAAACTAAAAGAGAAAGCATACATCAGATCATGATATTACTGAATATCCCTAAGACAGAATAGTGTTTTCTACATTTGTCATTAGTCTATACTTTCCAGCCTCCAGCCAAAAAAGAATGCTATAAATCCTCTGCAGCTCCACACTGCAGGACTGATAAAAGGAACATGCTCTTGGCTTAGTAGGTCTAGGAACTAACATGCAGGACCCACAGAGCCAGGCACTGAAGAGGGATTGTGATGTCTCTGGGCAACTGGAGATCTTTCCAGGTCTCCAAATATACAGAGATCCTGGATCCTGAATCCACAGTGTCCTGGATTAGGCAGTAGTGTAGGAAAGGAGAGGAAACCAGAGCCAAGGTAAAGAGTAAGGTGTCATGCCCTGGCTGGTGCGGCTTAGTGGATTGAGCACGGGCTGTGAACCAAAGGGTCGCTAGCTCGATTCCCAGTCAGGGCACATACCTGGGTTGCAGGCCAGGTCAGGTCCGCAGTGAGGGCCATGTGAGAGGCAACCACACATTGATGTTTCTTCTCCCTCTCTTTTTCTCTCCCTTCCCCTCTCCCTAAATATAAATAAAATCCTTAAAAAAAAAAGAATAAGGTGTCATAATTTATAAAAGCCTCAGCAAGTAAGTGTAAATGAGCTGAATGTAAATGAACAGTTATACTGATAGGAAACAAAGATTTAGGCAGGAGAGTTAGCATATTATCATAGCATTATAGGCTGAATTGCATCCTCCAAACATATATGTTGAAGTTCTAATCCCTAATACCTATGAATATGACCTATTTAGGAAATAGGATGTTTACAGATACAATTCAGTTAAGATAAGGTCATTGGGGTAGGCCTTAATCCAATATGACTAGTGTCCTTATAAAGAGTGGAAAACAAAATGTGAAGACAGAGACACACAGGGAGGACACCATGGGATGACAGAGGCTGAGTGATGCAGCTTCAGGTCAAGAAACATCAAGGACTGGTGACCACCACTAGGAAGGACGCTCCTCTATTTCAGAGAACAGTGCCCTGCTGACACCTTGATTTAGGACATTTTTTTAGCCTCCCAAACTATGAAAAAAATAAATGTCTATTGTTTTAAGCCACTCCGTTTGTGGTATTTTGTACAGTGGTCCCAAGAACCTAATCCAACTAACAATAACAGCAAGGAAGCAAATGGAGAAGACAATGGCACTTCTCCTAGACTGCCTGTTTGAACTGTCAGGGCTGTGAATGACCTTGAACTCTTGTCAGAAGGGTGCCATTGGCTCCAAACGAAATAATTACTTGTACTTCTGAGTTAACTTAAGCTGTACTGCAATCTACTGAAAACAGGAAGAAGGCACAGTTGGAAGTTCTCATGTGCATTACTAAACTATGTTCCATCATTTATTAAGATACGTGTTTGAAAGCCTGTAACCATGCTGGGCTCCAGATTTTCAAAAATTAAGCTCAGGGAAACCATATGAGTGATTACGTGGCATTTCATTAATTGTTATATGAAAAGGTACACACTAGATGGATGATGGAGGTGGGTACACATTGATAAAGGGTGTTTACTTGGAAATCATACAGATCTTGGCTTCGACCAATCGTCACTCTGATCAGTCTTCACTCTGCAACTTATTAGTTCTAGATCGTGGCACAAGTTATTTAATTTTTTCAATTCTCCATATCTACACTTATATAATACATATATAATACACACATATGTATTATATGTGTATATATTATATATTATGTATATATTAGGCTGCCACAAAGTCAATGTTTAATTGATAGTCATAATATAAAATAAAATAGAAAAGTGTAGAGAAAGGAGCAATTACACCCCCTGAAGGTATAGGTGAAGGCTTCAAGGAGAAGACGAGGTTCCAAACCTCTTAGCAAAAGACTTATGTAGGAATGCCTAGGGAAAGCAAGAAATCCAGGTATTTCCAAAAGAAGAAACTTGATGTGCAAAGATATGGAGACACTTTCATCTCCTGATGCCCACCCCCACCTGTTGGGAGGAGATGAGGCACAGAGTAAGCATTCACCTAACGTTCCATGTGCTCTGCCAGATTATCTTGCAATTAGATTAGGTAAATAGTATGGGGTGCCAGTCAGTGAATCAGGTAGAGGTGATGTAAACTCCAGTTCTCTTTTCCCTTGCCAGGTTGATCCAGAAGTCTGTAAGGTGAGATGGTTAAATCATGAGTTTGACGAAGCCTGTATCCCTGTATCTTGGAGTGGAAGAGACCTTCACTGGAGTGAGCAAGAAAGCCAGTTGTTCCGTATGCAAGCCACTGAGATCGCAGTGTGTTGCAGTGCCTCATTACTCATCCTGACTAAATGAAAACAGCCTCTCTATATAACCCCTTCCTCCTCTTTAATCTCAATATTAAACATGTAACTTTCCCATTCAACAGCTCCACTGAGTTGAACAAAATTGTCTCCAAATTAAGAGTGATGACAACCCATCCAGTAGACCATGAAATAATACAGATCTAAATGGACACCCGTGTAAATACCTGTATTCTACTTTTCCACTGGTGGAAAATAATTCAATCCTTCAATGGTCAACATCAGAGGACTTTTATGTCCACTAATTCATTAACTCCTAAGTATTAATTGCAAGTTTTTCAATAACACAGATGGTTCATGAATAGAAAAAAGGCATGAAGCACAATATATTCAAAATAATTATTTTGTTACGGCATTTGAGGGCTCTGAAGCTATTAAAATATAATCTTTAAAAAGTGAGGACAGAATGAGAATGTGATTTAATAGACATAATTTGAAATAGCCCAAGCACTTTTCACTATGTGCAATTACTTGTAAATATAATTTGGATGTGTCGCAGATGAAGTATAGTAAAATCAGATTTATGATGCTTTTCCTAATGTGCAAATGAAAAAAAAGTAAAAGTGGATAATCACTTAATTCATTACAATTCTTATAAACCTATGCTAAGCGGGGGAATCTGATATACTATGAATAACTTAGAAGATAAAACCAAATAAAAATAAAAGTTTGTGCTAATAATTCTTTACAAGGAGATTAAATTATTGTATCTTACAAGATCCAGCCAGAAAAACAGAAAGTATCATTCATACAGAGATAATTTAACACTGGTATCTGTTACACTGACCAGGGCATGGGGGATGATAAATTTGAGAATAAAGCAACAGAACTTTTCTTAATCTGTTGAGAGGAGTAGGATCCAATTTTGTTGACTACTGACACTATGTAGATGTATATCTTTTTAAAAAACTTTTAGCAGTTCTGTGAATTATTATGTTATTTTAACACCTTTAAGATGAAAAACTACAAATCAAAGAACTAAGTGATACGCCCAAGTCACCAGCTAGCAAGTGACAGAGCTGGAATTTGAACTGATTCCATATAGAGGATCCCATCTGTCACACCCTGTGGCTATATGTCAGGAACGGGGAGGGGCTAGAACAAATTTGAACACTCTCACCCTGGCTAGTGTGGCTTGGTTGGCTGGCGCGTGAACCCATGCACTGAAAGGCTGCCGTTCAGTTCCTGGTCAGGACACGTACCCAGGTTGCAGGTTTGACCCCAGGCACATGTGGGAGGCAACCAATCAATGCTCCTCTCTCTCCCTGTCTCTCTCTCTCTCCCAAAAACAATGAAAAAATGTCCTCAGGTGAGGATAAAAAAATTGAACCCTCTCCCTAACTTGGAGTTTCCATAATAGCACGAACAATTACTTTCATAAAATATTTAATAAACTATCCCAGGCTACAACATTGTATCCTCACGAACACAAAGTGTGAACTGAAATGAGTTTTAACTGTGCATGATGAAGCGCAGTCCACAGAGCAAGGAGGCCACTTGCTTAACAGACAAGAGAAAACCCCTAGCGTTCTTTTCACAGCCCTGTCTGCACGATCAGCCTCGGACAGGGTAGGATGTGGTGTTTCACAGCTGACTCTCCCAGGTTTTCTATTTTGCTAGTCTCTTCTCCAACTCAACATTGCAAATAATGTCTATAAGAATATTTAGAGATGGATCATATGAATTCTCTTACATTGAATGTGTTGTTACGAAATTTTTGAAAAAGATTATTTGCTCAGCATTCTGACAACAAGAGATCTTTGTTTCAGTGATGAATGAATCTGGAAACCAGGGCTTATTTACAGGATGCTGAATTAACACAGGGTTCAACAACCTGCTAAACCTGCTAAATCCACAGAAATTCTCAGTGCTTTGTTGAGTAACTATCACCTTCCACAGAGGAATAATAATGGATTTTAGTGAAATTTGACAGAACTAGACTATTACTCAAAACTTCTTTTTTCCAGAAAATCTCTGCTGTGACAGAGTGCACAGAACTGTGCTTTCATGTGCACTATTGGTAAGATGTTTCCCTGAACAAGGAAAAGGCTAGTGCAACATATTCCCGACCCCAAGCCCTCTTTTCTTTTTTCAATTTCTACTTCTGTTACTTGACTGGAGCTCGCAGGCCTCAGGTTCCATATGTGTAGAAGTTACTGAAGGTTCCATATGTGTAGAAGTTACTGAAGGTTCCATATGTGTAGAAGTGTAACGGAGCCCCTGGTTTGGAAGGAACCAGCTCCCTCATTCTGGAAATGAAAAATGGGTCAGCAGCGGTTAGCTGCACACAGAAACTGGCGATTTAGGAATATGCTTCCCAGCATCCAATCTTCTGTGATCTTTAAACGAGGCCATAGTCCGATCTTAAGCATTTTGGTCAAACAACGTCTAATTAAATGTAATTAGAAAAATTAAATTTTGTTGCTGTTGTGAGCTCATCTAAAGGGCCATTATCTTTAGCTTAAGTTTCCATTGAATCTTCCTGCAACATCTCTGCTGTTTGGTTGTTCTTTTTTCATTTATGGTATCCCTTCTTTTACTCCTCCCTAATCTCTTCCACTCTGTTATAATTAGTTTTATAAATTGTTTTCAAAGTTTTCTTCCATGTATATAATACAAAACACATGCTGTATTAATACACAGTGTATACATCTATTTGTCCAGTATAGATGCTCTTCAATTTAGGTTGACATACTTTAAACTTGTGTATTTGGGCTGGGGTTGGGGGCATTGCAGGTACTGGCAAAATGTTTTTCCTTTTAATATATTTATGATTACATGTCTCAACAAAAAATAAGTTACAATTTTAAAATAGGAACATATCTGTAAAAGCTATACAATTACATTGTAGAACCGCAACTCATGTATTTTTAAGGTAAGTAACTTTTATTTTAACAAGCAAATCTGAGACCTGTGATTCAAGGTCTGGCTATGGTGTGGCTATGTTTTCCTCACTTTCAAATGGCTGTTTTGATAAACTACAGATGCCAGTTTCCTCAACTGCACTAAGAAATGTTCTTATAAGCCTCTTTCAGTGAAGACATCTGCATACCCCACCTCAACAGCCGCCTATGGATTTGCTCTGAAACCGAGTAGAATGATGCCTTCATCTCATGCCTTTGCAGTCAACCTCACTTAGGCAAAATCTCAGGGCAAGATTACAATTTTGGATCCCAAAGGCACCGAACATTATATATTGGATCATTTATAAATCTGACTTTTTAATAAAATGTGACTCCAAGTATGCTTCTTACCATTCTCTAACTGCTAAGTAATCCTGGAGTAGGTGGTCCTCCTGGGACTCAAACATATATAAGCATTTAACTTACTTTTTACCTCCCCTATCCAATGAAGGTGAGAAAAATGCTCCTTCTTGAATGTTTCATTATTTCTTTTTTTCCCCATGAATTTTTACTGCAATGTTATAGAAACTGGTTTAATTAACAGGCAAGAGCAGCAAAATCTATTAGTTCTGCTCCTTGCTTACAATGACTGGGAAAGTTCCATAGCAATCAGATATCTGCTCGGAGTCTGAGAAATGCTCATGAATACAGAGCCAACACATTTAGAAGAAGTGCTCCCAAGGACTTGCACTAAAATGTAAGGTTTATGAGCCCAGGCTGAAATAAATGAAGTAGTTACCATGGGAAGCTAAACTACTCTAGGCTCGGGGAGAATATGATTCTGGCTAAGGTAGGAAGTGAAAAGTCTAAGTTAGAGAAAAAGGTCTGAGTATAAAGTCCGAAGGAGGAGTAACACAACAAATGGTAAGAAAATCCAAGCAAGTCACAAGCTAAAAAGCTGAGGAAAGTATAGGGGTGTTACAGGAGTTGGATCACAGCAGGAAGCGGTAGGCCGTAGGGATGTGGCTTTGTGTTAAGAGTCTGCGTGCCTGAAGAACGTGGGAATGAGGCAGATGGTCGCTCACCACCACTACAGAGCTCCAGGACTCTCCCCAGTGCCAAGTCCAAGGGGCCTCCAGGACAGCCCTTCTGAGTGCCTTCCCTCCTCACTGCCACCCAATGTTCAGTCATTGCATATGGAACTGATGACACTAGAAATACTCACTGAAAATAAAAAATAAAAAAAGAATAACATCCGATTAGGAGAATGTTCCACTATAGCAATAGTGGAACATTCTCCTATTTCCACTCATTTCTACCTTCCACTCATTTCTACTGGACACCCGTGTATCAAGGTGAAACTTCCACATCATCTAATGGCAAAATGCGCTCCAGAATAACTCTTGAGTCTCCTGATTTAAAAAATGAAAAACTACCCACTCTAAAGGAAAAAGCTCAGTTTAGGGACTGGTACATAAAATGTTTTTAAAATATAAATTATTTTTCCTCTTTTTGCATTGTAATTTTTATGGAACTGAAAGTTAGAGAGAGGATGAAAATAAATTGAAATAGAGAATATAGGGAAAGTAAGAAATACTGAAAATTCCAAATGATAAGGATGCATGCTTTAAAAGAAACAGGATTAAAAAAAATAAAGGAATATAACATCATGACAAAGGAAAGAGAAACTAAAGGGAGATATACAGGAAACAGAATAAGTACATTAGAAAAAAAAGACAAAGCAAAGTAAGGGAAATGCAAAATTAAAGGTTATTTCTGATATAAGGAAACTTTGCAGGAATGGTTTGACTTACTGTATATCTTAATCAGTTAGATCACATTCATCTAAAACTACACTTGTTTTTATTGAATGTGTTGGAGTGACATCGGTTAATAAAATTATATAGGTTTTAGGGGTACAATCTATATCATCTGTATATTGTATTATGAGGAAGTAGAAGAAGGGAAGGGGGAGACAATGGTGATGCAAGAAGACCCAGTGTGGTAAAATACATGTGTTTGTAACACAGAATGAAGTATCTCAAACATCTGTGGAATTAGAAAGGGCAAGGAGGAAAAAAAAAACAGGTCAAAATATGGACAATTTAGAAACTTACTCCATGAGGACAGTAAATTCTAAAGCAAATGATTTTTTGCAGCTGCAGAGAACTCCAAGGTGACTCAGAAAATGCACGGTAGACGTGTTCAATTTATGGAATCTTTGCAACAATTCCCAAAGAGTTTCAAGCATCCAGAGGGAAGACATAACATTGTTTTCAGATGTTCAGTTCTACTGCCTTGTCCCAAGGACACCTGCTCCATTTTACTCCGTTCTTAATTGAAAATCAACACTCCAGCACTATTTCAAAACCTTCTCAGCACTTACAGTTTTCACTTCTTCTGAAGTGCATGAATTATGACCCTGAAACAATTACTGCTCACCTCACTACAGCTTTTAAAAACTACCAAACTATCTCAGAAAGAGCAAATGGTTAGTTTCCCTGAAACTGTGAAAAACAAATCTAGGAGTATTGAGATGAGAAATATTTACATGTGATAACCAAGAGATGCTCAACGCAATGAAGCAGCAGGGATGCACTTGAGGAGTGGAAAGGGAATATGAAGTGAAATAATCTGTCCTCTCATTCTCACGTTTTTGAGGTTTACAACCTCATAACTTCAAGATGTATGCTCTAAAGATTGTGTTTTCCATGGATGTCACCTAAATTTAGTCATTCTAAGCGTTGATTATTACTGGTACTTGACCCCCTTTTAAGTAGTCTTCGTTCTCCAAATCCTAGGAATAATACCAAAAAACATAGGCTGTTCAACTTTGCATCATCTTCATTTTTTAGAATTGTGGTACAATCTACTTAACATTAAATTTGTCGTCTTAACCATTTTTAAGTGTCCAATTCAGTGACATTAAGTACATTCATATTGTTATGCAACTGTCTCCATCTCCAGAACTCTTCTTGTGCTCCTCAACTGAAACTTTATACCCATGACACAAAAACTCGCCATTTCCCCCTCTCTCCAGGCCTCTGATAATCACTATTTTACTTTCTGTCCTTGTAAATGTAACTACTAGTTTACTTTCTGTCTCTGTGAATTTGACTACTCTGGTTAGCTCATATAAGTAGAATCATGATGGTATTTGTATTTTTTGATTGGCTTATTTCACTTATCATAATATCCCCAAGGTTCATCCAGTTTGCACTATGTGTCAGAATTTCCTTTCTTTTTAAGATTAAATAATTTTCCATTGTATGTATATATCCTCTTTTTTGTAAATTGATTCATCCATTGATTTGCCATTTAGCAGCTTCTACCTCTTGGTTATTATGAATAACACTGCAATGATCATGGGTGTGCAAATATCTCTTTGAGATCTGATTTTGTATAATATTTACTTTCTCCCTCTGCCCTGACCTTGGCCTAGATAATAATGTACTTCCTATCATTCTGGATTTTTTAAACTGAAAAGGGTACAGTGTCAGAACCTTAGTGGATGATATTTCAACAACAAAAAAACAGTGGAAAGGCTTATTATTAAAATATAAGAGAATAAAGTTCCCTATATATTATTGAATGCATTTCTCAGGTTTTAACTGACACATATTAACTGCAAGGGCTTTGCCTGGTAACCAATGCTGAGCTAGATATGAGACCCATAACAGTTGTGCAAAAGAGAGTATTTGTGAGAAATTATTTTCCCTATTAGCATTGGAAGTGTTTCTAAAGAAGGCTGAGTGCATTTCCAGGCAGTTAAGCAGAATCCAAGAAAAGGCGTCTTTGACAAAAGGCAACAATAAGGAAAAGGGGGGATTAAATGACTGAAGAATTAAGAATAAATAACAGACTTATGGCAAGAAAATATGCCGCAAAGCAAAACGCTGCGGGAAGGGACAGTAGTCTGATATGGTGTGTATGGTTTTAAATGCCACGTGGACTTGTTATAGTGCAGTTGCTAAAAGAGTAGCCCGACATTTAATATTTCAGTACAACAGGCATCTTTAGCTCCCATACAGTTCTAATAGGTGTGATTCAGATGAGGAAGGATGCTTTCCACGTGGTTATTCAGAGAGGTATGATGCCATGAAAACTCAGAGCCTTGTCATTCCCACTCAGTCCTATCAGAACTGCGGCAGATGGCCCTACCTAATTCAGACCCATGGACACAGAGAACAGACTGACAGCTGTTAGATGTGATGGGTTTGGGGGCTGAGTGAGAAGGGTGAAGAGATTAAGCAAAGAAAAAGAAAGAAAGAAAGACTTATGGACACAGACAACAGTATGGTGATTACCAGAGGGAAGATGGGGTAGGGGAGGAACTAAAGAGGATAAATGGTGATGGAAGAAGACGTGACTTAGGGTAGTAAACAATACAATATATAGATGATGTGGAATTGCATACCTGAAACCTGCATAATTTTATTAACCAACATCACTCCAAGAAGTTCAATTAAGAAATAAAAGAGAGGTTTGAGAATATAGTCTACCTGTGAACTAGAGTGAAAGGGAGAATTAATTTATTGTGTTAAAGTACATGTATTATGATTTAGTAAGCAAAATGGAGCTCTTAAAGTTTGGTTCTTTTCAAGCTGGAAGGGACAGGAGAAAAAACAAAAGTCAGAGGGAGCACCCATGCTCTGTACAATGAACAAAAAGAGCTGATGGAGTGCCATGAAGATCTTTTCCTCTGTTGATCTCAGTATAGAAAATGATTCATCAAATGCTGTGGGGTTCTCCTTCTTGCCCCTGAACCAGTAGGATAAGGTGACTATCCAACAACCAGCACCAAAAGATGAGATATTTTACTAAAACATCCATTGTCATTGCTCCTGGCAAGGTAATTTTGAGCCCTTTTGCAATGCAAGCACAAGTGATCTGGCTTTATTTTAGATTCAAGTTTCATGTTGAAATGAAAAACAAAGGAATTAGATCTCCTCTGTGACATGCCTAGAGACACAAGAGCAGACGGGAATTAGATCACACTGAGCAGCTGATTGGATTTTCTTTTTTCTTTTTAAACCTGTGTGACACTTTGACAATTGCTTTTCCTGTAACTTCTAAAAAATCCAAATAGATTTAACTTACTATGTTATTCGATATAATTCACCCATATGTATACGGTTGGACATACTTCCACGCAGGCTATTAGAAAGCCTTCAGTATCCTTCAGACATCCAAAAATTAAATATATTTGTCCAGAATAATATAAAGAAATTGTAATGGGTCCAAGAATAATAACACCTCAGTACAGGATAAACTTCAGTTCTCCTGTCAGTGAAAAATGAGTACCTCTGGCACCACTGCTGACAAGCAGAGGTGTCAGAAAGCTAACATGAGGGAATCCAGCAATCCCTGGAGAACTCTAATTGCCAGTGGTCAGGTTACGGTACTGTGTACAGCACAAGGTATAATGCTAAAACAGCAGTAGTGGGAAAGGAGGAGCAGGTGGACTTTAACAATTTGCACCCCTTCCTCCATTCGGCATTAAAGTGATCATCAGGCCTGTGTGGTTCAAATAATCATACATCTGTTTGATGACTGAAAATGTGTCTATGGTATACCTTCAGACTTTGGTGCAACTAAAGAAGGGCATGTATGGGAAAGATAAAGAATTACATAGTTCCTCAAACTGGGACTGAGAATTGTAGAATTGATGATTTTTGAAGTTTGTTGTATGTACGAGACGCAATGATTTCTAGTAAATTCCAGATTCTCAGTTAATGGTGACCACATTCTTTCAGTTGGTCAAGTCCACAAATGTTGGAATCATACTTGACTGCTGACTTTCTCTCATACCCTGAATGCAGTCCAGAAGGATACAATAAAAGTGTGAAATGAATCTCAATTACATAATGTATTTGCTCTGGAATGTTGAAGAAAATAAATTAGAACTCCAACCCTCAATTTCTTTTTCACATATATAAGTAATAACAATAATGACAAGAACAATAAGAATGAGCTCATAATATTGATGTGATTCTAAAGTAGGCTAATTATATAAAATCCTATCTAGTTAGCAAAGAGTGGCTATTCAAAAAATATCAGTTCTAAACTTTGTCATTTATTTTGATCCTTTCTCTTGGATAGCTCCACCTCCAAAATGATCAGCTCAAGCTATAATAAGTTCAGCTACTATAAAAACCTACCTTTTTTGATTTTTGAGGGATGCAATATACCCTTAGGCCAAAACCCACCATGAAAACATTGAATTGTAAGAGCATAAATCAAACCCAGTTATTCATTACATTTGCTATCCTTCCTGGGCCTCTGTTTTCCTATCCCCTTCTACCTTGCGCTCTTCTAGCAGACGAAGAAAAGACTACTCCACTAGCCTATGTCTGTTTTTACAGCCCAAGACTTCAGAAGTCTTATGAGTTCCTTCAGATATGATCATCTTGGTTCCTGAGAGCAAGCAGAAATGGAAAGCAGTCAGCAAGCCGAGAAATCTCAGGGTGCTCCTCATCCTGTCCCACCTGCTGTGCCCTTCCGTTGAAATGAATGAACTGGGGCCTTCACTACTTTATTACCCAAGTTTACTGTTCATTTAACTCTTCAGAGATATGGTAACTGTGGAAATTAATTATGATTATTGATTTGTTTAAATGCTAACATGGTTCAGAAAATTCACAAATATCAGGTATGAGTAGAGACACGAAAAAAAGCAGAATTTATAAAACATTGTGTCTTTATTCTTATATGTTTAAACTTCCATCACCTTCAAAGTACTCTCCATTTGATGCAGTGCAGCTATCGAGATGTTTTTTCTGCTGCTCAAAACAGTTTTTGAACTGGTTGATTTTGATGCCTTTTACTGCTTCTGCTGTTTTTTGTTTTACCTTTCACATTGGCAAAAGTTTCCCTTTGAGGGCTTTTTTTTTTTTTTTATCTGGGAAAACAAAAGAAAAGTTGCTTGGGGAGATACTGGGTGAATAGGGAGTGTGGGGCGGTGTGGTCCTATTGTTTTTGGTCAAAACTGCTGTATTGTTTTTGACTCAGCACAGTGTGGGCAGGTGTGCTCATAAATTTCCCATCATGAAAAGGGGAAATGCATTGAAAGAGTCTTCAAAACAAATTCACTGAAGCTGAATGCATCCTCTCATAACAATGCTAGCTAATACACTGATACAGATGGGTTCCTAGAACACACACGTAGCACCGGAAGCCTGTACTACAAGATACCCATCCTCCAGAAGGTAATTTAGGGTTTTTTGGGTCCCTCCTTGTATACTAGCCTGGATGGCCAAAGATATTTTGTAATAATATAAAAAGCCCCCAACACTCAATAGCTTAACAAAATGAAGGCTTATTTCTTACTCAGGCTACATGTCCATCATTGTTACTCAGAAACCCAGGCTAATGGTGGGACAGGGGTTGTGGCTCTACCCTGGGATCAGAAGGCGTAATATCTAGAAATATCACTGAACAGTGTGAATGACCAGAAGACATATGAAAAAGCAAAAAATATTACATTGTTTTTCTAAGTGATTATTTTATTATAAAGAAAGTTGTTTATATCAACCCATTCATAAATAAAAGACATGAAAATAACTCAAATCAAAAGAGAAATTTTACCTCCGTTGTCAGAATATTGATAATAAAATTTTAGTGCCCACCAGGAAATCTCTTTTATACAGGCAAAAAAAAAAAAGCGAGTTTGTCTTCTCTGTACTCCAGAGTAACTAAGAAAGTTCTTTTTGAGTTATATGATGTATATGATTTTGAGCTATATGATGTATATAATTTATTTATAGGAGAAAAATGTGAAAATAACATAAAGGTAACATAACTAAGATATATTAAGACCTCTGGAAGATAAAGGTAGATTAAAAGAGGAGTCAGCAAACCTTTTCTGTCAAGGGCTAAACTATTTTAGGCTTTGTGGACTAAGAGGTAAAATATAGATTACATAAGTAGGAACTTATGTAATAAGGAAGAAAATAATATATATAAAATTATACTGATTGAATTCAAAATTTGATAACAATTGAGTACAATGTTTAAGACAAGTCCACTAATTATTCTGTCTGGGGGTTAGCATTTGGCTTAAATGAGGTTCAGGCTCAGCAGTCCCTTTCATTAAAATCAATTGCAGATGTTCACCTGTTAATGGTGATCTTTAATACAACGGTACATATCACATTAAAGATGTCTTTTCACATGGATAGATACTGAAAATACTGATATCGGTTCTCACTAATCTGGTTTTATTTGAGCATATTAATGTATTATTGACTCATTTTGAAAATTAGTTTTCATATACGCTCTTCCCATCATCCCAACAGCTCCCACTGATGGTGTGTGTGTACACAGATGGTGTGTGAATGAGGTAACTGACAGGTGATGATGTTAAACATTTCTTCCCACGTGCCATAACTACTAAGGAGAGCCAAGACTGGAAACCATGTTTGTCTGTATATTTTCATTCGAAACTCCTTTTCACAGCTCTTGCCTCTTTCCTGCACTTCCTTCCATGATTCTCTCATTCGCCTAGAAGAACTGTGAGCATAAATTAGATCATGACTGGAATTCAGTCAGGAAAAATACAAAGGACCTGTTTCCAAGTTTCTGAAACAAGAATAATGTAGTTTTATTCTGTTTATATCTTCATTGACATGAAAATTAAAGTCAGTAACTCAAAGATAGATAAATAAACTACAGTCACGTACCACATAACATTTTGGTCAGTGACGTGCCACATATACAACAGGGGTTTCAGAAGATTGTAACAGAGCTAAAAAATTCCTACCACCTAACGATGTCATAGCCACCATAACATCACAGTGCGACACATTACACATTCGTGGTAATGCTAGTGTATAAAAGTATAGTATATACAATTATATGCAGTACGTAATATTTGACAATGATAATAAATGGCCATTTTACTGGTGTCTAGGTCTGTCCAGAAAGTATCCAGCCAGACACTAGGAAAAGTAGAGCCATTTATTGAAGAAGATACAAGATACATTGCACATAGAACAATGATGCCTTAGTCCCCTTCAATCTAAGCACCCACAATTCACCTCCAGGTATGTATGATCTTCTTGAGGAAATCTCGTTCATTGGTAGCAGTTTGAATCAAGTCGTTAGCACAGCACAATGTTCCTCCTGTGGAACGAATTTTGCCACGATGTGTTTCATGCCAAGATCCTACATCAAAAGCTCAGACACAGTAGCTTTTGAAATTCCCCAGATCAGCTTCTAGTTCTCATACTGTCAGTCAATGATCTTTGTTGACTGCAGCATGTACATGTTCAACATTTGCAGGTGTTCTGCTTGTTGCAGGCCTCCGAGAATGTGGATCAGTTTCAACAGATTCTCAATCACCTGTGAAGCATTTGCGTCACAATTTTATTTGTGCTGCATTCATTGCCTCATCCCCCAAAGCCTTCTGAATCATCTGGATAGTTGTCACGAAGGAATGTTCAAGCTTAATGCAAAATTTGATGCAGATTCTTTGCTTTACTCAGTCACTTTGAATGCGATGGCCACAAAGTACACATGCTCATACAACAGTGTCTACCGCCCTCACTGACTAGTACAGTGAAGTCATCATTGTCCACACATGCGCATTCCAGTTCACTCTCCTTGGCTGCCAGGTTACATCAATGTCACACAAAGCATTCTCGTTATACTAACCATGGCTAGGCTTTTTCTGGACAAGCCTTGTATACTTACAATACTATAATTTTTGTTGTTATTCTACAGTGTACTGCTTCTTATTGAAAAAGTTTACTATAAAACTATGCTATGTTATGCCAGCAGCAGCCTCATAACATTTCGTGTTTACCTCATCTTTTGAGTGAATCATCTTTTCCTTGTGCTTGATTTAATCTCATGTTGTTTTATACGGTAACAGACTGCGTAAGCCCCAGGCAAAGGAGCAATAGGCTATCTCACATAGCCTGAGTGTGTAGTGGGCTGTTCCACCCAGGTTTGCGTGAGTGTACTCTACAATATTCAGCTCCAAAGAAATCACCTAATGATGTGTTATTTCTCAGAATGTATCTCTGTCATTAAGT
Source organism: Glossophaga mutica (assembly GCA_039655065.1). NCBI lineage: Eukaryota > Metazoa > Chordata > Mammalia > Chiroptera > Phyllostomidae > Glossophaga > Glossophaga mutica. The sequence goes on from CM077308.1 coordinate 30,299,562, forward strand.
GGCATATAATTGTATGACTTTAAGATGTCTTTTTCTTTTATTATATTGTTGTTATTGGATAGTTTAATTATAAACAGTGAAGAAAATGCTACTTAGTTTAGTCATTAATTTTAAGTATGAGTTACCTCGCATTTTCAAGTATTGTCTGATAATAATATCATTTATTGTCCTTAAGTGAAATAATTCTAAAATCTCAGAAGGAAAGGGACTCAAAGTCTTTAAGTGATATAAAGGGTTCCTGAATTTTAAATCTATGTAAAGTAATCAAACAGACTGTTATTTATTTTTCTAGATAATGCCATAAAGGAATGAACTGCATTTGAAAGGCGTTGGAAAATTGCATCAAAACACCTTTTTTTAATGGGCTACTCCTGGTTAGTACATTCCCTCTCCTGTAGTTCTACCCTCATGCTGGATGTCCGAAGAAACAATAGCCATATAAATTTCTTCAAAATAGATTCCAATATCTTATAAATCTATGTAAATCCCAGTCATTTTCTATAAAAACTTATTAATCTCAAGATAGTGCTTTGGAACTGATTTATAATCTGACACAGAAGCCCACCATTTCTGATATCCATGGCTACAAAATAAATTTTGCTGCATTCATTACTGATTCATATGTTGGCTCACAAATGCACTATGTGTGATGTTCAGAGATTGATTATCCTTATTTAGCATAACATCACTCTTCCCAAGTAATACCCTGTACTTTCCTGTTTATTAGTATTACTTTGGTCATCTGGGTACTCTTGCATAACCTAGTGAATAAACAAACTGAAATCATAAATAATTGATCATTATGGAGTCCAGTTGTTTGACTTCTTCATAGGAAAATAGCTCAGTTTTGCTCATTGGTGGCATTACTTGATAACAACTGAATTTCCGTATACGTAGCTCCCCTACTTTTCTGTTTCTTTTTTTTCCTAAAACGACCTTTTGTATTAAGACTTCATCTGTTGCATAAGACAATAAGGAGCTAGGAAAACTTATTGGACTTGAATTTCACCTTCGTAGTTCATTACTCTTTAAAACACCTCTGGACACAGTTTAACTCTTCCTACCCTGGGAGCAGGGACACAGGAAGCCATAGGGCATTCATGGAGTGACCATATATTTTATCTTCCAAACCAGGACACTTCAGAAGGTAAAAGCATATTCCACTTGACCCTACAGTAGAACACTAAATGTAAACTGCATCTAGGGTAAGGAGAAGAGTCCAGATGTTGGGTTTAGACAAGGATTTGAATCCTATGTCTCTAACCAGTTGTATGAACCCATGCAAGTTACTAAACTCTCTGAATTTCAGATTCTTCATCTAAAATTAGAAGAGTTATCAGGCTTATCATAATATGTAAGGATTAGATAAAAGGCTTAAAACAATGTCCAGAACAAAAAAATATATAGCTTTTAATTGCGCGTATTGTGGTTATTGTCAACATTTGTATCCTTAGTACTTAGAATAGTGTCTGACATATGGAAGGTTTTCAATTAAAATATGTTGAATGCATTAAAAAAATTAATGAACAAGTACATTGTCAACTGAATTTCAGCTGGAATTAAATGAAATTATGGGTGCCTATTATGATGATCCTGTAAGTCATAGAATAACTGGTAAACACTGAGACCTGCTAGGTGGCAATCAAGCCAGTCTTTGAAAAGCTACAAAATAAATTCAAATTAATGTTACTCAGTACAAAATCAATCTGCTTCGTTTCTAAATGTATATTAACCTCAAGACAATTGTAATTGTGATTTCTATTCATTTGCGTTAAGCCTGTAAAACAGTGTTTTTTCATTTTATTTTCATTGTCTCTTCCATTTAAAACATGTTTTAATCAGTGTTGTCTCAATTATGTTGCTTACACAAATAAACACATAATATCAGTATCTTGATACTGGCACCACCCAACAAGGGTTTATTTGTCATGCATACAAAGTGCACAGCAGGACTGAGTAACTCACCACGCAACGTCCTATTGTCTGTAGAGTAACTGCGTGACCCACGCTGCTCAGATCCTATGGCTCTGCTATTTTAACATGAGGATTCCTCTTTGAGGGTTGTAATTAAGGAAGAAAGAAAGCTGGAGGGACCCACCACAGCTTCAGCACGGTAAGATCCTGGGTCATGTCTTGATTGAATTTAGCATACATTTAAAAATAGACCATGAAAACAGTAAAGAGTCGGAGACAACTTGGAAATGCTAAACCTGCCTGCTCACAGTGATAACACTACGATAATAGAGATAACATGGGAGAAAGAGCCAGCTGACCTTTGATCGTAAACGATAAATTTGGGTTTTAGAATTGGCATTTGTTTTTATTTTATTTTTTAAAAATATTTTGGTCACTCAGGACCATTCATCTCAGCTTTCTTTCAGACACACATTTTTCTCCCCACTGTCAGTCCTTAGTTCTGGGTGACACCATGCACTGCTCTAAAACAAAATCTGTGAGCAAGACCTGAAGTAAGTGCTTTTATACCCTTGCTGCAGCAATGGAAAGCCAACTGAAATCCCTTTGTAAGGGCATCTTACAAAGGCAAACTTTCCCCACCAGATTTTAAACTTTGAGAAGGAAGTCATGGTGTAACCATGCAAACTGGGTCTCGACCACTAGGTGCATTTTTATACGGCTTAAGGGCTTGTGTGGAAGGACCAGGTTTTCAGTAACGGGGTTCCAACACTGGGGGCACTGAGAGCACTCCTGCTTGGAGCCCTGCTCTTCCTCAAGATCCAGAACTGCCCTTGCTTTCCAAAGGGCTACCAGCCAAAACTGTGCCCAGAAGTTTCTCACTTCCTTATTTGTCCTTAAATCTGTCAGGCAAACAGATTTCCATTCTCTCTGGAAAGTGCACCTCTGGGTTTCAGAGTCGCCATCCTCTCGCAGCAGTTCTCTCCTTCAGGGTCTGCGGTGCACTTGCTCCCAGGCTCCATGTAGCCATCCAGAAACTGTGTGCATGCTGCACTGGATGACAGTGTCCCAGATGCTGGAGCCCAGGGAGGCACATGTCCCTGCAAGGGACCCTGCCTCCAGGAGTGGGTTTCTATCCTCTGTGGGATCTAAGCCCCTGGTGTGCCCTGCATTTCCTGGTCCTGTGAGTGTTCTCGTCCATGTGGGAATCAGGGCCAGAAGCTCAGAATGTCCAAATGCCAAAGCCCAGAGGGAGAGAGCTTGCACCAAGCTCCTAATGTTACAGAACAGACCCAGGGTGGGGGGGGGAGAATGATATACTATTACCAAAAGGACTCCCCTTTTTTTCTCTGGGGGTCCCCTCCACTGGGTTCGCTATGCCTGCCGCTAGAGGAAAGACATCTCTGAGTGCCAGAGATTTGTGAAAAGGAAAGGAAATATTTATTTAAAGGCTATACAGACTTAGAGTAGTGACTTAACATCTTCATTAAAATGCTAAAGTTATTTAGAATACCCACAGATGCGCAAAGTCCTTCCTCTTTCTCTGCCCTAGTCCGGGGTACGTATTTTAGGAAAAGTAAAAGTCTGTGATTCAGGCTCCCAGCACAACCAGCTGTGTCTCTGCCATGATCTCCAGTTAATCCAAAGCCATGTGGCACCTTCCCATGGCCCACCAGCAAGAGTCCTTGTACCTCTTTTCTTCCAGGGAAAGTCTCTCCTACTTCCTAAGTCATGTGGCAAAAGGGAGCACCCCAAAGCCATGGGGTCCCCATTCTGTCAAAGCTGCATAGTTCTCCCCCTGCCAAAGCTATGTGGTCCTTTTCCTTTGCATGGCTGTTGCATCTGGGTTTAAATCCCAGTGCCAGTCTTCCTCTGCAGCCCCATTTCCAACTCCTCCTACAATCAGTTACACCCACCAGGATTCCTGTATTCTTCCAGCTTCACTGGGCTGCCATAATGAGTCTGGGCAGGTGTGGCCCCATGGCATGCAGCCAAACATCTCCAAGCTCTCACATAGGCACTGTAACCAGGGGGAGTTGCCTCCCAGTTACACCTTGGGTGGAAGTCACTCCCATCCCACTGGTTCAAAGCACACCACAGCTATTTAACATATCCATGAAACCAGTTAAAGGTTATAGATATGTTAAATGACCATGCCTGAGGTTAGCTGCGAAGCAATTGCTATGCAAACCAGCTCTGGATGGCCCTCCTCGGTGTGTCCCATTCCCCCAGCTCAAACTTGTGGGGGTGAGGACATCCTGTATACATTTTTCTAATATTTCCTGGACACCTTGTATTCTGGACCCCATTACAAATCCCTATTTGGGGCCCCCCTCTTGGCTGCACCCTGTTACACTAAGTCCCAGGCCAAGAACCCCCATACCAAGCACATGAGAAAGAGAGAGTGAGAGCGAGAGCCTCTCTGCTGTTAAGTCCCGCTTCCCTTAAAAACACCCGAAAAACGAATAGCCCTGCCTCCACTGCTCTCATGCCTTGAGCTCCGTGGGCCCTATTTCGTCTGTCCAGTGCACATCTACTCATCCAAATTTCATTCTGCGAACATTTATTAAACCCTGACTGAATCTTAATTACACTACTAGAAGTAAAGGATTCGACGATATTAGAACAGGTTTCCCGTATTCCAAGGTAGCGGTGGGGGAAATATGCAAATAAATAAATATTATAAGTTGGCAGAAGAAGTTACACTATAACAAACAACATAAAATGATATATGAAATAGAAAAGGAAGAATGATGAAAAGTTCAAAGAAAGGGACTTTGAGCTAAAGTTTAAAAACAATGCGAAAGACACCAGCGTGAGGGAGCGGGGAGGCTGGAAAAGGCAGTGCAGGCAGAGGGAACGGAACCCGCAGAAGCGCAGGGGGAAGAGCAGCAGAGGGCAGGGAACCCGGGTGCTGCGCAGAAGACAAACGGGCAGAGGGAGAGGCAAATGCAAAGGCAGACAGGCTCAGCTCTGTGTTCTACATGTGTCCAGACCTAATTTCAAAACTGTATCTTTGTGAATCCTTCAGTCATATCCTGTTTTTGTTTAGCCCATAGTGTTCTTTAGACATCGTGCGATTAAAAAACTAAATGATATGTCAGAACCTTCCCACCTCAAATCGGATACGAAGACACCAGGTCTCTTCACACTTACACTATTACTTATAACATGTTTGTATGCACATAAACATGTATGTACTTTTAATACAGAATTTTTTCTCATTTTACAATGCTTTAAATGACTATTTAAATAAGAACCCCACAGTTTTGGGAAAACATCTGGTACATAAACACTTTATAAATATTTTAGCATATCTCTAATTATTTTTTGCCTGATCACACTTAAGTGCATGTATTTCAAAAATTAAAAAGTAGAAATACAGCATAATTGTTGATTTGAATTTCCTATTATAAACTATTTTATTCCAAGCAGGACCAACATTTAAGGGTATCTTACAAAGCCAAACAAGCAAGTAGTTCCACTCACTAATTACAGTTCTTATGAAATTTGAGCCAAAAAGAAAAGACAACTGATGCTCTTTTGGAAGGACAAAATGAGTGTTCTGTATGTGGGGATTATAATTATGTCTTAACAGTTAACAGGTCATAAAATAATATATTAATTACATCAAGTTTTAATAAAATATCAATTTACGGTTTACCAACTATCTTTACATGAAATACATTTGAATATTTACCAAGTGTCCTTGTCAGGTAAGCAAGACCATTTTTTCTCCAATTCATTAGTTAACATTTGTTAAGGGTTTTTTACTAAAACTTGTAAACACACAAATGCAACATGCAGTTTCCTCACAGCTAAGCAGAAACAGTATGAGAAACCTCATACTGAGAAATCTTAATACGAGAAATTTCTCCTATCAGTTTCCTAATGCTTCTCACACTTAGAGTTGAAAGGACACCTGACAAATATGATAAAAGGAAGAACTCAGGTTGAATCTAAGAATGACTAGAAAAATGCAACAGGAGTTTGAAGTCAGAAACTGAGGTACGATCCTTACCTGACTTGACTTGAACCTAATGATCAACAACAAACAAACAAAAACCTATGATCAACTTTCACTTTACTTGTTTTAAATCGATACTTGAACTGACCACAACCTCTCACTCCAGAGATCTCTTCACTTCCCTTTCCACTTAACACGCACCTGCCGCACTGACCTGAGTTTAATACCTGAAGTTCATTGCCATCTCTGGGATTTGCACAACCGGTTTCCCCTGCCCCAGAGCACTGTCCCTTCTTCCCTCTTCTATCATGTGACCACTGCGCAGTTCACCTGCCTCGGCCTCGGGATCCCTTCCCAACAGATACCTCCTCTGGATCAGGCTTCCGCTTTATACTTCCAACAGCCCCAAGGACTGTTTGTTCTGTTCCTTTCTCACACGTTAACATCATGGCAGAGGGGTTCAGAGTGCACGTTCACAGGGGGTTGAACTCCAGACTTGCTGCTTACAAACTGTGTAAGGAACGGTGGGGACAATTAACTGAGTAGTTGTGGGCATAAGATACGCACAACTAAGCTTCTAGAGACAACAACCCTAGGATCAAAGTTTTATTCTTCCATTTACTGGCTCTGTAAGGACTTGGGTGAGTTATTAACCACCAGGGGTCTTGGTTTTAGCAACTATGAAACGTGGATACTAAAGTTTGCTTTAAGTATTAAATGTCAGATATCTTATAAGATATCACATAAGATTCTTACATAGGCAAGAATGTAGGTCAGTACCTGGTATATATTAAGCAGTCAATAGTTTATGTGATGTATTTATTATATCTCTGATAAAATAGATGCCCCATTGGTAATACATCATCAGTTTTGTGATTGTTTAATGTTGCTTCACCTCTACACGGTTAATAATGGTATCCACCTACCAGACGCTGTATCCCCAAGATGTAACTCAATGTCTGTCATATACAACATACTCAATAAATAAAGCTACATGTGGAATGGGTTGCTCTTTCCCTTTGAGTGAAAGTTATAAGATCAATTAACTTGTAACTTCTTGGAGCTTTTGTGTGATTTTAATTAAAAACACCTAGCACACTGCCAGAAGGATGGTGAGTACTCAGTAAATGTAAATTGTTTCTCTTCCTCCCATGTTGCTAACTATCCATCTGTTCAGTATGTCACACCGATGATCTGTGTCTATCATATGCATCTTTACTCTGTAATTAGGACAGTTTCCAGGACACTAAATGGTTGTTCTTTTATAACTTTCACTGGTTACGGTGGTTTCACTGGGGAAATGGTTTATGGAGGTCCTTATACAACTTCAGAATATTTCCTTAAATTGACTTTTAATATTTGTTCTTCCTGTACCTTTTTGTGTCACCTTGGAAAGTCACACTGAAAAGTGGGATTAGACCAGGTGAGATCTCTACCTGATATTCCATCACATATTTGCTTGTGTTCCCTGTTAGGAGGACAGTGACTTCTTAGCAACCATAGGAAGAACACATGATCCCATACACACACAGTTCTAAGCAAACTGCAATTTACCATATTTTTCAGACTATAAGATGCATCCCCCAAATTTGGGAGGAAAATGGAGGGTGCATGTTATAGTCTGAATGTAGCTTACCTGGCTTCTGTGGGGGTGGGGGCGCGGCAGTGGAGTGGTGTCAAAGGTTATTAAATACTTTACCACATGTTTTGCTTCAAAATTTTTTTTCCTATTTTCCTCCTCTAAAACCTAGGTGCACATTATAGTCCTAAAAATATGGTATACAACCTTCTGAATTCATGTCCCTGAGATTTTTTAATAACTGCAACAATAACCAAGATTTCAAAAACACTTCAAGTCATAAACCACTGAACACAGACAGCTGCCGCACTTGTCTCTTCTTACATTTGAAATTCACAAACATAGAGCTTTGCTGAAAAAAAAAAAGGCAGAAAGAACACTTTCATCTGTATCAAGTTAAGGAAAGGTCAGGAGAGGCACTTGCACCATTAAAAAGCCATAGGAGGCCCTGAGTGGACCTCTGCGGGTGAAACTGAGGCCCTTCCGCTGTGGGTGTGCTGTCCACATAGCTGGTTCCTGAGACCTGATGACTTACTGTCTCCTACTGACTCATTTTTCAATGACGGCTAAAACTAGACTAGCTGTTTATAGACGTTTCCTGAACATTATTTGAGGCGGGTCAACAATTCTACTCCAAAATTAATAACTGTGGTAGCCAGAGGTTCACATCACTGTAGAGACAATTCACAGAGTCCCTCTCTGTCACTTATAATTTACTTGAATAACAGTATGTGGCTGACACTTATCAACAATGTCTAATAGGAGCCAGATGCTTTATTGGGTAATTTGAAAACATGTTGTTTAATTATACTAACCTTGAGACATTGGTATTAGGACTAAATGATGTAGGAATTGTTTGTGGTGATGCCTACGCAATTATGTGAATCTACTAAAATTGATTGAATTGTACTATTTAAATGAATTAATTATTTATATGTGTTTTATATCTTAACAAACTGATTACGAAATCAGTTTGAGTTACTATCCTTTCCTACCTCTGCTGGACAGATAATCTCTCCTGTCTTAGGAGGAGACTACAATTAGTCATTTGTTAGACCTTTATACTATGTCTTCAAAACTTATTTCTACATTTTCTATTCTTTTTCATCTGTGTGCTTCAGTTTGACATTTTGTATTGATGATCCTTTCCATTCACTTTTTCTGCTTTTTGCTGCATTTGGTCATCTGTTAATTTTTTTAAAAATGTCCACATGTTAAGTTATGTCTTTTAATTTTAGAATTTGTCCATTTCTTCTTTGAAATTCTGATTTTCCATCTTTTAATTTATTTACTTCTATCTGTTTCTATGGTAAATTTATTTTAAATTCCTTGTCAAACTTTTTTTGTCCATTTTAAATTTTGGTTTTCACTTATGTGCTACATTTTGTTATGTATAGTAACTTTTGATTCCCAGAGATGGAATAAAACATCTCAAAGCCTCCAGATATTATATTCCTCCAGAGAGGGTTCACAATCTCCAATAAAGCAGTGGAAGAATTCAAGAATATGATCAAGGCCAGAACCATTCACAGCATTGTAGGTTCAATCTGCCTCTGATTTATCCCTAGCCAACCACAATACTGAAGGGACAACCCAGTGTAGTTTACAGGGTTCCTCCATGTGATAGGTTCCAACCTCTAAGTTGTGTTTCACAAGACTGCTGAAATTCCATTCGATGTGTTAGTAGAATTACACGTAGTTGTTTCGTTTCCACGCAACATAATCCCAGATTTCAGCAAGTATCCTGAGGGTAAGCGCAGGTGTGCCCCATGGCCAATGTCTTCAAAGAGCACTACTTTTTTTTTGTTCTGTGCCCTTTTAAACAGCTCTATACAGCTATAAAATTTGCATCTCAATTTTTGGAGGTAAGCAGAATTAACAAATCTCTTGGGGAAATATGGCTATAGAATTAAGTGCACCTTGAGGTTCTTGACACTGCAGTAAATTAGTCTCTCAAGTGTTATTTCTTCAGCACCTAACCATTATACTCATATGAATAATTCCTCTATTTTTTCCAATTTTTGCTCTTGTCCTTGGTGGAAGTTATACACTGTCGCTAGCTTAGTCCCTCCTCTACAGAGTAACAAGATTATTAATAAAAAACTTTTTATTTCAGGCAAATTATTTTATTCTCTTTTTCATAAATCTAATTACATAGTATAAAACAAGCTAAGGAGAACAGTCCATGCACCCATCAATATAAACTAACTGCATCAAACGGATGAGTACTTCCATAGTGCTTATTACTAAACCATATATTTCCACTAAATTGAAGCATCTATAACAAAAACTTATAAGAAAAATGTATGACTTTTAAGAGTGCAAAGCTCTAGAAATTATATTTTAAAAGCTTATTTCTACAAAGCTAAAGTACATTAGCACATTTCCATTTAAATAGGCTTAGCTTTAAGTTAATCTAAAATCTATCTTCATAATTACATGGAAATGTTTTTGATAAGCATGAAAATAACATATTGAAAATAATCTCAAATTTCTGCACAAGTATAAAGTAAAAACAAAGTGCACACTTAGCACAAGAAGGATGTAGCTTTCTAAACATTCGATAACCTGTTCAAATAAGTTAACTGAAATAAAAATCCTTTCAGAATTAACTGCATATCAGGCACTGTTTCATGTTTCTAAAATTTAGGTTTCTGGAGGATGTGATTTCATGCACAAACTTTTAACATGACTGTCACCTTATAAAAACCCTATTGTTTTTAAAGAACTGGACAGAACAATGACTATTTCATAAATATAATGTTTTATATCAAAAGGAATTAAATATTTGTTTTACTAGGACGATTCTGTTTTTGCCTATGGTTTCTCTCTCTTTTGGTCTTTTCCTGGCAGATATGAATTTTGATATTGAATTCCTTTTGGAAAAAACATAAGTTCTGTTATTTTTATCTAAAATGTATAAAAATGTATTTTGGCAACGTATGAAGTTCTAACTTCTGAAACACATTTATACAAATAAGGAAAGGGAGAAAGTTATTTGAAGCCTCAGCAGATAGTTTCAAGCTTCAAAACTCCTTTTCTCACTGTCATAATTACAGCTAATCAAACTGCAGTTTTCTTTTCTATAAACTAGTGATAACTGTAGTTCATACGCCATTCAATTACTGGAAAGATGTGTACAAATGTAGTCATGTCACTTAGCTTGGTTATCTATAAATAGTTGCTATAATTCTTATCATCACTTTTGTTATTACTATTATTCATGTCATACAATTCTGGCACAGTGGTTAATTAAAATCTTACTGAAAGTATGTAAAACTAAAACTGTGACCAGTAATATCAAAAGAGAATAAAAGAAAAATGTTAGGTGAACTGACTTTCACAGAGATCAGAGATCTTGACATTTTATCCACATCTGTTGCTTCCTCTGCATGTTGCCTCTTATTTCTGGAGACTTTCCATACAGGACCTTCAGTTCCATCTTTTGAGAAGAGTTAACAGGTAACAATGAATATAGAAAACAAAACTATATAGATATATATGAGTGTTGGGGATATATTATAATTCTAGCAATAAACAAAATTTATGGAGCATTATTCCCAATATCAAATCAACCACCAAAAACCAATCAGATGTTTCATAGTAGTATCACTCCCCAAACTTTACAGGTAAAGAAAACAAATGCTGAGAGGTTTACTAACTTGCTGAAACTTGCAGAGCCAGGAAGTGCTGAAACTGGATTTTTAGCGCAAGCAATTTCACTTTCTGTGCCTTTAATTATTTATTCCCTTCCATCCCCAGTAGAGTTCACTCCACTGCCATAGTAGCTTTTGCATGTTTCACCATCAACATGGCATAAAACTGTGCAAGAAAGTAATAAGTTGTATTATTGTGCTTGAAAAAGACTGCTATTTCACACCATCTCATCCACTTAAGAACTCAGTTCAGACAATAAAGTGCTATTGGAAAATAAAAGAACATAAATAAGTTATAGTAAGCCTTCATGACAAAAGGTTTAGATTAGTTTTTGTTTTGAGTGTTTAATTATTTTTTACTGCCTCTATCAATCTTTCTGTAACACTATGGGAAAGTATGACATGAAAATCCCCATTAATTTGTTTAATCTTGAAACAACTGTAAGTACATGATTTTCTTCATCATGATACTTTTAGATTTCATTCAACATTAAAAATCTCCCATATTAACAATAAAAGGACCACATATTAAGATAACCTTAAATACTCAAGTTAAAGTGATGGGGAAAAATTTAAATTTGTGAGAGTCCCACAAATGTCTTATTGATTTTTATTATTATACTTTGAAGTGTCTGAATATTTATTAACCCCTTATAGTAAACTGGGGAACACAGAATAAATTCTGTTATATTCAGACCACAAAGCCAGGTAGAAAGTAAAATGCATTGAGAAACAATGAACAATTCAGAGAGAAACTGTCCCTAGGTTCTCCTGTTTATCGCTAAAAAGTACAATACAGACTTAGTAACATGTTGAAACACATATGTGTCCTGTTAGAATGTTGACTCAGAATTAGTCGTTGCTTTACTAACTGAGGCATATTGAACATGTGGTAACTTCTCCATAAATTTTAGCTATTATCAAGTTACTATAAAGTGGTTCATTTAGATAACCTTAAGAATTTGTGGCAGAACTTCTCTATGTAAAATAAGCAGAAAAAATGTAAAACTCCCAAATTACATAAGAAATCTGTCACCTAATTGACAACTCAAGTCCTTCACAGAGAATAAGATTCATACTCTACAGTCAATCCTTTGATTTTCACATTATGCTCAGCAATGAAAAAAAAAAAATGCAGATTTAGCACATGTCATTATAAAAGATATAAAAAAAATCAAGGTTTTTTTTTAAGCAAAGACATTTCTTACTTTATTTGTGGAACAGCATTGAAATGAATCTCATCTTTTTAAAATACAAGACATCAAACTTTTCTTCCCTTAAATGTCTCTGTATAAATAAAATTTAAAATATTCCATCTGTTCCAGCACCACTTTTACAAGAAACTGATTTTCTCTCAGGAAAGTAAATCTACAGAGAAGTATGGATATGAAGTGTTTATGTGCCTGCTAGGAATAAAAACTAAATTGATCTGGCACTTCTTGGAAATTTAGTTCGCAAAACTAAAGCTTCACCTACCCTTCCTGTACTTTTCCTCTGTTTCTGTAGAGAAAGTTCATGCGGAAGGAAGAATGTTATTCCCATTCAGCAAGCCTGACGTTCAGCCTTTGTCTGTGCCAGGGACAGCCACTGTTTGGCTTGGTGTGCATCATAGCAACATCCAACTTTTAACAACTCCTCATTAAAACCCAGCAAGGACTTCTGCATAAAAGATGGTTGACTTCTAACTGAAACTCCCTCCCACCCTTATGGGCCAGTTGGTAAATAAATGAACAATGCTAAATGTCAGATAACTCCTCTGTAGCAATATCTAAGAGGGTCTATATGAATATCAACTAAAAGAAACTCCCTGATTCTACTTTTCCATCGCACCTTTGAATTCCTTATGTGAACACTCATTACACTGCAATGAAATGTTTTGTGTAGCTCAATCTCCAGTTCCCTAAATAGTGCCAGAGAAATGAGACATTCAATAAAACAATTAAGTGCTTAGTTCTATTAATTCCATGTAAAGCATTTAACGTAGGTTCTGGCATGTAATAAGAGTTCATTAAATGGAATTATTATTTCTTGTTCCTCCATACGTTAGTGTGGTTAGGCAGTACACACCTACAAGTAAAGGATGGTAGGTGAGAAATTAGTTCTTATTCTAAAAAGTCATCTACTCAAAAGTGTTTCTTTAACAACACCTTTGTAGTGTACATTATGTTCACAACTGAAGGAAAAAAATACTAACACATTTTTTTCATTGAATCCAGGAACCACCCACCCCCCCTTTTAGGAACCTCCTACTCTACCAAGACAGAGGTGAGCCTCTCAAGCAGTTGGATTTTTACCTTGTAATCCCACTTCTACGTATAATAGTTTATGAACAAACAAAACAGCTGATCCAACTAACCAAGTAAGGCATCTCTCCAGAGATGGTAATTTAGTGTCTGTAAAAAATTAGAAATAAATTTATGACTCTTTTTGAGCCAAGATTCAGGTATGTTCTGGCTGTTGCGGGGGAAGCCAGTTCTCAGCAGAATGAAGTGGGATGCATGATTCAGAAGGAAGAAAGGGCATGCAAAGGTAAGAAAGAGGTGACCAAACGAGTTACTGAAAACTCAGTTTCTGCTTCCAACCGGCTTGTGCATTCCAGCCAGCTCGTGGGTCCCCTGGAGTATCTGTGCACTGAAAATCTTGGAACAAATTCCTATTCCGGTTTAATGAGAGCTAACCGGGAGGGAGTGCAGAAAGCACTTGATCCAGCTGACTCTGAACACAGGAAGCCACACACGGTCTGGAAGCGGGCACTGATTTCTCTCTGTTCAGTACTCTTCCCACCTGGCCACTCACCTTGCATTGTGAATATTTTAGACATTTCTTCATCATCACAACAGGGCAAATTATACTTTCTAATTCTATGCATATTTTTTTAATCTTTTGAAGGTAGTCATTTACACAGAAGTTTCTTATTTCAGGAAAAGAGAATAATGGTGGAACCTTGTGATGATGCATTTAATGTGAATAAAGCTTTTCTAATTAGAACCAACTCGGGAGATCAGAAGGAAAATGAATATTATGTATCATGAAATTCAACTGAAGTAGAACAGTGTCTTAATTATATTTAATGAGTTTTTAAATAGCTTTCAGGAACTGGGGTTAGTGGAAACAGCATGAGCAGGGGCTGTGGGATGGTGCTTCCCTTGAGCGGGGCCACTGAGCTGCCGGGCAAGGAGGAACTGACCCTGTGAGAGCAGAGAAATGACTTCAAAACTCACTTCCCAGTCGTAAAGTCAGTTATGTGATAGAAGGAACGAAGTTCTAAGGTATTTCTTTTTTTTTTTTTTTTTTTTTAAATATTTATTTATTTATTTTTAGAGGGGAAGGGTAGGAGAGAGGGAGAAAGAGAGAAATATCAATGTATGGTTGCCTCTTATGTGTCCCATGCTGGGAACTGGCCTGCAACCCACGCATGTGCCCTGACTGGGAATCGAACCGCGATCCTTTGGTTCACAGGCCCGCGCTCAATCCACTGAGCTACACCAGCCAGGGCAGTTCTAAGGTATTTCCACAACCAAATTTTATGTTTTATTCATCTCCTTAGAACAGTGCAATTTCACTATTTAAATTGCCTTCCTATACTTTTAATCCAAATAAATGTGTGTTCTCTGAAGCATTTTCAAATTAGCCCAAATGGATTTTAATGACTGATAATCAAGTAATCAATTACAAATGTGGCTTCATTGTATTGACTCATTTGCATGATAAACCTTCTATTCATTGTTATCAAAATGAACTAGCAATTAAGCATTGACATTTGCCTGCCTAGTTGAATACTATTTAAATTAATCATTTCTCAAGGCTGTCACACCTGTACATTCAACTAGTATTGGTTCATTTTCAGCAATATTCTAACTGCAGCAATTAGCATTCTAAATTTAAATTAAATTTACTGTCCCCAGGAGAAACTGAAGTATATAATGTTAATTTGTATGTCTTTATACAGTTCAGCTTTTCTTTAATTAACTAGTTAAGGCAATTTCCAATGGCATCTATGTAAAATGATCATGTTTGTTGAGATTTCCCTTGTATATTACACTGGATTAGCATAGTCATCTTATTAAAGTAATACAAATGGTAACTGTTAGTGACTTTACTATATTGTCAAAAAGTCAATAATTTGCATAAAAGAAAACTTTTCTTAACAAATATTCTTCTGTCATTTGTTACCACCTACTTCTATCACCTTTATTACAGGTGGCAACTATCAAAACTTAAGAATTACATAGGACTATTTTGAGCATAAAATAACTTAAAAAATAAATCCACAAAAGCAAGTTCATTTTCAAAAATGGAAAAATTTATTTTCCTTTTAATTTTAGAATTAAAAATAAATCTGATGGCTCATTTCAACAGACTCCATATAGACACTCTTAAACCTGCTCTCATTCAGCCTAAATTGAAATGAAAATATAATTTTCAATACAGACTATATCATGGAAATCAATGCTAAAGTATTATAGACTGTACTTGGAATATCTTGGAAACAGAAGCAGATCTGATTCCACAGCTCACTAGGTAACAGTAAAAAGCTAAAGCTTCAACTGAGTAAATAAACTGCAGGTAATAACATCAAGAAACCATGCCAAAATACTATTTTCTGGAGTGCTGAATAAAATAAAATATAAATCTTTGGAAAAACTAAAACAAAACAACAATAAAGAAATGAACTCCTTGTGTTTTTTCTGAACCACAATAATGACCTTCTTTTGGAAAACTCTATCCATGAGTAGACCACAGAGATTATCACTTAGATATTAAATGTCAAAAACATTCTCATATTTATTCTCCTGAGAAAATATCTGTGATTGAAAGAACACAGAGCAGAGATTTAACTGCCAATCAAGAACATAAGCTACTGTCCTAATGATTTCAAAACTTAATGGCAAGTTTCCATCCTCCCCATGACTGGAAAATGTTCAAGGCTTACCTAAATGATCATGGCCATGAGACTGGAGTATTTCATTCTAAGACAGATGTGGTAATATTTCTCAAAAAGTATTTTCCTGCCATTTACTCTCTAGAAATTATGATCTTAAAAATAATAGCTTGTTATAAAGAAAACAATTGTAACTACAATGCTATTTATGTGAGATAAATAATCATTGCATTGTGTTCTAAAAATTAGAAAGTGTACCTGGAAGAATGGATTTTGTTATTTGCTCATCTCATACTTTAAAATCTTAATAAAACACTGATCTGATTCTTAAAATTTGTCAACCAATTCTTTTTAAATGAAATTATCTAAATCCTAAGAGTAACACACACATAGTCTCTAAAATTTTCTTATTCCTTGATATTGCTTTTTAAGTGCATTAAAAGTTTGGTCCTCACCTTTAAGAGGAACCTAATCAACAAAACAAACAAGCATAATAAAACCAAAGACACTGAAATTGGGAACAGGCTAACAGTCACCAGAGGGGAGAGGGGAGGGAATTTCAGGGGGAAAGGGAAAGGGTTTACAGGAACAAGTATAAAGGACACATGGACAAAAACTATGGGGGGTGGAAATGGGAGGGAGGTGGGGAGGGCTAGGGTGGTGGGCTGGGGTGGGAATAAAAGACAGAAAACTCTAAAGATCAACAATTAAACTAAAAATTTAACAAAAAGTTTGTTCCTATAATCTATGTTTCCATTGGCTTAAAGACACAGAAGTTAAAACTGGCTTTGCCTCAGATCATCCCCTAAACAGGTAAAAGCTCTGTGACCAGCCATCATTACAGGTAAGGCTGCTTAATAACCAAACCTTTCCACCAACCTGCTGAAACCTGAGTGTTTCAGTTTCACAAGTAACTAACAACAGATAAATTATGAAGACAGAAAATAAAAAGGACATGTTAGTGGAGTACCCCATCGGAAAATGGTACAAGAGTTTTACAAAGCAAAATTCCTGCAAGATGTCTCTTCCTCTCTCTTCTCTGTGTAAACACACCTTCAAAAAGGTCTTAAGAAAGGGAATTTCATTACTGATCTATTTCTCAAGTATTTCTTGTGCTTTATGCAACACTGTGGTTATGAGTTTATGCTTTATATCACATCTTAGCAACTTAGAGAGTGACAAGTCAGGTTCTTTTTAATGCAGTTTTCCTTATTTCAGAAACCCTGAGCTGCTGAACCTGACACTCAGGTTTGTACTTATTAAAGAATGATTTTAATCAATTTTTATATTGCCAAAGAGAATTTATCCAGTTTAAGGGTTTATCAATCACTTGATCCCTTTGTTCCACATACATTTTAGCTTCTCTTTGGCACCATTTCCAAAGAAATGAACAGGTTGAACAGAAGAAAGCCCGATTCTCAACATATGAGAGAGACAAACTTCAATTATAAAATGAAAAATTTGAAATAGATGTTATTGCAGTATGGGTACTCAAGGAAACACACCTTAAATGGAACTTCAGTACATGTATTAGGAAGTGTCTTTACTATCCGTATATCTGGAAGGGAGAGAAATGCAGAAGCATTTGGCATAGGGTAGAGTTTAGATGCAGGTTTGACTGTTTTGGAGAACTCTTCAGGGAATCTAGAACTGCAATGGCCCATCAGAGTTGCCCATGGGTGGTAAGCATAGCCAGGTTATTATAATTCCATTTTGAATTAGTCATTGGATGTTGGCCATGCATGAAAGGGCCTGAATTGGGGTGAGGCAGCATCCCCGGGGGAGGCTGAGAGTTGAACGCAGTCCACTGACAGTACTCACAGAAGTGGAGTCAACAAGTATTGTTTTCTTTTTGTTTTTAATTAAAAGATTTTATTTATTTATTTCCAGAAAGAGGAGAAGGGAGGGAGAAAGAGAGGGAAAGAAACATCAACGTGTGATTGCCTCTTGCGTGCCTTCCAACTGGGTACCTGGCCCGTAATCCAGGCAAGTGTCCTGACAGGGAATCAAACTGGTGACCCTTTGCCTTGCAGGCCAGCACTCAATCCACTGAGCCCCACCATCCAGGGCAATAAGTATTTTCTTAAAGGGGAATATGGTTGGTGAATCTTCATGCCCATAGGTGGCGCTCCCCCAAGGTACTTTCCAGTCATCCTTTATTCCTCCACTTCATGATGATGTCTCATTTCCCTTTCCTTATGTTTGCAGTCATGACAGCGTTTCTCAAACTCAATCATAGATTTCATTTAATAACAGTAAAACTGTATCAGAGATATTCAATTTTGATTTAAATGTCTCTCAATTTTGATTCAATATCTTTTAAATATCTGCAAATCTAAATTCTTTAAACTTATATCTCTTAAAAATTAATAAGTAAGTTAAGTTTAAATACAAATGTAAGCAAAGAGCAAGTCAAGAACTTCCAAATTGATATTAATATATCAAATAAACTGGTTTAACAGTTGAAAGATCAAATATCAAAATATTTTTTCTAGTTTGACAATAATAAAAATAATAATAATGCGATGCAGGATAAGCTAGTTGTAATAAGTAAATTTGGAGAAATGATTTTATACTTAAAATTCTTCTACAGAGCAATCCTTGACTGCTTGTTTCAATAAGGAGAAATTTGGCAACACTTGAAATCTCTCTTTCCATTGCAGATAAAATTAGCTTTGAGAAATATTAAACTGCTTGCTGAGAACCAAGAACAGGAAAACTCACATCATAATAAAAAATAATGTCTCCTCATTTTATGTCATTACTTATTTTCAGCATTTTACTTGCATTCACTTATATATTGCACAGAGAAGAATGCGGTAGGGTCTATTAATAATACACTTTATAAATAGCAAGATTGAGTTACAGAGAATTCAAATAACTAGTAAAATGTAAAACTTCAGTGTACTTGTGTGTGTATACTCATTTATTTTTATTTTGAATTATTCATGTTTTTGACATAAATATATTACTGTGCCATTCATTCCAATTGTCAAAAAGTCATTATTAATTTTGTTATATTTCAGCACAAATGGAATCATAAGCACAAAGTACCCACATTTCCTCTTATTATAGTATTTCAAATTACTTACTGATTTCTATCATATTTTATAGGACAAAATGGAAATAAAATTACAGATGTAAAATACATATATTATAGTTAATAAAAGAAAGAATAATTTAACTAACATGGAACATGAAACTTGGAATCTAACTACCAGGAAATCCAATGAAAAGTAAGAAGAAGCAAAAATCTCTAATTTTATGTGTGAGTAAAAGTGGTTCTTATAATGGTTAGTAACCTTGTAGCAAGAGAAAAAAATCACAATTAAAATCTAATTTTAGTGTTTAAATTCTTAATAATTATGTTATAATGTTTTCAAAATTTATTGAAGAAAAATATTACAGGCAGACAATGATAAAAAGGCTTGAATTAATGAAATTGGGATAGAGAGGATTATTTTACAGTCCAAACACTGTAGAAAGTTAAAAAGAATAAATACTATTTGTCATTGAATATTTTAGTAGGTGGGACATGTAGCTGTATAAAAACCAGTGCTTAAAAAAAATATGTAGTTATGCAATTTGTTTGCATAAAGAAACATTGTAGGCCAAAATAAGATGCATGATATACAATACCCTGGTAAATAAATAAAGCAATAAACTTTGAGTGAATGCCTCTGTGACAGGGAAGATATTTTATCAGTTATTCATGACTACAAAATAAGAAAACATTTTCATGTTTCATTTTTATGATCTATCAAGTCAACCCTTAGACATAAGGATAAGAGCAAAATTTGGAATAAAATCAATTATGTGGTTTTATTGAAAGAAAAAAATTCCTCTTTTTTCTTTTTGAATCCTTAATTTTCAAGGGCTGTTTCAGTTTCATTTCAACAGCATGTATCATTTATAGATGTAGGTAAACTGTCCAGTTCTTCTTTGTCCTTCACAAAACATATGTACTTAAAGAATCATGGTGATTTTTGTCAGAGCAGATTACCATCTATCACCAGTCTCAGGGGAGGGCTCCAACCACGTGGATGATGGGAAAGATCATCACAATACCAGCCGGTAGGAACAGAAGTTCAAACACCTCTACCCGTTGCCACGTAGAACATAACACAGTCAAGCACTAGATGCAATAACGCTTTACTCATGCAAAGAAGAGACAGAGCAAGATCAGCTTCTATAGCTGGTGTTGTTCTCTTACGGCCAACAGTTTTCGGCCCACAGCTGACATGCACCCTTCTTGCGCCAAAGTAAAATACCTCCTCCCCTCCTTGTAGTGGGGTTAGCCAGGTGCCATATGACCCTCATGCTTCAACAAAAGATTAGGTAATGTGCTTGGCACAGGCTGCGTGAGTTTTTTATCTCTAGGTATGGAAGTGCGCCAAGCCCAAGAACCATTCTTCTGTGGCCAAGTGGGGCAGAAAGACTGAATGACCAAGATCGCCTTTCCCAACAATTTTCTTGTCTGGGTTAATTCTGTAGTATAGCTCAGATATCCAATCAACTCTTGTAATATTCACAAGAGGAAAGGCCAAGTCTTTTCATGATATTACAGTTTTGAAAAATATATATATCCACCCCACTGAGAATTTTTCATAATTATGGCTGACATTTTGTTTATTGCAGAAGCAATATCCTGAATAACATAACAGACAGAGATTTAAGATAATATTCTTCCAGACAATATACATCAGGATCATTTAATATTGGTTGACAACAGGTACTTTTTTTCTTATTCGAGAGAACTTATTTTTTACCCAGGAGTATCTTATGTGTTGGTTTATTTTCTTTCCTCTCTATACAAGACCTTTTTTAAAATTTTATTTTATTCTTGTTCATTCTATTACAGTTGTCCCAATTTTCCCCCCTGTACCCTCCTCCATCCCCCAGTCCCCGCTCCCACGGCCCATCCCCACCCCGTTGTCCATGTCCATGGGTCTTTCATACATCTTCTTTGACTACTCCCTTCCCCTTCTTTGAAGCAGCACCATCAGTTGATGCTAAGTGATAGGTTTAGTTCTCTCTGCTCTGCTCAACAGTACAGATTTCACAGACATAGTTAGATTCTGCTTTTATCAATTTACCTCTTGAATGTAATCAGTCTCCAAGGACACATACCCAAGAACACTGACCACTTGGTAAGGCCTCAATATCTGATTTTTGCTCCATTCATTACAATTATAAAAGGAAAGATTGAAAAGTTTTTATCTCTTTTTCTCTCAGTGATACCTTGGGGTCAGTGAGAAGAATATATATGCAGAAATAAACACTTTGGTACCAAAAGTTGCTGTAGATCTTCAAGTTAGCAAATTTGTAGATGGTTCAGTGAATGTTACTTTACAAAAACATATAAATGCTGCTACAGCCAACTGCTTTAACAGCACTTTGTTGGAACTAGAGTGAACTCCTGGGACCCTTTACTGCTGTGTCTTATTGCCTCAGCAAAGTAATCTTAATTTTACTTTGCTAATAGCTTATATATTCAGACAATATTGTACATTGAATATTTATAACCCAAGAAGGACCAGGTTATAGCAATAAAAGTATGGTTGGGGAAATTTAAAAAGGAGAATTCATTTAATTTTCAAAATATGCTAAAAATGCAGATCCTGAACCCCAATGCATTTTTTCCACTGCAGATGGAACCAACTGAATCGAAGATTCAGTTGAATTATGAACACTTATATTCCTCCTGGACATTTGCATGTGCACAATTGAGATTTGGGTAATGATTACAAGAAGGTGTTTGAATACTAAGACATCATATGTGGAAATATTGCAGCATTTACGCATCGAGCAGGATGATTTTTTTGAGCATCCTGAGACACATGCATTTGAAACTGACTTTGACAATACAGTCTACAGGTCCCTGCAGTCCACCATGACTAAAAATTAAATTGGGCCTGGGGAGTTTACAATTAAATAAATAAGCACAGAGAAATAAATAGAAACATTTGGATACAGGCAGATAATAACCCATGCCTGATGGAGGATACAGAAAGGCGTATATAAATCTTGGCCGTATCTGGGGAGGTATCTTGGAGAGTGTGAAATTTGAGGGGATTTTTAAAATATCTTTATTAGGTTTATATGGTGGCAAAGAATATTTTAGGCAGAGGGAACAGCTTGAGTAAAGAGCCAGAGGCAAGAAAAAAATCAGGGCTGTGCAACATAGCTTGTAAGTCAGCAAGTCAAAAACTAGGCAGACTGGTAATCAGAGATGAGGTTGGAAAAGTAGAGAAGGAACAAATTATGAAGTTTTAAAGACAGGCTGAGATTTTGAACTTGACTTTTTTCCCCAGAGCTTGCCCTAGGCTAACTTTTTTTTTAATCCAGAAAAGAAAACATAAGTATAGAAAAAATGGGAAGAAGCTACTGATTCATTTTAAAAAGTCCACATCTTAAAATGCTGGATATGTTTTTGAACACAATATTCCAAGGTTTCAAATGTCATAACAAAGAATTTGGACATGCATGTTCACAACACGGCAGAATCTAAATCGTTCCAATGCAAAGTTCTTTACAAAACTGCTGTGTGCAGAGACAGGATTTAAAATACACATCAGAGAATGACAAGGCACAATGAAAAGAATCCTTTTTCCACTTCAAAGTAAATAAATAAAACACTTCACCAACCAAAAAAATGTAGGTGTCAGCTACCAAATGGATGTTGGTTGTGTAATAAACATTCTGAATAATTTATAGCCTAAATAGTTTGCAGAAAGAAGAATACATCCCTGCCCGCCCTGCTCTGGCACCAAACACTGTGCTTCAGAATAGCCTTGACAATGGCAGCTGTGAGCATATGACAAACAAGGAGAAAAATAAAAAAAGAAAAGAATTGACTAAATGCTTTGACCCATTTGTGTACTTCTTGATTGAAAGAACTTTTCAGTGAGCAGGAAAGAAACAAAAGAAACTAGAAAGAAAACTTAAAGCTTTCAAATATAATTTGAGTCATTGAACTCTGTCGTTATTTATTCAACAAACACATATAGTGCTTACTAGACACAGGTACTTTCCCAGGCATCTAACAAGTTGCAACTCCTTTAATTCTTCTAATGATCCGAAGACGTAGGTACGGTTATAATCACCATTTTACAAATGAGAAAACAAAGGCACATGTAGTACCTTACAGAAAGTTACATATATTTGTAGGGGGCGAGCCAGGGTTTATGTGCATAACTACTAGACCATATCCTCTTCTCTGTATTTGAAGATTATTTTCCAAGTGGTAGCAGAAATGTCATTATTAACATGCTTTTTAAAAGATTAGCCTTTGTTTTAGTAGCTACACGAGATGCAGTGGTGAACTAAAACCAGGTAATAACTCTGCCCTTCTGGACCTCATTTTCTTTTTAGACAAGGCAGGGAATGTATAACCAAACCATTAAATCGGCAAGATGATATGAAGGAGAAATATGAACCATGAACACAAGTTTTTTGATGTAAATAACTCAAGGTGGACCAAAATTTACAAATATATGCAAAACTGGCTTTGGAGAAGGCAGACTCAACTGTCTAAAATTTATTTTTAAGTCTCAAGACAAGAATCATTTTCATTGCCACCAGTTATCGACAATTTACATAGCTGCAAAGTAGCTCAAAGATAATGAAATGTAAAATTCCTATAAAATCAAATAACCCAGAAGAATGTGTTACAGACAAAACACTTTTCTATTGATTATACCCAGGAATTCTCTTCACCAATTCATTTTCAAAATCACTCCCAATTTTTCCTGACACTATACGAGTCATAGATTGTTGGTGTCGTACAAGTTACACTCTAAGAACTTAGAAATGTGTACCTCGAGTCAACATTTCCTCTGTGTTCTGACTCATCTACTACCTACTTGGCATCTCCACTTTGGTGTGTGAAAAGCATCTCAAACATACCATATAAAAATTATGTTTTTCCATTAAACCTGTTCTTGTCCTACCTTTTGCTAACACAGTAAATGACAATCACTCAGTTCATCAGTCTCGGCATGAAATCCATTAGCAAACCCTATGTGCTTTACCTCCAAATTACATTCTGATTTTTTCAACGTATCCCTCTTTATTGTCACCACCCTTGTTCAAACCACTTTTGTCTCTCAACTGACAACTTCAACACACTTGAAAGACATCTTCCTTTTTCATTCTTGGTCCTCTTCCTTCCATTTTCTTAAGAGCAAGCAGCCATGACACTCTTCATAAAGGTAACTCAGATCATGTTACTATGAGGCTTAAAGCCCTTTGGGCCATCTCCACAGAATGAATGATAAATCACTCACTATGTGCCTATAAGTCTCTGCATGAATGTCCGTCTAATTCTTCAGTGGCATCTGGTCCTCTGATGGCACTTAATATACGAGGTCTGTCCAGAAACTATCCAGCCATGCAACATGAAAAATAGAAACATTTATTGAAAAAGAAACCAGAT
This sequence comes from Glossophaga mutica, assembly GCA_039655065.1. Classification (NCBI taxonomy): domain Eukaryota; kingdom Metazoa; phylum Chordata; class Mammalia; order Chiroptera; family Phyllostomidae; genus Glossophaga; species Glossophaga mutica. The sequence continues at coordinate 30,323,997 of CM077308.1, forward strand.
ACCAAAAAAAAAAAAAAAAACCATTGTACATAGGACGATGATCCCTCAGTCCCCTTCAAAGTAGGCACCTTTAGACCTCATACAGCTCTCCCAATCACCATCAGTTGCCCTATTGTATTTTCCTGAATCTCATCAATGGTCTCAAATCTCTTTCCATGCAAAGGTGATTTTAGTTTTGGGAAAAGCCAGAAGTCACAGGGTGCCAAACCTGGGCTGCAGTGGAACTAAATCACCTGGGTGATTTGATATTTCACCAAAAACTGCATGAGACAAGATGCATGAAGGAGCACGTTGTCATGATGAAGCTGCCAATCACCAGTTGCCCACAGCTGCAGCCTTCTGAATCATCTGAAGAGTTTTCATGGAGGATTGTTCAAGTTCAATGAAAAATCTGATGCATATCCATTGCTCTACTCACTGAGTAATTTTGAATGCAATCGCCACACAGCACACATGCTCACTCAACAGCATCTACCACCCCCACTGATTAGTACAGTGAAGTTGTCATTGTTCATACATGCGCATTCCAGTCCACTCTCCTTGGCTGCCAGGTTACATTGATGTTGTGCAAACCATTCTCATTATAGTAACAATGGCCAGACTTTTTCTGGACAGATCTTATATATACTACTGACACATGGAATCTCCCGTTTGTCAAATATCACAATGTTCCTATCTCGAGAACTTTGCACTTTCAGTTCTGTGTCTGTCTTGGTCCTTCCTGGCTCTTCCCAGACTGGATCCTTTACTACCTTCAGATTTCAGTTTTAATTTCCTCTCTTCAGAAATGTCTTTTTTGATCTGCCTGTCAGAAATAGGCCATCCCTTCTCAGTATTTTTACTTACATCATCCTGTTAAATTTCTTTAAAGTACTTACATCAGATATAATTATTTTACTTGATTATTTTCTGTCTCCCTAAGAAGAAAAGTCGAGGAGGGATGATGTCCTGACTTTCCCATCCTTGCACATATTGATGCTCAACAAACATGTATTGACTGTTTAAAAGGCACTTACATAAATATTTCCCAAAGCATATTTCATGAAATAATAGAGTGATAATTATTGGCACAAACATGATCTCACTAACATCACTAAAATTAGTAAATGGTTAGAAAATATTTTTGAAAGTTTTATGGTTTTGTTCTTACTAGATTTAATATAATAATGTGAACTTTGAATTTCTAACAGAAAGGCATAGTATATTGCATCTTGTTATTTTGGAGTAAAGATATACTTAAAGATATGGAGTAAAGATAATACTTTAACTCTACAATACGGCAAGTTTGTGGATGTATTTATATTTGTATTTATTTTGATTCATTGTAAAATGAGAGACCATGTATGGGAAACTCAGGTTGGAGTTTCTTTTCTATTTGGTTTAGTTATCTTACCATATTTTCTTGACTAATTCTTAGTCATTTATCCCTTTTTAGTGTTTTTCTGAGTTTTGAAAATATATACACAATCATAAATACAAGAGTTAAATTTAATAACATTAATTTTAAAATAAAAATATAGTGTTTTATAGAGTTGTTTTATCTTTAAAAAGATTAAATGAGAAAATAAAATTAGCCAACGCAGAAATGTGATTTATAAGGTCATAGATTGATTCTCAAGCATTTTAGCTGAGCATCTTCTAAGTCTGTTGAAATTGTACTATGGATTCTAAGCTTTTATGTTATTCCTTACCTGGAATATAAACCCCTTTTCAATAATACATTGACCCTTGAACACCACAAGTTTGAATTGCATGGGTCTACTTATACCAAGACATTTTTAAATAAATGTAGTTAGCCTCATCCACAGGTTTTCTATCCATGGGTTCCACCAACTGTGGATGAAAAGGAGTATTTTCCACCCACGGTTGGGAATCTGCAGGTGCAAGAGGGCCAGCTGCATGCATTATTCTGTGCAGCTTTATAGAAGGGACATAAACATCTGTGGATTGGGGTATCTGCAGGGGAACCAATTACCCCACAGATACCAAGGCACAATTATAGTTAGGTTTTGGGGAAGTCAAAAGTTATACAAGGATTTTTGAGTACATAGAGGTCAGCACCCCATAACCCCCACATTCGTCAAGGGTGAACCATATTATTTGATTGTAATACCTTTAAAAAGATATTATAGGGACAGAGAATGTATATTTTTTATACTTGATATAAAGTAACCTATCATTCTTGATTTGTTGATGGGCCTTTGAACTTTAAGGAAAGAACTGATAAATCCTTTGTGCCCAACCAGATTTGCACATTTGTAATGGATTAATTGCCAATGAGAGGAAGAAAAAAGAAGATTTTTTTGAAAGCTTTAACCATAATCTGCCTTAACTCACTAAATTTCAAATACTACACAACAATGTTGTGAATAGGCCTTTACTGAAAACACTAAGAGAAAGAAATGTCTCAGTGACTATGCCTGAATCCCCCAGCTACTTGTAGATGCATCATCTGGATTAGAGTAATTTATTAATTGATTAATTTTACAAACATTAACTAGACATCTCCTTCCAGATACTGGGAATCAGTGGGGTTGGGGGTGGGGGCAGTGGGACAGGAGTAGACAAAAAGCAAGCTTTACCTCTCTTGGAATTTGTGAGGAAGACAGATGTTATTAACAGCAACTGAGCAAATAAGCCCGTAATTCCAAATATGACCATTGCTATGAAAAAGGACTGTGCAGGTGACTATGAAAACATGCAACAAGGGCACCAAATTTAGTCTTGGGGATCAGTACAGGCATGCCTTAGAAAGAGATGTTTAGAAGTTTCAGTGAATGCGATTATCGTACAGCACCGTATGAAGTAATTCCATTTTTCTGTAGAAGACTGGCCATTGCTATTTATAATTTAGTTACCAGTGACATGTAAATACAGAGTTGTAGATATGTACATGCATTTGCTCCTGAATTTCTCCATAACATTGTTATTCAAAAAACTGACAACTTAGAGAATGAAAATAAGCTCTAATTAATGGCATTCTCTTACTATCTTACACAAAAGTATTTTACATTAACGAGTATATTCATTTATGTTTTTTTAAATGTAGCAGTCACAGAGCTTTTTAAAGAACATAATTTAATATTAATTTTGGCATTTATCACGTAGGTTTGCTGGAATGTTTGCTATTCAGTTCTTAAATTAATGAGATTTCAAACTTTGCAAACAGGATAAGAGCGTGTCAGAAGGCTGATAATTTACAGTTAACATGTTTTTCCTTTATCCATTAAGAAAGAAAGTAAAATTTAGAAAGGAAATTAATAATCCTCAGCTTCTGGAGAAGAGAAAAAAATCTTTTTTGAAGGTTCAAAGGCATTTTTCAATAGCAAAAAGCATCATTATCACCTCTAATTTTTAAAAACGTTTTGAAAATAAGGAATGAGTCCTTGACAGTCTTTCTGGTAAGTAGTGAATGCGTAAGGTTTTAAAATGTCTAGACAGATGTTTTGATAGCCTATAGTTGGTTTTCAAACTCTAATAAAATCAGAAAATCCACTTAATGTAAAAATTAATATAGAATATATCTGTAGATGTTTTCTGTACAGTTTAGGAGTTTCAGGAGTTTTAATTCAACTTAGACATGAATTGGCAAACATGCTTGCCATACATAACGAGATGCTTTAAATGCTTACCTTCTTGGTCAATGAAATTAAACTTGTACAATGAAACTAACAAATGCATTACTGATAGAAGTTTCTAGATTTAATATAATGACCCCGCGGAGTGTTTATTATGTATCTGTAGCACTGTCAGTCCACAAAGCAGGAAATCACACAACTCCTGGATTCTGTGGTTAGTGGCAAATTACACCCATTTTGAAAATATTACTGAGCACCAACTATGCACCATGGCTCAATGAAAGGTACAGGCTGGATTTCAAAGTGAAAACAGCATGGATATTGGCACCAAAGAGCTTGAAATCACTTAATATGATGCTCTACAATATGGAAAAGGAATTAGGAGATCATTACAAAGGTTAGAGCAAACTGACATTATTTATCTTTTTCTTATTTATATCTTGTCTCGTTTAAATATATCTTCAAGTATGATATATATGATACAATAGCAAGAATAAAACAGGAATTTATGTTGTAGAAAAGTAATATGTAAAGTACAGAGGATGTTGAATGTGGTAAAAGTACTCAGCATGATACTATAATGGTGGATCTATAGAATTATATATTTGTACAATATCAAGGGTGAACCCTAATGCAAACTATGGAATTCTGCTGATAATGATGTTTAAGTGTAGGCTCGTTGATGGTACAACATGTAGAACTCTGGTGTGAGATTTTGACAGTGAGCTGGCTATATGTATATGGGGAGAGAGAACACACGGGGAATCCTTGTACTTCCCACTTGATTTTGCTGTGAACCTCAAATTCTCTTTAAAAAAGATTTATTTAAGAATTGCAAAAAAAAAAAAAAAGAAGAAAAATAAAATTTCAAGTATACTCATCAAATATATACCATACAGTTCTACATGGTATCTAGTAGTGGGCCAAAAATTTGGCTTCTGACAGTGTAAAGAGAAAATTAACATCAATAACTCAGTATTAAATAAGGTCAGGAAGTTTTCCTCATAATGAAGCCTGAGAAAAATTTCCTTTTGTCTCCCTGAAAGAGGGGTCATGTTTTGTAGTGGAACACAATATAATAAATATATCAATGGTGTTCCTGTAATGATTCCTTATGAAAGAACAATTCACCTAATGTAATTTTAATAAGTATAGAAACAGTACATTCTGAGAGTACAGCTTTTTGATGATCTGTTTTCTAAATAAAATTGAGACCATTTAGATGCTGTGCATCTCTAATTGTGTTATAAACACAGCAGAAGATAAGCTGAAGTGTGTGAGCGTACTCAAAGTTGCACTTTACTTAATGTTGAATCACTTGAAACATGAATTTTATATTTATAAAATGACTGTAATGGAATTGTATGCACAACTAGCAAAATTTCCCTACCTTCACCCCCATTCCTCCAAAAGGAGAGAAAAACCATGAGACTTTAAAGAAAATTCACTAACTGTTTGCAACAGGTCATTTGGCTCTGTTAGTGTCCCATGAGTACCAATGTACTCTTGAGTCCTTAGGGTGAGGTCGGTAAAAACTGAAATTGATTCTCAACGGAGAGTGTGATATCGTGTTTGAGTTAATGTTGGTGATGTGCTTCACTAGGCTGCAAACTGCAGCCTGGGAACACTCTTCATTTTCCCTCTGAAGTCCATCATCCCCTGAGAGCAGCAGCATTTCCACTGAAGTTAAAAATGAAGAGACTAGGGGACATATCAGTGAAAATACTGCTGTGTAGGATATCTGAGATTTTGCTGCCTATGTTCTCCTCTAGGACTTTTATGGTGTTGTGACTTACAGTTAAGTCTTTTATCCACCTTGAATTTATTTTTGTGTATGGTGAAAGTTGGTGGTCAAGTTTCATCTTTTTTTCATGTAGCTGTCCAGATGTCCCAACACCATTTGTTGAAGAGGTTATTTTTACTCCATTTTATGTTGCTGCCCCCTTTGTTGAATATTAATTGACCACAGAGACTTGGATTTATTTTGGGCTCTCTATTCTGTTCCACTGATCTATATGTGTCTGTTCTTATGCCAGTACCAGACTGTTTTGATTACCATGGTCCTGTATTATAGTTTCATATCAGGTATTGTGATCCCTCCTACTCTGTTCTTCCTTCTCAAAATTTCTGCAGCTATTCAGGGTCATTTTTGGTTCCACATAAATTTTTGAAATGTTTGTTCTATATCTGTGAAGTTGGTCATTGGTGTTTTAATAGGAATTGCATTGAATCTATAAATTGCTTTGTGTAGTATGGATATTTTGATGGTGTCGGTTCTTCCAATCCATGAACATAGTATATGCTTCCATTTGTTTGTGTCTTCCTTAATTTCTTTCTTCAGTGTTGTATATATAGTTTTCTGAGTAAAGGTCTTTTACCTCCTTCATTAGGTTTATTCCTAGGTACTTTATTTTTCTTGCTGCTATAGCAAATATGATTTTTTCCTGATATCTATTTCTGATATTTTGTTCTTGATATACAAAATTGCCTTTAATTTTTGAATATTGACTTTGTATCCCATTGTTTTGCCAAATTCACTTGTTAGGTCAAGTAGCTTTTTGAAGGCGTCTATAGGGTTTTCTGTGTACACTATTATGTCATCTCCGAACAGTGACAGTTTTAATTCTTCCTTTCAAATTTGGATGCTTTGTATTTCTTTTTATTGTCTGATCACTGTGGCTAGGACTTCCAATACTATGTTGAATAGAAGCAAAGGACATAAAGGAAAGAATAAACAAATGGGACTTCATCAAAATAAAAAGCATTTGCATGGCTAAAGAAAACATCAGCAAAATTAAAAGGGAACCAACCATATGGGGAAATATATTTGCCAGTGATACCTCAGACAAAGGTTTGATCTCCAAAATATATAAGAACTCATACAACTCTATTCCAGGAAGACAAACAACCCAGTCAAAAATGGGCAAAGGACCTGAACAGACACTTCTCCAAGGAGGATATACAGAGGGCCCAGAGACATATGAAAGGTCCCTCAGCATCACTAGCCATCAGAGAGATGCAGGTTAAAACCACAATAAGATACCACTTCACACCAGTCAGAATGGTCAGCATAAACAAATCAACAAACAAGTGTTGCCGAGGTTGGGGGCGAAAAGGGAACCCTAGTACACTGTTGGTGGGAATGCAGACTAGTGCAGCCACTGTGGAAAACAGTACAGAATTTCCTCAGAAAACTAAAAATTGAACTGCCTTTTGACCTGGCAATTCCACTGCTGGGATTATATCCTAAGAATCCTGAAACATCATTCAAAAGAACCTATGCACCCCAATGTTCATAGCAGCACAATTTACAATAGTCTAGTGTTAGAAGCAACCTAAGTGCCCATCAGTAAATGAGTGGATCAAAAAACTATGGCACATTTACACAATGGAATACTAAGCAGCAGAAAGAAAGAAGGAGCTCCTACCCTTTGCGACAGCATGGATGGAACTGGAGAGCATTATGCTAAGAGAAATAAGCCAGGCAGTGAAAGACAAATACCACATGATCTCGCCTACAAATGGAACCTAATCAACAAAACAAACAAGCAAGCAAAATAGAACCAGAGACATTGAAATAAAGAACAGACAGTACCAGAGAAGAGTGGGGAGATGGATAATGGGGAAAAATGGGGGAAGGGTCATCAAGGAACACGTATGAAAGACACACAGACAACGCCAAAGTAGGTAGGATCAAGGGTACGAGGTGGGGGGTTGGGTGGGACAGGGGGGAGTGGAGGGGAAAATGGAGAGAACTGTACTGGAGCAACAATAAAAAAATGGGAGTTATAACATTAAAAAATAAATAAATATAAAATCAAACTGAAAAGGCTAAAGGTAAGCAACACAGACATAGAGAAGAAAGCTCCATCAGTATGTTTAGTATGTGTAGTGAGTTCGAAACATGGACTTCCTAGTCAGGAAAACCTTTGTTTGAAATCCTGGTGATGCCACATTTTTGTTGTATGACTTCAACAAAGTTACTTTACCTTAGTATTCTTGTTTTGCAAATAGTAATAAAAATTTCCCTCATTAACTAGAGTGAGAATTCTATGTGATGATGCTGTACTGTCCAATATGGTAGCAACTACCCACTTGTGGTTATTGAGCACACGAAGGGTCGCCACTCAGATTTGAGTTGGGCTACAACTGTAAAATACCCGTGGGACTCCCAAGATTCAATAGGAAAAAATAACATAAAATATTGCAGGGATAATTTTTTTATACAATTTAAACTTTTTATACGTTGCAATGATATCTTCTATATAATGGCTTGAATGAAATATATTAACTATCAATTATTTCTTTTTACTTTTTAAATATTCTTATTTGTCCTTTATATCCATTCTGAAATAGATTACTTTCATTATCCCAATTTTACAGATGAAAGAACTAAGGCTTAAAGATACTAAGACATATTCAAAATTCCCCAAGTAGGGATAGAATATTAAAACAAACTCCCATTTTCTGTGTGTTTTTAAATCACTTACCTGTGCTGTCCCTAAAAATCATCGTTACTACATAATATTAGCAATAAGAATAGCAACAACATCTGCATTTATTGAGCATTGTCTCTGAGCCTGACACTGTTTTAAGCACTTTAGATCCATTGGCTCATCAGATATTCACACCCACTCTGGAGGTGGATGAAACTATGAACTCTGTTTTAAGAACTGAAAAAATGAGAGGCAAAGTGGGCCTGTATTTACTGGCTTCTTGCACTTTGATCTCACCCATAGACTTTGACTTAAATGGGGAGCAAATTAAAGGAACTTGAGATTTGTTTCATCTTCAGTTCTTAAAGTCAGAACTTCTTTGTACCTCCAATGCATGTCCTGAATTTCACTTTATAATACTGACTTATTAACCACTACCAGTGAGCATCTTTTGTCTTTTGCATTTTACAAATGACTTTAAGCATTAACTTTGATTATATATATATATATATATATATATATATATATATATATATAGTGTGTGTGTGTGTGTGTGTGTGTGTGTGTGTGTGTGTATCTCAGAATGCAAGGTCTCAAGCCAGCCTAAGTTCAATACCTGAATCTAGAGCTTCCTAGCTGTGAGTTTGGACAAGTTACTATTCTCTTCAAGTTAGAGTTTTGTTTTATTTTATTTAGTCTGTAAAAGGTAAAAGGATAGAAAGCAAAGGAAGGCAGAAATCTAGACTCTTTCTTATTTCAAATATTGTCATTTATCACAGAATTTCACCAAAGATTTATTTTATCAAGGTGCCAGTAAAAATATAACAAATAAAGCCTTTCTGAAATTCATGATTTTAATCGATTTATTATTTACATTGTGTTTTGAAATGAAAATAAAAATAATGAAGAGAATGTCATTGTTATACCAATATCAGTAGATAGATAAGTAGATAGAAATGGTGTGCGTGATTGATGTTACTGTGTTGCCATGCTTCTTAAATTCAAATGTAATTAAGAAGACATTAACATGAGTTATGATTTAGAATAGATTAAATTATATGTCTATAAAACCTTGGCATATATCCTTTTCTTATTTTTTTTTTCATATAAGAAAGGGATGGACACCATTTTTACTATAGCATTTTTTCCAGGTATGGAAATTGTCTAAGCATGCGACTGTCTTTGTTAATAGAGCTCTGTGTACTTCCTTTATAACAGCCAAGTCTGAGGTTCTAGGCCAGCAATTTCTCTAAGGAAATGATACAAGGTTGTAGAATAAATGTAGACACCACTCTCTAAATTTATGAAGTTTTAAGCATTATCTTTAACAGCCATAAAATAAACATAATCCAATTCCATTTGGATTATACATCACCCAACCATCATTTGCAACCTTCTTTTAGCAGTTTATCTCTTTTGCTTTTGCAAATGTAATGAAAAACATGTATTTTAACTTCATCAATAGCTCTGAAGTCAACTTAGGAAAAAAAGCTTAGTCACTGGCTCTGTTCGCAGAACATAATAAATATTAAACCTTTCCTTGATTCACTGCTATAAATTCTCTCTCTGGATTTAGTAATTTAATTCTCTATGTCTCAACAGCTGTTCAAGCATAAGAGTTATGTATATAAAATTCAAATACACATCAACCTAGGATGACTGAAATAAGAGAGAGACCATGTTCAACATTTAAATCTGCAGGGTAATACATATTTGGCTGTTTTATTTCTAATTCTAAAAATGCTAATACCATTCCTGAAGGGTTTACACATTTGTTCGATGAGCATATGTTTTTGAAGTTTCTAGTCTTCATGAGATACCATGCTAGACTCTATTGTTAGAGGGATGTCTAAGAAGAAGTAACTCTCCTCAAGCAGCTAGCAACTAAAATATAATTTCATTGGTGCCAACGTTTTTCATGAAGAATAGAGAGAATGAGTATGTAAATGCACTTGGGTGAGGGAAAGCAGGAGGACAGGGACACAAGGGAAAGGCTCACCAGGCAATATTTAAATTGCCTAATTCAGTGAAAAGTGGCCTAGTGGACAATGCACAATAGTTTATGGAGCAGGGGGGCAGCCAGCCCATGGGGGGAAATCACTCACAGAGGCAAATGCAAACATAGAAGGACAAGGAACACAATAATTTAAGAAATTGTCAACAGTTAAGAAAGTTTACTCTGTTCCAGGTGTACATTACAAGGGAAAAGACATGGTTGAAAAAAGATGGTAAAATTAGGTGTTCAATCATGGAGCAAGCCTTCCTTCAATTTTTGTGAATCATGAGGGAAGTTTAAAAATATAGGTCTACATATCACACATGAAAAATTTTTAGAAGTTAGAAATCAAGTTTTTAAAAAAGCTTGAACACAATTTTCTTTTTTTACTGTGACTTATAATACCTCAAAATGACTAGGAAGGCCTGTTTCTAGGATTTCTTGGGAATTCATGCCAGAATGTGACAGTGAGAGAAAGCAGGCCTATGGCCTATTGTCCACCAGTCCTCTTTTCCCACCTGTCTGTATCCGATACCAGGAGAGCCTCCCTCTCTCTCTCTCTCTCTCTCTCTCTCTCTCTCTCTCTCACACACACACACACACACAGTTACAGAAACCCCAGCATGTTCATCCAAGCTCTAAGCTCACACTCCTACCCTAAAGGCTAAACTTTGGTTACTCAGAGGGGACGGGGATGCACACATAGGGAATTAGAGACCCAGCTACACAGAGCATGGTCTGACGCAGCTTTCTATAAGTTACTCAGGAGTTCTGGGACTCACACATGTACAATGGTGTCTGTTGTCAAGAACTGACTCAGGTCAGGCCTACCTAGACCATGGAAACAGGTAGCCATTTAGCACGAAATCCTAAAGGAAGACCTGAAAAGTGAGGGTTGTAGGAATCAGTTCTGAAGCTGAGCATATGTCCTTGACCACAGAGACTGCCTTCCCACAGGGGAGGGTACAGCTAGGGGCGAGCCACATGGTATCCTTTAAGTCATGAAGGTAGGGATGTCCTTGCTTGGATCTAATACTGAGAACTTTACAGGCGAGGCATAAGATTGGGCCTTTGTGCATCCTAAAGACACAAAGACACTAAAGGCTTTTCAGTAGTAAGTGTCTTAGATAACATTTTTATTGTTTGTATAAGTACAAATTATGAATAACACAGGTAGGAAAATTTTCTTTTCAAGGTACAGTAATGTTATAACTTCCTTGGAAAGGACTCATTCACTAAAGTGCTCCACAATAGATCACTAGAATTGGCAAACTACATAATTAAAATACACATTGCTATTTATCACAGGTAATGCTTTATTGTCTAAAACAAAAACCCTCAATAACCAGGCCAAGCTGTGTGGATTTAATCCTGATAATGTTCACTCCAAGCACTGAGAGTAATAGTCTTCCCACAAGGAGGTTTGTAAATGTCTAGGCTACACCTCGCAGACCCCTTGGAGGGACAGGAGGAAGAAGAGATAGAGTTCAAAGATGCAGCTAGGGGACTGAATCTAGGCAGCCTGGTTTTTAAACAATCCAACCCTATTTTTCGGCATTTGTTCTTTAAGTAGGTAGGGACTATCCAGAAATCCTCTAGCAAAGCCAAATTTTTTGCTTTAAAATTGTTCACCCACACAATGACTCATACAATATAAAAATATAAGAATTGTGTTGAAATAGAGTAGAATTTAAATCTCAAAAAAGAAAATGTCAAACCCACAGTAGTGGATAGTGCAGTGTGCAGTACAGGTCCCCTCCCCCTTTGGAACAGAAGCCTGCATTTCCCCAGCTGGTTGGCGGTTAAGTCCGTCTCTGGAAATTGCCCTTTTCAGAAGACAACTGCCTCTTTCAGGATTATACCTCCTTCCCAGGGGGAGTCAATGTCGGTTCCCTTAGAAAGCTCCCACCTCCTTGTCTCAATGCATGGTAGCCATGCAGGGGCTCCTCAGCAGCAGAGGTGATAGCTTCTCAGTGTCCCCTCTCCCTGCGAGCCCTGCTGTCCTTGCTCCTCCACAGGTATTGATCCTAAGACTCTCCCCACTAAATGCCCTGAGCTTGAACTTTCCTCTCAGAGTCTGCTTTCTGGAGAACAGGACCAGAGACATATATTGGCCTCAGCAGCACTTAAAACTGATATCTTGAGATATCTTGAGAAGCAGGAAAAATCCCATTTTATTTTATTGACTTTTTAATTTTATTTTTTATTACCATTTATCCCTCTTACAAACACCCCTCCCTCCCACCCCTGCAATCACCACACTGTTGTCCAGGTCTATGAGTCCTTCTTCCTTTTTGCTCCATCTCTCCACCCCCTACCCTCCCCCGCATAGCTGTTACCCTGCTCTCTGTCTACGAGTCTGTCTCTGTTTTGCTTGTTAGTTCAGTTTGTTTATTAGATTCCACATATGAGTGAAATCATATGGTATTTGTCTTTCTCTGACTGGCTTATTTCACTTAGCAAATGTTCTCCAGATTCATCCATACTGTTGCAAAGGGTAAAACTTTCTTCCTTTTTATGGTAGAATAGCATTCCATTGTGTAAATGCCCCACAGTTGTTTTATCCACGCATCTACTGATGGACACTTGGGCTGCTTCCCTATCGTGGCAAATGTAAATAACGCTACAATGAACATGTGGGTGCTTAAGTTCTTCTGAATTAGTGTTTTGAGTTTCTTTGGATATATTCCCAGAAGTAGGATTGCTGGGTCAAAGGGCCAATTCCATATTTAAATTTTTGAGGTATCTCCATAGTGCTTTCCATAGTGGCTGCCCCAGTCTGCATTCCCACCAACACTGCAAAAGTTTTCCCTTTCAAGATCACATATGACACCAATGCCCCATCTTTTCCTTAACTTGTAGTTCTGGGAAGGAACAATTTTACCTTTATAAGGAAAAATTAACTTTTTTAGACTTTTTATTGATGCCAAAGGTCAAAGAGACCTGTCCTCCACTACCTTTCTTAGAACACTGCCTTGAAACACCTGGCGATAACCCCTTTCTCTGTCCCTTTAGTGCGCATGTCCAGTAGTCCCACCTTATCAGTTTCACTTTCTACCTCTTAAAAACAGTCAACCATGGTCTGGAAATATCACAGAGAAAATTCTGGAATTAAATAATTCCTAAGTTTTAAATTGCAGCTGGTTCTGAGTAGTGTGAAGAAATCTTGAACGGTTGTGTTCCATCCCACCCAGGACATGAATCATCCTTGTACAAAGCATCCACTCTGTGTGTGCTTACTGTCCCATCAGCCACTGAGCCTTCTCGATTATCTTCTCCATTGTCACAGTGTTGCGGTGCTGGTGCTCAACTAACCCTTCTTCTACTTAATAACAGTCCCAAAGCCATTCATAAACTTTCATTGTAGTATATTGTCATAAAAATTCTATTTTTTCTATTGCATTATTAGTTATTGTTGTTAATATCTTACTGTGCTTAACTTATAAATTAAACCCTGTCATAGATATGTATATAGAAAAAATATGGATATATACAATTTGGTACTATCCTTGGTTTCAGGCATCCACTGGGGGTCTACAGTAAATCTTTTTAAAGGATAAATAAACCAATGTTTCCACTCAGGAAAGCTTTCTTTAAAAAAGCTGGAGTGTCATCTCTTTGAAATGTAAACATCAGGGAAGCTGGAGCTGCTGTATCCTAGTCATCAGAAGTTGAGCCTGAGGCCTTGTCCGTAGCTGTAACCAGCTGCTTGTCATAGAGGTACAGAAGTTTTATTCTTTCTTCTGATAAAAGCGGTTAGCTAACCCAGCTGGCTAGCCCATTTACCAGGTGAACTTGAGATAAACTATGAAAGAATATAGAGCAGGCAGTTTGGTCAAGTCTTTTTCCAAGAAGAAAAATCACTGTTAACCTTGAGAACATGTATGTAATGGATTATATCTGTGATGGTATACAAAGGATGGGATGCCTTCCTGTCTTTCTACAAATCATTAGCAGGTTACCGCTGATGCACACCCCAGTCTGATTTAATGTTTATTCAGTAGTCATGTGTTTTCTTTATTTTCTGTATTTGTGGAAAGGCTATTCTAGGTTGAGAGATTTTATTTTTAATTTTTCCCCAACACAATGAACAAGTTTGTGTCACAAGTAAAAGTGTACAACAAAGCAATGGTACATCGGTGCTCAAGGTGCTGATGCCAGTGGTCTCCCTGTCACTCAGGCATTCCCATGGAAAAAGTTAGACAGATGGCCAGACTTGGGCTCTCAAATCCTTGTTTGAATGGGAGAGCTCTGGGCAATAATCACACAACACTACAGAGTTTGAAACCCCCATCCCTGTGTGGACCCTGGGTATTAATGAGCTGACTCGAGGCATGTGTGGCCTACAAGTAGGTGGCCTGGTCCCCAACCAGTCTTCCATGGTCTACTGTCCCCCACACAGCATTCATTACTACTTTTGAAAGCATCATTAATTCTTAGAAATTCTGATGACAACTTTGGACATCCTACTCAGAAAAGTATATATCTTCTTAAAGTCAAATCTTTGCACGCAAGTTTAGGAAAGTTGTGGACCTCCTGGACCTCTTTTCTCCAGTAATCATTAGAATTAAATATTTCCTAATACTGTATGATTTTCAGCTGGAACATATTCAGTAAATATTGGCTAAATACTAGTCTTCCTTGCAGAAATGAATGATGCCTGTGATGAGAATTACAAAGTAAGTATGTTTTCTCTTGTTTCCTATGAAAAACTGAGTTTCTACTGGAAAAGAGTCATAGGCTATACTGGAATTTTTATTTTGATAGGGGATCTCGAGAGACAAAGATTTTAGTTGTATTTATAGTTGAAAGGCTTATGTGACTAATGCATGTGGAAAGCTGTTATTCCAGGAACTGGAGTGGGATGCATGACCTGCATGACTCCAGAAAGTCAATAAGCAATTCAACCTTTGTGCTCCAGGGCGTCTGCAAGCAATGAAGAGGATATCTGAGCCATCGCCTTCCAGGGAGGGAACATCCACATCCATGGTGATGCAGATAAAGAATTGTTGGTCAGTAGATTTAGAAATAATAGGAAAATGGCCACTCTTATCTGAATAATCTTTTCCCAAACTCCTTACCTACCCTTTTCCTCTCCTTATAAAAAGGTCGACTTGAGAGGAGATGTTAAGACGGTTTTCAGAACACGTAACTGGTATCTTCTCAGACAGCCAGCATGTGAATAAAGTCCACATAAAGATTCAATCCTTGTCTCTACTTATGGGTTCTGGTAGTGACAGGCAGCACAAATGCATTTTTCCAATTTCATTATCACTTTACTGAGCTTCTAGAAAGGGCCCTCTCTCTATACACAACTACGCTTTAAGGGCGGAAATAAAAAGTAGGTAAGAACATAAACTCTGGAGTCAGATTGCCTGGGTTTCCAATAAACCTCTGTGCCTCAGTTATTTTTTTTTCTTTCCTTACTCAAGGACTTTTTTTTTTTCAATTGCTTTCTAGAGAGAGAGGAAGGGAGAAACATCCTGTGAGAAAGAAACATTATCACTTGTCTCCTTTATGTGTCTGGATAGGAAATCCCATACACAGGAACAGGGATTGTATGTGCCCTGACTGGTAATCGAACCTACAACCTAAGTATGTACCCTGGCCAATAATTGAACCTGCAACTTTTCGATTATGGGACAATGACCTGACCAACTAAGCCACACCAGCCAGGATTCAGTTCTTTATTTTTTTTTAAAGATAATAAGAGGATCTATTTCATTTGCTTCTAAATTTGTGACTAAATTTGATAGATTGAGAAAGAAAAATAAGTCCTGATGCTGAGGTTGTGACTGATGTGAGAATTAAAATAATATAACTAGGGAGTGATTAAAGAACAAAGTTCATATTGATACTTACTCTTCTCTTTATTCCTCCTCTACCATCCCCCCCCCAAATCATGTTTTGAATTTTTGGTTTTCTATTGAAAAATTGTTTTGAGAACTATAATCACTACAAATTTAAATAAGTCAATCAGAGAAAGATAAATATTTTATGATTTCACTTATATGTGAAATCTAAAGAGCAAAATAAAAGAACAAAAAAAACACTTGTCAATACAGAGAACAGACTGATGACTGACAGAAGGGAGGAGGGGTTGGGGTACTGGGTGAAAGAGGTGAGGAGATTAAGAAATACACATTGGTAGTTACAAAATAGTCATGGGGCTGTAAAGCACAGCATAGGGAATATAGTCATAATATTGTAGTAACTATATCTGGTGCCAGGTGGGTACTGGAAATATCAGGGGGAACACTTTGTAAACCATATGATTATCTAACCAGTAAGCTGTAAACCTGACACCAATGCAAAATAATATTGCAAGAAAACTGTAATTGAAAAATAAAAAAGTAAAAATATAATCACTATAAATTTGAATGGCTACTATTCTTCTTTTCACACATTTGTCATGAATGCGAAAATCCCTATCATTCAGCCCACTATTTGTGAGCTGTTTGGAAATGTATATAATGACTTAATGCAGTTTCAGGTGTTTATTTTACAATTTGGCTAGGCAGCCAGAAAGCAAAAATTTATTTTTTCTACTTCATTACCACTGCAGGCACCAAAAGGGATGTGCTAAATTGCTTTTCTTTTGCAGAATGTCCCACGGGCTCAAACCTACAAGTCCTGCCCACCACTAACAGTGATAACTTTTCACAGCCAAAATAATCAAGGTGGATTTGTTACAGGGGAGCTCAATTTCATACTTTTTTCTTCTGCTTCTGTAAACTCAGTCTTTTGGACTGACTATCAAGAAAAGAGAGTCATCCTCTTTGTGACTATATTTGACCTGAAGATAAAAGTTTAATGACCTCTGTTACATACGTAACTGTAGGATATTAGACTACTCTCTCATAAATATTGGTAACATCCACAAAGCCAGTATGCTATGTTGTTGCCTTTATTACTTCCAGAAATGACCTTCAAATTAACTGCATCTTACCCTGATTCCTATTTTAAATTGTTTGCTCACACTCTTTCCGATACTTAGAATTATTTTTCTCCATATAAATTTGAACAAATTGTATTTCTGGATCTAGACTTTATTAAAGTTCCATCTCTCCCACAAAACCTTCTGGGTCCACTCAAATTTGAAATTATATCACTTTCCTGTCTACAGCATTCCTTGTAATATTTATCTAATGTTTATGACTTGCTACCTGGGAAAAATCACAACTGGCTGTCTTATGTGCAAGTGGATCAGCTGGATTTTTCCAAATCAGATTGTCAACTCTTCCAAGACAGAATCAGGCCTTGCACTGTGTGTATATGCCACAGACCACTAGTACTGTAGATGGGATGCATGAGCAGGGTCTTGTCGTGATGAAGCTGCCTATCACCAGTTGCCCACAGCTGTGGCCTTCTGAATCATCCAAACAGATTCCATGGAAGAATGTTCAAGCTTAACGCAAAATTTAATGCAGATTTGTTGCTCTGCTCACTCAGTCATTTTGAATGTGACAGTCACACAGAACACAAGCTCATTCAACAGCATCTACCTGCCCTCCACTGACTAGTACAGTGAAGTCGTCACTGTTCACACATGGGCATTCCAGTCCACTCTCCTTGGCTGCCAGGTTACATCAATTTCAGTGTCACGCAAATCATTTTCGTTATATTAACAATGACTGGACATTTTCTGGACTGATCTATTTGTTTTCTTTCTTGTCTGTTGTTCGTTTGTTTATTTGCTCTGTGAAATGCTGCCCTTCGGAAGGTGGGGCCCTGTCAATTGCACAGATAACCCTGGCCCTGACCCTGAGGTTGCAGTCTCATTTGTCCCTCCCCCACAAGACTTTGTGTATGGTTATGGAAATGTAGGCTTAAAATGATCATTTTTCCATTTGATAATTTTGTAGCATCCCTCTTTATCCTTATTAATGCTTTTTGTCTTTGCCTTACGGTTTGTTTTGTCTGATAACAACACAAAAACAAAGCATTTTTACTTGTTTTGTTTTGCCTGGTTATGAGATTAACATTCTTAAAGTTTTTTCTTCTTAATTTTTATTGAGCTGGTGTATTAACAAAGACATTCAATATTTTCCTTTCCACTTCAGACAGATATGTACTTGATAAATGCAACAACTTGTATTTGCATTTGAAAAGATATTCTTTTTCTACTTTATTTCTGCAATGTGGCTTCCTAAAGAATCAACTAATATAAAGACATAATTTATTACTCTGTAACTATAAAATATCTCAAAGTTTTCACAAAGGAAAAAAATAGTCCTTGCACATTCTGTTTTATTTCCAAGAGCTGGGAAATTATCATTAATGTCATTTGTAACAAGAAACATCTAAACAAACTGACAATTTTTCTTAGATACATCAGAAAACTAAGTTATGGAACAAATTGCCACCCAAAATATGGAGACACAAGTTCATCCCCAGGATGACAACCAAAATGTACTTAAATGAAGCAGAAGTTACTAGAAGCATAAACTGGTAACTCTTACATGGTAATTCCGATAAACTGATGGAGGCTAAGTGTGCCTGCATGAGTGTGGATGTCTCCTGGGGACCACAGTACTAGGGGGTCCCACACACTTTGTATGCTTTACCTCCAAGAACCACACCCAGTTATCACAGTGCAGATCCATGAAAGAGAATATCCTTGGGTTTGGGAAGGGGAGGAGACGAGTAACCTTGTTAAATACGACCTGAGCATGCTTTATGACAAATGCCTACCTTTCAGGAGGAAAAAAAAAGTCTGCTGAAGTCATATGCCAGTTGATGAAATGGTATGTAATCATAGCAATCGTTGCAGAAAAATATTTGACAAAATTCAACACTTGTTCAAGGTAAAAACTCTTAGCAAACTAGGAAAGAGAGAAACTTCCTCAGCTGGATACAAAACATCCATAAAAACCCTACAACTAACATCTAGCTTCCCAGAGAGAGAATGGACACTTTTCCTCTAAGCTCAGGAACAAGGAAAGAATGACTTTTTGCACACTCATTCCTGTTCAGTTTAGTCTCAATGGGTCAGGAAGACAAAGAAATTATAGAAAGGTAAAAAGATTACAAAGGAAGCAATAAAACTGTTTTTATCTGCAGATGATATAACATCAATGTAGAAAAATTTAAAAACTATAAAAAATCTTTTTGGAAATAAAGTGAATAAATATATCAAGGTCTCAGGATATAAGATTAATGCACAAAAGTTAGTTGCTTTCTTAGAATATAGCAATAAACAACTGGAATTTAAAAGTTTTAAATTATATCATATAAATAGCACAAAATAACAGAAATACTTAGTTATAAATCTAACAAAATATGGGTAGGTTCCACATAGAGACATTTAAAACACTGATTAAATGAATAAAAGTATTAAAAGTGGTGATTTAATGGCATATTCAATATTAAGATGTCAAATTTTTGTGATATTCAACAGAATCACAAAAATATCCCAGTAGGCTATTTTATAGATATCAATAAATTTATTCTAAAGTGTTCATGAAAAATAAAAAAAACCTAGAATACCCAACACAATACTGAAGAAGAACAAATTTGGAGGATTCAATTTCTAGACTCATGTAAGTTTTCATAATCAAGACAGAGTAGTATTGCCAAAAAATATAAATAAATGGGACAGAATAGACCCCAGAAACACACTGACATGAATGTGGTCAACTGATTCTTGACAAAGTTAACAATTAACTTAATGTCAAAAGTACAGTCCTTCTAAAAAAACAGTGTTGTAATTACAGACTTCCAAATATAAAAACATGAACCTAGACACACACCTTACACCACTGACGAAAGAAAGAAAGAAAGAAAGAAAGAAAGAAAGAAAGAAAGAAAGAAAGAAAGAAAGAAAGAAAAGAAATCAAATTGGACTACAAACCTAAATCTAAAATAGAAAATGATAAAACTTCTGGAAGAAAATATAGGATAATATCTTTATAAACATAGATTTGGTATTTATACACAACACCAAAAGTATGATTACGAAGGAAAAAAATTGTAAATTGGAATCTTTTAAAACTTAAGACTTGTGCTTTGAGGGCAAAAAAGGAGAATTAAGACTCTTAATCAACTGGGTGGGAGAAAATAATTACAACACATATATTATAAGGAACTTGCATAAAAAAAAGAAGACTACCTAAAACCCAACATTTGAAATCAAACAACCCAAATAAAATATGGGCAAAAGATATGAGCAGACAAAAAAGATATACGGATGGCAAGTAAGTATATAAAAAGATGCTCAACATCAGTCGTCATTGAAAAAATCAAAATGAAAACAATGCGACACCATAATTCCTAGGAGTAATATGCAGCAACAAGAACCTTGACTCATTGCTGGTGGCCATGCAAAAAGCCTCTTTGACAGACAGTTTAGCAGTTCCTTACAAGGCTGAACATAGTCTTACACTGTGACTCAGCAATTGTGCTCCTAGATATGTATCCAATTGATAAGGAAATTTATGTCACCACACAAAAACCAGCACATAAATATTTACAACAAATTTACAGCTGATCACTAAATTTACAGAATCACTAAAAACTGGGGAAAAAAAGCAACCTTCAATATATGAATAAGGAAACAAAATGTGCTAATATTCATAAATTAGTGTATTGCAATGATAATAAATAAGCTACTAAAACCATAAAAAGACATGGAGTAACCTTCACTGCATATTTCTAAGTGAGAAGTACCAGTATCGAAAGGTTATATATTGCATGATTCCACTAACATTCATTTTTATGGGGAAAAAAACTATAGATTTGATAATGTGGAAGAGGAACAAACTCAAGGTTCTTCTAGCTGTTCTGATGATCAAATAGACATGAAACACATAAAAACAAGAAAATTATCAAATTTAATACAGACACACGTATGGGAACCTCACATACATGATAGGTTGAGAGCCCACCTGCAGGAGAAGTTCAGAAATAGAAAGAGAGATTGAGGTATGACGTAATGCACTTCTGGGCTTCAGAAGGTCCTTGCATGGTGATAAGAAGTGCGGATGTTTAGTAAATACATTTTCTCTGCTGTATATAGGTGGGTCAAAAAGTTATCACTGATAACCTCTTATTATGGGCCAGGCCCTAATTCAAGTTGTTCTAGGGAGTTAAAGGGAGGGGCAGAAGTTTCTCTGAGGCTTCTGCTAAAGTTGCCTTTGGCTCAAAACAATTTGCATACCACAAAGGCACATCTTGAGGTGACTCATTTTGGACCCCCACAATAAATAGTGCAGTGATCCTCAGGGACTGTCAGGTGAAGCACAGGGGAGATTTTAGGGGTGGAAACCTATTCTGTATGATACTATAGTGGTAGTTAAATGACACTACGCATTTATCCAAACCCACAGAACTTTACAGCTTGAAAGGGAATCTATTCCCTATTTCAGTAAATACATTACAGGCCAATCCAAGAGACAATGTAGAAGCACTTTGTCTCTTGTTTTAATTTTGATTTTTTTAATGACGACTGATGTTGAACACCTTTTTATATATTTATTTGCCATCCATATATCATTTTGGTCTGCTCATATCTTTTGCCCGTATTTTATTTGGGTTGTTTGTTTTCAAATGTTGGGTTTTAGGTAGTCTTAATATATGCTAGCAAGATCAAGAATTCCAGCCCCTTAGCAAAATACAGTTCAATGAAATCAAGCCATTTAACCAACTCTTTCTAAAGGTGAAGCATTTGTTGGTGCATACAGAATTGGTAATTGTACACCTAAGTAGCCATTTTGTTCGGTGAACATCTGTTTGCAGATCCAAATGGGCTGGTTAATGGAAAGAGGGCCTAGAAATGATAGCATCTGTCTTTTCAAGATTTACCTTTGATACTTAACATGCAATGCACAAGCTTCCACTGCCACCTAAGCATAATTTCTATGCCCTGAAAACATTCTGTTTTAAAACTCGAGAAAGGATAATCACATGTATTTATGAGCAGCTACTATACTCTCATCCCTCAGGAAGGTGTCTATGAATAAATAATGTAGAAATATGAGACACGATCCATACTCTTTCCAGGTTTATGTATATAATACATTTAGAAAGATAAAACTAGATAGCTAAATCAAAATTGAAGAGTTCAAAACATAGCTGTTGCAAGGGACTCTGAGAACAAAGGACAGGGAATGACAAGTTAGAAGAGCTGTGCGTAAGTGCCCAGTACAACAGGGAAAGGCAAAATGAACTTTAGCTAATCAATCTCTCTGAGTGTTGTTTCCACTTGGATATAAAAGAAATAATGTTACTACTACATACCTTATTGGGCTCCATTGTGAAATACCCGTTGAGCATCAAGGCATTAAGTAGCAAGACCATGAAGTTGGAATCACCCACTCTTATGACCTTCAGATACATAAATCTCCTATTTGTATCCATGAGGCCCCTATTGTGTCCCCTGAGCTGTCGTGGAGACAGGAGCATTCCAGGGAGAGTCACAGGTGGGTGGGGGCCACACCACCTTTACTTTCCAAAGGGAAGAGGTCCTTGTCTGTTTTCCTCACTGTCTTCTCCTCTTGACATTGTCTTTCTTTCACAAAGCAGAGTGTTTAACCTTAATGAGGTCAAGCTTATCAACTCGTGCTTTTATTTGCTGTGACTTTTGTGTTGTATCTGAAAAGTCATGGTGAGACCCAAGGGGATTGAGGTTTTCTCCTATGTTATCTTATAGGAGTTCTATAGTTTTGCATTTTACATTTAGGTCTCTCATTCATTTTGAGTTAATATTTGTGAAGCATGTAGGGTCTAAGTCTAGGTGGTTGTTTTGTTTGTTTGTTTAATTTATTTTTAGACAGAGGGGAAGGGAGGGCGAAAGAGAGGGAGAGAAACATCAGTGTGTGGTTGCCTCTCACATGTCTCCTTACTGGGGATCTGGCCTTCAACCCAGGCATGTGTCCTGAATGGGAATTGAACCAGTGACCCTTTGGTTTTGCAGACTAGTGCTCAATCTACTGAACCACACCAACCAGGGCAATTCTTTTTTTTTTTTTTTTTCTCACATGGATATCCAGTTGTTTCATTCTCTTTACTTTTTCTCATTATTTAATACTTTAATACTTATTATTATGAGGCACCAAATAAGCACTTACAGTCATCATCTTATTTAATTATGACAACAATTCTATGTGGTAGGCACTGTTATTATCCCCATTTTTACAAATAAGGAAGCTATATATTTTACTTTTAAAACAAATACAGAGTGCTAGTTAGCGCTAGAAAGTATACTAAGCACTTTAGAAATATTGACTTACCCCCCGCCCCCCACAAGACAACCCTCTGGGATAGGGACCATGATTACCCACAAGTTTCGGATGAAGAAACTGAGGGGTAGGGGGTTACTACTTCACACAGATGATAATGCGTGTTACTGGTGGTGCAGGACTTTAAGGCAAGGCACTCTGGTCACAGACCAGCACTTAACAATGGCTCAGTAACTTGTCTAAGCATGCACAGATGGTCACTGACAAACAAGATTTAAAAATCCAAGGTCTCACTGCAACATCACTATTAGACTCAAGTAAGAGGAACCTATGTCCTGGGTCCAGCGCTTTAGAGGGTCGCTCTCTGGTCCTCCTCTCACCAAGCCCCCTGACAATGCACTTGGACCCAACCTCCTTTCAGAACAATACTAGTAGCAACTAGCACCAAGAACTGCCATTTCCAGGCCAACCACAGCTGCTTCCACTGCTTGGGTGTCTCTTGAGAGCTTCCTGCACTATTAGATGTCTGCAAGGAATCCAGACAGAAATTGGACATGCAGCCTCAGGACTTCCACGCATGCCTACAAGAGATGCCTCACAATTCAGGACACACACCCAGGAGTGAGAAGGAAAAAGAGTGAGCCCTGGTCCAGAGGCCAGTAGGCCCCTCTTTCCATGTGCTGCCAAGTTTCAATGAAAACTCCAAAGATTTTGAGCATTCAAATCTGAATATGGCCTTCCAGGTCATTATGAAGAATGTTTACGAAGGTAAGGAGACCTAGCATATTGCATTCAGCTTTTTAATTTTGTAACATTCATCTCTTTAGTTATGTGTCCTCCATTTGAACTCCTGCCTGGACCCCACAAATGTTAGGAGTGGACCTGCCAGTCTAATTCCAATAAACATTCATTTATAACACTTCTGCTATTCTGCTTCTTCCACACTATTTCACAACGTATTTGTAAATTTTTTGGCAATGAAATGCCCTTCCTACAAATTTATGTGATGCTGTATATCGTGGACTTTCCTAGATATTCTACTGTGTTTAACAATCCATCTTTTTCAAAAAATTTTAGTAACAGTAAGGAAAAAGAATATCATTTGATCTGAAAAATGCTTACAATTGCAACAAAATCTAACTTCAGAGAAAAATCAATATTACATTAGCTCACAGTTTGGAAAGAATATATGAAGGAGTCAAACATATGAAGACTAGCCACAAAGAATACAGAAGAAAGAACAAATGCACAAGGTCAAACTTTCTTATTAGAGAGAGAATTCCCAATAAGAAATAATCTTTTCATTACAAGTTAATATACCTCCATTTTGAAAAATGGGCTTTGATAGACCTCGTCCCACATGAGTAAAAATGATGTTCATAGTCAACCCAGTAGACGAAAGCCATACAATTTGGGAAAGGAAAGAGTGATTATCGTAAAAGGTCAAAACTTTTAGTATTCATTTAAAAGCATTCTTTCTATGTGATGATTTTTAATAGCTTTTCTATTTGAAGATTTTTTATGTTATGAATGTGAAATGGGAGTGCTGGTCATATCTAGTTCTTCTAAAATCTGTTGCAAATTTTATATGAGGGCAAACTAGAATGCTAAACCACGGTTCAGCTTCTTCTCTCCTTACAGTCTACTTTCTGGTCATGCGGCGATTTCATGGTCCACTTCAACCGCCTAGTTCAAGATGCTGAGACTTGACATTGAACAATACCTGTCTTCCTAAATCTCAGTCTTTGCTACACAAATCATTGCTTATCTCCATTCTAAAGGCAAAGTCCAGGTTACTGAGTTAGAGAGTGGTCCCTGGACCTGTGCCCACTGATTTCAATTTTGTTTTTATAATCACATTCATTAAACTGAACAGCTTTCTCATGAATCCAACATTAACGCTCCAGTGATGGATTCCAAAGCCATCTTGGAATAAGTTTGACACAAAGATCAGAGAAGTAGAAAGCAGATAATGTTCATTCCTTTATTTTCTCAATTCAGTTCTTGCAAACAACAGCATCTTAAATTCTAGTTCCCTGGAAATCATATCCAAATTTGGGTGCCGTAATGTTTCTTAATGTCCTGAATCACTAAATGTACTACTAATAGTAACAGCTAACACTTACGTAGAGATTGCTATCTGCTAGGCACTACTTAAGCACTTTAAATCATTTAAATATTGTAAGAACTCTATGACCTGGGTAGTACTATTCATTTTTACAAATGAGCTATTTCTTCCGTTGTCCAGTTATCAGCTCCTCCGCATTTAAATCAATTACATATTCATTCCACAAATGCTTATCGAATCCCTGCTCTGTGCATGGCACAGTTCTGCACACTCAGGGACAAACAACCTACAATCACATTCTCTTCCTTCACAGATGGTACAGTCTGGTCGGGAGACAGGCACATAAACCAACAGCCCAGGGTAAGTCCCCAAAAAATACATACGAGAGTACCTTAGGGTCACAAAGATGACCATGGAATCAGACCAGGAAAGTCGTGGATGACTCTTGTACAGGAAACACTTGAGCTGCATTTAGAAGGACCAAGTACAAGTCAAAGAAAAAAATGTTTGTGTGAGGGACAGTGTATGTGTGTCACAGATGACATTCCAGGCAGAGGAAATAATGCATGTAACAATTAGTTTGATTATTTTGGTTTGTAAGCAAATTTTTGACCTGTGGCAAAATGTAATTTTGATGATATGGAACTTTTAATCGAAAAGCATGTCAGGGTGGAGGAAAGGGGTGGGGTGGGAGGTGGGTTAATTAGCTGGTGGGTGAGACCAGCTTACTGCCCAGCAGCCATCTCAAAGATGTTCTTTTTGTCCATACTAATCTAGTTGATCATAAATTTCACTGTGAGACAAGAATACATCTTATAAGTTTACAAAAAAAAGTTAAGGTTATTAACTTAGTGATTATACACCCCAGAAATACAACTCTTAGAGAGAGTGATAAAGAAAGGGGAAGGGGATAGAAATAGATTCTAGAAAAAGATAGGAAGCTTTGCAATTATTTCTGAATTGGGCGCCACATAAAGCTTTTCCAAAGCACTCATCTCGGAGATTCCTGTTGAGAGTAAATTCTCTTCTCCAAACTGCTAGCTTCTTAGGATGTACTCGACTCTACTTTGAATAAATGTATTCTTTTCCTAATTACCTCTTGCTATGAAAAGCAGCTATAGATATGCCCCTACTGTTATACAGACAAAACATATTACTTTATTAAATAATTCACATTAATGTTTACTTAATCCAATGATGACCACGATTTTCCCTGCAAGAAAAGTAAAATTAGGATCTTTGCAATGAGAGAGACCTTGCCCCACTCACTCAGGCAAGTCAGGAGAATCTCGACCCCACAGTCCTCTCCATGAGCCCCCACAAAGCCCCTGGGAAGCCCTTATCTCACTCTCTCCCTTCCCCAGGCCTGGAGTCAGATCAGTCTCAAGTGTGAGTCAGGTATCCATTCCCTGTGACTCTCACTGTAGGAACACATTTTAAGTTCTGCAAAAGGAACTTCCAACCCAACGTGGGGCCGGAAAGCTGCCTACCCTGCCCATCACGACAGGGCCACCTGCAGGACAAGCACAGTTCTCCAGAGAAAGCTCTTCACCAGCTACCTCTCCTCTCTTGATCACTTTCAATCTTAGAACCAAATGGAGGGGTTCACAAGTCATAGAACAGTCTGGCCTCTGTTCTATTTGTAAAGTACCCGTGGGTGTCAGGGGTGGGTGTACCCGTGTGGTCTCACATGCACTTTTGTCTCCTCAAAATGTCTAAAGCTGAGCCAAGAAGAATGCCTTTCTAATATGTTATTACATAAGACTCTGACAGTAAATCCAAACATCATGAATTTAAACCTTTTAGAAATCTCTGACATTGATGGATTATTCAAGCAATACTAAAATCAGAAAAATATTTTCAGAAGGTGTCATTTAAATATCAACGCCAGGTTGTAGACCCCTTTTTTGTCACCAGGAGAATTAAATAATATCCAAAGTAATTGTTTAAGAACAATTGAATGAAAAATTTATAAGGCAAAAGCATGTATATAAAAGAATCATAGATCAGGATAAGATTTGAGTAATCATCTTTTTCCTCTTATTAAAATTTTGCTAAGACTGTCAGAAGAGTTTTGAATGAAGGGTAGTCTGTGTTATTTAAAGTAATCATAAGTCACCTAGCAGTGGTGCTGAAACAGTTAAATAGTGAAACGATAGTCATTAAGATGTTTAATAGTTTTACTGCTCCTAAATAGGAAGTATAATCTGATCTGAAAAATAGAGGCTCTTGCTTTTATAGATTAATCCTCCCTTTTGTGAATTCCTTGCAGGCAGATTGTTTTGGAGTTCAGAACTTTTATGATTTTAGAAAAGCAGTAAAGGGCATAGTTTGGGTGTTACGTTGTCCCCTGGGGGGATCTGGGGCAGTAGTATCCTCTAATCAAACTCATTCATATCCCTGCAACAAAACGTGTGACTGCTCACCAGCAGTGGGAGAAATAAAGGCATTAATAGATTCAGATCAGGTTGTTTCTGGTTTTTCCATGAAATCTTTTAATTTTATGAGACTATAGAGTCTAACACTATGGTTATAGGGTCATGAACTCACACCACCTTAAGATACAATTCTTAGCTAACTGACCATAAAACACAGAACACTTAAGTTAAAGAGATATAGTAATTCTCAGAGCCATGTAAACAGAAAATGAAGTCATTCTCCTGCAAGAAGTAACTACTTGCGCATTGGAAGGAATTCAAACCTCCTTGTCAGTAAAATTGAAAAAGACTGTTTCTCATAAAGGGAATATTAAACAAATGCGCAGAAACCCCTAGCAATAAAATAGCGAGGGACACACATTTAGCAATAAACCAAATCTAGAAAACCAAGGAAAACAATTTTCTTAACAACTTGGGGGAATGGACTTCTTCAATTTTCAGGCAAGAAGAAAGAATGAAATGTAAAATCATTAACCTGTTCCCCATGTTACCGTTTGGAAAGCATGAATATTTTAAAGCTAACTCTCTAGTAACCAGTATAGTGTCCTCAATTGTTAGTGAGGGTTGAGACAATCATCACTAAAGCCTGAGTTGAAGAATCTTTATATTTATTTGGATCAGGCAGAACTTTTCACAATTCAGCAGCTAAACTAATAGTGCCACACAAAATAGATTTGGTTGGCATAATTCTGTAAGGGGTGCTGCCCACTGTCCATGAAGACCTCCCGAATGCATGCACCTCTTGTTCATAGCATAAGGCGTGAGATAATATGTACAGTTACATAATCAATTAACAATAGAGCGACGGCTATGCTGCCCATTTCCAAAACAGACAGATGCTCAAAATAAAAGCACAGTTAGATAGACCTAAACGATGGGCATTAAATAAAAGGAAACATAAAACTGGGGGCGGAAAAATGTGGAGAAAGATAGTATTAGTTTTTCTCTAAGAAAACATAAAGTAATTGAGCATGAAAACTCACCCATAAGCTTCCAAGAATTCATGACAAAAGTGATGGCTGTAACTCTACGCTTTCAGTGAAATAAGGTCAAGTTCATTAACAGAATTTCCCTTATTTCATCACTAGTGTTATGAATTATTTGTATATAAAGTTATTTTCGGCATAAGACTTTTGCCTCCATCCTTTGAAATATTTATGAGCACTATATACAGATATAAGTTAAAAGAAGTCTATGAAGATTTTAAGCATTCCTCTTCTGTTTTTATTTTGCCAAAAAACTTAGGAAGTCATGTTTCAAAAAAAATAAATCTGAGATGCAGAGAGTTGAGATTGCTCGTCTAGATAGAATGTAAGGCTAATTGGTTAGAATTTTACTGCAATCAAGAAAATTCTATAAGGATGAGGCCATTTCTATGTTCCTGTGGTAAAGCACTTTATTAGGGGCTGTAAAATTTTGTATAATACAAACAATAGAAGCACTGAAAAAAACTACTTTCTGTGGTTCTTTTACGTCAAAATGATTTTAATGAAAGTGTTTTGTCCAATATGTGTAATGAAGAACAAGTTTCAAATGCACTTACATCATTGAACAGCCTTCATTCTTCCATGTTCCACTGCCCGAGTTTCTCAAGCGAGGGCACAAAACCCCCGCAAGATGCCCCAATACAAGTAGCAACAAGATAACCATGGAATATACTTAGAGTATACATTTTTCTGTGAGGCTTCAGAACAGTTAATTTGATATAAAAACAAGATACGTTATAAAGTAGAATGAAAAAGCTGCATGGTGTTTTAAAGTAGTATTCTAGACTCCAGCGGATGGCTGCGCCTTGCCTGCGGGAACTCGGCACCTTCGTAGCAGGCGGCGGCCTCGAGGACCGACTCAGGAGAACCTGGGGCCTTCGCATCCCGGCGCAGCGTCCTTTCCTCCACCCCCGCCCAGAGGAAATAAAAACGATTAATGTTACCTTTTATTAGAAACTGTAGGTTAAGGATAAACGGAAAACTGCTATTTTTACTGCCGTTAACCTACAGTCGAAGGGAAAGCAAGAACTGTCTTGCAGCCCACTTTCTGAGCTGCGTGGTTTGCCTAAGCTCCCCGGGTGCGCATGTCCTGGAAAAGGCCCTGCTCCCGGAACTCCTGGGATCACACTTTGTTTTTCGCTAAAGAAATAAAGAACTTAGGCAGACAAAATTTAAGATGCACGACGCTCCACCGTATGGTCTTCGAGGACAAGGAGTCTATCTAAGTTTTCTGTTTTGTCGAGACCAACACAGTGTCTGAGCTCCGAGGAGTGTTCTTTACAGTGAACTTCTCTTCACTTCTCTGTATTTAAGTATCCCAAGCCCCCAAGACACGTGAGTGCATTTTCAAACTTTTCACTAAACAAACGCTCACACGGAGATCTTCAATTTCAATGATTTTGTTCCGCACTGTTTTTTCAAATCAGATGTTTCTGACACTCCACTGCTTTGGAACGCAGCTGCAGGGGCTTGCAACAGTGCAGGGTCTGCGGGTGGTCCCAGAATTTCCTTGTCAGAGAGGCTTAGGGGTGACAATCTGGTCAGACAGACGGGGAGATGGGGGCCTGGGAGGAAAGTCTTGAAGGCGCACCCTGAGCAGGCACATTGTTCTGTTCTATTTCTTAGAAAACCATTTACATTTTTAGTACTTTGGTATATAATTATAATAGAGAGGGTTTTTTTTAAATAAGAATTTATTCTAAAAAACCAGTGATGTAGAAGAAAAGTGTTATGAAGGAAGCTTAAATAGAATAAAATGTTAATTTTTGCTAAAAAATTTAAACTTTTAAAATTGGAACAATACACCAGTTATACTTAACAATACCAAACTTTTAAGCAAAAATTTTCTAAGTAAAAGTAAATTTTCGTTTTCTTAATTGAAAGCCTTCTTAAAGATGGTTTTAAAAATAAAACTATTCACAATTCTAGCACTCATCGTCTTGTTGCCAATACGCGTATATCGAGGAATGTGCATTGTTTTTATACTTACATATATGCTAATTTAAGAGTGATGTGAACTGCTTAATATTGTGAAATAACCCGTAGCTCCTATGTACAGTGGCCATAAATACTGTGCTAAATTGTAAGTAATCATAAACTGGAATGCAAAGAGAAGCAAAAAAATAGTCACTCCGCACTACTGTGAAAGTATCCTTAGTATGCAAGAATCGTTTGCACTCAGGCTCTTAGAGAAATAATTTGACAGAGTAATTAATCTGTCTTTTCTCCTAGGCAAGCATTTCTGCCTCTCCCATCATCCTTGACCTCCAAAACAATGTGCTGTTAGCGTCAGCAGTGGCACAGGCCCTGGGCCTTCGCAGCCCTAACGCTACCATCTTATTCCAAGGACACAAGGCAAATGACTTAGACACACTCTGCCTGAATAGGGTTATTCACAGGAGCCTGGCACTCGAACACCTCTCATCCCATTCTAAAGGTATCTATACATTTTCTTTCACGGGATATTGGAGTCTTGCCGAACACAGAATATCTATCTATCATCTATCTATCTATCTATCTATCTATCTATCTATCTATTTCCCCCCCCCAGGGCTGCCCTTCCTATTGCAGGCCTTCCAGAATTCCTGAGCTGAACTGAGCTCAACACCAGTGGCACTGCCAATCATTGGGACAGCCACACGGACTCCCACAGGTTTTCTCAGCACTCCCACTGGGCTCTATAGCCCCAATGGAAATCACTGTCCTACGGTGCATCAAGTCAGAGCTAAGGACTATGAACATTTAGACATTAATTCTAATGTGGGTTCATCTAAACTTCAGCTGTGAGGCACAGCATTTGAGTTACAGTTCTAAGAATGGCAGAGACAGTTATTCATACTTCTGTACCACAAAGTGGCTGTTGGTGGTCAGTGTAGTGGCTGATTCCCTCTAACCAAGCAGAACTTCACTCTCAGTGGGACTACAAAATGCCAATGATTCACTATTGACATTGAATCATTGTTTTTATTGCTTCACCAACTTATAGATGTTCACTACCACGAAGTCACGTAGATTCAGGATGGCAGGAGTGTTCAATGCATGTGCCATGACTCTGCCCACGGAAGATGTGACAAACTGCAGTCCCAGCACACCTTCCTGCTAAGCAATATGGGCTCTCTCTGTTCTCAGGCCCACCTTCCAAGCACCCAGAACTAGGTGAGATAAGTAGAACATGAAATGACATTGGTTTGCCATTCTTCATGTGGATGAAGATTAATAAACTATTAATGAGGCACTAATATAAATAAATAGTATTGTTAAATTCACTCGTTAGGTCTTGAACATCTTTACAAGAAATGCTACTACAGGCATTCTGGAATCACTACAGTGTGAATAAAGAGCAACAGCATGAAGGGCTTTATTCTCTGACAGAAACAGAGTGAAGTTTATCTGACAGGCAGGCACTCAGCTAGCCAGTTTACTCCTAAAACCCTTTCAAAACAATCACTTCCATCAAAATTGCTGAGAAGCATATGCACCTGCTGCCGTGTAAGATGGAGGAAACACACCCCACCCCGTCACTCACACTGACTGCAACTATGAACTATGCACCCAATGCGTGGGGCACCGATGGCAGACTCAGAAAGTAGGCAGCAGCAGGCAGGCTGAGAAAGAGGATCAATATGTGAAGCACCAGGGAGCCACGACTGAATTTACCTTTATCTGATTTTGTTCACTTTGGTGCCGCCCCAGCCTGGCCCCACGCTAATCACGATGGATAATGACAGCTCCACAGGAAACCCGCTGGTTCGGACTCTGGGTGCTGGAGTATCAGGGTTTCCTGATGCTCGGGGTAGGGGAGAGACTCCCTTGTTTGTCTGTTTGTTTTTTTCCTTTCTCAGGCTCTGGTATGCTAAGCCCCTGACAATCCTACAGCAACCCTGGTGAGAATGGGGCCCACGGGACCAAAGTTTTGAGGAAAGGGAACCTTGCTGTCTGATGAGAGATCCCAACAGGATGGAATAAGCCTCCATTTCTTTTTTCTCTCCATCTTCCTATGGTTTGGCCCTGAATGAGAGTACAGGTGTGGGGCGTATACAGGTTGAGGAAGGTAAGTAAAACCCAGATTTCTGTCCAGAAGATGGAAGGCAGAAGCCTGAGAGAAGCAGAAAGAACTGGAGAGATCCCTAAGAGAGGGGAGAGCTCCGGAAAGCAACTTCATATAGTGGTGAGGGGTACATACATGATCTAACACTAAGTAACACACCAAATATGCTAAGAATTGAGCTACATGACAGAACAC
The DNA here is from genome assembly GCA_039655065.1 of Glossophaga mutica. NCBI lineage: Eukaryota > Metazoa > Chordata > Mammalia > Chiroptera > Phyllostomidae > Glossophaga > Glossophaga mutica. The sequence continues at coordinate 30,356,920 of CM077308.1, forward strand.
TGCCCAGGTCTGAAAACCCTCTGGTTGGTGCACACACAGGACAGATCAAAACGGCACAATAAAAGCTTGGAAAATATATCTGACATTGATACCCAAACTCACAGAAATCGAGTCAGAACTTGCAGCCTAAATCCACCTGGGTCAATTACCCACTAAAACAAAAAATCCAGATTTTTCATATTGTTACAGAGCACAGCATGTACCACTCACACGCAGGGCGAAGGGGCCAAAGGGGTCACGATATACTACTACCGAAAGGACCCCCTACTGGACTCGATTGTCTGCTGCCAGATAGGAAAGATATCTCTCAACGCCAGAGATTTGTGAAAAGGAAAGGACATGTTTATCTAATGCTATACAGACTTAAAGTAGTGACCTAACATCTTCATTAAAATATCAAAGTCCTTTTGGGTACTCACAGACGCCCACAGTGCTTCCTTCTCCCCCTGCCCCTAATTCAGGGTACCGTAACTCAGGAAAAGAAGCAAAGGTCCGGGATCCAGGCTCCTGACACCATCAGCTGTGTCACCATCCAGGCAGGATCTCTGATTGATCCAAAGGCCTGTGGCACCTTCTCATGGCCTACTGGCAAGAGTTCTTTCACCCTTCTTCCAGGCAAAGTCTCTCCTGCTTCCCAGGCCATGCAGCCAAAGGGAGTCCCCCAAAGCCACGTGGTCCTCTTCTACCAAAGTTGCAGGAGTCCCCACTCTGGAAAAGCCACGTGGTACTCTCCCCACCAAAGCTGCAGGGGTCTGCACTCTGGTGAAACCGTGTGGAATCCCCTTCCAATGGCTGCTGCGTCTGGGTTTAAAGCCCAGTGCCAATTTTCCTCTGTAACCCCACTTCTGACTCCTCCTACAATCAGTTACACCTGCCAGCATTCCTGTATTATTCCAAGTTTATTGGGCTGCCATCCTGAGTTTGGGCAAGTGTCGCCCCATGTCCTGGAGCCAATCTTCTCCAAGCTCCCACGCAGGCACTGTAACTCAGGGAACCTGCCCCCCAGTTACATCTTGGGTGGGGGGGTAGTCCCTTTCAATCCCCCTGCTCAGAGCATGGCCCAGCTATTTAACATATCCATGCAACCAGCCAAAGATTATAGATATGTTAAATGACCATGCCATGGATTGGCTGCAAAGCTGTGGCTGTACAAAACAGCTCTGCATGTTCCTGCTCCATGTGTCCCTTCCCCCAAATCACACCTGAGGGGAAGGGATGAGGACATCTTATGTCTTTCTAGTATTTCCTGGACACCCTGAGTTCTGGGCCCCATTCTAAATCCCTATTTTTGGGACCCCTGTCTTGGTTACACACTGTATCAATATCACCAAAACTTGAGTTCCACATCATATTTAAAATGTCCACGGTACAATTCAAAATTATTTGGCATACCAAGAGACAGAAAAATTACATCTCACATGAAAAAGACCACAGACACCAATGTCCAGAAGGCATTAACACTGAAATTATCAGACAAAGACTTTAAAATAGCTTTTATAAAATGCTCTAAAAATTAAAAACAAACACCCTTGAGATAAGTGGAAAAATAGGCCTCAACAAAAATTATTATATAAGGAACCAAATGTGCATTTTAGAATGGTAAATGCAGACTTTCGGCCAAGATGGAGGCGTAGGTGGACATGCTGTGCCTCCTTGCCCAACCAAAATTAAGGACAAAAAGATTTAGAAACAAGAAAACACCAGAACTGATAGAAAATTGAACTGTACGGAAGTCTGACAACCATTCATCCAGAAGAGGGTGTAAGAGGGGCAGAGTCGCAGCAGGAAAAAGTGGAGGTTGACTAACCGGGCATGCAGGCAGCAGCTGTTAAATCCCAGGTATGCAGGCGGCGGCTACCAGACCCCGGGCATGGGGTGGCAATGGGCAGACCCTGTGAGGCCACGCAAGGTGCCTGGCTGACCAGGCAGTCCCACATTCGCCCGCAGACAATCCAGACCAAGGGGAAGCTGCGGAAGGGACTAGAATTCCAGAGAGAGCAGAGCATGCGCCATTGTTCCCTCTCGGACCCCGCCCCCACATACAGCTTCACAACCCAAGCGACTGGGCTGCCCCGCCCTGGGGAATGTTGTATTTCGATCGCGAGACAAATGACCAAGTCAGAGACAGGTGAAAGTGAGGATGGGATTTATTAACCTGCGCAGGGGCAAACTCCCGACTGCCTAAGCAGGAGATACAAATGGGAGTCGTGCCCTGCACTTAGAATGAGCTCCTTTTATGCATGATTAGCAAGCAAGCAGTTTACAGAAGCAGAAGTTGCAGTTATTGCTAGGGTACACAAGGGTCCTGGCTTGTGTCCTAATTTTACCTTGGAAACGTCTAGTTCCTTAGTATTGTTGTGTCAATGTTTCTCATTTCTTAGGGTTGCTGAGGCCATATCCTTGAGGTTCTGTTAGTTCTCCTTTGTTTCAAACCTAGAAGACCTTACCAAACTTCCTCCTCTATGGTCCTATGACTTCTATGAATGGGTCGTTTGTTTGGAGGTCTGACAGTTTTAATTACTCATAAAACTAGCCTTCTACAGGGAACACCTAAGGCTCCACCCCTCACTATGTAACAGCTACCACCAGACCAAAAAACAAAAAAAACAAACAAACAAAAAAAATGGCTCAAACAGAACAGATTAAAGCCTCAGAACCAATTCATCTAAGCAACCAAGAGATAGCCAACCTATCAGATGCATAGTTCAAAGCCCTGGTGATCAGGATGCTCACAGAATTGGTTGATTTTGGTTGCAAATTAGATGAAAAAATGAAGGCTACAATAAGTGAAATGAAGGCAAAGCACAGGGAAACAATAGTGATGGGAGGAAAACTGGGACTCAAATCAATGGAGTGGACCAGAAGGAAAAAAGAAACAAACAAACAGAAAAGAATGAAGAAACAAGGATTCAAAAAAAATAAGGAGAGACTTAGGAACCTCCAGGACATCTTTAAATGTTCCAACATCCAAATTATAGGGGTACCAGAAGGGGAAGAGGAAGAGTAACAAATGGAAAACTTATTTGAACAAACAATAAAGGAGAACTTCCCCAATCTGGCAAAGGAAATAGACTTTCAGGAAGTCCAGGAAGCTCAGAGAGTCCCAAAGAAGTTGGACCCAAGAAGGAACACACCAAGGCACATCGTAATTACATTAGCCAAGATTAAAATGAAGGAGAGAATTCCAGAAGCAGCAAGGGATAAGGGGGCAGTCACCTACAAAGGAGTTCCCATCAGACTGTCAGCTGATTTCTCAAAAGAGACCTTGCAGGAAAGAAGGGACTGGAAAGAAGTATTCTAAGTCATGAAAGGCAAAAAACTACATCCAAGATTGCTCTATCCAGCAAAGCTGTCATTTAGAATGGAAGGGAAGATAAAGCACTTCTCAGATAAGGTCAAGTTGAAGGAGTTCATCATCACCAAACCCTTATTATATGAAAGGTTAAAGGGACTTATCTAAGAAAAAGAAGATAAAAATATGACAGTGAAAAGACAGCAAACTCACAGCTATTAAGAACCACACCTAAAACAAAAGCAAACTAAGCCAACAGCTAGAACAGGAACAGAACCACAGAAATGGAGATCATATGGAAGGTTAGAAACTGGGGAGTGGGAGGAGGAGAGAGGGGGAGAAGGTACAGAGAATAAGTAGCATAGATGGTAGGTAGAAAATAGGGGGAAGGCAAGAATAGTGTAGGAAAAGTAGAAGCTAAAGAACTTATGACACATGAACATAAACTAAAGGTGGAGAATGTGGGTGGGAGAGGGTGTGCAGGGTGGAGGGGAATGATGGGGGAGAAATGGGACAACTGTAATAGCATAATCAATAAAATATATTTAAAAAGAAAAAAGAGATAATATAATCTATAATGAAGCACATCCCTTTAAGCAAGGGAAATTTTTCTTCCCAAATATGGGAATCAGTCCACACCCAGTATGAACTGTTGCATAACTACTGCAGATGCCTCCAGAACTTAAATCTTTTATTGACTGTTCAAATTAACAACAAAAAATTAAATTAAATTAAATTAAATTAACAACACAAAATTGTGAAAGCATTCAGATGCAAAAATCAGCATCTGATGTTCTCAGGTACTGCCATATGAGCCAGACTCACAGTACATATGAAAACCAAGTCTATTTCAGTGTATTCACTGGCGTCTTCGAATTACAAATAATAATAATAATAATTTGAACACTACCCTCCATTTAGAAAAAAATGAAGCAAGATGCAAAAGAACCATTCAAATTCTTTGTTGCTGTAATTCTACTTCTAGAGGTCTTCATATGTTCATATGGTACTACAGACTGAATATCTGTGCTCCCTCACCAAAAAAAAAATTATGTGTTGCAACTCAAACCCTAATGTGATGGTGTTTGGAGGTGGGGCCTTTTCAGGGTAATTAAAGCAGGAGGGTGCCCTCGTGCCCTGGGTTGGTTAGTGCCCTTGTAACAGAGGCCCCAGACAGCTCTCTCACCTCCTCCCACCATCTCAGCACACAGAGAAAAGGTGGCTGCCCGTGGGCTCCGCCAGACAAGGAGTGGGCCCTCAGCAGACAAGGAATCTACCGACACTTTGATTCGGGGCTTCCCAGCCTCCAGAGCTATGAGAAATAAATTAGTTATTTATAAGCTTCTCAGTCTATTATACTCTGGTAAAGCACTCTGAATGGACTAAAGCTTACGAAAATAAAATGACACAAACATAAAAAGTACAAATATTTTATTTAACAATTACTTCTAAAAGTATAACTAAAAAATAAAAATAAAAAGATGGAAAAAAGGAAGAAAGGGAAGGAGGGAAATATAAAGCCACATAAACGGCCAATTAAAAGAAAGGCTGGCATGCTAAATCAGCAGAGTATAATAATCATTTAGAATTAGGAAGTCTCTCATATGCAATTTCAAAATCAGAAATGCTGTGGGCGTAGTGACCGCAACTACTTAAAATGCATCTGCATGTGGACTGAAAATCAACTTCCATCCGTGCATGTGAGGAGGTCATTGCGAGAGCAAAATTAAGAAAGCTTTTCTCTTCTTTTCAAAAACATTTTTAATTTGCTACATTTCTATCCTCAGTGGTGAAAAGAAAATGGCTCAATTTAGGGTATACATGGTTGACTAATTTATAAACTCACACAGAAAGTTATTCTCTATCATGAAAATTATAATTGTTGTAACATTTTACTTTCAAATAAATCTTTTTAAAAAGAGTGACTCGACAGAATACCAACGAGCAAAACAAAATCATTTTTAGTAAAAATAAAATAAATTTGAATAATGCAATTTATACAAAATTGACTTAAGGAAACCATGATGGTAAACACTCAATGGCCGACTGACACCAAAATAAAGCAGGCAATGAAATGCTGACTAGCCTGAATGAATGAATGAAAGAAATTCAATTTTAGCTACTTTTATTTGAACTCTATAAACTATAAACTGAGAGAAATATTAAAGAATATCAGTTTCCAGGGCTTTGTGAAGTAACTGTTATGCATGTCTTGGTAGAAAATGGTATATGAAGATTATCCAAGTTTTGTGAAATAAAAAGGCTAAAATGCAGAGCAGACTGCAATTAAACATATATGCACATTCTTAAGAAATCAGAAACTCGAAATCCTCTCCAAATGTCCATTTGTACTCAATTCCTCTCCCTCCCTCTCCTTATTACTTCTAGAGTTGATAAAATAGGTTATTGCCATGACAAATAATCACCTTTAGTCCCAGAGGTTGAATTACTTCTGCAAACCAAGAAATGGTAAAGTATTCAAAGAAATTTTAGGCCTAAAGTAGAAGCAGCCCACAGTCTTAGGCCTGATCATACACTGCTCGGTGAGATATCTGAGCACTGGGTCACTTTAGACCGTCTAGAATAAATCCGCATGGAGGTGAGGAAGCTGAAACCAAAGGTCACATATTGTCCATTGTGTTAGCCTTGCTCCCATCAGAAAAGGGAAAACGACAGGAATAATTTCGAGCATCCATTGTGCGCTTTCTGTCTTGCATACATGATGTCAATTTTTGCTACACAACCCTTCTCTGAAGAAAAGTATTACATTCTCCACTTATCAGATGAGGCTATTGAGGCTAAATTTCTTATGCTTTCCATGAACCAAATGTACTTACTCATGAGGGAATAAAACTGGCTCTCTCCCTAATTATTCTCACTCCCTCTTTCTCTAATATTATTTGGTAATTGTTTTTCTCCTGCTTTACATTAAAACACTAAAGATGTGAACAAGTAAAACCATTTACAGGGAAGAGAATAATATCATTTAAGCATTAACTTTTTATTGGGCATTTGTCACTAGAATACAAAAGAAGAATACCAGAATGCTATACCTGAAATTCTACTGGGCAAAACTAAAAAGGCAGCCACTCATTATCGCTTTGGTAGACTGTGGTGGTGGAGAGATGGCATGAACCATGGGATGCAGGTTGCAACATATTCATTCCAGGGGAAAAAAGCATATCCAACTGTGGCACACACTTCTGTTTGGAGCTAGAAGGCAAAATGAAAGGCATAAACTACACTTAAAGTCAAAGATAATCATTTCTCTCCCCATAATCCCATTATTCTTGGCAGCTGCAGGGAGCAGCTGAATCAATAACATTCTGGCAGCACACAATTGAGACATCCTTGGCAGATGCAGCACAGGTATGCTATTCCTTACTTACTAATTACTAAACAAAAATGCAAATAAAGGTTGGGAAATAATTTTAAATACACTAGTAGTCAAATATTCTAATCATTTATTTTATTCACATTTTTTTCAGGAAATGGTACTTTTGTTATTGGTGCAGGTCAGTGAAGTGGCATCATTAAATGATGCGCATTTATACCTAGTCAATTAAAATCAAAGCTCTCAAATGACCCCATAGTCCAACCAGTTTAAGGTCCTCATTTTATTCTGCACCACAAAGACCATGTACATGAGCATGTGTGCAATATGTACGTTCGTGGTATATGAGTACCCAAAAGAGCTGCCCCCAAATCCATGACTACTATTAGATGTGGAGATTTTTTTTAGATACTCTTTCTTAATCCCCATAAGCCTAGAAATTTTTTTCTACTCACTTCCTCATCAACGATCCAACTAGTTTCTTAGACATTTTTATTAATCTTTAGTAAATTCTCCAGTAATAAATACATTACTATCTCAATTCATAAAAGGTTATATATAAATACACATACATATATATATTGAATTTCCAAAATATGCCTGTGCAAAAACTTTACTATAGTCATTTTTTATTAATTGAGAGAGGTTGGAACAGCCTTTAACTCTCTCTCTCACACACACACTCTCCCTCTCTAATATGAATTATCAATTGCATTGATATTTATCAATTGAATATTTCTTACAGTTAGTAGAAGTGACCATTTTGGGTGCATGATCACTTTTATGTGATTTTTTGAAACCACATACTCACTTGAAGAATGATCTTGTTCTCTTAGGGACAGATGCAAACTTAAGAATTTATTTAGCTATAAATAACTGAACACCCAGGAAAAAAAAAAAAAAAGACTTAACAGGCATTTGAGCTTGGACTTCCAGCCACCAGAACCGTGAGAAATAAATTTCTGTGGTGTCTAAGCTACCCAGCCTGTGGTGTTTCATCATAGCAGCCCGAATGGACTAAGAAAATTGGTGCTGAGTAGCTGGGATGCTATTGAAATGAATACTGGCTTCCTTCTGTTTGAACTTCTCTGATAGATCAGGACCCCTGGCATCAAACAGTTCCTTTTCGCCCTCTGACCAGGTGTCATGCTGTTGGTTTTAATGAGCAGGGTTATGTTTTTCAGGACTGGCATCAGGAGAGATGCCCGTACAGGAGCTGGGAGGCAGTTTGAAAGTCCCTTTTCTCCTTGGTGCCATCTCCCTCCGAGAGCTGCCCAGGGCATGGTTTCAGGGAAGCTGATACCCTGCATTACAACCACCTCAAGCAAACAAGCTGCCAGTTGTCCCTGACACCCTCTAACACGGGGCAATGTCAGCGATTTCACTTCTGCCATCATCCATTTGACAGGTTACTTGCATATCTGTAAATGACCATTTCAAAGCTTGAAAATGTTAAAAAGCTTCAGGGACAGTGGAGTCCAATTCACTGTAATTACATAACTTCTGAAACTTAGGCCCTTTTAGAAAAAGCCTTGAAAATTGACTCCACTGCAAATCTGCAGCTATATGCATGATATCCAGAAAGGAACATATTTATTCTAGCCTTAGGGATTATGTACTTGAATTCCCTTGAGTGGCATTTAAATTAACTGGACGACTCCTCATAATACAAATTCAATGGTTCACTGTACAGCCAGAACCACTGTAGATCACTAAAGTTAACATGCGGAATAGAACTGTGGCCAACCTATGCAAAAGGTATAGTTTCTTCTGAAAAGCATCTATGCTAAGGGACAAGGGGAATATTACATTTCTGTTCATTTGCTCCATTACTTCAGCCCCTATGATTGCCAGTTCTAATCATATCATTACAAAAATTGTCTCCTGGGAGACTACGGGCATTTTTGTTCTGCAACCTCATCTGATGCAATTATTTGCAAAACCCTAGGAGTAAATTAGGTTACTTTTCAATTTTTCTACCTCGATGATTTAGAGCTATAACTAATTGCAATGAATCTGAAATTTTAATAAAAGAAGCTTTTCACCCAGGCCAGCTCCACTAATAATACAAAATTCCTTTACTGCAGCTGAGGAGTGAATTCTGCATGAATAGCTGGCGTAGAGTGGATTTTTGTTGTCACTGTGTGGGCATATGTGTGCGTGTACTGCCATTCACATTAGATCGGGTCCATTTCTTCATCCGGTCTACTCTTCACCCATCTCCTTCTTGATCTCTGCTCCAGAGGCTGGCTTGTGTGGTCTACATCAGTAGCTTTTAGCACCCTTTGGCTTCCGCTGGATTTACCCAATGGGTAGCCCCCTACAGGAGGCTCAAAAGGAGCAGGAGACTAAGATCATGGTATTGATTCACTTGCTGTCTCCTTTCAAGCAACCTGTGTCTCTTGATCAAAGATCTTTGCTCCTGTCAAGATGCACATCTTATATGTTCCAGACCGTGGTCTGTAACAATTTCTTCTAATTGTCCCTTTAGGGCTGGGTTAGGGAGATGGGAGGTGGTCATAGAGTTTGTGATCTTTAAAAATGCACCAAGTTCAGACGTTTCTTTTTTGCCCCCTACGTAGTAAAAAGGAGGCGTTAAAAAAAAAACAAAACGAAATGAAACAGTGCCTTCCCTCTGACAAGTTTTCAGATGTCAGTGGGAAAGAGAGTACAAGAAGCAGCCCCTGGGAGTAGGAGAGCTCCTTCGTGCTCAAGGATTCACTACAGAGAGGAGATAAATGTGGAAACGACTACCATGGAAACAGCTACTCTGCGCAGGGGGTTCCCCAGCATCAACTATTTCGGATGTTAGTGCTCTCAGGGAAATAAAAGTGTCTCTACATAAGTTTCCAGTAATTTTTTATAGTAGTGAACATTGGCCCAAAGAAAATAAGCACTCAATAAAATTTTACTCATCTAAAATCATCTGACCACTTTATTGCTTCTTTGTTAATTAAATCTCTTTTATCGTTATGCATTTTGCTTGCTTAAGTTCAATGGCATAGTGTTTATACTCACCCCAATGGACTCAGCTTCTTTGCATTCTCACTTTACATAATTTAATACTGCAGAGGTTCCCAAACTCACATAAAAAAAATGAGTGTCCTCCTGATTCCTGGGTAAAAATCCAGGAGTACAACCAATTCTTCATCATTGCAAGACTAATGCAAGAATAACCCAATTCAACTAAGACAGTGGTTTCAAAACCAGGCACCTGAGCCCTGAGGTATGTGATGGGAGGGCTAAGAACATTTGGGCCGGGGCCATCAGGCAGACCTGGCTCCAGTCTTGACTCCGACAGTTACTGGCTGGGTGACCCTGCGCAAATTACTGTCCCTCAAAAGCTTCAGTTTCATCACCTGTAAAGTAAACCTGTATATGGAGACAATAATACCTACCCCACAGTGTCATTATATTGATTACGTGAAAAGAATGCAGGCAAATTGAACGCAGTACCTGGTACCAAGTAAAACTTCAACAGACTCTCACTATTATCATCTATTGGGGATGCCTTAAAAGAAGTCCATGAATGGGTAGAGCAAGGGGTTGATATCTCTCTCTCTCTCTCTCTCTCTTTCTCTCTCTCTCTCTCTCTCTCCTTAACCCCTTCTCTCTAAAAATCAAAAAAATAAAAATTTTAAAAGATTTAAAAAAAATAACTAATCCAAGAATTCAGGAACAACCCATTTCCAGCAGCCTGTGTCCATATAAAATACTATGAACAATTTCAGTGTAAAGTCATAAACTCTAAAGTTAGACAGATCTAGTTCAAATTCAAGGTGTGGCTGTAGTGGCCACATATTCTCTACTGGGTCTCTCAAAGTGACAATTGACAAAAACTTAACTCTTTACTGGCACGAAGATTTAGTGAGCGATTGAAAAGATCCTAGAATGCTCCACAAAATGTAGAATAAGGCCAGCCAAGGGACCTCAAGGATTGGATCGGAGGACTTAGTACCAAGAGAACTTTGTCTTCTCCTTCTTACATTCCTCCTCTGCGTTCCCCAGACCTGTCCTCAGCTCTGGAATTACATCTGTCATACTCGTGGTCAAGAATAAAGGGGAAGTTTTCGCAGCCAAGGAGGAACACTCTTGTTTCTAGACAGGGGAGGCCTGCATGGAAAAATGAGAATTCACCATGTAGACTGAAACCATAGTTACCACAGGGACTCAAATGTTTATAATATATGAAAACTTAGGCAATTCTATTCTCCTCATTGGCTCATAATAATAATAAGGTGGGTAATATATGTCAAGCAACTGGCGCGTTGGAGATGCTAAATAAATACTAGCTTCCCCAAGTTATACAGCCTTTCCTCCAAATAAATACAGGGAAGCTGCTGACAAAGGACCAGAAGAACTAGCTGAGAAGGAATACGTGTGTGTTCTTTTTTCCCCCAATTATTGTACCTCCAAAGTACAGGACTCCACGACAATGTTGCACATCTGAACTCCGTTTTTCTAAGATGACCACTCCCCTTCTATCTACCCCACCCTGCTCAACTCAGGTACTGTCATGGTGATTCCTGATGTTCCAGAGGGGGTCCCGCCAAGTTTGGAAGTGCAGTGGCTTTTGACCTATATGGTCTACAGTAAGAAATATATTTTATATTTACACACTCACCCTCATTACATATCACTAAAAAGAAATAAATTTCCACATACTTTCGCCCTTACTAGATGTGATGGCCTTTCACATCTTGTGTTTTAGACAATTCCTTTAAAAAAAAAGAAGTCAGTTATGTATCACTAAATTGACCTTTTTAATCTTATTTTTGAATTGCAGTTCATATAAATTGACTTTAACACCCTTTTCATGTCATGATCTTCATTTTAAAATAAACACTAGTTCTGGTGGGAGTAGGAGGGTACAGGACAGGGAAGCTGCATCTTTTTCCTGCTACTAATTTCACTGTGCCGTCTCTCAGCGTGTTACGCATGCCCCCTTGTGGTTGTCCAGTGGAGAAGCTGTGAGGCTCATGGCACGAATCATTTCCAAGACGCACAGGTGGAATGACAAAAGGGTGGAAAGACAGCCAACAACTTGGGGATACTCTCACCCATAAGAAGTAAAACAAGGGCTGACTGGCAGCATATGTATGTGGCATTTAAAAGCCCAGGACTTGACAATATACGAATCTGAGTACAAATCTATTATTACTGTGTATGCCATATTACTTAACATCTTCAGTCCTCATGTAAACTAGAGATCATAATAGCACAGTATATTTTTCATAAGATGTTTTGAGAATTAAGTGCATTACCATGTGAGAACTGAAATAACCTGCTGTATGATGTAGTATGTAAATAACACTCTCCAATAAATTTCCTAAAGCAGAACCTTTACATTCATACGTTTTCAACTTATCAAAGAGTCCAGTGTCTTACCCACTGAAGCCTTCCCCAGATGTGACCAGAGATCCACGTGCTTCGTTTTGTTCAAAGAGCATGTTCTCTCTCCTCGTCTCTGGAGCCGAAGCTCAGCCGGTGCCACCTGAGGCGGCTTGCTCCATCACAACGTACTATGCTGGGTGAACATGGTGGCTAGCGCTGAAGCCAAAGGCTGACTGGCACAGACGGCACCTAGGTAACTGCAGAGGGATCCGTCTTTGGTGGGCTGCAGCAGGGGTGCCTGGAGTGTGTGGCTAGATCGGAATCCTCTGCCCTGGACCCTGCAACTGTGACTGGTGCACATGCTGGCCCCTGGCTACGGTGGACTTCTAAGGAGGAAGGAAGAACATCCCACCCCCGTTGCGCTGCTCCAAAGAAAACAGCGCTGCCTTGGAGTCCGGGCACAGAGTGGATGCAGAGTAATAGTGGGTAGAATGAAAGGAGAGGGGATACTATGTCTACACCTCCACTTAGGAATGCCACCGCGGCTTTAGCGTCCTCCCCCTTCCGGGCCTGGCCTAAGGAGACAGCGAGAAAGTATTCATTTAATTTGACATACATCACTGTCAGTTCCGTGTGGCATGCGTTCTGGAAGCAGCTGAGTGATCCCTGAGTGATCTGGAAAAGTGGGGTGCAGATTTGAGTGCACTGTCATCTCAGCTGGTTACTGGATGATGTCAATGAAATTAGGATCGTGGATTTGTCCCTAACTATTTGTGTGCTCTCTGTAGACTCCCTGCAAAATTGCAACAGTAACGTCATACACAGGCTCATGCTGTCTGCGGTCTCAGAGGGCTACAGAAGAAATACAGGGCATGGGGGTTGTGGAGCGATTGAACAGAAAAGTTAAAAAAGAGAAAAAACTCATGGACACTGGTAACAGTGTAGTGATTGCTCGGGGGGAAGGGGGGAGGCAGAAGAGGGTATAAGGGGGATAAATGGTGATGGAAGGAGGCTTGACTTGGGGTGGTGAACACACAATACAGTGCACAGATGATGTGTTGTGGAGTTGTGTACCTGAAACCTGTACAATTTTATTAACCAAAGTCATCCCAATTAAAAAAGAAAAACATGATGGAGTGGAAAGAGCATGAGCTTTGAAACCTGTTGTTTCACTCATGATCCTGTGACATACCATCTTTGTTATCTTGGGCAAGTTACTGTCTTCTCGGAACATCTGTCATTGTTAATAATGAACCCATTACATTTTTTTCATATGTGTCTTTTCTCACAAAATAATGAAAAGTATAAACAAAGCAAATAAAAAAAAACTGCAAAAAAGCCAAATAAAGACAAAAACATTGTTCTGACGACGTGAGCTGTCCTGTGCCTTTTCGGAAGTTCAGCAACATCCCTGGTCTCTACCCACTAGGTGTCGGAAGCAAACCACGCTTCCCTTCCCCCCTTCCCCAGCCAACACATAACAATAAAAAAACATCTACAGACATGACTAACTGCTTCCCTAAACCACTGGTTTAGGAAATCTCTACCTAATAAGACAAATATGGTGTTCTACACTAGAAAGAGAAACTTTCAAATTCCAGTTTTCTTGGTCTTTCTTGCAGGGAGGCTCAGGGCCATAACCCAGTCTACTCTAGTGCACCCATCCCAAATGTTGAATCATACACCCGCAGTGCAGAACCCAGCAACTGCATAGAGTCTGTAATGCAAAGGGTGGCATCAGTGATAAGCTACAGCATGCATCCAAAGACAGCATGCCATGGACCAGTGTTAACGGTGCTGTTGTGTATACTGTGGTGCCTAGACCAGACCAGTTCTTCAGTGTCATCAGGGTACACTGTTCTTGCCTACAATAGTTTTGAATCTTGATTTTGAACCCTTTTTAAAGAGTCGGAGAGCTGCTCAACCACCTTTCAATAAACTTTCTGCTCATTGCTTGCACTTAATAATTCTGACTGATACAGTCACTAATGTATAAATTCAGATGTTTCGGGAAATGATGACAAATTGTAAAATACACAAAATTTGCTTTCAAGTGAATGTTCTTGTTTTCACCTTTAGAGGGGCTGGCCAAACACTTACTGGTGTCTACAGGCTTGGAAAAGAAACATCTCGGATAGGTGTTTCATGATGTACTAGACAAACAGATGCTACTTATTCTGAGAGATCAAGATTGCTTTTGAAGAGGAAAGCTAGTTTGAAAGAAAAAGGAAGTGTGTGCTGAGCTATATAATTTTGTGTGGATTCTCCAAGGATGCTGTACAATACGGCACTGTAACTCCTGAAAGATGGTGGCTGGTCCACTGCCAAGCTCCTAACAGGCTCTCGGGAAAGTCTTCTTAACTATAGAAAGCACACTATATGAAAGTCCCTTAATGGTATTTTTCCCACTTTCTAAACAGAATGTTGCTTTGGCTGGTGATTGCAGAATAGGAGCTATTGTGCAGAAAAATCACACAGCAGAACTTTTCATTCAGATACCTACAAATCCTCCTCTTAACATAAGATGTCCTCCATGGTTCAGAGCCGAGGGGGAGGGGAATTGAAAAGATGCTGGGATGTTAGAAAAGGGACTCATTTATCTCTCTGGCGTTGTGCTTTTAAGCCAGGATCACACACTCCTTAGGGGGCAGGGAAGCATCCAATAACTACCAGCCATAGGCCCTATCCTTTTTATGAAAAATAAAAGCACTTAATTCTCTCACTTGACCCATACTCTTGCTCTGCTCACCCATCCAGGGACTTTGGATCTTTTGTGTTTTATCTTTCATTCTTAGCCTCAGCTGTACTTGGACGGTATGGGTGTTTTTCTCTTTGGGGGGCTTTGAACCTCTAAGCTTCCTGGTGACTGTCTTGCATGTATGCGGAGACACTTTCCTCATCTGGATGCTTCGGATACTCATCCCGCCTGACCCAGTTGTAGCCCACCTCACGCTGGCACAAGCCCACCAAAATGAGGCTCCAGCCTGCTCCAAAAGTTTTTCTTTAAAAAAGGTATCGAAATACCACATTTATCAAAAGGCCTGCCCCTCAAAGAACAAAATCTCCAATTAAAACCTTGTTAACAACACAGGAACTTACCACCTTACCAAATCAGAAATCTCGAGGTAAAGAGGCTAGCACCAGCGCAGCAAGTCAGCACTGTTACCCAGGCTCCTCCCGAGCCTCTGCCGGTGCTGTGTCCCCCCTGAACCCCCACGGGGGGCATGGTTATGGCCGCAGCTGGAGTACCCCAGCCTCTGAACCAGGAAAAGGGGGCACAGGCAAGGCGGGTTTCTGCATACGTGGCTCTTCTACGTAGAAGGGAACTTGTTCCCAGGATATCACCCTCAGACCTGCTTTCTGTCTCATGGCCCCCCAACTCACAGAATAGTAAACATCAGGGGGCTGGGCAGCCCATCACCCAAACCCATTTGGAATCCCGACGGCAAGAAAGGAAGAGATGCATTCGAACATGCAACCAAAACTGGCTGCCACCCTGGCTCTGAGCAGGGGTGAAGAAAGGCAGAGTGCTGCGTGTACCGCTGTCCCTGTTCTTTCCACCATTTACCCCCAAGACACTAGAGAAGAGGCAGGTGTTTGGAGACAGAACTCAAGTTTGAGTCAAAAGGGGACATTCGGTACCTCTACCTGGGTAACCTGTAGTAGGGAGTCTAAATGGGAATCTCCTTGTAGGAGGACCCTTTTTGTGCCTGTCCCATGAGGAATCACCTTTAGCTACTGCAACCACCATCTGTGCTCTTGATTCCTGTTATCCTATTGGCAGGGCAACAGGAGGCAGGAGTGATCGCAGGGGCAGCAGAGCTGGGAAATCCGCATGTGGAGGTGGATGGCCCGGTGCCTTCTCTGCAGCCTCCTGAGACGCGGTGCGGCACAGCATGCTGCGGGCCAAGGCCGTACGTGGAGAGAACAGCCAAACTCAGATGTAAACCTTGTTTTGTACCAGCTATGCAACCCCGAGGAGACCATGGTGATAAATGCTAAAGAAGAAAGAGGGATTCACTGAAAACTATTCTGACTGCACCGCAGAAAATGCTGCTGATGTGTTGGGATAGCTGCTAAAAACAGAAGGCTTTGGGACAGACACCGAAAACAGAATTCATCACAATGCAGAAAGTCCCCCGTCGATATCCATGCCCGAGTGGCAGACTTTGCAACCGCCTGTGCGAATGGAATAGTTGGGCTGAAATAATCCTGCCCAACGGGAACTTCTTTGTGGTTTTACTTTTCTTCGTATTATCTGCTCCAGAAAACAACCTTGAATCTGAGTCACCAGCATTATTCCATTTGAAATAAGTACATTCTATAAATCTTTATGTTAAAATAAAAAAGAGCACAGGGCTGCTAGGAGCAATTTCTTTTTTAAGATACACAACAACATCGGTAGTAGTAATGTAATAACGTACAGGAAAAGCTTTCATTAGTGTTTTCTTCACACAGCGTAAAGTGGATAATAATACATACGTGACAGCATGTTCATAGATATTTCATCTGGATGATTTTTGCATCAGTGATTTTTATTCTACTTAGAGCTTCCCTACGCATGGGGACACTTTAATTCTCAGCCTCCAGTCTGCTCCTTTTCAGTTTGGAGGGTTTCGAAGCTATAAACTAAATCCCTCTAATATTCTTGCACCTTGCGTTCTGAATGCAAACTGTGACTGTCAGTACTTGTGAGAGATTATAATCTTAAAAAAAAAAAAAAGAAAGAAAGAAAACATACAGGGTCAGTCTGGGATATCTTAGGCCAGAGGCTAAGTAGGATTCAAATACTGATGGGGGTCACGTCCAAAGTATACAGCTTAACTGCCCTGGCTGGCCCCAGGGCCGGGTGGATTCCTATGCCTGGGTCATGGGCCAGGTCCCTAGTTGGGGGCACGCGAGCAGCAACCAACTGACGTTTCTCTCCCTCCTTCTCTCTCTCTAAAAATAAAGAAATAAAATATTTTTTAAAAAATACTTCAAGTGATTTCTGATTTTTGCATTCAACCCTGAGTCACCTATATTTTATTGGATCATGATTGCAACTATGTACATCTTATATAACAAAAATACTGCTTTTAAATCTCAGGCCATTCCTCCCCTACCCAAATTCTTTGTTTAAATTGAGCTGGTCTCTCTGCTATGCCCAGAATCACCCTTAGTTCATTCTTACATGTATGCGTTGGCACTGTCGAGGTCCCCCTTCTGCCTGCCCAGGCCCAGCAGAGAGCAACTGTGGCACACAGTGCAGGAGCAAAGAGTTCTAACTGTCCTGCCACATCCATTGTGCTCAGTGCAGCAATAGTGGTCGGAGCAGGGAACCTACGGTGTCCAACACGGTGGGACCAAAGCCCAGTGAGATGCAGCTGGGAGGAATCGCTTGGGCCCAAGGAAAAGTTTAGGCCCCAAGGGACTTCACAAGTCCAGAGCTTCTTCTTGAGCTGGTAAAAACAAGGGCAAGGATAATTTGGAATGTACATTTATATATTCCAATCCTTATGTATGATTTCATTATTACTCTCCCCAACAGAACTCTGAATTTTGGCAGCACACACTGCAAATGAAAAAAATCGAAGTCCGTGTCTATGATTCATGCCCTCCTCTTTTTTCTTCTAGGACAAAGCTAACATCAAACTGTCTTACTCTGTGTCTTTCTCAGGTTCATTTTTCAAAAGAAAAATGTAGCCCGCAATAAAGTGCATCCAACGCGCTGGGATGTGCCAGCCCTCATTCTCGAAGCCAGACCAGAATGTGGTCCCCCGTGCAGAGAAAGTAGCACTGCTGGTTTGTCGAAAGTCTTTCTGCATCTTCAGATGCATATTCACATGTGACTTTTTTAAAATGGGAATGCACATGTATGTATTTTTGCTACTTTATATTTTCTCTTACAATATACCATGAACATATTTCCATGCCAGTACATGTTAGAACACCTCGCTCTTTCATAAGGCCACTTTGGGGCCCATGTCAGTTTTGAGATTGTTTCCTCACTTTGATTCTTGGAAACAACGAGTTAATCAATGTATATCTTCGTATACTCAGAGTTAAGTTGATTTGGGAAAAAAATGTTGAAATGAAAGTTTCATCTGCCACCCAGCAAAAAATTTGAAGCATTAATTTGCATAAGATGAGAGCTGAGGATAAAATGATATTTCTGTTTGTAGTTTGATATAAAATTTGTATTCAGGCATAAAAATTAGAAAGTAGTGTATTAGGTATAAAGAACTTGACTTCCTTTTCTGCAGTAAACTAAAAACAGGTCCATGGAACAAGGAGCTCATTAACCACTTATGTTTATGGATGAAATCGAGATTACTATCTTTGAAATACAGAATTTAGTCTACCCCCCAAAGTAAAATAAACTAATTTTATTGATTCAAAAATCAAATATATTCTCAAAATTTATCAGTAAATGTTATCAGTGATTCAGTAAAAATACAAATTTAAAATAGACATTTGCAGTTATTAGAGAATATAATATATATGAAACAAGTTCTATTTATGTTCCAAGTATAACAATATGAGTTTAAGCTAAAATCGGTGATGCTGATCATGGTAGGAAGTCGCACATTCTTTAAAGTCTCAAATACAATGATACTTAATTGCAAGACCCTAAGGAACCCCCACCCCACCCAGCACTGGCCTCAGAAAGCAATCCGAAAGGCAAAGACAGAGATAATCTTTGTAACAAATCATAACCCCCACAGAATCTCAAAGCTCAAACAGACTTCAAAGGCCACCTAATTGCTCTGCTAGTCCTTGAATTCCCTTTTCTGCTCCCCACCAATGGACTACTTACTAGCTTAAATACCTCTAGTTGCAGGAAATTCTTTACCTGTTGCCAAAATTTGTTTTATTTTTAGATACTCAGTTTTAAAAATCTTAAATTTAATTCTTCTGTAAGCTTTTGTTCTTAGATCAACCCCCTGGAGACACGAAAAATAAGTTTCACACTTCTTTCACCCTGGAAGCCTTACAGATGCCTCGACAGGGTGTGGCTCAGTTGGTTGGGCATCATCCCGCAGAGGGAAAGGTCACCAGTGCAATTGCTGGTCAGGGTTGCAGGTTCAGTCCCAGTTTGAGGTGAGTATGAGAGGCAACAATAGATGTTTCTCTCTCACATTGATGTTTCTCTCCTCTCTCTTTCCCTCCCTTTCCCTCTCTCTAAAAGTAAACGAATAAAATCTTAAAAAAAAGAAGAAGAAGCCCTGCAGATATTTGACATCAGTTAACATCTGCCTCCTGATGTTTCTTTTAAGGGAAAACATCTTGCCAATAAAAAATATCCTGAACCCATCAAATCTATTACACTTTCCAGAGTCCTACAATTTTTTTCTTTGATCCTGAATTTCATTAATATTTGTTGAGAGCTTCCCACAAGTCAAGCATGACACTCTCATGGGCTAGAAATACAATAGTTAGCAAAGTAAACATTCCTCTGTCCCCACAAAGATTACTTTAGAGGTAGAGCAGAAAAAGACACTGACCGATTTATCCGCACAAACCACGCTCAACTCCAGAGGTGCGTGTCATAAAGGAGAGCTACCCAGTTGCCGTGGGAGCACATAACAGAGAGCCCAGACCTCCCCAGGAAGGTGATGTTTGAATTCTGATCCGGAGAGTGTGCAGGAGACACATCTCAGTGGAGATGCGGAGAACTGCTCTGCTCACCGAAAGAAGACGTGGAGAGACCTGTAAGAGTAGGAAACACGGTCTGAGAAATGCCATGTAGCAAGGAAAAAGGAAATAATTAGGAAGAATGGAGAAGTGCCTTTTGGGGGGCATGCTGGAGGTGTGGATGTTCGAGAGCAATGGAAAGTTATTGAAGGATTTCTAGAACAGCAGTGAAATGATCAAATTTACACTTACAATATATCACTTTGATCTCATGAGAAGTCAGATTGGAGGGGGCAGAAGGGAAAGTAAGTCAACTACTAGGAAGCTGCTGGAAGGGACCAGAAGCAGAGGGTAGGGGATGAAAGAGATGAGGTGGCTGCACTGAAGACATATTTCATGGGGAAGTGGTTAGAATTCCAAGTGAACCAACGCCAATGTTTAGAATATAGTTTTTGATTATATGAAAATTTAAAACAAAGTTATAAAGCAGTTTATATATTTTAAAGTGATGAAAGACTTGAACATTGACAAGAGAATATACAAAGGAACTAACATGAAAGTGTTTTTTAAGGGTCCACAAGGAACACAAGAGGAAATATTTCAACTTTTTTTCCTAATTTAGATATGTCAGAAAGTTTATCCGCAGGTTTCTGGATCTTCTGATTCAGCGTTTCATCTTCCTAAGAGAATGTTGCTGGAAAAACAGAAAGAAAGATCAAGGAATTTAGAGGAGAATGATGAGTATTTATATTTTTTAAAAAGCATAATCATGAGACATATGAAGACAAACTACAAAATTTAAATTTTTTAAGTATATATTTCCTTGCAAAGACTGGGAGTGATTAAAAAGTAGAATACAAAAGTATTTCTTGCTTTCATGAGATGGTCAGAGTTATTTTATTGTAAAAGTAATAAATTTGAAGTTTAATTTCAAGCTGCTAAAGACACTGAAGAATTTCAAAAAAATGATGCCAACAATACATTGATTATAAATCCTGGAATTCAGTAAAAGTGAAGCCTATTTCAAATGCAGACGTTGGTTTTTAAAGATTGGTCACCTAGCACCACCTTCTGGCTACAGAACAACTTTCACTCCCTCACTATAAATGGCCACTGGGTAAATATTATGATTTGGGCGCCCTCTGCTGGACCTTTCTCTAAAAATGAAGATGTATCCTGAAGAGTTGTTACTGGGAAAGGAGATAATTTCACTTTGGGAGCATAACTTCTACTCACTCTAGGAAAAAAAATGTTTGATAAGTAAATAAACCTGATTCTAAGAATTATGTTAAATTATCCATATATATTCTAAAGAATTATTATGTATTCTATTTATTCTCATGGAGAAAGAGGCCACACGTATCATTCACATGAATACACACACACACACACACACAGAGACATACACACCCCTCTGGTAATTCATTCTCTATTTCCTTTTTGCTGTCCCCATATAAACTCTAGCCACATGAAAAACTCTCCCCAAATTTTTAAAAAGTAAAATATGCTTGAATTATTCCTAACATCTTAAAACTCCATGAGATAGATAGACAGGATTAGCCCCGTTTTGCTGACAGGAAAACAAAAGCAATTTAGCTGCACCTGGCCTAAAGTGGCTGCCGCCAGCACAGAACACACCTGAGTCTGAAACCAGGGGTTGTGCATTCCGAAGACCCTCTTCTCTCCCCACCTGTTTTCATTGCTCCTTAATGGGGTTTGGGCAAACGTGTTCCACATATAAATACAATTTTAAAGCCTATTAAAGGATTTTCTAATCTCCATTAATTTGTTTCCTTGTCAGAACTTTACAGCTCCTAGTCAAGATGACTATTTTCTCTATTAATTTTTCTGCAGGCTGAAGGCACACTTCCTATTTGTCACCTTGGATTTCTTTCTGTGTGTCTCTAAAAAGCAACCATGACATTCAAATCTCCCTTACTAGTATTTGGACAGAAAAGTTAAAAAAAAAAAAAAAAGGAAAGAAAAGAAAAGAAAGAAAGAAAGAAAGAATTTGTCACTTTTTCTAGAGTCTTGATTAAATTCAACCTAAAAAGAATGCTGTAATTTCTGAGTTAAACAACAGACGTTCCATTAATTAACCAGTGCTAACCGTATTTAATATTATTTAACCTGAGCTTTTAGATTATGTTCTTTTGACTGGTAATACACACCAATCAGAATCTTCCCCAAAAGCTGGGGGTAAGTACTCTGTCTCAGGGAGTGGGTCAAACTGTAAAGAACAGTGGTAGCCTAGTAGGATGAGGGGATGCTAGAGGCCCTCGTTATCTGCAGAAAAACCTGTCCACAGCAAGGCAAAGTGAGGCCAACCCACAGAGGAGAGCCATTTACCCGTAATAGAGATATTTAATTACTTGACTAAACCAAATGTCCTCTTGTGTTTCTCATCAGGCAAGCCGAAATAATCACCCCTTTCAGTTTGTTACTCTCACGTGTTTCTGTTGAGGGGATCAGGATTCTGACACCCTGACGCTACTTTTTTGGATATTGATTTTAAGCTGTTTATTAAGAAACAAAAGACTCAAAAAGAACTTTGACCCTCTCCCCTTCCCTGTCTAAGAGATTCAGACTGAAGTTAGCACTGTCCCCTTAGCCTACTTTGAATTAAGTACAGTAAACGAGAGGTGCCCACTGTGTGCCCTTGTTTCTCAGTCACCTGGCAAGGATTTTCCTCTGTGTGTGCTGTGCCCTTCTTCAACTACCTGTAAACTGCCCATTCTCACTCCCGAAATCTAACACCCCATTCCTCCACCTTTTCTCCTTTGTCCCAAATCTCTTATATAACCAACGTTGCCTCTCTGTCTTTGGAATTTTTGTGGAATCTATGGAGTAGGCAGTTAGGCATGAGCAGAGTAGAAATGGTAGGCCGAGTGCAGATTGTTACCAGGTGCAGAAAATCCTGGGTGCCTAGCAACAAGCAAAACTGGGAAACACAGTATTACAGGCTAGGACCTTACCCTCAAGGTGACCTTTCCTCTCCTGGTGTCACTAGTCATGCGATTTAGACCTCCTGACCTTCTATGTTATTAGTCATGCTATCTAGACCCCCCCACTTAGAGGAGGAACAAAGGGGCCAGAGAATAGCCTCACAGGACTCCCATACAAGCTCTTGCATGACTACTTCCTTAAGCACTGAGCCCCTAGGACAATGAGGTTCTGAACCATATCAAACAGTCGTAGAAACAAAACCTCTGGTCCGTTGACCTCAGAGACAAAGTTCTGGTCAAACTAGAGGCAACACCCAGGCCTCAGCTGTGTTGCGGCTCCAGGCCCAGAAAAGCAGCCTAACTAGCTGCTGACATCAGGAGCAGATGTAATGACTAAGGACGTCCTCCCCTGGTGCCAATTAAATAGCAGAGACCACCCCAGACGCTGAAAGGACACACCTAGAAAACTGATGAGTATTCCATATTCTATTGAGATCCCTGCCTTTGGAAAAATAGACCCAAGCCTTTAAGGCGAAGGACCTGATGTGCCTGTACACTTGCTCGTGCATATGCTCGCTCGAGCTCGCTCTCGCTCTCCTCATTCCCATGCCATTTCCCACCCCTTCTATCCTCAGGTAGGGTCTCTCGGGAGCACAACCTCACCTTTTCTCCTCTTCTTTTCCCAGGTGCGTTATCTTTGCTTTCTTTCTCCCAAGCTCCAAGGACCCTTCTTTTACCTCTGTAACTTATTCCCTGAGTCTCTCCAGCCCAGCTGGCTTACTTCTTCCTACCTCTGTCCCTTTCTAAACAAATTTCTTACACCAGAGCCCTTGACTCGGAATTCTTTCTTAGCTAAACTCAAGGATCGAGGTCAAACTGCTGTTAAAATTAAACTGCTATGTGCCCTTTCCAACAAGTATAACCTACCTAAATGAAGATGGAAAAAAATTGAATAAGAAGTCTTCAAATGAGTTTTTTCCTTCAACTCTGTAAATTCACATAAAACAATATAAACATTTAGGAAAATGGAGAATAACAAGGAGCTATGACTTACCATAACAGACCATAAGTCTGGAGCATTAATAACCCTAAGAACAAATCAGGTTCAATATGCAATTCCTAGAAATACATGCTATCTAATGAAGATATATCCAATATTGAGCCATTTAAGGCATGCTCAAATCAGGTTAAAATATAAGTATTCAAAAATTATAAAGTGTGATTATAAATCATTCATTTCATGTTTGCTTTGATGACTGCCTACAAATTAGTGTTACATCCTGAAATTCAGAACTGCGTTTTCCCAATAGGGAGTTAATTGTCATTCCAGGTAAATAATCCACTAGCAGTTTATTTTTAGATTCATCTATTCCAAGAGAAACATGAAAGTATCATGACTTTCGAAAGATTTCTCCAGATAGAAATTATGCAACAAGAGTTTCTCTATCACTTTCTGAAGGTTACCCCTGATGAGGAAGGGATCAGTTAAGATTTGCTGTGAAAGTTGATCACCATTAACATGACAAGTCTGTTTTGCATTGCTGATTGCTGTATTCTGATAAGTGAAGGTCCAGGCTACTCTTATGCATGAAGATCGGCCTTTCATGCCTTGGCCAGTGTGGCTCAGTTAGTTGGAGCATTGTCCTGTGCACCACAAGGTTGGGGGTTTGATTCCCAGCCCGGGCATATACATAGATTGCAGGTTCAATCCCCAGTTGTGGCATGTATGGAGGCGACCAATTGATGTTTCTCTCTCAAACTGACATTTCTCTCTTTCTCTATTTCCCTTCCTCTCTGTCTAAAATTAATAAACATATTTCGAAAAAGATCTGCCTTTTCATGAGGAAGCAAAAACCAAGGATCCTGTAATGAGACTTCCATAAATCAGAGCATAAATGAGCAATGAGATGAGGAGACTCCTACATGTTCCTCTAGGCTAACTGTATGTAACAATAGACAGAGACCTGAAGGAGAGGAATGTTTTGCACTGTTAAATGAATGAAACAAGAAAGCCATTAGTATGATGTGGTATCAGCCTTGATGGCCTAAGTAAGCCACCCAAAATTCATGTCTGTAAATGCTCCAAGGTTACAAAATCAGGACATTAATGGCAAACATTTGCAAATAGCCAACTAGGCTTTAAGCTATAGCCAACCAAATAATTTCTATATATGTCTTTCCCCAGGCGCCTGTCAGAGGGGAAAGGGCTCCTAACGCTTCCAGTTCAGCATTGCCCAATGCCAATAAACTTTTGCTGAAGTAGACTTTAAAAATTTTAATATGCCTCAGTTTATCTTTTAACATCACCATATTTTGGAGTGTGTGGGTACAAGTATGCACGTGTGCATCTGATGACCTAACAGTAAGCCTGCATTCTCACCAGTAAGGAATTGTTTGCAGTCCTTCCACGCCTTCTGAATCATAATATAGGATTGATAAACAGTTTAACATTTTAACTAAGAGAGAAAGGAAGGACACATTTCCCCAAGGAAATGTGTTTGTTTGTTTGTTTGTTGTCAGCTAAACTATTTAAACTTTTAGCTACATGTAAAAGCCAAATGTCTACTTATAATATTTAATTAATTTTCTTACACATTGTTTTGTAAAGCCACATTATATATCAACATATCAGTTTAGAAATCTGGCTTATTTCCACACCTACGTCATCTGAGTTTAGGCACCCTCTTCACATGCTTTTTCAACATCACTGTCTTAATTGTCACCAGAACCAGTTCCTGAGCAATTTCAAAAGACATTTTCACTCCCACCTCAATGCCTTGAAATACAGCACTTTTTAAATCCTAATTTGATGCTGTTACATATTCCTGGAAATTTATTTAAAGCCCTAAGTTCTCTTCCATGTAACATTCGAACAATTGTTTGATCTTTGCATTTGTCCTTTAGATGTACATCAAGGATCTCTGAAATATAGCCATTTTCTTGTTCTGTTAGTTTTTACCATTTTTATCCTTACCAGGGATATTTTTTCATTTTTTTCAAGACAGAAAAGGGAGAGAGAGAAGCACTGATGTGCGAGGGAAGCATCAGTTGGCTGCCTCCCACGTGCACTTTCACTGGGGATGGAACCTGCAAACGAGGCCCGTGCCCTGACCAGGGGTCAACCCGCAACCTTTCAATTACAGGATGACACTCCAACCAACTGAGCCACACTGGCCAGGGCCTGTTCCACTAGCTTGTAAAGTGATCTTTTAAAAGGCTTGTTTATAAGACTTTCAGAACTTCCAAATACGAGGCTATACCCCAAAATATAACTACCAAATTTCTTTACCTTATGTTGGGACTGATTCACCCAGGTGATCTCCAGCAGCACCCAAGGATGGCATCCATTCAGGCCAATTTCTAACTAATATGTTGTCCTGAGAAAAGCTTTGTTTCTCAAACTAGAGTAATTGAGAAGGCGCTCTGAAATAGACTTCATAAGGGTTCTTATATAAAGTGACTCAGTCTTTTCTGAGGAATAGTTTCCCCTTTTGGGGAAAGACCTGATCTTTTATTGGGGCAGGCATGATAGCTGTAAAATCAGCAAAGATGAGGAGGCTGAAATGCAGATCAAGTGCATAACAGCTTAGGAGAAAGTGTTGCTGAGTGGGAGCAGGGTTCATGGCCTGTTAGCTCCTTAAAGCTCTAGACATAGCAGGGCTGAGCAGAGAAAAGACAGGAGAGAAACCATGAGAATAGCAGCCATCACCACTGGTTTGTGGGTCTTGCAGTTGTTTTACTTTTACCCCTTTGTAACCTCAATGCTCAATTCCATCCCTCTCCATTTAACCTCACCTTTTTAAATTGCCAGATTCCATTCACAGTTTTCTCACCACCCCAGGCTAATATAAAAGTAACCTCTTAAATGATCCCTTCCTGCCTATAGAACCAGGTCTTGGGAACTCTCTGATTTCCTTCTTCTCTCTCCTCTGGTTCACTCATCACCCATACATTTCTATAAAGCTAATGCAGGAGAAGGTCCACGCCAGCCTATGCTTTTCCTGCGCCTTATGGAATTTCTCTAGTCAAGGCCCCTTGTATCCTCTCTTGTGTTTGTTCTGCCTTGCTCTTCCTTCTGGGCATCTGTGCCAAGCCTATGATTTATGTGGCACCATCACGAGCAAGCAGCTCATGGCCTCAGCTGGCTCATACCTATACACAGCCTCAATAAAAGCCCTGACTTATCTGCTGGCCTGGAAGGAATTTAAAAACCAGAAACAATGACATATGATTCATGTCCTACCAAACAAGATATGGGATTAAAAGTACCATAAATATATTGTCCAAGACAATTTCTCATCGGTAATAATGGTGAAAGATGTCACTTGTTACTTCCAGCTTTCTAACTGCAGCAGCTGATTATCTGCTTTCCCTGCAGTGGATCAATGGCCTGGAGACACATTAGTGTGGCCTTAGCTGGCTCTGTACCAAAGAGGTGAGAAGTTTCAGCTTTAGGTGGTGGAAAGAACAAGCAGGTCCTTGTGAAATGAAGCCCTATCCAGGGTCAGGTTTAGACATATAGTAGTAGCCAGAAGGGTGAAAATGTATAAGGCCCTTCCTACATATAATTCAAAATTAAAGGGATAAATTATCTGTGGTAGGTTCATAACTTTTAAAGATATAATCACATCCTAATGCTTAGAACCTATTGATGTCTTTTTATTTGCAAAAGTGATCAAATTAAGGATTTTGAGATGAGATTATTCTGGATTATCTTGGTGGACACCAAATACCATCACAGGTGGTTGTGATGGTTGGAATACCAGCATACCAACCTCTGTCTGTATAAGAAAGAGGCAAAAAGAGAGATTAGACACACACAGAGGAGAAAGACAAGTGAAGATGGGGACAAGATGGGGACAGAGGTTGGAATGATGTGGCTTCAAGCCAATGAGCGCAGGTGGCAACCAAAAGCTGGAACAATCAAGCAACTGGTTCTACCCAGAGCCCTGGAGACAGCATGGCCCTGCGAACACTTTCCAACTTCTGGCCTCTCGGGCGTGAAGAATAAACTTCCGTGGTTCTAAGCCACCACGTGTGTGGTCATTTGTTACAGCAGCCACAGGAAACTAATACACTAACCCATGATGCAAACGTAAACCAGTCCAACAAAAACGCCCAATATTTTTCTCCCTAGTTTAACTCTTCTATTGATTTCTTTTCTTCAATGGTAACTCTAAAATTTTATCGACATTAAGTTTTAAGTTATGGAGAAGTTTAATGAATAATTTTCAATAGGGACTAGAAGCCTAGAGCATATCTAGATTCCAGCAAAGTATTAAAAAAAGCCATGATACTACTGTGGGTGGGATGGATATAATCAGAAATAGTTGATATCAAATTTCAGTGAATTTATAAAATAATGAACAATTCTACCCAAAAGTACTGGTAGATAATTATTGATGAACATGCAGCACAGCTTTCTGTGCTTTGCCGCAGAGCATCCTTTCCAGCTCTGTCCTGTGCAGCGCTTTTTTCACAAGTTTGGACAGTGACATGGCTTCCTGAGCTAGACAGCAGATGACACGAAGGCACCATGCTACAGAGAAGAAAAATGCTCTTGACAAGATAAAATAAGAAGTTGAATCTAAAAAGATGTATTTAATATAGACAAATTAAAATGAGTATAACTTAGGTTTCACAATTTAACTGCACAGGTACAAAAAAGGAAAAAACTGATATAAACTGAATACATGGCAACAATAATAAAAAAATGACATTAAATGCTATCATGTACCAGGTGTTCCATAGCCAGACAGAAGATAGATAGATAGATAGATAATTTCTCGAAAACTTTGTAGGATAGGTTCAAGGTCACCTACACAATTTGCTGGTCCTAGTGCTACATGAAAACACAGAGCCAGTAGCTTAAAAATGAAGCATTTTAAAACAGCAAGAGCAGAGCAGCTACAGGATATAGACACAGCATTTATTAGTGCAATGCTGTTTTAACTGATTTCATCACTGTACATTTATCAAATACCCAGAGAAAGAAAATAAAAACACCAGCCGTGGTATGGAAACATCCTAACAAAACAGTCTTACTTGTATTATGAAACAGATACTTTAAGGTATAAAACAAAAAATAATCATCAAGTTTTTCCCAGACAGGAAATGAGACAAATAACTAAATGTGGGAGTGGTCAATGGCTTTGAGAACTACGGGAGATAAGAGTAATTTTCCTAAGCCTCTTTCAAGAGATCTCTCTGCAGTTTCTAACACTCTGCAGAAGTCATATGGTACAAAGTGTTCACTGAGCAGCAGGAAGACCATTTGTAACTATTTCGGAACAAATACCAATAAAATAGTAAGGGTTGAAGCTGGTTGCAGTGAGCCGCATATCACACTGGATGTAAAGAGATGAGAATTGCAGACAATTCTTATGAATATTAACTGTAATCAGGAGTATCCAACCAGCAACCCTCGGGCCACATGCGGCCCAGGATGTCTACGAATGCAGCCCCAAACAAAATCCTAAATTTACATAAAAATGTCAATCTACTTATTTGAGATAGTTTTGCTTTCATTAGTGTTTATGTGTCTAATGTGTGGCCCAAGAAAACTCTTCTTCTTCCAGTGTGGCCCAGAGACACCAAAACGTCGGAGACACCCCTGCAATAGAGGAGATGGAAAATAATTATTATCAGTTGTTGTTCAGGGTTTGGGTTTATTAGTTTGAAGAGAGGAAGATTTGAGCATATGGTATTTAAATATTGAAAAGAAAATAAATATAAAGAGGTCAAAAAGAAAAGGGAGCAATCTGTGGAGTAAGATCTCTGAAGAGGCTTCTGGGGGGAAATGGCATAAGAACAGAAGTAGATTTATTTCAGCAAGAGGAGGGGCAACGGCTTTTGCAATTGCAACAGGACTACAGGGAAAAGGATAATGTGGATACAAAGTTATAGGCACATAGGTGGCAAGGAATTGAGGTAGCTGGTCTGGGTTTTTAAAAGCAATTGGTGGCTCAGTTGGTTTGGCATCATCTCATAACCAAAAGGTTGCAGGTTTGATTCCCAGTTAGGACACATTCCTAAACTGTGGGAACAATCCCTGGTCCCAGCGCATATGAGAAGCAACCAATCAAGGTTTCTCTCTCACATCAGTTTCTCTCTTTCCCTTCCTCTCTCCCTTCTCTCTCTCAAAAAGCAGTGATCCGAGGATTAAAAAATAAAATAAAATATATAATAATAATAACATAAAACAATTTGTGGAGTAGTGATTAAGAGCACAGGCTCTGAGGCGACTTTGTGAATTGAAATCCCAGCTCACCCTCTAAGCTTGTATAACCTTGGACAATGAATATACCAATACCTTCTTTTCCAGAGGATAATAAGCGTGCACTTACCCTCTTGGGTTGTTGCAAAGGGTTGATGAGCTAGTAAGTATAAATTCACCTAAAAACATTGAGCATGAGTTCTGCACCTGTTAGCCATTATCAGGGTGTGTAGCAGGAGCTGTCCTACTTCTGCACCTGGGAGGTAGTGGGTTCAAAGGTTTTAACAGCAGGAAGGCAGTTTGAAGGGAATGCTGCAGAGTACAGGAAAGAAAGAGGCATGCAACATAAAAGGGGTAAGCACTGGTGAGCACCCAGGCTAAATTGCAGATGATGGATACGGATTCCGGCAATCTTTTCCCCACTTCAGCTCAGGGAGAAGGTGGATAGTTGGATGGATCCCACTGGAAGCTGTGATTGAAGAACAAAGAAATCATGGAATTAAGACCCCTGAAGATAGGCTGGAGTGGGGGGCCATGTAATCCAAGTTAGATACCTTAATAAGTGAAAGGGGGCTCGGGGGAGGGTAGAGAGATGAGGGCTAGAAAAGATGAAACACTGGTATTCTGTGGTTGTCTGAGTAAAGGAGCTGTAAGAATCGGGAATTGCGGTAACCTGGAATCCCTGATTCAGAGAGCTCTCGGCACAGCCAGGGACTTCACCTTCCCTGCCTGCTTTGGGATTGGAAGACCGCTGAGGGAGAGGGCGGGGCTCGTGTGTGAGGATAAAGAGAATTGTGATGGGACAGGCGGGGCTCGCGGGCGGTGAGTGGGTGGCCTGACAGCAATTGCTTAGTCGGGATCAGGCAGTGGGCTCCAAGGGCCCTCTGAGGCTCTGAAGTATGTGCCTGCACTGTGTAGGGGACGAAACTACCCATGTCAACCCCGTGAGTCTCCTGCCCTTAACCCTGCCTCTGTCACCCTTGTCCTGGCTTTGATCTTTGAGGCCACAGTGGCTACTGGCACTTCAAGGTTATTGCACACACCGAGTTAGGTGTGGAGGGTTGGGAAATCCCTGGTTAAGTAGACGAACTGCCCAGGACAAGGAAAAGCTCTCCACCCTGTGCCTTCCAGAAACCAATCACGTTTGACTGACCGCTGAGCCGCCTTAGAAGGTGGCTCACCTAGAAGGAGGGTTACAGAGGGGAGGGAAAGGGTCAACTTCTCAGTATTCAGATGGGGAGGTGGTTGCTTTTAGGTCTTGTGGTTAAACAATTGGATCAAAATGAAGTCGGGGGAGTACTGCACAATTTAGAAGATAGGGGGAGGAGTGGGAACCCCATAAACTACCAGCCAAAAACCCTGTGCCTCAGAAAACCAGTCCATCTAGTGGAATTTCTCAACCACCCCAACTTTACTAGACTTTAGACGCTGGACTAATCAGAGTGGCACCGTTGAAGTCATGTGCCAATGGGAACATGAATTTGGGGATGTATTCTATCTCATTTTCTTTCAGAATAAATCTCTGTAGTCAACATGTTTTTGTGTTGCCCCCCCAAATAAAACAGCCAATGGGCAATAAATCAGCATAATGGGTATAGCTGGGAACAGCAGAGAATTGCTATTCCCAACAAGCATGTTATAGCAAAAACTATAGGCTAATCCAACAAGCAAAGAAAGGGGATTTTACAGTGAAAAAGGGGGAAGTTGGGAGGGGTTGAAGGACAACCCCTTGGAGAAACAGTGAAAGCTCACGATGGTGGTGGTTTCTCATTAGCTGAGCTGTAAGGAAAGAAATCTTCCTTCCTCCTGCTGGAGTGGTGGAAGGCCCACGTTGAGGTCCATGGTTGACAGCTCTTCCTGAGAGAGTCGGTCACTGAGGCCCAGTGGCAGGGCCTGAGGGTTCCCTCTACTGGCCTTTGCACCCCATTTTTCAATTGTCTTACCTGTTGCGTGGTTTATAGCTGGTTCTCTTTTCTTATAATAGTGTCATCAGTCTCTACCTTGGCTTTGACCTTGATGTTCTTTGAGATAATATGCCTATATATTAATTAAAACACAGTAGCATAGGCTTCCTATTATAACAACTAATATTTCTGTTTGCTCAAGACTTTCATGTATTTTAAAAATTATTTTACATATTTTGTAGGAAGGACCAAGACGGCCACATCCTTCAGAAGTCACTAAAAGGCAGGTAATGTTTAAATAAATAATTCTAGGTATTTCAAAATTGTGATTTTTATCTTAGTTCTTTATGTGTGGTGGTCCCTAATATGATAGAACTTCTATGAGCTAGACACTTCTGTGTTCTCTTCCATGGGACTCTGGGATCTTGTGACTTACCATCAGAATGAGACTTAACTAGGATAACCTAACTGGCTTATATTATCATTTTTTAATGTACATTTGATACAGACACAGAATATATGTAGAGTATGTAAACTGTAAAACAGAATAAGAAAATAGATCTCGAACTTACGGAAACGTTACAGATGTCCTTGAGCTCTTCTAGAGGCTGCACCTACCTTCCCGATTCTCTCTGAGGCAACCACAATCTTGGATTTTACGTTTATCAATCTCATTTCTTTAAAATAGTTTGTTACACATGTGCCTCTCAAAATATATTGTTTAATTTTGCTTGTTCTTTAACTTTATAAACATATCAAATTTGGCAGATAATTTATTCCCCTGAACATTGTTTTGCAAGATTTGCCCATGTTGTTCTATATGATTATTTTCACTGCTATGTAATATTTTCTTGTGGAACATATCCCAGTTCATTAATCCTTTCTCCTGTTGATGGGCAATGGGTAGTTTATAGATTTTCCTGTAATATACAGTGCTACTGTAAATATTCTAGTACATGTCTGTTGTTGCCCCTGAACAAGAGTTTCACTTGAATATTTAGGTAGGAGTAGAATGATTGGATCATAAAGAAAGTGAATTTTTCATTGTTATGAAATAATGCTGCACTATTTTAAAAGCAGCATTAAAAGCATATATATTAGTATATATATACTTTTTTCATACACACACACACACACACACACACACACACACACACATATGGAAAAGTCAGTAACAAGAACAGTTTGCACAACATCGATGTAACCTGGCAGCCAAGGAGAGTAGGCGGGAATGCACATACATGAACAATGACAACTTCATCATACTAGTCAGTGGGAGGGGTAGATGCCACTGAATGAGCATGTTATGGTGTGGCCATCACATTCAAAATGCCTGAGTGAATATAGCAACAAATCCACATCCAATTTTGCATTAGGTTTAAACATTCCTCTGCAGAAACTATTCAGATGATTCAGAAGGCCGTGACTATGGGCAACTAGTGATTGGCAGCTTCATAATGACATGTCTCCTTATGCACCACGTCCCATGCAGAATTTCTGGTGAAACATCAAATCACCCAGATGATTCAGTCCCACTACAGCCCAGATTTGGTGCCCTGCAGCTTCTGGCTTTTCCCAAAATTAAAATCACCTTTGAAAGGGAAGAAATTTCATACCATAGATGAGATTCAGAAAAATCTGATGGGGGAGCTGATAGCAATTGGGAGAACTATGTGAGGTCCTACTTTGGACCTACTTCAAAGATGCCTACTTAGAAGAGGACTGAGGCTTTGCTGCCCTGTGTACAATGTTTCTTGTATCTTGTATCTTCTTCAATAATGTCTCCATTTTCATATTACATGGCCGGATGCCTTCTGGACAGACTATATAAATATATAAATATATATATATATAATTCATATGTGTATGAATCTTGGATCTATCTAAATGTACACAGTTGTTAAAGTGGAAATCAAGAGTAAAGAGTCCCTTTTGGAAACTCTACTGACAGTCCAATGTGTTTTCTTCATCTATGAACCATATGCATCGATTGTGTTTATCTTCTTTTACTCACATAGACCAAAAATATCATCTGCATGTTACCTTTTTGTTATAAAAAGTATGATTTGTTTTCTTTCCTTTTAATTGTCCACAAGTCCTTAGCAAAACGTGTTCAGAATATGAAAAACCTAAGGAAAGAGAAGAGGAAACTTAATAAAAAGTTTACAAAGCCTGCTCCTCTTCCAGAACCAGGAATCCTAGTAAGTATGAAGACATCACTGAAATTAACAGATTCTTAAGTGCAATACATAGTTGCATTTTTAATTTATGAAATACTCTAAATTTTGTTTTTCCCCTTTCCCTTGAAAAACATGTGACTGCAGTCTGGCAAGGTACCCAAAAACTCCTCTAATCCAATTCTCATTGAGTATTTAAATCTCCTTTGTAATCAGCATTGTGGTTTAATGAAAAGAGTGTGATCTTTGAAACCACGTTTTTCTGGATTCTGGTTTTTGCCTTTGCTTTGTCGTATGTTATTTGACAAAATTATTCAAGTAAGTATTTTAGATTATATTATTGGAACAATAAATTACAAAATCTGCTAAATCATTACTCAGACTCGGTTTGAACACATCAGAAAACTCTACACTACTCATGGCTTATTCCATTTTTGCACATCCTTGACATGGATTTAAAAGTTCTTCCACATAACACATTATATTGTACCCATGAGCCTTTTACATGTAGTATTATGTTTCTTGTAGCCAGACATAAATCCAATGGCCTTTCCACCCAAAAGTCCTTCAGCTAGTTGAGGACAATTGTCACCTTCCTTAGTATTCAGGCCTTTCTTCAGGGTAAAAATCCCCATTTTGCTCATCCATTCCTCTGTCAACTCAGCAGTGATTCCTGGCCTCATCCAAGCAAATCTGGGAACAGGGATTATATTTCATTATGGGAAGATTTGGGAAACACCGTATTTCCAACAACGAAGATGTTTTCTGCTCATTTTCCTCCTGAAAGGAAATACTTTGTAAACACAACTAATGATAACTATGTCAGTTAGGAATGGCTAACTTTAGTTCCTTATAAAAGAAACCCAACTGCAGTGGCTTAACCAAGTAGGAGTATATTTTTTCTCCAAACAAAAACAACGGACCTAGACAGCCTAGGGCTGATACGGTGGTTCCAACAATCACCAAAGATGTCCCAGGTGATTTCTCTGTACCTAGTTCTTCAGACCATCCTTATGACCTTTATTCTCATGGTCTCAAAAAGGCTTCTACATCAGGAAATAATGTTTCCACATTCCAAGACCAAAAACTACAGGACAAAGGGGAAAAATATATGCCAGCTGAGTTGGCTCCCTGTTCATCAGGAAAGCAGGCTCCCAATGAAGAGTATGTATCTACTGTTGGTTATTTTTTCAGCTTTACTGAGGTATAATTGCCATATAATAAACAGTAAATATTTCAGGTGTACATTTTTTAATGTTTTGACACATGTATGCCCATGAAACCATCATTACAAGATAATCAACATATCCATCACCCCTAAATTTTTTCTTGTGCTCCTTTTTTATTTAAATCAATAGACCCTATTTTTATAGCAATTTAGGTTTATAGAAAAACTAAATACATACTTAACTTTTCCTCCCCCTCCCCCAGTTTCTCCTATTATTGGCACCTTGCACAGGTGTGATGCATTTGTTATCATAATTAATGAACCAATGTCAATACATTATTATTAACTCGAGTTAGGATTCACTCTTTGTGTTGTGGAATTCTGAGTTCAACAAATGCATAATGTCTTGTATCCACCATTACAGCATCATAAAGAATAGTTTCACTGCCCTAAGAATTCCCAGTACTCCACCTATTCATCCTTTCCCTTCTCCCTCTCCCCCTCAACCCCCAACAATCACTGATATTTTTTACTGTCTGTGGGTTTGTCTTCTCTAGAATGTCATGTAGTTGAAATGATACAGTACATATCCTTTCAAACGGGCTTCTTTCCCTTTGCAATATGCATTTTAGGGTTTTCTAAGTCTTTTCTGGGCTCAATAACCCATTCTTTTTATTTTTAAATACTATTCCATTGTATTTGTATAACACAGTTAATTTATTCACCTACTGAAAAACATTCTTGCTTCCAATTTTTGGCAGTCACGAGTAAAGCTGCTATAACCATTGATATTTCAGGGTTTTGAGTGGACATAGGTTTTCAACTCATTTGGATAAATATCTGGGAGTGCAATTGCTGGATAATATGGTATTACTATGTTTAGCTTTACACAAAACTGGTGAACTGTATTCCAAAGTGGCTATATCATTTTGCATTCCCACCAGCAATAAATGAGAGTTCCTGTTGCTCCACCTTCTTGCCAACATTATATGTTATCAGTGTTTTGGATTTTAGCCATTCTGTCAGGTATGCAGTGGGATCTTGTTCTAATTTGCAATTCCCTGGTGAGGTATACTACTGACAATCTTGTCATATGCTTATTTGCCATCTAAATAACCTATTTGGTGAGGTGTCTGCTCAAAACCTTTGCCCATTTTTAACTAAGCTGTTTATTTTCTTATTGTTGAGTTTTAAGAGTCATTTGTATATATTGAATACCAGTTCTTTATAAAATGTGCTTTGGAAATATTTTCTCCCAGTCTGTGACTTGTTGCTTAATTATTCTACCAGTGCCTTTCCCAGAATAGCATTTTTTAATTTTAATGAAGTCTAACTTGTCAGTTATTTCTTTCATAGATCATGCTTTTGGTGTTTTATCTAAAAATGCATTGCCACATCCAAGATCACATAGCTTTTCTTCTGTGTTATCTTCCTGAAGTTTTGCAGTTTTTCATTTGACATTTAGCTCTATGATAATTTTTTATTTAATTTTAATGAAAACTATAAGATAACTATCTAGGTTTTTTTTTTTTAGCATGTGGATGAATGTTGTTCCAGTTGTTCCAGCATTGTTTGTTAAAAAGATATTATTTCTCTATTGTATTGCCTTTGCTACTTTGTCAAAGATCTGTATAGGTCTATTTCTGGGATTTCTATTTAGCATTGTGAATAAAATATTTATTTTATTTATTTATTTATTTTTTTTGCCAATACCACACTGTCTTGATTACTATAACCTTATAATGAGTTTGAAGTCAGGTAGATGACTTTTAATTGAGATAAAATTGACACATAACATTATATTAGTTTCAGGTATACAACATAATGACTCAATATTTGTATATATTGTGAAATAATCAATGTATTGAGTCTAGTTAACATCCATGACTACACATAATTACATTTTTTCTTGTGGTGAGAACTCTTAAGATCTACTCTCTTAGCAACTTTCAAATATACAATACAGTATTACTAACTATTATATTTCCAGAACTCATTTATTTTATAATTGGAATCGTCTATTTTGACTCACTTCACCCATTTCACCCCCCCCCAGGCCCTACCTCTGGTAATCAGCAATCTGTTCCCTGTATCTATGAGCTCAGTTTTGTTCTGTTGTGTATGTGTTTTAGATTCCACATATAAGTGAGATCATATGGTATTTGTCTTTTTCCATATGATTTATTTTATTTAGTATACTGTCATCAGGGCAAGATTTTCTTCTTTCTGTGGCTAAATATTATTCCATTGTATATATATTGTATACACCACATTTTCTTTATCAATGGACACTTGGGTTGCTTCCATGTCTTCACTATTGTAAATAATGTTGCAATGTGTTCAGTTTGTTTTTCTTGTTGTGAAGATGAAAATGATGATTTCGAAGCTCTTTACATGTCAGGCTGGAAACCCTCATTTATATATATCATGTATACATTGTCCAAAATGTATAATATCCCCTATTTAAGCTCAAGCTTTTAGTGCTTCTCCAGTGTGGTCAAAGATGAATTTTGTTTGATTTTTCTTTACTTTTGTTTGTGTGGTTTGGTTTAATTTCCAAACTGTTATAACATACGACCAAAATGTCCTAACAATCTCAAACCGTTATAAATGAACATAAATGTATACTCTCAATTCTCTGCTAATCTTGTTATAAAACGACAGTAAATGGAAGACTAGCACCCAAACCAGACCACACAGAATAACACTGCTTTAAACTGTACTGATTCTTCTTTCACATTTTCTTTTCACGTCATATTGCAAAGTGTTGTGTTGTAAGCAATATCCCTACTAATAAACTCTTCTCTTTTTCCATCTTGTTAAATTGATCTTTGGCTTCAGGAAAAAAATATGTAACTGCATTTGTGCAACTTAAATGATTCAGGATGGAAATTAAGACCTGAGTCCACACATGTGACATAAAAGTTCAGAGTGGCTGTGCCCAGTAGGACACAGGATGCGACTAAAGCCCCTGGGTGTGGGAAGAAGTCTGAGAAATTATTTTTGTTTGCATTCTTGTCTGTTTAAAATCTACAGAACAAAAGTTATCTCCTATTTCTGTCATTAATTATATACTTATACATATTTAAATTATCCTGAAACATTATTTTAAAGTTAAGTCCCTGTTATTACTAATACTTATAATCTTGCCATTTCCACTTATTTGTCCCTGTTGATCACTTCATTTTGAGTCATTTTAAGACTTAAAACACTCTGAACTTCTGGCCAAGATGGGAGCATAGGTGGACACACTGTGCCTCCTCACACAACCAAAATTAAGAACAACAAAGATTTAGAAACAAGAAAACAACAGAACTGGTAGAAAATTGAACTGTACGGAAGTCCGACAACCATTCATCCAGACTAGTAAGAGGGGCAGAGTCACATCAGGAAAAAGTGGAGGTTGGCAGGCCTGGGGGACAGGCAGCAGCTGGCAGACCCCAAGCCCACAGGCAGCAGTGAGCAAAACCTGGCACGGGGTAGCAATGGGCAGCCCCAGTGGGACTATGCGGCCAGGTGGTCCAACATTAGCGTGCAGATAATCCAGGCGAAAGGGAAGCAGCAGAAGGGACTGGAATCAGAGAGAGAACAGAGCAAGCACCATTGTTCCCTCTCGGACCCCACCCCCATATACAGCATCACTACCCAGCAACTGGGCTGCCCTGCCCTGGGGAATACCTAAGGCTCCGCCCCTCACTAAGTAAGTTACAGCTGCAACCAGACCAAAAAACAAAACAAAAACAAAACAAAACAAAAACAAAACAAAAATGGCTCAAACTGGAGAACAGATCAAAACCCCAGAGCCAACACTTTTAAGGAACCAAGAGATAGCCAACCTATCAGATGCACAATTCAAAGCACCGGTGACCAGGATGCCCACAGAATTGGTTGATTTTGCTCACAAATTAGATGAACAAATAAAGGCTACAATAAGCGAAATGAAGGAAAACATGCAGGGAACCAATGGTGATGGGAGGAAAACTGGGACTCAAAACAATGGAGTGGACCAGAAGGAAGAAACAAACAAACAGAAAAGAATGAAGAAACAAGGATTCAAAAAAATGAGGAGAGGCTTAGGAACCTCCAGGACATCTTTAAACATCCCAACATCCGAATTATAGGGGTAGAAGGGGAAGAGGAAGAGCAACAAGTGGAAAACTTATTTGAACAAATAATAAAGGGGAACTTCCCCAATCTGGCAAGGGAAATAGACTTCCAGGAAGTCCAGGAAGCTCAGAGAGTCCCAGAGAAGTTAGACCCAAGGAGGAATATACCAAGGCACATCATGTAATTAACATTAGCCAAGATTAAAATGGAGAGAATTCTAGAAGCAGCAAGGGATAAGGGGACAGTCACCTACAAAGGAGC
Organism: Glossophaga mutica; assembly: GCA_039655065.1. Taxonomy (NCBI): domain Eukaryota; kingdom Metazoa; phylum Chordata; class Mammalia; order Chiroptera; family Phyllostomidae; genus Glossophaga; species Glossophaga mutica. The sequence goes on from CM077308.1 coordinate 30,396,275, forward strand.
TCCCATCAGACTGTCAGCTGATTTCTCAAAAGAGACCTTTCAGGCAAGAAGGGGCTGGAAAGAAGTATTTGAAGTCTTGAAAGGCAAGGACCTACATCTAAGATTGCTCTATCCAGAGAAGCTATCATTTAGAATGGAAGGGAAGATAAAGCGCTTTTCAGATAAGGTCAAGTTAAAGGAGTTCATCATCACCCAGCCCTTATTATATGAAATGTTAAAGGGACTTATCTAAGAAAAAGAAGATAAAAAATAGGACAGTAAAAAGACAGCAAACTCACAGATATTAACAACCACACCTAAAACAAAAGCAAACTAAGCAAACAACTAGAACAGGAACAGAACCACAGAAATGGAGATCATATGGAGGGTTAGCAACAGGGGAGTGGGAGGAGAAGAGAGGGGGAGAAGGTACAGAGAATAAGTAGCATAGATGGTAGATAAAAAATAGAAAGGGGGAAGGCAAGAATAGTGTAGGAAAAGTAGAAGCTAAAGAACTTATGACACATGGACATGAACTAAGGGGGGGAGGAATGTGGGTGGGAAGGGGTGTGCAGGGTGGAGGGGAATGATGGGGGAGAAATGGGACAACTGTAATAGCATAATCAATAAAATATATTAAAAAAGACTTAAAACACTCTCAACCGATGTTTATGTTTTCTTAGTCAATCATAGATCATATGTTTTAGAAAAGAAAATCCCTATGCTTAACATTTCTGTCACATCCAGTATGTGTAGAAGTAACTGACCCTTTCTCCACACTGTTATCTTTATCTTCTACAAATTTCTCCTACTCATGGAATTTGTTGTCTGATTCACAGAAAACAAAATGTTTCTATCAGATTTTCTCCAGATACGATTTACTTGACATCGGTGATTTTCATATCTGGATGGGATCTACATGTGACTTTAATTGAGCATAGCACTTTATATAATTCTTTTCGCATATGAAAGACTTCTCTCTTTGATACTTTTCCAAGATAATTTATAATTTACGTAAACATTTACTTATATAAATTTTAATTGAATTTTTTTTCTTGTGTATTTTAATCTCTTCCAGTGGACATAAAGCTGGAGCCTGTGTGGAGGAAATCATGTGCCGGACCAAAATTTGCATATTTCTGACATCAAGTGGCATTTCCGCATTTTACTTCATTTGAAAAATAAAGGCAATACTCTGTCCTTTTTGCAAAATAAAGACAATGCTATCATTTCACATCCAAGCCACAGGCTCTAGAATTTTATTAAATATCATATCACTCTACCACCTTTTTTTGTTTGGAAATGTGTGATTTTCTGCTTTCCACCAAATAATAATGAATATGTATAGGTTTTTTAAAGTAATATGCTTATGTTTAAATTTTGCAGGTGTATTTATGACATATGTAGAGATTTAGAATTATGTTCTAATAATAAGGGAAATAGATTTCCTCTCCTGTTTATTTATAATGACTTATGCTTAAACAAAATGTTTAAATAGTCCTTGGAAAGGATTTTAATATGACTGAAACCTATGTTATTTGTTGATATTGCAAATAAGCTATAGTGTAATTAAAATTTTCACTTAAGGTAAAATTCGGATACTGAATTAAATTTTACTTTTATGTATGAAATGGATGATAATCATATGTCTGTAAAATACTTGTTTAATTATATAAGTAATTCTTAACATGCAAATGAAATTATCACAATTATTTTCTAAGTTAAAGAACTACCAACTATTAGACTAATATGAACATTATGTTCAGTGAATTATTTGCAGCATCCAAAATACAATTTCAAGTACAGGGGATTCTGCTTCTTAGAATGATGGAAGTACCAGAATTATGCTTCCACAGTAAACAGCTAGAAAACAGAACAAGATCTTTAAAACAATGGTTTTCAAAAACGCAACAAAAGTGAAAAAAGGAGGGCTGGTCCCTAAGAGAAGGGAAATAGGTGGGCCCTATGACTACCCCTTTTACTGCCTGGAGGAGCATTCCAGATCTTGATGCAGAGAAAAAAGAATCATAAGCAGAACACAGCAGTTTTCTTGAGGATGAGCTGAGGAACAGAGATAAGAATTCGGGAAGTCTGGGGGTAACTGGGAGTTGCAGAGCAGAATTCCAGACAGTAAGGAACTACACACAGTGCTTTGTAGATCTGCACACAGCTTACGCTGACTCTTTGCCGAATGCTAAACTGCATGCTCACAGTGTGAAATTCAACCAAGTCAGATCTGTTTATTCTTCGTCCACTGTCAATGTCCAATGTCTGGTATCTAGTCAAAATTACTAGGCATATCAGGAAGCAGAAAAATGTAACACACAATTAGGGGGAGATCAAGTCAACAGAAAGAGACATAGAAATGAAAAGAAATGATGTATTTAAAAGAATTCACTTAAATATTGTATATGGTAACTATGCTCAGTAAGTTAGAGAAAAACATGAATACAACAACTAGAGGAATAAAAGATTTTTAAAAGAACTAAACAGAACTTTTAGAACTAAAAAAATCTAAAAAGTCACTAAATCAGATTAATGGAATAATAGACATTTCAAAAAAATCATGAAATAATTCAAACTGAGGCAAAGAGGAAAAGACTGGAAAATGGTTAGCTCCTCGCCGACCTGTGACCCTGAATCATGCGGTCTGACCTGGAGAATTGGTAATGTCTGAAAAGGGGAGGATGGGATTGAAAACGAATTCCACAAACTTTTCCAAATTTGATGAAAACTAATCCCATGGATCCAAAAAGCTTAATGCCAAGCAATATAAAGACCCAAACTTATAAAATGTTTCATAATCAAATTACTGAAAAACATTGAAAAGGGAAAGGAAAACAGCAATGGGAAAGGGTCATTAAATACTGAGAGACAAGCATAAAAAACTCACAGACCTCATTAGAAACTACAGAGGCCAGAATGATACCTTTAAAGAACTGATTAAAGAAAAACCTGCCAAACTTAAATTTTTTATGGAGCAAAAATGTCCTTCAAAACTGAAGGCAAAAATGCAGATTATTTTTCAGTAGTGCCAAAAACTGTAACAATAGACGTGTAGGAGAAAGTTCTTTAGGTGGAAAATAATTGTATTGGGTAGATTTTTGGATTTACACAGAACAATGAAAAGCTCTGGAAATGATATACATATAAATAAATATAAAATCATTTTATTCTAACATTTTATTTAAAACTTAATTCACTATTTTAAGCAAAAGTAATTATTATGGTTTTAATACCCTGTAGGGGTAAATGCATAACAACAACAAAAGGTGGAAGAGTACAATCATTGAAAGTTTTTTCTATTTTATGTGAAGAGAGATATTACTTGAAGGGACAATTGGATATATTAATTACATATGTAATTGGATAATGCAAATACTAGAGAAACCACACACACACACACACACACACACACACACAAAGAAGTATAGCTAATAGAGGTAAAATGGAATGCTTAGAACCCATCCAAATGAAGATAGAAGAAGAAAAGAATGGACTTGATAATAAAGAAAACAAATGGCAAAATAATAGATTAAATCCCAAATCAATCAATAGCTACATTAAATCTAAATGGTCTAAACACTCCAATTAAAAGGCAGTATCTAGAAGAGTGATGGATTTGAGATTTTATTCTACTTACAAGGAACAAGTTAGACCATCACAGTTTCATAGATGCTGTCAGAAAACAAGAGAGTTACTGGGTGGAGACAAATAACCCTACTACAGTACTTTGGGCCCAGGAGGCTCTCAAATGCATGCTTGCATTGGTTTCCCTTGACTCGCCGAGCCCCATGAGGCTCTTACACAGGTGAGCCCAGGTGGATACTGTGGGCACTGTGGGTTTGTGTTACAATTAAGAAAGCCCCAATCTTACCTGAGGGGTTGCCAAGCAAACCTGCCCAACTTTGCTCTAGAGAGAGGCATTATCTCCATTATACTGGACAGTAACCAATCTGATCCAGACTCTATATCTTCCAAGTTTGCTTAGTATACAAACATCCTTTAAAAGATAGTCTAGAGGAAAAAAATATTAAACCTTTGCTCAGAAAACATACAGGAACATGCAAAAACAATGGAAAAATTCCTTCAACAAGCAGAGGTTATCAAGGTATTTAAAACAAGACCAACTACAAAATGTCTACTAGAAACATACTTTGTATATAAACATTGATAGGTTTAAAAATAAAATGATGCAACTATACCATGAAAACACAAATCTTAAAGCTAGAATGGCTACATTACTAATATATACTAGTCTTCAGAATAAATCATGTTATGTATATAGATGAATATTTTATAGTAATGAAAGCTCCATTCATCACAAAGACATGCACTCAGTAACAAAGCATCAAGACATGAAACAAAAACTAGAAGAATTCAAAGAATAGACAAATCCACAATTATAACTGAAATATTGCATTCCTCTCTTGAAATATGATGCAACAAATATAAAATTAGAAATGTAGGAGATAGCACTATTATTCAACAATTTTACTGATATTTATAAAATATTCCACCCAACATCAACAGAACACCTATTCTTTCAAGTGTACACTAGAACACAAAAAACAGACCACCTACTGAACACATAAGACATGAGGTCTGTCCAGAAAAAGTCCAGTCATTTTAGTATAAAGAGAACAGTTTGCGTGGCATCAATCTAACTTGGCAGCCAAGGAAAGTGGACTGGAATACACATGTGTGAACAATGACGACTTCTCTGTACTAGTCAGGAGGTGGTAGATGCTAGTGAGCATGTGTACTGTGTGGCCTTTACATTCAAAATGACTGATTAGAGCAACAAATCTGCCCGAAATTTTGCATTAAGCTTGAACACTCCATGGGCAATTGGTGACTGGCTGCTTCATCACAACAATGCACCTTCTCATGCATCACATCTTGTACAGAGTTTTTTGGATGACTCTGCCCCCCTACAGCCCATATTTGGGACTCTGAAACTTCTGCCTTTTCCCAAAACTAAAATCACCTTTGAAAGGGGAGAGATTTCAGACCGAGATGAGATTCAGGAAAATACGACAGGGCAGCTGATGATGACAGGGAGAACTGTGTGAGGTCCCAAGGTGCCTACTTTGAAGAGGACTGAGGTATCATTGTCCTGTGTACAATGTTTCTTGTATCTTGTATCTTTAATAAATGTCTCTATTTTTCCTATTATGTGGCTGGATACCTTCTGGACAGACCTTGCACATTTTCACTCAAAGATCTGTACACAAATATTTATGGAGTTTTGTTCATAATAGCCTCAGAATGCAAACAGTCCATATGTCAATGAATAACTAAATTCATTTTAAAAATGTAATACATCTATAAAAATGGAGTATTATTTAAGACATGTGCACACAATAACATTAATAAGTTTTAAAAGTTTATGTTGAAGAAGTACACATGATTCCATTTATCTGAAACTCTATAAAATACAGTCAATCTATAGCCACAAAAAGCAAATCAGTGTTTGCTTAGGGCACAAATAAATGGAAAGATATCTTGCGTTCATGAATCAGAAAAATTAATAGTTTAAGTGTCCATTCTGTTGAAAGAAATCTGCAGATTCAATGCAATTCCTATCAATACTCCAATGGTATTTTTCCACAGAAATAGAACTAACAATTTTAAAATTTGTATGAAACCAAAGAGACCCCAAACAGCCAAAGCAATCTCAACAAAGAAGAACAAAGCTGGAGGGATCACACTTCCTGATTTCAAAGTTATAGTAATCAAAAGTTACAAAGTTATAGTAATCGAAAGGTATAGTACTGCCATAAAAATAGATGCACAGACCAATGGCACAGAATCAAGAGCCCAGAAATCAACCCTCGCATATATTGCTCATTACTATTGCACAAGGAAGCTAAAAGTATGCAACGGGAAAGGATTGTTTCTTCAATAAATAAACGGTGTTGGGAAAGGTGGATAACAACCTGCAGAAGAATGAAATTAGACCTCAGTCTTACACAGCTCACAAAAACTAACTGCAAAATGGATTAAAGACTTAAACATAAGACTTTAAACCATGCAATGGTGGTTTCTGAGGTTTTAATTGTCACTTTACAGCCTACCTTTTTGTGGTATTCAAAGATATTCCAACAAGCAAGGAAAACCAGTATAATGCAAGAAAAAAAATCAAAAGCAGTTGTGTGAAGAGATCAGAAACTTCACCTTTACCCAGGAGCTTACTAGAAATGAATTGCAGGTTTCACCCTAAACTTTTTAACTTATAAACTACATTTTAACTAGATCCCCAGTTGATTTTTACACCTATTGAAATTTGAGAAACAAAATATTTCTGACGAGATCAACCTCCATCATTACCCTTGTAAGGCTAAGTGAATCCAAAAAATCAGGAACCAGTGGGCACCTGAACTAATGCCATGCTCATGAGGCTGGTTTCTTAACCACAGTGATGCACAGGGAGTGGGGGAGGGTCCGGCAGAAGTAACGCCTGCATGAGTGCGGTTGGCAGGGTAATCATATGGGTGCAATAACTTACGGCTTTAATTTGAACATTCCACCTAAAATGTCACATGATGTGCTTGAGTGTGCTGTTTTGTTACAGAATTACATGCTTATGATTTTGTAATAAGATTTTGTAATAAAAACGGGCGTTAGTTGTGCTGCACCCTGCACTTCATACTCTGCTCTCTCAACTGGAATGATACCTAGTCACTTAGAAGGCAGAAAGGGGTGCTCACGTCAATTTGCAATTCCAGCAAGTTCAATCCAATTACACTTTAATTTCTTAGAGGTCCGAGTCCCATCTCACAAAAGCAGCAGCATAAACCGTCCAATGTCCTGTCGCTCATTTACAAACGGCCACGCAGGTGGGAGCCGTGAATACAGATTTTCCATCCCATCCCTGCACGCTGCGCGAAGAAGGCGTTTCCTGGCGCCCAGGCCGGGTCCGCCCGCCGGACCGTCACCCGCCCGCCCGGCCCCTACTCGCCCGCCGGGCCCCCCGGCGGGGCTGGGAAGCGGCCTCAGGGGGCGGAAGCGCGCGCCGGGCCGGGGCGGAGTCGCGCGGGCCGGGAGCGTTGCCGCGGGGGGCGGAGCCGACCCGAGGAGGCCGCGGGCCGGGTGGGACCCGGCGAGCGCCGCCGACCTGGGCCGCGCGGAACGCCGCGCCGTTCGCGCTTACCGGCCCCGGGCGGGAGGGGTCGCCAGCCGCCGCCCGGATGGGGCTGTGTTTTCCCTGTCCCGGGGAGGCCGCGCCGCCCTCGCCCAACCTGGTGAGTAAGGCCGCGTCGTCTGCGCGTCGGCCCGCCCGCGCCGCGCGCACCTGTTCCCGGGACCCGCGCTCCGCCGGGCCCGGCGCCGCGGGCACCTGTGCGGGCGGTTGGACCGGGCGGAGCGCGCCGCGGGCCCCGCGGTGGGCGGCCTGCTGGCGGAGACGTGCGGTCGCGTCCGGGCGGACCTTGGGGTCCCGCCTCCGCGTCGGTCTCCCCACTTTGGTTTCACGAAACTGCCCAAAGGCCGCGCCGGGGTCTCTCTGCCTTCCGCCGACTTCGAACTTGGAAGTTGGTGGGACGCAGGCGAACGCCGACCGTGCGGTGTAGGGGTCGTTCTCGGCGACTCTGTAAACGAGTTAGGGTGCGAAAAGGAATCCCCTTTCTGCGCTGAAGTGTCGAATCTTCTAGTAGGAGATGTGCATAGTCCTGTGTCTGTACGAGCTGTTTAAAGAAGGTGCTCAATAAAGCCCCGTATACAGTTGAGCTTTACTGGATATTGTATTAGTAATTTCCCTTTATTATTTATCCTTTTTAAGATCTTCCTTTAAAAATGATTATTTTACGTAGTACGGAACGTACAGGTTTTAAAGTTGCCATATTTAGCAAATAAGAATACAGGACGCCCAGTTTAATTTGAATTTTCAGATTAACAAGGAGTACATTTCAAAAATAGACTTGTCGCATACAATATTGAGACATTTATACTAGAATTATTCGTTGTTTATCTGACATTCAAATTATCTGACATTCTGACATTGTGCTACACTGCATTTATTCTTTTTGTAGCTCTGTTTTTAACAGTATCTTTACACTAATATTCCCTGCTGAGAGTTGCTAACAGAACACCTGAATTCCTCTCTTCTCTATCTTGCTAAAAATTCTTGTAAAGAAATTACGTATTTAAGAAAGTGCATAAACTCTTCAGCTGTTTGGTTATATGTAGTGAAAATGACCTGGAAGTTGGTACCAGGGAGTTCACCTTGTCTTTCTTGCTACTGTTGCTTTTAAATGCTGTTACTTTTGTTCATCTGGCTGCTGATAAATTTCCAGTCTGTAAGCATCTGTTAAACCCTCCACCCACTCCCACAGATAACCACGTGGCTCACCACTTGAATGTCACTTCATTGCTGCGGTTTTTCTTGACCATGCGAAATAAAATAAACCCCCGACTCTACCACCCACCAGTCCTTCTATTTCTCTTTTTCTTTCCTAAGCACTTACTACCGACAGACACTATTTGATTATATTTGACTGTGTGCCTTCAGAATTCAAGTTTCATTTGCACGGAAACATCAGTATTTTTTCAGTGCTCTATCCTCAGCACTCAGGCTCCTGAGACATGTGATGGGTGTTCAGTAAACACTGTATTTGTACAAGGAATGAATAGGGATGCATGTATGGAAAACGGAATTATTAACACAGCTTGCACAAGTATGCTACTTACTGTCTTATATAAAAATGTTATAATTAATACATGATAGACAAAATCATTGTTTCCCAACACGGAACAGTACCTTTCCTAAATATCCCACAGTTCTTCCTCTCATACACAGTGAGATTTGCTCACTTCATTCATGAACCTTTCCTAAAAACACCAGCCTCCTTCAAACCCCCTTATAACTAACTGGTAGTGCTAAACCTTGTGTTGTTAAGTATTATTTGTTTTATTGCCCTGACTTGCTTGTAAGCCTTTTTTTTAAACAAAAGTGAATATTTTATAGACCAACCTATGTTTATATATATATATATATGCATATATAATATACAAGACATACAATATGTATCATATATGTCTCAGCATGTTCTTATTTGAAAGTATGTTGATTAATTGTGAGAACAAAATTCAGAAAGTTGATTATTTTATAAATGTAAATACTGGCATTCTTGATGGAATATTTTGGGCCAGTACTATTTTTATAAACTGTTATATTACCTATAAGAGATCTTTAGATGTGTAATTATCCATGATAATGTTTGGTTTTATTTTAAAGCATATTTTTTACATATATTCTTTAGGAAGAAAAAAGAGCAAAGCTTGCAGAAGCTGCAGAGAGAAGACAGAAGGAGGTGGGAATAAAAATGAAATTTTACCTAGTTAGAGAAGTTTGTACTTTATTCTTTTCTTTTTTAAGGTTTTATTTATCTTTAGAGAGAGTGGGAGGGAGGGAGGGAGAAAGAGAGGGAGAGAAATATTGATGTGATAGAGAAACATCGATTGTTGGCCTCTTCTCTGCACCCGGGCACCCGGGCGCCCAGACCGAGGACCAAACCCGCAGCCCAGGCACATGCCCTGACTGGGAATGAACCAGCGACCCTTCCCTTTGCAGGAAGATACCCAACTAACTGAGCCACATGGTCAGGGCTGTACTTTATTCTTGATAGATGTTTATGACTAGTAGTATTCTCTAACAAAAATGGTATTGGATATCCTTTAAATTTATATTTAAATGTAATCATTTTTTAAATGATCTGTTTCTATAAAAATTACATTCATGTGTTTATATCATTTAATATATGAAAATTATTTATATAGATGTCTTCTCTACTGTGTGATGCTCCTTTAATAACATTACTTCCTAAGGTAAAATGACCATGCCTTATAAAACACTGACAGATAAGAAATTAGTTTAAGGGGAAAAAATTATGCAATTGCAAAATACCCAATGAAAAAATGATTTTTTATGTAAAGCTGTTGTAGAAATAGTCTACACCTTTGTTAGCAAGTAGACCAATATCCCATCTCCAAAGCTAACAAGACAGACCAAGACACTTTGATACTGAATTTTATTGTTTTTTGTACTCCTTAAATTTCTTAAAGGCTGCATCTCGGGGCATTTTGAATGTTCAGTCTGTGGAAGAAAAGAGAAAGAAAAAAGAAAAAATGGAAAAGCAAATAGCTACATCTGGGCCCCCACCAGAAGGTGGACTTAGAGTGAGTACTAAAATTTACGTAAGGTTCACCTGGTATTTTTTAAAAACTTCATTAGCAGTACACTCAATAATTTTCTCTTAAAGTGGATTATCAGAAAATTTTGAATTAATTTAAAGGCATGGATAATATAGATTGGGAAAAGTGTCAGTTTATTTGGACATTCTAGCATTTACTTGGAACAGATTTACTTTCTTTTTCCCAAAATTAAAATAGATTTATCCTGATTATCTTAATACTTTATACAATTAATACTAATCTTAACTGTGTAGAGCACTCAGATAATACGAGAGAGTATAAAGTAGTCAAAATCACCCAAATTCATTGTCACTTTGAAACTTCATTTCTTGTTTCTACTTATACATAAATCCTACTAAATTGGACGACACTAAAAATTTGTATTTAAAACCTACACTTTTTTTACTCCGTGATATTTTTTATCTTTCCAATGTCATTCATGTCATAGTGAGGTGTATTTTCATTTGAATAGTAGGGTCCACAGGAGTGAGCGTGACTCATCCACCTCCCAATGTAGCAGTTGGAGCTCTTGACACTGGGAGTGTAATGGCGGGCAAGTTAAATAAGGTCCTTGAACTTGGGGGTCTTCACAGTCTAGTAAGACTATAAAAGTTTTATTTTACATGTTAAAACTCAGAAAATAATGAATGGTTCAGATACTAAGATTTTATTCTTTGGTCCATTTTAAAAGAAAATATCTCAAGTATATTTGTGAAAAGGACAATGTTCTGAATTTCAGTCAATTATATTTAACTTTTCAATGATTTATGAGCACTTGTTTAGCCAATTCACTGTCTTCTCAGTTCAGTTTGGTTTTTACTCTCAAAATTATATATAAATATTTATATGTATTTGTGGGGCAGGCAATTTAGGAACATTTTGAGTAGAGGTGATTCTGGCTTAGAAATATCACACAGAGATAAGATTTATCTGTATGTTTTATAATTGTGTGTTACTTTATCTAATTTCACTTAAAACTTTTTTATTGTTAACTTTTAACAATGTATAAAATAGTTGGTTTCAATATTAAATAGTTGTGACCATTTTGCTTATTTTTATTAATATACCCCCAACAATAGAATAGAATAAGTTTAGTATAAAGTAAAACAGGTGGGAAATACAGGGTAAAATAGTTATCAAAAGTATAGATACTTACTTTCAATATTATGTTGAGATAAAGATCTGTGTCACCATGTTTACTTCATAGAGGGTTCTCAAAAACAATTTGTGAAAATAATTATAGGACTGGTAATGATTGAGATCTGTTATTTCATAGAAGAAAAGGAGGTACTGACTTGTCACATAATCTTATAAGGAAAGGATACTTTGTATATTGTCATGCCCTCCACATAGTCATCTGCCAATGAGCTCTGCCTCTGCCCAGGATAACTGGCATTGGTGTTATGCACAGTCTTTTGGAAAGGCAGCCTTATCTTAAGAAGTCAAGGTGGTGATAGCATCAAGATGCAGACCAGCATCAGTACAGAACACACCGACCGCTGCAGGGGCCACAGCAGACCTCTAGTGCAGTGGCTCTCATCTCTGGCTGCACATCCGAGTCTCAAGAGGAGCTTGCAAAGGAGGCTGAACCGTGTGCCCCACCTTACACGGTCAGAATCGCTGAGAGTGGGGTGTAGCCACCAGTATTTTTTTAAGCTCTCCAAGGTAATCTAATGTCAAATCAGATTGAGAATTTCTGATCTAGTGTTTTTTACTCTAGTCCTAAGAGAAACATTGTGGAAAATAGACTCCTGTGGTAAAAACTTGTTTTAAAATTCTGAATATTATGTTGTATACTGTATCCCTTTCTTGGAAAAAAGGGTACAATATTCAAGTATCTAGGACAGGGGTGTCCAACCTGTTGGTGTCTCTGGCCACAATGGAAGAAGAGTTGTCTCAGGCCACACATTAAATACACAAACACTAAAAAGAACTGATGGGCAAAAAAAGGTCCATGCATAATTTTTGTGATACCCACCACCACAGATAAGCAAAGTCCTCACATAATAATCCTAATTATGCAGTGGCCCTTTCGATAATCTTTTAAAATTGTCAAGCAGGTCCCAAATTTGTGATCACTAATATAGAAAATATACATACGTAAGTAATAAAACATCATGATTAAAAAAAATTTTATCATAAAAGTAAAAGAAAAGAGGGCAACATAAAACTAGTGGGATGTTTGACATTGTATTTGAGAAACTAGCACATCAATGTCTGGTTTGATAGAAGTAGTTGCTACTTTCAGTGAGTTCTCAAGGTGCTTATCAGGTATTTTGGTTCTAATTTTACTCTTAATGTGTTTCATTCTTGAAAATAGTTTCTTGCAAATGTAGGTGCTGCCAAATAGCAATGACATGAAAAGGTATGATTGTGAAGCCAGGGATTTTTTTTTTTTCCCCCAGGAAGATAGGACCTATAAAAGTCCAGTAGAGAGACATGATCAGATTTTTAAGTTGAGTGTCAGATTGCAGCTCTATGCATTCCATTTGAAAATTGGCAAGTAGCAAATTTGTGTCGACTGAAAATGGAGTCACAAATATATGACATAACGTTTTAAGTAAATTTACGATTTTTGAATCTTGGGCCGCATTCATAGCCATCCCGCACCACATGCGGCCATGGGTTGGACACCGCCGCTCTAAGAAGTTATACAAGAAAAGCAGGTTTATGAGAAGTAAACCTTAACCTTAAAAATGTATTTAACTATGTTTTTACACACACCCAATAATATTCCTTGGATGTACTTGGAAAACACTACTCAGTAGGCTTAACATGATCTCCGGTCGGCCCTGCTCCAGTGGCTCTTTCAGAACTTCTTATTGCAGATTTAATAGACCCGATTAAACAGACCAACAAACGGAACAGGTTCTCAACTCCAGCAAGGAAAAGACTGCCAAACCATTATTTAATCATTTCCACCACTTCTTGGTTCCATGCCTCAAACAAGAATTCCTGTACTGTATTTTCATCTTGTAATTTCATTGTTTTTATTTGGTGGTGGGGTTTTTTTTTTTCCCCTTTAGTGATGATTAGATATTGAGGATTTAGTTACCCATTAATCTGACCAGATACTTTATTTCTTTATATGTGTAAAGTAAAATTTTACAAATTTTTAAATGTTTAATTTAAAACAATGTTTTAAATTAAATGTTTAATTTCACAAAAATTGGTTTGCATTTGCATATCCCAGGGATTTTCGATCTTTTTCATCTCATGACACATATAAACTAGTTACTAAAATTCTATGGCACACCAAAAAATGTATTTTTTGCCAACTGACAAAAATAGATATAATTTTCATTCATTCACACCGGACAGCTATTGTGTTGGCTGTTGTCATTTTTTTAATTTGATAATCTAAGGGAAATTAAGTCAGTGCCCTGACTAAATAGTCAGGTATTACGTGCATTTTTCGATATGTAATAGGAATATTAATCAATTGCCTCTCCCCTGCCCCCAACTGAGAATTTGGCCTGTGCCCAGGCATGTGCCCTGGCTGGGAATTGAACTGGCAACCTTTAGATCCGCAGGCCAGTACTCAATCCACTGAGCCACACCAGCCAGGGAAGGTATTGCATGTTTTTAAAATTCTTGCGACATACTGGTGTTTTTTTTTTTTTTTTTTTAAATTCTTGTGGCACACCAGTGTGCCACGGCACACTGATTGAAAATCACTGGCATATCCCATCATCCTCTCTTTGCCTGTTTGTTCACTTGGAGTATTATTACATAACCTTAAATAAGATTTACTTTTCTCTGTATGTTTTTATCTTCTAGTGGACAGTTTCATAAAGGATAATACGGATGAGAGTCTACTGCCAGTAACTAATATCTGCAATCAAGTGGACATCCTCTATTTAATTTCTTGTTTTTGAATAAATGAAGATTCAGGCTTTGTAATTTTAGTGCCCTTAAATGCAGTGCTTTTTCAGTATTGAAATATTGAAATATTGAAAATGATTTCAATATTGATTTTCAGACTTGGAAAATGGCCAGACCTGTCATTGAATACTTATTTTCCTACATTTGCTCTTCTGCTGGTAGTGGGTAATTTGCCATTTTTAGTAGCGAAATCTAAAAGGTGAATATATACATACGTCACATGTAAAGATTCCACATACATCTCAAATATTAAAATTTGCAGTTTTATATTTCCTCCTTTATAAAAATGCTCTATCTATGTATAGTTGTGCTGCTTAGCCACACATTTCTTTTGTTTCATTACATATGAAGCCTTTTGCTTAAACTTCTGGACTTAGTGCCTTTAACTGATCATCAGGGAAAACCTTAAAATCATTTGAAGGGGTTATATGAAGGAACACTGTACATTTTTATAACTCATTAAGTAACGAATATTTGTAGAAAATATTGCATTTCTCATTTGTTTTCTATTTGTGTAGCTTATAAATGTAGCGTACTGTCTTACATCACAATGATTTTTTGGCTTGCTGGATTTGAAAGCACGCGTCGGTGGTGCCGTCAGAGGGCGGCCCTGCGCTGCTGCGGAGAAGCAGAGTCAGCTCGGTGATGATCTGTGTGGTAACTGAGTGAGTTAAACTAAGAATCGGGGTGGGTTATCCCAAGCGGTAATGTACTTGTCCAAATTTCAAAGATGTTTTTGTTCTTTTCTATATATTTAAAAATGGTCATAAGATTTATACAGTTATGAAATTGCCAAGGCAAATAGGAATGCATGAAAGAGAAACATGTAGATACTGTATTTTAAAAGGACCGCTTTAAATGTAAAAGTATTGTGAGGTAATTCTATGTTAGGCATAGTCATGAACTTTGTAGATTTTTGTTTATTAGTAACATGAGTTTTATCACATTTTTGTTTTTTTGAATTTTTTCTTTTTAATGAATACTAAACTAAAGTAGGAGAATCGCTGTATCTTTTAAGTAGCTATTATGATTGCTAACTCTTTTGGATGGCAAGGCTACAGTCTGAGCCCTAAATTAGAATTTGCAGATACTAAGTGTCAATAGGGACTAAGTTAAATAGACGCACTATTTGATTTATAGAAAGGAAACTGAGCCACTGTATCACTCATCCCTACCATAAGACTTGTGTTATACTGCAGTGTATCATAGATGTTCATTTTAAAGAGTTTGAACTATAATATAGGTCTCTTGACCCATCGTTGGAAAAATTACCCTTTCTATTGTGGCATGAAATAAATATTTCATGGTATCCACGCAGGACATATAGTTAGGCTCAATTTTCTCCATCCCTTAGAGGATTAGGGGTAAAATCATAAAGGATAGTGAAACTATTGAATTGCATTTTAGAAATAAAATTTTGACTTTATAAACATGATTAAAAATTAAGAAGGCAGAAAGGAAAAAGGATTATTAACAGCTGAAAGGATACAGAACCAGATGTATCATCCTTGAACTGTGCAAATCTGTTCTTCTGTTTTAATATAGAAATCACAGTTGTATCTGTACTGCATCCTAAGAATGACAACTTGGGTTAGTGTAAACAAAAGGCGTAAGTCTAGGGGACAGTTCGCTGTCTCGGACAGCAGCGTATGTGCAAACCCCATGCTACGTGCTGTTGAAGCATGAGTGGTAGCCTGCTGCATTGCTTTCTGGGAACCGTGGGAGGTCCTGCCCCCACCAGCCACGGCCTGCCCGCCCCCATGGGTGTGGGCAGCTTCCCCAGGCCACCTGGGTTACGTAGGCTCAGAGGTGATACCCAAATCTTAGGAACAGTGTTAGAAATGGAAAGGGGGAGACTAAATGCCTGACAGGAAACCTGTAAATTATTACTAAAAAAGGAATATTTGTGTACACACATACAGATACATCCAGGCATCTCCCTCATGAAATTATTAATGACTTCCTGATGAAAACCTTAATTTGGAGCCAATTTACCATAATTCATAATTTAAATAGGAAAACACAATGCTTAATATACCCAAACCTCCCACTCAAATTACTAAAATGTTAATGAAACAGTAAAATGCTTATACCTAACGATTGCGTTAAGATGTAAAATGCCTAACTCACTGCTTTATTCTTCTAGTTGTCAAACAGATAACATGGCTGGTAACAAAGAACTGCATATTATCCCATGGACTCTTGGTTGACACACTGCATGTTTTATTAAGAATCTGTATGAGTCACTGTTCTGCCAGTTGTGTTTGGAATGTAATTAATAGTTTTCTCACACATGGTTTCGTTATAATTCCTGTATTGCCATCGAGGGATATAAATACACATATTTCCTTTATAAAAGTTGGCTTTCGTTGTCTCTGTTTAACACAATTTTATCTTCACTATATCTTAAATAATTAGAACTTGGATTAGTGGTTAGGGAAACCTCAACAACACTCTCACCTCTTTGGATTAATGAGAACAGAGCTAAAAGTTATTCAGTGTGTCCATACCATCCCTGAAGTTACAGGCAGACGTTTCTTTTCCAGTACTCTAAAGAAGAAATGATATTACTAGTCTCTTGTTTTCTTAGAGAAATAACACCATAATAGGTTCTAGCTATCATCTTGGTCCCCCAGGAGAATTGACATAAACCTTGAATTTTCCTCTCCTCTTTCAACAGTTCAACTTGTTTATCTTCTTATAAGAATTATGCTACATCCTTAGGGAAGAAAGTAACTTGTCAATTTGAGATTTGAATAACAACTGCACAAATAGATCAGGAAGAGGTTGGGAGATACACATGCACATCTGTGTTGAGAACTTGTCCTACCTGTGGTCAGATGAAGAGATGGAAAGAAAGAAGCATCATTGAGATATTCTATTGCTGGCTTTGAAGACGGAAGAAGGGGGATGTGTGCCAAAAAAACCAGGCAGCTTCTAGAAGGCAGAAAAGACAAATGGATTCTCTCCTAAGAAAGGAACACCTAAAACAAAATCAAACTAAGCCAACAACTAGAACAGGAACAGAACCACAGAAATGGAGATCATATGCAGAGTTAGCAACAGGGGCGTGGGAGGAGGAGAGAGGGGGAAAAGGTACAGAGAATGAGTAGCATAGACGGTGGGTAGAAAATAGATAGTGGGAGGGCAAGAATAGTGTGGGAAATGTGGAAGCTAAAGAACTTATGACACATGGACATGAACTAAAGGGGGGAATGTGGGTGGGAGGGGGTGTGCAGGGTGGAAGGGAATGATGGGGGAGAAATGGGACAACTGTAATAGCATAATCAATAAAATATATTTAAAAAATGCAAAAAAGAAAAGAAAGGAACACAGTCCGCTGACATCTTGCTCTTAGGCCCAGTGAGACCGTCTCGAAATTCTGATCTACAGGACTGCCCCATAATAAATACGTGGTGTGTAAGCCATTGAATTTCTGGTCACTTGTTATATCAGAAAACAAAATACATGAAGAGATTAGTATTATTTTTGTTAACTTAGACTTTTTAAAACTAAATTATTAAAGATATAACAATGTTTACAAGAAAAATTTAAGCACAGGAGGAGGTTTTGATGGAAATAATCTTGCCAATTACTAAACAGCAATTCAGTGTGAATATTAGCTTAGTAACATAAAAATCAAATCACTCAATATCTGTGTTTTTAAGACACTACAAATATCCACTGTTCCAAGGTAATTTCATTTCCTACAAAACTTTAATTTCTCCCTGGAATGATTATCCCTGTTTCGGCGCCACCAAATTACACTGCGCCTGTTGTCTACAAACTGCCCGATTAGCAGGTCGGATAGGCTGTATCTAAAGTGGTCACATGACAGCTGTTTCATCCCTGACTTTCTGGAGCAAAAAAGGTGGATGATGTTGAAAAATGAGAAGATGAAAAATTAACTCTGCCTATACTTTTTATACCCAAGGTAGCATTTAAGGGGCCACCTGTGATAAAAACTAGGCTCTTCACACACCACCATCCCTCAACTGCCCAAAGTGAAGAAGTAATTTAACTCTTACTATAACTCTTCAGGGAAAGATGCCGCTTGAAGATTATCTTTATTTCAGAATGAGCCATTGATATTGAGACAGATAAATTTTTTTTCAATTTATCTTTTTAATTTTTGAATCAGTGAGGACAACATTTTGCTGTTTATGGTTACAAAACAGCTCTGTCCTAGGTGTACAAGGGTATACATAAGTCTGTAACATTATTAGCTACAGTGAATTGACTTTACTAGACAGCATAGCAAAGTAGGAATAACTAAAGATATATTTTAATAAGAATGCTTTAAAAGAACATGAAGTCAATGAACATTTGACTGTACAATTTACTCTGTTAAAATATAAATGTATGTCAGCTTATGGGTGTGAATTATGCTTGGTCTCAACACAGCCCTGTTTCTGAGGAATGTGTGGGACAGTTTGTTAGCGATTCTCTAAGGGGGGGTGTACTGAAAACCTCCAAAAGTACCCCAGATATTTGGTCATAGATAAGGGATAAACTTTAAGGCAATCTTCCGAGTGAATGTAAACTTTTCTGAAGTGGACTTTCCAGTAAAGTATTACTGTTGGGAATACTCTGGACTTATTTATAGTGCTGTTGGGTATTTTTAGTAGCACATTATTACACGAATTGTCACTTTTTTAAAATTAGCGTAAAAATCCTGCAATTACAAAAATGTCTGGGGTTCTTTTACTCTGTAGACATAATGCAGGCACTTTCTGTTTTCCTTATTTGTAAACCCTAAATATTTTCTTCTAGTAACAGTTTTTCTCTCTCCCTAGAAGTGTATTTCTAATACTGTATCTAAATACTGTGTTCACCTATTGAAAGTAATCATTCGCCTACAAATTTGTCTAATCTAAATCTGAATTGAGGATTTCTTTTCATAGGTCATTTTCTACAGAAGCATTAAAATAAATAGTGCTACTCTTTGAATATTTTTCGATACGATGGCATCTTTCTGCGCGTTACGCCCTTTTCCGTAACTTGCGGAGCCTGTGAACTAAACTGACTACACTGGAGAAGTGGACACCGGCCACTGTGAGAGTCCCCTTGTCATGACCCACTGGTTTCACTTAATCTCCTTCTTAGCCTTGTAATTGGCAGAGACCACCAGGTAATTATCGGGATTCATGTCCTTAAGGGTTGGCGACTTGCTCTGGATGGGGGACGTTTTGCCATCCACGCGGGAGATCTGCAGCATCCGGCAGGGGTCGTGTTTCAGCAAGTACCCTGCGAACGTCTCCCAGCCGCCTCCCACGCGGACCATGACGTGCTTGTTGTGCAGCATCTGCAATGAAAGGAGAGCAGAGGGTCACGTTCTGGGAATTCTCACAGTGCCTCGAGTCAACTTGCAGTTCTACACGTTGTTACTCAGTTTTGTGTGTCTGACTTCTTATGCCCCGTGGTGTATGGGCTGCACCGTGTCTGCATTAGGCTACCTTTTCTAAAAGAAGCTTTCTTTGTGCCATGCAGGTGGATATGGGGCACACCCTCCAGAACCCAGCCCTGCCCTGCTATGTGAGTCAGGGTCTGTGTGTGATGCTTTGATTGGCTTGATGTGTCTGGAGGCTTCTCTCTGACACCTCATGTTCCATGACAGGCTCATCTCTGCCCCCATTTCCTGCTGCTGCCTCAGGTCAATGCTTCATTCTCCCCCACCAGGCTATTCCCCTTTGAACTGGGACCTCAACGACCACGGGGATGTCTGCTATTGAATAGAATGCTAATAATCACACAGATACTAGATACCAAATAGAATTGAAAATGCACTGAGAAAAACTTAAGTCTTCCAGGGTGAGATGTTATTGAATGGCCAAACATTTTTGTTTTCCTTGACTCTTATTCTTCCTAATTACTTTAGAATACATCTTTTTAAGAACACTTACCTTCAGGCCCACAAGGCATTTAGAGCTTCAGGTTAACAAAGCTACAGATTCAACAGTGAAGAATACATGGTTCTCTCTATCGAGTAGAAACATGTCGGAGCTGAGGTTTGGCATGGAGAGCCAAAGAATTTCATCCTGGCATCTTTCAAATGCCAGGAAAGGTAAGATTATGGGGGCGGGGGGTGTTGCACCATGGCCGAAGACCCTGCTGGTACTCTCCCCGCCCACAAGTCTACGAAGACAAACTGGTGGTATGATACAATCTTTTGAAAGGGATGGAGTTGTGTCAGGGGACTTGGGAATTTGTTCTCATTGTAAAGTCTGCTCAATCTATTCACATTCACTGTGTGTCAACTGGAGATCTGGGTGTTTCTGACTCCCACCGAGTGGGGATAGCTTGTGCTGTTGCCGCTTTCCTTGTTGAGAGACGAAAGTTCTGACATCTTTACGCCCAAATCCACAAAGTCTTGCATCTGTGGGTAGGGGTTTCACAGACTCCCAGCCATCCACCCATGGAACTCACGCTAAGAAATTCCAAATCGTGGCTAACGTGAAGCTGTTTTCAAAATCAAATAACAAATGGGCTGAAAATCAACAATTAAAACTATTAGAATCATGAGAATTACATTAAATGTAATTGCTGGTTATTCCCACTTAGAGTACTAGAACTCTAGAAAAGTTTTAGAAAACATGTTTTTGCTAGAAGCCTTTAAACTTATTTTCATATCAGATTTTACTCATTAAACAAATACTCCTGGGAGCCCCTGAAATATAAAGCAGACAAAAGGAGTCAGGATTTAGCTTGTAACTATCTTGCCTCCCCAGTCCTGTCGGTGGTACCGTGTTGTTTTTTTCAGATGAAGACATCGAGGCCCAGATCTCTCATGTGGTTTGCTTAGAAGAGGACCTGGGTTTTCTGACTCCCAATCTAATGCTTTTCCCACAACCGTTCCTCCTTAAAATACACAGTTCGTCAGGGCTTCAATAACTGGCCTATGACTGGCCTGTGCCCATTCCCTCAAGTTGCTGTGCATGCCTCTACTGCCTGCTTTCAAAACTGGAGTTTCTGAAACAAAGGCCGGCCCTGCAATAGTACTTTGACCCTTCTTCCCACTGTTCCCAGAGAGCAGCTTGGCCTATTGTTGAAGTGCTGGCACCAGTTAGCCCTGCAAATTACATTCAAGAATTGCCTCTAAACATCCTTGGTATGAATGCCTGAGAGGCTATTTCAACCAGAAGAACTACCAATCAGGATAGTTTTTAAACAATTAGCTAACTCTGGAAAACAGTAAAAGAAATGATTTTCCACCTGGAGTACACAGTTAAGTACAAACTCTCCTTACAGAATCTTTAATGAATCCACAGGCCCATGCAAAGAGGATCGGGCATGAAATTCTCCTACTGAATGTGCCTAACACAGGAATTAAATTGCTGCCCACCTTCTCTTCCATATCCTTCCTATAGCTAATCAGCAACCTAGAATTTGCTAAGAAAGTTAGTGGACAAAGTGGGCAACAGTTTCAAGCATGGGATTAAGGGCCATTGACTGTAGAAGTTCCCTCCCTTGTCTTAGTTATGTGCTCAGTGTCAAGAAAAAAAATTGAACACCCACCTTTATCTCCATAAAGAAAACCCCTATTGTTTAACCTAAAAGCAAAGCAATATGCTGTAAACCCAATTACTGTCAACTCTTCCCTCCCTCCCCTCCCCAGTGCTTGCCTACACAACCCCAGTTGGATCAAGGGTATAATAGTCCTTCTAGGCCAGGGCAGAGCTGCTGAGGTCTGCCAGAACTCTCCCCATCTCCAAGTTTGACATTAGGCCAGTTGCAATTCATTAATCCAAATAATTATGGTTTTAGTCAGCTCCATTTCCTATTCCTATCATTCTTAAATACACTCCCCACCTCCATCAACATCAGTCTACTGATGGCCTCCTCTTAATTAGGCCTGGCTTCCTCTCTCTGGGCACGTCCACTGGCCATTTTACTTCAGTCTACATTTATCCTTTTCCCATCCTTTCTCATCACAGCAAAAAGTCTTTCTGTCCAAGGTCAATTCCTCCCCTGTGTCCTCATTCCCATTACCACTCATGCAGAAGCTGGCTACATGGAACATCCCCTCTTTCTTCTTGCTCTCCAATTTATTGTATAAATGGTCCATAACCTTCAGGAAATAAACTTACCCAAATCTCTTCCGCTTTTATTCAAAGCCAAACTCTTTTCCTCCCAACTCAGGCTACTTTGTTCTCCTGCTTTCCCCTTAAGTCTGATATTCCTGATAGTTCTGTTTACACTCAGTGTCTTCACTTGTAACTCCCCCCTCACTCTTCTGCCCCAACCTCTTAACTGACTGCACCAGGACGGGAAACCAGGTGGCTTCTAAAATTATCGGGTCTAGTGGATGGCCCTTCATCCTTGCCATTTTTGATCTCTCAAGTAAGCTCGCTGATAGTATTCTTTACTCCTTTAATGTTTATCAAAGGACTCTCTGCCCTGGATCTCCTGCTACCTACTTATCTGTTTGTTCTTCCTCTGCCTCTTTGATAAATTCTATTTCGTCTATTTTTAAGCTCTGCTGTTCTAAAGGATGCTGAAGGATTCTTTCTGTTCTCCACTGCTTCTCTCATTCTAACCAGTCTATTTGCAACCTTATGGTTTTCCTTACTACCTATTTTATTTCTAAATTATAAGCCCTTGCTCTTCCCTGAGATCCCAAATACAGACATTCCAGTCCATTACGTTCCACAGGAAGACCCCACTACCCTTCCTAATAAGATTTATGGCATGTGCATTTCTGTAACTAGTCAGATACCAAACACATTCATACCCTTCTAAATGTTTCTCGGGGTATTTGTTGCCATTGCCACTATTTCATTCAGTGCCTCATCTTTTCCCTGGGCTACTGTAAATGCCCGAGTGCCCCCAGCCTTCCCTCTCTCGACCCATTTATTAAACTACTACCAAAAGTAATTCCTTAAAATGCAAATTTGATTGTCTCCTGCCTAAAACACCTTCACTAGCTCCCTCTCCCTGGTAGACTGAGATGCGGTTCCCTTGACTTGCATACACTATTCTCCTTGACCAGCCCTGAAATCCTCAACTGCCCTGCCCTGAGCTCTGGGACCCATGAACTCCTTTAGTTCTCTATTCCTGAAAAACATACTCTTTGGGCACATTTGCCCCTAATTGTGGACTTCCAGCTTTGCCCTCCCTATTTACCAGGACCACAAAGCTTCCCCAATTTCAACATCACCTCAACCTGAAAGATCTTGCGTGACCACACCCCCTCATCAGGTCAGCGAATGCTTCCTGTCTGCCGTTTAATTTACACACGATTTCACTGTTTCACCCCTTCTACCGCCCTGTACTTCACCAGTATGCCCCTTTTAATGATGTGTGGGCTCTCCGGAGAGAGTGGCGATGTATTTCCCATTTTTGGAATCTCACATATGGGAGCTTAGAACAGTGTCCGTGCTGTGGTCATATAGCATCCCTTTATGTGTGTACTTCCACAGGCTCTCCCTGCTTTGCCTACTCTATATCATTATCAGCATTGCTCCCATTTTATAGATAGAAAAATGGATGCTCTTAGGAGAACAACTGATGCTCTTAAACAGCTTGTGCGAGGTCACTGCAAATCAGGTGCAGAGCCGCAACAAGGACCCTTTGGCCTGTAAACCACAGCCACCTATTCGGTAAAACTCCAAGATTGAGGTTTTCATGTCTGCTCAGTTACCTGCTAGTGAGAATTTAGCACAGGCAGGGGATCACCAATGTCAGAAATAGAAACAAGGAACTTAAGTAGATTAAATGCTCATGTAAAATGATTTACAGCATTTACATTCAATAAACCCTAACTAAACATTGACTTTAATTTCAGGAGATTATCCTCTAGCGGCCCTGATTACTCCAGAAATGAGCCTGTGTCAAGGGCAGGTAATAAGACAGGATGTATTTTTCCGGGTATCTGTTGGCATAAGCGGGGCGGGCTTTGATTCTCCATCCAGGGTACACCTTACAGCTCCCTTACGTTTGATGCCTCACAGTGTGGAACAATTTTGTGCTCTCCTTTCCAAAAGATAACTCCTCTTGACTGGCAGCATTAATGTGCATATCAATCAGGTATTTAATATTGATTTCCTATGCTGTTGCCTGTTGCACTTCTTGAGTAAAGAAAAATATGTTCGAGTTGCTACAAATCTTCCCCCATGTGTGCTGTGGCAGTGGTTTTTGCATGTTAGGTCTATTCTGCCTCTTCCTATTTTCCACAACCAGCCTCATTCCTCACTGCGCCCCTGATGCTGACACAGGGAAAGAGAGTCCTACAGATAGAAAGAAACATCAGTAACAATAATCTTGTCTCAGTGTTTCTCCCAACAGCCTTAATGATGTTCTATAAGCAGATCTGGGCTGTTACAATCATTGCAAACATTTTGTTTTTTACATTCAAGTGATGAAGCTGTTTATAGCTATATTAGCTATATTATACCAGCAACAAAACAAGTAAAAACACCATGAGCAAAAATAAACACTGACTAACAGGAAGTGTCTTTTAGGTAAGCAGAATTTAAAGTTAAATGCTTCATGTTCATATATTGTAGCTTTATTTTTTTTTTAATTCTCCAGCCTAGATCTGCTTGAATATTCACATCTGTCCTTAATTGCAATTCCTATGGAATGCTTCAGGTGTCACCACTTTCTCAGGACAACACTGATGACAAATCTGTTTCATTCTGATTCAAATCTTATGACCTCGGTGACCTTGAAAACTGAGACAAGCAGGAATGTCTGTCAAGGGCTCTGAGGACCGATGTCATTAGACCTCGAGATGTAAAAGCTTCCCAACAGGCTGCCCTGGCCACTTCTCACACTTCACTAACCCACCCTGCAGTCCAGCACCAGGGGATCTTTATAAAAGGAAAATCTCATCGTGCCGCTGCTTTGCCTCATATAAAACCCGTGAGTGGTTCTCCGTAGAGTTTCTCAGCCATTTTTAGTTCCAACCCACTTGAGAAATATGACTTGCTCTCAGCCCAAGAAGTCAGTGGCATAGATTCCAGGGGAGCAGCATTTAGTATGCATGTGTGCGTGCGTGTGTGTGTGTGAGGACTGCTTAGAATCTGCACCTTCAGCGTGGGCAGCAGCACACATAATATCCCGGCAATTCCAATGCCCCCTCTCCTACCTCCGTCTCACCAACTGCCCCCCACCCCCAGAACAGCTATCCTGCCACACAGGGCACTCTCTGGCCCAGTTACAATTCCTTTCCCACCTTCTCTCCCTCTGCGCCAGAACGACCACGTGCAGGCATGCAGGTTGTGTGCGCTGCACAACTACACAGCTGTGCTGTGGCCCTTCTTGTCTGTGCCTGAGCCACCCCCGAATGACCTACCCCACAAATACTCTGGACTCCTCAGAATCCCCCGAGGGCGCCATGCTTTTTTTCTACATGCAGAAAAATGTTCTGCACTCGCCAGGTAAATTACAATTTATTCCCTTCTTTCGACCATTCAACAAATATTTACCGGTTAAGTGCCAGGCAAGGTTAATTCCTTGCTAAATTTCATACCCACAAGGCCCAGTACAGTGCCAAGTATGCAACAGGCTTTCAATAAATGTTTGTTAAATGAATGATTGAACAAACTTAACCCCTACAAATGCTGCACCCAGGCAGCACTGCCTTTGTGGAATATTTTTGCACTCTCTAACCTTCAGATTACCTTCTTGGAGCCTTGCAATTTTCCTGCAAAGTACGTTTAATATTTTATTGGCTTATTTACTTGTCCATCTTTCTCTAACTTTGTGTGACCTCCCTAAAGAGTTGCATCATTTGTATACCTGGCAACAATTATAATATGTGAGAAGTAGAAGACATTACTGACTTGTGGAAAGTAAAAGGAAAAGATAAAATGATTTGTCTTTCCTTAGAAGAAAGACTGAAAACAACCAGGATGTGAAAGGTAATCCACAGCAACTATTGTTTAGAGCAGGGGTCCCCAACCCCCTGGGCCAGGGACCAGTACCGTGGCCTGTTAGGAACCGGGCCGCACAGCAGGAGGTGAGCAGCGGCTAGTGGGCAAAGCTTCGCTGGCATTGCCACCTGAGCTCCATCTCCTGTCTCCCCTCCACACCCATCGCCCGGGTCTGTGGGAAAATTGGCTTCTGTGAAACAGTCCCCGGTGCCCAAAAGGTTCAGGACCGCTGGTTTAGAAAACTGCTTGAAAGAAAGTTAGATTTTGGTCAAAAAATGAAGCTATCATGGGAATCATAAAAAAAAAAAAAAAAAAAAAAGAGGGAGAGTCTATTGAGTATCAATTTAGAAACTGGCCAGGAAAGAGAAAAAGGAGAAGGAGGAAGAGAAGAGAAAAAAAGAAAATATCCGGAATGAATCCAGAATTAATTAATTATATTATTCGCTTCATGATCTTCACAAATCCTCATTACACCTGGAATGCATTTCAAAAAATAATTGTTCACTGGAGTGACAGATGACTTAATAAAATTTTCACACACATCCCATTTCATCTCTTAATGCCCAAGTGTTTAGGGCCGCTCAGCACAATCTAGCTGTCGCTAAAGCCTTCCCCACTTCACTGACCACAGCGGCTCACTCTCTGCCCGCTCGGTCAACCCTCTCTGCCCAAGCCATCCTTTCAGAGACAGCCATCTCTGACACTGAATGCCCAGAAGAGACAACATACCCAAATTCAGATCAGTTCAGCCTTCTGGGAGATCATATGCTTCCTGATAACCTCCTTGTCCACCCTGTTCACTGTGTTTTTACAAGACATCGTAACCCAAGTGAAAATGTCTTTAGAATGCAGGCATCTGCTCTCCAGAGAAAGAGTGTTAAGTTAATTTATAGGACAGCAGGCTCTGTCGCCATCTAATATGATACTGAAATGGCATATGTTCACAATTGGGTGACTGGGAATTCAGCTATCTACCTGAGCACGTGGAGGAGGAGGAAGACAGCAGGTGTCCACTCGCTAGTCTGTGGTGCTGAAAGCCTGAATCCTGCGTTTTTCAGGTAAGTCAGCAAATTACCTGTGACGAGGGCCACTGAGGCTCTGTTAGCCACAGCCGGCATGTGAAGACTTGTTTGTCAGAGGCTGGGGATTCATCTCATCTTCTCTAACTTTTTGAAATTATAAATGGCTAAGTACTACTAAATCAACAAGATTTTGGAATTACTGCTTCATGGTTTACAAAGCATGCTTCGTATTTACTGTCGTACTTTTATTTTCCTAACAGCCCTTTATTGATGATGCCTTTTTCTTAGATAAAGCTGCAGAGAGATGGCTTAACAGTAACCATTTGGTCTGCCTTTACCAGATGGCCAGTATATGGTTACTGCTAACCAGCTGCACAGCTCTGCCACCTTTATTTAATCTCTGTGCCTCAGTTTCTCATCTGGACATGACTAATAATTCCTTCTTCCTAGAGTTGGTTGGATAAAGATATCAATATTTGTAAGCTAGTAGCAAAAGTTCCTAGCACATGATACTCAAGAGTAGCCTGCCATTGTTATTATTTTTATCAAAGCAATAAACTTGTTGTGATGGTAATGACAGGCTTCTTATAGACTTCATTTCATTTAATTCTTGGAGCAACTTTAAGTAGTTTGCATTATTATCTTCACTTACAGATGAGAAAATGGTAGCTTAGAAAAATTAAGTAAATTGCCCAAGATCACCTACCTTGGCAGTGGCAATGTTTAGATTTGAGCCCGATTCTCTCTGACTTTGAAGACAATGCTCATTATCACTTAACTATACACACACTAAAGGAGCTTTGCCAGGGGTCATGGTTGTCTGTGTTCTTATCTGGACCTTTCCATGGACAACCCTTTGTTCAGGAATACGTGTTGACATTTTACGAGGTCTCCATTGCTGATTACATTGCCCAGTTCTGCACATACCCCAGACACACAACAAAGAAGATGTTTAAGACATACTTGGAAGGATCTATTTGAATTTGAGCCTGATTTAATCATCCATACAAAAAAATAACAACCCATGTTAAAAATCAGGTTCATCCTCAGTGCTTTGCCCTGGGCCCCACACTCCAAAAGGAAACCGTGTAGGAGAAAGAAGTCTGAACCCTGATGGTCCGCCAAGTCCTTCCTCTTGCATGGTTTCCTTTTGTTGGCACCCTGCTCAGTGCTTCACCTGGCTAGTACTGCTATTCCCATTGCACAAATGAAGAAATAGAGGCTTACAGAGTGTAAGTGGGTGGCTCACGAACACACAGCAAGAATACAAGTGCAGTCTTCCGGCTCCCAGTGCTGTGCCTTGTCTTTAGTCATATATCATACGTTAGGGGAAATACAATGCTCATGCGCTCGCTGGAAGGATGACCTATTGCAGTGCTGTAAATGGTAACAGCCAGCCCTCAAACAGGAACAGGGCTTTGAGGCAGAAATCTTCTGGCTATTGAAGCTGGTCAGGAAAATATTTCTGGCCTGCTTTGTTGTTTCCTTCTGAGGAAGTTCACTTCCCAGCCTCACTGTAGACAAATGACTCTTTCTGGAAGCAAACATGAGAAGAGGAGCTAGCAGATGAATGTAATGATTGACTGGCAAAAAGTTCCATTTGCATCTGTTTGGAAATCTGTGTAGGAGCACTTAATGCCAGCTGCCTGTCAGTTCTCATTTACTTGTTACGTAAGGTCTCCATTTTCCCAACTCTGCACCAAATAAAATTAAGAAGCCTGAGCTGCAATCTAATTACCCATCTATGGCACCATTTCACGCAGGGAAGGCGAAGTTATGATAAATATTTTATAGAACACTCAGCCGAGGGAAAGCAATGAGATGGAAGATGCTGGTGCAGGAAATATGAGCAGCCGGGAGGGAGGATGTGCAGCTGGTTTATACCTCATTGCAACTGGAATCCATGCACCCCGAAGATGCCCCAACTGTTCAGGAAGGAAAGCCTGTATTCAAGCAGCAATGAAAGCTTATCCATTCCTTCCACTAATCAAAGGTTTGTCTGACTTGATCCGAACTCCCATTCTCTCTTATAAACACTGATACCAAAACCCAACAGACTAGAATCGGGACTTAAAGAGCCGTAAGTTCTTTTGTGGCTATGATGCACACCAATGATTTCCAATTTGCTGTCTTCTTGGGCCCCCAAATCAACAACAATGTCTGTAATCCAGACACTGGAAAAACTATTACCTTTAGTAGGTCCATTAAAATTGAGAACAAAGTATTGCTAAAATATATTCAGATCTTTTATATGGATAAAATATTTGAAAACATAAGTCTTTTTCCTCTTAAAGCACCAATCAAATGAAAGGCGAGGAACAAAGATGTTATAAATCTACAGGACAAAGGGAAATTGAGAGGATATAACAGCAGACAAGGAAGGTCAACCAAGTGCAACAGAGCAGACACCCAGTTGAATGTGAATTTCAGATAAACAGTGAAGAACTTTCTTAGAATAAGTATGTTCCCTACAATATTTGGAACACACTCATACTGATGAACAGGACTTGTTGTTTACCTGAAATGCAAGTGTAACTGAGCACCCTGTATTTTATCTGGCAGCCCTACACACACACACACACACACACACACACACACACACACACAAATACGAAGCCCTCAAGGGAGTCAGGGATCTACCACTTTTTTCTCTGATACATCTTACCTCCTAAAATACTGCTTTTTCATGACATATGTTCAATAAATATGTTGGATGAATGATTATACATTTTCTCGGAATGACGTTTCTAAAAACAATGGAGTCATCGACAGAAGAAGTGACCCAGGAAATAGGGGATCCAATGTAAGAACAAGTGAAAGAAGTATCAGGTGATGCAATGAGGCCAACCTGGGAAAGAGGGAGATGTGGAAGGACCAGAGATGAAACCGGCAGATGACCTGATCTATCTTCCTGTAACATCACTGTAATGGGTTCCACAGTTCTCAAAGGGGATCTGGTAAGGGCTTCTTTGTCATACTTACAACAACAAGCTGAGACAGTATTGACTTCAAGAAAGACAGAAATTGTTACAAAAGGAGAAGCAATTGTGGCACACTACAATATTCACATGACCCTTGTAAAGTCAACGCTGGGTATTGATTTGACCAATACCATGGTATCGCCAATGATGCTGCACAAATAGGAGGAAGAGAAGTACATGCGTCTGGTGGGGAGACACATGGAATCATTAAATCATCATCTTCCCACTCCAGCTTCCTTGGGGCTTGTGAGTGTACCATAGAAAATGTCTTTAAACAAAGGTACAACAGCAGTATGTGTCTTGGAAACTTAAAGACAAATGAAAGAAGAAATATCTATCAAAGGTGAGAGAGCTGCTTCCGGGAGAACTCAGGAGAAAGGAGGAGGGGAAAGGGAAGGAAAGGAATGTGGCAATTTGCTCTTTTTAGTCATACATCTTATGGCACTGCTTTAGTGACTTGATACATGCACTTCTTT
Source organism: Glossophaga mutica (assembly GCA_039655065.1). Classification (NCBI taxonomy): domain Eukaryota; kingdom Metazoa; phylum Chordata; class Mammalia; order Chiroptera; family Phyllostomidae; genus Glossophaga; species Glossophaga mutica. The sequence goes on from CM077308.1 coordinate 30,426,688, forward strand.
ATAAAAACTCAAATTAAAATACTCAATTCTTCTCCTTAACTAAATAAAATTGGGAAAAAGAGAATTTCTAAAACATCAACATAGGAAATACATGTACTTTATCATGCAGAAAATAATTTTATTGCTATAAAAACCATGCTCTTGTTTTGCAAACTAGCTGGCAAACTTTCATATACTTCACTGTATATGGATGCAATTTTATCCGAAATCACTACAAAATGAATGGTGATCTCCCCCCTACCCCCCGACATACTTCAGGAGTAGTACATAATGAACACTTGTTCAGAGCTTAGGTACCTGGGGCCACCTAAATCTCAAGTGGATTTTCTAACATTTTCATGGTATCTGATGGTTCATAAGATTCTTTCTAAGAGCACTTCATTTTATTCTCTAATGTCACTTTTTTAGTTATTTTCGTAATACATATATTTGGATTTTTCCAAAACTAGGCAAAACCACCATAATACCTTCAGATAGCAGTGTGACATTAACTTAGGAACATAAAGCTTTGCTTTTTGCATTGTTTCCCTTTAGTTTATCTTCCTTTTTTTCTATGAGATGTTCCTGACTCTTGAACAACTGTAAGTCTCTGCATTACTCTCCTAGAAACTTTCTTTCCAAGGTCATGATTTCTTGTTCTTATTTCTCCCTACACGCTAATAAAATGCCTTACGCTCCTCAAAGCTTGATCATCATGTTCCCTGTGGTCCTGTTTGGTTCCAAAAACCTTCTCTGAGGCACCAAAGGTTTCCTCTTCCTCTAACTCAGGTTCTTGTGATGTGTAAACAGCTCCAGAGCATAAAGGAAAAATATAAACCAACCTCACCTAGCAACATACATGTAAAATTTTACTTTGTATATGGATTTAAAAATATCTTTTGTCTTTATCCCCTACACAGCTATTCTCTCTCTCTTTTAAAGATTTTTATTTATTTTTAGACAGAGGGGAAGGGAGGGAGAAAGAGAGGGAGAGAAATATCAATGTGTGTTTGCCTCTCACACACCCACCACTAGGGACCTGGCCCACAACCCATGCATATGCCCTGACTGGGAATTGAACCAGCGACCCTTTGGTTTGCAGGCTGGCTCTCAATCCACTGAGCCACACCAGCCAGGGCAATTCTCTTTACTACACATTGTCAATAGACTGTCCTGTTCTGAATTGGAAAGTTTTTCTTTACTGCATATTCTACTTCCATCATTCATTTTCCAGTATGTGTAGGTGAAGTTTTGAGCTTCCACATTGTTCAGTCCTCTTAAAAATGAAGTCCAGAAATAAACAATTCATAACTGACTGTGTCTACCCATTCTTGCTTCAGGGCCTGGTCATATGCCCACTTATAAATGAGCCTATTGTTCCACGGGGCCACCCAAAGGTCCCTGAAGGGAGAAAGACACAAACTCTGTTGATACAAGCCACACAGAACTAAGCCCTAGGAAGGCATCACCAGCAACCGCCTGCTGGAATGCACCCTGCTGTCACACACGAGCTCACAAAGCTCCATGGTGATTTTCTTTGCTCTTAAATTCACTTTCACCTCCAAGAATTTTTGTATCTCTTTTCTTGCCAAAGTTAACCCTAAAATTTTCACCAGCCCATCTTCTATTTTTATATTTCCATAATTTTCTATCTCTATTCTCTCATTTCTATAATTTTGTTCATGATTTTCTCAAGTTTTTCATGCACGTGGGGATGTGTACACAGGTGAGTTATACATATACAGTTAAGAGAAATAACTTACATAAATGTATCCCCTGATATAAATACACACACACACACACTCATATCACTGTGTCTTTTCTTCCTCCAGCTACGGGGAGAGGGATGTTGTCTGACTCAGTAGGGCCTGGCTGGGACACTGGGGCAACTTTCTGTTTATCCAGATAGTGCATCTCTCTCAAGTGACAAAGTCCACACAACAAACCCTCAGCCACGGGGGACCCTCGGCCATTTCCTTTCCTTTCTTCCATAGCCCATGGCACATGATATGTTTGTTTGTACAAACAGCTTCACATGCTTTGGGAACTTAGATGCATAGCAATATCTCTGCAGGTCAATAAGAAACCATAGTTTTTCTAATAAAACACCATCTTGTGTCCCTTTCATGCCCAGTTAAATAATGATGTTGAGGGAGGAACAACACCCACTCCCCATCGTCAAGTCCAACCTATATTTCCCAACACTCTGTTTCCAGCTCGGCTAGCCCTCCAGTAATGGGCTCGTTTGTGTAAGGGCCTCATATACAGACTCGTGCCTAACTGGCTAATAGAAATGTCACCGCTCTGACAGCACGAAGCCACATCCTTATCTGTACTATCCAGGGAGGCAAAGCGGGCAATGATGTCATTCGTCCCTGATTTGGTCCTAAATGTCACCTTTTGTTTGTTCTAATATCTTTTAAGGACAAAGCTCTTTTCTGTCACATTGTGAGTCATGTCCCCTAGCATCTAACCAGCTTATGTATGTAGTAAGATCAAAACAAAAAATTTGCAGTTAATGTTAAAGTCATGTTAGTGGCCTCCAAATTCAAAGATCCTTCCTCCTTTTGTACCTAATATGATTAATACACAGTGTTAATGGAAATGGATAGTCCATATTCCGCCCATTAGCTTCTAAAAGTGCTTATTAAAAACAAGACTGTCCAAGGTCTTCAAGGCCTCGGCACAGAGGCTTAGGCGTCGAGATGCACTATCCGTCCACGCTGACCTGGCAGTGGTCACTAAAGGGGGACATCAGCACCTAAAACCCTCTCATCTCCCCTCTTCACTCCGTTTCTCCACTTAGAGAACTCTCCCTCCCTCTAGACCTTTGCCAGCTCTTTACATGGCTTCTCTAAAATCCATTATCCAGTCTCTTAGTACCTTTACCATCTAGTCATTCTTACACCCCAAACCTACCAGCCTTTCTTCTGTTTCTCCTGCATCCTACGAGGTCTTCAGAAAGGGGACTTAATCTTTCCTGATCTTCCTTTTCACTTGGAGCCTGTTAGATCTTTGATGGCAGCGAATTCTGCTAGAATGCCTTCCCTTGGTAGGCGTCTTCTTGTTATCTATGTTCTCAATGTTGTTTTTACTCAACTCCTGTGATGTCCAATTTCATTTAATCCTCTCAAGCAGAAACAGGTCTTCTACCCATGTACCACATTTTAAATTTCTTTTTATTCTGACAGTTTTAATCATCTCCCACATACCCCCACCCAGCTTGTTCGGAAACAGGTTTGCAAAGATGCTATGAAAGCGTACTGGAGACACCTTCAGCCTAGTCTTTGAGGGTGAGGACACTTATGAATATTTCGTGGAGGAAATGGTTGGAGTCTGAGGAAAATGTACTTCATTGGATAAAGAGGGTATCGCAGGCTGAGGGTAAAACATGTGAGATGGAACAGAACTGTAGGCAGCATGGTTGGTACATAACACTGGGTAGCTCACCATTATCCCAGGTAAAACGTGAGAGGCATCAGGAAGGACTGTTAAGAGATATGTCTCATGAGGTAAACAGAGACCGAGTGTAAGATGCTCTTGACTGTCTCATGCACATGGAATCAGGAGGGTCACAGATAGGTTTTAAGCAAGGGAATTTTTAAAAGCGCATTCTAGATGCACAGCGGTGCCTAGACAGAAGGGAAAGAAGAATAGATATCGTAGGCCCGTCTGGAGGCTGCTGCAGGCGTCCAGGTGTAAAGTCGGTTGACTGAGCCAGGTGGGGTACGCCTCACAGAATATTTTTATAGTGTTCCAGTGACCTGATATCATTCACAGCATCTCTCTCCCCCACCCCAGGACTGACGTCATCTCTTCCCCAGGATACAGCCCTGATTCACAGGCAGGAATCAGGTCTTCCCCGCTGGCATGACGAAGAAGACAAACTGGCTTACCAAACATTTTATCACGTCAGAGAAACTTCCAGAACAAGCTCTAAGAGTCATGCTTGTATATCATGCCACGTTAGAAAACGCTTTGTCATAATTGTGTTACAATCAACCATCACTCTAAAGTGCCTCTCGTTTTATAACTTGGCATAAAACTGAGCTATAAACGTAGGTAAAACAAGTTTTAGAGGTAAACATATTTCTTTTCCGCTAATTGGCTTTGGAGTGTATAAGACAATATAACTTTTTTTAATCTAGGGACCATTCTACTTCCCCAAGTAGCTGGATTTTTCTATAATTCAACAAATTGACTGGCATTTGATTCTCTAAAAGTGTCTCTGTCATCTTAGTGTCAATTCCAAAGGAAAAAAAGGCACCTAATAGCACCCAATACTGCTGTCAGCTATCACAATAGTAATCAATTGATTATGTATGCCTCTACTTAACATTTTTCAATGAAACAACTCTAATTTACTTTGGAAAAATCCTGGGTTAACCAGCATTCTCTCTAGGGGCTAGTGCACAATCCCTGAAACACAGCCATTATTAAAAGTATGTATTCAATAATAACCAGTGATTACTGAGTAATTATAATTAGTAAACACTGAGTTAAGGACTTTAAATGCAATATCTCATTTAATTTTCACTCTAATCTTATAAAGTGGATATAATTACTACCTCTAGGTTATAGTTGAGTACAATGAAACTTAGAGAATGTTAATTTACTTAATCACAAAATTTAGTGACAAAGTCAGACCACTTATTATAATATAACACTACCACCCTTGAATATATGAATGAGTGAATGAATGGATGAATAGATTGATCGAATTTGTTTACAATTCACTAGGCATCACATTGGCTCTGTCCCCAATTAGTACAAACCCTAAACAAATTAAAAGTGATAAAAATCACTTGTTTATATGTAATGACCACAGCATGCTTTTACATTTGCGGTTCTCAACCCAGGGGACCTTTGGCAATTTCTGGAGACGTTGTCGGTTCTCACAAAGGGAGAGGTGGTTGCACTGCAGTCTAGTGGGCAGAGGCCACAGATGCTCATAAACCTTCTACAGTTCACAGGACAGCCCCCCACCACAAGGAATTAACTGGTGCAACATGTCAATAGTGCCAAATCTGAGGGACACTGTTCTATACCATATGACTTCATACAAAGTCAGATTATGCTGAAACCATTTCTGTAAAAAGCATTTTGGTCATTTTCCCCATCTCAACTGTAATTTGTTTTCACTGTTACTTGGGTTCTCCTTTTAGTGTTGTTTTTATTCCCATGAGATTAGGTAACATGCAAGATTCACAGAATATCTTATTCTAGCCATAGTAACAGTGGTAATAGAGGGGCTGCAGTGGCTACACAGGGCAGCAGTGCATCACTGGGATGCAGACGGGAGGAGGAAATACACGCCCCCTCATGTCTCGAAGGCACCCTGATACCTTTAACAGACACACCATGTGACCAGCAAGAAGTCAGTGATCATCCCACTTGGGTCAGCCAGCTACTCACTATTGCATACTTGAAAAGATAAAGGAAACAAATAAATTCCCACAGCCACATCTCAACGCTATGTAGTATCTGTTTCAAAATGGCTAAGGAGGTACCAAGCTGTTTTCCAACCTCAAACACCTGTCAAGGAAACGTATAGCAAAATTGCAATTCTTAAATCTAGACACTAGGTGGCAGCAGCACACAAGTGCGTGGGTTCATCCTGGCATAAAAATTCAGTGCTGCTTTGTTGAAATTCTATTGGAACAAAAGCAGTAAACATGTCCTCCCCCCGCCCCCCGACTTTTCTCATCATTGCCTTGTATTTCTTTTACTGGGCTTAAAATTACTAAGCTGCTTTTGTTTTCTAAATTAATCTATATTTCACTCTAGAATATTTGTGAGAGCAACATTTAGTGTGTATGTGTGCATGTATACACATATACATACACAAACTAATTATATGCCTGTAATCATGTAAACTGCATGCACATAAATTGCATATACTGTATGCAACTGTATAACTTGTTACGTGCAATATATAATAATGTTGGTGAACATGATACAATTATAATAAATAGCAATGGTGACTCCATTGAACAATTTATCTCATTTAATACATTTGACAACCTTATGTGCAAGGTATTAGCTTTCTCTCTTTACAGTTTCATTGCCAAGGATCAGAGAGATTGAACAACTTGGCCAGGTTCATATTGCGTAATGAGCCACAGAGTGGGATTTATGTTACACATTTCAGAGAACCTGAAGTCTGTGAGCTTTTTGAGCCCAAGGCTTTTGTTTTAATTTCTATTCTCCCTTACCAGACACATATAATTGCTCAACAATGTGTTATATCAGTTGTAAAAACAGCTTGTTCCCATTTCATAGTGTTAAGGAAAAACAATCCACGTGGGGAAATAAAGGCAATTACTAGGATTCGTGTTAAAATGGGGATTGCCAGACCTTATCCCAGACTAATTTAATCAAAATTTCTTACGGAGGGTAGTTTTGTTAGAGTTCTCCAGGTAATTCTGTTATATAGATATTATTGAGAATCTATAGAGTAGTGACTAGAAGTTTTTGACAGTTTTAGAAGCCTTTTCTTGCTTCTTTCTGATGAATCCTCAAAGAGAGACTGAAAATATGAAATAGTTACCAAGAAAGTTATGGATATGATGTTTGGCACTGAGGGAGATACAAGTTTGCAGCCCACCTACACTAATAATGTCCCACCCATCTGAGTTCAATTCCTTTTGTGATCAATTTTTCGACTTCAATGACAGAAGCGGAGATCTATTTTTATCTATTTAAGTAAACATTTCCATACAGGGCCAGCATTCATGGAGGTTAGTGGCTGACAGAATCATTTCTGTCCCACATTACTGATTATCTTCTAGGACCTCAGCAAAATGTCCAAGATATATCTTGAGATGTGATTTATTATTAACTCTAAATTGCTATTATTGAACACAGACCTTTGCATGTGATGAACATATGGTAACCTTTTCTTGTGTGAGTGTTTAGATAAATGGACAACACACTGTATTAAGTGATGAGATTGCAGGCTGGTCTCACTGGCTGATTTTCAGAAATCCACCTCAAGGCATTTTTACTAATCGCTACCCGTATTTCTATCTAGCCAATTGTTTACAAAGTGATAAAGATTGATGATGACATCTCAGGTAAAGTTCTCCTTTTCACAGTTTTTTTTAATAAACTCAACTGATGTGAACACAGATCTGTTTTCAAATAAGGAAGGTCTGGCGCTTTGTGATTGTTCAACATAACTATAATCTATAATCAGGAACACCTGAAGCTATTCTGACATGGCCACAACAAAGGTGGCTTGTCTTTGGAAAGATACAGTGGTAAGAGTAGGTTTTGTGTTGGTTCTTTTATCCTCCCCTTTGGTTTTTAAGCAAAGCGCCTCATGGGAAACCAAGTCCTTTTGCAGGACTTATCCACGAAGCCTGCCTTATATGTACGCCTTTATGTTCAGAATCAATTCAGATCATTACAGAGAACTCACAGTCAGTATGAGAATGCAGGCAATCCCTGGCCATGCTCACGTGTTTACATGTTCCAGAACTATAATGTCAGTTCTCCCATCAAAGTGAAACCATCCGTGTTAATAGCATTCTTTTGGTTGTTATATTCTTAAAGACTCATCAACCTGCAGAAGGGCACTTGGGAAGCTTTCTAACACCCCTCCAATGATGGAGGCATACCATCCAGTACTTTGAATGGCAGAGAGCTCAGAGCAATGAATGCCAAGGGCTGCACTAGCAAAAGCAAAGGGGCAGACACACTTAGCAAAGAGTCCCAAGAAGCCTGTGATCCATGCGAATTGTCAAGACACAGCTGCGGAGGTGACCGGGGCACTCCCTGATTCCCAGGACATCAGCAAAGTCCTTTAATCAGCATGCACATTGTTCTGTTCTGTATATAATATTGTTCTTGAATATTAAGCAGCTGGTGATTCAGTGCCACCTGGCACTTCCTGGTTAGGCACAGCTCTGATACGGTAAGAATGTGTCAGGAGTAAGGACAAATCATTTCCAGGGAGGACAGTGTGTCAGAATGAATCAGAGAAGCTAGCTGAGAGTGTGAGAGATGACAGAACACCACCCACTCAGGATGACAGAAGAGGGGGTGATAGGGCACCGAAAGCTTGTCTCATTGATCTTATTTGTCCATGCAGCCTTTGAGGATGTACTGCCTGAGTGCTATGGGTTGTGTTTTGTTTCTCCCCTCAGCAATAATGTTGTGAAGTATGGGTCTGTGATACACAGAGTAGGCGGGGCTTAGTTGACAAAACAGCTACAACTCATACAGGTCAAACAAGCTGTCCTTGACATTCGGAATCCCTGAAGTTGGAGCATGGAAAGTATGATAGAGGAACGTGAACTTTCTCTGTTTCCCCCACCTCCCCAGCCCCTCTGTGTTCTCCAAGAACAAAAAGGTTTACTAGAGCCTCCTGTGGCCAAGTCAGAAGATGTGATGCGTTTTACAAATGCATCTACCCTGTGGTCTCAGACCTTCCAGTTAGAGAGAACATCTAGATGAGAAAAACAGGGAGAAAGAATACTAAGAAGGATGTCTTAAAAGTAAAGGTTAAACGCTTTCACATGAGTGGAGATACAGCACACGCCAAGGACCTAGACCATGTACTAGCACACGTGTGCAGGACCTGGTTTGATTCCCAGGCCCCGGGAGGAAGGATAACGCAGCGTGAAGCACACCCCAAGAGTGTGGCTGTGATGGTGGAGAACCTAGCAAACACTGACTGCGGGGAGGGCTGAGGGACGACTCAGAGTAATCAGCTGCCACTTACAGTTTAGGCAATTCCTGCTCTGGGCCCTGCCCTTAGTGCACGACAACTGGAAGGCAGAGCATTCCCTATCTATTTTAGACTAGGACGCAGGCTCACGGAAGAGCAGTGACTCACCAGACAGCACCACTACCTGTGGCAGAACTGGGACAGGAAGTCTTGGTTGAGGGGTGAGAAATATAAACCACCTAAGCTAGAAAACAGCTTGGACATCAGCAACCCGAAGCTTTCCTTTTCACAGAGGAAGACAAGGAGCCCTTACTGACATGACTTGCTCAAGCTGGCTTTTCCCAGATCAGCTGAGTCTTAATTCTTTTGAGACTTCAGTCAGCACTTCCTGTTCACCACTGAGGGACCCTTTTACTTCCTCTTTCTTTTAAACCGCATATTCTGATGGAATAAGGATGACAATGATGATGATGATGATGATGTTAATCATCCTTCATAGGCTACTACGTGCTAATTACTGGACCAGGTATCCTTTCTAGTTCTCATAACAAATATGTCATAGCTATCATCATTCCCTTTGTATAGATAAGATAATACATCCTGACAGTTGTTGCATGGCCTGCTCAAAGTGACAAAACAGTACCAGGGCTCCATTTCATATTTTATTCTAAAACCTTCATTCTTCTTTCCTATCGTGCTGAGAGAATTTGCCTGCAAAACTTATTCATTAAGAAATAACTTAGGCCTTAGCCAGGAAGCTCAGGTAGTTAGAACATCATCCTGATACTCCAAGGTTGCGGGTTCAATCCCTGGTTAGTGCACATACAAGAATCAACCAATGAGTGCATAAATAAGTGGAACAACAGATTGATGTTTTTTTCTGCCTCTCTCCCTCCTTCTCTCTCTCTCTACAAAAATCAATAAAATGAAAAAGAAATAACTTAGTCCTCATTTTAATTAGTCAAAAACATATATATGCTATGTAGAACATCAATTGATTAGTATGAAGAACTAATTAGTACACAAATTTGACCTAAAGCCTGATGTTTTGGTGTACCCACATGCCCTCGCCAATGGTAAAGGTACGAGTTTCACTTTGCCTTCTGTAACACTCGAATCAGCCTGTGAACCCTCGTTTCTACAAGCACAAGACCTGGGGGTCTGGCTCTCTCAAGGTGGAACTGGCTTCATTACATTAGTATAAAAAATAATTCCTGCAGATTGTATGCGCTTGGTCTTTATAGTTCACTGGCTTAAATAGTAAACATCAGGGAGTTCACTCACGTATTTTTAGCTAAAAGCACTGATCCACAATTGTGATTTGCTTTGCCTTAAGGTTCCCAGTGAAAATCTACGAGTTGTTGAAGGGGTTCCCAGTCTTTTCCTAGAGAAACAAAGGCACTAGAAACAGGCAGGAGGTAATGAGTGCTGCGCTTTTCTCTCCGGGAGAGAAAAATTACGAAGGAGAAATGATAGATGGTGCTCGCTAGAAATTTTAATTAAACCTGTGAGTGAAAATTCTCAATCAGGCCAAGTGGCATCTGCACTCATACGTGACCTGCTGAAATAGCAGGGGCGGGGACATGTGTCAGGAAAGAGATGTCCTGTGAGAGCGGCCATGATATCTTTGAATTTCATTTAATCTAGTTCTCCATAAAGCCTCACTTTGAAGGTCCTTCTAGGAGTGCCCCCCCCCCGCCCCCACTGCCAGCTCAGTAGTAACTCGGAATACAAAGCAATCTGCTCTCGGTTGCTTAGCGACACCAGAGCGTACACCACAGCATGTCTTCAATGCGTGTGTGCTGTGTCTTGCTTGTCAAAGCACGGTGTTCCCTGCCACTCTGCAATGCTGCCTTTGGCGCAGCGATGAAGTCATTAAAAGTCCTGACGGTGGAGCGAGCCATATGAAATTTCTCCGCAGACTATGACTAAAGAACACCAGGTATCCATATAAACATCGTAACTCCTCCTAGTGCCTGCCGTACCAGAAAGACATTTAGCAGATGCATCTTTTCTCATCCAAATTTCCACATGTTCCCCCGTCAGGCTTTGACATGCACTTGGAGACAGGAGGAAAAACTTAAAAATCAGGCATGAACATGGTTCAGTCTTGACTTTGTCACTTACAAGTTGTCTGATCCTGGCCTGGTCTTAATTTCTCAGGTTCTCATCTGTAAATCTATCTAGCATGGGAGGCTGTTACAGGGCCAAATGTCCCTAAATCAAAGTGCTTTGTAAACATGGTCTGTCACTATTTTTCTTTATTTTTAAACCCTGCTTACTCTCTTTTGCATTTTGAGAGTTAAAGACTTATTTGGCTTGGATTTGATCTTGAATCCAGCTAGAATTAAACTTCTTGCAAGTTCATATATTTCTTGTGAAAAGCACACTATTCCTTATTAAAACCATCCTTGATAAGTTTGTCTCCTGTAGGAATTCCACCAACATAGCAAATCAAAAACCACTGTTCAAAAGAACATATTTTGGTATCAGTAACTCTTGTGCCTTTAATTTTTATTATGAATTACAGAATCAAAGTCTTAAATTCAAGGTCCTGGTTAATGCTTGATGATCTGTCAAGTGGCCATTCAGCTTAAGTTCAATCTTTGTGGGTCCACCCTGACTTCCTGAGTGGGCGGGGCATACTCCATCTCTAATACCTTTCTCTTTCTCCAGAGTAGTAGAAATTTTAGTTGGGCACAGAGCTGTCTAGAATAAAGGCTACTTCCCCAGTCTCCCCTGCAAGTAGACATGGCCACATGTCTAAATTACAGCCAACAAGATGTAAGCAGGAGGGTCAAATGAGTCAGGAACTTTCCTTAAGTGGCACAGGCACTCTGTCCCTTCCTCACCCTCCCCTCCATGGTCCAGCCTGGGGCCCAGAGCAGTCCTGGACCGTGCATCTGAGAGCCAGCACTAGCGATGGCCAAGTGATGAGCCAGAGAAATCTTGAGTCCCTGAGCACTTTGAGGAGCAGAGTCATCAAACCAGCCCTGGACTTCCATGATGGAGAAATAAACTTCTATCTTCTTTAAGTTACTGATGTCTTGTTTGTTTCTGTTACTCACAAGCCAACCAAAGAAATCAATTTTCCACATCTGTGTTTTCAGAGGCCCTCAACTTTCACAAAACCCTGCATTGTCTCAACAATATCTGTTTATTCCAGTGCAATATATTTGACAAAAACAAGGTGGGGCAAAAGTAGGTTTACAGGTACGAGCATGCAAACACAGTTTATTCTTATATCATTATTTATTAATTATTGTATTATTTCCCACACAGACAACTGCAAACCTACTTTTGCCCCACTCTGTACTTCCCATACACGGCTCACACGCAAGACCAGGGACCACATGGTACTGAGGGAAATTAGAGAGCAACTTCAACACGAGTCCCACCGCTCAGGCCCGTAACAGTGAAGAAGGAAGGTGAAGTGTGAGGTGCTGAGGATCAGAACCCTTAGTAGAGACATGCGGGAGAAAGGCAAGTTTGTTGGAGGAAGGACCTTAGGAGTAAAAACTTAAAAAGGAGGTGTTAGGAAATGGGCAGAGAGAGGACAAGCGTTCCAGGAAGAGGAAAGGTATTTCCAAAGGCCTCTGAGCAGAAAGCAGCACAGTGTGATGAAAGACGAGAAGTCCTTCCCACCTGGCAGGAGCAGGGCGAGGGAGGGAGACACCAGATAGAAATGGAGAGGCAGGTGGACACGGTCCAGAACTTCTCACTCTCTTCTCTGCAGCTCCACTATCACCTCCTCAGCCAGGCCAATGGGCAAAAACTGAGGAAGATGACTAGCGTTCATGAAGAAGAAAATCCTAGGGCCCAGTTTTTAGAATTTTCTTATGGGTGAGCAGATAGAATTTAAACCCACACCACAGAATCAAAGTATTCCCTGGTTCTAGGGGTTTCCCTCCCCCAAAGGAAAAACACGGAAGTGAGGAAAATTAAAAAAAAAAAACACTTAATGGGATCATTGTTTTGCCCTAGTGTATGTAAGAATGAACAGACCAAGCTAAAATATGCAAGTCATTCCTCTCAACAGAACACTTCTTGTTCCCCTCTGTTCCTAGTCCTTCTCATTTATAAAAATAAACAAATAAATGTAACTCCTCTCCGGCAGAAGCTGGCTGTTCAGGATTTTTTTCTTTGTTGCCTACATGAGGAAATACTAATGCATTTCACTGAGCAAATGTGTGCATGCACACTTTGAACATCCTCCATGGTATTGGGAAGAGTTGGAAAGAGCCCAATTGAAAGGATTCAATAATTCACAGAGGACACTAGAGGGCAGGTGTCCCTTTTAAATCTGCTCTAAATTCCACCCACAGGCCCCAGCAGCAGGGGTGTAGGTCAGCATGCCTGAGTGGGTCCCACTTTCCAGTACTGTTCACGTATGAGGGGGGAATCTGCTACACTACTCCTCCGATAAGCCAAGCTGCATACTCGCCCCACCTGTCCCCTCTACGCTGCTTTCCCTGCTCTTGTCAAGCCTGGCTTCTTATCATCATTTTGGTATCACTTCAAATATCACTTCCTTGGAGAGCCCCCTCCCTGGAGATTTACCTAAAGAAATCCATCCCGAATCCTGTTACTCTGTACTGAACCAATCGTTTCCTTCTGACACCTGCCAGAATCCAAAGTTACCTTGTACACTTGCTAACGTGAGAGTAACCCGTCTCTTCTAGCAAGCATACTCCTCGAAGGCAGTGACCTTGTCTTATTTATTCACCACTCTATTCTCAGGGCCCGGAAAAGAATTTGTAGACTATCTGATGAGTGAATGAATGGTTAGTCCTTTCAAATAAGCATTATTATTAGTATTTGCACCACAGATGACACTGCTTTCAAATAACTGGATTAAGGTTTTGCAGTAAGTCAATTTTAGAATTACTTGACCTCAGAAGCTCTTTTAAGCTATGAAAGCTTCTTCTCTTAACTAATTTTTTTTGGGGGAAAGGTAATTTTTCTTAAGAAACCATCATTTTCTAAATTCTAGCTTGCTCTTTGCCTGTTCCCTCTGCTCTATTCAATATCCAATCAAATCAGCCCTCAAAATAATACTCATGTTGTCCATTTATTTCTTTCCATTCTCTCTGCCACCATTTTAATTAATGCTCATAGCCTAAAAACAATTAAATAACCTCCGAATTAACTGCATTATCTTTAGTTGCTTCCTGCTCCAACTTATAGTTCTATATACAAACCTCTTCCAGATTAATTGTCTTAACTTTCAATTTTACCATGTCATTGCCCAACAACTTCAATTGCTGTCTAATGCGAGCAGATTAAATTGCAACGTTTTTGACTTTACATTTAAGTCCATCCATGATTGCCCCCAACCTACCTTCTCACATTATTTCTACTTAAACTCTCTGCATGATCTCCAGGGAAACTGTATTCAAACATCTCTCAAGTTTTTCTTATTTCTCTATTGCGCTTATCCCAAAATCCTCCAAAAATGCTCTCCTACATTCAAATCCCATTCATTTCTCAAGACACTGGTGAATTTCCACCTTCTCTTTGAAATCTTTCCAAATAAATCCAACTCACATTGATCCACTTGTATCTAAATTCATCAGCGCCTGTAGCAGGGCCTAGCTCATTATAGGTACCCAGAGACTTCCGGTCAAATGAACTACTCCGTCTGCCATTGAAACCATGCTCTCTGTCTTATGGCACCTTTGATTTCATCTCATTTCCCTTGAGTTACTACTCTTGGGTTCCTTTCCAACTGGACCTTAGAGGTCTGAGTCCCTGATTCCTATCCAGCTCTTCATACACAGGAGACAACACCCACTATCTGACAGATTATTCTACATGCTAAAACCAAGTGGCCAAAGATCATATAGTATGATCAATAAACTCGTCCTTTCTAATTTGTTATTTGGCTCAGGATTTAACAAAAACTATGCTTAAAACAACTAACTATACAGATCTTCTCCGAAAGACCACTTAAGATTCAAAACTATGTCCCTTCTTTTTCTTCACTTAATGGTTTCACTATCATTGATATACTGTGAATCAAATGATTGATCTAAGCTACTTCTGGTTGGAATCCTAGCTGCATTCTGTTCTAAGTTTTTGATCCTCATGAAATTATAACCCAAAAGTTGCAGTGTGCCAATGATGTAAAGAAAACAAACTAGACACCCAGGATGGAAACCAGCACAAAACACTGTGCCTACACACACTTCAGGGCAACAGATACAAAAGACACTGACCAGTGGTACATTTTTTCAATGCTATGTATCATCATGTCATACACGCCATGGAAATCAGAGGAAGTATGAACGGATACAGGATGAGCTATGTTGTGAGGAGACCTGAAACTGCCGGCAGCCACAGTGCAAAACTGCTGAGCCCCGCACCCATCAGATTGCCCTACCAAGTCCGACCCTCTATGAACTGCTCATCTGTAACTTAACTGTAAAAGACTTACCCATATTTTTAGAAGATAAATTGATGAAATTGACAACTTGTTCTTTAGTCATGTGGACACTGATTTAATCCACTCACAAAGAGGTCTCCCCCAAGCACTGTAGCCATAGTCACATCCAGTACCTTCCCTCCACTTTACCCCATTCTGCCCTCCTTATCAGTAATGAAAAGAGCCTGTGTATTTATTAATCTATGTCAGGAATCAGCAACATATGTCCCATAAGGCAAACCCTGCCCTATCCTATTTTTGTAAATAGTTTTATTAGAACACGGCCACTTGTTACATATTGCCTATGGCTGCTCTTGGGTTAAAACAATGGAGTTGAGTAGCTGTGGCTGAACCGCACAGTGCACAAAGCCTAAAACATTTCTGTCTGGCCTTGTACTGTCTGACTCTCGATCTCTGTGTTTATTGTCTGCCTCCTCACTCCCAAAATATGAAAAGAGACTGCTCTGTTTACTGCTCTAACCATGACACTAGTGGCCAGCACATAGTAGGTGCTTAGTATCTGTTGCTGGCCACTCATAGATTTAACAGAAGGGTAAATTGCATTGTCACGTACCCAAAGCTCTGAACTCAGCCACACATCTGGAATCACTGCTTTCTTGGTCTATATGTAATGAACTCAGGTCAAGAAATTTGTAAATGCCAAAGAATATTCTGGGGAGGATCCTTGGACCAAGGAACGGTTTTCATAGAAAATGCCATGGTTTCACTGCTGGGCCTATTTAAAGCACTGTATTTTTTATAACCCTGCTATGGTAAAAGAAACATGTCCTAAATCACCAGGCAGATTTGGAACTGAAAATCTGGGTAACATCTGGAGAATAAGAGCTCAGAGTAACAAATTCCTCAAAATTTGTTGATAGTAGCACCAGCTTTTTCTTAATTTCTTTGACTCTTGTCAATTGATATTACCCAGAGGGTTTTTTTTTTTTAACTCACCACAGTTGTAAAATATAAAGACACCACTGCCTATCATTCTCTTTTAGTTTATACGAGCAGTTTACAATTTTATTCCATGGTAATATTCTTACCAAAAGAACTCCTTATTAAGAAGTGAAAACTCTGACCTACTGAAACCCAGTCAGTTCCTTTACGCCTGGTGAGCATGTCAGAACAAGCCAAAATCAACATGTTGCTTTTCAGATATTCTGTTTAAGGGGAAACAATGAATTTAACAGTGGTTCAATTTAAAAAAACTTACACACCAAGACAGGGAGCCTCACCCAGTAGGTCAGGATAGGTATTGTACCTGGAAGTTTTATCGGACAGGCCTCCAGGCTGAGCTGCCGACGATGCCATGACATACCCACTCCCCAAGCCAACCCGGCTGGAGGGTACTCCCCCTGTTCTACCCCCTTTCCATCCATTCTCTACACTACAGCCTAAGTGGTTTAAAATATAATTGACTCACATATCTGCCCTTCTGAAAATTCTTTGGCATCTACTGATCGCCTTCAGGAGAATGCCAGCGGTCTCACGATACAGGTGGCCCTTCATGACTTGCCCCTGGGCCTGACTGCCTCACGCCTCCTTCCCTGAAGGCCCACAGCCCCCTCTCCCACTCTTGCCCTCCGCTCTGAAGGCTGTGTGTCTAGGAGTTCTGATAAAGCCTCATTTTCTCTCTGTCTCCCTCCCATCCTTTTCTAGCTCTTTCTGCCTTGCCCTTTTCTCCAGTGCCTCTGAGCCTTTGCGCATGCTGTTTCCTTTCTGATTCTGGTGAAATCACTTTCCTTTCTCTTTACCATCCAAGGCTTCTCATTTCGGACTTCTTTCTCCTAATAGCCTTTCTTGGTTCCAGAAGTCCAGATTAATAGAAAAACCCTATGACAGGTAATACTACTGGGAATCTCAGCTCTAAATCTAAGAAATGTATCATATGAAAGATTAATGAGAGGTAGAGCTCTAAATTAAACTTTGATGTCTCCCCCAACATAATCTAAATTCTTAAAGTCAATGTACCACAAGTACTGCTTTTAGTACTCTTCCAAGCAACCCAAATGTGTGTCTCTTAGGTAAATCTTCAAATGCTTTGCTATTGAAAACAATCCAGGATTGTTCTTTTTAATCCTGGCAAAAATTTTCTATTTAAAATAGCATGCTAAATACATTTTAATCAACGATATGTCTTGTTTTGAAAGCCTCTCACTTGAAGAAAATCAGGGAGAACAGGGTTGAAGATAAGCCACTTATGGTAGCTCCAGCACCTAGTAATGAGAAAGCACTGGCAATTCTGGAGAAATACTTGTAACAGAATAAATATGTTTGGAGATCACTGAGCATGAAAATACATGTAAAACAACAACAAAATGTTGACGTATTTAACTGGGAATGTCTTGAGCAGCAAATCCTGGGTGGAGGCGTTTTAAGTATGTCAACACCTCCCTCGATATTCTCTGATGACGTGGGAACAGCTGTAATCTCAATAGCTAAAGTGCTTGCCACCTTCCTATAACCTGCTGTGGGAAGGGAGTCAGAAGTGGCATCTTGGAAGTGAAACAAATTGATCTAAGAAGTGCCAACAAGGGCAGGCAGAAAAGGTAATCGTGCTACAGAGAGAACAACAGTTCACGCCGATCAAGTCCCAGGACAAGTGCCAATTCCAGCCCTGTACAGACCTAGCAGGATCTGAAGGTGGTTTACATAGGAGGGACTAAGACTGAGGGGTGGCACTGCACAGAAGGGGTGAAGATGACAACGGAAACAGAAGTCCCATCTGTGGGAAGGTATGTGGAATGAGGCAGGGGAAAGCCGAAAATGAGACAGGGTTGAAGACAGCATGGCAAGCGTCCCAGCGAGAGTCTTCAAGGGCCAGAAGGCAGAGAGCCCCTGCAGGGAGTGGGGTGCAGCACGTTGGAACCACAAGCAGCAGACTGCAGCCTTCTGGAGGCAGAATTAGGGGCTTGGCCTCTGCCGATCTCCAGGTATTTCAGCCCTTGGCTCCATGATGTGATAAAGTCTTCTAAACCCTGCCTGCCAATGTCTAGGTTCAAAGGTGAAAAGACAGATGGCCCTAAACTGGGCTGCACCCACTGAAGACCCTCTGACTGTTCCAGGACCAGGAAAGAAACCGATGATAGAGCTCAGCTCCAAGCTGCTTTTCGAGCATTACAGGCTCTCTCAGAAATGTCTCCAGGAAGCAAGTTTCCACCTTGATTTTTGTGCATTTTACTTCACTTACAGCAACTGTCATTTTGTGTCTGCATTGAAGTGGAAAAACAAGGAACAGGGATGGGGGCTGCCACTCTGAAAACTTGGCAGTGTCCTCTCTTTCTCTAACTCATCTTCTCTGGGGAAAGAGGAAGGCAGAGAAAAGGAGAGAAGAGAACTCTACTGGTTTTAGCCTCTGCAAAGAGGGGTTTGAACTGCCCCTTCCCTAGAAAAGAACTAGCATGCTAGCTGCACTAAACCTGCCCTATGAAATCCATGATGCCTCCTGAGATCATAGGAACTTGAAGGATTTTCTTTAGCAATGCACACTAAAATACAAATAATTGTGGCTAGGGTTATCTGAGATAACTACATTCCTGAGTTTCTAATTCCATTTGTGCCCTCATAAAAGACACTTAGGAAAAAGAAAACAATTATTTTTAAGAGAAGCAAGAAGAGGTGTGGCAATTTAATGAGTGAAGAGGAGACAGACACTCAAATTCTCTGAACAACAACAAAAAAACCCATCAGGCAATATCTTCCTCTTTAACCAAGTGAAATCTGAACACTGAAGGGCAAACTGCAGACAGCCAGCAAGAGTGGTTAATCAACCATGGTGAGAAATGAGGGTCAAAGCTGTCAGAGCCAAATCAGCACAATAGACTTAGGCTTCACCTCCATTTAATAGTAACTTGCGTCCTAAGTCTTTATGCAATGTCTTTCAGCAGGTCCTAGGGAAGTTAGAACTGGTGTTTCTGCGCCCACCTTGATCAGGCATTCTAATGTTCTACAGCATATTTTCAGGTTTGGTGAGATTTTGGAAGTAACTTTTCAGGAGCTAACCTCTTTGTCATCCTTGTCAATTATTAATGTTGATAACCAATTGAATTATACGTCATTGTCGGAATCATTAGTAGTATATGACAATTTTTGGCACTGTTATGCATGATCTTTATAAAGGAAGAATTTATACAGAAACTGTGTCCTCAAGGATTCTAATAGTTCTTTGCATATTTCACACACTCGTGGATTTGCTGAATAAACGAAGGATAAATTATGCATAAGGAAATGCATTTAACAATACTTGTTTTAGAGATCTCAACTAAGTCTCATAATGTAGTTTAAAGATATATTTACCCTATTTAAACAATTTATAAAATGGAGATTTTCTAAAGATTATTTTGTATTTATATGAAACAGGTAACACTCAAGTAAGCTGCTCTTTTGAGATCAGAATTATTAATATTTAAAAACTAAAAATGAACCAACACTTCTATGCACACCAGCAATCTTGGGGCTGCAAATTCAAGTCGTATTCCACTTCTACTTTCTCTAACTTTTCTTGTACCAGAGTAATAAATTATTCGTGATCAGTAAAGCACTGCCGATGCGCTGGTGAGCGTGGTGTCAGGAGCAGAGATCTGGCAGGGGTCCGTGAGGTTCCATAAGCGATAAACCACAAAGGGCAATTTGTGCAATGGGAATAGAAAGGGAATATTTGAAAACTATGGGGTGCTTCATTTTTATTCCACAAGCATATTATCTGAAATATTTGAAAGCAAAACCCAAGATAATATGGCATACAGAAGCTGAACCAAGATTTCTACATTTGAACAATTTTAATAATAAGCTCAATGAAGGAATGCTCTGGAGCATGGGAACTATACTCAGAAAAGGCAAAAATACTAGGTTACTGCTTGCCACCCACTGACGATAAGCTTCAGATTGCCATTTTTACAAATGGTGGGAAAACCAAAGGGGAACCATCATTTGAATACCTGACTGAAAAAAAAAAGGAAAGAAAGGAAAAAAAACTAAGTAAATTATTCCCTTTTTTGTTGCCCAACTTCCCTCGTTATCTGGAGGTCAAGGCTCCGCAGTGAAAGCAAAGTGGAGAGGTTTCCCCTTAATTATCTAATAAGTAATTACCTTAAATGTCTGCTTTGCTTTGGCTGTGGAGACATAGTAACAACCATGAAGACCCTACTGAAACAAGAAGATATGAAGTTCATAAAATGCTCTCCATCTCCATCGCAGAAAGGCACAGGAACATTACCTGAAAATGCAAACTGATCTTTTGTGACAAAAGAAACCTTGTTTTTTAAGTTACAATGAGACTGACTATTCACATCTTTGTTTTATTTCCTACAGTGAAGGTTTACTGCCCAGTGATCTAAGTGATAACTGAAGCATACGTAAAAGGACCATCGGCATTTTACAGCACAAATGCTAGAATTATCTCCTTTCCGGGGTCCTTTGGTTTCCTGTTCATGGCTCAGAACTCTTACTATAAAAATAAGAGATACATGTAAGGAAGTAATTCTGCTCAGGCAATCAACATCAAGTCCATGCGTCATTTCCACAACAGAAACATACCAGACTCTAGAGAATGTCTGATGCAGTCCTAGAAAAAAAATTAAATGAAGCCATCATTTTCAGCATGAAAATTCCTACTTTGGGGAATATCCTGCCATCTTGTTCTGAATTCCCTGGTACCCATCAACTCAATGATGCTGGTCCCTTGCTTATATTCAAGGCCCTACCATTATATTTACTCTCAGAAAACTGTGATCCATGAGGCATCCCACCACATCCTTCTGTGGGAAGTAAAAAATGTATGCAGCATGCTACACAAGAGGCACCTACTTCATCTGAAAGGTAATTTGTTGAAAGCCCTTCAATCAAGATTGAAGGACACGCCCCAGATTCTCTAACTATTATGGTTGGCAAGTAAAGTCATTCTTGGGAAACATTTTTCCTCTTAAGATGATTAGATACTATTAGGGCTATAATTTATCCATTAGTCAAGGTTATCTTCCCTTTATCCTGGAATATTTCATCTTCCTCTTTCCTCTGGCTGACATACATAAATGTGTGTTCCACCAGATCTATGGGAACTGCACAGGAAGAATGATCCTGTTCGGTCCCTGATGCCAAGATGACAATTAAGATTCGTGGTCCTCTGGAATTATTTCAGTGTACATTGGAGGGCTTATTTTTGTTCTAAGATATTGAATAAATAAAAGAGATAGATGAGATCTCCAAGGCTGGATATAAGAGACAGTCCTCACCTTGCTTCTAAGAACACGTCTAATTCCTTGTCATGTTGACTACAGGTTGTCAGGGAAACAGAAGAGGGGAGAAAGGTGTTTTGTAACCATCATCACAGGAGAGGAATTTTGTGATGCATACATTGTGGTCCCAAGTGCCTCCTTGTGGAAGGCTGGATGAAGTCTACCTTCACCTTACTCCTATCAGGTGGGTAGGCAATGTGACATTAGTGAAACTCCTAATGTTCTGTGGACCACAGGGGTTTTGATAATTTTTCTATCAAAAGACCATGAATATTGAAAAATGAATACTGGAGTGGGTAAAATTGGTACAGTTAACACACTGATGGGTGATGACAAATTAACGTGTTATCTGGATGCTCCAGTTTTGAGATGGGATTCTCAGAAACCTTATGCCTGAAGTCAAAGTTAGAAGATAGATTTTAAATCAGGCTTTCCCTTTACCATCTTTCAAATGATGCCTCAGAGAGACTATCTACAAGGCCAGATTAAAAAAAAAAATAGTAATAACAAATGACAGGTTCAGAGTAAAAGCAAGAGACTGTTAACCAAGGTGTCAATTTCTAGGAAAATAAACAAACCATTGGTTGGATTGTATCTGAGGGGATGAGAAAGCCCTTGACATGGTGATTTCTCAAATAATTATGATTTTTCCAGAGTTTATAGCCCCTAAAATCTGTCTATAACACAAACTAGATTATAAGAACTCTGAGCTACAGCATTACTCTATGATAGTCAAAAGTGTGAGAAGGACAAGCTGTGAGTTTAGCACAGGAGTTGGCAAGAGAAGCGAGTGAACAGTAAAAAGAGAGCAAACTCACAGCTATTAACAACCACACCTAAAACAAAGGCAAACTAAGCAAACACTAGAACAGGAACAGAACCACAGAAATGGAGATCATATGGAGGGTTTGCAACAGGGGCGTGGGAGGAGGAGAGAAGGGGGAAAAGGTACAGAGAATAAGTAGCATAGACGGTGGGTAGAAAATAGACAGGGGGAGGGCAATAATAGTGTGGGAAATGTAGAAACTAAAGAACTTATGACACATGGACATGAACTAAAGGGGGGAATGTGGGTGGGAGAGGGTGTGCAGGGTGGAGGGGAATGATGGGGGAGAAATGGGACAACTGTAATAGCATAATCAATAAAATATATTAAAAAAGAAATAAAACATGATACATGCGCCAAAAAAAAAAAAAAATGGTGATGGGAAAGAAAGCTGCAGCCAGGAGAACAGCAGTGGGATGTGGTGATTTCTTGCTGCGGTTCTTTTAGGGAAATGGCAAGTAAATCTCTAAATAACTCACTGGGATTTTTTTTTTTTAGTAACATCAGGATTTTCATTATTTAACAAATTGAGAATATATCTTAAGGCCAATAGCAAACCCAAATCCTTATGCCTAGTTCCTCCCAAAATCTACACAAAGATTTCTTCTAACAAGATGGCAGGAAATGGCAAAATGTATCCTAAAACAAGACATAACCTGGCTTCAGATAAAAAGGTTAACCCTAATAACATTGACACGGGCCACTCCAGTGAACTGAAGTCTGTGTGAATCGGTCAGGCTCCTGCAATGAAAGGCGTGGCAGGGAGAAAAAGGAGGCGCCTGCTGGGTCCAGGACCAGAAGAATGCCATGTTTTTAATGGAGGAACTGAAATTCAAAATGTCAAGCATTAGAGAAAAAAGGCAATACAAGGTCTAAAATGACCAAGTCATGCAGAAGCTTAACTCATTGATTTTATGAAAAAGGTACCACTAAGTAAATGAGTCCTATTTCATTGTAGCCTCCATTGTAATGAAAAAATTTCCACCATGTTTGACTACATTCAAAACAAATTCAAGATGACCACATCTGCAAAGTACATTTCTTAATGAATCTGGCCACGTCCTGTTTGTCAACTTAAGCCCATAGGAGAAGCATATATAATTTATAATGACAGATATTTCACAGGTTTTTTCTTTGACTGCTAGAAGACTCATCAATAATTCAAGACCATGACATACTGTGTATAACTGTTTCATTGCTTTCCTTTTGCAAAAAATATTAGTATTTTAATCATTAAAATTATTCACATTTATATAAGCATAGAACGTATAAACCAAGATGTTCTTGTTGGGAAGACTATGAAAGGAAAGAAGAGAAAAAGCTTATGAATTTTACAGTTTCACATTACTATGTGAAGTCTGCTTTGTAATACAAGGCAAATCCTTAACTCAAAAACGAACAAAAAAATTCTAAAAGTGAAAACATAGTGAACAATTATTTCTATTTTTGTTAAGATTAAAAAATCCAAATGGATATTTTACTGTGTGAAGTTTAAAATGTATGGAATTTAATAGGTAAAAATTTATAATATGATTTAACCTGGTACCAACCACTTACTAGCTGGATTACCATGGGAAAGTTGTTTAATTTTTGCAGTTTCCTCAATAAGATATGTAATAAGATATGCAAATTAACAATCACATCACACAGATTTTTCTCAAAGAGTAGTAATGAGAATAAAATGATATGACATATAAGTGAATGTACTTACAAACCATATAAAAGAAAGATATTCTTTACTGCCATCCAGTACCAGGATAAAAATAGTTAAGAAAAAATGTTATTTAAATATTATTTGACATCCATTTTTTAGAGAACTTGTTTTTAAAAGCATGAGTTGCTAACCCAAAAGTTTTCAGTTTGCGCTTTTTCTTGAGTCTAATTTAGACCATTTCATAAAAGTATAAAAAGTTACACAAGATGATTTCACCTCCCTACCCCACCGCGGCATGTTCAGAAACTCCTTTTATATAATCTAACCAAAGGATTTAATCTTAACTTCATAAAAGCAAATATATTTAATTGAAAATATTGCTTATTTTCTTCATTTCCAGAATACATTTTGCTTCTGGAAGACTTTTCAAATCCAGTCAATATATATTTAAAAAATCAACAAATACATTGTACAATGTGAATATCATTCTGGTTGGTTTTTCTGAATTTTCTTGGGGGTCATTATTGTTCTTTTTAAATATTCTTTGTTTCCTGGGTACTTTCTTCTGACTCTCCAGCAGGGATTGTCTATTAAACTTCATATTTTATCAAGGCACACCAACAAAATGGGTAAGCAAATTAGGAGCTGCACATTAAGTACCAGTTAATTATTAATGGCTGTTGAGAGGTTGAGGAGCAATACTCACAACATGACATGCCAAGAGACTAGATAGTCTGAAAGAGAATGAAAGCACATGCTGGAGTTAAAACCATGGGCTCTGAGGTCAGATATGTTGAATTCCAAGAAAGGTGTGACTCTTATACTTGTGTGGCCATTGGCAAGTAATTAATTCCCTAATGCTTGGTTTCCTTATTGTTAAAATGGAAGTAATAATAATGCCTATTTCAAAGAGTTGTGAGGGCTAAATAAAAGAATCCAAGGAGAAAGTAGTCAGAAAAACACCTGACACACAGAAGACATTCTGTGAATATTAAATAGTATATGTGATAAAATATAGACAAAATAAAAGGTTTATATTTTGCACCAGTTTCTTGACCTAGAGGTTTAAATTTGAGGCACAGAAAAATCAACTTAATATTTATCTTAAAATCAAAATGCCAAATCATTACATTAATTCAACTTTCTCATACTGTGCCTTTCACTACACATACACACACCACACTATAATACATACATATCTATGTGTGTGTATATGTGTATAAGTAACAAATTTATCTTAATGGTAGGCAGAAATTGGAAATACAGATCATAGAATCTGTGCACATTCTCAACAAGCCATTTAATTTTCCAGTGCTTCTGTAAGTTTAAATAATTTTGATTTGTGGCTGGTGAAAAAAGTGTCCATTTATTCTTGGTGAAAAGTGAAAGAGAATCCCGAGTGTGCTGCACAACTAAAAGGCAGGTGAACCTTGCTAATCTGGTTGGAGATGCGTAAGGATGCTTCTCAGGTCAGGTGGAACGTAGACACAAGTTTTGCTAAGTGGCCAATAATAACAAATTCTCAAGGAAAAAGTCTCTTTGGCTTTGAGTTCTCATTTGTTCATTGTTCTTCACACTTGATATACCTCTTAACAATTCCATGGAAGGAGAAGTGAATTCTCTAACTTAAATAAGAATACAGAGATCTGCCCATGTATATTAGTTAATCTTTCCATTCTTGTAAGAGGTAACAACTTGCACTTTTTTTCTTGCTTTTAAAAGTGTTGTCAAATGTAGTGTTGGGTGCAATCTTCAACCAAGATTAGCTTAGATTGTTGTATGTTCAAAGCTACAATCTAAGCTTTGAAATTATCCCAGCCTCAAGGGATAATCTCAAAGAAACAACACCCTAACAGCTGATTTCTTTTTACAGCAATGGTTAAACATTCTTTGCTTATTTTGCATTCATGTAGGACACATACCATTCTCAGAAAGGGGAGCTTAATAGGATTTATTAACACTTGCAAAGTCCCTTGAAAGATGTGTTACCAAAGGGTACATTATACCCATGTTACCCATAAAAGCGTAAAAAATTAAAAAACTGAAATGAAAGTGTTTTAATACATTTTAAATGTTGCTGCTTGTTTTTCCTGAATTAGTGTTCCTTTGAGGCAGTTGGGCAAAGAAAAATACCCAGTTTGAAATATTCATGCGCTAACAGCAGCCACGTGTCTCTCACCGTGGATCAGAGCCCCCGTGTTACCTGAGATTTTGCATACATCAGAGGCAAACATGGTCATATTTTTCCTAGAAATGAATGTAAACCATTAGAGAGTTTTGAAATCCTAATCACTTCTCTCATAAATTGCTAAATTAAAGCAAAGGTTAATAGTAATTTTTTAAATGAATTTTTGACATTTAGCAGCTAAGTAATGGCTGGTTGTATGATGTTCCCGCTAAGATAAATGGAAGTATTACTGTGTTTGCTACTTGTTTAAAACTCCTTTGCATTTTTACATAACATCCCATTTTTCATGACCAGTAAAGGTATGCAATTTTAACCATGATACTTTCTCACTCACAATAAATCAATGTGTCATAAGAACAGAAAATGAAGTAACATAACTCACTACCATTGGACCTTCCCTTAGAGTGAGTCCCAGAAGACATTGCCAGGGTGGGTTGCTATAGCAACAGAGCTCTGATGCCTCTTTTGCTTGCTTTGTTACTGGGAGTTGATTTTTACCACACAGGTATAATCTTGAAGAATTTTTGTAGTAAAGAAGAAATTACAATGAGTCCATAACAATGTGTGTGACCTTTCCATTTATCTGAGATGATTTCATTTAAAAATAGCATAAAGAAGGTGACTCCATAACATTTCAAATCCCTTTGCTGACTTCCAATTAAATTATTCACTGTCTTTGCTTTAGGCTCTTTAAATAGTCACATTTCTTAAAATAAAAAAAAAAAAATACCCTGAACAATTAGGGTGTTAGCATGGAAAGTCATATGCTCTTTTTTCCTTGCAAGATTTTGTTTTATTTATTTATTTTCTTTTTTTATTAAATTCATTGGGGTGACACTGGTTAATAAGATTATGCAGGTTTCAAGTGAAAAATTCTATGATACATCATCTGTATATTGCATTGTTGTCATACAGTTTTACCTAATTCTGAAGGTCTTCTATAAAAAATGACTTGAAATAATATTAATCCAATTTAAAAACATCTACAATTAGTAAGAAGACTCAATAAGACTTTACTGGCAATATAGAAGATTCACCTTCTGACTTCTATTAAAAAGACATCAGGACAGTCTAATCGGTTTTGACTATTAAACTAGATACACCATCTAAAGCTTTTTGAACAGTGTCTGACATACACGTAAACACCTAATAAATATTGTTATCATTTTTCTTACTATCATCATAAAGTCAGGCAAACACAGTATGTCCCCTTCTTTACAGTAGGCACTACTGAGTAAACCACTGTAAAGCATTTTGCATTTTTAATATTTTTAAAGCAAAAATGGTACAAGGAATACACAACTATATAATTGAGCCTTAAATATATTGTAAAAAAAGAGGCCACTCTTTTTTAGAGAACTAAACTTGTGAATAAAATGTTTAATGACATGCCACAGGGAAGCAGCCTGAAATGGAGTTTATTATGGGTTTGAGAATCAAAATTTCCATTTGAGTTTTGTTTATCACACTACTTACTTTGGGCCTAGCCTCTCTAGGTCTGGGGGCGGGGGGAAGGACCTTTGTCTTTTCACCTGTGGCAAAGGGATAAAACAATTCCCAGCTGTGTGGTAGAGGAGGTTCAATGAGACCATGACTATAAAGCACTTGCTAAAATGCTCGGTACACATGATACTTTTTTAATTGTAGCTGTCTTTCCTTTAAAGGTTTTCCAGTCATTCCCTTGAATCGTCATTTCCAAATGGAATTTTAAGGTAAAAATAGCTATAAATTCAGTAATTCTTAGTAGTACTTTAATATATATGGGTTTTAACTCTGGCAAATGTAGAAAACTTTCAATTCAGTATACTTCTACATTACAAATTAGTTTTTTAAATTTTCTTCAATTTATCAGTGTTTTTCCAAAGCATGTTTTCATGACCTTCTAGCGTAGGACGATGCTCTGAGGGGGTGGGGGGAACATGGGAGAGGGACACCTTCAGACACATCCGGAAAATGCTGCGTCGTACATATCACTATCTACGATGGGATTGATAGGTCGCATTGGCATGTTCATCCCTCCAAGGAATCCCAGATAATCCCAGTTAAACAAACCAGTACTTCTTAGCGGTAGAGAGTATAAATTCATGAGTTGGGCCTTCGAAACCCTCTTTCACCACTTACTAACTTATATCTTTGGGAAGTTATTCAACCTCCATTTTATAGTTTCCTCATCTATAAAATGGGAATGACAACGGTTTCTACCACACTGGGGTGCGAAGTAAAACGAGATATACCACGTGCTCTGACAGAGGCTAATGGAGTCAGTTATCAATAAGAGTAACTAGAGAAGCCTGTTTAGACTCTTTATCATGATAAATCACACCTTCTTTAGAAACAATACCTTTGAACAACTTCTGAAACTATTATTCCTTGGAATACACCTTAAACAATGTTAAAGTACAATGTTAGGGTAGTGATAAACTGTAATTAAATAAAATATATAATGTGTGTGTATGTACATATATAGTAAAATATAAACGTATATATTTTACTATAAAAGTAAAAATATATAATTAAGTAAATATTTTATAATATATAAATATATAATTAAGTAAAATATATGTGTGTGTCTATATATATACACATATATATACACATATATACACACATATATACACATATATACACACATATATATACACACATATGTATTCATCATATTACTGCCCAATATAAGCACAAGAAGTCGGCTACCTTACAACATACGACCCTACTGGCTTGCTTGCGATTGTGCCAGAAAGTCTTACTGCCAGAGCATTAGAGCAATGACGTTAAGTGTAGAGAACTTACCCCATGGACATTCTACTTATTAAAGCTGTTTACAAATCAGTTTGTCATATTAGCACAGATCCGTTTATCGTATTAGGTCATTTGCATGACTAAAATTAAGCTTTAAAGGAAAAAGAGATCACAATTAAAGCTTTCATGCCTAACAGACAGAAAACTGAGTATGTAGCTCAATTATGGGGTCTGCAGAAAGAAGGAAAATTATACAGATGTTTGTATTTCTTTTAGTACTAATCCAAAACAATCTGAGTTTTCAAAAAGGAGAGATAAAATATTAAAGGAAGATAAGAAAGGGTAAAAGCTTCAGCCAAGGAAAAATATGCTACAACTGCACACACACAAAAATGCAAAATCCTCCTTACTCTATAACACATAACTCCAATAAATCTCCCTACCCTTTTCCAGAAGACGAGGAGCTTAGCCAAAGGACCAGAAAAATGAGCTGTCAGCTAATTAATATGACAGCTTATAAAAGTCTTTTTATTTATTCTCAAATTTGCAACTGTATCAGCTTGCTGACTGTTCTTTTAAAGAGTTCATATTGTTAATGTCATCAGCAGAAGTAAATGCAAAACAAAAAATTCACTTGAATTTTATGCCCTCAACAATTAAAAACTATTTTCCATTACTTCTATTCTCCTCAAATCTTAATCATAACCATGTATCACTTCTACACAGAGGTATTTGTATAGGTAAATACGATTTCAAAGTCTGGGGGATTCTGCCACTTAATATTATATCCTCACTATTTTCTCATGTACAAGTCTTCAGAACGATCATTTCTAGGACCTGAAAGGTTATTGTCTTTTATAATCAGACATACAATGATTTCTAATTGTGGTGTTTTACAAAAACATTTCTTCCTTTATATCGTTCTTTCTTTCTTTGAGATTGGTGGTTTCAAACGTCAGCAACTTCAGAATCACCTGCAGGGCTTGCTAAAACACTAGTGGCCCAGCCCTGCCCTCAGAGAGGTCCCGATTTACAAGTCGGGGGAGGCCAAGAATCTGCAACTCCCAACAGGCTCCCAGGTGATGCAAATATTGCTGATATGGGGAGCACTTTCAAAACTTACTGTAAGATTATTTACATAGAATATTGTCATCACTGAATTGAGGATGACAAATAAAATAGCATAGATCTTTAGATGGCTTCTGGACCTTTAGACTTTAAAACTTTTTTCAGAAGCTTACACACATTCATATTGCCAACTGACTTCTTGATACTTAAAGCCAACTAATTGAATGAACGAATGAATAAAGGAAAATTGTTACTTCTCCCCTCCTCAGAATCCCAACATTAGGCCTAAGATGCATCTATGCGCACTTAAAACGTATACAGCATGGCTACATGGTAATATCCAAATCTCTGTTACCATGGAAATCAACAAGGAAGTTGCATCATCACTATGCAAATTCAAAAGTCACTGAAAAATAATGGAAATATACCTTGGAGGAAAGTAAATTTGTATGTTTACTACACAGAAACAAATTAGTTGCATTTATCTCGCTTGTCCACCAGATTGATTGAAAACAATGTTGGAAGGTGTGGAGCAAAAATATGGCTTTGAAAATTATTTTTTATAAGTTAGGAACAAGAGAATTCCCACTTTGGCAGGGCATTATTAGCATGATTGTCTAAAAGTCAAAAAACTCAGAGGTTTTCTTTGGCACTATTGGATTCTTTGTAGTTGGATAGAGATTAACCCCTCACCTTGAAATGGAGACATATGCATACAAACAGACACGCCTACAAAGCATTTAGATGCATCTACGTAAGTGCACACTACATAGCCATGTATGCGAAGTATCCATTCACGCAATGGTTTCTAGAAACCCACAGATAAGATGTATGCTTAGCAACGATAGCCTCTGCAGAAAATGTCTTCTGGGCTCTCTTTCTTTAATCTGCTCAGATTCTTAAATTTTCATTCTTACTTGCTGCTACTGTATCTGTTTGAATGTATAAAGAGAAGATGTGTTCACATACATAATAATCATAAAATCATATATAAGTAAAGTGATCAGGTGTTGTCAACAAACATTGGAATTTGGTTAGCAATGAAATTGTTAAACTGAGAATAAACATATTATATGCAGACTCATTAAAAGAATCTTGTATTTATCAATTTCTAAGAGCTAGTTTTTTTCTGAGTCAGTATTTTGATAATTGTAGTCTATTTACGTAAGAGCTAAGTCAACAGTCTTAAGAACAGCCTTGAAAAAGAGAATCATTCTTTGCATGGCCAGGTTCATTATGGCTATATAAAGATACTGCTGTTCTCAAGACTGACAAAAAACTAGGGGATCAAAGCTAAGACACCACATACTGCGTTGGTCAAAAATTTTGTTTGTTTTTTTTTCCATTAGATGGCTCTAGTACACTTAGTTGTCTTTAACTTAATTTGAAATAATTTTGTTAGATTGTATTGTAACAATTCTCATATCAGCGTACATTTAAAAAAACTTACCAAAATTGATAAATTTTTGTGTAGCCATTTTAATACCAAAGATGGAAGAAAATATGCAACATTTTCAGCACATCATGCTTTATTTTTTCCAGAAAGGTAAAAACACAACTGAAATGCAAAAAAAAGATTTGTGCAGTGTATGGAGATGGTGCTGTGACTGATGGCACATGTCAAAAGTGGTTTGTGAACTTTCATGTCAGAGATTTCTCACTGGACGATGCTCCATGGTTGGGTAGACCAGTTGAAGTTGATAGCAATCAAATCAAGACATTAATTGAGAACAATCAATATTATACCATGTGGGAAATAGCTGACATACTCAAAATGTCCAAATCGATAAAGTTATTGGTGAAAATGAAAAATGTGTCTATTATTTTACAGAAAAACTAAACAGACCTTTTGGCCAACCCAATAGTAAATATGACCATATTTAGCAGCCTCAAAAAATATATGACAAAGTTTAAAATATGCAATTGTTAAACATATAAATAGAAGAACTGCAGAACTTCAATGAAGACACTGTGAGGTGATCATTCCCTTAGTGCGTGTAAGAATCTGACTAAAGGCACTCACTACTTAATCCAGGTGTTCAGAGAACCATAAAGTTAAGATATTAGTAGCAACAACCATTCGATCATTTGAAAACCCATACCTCCGAGGGTTTTTTATTTTGAGTAATAAATGCCAGTTCCTTTCAGTGAATCAGTGCAGAGTGACAATCAATTAAATACAGTCCCTGCCACAAATCAAAAGTACTAGCCAAAGTATGTACTCAGCAGTGAGATGCTATTAGTTCATGCATTCACTAAAGTGAAGAAAAGAGGGAGAAATGTGCAATGAATGGCGCAATAGGGCTTGCTTGTAGAATTTCCATTCCTAAACTCAAGGGAATGGAAGGTTATAAGTCTCTAGAGATAACCAGAAACAACAAAGGAGCATCTTTAGAATCATTTCCCTCCATCAGGGTGGGAATGGACCCCCGGCAGGCCAAAGAATAAGAATTTCAGTAAATATATGTTAATGGGTATCTTCCTTTTTTGGACAAATACTTTAACTTCCCACTTTAGGCAGTTATACAAAAAGTCCTTTTTAAAAATTAACGGTTGAAAAAAATGTGTTAACTCAAAAGTGAAATCTGTTGTAAAACAAAAAGTTCAAATTATACGTGGGCAGTACAAAATGAGGAAAAGGGAGCAACGGAAGCTGTGAAAGCACCTCCCACAGCAGCAGGGCGCCACAGCTGGCTGGCCATTCAGGGTGTGACCGCAGCTCAGTTCCCTCCTCACGCCCAGCTTACCGGGGGCCCTGGAAGCACAGAACTCAATGTGCACAGCATGTTCTGCCGTAACACACTGAGATTTAATTCAAATGCTATCACTAGGGACGTTCATGCGATTTTTTTCAGTAACACATATCCCAATTCCTCTATAAACAATGCAATGCACAGATTTTACCAAAAGGAGACCATTTTCTGAAAAGAAAAATGGAACACCAAAAAATACCTTAAAGGTTAAAAACAAGGTAAATTTATGTAACTCATAAATAAAGATATCAAATTCTTTGACAATTGACTAAATGCGGAACTCTAGATACAAATAAAAATATGTTATATATATATATATATATAGCCCTAAGATATTAGGCTACATTGGAAAGAAAAGTATCTAATTCATTTATTTGTATAAATGTACAAAGTTTATTAATTTAGAAATGTTTTTGTCAACACTTCTATCATAAAAGGAATAATTTTTCACATGCATAAATAGCTGTTTTGATTCTGAGCTCAAGGGCCTAATATTCTCAAGGGGCCTGAGTCTGAACTGAGAAAGGTCAACACAATAAAAATGAAACACATCTTTGGAAATATTAGGTCACTATGTTTTAATGTACGAAAGGGAAAGCAGGCAGCCTGGCTAAAATAAACCTGTACGTTACCCTTATCATAAGGAACAAGGAAACAATAGGCCCTGATGGGGCAACCGTTTATTTATCCTAGTGAGGCCATTTGCCCAGATTGGTACTCAAAAACCTCATAACAAAATCTCATTATATCCCTTTCATGGCTATTCCAAAGAGACAGGTCAATTACTATCTGAGTTTTTTCTAAAAAATAATCAATAAACCTTGACCTAAATTAGATTAAAATCCAAAATGATTGCCATTATTGTTGAAGGCTAATTATGATCAAACTTTTCTTCAAATAACATGTTGTTGAACTTTTAAGAACAAAAGCTGAGCCTAAAAATAATCTTCAGTCCAAAGTTAAAATTGAGAAAACATTACGGAGACAAAATTTCTACAGAGCCATCACTGATTTGAGCATTGTTTAGCATATTCATTGATTGTACTACACGTACACACTCCAATCATTCTGCTCTACAGAATAATAACAAGCACTGTGTTTGTAACTTCCTCATATGAACAGAGACTAGAGCTCCTTTGAATCATAACCACTGTTATTTAGGAAAGGACTGAAAAATGGGGTAGAAAATACTTATGCTTATCAATCGAAGGTTTCTAGAAATACATCAGTGCTATATTTTTCATTTTCTTATTTCTGAGAAAAATTCTTGGTCTTATGAAAAGTCACAGACTTGTTTTGAGAGATTAAGTTTTCTTGATTATTACTGAAACAGATCACAAGTGAAAGGCCTGAAATGTTACTTTATTGAGCCATTAATTACAATCTAAAACTGCTCACGATGTACAATGGACAGAGACCACCAAGTCACTCATCGGCACAGGTTGGCATTCTCTGTTCAACCCCCGACAGCTAAGTAAGAAATGGCAGTCACGATTTCACCATGCTACTGTACTGAATTTTCGTTCTCCTCACTCTGGTTCACAACCCAAACATCTTGAAAAAATCAGGGTTAAATCATTTGAAAATTAGCACCAATAGGATGATCTTCCCAAAGTTGAGATGTGAAAGGCCAGGGCAGAATATTGATTTTTGTTTCCCACTGGGGTCGTGTGTGTGTGTGTGTGTGTGTGTGTGTGTGTGTGTAGTTCCTTTGAGACTAAATGTACAAACACAAAGCAATTTGTTGGTTTTTCTTTTCCTTACTCTATTTGATCTCTATGATCTATTTGGTATGCGTTTTTGTGTATATATATAAAAAGAGAAAGAGAATTCTATTTATTTAGCCCTCAGCAGTAATTACATGTTACATTTTAAAACGTTCATACCTCATGTCTTCAAGTCCAACTGTAACCAACAGAGGGGGAGTTCCCGCTTAGTTATTGGTTATATTTTCCTGCAACAACCACCTCAAGTCCTGAAAGGCTCATAAAGGAAAAGATATCAAGTGAAAAGTAAAACTTTACCCTAATGAAGAGGATCTTTTCTCCCACTCGGTATCTTCCTTGAGAGAGCCTCTCCACACAGAATTTGCTTGGGCATTTGCAAGGAGGATCCTCAGAAATCCTTTTCACCTGAAATAGAAGAGCAGGCAAGCTCATTCTCCTTAATCAAGTCCCATTTAGAGTAATCAGTTCTGTGGGTTCAAAAGCCCCTGGACCATTACAGCTTTTAAATTTGTTCTATACAGACTATGAGCACAATTTGAGCACAGAAATAGCACATGAAGTCTAACTCTATAAAGGTCAGGCCCAGAAGGCACTTCCTGAAGGCCAATAACCACACTAAGGTGTGAGATGGATGGTGACAATGATAACGATGCTGAAGAAGAACGATGAGCATATCAGTCGGCAGCAAAAGAATGATGACCTGGGTTCTCATTTTGGGAGGATTAAGAAGATAAAGAACATGACAGTGAAAAGACAGCAAACTGAAAGCTATTAACAACCACTCCTAAAACAAACGCAAACAACTAGAACAGGAACAGAACCACAGAAATGGAGATCATATGGAGGGTTAGCAACAAGGGAGTGGGAGGAGGAGAGAGGGGGAAAAGGTACAGAGAATAAGTAGCATAGACGGTGGGTAGAAAATAGACAGGGGGAGGGCAATAATAGTGAGGGAAATGTAGAAACTAAAGAACTTATGACACATGGACATGAACTAAAGGGGGGAATGTGGGTGGGAGAGGGTGTGCAGGGTGGAGGGGAATGATGGGGGAGAAATGGGACAACTGTAATAGCATAATCAATAAAATATATTAAATTAAAAAAAAAAAGATCGTGTACATTGGGTTACCAAGACAAATGTATCAAAAGCTGGAATAGAAGGTATGTTAATGTGGCTAACATATATTTCTTCATTATAATTTAACAATATGAATTTTACCCAGTTCAAAATAAATGATGTTATTTTTCTAAATAAGACTGTAGTTTCATCTTATTTTGAGCTCAAAGACTTTTTAAAATAAGTCATCTCTACTTCACCTGGGCTCATCCAGCAATTCACTCCATTTCAGTTAAGTGCCACCCACCAAAACCTCCTTCTGGGGCAGCACCGTCTGTGCATCTTACAGAACCCATGTCTGAGTACCAGAATTTATCTCTATTTTATCCATCTCCCTATTCTTAAAAAATACCTACTCTAAATGATATGTGCACAGTGCTTATCGTGGTGACTATCAAAAGACAGTGCATAGTCCATGATTTAAGGAATAAGGTAGATATTTATGTTTTGCTTCACTGAGAGCCTGTCATGCTGTGTCTCATGACTGCTCCCTCTTCAACCAATCAACCAACCAACCAACCAACCAACCAGAAATAACACTTTCCTGTGTTTTGGGTCAAACTTTCCTTGGAAGAGATATCTAAACAATGCGTAGCCTGCACTTGAGAAGCTACAGAGAATAAATCTGGTTTCTGAAGTCGCTGGCTTGACTCTCCCCACTCCAATTCTTTCCTCCACAAAGACATGGTTCCTCGAGTTTCGTCAGCAGACACTCACTCATCCTCTCACATAAAGCAGCGTCTGACTTCGGTCAGCCTTCTACTAAGCAAAAACGTAGGGAGAGTAACATGAACTCACCGGTGTGTTGTTGTAAAGGACTTAAACAGCATGGCTTCCCTAGATTGAGAGAGATGCCAGAAATTATGGAAGCCTAAAAAACTAGAGGAAAAGCTACAAAACGTGGAGGGATACTGAAGAAAACGTATCTTAAGAACTATACAATTATGCCTCGGTGGAGACATAAAGAGAAACCAACACTGTAGCTGGGGGGAAAGAACCAACTTCGGGACACATATCTTCAACAGTCCCTTCTTGAACCCCTAATTCTGCCAACATATAAACCTAAAATTCTTAATACTTATTCTTACCATATGAAACTGTATAACAGTTGTTGATTAACCTTAACTTCTCTTTGCTGGATTGTGAGTTACTTATGGGCAAAGATGGTATTTCATTATAGTTTTAAATCCTTGAAATAAGACTCAATGCCTTGATGGCATATATTGTGTGTTCAATAAATGCATACTGAGTAAATAAATGAATTGATAAAAAAAAAATGACCCTATACAGGACACAGGGGGAAATGAGTGCAAAAGATTAAGACTGGATTTACAGAATTTTACAGATGGCTTTCATTGAAAAATGAAAAAAATGCCTATCATCATTAAGTTAGTGATTAGATCCCTGTATATGAGTGCTGATTTTTTTTTCTACCATACGATACTTGGCCCATAGATACATCTACCCATTCCCCAAGTATTAACAGAATTCTATCTCTGGAGACTTTTTGAAATGGATATTCATGAACAAGATGGTAATTACAGAACAATAAGTCAGCATAGAAAAGCACATGGCTCAAACTTTCGTAGAGCCATGCTTAGCACAGTTTTACTGACACATAGTAATTGAGCAAAGGGTGAAGTGGTGTTCAAGTTGTTCCTCTGCTAAGCAACAATAATCACAGTATGCATAAAAAGTATTTCCATCCTGAAGTGTTCTTAGATAAAACACAGAAACTCTTGGGATTCAATGGAGTGAAATACAAAATACATTTTCTCAAGTGGCCTGCCCTTCTCTCATGCCTTCTGAGCTTTGAAAATGCACTTTTATTTTTTCTTTTTTTAAATCAAAGGCTTTTTTGTAGTTGTGTGAGAGGTGGAGGCAGATATGGAAGAGACAAGGCCAGACTCTAGGTAGTAGAAATACATTGTTAAGCAAACGGTGACAGATGACATCTGTGCTTCTTACATTACCTTGGGATAAGTCAGTCTGGCAGGTGTTCCGTTTTGGGCCAGGAACCCAGCCAGTTTTCTGCTGAAATGGGATTTCAAGAGGAGCCTGATTACTCAGAATTACACTATCTCTCATCCCCAGACTGAGGAAGTTGATGGAGAAGAGGAAGAAAGTAAGAATGGTTTCTTAGAACTGCATTCAACTCATTGTGTGGGAACCAGCTCGACATGAGGGAATGCAAAGAGAACTTAACCTGCCACCGCCATTTTATCACAGCTGAATCACTCTATCAGGACATCGGGAGAATAAATTAATCTGAATGGATCCACTGTGTGTTCTTTTATGATATCTTGATTAAAGAAGGTGAGATGTATTATCCACGGAAAGGTCCACCTATTTGTTTTTTTCAATTTTCTGCAATTCCCCTCATAGCAAACAAAGAGATGCGAGGAAACACTGAACGTTTCAAAACTGACAGTGACTGCTGAAATTGTTCACTGGAACATGACACCTTAACACAGGTCGGCTTTTCTTACTCTCTTTTCTCTTTCCCTTTTCTCTTTTTTCCTCTTTCTTCTTTTATTGTCCCTCTTTATCCTCCTCTCTTCTTCTTCTTTTTTTTGGATACAAATAGTAACTTTGCCAGAGCAGAAATAGCCAGTATTTTTAACTGAACGCAGGAACTTTGCAAGCATCTGTATTTT
This sequence comes from Glossophaga mutica, assembly GCA_039655065.1. Taxonomy (NCBI): domain Eukaryota; kingdom Metazoa; phylum Chordata; class Mammalia; order Chiroptera; family Phyllostomidae; genus Glossophaga; species Glossophaga mutica. Next base: position 30,464,733 of record CM077308.1, read on the forward strand.
AGAACATATCCCCATGCTAAAATACAAATGAGAGCGCATGAGTTTCCATTTCCAACAGCTACACATGCTTCACATGCAGTGAAGCAACTGCCATAGAAACCATTTACTTTATATATTTGACATACGAAGCTCTGATTTAAATCATTAGTGAGGCTCAGATTCTGTTTCTCTCTTCCACTCTCCCTGAAATAAAACACTTTGGTGAAAAACTATCATTTAAACAGAATGAAAATATTTCAATGAAATTTCCCCAACACAGTATGTAGGAGACTATGAGACACTTTTGTGGCCAAATAATTTGGAAAATTCCAGGTCAAACAAGATCTCATTATGAAGCTCACTAGTGCCTTTGATATACCATGGTGCATTGCCAAACTCTGCACAAGAAATACAGTAAGCTGTATTTCTCAAACTAACCTAACCATGGAATTCTTTTCCCTGTGGGGCATCCGGGGGTGTTAGTATTTGATTAAACATTCTTGGGGAAACACTGGCTTAAAGAATTTCAGAACATAGCATTCTAGCTGGCAATGGTACAAAAATAGCCACTTCACACATTTCCTACATTCAATTACAACCCCCTAACTAAACAGAGAGTTATGTTCCCAAACTCTGATAAACTGTAAAGGGGGTTTAAAGCTCTTGTGAGGCCCCCTTCCTTGTTTCCAGTTGAGAGACCAGAACTTGGAGTAGGGAGAACAGCCACGCAGTCACGGTCTTGCCATTTTAAAGGGGGTTTCTATCTTGTTCTACCTCTTCTAAACTGGAAATTTTTTTCCAAAATCCCTTCCACAGTTGTTTCACCAATGGCTACATATGGGGCGAGCTGGTGGAGAAAGGGGTCCATTCTAGCCACCCCCCCTCCCAGATTCATGTAAATAGCAGCAAGGAGCAACAAACATCTCCTCCCTCCGCAAAGTGTCCCCATTTTCAGGGCACATGGTCATTCTAGATAAATAGAACAAGGGGGAAACTTTTTTATACCTCAATTATCTGCACTGATAATCTATTCAACAAAAATGGCACTAATAGACATTGATTAATAAAAGATGGTGCTTGTCTTTGAGAACAAGGACAGCCCATAGGAAGTAATAGGTATTTACACCCAATAAAGTAAATACTTCATTAAAATGTACAAAAATTCTTGGGGCATCAGAGACTACTTTGTCAATTTTACCTGGAATGGGAGATGCCAAGAAAGCTTTATATCAGAGGCCGCACGACCCAAATTTTAAAAGATGAAAAGACACTTAAAAGTAGATTTAGAAGATGAGTAGGTATAAGTATGGTGAGGAAAGCAAATGAGGAAAAACACAGGGCATAAAAGCTCCTTAGGACTTTGGGATTGGCAGGCATCTGTACAATGGCTACCTCGGAATGCCAGGGTGAGTCTGGAGGGCACTAAAGCTGGGAAAAACAAAACAGGCTGGAACCTGGAGGCTGTGTGAAACATAAATGAGTTGGGGATTTACCCTTTGATCTTAAAGGGAACCCCTACATAATTTTCATCAAAGTGGAGCTGCATTTAGGCTGATCGCTCTGGTAAGAATAATGTTTGTGGAGAATAGTGTCAGAAACGCATGGGTCAATAGTGCCAAACATCAGAAAGCAGCCTCATAATCTGAGGACTAAAACAATGTATTCGATTCAGTGATTTATTTATTAGGAGGTTAAAGGTGACATGGGCCAGAATTCTGACAACAATGCATTAAAGAAAATGAATGGAAGTGATAACTGAAGGGACAAGGATTAAATTAAGTGTAGTTGCCCCAGAGAAATATATTTATAAGAGAAAGATTAAAGGAATATCTTACTCTAAAGTAAGTCTAATCAAAAAAGAATAATTGAGTGAAAAGAACAATGTTCACATAAATATATAAAAATACACTATTATCTACTATTACTACTTCATTCAATTAACTTATAAAATAAGTAAGAAATACTATAACAAGCAAGGCATATAACTGATCCTTAATAACAGTCCTGTGATTTTATTTACTTATTTTTTATTGTATTTTTTTCCATTACCATCTTTCCCACTTATACTCTCCTCCCCCGACAATTACATTGTTTTAGATGATATTAAAATGCCCTTGTCCATTTAATTCCTGAGTGGGCTAAACAAAAGAAAGCTAAATTAAATTGTTACTGGCTAAGATACCTTGACAGGCTAAGTTTAAGTTTGCTGCCTTTAGCAGAAACAAAAATTCTCAACTTGTCAGGAAAAAAATAGTTATATTTCTGCTCCTCTAAATCTGCAGTGTAAGTTACAGTGTCATGGGGAGGAAAGCAGAATATGGGGAAATCTCTCTGTCTGTATCATGTAGTGCCAACCATCCACTGTCCGGGGTCTTTTGAGCTCAGACCCTGGAGAAGGAAACCCTCAGCTAGGGGCCGGCAGTCCTTGCCAGTCCCATCTGCTCCATGTGATGGGCACTACAGTTGCTGCTAGTTCCTAAGGACTCCCCCATGTACGCGAGACATACGTCACCCTAACATCTCTGCTGTTAGACTGAATGGTGTTACTACATTCCATAAAACAAATTAGCAGTTTTTACAGTTGCACTAAAATACACGTGCTGGGAGGTGAATACACACATGTAATCGAACACACTACTTATAACCAAGAACTACTCAACAGTCAAGAGAGGGAGCGAGAGAGTTCTAATTCATCCTGTCTGCTGTTACACCCAGATTCTGTGATTACAAGGGTATAATGAATATAGATCCTAATCTGCCAAAGACTGACTCAAGGACTCTGCTGAGTAGAGGAATGTGGAGTTAAACAAAACTGGGTTGGAATCTAAGCGCCTCTCCTTACCTCGGTAGGTGATTCAAATTCCAAGTTTCTGTTTTCTCAATAAGAAACCTGCCTTACATTGATTTGAGTCCGTTTTCCTTCCATCTCTATCAGTTCCCCATGCCTCTTCCTTCATTTCACGTATTGTAGCCTGCATTTTTTTATCTAGTTTGTGAGGAAAATCAACCAATTCTGTGAGCGTTTTGAAGGAAATAGACTACCAGGACGTCCAGGAAGCTCAGAGAGTCCCAAAGAAGTTGGACCCAAGGAGGAACACACCAAGACACATCGTAATTCCATTAGCCAAGATTCAAATGAAGCAGAGAATTCTAGAAGCAGCAAGGGATAAGGGGACAGTCATCTACAAGGGAGTTCCCATCAGACTGTCAGCTGATTTCTCAAAAGAGACCTTACAGGCAAGAAGGGGCTGGAAAGAAATATTTGAAATCTTGAAAAGCAGGGACCTACATCCAAAATTGCTCTATCCAGCAAAGCTGTCATTTAGAATGGATGGACAGATAAAGTGCTTCTCAGATAAGGTCAAGTTGAAGGAGTTCATCATCACCAAGCCCTTATTATATGAAATGTTAAAGGGACTTATCTAAGAAAAAGAAGATAAAAATATGACAGTGAAAAGACAGTAAACTCACAGCTATTAAGAACCACACCTAAAACAAAAGCAAACTAAGCCAACAGCTAGAACAGGAACAGAACCACAGAAATGGAGATCATATGGAGGGTTAGCAACAGGGGTGTGGGAGGAGGAGAGGAGGGAAAAGGTACAGAGAATGAGTAGCATAGAGAGTGGGTAGAAAATAGACAGGGGGAGGGCAAGAATAGTACGGGAAATGTAGAAGCTAAAGAACTTATGACACACGGACATGAACTAAAGCGGGGAATGTGGGTGGGAGAGGGTATGTAGGGTGGAGGGGAATGATGGGGGAGAAATGGGACAACTGTAATAGCATAATCAATAATATATATTTAAAAAAATAAAAATAAAAATATTAAATGGATTTATAAAAGAAAAAAAAGAAAGAAAGAAAGAAACCTGCCTTACAGACGGCGAGAGCACTTGAAAAGTAATGCTAGATAGATTAGCCCTGGCCCGCAAGCAGGCAGTTCAGGGCAGTTTTAATCTCTGTGGTAGGAGGCTTTCCCTTCTTCAACAATCCTTAAGATCTCAGGCCTCAGGCATCTTGTCTGTGAATGAGGAGCCATAAACCAATGGCAACAAACTAAAGTGTTTTCAAAGTCAACTTTCAGGAAGTTGATATACTATCCTAAAATTTTAGATACTGCTCAGTGGAATTAAGTGACACTTTATTTGCAAAGACTGGCTCAGTTTTGAATCTCAAAATGAATTATAGAACTACAATTTTTATAGGATTTTATAATGAATTTCAATGAAATTGAAATAAGTAAAGGTTAGACCGATAAGAGATTTACAGAATGCATTTTGAAATTCAAGAAAGACTAAGTGGTAGGAAGAAGTCTGGCCCATTTTACTTACTGCATCATCCAGTAAGTTTCCTGTACTCTTTTTTCCAGAAGACTTCGATGAAGGGGAAGGGGAAGGAGAAGGGGCAGAAAGTGTTTCTTCTTGTTCAATCTCTTTTTCCAGTTTTATCAAACCAGGAGGCTCCACACCATACCTTTTAAAAGATACCAGATCACACATGCATCACTTAAAACGATCCACTTACCATATGTTACATTTGATTATGAACACTATAGGAACAACGCAGTGAGTTTTAAAAATAACATTAACTTTTCCTGGCATGAAATGGAAAGTTCTCAAATGGCATTCTTTTAAGCAGAGGAAAAACATACCTGCTCTGTGTGTGTATACTCATATATATAAACAGACATATAACATATAACATACTAAGATTAAATAAAATACTACAGGTAATATATTAGTGAATCAATAATATATGACCATGTAAAATTTAGTCTTCAACTTTCATATTTACTAGCAAATGATATTAGTGCTACAATTGAATTGCTATTTTGGATACAATCGTGTTAAAGATGGAAATAAAATCAGTCAGAGCTAAGTTTGAAAATAGCAATCCCCTCAAATAAACATTCTTAAATGATTTAACAGAGAAGTAGTTCACTGTTAAATGTGGACCTCCTATGGGCTCTGGAACAATGGACCATGGATTATACAGGTTATTCTCTTAAGAACAATATAATGAAAGCATGTCCAGTATTACTAGGAAAGAATATGAACAGAGAAGAAAGAGAAGCAATTTGAAGTAATATGTTAAAAACAATGTTGTAAGTTATAAATGCCAAGAAGTTATACAGAAGAGATATAGTTGTTATCAGTGTTCTTACCATTCTTACCTCCCATAATCATATTTTTGTTTGGCTAAACTTAAAATCGATTTGGTTTTTTTTTAGATGTACATCAATTATACCCAGGTGGAGGAGGCCAAAGATAACTCCAGAGTTTAAGAGCCAAGAAGGACCTTTGGGACTATCTAGTTACACACTGTCATTTGTACAGGCAAGAACACAGATCCAGAGAACATACAGAACCACATAGAAGCTGGACAAAGGGACAAAGATGTAAATTGAGGTTTTCTGACTTCACGACTGAGACTGGTTTTCTCTGGTATTTTAATCAGAGGGAAAAGTGACAGGTTATGGATAATCTACAAAGTAAACAATCTATACATAGAGAATATAAATATGTTGACAATTGGTCTAGTATCTTAGATGAATAATATATTAAAACAATATTAAATGTAGAAGTTCAGATTACTATCTTGTTCTAAAGGCTAGTTATTTTAACTGTTCAGCAGATATTTCTAGGGAAAAGCAATTTCCTCTCTCTTGAGGTTTTGTTCTTGTAGAGGTACTCAATTAGCTTAATTCCTGGCCTTTCTCCCTCATGACTCATTCCTCTCCAATAAGTTAAAGGATTTATATCAAAATGTAAGCCTAAGAATAAAATGAGCATGTTTGACTCAGTTTACCCTTCTTCTTCTAGGGAAGAAACTGCCCACAGGGGGTCTCTACAGGAACGTCCACCCTGATTCGTCTTTGCTTGCAATTAGGTGGTTAATTGGCCTAATTTTGCAGTTCTGTTAAAAACAATAAGCATGTCTTGATAGACATGCTTGGTCCCAAGATAGGCATGTCTATCAACTTGGTCATTATTAATAACAAAGATGGTATTTGATGTTCCATCTGCCACTCATTTATTTTCTAACTTTCTTCAGAATTTAGATGGTAAGGATAGGTGTTACGTGTGAGGTGCCCTTTGAGTGCTGGAAAATGTTAGAATCCAGTACAGAAGAGTTTAAGCTGGAACAACTCAGCTGAACAACTGTTGTTTTGAGAACTGCCTCCATTGAATGCGGTCATTTTTAGTTACAAAAATCACTGGCTAAAAGACCAGACCCCATTTATCATGTTGTGTTTCAACATTTTACACCTTCCCTTCCTGAAGTGGACTTGAGCTGTGTCATAACCTAGGCTTCAAGTTGAGCAAATCACTTAACCTCAAGGAGTCCACTTCCCATCGGGAAAGTAGGGGTGAAAATGGCCTGCCCGAGCGGCCTGACAGAACCATGGGGCGCAGGCGGCAGAAGAGCATTGGACAGCTGCCTGCATCTGGCACGCTGGGGCATCGTCACACACATTATTTCTGAGCCTGTTTTATCTCCCTGTAAAATGGGAACTCTGATTCTTGTATTTTCATATTGCTAGGAAGAATTAAAACAGTATCCACGGCACGCCTATCACAACCTCTGACACCTGTCATGACCTCTGAGATGGCTGTTAATTGATGTTTGAAATGCTGCACAACCAGGTAAGTGCAGCACTAAAGTACTTTTGCTGAAGTGTTTACTTTCAAAGCATACTATACCACCAAATTAAGTAATATAACAGCATCAAAATTAATATTCAGAGCAGTATTATTACTGTTTTTATCAGTATTGTTTGTAACCTTTACAAAAAATACAATAAAATGTAGCCTAGGCTTTCGTTGAATCAATTTTCCTAGAGGTGTGGAATGGCAGAAATACCTCAGCGCTGGGTGGAGCAGCCCAAGCCATAAATTCAGCTTTGCTACTAACTCACTGGATGAACTTCAGCAGGCAACTCTTTCTTACTTTCCCTAGACTTCTGAATTCTTAGTTCCATCAAGGTATAAAATTTTATGTTTAATGTCCTTAAGAGAATAACAAACTGGGCAGTGCAAGCAGAGGAATTTAAAGCACTAGAAGTCACAGCCAATTAAATATCAATCCTAAGTGAAAACATCATATTTGAAGTATAAAGTAGGTCAATTGGAAAATATGATTTCATTTGTAATTGTAGGTGGATTCAGGCCACCTTTCAGGAACAGGTTACATAATTTTTTTCCCTTTTTTTCTCTTTTCTTTACAAAGTGAAATAAGAAATATATTATTAGAGTGACAATAGGTTTCACTCAATGTCTGATACAAAGTAGATTAAGTTTGGATGAAGTTGATAACGCAGTTACACATGGAATCTTGCCCTGGAGATTTTTCTTTATCTGGGAATGCTGAAAATTAGCTATGCCACTGAACATAGAAAATCAACACTAAGCCCCAAATCTCTGCTTATATTGGCTTTTGAATACTTCAGGCTGCCTAAGGTAGAGTCAGCCAGTCCAGAAATGTACACTTAAGTACGATTCATTGGCTTCCTGTCTGTCTGGAGATGTCAACAGGCCGTAAATCATGAAATTCCCCTGGGTTGGGGGCCCACACCTGCAAGCCAACTCAGTCACCAAATAGGTCTCTGAGTTCTCCCCCAAAGCCTGCTTCATTACGATTTCTATGATTAACTCTATACCACTTCACATTTCTAGTCTGACTATGAGGTTTTCGCAAATTTATACTATTTTCTACTCCTTTCCAACCACAAGATTTTAGAGCTTTGGGGGAAATGGGGCTGCTGTAGCTTTCAAACCAAATAAGCATCTAACTAAAGCAAATCCTCACATCTGTGTACATCCCGGTGATAAAAATGTAGGGTGGATACTGAAAGGGCAATACATGATTTTGTCTCATTAAAAAATATTATGAAGTGCTAGGGAAGGGTCTTACGGTTAATGACTTTATGACGAGATTCTAAAAAATGGATTTTTCATTTTTCTGGCATGTGACACACTTTTGAGATTCTATTCTAGATGAAATAAGTGAGCCCCAAATGAGAAAACTGACTCAAACTATTTAGGAGATGATAGTTTTAAACAAAAGCTATTGGGAGCTGATTTTAGTAGAGTTAAAGGAACAAATTTTAGAAACTCCTCCTGTTTAAAGCGTGTAACAGGTCACAGATTCTTGCAAGATAGTTTTTGCTCCATTTTCATTCTGTCTTCAAGTAACTTAAAGATAGATTTAGATTTGGAAGAAAATTTCACTCATGTGAAAACATGTAATATTCTTAGTAGTCAGAGTCAAGTGCTTTAACTAAGATGAATTCATTGGTAAGTCTTGTATAAAAATATTTTTCTTTTAAGTAACATTTCACTGGGCCATAGATTGAAATGGAAGACTAACAAAATTACTTGTAAAGTATATTCCTTTTGAATAGCCATGAATTTTGTTAAGGAAGTTCTCAGAAATGAAAATATAAAAAGTTCCACTATGATGTTGGTTATTGATTATGGCCACAAACCAAAATATCAAGTGTTTTACTTTCACTGTAAAGCTAATCTTGATTCTGTAGTTTGTAAAAAAGTTGAATTCATAGTAACTTTTATTTAGGAACAAATATCAAAGCACCATCATTAAAAGATTGTTGAGATTTTATTGACCTGCCTTTGCTGAATGTTTTACTTCTCAGAAAGCAAGCATGCATTTTTATAACCAGGAACAGACATTGTTCCTGAAATATTGAGGGATTTCCCTCTCCAGTGATGATAGCTCAATTTAGTTGAAAACAAAAGGAAGTTTTACCCATGAGAACACAAATAAGTGGTTTCATTCTCCCCTCTCAGAACTCAGAGAAGCCCACAGCTCCCAAAGGAGCTTCGCTGAGTGTTCCCACGCAGAAGAATAGGGCAGAGAATCGGAAACATTCTCTGTCATCATCTACCAGTAATAAAATAAAAACTCACAAGGTTGTATTGGGAACTTTGTTATGCTCAAAATTCATCTGCTGTGTACGAATGAATATTATAATTCTTAGAGTTCTCCCCAAATCAATTTTAGTTTTGGCTAAAACTGTCTTAATAATTTATGTAATCCTCCACAGAGAAGTTGGGGGAAGGAGGAAGCACAAAATAAGGATCTAGATATAAGTTTAATATATATTAAAATATAGGAATAAAGTGAGATTAGGGGATGAATTTTCCCTTTAGCTAAAATATGCTTCAACATAGGGCTAAGGAAGAGAGATCTGGGTTCACAAATGAAAGCACAAATGAACTTCTACTAAAACCAAAATCTTTAAAGTGTATAGAGAGAAACTTCAGTAGACACTGGTACTTAAATGTTCAATCTATCTAATTCATATTCAACTGTTTAACCTTATGCTGCATACAACAAAGGTATAACACCCTGAAAAAATCTCTTAGCATATTTTCTCTTTTTCAGTGAGAGTGTGCAGTACTTCACACCCCTCAAGTAGGTGAAGAAAATGAAAAGCAAAACTTACAAATTAAGTGTTGTAATGTAAGGGTATCTTACTCCTTAGATAACTCCTTTGTGAAATTAGTAATAGTTACTTTATAACATGAATAAATACTGCTTTTGTCAGCTTGCATGATCATAAACACAGAGGGAAATGGAGCAACCCCTTATCACAAATAATAATAACAATAATAATAGGTGGCAGGGGGGAATTTTTGGACGTGATGAATATGGTTATGGCATAGATTGTGGCAATGTTTTCACAGATCTATATTTAATCTCCACACTCATCAAGTTGCATGTATTAAATACAAACAACTTTGTGTAGGTCAATTATACCTCAATAACAGTGTTTTTTTAAAGGAGTAACCCAGAATCGTAATTTTAAAATACTTGGGGGAAAAGACCAAAATGTAAAGCTCTTCATATGATGTTTCATCTTGAAATTGACCAAACCATTATGATTCTATTTCATTAACCAAGACTTTAATTTGCTTTATGTACTATGGCAAGGGGCAATTTACGCCAGATAGAGAGTTGGAGGGAAGATGATTCCTAAAGGCATTTTTGACACTGGATATTATGTCTTCTCCTTTGAAGATTCAATCATAGTTAAAATATTCAATTTAGCAGGGTTTCTAATCAAAGTGTTCAGGAAACAAAAAATATAATTACAAAAAATAAAATAAATCCAGAAAACACACAAGTAATATAAACTATACGGAGAAAAATGACAATTTCCAATTAATTTTATAGATAATGCAACCCCTCTTTACTTCTATATCACAACTTTCGGATTCATGATGCTTATGGATTCATATAATTAAAATATTAAAGCAACAATCTGGCACTTTAGAATATTCTGACAGTATAATCAAAATAAGGAACTAAACGAAAAGCTTTCTGCCTAACCTGTTAGTAGGAACCCTAGACCATCTGCGTTTCTTTTACTACAGCATTTCAGTGGCAGCAAGCCATTTATTGAGATTTTAGTGTTTGTTTTCCTCCATCACCCCTGTATTTTTAACTCCCCCCTTTTAGGGGATAGCTGCTGAGTCCTTGCTATTCCTTTGACTCAAAACTATTTGTCCTGTAGGCCAGAAGCCCCAAGACTAGTGGAAGGGTGGCTTGGCAGAGTTCTAGAAGCAACAGGTACCTTTGTCTTGTTCCCTCACAGAACCCAAGAAAGAGGGAACCCGGAAAGGAAAGGAAGTTCTAAGTAACAGCCAGACTCTGCAAGCTTGAACTACACCTGAGTAGTCAAGACCTGAATGGACTAAAGACTAGGGAACCCTCTCCGAAGGCCTTCACACAGTGTCTGGGAATGGTGTGGAAGAGCACAGAGAAAGCTCAGACTGTCTCAAATGGATTTGTTTACTACTTGCTGAGCGGGCCATCAGTCATATTTAATTTGAAAAACATTTATTAAAGAAATCATTCTCTCACCCAATTATTGTGGTAAAGTAAAATGCATACCTGGTATACAACTTGTTAAAATAACATTGCCTATGATGTTTTAAAGAACGTGGGGTTTCTCAGTTTGATTACAGGTTAATTTTTTATTAGATTAAATATAGGTCTATCTACTGGCAGAAAGTTTTCTACCAATTGCTGTAATTTGCTGATGTGCACACCTGTATTTTATTTTCCATGATTTTCTTTATAAATTTCTCTTTGCAAATTTATACCCAGAATTAGCTTTCATTTTAGCTTATTGGTTAATCTGATCTCAACTGTGTAAGCATACCCAGATCTGGTTGAGAAGACATCTTCTAATGTATTCTGATTTTAATTTTGCATTAAGACTTCTTCAAAGATTTAAAGCTTCATTTCTGATTTTTTTGGCTTCATAGAACTGTCGGAATCCCTGCTTGATGGTTTGCAAGAACACATGAAATAAAGCCAACTAGCTAATAAAATCCCTTCATCTGCTTCTTTAAATACCATTATGATTTCCACAATTGTTTCTTGTTTATTTTTGCCAGAAGACAAATTCCCAAGATGTCTCTTCATAAGAATTATAATATTCTATGTCTTTCCTAATCAAAATATGGAGAATAATTTAAAAACTATTTCCCCACTCAGTAATAGAAATGAAAAAAGCTGAGAGATGAGATGGTGAATGGAGGAAAATGAGGAAAAATGAACAAAAGAGGAAGCTAAACATTATTAATAAAGAGTAAAGGGAGAGATGGGATGAAGGATTAAAGAAAGAAAGTAATGGGACTAGACTTTCCAATAATGAAAGACGAATCATCACATATAACTTTATGTACCGGACTCTCTCCCAACCCCCAAGAAAGAGTGGCTTTGACAACAGGATCATGATGTTAATATCAGAGGCATGTGTTTAGTTTGAACAGCTGTTCTTGAGATGTTGCTACTGATCATATTTGTAGGAATAGCTTTCTCAACAGGTTCAACACCAGCCAAAAAAACCATCAAGGTTTCTCACACACTTGGATGCTGAGATGGTCCATGACTTAACACAGCAGAAGTCGGCTGACCTACCTGGCTGCAATCCGGCCCAACTCTAGCAAGCAGAGACACACTTCTCTGGGTTGCTTGTGGAGGACTGAAAGACAAGATAAAGGTGGGCACGTTTATGATACAAGGGATTGTAAAGCAGCTCAGTGGAGAACAGGCTTGCCATTGACCCTCTCATTCCTCCTGCTCCCAGGAAATTAACTAGTCTTCATTCTAACGTTCAAAAAACCAGCCTACCCCACAGAAGACTTCACTTTACTGAAGTCCCAAAGTAGTGGTCAAAACTCTGTTTAACACCTCTCCCCCAAAGCCATTAGTCTCAGGAAATCTCTACCTGTGTAAATCTTACCCTAAATTTATTTTCTTTAATTAGTTAATTTCAGTAAGTTGATACTGAAAACATATGTGGCTACGATTATGACATAAATACTTGATAGGTATTTTAAAACAGACAGCACACAGAAGACTATGGAACAAAGATGGGTCTTTTTAAAATCCTAGGTTTACTTTCACTAGTGATTTTAGCAGAAATAACATAATGAATAAGAATAAAAATTACACACCACAGATCTTTGTTATCCTTTAAGCAAAGCTGTCAAGTGATGCCTTGAAATTTAATGTGCTCTCTTAATAAAATCTAATTAAATGATATTTAGAAAGAAACACTGATTGGATTTTTAAAATATAGAACAATATATACCATCAGCCAGCTTTGCTCATAAAATGAGCAAATTAGAAGACTATAATTTGCATTAACATTTTATTTGAATATAACATAATTACTTAATAAATCTTTAGCAATTGCATTGGACACATTCAGTAATGTTGGCAAATAATACTTGCATTTATTGAGCCTACCAGAGGAGTATGTACTGCTTGTATTTCTTTTTAAACCATGATTAGAGAATTTTTGAATGTTATTTTTTACAACACCTAATAAAGACAACAGATATTGGAAAAAATATCACATTGAGAATGGTCTTTGCATAGACATAGCTAATATCCTGATTAATAAATATATCAGCTTATTGAAAAACTTTTTAAAAGTTGCAATGTTCCTTTAATTTTTAAACACAGAATTTTATAATTCAATATCCCAGCATTATTCTATTTCTTTAATTTAAATACCTAATTTCTTCTATACAGATTAAGGAAGTGGCAATATTTGGTCCAGGGTCACCAGAGTGGAATTTTGAGGAGTGTGTGGTGATTGGAAAAATATTCTTTCTTGGATTTTATGTGTATGATTTCACTTAGATTTAAACAGACATAAAGTTTTATCTTATTATAAAATGTGACCTTTAAAGCTTTTAAAATAAATTCTAACACCATCAGCAATGTTTGTTAAAACAGAATTTATTAGGGAATTTCTGAATTATAGAATATTTACAATCTTGGTAATATAAATTTTAGTTTCAGCTGACCCTTAGTAAATTGTCATAAAACCCTAGTTGGGAATACTTGAAATTAATTTAATTAGAGGGCTTAAAATAAAGATACTTAATACCTACAATGTCAAATGCACCAGTAGTTGTCTTTGGCTTGAATCACACAAACTTCACAACTTTCGCCAAATTAAATCAATTCAGCACCATGTAACTCACAGACTGTCATATCACATAGGCATCAGTTACAAACAGAAAAGAATAACAAACATCACAAAACAGAAGCAAACGAATGAAAATTAATCTTCTTGTCTAATTAATTTCTTTTGATTTGAACTTTTTTTTGGAAAATTCTGTCCACAGTATCAAATAACAAACAGGTGTTTTGAGTGAAAAAAGAATAAATAAAACCTGAGGAGAAGAAGAGTTTTGAGATCCTGCCTAATACTCTCACCTTCAGTGAAAGAAAGCTGTGTGAAGCAAGTGGTTAAAGCACCAGCAGCTTTGGATATAATCTCATGCATTTCTTGATGAAAACAATGTAAAAATATGAAAAATTTGGTGAACCAACCAAATTGTGTCAATGTGAAGTCCATAACCAACTATAAAAAGTAATAGTTGGCCCAAGTATAATGATTCCTTAGCCAATTTGTTGTACATATTCTGAGGACTATATAAGCACTGGAAGTAAACAGATAAATTTTATGGAAAATAAAAAGCATTTTGAAGAAAAACAATAATATGGGTAATGTATGAAAGACAATGTGATATGTGGGATGCTTCACTATTGTGTATTTCATTGTTTTTTTCAATAGAACTATTAATTTAAAACAGCTTTTTTATGCCCAGACTCAAATATTAAATCTACCGTGGATGCATTGGAAATTTAATTTAGCAAACTGAAAAATAATTGCATGAATTTTCATTTATATCTTTAACAGAATCAATCTATAAAATTTAAGACAAATAAACATCTTCCTCAGTATCATTCCTTAGGAAAATGCTGATAGAAACATAAGGTTTTACTTTCCAGTATTTTTGGAAACATTATCTTTTATAAAGTACTAACATTGCTTCAAAACACACTTATAATATTGTCTCACATGCCAATGACTTTTTAAATATTAGGCCCATATGCCTGGCCCATAAGAGCCAAAAAGCCAAAACAAAACAAATCAATGTTTGATGGCTACTAAGCAATAAATAAGATAAATCTGTAGAGGGGCATAACATCTAGAACAGAGTAATCATGCCATAAATATGATATCCCATAGTATCGAGAATGATAAAAATTATGTGGTGAGGATAGTGACTATGGCAATGAATAAACAGAATAAAGAGTAAAATCTCACCTAGCGTTTTTAGAAAAGTCAAGATATGAATTATGTAAAGTTTTATTTAATTATAAAAACAAACCCTCTTATCTTTTTGCTATCAAATTAAATTCAAGAGTTTTTCAGTAGTACCTGCTTTATATGTAGGAGATGACTCGTTCTGCAGCAAAGCGAACGCTAATCAACGTTAGCAGATGGAGAGCGCGCAGCGGTGTGGGAGACTGCGAGCTCCAACACTTCCTAGTTGTTCTGTTTGGGGATGGCATTTCATAAAGCCTGTTTGCTGAGGGGAAAAAATAGTGTGTACTACACAATATTCTTGTGAAGATCACAAAATAACACTGTTATTACTGGCACAGTGTGTGGCACCTAGGAAAGATTTGTCCAAGGTAAGCTTTCTTTATTGTTTTATACTCATTGTTATAAATTGTTTACTTGAAGATCATCTTTGTTTAACTTAGTCAAAGTTAATTTACTTTTTTTCCTATACACATTTGAATATTTTATCATTTATATTATATCGGAGACAGTAAGTTCTAAATTTAATCAAATTTCAAGTTAAATAAGTCAATTTGGCCAACATATATAGACATATTTAAAACAAATACCCTATAGCTATTATGGTTTTGTGCTAAGAATAAAGTTTAAGTAGCAATTACATCAGGGCATCTCATTTTGTGAAACACTAACATCTTTCTATTAATTTTCCTCCGCCCCTGAGAATAAAATATTTAGATGAGTCTATTTCCAGTAAATTATCAAAATGGATTATGGATTATGTATTTTAGAAGATTAAATAACTAAATGCATGTCTTTGTCAGAATGTTTAGAAAGGCAACTTTTAATATACTGCATTGGAACTAAAGCCTTTGTATGGAATGATATATTCTACTCACTTTAAACACATTTACTGATTTGTCTTTTCAAAACTATAAAGAATCTTTTGCTTTTACTGAAGTTCACAATAGAAAAGGTATTTTCCTTTTATCATTGTAACATCAGTATGGTCTTTCTCTCTGAGTTAGGGGTAGTAGAGGTGATCACTAGTGACTTCTTTCCTCTGAACAAATCCTCTTTAAAACAAATAAAAGGCTATAATCAATGGTGATTATTTTGCAAAAGGTTTTTATCACTGGAGGCTTCTTTTTAAATAATCAAAACCATTTCAAAGCAACGTATAATGCGGAGCACCTCTGGGAGAGGTAACACAGATCCCTATTCAAAAATATGTGGCTAGAGACTCAATCTTATAACCTAGATTCTATAAAAATCTCATGGGCATCAAATGTCAAACAGAATGCTGCTAGCTCCAGGAATAGAAAACGAGGCCTTCCACTAAAGCAAAGGGTAGAGTTTCAATGTCACAGAATCTGCGAGGATAAAATGCATTGAACCATAAATGCATGGTATTGCTAAATATATTGTTTTAATGGATGAGCAAAGAAATGAAAGCATGAACACTGTCTTGCCCATTTAGTTTTCTATACAGTAGAACTACAACACTCATGTTGGTCTCAAAGGAAACTGGTTTTAAGATTCATATTTAGAAAGAAAACATAAAAACTATATATTTGGCTGAATATTGCTTGTGAAAATATCATAAACTAATAGTGGTTGCTCATCTTCCCAGGGTAAAGAATGGGTTCTAACATTTAGGAAGAATGGTATAGT
The DNA here is from genome assembly GCA_039655065.1 of Glossophaga mutica. Classification (NCBI taxonomy): domain Eukaryota; kingdom Metazoa; phylum Chordata; class Mammalia; order Chiroptera; family Phyllostomidae; genus Glossophaga; species Glossophaga mutica. The sequence continues at coordinate 30,481,036 of CM077308.1, forward strand.
CGAAGATATGTAAACCAGAAGTCAGACGAATGTGTTCTAGTTCAAGCTATATAATGTTCTCATCTCTCAAACAGTTATCTTGCCTTCTTTTTGAGGTAATTTTGTGGTTAAGAGCACTTGGCGTATGGTAAGCAATCAATAAATGTTGCTATTTAAGTGTGGTCCACAGACCAACAGCCTTGGCATCAGCTGCAAGCTAGACAGAAATGCAAATATTGGGCCCCACCCCAGATGTACTGACCAGAATCTACACTTAAACAAGCTCTCCAGGTGATGAGTATGCCCATTCAAGTTTAAGAAGCGGTGCATTAAACAATGCTATGATTGTTTGATAAACATCAGTTATAATTCCTGCCTCTATGAGGTGGGCAAAAGTCGGTTTCCAGTTGTGAGTACGTGAAACACAAAGTTTATTCTTGTATTATCTATATTTTCATAGAAACAACTGTAAACTGAGTTTTGCCCACCCCTATATTCTGTTAAAAATATTCAGAAGTGCTTTGATATATGAAATATGCTCTACAAATGTTTAGAATAACTGAGGTGATGTTAATGAATAAAGGGAAAATAATTCATGCATTCAATTAGCCTTCGTTAGGTATTATGGACATCTTTCTCCCGCCTGGATATACAAGGTAAAAAAGATGCCACTTTAGAAAGTAAAGGGATAGTAACAAACTGCTCCCAGCCATCATGTGACTCAGTAAGATGATGCAGAAATCTTTGAGTTTAAAGGTAAGGAGGTAATTAGACAAGGCAGAGCAGTTTAGGTGCCTTCAAAACTGACCTGAGGGAGGCTAGAGAGCAGAAGAAAAGGCCAACAAGAAAGCATCATGCAAGCTCATTACTGCTGACTATGTGTGTGTATCCAAATTTCTCCAAATAACTACTCGCATTGAAAAGAGAATATAACATTCACATAATTGCATACAGTGTAGAGTTCATTTCTAATCTCATAAATAATGGAAGATGTATTGTATAGAATAATATGTAGTTAATTGCCTTTGCCACTAAATTGAAAAATGTCTCAGCACAAGCAGCGCCCCTTTTTTCTCCAGCAGTTGGACCTTATGCTAATTTAATGGATCAAGTCACTATCATGCAGAATAGCAATAAGAGGCAAGAGTCTTTTCTAATTTGTTTTATATTTTATATTTCCTTTTACTTGAAATAATCATATGAACTTCTAAAATTAACTCAAACTATGACTTTTTGTAAATGGTGCTGAATTAAAATCCTAGCTCAGCAGCCATTGAGAAGCTGTGTAGCACTGGGCAAGTTATTTATTTCTCTAGATCCAAATATTCTCATTTATAAATGATGGTTTGGAGGGAATAAAAATGGTAGCACATGTACACTGTTTAGCTCTCATTATTGAGTGTATAACTTTTATTATTAAATATTGTACGGCAAAAAAAAATTATCCTGGAAAATTTAGAAAGCTGTCTACTTTCCTAATTCTACCCTGATCATCAGGTCCTGATACACCTATGATTTCAGGAGACATTTAATTCCTTCGATCAGATTCCATTCTGTACTCATTTTCTTCTTGGCATAGGGCAAATGGCTAAATTTGAAAAGAATTTCTGAGGTCAAAAGTAGAAAGTGAATTGAGATGCTAATACAGTATTTTATAAAAACAGGTATAAAAAACCCAAAAGTCTAAAATAAATTGTTCTTGGAATAGAATTAAAGTGAATATAAATAACCCAGAGCTCAATGGGTATCCGGAAATTGTTAGCCTACATAATACTAATAAAGTAATATAGCTTTTTCTGCAGAACTACTCTTATAGTCCTCAGTATGAACAATGACAACGGAAGATGATTCCTCAAACACTGGAAGGCAGGCATAGATTCTTTTTCTGATGCAACAGGTGACATGAAAGTATCAAATGGAAGTCAGTGTTCAAAAGTCCATACACAATCATGTTTATTCTTGTATAGCAACATCATACCATTACTGCAGGTAGACTAGAGCTTGAGCAATGTTCGATAGGACAAAGGACTTTGTGAAACCGCACATCAGTGTCATGCATCAAATGGAAGACAGTGCCACACAGCAAACACAAACACAGCACAGAAAAGTAAAAAGCAAATCACACACATTTGCATGCTTGCACAGCAGATAGCAAACCCTTTTCTTGCTGAGCAGATTCTTTCTCAGAGAAATAGATGAAGAATAGTCACTGGCCTCCAAATCCTATAATCATCCAATAACATAATGATATTGACACAATTACAGAAAGCAAAAAACTGCATTTTTAAAAAATTTCCACCCATCCCCACCCCCAATCTCCCAGCTCACTGGAATGCATACAAATAATGCAAAATAAACAAGTCTCTGGATAAAGAAATTAAATTAACATGACAATTTCTAATTAGTGTGCTAAGGTAAATTACAAAGCATAAATCCCCCCACATAAGAATATGACTTATTTTAGTTTATTACTTAAAATATATTAGAAAAATCATATAAGAGCATTAATTTTAGGACTTAAAACTTACTAAGTTTGAAAATAAATCATACATTTCTGGTCTTAATTTAAATAATAAAAATGAGCCATATCAAAATATTCAGCATTATTTTTTAAAAGGTAGTTGAAGTATTTAATCTCTAAAAAATTATTACCTTTATTGCTAGGAAGAATAATAATTAATATAGTTTAATAACTTTTACATCTCTGCCAAACTAAAATCAGAAAATGCTTTCATACCTACAGCCTTCTAAATACTTTTTTTCTTTAGTCTACAATTAAAAATAAAGTTCATTTCTTTTAAAATAATTATTGGGGGAATATATTATTTTTAGATCAATAGATTATATACTTCTAAATTCAAGAAACCATTCATGTTCATCTTTTTTAACCTGAAGTATAATCCTAAATACTTTAAAGGAATCCAATGAAACCAATTATTCATAAATCAGAGATATGAAAAATAAAATTTCCTGCAGTCACTTATATGTCAGTATGGTTTGAACAACTGGAGTTGTAGGTGAGCATTACATGTGAGCGTTACAATCTGAAAGTATGCTGCAGAGAACAAACACACGAAGATTTATGTCCTCTGTTCTCATGGCAGTATAAAAGTCTATAATCACTTGAAATGTTCATTTAACCTCCAATAATGCAAAACAGCCCTTATAATACACTGATATACACATTTTTATGTCCATAAATAGTTTTCTATGCAAATTGGTTCAAATTGTATCAACATAAAACTCATTGTCCATGTTTCAGATTATATGCCATATTTGTTTACAGTCTAGATTTCGTTAATAGATAATTGAAGAAGAAGATGATAACATTTATAACCCAAATACTGTTTATCTTTCTTTCAGATTTTAAATACATTTTCTTGTTATTTACTAGATATAAATGTGAGACATCATGTTTCAAAGTATATTGTAAGTTCCCCACCTCCTTATAGTCTCAAGGATATTATCTTGGGTTGCTATCTCTGGATAATTTGCAATTTGTTTAAGCTATCACCAAATGTCATAGACTCAGTTCGTTTTTATATTTTTACTATTATAAAAATGTTTCAGTGGACACTCTGATGCCTATCTCTATGTATTTCCTTCGGATAAACTTTTAGAAGTAGAAAACGTTGGTAAGAGGATATGAGAACTTCTGAAGTCCCTAATATGTAATGTCAAATTGCCCTTCAAAAGAGACATACCAATTTCCAATTTTCTTCAGTAATATACAGAATATCCTATTTTCCTAGGTAATCAACACCAAACATAAAGTTGTCTTCATCTTTACTAATTTTCATAGTTTTAATTACACTTACATACTGCTGATGTGTCTAACGCTTTTTATCTTTATTGGATTTTTATAAGTATTTTATGAATAGGCTGTTTATGACCATTGTCTTTTTCTATGTTTGCTCATTTTGGAAATACTTTAGTACAGTAGTGGACTTATGATCGAAGAACTGACATTTCATAGAGGAAAAATTATCAAGAATGCCATAGAAAATAAACTGCAGGTTATACTCTGTATGTGTTTGTGTCTCGTGGCATAGAAAGTTATCTGCCAAGAATCACAAAGACAAGAAGCATGAGAGAAGCATATGGAATAAGCTGCTGTCCCTACTCCCCAGTTCACCCCTGGCATGCCTTCCCCACCCACTGAGATTTCTTGTCATTAGCTGTTGTGGAAATAGAACAGATTGAGTGAGTTGTGAATCAAGATCCTCTCACAAATAATCATACAAAAAGCACTGCAACCGAGGGTAGCATATCAGTTGCCACAAAGATAAGAATGCTTTATGCAGGCAGAGACCTTTGAACAGCTAAAGACAGAAGGCTCTTGATACACACTCAGCACAGTGATCTACTTTATCATTCACTCAAACAGATTTTCCCCTTCATCAGGGCATCTTTTCATTTTATTTGCTATTCAAAACACTGGGACACAAAGGATGCTCTTCATCTTGTGTGCTACTGAAATGAAATCTTGAGGTAGAAAAAAGGGGAAAAAAAAAACCTTGCCCTAAATTCCCTTTCAAAAGTGAGGTGTGAAAAGACATCAAGCAGAGTACACAGTGTTATTGTTACAAGAAAGTCAATTCTGCAAGCACAGAATCCAAGGCCATCAGCAGCGGCTCAATCACTTCCTCACTTCCAGTGAATAATAAGAAAAACCCAAGGAGAAAGGGTTCCAGTGGGGAAATGGAATTTCTCATTGTCCTTCCTCTTGCTTTCATTAACATCTATGGGCACAGCTGCTTCCTTTTTCTGAATAATCCTAAAGTCAATGCTGTAATATCGGCTCCCTTCCTCCAGCTCCCAGGGCCTATTATACATCACTGCATGTCCTATTCTGAGCAGAAATTTCAAATTTATCTTTTCATTAAGCAGCAAATGAGAATGTATATTTGCTTTAATTTGCTACTTAGAAGGTTAAAAATAATATTTTCATTTTGATAGCCTTGAGAACTTGGTCTTATACTGTCATGGATATGTAAAGGCATAACATAGAAGATAATCAAAATCAAAGCTATTTCAGCAAAATAAATAGTTATCATATTTAAATTCTCCTGGATTTTCTTTTTAAAAAGTCGGGGGATTCTGTCAAACAGGGCGAAGAACTAGGCCATCTCGAAATTCCTCTTGATATAATTGTAGATGCCGCAGAACACGTATTTACACACCCCAACCATTATGACGTACATTGTTTTAGGCTTTATTGTTGTGAGATAAAATGTCTTACTTATTATCTGAATGGGACTTTAAAATGCCACCAAGGCAAATAATATGCATTTAATTCTCATTAAGACCTTAGACTATGGTGACATTTACTCTAGAAAAAGTTTCTTACTAGATTCACTCTTCTTTGATTCCAACTGTAAGTTTTAGTGGTTCAAGTAACAAAAGAGCTCATGGACAGTGAAAAAGTTGAGACAAGATCACATTTATATTCATGGTTAGTAATCCACTTGGCCTATAGTCACTGAAAAGTGCTTCTTTAATGAAAATCTGTACAATGAACAAATTAATAAACAATAAAACAGTTTCCCAATCTGGCAGATTTTTGGTAATGGAGGGGCACTCCAGGATTTTAAATCCTGATGTTATTTTTCCATACATGAAGAGTGTACTCCTAAGATTTGATCATATAGCTATATATAAATGAATACACACTAGAACTTTCAAGTATATTTTTCACACTCCCTTCTTATAATCCTCCATTCACAGAGTTTCCTATTAACCTAAAAGTTAAAATCTATCTGTTAAATTAATACTGGACTTAAAAAGAGGTATACACACATCTTCCACCAAAGTTATTTTACTTCAATGTAAGGAAATGGTAAGAATAGTCAAAGCCCATCCATATAATTAACATCCAATGAACACACTATTCAACATAGTATGTTATTATGCAGTTATTCTGGTTTATTTTTTCTTTCAGGTATAAAAAGTTCTCCTAGTCTAAATTCATATGTTTTTCTTCTCTGCTGAGATAATTCTCAGAAACATGATGACCACCAAGGTTTTAGCTGTTACCATCAATTTCCTAGGTTTAACAGGGGAATATTGCTTTGTGAGCCCAGAGGAATAGGGAAGCTGATGGTCTGCAAGGCAATTTGTACAGTCACACCTCAGTACTTGTCAGTTTCAGAACGTGTCAAACCCTGTACTTGTCGCATTTTGATGAGAAAAAAATGTTTCATCTGAACAGACTGACAGCAGCCAGAGAGGAGTGGGTAAAGGGATAATGGTGGAAAGAAGGGGAAGGGACTAGTCAAAGGACATGTATGAATGACCCATGGGCGTGTACTACAATGTGGGGATTGACTGTGGTACTGGGGCAGTGGGTGGGCTGGATGGAGGATGCATTGCAAAGGGGGGGAAATTGGGACAACTGTAATAGAATAACTACAAAAAAATTTAAAAAATGTTTTATCACTCGTTGCTTGCTTGCCACTCAGTGCCTCTTTCTCATGATGAAACAGAGGTTGACATGTCAGTCTCATGCTAGTTCAGTACCGGTCAGTTTCAGCACTCATCATGAGTTCCAGAATGAATTAACGGCAAGTACTGAGGCACTACTGTACTTGTTCTCTCTGAAGGATGCTCAGCTTACTTTGATGTTGGTATTTGGTATTATGTGATGTTGGGACTTGACTTTTTAAAGTAAAAAACAAAAGCTTCCCCCCCCACCCCAATGCGTCCCCTTTCTTTACTCAGCTCTATTTCATGAATAATGTCAAAGCAGTAAACACTGTATGTTTTGTCCCAAAGAAATACAAAAGCTCATTCTATGGTCTGGATGTGGATTTGGAAAAATTCAATCACAAAACAAAACAAGACAAAACCCAAATTATCTGAGTAGGCCTGGGCACTAAGGTGTCTGTCTTTTATTTCATCATCTTTAATTACTCCAATTTCATGTTTGCTTGACTGATTTTTAACTCACTAAAAATTAATTAATTAACAAACTCAAGTTTCAACAGAGAAAACATATGCGAAATGATATTTTCATACCTTTGCACAAGTAGAAAGACAATGGTGCTCTCGTGGCTGGATCGTACAGAGCTAATACCTTCCTAATTCAGGTTAGAGCCTGGTGGTAAAATTGAACCCTATGTTTTCCAAATATCTCCCAATTTTGTATTGCATTTACCTGATTTTATATTACAACTAATTGTGCTATTTTGTTTCTATTCTTTATCCACAAGATAACCAATGGTAATAGAACATGGATTTTTTTCTACCTTCAAAAACTCATTTATAACAAACTACAAAATTTTAAAAGCTAATCTGTGAAATGATATCACACAAAAAGTTAGTTTTGATAGTTGTACTGACAAAGACAATAATTTTAATATTTTATCAGTTAAAATTCTGAATAAAATACATACCCAAACCTTCTGATTCAAAGAGACACGTTTCATCAACCCCTAAATCTCGGCACCACGATAAGAAATTTGCTGTGTTGTCTCGGGCAAAAAAGGAGCCTGAGGGTGCACTGGCTTTGCAGGGAATCTTCTTCAATGGCAGATGCTGGGGGAAAAAAAGAAAAGAAATCTCACTCTGGAGGAATTCTGGCAAAGCCATTACGGTGACACATTAAATATACATTTATGTTTTCAACACAATGTTTTGGGATGACCTCATGTGAATAAATAGGTTAGTGAAGAGCTCAAGAAAAAGAAGTGAAATGTAAATAAAACTTAGCTGGCATAAAGAGATGATAAAAATCTGTGCCTGTGAACAGACATTTTAGTATCTAGTGGTAAAGAAACATGAATCCCTTCCCTGGCTCAGATGGCCTCTTTTCTTTCTCTTCCATCTAAGTAGACTATCATTTTGAACAAAGTGTTTATAAATGTATTTCTCGTTTATGAAAGAAAAATGAAACATAAATATGATATATGAATATATAATGTATAACACACACACCTGCATTCTTATGTGCATGCATTTACACACTATAAAAATTACACAGTGACTATAAACTCAAAAAGAAAGCAGCAGAATTGTGTAACATCACAAGTCTCCATCACCAATACTGAAAAAAAAAAGAAAAATCTTTTAACAATAACATTCTACCATATTTCTTCTAGACTATTTTCTTTTAAACCATAGGTAGTGTTATATAACATAAAAATCATTCTGGTTAGATTTCCGCTATCTGACCTTGAAACATATTGTTTATATTCTGCACCATTTCTCTTCTGGGATAAGAAAATACTTAGAATAGGAAGGTGTGAACCTCTACAGACTTTTCTATTAACAGTTTCTCTTAATTTTAGCCAGGAAATCTCCTTTCGCACCATACCAAGTCTCATAAAGAGTTGTGTGGGTTTTTTTAAAAAGAGACTATAACCAGTTTCCATGGCATTCCATGAAATCATACAATGCAACTCTACATGAAAGACTGAGCACGAATTTGGGTGATGTGGGCTACACAGAGCTTTGTCTCGAAGAGAACAAAGATAAGAGGGAAGTACTTTGTGATTTACATTCATAGATAGTTCATTTCCTCCTTTCACTGTGAACCAGCAAATATAACCAAATGTTGTTGATTGTTGAGTCCATATATAAGGATAGTTATAAAAATGAAACAGTAGTCCATTACTGGACTGATGAAGTTCTGCTAACATCAAACTACTACTAGAAGAATCATGAGCATAGATTTTATGGCGAGACAACTAGAACACTCACTTACTATATCATTTAGAGGTTGTGTCGATCCATCTCCCATCTCTTTGCTGACTAAATTTGATTTAGGGTTGACATAATCGAAATTTTTGCATGAATACACAAATGTCTGCAGAGATACATTTAGGTGCTATAGATATGTATATATGTAAAAAGGAGGTTACCTATATAGCAATACCCCTTTAACCTTTTTGATTAAGTAATGGTCTTCAGAGAAATACTTTCCTATAGGAATTGTAAAAACAACCAGAAATAGCATAGTATAATATCTCCTTTATAAAATATTCACTAACACCAATTGGTATTCATTAAAATTAAAATACATATATCCTTAAAGCTAGCAATTAACCTTCAGTAATATATCCTACAGATATAATAGTATTACTGCTTAGAAATATATGTATATTTGTTGCTACAGTGACTGAACAAGACAAATACAACAGAACTCTACGCAACCCATTTTTAAAAGTAAGATAAATGTGTATGTATTGAACCATAAAAATGTTCATTATATACTCTTAAGCAGAAACAGTAATTTGCCGACATATATAGACATACATACACATTCATGTATATCTTGCAATTTTATTTTGCAATGTGTGTATACAGATACATACTGTTATATGTATATGTGTGTAAAAATACACACAATATGGATGGACATACATGAAATTAAATTGTATGTAAATGAGTATTATATTTATTTATGTAATGTTAATCAGAAAAACTCAGGAAGAACATGCATCAATAGTAATTATACTTGAGGAAGGTCACTGATGCATGGAGAATCATTTACTTCTTATTTTACATAATTCAAAATAAGTTGTAGGATTTTCAGTGACTTTCCAATATTTTCAGATTAAATAGACAAAACAAATACTGTCAGCCAAAACATTAAAAAGTACATTTTTTGAAACGAACTCTCCAAAGAGATGACTATAAAGCTTTTTTATGATGTGAATAAGGCAAAGATCATCTTTAAGAACATAAATAGATCCAAACACTGAGCCATTTTAAGATCTACCACTTCTGTCCCTGGGTGGAAAAAAATAGCTTGTGAAGCCACTTCATAGGGATAAATGAACTTGCATACAAGAACTATAACCGAGGAACTATAAACTATTTGACATAGCTAAGGGCATGCTAAAGGACACGAGGAGCACGATTTGTAAGTCACAAAGGAATACAATATCCATATTGTGTGAAAGAAGCTACAGATTGATCCGACACTCAATCCTCCAAGAGACACATTTTGAGAAAATACCCACAAGCAACAAGCCTACCCCTACATTGTTCAGCCAACTCTTTAAGAATTTACAAGGATAAGCAGAGTATATAAATAAAACTAGCATTTTATCCTACATACAAGCCCTGTGGTCCTTACAAAGTCATCTACATATCATATACCAGAATATAAGTATTTATTTAAAATTCATTTATATTGAAAGACATGGAAGTTATTTTGGGACAAATAAAATGAAAACTGGCTATTGATACTTCATAATTTGGAAATTCTCAGTGCAGAGAAATACATCAGCAACACTAATCTAACAATTTAGCATTTAAATGATTTATGGAGTGTTTGTTTCTGTCCTGGAGCAGTTAGATTTAGTGCTTCCATTCAACTGAAGAGTAGAAACTATAAACAGTGTGAAAGGAAGCTTCCAATCATCATCCAGATGAAATATTTTATTTGGTAAGATTTTCTAAAAGTCAGTTGCATTAGTTCAAATGACTAATGAACCCTTACACACAGCACCTATAAAGGCCGTTACATACAACCGGGAGGAGGATCTCTGCTCATTGGCTGAGAGCAGCAGCACGTCATTTAAAGGGTTCAGTATTCTCCCTGACTGCACACCAACCAAAAAGCAAATGGCTGAGGGTCTCCCCAGACTGATGTGCCACTTACAACTAAGAGTCTTAGGGCAGAAGTCTGATTTCACCTGAATTAAATTCAATAAGCCCAGCACTCAGTACCTGTGGAACTTAAAAATATTTTGGCACATTTGATACAAAAATATTTATGAAGTTCTGAAAACCTTAGCAATTATACCTCTTCCGGTTCTATGATTTTTTTTTAATTGTTAATTTCCCTAGGACCTCAAGAAAATCCTGAAAGACACTAGTTCTGAATCTTCTTTAATATTAATAAATAAAATAAAAACAAACTGAAATAATGAATAAAATCAACTTTTACCTTGCCAAGGAAATCTTGAAGAAGAGATTTAGAAAAGAGAACTGCCTGCCCCGAGTAATCATGGAAGTGTATACTTGAATAGCTGAAAACTGATCACAGATACAGAAAGGAACACTTCAGATCTAAAGTGGGGATTCAACAGAGAAACCCCACACATAGCTCATCTGATATACCTTCTAAAGTAATTCTCCTTTACTGCTCCATTCTCCAAAGAACTCCTACAGCATTTAATTACATACCATTTTTAAATATTTACTGTATTGGTTTTTGCAGACAAGGCTGCCATATACTATGTCCTCCAAACCTGACTGATGAATGCATGAATGGATGGTTCGATTGGACCGTTCAAACCAGATCATAATCCACGTGACAGCAGGAACAAAGACTGTATTAGACTTTTTAACATTTTCAAGGGGTATGTTTCCAGGGCCTTCAAAATTCACTAAATTCATAGTATAACTATACATAAAATGCTTCCCATAAATTAAGAAATACATAACTGAAAAATGTCAGTAACACCTTCCAACTATTTTTGAAAGTTACTGAGTACAGAACGATGACCAGGAAACAACTGCCAAGCTGAACTGAGACTAGATAGAAATTGAGGCTCACTTACACACTTGCAAGGGTCATGCTACTGCACTCCAGCCTCCATGGTATGGAATTCAGTATTTATGATAGAAAATGAGAAATAACGGCTAATAAACCATTGGGATCATGTGCAAGCAGTCAATAGGATACATATTAACTCTTCTAAATACCAAGAGTCTGATGTTTATCCTTTCATATCTCGACAGGAATAACCCAAGAGATGTACTCATGGCCCCTGAAATACTTACGGATTGGATGAATAACATACAAGAAAATGGTTTGAATTCCACAAATGTCTTCTCCATTCCCCCAGGCAACAATTGAGTTAGGTTGCAATTAAAAAGAATTCTAAAGGCTTTTAATTCAATCCATTACCATTTAGGTACCTGCTAGAGCTTTGGAGTCCAATTACTTGAGTTCAAACTCAGCTATATCACCTTCTTGCAATGATACTTTTGGGTAAATTACTTAATGTTTCTGTGTCTCAGTCTCCTCTTCTATTCAATGAACATAGAAAATAATATATTCCATTGGCCATGCATATATGAGTGTGATTAAATAATATAAATGAAGTGTAGAACTATTCAGTAAAGGTTCTTTATTATTGTTGTCATCAATTCAAGTAAAAATATGCTAAATTGCCTATAATTTCCTATTCTCATATTTTCTTGCAAACATTTTTTCTTATGGGTACAAGAACTCATAAAAAGATTGGCAAACAACTTCTAATTTCATGCTAAACTTGAATCTCACCTTTAGAATAGTTTTCCAACAGAACGTTCTTTAATAATGGAAATGTTCTATATCTATATTACCTATTATATTGGCACATGGCTATTGAGCACCTGAACTATGGTGAGTGTGACTGGAGACTAATTTTTCAACTTCATTTCATTTTACTCAATTTATAGACACATGTGACTTGTGGCTATCATATTAGATAGTACATTCATAATAAGGAAGATAAAGCCCTTTTTTGAAGGTTAAGAGAGTCCAATATTTGACCACTTCACTAGATTTCCTCTAACTAATATCATCCCCAGGTCTTTAATTCCCCTCAAATTCCAATAATTTCCCTTTATACAATAGTTACTGAGATACAAACTAGGTTGGTCATTTACAAAGAGTACTTATATACTGCAGAGTTCAACATGTGTGTCTTAGTTATGGTGTCATGGGTATTATGGCTTCAAAAGGGCAGGAGTGACTAATTCTACTTATAATACTTATAATAATCTACTCTTAGACAACAGGATCTTATTTATCATTATACAGCCACAGTGCCAAATATAATGCTTTATACATAGGCATTGTCTTCTGAATCATATGGAGGGTGAGGAAAAAAGGAGTAACACTGTGGAGGCCCACCATACTCTAGGCACATAAAACTTACTTTCATATAGATTATCCTCTTTAATTCTCAAAAGAAATGGTGTCATGAATCACACACCACCCATTAGGTAGTTATAGTATCTCCATTTTCCAATAGTATCTACAAATTTCCCATGAAAATAATGAACTCATGCAGTTAAAATCAAATCATTTAGTCTCTTATACCCATACAATTCTAATTGTTCCAGAGGACTCACCAATGTCTGAAATTAAATATACATCAGCATTTGATTTGTTCCGATTTTTTGTCCGGGTAACGTTAAAATAAGGAATTATATATTCTCTCCCATCTGTCTCCAACTAGAAGACAATGGTGTATTTACTTCTCTGTATGCAGTGAACTGAAAATTTAATACTAGTAGTTTAAAACATTCTGTTCCTTGCAAAAGTTTGAAGCAAACTACTCCCTTTGATTTTTTTAGTTATTTCAGATATAAAACAGAAGACATATAAAAAAAGAAGATGTGGAAAATGCCAAGAACTAATATATTTCCTTTCCAGAGGGCATACAGAATGTACTGTTCAAATGCGCAGTCAATAGAGTCACATTTTCCATGAGAGAATCAATGTTTCCATTCCCTTACTACTTTTAGTTTTATTGAACAAAATTCAATAAAATTATTTCATTGAACATTTACAGCATCAAGATATCTAAATGCAACTGCTAAGTGACTTTAGAAAGGATGAAAAAATATTCTTTATGATCAAATTTATTAAAATTAAAAGTGGGGGAAAATTCTTTTTGGTACCATCAACTTCTGCTGGGGACTCTGCAGTGAGGGCCTCATGCCTCAGACATATGGAGCTACAATTTAGTACAGAAGCAATTTGTCTCACTAGGATTGAATTCATAATAGACATTTCCACTCCTTTCTTTCTCTAATATATTGAGGGGAAACAGAATTTGCCAACCCAAATTATGACTTTGGAGATTATGGCTATTTTAAGCTGATTATTGTTAAGAAACAAAACACTCAGGAAAAATCTTTGATCTTCCTCCCTATGGCCTAAAAGAATTCAGATATAGGACCTGCTCCAAGAAGGGAGCTATCAGCTATCATCATAGACAACTATGGTTTAAAATGAGCTAGGTGTGATAGACAGGGAGGTACCCAGCAAGGCCCATTGGATCCAAGTCTTCTCTGTTTCCATTGTTAAAGATGGCTCAGCAAACATTTACCAAATACTTGCTTTTCCATCTCCCAGTGAACTACCTTCCTGCCCTCTGAAGTCCCAAACCACACATACCATTTTCTCCATAGCTCAAAGTGCTATCTAAGCCTCAACTGCCTAATTTGTCCTTGAATTCCATATACTTACAAAACCCCTGTATGTAAATAGAAAGTAAGTTTGGTTCTTTTCTCCTGATAATCTGCCTCATGTCAATTGAATTATTAGACCAGCCAGAAGAACTTATAAGAGTAGATAAAAAAGTCTATCTCCTTTTCCACAATATATTTCACTTTATAGAGAACAGGTCTTACAGCAAAATTTGGTGCAATCTTTATGCTGTAATGCTATAAGAATATTCATGTAAATAAAGAAATATGAAAAAGAGGTTTCTCACAGCAAAATTCTGGTATACCCTGTAAAATGAAGGAAAATTACTTAAATAACAAATACAGAACATAATTTAAGTATTTTGAAGTACTTGATATTACCTCTGGCATAACATAAAATGATGTTGGAAATGATGGTCAAACCTACTACTCAAATTTCAGGCATAAAAAAGGAAGTAGATAATAAAAAGTTAAGATATAAATGAGTTGAAAACTTATGTTCACATAAAAACCTACACATATATATTTATAGTAGCTTTATTCATAATTGTCTAAACTTGAAAGCAACTAAGATGTCCTTCTCAGTTGAATGCATAAACTGTGGTATATCCAGACAATGGAATATTATTCAACACTAAAAAGAAATGAGCTAATAAGTCATAGAAGACATAGTGGAACCTTAAATAAATGTTACTAAGTGTAACATTTATTTAAGGCTAACATTTATTAGCCTCTGAAAGGCTAAATATTGCCTGATTCCAACTATATGACATTCTGGAAAAGGTAAAACTATAAGGACAATAAAATGATTTAGGAGTTTGGGAGAAGGGGGGATAAATAAATTCATGAGATTCATTCATTGCATGAGATTTTTAGGGCAGTGAAACTATTCTGAATGATATCATAACCATAAATATATGTCATTAAGCATTTGTCAAAACCCAGAGAATATACAACAAGAATGAATCCTCATGTAACTTTCAAATTTGAGTGACAAGAATGTGCCAGTGTAGGTTCACTGGTTGTAATACACATACCATTCGGGTACTTTCTGCTCAATTTTGCTATGACTCTAAAACTGCTCTAAAAATTAAAGTCTATGAAAAATAAATTATGTCATTGATAGTTGTTTAAGAAGCATTCAAAGGCCTCACCAAGGAGAAAATGTGGGAAGTTCAACAACAAATGCATTCTTTCCATTTTTATATGCAATGTGCCTAATTGTATATACACTCATTCCACACGGGAATCATTACCTAAATACTCTGCTACTATGAAAAGCTTCTGTTCTCCCATTCAATTGTTTACATATGACTTGACAGAGTTGGCTTCTCAAAAACTCCAAAAGTCTAGCCTCACACTTTAAATTCACTTAAATATTGGGACTGCCTAAAAATTTTAGTAGAAACTTAATCTGATTTAATTTAAGCCATCGTTATTAAAGCACAACTCTATACCACTTTTAACACTAGGTACCAGAGACTGAAATATCAGAAAAATAAAGCCAAGGTATATTTCTGAAGATGCTCAGTGTCTTTGAGGACAGGCTTAAAAATTCTGATATCACATGGTAAGAATTACAATAGAAGTTTAAGTATTTAAATAGAAGCTTAAGTGTAGTTCTTGAAATATTGAAGAGTATGTGCTTAACTTTGGGGAGAGGTTGATTGGGCATCATTATAGAAAAGCCTTACAAGAAAAAGCAGTTTACAGAATAAAATGATCTTAAGTGCTCACCAGGCTGAAAAGAAAGGGGAAAGGAGGGAGGGAGAAAGGGAGAGGGGAGGAGGGGGAGTGTAGCACATAAAGTGAAACATCTGGCAGAGGCCTGAACAAACATGCCTGTTATGGATGAGGACAGAACACACGTAGAGGAGAAAAGGAGTCCAGAAAAGTCAACTGGGCCAGGATCCCAAAAGGTACTTTACGCCTACCAAGAATTACTAATATTGTAATCTCAAAAGCCCAGAAGAGGCCAGGCCGATTAAATAACTCAGTAAGTGGCTGGCTCTGGGGGGACTCTATGGAACAGCGGAGACTGGGGAAAACCAAAGAGTTCTTTCCGTGTCCCGGAGGGGCAGCCATATTTATTTACTTCTAACTCAGAGTTACCACAAAGAGATGCAGTCCTAATGTTGTTTGATCTCCAAATTTTCGGAAGAATTTGTAAATCCAGATATTTTAATGTGAACATTCCCTGATTTTGAATGACTGGATCTATAGGCAGATGTATGTGGTTTAACAACTTACAATCCCAGTGTTCATAATGGGGTGGGGGTGGAAAAAAATTCTAACATTTTAAACTATGAAATAACCAAATTATGTGTGTGCTTTGGAAAAATAACTGTGTCATTTCTTGTCAAAGATGGATTAAGGGAATAAATAAAAAAAACAGATAATTCTACAGAAGCCAAAAAACAACAACAACAGTGAATTCTTTTTCTTTGTCCATTTTTACCTTAGAACACTTCTAAATCACAGCTAGAGTAGCAAGACTGGAAGTATGAGGTCTGAATGAGAGGAAGAGAAGTTCTCTGAATATGAAAGTTTCTCAGAAAAAGGGCTGTTGGATGCTAGGTCTGACAGTCCCTCAGATTCTCAACAAAATTAAAACTAATAGCTAATTATTAATTATAGGAAATAAAACAAGTGTATGATAGTTTTAAAGATGTTTTTGAGAATGCACATCAGTTTTCCCTGCATCCCTTCTACAGTCAAGGACCTACCTTAAGGAAATAGGCAGGAAAACTGTTTTAAAATGTATCTTGAGCCCTGACCAGTGTGGTTCAGTTGTTTGGGGATCGTCCCACAAACCGAAAGCTCACTGGTGCAGTTCCTGTTCAGGGCAGATGCCTGGGCTGTGGTTCTGTCCCTGGTTGGCGCACGTAGGAGAGGCAACTGTCCTATGTATTTCTCTCGCCTGGATGTTTCTCTCCCTCTCTTTCTCCCTCCCTTCCCCTTTCTCTAAAAACAAATATCTTGAAATTTTCCTTTCCAACATTTTGTATATTTAAAGATGTAATAATTTATAATTATTAACAGCAAATTTTGAGTTCACAGAGTCACTGGTTCTAATATTTTAGTCTAATCTGCTTTTACGGTTACCCATTGGTAATGAATGTGTGCAACAAAGCAAAGCATTTTCAGAAGTCTGAAAGTGGCTTTATATGCGGATTCCAGGAAAGCCAATTTATTTTAGTGGCTTACAGATTTCTAAACATTTTTTGAGCCAAGACTGTCCCCTGCTTTTTGGTAACTTCACGGCACTGCAGATTTGGGGCACTCTGACATCCTAAGTGCTCATCGACTGACTGACGATGTGTAACCATCTTCTAATTTTTTCATCATTTTGTGCATTTGTGTTGGTTCTCCACACTCTAATCATAACAGACTTTTCAAAAGGCAAATATAGCTTCCCAGTGCTTTCAGGACAAAGACAAAGCTCCGTATATGATGGCTTCCATGGTGTGAACTAGCCTGGCCTACCTGCTGACCTGGCTCCATGGCTGTGTCCCAGAGCCACACTAGCTCCTGAAGCTATGGTAGGAAAACCGGCATTCCTGATCTAGAGGGAAGAGTCTATCCTTCGTACCATCTAGAACAAAACAGACTCTCAAGATATTTTCTGAATTTATTTAGAATTTAGTTGGTTCATTCCCACTTTAAGATTCCTATCTCTCTTGTTTACTTCAAAGTTTTAATTATTTTGAACAATTTTGATTAAGTTGTTTTTTGTTTTTTTTTAAAATTTTGGCTTCACGATACACAAATTGCTACATTGTTTATTTCTTATACAGAGCAGGGATGCCAGCAAGGCACCCATTAGACCAGCAGCCTAAACGGGTGTGAAATTAGACATGACTGGAAGTACCATAAACACAACACACATGCTAGACAGTTTCACGCATGATATGAAATTCCTGTTCAAACTGCTAAGTAAAACAATAGAAGGTATTCATGTAGTCAGCCTCTGAAGTCTTAAGATACAGTTGAAGAGTTCTGTGGACTGTAACCTGAATTACCTCATCTAAAAAACATTATGCCACTACTCTATAATGCACCAGTACCACATACCTTGGACCACACACATAAATATGTTGAGTACTTACATTTTAAATCATCTAGCAATTCTCGGACATTTTTAATGTCAAAAGGAACTCTTTTCCTCTAACTCTGAGTTCCTGAAAACAAGGCTCTTGTTATAAAATCTGTAAATGTTCCCCTTTAAGAAATGGCATGTATATCCATTATTGATTTATTCAAGTGACCTCAATTTCTCCAAAGCATTTAGTAACAGCTCATTTTAAAATAATTAATTTTCTATTCTCCATATGGTGAGAGTGACTTTTCATGACACAGTACTCTATATCCGCAGTGCTCTGGAACAGCAGTGCCCACAACTCGTGCTATCGAATATCATGAAACAGTTCCCCAGTCACGCTCCTTTGACAGTCTTGTCCTGCCCATGCGCCTGTGTGCGGTTAAACGCAGGATGTGAGCTTATACGTGGAAGAGATGATGTCGTCATGGAAAAATTTGATCAGGTTTCTTTTACGCTCGGAGGCAACATTCTGCTGGTTCTGAGAAATTATGTATATAAAAAAATGTGTGTATGTGTATGTCTGTACCTCCTTCTAATTCAGAATTTGTTGTAATTTGTTTTCATGCTTTCTCAGAGTTCAAGTCAACAGGTTTTATTTATAATCTTATGCTGCATGTTCCTTGAACGGAACTGTTATTTACTGCACCAAACACTAACTTCTAGTTTGAGCTTTTAAAAGCAAAGAACTTCTGGACAGTTTTGAAGGAGGGTCTTTTATCAGCAGATTCACATAAATTTGCAGCCTCCGAAACTTGGCAAATTTCTAAATGTTGCCACCTGGTCTGCCTCTCCCCCTCACTCTGGAATGTGCAGATTCCTAGCGGAGCACTGGATAGGGCTAGAAACACCCTCTCACATCTCAGCTAAAAGAGTTCAATAGAAGTAAACTGCAGTATGACATGAGAATTTGAGAAAATAATAACTTGGTATAGCTTATTTAAAAAGGTTGGCTTAAGCAAAAAAACTCAAAAAAACAAAACAAAACAAAAAAAAAAACCCATGGACACAGACCATGGACAATGGTATGGTAACTTCCAGAGGGAGAAGTTAAAATATACTTAAAACCAGTGCAATAGGCCCATATATAAAGGATATAAACTGCCCTGGCTGGTGTAGCTCAGTGGATTGAGTGCAGGACTGCAAACCAAAGGGTCGCCAGTTTGATTCCCAATCAGAGTACATACATGGGTTGCAGGCCAGGTCCCCAGTGTGGGCCATGTGAGAGGCCACCACACATTGATGTTTCTCTCCCTCTCTTTCTCCTTCCTTTCCCCTCTCTCTAAAAATAAATAAAATCTTTTTTAAAAAAAGAATATAAACCTTCTGGGAACTGCTGTGTACATTTTATAAAGCATCTACTATTTTTAATTGACATAGCTTTTGATTAAGGAAGTAGATGAGATATACTACAAACAAAATTTTAATAAAATTACATGTATAAAAACATTTCAGTGTACACTTCATGTTTTAAGTTCTATTCCAAAGTCAGTCACACAGTAAAGTACTGCCTTTCTCCTCTTTAATCTGTGACTGCTGGAAATTAATGTTTTCAAATCACTTTATAAGACTGATTTCAAAATCTATGTATTAACACAGACATCCTATTTCTCCATCATAGAGAGTAAATGTCTTGAGTAGACTCTAAGTTTTTGTCACACCCTTTCTAACAACCAACACACACGCACATCACCATCACAGTAAACAGTAAACACATCACCTCTTATTCCTAACATATGCTCATCAGTCACCCATCAAATTTTAAGTAATGTATATAAGTAGGACTCAATTATCATAAAATATTTGTAGCTCATAATATTATTTGAAGTTAATAAAATGATGAACTTCCTGTACTCCACGATCACTTTCATCTCCTTTTAGAGTTATCCATTATTTAATCAAATAACACATTTTTGGAAAGCCAGTAGTAGCATTTATTGCTCATTGTTCCTTAAGCACTGAAGTTCTCTGATTCCCTCCTGCACTTTTAGAGTGTATTTTTACCTTGGTTGTTAAATCGTGTTTTGGTAGATGGCTAATTAGGGGTTCTGAGAAGAAACAATAGTTCTTATATTCCCATTTCACTCACTATTTTTAGTGGACAAAAGAAGCAGTTATTGAGAAAAAGATGCAAAAATAACTCACAGTGATTCATCTTTATGGCTCCTTCAGTAATTGAAAGATACAACTCTTAATTACTATAACAATACCTCATTTCAGGTCAAAAATACCTCTTGAGAATCTGTTATATAAAACACCCTGCAATTATTCTTTTTCCTAATTCTCAGTGGTGAGCAAAGTCATAAAACCACAGTTATCACTCATCTGATTATTTTAATGGGACCACAGCAAAAACTATAAATAGGCCTTGAATAAAAATAATCCTCAAGTTGAATAAAAGATTTGGATATTAACAAGCTCATGTTGCCATTATTTTTATCTTTAGATAATGCTCTGAACTCAAGTAATAATACATCACATGACTATATAATAATATCTACAATTAATTAAATGGTCATCCTCCCCCAGACTTCTCTTACTAAGTAGAACTCCAGGGCTAGTTACATCAGCTATGCTCTTATCAGCACTTTCGATGTCCTCAGATTTTTCTTCCCCTCAACACCGCTAGAATTCTCCAGTCCTCTGCCTTCTCCACTACTTAAAAAGCAACTTCATGCCCTGGCAAGTATAGTTCACTGGATTAAGCGCAGGCTGTGAATCAAAGGGTCACCGGTTCAATTCCTGGTCAGAGCACATACCCAGATTACAGGCCAGGTCCCCAGTGGGGGTCACATGAGAGGCAACCACACATTAATGTTTCTCTCCCTTTCTCCCTCCCTTCCCCTAATTCTAAAAATATATAAGTAAAATTTAAAAAAATAACTTAAAAAAACCAGTTAACTTTGTTCTTTATTATTTTGACCACCAAGGACTTCTGAATGAAGCAAAACCAGAAAAGAGAAGAACTTCAAACTTGGTGAGAATACAAGTCTTCAGGTTTAAAAACTAAAGAATGCTAAAAACCCACCGGTAACAACATTTTGGATCTACAAGTAGGTAGCTACATTGGGCCATCCATTCATTAATTCACTATTGAGCACCTATATGCTAGATATTATGACAGACCTATATATGAATAAAAGCGTAACTATGTCCTCAAGTATCTTACAGTCCAGTACAGGGATAAAGACAAGTAACCCATGAAGTATAACAGCGTGGTACAGGTGCTCTGACCGATGAGGGAACCATAACTACGGAGGGGATCAGAAAAGACATCTCTCCTCTTCCAGGGTTCCTTTTCCCTTCCTTTGGGAAATAAACCCTCTCTCATTTTTTCCCAGTCTGAGCAAACATCAATCAAGGTGAGGCTGTGTTCTGGTCAGAGAGTTGGCTATTTATCACACTAATCAGATTCTCTCTTGCTAAAATTCGAATCTTGAGATGAATAATAAAATCAATTTAATAGCTTAGTGTGAATTAGCACCCCAATGCTGTAGGTACTACTCAGTGCTTATGTATATCAATTTATTTAGTCTTCATAACAGCTTGATAATGTAGGTACTATTACTATCTACATGTTGCAAATGAAGAAATGAAGGCACAAAAAAGTTAAGTAATTTTCCCAAGGTAATAAATGGAGTCAAGATTCAGACCAGGAGGTCTGGCCACTGAGTCCACACTATTAACCATTTCTGTTTAGCTGTGCTTTCTAAACAGTGTTTAAAATAATTCTTTCTGACAATAGTACTCTGAAGTGATTGCCGCTGCACCCATGCTTTATAACCTTGAGGAATTACATAAATCCTGGGCTCTCCAAGGCCTTGGATTTTATTTTAGTACCAGAGAGTAAAGCTCAGGCCTTAGCCTCAGAAAAATATCGAATATTTAGAATTGTCCAGGCTGATATGGGAAAAAGTGTGGAATGGAAAACTAGCAGCCCGTGTTTCACACAGGGATTAAAGAACAAACTATTTCTGTGGGGTTTTAAGCTCAGATAATTTGAGGGTCCTTTTATGAAAAAGAATACAGGATTGTGAATATAAATTTAGACATTTATTGAGGATAACAACAGAAGGCAAAACAAATTGATAACTTTTAAAAGATGATAAACACTAGAACCAGCATAAAGTACAGAAAAATAACACAATATTTTTATTAATTAACTGCCTGACAGGACCCTATTTTGGTTTTCCTTATAGATTTTGTCTTTATACTTTTTGATTGCCTCATCATAAACAATGATTTAGAAATATATTCATAGGGTGAATAGAAAGATTACCCAATTTTTATTTTAGCATGATTACTCAGAACAAATGTTTTTAACATTTTCATAAATTTTGCAATTTACAAAAGTTCTATTGTGAAATTTGGAGAAATCTGTCAAGTTTTTTTCATATGTTGAGCCTTTGAGTATGGAAGAATTTTCCACAGAATAGCTGTGGTATAAGGAATTCAAATAATATAATTTGCATTTGGTATTGGTTTCTTTCCTTTGCTTCACTCCTGTCCCCTGACCTGTTCCTGTTTTCAAACAGGAAAGAGCTCAAATTCTCATCATAGGGGAGGGGCAGAGACACGAAGAGGACAGGTAAATGGGGAGGTGAAATAGCAAGCCCTTCCTCAGGAAGTAGGGAAGGGACACGGTGGATTCCGTCATCCCTGGTTTTCTCCTGGACCCGGCTAAGAAAAGGGTATCAGTTAACCCGGACACGCCTGAAACCGCTGCTGTCCTGAAAATGTCAGCTAGCCATAGCCACAGCTGACAGCCTCTCCCAGGCATGCAAATACAGCAGCCTGGGTCAGGATGAATTTAGAGACATCTCACTGCAGGACTCCTGGCCAAACAGGAATTCCAGCCTCAACACACATTTAAATATTTGGGTGCTATGAAGCATACTATGGTGGGTTTTTTTTTTTTTTTCTATTTATGTAATAGACTTTGAGGGTGTTAGTCTGGAAATAACAGCATGTAGTTTTAGATTTGGCAGAACTGATGTCCTCTAAATGCACTGAAATTCAGTGTGCTAGCGCAGACAGCCACAGGTGATCCTGCAAAGTCTGGTAGACGTGCTAACACCAACGTATATGCGATGCTAGCCCATGCTAAATGACACTAAGAGGCCAGAAGTCATTTAGTACAAGAGAGAAAGGAATTTATAACTTGGAGAAGACATACTGCAGGCAATTTGTAATGTACATCTCATCTAAGCATATTGCTGACTGTGTCACTCAGTGGGGCCCAAAGGGGCTCTATTTTTCACTTAAATGTAAACAACAGGTTGGTAAGGAAAGTTCCAGAACTTTTTAATGTGACTTTTCTCTCCAGATCGAGAATGCTGGTGACAGGAACTTGCTCATGGGAATGAGAACAGAGATCCTCCGGGTGGCAGAAATACAAGGTGGCACTTAACTTCCACAGACAAGATGGATATGGCCGGCAGAGCACAGAGCGGACTCATCAAGTCTCCTAGAATGATCTGTCCCACAGGAGCTCTGACGGATTTATTCATCACAGGGCCTTTCGCTGTATATTGAAAGGCAACTTCCTAAGTTCTTGACTTGTGTAACAAAAACAGCAACAACAAAATAAGAGAATCTTTCTGATGGCTCAGTAACCAGACTAGAGCCAGCCGGCAGACTCAGGACCCACTAAATGAAGAGAGTCACGATCTCAAGTCTTTACTGTACAGCTTCCTGCAAGCCCTCGCACGGACCAGAACTGCACACAATGCATTAGCGAGAGAAAAATGCTTTGTGGGGATGAGGTGATGGATGGATTTTTAACCTAAGTCCACCTCACACTGTGACTACTCTGCCTTTGAACCCATCAGAAGTTATTTATATATTTTTTCCTGAGTGACTGATTGTCATGGATATGAGAACAGCAACTTTCAGAATTTTTATTGCTTGACATATGGAATAACTTTTTATTTGGCAGAAGGACAAAATAAAACACTAGAACTTTGAAAAAATCATAGATTCATGCTAGTATCAATGATCCCAACATTGCAAGGCAATTAATTTCTATCACATCTCTGCTCAACTTAAGCCAATATAAAAGATGGATGGGATGTGCAGAACAGCGAAAAATTAAAATGAAGTAATGGCTTCATCAGAGTTGTTATTCCAGAAGAAGTCTTTTCACTGAGGTACCATTTTTTGCCATGTATAATGCATCCCCATGTTTGTGGCCCAAACTTTCAGAAAAAATATTTTAATTTTTTAACTCAAATATTTATTTATTTATATTTAAAAAACAATTATTATATTCCAGAATATTATTTTGCATACAGATATCATTATGCTTTCTAGAGTTACACTTTTAATGTATAAGCATACATAACAGAATGAAAAACATTGCTATAGGTATGGAATTAGTACTACCCAATTATAATATGCATCCTTATTTTTCCCTCAAAAATTTGGGCAAAAACATGTATATTATACATGACAAAATACAGTATATTAGTAAATATTTTGGTACTTGGCATGCATCTATCCATCTGGAAAATGCTATTTTCTTAATGCTTATCAAGAGAAAACTCAAGAAGCAGTTTGCATGTACTTGACAAAAATAACAGAACTCTCTTACTGTCTTGCATATCAGCTCCTGCTCTGTGGGATACCAGCGACCATGAAACTTGAGCTGTTGCTTATCATGAACTAAATGCTAAATAATTAATTTGCCCATATTTTTAGTGGTGTCCAGCAATACACTGTCACTGAGTAGAAGTGTTGAATGTAGATTAGTTCAGTTAGGCCTGAAGATCCAGGTAAATTCAGTAAGTGCATCATGACTTCCCTGTTATACTTACTTTTCACAGTGCTCTTTTTCTATTTTAGCCTGTTTACTTAGCTCATATCAAGTCCCACATTACGAGTTGACTATGGGTAGGAAAAAAAGTCAAGCTTCTTTTCCTATTATTCGACATAATGCACTAACATTTATTCCTATAGCACTGAGTTCAGCTAGGCATATCTCTTTAAGATGGTAGAATTCCCTGGCCAGGTAGCTCAGGTGGTTAGAGCATTGTCCGAATACACCAAGGTTGTGGATTCAATCCCTGGTGAGGGTATATACAAGAATCAACCAATGAGTGCATAAATAAGATGAACAACAGAACAATGTTTCTCTCTCTCTCTCTCTCTCTCTCTCTCTCTCTCTCTCTCTCTCTCTCTCTCTCTCTCTCCAGTGTTTCTTTCTCTCTCTGTTCCTCCCACCTTCCTGTCCTCCTTCCTTCCTCTGTCTCTAAAATCAAGAAATAAATAATGTTTTTTTTTTTTTTTAAGATGGCATAGAACACACCCAATGAGAAAAACATTAAGCAAGGCATTTCTTTATCTCTGATCTAGAGATGAAAAATTGCCCAGGTAGTCAGGGAATTAGAAAATGGTGACAAGGGAATTTAATTTTATACTGGGAAATAATTTAATGTATTGAAAACTGAAAGATATTTATACTTATTTATTTTAAATCAAGAGAAATTGAACTTTATCATGAACTTCTCTTTTTTGCTTTCCCCCTAAGTTCCAGGCAGCAAAATAACTCATCAAAAAAGATAATTTATTTCCACATAATTACACCTATATTCCCTCCATCTTATCCTAGTTCATTCTGTTGATTTAATCTTAGCATTATATTTGCATCTCAAGAACATGAATTTCTTGAGGAATACACAATTATTTTATTGTATAGTCAGATATGAATAACTAAATTAATTACAGCTGAGATCGTTAAGAAAATGTTTTATGACTTTAACCATACCTTTTTAATCTGTCAGAGATATCAGCAATAAACACAAATTGCTAGATTCCTCTGAATTCAATCTTGACAAGATGTTCTCTGAACAAACATGCTATTGATTTTTGAAGGGAAAAACTAATCTTTATGTCTTTAATTTAATTCCTAGGTGGTAGAGCATCCTGAGGTCCTGTTATCTGACAGCTCAGAGAACTGGGTATTCTTGACAGGCAAAAGCACTACGGGCATTCTATCTCACTAGGATGTTCTTTCAGCCAAACAAGGGCCGGATGCTACATTTAGATGGTGAATGTTCAGTTCCTTCCTTGGAGCATAATGCAGCATTCTACTAGGTAACAGAACTATTTTTTTCCCCTTTCCCCTTCATGTGCTTCAAACCTGCTCTAACTACCCAGGGCTCTTTGAAGTCAAAGGAAGCTCTGAACCCAGAGAAACTCTGATGTCTGGGGCAGAGTCTCTCAAGATAAATGAGACAAACAGAAAGGAATGTTAGGAGAAAAAGAGAGCGGTATCTTGCACCATGTTGACACCTTAGGGGCTGAGAGGATCTTGCACAAATATCAAGTCATGACTGGTAGAAAAAGAACAGAGTAAATATATGATATGAAGGCGTTCCTACATTTGAACTCTCTCTAGACCAGGAAGTGAAAGTTCATATAGCAGTGTAACAATTATTCTGTCTTGATGGGAGATGCCAACTCGGAGTCAGGTAATTAGGAGTCATAAGTCATAAAACCTAACGTTGGACTTGTCACTTATTTTGGTCTTCTCATCCTGATAGGATATTAGAAAGATTAGTTTTGTTTACATTTTTGCCTTTAATGATGCTCTGTCCCAGGAATATTAACATTTGTAATGCTAGTGAATTGATCCTATTATGATATGTAAGTTAATTTAAATTAAATTTATTAAAATTACATTGCTGCATACTAACCTAAATGCTTCTACTCCATTACTGCTTAAATCTGTGGTATCTCTGCAATGTTTCCATGCAAAGTAAGAAAATTCAAAAGCTAAGGTTAATACTTATAGCTAACAAACATGGGCTATGTTTTTTCTATTGATCTATCGATGCCTGGAAAGAAAAAGTCATACAATATAATTTATTCTCATTTAGGGTACTTTATCAAGCTAGAATGGAATATAACGGTCATGAATTTATAACTAAAATATTAAATATGTAAACTATCTCACATTTGTATTATATTTTCTTTCAAATATGAAAGGTTTAAATCATTATTAACACAGATATACTTCACACATACCAAGCCAACTTACTCACTCAAATGTGTTTACACAGCCTTAAACTCCCTAAATTAACCAGCAAAAAAACTAAAAATATTGCTATTAGAATGAGAACATGAGATTTAACCTGCTAAGAGAAAATGACTAAGGGCTTCCTGTAATGTGAATTCAGATGGGATGTAGTTTGTTACTGATTTTTAAAAAAATTCTGTTTTAACATCTCCCTGTACACAACATTGTTTCATGAATTCAGAGAAGGTATTGACCAGCTCATCTATTTTCACCACTACTCTCCCTAAATTTCAAAATGCCAAGGAGGAAAATAATTACACACAGAGAGACTTAATATTGTAACCTCCAGGTTATTTCTACCCAGTTTGAAAGCTTTATTGTTTTCTATGGGAAAAACTAAATGTAAAGCTACGTATGTGGGTTTTAGTGAATCTATTATTGATCTTGCACAGATCACTTAGCCTGCATGTAACCAATGGAGGAATGATGATGAATACAGTGGGTCCCAAACTTCGCTGAACAACAGAATCACCCGAGGAGCTTTTCAGACATCCCAGGTTACTCCCTAGCCAGGGATCAGTAGGTTTAAAAATTCTCAGATGAGTCCAGTGTGCAGCAAATTCTGGAGCCACTCACTAAATTAATTAATACTTTCACAGAGCTGCTTTTAATATTTAAAAATGAAGGGGCCTTTATATTACATAGTACTTTACAAAGTGATATAAAATATTATCCGTAAACTAAATACACTGCTGTAAAAAAATACAATGTTTTAGGAAGTTTAATCTTCTGCTTGGATGTCAGTTCAGTAACTGTAAAGAAAGTATACATAAATTATCAGTTTTAGTCTGTTTGCCAGCATTGCAGAAAGTTTAACAGTTGTGTTTTATTTTAAGCTGAATTCAACATTATTTTAACCTTATTTTTTATTACCGTTTTACCCTCTTTCTCTATTAAAAATTATGAAAAATATTGTCTATCTACTTTCCTTCAAAATATATCAAACATCACACTTTTATTACATTTTTACAATAAAAATAAATAAATATTAGAACTATGTGCAGAAAAGAAACCTAAGCTTTCTTAAAGAAAATAATTTGTCCCCTGTCACTTAATTCAACACTACTACCTATTGAAACAAACAAAAAATTACACACTCCAGACATTTTGTCCCAACATTCTGCTATAATGATCTACTTGGAAACAAATAGCTATTCAGTAAATCTCTCTTGGATGGATTTTTTTTTTCATTACCTGATGACATATATTATTTTCTCTGCTAAATTTGTAATCAGTACATCAGATTCAGCCAGTTTATACACAGCACCTGTTTGGATTAACACCATCAATGACTATAAGCTTTTATGTAATTAGACTTAGCAAAAAGAGTATGTAATTTATATAATTAGAGGGCAAATAACATGTTACCTAATTAAAAAGCACTGTGTGTGCTTTATTGTTAATAGAGACAGTAATACATTTATTCTCAATAAAATCCTGAAATTGAATGTCGTTCATAAGCAGTCACAAGTATAATCCACCTCCTAATAGTTATTCTGCCTGCAGATCTTTTACCTTGGTGGGCTTATTAGCATCCATACTCTCTTTGAATTTCTCCTGAACAGTTTCTGCAAGTTGACAGAGCAAGGCACCATTGTCCAATTTCTCCATAAAGGTTTCTGCTGTAATCTCCTTCCCTGAAATAACAAAAAGAAGCATTAGAAAAGTATAACCATTCCCCAACACAAATGTGGCATTCATGTCAACACCGTTGACCCAGTTTTTTACCATGAAAACTTCTACTCCAGGTGAATTGCATGTCTGGGACAGGAACTCACTGGAAAGAATTGTTTCTTTGGAATTTTACGCTTTCCATGGGTAGCAATAATCTCAACATTTTACATTTAATAATGTAGCTTCAACTGCATCTATGTTCTATTTCACATTAAAAGTGACAAAGTGATCTTCTGGGTGAAAGAGTCCCACCATTCAGTAATCAAGCAGTCAGTGAAACTCAAAGAACCAGCTTCACCCACGATTGCACAATTTAGTGTCTGAGGTTTGTTCAGTTCTCATCCTCGGTGACCCATTCGATTACTTCAGCCTGCAAGCCAAGAGCATGAAGCAGAACTTGTATTGTGTGTTATGTCTGTGTCTTTGGTAAGAACGCCATCGCTCTGTTCTTTAATTTGAAATAGAGCCACAGTATATCAAAAATCAACCACTGTTAGTGAGTTTAATAGCATGGCCAGTGCTTACAGCCACATGTCCAAATTCCGTTGAATGTGTGTTCCTGATTAGGATAATAGAGGTAAACTCAATGCCACTGACAAATGCTCTGTAAAGAAACACTCCCTCTCCAGCCATCCCCTTCCTGCCGCAGTCCTTGAACTGTGGAATTATCAGATCAGACCTCTGCTTTTCTCTCTCCCCTCACAACCACTCACAGCTTCCTCTGCTGCTCTTATGAACAAGATCCACAATTGTTCATCCTGACATTTAACTGCTTAACCGTTATTTTTCTTCTTTCTCATATGGTCCCAAAGCATATTTTCTTTTTTTTTCTTTTATAACAGCTTTCTTGTGATATAATTCACATACCTTACAATTCATTCATTCAAAGTGAAAAATTCAATGGCTTTTAGTACACTATAGTCACAGAGTTGTGCAATCAACACCACAACCAACTTTCGAACAATTTTATAACACCCTAAGAAGCCCTGTACCCTTTAACAGTCACTTCTGATGGCCCCATTCCACCAGCCCCTGTAAAACCACTACTTATATGCTCCCTCAAACTCATCCCCCCAAA
Source organism: Glossophaga mutica (assembly GCA_039655065.1). Classification (NCBI taxonomy): domain Eukaryota; kingdom Metazoa; phylum Chordata; class Mammalia; order Chiroptera; family Phyllostomidae; genus Glossophaga; species Glossophaga mutica. The sequence goes on from CM077308.1 coordinate 30,511,105, forward strand.
GCTCTCTCCTGCTCCTGGTTCTGTAATTCTCTAAGTTTCACAATATTTTCTTTTCCTGTTGTAATTTCCTATAACTTATTAGTGGCAAATCCTGTAGATTCATGCTTCTACTTTTTTTTTTTAAGATTTTACTTATTTATTTTTAGAGAGAGGGGAAGGGAAGGAGAAAGAGAGGGAGAGAAACATCAATGTGTGCTTGCCTCTCATACCCCCTCACCTGGGGACCTGGCCCACAACCCAGGCACATGCCCTGAGTGGGAATCAAGCCAGTGACCCTTTGGTTCACAGGCTGGCACTCAATCCACTGAGCCACACCAGTCAGGACATGTTTCTTATACCGTAATTTTAATTAAAAAACTTCCTGATCTGATACCCAAACCTCTAGCAACAAGAGCAATGGCTATTCCTGGAATCTTCAACTTTTTTGTCCAATACATATTACACTCATTGCTAAAACTATTATTGCTAAGTACCACCCTCACTGGGTCATTCTTCATCTTTAGGAATAGTCCCTTATCTTCTCTTTACTTAAAAGATGACACGTATCAACTTTAACCCAATACCCAAACACCTCCCTAAATCTGCTAATCTAACTTTCTAATCTAACGTCCTGACACCCTGCCCCCTGGTCTGCACCCTGCCTTCATGGTTCCATTAGCAGACCTTCCAGCTCCCACTGTCATGCCTTTGTTCCGGGCATAGCCCCTGCCTGCAGTGTCTTACCTTCTATCTGTCTGGCCAAGTGCCAGCTGTCCTTTAATCAGAAATCCACAAAAAGTGGATTCCCAGTGCACACTGACCTCTTTTCTGTATGGTTATCATCATCGATATCACTCACATTGGCATTACCAAACTGCTGAAGCTAGTAACATGTTTAGTATAAAGTTATTGCCCCTCAATACCCTGTTAACCTCTGGAGGTGTATTTGTGTGTGTGTTAGCCTATGAAGGCAAGCATAATGTTATTCACATAGCAGGCACCTAGTTAATGTGTTCAGAGAGCATGTGAATTAACAAATGAAGAAATAAACTACTGGAAAACTTTGAGGAAACATTGGGTATTATTTTTTGTGAAAAGTGGTTTAGGCAAAATAAAATGAGGTATTTTTAAGTTTTATATTTCAACTCTCATTGAATTAACTTTTATCTTAAATGCATGAGCTCAAGTCCATGAACAGTTAAACACAACCCAAAAGGAACAATAGATAAACTACTGGCTTAAAGTTAAATACACAATACCTAATATATTTGGGTTTCAAGAAACATCTGTTTGAAAAAAATGTTTTCTGTTTTTGGGGAAGAGTAGGTAAAAAAAAGAAAAGAGAATTACTCTTTTGTAAATGTTCTTTTTTTCCCTACTGGATAGTTCACATTTCAGCCCCCCAGTTAGGATAATGACTTCTGCAGGTGGCAAAACATCAGTAGCTCTCAGTTCTCAGCACAGACATAGCCTGTTCAGAACTATTATTTCAACACTGTATGCAGCTCAACTCAGCTCAGGAATGAAACTCATAGTCTCAAGATGCAAAGAGCCAACACAACCGAATCTGTATCACTCGTTCACCATATTGGTGCACGTTTTCTAACACATGAAAGTTATTTTGCAAACAAGAATGAAGACTAAATATTAGGAACATTTTCAGAATTAACAATTAAATCTCAACTTAAAAAGATAAACATTTAAAAAATTGTTGAATATGCCCTGGCTGGTGTAGCTCAGTGGATTGAGCGCGGGCCTGCGAACCGAAGGATCGCGGTTCGATTCCCAGTCAGGGCACATGCCTGGGTTGCCAGGCCAGTTCCCGGCAGGGGACATACAAGAGGCAACCGCACATTGATGTTTCTCTCCCTCTCTCCTTCCCTTCCCCTCTAAAGATAAATAAATAAAATCTAAAAAAAAAAAGAAAAAAATATTTTAAAAAAATTGTTGAATATGTGTGTTTGTATATATATATTAGTTTTAAGATTTTCCTCATTTGCATAAGGTCTTCAGGTATTCTTATTTCATTAAGTTCCATGGCAATTTAAGATTCTACTCATAATGTTGACAAGATAATTATAATATTTACAAGAATTTATAAATTATAAAAGAAAATGTCTTTCATTTGGAAGTTATCAATTTCCCAGAAGGCATGATTTTTATTTTTATGCATTGTATCTGAAATTTTTTAGTTATCCTGATTTTCATGAATCCTTGAAGAATGAATTTACATTGAACATCTGTATCTAATGAAAAATATATTAGGTGTCAGCTTTCAATTCTGTATATTTTATAGCTCCAAAAGGTGAGATTTTTTTTTTTTTTTGGCTAAAACAGGCACTGTTACATACTTTATAGTTGAAGTGTGCTGCCTCAAATGAAGGAAAAATGCAAGACGGAGAAGTAGTTTTAAAAACCTTCACATGTAATGTATTTTCCATCCAAAGATTAAGAATCATAAGATACACATTAAGTACACATTTTAAATGTACTATATAATTGTAAGAAATCAGGTATAATCCTTGTACAGCATAATATATTATCTCATTCTTATTGCATTAATATTACCAAAAGTATAAAAAAAAAACAGAACATAAAGTTAGCTGAATTGAACTATGACATATCCATTACAACAGGCTGTGAGGAACTAATTACAGTTTCTCAAGTAAGTATTATACAAAGCTAAATATCTTTCTTAGGCAGAAGTAGATATTTATCTTGTGTAGCTGGTTTGAGACAGTAGCTTGTAAATACTAGAAGCAGGAGGATTCTTATAACATAGAATCATTTCCTCCCCAGCCCCATCCTTCCATGTTGGAATGTTGGGGGAAAGACAGGGCAATGAGCAGATAATTTAAATCTTAAGCGCTGACCCACACTGGGTTGTACAGACTGTTGACCTGAAGGTTAACCTAAAATAGCCTAGTCTAGGGGTATTGTCTTCACTTCCTGAGTTTGTAACTGTAGACTTTGAACTTTATACCATCAGTTCAGCCATGACTGACAACCGTCCAGTAGACGCAGCTTTTGGTTAAAAATTGTGGTTAGTCACTTCCTATTAAAATATTAGGGCACAATAATATGAAATAAACCTCTGTCAGGTAACTAAAAATCAATATGCATGCTTGTACACATCAGTGGATTCCTCCCAGAAATACATGCTTGCCATAATTTCCATTAAGATTAAGTATCAACCTACAGTGTTTTAGAATAGAGCCACCATCAGAAAAAAGAAGCCCTTTTATTTTACACTTTGCTGAGGAAGAATGTTTTCCTCCCAGTAAGTTTGTAGTACTAAACTCAGATTCCTAGAGACAGGATAGCATTTAATAATGATATTTAACATTTGAGTTCTTACTGTATGTCAGGCACTTTACATGTATTCATGGTTTTAATATTCTCACAAAACTATGATGTCAGGTGCCCCCATTATACCCATTTTATAGTTGATGAAACTGAGGTGCTTAGATTAAGTAACTTGCCTAAGGTCACACAGTGAATCTGGCTCTTTAAACCATGATGGCTAGGTTTAGAGTTTATGCTCTTCGTTACCCTGCTTGACTACTTACATAAGTTATCTGCTGAATACATAAATGACTATTTCCCATTACAGTTCACTCTCCCTAATTCAGTTGTCTCTTGTTCTGTAGAAACTTCACAGAAAGCCCTTCAGGCAAAAAGAAACAAACAAAAAAACAAAAACAGCATAGAGCTGACGATAATGATAGAGTGTTGAAAAATGAATAGCAGTTCACCTTGGAAACTGGAGAATGCCTGAGAATGTCATTCAGGCATGTTCTGATAGGTGACCTGATTTACTGCAGAAGAAAACTGGCATATTTTATCTCCACAGGTGAACCAGATAGGATCAACCTCTATTTGAAACTCCATTGCACCTTTTAATCTCAGTATGTTTCTCTAATTAGAGAATTCATCTGCTATCTTGGCTTGAATTACTCAAGTGTTTTGAGACTGAAATTTGAAGGTCGTGAGGTAGAAAATGATTCATTCTATCCGAAACCTTAGATCATCATCTGTACCGCAGTGATTCCCCACTCTCTACCCTGTGTTTATATCGAGACAAGACAAAGCTGGTTCTGTTGGGAAAAGCAGGTAAAAAAAAATGGGCAGTAACTTTTCTGAAAGATGTCCGTTTGTGAACATGAACATGAACTTGATTCTTTAAACTTTTGAAGTAGCAACAGATACCACCTTTTCTAAGGAATTTTTACTGACTATATCAGGAACGTAGGAGCTCAACAGAATATGGGTCTGGTAAAAGGGCTTTAAGAAAAAAGAAAAGAAAGCTGTTCAAAACTTGGTAGACAGTACCAACTCTAATAAGTACATGGTTAACTTTTTAATGCTGAAAATAGGTTATTTTTATAAATAACTGATAAAAGAAAATTACTTATTGATCATATTAAGCATATAACAACTGACTTTCTAGTGGAAAGTCAGAGAAAGGAAAAGTCACCATAACATCAATTTTCATAATGCATTTCTAAATGGAAGTAAAATCAATTAAGCAAAACTTGATTTGTAATATATTTATGATTTACTCAGAGTCCCTGTAGGTATTCAAACACATATGCCTATAACTAAAGATCTACAATATATAAGAACAATGTCAATTTCTTTGCTACTTAAATATTTGTTCAAAAACATATTCCCATATGATTTCATATAGTGTTGTTAAACAAATACTAATTAAAGATAAAGGTAAATCATCATTTTCAAATGATTAATGCACACAAGTGAAATAAACAATCTGAGAACATTTCAAAGCTAAGCCAATAACAATTTTCAATAGTCCATCAATAATCATTAAATTTGGAAAATGTGTCTAATCTATTTGAATAGTGATTTTTTGCAATAACCTGGGACTGCTAATTTTAAAAACATGTTGTTTAGGGAGGAAAGTGGTGGGAGGGAAATGAAAACAACTATACTTGAATGACATAAAAAAATGAAAACGTAAATAAAAAATGTTGTTTACTCAAAGTGATAATTAAGTTTTCCCCAAGATTTGTTTGTATAATATTTGACATTGGAACATGTCCTAAGGACATAGATCAATAACAAATGGGAAACAGCTAGTTTGTGAACAAAAATCACAAAACAGAAGGTCCAAAGTAAAAATGGAATGTGTATATTTAATGTACAATAGGGGACAATGGCCAAGTATCTGTTTTATAGGGAAGAATGAAGGGAAATTCAGGATTCTTTTGCTGCCCTTTTCTTAATGTTGGTCATAAAACTGCTGCAGGGTGCCAGCTGTTGAAAAACATACTACACATACTATAAAAGTACTTTCAATTAGATCAGCTGATATTTCCAAAGACATGTGAGTGGTCAATAAATATTACATGATGTCCTTATGAATGACATCATTGGTGTGCTATCCCATAAAGAAATCCCGACAACCATAACTACTTACTCATCTTAGCTAACTTCTCACAGCATAGCTGTCATTTTATTATACTTCTATTTGTAAATTTTAGATAGTCTAAAAATTATCTACTGCTACTCTAATTCTATGCATAAGAATCTAAAGTGGTATGTATTGGTGTTACTGATTAAGTTTCATGTACCTGAAAATTACATTATACCTCTATATGTGACGTGAATGCAAATATTGATCAAGGAACCAATGAAGCAATTTTCTTCTCCATAAATTAATTTTTTAATCAGTATTTTTTAATTGTTGATATTGTACAGTTTTCTGTCTTTTACCCCACCCCCAGCCCACCACCCCAGCCCTCCCCACCTTCCTCCCATTTCCACCCCCCATAGTTTTTGTCCATGAGTCCTTTATACTTGTTGCTCTAATCCATAAATTAATTTTTATCCACCAAAAACTTCTAAATCCAAACTGAGTGTTCTTTAAGTAACTACATCTTTCAATTTATTCTATATGAAGGAGCAGAAATATCTGAATTTAGACTATCATAACACTTCTTTTGAAAGACATAAAAAATGTTACATTTTAATCAAGTATTACTAAAAAGAAGTAGTAAACCTTTCCACAAGTAAGGTCCACATCATAGTGGTAAAATCTAGTTAAAAGATTTAATGTAGAATATGAATTTTAACCTCACCAAAAAAAACAGATACTTTATATAAAGACAGCATCCACTTTGGAACTGCTTTCACAGTAGTTCTAACTTTCAAGTAGATACAAAGCAAGGATTGAAAGAGAGCTACATAATATAAATTTGAAAATATCTCTGAGGTGATAAAATGGCCAGCAATAAACAGTTTTAAAGTGTCCTTTACTGACTTCATTTCTAAAATATACAAATTCTAAATGTACCTAATATATGAAACAAAAATGTCTTCCAACACAGCCACACATTTTTTCTCCCCTCTACATCACTATTCCAGTATATAACATACTTTCTCATCTCCAAATGTTTTGCCACTTTCAAATAATGTCAAGTTATTGTTCTACTCTTTAAGTTACCATAAAGATATTCGCTTGAAGTCTATTATCTATCTACTTTTATGAATTTAAGTTAACACAAGGTAGTATTTTACAATATCTTGAAATTCTTTTAAGATTCTTTTTCTCAGAAAAATCTCTCAAGCCATCAGTTGCATTTGTGTTACCAACTGCTAGCATTAAAAAAACATTCGTCTATTCTTTAAAAAAAAATTATTCATTTATGCAAATTATTTTCTCCTTATTTATGCATATTGATGATCTCAAACTGGGTTTCAAGAGATGGATTTCTTGGAAACTGAGACTTTTGGAACTGGAAAGGACATTAGAGATCATCTACTCCAACCCCTTCATTTTATGGTTGAGGACACGGAGCCCAGAAAAGATAGCTGACTGACTTTGGGCAAGTTTCCTACTGAGAGGCAGAGCCAGAACCAGAAGCCAGGTCTCCTGACGTCCTGTTAGGAGCCAGGTCTCCTGACTCTTATTCCAAGGATCTTTCCATTACACACACAGTGACTCTCTATTCTTTGAGATTGTCTTGGGCTGCTCACACTGATCAAGCTGCTTTGTAAGTGATCACATTCACCAAATAAAATGCCTTTGATGACAAGTCATGGGACCTTGGAACGTCCCTGTATAATCAGGCTATACTCTAATTAATCACCATCTCCTGTGTCTAGAACCTCAGAGTTCCTCCCTGATCATACTATCAATTATAAAGTTCCTTAACACGGTCTTCTAAGCAGTGTACAATCTAACACCTGCAAGTGTCATTAAACTCTCCTCTTGATCTGCACGTTTGACACTAGCCTTCATTCAGCTCTTCCCAGGTACCAAACTCCTTTCTGTCTCAGCACATGACAGTCCCTCTACCCAGGCTCTTCTCTCGTGCTTCACCCGGCTAGAGATTAATCATTCTTCAGTCCTCCAATGAAACACATATAAGACCCCCAAGTTCTGCAATCCTTTGCCCCACGACCACCTCCCAGTTTTTACACTCTTATTTCAACCTGTATCTTTTAGTGTTAATAACAAGCGCAATTAATGAATTATGTATTCAATTGCTTATTTAATGTTTCACTATCAACATCTCTAAGAACATGCATTATGCCTATATTTAATCACCACCTACCCACCAGTACTTAAACTGTGTCTGGAACACAAAAATACAATAGTTCATATTCACTACAGCTAGTTGATTACTATGCAACAAACCTTATTCTAAAAGTGATCATCTCATTCAAATTCCCAACAATCCTATGAGGTTGGTACTAGTATTTCACCTACGTTGCAGATGAAAAAGTAGAGGCACAGTATATTTAGACACTTGCCCCGTATCATACAGAGTGAATAAGAATGAGAATTGAGATTTGAATTCAAGCATCCTGATTCCAGTGTCTATATTTTTAAACTACTACTTTATACTTCTGCACACACAAATATTTGTTCAATAAACTTACCCACAAAATCAAATTAAGAGTAGCACTGAACTATATAATTAAAATAGCAATAACATATATAGTGCTCACAAAATGTCAGGGCACTTTCTAAGTAGTGCACATAATCCCACTGCAACCCTACAAAGTAGGCTCTGCTATTACTTCCACTTCACAGATAAGGAAACTGAGGCCCAGAGAGGTTAAGTAATTTGCCCTATTATCATGTTGCTAGAAAGTCGCAGTTCTGGGGTTCAAACACAGGCAGTCTACATCAAGTCTGTTCTCTTAACGTCTATTCTGCACTGCATACTTGTGATGGCCCATATCTAAAGACAGCTCAAAGTTAATAGTAAGTTATTAGTGCAACAATCATTAGTGACTCTCAGAAGGACAGAAATAAAGAGAGGAAATCCACTTGGTTAGGTTAAGTTGACTCCCTCTACGTGATGGAGATAAAAGTTCCTCCTTTGCATGGGTGAATTGCAAAAGGGGGTAGCCTCTTCCTTCTAATGGACACGGCTCCTGGAGTCCTGGGGAAGGGTCTCCTGGACTGTCTCTGCAGCTCTGCCCTCACCCTCTGGCTGGGCACCCTTGTGGAAGACATAACATGCAGCATACTCGCATGCTGTAGCCCTAGTTAGACTGCACAGAATGGTCCAAATACTGCACACATGGTGGGAAAAGAAACCATCCTAACCCTAACATAAAGGCAAAAAACAGAAAAGTAAAAACCCATGAAAAATCCAGAGCCATGGTAAGCAAAAGGAAAATCTTGCTAAAACATGCTAAAGTCTTTCCAAACCTTGCTGAGATTTCAGGTGGACAGGGTGCTTCTTACTGAGCTCTTTAGATTCCTCAGCTAGAAAGTACGAATAAAAACACCGACCTTGAATGATTCTTTAAGTAATAAAATAATGTTGGCAAAGTTCCTTCTGCAAATGATAAAGGACCATTTAAATTATATGTTTACTCAATATTCAAACCTACTATCTTATATATTGATAAGGGTCCTTCCCTCGGATCATGAATCAAGTGTCTTCCCTGTAAAAAACTATTGGTGAAAACAGTGTTTCTATATATAATGATCCTTTAAATGCACATGGTTAAAATGTTATCCTATGACTATGCCTGCACAATAGAAATTTAAAAAGAGACAGCTTTAGCATGAAGTAGCATTTTTCTCAGAGATGGTACTTTCAGAAGAATACCTAAAAACAAAAGTGAAATGAAAAGAAAAATTTTAGTTCAAGGTTGGGTGATTCTAGTCAGCTCATTTGGACAAAGGAGAGCTACGTTTATTCTAGAGTTTGGGTATTCAGCAGTTTCAGAAGGTCTGCTGTAAAAGTAGGGCAAAGCACTCTAGTTTTAGAAGTCAGATTTCACAGACTATGGCCTGTGTGCAATGACCAAAGAATAAGTTGGATTCGTCAGTGGCATAAAAGAAAAGTAAAAACTAAATCAGATCAGCATATAGATGAAATAAGCAATTTGACCACATATCAATGCAGGATACTGGAATGACTAAGCACAGTTGATGTGAGAGACATTGAGAAAGTCATTTAAATTTTCCACATGCTTCAGGTTTCCCAGATGCAATACCCAAATAATGAAATCTTTCTTTCCAAGGTGCTATCTATCACATGCTTAGGGGAAGGACACTATAGGAGGAAAAAAAATAAAAAAGCTGTTATCTTTGCTCCCAAAACGAGATCTTATAACCTTACCTAATAGATTGGTTAACCACAAGGCCAGATCTTCTTTCATCGGTAGCAAATTAGCTTCATGTCTGCTGGCCAGCCACTGGCTATACTGATGCATATCAGAGAGGCCAGGTCCACTGCGTACCTTTGGGCTCAGAGCAGTGCACATTATTTATCCACTTGTAATACCTGTTTTGGAAACAAAAGAGTAATTGCTTTTTATTCAGACTTTCTTATTAAAATCTTGGTGCCAATGACAAAGGAAGGAACAAGATCCATGGAAATGTTGATGACAGGTCAGCTTATTAATGATTAATAATAAGCTGGAAACACTGCTATCTTTACTGGTCCTGTCACAGTTAACCAGTCACTTGGTAGAAAATAGCAGCAATCAAAGGTCAGAGAAGAATCAAACAGTAAGTGCTAAGCTTGTGGAAAACATCACATTTAAAAAGAGTCAGTTTCTAAAACAAGAAACTCTACTTATTCAAAAGCAAGCAAAGTTGTTGATTAAAATTTTAGTATCCGAATTGTAAACTCACATTGTTTGCATTAGTTTTTAAAACTGTAGATTGCTACAGAACTTTAGGACCCAATGCTAGCAGTGACAGTATCTGCACAATTCATTATACACATATGGTCACTGCCCTTAAAATCACTTCCTATAGGATAAAGCACAATACTTGTTTTTTTGCGGATGACTGAGCAATCATGGATTCACAATTCAGACAAATGGGTGGGAGACAGGGTAGGAGGTGCTTTCAAAGAGTCCTTACTATATTTATCTTGTACTACAGTTAATGAAAACAAAAACCGGAGACAGTCAGTGACTTAACCAAGAATGTACAGCTAGATCACGGCACAGTCAGGTTCAAATCTGGGTCTTCGTGCTTTTTCCTGAATGACACATTTTACAAAATAGATTCCTCAGGAAATCACAGTATAACCCAAGAATAACACCATCATTCTAACAATTACTGCTGCAAGTTTTTCTTTTGTCTCACTTTGTACCTTTTCACTTTATGGGTTTCTCATCCTGCGTTTTGTTTGCAATCATCTTTCCCATAGAAATGATTCAATATCTTACATCTACAGCCCTGGTTGAGTAGCTCAGTTGGTTAGAGTATCATCCCATACGCGGGTTCAATTCCTGGTCAGGGCACATACCTAGGTTACGGGTTTGGGGACGCATGCGGGATGCAACCGATAATTCTCTCTCTCTCTCTCTCTCTTTCTCTCTCATCATTAAAACAAAATCTTGGGTAAGGATTTAAAAAAAAAATGTTACCTTACATCTACAAAATAAAAGTTGATATCATTAACCTGGTCACCTTATGGGTATCACGGTCCCCCTAGGTGGGTTATAGAACAGTTGAATATATACCTGGCCTTGAACATAGCACTTTCGTGTGCATTGCTTATAGGACCTAAGACTATAGAAGTAACACTGAAGCAGCTAAAGTAAAAAACTCATGAGTTTAACAATGTATAGGACTCTGTTATGTACACCAATGGTGCATATGAAATAACTAAATGCATTTCAGTATTACTGAACAAAAATAAAAACACAACTGGCAAGACGTAAGATTCATATGATATAATGGGGCTTACAGCTATATTTCAATAATTGTGGTATCTTTCAGTTATCAATATAAGCGCATATACACTCTTGTCAGCTCTGAAATTTTAAATAAGTCTAATTCTTTTATCATATGATAACTTTCTTCTTTTAAAGAATGCCTTTTAAAACATAAAAAGATATTGGTGTTCAGAAAAATGCAAAATGTGACCATCTCCCACTCTGCTGTAGTATCAAAAAGGGCAGCTAGAGTGTAAACACCTAAAAGGTGTCATAAACATGTAACTTAAAAAGCACAGATAATTGCATTTCTGAACACTATGCTTTGGAGTAATTTTTTTTTTTTTGCAAAAGAATTACCACAAATTTTCTTTGAAAAGATTTTTTATAAATCTAACTATCTCTAGTGAACCAGCGCAAACAGTGCTAATATTCCTTGTCATATGTCACTAAATTATCATTATAGGAACCAGAACATTGCCATCACCTATTTTTTTCTAGTTAATTGTCACATTATTCAGACAAAGTCCTAAGATTTTCTCCAAATCTTGTCATCATACATAAGACACCTAAAACATTTTTGCCCCAGTTCTTTTAAAAATAGGTCTAGTCACAGGAAAACAAAACATCTCCTTGTAACTGGTTAGCATTCCTATAGGCTAGCCAGCCTCAGAACCAACATTTAAGTAATATTACATTTAAGCACATGATTCATACATTTAAATAACTAATTGAAATCTTAAAAGGGTTACCTCTAAAATGTCTTTCTTCTCAAGACACAATCTCTCCCACTACTTTCCTGAAAGTGAGATGTGGTAGGTCAGTAACTTTAGCTACATCCTATTATGTGTTCTGCAACTTCCATTTAAGCATCAGAGTCCTATTCTGCTCTGTAAAAGCAAGAAGACACCTCAGATTCTTAAGCTCATTGTCCAGCAAAGAATTCATCAAGGGATAGTTTACAGTAGGCCTAATGGCGTGTAACAGTGTCAGCGAGCCAGAGGGACACAATCCTTCCCCTCAGTACCTCTGAACAGTGACGTTTTTATTTTCTTGACAGTGGCACATTTATTTCTCATGTAGTCTGTCCTGTATTTTGCCAGAAATGTGATTCAAACTATCTTCTAATATTTATAGATGGTCATTAAGTAAAAACAGCAAGAGTAATGAAGCAATTTTTGTTACGCTGTTTTGTATATAATCAAAGTTACATACAAAGGGCAAAGAAAAAAATAAAAAGAAAAGAGTTACCTTTTACCTGGAGGTAAAAGTGGGAGAAATAAGGCTTAGGGGGTAAACAGCATGAACTAGAAGAAAAGTAATTAAATGTACGTTGACACTTAAAGTCATTGTCATGCAAAGTCATTGTCATGCACTCCTCTGCTTAAGTAATTTTTGAAAAAACTTTTGAAAAAAAGGGATATATTTTAATCCAATATATCCCTTTTTCCTATTTTAAATCACCATCTGAGGCTCAGCTGAAAGTCAGTCCCTCCATTCACTACATGGATGTCTTGGAGTTAGATAATGGCAGAGACATAATATGAACCATGGAGACGAACCCAGTTAGCAGGGGTGTGGAAGAATTGCTCCAGGGTGAAGTAGCTTCCCACTGAAATGGTTAAACTGGGCAAACAAAAAGTCACACAAATTTATATTACCGAAGATAAAAAGACCACTCCAGGATGATAACCTTTTTTAAAAATTTTAACAAATGTTTAATCGATGTGGATGAATTGAATTAAATCACAAAGAACAAACTATAACCAAAAGATCATTTTTGATCTTTTGAATTCATTCAAAGGTTTTCAATAAACCACAAGAGATGAGAAGGGGTAGCTTTTAAAGATGGGAAGTAAAATGATGAATGATTCACTAGATTTGAAAAAAGTAGTTCAAGTTTGGGAAAACAAAAAACTTCTTTTTATATACCACATCAAAACACTAAAAGATGTTACCATTAAAATTCATATAATCTAAATATTTACAAAGCTTTATAAGCAACTTTCTCAAGTACTAAACAAAGACAATCGCTTTGGAAAGAGGAGTAAGAATTCAAATACTTCTATGGGCCCTCTAAACTATGGCTTCTCCGAGGTTTATGGCTCTATCTAAAAGTGGATAACTCAACCCCCTGGATTTGGAATTCAGAAAAATAAAACTTAAAGCGAAAAACATGCAGAAACTTAATACAGATTTCTTCAAAGAATGTGTGTATTTTTTTCCTTTCTTTCCATAGAAGTGATTCTGGAATAACCATTATGAATATGATGAGATGTGAATTAGCCCAAGGGAAGAAGAAAAAATTAATGACTCCGTAAGTAAAATATCATATGCTTAAAGACTCTGTTTAGTCTGTTGCTCCAGAATTTCAGCTGAAGAACTCACAGTTTTGACTCTGAAGATAAAATATTCTTTCACACCACCTAGAGGTGTACTATGAATAACCAAGATGGTTCCGGTCTACCTCTAGACTTTGTTGACATGTTATTAAAAACTGCATTGCAATACTGCATAGAAAATAAATGGAAAGGAGGAAAACTAAGAATGAAAGAACAAACATTATATGATAACTGGCTGCTATGCAATTCCATTAAAAAGCCTGATTAATGAATATTAATTGCAGTTTTAGAATTGGAATTGGAAGTCGTGTGGTCAAATACTAGCTCTATTGCCTACTTACTGAATAGCTGTTTTATTCCAATTATGTCATTTTCTTTTTGTAGCTGAGTTCTTTAGTACGTGCAATGGAGGTTAACACTTTGAATGTAATTTTGAAGATTAAATATTTGTGCCAGTGTTGGCATGCATTTTATATTCATTAAATACTAGCTAAATCTAAATTATCACCAGAGGAAATACGCCTTCTGTTGACTTCCACTGACATATATTTTAAAAAGAAAAGCAATTCTACAACAAAATAGGAATACTTTGTAGACCTCTAAATGACTAAGAGAGGACAGAGGCTAAAGAAGAGACATGAAAACAAAGTACTGATGAGACAAAGTCAAAAATACTAGAAAACTCAGTTTTCTTCATAGGATGATAAATAAAATGTTTTGCTCTAAAATGAGTAGTTTACATGTGTTTTTAAAAAGAACTCTTGTTAACAAATTATGCTTGGTTTTTGACGCCAGGTAAAGATCATAAGCTATTAAGATAGGGAAGTGCTACACCTTTCAAAATAAATGTGACAAGATGTCAGGGCACACCTTCCCCACCCACCTCCCCACAGGCTCCCTAACTGTGACCCTTTAAAACAAAGAGTCTAATGAACCACAGTGAAGGGTCCCACCCTAAAGGGCACCTTTGTTCACTTCCACTCATCAACCTCACCTCTGCCTAGTCAGGTTTGTGTGCTCTGGGTGTGAAACAATGGAGAAACAGTTTATAGGCCAGTAACACTATCTTCTAAAAAGTTAAAACGAATAAACAAATACCCTAAGCCAAACGCCCTCCCAAAATCTTGAAGGAGAAAATGGTATCTTTCAAGCTAGATTCAATGAATTAATAATGAAGGATGGCTCTTTCACCATTCTGAGTTCTTTACTCCCGTGGGATTCATTTTGGCTAACCAGTAATTTCTCTGCAATGCTACATATTCTCAACCAATGTCATGAATGCAAAATCTTAACCTAAGGGTCTAATCAGAAAATTAAAGTTCAAAATTTAATCATAAAAGCAATTCTAGATCTTGCAAATGGACCTCTACTCCTGGGTAAGAGGAACAACTTGTCCACAAATCAAAGAAGCACCAAACATAAAGTCAAAAACAACACACATGACTAGTTTTCCTAATTATGTAATAAAATCTTTAAATTCAAATGGACAGAAGATTTACTTGGTCAAATTCCTGGCTCTTCATAAATCATTGGAGGCCTAAAAGATCTTGCCCAAAGTAACAAGGCAACGTAGCCACAGAGCCATTACAAATACCCCACTCAGCCTCTTGGTGCCCAATATTAGGAAATGCTAACTCTCTTCCAAGAATCTTTCTCATCCTGGAGCCCCATGATGATTTGTTCTGTACCAAATAATGATAAAACCTGCAATAATAATTCCTTCTTAAATCACAACCAAAAAATTAAGACTGAGTGGGAACTGAGTTCTTATATTTTTATGACATTAGCATTTTTCTCTTTTTTCTTTTAATTATACTGTACTAGACCACTCTTCCAAATAATTTAGTACAGGTTTCTGCACCCCTCCCAGACTGAAACATAATTTGAATAGTAAACCACCTGAAAATCATAAGTCAATTAGAATATTTAAGGACTTCTAACAAAATTTCGTCTAGGTTGATTAGGTAAAACGTCATGAGATTTGGGGGGGGTTATATGTTTTTAATGCAATGATTTTCTGCTTTATTTAACTATAATATAGCTGGGAACTAACAGATTTCTACTTTCTATTGAAATATATAGACATATATCTATCTCATGTAAGGGGAGAGCATTAGCAAAAACTCAATTGAAGTGACCCTGAAAATGTTTAAGACAAAAATTACACAAGCGTTTTACTCATTTTGACAAGTGATATGTTCTACTTGCACTCCCGTTTTCTCTAGCCAGAAAACACTGAGTAGAAAACCTTGATAGCTGCTCAGGAGAAAATTAAACAACAACAACAACAACAACAAAACCACAGTGGTATCCTATTTGTGCCTCCATATCAAAACCACAGAGATACCAAAATAGCCTTAACATCTGCTGCAATTTTAACAAATGTAACCAAGTCCCTTTGCAAACACATTGTTAGAGCCTCCTTTTCTGGTTTCAACCAAGGTTAACTTTGGCCTTCCAAAGGCTCCAAATATCTATAATGCAGACTTGGCAGGCTTCAAGCAAAATTCTGAAATCATGCATCGCATATTTAGGATTAATATAAGACCGACATTTCATCATCCCTGCAAGTTTAAGTTTTAACTAAGATTCCTCAACAAGATACTAGAAAACTCAGGGGCAACCATATGACCTTTTGCATCAGGGAAAATAAATTGTGCCATGTGAATTTATTTCTCAATAAAGAAGAGACCGCATCACACAAGTATGGTGTTTAGTCCTAAAGTAAAGCTCAAAGTTTAGTAGCATACAGGCCGAAATCCAAGCTACCTTTCGGTTTCAGAGCCCACTCAGACAGCCATGTGTGAAGCCTCCAATGTCCCATGCCTCAGACATCCCTTACCTTCTCTTAGGCAGTCAGAACCAGGACGCCCATGTTGGAGAGGACCACCACAGCCACCACCTCCCCCTGCACGGTTAGGGGGGAGCATTCCTCGAAAAGGAGCTCATTGATCGATTTCAAAGACAGGCTGGGCACACTAGATCCCAGCTGCAGTTAATCAGTGTCCACACTGCTAAGAGGTTGGGGGAAAGAAGCAATGAGCACAAGGGCTCGTTCTCAGCCTTGCCTCTGTGAATCTCAGGGGACAGGTGGGGAGGAAAGGTGGACTTCCCCTGCCCGGCTGGCACATCCGACCTGCCTGAGTCTTTATTTTAACACTAGGAGGCCAAATGGGTGTTCCTGTGCACAAGCAGATCGTATTTCCTCTGCCTAAGATCTCCCATACACAACTGAACTAGCCTTGTTGGAGAGGGCTCTTGGGGAGAAGGTGGAGTTTACAAGAGGGACAGAAAAGTTGTGCAAATCTCGACTGTAAGAGAATAAAGATGAAGGAGGTGAAAGGAGGAAGATGAAGAAGGTGGGGAGGGTAATCGTTTTAATTTCCAAAAAGCTAACTGGAGGAAAGCACTGAGTAATCCACCCCCACCTCCGACTGCACTAGAACATTGAAAGCAGTAAAGCCCTGCTTTTGCTCTCTCCCTTCAAGACAGTAAATAAAACTTGGGACGGCTGGACTAGGTTAATGGCAATCTCCTTTACTGGGCTGATAAAACTTAATTTTGCCAAAATAATTAATGCCTTTAAAACAAAGTTGGCTCCTCTGCTCCCCAAACAATTTCAGATTCCAAAACCCTGCTCTTTGGACTCAAAAGGAACAATACTGGGCAAAAATATTCCCAAAGAGGGGGTGATTCACAGGCTAGCATTTCCTTGTTCACGTAAAAGGGGGGAAAAAGCTTAACTCTGTCAAACCCATCAATCGAAAAACTGGGTTATCACCCCAAATCACTCGAGTCACCCTTCTTCCTCCCATCCTGGCCTCCCGACTCAAGTAAAACATTCAGGATCAGTCCATTAAGACCACCCCCACTCTGCTCCCCTCTCCCGAATAACAGCATGCATTACAACGACCCTGGTGCACGAATACGTAAGTGTGCATTTATAATCGATGTGCTAATTAGAAATCCTCACTTCGGTCCCTGGTTGGCTGAGACGCCCGAGCGGGCTTCTCGCGCGGCGGTCACTTGGACTGTTCCACAATAGGGATGAAGAACACATGGTCGTGTCCAGTGAATCAGAGAGGAACCCACTGCAGTGACCACCCCTCAGCGCCAGAGCCTGTCCAGCAGTCCGTGGCTCTTCACCCAGCCCAGTCCGGTCACCCAGGTTATTTTTAAAGACCTCCCCCTGCCCCGTGGCCCCCCGTGCCCACGCAGGCAGGGGCTCCCGCGACCCCGAGCTGCAGAGCGCGCACGCTGCGGCGGCGTTGGCGGAGAGCTGCGACCGCGCGGCCGCCTTGCTCACCCCCGCGTCCGGAGCTGGCTGCTGGCGGCTCTCAGAGGCGCTGGGGTTCCGGGCTCAGCTCCTGCAGCGTCTGGGGCCAGGCCCCCTCCTGGAGCAGGTCCTGCAGCAGCCGCTCTCCGCACCCCACCAGCCAGGCGGCAGAGGCAGCAGCTACAGCCGCACTGCCCCTCTTCATACTTCTCTGATGGCTCCTCTTGGTGCTGTTTGGGAAAACGATTTTTCCCGCTGCCAGAAACAGATTTCCTACATTTCATCAGTCCACATAGACCGAGCGGAAGTAAAATGCTTACTTTTTCTGGTGGACGGCAAACGCAATTGACACTGATTTACCCTTCAAACGGGGAGAGATTGTATTACAAGCCCTTGGCAGCAATTCCGAGGTTAGGGCCCAGCTCCAGCCCCCTCCTTGACCCCCAAACACTAACCTAAGAGGGAAGGGGCCGGGGGTGGGGAGGGGATCATATTTAACTCCAGAGTTTTAACACAGTCAATGGCTTTAGCACAATATTAAAATGGGGTGTTGGAAAAGCTTTGCTTTCCTGGCCAGTGATTTTGCAGACTCAGAAGCATGAGCTTTCCAGTAACTTCAGCCCCTTTTCGTTCCAAATTGAACAATTTGATTTCTTACACTTCTCTTTAAATATCAGATTTTAGAAGAGGCTACACTTTGGGTTGTTTTCGCTTTGGAAAAGGAAATACAATCCCACCCTTCCTTCTCTCAGCCTCAGCTCAGCATTATGTTGAATGTCACAGACAATTTTCTCCAACTGTTGTTTATTAGTCCGTGTAGTCTAAGATGAAAAGTCTGCCAGGGCCTGGACAGATGTTAGAGTCTGCTTCACCCTAATGTATAGGTGACCTCCTGCTGTGAGTGTCCTAACCACCTCAGCTCACGGCTTTCCATGGCCTGGAGACTAAAACTATTACACTTGGTGGTTGTTTTGTGTTCAGGGTCATCAGCGTCACGTGCATCTCCATCCCGTGTTTATGATGTCTGTGGCGCAGGTGTTCTGCTCCTCTCACAGGTAAACCGTTTTTTTAAGTAGTGATTGCTCCCACCCCATCCTCCTTG
Organism: Glossophaga mutica; assembly: GCA_039655065.1. Taxonomy (NCBI): domain Eukaryota; kingdom Metazoa; phylum Chordata; class Mammalia; order Chiroptera; family Phyllostomidae; genus Glossophaga; species Glossophaga mutica. The sequence continues at coordinate 30,529,970 of CM077308.1, forward strand.
CTCTCCCCCATATAGAAACTACCTATAGATCTACAATTGCAAAGTGATGTGGACAATTTTAGATGTAATTAAAGGATGTGTGCTGCATTTATTACTGCCCTCATCTGGAAGTGGTTATTTGATCCGAAACATCGAGACACTGCATGGGTTACTTGGCTTGTAGCAATACAACAATGAAGAATGGAACAAAACAGCGCAAAGTTTGGCCCACCGACCCCCAAGCCTTTTATTTTCCTTCCATTTGGTGGGGCAGCTGTCAGCTCCATGCTCTTCCTTGGCTTCCCAGAAGAGGAAAAAAAGGAGCCTTCTTATTTTAAGGAGAGTAGCATTATCAAAAGGCCTATAATACTGTTTGTATACACATAAGCATCAACGAATCATACAGAACAGGTTACTGATGAATTTGAGGAAATGATTCTGAATAATAAAGTATATCAAACAGTAACCATATCTCAGTATTCCTAGAGCCCTGACACAGTATTTTGAGTTTCTGAACTTGTATAATTTGAGTAAAAAGTCAAACATTCATAATAATTTTCATGATCCAACCTCATTAGCCAATGAAGTATCCTCAGGGTTCAGAAGAGTTCAAAATACCTAACACCTTTGATTTTGAAAATCTTATATCCTGTTTCTTTCCAAATGTAAATATTCTTGTCACATTGTTTCATACTGATGTTATAAAAAGTAAAGTGTAAATCAATGTTTTTGTTGGTTCAGGAACGATGCAAAATCCATTTGGGGAAAATAAGGAGGCTGACAGAGGCACTGGGAAAGCATAATCATTCAAGTTACCCCAATGCCCCTTCCAGGAATTTTTAGTTATGAATTATGCAGCACATCCTCTGTCCTTTTAGCAAAGGTAAAAAGGGAAATGCTAGGAGAAATGTGTACTTTCTGCCTAAGCACCGGAAAGTTGTGATGACTATCTTTTGATAACAAAACAGAAGTAATACAAAAGATTTCTGAAAAGGCATCAAAATATTGTTTTAATTGGATTTTTATCAGAATTTGTGACAATACCCATTTGATTTTTATTTTGTATTGTTCAAAATCAAATTTGTATTTATCTATTCCAATCAGTCACTAATACATTTGTCTGATATCTTTTTGTCCAGGAATGTTCATGCTTCAGTCTCTCTCACCCTGAACATGTTAATCTTAGGAAATCATGGTCCCGCTTACCTTTCCAAAACCAAAGTGAAGGTAATGGAAGCAAATGCCTCTCCTGTTCAGGTGAAAAAGGTCTAAACACATTCTTGAAACTTGACAGCATAAAAAAAGAAAAGCCAAACCAGGTTTAAAGAAAACGTAGTTTAGTTTTTCTTTTTATCACTTAAATATTAAAGTCTAGAGGGCCTTAATATTGAAAGTTTCTAGGTTACTTTGTGTTTTGAGCATTCTACATCTTCAACATTGCCTCAAATATAAACTGCGCCTTTTCTTTAAAAAATATAAGTATCTTCTTATATTCCTAAGTAGCTTCAAAGGGGCTTTTAAATATGGCACGTGATTGCCTTAGAAGTAAGTGATCATAACAATACAGAAAGCAGTTAACAACCTGCCCTGGTGCTGGGTAAATATACGAAGCAATATAATAAGTGAAAACACTTATTTACTTTTTATAGAAATAATTGGTGATATAAAATATGCTTATCTTTTTCTACCTACCATATTGGATCATGATATAGGCCTTGAACTGATATATATTGAAATCCTTTTAATACCAAACAGAGAAGATTTTATAGGTCCTAGTATGGTAATTACACATAGTGTTAGGATTAAAAAGTAAATGGTGATACTTTTAATCACCATTCATATGCAACACTACAAAGAATAAGTTAAATGAGAGAGATTTCATGGGAAAGTTCAAGGTTTACTCTCGTTTGGATATGCAACTTAAAAACTCTATTTTTACTCTCAAAGGAAAACTTTAAGCTTTATAAGTACAATACAACACTAGTATAGATATCCGTTCCCTACTGTGGGAGACTCATATTTTTTGCAAAATGTGTGTTATATATGAGCATATGTCTTCTAATTTTTACACAGAGGAGAGATGACAAGCATTTCATGAAATAGGTCACTTATCTCATCTAGTTTTAAATAGCCTATGTGATGCATCTTATTGTATTTTGGTTTTCATTAAATATTGTGGTGGTTTCTTCCTAAATATTTTACAAATATCTGTGTGATTCTAATTGGAAGGTCAAATTTCATATGAATGTTTTATATAAAGTATTATTTCAATAACTGTTTTTCTTTTGAACCACTACTATCTCTAGCACCTACAATGCCGTTGGGCTTCTAGTAGGTGTTCACTCAATAAATAATTATTGAATGAATGAATATTAGAAAAATTCAGTCTCTTGGGAAGCTTCCTACTAATTGGTTATATTTCTTATATATTGTCTTTAATTTGGTAGTTTGGAACTCAGAATAGAAAAATAATGTTAAAATAACATTTTAAATGATGGCTTAATTCCCAGGCTAGAATCATTTCATCTGGTAAAATGTAACTGGAGTTCAGTAAAACAGATGCTTGCCTGTGTACCAGGCTTATAAATGAGGTCAGTCTGTGTCACTTGTCACTTCATTAAAAACCAAGGTTGATTTGGACTCAAGGTTTAATCATAACCAACATAATAGGAGTGCAATGAAAAGCTACAGAAAATATTACTACTTCAGTGGTTTTCAAACTTTTTCATTGTGACCCACAATGTGAAATACCTTAAGGAAGAGACACGTAGAAACACGTTCAGATACACGACCAAAACATGTTTCAGAAAAATAGTTATTGACCTTCCTAAGGTAATGCACTCTGATATTTTTCTGTTTGGCTTCCTTCTAGCCTTCTCTATGCCATTCAACTGAAATGAAATGCTGTTGGAGAACTGCTAAATTTATTTCAAACACACGGTTTGGAAAAAAATCTGACTTTGAAACTAACCTGAGGAGAAAATTAATAAAAAATGAGGTAACGTATCAATGAGCAGATGGTTTCATTATGAAGTACAAAACAGACGTGCATATGTATTGTCCACAGTGGACTTGACGTGATGTGATATCACAACATCCCAAACTTGTATACCCTCACACCTGCATGTCTTTTCTTGTGCTGACTAGAATGATCTCTTACCTTTTACTTTCTCCTTCTGAATAAATCAGATTCATTCTTCTAGGACTAGCTTAACAGTTACCTTCTCTGTGGTTCTCTTGATCTCCCTGGCAGAAACATTGCTCTGTCCGTTTTGCTCAGAGAATTTTTTTCATTTATTTTAATATCTCACTTATAATGTGGTATCACAGTTATTTTCTTACACATATATCTCCCTACTAAAACTGTGAGTCCCTAAGGAGGAAGGACTAAGTTACTCATCTTTGCATATCAAGTCCTCAGCTTAGTACTAAACTTCAGGTCACTGAATGATAGAATGAATACATGGACCATAAAACCACTGAATATCTGAAAGAGAAAAAGCAGGTGTCATTGGATGATGGGACAGATGCTAGAAGGAAGGACTGGGCACTTCAAAGGGTAACTGAATGGTAACCCCTCTGGAAGGACAGCCAGTTGTTGATTTTGCATCTTTGTTGATAGAACAATTTACATTTAAATGAGATTTTACTGTCACATTCCCTGGGACTCTCTTGCAGGTAGACCTTGTTGCCACCAACCATTTACTTTTAAGAACACTGATAATGACAAATTTAGGATTACTTTGCTGAAATTTCCACAATTGAAACTCACGTATTTCACAAACATGGAATCTTTGACAACTCTCGACTTACAAAAAGCATTTTGAGAAATAACTCTTAAAATTATATTGTGGAAGGGATTTGCTAGCATCTAACACCAGACCAGATGATGAGACAGCATCCAAGTGACAGAATTGCACAGGAAGGGGTCAGAGTTAGTGGGGCTCCTCTTGGCAGAAGGAAATGCCATCATGCCACTCTTACAGTAGCCACTTGGGCTCTGGAGTCTCTTACCAAAAGATTTCACCAGCCGTTATCTCCACCAAAGCCGTCAAGGAATAGACAGATTAAATTGTTATAATAATAGTCACTGCAGTTAGCTTAATAATTAAAAGTCCAGATTTGGAAACAGACAGAAATCAGGGTGAAGTTCTAACTTCTTCACTTACTTGCTAAAAATTATGGGCAAAAATTATGGGCAAACCTCTCAAACTAACAATTTCCACATCTGTAAAGTGGGATTAACAAATAGCCAGCAAAGTGACATCTGGGCAGAGATCCAAACGAAGTAAAGGCACCACACAGACTCCTAAAGACCATTTCAGACAAAGAAATAGCTAGTGCAAAGTCCCTGAGACAGCGGGGTAATTTCATGAATCAAACGTTCCAGGATGTCAAGGAGGCTCCTGCTGCAGAGACAGGCTCCTGGAGGGTTGCGGGGGTAGGAGACAATGTCAGAGAGACCAGGGTTTGAGAAGAGCAGGTTCAGGTCCCATAGGGCCTTGTAAGTTTTTGTAAGGGCTTTGCTTTAAGAGTTTGAGCAAAGGGGTGATATAATCAGATTTATAGTTTAAAGCTGTCACTACGACTGCTGGGTGGAGAATAGACGTAGGAGGACATGGATGAGTGCAGGGAGAACAGATTGGTGGCTATTATAATAATTCAGCTGAGGTGACTTGAGTGACAGTGATTGCAATGGAGTTATGGTAAATAATTAGATTCTGCATATCTTTTATATAGTTATTCTCTCCTTTAAACTTTTTTCTTTCCTCACATTATTTCTCCCCAGTATATTCATTTTATAATGAGGCAGCTGAATTACGTAAGCACCAAATTCTACTCTAGAATACTATATCATCCATTATATATGTCTCTATGATTTTTATTTTAAATTGATTTAAATTTTATCACTGATGGATGGATATGTGGTGTGAGAGACAGACAAGGTGAGCCCCAAGGTGTGTGTGTGTGTGTGTGTGTGTGTGTGTGTAAACAATTACAGATGCTATGCTGCCATGTACCGATATGGGAAAAACTTAGGGAAGAAGTTGTTTTTCTTTGTTTTACCGTATCTTGTCTTGAGAGAATTAGGTTTCTAGTTCTGGAAAAGTTAAGTTCGAGATGACAATTTGATATCCAATGGTAGCTATTGTGTGGTCAGTGGAGGTCAGTAATAGGGTGAATCAAAGATACCTGAGTTTTGAAAGCAAATCTTGTGTGTGTATACAAGTATTCAATTTTCTCTATTCCTCCTTCTTCTTACAAAGCCATCCACATTGTTTAAAGTCCCCTACCTCAAATATTAAGGAACTGCTGAATAAAAGTAGGAATACTGATGATCATTTCTAATCATTTAGCTACCAGTTGTCATATAATCCTGGGAGAGACTCCATTCATTGCCTAATTGTGAAGTGAACTTAAATCCTAATAAAATGTATCAGTAGTAAATTTGACCATGGGCCAAGACAGGATGCTCACATCATTGGGCTCCCACTTCAGCAACGGAGCCCTGGGGAGAAAGAGTGGGAGGAAGGAGCCGTTGTGACCCTGCAGGTTAAGAAAAGAAAACAACCTTATGAAGAATCTCCTGTTCGAGAGATAACCTACTGTTTTTTCCTCCCAGCTATTTTTTCTGTTCTTCTTTGCCTTCTTTATATGTAGAATTTAATTGGCTCTTTTTTCTTCCTATGTATATTATACAGTGTAATATATGTATGTATAATATTATATATGTATTATATATTATATATACACATATATAACCTTTTTTTCTTTCTGGTCCAGAAAAGTATAATATATTGGAGTTTGATCCAGTTTTCACACCCTGGGTAGAGTCTTTTCAGTTCTTCCTCTTAAGTAGCCAACTAAGTACCTACCCTAAACACTTCCCTTATTTGTCTCTCACACTCTGAGCTACTATGCACCCACATTCACCCTAATTTCTTTGGGGTCAGGTAGCAGACAACTAGGGAGAGCCCCAATGCCCTCAGAGTCCACAAAACTAGTCAAATTAGTCACTTCCCAGGGACACTTGAAAAATGAACTGAAAAGCCACCTAGCTTCCACAGAGAACTGCAGCTTGCTGTTACCCTGTCCCAGGGTGAACAGTTTGTGGGGCTCCTCCTGGCAGCCTTTTCTAATTTGGAGCTATAACAGAGTTCTGGTTTTCTTCTGTCCAAGTCTCAGTTATGTTGTGATGTGTCCTGCTCTGGAAAGAATCTTTTTTTTTATTGTTGTTCTGTTATAGTTGTCCCAACTTTTCCCCATTGATTTCCCCCACCCTACCACCCCACAGTCAATCCGCACCCCATTGTCCATGCCCATGAGTCCTCTACTCATGTTCTTTGACTTGCCCCTTCCCCTTCTCTCCCTGATATCCCTCTCCTCCTCCTGTCTGATCACTGTCAGTCTGTTATATCCATGTCTCTGGTTCTATTTTGCTCATTTGTTTGTTTTGTTGATTACTTTCCACTTATAGGTGAGATCATATGGCATGTGTCTTTCACTGCCTGGCTTATTTCACTTGACATAATGCTCTCCAGTTCCCTCCATGCTGTTGTGAAGGGTAGGGATTTCTTCTTTCTTTCTGTTGTATAGTATTCCATTGTGTAAATGAACCACAGTTTTGCGATCCACTCATTTGCTGATGGGCACCTAGGTTGTTTCCAGCACTTGACTATTGTAAATGATGCTGCTATGAACATTTAAATTTTGTAAAACAGGAACAAAGGGTTGGAAAACTGTTTTTTATCCTACTTCCCTTTCTTCACTGTATTCGAATTTCTAGAATTCTTCTCCTCTTATTCAATGACCAGAATCCTCCTGGTTCATTGTCCTTCTCTCTTAAAATGTTCCTTCCTTCCCACTCTCTCCTCTCTACAGAAATGTCATAACCATACTTCCCTGTGCTCATGAATCTCTGTAAGTTATCTCAAAATACTTTGTAAAAGTAAAAATGAAAGAAGAGATATGAGTAAAAAGTATTAAAACTTTAACAGAGGAATAATGAAAATGTCCAGCATCCAGTATAAAAGCATGTAAGTGCTACAACACACACACACACAAACAATATGACAGACACCACCAGCGAGAGAGTAATAAGCATACCGCTGCACGATATCCTCTGTAACTTGAACCACCTTTGACTATTTCCAACATCATAAATTTTCTCCTGCTCATACATCTTATGCCGTATGATGATCTTCAATGGTTAATATTGCTTTACCACTGGACTGTGGATTTTACAAAGCATAAAACTTACTTCTAAATGTGTTTTAGGTGTTTTTCAACTGCAGTAATTGTTTATAGTTTACCTGGGTTATAGATTGTTCTTTCTCCCCCCGACATGTGCACATTTTCTTAACATTCATTCAATTTCTCCTTTACACAATTCTGTTCTGTGTTTTCTTTTTCTTACATCGGTGCTCTTTGCTTCAACAGATATCCATTTTCAACGTTCTGTGCCTTAGGCGGAGCTCCCTAATTGGCACTGCTGTCTGTCATGCGCTGTATTAAGACTAGCCAGGAGAGTACCCAGCTCCCTTTATGAATGACATGTGTTTCCTGCAACTCATAAAAAGACTATGAAAAGTTTCCAGTTTCAGAAAATATAGCCAAGTTTAAGACCCCAAAAATATAAGAGAAGGATCAGAAGACACATCAAATACTAGTGCATGCTATTGTTTTACACTCGGTAGAAATCATAGATGTGATTGAAATAAAACGTGTCCAATTTGTTTGAAAACATGTTTAGTTTCTTTTTCATGAATAAATTTGGCTGCAGTTTTATTCAGACAATATAACACTACATAGAGATTTTTTTTACTGTCTAGTAAATAAGAATATTTCTATGAAATAACAGGAAGAAAGTATGATCCAAGAGGCACAGGAAGTACAAAAATATACTGTAGACAAAATGTTTACTTAACAATCTTGCTCAGAATTATTAAATAATTTATAAAATCACATACTTGGCCTTAAATGTTGTACTAATTTTGCTAATTAAATTGTAATATATAGCCTTAATAATTTGTGCTGGACACATAGAAGGTAAGGAAATGAAGGCAGGCTCTGTCCCAAGAAAGTATATGATTTACATCTTGTGGTTTGGTTTAATTTCTTTGCTGAGCAAGTGGAGGAGGCATTTATTAGGCCTGCCAGATCATGCATTAATTTTTTCATTAAGGCAGAGTTTATAAATGGAACCACAAATTGTGTATAGTAATTATCCAGATGTCTCCATGAATAGAGACGCTAATTTTTTTTCCAAACCAAATTGGTGATTTCCACAATTTGAACTTTATGATTTCAACAAAGCTCAGTAATTTTTGTTTTTGTTCTTGTTTTTCAATTTTGGAGTTAAAGAGTAGATAGAGACTCTGATAATGTTTTGGGAGTGCTTCTTGCCATGTCACAAACTTACCTCAGAATGTGTCCTATTTTTTTGACATTTGACAATATTTACTAAGTACCCAATATGGGTAATGTAAGGATATGAAGATGAATTAGACACATTATTTCCCTTGGAGAATTATCCATTGGTGAAGGAAAGAGAATTAGCCTAACACAGAATGAAACAGTGCTAAAGATAGATACAAACCAGGGTCTACAGAAGGAAAAAGAGATGCAAGACCAGCAGCCTCTGTGCATCAGGCTAGGGGACATGGTGGGGCAACCCTTATGAAATGAAGTAAGGAAGCAGAACACAGGCCTGTTGTTGTGCAAGTGTTCAGTCTTCAGGGAATGAGAGGCAGTCTGGGGCGTGTGGGAGTTCAGATGACAAAAGGTAATAGTGGGGATTTTAGGTGGCCTTGAATACCAAAGTAAAACCCTTGGATTCTTAATAGGATAACTCAAGATTCAATTAATTTTCTAATACAATTGGTTTTAATTTGTGTATAAGCATTACATAACTACATATTATTTCTTGTGATGAGAATTTTCATTTTCTAACCACAAGGGATAGTTATACTGCTCTGTGTAGCCATAACTCTTTATAGTCTATATTTTAGTATCATAATAAAGATTCAGGGAGACTCTCAGGACTGGGCTGTGCTGATACAGACTCTAGTCATTATTATATCCCTAGAATATAATATGGCACATATAATGGGCTCAAAAAGTGTTAGTTGGAAAAGTGAGTAAACTATTTTCCAAAAGCATCTTGCTCACTTCATTTTTTAAAATTTTTCCAGCCTTCAAAGAGCTAGAATATCCTTTTCATTTCTCTACCAATTTGCACACACATGCACACAGTCTTTAGCTTTATTTTGAATTAAGCACCTTCATTCAGGTATCACCTGATGCTCCAGTTACTACTGCACAGTAACAAACCACTCCAGATTCAGTGATGTAAAACAGTTACCATGCAATTTTGCTAACAAACTCTATGGAAAATATCAGGCTGGAGGAATGGCTTGTCTCTGTCCCACAATACCTGGGGTGTCTGGAGGAAAAACTGAAACAGTTAAGGATTGTAATAATCTGCAGGCTTTGTCACTCAAGTATCTGGTACCTGGGCTTGGATGGCTGAAGGCTTCTCCATGTTGACTGGCCTTCTCACAGCATGATGGCCAGATTCCTAGAGGGAGTGCTGTTAGCTAGAGGAATGTTCTGACAGCAAGCTGTCCAAGAGAACTAGGTAGAAACTGTATGCAGTTTTAGGATCTAGCCTCGGGAGTCACACAGCATCCTTCTCCTATGTGTTACTGGTCAAATAGGTCACAAATCCATCTTGTCAATGGAAGGAGTGTCAAGTATTTCCAAGGCCATGTTTAAAATGGCCATACCCAGTGCCCTAATGCTATGACAATTGACTATTTGGAGTCTTCTCTCTTACATGGGGTGGTGCTGATACAGACTCTACTTTACTCATTATTAGATCCCTACAACATAATATGGCACATATTATGGGCTCAAAAAGTGTTAGTTGGAAAAGTGAGTAAACTACTTTCCAAATGCATCTTGCTCACCCCATTTTTTTTTCATTTTTCCAGTTCTCAAAGCTAGAATATCCTTTTCATTCCTCTATCAATTCACACATACACACACACGTAAACACACACACGTATGCTTTAATGATTAAGAGAAAAATAACCATCTAATGTCAATTGTATATAGATGATGTACTAAATGCCTTGCAAATATGATTTTAGTTGAGTTCTCATAACATCTTTATAATAAATATCTCCTCTTTTTGGATGAACAAAGAGACTCAGAAAAGTTAAGTAACTCATCTGAAGTAAACTTAAAACTACACTGATCAATCCCAGGTTTGATTGAGTCCAAAAATTTTTTGTGCTCAACACTTAGTGAACACCAATCATGTGTCAGTGATTACGCTAAGAATTGAAGGTACAGAGATTTAGCCCCTCCCCTTTAGGAGCTCAAAGTCTATTGAAAAGAAGTCTCCCCATCTAAGAAGAGACATACTCTTTCTACTTCCATCATCTTGCATGCCTGCATGCTTTCAAGTACTGTAGAAAGTATTGTTGACATTAAAAATACCATTAAGACACAGTCATCCCACTCAAAAAGTTTGTTGGAGCTAAGATAAACATATCCACTTGAAAATACAATTGGTCTGTGGGTTCTTGTCTTTTTGTGGAGAAGGGATCCTTCACAGTGAACCTGATATATTGAATTCTTATGGTAGCAATATGCCTAGCTCGGTGATGAATTCAGTAGGCTCATGTCATTAAACATTTGGGTCATAAAAAGAACCTAACTTGTCATAAAAGGCAGTAAATAGAAAGTGACAAATTAACAATGTAACCAGAAGTGTTTTAGGAATCCGGAAATGAAACAGACTACTTTCTGCTGGAGTTATTAGGAGAGACTCACAAAAGGGGCAGAATCTGATTTGGGTTTTGTAGTGTAGAACAAAGTGTTGCATGTGAAGCCAAACAGAAGACAATGGTTCCAGATATATGGAACATTAGGTACAAAATAGTTGAGAAAGGGAAGAACAAGATTGCTCTGGGGTAGAAATAAGACTAGTCCAGTCAAATTAAAGGTAAAGTGAATTTTTAAGGAAACATTATAAAATAAAGCCTGTATATATTTCTGACTACTTTTGAGCTCTTATACTACACACATAATATTAGCTCCCTTTTTCTGAGTGCTTTGTATACTTCAAAGCTGATGAGTCTCATTCTGACCATACACAGAAAAAAAGTGAATGAACAGAAAGAAAGTAAAATCACAGAAAGAAAGAAAGAAAGAAAGAAAGAAAGAAAGAAAGAAAGAAAGAAAGAAAGAAAGAAAGAAAGGAAATTTTAGAATTAGAAAGCAAATTTGGCAGTGAGCAAATACTACCTAACTAAGCCACCTACCATAGATGGTGTAAAGCATAGATTCAGTATGAAGCAGGTTTTTGATTTCTGAATTAACTTCTAAAAGAGGTGCCATTCACAAACAATTTAATATAGTCAAATGTCTTATGAATCTGTTTCCAAAATACCCCCACCTTTCTCAAAATAGATTTTTCTTCTGGCAGTTTCAATTCCCTATTTCCTTTAATGCTGTGTTGGAAGCCCTTCCAATTTCCTACCATCTGGGCATCAGATTAATATTCATAGTTTATGTTCCTCAACTATATACATAATGCAACTACAAAATTCAAAAACATACAGATTTAAAGTTGAAAATACTTGGACTGCTAGAACCTGAGAGCTACATTTACTGTACCCTAGGGTCTCAAAAGTAGAGAAGAATAAGGGAATATTTTGCAGCTGGTATAGGCAATAAAAGGTAAATTGATTTTAAACCACAATATAGAGATATTGAGTCATCCTGTTAAAATTAAGCCATTTTTCCTTTTACCAAAATCTATAAACAAACTAATTGAAATCATCACATTAAAGAAGTAGTAAAGAATGGTATTCACTTTAATCATTACTTGTTGTGCAGGATTGTAGTTATCAATTGATATTACCATGGTTGGGCAGAGAATAAGAACACACATTGTTTACTACTAAATGGATAAAATCAAGTGGATATTGTTTTTTACAGCCAAGAATACCAAGAAGAGAAACTTTATTTGAACTAGAAACAGTTAAGAATATTATACTTTAAAAATATAATTTTACTGACAAAAATATTTACTATGAATTTGACATCATTTGCTTAAAACTATATTGGTGATTGCAATCCTTAATTCTGTAATTTTTAATAACATTCTTGTTTAGGAAAATATTTCTCTGAAAATTTTTTCAGTATTTCCCACTATGTAGTCAAATTTACTGCTACATAGTTGGTTTAAAAAAGTCTTGCCTTTATTTGTATCAGTATTTCCCTCCTCCTACACTACTCAGTATTGTTTGGAACTCTTGGCGTTTTCTAACACACCAAGGTGGCCATGGGATACGGAAAAGTCCTCAAATGGGTCCAGACACCTAACATCCTGGTACAGAGACATTGCCTGGTGCATACACCTCCTCCTCTATGTGCACCATCAATAAAGCAAATGAATACCAAAATTATGTAAATTAAGGGAAAGGTGAAGACACACGAATTCTAAAATAACACAAAATAGGGGCTTTTTACCTATTTGGATCAGTTTAAGTAAGATTATGCAAAGTATTAGAAAATTATAAGTCACGAATCCACTCAGAACAATAAAGGAAAAAGAGATATTAGATTCTGGCATTTTGCTTCAAACACCTCTTTCCCCTTAAATAGAGTGTTTCCCTCAAATCTGATGGAATATTCCTTTTAAAGTTTGTTTATACTTAAAGTTTGGTAACTAACTGATAAAAAAGCATTACCAGAAATTGTTTTTACATTCAAATAAAATGTCTCTGTGATATTATGAATTTTGTTTTAATCACTTATTTGGCTTATTTAAACCAGTTTATTTGGAAATGCTAGGAATCTTTGGGAATAACAGTCCTTGACATTAATGATATTAACAGACTAGCCCAATCTAAGATTAGGTCTGAAAGTTATTAAAACACAAGTTTCTTGATAACTTTTCCACCATATTTGCTACTCTGTGAGAAAATATTAATAAGGAAAATTAGATTCTTGTATTATATTTTAAAGGAAAACAAAATAAACTTACATGTCTATATATGTATTATACATGCATATTTTTCTCTGCTTTCCATTTCCTTAGCTTTAGTTTTTTATATATTAATTCTCTTAGGACATTTCTGGTTATGTCTGGAAATTTCAGCCATCCAGAAAAAAAGGTCGAGAAATAATGAAAAAAATGTGCTGAAAGAATTCACATAAAAGTTTTGGAGACTTGAAAATGGGAACAACAGACACTTAAAACATTATTGAACCAGAAAAAAAAGCCTTTGCTGGCAGGTACTTATATAGCAATATACTGATAACTGTGGAATAAAAATAAAGGTATCCAGACATTATTACAGAGGTCTCCTCCATGAAATCAAACTTCTAATTCAAAGGAAAAGAGAGACCCTGATTCCTTTTTTTTTTTTCTTTCTGGTTTGGACATTAGGAAAGAAATCACCAATTGTAAAAGAAAAACAAAATCTTAAACATGAGTGTAGTTGAATTATTTAATTCAAGTATCTTCTTAGGAATATCATCCTGTTACTTCTATGCAAATACACATGTACACATAGAGGAGGGTGTATCTGTGTATTAACATATAGCCCCAAAAGTATATATTATTTATTCAATTTATGTTAGTATGAATTTCATCATGGTTTCTTATTTAGAATTTTTTTTCAAAACAGGTGTCCAAGCAGTGGAAAATATATAAATGATAAAACTCATAGGAGCTTCTTAGAGTGGGATCAATTCAAGTATTGAAGCAGTTTCTGAATATTAGCAATCCAAGAGATGTCAAATTAAATATGCAGGTTGAAGGAATTGAATTAGGTATTATTTGAAGGGAAGAAATTCTTATTTAAATTATTTCTTTTACATAATTTAATCTGTGTTTTAATAACTTTTATGCAGTCAATATGTCTTCTGAAGTTACTATAGTATTCATTAATTATATGTTTTATGATGTAATATGCCAATCCAGGGGATCCTACAAAGTGTGCGAAATGAGAGTAGTCTGGAATTAAAACCACAAGTTCATAAGAATTTCTGCTGAGCTATGTTTTGCTATGAGTTTTTAATTCTTTTCCCAATTGCTGGCATCAGTCAAAATCAATACCCACTCCCATTGCATTCCAAAGGATACTTTTCCCAATCAGTTAAATTAGAATGTGCAAATATTTTGAGTCTCCTCTCCATGATCTTTACAATTCTCTGTCAGAAGGAATTTTCAGATCTGAGTACCACTCTCTCCTAACCCTCCTTAATATTTCCTCTGCCACTTTCTTAGTAAAACTGTCATTTTGTGCTCCTGGACTAGTGCAGTATTTTTCTAGGGAACAGCTGTCTCTAGCCTTTTGTCCCAGTCAGCTACAATCAGTCTTCTCCATTGCTCCATAACAGATTACTATCACGTCACTCTTGTGCTCCAAAATTATCGATAGTATCTGAGTGTCGGTTCAACACAGACCCTGTTCCTTAGGGCAGTAGGACAAAGTATTCATAGTCTGGGTCCACCTACAAACACATCTACCACTTCCCACACTAAACAGGAGGTTTTCAGAATTATGGGTTTCACTGACTTATTACCTTATTTATCTATAGGTATACAGGGTCCAGCAGGAATAATGCCCCTTTTTCATTACAAAATCATAAGCATGCAACTCTGTAATATAACAATATCACACTCAAGCACACCATATGACATTTTAGGTGGAATGTTCAAATTAAAACTATAAATTATTACACTCATATTATTACCCAACCGACCACGCTCAAGCAGGCGGTACTTACGCAGGACCCTGTATACATATATATTTCTACACACATGTAGAAATATACTTCTAAAGTAGGTGTCTAAAATAACTGCAAACTTTTTAATTTTTACAAGTTAAGAAAACACAAAATGACCACTTAATGTCACTATAACTTTCTGTTTTCATCTTTACCTAGTTGCACTTGTGAACACATTTTACATTGTTCTTTCACATGAAGGTAAAATGTTTTAATATATCAGTAACAATGATGACTTTGTCGCAGATTGGCAGGAGTGTAGGACAATGATAGGTATGTGGAAATCATGCCCTACACTACTCAACATTCCCTAAACACATACTGATGGACAATACTATGATTTTCAGGCTTATATTAATTATAAGAATGCCTGAAGACTCAGACGACTTTTTCAGTCAAGGTCATGGCAGGGAACAGGCACAGTCACCAGGGATTTAGAAAATTTAACAGCAGTATTTACAGAAGTGTGGCCAGAGTTAATGCCTGTCAGGGCATCCAGGGATTAGCAACAGCAGCGATTCCTTAGGGCTGCAGGAGGTAATACATCTATCAGAATCTCAGGGAGGCTTCTTAGAACTTTCAGAGGAAGAAACCACAACAGTGATGCCTTAGCAGAGAAAGAAAAACCCTACATCTCTCTTCTCCTGTGATTGTTCACCAGTGCCTCTCATCGGTCAATTCAGCAGCAAGCCAAAGGGCAAGGGGAAAAGGCTGACATGGTCAACAAGGATCAGGCCAGTCCTGTCTTCAGGGCAGGGGAAGGAGACGAAATGGATGCGGCCATACGGGAAGGACAAATGGAAAATAGCCAACTAAATGTCTCCCTTTCTTTTCCCTTCCTTTTGGCCCCTTTCCTTAGCTACTTGTGTTATAATGCCTCTGTTAGAGCAGTGATTTCCACATTAAGAATATGCCAGTCAACCAAAGAGGGTTTCAGAGGCATACATACAAGACTTAGTGACTAGCAATTTGTACTTACTTCTTAATCCCCCCATCCTTTTCACCCAGTCCCCCAACCCCTCTTCCTCTGTTAACCATAAGTCTGTTCTCTATCCACAGCTCTGTTTCTACTTTGTTTGTTCATTTATTTTGTTCTTTAGATTCTACATATAAGTAAAATTATATGGTATTTGTCTTTCTTTGACTTATTTCACTTACCATAATACTCTCTAGGTCCATCCATGCTGTTACAAAAGGTAATATGTTATTCTTTTTCATGGCTGAGTAATATTTCATTGCATACACATATCACAATTTTTTATCCAATTTCCTGTAGTTAATAATATTGTAACAATTATATATCATGTCAGGTGGGTGCTGGAAATATTGTGGGAAACACATGGTAAAGTATATGATTGTCTAACCACTATGCTGTATACCTGAAACTAATACAAAGTAATATTGAGTGTAAACTGTAATTGGAAAATAAAATTTAAATTAAAAAAAGCCTTGGTGAAAAAAAGTTTTGTATTCTCTTTGTATGATAATGTGAATAGAAATCATTCTACATATTAAATTTATATGAAACTTTCCAAAAACATTTAAAATTGAAATTTTTTAAAGAAAAATTAAGCTCGCTTCCATGAATTTTTAAAATATTTTTATGTTAGAAATTGTCAGTCACAATTTCTGATCAAGACTTTAACAAAGTTCTCTTCACATTCTTGGAAGGTGCCATTGGGTGGAAATGTTATTGATGAAATATTTAAAACCATCTTTATAGCCATTTAAAATTTACAAGAAATAAAATTATAACTAAAAAGTTGTTTTCTCTCCTTATAAGGCAATATAATGTTAAACAGCACTATGATGATGCAAATTAATTTCAAATGCAAAGAAAATTTTCATGTTAAATATTTAAAATTTTTCATAAATTTCTAATTTTCAGAATACACAGGCATTGTTAGAGCCATCTTTCTGCTGCTAGCCTCGATGCCATTTAAAGTCACATCCACTGCAAGTGAAAAAGAGGACCTCAAATCTGTGAAAACAGAGATTCGGAGCCATCATCTAGACCTGTGCCCACAAGGAGACCCCATTTTTTAATCCGTCCTCCAATATCTTTCTCTGAAATCACTAAGGCTATGCTTTGTCTGTCTTGGACATCTGGAACTCTTCCATTAACTTTTTGGGCTTCCTGTCCATGATAAATTGCAATGTAAACTCACTCTAGACATTGAATAGATGTCCAGGTGGCAGAGCATGTCCAAAAAAAGGACCAAAGAGTGGATTGTCAGATCTCTCTTTATCTCTGAAATGACTCCAGCCTCTAGGGCCTCACACCTATGCCCCAAGGCCAAAGGCAATCAACGTCTCAGACATACAATTGTAACCCCTTCTGCTCCACATTGACTGGGAAGCTCAAGATCCAGAGAAACATTTGCTTAGTTACAGTCAGTTAGCTTTCTCAAATCAATTCTAAATGTAGGAAAGGTGAGCATAGTGTGTTTTTCTTATCTGTTCATAAACTTAATATTTTTGAGATTTGGTATAGCATTCTACTGTCCCATCAGAAACTAGTTGTTATAACAGAAGATGCAAGACAAGACCCTTTGTTTCTGGAAAGTTAATTCAGATTCCCCTAAACATGCCTAAAGTCCTGTATTTATTTTACTTCATCTGATCGTTTTCTCACTTGTGTAAGGAAAAAAATTAAAGTGAAGAAATTTTGACTTAATCAAAGTAAATACCACTAAACTCTATATTCCCCTTCCTCAGAAGTATAGTTTGCATTGTCGCAAAAAATAATGGCAAATATGTTCACAAATTTTCTACGACAAATCTCTCTTCAAAAGTTATGTCAACTTGCTATCAGTTGTTGTTGCCAAAGAATAGAGAGAGACCTACCCTAACTGTAAGAGAGAGGTCTGGCTAGATTGCTGGACAGAAGGGAAGGGTGCCCGAGAGGGATCGGGAAGTACCTCGGAAATGTCAATGGTAGTGGACTGAAATTGCAACCACAGCCACATGACAGGTTTCCACACCCCGGGGAAGGGTAACCAGCTAAGGTGACTCATGGCACAGCTTGCACAGAGCCTGTGTGGGCTATGTATCATGGAGGTGAACATGGTGACATCCTTCCCTGAGCAGAGCTACTACGTGGGCTGATGCGTGTAGTGGGTGCCAACCTAAATCAGCTGGCAATTTGGACACTCCCATAGAGCATAGGATTTGGGGGCAGAAGATTTTAAATACAGTGTGCGGAGAGACTTGTCCCTTTTTTATGTATGTGTGTATCTGTTCCCCTCACTTGCATGGTTGGGAGCCAGCTCCAGAGACTGAGTCCCATGTGTTGGATGTGGGGATGTGCACCTTACCAGTGGCAGGCCCGTGAGACACTGCAGCCCCACACCACATGGCACGGATCCCAACCACTCGCATTCTCTCGCTCTGAGACAGTGCACTGACATGCAGGTGGGAATGTTCACCCGCCCTCAGGGCACAAGCAGCCTTGGTCACTGGGGACCCACAGACAGAGCCCCTTGCAAGGCTGGCTGCAGTGATCTGGTAGGGTGCCCTGACCCCATGAGAGGGAGCAAGCTGCCGTGGGGCAGTGGAGTGTGCCCACAAGTGCACACTCCAGAAAGAGAGAGAGATCCTGGAGCTAGTGAGATGGAGACCCATCTGTGAAGCAACCTTGGGACCTAGGGAGACAGATAAGAATGAAGCGGGATGTCTGGACACTGATTCTGACCCTGGGGGTGTCTGTCTTCTTTCCTGTGTTTTGCAGAAGAGAATGGCTTGGAGCCAGAGAGTCCCCACTCCCCCCAGTTGGGCACCCTGTTAATAAAAACCTTTTTCCTTCCCCACCAATTATTGTGCTATGCTTGTGAATGGCAGCAGGTGGCCAAACCCCACTTTGTTCAGTAACATAACCCCTGTCTGGACTGAGGTAATGGAACCAGAATCACATGTAATCATTGCCTCTAATATTTGCCCTGGGAGCAATTTTAAAAAGGTCAAAACACTTTCCTTCCATGAAGCAGATCCTGGAACAAGGGAAAAACTCTCTATATCTGCCTTGCCTGAAGATGTGGAGTCCAGGTCTTCTTGTTTATAGAAAAAATATTATTTCAACAAGCAGAGGGCTGAAATTAATATGTGAATATGTGTTGTTCAGAGAATTACAAAAGGACACCAGACCACTGTTTTCATTGGTCTCTTAAGTTGTAATGTCCTATAAAGTTCAGTTTATCGTGTATCTTAAAATAACTAACCATTCAGACCTAACCTAGAGTGTGGAATCAACTTCATTTTTCAAGTTTTAATAGTCACTGAACAAGGTTGTATTTGAAACCTCTCAGGACCCAAAGTAAATATTGAGTAGTAAGCTGCATATTTCTTGATAAAGTTTTCTCAACCACTGTCCATAATAATGTTCGAGGTTGCTCTTTCAAATTTGGGAACAGTGGAATATGTAGAAGACATGAAAAAATGTCTTCAGAGGCTTATATAATATCAGCGTCAACAACAATAGCCAATGTTTATCAAAGTGTTTAAATGTACCATGCAGGGTTTTACAAGGCTGGTATTAGTTGGATGTATTTAGCTGAAAGGAACAGAAGCTAAAACTGAACCTTCTGCCCCCACCAAAAAAAAAAAAACAGTTAAATATATAAGGTTATACTATAAAACAGGGCTAATTTGAGGATGGTTTAAAAGCTATTTTTTTTTTATGTTATTGATTTTAGAGGGAAAAAGGAAAGGAGAGAGAAAACTGACTTGTTGCTCCACCTATTCATACCTTCACTGGTTGGTTCTTTTATGTGCCCTGACCAGGGATCTAACCTGCAGCCTTGGCGTATCAGGACAATGTTCTAACCAGCTGAGCTACTCAGTAGGGCTGAGGGTTGTTTTAATGTAATGTACTCTTTGTGACTCTGAACTTCTGTTGGGTCTGGGAAAGATATGACTATTGCAGGTGTGGGCTTCATATCAAAATATAACAGCATCAAGAGGAAGAAACTATCTCTTAAGCATGCCTGATGTTTAGCTTGTAAACACCCACACAGTCTATTACAGCTATGTCTTCATATCGGTCAGTGTTCATGCTCTACAGACTTTGAATAGTAAGAAAAGTGTTCTCTGAATCATCTAGGCCTCACTGATTGGAACCGATTCACCTGGTCATTTCTGAACAAATTTCTGTCATGAAAAAATGCCTTATGTAGGTTCCTAAATTAATTATTGAATCAAGAGAAGGATGAATTAAAATGATTGGCTCAAAATTATCAGGCCTTAACCCCTTGAGCTCAGCTGGTGTCAGTATCTCAAACTACATCAGTATTATGAAAAGAGGGTGGGAATGATGGTAGAATGAATATTGAAAGAAAATCATGATATCAAGAATGGCGTTTTAAAGACAGATCCAAGATGGCAGAGGAGTGAGTGAAAGTTACACTAACCTCCCAGAACCAATCTGAAATTGCAGATAAATTGTGGAGAAATCATCCGGAATAAACAAGTGAACAATAACGTGAGAGAAGCTTTATGAGCACAGACAGAAGAAACAGCTTCAACACAATGAGATGGGTAGGGAGTGTGGTGCGGACATGAGAGGGCTGGCTGGACACCTACAGATGGCAGCTGAAGCACCAGAGGGATATTTAAGGGGCTGGAGGGATCTCCCAGAGGAGTGCAGTGTCTAACTGCCAAGCTGTGCTCACCAGCCTACAGCACCAGAGCTGGAAAAGTACACAGATAGCAACCAGCTGTGAAAAGCGGCAGGGTTTCTCTCTGCCAGAGACTGATGGCTGGAGATACAAAGAGCCGTTTAAAGGGTCAAATATAACCAAAGACACTGAAATAGAGAACAGGCTGACAGTGACCAGAGGAGAGAGGGGAGGGAATTTCAGGGGAAAAGGGGAAGGGTTTATAGGAACAAATATAAAGGACACGTGGACAAAAACTAGGGGTGGGGTGGAAATGGGAGGGAGGTGGGGAGGGCTGGGGGGGAGGGCTGGGGCAGTGGCCTGGGATGGGAGTAAAAGACAAAATTGTACTTGAACAACAATTAAAATAAAATTTAAAAAGTAAAGGGTCAATGCATAAATTTTCATAAGCAGCCACTTACCCTGGGCTCTGGCAAAGGGGGAGGGGGTAAGAGTGAACTAGAGATGCTGGAGGAGACACTGGGGACAGAGGCTTTGGGGAGAGAACTGAGAGAGCAGCCACCAGGATCCCAGTGCTAGTCATTCCCCATGATTTTTTTTTTTTGTATTTCCTTATTGAGAACTTCCACCTTTCACTTAAAGGAAGTACTTTACAGCTTCTCTTTGGCATATCCAAACTTCCAGCATCACTACTCTTGCACTTTGGGACTATTTTCAAGTAAAATAAGAGTGATTGGAACACAGGCACTGTGATATCTTGACAGTGGATCTGTTAACCAAGAAGGCTGAGACGTAATGGGAGGGCAGCATATACAACATGGACAGAGGGGTGGTTCGTATCCCAGGCACGTCAGACCAGAACTGAGTGAGATTTCACCATACTACTCAGAATGGCACGCAATTTAAAATGTATGAATTGTTTATTTATGAAATTTCCCATTTAATATTTTCAGACTGCATTTCACTGCAGGTAACAGAAACCAAGGAAAGCAAAACTACGGGTAAGGCAGGAACTACTGTATGTTTTACCGTATGTTATTTCTCCCACTCGAATTTTTCTTTATTCCTCAATTGTTCAAACACTTTAAGGCCTAAACGAGGTATTACTCCTCTGTAAAGCCTTCCAAGAACCCTCCTGTCAGTTTATATCTGGTCTATCACAGCATCATCCTTACAATGTTTTTGAATTAAATCTATTGAGGGGGCATTGTTCAATAAGATCACATAGGTTTTAAGTGCACAATTCTATAACACATCATCTGCATATTGCATTGCATGTTTAATACCCAAAGTCAAATCTTCTGTCACCATATGTTTGCCCCTCTTTACCTTTTATTACCTCCCCCACCAACCCCACTCCCTCTGGCAACCAGCATACTGTCGTCCGTGTGTATGAATTTTCATTTGTCATTCTTACACTTTTAAAACCACTAAAAATCTGATTTGCATTATAGTTAAATGTTTTTGTGTTCCTCCATACTGCTGCCTTGATAATGTAGATTTCTTGATGGACTTTGTCATAATCATCTTTCAATCCCTAATATTCCACATATTACTGGATTTTGTTGAATTAAATGGAACGCTGGGGAGAAGCTCCAAACCCTGGGCTTTTCTTTCTTCTAAAGGAGAGAAAATTTCATAGGCTTGCTTAATGAAAATAGGCTAAGGTGAAATACATTGCATATATCTCATTTATACATTATAATGCTCAAGCAAGGATTTAAAAATATTTTAAAAGGAAAAAGATATGAAGCTAAAGTTAATCTGCACAGTTCTTGCCTGACGTCTCACCACCATCCTGAATGGAAGGCATCTTTATTGGACTTGGCTTACCTTCTAGAAAAGACGGAGTTGTCTGACGGGGTTGTCTCAACTCAGGTGCTGCATATTAACACTGTTTTGGCCGTGGAAACTTTTCTCAGCACTCGTCTTTGAGCTTTAAGGTGAAAAGTCAATTTCTTAAAGAGGCCTTCTCTATCATCTGAGTCTTAGAGATCCGTTTCCATTATATCCTCCTATCACATGAGATTAATTTCTCTCTTCAGTGCTAGGAAGTGAACTCCTTCACTAGGACAAGGGCTGCGTTTACTTATCTACCACTAAATTCCCAGCATCATAAACTACGTAACATAGTAACTGCTCAATACAAAAATAAATAAATGAATGAATTAGTGAAGCCTGTATAATTGCTAAAGTAGACTGCACCTTTGGCTCAACGTTTCTAGTAGCTAAGACAAAGAATTTTAGGATACATGGTATCCTTAAGATAAAATCATATAACTACCTCAGGACTAAATACAAGTTTGGGCTAACTAAAATATCAAGTAATAAAATTAACAGCATAAGCACCATTTCTTGCTGTTTTTAAGAGATGTGGAAATGCTGATCTTAATACATGAAAAATGACTCTCCCTCTTTGAAATCTTTTTGATAAAGCAACACAAAATAAAACACCAACTCTGACTACTTATTAGAATAGTTTTTGTTGTCATCAGGACTGGAAAGAGATTCAGCTCAAATGAGTTACGTCATCAACTTCAGTAAGTTAGATACTGTTATGGGCTTTTGGACGATGAAACACCAAGGAGTTGGCAATTATTTGCTGAATACATAAATTAATAAATAATCCAGATGACAGTCCAGAAATGGATCCTTCTTCCTCTCTTCTCTCTTCCTGCAAACCGAAGCCAAGCATTTGTTTTTGTTATTTGGGTTTAAATTTTATTTTAATAAATTAGTTATTCGTGTGAAATGTGTCAACTAAGCTATCTTGCCCTGGCATTTCTGAAAACAAAAAAAAAGTGTGATTTTGAAATAAAATTCTAGTTTCCTTTAAAATTTTAATGAAGTATTAATCGGTAAGTTTATTTTTTGTTTCAATTAACCTGGGCTTCAGTTCTAATAATGAAAAAACAACGTCATAGCCCAGACTTTTGCATTGTGCCGGGCATTAATTAACTGCAGTCAGTACATTTTTACTAAACTGAATTGAACTAAAAATTTCATTTCATAATATTTTCTTATACGTAACATCATGTCTCTGGCGGTTCCCGACTCTGATAAACCTCAACACAGATTCTCTCAAGCAAAATTCAGGAAATCTCTACGAAGGATTATTTTCAAAGAAAAAAGGAAGCACGGAGACCTTCGTGACTAACAGCATCTTTCACGGGGCTCTTGGAATTCTCACTCAGACGCCCTACACTTACTCTCCCTCCCGAAAAAGTTTGCAGGCCAAAATAAAAGCGACCCTCAGTTCCTCTGATTTAAATTTCCCGGAGGCCAAGCACCCGGATTAAAGCCGAGTTGTCAGATTGACAGGGACTTCATCCAATAGCATTGTAGGAAGGCGTATCATTTCACGGACACTCCAATCGGCTCGCAGAGAGTCGCCAACTCCAGAGGGAAAGCGGAAGTAAGGTCCTTGCGAGCCCTCATGGAAACGCTCTTGCAACACCTGGATCGCATCTCCGAGGTTCTCGCTGTGTCCCGCACACCCCACGTCAGTAGCTGGGATGCCGTCGCCGTGCGCAGGGCCTTGCGGTGGGCTCGCTACATGCGCCATGTCCACAGGCGCTTTGGCTGCCACGTCCCCATTCGCACGGCGCTGGAGCGGCGGCTGCAAAACCACTGGAAGCAGGAGGACGGCTCTGGGCCTGCTGCAGTCCCCGGGTTGACGAACTTCCGGGATTTGGGGCGCTGCGACATCCTGCTGTCTCAACGCCTGCTGGACAACCGGGCCCTCGGGGATGCCGCCTTTCATTGCCTGCTGCAGCAGCTCTTTCCCGGCCCTGGCGTCCGGGACCCCGAAGAGGAGACGCTCCAGGGCTGCCTGGCCCTCCTTGCCCGCCGCCGGTCAGCTGTCCACCTGCTGCGCTTCCACGGTTTTGGAGAGAACTCCGCCGCTTGGGACGACTCACTGGTAAAGACGCAGGCGGAGCTGCTGCTGGAGCGTCTGCAGGAGCGTCTGCAGGAGGTGGGCAAGGTCCAAGCGGAGGGCCCCAGCAAGTTGCTCAGCAGCCTGTGGCAGCGCTTGCCTCGGAACAACTTCCTGGAGGTGATAGCAGCCGCGCTCTTGCTGCCGTCGTCATCCCCCCGGCCCTCCAAAGAGGAGTTGGAATCGGGCAGCCCCAGAACTCAGGGAGAGGGGTGTCAGGAGCTGGTTCATTGGCTTCTGGGGAAGTCGGACATCATGGCTACTTTTTGCCGCAGCCTCTCAGCCTCGCTTTTAACTTCGGTGGCAGGCCGCCATCCAGAGCTTTTTCAGATCTATCTGGGTCTGCTAACAGAATGGGGTCGACATCTGCACTATGATCTTCAGAAGGGCATTTGGGTTGGAGCTGAGGCCCGAGATGTGCCGTGGGAGGAGTTGTACGGCAGGTTTCAAAGCCTCTGTCAGGCCCCTTCACCTCTGAAAGATGAAGTTCTAAGGGCCCTGGAGTCCTGTAAAGCGCAAGATGGAGATTTTGAAGTCCCTGGTCTGAGCATCTGGACAGACCTGTTGTTAGCTCTTGGGAGTGGTGCGTGATGTTGCATTGGGGAAAAGACAAGATTTAGGTCTCGGCCCGGGTCCCAGTTTTCTCTGGACAACGTTCTGTTATTGATTACTTGATACGGTTTACAAAATTAAAATTCCAGTGTCCCACCAAATCTATAATATGTTCAAAATATTCTAGGTGCTCATTTATAACAGGTATAATTATAATTTACAATTAAAAACATGTATCTGGCTTATGGTGCCATGGATTTTCTGGAGGAGGAGGTGGCATTGAAAGTATCCTACTTACAGCCATGTAATTAACAACAGTTTGCTTTTTAGGAATACTGGAGATACATACTTTTCAAATAAAAAGCAGCTTTAAATTGACATGACACCTTTTTTCTCTATCAGTATGGTTTACTTTGTTTTCTTTTTTTTTACCCCCCCCCCCCCACTAGTGGAAAGTTTTCTTTAACCAACAACTGTGTTGTCAGAAATGGTTTGAAAAGCTAAGTCATCCATCTAAATTCTTTCCTCAGTATCCCTCTGCAATAAGTCTTGTCAAGGTCACCAATCATCTCCATGATGCCAAATTCAAAGGACATTTTTCTGGTATCAAATTACTTGACCTTTCTGGGACTTCAGACATTTTGACCACTCCCTTCTTTTTGAAACCAGGCTTGAAATTCTGTTCTCCTAAATTATGTGACACCACTGTATCCTGGTTTCCTCTTATATTTCTAGCTACTTTTTTTTTCAGTCTGATTTTCTGGCTAACTTTTCCCCTAGTCATCCTTTCCTGGGATTTCTCACACTTTAATAGTCTGGTTCCTCTTTGGTGTACACTATCACCCCGTGTGATCTCATGTAAAGGTCTCACAAGCCACTCAAACCAAACATACCTAAAACAAATCCATATCCCCACCTAAGCCCGCTTTATTCTCATGAATTTCTTAGTAAATAGCCAGAAACCTGGACATTATCCTTGAATTCTTCCTCTTCTAACCCTTATATCTATTTCACCAACATGTTTCCCCTTCTCTCCCTTTCCACTCATCCCCCTAATATAGGTCAGGGTGAGCGTAACCTCTTGTTCGATCAGGACAGATTTGAGTTATGCCTGATGTCCTGACATAATTAATACAAGTGTCCCCTTTTATTCTCTAACGTGTCCTGGTTTGCCTGATAATTTATGTGGTCACCCATCCATAACTCTGCCAGATACTGCAATTAGCTGGTTTCTCTCTCTTTTTTTTAATTGTACATTTACAATCCTTACTCCACCTAAATGCTCAAGTAGTGGACTCAGTCATATTCACCGAGACAATTGAAGTGATTGGAAGAGAATTTAGGCAGACATTGACCACTACATCTATCTATATTAGCATCTATACTCACATAATTCACCTTCTGTTTGTTTTCAGTAATAAATTATTCGTAATTTCTATAGACTACAAAATACAGGATTTCTTAGGATAGGCTGAGCTTTTTTCTTAGAAACTTTCATTATTCCTTCAGCCAAGAATGTTGTAACCCAGGTCCTTCACTTCTCACTTTAATTTCATTTTCTCATCATAATGCTTCTAGCTAAATATATTCCTTGTTAATTTTCTTCAGACCACCCACTTTCCTGCTAATTGTGGCTGTGTTCATGTGTGTCTGTCTCTTCCACTAGAGCACTGATTTTCAACCTTTTTTTATCTCATGGCCCACGTAAACTAAAATTCTGTGACACACCAAAAAATGTTATATTTTTTGCTTCTCCAACAAAAAAAATAGACATAATTTTGATTTGTTCACAGTGAGTAGTTACTGTGGTGGCTGTTGTCATTTTTTTATTTGACAATCAAGGAAAAGAGGTCAGTACCCCTGGTTAAATAGTAAAGTATTGCCTGTTTTAAAAATGCTCGTGGCACACCAGTTGAAAAATCGCTGCATTAGAGTATTAGCTCAGTGAGGTCAAGGCTGCCTCTGTTGCTGGAACATTCAAGACCCTCACACTATACAGATGTACATTAAGCAGTTGATAACTATAAATGCATAGAAATGGAGTAAACAAAACAAAAAGGAATGGAGCAAATATTTGATTAGAATATTACCTTTAGGGTCGTATCTTTAAGAAATGTAAGTCATCTGAGTAGTAGATACAAGAAGTATAAATCTAAAAAAAAGTGCGGTCTCCAATACATCAAAACATTTCTAAGCTACAACCAATTTGAAAAGCCTTCCAACACTTCTTTGTTGAATTTGAGTTCAATCAACATTTACCGATGCCAAGATTTAGTTATGGGGATTAAATTGCCCAGTTTTACTTGATATTTATAGCTTTTATACATTTTTTTGGTGCTCTGAAACAGTGTACCAAAACTCTAAAGTAGTGACCAGTTGTAAATAGAATGACCCATCTTCCCTAGCAAATGGTGGATATAGGGTGTTCATATTAACATAAATTAATGTAAACGCTTCAGGAAAGAACCATTGATTTCTCTCAGGAATTAATTGGAAATGATCAATCACTATATTAGAAGTGTGGCGGTAGCATCATTTATCAGATACTAATTGTCAGTGGGCTATGAATGCCATTTTGGCTTAGAAATCAGGTTGCCCTAAGGGAAAGAAAGTAGCTTGAATAATTACAGTAATTAATGTGTATACAACTGTCTCTTGAAGCTTCATTACTTTTAATATTGGGATAGAGATTTGAATTCAAAACAGCTTCGGTGTTTTAAAGGCTATTGTGGTTTTATCTTTTTGTTTTATGAATGATAAGGATTTAAGTCTTAAAAATTTGATATGTAGTTATTCAGAAGTACAAGCTTGGGGTATAACATGTGAATAATCAGTTTATATTTTATATTTACACATTTTCTATAAATCGTATAGTGCTGTGAATGAAGTCTATGATAATCTCAGGAATATATTTGAAATTTGGGTTTCACTCATTGCTATTTAAAATAAGTTTATTTTAAAGGCAAATGTATTTGTTTATCACTATAAAATCTTCTCACTTTATATGTAACCTTTCAGTTTTATATTTGTGTTACAAATTTTTACTCATTTATGTAACAAGAATTGATCATCTATTTATATGTCAGACTATAATGCACTAAAAAGTTTACAAACCAATTTATTCAGCTTATATTTTTATGATATGAACCAAAATTCCCATTAATTAAAAGAAACAATGTCTAGAAAGTAGTATGTGAGGCATAGATACATGTATAGATCAGTATTGGATATTTTACCATCCATAGTTGTTCAAAGCTCTAATGGGATAGCTGTTGAAATATTCATCGCTATACTGAACATCTGACACGTGATCAATACTTATTTGGTAAGATATTGTATTTGAGGCTATGCATATATATACAAGCATTGACAATATACCAAAACACAATAAGAAAGTAGCACACTGTTAGCTTTCATTGATATAGATGCACCCATGGACAAAATGGTTAAAACTTCTTTGCTAATCTAATACATACTATGTACATTAAGAATATTAACTGGATTTAAATCTACAATGGATGTTAATATCAAATTTCAAATAATATATTGCTAATAAATTAACTATCATAATGCTGAATAGGGAAAACATTGTAGATTATTTTATAGTCTCTTCTAGAGATCTCATAATTTTGTAATAAATATTCTTGGCAGTAAGGGAGTATGTTTTCTATCTTGTGGTTTTTTAAAAAATCACTTTCACAGGCTTTGATAATTTTTAAAAATATTCAGTATCTTACACAAACACTAATAGCCAAGAGTAAGGATGAGTCTGGGGGCACACATTCTCTGCTTTGTTTTTTTAATAATTGTGGAAACATGTGTTCCTGACACTGCTGGTTCAAAATTGTGGGAAACATAAAACAAATTACAAGTGACTAACAAGAGCAATTTATGGAAGACACATGATCTAGTTCACCAGTCAGCATGCATGGGTTGCATATGGAATTACTGCAGTAACCAAGACTAATGGAGAGCAGGCGCCATTTTCTAATTACAGCTGGAGGCTCTGGACCTTGCACACTTCGCCGGTAAATTGGCCCCAGCAGATTCGGAGTGACTGCTGTTTGTCATTATATTTGTTAGCTAAGGCAGGATATTTGAAGAATATGGTTTTTGCAATTTGTTACGAGTATTATACCCATTTTTATAGTCTAGTTCTGTGGATGGAATATTACACTTATAATTAAAAAGTATTTATAATTCCATTTAAGAGTTAAAGAAGATTTAAAAAAAATGATTTTTTAAAATGGTGGGAGAACTATAATGTAACTAAGGAGGCAAGGGGGGAATAAATTGAAAATCTTCCTAAATGGCTTTCTTTTAAGGCTGATTTTTATCCTATAACACTATTTTTGGACAAGCTTTGATAAAATTCTACCATTGTTCTAAGCTTACATGTTCTCATTTACACAATTACAATAAGAATAATAACTATATCATCCTTTAGTAAACAAGATCATGAATATTCAAGAACTTTTTAGTCCTTCTTTAGGGTAATCTATTGATGTCACATTCTCCTAATTTTCCTTCATCTGAGAATATCTTGAATTTCCCTTTGTTCTTGAAGAATAATATATCCAGAATTTGGGGCTGATGTATATATATTTTTTCTGCATTTAAAAATGTGCCATTTCCTTCTGGCATCCATGGTTTATGATGACAAATCTGTCATTTGAGTAGCTTTTTCCCCCTCTAGGTAAAATGTTATTTCTCTCCTTTTTAAAAAATATTTTTTATAATTACTATTTTGTGTGGGAAATTTATTTAGGCATTTTTTAAAAATATGTTTATTGGTTTTAGAGAGAGAGGTAGGGAGGGAGAGAAACATCAGTGTGAGAAAGAAACACCAATTGGTCGCCTCCCGTAAGCATGACAACCAGGGATCAAACCTGCAACCTAGGTTTGTGCCCTGACTGGGAATCAAACCCCCAACCTTTCTGTGTATGGGCTGATGCTCCAACCAAGTGAGCTGCACCAGTCAGGACTCATTTCTTTCTTTCTTTCTGCTTTAGGTTTAATTTCTTTCTTTGTCTATGGTTTTCAGAAGTTTGATTATGATATACTTTGGTATAGATTTCTTTAGGTTTATACCATTTGGGATTTGACCAGCTTATTGAATCTATAGGCTTGTGTCTTTGGCCAAATTTGGAAAACTTTCAGTCATTATTTCTTAGAATATTTTTCAGCCCCATTCACTTGCTCCTCTCTTTCTGATAGTCCAATGACATCATGTTAAATATACTGTTTTATTCCAAAGTTGCTGAGTTTCTACTCATACTAGTTTCCTTAGCGTGTTTGCTCTTTCATTCACGTTGGGTAATTTCTACTGTTCCATCTTCGAACACACTGGTTCTTGCCCCGTCCTCTCCTTTCTGTTGTTGCATTCCATTGAATTTGTATTCCCATTATTACATTATTCACTTCTAAATCCTTAGTTTTTCTTTATGTCTTTTATTTATTTACTGAGACTTTCCTTTTTTTAATTTGTTTTAAGTGTCACAGCTCATTGAATCATTGATGTAATAATTGATTTAAAGTTTTTATCAGATAATGCTAACATGCATGTCATTTGGGCATTAGTGTCTGTTGCTTGTCTTTTCTCATTCTCTAAGAAAATATTTTGAGAGGACAAATTTATTTTTTCTATCAAAAGTGAGAGAAAGATCTAGCACCTTTGTTTAGTGTCTTGGTTGTAGATATTTCAAATGTAGAGACCAAGGACTTTCAGCATAAGTCCATTAATCTTCAGAGGCTCAAGGAATGGGCCTGAGTTATTTTTGAACTCCTGAAATCATGTGCAAAATTTGTAGTTCATTGTTCACTTTTATTGGGAGAATCATTAGATTCTCAAATGAGTAAATGATACCAAAAATTATGTTGACTCACGCTGTCCTATGCAGTACCTGGATGTATCAAGCAAGTTACTGTAACATCAACACGATCTTAGACATAATCAGTAATTATAATAAAATAGGTACTGGTAATGCTTTTTAGGATTTTTTTCATATACTAACACATTCGATCTTCATAACAACTCACTGAGGTGTTATTATTTTCCCATTTCGAATGAAAGTTTCAATGGAAATTAGGGAACTTTTCTTCCCTTTTAAAGATTTTATTTATTCATTTTTATAGAGAGGGGAAGGGAGGGAGACAGGGAGAGAAACATTAATGTGCAAGAGAAACATCAGTTGGTTGCCTCGCCCAGTCAGGGACCTGGCCGGCAACCCAGGTACGTGCCCCGACCTGGAATTGAAGTATAACGCCCAATCCACTGAGTCTCACTGGTCAAGGCTGAATGAAGCTTTTATTTCTTGAGTAAAAATCATAGTAGCATAGCAAGTTTAAAATTTCACATTACATCATCACATGTTGAGAGTTAACAATTTTCATTTCCTAATGAACTTAGTGTAGCTCTCAACCCCTAATTTCTGCTGCTGGCAGAAAATTTGATTTTGTCAGTTTAAGGTAATAAAATGCCTATGGTTTACTTCTCAGTCATCTTCGGATTGACCCTTCTGTTTCTGTATTATGTGGGTATCTCAGCTCAGGAGAGCTTTCTCTGTCATCCAACATCTTCCAGAGAAAGGTCTCCGACCCATGGGCGCTCTTCCATTCTTTTGGTATGGGTAGTGGGTAGAGAAATTCACCATCACTTCTTGATGAATATTCCCAACCTCAGCTGCCACTGGCAGCACCGATGGCAAAAGAAGAAGTCATTTCTTCATCCAGATGGCAGTTTAGGCTGTCCATTCCTAGCTGATACTACTGGTTTTCCATGTATCCTTCCCCATTGCCACTTCATTAGGTATACGGGCTCTTAATTCTCAGGCATGTAAATAATGTTCACACCTTGTCAATGTCCTGTGGAAGCTAAGCAACATTCAAAAGGAAGAGAGATGAGGAACCTGAAGCCCTCAGTCCTCTGGGACCTGCCATGCCTGCGTGATGGCATGGATGCACCCTACATGACCTCCTCAACTCTGTCTCCAGAGTTCCGGATCAGAGTGCTGCTGAACCCCCCAAGTTCCCTCTGCTTTTGTGCAGTCAAATCTATCAGGAGTTTTCCATGATTTCTCCAGGGTTTTGACTGGGAGGGGAGGCAAAATTGAAAGCAGACTTTCACAGTCACATCTAAAATCTCTTACTCTGTCTTCCAAATCCTCTACAAACTCCTATGCTATACCAGAAAATAATTTTAACCTCTCCTTTTGGAAAGGCCTGTAAAATGTCATCTCATAATCTTCTCTTATTATGTAGTTCATTACATAATCCTGTGGTCTGAATCCTCCAGGCATGCTCTGTTAATGTGCAGAGCTAGATTTTCGGGTCTCAATACAGACAACCTCAGTAAAAGCTTTGAAAAGTGTGTGTAGGGTCCTATTTGATATCATTGCTCTAAGTAATATCTTCCCTCCCCCATGGAAAGAAGTATTTTTTACTGGTGGAGAGAGTAAAAGAGGCCACAAGGAACACTGGCTATCAAAATATTGTAATGTCATAGCAGGGTGAAAGTTTAACAAAATGACAAATAAAGAGGATTTGGAGTGTATCTTCCAGGAACAATGGAAAGCCAGTATAGGTTTACCTTCACTTTTAAAGAGGAGTGGAAGAGAAAGGAAGGAAAGCACAGTGGTTCTTGAAACTGAAATGAAAAATGAGCATTTTTTACAACTTACTGAGATGCACACATTTGCAAATTACTTTTTCTCTTGATGGAGTGGCAATACTTCTAATGGAAATAGCAGTTTCTAGTTGAATGAACAAAGCGTTGGAGTGGCAGAAAGGAATCCCTGGGGCCTGAGGGAGAAAGATGAACATTGTTTGACCATCTATTTGCCAGGTACTTTGTTAGGCTTTTTACTTACGTTAGTTTATTTAACCACCACAATAACATTGCAAAATAAATAGTATTATCCTCATATTATAAATAAGGAAATGGAAGTTCAGGCAGGTTAAAACACCTGTCCAAGGTCATTCAGGTATTTGATGTCCTTGGAAGAGACAGTCTCCCCAAAACAGAATGAATAAAAAATATTCAAAGAGACGACAGAAAAGAAAATCTCCTAACATATGAAAAATATAAACCTAAAGAATGAAAAGTCATACCACATTCAAGCAAAAGTCAGTAGCAAACAATCAAGTAGCATGTCCTGATTAAGTTACTGAACTTCAAGAATCAAAGAAGGAATTTTCTGATGGCGAGATGGAAACCGTGAATCAGCTATTAATCAGAAGATCGGATTGGCCTCAGATTTCCCCATAGTGACATTGCATGCCACAAGAAAAGTAAGCACTATGAATAGTTCTCTAATAGGGGAAAGAGTATAATGAACAAGTACTATGCTAGCCTTGATAATTTTGTCAAGAAAATGGTAGCATGCAGAAATGTTTAATCATGGGAGAACTTGGGAAATTTAGTTCAAATTTTTAAAAATAACTTACTTACATGTGAAATCCAGCCAATTGCAATATAAATTGAGGAGCCTTTGTTAAAATGAGTGCAACTCTCATTTCCAGAAGAGAATGGAGCAATGGCCACCAGATCTGCAGCATGGATTTGATATTCAGCTATATTTCCTCTTAATATTATGACAACACTGATTATCAAGGTGGCAGGATCTCAAGCAAGAAATGTTGCACATATAAAACCTTTGTAAAGAAGTATTTTAAAATGAAATTCAAACAATTATGAAAACAAATTAAAGAACACATGTATGGGCGGAAATGGGAGGTGAGCATTGAATCTATTAAATGTGTGTGTGTGAAAAGTATTTTTCACATTAAATATCTTGACCAAGTAACAAGTATATAGCTAATTAAAATAGGAGATGGAGAGAAAAAAGGAAGGAGGAAGTAAAAAATTAATTTCATTTTTTGCAAGAAAAAGTTAATCAATAATAATCCTAAATTAAAATATGATTTAACAAACTGGCCAACTTCTTCCTTTTTTTCGTAACTTGTTTTTCCTTTCCTCATCTGGTACTTTGTTAGCTTTCAGGTCTACTCTAAAAAGAGTGGCACTGGTGATTGGCTATTGGCTTCTAGGTTTATTTTCTACCTTGTTCTTGTTCTGCTTTGTAACTCAGGGAGCTAATCCCTCTAAGCTGTATGTCCTGGGCCTCTTTACCCACACAGTTGCAATTTGGTCTAGTCAATGAACATCCCTGGCAGACATTGATGGATATGGAGAAGGCTTCCTCTCTCTCTTTGCTTTGAGTACTATCTCTGGCAATAACCATACATGTGATTCTAACTCCCAAAGAACAGCCTCTATAGTCTCACACCCTCCTGGCAGCCTAGGTGCCTGAGCTCTGATAAACCACTTCCTTCATTGTTTTGGGTGGTGGTGGCTTCTTGCCCTTTTTAGTAATGATTAACTCATCCTTTGTAAATATTTCAACTAATTCTTCAAAGTAAATTTCTGCAAATAACGTTTCTACTGGAGCACCCAGAATGGGCTCTGTTTTCCTAATGAGACTCTGACGATTATATATTTTTCATAGAGGCATCTTAAGTCATTAATATCTCTTAAAGAACTATTTACTAGCAATTTATTGTTACGCTTTGGGGACTTTTTCTGTTACATTCAATTTTTATCGTATTATTTTTGTCTATTTGTCTACTTGCTTACTTACTACCTATTTACCTATCTATGCATCTATATAGCTATGGATATGGATAAAGGTATCAACATAGATGTACATATAGACTTATGCATAGAAAAATGGCAGTTCATCTGGATTTAATGATCCTTATTTCTAAACAGTGAGATAAGGTCTGATTTTCACTTTCTTTTTTTAAAAAATTATTTATTCATTTTTAGAGAGGGGGAGAAAGAGAGGGAGACAAACATCAGCATATACAAATTTTTGTATATGATAAAAGTACCAAATATTTTAAAAAATATATAATCTTTATAAATGTAGCTGAGGGAATAGGTCAATATAACCACCATGTAATTAATTTGGTAACCATTAATGAGATGATGACACGTTAGTTTTATTTTCATCAGCAGGACATTGATTTGATCAATTGTAAATGCAGATCTGTAGACCCTGTGGAACCATTGCGTAGCGATCAGACACATTTCCCCCCTGGACCACTGATATAGCAGGAGAAGGCACACAGATGGGAGAGTCCAGAGAAAGAAACAGTTGGCTAAATAACAAAACAAAATATGCATGTGTTTTTTAAAACACATATGTAATCAACAACCAAACTTTCTGATCATTTATTTATTCATGATTTATTTTGCTACAAGTTGTTTTCCTTTTAAAAGGTTAGAGGAAATGACATGCTTTTTTATAATTAGATTTGTTAATTGAAAATAATTTGTAACTTTGAGATAGAAGTACCAAAGAGTTTCTTTCAAACATTCTTTTGAGCCAGGAAAGATGGGTTAAAAGGTAGAAATGATTGTGTCATTTCTTTAACTGGAAGTGACAAACTTTTGGCATGTCTTAAAAGATAATGTATTGGTTAACATTATCTATTGGTTATCAAATAGATGTCCACTTGTTTGATGTCCTGATTATGAATATACAATCATATATATTAATAAGATCAGAAAAAAGAAATGGAAGTGTAATAATCACTTAAATGTTCCATTTTACATTAAATTGAATAAATAGAAATTTGTTTTTATGCTTTATATATTCTATTCTGAAACTTTGGTGTGAGTAAAAACATCTGCTATATAGTGGCTTCTTGGAGATATAACTATGCATAGTGAATAATTTAAGCAAAAACAGTTATGGAATAACTTTCAGAAAATGGGCACTCTTAACATTTGGAAGACAGAATATCATTTGAGTGTTTGTCCCTCTAACCATTCCTTCAGCCTATTCCAAAGGAGGGACAAGTATTGCTAAGCTTTAACCAAGTTGAGAAATTGCTAAGGGGACATTTTTTAAAAAATCACTATAACACTGTTATTCATTCAGTTCATAGCAAGTCATCATTCTGTTTTTGTTTCTTCTTGTTTTTAATTTTGAAACCATACCACATCAGAGAACTTAACTAAAATGGCTGATGTAAGGTTGAAAAAGACTCTCTTCAGCTAAATTTCAGTTAGCCACTTCCG
Source organism: Glossophaga mutica (assembly GCA_039655065.1). Taxonomy (NCBI): domain Eukaryota; kingdom Metazoa; phylum Chordata; class Mammalia; order Chiroptera; family Phyllostomidae; genus Glossophaga; species Glossophaga mutica. The sequence continues at coordinate 30,565,950 of CM077308.1, forward strand.
AATCCTCTTTCCAACAAAACCACAGTCTTGGCCCCTGTCCAGTCTTGTCTTTGGCCTGTTTAGCCCAGTTTTAGCAAATAATCCTGCTAAGTCATCTTCCCACCCTTGATATTTGATCACCCATGATATTTGATCAGGTCCTTCATCCCCTACTTTTGATGTCTATGTCTTTGGTCTGACTTTAGCAAGAATCTTGTAAAGCTAGTTTAGCAAGAACCCCCCTGTCCTAACTGTCTCTTCTTACTAATTTTTCATCCACTCCCCTCCCTGCTAGTTTGCTACAAATCCCTAGAGGTCTTTGCTGTATTCAGAGTTGAGACCAGTCCCTCTTCTCTACTGCAGTACTCCTATTACAAAAACAATAAATAAACTATTCCTTACCATTTAAACAAGTATCAGTATTTTTTTAATAACAGAGTCATAATAGCAAGATAAATTACAGAAGTAGTTTTCCAGGGTTTCCTATATAATCTGAGTATTGGTAGGAGAACATACAAATGAATATTATGCTTTCTACTTTGAAGTTCATAACCATTCACTGAACAGATGATTTGGTGAGCACTTGCACAAACACAAGTAACTAGAGGCAGCCAGCAAAGAATCAGTAAGAATACGTAACAAAAACAAAGATTATTTCATTTATGTAAAGCTTACTGGGCTAATATTATTGGATATGCCATAGATGAACTTATGATTTTGGGAAGACACTTGACAGAGTGTATCGTGCCCACTTTGTGTGCCCACAGGAGGAATGAGGGCTGGGCGATTGTTGGATGTGGATGGGTCCATCGACTGTGTGAAGCAGCCCTCTCTCCAACCACTCACCCTTTACATATTTGACTTAGTCTGTTACACAAGTTTGTCTTATTTTCATCATAGCACTTATCACTATTTGGAGTTACTTGTTTATTTATTCGATTATTCATTTAGTGTATTTCTTCACAGCACTATGCAAGAAAGGTGCCATTACCCTCCTCATTTTGCAGATAAAGAAACTGAGGAAAAGAAAACTAAATAACTTAGTCAAGGTTATATACTCTTATGACTACTGCATGGTACCACCTTCCTTAGCAGGGTTTGAAGATGATGAGTTTTTATGGATAAAGGAGTGAATGTCCATGACTCGAAAAGGCTTACCAGACACTAGGTTTACGATTGCTGAACTCTCTGCTCCGCTCCACGGTGAAGATTCACTGGGGAAGTGAGTGGAGTGGAGTATGCTGCTTAGACTTATTCAGTGTTGGAGGTCAAAGTGACTGGGGAAAACCAAGAACTAATACTAATTAAGCAATAATTGTTTCATTATTTATAAGACAATTTCAATGCTCTAGGCAGAATTCCTGACATAAGTTAAATAATTGACATGATTTGGCAGCCTAATGTTGCTAATACAAAAATAGAGTATTCCAAAAGACAGCCAATTAAGATCCATTTTACATATGTTTGAAAAATTAATGTTCTGCAGACAACTGCAAATATGAAATTAGAATTTAGAGTTAGAAATAAATATACAGCATTTGACATAAATAACAGAAATTATGGCTGTAAGACTTGATTAACTCTGTAAGAAAGTTGGCATAAAATGTCTGTCCTTGACCTCGGGATTTTTGTCTTTAGCACTTATGTCTCATATGCTGAGGGAGTCACTTAGAGTTATGATACCAAAAGAGGAAGCTCAATCTCAGGAGTTGACATGCAGGAAGACGAGTGGATGACCAAAGGAGCATGATGTCACCAAAACTGAAAACAGTATTTTAAGAAGAAGATGGTTCATGGTGTCATTTGGAAACAGAAGTTTGAGAAAATAGATACTGCCTCAGATTTGCCTGGAAGAAGGTTTTTGATAAATGGAGGACCAGTTTCTCAAGGCTGGTGAAGAAGAGCAGACAGTTTTTAGGAGACCAAAGAGAATACATTAATGCAACAAAAACATAGCAAACAGGTTGCACACCACTGACTGACTTGAAGAACTCATTGCAAATAGAAATACAATGGAACCTCCGTTCCTGAACTTAATTCATTCCAGAAAACTGTTTGAGAAGTGATTTGTTCAAAAACAATCTCCCTTGTCACCTGAGAGACACATGATTTATCGTACAGGTATCAGCACGAAAGGGTTGTCAGGTAGAGAATCGAGGCCTGAAGCTTTTTGGTTAGACAACTGAGACATTTTTTTCCATGAACAACTTGGTGAAGAACCAAATTGTTCAAGATCCAAGAGGTCCAGAACCAAGGTTTAACTGTATTACAGTGCGTTTGCTCAGAAACTGGTATTTGTAGTCAGGCAGTTGCAGGTTGGGACCACCCTACAGAGAAACAGACTTGGTTTCTTCATCTGAAAAAAATGAGGATCATAATAGTTCTAACCGAGACCATCCTTGTAAGGATGATATAGTATGTGTAAAATATTTAGAATGGTGTTTTCATATGATACATATTCAATGAATGATATACATTAGTATGGAATGATAGTTGTAAGAGACAAGTATCAATAGTACCTTAGGGTGTGTGTTTGTGTGTAAAGTGGTATTAAATTCCACAATATCACTTTAAATGGAGCAGTATAAAGGAGATTTGTACTTTATGCTTCTAGCATGCAGTACCTCTTCAAGTCACAGCACCCTGCTGTTGCTTTAGGAAAACTACACCTTTCCTTTTGTATACAGCTAGCTCAGTGGGACTCTTGTTAAGGCGCTCTGCTCTTCCCTAGGCCAAAAATATGAACAAAAAGTGGTTGGAGTCAGTTTACCTTAATCATGGTGTCCTGACAGACTTGAATTCATTGCTTAGATCCTTAGAGCTTCCCTGATTTGGGGCCCTTTCTTGCTTTTTATAAATTTGTTTTGTTTTTGTTTTTATGTTTTGTTTTGTTTTCCTCAACTATTCTTGTAATGTGAGAAATTCAGATGCTTCCAAAAAATTTTATATGGACAGTGACAAGCTGTGTTCCTTGTGGCCATATAGTCCCATTTGGTATAAAGAGGAATGAAGAGGGACTTGGAGATATAAGACATTAGGGAAAGAATAAGAGGATAGAATTTAAAGACACAGGTTGGAAAAGTTACTTTGGAGCAGAAGATAGGCTCTCTTTCATCTGAGATTACAACATCAGGGTGGGGAGAGAACAGTTATAGACAAGAATGTGTGGAAGCAAAAGCTTTCAGAGGACTTGTAGGTGAAAGCACAGGCAGATGGCCTTGCTCTCTGTAAAGAAAATTATCACACAGTGAGTAATTCACTCTATATGAGGAAGAAAGGAAGGAAGACTTTAAGAAGAAAACAGTGTAAAATAACCACAATTAGGAATCATTCGGGAAGTTAGAACGCATAAAACCCGAAGGATTTTTCAGGCCTTGAAAGGAAAACTTCACATTCATTGTAGGGGAATGAGCACTGAATATACTAATATGTGGATTTGTTCTCATGGTAGGGCCATCCGGTATCAGTAAGCCTTACCTAATCCAGGTTCCTGTTCTTAGGCAGCATGTAATGATGAAAAGTAATTACTTTACATCAACCAAGTTGAAAAATTAGATTTTCAATCATAGTGAAATATTTGTGTGTAAGAGAGTGATGAAATCTTGGGAATTAGTGACATAGTACCAAGGTGAACAGAAAGCATGACGTGCCCCGAAGAAACAGAAAAATAATCACAGCCGTGTCACATCTGTCAGAAGGGTGCAGGAGACGTTACTTATTGGCTGCCTCTGTCAGTGAAATATTGAGGAGATTAAAAGGAAAATCTTGAATTATTTATATATAAGACTATGACTTCAGAAAAAAAAAATCTCTAGTTCTTGTAGCTGATTTTATCTCAATTCTCTAGACCAGAGTTGAGCAATAGAACTTTTGTGATGATGAGATGTTTTATAATGACAAAGATAATTTTAACATATATAACTAATAAATGTATTAACTCAATAATGATTGAGTTAATCATATTTCCCTAGGCCATTTGCAGGAAAAGTAATGACTGATTCCAGTTCCTTAGCACGTATAAACATTTATTAATTAAAATTAAGCTGCTATAATTTTATTTTAATATGGTAAATATGATAAATTACATCTGAAACACAATTTTATAGACTGATATATTATCTTTGAAGTTTGACCTCTTATAACATTTTCATTTAAATTAATTGCAGTGAATTTCCACTGCATCAGGTTAACTATGTATCTATCAGTATGGAAAAGATTACCAGACCATTTTAGCAATATAAATAACATTTAAAATGAAACTAGAGTGATATTAAAGTATGTCCCACATAATATTTGGACTATAGTTCTAATTTTGAAAGGTATAATTACCAGAACTTATTTTTCTATTCTACACATAGAAAAATATTTTGCTTTTGAGTCATTTTTCTGGTCAGTGTTTCCCACCCCCTCACGAAAGAACAACAGCTACGTGAGAGAGGATGTATTGGGCTGGCCAAAAAGTCTGTTCATTTTTTTCCCTAAAATAAATGACACATTTTTCATTTTCACCAATAACTTCATTGATTTGGATATTTTGAGTATACCGGCTATGTCCCATGTGGTATAACATTGCATGTTCTCAATGTCTCAATTTGATTGCTATCAACTTCAGCTGGTCTACTCCGCCCAAGGAGCTTTGTCTAGTGAGAATCTCTAGCACAGCAGGAAGCTTTCAGACCACTTTTGACATGTTTGGTAAGTCACGGCATCTTCTCGATTCACCGCACAAATCTGTTTTTGCATTTCAGTTGTGTTTTTACCTTTTTTGAAATAATAAAGCACGATATACCAAAAAAGCTGCTTATTTTCTTCCATCTTCAGTGTTAAAATAGCTAGACAAAAATTCACCAATTTTGATTAAGCTTTTTTAAAATGCATGATACAACAGCTGTCACAATACAATCTAACAAAACTGTTTCAAATGAAGTTAAAAACAACTAAGTTCTACTAGAGCCATATTACGGAAAGAAAACAAATGAACTTTTTGTCCAACCCAATATTTCTACTGAGTCTATATGAGTAATACAGTGTATACACTTTGAGAAAACTTTTTGGTACCACATTTCCAGTGATATATGCCACTTACCAGTTCTCTTCACATGTTAGCTGCTGAAACAGCTCTTTGATGAAGCCATGCAAATCATTCATCCCTATGATTCAATGTTGCGTATGAGCACTGTTTACACAACATTCGGGCTACATCTTCATGTCCTGAGAATGAAGAGGTGGCTGAAGAAGAGCATGTGAAGTATTATAAGTGAGAGACAGGTTCTACAACTACTCTATTTCCTGAACTACGTTGAAGCCATTTTTTGAAAGGTTTACTACACTTTGAACATGGCAAATGTGAATCTAAATCAAGGAAATACAGTGAGCACTTCCTAGAATTATTTATAATTAACTTCATTAGAAGTAATGAAAGGTATGACTTCATTATAAATATATATAGTAAGTGCACACAATACATTTATAAACCAGGTCATAATATATTATACTTAATGATCCTTTAAATTATGTGATAGTAAATGTCTACTTCAATTCATAGCATCTATGTATTTAAAGAAGCAAGTCTTCCTTATTCATTCTGTCACTCATGCATTTAGTCCTTTATTAAGTCAGTCAGCTCTTTACCATAACTCCTACTAGGTAAGTCTCTGGTCATAGTAAGAAAGAGCAAAATGCTTAAGGATAAACACTTTCATTGTATAGTTTGAGACTTGTTCATTTATAAAAACCATGTTAACACTTAAATTACCCTAAATTGCAACAATGGAATACAAAATTAGGAAATTTAGAGTTGCTTATTACCAAAAGTTATAAAGAGCAATTTTATCTGCTCACAACTATGAAAGCTTAAAACTAAGAAGGCTTATGGAATTTAATAAGTAATTAGCTTTGATAGTGTAAATATAATCAAATATTTATAGAACATGACCTAAGTGTTTAGTTTTATATCAAGCAAGGTTTTACCTGTTAAATTTATTCCTTTTCTTAAAATTCTACTTATTAACATATTTGTTATTGCATACATAAATAATAATTGAATACATTCTGATAGTTATCAATTTTTTGTTCTATCTAGAACCAGTGAAAATAAAAGAAAAACCAGCACAAATACTGTGATAAGAGCAAATGGGAAAAGAAAACAAGGAACTTAAGGGCTGGCTGTGAAATGATAAAAAGCTGAAACTTCCTATTAAACTTTGCTCTTTGTACTGAGGTATTTGCAAATGATGTGGCGCTGTCAAGGGCCTTGGAAAGCAGATGATCTTAGATGATAACTATTTACTAATGACTAGTTTCAATATAATGAGAAAAAGACGTCTTTCTGGCTTTGAAAATATAATCAAAGCTATATTTAAAAGAAAAAATTAACTTAATATTAATAGGTTTTTTTTTCAATGTAGAGTAGTAAAAAAAATTCCTAGGGAGTCATTCAGTTCTTACTACATCACTTACGTTGTAGTACAATAGGTGTAAGGACAAAAAATCCTGTGAGAATTAGAATGACAGTATTTCTCTGTTGGATCTGATTCTCTTATTCTCATAAACTATCAAAATTATCAAAAGTATTAGACAGTAGGGAATATCTTTACCTATAACAAGTATTTCAATGGACAGAAAGATTCAAATGGAAAACTGAATTATTCTACTTTCAACTAGACTGGTGATAATTCTATTTGATGGATAACGGCTGCTGCCCTAAGGGCTAAGGTTCAGACTCTGAGACTCTCTGGGGGCCCAGTATTTGCTGATTAACCCCTGCCAACTCCACTGAGAGGAGGAAGTAGGGAAATGTACACCAGGTATTTATCATGGGCTTCAATGAACTTTTCACTGAGAATATTTCTGTGTATAGATTGTCATCTCATTGAATCACTAACAGAATGTCTTTCTATGTAGCTGCCCTACTGATTCACACTCTAAGTAAAGATTACTCTAAGTCATTCTGTAAAATGGATGGTACGGCTCAGCTATGAACTGCTGTTACTAAGCAGGAATAGAGGTTCAGAAAAGACATTGGTGGATGTGATCATTTTCCTTTTACCTGACATATGGTTCTTTTATTGAGGGAAAGAAATCCCTCCTGCTGGTTTAGTTATTTTTCATGTTTATATGGTGTAATTATAGGCTCATATGGTAGATCCATATAAAGCAGTCAGTTGCAAATAACTTATAAAACATGATTTATTTACATTAGTTCCACATTTTCCTTTTTGTATAAAATGCATTTTATATATCTTGCCAAAGTTATCACATTTTATCACTTAAAAATTGCAAAGGCTGTGGCTATGCTTTCTTCATTTTTTAGTTTAAAATGAGATTTATTACTTCTAGCTGAAAAGGCACATTTATAATGGGAATACCATATGCATCAGTGAAGGTGCTCTACGCTTCTGCCTGTGCTGTCCTTGGTTGGCACACCCTAACTGACACACCTTTCTGTCTGTTGCAACCTGCGGTCTCCACCTGTGGATCTTAGAGTGCGTCCACGCAAGGGGTTCTAGGGGCTGGCTTTCGTAGTGAGTTCACCTGTGTTCCTGCCCCTCCCAGCTCAGATGGTGTTCTTAACATTTTCATTTTTTTTAAATATCAAACATAATATAAATCCAGACATACAGCAAAAGCAGTGAAATTCCCTTTACATTGCTCCTATTACCAACACTTACCTCTCCATTTTTCAGATAATCATTTTTAACAAATTGGTGTATATTCTTTAGACTGAAGAGCTATTTTTTAAAACATAAATCATATGTCACATATTGTTCAATCCTTCACTTTTTCACCTAATTATATGTATCTTGGAGATTTTTCCATCTTTGTTCATATGGACCTAACTCACTCATTCTAATAGCTGTATATTATTTGGTAATATGGATAGAGCATTATACATTATAATCATTCCAAAAGAAAAGATATTTAGAGTTCCAGTTTATTCTATTAAAATACTGCAATATTCATTCATTAGGGACATTATGTTTAAATGTTAAAAGTACTGAAATACTGATTAAAAATATATATATATAATATTGCATGTCAACTGTAATTGAAAAAATATTAAATAAATAAATAAAACCGGAAAAAAAATAAAAGAGTAGTAAAAGTATCTTATAAAGTTGTTTTGAGGTCTATTATAACATTATAGCTAAAGTTTTGTGTAGTAAATTCTCAAGATCATCTGAATCTACTGTTTATATAATGTAAAAATGCTCACAGCATCAAATACAACCAGGAGTTATTCACCCTATCGAGAATTTTCAGTTATCCTAAACTTGAATTTTTGAAAGATAGCCTAACATGATTATTAGTGTAAACAATGGATCTTGAGTTAGCCCCCTACATTTGATTCCTAAGCAAATTAAATATCTCTGTCTCTCTCTTTCTCAATATTTTCAACTGTCAAATGGAAGTAAGTAATGGTGCCAACCAGTTTAAGGTATTAAAAAGACTAAACATGATAAAATATTGAATCCTCTAGCACACTGCCAATCACATGGGTTCAATAAAGATATAATTATTTAAAAAAAAATAAATGTTAAAAGTACTTTGCAGGAGAGGTTAACGCTATCTCCAAATTTTGTCCTCTAAAGACTATACTCATTTGCAAATGCACAAATACAATTTTCTTCAGCACTCTATTATAGAAATTTATTTTGCGTGTAAATGTATATCTATGTGATACTACTCATATATAGTGGGTTTTTTTTATTGTGGCATTGTCATCAAACTATATGTCCATCAATTATATTTATACAATATAATACTATAAAGGCATAAGAAAGAATGAGAAAGCTCACTGTGTGTATAAAAAGTAAGGTGCAAAGCATTGTGTAATAGTCTGTAAATGCATAAAACAAAACTACATAGGAGATCAATCAAATGAATTGCCTATAAGAGGTAAGCCACTGGCAGGGAACTGGGTGAGAGGACTATTATACAGCATTTTGTACTTGTGCTTTTTGACTCATGTGAATACATTACCTATTCAATATGACTTAAAATGTGTATAATTTGCCCTATCAAATTATGTTTGAATATATTCTTATCTTACTTGCTAACTTTTCTTTTTAAAACATATTTTCCTGATTTTTAGTGACATGGAGAATTTTTATATGACAATGGGCTACAGATATTTCTTTAGTGAAATGTTTAACCTTTACCCCCTATTTTTGTCTTACAAGTTTTTAGTCTCCTTGTGTATTTGAGATGTTAGGGTATTTCATGTATTAAAAATATTCCAAATATTTCTCTCTAAACCAATCCTTATATTTTCATTGCTCTTGTAGCACATTTAATTATAATAATGTTTTAAGTGTTTAAAAGTAAATCCTGCTTTTTCTTTACAGTTTCTGATTTGCTTACTTAGGAAAGCTTCCCCTACCTTAATATTATCAAAACTCTCTTCCTCTATTTTACTTTAAAATTTTATAGTTTTTGTTTTTTATGTTCTTATGTGTATTTTTGTTTATATTTTATTCACATACAGTTGATCTTTATTCCATGTGAAATTCATTTTTGCCTTTAATGAACACAAATGGAGATCCCATTATCTCAACACCATTATTAAGTAGTGTATATTTTTCACACTGATTTGCAATGTTAACTTTTACATACTAAAATTTTCATGCAAATGCTTCTAAACTTTCTATTCTGCTTGAATGATCCTTTTTTTTTTTTTTTCCACAAAACCACTCTGTGTTAATTCCTTGTTTTGTAATGTGATTTGATTCCTGGTAAGATTATGTTTTTTGTATTATTTTATTAATAATTTCTTGGTTAGTCTATCATATTTTCTACTTGAGATGAACTTTAGAATTATTTACCACACCAAGTTCCATCCAAAAGTATAATAGCTTTCTCACTGGATTATACTGAATTTATATTCAACTAAATTAATTTGGGGCTGATATCTCTAATTTTTGAGTCTTCCCATCTGAGAAAACTGTACGTCTCTTCCTTCATTCATGGACTTTTATGCCTCTTGTGGGATTTTTTTTGTCATTCATGTTATTTTATTTAATTTATCCTTCATGGATCTTGGACATTTTTATTTACACCTTTTGCTCAGTATTTTATAGATTTGTTGCTCTTTTGAAATACTTTTTGTTCCTAACATATTTGAAGGGACCCTAAATAAGTGGCAATTATTTCTGCCAGTCCTTCTTACAATCAACACTTTCATCTTTCTGCATATAAAATATTTTATGGGAGAAATATGACTATATCTATGTACACACCAAATACACATTATATACATGTAGAGACATTACATACGTACTTGTCTTTGTCTGTTTCAGATTCAGCTATTTGAGGGTCAATCCAATCCTTGACTTGTCTGACTGAACTTCTAAAATTTCAGGGGAAAATATTCTATATTTCTCATCCTTGGCAAAAGGCAGTTCCCCATTTCTTCCAGTTTCAGTATTTTTAGGTACAAAAAATATATCCAAGTATTTTTAGTTTTTTACCTGAGATGCAGTCTGTGTGCAATGTGAAATGTGACACTAGATCCGAGAGCGTGATTTAACAGAACACTTCAGCTTATTTTTACCCTGAGCCACTTTTTTCTGTGTTCAGCCTCTAAGTTTCTGCCAGTCAAGTTATGAAATTTAAATTCATGTAGCTATTTTGGACATCATTCTTTGTATCACTGATTCAGCTCTATATTTTTCATGATAGTTTACCCATTTCAGAAATGCAAAAATGAAAAAAAGGGCAAGCAATTGTTCAAGTCAAATAGGTTAACCATATTTTTGGTACAATACTTTGTCTTATTGTAGCATGTCATATTTTCAGACATTCTTCTCTCTGGATCACAACACCAGTGTCTAAGCAACCTGGATGTGATTAATTTTCATCCAAATTTCCATATGTGATTTATAAAGAGATTGGCAAAAGTATATTTGTAGTTCTGAGTACATGAAACAGAGAGTTTATTCTTGTACTATTATTTATTCATTATTCTATCATTTCCCATATGCAAAACTGTAAACCTACTTTTGCCCACCCACTGTATACATTTTTCATCCCAATTTCTATATGTATATATATGTCAATGTTTATTCACACTTCTCTAAGTTTACTTTCTCTGGTTCTGTTATGGAAGAATAATTTTTTAAAAGATAAAACAGAAAGTAAAACAAGACAAAACTCATGTTGCAGAGTCACTGTGAATTTCAAAATCATTGCCATTTCTGTTCAATGTGACACAATAAGAAGTCATAGGTGTTGAAAAAATCTTGGAAATAAATAATTACTTTCATTGTTAGCAATTGTCCTGGTAGGGTGTAAACAATAGTTTCCTGGGGGATTTAATATTTAGTGGTCTGGCATCTGTCATTTTTGTGTCCTCTCCCTTCTTTCTGTATGGTTTGGTTTCAAACCTCCAAGACCTATGGCTCTTTCTTTTTGGTAATTGGAAAAGGAATAATTATTTTATTAGTCTTTTCAGATAATTGTGGATCCTCTTATTTGATGCACTAAAATTCTGCAAGTGGTAGTTTCTTTCTTTTCTTTTAAAAAAATCTTTATTGTATTTTTTTCCATTACAGTTTAGTCTCCTTATAACCTTCCTTCCAGCAATCACCACACTGTTGTCCATGTCCATGAATCCTTTTTCCTTTTTGCTCAATCCTTCCACTGCCTAACCTACCCTCCTCTCAACTAGCTGTCATTTGCTCTACATCTGAGAGTCTGTCTCTGTTTTGCTTGTTTAGTTCAGTTTGTTCATTAGATTCCATATATGAGTGAAATCATATAGCATTTGTCTTTCTGTGACTGGCACATTTCACTTAACATAATGTTCTCCAGGTCCATCCACACTGTTGCAAAGGGTATAATTTTCTTCTTTTTCACAGCTGAGTGAAATTCCATTGTGTAAACGTCCCATAGTTTTTTTATCCATTCATCTATTGACGGACACTTGGGCTGCTTCCATATGTTGATGATTGTAAATAATGTTGCAATGAATATAGGGATACTTTCTTTTGAATTACAAGATACCAGCAAGAAACTACTAGAACTGATAAATGAATTCAGCAAAATATCAGGCTACAAAATTAATATTCAAAAATCAGTGGCATTTTTATATGCCAATAATGAACTAATAGAAAGGGAAATTAAGAAAACAATCCCATACATGATCACTTCAAAAAGAATAAAATATATAGGAAGAAACCTAACTAAGGATGTGAAAAACCTGTCCTTGGAAAATTACAAGACACTGAAGAGAGAAATGGAAGACACAAATAAGTGGAAGCACATACTGTGTTCACGGATAGGAAGAATTAACATCATTAATATGTCCATACTACCTAAAATAATCTAAGATTCAATGCAATTCATATCAAGAGTCCAATGACATATTTCACAGAACTAGAACAAATATTTTGAAAAGGTATATGGAACCATAAAAGGCCCTGTATAGTGATAGTGATCCTGAGAAAGAAGAAGAAAGTTGGAGGAGTCATGCTACCTAATATCAAACTATACTATAAGGCCATAGGAATCAAAACATAAAAACAGACACGTAGACCAATGAAACAGAACAGTGAGCCCAGAAATAAACCCACACCTTTATAGTCAATGAATATTTGACAAAGGAAGCAAATGCATATAATGGGCTAAACATAGTTTATTCAGTAAATAGTTCTGGGAAAATTGGACAGATACATGCAAAAATATGAAACTAGACCACCTTCTTACATCACACACAAGAATAAATTCAAAATGGGTCAAAGACTTAAATGTTAGACCCAAAACCATAAAAATCATAAAAGAAAACATAGGCAGCAAAATCTCAGACATTGCTCATAGCAACTTTTAATTGGATATACCTCCCCAGGCAAGGGAAACAAAAGAAAAAATAAACAAATGGGACTATATCAAACTAAAAAGTTTTTGCACAGCAAAGGAAATCATCAACAAAATAAAAAGACAGCCAACAGAATGGGAGAATATACCTGCCAATACATCTGATAAGGGGTTAATACACAAAATTTATAAAGTACTTACAAAACTCAACAACAACAAAACAACACAATTAAAAAAGTGGGCAAAGGACCTGAGTAGACGCTTCTCCAAAGAGAACACACAGATGGCCGATAAACATATGAAAAGATGCTCAACCTCACTAAGGTCAGAGAAATGCAAATTAAAACCACAATGAAATATAATTTCACACCTGTCAGAATGGCCATCATCAACACATTTACAAACAACAAGTGCTGGCGAGGATGTGAAGAAAGGGGAACCCTTTTGCACTCACCGATGGTGGGAATGCAGACCGGTGCAGCCACTGTGGAAGGCAGTATGGAGATAGCTCAAAAAATTAAAAATGGATCTGCCTTTTGACCCAGCCATCCCACTTCTGGGAATACATCCAAAGGAACCCAAGACCTGTGGCTCTTTATTGGAAGATTGCTTTCACGCCCTGGGGCCTGCTTTACCAGCAGCACTGTGGGGAATTAAAAATGTGCAGGGATTAAAATTTATGTCTCTCCCATTTCTCTGGGATTGCCCGAAAGCAGTGAGTAAGACTCCAACTTTCTCCCCTCAGATCAGGACATCTTGAAGGTGAATTTACACCGCAGGAATTCCCTGGAGGCCAGGCTGAAGGTTCCTCCTGTGAGACTTTGCTTGAGAGTCAGCCTGCCTTTGCTTGGCTGTCTCCCTTTTCTCGGCTTCCCAGGCCCGTCTTACTGGTTTTCCCTGCAACGCATCTTTAGTAAGACGCTTGCCATGAATACCTGTCTCAAAAGCTGTCTTGTGGGCAACCTGACCTAAGACACAGCAAACAAGTATTTTGAATGGTATTGTTATGTCGTGCACATCTTCCATTTTCCTCATTAAACAGATTGGCTATCTGTTCTTCTTCTTCTTTTTTTTTTTAGCTTTTCTCTTCTTTATTTTACTATAAAAACTCTGCCTTTTTCGGTCACTAATTCCGAGTCACTCCCTGGTGCCTCTCAGTCTCTTTCTTGCCAGCCTTGCCTTCTCACCCGGGCCAGCCTCATGGCCCTGGGCCTCTCGTATTTGCTGTCAGTTCCTGCAGGGGGTTGAGGAAATCAAATTTGGCAAGATTAGGCTTCAGGTTTAACTTCACTTATCCTACAAAGAGGTTTTTTTGAACATATAATCTGAGACAAAGACGGGGGAAATCATGAGAATGCATAGCTAGCATGTATTGAACACTTGTCACACTTTGCTAAGTATTTTCATGTGTTATTTAATATATGTATCATGATACCCATATAAAATATTGGCACTGTTATCACATTTTTACATATGAAGAAATTAAGGTACAGAGATATTAATAATTGTCCTGCATTTATCATTTTGTAGGTACAGGAGTGGGATTTGAGCTCATGTCTCTGACTCCAATTCATGTTCTTAACCACAATGTAGCCTTCCCTTCCAGCAGTAAGGCCCTTCGGGGTGAGACAGACCCTTGTTTCTGAAAGTAATGATTTGAGGCACCACAGCATGTAAATCACCTGGGGGCTTATTAGAAGTGCCAAATATTGGGACCTATCCTAGATCTCTTTAACCAGAATCTGAATTTTAACAAAATCCTCAGGCAATCACATTCACATTTGTGTGAGAAGCACTTGGCCAGAACTCCTGATGTTATCAAACTAGATGGACATCAAACTCACAAATCGTTAATTTATTTCACAAACTTTTGTTGAAATTTTACTGTGGGCACGCTTTGTATTTGGTAAGTGGTAAAGTTGATCCCAGCCTTTAAGGTGTTTATAGCTGAGTGGGGACTCAAATCAGTTAACCAATGGAACCGATCGAGAATCTCAGCCAGACTGTCAGAGCGCAGACCATTGTACACTGTGGAGTCAGGAGCACAGCGACTGAGGAAGTCTGCAGTTTAGAAAAGTTTAAACCTGATTTTCATTAGTCTCGCCTTCTTACTAAAATCTCCCTCACAACTCTTGGTTTCCTGCATTTGTTATCAATTTCTGCAGGGAGATGGAAAGAATCTCACTCGCCAAGATTAGGCTTGAGGTTTAGCTTCCGTTAGTCTCTGTCTGTCTGTCTGTCTGCCTACCTACCTACCTATGTATCTATAAAATATTTAGAAACAGCTAATGGATACCATATGTGACCTTAGTTCTTAGACCAAAATCGCTCATATTTTAAAGGAACTTAGCATTTTAGCACTTGTTCACAATTGATAAAATGTACTTGGCTGATCAGGTGTGTATCATAGTTAAACAGGGGGGATGTTGTTTTTAGCTTTATATGCATACATACACACTTAAAATAGAAACCCAGTATCACTTTTAAAGGGAGAATATCATTAAAAATAATAAGAACTCAATAAAACATTACTTTTTGAAAAAAGTAATGGAGTCCTAGTTATTTCTGTGCTTGCGTTTACTAACTCCCTTGTGGTTTAGGTAGACTGCTTGTCAGTTCTAAAGCTATCTTTACCTAAGTAGGTCAAGGATTCGTGCAAATATTATCTTAAGTATGAATATTTAACTTGGACACAGCTAGACCATTTCTTTCCATTTTATAATTTTAAGACTTGAGTTGCCAGATGTCTATAAAGTTACTGGATTAACAGAAGATTAATAAAAAAAAAAAAAGACCCTACCACTCCTCAGCCTAGGACTCAAAATGATGTTTTTGATGCTATAATTACCAAGAATTCAAGAATATCTGACTATGGTCTGTCCATGACCCAAGAAGTCCCACAGAAATCTCCACATTCAAACAATAGCAGAATAAATACTGCTTTTTAAAAATTAACCTGTCAAGAGCCTCATATCACTTAATGTAGCATTCTGATAAATTTCAGTTGGAAAATCATCTTAGATGTGAGATCTAAATAGAGCGTCCATCTTCTATCTTAGTTCTAATCAAAAACTAACTCTTATCTGGTCTCTGAGCAGACAGACAGTTGAAACAGCCTGTTAGGTGTTAATAAAACAGCTCGAAAGGCCACAGAAGCAAGCTCTAGCCGTGGTCCCACAGGAAAGACTCCCAGAGGCAGGGAGGTCAGGAGGAAACTGCTAAGAAGGCTGGCTTTAGAGCCACGCTCTATCTGCTGATGTGCCCCTATAAAATGTATGCGCCTAGTCTTCATTCTTCCCTCAGAATTCGCCTGTGTGACAGAACCAGTATCACATCTGGAACCCTAGCTTCGAGTTTAGGACATTTCATTTTCTCCTTTCCAGATTCTGTGTACAGGAAAGGACCACAAAAGAAGTCTAGAAATGATGCTGAGTGAGTCCATGTAGAGAACAGGACATGGTCCATTCGCTCCTGTCTTAGAGACCCCTGCTACAAAACCAAAAATGTTTTGAAGGTTAAATATGACATTTGCACATATATTGTTTTCTTTATTTTCTGTAAGGGAAATTAAAATGTCAAATTAAAACTTAATGTCATTAAGTTTACATTCAAATACCTTGCAAAAATAATACCATAGGAACTTTACCAAAATGAAAGCTAAAGAAAACACCTACAGGAAATGCCAGTGACACAATTATAGAAACCAAAAACAAAATGTGTTTCCATTTCTAAGTATGCTACTTCTATCATTACAGAAAAGTATATGAATGATTAATGAAAATATCTTTTATTCATTACACTTTTCATGATGAGTTCTGGGCATTTGGGAATATCTTTTAATTTTTCATGATTTAATGATTTCTCTACTATTTCAGCAGGAATTTCAACTATGTTAATGACTGGCAAGTTTGGATAAATCAGGGCAATATTTTTATTGAATTTATTGAGGTGACATTGGTTAATAAAATTATATAGGTTTCAGGTGTAAATTCTATAATACATCATCTGTATATTTTATTCTATATTCACCTCCCCAAGTCAAGTCTCCTTCTACCATCGTTTATTCTTCCTTTACCCTCTTCTATCCCCTCCCTGCCTTTCCCTCTGGTAATCACCACATTGTCTGTGTGATTTTTTTTGGCTTAATCCCTTCACATGTTCACCCAACCCCCATCCCCTCTGACAGCTGTCAGTCTGTTCTCTACCTGTGAGCCTGTTTCTATTTTGTTTGTTTATTTTTTTGTTTTGTTCATTAGAGTCCACATACGGTGAAATCATATGGTACTTGTCTTTCTGAGTGGCTTATTTCATTTAGCGTAATGCTCTCCAGGACCATCCATGCTGCTGTTGCAAAGGGCATTGTAGCATCATTTACAATAGCCAAGATTTGGAAGCAGCCCAAGTGTCCATTAGTGAACAAAAAAGCTGGGTACATTTATAAAATGGAATATTACCCGTCCATAAAAAGAAAAAATCAGGGTAATATTTTAAAATGCAAATCTGAGCCATGAATCTGTTTTCTCACATAAGAAGACACAATATTAGACTATTTGGCTAACACCCCTACTCCATAATTCTGAAATATATAGGGTAGCTGTGAAATCCTGAACTGAATCCATTAGTAAGTGTATTCATGTCCTAATTTTCCCATTAAACTTTGATTTTGCCTTTGATTAAAAATTACTTGTAGCATATGCAAACAATGCATACTAAAGAAGTAAAACGAAGGATTTATAGTTCATTTGGTTCCCCTTGGGTAAAATAGCATTAAAGTTCCCTGATTTGAAAAATGAAAGTGTTCTTCTAGCTATACAAATCAATAAGCCATTTCTCAACCCTTTAGAGAATCTGTGCCATGTTTCCTAAAATTTTTTGATCACTCTAAGTTTAGTGTAGTGATCAGGCAAAAATATCATACTCCCAAAAGGATTTAACTTAAACATTGGGAAACTCACAGAATCAAGTATGCACACACTAAGACCAGAGGATTGTGGAGGCTTTCGATTCTTTGAGGTGGCTCAATAGGCATGGAGCTTTGCTATAGGAATACACCAATGTATTAAGAAGGAGAATTAGAAAGGATAGCTATATCCAAGCATGGTGAGGTTTTGAGATTCAGATCTAGAGAATTACACATGGTTACATGAAAAATAATGGTAAAAGTTTAACACAAAACCAGAGGTGGAAATAAAATGATGAACAAAATAGAAACAAAAGCATTGATACATGGAATGGACTGACAGATGTCAGAGGGGAGGCAGGTGGAGGAATGGAATGAGAAAAGGTGAAGGGATTAGCCCCAAAGCATGTATACATAACACATAGACAACAGTGTGGTGATGGCCAGAGGGAAAGGGGGGGTGGGCTAAGTGGAGGTAGGCAAAGTGGGGGGAATGGAGATAGAAAGGGCCTTTGGGGCAATGGGCACGTGATGTAGCATGCAGATGATGTTTTATTGAGTTATACACTTGAAACCTATATAGTTTTATTAACCAATGACATCCCAATAAACTCAATTAATAAAAAATTAATGAGCATTACAAATACATATTTTTAAAAAGGAAGTAAGCAAAATTGATGCATGCAGGTTTTTTTCATAATTGGCTCTTAACATTAGATATCAGCTCTTCCAGAATTTAGTTACCCATACACTGACCAGTTACTTCTAGTGCATCATTCTGCTTTATTTTTTCATATATCTTACCACTGTCACAAATTATTCATTTATTGCTTTAGTTGTATCTTTCCTAACACTTTCCAGTAGAATATCATCTCTATAGTCACAGACACCTTGTCTCTCTTGTTACCCATTCATCTTTCCGGGGCCTAGAACAAGGTCTGGCACACAGTTGTCACTCAATACACATTCCTTGAATGAATGAATAAACACACCCTTAGCTTTCACATTTTCTCTGTGAAAGTTTTATATATACACCCCCATACACCTGAGCTATAATATGTGGTTTCCGGGATTATCCTCAGTTAGGCTTCAGTGGAAAATTCCATAAGGGTGTTCTAATACCAACTGATATCCCTTGGCTATATTTAATCTAATAAAGCCAGTCTATAAAATCTCCAAACTAATAACTTGACACTTCTGGTTAGAGCCAATGTTGCAAGTAAAAATGTGCTTCATGATTAGATGCTCTGTGAGGGTTTGTGTCACAGCTGTTATGTATTGGACGTTGCTAATGAATCAAGTCTTTGTATCAAATCACACTAGGTCCATTTTACAGAACATATATTTATATAGAAAATAAGAGTAACATTATAGACCTTGGCATAAGCCCTTGGAAAATTCTCTCCCAGGGCTATACTTTTCTCATAACAATGATTATTTTTCCTGCACAATGTTTCTGGCCAAGGCCATGAACATTCCATCTTACTCAGTAATGCTTCTCCACGATTGAGCTTGGGTTCCACGTCCATGACTTTCCCTGCCTATCCATCTCCACAGTTTGTCCTTATTGTTACTCATCCCTTATTAAATTTCCAAGGCAAAAGTTACACTTCTCAGGTTATGAGGTGTTTTTATTGGGTGGATTTCATTTTTGATTGAGGGCTGCCTTAGTAAAAATGTGAGGATATCATTGAATCTTTGGTGATGGCAATTTTATGGTGCAGAACGTCATCAATCTGAACATCAACTCCCATTTAAAGTAGCTTAGATGCACAAGGAAATGAGCTGTAGATTTCCGTGAAAGTAATTTTTCATCATATATCAGCAAAAGGGCAACTGACAGGCTGAATAGCAAATTTGTTAGAAAAATAGAGGGTAGGAAGAAAATCTGATCAAAGTGCTCTTACTTTGTAGTCTAAACTACTAATGTTTTTTATAAAAACAAATTATCTTAAAGACCTGGAGTCAGTTTTGAAGAAAAAAGACATTTTTTACATTTAGTCAAAGTCATTCATATTACATAATCCACAAATATCTTTAAGATTACAAGAGACCATCCTTCCTCTCAAGTTCTGAGACTTACGAGGATCACAAAGTGTCTGTTTCAGTACTCTGTCTAAAAAGTGCATATCACCTGGGCAGGTTCAGAGTAAGAAAGTGAGAGAGAGATCTGCTAGGTCTTCAGAGTTCAGCTATCATAGAATTGTTTTTAAGAGCTTAGATTTTGTAGTTGGATCAACCTGGCCTCAAATCCCAGTCCTGCTAAACAGATTTTGGGCAAGTTGTTCATCTCTGAGTTTCTTCATTTGTAAAAAAAAGAAAAGAAAAACTATAATATCTAATCCATAAGGTAGCTGTAAAAATTATGTGAGAAACTATTAGCATAGTCACTGAAACAGAGTAAACTATTTCTTATATTAGCAATTATTGCTATTCGTTTTATAATTCCTTGTATCTAGGCAAAGTAGTTCCTATACTATTCTTCCTTGTAAAAATTCAATAATAAATTTTTTTTGGCACATTATAAGATCTTTGGATGAGGGACTAAATATTTGAACCTTGGGCTAACTTTAGCAGTTTAAGTTTTATCAGTGGTACAGATTAGTAACCTCTAATTTACATCTCCCTACAAATTTGTCTTGTCTTATACCTGTCCTGAGTCACTCATTGTATTACCTACCAGTCTATAGGTGTTTGAGCTTTGACCCCAGGTGTGCAAAATAAAATATAACACTTGCACTTAAGAACATAATAATGTATGCTTCTAGAATAGTTACATATAAATCTAAAAGTATGTATATATACCTATATACATATACATAAGAGTATGCATTGCAATATATTCAGAAAATAAAGTTATATATATATGTATATATATCATTTTTATCTAAAAAATGTCAATGGGTTATGTGAGCAGTGGGGTTAGAATATTTTTGTTTAGTGTTGTTTTAAGTTTCCTAAGATAATAAAAGTGTACAAATAGCTATATTTAAGAAACTTATTGGATTAAAGCATTGCCTTTCCTCCTATCTCTTTCCTTTTGCTGATCCCAGATATAAAGTCTAGTCATAAGTTATGGAATAAAATGTATGAGAACATTTTTTTCCTATTACCTCAACTTTTCCATTGGTTTAACAAAGTACTGCTTATGAAATTAATGACAAGTAGTGCTACTTATATAATCACATGTTCACTCATTATAGCCATGGAGAATGGTTAATTTGCCATGGCTTTGAGACCAGTTCAGTTACACTTATGCATCAGAGAGGACTGGTGAGTGTCACAAACAATACCCCACACAGGACACACAACTTGCCCTTGGAAGCTTTGTGCTGCACTGATGGGTCACAGTAGGGTTTTGCTGATGGAACCCAGCTCAGCAATGGCGGGGACCTTTAAGAAACTATCTACAGATGCGACCCAGTTCTCACTTATTTAACACAGGAACTATGCATGAAATGCTTTGAAATAGATTTGTTAATCTATATATTATAATAAATCAGCTCCAGAGACCATCTGGAACAAACCTCCAGAGAACAATGTCATGGAAGGTGAAGACATAAATCATTCCAAGATTTTTGACAAGAATAAAATTTTGAGAGGGAGAAAACATTGAAGAAACTTGAATTATATCTAATTAACTATCTGTCTTTAGCTTCTTTCAAGAGGATAGTCTGATGGAGTAATAGGTTTCTTTGGTTTGAGGTACACTTCAATATGGGCTATAAATAGACTCAATATCATTTCTTAAATTGCACCTTAAACATATTTCAAACCCCTAGGCTGTACAGGAATCTATTTGGGAGGTATTATCTAATGAGAAGGGAAAAAGGGAAACAGACTTTTTACTTATGAAAATGTGAGCCAGATAATTGGTAAGGTGACGTAATTTCTCACTGCCCTCTCAGCAATGCACTTCTTGGGGCTTAATGGATATGATTTATTTAGTTTTTCTTTTGCCAAGAAATGTACTGAGTATTCAATATGTATTACCATGTTTAATCCCTTTAAAGCCCTGTGAATCAGGTACTATCATTATCTTCATTACGCTCACACAGTTGAGGTTCAAAGAGATTAAGCCATTTATCATAAAGCATGTAAGTGGCCAAGCTGAGATTTAACTGGAAAGTCAAACTCCGTAACGCATTCTCTTAATCAGAAATTGTACTGCTTTTAACAAATTTAGAGCATTTAGCAATATGATATATTACATACTTTTACGCACCCTTTGAGGTGTCTAATAATCTTGTAAATAACCTTCAGTTATACATCTACAGAGTCAAACTAGAGCAACTGCACGTATGTTACTGGGGATTCCTAAACTTTTAATCGAAACACTCACCTTCATGTTTTCTAAAAGCCTTTGATCACTCTAAAAAGCATAGAAAGTAAAATACCTGCATGTGGAAGGGCAGTTAAGGGGGAAATGTGCACTCTTCTGAGTTGCCAGAAGAGCAACTCTGATAATTGCGGCCATCCGTGGAGTATCAGAGACTAACTGTAAATCTTTCCTCGTGACAAACTTGCACAGTAGGTATCATCCACTGACGAAGAACTGAAGCCGAGAGAGGATAAACAGCTTGCAAAGAGTCACACAGGACTCTGATCATTTGTCTTCTGTGTTTTTTTTCTTTGCACCACAGTGATTACTTACAAGCAAGCAGGTAAGATTGAGAAATTCAGGAACCCCCAGGGTGCCTCAATTGTTCTTACCAGGAACAGTTGGCCTTGAACATCCTTATCATGCAAAGAGTATGGGAAAAATTGCTAGGTGTTCCATTCTAAGAGAATTATTGATATGATCCCAAACAAACACACATGAAATAATGATACTAATAAATAAGCACAAAGCCTTTCCAGCCCTTGCTGGAGAACTCAGGATCCTAAAGAAGGAAAGAATAACCACAAATCAGACACGTGAGAGTCCCAAAGTATTATATCCCCCGCCTTCAAGCTATCAAAGATACCCGAGTATCATTGACTAAGAGGTCAAAGATCCTTCAAGAAATGGAAGTTCTTCCAGCAGAAAGCTTTAAGGAACACAAAGATCAAAGTAAGAAACTATGGCTAGAATAAGTGCCCCTTGGCTGTATTGTAATCTATAATGGAATAACATCTCACCCCACTAAATGTCTAAAGCAACAGTAACTATTTATTTATCTTGCAGTGTGTGGGTTGTATATTTAGGAGCAGCTCTGTTGGTTAGTTCTAAAAACCTCTCAAGAGATTATAGTCAGACATCTTTTGGGGCTGCAGAATTTGAGAGTTTTGTAGTAGGAGAATCTCATTCCAAGTGGACTAGTCAATACCTGGGAAGTTAGTTCTGACTGTTGGCCAGAGGCCTTACTTTCTACCCTTGCAGGCATCTCCACAGGACTGGTCAAGCATCCTCACAGCATGGCAGTAAAAAAAAGAAATTCCAAGAGACCAAGTCATATTTTATGTCCTAGCCTTGAAAGTAACTTGACATGCCGTCACTTGTCTTCTCTTGATCACAGGCACCAGCCTGATGTAAATATAAGGAAGTGCAGGTCATTAGAAGTCATAGGAAGTTAGTTACCCTATTTTCCAATCTCTTCCCTTCAGCCTTGAAAAATGGCTTGTGAACTGTTCTGACTACCAATGTGAGAAGAGTTTGGCAGTCTAAGCCAAGTTCAAAGTTATAGCAATGTAGCATAAGAGATCTGTAATTGGTTGCATGTGTCTTATTTAAATATCTAGCATATCTGGATATCCAGAAATCAAAGGCATTTTTGTATACCAACAATGAAACAACAGAAGCAGAAATCAAGAAAAAAATCCCCTTCGATATAGCAAAAAGAAAAACAAAGTACCTAGGAATAAACCTAACCAAGGAGATAAAAGACCTATATGCAGTAAACTACAGAACACTGAAGAAGGAAATCAAGGAAGACACAAATAAATGGAAACACATACCGTGCTCATGGATCGGAAGAATTAACATCATCAAAATGTCCATACTTCCTAAAGCAATCTACAGATTCAATGCAATACCTATTAAAGTACCAATGGCATATTTCACAGATGTAGAACAAACTCTTCAAAAATTTATATGGAACAATAAACGACCCAGAATAGCGGCAGCAATCTTGAGAAAGAAGAGCAAAGCAGGAGGGATCACAATACCTGATACCAAAATGTATTACAAGGCTACTGTAATCAAAACAGCCTGGTACTGGCATAAAAACAGGCACATGGACCAGTGGAATAGAACAGAGAGCCCAGAAATAAACCCTAGTCTCTATAGTCAATTAATATTCGACAAAGGGGGCAGCAACATAACATGGAGTAAAAATAGCCTCTTCAACAAGTGGTGTTGGGAGAACTGGACAGCTTCGTGCAAGAAAATGAAACTCGAGCACCAACTTACACCATACACAAAAATAAACTCAAGGTGGATAAAAGATTTAAACATAAGCCGTAACACCATTAAAGTCCTAGAGGAGAACATAGGCAGGAAAATCTCAGATATTACACGCAGCAACATTTTTACTGATATGTCCCCTAAAGCAAGGGACATAAAGGAAAGAATAAACAAATGGGATCTCATCAAAATAAAAAGTTTCTGCATGGCCAAGGAAAACAGTATTAAAATAAAAAGAGAACCGACTGTGTGGGAAAACATATTTGCCAATGATACCTCAGATAAGGGTTTAATCTCCAAAATATACAAAGAACTTACAAGACTTCACTCTAAGAAGACAAGCAACCCAATTAAAAAATGGGCAGAGGACTTGGGCAGACACTTCTCCAAGGAGGACATACAGAGGATCCAGAGACACATGAAAAGATGCTCGATATCGCTAGCTATCAGAGAGATGCAAATTAAAACCACAATGAGATACCACTTGACACCAGTCAGAATGGCCCTCATAAACAAAGCAACAAACAACAAGTGTTGGAGAGGTTGTGGAGAAAAGGGGACACTAGTGCACTGCTGGTGGGAGTGCAGGTTGGTACAACCACTATGGAAAACAGTATGGAATTTTCTAAAAAAACTAAAAATGGATATACCTTTTGACCCAGCAATTCCACTGCTAGGACTATATCCTAAGAACCCTGAAACACCAATCCAAAAGAACCTATGCACCCCTATGTTTATAGCAGCACAACTTACAATAGCCAAGTGTTGGAAGCAACCTAGATGCCCATCAGTAAATGAATGGATCAAAAAACTGTGGTACATTTACACAATGGAATTCTATGCACCAGAAAGAAAGAAGGAGCTCATACCCTTTGCAACTGCATGGATGGAACTTGAGAGCATCATGTTAGGCGAAGTAAGCCAGGCAGTGAAAGACAAATACCATATGATCTCACCTTTAACAGGAAGCTAATCAACAAAACAAACAAACAAGCATAATATAACCAAAGACACAGAAATTGAGAAAAGGCTGAAAGTCACCAGAGGGGAGAGGGGAGGAAATTTCAGGGGTAAAGAGGAAGGAACAAGTATAAAGGACACATGGACAAAAACTATGGGGGGGTGGAAATGGGAGGGAGGAGGGGAGGGCTAGGGTGGTGGGTTCGGGTGAGAATAAAAGACAGAAAACTGTACAAGATCAACAATTAAAATAAAAGTTAAAATAAATAAATAAATATCTAGCATATCTTGTCCTTTTTTTATCCACATTGTAAAAATAAAGCTATTTTATTTAATACTGTTTCATTATTAAGAAGCTAATCATGCTATTTTGTTAAAAATATCTGAATAAGCCCTGGCTGGTGTGACTCAGTCGACTGAGTGCAGACTGTGAACCAAAAGGTCACTAATTCAATTCCCAGTCAGGGTACATGTCTGGATTGAGGGCCAGGTCCCCAGTGGGGGCCATGGGAGAGGCAACCCACATTGATGTTTCTCTCCCTTTCTTTCTCCCTCCCTTCCCCTGTCTCTAAAAATAAATAAATAAATATGACTAACTTTTTAAAAGATAAGATCTTTAAAAAAATCTGAATAATGGTATTTACCAGAAGTACAATTTATTGAGCACTTAACTATGTACCAGTCATATGCCAAGCACTTAGAGCCATTATATAATTTAATTTTTATAACTCTATCATCCTCACTTTTTCAGGTAAAGAGACTGAAGCAAGAGACTTTAAGGAAGATGCAAAAGGCACTAGTTGAGATTTCAACTTATATTGAGTCGAATCGAAAAATCATCTTTTTAACCTTTATGTGATTCTTCCAGATTCTTATAGTACTCTGATCAGCAAACTTTGTGCCCTAACATTATCCATAGGAAAGGGGTGCATAGTTAACATCAGAGGAGAGATGGTTACTAGTCATAAACAATAAAAAGAGAGACTGAAGTGTATAAAGGGGATTGAAAGAAATGTGCTGGAGCTAGAGGGTGTACGGCAAGGTTGGAGGGTATTGAGAAGGGAGATACGGAGGAAAGAAAGGCATGGTAAGTATGATGATCAAGTCCACAGCCGCTTGAAACAACCAGACAAAAAAAAAAAAAAAAAAAAAAAAAAAAAAAATGAGTGTCTGGGAAGAGCTGGGTAGCAGGGCGCACCAGGAAAAGCAGGCACGTACTTGGGATTCAGGCTGACCAACGTTCAGATCTTGAGAACACTACCCCTAGGCTCTTGGTGATCTTAAACAAGTGACTTGAACATTTTGAGTTTTATTGCTCTAATATTTAAAATGGGAAGGATAATGACCATATCCACCTTATTAGGTAGTTGTGAGGATTAAAGAAAATGCCATTATTAAGAGAATGCTGGGCACGTAGAAGGCCACCAAGAGCAGAAATTTGCTGTGCTCCCAGAACTATGCTAAGTGCTTCAAACACATTGTTGTATTACTAATATAAGCTTGGATTCTCCATTTTATAACATGAGATCTGAAGAACATGAGGTCAAGTTCCCATTATACCAGAACAACTTAAAACTGAACTTAGTTCATCTAAATGGTGATAGAACATAATCATTCTCCACAAGGATTCTTTCACTAGAAAATGAGTAAAAATAGTCTTGTTTTGGGAATGAAAGACTCTTAAATGTATTCCTTTAACATTTGTAATTCCAAAATACTAGCACTTAATTTGCTGTTTTATGAATATTTGTTAATTAACACACATCCCTTCTGTTCCCCCAACTGAGTCATAAACTGTCGGGTCCAATACTTTTCTTTGTACTTCATTCTTATTATTTCCAGCTTTTGCTACATTATCTAACAGAGGGAGGCCTCAAGTATTTATTTAATTAAACAAAAGAAGCTTAAAGTGTTAGGCTGAAGAATAGAGATGAATTATGTGTGAAACTGTAAAACAACATATATATTATACATATATATACCTGATCTTTTACTATAATTATTTATTTCGCTTTAATTAAGGTTTTTAAGATAATGTTCCTTCTCCAGAAGAACATTAGGCAAGAGTCAGAGGATAAATATTATCTTTCATTTATAAAGCCAAATATTTTTTTGCTTTTGAAAACTAGCATTTTTTAATTTAATTTTTTCCAGCTTTATTGAGATATAATTGACAAATAAAGTTATAGGACATTTAAAGTATACAGTTTCATGATTTGATAAATGCATTTACGTCAATTACCAGTCACAGCAACATTGTGATGGGAGGAAATTGCAAGTACAGAAAAGTGATCTATCAGCTTGATAGAGTTTAAGCGAAAACAGGAGGAGTGTGCTGTATATTTCCTAGTCCTTGAGTTCCTCCACGGACTGGGGAAAAAATGAACTGGTTCTCGTGTGATTCTCACTAAGCCCATCTTTATTAGGGACTGTAACTGGGCATTGTGTTAAACAGAGAGATACAAAGATGATTACGTTGGCCTTGCCTGCCATTGGGGAACTTAAAATGTAGTGGGAGAGAAAACATCACTGTAATTCAGGTTAGGCCATGATAAGTGGCATATTTAAATACTAGGGGACCCATCAGGAAAGGAATATTTTGGCATGAAGGAAGCCCAGAGAATAACTAGGATTTTGAATGTCAGAAAAAGGACAAGGAAAGAGTGTATTGTATAGCTGTTGTTTGGTATGTTATTCTAAATGAAGTAGTCTCTACTCAGTGCCGAGCCATTTACACAGAAAGAGAGAGGGTTGTCCTCTCAGCATCTCCTTTTAGCATTGAGAAGCCACGTGTGTCTCCAAACCCTTGAAACGACTGTGTCATCATACTCTGCTGGACAGCTTGTTTTAAGTTAATGTGGCAATATTTGTTTTTATGTACAGAAAAACAAGTCAGGTATATGTATGCCAGCGTGGTTACAAACTCTTTACCAGATGCTTTTTCAAGATTCACAAGGTGAGTACACATGCAAATAACATTTGCATTTCTGGCTCTAAAAGCAGTACATGCATTTATTCATTACTCATTTTATGAGAATTTAATGGGTTGCTTCCACCAGAAACAACAGTGTGAATACAAGCATCAGGAGTGCTCACAGAAGAAAGGAGTCATCTTAACCGAATGAGTATCTGGTTCATCAGAGTGAGAAGCACAGCCATGATGAGGTGGGGCGCTATCGAAATAACCACGGGTGTGCTGCGCTGTGCAGGAGTGTGGGGGAGACACCTGGCACTGTTTGTGAGAGAGGAACAGGAGGAAGGAAGGCCAAGTGTTACTGATGACGGCATGATCTTGAGTATTTTTTTCTATCATTGGGAGCCACATTTTCCAACTGCACACTTATTCTTACGTGGCCAAGATGTGTGTTCCAGCTTGCTTCAGTTGTTTCACTGTGTTGACACCCTCTTTTTGGTGTCAACTTTCGCTGCTAATTACACCATGTATTCAACAGTCGTTGAACACCTACCATGCATGGGTATATGCAAAACAGTGGTAAACAAGAAAAAGTGCCCTTTTTGTGGAAGTTAGAGTGTTGCTGAGTTTACCAATAAGCATATATTTCAAATTTGAAATAATGTTGTTTTTTTTTTTTTTTTGGCATGAGATATTTAAAAGGAAGAATATGTCAGCGATGCTGAGTCTTTCTGGAAACATCAATGAGTACACCTATCTTATTTGAGATTAATTCCATTAATTGGTAGAACTAAACAGACATTATTCTGACTTTTTACCAAAGTGATTTTCCCACTGCAGCCCTTGTTGTTTTCATAGGATATAGCTAACTAATGGTAAATGATATTGTTCAAACTGTTTTTTTTTCTATCAGCTTTCTTCCTCCCAACAAATGTAGTTTGAAGATGGAATTTAAACGTAAACCTTAAACTGAGTACTCAGCATGGAGGTATCTTTGATGTGCTTATATTGATAGAAGGCTACAGGAAAGTGAGGCATGGAGAGTTATTATAATAAAATGATTTGGTGATGAGAAGAAAATGAAACAGCTGGGGCGAGATGAAGCCACGGTCTCCGGGGAAAACCAAATCATGTCCACATTAATGCTCTTACTAGCTGACTTGCTGGAAAACAAATACAATTTATTAGATAAATTTGCTGTAGTGAATGTTTTTTGCAGAATCACTGGTGCACTGCTGCTGAATATTATAACAATAGACAAAATAATAAAGATTTTTAATCATGCCGATTGCTAGTTTTTTTCCCACTTACTTCCAGAGTTGTTAAAAAAAGAAGCAATTACTTGCTGCTTCATTTGGATTGATGGAAAAGTGAAACCTAATATATAAAGAATTATGAGTTCATTTTCCTTTCTTTCTTTTCTTTGGTGTAGACTTTCAACACATAATAATTTATAATGCATTTCCTTCTAATTAGACTGAACTAAAATTTCAGCAAAAGCAGGCCCAAGTCCTCTATTGTTTTCCTTAAATAAAGTCTGGAGAGACCCAACTTTTCATCTGATGCAGAATGGGGAGCAGGTCTATAGGGTTGCCACTGAGAGGGGCAATGACTGTTTTTATTACAATGGAAAGTTCATATTTGACGACCTTGCTGTATAATTTTTTACGTGTGTATGCAATTTTTATTTTTTCACCAGGAGGTGAGACCATCTACTGAGGGGTTTTCTCTGGAGGTCTATTCTCCTGGCTGGATGTGTATGACAGGTTTAGACATTAAATGGCTTTAAGCTTGTCAAAGAAAGGTTATTAAAAATGTCCCTGCCTTTCAGGCCCTGTGCTCAGTAGGAGCCCAAATGCAGTCCTATGGGGCTGTCTTTCTAGTTAGTCATGTCATTTGGCTCTTTGCCTATAGCAAAAAATGAGACACCATCTGTTATTTCTCACTAATGGCTGTCGGTCCTGAGCTTGCCTGGCTCAGCATGCTTATCCATTTTCCGCCAGCGGTTGGACACAGCTTCACTAACATGATTTTATTGAGAAGTATGCTTTAGTATCAAATGAGTTTAGAGATGTGGAACCACTCACTTTAACTAAAACAGTATTCAAATCTAAGATAGCATCATGATTTTGTTAACACTGTGAAGGAAGTCTGGACGATTTTTTTCTATGTTAGGGTTACATGTTGAAACGGCCTCTTTGTTAATAGCTTATGTGAATTGAAGGCTTACATGAGTTATCCCTTTAATTTTCACAAAACGCTAAACAGGCACTTTATAGATGAGAAAACAAGCAAAACAAGTTTATGTAGCTTCCTCAGTCCCATAGCAATACAGTTTGAGTAGAATTAAGGTTCACCCAGTTCAAACCTTCCTCCAGAGCTGTCCTCTGACCACTGACTACTGCTGCTGCAGGTTACATGCTGGGCTCTTTGCTGTTACAAACTGACATGTGAAGCTAAAAAATCATTAGATGTTAGAAGCAAATTATTTTCCCGTGGGTAATGTTCAGTGTCTGCATTTATTTATGAGTGAAGAAATGCCTTCTGTTTAGCTTCAGGAACCGTGGTGGATTTCCAGCTTTGCAGTCAGCTTTGCTAACAATTCTCCTCTGTTGCAGAAAGGGATTTAGAACCCAGTGGAGATCTGGGATGTCAGCCTGTTGCTGGGCTCTCACACGCAGCACTCACTTGCAAGACATTGGCTGGAACACTGCTCATCACCAGAGCCATGATGTCTATTTTAGTTCAAATCTCAACATGGGGCAATGCTTGGGGGACAAGTACTTGTTAGATAGCAATGGATAACTATTGTCTCGGTCTAAAAGCTTGCTGAAATTTTTACCTTAAGAAACATTTTTTTTTTTTTTTGCGGTCTTAAAAGCTGCATTGTGTATTAGTACCAAGAGAGGAAACTGTAAATATTGAAATAGCTAAAAGAATGAAAATCAAGGTAATTTTCTTTGTAATTGGTTCCTGAAGACTGCACTATGATTAATGTGAATCTAAAAACAGTGTTAACAACTTTGTTGTAATGTCATTTTGGCTTTTTTCGTGGGATAATTTGCGATGAGTTGGGCACACTGTAAATTGTTACAAAGTGTGAACTATTACCCAGAATGCTAGATTTGCAGTATGTTAAGAGAGGCTGAGCAAGAGGAAGATCCCATTGTCAAACACATTTGGGAAACATTATCTTGAAAATATATGGGTCTGTACAGAAAAAAAAAACAAACAAACAAAAAACCATTCACTTTTAATAGATTGATGTGCACAATAAATTTCTAAAGGCTTATTCGCAATATTTTCTAAACCTACTTATCGTATTTATGCTTTATCAACTACCCAGTTAGAGCTTCTTCTAATTCTCACTTACTCTGTTGTGCAGAGAAAAATCCCTTGAAATTTCACTTGCGTCTTACTTTCTTTCATCTCTCATATCAATTGATTGTCAATGTTTTTACATTTTACCTCCCGAAACCCTCTGAAATGATCTCTCCTTCCTATTCTCATTGTTCATGTCCCAGCTCACATCATTACTGTGTCTTGTGTCCATACCAGTGTAATAGCTTCCCAACTGACCTCTCCACGTTATGGGCACAACAATCTGTCTAAGGTATAAATTAGGTTTTATCAGTCAAGTCTTTGCATGACTTGACAGGTTCTCTGCAATGAACAACAAAAGTCGCCCTCCTTGGTGAGACCTTCGCAGTCTTCTGTGATCCAACCCCAGGCTTATCTTTCTCACTCTTCCTAAGCTGCAGACCTCTTAGACCTCCCAGATACAGGGTGACCTTTTTCATGTAGGTATGCTTTTCTTGTTTTACCCACCTGGAACATCCACTTACCTGTCTACCACACCCACAGATGAAATTATCACTCTTTCTGTAAGGCCATGATTAAACTTCTCTTTTGCAAAATCTTTCTGGTTTATCCAAGTGCAGTTATATATTCAGCCCTGCATTAACCAGAGCATTTATTATCCCAGTGTCTGTGGTGCATTTTTCTGGGAAGAGGGCCCTGAAGGCTATGGTAGTCAACCCTAAAGATGGCCCCTGAAGATCCCTTCCTCCAAGTATTCATGCCCTTGTGGGGCTTCCTTCCACATTTTATCAAGGTTGGTCTATATGACCAAGGGAATACTGCATAAGTGATGATATGCTATTTCTAATGCTAGATCACAAAAAGCATCATGGCTTTTGCCTCTGTCCCTTGCAGGATCACTTGCTCTGATGACAGCCAACTGTCATGTTATGATCAGTTCTAGGAAGAGGCCCATATGGCTGGGAGCGGAGTCTTTCTGACACAGCCTACAGGGGACCCCCTGAGGCCTCCTTCCAGTAGCTATGTAAAATAAGCTATGTTGGGAGCATATCTTCCACCCAGGTCAGGTTTTCAGCTGACAGCAGTCCCAACAAACAGCTTTGCTGCAACCTCATGAGAAACCCTAAGCCAAAACCATCAAGCTAAGCCACTTTCAGATTCTTGACCTGAAATTTCAAGAGATAAGTAATGTTGCTTTAAGCTGCTAAACATTCAGGCAAATAGTTGTTATATAGCAACAGATAACTAATACAGACAGACCATCGTGTTCTCCAAAGGATCCATGACTGCCCCAAAAAACTGTTAAGAACCCCTGGCATGCATATTGTTCACACTTCTATTTACTTCGGTCACTGTTATTTAATTATTGTGTGTTTACCAAGTTCTCTTTACTGTAAGCTACCTAAAAATAGCAAGATTTTATTTATCATTGTATCTTCATTTCCTACCAAAGAGCTGGAAATACATTACGCAGTTTTTTAAAAGATTTGCTGATTAAATGAAAGTTTGCTTTTTATATAGATTTTGAAGCAAATGCTGGCTCATAGGAAATATTCCAAGTCCCTAGAAGGTCATCTTAAGGGCATTTGGTGCTATGACATGTTTACAGAATAGGGCTAGAGAAGTCCAAGTTAACTAAAAATTTTAAAAGAGTTCCCCTGGCCAAGACATGGAGACAACCAAAGTGACCTTTGATAAATGATCGGATAAAGAAGATGTGGTACATATATACAATGGAATACTACTCAGACATAAGAAAAGACAAAATACTGCCATTTGTGACAACATGGATAGATCATGAAAATATCATGATAACCAAAATAAGTCAGAGCCATGAGATTTCACTCATATGTGGGTTGTAAGACTGAAAACAATAAATAACAGACTGTGAATAAATAGACACAGATGACAGTATGGTGGCTACCAAAGGTAAGGGGGCTGGGGGACTAGCAAGGGTAAAGGAGGTCCAATATATAGTGACAAAAGAAGATTTGACTTTGGGTGGTGGGCACACAACGCAATATGCAGATGATGTATCATAGAATTGCATGCTTGAAACCTATATAATCTTATTAACCAATGTCACCTTAATATATTTAAGTAAATAAACAAACAAACAGATATTAAAAATAAAAGAGTTTTCCTGGTAAAAAAGAAACAGAAAAAATATGTAGATGAAAAACATTGGCATGGAAAGGGACAACAGCATTTTCTTGTCTCTCAACATAATCTAAACCTTCATCTTCTATGACGAGAGTCGGGAAAAAATATACCACAGTCATTTTGAGGAGACTGGGTCATCAATGAATGAGGACATTATAAACTAGGTGTGTCCTCAGGCTCCTCTGTGTGTGTCTGTGTCTGTGTATTTTTGATATGTATGGCTAGGATGCAATTACAAATCATTATGTTTCTATAAAACTCAGTATCTAGCTTAAATACATTTTTATGAGATGCTATAATAGGCACACAGGGCTTTTGCATGGTGTTAACTAAAGCACATATGCATAAAAAGAGGTTATTTATAATTGCATACAACCACTGATTAAGATATTTCATCAATTCCAGTTTATAATTTAAACAAATTCACTGTTGTGCTTCATTATAAAGGATATTCTTTGCTTTTTTTGTTGTTTTTGCAAGAGAATAAACTCTCTTATAAAGTGACTGGTGGGCCATCTAGTGAGGGTTACTCTACACTATACCATGCTTCATTCTGGAAATTCCAGATCATGCAAAATTATAAAATCAAAAGGATTAGAAGGAAAAAACTGGGCTTATGAAACAGAGTTGCTCTACAAACTCCTTTGGTCCATCTATATTTTTTATTCAACAGTTGGATCAGTTTCCTGTTTTGTGGGGAACAATTGGCTTTATCTGCTCACATTCTCATTTTCTCATCACACTTCTGTTGCATGCTGGTCATTGACACTAATCATACACAATCAGCAACAGAGAGTTGGCATTTCCCACATTCTGACATCAGTTTTTTGGTTGGAGGGATTGAGAAAAGAAGAAAACAGCTTTCTTAAAATGTAAATGGTGTATTCTCAGGACTCTACAATTCTGGCCAGCACTGGATTTCTGAAAATCTTGCAATTATCTTATCAGAAAGGAGTCTCCTAGACTTTACTTTGTCCTTGGGGAATTCTTAATAGCTTCCTTTCATGAGATGATTGCCCCTACAGACCAGTTTGCTTTGCTGTTGTTGTTCTTAAATGAAAGTAAGTGATTCACAAAACTTTCTTATTGAGATGCACTTAAATATTCAGTAGGCTCAACCCCCTTTTATCATCTCTACAAAAGTCTAACCAAGTTGCCATCTTGCTCACAATTAAACAGCTCTGGAGACAGAAACTCACTGCCTTCAAAACATTGACTCAGGCTGTTCTTTCCTATTTGAAATTAAAATATCTTCCTGTAGCTCCCACTCAGTGGAACTGTATCAGGCTGGTCCTTTTTCTATGGGACAAGTTATCCAGAAGACTTTTACTCTGCCCAGCTCCATCTGCTCTCATCCCACCACTGCAATCTGCTCTTTAGATTAAATATGCAATCTCTTTGGCCAAGTTTTTCATTCAGTCCCCCAAGGGACTCCTCCTTCTTGGTTCAGGTCCTAAATACATGCCCGTTTCCCCACCCGGAATGTTAACTCACCCTTCACAGCTCAGCCCAGCTGTCATTTCCTCAGAGAAGCAGTCTCAACCCCACCCACAGAATCCCCATGATACTCTATTAAAAACACATTGTACATGTCCTTCATTGCTCATGTTATAGTCAGTAGTTTTTATAGCTGTGTGACTATTAGATAAATATCTGTGTCCTCCAGTAGACTCCATATTCTATAGAGCCAGAGAACTCAGAACCCCCAACACTGGCACAGTGCCAGGAACAGAGTGGTATTTGAGAAGTAGTTCTTGAATGAATGAAAGAATTTCTCATATATCATGAGTTTCATCATCTTAATAATTCAGGAGCTCTTCTCTTTAAGAGAAGAGTTTTCTGGGATCACTTTGACCAGCAGAGCATAAAATGAGACTCTCACATCCCTCATTTAGATATTATTATTATTTTTAGGAAGCCAAAGAATGTATGAGTATTGTTGTAGCCACAAAACCCTCCATCACCCAGCTGACCCATAAGGAGTCTTTTCCTCCAGTGGTACTGTTATATCTTCACCTTTACCTCACCTCTCCTTTATTTGTAAATCCAAGCCTAGCAACTGACACCAAAAACATCAAGGATCTGGTTTTGTACATATGGAAAATTCTCTCCAAAATGTTCTCCAAAACACTTTAGTCCCTTCCTCCAGGGTTTGGTCAGGATCTTAATTAGTACTAGTAGAATTCTAACTAGTTAAAGGCAGGTCCCTAATTCTATAGGTCTGATCACAAGACAGGCTAATGGCAGAAGCTAGAGAGGGACACTCTAGTCAAAACTCAGGTTTGACACTTGCCTTAATCCAGGACTAGAGAAAACCACAACTTAGCGTCTATAGGAGCATCTAGGCCCTACACCATTTTTGTACCAGATTTCCTGCCTGAGTGGAAGCAAATGAGGCTCCAGATAAATGAAGAGATAAAAGCGGGAACAAAAGCATGAGAACCAAGGATACTTAGGGGGACCAAAGAATTCCACTTCAAACAAGGACAATGACTGTGGTGACTACATAACTAACATTTGAGAGCAAAGGGGGGATTATTAAGAATAATGCCAAGAAATGCCCTGGCTGGAGTGACTCAGTGGATTGAGTGCCTGTCCATGCACTCAAGTCAATGCACAAGGGTCACCAGTTCAATTCCAATCAGGGCACCTACCTAGGTTGCAGTTCAGGTCCCCCGTGGGGGGCATGTGAGGGGCAACTGCACATTGATGTTTCTCTTCCTCTTTTTCCTTCCCTTCCCCTCTTTAAAAATAAATAAATAAATAATTTTTTGAAAAGAATAATGCTAAGACAATAAGTATAACCTGGGAATGTCTTTGGGTAAAATAAGATGTAGGATTACCTACTATTGTCTTGATTCACAGTTCCATCAGCCTCTGACACTCATGAACTGTGTCCCACTTTACTTTGTTTCGTCTATCTGATGAAAAAAGATCTGATGATATTTGCCTTCTCGATAGTGCCTAACACACCACTTGACAGTGCAGGTTCTCAAATGTAATTATTCTTAGTCATTTTCCTCAATCTCCTCTTAATTTCCCCAGAAATTGACAGATTAATGCTGGGAAGGGGTGCGGGAGGTATCAGCAGACACAGCAAAGTGTGGACAGAGACAGAAAAAACTAGGTCTGCCAAGTTAAAGAGATTTTTATAGCCTGGGTGTGTGTGGGCTGAGGTGTTGGCTTTCCAATTTCCATCAAATCACAGAACACAAGACATTGTGCCTCGCCTACTCATATGCCCAGTACTAACCAGAGAGGGTGAGAGTGTAGCAGTAATCCTTAGGGGGAGGCACATTTAACAACTAACACTAGAGGTCGAACATAATTAATGTTGCAGCTGTTTGATTTATGAGCCAAGTATTCAGGAAAACCTGTGTAGCAAAAGGAGAAAAGAAAGTGGCAGTGATTGGTCCCCAGATTTCCAAGCCCAGGCTCCATCCCAGTAGAATGCACCCTGGCCATAACACTCAATTCTCCCAAACTCACACTTTATTTATTTTGCTTCATATATTTAGAATTTTCATTGTCCTTCATTTTCCCAGAATACTTTTTCCAAACATTAGCATTTTGAAGGCAAGTTTCCAGGGAAGGGAAAGAACACAAATTAGACAGTGGCTGATTATTCTTCTTATTTTTTTTTCTTAGGAAGTTTTCAGATAGACAACCAACTTAAAAACAGAGTGGCAAGCTAGGGATGCAGATATTAGATGGAATATGAGCCAACAGGCAACAAAAAGTAGCAGTGGGAAGCAGGTTTGTGAGCATCTATCTCCCCAGGGGAGTCAGAAAATAAGGGAAGCTTTCAGAACTTGCTTCCAGCTCTTCCTCACTCATTATTCAGAAGACAAAGCTGATACTAAGCTCCTTTGTGGGTGGAGAGTGTGAGTGATCAGAGAAACTAAATTCACAGGTTCACGGCTCCTCTAGAAGAAACTGGAAGAGTTTCTGCCTCAGTGCTGGGCAGGTGGGAGAAAAGAGAACATTGGAAAACTGCCTCTCCACTCCCTCTGGGATGGCATGATGATTAAGAGATGACTCAAGCTACACCGCTTGGCTCCAGCCTCTGCTCTGTCCCTTATTAGTGTGAACATATTATTTTACTTCTTTACACCTCATTTTTCCCATCTACTAAGAGGTCATATTTCAACCTCTTAGGACATTTTTGAGGACTAAGTGAGTTATTACATGTGAAGTTCTTAAGACAAGTTCTAGCTCACAGGTCCTCTGTGAGTGTTGTCTGTTATTATTATCATTCATTACTGCTAGGAAAGTTCTCTTCTCTTATCCTCACTGTAGGTGCATCAGGAGTCATTGGGCTGTTTCATAGAACTCAGTAAGTCCTACCAGTGATTAACCTATTCAACAGGTAAACCCATTTCTTGTTATCTCTGTGTGCCCAGTGTCTGGACTATGTCATTTAATAAATGTTTGTTGAACTGAACTGTTGTACACCAATATTACAATATAGAAAAATGCACCACTTGGCACCCCAGTGTGGCAGGATTTTAGATTTGCCTAAGATATATAAATGGGAAAAAGAAACCTCAATAAAATGGCTACTCTGACTCTATGAGATGCAGCATGACAGTCTCATTTTACCCTACTTATTTCTATTATGTCCTATTGCAGTAATTTTATGAATGCAATGGGCAGTTTTTAGGAACCCTCCACTGTCACTGCCATACTGATTTACATACATTCAGTATCATGGTCCTCATCTTTGGAAATGCAAAGCTTGATCAATGTTCAAACTCTTGGTTCATAAAGACATTAACTTTCCTGTTGAGCTAGAGTACAAGGAGTCTAATAGAAGCCAGGTTACAAGGAAGATTGTGACACATAAAAAACAGTCCAGCATGGTGGAGGCAGTCTGGCTTAATGAGCTAGATAAAGCCAGTGACTGTTATTTGACCTTTGGAAGGAAGGAAGGAGGGAGAGAAGGAAAGAAGGAAGGAAGGAAGGAAGGAAGGAAGGAAGGAAGGAAGGAAGGAAGGAAGGAAATAAAGAGAAAGGGAGAGAGGGAGGAAGGAAGGGAAGGGGGCAGGAGGGTAGTAAGAAGAGGATAAACACATGCAGATTAAAGGGAGGAGCTCCATGATGTCCGTTTAAAAACTTTCAGTCTCTGGGAGATAGTATCAAAATTATCTTGGGTTGGTGGTGGGGGTAGAGTCATTACCTTTCTAAAATAAATTTCAGTCTTAGTTAACCACAGAAGATGGTGCCTTTTACAAGTTGGTATTAAAGTTTTGTATGGGTAGCTTTCTTACTGCCTTCACCCTTCCAAGCAAAGATTTGATTCATAAACATGATAAATGGGGTATCTGGAACCCTGCATGATGACATCATAGTGCCAGAAACTTTTCTCAGTTTAGGCTTGGAGGAGGGTGTTGAGGGGGAGGGTAGATCAATTGCAGCAGAAAGGAATTTGAACTGGGTGAACTGGTCTGGATTATACAAAGATGGGAAAATTCATTAATACGTAGGGCACATCAGAATGAACCATTCATCCATAGAATCCAAACATATGCTAAGAGCTGGCCTTTCCATCTGTACCTCATGAATTTGGTTTTTTAATATGGTACTCCATTTTGAAGGATTTGCTCAAATCAGCAGTTCAGAAATGATTCACAAAGGAAAAGCTTGCAAGAATTCTTGTTTATGTTTTATTAATGGCATTTGCCAACATTTCCACAAAAATGAAAAAAGTCTCCAACAAAAAAACCTCCTATTTCTCAGATTGTTGTTTTGGTTTTTCTTTATGCTAAGATTTTGTTTTTCAATTCAAACACTGTCTTAATAGAATTCATCACTTTTGTCTGCAGACTGAATTCTACCAGGAGGCATCATCTGGTGGTTGTCCCCTGTGCCTCTAATTGCTTAATTAACATTCAAATCTAAGGCTTTAGGAAAGGACTGGTATTATTACAAGTTGTGAGGTACTTAATTGCTACCATAACACCTTTGAAGCTGTCATATATTATCCATAAAGAGATTCATGGGAGACAGGTCAAGCTTAAAGTAAAATAAAAAATAACAGGTTTTTAAAACTGTGATAAATAACTCACAGATTAGTGTTCTTCTTCTAGAAAAATAATATCTAGCCATCAAATTATAATTTTTATTCAATCAAGTAGATAAATAGCTTTTAAGAAATATCTAGTATATATATTTTAATTTTTTTGTTATTTTGAAGCAATATTTGCACTCAGTAAATACAAATTAAAAAACTGCAATTTTTTTCATTTATTAACTTAATTAAAAATAGTAATATTTTATTCCACAAAATTGTAGAAAAATGTGTACATTCACCATTGGTCACAGAAAATATTGATAAATACATTAAAAACTTATCAATGTTTATCAAAACAATAAAACATTTTATATAATTTAGCTGACTAAACTTGTGTTGGATAATTTTTTCAAAGAGAATATAACATGTTTAATATAAGTACAAAGTAATTGGAGACAGTATTAACATTTGAAAATAGGGAAAAGCCACCCAATGGTTTATATTTGTTAACCAAGAAGGATAATAATTAATAACAATTTTAATAAATAATACTCATAACATGAGGTGAATAGTAGAACATTAAATCACTCTTGTGTCAACTATAAGAAAAATATGTATGTGACAAAGAGTACAGAAATAAAAAATGATTGCTATGTTGGGGTAATATAATTATAGGTGGTACTGAGGAGGCAGATTACTACTAGAGAAGAAGAAAACAGACCTAGGTTGGGCTGATATTTGCTGGATGTGTTATTTCACAAAATTACGTAACAGCTCCGAGTATCAGTTTTTTCTCTTCCAAAATGGAGTTACTCCCATTTCATTAAGTTGTCAGTGTGAAATAGCTTAACGCATGTACAGCATTTAAAAAATTCTCCAAAAACAAAAACTATTATGTTACTCATGACAATCCTGTTGTCAAACAATATGTAAGAAAAATTGAGTAAAAACTCTCATTAATTATTTGGTTTTGCATTTCTTTTTCAAAAACGTTTTTATTGTTGTTCAAGTACAGTTATCTCCATTTTCCTCCCACCGTTCCCCCCACCCCAGCCATCCCCACTCCCTACCCTCCATCCTACCCCCCAGGAGCCTCTTCTTTACTTTGAACATTGTAGTTAGATGGTGTCATAAATGCAGTAGTATCAAAAGCTCTATCGGTGACTCGGGATGGAAATAAACACACACAAAATCTTGCTGAACCCTGAGAGGTAGTTGGTAGTTGTTATTATACCCTTTCTGTGTCAGACTGAGAGAGGCTAAGGAATTTACTGAAGGTAATACAACTAGTAATAACTACAAGAGTAATTTATTGAACTTTATATGTAACAAAAGTCATCATCATTTACTATGATAGTCCATGGTTCAGTGGATCTGGTGGGAAGTGGATGAGGATTGGCCGATCTTGACTGGCTTGCTCATGCTTCTGTTAGTTGGCTGAGGGTTCTACCTTAGGCTGGGCTTGACACAGGCATCTAGGGTGGGGCAACTTTGCATAATATAAACAAAGACACTGAATTTGAGAACAGTCTGACAGTGTCCAGAGTGGGAGGGGAGGGAATTTCAGGGGAAAAGGGGAACGGTTTAGAGCAACAAGTATAAAGGACTCATGGACAAAAACTATGGGGGGGTGGAAATGGGAGGAAGGTGGGGAGGGCTGGGGTGGTGGGCTGGGGCGGGGTAAAAGACAGAAAACTGTACAATATCAACAATTAAAAAATACTGATTAAAAAAAATTAAAAAAAATGATTCTTGTGTCTCTCATATTATTCCTGAGACCAGCTGGTATGTTCTTTTTATTGCCTTGGAAGAAATGCAGGAGTGAAGCCCGAT
This sequence comes from Glossophaga mutica, assembly GCA_039655065.1. Lineage (NCBI taxonomy): Eukaryota > Metazoa > Chordata > Mammalia > Chiroptera > Phyllostomidae > Glossophaga > Glossophaga mutica. The sequence goes on from CM077308.1 coordinate 30,607,231, forward strand.
AGATTTTTCAAGCCTCCAGAATCTGAGACATAACTCTGAGAGTGAGTGCTCCCTGAAATTTTGCACCCTAGGTACCTCACTCAAAGTACTTTAATCCTGGCTTGCAATCTTTCACTTGCACTCTGTCTTCTAACATCCCATCAGCCAAAGTGAGTCACATGGTAAGGCCCGAGGTCAGGGATTTGCACCCTGTCAATAGTGGGAGAGCACTATAAAGGTGCAGGATATGGATAGAGGGAAGGTAGATTATTGAAACTATTTGAAGCAATCTATGAGCAAGTCATAATAAACCCAGTGATTCCCGAAGCACAGTATACATTCCATTGCTGGTGTGAGATGGTTTTTGATCGTATTGTTTTTATGAATAGTATATATTTATTTTCATGTGGTGAGTAAAATAAGAACCATGAACTTTTGATTTGATTTTACAAGTATTATTGCAAAAGATGACATTTAGTTAATTACAAATAATGCATCAATATAACCAAATTATATAGTTAACAATGCTATAAGTGTGTATGAGTCTATAGGGGGAAAAACTCCCCTAGAGAAAGATAAGTGAGTGAAGTTAGGAAAATATTGCTGGCTTGAATATGAACCAAGAAAGTGCTAGGAATGAGGAGTGGGGAGAAAAGGGAAGTCTCTATGGAGGGAATGATGTTAGAGTAGCATCTTGAACAAGCTGGGATGAATAAGGCAGAGAAGGTGGGGAAGTATCTTCCAGACGGAAAGAGCACCATGTACACTGGGCAAAAGGGGTCAGAAGTATGTGATACATAGAGTAATAATATGTTCCATTGATTGGATACCCACTGGGCCAGGCCCCAGTCCACATTCCTTCTGTATAGTATCTCTAACCCACCAGGTGATTAGACACCTTCAACTCTTTCCTCTACATACCAGCAAGGTTAGCACATGATAGGCCCATAGCAAAGTCTGCTGGCTGAAAGAATCACTCATAAACTCTTTTGGAAATTTATATAATATCTTAATCCAAAACCTAAGTCTCAAGATCAAGTCTCATTTTCAATATTTCCACTCTTTGGAAGGAGTAATTTTATCTTTTTAAGGGCAGCCTTGATTTAATTTTTAGGGTGAGCTGTCTGATTCCCAAAAAACTAACTTCACCCAGGGCTATGAGAGTTGAATGTATACAGACAAAACAAGCACAGAGCCACAATATTTATAAACTAAGCTACTGGAAACTACATTCAGAAAAAAATCAGAAGCTCTTCCCTTGCAGCCCCAGCCTGAAAAGCAGCTACCATCTGCCTCTCTTGGCTCAGGAGCCGGTGTTTGAATCATGTTGCCGAGTTCCTTCGTAAAAAGCAGTCAAAACAAGGCTTTCAAGGAAACTGCTCTTTTAAGTAGAGTTTTATTTAGCATGGCTGTGTTATATATCATATGTATTATTTACAGTCTCCCTACTGCTCTTTCTCCAGTGTTCACCATATAAGTAAATTGTATCACTAGTTATTCAGTTGCTCAGAACCTTGGAGTGACCTTGGACTCTCTCTCTCATGCACCACAGCCAATTTATCAGGAAATACCGTAATCTGAACCTACAAATTGTGTACCAAGTTCTACCCATTGTCATTTCCACTGTTGCACCTTGTTTTTCAAGCTACCTTCACCTCTCACCCACACTAAGGAGCCACCTTACAAGCTCCCCCCTTCCAAACTTGCCACGGTACAGTTTATTTTCCACGTTGCAGCCATTGGAGGCCTTGTATAATGTAAATGGGATGTTGTCTCCTTCCCAGATCGCTCCAATGGCTGCCCCTGTGTTTAGAATGAGTATCAGAGTTTCTCTATGGTTCAAATAAACAAAATGATGGGCTATGTCAAAGAGACACAGGAACTTCACTGAAAGGCTCCCAATGGTTACACCTGGAACAAGCCAAGAAACAAATAAATAATGTAGGATTGGGTTATAACCCAAAGGGTAAAATCAATATCCATGAGTCCACACTGATATAAATACATGATGGAATGAATGAATAAATGAATAAGAATAGATAAATTTCCTGTGCAGAAGAGTTTCAAACAGTTTCTGTAGATATTCTCTCCTCATGAAGCTGGAGCATAACTCCCCAACCCGCTTAGAGGTGGAATGTTGATAGCAATGCCCTTATGAAGGGCACAGTATACAAATGAGAGAAAAGTAACTGGACAGAAATTTGGTGAACACTCTCCTAATAAGGAAAAAGGATGGATCAATATGAGAGGGGAGGACTCCATAAGCGCCACAGGCAGGAGTCCACAGGAACTGAGCAGAGCTGAGGAGGACAGGGCACTGGGGACCTCACTGATTAACTGGTTGGCTGGGAGTCAGAGCCAACTTCACGGCATACAACTCACACACCTTAATCAGGTGACTAAGGTTAGTAAAAATTAGTGATAAGTCATGTTAATAACATGTGCTCCTATTATGTGACAAGAGGGACACTTTAACTCTGTGTCCTTCTTCTCAAAAATCCATAACCGCAGTCTAACCATAACAAACACAAACAGGGGAACATTCTATAAAATATCTGACCAGTACTTCTCAAAACACTTAAAATCATCCAAAAAAAAAAAAAAGAAAGAAAGAAAGAAAAGTCTAAGAAGTTGTTACAGCCTAAGAGGAGCCCCAAGAGACATGCCTAAGTGTAACGTGGCATCTTGAAAAAAACCCTAAAACAGAAGAATGATTATTATGTAAAAACTAAGCAAATTTGAATAAAGTATGAACTTTAATTAGTAATAATGCATTAACATGGGTACATTAATTGAGACAAATGTACCATACTAATGTAAGATGTTAATAACTGGGGCAGCTGGCCATGGTGTACAGGGAGACTATTGGTATCTTTGCATCATTTCTACAACTGTAAAGTTATTGTAAAAAAAATCAATCTCTTAATGGCTTACTAGTTTTTACATGATAGGATCCCTGGCTACCTCTCTACATCTCATCTCCTTATTCTCTCCCTCTTGCTGGACCACTTCAGCTGCAATGACATCATTGCTCTCCTTTGGGCCCATTCAAGCATTCGCCTGCCGCAGGACCTTTCTCATCTGTTTCCTTTGTCTCAGACGTTCTTCCCCAGATACTTTCTCACTTCATTCAGGTCCTTGTTTAAATGTCACCTCTGCAGAGAACATTTACCTAGCCCCCTAATACGAAATTGTATCCTCCGTTATTCTCTCTCCTGCTTTTTCTTCACAACCCTGAATTTATGTTTGTATGTATACTTACATAGTATTTATTCATTGTTGTTCTCTCTCACTAAAATATATGTTCCACAAAAGGAACAGTGTGTTTGACATGTTCATAGTTGTATATATTTCCTATTTTAAGAAGAGTACCTGGCAGATAATAGATGTTCAACAAAATATTTGTCAAATAAGTGATTGAATGAATTCAAACACTTCCCACACAGCTAAATCATGATACTTTCAAAAGCTAGATGCTTAAAAAAACACATGCATGCCTTACACTGGTCAGAATGTCCATCATTAATAAATCAACAGACAACAAATGCTGGTGAGAATGTGGAGAAAAGGGAACCCTACTGCACTATTTGTGGGAATGCAGACAATGCAGCCACTGTGGAAAACAGTACAGAATTTCCTCAAAAAACTAAAAATGGAACTGCCTTATGACCCAATGATTCCACTTCTAGGAATATACCCTAAGGACCCCAAATCACCAATTCAAAAGAACTTATGCACCCCTATGTTCATAGCAGTGCTATTTATAATAGCCAAGTGCTGGAAACAGCCTAAGTGCCCATCAGTAAATAAGTAGATCAAAAAACTATGGTACATTTCACAATGGAATACTATGTAGCAGAAAGAAAGAAGGAACTCTTATGTTTTACAACAGCATGGATGGAACTGGAAGATATCATGCTAAGTGAAATAAGCCGATCAGTGAAAGACAAATACCATATGATCTCACCTGTAAGAGGAATTTAATGAACAAAATAAATTAATGAGCAAAATAAAACCAGGAACATGGAAATGTGGAACAGATTGACAGTGACCAGAGGGGAGGGAAGAGGGGGATAATGGTGGAAAGAAAGGGAAGGAACTACTCAAAGAACATGTATGAATGACCCACAGACATGGAGAACAGTGTGGGGACGGACTGTTGGAGAGAGGAGGGTAGGCTGGGCAGAGGAGGGCAAAGGGGGGAAATTAGCACAATTAAAATAGAATAACAAATTAAAAAAAAAACAGCAAAAACCCTTTAGCCCTTAGAGCTGTATGCAGACACTTTCTCTCTGTTTCATTTGATTCTGTGTATGATGATAATCCTGTTTCATAAACAATATTGGGAACCTCCGGACAGTCTGTAACTTGCTTTTGGTCATGTGGCAAGTTGATTATAGAACGTCCATCTCAGTTCTCCAGATTCCTAAACCGGCCATTTTTCTACTGAACCGCATATTGGTGAGTTTTGTCTATCTCTCACCTCTCATCAAGTTTCACTTTTAATTTGGAGAGGCGAGTTGAAAACTGGGCTATCTGAGTGAATTTTCCCTTTCTTATTAGTGCATTCCAAGGAGAAATACCACAACCAGAAGGTCATGCTGATTCCCTAAAAGGAAAGAAATACATGAAATCCACCATTTTTGGCATGGCACTTGGTTCTCAAGGACATGACAGCTAGGTTTTGGGACTGAGCTGGGAAGTTCAGAGGATGCAGACCTTTGAATATAATCCACTATTAAAATGAGCCTCTAAAACAACAGGGCAGGATGTTCATGCATTTGCTCACTCATCAGATACCCCACCTTCCCGTTCTCCACCAAACACTATGTTGGGTGTTATGAAAGTGGCAGGAAGATCAGGCACAACTGGGGCTTCCAGAAACGTACAATCTATGGGGATGCAAATCACGCTAAAAAGATAAACAGTAGAAAGACAATGGAATAAGAGTTGCCAAGGGAAGTTCTTGGGAGCCAACAAATAAATATGAGATCTGGGGGTTGGAATTGATTATAAAAAGGAAAAGCCAGGGGTGTGATAGGAAGACAGGAAGCAACTACAGAAACATCTACAATGAACATTTATCAATGTGCGTATAACATTTAATTCATATTTATGACCATTTTTGTTCTGTTCATGTGCACATACTCTAGTCTCTGACAGCTTTTACTGAAAAATAGTTATTGCTAGAATGGAAGAAAACACTCATGTTAAAAAGAAAAAGGTCATAAAGGACAGGAAACTTTCAACAATACACATTGCATTTCTATTTAAATTGAAGTGTTCTGTTAAAAAATGTAGTTAGTCTCCTCTTATGTAGAGGTTCATATGTAAATTCACATATTACATGAAACATCCCCTTAGTCATGTTTTGAAATCCACGATTGGTGGAACATTTTTCAAAACAATCACTATTGCTCATTCTAGTGTACCATCAAGTTTTCTTGCCTATCTCCTTCCACCACTAGAGTGCACCAAAATATTTATTACCAGCATGGAGAGCACAGTGACTGGTTCAACTATAGGTTCTTATCTTTCTTTTGCTTTTTTGACAATTCTATCATAGAAACATTTACATGTCTGTGAGAGATGATCACAGTCGAGGAACACTGATAGAAAGAAAAAATTCAGTTTGAATCGATGAGGATTATGACTTCATCAGGTGGCCAGGATTGCAATGAATTGCTCTTTTGCTGTGTGTATTTTGAATTGTAAGTTTGTACTGGGAGTGGAGGAGGGCGTCTGCTTGGCAAGTGTAATAGAACAGCTTGACATACATTCAATCCTGGTATGAATTGGCAAGAGGTCCTTTTAACATGTCAGTGAGCCAGTGGTGTTCAGCAAATTCCTAGAACACTCTACGGAATATACAATCTTAAAAATCCAGACCATTATCAATTTATTTTAGTATTATTCAGCCCACAAACATCATCTTAGCACCTACTACACGCTTGGCACTAGATGGGCTAGGTTCAAGGGTGGTTCGCAGACAGAGGGTGGCATAGGTTATTGACTTGGAATTCTGATGAAGGCTACACAATATCCTGCTTCCCAAGTTATTTATCCTGTGCCGATTCCCCCTACCATGTTTGCCTTCACCTTAACTTTCATTATTAGAGAGTCATGAATTAAGAAGACAAAATTACCCCAAAAAATAACCCATAGAGATGATGATGATAGCAGCTAACATTTATTTAGGCTTAACACAAGTAGAATTTTTCTATCCTTTATATGTACTCTCTGTATTAACTTATTGATATAACATAGTTACATCACTATCATTTCATAGATGCATATAAATATATGTATATAACTTTTAACTTGACATTTCACTTGGATGCCCCAGAGCCATCTCAATAATAATGTGTTTAAAATTGACCTCTTTCTTTCCACAACCATTCCCTATAGGTCACACATGGCTATACCCCCAAACAACTGTTCTCTTACAATCCCATCTTCTCTCATATCAAAGTTACCACTGTAAGACTTGACCATGAGAAGCATACCTGACACTTTCTGGTCACTTACACCATATTCCAAAATACCTGCAGGTTCTATCAGTTTTATGGCCCCAAGATGCACTCCAAATCCACCCACTCTCCCCAGTTCAGTCCAAGCCACCAGCATTCTTCCCTGCAAGAGCATCCTGACTGGTGTTTGTGTTCCCTCTCCCTGTATTTCCACCAGCTCTAGATATATTTCTACATGGAAATCATTGTGAACTTCTAGAAACATAAATTAGAAATGTTGCACCTAAAAACTTTCAATACTTTTCTACTGTACTTAAATACAAATTCTTCACTATGACTCTATCTTCTCTCCCTGGAGTCTCTATCCCCTTAGGGCCCTCCAGCTGCTTGCTCACCACATTCGTGATTGAGTGCAGTTCTGCAGATGCCTAGAGCACACTGAGTTCACCCTGGCCTGGATGTTTGTGTGTGTCTTCCCCTCTGGTATGTCTGATTTCCTTGCTCCTCACATGGTTGGCTTTTTAACTTAGTTGTCTTTCCTACCTATACTATTTACAGTAGTCAGCACCCATTACCCTCTACTCTAAGACTCTCTTTCTGTACCTCACAGTGCTGACCATGATCTATAACCATTTATTCATGTCTAGCTTGTGTGCACATTTATTTTATTTCTCCCATGCCAATGTACATTCTGTGAGGTCAGAAAATCTATCTCTCTTATTCCCTATTTTATCCCCAGTGCCTAACCAAGAATTTGGCTTCCAGGGGACATTTAATAAATTTACTGTTGATTATTCTATCTACAAGGAACACATCTAAAAATTAAGGACATAAAAATAATAAAATTCAAAGGATAGTAAAAGATATACTAGGCAAAGACAAACCAAAAGAGTCTGTTTGCAACAGAAAAAAACACACACACAAATTTTAATAAAATATATAAACACAACTTTAACCAAATAAAGGATTAAACATGATTATATTTAACAGATGAAGAAAAAGTCTTTGATTAAACTGAGTGCCCATTTATGATAAAAACTTTTTAGGAAACTAGTAATAGAAGGTAACTTTCTCAATCTGATATAGGACCTCTTCAATACACTTTCAGCAAACATCATTTTTAATAACAAATTGTTAGAATATATTTTAAAAAATTCACATACAAAACAAGTTTGGTCACTGTCATTGTCTTAGACAGTGCAGTAATCATTTAAAAACAAAAAAACAGAAGTGTTAAAATTTGGAAACATCATTCATCACAAATAATATGAATATTTACTTCATAAGTAAGTCAAAAGATTCTGCATTGAACAGTTAGAATTTGTAAGAGTTTAGAAAGCTGTCCATTTATTAGATTAATATATCAAAAGCAATCATATTTTTACAAAGAATATGTACAGTTCCTTAGACCTTGCTATAATGTAATTTGGCCTATTAAAGTGCCATTTTTTTCCTTTTTATGCAATGATAAAAATCAGAAGGCTATTTGAGTCCCCGAGCTATTCTTGTCTAAGTCAAAGGAAAAGGTTTTGAACTACAGGTCATTAATTTCTGTTAAGGAAAGAACTAATATATAGCAGGGAATAATTATATTTCCTAAAGATGGATGTGTTCTGCAGAAAGAAAATGAGAACCTAATGCCATTACATTTAATTTCTCTGCCTCTCCTTACTCTACAAATAACCAAGATTTAAAATATTAATACTTTCCATGATTATGAAACTTGCATAAAATCTTATTAAGACAGGAAGACTAGGTGGAAGAGATGCACAAAGTTTCTGAAATGCCAGGCAAAATTTTATTTTGGAATTTCCTAGCACAAATATTTTTCTCATTTTTTCAACCTGAAATTATTTTTGGAACCACTTTTGCATGAATTTGAAAATATAATCATTCATGTCTTTTAGGTACAACACCAAAGACACAATTCAAAATTCTGCACAAATGTTCATGAAAGATAACATAAAGAGAAGGACAAGACAAGCTACAGACTGGGAGAAAATAATTGCAAAAGACATGTGATGAAGGACTGTTGTACAAAATGTACTGAGAATTCTTAAAACTCAACAATAAAAAAACATACCTGACTAAAAAGGAGCCAAAGATCTTAATAGACACTTGACCAAAGATACACAGATGGCCAATAAACATACAGAAAGATGCTCTACATCATATGTCATCAGAGACATCTAAATGAGAAAAACAGGACAGTACAACACACCGACTAAAGTAGCCAAAATCTGGGACACTGACAACACCCAATGCTGGAGAGAATGCAGAGCAAGAGGAACTCTCACACATGGCCCGTGGGAATGCAGAATCATACAGCCACTCTGGAAGGTGGTTTGGTGGTTTCTTACAAAACTAAATATACTCTTATCATACGATCCAGCAATTGTACTCTGTGACATTTACCCAAAGGAGCTGAAAAGTACATTTATACAAACATCTACATAAATATCAGCTTTATTCATAATTGCCAAAGCTTGTAAGCAAACAAGATGTCCTTCAGTAGGCAAATGGATAAGTAAGCTGTGCTCCATTCAGACAAAGAAACATAATTCAGTGCAAAAAAAAATTAGCCATCACCTTTAACAGGAAGCTAATCAACAAAACAAACAAACAAGCATAATATAAACAAAGACACTGAATTTGAGAACAGTCTGACAGTGTCCAGAGGGGGAGGGGAGGGAATTTCAGGGGAAAAGGGGAACGGTTTAGAGCAACAAGTATAAGGGACTCATGGACAAAAACTATGGGGGGTGGAAGTGGGAGGAAGGTGGGGAGGGCTGGGGTGGTGGACTGGGGCGGGGTAAAAGACAGAAAACTGTACAATATCAACAATTAAAAAATACTGATTAAAAAATAATAATAATAAAATAAAATAAAAATAAAAAAGTAAATAAAATAAAATAATGGAAGACCTAACTCCTAAGGCTGACTGAGAATTAAATAAAGTAATATATGTGAACTGGAAAAAAAAATTAGCCATCAAGCTACAAAAAGCCATGGAGGAATTGTACTAAGTGAAAGAAGCCAATATTGTATGCTTCCAACTATATAATGCCTTGATTCCAGATTTTTAGCCTTCCAAACTATGAGACAATAAATTTGTTATTCTAAGCTACCTTGTTTACAGTAATATTTTAGGTGTAGCCCTGAGAAAGCAATACTGATGCTATCTATAATACTGTTACAGGCTGCATGGTGTGCTCCCTCTCCCTAATTTGTGTGTTTAAGCCCTAAATTCCAGGGCATCCGAATGTGACTGTATGTGGAGATAGCGCTTTTAAAGAGGTGGTTAAGTTAAAATGAGGCCATTAGATTAGGCTCTAATTAATCTGACGAGTATCTTTACAAGAAGAGGAAATTTGGACACATAAAGAGACACCATGGACATGTGCACACACAAAGGAAAGACCCGGTAAGGACAAAGTAAGAAGGTGATCATCTGTAAGCCAGCCTTGTGGGCACATTGATCTTGAACTTCTAGCTTCCAGAAATGTGAGCAAATAAATATGCATTAAGCCATTCAGTCTATGGTATTTTTATGGCACCCCTAGCAAACTGGTATATAGGATAATGCAAATAAAATGGAACAAAGTTTTGAAATAAAGCTGTGGCTATGAAAATGGAAAGAAGTACACAGGTTCAAGATTTAGTAAGAAGATAGAATTAACGCAGTGTGGCAAGCCATTCAGCATTCAGAGAGAAAGGCAGAGGGAAAGAACTTTTTCCCTGGTGAACCCACAGTTTCTGATTTGGACCGCCAGGTTGTTGGTGGTGGTCATCTCGAGAGAGGGAGGAAGAAGAGATGGGAGAAGAAAAGTGGAGGATCCGGATTTCACTGTTAGGCATGCTGTGAGTTTGGGGTGCTGAGGCTGGGTAGAAAGGCAGGTCTTGAGGTGAGAAAAGAGGTCAGATAGAGAATTACAGCTATTAGAGTCCTTACTACATAGAAAATCCATGGAGCAATAGGAGATGATGGGATCACTTAAAGAGAAAGGAGGGAAGAAAGCTTAGAATCTGGGGAACACCGACACTTAAGGAACAGGCTGAGGAAGCGAGGCCATGGAAGTAGCAGTAAAGTGACAGGGGTTATGAGTGGGCCACAGAAGTGAGAGGATATCTCAGATGTGGTCATCAAGAAAACACAAGCATTCTCTGCCAGAAATAGAGAGTTTCTACTTTTGGAATGCCCTCCCTTTAAGGGCCCCATTGAAGAATATGGCTTTATGACACTGCGGGTCTGAACAGGAGTGCTGGCAGTGAGAAAGGAAAATGTAGGCTAGAGAGGAGGGAATTTATATAGAGCTTTTTGAGACTTCTAGCACAATATAAATACAGATACTTATTTTCCTCTTTCCCTGGATATGCAACCTACACCCCAGTTAGGTACGGTGATTGCCAGGTCTCCTCTTGCAGCACAAATGTACATCAACATACAAAAAAAATCAGCTGCTCCTACACATAAGATAAGATAGAACACTCACTGCTCATCCCTTCTCTGGCCTCTAGTTTCCACTAATTCTTTCATACTCGGATTCATTCTCTTTTGGGGAAGTTTTCTCATACTCGAGATATCCAAAGATGAATTTATGATTTCATCATCTTTGCTCCTCCCCAGCAGTTTTCTCTCTCCCAGTACTGCATCTCTTTGCACTGACCACCATCCTCTCAGGTGCTCAAGCAATCACGATCACTCTCTGTTCCTCTCCTTTCCTGTCAGTCATCCAGTCTTGAGGTTCTAGCCCCTCAAATATTACCATTCAGTCTTTTCCTCTTCCTCCCCCTAGTGGATGTTCTCATCACTTTCCATTTGGATCATGTCAATTGTCACCTATTTGTTTTTCCATTACAACACATTCTTTCCAACTTTTGCTGAAAAAATTATTTATGATTATTTTACTTTGCTGTTTAAAACACTTCAGATAGGTGACTTAGAAATTCATTCACATTTCACAATATGTTATCTATATTTGCATGTGTATCCACTTCCTTCATTATTTGCAAAAATTGTTTCACATAGCATATATTAGATGCTATGTATAGATGAAGATATATATATGTATGTGTATGTGTATATATATATTCAACAGACACATGTAAGAATGTTTATAGAACCATAATTTTACTGACCCAAACCAAAATTATCCAAAATGTCAATCAACCATGGAATCATTAAGTAAATTGTGGTATATTCATATAGTAGAATACTTTAGATCAATGAAAATATATGCATTACAACCACACAAAGAAACATCATGGGTGAATGTCACAAAAAATGTAATATTGGGTTAAAAAGCCAGGTACAGAAGAATACATAGTATACAATTCCATCTAGATAAAGTTCAAAACCTGGCATAGCTAGGAATGGGGGTGGTGCCTGAGAAGAGGCTCAGGAGGTGGTTTCTAGGTGCTGGTAATGTATTTCTTCATCCAGAAACTCATCAAGCTCTACTCACTTCAGTGTGTATGGTTATTGAGTAAATACCATTATCTGAATACATTATATAATTATATAAAATATAGCAGGGCAAAAACCCTCAGGAAACTGGGCTAAAAGGAGAATGGAGAGGAAAAGTAGAGAAAATGCCTGTGTACAATGTGTAAATTCTGAGATCTTTATCAGACGGTTCCTAGCACATCTTTCTCTACTATTCCAAACCCGTGTAATGAACAATATGCTCAATAATATCTCTTTAACAACAGATTTGTCTATTGTAATGTCCTTTAATGAAAGCTGTTTCTACCAAAATGAGTGGCAATTTGGTAAGAAAAATTCAACCAAGTGCAGCCCAGCTATGTGGCTCTCTCAGACTTGGTCTTGATTCAAGAATATCTTTTAGAGATATTAGACTGAATATCTTTCTGATAATCTTCCATGGATGTTGATTCTTTCAGTTGGGCTTTAAGCAATGGATGGCAGTTATTTTGAGGTAACACTCTCTACTAAGGGGCAGAAATGCAGACATTCTGGGTTTCTGATTAAGAGCATTTCAATATATTTTCAATAACTCTAGAACAGGGTAAGACATATACACTAAAGAAAACTGAGGAGACTCCCTAGCACATGTGGCTGATATTTGGCCAGCACAATTCTAAATAGAGATTGCTCAAAGGAATGCTTAGGAGTTGGGTCCAAATTTCCCTCAGGAAACAAATTTGGCTCTACTCTAATATAGAAATGAATGAGTAGTCAAAGCTCAATGTTCTACACTATTAAGTATGGCTGGAAATCTTTTGAAGCAGGTGTTCCTAATCCATCCCCATAGCCATAAAAAAGATCACAATAGAGTAACTTCCTGGTGATCCCTGTGAGGTAAATTAATTGTGAAATGTACTTCCTTAGTAGCTGAGAGAGTTGACCTGGTTCATCAAATTGTAAAAGGTAAGCTGATTAAATAGTGGGAGACATCTGCTATTAAAAATGATTTTTGTTTTAGAATCTTGAGGCATTCTTTCTAAATATAATTAGTGTGTGACCTGTTGTTTTCTAAGGCAGCCCTGAGTGCAGCTTCTTAATCATGCTGTTGTCATAGAGACAAACACTGATCCCCTCATTCTCAGTGAAAGAATGGTATGTACCTATTTACGCAGGAAAATCAAGATATTAATCTAGAAATTCCAAACAGTAGTGAAGGAAACACATTCTTGGTTTTGTACTGTTTGAAATGGTCATCCAAGGATCTTAACTCTGTGTTATTCAAATACATCTATAAATTAGGGTTAATTGTGCATTTGTACAACAAATTCCATGTACAAAGTCTCCAGGAGCTTTGTATTAATATTGATACACACACAAGTATTAAATACCAATAACTAGTAAAAATTAATTTGTATTTATAAGCAATGCATAAACATAATGATTGCCTCAACCATATCTTGAGAAATGCATTAAATTAAGCATTTATCTTGGATGATATGAATCAGTTTAGTGACCTATATCCTCCAAGTCACCCAGGATCAAAAATTCTGAATAATATTTAACCCTCCTACACATGTTATACATGTAGCTTTTACCAATATTCTAGTTACTCTTTTCCCAAAATGTCTTTGCCTTGAGGTAGTGCGGCATGATGGTGAAAAGTGTGCTTTCTGAAGGCTTACAATTCCAGTTGTAGCCTTGGATCTTCCAGGTCTTTACTGTGGTCCTAAGCAAAGTTCTAAACTCACTCAATTTCAGTTTTATAGTTTATAAAAATTAAAATAATCATAATAGCTATTTCATGAATTTATTAGTATTTCATAAGATAATACATATGGGAGTTTTAGTACAGAAATGTTCAAGGATAAGTGTGTGGTATATATAAGCTAAAAGAATGAGCAAATTAGTGAATGACTAAGAAAAGTCAACAGATTTCATTTTCTTCTCTATCTTGACATCTGTGATCTGCATTGACATATTAAAATAGCAGAAGAAAGGAAAAATCATAAAAGTTATAATGAGTAATGTATACTTGTGCACAACTGTGGAAAGTTTCTCAAAACAAATTATGCATGAAGAAATTCAATAATTCTCTTTTCACTAAGTGACATATTTAATGGTTAAAAGTTGTCCAGTTAATATCATTTCAATATTTTTAAAGGTTTGTTGGTTATAATGTTGAACAAGTGCTACTTTAAATAAAGCTATGAAGACATGCTTAACAGTTCCCAACTCAAAGAGAAGTCCACAGATATATTAAAAAAACTTAGAGCTTGGAACGTTGATTTTATAAGTTTAACCATCCTTTTAAATGACAACGTTGACTCAATTAATTCATTAGGTATTTACTCACCACTATATTTCCATTAATGACACATACTTTAATGTCTTCTACATACCCTACACAATTTATTTCATCGGATTCTCATAAAAATCCTGCAGAACGGGCATTACCATTCTTTAACAGTGGGTGAATTATGACTGCTACATGTGGGGCTGAAACTGCCTTGATTGCAATGTTTGGATCATTCCACACTTCAGTCTTCAGTACGCATGTAGCGTTGCTGTAGTTCCAATTATTACTTTTATTATACTGGCTTAGACATTTGATGCTACAAAGATGATTAAGAAATGCATTCCTCCTTTCAAATAATCCCACATATTATCAAATTTGATCTTTACCATCATCCATGAAATAGAAATTTTCCTGTTCCAATTCTGTAGATAAATAAATGGAGTCTAGAGAGGTCAATTAACTTGCCCAATGTAAACCTAACCTTGGTTCTTCTTTCTTAACAGAAAGCTAGATACAATTTTTTAATAAAAATGAAGTATAATTTTCACTTGTCAAATTGGCAAATATATAAGAATGCAATAATATGTGATATTTACAAAGCTATATGAAAATGATCACTTTTATATAGTGTTGGGGAAATGTAACCTGGTCGAAATTATTCTGAAGGACCTTTGGCAATGTATTTCTTTCTATCGGTTGGTTATATTTTTCTGCTTCCTTGAAGTCAGACTTGGCCAAGTGACTTTATTTGGTCCATAAATTTTAGTGAGCTAGAGAAAAGCCTGAAAAGCCATCAAGGGCTGCAGTCCTCTCTCCTCGCTGCCTTAATAACTGGCAGTGTCCAAGGTCATGACTGCTCTGACAGCCTGGCCCCAGAGTGAAGATGACGCAGAGCAGAGCCCCAGCAATCGCTGACCAGCCACTGTCCACTGTCGTGAGCTTCTTGTATTATGAGCTGCTGTTAACCCAATACAATCTCACACATCAGACGTTTTTCCACTGAGAAATTATCCTAAAGTAATAGCTAATAGGTTCATAAAATGCTAGCCAGGTTTATCCTCATGACAGTAAACTTGGACATAAACTAAATGCCTATTTATCAGAACATTTTAAAATAAATTATAGCACATCTAGAAACTCAAGATGACAATAAGTAAAAAAAGGTCAAATCTTAAGTACTATATAATTATAATTTTCAAATGTTTTTCAGAAACAGTATACAGCCAGGTATTTGCAGGATTATTTCTAGGTGGTTTTCATTTAGTTTTAAATCTTTTATTTGTATTTCCCAATTTTTCTTCAATAAGCTTTTAAAAACTAATAAGAAGAATAGCAATAACAAGAACATATCATCTTCTACATTCTTGTCTGGAGCTCTATTCTCTTTCTTTTATTTCACACTGTCATTAATTGTAAATCTATGTATCTCTACAATGAATGAAGAAGAATCCCTGAAGGCTTAGCTTTGGCCACTGGACTCTATTTCTCTTCTAGAGCCAACAATTGGACAGACACTCCTTTGAAGGACCTCATTGGTAAGGACCTCATGGATAATGATAGTTTTTTTCTTTTTCTGGAGTGCCTGCAAAGTCTGGAATTAGATACTCTGGCAAATTAAGCAAAGATTTTGCCTCTTTGTCATTGCTTATGGGCTAAAATAAGAAATGTGATGTACTCAGAGTAAGGCAACCTGTCAAAACACTATGCCCTTTGGTACCACTCAAACTGTGAAGGTCAAGAAAAGCAAGAAATGACTGAGAAATTGTCACAGACTAGAGGGAGCTGGGGAGATACGACATCTAAATACGATGTGGTACACCAGACTGGATTCTGCAAAAGGAAAAGAATGTTAATAGAAACGACAGAGAAATCCAAATAACTTCTCAGTTTAGTTAACATAATATACCTCTGCTGGTTTTTTGGGGTTTTTTTGTTTTTTTTTTCTTTTTTTTTTTTAGTTTTGGCAAATGTACCAGTAAGGGTAATACAAGATGGAAACAATGGAGGAAACTGGATAACATTGTGGTAGGCAGTATAATTGCTATCTAAAATGTCCATGTTCCAAACTCTGTACCCTGTGAATACGATAAACTAGAGGGGAATTAAGGTAGCCGATGAAATTAAGGCTGCTTATCAGTGGATCTTATAGTAGGGAGAAAACCCAGAATTATCCATGTGGACACAGTATCTTTAAATGAAGAAAAGGGAGGCAGAAGGATCAATGTCAGAGTGATGCAGTAGGAGAAAGACTGGGTTCGCCATAGCCGGCTTTGGAGATGTGAAGGGGCTACCTATCAGGACATGTGGGAAGCCTCTGAAAGCTTGTAAAAGCAAAGAAATAGATTCTTCTCTAGTAGTCCTAGAAGGAACGTAACCTTGTCAGCACCTTAATTTTACCCAATAAACTCAATTTTGGACTCTGACCACCAGAATTATAAATTCATTTTGTTTTAAGCCATCAATTTTCCATTACAATAGCCATATACCTCTAATGCAAGAGGTATAGAGGAACTCCCTGGACTATCTCTACAATTGTCCTACGGTTTTAAAATAATCCCCAAATAAAGTTTATGTAGGAAAAAAAGAACACTGTGCCTATAAGAAAAGTTAGGGTTTATTTACAGATGTTCAGTCATTCAAATAATTCCTGAACGGAATACTGAACTCTCAGATATGTTTGGGCTTCCTGCTCATGGGCTGTGGTTTCTGGGTTCTGTCCAGTCTCCTGCAGTTCTGATACCTGGTTCAGATGCCAGGACCAGGTAGCTAGGATTTGACATCCCTCCCACCTCATGGATCTCCGACCTCAGCCTCTCTTCTAGTTGGTGGTTCTGCCACTCCTGCTTAGATGCTGGCATCTGAAATAGTTGCCACCACATCCCACAAAGTTAGGCAAAAGAAACCCTTGTTAATGTAATACATTGTACTGAAGGTAGAAATTTCAAGAAGAGCTGAGCTGTATTTCCATAGAAACCAGATACAAATGAAAACATATTGTCAACTCATTTGTTGGGATTATAGAGTGACAGAAAACCGTGTGATCATCAAACTGATTTGGACAGTTCTCTTTCCTCCCCAGGTTCCAGCCACTGTTTTGATTGGGTACCACGCTGTCAGTATGAGATCCCTGTCCAGGTGGAAGATGGTGTTACCATTAGAAAGCAGAGAGTAGGTGACTTGAGGAATGCAAAAATCACCTTCCAGGAAGAACATTCTTAACCAAAGCCTTTACTCGGTTTTTTAAATTTGTTGTTGTTTGTTTTTCTTTTCTTCCTGATTTCACAAACATGGTTATTTCATATGTACAGGGTCAATCTTTTAACAATTTTGGGGCTCTTAGATACCAGGAAGTCTTCTCTAACCCAAATTATTGATGGCTGTTCGTGATTCCATGTGTGGGTCCTTGAGATCTGATCACTAGAGTTTAGGCATTGTGTTTGAATCTCAGTTCCACCGTGTACCTTCTGTGTAGGTTAGCAGACTTGCAGAGTGCTCCTGGGATGTACTCTCTGCCCCCAGGTTTTTTGTAAAGTATCAGATCCACATAACAGGTACTCGATTACTGTTAATTCTCCTCTTATTCTTTTTGCTCTTTTTCTAGGTCTTCATGGACTTCAAATGTATTCTGTAAAAATGCAGGGCAGATAATCTGGAAAGGTAATTAAATTCATAAACTTTCAGGATGCCAAACAACCATATGGATACTTTAATTCAAGTCTTCACCATATTGATATAGAAACAAGCCTGGATACACTGTGGGTTCGTCTCAAAAACAGAGCATCAATTACTGGCCAACTAAGGACCACAATATGCCTCTTTCAAAGCTTAGTATTCCTTTCTCTTGCAGAAAAGTTACTAGCCAATACCCTGAAATAGGGAATAGGGTGATAATTAGTTGACAAATTCAGAGGAATACACAGAAAGGACATAACCCAGATGATAGGTTGATCCCTGAAAGGAGAATTAGGAACACATCAGATAATCAAAAATTATACACAAGTATGCCCTCTTCATGCTCCTAAGAAGAATTTATCTGTTCAGAATTTATCTGAAGTACAGGAGAAGTACCCTGTACTTCACTCATCGTGGTAAACAATAACCATGCATCTGTCTGTTTCTCCCATTACTTTTTAATGTGCCCTGGGTGCAGAAAATGTTCTAACCTTGATTATTTTGGCAGTGTCTTATACTAGAGGCAAACAACCTCCCTCTAAAGGAAACACAAGTAATTATATAGAGAGGTCTCTCCAGTAAAAGTCCAGCCATTGTTACTATAATAAGAATGGTTTGCGTGACGTTGATATAACCTGGCAGCCAAGGAGAGTGGAATAGAATGTGCATGTGTGAACAATGATGACTTCACTGTACTAGTCAGTGGGGGGCCACTGAGTGAGCTTGTATACTGTGTGGCTGTCACATTCGGAATGACTGAGCAAGTAGAGCAATGAATCTGCATCAGATTAAGCATTAAGTTTGAACATTCCTCTGTGGAAGCTATTTGGATGATTCAGAAGGTTTTTGAGGATGATGCAATGAGTATAGCACAAATAAAAGCGTGGCACAAATGCTTCAAAGATGGTCACTGTTGAAACTGCTCCACATTCTGGAAGGCCTGCAACAAGCAGAACACCTGAGAATGTTGAACGTGTGCAGGCTGCAGTCAACAAAGATTGGCAACTGACAGTGAGAGAACTGGACACTGATCTGGGGATTCCAAAAATTACTGTGTCTGAGATTTTGTCACAGGATCTTGGCATGAAACATGACATGGCAAAATTCTTTCTGCAGCTTCTACTACCAGAGCAGAAGGAATGTTGTGCTGCAGTTGTTAATAACTTGATTCAAACTGCTACCAATGAACTAGATTTCCTCAAGAAGTTCATAACTTTGAAGAGGACTGACACAGCATTGGCCTATGTACAATGTTTCTTATATCTTGTACCTTCTTCAGTGAATATCTCTATTTTTCATGTAACATGGTTAGGTAATTTCTGGACAGACCTCATATTAGGATTCAGTCAGTCAATCTATCACTAATCTCTTGTTTTTGATTCTCTAATAAGGGAATTAGATAATGCATAAAATTATATAAAGTGTTTATAAGAATGTGTGTAATCTGGAAAATATTCTGAGGCAATTAATAAAAGACATAAGAGCAAGACATGAGTTTTTGGTAATTTATCATCATAATTTGTTATATTTTCCATGGCATTAATAGATTGTTTTTGTCAATTAAAATAAGCAGCCTGTGTTGGATTACGCTAAGGAACAACAAAAGAATTCCTAGCTGGTATAGTCTAGAATTTGTAGTTCTTAAAACACTGCAGTGCCTCGGAGGAAGAAACCATTCAGCATTCTCTAACTTCATCTTTTCTGGGTCAACATGAATGGGGAAAAAAAAACCACCAAGGACATTCATTTTACATAATCATTAGGGGAGAAAAAATAAAATGCACATGGCAAAATGTCCACTGCAATAGATGACATTTTTTCCTAGATGCATTTTTACACAGAAAGACTGTGTAATTATCAGGCGACCCTTATTCTCCTTTCTAGATAATTAGCAGCATACTTTAATATGGTTTTATCTATATTATTGTACAAAGGAAAATCAAGATATGGAGCTATGATTTGTTTTCCCCCTTAAAATCTTTTTTGGAGTGTGGGGAATAGAAGGAAAGGAGGAATGGATTTCCGCACCACTCGCATCGGTCTAAATCCTAAAATAATATGCCTGCTGGCAATCACTAAATCTTGTTATTGGTTTGAAGCTATAAATCTTCCAAGACGTTGGAAAAAAACCCCACCATTGTGGTAATAAGATTACACTGAGAATAAAGCGGTAGATTAGTAAAATCTAATTTGGAAGTGATGAAGTACATGTGATGTCCAAGTAATTATTTCTGCATAGTCCCCGTCCTCGGGGAGCTCAGAGTTATTGGACACTGCACTATGTTAATGATGCCACTGCCTGACATTTGGGTGAATGTGCTGACCGTCTGCTGTCGCCTCTCTTATTGCCAATACTCTCCATTGGGTCCAGCAGCTGCATTCATAATGCTGCCTCAGACACAGCCAGAGCTGAGTGTGTGTGAGTGTGTGTGTGTGTGTGTGTGTTCTCTTTCTTAGGCCACTGTTTTTTCCATTTTTAAAGTCTAGCCTGAGACAAAAGAGCTATCTTGAATACTGCTGTATGTGGAACTGAAAATCCAAATACATTTATCCAAGCTTTATTTAAATGCTTAGACCAAGCTGACTTACTTGAGGTCTCTCTTAATATTTCCTTATCCTTCAAAAGCATGAAACTAAATCCACACTTGGCCAAAAGCAGATTGTCAGATTATATTACCTTATGTGGTCATTGGAAATATTTCTAATAAAATTTTCTATTTCTATATACCTTGATAATGGATATCACTATTAAAAGGCATGGAGAAGTGCTTTTTGTAATACAGAATTCTGTGACTCTAATGCAAGCTCATCTGTCTCCAAGTAAAATATATAAACATTGTTTAAGAAATGTGAAGGACTAATCAAACTCAAAGTTAAAAAAAATTGAAAAGCCTTTTTATTTTCAACCCATCAATGGTTTAATCAAGTTGCACATAAAAGAGACATCCCAGAAGACTGACATCAGATATGATCAGAGAGGGCTTCACAGAAGAGGAGAGATTTTGGATGAATGACCTGATTATGATACACATAGGCGACGTCAAAGAGGAAAAGAGGCTGTCCCAAGCAGGAGAATGACTTCCACATAGGCTCCACAATGACAATTTGCTTGGCATGTGTAGAATGAGTTTTTTACCCTTTTTTTTTGTATGTACATTTTCTCTTTCTTAAAGGACTGGCTCCTTCCTTCTTCTTTACGTAGCAAGAAACATACCTAATCTAGATTCTGAGTACTTTTTCTTACAGTTTAGATCCCAAATCCTAAAGTCCTGGAGAAGAGGTTCTTTGGCCCATTTTGAGTTAAATTCCCTCCCCTTAAGCCACTTAATAGTAGCCAAGGGGCAGGACAAAAGCTAAAACATAACTGCTTCCACTGCATAGGTAAGTTTGAGTGAAAGAGCAATTCCTAGAAATGGAGCGTGGATCATAAAACCCACGGATGTCTACTACACACATCATTTCTTCACTTGCTTCATTCCTAACAAGTTGAAGGCCATGAGAACTCCTTAACACGCATTGCTTCCTTTGGAAGGAATTGCTTCAATGTTCACCCCCCTCCAGGCTCTGAGCAGATGCTCACTCACCATCCTGAACAGGGTTCCACAGACCCCGAGGCACTTATCCCCATGCCCCGATTCTCTCCGTGCCTGTCCTCTCTGGGATGCTGACTGATTTGGAAGGTCCCACTTGACATCTCACTTGACTTGAAAACAGCCTTGCTGATTGCTCCAACTTCATGCTTGACCTCAGATGCCAGGTTTGGCAGCTGGATTCCTTCTATCTTGAGTGATAATCCACTGATCCATCAATTCCAAATGCAAAGATTCTATTTAAACAGAAGGATCTTCGAAACTGACAATCCAGAGGAATGGCAACATAATTAGAGGCAAAGAGTAAAGTAAAATGAAATGACAGAAAAAGTGAAAAATTGGTAAGCAGGGCACTCAAGAAAATGGAGTGAGCAGTGCAGCATGGGGCAGTCAAGTTAGAGGTTCAGGACATCGAGTATCCAACTACTGCATGTGCCCCTTTTCATACGCAGCAGCATTTCTGCTGCAGAGAGAGGGGCATTTAAGAGGCACCAACACTCTGGCACAGACACACATTTTCCCTGCTCCATAGTCAAACATGTGGTTATAAAATAGATATCGTGGGTGGGGAAAGTGAGAAGGCAAGCAAAGCGTTACCTTCTCTAGAGGCAGAGGACAAGTGCCATAGTCTGAAAAACATACAGAAGTATTGTTAGTGGTGGAGTAGTGGAGTAGTAGTGACGGTCAGCATGCTGAGGTTGTTGTGGAATCTACTGGAAATCCCTGTGGTAAGGGAGAAGCAGCTAACATGTGCCGATCCGGGTGTTGCTCTAGTTGCTTTATGTTCTCCATGTCATTTATTTGGCACATGAATTCTGCGAGGTCGGTATTATTATTATTATTATTATTATTATTATTATTATTATTATTTTACAGAGGAGCAAAATTGATGCTGGATGAGGTTAAGAAATGGACCAAAAAGGCATATATGGTAAAACTGGGGTTTTACACTAAGTACATCTTATCGTATTGTGTTTGAGACAGTGTGGAATTTGTATTCTAACTATTCTGTAGCAATACTGTTGGTGGGGGGATAGCTAGCCTACCATTTAGGGAGAATCCTTGGGCCTAAGTAATAGAAGCAAAACTTCTTTAGCACCATTTCTGTCTCTCCAAACAAGTACTCCTGGGGGCGGGGGAGGGGAGGAAAACTACAAAAACAACTTGTCCTTGGCTACTTATAAAGCAGGAAAAAAACCCAAACAAATCCTTTATTCCAACCCAGTTCCTTTCTCCAACCTCTTAAGTCCCCATGTTGTAAATCGAGGCAATGGATATGAAGTTGTTTTTGCTTTCTTTGCAGGTTCTTTAAAAGGTGCAAACAGTGGGTGCAAACTACCTCATCACATTGCCATCCTGGTCATGGATCCCCCCTGCCTACCTCAGAGCCAGAGTGCTTGGCACACTGGCAGGCTTTGGAGCCCTGGGCCTGGGTCACAGAACCCCAAGCTGCCTGTCGACTGCTGTTCAATTTCCTGTGGCACCTCCAAGTGAGCGTGTAAAAAACACCCCACTCCTTAGACCAAGACAAACACCCACACACCTTTGAGATCAATCTTTACTTTTAACAAGTTGTACAGATCCTGAAATTCTGGTGAGGACATTTTCATTTATTGGCTTAGTGAAATCTCATAGCAAGAAAGGTAGTAGAAATCATTTCACTGACAAGGGATCTATAAAGCTCAATACTGCTAACTTTCCGAAGATCACAGAGGCAGCATCGTGACTTGGTTGTGTCGTAAACCACCTGGATTTGTGTCTAGGTGCCCCATGCTAGGTGTCTCACCTTGGAGAAGTTACTTAATCTTTCTTCTCAATCTATTCCTCTTATGTAATGGAAATAATAACAAAAAAACCAATTTTTTGCATCTATGAGGTTGTTGTAAGAATGAAATAAAACTACACACACACACACACACACACATGCACACACTATGCTTATCACCTTATTTAAGGTCCGAAATGGGAAACACTAATTTGAAGCAGTTAAGAATTGAGTCCTAAGGAATGCTCTCTTCACACTACCACATGGATTCCCTATAACTACCAAACTAGTCCAGGGAGATTTTACAGTGATGGAATAATGCGGCAAAAAGAACTAGAGGCTGCTCTCCTTTCATGGGCCAGCATCTCATTTCCTCTTTCTGGCTGTCTTTCTCTTGCTCTGCCCCCGGCACCTTTTGTTCCCAGCCCGCTCCATGCATTCAGCATAAACAGCTCTTGTCCTGCTAAATATCCCACCCCCTCTCCATCCTTTATTTCATTTAATCCTCGCCATGCATCGGAGCCCATTTCATAACTGAGGTTCCCAAGAGGTGAC
This sequence comes from Glossophaga mutica, assembly GCA_039655065.1. Lineage (NCBI taxonomy): Eukaryota > Metazoa > Chordata > Mammalia > Chiroptera > Phyllostomidae > Glossophaga > Glossophaga mutica. The sequence goes on from CM077308.1 coordinate 30,630,986, forward strand.
ACGCTGAGATAAAGCTCTTCTCTTTTATACCATGCAGCACGATGCAACATTTTTAGCAAAGATTCTCATCCCTTGAGTCTGTGAGAACATAAAATTATCAATTCATCACCCACTTGCAAAATATCCCCACTGATTTAACTGATGATTGTGTATGTTGAAAGTGAGGGAAAAAACATAAGCCATTCTAGAAAATCTTACAGTGTTAGACATTCCTGTAACACTTCCAAGTTAGTAATCACAGTGTCTAGCAGTTAATCATGGGGAATGCTCCTTAATTAAATCCGATTCCTTGTAAATATTCCTCTTTAACACATCAAGATGTTTGGCCAAACCAATTTTCTGTACAGGAATATGCTCCAAAATACCATAAATCTTCCTAGTCCTGGAATCTCCAACAGCATTTGTCTCCATAAATGCCTCTCAGAGCCTCTGCTTCTGTAAGCTATGGGAGCATTGTAAGGCTCTGAATAGTTTCAAAAGAAACTGAAAAGCTTCATAAACAACAACTATGTTTTAGGAATTATATACTAGGGATGCAGAGGCAACTAAGAAATTGTTAATAGCCTTAAAGGTCACTTTCTAATATAGCAGACACTCGTGGCAACATATGATTGCAATAGAGAGCGACCTATGCTATATAGAAGTCCGTACAATATTCTGTGGGCAAAGAGATAAGGGAGCAATTTGGGAGGGATGAGAAAGGTGACTAAGGAGAATGTAGTTTTCAGAGTTGGCTCTGGGAGGTTCAGTGGAAGTTCACCAGGAAGATGGAACAGGGAAGGGCATAATCAAACCCTCTGAGGCATGAATCAACATGACACATTTGAAGAAATGGAAGTATTCAAGGTTGGGAGGGAGGGGAGGTGGTATGAAATGAGCCGAGAGAGAAAGTGGCACGCAGAGAGAGGCACAGACGATACAGGTGGATGTGGAGGCCACTTAAAGAGTCCAGACTTTCCTGTGAATTGAGAAGTCTTTAAAATCAGGGTTCTTACTCTGGTTAGCAAGAGCTACGCAAACCCTACAAAACTGCACAAAATACTGCCTAAGGGTGTTTGGAGTGCTGAGCAGGATGGAAATGGAAGAAGGGAAGAGGTCTCACAGCTTTCCACAGGGCCTCAAAGTCTCCGTGACTTAAGAAAGGGACTGACATAGTAAGACTTCTCTTCTACCTTCTGGTTTCTTGGGGAGAGTTTGGCGTTGATAATCTTGCCTTAGTCTCTTTAGCCATCCTGGATGCTCCATGTGTATGATAGAAATGAGAGGTGATATAGAAGCAGTACTCTGCCAGCTGGGGGGGCAGGCGCAAGTACAGCTCAGGCCCTCACCACCTTTCTAACTCAGCAGGCCCCTGCCTGGACCCTTGCCCTACTTCTCAGCCTCTTCTGCAACTTGGCTTTTCCCAGCCTGAGCAACGTGCTGGCTCGTTCCTGCTCCTGTAGGCCTGCCTCAGCGTCAGGCCTGGAAGCAATAAACAAAGACCAAAATAAACAGCACATTTGTTAATGAATGACAGTCTTTCAAAGTATTAGCTCTACTCTCAGCTCAGTTGATTATCAGAACATACCTGCACTGAGTTCCTGCTGCAGAATATAACCTAGAACTCTGTTTTCCGGTTAAAATAATCAAAAGCCTGCTTGTAAGAGATATAGAGAGGATCATGTTAGCAATAGTCCATCCATTTTCTCCCCTCTGAACAGTTGCTGACATTTTGCTCTTGATGAACAAAATCTTGAAGAGCTGAGTACTTGGATTACATTGTTTTGACCCCTCTTAATACAACTACTTTCCCTAAATTACAATGCATATTAAAGAGATTAAACATGAGGTATATCAAAGAATCAGCAATGATATTGATCATAGGACTATGGATAAGAAAGTTGATATCCGAGGAAAATATGACATCCAAATGCAAAAAAAAAAAAAAAAGTTGCTCTCTCTAAATCTCACCAGAGAAACCCTCTTCCAGAGACTCTTGAATGTGTAGTTCCAGGAGAAATTAATCTCCAGTCTTAATATGGGGTAAAATATATTGCTGAGAAACTAGACAGTTTATATATTATATCTATAGGGAATTTTGAAACTTGCTTTAAATTTTTTTTCTTTGACCACTAGGTAATTGAAAGTTCAATATATGACCTATTTCTAGCAAACATGTAAGATCCTATGGCATATATTTTGAGGACAACTCTTCTTTATTCCTTACTCTAATTTTTCTGTCAACTTTATTTTTTATCTCACATTAATGTTATCCAGCAGTGTTATATTATGTGTATAAAGTGACATTTTGGAACAGGTTGGATGTCACCGATGTATAGAACAGATTGATAAGTTTGGAAAGTATGTTTTACTTTGAATTTATGAACTGCACATGAACTAAATAAAACTCGAGGTGTCAGACCTGGGTATTATGTTTCCTCTTTAAATTCCAAATATCTTTCACCTGTAATCACTCCTCAGAGGTGTCTTCTGCAGTTCAGCGAAGCCCCAGGGGTCATCACAAGTGACCTGTGAATTGACTTCCCCATAAATAACAACTCACATGCAGGGCCCATCTCCAGTGCTTACCCCAAGCAGAGAAGAGCCTTGCGTGGGTTAAATCAACCAGGCAGGAGAACATGTGAGCTGAACATATGGTGAAGTGTTTTGAGGTTTAGAAAAGCAAGTTTCGGGTACAAACAGAGTCTGGCCTTTGATACCCCACTGTCAGCATGAAAAAAGATCTCCTTATTTACCCCAGTGAAAAGAAAGGGGCGCCTTCAATTACTTCACCTCTGTAGCCGAACACAATGAAACAGGAGGAGAAATCGCACATTAATAGAGAGAAAAACAAGTGTAAGCTCCTCAGGGAAGTCAGAGAAGGCTGCAGAAAGCATGTAAAAAGGAGTTTGCAGCTCTGATTGGAAGTGAAAAGAGGGGAAATCAGAAGCGAAGTACCACAAATTAAAGTGAAAGTTGTCATCCCCGGGCGATCTCGGGTCTCCGTTACCAGACCACCCCCCATGCTGCTCTAATTGTACCACTTCAGACCTAATGAGCTGGGTTTGGGAAGAACTGAGGCCTGTAAACGAAACTGTTTATCATTGTCACACTCTTATTCGATATCTGGTTGAGTACTTGTTTTGAAAGCTTAGGACTAAAACATGAAAGGTATCAGCCCCCGTATTTAGAAAAAATGAAAAAATAGGCTATCCCTAAGAAACAATGAATTGTTAACTACCTAATTTGGCTGACTCCTTAATTTGTCTTTAGGAAGAGTTGAAGCTAGAATTTCAATTCTTATTTCATTCGTCGGGGTGGGCATTTTAGTTTGGTTGTTGGTTAGTTTCTACCTATGAGACACGTATATGGGCAGTCTCCTTCAGATGCTGGGCAATTAGATGAGTATCTTCCTTTTCTATCCATGACCTACATCATAGTGTTGTGGTGACAATTATATGATATAACATGAGAAAAGTGCTTCTGGCAGTGCCTGGCTCATGGAAAAAGCTTCTCAAGTAGTGGCTACTATTATTCTTGTGTAGACAGCACTCATACCCAAACTTCTAGAGCTGGAATAACAAATCAGCATGTGTGTGATATCATAACATCATTCCACACCATTCCCAAATACATAATTAAACAAAAACGAATTAGAACAAGGAACTACAATGCCTGTAATATTGGCGAATATTTAAATATTTGCTAGTACTCAGCATTAGTGAAAGATGCTTTTAATAATTATAGGTAGGGATGTTTATTAAATCCCTTGGGGGGCAATTTGGCAATATATGTCAAAATATTAAATGCACCCTGGCTGGTGTAGCTCAATTGGTTGAGAGCAGGCCTGTGAACCAAAGGGTTGCCAGGTCAATTCCCAGTCAGGGCACATGCCTGGGTTGTGGGCCAGGTACCCCAAGTAGGGGGTGTGCAAAAGGCAACCATACATTGATGTTTCTCTCCCTCTTTCTCCATCCATTCCCCTCTCTTTAAAAATAAATAAAATCTTTAAAAAACATATTAAATGCACATACATCTGGACACAGGAATTCTACTCCTGGAAATACTGCTTAAGAAATAATTATACAAATGTTGAAAACAAGTTATAAAACAACATACACACAGTATATGAATTATTTTAAAATTTGCTATAGTATGCACAAATGTAATCATAATAATAACAGATTAAAAAGTGAAAACCATATAATAATAGATTCAGAAGAATATTTGACAAAACTCAATATCTACTGATGGTGTTTTTAAAAAACTCTTACCAAAATAGGAATAAAAAGAAATTTCCTCAATTTGATAAAAGATGTCTATGCAAAGCACAACTAATCATAATTAATGGTGAAAATACTGGAAATTTTCTCTTCAAGACTAGAAATAGGACAAGAATGTTCTCTCAAATTGTATTCAGTATAGTGTTAGAAGACTTAGACAAGAGGAAGATGTAAAAGTGTGTTACATCCAGTTGCCATTAATGTCTATACAGAAAACCCTACGGAACATACAAAAAAGTTACCAGAATAAATAAGTGAATTCATCAATGTCACTGGATACAAAATATGTATATATATATATAAATTAATTTTATTTCTCTCTACTAGCAAAACTCAGAAGCTGACATAAAAATAGCATCAAAATTATAAGATACTTAGGAAAAAATTTAACAAAATATATAAAAAGCTATGTACACTGAAACTACAAAATATTGCTGAGAGAAATTAAAGATCTAAATAGATGAAGAGATGATAGGCTCATGGGCCAGAATACTCAACATCAGCAAATTGTTACGGGTAGACAGTCTGCCCAGAGCACCAGGGGAGTATCCCCCTTCAGCCAAGATAGCAGGCAGGGGAAAGTTCTTACACTGAGTGTGTAAAAGGTTAGCAAGATAATTGGATGGGGAAAAAGTCCTCCTTTCCCCTTCCAGTACCAGATTGGAGGTGGAATTAGGGGTCCAAGAAATCAAAATGGCCTGGGCAGGGGGATGCTAGACCTGTCAGTCTAGCCTGGGGAAAGAAGGGATTGGTTGGGATGTGGACCCAGCCAAAATGTGCAAAAGTTTGGGAAGTTGATTGGTCATTTTGAGAAAACACTGGGTCTGTCCCACACCCACATTAGTATAATCCCAGGAAAAGTAAGAAGGCTTGCTCTCTCTGGCTCACTCTTGCTTGCTCATGACTTATAATTGCACGGTACACTGGCCTGTTCTCTCCAGGGGCCATGCCACCTTAGCAGCCCTGAGGCTCATGGCCTCCAGGAAGGAGCCTCTCCCTCTCTCTCTTGCCCACATGGTGATGCATTCGCCAATGTGTTCACATGCTCTCTCCTGGGAGCACGGCACCTTGTAGCCCTAGCAGCTGTATGGCCCATTGCTGCATGGGCTCCACCGACAGGCTCTGAGAGGAAGCCTAAAAGGAACAGCAGCTGGAACAATCTGCACTACCTGGATGGGGAATACAAACAGCTTTGCAGCCACCTGCAGGCTTCAAAGGACTGTACTTTAAAATGGAAGAGGAATAGTGGACAATACCCTTTGTCTTGGTTTTGTGGAGGGGATCAGCTTTGAGACAGGAGTCTGCCATTCTCCCAGATTGTGCAGCACTCAAGAAACCTCTTTCCTTTTACACCAGCATCTGCCTTATGAGTTTGGTTTTTGTGGGGACAGGCAGTTGAATCTCTGTGATTTCGTTCAGTCACAAGTAAGATCTGGTTTTTTTCCAATGACCTACACTATTGTAATTAAAATCTCAGTATGTTTTTTTTTTGGTAAAAATTGATAAGCCAAATCTAAAATTTATATAAAAATGTGAAGGACATAGAGTAACAAAAATAAGTTTGAAAAAGAAGAGTAAAGTTGAGAAACTATTAATGCATACAACTTGGATGAATTTCATGGGCATTTTGCTGATGAATATGGGCCAGCCACGAAAGATTACAAAGCTGTATGAATTCATTTATTTGAATTGCTAGAAAAGGGAAAAGCAACAGAAATGAAAAGCAGATCTGTAATTTCTAAAGGCTGAGGTATGAGAAGAAGCTTGATTGCAAAGGGATATAAGAGGAATTTTATAGTAATGGAAATACTACTATACTGGTGGCTATATTAGCTATGCATATTTATCAAAACTCATCAGAATGCACACTTCAACTTGTGATTTTATTATATGTAAATTATACCTTTACAAAACTGATTTAAAATAAGGTAAACCAAAATGTGTTGATTATGGAAAGATAATCAAGATATTAAATTAAATGTCAAATCATTATGGAACAATATGTATAAAATGATCTTTATATTTTAAAAATTTGTATACATATATGCGCTTTTCCAGAAATATGAACAAGTAACAGATAATTACTTCAGGGCAAAGAAGTAGTGCCTGAGGGTGGGAAAGGAGATGTTTTAATATTTTTATCTCATTTTCTTCTGTACTCATTGAATTGTATTTTTCTCATGAACATGCATTACTTCAATGATAGAAGTATAAATTAATGAAAAATGAACAATAAATGAGTGGTTTTAATATTAAGACCATATTTTTTAGATTGAAAATCAGGACATAGGGACATAGAGGACATAGAAGGTATAAAGTAACAATTTTTCCAACAGAAATATTTACTATCATAAATATTAATTACACAATACTCATGAAAATGAATTATGATTTCTACATTCTAGAAACTGGGCACAGTTGTTAGATGCTGCAAAAGCAAGAATGGTGATCGTCGATTTGTGATAAATCAGCATTTACATAATAATGACCATTAATATCTGGCTTAATATACTAGTAACCTATTACTTTTGCATAAAGACTAACTCAGAAACAAAAAGCAGCACTTGTACTGTAATTCTGATGACAACTGACAGCACTCTGATATGAGTTCTAATTATCTCATTCAAGATGTTGCCGCTACATCAGAATTTCCGAGAGACTATCCCATGACCACGTAAATCTTAGAAATACAATGAACTAAATCCAACAAGAGGTTTTAGAGGCTCTAAGAGACCAATAAGCTGTGAGAATTCTCAAAAGAATCTGAGTTGCAGAGTTTTCTATATTTGTTTTTTTGAACACTGAACCGCTCATTGGCCAATAAGAATCTTGAAGAGTGAGGAGTGAAGAGTTAGAATCTTGAAAAATATATTTTAATAAACAGTGCTCTAAATTCAGGTCTTAAACACTGAAAAGATCAAAGCTTTAAAACAATGGTTATTGACAGTTTCCAGGCAGGATAAATTATTCTTTTCTCTGCTCTCCAAAAACATTGTGGTTATAAGTCAAGTATAGTACTTATCACTTGGGAAGTATGATAGAGTGGAGAGAGCACAGACTTGGTCATCAAATAAATCTGGATTTTTTTCTTGTTTCATCACATAGCATGGGACTCTTTGAGCCTCGGTTTCTTCATTTATAAAATGGGAGTGGAATGCTGGCAACGCAAAGAAAAAATTATGTATTTAAAGCATCATTGTGCCTGGACATGGTTGGTTTTTGTAAATACTGGTTTTCCTTCCTGTGCAGCTCATCACTTCAGCAGATGATGGACCCCTTGAGGCAGGTACCGGGTCTCACTCATCAGGGTCTCTAACACAGTAGTTGGCACGCAGCGGGGGCCCAATACATGTTAATTGGTTTGATGGAATCAACTTTAAGGGCCAGGTAAAAGACATGTGCGGACAGCACCGGCTTCTGCTTTCTTTCCTTTCTCTCTCCCTAGGTTCTTCTCTTTCCTCCCCGTTTCTGTCTCTCTTTTATTTTTTTCCACTTCTTTCTCATTCTGCTACCAATTTTTCCCTCCAGTATTTTTTTAAACGTGACTTGGTTGAATAATCTTTCCTGTTTTTTAAAAGCAGATAAAAATCCATGTTTTATAGTGTATATGTGTAAAATAAGCACAACTAAATAGTTTTCAGTTGTTTGATTTAGGTTTGCGTATTTTCTGTGTGACCCTTCATAAACTTGAAATGCCTGGGAAAGAGTGTCTCATGGTGGAAGAAAGAATCCATACCCTGACTATGAAATGTTAACATTAACTAGCTGTGCTGGTATTTTCCTTATGATGACTGGCAATTTTGGCAGAGAACCAACACAAACAGTATGCCTAGAAGATAGGGGTCTAGTTAAAATGAGAAAATCTGAATTCTGTCGATTTTGAAATTCTGGTTTTCCCTCTTTCCTGGAAGAATAGTTTTGCAGACCTCAAAGAAAGGAGAAGTTCAAATGATTTCAACAGGAATTGCCACCTCCATGGTCTCTTCTCCGATGGCTGTGGCTCCAGATGACTAGGAACTCAACGGGAAATTCATTAGTTTGGGATCACAGCCCAATTCCCAGAAACATTTTATTTTCACCTTCACACCTTTTGAAAAAAATTCTGCTTTTAGGTGCCTGGGTTTTGGATCTGAGTAAAACTGTCATATCTTAATTACATTCGAAGCTACCCTCTTGACTTCTATTTCGGCTGTGACATTAGCCTTCACACTTGGATTGGCTTGAATTCTCCTGGCTTGAGAGTGAGAATTTCATATGTTTTCTTTTCATCTGAAGACATCTGCATTCTGTTTAACTCAGGACTGTAGAACTCACGGAGCAGGAATAGACCAAGCGCATTGTGGTCACAATGGGACTTACTTCTTTCAGCCAAAAGCTACAAAAATCCTTTTACTAGTGCTTTAAAAAAATTCTCACAATAAAGACCAAAGAGAACATCAAATTATTACAATTAAACTTTTTAAATATAAATGGTTTAGTCATCATTCCTCAGTTTGTTTAAGCCAGCTGTATAAACAGAACAATTTAGAAGAAAATATATGTATACTGTGTAGTACTGTCTAACCTCCTTTGGTTTCAAAGATATACAAACATATTACTTGCTTACAAATCTGATGTATTTACTGATTATTTTTTGTGTGTGAATGAGTTAGAATGATAGGCCAACAACCTGTACAGAGTTTGAAAACCTCTAATATATATTTGTATGTATTACTTCACATATTTCTCATTGTAATTCTATAAAAGAGGGACTAGATATTATAAATAAAATATATAGGAGTCAGAGATTAAATGACTTGCTAAGGTTACATATTTAGTGGATGAGTTAAGACTAGGATATAGTTTTTCTGGTAACTTCTTAGCTCTTATGACTACAACTTTATGCTACTGTTTATGAATATGGTTACCAACTTGAGGAAATAAAAACTTAACTGAAAACAAAACATAAATGAAATAGTACAAAATAAAAAAACCTAGAAGATTTCATAAAACTTTATTTAGCTCATTAGCAAGGTGTTGTTGTCAGTCCATTCAACTACACTTGTGTTTCCGACTTTTGTCCAAGAATGTTATCATTAAATTGGGCATTTGACATTTTCACTAATTCATGCCAATTATAAACAGTTATAAAAACTATCTTAGATTGCATTAGAAAATAGTCATAGTGTGTTCTAACATAAACAGGAGGCACCATTATTCTCCAAGCAGGTCACCCTCCAACTGGAGCTGTGTGGTGAACTCAGTTAATAAATTAGTGAATGACCAGGCCATGCCATACTGAAACATCATGTTTCTCAATGAACAACTGAGGAATATAGGGATGTACCAGTGGGGTGTCTACCTTGGAAACGGAAAACTCCAGAGGACGTGAGTTTCATCTTAAATGTTTGAATGAGTATCCTGTGCAAGAGAACATACATTTAGTCGCATAGTCTCTATTTGTAAAACAGTGATAAGCAACATTTTTTGTATTTTCAGAAAAAGATAGGGAATACAGGATTTGTATGTATAAATCTATATTGTTTTTCAAATTATTTTCTGTAGTAAATATCTTACACTTTGAAAAGTTCTTGAATTATTCAATATTCATTGGAAGTTTTAGGGTTTTTTTTTAAACCATTCAAACATTTATTCTATTTTTTCACTATTAAATTTCGTTTTCAAGGAAAGATAATGCCAGAAATAAAGGGTGCATTTTTTTATAAATAATCTGTAGTCCAAAAGAAGATATACATAACTGAATATTAAGAGTGTGTAGATAATTGGGGAGTTCTTGGAAAGTTGCCTGTGGCTAATGACATACTAAATATGTGGGTTGTTTTCACATTTTTTGATGAATCACCAGCACTGCTCACAGTGGATTCTACAAGTCCAACTGCCTCTTGCCATCTTAAAGAGAGTTCTTTTCTATGGTAGCTTCTTTGCTACAGGGATCAGGAAGGTAAGGCCTGAGATTGAGAGCCAGAACATTTGTAGATTTCCAGTGAAGATAAACAACTCAGGGACAATATGTATGAGGGATTTTGTGTTTGTATCTAAGAAACACAAAAGTGACTGGGTAAGAATGATCTGGGAAAGGGTAAGGCAGATACAAAGGGCATGATGAAGATGTGATGACATCCAAGGATTATTCAAATGCCTGATCCTCACATAATTGCTAAATACATCGTAAATTTTAAAATACATAAATGAGTGAATGAATGAACTATGCCTTCTCAAGCTTGATCAAGAAACTCAAAAGGGAAAATGTTAAAGAAAAGCTTGAAGGCAAATTTAAAGAAAAGGGATGAGTTAGAGAGACTTTGCGACCTGGCGAACGTAACTGTTGAGAGTGTAGTAGCTGAGCTGCTTGGTGAAGTTGCTGCCTCAGAATCCATTCTGTTTCCCCCATTCCATTTCCCTGACAGGCCTGGGAGGGCCTGAAACTCACATCAGCCCTCTCATGCAGTGCATGCTCTAGGTCAGCTATTTTCATCCCAAGGAATATTTAAACTAGTTACTAAAATTTTGCAGCATACTAGAAACATATGATTTTGCTGATCTGACCAAAAAAAAATAGGTATAATTTTGATTCATTCACACCAGAGAGCTATTGATGTGGTGGCTTCTTGTTGCTGTTGTTGTTTTATTAAATCTAAGGGAAAAGAGGTCGGTGCCCTGACTAAATAGTCAGGCATCACACATTTTAAAACTTCTTGCAGCACGCCAGTGGAAAATCGCTGCTCGGGCTGACAGGGGCGGCCATGTGCAAATGCCAGTTCCTCATAGCAGCCCGTGTGCTTAACAATCCTCCCATCGCACGACCTTCCCTTTTTGTGCCTTAATAAGCAATCCCCCATAGAGCTACCAAAACCCTGCTTTTTTTGGTTTGAATCAACCGATCTGGCCTTTGCCTGGGAACCCCAAAGCATTCCATCCAAGGACCCTAATGTATCCAAGTCCTATCTCTTCCTCCTCCCGCCGCCTGCACTCTGCCTAGACCTGCCTGTGCAGCCCCTTGCTGCACGTCCTATACTTCCTCCAAGGCCTGTGAGCGGTAAACTTCTCTTGCAATCTTTTCTTGAACCATGGCTCACCATTTGATATCCTGTGCTCCACTTGACCAACATTCATTTAACAGTCACAACTGTAACATTATTTAGTCCCTTCCAGGTTTTACAGCTTTGGGAAGAATTTAAAGATTCCTAGTTAGGATAGCACATTTCTAGGCCAGAGGTGGCAGTTGTGAATACAGCAGAACATTGTCTGGAGGCAGAGTCTACAGTGGCTATGGCAGGGAACCTGGGTGGAAAGTACGCAAAAACCACCCCGGCTGGGTGGCTCAGTTGGTAAGCGTGTGGTCCTTGTATACCAAAAAGCTGTGAGTTCAATTCCCCGTCAGGGCACATACCTGGGTTGCAGGTTCAATCCCCTGTTGGGGCACATACAGGAGGCCACTGATCAATGTTTCTCTCTCACATCACTCACTCTCTCTCTCTCCACCCCCTACTTCCTCTCTCTCTAAAATCAACAAATATCTCGTGAGGATTAAAAAATAATAATATAAAAAGTAAGAAAAATCTTAGAAGGCAAGACAAATGTCAGAATTCTTTATCTACCATGAACAATTCTTTTCTCAATTTCCAGTCCATCCAAGCCTTATTTTCACCTTTCTTTTAAGCTTCACATCCTATAGGTTTCTCTCAATGAACTCTATTTATCCTAGTTATTTGCTCTTTCCCCAAACTGCACAAAAATGTAAATGCTATTTCTTCTGCATGGGTGCACTTCTCACCCTCCTTCTACCACCTGCAAAACTCCTACTCATTCGTTAAGACCCAATTCAAATGGCTTCTTCGAGACTTTCATTCCTGTTCCAGACCACACAGCAGAAATAATGTTTTTCTCCAATATAGTTCCTGCTATGATGTTACTACCTTAATCATGTTACATATTGGTTATTCATTACTATATAGTCATATCCTTTCCTGGTAGACTAAGGATTATTTGAGGGCTATTGTAGCATATTAATATTTGAATCCCTAGCCTTTATCATAACATTTGGCATATAATGTCTGATAAATAAATGAACGGATGGTTCAAAGGATGGATGATGAACATATATACTTTTGTATCACTCTTATGCACTCTCTAGTCATTCATTAATTCATGCAATCATGCATGCATGTAGTCTACCAAAGAATATTATTGAACTCCTCCTATGTTATTGTGTCGGAGTGTTATTTATACCAATAGACCAAAATATTTTCTAGAAGTATTCTTTATACCAGTAGGTTGAGAGAATTTATTTCGTCAAACACTCAGTGCCCACCGGCCTCCTCCAGACCATCGCTGACATGGCGAGCTGTTCAGTTTCCCGGTCCGCAGTAATGGATAGCTTTCCCCCGTGCTCCCTGTACCCTGGAGACTACTGCTGCTGCGCAGCTTAGCAGCTGCGTTCTCTAGGGAGCTTGTTTCCAGATTTGATTTGAGCCTGAGTGAATCCCCTATAGCCATTTTGAGGTAAGGTCAATAGTTCTGTGAGGGTTTCTGCTCTTTAATACTGTGGAGGGCCAGCTTATGAGCAACGGGGCAAAAATCTAATAGAAACTAATGAAGCCAGCGCACATTTCCCTGGCAGCCACCTTAGCTCTGGTTCTCTATCTATTCGGCCTAAGATGCCTCCTGCTAGCCTAATGTGGCTCAAAGGAGAGGGCACTGCCTCCCAGACATGAGAGGACGGGGCAGAGTGAATGAGCACAAAGCACTCTATGAAAGAACTTCATACCAGTGCAGACATGCTCTAATCAAACATCACAATAACCCGCTGCAATAGGGATTGTGATCCCCTCTTTACAGAAAAAGAAAACGAGGCAGTGAAATACCAGGTAACTTAAGTTAAATCCACAGCTAGTAAGTAATAGAGTCATGTTTTAAGGCCATAGTTGATTCCAAGATCCAAGGATACTCTTTTCTGTATAATTACCTACCATTCTAGAAAAGCTGATTCCAATTCAACGTGAAACAAGACTTTCTAAAAATTAGAGCTATCAAATGAGTATGTCTTTAAAATTTAGTGAATCACTAATCAAATTTCATCCAGAGGTCAGAGGACTGCGAGAGAATGAAACTGTCAAAAAAAGCTGGAAAATAAGTTATTATAATTGTTGGAATACTGGTTTATAGATTCCTGTCTTTCTCTAACTATATTATTATTTACTAATTATAGACAGACAAACAGATGAACACACATACAGAAGGTCCTCACAGAGATAAGGTAACAAGCTTTAAACTATGTGTGCACAAAATACAAGTGTGCATAGCAATTATACTACTACTGTTAGTACATAATATTAATGGGACTTGTAAATTATACCAAGAGATGTGCTTAACACATTTCAGCACTATCTCATTTAAAGGATATAAGAATATTAGCTACCTTACAGGGACATCATAAAGACTAAATTAACCCATGTAAATGGCATAGAACAGTGTGTTGACACTAAATAAACATAAATAGTTCTTATTATTACTATTATTCCTTGCAGCAAGCAACAATAATGGGACAACAATGAGCTACCTGCAATGGAGACTACAAGTTCAGTACGGAAGCAGGGAAAGAGAATGGGAAGAGAGAGGAGAGCGAGTAAGGTGTCTTACTAGTTATTATAAAGTGGGTAGAGGCGACGGGTATTTTTAAAAGACTCTGTGATATAATTCAGAGCAAGTAATTTAGGCAAGTGTCTTAATCTTGCAAACCTTCAATTTCTTCATCCTTAAAAAGGGAACAATCATAGCACCTACTCCATAGGATTATTTATGAAAACTATATAATATCATGCACCCAAAGCTCTAAGTCTGGTGCTTGGAAAACAGACACCTTTAACAATTTCTCCAAGAATTTGAAATGTTCAAGATTCATGAGTTGACATAAAATATCTTCAGGATTTTTTCTTTCTGTTCTGCCTCCTTTCCTTCATGCAGATCACTCCAATGAATCTGATATGGTTCATCAGAAAACATTAAAGATATATGTGGTTCCAAAATAAAATGTCATGATTCTATTAAAAATACCATTCAATAAAAAATTGTAGAGCATTTATTATGTTACAAGAGTAAAGTGAAAGAAACAGGAATACATGAAAAAGCATTGCATGCAAAAGGCATAGTATGACATAGTGGTCAGAAACTGGCTTGGAATTCCACACGTACCATGTACTGTCTATGTGATTTCAGGACAGTGTTTTAACACTCTAGGCCTCAGTTTTGTCATCCATAAAATGGGGGTGATCATATTCACCACATAAGGTAATTGCGAAGATTAGATAAAATAGTCCATGAAAAGTGAAAGCACCTAATAAGCTTTCAATATACATTAACCATTACTTACATTTATATGTAAATGAGATAATTTCTAAATATATATTAAGATGCAGTGTCTGACAACTTATGTGCACTTGTAACAAAATAAAATATTTAAAATTAAAGTTGACATGAAAATTCTGTGATTCAGGATCACTCATACACACATACACACACTGCAGCTTCTAAGAAATGTATAATTTTGATAGGCATACATTACTTGCACATAAGTAACAATGAAGACCAATAAACATAAGACAGTGTGAATAATCATATATTGAAATGTGTGAGATCTCAACTCTAAAAATAGGTGAGTGCAATATGCAGATTACATTTAATAGATGTAGCCCACAGTAAGTCAGCTTCCTAAGAACCAAGACTACATGCCTCCCATTCTGTATTTTATATACAGTACCTCAACAGTGCTGATCACAGATCCTTGTTAAATATCTAATAACTGAATCAATGAAAAGCGGTGGTTATAATGTCTATTGTAGCACCATGAGAAGTGTTTATATTACTCTATTCAAGAGAAAGCACAATACAATATTCTAACTACAACTTATAGAATACATTTATTATCTATAGAAACAGCTTATAGAATACATTTATTATCTACAGAGTAAAAGGAGTTAAAAGAAACAGAGTTAATTTGTTAATATTGTCACAAGTTTTGTTTTGATCCACAGAATTTAAAGACATCTTAAAGAAATACTGGTCCAATGTGCTCATACAACAGACAAAGAATGAGACCTAGAGAGGAGAAGTGACATACTCAAGTTTATTCAAGATGAAATATGAAATGGAAGGTTTCTTGTTTCTCAGACTCATGTATTGTTTTGCTTTGTTTTCTGCCAGGCCATAGTGCCTTATTCTACTTTTTCCATGCACTCATCCCCTCACACTCCACCTCTCTCTCTCTCTCTCTCTCTCTCTCTCTCACACACACACACACACACACACACACACACACAGTTAAGCAGTTGCTTTTAGTGAATTGTATTTTTGTCTTTTTATTCAAGATTTCCTAGTAAATTCAAAAAAAATAATTCCTGTAGATTACCCATCATAGTGTAGGGCACATGAAATGATTTCAATAAATGTTAATCTGAATACTTACTGCCTCTAATGGAATTAATAAAGTGCTCCAGAATATAAGATTTTCGAGGTCTGAAAGAAGGCTAAGAGTAGAGGACATTTCAATTTATATAAATTCAGCAGCATTTTCAGAACAAATATTTATACCACACTTATCACATTATGCACTAGGCACAGAGTGGTAAGCAAAAACTTACACTGCCCCTGTTCTCACGGAAATCTTGCACAGTTGGGAAACAAACAATAATTAATTAAATAGTCATTCTAGAATATATAATTACAAGTGGAGAAAGGTCTTCTGAAGAAAATAAACATGGTGTTTTGGAAGCATACAGTAAAGGAAACTTCCCCTGGGAAGTGGTGCTCAAGTTTAAAGAATAAAGAAGAGCGGGGGGTGACACAGTGAATATAACATGAGGAATAGAAAGTTCAGGGAGGGGACTACCTGATTAGAGTGGTGGGGATGCGATGGTGAGGAAAGGGGTGTGACAAGTGTGGCATTGGAAATAAAGATGGACAGATGGGGTGTAGGCCAAATTATGAAGGACCTTGAAAATACAAGGAAATAGGGGTCATTAAAAAATAGTGGTAAACATAAAATAATAGAAGATATGTGTGCATATATATATATATATATATATGCAGCATTGAGCAATTGTAGGTTTACAGTTATGAGTAGGCAAAAGCCTTTATTCTTGTATTATTACTTATTAATTGTTATTTTCCATATGAACAACTGTAAACCTACTTTTGCCCATCCTGAATATACTTATATAATAAATAATACATATGTAATGTAAGCCATATTAAGTACAAACATTATATCCTGTAACCTAATTGTGTGTTTACAAATAAGGAAACTGAGGCTCAGGGATGCAAGGCAACTCACTGGAATATGCTAGTCGGTAAGTGCTGACTTCAACTTATGTCAGTCTGCATTTGAGTAAAGGTTTTCCAGAAAAGAAGTGATGACAGATGATGATGGCTTATAGAATGCATTACAGGAACGAGAGCCAAGGGCTGTTTCTCAATCCAAATATGAAGAAATCTGGGCCTTAGACCAGAGTACTGGTCATGGGAACAGAGAAATAGGGTCAAAATTGGGGAGGAGGAAACCAAAAACAAAAAACAGATGACCGGGTGGAATGAGGAATGCAGACAAAAAGTGAGTTAACGATGGCTCTAATATATTGAATCTGGATGATTTGGAATAGGAGGTGCTATTGTCTCTAGAAGGAAATTTTGACAAAAAGCAGATTTTCAAAGAGGCAGGTGTTAAATTAGGGGAAAGAAGTCTATTGAAGTTTTATACAGAGATTGAGCTAGTAAGAATATAAAACTGATTTAAAAAATAAGTTAGTGACTCAACATTCAAACTTGTCTGAAATGGGCTTTCAAATTTATGACTTAATGCTAAATGTATTCAACTAATACATATGTTAAAATGCACGCTGCACGTCTTACTTTTGACTAATGAGATTTCAAATCCACCCTGATCCACTCTCGTTTACAAAAGGAAATTAAAAAATTGATTGGTTACTTCCTCTGCTCCATGTGGACACCTTGATTGGCCAGCTGCTGGTGGCTAGGCAACCAGGCGGAGAATCTTTGGAACAAGTAGCAGACTTCATCACAGCAGGAGCCGTGAGGCAAGAAGCTCTGGGATCAATTAAAATGCCAGGCTTTTCCAGGCCAGTTTCCAGCGCATCTGCGCATGATTCCACATAAATTTAGGGAATTAGAGATCAGACAAAGGTAAACATTTCTGTGCTTTGCTTAACGTTGATTTAGAATGAGAGGATGAAATATGCCACAGTCATTCAGTCTGGAGGGGGTTTACACCTTCAGCTGATTTTTTTCCACTCAATTGCTTTATTATTTTAGGTATGTTGTAATCGAAGCCTGCTTAAATCATCTATGTGTTCCTTTAAGAAGGGAAAGAGAAAAAGAAACAAAGGAAAAACCAGTACTTAGTTTCATAGACTAAACAGAAGAATATGACTCATTCTTTCATGTTATAGTCACACCTCTCAAAGAAGAAATTATTAACGCTCTTCATTTTCCAGCTATTCAGTCTCCTGAGCGCGGGTTAGATAAAAAATTCATTCATGTCCCCATAGAGAAGGGAAGACATTTTCTCCCTAAGAGTCTGACCTTTGCAGAACCTTCTCCCCTTTGTTGGTTGTTTTATTTTTATCTCTCCCTTGGAGTCTACAGTTCTGGCTGTTTCCCTAGTACAGAGGTCTGCACTAGCTGCCTGGGTGTCAGGGAAGGGGGAACTGAAGTTCTTTGTTCCTGGCTTTGGTAAGGGGCTAGAGGTGAATCTTGGCGGTAGCAAGCAGCATAACAAAAACAGTTCATGGAACTGGGGAAAAGGCAGACCGGAGACTCGAAGGCACAGACAAGACAAATATCATGAGTAAAATAAAATTGTTTTAAATCCTCCAGAGAGAGACAATCTTCTGATATCACAGAGGCAGCACAGAGTCACCTTTTCATTAATGAAAGCCATCAGCTTTGGCCATCAATGTGCTTTAGAAGTTAGGCTTTGAGGTAACTAGTGACTGAACTTGACTGACTCACTATGTCCTAGCTTCTACAGCAGTCTTAAGTGTTGGAAAAGAAGACCTGCATAGTTCTTTTTCAGATTTATAGTTGTAAAATTCTAGAAATTAGTTCAAATTTTAATATGTTTATTTAGAACAAGAAAAGAAATCACACAAATTACAAATCTGTAAAAGTGTATGTGAACTACAATTTTGGAATTATTAAATCTTTCTAGTGAGTAGAACCTTTTCTCATTGTGAAGTGACCCATTCTAACATAATGCTATCTACCTTAAAGTCTGCTTACCTGGTAATAACTACATCAGTTTTTTTAAGCTGGTTTTCCCGTGGTATATATCTTTTTTAAATTCTTTTATTTTCAACCTTTTTGAAACTGTGTGTTTTCAATAGTTCTCTTATTAACAGCCTATAATGGATATTTTATAAATTCTATCTAAAACATCTTTGTCTTTTAATGAGCATGTAATTCCAAATTATAGAAAAGCAAGAAAGACAACATTTATCGAGCACCTAGGGTTGGGCTCAATAAGGTACATCTATTTCATTTTCGAGTTCTCCCAACCACTCTATTCTACACTGTGTATATTCTACAGGTGAGGAACCTGATGTTCCATAACATGCCAGAGGTCATGCAGAGATGGATGACAAAGCTGTGTTTATGACTGTCAGGCCCATATTTTTCTGCCCCACCACACACAATTCTTTCACTCGTAAGAAATCTTATACAATAAGAATTACTTGCCTAAACTTTGACTTACATTGAATAAATCATTCATTCTGTAGGTATTTAGGCATAAGTGTATTCTAACATTAATCCTTAATGACCATTTCCAGAAGAATATAAAAGCTTAAGACAATTTCAGTTTAACTCTCTCCTGCCATTTGGTCTCAACAAATACCATAAGAGAAATGGCAATCTGCCAACGGAACACACTATGTGGGAAGGCTGGTGGTTGGGCTCTTGAGTCTGGTGTTCCAGCTCGAGGTACCTTCAGAATAATGTCACGCAGCTCTTGCCAAAGTACACAGTGAAATATTTTAGTAAGAGAGCAAGTGGAGGTTTAAAAATCAAGCAACTTGTAAAGGGGCATTTTAATTTTCTGTCATCCACAAGTGCCTGAAATTAATACTGCTTAAATGCAGTTGGCATATTTATGATTTGAGTTTCCTTCTTATATATCCACTCTTCATTTTTTCCCTGCCTATTAACAATGCTCAGAGGTCTGGGATCACTGACTGCAATTCAGCAGAAACCGAAAAAATGTGTCTAAGAATGGTTTCCAAAAAGCAGCGATTATATCTGCATATTTTTGAGTAAATTTAAATGTAATTTAGGAAATTCTTCATTCGTTTAGAAAAGTTCTGCTTCTTCCCTTAAGGAATTACTTCTTATTGTAAATTCTGAATCTAGTATGAGATAAATGATCTGATTATAACAGCATTAGCCATTGAGTTTTCAATGACTACCACGGGAAAGCAAGCCCACTATAGTTGTAGCTAACTTTGCACAAAATTAACATACAAAAATATGTAGGAGGAGACTTCCGATTTTGGCCACACGAATAATCAATCTAACACAGATTTTTTTCCCCTCCTCAAAAACACATTGTAATGCTGGATAAAATGCTGGATTCCAAAGAAATAATGGAAATCTCATATTCCAGTAAAAGAGAAGAGAAATCATAGGGGGAAAGGTAAGAGAAAGCTCTGATATAGGTCCTATAATCTAGGTTCTAGGGTTTATTTCTTACCTAGGAGCATAAGAACTTAAAGCTGAAATTGGAAGCCCAGCATAAAGCTAGGACACTATTAGAGAAGCCTCCTTCATATAAGTGAGACTGAAAAAAACCCCTCAGTCTTAGAAAAGGCAAGGAAGCTTGATTCTGACCAAAAGAAAAAAGCCCCTACCATTAGAAACCAAAATTTGGGGCTTATGCCATATGTAAATGTCGCATCAAAATGTAACTATTTTTGACTAAACTAAGTATTAATTCAGCTGCAATAGCAAAAGCATAAACTGAGTGGCTTAGATAACAGAAATGTATTTTCTCACAGTTCTGAAGACTAGAAGTCCATCAAGTTTCCATCTAATTCACTTTTTTCTTCTTTTTTAAAATTATTTTATTGTTGTTCAATTACTGTTATCTGCATTTACCCCCCACAACTCCCTCCCACAGCCCTCCCCACCTCCCTCCCTTGCTTCCACACTCCCTCAGTTTCGTCCATGTGTCCTTTATAGTTGTTCCTGAAAACCCTTCCCCCCTTCCTCCATTATCCTCTCCCACCTTCGCTCTAGTTCTGGTTCCATCTAATTCATTTTCTAGTACAGGTTCTCTTCCTGGCTTTGTCCTCACATAGTCTTGGTGCATGTGCACAAGTGAGAGAGCGAGAGAGCGAGAGAGCGAGAGAGCGAGAGTGAGAGCTTTATTTTTAAGGCACTAGTCCTATAGGATCAGGCTTCCACCTTTATAAACTTCTTTAATCTTAGTTATTTCCTAGAGACCCCATCTCCAAATACAGTCTGTCACCGGTAGTTAGAGCATCAATATATGAATTCTGGGGGACAAAAATATTCATCTACAAGCTATCTCAAGCTAATAAATTAATGAAAATACTTCTCTCTGAGGATGAAAACCTGAGAGGCACCTGCCAAAAGCCTATAAAGATGCTATGTGGAGGTATTCCTACCTAATACGCTATGAACATGGGATGCCCACAATGGTGGAGGGCAGGAAGTGATTGAAGATGAGCTTACAATAAAAAATCAGGAGTCACATGAGAATTGATATGCCATATAAAACATTCCAAAGATATATTTAACCTAAGTATGTATAAAATAATTAAAGATAATCATTAAAAAATAAAGATCATAATAAAAATTATAGGATATTAAAAATGAAGATTAGACCTGAAAGCTAGTAGAACTTACTTTAAAAGATTTTATTTATTTATTTTTAGAAAAAGGGGAAAGGAGGGAGAAAGAGAGGAAAAGAAACATCAATGTGTGGTTACTTCTCATGTGACCCTCACTGGGAACTTGGCCCACTACCCAGTTACAAATAAGTAAACAAAACAATTGCTCTGATTGGGAATCAAACCTGTGACCCTTTGGTTTGCAAGTTGGTGCTCAATCCAACTAAGCCACACCAGCCAGAACTGAAATTAACTTCTTAATAAATTTATAGATAAGATACCTTTGAAGGGAGACGTGAACTAGAAGATAGGTTCAAATTACCCAGAATTTGTAGTGATGAAAAATACATTTTATAAATATATAATGATAATATGATAAATACATGGAGAACATAAAAGGTTAAGAGATGAAGGAGAAGGGTGTTGGTTCGGTGTACATCTCGTACAAGCTCTCAAATAAGTAAACAAAACAAACTGGGGAGAATTAATATTCAAATAGATAATGATTGAGAGTATTTCATAATAGAGGAGAAACATAACCCTTATATTGATGAATCACATCAGGACTAAACCAGGACAAATACAGATAAATCCCCACATAGATATATTATCATATAACTTCAAAACAATAAATTCAAAGAGAACATTTTAGAAGACGAAAAGTAGACTATCTAAAAAGGAATAATTAGATTTGCCATCATCAAGAATAGAAATCAGAAGACAATGATATCCTCAATAAGATGAGAGATTAAGATGTCTCTGTAGAAAGTATTAATTCAATCTAACAAAAAATAATTAAGAATTTAAAATATTTCAATAAATCAATAATCTGTCTCTTTTTAAAGACAATAAAATCAATCTCTGGAAGGACAGTACAAGTGGTGATGGTGGTGGTAGTGGTGGTACTAGTAGTGGTAGTAGTAGTGTTAGTGTTAGGAGAAGTAGAAGTCATAGTGGTAGTGTTAGTGGTGGTAGTAGCAGTCGTGGTAGTAATAGTAGTGGTACTGGTGGAAGTAGTAGAGTGGTACTTGAAGTAGTAGCAGTGGCGGTGGTGGTAGTAATAGTAGTAGTGGTAGTAGTAGTAAAAGTAGAAGAATAAGAACAAGATCATGGACTAGAAGAACAACAACAAGTGGGAAAAAAACAATTATATGAACTAAAATGCTATTGATAAAATATAATTAAAAATCAATGAATTTGACATTTTAAGGCAAATTTTAAGAAAATTGTTATCAAAATTGACTCCAGAAAAATATAGCATATTTAAATGGACCTCTAAATTATTTTCAAAATCTCAATCATTAATCAGAAGTCCACTCACAAAAAATGATACCAGGCCCAGATAGTTACAGAGGTGAGTTTTAGCAAACTCTCAAATAACTGACAGTTACTACTTCATACTTTGTACTATTGCAAATAACAGAATTAAATCAAAACAAAACAAACTTCATTTTACAAATTTGCATATAGTTGATACTAAATCTGAAAAGTATGAGGAAATGAGCAAAAAGTTATAAGCCAATTTTACATATAAGATTATGTCTAATCTTAGTAAGAAAATAGTTATATATAAAAATACATCATTTTTAATGATGAAACTTTCAAAATCCATTTAGGGCGAGCAACCAAAATGATGACTGTTGTACTACATCTTCCAAAGTTATAATGGTGGCCCAATCTAGTGCAATAAGAATAAAGAAATGTGCGATAAAACTATTGGAAAGGAAGAAATAAAAACATTTACAGTTGCGATAATGTTCTACACAAAGAAAGATACTAAAGAAAATTAGTATTCTACTAAAAACAATAAAAGAAATCACTAAGGTTTAATACCAAAAAAATCAGTGGCTTTCTCATAAACTAACAAAAACCAGTAACACTAGGTAGATAGAGAGAGAGAGAGAGAGAGATAGGTAGATAGATAGACAGATAGCTCTCTCTTCATGATATACTGAAAACTATGTCATTTAAAAAGTATTCATCAATCTAATACAAGATTTAATAGAGGCAATTGTAAAATCTTATTTAAAACCCTAAAGAGCAGAATAAGTGAAGAGATATTCCATGTACATGGATGAAGTGATTCAATATTCTAAATAATAACATTCTTCCTAAATTTATAAACTCAGTGCTATTTCACTCAATTTCTAATAAAAATTTTTGAAAAATTGATCATATTTACATAGAAATATAATGAAGCAGAAACTCAAGTCCAGTTTGGAACAGGAAGGTAATAGGAATCACTCCACCATATTATCAGATATCAAGATGACTTATAAAGCTATAGTAATTTAAACCATAAAGGTGTCTGATATTGGGATAAGGATAGATGAAGATATAAATGTAATAAAATAGAGAATACAGAAATAGAATACATAAAAACACATTTAGATTGAATACTTTCCTCTTAAAATTAAATAAAAAGTAAGAAATCTGCTCTTGCCACTTCTACTTAGCATTTTACTGGACATCCTAGCCAGTGCCAACAATAAGGAAAAAGAGAAAAAAGGAAGAGAGAAAGGAAGGAAGGAGGGAGGGAAGGAGGGAGGAAATTGGGAGGCACAGGGGGGGAGGGAGGAAAGAAGGAAGGAAGAAAATAAAGAAATCCAGTCTAGAAAAAAAAAAAAAAAGAAGTCTAACTGTCTTTAATGCCAATAAGATTATTCCACATATAGAAAATATTGAGATTTTCTTTGAGGTACATAAACTCATAAATGGGTTTAGCAAGGTGCAGGATACAAGACCAATATACACATATTGTTAATATTTCTACATACTAATAGTGAACAATCTAAAAATACAGTTAGAAAACAATTCCATTCACAATAACATTAAAAAGAACAAAATACTTAGAAATAAAATTTAACAAAGGAAGTCAAAGAATGAAGACTACAAAGCATTGGTGATAGAAATAAAAGAAAGTTTGAGTAAATAAAAGACATGGTATGTTTGTGGATTGGAAAAGTCAATATTGCTAAAAAGGAAATTCCTTAACTTAATCTATAGATTTAAAATAACCTTAATCAAAATCTCAGTTTGTCAATTTTGTAGAAATTGACAAACCAACCCTAAAATGTATGAGTGTGCGAATGGCCCTCAGTAGCCACAACAATTTTTAAAAATAAACAAAGATGGAGGACTTATTCTACTCAATTTCAAAACCTACTGTAAAGCTACAGTAATTAAGATACTGTTGTACTGGTATAAGGAGAGGCATCTTAGATCAATAGAACAGAATTGAGAAAATAAAAATTAACCATTACATTTACAATTAATTGATGTTCAACAAAATTGCCAAGGCAATTCTACAGGGGAAATTCTACTGGGACAATTGAATATCTACAATATATGAAATAGAGTGAATAAAGAACCTTAATCATACATAAACCTTAACCCAAAATGGATCATAGACCTAAATGCCAGAGCTAAAACTATAGAACTTCTCTAGAAGAAAACACAAGAGAACATCATGGGTTATGCAAAGAGTTCTTAAATAGAAAAACAATAGCAAAATCCATTTAAAAATGTATATATTGTACTTAAGGCAATAAATGGCTAATGAGCATGTGAATAGATGCTCAATACCATAGTCTTAGGGAAGTGCAAATTAAAGCTACAATACAGTAATACTTAACGCCCACTAGAATATCTATAATCAAAAAGAGAGCATCAAGTTAAAATACTGGAACTCCCTGATGGGAAGACAAAAATGGTATAGTCGGTTTGGAAAGCAGTTTGGCAGTTTCTTAAAAAAGTTAAACTTACTGAATTAGTTTGCAAGGGCTGCCATGAAAAAAAAAATACTACCACAAGCCAGAAAGCTGAAACAACAAAAATTTATTTTCTCAACAGCTCTAAAGACTGGAAGTCCAAGATCAAGGTGTGGGCAGGGTTGGTTTTTCCCAACGCCTCCTTCCCTGACTTGGAGATTGCTGCATTCTTGCTGTGTTCTCATGTGGACTTTCCTTTGTCATGTGTGTCATGAACAAGAAAGCATCCCTGAAGAGAGTCACTCACACACATTTGTGTCTTTCCACAATGCCAGGCTTATTAGGGGAAATCTCCCCAATAAGCCAAAAGAGTCACATGCAGGTTACACACAGAGAGGGGGAGCACACATGGTAGAAGCTAGCAAAGCAAGCATCCAGCATGAAGTCCCACTTGCTAGTGGCCTCTGCAGGTGGAAAGGTGAGCACTGGTCTCAGTGACAGCACTCAATGACAGTGTCTGGTGGGGTGGAGGTCCAGCAGGGCTTCAGACATAATCTGTGCTCAGGCATTGGGTGATTGGATCTCTGATTTCTTATGGAGGTCAAATAGTCCGTCAGGGGTGGAAGTCCCACTGATATCAGCGTCCAGATGGAATCCTTAACCAAGTGTCCAGACTTGTGGTTTGGGGCATTTTGGGCCTCTTCTAAGGGCATTCTCATTACACCCCGTTAACTCAGTCTTGACGTAGCACTTGGCATGGCAGCTGTGACTGACCATGACTCCATATGGGAGTGTCAAAGGTATCCATAAAGTCTGCTCTGCTCTTCCTCTGTGTAACGTGCACCCTGGTGAATATGCCTCTTCCTACAGGACACCACGCATATTCCATTAGGTCCCCACCCTGTCTCCTCATTTAACTTAAGTTACTTCTCTAAAAGCACTATCTCCAAACATAGTACAGTCCAAAATGTTTCTGCCCCAGTTATCTTCCAAAAAGAAATGAAAATATATGTATACACAAACACTTGCATGTGAGTGGTCACAAAAGTGTCACTCATAATGTCTAAAAACAAAACAATGTTAATGTCCATGAACTGATGCATGGAGAAACAAAGTTTAATTTACCCATCCAATGGAATAATACTTAGCAATACAAAAAAGAATGATCTACTGACCCACCTCAACATAGATGAACCTCGAAAACACTGTGCTAAGTTGAAGAAGCTAGACACACAAAAGACTACATTTTGTGCAATTACATTTACAAAAAATGTCCAGAAAAGACAAAGCTATAGAGACTGGGGAAAAAAATCAGTGGTTGCCTGAGGCTGGGTGTGGAACCAGGAGTTAGGCTGACAAGGCCAGGAGGGAACTTCGGGGAATGGTAGAAAAGTGCTAAAAACCAGATTATGGTGGTGATTGCACAACTCTGCAAAGGTACTGACAACCATTAAATCGTATCTTTACACTGAGTGCATTTTATGTTATGTAAATTATACCTCAATAAAGCCATCAGGGGGGAAAACATTTAAGGAAAGAAACAGTGTCAGGATTCACGACTGAGGTGGCCCGAGAATCCCAGCACTTTCTGCGTACGCCACATTCCTTTATGGAGATGACATGTTTATTTTACAGATATTTCTCATCACTTAAAAGAGAGTAAGGGGTGGGTGGGGACAACTGTAATTGAACAACAATACAAACATTTTTAAAAATTAAAAAATTAAAAATTAAAAAGTAGTTTGAAATGAATTGTTGATCTTGAGACCTTGGTTCTCAGGAGAAGTTGAACACAGTCAGACTTTCTATCATGGGAAAGCTTTGTTATTTGCAATCTGTTTTCAGCACTGGTTTTGATTCAAGACCACAAAGGTAATTTCTTTCAAAACTTGAAAAAGATGGGTGTTGTTAAACATTGTTTTTCCTCCATGGTCAATTGGGAATGAAATACAACACACAGTTCTCAATTTCATTAAATATCAAAGCTACGACAGAAATTATACTATAGATAAGATGTTAATTAGTTTTAAATTGCATTAATTTATGAATTTTGCTTCCAGGATCCCCCACCCCAGAGAGAAAACAATAAAGAATGGGCTGTTCTTTGTTCCTTGACTGATTTCTCATTTCAATTAGAATTTTTCAAGCCACTGTGGAAATTGTAATGTCACTATAATGACATTATAATTAAAAAAGCTTAAAGTCTTCACAATCCTTTTGGACCTGGTCCCATTTCCCAAGCCAGAAGTCATTTTCAGCATTATCCTAGGAACTTAATTGTACTTTTTGATTTGTACTACACCACTTAAAATTTCATACAATTTGGATATACTTATGCATCTAAAGCCAATTTGTATTTTAGGCCAAACCCTGAACTTCATTAACTTACCATAAACTCTGACCTCAGAGCTATCTCAAGCCATAACGCCAGTGCCCAGTTTGCAAAATCAAAGGAAGGCATGCAGTAAGAATGTCTTTCTGTGTCAGCTAATGAGGCATTATTTTCCAAAGTCAAAACCTCCTAACAGACAGACATTTTTAATCACCTCATTTTTATAGTCCAGGTTTTAAAGTTCAAATTATAATTGCCACAGGACAACCAGAGAAATAAGATCATTTTCTTTTTAATTTCTCAGAATTTAAGGAAAAAAATCAGATGCCAGGTGACAGAGAACATTAAACAAACAAACAGAAAACTAGATATGAAGTTGTATAATATAACTGAAATTGACCAAAGTCGAACTCAGATTCATCTGAGTTTAGTGTCAGAGTTGCTTCTCATCAGTCATGTCACACTGAACGAATTATTTTCAACCTCTAATCTGTTTCTCCATTGGTAAAAGAGTGTAATTATACCTACTTCTCAGGATTATTCTGAGGACTGAGTGAAATATCTGAGGAAATTCTTAACCCGAGATGTTTGAATGCTATCAGGTTGACTGTGAAGTCCCTAAAACTGAAAGAGAATGTTTTTACACAGAGCATTTGTAGTTTTCATCAGTTCTCAAAAGAGTTTGTATGCTCAGAAATCACTGAGATGGAATATAATAGGAGTTTGGTAAATATAAGTTTGATAACTTTTGAGAGTGTGATTATGATATCAGTACTCTCTTTTCTTCTTTCTGGGTTGAACGTTTAGATTAAAATAGCAAACAGAAAAAGATTGCACTTGGAAGCCTCTTTTATACCACACTTATGGATGCACTCAGTGGACAATGAGAGGCAGTACGTCTTGGTGGTCAAAATGTGGGCTTTGGTTCTTGACCTGGCTCCCCAGCTTACTTCATTTGACCTTGGACAAATCACTTAACCCATATGTGCTTCAGTTTCCTCATCTGTAAAATAGGGACAATAATAATATATGACTCAGAGGGTTATTCTGAGCCAGAATGGGAAAAGTTTCAGCCAATGCCTGTCTCATGAAAACAGAGACTAGGAAATAAATGATTTGCATTCTGCCTCCATGGAACTCAGGCTAACATGGAGCCTATTTAAATGATCCAGCCCAGGAGTTCCCCACCTCCCATTGTGATTAGTTATGCTGGCCTCTGATCTTTTGCTATAGCTGATCCAACTAGATGTGGAAATACTGCCATTCGACCTCTGTACTTTCCCTAAAAGATAATGCTATCTTCTCTACATAAGTAGCTTCTGTTCCTGTACTTGTTTATTGCCTCACAAACTTTTGCATAACCTTATTAATCTTTGATCATGTTAGCAATTATTAGAATAATTTCAGACAGAATCAACTTTATGTAGATGATAATAAGAAATTATTTAAATAACTGCCATATGTTATTCTTATATTAGAAAATTTATATATATGAGTTTGCTTAATCCTTGCAGCTGTTCTTTAAGATAGATACCATCAGACTCATTTTACAGGTGAAGAAACAAAGCCGAGCTAGGTTAATGTGATTTCTCAGAGAACAGCAATGATTTACGGAGCCAAGGTTCAAATTCTAGTTGATCTCTTAATTATTTCAGGCGGTAGTTTTACTTTAGGTTCCACAATCTAAGAGATACCTTACAAAGTTTATTCCTATCCTAAAATATTGCCTTGGAAAATTTCAGCAATCTTTTTTAGATGTCAGTATTACCGCTAACAGTAGTTTATTAGCATCTCTCTCTCTCCCTCTTTCAGTGTCTCTCTCTCCCTCTCTCTCTCTCTCTCTTCCTCCCCCCCCACCCCACCATGCCTGTGCCTTTCCCCACATGCTTCTCAGGTACTCTCTCACGAGAGCACACCAGAGTCTTTCCCCTTCTCTGTCCCCCAGGCACGTATATCCTTGTTTTCTTTCTTCTGAGTTCCAAGGACACTTCTTTTGCCTCTGATTCTTGTCTCCTGAGCCAGGCAGCCCAGCTGGCTCCGTTCTCCCACATCTCACTTCTGCCTCTATGACTTTCCAAATAAACTTTTGCTTGTATTTCGCTCTGGATTCTTTCTTAGGCAGAACTCAGGTACCCAGGTTGATGAACAGAGGTCCAGTCACCAGTAACACTCTGGTGCCATTTCCCTGCTAGCAGTGTCCCACTTGGACACAGTGGGCAAAGCTGTCTATAGTCCCCTTGGACACAAAGTTGTACAAAACAAGGACAAACATAAAAATAAATATAAAAAAGAAAAAATAACATTAAATTACTAGCAAGATGTATTAGTCAGGGTTCTCCAGAGAAGTAGACTAGAAATACATACATACATACACACACACACACACGTTTATGTGTGTATATATACATATACATACATACATTTATGTGTGTATATATACATATACATACATACATTTATGTGTGTATAAAGAGATTTATTAGAAGAAATCAGATCACATAATTTTGAGGACTAACAAGTCCTACCTACTATTTGTCATTTGCAAACTTGCAAGTTGGAGACCCAGAATGGTATAGTTCCAGTCGAAGTTGAAGCCTAAAAACTGGGAGGGCCCATCCAGTACATTCCAACCTGAGTGCAAGAGAAAACTGATGCCCATCTTGAAGTCATCCAGGTAGAAAGAGAGAATTCTCCTTTATTTTTTCCCTTTGGGTCTATTAAGTCTTCCAAAAAATTGGATCAGACCCACCCACATTGGTAAAGAGCAAATTGCTTTATGTCTGATTTAAATGTTAATCTGATCCAGAAACACCATCACAGACAAGCCCAGAATAATGTTTGACCAACTATCTGGACAGCTGGTGGCCCACTCAAGTTGACACATGAAATTAACCATCACATAAGATACTGTGAAATATGTGTCCCTAGAGGTGAAGTCCATACCCTTAACATAATTAAGTTATTAATGAAATATTTTATTTCCAATATTTTGTCTCATAAAACCCACAATTAAAACACATATTCCCTATGTTAAACTCATCCGTGTTGACTAAAGCTTGTTGATATCCAGTAGTTTCATTATTTTTCCTATTGCTTTTCCAATTTCCAATAGAATTTTATTTAGGTCATTTTGGTCTAGTGAGTTATTTAATCTGCTAAGTTTGCATTAATATATATCCATGGTTTCTCAGAGTTCTTGCAAACTGTTAAGTAATTTTCTGAAACTGTTAATCTATTGATTAATTTAAAATGGTCAAAAATATAGCGTTATAGTTTTATGCATTGAATTAATTTCAAAGTTAGTAACGTAGAATTTAAAAAAATTTCAACGGGATTATGTAAATAAATACAAACACATAATTTTTATAGCATTTTACACAGGTCAAACTACGTAAAATATCTGAGCTATGCCTCTTTGCATGTAAAGTAGTCTCCCGCCTCCCCCCCCGCACCATTCTACAGGTATATATTCCAAGTCCCCCAGTGGATGCCTGAAAGCAAGTACCACACTCTCTATATACTATGTTTTTCCCTATGCATACATACCTATGATAAAGTTTAATTTATAAATGAGTCAGTAAGAGATTAACAACATTAATAGACATGAGGAGTGGGCGAAGAGCCAGGTGGATCCACTGAACAGTGAGAGATGCACATCCCAGAGGGCACCATGTGAGATTTCACCTTGCTACTCAGAACAGCTCCCAGCTTATAACTTATGAATGGTTTGGTTGATTCAATGAACTTATGGTTGATTTCTGGAACTTCCCATTGAATTTTTTAAGACTGTGGTTGACCTTGCAAAACTGGACTTTGGAAAGAGAAATCGGAGATGAGGGGAGACTACTGCATACTAGCAGTTTCACCTGGCTCCACCTAATAGATCCAGGACTGCTTTCTCAGGGCTTTTGTTTTTATTAATACTTTTGTATAAAATATTTTTTCAGGTTATTTCAATAACTGACTCTTTCTTGTCCATGAGTTCTTAGCTCAAATTTCACTTTTTTACTGAGGCCTTCCTAGACCATCCAATGTAAAAGCATCAAACCTCCATCAAATAAAATTTATGCATACTTGAAAAATTCATGCAAATAAGAGAAATATTTTATTTCTTTACATTCACTAGTGTCTGAATGACTAATTTGTTGACTTATTAAAATCCACAGGCCCTAAAATGAAAGGACTTAATACCTGCTATATACTAGCTATCTAATAATCACTGAATCCATAAATGAGCTAATGGATTAATGCTTATGCTTTTGTTACCTGAAAAGATCATATGAAAACTTTTTGGGATACAATCTAAATATTTTATTGCCTAAAATGAGTTTTTAAAACCTTTCTTCAATGATAAGAGGGACTAAATAAGTTGAAAGTCCCCAGGCCCTTAAGACAAAGAGGCATAAATGTGGAACTGTGCTGAGGGGTGTCAGAAAGAGGGAGAAAGTGAGCAAAGGTATGTGCTGTTAGGAGATAATTCCCCATGGGCTTCTTTTCTTAAAAAAAAAAAATACACACACACACACACACACACACACATTGTATTGATTATGCTATTACAGTTGTCCCATTTCTCCCCCATCATTTCCCTCCACCCTGTACACCCCCTCCCACCTACATTCCCCCCTTTAGTTCATGTCCATGTGTCCTAAGTTCTTTAGCTTTTACATTTCCCACACTATTCTTGCCCTCCCACTATCTATTTTCTACCCACCATTTATGCTACTCATTCTCTGTACCTTTTCCCCCTCTCTCCTCCTCCCACTCACCTGTTGCTAACTCTGCATATGATCTCCATTTCTGTGGTTCTGTTCCTGTTCTAGTTGTTGGCTTAGTTTGCTTTTGTTTTAGCTTTTGTTAATAGCTGTGAGTTTGCTCTCTTTTAACTGTCATATTTTTATCTTCTTTTTCTTAGATAAGTCCCTTTAACATTTCATATAATAAGGGCTTGGCAATGATGAACTCCTTTAACTTGACCTTACCTGAGAAGCACTTTATCTTCCCTTAGATTCTAAATGAAAGCTTTGCTGGATAGAGCAATCTTGGATGGAGGTCCTTCCCTTTCATAACTTAGAATACTTCTTTCCAGCCCCTTCTTGCCTGGAAGGTCTCTTTGGAGAAATCAGCTGAAAGTCTGATGGGAACTCCTTTGTAGGTGACTGTGCCCTTATCCCTTGCTGCTTCTAGAATTCTCTCCTTCATTTGAATCTTGGCTAATGTAATTACGATGTGCCTTGGTGTGCTCCTCCTTGGGTCCAACTTCTTTGGGACTCTCTGAGCTTCCTGGACTTCCTGCTAGTCTATTTCCTTTGCCAGACTGGGGAAGTTCTCCTTTATTATGTGTTCAAATAACTTTTCCACTTGTTGCTCTTCTTTTTCCCCTATAATTTGGATGTTGGGATGTTTAAAGATGTCCTGGAGGTTCCTAAGCCTCTCCTCATTTTTTGAATTCTTGTTTCTTCCTTGTTTTCTGTTTATTTGTTTCTTTCTTCCTTCTGATCCACTCCATTGATTTAAGTCCCAGTTTTCCTCCCATCTCTATTGGTTCCCTGTGCATTTTCCTTCATTTCACTTAGTGTAGCCTTCATTTGTGAGCAAAATCAACCAATTCTGTGAGCATTCTGATCACCAGAGCTTTGAACTGTGCATCTGATAGGTTGGCTATCTCTTGGTTGCTTAGATGAATTGGCTCTGGGTCTTTGATCTGTTTTCCCGTTTGAGCCATTTTTTTTTCTTTTTTTTTTTTTTTTTTTGGTCTGGTCGAGGCTGTTATGTAGTGAGGGGCGAAGCCATAGGTGTTCCCCAGGATGGGGCAGCCCAGTTGCTGGGTAGTGACACTGTATGTGGGGGTGGAGTCCAAGAGGGAACAATGGCACTTGCTCTGCTCTCTCTGATTCCAGTCCCTTCTGACACTTCCCCTTCGCCTGGATTATCTGCGCGCAAATGTGGGCCCACCTGGTCAGCCAGCTGCCTTGTGCAGCCTTACTGGGTCTGCACCATTGCCACCCTGTGCCTGGGATCTGCCAGCCACTGCTGCCTGGGAGCCCTTGTCTCCAACCTCCACTTTTTCCTGCTGCAACTCCGCCCCTCTTACTGGTCTGGATGAATGGTTGTTGGACTGCCATACAGTTCAATTTTCTATCAGTTCTGATTGTCTTATTGTTTCTAAATCTTTGTTGTCTTTAATTTTGGTTGTGAGAGGAGGCACAGTGTGTCCACCTATGCCTCCACCTTGGCCGGAAGTCCCCCATGGGCTTCTCTTATTTTTGCACTGTTTGCAAGAAGGCACTGGCTGCCCTAGCTCCATATTTGCTTTTCAAGAATATTTGTATCATAAAGGGCCTTGGAAGATAGAGATAAGATCTCCCTTCAAAGCAATGGACAGGTTAGATAACTGCCTGGTAAAGTAAAGGTAATGCCACCTTCTTGAACAAAGGACACAAAAACTCTGGATGCTCAGTCAGAATACCTGGATATGAAATTGGTTCTTCCACTTATTTGTAAGGAATTTTGCCCACTTTCAGTTTCTGATTTCTGATTCTATAAAGTGTTTTTACAGAATCAGAAATATGCCCGAAGAGCAGCTCTGAGAAATAAGTAAGATGACAGGGTGACTTGTACCATAATAGCCCTGTCATCTGTATCCAAGGCCCATCTTCTTTTCTGTACTTCACCTTCCTTCTTTGTATTCCATCCTGCATTCCTCAAGTTGTCTTTAAAAAATCAAAATGCTCACATTTCCTTGGAAGTTCTCAAACCAACTCACATCGTAAAGAAATTATTATTGCTGTGTTATTCACAATAGCCAAGATTTGGAAGCAGTCCAAGTGTCCATCAGTAGATGAGTGGATTAAAAAAACCTGTGATGCATTTACACAATGAAATACTACACGGTTGTAAAGAAGAAGGAAATCTTACCTTTTGCAACAGTATGGATGGACCTGGACAATATTAGGCTAAGTGAAATATGCCAGTCAGAGAAAGACAAGTAACGTGTGATTCTAGTTATATGTGGAATCTAATGAAAAAGATAAACTAACACACAAAATAGAAACAGACTCATAGATACAGAGAACAGACTGATAGCTGTCTGAGGGGAGGGGGATTGTGGGGATGGGTGAAAAAGGTGAAGGGATTAAATGAATGAAAAAAAAAACCCTCATGGTCACAGAAAACAGTGTGGTGATTACCAGAGGGATAAAAGGGTAGGGGGAGGTAGAAGAGGGCAAAGAGAGATAAATGGTGATGGAAGGAGACTTGACTTGGGATGCTGAACACACAATGAGATATACAGATGATGTATCATAGAATTGTACGCATGAAACCTATATAAATTTATTAACCAATGTCACCCCAATACATTCAATAATTTTTTAAAAACCTATTCTTCATTTGAACATAATGAGCCTAAACATTACTGAACAAAACGAAACATAAACACAAAGTAGACATCATAGAGCCCTAGATAATCAAAGTCCAGCTCTTCTGTCACAAGGCCTGTGTTCACCCAGATGTTTCTCTGACCTATCAAATATCTATGGAACACTCATCCAGTGGAGACAGAAGAGGGAATGTGTCCATGTGAAATAAGCGTAGCTGCAAATAACAGAAAACCCAACAAGCAGTAGCTTCAAAAGGTAAAGGATTTGTTAGGCTCATAGAAAAAGAAGCCAAGGCTGGTGCACTTAGTTTAAGTGCAATGATGCTATCAAAGATTTTTCTAATCTGCCATATTCAATAGGCAGGCTCTCAGCATCAAGCTGTTCCTTCTTAGTAACATCAGATGAACTACATAAACAGCCCACATTTAACTGTCTAGTAACTCCTAAACTCTCCCTTCAAAGTTCTTCAAAATTTCCTTAACAGGACTTTCTGATCAAATATCTCATGTCTTGTTTATGTTTAGCCTCAGAGGAATTCTGCCCCAATGGACTGCATTTTAGTTCCAGGACACTGAAAGCTGCCACAAGACTTTTGCAGAATTTTCTCTATCAGAAGGCCCTTGGCATCTCATGGGTGACATTTCCCGTATCCCTCTCTTAGGTAAGGATTAGGCACCAAGCTCTTTCATGTTTATGTGACCTTCCTAGTAGAATGCTCATTAGATTCTTTGACTCCAATGACTAATATGTTTATTACGTTGAAATTCAAACAGGCTGTCACTATTGATCTCATCTTAGGTTGCAAGCCTTTTTCTTTCTCAAATAAGCCAAGAATGGTTTGTCCTGTTCAAGAATAACAGTTACAGTGAATGGAATGACATGTGACCATGTCCCCTCCATACAGACACCACTAGGTGGAAATACATCAGCCCTAAAAGTTGGGGCCACTGTAGGGGAGTAGGAAAGAGGAAAAAGCACTGTGAGAGTATCTCCCTCAGCCTCAGAATTAGGTGACTGCTTACATATCAAAAAGATGTATTTCTTGGTCAGAAAACAAGAATGCTGCTCCTAAGCAGTCCAGGGTAGCTGCATCCACTTTACACAAAATCAAAAATCAGTATCTTTTCCATTTTTCTCTACCACCATCATAACTCGTTTCTCTTTCCTAATAGATGGCTGTTGATCCCCCAGGCCACCACTTGGGAGGACTGGGAAGGAGCTGCCTTTCCAGAAGTCCTCAGCCAAGTGCCACCTATATCTCTTTGGTAATAATGGTGTTACATGGCCACCTCTGGTTGCAAAATAATCTAGGGAATAGAATATTTTAGTAACAAAATTTGGCTTCTGCTAGTAAGAAAGAAAGAGAGAATAGATATTGGGTAGATAATGCAACATTTGTCACATGATAAACTAGAAAGTGAGATTTTGCTAACTTTTATAAAATACAACTGTTTCCATTTATTAGCTATTGTCACATTTTGGATTTTTTTTTTTTTATTGAATCCAATGAATGGACTTTAAGTCCCATTCAAATTTTAAAGTTGAGACAAAAGTCCCATATTTCTTCTGCTACACTCATCATTTTCCTCATATCCTGAACACCTCCATTCCTCCCCCTGGGTCCACTGCTATTATGTCCAAAATCTTCCGTTGCAACACTAAAACTGA
This sequence comes from Glossophaga mutica, assembly GCA_039655065.1. NCBI lineage: Eukaryota > Metazoa > Chordata > Mammalia > Chiroptera > Phyllostomidae > Glossophaga > Glossophaga mutica. Next base: position 30,667,259 of record CM077308.1, read on the forward strand.
TAGCAGTCAAATGGTTAAAGTCACAGTCCCTAGAAAATTCACTTGTAGGTGATTAACTAAAGCAATCTGAAAAAGTAAGATATTTCACTGCCTGCCACATAACATTTCTCCAGCCCCAGCCCCTATAAAAATAAAATATCTTTAATGGAAGCCAACTCATTACCCCATAAAATTACTACAACACATGTGCTTGAAAATGTAAGACAGATATTTTTAACTTGGCATTCCATAGTAAACCACAGAAACGTTCTCCAAGAAATGATTTCATTTTGTTGGTTTTATATTTAAAGTCACATTTTTGGCAGGCAATCCCAGAGACAAAATTTTGATAGCAAGCTGGTGTATGGGCTAGCACTCAGACTTTTGGTCGCTCATTTGTTTGAATAGTTTACCTGCACTGTGTACCTGACACATTGATCTGGGAATCTGGCTTGCTGCTTGCTGGCTGTAGATCCCCTCCTGCTAGCTTTCCTCCATACCCAGTGTAGTTTATTACTTTAGCATATGTGGAGTGATAAAACAGTCTGATTCTGAGTTGCCACTCTGGTACTTAATAGCGGTATGACTCTGGACAAATGCCCCCCCCTTTGCCTCAGTTTATTCATATATAAAGTATCACAATAGCATCTATTTCATAAACCTGCTATGAGTATTACATGAGTTAATATATTAAAGATTTTAGAATAGTACCCAGATCATAGTGTTTTATAAGTGATAGCTATTATTATTATCATCCAGGTGGATGACAGGACATGCCCTAAACTTGAGAGCAAAATGACTCCCTGAAATACGCCTTTCAAAACCAGAGTGAAAAAACTCTATAGAAATATGTGCAGAAAGGAAGAGAAAGTGATAGAATAAGGGACTCAGGAAGCTCAGTTATCATGAAAAGTTACCTGGGGTTCGAATCCATCATTTCCTCTGGATGCTTAGGGATTATAAAATTTTAGAGAATAGAAAAACTGCAGAGTTTTTCTTAGACAGTTTCTTTATTTTACAAAGAAGAAACCAGCTCTGTGAATTGACACAAGGTTGTGTAAGTAATTAGTGGGGAACTGGAGCTGTAATCCAAGTTTCCTGATGCAGTGATCTTTCCTCTCCGTCAAGGCAAGAAAATGTCTTCATTCCCCTTGAGGTGGGAATGGGAAGAGGAAGAGTAATGAAACCCAGAGGTATCTGCTTACAAAAAGGGCCTTCCAAATTTGGGAATATTTATGTAATATCTCAAAATTTTAGAAGTCTTTGTGTTTGGATCTCTACAGCCGTTCATTCAGCTAATTCTTTATCTCCATTTCGTACAGTGAAATTTGAAACTTTTTAAAACAAATGTATGTGCAGTTGAAATCTTCAAGATAAGCCAACAATGGGAGTTAGGGTCTACCATTTGGAGGCCAAGCTGACAATCTTATTTTGTTCCTGTCCTCCTCTTTCTCCTGGATCACAGCCACTGATTCCATATCACAGCCACTGATTCCATATCCATTCCAATGAGCCTCAGCACCGGGATACACATTTGTGCCACATGGTCCTTTCCCAGCGTGGCTTCATCATCGCAATGAGACACCCTGCCACCCCCCACCCCCCTGCAATGCTTTATCAGCAGCCTCATTGTCACCACTTGACCAATGAGATCAAGACTTTAGAAGGGATTCACTGACTCTCACGATCACATGATAAAGAAGGGAAAGCCTGATTTTTTAAAAAGCAGGTTTTCTGAGTCATTCCCTCTTTGATTCAGTTAATCTACCAATATCAATGTGTGCTTTCCATGTGTACTGAGAATACAATGGTGAAAAAAAAGGTCACTCAAGATTCTCGCTTTTATGAAGCTTACCTTACATCTAGGTCAGTTAAGTTTCATTCCAACACATGGAAAAACTATGTGTTGCCATCAATGAGTTTATAAACTAGTCTAAAAAGCAAAATATATCTAAGGACCAAGTATAGAGAAATAGAAATATTTGTAAGATAATAATATAAAACAAATCATAAATGGGCCAAGGTGAATAAAGTGGGGACCCAACGATCCTAACAGTGAAATACCTGAGAAAGGCCATTGGGGAAGGTCAACCCTACTGAGGCAGGAGACAGCATAGGAAAAACTCTGAGACTGCAATACTATTACTGTCCAGTATTTAGTACTCTGGTTGCCAGGAAAGACCTTTTACCAATTAAATAGAATAAATAATAAACCGAGGCAGGAGGAGGGAGACTTGTCACACACAGTAACTCAGCAGTCCTGAGCCTGGTCTGATAATATTGCCAGGTGTTCCAACATCACAAGAAACACTATGTTAGCAAGGAAGAAGGGAAGTCCTTGAAATTCTACGTAACATTTCCACTATCTGTGAAAGAAACCTTGAAGCTGTGCTTTCATCCCAAGGCCTGGAATGTGGGAGAAGGTCTCTGGTGCCCAAAGAAAGAGCCTATAAAACAACTTTGGTTAATTACCTACCTCTGGTCACTATCTGTTTTATGAGGAAGTCCCTGATGCTTACAAAAAGAGCCCATAAGTAACTTTGGGAAGTGCCCCAATTTTAATTAACTGCCTCCTGTCACGTATTTGTTTTACAACAAGATGAACAAATGGGGTCTGGAGCAAGACAAGGGTTCGAGTTAACAGACCCCCACACATACCTAAGTTTGGGAAATCACCTCCCCCCAGGAGAGCTGGCACCACATATACCCATTAATCAATATGTAACTCCTATCCCACCAACTATGAAAGTCCTGAGAACAAAGGACTCGCTCTCTCTCTCTAGGGGGCTCAGGGGGCTCTTGGCCCTTGGGCCACAGGGCCTCTGGCCTCCCAGCCTCAGGCTGCCCAGGGGCTTTTGCCACCCTGCTTTGCCCTGAAACTTTGCCTTTCACCCCCTACCCTACTCAGTCCTGTTCTCTTCCATGGGAACAGGCCACTAATAAACTGATTACATACTACAAGATTTGCTGATATGTATTTCTTTACCTACATCAGCAAGAAGAATCAGGTCTCTCCCGTCAACACTACCGCTTCTCTCCCAGTCCCTGGCCCAGTCACTCATACATCCAGCCACAGTCACGTAACACTGCGTGCATTTCATAGCACACCCCATGTGATTTCACCCTTCCTTATTATTATTCCTGTTCTAGCTACACCTTCCCCATTATTTCTTTTTCAATAAGTGATTTACTTTTCATTTAACTCATTTTTTTCAAGGCCTAGTTCAAAAGTTCTCAAGTCTGATAAAATTACTACTTTTTTTAATTATCGTTGTCTCCATTTTCACCCCACCACGCCCCCCTCACAACACCCATCCCCACCTCCCACCCTCGAAACTGCCCCCCTTTGGCTTTGCCCATGTGTCCTTTATACATGTTCCTTGATGGCCCTTCCCCTAGTGTCCGTCTCCCCACTCTGATTAAGAACCTTCATCTGGTAACTGAGGCCTCTCCTCTGAGAATATAAGACTCTAGGGAATAAAAGGAAAGTCAGCTTATAATATTATGGCAAAATTTTTCATCCACATGAAGTCAAGGGACTCTATGAGAGAGTGATATGTCTCAAGCTTGTTCACAACTTCAACAGACTTTTATTGAGCATGAACTATTCTATTTTTCTATAAATTTCTGTTCTTTAATTGACTCTAGAGAGAGGGAAAGGGAGGGAGAAAGAGAGTGAGAGAAACATCAAACTGAGAGAGAAGCCTGACTGGGGGCTGGACCTGTCACCCAGCCTGTGCCCAGACTGGGAACTGAAACCAAGACCTTTGGTGTACAGAATGATATCCAACCAACTAAGCCACACAGACCAGGGCATTTTTTAAGTATTTTTTTTTCTTTTGATTATAGAGAGAGGGGAAGGAAGGCAGAAAGAGAAACAGAAATTTTTCAAATAAAAACACATTATCGAATAAGACAAGGGCCATCCTCCTATGAAGCTTCAATTATGGTGAGGGAAACAGAAAATACTAATATATAACAATATAAATAGATATGTATCTTAAAATTGCAGTAAATGTAAAAAAAGATAATAGGTTTTTATCTGTGGGGAGTATGAACATTTAATTTATTCCCCAGCACCCACTCCATCTTCTCTTGACAAAGAGCAGCGATGTGTAGTTTCAGGAATGGACCTCAGCTCAAAGGGTAAGGACTCATTGTTTTGAGTAAATCCCACCCACTTTATTAATGATTGGTTCAGGCATATAATCATGTGACAAAATTCCAGCCAATGAAATGTGAAAGATGTTTGTTGCCGGCATCTGAGAGAAGTTTTTCTCATTTTTAAGAAAGAATCATCAGAAATCAGTAGTTCTGCGGCATTAACCAGGGTCATATTGCCCAGATTTTTTCTGGAACCATTTTAGAAACATGAAGAGAACCAGCCTTAGAAGGAAGGGGATGCTATGGAAGCTGGAGTGCAGAGAAGGAAAGAATGTGTTGAGGTACTAAACTGGTCACCTGAAACTCACCAACCTTAGGGCTTTCTCTCATGTAATCTAATGCATCCTGTGTTGAAGTGTATTTGAACCACATTTTCTCTTACTTGTGACTGAAAGCAAATGACACAAAAGGCTGGAACGTCAGCGAAGATCTCTCCAAAAAGGTCATGTTTGAACTGAAACTTAAGTGATGAGAAGAAGCTAATGGGACAAAGATCTGGAGGATTTGGACACAGCCAAAATAAAGACCCTAAAAAAAGGAAATAAATGTCTGTCATCTTTTTGAGGGACAGAAGTAAGCAGTACAACTACAGAAGAGTGAATGAAAGAGAACAGATTGAAAGGCAAGAGTAGGGTCATCTAGAGCTCTGGAGGCCACAGTGAGGGTTTTTTTTAACCAAGACTCACAGAGAATCACCACACCCCTTCTTTGAAGAGTGTGGTAAGAACAGAACTTTCTGATACTTGTTCTCTCTGGAGTTACGGGTGTTGCATGACATCTATGACAAAGAGCACCTCAAATATCTTCTAGCTCCCCTGAGCCTTTCTGGAGCTAAGACCCATATCACGATTTCGAAGATCCTAAACTATCCAACTTTGATAGAACACCGAGGAATATGCATCCTTTTTAGCATTATAAGTGCCCATAGAAAAGGATATGGGCAGAAAAGATGCAATTTTAAAAAAATTGTATCTTGCCCTGGCTGGTGTAGCTCAGTGGATTGAGCGCGGGCCTGTGAACCAAAGGATCTCGGTTCGATTCCCAGTCAGGGCACATGCCTGGATTGCCAGGCCAGTTCCCGGCAGGGGACATACAAGAGGCAGCCGCACATGGATGTTTCTCTCCCTCTCTCCTTCCCTTCCCCTCTAAAGATAGATAAATAAATAAAATATTTAAAAAAAAAATTGTATCTTAAGAACAATGAGATAGAAAAAGAGAAAGTCAATATCCAGATTTCTAACCATAAAATTAATTCTGCCTTCAGGTAATTTTCAAATATCCAGAGCTCAGTGTAGAATGGAGAGTATTGAGCTGCCACTGCTTCCCTTCACAGTTCATTCAATATTTATGAAATAGTCTCTAAATTCTGGACATATAGTAAAAGTAATTGTCCCCTACTTTATTTCAACAATATAGCACTTATTTTTACTTATCTATTCCACACCTATTATTTTACTTATGTATGTACAAGTCTGTCTTTCCCAATAGATTTTAAGTTCCTAAAGGAGAAAACTTCAAAATCTTTTATATTCCCTCATTATCTGACGATTTTATCAATATAATAGAAGTGCAGTAGTTTTGATAAATTAATGGTTCTTTAATTGTTATTTAACTCTGCCATACAGAGATGCATGCCAAGATGATATTTTTCAATAATTGTATCACATCAACTACACATCATGCACAATAAGTTGATTCCAGCAATGTGACAAAATTTTATATAAAGGAAAGCTTCTCTTTTGGTTTTTGAAAATTGCAGTGTTACTATCATAGAAATTTGACAGCTGTCTGAGTTTCCAAGCCAGCAGTCCCTTCTTTCATTTCCTAGAAACAAGTGCTATAAATTGCAAAAATCTGTATTAAAAAATGCACTCTCTGTCACAGTATTCTACAAATATCAGCTTCCTTAACGAATCAGTTCCTGGCACTCAAAATCTGGTTCTGACGTTCTTCCTTTGTATGTAATTCAGTTTATGTGGCTCAGTCTTATTCTGGTGGATACACAATATCTATTTGGTTGGTTGAGACTGACTAAGAAACAACTGGTGACATCCAGCTCCCTCCCACTTCCAAGCTCTTACCAGCAAGTTAATCAATAAAGTGTCTGCCACATGCTTGGATACAATAAATACATATACATGCATGTTGTTGATATGTGTAAAGGAGCATACATTGTGCTAAGAACATTCACACATTTCATTTCATTTCATTTCATTTCATTTCATTTCATTTCATTTCATCCTCAAGACTTTTCCCTCCAAATCCACTGATCCTTCCATTTTCCTCTATTGTCAACTCCAGCCTGAGGCAATGGAAACTGCAACTCAAAACGATAAATCTGGAGGACTCCTGGAATGAATATTTTTTAAAACTACTCACTTACGTTGAGTATACTCTACTCATTGAGTCTAAAAATTCCTTGAGGACAAAGAAGATTATTTATTCAGGGTAGGCTGCCTCACCTCCTACTGCCATGGCCAGCCGGGGCTATGTCCCAATAAAGAGGCAATTGCATTTAAGGCAGGAGGATCATTTTTTTTAAGCTAGATTTTCAGAAGAAAGGCTAGAAATATAACCAAAAAAGTTTGTTTTTCAGCCAACTAAAAACTTTGCTTGCTCAGATACTTCTTTTCCTCTTCTGCTTAATCAAGATTATGCTGGCTGGGGGGGACCACCCATTAATTAAAACCAGGTTCTCTTGCAGACTAATATTTTTAGTTTCTCTTTTGTTTCCTTGTTAGTAGCTCTAAAATTAGATGTATTTTTTAAATTCAAAATATAATAAATCACCATGTTTATTCATGGGCATTTTTTAAAAAACTTGATTCATCTTCAGGTTTCTAACAGAAAATATTCTTGCAGCTGCGAAGTGCTCTTCTGTGAATGAGGACCAGCTCCCACAATTAATTTCTGAGGCTTTATACCTGTCAGAGGGGAACTGCCCATGACTAACATCTGGGAGAACGTCAGTGTCCCAGCTAACGTCGTCCGCCAGGAAGCACTCTCAGTCCCTCTCCTCAGTTCCAAATAAAATAAAAATGAAACACTCTGGTTCTGCTTCTGAAGGTTCCCCCTTTCCAGAGAGAAAATTAAGTAAATTAGTAAGGTCTCCACTGACAATAATGGATCTATTTTAAAGTGTATGTTCACTTTTATTTAAAATATTACTGTACCCTTAGAGAGTTGATATTCCTTACAAAATGCTGTGAAAGTGCAGGTTTGAATTTTTGTCATTACTGGGTTACTTGATATTTTTAATAAGGTGGAACAGAAAGATTTTATCTGTTTTGAGCCAATGAAGATATGAAAGTCGCCACCACTTTTTCTGATTCATTATGTAGTTGCTGTTACACAGATAAATGAATTCACCATCTAACATCTGTATTTCAATGTCAACAGGCAGTTCAACTAGCAAACAGAAATGAATTTGTGATTCGTATGGAACATGTGGATTTGAATCTTATGTTGGATTTGTTTCCAGAATTCCTTCTGAAATTTGAGTCAGTCATTCTGGGGAAATTATTTGTGATGTAAATGATGAAAATAGCATATTGTTGTTAGTTTAGGATTTTTTTTCTTCAATATCCTTGTGTTCCTACAGAATATAAAAGCAGCCAAAGTCACAATCTCTCAGGGTTGAGATTCTTTAGCTTGAAAGCCAGTCCTAAATCTAGGGATTACACTGTTGAAGCATTCTCATTACAAGTAAGTCTCTAGTAAAAGCGGCCATTTGTATTTTTTCTTGAAATCTTTTTTTTTTCCTAAATAAAGCTGTCTGGAGAGATTTTCATTGTTCTTGTCATGGTTTATATCAGACAAGCTGCATTCTTGGGCTCCTCTGAAACATCCATGTCAACATGCACAGTCACATGTCACACAAGAGGCTGAATAGGCGCAAACCACAAAATCAAGGTTGCACCGATCCCTCCACCACAGAATTGTGGACTTTAACAACCTTCCGGGGTCATTGAGCCCAATTTTTCATTTTGGGTTGGAAAACTGAAGACCCAATAGGTTCAAGCACTTTTCCAGGGTCACAGACTCCATTAGTGGGATAGAAACCATGGTTTCTGGCTCTCGGATTTGTTGTTTCTAAATCCATTTGCCCTCAGATCTTCTCCTTGACATTCCTGTGTTCTCCTGGGAGAGTCTGGCCTCTCCCTAGCTCTGTTGTCAGGTGCCGTCCACTGGCGCAGGGCACTGGTGGAAGATCAGAAGGTGGGAGAGAAGGAGAAGCATAGGGGTCTTAACCATATCTATGGATGGTAATGCCATACATTTTATCTGCCACCCGTGAGTGTGATGATGAAAATCAAAACCTAACCTTTATTTATGGGACAAAAATCTTCAATGCTCTCAGGGGCTGGCAAGATCACATAAGTGAATGAAGCAGGCCCAGCAGGCACCATCAAAAGCACTCAGCCCACCTACAGAGGACAGGCTACCGCACAGCTCCAGACAGCTGCTGCTGTGTTCAAAAGCTGGCTTAGGCTGCCAATTCTTCTGTTGGTTTGTTTGTTTGTTTGTTTGTTTAATTCAAATGTCATCCATAAGTGTGTGTGTAAAATTCCCTTAGTTTTAAACACTAGCATTTAGATAGCATTTCATTTTTTATTTTTTATACTATGTGGCCAAAAGCAATCTAACTGTGGGAGGAGCCTAGCGAAGAGTTTGCAACCCTGGCTTTCAAGCAGCAGCTCACCCAGGGAGGAAACACATGTTTAAGCATTCGCAACAAAGTGCAGAGTTCAATCACCTATCTGGGCAGTTCATCTCCTCCCTGCCTTCCACATAGAATAGTTGGTTATTTCAAATGATCATTTTGTCTCAGCAGAGTTGCTTAAATATGCCACTACATGCTACACTTGGTGTATTTAAACAGAGACCAACCATGACCCTATATCCTTTGTGGGAGTTACAGGGTAGCCTTTGATAAAGAACCTGAAAAGGAGTTGCTAAAAAGCAAACAAACCCTGTTGTAAGTGCATGGCATACCTTCAGTTATTATCTACAAATAAACCCCCGTAATGAGGTTTGGGGTTGCTCTCGATTGCATGCTGATGATAAATTCTCTGTGGAGCAGACGCAAAGCCATTAAGCATGCTTGCTTCTGCCACCGGTGGCTGTTAATTTGACAGGACACTGTCACATTAAGTAGAACAAACATGTTTTCGCCTAGTCGGCCAGCCAGAACCGACATGGCTGTTACTCCAACAACTGGATATTGATTGGAATCACTCACCCTTTCCGACCCTCCACTGGGAGGTGGAGAGCAAGCTTGGGCTGTTCAGGGTTTGCTTCTCAGGCACACATGAGTAGCATGTTAAGGAGAGCCACAAATTTTAAGCCATTTAGCTCTTTGTCATGTTCATCCTTCAGACACTGCCTGGTTTTCCTTTTTATCAGTGGGACAAAGGTTCTGAATAAATCATTGTGTTTATTAATTTTATGGATCTATACCTCCATCTGGGAGGGATGTTGTTTTTAGCATTTACTGCTTTATGAATGCAAAACATCCAAAGGCACTAAAAAAAGGATTCTATAAAAAGTCCAAAAAGAGACTAAGAAATTTAAAATCCCTTGAATTTTAAAAGGGAGGATGGACTCTGAACTCCTTTTAATGTATGTAATAGGAGCCATCCACTTAGTTTTCAAATGACCAGCCCATTTGCTAGATATAATCTTAAAGTCCTCTTTAAGGCAAATTCACTAGAATACAACTGATACTTAACCCATTTTTAATTTTTGGTTATTATATACCTACATATGTACCTAACATTTAGCAGAATTGGATTTTCAACCAGTAACTGATTTATCATAAATAGAATTTAACCTGTGCAATTGGTGGGCTCTCATTTACCTGTGACTCTGTGTCAGTTTGAGCTTATTTGGTGCCCTGCTCTGTGCATTAAATTCCATGCTCCATATGGAATCTCCCGATTGAAAAGGACCTTTTAGCCCTTTGTTTGCTCCAAAACATTCCTAAGTGGGAATTTGGTATTAGCTTGAATGCCTCTAGTGATAATAAACTCATTATAACCAGAGAATTCTGTTAAAAAGTTACTGTTTTATTTGGCAAAAAAAAAAAAAAAAAAAAAATGTTGCCATAAATCTTCCATTCATTGGCCATAGATCCTCTGGTCACTTAGTACAGGTCAAATCCCTTTCCTCATTCAATTAATTAAATTTGAAAATAGTTAGGGTGTTCTTTTCTTCTGTCTTTTCTAAGCTAGACATATACGTTTTTCCACTGTTTCTTCTATGGCAGGGGTCTGCAAATGGTGGTCTAAGAGTCACATTCAGCATGCCACTTAAACATGTAAATGAGCTGTTTTAGAACATGTCCATTCATTTATGTATTGTCTGTGGCTCTTTTCATGCTACCAAGGCAGCATTGAGTAGCTATGATGGAGACATTATGGCCCGCAGAGCCTACAGTCTGGATATTTATTTATTTATTTATTTACTGGCTCTTGTCCTTTGTCCTACATAGTGGCATGTCAAACCCCTTCATCATTGTCATTCTTTCTTAGTGCCTTTCAGTTTTTCAGTCCCCAAGACAGTGGCACCCCAGAATTGAGAAGTTGTGTCATTTTTTCTGAAGACGCTTTCTATTAATGCACAGAAAAATCCATTAGCTTACAAAAATTCTCCATCTTAAGCACAAAGAAATCCTCAGTTAAATCAATGAGATTAGCCTGGTTTGTGGTAAAACATAAAAATTTTTGTAGTTTTTCTCCAATTCTATTCTCATTTCAATGTTTCACTGTTGCTTGAAAATATACTTTCAAATACTTATTCTTGCATAGCCAGGGCTGTCCAACCTTCTGGCATCTCTGGGCCACACTGGAAGAAGAGTTGTCTTGGGCCGCACAAACACTAACAAAAACTGATGAGCAAAAAAAGAGGCTTTAAATAAATTTCCAATTTTGTGTTGGGCCACATTCATAGCCATCCTGGGCTGCACGCAGCCCACGGGATGTGGGTTGGACACCCCTGTTAGATGGTGTATGATATGCTAAATAAAAGACATCTGTCTTCCACAAAAAAGCGCATGTTTGGTTGTATGAAGGAAATATTTATGAATTAATGTATTTATTTTGTTTATTTCTTCATCTCTTTTTGATTGATTATCTCCCTTCAGCTCCAAAAGGCACAGTGATTTGATTTTGTCTGCTTGTTGTACTGTATTTCCCAAGTGCCTAGAACAGTGTCTGACATGTAGCGCACGCTCAAGAAATATTGGTTTTATGAGGATACTAATTAAAAGAGGAAGACAAAATATCAAAATTTAACTAAATGTTAAATTATGTGACAAAGACCATATGGAAAATTGGAACTCTGGGTAGAGACAGACCGATATGGTCTAGACACAGAGCGGAATGGAAACTTTGCATGTGATCTAACTTCTCTTCTAAAAGTAGGAGTACTTTTAGCCTTCAGATGAATATTTCTCACCGACATCAGAATCTTCTAGTTCACTTCTTAAAAACGAGAGATTCTTGATACCTGTGACTGACCTGAACCAGAATCTTTGGATGCCAAGTCCAGAAATATGCATTTTTGGCAAGCAGTACAAGTGAATCTCTTGAACCCAAAATTTGGAAACTACCTCTCTCAGCAGGGGGTGGCCTAACCTCTGTGTGAGTATCTCTAGTGATAAAGCAACCATACTACCACAGGCCAGCTTCTTTTTTTGTTGCCTTTAGTTGTTCGGGGGGAAATATTTATCAAGCTGCAATCTGTCCGCTATAATTCTCAGTCACTGGTCTAAGTTGCATCCATTAAAGTCATATGGAACAAACTTTATTTTTTCTCCTCCACATGATAGCCTTTCAAATGTGTGAAAATTCCTATAAATTTGCTTCTGTAAGCTAAACTTTTATTAGTGTTGTTGTTCACTGGCAGAACTACCTGATGTCTATCCAGGATCCTCAATCTGTGTTGCCAGAGGAATCTGGCAGCCACCAAAGAGAGTAAGTGGTTCAGGAATCCAGAGAAAAATCTCTTTTTTTTCCACTCTAAGGAAAACAATGTACTATAGCCCCTCTCCTCATCCACATATGAAGCCACACTATGTGCCTCTGAGTCTAGAACCTGATGTTGAATCTCAGCATACTCATTGGAAGGGGACACGGGGAGTCATGCTCATAGATCATGGGTTCCAGCCTCCACACCATTCTTGGCACCCTCCTGACAAGTACCATATTTCTAATATCTGTCTTAAAATGTGTCTCCGGCCCTGGCTGGTGTGACTCAGTGAACTGAGTGCCAGCCTGCAAACCAAAGACTCTCCAGTTCGATTCCCAGTCGGGACACATGCCTGGGTTGCAGGCCAGGTCTCTGGCTTGGGGCATGTGAGAGGCAACCACGCATTGGTGTTTCTCTCCCTCCCTTTATCCCTCCCTTCCTCTTGCTCTAAAAATAAATAATAAATATATTATTATTATATTTTTTAAAAATTAAAAATATACGTCTACCAGCATAGACCAAGACTAGTTGTCAAGTGGTAAGTCATAGAATCAGACTTAACCATGAATTAATTCTTCCACCTTGGGTGACTATTGTTTGGCCTTTCTTAGCCTCTGCTTGTTTGATCTATAAAATAGGGTGGTAGAATCAGTGGTAATACACATACAGTACTTAACATAGAACCTGGTATATGGGGAGCTTTTAATAAATATTGATTACTATTACTACTCTCCAGGTAAAATGAGACCATTATTTCCCAGAAATCCTGTGAGTGCTATAATTTTTTTATTTACATTCTCACCTTCTGTTACAGATGGTGAACTTCTCCAGGCAGGGACCCTTTCTGACTTATCTCTAGCTACAGCTACTAAAGGACCACTGGGGAGAGCTGAAATAATCCAATACTCTCTAAGTCTATTTCGCTACACCTGATTCCCTGGCCTTGTCACAAGGTTTTAATTCTGCACTTGTCTTGTAAACATAAGGACAAGATTCAGCCTTGCTCCCTGTTTGTTCCTGCTTTTAAACCCCTGGGAGTAGCTGCCCTGCCTACCTTAGTTGCAGTTCCTACAGTGTGGAGTTGCTTAGACATCTGGCCAGCACTCCAGCCAGGCCTGCCCTGTCACCCCAGAAAAGAGCAAGGCAGGAGAACATGAAAGATGCCATGTTACAGGGTGGGTACACATCAGTCTGGTCTGACCATGTCCTTTTGGTTTCAACTGCTGCAGATAAAGAATAAAAGTAACACATCATTAATATTTCATTGCACTATCAGTGATGAAGTGTCGATAGGGCTGGCTCAACGACACATGGGATTCTGTAGGTAAACCCCTGAAAATTTCATCAGCATCAGCACCAGAAACCAGAAGGAATGATGATGGTATCATGTCTTAAAAGCAAAGCGCAGGTGCTGAGTTTGACCTCCTTTGTCTTTGTGGAGGTAACTCAACACCCAATCAATCTTAGAATGGGAGTGTGAGGCTGTGCACGGGAGAGGCTGGTGCAATTCAGCTGAGTGGGCGGGTTGATGGAAAGTGACTCTGGCATCGCTGAGTTCAAATGAAATTAAGGATTCATGAGCACACACAGGCAGGCAGGCAGGCATAGCGCCCTGGGTGAATGCGGAATGAGTCACAAGGGAGGCCTGGCTAGGCTTCGAATCCCAAATAAGCACGGAATTGCTTTCTGATGATGCCAAACTATAAATATCATCACCTCGGAAAACCAGGCCCTCCTTTTACAACGTCAGGAATGAGCAGAAAAACACTATGAGGCCAAATGTGTGTGTTACAGACGGGCATAATGCTTTGCATAAAAAACATTGCCACTCTGAAGCCTTTCTTGAATTTTTAAGAAACATATTTTGTAAACTATTATTTTAATAGTCTTTTAATCAGATTAAAAATCACAGAATTCAAACAAAATCAGTTTCTCTGATTTTCTGGGCTAATTACCAAGCAAGAAAATTAAAAGCATTTTCTTGGGTCCTACTCTGAGTCTGGTTATGTGATCGCTGATGTTAAAGTATCACATGTCATAGAAATGACCTTATATTTTAGGTTTGACTGCAATGCTTATTTCTCTAGCTCCTTAAACCCTTTCAAATTTTAGTTCTTTCAACTCAGGACAGAAAACAGAGCAATAGCATTTGTATTTTTTGCCAGAATTTTCTTAAACACGTTGAAAAGAACGTGTCCGGAATCCTTGGATTTGAAACCTTCGACTCCAGTGTGCTTGCCCTAAACAGCTCTTGCAGAATCCCTTCAGGACTTAATGAATTAGTGCAGATCTTTCTCACAATCTGGACGGGTGTTAAGTGCTGGCAACCTCTCCAAATCTGCAAGGGTCGGTGGACCCCATTTTCAACAAAACAGTGCCCAAATAATTTGCCAAAGGAGAGAAACCTGACATCCTGCTGGTAATATAACCCTGTTCTGTATTCGCTGTGTGCCTGGGAGAAGTTGACACACATTAACACTGGCACCACGTATGTCACTGCTTTGAATACATACCTACGTAAACTTGTTACAGTGCTATAGTCTTACCACGGCGGCTTTCAATATAACGTGTCAAACATGGAGAAATAAAGACCTAATTTAGGTGAAGTAAGCAAGCTGTGCATGTAGGGACCTGGATCAACATGGCTATATATACTCTAATGTTTGGAAGCTGATTAAACTAAAGCAGGTCGGAGCTCTGGAGCACGTGAGCAGAATTCCATTAAAGCAGACTGTGCATCATCTGGGAAGAACTCATCTACTTCCTCTGCTCTCGTCCAATATCTAATTGGTGTCTCTGTGGTACTTGTGAACCGAATGGGAAGAGGCAGAGCTGCTAGCTACTTTGGGTTCCTATCTTCACAAACATCTACTAAAGTAGTTCCAGCACCTAAACAGACAAATGCAAATAAATATTATCTATTTGATTAATCACAGCAATATCACAGAACATTCATCTTATATTAAAGAGATTCATTCGCTTTCCAGAATTTTCTGGGAATTTTTATTATTTCCTCCATTTATATGGTAATGTGAAAGGAAGGTATGTTACATAAATCCAACACTTCTCTTTTTTCTTCAATGAATTTACACCATGAAAACTTCACAAATCCCTTTCAATACTTTAAAATTACACTGTGGGCTCTGCAGCTGGGCTTTTTATTACATAAATAAAACACTGTCTGCATCGAAACTTAAGGACATATATTTTCTCTTCTCTGAAAAGAATTACAGCATGGAGCACACAACACTGACAGGTTTTTATTCGTTCGGCCCTCTCACGATCCGCCTGTACATTAGAACCAGGTTTGGGCTCCACTAAAATCCACCTGTAAGTGTGACATATATTGACAGAAAAAGTATTAATTTTTTCCTTAGAATAACAGCACATGAAAAATGGCTTGGAATCTGTGGATGAAAATAACAGAAAAGTGAACATCTATGAAAGTATGTGAATCTTATTCTTATCAGAATAGATTTAGCAAAAAAAAAAATCCTCTCCTTTAGGAAGGTGTGTAGGTTCAAGTCCTTCAGACCAGTCTAGCTTCAGTCTGTCTTTAAGTTCCTCTCTTCTTAATTCTCTTTACTGACCCACCTCTCTAGACGTACTTGGGTAGTCTAAACTCCCTGAACTTGTATACTCCCGCACCCCTGACACTGCCCCTCTATTCCCTTCATCAGCCCACCATCTCATTCCTTCTCTACCTGTTAAGAGCTACTTATTCTTTCAGACTCAACCCAGATGCTGTCATGTACACTTTGTTGAAAGTCTCCCCCTTGCCCAGCTCAAAAGAATGTCAGCCCCTGGCATTGTTTGAACAATTTAGCTCTAGGTTCCTTAGCCCCTAGTATATAGTAACTGGCAGAAGCAATGAATGAATGACTATGTCAACCAATCATCAATGAACAAAACTTAAAAACTTTCTTCAGCCTCAGTGACCTCCTCTTTTTGAATCACATTTCCCATTTAAATTATTCTTGCCTTAATTTTCCAGTGAAATCTCACTGGGGAGTGAAGGCCCAGACCTGTCCTAGCAATGTCTATATTTATGCCATCAACAAGCCCACCATACATTCTTTGGGACCTTCTGACATGATTTAAGACTAATTTAAATAGAACACCAGACTGAGTGAGAATCAGGAGACTAACAGTCTGGTCCCAAATATTTTATTAACTTACTGTAAAGCCTGAGCAAATTTTTCTTCCTTTCTGGGTCTCTGTATGCTCAGTTGTAAAATTAGGAGAGTACATGAATGCCTCAGGTCCCTCTAAATTTGATAAAACACCATGGTTGACAAAGTTTTTGAAGAGTTGCACCCCTTACAGGGATGACTGCAGTTTAATAGAGAATTCATTCAACAAATATTTACTGAGTACCTGCCTCTGCCAGGCATTTTTCTAAGATCTGGGAATACAGTAGTAAGCTAAGCATAACACCAATGGCATAGCTTACTTTACAGTGGGGTAAGAAAAAAATAGATGATAACTTATTTATGTGTATGTATGTATATGTATCTGTGAAATCAGGTGGTGATAAGCAGTAAGTGCTATGGAAGGAAAAACTTAAAAACAGATTTATATGGAAAGGGATTGCTGTTGAGGTAAGAGTAGGATAGATGGGTTTATGATTTTATATAGTATGTTCAGTGATTGCCTCAATTGACAATTGAGTTGAGAGAGAGAGAGAGAAAAGTGTTCCAGTTAAAGGGACAGCAATTGCAAAACACCTGTGGCAAGAGTGTCACTGGCTTGTTCAAAGAAGAGAAAGAAGTCATATAATGCAACAGAATTGGAGAGAGGATGAGAAATAATGTCAGAAAGGTTGAGTAGAGGAAACAGATCATTAGGGCCTTGTTGGCCATAGTAAGTGCTTGGCTTTGAGTGTGATAAGAAACTGTTGGAGGAATTAAAGGAAAGCATGAGAAGATTTGATTCAACATTTTGGAATGATCACTGAGAGTTGCATTGAGAATAGATGGGAGATGGTCAGTGAAACACATAGTTAAGGTTATTGTAATAATCCACATATAAAATGGCAGGTGACTTGGACTTGAGCAGAAGCAGTGGAGATGGTGAGAAGCTTTTGGGTTCAATATTTATTTTGAAAGAGCTGAGAGAATTTGCCCATTAAATAGTCTTGTGCAGAGGGGGACTAGAAGGCATTACAGATTACAGCGCTGGTGGCCTCAGCCAGTGGACTGACAGAGCTGGCACTCAGAGCAGACTGCAGGAGATTAGGAGAAGCAGGTTGAGCCTGGCGGGAATATTCAGGAGTTCAGATTTTCACATGGTAAATTGGTAATGCCTCTTAAAGTAGATACATCAAGTAGAGAGTAGAGTAAGAGCCTCAAATTCAGGAACGAGGTCAGGTTAGCCATGTACATTTTGGAATGCTCCAGATAGAGATGGTTTAAGAGACATGGGAACGGGTGAGATTACCAAAAGAATAAATCTAGATAGAGAAGGGAGGAATGGCCCAAATACTGGGTACCGGAGAACACTAAGAATAAGAGATTGAGGTGATAAAGGGAAACCAGCAAACAGATTGATAAGGAGTGATTAGTGAGGTAGGAAGAGAGCCAAGAGAAAACAAGTCCTGAAAGCCAAATGAAAAAGTGTTTAAAGACTGTATCAAATGCAGCTGAGAGATAAGATGTGGTAGAACTTGAGCCGACTTTCAATTATTGGGAGTCTGTTTCTCATTGTGGTCATTCTAGACCCTGGGTCAACCTGGGATACCATAGTCTCATCATGGTGTGTGTGAATTCACGTGACCTGGAGTTACACTACACAAAGCCTGAAAAGATGCATGTAACAGCCTGAACCAACTATAAAGGGCCTTCTGCAAAGCCTCCTAAATCAGCATTGTTAGGTGACTGGACAAGAGTAAGCAGGTCTGTTTCATATGCACACAAGCATTTCCACTCTACCACGCCTGCCCTCCTGTTCACCCCACACACTTGGCGTGTGTCGTCCTAAATGCAAAAAGAGGCATGCTTTGCCTCTCACCATGCTTTTTTTTTTGAAAAGTAAAGGGGCTTTGTATAAACAATGGTACTAGTTGTTGATATTACTATTATGCTATTACTATTAACTGCTTATATTTATTGAGTTATTAACAAGTACTAGTTATTATTTTAAACATTTCACATATATACGACAAGGTCTGTATAAAGTCCAGCCATTGTTAGTATAATGAGAGCAGTTTGCATGACATCTATGTAACCTGGTAGCCAAGAAGAGTGGACTGGAATGAGCATGTGTGGACAATGATGACTTCATTGTACTAGTCAGTGGGGGGTAGTAGACATCATTCAGTGACCATGTGTACTGTGTAGCCGTCACATTCAAAATGACTGAGTAGAGCAATGAATCTGCAACAAATTTTGCATTAAGCTCAAACATTCCTCAGCAGAAAATATTCAGATGATTCACAAAGCCACAGCTATGGGCAACTGGTGATTGGCAGCTGCACCACAACGCTGCACCCACTCATGCATCATGTGTTTCATGAAGAGTTTTTGGGTGAAACATCAAATCACCCAGGTGACTCAGTTCCCTCCTCTACAGCCCAGATTTGGCACCCTGTGACTTCTGGCTTTTCCCAAAACTAAAATCACCTTGGAAAGGGAAGAGATTCAGACTGTCAATGAGATTCAGGAAAATATGACAGGGCAGCTGATGGTAATTGGGAGAACTGTGTGAGGTCCCAAGGTGTTACTTGGAAGGGGACTGAGGTGTCATTGTCTTATGTACGTTTATTGTATCTTCTTCAGTAAATGTCTCTATTTTTCATATTACATGGCTAGATAACTTCTGGAAAGATCATATATATATGTATGTATGTATATACACATATATACATATATATATTTACTTATTTAATCCTCATGATACCCTCTGAGTTTGGTATTGACATCACCCCAATTATCAAATGAAGGTATTAAAAAGCATCACAGAAGTGGCTTATTTGAAGTCACAGAAAGTAATGGAAGATTCTGTTTCTAAACCCAAAAGTGTTTCTCTGGGGCTCTCAGGGCAAGAAATAAGAAAGGAAACTTTCAGTCCTTTTAAGCATCCTGTTCCCTGGAAAATTCATGCACTTTAAACTCTCTGTTACCAACTGTTCTCTTTTGTGATTCCCAGTAAGGCTGAGTTATCTGGAATCAACCTAAGACTCTTCCTGAAGCTTGAAATGCAGACAACAGATGAATTTGACATCCCCTAAGACTGTTAGCTACTGATAAAACAAGGTGTCTCATGGTCAGACTGACCAATAAGGAGCCCAGAGCCATTTGAGTGGTAGACTTCCATTCCTTCAGGACTATAAAACTGACCCCAAAGTGGTTATTAGCTAGCATTTCTGCAAGCACATCACCACGTGATCACTGGCCTCTGAATTCGCTTTTTTGGTCACTCTTCAAAGGTTAGATACCAGACCTCTAATACCTAGGCAGTAGTTGAACTTACTAACATCCTTGTTATAACAAGGATCGACTTGGCAAGAAATAATATAATTTTTTGTTTCAGTTACTGGTAGCTGAGATGGCTGCTTTAAAAAATTCATAAATTTGAAATGTCAAGTCATTTGTTAGCAAAGAGAATCATTCAAATTCCCTTGTAGACGGAAGAACTTTTGTAAAGATGTGTAGACACAAGAACTTTTTGTGCCATTAAAAAAAACTGGTTTTGAGTTCCCTCTCCTCCCCACAAAAATACATACATAAAAGTTTAGGTTATAGGTTTGCCTCCTTGTTCACTTAACAAATATTCTTGGAAAAATCTTAATTCATGGGGAACATGGTGAGAAGACACAAAATCTCTATGTTTAATGGATACCAGAATACTTTCTTGAACTGTTTCCATTATTCTTATTCTTTTCCATTACCTGTGACAACCTTGATCACTGTAAGTAAATTTGTGAGGTTTCAGGGAAAAGAAGAAATGACTGGCTCATTCTCAGCAAGGAAGGTATGCTCTAGAATTGGACTTCCTAACCATCGTGACAGGCTGCACTGAGTCATCCATAGCCTTATCTGCCTTCCCCTTTTCCTCACCCAGAACCTTCCATACACCTTTGGAATTAGTCACATGGGGATCAGACATGTGGTCTCTAGCTGTGATCTTCTGTGCATGTGTGTGCTTGAACACATATGCATTCAGGTCCACTGGCCCCACTGGAAACAACCTAAGTTCCCCACTTCATTAGCAGAAGAGCCTACCTAAAAGAGAGTTTCCTGATGAGATTTAAATCTGAACTCTGATCCCATTTTTCCTTTCTCAATGGCATAAGGTAACAAAAACACCAGGTTTGAAATCACATAAGGCCAGGTTCAAATTCCCATTCTACATTCTCATTCCTAAATCATCTTAGGAAATCATTCATACTCTCTGAGCTTTGGTGTTCTTGTCTGTTCAAGGGGAATGTGTACTTACATACAGCAAGTACACAGATGCTCACCCCATTTAATTTGGACATCAAAGAAACTTGAAGAAGAGTATCTTCAGTCACTTTCTTTAACATTATCATCCTATTCTAGAAAAATAAAGTATCAAGCTACTCTTTATAAAGTTGGAGAATTTAACTCACAGCTGGCTCCAAATTTGGAAATCACCTCTCAACCAGGTTAAAGCTGCAACATGAAATATTTTGTCCAGCTTTAGCCATTTGGAGAGTCTTATAAAACTCCAGTTAAAAGATGAATATGCTCATGTGCCTCAAAAGGACCTTCACAGCTACTGAGACTGAATGAATAATAACAACAGCTACCATTTATCAAGTGCTTAATCTTACTGTGGCATAATGTATTACCCCCAAACTTAAGGCAACAGGTATCTCATGCATTTTTTTGTTGGTCAGGGTCCAGAAGCAGTGGTGGGGTAGTGTTGGCCCAGTGTCTCTCAGGAGCTTGCAGTGAAGACGATCATCAGGTAAGTTACCTGAAGGCTAGCAGACCTGTTTTAAGCTCTCTCACATGATTATTGTGAGGCAGATTCAGTTCCGTACTGGCTGTTCACTGAATGCTTTAGTTCCTCAATCATTCAGGAGCTTACATGTCCTAGCAACATGGCAGCTGGCTTCCATGTGACCAAGAGAGCAACTAAGACACAGTACACAGAAACGACATATCATTACTTCCTTTATAATCTCTTCATTGGAAGTAAGTCACTAAATCCACCCTGTATTAAAGGGATGAAACTTGAGCTCTACCTCTTGATGACAGGAATGTCAGAAAAATTTGTGGACATACTTTAAACTCACTGCAGTATGCTAAAAACCATTTTAACTATGCGAAGTAGATTATTTCTACTTAGTTTTCACTGTAACTCTGTAAGGTTAGGAGTTATCACATCTTCCATTTTACAGATGATATAACCGAGGTTCAGAAAGTTTGAGATACTTAAGGATGTGGGAGTGCCTGGATTCTGAACCAGTCAGAGTGAATGTAGAGGCAAAATGGTTTGTTTATCAAAAAAATTAATTTCCAGTAAAAATTGTAATAATTTTCTCTTAAATTGATAATCTATATAGCCTATTTGACAATGCTTCAGTAAATAGAATTTTAGATTAAGCAGATTATATTAATCTCTTGACAAATAATTAAAATGTACTGCTTATGAATTAGGATCAATTGTGACAGGTAAATGTAAGTCTACAATATTGTGCTGTAATCGTTGTACCTCATTCTGAGATACCATTAATTCAAGAATGTTTTTTTAAAATATAAGGTTTTGGCTATTTATTTTATTCAGCCATGGTGGTTAAATGTTCTAAGAAATGCCTACAAAAACTGGTGTGAAATTATCTTAGTATCTTTATCACCCCTTGTATTTTCTTATGGTCTCAGATTTATTTCCAATTATCTCATAAACATGAGGGGTTGGGTGATGGGTAAGCCCCAATGAGTAATAACTTACATTGTCGTTTAAGAGCTTCATTCCTGCCAACATGTTTTTTTCTGTTTAATTTGCTAGGAGATAAAATTGGAGTTGTTAAGCAAGTCAAAGCAGAAGGGGAAGAGTCAATGATCCAGATCACAGCTTCAGTAACAGCAAGGAAAAAAATGTCAGCTAGATATTAATTAAGTAAATAATAAATGAGAGGTGGAGGGGGAGGAAATAAAGGAAGGAGAATGAGTGAATGAATGAGTGGAAGAATGAAGAAATGTGTTTTGCAGGAAAAAGAATGGTGTAGGTAAAATGCTTTGCTGTGGCAAGGAGGATAATAGTGTCACAATTTTGCGCAAAACCCTGCCACAGTTCTTTATTGTGTACAACAAAGATAGACAAACTACAGTCTACTGCCTGGCTCCAGCTGCCTGTCCCCAAGAGGGCTAGTGGCTGAGGGCAACAGCCAGAGCCTCCCAGAAGCTTGGAGAGAAGCTCTTCAGTTCTAAATCATGATTCTGGAGGCACAGCACAGAACCCTTTCCCCTCTCCAGCCATCCTTTGCTGCTTTTGACAGTACAGTTTGAATGCTGGTATGGCAATAAAGGGAAATATTCCAATTAAAAGATACTGAACCCCAATCTCAATCATTTATCTGAAAGCTAAAAATAATACATATGTTCATTAAAATTATTATAATGAGGATTAAGTAAAATAAAGCAAGTAAAACCTGTAGCATGGTATTAGGTAGTATCAGCTGCTATTATTATTATTGTTGTTGTTGTTGTTGTTGTTGTTGTTAATTATATTTCAGGTTTTAGGAACTCATTATTCTAGCATATGATCCTCTAGTTAAAAATGAATATGAAGTTTAAAAGATGTAAAAATTCAGGGGTCATGGCTATTGAGATCATTAAGCATGCTCAACAAATGGCACCTCTATAATCTTCCCAAGGATCTGAACAAATAAAAAATAAGGCCAAGGAGTGGCAGATGGGTATCCAAGTATCATGTTTTGACAGATAAAAGTTGAGTTCAGCCAGCTAGTGCATGTATGAGGCAATTGGGCAGATTTATCCACCCAGCCACCACCGTAATGAATTGGGGCAAGCTTCCTACCCTGCTCTTTGCAGGGGTGAAAGCAAACCCCTGGAGAAGCAGAGCAGGAAGACTACATTAATAGAAGGAGTGGCTGAGAAGGAATAAGTATCCTTATTCCCATTCATTTGTCTCAAATGTATAATCAAAGTCCTTCTTCCTCCTCTAGATCAGAGTAAGGAAGAGGCAGACTAGGTGAGAAGAGATGATCACTGAGCTCTTCTTACATGGAAAACATCTAGCGTCAGAGAGAAGTGTTTTTCCATAACGACGGTTTCATAGAGAATCTCAGACTGTTCCAGCCCATGGTCAAGTTCCATCTGGCAAGAACATTAGGCCTGGGAACAAAGACACAAAAGATAAATCTGAAAGTTCTTAAACTCTCTAGGTATATAATATGGCACATACTCTATACAAATATTTTGTTTTAGTGATGTATTTTTGTTTTTTGCAACTTATTTTTATCAGAGAGCTTATTATCTTTTTAAAGCCTAAGGAATTACTTCATAAAGAATACCCAAGACCCATAAAAAGGGAATTAATTATATGAACAATTACCATAATCAGGGCTCTCCCTAGACTTATAAATTAAAGATCTGATTTTCAGTCCCTATTCAACAATTT
Organism: Glossophaga mutica; assembly: GCA_039655065.1. Taxonomy (NCBI): domain Eukaryota; kingdom Metazoa; phylum Chordata; class Mammalia; order Chiroptera; family Phyllostomidae; genus Glossophaga; species Glossophaga mutica. The sequence continues at coordinate 30,690,983 of CM077308.1, forward strand.
TCTAGCTATATACCCTTGATCAGTCATTTAAACTAAATTCAGTTATCACATTTCTTGAAATGCAGAAGATGTCAGGCTGCTTAAAGTGTTTCATATGATGCTGGCCAGACAACTAAAGGATGCGTGCAAAACACTTTGAAGGTGCTATACATGTAGGTCTGACATCTCCAAGGGCTTCAAATGTATTTTGATTTAACAGAAAAATAAAAGGATCTTGTACTTTGGAAAAAGAGGCAAAGGAAAAGACACCATCAGTCTTTGAACAGTACGTGACCGCAAAGCGAAAAGAGAAAAGAAAAGGAGAGATTGTGTTTTCTCCCACTCATAAATCCATTAATTTTTCATGGTAGGCTCAGCCTTGAAGAGATTTTTACATGTAAGAGGAGGTTTTCGTTTTGTAGTCCAAGGGCCAAATATTTCAGAATCAACCAGTTTCCAAACAATTGGATAGTTCATATAGATGTAATGCCACTATATTTATTCTTTTTAAAAAGTCAGGCTGAATCTACCACGAGTACCTTCTTGTAAATGCTTTTCACTGGAAAACGAAACAAAAGATGCACTGCTGCTAAGAGCTCCAAGGCCTAGAATGCCTCTGTGCTCCTTATTATAATTCCTTTCTTCAAAATAAGCATTTTGTGTCCCTGAAGGACAAGCCTTGTGTTCACTCCGCTCTAGGAATTGATTAATGGCTCAGGATGTGATGTATATTTAAGCCAGACTCATGGCCTATTAGCAGCTCACAAACCATGACTGTGCACAGTTCTGTGCTCAACTCCATTTTGCATTTAAAAAAATGTTTAAAAATCTGCCTCCATTCCCAGAATGGAATATAAACAAATCACATGTGTATTGTGGAAAGGGAGGTAGAAGGTTATGAATTTAACATAGCCTCAGGCTGTTCTGTGACAAATTAAATATCACTCTGACCACTGAGGCCCTTACCAGGCATTTGGTCAGAAATGAGCTCTTGATAGATTGAACCTCTTTTATTGCCGAGAAGTCAGCAGCTCACCCAAACATAAACTGTATTCCCCACATTAGAAAGAAAATTACCCCATGCTAAAAGTAAGACTCTCATTTCTACAAGACTGCAGTCTTATGACTTCCTTGGAAGACAAGGACATTGTATGGCAAAAGAAAAGTCACAAGACACAGGTCAAGAGCAGGGAGGAGGGATGGTAGGGATATTACCTTAATTCTAGTGCCAGAACCTATGAGGGAGGTTCAGATTAATTGAATATCTATATTATCTTCACATAGGCATATTCAGTTTCTTGAAGATGATTCTTTCTGCTCTCATTTTTGGGACTTTAACATGTCCCAGCAAGTGGATAGAAAAGTAACCCCCAGGCAAAGGACTCACAAATTTTCCAGGAGTCTCACCCATCAACACATAACTATCTAGATTCTAGTTTTCAAATGAATTTGGTTATAGGCAAACCTTATCTTCTCTCTTAAAGTAAGGGTATGCAATTGGACTCAAAATGTAAGTGGTCTCTTTTTGTTCATGCTTGGTATAAAAATACACTTTGATATGGATCAGCTATCCTAAAAAGATCCTACAAGTCAATTGAAAGGTTCATCTCTAAAAGCTTTAGCTTACAAAATAAGGTGTTTTATTTTATGTTATACATACTTTACTATAATAAACCAAGAAAAAAGAAATGAGGTATTTTCTCCCAGAGAGGCACACATATTAACTAGAAAGGGGAAAGAGTTTTTGACACTTGGTCATAGAATCATAGACTTTCAGAATTGGAAGTGAGCTCAGAAAAATTCATCCACTACAGAATTTTCCAGAATGGAATTCTACAATTGTTATAGCTTTTACAATAAGAAAGTGTTCCAAAGTCATAGTGGTCATTAGTTCTGCTCCCCACCATCCAGCCTTCCTCTCCTCTGGGCACTGTCTGCATCTCTTAGAGCTGACTAGGGCCATTAGACTAGTTCTGGCCAATGAATTGGGAGTGAAAATGATATGCATCATATTTGGGCTGTAACATTTAATGGTTGGTTTGAGATCCTCCTAAACTTCCTGTTCTCTTTCTGGCAATGAATTGCAATTTTTATGCTGATGTCTACTCCATCAGCTGGTATCCCTTAGTGACTGTGAAGAAAAAAGTCCATATCCACTGTCATTAAACCATATTGGATATGTAATGAGACAGACAGAGAGACAGACAGAGATTGAGAGAGGAGAGAGAAACTGTCCTATTTTAAAACCTGTGAGATTTGGATGTATTTTTTCTCTCAGCATAACCTAGTCTACCCTGACTAATACAATGGTTCAGATAAGTTTGAGGAACACAGGTTCACACAGAAATGTTCAAGGCTTTCAAATGCTAATAGAAAATAGGAATCTTCAAGAGAGGAATATATATAGTGGGAGCATTTTTTACACCTATTTGATAATGGAAGCTTTCACTTCATTTCATTTTAGTTTTTGTGTGTTGTGCTGAATATTTATGACCACATCAAAATCTCAGTGCTTCACAGAGCAATTAGGCAAAATACCTTTAGTCCAATCTCTGCAGTTGACAAAATAGTCAAACAAAGCCCTAAGGAATAAAGGCCTTCTCCAAGTGACTAGTCAGTTAGTGGCAGACACGGGAGCTGATGCCCAATGTCCATGCCCTGGAAACTGAGGGAGCTTCACAAGTGAATGGAGCATTTGTTGATGTTCTAACCCTTTACATGAGTCTTTAAAAAGCTAGTCCAGTGGAAACACCCAAACCACCTTATTAAAATGCCATGTACATTAAAACCAACACAAAGTTACCATTTGACCAAAAAATAACTAGGTAAAAGGAAAAGAAAAGAACCATAAGAAAAGCTCAAAAATTTCCTAATCAAGACAAAAGCCAGAGTTAACATTTTAGGGGGCATGTGAGGGAAAATCATCTTCTGAAGCAGTACTCCACAGCCCTCTGCAAAAAATTAGTGTTCTTACTAAAAACTTGGCAATGAGAACCTCAAGGACACACTGCTCTCCTTTTCCTTGGGGGAAAGCTTTGGCCAAAAATAAGATTTCAGCCTGAAATGAGGTGGGAGATAGCTGATTCACTGAGCTTGTTGTTAAGCTGTGGAAGATACCACTCAGCTTTGAAGCAATTTATTTTGACCGGTGCTGGAGGCCCTAGTAAAATTTTTTTCTCCCAGACAAAATCACAAAAGTCAGAGTGATAGCTTTCAAGTTGTGGAAGTGGAGATCTACTGAAATCTCATTTGGATTTAACCACAGTATTACAGGAAAGTAGTAAAAGATGTTTGAAAAAAAAAATCCAAAAACAAAAAAGTAAACTGCTGCATGGATATTGCTAGAAAATGATTAACAAAAGCTATAAGAATTTTTTTAAGTTACCTTTTGTAGCAGTTCCAAACTTAGTCTCTGAGCCTCACCAATGCATTTTATTCCCCAAATTAGACAAGGTTCTAAATGGTACGCCGTGTCTTTCTGGAAAAATGATCCCCAAATGCAGCTTCTCTGTGGCTGCTTTGAAATTACTCAGATTGTACTGGGTTCTTCACTGGAGTGAAATGAGATCTCTAGTTAAAAAGTAATGAAGTGTAATTGAAACATAAATAGTTTTTAAGCATTTTGGTGCAGACCTGAATACTGGCATGTAAATACTTTTGAGTCCTGACCCTGGGTGTATACTGATAGGCACAGGTGAGGAGCATGAATTTCAAATAGTGCCTTGAGGGTGCCAGACACAATGGCTGGGGCAGACAGACCTCTACTTTGTCAGCCGAAGAGCCTCTATACAGAGAGCCTCCATTTCAAGTACTGCTTACCCCCCTGTGAACAGACAGCCCGCAGCCACTCCCATCAGCTGCAGAAGCAGGAGCAGCCCAGCTCAGCAAAGCTCTCTCTCCCTCAGCAGACACAAATGACTGCAGTGCCTAGCCTGAGACTCCTTCTGCAGAAAACAGGAGGTGAAATTGGGATAAACAGGACTTGGGAAAGTAATGAATTTGAAGCTGCCATAACAGCCTCCTTGGAGAACAGAATCCAGAGGGAGGCACCAATTAAAATGCAGAAGGAAGTGGTAAACCAAACCTGGAAGCTCAAGGATCCTCCTTCACCTGTCATTCATTGGCATAGCCCACTCCTCCAGAAATAGAACACCCACATTTGGTAAAGAGGCTACCTGTCAAATCGCAGAAACCACACAATGACTAAGCGTCATTGGCTGTCTGCAACATTAAAAAAGTGATTTTAAAAATCTGTTGGAAGCCTCTTTTGTGGCTCCTCTCTGTCTAAACCTGACAAAGAGGTTCATCTCTAAGTTAAAAAAGAATGTATTGTCATCTCACCTTCTTTCCTTCCTTCTTTCATTTTCTCTTCGTCTCTGATTTGATAAATACATTCTCAGGAAAATGTTCTTGATTTATCAGCTTATTCTTTCCAGAGCTGTGACTGCTAAACATACAATGAAAATCATGATATTACAAAATAGTGAATCTCTGATGGTGGGCTTTCTAGATTTGCTGCCATTGATAGACAGAGGAAGAGGGGAGGCCTGACTGCTAACCATAAGCTGAGAGCACGAGGTGTTCACCAGTTACACTCATGCTCTCATTTAACCATTCATTTAAATATTTTATTTATGTATTTTTTTAGAGAGAGGGGAAGGGAGGGAAAAAGAGAGGGAGAGAAACACTAAAACATTGATCCCTCGACCTGGGGACCTGGCCCACAACCCAGGCATGTTCCCTGACCAGGAATCAAACCCGAAACATTTCAGTTCACAGGCCCGGGCTCAGTCCACCGAGCTGCACCAGCCAAGGCTATCCATTCATTAAACAAACGTGTTATAAATGCTGATAAATAGAGCACTGTGCTCATTATTGACCCAGGTTCACAGACCAAAGAGTCATACCCCTGAATTAAAGAAACTTATAGTCTAGTAAAGAGGGCAGACATGTAAACAAATATATGTAAAGCAAAGGAGAAGGACCTAACATATATGGTAGAGGTGATGCAACACACCAGAGAATCAGAGGGGTGAATAAGTAATTCCCATAGGAAGTTACAGAACTGACTCAGGCCTCAGAGTAAGTATAGTGGCTTCATGCAGGGAAAGGGGCAGGGATCACAGACCTCCTGGGCTGAGAAAACAGCCTGAGTGATGGACAAACAGAGTCATGTTTCATTTCCATTAAGAAAAAGTCTCCTTTAGGCATGGAGTACCTCTATTTAGGGCACACTCTTCTTCCTTCACAATACTTTTTTAAAGTTGCTCATTCTCACTATTTTTACTTCTTGAATTTACTCCTCTATCCCCTTCATTCTGCCTTTTACATAAACATGTACTGCAATTGCCTCTGCCTAGATTATCAATGATATATCCAAAGACAGCTCTGATATTGGTGGTATTTGACAATGATGGCCTTTCCTTTCTTCTTGGTGCTCACCGTTATGGTGGTTTAAAGGATATTAATCTCTCCTGGTTTCCTTCTTTACCTCTGTAGCTTCCTGTGTTCCAATTTCTTTTTTTGAGCACTGATTTCTCTGCCCATAATTTAAATTAGTGATTACCAAAGAGAGCATTATGAATCTCTAATTACCTGATGCCATGGAAATAAGGATTTTGGTAGGTGGCCTCAGAGATAACTCCCAGTGATTTCTGCCTCATGGTATACCAATTCTTCTGTAATCCTCTCCTCTTGAGTATGGGGTAATGAATGTTCTCCTAATGAACAGAATACTGAAAATATGATGTGATGTTATTTCTGAGATTAGGCTATAAAATGACTATAGCTTCCATCTTGAAAGGGTTCTTATTGCTCTCTATCGAATTGTTCAACCTAGAGAAGCCAGCTGCAATGTCTTGAGGCAGCCATATGGCGAGGCCCAAGTGACAAAGGATAGAAGCTTGCCACAACCCATGTCAGTGAGCTCGAAAGAAGATACTCTGTCAATCAAGCCTACAGACGAGACTACAGGCATGGCCGACAACTAAACTGCAACCTGAAAGACTCCAAGCCAGAGGCACCCACAAAGCTTCATCTCAATTTCTGACCCCCTGAAACTGTGGAATAATAAATGTTCATTCTTTAAAGATGCAGAACTTTGGAATGATTTGTTATGAAGCAATGGATAACTAGTATAGGAACCCTAACTGTTGGGCCTCACCACCCACCCACAGCTCCTGACCCCATTCCAGTCCCTTCCTGTAGCCTCTATCCTCCATCCACAGCCCCCTTTCCCTACCACTATCAGAACCATTTTACCAGATCAGTTCCCTTTCAATCTCTCTTATATGCTGATTTTTTCATACAATTTTATTAGCGTAAATGTTTCCACAGCCAAAACTTGGTTCGAAAGCTAATGATCTAAATGCTGGTGTTTCTCAGGGTTTCATCCTTGGCCTGTTTCTCTTTTCACTTTACTCATTCTGCCTTGGAAATCATGCTTATATCCATATCAGCAGCCATGCCTCTGATGTTTATAGTTCCCAAAAGCACATTTCTAGACTTACTTCACTGATCATTGGCCATCTCTGCTTGTATTTCCCGCAGGCACCTGGAAGTGAAAATGGCCAAACCCAAGCTTATAAATTTTCTTGCAAAATATGCTTTTATTCTGTATTTCTCCCCTTTGATAAATGGTGTTGCCATCACCTGGATCATCCTTAATTTCTCCCTCTCACTACTCACTGTTCTTTCAATAACCACTTAAAATCCCATCAAATTCACTTCCTTAATATGCCTTGGATCCATATCCTGTATCTCCACTGTTACTCTCTTACTTCATTCCACTGCGATTTCTCATTGACTATTTCAACACCCTCAGAAAGTAATTTGCCCACATCTACACAATACAGAGGTTGGGAGTTCAGGCTCTTCCTTCACAGTGCCTCATCTGAATCTTGCCTCTGTTACTCACTCACTGGGTGATATTGTACACACCCATGCACACACTTTTCTGTAGCACAGTATCCTGCAATCTTCGTGGACTCAGAAATACCTTGAGCTTCATCTCTCTCCATTCTTCCCTCCTGAACCTTAAACTCCAACCCAGCTAAGCTATTTGACCTTCTCCAAATGGGCCATGTTCTCACATGTCTCTGTCATTGCAAATTCTGCCCATTCTACTATATCTCCTACCCTTTCTATGCTACTGACCTGGCTAATTCCCACGCATCCAATTAAATTTAGCCAATGACATAGCTTTCCAAGAAAATGTTACCAACCACCACTGACACCCATGCACAACACACATGCACATGCACTGACACACCTATGCATACAGGCAGATCCTCCCATGAGAACCCACAGCTTTCTGTGCACATTTTTATGTCGAATATCCAGGAAGTTGTAACTATCCATGTACATTTCTGTCTCTCTCCACTAGATGGGTGCTGTATGCCCCATCAATATGCAGAAACATATGGAACACTTTAGGCCCTCGATAAATATTTAAACAATGAATAAATGAGGGCTCTAATCTAACATGTTCTTTTTTCTTTGACACAGTATATGAACTTCCTGATTAGGTTCCCATAGTTGGCATTTAGAACACTAATTTGATAGACTAAGACAATAACTAGGGGGATTCTTAGTCAAAATCAAACAAGAACATCATTTCTATGCAATGAGAAATCAGGACAGGCTCCAGAGGCTTTGTACCCATGTGTTCAACCTGGCCTGAGTGAGTGAAGTCATAACAATCTCTTCAAGCCCATCTATTCCACAGCATCAAGCAGGTGCATACCTGGGCAGTATCTATTTTTAATTCCCCACTCTTACAAAATTCCACAATAATTATTATGAAATTGAAAGTTTTTGAGTATTTCAAGCAAAACCTTCAAACCAACAGCTCCAATGAGGTAGGTTTTGCCTCTCATTTTCAGCAACTCTCTAAGTATCCAGGTACCTTGAGTTGGGGCCCCATTAGGCAGCGTATTGATTTCCAATTGGTGGGAGGGTCAAGGTCTGAATCATTTCAGTAAGTGTCAAGAAAGGTAAGTGAAGAGACCAAAGAGTTTCCTGTCTTTTAGACTTAATCAGGGAACTGCTAAGTTCCTAGTTCTTAAAAATATGTAAGAATGAAGAAGTTATGATTTTTTTCTGTCCATACAGTTCTCTCTTTTGATATACCCTAAAGAAGTAACAAAACTGTGGAGAATGACAAGTATTGCTGATAGAAAGGGGAGATAATGTCAAGGTCTCAATAACAACAGCAATGAATGTGCTGTGTCTGTATTACTGAAAAGACCTTCTACTGAACCCACTCATTTCACAAAGGTGACATATGTGAGATAAGCAAAGGTAGTTTTCTCAAACAGGACCTTTTTCTGCAGCGAGGAAAAAGGAATGAAAAGAGATATATAGCTACAAAACTGATTAAGAGGATAAAGAAAGAACTCCTCCTATTTCTAACCAAGACAAATGGAGTCATTTTTTAAGAATGTATTTTCATTACTGAAGTAAGGTAGCATTGATCAGGGTAAGAGTGAAAGAAAGTATTTTTATTCTTGGTAGGGTACATACACATAGTGGAATTTTGGTATTTCCTTTAGCATAAATAATTTTCCCAGAGATGTTGGCTGGAAGTTTCTATGCTTCTGCAGAAATAGGAAATATAAGCAATAAACAAGTGATTGGAATATTTTATGTAAAAAATACTACTCATAAATAATGGTAGCAAATAACAGACTAAAGTGTTATCCTAAGAAAAGAGAAGCCAATTTCAGTTAACAACTGAGACGTTCTGTGTTCCACAAATGTGAGCCCAGCAAGTACAGACAGGGCTACACAGCATAATTCAACTTACTTGGTACCATAAAACCACTCTAGAACTCAGATGGAAAGGAGTGAATGCTTTTAAAAACTTGCTTTGCAGTCTTATCTTCAAACCTGTGGTATATCTTTGTTAGATACCTCCCAGTAGAAGACAGTGACTTTATCAGCACCCAAGTAATGTATTAACAAAAGACAGTCCCATAACCCCTGAGAGAGGGTTTCCTCAATGCAAACATCTGGCAAAGGGCTAATATCAAGGATGACAGAAAGATCAGTGGAGAAATGGATAGGGGCTTTGGACAGATACATCACAGGGAAGGATGGTTATCCAATAGGCACAAGAAGGAATTGCTCATTAGGGAAATGCAAACTAACTAACAATGAAATACCATTATGCATACACAAGAATGGCCAAAACCTAAAGAACCAACTATTGTAAGTGTTGGTGAGGATGTGCAGCAACTGGATCTCTCATACATTATGGTGGGAATATAAAATGATACAACTACTTTGAGGGGAAAAGAGTTCTGATTGTTTCCAATACAGTTGAATATACGTTTATTCTATGATCCAGAAATTCTACTCCAAGGTAAATAGAAACATATGTTCATTAAATGCCTTGCTAAATATTGTTTGTGGCAGCTTTATTATAATTGGTCAAAACCTGAAAATAGCCCATTTTCCATCAATAGGAAAATGAATAAACACATTATGATTTATTCACACAATGGAATACTACTCCGCAATATACACGCAACAACACAGGTGAATCCCAGAAACATTATGGTGAGAGAAAAAAATCTATACAAATTAGTGTTCTCCAGAGATTATATATACACACAAAGATAATGAGATTTATCTTAAAATTTGGCTTATAAAATTGTGGACCAAAATCTGAAAGGCAGGCTGGCAAACAGAAAACTCAGCTGCTGGAATTAATGCTGCAGTTTTGAGCAGAATTTCTTCTTTGGTAAACCTCAGATCTCACAACCCAGGCCTTCAACTAATTAGATGAGGCCCACCAACATTCATCAAGGGTAATCTCCTTTACTGATGGTAGAGGTTAACCACATCTACAAAGCACTTTATTAGCAATACCTAGATTGGTGTTTAATTAAATAACTGGATATGATAGCCTAGCCAAGTTACCCATAAATTTAACCATCCCATAGACCTTACACATAGAAGACTATACTGTCTGACTTTATTGATATGAAATTTTATAATGAGGGAGACTAATCAAGTAGGTATAAAATTACGATGGAGTTTGCCTCTTGGGGTTGGGGACAGAGTGGCAGGACAAAGCTTTATAAGGTGATGGTGCTGTCCCACGTGTAGAGAGGGGCATGAAATACACCAATGTGTGCATTTGTCAACAGTCAGGGAATATACACTTTGGATTTGTTCATTTTACATATATAAATGTAATACCAAAGGAAAAAAATCCGTAAGCAAACACCAAACTCTATTTAACAACATGTATGCTGAAATATTTAACAGTAAGTACACTGATGTACTTTTCAATGCTTTGAAAAGTGGGATTGATTGATGTATAAATAGAGGGGTAAATATGTGGATGAATATACGATAAGGCCAGCATGGCAGTGTTAATAGCAGAGTGTAGGCGATACGCATAAAAGATGTTTACTGTAAAGTGCTTCCAGCTTTGCTGTATGTTTGAAACTGGTCATAACGAAATGTTGGAAAACAAACCAGTCTCTCAAAACAAGTTACACATAACTGTCCTCCATCAGCCAACTATCATCAAGCTTCCTGCATCAAACTATCATCACCATGACCACCGACTTCTATATTGCTAAATCTAGAGTGCTCTATTCCAGCTGTAACATATTTGATATTTCAGAGAAGTGTCTCTGAACTTAAGAGCTCATTAAATATTCCTTGAAAAGGCATATCACCTCAACTTTAAATCCTGGCGTGTTTGTCTTCACAACCACTGATTCCGTTTCCTTTTCCTGAGCAGAAAACTATCAATATTAACCTTTTTCTGTTGTCTGTGTCCTGGAGCCTGGGTATTCATGTTGTGAATCAGCAACATTGATGTTACCTAGGAGTTTGTTAAAAATTCAGAATCTCAGGCCCCACCACTGATCAGCTGAATGAGAATCTTTATTTTAACAAGATGGCAATATGCATATTAAAGAATGGGAAGCACTGGCTTCTAGCTTAGCTGCCTAAACTGTATTGGTCCAAGACACTGTTCCCTGGTTGACCATATACTTCTGGCTCCTCCCCCCAAAGTCTCCATCACAGGCTCCTTTTCTTCCTTCCGGCACAAATAATTGAGTTCTGTCCCCAGTGTTCTGATGCTCTTCTACCTTTGTGCTACAAGCCTCCCTCCCACCCCAGTTTTGGACATATTGTCCACTTAAATGCTGATGCTTCCAAAACTCTCTCTATTCTCTCTGGAAGCCTGGGCCTATATATCGAATCACCCCTTGGCAATTTCTCTTTCAATGTCCCACAGATATCTCAGGCGCATTATATCAGAAACTGAGTTAATCTTTTCCCCCAACGTAGCACTCCCTATCTCACTTAATGAGGCCCCTTTCCATTCAGGCCACCGAGTAGGGAGTCATGCTAGATTCCTTCCACTTTACTCTGTACAATAACCAGGTACTTTTCACCCAACTTTCTAAATATCTCTAAGGTAGGTCCTGTTCCTTCCTTCCCTCAGGATGCCACTGATAAGCTTTTCCGCCACACCTAAACCACTGGAACCCCTTGTTAAGAGAGAAGCCTTGGTGAAGCACTTGTCCATTCAACTGCTGCCAGGGCGGCTGACCTAAAACTAAACTTTTGTGTCTCTTTTTTGTTTTTAAAATCTTTCAGCCATGAGCCTCGCTTTCAATATAAAGTTCAAATGTATTGGCTCATCCTTGCACTTCTCACCCTAAGCAAAGGGAAAAGACCTATAGTAACTGAAATGCTCTCTTATATCCTTGTATTTCTAAGCCTGCTATTTCCTCTTCATGAAAAGGAGTTTTTTAAGAATGATGAAGACCACCTGATCTGGTGTTAAGTGGCTAGGTTCCAAATCCCAACTCTGCAGTTATACTAGCTATGCAATCTGGTTATGCTAGTCAATGTCTCTAGGACCACTTTAATCATGAAATGGGAATAGCAAATGGGATGTGAGTGTGTGTGTGTGTATGCATGTGTACGTGTGTGAATGAAGTAGTTAATGTATGCTAAGTATTTACTGTGCTTTGTGGCATGGTTATCATTCTGTTACCCAAAATGCCTTTTACTCCATGCTCTTCTGGTGATTATGAGGCCTTAATGTTCCCCTCAAGTTGACTAAACTTTAAATAGACTTCTTCCTGACTATCAGGACCTGACCCCTTTTTATTGATTAATGTTTTAGAGCATTTACTTTAGAAAACTTGTCACTGTAAATCCTTTGTCTGCCTACTTGAGATGTAAATCTTCTCCTAGTCTCTTACCAGTTTTACAACTCAACACTATCTTCCTTAAGAACTTGGGAGCCATCCCTTTGGAATGGAGCCATCCCTTTGGAATGCAGTCATCAAGGCAGATAGTGTCTCCCTATCTCCCAACCTCTGTGGGAGAGTAGGTGCCTAACTTTGGCGAGCACCTTGATACAAATTGCAAAATCTACATCCTGCCTTGAAGATGTGAGACATTTGTTTTTCCTTTGGACAATGCCAGTTAGCGAACACAGATGGCCTACGAGTTGCCCCTAATGTCCCGTAGTACTTTCCCACTAGCTCACTCAGGCACTTAAAAATTCTGCTATCCTTTGTTTTACTAGAGTTGAGTTCAACAGTTCAGTAATTCTCTCCCCTACTGCAACTGTCTGGAATAAATTCACCCATGCCTGTTTAACTTTGGTGAAGTTTTTGCTTTGACCTTGGGTAACTGTTACACATCCTTTCAAGTGTCAGCTTAAATGTCACCTTTTCAAAAAAGACTTAATGACCTCCAAGCTAACTTTCCACACAAAGAATTGGTTGCCCTTCTTCTGAACTTCCTCAGCACTTGGTACTTACCACAAATAAAGTATAAGTTTTCATCTATCTCATCTCCCAGACTGGTTAGAAATTCCTTAATATGCAAATATGTGTTGCATCTCTGTATGTCCTGCTTCTAGAGCAACCTTTAGTCCATAATAAGCATCAATTAATGGTGATTAAATGAATGATTAATCAAATGAACAAAGATATCAGATCCAGATTTTGCCATTACATGATGCTGAATGAAGTATGGCCAGCAGGCTACTTATTGCCCATTTAATGTCTGAAGGATCTAAGGCAACCATGAAGAACACACTCTTTAATGAATATAGCACACACACACAAATCTACACTGAGCAAGTAGGAATAGAATATCCCTTTTCCTCCTGGAATATATCTCATTTTATGTCATCTACTAGTTTCTAGCATTTTGGGATCTCAAATGTCTCCATACACACTAAGCTAAACATGTATATGTTAAACAATAAGAAACATTTATATGTTAAATATTTTTTTGGATATGTAATGACCTTTATTTCATAGCTCAACTGTTTAAGCCACCAATTTGGTGAACTGAACATTAGAGTATTGTGAATTTCATGTCTGCCTTGACAGTGTTTTCCTAAAAAGAAAGGCAACAACCTCACAAAGTCATGCACTGAGGATTGTACATACCAATGTAAAACAGATTTCAAAATTTATACAGCACATCAATTTCACCATATACATCAGAAACACAATCAACCATTTACGAGGTGCTAACTGGGGGAAACATATTGAGGTAAGAACTTTATAAGCATTATTCTATTTAAATACCAATTTTGTGACTTAGATACAACTGTTTTTACTAACCAGTTTCATCTTGCTGAAATCTTCCATTGCTCACTTTATCCCAGCCATGTGAATTTCCCATCTTAGAGCTTCTTGCACTAGCTGTTTCCTCCATCTGAATGCTTTTCCTTGAAAATCATTTGGGGTTTTTTTTGTTTGTTTTTTTTGGCTGGTTCTGTCTCATCCTTCAGGGGTCAGCTTAAATCTTACCTTCTAAGAGAGACTTTTCTTGACTACCCAACTTAAGTTGCTATCCACCCATCCCACATTCTTCTCTACCTCTTGGTTTATCTTCCTTAGAGCAACAGTTCTCAAAATGTACTCTATAGTCCTATGGGAATCTCTGAGACCCTTTCAAGGAATCCATGAAGAGAACATTATTTTCATAATAGTACTATGTTGCATGTCTTTTTTTCTGTATCGACATTTGCACTAATGGTGAAAAAGCAATGATAGAGAAGATCATTAGTATGCCATAGTATGAATCAAGGCATCCACACCAAACTGTACTAATTAGTGGTCATTGTATTGTTGAGCACTATGCAGACACAGGATACAAAAACAAAAAGTCTCTTAAGAATATCCTTGATGAGGACTAGCATTCAACATTTAGTATTCAACTATTCAGCTAAATAGATGCTTTTCCAAAGGTAACACAGAGATGGCCAGCAAATATTTGAAAACATGCTCAAAATAATTAGTTATAAGGGAAATTCAAATCAAAACCACAATGAGATATCTATGAGATATCTCATTCTAACAAGTGTTAGAATGGCAATGGGCTAGCAACAGGTGTTAGAATGGCTACCATCAATAGAACAAAAAAATTATAAGTATTGGAGAAAATGTGGAGAAAAGGGAACCCTTGCACACTGCTTGTTGGAATATAAAATGGTGCAGCCACTGTGGAAAACAGTATGAAGTTCCTCAGAAAATTAAGTATAGAGCTACCATATGACCCAGAGATCCCACTTTTGGGAATCTACCTGAAAAACTTAAAGATATAATATGTAAAGATTACCTCTATGTTCATTGTAGCATTATTTATAATAGCCAAGACATGGAAACAACCTAAGTGTCCTTTGATGGATGACTGGCTAGAGGAGATATAATACATATCTGCAATGGAATATGACTCAGCTATTAAAAAGATTAAATATTGCCATTTGTGACAACATGGATGGATCTTGAGAGTATCATACCAAGTGAAATCAGTCAGATTGAAAAGAACATGAACTGCCTGATTTCAATCATACGTGGGATGGAAAACAAAAGCAACAAAAGAAAAAATGAACAAACAAACTGACCAAATTCATAGATAAAAACAACAGAATGGTGGTTCCAGAGGGAAAGGGGATGGGAGGAGGATGATGAGGGTAAAGGAATCAAATATGTGGTGACATAAGGAGACTAGACTTTGGGTGGTTAGTACATAATGGAGTATACAGATGTCATATTATAAAGTTGTACACTTGAAATTTATATGTTATTAATTTAAAAAGAATATCCTCAATGCCGCAGTAAAATATATTAATTTTATTAAACTCTGACTCTTGAGTACATACTTTTTCAGTATTCTATATAATGAAATGAGAAATACACAAAAAGTACTTTTGATACATACCAATGCATGATGATTATCTTGGAGAAAAGCACTAGTGTGATTGAGTTGAGAAAAGAATTAACTGTTTTTCATGGAACACCATTTCTATTCAAAAGAATAAAGGATAAACTTGGGTATTTCCTTTAAAAATAAACAAAGTGAGTCTGTTACTTCAAAGAATACAATTGACAATATTTATTTTCAGTAATAAAATTTGAGTTTTCCAGGAAAAAATTAAGTATTTAAGAAACTTTGTACGGGCTCCATGAGCTTGAAAATTTCCAAATACAAAGTTCTGATGAGAACTATGGCAATATTAACAAATGTAATTTTTAAATATTGTTTAATGATATATGTCAATACTTGGAAGGTGCATAACTTGATTAACCAATATTTTCCAAATGACCAATGCCTGATGTTACAAACTCATGAATGGATAAAAGATCCATTCAAAGTGCAGGACAGACTGATGGCTTTTATTATAGAACAACACGAAATTGATAGGGGACTCAAGACCTGGAAATTTTTAGCTTAAGGAAAAAGTTATTAAGCCTAGCAAGTAATGTGTATGTTAAAGCTTTTGTTTCAGAAACTGCAGATAAGGCCCATCCTGGCTCCTGGGAAACAGCCGGCCTCCTGGGGCGCTGGCTAGAGATTACCGCCTGGGGTCAAGTTGGAGGCATCCGGGCCTTTGTATCAAGGAGGAGACAGACACTACCCCTCCCCTTGGGAACAGCACTGCCCAGAAAACAAATGCTTACCTAATCCTCCCTGAATTTCAAAGCCCTTACCCCACCTTGTTTGTCTTCCCCCCACCTCCCTTATAAAAATTCTGGCCAGGAAAGAGAAGGGAAGATGGTTTGTTAGGGTACAAACCCGCCATCTTCTCAGATCACCGGCCATCTGAATAAAGTGCTCATAAAAGATTCAATCGCTGTCATTGCTTATTGGATTTTGTAGTCACAGGTAGCCCGAACACCAGTGTCTTTTCTGGTTACAAAATGTTCACTAAAATGATTTTAGATTTTACAGCACAATTAATATTTAAGAAGCTACCACTTGTCAAGTTTTATTCACCAGCTTGCATTCTCTTCCATATTTTAAATAACTCTTTATTGTATACCTTTATCAGATTGTTAGCCATAAGAAGAGGGTCTGCATCTCCCTTGTTCATTGATGTCTTTTGTGCCTAAAAGAGCACATATTAGGTGCTCAATAAATATTTGATGGCAGAAATAAATTCTCATTTTAAAGATAAAAGAGCTGAGTCTTAATGACTTAAAATTCTGTGTCCAAGGTCATAGATCTAGTGAATGCCTAGGAAGGGATTCAAATTCAGCTTTGTCCAACTTCAAATCCCATGCTGTGATTTAAATTGCTCCAAATTGCCCTTGCAGTGAAGATTTAGAGGTGGTCTCATCACATCAACATTGAGCTCTACTATCAACAGATTTTTAACCTTTGTGAATTTTTGTAGCATCTTATGTTTGTTATGAATTATTTTAGAACTACAGGAAACCTTAGAGAGTATTTAGTCCACCTTCTCATAGACTCACCCAGAGTCAGAGAGTTAGTTATTCATACAGAGGAGTAACAGTCCGGAGCGTCCATCCATACCCATTAGGTCAATATATGTGGAACCAAGGCCGTAAAAATTAGATGAAGCAATTTCCATTGCTTCTGCCTTATCCCAAGTTCTTTCTTTTCTAAAACCCCAGATGATGAGAATAAGGCACAGAAGAAATGGGGCTGGCATGCTAAGTTTAGGGCTTTGGCTATCTGACCGAAGCAGATATTTTTCCATAGCTGATGACTGTCGCACATCTTTTAGAGGTGTGCCTTGATGAAAGACATCCATCTGCACCCTTTCATAGAATGCAGCATTTGAAGTGGAGCACATTGTAGCAATTCCACACTTGCCAGAGGCACAGCCTGCAAGTCCTTAGAGAACAATGCCCTTTGGAAAGGCCCTCGCCAGTCTCCTTTGTAACTGATTTACTTTTCATTTACATATGACTCTCAGACCAAACCAACAACAAAAACAGTCTATTACTAAATCATTTCAAATGCTTCAAGGCAGCAACCAAAGCAAGTGTGACTCAAGCAGTCACTAAAGAATATGTTCATGTGTGTTCACAGGTAACAGAGCTGGGTAGTTGGGACATAGAATAAAAAGGGCCCACACCTCCTACACTTTGTTCTAACAGAGCTCAGGGCAATACTTACTTCACATGAATTCCAATGTTCAGGGAATAAATTCCCTTGATCAAAGTTGGCCTTATGCACTGAGTGGCTGCTTAGGGTGGTAAGCTCACCAGCTACAACACAGGCAGATGATCAATAAACAGTCACAGAATGACTAATTTTCCACAATGCCAGTACATATTTCATGCATTCACCATGAGTTCCTTTAATCTGGAAACACTTCTGCTGTCTGTAATAGAGAAGGTTAAATTCCTAAATCATGGTGTTTTATGTGTTTCTGTTTGGTAAAGATGATAATATTTTGCCTTTTAGAGAGATATTATATTCAGATCACAGCTCTCAGATGAAAATATCAACTTAGCCTATGGCCCTACTACAAAATTTAAAACAGTAACATCTACCCCTTCCAGAGAAAACAAACATATTATCATTTGGAGGTCTGGGTAGGGAGGATATTAAAGAAGCCAAATACTTAACTTAAATTGAGTAATTAACAGAGGTTTAAAATTATCCTAATCAATGCATTTCTAATTATTTTCCCTAACCTTAATAATATTTACTTTATTTCTGGATTTTTATCTACATTATACTTAGACAGTAGCACAAAATGAGTGCTTAACAATTTTTGTTGAGTTAATTTGATATAGTGATTTTCAAAATATAGTCTGAGGATTCCTAGAGGTGGTAGTATAGTATGCTGGATCAATCACTTTATAACACGAATTTTCAAATTTTCAAGAATTTTATGAACCAGCTGTTTACTATACCATTGCTGAAAATTAAATTATAAAAATCTACAATAAAACAAATTATATTAAAGGTGAAACCTTGTTACTCCCTAGATATTTTGCTACTCATAGGTTCTTGAGTTTATTTAATCTAGTTTATTTACAACGTAGAAATATTATATGATGATGTACTGCTGTGCCTTTCTTCCCAACTCTGCATTATCAGTCATGTTGAAAATATTTGCACCAGGGAAATTGGCAAATGCTACAACTTGGGCTTTTCTTTCCTTCCTGGTGAGCTGCTTCTCAAAATATTTACCAGCACACCACTTTCTGAGCGTTTCCAAAACTCTTTTAGGTGATCTACGAAGTCCTCCCATCTAATGTGAGAGGCCATATTTCCTTCCTAACATGTTCAAAAGAACATGTTAAAACAGACTGAATGTAGAAGCAGATATGAGTTCAACCGAAAACTGGATATTAAAGAAACTTTTTAAAAGATTTCATTTCTTTTTAGAGAGACGGGAAGGGAGGGAGAAAGAGAGGAGAGAAACATGGAAGTGTGAGAGTTACCTCTTGACTGCCTCCAACTGGGGACCTGACCCGCAACCCAGGCATGTGCCCTGTGCTCTGACTGGAAATCCAACCAGTGACCTTTCGGTTTCCAGGTCGGCACTTAATCCACTGAGCCACACCAGCCAGATATTAAAGTAATTTTCAAAAAATGTAAAATGCTCCTCTCACTAATTGTTTTCACAAAAATGTGTTAACATGTAATTTTTTAATTTCTATTTTAAATATATTAAGTAGTTTCATTCTTAGTTTTAAGTTCTAATGTGGTAACTATTGATAGCTATAACTCATAAAGGCAAAAACTCTTTGGCATCCTCAATAATTTAAAAGTGTCAAGGGACATGAGATCAAAAGTCTGAGAACCACTGGTTTCATAGTGTAGTAAATCCCAGAGTGCTTTTTTGACAGTGTACTCAAACTAGAAATGCAAGTCTGTGTTCCTATACCTTTGTGACCTTGGAAAATTAATTTGGACCTTTTCAATTTTTTATTTCTCCATTTGCAAAAAGACACTGCTAGACAAAGTGATCTCAGTGCACCTTTTCTTAGGTCTTAGATTCTGTACTTATGAAAATTATAAATGAGCTTTGCCTAGTTTGAAGGCAGTAGAAATGTTTTTGCTTTGTCATCTTTTTCATACCTTGAAACCACATCATTCCTGTCTTTAATAATTTCTTCCACCTAAGCTCCTGCCCCAAAAGGATTTAACATTCAATTACATCATTGTAATTACAGAAATCACAGTTACCAGTGTCTCAAACCTCAGAGCTGTCTTAGATTAAACTATATGACATGCAGCAGACACAAAAATGCAATGAAGACCAACAAAATGCTGTGGTTCAATGTCTATCCATCAGGTAGAAAATGAAATGCCTGAAACAGGCACTGAGGCCGAATTGAATGCAGCAAATTATTATTGCCCAGGCCCTGCTTTGCATCTCTCCATAGCAGCAGAGCAAAATGGAAAGACACGTGCTGCCTGGGTATCCCCCATTTTCTGTGCAAACACCACAAATTAGTATCTGCTTGGCGTCTGTAAAACTGTGAGAATTATCCGTCTTTATTCCAGGCAAGTCCACATAGACTTTGCCTCCTAAATCAATGCGGCAAATGCAAATGATGTGACATAAAAGGCCTGGCAAGTACGCCAAGACTGCAGCCTTCACTTTTATATCACATCTGCGTTTCCTTCCCTCTCGTGCACCCGCAGCCAGAGCGAGATGTGAATTTGCTTCCCAGGCCTCTGGGAATTGGATTTCCAGACCCCTCCCAACACCAAACAAATCACCAGAAAAAGCTACCATGCCAAGTGCAAAGCTGCACTGGAGATAAAAAGGAGAGGGTGCGCACAGGTGAGCGCGCACAGCTGGATGTCTGCCGCCCACTGGGTGTCACCCACTGGGTGTTGTGGACTGGTCTCGACCCCACAGAGACGTGGCCCCAGAAGGGGAAGAAAAATCTGAGCCGCGCTAACATGGCTGTCACTATCAGCGCTGCCGGGAAGGGGACTGCCCTCCCTAAGCCTCCCGGTGCGCCCTGGGTCCGTACCCTGGGTCCGTACCACTAGGGAGCGTGTGCCTCCCAGCAGCAGCCGAGGTCTGTCCAAGACTCCCAGCATTTGGGGCACTTGTCAAAAGGCCAACTCCAGGAGATCACCACGCCTTTATTTAACTCTGAAGAAGGTCACCTCTGCACCGCCCTACTCTACACCGCACGTGTGGCAAGGCATCGCCATGGCAACCTCCCTTTCTCCACTCGGTTCTCTCATTATTGAACAGCTGAGACACAGAGTGTCCCTGAACGTGTTACTGCACAAGTTAATGCGGTCCGCTGAGGGCTTAGTTTCCTACTATTGTTCTTCGCGCAACTGATTGCTTCCTGCAGCTGGAAAAGCCTAGCATGTGTTTCCAATGTTCTCCCCACCACGCTGGACCAAGCAGGTCAATGCATCTGATCTTCCTCCTCCAAGGAAGCATAACCTAATACAGTGAAAGGAGCAGGATTCGATTCTAACCCCAATTTATTGGCACCAACCTTGCAACCATTTTAACATTCGAGATACGCTCGTTTAATGTCAAGAGATATAAACCATTAATAACTATGTGTAATTAGTATAGATTATATAACATATATTATATGTATCAATAATTATATGACTAACTTATCTCCCTCTCCCACTTATAATTAATGTTTGAAGGTACACTATTTTCTTTGGTCCTATCAGAATACCCAGTGACATGGCATTCAGGGGAGTTAAATGGTAAACAATTATTCCTTTTAATTGTTAGTAATTGAGCCCAAAAAACAAAATTGTGTGTTCGAGTTAATAAAGAAATGCAAATTAAAATAGCATGGGTATGCTATTTAGTAAGGGTTTTGTCTATTGTTTTTAGTAACAGCCACTGCCAACCAGGGTGTGGCAAAGCATTCACATATGGCTGATGAGTAAGCTGCTACAATCTTCCTGGAGACAATTCTTTTTTCAAGATATAATTAGAGATCTCAATATACATCTTAAAACACAGCTACAAATGTAACAAAGAATAAAGAAATTAATATTATGAGTATCTAAAAATGAAATGAGAGGATGCATAATTTCTTGAAAGACACACTTGGTGCTTTATTGCAAGTGAAAAGTAGATATTAGATAGTGATTACTTTGATCCGATCTTTATTTTAAATGTATTTAACGAGGAAAATTTTAACAGTTGTTTTCTCTGGGTGGTAACTTTGTCTTATTCCTTACTCTTCCTTTCACAGCAACAGGCATCATTTTATATCACAATAAAAAAGCAAAACAGATCCCTTGTGTGTGTGTGTGTCAACAGGTCTTGCATGTTCTATAAACAAATACACATCTTCATAATAATACAATTATAATCTACATAGATTATAATTAAATATATTTTCCTCAAAGGAAAGGATGATATTTTAACAGACAAAAGAGTTCTGGATGACTCTGGTCATCTGGTCTTTCCCTTCAGATATCCAAGTGCAATACTTGGTATTGGCATTTGATTTGGAAAGAAATTTTTTGAAAATTTTTACATTCCACCAAAGGAAACAAAAATGAGTTTCCACTGAAAACATAATACTCAAAAACCTTTTAGTACCATAAACCTTCATTAAGGATTAAGACTTTCATTTTGGTCTCATTCTCTGGCTACAGAATTGCAAACTGAAAAGCTGCGGTCGGTTTCAAGTGGAGACTCATGGGTAATGAGAGGACCGGCCGAAGTGCCGGGTACGGCTCCTACGGGCACCCTGCAAAACCGCCTTCACTGCGGGCCCTGCACCCAGGCCCCAGCGTAGCAGGGAGCTAGCCTGTCTCAGGCACACACAACTACCTGACCTTTCAGGGAAACTGCTCTCCTCCCACCCTGGTGAGAGCGAACCTGGCTGTCGGCAAGTAGCTTGGGAGAAACCCTGCAGGTCACCTCATCTCTGAGGAAGCCTGGTGAAGAACCCAGGCCCAATGGTCACATTAAAATTGGGCCTTTGTAAAACTTAAGAACTGTTTCCTGCAAACTGTCCCAAAGAAAATATAATAGACCTGGGCAGAGATACAGCTATACGGATACTTGTTTTTATACTTGTTTTCAGTAAAATTCTGGAAGCCATATAAATAAATGTCCAAGAGTCAAGAGAAATTATATTACGGCTGGATGGTAAAAGTGAATGCAGCCGTTAAAATGGAAGATGGAGGAGAACATTCAGCGACGCAGGAAAGTGCTCACAGTGCAGTGTTAAGTGCAAAGGCAGGCATGTTAAATATAGAATGCACAGCGTGACCTCACTTTCAGAAAGTACTTTATACTACACTCGATGCTGAAGGTATCGTCTACGTGATTGAAAATTAAAGCTCCAAAATTAAGGATCGCCAGTTATTTTCCTTTTAACATCTCTAATAAATTCATTAATAATAAACTATTAGTGATTAAGTAATTATTAATAGGGTGCTAATTGGAGAAAGTATGTTGCATTAGAGGCCATGGAAAGGTGCTACAGGCTCTGATGACTTTTTAGATATGCATTTTGCAGGCACCTGGAAACACTTTCAAAGCGTACATTTTATTAGCTCAGCAATTAAAGGATGATACTTCCCCTGCGTGGCATTACCTGCCTCCCCAGTCCATTCATCTGGAGTAAAGTTCTGGACTCTGTTGTTCTCTGCAGCCTAATTGTCAGAGCAGAAAAGACACCATTTACCTGAGAACATCTGCTTACAACACTGAAAAGATGAAATCAAGCTTAAAGGTTGTCCAGGCTCCAAGTAAAGAACATTCTATACACTCTCAGAGTTCACACATGCTCTGGCTTCTGGTCTGAATCTCCATTACCCCCTCATTTAAAATAGAGAAATGGTCTCTAAATGACAGTCCCCAAGGACCACTTCATTGGGATGCGTGGTCAAGACTTTCGGGCTTGGATGGCCATTACGCCTGGTCTTCGACAACCACTGGAGCCTTGAGCCTCAACCACATCTTTCCTGCCTCTTGTGCTCAGCCGTAGAGAGACTGTAACAGCTAACACAAATGGAGTCTTATTACATACTAGACATTGTTGTAATCCCCCCCAACAAACCTGCTGCATAAGTATTACTCTAGTATTTTTATTCCCATTTTACAGATAAAGAAACTGAGGCACGGAGAGGTTAAACAGTCCCGTGATCCACAGTGAACAAGCATTAGAGTGTGAACCCAGGAAGTCTGGCTGCAGCTCGTAACTCTTATACCACCACCAGAGATACAGCTTGCCAAATTAAGTCATTAGTTTTCATAAATCTCAGCCTCAGCCCTGCCTCTTCCCTCTGTGGAGAAGGCCCATTAGTCAAACTCTGACTCTCCTTTCAAAATGCAGATGTAATATATCTCCTCTTCAATCACTTTAGGCAGGCTTGAGAATTTTCCTCTATGCTACCATAAGTACCTCAGTAATTGTACTTAACACACAGCTGACAGGCATATTTATTTACCTGCTTCCACCATCAATCTGCGAGCCCTTCAAAGCCAGGGTTCAAATTTCTGTTAATCTTTATGCCTCCATTGCCCCTACTAAGTATCTGACACATAAGAGGCTCTTAGTCACTGATGTATGAATAAATGATTATGAGGAGTGCCATATAGTTCTGCTTGCCCCAAAATACGGTCCTCAGTGTCTCACCATGACAGCCACCATCTCTCCGTTAGAGGAGGTGCTGTGTAGATGAAGGCTGGCCTGGTGGCCAGAAGGCCACTGAAACACCAGCTTCGCTCCTGAAGAGCAAGCTTTGCCTTGCTGGGCTCTTAAATGTGAAATGTGATCCTTCCCTGAGGGAGAGTAGGGAGAATGTTAAGAAGACACATTAAGATATTATCAAATATTAATTTTGACAATTGGCCAGATATTCTATTAGGAAAGAAGGACCATTTCGGGGTGGGACAGGGATGGCTAAGTCTGATAAAGGGCCAAGGGCTGAGCATGGGGCCAACAGGTGCAGACCTGGATGAGGCTCTGTACTCAGTAGCCTGAAAACATCTCCAGACCTGTCTACTTGGCACAGTTCACACTTCCGCTACCTCACAAGTTTCACCAAAACAGGGGTGAAGCTCTGGTCTATCTGTGTCAATGTTCTTTAACAGTAAAAGATTGTTCGTGCTGGTTTCAGTCAGGCCACTAGTAGTACTACTTGAAGCAGTGGAAGGTAACTAATACATACGCATCAGAGTCGCTACATGATGAATTTTTAACATAAAGACATGTTTCTATTTGCAATGCCTGCGATCTTTATTACATTATCTCAAATCTCTCTAAGAACAAACCTGGGAATAAACAAACACATAAAATGAGAATAAACAGCGTTAATTCATTTTGAGGCTCTAGTTTGACCTTTGCTTTGGGTTTCTAGGTTTACTTGTGACTACATTTGTTAGGAAAGGTAGGATATCCTCACAGATATGAAAACAAGCCACTTTGAAAGAGAGTCAAAATCCCAGGAGCCGCTTGTCCACTCATTTGGAGGGATATAAAACCAATTTCACCCCACGATATTTCCAACATTCTAATTATAATACTGAGGTTTGGCTGTTTAGATGTTCATTTGACCATCACGGCAAGTTTTGGTTTGTGTTATAGTACTATTGCATTTTTAACAAAGGGTTCTTTTTTGAAGTTTTGCAAAGTTCTCATAGATATCTAGTGACTCCTTGTGGAGTTTTCTCTCTACATCTACCAATTCACTAAAAAGTTAAGAAATTGTAGACTCTCAGAATTGAAGGAGCTGCAGAAGTAAGTCTTTAATGCTAACTTCCATCCACTTAGCAATAACCATGGAAGGGGGTTGAAAATCTCAGGTGTCAAGAAGGCATCTTTTGGATTACTGCCTCCTCTCTTGCCCTCTAATGGTAAAACAGATTTATGAACCCTGTTGCAGTTTTCCTGGGGTTTTGCCACAGAGGTAACCATTTCCACAGGGCTCAAAATGGAAACAAAAAAGGAAGAGAAGGGAATTTCACATTGATCCAGGCAGGGGATTTCCAATGTGACTCATTCTGCAAGAGAACTAGATCCTCAAGACAATGGGTGGCCAAGCAATCAATGTTCCAAGGACAAGGATGAGTCTCTAAAAAACCCCAAATATCCCTTATGCCATTACTTTGTTTTAGATTAATAGTCAACAATCTCTTTAGTAGGCATTTGTCATTTGGGTCTTTTTTTAAAGGAATATAATGATTTTATTTCATTTCATTTTATTTTGCTTTTAATTTTTATTTAATCTTTATTGTATTTCTAAGCCTCTACCATTTAGCCCCCTTGTACACCCCTCCCCCATCAATCCCCACACTGTTGTCCATGTCCATGACCATGACCAGCTGTCATCCTGCTCTCCATCTATGAGTCTGTCCCCATGTTCCTTGTTAGTTCAGTTTGTTCGTTAGATTCCACATATAAGTGAAATCATATGGTATGTATCTTTCTCTGGCTGGCTTATTTCATTTAGCATAATGTTCTCTAGGTCCATCCATATTGTCGCAAAGGGTGAAATTTTCTTCTTTTTTATGGCCAGTAGTATTCTGTTGTGTAAATATCCCAGTTGTTTGATCTACTTATCTACTGATCGACAGTTGGGCTGCTTCCATGTCTTGGTTTTTGTAAATAATGCTGCAATGAACACAGGGGTGTTTGCTTATACGCTTTTGAATTATTGTTTTGGGTTTCTCCAGATATATTCCCAGAAGTAGGATTGCTGGGTCAAAAGGCAGATCCATTTTTAATTTTTTGAGGTATCTCTATACTGCTTTCCACAGGGGCTGTACCAATCTGTATTTCCACCAATAGTGCAAAAGCATTCCCCTTTTCCCACATCCTTGTCAGCACTTGTTGTTTATTGATTTATTGATGATAGCGATTCTGACAGGTATGAGATGATATCTCATTGTGGATTTAACTTCCATTTCTCTGATGGTTAGTGACACTGAGCATCTCTTCATATGTCTATGGGCCATCTGTATGGACTCTTTGGAAAAGTATCTATTCAGGTCCTTTGC
Organism: Glossophaga mutica; assembly: GCA_039655065.1. Lineage (NCBI taxonomy): Eukaryota > Metazoa > Chordata > Mammalia > Chiroptera > Phyllostomidae > Glossophaga > Glossophaga mutica. Next base: position 30,717,201 of record CM077308.1, read on the forward strand.
CCATTTTTTAATTGGGTTGATTGTTTCTTTGGTGTTCAGTTTTGTAAGTTCTTTTTTTAAGTATTTTTATTGATTGTGCTATTACAGTTTTCCCAATTTTTTCTCCTTTTATCCCCCTCTACCCTGCCCCCCAACCCTCCAATATTCCCCCCCTTAGTTCATGTCCATGGGTTGTACATATAAGTTCTTTGAGTCCTCTTTTCCTGTACCATTTTTTATCTCTCCCTGTCTATTTTATGCCTACTAATTATGCTTCTTCTTCCCTGTACCTTCCCCCCGCTATTCCACCCTTCCCACTCCCCACTGAAATCCCTCCATGTGATGTCCATTTCTCTGATCCTGTTCCTGTTCTAGTAGTTTGCTTAATTTTTATTTTCATTGATTTTCCTTTTCTTTTAGATTCATTTGTTGATAGCTGTGAATTTGTTGTCACTTTACTGTTCATATTTTTAACCTTCTTTTTCTTAGGTAAGTCCCTTTAACATTTCATATAATAAGGGCTTGGTGATGATGAACGCCTTTAACTTGGCCTTATCTGAGAAGCACTTTATCTGCCCTTCCATTCTAAATGAAAGCTTTGCTGGACAGAGTAATCTTGGATGTAGGTCCTTGTCTGTCATGACTTCAAATACTTCTTTCCAGCCCTTTCTTGCCTGCAAGGTTTCTTTTGAGAAATCAGCTGATAGCCTTATGGGAACTCCTTTGTAGGTCACTCTCTCCTTTCCTCTTGCTTCTTTTAGGATTCTGTCTTTGTCTTTAATCTTGGGTAAATTAATGATGATGTGCCTTGGTGTGTTACTCTTTGGGTCCAACTTCTTTGGGACTCCCTGGGCTTCCTGGAAGTCTATTTCCTTTGCAATATTGGGGAAGTTTTCCTTCATTATTTGTTCAAATGAATTTTCAATTTCTTACTGTTGTTCTCCTTCTGGCACCCCTATAATTTGAATATTGAAGCATTTCAGGTTGTCCCAGAGGTTTGTAAGTCTCTTTACTTTTTTGAATTCTTGTTTCTTCATTCTGTTCCCATTGGATGTTTATTTTTCCTTTTTGTTCCAAATTGTTGCTTTGAGTCTTGGTTTCCTTCCTGTCACTGTTGGTTCCCTGAATATTTTGCTTCATTTCATTTTGGGTATCTTTCATTTATTTTTTGTTTGTTTGTTTGTTTGTTTGTTTTTCAGTTTTCGACCAAGCTCAGTCAGATTTGTGAGCATTTTGATTACCAGGGCTTTAAATTCTCCATCAGATAGGTTGGCTATGTCCTCATCGTTTAGTTCCCTTTTGGAGGTCACGCTCTGTTCTTTCATTTGGGCCCTATTTCTTTGTCTTGGCACACCAGACTGGTTGTTCTGATTGATTTTTTCTTTAATTCCTTGGTTGTTGGAGTTCCATGCAGTTTGATTTTTCTGGCACTTCTGGTTGTTTATTGATTTTAGATTGGTTGCTATCCTCCTTTTGGTTGTGCAAGGAAGTGAAGGGTTTCTACCTACACCTCCATCTTGACTGGAACTCCGAGTTTTGTAAGTTCTTTAAAAATCTTGGATATTAACCCTTTATTGGATGTATCAGTGAATATGTTCTCCCATTCTATAGGTTGTCTTTTTATTTTGTGTCATTTAGGTCTTAAACCTACTTAGTATCTTGCCCCAAAAGTACTCTATTTGTGTTTAATGGAACTTTCCTCCACATTGTGTATAGTCTGTGTGGGGTGGTTAAACCAGTTGTCTACTTTCTACTCTCAAAGATCTGGTACAGTCACATGGTTATCAAAGACAACTAGACTGTTACCCCTGGACCCTGCATATTATGTAGTAAATGGAAAACCCAAGAAGCCCATTTGGGACTGTCATTACACAGTGATGCCCTACTAGACTCATCCAGCTACGAGGTCATCTCCTCACACTACAGCACTGTCAAGGATCTTGGCTACTTCCAAACCTGGTTTTATCATTTCTGGGCATCCCAGAATCCTTCTAATACAGTCTCCTTTTAAAAAACCAATTGTGGTGATGGTTGCACAACTCTGTGACTATCCTAAAAACCACTGAGTCATGTATTTGGTGGATAAATTATTTGGTACATGAATTATATCCCAATAAAGCTATTGCCCTGCCCCAAATAGTCAACCAGATTTGGTTTCCCTTACTTGGAATATAACAAGATCTAAAGGATACAATCCTCCTGTCAAAATACAAATAGCAAAGCTATAAAGGATTATACATTCTCACCTCTTTAACATTGAATTTACTAAGAACACGTAATGAGTACTAGTTTCGATGGGGGTTGAACAAGTCTAAAAATATATATACTAGTCCAAGAGGGCAGGCAACAGAGAGGCACTACATGGAGAGATTTTAAATGTTCACACTGGCACAAGGGCATTGAATAGTGGTGATAGTGGAGACAGAGGTGTGCAGGTATGTCGTGGTGGTCCATAAGGGGAGATAAAATTTTTTGTCACTTGTCCTAAGTTCATAGTTACTTGAAACCATAAACTAAGTACCACATTTATTACTCCCTTCTCACAAATGACTTATTACCCATCCCATTATTTCTAATAAAAAGTGTAGTATTTGAGGATAAAGAACACACATGTGGAAAACATATAATTGACCGTTAATACACATTCTGAACCCTGGCATAAAACCTTTTAGTGTTGTATTTTATTTATAATCCATAACAAACCTACACTTCAACTTAGAACAATTTAGTGGTTTTCTCAAGATTACCTTGCCAAGAAGTAAAAGAAATAAAATTCAAATTGATAAATTTAGGTCCATCTGAGTCCAAAAGCCACGCATTCTCTTCATGTCCCTTATAATATTGTTTCAGTGTCCTAAGATGAAATCTCTCAATCATAACTGAGGGCAACAAGAACTAGCTTACAGACACACACACACACACACACACACACACACACACACACACACGAGGTCTGTCTGAGAAAATTTCCAACCACTGTTAATGAAGAGAATGGTTTGTATGACATCGATGTAACCTGTCAGCCAAGGAGAGTGGGTTGGAATGTGCATGTGTGAAGCTGACTTCACTGTACTGGTCAGTGGGGGTGGTAGACACCCTTGAGTGAGCATGTATACTATGTGGCCATTGCATTAAAAATGACTGAGCAAGTAGAGCAATGAGTCTGCATTGAATTTTGCATTAAGCTTAAACATTCCTCCATGGAAACTGTCTGGATGATCCTGAAGGTCACAGCTATGGGCAACTGGTGATTGGCAGCTTCATCAGGACAATGCATCACATCTTGTGCATAATTTTTGGGTGAAACATCAAATCACTCAGGTGACTTAACCCTCCCTACAGCCCATATTTGGCACTATGTGACTTCTGGATTCTCCCCAAACTGAAATTCAGCTTGGAAAAGGAAGAGATTTCAGACTATCAATAAGATTCAGGAAAATATGATGGGGCAGCTGATGGCAATTGGGAGAACTGTGAGAGGTCCCAAGGTGCTACTCTGAAGGGGACTGAGGCATCATTGTCCTATGTACAATGTTTCTTGTATCTTGTTCAATAAAGGATTCTATTTTTCATGTTGCATGGCTGGGTACTTTCTGGACAGACCTTGTAATGTGTCTCTATGTACGAAGATGGCTTGCTCCAACCTTCCCTAAACTGGACCCTCACAATGGATGAAATCAATGTTCCCTGCCCTTGTACAGACTGTCCTGTAACCCAGGACATTTCAGTCTGTATTATATTGGTAGATCACTTCTTTTGACACTGAAGGAAAAATTACTTGAGTCTAAAACTGTATCTATTTGTCTTTAATATTCAGTCCCTATTAAACACCTGGAATATATTAAGTATCCAATAAGTGCCTATTGATGAATAAAGAAATCAATCATCCAGTAGTTTGGAAAATTAAAATGTCTTCCCCCAAAGTCTAATAAATTCAGTTTAGCATGTGATAGGATGTGCTGGTTAAATAAATAATCTGTTTAAGATATTATACCACAAATATAATAAAATTATATCATGAAATATATGAAAACCCCACTACATACAACCTAATTTGTCCTTGATGGAATAATGTTGGATATTATGATAGCTGAGGACACCACAGGCCCTCATTTGTTGTCATCAGAAGGCATGTTCCAACACTGTTTAGTACAGAGACCCAGTGAGCAGGGTATGGAATGCCAGGAAACTTATTATATAGTGATGTCACTGTTGTTATTCCAAATATTGATCCAACAATATTTCTAAATCTTGGTGGGGAGCTTATTTTGGAAGAAACTGTAGAAACTGTATTTCGTAAGTTTTCTGCATATCTTAATCTTCTGAGACTGTCACCCTGAGGCACTGACTTTGACAAGTATGTCATCAGTATTAACGATATCCTAAGCAAAAGCTCTTCTCGTGCTTGGCAGCTAAGCCAATGACCTCCTGTCTACATATTGCCAATTTACTTGTTTTGCAATACCTTTATCATCCATGTCCTAACTCTTGATCTGAGATCTTGATATTATATTTTGTCCCCTTATAGGGACTCTATCCCTGGCATTTGGGACTTCAGCAATCAGGAAGAGTTTTGGCTGTAGCATTCCTTAACTTTTAACATTCTCAACTGCCTGACGTGGGGACTCTACTTCATCTCTCAATGGACTTTTCTTTTCCTGGGCCACTCACTAGCTTCCTCCAGGGAAAGTGGAAGGGTAGAAGAATTAGACAGTCAAAGGTTTCATAGATTGTCACAGATTGTTACTCCTCTTTGCCATCACAAATGTCTGACAAGTCCTCCATAAAAGAAACCCAGGTGATTCTTGGCTAAATTGGAAAGACAGGCAATTACCAGTGCACTTTGCATGGGGGAAAACTGGGTGCTCGGCATTTCCTGAATTCAAACCCTTCTTTCTGTGGCTGCACAGACAAGACAGTTACCTTTTGTGTCAGTGTCACTATCTGTAGCATTGAACAGCTATCTCCTAAAAATGTAGATACCTAGATTGCCTTTTGTTTGTGAAGGGTTATAATAGAACTAGAAAAACCTCTCTATACTAGAGTGATGGTTCTCTCCTGTTTCACTGGAGGGGACACCAGGAAGTCTTGATGGTGTTTCAGTGTTTAGTGTGCACATATGTGTAATATCATGAGATATTTACATAGTACACTATGCCATATGAACTAGACATAATTTTTAGCAGAAAATATGACAATTATATGTCTGCCAAAAAGTCATAATCACGGGTGTCCTAGGGGTGGGAGTGGGGAAATTGAACAGTAAAGCAAGCATGGTTTTCCATTTCTCAGTTTTCCACATGTTGTTCCTTTTTCTTTTTTAAGACAAACTAAAGTATCAAGTATCAAGAAATATACATGGAAAAAATTTTAAAATATGAACTGATGCTTGCCTCAAAAAATAAAAAATCATTGCTCACTTTAGCGAGCAGAATTGCTCCCGCTTGGTTCAAGGAGCTCTTAATCTCCACACCGGGACAGTTGGACAACCACTGCACCCACATCCCAAGATCAGCCTCTAAAAGCAACCGTTCTCCCTACATTTTTTTCTTAAAATGAACTGCAATTTAAAATAAGATGGTTTTACTCGGATGGAGATTAATATGCTAATATTTCCAAAGAGAATGAATCCACAGTTTAACATAAATACATAACATGCACATTTCTCATTTTTAATAGCTTTTTAAATGTTGACATGGAACATTCACACTACACTCATTCATGGAAATGATGCCTAATTTGAAACACATTTTCCATTAGGGAGATGATTGTATATAGAAAAGGAAATAACTCTCTGAGCCCCTCTGTGTATATCGAAAGAGAAACCTGAAGCCATTATATAGTTTATGCTTAGATTTTGATTAAAAGATATCATAAAAATCCTATGAGAGCTCAGCCCAAGGAAAAGGATTTGATTTGAGCATATTGAAAAAAGATTGGTGCCCAAATACCAGCTTTAAATATCTTCTCTTACTCTACCATATAATAAACAATCCGCATGAATGTAAAAACCAGCAACTTCCCGAATAATGGTCACATCTGTTTTCCAGGCAAACTTAAATCTCCTATCTCTAAACTTAGCGAATAATTCATTTTAGAGCTGGAAGAGAATTTGGCCCGGTTCCCCCATATCATACTTGAGGAAATTGAGGCAGAGAGAGGCTTCTGCTTAGTAACTCCTACCCATGCTTCCAGTTTCAGCCTAAGATGAAGTCTCTGAAAGAGCCTTCACTGACTCCTGCCACCAACCAAAATATGAGCCCCCTTTTCTATACTCAAAAATGTCTCTGGGCTTCTCCTCCCTGGTACATGACATTACTTGTAACTACATAATTGTCATGACGTTTTGGTTTAGAGGTTGTTGTCACAAGCGAAAGCTCCAGAGCTCCACAAGCTGGACGCTCACTGGCCAGCACGTGCCAGGCACACAGAGGGTGCCCAGCAAAGAGTGAGCAAATCAATGTTTAAGCAACATGTAATGACACGGATCTATGCATTGCTTCATTTATAAAATGAGGGGTTAGACGAGATGATCTGTAAAATTTACACCAACTCAAAAAACAACAACAACAACAACAACAACTATGAATGCTTAAATCTAGCATTGTTTCCACTCTGCCACAAAGTCAGGTGAGACGTGTCTTGTTACTATTCACAGTTTCTGTTTGCCATTTGTGTGACTTTGGACAAATGTATTCTCTACACTGAAACTCAATTTCTTTGATGGAAAAAATAATAAAAAATCTCTCTTCTGAGACATTTTTCAATTAATATTTTTAATTGTAGGAAAATATATATGACACAAAATTCACCATTTTAACCACTGTTTTCGGCTCAGGGTCATTAAGCACACCCATGTTGCAGTCATCACCACCATCTAACTCCAGATATGTTTTAAACTTCCCAAGGTTTTATTTTTATGCTTCCGCTTTATCATCCTTCCTTCTCCCTCAAGCTTCGAATCCATTTGCCATTTCTCACCATCCATCACTCACCTTGTATAAATTGTCAGTTGTTATGCCTCAGGCCATTTATTGAGCTCACAAATCTTGTAAGTGGTTCTTCCGGTCCAGTCTGGACTCAGAAGACCTTAGCTGGGCTTGCTCATGAGTTTGCAGGCAAATCGGTCAGTTGATTGAAGTTTGGCTGGTCTTGGATGGTCTCACTCACATATCTACCAGTAGCTTGGCTATGGGCCAGTGTGAATGAGTCACATGATTGTCATTCTCCCAGTAGGATTATCAAAACCTTACTCATATTGTGGTGGTAGTAAAATCTCAAGAGTTCCAAGGAGTCAGGCCCCAATGCTTAACTGTTTTTCAAGCCCCTGTGTGTATCACATTTGCTCATGTCTGATTAATCAAATTCAAATGACCATAATCTGTGTGGCAGAAACTATTAAAGGACATGAATCAGGGAGTCTCAGACAAATTGTGGGACATTACTGCAAAAATACATTACATCCTTGTTAAACAGACTGTATTTCATACTCTTATCATTATGATCATTTCTTTCTAAACATTATCAAGTCTTTTTTTCTCATTTTCTCTCCAAAGTACTCAACTGAAAAAATATCCAAACTCTAGCCAAACCCCCAAATCTGCCTATTCTGCCCCATATGAGAGCAATTGTACATGACTGCAGAAAACCACCCAAACCTGCTGGATGCTCTCGTTCATAATTTGTGACTACAAATTTCACCTGGGCACTGAATATTACTTACCAGTTCCACTTATTTTTCTGAACAATTCATTTTGTTGTTTTCCTAGATGATAATCTTACTTCATAATATACATCACAAACACACACGATGAGAGAATATAAATCAAAGAATCACTCATCTTCCTAATAACAACTCTAACATCTTGTATCTGTTGGCAGATTCATTATCTACCTTCTAGATGCCTTTTAAATGGACTTCCCCAGACTCAGTCTCTCTCATATTGGCTACTCTTCATACATCCAGTCACCGACCTAGCATCGCGCTTAGATCTCTGCCAGGCAGATCAAACATAACAGGCCCAGACAGACACTTTGTTCTGTTTGTGTCTTCACTGCCGCCCTCCAACACACACACCTCCTCTCTTCCCCAGTTTTTCTTTATTTATAATGGCCCTTAATATTGCCCAAGGCATTAATTGGAATTGATTCTTATTTCTCACTACCCCTTCACAAATCCATGATCAAGCCCTGTTAGATACCAAAAATATATATCAAACCCACATGTCTTTTTAATATCTCTGCTTCTACCACCTCCACCAGGCTATCATCATCCCTCATCACTTGCAATATCTTCCTAACTGCTTCCCTGCTTCTACTCTTAAATGTTTCAGTCTCTTCTTTGCACAGCTGCCAGAATCTTTGAAGAACAGAAATGATCATATTACTTCTCCGCTTAAAACCCTCTAACAGCTTTCCATGGCACATAGATTTCAATCCAAATTTCATATGGTTGTCTGCAAGACCCAGATGTGCTTCCTGCCTATGGCTCTCCAACCTCACCTCCCATTGCTCTGCTCCTTCTTATGCCTCAGCCACTCTGACCTGCACTCCACTGCTCGATCACACCAGGCCTGCTGCTGCCTCGTGGCTTTGGTCCTCACTATTTCCTCTACCTGGGATGTTGCTGGTCATATGGTGAGGCAGGGCTGTAGGCCAGGCCTCACCTCAGATGTCACCTGGCCACCGCTTCTAATGCTGCTTCTCCTCCTACTCTCACACACAGTGCAGACACACCTCTGCTCACTTCCCATCACTTTATCCTGCTTTTTCCTGATAGCATTGGTGTTACTTGGGCTTGCTTCTTTATGTGTCTGTTCCACTAGAATGTGAATCCACAAGTGGCAAGAACTTATCTTGTTCACTACTTTATTCCCCATTTACAGCACAAAGCCTGAAAAACAGTAGGTATTCAAGAAATACTTCCCTAATGAAGGGAATAACTAAGTCTTTTCTATTGCATGGCTTCTGTGGGAAAATTTTTTAAATGCATTTGAAACACTCTGGTTAATATTAGTTGGTGTGTAAATGTTGTTCTTAAAAACACAAATATGGTTTTCCAACTTGTATCCTAGGCACCTAGCAGTTTCTATAAATAGTATGCACATAATACTTCTTTTTGTATCAAATCAATGATTCCACAATAAATAGCACTAACTTTGGTTAGAACAGACTCCATAGAATGTTTCAGTCAAGGCTTCTTTTGGGTGGCAAGTAACAGCAATCCACTTACACTAACTTATGTACAATAAAGAATCAACAAAAGGACCCAAACGTCACCTTACAGATGTGCAGAAAGGACAGCCATACCTCTCAGGGACTTAAAGCCAGGAGCTAAAAATTCATCACATTCTGTGGCTGTTTCCCTTCAGGGAGCATGGCAGTGTCGCCTGCGTCACTCTCTCTCTCTCTCTCTCTCTCTCTCTCTCTCTCTCTCTCTCTGCGTATCAGATCTGTCTAGCGTTTCAAGCAGCAGCTATCCCAACTCTGGCTTTATATCACTTCATAGTCCTCACGAGCCAAAGAGAGTGAAGCAGTGTCTGAGAATTAAATTTCCAAGTCCCAGTGCAGAAAATATGATTAAATACTTACCTCTACGCAAACACGTGTAACAAGGAGTTGTGGTCACATATTATCAGGTGACTTTGAAGATCCACACCTCTGTGTATACTTGTGTATGGAAGGGAAGGGACAATAGAGTTCTAAGAAAAAGTGGAGAAATAAAGGAATGAACGAATACTCTATAATACACCTACCTCTCAAAGCCCATAAGTTCAGCTTACAGAGAAGTGGAGAATCCTTTTTCAATGGCAGCGCTAGTCTCTGGTTTACATGGAGTGAGAACACTTGGCTCAGACACGTGTGGAAATTTTACCTTAGTTTCAATTCCTAGTGGGAATTCGCACTCCAGAGGCCATAGGGCAAGCCAGTGTCCAATGGGAGTAAATCATAAGTCAGATACACAAAGCACTCGCAAGATGGGGACGAGAAGTCTTGTCTGATCATGTCAAAGGAACAAATGTAATTGGCATCTGGATAAGGACACATGTGTCCCCAGGAAGAACCATTTTGAAGCAAGTTACTGAGTAGAGATTGAAACTGAGATGCAAAGAAACATGGCTTTTGTCTTTGACCTCCAAAGACGCTTGATTTAGTAACAGCATAGAAAAGCAGAATGATCTGATTCCTGGAGTTGCTCAGCACAGGCATTGCAGTAGAGTCATGCAAGAAAAGGAAAGGGGATTTATTTTAATCCGTTTCGCCTTAGCCCTCTACAGGCCAGCCTACAGGTTTCTCATGCATGAGAAGGAAGTGTTTATTGAATTTTAGGACATAATTCTTCTGCCTGCCACCTTCCACTCTGTGCCTCTCTTATGAAGAATGAAAATTTGAATTAAGAGATAGGTAAGAGTGGGAGAAAAGTGACAATTGAACTGACTTCTCTGAACATGAAAAAAGTCAGAAAGGCAAAGATAAGGCTATGTGACTGAATGCTGTCTTGTATTGTGAACAGTTCAGATGAAAAGAAAAATGTTTGTTATGCTTCTTAAGTCCAGCTTCATTTCAACAACAACCAGAGAAAAGTACAGTAGTCTCCCTTTATCCTTTGGGGATATATTTCAAGCCCCCAGTAGATGTGTGAAATCATGGATAATACCAAACCCTATATACACTATGTTTTTCCTATACATATATACCTATAATAAAGTTAAATTTGTAAATTAGCACATTGAGAGGTGAATAAGTAATAATAAAACAATTATAACAATACACCGTATTAAGTTATATGAATGTTCTCTCTCTCTCTCAAAACACCTTACTATACCGTACTCACCCTTCTTCTTGTGGTGATGTGAGACAACAAAATGCCAAACTTGGTTTTGAATCTGTGGAACCATCCCTTACTCGCAGTAAATGGCTTGTCTCAAGGGATCCCTTGCTGAAGTCTTCACACAGGCTCAATGCTTTCTGGTGCAACCCACTCCTGTCAATCATAAAACATTTTCTGCTAATCTTGCATTCACAAATGTAATGCCTTTTCTATCTTAATTAAGGCATTCATCACTCACTCTGGACATAACTTTTGCAGTTTGAAGTACAATAGCAAAACTAGTATGGTTTTTTTTTTTTTTTTTGCCTTCTTCACAATTTCATGGACAGATTTATTCTTACCACGGACCTTTGCAACTGCAGCACACAGTTTTTTTCTTTCCTTATTAAGTCCAGGCCTTTTACCTTTTCACTTAAAGGCAGCACTTTACGGCTTCTTTTTGGCATATCCGAATTGCCAGCATCGCTACTATTGTACCTGGGGGTCATTATTAAGTAAAATAAGGGTGACCTGAACACACACACTCTGATACCTCAAGAGTCCCTGGCTACTAAGTGACTAAGGAGCAGGCAGCATGTGCCACGAGGACAGGAGATTCACGTCCCAGGGGAGACAATGTGAGATTCCAGCATGCTCCTCAGAACAGCGTGCCATTTAAGGTTAATGAATTGTTTATTCCTGGAATTTTCCGTTCAATATTTTTCAACTATGGTTGACCATAGGCAAGTAAAACTGCAGAAAGCAAATCCCTGGAGAGGGGAGACTACTGTAATTGAGAAAGTATAACTGTTGGATATACTAAGGCTATTTTTTTCTCTGAGCAAGTAAAATAGTTATACTCTGAATACAGTATTTACCACTTCTTCCTCGGACTTCAAAAATTTTTTTATAACCTTTCATTAATAGGTGGGCTTGTGGACCAGGACAAAAATACGAGACAGAGAGCAGACTACTGTCACTGTCTGTTGTGCTGTCTAGCCAAACTCATTGGCCTTAACCATGCTAGCCATTTTGAAGGGTCCATATATTAGCTGTTTGCTAGTGGGTATATATTCACTTATTCGTATATTCTTACATTTCTTTATACATTTATTTTCCCCAAAAGATGTTTTTTAGAACCTTTAAATTCTAGTTTCTGTTCTGGACATTCAGGCTATAATAAAGCAAAAAAAGAAAAATAAATTAATAAGAAGGAGGAGAAGAAGAAGAAGTAGGTGGAGGAGGAGGAGAAAAATGAGTTAGGACTTTGTAGAGTATTTTGTTGAGCACTTACTTTGTGCAGTAGTTAAGTTTGCATGTCAACATGTCTAGGCTATGAGGTCCAGCTGTTTGGTCAAACACTGGTCTGGTTGTTGCTGGGAAGGTATTCTGTAGCTATGATTTCATATTTATAATTAGTTGACTTCAAGTAAAGGAGATTACCTTTGATAATGTGAGCAGGACTCATCCAATTGTTGAAGACTGTAAGAGCAAAAACGGAGGTTCACTGACAAAGAAGAAATTCTACCTCAAGACTGCAATGTGGATGTCCTGGTACCTTGAATTTCCAGTGTACCAGATTGACCTATGAATTTGTGACTGAAGGCTGCGACATCAGCTAACTCTTCCTGAGTTTCCAGTCTGCTGTCCTGCCTGACAGATCATGAATTTACCAGTTTCCAAAATCATGTGAGTCAATTCCTTAAAATTTCTCACTCTCCCTTGTTCTGTCTCTCTCTTCCTCATATAAGTCACTTTCTTAAGGCTTTATATTTATGTAATATCTCACTTAATCTTTGTAGCCAGAGGCAGATCTAGACACAATATTAGGAGGTCTGAAAGTAATCAATTATAGTCAATTAGGAGGCCTTTCTTAAGAAAAACAATACAAAACTACAAATACAAAATTTAGATACTAAATTTGAAGAAAATCTGTATAAATGATGCTTTGAAACTTACTCTTTACTAGTGTTAGAGTAAATCCACCTCTCTTTATAACAAACTGTCACATAATTAACATTATGTTAATGTTTCCCAGCTGATATATGAGGGAAACAAGATTTAGAAGAGTGACTTGCCCTATGTCTTCAATCTCAGGATAGAGCAATGTAAAAAATTCTAGGATAAATCATAAATTGTCCTTGAGTTTTAAGTTTTTTCATGGTAAGTATACTAGGTAAAATTTCAAACAGGAAATTTCTATTTTTCATTGAAGAGGGAAAAATGTGAGAGATCTGTGCCTTCGAGTGTGATAAGTCTTTTTAATTTCTAGCTTCAAAATGTACCACCACAACCCCTGGCGAGACACAGAGCATGGAGAAAGAATGCCAATGAACTCAGCCTTGAAACCCACATGGTGTTGGCACATTAGGATTTGTGGGCACAAAGTGATAATAGAGCATTTTTTTTTTAAACAGCAGAAGCAAAATGGATTGGTGTTAGTACTTGGAGGAATGAAAGTACATTTCTTTTTCTCTAATTTTTCATCCCCAACCAAATGTTTTATATTATATTCAAGATATTTGGCTTCAAAATAAATGCTATTGTACCTACAATAAGCTTTAAATAAATCTTAATATTTTGCCATATTTGCTCTGAAATTTTAAAGTAATACATTTCAGATAGAAGTTAAACTACTATTGTATCCCCTCCTCAGTCACATTTTTCTTTACCTCAATAACTGTTTGTTGAATAAATGAACAAAGGAACTAATGAACAAATACCCTTGCAATGTCTCCCCACCCGCTTCCTTCTCAACAAAGCCATAAGTGCCCTCATCCTCTGCTGAAACACCAACAGATGAACACACCTGCAGACCGGAGTGAAGAAACTCAAGGTGGATGTTCTAATCCACCCACAATGTCAAAGAACATTATTGGGAAATACATTCATTTATTATAAGCCCTATTGAAAAAACTCAAATCAACTCAGACTTTGCTCTATTTCTTAATCAATCCATGACCACTTTGCAGGCACTAAGGGCATCTGTCTTTTGTTGTTTTTTTTTTTTTAATCCTCACCTGGAATATGTTTATTGGTTTAGAGAGGGGGAAGGTGGGGAAAGAAAGAGAGAGAGAGAAGTTGAGAGAGAGAGAGAGAAAAGTGTCAATCTGTTTCCTCCATTACCAACCCAACCAAAATAGAACCTGCAACCTAGGTATGTAGCCTGCCTGGGAATCGAACCTATAGCCTTTTGGTGTATAGAACAACATACTGAGACACCTGCCCAGAATAAATGCATCTATCTTTTAAAAGTTGCTAGTAGAATTTCCCCACATCCCTTTTTAGAATCAAAGAATCATTTCTCTTTAACTTCTAGTGAGATCTATAGGGTGAAATGAGGACTAATACCACTAAAGTTTATAAAAAATCAGCATCCATATGTGAAAGTCACTTTTAGCATGAAAGACATGATATTTAAACTCTGTTGGAAAGCAGAAGATGACATAGACATGGGTAACAGAATCACATCAAAGTCTTGTGACCTACAACATCTGAAGCGCTCCTGTCTTTGAGTTAGGCTCCAGCTTTCAAGTTCGTGGAAGAATTGCCTGCGATCACTGTCTGGCCCTGAACACTGAAGAGACACAGGAAAGAGCTGTTCTCACCTCACCAGGGTTCAGAATTCTTCTGTTCAGTGAAGGGAAGCAGAATTCTGGTCTACAGCTAAAAAGAGACATTTATTAAATTAAATGTCAATAATAGTCAATAACTCAACTTTGAGGCAGGCAAACCTGGTTTAATATCCCAGCTTTTCACTTGAGTAGCTTGACGAAGCCTGAGCAAGTGACAACTTCTCTATAACTTAGTTTCTTTATCTGTGATATGGAGCTAATGATAGTAATGATCTCATTAGGCTAACATTTAATTAGACATTGCATCTAAAGTTCTTTGCACTATGCATGACATGTAGCAGGTGTACACCAAAGGTACATAGCTTTAATTAGTGTTTTTAAGAACCAATAATGCATCTGCCTCTCCACCTCCTTTCTCCTCTGACAAGCATCTGATCAGTCCTTTCCTGACAATTTTGGAAGTACAACCAAGAGAAGCAGACTCTCTTTAAGTAATTTCTTCCAAAGATATAAAATATAGGAGCTGACTTCTTGGGAGGCTATAATTATCAAGATGAATAAAATGCTAATGTTCAGTGGGAAGGAAGTAAAACATCCACATGCAAACGGAAATTGATATGAGAAGAGTATCCTAATGGCATTTGAATTTCAGTTGGTTTTGTGATACAACAACATCCCTGCATTCTGTAAGGTCTTCAAGTTCTAGGGCACATCCCAGTAACCCTCCAATACATTGCCCTTTATCGTTAAACTGGTTGGGGTTTTTATCTTTTCCTAACAATGGGAGTGTATTACATATATTATCTCATTTACTTTTCAATAATGCCAAGAGATAAATATTATTATCCATATTTTCCAGATAAGGAAACTGAGGTTCAAAACAGGTAAGTGGCTGCCCAAGGCCGAACCACTAATAAATTATAGAATCAGAATAGGATGTGATCCCTCTGCCTCCAAGCTTTTATTCCTGACCCTCTCTTCCATCCATCAGGTTTTGGCTTTTTCCTACTATTCTCTTTCTCTTGACCTAGCTTCTCTTGGTCTTTCAGGTGCCAGTCTATGATTCCTTCAGGAAGCTTCCCTTGACTCCAAGGACTAGGTGAGTGTTCCCATTGCATGATCCATAGCTTCCAGGCTTCTCCTTATCATAACCTGTATCACTCTGTACCAGAATGTCTTCCCTTCCCTCTGCATGCTCCTCTGTGCTATAAACTCTCTAAAGATAGGAGGGGCCTCTTTTCCATCTTTGCATCTCACATCAGGCTCAGCCCCAGGCATAAAGTAGGCCCTGTATATACATGTGTGTTGAAGTGAATGAAAAAGAAAATATTTAGAAGAGGATTAAGGAGAGTTCTCTGTGTGCCCAAACTCACACACCTAAAGGAGTCACCCATGTCTTCATACAGAAGATCAGCTCATCAGTCAGACCATCTTTTCCTGGGCTTGATGCTCCTATCTCATAAAATGATACAAATTTTCTTTTGGCATAGCTGTGCCCTCTTTGGCACCCCCAAACCACCACCCCCATTCCCTGCAGCTCTGCAGATCTGCTCTAACTGGAAGGTGAACGTGAAATAACAAATAAAGACAATTAAGCACACGGAGCCGTCTCATGACGGTTCTGCAGCACGGAAAAAATGTGTCTTGGGCTAATCATGTTCGCAGAACTTCTGGTTTAAATTCAGTTATGCTGTCCTTGTGATCTCCAGGAATAGAAGCTATGGTTCTTCATTAAATTTTACTTCGGGATGTAAAAAATTATCTGGCTTTTGTATTTTTTGACATGCAAGAAAATATATGTATGAACATGGTACGCAACAGAAGATGTATACTTTGAAAAAATAATTACAATCTAAAATAATTATAATATTATCAAAGATCCTTCAAAATTAAATCAATCATAATGAAGAATGTTGGAAGAACAATATTTAAGAAGATAAATTTGTAATGAGCATAGTCTGCAGCTAATTAAAATTTTCTCCACAGAAAAATCTGTTTGAGTCGGTGAACCTCATTTCTCAGCTTGAGAGAGAAGACAGTGTGTCTTTTTGTAGAGACCATACTGAAATGTTTTTGAATTATTAGGGCTTCTGATAAAGTGCAGGTCTATTTTGGACAGGTGCACTCTTCTGAAGCTGTGAGTCTGTCACCAGCCTCATTAAATAACATAGTGAAAGATCAAATCCTCAGGCAGGTTGGGACCAGAAGATTTCAAACAGCTGCTGAGCAGTGATGGGCCTGCTTTGTTGCCAACAGCCCTCCAAGTTGTGCTTTGAAAGCATTGTCTCCTGAGCCAATGGAAGGATGGGGACAAGAGTTCTGCACACTGTAGAGGACAGAGCAAGCCAAAAGATCCATAGTGTGAGTGCTTTCAGAATAGTGCAGTTTAGCTGGTAATGCAAGAGATGTTGCCTTTCTTCTTACAGGGTGGGGGGGCGGGGTGGTGAGAGACTGGAAGAAGTCACAGAAGCACAGACGTTAACATAAGTAAAGCAAAACTCTCATAATATAAAGAATTGAGTTCGAGGGAAGGAACATATTCTTCAATCACTGTCAAAACTATTCTCTACAGGAACCTGAGGTCCTCAAACCTGTAAGACTTCTTGTATTTAAAACCTTCCACAAGCTATGTTCACCTTCCATGAATCTTTTTTCACTGAAAGTTGCTATTTTTAGATTTTGGTATGATGGAAGAATCTGTTCTGCTGTAGCTCTTCATCTGCTGATTATAATAAGGAAAGGGTTAGTTGTTTCAAAAATACAATTTATCATAAAATGTGCTAACTCAAAGAGATAAGTTAGATTGATGTTTGTATTTATTGCCATGAAGATGAAAAGAGTTACTTGGAAATCAGCTGCAAACCTGCTCCAATTAGAATGCAAGTGAAAATCAATAATTCATTCTCATACATCTTCCTGCACTTTGCTGGCAATTGCAGACAAAATTAACAGCTATCCTGACAGCCAGAAAGAATGACCACCACGGTTCCCCAGGAGGCTACACCGTTTCAGTCCCAGGGACACAGTCTCTGCATTTTCCACACCTTCACTCTGGCTACTTATGAGTCAGCTATTTCCTGTGACTTAGCTTTATCTAGAGTCAGGCCGATTATTATTTTTACCTAATCAAAAGTTTCTATTTGTGAGGAACAGCCATTTCTCGGGGGTGCCAGGACCAAAACAATAAAATTAAATGAGTCAACAATACTTCTGAGCTGTAAGAAGAAGCATCTATGTTTTACGAGGTCTGTGGGCTGTAAGTGAGGGGTCATCAGGTGTCATAAGCAGAGATCACTAGATCTCCTAGAACATAAAGTCATTAAAGCTAATCTAGATAGAGCGTGGAATTAGATCACAGGAAGGAATCTCACAAGCACCTAAGGAGAAAAAAAAAAACGGAGCAGATGTGTGCGTATGAGTGACTAAAATGTCGGAAACTGCTCTCTCTCTTTCTGGTGTGGTCATCTCACAGAAAGAGAACAGACTCGTCTCTAAACTTTAGTTCAGATGTTGAAAGTCATAATATCATACACACCAAGAGACTACGAAAAGATTTATTATGCACATAATAAGTCTTTCTGGGGAGTGTAGGGCAAGGTCTCAAGCAATTCAAAATGGCTTGAGAAAGCAGGGCTGGGCAAAGGGTTTTGGGGTTGCCTGCCGTTAGGGGTCGGGACAGGAGTGAGGAATCTCAAACGGGGTCTATTTAGCATAGTTTAAACTTCCCACTAGTGCCAGGGTGGGGAGCACCCGGGCTTTCTTACCAGTGTGCCTTGATGTGGGGCAGAAGAGAAGAGGGGCCCCAGGGTGCTTGAAAGCGGTCAGCAGTCCAACAGTAAAAATGTGGTCAAACTCATCATTACACTCTCCCTCTCCACTGGGCCCACATATTCTGTGACCTCAGGTTCTCTCCTTTATCTTCTTGGAGGAACTGCTCCCTCTTTGAGTCTCTTGTTTTCTGTGTGTCTCTCAGGGCTGTCAGGTATGGCAAAAACTGTATAACCATAATGCTCTGCGACCCCTGTTAATATGAGTCCCATCACCATGTACATGACTAAACCTCTGTATCTAAATTCAGAGGGTGAGAAGAAGAAAGGAAGACAGGGAAATAACAAGACAAAGAGAGAGGGAATGAATCCTGTCTTTGGATTTCCCCCCGGGGGAGGTGTCCACTTTGGCCCATTCAATTCTGTTTGCTAAGAGAAAGTCATATGGTCCAAATATGGCCATTCAAGTGCCCTCTGTCTGAAGGGCATGTGGCTGGGGTAAATTTCAATGAAAAGAAAGCTAACTCACGAGTGCTTCAGAATATCTTGGTGGTTTCCTTTAACCAAGCCCATACTTTGCAAAGAAACCCTGTAATAATCCTTTTCATTTATTTTGTTTATGCTGCTTCCTGATGCAAACCTGACTCTGTATATACATATAAACACACATGTTAAATATACACATATATTTAAAGCAATGAATAGAAACATCTGGAAATTATGGCTTAAATAAAAGCAAATGCTAATTTGCTTGTCCACTTGTCCACATTGTGTGGGATAAGCTCAAAAATTTACACTGGTTATTTCACAATTAAGAAATACTTTCACTGGTAATATATCCAAAGAAACCCAAAACACTAATTTGAAAGAACATAAGCACCCCTGTGATCGTTGCAGCATTATTTACAATAGCCAAGATATGGAAACAGCTCAAGTGTCCATCAGTAGATGAGTGGATAAAACAATTATGGGACATTTACACAATAGAATAATACTCAGCCATAAAAAAGAAGTTTTATGCTTTGCAACAGCATGGATGGACCTGGAGAATACTCTGCTAAGTGGAATAAGCTAGTCCGAGAAAGACAAATACCATATGATTTCACTCCTATGTGGAATCTAATGAACAAACTGAACTAACAAGCAAAATAGAGACAGACTCAGAGACAGAGAGCAGACTGACAACCATGTGAGGGGAGAGGGTGGAGGGATCAAGCAAAAAGGAAAAGGGACTCATGGACATGGACAACAGTGTGGGGGTTGTTGGGGGAGAGGGGTATAAGGGGGCTAAATGGTAATAGAAAAAATACAATAGAAATGGCCAAAAAAATACTTTCCATTTATAACAAAGCCAAATAGTAAATCTCTCCATAGTTAGCCCTGACATCTTAAAAGATTAAACTCTAGTATATAATGTATGTATCTTTGTGTTCATCAGAAACACTATTCTGAATATTAAAAATGCTCAGGTGCTTAAATATTTACTTTATCTCAGTATATTACCATGTACAGTCAATCTGATTTATAGAATTTCTACTTTTTTATTAAATACTTTCCCCATAAATTCAGAGAAGAGACATAATGTTGAATTTTATTATCACTGACACTGTCAGCAGACCTAGAGTCATACAGAAATGAAAAGACAAGAAATCAAAGAAAATTGCTGTCATATCCAGGCTCAGGAATGGACCTCGGGAACACTGTGAATTTGACAAGATCCTCTGAGCTCAGACTTAACCACCTTCCCATGATGTGCCTAATATCCTGTTTTCCTCTTTTCCTTTTCTCAAAACTTAACTCTCAAACCTTACATTCTCATTCAGATTTTATTAACAGATAAAACTTGAAATTCTATCTTAAGCAATGTATTCTAATACTCTCGTCTATGTCCTTGAGTCCTCTTTATAATAAGGGCCCATCAAAGACCCACAAGAATCTCGTCACATATCACTGAATTTTCAAGTCATAGCACCATGTTATACTAATAACCCTTGTTTATTTAGTACTTCACTGTACACCAGTCTCCAGCCTAAATCATCGACACAGCCTCCCCTATTTCATCTTTACAACCACTCTCATATGGATACTCCAATCATCCCTGCTTCATAGATGAAGTTTCTGAGGCACCAAAGAGGTGTTTTGCTCAAGTTCTGTAGCTTTTAACCGAGCCAGCTGAAGGAGTGTGGGTCTGCTTAACATCAGAGATGGCGCACCTAAGTCCTGGGTTGTCTCAGGGTCCTCGGAAGGTGTCCAATGCAGGTATATTTAATACACAGATTTTAACATCAATTACCAGTTCATCCTGATTTAAAAAACAAAAACAAAATCTGTGGAAACTCTTAGCTAGAAAATGTTCTCTGTGTCAACAGGACCTGGATTTCTCCCCCTTACTCCTGTTGTTTTTGCAAAGCATGAAAGTACCTTGTGAGCCAAAGGACTAATTGTGACAGTTCTCTTATCATCGTTTTAGAGGCAATGCCATTCACATCAAGCAGGTTTGAAAAATGCCTGAACTTTAAACTGTCTGTCTTAATCAAACCTTTCTTTTAAATATACACTCTTTTTCAGTATTTAAAGAGCACATATTGCTGTAGTTCTTGAGCTTATCAAAAGGTCAGACCAAGATAAATTGTAGGTGGAACAGGGGAGAAATGGCAAGGGAGAGGAGCAGGGATTTGAAGCAGAGGGAAATAGCAGACCCAGCGGGAAGGCATTTGGATCAGTGGGGGACAGACAGGGCTGATGAATGGAAGGAAGAAAGCAATCTAATGTCCATAAATGACCATGTTTGTGGGACTGAAAAGGGCAGGTCCAAAGCACAGTCCCTCCAAGGAAGGCTTTCATAAAGTTTAGGAAAAGAGCCTGCCTAAAAAGAGTCTGAGTCCTCGGCAGAAGCCCTATCTGTCACTTAATGTCTTGCCTGGGGGGACCACACTGAGCCAGGATGAGAGGCTTGGTATAAAAGGCCACAGAGGCCAGGAAGCAGCAGCCTCAACATCAGGATATTTCTCTTGTTTTATCTTTCTTGGCTATCTTTTATATTATTTGTTTGTTTCTCTTTATCTCCTAGAGCACCCCTGCAAAAGGTGAATAGTTGGCAGTTTCCAGATATCCCATCTGCTTGCTCCCCATTCTACCAAATGTTTATCATCTTTAGGAGCTAATTAGATTTTGCAGGCTCAGATTTAGAGTAGAAAATTCCTCACCAATACTATTGTGAGGGGTTGAAGCAAGATTCCTCTTTTTCCCTCACCTCATAATCCAATCCATCAGGAAATCTGTCAGCATTTCCTTTGGAATATGCTGGAACTCTAGCAGCTTCTCATCTTTATGATGGCTGCTGTCTTAGCCCAAGGCCCGTGATCTGTCAGCTGGACCCCGAAGTAACCTAACCGGTCTCTTGCCTCTATTTGTGCTTCCCCTACAATTTATCCTCCACAAGGGAGCCTCAAAACTTACTCTGAAATTTAAGACACACCATATCACTTCTCACTTAAAATCTTATAATGAGTTTTCCACAGCACTTACCAAACTACGCATGCATGCCCTGATCCCCATGAACTCCTCCAGCTGCATTTCATCCCATGCTCCGAGTTCCCACTGAGCCCCAGGAGCATGGGCCAGGCTCATTCCCATGATGTAGAGGGACACTTGCCTTTCCTCCTGCCTGAAGTTCCCTTCTTCCAGATATGTGCATGACTGGTTCTTTCAGATTTCCAAGGCCAAGATCAAACATCATCCCCAACAGTGAATTTGATTGGTAACTACTCAGATCCCCATTACGATGCTGATGGACCCATCCCCAGCTGTCCGATGTATTGGTTGTTAACAGCTCACAGCTGCCAGCCTTTGCTAAGAATTGTCCTCTAGGCTGAGGTTGTATTCTCCCCACCAGGGTTTGCACCAAAGCCAATGACCGACTGACTGACTGACTGATTGGGAGATACAAAGGGACAGCCCTCTCACCTCAAGATGGTACCAACTACCAGCTGTGTGGTGTAATTAATGTTCTAGAGCTCCTGGTGGGGCCAGGCTTAAGGAACTCACAGCTGAGATCCCATCCCTGTTTCGCTTTCTTTCCCCTGCCCTCTTCTTTGTCTAGCTCCCCTTCACCTGAAAGCATAATGTAAATAAACCACTCAGGAATCCCCACCTCAGGCTCTGCTTCTGAAAAACCCTACTTAAGATTCCTCCTCAGAGAGGCTTTCTTGAGACGGCATCTAAGGTAGAGCTCCACCCTCCCACCATCCTTCTCTAACTCATTACCCTCTTTTGTTTTTGCCCTAACACCACCATTTTGAATTATCTTTTTTTATACTTTTCTTCATTCTATTAATTTTCATTAAAAATATAAGGATTTTTTTAATTTTTTTATTTTTTGTTAACTACATTGGGTGACATTGGTTAAGAAAATCATAGTGGTTTCCAATGCACATTTCTGTGGTACCCGCCGAGCTGTACCCTGCAGGGCGCCCACCACCCA
Organism: Glossophaga mutica; assembly: GCA_039655065.1. Classification (NCBI taxonomy): domain Eukaryota; kingdom Metazoa; phylum Chordata; class Mammalia; order Chiroptera; family Phyllostomidae; genus Glossophaga; species Glossophaga mutica. The sequence goes on from CM077308.1 coordinate 30,739,815, forward strand.
AAGTCTGATCATCTTGTGTCACCACAGATTTGGCCCCTTTACCCTTTACCTTTGCCCACCCCTCTCCCTCTGGTAACCACCATACTCTTGTCTGTGTCTGAGTTTCAGTTTTATCTTCTTTATTTATTTACTTTTTAAAAATCTGTCTCCTGGACATGTAGTACATTCAATGACATACCTACCTCTATTTCGAAAGGTACCTGCCTATGTGCGGTGACACAGTCAATGTTTGTGCAATGAACGGAGTGCAGGCTTTCAACTTGCATTCCACGGATGGAGCCAAGCGGGGGTGGGGTTGAGGGTGGGAGGTGGGCGTGGGTAGGGCAAGGGGAAGTGGTGGCGGGAAATGGAGACAACAATATTCGAACATCAATTAAAAAAAAGTAAAAAATAAAATAAAATAAACTTGGATGAGGAAGGACATGCTTTCTCTCTCCGAACTGCTCTCTCTCTCTCAAGCCCGGCCTCCAAGGTGAGCGAATGTTTGTGAGCACAGCTGCAGGTTGAGGAGAAAAGGTGATCTCTGCCTCCAAAGGAACATAGGCTAAGAGCAGGGTGGGTCAGTATCCCTAGATCTTGGCAAGAAATTAGACCTGCAATGACTGTGGAACATCCTACAAGAGATGCCTAAGGAATTCCCAAGTCAGACAGCCCCAGAAACTGTCAGTCCAGATTATTTCCAAGTGTGAGCCTGAGGGCCAATTGGCCTGGAGATCTTTTGTTTAGCTCACATTATTAAGTTGTTATCATGTTTGCTGACAAGGAAGAAAAACAGTTGTAAGATGTCACAGAAATACCTGGGTTTGCAACCTCTGTTGAACAACAGTGACATTATTTTCATATAGCTACAGGCAACTGGGCCTAAGGAGTTGCTGCCCCTTTGGGGCTGGGTGTGAGTGTTCCGGGTTAACCACATCTCTACTAGCTTTCTTCCTTTGTTTGCATAGTGTGCTCGGTCCCTGTAAACCCTTGAGTTTCTAATCCCAGAAGCGACTCGTTGAAAAACTCTGTACTGAATTCTTCTGTAAATTTGAATCCTGTCCTTGATAAAGCTGTATAGAATCTTCAGTTTGTCTTGAGCTGTGCTGTAACTAAAGGAAAGATTAGAGTGGATGCTAGAACAAAGGGACAGCCTGAGAGTTCGACACCCAGCCGGAACTCTGCATGCCAAACAATGTATCCTGACACCAGGCAACCAAAAAGAAGGGTGTTCCTTTCAAATCTCATCTGTCTCATTGTAATTCATGGGCCAAGAGCAGGCCATACATAGAAACTAAGGCAATGGAAGAGCAATACCCACTCAGACCAGCATGGTGAGAATGGGAAGAGTTCATGCTGGAACTTCTGGTAATATTGGGTAGATCCGTTCTCTGGCACCAAATACAGCAGAAGCCCAGTCAGTGACTCAGATGGATATGACATCCCAAGGGAAGCTCCCCAAAACCCAAGTTGGGCATTGAGTCAGGAGTAGACTTTAACTATTATATGACCTCGTTAAAACCGAGAAGCAGAATGACTTAATTTCATACATTCAATATTTTGCAGATCTCACATTGAGATATACATTGTTGTTGATTCTTGTTTTTAAGACTTTATTTATTTATTCTTAGAGAGAGGGGAATGGAGGGAGAAAGAGAAGGAGAGAAACATTGATGTGTGGTTGCCTCTCACGTGTCCAATATGGGGGACCTGACCCACAGCCCAGGCACGTGCCCTGCCTGGGAATCGAACTGGTGAGCCTTCGGTTCACAGGCCAGCACTCAATCCACTGAGCCACACCAGCCAGAGCTGTTGTTGATTCTTAAATAAACACTTACTCTAAATAATAACTCTGTCTCCTGCAGTGTCTGAGTTGCCATTATATTGAATAGCTTTATGGGCATTGAGTCAGGAGTAGACTTTAGGTTTAACTGTTATGTAACCTCAGAATCCAGAAGTAGAACAACTTAGTTTCATATATTCAATACTTTGTAGATTTCACATTGAGATATACCCTAAATAAATATTTACTCTAAATAATAGCTCTACCTTCTGCAGTGACTGAGTTGCCATCATATTGAATTGCTTCACTGAATTTTCTGAGTGATGTTAAGCATAGACTAAGACACAAACAGCCAAGTGGAAGAAATCAAACTTGTGAATGATTTGGGATACCAGTCACACAGCCAAGTACACTTGTTTTGTGCCTTTGTCTTGAGTGCTCATTTTATTTCTTGCCCTTGATCTGGGACTTCTGCCATCTGAGGGATTGACAACGTGTCTTGTCAGACCGACTCCTTGTCAGCAGAATGGCCGAGCCGTATTTCTGTAATATCTTTCTTGCTGCTCAGAATGAGAATTCACCCTCCCATTTCTAGCTGCTAGTGGTGGGACGCTGGTAAACCCATGTTCACAATAAGTCAAGTGTGACAACATTTTGCAAGAGTCTCATTACCCATAGTAAAGAGCAGAAAAAGAGAGATTATTAAAAATACCTGCTTTCTGGTCACTAATCACATGACTCTGAAAAACTGAGAGCCTGGTAGTTTCTCGTAAGACCAAAGGGAGGTTGCTATGGGTTGACTTGTGTGTCCCCCCAAATTTATATGTTGAAGTTCAAACCCCAGTACTTCAGAAGGTGACCTTATTTGGAAATAGGATCGTAGCAGATATAATTAATTAAGATGAGGTCACACTCAGCTAGTCCCTAAGCCAACATATCTGGTGTCTTTGTGAAAAGAAAGGCATGTCAAGAGACAGACGTACACATGGAGAGAAGAATGCCATGCGGAGACTGGAGTTAGGCTGCCATAAACCAAGGAAGCACCCAACGCTGGGAGAGAGGCCTGGAACAGACCATTGTCTAGCCCGTTCAGCAAGACCATGACCCTGTCCACACCTTGATTTCAGATTTCTGACCTTCAGAACTGTGAGACAATAAACTTCTGTTGTTCTAAGCCACCCACTTTATGATACTTTTTTACGACAGTCCTAGGAAACTGATACAGAGATGTTCTGAATTTCCCTCCACTTGATTTTGTATGTATTATGTGAGAGGCATAGTGTGGGTTCGGTGGGAACTTAGGAAATAAAGAGGATGTGATTCCTACCTTCAGTGAGATTGTTGAGGAGCACAGATTTAAGCACAAAGAATAAGACACTGACGATTAAGGGCTACATGGAAATAAAAGTATCTTAATGTCAGTGAGCACAGAACATAATGACGTACCAGCCTTCCAGACCCATCCCCTTCCTCCTCAGGCTCCCTTTCTCCTTGCCCCACACAGGTGTTCCATGAAGTCACGTGGCTGCTCCTGCCCATTTGCACCCAAGGGTGCCCCCACTAAACCTATCCTCCCTGAAGAGCAGTTCTTTCCAATGACCCCCCGTCTTGGGATTTATTTCCCTGGGGTTTATCCCATCCAAGAAGGAGTGCTATGGGGTAACTGATTAGCACTAGTCCTGGGTACTAACCCCAAATTCAACAAATCAAAGGCTACCACTAAGTCTCTATTTTTTTATTTGAAAAAAATGGGAACAAGGACCTTTCTCCACTCTATGTTAAAGCACTGGAGTGAGGATAGAATTAAGGGAGGCTGTCTGGAGGCATTTTGAAAATGTAACATGTCATAAAATATTCATAGTTGCTAATGGTCTGATATGTTTACATCCAGTTACATACACGCTTCCATTTTACTGGGAGGGTCTTGCAGAGAGCTACTCCCTTCACCCAAATGGAAGAACCAGAAATCTCTGCATTTGTGTGGCACCTTATAAAGATTTGCAAAGCTTGCCAATCAAATGATCTTACTTGATGTTTACCCCCATTCACGGTTCTGTGCATTGTTATGCCTGTTTTGCAGAAAAGGATGCTGAGCTGAAGAAATGAAGTTGTTTGCTCATAAGAGGTTGAAAGTGTGACGTAAAGCCAAATCCAATGTTCACCTCATTGTGTTTGGCAACCCTTAGTGAGGCGGATGTGTTTGATCACCCAGTCCTTTCTATGTTTTTAAAAATAAATACTTAACACGGGCAACCATAATGTCCATCACAACTGATGAAGAGGTGCAAGTTTGTCTGTGAAAGCCCTCTAGGGATACATAGATTTTATTTATGTTTCCAGACTCATCATAAAGAACCATGTTCTGTCAAGAAAAGAGAAATAAATACAGTGAGGGGAAAAAAGCACAAAAAAGTGATGGGGATATGGTCAGAGCTTAAGTTGAATCTACCATTAAGACGAGCCTATCGTTCCCTGGGTTGAGTGCATTGATTTCCTTGAGGAGAGACTAACTTGAGGATACCTCTGGAATAAATATGTCCCTGGAGACAAGAAAGAAAACAAAGTGAAAAATTGAGACATTTTATCTTCTTCTTGTGTATAACCTTGAATTTCAAACAGAATTTTGAGAGAGATGAAAGAAAAACCATGTTATAATAAATAGTGTGTGTGATTCTTTCAATAGAGTTTTGGAAGCCTGAGACAAGTGGCTAACTGTCGTGGAATGATTATGCAAGGGGCAGAAAGCATAAATCATGTGTTTGTGAATATGTTTTAATATTCACATTGGCTCTTGGGTTTGAGTTGGATAGGTATGGAAGGAATGACTATGCCAAACTCTTGTCTTGACATCTGGAAAGCACATGGTTCCCAGGGCAACCATCACCACCCCCCGCAATGTTACCATGGCACTCTTGTACAGAACCAGCTTCTAGTCTCTCCCCACTTCTTGCAACATTTTGCAAGACAGGCCCCACAAAAAATTTCTTTAATTTTAAGATAGCATCTGAACACTTTAGTCTGGCATTGAAGGCACTGCACTGTCAGCTTCATTGTCCCACTCAGCCTCATATATGCTCCCAAGCACACTCGACAGTCCCCCTTAGCACCTGCTCACACCTCCGCGCACACCATGATAGCTACACCTCCGGGATCTGCTGAGGACGGAGCCACTGCCACTATGCCTTTCCTCCACGTAGAAGGTGGACAAACATCTATTTCACTTTCGAAGTCTAGTTCATATCTTTTCTCTATCTTTCTCTGACTTCCCTACTGAAAAAAAGAATTAACTTAATAAGGAGGATAATATCATTGTGCTTGCATATCAAACATGGCCATGCAGTCTTCCATTCCTTATTTGTTGGATTTCTACTCTACATTAAGCTGTGGATATAGCAGGAAGAACAAAAGACATGCTCATGGCATTTCCAGATTAATTGAAGAAAAATGTTAAATGCAAATACCATTTCCTGTTTCTGAAACTCTTCCCGTCACGCTCTGCCAGGCTAAGTCACACTCACCTTTGAGGTGTCACGTTATATGTCACACCCCTGAGGAAATTTTCCTCAACCCATATTCTAGATCAAGTTCCCTTTCAAAATTCTCACAGCGCCCACCCTCCCCTTTGAAAGCATCTATCACAACTGTAATTTATTTTTCTGTTCATTCTTTACTGTCAGTCCCACTGCATGCAGAGTTGTGTGAGAGCAGAATCCATTGAAACTTTTCCCCTGCTGTGTTCCTGGTACCTGCCACATAAAACATTCTCAGTAAATACTTACTGCTTGACAAACTCTCTAATTTACTGAATGAAAGAGTGGTTCTTAATGATCTCAAAAGCACTGTTGTGAATCCCAAGAAGTAATCTCCCACTATCCTGCCGCTGTGGACTAGTTGGGTAGATTTTACCAAGCCACTTCACTTTTCTAGCTTCAGCTTCCCCACCTACAGTGTGAAAAGGGTTGAGCACGTATTTCCATCCTTTTCAATTCCAGGACTCTGTAATACATCCCATTAAACTAGTAAAAGTTGAGCGGGACCTGTTATTAAAACTTTGACTCAGGTTTTCCGCACATAGGGATTGCAGGGTATTTAGTTAATGAAGGATTCCATGAGATCCTCAAATCCAAAGTTCTATACGAATGTGTAAGGGGTTCCTTACGAGTCCAGAAGAAAGGAGCAACACAGAAAGAAGCCCACCAAAATTGGAGCCTCCAATTTTGTCCATCCTGTTAGCTATTGAGATGGATGGCTGATTAAAATAAAGTCTGTAGGAATGTAGGCAGAGAGTAAACATTTAGTCTTGTGTTTAGGGGAATCCTGAGAACAGTTATAATATTTCTTTAAATTGTATTGAGGAACTTAGCTATTTGTCAGCAAGAACAGAGTTAGAAAATTTCAGAGCCTCAGAGCTGGGAGGATCATCAGGAACCAGCAAGGCTAATCAATCCCTTTCTTTTCCAGATGGGAAGCTGAAGCCTAGAGACCTGGCAGAACTGGCCTTGGATTACACAAAGGGCAGTGGCAGATTTAGGGCTGAGACCCAAACAGTTCTGCTTTTGCTGCTATCCCATTGCAACTGGGATTGAGAGAGTTAACTTTCTTTTAGACTAATGACAACATAATAATTCCCACCCTGCACTGATGAATGAGACATTTCCTCCAGCACCCCCTTTTTAAATCTTTGAGAACCAGTCCAATAGAGTCTGACAAGATCTGTCAGAAAGATGGCTTTCATCTGTGACATTTATTCTCATGCAGACTTTTGTTGGCTTTGTGCAGAAGAACTTCATTTGGATTCATAACCCTTTTCAAAAATGTGAAAAAATTTACCTCTACCTTGACTTCATAAAATAAAAACATTCTCCCAAAGCAGTTGCATTAAATTATACAGCTTCTGGAAACTGTCAAATAGTCTTAAAGATTATGACAATATCTTCATTGGCAGACCAAATATTTTTTTAAAAACTGGAGAGAAATAAGACTTGTGTTATGTGGGAAAAATATTTGATCAGGTTTGCTTGTTGCTGTATTTTACAATACAGAAAGTACCATGACAAAACATAATTAAAAGCCATATATGAATTCCTAGAAAAAACCAATACTGATATTTCTCATATTTGTTTCATATCTTTTCAAAATTAAAAAATGATAATTTTGAAATTTATTTTATGCTTTCTCAAATTCATTCTCTTCCTTCCTCTCCAGATGTGACTACTATGGATACTTTTGTATGTACCCTTTCAATCCATGTCTTTATCCTCTATCTACATGCTACATAGTATTTTATATTTGTATAAATATATAGATTATATTTTACAGATAGAATCCTATAGTGTCTATTGTTCTGTGTCACATGAAATTTATAATACACAATTGGAAAAATAATTTAGGTAACCAACCTGAGTCATTTTTCATAAGAACATAAACATCTCAAGATAGTTCCCCAAATGGTCCATTGTGATGAATCTGACATTGAAGTTATAATTGAGGAGTTAATCCCTTAATTTTTATTTAGCATTATGGAGAAAAGGAAGCAGAAGTCACGCTTGTTAAACTCTCATTAACGTGCAGAGTGCTGAGCTAACCACTTGATATGTTATCTTATTTAATTGCGAAACCAACTACTAATTTGTTAGAGTGCCATACTATAGGTGAAAAAAAAAATGGTCCTCAGAGACATTAAGCGAAACCGACCGAAGTCACACAACTTTTCAGAGGCAGTGATGAAGAGTACAAGATCTGGAGCCAGAAGGCTTGTGTTCACATTCTAAATTTACTCCATTAACTGTGCAGCCTTGAACAAGGTACTTAACTTCTCAGTGCCCAAGCACAGTTAACAACAGTACCTAACACATAGGGTTATTTCAAAGATTAAATGATACAAATATAAGTATAAATGCCTGAGAACAGTGTCTGGTATTTCCTATGCCCTACATAAATGATTCTCATTATTATTATTGGATGCCTCTTTCACTTCCTCCTTTAAAAGAAAATCAAAGCTAAATAACAATTAAACAAACAATGAAAAACACAAACCGAATGACACTAGGGAAAGGAGAGAAAAACTGCAATTGAGCCAAAGAGTGCATCTCTAAATCCCCTTGAGAAGGAGACAAAGGAGACCGGCCAGCCTCTGCTCACACCTAACTATCCACAGCGCTGTAGTGCATCCCGACAGCATGCTTCAAACTCCTAGAAACGCAAGGATCTCCAACTACTGCATATTGAACAAAGTAATAAAACAGGTCCTCGAATGTGATTTAACAAATGGAGAGAGGTTTCTTCGTTTTGCTTGTACTTGGTGAAAGCTGTGGAGGGTGTCATTCAATGAGAGCTGCTGAATTTGGTAATCGACAGGGTACTATATCCATATTACAGAACTTTTAGGTGCCTGGTTGTATTCAAGGGGGATGACTGGGGGAGGTAGAGAAAAGTGTGAGTGTTTTAAGAATAATGAATAATGTAGATCGACCTACATAAATAAAGTATATTCAACAGCAGTTGAATGAAAATTCAAGTTTGAGGTCTTGCATAAGGATGGAGAGGGAAGGAAAGAAAAGCTCTCCCTGATCATTGTATCACTATAGTAAGAATGAAATCTCAATGACCACTATTTGTTGTTAAAGCTGAGGGAGGCAGCAGGGAGATCAAAGGTGAAAAAGTGGAACGAGAAAATGTATATGCCATTAGAAACCCAGGGGAGAAACAGAAACAGACAGCAATTTAAAGAACTGGATAGAAAATGTGCATAAGAAGTTCTGCCTATCCACCTCCCCGGATGATCCCGGAGAAAGTTGTTGCTGATCTTTCCCCAAGGCCTAGACTCCCTGCAGCATAGGCATGTCTGAGGCTGAGAAGAGCTTTGTCCCCTGACACTACAGAAGGAAAAAAATGACAGGAGCTGCAGCTTGATAGCAGCCCAATGTTGGGAGTTTGGGGATTAAGGAAAATCCTTTCTCAGGTTGGTTAGCATGGGCCCCATGTCCCAGGGTCTGCCTGGGCAGCTGAGCATGCTTCACACACCTCAGGGAGGGGAACTGGACTTCAGGGTCCATGATAGTAGAGACTGGATCTGTTTTCTCACCAGTGTATGCCCGGGGACTTGCAAGTATAGGTGCTTAATACACACTTATTAAGGGAATAAGTGAATTAATAAGTGAATCCCAGAAAGGCCAATAGTCAGTAGTACTCTCTGTAGACAAACATAGGCACAGTAAGCTACAGATAAAATTTAAATACCCATCATGTTCATGCATGTTGAACGTATATATACATCTTCACATTTCCCCAAAAGATCCACCCATGCAAAAAATAAAGAGAAAATGATGCAAAGAAGAAATGTTCATAAGAAACTTATTGGATAAATAAATACCTTAAATGTAGCAGAATATTAGACTACAGAAGTCTGTTACTGAAATAGGAAAATATACATGCTAAACTTCAACTGGGAAAGTATGTTGCAATAATAGATCAAGTATGGCTTCAAATTTGCAAATTACAAAGTACATGTGAGTTTCCTATATATGCATTTTTTATAGAAAACATTCCAGAAATCTTTTAACAGTGATTATGTCTGGATGTCAAGGTTATTGATTACCTTTATTTTTTATTGTTTTTTTATTGTTTTTTACCTAATAAAGGTCCCCTCTTACCCCTTTTACCCCATACTACACTTATAATCAGAAGAGTAATAACATGATTCAAAAGTGAAAATAAGTTCCTCTCTTGCTGCAGCCTGATAGTTTGTATTCTTGTTCCAGCCCTGAATCTTTAGGAAGTTAATTACATCCTGATCCACTGCCTTACTTTGGAAGATAGAAATACTAATATTAATACGTGGCCTTTCAATTTTATAAGGTAGATGTGTGAATGAGATGGGGTAATGAGTGGAAAAGCATTTTGCAAGCTGCAAAATGCTAGGCACATATAATGAATCAGATGGGGATGGGCATTGGGATCAGAAGAAAAATGTGGAAAGGGAGAGGAAAAGAGGAAGAGGAAGATGATTTTGCATGACTGAGAAAATGAGTATGACCAGTGGTCACATTAGGAGATATCATTAGAGCAATTTTCTTACAGGGAGTGAAAATGTTTGTGTTATGGAATTGGGGAAATTATATAGTGTTAGATTCAGGATGTTCTCATTCCTACCATCAAGTTATGCAAAGGTGACATGTGAGCCTCCTTACGAATTAGGCTTAGTCTCTGGCTATTTTTTTCTTTATGCAGAGGAAAGCAGGAAGACAAAAATATATTCCCTGACCTCACCCCAACCCCTACTCCCACACGCTGAAGTTATGTGAGTGCTGGGTATGGGACAGTGGTTGAAGCAATAAATATCCTTTAATTAATTTCTTAAATAAAAACCTGGTTTATGCCCTGGCTGGTGGCTCAGTTGGTTGGAGCATGATCTTGGAGCATCATTCCATACACCAAAATGGTTGTGGGCTTGAACCCAGTCAGGGCACATACCTAGGTCGCACGTTCAGTCGCTGGTGGGCACGTGCATAAGGCAACCAATCCATGTTTCTCTCTCACAGCGATGTTTCTCTCTCTCTCTTCCCCTCCTTCCTCTCTCTCTGAAATCATTAAAAAATAAAATCCTCATGTTAGGATTAAAAAATAATAATAACAATGACAACAACCTGCTTTAAAAAGAAAATAAAAACAACAATATAGCTAATCATAATAACTTCTTTCCAAATCTGTAACATCCTCTGTGTCCTCTTGATCAAGTCAATTTCTTTTATTAACCTTCGTCGTCCTCACTTCTTAACTAAGAGCATCAACTAAAGCATCCCATAAATCCCTTTGAGCTGAATGATTGCCTTTTCAGCTTCAGTTTCATTTGTAATCTGGATTAAAAAGATTCTTACTTTGGAGGGTGATTGTGGAGTTACATCAGATACTCTACATAAAATGGTTAGGGCAGTGCTGAGCAAAAAGGGTGTGTGCAATCAAAAGTAGGTAGTATCACTGACCTGACAAGTTTTGAACTTTTGTCCTAAAATTTTCTCTAAGTTTAGCAGAAATTGTAGAAGATTGCCATTGAAAGATAGAGTTTGACTCACAGACTTATTTCTTGATGTAAAACTCTCTACAGAATCATATCCCACACAATCTGAAGAATGCCATGTTTTTCTATTAAATCTCAAGTGGCTAAAAAAATGTTATTCTTGAGCTTTGATTTGGATCACAGCCATCTTAAATTCACATTAAAGCTACAATCTACATACAATAAACCCAAATTAAGGTAGTTTTTTTTTTTTACAAAAGGATAAATAGAGCATTTTATTAACACTTTTTTTGCAGCAACAAAAATGATAGTCCACATTTTTTTCATTCAACACAACAAAAGCTATAATCACACTACATCACTTGGAGACACAAAGCAGAAGATATTTTATTTTCTTAAGGTCAGGAATGGTCGGCATTTTCAAACAAACTTTATGTTTTATGTTCGCAGTAGCAGGGCCTCCAGTCACTGGCACAATACATCGGACAGGTCAAATATCCAGAAGAGACAACTAAATACACCAAGAGTATTTTGAGTTGAATTGGGAAATGCATTATTATCATTTTAGAACATTAAAAAGAGGTCTGATGTTAAAATTTTTTTAAAGAAAAAATCATTCCTACCACCTGAAAAGCTACCACAAGCAAAATAAAGATAATATACAGACAGGAAATTGTATGCATTGCACTTATTGCTTGGTACACAAATGTTGCAACTCCTGTTGAGTATTATTAAGAAGTGACAAGCAAAATGCCTCTGCCCCACCTAAAACTCTATGACTCTATGAAAGTAGAAATTGCAGTCCCCTCCCCCAACATTAGGTGTATGCTATTTTTGGTATTTTTGTGAAGATTGTTTATTATGTTTCTGTGTATGGATATGTATAAGATATGCAGATATATAGAGATACAATTTCAATATAATTTATTGTCCTATAGAAGACAAATATATTTAAATGGGACTTTAAATAATAAAATTATCTACTTACAATCTCTCTATTAAATTTATCTTTTTATATTATATATAGCTCTGTGGCACAAGTTTTATATAGTATTTAATTATTAATGAAGAAGAATATCTAAGCCATTTTCTATTTCTTTTGTTGTTTAATATTGCATTTTCAGGGCTCTATTTCCATAGCAATTTCTTATTAGATTCTTTATGGTGTGTGCATCTTTTTTTTTTCTAATGCAAGTTACAACCTGTACAAAGTTGTAATAAAAATACATTGAAGTCTTTTCTTAATATTTTTTTGCAAAAAAGTTATGTGATATGCTACATGAAAAGTCAGATTTATTAAAATGTGAAGTGTTTTATACTGTTAGGTAAATGAATGGAAGAACATGAAGCATACCCCACACTTTACAAGTTCTCTTTCACAGATGTGTGTTTGTGCCCAAACATTTCATATAAAACACTGTAACGCATTCCCTCTGATAACCAACAAAATATTCCACATTGTGTAATAACAATAACTATTTCGTATGCCTCGCTAGTTGCTAGCCCACAATATTCTTCTCTAATTGAGATATCCCAACTTCATGATTTACACTCGGTAAACGTTGTCAATATCTGATGCAGGCAACATGACAACATTACAGTTTTGTTAAAACAGGACTTCTGCACGAGATCTTGCAATACAGTGTAACAAATATATAAGTGCATTTTCTGTGATCAAGTAGCTTTGGCTTCCTAACCTTTGTAGGATGAAATGTGCCAACTGTTTTAGTTGTGCTTTATTAAATGGTGATGACTTTTAGCTCATATGAATCCAATGAAAAACTACTTGCCTCTACAGTTTTTGATCACTCAACCTTTAAATCATAAACGCAAGAATAGATGACCTGAATGAAAATGATGGAATTTCACAACTTCTACAGATTGCACTTGATGGTAACTTCATGAGTTTGTTTTTATTTCATTTTTACAGCAAGACTTGCCTGGTTGATATGTTTACATGTTTACACCACATATTTTTAAAATTTTTGTGCAATCACAATTAAGTTAATCACAAACACTAAAAATAAATCCAGCAATTAGCTTTGTTATGAGTAATCGTCTCGGTTGTTATAGGTGTATGAGTCTTGTCCTTCTTCTTGTACAAATTCCTCTTTCTTTTCCCAACTATTGGGCCAACCTCCATTGGCCTGTGTGGTGGCACCATAAGACTTGGCGGTACCATAATTTATATAATTTTGAGTAATGTCCCCTGTTTCTTCATCAAGTTCATCTTCATGGATAAATCCACATTTTTCTTCACTTGTTTCCTCAGGGTCTGCCCAGGGTTGCTTCTCTCCTGAGGCAAATATTGCATAAAATATAACTCCACCGTAATGGACGAGGGCAGCGATCAGGAAGACATACTGCCACTCCTCACGGGACTGCAGTGACAAAAGTGACGTGTGAGAATAGACAGCCCGTGTTTCAGAGGAAGCCCCTATTCCGATTATCTGAAGCAAATCCTGTGACAGAAACTTTCTCTAATGTATAACTTCTATCATTTAAAAAAATTAAAATCCAATGTTCCGAAATAAAACTCCAAATATATTTACAGTCTGCTAATTTAAAAAATATTTATAATTGATTTACTTAATATTTTTCTCCCACTCTTTTTATTTATTTTCTTCTACTAATTCATAATTTTGAAGCTGTATGTATAAGGAAAAATGGCTGATTATTATATTCTTCCACTGATAACTGCAGATGTCTGAATCGAGGGTTGTAAATAAAGCTCAGAAGATTTCTGCTTGCCTATTCTAATAAGCTAGGAGCAAAAGGTTTTGTTTAATTTTATCTACATCAGGAATATCAGAAATATTAAAAGGTGTTGAGGAGTATGTTGCTTATTGGTTGGGAAAATACGCTCACTCAGAGTTCTTAGATATTTTCTTCTGAGCCTCAATCATCCCCCCTACTCAGAAGTGTAGTGAGTAGATCAGAAAAGAAATGCCAAAGAGAATATATTAACCCTTTCCCCAACCATAAGAGAGAATCTTCTACAACTGAACATCTGTTTTCTTCCATCTTACCTTATTCTTCGTCATTGCACCAACAATGATAGGGCAAACCATTCCTGACAGTGTGCCCACGCCATTCGAAATACCCATCAAGATGCTGGCATATCTGGGAGCAATATCCAGGTGGTTAACGTTGAAACCTGAAATACACGCATCACCTTGGACTCAGAGCACACCAAGCCTCTTAGAGGTGCCTGCAGAATCTTTTCTTCTACACCCAGCACCCTCTTTAAAAGATACTAGGTACACAGCAAGTGCTTAATAACTACTTTTTTATAATTCAGCTCAGGGATGTAATAAGAATAAAAGGAGGTATAATTTCTTTTCTAATACTTAGTATGTGATGCTCATTCCACAGAGGAAGGAGATATGGAGATACGTTCTCTTAACCAAAATATATAAGTAAATAAATAAGAAGGGTAAGCAGCGAGAAAGTGAGTAATAACAAATCTAAAGAATGCACTCTAAATATTTTATTATTTTTATTTAATCTTTAGTGGAAATGTGTTGACTAGACTTTCTCAATGGTCAAAATATTTAAAGTGGAGAGTAGAATATCTGGAGATATATAGATAACCCACCTCACTATTACCAGCCAAAATCAGATGCCACAAGCACAAATTTTAAAAATGTGTGTTACCAGATATAGCGAATCCGCTGAATCCCACGGCAAGTACCAAGAATGAGATCGCCACCCCTCTAGTGTGAGAATAGCCGACGACCAGAAGCAGCGTTGCTTCCATGCCAAAACCTTCAGAAACAAACATGTGAAAACACGTCAGAAATTTGTGTAAGTTTCCCAGTGAGCCAAAACTGCTAAAAATGCCCTAGCAAACCACTTCTGTCTGTCCATGTTAAAAATAATCATAACAGTAATAATTTATACAAAGAGATTACTGAAACCTTGCTGGTGTTTTAATAAGAACACCAAAACAACCTTAAGTTTCGAGGTGGGGAGGGTTAAGTTAGTTACGTAGTTATTTTAAACTAGGAGTTAGGAAAACCTAAAGATGGGGAAATGATTACAAAAGGACAATGAAGACACATTTATCTGCATATTTGATAAGTACAGAAAAAGCTGCTTATGCGAATCAGAACTTCGTGGACTAAAAACATGTTCCAAGCATCACTTATGTACTTACCCCCACAATTCATGATCTTTCTTACTGTCGTAGTTGAAAGAATTTGCTTGCTTCTTAGAAAGTCTGCAATCTGCCCGCCAATGGGCACAATAATTGTCATCACTAAGTGTGGTACCGCAGACAGCATGCCAACCTGAAGAAAAACCAGAGGGGAGAAATACACGTGCTCGTGAGTAATGTGGACAATTTAATGACCCTGGTTTTCTGAACCCAGCATAAACGCTTCATGGACAAAGGCAGGGAAAATATTGTCTCCGCCCAACCACTTATTTCTAGAATGAGTAATAACTTCCACACAATAAGCAAGAAAAGCTAAGTAACTTTACTTCGATCCCTTCTTTATGTTCTAGAAGAGAAAACTGTTTTTCTGTGCTATGAGTCAGTAAATTTTGAATTTATGAATAATCTATCCTGAATGTTATTAAAGAGTGATATGCCCATTTTATACTCTCAAATATGTCTGCAGAAATGTATCATTAGGAAGAAGGGCGAGTAGAAGAGAGGGGTGGAAACAGAGGTGGAGGGCGAATGTTTTAGACAAAACCTGGAAGAGGCTGTATTTTAAGGCTAACAACTTTAATTGCATTTTAAACATATATCTTTTCTGAGTTTTATACTCAGTTTCTACAAATTAAGAGCCCAGAAAATGTAGATCAATTTTTTAGGCATATTCATGCCAAATATCAATATTGGGTCATATTGCCACACAATGAAATGTAGTTTCTATGCAATCTAAAATCAAACCCACTGGCATCAATTCAACACACATTTTTTGACCAATAATTATGTGCAAGGTGCTATCTCTAAGCATTAGGGAGGCAGAAAATATAAATAAAATGTATTTTAATTGTGCATTACTACATGCATGGACTTAGTAAATTTTAAATATTCAATATAAACATGTAAGGAGCTTCTTTTTAACTAAGTATAATTTTAAGCACAGTTCCTGGCAAACAATAAGTACCAGGTAAGTTTATCATTTGATGTGAATGTGTTTTTCAAATTAGATTATTGAAG
The DNA here is from genome assembly GCA_039655065.1 of Glossophaga mutica. Taxonomy (NCBI): domain Eukaryota; kingdom Metazoa; phylum Chordata; class Mammalia; order Chiroptera; family Phyllostomidae; genus Glossophaga; species Glossophaga mutica. Next base: position 30,755,769 of record CM077308.1, read on the forward strand.
CTTTGAGAAAACGATTGGGTTTTTATTTTACAATGGTGTATAGTGTGGTATCTCGACCGTGGACTTGAGTTGTTTTGATGATTAAGTTACATAGTGAAGACTCTAAAATAGGTTAGATCGCTAAGCTATTCAATTCTCTTTTACTTTCATTGGAAGTGTTTTATATTATTATTATCATAGTTTATTGTAGAGTTTGGTTTCTAAACCATGTCAGCCTAGGTCCAAAGTCCATGACATATTTTTTTCTTTACCTCCTTTACATGTTTTTCAGGTAAGTCGAGAGACTTTTTTTTTTTTTTACCAGTATAATCAAAATCTTCAAGCCAATCTGTGTGTGTAGAATTTATTTACAATTTTAGTTAAAAATACAACAAGTGCATCAAATTAAGCCATCCAGTTATTATATTTAGTTTTTGTAAAATGTCATTGCTTTTATTCAAGCACTTTCAATTACTTGGAGCTACAGAGCCAGAATGACCATGCAGTTTCATTAGCATCAGTTGGCTCCTTCACACCTGCCCATGAGACCTGACTTTATCAATAGCCTCTCAGTGTCGTATTTGTCCTAGATTATGAAAATGAACTCGCACCTCCAGCAGCCTTTGTGGAGAAGTGTAACACCTCTCAAAGCTCCCAAAGGCTACCCTGCGATGTTTGATCAGCTCCAGAGAGAAGAGCCCTGTCTAAAGCAGCCATTCTTCTCAGCAATGGAGGAAACAGTTTCCTTAGAAACAGGGTTTACAAAAGAGCTCTTAGAATAGCTACTCCTAAACTCAGGCTTCCTTCAGTTCCAGGCCTCGGATAGTGTTTCAAGTAGAGACATAACATGAATAGTGAGCCCAGCTGGACTTATGTAATGACATGAAGAGGAATGGCAAGTCCATTGCCAGCACAGACAAGTGCATTCAGCAGGACTCAGTGAAGAGCTTGGCACAGAGATGGGATTTAACAAATACTTGCTAAATGCTTAAATTAAGATATGGTTTACCTGAATTTAAATGGCATAGTAGAGGGAACTGAAATAAACCAAAGGATCTGGGCTTAAACTTGATTCTGTTGTTTATTACCAGCTTGGCTTCAGGCAATGTAAAAGCCATTTCTAATGTCTACATCAGTTCAAGAGAAATGGGGATAGTTATCCCCTGTTCAAACACACTAGGTTGTTCACGAATATGAAGGCCTTGTAAATTTCAAACCCTATATAAAAATAAAGTAGTATTATTATCTTTATTTTATCCTTATAGAAAATCTCAAAAATGATTATATTTCCATGGCTGTGCATACACGTCTGTAGCTGTTAGCATACTGTGCTATAATTGGTAACTTTTATTTACATATTTTTTGGTCTGTACCACCAAGCTGTGCCCCCTTGAGGGCAGGAACCATGTTCTTGCCTTATTTCTGAATCTAACACAAAACTTCACATATCATGTTCAACAAACGATTGTTTAATGAATAAACTAAATAAACAACATACAAGAATATTTTCAGATATTTTCTTTTTATGTTCAAATCTTTTAGCCAGACAGGTTTGTGAGAGCCCTGGAGAAGAGTTAGATTGGTAGTTACAATTCTACCTTAATAAAACACTTTTTCATTCACTGCTACATTGTCTCTAACCCAACATTTAAAAGAAGTTATGTTTAATAGCACACAAAAGGCAACACTGATGCCCACCACAACGGAGATATAAGCTCTGTGAAAGCAGGGACTCAGACTGTTTTGTCTGCATTTCCCACAACAAAGAGCAGTTTCTAGCAGATAATTGAAGGGGGCTGACAAATATCTTCCTTAGTCTTTGTTTCCCAGAAGGTATTTGTTGACTGAATAAATAAATATCTCACAGAACTTAGAAGATAAAATCTTGGCAAAGGAACTTAATATTCACTTACATACAAGAATTGTGCACTAGTTAAAAATAATTTTTACATACCTTGCTGATTTCAAATCCAAAGACTTCCTCAAAATATGCTGGCTGACTAATAAGCAATAAGTAAAAAGTCCAGCTTCTGCAGAAGTTTGCGACGATTATTGCATAGACTGGCATAGATGTAAAAAATTTCCTCCACGGAGTCTTGAATTTCTGAAATCCAAAAGAGAGAGCCATTCTGACCATTTAAAATACATTCTAACTTAGGAATGATAGGTGCTTTGCATTTTCAGGGTGTGCGTGTTGGGGCATGAGTAGGAGGTAGGCAAGAAGCAGTGCCTTCTTAATCGCAACATTCCAGTTAGCCTTAGCTGTGTGAATAATCATTAGTAGAGGAAAAAAGGTAACAGCCTCTTATTCTGATTAAATTGTTTTAGTGTTTGGAATATACAAGATTCCATATTTATACAAAACTAATTCCAAAAGCAGAGATCTCGGTTTCCAAGATCTGGGGGAGGGGCAGTGATAGACCATGCTTCAGCTAAAACTCACTGACAAATCAGTCACCTTGTTGGTCTCCCACAAATTTTATCGAAAATACTGAAAAATCAACATTCTTAGGGAAATAAAAGTAAGAAAAACGAAGAGTGCAATGATCCAGACCTTCTCCAAAGACAATGATAGCACTTCATATCTGTAAACACCCCTGATAGCCAATGTAAGTTGGATATCAGTGTAAGTTCTGTGACACCGGAGTGCCAGGCTCTGTAAAACTCGCATGGCATACGTCTGGTTAAAGCCTCTGGCCACCCGGCACACCACAGGCACATCATAACCATGGTCATGCATTGCAAAATACCACTTTGGTCAATAATGTACCACATATGTGATGATGGTCTGATAAGATTATAATGAAGCTAAAATAATTCCTATCGCCTAGAGGCACCACAGTTAAACACATTACTCACATGTTTGCAGTGCTGCTGGTGTCAACAGACCTGCTGCGTGGCCAGGCATGTGAAAGTATAGCATGAACAATTACAGTAGCGGGCTATGCCATCTGGGCTTGTGTAAATGCACTCTACGATGTTCGCACAGCTGCTAAATCAGCGAATGCTTCATTCCTCAAAGTATGTCAGTCATTAACAGGCACATGACTGTAGTTATTTATGATATTCAGGACATTCAAAATTAACAATCTAAATATGATTAGCTTTGCTTATAACACCTATTAAAAAAAATCCAGTATACTTAATATCCTGTATATGCCTAAATATATGGTAAAACAAGTATCTGGAGACAAATTTTTACACCTTAAAATATTTCTCAAGTTTTCAAACACTTTTTCTATTACTTTATTTTGAACACCAAGATACCGTTTGAAACAATAACCTAAAATAGTTCTGTTTAATGCTAGCTTGGGACCAAATTAGGAAAAGAGAAGGCACTCATAAGGGGGATATAAAACTGAAAGTAACAAATGAACAAACAAGACAAACAAAAACAACCTCACACACACAGACAATAGTATGGTGGTTAGTTGTTTGCTTAGTTTGCTTTTGTTTTAGTTTTAGGTGTGATTTTTAATATCTGTGAGTTTGCTGTCTTTTTACTGTCATATTTTTTATTTTCTTTTTCTTAGATAAGTCCCTTTAACATTTCATATAATAAGGGTTTGGTGATGATGAACTCCTTCAACTTGACCTTATCTGAGAAGCACTTTATCTAGAACAGGACCAGAATTACAGAAACGGAGATCATATGGAGGGTTAGCAACAGGGGAGTGGGAGGACGGGAGAGGGGAGAAAGTACAGGGAATAAGTAGCATAGATGGTGGGTAGAAAATAGACAGGGGGAGGGCAAGAATAGTGTGGGAAATGTAGAAGCTAAAGAACTTATGACACATGGACATGAACTAAAGGGGGGATGCGGGTGGGAGGGGGTGTGCAGGGTGGAGGGGAATGATGGGGGAGAAATGGGACAACTGTAATAGCATAATCAATAAAATATATTTAAAAAATAGTATGGTGGTTAGCAGAGAGAAAGGAGGGTGGGGAGGGGTAGTAAAGGGCATAGGGAATCCAGTGGATGAAGACGAAAGGAGACCTGATTTTGCGAGGTAAACAGGGCAATATACAGAATATACAGATGATGTATTTTAGAATTGTACACTTGAAAACTTTATAATTTTATTAACCAATGTTACCCCAATAAATTAATAAAAATTTAAAAATGAAAAAGAGGAGGCAAACACTTTTTACACAGATTTAGTAATTATTTTTAGATATAGAACCTCATCGTTGCTATTATTGATTGTGATTCTAATTAACTCTTTACAGTTCACCTTATAAGCAATACAGTAGAAAGTTACACTTGGTGATCACAAGTACATGTACACACACATATATATGATTGAAAAAAAACAAAATGACACAAAAGGCTGTCCTGATAATGTGTAATGAGTTCTATGGCTTTGGATAAAAATTTCAAGTGACAGCATCATAGATGGGTTTAAAAAGTGCAGTTTTCTCCTTAAATTCAATATGCTCTGGGAAAATGGTGCCAGATGAACATATTTATTCACCAATAATGGAAATAGCCAAATAAGGAATGTCTGGATGATGGATATTTGTATAATAAACAGCCTTAGAATATTATTAGAAGTAAATAACTATTTTCTGCTGGTCTGGTATTTCTTTTATTTAACTGGGATTATCTCCACTAAAAACTTTATGCCTTGGGTTGCAAAACACTTCATCAAATATAAGAGAAAAGCAGCTAATTTTATACTTTAAAAAGTTGTTGGGGGCTGTAGGAGGGTTTGTGGTATACTGATAACATTCTACTGACTGGACTGGCTGTTGGCTTCCCAGGTGCAGTTAGTGTGTGAAAATTCAGCAGGCTGTTTGCTTATGATTTTGTGCATTTTTCTGTATGTGTGTTATATTTATTTATTTATTTTTAAAAGACATATTATAGCCCTGGCTGGTATAGCTTGGTGGATTGAGCACAGGCTGTAAACCGAAGGATCACTGGTTCGATTCCCAGTCAGGGCACATGCCTGGGTTGTGGGCCAGGTCCCCAGAGGGGGCCATGTGAGAGGCAACCATACATCGATGTTTCTTTCCCTCTCTTTCTCTCTCCCTTCCACTCCCTCTGAAAATAAATAAAATCTTTTTAAAAATAGAGAGAGACAGTCAGCTGCAGCATGTGTGATCTTGAATTGGATCCAGGCTCCTAAACAAATAGCTACAAAAGACATATGACTCTAGACTAGGTATAAGAATTTGGATTGGATATTAGCAATTTGAATAACTAGGTATTAAACAATGTATGGAATTATTTTTAATTGTATGAGGTTTGATAGCAGTACTTAGATTGTAAAGGAGAATATTTTTATTTTTCTAGAGATACTTGTGAGGTATTTGTGGATAAAGTTTTATGATATCTCATTTACTTTAAAATTATTCAGCAAAAAAGCAAGTGAAATAATAAGGCAAGATGCTACTAACTCTTGCATCTCTGCAGTGGATACATGGATGTTCCTATTACTTTCCTTCCATATTAAATTTATTCACAATAACAAGTCCAAAATAAAGTGTAAGATCTACTCCCACCTGATCTCATTTTGAAAAATGTATTTTGAAGCTAAAAGAAAGTATAAAATATTAATAAGATATAAAATACTATGTTTAAACAGCAGTAAGTTATAGAAAATGAGGATTTTAAGATTATCCATGCTCTTTTGGGGGTCATTTCAGAAATTGGTTTTCACTTAGACTAAATTTCTGATTGTTTTAAAAAATTTATGCCTGGTGTAGACACGCATTCTCTCAAGAACTGGTAAATAAAAGAATCACATTTAACCTTGAAGTTATAGGCTGATGAAGTTGTTTTTGGCTAGAAATCGAAACTGAGCCCTGAACTCACTCTAATCAACCTATATATTTAGCTTCCGCTTGTAGCAAGTACTGCTGGTGGGACCAGAACACAGGGCCAACCCCCGCCCCACCCCCACATCACCACGTGTCTTTTGAATAGCCAACATTAGAAAGAAATCACCGACCCATTTACAGAAGAAAACCAGAAGGGGAAAATCCTAATGCCAGTCTATTTGGCTCACGAACGACTATAATGTAAGGATTATTTTAAAACACTGAAGTTTAATTTCTGAATAGTACCCAGAATGGAATTTTTCTTATTCATTAAAGGTCAAGATACATATGGGTAGCAACAATGAGTGATAGACCTTTTTACCTACAATGAGATGTCAAAGACAGGCCTTCTTTAACAAATGAAGTAGAGAAGCAGAGCTGGAATACAATACAATCAGAGTGTGAGCAAGAGCCGTATAAAGAAAGAGGAGAAACATACAAGGGCACTGGTTCCTCAGCCAGTGCACTCTCTCCCTTCAACTCTTAGCGTAAGGAAATTGAGTTACTGACTAAGTGCTGAATTACTGAACCTGTCTAAATGCATTACTCTTATTTACCAGGTTTTAAATAGGATAATATGTCTATTTTCTACTTACTATTCATGACATATTAATGTAACATGGACTAAAATATTCCCATTATTGACATAAAACTGCATTTCACTCTTGAAAGGCAGATCCTATCCAAAAAAACCAAATCATGATTGGAAGAAAGGCTTTACAACATTTTCTATATAATACTTGATCTTTATAATAATAATTCTGAAAATGGTAACATTTCATCAAAAAAGGATTATATTATATTATATTAAGAATATTTTTCACATTAACTATTACTGGCATTCTGATGCTTTAGTATTTTCTAAACCACATATAAGTACACATATCCAAAATCTGCATTTAGACTATTTAATGAATGAAAAATAGTCTTGTCCATGACTGTGTTAGGTGATTTGGCATTTCCTACAATCTAAAATTAACTATTGGTTGAATTTGTTTAAATTACGGACCATACTGAACTGTTTTTCAAACTTGTTTATGTTTACAATCATAGTGATAACACAGGGCAAGTCTGAAGATGCTTAACAAAGATAAAGGAAAGAATTATAGAGGGAAGAAGTAGCAAAAATTCCTAAGTAAGTCAGGGAATATGGATGAAGTAAAAAAAATAATGATGATACCAAATTAGTTTTGTTGAATAAGGACATGTAAAATAATTTGGTTGTTTGGAGGGAAATGAAATGGAGAATAAGAATAGAAATATACACCATAATAAAATTCTTACTTCCATTGCACCTAAAAGATTTGCACTCTCTCCAATGCTTTCTTCTATGTACCTACGTTCTTCATCTGTAATAGTAGGGTGCTTTGCAGGACTCTCATAAGACACCAAAAGCCAAAACATGTACCAGATCATCCCAAAGCTTCCTGTAAGCAAGAGTTCAAAAGGAGGAAGTCAAAGAAAACCACTGTAAACGCTTCCCCTTAACAGTCATTTGCTGGAATAAGACTACACGTATCTTGTGACAAACCACATACTACAGAATGTCAATTCGAGTTTATGTTTGTTTGTACAGCGGACTTCAGCTGTCTCTTCTAGTCTTTTGTCAGTACACTTCAGTCTTTCTGAAGGCTGGTCCTGTATTTGTCTCTTTTTTTTAAGTCATGCTGATACACACAATAAATAATGATCAAATGGTGTGGTTTGGAACATGTTCATATATCCATCCAATACTGAGTGAGCAGTTACTTTTCCAGGTACTCTACTAAATGAGAAAAATATGAGGAACAAGACAAAATTTCTGTCCTCAGGATTTTCTGAGGAGTTAATACTTTTGCTATTGGCCTATCTTGAATATATGAGAGTGGCTTGCATTTCCAGAGAAAAGAAATGCTCATTTACCTCTCCTGATAGCACATCTAGATCTAGTAAACAGACTATTAAATAAAACCTGGAAAGTAATTGTAGCCTGAGAGACAATTGAACATTAAAAAATGGGCTTCTATAATTAGTGTAGTAACATTTCCCACTTTATGTGACTGTAGACCATATCATTTTCAGTACATGCTATTGCCTATTGGTCATTTTGGGGGGAAACATGAAAGTTATAAATGTCAGAACAATAAACAGTTTCCAAATTCTTTCCACCCCCTTCTTTATTTAGCACTCCCCATTAAAACATGCCCTCATTGTGCAATATAAATCTCGAAGCATGAATAATAGAAAGAACTTCATGGGATTTATTCTCGTTTCCCAGCAGCTGGCCACTTCGTTTTTGCCTCATACTGTTCTTTCTCCCTTGAGTAACAATCTAAATGACCCTGATCTTTATGATATATTTTTTTTGCTTGCTCAATCTCTAAAAAGTGTTCCTTAACACCATAGCTTCTGATGCGCCATGCTTCTGTTAAGGACCGGATGTGACAGCACACACACTTTTGGGTCAGATAGTGGAAATCCCACGTAGTGCAGCGATTATGGAATATGGTTCTCTCAGAGTCAGATCCTGGCCGTGTCATCCATTAGCTACACGATCTGATCAGGAACTGAATCTCTGTAAACCTCCACTATAAAATGAGATAATAATTCATTTTTTATGACATGTGGCAAAGAAAAGTTAAAGGAGATAATGCATTAAAGCAACTACCACAGTGGGGGGGGGGGCTCAAAATAAGAACTCAATAAACGAGAGTCTTACAATTTAGGAGTAACTATCACGACCACTCTCTGAATGCGTCAGAAGTGCCGGGTACTCAGCTAATTGTTTTTTACAGGGTGCAGCAAAAGTAGGTTTGCAGCTGTAAGTACTCGAAACACAGTTTATTCTTGTATTATTATTTATTTATTGTTGCATCATTTTCAATATGAACAACTATAAACCCACTTTTGCACCACTCTGTATGAATTATATTTTTAAAACTTTAATCACTGTGCAGGTTTTATCTTACTAGGTTTTAAACTATCAATATTAAATGTGTGACTCCAAGACCCAATTTCTATTATACACAGCAAGTAAGCAAGTACTATGATATGATATTTTCAGATTACCTAGTATTTAAACTGTGTACCATCCAATGATGGGCATTAAATAAATTATAACTTGAAATAATGAGACCGGTTTTTTAAAATACTCCTTGGAAACTAGCATCCTTACTTTGAAGCTGTATCATGTCTTAGTCCGTAAGTAACGGACTAAGGCGCAAAATGGATGTCCACTCCAATTTGTACTATAAACCCGATATATAAATGCTTGAAATTTTCTGAATCATGAGCTTTGAAAGTGTAATGAAAGATATGGATTAAAATCTAATAAAAATATCCCCAGAAAAAAATATGTACAAATGCATGTATGGGTTCAATTTCAAGCATTCAGAAACCCAAAAGCCATGCAGGGCTTTGGAGCCAGGACAAGAGCCCCTCCTGTAAAGGGTATTTAATAACATTCTACAAACATAAGGATTTGCTCCAGTGCAAACATTTCAAAATGGAAATGGATCGTGGCAAATTTGGAAACAGCCAGATAACTATTCTGTTCGACCACATGACTTCATCAATCTTTCAGAATCTCATGCCCATGTTCAAAGATGGTATTAATCAATGACAATATCAGCTGGAATCCATCTCTCTTATACTTTCTCCTTCCTCATTAAAAAAAGTGTTTCTTAGAGACTTTAGGGCTACTTTCAAGTGGTAAGCTTTCAGCTTCTAGTTACAAAGTAAACAGAAAGGGAATTCGAACTTAGGGCTTCTTGTCATTTTTACATTTCTATTTGGGAATTGAATCTCCTTTAATTCAGAGGAAATGAGGACAAAATGTGCTATTGCTGCAATAGACTGCTAATATTTCATCACGAAACTGATTTGTTTCGTTAGCACGTCTATCACCGTCCAGTTTTCTAGCCCTATTCAGTCTCGAGGAGGCACAATCAGGGAGCTGGCAGAGAAAACAGTGGCAAAGAGGAGAAGTGGGCACCGCCTAGCTCTTTCCTTTTAATCAGCTTTGAATCAAGAGCTAACTTCATTTTTATTCACAATTAAGGACAATATACACCATACATCACAGAGTTTCCATCAGCAATGTGGCTGCTTTTTTAAGCAATATACAACAATATAGGGAAAATCATAGACATAGAACACTTTCCTTGATCTCCTCAGAATATAAGGAAAGACTTCTTAATAGGAAAAAATAAGTAAATATAGAAGCATATTTAGTGATCTATCTCATTGTTTTGGATTATGCACATTTCTTCTAACTCTATTGTATAGAAATGCAACATACCATACACATAGAATACTGAAGACCAGCCGGTATACTGTACAAGAATGCCAGCTAAAGGCATTGCGATCACAGCTCCAGCATAGGAACCTAAAGTAGAAAGGAGAATAGGAGAAAGGAAGTGAAATCAATAGAAGTTCTTGACTTTTTATCTCATGTTCCTTGGTTCACTGACACAAACACACACTTACACACTTGGGTACACACACACTCACACATACACCTCCAAACACATGTACATGCCTACATATTTAGCCAGGAATACAAAACTACACAAGTACATATAACTTACCCAAGACACAACAGTGGCTTAAAAATGTGACTATAATAAAAATTAAATTTTAAAAACTGTAATAAAAATCATCCATAAATATTTTGAAAACCTAGATAAAATGGATGAAGTAGAAAAATACAAAGTGCTAGAAGAAACAGAGGCTTTAAGGAGACCAATAAGAATTACATAAATTAAAATAGTGGTCAGGAAACCTTTCCTCATGAATACACCACATACAGACAGACATACTCCCCAAATGGTTTTACAGGTGAGCTTTACCAATTTTCAACTCTTATTCAAGTTGTTTCTAAACTTTCACCCAACATAACTATGCCAGCACACAGCACTTACCACAAAAGGAGGTGGTTGCCAATCTGCTCCTCTCTAAAGGAGGGGCCCATTTGCTCCATATGCCATGACATGCTGGGTAGGTGACACCCTATGATGGGGGAAGATATATGTCACCATTTAGGATCCAGGGTCATTGGAAAATAAACACATTCCCTTTCTGATGTTGTTTCCTTAGAATGGGCACAAAAGAAAGACACTATTCATGGGAATTTGCTGATTCCCTGAAATTCCATTCTAAAACTTTCATCCCAGACTAGGTAAGACATGGCCTCTTTCTAGTGACCTGTTCAAAGTCTTTCCACCCTTCAAGCATTATTACTACCTCAACATTCTTCTGATCAAGGTAAAATAAAAGATTCTATGTTACCCAGTTTATCTACAATTCTGAACAGTTTGAGAAATTTAGAATGCCTTTTTGTGAGACATTATACTCAGGGACTCCCAAATATAAGGAATCCATGCAAAGGAAGGTAATGCTTAGATCCTTGAAAATCACACTTCCTCAAAGAAGTGTCTAGAATTTAAGACCCTTAAAATACAGTCAGCCCTCTGTAGCCACAGGTCTGCATCTTCAGATGCAACCAATCTCAGATCAAAAATATTGGGGAAAAAATGTTACCTTTGTTGCTGACATGTACTATTGTAGTTGGGTCTACCATGGTTGTGTCTGTACTGAAAATGTGCAGACCTGTTTTTCTTGTTTTTATTCCCTAAACAATAGAGTATAACAACTATTTACATTGCATTTACGTTGTATTAGGTAGTATAATTAATCTAGGGATGTTATAAAGTGTATCGGAAGATGTATATAGGTTATACACAAACACTACACTGCTTTAGATGAGGGACTTGAACATCCATGGATTTTTGCATCCAAACTTGTGGGGGAGTGGTTTCTGGAACCAATATCCCTTCAATACCAAGGAGCAACTGTCATTATCCTTTTTCTGTTATTTTCATCTCATCAATTTTTCCTTCTGTTTGGAGAAAGGAAATTGATTTCAGTGTCTTAACACTTTATCTGATTTGTTTATTCTCACCATACTTCATATAAAAAGAAGGGGCAACAGGTAGGCCAGTCTCAAGTTTTTAAATGCTATTCTTTCAAAGGCAGTAGGCTGACAGAGAAAAAGTCAGTCACTAGTGTCAGATTCCCAAAGAATATATTCAATGAAATACATTAGTGAAAACTCAAATAATGATTCTAAGCCAATAGGGACTTGGTATAAAACTCCCAAAAGATGTTAATTCAGGGTTATCACCAGCAAAAGGCAAAATCAAAAAATTTTATCACATAAGTAACATAAGTGCCTATTCTTTTCTTAAGACAAATAGTAACTAAGCATTCCCTTAATACCATTCAATTCTAGAGAAGGAAAGTAGTAGTTTAGCATCATTTGAAGATAAAATATCTGATTGCCTAAATTTTCCAATTTTTTAACATGGTATAGACACAACCAAATTAAGACAACTTATTTGTAGATCAAGACAAAGACTTTCTGCTGGTTCTCAATAACATGGCAACCTTAAGATGCTGTCATCTTGCAGTTCCATACCTCAACAAGTCCCTGCAATATCCTAACAAAGATGACACACCCATAATGCACTCTGGCTGCTGATGGGATTAGCATATTCAGGGTAGAGGTAAGAAGTATGGCAGCTCCAAAAACCCTGAAAAACAAAAGAAGTTAATAGATCTAAATTCTCAGGTTAAATTCACCACAAGCAATTTAAAAGTAGGATGTTTTTTCTAAAAGAATAAAATACGTTCTGAACTTGATTGGCTACAGCCATTGGAAATGGATTTGTTGACTATCTTCAAATACTAGAAATATAAGAAATAGAAGAAGAATTTAGTAAATTTGATTATACTTACTTGTATTTATTTTCTTCATAGATGCAGTTACAAATTGCAAATATTTAATGAATCATTGCACATATTTTGATCTACATTTCAGTCTACAGTGCAAGCTTCTTAATTGTGAGAGCTTGTTTTCAGATACACTGTATATCCCCAATACTATGTGCCAGGCACATAGCAGATACTCACTGAAGAGCTGTTGAAAAAATAATAAATGCCTGAATGGAGTTGTACCCCACATTATACAACTACTTTCAACTTCCTTAAATCAGAACATTCATAAAAATTTTATGAATGAAATCATATTTCAAATGCCCCAAGAAATCTCATGATCAGATTCCCATAGCACATGTTTTTGTAATCGAAATAACTATTACCATACCAGGCTCAGGTTTGTTTTTGTTTTTTGTTTTTTTGTATGGGTAGGTGGGGAGATTGTATCACTTCACTAGGTGCCATCACCACTAGTTTCATACAAATAAATAATGATTCCAGAAAAAAATTGCAAAAATATGATGTTACCATTTCTATAAATCTCCAAGTAAAAAGTACATTTCATCATTTAATAACTATTTTATAATGCTCATACTAAGTAAGAAAAACACCCCCATAACTGGGTAACTTTAGAAATATTTTCTTGCATGGAAGTTTTGGGACATATTGTCTCTAATGAGCTTAGCTGTGTGCCTTATACAGGTTTTCTCAGGTCAAACACTCAGTTATCTATCTATCTAGCTAGCTAGCTATCATCTATCTATCTATCTATCTATCTATCTATCTATCTATCTATCTATCTATTTATTGTTCGGTTACAGCTGTCCCCATTTTGACCCCATTGCTCTCCTCTGCCCCGTCCAACCTCTGCTCCCAAAGACAATCCCCACCCATTTTCCTAATCCATGGGTCCTTTGTACCTGTTCCTTGACTTGATCCTTTCAATTCTTTACCTCATTATCCTCCTCCCCATTCCCCTCTGCTTGAAGTCCATTTGTTCTTTATTTCCATGTCTCTGGTTCTTAGTTCTTATTTTCTCATTTGTTTTTGGTTCCACTTCTAGATGAGATCATATGCTATTTGTCTTTCACTGCCTGGATTATTTCACTTAGCATAATACTCTCTAGTTCCATCCATGCTGGTGTGAAAGGTAGGATTTCCTGCTTTCTTTTTGCTGAGTATTATTCCATTGTGTAAATGTACCACAGTTTTTTGATTCACTCATTTACCGATGGGGGCTTGGGCTGTTTCCAGCACTTGGCTATTATAAATCATGCTGTTATGAGCATTGGGGTACATAGGTTCTTTTGAATTGGTGATTCAAGATTCTTAGGGTATAATCCCAGCAGTGGAATTGCTGGATCAAATGGCAGTTCCATCTTAGTTTTTTGAAGAAATTCTATACTGTTTCCACAGTGGCTATACTAGTCTGTATTCCCACCAACGGTGTACTAGGGTTCCCTTTTCTCCACAACCTCTCCAACATTTGTTTGTTGATTTGGTTATGATGGCCATTCTGACTGGTGTGAAGTGATATCTCATTGTGGTTTTAATTTGCATCTCTCTGATGGCTAGTGATACTGAGCATCCTTTCATATGTCTCTGGGCCCTCTGTATGTCCTCCTTAGAGAAGTCTGTTTAGGTCCTTTACCCATTTTTTTTTAAATTTTTCTACTTTATTTTTTTATTTTAATTGTTGTTCTTGTACAGTTTTCTGTTTTTTATTCCCATCCCAGCCCATCACCTCAGCCCTCCCCACCTCCCTCCCTTTTCCACCCCCCTAGTTTTTGTCCATGTGTCTTTTATACTTGTTGCTCTAAACCCTTCCCTTTTTCCCCTGAAATTCGGTCCTTTACCCATTTTTCAGTTGAATTGTTTGTCTTCTTGGTATGGAGTCATGTGAATTCTTTATATATTTTGGAGACCAAACCCTTGTCCAAGGTACCATTTGCAAATATATTTTCTCATATGGCTGGTTCCCTTTTTATTTTGCTGATGTTTTCTTTAACTGTGCAGAAGCTATTTAATTTGATGAAGTCCCATTTGTTCATTTTTTCATTTATGTTCCTTGCCCAAGGGGACATATTGGTGAAAATGTCTCTGTGTGGAATATCTGAAATTTTCATGCTTATGTTCTCCTCTAGGGCTTTTATGGTGTCACAAATTATATTTAAGTCTTTTATCCATCTTCAGTTTATTTTGGTATATGATATAATTTGATGATCTCATTTCTTTTTATTTTCTTACTTTCTTTTCTTTCTTTCTTTCTTTCTTTCTTTCTTTCTTTCTTTCTTTCTTTCTTTTTTCTTTTTCTTTTTCTTTTTCTTTTTTTTGCATGTACCTGTCCAGATCTCCCAACACCGTTTATTGAAGAGGCTATTTTTTCTCCAGAAACATTGAGTCTTTTAACTCAGTCAAAACTGGTTGCCTCATAGAAGCTCCAATTCTTCCAGGGGTACATTTAAACGTAACTGAAGGCCTTTCGTTTCTGAAAGGGAGCCGTGATCATTATGCATCTGCTACTGAAATTTGAGAAATGGCATTGTGAAGGCTTGAAGTGGATCAGCTTTTTTTCTATGAATCACAGACCGGGTCAAATACTTTTGTTTGCTTGATGCAGCCTAATATCCCCTATCCTCAGAGGTTCCTCTCCACTGAGGTAAATGGTGACTCAGACGGTGAATGTTCTGTTCCATTTTCCCTCCGTGCTGGCTGCTGAGTAGGTATCTTTGTGTTTCTGTCAAAGCATAAGTTATTTCCTAACTGTTTGACACAAAATAGAAACTTTCTATTTTTAGAAATAATTATGCCTATGAAAATGCCACACACGCAGTGATATTAAAGTTCTGCCAAATATCGATTTGTTTTTCAAAAAAAATGCAAAAATCCCATAATCTGTCTTTATAAAAAGAGAATCCAAAGTCATTGTAAAAATTGGTTTAAAATATATTTTATTTCTCAATTATTACTTTTA
The DNA here is from genome assembly GCA_039655065.1 of Glossophaga mutica. Classification (NCBI taxonomy): domain Eukaryota; kingdom Metazoa; phylum Chordata; class Mammalia; order Chiroptera; family Phyllostomidae; genus Glossophaga; species Glossophaga mutica. The sequence goes on from CM077308.1 coordinate 30,771,304, forward strand.
AATTGAAAGAATGTTCACCTCTCTTAAGTCTACAATCCAAATGTTTTTGTGTGCATTTTCTAGAACACTGCGGAGGCTTTTAGGGCTGACAGGTAATCGGAGGCAGTATATGGGCCTGTTTATAGACCTGATGGTAAATAGTGCATATTCTCAAAGGCCAGTGCGGCGAACATAACTTTCCACTGCTCTGGGAGTTTGAAGGTACTACCTGTGCCACAGAAAGACTGAAGGTGGGAAGGGCTCTTCAGACAAAGGCTGTCTGGATACTGGCAAACTTGCACTAACTGTCTTCCTGTAGATCCATCCAATTTTGCGTATTATCATTGATAATAATGAAACTGACTGCTTCAGGCTTTAAGGATAAAGAGAACCAGAGCTACATAATGCTACAGGATTTTTGAAAGTATTTATATGAGTTATGCATTCTGCTCTATTCAGTCCTTTGGAGGAATTCTTCCAAACTACATCTACAAACCAGCTGCATCAGAATTCCCTCGGGTGCTTATTAAATATGCAAATTTCTGATGCTAGACTTTTTAAATCACAATGTACTTGGAATGAAGCCTAAAAATCTGGATTTTAATAAGCATTCCAGGTGATAATTCTGTGTAAAAATTTAAAAAAGAAGAGTTTTATCCAGGTGTATCTAACTTATGTGTTTTATTTTCTGATAATTATTTTGAAGGTATGAAGCGTGAAGTTCATTGTCTATCAATATACCTTCTAAACATCACTTTCTCCTTTTTGGAGGGTTTAACATACTGCTATCTCTAAGTACACTAGAGGGATGAATTTAACCCATTTCTTAACCTGTTTTCTCAGTCTCCACACCCCTCTCTTGAACTGGGTAAGTCTTGTGTGGCATGGTCCTGTAGGTTGTGTGATGTTTTGTAACCCCCTGGTCTGTATGCTCTAGATGCCAGTAGCACACCCCTGCACCAAGCTGTGACAACCAAAACTGTCCCCAGCAATTGCAAAATGTCCTCTAGGGAACAAAATCACCCACCAGTGGAGCTAAATCAATTATGGACTATTTGTTGAGTGTCCACTATAGTCAGATCTAAATTTAATTAGTGCTATTCAACTTGATACACACCATTCTGCCACTTCATGTGTCACAAAGTCCACAACTACCTAACAATCCAGTGACACTGGTGATATTAATACACCCAGTTTACAGGTGAAGAAACTAAGCCTGAAGTAAGTGAAATCATTTACACAAGTTGTTAACCAGTTCTAACTAGAGGAGCCCTGTTTTAAATCTAGTCTGATTCCAAAGCCACTGGGTTTTGTCATGAGGATTTATATCTGATGATGAGCATACTATGGCATTAGCAATGTATTTCAGGATTCTAATTGTAAATTTAAGTAATAATTTCTACAAAGCTACTTGAAATCATCCTACTATTCCTAAAATAAAACATTAATAGATCACTTTAAATGTTTACTTTCCACTCTTACCCTGAATAATGTTTCAAATTATGTAATATTATAACATTTCTAAATGCTTCCTACTTTTAAGTTCCTTGATTCCTTTAGTCATTTTTTTTATTATTAGTGGCCATAACATCATAAAAATGATGTGACTCTTTTCTAATTATAAAAATAAAATCCATCAGACTTTTCAGAACCTCATCTTTTTAAATTTCATATACCTGGTATACAAATCAATATCCAAGTAATTAAAATTCTGATTATCAAAATTCGTGCTCAGCATGGGAAGCCCTTATACTTTTTCTTGCTGCACTACACACAGCCAAATGAAGCAGCCACTTCATTCAACATTCATTTATGCATTCACACTCCAAACCCTCGTGAGACTGTATTTAGAGCGGGGTATTGTGCTGACAAGGAGAAAGGAGCTAACATTTACACACGTATTATACTTTCTCTATACATTAACTATACATCAGTTAATTTAATCCACACAACTCTTGAGTTACACTTTTCTCTCATTTTGCAAATATGAAAATGCAGATAGAAACACTGTGCAAGAAAAAAAGCAAGTGGTGCAGCTGAGACTGGAATCCAGGGCTTTCTGACATGGAAATCCATGCTACTAGGAACTCAGAAAAAGATAAGGATGGACTCTGGTGGAGTCAGAGAGAAAAAGAGAGAGATAAGTAACCAAGGGACAACTTATACTAAAGACTGTAACAGAGAACAAATGGAAAGCAAAGGAGGAAATCCATTCCAACTGGGGTGATCAGGAAGCAAGCTGGGCCTTGGAAGATGAAAATGAAAAAGTAAGAAGAAATTCCAAAAAGAGGAACTAGGTCAGCTAAGTTTCAAAAAGTGGGAAGGATTACATTACATGCCAAAAACTAGGGCAGTCTTGAAAATGGCTAGACATGGTGGGCAGGTGTACAGAAGTGAGAACATCAAGAGTGAGATGATAAACAAGAATGGTGTGAAGGGGGTTTGAGGAAATGTCGGTAGGCCAATTAGGGGAAGAGCAAAGTCCATTAAGTCTGTGGCATCTAGGAAATAATAGGGTTCAGGGTCATAGAGGATAACAGAAAATTATGCCCCTAAAGTGAAGTAAGTGTGAAAGTTACCAGAATTAAGGAGAGAGGGATCTGAGGCCAGAGAGCTAGTAGGTGATCAGAATTCATATAAGTTCAGGAAAGATGTCTTACAGAGGAATAAGGGGCCAAAGTCATTATGGTGGTAGAGAAAAAAAATGGGTGACATAAATATTGTACAGAAATTGCTGTAAAACCCTAACTTTGTTACTTAGTAATGATGTGACTGGAAAGTTACTAACCTTCTTGGCTTCTGATACTTCTCTATAACAAGGGCAGTGCTGTGTAATGGTCAAGGGCATGGTTTCTAAGGTCAGACTACCTGAGTTCAAAGTTCATTTCTGTCACTTATTGCTTGAGCAGTTTATTTTACTATTTATGCTTTATTACTCATCAACAGAAAAGGGATATTAAAAGAAACTACGATTTACTACAAGTAAAGCACTCAGAATATCTGGCATATCCTAAGCATGTAAAGGGTATTAGGACTTGTACAGGGATGATATTAATATATTGTTTTTTTGTATGATTGCTGTGAAGCTAAATGAAATAATGCATTTAAAAGGTTTGTCTGGTGCCTGACACATAAAAATAAATCCATAAAGGAGTCGGTCAAGCAAAAATAAATATAGCCAATCATTACTGAATTGTTAATCTGTACTAGTCACTGTCCTGAATTCTCATTTTAAACCAACAACAACAATATGAGAAACTACAACACTCTCCTACACAGACTGAACAGCCAAGTCCTACTGAGTTTAAATAACTTTTAAAGGTCACACAAATACTAGGTGGAGAACTATGGTTTATGTTTACTTGCTCTGGTTGTAGATCCTCGATACTTAACTGTTAAACTTGACTGCATATCAATGGCAGAAGAACTAACACTAGCATTAATGGTGCCAGCAGCAGCAGATAAAATAACAAAAACTTTGCAAGACAAAAAAATTTTTGAAAGATGGATGGTGACAGAAATCAGGAGCAACAGGAGGATTCTACCCACAACTTGTGTTTTGAAAGTAGTTAAACAGAAGCTCATTTAGAGAGAGTTTTGTCATTTATGAACAAAGTTTAGGATTCAAAAAAGAAGTGGAAGAAATAGTAGAATCAGTGTGGACGAGAAGTTCCAGAATATAAAAGAGTTTCATGCAGTGATATCCAGGCTTTATCACATGTGAGAATCACCATAAGGGGCTTGCTCAAGCATGGATGGCTGGGCACTGGAGCATCTGAGTCTGAAGGTTTGTGAGGGGACTGGGAATTTGCATTTCAAACAAGTTCTCAGGAGATACCGATTTACTTTTCATGACCTGAGAATCATTGATTTAATAGTGTGGTCATAAGTATTCCCCCTAAACATCATAAAAGGGACAGATCTGGGGCAAAGGCAGGCTTAGAACGAACAGAGCTAGACAGAGCTGAAATAAGGGGCTTACCTTTTTTTTTTTTTTTTTTAACAGATGGGAGTGGCAACAATGAAATGGAATCACCTACAAAAAGGGATGATTTCCCCGACAAAACACAAATCGTAATTAGGTCATTTGACCAAGATTCAAAGTGAGTTTTGCTGATCTGGTTTTAAACTATCCTCATTGACCAAATTGACTAAACAGCTGCCTTGTTTTCTTTTAATTTTTATTTATTGATTTGGGACAGAGAGCGGGGAGCATTGATTTGTTGTTCCACTTATCTATGCATTTATTGGTTGATTCTTTTATGTGTCCTGGCCAGGGATCGAACTCACAGCCTTGGCATATCTGGGCAACATTCTAACCAACTGAGCTACTTCTACATCTGTAAAATGAAAATACGTTTTCAGACTTCAAAGGAACATCATGAAGACTGAGTGAATTAATTATGAAAGAGTACAGTGTCTGGTTCGTAGGAAATGGTTTATAAATATCAGCTACCATTACACAGAACTTTAACATTGAATAGTTTTCAGAAAACTGTTATCCTTTGTCCCTTTCTTCCAGAATGTTTTTGGCCCATTAAATAATGCTATTTCTGTGACGATGGTTCCAGACTTGCTCCACGTCATCCTGAAATTCTAGCAGCTTATGGTCCATGAGGACATATGGTGGGTATTCTACCTCCCATTTTGAAGGCACACAGAATTAGTCAACATGCATTAGCATCTTAACCTTAATAGTAGAACTAAAATATGAGACAGGAAACAAATTAAAAAAAATTTATAGCCTTTTCTAAATGAATTATACCTGTCTTGTCATAATTCACTTGTACCCCAATGCTTTCCTTACACACACACACATACACTCCACCACTAATTTCCTTTCACAGATATTCCCAATGCAGTGTAGAGCACTTTCATAAGACTTAATCTAAGATATCACGTGTTTCTCCACTATATATATATATATATATATATATATATATATATATAAATAGTATGTTCTTATACTTTTGTGTAGCGACTTCAAACAACGGGTAATCAAAACTTCCTTTCCTGGGGCCTATGTACGTGATAACAGATATTTCTTCTTTGAACCTGCTTTATCCTGGTATCTTTTTCAATCACTTGACCATTTATTTGTTCTTGAGCTTTTAATGGGAACACACTGCCATTCTTGGTACCCTAACTATCCTAGGAAGCTGAGTGACTCTCATAGAATAACTGTAGGATGGCAGCCATGGCTGGAACTCTGAGTACTCCTGTGGATAAATCCTCACTTGAGATAGTTGCTGAGTTCAAGTACCTGGCCCAGTCTGGCCTCATCCTTAAGTTCTCCCAACAATACTGTAGAATCTGCTGCAACCAATTGCCATTACACTTTCAGTTCATCACAGCATCCTGGTCACCTTGTGAGACTACCATCTCTGCACCACTGCTTTCAAAATCAAACTAGGTCACAGTGCTTTAGAAGTGATATATTCTCCTCTTAAAGAATCTCAGCATTTATCAATACTTAGTGTAGTCATGCATATTGCATTATGTTTGATGGTCACGATCTTTGTTTGGCCTGATGTTACAAAAACAAACAAATTGAGCATTGAATATATTTTTGATATCTCAAGAGACAGATGAAAATAGATTATATACTAAGAAACACTTAATATTCTTGTGACTTTTATTATCCCTAGCATTGGTCTCAACCAAGACACAGAGTTATGCTTCCCAGCACTGCTGCCCTGAAAACAGTATCTACCACAATAGGTTTTGCAAGTTGATCCTCTCATCAAACGACTTGTCTAAAAAGCAAATAATGCAAATAAATACAATTTTAAATTATTCCATAGCTTTCCTATGGAGCTAGTCTAGCTTTAAGTGATATAGTAATTTTTTAAAAGAGACTGTAAAATATTTTTTTTAAAAAAAAAGAACGTGCACAGGAAAGCTATTCAATGGGGGAAATCTGGTTAGTAAAGAAGCACGTCATTTGAAATCAGACACACAGGGTTTAGAGCCCAGTTTTCCCTCTTACCGGCTAGTGGTCTTTGGGAAAATAACTCTGCTACTCTGTGTTCAGTTCTCTCATCAATAAAACAGTTGTAAGAATGTCTGCCTTAGAGAGTCGTTATGAGGAAGAAAGGTAAAACATTAACAGAAGGGCCACTGGCTGATTAAGATTGCTTTTCATAATGATAAACCACTTGAAAGCCACTTAAAATTGTCTTTTTCCTCATGATTTCCTCTGCAGCAAGGGACACACTAAAATGATTTCAATTTGCTTAGTTTCAAGGTAAAACCTAATTTCTATGTGTTCTTTCTGCTTGCTACACACACATACATATATCTGAGTTTTCAAAGTGATTTTATGAAAGAAAATGTCATCATTTCTCACTGAAAGACAAAGAAGAGGGAAGAAATGTGTGTGTGAAAGTGTGCTGTAGGAGGCTCTGTGTTCCTAAACAGAGCGCCAAACTCCAGAGGCAGATAGTGTCGCTGATACAGAAAGGGTTGGAAAACAAATGCTGTAGTTGAAAGCCTGCACCCGGCGGCCTGCCTGGTTGTTAACATTTGGTGTAGCTCACAGAGAATTCGCTGTGAGATTCCCAGTCACATCCTTTTTCTGTGACCCGTAGCCACAAACACCCTCACATATCAAGCCCTGCTGGCACGGATTTCCCCCAAAGAGGTGACGGAAACACTGGTAACTTGTCACTCCTACAGATTCCATCCATTTTCCATGAATCAATCCATCCATCTCCATTTGGGCTGAGGCTTGTCACTCAACAAGGAACTAGTGTTCCTCACCCCAGGTGTGGCACTAATCCTCTCCTAGAGGGTCTGCAGGAATAGAGGATTCAGGCTGTTTAATCTATTTACTCTAATCAAATCAGTGCCCAGGCACCTCCCTTTGTCACATCTGATGCCCTACGCCCATATTAAATAAGGAATACAGGAGCACGAGCCAGCCCCCGAGGTCCCTTGGTACATCATTAAGTTGTAAGAATGACTTCATCACTCATGACAGAGAAATTAGACAGCTCCAACAGTGGCATATGGCAGGGGGAGAATCATTCTACCAGCTGCCCACCTGACTCTCTCCTCCCTCAAGTCATGCCCCCACCCCCTCAGGGGAAGCCAGAGCTAGTGAGTGTGAGAGAAGTCCCTGTCAGCAAACCACATGCAAGCCCTTAGGGACCCCTCCCCCTCTCGAACCATCTATTCATCTTGTGGAAAGGGTATTTTCTTTTGTCAGAAAAAGGAAGGCCTTTTCTGCATTGCCCTAGATACCTAACCTATAGAGCCCACAATGGAAAGGCAGCTAGATGTCTGATTGGCAGCGAGATGAGTGAGATAGAAATAGCCACCTCTGGCCTGGAAAGACTGGAAGACTATTGACTGTTTTTCCATCATATGAGAATAGTGGTCCCTTGCAGCAGACTTTATGTTTGTAGTCTGAATTATTTTTTCATACAAAAGGAATTTGCAAATGTTTCTCACTGGAAAGGTTAAAGAATCCTATCTTGCAATGAATGTTGCAGTAGACGGGTAAGTAGAGAGGGGGAAAAGATGACAAAAGATAGATAAATAGATAATAGATAGATAGATAGATAGATAGATCGATCATAGATAATAGATACATACAGAAGTAGACAGAGTGTATTTGTGTGCATATTTGGTGATAAGACTTAAGATTTCCATGCTTCTTCTAATAAATAAAGCACACCTTTATTGTTTTATGTCTATGAAGGAAAAAGACACAATAGCTCCAGCAAAATCATTTCTTTCTGGGCTTAAAATATGAAGGATTGTGTTTAAAATATCTTTGTTTTTCTCTTTCTCAAAATCATTATCACCAGAGGATTTTTCATAGTTAGTTAGCCAGAATATTTACCAAAAGCATATCAAATTTCATTTTTATATATACAAATGCACATCAGTAAAGTTTTAAAATCCATCTATTTGAACACTGGCTGGTGTGGCTCAATTAGTTGGAGTGTAGTCCAACAGACCAAAAGGTCACAGGTTTGATTCCTGTTCAGGGCACATACCAGATTTGGGGTTCAGTCCCTGGTTGGGGCATGTAGAAGAGGGCAGCCACAGCCAATGGGTGTTTCTCTCTCACACTGATGTCTCTATCTGCCCCTGTCTCTCTCTCTCTCTCTCTCTCTCTCTCTCTCTCTCTCTCTCTCTCTCTCAAGCAATGGGAAAAAAATGTTCTCAGGTGAAGATTAAAAATATCCATGCATTTGAATCTGTTCATTTTTATGTATTAATTACTCTTTTATATTAGTAGTATTGATTGAATTGAAATCATGCAAAATCCCAAGGAAGAACCCTTCTTTGCAGAGAAAAGGTCAAAACTACCCGCGAGCCAAACTCAAACCTCTGCAATCTTCTAGGAGCCCAAACTGCCAAAGGGGCTGGGTTTCCCTCTATAGATAATCGCACTATTTGTTTAAGTCATTATTAAGTTTGGATGTTGCATTTTGCAGAGAGAACAGAATCACTCATGTTGTGGCCAAATAGTTTGGGAGCCAGTGAACACACAAAAATACAGAATGTTTCCCCTGCCACCAAAAAAAAAAAAAAAAAAAAAAATCTAAGCATCCCTTGGGTCTACTAAAGGCTTCTCTGTCTAATTCATGGATTTCTGTGCGAGGTTCAGGGCATGATATATTGTGGGCACTGATTCAGAGAGCAGATGGCTCGCTTGCTGCTGAATGAGAACTTTGCAATGAAGCACATAATATCAGGCAGAGATGTTAAATTTCAAATAGATGTAGCCTGTGGTCATGTACTATGGGACACCTGAGTTTTAGCCTCAATTATTTTGTGACCTTGGGCAAGTCATCACCTGCCTGATTCTCTAGTCCCTTTGCTGGCCTGTGAAAGGACAGGATTGGATTAGATGAGCCCTGTCCAGTTCTACCATGGGTTCTTTCTGTTACAGGGAGTTCACGCAACATCACAGACACGTGCAATCCTGTCTCTTATTCAAATAAAGAACTATTTTTCTGCCCTGGCTGGTGTAGCTCAGTGGATTGAGCGCGGGCCTGCGAACCAGAGGATCGCGGTTCGATTCCCAGTCAGGGCACATGCCTGGGTTGCAGGCCAGTTCCCAGCAGGGGACACACGAGAGACAACCCTACATTGATGTTTCTCTCCCTCTCCCTTTCTCCTACCCTTCCCCTCTAAAGATAAATAAATAAAAATCTTAAAAAAAAAAAAGTGCTGAATTTTTAAAAAAAAAAAAAGAACTATTTTTCTTTAGCAAGAGTCAAGTTAGAAACCCCAGAAATATCTGGAAAGACAAAATTTGCACCAGGAACTGAACCTTCTTTAAATAAAGGGTGGGAGAGGGGAAATAAACAGTAATTTTCAACAAAGAAGTCTAACCTCCATCTAAGAGGATGTATAATGCCTGGTTAGAATTCAAATATTTCCTGCACTCTCACCACTATTGGCTGAATGTATTTTTTAAGACAACTCTTTAAAAGCCTTCCAGTGAGACATGACATTTCCAGTGAACAATATTATTAATGATGTGTATGAAAAAATAATTTTAAAGACAGAAATCTGACATGTGAAAAGAAGCATTTTTATCATAATAAAAAAACCCTTTGTATTACTAATACTTAAAGTAAACTTAAACACAGGTAATGCAGAATGTGCATGAGGTATTTTAATGTCTTTTTCTGAGCCTAAGATTTTATTAATAATGAATGGTGAAAGGCACTTGTAAAAAATTTTACACAACCTCTCTTATCTAGCTGTCGTAACAACCATATCAGGTAGGTATTTTGGTTAATCCCCTTTTACAGGAATATAAACTGAGGCTCAGAGAGGTTAAATAGTGTTCAATGTCTTTAGTTATTATATAGCACATTCAGGAGTCTGGACTCATACACTTTGCTTTAGAACCTTTATCTTAACCAATACGCAATACTGTCTTTTGTTTTTAAAAGCCACCGACACTTTGTTGTGATGTGCATTTTATTTATTCAGCTAGAATCTGTCACGGGCCCAGCACTCTCTGCGATGTTAGGTACAGAGCAGTAAAAACAACATGGGCAAAACTGCATGTTTTGTCATGAAGCTTACATTTTATAGGAGAAAGGTAGACATTAAACAAAAAAAAAATAAGTAAAATATCAGTATAGCCCGTGGCAATAAGTGCTCGGTAAAAAACTACAGCAAGGTTGGGAAATCAGGAAGACAGGAACAGATTAGGGAAAAATTTTAAATAGGGGTTCAGTAATATTGCCACCTAGACTAAAGAAGCAAAAATAGTCTTCATGGATATAATATCACCCATTAAAAACATAATGTTAGCCAAACTTCCTTTGGTAATTCTGACCTTCTTTGGTTACACCCAGGGCAAAAATTCCATTGTTTTTCACATTAAATATTTGCCCAGCAAGGTTCCTTCTCACTCTCTTCAACAGAAGGTAAATACAGTCCTTAACCATTCCATACTTGTAAATATCTAGATTAATGTAAGCTCCATGCCCTGTGCTGTTTAAAGACAAAATTAATTGTCCCCAACACCTTTTAATCACTACAGTAAATATGTTCTCATCTGAAAACATTACAGATCTTGTGAGGAGTCTTTCTTTGATTCCCCACCCCAAGGCCTTCCATGGGGATGACTAAATGCTCCCTCCCAGGATGTGCAATGGCCGTTTAAGGAAAAACAAAGGAAAAAATGATGCAAGAGTCATCCTGGGGAACTGAGATTTCTCTTCCCGGTACTCTCTCATTTCCTGCCCTCCATAAGCAGGAAAGCAAGAATACTTAGAACTTGACCAAAGAACCAAAGAACCAAAGAACCAAAGAACCAAAGAACCAAAGAACCAAAGAACCAAAGAACCAAAGAACCAAGAACCCGTATTCTGCCCAAGTGTGGGGCTGTTTTTGCTGTTTATTCATCCATAAACTGGAGGTGCCAGACACCATTGCTGTTTGTTTTTCATTGAGAAATTTGCCTGGCAGTGTAACCAGGAGCCCTTCTCTCTTGAGGAGCTGTCTCCACACACCTCCGTCCCTCTACTCCTGCTCCTCCCTTAGCAGTGATGGCAAACACTTTCCAAAGCAAGCTTCTTTTCCACCTAGAGGGAGGGGAATCTGTCTCCAATTTCCCACCCAAGGGAAACTTTGTTCTATTATTAAATGACCTACAGGGAGAAGCTTATTTGAATGGGCATACAATAATTGTAGATGAAAAACTGGTCTCACTGTGCTGTTTTTACTATTTTGAAAAGGATTATATGATAAAGAAACATACATCTGCCAAGCCAATTCTAAAAATTCCTCTGAGATTGTGTGTGTGTGTGTGTGTGTGTGTGTGTGTTTTAAAAAAAGCCTTATAAGATAAAATTTTATATAGCATGTATAGGGCTAATCAGACATTCACCAATGCATTAATAATAGGTGTTTCTGGTGATTAAATTATTTATTATTACTCTTTATTTTTAATATGCTTTTTATCTCGTATGTAGTACTTTTTACAGAATGTATTGGGGTGACATTGGTTAATATAGTGATATAGCTTTCAGGTGTACAATTCCATGACACATCATCTGCATATCACATTGTGTGCCCACCACCCCAACTCTGGTTTCCTTCCATCACCAGTTATCCCCACTTCACCTTCTTCTACCTCCACCCTCCCCCTTTCCCTCTTGTAATTACCATCCTAGTGTCTGTATGAGTTTTTTTTCTTTGCTTAATCCCATCACCATTTACTTTTTGCAGTTGGAAAAGGGAATGTTACAGAGTTTTAAAACCTGTTTTCCTGGGAGGCTTAACTGGCTAAAACATTTGTAATGTTTTATTATATTTTTAATATGTAGCAAAGACATCAAAATCCTAAAATGTAATAAAGAAGATAATCTATAATCTTTGATCTGTTCATATATTTTACAATGAGTTTTAACTTAGTTTTCTCGGTCTTGTAGAACAGAAAACATTGCATGTGAAAATATTAAGTTTCTCTCTTTTAAATACTCATTTAAAGGTAAGGTGAATACAGATCCAAAAAAAATTCTAAATTTGGAAATTTTTCCTTCAGGAAAATGTACCAAATAAATTAGAACCAGGGTCAGCACCATTTTCTTTACTAAACATGACACAAATGATAGCAATGAACTTACTTTTTTTTTTTTATAACCAGGAAAACCTGTTCACTGAAGTTCCAGTTTTATAACTAGGAAAGCAGGAGCATCCCTAGTGGTTTTTTTCTTGGCAGGAACATGTTAGCATTTTAACATTTGGCTGAAGGCTCTGACTCTGAGAAAAACTCACAGGCACAGCCACCATGTTTTCATTCTGCATTTCATCAAGTTTCCTGTGTCATTTTTGGGTTTCAGTGATTTTTGGATATGTATCCCTGGAGTAAAAATATTTCCTATATGTGCATTTGGAGTATCTTTCCATGAATGTTTATTTTGTTTTAGAAAATATTTTATATTAAAAAAACACAAAGAGTCAGAACACTATGCATTATGGATATAAAAGCCAAAAAATGTAACAAGTTCATTACCAGTAAGATTTAAAGTCATATTTCCTTTAGATTTTATTGGGTTTTTTTTTTTTTTTGCCTAATATCATTCATTCTTTGATTTATCCCATTTATAAAAATTGAGTTCTCTATACAGTTAATGCTTTTCATTTTAAACTAATTCTTTTTTAAAAAGAATATTTGTCTCCTGATAGACCTAAGGGCTGACAGCACTATTCTTAATCTATTGCACTCTCCTCTGGACGTTTTGAAGGGCTGTCCAAAAATCTTCTCTCTGGAATCATTAAGCCTGAAATAAATTTCCAGGAATTTCTTCTCAGACCTTGGCGACAACTGGGAAATCTTGGGTAGGAAGAAACCTCTGCGAATGGAATTGTAGATGACAAAAGCCTCTGGAAGTGCCCGGGAAATTACTGAGAGAGGAAGAGGGACCGGTTTACAAAAGCAGACAAGAGATCAGATTAGAGAGGTGCCCAGTTCTAGATTACTTGACACCTTTTAGGTGAAGGGAGGAGGTGAAATCATAGGTACAAGGTCTGAAGGAAGACCCAACGTTTCCATTTGGGGTCTCTAAGCAGCAGTACCTAGAAGGGCGAGTGCATTTGTTCCTTACCAGTTTAACAATTCAGATTTAAGGAGCACTGATTTTTATTTATCATAATGCACACAGTAAAGCAAATGAAGCTGTCTCTCGCCCTCCCCTCGGATGGCTGTGCCCTTTGACACCCCCGATCCATTAGTTCTTAAGCCCCAAAAGTCCGTGTGCCTCTGCAGGTGGGGCTTGGAAAACTCCTGAGGACTGACCCTAGGACCTCGGCTTGCAGCCACCACCGCAGCGCCGCGGGAGGCTGCGGGACGCAGCTGAGCGCCTTCTCCGCCCCGCCCCTAGTCCGCGGAGCTCATTAACAGGTGGAATCACACCCTCGGCGAGTAAAATCCCGCCTGCCTCCATAGAAACAAATCCTTCAGACAGCCCCAGAGCACCATCTGGGCGGGCTCTCCTTCAGGGCTTTCGGCTCGCCCCGACGCGAGGTCAGCGCCGCAAGAAGCCAAGGCACCCGCAGGGCGCGCAGGAGACAGCGCAGCACGTGGCGCCCCCACCGGTTTGTGCAACCCGCCTCACAGTCCCAGCTGGGCCCGCTCACCGCCAGGCCTCAGCTCCTTCCAGGCATTAAGGCACGTCGATTATTTTGTTAAGGGCCAACGCGGACGCGGCGGAGAGAAAGAGACAACCTGCGCCCGCCGGAGAAAGCCCAGATCTTTTCCGGCGCCTTATTCCGGAAGGAGGCACCAGCAATTTCTGTTACAAGAGGCGGGGCACCAGGGAATTAGGAGATCTGCCCAAGAGTTCCCAACCCACGTTGTTCCTGCCCACAATCTCCGCTGCCCCTCCTATGGGTACACGCTCCACGCCCCCAGCCCGGGCCTGCCCGGCACGTTACCTGTTGGCTGCCAGCCGAGACGCGATGTAGCCGCCCGGAATCTGGGTGATGATGTAGCCCCAAAAGAAGGAACCGTGGATCATCCCCACGGTTTCTGGGTCCCAGTTGAATTTGGCTTTCTATGGGAGTAGGACAAAAAAATTTAATAAGTAAGCAAATAAAATAAAATTTAAAAACCGAGGTGGAGGGAGAGAGTAGAGTCAGTGCCTGGGTTGAAGATTCACTTTCAGTAGCTCTCCAGCCAAAGAGCGCTCAGTCCCCAGTTACTCCCTGCATTTTGAGCTTGGGGGAAGGGAGGTCTTAATTTCCGTTTCATAACAAAACAGAATCAATACCTTCTTATAGAGAGGCAATGCCTCTTTTAACTAAAAAAATCGTGCTCGTTTGAAATGTGTTGTGACTAATAGCAAAGCTGGGCGCTCTGGCTTTGCTCTCGGAACACTGTTAGGTGGGTCGGATCGCCTCGGTGAATGAGGAATCCTCAGAGCTCCAGTTTGGGAAATTCGACTCCCGGTAAGAGATTCCTTAGCTGGCCACGGGTAGAGAACACCCGACTGGGTGCATTTAGCCGAAACCAGCCAATGCGGAGATTAATGGAATCGCTTGGAGAACCGAACTCAAAACTGGGAAATTCTGGAGAAGGAAGTTGGGGAACCTGGGGTGGCAGGGGCCAGGAGGTCGGAGGAGTTAGGAAGGAAGATGGTCCCAGCAAAACGGGGATGGGCGTGGGCCGGAATGACTCGGAGTAGCCCGGAAAATTTGAGGAGTCGATGGAAAGGGAGGTGTTGCTCTGGGGTGGTCGTAACAGGCCGAGAGGGGTGGGTCCGAAGGTCGGGGCCTAACTCCGCCCTCGCCAGCCTGGGCGCCTGGACCAGGTGAACCTTCAAGTAAACCGGGAGGAAATACCTGCAGCGGGAAGGGGAAAGAGCGCTTATTCCGCCTGAGTGGCCCCCTTTTATCCCTTTGAATAAAAATTTGAAACCAGGCGCAGGGTCTCCCAGAATGTCCAGAGTTGGTCAGCGCTCACCGCTTCCCCCCCAAAGCGAATGCAGAGTTAATCCTCCCAACCCTCACTCTGCCTGGTTTCTGGTCACTCAGATCCCTAAACAACAAGTACGGACCCACGGGTTTCTGTGACCTTGAAATTGACCCTTCTCTTCCTAGGGGTTACCCAACACGCCCATTGTAAGATTATAGGACTGGATTCCCGAGACCCCAAGGTGTGCCTGCGCTGCAGCCCCTCTCCTGGTCAGCCAGGTCGACGGCTCGTAAAGGCCCCCGGGACGGAACTGCTCACCTGCATACCATTGATTTGATTTGGTTTACGATTTTGTTTCATTTTCATCACTAAGAATGTTTGGCGGGAAATGGAGTCATTCTGCGGGAAATTATAACTGATATGGTGCCCTATTCCTCTGAGTAAAAGAAAAATGTTTCGATTTCGATTTAGCAGCATTATTAAGCCCCAATTTTCTGTTTCTGAAAAACCTAGTGAAATATACCCTACTTTCCACTTTGCGTGTGAGAAAAGGTAGCCCCAGAGAGCAGAAGCGACTTGAATCAGGAGAAACAGGGCAGGGGACGAGGATGCTAGACGGGTGCATTTTGAAGGGTAGCACTAGGAGGGGGCTGAGGGCGCGCCCAGGCCTTCCTCATTCGGTAGGGCACGAGAGGGAACCGCACTCATAAAGGGGATGTGACTTTGCGCGCCCACTCGGCCAGCGGTTGCCCACCTCCTTGATGACCTTGCCCCCGCGGTGGATGGTGCTGTTGTTGACCATGTCTACGATGGCCACGCCCAGGTTGCAGCGGATGCCGAACGAGATGCAGAAGCCGAGGCCGCTCATGATGGCGATGATGTAGCGGCGGGGCAGGCCGAAGCACGTGCAGTCGCACAGCGGCGCCTTTTTCTCAGGCACCTCCAGGGGCTTCCCATCCTCCGTCAGCTCGATGGTCTCCCCGGCTTCTTGCTTTTTCTCCAGCACCCTACGCGGCAGAGCGGGGGAGGGGGGAGGCGAGGACGCCTCGGGTTAGGCACCCCAGACTCTCGCCAGTTCCCAATTCCCAGGGTCCATTAGGGTTGAGGGGAAGGGCACTGACCAGCTCCCTCACCCTCCGGGGTGAGGGTCCTAGACAGACACGAGGCTTCAGCGCCTCACGGGCTCTCCAGCCTCTGTCAGTACCCTCCCCACAGCGGCATCTCTTCAACTTTAACTCCTCTGGCCTCTGGCATCCAGTCCCCATTCCCTCGGGATCCAGCCTGCAGCACCTTCATTCATACACACAGGCCGCTTGGGCCTAACTTTCTTGCTAGGTCTGCAGTTTATGTGGGTTACCCCAAAGGTGCCTTCTGAGCAGCTGTGTAGACCCTTCTTCGCCGCAGTGCTTTACCCCGGCGACAGGGTGTCTTACCCAGACGCCTGCCAGCCGCTCAGCTGCGGGCCGGCCAGGCCACTGCCCCACACCCGCTTATCCCTTCCTTCCCCGGCAAATTAAAGCTTTCCGGGATGAGGACGCTGCGATCCCGCCCCCCAACTAAATAAACCCAGGATTCCCCGGGATCGAGGCCTCTGCTGTCCAGTGCCCACGCGCAGCAGGTCTGTGAACGCTCTCTATGAAACATTCGAGCATTCTGCGGCCCCTTCCTCCAGCCCCAGGGTGCCAATTCCACGTTTCCTCTCTCGTTACACATCTTACTTTTTTCCCTCTGATACTCGAGTTTGAAACAAAGGCCTCCGCAACATATGGCCGACACCTAAGCTTCCTACTGCCAGAACATGAATAATTAATCATTCACAATCTTGCGTCATTACTATCTCGTCTACAAACACTGAAAAATACCACCGGCCCATTTCCAAAGACTTAAAATGCGACTCCCAGGTTACAAACGCGCCCCCCAATCAACTCGTAAGAGGTTCCATACCAAGGTATAAAGTATCACATTTAGTTTTTGTTTTATGTTTTTTTAATTTGCATAGCATTTCACAAGATTTCACCCTTCTGATTCAGCTCCTTTTACGCTTTCATCCTTGGGGGGAGGGAGTAGGGGAAAGTGGAGTGATAGAAAGCTTTTACTAAAAGCTGATAGTGTTGTTCTAGTCCACAGTATATTTATGAAATTTCTATTTTTAACAAAAAAAAAAGATGAGGGATGTGAAGGATAACATCATCGTGGACTCTTGAAATGGATACTTTCAATATTTAAACAAAAAGCATCTCCATTTATAATTTGCAGATATTTCTAATCTAGCATATAACTAATTTTTATTTGTACCATTTTAAATGATATATCCAGACACAATTGCAGATTTACATTTGCATGTAAAGCAAATGAAATTCTCAGATCAATTCCAACAATGCATAGCTTGGGAGATGGCTGTCAAGCAATTTGAAGCCACCAGGAAAAAAAAATTCAGACTTCCAAATTCTACAGAGTAACACCTGGGAATAATAGGTCACAAACATATTTGTGACTCTGTTAATCCTTATTCCTAAAGTCCAGTCTCAACTGGAGAATATAGGGCAATATATTCTGAAAGGAAAAATTTTAACTAATGAGATTTAATTAATTTTTATACATTGGCTTCATATACTCATCTTGCAAAGTTGAACTCTGCACCTGAACTCCCCACCTGATGACAGTTGGGCTGGGAAAGAACAGCTCTTTCCAGGGCAGCTGCGGGACTGCAGGGCCCTTGCGGTATCTACTGCCGCAGAGGTGCATGATCAAGCCTGCACGAAGCCCACCAGAGCCAAAGAGATTTGGAAAATTGGGAGGCGCATTGGTCATTTTCTTTACATTTCTTATACATTTCCAAAGGCTTCAATTTCGCAAATGTGAATATTAGCGCTCTCTTTGAGCCGTTTATTTTTTGTTTCTGCCCTCTCTTCTTGATTTTGCTCATATTATTAAGAAAAGGTGTATTCATACAATACCTTGAAAGAATTTCAGATTATGAAATTTACAGCATAATTAGTACAATGATTACAGGGAGGATAAAAATATTTTAAATAATTTCCAGTACTTTCAAAGTCACTTTGCTGGTTACTATTATGGTTTTTCTTACAAGTACTGCGACCTCTTCCATGCAAGAAATAGACATCTAAGAGAAGTCAAATGATGAAAAATACATATACATTGTTTCAGGCTCAGAGAAAAGAACTGCCTCAGCTATCAATTATTGATATATTTTGATTTCTCTTCCTTCTTCACCGAAGGATGATTCCACTGGGAGATTCACTACTCCAGTGGTTTTGAAGCTAAGATAAAAAAAACATTTTTTTTTGCCATTACTCTTTGGCATTTCTTGATTAATTTTAAAGGCATGTATTTTTAAAATTCATTTGTCTGCATCAAAGGAATTGAATTTAGTGTCACTATAAGCACCAAAAGAAAGGTTCTTTGAACCTGTACTGATCATTTTCAATTGTAAAGAGGATAAATCCTGGGTAGGAAAGGGTGAGAATCTGCAGGTACCAAACAATAATCACACACATATACACAAAGCAGACAGGTTCATTTAGTGCAACATTCCTGAATAAATAAGCAGGTTTCCAGAGTAGCCCTGATCCAGCAATGAGCAAGAAAAAAAGACTTTCCGATCATATTACATTACAATCTCTCTAAGCAACCAGGGTTTACGGAAATAGCCCTGCAGATTTTTTTCATGCTGAGCCCCAGGCAAATATGGGTTTGCTTTTTCTTACCTGTAGATCTGTCCGAGGGATTTTCCGGCAAAATTCTTTAGCCCCTCTTTTCCTGGGGTCAAAATCCTTTGTTTTACCGACTCCATTCTTGCAAAGACTGGTGTCGGGCTCTTGCCAGATTTAAATAGTGATCACTATAAAAGGCGAGAGTTGCGCATATTGTCTTAACCCCTTAAGGTAGTTGTGGGATTTTTCTTCTCAGCAGAATGGCATTGATGTGTCTCCAGCAAGAGTGCAAGTGAGAGAAGGGAGGCAGAGTGAGAACAGAATACAACAGAATAGCTGCATGCAACCCACGGTTTTTTTTTTTTTTTTAAATAGGAGAGTTGGTAGACACAATCAGAAAGTCTCATTGGAAGGGGAGGTTCCGGTGGCAAAGGGTGCACGCAGTGCCATGGTATTTGGGCGGGTGCCGATGAGACCTTGTCCTGGAAGTCAATCCACTGAAAAACAATGTAAATTCCCGATGTTGAAAGCCTTATTGCTGTCAAATCTTCTGGCTTTTAAACAGAAGAGTGGAAATAGCACAGAACCCTTGTGTAAGGACAAAGACAAAGAAATGGTACTTTTTAAAAATATGTGTATATGCTGTAAGGAGCAGAGCACTTCCAAAACTCATGGGAGCATCATAGGTCTCAGGTGAGCGATGTTATTAGTTTTTTTCTCCTTGCCTACGATCTCCTCCCATCACGCCGGCGCAACTCAGCTCTGCGGTAGAGTTGAATTAAGATGGAGAAAGCTTGCAGCTCTTTGAGGACGTGAGTAAATAACAGATACACAGATCTGATTTGAGCAGCGTCAGGGAAGATTTTTTCAGCACGCCTGACAGCGCCGTCCAGGCGCATCTCTGAAGAATGGTTCAGCACCACGGACAGAGTCAGTTTCAGGAAATGGGGAAGCTTCTTTTGGCTGACCAAATTGCCAACTTTCTGGAGGAGCTGGATCGCCCTGACCAAGCACCCTTCTGGGGATTTTCAGGAATGGATGCTATGGAGACCAAGTGGGAAGATGTCATCATCGCCAGAGTTTTCAGGGAGAATGGTGCATTTGGCTCTGCAAGGGATGAAGACTTTATTAAAAACTGACAAGTTACTTCTAGTCTACCTTTTACCCAGCACGCTGACAATATATCTGTTTGTTGCAAGGAAGGAAGATTACAACATATTTTACTCATGTTTGTGGTGTTCTTGAGCATGTGAGCTCCTTTGGATGTGAAATATATATACACAAAATGCATACTTATATTGCTCATGTATTTTGTTTTAAATCTTGATAAGAAAGGAAGGAAGGAAGGAAGGAAGGAAGGAAGGAAGGAAGGAAGGAAGGAAGGGAGGAAGGGAGGGAGGAGGGGAGGGAAGAGAGGGAGGAGGGAAGAGGGGGCGGGAGACAGAGAGGAGAGAAAGGGAAAGGAGAAAGAAATGAAAAAAGAATACCTGCAACCTCAGTGCCCTTGGTTAAATAAAAAACAGGTAGTTTAATATATATTCCTTGGAATTTTGTGATTCTCCACTTAACTAGTCACAGCACACTACTGAAGTATCAATGTACTGATCAAATTTGTGGCTATACATTGTGTTTGTTAATAAGTAAACGCTGATGATAGTTTCAAGATTTATTTTAAATTACTTATATTTCTTTAAAATATATTTTTATAACATTTTCTCCTAAAACATAATTATAGACATTCAGGTAACACATTTGTTTTCACATATATAGGTATAGCATCAATAAATTTATTTCATTAAGTAAAGCAAGACAATATGTTAGCTCTATGTTAATTATTAATGCATTTGACATGAATCACAGTCCTTTTATGTGCAATTCAGGCAAATGATTACAAAATACTTTGCCCTTGAACCACATTCTCAAGGTTGAAATATTTAGATTTTATTTAAACCAACAGGGGGAGTAGATTTTATCTTAGGAATCCGGAGACCAAATCTCAAAAGTATGGCTCTAAATACAGAATCATGTAAAAATGTTCCCTGAATAGGCTAAATAATACAACAGATATGGATACACAGAATAGATAGCTGAAAAATTATCAAAAGTAACTAATACTATCTACCATTGTTAAATTTGATAGTTGTCATATAAATATGTATTAAATACATATCTCCTATAAAATGATGAACAGTATTTTTTAAAGCTCTGGAATGCCTCAAAATAATATCTATCCCCAAAGGTGATCAAGCATAAGTAGGAAAAAGAGACACTAAACTACCTCCTTCCAAACACAGGATTCAAAGTAGTCAGGACATGACTTATCTAGGTGCATTTCAGAACATCTGCTTTTCACATCTTTAGTGACCAAGCTCATTAAATGTACTTCATTTAGGGATACCCATGATTTTAAAAATCTGGAAAGTTATGCAAAAAAAAAAGAAGTTAAATAAATATCTGTGAAGCTTGGATGGTGATATAAAAATGATTCTCCTAAGCAGTCTTGCTTAAGTTTCACCCCAAATGTCTACAGATGTAAACTATGTAATTGCTAAGTCTGCATTAAGTATACATATATAATCTGAGGGAGCACAAAGCAATACAAACCAAGCATGAAAGCATTTTTTTCTATAGTAAAATAATTACATTCATCTTAATTGAAGTAAATGTCAACTGGATTTCTCCTCTATTCTCTTAGTAGCAAGGTGAGTGCTTGAATAAGAACTACTGCTAATATTGATTAATTCAGTCTAAAAATATTCATTTTGTGCCTAGAATTACAAAAGATTCTGGGAATGTGCCCTGAAAGTTCTCACAAGCTACATGGGGAACAGACACATAAATAAAATCACAAATAATTATTGGTGAAACTGGACAAGTAACCCAGCCTAGGAGTGAATGTATAGAGAAAATATTTTAGGAGGTAATATTTTCTTGCTTGTCTTAATATTTTAAGAGAAACTTAGACCCATGAAAATGATAGCAGCCTAGCGGAACTGAATCAGTATGGGTGGTGGTACTAGGAAAAACATTTCAGCCAAGGGGGTACATCTTGAGCAAATTCATAAATAAATGGAAAATGCTGTATGTTGAAAATTACAAGAATTGTTACGAGGCCACCTGAGACCAAAGAGTGCCACTTAGGCTATTCTTAAATTAATAGCTACTCCCAATATAAAAGTCATACATTCAGACACTACTTACAATCCAACAAATTGTCTTCAAGTGTGGTTCCAAAACCCAAACACTGAACATGTACTTTTGTGACTTCATGTTCACCAGATTCACCTTTATGCAAGGAAATATTAGTAGCTATATACATGGTATTAATTTAGTGATATTAAAAAAGCCTTTCCTTCTCTGGATATCCTCCATTATCCCCATATCTTTCATCCAATTTTAACAATGTCTTAAATTGAATTATTAGACAGCTCTTCCTATAGGAAAATTACCCCCTCTTCCCAAGCACTCTTAAAAATAAAAGTAGAAGTTTTCACTGAGTATAACTACTGTGTGTAGTGTATTACAAGTTACAAGTGACTTTCACTTACATGATTTTATCTATTTCTTATAACTATTCTTTGAAATAAACTTGTTTTATTCCAATTTTATAGAGGACAAAATGAGATTCAATGACTTGCCTGACATCATGTAACCAGTGATGAAAAACTAGCGTGCGTTTCTCACCATTTAATATCTTGTCAAAGTACAGATTCTGGTTCATCAGAAGCCCAACGTTCAGCAATTCTAATAAGTTTCCAGGATCACTTGCCCATGGACCACACTTTGACTATCAGTGGTGTTGATTGAGTATGAAATGGAAAATCAGCTGACCTGGGTTGGGGTCCTGAATTTGCTGATTATTATCCCTATAACTTCGAATCAATCACTAAACTTTAATAAACTTCAGTTTCCTAATTTGTACTAATTAATGCTTATAGTAAGTGATCTCTAGCACCCCTTCTACTTATAAAATTCTATAACTTTTTCATTAATTTATTCATTGATGTAAAGTCCTTACAGTAATTTTCTTCTACCCTAAGATTTTCCTATTGTATATGAGCTAAATGGCTAATAATGAACTGAGAAAAATCCCAGTAATACAGAGAAATGTGCTCCTTTCTCAAAGTTCCATCTTCTTATATATTTAAAGAAGAGTAAATTTGTTTCTTGTTCTATAAGTACATGTTCAGTTTCATATGCAATTGTTTAAATAATTGCCTCATAGTATTCTTTGAAATTCATGTAAGATAATACCTAATAGCACTATGATGGGCTTTCATTTTTTTCTATCCTTGTGTGAGGGAATACTTTTGTTGAGAAATCATTTAAATGTCTTCAAATGTTGCCCTCTGGTGGAAGGATATGTTATTATTTTAGAAGCAATGTAATCCTTAATGGTGTAATTCAAACTGTTTCATTGTTTCCTTTTTTCTTTCTTCTCCTCATCCACTTCCCCTTCTACCCCTCCTGTGCCCTTTTCTGTTTTTCTACTTCCCTCCACCACCTTCTTTTTGATATTTGTTAAATTAAAATCTATAGCTAAACATATAAAATATCCTTGTGAGCAATATATTTGCTATCACCTGACCAGGAACTAAATGTCTTTTAGAAATGACTTCTTTTTATGAGAATCCCTCAGTTAGCTAGAGTTCTTATAAGAAATTTCACTCCATTAAAATTTAGCAAGGTAGTCATATGGGGAAATGGCTTGAAGTTTCTAATTGTAATAGAATGTATTGTGATAATTTTATGAATATTTCAAAATAGTAATGTTTGATAAGTTTCATGTATACATATATGAGGCATAATATTTGGTGCTATTTATAAAGTATTGCAAAAGCATTCTTAAGGAAAATTTATTTCAAAAATGTTTCAAGGTGTCTAATTCTGAGGATATTTTGAATGCAACATTTTTATTTATTATCATTTTTATTGTATTTTTTCCATTATTGTTTACCCGCCTTATAACCCTTTCACCTCTGCAATCACCACAACATGAGTCCTTTTTTCTTTTTGCTCAATTCCTCCACCTCCTAACTGCACCGTCCCATAGCTGTCAGCCTGTTCTCTGTCTGTGAGTCTGTCTGTATTTTGCTTGTTAGTTCAGTTTGTTCATTAGATTCCACATAGGAGTGAAATCATATGGTGTTTGTCTTTCTCTGACTGGCTTATTTCATTCAGCACAATGTTCTCCAGGTCCATCCATACTGTTGCAAAGGGTAAAAATTTCTCCTTTTTAATAGCCAAGTAGTGTTCTATTGCGTAAATTGTCCCACAGTTGTTTTATCCACTCATCTACTGATAGACACTTGGGCTGCTTCCATATCTTGGTGATTGTAAATAATGCTGCAGTGAACATAGGGGTGCTTATGTTCTTTCAAATTGGTGTTTGGGTTTCTTTGAAAATATTCCCAGAAGTGGGATCGCTGGGTCAAAAGGCCATTCATTTTTAATTTTATGAGAAAATTCCATACTGCTTTCCACAGCGTCTTTGCCAACTTGCATTTCTACCAACAGTGCACAAGGGTTCTCCTTTCTCCATATCCTTGCTCCAGCAATTGTTTGTTGATTTGTTGACGATGGCCATTCTGAAAGGTGTGAGGTGATGTCTCATTGTGGTTTAATTTGCACTTCTCTGATGATCAGCGGTAACGGTGAGTATCTTTTCATATGTCTATTGGCCATCTCTATGTCCTTTTTGAAGAAGTGTTTATTCAGATCCTTTGTCCATTTTTCGACTGGGTTGTTTGTTTTTTTTTGGTGTTGAGTATCGTAAGTTCTTTATAAATTTTGGATACTAATCCCTTATCAGATGTATTGGTGAACACGTTCTCTCATTTTGTGGGTTGTCTTTTTATTTTGTTAATGATTTTCCTTTGCTGTGCAAAAATTTTTTTAGTTGATGTAGTCACATTTGTTTATCTTTTTCCCTACCTGGGGAGATATATCAGATAAAATATTGCTACGTGCAATGTCCAAGATTTTACTACCTATGTTTCCTTCTAGGATTTTTATAGTTTTGGGTTTAACATTAAATCTTTAATCAATTTTGAATTTATTCTTGTGTGTGGTATAACAAGGTGGTCTAGTTTCATTTTTCTGCACATATCTGTTCAATTTCCCCAAAACCATTTATTGAATAAACTATCTTTAGCCTATTGTATGTGTTTGCTTCATCTGTTGAATATTAACTGACTATAAAGATATGGGTTTATTTCTGGGCTCTCTACTCTATTCCATTAATCTTTGTGTCTGTTTTTATGTCAGTACTGCGCTGTTTTTATTACTATAGACTTATAGTATAGTTTAATATTAGGTAGTGTGATTCCTCCAACTTTGTTCTTCATTCTCAGGATTGCTGCTGCTATGCGCGGCCTTTCGTGGTTCCACATAAATTTTTGAAATATTTGTTCTAGTTGTGTGAAATATGTCACTGGAATCTTGATAGGAGTTACATTGAATATATAGATTGCTTTGGGTAGTATGGACATTTTAATGATGTTAATTCTTCCTATCCATGAACATGTTATGTGCTTCCATTTATTTGTATCTTCTTCTATTTCTTTCTTCAGTGTCTTGTAATTTTCTGAGTACAGGTCTTTTACCTCCTTGGTTAGATTTATTCCTACGTATTTTATTCTTTTTGAAGCTACTGTGAGTGGGACTGTTTTCTTAATTTCCCTTTCTGTTAGTTTATTATCAGCATATAAAAATGCAACTGATTTCTGGATATTAATTTGTTATCTTGTACTTTGTTGAATTAATTCATTTATCAGTTCTAGTATATTATTGGTGGAATCTTTGTATACAGTATCACGTCATCTGCAAATAAAGAAAGTTTTACTTCTCCCTTTTCAACTTGGATTCCTTTTATATCTTCTTCTTGTCTGATTGCTATGGCTCTTTCAACTATGCAAATATTTACTCAAGAGATATTTGCATCTATTATGGGTTTGGTCCTTTTCTGGGGTAAATAAACTAATTAATTCAGCAGAGTTTTATAACTTTTATAATACATGTAGAGAGCTTTCTTAAAGAGAAAACTGCTTTGAAAAAGCTTTTTTACGACATGGCTTTATTTGACTTTGAATTTCTAAATCAATATACATGCTACTGATCATATATTTTTTTCCAGGTTGAGGCATCTGTCTCTTTTTTTCTTATCAATGGTTTTGAAGGGGACAGTTTTTAGTTCAGCTTCATTTGACTTGACTTTGTAGTGATAGCCCAAGATATTTCCAAGAAATTATAATTATACATTTTCTTGAGGGCCAGAAATAGGAGAAATAATTTAGTTTGTCTTACCCATATCTGTGTACATAACATCTAATCCTCTCCACTGCTGTATTTAGTGACCTAGTATAAAATATCTTTTGATTTCTTTGTGATCCATCTGATTAAAAAACTGGAAGCAGGAAGTTTTAAATAGGTGTGCACTGTAACCTGAAGAATATGTATCTACTTATCAAAAATATATGTGCGTAATCACTGATGCAGTGTGTCCTGTTTGTGCATAAGATATAGTTCACCACTGCAAAGATTTATACATTTAATTACAGTTCTTTAGTTTTGTACTCAAGGACATAAAAAACCCCTGTTCACTACATGCCCCTGTGCCTTGGAAAAAATCCAAGGTTTGAAGTGAATGAAGACCAAATACTGTTTTTCATTGTCAGAACAGTTTTTCTATTTTTGAACCCCACACTATATACACAGAGTAATGAAATAAACTACAGAAGGACTTTGAAAGCATCAGGTCTCAAAAAATATTTTTCCTAAAATAAAATGTTTGATTGTTTAAAGAAATATTGGGGAAAATTGAGAATAGAAAAAAATGCAACTTGTAAAGGGAATAAAAAGAATATTATATTCTTCAATATGAAAAAGACCAAGGCAGAAATCACCACAACTAAAGGTATTTTAGAGAAAAATAAATAGATTAAATGACAAATGATATGTCGTAGTTTGGAGGTCTGATGAAATCATGCTTGACTGAAATGTCTGTCTGTTTCTGGGTCCTAGAAAACCCTGGTTTGCCTTCACCACCCTGGGCTACTGCCTCTGTCTCTCCCTTTGGATACCACATGTTTGTCATTCCAGGCCGTAAAATACCGTCTTCCTTGGAAGGAAAGCATCTAACATTATTGAAATCCCCCACTTGGCTGAAAACACCTACAGAACACAAAATATTTTGCTGCTGAAAGCGTACTTTAATTATAATTTTGGAGAAGTAAAACCAGTAACAAAAAAATAACAATGAAATACAATGATGACCATAAATATTTTCTAACTTCTGCCCTCTAGTGGTCATAAAAGGAAAAGATTTCTTTGTGTTGAAAAGGCTGACTTAAAGCAGGTCGATTTAAATTGTTTAAAGGTAACAGGTAAACGTGTTTCAAATGATTTTCATACTGTGTGTGTGGCTTCTTTAGGAGCATAAAAAGAAAGTGGAGATACGTTGGTGTTTAAAAGTTGTGCCACAATTTACACAATTTTTCATACCTGCCAGTGGGATTATGATAACTTAAAGACACCATTATACTGTGGTGAGAACACAGTAAAATAGAGAGGCTGTGGTCATTTGCCAACACTCTTAGGATATTCAATGCCAATCCTTTCAGTCATATATTGTGGAGAAAGAGCTTCAGAGATCTCTCACACCACACCTAAAACCTGCTCTGTAACTAAACTTAAAATCTTTTTAAAAAAGGAGAGAAACCAAGGGTTAATGGTCCCTTGGTTTCTTAAAAAAAACAAAAGACCCAGATCAAATGCATTCTCTTTCATGAGGTTTTCCTTTATTCCCTCACTAGAAATGGAGATCTCGCCTTGTCATTGGAAGAAATGCTCAGCCGTGGATAATGTCATTAAAATTCATCATACCTCATATTCTCATCTGTTAAATAGAATAAGTTGTAGCTACCTTTAGCAGGTTAAACTACATAATGCATGTAAGTCACCTCTCACAGTGCCAGGCACATAAGTACTTAATATATGAGAACAATCATTATATTGATGGTTATTGTTATTTACCTAAACTTCTTACATGACACTTGTCTCTTTCTACCGTTCAGTCTTTGAAAGTGGATCCCATATGGGCATCATGTGCATTTTCCGTAAGTCTTGTCATAATACCTGACAAACTTTATAAACAGCAAACAGAGCTGAATAAACCAATCCTCCTAATCTTTACTAAAAGGTTCCTCTCGTGGCAAAGGGCATTGTATTAGTTTCCTAGGGCCATCATAACAAATCACGACACTGAAATAACAGAAATGTATTCTTTAACAGCTTAGGAAGCTAGAAGTCCAAACTCAAGAAGCCAGCAGGGTTGGTTCCTTCTGTGAGGGAGAAATCACCCATGTTTCCCTCCTAGGGTCCAGTGGTGTGTGGCAACCCCTACAGCTCCCTTGTTTAGAGATGCGACACTTAGATCTCTGCCGCTGTTGTCACATTGTTTTCTTCTCTGTGTCTCTGCGCCCTTTCTTCTTACAAGGCCAGTGGTCACCGGATTTGAAGCTCACCCTCACTCAGGAATGATTTTATCTCAAGGCCCAAATTTCAGCTCATGGCCTATGCAAAGCCACATTCTGAGATCCAGGTTCACATGAATTTTGGGGAGACACTATTCAACCCACAACAAATATGAATAAGGCTCCTTCTCACTTATAACAACTTTAAGAAGAATATATGTTTTACAGCTAGATGGCGCAGATCCGGGCCCTGCCCTCCTCTTATTAGATGTGTGGCGTTGGTCATATTACTGATTGTACCCAGTTTCAGTTTCTGCATGAGTAATTATAATAATATTTATCTTAAAGAGTTTCTGTGTGGGTTAAAGGGCTTAGTATAGTCTGATTGTTATTAATCAACGAATAAATGTTGGCTTTTTCTTTAATTTTTTTTCTTTTCATAGGGTAGGTCTCACCACCTGGAAAGCTCAGCATCACCCCACTTTTTACATAA
This sequence comes from Glossophaga mutica, assembly GCA_039655065.1. Lineage (NCBI taxonomy): Eukaryota > Metazoa > Chordata > Mammalia > Chiroptera > Phyllostomidae > Glossophaga > Glossophaga mutica. Next base: position 30,799,822 of record CM077308.1, read on the forward strand.
TTCCTTGGAAACATTTCATCTTGGTTCAGGTGCCACTTCCTCAGGGAGGCATTTTCCAACATCCTCAAGAAAAGCTAAAGATCCTTAACCTCTCATTTCAGTCCTTAACACAATTGTATGAGGTCTGTCCAGAAGGTATCCAGCCATGTAATATGAAAAAGAGATATTTATTGAAGAAGACACAAGATATAAGAAATATTGTATATAGGACAATGTACAGACCCCTTCAAAGTAGGCACCTTGGGACCTCACATAGTTCTCCCAATCACCATCAGCTGCCCTGTCGTATTCTCCTAAATCTCATCAATGGTCTGAAATCTCTTCACTTTCAAAGGTGGTTTTAGTTTTGGGAAAAGCCAGAAGTCACAGGGCACCAAATCTGGGCTGTAGGGGGGCTGAGACATCTGGGTGATTTGATGTTTCACCAAAAACTCTGCACAAGACGTGGTGCATGAGTGGGCGTGTTGTCATCATGAAGCTGCCAATCACCAGTTGCCCATAGCTGAAGCCTCCTGAATCATCTAAATAGTTTCTGCAGAGGAACATTCAAGCTTAATGCAAAATTTGATGCAGATTCATTACTCTGCTCACTCAGTCATTTTGAATGTGACGGCCACACATGCTCATTGAACAGCATCTACCATCCACCATTGACTAGATCAGTGAAGTCATCATCATTCACACACGCACATTCCAGTCCACTCTCCTTGGCTTACATTGATGTCTCACAAGACATTCTCAGTATATTAACAATAGTTGGACTGTTTCTGGACAGACCTCATATAATGATTAATTTCCACCAAATAATAATTGAATGCATTTTAGGTCATTAGTATTTAATATCTGCCTCCTCATGGAGCTGTACATGCCATAGGGACAAGAACTGTCTTTAGTAAGATAAAGACTCAGATTGCCTGGGACTGAATCCTCCTTGGGTGAGTTTCTTAATCTGCTGAAGTCTCAGTGTTCTCATATGAAATGGCTGTAAGAACATTAGTTACCTTAAGCAAATACTGTGAGGATTAAATGAGATCCTATATATAAAAAATATGTAGCTCACAGTGCCTGGCACATCCCAGGTGTTTAAACCTTGCTAATTAGTATTAATATCCTTTTAATCTCTAGCATCTAGTTGGGTAAGTGAATGAATGAGCCAGGTTACTGGCCAAATCTAGGAATGTAATCTCTGCCAAAGAACAGCGTAACAATTCAATAGGCTCCGGTGACCTTGTTCTCATTAGAGATTTTCTCAAACCAAAGGAGCTACAAAGCCCAAGGAAAGAGCTGCCACACCACTGCTCCCAAATAATTTCCTCTATTGTGACCTTTACAACCCCATTTAGAACCAGAATTAAAATAAAACAGTTCAGAGAATTCAATTTGGTTCTAGCCCTAGCGGGGTCTTTTGGAGCTGGAGAAAAGGCTTCTGGGAAGGCAGGGACAAAGATCAGAACGAGCAAGCCTGGTTCTTTAACGGTGAAGTGTGACTTCAGGCGGCAGCGCCTTCGTGTGAAGAGGGCTAGAAGCTCATCAGGACTTTGTGGCTTTTACAGTGCTTCTTTACAGTCTAGGGGGGAAAAACCAATAAAGGCAGCTTTAAAATGTAAAAGAACGTCATTGACTACCCTAAGAATAGATCGGTGTTCTGGGACAAATATACCCATGGAAGAACATGCAATATTTATTTCTGCCTTGCCTCTACAGCATAGTGACAATTCAGGGGCACAGCTTTGCCATCAGGCTGACTGGGTTTAAAACTCTGGTGAAAATGTCACTTTCTTGTTAAAGGGAGTCATGAATCACACAGCTTTTTAATCTACTTTTGCAGGGACCTGGTGAGAAGGCTGACAGATTCCCCTCAGGCCTCGTCTCCCAGGGAGTGTGACTTATATTTCCAGGGTGGGTCAAGGCTTCTAAATTTAAACTATCAGTAATTTAAAAAAAAATTCAAAGCATTTCTGATGCTGATGATCTGCAGACCTTACCTTGAAGAAAAAAAAGCAACCCAGCAAGAAAATGACCGCTGCAGACAACACTTGGTGTCCACGTGGAAAAGGCACAGATTTCCGTGTCCTGTGGCAGACATGGCTAGTTGGCTCCCCCACCGACATTTGTGGTTAACCACAGCCCCTCAGCCTGTGAGTAGACACTGACTGTACGACTGCCCCCCACGTTTCGAATTGCCTGATACAGAAGTGAGAATCTCGTTAATTGGACTGACAGCCTGAGCCCACCTGCCCGCCACCCTCCTCAGAACTACCCAAAGTGCAGCGCTGTGGAGTTTCTGTGTGTTACGGTAGATGGGAGATGGTTGATGGCTGGGGTACCTGGATTTGGACATCCTCAGGGGCAATGGTGGCCGTTTCCAAGTGGTGGTTTGCCCGGGGCTTTCACAGTTTGCCACTAAAAGTCTTGTGTCTCCAGGATGCTGCTCAGTACCTGGCAAACCTGGGTTATTTGTGACCCTATGGGCTAGGGTGACATTGTCAGTGCAGGTTTGGTGGTTAACTCAAGTTTCAGTAAACCAAGTTTCTGGAATGTAGTGCTAAGCAGTAGCAGTGGCTGAAGTTTCAGGTGTGTTTTGCAGTGAGATTTTGAAATTTTCAGCTCCTAGAAGCTGAACTGAGGTCTTTCCCCCGACCCTTCCAATGGTTTCCTGGGCTGCTGAGTTCACTGTGAATTACTTCTAAGCTTAAACCAGCATGAGTGAATTTACTGTTTTCAGCTAAGGTTTCTGTCTAATACACCCTCTTGCTGCTTCAAATACCACCATGACGATTAGAGATATAGTGGAGAGGAAACATGAAATGATGAAAATGAGGATAAAAACCAACAGCAAAGGATGACAGAGTGGAAGGAAAAATGAGTTGGTGGTTTTGCTGGTATAATTAAAACAATGCGCAAGCCCTGGAACTGCCTATCTGTAAGACTTCTTGTACCTGAGATAATGAATGTCTAGTGTGAGGCCATTATACCCCAGTTAAGCAGCTCTCCTAACTGAAATGGGCTCATGCTAATCACGCTATTTATGTAACCTGCTTTTTCTCACTCCAGAGTATGCGACTCCATTTCTCTGCCAGTAGTGCACACCGACGTGTCTACAATGATTTAGCCTAAATTTCCTTGGATGTCCTGTCTCCTTTTCCCATAAAGTTGGATTCATCTGTGTTTTCAACTGTTTCTTAATGTTTTTGATTCTATCTCATGATAACTGCTTGTTAAAATTTCAATAAAATATGAGTAAAGATATTGTTATATTTGAGTATACTGATAAACTCTAGGTATAAACTAGTTGAAAAATGGTTAAAAATCACTATGTAAATGCTGGTGGATAATTGCGGCTGCAGCACAGGTTTCTGTACAACAAAGGAATGACATCATCTTTTTTGTTCCTTCAAAACCTTACATCCTGACTCTGCAGAATTGGCCCTGGAAGAAATAGGTTAGAACATCGTGTGTCTCCTCCAAACAAGGAATGAGACCGTCATCAGTGGTGAGACATTTCACTGGCGCTCAGAGCAGATGATTAAAAGAGCAAAAAGAAAGAAAAGAGGGGAGGGAGTTAAGGGAAGGTAAGGAAGAAAGAAAGAGTAAGAGAAAAAAAAATAAAGGAACAAAAATAATGTAGGATGTAAGGAAGAAAAGATTAATCTAAGTTGCATGTCGAGTGTGAAAAGCAAGTGATTAAGAACACACATTACCTGATTTGTTATTAAGTAAAATCCCATTTGTCATCTTACTTAAAAACTCTTTCAGCTAACCCTTGCAATTTTTTCCCTTCAGTATGTTAGTGATTCCTCTGTCTTCCCAAAACGAACCTTTGCCAAGACAAGAAACTATCAGCCAAGCACGGTGCTTCCAGCCCACCTCTCCCTTACCCTGCAGTCTTCCTGCTGCAGGGACGCGGGAGACACAGATGTCCCATTCCCGCACGTCAAGCCCTGCTCTCTCAGGACCCATGATGCCGCAGACTCACCCCAGCCATTTGCTGCTGGCAGGCTGCAGTGGGGTCTCACCGTGCACCACAGCCCCTACGAGTATCTTTGCTTCCCCTTAACTTGCTTTCTCTAGTCTCCTATTTTCACACTGTCTGTGAGAATAAAAATTAATCATTTCCGACCCAGTACACTAACCCAGTATACCATGAATCTTCCAGGACAGCCTTCACAAGTCGTTTGTGTTGCAACTGAAATCTGTAGCTATGTAAACTATTTTTTAAAGCAGGTAATTCATTTCACTTCTGAGCAGGTTTAAAAGGGAAAAAAAAACACATTGGCTCCACTGTTATAGATTGGAGAAGTTACTTTATCCCTCTGAGCCTCCATTTCTTTACATATGATATAAAGACAGCAATCCCTATTTAACAAAATTTAGCAGATAAAAGAAATAGTACATGACATGTAAAGTGCTTAATTTAGCATAGTGCCCATCACATAAGCAAAAGCATTTTTCTCCCTTCTGATCCCCATTACTCTAGCAATGAAGTTTCTTTTAGAAGAAAATATTTATTTTTTGGAGAAAGGGAAGGAAGAGAGGGAAACATGGAAACAGTGACCTTTGGCTTTGTGGGATGACTCTCCGAGCAACTGAGCCACTGCAGCCAGGGCCCGAAGTTTCTAAGAAAGGCTAGGTTTTGCCAGAGTACTGGACTGGGTCTAGAAGAAGTATTCTTAGAAAAATTTATGACAAATAGAGTAGCAATAGAAGACTCGAAGGGTCTCAGCCTGCGGACAAAGAAAGTTTTGCAGGATGGGAAGTGCCATCAGTTAAAATAACCTGCTCTACCAGAAGATAATGTTGGAACTGTATCACTACATCTTATTTTTCAGAAATTCCTCCAATACAAATACATGAAGCCGGCACATAGTGGAAACGATGGCATGGTCATTAAGAACCAGTCTTATTCAGCCCCAAGTCTAAATCCTCTTACAGAGAGTGCTGACTGTGTGCTTATTGAAAAACATCTATGTAGAAGCAGACCCACACAGTTTCACTCTGCGTTGCTCAAGGGTCAGCTGTAGATTGATTTCCAAGTACTTGTGTAATTAAGTCAACAATGAAAACACAGTGAACCCACTGTCCATTGTTAAAGATATGAAAATAATGCAGGTAACGGAGTGATTGGCATGATGATAAGTGGCGTTGCATGTCATTGTCATCATTAATATTTTGATTTTGCATTGAATAAAATATATTTTCATAAAAATAAAAAATCCTCTCTCTGGCATTTATTAGCAACACCTAGGTAGGTTAGTTTACTTCTGCGACTAAATTTCTTTGCTAGTTCAATGGGATACTAATATTTCAAATACAGGAATAATGTAAGAATGAAACATGGTGTTTAATGGTAAGCATACAATATGTAAGTGATCATTCCATTCTATTCATTCGACACGTGTTGATGCATGGAGTTACCGGGTGCAGCTGCATGCTTGTCTCCTGAACCTCGAGCATCCTGGTTGCCTCAGGGTCACGTGTGGAAGAGAGCAGACATTGGTCTTCGCAGCACCAACCATGTGGCACTGTCATCACCAATGGCTCTTTTACGAGAACCACAGATTCTACTATAGAGACCAAGACAGATTTAGATACTTTCTGAGCCCATAGAATATTTCATCCATCTACATTATCTTTAATATTGGTTATTGTTTCATTAGGAGTACCAATTTAAGATTCAGAAACACAGATCTGAACCCCAGCTTGGCCAAATACTAGCGAGGAGACTTATGACTATACATTTAATGCTCCACGATATCTACTTCAGGATTTTTTTAATTTTTAGTTAGTGCCACTGACATATAATTTATAGATGTCACTCATTTGAAGTATTGAGATGGGTGAGTGTTGACAAATAAATACCCATGTAACAACTGTGACCAAGAGTGGAACACTTCCTTCATCCCTAACCCTTTCCTCGTGCCTTCTGCCTGTCTCTACCTCTAGCCCTGTGTCCTTGATCTATTTTGTTTGTTCTAGAACTTCATATTATTGGTGTATGACTCTGGCATATGACTTCTTTCACTCAGAGTAATAGTTTTTATATTTATCCATGTTGTTACAAATATAAGCAATTAATTCCTTTTTATTCTATTCCTTTGCATGTGTATACCAGTTTATCCATTTATTGTTGCTGCACCTGGTAGTTTAGTTTTTGGCCATTATAACACTATAAATACTTGAGTATGAGTCTTTTGAGGTACATGTTCTTATTTTCTCGGGATTGCTAGGTCACATGCAAGTACCTATTTAAATTTTTAAACAAACTGCCAATCCGTTTCCAAAACAATGGCAATTATTTCACTTTATATTCCCACCAACCACATATGAGTTTCAGTAGCTCCATCCTTGCCAACCTTGGGTACAGAGCTTTATCTTACTTTAGCCATTCTCGAAAGTGGGCAAAGGTATCTCGCTGTGATTTTAATTTGTATTTCCCTGGTTACTAACGGTTCTGAGTATTTTTCAAGTTTTTATTTTACAGCCATAAATACAGGCTTACCTCTGTTTTTTCTCTTTTCCTAGATGTTGGTTCTATTCGGTTGACCAAAAAGTCCGTTTAGTTTTTTCCATAAAATAAAAGACACATCAATTCATTTTTACCAACAACTTTACTGATTTGGATATTTTGAGTATGTCAGCTATCTCCCATATGGTATAATGTTGACTGTTCTCAATCAATATCTCAATGTGATCACTATCAGCTCAACTGGCCTACCCAAATGTGGAGCATTGTTCAGCAAGAAATCTCCAGCACAAACTTCAAAAACCACTTTTGACATTTGATCAGTCATGGCACCTTCTATGTACACTGCACAAATGCTTTTTTTTTTTTGCATTCAGTTGATTTTTACCTTTCTTGAAATAATAAAGTGTAATATGCTGAAAATGTGCATTTTCTTCCATCTTCAACATTAAAATGACTACACAAAAATTCACCAATTTTGATAAGTTTTTTTTAATGGACAGATATGACAGCTATCACAATACAATCTAACAAAATTGTTTCGAATGACGTTAAAGACAACTGACCACTATTACAGCCATCTTATGGAAAAAACCAAATGAACTTTTTGGCCAACCCAATATATGCCACAAGTCTATCTGTGCCTTATAATTTTCTGATACTTTCAATCAATTTTTAAAAAAACATTTCAGCCAATTTTTCTAGTTTTTTTTTCAGGGCTTCAATGGTCTTAACAAAGCTCAGGGTATTATTCCTGAAAGTGTAATTTCTTGTTTCTCATTACGAATGGGGTGAATCTAACATATTGCATTGAGAACCATCTTTTCTGATGCTTTCCATGAATTTCTCCTCCTAAAATTGATTTCCCTTTCTTTTTTAAAATTTACATTGCTGTTCTCTAACTTCTTTTGATGCTTGTCCTGTTTCTCTTTAAAAACTTAAAGGCCATACATTTCCCTTAAAAACAACCCTCAAGAGGTCTTCAGGGCACCCACAAAATTTGAGCTGTACAGTATATTTGATACCATGTAATCAAAATTATTTTTGAAATTCCATGTTAACTTTTTGATGTTATTTCAAAATTTCTTACATTATTTTCCTAGTTATCTTCTTGTTTTCTAGTTTCACTTGATTGTGGTCTGAGAAAATGATCTGATTTAGTTGTTTGATATTTGCTGAGTTTTTTTTAAATGGCCTGGTATTTGATCAGATTTTTGTCAATGTTTAGAATATGCCTGAAAAGTTATTTTTCAGTTATTTAGTACAACACTCTATGAAAGCAAATCAAGTTGATTTTTAATCATGCTGTTCAAATAAACAAGAAATTTTATGTTTATCTACATGGTAGTTTGTACTGTGTTAACTTGGTGAAGCTAGAGTTGCATCACCAAGTCTTTTTCTTACACGGTGTCAGGCTGGAGTTGCAAGAGGAAGACAGAAGTGAAGCTGCAGCTATTTCTCTCTGAAGGTCTTTGAGGCCGGAAATGGTGAAGGACACCCAGAAAGGGAACCATCCAGTGGGCTTCAGCTTGTTGTCACTTTTTTCCACTCAATGTCCAGGTTTTCCTGACCAGCAGTGGCCCCAAGCCCGTAAGTAGAGTATGGTGCAAACTCACAGAAGCAGCAGCTACACAGAAGCAACAGCTTTCCATAGACTTCTCCAATAGCTTTCCTTCCCAGACTCACCTCTGCACTTAACACCTGCGTCAGCTCAATCTGTCCATATATGGCAGTGTTTCTTGAAAGCTGCAGGGTCCTTTCACTGACTCAAGTCTTACATCCCAGTTCCTGCCACAACTTCAAAAGGCCTTTTCTATACCAAATCCTTTATTCTACAATATTCATAGTAGCTTTGTTGCCCTGATTAAATCCTACGAATCTATTTGTTCTTTTTTCAGAAGATTTTATCTATCTATCTATCTATCTATCTATCTATCTATCTATCTATCTATCAGAGAGGGGGAAAGAGGGAGAAAGAGAGGGAGAGAAACATCAATGTGTGGCTGCCTGGCTCACAACCCAGGCATTTGCCCTGACTGGGAATCGAACCAGTGACCCTCTGATCCTCTGGTTCCCAGGCCTGTGTGCAATCTACTGAACTACACTAGCCAGGACTATTTGTTCTTTTAAATACTTAGATTATGATATATTCACCTTAATTTCTGGCCTGTATGTACTTCTCTTTTTTTTTAACATATTTTATTTTATCCTCTTTCTCTTTAATTAAGTAGAAACTACAGGTCTAGGGTTCTTAAAGTACAAGATTTCCATTTCTTCTGCACACTGCAGGACTGATGGCCTTCTACAGATCTGGAAATCCTGAGTCTACATGAGTTGGCATACTAATGGGTTGGAATGGTAAATGAATATTTGACTTTATCACAGAAAATGATTGAGGCTAGGGAATTTGGCATTTTTATGAAATTCTTATCAGTCTCACACCCCCAAAAGGTAATCCTGAGGGTTTTTTTAAAGCTCCTCTCCCAGAGTTTCATTCTGTTCCTAGAGACCTAGGATAGGACCCAGGGACACTCACTTCTCACAAGCAGCCCAGACAAGTCCAATGAAGGTAGCTGTGTATTTCTTATTGGTCAAGACAAGACTAGAAAAAATTCAGAAAATATCTCAACATATTATTTATATCCTTGGGCCTTTCTATTCACCTCTATTGCCTTACAAAATAGAAAAAGAGGCAAAACAAAACTACCATCTCCAGTTTTTCTGGGTCATCCAACCTCTATTTCAAGAAATTTGCATCTTTAAATATAACAAACATGTAATTTTGTGAATTAAACATATACATAGAATGCATTTTAATGTCCCTACATAAAAAATGATGTAAAAACTTTTAGAACAAATTTAAAAAAATTATATCAACATTTTACTATAAGAACAAACTGAGCTCATGTCAAAATGCAGTGAATGTGAATCTCCTAAGATTGATTACTTTGAGGCAACTTTCTCTGTGTACCGACTTCTTCACACGCACGCACACGCACTCACACACACAAACTGGAAGAAAAAAAGCAAAACTTATTTTCTTGGTTAACAGCATGGCATATAATCACAGGAAAGACACACCTGGTCAAATATTTTGGGGGGATGAAAACAGGTATCTCACACACATTAAACCATGTTACTTTTAATATATTATCATAAATTTTTACATAATAGTAGAATAACTGACATACTTAACTGATATTACACATAAAGGAGAAGAGTAATAATTGTCTAGAAAAAATAATATAAAACTTACAGTAAACCATGGTAGCAGAATTGTAAGCCTGGTCAATGGTACTTCTTTCAATGCTATTTTCCTTAATAACTTTATCTGATGAGATAACAACTATGGCTAATTAAAACAACTAGTAGAGAGGTCCTTTCAAAAACAGTTGATTCCCCTTTTGCATGAGCAGTACAAATTCCTTTCCCTCAACTGGAGTCAATCAACAGAGATCCGGGGCTGCACATCGCATCTGATACTACAAAAATCACTTGGAATCGGTTTTTCCTTTGACACATAATAGTTTCCAACTTGAACTTTCTTGGCCTTTCTTTCAGCCTCAGTACACAGCTTAGGAAAGAGACCTTTTTCTTCCCCCCAAGAGCTGCACCGTGATAACCCCTGTCTCCCGTGGAAACATGCATAAGTTCCTAAGAACTCTCTGATCTCCTTCTTCCTCTTCTTCATCATCTTCTTTCCTTCTTCACCTTGGTAACTGCTTAATGGTTTAGCTAAAAGGAGAAAGTTAAATCCAGCAGTCACGAGATGCCGTAACATAAAACAGCATTCAATTTAATTAAAATATTCCCTTTTTGATGGATTACTCTAAAACAAATGTTTTGAAGTGAATTCTGCTTCTTGTATTCAAAGAAAAACTGATGAAGACAAGGATAAGAGATGACATTTGAAAAGAGTTATGCATTTTTCAGCTTTTTCATGTAAAAATATTTCAAATAAAATCTGAAATGTTTCCTGGAACATTTCTGAGAAAGTTAACTATGGGTTTGATTGGATGATAAAAACATCTGCCATGCAGATATCAACCTGTGCTTGATAGTCAGATGCTCTTAATTCAGTTCTCCCATAATAACAAATGGGTTTAATCAGGTAGGACAAATCATCTGAATCGATTTGGCTTTGGACTTGGGCTAGCGAACTTTTACAACAGTGATGGATACTTATATTTCATTTTAAAATCGGTGAAACTAGGAGATACTTCTTGGTAGAAAAAACATGAATACAAATATTTATCAATAGTATTCTAAAGAAAAAATATCTACCAGTCACAAGTACTATTAATTTATTTTAAAATTGCTACTTCCTCTCTTGCCCTCCATACATCCTAAAAACCCAACACTTGAGTTGGTTTAAGATTGCAATGAACAGACAACTTTGTGAGATAAATGTCTTCATTTTCTTATAATCAAGCTCTATAAATACTGACAGACCATAAAAATTAAAAGCTATAGGAAGCCAATGTCCACACTCTTATTTTTATTAGCACCCAAGAAGGAAGCAGTATGAGCTGTGCACAGTGTACAACATCGCAGTAATGCAGGGTTTCATTTACCAAGCCAAACGCACTGCATATCTATGGCTTCTTCAACAGTAACACTGACTGGTTTTCTCAAGCAGGAACAGTGCCTTCTCCACATGTGAAACCATGCTTCAAGAATGAGATCATGTCAAATTACCAAAAATGTTCACAAGATGAATGAAAATGATGGATGTCAAATCATTACTGCCAATACTGGGATCACTGTCTCTTAGCTTATAAAATTCCTAATCCTCAGATCTAAACGCTTAATATTGATTATTAGGTAATACTGCCTGCCACACACTCAATAATGACAATTCCATAAAAATATATTAGCATCAAATAATGAAACACTACCTTTAAAAAACTACGATGAAGTTTTTTTCTCTCATATACAATTAAAAAAAAACACTATTTTTTTGGAACTGAAATGTAATTTAAAACTAGAGATTCAAATAATATATAATTGAAATGTATCTCTTACTCTATAGTGTTAAAATATATAAAATGTATGTAAAGAATTTTTCAGGGAAAGAAGAATAAGAACTAGCATAAATGTATCATTGGCCTGAGAGAAATAATTCAACAATTTTTTTAAATTTAGCTATCAAATCTATCACCTCATTCTTACTTAGTTCACCCATTTTTGGTTTTAAACTCTGTAATTGATGTTAAACTGACAATTTCTCTAAAGTAGGCTCACATTTGAGATGTTACATCACATCAAATCATCAGCTGCTTACGTGTCAAAGGCACAGGGACAAGGCACAGAGCATTGTACAAAGGGGTGAATCAATACAAAAGATTGTAAATGCATTAAGAGATTTGAGATTGCTTTAAACAAATAAACAAAATTTCATAAACAACTTGTACCTAACTTTTATACAAATAGCTAATGCTCAAACAAGCTTCATGATGCAAAAAGTCACTGTAGAAGACAAATAACTTTTAAAATAATTCAACAAGTTTTTACATTAAGGTCAATAAATTATCAGCGTGCCTTGTCTTACATTCCTTAACTACTAAAAAGAGACATTTACTGCTATATAATAGCTTTCATATACTTGAAGACCTGAAGCAATCTAATAACTTCTTAATGCTTTTTTCCAGATAAGACAATCTGGTCTTGAAATTATTTTTTCCCAAAATGTTATTTTTAAAGAACTGAGTTGTTAGTCTTTTGCTGAAACCCAATGTTCAGTGTCTTGAAAAATCAATTTTGCATTTACCTGGAAGGGCTATCTGGGATTCTGATAGAAGCTTCACTTATCCAGGACAATTTCAGAAACAAACCCTCACCATGATATTTACCCAGTATATTTAATACGTGAGTTTTCTTATGTCATCTGATTTTGGTTTTTCATTTGCATAGTCTAAAACTGCAGGATAAATATGGCTCATTAGGCCCCTTCACTTCCTTTCTTTTTTTCCCAACATTTTTCTTGATGGGAAAGAGATATAAAACAACACAGGAGAAGACCATGAAAATGTGCAGATTCTCTGGAAGGTGACGAGACAGCCCAAATCCAGTATTTAATACAAACTGCAACATCCCATGATTTTCTGTATTCTGATTCCACATGCGCTTTTAACAATCATTTATAGAATCCCAGAAAACAACACCGAGGAAGGGCCCAGCCAACGGAGCAGACAAGTGGGACTCTTCTGACCTCACAAAGTTAGCCTCTATAAAAATGTACAAAAACACTGAGTTAAAAAAAAAAAGAAAGAAAGAAAGAAAGAACAAGGAGAAGGGGTAGAGTTGACGCATGGCTTCTGGCCTCTGGCCCTAACCCAGGGAAAATGTGACATTAGACAGGCAACCAGCTGCTTACTCGTTTTGTTGACTAGATTGTTGATTTAGCCAGCTGTGCTTTGTTTTCCTGAATCATGACTTCCTTGGCAAAATCATTAGAACCATCTCTCAAGTTCTCTTTTAATTTTTTAAGTTCAAAGTCATGGAGGATCTTGATAGTCATTAGCTTTTCTCGTTTGATTCTCTCCAGAACATCTTTTGAAACATCGGGGATCATCCAGGCCAACAAAAATTTAACTAAAAACACAACGTGCTAGAGAAAACATAAAAAAATCAAAAACACTGTTAGAATTGTCAAGAGTTCAACAGGAAGTTCCCAAAAATCATTTCATTCATTCAAAAAACTGTGCTTGACACAAGAGGTACAAAGAAAATAAAAAAGATATCCTTGTCCTGGAACTTTCCTCTAAAGACCAATAGTAAACAAATAAATATATCCTAAAATATGTAACACAGAAACTGAAGTTGAACATGGTTATTGAATATAGTTTATCTATGCTCCCTTCTGGAAACCAGTAAAATATTTGAAAATGAATTTTAAACAATGACATAACTCACAAAGACAAAAAGAAAAGGGCGGGCACAGTGATAACAGACTCCAGAGCAAAGAAACAGACTGATAACAGACTCCTGGCACTTAAACTTGCAATTGCTGATGTGGTGATGGTAGAAACCAATAAGACAAGACAAAAAAAAAAAAAAAAAAGCCAATTTTCTTTCAGATCATTAGGAAAGCTCAGGAAAGAAAGTACTACGGATTTGGAAGGTATACATGTGGGTGGAGCTGAAAACAAGAGGATTAGTTAAAAATTTGTATAAGGATGGCCCTTGCTGGAGTGGCTCAGTGGACTAAGCGCAGGCCTGCGAACAAAAGGGTCCTGGAATTGATTCCCAGTTGAGGCACATGCCTGGGTTGTGGGCCAGGTCCCCAGTAGAGGGCTCAGGAGAGGCAACCACACATTGATGTTTCTCTCTTTCTCCCTCCCCCTCTCTCTAAAAATAATAAATGAAATCTTCTAAAAATTTTGTATTAGGAGCAGTTGAATTTCCAGAACCTCTCTACCATTTATAGATGTAGCAACATTCCTTGGGTATGAACATAAAGCTTATAATTGTCTCTCATTGATTCAGTCTTGAATATGAACAGATTGGCAAGAACCACCAAATAAAAATGTAAGCAAGTATCTCACATGAAAGAGAAAGACTGAAACACAAAAATAGGAACTAAGAGGAGTGAGAGTAATGAACAGAGCAAAAGAATAGTAGAATAAAAAGACAAAGATCTGAATCCATCTATTTATAGGAAAAGAAAAAATGATAATTAAAATGTCAAAATAGGAAGTATAATATCTGAATAACAGAAGCCCCAGAAAGACAGAACAGAGAAAAGGAGAAAACTGTCAAAGAAATAAGCCAAGAGAATTTTCTTAACTTGAAGGGTAAGTATGTTTTCAGATCTACAGGGTTTAGTGATTACACACAACAATGAGTATGGTCCAATATAAAGAAATGTCTTAGGCTCTGGCTGGTGTAGCTCAGTGGATTGAGCACAGGCCTGCAAACCAAAGGATCGCGGTTCGATTCCCAGTCAGGGTACATGCCTAGGTTGCACGCCAGTTCCCAGCAGGGGACGCACGAGAGGCAACCATACATTGATATTTCTCTCCTTCTCCCTCTCCCCCTCTCTCCTTCTCTTCCCCTCTAAAGATAAATAAATTAAAAAATCTTTTAAAAAATTAAAAAAAAAGAAATGTCTTGTGAAATGTCATACGAGAAGGACTACTGAGAGAATTGTTAAAGATTATTGACATATAAAAACATCACAGAGACTGAGGAATCAGCATTTCACAATACTGGAAGCTTACAGAAAATAGAGCAATGTCTTAAGACATTTCAGGAATACCTAAATAAAGTTGGCTGAAAATTTTTCAGGAAAAATGATTTTTAATCCTGAACTGTATGCCAATTAATCATCTATAAGGAAAGAAGTTTTTAATATATAAGTTTTCAAAAATTGATGGCCCATAATTTTCCTTGACACATTACAGGATGATGCGCTTCATTAAAATAACCTAGCAATCCAAAAATGGGAGAAACGTAGATTGTAGAAAATATAGTATTTAATACAAGAGGAAGTGAAGTCCCAGAAAGATGCTCAGTCAGAGCCTGGATGGTTAAAAAATTAGTGAGAATAATGAATAAACAAAACAAACAAACAAAAAGATTCCTAGTGCAATGTACCAGATTGAAAGGTAATGAAAAATGTGGGAATGACTGAGTGATATATAAAGAACTGAGGGGGGGGAGGGAGGGGGAGAGGGAGAGAGGAAGAGAAAAACATGCAGAGGAATATTACAGAAGACTGATATCTTTTTTGTCATATAGAATTATATGAATTTTTAAATTATTTTTATGTATAAAAATAAAGAAAAACTGATTAGACTTTGTGTGTGCTTGCATTAGACTTTTCCATTGTTGGGATTTACTGAAGAGTGAACAAGTGCCACATGCTGATTTATCTGTCCCTTATTGGCTTTCATGTTTTATGACTTATAACACTTAATTTGTATCTTAGTCAAATACCACCTCTGTATTTGTTCTTTTTTATTGCATGTCTTATATCTACAATTGTACTAGAAATCCCATGAGGGAGAAACATAATATATAGTGGACAGAGGAGACACTTGGGAGTGAGATATCCGTCATTAAAATCCAGGTTTAATATTAGCTGATTATCTCTAAACCAAATACCTAATTTTACTAAGTCTGAGATTTATTTTTCAAGGGTTAATAATGAAGTCTACATTATAAGGTTATTATTATAGCCTCTGGAACTATTATATAACAGGTATTCAGAAAAATCAGTAGGTTCTCTGCCCATTTCCTGACTTTCAAGGGATGTGGCCATATTTCTTTTTTCCTGTCACTTTGATATCTTCAACAATAGTAAGTGAATAGTAGGCAATCGTCATACTGAAAACATCCCTATACTGCTTTTTATGACAACAAATATGTCAAAACAATTGATTGAGATAATGCTAATTTTCTGCTGAGCAGATACCTTCAGAAACATATGACCCAAGGGAGCAGAGAGGCTAAGGGGAATGAACGTTAAGAAGGGCTCACCTCCATAACTATGATGAAGGTCATCTTGGCAGCAAGGACGTGCCAGAACTGCATATTATGAAAGTACTTCAGCTCATGGTCGGGAGGATATCTGTAATCTCGATACCTGAGAAATAGAAATACAAACATTAGCTAAGAGCTTCAGAGAGGCCTAGTATACATTCTTATTCCTTTTAGTTAATCTCCAAAGTCAAATCACAGTAAGATAATTGCTACCTTAAAACATTTCTCTGCGTTATAATACAAATAAAAACGATGGCCAAATGGTGCTGATGTGTAGTACAGAGGCAGCAGGAAACACAAGCGCAACTGCTCTCTTGCCCTTCAAAGACAAATTTTGCTATCTCCACTCCCTCTCTTCCCACCCCCTTTATACAGTTAGTCGTGTCCATCACTGCGGTGAAGCCAACTGTCTCCTCTAATTAAATGGAAGGAACATTTTAATCCTCATCTTATTTGATCTTTGGAGAATAAAACTTGACATTCTACTTTTTTGAAATTCTATTTTTTCTTGGCTTATCTGACACTGCACTTTTTTCTTTACTATCCTTCTGCTGGTACCCTTACTATCCTAAGTGTTCTTAGCGCTCAACTTTGTGAGCTCATTGTTTTCTACAAAGCTGCTAGAGATTGATATTCTTCAAAGTTTTAGTCCAGTGATGACATCAAGAAATATGATACAAGTGACCATACTCTTAAAGACTACGCTACGATTCCTCTAGAGGCAAATACGAACTACGGCAATGCTTCTGTCTGCCTGTGTTGCAACACTCTGCAGTTTCCTTTTGGCATCCAAGATGAAACCATTGGTTCAAGAGTCAAGGTAAGGGGCCGTGATGTTCCTTCTTTCTTCACATCTACCTATCTATCTATCATCTAATAAAATATAACTATATACATATTATATACAGATTTTACATGAATATAAAATCTTTAAATCCTAGAGTGAAATGATCTTCACAGACATGAGACACTAACTGGGGAAAGAGTAGGTTTACAAATCCAATTTCACACTCGCTGCATGAAACCCTTTAAGTGGGATGGATGGCGAACTGATTATATTCTTATTTTTCATTCTTTTTTTCAGGATATATAATTAAGTTCAAGTAGATTAAGTGCATATATTTAATACAATTATGCTGTATGGTATATAGATATCACAATTTGAGGGCATTTGTTGCTGAGAAATATTTCCAATAAATAGAAAATAAGAGACGACTCAAAATTGACGTTATCTTTACCCATAATATTCTCTTTCTGACTTTGGGACATGCTATGTTCCCAAATCAGAATCTTACAATGTGTGAATTACAGAATTGATGTACTTTATTTATCCAGGATTTGCACTGCCCAAAGTAAATCCTTTACCTTGTAAGGCATGAAGGAACTAGAGAACAAAAGAAATATATTCAAAGGGCAAAATTAAAGCCTAAGAAAACAGGTGGAAACCTGCAAGTGGTGAAGTCTCGTCTTTCCGAAGGCGCAGTACGGTTTGGTAAATCATCGATCAGGAATATCGACAGGCTGTTATTGACGTAGCCTTTCAAAGGCTCACTGGAGTTTGTTGAATAGGCATAGTAGTAAACTAAACGAGGAATGATGTCCGATGTAAACGCCACAATAAAAGCCTGAAAAGAATAAAACAAGAGGGAGATCATGAGCTAACAATGTAGTTTGAAAAATGCCCGATTGGTATTGCTCAGTTCCTTGTGCTACATGGATGCAAAATGATTAAAATGCTATTATTAATCATGTTAATATATAAGTCTTTGGCCTAAAACATGAAATACCTTATTTACAGTATGTGATTAGTAGTCCAAGATTTCATAGCTAGAAAGTGACTAAGTTGAAAATGGAACCTGAGTGTATCTGTTGCCAAAAATGAAGATCTTCCTACCACACCTCTCTATTTCCACATTTCTCATTGCTCCCTTCACAGTTCCACCATCCTTAACCAGACTCATGTGCCTGGACCAACCCCGTATGCTAGAACCGAGTGTGCGGGCCTGCGTGTGTGTAGGAGGTTGGTGGGGAGGGAATGGAGAGATAGAAGACCCTGAGTTAGTAAATTTCACACAGGTCAGTGCAATTAATTTCAGTATTTGATTTCCTAAGAAGAGTATTTTCCCATCCTTTCCAAAGCTCCAAATAGTATAAACAATGTGTTTCCTTTAGGTTATTAGGTAAGTCAATTTAAAACCACCTAGCTCTGATACCTACAGGTTAGTGGTATATTAAAAACCTTTTAATATTATTTCTATAGCTACCGGTCTATTCAGTTTTTCTATCACTGAATAAATTTTGGCAGCTCTTATTTTCTAAAAAAGGAGTCATTTCAAATAGATTTTAAAACTTATTGAAATACATATCAGTCTCTCAATTTTCTTGCCTATACCTTGTCACTCTTTATCTTGCTTGAGATTTTTGGAGTTTTGGTTATTTTATTTGTCTTTTCAACACGCCAATTCTTGATTTACTTAGCAATTATATTGTTTTTTGTTTGTTTTCTAATTTGATTATTCCTCCTTATATCTTTATTAATTCTTACTACTTTCTATTGATTAGCTTACATTTTTCCTTAGTTTAAGTTAGTTTCTTCTTTTTTAATAATAAAAGCATTTATTGCTATAACTTTTCTGTACCAGTGATTTTAGCTGATTCCTACAGGTTTTCCTTTTAATAATTTCCTCTTTATATAATGAAGTTGCCTTAGAAGTGTGAATGTTAAATGTTTATTTACTCTTTTTGGGTACTTTATTATCAACTTTAATTTTCATAGTATTATTTTAGGTGAACATGCATTATAGAATTTATGCTTTGAGGAATCTATTTTTATTTCCGTTTTTAGTGGCCCATAGACATAACAGGTAAATGCCGTGTACTGTTTGTTGTATACAACTTTACATATAATCAAGATTTAATTGTACTATTCAAATCTTTACACCATTACTTGTTTCCTGTCTACTCCGTCATATGCTATGAAACTGTACTTGCGGTATTTTAATGAGAGTAATCCTACAGCTTTCCTTGTGGGTGATCTTAAAATTTTCCTTGTTTTTCTGAGTTTCCATGTCAGAAATTTCTCTATGTTGTTTAGTGCATAAAAGTTTAGGAATGTTTTATCTTCCTAGACTGTCATCATGATGAAATCAACATAAATAGACATTGAGTTAAGCATCGTTCACATCTCCCGATCCCCAAGAAAACAAAATACAGTCACCCACCAAAACAGATCCACTTACGTTACTTGCAACAGAAATAACAGTCATTCCATAGAGAATGTCTTGCCAAACACCTATGCTATGAGCTTTAGCAGCCACAGGTCTCCTGTACTGAGTAGTGAGTTTCCAGGCATCCACTCGGATCTCTATGACATTATTCAAGAGAGCAAGAAGAGGAGCCAAAGGAAAAGAGGCCACAAATAATGTAACAAATCCAAATTGGATTACTGCAGGGAGAAAAGAAAAATTTGCAAACTCATTATCATGGAGGGGAAAAGAAGGAACCCTCTGCCCAACTCCTGCCACCTCCTGCATTTTGGGAGGATCTATACCAGCAAAACACTCCAAGTCTCTTCCCCATAAGAAGCAGTGACTTAGCTGTTTGCTAAAACAGGGAGGAGAAACAGGCCATGCATGGCTCAGTTCCACACTTGCTGCTTCTTTTGAGATCTGCTTATCTAAAGAAGCATCTATTCTTGTTAGATAAGATATTCTTAAAACATAGTCTGTTATTTTTTAAATATATTTTATTGATTATGCTATTACAGTTGTCCCATTTTTTTCTCCCCTTTATCCCCCTCCATCCTGTATCCCCTCTCCCACCATCATTCCCCCACCTTAGCTCATGTCCATGGGTCATACATGTAAGTTCTTTGGCTTCTCCATTTCAGAGATCACATGCAGGGTTATCAGTGGTGGAGTGGGATGGGGAGGGAGGAGAATGTGGGAAATGGTACAGGGAATAAGAAGCATAAATGGTAGGTATAAAACAGACAGGGAGAGGTTAAGCATAGTCTTTTATTATAGTCTATGTTTAGGTCTATGCTGGTCTAGCCTTGACACTGGCCCTGCCACAGCAGTGGGGTAATCAAGTTTTTGTGTCTTGCTAATCTGTGTACTTTCTAAGATCAGGGATAATGACTGATTCGTTTGTATGCTTCCAACAGCCAGCATGTGCTGGGTATACAAAAGTATTCAACTATAAGCCTTATGAATGAATGCATTATTGAAGATTTGAAGAAGCTAATAGATAAAAAGGCAGTGAAAAAAACAAGATATATTTGAGAATAAACTAGAAAATGAATTACTAAAACATCAGAAATATATATATATATGAAGTATATGTGGGCAGAGGAAATACACATTTCCTGGAATAAAGTATTTGTTAAGGTCCCAGTCCTTTGGGATATCTTGACATCTTTCTAAATCAACTTTACTCTCCCTATTAAGGCTTCCCACCTGTGTCAGCTGTCCTCTCACCATTTTTGGTTTTTTGTCTCCAATGTTTGGAATAAAAAAATCCACACGACTGGCAGTCTGGGCCTCCCACACGAGTCAAAAATAATCATGAGAAGTACAGACAGGGATTTCCATGGAAGGAAGGAAGGATCTCCCACTTGTCCTGTTTTTAGGTGGATCATGAGTATTTCTGGATTTCAGCTTTTCTTTTAAAATTTTCTCATAAAAAATCAGCCTTGTCATCTACAAAACCAAGTGAACACATAGCCTCATTTCCTGCCTTCTCTACTGACTCAAGAAATAAGAAACTAAGAAGAAGTAGTATATATAAACAGTTTAAATTTTCCATTTAGGAATTCTAGATCTTTCCCTAAAATCTTTGTGACCCATGGGAAATAAATTAACCTACCCACATTTCAGTATCCTCTAAAATAAAATGCAGTGAATAATGGCCACTCTGTAGAATGTTTCAAGACTAGAGATGATATATGTGAAACATCCAGAATAAATTAATTACTTGTGTCTCAATAAATGGTAGTCAATCTTATGAAACCTTTTATTTCATCTTTTTAATTTCAGTGATCATTTCTCTGATGCATTTGTACACAAATCCATTTAAAATTTGTATAATTAAAAATTAGCCTTAATACCCCATAAAGTAAGGACTACCTAATTTTATAGCCAGCTATATATCAATAAAATAGACTTCTCACTGTTTGTCCTAAATTTACCTATTTCAATCCTGGAATCACATGTCTGTACTACAGTAGAGAATCAGTAGCAATTTCAGGCCATCTCATTCACTCCACCATGATTTTATGGGCCTTAAGAAAAAGTTCAAAACACTGTCCTTAATTTCGCCAGAGAAGCAGAGAAGCATCACTCAAAGGAGACACTCTGAGGAGACTAGACGGGCAGTCTCCATCATTCTCTCTCCTAAAATTTCACCTCAAGATCTCGTCTCTGTTCAACCTTTGGAATATTTTATGGATTTATTATGTTCAATGTGGGTTTCCCTGTAATAACTGCCTTTAGCCTTCTTCCTTTTAGCATTACATAAAGGAAACACTAAAATGTTTTGTGCTGAAATGTTTTTCAACTTATTCCCTCTCTGAGCTATCACTGAGGCAAACAAAAGGAGAAAGAGCTATTTAAGCTAATTTGAATCAGTTATGAAAAAGTGGTCTTTATTTTGTTTTGTTCAATATTAACACTCAATTGATAGGGAAAATATATGTGAGATTAGTGTTTTGGAACTAAACTTCATTCTACATTGTTTGGTGGGTAAAGTCAATATTGAACCAATCTTTTTCATATTAATCCATCTATCTCCTCATCTACTGTCCAGTGATTTATTGAATACCTACTATGTTCAAGGCATAAAGAAATATTAAGAGCTGAAAAAACACTTATTTTAGTCAGCCTCACCCTATGTTTCAAGACAAGTTGTTAAAAATTACCTGTTTCTAAGTATTCATAGAACAGCCCCAGAGATCCAAAAGTTTCAAGGTCATGGTCCTGCTCCCATCGACTGTACAGCTTCTCAGAGTTGGTCCGAGCTTTTCGGCGTCTCCACCAATTCAGAACCAACCTTTTGAAAGTCATCAAAGTAAACACATAAAATAGTTTTTAAAAAGGGTTACAGAATCAGAGTGGTAAATCTAGAAATTGGCAGTAAGAGAGGTAAAGTAACAAGATCACAGAGCAAGTAGAGCTAAAGTCCCCATCAAAATATAGTATTCTTTTCATCATACAAGACAAGGTCAAAGGTTCTTTATTGGACGGATTAAGAAAATATAACAACACTGACTCTCCCGATGGAAATATACTTACTCAGAGATAGTTCTGTTAAAGAACAAGTAGAGGAGACCTTCCCTAGAGGATGGTTTTTTTCTATTTAATTTACTAACCTTTAAGTTGTTAAGATACTAAGAAGGACACTCAGGGAAGTAAAAAATTGGTTACAACAGAAAATGCATGACAACAAAAATGCAGAGCCTTATCTAACACATGAAAACAAATGCAATAATCCTAAACAAAATATTACCTAACTAAACTCCATATTACATAAAAAAATAAAATATTATGATAATGTTGGATTACTTAAAGACCAAAAAGTTTTTTTTTCATTTTATTAGAAAACCAAACAATGTGATAGACCATATCAATAGATTTAAGTAGAATATACAAAATCATGTCAATTACTGCAGAAAAACATACTTACTCAAGTATTTCAAGTACTTATTTATGATAGAAAGGTAGAGAAAGAAGGAAATTACCTAAATCTAATCAAAGGCATCTAGCAAAATTTGGAAGAAAACATGATTCTTCATGGGAGAAAGTTAGAAGCATTCCCTTTAGAACCAAGAACAGAGTAAGAGTGTATATGATCACATTCAAGACTTGACTAGAGATCTTAGCCAGCACAGTAAGATAAAAAAGTAAAACAATGGAAATGAAGGTGTAATCTGTAATTGCTAACAATAATGTGATTCAACTGTCTGCACAGAAAATCTAGATGGAGTTAAACAAAAAATATTAGAATTAACTAGTAGAGTATATCGATATATTTCATTCCTTTATACTCATAGAACACAGGTACAGAAACATAATTTTTATTTATTTTTTAAAGATCTTATTTATTTATTTTTAGAGAGAGGAGAAGAAAGGAGAGAAGGAGGGAAACATCAGTATAAAGAAACATTGCCTCTAGCACGCCCCCAACTGGGGGCCTGGCCAGGAAGCCTGAAGCAGAGACCTCTTGGTTTGCAGGTCAGCTCTCAATCCGTTAACCCAACCAGCCAGGACTAAAAACCTAATTTTTTAAGAGATACCATTTAAAACAGCAACTAAAATGAAAAGTACTTAGAATTGGATTTGACAGAAGATTGATATGATCTATATGTAGAGACTTAAATCTCAAAGTCATTAAAGTCCAAAATAAATGTTCATGAATTAAAAGACCTGGCATTATAAAAATGGTAGCTGTTTTTATTAAAACTATTGTAATTCAATATTACTGAAACAAATGTAATTTTATTTTAAAAAAAACAACTATTTTCATGCCAAGTCTGACAAGATGTTTCTAAAATTTACGCAGAAAGACGAGAAACATGGATGACCTAGATATTTCTATAGAGTAACACAGGCAAACTTACCCCACCAGATACCAAGACTGATTATAACACTGTACTGAGAGAGCGCAGTACTG
This sequence comes from Glossophaga mutica, assembly GCA_039655065.1. Classification (NCBI taxonomy): domain Eukaryota; kingdom Metazoa; phylum Chordata; class Mammalia; order Chiroptera; family Phyllostomidae; genus Glossophaga; species Glossophaga mutica. Next base: position 30,823,439 of record CM077308.1, read on the forward strand.
GTGCAGGGCCTGACCTGTCATGGACCAGAGTGCAGACTGAGCAGTAGTGGTTGGTGCCCTTGTTGTATGGCGTAACTAGTGTACAGATGCCAGAAAAGTGGGGAGGAGGAACTTCTCAATAAATGCTAACAATGTCTTTCATTGTTAAGTATCAGTTTTATTTTTTCTTCATTGATGCAGAAAATAGCTCACTATAATATTAAGTCTTGAAAACAAACAAAATAAAATCAGAGAACAAAACGAGCCCCCACAATAAAACATGCAAGCATGCCAAAATTTTGTCAACAATCTAGAAATGTAAGAAGCTTGCAAAAGGAATAAAATATTCTACTTTTATTAGTTGATGCTTGAACCTCAATTTGCTAGAAAAACTTTTGTTGTAAGCTGGTGGTCGCATCATTTGAAGGTACAGGGAGATACAGAGAGGAGCCTGGCTCATTGACAGAGGGTGTGTTACTGAAAAAGCAGGGAGAAGTGCGTGTGTCAGAAATTAAATTTGAACTTCACAGCAATCACAAAGTCTTTGTCATATGCATTAAGGATTTAGAGAAAGATAATGATGTTAAAAATTAAGAAATAAGTATAATAGAGTATCTTTTTTGACCTTGGGGTAGGGAAGGACTTATTAAATAAGATAAGAATATGCTAACACATAAGAGAAAAGATTAATACACTTTACTATATTAAAAGTATGTATTTTTGTCTCCCTATAGTGGTGGTTCCCAACTGGAAGCGACTTAGCCACAATAGTACGCTGGCAATATCTGGAAAAATTTTTGATTGTCACAACTGGGAAGAAGGTAATCTATTAGCATCTAAGAGGTAGAGACCAAGGATTTTGCTAAATGTTTTACAATGCAAAGGATAGTCGCCCACAATAAGAAATTATCTGGCTCAAAATGAGTGCTGAGGTTGAGGAACTGTGATTTAATGATGCTTTTAAAACAATAAAAAGACAAAACTTCTGATGGTATAAAATATTTGCGACATATATAACCAACAAAACAAAAACACAGTAACCACAAGTTATAAGTATTCCTACAAATGAGTTAGAAAGATAAACAAGTAAAAAATGGTTAAACACGAACAGGTATTTCATTGAAGAGAAAATGCACATGGCCATAAAATGCTCATTCATGTTCTTAATCAGGGAAATGCAAAGTAAGACTAAAATGAAATACCACTTACACCCTCCAAATTGGTAAAAATGAACAAATAAGACAATAAAGTACTGTAGTAAATGTTTAAAAGAGCACTTGTATACTGCTTATATTGAAACTAAAACATAAAGAGATTAGACTGGTGAAAAGGTAAACAGAACACCTGAGAATTCTGACGCAATACCAAACAGATGGACATGCATGGAACGAAAATCACCGGGAAAAGGAGACTGCCCCATTCAAGAAAGAGTGCTTGGCCAGGACTCCCAGAAGGGCTTCTCCGTGCTGCTTGCCAATGACAAACTCCTAAATCCCCACATAGCGACCATTACCTTCAATTTTATAATAATCTCTTAGTTGCTTTCTTAAAAAAAGGTTAATCATCATGATTTACTTTGAATTAATTTTTGAATGAGGTATAAGATTTACTTCAAATTTCATTATTTTGCATATGGACATCCAGTTGTTCTAGCCCAGTTAAAAACTGTTCTTTGTTCAGTGAACTGGTTTTGCAACTCTATCAAAACAAAATGGCCATATTTGTGCAGATTTATGTCTGCTGTCTCTACCATGTGCCACTGATCTGTGTATCTACCCCTTCACCAATCCCACTGTCTTGACTAATACGGTTTCATATTAAGTTTTAAAATCGAGTAGTGTAATTTCTCCAATTTTATTCTTTACGTTTTGGCTACTTAGTTCCTCTGACTTCTATATGCATTTTAGAATGTGCTTATCTATATCTATAAAATCTTGCTATTTTGACTGGAAAAAATCTATATATCAATTTGGGAGATAACTGGCACCTTTACAATGTTGGGTCTTCCAGTCTAACTCTTTCATCAAGCTTTGTAGTTCTCAGCATATGAGCCCTATGTATTTTTTAGATTTATACCAAAGTACTTTATTTTTCTGGAACTAAGGACTTTACTACTGACCAATGTTTCTCGCATGCCACACTCTGATTCTGTATCCTCTTCTTGCTCAAGGACATCCTTCAGTATTCTCCCAATGAAGTTCAGGACTAGGAACATAAAATCTTAGTTCTTTCGTCTTTGAAAAATGCCTTACTTTCACGTGTACTTTTTACAATAGTAAACTGGTTATAGAAATTGAAGGTGAACATCTTTTCATTAAGAATCTTCAAAATGTTCTACTGTCATTTGTATCTAACACTACTTAGTGAGAAATCTGTTCACAGTAGAGATGATTCTTCCTCTCCGGAAAGATATTAACAGCCTCCTCTCGCCATATCTGGTCCTGCTGCCTCTCTGCCACACTGCACAACACGGAGATTTCTCAGGGCTATTTTCCAGTTCACTAATGCACTCTGCAGTGAGTTTTGTTTGGTCTGTAACTAATCCCATTTATTACACTCTTTATTGGAAGTGCCCTTTTTCATTTATATGTAATTGATTATTCTTTATATTCACTGTTCTTATGTCATTTATATCTGTATTCAAGTTATTTCCTGATCCTTTTTAATGACAGTATCACCTCCTTTTATGTTTTCAGGCTTTGCCAGAATCTTCTAGCTAGAGTGAGTTCACTTTCTAAAAATTGATTTTGTTAGCAGCCTTGGTAGCATTAAATCTCAACATAAATTTCAGAATTTTGCTTTGTAGGCTTAATTTTACTAATTTTTTCCCTTGATTTCCCTGTCTCTTTCCCTCTCTGTGCATATTTACTCTCCTTCTTGTGTTTGGTTCAGGGGATACCTCCATTCTGCCCTCAGGTTCTCAATCTAGAGCCAGGATTTAACATTTAACAGTCGGGAGTCACTTCCCTATGGCAATATTAGGGATGTGGTGATCAACTACTATTTGAAAAGATGTCTGTGTTCCTCCTTTGTTAGTACAGGAGCTAGAACCCCAGGGGCACTATGAATCTGAGGGGCATGGACGGGAGCGAAGGAGGAGGGAAACTTCTTTCATCAACGAGAGAAAATGAACACATTCCCTGGTTTAAAATAGACAGGGTTGGGCAAAAGTAGGGTTACAGCTGTGAGTATGCAAATCAGTTTATTTCTGTATTATTACTTATTAATTATTGTATTATTTTCCATATAAACAATTGTAAACCTACTTTTGTGCACACTGTAGTTAAACTGGCCAGTCACCTGTTTTAACGGAGCACTTTTAGCACACTTTATACTGCATGTGCTAAATAAACTCGACACTGTCGTTTCCTAACTAGGAGCCTTGCATGAGCGCAGGCTTGTGATTCTTTGTCTGTTTATCCAGGGGAATTTTCATCTTATATTTGAGATCAATTGTTATTTTGATTTTCTCTTTTTATGTCTTCATTACTGCTGTGCTTTTTGAACAGAGAGCAAACCTTTCATGTATCAGTATTTCATCCATGCCCAATTTTTGTGCCTAAATGTGTCCATGAAAAATGGATTACTTTTACAGAGTTTAATTGTTATCTTGAGAATATGTAACATGCAGAATAATCTACAGAAGATAAAATCTTTATATATCCCAGCAGAATCTTCCCAGGACAGGGGGACAATTACCTTTCCCTTAACATCACTCAAGCCACAGAGATGCATATTTAAAAGCCTGTATGTCCTCAATGCATTTGACTGTTGATTAAATGTGAAGGTTTGCTTTTTTTTTTTATTTTTTTTTTTTACTGATTTAAATACTTGCTAACAAAGGCACCATAATAAAACAATTTTATCTTTTTTCAGAGGAAATCTCTCATGGTTACTTAAATCAAGCAAAAACTTCTAAGTCATACATACGGGTAAATGGCTTCTTTGATGTTTCCGAAGAGCTGTTTCCCAGTCATTATTATGGTCAGCTGGGTTGTCAGTTCTATTAGACAACCTCCAGGGTCACACTAGTCAGAAGCAAGAAGAGAAAAAAAGAAGTGAATGATGAAAGATGGGACTTCTGCAACAAAGGAAATCCCTGACCAGAAGAGCGGAGTCTGCAGATTTGGGTTGAAATGGATATTGACAGGATATCCAGGGGTAGTTAGTTCAATAGGCCAAGTGTGATCAGACCAGTGCCAGGCTAGACGCATTAGAATTAGCTGTGGAATGTGTTAACAAGAGATTTCTAGACCTCATTCTTAGAAAATTCTGCATCTTTGTGTCTGGGTGAGCACTGGAAGTTATTATTTTCTCCACGTGATTTGGATGCACAGCCAGGTTTAGAAACCACTGGTCTGGCCTTTTACCCACGGCAGAGCCCTTTCTGCTATGCTTAGAGAAAGTTATCGTTCTTCCTTTGCTGGAAGCCTTCTGGAACACAGAACTCACGTATTTCATTTCACAGCTCATATTTTGCTACAAACAATAAGCACAAAATGACTTCCTGCCCAAAAGGAACTGGAATCTCTCGGATGACAGGGTTCTAAGACCAGTATTCTCTGTGGATAGAGTCAGTGTCTTACATACTTCTCTTGCAGTTTGAGTCAATCTGAGTTCATGCTGGGCACAAAGAAGGTATTAACACCGAGTTATTGAGACCACAAACCTCACCTCTCAAGAGAGTTCTTACCTCTTCACTTCTCCACACATTAAACAAATACGTGTACTTTCCAGGATAGCCCACAATCTTCCCTTTAAAGAAAGCCACGTAGAAGCAGGACGAGTAAAAATTTACAAACTGGAACAGGAACATTTTCAAGGTCAGACTGCTTTCATACTCCTGGTAAGTGCGAGGAATTTCTGGTAAGTAAAAAACAACCAGGTTTAATAATGTGCTTTCCTGTTTCTTCTTAAAATGTTTTACTCCCTGGGACAAATGAATATCCAGTTACATTATTCTCGGAGCCTGTTGAAATGGTTCCCACTCTGCTCATAATAGACCAATATTAAATTAACTATGGATCTGTGCTAGGCTTTCTTCTAAAGACTTCTTGTTAATCCAATCACTGGAGAAGCCCAGGAAGCAGCGTTATCACAGGGCAAAATGCTTGCTTGATGTCACACACCCCTATCACACTGAAAAGCGCTATGCTCACCCCTACACTCCACAGTACCTGACATCCTGTAAACATATCCAATCTCTCATCTATTTTCAATGAGGTTTAAACAAAGTAAACACATCAAGGGCAGAGGATAACTTCCAAACCAAACTGTCTTATCTTCTTGTGAATTCAATGGCTATGTAAATTTTTAAAGCCATGTCACACAAATGGGGGTAGCAATAATCCGCATTTTCCTTCTCCTTATCATGATCTACCAAGTTGTGAGTTCCAAAGATAAGAAAACATTAGGTTCTCTTCACACCACAGTAAAGCATCATGAGGCAGAACAGAGTAAAAGAGCATGTTTTCCTGAGCTGATGACCTCCGATCCATCCAAATCCATGGTGTTTTCAGTGACAGTGAAATATTAACACACATATTCTAGAGACACAGGTAACACCTCCATTTTAGTGAAATTTAGTTGCATTATTACAAAATCTCAAAAGTGAACACTCATACTTCAGCACTTGGCTTCAAACTCATCAAACCCTATACTTGTTGCATTTTGACAAGAAAAACTTGTTTCAGCACTCAGCACTTGCTAGAACTTATATGAGTCATGATGCTGCCCCGCAAGAGACAATGCTTCATCATCTGGTATTCAGTACTCGTGGCTCTTGGCACTCGTCATGAGTCCTGGAACAATTAACGACAAGTACTGAGGTACCACGGTACAAGTGATTTTTCTCATCGAAGAAAGCTGCCATTTTTTAAGTACTTCACCCTTAGGCATTTTCTGCTACGATGTTTTTGTTGTTGCTAGCAGAAAAACAGAAGTAAAGTTGAGAGAAGAACTCCAAATTGGAGGATGACAGTTAATGAAAGTTGCTCCCGAAAGCTCACTGCTGGGTGGGAAATGTGCTCTTCTGGTCCCAGGGAGCATGTCAGTGCGCAGATGCAGGGGGGGGCGCTCCCAGAGAGAGAGCACTTGGAGAAGCTGAGGCCCTGAGCTGAGTGGCTGATCTATTCCCAACTTGCTGGCGCAAGACTTCAAGTGACTCTGCTCTGTGCTGCTCTCCCCGGCTCATCCTCCCGCTTCACCTGTGACCTCTTTACCTTCCTTCATGACTTTAGGACACCTTTTAGTATCTTAAAGAGAAATGAATCTAGATTCAAAGACACTGCAAATGAAAAGACAGGCACTCAATTCTACATTTATTAAGGAGCTGATCTGTTTTTCTCATGATGGTTTTCAAAACCAAATACCTTCTAAACACCATACACGTGAAATAAAAATTATCTGTGCTTGAGAAAAGTAAGAATTTTACTTAGGATTCAACTAATCCCATCGAGGGATGATTAAGATAAGAACACTCAGAAAGATCTATAGAGTCCTAATTCTCCTTTTTAGTTCTTCCTCCTGCTTTCACTGTATTGGCCTGAGTATAGTTGTGAGGGGATTCTGAAGTACCAGGCTATTGGGTCTACCTCAAGAGCAAAACTACCTGTAAATGTGCCTTTAAAAAATCAACTCCCTGGCAATGATCCAAAAATGGACGTTGAGCACTGGTAGGAACCTTGTTTCAGAGTCTTACTAATAATTTGGCCAGCTTACCCATTTTTGTAATCCAGGCTGATATCTTTTCGTAAAAGAAATTCAAGATCAAGATGACAATGAAGTTCAAGCAGGATCCAGTGAGTGATGTGGTTATCTGAGGAGTGAGGAAACTTTTGACATGTTTTAAGGATGCGTCACTTTCCATGAAGCTGGAAAAGGTAGCAAAGACCGACAGGCGGTATACAATCACAGCTACCATACACGCAATGACAAGAGACATCTGTAGAAGAAAAAGACAGGACTGGTCACCCTGGTCCCTGCAGCTCTGCACTGAATGCCTTTCTGAAACAACTGCTCTCTTCATCTTCATTCTAGTACGCTTAGCAGCTCTGACACGGAAAGGGAACCAAGTCTGTCTCTCTCCTGCCGACAGCGGGAAATGAGCACTGCTAAGGCCCAAGTTGGAGACAAGGCACATGAAGCGTCTGGGTAAGTCTGAAATACAAGAGCATTCGTGGCCTGTCATCTCGCAAGCATGAAGAAAACTACTGAGAAGGTCAAATCCTGCCTGTGGCCATACCAGTTTTGGCAGGGCCTTGGAGTTAAGAATGTGTTTTACATCTTTCAAGGCTGTAAAGAAAAATAGAGACAATTATGTGCCGGAGACTATTTGTGGCCCACAAAGCCTAAAATACATCTGGCCTCTTTATAAAAAAATGTTTGACAACCTCTGCCCTGATTGTAGTTAAATATGTAGTGTGTAAAGATGACTTACTTTCCCAAGAAAAATACAGATTTAAAGATTGTATTTCCCCTTAGAATATTGCCATTAGTGGCCTGACAGTTTAGGTATTTGGATAGATTTGGTATAAGTTTTATATATTTCCCATAGGCAAAAACACAAAAATCTAGGGATGGCTTTATATCAATGCCTGGAGAATTTTATTCTGAAAGTTGAGGAACTGAATCAAATAGAATAAATACTAGAAATAAAAGATAGAAAACCTTTCTGGGGCCACACTCCAGAATATTTGTCAAGGAGAAACTGATTGTTACACCATTTATTCTATCCTCTTTCCTTAATGATTTTTATATCCTTTAAGAAAATGCATCTTTAAAGTAGTAAAATCAATACATTTAACAAGTAATGTTAAAATAAGAAATTACAGGACAATACAGACTGGTAAGGCTAAGCTGTAGTCTATAACTGCTAGTTTTTTATCCTTCAACATGTTAAACTCTCAGAGGTTAACACACTTCTTTTCCTAAAGTTAAGGTCCAACTGTAGGAGGCACAGGTTTGGACAAGAGTGGGCAGGAAACAGACCTCGGCGATTGAGGAATCTACCAGCTGAAAGGCACGGAGGAGACCTGCCTCCCTCACAATGGGATATGATCATTAAATTCTTCAAGCAGACATTCTTCTGTCTATCTGCCTCAGCAAGGTGATGAAAGTTTAATGGTATAAGGGCTTTTTTCCTCTTTGTGCAGATATTTTAAATGGAGATAAAGATAAATCAATGATTTTTAAAACTATCGAAATAATTTGCAATGAAACTGTTTAAGCTGGTCTGGTTTCAAGTTATCCCCTAATTCGCGAAGAGCTGGGAGCAGGAGAGGGACAGGCTCGAAGAGAAGGCACCTCCCTCTCACCCCAGCTGTTTTTCCAAGGTTCTATTATGGTCCATCATGTAAATTACAGTTTATTTTATCTAAGAGTTCTATTCAAGATAAAAAGCATGCAGAGGGAAAGCGAAAGAAGGGGCTCACAAATCCTTTAGGAGAGGACTGTTGAGATAATCTTCATGTGACTGCATGTTGAAGAGGTAAGTTTTTTGAAACTGCTCACCCATAACGTCACTGTGGCTCCTGACAAAAAGTACCATGGAATCCGACTGTACAGAGGCATGTAAGGTTCCAACTCCTGTAGTTTTGGAGAAATCATAGCAAATTTCAAAATCCACCCTTAAAGTTGGGACTCCAAGCAGTAGTCAAAATCACGAAGCCCAGTAACAGTAGAAACCTCCCAAAGGGTCCACCACAGCTCAGGGAAAGCTACATTCCAGCAGGTTCGTCCCCTTTAGGTACAAAGCTTCAGGGCTCTCGGTTGAGATATGAGACATAACAGGTGCACACTATTTCTTGAATGTTGAATCAGAGCGGTAGTCAGGGTCTGGGAGACAGGAGGGCAGTTGCTTAAGTAGATATGCTTCAATGATGTTATAATTTCATTCTGATTCAATTGAACTGAGTTGAATTGTGTTGCTCTGTAATTGCTCCGCATGATAGGAAACAGCATACTTTCTTACATTGATAGGATTGTGTTCTTCCACACAGGTCAGGGGCCCAGGCTTTTCCATTGTAATGCTTTTTAAGTAATTTATGGAAGACAGTTATTATACCAGCTGACATACTGCAAAAAATATCTATGAGCATAAATCTAACTCACGTCATTTTATCTAAAAGACAAGGTTTTGCATCTTGTGGATTTTCAGGGAAGACTGAGTGGACACAGAGGTCCACAGGTAGAGCCGGCGGTCCTAGAGCTCTATCGAACCGGGGATGTGCGCATGTATGTGATTATGTCCCTGTGGACGTGTGCATAGAATGTGTGTGTGCACATATGGTGTGAGAACATGTGTGGGTGTCCACATATGGATGTGTGTGTCCCCAATATGGGCTCAAATGTGACAGCTTTGGTTGTTTTTAACCACTAATGAAGCACTGCAAATAAGTCAAAAAAACTCTCTTGATTTCAAAAGCATTACAGCTAAGTGGATGATTCACAGTGAATCACTACCTACTGTTTCATCAGCTGGTTTCAAAAGTCATCATTCAGTACATGTGGTTTTTATGTCAATTATTTTTGGCAAAGACAATAGACCTGCTTTTACTTTTTTTCATCCCATGAAATATGAATAGATACACATAATGTCATTAGTATGACAGTATCTCTTTTAAACAATTTCGTAATTTCAAACTGTTAATTTTCCCCCAAGTTGCTAATATATTTTCTCAGGTGTTTTCCCCCCTTTACACATTTACTAATTTTTTTAATGTTTCAATGCAATTTAGTAAATGTTGAATGAATGCCTGAACCAAGAATGTAAGACCTTAAATTATTAATAAATAACTATTTTGGCTAAAAAAAAAAAAAAAAGAATTTTGAGTATTACACTGCAAGAATAGTGCCCTGAGAAGAGTAGGAAATTCTACTGAAGAGATTGTGTTAGAGACATATTCTATTCTCCCTTTAATAGCATCCATTAACAGAGTGATTACAGATCATGGAAATGTAGGAAGTCTAAGAATATACAATTAAGAGCCTGGTGTTTGATGGCAAAGTTTACCTTCCATTTTCACATGGAAAAAACTGAGGTACCAAGAAGTCCAAATACTCAGTCAACATATAGCTGGTGTGCAAGTGAAAGATCCCACAATATAGACTTTCGCCCCAGATGGCAGTTCAGTGATCTTCCCATTATAATCAATTAAAAAGGGACAAGTGGAATAAAATTTGATCTAATAAAACGAACATTCATAAGCCCAATATCTTAATATAATACTAATTTCATTTTGCATATTTACTTTCATGTCTACGTATTTACATACTACATATTTAAAGCCCATAGCCTTGGGTGCATTTCAAAACAACCTAGTGGCAGGGAGGAGTATGTATATAAACAAACGAAGACTGCCCATGAGTTATTATTAACGGAAGCTGGACGAAGGGTCCATCCTGAGATTCATTATAGTCTTCTATCTACTTTGTATGTGGTTGAAATATATCATAAAAGTAAGAAAAGACATTTATAGGATTTATATGTTGGAGAATATTTTAAAGGCAAATTAAAACGCACATCATTGTCTGAGAGACAACCTACGGCAGCGGGTCTATCGAGACATGCCGCCCACTCCAGTCCTCTAAGCTACCTTGGTCACTGGGTTCATTTTCTTGTGTTTGCACATGGCTTCAAATTCAGGTCTCAGCTGCAGTTGCTGCTGTTCCTCTTCAAAGTCCACCAGGTCCCACTCATATTCCAGTCTGGCTTGGCGCTGTTTCCAAAACTCCAAAAACAGTGTGACTATAGAGAAATAAATAGATAGAAACAGATACAATCAAGAGATGAAGAAATAAAGTGAATAAGAAACTAACTAGGTTCTCCTCTAGTTTTATTTATTTATTTGTTTGTTTGTTTGTTTGTTTATTATTGAACTTATTGGAATGGCACTGGTTAATAAAATTACATAGGGTTCAGATGTACAATTCTGTAATACGTCATCATCTGTATATCGCATTGTGTGTTCACTGACCCAAATCACATAAGTTTCCCCTATTTTTAGGTAATTTTTAAAATCCTCACCCGAGGGTTTATTTATTGATTTTAAAGAGAGAGAGAGAAACACGGATGTGAAAAAACATCCATCAGTTTCCTCCCATACATGCCCCAACCAGGGACTGAACCTGCAAGCTAGGTATGTGCCCTGACTAGGAATCAACCTGCAAACTTCTGGTGTACGGGATGACTCTCCAATCAACTGAGCCATCTGGCCAGTATCAATTTGGTTATGTGATGGTTCTTCTGTCATTACTGTTTGAGGACAAAACTGTGAAATTATTAATATTGGCATAACTACGTAATAACATTGAAATAACTAATATAAAATTTCGAGTTAATTTCTCAGATAGCAGTCCATGCAAGAAAAAAAAAATTCATTACTCTCTCTCTTCATTAAGATAATTTGAAGGAATATTTAGACTTAACTTTTTACTAACGTCTAGAGTTTGTTTGGAAAATCAGTCTTTCACTGAAATCATTTATAGTGAAATCATGTGAGTATTATACCTTAGCAAAATTTAAGAAAAATGTAAGAGCTATTCCACAGAACATTCTCTGTCTCTGTCTCTCTCAAATATATATTCCTTGTTCACTACAACATTATTTACAATAGTCAAGCCATGATAACAACCTAAGTGTCCATCCATGGATGAATGGATAAAGAAAATGTGGTTTATATACACCATGGAATACTATTCAGCCATTAAAAAGGAGAAAATCCTGCCATTTGTGACAACTTGCATGGTCTTTGAGGGTATTATGCTAAGTGAGGTAAGTCATACAGAGCAAGATAAACACTGTAGAGTCTCACTTACATGCAGAATCTTTAAAAAATACTCATAGAAACAGAGGGCAGTTCTGTGGTTGATGGGGGTGGGGTGGGGTGGGGAAAATTGGTAAAGTGATCAAAAGTTACAAATGTCCATTTGTAACATTAGTAAGTTCTAGGGATGTAATGTACAACATGGTGACTATAGTTAAAAATACTATCTTGTGTATTTGACAGTTATTAAGAGTGAATCTTAAATGTTCTCATCATAAGAAAAAATTGTAACTATGTGAGGTAATAATGATAACTAAACTCACTATAGTAATCATTTCACAATATATACATATGATGAAATCATTGTATTGTACACTTTAATAAAATATTATATGACAATTGTACCTCAGTAAAACGGGGGAGAGGGAGTGGAGGTGACCTAAGTATCTAACAATAAAGAACTGATTAGATATAGGGTGATAATACAAGGTAATTCTATTCATTCATAAATACATACACATAAAACATATACATATTCACCACTACAAAAGGAGCCCATCATTCATTGTTTATTTTATAAAGAAGTAGCTTAAACTATATATAATGTTATACTATTTATGGAAAGTTATATGAATACACAAGCCAACACACAGAGGGTAAAAGGTTCTAAAAATCATGGTGCAAATAATAATTCTATTTCTGGCAATTTTAACATTATTTTTTTCCTGTTTCAATGTTCTGCTTGAACTTCCTAAGATGAAGATATATTTTCATTATAAACAAGCATTTTTTTTAAAAAAGCATTCTTACTCTTTAGTACAAAGCACAGTATACATTATCTTCAGGTCTTAATCCCTTGGACGAGTGTTGTTTCTTTCCACCTGCACTGCGGACTCATCCTTTGATTCAGCTTAACTGTTATATTTGTACTAAAACAAATATCCTGGAAGTTCTGTGTTCATAGAATTTGGCCAAACTCCAAAACTATACCAATTCACTTCTACAATAAACTTCTCTGAACAAACCGACGGAGGACAGCACCTCCTCAAAACACTTAGAGTTGCAGGGAGCTCCGCAGGTGGCTGCTCCTCTGTCTGTGAGGGAACCCAGGCTGGCGTTGGGGGACAACCTCTGCCAGTGGAAACAAATGAGAACTACTACCTCCATTTTAATCTGTGCGCCTGTCAGTCACTTCTGACTCCATTTAATGATAGAGGCTTATCATTAAGCCTATCACTTAATGATAGAGAGTCCACACATCAACTTAACCAAACTTAGGGCTGCTGGGGAATTGTCAGTAAGACTTCTCTATCCTCTGTTGTTCCCTTTGAATATGGGCTGCTCTCTCTTTTTTAAAATTTATTGTTGTCCCGTTACAGTTGTCCCACCTTTGTCCCCCTTGCTTACCCAGAGCCCGACCCCCACCCTCCCAGTCGGTGTCCCCAGTGGCTGCTCTCTTTGGACCGCGGCAGCCAGGCCTAAGTGACAGAAACTCTGACATCCCTCTGCCTCACACACACCAACAAATTTTGTCGTCTCTGCCTTGATCAAGCTACTGTTGTATTTTGCCCAGTTTTTAAATGCATACATTTGTGTTTGCTAAAGATTCTTTCTTAACTGTAAGGAAAAAAAAAAACCTATTTTTTCCCTGAATTTTGGGACACGTTTCAGAAGTCTGTAGGTCCCCTCCCTCTGAGTTACTCTTACAGAAAATATCTTCCTCTCTGATGGTGGGAGCAACCTCGTAACACTTCTACTTCCTGTGTGAAATGAGAAAGACGAGATCCTGGAACATTCCCAAAATTAAGGGCCCTTCTACTTGATGTGGACATTTTTATCAAATGGAACTGGAAGCTGGCACTAGAGGCAGCCACAGGGAACTCAGACTCTACACCAATTTACTGACCCTCTGTAACTTGTTTATTCTTATTCCACTTTGTATCCGTGACTCAATATCCTCTCGTCCCCAAATATCTATGTTATTCTCTCCTGAATTAACCACTTATTGACCCTGCATTTTACCACAGCTGGGAGACAGTATGAGCCAAATACTCATGAAATTTCAGAAACTAGGTTTTCTCTTAGAGAAATGCGCAGATGATTCACAGAGACATTTTTTGAACCAAGAACTGAGGACCATTGATGTGGGCTCTGGGACTAGCCACAAGGACCCGGAGTCACTGCCGCTGTTACACAGATGGGCCATGGAACCTGGAACACGGAGAAAGTCGTTTTTTACATCACTATATACTCACCCCAAATTCCCATGAATATTGCAAAGAACACTGTTGACTCATTATCAAACAAATGGGAGAACTGTAAAAACAAAAAGAACATCACAAAGACTAGATGGAAATGCAATGTAAAAGGAGAGCAATTCTAAGAAATCCCAAATACATACACACCTTTGAAGCCAAACATGTGGAATTTAGTCTCCAATAATCACATGTCGAATCACAGAGTGGGCACATGATAATCTGGCCTCCAATCTTAGGGTCACAGATCTCTGAGCTGCAGAGGGAACAGCAAAGTGACTTTCAAAGCGATGTGTGTCTGGATGAGAGCACAAAGCTGTTCTTATCAGAACAACTGTTCACAGAGCTTCACTCATGGCAGAAGGGGGAACGCAGCAGCAATTTCTGTGCTAGGTCAAGTCATGCTTTGAGGAACCGAATTTTCGGAATTAATCGTTTAAAACAGATTTCCCGTGAAGCACCAGGTGAGGGGAACCTGCTTTTTTTGGTATTTCTTTTTCAGAAATATCAGTTATCTGTGCTGACATAAAGAAACATTCTGAGACGAGTGTCAGGAAAAATAACACCACCAGTTTCAACCAGCATGAGATCGAGACATGTTCTCTAGCTGAACAACTCAGCGGCACTTACCTGCTTGTGGTGCTATGCATCGATAATAAGCCGTAAACAAAACAGGCTAAGCCAACTACAGCTGCAAGGAACAGCATTTCTGTGTAAAATCCGAGAAAGACAAAATACATGCCAATTTTTTCTCCATAGTAATTCCTATAAAAGAGAATAAAGATAGAATCGGAGGCTGGAAAAATGATTCAGTCCAGACCGCCTTGTTTTGCATTCAGACAAACCCGTATTCTACTTTTGGCTCCACTGCTTTCTAGACGTGTAATTTTGGTAACGTTACTAAGCTCTCTACACTTTAGTTTCCACACCATAACGTGCAGGTGGTACTTATAAGAGTAAAAGAGATAACACACCTAAGTAGGAAGCCAGCTGAGTGAAAGTTAACTTTTAATTTTGAAATACTAGAGTAATTTTAAATTTTTCTAAATTTAAAGAGTTTACATGTTTAAAATACATTGGAGAACATTCTGCAGTGTAACTTCTAGAAACTAATTTAACAATTCAAAAATACTTGCACCATCTGCACAGATTTATGCTTTATCCCTCCTTCTAAAACTGAAGAAGGTACTCTAACCACATTAGACAAGACTGGTTATATGTATCAAGTTCCATCTCCCTCCAAATTTGCATCTCTGATAAATAGTTCTGGAACTGTGAGGTAGGTAGCAGACCAAGGAATTGAAAAAGTGACTGCTGCCCTGGCTGGTGTAGCTTAGTGGATTGAGTGCCAGCCTGCAAATCAAAGCGTTGCCATTGCCAGTTCTATTCCCAGTCAGGGCACATGCCTGGGTTGTGGGCCAGGTCCCCCCAGTTGGAGGCATGTGAGAGGCAACCACACATTGATGTTTCTCTCCCTCTCTTTCTCCCTCCCTTTCCCCCTCTCTAAAAATAAAGTCTTTTTCAAAAAAGTGACTGCTTAGTGAAAGTTCCACAAAATCCACAGTTCAACTCTTATTTACAAAAAGATAAAAAGTAACATCATTAATTGGCATAACAGTTCAAGTCCTAAGCTATATACCCCTAGTACTCCTTAAGAAATCCCTCGGGAACCAGAGAATGTAGATCAGCTCACTAAATCCATTAATTCTTTTCAGTTTCCCAATAGCATGCTATATATAAATCTATTACAGCACACAATACTAAACTGTAATTTCAAAAAAGCAACTCTGAACATGAAGGGAATAAGCTTAATTCCACAAAAAGATTTAAAATGTTTTTCACATTCAATATTAATTTTATTTAACTTTCCATTCTTCGGTTTTCAAAATTTCTAATCATTTCTAATTAAACAGACATCTTCCTGCTTGCATCTTTCATTTATTCTGTCTTATTATTGAGTTGTAAAAATTCCTTAAATATTTTAGATGAGTCCTTCATTGATATGTATGTTGCAAGTATGTTCTTCAGTATGTGGTTTGCCTTTTTATTTTTATAACAGTGTCTTTTAAAGTGCACACATTTTTAATTTCAATGAAGCAAATGCATCTGTTCCTTAAATTGTGGTTTTTGTGTCTTATTTGAAAAGTCAATACCTAACTCCAGGTCGCATATATTTTTGTTCTATATATTCTTCTTTTACAGTTTTAGCCCTTATACTTAGTTCTCTGATCCTTTTCATATTAGTTTAAATTTTTGTACAGCAAAAGATCAAAATTCATGTTTTTCATATAGATTTCCATTTGTCGTAGCATTTTTTTTAAAGACTATCCTTTCCCTAAAAAATAACTAGGCACCTTTGTTGCAAAACAATGGCTATCAACGGATCTGTTCCTGCACTCTCCTTCTGTTGAAGGTCTTATTTGGAAATACTTTTAAGTACATAAAAATACTTTTAAGTACATAAAAATGTTGTAAGAATAATTCAAATAATACCCACATACCCTCTAATTATTTTATTGCAAAAGTATTGTTCTGTTTGCACTTTCTCTTCATATGTGTATTTCTTTGTATAAATAAATATGTATATTTCTTTTAAGATATATATACCTTTTCTCAACCATCTGAAAATACATTGGTTGAACACATCATGGTCCTTTATCCCTAAATACGTCATTGTCTCTTCCTAAAAATAAGGGATAGATAACCACTGAAAACAAACCCTAGAAATAATAACTATTTTCTGCAAAAGCAACCTCTGTGATAACACAGTGTTTTCTTTTTGCCTTTACAGTTCTTTAGTTTAAAACTTTACACTATCAATTCTTTACATTAAATTTTGTTAAAAACTTACATTTATTTAAAAATTATCTCACTGTTGAAACAGAAAAGGAGTATAACCTGCTATAAATAACAAATTACTAGTATAAAAAAACCTTAAGAAGTTGTTCAATTTAAGCTTGACACTGTCATCTGGTGAAACATCTAAACTTCTACTTTGCTGTAAAATTAGCAAGTTGGTAAAGTATTACCAACACACCTGCAGTGACCTAAGATGCTTGTGTTTGTGTGGATCTAGGGTGTAACACAGACTTGGTGGAATACTTACAGCAGCAGCACCTGTAAGTATTAAAATGTTGGAAAGTTTTAAATGTTGGACGACTAAATAGTCTCAGTATATTTTGAACAATGCAAAACATGAAAACCTTCATTCTGACAGCTTCACTTCTTTGAAAACATACTATGAAAACATTCTCCAAAGAAACAATGTCTAGAGATGTTCTTTGCAGCCTTGATCTTACAGGAAAAAATTTGAGGCAGCCTCATGGTTTTTAGTAGAAAAATAGATAAATTAATTATGCAAAAATTTTAATATGGTACTCTAAAAAGCATGAAGTAGATCAGAATCTATTCACAGGGGTGGGTCCCAATAATATATTATCTAGTAAAAAAATAAATTCTCAACAAAAAGCAAATAATGTTATCATTGCTGTAGGTGAAAAATGTGTGTGTGCTTTATTGCGCATCCACATAAAAATAAAACTGAATGGAAATTACTAAGTCAAGAGTAGTTACCTCCACAGAGTTCAATGGAAGTGAAATTTAACTTAAAACTTTGCACACCTCATTGTTAGTTAAACTTTTTTTTAAAAGATTTTATTTATTTATCTTTAGACAGAGGGGAAGAGAAAAAGAGGGAGAGAAACATCAATGTGTGGTTACATCTCATGCACCCCCCTAGCCCACAACCCAGGCATGTGCCCTGAGTGGGCATCAAATTGGTGACCCTTTGGTTTGCAGGATGATGCTCAAGCCACTGAGCACACCAGCCAGGGCAATTAGCTAAACTTTTTGATAAATATGCTACTTTAAAATTAAAAAAATTAAATGACCACTACTCAAAATAATTAAAACATCCATCCAACAAAGAGTTCATATGATGATTTAGAGAAGGCAGCAGGTTATATTCAGGTTATACACCCTGCTGCCTTTTATTCTTAAAAGTTTCTCCTTATTTCCCTTCAACAAAACTGTTGAGATAACATTTCAAATGATTTGCATTTATGCATCAAAAGTAGTCTCCTACAAAGGATACTGTGATGCTGTGCAACCATCGCAGCAGAAGCATAAATCACCAAGTAAATTGTTCTAATTGATTGTTACTTTTCTGAAATCATAGCAGGAGTCTCCTAACGACCTGTATGTATGTGGTATTATAATGGTTCAAAGCAAAAGCCTACAGATATAATCTTCTTGCTTAGCTAATAAAACTGTCTAAGAAATTGTCTGAGAGCATGAAACTCAGACAGGTTCAGACACTAACCTTGTCAATTCTGACACCAAAGATAAAAGAAAAAAATAATTAAAGTTACAGAACAATTGTCTTCACACTTCTCTGAGATCAATATACACACACATGCACACCCATACACAGCCGTTCTGCTATCTTCTACATCCCTGGACTGAGAGGAAAACAAAAGTATTATTATGTATTAAGCAGTATGTGCTAGCTCCTATGCCAAAAAATGTGTATCTCATTTAATAATCAAATAACCCCATAAGGAAAGTGTTATGTTATTCCCACTTCACAGATGAGCCTTATAAAGGTTAAGTAACTTGAACAAGTATAGAGAGCTTCCAGGAGAAAGAATTTGGATTTGAATCCAGCCCACGTAAGGACCGAAGACCAACCTCTGAACCACTGAGCTATCTGTGCAAGGTGGTTAAGAGCATTCTGAACAGCACTGTGTTCACAAATTAATGACTAAATGATAGTGTAGATACAAAACTGGGAAGGTGTAAAATGTAGTGGCTAAGAACAGTTGTAAAAAAAATGGAGAACATTATGCTAAGTGAAATGAGCCAGTCAGGGAAAGACAAATACCATATGATTTCACTCACACGTGGAATTTAATGAACAAAGTGAACTAACACGCAAAACAGTTACAGACTCATAGATGGAGGGCAGATGACAGCTATGCGGTGGCGGGGAGTGGGGGTTAGGGAGGTTGAACAAACAGGAAAAGGACTCATGAACATGGACAACAGTGTGGTGATTGCTAGCAAAAGGGGAGTATAAAGGGACTAAATGGCAATGGAAACAAATACAATAAAGATTAAATTTGAAAAGTGGAATATGATGCCATTGTAAATAAAAATCACATCAAATTTTAATCACTGGTAGGATCCTATGTAAGAAACTTACCTAATCAAATCTAAAGGCTGCTCCTTGTAAAAATACGAAAACCGAGCCCAGTTCTGGAAAAGTATGTACCTTTCATTGACAGGATTAGGAGGTTCTGCTGGCTTCCAATATTGACCCTGCAGATATCCAAGAAGGAAGTACGTGAACGACACAGCAAAAGACAGGAGTGCGAAGTAAACCGGAGTGCGAAGTAAACCAGAGCGCTTCGATGAGGTGAGTGAATGGGGCGAACCTTCTCTTCTACTCTGAGGCTTGGACTTTCATATTCCACTGATGTGAAATTATTTACTAAAATCCATAATAAACTATAATAATAATGATTTATTTTTTAACTTCTTACACTCAATTATTTTAATATTCACAGCCCAGGAATTCATAAAACTGTGCAGGTGGCTGAGATTTTAGAAATAACCCAACACTGTTATTGTAGAGACTGAAACGTAAACCCCAGGAGAAGGTGAATGAATGACCCAAAGTCCTGCTGCTATGACAGGAATCTCCTCCAGGGAACCTATCTTCACTGATATGCATTTCCCAAAGAACTTAAAATATACACAAAAACTTCAGCACTTAGAAGCCTCAGTACTGTTTCATGCGTAGGTTCTTTCCCCACGGTAGGTGCTGTTACTAACATCTCTTCGGGGCCCAGCAGAGCACTGACTATACACCGCTGCTCAATATAGTCTTTCTAACTCTTCGCCTAGACAAGTGAACCACCGAAGACAACACTAAATACATATCCAGTGTCCAATGAAGCACACGTGAAAATCCCTGTGATAAGGTGTAAGATTTTAATCTCCCAGATTCCAACAGTTTTCTTCTTCTGTAGCTAACCCTCTGAATCTTGAGAATTGAAATAGAAAAAAGAAACGCAGTCTATTTATATATCAAGAATAATGATTCTTTAAAGTACACTGGTGAAAATCCAGTACCTAAACTTGAATTCAGAGGAAAAGAAAGAAAAAAAAAGTAAAATTAACAGTAGATTGAAGCTCTCTCTAACATCATCTCAGTAACACTGACTTTCTAATAAGCATGAAGGATTCTACTGGGACGCTACATGTATGGATTAAAATTTCCGGTAACTGCGGATATTTAGTCTTTTAGTTTGGCTTTATGACCTGGTAATAGGAAAATGGGAATTAATGTCCTAAAAACAAACAATCCTCAAAATCTTCAAAAACTGAATGAGCCTATCTGTGAAAAAAGATTGACAAAGAATCTATTACCAATGTTTATTCACCCCGTAGAGATCTCTACTTTAGGCCCACGGCATTTTTTAGAATCCATGATGTTTTAGAAATTCTTTTGCCCCAGAGGAAAAAATACGGGGGATGAGGAAGGAGCAGGGATTGGAGGGGTAGGGAGGATGGTTTCACCTGAATTGATACTCCTGTTGAAAACTGCTATTCACTTTGGAAAATCCTGCTGTGCCCTTATAGGAAACATATCAAAGATAATCAATGAACCAGTGTGGAATGGACTACAGTCAATTACCACACTGTTGAATAAACACTGGCAGAGAAAAGCTTGCACAAAGGTTTAAGTCCTGGAAAAGAGAGAGTTCAGCTTTGGGCTTTTGGAAATTACCTTCAACATTACCTTCAAAAAAACTAGCAATGATTTAGAGGCCACTTGTTTAAATGGACATACTGGGTTCTACGTTCCTAAGGAATGGGTTTCTCATAAAAGAGAGTATATCATCAAAAAGTCTAGCATAAGTATGGAAGAATAAAACAGGAGCAAAAGAAACAAAAGTTCCAAGCGATGACTGATCTCAAAATAGTTCATACATGTTTAGCCATATGTCTACTGCCAACAGTTGGTGGTATTTAGACATGTAATAACCAAAAGACAAAGTTTCCCTCAGAAACTAGGCCACCAAGCTTTCAGGTTTGACTGAATGGGTGCATCATATAGAATGCCCCTTCTCTGTTAAACTGATGAAGCTCAATGATTTTGTACAATGATCTGAAAGCCTCTGAGAATCATTCTTCTGAACCGCAGTTATTGGTCTGAACCTTTCTTACAGACTGAAGCCTTTGGCCTGTTTTGACGTTGTGCACATCCTCTCTTTCCGGGAAATTCTTAGTCTGTGAGCAATTCATGGATGTGTTCCAGTAATACCTGACGGATTGCTTCAATATAATTAAAACAAACTATGCCTTTGATGAATGAATACATGTATGCATTCAATTCATGCATGTAATTTAACTCCTTTACAGCTTTAAAACTTTATACA
Organism: Glossophaga mutica; assembly: GCA_039655065.1. Lineage (NCBI taxonomy): Eukaryota > Metazoa > Chordata > Mammalia > Chiroptera > Phyllostomidae > Glossophaga > Glossophaga mutica. The sequence goes on from CM077308.1 coordinate 30,844,883, forward strand.
TGAGAAAAGATCTGAAGAACTCAGATAGAAGTTCCAAATAGTATGTCCTAAAATGTCCCTTTTTTACTAAAACTGCTATTTTCAATATGGGTCCTAAAGAAAAATCACATGCAAATGTAATAATTTCCCCAACATGAACTTCCATTACAACCTCAGTGTAAAGAGGTATTAATTTTGTGTATCAGCATCACTGATAAAGCTCTCAGATTGCAACTAGGGAGCCTTTAGGGACTTTCCCAACATGTGAGAGAATTAAGCAACCTGTCAAAAAAGAGAAACCAAGCTAATACTTACATCATGGAGTGGATAGGCAGATGAGTAAGTGTTAGAATTCAGGAGTCTTTCAATCCCAAACCTTTTCTTCCCATCTTCTATGCCAAAAGGGCATCGTGATAGAATGTAATAAACCTGCAAGGTAAGAATAAAGAGACATGCATTTCATAAATTTATGTTTTCTACATTTTTTTTCAACCACAATTTAACAGTGTCTGCTTTGAATATCGGTAGGGACTCTGATTACAGAAGAAACCTCCCCTTTGTCATCTGGGGGATGATGTAGAGGGGTTTGCAGGTATTTCAGCCCTGGGTATGAGAGCCCATTATTTCCTTGCGGGGAGTGGGGAACGAATCACACCTTGTTTTGCTTCTCTGCCAAGTTCCTCTGGGAGTCTCTTGTGCCCAAATTCCTATTACAAGTAGGGCTTCAAGCTGGAGTCAAATATCACTACAACTAACAATTCAATTAGGGGGATGCGGAGTAGAATGGATACTTTGGCAAGCTGTCTGAATAATTCTATTAATTACTCTGATATCTATACAAGGCATTTTCTTGATACCTACATTTATTAACTCAAGATTACCATACCTCTGTAAGTATTTTGCAATCACTTATATCTTTATATGAGTTTTCTCCTCCATATAATTTGGGCTTTCGTGTCCTCAGCTCTTATATTTTGGTCAATACAACCTTACCTGCTTTTTGTGTTCCAGCAACTTTTCAGAATTTCTGCTTTTCTGATTGTTGAATTTGGTCCTTTTAGTACTATTTCAGATGTACTTCCTTCCCCATTTTTATATTTCAGCATTAAAGAAACTGTGATTGAAATGATTATTGTCCTTGAATTACCACTTTCTAAACTGGTTAATTTACATTAAAAGTGAGAGTAAGATTCCACCTTGGTCAATCTTAATTTATGTAATGTAATAAATAGTAAGTATTGCACATGCTTTGAATTATATTCTTAGGAAAGATTCACCAAAAGAAGAACTCTGTCTTGGGGTGTTAACAAAATGAAAAATTTTACTCTACCAGATATTGAAACTTACTATAAAACTATGATAATACATGTAGCATGGTATTGTCAAATAAAACCAAATCCAGACTTAGGAAAGATTTTATTTGGAAAGATTATTGGAAGAGGATGAGATGGACCATTGCAATGGGGAAATCTGTGAGCATTTGCAAAGTTAGGCAGAGAAGGGCTTTTCTTTTACAGGAAGAAGTAAGCCAGGTTCAGGGAGTATCTTTTATTGTGCTTAAGGAAGGGCTATTCTAGATGCCAGGGTTGGCTCAGGTTGAGGGTGAGTCAAAGTTTAGGGTCCTGAGGGGAAGAAAGAAGTTTCATTATAGTTTGGTCAATGGGGATAAATAATTCAGCTAAACTTTCATGAAACGGAATGGGAATGTGGAGGGCCGGAGTCTGACTGATCCTTATTACTACAAATAACAAAGGGGGTATCTAAGGGTAACTACAGGTGTAGAAGACCTGAAATTTCCCTGGTGCCAAAATTAAGACTTCCTCCAACTGCCCTTTCTTAGAGCATTTCCAATAGAGTACTTGTAATTATAAATTCTTTCTCTAGCCTTCTGATTTATGTCTTTTTAAAAACTAATTAAGCCCCTTGCCAGTTTACACTGGCCACCCAGGAGTGTTTTTCTTAAATTTCCTAGGAACTGTCTCTTTTAAATGTACATATCAAGAAAGAAAGCATCCCTATCTTCCTGTTTCTATGGGAGTGTAGCCTGGGCTCCTGGCTCCCAATTGTAACTACCTGCTTGACATAAAGATACGAGAAGTTTATTTTTTGGATAAAGACAACTAACCCAGATAAACACTTCAATTACCAGGTGAATTTAGGTTGAACACTGTGGCAAATGGTTCTGCCAAGTCAGACTGGGAATGGGGACGTTAGCTACAGATATTTTTTAAGTCACATGGGGACAGGTGGTTCTCTGCAGCAGTTTCCCAGAATGAGAAGAGTGGGGGATTTCTTTAAATGTCCTTGTTTTCTAGGACTAGAGAACTCAGATAAAGTTCAACATCATTAGTTTTTTTAATCTTTACCCAAGTACATGCCTACTGATTTTAGAAAGAGGAGAAGGAACAGAAAAACAGAGGGAGAGAAACATCCAAGTGAGCGATAAGCACAGATTGGTTGCCTCCCCAGTGTGCCCTGCACCCTGACCAGGGATTAACCACCCACGACTTAAGCACTTAAGCAGTGCTCTGACTGGGAATCGAAGCTGCCACCTTTCAGTTTACAGTGAGGATGCTCCAACCAACTGAGCCACACTGGCCAGGGTCAACATTGTCAGTACTGATACAAAAATGGAGAAATCAAAGCCGCAAAATCAAGCCCAGGAGGAGACTCAGACTATATAGACACTTCAGTTATAACAAAAATAGAATTGTAAAATAGTGTAAGAAATATTGAATGTTTTCAGTAGTTGGTGCAAGTTAAATTACTATACATATGGAGGAAAAATGGACTCCATCTCCCACCATGCATGAAAGTTCATTCCAGGTGGACAGTCCTCAATGTGGAAAGCAAAATAACAACTCCTGGAAGATAATATAGGAAATCAACATCATGATCTTGGGGGGAAGTTTAAGAGCATTATTGTTAAAGTAAAGGCCTAAGAAAGTGGGCTATTTAAAAATTAAAAACATCTGTGTAACACAAGAAACCATTAAAAGAAGGGAAGCACAAAGTAAGAAAAGATGAAAAAAATATATAACAAATAAAGGGCTCATATAAAAATATATACCCAAGTCTTACAAATCAACAAGGGAAGACCTACTTGAAAAACAGACAAGAGACTTCAGCGGGGATTTCATAAAAGTGCCTATCTAAATGCCCAATGAATATATACAAGGAGATCAGCCTCATTTCTATTAGAGAAATGAAAATTAAAACCATAATAACACAAACACAAATAAATTTCCCTAAGAAGCAACACAAATGAACATACAAAGCTCATACAAAGCTGAATTAGTCATCCAAATAAATGCTGAGCCAAGTGCTGTGTGAGTCAATTCTTCCTTAAAAAATTTAGTAACAGGCTAACCCGATCTCAGCTGTGAGAGGTTAGAGCTGCCCTTTGCTGAAGAGGAAGTGAGCAGTGACTGGGAGAAGGCACCAGGGCTTCTGGGGCGCCAGAATGGTTTTCTCTTTTGATGTGGATGGTGGTTACACAGCTGCATATTTTGTGATAATTCAGGGAGGTATACACTTACGACTTGTGGATCTGTCTGTATTTATGTTACTAGGACTCTAAATTAATACATATTTTCATAAAGTGTGACAGGGCAATATATATACAATTTTAAATGTGCATGCCTTTAGATCCAGAAATTGTACAGGTGGTATCCATTTTGCAGAAAAATTTACATATATGCTGAAATGTGCAACTGGGTTGTAAACTGCAGAATTGTTTGTAATATCAGAAAAGACGGAAACTCAATAGCTGCCAGAAGTGGAAATGTTTAATGAAATTGTTACATTTATGTAAGATGTTACAAAATACATATTGAGAGGGACATTTGTCATGATAATTGTGAATATGTTTTGAAAAGTACAAAATTCCACACCAATGTAAAACGTTCTTATAGCACTGCTCAATTTGTACAGACATAAACTAGAATGTACAGGAGAGGACAGTAAGGAAGGCACTTCTTTCTACATTAGCCTCCCAAATAACTTCTTCAACAGAGCAAGGACCGAATTGGTGTAGGAAGGGAAATTGTTGATCTTTAATGCTAAATCAACCTAAGGTATTGACACTCTTTACAAAGAACAAGAATGATTAATGAATACTGACATTTCTATCCCTGATCAAGTTCCTAATTTGTTTCTACAGGTTCACTGGCCTTTTGTTACTTTTTAATGTAACATGGGTAATCTGAAATTTACAGTTTGCAGAGGGTCTCATATACAATACATTCTTTCATTTAGTTCTCCCAATAATTCCAGTGTTATCATTATCTTTATTTTAAGAGAGGTTATCTTGTTGAGAAAGTAGCAGAGCTAGGACTTGAAACCAGGTTCTCTGATTCTGTGTCATGTGCTTTTTATTCCCTTATCGGTTGCCTCATAGGGTTGTTGTTTTTTAATCCTGGTAAGAAAAGGGAGGCCATTTTTAGTTTGTAGATTCATATTTTTATATGCTAATTCTAGGCATTACATTCTGTTTAATATGCCTGTCAGTGAATTTTAAAAGATGAAGGAACTAGAAAAAATGATTATTTCAAAACCCCCCAAGACAGGTAAGAGTACTGAACCTAAAGGGAATGAAGTGCCCCCCCCAACCCCCTGCTCAGGGAAACAGAGTAAGCAAACCAAGGGGAGGGTGTGTGACTGGAGGAACCCTGGCAGTTCCACTACAGGCAACAGACAGAAGGGGTAAGAGCAAAACAGAACCTGAATTTTCTCCCTTTAAGATCACCTCAATAACAATAATATCTAGCACTTATTGAGCATTTACTTAGTATGTTCCAGAAGCTGTTCAAAACCTTTCCTATCTAAACTCAACAACCTCTCAGACATCGCTCCTATCTTATTAACACAAAGCAACCGTGGCACAGAAACAACTGTGATTCTTCAGGGGAGAGGTTTTTAATGGTGAACTTAAAAGATTTAGGACTACGAATGGAGAGGAAATATTATTCAAAAGACTGAAAATGGTTTTAAATGAAAACAAAAAGTTCTGAGGCTTCGCAAATACTATCTATAATAGAGAAATTAAAACATTCCATCTCCATTTGGAATGACTAATATGTCTCCTACGATACATTGAATTTACAAAACTAAACTCTAAGGTCATAAAACCATTTTCCAGAGATCTTACAAAATCAGAGTTCTGTCTCTGAATTAAATTCTTTCCCCAGAACCACATGATGCTTCTTTCTTTGCTATATCCACAACACCAGCCATTCATTTTTAAACCACTAGGGAGGTCAACATGTTTAGGTGGTCCAAGCAGACTTACAAACCTGCCCAGTATCACTAAATAAATTACCAAATTTACGCAGAAACACCTTGCAGACATAGGTTTGAACACGCGCATACATTAAAGAAAACACAGGCACACATCCCTTATTTGAAGGGAAATACACAAAGGTTTTCTCTACCTACAATTCTGTTTCTTGTTGAGGACGGAAAGAAGCTTGACTGGTCATCAATGAGGAAGAGTTCCTGGCGGTGTCTGCTGAATTGGGCAGTGAAATATTCAGGATGAGGATGCTTCACATTCCTTGCGAGCTTCAGAGGCCCAAGCAAAAAACTAAAGGGGATTTTCTCGGGTCGGGGAATATCACTCTCCTTAATGGGCATTTTGATTCCCAACACTTCCGCGTAAGTAACCAACACCTCCCAAGGGGCATGGATCTTGACAAAGTAAGTTCTTCCATCTTCAGAGTTCTGTATAAAGAGGAAGCAAAATAAAAGAAAGCTTACTGCTCTTTGTTATTGACCTAACTAAGGAAAATAAACACAATTGTATAAAATCACGAACAAATTAAAGCTATCACAGCATATTCAATTTATTAAAATTTTTAGCACATTTAGAAGAGCAATTGCTCAAAACAGTTATATACTATATATAAAATTACATATACATGTATGTTATATGTTGTGTGTGTGTGAGAGAGAGAGAGAGAGAGAAAGAGAAAAAGAGAGAGACAAAGAGAGAATATTTTTTAAAATATATTTCAGGGTCAGTGTACTCTAGCCTAAAATCCACAGATACGTATGTGTTCTGGGCAACCTCTTACATGTTCAGCAACTAGCCATGAGCTCAGTGCTTAGGGTATACACGAGATACTTACAAAGTATAAGATGCACTCACTCTCTGTACCTAGCTTCTATGTACAGCCTACACCTAGAGGAAGAACTTTAGATAATAACAGTTCATTAAACAGCGGAAGAATCTCGTTACAGATTGTGTGGTATAATACACATTTACAAGTTCAGTAAAAAAGAGGGATAAATAAGGAGTATGGACTGTTAATTTAAAACTAGAGAATATTAGAGTTTCATAGGCAGAGTAGAATCTTAAATATATCTTTAAAAACAATTTTGAAGGAAATTCTAGAAAACTAGTAAATGGTAGGGGATTAAAAAAAAAGAACTGTCATGTTCACGAGCAGATAAAGTTCCTTGGCTTAAATGTCCGTTGTGCTACAAGACAGCCAGGTGAGCTCCACTGGGTGCCAGGTGACAGGCAGCCTTCCAAATGAGACAGCTATGAAACAGAAAGCATGTCTGCACTTTCCCTGTATCCTCAATAGAATCATTTATGTCTATTTGTAAACGGTTCTACTCATCACCTCATAGTGCAAAGACCAGGCTACCTGAACCACCACAGACATTACCATTCCCAGTACACACATTTGGAGCCAAAAATGAAAAATAAAAAAATAATTTTAAAAAGCCCTACTGAATTACTCCCAAGCACAAAGTGCATCTTAATCAAAGACCACAGTAGAAGAAAACAACGCTTAAAATGCCAAGACTCTGGTATAAATTACCAACTATTTTTACCGTTTTATCTTCAATTTCCAACTCAAGACCTGTTTTTCTGAGATTTTGTTCAAACTCTTTTCTCCTCTCCTATGGAAACACAAACCAAGAGAATTATATAGAATACTTTTGTTTACACAGTAACAAACAGACTTGTTACAGTGACTAGGTCACTGTACCCTAACAGTACTCCATGTGTTACCCCATCTTAGTGCCACATACTGCTTTTTGCCTGCACTGTAATTTCACAGTATAACTAGAAAAACTCAGTGTATTTAGGAATAATCTCCAGGAAATGTACAGGATCTCTATCTGAAAAAATGCACACAACTTTACTACGTAACATTTAAAAAACCTGAATATACAGGGAAACAGATCATGCTCCTTTTGGGAAGACATGGTATTACAAAGCTATCAGCACCCTTCAAATACCTGATACTTAATGCAATTGTAAGCCAAAATATTATCATGCTTTATTGATCTTGAAGAATAGAATAGTTTCACTTAGTAAAATTAAATTAAATGCAAATAATCATTACTTGTGGACTTCAAAACTATGTGCTGATTGCTGAAAAACCATTTGGCTCCCCAGAAGGGAAAGTGCTATCCTTCGAAAGGCCTGCCTGCAGGGTGGCCCTGCCATCTGGGGACGTGGTTTTCCACAGGGTTCCCGCAACTCCCGAAAGTGACAGAAGTTGCTCACTTTACCTTACCTGTTTGCACAAACAATACAGTTTATGCTAAACATCTGCTTTCCTTCTGGGACTATAACATGTTGGCATGTGCCAGGCAGAAGGTGAGAAGGTGAGCGATCAGCCCCCAATAAAATCTTAGGGCACTGAGTCTTCAATGATCTTCCCTAGTGGATGACACTTCACGTTACCAGAGGAATTAAGTGCATTCTGTGTGACTTCACTGAAAGAAAAGACTTGTGAGCCTGCTCTGGTTTCCTCCGAACTTTGCCCCAGGCATCCTTCCCTTTTGCTGATTACTGGGTGTGACTATATGCAGTGCCCTGTGAGTCCTTCCAACGCATGACCAAACCTGGGGGAGGGGGGGCGGGTCTTGGTGTAGGCAAGAAGAAAAGGCATCCAGGGCACAGGTGGAAGTGTTGGCGTTAGGCAGAAGAATAGCTTTCCTGTGGTAATGGGCAGAATGGTAGATTATGCAGGTGAAGATGGTGGCAAATGGATGGAGGTGGTGGTGGAAATTTAGAAATCCTCTTCCACTTCAGTTTTCCCAGTGAAGTGGAAAAGTACGGTCAGCTAAGCTTGAAAATGGGGAGGAGGTATTGGAGGTGTGAGGACAGAGAAAAAGTAATACAACTGTCATCCAAAAGAATGGGAGCAGAGTAATACACAGAAGGAAAGTATGATTGCCAGACAGTATTAAGGGCCTAGCTGAGGTCCATGGGTACAAACATATAAGGTACAATCAGTAAGCGAGCTATATGTCTTTCTTCCTGCATGCTGCTGGCACAGAGTAGGTGGACAGTTAGGTCGAACTAAAGTTGCTGATTTGCCAAGTAAATATAATTGAGGGGCAAGGAATTTGGTGGTCTAAATAATGACATAATTAGGTTTTTTGACATAAGACTTACACTGGACAAGCAGAGTAAAGGGGTGAACATGGAGCACCCGTAAAAAGACGGTTAAGATAATTGTATCTTATCTGGTGTAGTTGAAAAACAGAACGGTGTAAGTCAGAAAGATTTGAGGGGTTGGTCAGACCAATGAATGTCTGGAATGAGATTATAAAGAGTTGCAGTGATCACTAGTGATGTATTCTAGCAGAGTGAATGGCTGAGTTAGAGACTAAGGTAATTAGAAAAGGGAGTTCAAGGAACAGAGAGGTTAGGACGCCAAAACAATCATCTATATATGCATCAAGATTATCAATAATTAAAAAAAGAAACACTGGTGGAGAGTGTGATAGTGAACCGGGGGCTGAAATTGTTGAGAAATAAAGAGAAGACCCAGGGACAAATTAATGACAGCAACAGTGCATAGTAGTGACAACTCGGACTAAATTTAAAGCTCGGGAATTCTGGGGAGAACGGATGGTAATCAACAATATCCTACAAGCAGGCAGGCATTTACCGACCTCTGGAAAAAGGCTCCGTAAGGACAACACAATCTCCACCTGAGAGACCTGCTGGGGAAGGCAGGCAACCGCAGCGAGGAGGCAGGTGTGAAGGGGACACTGAGAGAAGAGAGGACACGATGACAGGGAACGCACGCAGAGGCGCAGGAGCCGGGTTTCCGGGGAAAGGGCGAAAGGAACGGACAGAAATCGGCATGTGCAAGGTCGTGCGGGGGTACTATCTGTCGTTTTTTGTTTTTATTTTATAGAACACTTATTTCCTGTGTATGTTCGTAAATGTGTGTATGTACTTACACGTAAGAAACAACGTATTAATTCATTATCTGAAATAGCTAACATGTACTGAGCATTCATTATGCTCCAACCTCTGTTCTAGGCATTTTGGTACATGGCAACGAACAAGACAAAGTCCTTGGTATTATGAACTTAATTTATGGTGTTTGATACAGTAAATAAGTAAAAAATAAATACATGAGTTCGCAAAGGGAAATGGTATAATGAAAATAAGGAACAGAGCATAACCTAAAGGCTACTTCAGATACAGTGGATTAATGAACATTTAAATGAAAATGGTATACAAAAGATATATACTTAGACATGCAACTCAAATTTTAGAGGTCACATTTAATATTTAAGGTACACTATACAAAAGCATATTGGAAATTTAGAAGACTCAAAAAGAAGTTAGTGTCCAAAATGTCCAAAAAATAGAATTGACGGTACCCATCCCCCCGTTAGTCTGCCTAGTTTGTTGTCTTCTTAATTGGTTTCAGGTGTAGGTAATTCTTCAGGGGGCTTTGACTTTTACGATTAAATTCACTGGGAACCTCCCTGTTGAATTACAGATTGTGTTTCTTTTTTATGATTCCCATTTCTTTCACAGGAGTACTTACCGCCTTTACCTCTGCTTCTTTCTTTATGTCATCAACGTAAGAAAGCACAAAATCAATTTGCCTAATCCCATCTCGGAAGAAGATAGAGTCTTTGCTTTGTTTGTCTTTTTGAAACTGTAGGAGACATCAATGACAAACTTAAAATTATATTTTTACTTTCAAATGGCAAAAATATGATATCCTTATTAGCTAAAACCTAATCATCATCTCATTTTTTTCAGTCCTAAAATGGCAGGCAAAGACAGAGTTTTCATCAACAGAAATTTATGCTTGTTTTAGAAAATGAAGCTCCATAAAGGAGACATATATTAAACAATAAAGACTCAAGAAGCAACTAAGTATATTAACAACATGCACACAACAAAAATGATAAAATTATACCCAAATATAAAATTAATATATGTATGCATCGATTCCAAAATACACACTCAGAAAGAGACCTGAGCAATTGTTATCTTCGTTGAACAACATGCCAATTAGTTCAACAAAGAAATAGCGGTCATATACTACTTCATGAGTATTTAATTATAGACCAATTAATGAATACCAGTATCAAAAATAAACTTATGATTAATGCTTATACTATGATTTCATAAAATTGCCACTTTCTAATTCAACTTTTTAAGGGTTAAAAATAAAATCAAGGTGCAGTTAAAAATTAGGAAGCAGGTAGCCTGCCGCTGGCTTCAGGACAAGTAGTCTCATGCAATCTCCTTTCAACATCAATTTCTTAGGTGAGCCAAAATCAATCCTAGTCTAAATTTGTGTTATCAGTTCTCTCAGTTTGGTAATCAAGGTTTCAAATTCATCTTTCACATTTTGTATAGTTCAATAGTGTGCCTTCCCTTTCAAAACTGTAAAACACTAGAGAGCCTCAAAAAGAAGGGATTTCATGCTTGACTAATTTGGTTTTCTTCATAGTGTGTACGTATAGTATACAGTACTTAATACTTGGAACAGCTCCCACATAACACTCAGAATGATGCAAATAGATAATGCAGTGGATGTCAGTGATCTCTCTATCCCTGTGACGTGAAGTTATAGTACAGACAACTCTCTGATTGCTGTATTTAACCACTGAGTGAAGAATTAAATTTAAAAATTTCATTACTGGCATTCACATCAGTTTATGAGTTTCTTTTATGGTGTTCTATGCTGTTTTGCACCCAAGTCAGGCCAGACAGTCCTCCCATAAAAAAGAATAAATGCAGATCAGTCACAGACAAACAAGACAGAAATCTCATGTATGACCTACTGCCTATGAACAGAGTAACTGTATTTTATCTACATGAAGACAAAGCTGGTGTGTCTGGGAAAGAAGTAGCTCCCAATGCACAGAAAGAAATGGGTGGAAAACAGAATAAGAAACAAAAAATATTTAGGGTCTGAAAATTAAATATCAAAATACGATAAATTAAATGGTATGTCTAAGTTATCTCAAAGGATTACATAATCATGTCCCTTTTCCTAAAAGAAAATAAAGGAACCTGAGAAAACTCAATCTGTTACTTATACATTGATTACAAATCGCTAAAAAAACTAAAAGTAAACAAAACAAATTATTTGAGCTCTCTCGTAAATCATCATAGTATTAACATAGAAAATTCACTACAACTTGTGGAAGCCAACTGGTACAGAAAAAAAAAACCACTAATTAGACTAAATGTCATCAAAGCAAGTAATAGAAGGGGGGAAACAAATATCCTTTTGCTCTAAATATGGGACAGCCATATTTTGCATGGCATTTTATTAAAAAGCAACATCTATTTACAAGTGTTCTTACTGCTTGGACAAGTTACATCTAGGTCCACAGATAGGCCTGGTAACGGAAGGTGTGCACACAGAAACCAGCAAAAATCACACCCAGTGTATCTGACTATAAAGGAATAAACAAAGTAGCTAGAAAAATAGTGATCTCTATTGTTTTCCTGAGGGTTCAGTCAAAATGACTATACGTATGTACTTCCCTTCTCCTGAAAGCCAATGAACTTCTGTTGTTATGTGGCACCCTAACTAAAAACTGTAACTTTTAAAACAGAAACAAAATCACTGGTGGCCTTGTAAATCACCATGAGGTACATGTCAAGACTGTTAACAAAAACTGGTTGAAGCCACTGGGAAAAAAAGCAGAAAAACCTGATAATTTTGTTACATATAACCAAATACTATTAAAACTCATCATTTGTAACTTTTGCCTAAGACATGACATTGAGATCATATTTTGCAATGTGTGTAGGAGTCTGTGTTTGTGTTTAAATTTATTTGCTATCAGAAATGTCTACATAGGAGCCAAATATTAAGGTATCTTTTCTTTGAATGAGGTATTTATTCTGAAGTTCATAAACTTAGATTCCTGTTGGGGGTTCATAAACCTCTGAAATTGTATATAAATTGTATCAGTGTGCAAATGTGTACATGTATACATGTATGTTTAATACACACATATATACCCATTTTTAGGAGGAAGTTCTGTAGCTTTACTCAGGTCAAAAAATATATTAAAAATCACCATTCTAAAACCTCAATAGCTGGGAAACAGCAATCAGTAAGAAAACCCCCCTCCCCCAATCAATACTAATCATTGGGATAAAAACGACACAGACTATCTATCACTGCGGCCATCCAGAGCATAAGCAGCATCATTCAGCATTGCTTTTACCATAAGACGTCGCTTCAGGAACAAATTGTATCTCTTTGCAGGCTGTGAAGCAATCAATAGAGAGTTAACAAATCCTGCCCAGGATTAAAGAGAAGATTTCCGAAAGCATGAATGAACCTAGAGAGTATTTTATGCTAAGTGAAATAAGCCAGTCAGAGAAAGACAAGTACCACATGATTTAACTTACTCCTGGAATCTAATGAACAAAATAAACAAACAAAATTGAAACAGACTCATAGTTACAGAGAACAGACTAAAGCTGTCAGAGAGGAGCAGAGAGCAGAGGGAGAGGGGAAAGAGGAGGGGCCAGGTGAAAAGGCAGAGGGATTAAGCCAAAACAAACACACAAACATACGAATGACCTCAGAGACACAGACAACAGTCCTGTGATTACCAGAGAGAAAGGAGTACCGAGGGAGGTCAAAGGAATTCTGACTTTGGGTGGACACACAACACAATACAGACAATGTGCTATAGAATTGTACACTTGAAACCTATATAATATTATTAACCAGTGTGAATCCAACAAATTCAATAAAAATTTTTAAAAGAAATAAAAAACCTAATAGTGTATTAACATTTTTTCACTCATTTGCCAAACTGACAATACTAATACAAATCTGATCGAAAGTACAAACTCTCAAGTAACAACGTACAGCCTTTTCTCATCCTACATGCTAACAGATATAACAGTTTAGGGTCAAAGAATACTTTAAGAAAACATTTGCAACAAACAGACACACAAACTCAGTATTATCACTCAGGTGAATGTGTACATTTGTGTGATATTTAAATTTGAAGGGTGGGAGAAGTGAGAAAGAAGAAAATAACAAAAATAGAAAGAAAAGAGTAAAGAACAAAGTAAATTTCCCTAAGTCCTTTATACAGTAACATTAAATAATACCAATTTGTGGAACTTAATTAAAGAAAGGAGATAGATAAAACAATGATGAAGGGAAACATGGAAATAATAGCAAAGTAAAATAGGTATTCTGTTAAGCAGCATGCCATACATCAAGCAAAGAAAGTAAAATCAGTTATACTTGGACTGTATCTGGTATTGAAAGTTTACCCAATAGTGTAAAATATTTCATAGCCTCTCAAAATGCTGAAGGGAGAAAAAGGAAAATCATTCAATTATTTACTTATTTAAAAAATATTTATTTATGTATTTTTAGACAGAGGGGGAGGGAGTGAGAGAAACACTTGTTTGTGGTTGCCTCTTGTGTACCACTTCCTGGGGACCTGGCCTGCAACCCAGGCATGTGCCCTGACTGGGAATCAAACCCAGGACCCTTTGGTTCACAAGCCAGCACTCAATCCACTGAGCTGCACCAGCCAGGGCTCACCTTATTTTTAAAAAGACAGGAAATGAGAAATTGACTGAAGGAAGTGACTGAAAGTGAAGCAAGAGCCCAGCAATTGGCATTGTTCACTCTCTGACCCATCCTCCACATACAGCGCCACAACACAGCAAAGTGGCATGTCCACCCTAGCAAATACCTAAGGCTTACAATATAATAGGTGTGCCAAGACAAAGAAATATAGCCCAAATGAAAGAACAGATAAACAACTAAGTGACGAGGAGCTAGCCAACCAATCAGATGCAGAGTTCAAAACACTGGTAATCAGGATGCTCACAGAAATTGAGTACAGTTGCAAAATAGAGGAAAAAATAAAGATTATGCAAAGTGAAATAAAGAAAAATATACTGGGAATCAACAGTGAAGAAAAGAAAACTGGGGCTCAAATCAATGATTTGGAACCAAAGGAAGAAATAAACATTCGACCAGAACAGAATGAAGACAAAGGGTTCAAAAAAAATGAGGAGAGGCTTAGGAAGCTCTGGGACAACTTTAAACATTCCAACATCCAAATCATAGGGGTGCCAGGAGGAGAAGAGGAAGAGCAAGAAACTGAAAATTATTTGAGAAACTAATGAAGGAGACCTTCCCTAATCTGGCAAAGGAAATAGACATACAAGTCCAGGAAGCTCAGAGTCCCAAACAAGTTGGATCCAAGGAGGAACACACCAAGACATCATAATTACATTAGCCAACACTAAAGATAAGGACAGAATCTTAAAAGCAGCAAGAGAAAAGGAGACAGTTACCTACAAAGGATTTCCCATAAGATTGTCAGGCAAGATTGTCAGGTTTGTTTTGATTTCTCAAAAGAAACCTTACAGGCAAGAATGAGCTTGAAAGAAGAATTCAAAGTCATGAAAAGCAAGAACCTATATCTAAGATTACCCTGTCCAGCAAAGCTATCATTTAGAATGGAAAGGCAGGTAAAGTTAAAGGAGTTCATCAACACTAAGCCCTTGTTATATGAAGTGTTAAAGGGACTTATCTAAGAAAAACATTAAGATCAATACTACGAACAGTAAAGTGACAACAAACTCACAGCTAGCAACAACTGAACCAAAAAGAACAAAAACGAACTAAGCAAACAAATAGAATAGCAACAGAAGCACAGAAATGAATACCACATGGAAAATTATCAGTGGGGAGGGGGTTGGGGGAGAGTTGGGGAAAAAGTACAGGGAGTAAGAAGAGTAATTGGTAGGTACAAAATAGAAAGGGGAAGGTTAAGAATAGTATAGGAAATGAAGAAACCAAAGAACTTACATGTATGACCCATGGATGTGAACAAAGGGAGGGAATGCTGGAGGGAAGGGGGGTACAGGGCAGGGGGAGATAAAGGGGAGAAAAATGGACAACTGTAATAGCATGATCAATAAAATATACTTCAAAAAAGAGAAAGCATGAAGGTGAATTTTAAAAGAAAAAATAAAAGAAAAAAAACAGCTGAGGACCATATGATTTCACTACACGTGGGGTGCATAACTGAAACTGACAGACACAGACAACAGTATGGTGGTTACCAGAGAGAAAGGGAGGGGGACTATAGGGTAAGTGGGGCCAAATATATGAGGACAGAAGATGATCTGACTTTGGGTGGTGGGCACACAATGCAATATACAAATCGTGCATCACAGAAATCTACACTTGAAACCTATATAATCTTATTAACCAATGTTACCCCAACAAATTTGATTTAAAAAGAGAAAAAAAATTGTACTAATTGCTGCTCACCGTTGGTTCTTCTGTGATGAGAAAGCTGGTCTCTCTGCTGCTCAGGCTCTGCTATTAGCACCAGGGGGAGATACAACGCTGTTAATAATAATAATGCAAGTGGAGAGGATATAACCTTCAACAACCAAAGCTCTAGCTTCTCTACACAGAAATACTAATCCAGCAATTCAGGGGAGCTATGAAACACCTGAAACGAAATGCAAAACTGTGTACATGTGTGTATATTGTGCATGTGTATTCATGCAAGTGTAGGAGAGGGTGTGTGTGTGTGTGTGTGAAGACAACTTGAGAATGAGAATTTTAGAGGTAGCTTTATTGAATCTTAAGAAAACCCTGAGACACAATAAATGGTTAAGAACTACTATATTACAGAGAAACAGCAAGGATCTCCATTCTTTTAATGATGCTGAATCCTCAACAGGACCAAAACAAAGTGAAGAATTAATTGACTATTTAAAGCCTTTTAAACATGTGAGGACATTAAAGTTATACTGAAACAGTGGGAGGAGCTATGGGAAAACAGTCTATGAGTTAATAAATGCTAAAAGTCCTATTTCACTGATCCTTGATTCCAGGTGCCTGTGGACCTTAAAAGAATTCCATTAACTCACCTAAAAAACTCAGATATCAAATAAAGCTAATGAATACCTTGATCACTTAATTCTGAAATAGAAGCCTCTGGTAATAAATTGTGCATCTACATTTCTGCACTTAATATAAATTTATTATAGCTTCATATCACATTGACTCCTTGTTATGTTTTCAATTATGCTAGAAATCAACTAGATATTTTACTTATAGAAGGGTACAAAAAACATGTATCACATATTCCAAAAGCAATCAGGCTAGGCACTTTATAATTTCGCACTTTAGGAAAAATGAGTTCGTTGTGACTTTCTACTCAAAAGCTGTGGTGTTTTGTTTGCAAAATGGAAAATAAAATAGTACAGGTTCCTTCATACTTTTTGCTGAGTATTTCATTGTCTCATTTCTCACTGACCTTAGTCTCAGGAAAAGAAATATCTATGCTGTCCTTAATTCTACATTTCCCTCTTCAGTGTCCTTGTCTCAGGGTGCCTCCAACCATTAAGGAATTGAATGAAATGGTATAAAATGTAATGAAATGAGTAAATGGATGAATGACACAAAGTTCCACTAGCAAGAGAACATGGAAACATACAGAAAATCTATGAATCCTCATAGAAACTTAGTGGTCATCCTGAATATTGTAAACATAAGAAGCAATGATTTGGAGATTGATATTCAGAAAACAAATGCTTCTAGACAGGGCTCCTAAAACAGCATCTCAAAGAAGTACTGCTGTAGAGTGATTAAGAGAACAGCTCTAGACTCGGACTGCCTGGGTTCAGAACCTTGGCACCAGTATTTTGTGGATATAACAATAAGTCAATTTACAGTCTTGGTTTATAGACTCTTCATAATCTTTTTTAATTATGCAAAACTAATTACTTTATATATGTAAACTTGAGCAAGTTAACCATTATATGGCTCAATTTCTGTACAGTGAGATTAAATAAGATAACACATGGGAAGTTCTCAATAAATGTTGGCTTTTGAAAGTTAATTTCTGCTTCATTTCTAGTGAGATCATATAATAAATATACTTATAACTTTTTAATTCACTTTCATTTTGTAGATATCCAAAAGATTATAATAATGTTCAATGTTGACCTACCTTAATTATAAATCAACGTTACACTTTAGAATTTAGTCCTTTTAAAGTTTAAGCAATTGTGAAACCACAAAATATCCTCTGAAAGTATAAAACAATTTTAAATAGTGAGCCTGGAATTTCTACATATTCTTCTGTCTTGTAAAAAGACCCAAATATTCATCATAACTAAATTTGTCAGTGGACTAAATTGAATGATTCTAGTCATCTCTGACTCAAACCAAAGCTTGAATGAACATTGTTATGAATATGCCTTTTTTAAAAAAATTGACTGCGATGTAGTTTTCACTTCAGCATTTGAGTGTGACTAAAAGAAAATCAAGTTGGCATTGGAGAATATAAAATAAGGTATATCCACTTTCCTTTTAACTTTTTATTGTAAAACAATTAGATTCACAGGAATCTGCAAAGACAGTACAGAGAGATCCTATGTACCCTTCACCCAGTGTCCTCCGATGTTTATACCTTATCTAACTACAGCACAGTGCCAAAACCAGGAAACTGACATGAGTACAATGTATGTTCATAGGGCTGTCATTGTATCACCTGTGTGATGTGTGCATATATATACACACACACACACAAGCAGCAGCCCAATTAAGATATAGAGCTACCTATCACAAAGATCCCCCTCGTGCTGCCCCTTTAAAGTTATGTCAGTTATGTCTACTTTCCTCGCCTGCAACATCCGTAATCCCTAGCTACCACTAATTTGTTCTCTATCTCTGTATTTCAAGAGTGCTTTAAATACAGAATCATATGGTATGTGATCTTTTGAGATATTTTTTCCCTTTCACTCAGCAAAATGCTCTGGAGATCCATTCGAGTAGTTGCGTGTTTCTAGATTGGTCCTTTCATTGGTGGGCAGTATTCCACAATAAGGTACCACCGTTTGTTTGACCGGTCACCTACTATAGGCCAGTTGGGTTGTTTCCACTTTGGCGGACTATAAACAAAGCAGTTATCAATATTGTGCACAGGTTTTTGTGTGAATGTCAGTTTCCATTTCTTTGTGATAAATGCCCAAGAATATGATTGCAAAGTGTAATTACTCACACGTTACTCAATACTCATCGCACATTACATACATTACTCATAACGGTAAGTGTATGATTAGTTCTAAAGAAACTGCCCAACAGTTTTCCAGAGTGACCGTACCATTTTAAATTCCCACCAGCAATGTATGAGGGATCCAGGTTCTCTGTATCCTCGCCAGTATTTGGTATGGCCACTAGTTTCCATTTTCGCTGTTCTAAGAGAAGTTTAGTGATATCTCACTTTGGTCTAATTTTGCAATTCCTTAATGGAGAGTGATGTTGAACATTTTGCCATGTGTTTATTTGCCATCCCTATATCCCCTTTACAGAAATATCTCATCATGCATTTTGCTCACACGGGTTGGTTGTTTTTTTATCACTATTGGGCTTTGCTGTTTCTTTATATATCATAGGTATGAGTCCTTTGTCAGATATATGATGCACAAATATTTACTGCCAGTCAGTAGCTTGTTCATTCTTAACAGGATCATGCCTTTGTGCCATGCCTAAGAAGTCTTCACCAAGACCTAGTTTCTAAAGATTTTCTCCTGTTTTTTCTTCAAAACATGTTACAGTTTTAATCTATGATGAACATTGCATTAACTTTTACATAAGATGTGAGGATTAGGTTGAAGTTCATGATTTTGCCTATGAATATTCAAATGCTTCAGCACAGTTCATTGAAAAGGCTATCGTTCTCCATTGAATTGTTTTTGCACAAGTGTCCAAAAATCATTTGGCTGTATTTGTGTGGGGCTATTTCTGCAGTGTTCATTCTAATTAATCTATGAGCCTCTCTGCAAATACCACAGACTTTGATTAGAGAAATGAACTTTTAAAAGATTTTATTTATTTATTTTTAGAGAGAGGGGAAAGGAAGGAGAAAGAGAGGGAGGGAAACATCAATGTGTGGTTGCCTCTCATGCGCCCCCTACTGGGAACCTGGCCTGAAACCCAGGCATGTGCCCTGACTGGGAATCGAACCCTTTGGCTTGCAGCCTGGCACTCAATCCACTGAGCTACATCAGACAGGGCTAGAGAAACAAAAATTAAAATCACAGTCAGATATAACCTCACACCTGTCAGAAGCTATATACCTGAAACTAAAACAATATTGCATGTAAACTGCAATTGAAAAATAAAATTTAAAAATAAGAATGCAACTAATAAGTCTTTAAATTGGGACGAGTGTTCCCTTCCACTTCCTTCTTTTTTCAAAATTGTTTTAGCCTTTCTACTTCCTTTACAGTTCCACATACATTTTATTTTTTATTGTTACTCTATTATAGTTGTCCTAAGTTTCCCTCTTTGCCCTCCTCCTCCCAGCCCTCCCCCCACTCCCACAATCCACCTTCACACTTGTTGTCCATGTCCGTGGGTCATTCATGTTTTCTGACTAGTCCCCTCCCCTTCCATATACAATTTAGAAAAATCTTGTCTATATAAAAAGTCTTGCTGAGATGTTGATAGGAATTGCATTAACCTACATTTTGAGCTTCCACATAACCATTGATCATAGAGATGCAATGAATTTTTGTATGAAATTCACTTCTTAAAGGACAGCCAGGGTTTCTGTAGTTAATTTTGTTCTTGCTTTGTTTTTTTTGTAGATTTCTTGAGTTTCTGTTTAGACCATCATGTCGACTGCAAATAGGAAAAGCTTTATTTACTCTTTATAGATTCATAATCCTTTCATTTTCTGGCCTTACTGCAAGCACTTGCAGTGCAAGGTTTCATAGGAGTGGTAGGCGAAGACAGCCTCGCCATGTTCCCAATCACAGGGGAAAGCATTCTGTCTTTCACGTGAAATAGGATGTTACGGTATGTGTTTTCTAGGTGTTCTTTTAAGGCAGGGAAGTTCCTGGTTTCCAAGAATTTGTGTAGCTACAGGCATTAAATGTGTTTTTTCCCCTGGAAAAATACATAAAATCATGTTGTATTTTTTTAGTCTTTTAATATGATTAAGTATCTCAATTGATTTTTGCAATAATAAATGAGCCTTCCATCACTGAAATTATCTCCACTTGGTTATGGTACTAAATTCTTTTCATATTTTATTAGCTAATATTTAACTAAGGATGTGTGTGTCTATGACCATGAAGGAAGCTAGTTTTCCTTTTTTGTGCTGTCTTTGTTTGGTTTAGTGCCAGGGTAAAGGAAGCCTCTAAAATAAATTCTAAAATGAATTGGGCTAGTGCTTATTCCTATTATATTTTCTGGGAGAAATTGTATAAAGCTGGTACTAATTATCCTTTAATAAACATTTGGTAGAATTCTCCAGTGAAATGATTTGGACCTAAAAATTTCTTTGGGGAAAATTTTTAAATTATACATATGATTTCCTAATAATTATAGGAATTTCAAATTATTTCATATCGAATGGGTTGTGTATTCTTAGTGTTCCTTTATTAACGTTTTCATATCTACAGTCTATAGTGATATGCCTTGTTTTATTTGTTTTTGGTTACGTCTCCTCTCCTCTCCTCTGCCTTTCTCCTCCTCTTCCCTCCCTTCCTCCCCATCCTTGTCAGTCTAGCTAGAAGTTTGCCAATTTTATTACCTTTTCATAGAACCAATGTTTTGTTTCAATAATTTTCTCTAGTGTTTTTCTGTTTTAAATTAATTCATTTCTGTTGTTTCTTTTTCTATTATTTCTTGAGATGGAAGCTTATTATTGATTTAGCCTTTTCCCATTTTACTGACATAAACATTTAGCAGTGTGAATTTCTCTCTCAGCATTGTTTTGGCTACAACCCTCAAATGTCAGTATGTTGCATTTTCACTTTTATTCAGTTCAACATTTTGCCTTCTTTTTTTCCTTGAGACTTTCCTTCATGGACTGTTTAGAAGTATGTTGTTTAGTTTCCAATTGTTGATGTTCCTGTTATCATTCTATTACTGATTAGTTTGATTCCACTGGCATCAAAGAATGCTCTATGATTTCAATTTGTTGAGATTTGTTCTATGTCCCAGGGTATGGGCTATCTTGGCAGATGTTCCATGTGTATTTGAAATAAATGTGTGTTCTCTTATTATCAAGTTGATTAGTTTATAAACACCAATTATGGCCTGTTGGTTGATGTATATCCTTGCTGGGTTTCTCTTCAGTTGTGTCACCTACTGCTGAGAAAGGAGTGAAGTCTCCAGTTGCAATTGTAGATTTGTGTGTTAGTCCTTTCCGTCCTAGTATTTTTTGCTTCACATATTACGATGCTATTATTTGGTACATGCAACTTTAGCATTGCTATATCTTAATGTTGGATGAACACTTTTAATACTTATATAATGTCCTGCTCGGTCCATGGTAATTTTCTTTGCTACACAGTGTACTTCATATACTAATTTAGTATTCCAGCTTTCTATTCATGTTTGTGTATGTTTTCAGCCATAATATATATTTTAATCATTTTACTTTCATGTTTTAATCCACTTTGCAAAACTGTCTTTCAATTTCTGTGTTTAGACTAATTACATTTCATATAATTATTGATATATTAAGAATTAATTCTCCCATTTTATTTTTGTTTTGTTTTCTGTTTGTTTCATTATGTTTCTCTAGTTTATTTTTCATGATTTCCTATAGGTTATTGGAACTATTTTTATAATTCAATTTTGATTTATCAGAATAGTTTGAGTGTATCTCCATGCAGATTTTGATATTACGTTTTATATATATATATACACACACATTATTTATCACAACATACAATGTGTATGTTTTATCTGTCAAGTAAAATATATAACCCTCTCTTCCATTTAAAACTCCAAACCTCTTTGTTTATAATTTTCTTAAATATTTATCTGCACACATTGAGAATATCAGAAATTGTTAAAAATTTTTACTTCAGTTGTCAAACATAACTGAAAACTCAAAAGAGAAAATCTATTGTATACTCATATTTTTACTCTTTCTGTTTTTTTCCTCTCCTTCTCCATGTTAAAAAATTTCTTATTTTATCATTTTCTTTTTGTCAAAGAACTTCTTTTAGCTAATCTCTTAGGGCAAATGTGCTGCTTAAATTTTTCTTTAACCTTCCTTCATTTGAGAATGGCTTGATTTTCTGTTTATTCCTGCAGGATATTCTCACTGGTTATACCATTCTCAATTGGCATTTTTTTTTTTTTGAGCACTTGAAATAACTGTACTACTTCCCCATCTTTCTGAGAGAAAACTACTGTCATCGAATCATTGTACCTTTCCCTAGAGTTAAGGCATTGTTCTCTCTCACTGCTTTCAGGGTATTTTTTTTTTTCTTGCCTTTAGTTTTCTGAACTAGTTTTAGTTCAGTTAATGTGAATTTCTTTGGGTTTATCCTGTTTGTGATTCCTTCAGCTTCCTGAATCTGTAGGTTTGTGTATTTTTGACCATCTGAGAAATTTTCACCTCTTATTTCTTCAAATATTTTTTAGCCCACCCTCTCCTATTCTAGGACTTCAATAACACAAGTACAAGATTTTCTGTTATAGTCCCAGAGGGGCCTGAAGCTCTGTTCACTTTTTTTTTATTTTCTTTTTTCTTCTGTTTAGACTGGGTAATTTCTACTCTATCTCCAAATTCAGTGATTCCTTCCTCTATTCATCCCACCTGCTGCTGAGTTGGTTTTTTTTTTTTTTATTGCAGTTACTCTATTTTTCAATTCTAAAATTTCCAGTATGTCATTCTTTAAAATTTGTTGCATTTTTGCTGAGACTTTCTATTGTTTTTATGTTTCAAGCATGAGCACAATTGCTCATTGAAGCATTTGTATAACAGATGTTTTAAAATCCTAATCAGATATTCTAACATCTGTCACCTCAGTATTGGTATGGGTTGACTGTCTTTTCTCATTCAAGTTGCTATTCTTCTGGTTCTGGGTACTATAGGTGATTTTCTATAGAAATCTAAACTTGTAGGCTATTGTGTTATAAGACTCTAGATTTTATTTAAATCTTCTGTTTCACTAAAGCAGAAGACTTCCTAAGTCTTTTCTGATACCACTCTGGTGGGGTAAGTGGAGTGATACCTTATAACCCGGTGGGGACAGAATTCCAGGTCTCCAGCTTAGCCTCTGTGCAGGTGAAGGGGTGGTGGGGTGTTGGAAGGGTTTCTCATCACTGCTGGGTGGGGTAGACGTTCAAGCCTACCATTAGGCCTTCAGTGATCCCAGCCTAGCAGGAAAGTGCATGGGTGCCTCCCTTCCGCTCCCTGCATGGCCTCCACTGTCACCATGGCAGGGAGTGGAGTGGGGGTGGCTTCTCTACGTCTAGACAGTGGTGAAACTCCCAGCTTTCCACCGGGCTGCCTCTGACAACAACCCAGCAGAAAAGAGTTGAGCACCTTGTTACTGCTGACGAGAGTGAAAAGCCCAGGCTCCCACATGTTGTCCACTGACTCCATGCAGATCAATGTGTGGGAGAGACACATTCTCACAGGGCCTACCCTTTCCCGTGCTGAATATATTGTACATCAGCTAAAGAATGAATATTTCAAATCGGAATATTTTTACCATGTTAACCAGTCAATAGTTTAATTTCAGCACCACTAAAAACAAAAACCCAAAAACTATGACACATGATATTACTAAAATACTATAGCTGAATTTCTCTGAGTTTGACAAGCCAAATGTAAAGCCTTTGAAATCTGAACAAAATTGTTTGACCTGAAGGCCTGAGGTTGAAGGCAAGGAAGTGACATGCACTATTTTTGAAATGTGCGAAGGGATAAGGAACAGCATAAATATGACATGAAATTATTTTCCTGTTATAGAAGCATAAGTAAAATATCTTTCATCTATAAATATGAAAGATACATACAGAAGCACAGAATGTGAACTGTAATTGAAGGTAAGTTGAGAAATACATATAAAGATCTGTGAGGCATATATTATTATGATATCAAGATGAACGAAGTGAAAATGACAGTATGTTATCATTGAAGTTGGTTCAATCTCATAAGATATATCTTTCCTCAGTCTGCCCTATGGACATGAAAACTTTAATTTTTCATGTTGTTTATTTTCTAGATAATAGTCTTGATTCATTTACTCAATAAATTTGTTCTCTGTGTCACATTACTTTAGTTGTGAAGACTCTAGTTTATGACAGTGGTTTTCAAACTTTAATGAATGGCAATAAGAGTCACCTGGGTGCTTTTTTAAAATCAGGACTTCTTACCTTTATCCTGAATAGTAATAGTAATTAGTAATCTGAGGTTGGACCTAAGAGTCTGCATTTTAAAGAAATTTTTCATGTAATTCTTATTCAGGCGGTGTACAAATTACACTGTAAAAATTACTGGACTGTACGATTTCCATAGTCCCTTCAGTATGCATTTGCAACTTCTCCCAGCATTGTGGCCATTGAGCTTTTAAAGGAAATGCAGAACTTCTGGGACTCTTATGTCAACCGGCTTATCCAACCAGCTTATCCAGCTAACTAGCACACAGCCAATCTACTCTGACAGCCTTTCTTTCCCAGAGTGGGAATTTCAGTCATTCCTAAAAACCTATTTTTAAAGAATCTTTTGTTTTTTAAATCTTGCTGAATAGCCCTACTCCAATTCAAGGACACATACCTCTGTAAGTACTGCTTTCAGTCAATTAGAGCCTACCGGAAAGACTGATTAACCTGAAATACCTTCAGAATGCTTGTATTCTATATATAAAAAATCCTGTTAGTTTATTTTTGCAAGTTTATGTAAATAAAATAAAGCCTTTGGTTAAGAAAATTCTGTGTTTTTATAAGTAGTGTGTTTAGTATTTAGTATTTTATTTAATATGCTTACTTAACTCAGGTTGAGTCACTTGAGCCCCAGCACAGTCACCAATAAGCACTGACCACATACCAACAACTGTGACATAAAAAGCTGGCACATATCACACCTGCCTTCTACTCTAGCACAGTGTTAAGGAAAATACTATTATCTTGCATATAAAGTCTTAGTATTCTGAGTTTATTTCACAGGGAGCTTGAAAGAAATCCAAGCTTATGTTTGCTCCCTTATAACATCTACAAAGTCCCAATATTAAATCTGCGTGGAACATGGAATTTGCTTTACTTACTAAAAAATGAATAGGTTAGAAGATGAAACAGAATGTAATGAATAAATAACTGAAGTACAAAGATCTAAGTATTCATATGAAGTACGTTTCTAACCTAGTCTCAATTTTTTGTTCTGACTCATAGGAAGCTAGTATACATGTAACTTACCTCATTCATTTCAAAAACATAGTCTGCTTCCCTGTTGGTTCTTCTTTCTAAAATTGATAAGAAAGAAAAAAATGTTAAAATGGCCAATTGATCAGAGTATGTTAAGAGTTTGCATATAGAGAAAATAGCAATTCAAAAACCAAACAAAAAAGTTCAAAGAAAAAAATACTGGAAGAAAATGCCCAAGTTCTTCTTGGAGCTAAGTTGTTCAAAGCAGCCTCCAAAAGAAGTTAGTACGAAAAACTGTCTATAAGCTAGGAGAAAAACGTCAAATCCTGACATGTAGGATATAATCTCACCAACTAAGAAACAGACTTAACTGGGACACACACAGTTATTAAATCCATAGACAGGAAACTGTGGAGAGGAAAACATCCAGTAGGGATGTCCACTGTTACTTCTTAGTTCTCACTGTGTGCGATTTACTGTTCTATCAGCACCGTTTTCCTGAAGTTGACCCAAACTGTTTGCTAGTAAAGCAACTCAGGATACAACATAATTTAGAAGTTATCAAATATCACTTAAGTGGCATTGATGAGTATCTCATAAGGTTTGTGCAAGCATTACATCAGATAATGCAGGCAAAGCTCTCTGCGTGGTCATGAGGTCAATGGATGTTAGTTATTCTTGTTGACATTGTCATTATTATCAGGATGTGCTCTGTTCTTTTGTTGATTTTCAAAACCATTTTAAATTCTTTGGGATATATTTGAGAGTGTCAGAATAAAGATAAAATAATTTCTTTTGTATTCAACCCTTTTTGTGACAGGATGTTATTTTAAAAGTTAACAGGAAAGCAGGAAAACAGACTGTGACTATAGCTGTATCACTTAACTTTTTTTAGTGCAGGTTTTCTCATCTATGAGATTTAATATATAAGTAAAAATTGTTTGAAAATATAAAACATTATATAGTATCATCATAGTACTGTTTAAATGTATAGTTCAAAACTCCATAATGTCTTAACCATCTCTCACTGGATGTTTTAATGAAAAAGACATCAATCTAGTAAATAAAGAATTGGATTCTAAAATATACATGCTTTGTCTCTCAATGTATGGTACTTGAAAACTGACTTAGGAAGCCTTTCACTATTCTCCAAGACAAAAACTACTACAAGTCACTACCTACACAGAATAACTGAATAGAGTCCCAAGTACAGAGCCAACAAGTTCAAGCCTTAAGCTAGGGGTTATAGATGTTGATATTGAGAAAAATGATACCTACAAAGAAAGGCTCCTGGAAGATTAAACAAACAACAAAACTCCCAGCCATTTCTATACTGGAGCCTCCCACACAATCACACTCTAGGAGAAGGCTGCACTAAGATGCCCGCCTCCTGCACCAAACTACCTTCCTGAACTGTGTTTCTGCCATCAGAGCCAGCCAGCCTTTATAAAGGAGTTTGGAAATTTATTTCAACCAACGGGACTGAAGCTTTCCCCCTCCAAGTGGAACTGTGCAGTTATATCCCCATCAGCATTTTCACCAACCAATCAGAGTGCCTCCCTTCTGCCCAATTAGGAACAGTGCCTTTTGCACCAAACTGCAAGGATTTGGAGACCCCTTTTGCATGAGGATGGACCAATCAGGGGTCAGGGGCAGGGACTTCTGTCTCTATAAGCCAGCTCCCCTGTGGCTCAGAGAATGCACTCTCCCTTTCCCGCGGACTGCATTCCCTGGCTGGAGCTGAAACACCAAAGGCAACTCCTGGAGCAGAGTGGAACAGAGTGGAGCACACAGCGGCAGAGCAGAGTGGAGTGAATGAGATGGGAGCAGATGGAGCAGACCAGAGCAGAGCTGGCTAGCAGGAGAGGAGCCTAGCCCCAGGGTCTCTTGGAATTGGGCCACCCTACAGCCATGCTGTTCTACAGCTGTGTGTACTGCTTCGTCATTGAGCTGTAACACTATTGAGCTATTCCTCAGATGCACTGTATCACTGAATAAAGTTTGCTTCTTCACTGCACTTCAAACTAAAGATCCTGTTGGCACTGACTTGGCGTCAACCACCATCAGTCAACACACAGTATTTTATACTTCTAGCTTTTTAGAAGAGAGAGTGTTTCAAGAACCTCCTTCATCTATTTATTTATTTTGCTGCATTTAACATATAGTTAAAAAATATGTTCAAACTGCTATTGGAACTTCATACAAGGCATTTATTTGAGAATGTTGAAAAGGGACATTATTTCTCCAGATTCCTCCTAGTTCTCTCCTTTATGCTTTGCTGCTCCCTTTCCTAAAACTAACTATTTTCTTCCTAGGCCAACTCTTTCTAATTTTTCACATTGTATCAGTCTGACATCCTCCTTTCAAGCCTTGCCTGAAACCCCTTCATCTGCCCCCTGGATTAGCCTCCTACCTGCTCCCATGGCACCATGAACTTGGCCCTCTCCCAGACCCTAGCCCAGTTATGACCCCTCCACAAGACTGCAAGCTCCCTGAGAGCCAGGTGGAGCATACTGTGTAAACTGTACCCTTTTCTGGAAAAGCAGAAGATTAAAAAGGAAAGATGTATTACCTCCAACGCTACGCTCCCTCTTACACATAGTGTTCACCAACTCTCCTTTTCTCCCAGACACACAGAATCAGATGTTCACGCATGTCACAGATCCAGACACACTATCACACTCACTGAGTAAGGCTGTAATAAGTGCGCATAGCAACAAACCCCTGTCAAAACAGAGGCCTATCTGAAGAGGCAAGGATTTGAACCCCACAAAAGCTCTCAATGAGCTTTTTGTTAATCTTCCAACTTCCTCTAACATCACTGGAAATGACTACGCTCTTCCTAATGGGATAGAAACCCACAGTATGAAGGGCTTAATACCAATCACTGTAGTGAGTTGTAAAATATGAGCTAAAAGTCAAGTCAGCCCGAAGACTGAGCTTTAAGTTTTCACTGAAAGCACATTACTAAGAATACACACTCCAGCAAACCCAGAGCCCAAAAATAGCCCCTGCATTTACCAAATGATCTTCTCAGTTTACACCCCTCCAGCAGCATAAAATGAAAGTACACCCTTTAACAATGCAAGGGTTAGGGGCACTGACACCCATCCACCCCGCTCAATCGAAAGTCTTCATAAAACTTTTGACTGTCTAATATCTCAAATAATAGCCTATTAACACATATGAACACAGGAAGCTCATCAACACATATTAACACATACTTTGTTATATGTAGCGCATACTATGTTCTTATAATAAAGTTAGATATCAAAAAATATTATTAGGAAACTCAGAAGGAAATACATTGACAGTATTTATTGAAAAAAAAATCCACATGTAAGTGGACCCACACAGTTCAAACCCATGTGGTTCAAGGATTAACTCTAAATGCAATCAAATATTCATTATTACCAAAGGAGAGGTGGTTTGGTTAAATACAATGTTTAACATGGTTGTAAAGATGCAAACTTTACATTCAACTTTAAAAATGCCTTTTTCCATTGCTAAGCCCTTAAGCTGTCTTTTCCCATGCTGGATGTACAGTAAATCAGCTAAAGAATAAATATTTCAAATATTTATTCTTAGGACATCCTTTCTGTGTCAACCAGTCAATAGCTCAATTTTAGCAACACTGACATTTTAACAGCAGCATTTGTTTACATAACCATTTAAGTGTTCTATTACATTTTGCCCTTGGAATTACATTTTAAAAATTATTAGACAGTGGGAAAACTAATTGGATATCACTGATTGCTTAATGTGTTCAATTATCAAGAAAATAAACAGAAAATGTAACATATCCAAGAAATATTAACTAGTATGACAAAAGGCAAAATGTTAACAGTCTCTCTGGGAAGAAATCTTAACACATGTAAATCAATTGTTTACCTTTCTCATATTTACTTTTTGAATGTGATTTAGGACATACATAATATATAAGATCCAGGCTTTCAGCAAAAATAGGTATTAATATATATAAGATAAATATATAAGATCCTGTTTCAGTAAATTTATTCTAAGAAATATATTTATATTTTAAAACACAGAAATAGAAGTAGCTTCTAAAATCTGATACTATGTAACCCAGTATTTTTCAGCCTTCTTCAACCAACACTTTTTGTTTTTTATCTTCACCCTAGGACATTTGTTTTTACTGCTGTTAGAGAGGAGGGGAGAGAAACATTGATGAGAGAGAACCATCAGTTGGTTGCCTCCTATGCCCCCTGACCAGGAATCAAACCCCACAACTCAAATATGTGCCCTGAAAGATTATCAAACCCACAACCTTTCAGTTACCAGACAACTCTCCAACTAACTGAGCCACACTGGCCAGGGCCAGACAACACTCTTGTTTTCTTTCTTATTTTTAAATTGTATTTTACTGATTATGCTATTAACAGTTGTCCCAATTGTTCTCCCTTTGCCCTCCTCCACCTAGCACCTCCCACTCCTTCACGTAATCCCCACACCATTGTTCATGTCCATGGGCCATACATATGAGTTCTTTGGCTACTATATTTCCTATACTGTACTTTACACCCCCATGGCCATTCTGTAACTATTTGTACTTCTTAATCCCTTCACCTCTTCATCCATTCCCCCACACTCCCCTCCCATCTGGCAACCATCAAAACGCTCTCTGTATGCATGATTCTGTCTCTATTCACCTTGTTTGCTTAGTTTTTTAGTTTCAATTGTTGATAGATATATGTATTTATTGCCATTTTATTGTTCATAGTTGTTATCTTCTTGTTTTTCTTAAGTCCCTTTAACATTTCATATAATAATGGTTTGGTGATGATGAACTCCTCTAGTTTTTTCATTTCTGTCCTTAGATTTTAAATGAAAACTTTGCTGGGTACAAAAATCTTGGCTGTAGGTCCCTGCTTTTCACATCTTTGAATATTTTTCTTGCCAATCCCGTCTAGTCTGCAAAGTTTCTTTTGAGAGATCAGCTGACAGTTTTATGGAGACTCTCCTGTAGGTAGCTAACTTCTTTTCTCTTGCTGCTTTTAGATTCTCTCATTATCATTAGCCTCTGGCATTTTAATTATGTGTCATCTCGGAGTGGACCTCTTTGCATACATCTTGTTTGGGACTCTCTGGGCTTCCTGCACTTGCATGTCTATTTTCCTTACCAAATTAGGGATATTTTCTTTCATTATTTTTTCAAACAGATTTCCAATTTCTTGCTTTTTCTTTTCTCCTTCTGGTACCCCTATGATGCAAATGTTGGACTTATTGAAGTTGTCCCAGGAGCTGCTTATATTATCCTCATTTTGTGGATTCTTTTTTCTTCTTCTTGTTCTGATTGGTTGCTTTTTTATTCCTTATGTTCCATATCATTGATTTGATTCACGGCTTCATCCATTCTACCTCTGTTTCCTTGTAAATTGTTCTTTATTTCAATTAGTGTATTGTTCGTTTCTTATTGGATCTTTTTTTATGCTGTTTAGGTCCTCACTAAGCTCCCTGAGTATCCTTATAACCAGTGTTTTGAACTCTGCATCTGATAAATTGCTTATTGTCATTTTATCTAGCTCTTTATCTGCAGTTTTGATCTGTTCTTTCATTTGGGCCATGTTTCTTTGTCTCTTCATTTTGGCATCCTCCCCATGTTTATTCTTATGTATTAGGTAGAACTGCTTTGACTCGTGTCTTGGTAGCATGGCCTAATATGGTAGATATCCTATAGGGTCCAGCAGCACAGCCTCCCCTTTCACCCAAGCTGGGTACTCAAGGTAGGCCCTTTGTGTGGGCCGAGTACACCTGACTTTTGTAGTTGAGCCTTGGTTGCTCTTGGCATATCAATGGGAGGAATTTATCCAGCTGCAAGGATTGGCTGTGACCACTGACCACCAACCTCCACCGTCTGTGGAGGGTCAGCTATGCAGAGGCAGCATGGTGGTGCTCCAACGTGGTCTATAGGTGTACTAGGTGTGCTGGCCCTGAGGTTTCCAGCGTGGTGCAGGCCAAGGTCAGCCATTACCCGTGTTTTTCCCAGGGCCACCCTGCCTGAGCTATAAAGCAATATGAGATGGCTGCTACTTGTGCTGGGTTTGGAGATTCCCAGGAGAAGCCAAGCTGTGAATCTAGGAAGTTGTGTAGCATGATCTAAGACCAGCCATTCATATGGAAAAGCAGGTTGGGTGGGTCCTTATGTTGGATGGGGCAGAGTCTCTGGGGATCTCCAAGGTGAGTCAAACAGTGTTAGCCAGGTTGATGGAGTCTCAGATATGGCACCAGCTTGACAGGTCTGTGGGGCAAGGGTTCAGAAATGTGACAATGGCCTCTGCTTGCCTTGGTGCCAGACACTTCAGTTTCTCTTTGTATGACACTGGTGCCTTTCAAGCTGCTACCCTGGTGCTGGAGCTCAGAGGGAGTGAGTCTGAGTCGGTGAGTCGGGATTCTATAAGAGAACTGCCTGGGGCTCCGGAAGTTTCTTCTGACTCACTCCCCGCTGATTTTTGCAGCCAGCAGTTGTGGGGACTTTTCTCCCTGGCACTGGAGCCCTGGGCTGGGGGGCCTGGTGTGGGGCTAGGACTCATCGCTCCCAAGATATCCCTCCCAAATTTTTATCTGCCACATGCGGGTGTGGGACCATTCCATTCCACCTCTGTGCCCCTCCTATCGGTCTGGATGGATGTGGTTTCTTTTATTCCGTAGTTGTCAGGCTTCCATTCAACTTGATTTCTGGAAGTTCTGAGTGATGGCTGTTTTATATTTTAGTTCTGATTTTGATGTGGTTGTGTGAAGAGGCAAGCTACGTCTGCCTATGCCGCCATCTTGATTAGAAGTCTCAATACTTTTGTTTTCATAACTGTGCCATTAAACTCCAGGAACAAATGATATATTTAAAACCAGTCTTCCAAAAATTTACTAAATTGTTCATGTTAAAAACAAATCCCCCTACATTAAATTTATTCCTAGGTTTCTTCTTCTTTTTTTGATGCAATTGTAAATGGGATTGTTTTATTAGTTTCCTTTTCTGATAGTTCATTATTGGTGTATAAAAATGCAACTGATTCATGGTTATTTATTTTGTATGCTATTACTTTGCTGAATTTATTTATCAGTTCTAGTAGCTTTTTGGGAATATACTCAAAATGGATTAGACTTAAATGTAAGACTTGAAACCATAAAGTGCCCAGAAGAAAACACAGGCAGTAAAATCTCAGATATGCTTGTAGCAATAATTTTTTTCTGATATATCTCCTTAGGCAAGGTAAATAAAAGAAAAAAATAAACAAATGGGACTACATCAAACTAAAAAGTTTTTACCCAACAAACAAAATGAAAAGACAACACACTGAATCAAAATTTATAAAGAACTTATAGAATTCAACATCAAAAAAAAAAAAAATCAAACAATCCAATTAAAAAATGGGCAAAGGCCCTGAACAGACACTTTTCCAAAGTGGTCTGTTCGGTGGCCAGCAGACAATGAAAAGACGCTCAATGTCTCTAATCATCAGAGAAATGCAAATTTAAAACCATAATGAGATACCACCTTACACCTGTCAGAATGGCCATCATCAATAAGTCAGCAGACAACAAGTGTGGCAAGTGTGGCAAATGAGAAAAGGAAACCCTTGTGCACTGTTGGTGAGCGTGCAGATTGGTGCAGCCACTGTGGAAAACAGTATGAAGTTTCCTCAAAAAATTAAAAGTGGAACTGCCTTATGATCCAGTATTTCCACTTCTGGGTAAATATCCAAAGAAACCTGAAACACTAATTCAAAAGAATATATGCATCCCTGTGTTCACTGCAGCACTATTTACAATAGCCACAACACAAAAGAAGCCCAAGTGCCCATCAATAGATGAGCACATAAAAAAGTGGTGGTATGCATATACAACGGAACATTGCTCGGTCATAAAAAAGAATGAAATCATTCCCTTTGTGACAGCATGGATGGACTTAGAGGGCATTATATGAAGAGAAATAGAGAAAGACAAATATAATATGATTTCACTTTGATTTCACTTATATGTGTAATCTAAAGAAAAACTAAACGAACAAACAAAAGAGAAAGAGACTCACAGATACAGAGACAGACTGACGGTTGCCAAAAGGGATGGAGGTTAGGGGACTGGGAGAAAAAGGTGAAGGGATTGAGAAGTGCAGATCGCTAGTCACAAAACAGTTACGGGGATATAAAATACACATAGAAGATATAGTCAATAATATTGTAATAATTATGTATGGTACAGGTGGGTACAGGAATATGTTAGGGGGAACACTATAGTAAGGTATATGATTAACTAACCACTATGCTCTACACCTGAAACTAATACAAAGTAATATTGAACATAAACTATAATTTAAAAGAAATTAAAAAGTACATCCTCCCTGCAATGCACTTTTCATACAACCCTAGTGATAACAAAGGTCTTAATAATGGGTAGTAAAATCAACCTGGCAAAATAGCTAACATACTGAAAAACATTTAGGAACACAAGTATCATCTGAGTGGCTCGGGCCACCCTGCTCCTTAGGCCCCGCTCTCACCGATCCACACTACCTGCCATGCCTGGGTTCTGAGTCTATGAACAAAAAACATCGACAGGAATCTGGACAGGAGCAGCCATCAGAACCAACCACCAAACGTATATGGTGTTCCACATCAATATCCTTGTCTCCTACTTCCACCCAAATTGGAGGCAAAACTTCAAACACAATGAGAGGAAATGTAAATCAATTACAAAGGCCTTTGCCAAGAAAAGAAAAAACTGAAATTCCTGTGGGAAAAGTTCTGAAACCTTCCTGGGATGGATTCAAGCTGCAATATAACATACTCTGGGGTAATACTGATTTAAGTATACATTCTAGTAAGTAAAATTATCCTGAGGCCAAATTAGATCACACTTCTGACACCTGAAAGAGAATAATGGTCAACCTCTGCAATGCCAGGTTGGTATCTTTTTTCATTATATATAGATAGTTACATGCTTCACATTTTTTCCTCCACTCTTCCTTCCATAAAGGATCTATTTCTGTACCTTTCCATGGCTTTACTTCAGCAGGACTGATTACAAGGAATTATCAAATGCTTTAAATTAAAAAATATCTATTAAGGCCTTCAAATTACTGAAATTACAACAAAAAAATTCTCAGCAAAGAAGAAAACCACTAAATAAGTATAGAAAGGGACTTCTTATATATTCAAAAGTCATTTCATTCTTTTGCATCAGTGAATACCAATCATTTCCCTAATAAATAAATTTACTGTGTCCTTTAGCAAAACCATTAATCAAAGCCAAAAGTTTTCAACAGTTTTCCTTCTATCCTTGTTTTTTTTACTTGAAAATGGGGCAGTTGCTTTGCACAGAATTGGAGAAAATACTTGCAAATCATAGAGATGGAATATATAAAGAACTTTTGCAAAGCAATAATAAAATGACTAATAACTCAATTCTTTTATATGGGCAAAGGATTTGAACAGGTATTTCTCCAAAAAAGATATATGAATGGCTAATAAGCATTGGAAAAGATATTTGACATATTAGTTACTGGGCAAATGCAAATCAAAACCACATTGAGGCTCTGGCTGGTGTGGCTCAGTGGATTGAGCGCCAGCCTGTGAACCAAAGGGTCACTGGTGGGATTCCCAGTCAGGGCACATGCCTGGGTTGTAGGCCAGGTCCCCAGTAGGGGGCGTGTGAGAGGCAACCACACACTGATCTTTCTCTCCCTCTCTTTCTCCCACCCTTCCCCTTTGTCTAAAAATAAATAAGTAAAATCTTAAAAAAAAAACCAAAAAACCCACATTGAGATACCACTTCATAACCACTTTGATGGTGATAACCAAGATAATAAAAAATGTTAGGATGTAGAAAAATTAAAACTCTTATGGATTAGAACTATAAAATGATGCAGACACTTGGAAAACAGTTTGGTAGTTTCTCAAAATTTTCCCTATAGAGTTACTACCTGATCCAGCAATCCCACTCCTAGGTATACACCCAAGAAACAATTTCATACAAAAGCCTGTACATGAATATTCATAGCATGATAGGAAAAAAAGTGGAAGCAACCTAAATGTCCACCAACTGATGAATGGATAAAGTATGGTGTGTGTGTATTTGTGTATACATATATATAATGGAAGTATATTCCATTATATATATGTTTATATGTATATGTGGATATATACATACATATATACACATAAATATATGTGTATATATAATGGAATATTATTTGGCACTAAAAAGGAATGATGTAAGCTATAACATGGGTGAACTTCAACATCATTATGCTAAGAGAAAGCAGCCAGTTACAAAAGACCACATATTATATGAGTCTGTTTACAGTATGTGTCCCGAACGGGTAATTTTATATAGTAAATAAGTGAGTGACTGCCCGCAGCTGGGAGTAGGACTAGGAGAAAGGGGGATGGGAAGTGACTATTAAGAGGTTTCTATTTGGGGTGATGAAAATATTCTAAAATTAGATTGTGGTGATGACTTCAGAACTCTAAATATACCAAAAACCACTGAATTGTACACTTTAAAAGGCTGACTTTATAGTATGTAAATTATAGCAATAAAACTGTTAAGAATGTGGAGGAGGAGAATGCAATAATGTATTGCATTTCTTGGTGCCTTTGAAGCCTGACTAGTCAGACTACCTAGAACTTCTATCAGTTAAAAAGAATTGTTTCCAGGTTTAGATCTATTACTAAACAAGCTAAGAAAACAGTGTTATTAAGGGAACTGAGAGTCACTGAGGGTCGTGGAGACAGGGCCCGAGAAAAACTGGTGCATTTTCTTTTAAAACGTGTGTACTAAATAAGTCCACCGATTATAGGTCTGTGAAAAGGCCTTAACAAACAATGAGCAAATATTCCTCAACTTAAGATTCAATGAAAACAGATAGTACAGCAGCGTTCGTTCCCAAGTGCAAAAGAATCTGAACCCTTAGGGTCCCGTGATTAACCAGGATCTCAAAGCTGGAGCAGTAATCGGCGAATAAAGCAAGGCACAAGCAATCTTCACACGAGGGTCGGTTGCCATGCATGCTAAGCTGTGGCCCTCACTGGGAGGCTGTTCGCGTGCTCGGGCACTTAAAACTCACACGCCCAGCACGCTCACCTATAGCCTCCCAGCATTTTTCCATAGCTCCGCCGCGTACCCAGAAGAAGCAAAGGAGGATGGTCTCGCAAGCTCAGGGGATCACAGGACCGAGGCCAGGGGCTAACCAGAGCAGCAGAAAACATCAAGGGGCGCCTACCCCCACCCACCGGGGGAAGGTCTGTTAGTCCCGCAGTCTCAGTCTCGTGCAGGGCACACCTCCCAGGGAACATCCCCGGGCTCCAGGCCGCAGGGCCGCCAACATCCCCCGGGATCCCTGCGCCTGCGGTGCCCGGGTGTGCGCGCGGAGTCCGACACTCCCGCGGCGTTACTCCTCCGGCTCCTACCTTCCTCCTGCACCATTTCCAGGACATTCGGATCGCCCATCTTCGCCAGCTCGTTAATGACACTAAATGAGGCGACAGAACACTGCGACCGGCGGTCAGTTCTCGGGCAGAGACTGATTGTGATCGTGGGCCGATGGACTAAGTGCTCCGAAGAGGAGGTGGCTTCCTTCCCCTCCTCTCGGAGGATCTCGTGCTGCTGCCTCTCCGCCGTCCCTGGGATCTCCACCCAGCTGGGCTTCTTCTCCAAAGGACACTGCCACTTGACCCGCCCCGTGCCCTCGGGCTGCCGCTTCGCCGCCCTCTCCCGGTGGCGCTCCTGGGACCCCTCCCAGTACCTCTCCGAAAACCAGCCAGGACGCCGGTCTCCGGGCTTCTTCGCCTCGCCCTCGGGATTCCCCGGGGCCTCTCCACTCTCGCTCTCCAGCTGCCCTCCTTCTCTCCCGTCCGCTCCGTCCCTCTTTCCCCACCCTTCTCTCCCCCGAACCTCCAGACTGGCCGTCGCCCCGCCCTCCGGGGCCGCCATCTCCCCGCCCCCGGGCCGCACCGGTAGGGGGCCGGCCCACTCCTCCCGGCTCTGGTGGTCCGAGCTCCACGGCTCCGCCACTGCTGACTGCTCGGGGCTGGTTTCTTCCCCTCCCTCCTCGGTGCCCGCCGCCCTCCGTCCTCCCTCGGGGCCCACCGCCTCCCGGCCCGTCAGCTCCATTCTCAACAGGCGTTGCTCGTCCCATTCCACTGTGTCGGCCCACGTCCAGGACTCCGGGTTCTCCGGAGTTGCCGTCTCCCCTCTCTCCCAGCCGTCCTCTTCGGATCCCCGGCAACCCGCCAGCTGCTCCCTCAGCCAGTTGTCCTGGTTCGCTTCCATTCGCTGCGCCCTCCGCCTTCGGCTGTGGCTCTCGGAGGGAACCCCCTCCCAGCTGGAGGGTTATTTTTTGTCGGATGAGAAAAAGCCCCCCTTTCTTAAGGGGAC
This sequence comes from Glossophaga mutica, assembly GCA_039655065.1. Lineage (NCBI taxonomy): Eukaryota > Metazoa > Chordata > Mammalia > Chiroptera > Phyllostomidae > Glossophaga > Glossophaga mutica. Next base: position 30,882,697 of record CM077308.1, read on the forward strand.
CCTTACCCTTAAGGCCAGCACCCTCCAAGACTCTAGCAGCCCCTCCCTTCTGCCCCCGCGCGTGACTATTAACTTTGCTTCTAGCAAGTCCGACTTCCAGAACAGGGAACCTCCCAGATCTCTGCCGAATAAGGTTGAGGGAAGGTCAAACGTTTTTGTCGTGAATTCGAATTCAGCCCCCGTCCCTAAAGGTTGAGTGGTGTTTACCAAGTTTCTGACAGCTTGAGTTTCCCCATCTTTCAAACGAGAACGATAACAGTACACGCCTCCTAAGAATGTTGTGGGTGCAGTGTAGAGCGCTGGCATAGTGTGTTAAAAAGTAGCCTCCATCAGAACTAACCCCTGTTACTTTGGGACAACAGTTCACAAGCAGCGTGAATGGGTCCCACTGTTCTCAGGCTCCTCTGAGTTCGTTTTATGTTATTCTGACCACAACAGCTGCCAGCTACCCAATAATTGGGAGATATGAAGAATTACTGTCTAATGGGTGAAAAAGACGCGAAGGACCATGCACTCAGGGTAAAGCAGAGGTATGAGCTGGAAGGCCTTGAGAGTACTGAGGATTGTGTGACTTTGCATTTGGGGCGGGGATGGGACGGTTTAAGAATAAGGAGGAGATAACCAAGGAAGATTTGCCTTTTCTTTTTTTCTTATGCTATTCTGTTTTTTCCCCTTTCTATTGACTGTTTAGAACTAAGAATTAAGAATTACCATTTATAGATGAGGAAAAAGGCCTAGACATACGCGTTTTGGTGAAGGTCATGGTTACCTGTGGAACTGAAAATCACCTTTTGTTTTCTCCTCTATTTCGCTGCCTGTGCTCTTATTAAACCTCTAGGAATACATTAGTTTCGGTCAAATGATTCGAGACAATTCCTTACTTGATGCATTTTGGAATTGTGTTTGAAATGTGAATCAAGCAATGGACTTACATGTAATTAAAATAAATCTGAAGTTATAATGCAAGTGTTTGGTTTTTACCTCTTGATTACTAATCATTGTTCGATTCTAACAAAATGTTTACAACATGATGTTTCATGTTGTTCCTGTATACTGGGTACTCTGCTAGGTGCTGTGTATATTGTGATTCAACAGATGAGTGCAATCTTTGCTTTATGTAGATTAAATAAAAATAAAATTATTTCTATGGTTTTATATGATTATCAGTTTTATAGTTCTTGATTCTGCACCATATTTGAAGTGACATATGTGAGAAGACATTTAATGCTCTTGATTTTGCACAGAATTAAATGGAATATTTTGATGCTGAATTGGCTGATATGTTATCAACTTTCTGTAAACTTTGTTAACAAAAAGATGAATGCTTCCTGTGATGAAGGTCTGTATCTTATCCACAACTCTTTAGATTTTGAGAAATTTTCTCAGTAGTCTTATCACTATACTATTTTATGTTGATTATCCATTTATAATTTCAGGATCTCTTCATGTTCTTTATCTCTACACCCTGCCTCTTTAGACACAGTCTTCAACTATGCATTTTGAGAATTGTATTCTAAGTAATGAATACACGTTCTCTTACGGGAATTGAACACACGATTAAGTGCAGCAGTCCCCCTTATCTGCAGTGTTACTTTCCTCAGTACTGATGCTCAACCAAGGTTCAAAAATATTAAACAGAAATTTCCCAAAATAAACCATTACTAAGTTTTAAATTATGAGCTGTTCTGAGTAGCATGAAGAAAGCTCGCACTCTCTCGCGCCAGGTGAACTGCCTGCCTGTTACTCACTTAGCAGCTCTCTGTGTTTTCAGGTGGGCTCACGGTAGGTACCGTATGGCAGTGCCTGTGCTGCAGTCACCCTTATTTTACTTAAGAATGTCCCCAAAGCTCAAGATCAGCGATGCTGCCAAACTGAATGTGCTAAAGAGAAGGCAGAACATGTGTTCTTTAAGTGTAAAGATGTAAATTCTGGATGCAGAAATGAAGGGGAAAAAAACATATGCTGAGATTAACTGATACCTGTGGTAAGAACAAATCTATCTGTGAAAATGTGAAGAAGAAAAAAGAAATTAGTGCTAGCTTTACTGTTGTACCTCAAACTGCAAACATTTTGGCCATGGTGCGTGATGAGTGCCTTGCTTCAAATGGAAAAGACGTTACATTTGTGAGTGGAAGACACAAACGTAAAACGTGTTCTGATTGATGGCAGTGTGTTGCACTAGTAAGCATTGAGCCTATAGGGACTTCAGCAAGGGATCTCTTGACACAAGGGACAGCAAGCCATTTGCTCCAAGTAGGGGGATGATCAAAATAAGATATTTTGAGAAAGAAGCCACATTCACATAACTTTATTACAGTATATTATTGTAATTGTTCTATCTTTTAGTTATTGTTAATCTCTTAATGTTCCTAATGTATACATTAAACTTTATCATAGTTATGTATGTGAAAAAAATCATTTAGGAAACTAAGGCTGTATTGGTTAACTGCCCAGAATTGCATAGCTATTTTTAAAAATATTTTTTTTATTTATTTTTAGCGGGAGGGGAAGGGAGGGACAAAGAGAGAGAAACATCCATGTGTGGTTGCTTCTCACATGCCCCCTACCAGGGACCTGGCCCAAAACCAGGGCATGTGCCCCAACTGGGAATAAAACTGGAGACCCTTTGCTTCACAGTCCAGTGCTCAATCCACTGAGCTATACCAGTCAGGGCTGCATAGGTATCAAAAGACAGAACAAGAGCTTGGATTTGGAAGAGCCTGACTCTTCAGTTTATGTTCTTAATTGCCATATAGGTTTGCAAGATGCAAACTAAAATCAGCTTTGATTTTGTTCAATATTTTTATAAATAGAGCTAAATTTCCAGTTTTCTGTCATTTCATCTTTTGAAATGTCTCACTCATCTGTTACTGAATACGATTTCATGTAGCTGGAAGCCATAATGGGTAATTTCCTACAATTGTCATTTTACCCCCTCCCTCTTTAATTCCTGCAATAGCTGATGAGCGAGGCTATTCAATATTCAGTGTTGCCTGGGGGAAGGATTTTCTTCCTTCCGGTCAGGCAGTATTGTTTTTAGATAAGTGGGTTGGTTTTGGGTATGATGACACTGATTTCAAATTTGAGCTCTCTTAGTTCTTAACCATTTGGTGAGACTCTTACCCTATCTGTGCCTCAGTTTCCTTACTTATAAAATAAAGAAAATAATTCCTATCTCACAGGGTTGTTTGGTACCAGAAATGTAAGAACTGTGTTTTTACTTCTTCAAATATTAAACCATGGAATGCCATTTTAATTTTATTGAATTTGTTATTGTTGGCGAATTGATTTTAAGTGGTAGAGTTTTAGAGAGCTTCAGAGAAGCCTATTATGGTCAACAATATTCATTCCTTTAATTTTCATGACAGTTTATTTTTATCAGTCTGTAATAATTCAGGGAATCTATAAAGCAAACCCACAGATTTCTGGACGTTGAAATCAAGTACATGATGCATAAAAATGTTGATACAAATATTGCCCGAAGCAATGGGAGGAACTCTAAGTCCCAGTGGACTCACATATTGATTAAAGAGCTCCATTATGTAGCATTCAGATGAGTTTTAGGGCTGTGGCAATGAAATAAAAGCTTCCGAGAAATAGTAGGTTCCCATCAAAAGATGATTTAATGTTTGGATTCAAATATGCTGTCTGCCTACTTGTGTTCCCTAAAATATACACACTACTGAAATTCTAAAGGAGATCTTAAAATTTGGGTTAAATACAAAACCAAAAAATTGAAATACAAAAGCTTCAAGTTAGCGAAAGCGTACAATTATGGACACTAAAATTGGTCAGGCCTTTTATAAAATGTTTATGAAAATATAGTCTATTTTCAAAGTATCTAATTTGGTTATAATTTCAACCATGAGTACAAAGAAAATGCAATTAGGGCGTTCCAGTGCCTCAGTAGTTACATGTGGGGTTTATCCACCTAATTAAACCCTCTTCCCTCTGCCCCACCCAGTGGCTCCACGGCTTCCACCAGCAGCATAAGAAGCATCAAGACTGTACTTGACTCCCCACGAAGTTGTGAGCATTCCTATATCTGAGCCTGCTATGGTCTGCAATGTCATGTTTGAAGAAGAAAGTTGTTAATCACATTCTTTCTTTAGTTCCCCCAAGCTAGAAACTTATTTGTAGTTGCAAGCAGTCACTCAGGGGGAAAAAAAAAAGCTCACCCTGCTTTATTTCGTAGTTACTTTACATTAAGGGATGGCTCTAATCTTGAATTGCCAGAAAAGTCATCTTTAAAGACAAAGAAATGGGAGTCTGTAAAATAAAAACAGGCTGTTTCAAAAAGGAACTGCTCAACATCCACCCCACTGCAGTCAGAGAAGACCCTGCAGATGGGCCCCAGGGCAGGGTCTGCAAACAAGGCTTGTCCCAGTAGGGCGTTTAGCCCGAAGAGAAAATAACTGACGGCCAGGCGGAATAGTTTATTGGGTTGGCCAAAAAGTTCCTTTGTTTTTTTCTGTAAGATGGCTCTAGTAGCGCTTAGTTGTCTTTAGCTTCATTCGAAACACTTGTATTAGATTGTATTGTGACAGCTGTCGTATCAGCGTGCGTTAAAAGAAACCAAAGTTGGTGAATTTTTGTCTAGCCATTTTAATATTGAAGATGGAAGAAAAATAAACATTTTCAGCATATTATGCTTCAATTATTTCCAGAAAGGTAAAAATGCAGCTGAAACACACACACACACACACACACACACACACACACACACACACACACAGATTTGTGCAGTGTATGGAAAAGGTGCTGTGACTGACTGAACGTCTCAAAAGTGGTTTGTGAAGTTTTGTGCTGATAGTTTCTCACTGGATTATGCTCCACAGTCGGGTAGACCCAGCTGAAGTTGATAGTGATCAAATCGAGACATTAATTGAGAAAAGTCAATGTTATACTGCAGAGGAGATAGCCAACATACTCAAAATATCCAAATCCATAAAGTTATTGGTGAAAATGAAAAATGTGTTTTTTTATGGAAAAAAATGCATGGACTTTTTTGCCAACCCAGTACAGCTGTGATTATTTAACTATTTGTTCGTTATTCTCCCTTTGTTGCTCCATGAGGACATGAACCATGTCTCATTCCATGTGTCTTACTCATCACTGTATCAGCCAGAAGCAAGCACAGGGCTTGATGTGTGAATATTCATCAACCGAAGGCTAGTTGAATCTCTCCTTCAGTGTTCTGCTCTCTCATAGCTTCTTTTGTGATTGTCTTATCTTGCCAACCAGATCACAGCCATCTGATACAGAGACCCTATCTTACATTCCTCCAAACTCTTTCCCAGCGATGTTCCATTCAAATCAGTGTCAATAGCTATAGGATAGTTATGTACGAATTTGAGAAAGTAAAGGAAAACATAGGGAAGCAAGAGTGCTCGTAAAGGAGTTGTGATGATTTCTGCACAGCACATCTTTAAGTATACATTGAACTGTATGAAATTTCCAAATTTGACCATATTTGTCCTATAAATTTCACATTAATTTTACACAGTTACATCTAATTATTGGAGAGTAATAAAGGTTGAGAAACTAAGAAAAATTCTTGGCATTTTATGTGGGGGAATAAGTTGAAATCATAGCTCAGCTACTCACTAACTTAGTAATTTGCACAAGCTTCTAATTCTTGTTGGATCTCAGTTTCCTCAGTTGTGAAATGGACATCCTGCCCATTTTGGAGGGTTATTGTGGAGATTAGGTGAGCCAAGAATTAAGTCTCTAACCTGTTACAGAAAAAAGTAGCTCCCAATCATCTTGTGTGTATATTAACATCTCCTTGTCTCAATCTGCTTATCTCCAAAACAGACAGGAATTAAGTATGGCTCAGAGTTCATGTTCATAATTACTGTACTATACTATAGTTTTTTTTAGTGTAGGCTTTAAATTCAACTTGTATAAAAAATTAATAGTCCTTCAGACACCAAGAGGTGGAGTTAGTGTAGGAGATAGAAAAGAATTGTGTGTAGGCATGTGTGTGCATGCGTGCGTGCGTGTGTGTGTGTGTGTAAAGAGGGTGACCACAGATGTCCATGTCTGCTTGGGTTATCTGGTTTTCTTCTTCACGGATGAGTGAGTGACTAGTAGGTGTCACACTTCATAAATCTTTGTGTGCCTGGCCTTCATTTGGTGGGAGCCTGAGGTGTTTATTTCTGAGTCAGAGTTTGCAAGCCTACACATACTATACAGGTTTAGCTGTTTGAATAAAGATAGTTTACGCCACAGAATATGTATCATTTTCTTTACATTTAGGGATCTTCCTTTTAATTACGTTAACCAACTAATTTCAGTTTTAACACTGGCACTGTTCTAAGGACTTTACATATATTAATCCATTTAATTATTATAACAACCTCATACAATAGATGTTATTCCTCTTCTTCTTTTTTTTTCAGATAAGAAAACTGAGGCACAGAAGGCAGAGGGCTTTAGTAACTTGCCTAAGGCCACAGAGCAGGTGAGGGGCGGAGCCAGGATTTTCAAGGAGACAAGTTCTAGAGATCATGCTCTCACTCTCCGTGCTATTCTAAATCCCACTGGTTTATGAATTTTATACATTACAGCTGAAAACCTATGATCTAGCAGATGTATTGTAGGCCAAAGTGGTTACCGATTATTATGGAATGCTCCTGGAGGATGCCCTGACATCGATAACTCTTTAACAGCCTCTAATTGCACCATTAAAGTTTCATCTATTTGTTATCACAGGTTCCCTTCTTTAAGTTGCTCTTAGTGGGTGAGCACAAAAAGCTGGGCATGGGGAAGGGAGGAGGAGAGAAACAAACCCTGGAGTATTGGAGAAGAGATGGGGGATGTGGCCAGGATTTGGTGCCCCTGTAAGAGGAAGGTGTGGGGGAAAGAAAGAAGCGTTTCTGTTAAACTGTTGCAACAGTGAGGTTGTTACTATGAGTCCCAGTTTGTGAATGAGGAAACTGAACATCAGAGGTTAAGGACTTGCCCGTGGTCACATAGTTGGTAAACAGCAGAGCATGGGTCAGAAACTGTGTTTAAATTATCCCGGATTTAAGTGCTGTTTCTTCCATTAACCTGGATACCTTTTAGGGACTGGGAGAAGAACGGAAGGATATGTATCCCGGGTCCTGAAAAGGGAAATAGGAGAGGATGGAGAAAAAAAAAAAAGTAGTCCTCTTTCTAATTTTATGTTTGCCCCACTACTTGACTTTTTATTTCTATTCCTTTATTATGAATTCACATTAACTTGTTATCCCCTATATTCTGCTTTACTTGACTGGTTGTGATGTACAAAGCGCTGTGCTCGCTGCTGTGTAGGTCTGTAGTTGGCAGTGTGGAGTAGGGGTGGGGTGCAAAGATACATGCTTCAAGAAGCTTGTGACCTGGTAGAAAAATAATACACACATTTCTCCTGGATAAAGCTCAGATTTCTGAGCCTGGCACGCTGGACCATAATGGTGTTTCTTATCGTGCTCACAACTCCGTCCTCCTCACCTTGACCTCAGTTGAGAACACACAGCTACTCACCATGTGTGCTTCTGCCTTGGTGTTCTTGGCAAGTATAGTTTTCTGGAATGTGTCTCTCATTTGGGGTATTCCCTTACCTCCGAATATAGCAGCTGATAGAGTAGCAGCTACAGAGCAGTCACATGACCTACACTTTGCTAATCAGATGCTCATGTTTAGTTCTTTGAAATGACAGAAAGGAAGACCCTAATTCCTTCACTATGGTGGTAGGGGGACTATAACAGGGAGTGTGCCCAGGTTTGCAGCGACAGCAGCGACACTACGTGGATTGGCACAGTGTCCTGGCTATACCATTCCTGCAGTAAGATGGTTATTGTTCTTCCTGTCCCTGGGCCCTTTGGAATTATTTTGATTTCTGTCTCTTTCCTAAGCCTGGCGCTCCTGTGAAAAGGTTGAATCTCTGAGCCCTGATAGTCTTTCACTAAGTCCCTCTTGTTGCTGCACCCCAAAATAGTTAATTGTCCAGTCTGCCCTCCAACTGTGAAATCTTCTCAAGCTTTTTTCTGGTGTCCTTGATATGAATTAAATATTCTTTTGTGAAATGTGTCAGTTACTACATGAGATATATTTAAAAATACAAATAAGTAATTCCAAATAATAGTATTCTATAAGAGTATAGTATAGTACAGTGCAGTATAGTATATATTAGATCCTTTACTAAAACAAAGAAGAGATCTATTAAGGACTTAGGAAAGTTTATTTTAAGTATATAAGTGATTTTCTTGGGTATTCTATCATTTCTCTCTTTTTCTCCTTTTTTCCCTCTTTTCTCTCCTCATTCATTCGTTTATTCACCAAATATCACTGAGCATCCTTATTGTTCATTGGCAGGCATTGTTGAAAGGTCTGGAGATGCAATAGTGACCAAGAAAAATGCGGAGTTTTCTCTTGTATTATTATTATTATTGATTATTGTATCATTTTCCATATAAACGACTATAAATCTACTTTCCCCCACCCCGTATATCTGCTATTGGCTGAGTTGTTTCTGCTTCCAAATTCAAGTTGGTTCTGCCCCCAGATTCATGTTGAACCTCAAGTATGTCATGATGTGACTGTATTTGGAGAGAGGGCCTTTAAAAAATTAAGTTTAAATGAGGTTGTTAAGTGGTTCCTAATCCAATATGAAGGGGAAATTTGGGTACACAAAGAAGCAGCAGGGGCACCCACACCCAAAGGGAGGACCATATGAGAACAGAGAGAAAAAATGGCCAATAGTGAGCCAAGGGGAGAGGCCTCAGGAGAAACTGAACTGAATTGAACTGAAATTGCTGACACCTTGATCTTGAACTTCTAGCCTCCAGAACTGTGAAAAATTATCCCTGGCTGGTGTAGCTCAGTGGATTGAGCATGGGCCTGGGAATCGTGTGTCCCCTCCTGGGAACTATCATGCAACCCAGGCATGTGCCCTAACTGGGAATCAAACCAAAGGATCGAGGTTCGATTCCCAGTCAGGGCATATGCCTGGGTTGCATGATAGTTCCCAGCAGGGGACACATGAGATGCAACCATACATCGATATTTCTCTCCATCTCTCCTTCCCTTCCCCTCTAAAGATAAATAAATAAAAATCTTTAAAAAAATTTATAAAAAAATAAAAAGAAAGAAAAATTAAATTTCTGTTAAGCCACCCAGTCAGTGATATTTTGTTACAGAAGCCCTGGCCAACAAATACATTGTCATCTATATATTTGACATATCATACAATTTCCCATACTTCTTACCCTCTGTTTCTAACCTTGAACTTATCTCTCAAATCTGATTCACTCTGTATTTCCTCTGTTAGTATTCTTGGCTTCTTTCCTTAGCTGCAAATGGCCTCTTTCCTTTTGCATTAGTCTTGCTTTTAGCCTCCACAAGTACGAAACAAACAGATGCTGTAAATGGATGCTGGTACTTTTCCCTGAGACTTCCTTTTTTTTTTTTTTTTTGCATTTTTTTAATATATTTTATTGATTATGCTATTACAGTTGTCTTATTTCTCCCCCATCATTCCCCCCACCCTGCACACCCTCTCCCACCCACATTCCCCCCTTTAGTTCATGTCCATGTGTCATAAGTTCTTTAGCTTCTACATTTCCCACACTATGCTTGCCCTCCCCTGTCTATTTTCTACCCACCGTCTATGCTACTCATTCTCTGTACCTTTTCCCCCTCTCTCCTCCTCCCATGCCACTGTTGCTAACCCTCCATATGATCTCCATCTCTGTGGTTCTGTTCCTGTTCTAGCTGTTTGCTTAGTTTACTTTTGTTTTAGGTGTGGTTCTTAATAGCTGTGAGTTTGCTGTCTTTTCACTGTCATATTTTTATCTTCTTTTTCTTAGATAAGTCCCTTTAACATTTCATATAATAAGGGCTTGGTGATGATGAACTCCTTGAACTTGACCTTATCTGAGAAGCGCTTTATCTGTCCTTCCATTCTAAATGACAGCTTTGCTGGATAGAGCAATTTTGGATGTAGGTCCCTGCTTTTCAAGATTTCTAATATTTCTTTCCAGCCCCTTCTTGCCTGTAAGGTCTCTTTTGAGAAATCAGTTGATAGTCTGATGGGAACCTCCCTGAAACTTCTTTTACAGGGCTGGTGCAACCACCAAATCCCATTCTTTCCATTCTCAACCCAAATCCTGTTGTTGAATTCAGCCAAATCCCAACAGCTATATCTTTTAAAGTTCTCATTAACTAATATCCCACCAAGACATAGGGCTACAAACTTCCTTCCCTATGGCATTGGAAATAAGCAGCAAGTCATGCAAGAGCTAGAATACAGGTTCCCAGTCTTTGGTGGCTCCTCAGCACAATAGGACCAGCCTCAGCCTCAGGAGAAGGACTGTTTGTCTGGGACAACTTCATGCTTGCTCCACAACAAAAATATCTCCTTTATTTTTATTTTCCTTACACAGTTATTGTGTTACCTGGAGCAAAGCTGTGTGTGGTTAGGAGACATGCCACCTTTGGCCAAGAGCTGTCTTTACATAAATTGTTACACATAGGGCTTTGCTTTAACTAGAGGAACAAAGATTCTTTCTTTCTTTCTCTCTCTCTCTTCTTCCTTCCTTTTCCTCTCTCCCTCCCTCCCTCCCTCCCTCCCTCCCTCCCTCCCTTCCTTCCTTCCTTCCTTCCTTCCCTCCTTCTTTCTCTTTCTCTCTTTCTCTTTTTTCTTTCTTTCTTTCTTTCTTTCTTTCTTTCTTTCTTTCTTTCTTTCTTTCTTTCTTTCTTTCTTTCTTTCTTTTTGAAAGCGATGCCAAGGCAATGGAAAGAGTAGAGGCAATTGATGAGGTTTGCTGCCCACCAAACCCCTTGGTCACATGGGAACCTCTGGGCAGGAGAGGAGTTAGGACCTGAGCGTGATGAAGCCTAGTCAGGAGCGACCTAGTAAGAGTCTAGGAACGGGCATGGCCACTATTAAGTCTCAGTTTCCCTGAAGTTGAGGAGGGGTCATGTCCATCTCTTCCTAAAAATACCCTGCTTTGACCTCGTGGGACAGCAGTAGCTTCATCACCACTGGGTGTGTGTATTACCACTGGCATACTGAGGTTCCTCCAAGCAGCTGTAGCAGTTTGTTGGCTGCAGTGGAGCTGAGAGAATGCATTTTGAGTATCTGTTACAGGTTCTCTTTAAAGATCTCTAGAAATGATATGGGGAGATTGTTTGCTGGGTAAGAGAGTGTGGGACACTTTGGAAGTACTGCCTGGGACAATATTAATGTAGGAATCTTTCATTTTGCCTCATATTTCCACATAGAGTGACCTCTACAGAGATTCTATTTTCAAATAAGGGCACATTCACAGGTTCAGGCTTAGCACCTGGACATGTCTTTGGGGGCTGAGGACACTGTTCAACCCACTAACTGCCCTACAGAAGTATTCCTTCACTTGAAAATCTCTGTACTTTCTCCTCATCTCAATCAGGCAAGAAGATTTTGTCCAGCTTTATTTTCTGAAGTTGTATTATCAAAACTTTAGTGTTTTTTGCTTTCGAAATCAAAATCATATTTGCTTGAGTTTTTAAAAATACACTCTCCCTTTACTCACTTCCATCCCTATTGGGTAGAAAGCTCCAAAATGTCTGCCCATTACACTGTGTTACTTACCAAGAAACTTACTAAGAAACACAGCCTCTTGGCAACTCACTGCACAGGCTGAGATTGGTTGAACTACATCTCTTTATTCCTGAGCACCATTAAGACGACATTTTTTTTCATCCCCCTTCGCAGTTTGGTGAGGTCATACCACTGAATTCTGCCCAAAGAGATGTGACAGACCTGCTGCTCATCACTGGCTGCTGGCCCATTAAGCCCCCTCATGAGATCACACACCCACTGCTCTCCGCCCACTCCCCAGCCCACCCCAGTGGGCACACCCACATCCGGGGCGAACTTGAAAGCCGTGTTCTGATTACGGTGAATTGCCCATCAGTTTGGGTCCCTTAATGGTTAGATAAAATAGAGTGCTCCACCACTCATCAGGAACACTATTTTGGAATCTGTTGGAGTAAGAAATAGGCTTCTCTTCCACCCAGAATTAAATCACTGAGATTCTGAGGACTGTCAGAGGAGTAAACATTCTATTAATTAATACAGCCAACTAAGGCTATAAGTAATCTATTCAATTAGATTCTTCCTAATTAGGAAGGTGGACATCCGGAGACACAGAAAGGAGTGGGGGAGCACATTCCATGAGAAGTAAAAGAGAAAATTCAAGCATTTCCAAGTGACACATTACACACCAACAAAAGAACCCCTACCTCCCCCTTACCTCCTCTCCTGTTATTCACACCTTTCTCACTATGTTGCCTTCACGCTGGTCTCTTTCCTGGACTTGAATACATCTTCAGTTCTTTGTAAGTAACTTGTCCTTATCATTCAGGCCTCAGCTTAAACATTGTCTTCCCAAAGAAGTCTTCCTAGATGTCTCTATGTAAACTACATGTCAAATAACCTCTCTCATGCCTCCAACCCAGTAATTCTGATCACATCACCCTGTCATTGTTCCTGTAACCCTTTAACATGATCATTTAAATTTTTTGACCTGTTTCTTTTAATCTCTTTCCCAGACACTAGAGGGTTTATTAGAATAGGGATTTCCTTACTACCCACTTGCTAGCTGATGTTTCTGGCTTTTAGAGGTAAAGAGATAAGAAAGGAAGTAGAAGTAAGGAAAGGCACTGTCTTAGCTTGGGCTGCTATTTAAAAATACCATAGACAGCCCTGGCTGGTGTAGCTCAGTGGATTGAGCGCGGGCCTGCGAACCAAAGGATCCAGGTTCGATTCCCAGCCAGGGCACATGCCTGGGTTGCAGGCCAGTTCCCAGCAGGGGACACACAAGAGGCAACCATACACTGATATTTCTCTCCCTCTCTCTCTTTCCTACCCTTCTCCTCTAAAGATAAATAAATAAAAATAAATAAAAATAAAAATAAATAAAATATTAAAAAAAATAACATAGACAGGTGGCTTAAAAACAGACATGTATTTCTCACAGCTTGGGGACTGGGAAGTCCAGCATGAAGGTGCCAGGCCTTTCAGTTCTTGGTGAGGGCTCTCCTCCCAACTGTAGGTAGCTGCATCCTCACTGTGTCCTCATATAGCCTTTTATCAGTGTGTGCAGCGGAGAGAGGGAGAGTAAAGAGAGGAAGAGAGAGAGAGATCCTCCTCTTCTTATAAGGGCACTAATCCCATCTTGAGGGTTCTACCCTCATGGCGTAACTAAAACTAATTAACCTCTCAAAGGCCTCACCTTCCGAGATATAGTCACTCTGAGGATTAGGGCTTCAATACATGAATTTTGGAGGACATGAACATTTAGCCCATAACAGGCATGAGAGGCATTGATGAGCATCTCTCTACTGAAACTCCCTGGACCTGGGTAGATGCTTTCTTATTCCAACTGGTTGCTTATAACTCATTTCTTTAGCCCCCAGGAATCTATTGGCCAGATCCAGCTTTTTGCATGGAGGGCTCCTCTGCCCTTTTAGACAGCTTTGTTAGCCAGAACCTGGTTAACTCGTTACTGCCCATTGAACCTGAGTGGTTTACATCTGGATCATGGGGAATCCTTACCATTTTCCTTGCTTCAACAAAGTCTGAGAGTCCAAACCTATCCCAATTTGCTTTGCTACCAGGCCACAATGGCATTCTTGGACACACAAATCAGTTACTGCTCCTCAAGTCTTCTTATCGCAGAAACACATTTTAAGTCTTGTGAGTGGTCCTATGAGAACTCCCTTGCCCCGAAAAGCTTCAAGTAAAGGTTTATCTGGGGTGAAGTGAAGTGAGAGCTCACATTACAGGAACAGCTTTTTACATATTCTTCCACATATTTGCCAATCCTTCTGTATTCTCAATTTGATTGAGACATTCAAAAGTCAGTTAAAATTTCATATCTATTTTATTTTAGAATCCTGGTTAAGTCACAGATACACTTACCCAAAGAGAGTCAGTGAATGTGAGAGAGAAAAAGAAAAGTATGCTAAAAACTTTGGAAGAGATCAAAATAAAAATAGAGGGATAACTAAGGAGGGAGGAAAGACAGGAGAGAGGAAAGAGGGGGAGAGAAAGGGACAGATAAAGACAGAGAGAGGGAGTGAGAAAGAGAGAAATGTGCTAAAAATACTAAAGGTATTTATGTAGACATGCTACAGAAGATTAACTTTTTCTCTTTATATGTCTTACATTTGCCAAATATTCTATACCAATTTTTAAAACAAACTTTTTATTTTATAATAGCTTTAGATTTACAGAAATATTATAAAGATATAGTAAGGAGAGTTCCATATATCCACAATTTCACCTATTATTAATATCTTACATTAGTATATTACATTTGTTACATAAATGAACATAAACTGATACATTGTCATTAACTAAAGATCATACTTGTTTAAATTTCTCTACTTTTTACCTAATGCCTTATTTCTGTTCCAAGATTGCACCCAGAATACCATATCACCTTTAGTAGGTCATGTTCCTATAGGCTCTCTCTGGCTGTGGTAGTTTCTCATTCTTTCCTTACATCCAACGACTTTGAGAGTTTTGAGGGGTAGTGGGCAAGTATTTATTAGAATGCTACTCAATTGGGATTTGTCTGATGTTCTTCTTTGATTAGATTGGGATAATATGCTTTGAGGAGGAAGACCAGAGAGGTAAAATGTCATTTTCATCCCATCATTTCAAGGGTAAGTACTATTAATACGATTTATCACTTTTGATGTTACCCTTGATAACCTGCATGAGAGTGTTTGATAGGTTGATTTACTATAAATTTACTCTTTTTGCCTCCTTTTCACACTGTATTTTTTAGAAAGAGGTCACCACGCACAGCCCACACTTAAGGAGTGGGGAGTTATGCTCCACCTCCTTGAGGACAGACTATGTAAGTTATTTAAAATCCTTCTGCATGAGAGATCTGCCTCTTGTCCACATTTATTTACTTACTTGTTTCCTTATATCAGTGTGGACCCTGGTATTTATTTTATACTTTTGGTTATACGATGCATTTCATCCTCAGAAAAAAGAAACATTGTAAAAAACTAAATAAATGGAAAATATTTTTAATTTTGCATTGAATTGAAATGCATTAACAGGTCCAGAAGAACTTCAAATTAGCTTATTCACCTTAATTTAATTTAACCTTAATTTAATTTAACTTAAAATTAATTTTTCAAGTAACATAACCACACTAAAGAGAATAAAAGAGCTAACCAAATATCTCTCAAAAATATTTTTAAAACCAAATAACTCTTAAGCTACACCCTTATTCTAAAGACAAAAAGAACTATGAACTAATTTTGAACTCTGCTTGGTAGGTTTGCATTTCAGAGTAGCATGGGTAGAGAAATTCTGAAACTACTTTCTGTGTACGACAGGATTGAGTGAATGAGTAAAGACAGTGGTGACATTCAGAGTCAGGATTTTCACTGTTAGAGAAGAGAGATACAAAAATGGAATAGAGGAAGTCCAGAAAGAACCTTGTCGTGTTAGACTGAAATTTTCCGGAGGTGAGACAGGAAAAGTACAAGATGGTCTTAGAACATTTTATGGTGCTGCAAGGTAAGGGAGTGCTTAAAAAACAATGGGGGCGTGTCAAAAGGACTGAGGGGCCAGCCCGAAGGGATTTCACGTGACCACATCTAGCGGCACTGAAACGTCAAAATGAAAAAAATAATGGTAGTGGCTTATAACCAATTAATTAAAAGGAAAATCCTTGTGCCCATGTTGCTAATAAGTAAATTGGGAAGAAAAGAAAGTTTAAAAAATAGAAGGCCAGCCGTTAAAAGTAGAAGCAACGATGGTTCGAAAGTCACCATCTTGTGCTTCAGGCGTGAAAAATCAAAGATGACACCACTCTAGTTTAAATTTTGATGAGGTATGGGGTGTGTACGTTATCTCAAAGCATGTTCCCAGAACTAACTCATTAGTCGCCACAAATGGGACATCTGATGGGATTTACTGAGTTTCTGGCTTTACTTCGTTAGTATTCCAGACAAAAATGTATAACCAGAACTGAATTATAAGGAAAACCCCCACAAACTGTTGAGAGACATTCACAAAATAATTGGCTTATTGTTTTGAAAAAAGTGCTGGTAAATACACAGCACAACAGGTGCTCGCATACATCACTCATATGTGTGTATATTGATGAATGGATGGACAGATAGAAAAATAGCAATATATCATTTAACTTGAAAAAATATCAGCAGTTCTTTAAACCTACCCTAATAAGAGATGTTTTTACTATTCTGGCATATTTTTGGACACTTTGATTTTTTTCAAAATAAAAGCTAAAAATATTTTTTTCCCTCTAACCATAAGATTGGTATGTTGCACCCTGGCCAGTGTGGCTCAGTTGGTTGGAGCACTGTCCTGTATACCCAAAGGTTGCAGGTTTGACCGCTGGTCCGGGTGCGTATGGGAGGCAACCAATTGATGTTTCTCTCTTACATCGATGTTTCTCCCTCTCTCTAAAATCATAAACATATTTTTTTAAAAAAGATTGATATGATACCCATTTAGAAAGTATGGAAAATTTAAAAAGAAAATTTAAAGTATCTATAATCCTGCTATGTAATCTAACCACCACTGATAAAGGAACTTTTAAAAATATTTTGGGAACGTACTGTATAGATAATTTTATTTGCTTTTTTCTTTAAAAAAATTACCAAAATAGCATGATGTTATCAAATGTTATTTAATAGCCTTGGCTGGTATGGCTTGAGTGCCAACCTGCAAACCAAAGGGTTGCCAATTTGGTTCCCAGTCAGGGCATATGTCTGGGTTGCACGGGCCAGGTCCCCAGCTGGGGGTACATGAAAGGCAACCACACACTGATGTTTTTCTCCCTCTCTTTCTCTCTCCCGCCCCCTCTCTCTAGAAATAAATAAATAAATAAATTTTAAAAACCTAATTTTAAAAATGTTATTTAGTAATTTTTAAAGACCTAAGTTTTAATATAAGCATAATATTTTTGAAATGATATGAAAGCTATAGTTTACCTTTCCTTTACATTAAGTTTATTTATGCTTTTTTACTATCATATTGCTCTAGCAAATGTTACTGTACATTTATATTTTACATATCTCTTATGATTTTCTTAAGGTAAATTAAAAGAAATTAAAAAATATCTACCTACTTACCTACCTACAAAAATGCATTTCCACGTTACTTTCTGGAAGATATTTTTTAACCAGTTATTACTTCTACAGTGGTGTATGAGTGCCTATTTTGCTATATACTTACTAGCACTGAACACTATAATTTGGTTTTTGTTTTACATTGCATTGCCAAATTACTATTATAGATGAAAATTTTTTCCTTGACTTTGTCATGCTACTTCTGTGAGTTCTATTTTTATGCTTTCCTGACTTTTCTATTGAGATGTTAGAGTTTTTATCATTTGCTTTATGTAATATACAGCCATATTTAGGTTGATATAAAATTATATGTTTAAAGGTATAAAGCTAGAGATGAAAATAGAAATAGAGGGATAAGTACAGAGGGATGGATGAAGGAAGGGAGGAGAGAGACGGAGGGAAAGAGAGGACAGCAATGATATATAACATACACACCACAGAAATTATACATGTGCTATATATATTATATAGATATAATATAGATGTATGTTTTTCATCACTTTAAGATTCCTGAGAAAGAGCTTGTCTTTTCTGGTTGATCTTTATTAAAATTATCCTGATGGTAATATATTTTGTTAGGTTAAAATAATGTGTTCCCTTCTTTTAAAAAAGTATATATATTCTATCTAGAGAGACTTTCTAGAGTGCATGTAGTGTATTATTTCAACTTGACTGTCCCTTTGCTCCCTCTAGTGAGAAAAATCTATGTATGTACATGTAAAATTTCTGCCTTCTATTTCAGTAGTTAGTGCCCTCTGGTGTTTGCACAGAAGGGTTGACTTCTGCTTATTAGAATTCCTTGGCACTGAATGAATTGTATCTATACAGATTGAGATAATGATTGAATATATTCAAATTTCAGAATATAAAAATAAGTGGCAGTCTATAGAAATAAAAATAAGTGTATACTGGCAGTCTTATAAAATAGTGGCAGTGTGTAGTTATTTTGGCAGACTATGGTTGTTTTGGCAGTCTATAGTTATTTTATTTCTATAGAAATAAAAATAAGTGGCAGTCTTCAGGGAAAAAATAAGTGGCAGTCCATAGTTATTTTGGGAGAGTTCTGACATTTAAAAAATATCTGGTGTTTCCATCTCACAAATAAAAATAAAAATTGCCCGAGAAACTTAGATACCAGTGGCTCTCCTTTATGAAGTCACAAAATGATATATTCACATTCAACCTATGAAGTCCAGTTTTTGATAATATAGAAAAATAATGGGAATTACAGCAGCAAGAGGGAAAGGGAACACCTGAGGAAGAGAAAGGAGCAATTCCTCTTTGGTTTTAGAGGACTACTGTATTCTTTCCAGGGGATTTTCCTCCTCTTGAGAATTTTTCACTTTTTAATCTAACAGATTCTGTAGTAGCCATTTCTGCGGCTTGGGGTTATTTCACTCATTTCATGTGGGCTTCAATTTTCTTAAATGTGCATTGATATTCCTTAGTCCAGAAATTTTCAAACCATTTTGAGGGGGAAGAGGAAGAGTAGGCACTTGTTTGAACAAAATATTCCATGGCAGTCTAATGTAAAATGCAGGGGAAACCAAAGTTAATCTGGTTCAAGTGGAGCAAAGAGCTTGGAAGGAGTGTCAGCTCCCTGCCTTTGACCTTCCCTCTTGTTGACCTCCCCGTTCACCTCTGGATCACCTCTGAGGCTTCCCAAGTTCTTGGAAGAACACGTTTGATCAATAAAGGCAGCAAAAAGGAAATTTACAAAATGCCTCCTCCCCGCAAGTGGTTAAATGTTACCCTCAAATGCAGAAAGTCTGCTCTCTGTGATTTCGTATTTCAAAACCTAGTAAAATCTCTTTCATTTATTTATGTACTTAACAAACACTTAATGATAACCAGATAGTACCCCTGGGTTCTAGGGGTACAAAAAATTAACACACTCACTGTCCTTCATAAATCCTATAGGGCAGAAAAAGGAAATGATTACATAAATAAATAGAACATTGTGACCATTACACATGTAATGAGGGAAATGCAAATGTTAGCAGGAGAACGTATGGTGGGAAGATTTGGTCTAGACAGGAGTAGCAGGAAGGCTTTCTAGGGGAGGTGATGAGGGAAGCAAGACTTTAAGATAAGTTAGGAAATACCTGGGGAAAGGGCAGAAGTATTTCATGCAGAATATGGGGCAAGAAGCAGCACGGCAATTCAATTATTTGAAAATGGTCAGTGGGGCTAAACCAAGGGAAGCTAGGGGCCCGGGAGGAATGGAATTGATAGGGGTCAGGATGAACAGCCTTGTAAACTCCTCCAAGATTTTGATCTATACCTCAGGAGAAATAGAAAGGTAGTAAACTGTTTTAGGGACAGGTGGCATCAGAGCACTCTGCCTACAGCAAGGTGAATGTATTCGAGTGGGGCGAGTGAGAAGTAGAGACACGAACAGGAAGGCATGTGAGACTTGTTAATGTCTGGTAGAGAGATTATGGTGCATTGAACTTGGGTGTGGCTATGGAGACAGAAATTCTTAAGGGATAAAATTGACTGAACTTGGTCATGAATTGGATACAGTATATTGGAGAGGAAGGGATAACCCCAGATTTGTGTCTTACTTAACTGAAGGGACGAGACGTGGATTATCACGGGATAAACTTTTTTGGTGAAAGAAGGGGTGTCATGGTTGTGATTTGGATGTGTTATATCCGAAGAGTTTTTGAGACAGTTTGTCAGGCTATTACAAATTCATACTTCAAGTGCAAAGGACTATCGAGGTGGGAAGTCTAGATGCGGGAATCATCCATGCTTAGGAGCAATGGAGACATGAACATCGATGCTGGTTCCAAGAAAGAAAGTAAAAGTGATAATATAATAGGGTCTTTGATAGAACTTTCAGGAACTTCAGCATTAAAAGGCTAAATAAAGAAGGCAAAAGAATTTAAAGTGAGCAGCCATAGTGATCAGTATTTCTGGGTTTCAAAATCTTACAGCTGTGTATCAGTCAATGCCCAATCAGAAGACACAAACTAACAATATTTAATAGGGAAAATTTAGTTTAAAGAACTATTAGCTGTAACAGAATCGGAGCAATGAGGGTTTGGTGAGTAAGAAGTAAAGAGAGGTCTAAGAGCACAGAGAAAGCAGATTAAAGGAGTAGCCGGCCTCTAGTGCTGACACAGAGCAACAAGGGGTGTTGTCTCCTCAGCCCTGAGGCTGAGACCCAGACGTTGGTGAAGGCTCTGCTGCAGCTCACTGGACGGGAGAAAGCGACTGCGGTGTCTCACTAGTGGATCTTAGGGGGA
Organism: Glossophaga mutica; assembly: GCA_039655065.1. NCBI lineage: Eukaryota > Metazoa > Chordata > Mammalia > Chiroptera > Phyllostomidae > Glossophaga > Glossophaga mutica. The sequence goes on from CM077308.1 coordinate 30,903,087, forward strand.
ATTCATCCTCTAGGGGCCGGGGAATTCACAGAAAGTTATTTTTCTCGAGGCACTTAAGTGCAAAATGCCTAGGCGAGAGGATTCTGGAGGAAGCTGCTGTCCACTGGGTACTACTATGCACCGTTCACTGCCGGAGCCAGGACCTGGGGAAGCCACACCTGCTGCAGGAGCTGGATGGGGGTGATGCCCGTGTCCCACAGAAAAAGCTAGCATAGCATAATCTGGAGGGAAAAATCCCTTCCCTCATCCGTGTTTCTCCAGCGCCCTCTACTGATACAGCTTCATATTGTGTCAGCTGGCAAAGAAAAGACATTTAAAGGGCCTTGTTCCATTTTCACATAGCAGGTGATAAATTATGCATTTAGATCTGAGAAGAAATTGATAACTGGCAAAAGCTTAAAGCTATATGATAGATTATTTTACTATCTGGAAGGTTAAGGGGCTTCCCAAAGTTACACAAGGAGCTGGAACCAGGTCCCTTCCAATACTCAACTCAGTGTGTGTATGTGTGTGTGTGTCTATACACATATATGCTGTTGGATGAACTCATATATTTTTACCATGGTTTAATCCAAATGAAAATTGCTGGTCATTGGGTGTGTTTTTTCCCTTACAAATTATTTAGTTCTGAAAAAATTTTCTGTTTTTAAAGTTCAAGCAAAAAACCCAATGGCAATAAATATTTATTGGGTAGAAACTATGTACTCACAAAAACCCAGTGAAAAAATACCATACTATCCTCACTATACAAGACTTAGGGAGGTTAAATGATTTACTTAATGTCAGATAGTAAGTGGCAGGGTAGTTTGCCTGATTCTAAAACCTGGTGCTTAACTGTTATGCTAGTTGAATCAAATACTTTATTAATTACAGCCAAGAAATTCTTACCTGAGTAGAATGGGAGTGTTCCTAGGGTTAGGGGAAGAGAGATAATTATAGAGCAATTATGGAAGGGAGAGAAAACAATAAAGCAAAAGATACACCGGTGTGGGTGGGCTGCTTCCTTGCCTCTGTAGGGGGTGGGAGTGAGTGGCAGAGGGGATGTAGACCAGAGTCAGCTGAGAGCACACTGATTCCTGGCAGCTGGGCAGAAGGTGAAGGGCAGCGGCAGCTGGGGTTGGCGTAGAAGCTCAGGAAGCAGAATGCCTTTACAGTTCACTAACGCTTCTTTCACAGCTGGTTAAAAATACAGCTTTCTGCTTTCTCCCCGTCCCCTGTGTCTGAACCAATGGGTTGTGGTAAGGTGTGGGAATATGTGAGTGTGTGTTTACACACACTCCCCCTTCCAAGCTGGGTTTAGGAACCACTGAGCTAGCACAACCCTCTCATTTTGCAGATGAGAAGCTGAGGTTCCAGAGAGCAGATGTGATTTGCCCCGCCCCTCCGCCCCCGCAAAGGGACTCTGTGAAATGCATTCCCCTCCTTTGCTCCAGGGCTTCACACACAAAGATCCTGCCCTATAGGGCGTAGACTCAGCTGAGTTGCAGAGTTTCTTCTCTCCTTTTTGCCTTGCTTCTTTAGCTATGTATTATAAGTTTTATTCTTATATTTGGAAGTGGTTTGCATCATTTAAGTAAGAGCAGGGTATGAGTGTTGAGCAATGACTGTGGTGTTATAATGCCACCACAAATCACATTCTCAGTGCTGAAGGGTCCAGAAAATTTGCCAAGTTCTTCTGGGTAAATGCAGAACAGGTACAACAATTTTCATAGAGCATAATCACTTAAATGTGGTTTTATTTGTGTCCTTGGTTAGAAAATAAATTTTCAGTGATATGAATGAAACGTCATTTGAGGTTGGAAAAGGAACACTTTAATATTCTTGAATCAGCTACATTTAAACCAGCCTGCCCAGTGATGGCAGATCTTCACTGTTAGCTGGTGGGCTCCGAGGGGCTGTTTCTGAGCCTCCAGAGTGATCTGTGCATGTGTGCTTAGGGGAGGCAAACAAACTGTCTTGTGAATTTACAGAAAAAATGCACAAATATTAGTAAGCGTACTTACAGTAGAATGAGAAAAATAAAAACTACAAAATTCGACAAAAAATACAGTTCTACAAAACACTTTATAGAATGATAGAAATGAAGGTAAGTCTTAGATATATTATCATCCAGCCTCTTAATTTCACAAAAGGGGAACATGGGAGTTGAGTGTTTCCCGATAGATAACTTTGCCTTCAGAAGGGCTTTTAATCATGTAAACGTATCACACAACGTCATGTAACATATGGGCACAGAGCTGAAGTTGTAATACAAAAACCACCAAAGCAAAACCGTGAATTTAGAACTAAAAGGAACCTAAACTGTTTAAGCCCTCATCTCTAAACTGGAAAAGAGAGCACTATTGAGATGGAGGTCTCTCCAAGCCAAGGCCCAACATGATTTTTCCTGTTTTGCTGTTCATGGCCCTGCCGGTTGCCAGGTGCTGGACTTGGGGCACTGTTTGCAGGGACTGTTATTTATCTCCTTTGTAAAATCGAGATAATAATTCTTTATAGGATTGTCGTAAGAATGAATTAATAGCTAGAAAATTAATAACTAGAAAAGTAGTTTTGAAATATGTAGTACTACATATTCATGTAAATAAAAGTGCGTATAGTGTATATTAATATAAAGAAGCAATATAAATATTATTGTTTATATTATTTCAAAAGAAAACTCCTTGATAAATTTAAGCACTGAGTAGAGCTTCTAGTCTCATGGAAGAAACTCAGTGTTTCAAAGAGCTGGCAATCAAAGAAAACAGGCAGCATTTAAGGCAAATCCACAAAGTATCTCATAAAAATCGATAGGAATCGGCACTACAGGAATGAAAAGTCACTGTCTTTGTTTTTAAATTTGCTTAAGGCTTCATCAATTTTAGTGCTAAACAGCAGACTATTGATCACTTTTAAATTATCTTCTCAATAAATCTGTTAGGCTTAGTATACCTTCTATTTTTATGGCAAAAAAAATTCATTTGTCAGAGAGGGCAGATGGAACATGGGGCATGTTTATTGTGAGGTGCGGGGGCCCCTGTCCTGGGCGCCAGATGTGGGGGGGCTCCACCGGCAGAGCCCCATCCCTCCGTCACGGATGAAAATAAAAACTACCAAGACATGACTGCTTGGGGAGGAAAGGTGGTCAAACTCTCAGAGGAGAATGACCCAGAGCCCCTTCCTCACTAGGCTTTTATTGGGTTCCAATACACAGGAATACAGGTTTAACATTTCAAAGAAATCTGAGGGCTTAATCTGAGTCCATGCCTGTCAGGAAAGGGGGTTGCCAAACTTTGGGAGACATACTCATTTCCTCCTAGGACACTTATCACCTAAGTGAGAGCACTCTTAGCAGAGCAGGTTTCACAGGACTTTAGGAATTCTTTCTTATGCCCGATCACCCAGGGAGCCGTCCTGGCCAGCACAGGGCTGCACCGCTCACCCCCACAGTTTCAGGCTTTAAGCCGATTAGGAAGCAGGAGACATCTTCCAGATGGAAATGAGGACTCGGGCTATGTCAGAATAGCTGGGGGGTGAGGGTCCATCACATCCTCTTTGCTGCAGCCCCCTGAGTCCTTCCATGAGGCCTCCCAAGTGGTTGCGTCTGGTTTAGGTTGCCCCTCCCATGAGGAGTCTTACCTGTCATTAACTGCCAACCAAGCATTGGGGGCCAGAGATGGATGAGGCAGAAGCAGCACTCCTGCCAGGGAGATAAGCTTTGTCTCTTTAGTAGGTCATGTCCTTGTGACAGAACAGACCCAGATGAAGTGGGTCCCTTGGGCTCTTACACAGCCCACCATGGGGTGAGGGTTACAACTCCTGAAACCAGGCTGAACGGTCCACAACAGTGAGGAAGGCAGTATGGAGGCTCCAGCTTGGGCGAAGTGTGTGAAAGGGCCTAGTGGGGTTCTGGCCCCTCTCTATCATTTCTGTCTCTGTCCTTCTCTTTTCCTTTATCTTCCCTTAATTTAGTCCTCCCTTAATTTAGCACTTACAACCATTTTTTAAATGGTTTTATTTATTTATTGTTAGAGAGAGGGAAAGGGAGGGAGAGAAACATCGATGTGTGGTTGCCTCTCATGTGGCCCCCAATGGGGACCTGGCCTGCAATCCAGGCCTGTGCCCTGACTGGGAATCGAACCGGCGACCCTTTGGTTTGCAGCCTGCCCTCAATCCACTGAGCTACACCAGCCAGGGCTACAACCATTTCATATATTCTCATATACTTGGGTTTTGTTTGTATCTACCCAGAAAGTGTAAGCATCTCAAGAAAATAAAGTTAGATAGATAGGAAGAGAGCCGGGATATACCGGCTGCTCGGTAATCACTTGTTGGATGAATGCGACAAGTAGGACAGTGGGAGAAATTGCGGAGTCAGATATAAGCACTAAACACTTAAAATACTATTTCAGGAATCCCGAACATCGTCTCTGCTTTCTGTGTTTTTGCTCATGCCATTTAAGGAACTGCAGCAATCTGATTTCCCCCAGGATCCAATGCCACTGCAGGTACTGCCAGGTGATTCAGCTGCGGTTTAGAGTAGGTTTCACTTTACATCTCCATTTACTTAGTGAGGATTTAGTTCTTTTAGGACGCAAATGTAACTCTTGGCTTATAGTGAGTTTGAGTCCATTGAAACTCTAAGTTTTATTCATCTGAAACGATGTTGGGTAGAATTTCCATATTCTTGAAATTGTGTGTTCATTTTTCAGATCTACCGTATTTTTTGGACTGTAAGACGCACTTCCCCCACCCCAAATTTGGGAGGAATAACAGTTGTTAATGCTGCTGTTGAGTTCTGTTTACATTTACATGGGTGAAATATTATGGTATTTATGTTATTAAATATTCTACCACATTTTTTGCTTCAAAAATTTTTTTCTATTTTCCTCCTCTAAAACCTAGGTGCATCTTATGGTCTGAAAATACGGGTAAGTACAGGATTTTTACCATGTTCTTGTGGTAACTTGTCCAAAGCTTTTCCAATATATTAACTGTCTTTCTGTAATGGACATATGTTGTTTCTGACTGGGATTTAGCCTTTTAGACACGACACTCAGTTTTTTCACATGTGCTTTCCTTAGTGCAAAAGAATGGCCCCCGACCAAGAGCACCTTCACAGGCCTTCAACTTGACCTCACACTAGAGAGGCTTTCTCCTCACTCCACACCCCTGACCTCCACTTGCTGGGAGTACTGACTTTAGAAAAGTTGTAATCTCAACTTCCTGCCATTTGGAGATGGAAATCCTTTAAAAAGCTTATTGCCAGTTTTATAACCCAGCAATGATTTTCTCGATGGCTTGAGAATCATCTCTTCCACATGGACTTACAAGGAAGAAAAGACCCCTCTCTCCTTGTTTCTGTACGAGGGTAGGAGACTAACTTCAGCTGGCCCCTTGCTCCAAATTAAAAACCGTCTTTTGTCATGAAGGTGCAAAAAAAGTTTGCTTTTCCTTTGAGTGCAGCCAGTTAGCAAAGACAGATGGCCTATTCCCCAGATCTTAAAAACTCTGTAGCTCTTTTTCTCATAGAAGGTGTGCATCCAGAGTTGGTCTGTGGGTTCTCCCTTATTGCCAGTAATGGTAATGGAATAATAACAACTTCTGTCTGATTTTTTCCTTTAAGATTCCTCTTTTCTATACTTGTTTTCAAGATGAGAACTCATTAGAATGCTCTGTGTGGACCCCAGTTGAGTTTTCTGGAGCCCACCCTTGTTTCTTCATATATGTCTATACACTAGAAGCTTCTCTTTGAATTTATTGTTTTCTTTTTGGAGTTCCCCCCTGTGGCACTGTAGCTATAGCTGAGTGTTTGGAGATATATTTTATCCTTATTATTATTATTTACATTGGCAATGACCATTAAATGAAATAGTGAAATTTTACATAGCAATTTTACATAGTACTTTATATATTGCTTATACATATAAATCTCCTGAAGAATATTCATGTGCTCAATGAAATTCAAAATGTTTTGCTTGAATGGCCTTCTTAGTATAGTGATATTTTGAGGGGACAGCTGTCCGATTCCAGTTTTTGGTAAAAACACATTTTTCAGGAAGTGTCTAATGGTTCCGGAACCTTGTAGCTCAGGGTCATTCCATTCAGATGAAGGCACTGGGGAGACAGAAACGATCTGAGTCACTATTCGGTGATTATTTCCTGAATCAGTGAAATGACAGGAAGCCACATTCTTGGCAAAAGACACCAAGGAAATAAGTCTTATAAATAGTGCTTTCCCTGGAGTTTTGCTAAATACAAATATAAATAAAAGGGAAGGGTAAACTTCCATTAACTCCCCCTGCAAACAACCCCCAGCAAAAGTGTTATTAATTTTCTAGTGACATTGAAAATTCCTGATCTCAAGAATTTTGCTTACGTTGTCCTTTTGTGGGACCCAAGCAAAGGATTCATCGATATGTTATAATATGTTTTTCTCCTGATGATGCCAAATACATAGTGTCACCAGAAGGGACATGTACTTTGGAGGTTAGCTTTTTTTCTGGGAGGAACCATATATTTACTTTCTGGGGAAATTTCTGTTATAAAAATATATAATAGTAAACAATTATTGAGCATGCTTCATATGAAATATCTCCTTTCAATCTTCATAATGGCACTATACATTTAATCTATTATTACAGAAGAGAATGCTCTGATTATTTTATTGTTCCAGATTATATCATGGATTGTTCCCCGTTCCCCCATTTTTCTTACTCTAACCTCCCAAGAGCTGGAATTGATAAGTCTAAGAAGGAATGTGAGAAACAAGAGTGTAAATGTTAAACAGGGGAAAGCTTTTGCTAGTTAGAAACCCTATCAAAGGTATCAGATATTAAGAGCTCTGCTCTTAATATTTTAAGAGCAAAGCTACTTAGCTTTGGTAGGGTGAGAAATATGGATTAAATTTGTGCTCCCCCACCTCCTAACATTTGCAATTAGAACAGACTATAAATATTCAGATAATCTTAAAATAGAAATTCATTGGTTTGCTTTTCTTGCCTTTCTTTGCTAACCTACAAGAATTGAATGTAGATTTTCTCTTTACCATCTGGATGGCTTGAAGATTAAATCATCTTTTCCCTCAAAGAAAGGAATAAATTAGGATCTGACCTTAATGAGCCACCAAGTCAATTGAGAAAAATGAATAGAAAGGCTAGAATTTGATGAAAGAGGCTAAAAGAATGGAAGAAATGGAAGGTTGAGATAGGATTCCCTTAGCCCAGGGCTAAAAGAAAGAATGTGTTGGTTTCATGTGATTTCAAATGCATTTGTTTATGACTTCAGTGAAGTTGCTTTAATCCACTAGTACATAACAAAGGAAAAAGTTGCTTTCAGAAGGAAAGCTGCTTTGCTGCAGGGATGAAGTGAGTTGTGTCAGGATGTCATCATCTCACCTGTTGTTACTAATCAGCACTTAGTAGTTTAGCTGCTCAGGGGCCCTGCGCTGGGCTTTTCCATAAGAACTGATGGAGAAGCAGATACAGCAGGAGGATATTTAGACAATCCATACTGAGAATTTGTGAGACTTATTGAAGAGTTTCGGTCTGGGCAAGGCACACTTTGCTGACGGGTGCTGCGAAGAACTTGAGCTATACACTCTCGCCACAGCCAAGGTGATTCCTTGGTGGGCAGTGGAGCAGCCATTCTGGAGGGATGACCCTCAGAGCAGCCTCAGTCCGTGTGCCAGCGGTGGCTCCTTCGTCCCGAGCAACGTGCTCTAGCAACAAGGTTTTTTGTTTTGTTTTGTTTGCTTTGGTAGCTGGAGGTCAGCTCTTAGTTGGTCAAGCTTTCTATCCCCTGAGAAATCAAATTCATATAAAAAGGTAAACCTCTGTTAAATTTGGACTTTAGTCCTTTCATGTTCCCTTGCATGGAATAATAGTATCTGTCATTTGTTTGAAGTATGCTTTTCCTTTATTTGGCTTATTAAGCTATATCAGCTTATATGCTCTTGGCTTATAAAATTATTATTTAACACAGGTTTGCTGTGTTAAATAAGTGGCTGGAAAACAGAAAATCAGTCTCCGAGCATAATTTTGCTACCTAAAGCAAAAACAAAATGAAACAGGCATGTGGGTGGGTCCCGGAGCTGTGGGAATCCCACCCCGCGCAGCCCTGAGGGGAAGGGCTGAGTGATGGGGCCAGCAGGGGGTCCTCAGGGTGCTTTTCCTTCCTCTGACTACTAGGTAAGGACTGTAAAAATTCCTCCCTACATCTCCCTTGTGTTAAGTTTGAGGGGGGACCCCCTAAAACAAATTTATTTAAACAATTGTGTATTTATTCTTACATGTTGAAACTTCAGTCACCTTCAAAGTACTCTCCATTTTATGCAATACCTGTCGAGATGCTTTTTCCATTGCTCTGAACAGTTTTGGAACTCATCAATTTTGATGCCTTTTAGTACTTCTGCTGTTTTTTGTTTCACCTCTTTCACAATGGCAAAATGTTTCTCTTTGACGGCCTTTGTCATCCAGGGAATCCAAAAATAATCACTCGGAGCAAAGTCCGGTGAAAAAGGAGGGTGAGGCATGGGGGTCATGCCGTTTTTGATAAAAAACAGCTGAACACTCAGTGCGGTGTGGGCAGGTGCGCTTGTAAATCACCCATCATGAAATGGTCAAAGTCCTTGAAAGAGGCCTCAAAAAAAAATTCACTGAAGCCAAATGCAGCCTCTCCCAAGAATGCCAGCTGGGACACTGACTCAGATGGGTTCCTAGAACATCCACCTACTGGGGGAAGCCTGTACTACAAGGGCCCGTGCTCCAGAAAATAATTTCGGATTTTTCGTGTCCCTCCATATACCAAGAGATAGTTTTTGCCTCTTTTAAAGCCAAAGTGTTCAACAGGAGGTGATGTAAGAGGCAAGTTTGAGGGCAGGGTTCCTGAGGGGATCTGATTAAGAATCATTCTCCCCATCCTACCCTAAAAGGATGGTAAGCCTCAGGACCTCTTAGGCAAATTCCTCTTCTGGATGTGCTTCTGATGACCACTGCTGGTGAGTGTAAGCTTTATTTTGTTGAGATAGCATTATTTAATACAGTACTCTTAGGATCTCTGACGTGACATGACTATATTCTGAATTTAAGGTAAATACATTAAGAGTATTGTAACTGAAGTTTTCTTCTTTTCTGGTTTATGGCTGTGGGAAGCACTGAGCTGAAATGGTATTCTCTGTGCTCTGAAGGAACTGGGACAACCAGCTTCCAGCTTGTGTTCTGCGGTGTACCCATGGCGAGGCCAGGGCATGTGACTGCTCCTTCCGGCCTTGATTCCCTCTTTGTAAAAATGTGACACAGCGCCAGTCAGTTGGACCCCTTTACTCTCCCATACAAAGGCATCTTATGCCCAAATTACCCACAAGCTGCCAAATGGGTCAGCTAATAAAGATGAAAAAAAATGAAATGGCATTTAGAAATTGCCCTGGGGATCAGTTCAGATTGAAAGGGAGTAGTAAATCCCACAGAACTGAATACTGAAATTGTTAATTTGGTGACTTCTGCTCGAATGGATTTTTAAACGATGGGAAGAGAAGGACAAAAGCAGCCTGGGGAGGTGAGAGAGAAACCAGGCCCGTGGGCTGCGTCTGCTGCCTGCCTGCACCAGCACTGGCCAGGCTGCGCGAAGTCCCCTCCTCCCTGGTGTCCGGAAGCTGCAGGGGTGCTCTGCAGCAGTGCAGTACCAGACGCCTGTGGTCTAAGAGTCCCAAGACTTGCTTTATAATTATGAGTAGTTAAAGTACTGGCTCTACCATCTATTCAGCATTTAACTATCTGCCAGGGTAAAGAACTTGTGCTGCATGATCTGACTTCATTTGTACAACAACCTTGTGAAGTAGGAATTTTTAGTCACTGTATTTTCGAAACAGGGAATGTAAGACTCCGAAAGTATTAGTGATTTGCCCAAGAAGACCCAGAGACGTGTTTTTGTAATGAATGGGTAAAGAAGCTGATGGCCGTTATTTTGGAAGGGAGTATAAAGAAAATAGCCATCACATCTCTAGCCCATCCCCACCTCTACTCTCCTAAAAATCCTTTCAACTTTTAAAAATGAAATCAAATGAAGAACACTATCCAAGTAGCGATTGAGGTGGGGAAAAGTCGGAAAAGGAAAAAGGGGAATAATTTGAGAAGGTCTGTGTGAAAAGTGGAAAGGAACCGACTTCTTAACATGGGGGTTGGGGTGGGTAGGGAAGTGCCACGGCTGATTGGGTAGGGACAAGTAAGACTCAGGGTTATTTTTTTTCTCCCCAATGTATTTCTCATTCTGTGTATTCTCTTCCTTGGTGCAAGTCCTGACACCAGTCCCAGTGAGTAGACAGTGGTTCTTCCCCACTTTAGCAGTTTGCCCTGCAGAGCACAAAGGCTTTGATTGTAAAGTCATCCTAACAGTTGAGGAAAAAGGAATGGGCCATGCACCAGCTTCCTGACTCAAGGAATTCAAGACAAGATTTCCACCCACAAATATCCACCTCCCATCCGCTGCCTCCATTTCATCCTGCTTACAGGGACTGAGATAACTTGTCATCTCCCAGTCCTGGTTAAAAAAGGAAATACGGTATTGCATACTTGAAAGTTGCTAAGAGGGTAATTCTTAAAAGTTCTCATTGCAAGAAAAAAATTTTAACTGTGTTTGGACAGATGTTAACTAGACTTATAGTGGTGGTCATTTTGCAATGTATACAAATATCCTGTCATTATGTTGCATGCCTAAACTAATGTAATATTATATATCAATTATACTTCAATTTTTAAAAATGGAAAGAAAATTCATAGGTGAGGGTGGGAGATCTGGTTAGTACTATAATCTAAGTCCAAGTATATATCTTAGACTAACTTTCCTGAAATAGATCCCAGGAAATACTAGTCTCACAAGTTGCTGTCTAAATTAAAGGCTCTGTGGTCAAATTCCTTTTTGTGGTCAAGTTCCATTGGTTGGGGAACTCTCAGCCAGTGTCAGTGAGAGGCTGCTAGCACTCAGGCCCAAACAATTCTTTGCTGTGTGGCATCATCCCAACCATTGCAGGACATTTAGCAGCCCTCCTACTGGGCCTTTAAATGCAAGTGGAGATCCTCAGCCTTCATAATATTTAGATGCATTTTTAAATGACCCTTGATGGGAGGCACCAAACAAATGTAGCTATCACCTTATAGAAATTCAGAGTATGTTGTATGTTGGTACAGTAAAGCCCCTGGGAAGAATTCCTTTTTTAAAAATATTTTTATTCTATGCAGCTTATCCTAAATGGATGTAGAACCTCCCCATTCTCCTTACTCCCTTGCCTAGTTTTCCTTAGAACACCCAGTGAAATGGCCATGGAATACTTTTTGAAAAATACTGCTTTAGCAAGAAGGACCAGAAGGGAATATTAGCATGTGAAGAGATGCTAATGCTCACCAAATGTCTGGCGTCCACTACTTACCCCATGAGCCAAATATGGCCTACTTGGCCCTAGGAACTTTTTGGAAGTTTTGTTTTAAACGTGATTACCACTCATATTTGGAGCCACTGGGGCCTACCCATCTGTGAGACTGACCAGGAATCAGGCTGAGTGGCTTGGATTAGGGAGTTATTTTATTTGATGCTGACAGTAATTCATTACACAGTTCAGGCTGTTCAGGTTTCATTTTAGTAACATTTCATCATAAAACAACAGGGATCCTTATGAAAGAATCCTGCCAAAAGGAAAACAGACGCGAATAAGGCCTCCATTTGCACTTTACTCCTATTTGTGTCATATATAATTTTCATACATTAACTGTGGACCTTTTGACCCATCTCTGTTTTCAATTAAAAATCTTGCTTAAACTAGATAAGCACATGTGCATAACTGTCTAATTACATAATAGTCACCAAAAAAAAGCAGAATGCATTTTCTCGTATTCTAAATTCTGTATTTTGCCAATGGGAGAAACCAGCTCAGAAACTGGTAAGTGACTAAGATGTGATTTGGACCCAGATATCCTGAAGCCCAGGCAGGACTCTGTATGTTGCTACGTTTTGTTATTTCTTAACGAAAGACCTACTGAGATGTGGTATTTTCAGTGAGATGTAGATGAAAGAAAGGAACTGAGCTTGACGGAAGGGTGTTAAAACAGAAAGTCCCCAGAAAAACCATTATCTAACTGTTCCAGTAAAAATAAATAACTAAAGGAAACCCAGCTCATTTTATGCCAAATATATAAGCAAAGTAAACTTAGTAACTGCTTTGGTGAACCAGAAGCACCTGGAATCTCTCTTCTCGAGGAGCAGCGAGCCCAGATGGCAGGTTCGGGTTTCTTGGGGCCACATAATAACAGACCAGATAAGGATTTGCTTTTCATCCAAGGGCAGTGTAAAAGGAGGATTGGGTTTCCTACATTCCAGCCTGTCTTGGGCAGGTCTTCATAAGATTATATGGTCTTTTCTTGGAAATCCTCAAATATTGCTTTCATCCCTTTCTTGGTCACAGTACATTTTTTTCTTCTGCTACTTAACCGGGAAAGTTTTCTGAATATTGCTCTCTCTTTTCTCTCTTGCTATAGGTAGACATGGATTCAGAAACGAAATGGTAACTCTAAACCAAATTCTTTCGATAGTTTTTCTTCATTAAGAGAATTCTCTGTATGTACTCTTCTCATGTTTAAACTCAAAAGCTATCTCATTATAAGCAGTATAAGCAGTATAACCATTAAGCTATCTCATTAAAAGCATTATATGTTTTCATAGAATACTGTATTTTACCATGTACAGTGTGCACTTTTGCACCCAAATTTTTGAGGGGAGAAGTAAGGATGCACGTTATCCATGGGTATAATGATGAGTATAATAATCCTGTGCATAGTGCACACAAAAATGCAGGTGTGCACTGTACAAGGCAAAATATGGTACTTTTCCTCAGGCATGCTAGCCCCTTTTTTTATGTCAAAATAACAACAACAACAACAACAGCAACAATCTGAGCTTGAAAGGGGTGGAGGTATGAGGATGTGGAGGAACAAATAATACATTTTAGAGAAATGACTCTTGCGTTATGTGTCAAAGCAGAATTCTAAGACTCAAATACCTGGTGGAATTAGGGCACAAAAGAATATAAGTGAAATGGACCAAGTACACAATCAAATAACTGCTCATTTCTGATGATAATGGGCCCCTGACATTTGGTCAGTGTTGCCGAGATCACAGGGAAGACCAGTAACTGTGGCAGACTCAAGTGGGGATGCTCCACGTACGGCTCACCATTGTCAGCCTTTCAAGGGAAACGACAAACCTGGATTTTAAATATAAAAAACCAATTCATAAAGATATTAAGGGGATGAACATGTCCAACAGAATGGGCTGAGCCTCACTGCTTCTTGGCTTAAACAGACTTAGTCTGCTTTTTGTATCTCTGCCCTTCCAAAGGAGAATCTTGTAGCAACAGGTACCATTCTGATACTTTTCCTCCATCTGAAGGTGGCTTTCAGTGTACAGGCATCATAAGTGTTTTTTTTTTTTTTGCTTCTGATTCTAACAGTTAAAGAACCAGCAGGGGGAACCCACAGACTGTGTGACTTAAAAGTAAACGGCTGGATTTTTAAAAATTTATTCATGGAAAAAATAAAGCAATTTTGAGGACCAGCAACCAGCTTCCAGCTGCTTGGCCAGCAATTTGATTTTATCTTACATACTACCCCTTGCTTTTACTTGTCTAATAAAATATTGTGGTGCCAATCATCATTTACACAATTGGAAACATTGAACACAAAGTCTTTTCTGGAACTTAAGTCATAGAATGTGGCTTAAATGCTGAAAATCAGAACCATCCCCTTGCCTGGTTTTGTCCGAGTGATATCTCAGTAAGGGAGTGGGTGACGTGACCTGCCACAGTCACTGTGACACAAAATGGACTTACATCCACAGAATTTCATTATTCAAACCTCACTGTGAGTGGAGCAATGTACTATGCACCATGCATTGGCAAAACTTTATAATAGTGATTTGCTGCCTTCAGTAAATATTAGGGTTAGTTATTGAAAGCTAATAGAAACACACACACATATGCAGAAATAACTTAGTATGGTCTGTTTTGTGGGGAAGGCTTAGATAGGATTCCCATAAGCAGGGACATTTTAATTTTTATTTCACAATGGGGTTCGCAAAAGATCATGTATGTAGACACATTGGGGAAAATTAATGTGATAATTATGGGATGTCCAACCCTTGGCCTGAGGGCTACATGAGACCCAGGATGGCTATGAATGTGGCTCAACATTGATAATTGTAAATTTACTTAAAACCTTCTTCTTCTTCTTTTTTTTTTTCTCATCAGTTTTTGTTAGTGTTTATGTATTGAATGTGTGGCCCAAGACAATAATTCTTCTTCCGGTGCGGCCTAGAGACACCAAAAGTTGGACACCCCTGGCGGCTTTGGCTGGCCCAGGCCCCCTCTGGCGGTGAAGGAGGCTGTGGGGGCCCCTTGGGAGCTGGGCGGTCTGTCAGCTCACGGCAGCATTGCGCAGTGCTGTGGGGCACTGGTTTGGGGGGCACTGCTGTAGGGATGTACAGAGAGGGGAGATGGAAATAGAGGCAACTTTTTCCTTTTTCCTAACATTGGTTTAGTTATTGCTCATCAGTGTTTGCGAAAACAAAACAAAACAAAACAAAACACCTTTTTGGTCATTTTTTTCTTTGCTTTGAAAATACAGGATGAAATTAAACATTTGGTTTCTCAGAAATTTTCTACCATTTTCCAAAGTTTTAAGAATTATGCATTTTATCCCTAGAAAAGATGAAATTTTTTTATGCAAGTATGTGTTGAGCCTATCACCAAAGCTGGTTGAACCTTGTTTGTCTCATTGATCTTTGGCTGTTCCATCATTTTGGAGGAAGAGTGAGGTCTGTAAGGGGAGAAAAGAGAGAGAAAAGAAGCCAGTGGTGATGTTATTATTATTTCTAAATGAAAGTATAAAAAATATCCCTTCTGTGCCATCAACCTCCATAATCACACTTGGTTCTTTAAAAAAAAAAAAATGAGCTGCTACTATTTTGGAATAGACTAACGTTTAGTTATAACCAAGCATATTGAAATCTAATGATGGAGTTATTGGTGAACTTAGAGGGGAATGGCAATTTTCATCTTTGTTCCGCGCAGCATGGCATAACCACGTTGCTATGTGCTGGCTGACCTTTGCTCCTCTCCTTCCTCGCTAATCCAGTTAGATTGCACCTGCTAAACAAAGACACCTTCACGCTCTGAACGCAGACACAACCCTCTGGAAACAAAATTAGAGGTGGAAAGGGGAAGACTCTCTCTTTGCCACAATTTGGAAAACAAAAATGTAGAATTTTGAAATTTTGATGTTTAGTACAATCTGCCAAGAGTTCTGGTAATAGTTTAGTTAAAATTTGGAAATGTGAGAAAAAAGCCTCTTAGGACAAGGGCAACGTTACAGTAACTAGTTTTCTTCATTATCCCCTTGCCCTCACCACCTCACCCCTGCCAACAACTACATCTGTGTTTATGCTGTTATGCGGGGAAGGGGACTGGATTAACCAGAAGGGACTTGGAAATTTGTATTTTAAAAATTATGAAATCTTTATTAATGCTTTTAGTCTGAGTTAGGCTGGACCCAAGAAGATACTGCTTCGCTCCTAAAGTATGGGGAATACTATAAGACCAATATAATTTTTCAATATTCTCACAAGCAAACAGTGGCTAGCAGTCTTTTTCTTCTCTTTCCTTTTTAAATAGAGATTTTATTTATTTTTAGAGAGAGGGGGAGGGAGGAGGAGAGAGCAGTAGAGAAGCATCAATGTGCGTGAGAATCATCGATTGCTTGCCTCTCGCAGCCCCCTACTGGGGACTTGACCTGCATTCCAGGAGTGTTCCCTGACCAGGAATCGAACCAGCAATTTTTTAGTTTGTGGAGCAACACCCAACGCACTGAGCCGCACCAGAGTGGCTGGTAGTCTTTACAATGCTTTTAAGGCTCTAAATCTCAAAGCTACTAGGGTAATAGTCCTCATTGTTATAACAGAGAAACTCCTAAGCACTTTTGTATAGTTCGTTTCAAATTTTATTTGAGTAGAATCTCTCCCAGTGGCTCCTGAACCACCCTCTCTGCCAGGTGAGAATAGTATTTGCATTGCAGAAGAGGGCCCTGTCTATTTAGTTCTCTCCCTTGGACCGTTCATGCCAGCGGCCTTCAAAACTCTTCTCTTGAAGAATGTTACTCATTCTTGGGTCATCAGAATAGATCTACAGCAAGATTTTATAACTCTGAGTCAAAGGAGAAAGCAGCCACCATAGGAATGATTGAAAAATATGTATATAAGTATTGATTAGAGAAAAATTAGAAAGCAGCCAGTAAAACCTTTTCTGGGTGAGTCGACGGCCATTTGGTGTCTTTGAGCCTATGGGGAGGCTGGGTGGGAGGTAGGTGCAACTCATCTCAGTCTTTCTACCAAACCATATAATAATTCTCAACTTGAGACCCATAAGGCAATAAAGTGGGTTTTGTCTACTCTCCTTTAATTTTTAAAAACTAGTAGAAATTGCACATTTTTTTCATAATGATACTCTATAACTTAAAAAAAAAATTAAGTTTTTTTTTTTTTTTTTTTTTTAATTTTTGGCCTGGGATTCTATTTGCTGAGTTATTTGCGATATCTGTTGTCTGTGGCAGGTTAAAAACCCTGGTTGGGTATTGGCATGGATTACAGTGGTTCACCATGTAACAATGTTAGTAAAACAACAATAATTTGAATAGCGCACTTCAAGTTTTTGAATGATCTCATTTGTATATCCCAGTAGCTCTGATGAAATGAATAGGGTAGGAAAATTGGACACCAGAGAACTGAAGTTGTTTTATGGAAAGCGAAAACAGAGACGTCTCTGACCACTGTCACCAACACTGGGTCCCCTCTGATAGGGACCATATTATCCTTATCTCATTGCCATTGTGAGTGTGAACTCTGGACAAAGATTGCCTGGGTTCAATTTTGACTCTGTTCCATGTTAGCTGTGATCTTGGAGAGTTACTTAATCTTATTCTCCACACCTCAGTTTCTATTTCTCTCCACCCAGGTTAAATGGGGACACAGGTATCTAGGTTGGGATTATTGTGAGGATTATTGAGTTTATAGATATAAAGTATTTAGGAGAGTGCTTGGAATAATAAATATTCAATAAGCATTAGCTCTTATTATTATTTCAGAGAAGATTGATTCTCAGAAGCTAAGACCCACAACTTGTACATGGTAGGTCCCAGATCATTTGATTCTCAGACTTCCTACCTAGTCCTGTGATAAAGTCCTTTCAAAATCTAGAAAGTACAAAATCACAGAAAGCAGTGCTAGGGGATGTTAGGGTCTTCTTATCAATAGTCAGTGGATGATATCAGACTTGGAATAATTAAATGACTTTCCCAACTTCACACAGCTAATTAGTGGCAGGACTGGGAATAGAATCCACAGCTCTTGATTCAAAAGTCATCTTATTCACTAAATTCACATTTCTTCACAATGTATATACCAAATCCTAAATTCCTTGTCATGCTTTAAAAATATTTTACCAGTCCTGGCTGGTGTGGCTCAGTGGATTAAGCGCCAGCCTGCAAATCAAAGGATGGCTGGTTCAATTCCCAGTCAGGGCAGGTGCCTGGGTTTCGGGCCAGTTCCCCAGCAGGGGACGTACGAGAGGCAACCACACATTGATATTTCTCTCCCTCTCTTTCTCCCTCCCTTCCCCTCTGTCTAAAAATAAATAAATAAATAAATAAAATCTTTAAAAAAATATTTTACCAAAGGAAAGCAAATGATGGTAAACTAAAGTCTCCATTATACACCATCTAGAAAATTCAACTTTAATAACAATGGTACTCTACAGACCTGGCATTTTTTATCATCTGAAATGCAAGTACAGACTGGAATACTAATCTGAGCACTTACCATTGTCTCCATGGTGAGGATGACTCATCAATACCACTGTTTGTGGGACGTACTCTGGGGAGGTGGAGGGGGGAAGGACCATGGTTTTTCGTGCTTTGTTTTCACAACTGAAATTAACAAAAGTGGAAATTTCCAAACAAGCTTTCCTCCATATTTTTCCATATAGGAACATTTTAAAGACTCATTTTGGTAATAATCAAGACAATCCGAGTGTGTTCTTTAGTGCCTGCCGAGGAAAGGAGAAGAAAAACTATTCTTTGACAAGACTATTTATTGAACATGGCAAAAGAATGAGAATTATTATGCATATTTTTAGATGGTAGAACTAGACCAAGTGAATTAAAGCTACAAAGAGGCGGATTTTGCCTTACTCTAAGTAAGATTTATCTTGTGAGCGCCTTAACTCTAAACATACCATGTAGGACACACTAGGTATACGGTAAGATTCGCTGATTTCTTTTCTCCATGTACCTGAGTTTATCTGTGTCTTGGCACTTTCATGCTGTATTATCTTTTTATCTTACTGTGAACTAGACTATAAGCTACCTGAAGTTAAGGTTTGTATCTTTTTCAAGATCATATCCATAGACCTAACAGAACTTGTCATATATTAGCATTTAATAAGCACTGTGGGAAGAAGGAAAGAAAAAACAAAGAAAGTGGGGACAGAGAAAAGGAAGAATCATATCAGAGTTTTCCAAAAATGAAATGAAATACTTTGCAACCAATTTTTGAACCCCAGTTTATAACCATTTACTGGAACACTTGTAGAGTTGAACTGAAATTTCTTAGGGTGGTAAAATCTTTCAGGTGGTATAATCATACACAGTATATGAAAAGCTACATAGGTCATGTCTTTTAAGATTTCAACTATTTAGAAATTACATTCAAACTGTGGTATTTACTTGCCTCCTAAGCTGTGAAGCTGATATTTAATTGTCATAACATGGCTAATGAAAGCCTTGGAATTGAATTTGCATGTATCTTTGATAAGCATGGGATTTAGATTCTGAGACAGAAATTGATGCGGATGCTGGCTATCAGTTGTCCGTGTCATTACGGATGAAATAAAACACACACACAGACTACTGAGTCTGGTGGAGAAAAAAGGACAGCATGGCTTTTCTCTCAAGGAGAGCAAAACCCCAGCCTCCTCCATGACAGACCTTTATTCTTTATCTCCTCACATTACAAGATGGTCCTCACTCACAATGCCCAAGTTACAACAAAGGAGCCAATGCCCCTCATCACATCACAGAAGAAGGATATTAGCAAATGAAAAGGCAAAAGTGGTTGAGCCACTTATACTGGTCCCTGCAAGGTTTAGCACTTGCAGGGTGAAGGAGTTTTAGCAAAAAGCAAGACTCAAAGGAGCCTAGGTATATTGCAAATCTGATTACCTAGGAGAGAACCTATCTGTGGGTATGGGTCCTGTGCATCTCCGGGTGGGAGCTGGGCTGACGCCATGCAGAAGGGTCTGCCACAAGAAATGTTCCATTACACTTGTAGTCTTGTAACTGCAGAAGGAAGATATTAAGTTACTTTTGCTAAATAAGAGAATGCTGAATTCGGTAGAACTACTTTTAATTATGCTAAATTGAAGCAAAACTTGGTGATCTGTAATTATGTCTACACTCTATCTGCCATAGAAGACTTCTGGGAAAAGATGATTCTCTAATTGCAACACAGCCATTTTAGGGCACATCTTAAAATCACTTCACGCTAACTCATTTCAAGGTAATGCTCAATTTCATCACAATTTCATGTTAGAACTTCTTTTCACAGACATACAGAAAAATAAAGGTGATTGTTGTCATTATGAAAGGGTTGTAACATTATGACATCAATGGGAGTAAGGAAGAGTAAGGTCATTCCCAGGTGATTCCCTGAGCAATGTCATTTGTCTGTGGTTTCTTCCTCCGATATGTTGCATCGGCTCTGGTTTTGCTTAGGTGACTCAGTCCTTCATTTTCTGAGTGGAATACTTTGTTATATCTCACCAGGAGATTCCAGACCAGACTGCATGATTCATTCCTGGCAGTACTTCTAAGAAAGATGAGCAAATGCAGTAATTCATGTATTGCCATTTCATTTAACAATCAGTTGATAAGTGGCTTTGTCACTCCAGCTTCCTTGACTGAATTTCCCAGCTTCCTTGAATTTCCTTCACAAATTGCAATGATCTCAACTTTACCAAAACTAATTCTTATAGTTATTTTATTCATACTCACAATTTTTCTGATTCAAATAAAAGAAAAAAGGAAGGCAGGAAGGAATGAAGGAAGGAAGTAAGACAAAAGAGAAAGGGAAGATGAGATGAAAAGCAGAAGATGACAGGCTAAAGGAAGAGAATAAAGCAAGAAAAAAAGGAAAGATGAAAAATATTTTTTTATTTTGGAAAAAAAAAAATGCCGAACAACAAAAAAAGAAGTTAAAATGGATAGAAGGTATGGTTGATGCCATAAATTTCTGGGTTTGGTTGCTCCTGACTGCCTATCCAATGAAAATGCCTAAAACAATAAGAAAAATGTATTTGCTCATATAACAATAAACCTAGAGCAGTGGCTCTCAACCAAGGTCAGCTGTGGGAACTGCTTTGGCAATCAGAGAACATTGGTAACGTCTGCAGACCTTGTCCCTTGTTACCACTGGGGGAAGAAGACTACTAGGAAGTAGAGGCCAAGGATGTCACTAAGTATCCTATAATCTTACATTGCCCAGGGCAGCCTGCCCCCCCACCTCCCCAACACAAAACAAAAATTACTCAACCAAAAATGTTTATAGTAATGAGTAACCCTGCCCTAAAGGTAAGGAGGTTCCATACAGTAAATTCAGGGGCTGCACAGCATTATTGAAGATTTGGTTTTTTTCTGTCCTCCTGGCTCTCCCTCTCAAGTTGACTAATGTCAGCGACCAATCTTGATGTCAAGATAGCTGCAGTGGTTCCAGGTGTCACTTCCAGATGACAGTATCTCAGAGGGAGAGTAAGGCCGTTTTTTTTTTTTTTTGCTTGACTTGTACTTCCCACAACTTTCTACCAGTATTAGTTTAAGTACATCAGTATTTACCCCTTGAGCCTGGAACAGATTTAGATTTCTCTAAAGCACGTGGCTGCCTGAAACTTGAATAAAGTCATTTTTTTTTTAACAAGGAAGAAAAGAAGCATTGGTTATTGGGTAGGAGAATAATTGGTTTTCCTTGAGTTTTAACACTCTGATGCTCTTATATGCAGCCCTCTGATAGATAAGTGTGAAAGTGTCAACCTAAAGGAAGAAGTAAATGGAGGCAAGCTTGAGTTATCAGGAATTTAGTTTATCTGGGAAGAGCAAAGGAATCACAATACATGAAATGCATGCTGTAGTAAACTACAGACAAGTCCATGGAGGTTTTAGGGAAAGCTGCATTTACGGGTAAGGAATGCAGAGAGTAGGAAGTCCAACCAGAGACTAAGTAGTAAGTTCATGGCTGTAGGATGAGGAGAGATTTTTGGTGAATATTCGCAGGTCAAGAGATGAGTCTTGGTCTTCTGTAAATTGGGCATTTATAGGAAATCTGTCTCTCCGTTAAGTTCTATTCTTCTGACAGTGCCTGAGTGAGATTATCCATTTCAAATCTTCTGCTTCAGTTTTTGCTTGAAATACTTTCACAGTAGGGATACTTCAGTCATCATGATGGGGCACTCTCTCCCCTGGTTAGTGCTGGAAGGACACAGGCAAAGCATACCTTCCTGACTTTTCCCCTACATTTTCACTACTTGGTGCCTGTATACTTGACATTATTTTTTTAGTTATGGTAATCTCTTAAATGAGTTACATTCCCATGTTGCTATCATGAAAGCTATTCTTATATTTTCATCTCTGCGCTGATGGTGTAGACCACATATGTTATAGGTTTAAATCTCAGAAAGCAATATGCATTTTATTTATTTAAATAAAACATTTGAATAGACCAGTTGCCTTTCCTTCCCCATGCACAAATACTTTAGCTCTTATGGATCCCTAAAAGCAAGATATAACTTGCTAGATAAATTTATATATCAGTGTTCCTGAAACTTAGAGCCATAATTCTCTTTCCTTCCTTCCTTCCTTCCTTCCTTCCTTCCTTCCTTCCTTCCTTCCTTCCTTTCTTTCTTTCTTTCTTTCTTTCTTTCTTTCTTTCTTTCTTTCTTTCTTTCTTTCTTTTGGAGTAGGTTGTTGGTTTAGACAATAAGAATGAAATCTTTTTTTAAAATGTGATATATTGCCTTATTTCTAGCTAGGTAATTCAATTCTTTAAAAATTATAACATATTTAAATTAACAGCACCATATATGTTTAAATAACATTATGACAATTATGACTCAAGAAATATATATTGCAAAATGACTACATACAGAACTCTGTGAAAGGTGTCAAAGTTGGATAACCATATTATTGTTCATTATCTGCCTCTCCAGGTTTTTTTTTTTTTTCCCTCACCCCAACAAAAGACATTGACCTATGCTCAATAACAAGGGGCAACTGGAATCCTAAGAGAAGTCCCAGGGTGGTTAATACTGATGAGTATAACACAAGTGCTTCTGTCTCCTCTCCTTATCTGGAGCAAATAAGACATTTGATCACAGCACTTTACTTCATCAACTTTGTAACTAACTTTGAATGCTGTAATTGTGTAAATCTGGCCAGCCTGATCATGTACCCACTTGACACATGTGACTATTTAAATTTAAAATGTTAACAGCATTTTGAAGTTTCATTGACATTCAATAAACTGCACATATTTATAATTTACATATTCATAAATTTTGACACATCCATACACCTATAAAAATATCAGCAAAATCAAGAACAAATTTATCATCTCCCAAAATTTCTTTGTGCTGGTTTTTCTCCTCTCACCCACCCTTCCCTGCCCCAGTTCCAACCCTCAGGAAACCACTTATCTGCATTATAGTTCCATGAGTTAATTGCTTTTTAAAGCATTTTATATAAATTAAATGAAAGAGTATGTGTTATTTTACACTCTGCATAATTATTGCTATGTAGAGAATTATGGTGTGTACAATAGAGATGTCTAAAATATAAATGATTTAAATTCTTCCTTTACAATTTGTCTTTTATTTCTTTTTGTTGTCTTATTGTGCTGGCTAGGGCCTCTACTACATAGTAGAACAAAAACTGTAAGAGCAGATACCCTTCCTTTTTTCATGATCTTAGAGGGAAAGGATTTTGTCTTTCATTATTAATAATGAAGTTGGCCATAGGTTTTTCTTTTAAAGATGCTTTTTATCAGGTTGAGGAAAACCCTTTATATCCTTATTTTGCTGGGAGTTTATCAGAAATAAATTTTGAGTTTTAACAAACACTTTTTTGCACCTATTTATAGAATTGTACCTTTTATTGAGTTTGTTTACTAATATGGTGAATTGAGTTGATATACCTTTTTGAAAGGAAATATTTAATATGAGTTCTATAATTATTAATACTAAATATTAAACCAACCTGGGATAAATCCTACTTGGTTATCATGTAGCATCTATTTTATATATTGTTGGATTCAATTTGCTAAAAATGTGTTATAAATTTTTGCAACTATGTTCATACAAGATATTGGTCAGTGTTTTTTATTATAATAATTTTGTCTGGTTTGGGTACCAGGGTAATGCTGATTTCATAAAATGAGTTAGAAGTATTCCCTACTTTTTAATTTTCTGAAAGATTTTTTGTACACTAGTACTGTTTCTTTTTTAAGTGTTTGATATCTGAGACGCCATCTGAGCTTGGAGATTTCTTTGTGGGGTGGGGAAATTGTTTTTTAAGATGTTATTTATTTATTTATTTTTAGAGATAGGGGAAGAGAAGGAGAAAAAGAAGGAAACACTGGTGTGAAAGAGGAACATCAATTGATTGCCTCTCTATGCACCCCAGTACGGGACCGAACACGCAAATCAGGCATGTGCCCTGACCCGGTATCAAACCAGCAAGCTTTCACTTTGCGGCATGATGCCCACTCAGCTGAGCCACCCTAGTCAGGGCATGTGGGAAGCCTTTTAACTCTAAATTCAATTTATTTAATAGATAGCTATTCTGGTTATCTATTTCTTTTTGAGTCAGCTTTGAAGGTTAGGGCTTTCGGTTGTCCATTTTATTTAAGTTGTTAAATTGAGTGATGTAAAATTGTTCATTAAACTTAGTGTGAAGTAATTAAGCTGTAGTACAATTTAAAATTTAAATTGTATTTATCAATTTTAAATTTTAAATTTAACTTGTATTTATCAATCACATCAATGAACATGAAGGACAAATCCTCAATAAGTACATATGGCTAACTGTGTTGGACGGCACAAATATAGAACATTTTTATCACTGCAGAAAGTTCTACTTGGAGATACAAGAGATGGCAATTAACAATGTAAGTTGTGCTTGTGATGAAACCCATTCCTATATATTACTTATTAAGTACAGATCAAGATTGGGAATGTGTATGTTCTAGGTGGGAAGTGAGATATGTCCCCCAGATCAATACAGCCTTAAAATGCTTTTATTTTTAATATTTTTTTTTTAGATTTTATTTATTTATTTTTAGACAGAGGGGAAGGCAGGGAGAAAGAGAGGGAGAGAAACATCAATGTGTGGTTGTCACTGGGGATCTGGCCCACAACCCAGGCATGTGCCCTGACTGGGAATCGAACCAGTGACCCTTTTGTTCACAGGATGGTGCTTAATCCACCAAGCTATACCAGCCAGGGCCTTAATAATATTTTTAATATAGAGGATCGATATTAAAATCACACACTCCTTCACTTACATTTTATTCACTTTTGCTATAGGGTTTACTAAAGAAGACAGTCTTTTTAACATTCAGAAGAGAAAATTCTGGAGTGAAGCTGGTTTGAAATCCTAGGAAGGGGAAGTGGAGTAGTCCCCCTTATCAGTTGTTGCAGTTATCTACAGTTCAAATATATTACATGAAAAAATGACCTTAGTTTAGCATATCCACACTGTATACACTGCCTGCCCATTAGCCACTCAGTAGTCATCTTGGTTATCTGATCAACTACCTGAGGTATCATAGTGCTTGTATTCAAGTAGCCATATTTTCCTAACACTGGTTCCAAAGCGCAAGCGTAGTGATGCTGATAATTCAGATATGCTAAAGAGAAGGTGTAAAGTGCTTTCTGTAAGTGAAAAGGGAAGAATGTATAGGAGACAATATAGTACATATAGGGTTTGGTACTGTCTGTGGTTTCAGGCATTCACAGGGTGGCTTGGAATGTATTCCTGCAGATGAGGGTAACTATTGTAAATGTTTTTTAAAAGAAAGAAAGAAAAATATCTCTAATCTGTAAATACTATATTATGATAAAACCTCTGACTCAATGTATTTAAGATGTTTGTAGAGTCCTTTTGACAGATTATTTTTCTTACTCAAAAGAGATAGTTTTGAATATATTTACACCGAGCTGTCCTAAAATCTGTAAATCAGAATTTCCATAGTGGAGCCATCACTAGTAATAGGGTTTGTTACTTCTGAGCAGAATTCCCTCCTTGTTTTGTTGGCATTTACAAATGATTTGTTTGAAGTGGCTTGCCCTGCTGATAGAGCGTATTTTAATTATTCACATCAAAGCAGAGGGAATCAATTGCATTTAACATCCTGACTTAAAGATTTGGTGTTTTTGGAATGGAGCACAATATTTTTCACAATTTAAAATTGGTGAGGACTTTTGCTTTTCTTACCTGGAAGAGTAATCAGAGGCTCCTGTTCTATTCAATTAATTAACATTGCTTAATTGCTTTTTCTTTAACCATCTACATTTTCAGACCCAAGAAATTTATTCTTAACAACTGAACATGTGCTTCTCTCTTTCCCTTGATATTGGGTAGAATAGAGCTTTGGCACAGACCAGATCTGGACTTGAATGTCCTTGCCTGTGTCACTTAGTGAATCTGATCCTCCGTTTCTGAGCTCTGTAAGTGGTCATTAAACATGCTTCACAAAGAGATAGTAAAGCATGGTAATTAAGAGCGCATATCTTAGAGTCAGACACATTTGTGTCCGTACTCTTAGGTCTACCATTTACTTAGCAATTTGATCTTGGAAACTTATGAATTTAAGTTTTCTCATTTGTAAATGGATATATGTGTGTGTGTGTATTTACACATATATACACACATAGATATTCACACATATATTCATGGATTATATACACACATATATTCATGGGTTAAAATGTAATAGCATTTTAAAAGTACTTAGGACAATGATGGTTTGAAAAATAAATAAAAGTTATCCTTATTTTCTTCACTTGCTTATTGTCAAGTAGATAATACACAGTGTCCAGCACTTAGTACTTACTGAACAAATTTTACTTCTCTTCTATTCTCTCCATCAACCTATTACCTTTATTTAAGTTCTACTTCATATAAAACTAAATAGATTAGCTACTTCATATATATGTATATTTAAATCATTTGCTTCTTCCTTTTTCTCTTTCTCTAGAATATTTGAATAATTGATTCAGGAAGTATCCATAAATACAGGGTGCAATAGTATGTTTATAGTTGTGAACAGTTGAAATACAAAGTTTATTCTCCTATTATTATGTACTAATTATTGTATTATTTTCCATATGAACAACTGTAAACCTGCTTTTGCTCCATACTGTATTTCAAATTTTGGCCTTGTCTATGTGAAATATTTTCAACAATTTTCATCTATACATCACATATTTGTTTAATAAGCAGAACCTAGGTAGCCAGCCACACAGGGCACAAAAGAAAGAAGGAGAAATACGCTTGAGCCATTACTTACAGAATGTGATGCAGAAATACCACAGTACTGTGCAATGATCAAGACAAAAACTATCCTCACTCAGGGTTCCAGCACATAAAGAAATGACATTTAAGAGCTACAACTGCCCTCCCATCACACAATACTACAGAACATTTACAGGACTCAGGAATACAGACCAGAAAGCTTTATCAGGTTAGAGAGAGAGTGGCAGTTCCATGAAACTACCAGAAAAAGCAGAGAGCCAAAGTTGGAAGAGTACCACTCCACAAAGACCAATTTTCAACATCATAACTAGGTAAAAAAAATTAAGCAATGCATAATCAAAGACTGAGAACATTAAGTAAGATCAACAGAGATGTAGACACTAAAGTTCATAATGTATTTCAACTCTTTGAACATGCCATACTTCTTCCTTAATAGACTTTTGTAGTTACACCCATTTCATAGGTTTCAGACTTTATTTTTAGTAGTTTTCATTAGTTATTGTAGAATAATAAAAATATAATTCATATTATATAGTGTGGATTAGTTTGCTCTTGACGTGTTATTTTTATTTTCATAAAGTTCCACATGAAAGAAACCTCCATATTGTCACAAAGATATGTTTGATTGGATCTTACATAACTATTAACAGTCAGAAATTCTGGTGCTTATCTCTATTAAGTACATTATTACATAGTCAACTTTATTAGTGATCAAAGAAATACATTTGGAAATAAAACAATATGCCTTATTAATTTATTAAATTTGCAAAAATAATTTTTAAGATGACACATTGCTACTTTATAGGTAATGCTGTGGCTCCTTCCATAGATTGCTGTTGGAAACATATATTAATAGAATACTGCCGGAAAGCAATTCAGTGATATATGTCTACATGATTAAAATAACTTGTTTTTATGATGTAAGATTTTATTTATAGGACTGTGAGGAAATCATCAAGAATATGAGCAATAACTTACGAGAATCTTTATTACATTATTTTTACTGTCAAAAATTGAGAAAAATATAAATGTTCAACATTTAGAGATTGGTTGGACAAAAAGATGATATATAGGTATAAAATGTCATATAAACATTTAAAATGATTATGTTTAATATTTAATATAGAGAAATTAGTAGGAAAAATCCACAGTGCTGCCTTAATTTTATTTTATATATATATACACATATATATGTGTGTATGCATATGTATATGTATGTGTATATATACATATATATACATGCCCACAGTATAATTTGCTCTTATTTATACTAAATATTAAATACTGGGGAAAATATGCCACAATATCGTTAACAATTTTGGGGGGTTGGAGACATTATGGGAAACTTTTATTTCTTTTCTTTATAATTTTTTATGTTGTTTGCAGGGAAAATATACTAATTTAAAATATAAAGAAGCAAACAGAGAGAGAGTGAGCGTGTAATTCTACTGGACCAAGGGGGCATAACAGAAAGTCAATATACCCTTCAGAATACAGTGCTATCCAGGCTGATTTCCTTTTTGAGACTTCTACACCTTGCACACGTATACCTTTGGTTGAGGATAAGCAGAAATTAAGATCTCTCCAAAGAAATGGCTTGTTTCACCTTCTATAGTTAGAGACTAAAGAGCTAAATCCTGGCCAGGCCCTGGGAATGTTGGCTGGCTTAGCAGTCTGACGTTGTCCTGGGTAAGTACATCACTCCTGCTGCTCTCAATCTGTTTTTGAGCCGCTCAGAGTGCTATGGTGTAGTGCCCTATACGTGAGGCTTTTGCATTTCAGATCGCCTTGAAAAACTTCTAAAAGTGATAATGTGGGGTGGGAGATTCTGGTGTGAACTGTCTTTCATCGCTGTACTAGACATGTGGCTGCTGCCCTTACTCATTCTTGGGCTGTGCTATTAAAGGCAAGGTATTACTTTGCAAAGTTTATGCTAGTAGTCTTGCTGAAACAAGCAAATACGTTCTATTACATTAATGTTCTGTTTAAATAACAAATAGCCAGCCCCTGGCTCTGCTTTATCCTCTTATGTGTGTCTGGGCAGTTGAACTTAACAGGCTGGTGAATATTTTTAGGCTCCTTCAAGCAATCAGAATACCAGTTAATGCAAGATCATCCTGACGGCCCTTTAAAAATCTCAACACCTGGATGCTTTCTTTCTCCAAATGCTTTGTAAATTCAATGTTTATAATTCCCACCTCCAATACAGTCATAAAAGAGTGATGTGTCTTTTCAGAAGAGAACTTGGCTATAGAAAGGGAAAATTGAGTAAATTAAGTTTGGGAGCTTTTCAAGCCATTGAGTAAGGTGTTGTATGACGTCATGGCATTTGGTACTGAAACTCATCAATTGAGCTGATGAGCTGTGCCTGCACAAAAGTAAGAATCCAAGCTAGTCAGATACCTTTCTAAGCAGCTTGTCTTATCCCAGTCTATTTCTCCAAGTTCCTAATCAAGGGCATTTATTTTCCATGGTTCCAGCAAAACTGGAACTGTCAATGAAGAGCAATTGCTTATTAGAATTTGTTCAGTGTCAAGTTTGGAACCTTACTGGAATCTTAAGCTTCACCCATTCACACATTCATAAAAGCTTTATCCCTTAGCAAACTCCTTCATAATTGGAAACATTTTGTGATAAAACAGCAATAGGATCCATCTTCATATGGTTGTGGAAAGATGGATTAGCTTAATTGGCTACATGAAATAGACGATAATACATAAACTAATTGTTAATGTAATTGCTATGCTTATAACAGTGGCTAGCAACTTGGTTTTTGTCCCAATGTCCTTTTCAACTGTCCTCACCAGGGGAAATAATCCCCTGACCTTGGATTGAAACTTGCACATTTCCCATCACTTTACTCCATACACTCAGATAATAAATAAGATTTATAACTCCTTAAAGTTGCAAATGCAGCTCTAATTTAGAAATTAGATGGTCCTGTCCAAGATATTAACTGAATGTTTCAACCTTGTTTCAAAGGTGAGATTCCCCCTTCACTGCTCATGCCCTAAAATAAAGGCTACAGGAGGCCAGAAAGAGGTGTATAGTGAGGTTTTGGTCCTTTATTTCACTGAACTCTTTGACTTTTACACAATAGTGGGAAGAGGTAGAAAGAGAAGCTAAAGACATAAGGCAGTTTTAAAACACACGATGCCTTTGGGTGAAATCACATTTATGGTAATGAACCCTAAATTTGTATGACTGCTTGAACTTGTCCCATGATCTCTAGACTTTTATTTCCACTTACCTATTCAGCATGACCTCTTGGATTTCTAGTACTCATCTTAAATTTAAGATGCCAATTTGAACTAAATATTTTTCCAAAAACATCTATTTGCAATCAACCCCACCTCAGAAAAATCAGCTTTCCAATTGTTAAAGCACAAAATCTGTGGAGTCATTCTTGATTCTTCTTTTCACATATCTGATTGGCCAGGAAATCCTATTGGTTCTACCTTCATTGTGCTTCCAGAATTCTCCAGGTGTACTGTTACTAGTGGAGCCCAAGCCTTCATCTTCTTTCACCTGGAATATTGCTTCTTATTGTTTGCCTCCACTCTACCCTCTTTCCTTTGTTTTTAATGAGCAGCCAGTGTGATCCTAGGTCAAAACCCTGAAATGACTGTTATACTCACAGCAAAAGCCAAGTTGTTACAATGTCCTTCCTTATAGCCCAACCTAATTCAGTCCCCTTATGTCTTCTGTTTAATTTATTGTTAATTTTTTCCTACTAATTTAGCAACAGCCACATTGACCTTTTTCTTATTCATTAACCACGCTCAGAAAAGGTCCGTCTTTAGGGACTTGGTACTGACTGTTTCCTCTACTTGGACTGCTCTGTTCCTGCCTTGCTCATATCTTTGTACTTACTTCATTACTTCCTTCACATCTTTGTTGAGATTGTTCTCTTCTAAATGATGCCTACCTGGCCTCCTCTAGCATTCCTGATCCCCCCCATTCTGTCTTTTGTTTTCATGTCTATCATCTGTGACCCCCTCACCCTGCAACTAGCATGAAAGTTTTAGGAGGCAATGATTTATGTCTTCCTTAAGTAGGGATATGTCCTTAGCACCTAAAACAGACATTTATAGATTGAATTCAGTGATGTGCTCCCTTAGCTTTCTTGGATG
Source organism: Glossophaga mutica (assembly GCA_039655065.1). NCBI lineage: Eukaryota > Metazoa > Chordata > Mammalia > Chiroptera > Phyllostomidae > Glossophaga > Glossophaga mutica. The sequence goes on from CM077308.1 coordinate 30,933,865, forward strand.
TTTCCCAGTTGTAGGGACTTTTCTTCAACAGTTGTGACCTTAGTAGATGTATCAGTTTTCTGGGAGAAAATTCTGAGATGTCCTAAATTAAATTATAGTAGGCTGGTGGGTAGAAGAACCAGACAAGGGAGGTTAATCAGTTAATGACTGCAGGGTAAAATCAAGAAAAGACTTCTTACATCCCTGAATATACGTTGAAACTTTGAATTAACTTCCAGGTGGCTATTTCTGCAATTATCTAAGGGGAATAGCCAAGCACCACCAACCACAAGACATCATCATCCACCAGATACCACTGCATCCTACTTATATGCATGAACCTTCCAAACTGTGACTCACAACCCATTCACATGGGCAAACATGTCCACTTTCCAGACGATGCACCTATCCCAGAGCTAGCTGTACTTCACCTTCTCCCATCTCCTTATCTATAGCCAATATAAAATGTTTCAAAACAACTTACATCTTTCTTCCCTCTACATGAGGTTTTAAAAAAGCCTGTCAATTTCAGGATGGTGGATAATGTTGCCTTTTCCACCTAGCCTTTCATTTTTAATATTCAAGATTTCTCATCTTTAAAGGGAGAAATTAAATTTAAATTTCTCATAGAGAAATTATAGAGATTCAGTGAGCTATGGATATAAATCACCCAGTATAAGGTCTGGCACATACCAAGACCTTGATTAATGTTGATTTCACATTCGTCCTTCTACTCATAGCAAAAGCTAGGTTTGATACATTCTACAGGCCTCAGCAACTAAGATGAGGCAAGACACAAAGAAGATGCTGAGTAAATGTCTATAGAATGAACATGAAAGTCAAGGGCTCTAAACACACAAAAGAGAAAGCAATTAATTATGAATTCATTAAGATTATCATATTTATTTTTCTTTATCTCTGAACATACCAAGCAACTTTTTCCATATTAATTCATTTCCCAAGAAAGCATGCCTGCTAGGAAAAAAAAAATACACTATTCATTTGACTTCAAAATTTTGGTCCATGAAGCAGTAATGTTTCTCATTATAAATTAAAAAAATAGCTTTCAAGCCACTAATCAATCTCTAGTGAGTTTGATTAGCATCAGCAAGTCCCCTAGAATCTGACCAACCTTGAATAAATTAATGAGAGATAACTTTTGACATTGAGAAGATGAGGATCAGGCCTTAGGCCCATGCAGACTTTGCAGGGAATTATGTAACACACCAACAACCTCTTCACAGGGAGATTGGCAAGTCTGAGTTTAGCAATGTGTGTGCAGAGACATCGGGGCCAGGCCTGTGCTTTCCTTTTTTCTTTATATAAATACGCCTTGTATTTTTTAGGATAAATTGCTACCAAATTAAATCTAGGTTCTTTTAAAAAGATATAGAGGACCCCCCCGCAAACCACTTCTATCAGTTATGCACTGAATTTCCTTCCATCGGGATCCTTCTAATCACATCAGCCATAACAGACTTCTTATCGCTTGTCCCTATCTCTGCATGAATGCCTTCTTTACCCAAAGAACAAAATAAGGTAAACAATTTTTAAGCACGTGTTCAAGCATGCTTCTTCTCCACAGCCTACCTTGGTGGAGCTGGTTGGTTATACTGTTTTCTTTACTCTCATAGGCCTTTGGATCTTTTATCAGAGTATATATGTCGATTTATTCAGGCAACCTGTGAATTCAGATAGGCCTCTTTATCTGCAATGACAGAAACCCATCTGTGGCAGTCAGCCTTCTAGATGGCTCCCAAATGTTTTGTCTCTGGTATTCTTCTCCTTGAATAGTTTTCTCCCACACTGAATTCAGGCTGGCCCTGTATTCAGGCACAGAAGTGATGGCACCAGTGATGGTGTGTGTGACTTTGTGGGGGCATACAAATAATTTCCCTCCCATCTTTCTAAGTTCTTTTGGCTGGGTTAATAATCAGATTAGCATGAGACAGATTAACAGGAGAAAAAGTCCACAATTTATTATAGATGTACATTTTTGGGTGCCATAAGAATATGAGACCCAAGGAGACATTGGGCAGTTGAAGCTTATATGCCATTCTGGAGCTAAGGAGAAGGTGGGGGTGGAGGTGGTAGTTTGGGACTTCAAAGGGCAAGAAGGCAAATTCACTTCGAGAGGAAAAGCAAATGTCTGGTAAATAATAAACATCTTTTGGCCATCTTTAACAATGGGACACAGAGAGGACTTGCATCAAATGTCCTAACTGTGTTAGTGTCTCTATTAATCACACACTAGTTTATATTAAACTGTAGTTATCTGTGATGATCTCTTCCTTCCTGGAGCAGGTCCTCTATCTAAATTTTTTTAGGCAGTTAGGGGGATGGTCAAAGGCTTTTCCTGAGTCTTGTTTCTTAAAACAACCAGCTTAAAGTAGTCAGTATCCCAAGGAGTCATATTTTGAGGTGGTAGACTCTGCTCTCCTTCAACTTTTAAAGTTTGTTGGTTAGATTTTAAAAGTCATCGCAGCCTTGGCCTTGGGCTCTTGGGTAGCTAACTCTGGGCAAAGACAGCTACCATGTCATGAGCAACCCTGTGAAAAGGCCCTTATAGAAAGAAACTCAGGCCCCTCACCAACAGCCAGCATCAACTTGTCTGCCTTGTGAGTGGGTCACCTTAGAATTGGATTCTCCAGTCAAGCGACAGTATGACTGTAGCACCAGCCAACATCTAAGAACAATATTAACAGAGACACTGATTCAACATATTCCATTTGAACCACCTGTATTTCTGAAGAATGATAAATAATTTTTGTTGCTTTAAGCTGTTAAAAGGGATAATTCATTAGGAACAATAGATAACTAAAACACTAATTGAAATATCCCAGAGGCATGTTTTGGGGTTGCAAAAACTCTGCTTTCCTTTACCTTAAATGCCTTAAAAATAAATCTTCTAGCCCTTGCTGAGGGGTTTTGGGCATGTGTTGAGGCATGCCTTCAACAACTAGCCAGGCTAACTGTTCCAGTTTACACAGTGGAATAATACTCTGCCATAGAAAAGAAGAAACATTCACCCTCTGCAGCAGCATGGGTAGACCTGGAGAACACTATGCTAAGTACATAAGCCAGTCAGAGAAAGACAAATACCCTACGATTTCACTCCTATGTGAAATTTAATGAACAAACTGAATTAATAAGCAAAATAGAGACAAACTCACAGATAGAGAGCAGGATGACCACTATGGGGGAGGGAGAGGTTAGAGGCTGGAGGGACTGAACAAAAAAGAAAAAGGACTCACGGACATGGACAACAGTGTGGTGACTGTGGTGGGGAGGGAGTCTCAAGGGGGCTAAATGGTAATGGAACAAAAATACAATAAAAAAATTAGCCAGACAGTTTAAATGCTGCCTTAACTCTTGGTTCCTGCTTTCAAAGAGCCTCGAGGACAGCCAGAGTTAAAAATTCAGGGCCTTCCAGGTCTTCCTTGAATGTGTGTATAGTCTCAAGAACATATAAGGCCTTCTAGATTCCCTGGAGTATCAGAGATTTACAAAGTCCATAAGAGGTTCTCACACATCCTCAGCTTTTTCTTTTAAGTCTTTGAACCATTCTACTGTTTTTCATAAATCTTATACATCACCTAAGGCAGATGCAATGTTAAAACACTTGCATGTAAATCCCCCTCGGATGAGTCTTCTAGCACTGGGTAAACTCTGAGTCAGTTCAAATACAGAAAGCCTTTCAAGTGGGATCTTCCAGGGAATCACTGACAAGTAAAATAATGATAATTTTTGGGAATGAGGCTTCAAAAGAGCTCTAGATTTATTCTGCTTCCTCCAGTGTCAGGAATGCTCATTTGGTATTTTTCAAGGCTATGCAAAGGAGCAAGGGATGATGGGACTGGAGCCAATTAGAGTACCACAAAGCTCACTAATTTTTGTTCTTGTTGGTTTTTAAAATCAAGATTCAGTTGTTTCTTTTGAATAGATACTTTCTGGTTTGCTGCGAACCTTTGCTTAATTCCCAGTATTCTTAAAAGTTGATTCAGACCATTTTTGGCAGTTATTTTGCTGCTTCTATGAAAGGGCAAACTTTTGGAGTTCCTTACTGTACACTTGCACTGGCATTACCTCTCAGCCATTTTTATTTGTTTTACACATTACATTCCCATGCAACTCTCCCTTTGAAGAAAGAATTTGCAAACACACACAATTGAGAGCTGTGTGCCGTGATTTCTAAGTTCTAAAACTCTGTGATTGTCCTCTTCTCAATTATTAGAAAGTTACCTATGATGTTACAAATCTTTCCAGTGTTAGAATTTTGGCTTTATAGTGTTTTTTTTTAATCCTCACCTGAGGATATGTTTATTGATGAGAGAGAGAGAGAGACAGAGATCGATCAGTTGCCTCCCATACATGCTCCAACCAGGAATTGAACCTGCAACCTTTTGCTGTACAATGCTCCAACCAACTGAGCCGCCCAGCCAGGGCAATAGTGTCTTTTTTTTTTTTTTCCATGGCTTGTATTCTATTAAGGTCATAAGTGCTTCATTAGGCTTTTTTAGGGTGAATATTAAAATTAGTTTATGTAGGCTGAGGTTGTGGGGTACTCCGTACCATGAGAGTTAGCTAAGTTAATTCAACACTGAAACACAGAACATTTGGGGAATAGGGATGTAATATGAAAATATATAAAGGTAAGGAATGTATTAACATGAGAAATTGCCTTACATTGAGAAAAATGTTTAAGAGTGTTTTCAACATTGGCCAGCAAAGGAAGATACTGGATAAAGTGGACCCAAGCTAGTAATCTCTAGTTTGATACATTGTGTTGCTGAGGTCTTTACAGATTCATAAAACCAAGATATTTCTCTCTTTGGATGTTGTGCTTATCAATAAATAGTTTAGTTAATCACCTGGCTTGTTTGGCATCATTATATTTGTAGGAAGTAAGGTTAGGTATGGAAAGGGTTGGGGGGATAGGACCTTCAGATAGAATACAAACATTATGCACATCTGTTATAAAAAAACACAAAATGGCATTTTGCCTTATAGAATGGCCTTCTGTGATTAACTTAGAATTTGGCTACCACTGAACATTGGATCATATTTCTCATTGTAAATAAGAAAGCACAGCTTTTTTGGACTTCCAGCCAAGATGGAGGCATAGGTAGATACACTTTGCCTCTTTGTACAACCAAAAGAAGGACAATAACAAATTAAAAAAGACAATAACCAGAATTGAACTGTATGGAAGTCCAACAACCAAAGAATTAAAGAAGAAACATTCAGCCAGACTGGTGTGCTGAGACAAAGAGATATGGCCCAAATGAAGAGCAATGCAAAGTGAAATAAAGAAAAATGTACAGGGAACAAACAGTGGCAGGAAAGAAACTGGGACTCAAATCAATGGTGTGGAGCAGAAGGAAGAAATAAATATTCAACCAGAAGAGAATGAAGAAACAAGAATTCAAAAAAATGGGGAGAGGCTGAGGAACCTCCAGGACAACTTTGAACACTCCGACATCCCAATCATAGGGGTGTCAGAAAAGGAAGAGCAAGATATGGAAAACTTATTTGGAAAAGTAATGAAGGAGAACTTCTCCAATCTGACAAAGGAAATAGACTTCCAGGAAGTCCAGGCAGTTCAGAGAGTCCCAGAGAAGATGTACCCAAGGAAGCACACACCAAGACACATCATAATTACATTAGCCAAGATTAAAGATAAGGAGAGACTCTTAAAAGCAGCAAGAAGAAAGGAGACAGTTACCTACAAAGGAGTTCCCATGAGACACACAACACATTTATCAAAAGAAACCTTGTAGGCAGGAAGGGGCTGGAAAGTAGTATTCAGAGTCATGAAAGGCAAGAACCTACATCCATGATTACTCTATCCAGCAAAGCTATCATTTAGAATGGAAGGGCAGATAAAGTGCTTACCAGATAAGGTCAAGTTAAAGGAGTTCATCATCATCAAGCCCTTATTATATGAAATGTTAAAAGGACTTATCTAAGAAAAGGAAGATAAAAAACATGAACAGTAAGATGAAAACAAACTCACAAGTATCAACAACTGAACCTAAAGCAAAAACAAAAGCAAACTAAGCAAACAACTAGAACAGGAACAGAATCACCAAAATGGAGATCACGTGGAGGGTTATCAGTGGGAGGGGGAGAGGTGAGAATGGGGGAAAAGGTACAGGGAATAAGAAGCATAATTGGTAGGTACAAAATAGACAGGGGGAGGTTAAGAATAGTATGGGTGTATAGCGGCCAAAGAACTCGTATGTATAACCCATGGACATGAACTAAGTGGTGGTGGGGATGCTGGTGGGAGGTGCAGTGCAGGATGGAGGGGAATCAGGGGGAGAGAAAATGGGACAAGTTTTATAGCATAATCAATAAAGTATACTTTAAAATTAAAAAAAAAAGGAAAGTGCACCTTTTGGACTTTAAGATGGAAATCCGTACCCTGAAAATGTGGTGTCCTAAGAGGGGCTGTCCCTCAGAGGCTTTGCCAGTAGCTCACTGGTGATCTTGGATAACACTCCTGTTAATAATTCCTGACATCATAAGCAATTGTATTTAAGAAAAAACAAACATACACTCATTAACTGAATTTAACTGTGTGGATCTCTGGTTCCAATGACTAGGTGAGAAGAAAGCATTCTGATCTTCCCTCTTTCCTCTCTTTCTTCCTTTGAACACACACACACACACACACTTTGTTTGTTTATTTCTTCACTGACTCTCTGTAATGCCAGGCCCTATTCTGGGTGCTTGGTAAACAAAGCAGATATTTCTTTATCCTTGGAGTTTATATTCTAATTAAAGTAGAAATGAAAGAAACAACAGACAGACAAGAATTTTAGAAAACACTATAATAAAAACAAAAAAGAATAACATAAAAGAATGTTACTAGAGTTGGGAATAATCTACTTTGTATAGATGATAACAGAAAGTCTCTCAAATATAGTGATATTGATTAAGACTTTAATGAGGAAGAATGAGCCATGAAAATAATCTGGGCAAGAATATTCCAGAGAGAGGAAATAACTTGTGAAAGTGACCTAGAGTGGAAACAGGCTTGGCATCCAAAATTTTAAACCTATACACACTTAAATCTATGTGGAATTAAATCCAAAGTAACAATATTTTGAAAATTCTAATTATATACTTAGAGTTTAGGTTAACTCAATCAGTTGTATAGAGTGCTAAACAGTCCATTTTTTTAGGGGGTGAGGGAAATATGAATCAAATTTATCCTGTTTATATGCAAACCTTGTAACAGATTGAAATGTGATTTAGAAGATTTCTTTCCATGTTGTAATAAATATGTTTTCCTTGATTGGTTTATGCTGGTATTGATAAAATAATCAGATATGTGTCCAATTGCATTAATTTAGTTGCAAATTAGCAAAACCCAGCTCAAGGTTGGACTAGAATGGAAATTTATTGGTTCAAAGAATCAAAGGAATGGTTCAACTCAGAACTCAAATAAGGGAAGGCATAGAGCTGAGTTTCAGATACTAGCAGGAATTCTCTCCTTTTCTCATTTCTCCCTACCACGGACTAACTCCATTTTCTTCTGCTGTAGATGGGTTTTTCCTGAATGACGACTGACATGGCCTCTGACAGTTACTCAGTTTCATGTTTTTAAGCGTCAGCCACCAGCAGCTACCACTTTCTGAGGATAACAAAAATCCAGGTAAAGGCTCTGAATGGCTCAGCATTGGCTCAGTACTTTCCCTCAAACAGGAATTTGAAGCAGAAGCTGAGCGACGTAAAAGCATGGCAGTTCTACTGGTGCCATTCCAAGAACAAGGGGTTGCTTTTCCTTCAAGTGGGTGAAGAGTGGGTGGGTTGGGAGATGCTATGTAGTTAAGACACTTCATATTCAATACATAGTTATTGCTTTGGCTGGTGTGGCTAAGTAGATTGAGTGCCGGCCTGCGAACCAAAGGGTCACCAGTTTGATTCCCAGTCAGGGTACATGCTTGGGTTGCAAGCCAAGTTGTGCCACCGGTAGGGGGTGTGTGAGAGGCGACCACACATTGATGTTTCTCTCCCTCTCTTTCTCCTTCTCTTCCCCTCTCTCTAAGAATAAATAAAACATTAAAAAAAATACACAGTTATCTACAAATATCCGTTTAAAAGCCAACATAAAATACTAATCTACTTTCAATAGGGCTCTATTCCTGTTCACAACAGCAGCCCACCAAAACAAACATAACAGGTAGGTAGAACCAGAAAGCTCTTCTCATCATTCACTTAAAAATATATATATATTTTATTTATTTATTTTTAGACAGAGGGAAAAGGAGAAAGAGAAACATCAATGTGCAGTTGCCTCTCGCACGCCCCTTACTGCAGACCTGGCCTCTCACCGGTGACCTGGCCAGCAATGCCGGCATGTGCCCTGACTGGGAGTAAAACTGGCAACTCTTTGGTTTGCAGGGTGGTGCTCAATCCACTGAGCCACACTGGTCAGGTCATTATTCACTTTTAATCACGAGGTTCTATCTATTTAAAAACAAAGTTAATATGGACAGAGGAAGAAGTGTTAACATCCTAAAACTACCCAAATCAAATTTCTAAGACTGAAAGCAGATGTGCCAGGTCTGAAATATAATAAAATTAGGGAACACCATCTACGTGTGAATGGAGGCATAGCTGTTTTGAATGTCTGCATGGGTGGGTCACTCTACCAGAATGTAGATGCTCTTCCATGGGTCTCAGTAAGCCCACCCAACATTGAAAACATTGAGACTCAAACATGCATTTAATGTACCTAACCTACAGAACATCATAGCTTAGCCTCGCCTACCCTGCATGTGCTTAGAACACTCCTACTTGCCTACAGTTAGTAAATTAATCTTGAGTGTCACCTCAAGAGTAATCGCTTTCCTTTTTGTCTCATGAGAAGCAAGAGACACAGACAGGTGTTTGGTAGACATGACAGGATGCAAAAACAAAGTGCAAAGTCCAAAACACGCTGGCAGCACAGTGCCTGGTAGGGTATCAGTTGTTTACCCTCGTGAACTTCTGTCTGACTTCGAGCTATAGCTTGCTGCCGCCACAGCCCGCCATCATGAGAGAGCGTTGTACAGCCTGTAGCTAATCCGGAAACAGATCAAAATTCAAAATTTGAAGTGTATTTTCTACTGAACATATGTAGCTTTAACATCAAAATTGAAAAGTTGTCAAGTTAAACCATTGTAAGTTGGGGGTGCATGTCATCACAAAACTCCACTGCATTCCAATTACCTGTGAAAGAGAGAATTAACTATTCAGAATACATAGACCCTCTACCTCTAATTATTCTAGACTCAAATATGTGTGTGTTTCTCTTTCAAACTTAAATTATTTGGACATTCACCTCAGTTCTATGCTTTACAGGGTTTGTGGTACCTAATTTTGTGTCAACTTGGCTCTTGGCCAAAGGATGTCCAGATTATTGGTAATATATTATTTCAGGGTGTGTCTGAGAGAGTGTTTCCAGAAGAGATTAGTGTCTGAACTAGCAGGCTGAGTAAAGAAGATCACCCTCACCCAATTTGTTGAAGGCCTGACCAGAACAAAAAGGTAAAGAAGGCTGAATTTGCTCTTTGCTTGCGTGGGATGTCCCCCTTCTCCCGTCTCGAAGTCAGTGCCGCTGCACCGAGGCCTTCGGACACACACTGAATTACACCACTGACGTCTCTGGTTCCCCAGCTTGCAGATGGCAGACTGTGGCACTTTGTGGCCTCTGTAAATGCTTTGTGTCAGTCAATTGCTATAACAAAGATCCTCCTGTATATGTGCATGTGTATCCTATTGGTTCTATTTCTCTGGAGAACCCTGACTAATACACCACTTCACAGTAAAGACTGAGTGATTGTGTAGTTGATTTGAGCATTCTAGGGAAACGTGATAATTCAATTCCCAGAATGGAATTCTGCTACTTGCCATTTTATCCTAACTACGCCAACAGGCTAAACTCCTGCTGTGCTCTTCATGTGTACCGTGTGCTTCTATTTAGGATATTTGTACTGTGCCTACACACTTAGTTTAACTTCAGTCCCACAAAAGAGATAATGTTAAATATGACTCCAATCTTCAAATCTCAATTTTTTTTTACTGATTATCCAAATACCTCAAGATTTTACTATGATTAGGATGGTTTAGCATTTTAGGAAATTGTTGTTTATTTTTGGATTTTCTTCTCAACTCTTTAGATTATAATAAAGTGGCAGCAACGAACAATAAAAAATGATGCAACACACAACTTTCTACTACGCGATGACTACATCCCAGTTACCTTACAGGAGCAATCTTGCCCTCCTTTTGCCCACCCTTAGCTCCTCTAACTGTCTCATTTTGGATGCACATAAACTTTATGAAGATTTAAGCTACTTCAAAATATGATTCTATTCATTTTTTTCTAGTAAGCTCTACTAATAGAGCCTAGGGAAACAAATAGATAGTGTTTGTACTATGAAACTTTCAACCAAAAATGTATTTCTCTAAGAGTTCCTATTTCAATAACTGAGTTGGCTGGTGCTTATTTTAACAGACCTTTCAAAGAGTATCACTTTGTAGACTCATTTCTTAGAGTAACAATTGTGTGGCTTTTTTGCATGACAATTGAGAGGTGTTTAATCTAGATAAAGTCACTTCTGCCCCAGACTCTGTTACAGGAAGTTCCCTCAGAGTTGTCTCAAGTGGTTGGTGCTTTGGCATCATTTATTCCTCCATGTGGGTTTGAAATGATTTGCAAAACTGTGACACATTTTGTTAGTGGGGAGAGTGCCCCACTAACTCACTGCCCCAGAGTTCATTACTCCGTGATGCAAAGTAAAGAATGACAGTGGTCCCTGGTGAGGCCTGTGGTTAGCTGATCTGAGGCGGTTGGTTAGGCTGTCTGCAGTGGAAGCCTGTGAGGTCAGGGGCAGTAGGCACTATGTATTCCCTCGCTCACAATGCCTGACAGCGGGCAGGCATGGCAGGATGGTGCAAGAGTTTAAGTACCCTACCAGCTTCTTATCTGCTTGCATACTTATTACTGAGTAGACACAAAACCTCATTTCTGTAATGTGGCCCCCTGCTTGGTGACCTCAGGCACTTCCAATGTACCATGCTTACAAGGTTTTTTTTTCCCCTGACACAGACTCCAGGTCAGCCACCTTCTAATTGTGTAATGGAGATCAGAGCATTCATTAGACCAGGGGACCCAGGTCCCAAATGAGTTCTAGACTCAAAGAAATGCTTTGAGGTGCTGAGGAAATGCACTTGGCAGATGTTAATATGGTTCATGAAAAGGCACTAAAGTTTGTACAATATTTCTAGTTAACAAGAATCTCAAATGCCACTTATATTTATCAACATGTTGTAAATGGACACTTTGCATTATACGAATATATTTAGAGTAAATGTTTGAGATGCTGGCATAATCACTTTGGAATGTGGATTTTCAACTGCTGTGCTTTAAGTACTAACTAGCTGTCCCTAGGGTACAAATTAAAGTGAGTACACACGCATAAATGTGCACAGGGAACACACCCATAAACGCACATCCACATACAATACGCAGTTATTTACATGGAAGTATTTTAAAGTACATTGCAACTTTGTAACAAGACAATGTAACCGTATTTCAGAACCTCCATAATCTAAAATTCCGTATTCTAATATTACCTTTTCTACCCCAATAGAACCAAATGTCACCTTTCCTATGTATCCATAACCCAGAACACTCAGAAATAAACTGGGTTTCTGAATGTACTCTATTTGTGGTCTTTTTCCACTGACATTAAATGTATTTTTTGGCTGCAGATAAATTATAATTGAAAGAAAATTACGTGCCAGAGGTTCCTGTGATTCACACTTCATTCCTTCTACTATCTCTCAATTCTTCCTGACCGAGAAGCATTGTTGAGGTAGGTGGAAGGCAGGAGAAGGAATCAGAAGACAGTCACCCGTTAGCTACAGAGCATTGCTGTTGCAGGCTCACAGGGAGGCCAAGGGAGATCTCACCCAGTGGCAGGGTCCAGGTTCTTGTCTCCCTGCAAGAAAGAATTTGAGAGCAAGATGGATTTGGTGAAGCCCCAGTTTTACTAAAGTGCACACTCGTGGACGGAGTGCCCACAGACTCCAGAAGCGAGTTGCCCCAGAAGGGTTTTGGAGGCCAGGATTATATTTTGGGTCAGTGAGAAGGAACTCATGACAAGTTGGATCTGGGAAAAGTGGAGGCAGAATGGGTGAGGCATGACCTTCTCAATGGGAAGGGGAGTTTTTGCCCTTATTTGGCCATTTCTGGAACTGTCAAGGCATTGGAGCATGATGGGAACTGGTCTATCTTCAATGCTAATGCTATTATATGGTATTCTAACTGGCTACAGGTCACCTTTCAGTCACCGTGCCTGGCCCAGCTGAATAAAACTGGTCCTTTTTTTTTTTTTTTGTCTGCGGCTTCCTTTGCAAGCTTGCTCCCTTTTGCAAGCCTGTACAGCGAGGGAGGGAAAAGGGGCCCAGTACCCCAACCTAGGAATCCTGCCTCATAATCAGTTACATACCAAGTATGGCTCTTGTCCTCTTCCACATTTTCCCTTCTGTTTCATCAGTGACCAATTATGCAACAGGTTGTGTTGGCATTGAGCAGTGAATTAAGAAATCTCTGTTACTGAGACACTTACAAATACGAAGAGAGCATGCTGTTGAGTTTGGATACTAACTTTCACCAGTGAAGCATGACTTTTCTTTTACTGGCTTTCTAAAAACGAAATTTCAGAATGCGCGTCTTACTTTTGTAATTCTGAGAATGAGTTTCTGGAATAGTTTAGTAGAGAACCCCCTCCCCCTCCCCCCATGACACAGCAGGGGCACATGTCACACTGTCCCTCCTAATGGTTTGCAGTAATGTCTCTCACTGGATATGTGAGCTTTTGAGGACAGGACCTGGGGCTTATTCTTATTTGCATCTTTACCACTGAATACTTAGTAGGTACTCAAGAATGTACATTGAATAAAATAAATAAATAAACAATCGAATCAAATAAATAAATAAATGTCAGCTTATAGAAATGGAAGAACAGTAGAATGGCAAAAGCACCCAATGAGATTATTTAAATCATTGACCAGGAGGGGGGTAAATTAAATCTACTTTTTTTCCCTCTAGAAATAGAAAAATAAGCAAATTTTTACTTTTTCCTTTAGAAACTTGTATCTTTGAAGGTCAATAGAATGAATGAATGAGTCATGTGAGGATGCCTATAAAGTGACTTTGGATAAATATAAAAATGAAGATTTATGATATTACCCTGTATTGTTTTAAGCAGCCAGGTCCACTGAACAGTGATCTGAGGGAAACGAGAGTGTGAGGAGTAAGGATGTCTGGGTGAATACCGTTCCGGGAGGTTGAATCGCAGGGGCACAGACCTTGAGGCCTGCTCAGGAAGCCATGGTGGGGGCTGGGTGAGTCCAGCAGAGAAGTGGGAGGAGCTCTCAGAGACCAGACTGGGTGAGGATGTGGCATTTCCCTGTCAGGCAGGAAGACTTTGAGGAGTTTGAGTACTAGAATGTAATAATTGACTAAACTTTTGAAAGGGTCATTCTGGCTGCTGCATAATCAGGGTAGAGACACAAGAATGGAAGTCATAAACCTAAGCACACGTGGTGGTGGCGGGGAGGTTCTTGCTGTAGGGGATGGATAACAGATGAGAAAGACCATCCCAGGAAGCGACAGACCTGGAGAACAGCAATGACCCTGTGACGGAGGCTGGGGCCTAATTTCCCGCTTTAGATAAGGTGATTAAGGTCAGTCTTCCTTAGAGAATAACATTTTAGCTTAGAGCTGAAGGTGAGAAAACCCAGCTATCTGATTATGCAGGACAGAGGACTCTTGCAAAAACCGATCACACTGATAGTGCTAATAACTTTGCAGCCAACACTAAGCCGTCAACCAAAATTTGAACCTTCAAGTTTAGGGGTGTGTGTGGTATAGTTGAAGTGCACAGGCTTCAGAGACAGGCTAATTTGACATCATTTCACAGCGTCCCCTTATCAGTTGTATCACCTAAGACCAGTCACTGAACCTCTCTGAGCATCACTTTTGTCATGTGAAAATGGGGATAATAACGTCTACCCGGCAGTGCTGCTGTGAGAATTAAAGGACATAACACACCTAAAGCAGCTGGCCTACCTCCTGGTGTATATTTTGTGTTCAATAATATACCCTTCTGAAAATGAGGAAAAGGAAAATGTATTGTAGCTGAATAAGATAAAGATGTCTTTTCTTTGTAGTATAAAATGCTAACTTGGACTGCAGGGTACTTCCCCCCAACGCCCCCCTGCCCCCTTCTCAATGTGTTCTGTAAGACCTTCATTAGAGGAGGTGGGTAGGTTTGTATTGGATTGTTGTACAGCAGGAATGCTGACTGAGCAAGTTTTTTAACCCAGCTTTCCTTACGGTTAACAGTCCACCTCTTAGTAGGACAGGAGGCTGGTCTGGGGCAGCAGAGGACTGATGAGTTGAAGAGGAGACAGTCCCAGGCACCAGTCCTAGAGATTCACTGATGTGGAGTTAAAGACTAAATGTCTGCAACAAAACTTAATTGTTTATTTAACACAAAGCCTGAAGCTTAGGAATCCAAAGCCAGATATTAAATAAATGATTTAAAATTATGTTGGTTATTATACTTTGAAAAAGTACTTTTAGCATTTCAATGATGAGAATGAATCTCTGAGTACACCCGAACTCTGGGGCTTAAGAAATGTAACCTTTGTGTTTATGTAATTTGGTAGAATTCTCGTTCAAGACCTCATTACCCTCATGACAGAAACCAAAACCTCAATCAATGGAAGGTCCTGCTCCTCACCACCACCGCCCCCACACACGGCAGGAGAATCCTGTAGCTCATCGTGTTGCTGTTGCAGGGCACAGCGACGTGTGGCTCCCGACTGCAATTCCTCCATGCAGATACCTTCTGTGATACCAGTTGTCTGGTCTCCTCCGGGTCGTCGGTTGCTGCGGATTGCTATTGTGCTATCCTTTGTTCCAGGTCGGATCCTCTCTGCTGCTTCCGAGTCCCCCTTGGGAGCATGAAAAACCATTGCCTGCTCTCCCTGCCTACGCTAAAGTGATGGGCACCTGAGGGACGGAATCAGGCATGTATCACACCACAGCTTCCATTTTAGTCTTGCCGGGGGTGGGGGTGGGGGGCTTTTCCAGGAATCTTACTCACTGCTCAGTTCTCTTCAATTCACTCTGACTTTCTTCTACTTAGACTTTTACTGCTCAAAAGCTACAAACTGAACTAGGCCTTCTGCGGTCATCCCATTCTTATAACAGTAAAGAAAAGGTGCTCAGTTGCTTTAATTAGGAGCAGGGTTTGGGCAATAAGAAATATCTTGGGAGAAAAACATTGATTAATGTTTCCAAGTATTACTCTGCCTCTCATCCACAGCAAGATAACTTTGGCATGACCATCAATCATGTAGAAAAAAATGAAAAAAATGCCATTAATGAAATAACATTTTATCAGCTTTAATTAAAGTTGGTCATAAATACAGAGAGAAGAGGATAGTCACTCCATAAGTGGTGAGAGGGTCAGTATTTATTGCTCTGTCTCTGGTGTGTCTCTTGAGTTTTGTTCCTCAATGTGCTTTTAAAGACAAAGTTTTTTGAGTGATTCAGATCACCATGGTTTAAAGATTGCCTTCCTTTCACATTCTTAGATGATTCTAGTCTAAGTCATGTCTCTTGGTCAAAGCAAAGAGTCATGTCTCTTTGCTTGTCACAAGCAAATTGGTTTATATTTATTTTGCACTAGTAAAACGTGGCTCTAGAAATTATGATTATAAAAGACTCCAACATATTCTGTATTAGCACTCTTGTAGCCACAGCCGCAGAAACCTAATTTAAAATTCTGGAGCAAAAAGGAAAATGCATTGGCTTACATAGCCGGAGGCAGCTTGATTGTGCGTATCCGTATTCTGTGACATAAATGATGTGACTGGAGTTTACTTTGTTGTCTATCTGTATTTTCTATCTCCATATTTTAGCTCTTTGTTCTACGTGTAGGCTCAATTCTCTGACTTGCTGTGGTGGGAGAGATAATCAAGCTTATATCCTTATAGCTTGTAATTCAAAAAAATAAAGACTTTTCCCATCAGTTTTAAAATACCAATTATTTGGATGGTTTATACTTCCTTGGGCCATTTTCCATGATTAATCCAATCACTATAACCAAAGAGATAGAGTACTGTGATTGGCTGGCCTTAGTCGCATGCTCACAGCTATGATTGACAACTCCATTGGACCACAGGGAGTGTGGGAAAATTTATTTTTGATAGAAAAAGCAGTTTTCTGTTACCAGAAGAGTGAAGAAGGGGTACAAAAACAATATAGACCTTATTACAAATGGGAAGAGGAGGGTAGGCTGAGGCTTTTTTTGTGTGTTTCTTCCAAATCTGTTTTTGGAGCCCCAGCCACCTTTATGATGGTTCATGTGCTTACGACTGGAGACCCAGAATACTCAAAGCACCACGTAGGAAAACACAGTGCCTATTCCCAAATCCCTCAGGTAGACTTTCACCTTGATTTTGAAGATGTTTTGTTATTTTTCTCCTCCTACCTCCTCCTTCCTTCTCTGTCACCATATACAAAGGAGCTTTTTCAGTAAGTATGCAAGGATTGAAGAGGCTATTTATTTAGCCAGATAAGGTGGTGGTGAATATCTCTTTGGGTCTGAGTTAATCCAATATGTAGGAAAAAATTATTTCCAAGTTTCCTTAGAGGTAATCTCATTCTAGGTGAAAAAATATAAGGGAGCTGAACAGGAGAATTCTTCATTGCATATCAAAACTTACATTTCAGAATCAAGTTTTTCTTCTTCACTTTATTTCTCTGACGTGATACATGGTCCTGCTGAAATCAGAATTGTCAGTGATATTGAGAAGGAGAACAAATCAGATTTACTGTAGCTTGTGGATAAAGCACCTCCAAATCAGGCAGAAAATGTCGATGGCATTGACTTTAAGGGAGATAAGTGGGTTTTGTACAGTGTAGCTTTGGTCTCTTCAGCCAGCAGCGAAGC
This sequence comes from Glossophaga mutica, assembly GCA_039655065.1. NCBI lineage: Eukaryota > Metazoa > Chordata > Mammalia > Chiroptera > Phyllostomidae > Glossophaga > Glossophaga mutica. The sequence goes on from CM077308.1 coordinate 30,950,874, forward strand.
ATCAAAACAGTAGCTGAGAGGGGTTTTCTCATGACCAGAATGTAAAGTGCCATCATTGATCCAGACTTAGGAAGGACTGTAACAGTTCTGAGCCTGTGCAGAGAGAACTGGACGTGAGGCCAAAAATCTGAAATTCTAGCCCAGGCTTTCTTCTGCATCTCTGGGCATTCTTGACTAACCACTGGATCTATTTCTGTACCACTTTCTCCTTTATTTGATATGACTATGATGATAACAGTTGTCATGGAGATTAGACTAGCCATAGCTATAAGGTTTCCATTAATAATATTGTGATGGTTAGTTTTATGTATTCATTTGATCAGACTAAGTGATGCCTAGATAGTTGTAAAACATTAATTTTGAGCTTCTCTGTGAGAGTATCTCCAGAAGATATTAGCATTTGAATCAGTAGACTGAGTAAAATCTTGCTCACCTCTGTTGAGGCCCTGAATAGAATGAAAAGGTAGAGGATGGATGAATTATTTTCTCTGCTTGACCTGAGACATCCATTTTCCTCTGCCCTCTGACATCACTGCTCCTGGTTCTCAGGCCTTGGGATTCAGTCTGACATTTACACCAGAATTAGTTCTCTGATTCTCAGGGCTTTAGACTCTGACTGAATTATACCACTGGCTTTCTTAGTTGTCTAGCTTGCAAACAGCAGATCATGGGACTTCTTGGTCTCCATAACCACATGGGCCAATTTCTATAATAAATATCCTCATATCTATATCTCTATATAGCCTATTGGTTCTGTTTCTCTGGAGAATTCTGAACAACACAAATAGCACTTCATGTTTTTTATATGATATATGTACCTTTCCAAACACTTTTCACATCTGTTATGCCATTTAACTTTATCAACATCCCAGCCAAAGGAGTAATTTTATTCCAATTTTTAGAAGAAACTGAATACTACAGAAATGAGGGGACTGCTTTACAAGCCCAGAGTAAAATGGAAAGTTCTAGAACTTAAAACTCTGTTTCTATACTTTTGACACAGTGCTTGCTCTTTATCTTCTTTTTAGTTTTGTTATATTACTTTTCATACTTCTTTCTTTGCTAGCAAAACCTTTTTTACTCTAAAGCCATACATGTATCTTTCTTCTGTGTGTTCTGTATTTTCTTTGCAGGAATTTAATAGGTGCTAATATTTAGTGAGCATTTACTATATGGCAAAATCTATGCAAAGTTCATTATACTCATTGTCTTGTTTATTTCTAGGTATAATAGCTTAGGCACTGTTCTCATTTTTACGGAAGAGGAAATGGAGCCTTAAAGAGATTAAGAGACTTACTTAAAGTCAGACGCTGAGAATGCTGAGAATACGAGCTCTTAAATACTCTGAGATGTTGCCTCCCTAATCTATAGCAGCTGTTTTCCAGTATCTCTTCTCAGCTTCCTCAAAAAAAAAAAAAAAAAAAAAAAGAAAAGAAAAAAAAAAGGATTAGGTAGGTTTCCCCTTAAAAGAGGGTTACTGTTATTGTATGCAGAGATTTTTCCTGCATTTCTACATTGTTATCTCCCTTTCCTTTACTTAGAACATGCCAATTGAACATATCTCTCTGACTTTGTTCATTCTCAATTTAACAGAACAGAAATATAAGAAAAAAATATTTTGAAAGCTATCATACCACCTCACTTTTCACAGTGTCGGTGGAGAATGTTGTCCATACCATGCGTGCTTCACTTTTTACCTAAACACTGGCTGATGACTCCCAATAAAGTATCTTGAGGCATATAAAGAGGACTGGTGATTTAAAAGTATATGTTCTTATAAGTTTGCAAGACAATGGCTTTTTAACCTGCTCCAGGAAAGAAATCTTAGCTTATTCACTTTAGCCTAATTTAAATAAGTATGGTAGATAAGAAAGCTTCAGGTACAGGCCAGATAACCCCCTAGGTCCCATTGAAGCAAGAATTGGCCTGTTATGTATGTTTCATTTCGCCTCCACTACCTGCAATTGCCTTCAACCTAGAGTTCTGTAACCTTCACAATAATCTTTAAAAAATAAAAGTGAAATAAAGATTTTTTCCAGACAAACAAAGTGAGAACATTCCTTACCAATAGATTTTCACTCAAGAAATTTTAAAGGAAGCTATTCAGGCAAAGGAAAATAATACCAAATAGAAATTTGGAGCTGTATAAAAGAATGAGGAGTGTGGAAAATAGTAAACATGTGAGAAATAAAAAAATACAATTTTCTGATTTTTAGCGTCTTTAAAAATGATTGACAGTTTAAAGTAAAAATAATAACAAATGAGATGTGTAACTGTAGATGTGAAATGAATGATGACCATGAAGGAGATAAGGGAGGAAATGGAGGTATAGTGTTATAAGGTTTTTATGCCACATGAAATGCTTTAGCATTATATGAAGATAGATCAGGATACGTTGAAGATGTGTGGTGTAAACCCAGACCAATGATTGAAAAAAATTAATAAAAAGAGGTAGAGCTAATAAACCAATAAAAGACATAAAATAGAAACATAAAAATGATAAGTTAATTTTTAAAAAGCATAGGAAAAGAAAGGGAAAAGATATTTCAATAGTCAAGGACAGAGATGATAGTTTCTTGGATGGTGGGACTCTACTGGATGTTGTGAGATGTTATAGAGTTTGGGATACAGTATAAATTGGGGTCGGTAAGATTTGTTAAAGAGTGGATGTTGGATGTGAGACTGAGAGGAGTCAAGAGTGCCAGCCAGGCTTTTAGGACAAAGCCAGTAGTAAATAGAGTTTTACTGATATAAGTAAAATTAGGAGAAGAACAAGTTTATCAGGTAAGATTATGAGCTGAAATTATATCTTGAGTGCCTATTCAAGTGGGCATGTGGAACAGGCAGCTGGACATTTAAGTCGCATGCCCAGGGGAAAAGATGGTGCTGAGGATACACATTTGGAAGTCATTCATTAACAGGTATTAGGTTGAAATATTTTGCATATCTAAGTTTGTATTTTTCCTTTATATAATGGAGCTACCGAAGAGAGTTTTAAGCTAAGAAATGACATTGTCAGATTTAGTTTTGGGGGAAAAAACTGCTATGAGGGTCTTGAGCATTATATTTTTTGGGGAAAAAGAATGTAGAAATAACATTTAAGGAGCTTTTTCCAGTTAAAAAAGGAGATGGGGGCTTACTCAAAATCAGTGGCAATGCTGTTGGAGAGGATGGTGTAAATTTGAGATATAATTGGGAAGTATAATTGGCCAGACTAGGTGACATTAGATTTTATAGATGGTAAGTGGGGGAAAGTATAGGAATTCTATTTTTGAACAACTGTGTGGCTGGCTCACTGATGGAAGATACACAGGGAAATCATTAATTTATCATCAACGGGAACACATTTTAGAGTAAAGGAGCACCTCAAGATGTATGGGCAGTCGAGGTGTTGCTGATAAAAATTGTGTTCTTCCCTGGCATCACAAGAAATGCATTTCATGGACCCATGCATAAGAGATTGTGGTATGGTGAGATTTATTTGGGAAGGTTGCCCCTGGGGGTTTCCAGTTTCCCATCTCCCTCTGTCCCGTCATGGAAAAAGTCTAACTGTGTCTTCGGCAAGGCCAAAACAAAGGCCAGTGTCCAGAGTTCCTGTGCTCTGTCGATGCAAGTCCAGTTCAGCATTTCTTAACATCTGGTTCCCCGAGTTTGCATTCCCTGCCACCTGATTGTAGAGAGAGAATGCCTGAGCACATGAGGTGAGCTCATGTCACCAAATGAGAAAGAGAGAGAGCTTCTTTATCCCCCTGGGGTTATGACCAGGAGCTTTCTCAAAATAACCAATCAACTTCCTAAGCTTTCATGGGTTTCTGATATGTTCACTCCCTAGCCAACTGATCCCTTTACCCAGGTTAGACTGACAGGCATCTATGGTCAAGCACCTCCCCCTGTGCCATTTTGACTTCTATTGCATGAGTGCTTATCTCCCTCTGCTCCCCCTGAAGAATCCAGTACTGGAGGGAGGGAAAGGAGGGATGTTAATCCTTGGTGGGGCAATGCTATGATATCCTGGGGTGTGAAGCTATAGCTTCTTGGTGAAACAAACAGGTCCAACCTCCCCAGTTTGTTAAACTCAATGTCTAATTTCCTTATTGCTCTCATTATTAATATCTAGCTACCTACCTATGCTAACAAAGGGATACAGGAATATAAACAACATCAGATTTCCAGGGGTGAGGTTGGGAGTGTACATGAACATTTCGATTAGGAACACAGAGTTTGAAGGGATTGTGTGACATCCAAGGAAGGGTAGCTAATATACCACTGAATAAATAGGTCTAGACTCTGACAAGTGGTTTGGACTTTATGTTGTTGCACAAGAAATAGCTGAAGCCGTGGAGGTAGCCCCAAAAAGTTTATATAATCAAACAAGTGATAGACTGAGGACTGATTCTTGCCCTTTTTTTTAGGTGTCTTGGTTTGTAGAGGCTAGGAGTATGTGGGGGTTGGTTTGTGATGTACAGTGACATTTTCTATCTGATAATAGCAGTTCTGTTGAGAAAATTCAGTATAATAACTTGTAAGAAGCTGAGGGGATAAAATTGACCAGGCTGATACCAAGGATATATTTTTATGAAGGTTAAACACAATTCAGCTGAAGTTCCCCCGAGGTGGCCTTACTGTCACATGAAATAATGTGAGCTAAAATTACTGTGGTGTTTCCTACATGCCAGGCACTTGAAGGGAGCCGGAGTTTGCCACCCCTAAATACCTTTTTGGGATATTGATTATTTTAAGCTGGTTATTTTTAAGACACAAAAGACTCAGAAAAAACCTTTGAACTTCCTGCTAACTTCCTAAAAGAATTTAGATAGAGCACTGTTCCAGGAAGGGGCATGGTTATCTATCATCATAGATAACTATGGCTTAATATGAACTACATGTAGCAGACAGGGAGGCACCTAGCAAGGCTTGTTTAATCAAAGTCCTCCCTGTGTCCCATTGTTAAAGATGGTCCTTTACCAAACATTCGCTTTTTCATCTCCATGTGAATTGCCTTCCTGCCCTTTGAAGTCCCAAGTCACAACCCATTGCACTCCCCTTTGTTCTTAGCTCAATGGGACATGTAAGCCTCAACTTCCCAATTTGTCCTTAGGGGCTCCCAATGGAGCCCCTGTACATACATACATAATACAACCCAGTTATTTTCTCCTGTTAATCTATCACACGACATTTTATTTGTTTGAGCAGCCAGAAGAACTAAGAGGGGAAAGAGAGGAAATTTTACCCAGCCCCACACATTAGGTGCTTTATACATGTTTACTCTTCTAATACCTACATCTGACACATAGGTAGTGTGCTATTATTCACATCTTTTGGCTGAAAAAAATGAGGCTTAGTAACTTGATCATATTTACAAAGAATTAGATAATCTCCTTTAACAATTTTTTAATTTATTGATTTTAGAGAGAAAGGGAAAGAGAAAAACATCAATTCGTTGTTACACTTACTTATTCATTCATTGTTTGATTCTTGTATTTGCCCTCACCAGGGATCAAACCCATTATCTTGGCATATTGGTACTACACTCCAACCAACTGAGCTACTAGCCCGGGTTGGATGATCTGACCTCTGAGTCCAAGCCTCATAATCTGTTACAGAAAGACTGCAGTTTCTTTAACATACTCTTTCAGAGTCCAGTTTTCTCTCATTTGTTTTTCTATTCTTTCTAGCCCTGACTCAGCCAGCCCAATGTGGCCTGACATTACAGGAAGGATTTATATTTGACCACTTTGTGCCTCACCTGATTTTTCTGCTTACTCAGGGTTACAGCAGGGGAAAAGAACACAAGTATGTCATGATCTATCTTTATTCCTTACCTCTCAGCTCTGACAACCAGACTGCGTCTGCTGACTTAGCTCTAGGAGAGGCAGTTCTCATCTCAAGTACAGACGTAATTGCTGGCTCTGTTGTCTTCAAAGATCCAGATGGCCTCCTGCTGCTACCCAACACTTAATCCATGACAGTCACAGATCTTGATTCTTATGATGGAAGTGTTCCCGGCCCAAGACATAATTAGAAAGGACATTGCTCCTGAACCTGAGGTTTCTAAGCAACAGATAAAGAGTCAATTGAATATTATTGGCTGCATAACCTGTTCTGCTGCAGTGTCCATGTTGCTTGTTACAGAGGCTCTTGGCTACTTTTCTGGATATCCATCTGCTAAGATGGCAACCTGCCCTTTTATTCTATTTTTGGATTCTGGCCACGGGTGCCAGGCCATGACAGACACCTGCAGACCAACACAAGTGTTAGAGCGTTCCTACCTATGTCTCCTGGTAGTCACAGCACTTGTAAGACATGATGCACACCTGCTGAATGCCATCTGCTGAACAGCATGACTTTTTGGGAATGGGATGTGGGAAGGCTGCTGCCATGAATACAGGCATCACCACATGTGAAACTTAGAGTGTCAAAATGCCCCGAATATTTGATCTTTATCTGTCAAACTATCTTTAATGGGTGAACAGGTACATGCTAGAGGGCATGAGGAACATTCAGGACAACATGGGTGCTGAGTAATTATGGCATCTCAGACAAACACAGACCTTAGAATAGCAGGCTTCACTGTGAGCCTTCTCCAATGTGGGTAACTTGTTGGAAGCAGAATCTAGCATGTCAAAAGAAGTCTGTATAGTAAACTCACTGGTCTTTTTTTTTTTTTTTAAGAGAAAGCTTCTATATTTTTTAAAAAATACTGTATTTATTTATTTTTAGAGCAAGCGGAAGGGAGGGAGAAAGAGAGGGAGAGAAACATCAATGTGTGGTTGCCTACCAGGGACCTGGCCCACAACTCAGGCCTGTGTCCTGACTGGGAGTCGAACCTGTGACCCTTTGTTTCACAGGCCAGCACTCAATCCACTGAGACACACCAGCCAGGGTACCTGGTATTTAAAATAATAATAAAAAAAAAAAGAATCTAAAATCTCATGCCTGTGTCTGAAACCTATAAAAATATTTTGCTGTAGCCTTAGTCCTAGTCTTTTGAAGCTTATACAAGTGCATTTATGTACATTGCTTGTGAGCATCTTTATTTGTTACAACCTGTAGAGGTGGTCTGAATGGGAGGTAGGGGGTACAATAGTTTTGGATATTCTTTATTCATACAGATAAGGAATAGAATGGGTGAAAATCTTGTTTAATTTTTTAATCAAAAGTGTAATAATTCTATAGTAGTTTTAATGATCTCAAAATCTTTAGATATTTATGAAGAACACTGTTGGTAGACATATTTAAAGAGTGTGATTGATGGAACACTATACATTACATTGATTTGGGATATTTAATACTTTTTTTGATGAGTCCTAACAAGAAGAAAAAAAAGTTAATGTATTTCATGTCAACTTTTATGAGCATCTATGACATGCTAGGTATTTTATATGCATATGTACATTTTCTCTTTATACCAATAGCTCTATTAGATAGATATCTTTACCCCATTAATAATATATAATTATGATAACTATTATTATATAGTAACCTAAAATTATTTTGTGAAGTTATCTAACTTTTTTGACCTCTAGGTACTATACTCAAGACTTAGGGTTAATCAAGGAATTTACTAGGTATGGGTGGAATGTCAGCAGATTCAGACCAAACTTGTTTTACAGTTTACTTCTAGTAAGGAAAACATATTTTGTAGGTTTCTGAGTGATGGGAGATTTTTAGATGTTACATATTTAAACATAGGATAAATTTTAAGTTGGTATGGATCATTCATATTGGGATGGATCACTTCTAGCTCATTATTATAGCTCTACTGCCTAGCATAGGAATTAAACATAGAATTTATTGAGCACATAAATGAACTGGCAATAACTTCAATGTATTTGTTGTAAAATTAATATGTTCTACAAACACACACACACACACACACACACACACACACACACAACTTTTTCCCCAGAAGAAGGTGCTGAGGACGTAGAGACCCATTAGGGATAATCATGGTCCAGGTCAGAAAAACCAAAGGCATGAGCCAAGGTTGCGAATGTAGGACAGAGAGCAAAAACTAACGCAATAGTGTCTTCTGAAGAAGGCTTAAATAGATTTGTTTCCATATAGAATGTGTGCTATAAAGGCAAATACAAGAAAGGAGGAGCAGTTTAGGGTGGTTCCAAGGTGTCCAGTAGATGCTCTGGGAGAGAAAATGTCTGACAATAGCATAAATACCTGGAAACGTATTGAAATGGAATACTACTCAAAACTCAGTCTCAGGTCTGAAGGTCTCCGACAACAGTCAAGAGTGTGGACAATTGAGCCTCACTTGGCCTTCTCATTGTCACTGTTGCTGTTCCTCAGCCTCTCAGAGACCCACCATGCTCACAACATAGCACAAGCATGCCTTGCAGATGCTGTGTTTGGTTCCAGACCATCACCACAAAGTAAGTCACACGGATTTGGGAGGTTTCCAGTGTCAACAAAAGCTATGTGCATACTACACTGTAGTATATTAAGTATGCAATAGCATTATGTCTAAAACTGTGCTTACCATGAGTTAAATTCATTATTGTTAAAAAAAGCTGACAGTCACCTGAGCCTTCAGAGAGTTACAATCTTTTTGCTGGAAAATGGTCTTGCTTTGATGTTGATGGCTGCTGACCTCCTTGGGTAAAGGTTGCCAGATGTTGGGGTATCTGTGGCACCCCAACATCTTATTTTAAATTCTTAAAATAAGACAACAATTAAGTTTGCCACATTGGTTGACTTTTTCTTTCATGAATGATTTTTCTCTGTAGCACATGATGCTTTGGATAGCATTTTACCCATAGTAAACCTTCTTTACAAACTGGAGTAGATCCTCTCAAACCTTTTATCGATTTAGTTTACGTAATATTCTAAATCTCTTGTTGTCATTTCAACAATCTTGACAGCATCTTCCCCAGGAGTAGATTCCATCTCAAATAAACACTTTCTTTGCTCATCCATGAGAAACAAGTCCTCACTTGATTAAGTTTTATCATGAGATTATTGTAATTTAGTCATATCATCAGGCTCCACCTCTCATTCTGGCTATACTTCTATTTCCACCACACCTGCTTCCGCCACTGAAGTCTTGAATCCTTCAAAGTCATCCTTGCAGACTGACGTTTTTTCCCCAAACTCCTGCTAATGTTGTTATTTTTACTTCTTCCTATGAATCACAGGAGTTCTCAATGACATTTAGAATGGTATATCCTTTCTAGAAAGTTTTTAGTTTACTTTGCCCAGAACCATCAGAGGACCTGCTATCAATACTATCGAACCCCAATATGTGAGTCTGCCCACTTATGAGCACTGGCTAAAAGGAGATGAATGATCAGGAGTTTACAGTTGAGAAAGAAATTCATTAGGATTGATATCAATCAAAGTTGGGGTGAGGCTTTGGCTCTAAATAACCTGCTCTCTGATGGCAGATAACTAACAGTAACAGAGGGCAAAATCAGAAGACACTTTGGATTAGAGGTTGGGGGGTCGTGTTAGGAGCTGATTGGTTGAAGCCAAAGTAAGGGTAGTCATTTATTTCTTCAGGTTTTGAGGATCATTCTGGGTCAGCTGTGGTGTTTCTTTGTCTGGTTTCATGGAGAGGTAGCCAAGGGGGTTGTTCTGCCTTAGGGCTCAGGAGCTGAAACATAACTTAGTCAAGATGTTAGGTTTAGCCTGCCAGAGGCTCAACCCTGTGACCATTAGTGAGACCTGGGTTATTAATCTTCTGTTGCCTCTGGGGTTAATGACTGTTAAGGGGAAATGCTAAGCTCTGTGAAATGTGCAGAGAGAAGAGAGAAAACTAATTTCTGATGCAACGATCACAAAACAAATCAGAATGACAAGGACCCTTGGTTTCATCACATGACAGCTATAGCCTTACAAAATATATTTCTTAAGTAGCAGGATTTGAAAGTCAAAATTAGTCCTTGATTCCTGGGCTGCAGCATGGATGTTGTGCTAGCAGGCATTAAACCAACATTCGCTTCATTGTATGTCTCCTGAAGACTCCTTGTGTGACTAGGTACATTATCAATGACCAATAATATTTAGAAAGAAATCTTTTTTTTTTTTTTCCTGAGCAATGGGGCTCAACGGTTGGCTTAAAATATTCAGAAAACCATGTTGTAAACATATATGCTGTCATCCAGACTTTGTTGTCCATTTACACAGCACAGGCGGAGTAAATGTAGCATCTTCTTAGGGGCCCAAGGATTTTCAGAATGGCAGTTGAACACTAGCTTCAACTTTAAGTCACCAGCTGCATCAGATTCTAATAATAGAGTCAGCCTGTGCTTTGAATATCTGAAGCCAGGCACTGATTTCTCTCTAACTATTAAAGTCCTAGATGACATCCTCTTTTAATATAAGGCTGTTTCATCTACATTGAAAATCTGTTGTTTTGCCCTGGCTGGTGTAGCTCAGTGGATTGAGCGCGGGCCTGCGAACCGAAGGATCGCGGTTCGATTCCCAATCAGGGCACATGCCTGGGTTGCCAGGCCAGTTCCCGGCAGGGGACATACAAGAGGCAACCGCACATTGATGTTTCTCTCCCTCTCTCCTTCCCTTCCCCTCTGAAGATAAATAAATAAAATCTAAAAGAAAAAAAAAATTAAAAAAAAAATTAAAAAAAAAAAAAAGAAAATCTGTTGTTTAGTGTAACCACCTTCATTAATTCTCTTAACTAGATCTTCTAAAAAACATGTTGCAGCTTCTCCATCAGCACTTGCCGCTTCGCCTTGTGCTTTTATGTTATAGAGATGGCTTCTTTCCCTACACCGCATGGACCAACCTCTGCTAGCTCCCAGCTTTCCTTCTATAGCTTCCGCACCTCTCTCAGCCTTAGAGAATTGAAGAGAGCTAGGGCCTTGTTCTGGATTAAACTTTAGCTTAAGGGAATGTTGTAGATGGTTTCGTCTTCTGTCCAGACCACTAAAACTTTCTCCACATCATCAATGAGTCTGCTTTGCTTTTTTATTATTCATGTGTTCATTGGAGTAGCACTTTTAATTTCCTTCAGGAACTCTTCCTTTACATTCAGAACTTGGCTAACGGGCACATGCAGCCCGGCTTTCGGACTACCATGGCTTTTGATATGCCTTCCTCACTAAGCTTAACGATGTCTAGCTTTTCATTTCAATGAGAAATATGCTATTCTTCCTTTCACTTGAACACCTAGAGGCCCTTGTAGGGTCATTAATTGGCCTAATTTCAATACTGTTGTGTCTCAGGGAATAGGGAGGTCTGAGGAGAGGGAGAGAGGCGGGGAAACAGCTGGTTGGCAGAGCAGTCAGAATTGGAACATAGTACATGGAAGTGCGTACTAATTAAGTTTGCCATCTTGTATGGGCGCAGTTTGTGGCACCCAGAACAATTACAATAGTCACGCCAAAGATCACTAGTCATGTATCACGATGACAAATAATTATGAAAAACTTGAAATTATTATACAAATTACCAAGATATGACACAGACACAAAGTGAGCAAATGCTGTTGGAAAAATGGTGCCAATAGACTTGCTCAGTGCAGGGTTGCCCAAACCTTCAATTTTTTAAAAGCACAATATCTGCAAAACAAAGTAAAGTGAAGCACAATCAAACCAGGTGTGCCTGTAAGTGCCCAGTGAATGCAAACTGATCAAGGAAATGAATGTGTCACCAAAGTTTCTCTGGAGGCTATGACTCCTTGGAAACACAAATAGTACCTGTTGTATAATAGGAAATTACTCAAGACAGTGCCTTCCTAAATACACTTAGAGACTGTAACTAGAGGCTTTTCATTCTTTAGAGGCTTAGAATTGAAGCAAAACCAAATTAAATGATAGATGCTAGAAGAGATCTTATTTTCATCAAACTGGTGACATTTATCTCCCTGACTCTTTGGTATTTCATTAAAGTCTCTATTAGTTCTTTTGTTTTTATTACCGAGTTTTACATGATAACATTTTAGATGACATTTTCCTATGAGAAAGTTTCTTGCCATCAGATAGTGTAACTAATCACCGAGCATCTCCAACTTATCGAGCTACAGCTTTCTCAAGTTATCCACATTTTCTCAATAATCAATTAAACTCTTTTAATGAAATAGCTTTTTCTCCCAATAAATAGGACTTTTAGCTGAGCTGTGATAAATGTCTTTCTACATTTTCCTTTTATTTATTCACATTGCTTTGTAACCTGTATATAATTGAAAGACACCAAGAACCCAAAGAACCTGAGTCATACACTAGAAATATTGAGGTGGGAAAGTAAAAATAGAAAAGATTGTTATTTTTTCTTACCAGAAAAAAATGTGCCACTGAGATTAAATTGGCTGGAGAAAAGTTTTAAGATTATCCCTATTTCTGCTTTTGGACGAATTTACTAATTATAGTGTAAACCCTGAAAGTTCTTTGTGTTTTGTTTTTGTTTCTTTGTTTTTTGTAATGCAAGTGACTGATCCAAGGCTTTGATTGCCAAGGCAGTCACTTCAAAGATGGCTATCTCAAATAAACACTCTCCAGCCACAAGACTAGTTAAAGAGCCAGCCAGACACGCCCCCACCCACCCATACACCATACATACCATCCAGCCCAGTCCCATACTCCACCCCTGTCCCTGCCATTCACCTCCCTCCAACAGCCTTCTTTGTTTTGGAGATCTTGGTTGATTTCAATAACTGACTACTGGGGCCACTTGGGGTATTTTTTTCTGTTCCTATACTTTAAATTCTTGTTCTCATGTGTTAAATTCACCAATAAAGAGTAAACGCATGCCAACCCTCAACCCCAATAAAAGCAGAACTCCGGGCTCACTCTCTCACTACCTCCAACTTCCAGAATCTGTGAGTAGTTAACCTTTCTCAGCACCCCCAATTTTCCCTGAAAGCCACATCCTGAAAGCTGGTCAGGGTATGGCTTGGTGTGAACTCATAACGCTTATTCATTTATTCACTCAAGAAAAACATTGCGGCCTAAGTATGGATACATCAGTCACAGTGTAACTTTAAATATTTTAGTGTCCTGGGAGAACACAAATAGTCAGTAGGCGCACTGTTACAAATACCGTCAGGAAGTAAGTCCAGGACTGTGCGGCATTACGCAGGGTGCCTGGCCCTACTGGCGGCATGGAGGGTGAGAGAGGAAACCTCCCAGGGAAAAGTACTTAAAAAGGAAACGGAGGAGAAGAAATTAGCAGGGAGGACTCGGAGGTTTGGGTGCTGTGTGGAACATCTTGCTGAGGAATGGCATATTCCAAGCAGGGAGAAAATTAAAACCTCTACCCCATTAATGGGCAACAGTTTCATCCTTCTCTCCAGGGAACACTTTTTTAAAAAGTTTGGCTTATGGCATTTACAAGTAAGAGTAATTTACTTATAATTTCTTCCCCCCCTTTGTTGACTATAAAAACTGTTGTTTTTATTATCCTGGGATGATTTTAATTGGCTTTGTAGTAGTAGAAAGGAGAGAAGGGAGTTGGGAGATCAGGGAGTTATGTTTTAATGAAGCAGTCCAATGATTAAAAGCACCTGAGATTCATGCTTTAGCAAAATCAGAGCTATGCTGTGTTAAAAGATTGATTTTGTATGATGGTGTGAAATGAGCACGATCCCAGGAAATCTGGGATCGAATCTCAGATAATCTTTATAATTTGGGGCAAATCTATGATCTGTCTATGCATCATTTTATTTTATCTTATTTTGTTTTGGAAAATGAGGAGGAAGATAGGGTGATTGATAATATACCTTTCAGTTTTAATACCTAATATGATATTAGTTAGCCATCTTCCATGTAGAATGATGACAGTATCTACCAACATTAAAAAAATATGCTTTTCTTTAATTGACAAGCATGGGCTAAATATAAAAAAGTAGCTATAGTGTGATGGTTAATTACCTATGCTTTATAAAGGGACTGACTTCAGACCTTTGCTGTCGCTTAATAGCTTTGGCAACCTATCCCTTTACTATCCTTCTTAGTAAAGTGATGATAATGGAAACATTTTACATCATGTGGCTGTTGTGAGGATTAAATGTGTTAATATATGTGAAGCTTTTATGAAGGTACCTAACATATAGTAAACACTCAATACATGTCCTTTACAAATATTACCCATCTCATTTGGGACATTTACTAAATATTTGAGAATGGGTTTAAAAATGTATTTAAATAAATGGCAGAGGTTCTAAAGAAGAGAACTGATGAATGGACTTATTTTAAAGCCACTTGGGTTATTATCCAACATTTATCCAAAGAGTACAAGAAACGACACAGTCTCTGTCTTCAATCATAAGGGAAATTGTTTAGGAAAAGGTGTGGCAAAAAGGATAGTGAATGAGAAAAGAAGTCTGAAAACATATATTTTATACTCCAATGGTCGGTGAGTGGAATGTCCTAAAGGGAGGAGAGAAGCTTCTCGGAACTGAGATGAAGTTGCATGTAACTAGTCACAGAGGGATGCTCATATAGCGTGTAAAAGCTGTGCTTTTACTTAATGTTACCAGGCATCTCCTTCAAGCCTGGTTTGATTTTCTCAAGAAAGTCTAAAGAAATCTAGATTATTTAACATTAATAATGATGGAAAGCAGAGCAGATGGAAAGCAGAGGAGAGAAGAGTTGTAGTGGTTGGAAGGGTGAGACAATAATATTTACATGTAGCTTTTGTCCAGTTTAGTTCTTTAGAATAAAGAGCTTCTTGATTATACCTCTCAGAAAAGCTGGGAGAAGTTATCTCATGCTTTCTATCTAGGGTCCCATTTTTCTCTCTTTTTTTTTCTTCAGAGTTTTCCCTGTGAGAAAGAATGGACAAACACACTAATAAGTAAAGGCAGCATTTGTTAATAAAAGTACAATTTATGATATGATTATTCCCCAAGGTACAGTCATTCTGTGAAGGGTTAGTGGACATTTGGTCCTGTCCAAAATGTCCTTGGAAATATCTGGTTCATGCCAAAAGGTCCTTGGAATTTGGCCCCATGCAAAACATCCACGGAGACACAGTCCACTCCAACCCATCTACCTCGCCCCATGTGCCATTACTGACGAGGCTCAAAGCAAGAAGGATTGCTGCTGGCAATCTAGCCACTAAACAATTATCACACCAATAAGACACGGCAGTACTTTTTATGTATTAATCCTGTAAACCAAAGTGTGAATAAATGTTGTGGGCTATTTGGACCCAGGGACCTTTTCTAAGTGTGAATGTTTTTGGCAGGACCAAATATCAAGGACCAAATATCAAGGACTTCTGGTGTAAGCCACATGTCTCTGTAAATGTGCTGGAAAGGACAACATGTCCTGCAAGGCTATGGGGCTCGGACGGTTAATCAGTAATGGCAGATGCAACCATTAAAATGACAGATATAAAGAATATACCACAGGGTCTAAGAGTTAGAACATGATTTTTTTAAAATGTACCTTCCAACATTATTATATGAAACCAAAAATCCAAGAGAAGAAAAGTTAGGCACAATTATAATACAATTGTCATAGTTTTGTTATGGTGGTATAATTTTTTTTTTCTTAATGTCTACATTTTTCTGATACATGTTTTTGTGTGAAGTCATAATTCTAAATTCTGCCACTTACTAACTCTGATATTTTCAGTGAGTTATTTATTTTTTAAACAATGAATGTAATAATTTAAAAATAAAAATAATGGTAATGTTCTTACAAATTGTTTTGAGTAGTAGATGAGGGCAATCTTGTGCATCATAGCTGGTACATGGTAAGTGCTCAGAGTAGGTTGTTATAACAAATCCTTAATAATAGAGGAGAAGAGTTTTGAAGTAAAATGATAAATTATACAGTACTTAATTAATTTATTCATTCATTTGAAAATTTATAAATTCATTCATTCATTTATTCAACAAGGATTTATTGGGCTTCTGTTATTCCCTATCATTGTTTTAGGTGTTAGGAACATTGAAATTAAAAAAGCAGACAAAAAGCCCTGGCCCTCATGAGACTTAGAGTCCTAATACATTTATTTTGGTGTGTGTAAGTATTGTACCATAAAGTGGAAATAAATAACCATGAAACTGATGAAACCCAGCATCAATGAACGTGTACTGCTACGGGAAGTACATCCGGGTGTGAGGGGTTTCCTTGGCACTCCTCAGAACATGTGATTAGGTGCGGGCTTCCGCAGGTCATGAGACAAAGATGTATGATAAACAGTCTGGGGAACGTTTAAAAATGTTTAAAACATGTCTGGGATGCCGACATACTTCCACTGGGCTCAAAGTTCTTTGAGAATACTTTATTCTCTGTGAATGAAGTAGTTTCTAGGTAACTTAAAATCTTTGTGCCTCTTCTAAAATTCTGCTTAAGCAGTATGTTATCACCATAAGGAGAAAAGGGAGGAAAAAGTCAATCAGTGAACAGGAATGAAGAGCCATGAATCAGAAGTGGCACAAGTGGGTGAGGGGAGCTCAACTGGAAAGGGGCAGACAGCTGCCAGGGCTAAAGAAGGAAAGGCAAAGATTTATACTTATGAGGTTTTTAAAAAACCTATCACAAAAACTAATTAAAACTACACATTTTAATTAGAGTTGATTGGATTGGGTAGTTGAATGGAAGAAGTAGAGGAAAAAACCCTTCACTCTTTTCTCTCCTGTCAAAACACCAATAAATAGTGAAGCTCAGGCTGTTAATCAAGGTAAAACATCCAGTTTCATCACTGAATCCTGCAATGTCAGAGCCGAAGGTTTAAGTTTAGATCAACCATCTAACACCATCATTCCCTAGAAGGGGGCACTGAGAACAAGGACCAGTAAGTGACACACCAAAGGTTACCTACAAGGCCAATCAGGGGAAGAACTTGTGTCCAGTGTCCTAAATTGGAACTTTTCCAGGCACACACCATTACTGCTGAAAGTAATGGTAATAACCCTGGGGTGTGTATATCACCCCAGGAACAAACCAAAGAGATTTTCAGGTCAAGGTAATCAGGTTTCTAAGTATCTGGAAAGAACCTTTTCGATAAAGGAACTCACATAATTAAAATAGCAGTTAGGGGTTTCTCATAGCTGATGGGAATGACAAATGGTTACAAAGAAATGGAGGAGAGAGTAGATGAGGTGAGCTTTCAATTGTAAAAGCTAATAATGCAAGGTCCAGCATGGCTATATCCCTAAGGTGACCTCAACTTTTTTCTCGTCATTCCCTGTGAAGAACATTATGTGCTGAATTGCACAATTACTGTTCAACAAAGTGATTCACTCTCTCTGCATTGGTATAAAGGAAAATAATTATTTTTACAAAGAAATATTAATTAAATTCAAGAGAAAAAAAGGTCTTTTTAATAAATGGCTTTCAAATGGCTAGATGTCCAATGGAAAAATGAACTTTGACACCTACTTCATACCCTACATAAAAATTACTATGAGATATAGCTAAATGTGAGGGCTAGGGGAAAACAGTGGAGTATGTCTTTGTAAGCTTAGTGTAGGTGATGATATTAAACATTAAGCAAATATATATAGACTTAAAATTAAAAACTACCACTCATTAACAAGCATCAATAAGAAAAAGAAAAGGCAAGCTATAGGCTGGGAGAAAGTATTCACAATTGACAATAGAGGTATCTGACAAATAACATATCCAGAAAATATATAGAACTCCTATAGATCAATAACAAAATGATACCAGCCCTTACGCTTCATAACCAAATACTTGAATAGACACTTCAAAAGATGACATCCATAAGCAAATGAAGAAAGTTTTTCATACCATTACTTACCAGGGAAATGTAAATTTAAACCACAATATCACTGTGCACCATCAGAACAACTAATAATTAAAAACAAAACAAAACCAAAACTAATGATACCAAGTGGTGGAGCCACTGAAACTCTTACACAGTGCCCCTGAAATTGTAAAATAGCTCTAATACTTTGGAAAACTTTCTAACAGTTTTCAGTAAAGTTATATGTACACTCGCCCTGTGACCCAGACATTTCACTCCTAGATAAACATATATTTTTTAAAAAGTTGATATGTCCACAAAAAGACTGATACAAAAGGTTTAGAGCAGCTTTAATTACAATTGTAATAACCCTCAGATAAAAACATCCTAAATGCTTAAAAATAAGAGAATGAGTTCATAAGGACAACGTGACACTATGCAGTAACACAGACGAACAGACCACGATGTGGATGAATGTTGAAAATGTTATTGTGAAAAAAATTGGTCAGACACCAAAGAGTACATACTGTGTGGCTGTGCTTATTTAGATTTCAACAATAGGCAAAACTTATCTAAGGTGAAGAAGTTGGAATGGTGACCCACCCCCGCTGTCGGATCTGGCAGCAATCGTGTTGGCTCGGATGGGCAGGAGGCAAGGTTCTGGGTGGTGGGCTTGGTGTATGAGTCTTGCTCTGGGCAGTGGTCACACAGCACATACAAATATAAAAATTCATAGAGCATAGAGCAAAAAGCAATATATAGGAGATTTTTGCATTAGACTGTGTATAAAGTATACCTCAGTTTAAAAAAATAAAAAGCAAGATAATCAGATGGAAAATTTAAAATGGTTTAACAGAGACAAAGGTAGACTTTGGCATTTTTTTCCCCAGAAACTAAAGCCTTTTTCTTTTCCTTTTTTTTCTCCCCCTTCTTCCCTTTCCTGTCTCTCCCCACTTTTTTCTCCCCTTCTCTTCCTAATTCTCCCCACCCCCCTCACTTTTGTAAGATGCTTGTAAGAGGTGATTTTTTTGTTCATTGGCAGAACCCGATTTATGAGAAGAGAGCGACCTAAACAGAGGCCTCCTAGGCAGTTTAACTGTGTGATTTATTGTCTAGCAAGATACTGCTGAGAATATAAAGATGCTCTAAAAGTAATTAAATATTTTTGAAATAGTTTTATTACTCCTGAATTGTTCTTAGTATGCTTAAAATTATTTCAAAATTAAATTAAAATATAAAATAAGAGATATTCCTGAATGCTAAAGCAAATAAATATCACCCAACCCTTCATTATGTTGATTAAGCATGAAAAAATGAGTTAAGCATAACAACTATTCTTAGTACATTTTTACATACTTTACTCAGTTTCTTTATATAGTCTTATTAAAGTTTCGATAAAACTTCTAGTTAATACATCTGAAATTGTTGACATCTTCAGGTGATGACTCTTTGGTGGATCATATGTGTAATAGAAAAAAATAATCTCTCTGCTGTGTACAGACCTGCCTAGTAGGCTCAGAGTAAATTGTTCTAAATAAGGTATGTTCTCAGTTCAAATTTTTGTTTTTGTATTGAGATGTATAAATAGTTCTGCCCAAATATTTTCACTGTTCTCTTTCTATCTTTATCCATAGTATTTCTTCTCCTCACATATTTTTAAAATACAGAGTTGTCTAATTAGTTCTCTCTACAGTGATTATTTTTGCACATTTCATCAAAACTAGATGTGAATCGTGGTTGGCCCTCTCAGTGTCATTCCAGCATGATGCAGAATGTAGGTCATGTCATTGGAAACAAGTGCGCCATCCAAAGATTTTCCGAAAGTCGACACATATTAAAGTGTAATGACAGGATTTCAAAATTATATTTGTGCACCGTTTGTGTTCTTATGTTTCATTTGTTCAGTTCCTCACTTGCTGTGCAGTGTGGTCATTGTGTTGGTTTGTGCAACATTTATCGAATATTTTCATTAAAAATGCCAGATTGATTTTGAAAATAAAAAATGAGGTATCAATATTTGCAAGACTTTTTTTACAAAAATGTTAAATACTATGAAGGATCTCATGTTTATTTACAAAATAATTCTTAAAAGGCTCATTTGTTTTTAAAATCTACTTAATGAAGGACAGGAGCAAGCATGACCTGCTGTCTTCATGCATTGTTTTATATTTAATATCCAAGTTGTCTCAAAAATGTTGTATTTTAATTACTGTAGATATTTCTCTCTATATATATTTATGAAATTATATACATATATGAGTACATACATAGAATTTGTAAATCTTAATAATCACAACTTTTATTTGAATGGGTAGAATACCACAGTTTAATACAAAAGTGCATTATATTTTTAAGTATAATTCTATTTCCCTTTCATAGATCTGTAAGAACATTGTTTTCAATCATAATATTGTGGTTCACCAAAAAAGCTATTCATACTATTATAAAAACAAATATTTTTTAAATGTTTAGCTTTTACATTGAATTTGTACTAGTATTGAAATTTATGTTAGATGTTACATTTTTTATACAATGACTCCAAATAGCTTTATTTTCATTACATGAATTGATTGAAATATTAGAATTAAGTGATTTTTTTATTTAATGTATCTGATGTCATGGATATAAAGCTGCCATCATTTAAAACTGCAAAGTTTTTCTGCTAATGGAGCCAACCACATTAGCTACCCTTATTTTTTGTATATGCCCAAGAAAACTTGGAATTGAAAGTGAACAAATTTAACTTTGCATGAGTCATTTGACTAAATTAGCCATGCTTCACAAAACAATATATAAACAAGTGGTTGCCAAAGTTAAATTGTCATTTTCAGGCACATTCCTTTTAATGAATAACTTTTGAAGTAGGCATTGATGCTTCTTTGCACAGATTTATGTCATCATGTCATCAGTGGTAGCTCTCTGGCATTCATGGCAGACTGTGAATATTGACAAATATTTTGCACAAGTCACATAAGCATAATGAACTTTTGTAAGAAAAGTTCAGGATTTATAATGGTTTTCAAACACTTTTTACCTTTTAACTCATTGCTGCCAAAGGATTTATTGAAAAACAAGTAAAATAAAATAAGCAGTTTTATGTACTTTTATTATTTTTTTAAATCCTCATCCAAAGATATGTTTTCATTGATTTTAGAGAGAGAGAGAAAGGGAGAGAGAAACATCGATGTGAGAGAGAAACACTGATCAGTTTTCTCCATACACGTCCACACCAGGAGATGAACCTGCAAGCTGGGCATGTGCTCTGACTATGAATGGAGGCCGCAACTTGTTGGTGTACACTGGACGATGCTCCAACAAATTAGCCACCCAGACAGGTGAAACAAATAGTTTTAGATTTATACCATATGAAATAATAATAAGAGTATCCTAAATGCTCTCTATCTGGTCTATGGCAGGATTGCTCAGCCTTTGTATCCCAAACATACTGTATGTTCAAGTCAACTATAATGTCATCTCTTCAGTCCTACTAACCCCACCAAATGGTGTGGTCTGGTGGATTTATATACTTTGCATGACACAGAACAGTAAAATTGGCTAATATGTCCAGTAGCTAGAGGGTATTACAGAATCAAATAATTGTCTGCTACTCCCTTAAACAAGAGTAGTTAGCTGTCCCTGGCTGCTGAGCTCTGAGGTCACTTTGTTTTATGAATGGCTGTCCTACATGCTGTCCTTGAAATGGAGTTCCCAGAAAGGATCATGAAGCAACAGAGGGATTATCATCAATCATATTCAGATTTACCTTCCTGGTATAGTGAGTATTCTGTTCATTGTCCATGTGGTTCATACACTACTGGGAGGAACCACAGCAACAGCTGGGAGTATGAAGGGGAGGGAGGTCTGCCAAAGTCACTCCAGGGTGCCTTCATGCAATGACTAATAATGAAACTTCATAAATGATGGAAAGTATAGAACAAATGCTTAACTGGATAGGAATTCAGACACATCAATGAGGACTGTTTCAGGTGAACTGAGATGTATAGATACTCTAGTTTTGGGGCCTAGGACAAGCGCAGAAGGTTATCACCTTAAAAATTGCTTGGGAATACACTGAGCCAAGCATAGCCAAGGGGAGGTACAAGTTGACTATGTGAGTGGGACTAGAACATGCATCAAGCTATAGGAAGTCTGATAAAGTCCAGGTATAGACATTTTGATCAGTATGTAATTTAGGGGAAGTCTCAGGACACATAATGAAGAGTCTGTGGCAAGGTATAGATAGGATTGGAAGCTAAGTACGTGAATCCTAAGCCTGCTGTAGGATAAGCAAGCACTTCAGCAGGTATATAATCAACACAACTGCTGGGTGAGATATGCACTAATTTCTCCATTACAGAGATGAAAAATATGGAAATAAAGGAGGATTAGAAATTATTGGGGGTTGGGGGGGAGGGAAGCTGGAATAAAACACAGACCTGTTTTACTCCCAAACCCACATGGTTTTTACTACACCTCTCTAACTGCCCTATTCTTTTATGTGGAAATACACTGCTTAAATTTTATGACCTTAAAGCAACCCTGAGTTGCCCATTCCAGTACTTTCATCCTCCCTCTCAAATTTGGCTTTGAGTTGAGTCTGTCGTTTATATGGGAGTCATGTTTGCTCACTCCTTCAGAATCCATGTCTGTTTCAGACTAAGTCCATGCTGAGGGCATTCATTGAAATCTCTGCTTCCTGGTAGGGTCTGGATGTACTGTCAGGCCCTGGTCCCCAAGTGAGCTCCTTTATTTTGGGTTCTGGACCAAAGAAACCCCAGGCTCCTTCTCAAACTCTAGCATTTAATTTTTTTGTTAAAACAAAAATTGAAGCCTAATTACTGAGTTCTGTACAGGCTCTTTAAGAAAATTCTCTTTTTGTTGAATGACATAGAAAAAGCACCATAAAAGAAAAACAAAATAATCCTTAATTTAGTCATCATTTGAGAGTTGAACTTAACTTTGTCCTATTCTTGAAATGTCTGATATCTCACGTCATTTCTACATCTCCTCTATTTTCTGCTTTACTTTTGTTGAGATGGGTCTGATTTTCCCGGTTATGACTGAAGCTTCCCCTTAACTGTATTATAGTTTTTCTTTTTGGATCCCCTATAAATTGGTATCTCCTCCTAACAGGGAGCACATTTATGTAATTTGCTCCAGCTTCACAGATTGGATAATCCCTGAATAAATGCAATAGGATTCCTAATTAACAGTTCTAATTGAAAGGCTGTGTATAATTCTTTACCTTTTACAAGAAAATTCAAATTCAAACACTACCCTGGCCCCAAATAGCTTCAACTCAGTTATACCTGCCTGTATCTAACGACCTGAGGAAAATGCACTTATAAAGAACAAGCAGGGAGTTGAGAGGTCTGAGCCTTGTCTGTATCCACATAAAGAAAATTAATGAAACTATAAACTCTTAGGGTGGACTGAGTGATGATATTATTAACAAACATCTGGCAGAGACTTTAAAAAGCTTTACCCTTTCTTCTGGTCTTCATTAACTGTGGAGGAAAGCAATCTTACCTTTTGTACATTTAAGCAGGAACACCACCTAGATGGACTACAGGGGCTTGGTGGTGGGCTGGCTGACAGACGGACAGCAGGAAAACCGCACCTCTGCCCAGTTTGGGCACTGCGTGGGTCCTTGCCCAAGGGAGAAAAGCAAATTGGCCATGTGAATGCTTTGGAACTTCACTCAGCCTTTCTCTGCTTTTAGGGTAAAAACAACTACATTTTTACCTAATCACTTGTAATTTTCTCTTTTCACCATATGCTAATTGTGTCACTTACTGCTTAGTCTCTTTGTCACATAATTGTTCAACCTTGGACAGGAACTGCCATCTATTTGAGCCTGTGTTTTTTGTATATGTAAAATCAGAGAACTGAATTTAATCAGGAATTTTCAACCTCGACATTACTGACTTTTGGTGCTGGGTGACTCTTGGTTGTCGGGACAGTCCCGTGCGTTGCAGTCTGTTAGCAGCATCTCTGGCCTCTCCCCGCTAGAGGCCAGTAGCCGATCCCTTCCCATTTGTGACAGAAACGTCTCCAGGCATTGCCCTATGTACTCTGGCAAAACCGCTTCCAGTTTTGAAACACTGCACTAAAATTCCCTAAATTTCCTTCCAATTTTTATATGCTGTCATCTTCCGTTACCTTTTTCAATAGATAAAAACCATTCCTACAAGCACAGTTCTGGAGGATAGGATGAGAGTGAAGGGAATGGTGACCTGGGCTGTACTTAATAGTACACATTTTTCTGGGAAATCTAGATTTGGGCATTTGCTTCTTTTCCTTCTGAACTTTTTTTTCTTGTTTACAAAGTAATATTGTTCGCAACTATATTAAATTATAGAAGTACCGCAAAGAAAAAAGTCTTATTCAAATAACCAAAGAAAATCACATCAACAATTTGGCATATTTCTTTATAGGCTTTTTGTCAAAAATGACCTAAGTTCTTTAATAAAAAAAAAAGCTTCAACCATATTTAATGGACTTTTGAATTCTTTGGTAAACTTGCTTGAGAAAATTTTCATATGGGGAAATTGTGTGCAATTTTACAGCATTGTTCACAGTGAACAGTATAATTTATCCTGAGATTATTACTTTGAAGCTTCATTTTGATGTCATCATGAAAGGAATTCTAAATACTTGCACTTTCCTTCAGGTTCAATGCTGTCTTGGGCTTAATCTGTGCAGTGCTCACTGGTATCATCACTGTTCTGGTGATGCAGATATCGTGCCGCTTTAGATCCTATAGGAGTATCTTCTGGCCTTTTTTTTTTCTTTATAAATTCTTCACTTCTGCTTTCCTATTTTGACTTCCTGATTGCCCAAGTCAAGTGAGTGGCATATTCTTAGCTCTTGTATATTGGAGAGTGTCTTTTATATTGTTATTAATGTGTAAGAGATAAGTTGACTGACTGTAGTCTCTAAAGATCATATCATTTCCCATCTCTTATTCTCTATAAATTACTTGATTGTTTTCTGATATTAAATATCTTAAGATGGGATCTCAGGTAAGCATAGTTCTTGTGGGATTTTTTTCTCTCTCTCTTTGGTAGATTAACTCTTTTTTGGCAGAGATACTTAGAGGGTTTTTCTTTATTCATCTAATTCAGAGATTTTTTTCTGGGATATGTCTAGATAGGCATTGTACTTTATTGACTTTTCCAGCACTATACATAGGTTCTCCAAGTTCTGTGTACATAAGTTTTGCCTTTAAGCTGAAGAATATTCTCTTCAGTTGTGAAAAGAATTCAAGACCTTTTGCTTCCTATTGTGGGATTTCTTCTTCAGAGACACTGTTCTAATTACCTGGCCTATAGGGGGAAGTTGGAAACTGAGGGTAGAATTTGGGGGACCACTTGTGCTCATTTGTTCAGGTCAGCCCTGATTTATGTCAGTTGTTCTGTGTAAATTTTAATTACAATATTAATATTATCTTTAACTAATGTCCAGCTTGGTCTGTGTTCATTGCCACTGGTTGCTTACTTCAGGCTGCATATTACCCTAAAGTCCATGGTGGCGAAGCTCTACCCTTGCTGCTGCGTTACTGCCACAGGGTGGGAAACGACAGGCCGGGGCAGAGCGTCCTGTTGTTGATGCACCTGCAGGTGAGAAAATGGATAGCTACCCCAGGCTTTCTTCCATCCTCAGTCATTCTTTGCCCTCTCAGCAGGGCAAACCTCGTTAGGGGTTGAGCATGTCTTTGTGACCCATTAACCTCTCACATTCAGAGCTAAGGGGTACAGAATAGTTGAAAATGAACAGACAGAAAAAATGTGGAGCACGTTAAATGGCAGCTAGATGGAAGTTTGGTACAACTGTAATGTCAGATTAGAAAAAGAACCTGAGGCAAAAATTGCCAAGCATCAATGAAAACTGCTATATACTGACAATGATCAAGAACATTTAAAGTTCCCAGATACATGTGCAGTTAACAATATAGTCTTAAAATACGCCAAGTTATAATTTAGATAATAATGAAGAAATATAGGTAAAATACTGCTTGTAGTTGAAAGATTTTAACAAACTGCTCTCAAAAATGATAGATCAAGAAGTCAAATAATAACTAAAATAATCATATAAAATGTGCATGTGGAATTTTATACCAAGAAACACAGGATTCGTATTGTCCTTAACATGTAAGCCACAGTCACACATATTAAATTTGTCCTAATGTTTTAGACTGGGTCCTTTGGAAACAGAATCTGAGGTGGAGAGTTGCATGCAGAGTGTTTACTGGGATGTGCTTTCAGGAGATGCATCCGTGCATGTATGAGAATGGAAGGATTAGACAGTGAGGTTGCAAGTGAAGCTCAACCTACCCTAAGGGGAGCTTTGGAGTTGAGAAGGACCTTCAGTTTTTCCAAAGAGAGATAAGGTCTCTCTTTCCCAGAGGCTGGGAAATCCAAAGAGAGATAAGGTCCTCTTTTTCCCAGAGGCTGGGAAATCGGTGAGTCAGCCGTGCTGAAACCATCTGGATGGAGCCCACACTATCCATTACAACTAGATCACAATGGTGGTGAAAGACAAATACCAATGATCTCACCTTTAACAGGAAACTAATCAACAAAACAAACAAACAAGCGAAATATAACAAAAGACACTGAAATTGAGAACAGGCTGACAGTGACCAGAGGGGAGAGGTGAGTGAATTTCAGGGTAAAAGGGTGAGTGGTTCACAGGAACAAGTATAAAGGACACATGGACAATAACAAGGGAGGGTGTGGAATCAGGAGGGAGGTGGGGAGGGCTGGGGGAGTGGGCTGGGATGGGAGTAAAAGGCACAAAACTGTACTTGAACAACAATTAAAATAAAATTTAAAAACAAAATTTACAAAAAGGAAGCCCCAATACATCCAAAAGACTTAGCATTGTACAGACTATTTTCTGGTGACAAGACAGCAGTGCATTACAATTAGAACTCAGTAACCAAAGAACAGATTAAAATCCCATATGTATTGAAAGTTAAAACAAACTATGAAATTATCACTTAAAGGAGAAATCATAAAGATAAGATGATGAAATAATTACAACCTTATGACATAAAAACACCACATGTGGAAATTTGTGAGATGAATTGGGAGCAGTACTTGGAAAAAAAACTAAAGCTTTAACTATGTTTATGAGGAAACAGCAATGACTGAAAACATGTGAGTGAAGAATTTAACAAATGAAGCTGGAAGAATTGGGATAGAGTAATCCCAAAGAATCAAGACAAAAGTAGTAAAGTTAAGAGCAAGAGTCCAGGAAATAGGTAATAAGAATGTTAAAATTAGTAAAACCAGAGCATTATATCTAACAGGATTGATAAACATCAAGTGGGGGGCAGGGCGATATAAGATAGAATCTGGCTCTGCTTAAAAAAAATACAGAATGACAAAGGAGGACATAACTACATGTTTGTTAAGAGAATAAAAGAATGTTACAAAGTATTAGACAAAGCATTCGAGAGGCGAAAAAGACAATTAAAAATAAAATGGAATAATTAACACAGGAAGAAATAGAAAATAGAACAATAACAATAAAAATGAAATAATATCTTCCTTGCAAAATCCTTCACACACAGATGATATTAGGGAGTTAATATTTACTTAATATTAGTTGTTCTAGAAAATAAAAAAATAGGAATATTACCTAACCCATTTTATGTGGCTGATATAGTTAGTCTTGGTCCTAAAATTGAATAAGGACAATATAAAATAATAAAACAATAAGTTCACTTTAAAACATATGTGCAAATATCTTAAACAAAATATTACAAGGCCAAACCAACTAGGCTAAAATAAGTATACTTATCAAATAAGTATATAAAGATAGCTCAGCTTAAAGAAAACTATTAAGCCCCAAACATGACAAGGAAAAATAGAGTCAGTTGCGTAAACAATTTGTGAGAAATCTGGGTAGTAAAAATTTTTTAAACATGATTTGAAAAATACCCACTATGAGGGGAAAAACTATGATCAATTTTATTACAATTTATCACATTAATGTTCTTAAGGAGAGAAATTCAGATTTCCAGTGCCATAAGTTCCAAAAAAGCATTGGAAAGAGTTTCCCAGTTACTTACGATGAAAAAGACCTCTTAGGAAACTAAAGACTGAACTTATTTTGATAATGACCCTCAAAAACCTCTATCAGTGTCTTCCTGAGCTTGAAACACATTCCCTTTGAAGTTGCTGGTGAGAGCGAATCCTCTGTCACTTCTACTATTCATCAAAGTGCTGGAGAATATTAAAAATAAACATACATATAACTGAATAAAGAAAGATATAAAACAATTAAGATTGCTATTATCTGCAGATGGCATAATCTCACAGAAATTTCATATAACAAATAATGACCTGCAAGAACTAATGAGAAAGTTTGGACAGCTGTGGAACACCAGGTCAACATACTACAAAATTAATGGCATTTTTCACACCAAAAATTGTAAAGTAAAATAAGAGAAAGATGTTATTAATTAAAAAATAATTATTTAGGAATTAACCTAGCCAGACATGCAGAAAACTGTAGGGCAGGAAATAAATGAACTCTCTTAGACGACATGAAAGAACACCTGAACACCGTATTTCTGGCAGGAACAATTTAACATGTAAATCTGTTAACAATCAACCATTCATCTTTAAATTCAATTCTAATTATATAGAAAATTTTAAGTGATTCAAAATTTAAAAGAAAAAATACATATTCTCAAATACATTATGCAATTTTGAAAATGTGACATACCGGATCTTAGGGGAAATACTACAAAGTCATCATAGCGCAAAAGGTCTTGCTAAAGAAACAATTCAGTGGACCAGCATAGAGACTCGAAAAGCAGATTTATGCAAATATAAGAACTTGATATATAATAAGAGTGGCATCATAAATTGGCGTGGAATAAGTTATATTCATTATATATTAATTATATACAAAATATATGCATATGAATATTTTTGTTCTATAAATTATTGTATATAATGTATTGATATTATCATTAATTCATCATTATTAACATTAATCAAACTATATTTTATATATAATAAGGTTTATAAGTAAATTATTTAAAACTAATAAAATATTCCTATATTAATATAATGTATAATTGTTAATACATGATCTTTATTATATGGTTATACAGTTATATAATTAAAGTAGGAAGGACTCTACTTCCATACCTCAGTAAAGTCAGGTTTGTCCACATGACTTACTCCAGCCAATGAAATGTAACATCACCAACATTCCGACTAGAGACTGCTTGCAGGGAAGATGACCTCTGATGGCACGTTGAGAAATAAAGATTTATTGCTAATAGAAAGCTGAGACAGAGTCATTTCTTCCACAACATAATCTAATCTGCCCTAACTGATATAATAAGTAAAAATGACACATGCCTATGATTGACAACTATGTATACTTCAGAAACAATAAAGTAGATTTTCATATGAAAAACATGGATCGATTTCAGACACCATAGTGAGTTCAAGGTAGATGTGTGAAACTGTATGAGCTGGTACAAGTATGAAACTGTGAGATTTTTAGAAAACATAATTTATTTAAATTCACAACTACACATAACAATACTATATATTTTTTCATAAAGGTCATCCATTAAATGCAATATGATGGCTATGAAAGAAAGGTGGCTATGGCTAGAAATTGGTGATAAAGGAAATCTTCAAAGATGATCATCATTGAAATCAAAAACTCAGTGTAAAAGTTAAAATAGCAAATTAGATCCAGTCTCCTACTATAAAATCAGGGAAATAGTAACCAACCTCATAGGTTATTGTGAGGATTAAATGAATTAATGTCTATAAAGGGCTTCAAAGAGTGTCTGGCATTTAGTAAGCTCTTAAAAAGTGTTTGCTGTTAACTAATTATTTGCTGTTTATCATTAATTAGTTGAAGAGAGACTTACTAAACTGGCTGGTAGAACAGGAGTTTTCCATCTTATGACAAGAAAAGTAAATGATACATAAGCAAAAATAAGAGGCGTGGAGGATAGAATAAAGAGGTCAACAAAAACCTAACGAAAGTCCCAGAAACAGAAGGGGGAAGAGGCAAAATTTAAAAAGATGGTAGTTGAGGGATTTTTTTTAAAAAAGATATATCCTCAATTTGTAAATCTTACTGGATTTTTAGGAGGGTGGAAAAAATCCAACCTAGGCACTTCACAGTGAAGCTTCAGAAATCAAGGCATTGAGAAAATAATAATTTTAAAAAGCAGAAAAGGGAGGGAGTAACTTGGACCCCAGGACATAACTGGAAAGCAACCCCCCCGGTTACAGTGCCTGCGTTAAGAACTTGGAGGTAGTTCCCTCCACACCACAGGGCCACGCCTGCCCGGACTTACTATGGCAGCCCAGAAAAGCTGGAAAAATACAGGAATGCTGGCAGATGTAGCCAATTGTAAGAGGAATCAGAAATAGGAATGCAGAGGAAGATTCATGCTGGGATTTGAACCCAGGTGCGGCGGCCACACAGGTTAGAACCACGTGGTCTTGAGGTTGGGGGAAACACATGGTTTGTGGTGAGGTGTGGAACCACATTTTGGGGGGAACCATGCAATTTGGGGGCTCCCTTTGCAGCTTAGGAAGCTGGAAAGCGAGATGTAGCAGTGATGCAGAGTTCTCTCTCAGCAGTTCGGAAGAATGCAGGAGAGATGCTGTGGGAAGGAAAGGGGTGAAAGGACTCTTGCCGGTGGGCCATGAGAAGTTGCCATGTGGTTTCAGATTAAGAACTAGGGATCCCGGTGACACAGCTGATGGTACTGGGAACTGAGGGATGCCTACAGCCGAGCACAGATTACTGGAAGGAACTGGGAGAAGTGCACTGCGGACTTCTGTTTTTTTTCTTCTGGAGGACAGTACTTCTGATTGGCATGTTCTGAGACTGGCCTGACTGGGCAAAGGGGGAAAGGAAGGGCTGTGTGTGTGTGTGTGGGGGGGGGGGGTGTTTTAAGGGACTTTGGGATTTTAACGAAGACATTAAGTCATTACTCTAAGTCTGTATAACCTTTGAATAAATAATTCCATTTCACCAAAAAAAAAAAAAAAAAAAAAAGCAGAAAAGGAAAGGCCAATTATCTACTAAGGTATAAAATGTTATTTTCTTTAGTAAAATTTGATGCCAGAAGGTAGTGAAACAATATTTTTACATATTATTGGGACATTACCCACCTAGAATACGATGCTCAGTTAAACTTTCTATATTAAGAGTAATGGTGATAAAGATATATTTAGATGAAGACAATATTCTTCTCATTTTCCAACCACAGCTGACAGAGACCATGGATTTCCCAGGACTCTCCTATTAATTTTTGCACTGAAAGTATTGAAGTATTAGTTTTAATGTTTGCTTGCTTTCCTCCAAATTTTCTACTGAATTACTTACTATTACTACTGTATTATCCAGATTCATTAAAAAGTATCTATTGACTTCAGTAAATTCCTCTCCAGGCAAGTAATTTAGCAGCTACATTTTAAGACCAATAAAATAGAAAAAGGGGAACTTAAAGGGACTCCTTTATTATGGACATGTACTCCCGTTCTCACCATATATCATTGCTTAATTATTTGACTCAGTTAATTATTTGCCTTTGCCTCCAATCTTACCTCCATGCACTTTTCCTTTTTTCTCATTATGCTCAGTTACGTGGACTTCCAGCTATTCCTGGTACATACCAAACTTGAACTCATATCCGATCTGTCTGCCTGGAATACTCTCTCTTCTGTCTTGCAACTCCAACCTGAATTTATTTCTCATCATTCAGCTTTTAGCATACCTCCTCAGAAGTGTAGTTCGTATTCACCCTAACTGGAGTAGCCATCCAGTCTTCTTTCAAATGCACGACCTGTCTATTTGTACCTTTAAACTCTGTCAGTATATATCCTGTCTATTTGTTCACCACTATACCTTAAAATATGGACTAATGTTAAATACATAGTAAGGACTCCATGGTCATTTACTAAATACATAAATTAATGAGTAAGAAAATTGCTATAGAATACTGAGACAATGATGACCTAATTTTAATATGCAAAAAATTTCCCATTAATATCTTATTTAGTCCTATGACAGTCCTGGGAAAAGCATCAAAGAGAATAAAATAAAAGCCACACAGGTTGGCAGAGTTATTGTCCCTATTTTGCTGAAGAAGAAACCGAAAGTTAAAGGGGTTGAATGATGTACTAACATCACAAACCGGTACTGAGGAGGTTTGTGGTAGGCACAGTAATGTCCCCCTCACCTCCAAGAGGTCCGTGGGCCGGATCTAATGTCAGGAATACTTAAAAGAACTCTCCTGGGTGAAGTCAAGGTTCAAGGGAATGTGACTGGGAAAGAAAGCTGAAAGGTATGGAAAAACACTGCTGGCTTTGAGAGTGGAGGAAGGGGAGGCGCCCCCAGAGGAGAAGCTGGAAAGTGAAGGAAATGGATGCTTCCCTACAGCCTCCAGAAGGAACAAAGCCCTGCCAACATCTTGGTTTTAGCCAGGTGAGACCTGTGTGAGTCTCGAAATCTACAGAGTTATAAGATAATGAATTAGTGTTTTCTTACGCCATTAAGTTTCTGTTAATTATTATAGCAGGAATAGGAAATGAATACGGGGCTGAAACTAGAACTCAGATCTGCTGACTGCTAGTTTGGTACTCTTTCCATTACACTGCACATCACGTTCGGAAATTCAAAATTCCCCTAAACTCAATGGTGAACAGATTATGTACTGTCTGAACAGCGCCACAACAGGAAAATATCTTCTAAATTGAATAGATCGTAGCATACATATATAAAGTGCATGTGAGGGATTCACTGACAGTCAGTTATTTTGTTTTTTACTGACTGTAAACAGTTATTTTGTTTTTTATTTGTATAACATTCAGTTATTTTGTTTGTTTACCGACTGTAAACAGTCAGTTATTTTGTTTTTTATTTCAAAGAAGATAATGATACCATGAAACAAGTGTACCTAGAGCATCTAAAAAGGAGATGGGAATCTTAGAAGTGTATTTTGAATCAATTTTATTTGAACCTGTTTATAATTCTCATTATATCCATCATAATGAGAATAGAGCTCCAGTCTTGTAATAATCTGTATCACTGTAATATACAGATAGCATTGCTCTGAAGAGCAATTCAAAGCAGCCAAACAGCACTTTGGTGGGAAGAGGGCTGGCTTTTCCTTGCATTTTCATCCAGCTGGTAGAAGATAGGCTAGGACAATAAGGGAAAGAAGGAAGAGAATAAAATAAATGAAGGATTCGATTCCCAGTCAGGGCACATGCCTGGGTTGCCAGGCCAGTTCCCGGCAGGGGACATACAAGAGGCAACCGCACATTGATGTTTCTCTCCCTCTCTCCTTCCCTTCCCCTCTAAAGATAAATAAATAAAATCTAAAAGAAAAATAAATAAATAAATAAATAAATAAATAAATAAATAAATAAATAAATGAAGGAAAGAGCAAAAGGGTCACAGAGATGTTGAACCCACAATAACTGCTGACATGGAATAAATACATAGGTGTTTTGGCTAATGTTGGATGGACTGGAGCTGGTTTATTGCTTACCGTAGTTCTGAAACAAAATAAAGCAGTTCACTTGGTCTTAAGAGAATTAATTTTTGGGTCTGTTTTGGAATGTGAATTTACTAATATGAAAACTCTTTAAAACATATGAAAATCAAATCATATTTAGTTTTCTGACTATTTCATTGACTAGAAGGGTAAACATGTAACCATTAGTCAATAAAATATTTGGATTCTTAAAATAGGGTCTGTTGGAAAAAATCCTGAAATGCACGATCACATTAAAATGACAGGTCACTTTTGTGGACTGAGGTCAAATGAACAAATTTCTTCAGTATTATTTACACGGTTAAATCCATATGCATATCGCCATCCCTGAACAGAGATATGGTGATAGTGGTTAAGTTGGAAATTTTTTTTTTAAGTTGTTGTTTAGGAATACTTCAGGACAGACATCACAGTTTGTGTGTATAAAGGCTAATGCCAATCTACACCTTCACGGCTGTTATGATTTGAAAAATCCGCTGAACGTGTGTTTAATTGGTACCTGTGGTGCCTTGACCATGATCACGCAACTCTCAAGTGCAATGGTTTTAGTACCCAGTAATAGCACTATCAAAATCTATGCAAGAAAGTTTATTAACTGGCATAATGAATGTTAGAAATATCTTTTTATTGGATAAATAAATGGTTTTGAAAATGAATGATGATAACAATGGCACATTTGGTCAAGTATGGTAAACTTGTATATTCATACTAAAACCAGGTTAAATATTATCCCACTTTTGATAAAGCAATTGATATACCATATTTCATTTAGCTGCTCAAAAAATGCCTGTAATCTTTTATGAATTACTTATTCTGAGTCTGGTACTGTGTTGGGCTCTGAGATCAGAGAGATGTTTAAACCATAGTCATCTTACCTATGAAACTTATTTTCCAACAAAGCTACCATTTAGGAAAAAAAAAATAACACAGAATACCCTACCATAACTTGATCTAAGTGGGTTCCCTCAAACCTCAACTCATGAAAAATAAGGTAGCGTTATTGAAAAGTTACTGAATGAAAGTCTGCACAAAGCTAACCTTCCTTACATTCTAGGATTTAGTCTGTATTTTTCCATCATAGCTGCAATTTGATGGACAGTAGTGGTGCTTGTTGGTTCCAGTTTAAATAAGGATGGAGACAACATTGGTGTCATGGATTTCCTGGAAAACTGTCAGTGATTCAAAAAGTTCCTGGTTAAATTGGGCTAGGAGCCCATTCTACTTACAAATTGGGAAGTTGGACCCGGGGAACACTAGAGAGCGCAGTATCCCTGTCTTCTCTTAGCAATGCTTCCCAGCATGGGGTTGCTTGAAGTAGCTCTTTCCTATCTCCTGTTTTTCATTTCATGCCAAGATGAAATATTAGCTCACCTCCTGTCTCACTATAAGAATGGAGAGTAGTTGAAGTAGCTCATTACCAACCAAGGAGTACCCAATATCTTATTATTGTGGGGAAATATAGATTGAATTTTAATGCAGATTTTGAAGAAGTACTACAACATGAAATGCACAGTTAAGTGAGAGCATAATTCCATAAGAGCAGAGAATCCCAAATTCTGTCTGGGGGTGTGGAAGCTACAGAAAGGGGGCTGGATTTGAGTTTGGACTTGAGTAGGTGTACAGTAGGCAACAGACAGTATGTTGCAGAAAAGAAAGCTTGTCACAGGAAGAAGGAACAGTGTACAACAGCAATGATGTGGCTGAAGCACATACTTCCAGGCAAAGAAATGTGTTTGTTGCGTGTGCTTTGGAGGAAAAGGGGGGAGGGGGGAATTTAGGCAATAAAGACCGGCTGAAAGTACATTATTTTGAAGGATGCTATGTATTGACATTATCTTCTGCCCATGGAGAGCAACACATCATTCTGTGCAGTTTGGAGTGGGGAGCTTCAATGCAAGGAAAGACTAGGAGGATGTAATATTCCAGGGCAAAAATGAAAAGAATCTGGATTAAGTTGAATTTCCTACCTATTGTGTAGGGTTGTCAGATTTAGAAAAAAAAATCAAACAAGCAAGCAAAGAAACAAAAGGATGCCCAATTAAGTTGAACTTCAGGTAAACAACAATCTTTTAGTACTGGTGTGTTGCTTGCAACATTTGGAATATACTTACACTAAAATATTATTTGTTGTTTATATGATATTCAAATTTAACTGAATGTCCTATATATTATCCAGTAATCCTAATATTAAGGGAAAGAAGAAAAAAGTTTATAAAATTGATTGTTGTTCTAACTTTACTTCCAAATGAAGCAAGTCTTTTCTTAAACTGTAGAAATGCACACAATTTAAACTAAATTACATTGAAATGTTCTGTACCATTTGACTGTAATTAATTCTGGTATTGCTTTAGTGATGTTCCTTCCTTTGAAAACTTTGAAAGCTTTTTTTACATGGAAATACATTCTTCCCACTTTTTCTAAAGTACTCTCTCTTTGTTTAATGGCAAACATAATATTTAATGAGAATAAATTGCAGGGAAAGCATAACAGTGCCAACGCAGTTGACAATGCCTTCAGGCTATAAAAGTATAACGCATGTCTATGGGCTGAAATCCATTTTCACTTTCAGTATTTGTAGGCGGCGTGTGCACCTGCACTGCCATGGCTCCTTCAGAACTCAGCAGTGATCATTCCTATTTGCATTGTATAAGTCTGTAGTCATATACTGCTCAAACTTTTATTTTAATTGTATGTGGTTTGGTATATAGCTTTGTACAAGATTCAATTAGCCAGCAAGAACTTTCTGAGGCTGTGAAGGGAACTAGCATTTACCGATCATTTACCAAGTACTAGCCGGCATGCAAAGTGCTTTGCACCTGCTTTCACTGCATCTGACTCCACCCTGTGAGGTCAGTATTATTAGCCCCACTTTAAATGTAAGTAATTTGGGTCTCAGGGAGGGGAGGAAACTTGCCCAAAGTCACGTTGCTTGGCAGAGTAGGATTTTGAGACTAGGTCATTATTAGTGCACAGCCTTGGTCCTTATGGATTATTCTCAACAAGGGTGATCTTGCTCCTCAGGAGACAATTGGCAATATATCTAAAGAAATCTTTGTCATGAGTGAGGGGAGGATATGATACTGGTATCTAGTAAAAAGAGGCCAGGGATGCTTCTAAAAACTCTACAACACACACCAATGCCTCCCACAGTAGATAATTACCCAGCTCAAAATGTTAATAATGACAAATGGAGAAATCCTGCTCTAGAGTGCAGAATCGTGCCCAATGCTGTAGGGAAACAGGTTTACAGTAAACTTTAAAAGATCTTTCCAACATCTTATTTATCCCAACATGAAGCAGGCTTTGTGCAAGATGAAATTTCCTATCACTCCAAATATCCAGATTCAGGCTGGATGAATACCGACTAAACCTGTTGTCGAGGAGCTTCAGCCATTGGGTGATAGTTTGGAACGAATGAAATCTAAGCTATTATGTTTTTTTCCATATTCTATATGACCTGTAATAGAATAATTTAAAATGTCTTTATGACACATCAACTAGGTTAAAATTTTTCCTGTTTTTATTTAACCCAGCTTAAAGAAACATAGAAGAAATATAGTTCTGTGTATAAAAAACTTATAAAACTTTGAAAGAATAAAATGACACCGCTACATCAAAATCAGAAATAATCATATAGTGCAAGTACAGAGAATTTTAATAAAATATAATTTGAATTACACAAGCCTGTTAAATTGAAGAAAATGAAGGCTATCTGGCTTTCAACATTCACAAGGAACTGAACATCGATATTAAAAAATATCTATGTTCCTCAATTCCTCCCACAGCTACCTTTATTAATATCGTATTGTCTTTTACTTAGAATATAGCTACTGTCCCAATTTACCTCTCTCTCACTTCAGGTTAGCTTGGGGAGTTGATAATTTACATTATCCATATCAAACCCCGATTATTATTATTCTTTTAGTAATGCATTGTATCAAATTCCCTACAATAATAGAATTTTGTTCTGGAGTTACAAAGTATAGCTCATTGTTTGCTACTAGCAAAAGGGTGCATAATGGGGTTTTCAATCGATGGCATTTTATAACGAGTCTCTTATAAAATGTATTTATTAAATTTATGTTGGTTTAACTTTTCATCAGCACAGCTGATTATTTGGTTAGCTTCAGAACCTTGGCAATATTAATTCAGAAAAAACACCAAATGAAAATTATTGTTTAAACAAATATCACTTCACTAATTAAATGCTATAGAAAGATAAACTAATGTTGCAGATTCCCGGGTGGGTGGGCTTGTGTACATTCTAGGACCACATATGTCTTTCCAGCGAACTCTCCTGTGAGGCTGGGAGTTAAACTGAAGGGCCCAATTTGCTTGTGAGTAGCACCGGAAGTGACTGAAAGTAGGCTGAGAGCCAAGCAAGTAGCATTGTTCCCTCTGTGCTGAGACAAAGAAGTATGGCCCAAATGAAAGAACAGATCAAAACTCCAGAAAAAAACAAAAACAAAACTAAGAAATGAGGAGATAGACAACCTATCAGATGCAGAGTTTAAAATACTGGTAATCAGGATGCTCACAGAAATTCTTGCGTTCCATCACAAAATGAAGGAAGAAATGAAGGTTATACAAAGTGAAACAAAGAAAGATATACAGGGAATCGACAGTGAAAGGGAGAAAACCGGGACTCAAATCAATGGTTTAGAAAAAAAGAAAGAAATCTTCAAACAGAACAGAATGAAGAAACAAGAATTGAAAAAATTGAGGAGAGGCTTAGGAACCTCCAAGACAACTTTAAATGCTCCAACATCCAAATCATAGGGGTGCCAGAAGGAGAGGAGGAAGAGTAAGAAATTGAAAACAAAATGAAGGAGAATTTCTCCAATCTGATGAAGGAAATAGATTTCTAGGAAGTCCAGAAAGCTTAGAGTCCCAGAGAAGTTGTACCCAAGGAAGCACACACGAAAGCACATTATAATTACATTAGCAAAGATTAAAGATAAGGAGAGAATCTTAAAAGCAGTAAGAGGAAAGGAGACAGTTACCTACAAAGGAGTTCCCATAAGACTATCAGCTGATTTCTCAAAAGAAACTTTGCAGGTGAGAAGGGGCTGGAAAGAAGTATTCAAAGTCATGAAAGGGAAGGACCTACATCCAAGATAACTCTATCCAGCAAAACTGTCATTTAGAATGGAAAGGCAGATAAAGTGCTTCCAAGATCACATCAAATTAAAGGAGTTCATCATCATCAAGCCCTTATATGAAATGTGAACAGGACTTATCTAAGAAAAGGAAGAAGATCAAAAACATGAACAGTAAAATGACAACAAACTCACAAGTGTCAACAACTGAACCTAAAAAAAAAAAAAAAAGACAAAAACTAAGCAGACAACTAGAACAGGAACAGATTCCCAGAAATGGAGATCACGTGGAGGGTTATCAGTGGGGAAGGGAAGGGGGAGAATGGAGGGAAAAGGTACAGGGAATAAGAAGCACAACAGGAAGGCACAAAATAGATGGGGGTGGGAATACTGGTGGGAGAGGGGTGCAGGCAGAGAGGGCTAAAGGGGAGAAAAAATGGGACAACTGTAATAGGAGATCAATAAAATATACTTAAAATAATAAAAAAGAAAGATGAAGTGATTTTTAGAAGAACAACAAAAAATACAATCTGATTATTACTTCTGATTTCAAAAGCTGGCTCTTAAAAACAAAAGAGGGAAGGAAGAAACACATTAGGAATGGGAGGGTCAGGACTTCTGAAAATGTACTTCCATGTAAAGGAATGAGAACACTGGTTCCCTTTCAAAATAGCAAAGCCAACAGTTTCACAACTGGAAATTAACCTAAGGTTTCCAGCAATCCGAGGAGAGTTTATTCAAGATTCTCATAGAGGGTTTTGAAAAATTCCAGTATATTCCTAAGGATAGAGGCATGACTGTCAAAGAATGGTCCAGAAACTGCATAAGGCACAAATTATTTTCATAATGATAGATAATGCCTTACTATCCATCTACCTTTAAAAGATAGACATTATCTACCTTTTTTAACCTCATTTTCTCATAAGTGTGCAGTGGAGTTTTTCAGAGTCTGCATGATATGTGATGTCATAAGATTGAATGCAAAAGTGGGTAGGGAAGTACAGTTGTCCTGTATTAACTAGGCCAGACATTAAGTGGATTTAAATATATATATAAACAATGTCATCCTCATCAGTATTTTTGAAAATAAAGTTATTTTTCTCAAAAAATGTTATTTTTGTTCATATGTGATGGATTTAGTATGGTTATTTAAAATATTTACAAAATATATCAGTTGAATCTTTTAACATAATGAGTATCAATAAATGTAAGCCACGTATGAGGTGGGACCCCCCAAAATAGAATTTATTTATAAAAATTGTGTATTCTTTTTAAAAAATATTTACATATAAATTTATTTATTTTGTTGTTGTTCAAGTACAGTTGTCTGCCTTTTCCCCCGCCAGTCCCCTCACCCCCGCAAGCCATCCCCACCTCCCTCCCCTGATTCCAATCCCCCTTGGCTTTTCACATGTTTAAACCTCAGTCACTATCCAAGTCCTCTCCATTTGATGCATATGCTTATCGAGACATTTTTCCCTGCTGGAAACAGTTTTTGAACTCGTCAGTTTTGATGCCTTTTAGTGCTTCTGCCACTTTTCTTTTACCCCTTTCACGTCAGTAATGTTTCCCTTCAAGGACTTTTTTCATCTGCAGAAACAGAAAAAAGTTGCTGGGGTGATATTGGGTGAATAGGGAGGGAGGGAGGGGCACTGGGGTCATGCCCTTTTTGGTCAAAAACTGCTGAGCACTCCAGCACAGTGTGGGCAGGTGCGCTTGTAAATCACCCGTCATGAAACAGGCAAACGCGTTGAAAGAGTCTTCAAAAAAAAATTCACTGAAGCTGAATGTAGCCTCTCACAACAATGTCAGCTGGTGCACCGATAAAGATGGGTTCCTAGAACACCCATCAAGTAGGGGGAAGCCTGTACTACAAGGGGTCTGCCTTCCAGAAGACAAGGCTGAGGGTTTTGGGGTCTCCCTTTGCATATACATTTTTAAGATCCTCAATAATTATTAAGCATGCAAAGCAATGTTGAGACCAAAAAACTTAAATCTGTATTTTGCTGTATAATGCACACTTTTTTGCCCAAATTTTTGAGGGAAAAATAAGGATGATCATTATATATAGGCAGTACCTGAAATATCTTATATCTGTTCTTGTGTTTTGTAATTATATTTGTTACATAAAATGTCCTGTACCATACTATGTTCAAAAAGAAATGCTAAAATTCCTTCACAATACAAAATGCAAGTATCTAAATGTAAATAAATTAAACATTGAATTAAAAAATTAAAACAAAAGATTTTTTTCCTAAAAGTTTTGGTGAAAAACGTGGGTGCACATTTTACACAGCAAAATAGCATAGACTCTTAAGGGCAAAAAGTGTACGTATTATTTATCCTTCTAAAGCCTGAGTCTAGTTCAGACCCCATCTCAAGCCAGTAGCATTTGTATCTTTGTCTGCCATGAAAACTGTGAAGTTGAAATAGTTTAACAAAAATTGAGCACCTGCTATAATCATCATGTGATTAAATTTGGATCACTGTATAATAACTCATGTGGAACATTATTCTTGGTTTCTTGAATGTACTTGTAAGTAGTCCTCAAGTGTTTAATACCTAGAATAGCATAGAAGCTACCAAAATGCAATACTCATGATCATTAAAAAAAAACAACCAACTAATATGTCAGACCAAACTCTAACAAAAGGGCTATAAAATTACAGTTGTAATAGTGATGACAAGCATTTAATGTAACTACATACTGGTTGATTTCCATCTTGATTCAAGTAAAAAGGAATATGCCATATTCAATGTCAATTTCCTTATATTTTTCTAGATGTGATTCACTCTTTATTAGGCATATGTGAATATCTAAAACAGCATATGGAAACTTTAGTGGTTATTTGTAAATAGTCATCATTATTACCTGCTTTCTTTAGAAGCAAAACATAAATATACACATAGCTGTTCAGCCAAAACCATGTCTCACAGAGCCTAAAGAATTGCTACATTGCCACGAGTGATGACAAGCTACAAAGGATGGTCCAGAACTTTAGACTCCAATGCCCAAGGCACATTGACTAGTGTGCTAATTTTGTACTCCTTGAATATTAGACCATAAGTGGGCCTAGAAAATTTGCTGTTTATGTGAACTCTTCAAACTCTCCCACTAAAGATTAGAAGTAGATAACACGACAATGAAATGAAATGAAATGCTGACATGTTTCTTTCTAGCTTCATGCACAAACCTAGATTTTTCGCATATGATTATAACCCTTTGCAGAGCTTGGACTGACCCATGTGCAGGGAGACCTCAAGTTTTTTTGTGCCTGAGATTAAGATGGCTTCATTATTTTCATATGATACCACATGTTTGGTAAGTCCCAGCAGGTATAGATTTCAACGTATGATGATGAAGCCGCTGCCGAAGTGCAAGGTGACTGTTCTCTGCTGGTGGGAGCCTTCTATTATTCCTCCCCGAGCCACTCCTGCTCACCTCCCCTGCACTCTTGTATACTGTGGGTACTTTGAGGCAGTGCTCATGTGGAATGCTTCTGTTCTTTTTTCACTAAATTAATTAA
This sequence comes from Glossophaga mutica, assembly GCA_039655065.1. NCBI lineage: Eukaryota > Metazoa > Chordata > Mammalia > Chiroptera > Phyllostomidae > Glossophaga > Glossophaga mutica. The sequence continues at coordinate 30,992,699 of CM077308.1, forward strand.
GATGTTTTCCACAGCTAGGCGTGAAACTCCTTCTTTTAACCATTCTCCAATTTAATGGTAGAAATTAGAAATATAGATCATCTGCGGACAAAATCCCCAGGAAACTTGAAATGTGTTTCTGCACATCCTGAAAAAGAAAATTTGAGAGCCACTCATATGACACTAAAAGTTAAAGCTGTGCCTTGGTGACAGTTTTCCTTTGCAATGGTGTGCAGTCGATGAGGTGTGGCACTAGTATGGATTAGGCAACGCACATCAGGGCAGATCTTGTTAAGTAGCTACTAGGATTGTGACACCATAGTTTGGGCTGTTTAGCTTTAGAAGATATAGATAGTGTTGTGAACAAAAGTACATTTCACAATTAGATCTAAACCAAAAGAAGTTCCTACAATAACACTCTATCCCAATCAATTCGCAAGTTGTCTTTGAAAGTAGCAAGAACGATTTTGTTGCATGCTGAGCATTTGGAAGAAGCATTTATTCAGGCTTTCTTTTCTCCTGGCTAGTCATCGACTGTACCCATGCGTGGTGCCAGTTCCCATTGCATTTTTTCTGTTCCAAGCATCAGAGAGCCCCCACACAAGCCTGGGCCTCCCCATGGTAGGGTGAATGAGCAAAGTACAGTTGGGCCTCTCAGGTTCGATGGGCCAGCTGTCCGAGTCAGCCACCACCACTGTCTCAGTCCCACAGTAGATTTCAGATGGATAAAAGGACACAGAAGGAGATCAAAGTTACATCAGATACAAGATAGTAAATTGCTACAAAAGTTGATTTCCAGATCTTGCTAAAGAAGAGGAGCATTTTGTCCTAAATGTTTGACTTACTGTTTCTACCTCAAAGAATTTAACCATTTTATTCTTGTAAATTACAATTTTTGTATACATAAATCCTAATAGTATTTGTGACAGAGACTTGCAAAGGATCCTGAGATATAACAGGCTGAATTTTTAATTATTTACATGTGGAGAATTTAGATATTTACAAGAAACCATATCATTTACTTTATATTATTATAAATCTGGATCTTTCAGTGCTCAAGCACAAAGGCAAACCCAGTGCTTCTTTTTCTATAATATCATATAAAAGAAAGTATATAAGGAAATATAAAATGAAGTCATTAACTTTGAGGGAGATGCGGCAATCATGGATTTAAGATTTCCAGGAATTATCCAGGTCACCGGATTTCATAATATACAGAAGAAATAAAGACCAATCAGAAGTTCCTGTAATACTTGATCCAAAATTTTGACCAGTCAGTTAACTTGTAGCTAAGCTTATATTGAATATTATTCACCACTTTTCAACTGATTACATTGTATAGGGTGGATTAAATATGATCATGATATTTTGCAGCTCTTTCCATTAAGGAGTAATGTCTCCTTCCTCATCCCTTGAATCTGGGCTGGCCTTGTGAATTGCTTTGATCAATAGAATACAGCCTAAGTGATACGGCTTTGCATCTGTTACTTCAAAAAAGAAAGGGGCTTTATTTTAGAGAGCAGTTTTACATTCACAGCAAAGTCAAGAGGAAACTACAGAGATTTCTCATATATTCCTTGCCCCCACACAGGCAAAGCCTCCCCCATTATCAATAGCGCTTGCCAGAATGGTACAATTTTTAATGAGGATGAATGCATATTGACACATCATAAACACCCAAAGTTCACAGTTTACCTTAGGGTTGACTATTGGTGGTGTACGTTCTATGGATTTGCACCAAAGTGCCATGGCACATAGCAATCATTATAATATCATACAGAGTATTTTCAGTCTCCCTTAAATCTTCTGTATTTTATCTATTTTTCCTCCCACCCAACCCCTAGCAATCACTAATTTTTTTACTCTCTCCATGATTTAGCACTTTCCAGAATGTCATATAGTTAGAATTATACAGTGTATAGCCTTTTTCAGATTGGTTTCTTTCACTTCTTAGTATGCATTTAAGGTTCCTCTGTGTCTTTTCATGACTTAATAGCTCATTATTTTTAAGTACTGCATAATATTCCATTATTTGGATGTAACACAGTGTATTTTTTCATTCACCTACTTAAAAGTATCTCGATTGCTTCCAGGTTTTGGCAATTATAAAGCTGCTATCAGTAAGATGCTATAAATATTAGCGTGCAGGTTTTCATATGGACACAAGTTTTCAGCTTCTTTGGGTATATACCAACGGTCGATCACATGGTTAAGAATATGTTTAGTTGTGTAAGAAACTTCAAATCTGTCTTCCAAAGTGGCTGTGTCATTTTGCATTTTCACCAGCAATGTCTGCGAGTCCCTGCTGTTCCACATCCTTGAACACATTTATTGTTGTCAGTGTTTCAGATTTTGGCCATTCTAAGTGTATAGTTGTGTCTCACTGTGGTTTTAATTTTAATTTCCCTGATCACATGATATAAGCCATCTTTTTATATGTTTACTTGCCATTTGGCTGGGTAGGTTGGGCCGTGCTGACCAGAGAGTGAAGGCTCCTGTCTGCCCACGGGGTCAAAGTCACCCCGTCTTCTGCCCCAGTCTGTTGTCCAGAATTTAGAGGTACGGGAGGTAGCCTGAGTTGGGGCAGATTTTGTGGTGGGCCTGTATGGTGTGGATGCCCCCGCCAGTGTCATGCTTTCGTGGATCATCAGGAAATCCAGGACAACAGTGGTGCGGTGGCTCACCCCCAAAGCACAGTGTGCCAGCCCAGGGCCTTGGCTCTTTTCTTTTCCACTAGGACAACTTCAAGGCCATCTTTCAAGATGTTACCATTATCAGCTACACTTCCAGTTTCCTGTTCTGTGTGTGAGGAGCTTGGAAGCCATCACTCCATCCTAAGAATAAGTAAAAAGCTGAACAAACTGAAAAATCAACAACTCTTCTGGGATCCATGAGGGAGGTGAGGACACGGGGCAAACTGCTTCACCGGAGATTGGAGAGACTGACAGGTAAATACAAGAGTAATAATTCACCACAGCAAATACTCATGAGCAGAAACTGCCACGGGAACCAATGTTGCCATGACTGATGGTCACTGGAAGCTCAGTGCAGTCAAGGCTAAGAGGTAAAAACTCCAGGGAGAATCAGTCACATGAACCCCCCCCCCACCCCCGCCACACACACACACAATTTTATGAGATTTATCTCCAGGAGCTAGACCAGGTCTCCACAGCAAATGTCAGAGAATAATAATTCCTTTATGCTTCTGGCAGAGAGAAGGAGAAAAGAACCATTTGGAAAGATGGCCAGAGTACTTTGTTCTTCGTAACTAAGTCTTCCCTCAGTAGAAGTTAAGTTAAGCCTAATCGCTTGAGTTTGCTCAGAACCTAATGACCTGGACAAAGAGAACTACCTCCCTTCAGTCAGCTCTAGCATTTCACTTAGGAGAAGGATTGAAGTACTTGACTCCAGCCCACTTCTCTGTAAACAGTACTTAGATGGAACTTTATAGTATTGTATAAATTAGAAAAGAAGAAACTTCTAAGGTCAATAATCTAAGTTTCTACCTTAGGAACCTGGAAAAAAGATAGCAAGTTTAACCCAAAGTAAGCAGATTAAAAACATAATAAGAATGAGAGCAAAAATAAATATGAAAACTGTAAAGTAATAGAGAAAATCAAAGACACCAAAAGATGGTTCTTTGAAAAGATCAAGAAAATCAATAAACCTCTATGCAGGCTAATTTAAAAAAGAGAGAGAGAGACAGAGAGAACCTGTATCAGAAGTGAAAGCAGGGAAATCATGAAAGATATCATGCTAATTAAAAGGATAATAGAAGAATACTCTGAATAACTCTATGGACACAGATTTGATAACTTAGATTAAATGGGCTAGTGCCTTACGAGTGTTCCCTAACAACCGTCAACACTGTTCTCGATGTTGCACTTATCGTGGGTCATTGATATAGTTGTCACACTGAGTCACATCAGTGAGACCTGGCCTGATCTCTTTCTGGGCCAAGTGGATACATCCCTGGACAAGAGCAAGCTGAGTCATTTGGGTATCACCCACGTTGTAAGTGTAACTGAGGGCAGTTTCAAGTAGAAAGAGGTGCCAAGTTCTATTACAGAATGCCCCTGGAGTCCTATGGCCTCAAGGCCAATGCAACCCTTTCTAAGAAGACAGTGTCTACTTTCTGGGTGTTCCCAAGGCCCCATGGGAATAGAGGTACCACAATCTTAGCTGCTCAGTTCACCCCAAGCTGATACTACGTTCCCACCTTCCCCTACCCCACAAGCTGAATGCAGCATATAAGTGAGTCCAGGCAAACCAGTAGAAGAATTGCCCAGTCAACCAACAGAATTGTGAAAAATAATAAATCACTGTTGCTTTAAAGCCATTAGATTTTGAATTATAATATAAACACCTGAAAGCTGTATGAATACCTTTAAGTGGAACATAAAAGGTAATGCGTATATTATGATAAATCTGTCTTCTTACTTGAATAAGCACATTACTTGAAAAAAGTACGAGGTCTGTCTGGAAAAATCCAGCCATTGTTAATATAACAAGGACAGTTTGAGTGACATCATTGTAACCTGACAGCCAAGGGAAGTGGACTGGAATGTGCATGTGTGAACAATGATGACTTCACTGTACTAGTCAGTGGGGGTGGGGGTACACACCATTGAGTGAGCATGTGTACTGTGTGGCCATCACATTAAAATGAGCAAGTAGAGCAATGAATCTGCATCAAATTTTATGTTAAGCTGAACATTCCTCTGCAGAAACTATTTGGATGATTCAGGAGCCACAACTATGGGCAACTGGTGATTGGCAGCTTCATTAAAACAATGCACCCACTTGTGCATCACGTCTCAGATTTTTTTGGCAAAACATCAAGTCACCCAGGTGCCTCAGCCCCCCTACAGCTTAAATGTTGTACCCTGTGACTTCTGGCTTTGCCCAAATTAAAACCACCTTTGAAAGGGAAGAGCTATCAGATTGTTGATGAGATTCAGGAAAATATGACAGAGCAGCTGATAGTGATTGGGAGAACTGTGTGGGGTCCCAAGGTGCCTACTTTGAAGTGGACTGAGGCATCATTGTCTTTTGTACAATGTTTCTTGTATCTTCTTTAATAAATTTCCCTATTTTTCATAGTACATGACCGGATACCTTCTGTACAGACCTTGTATATTAAAAGTAGTTATTGCTAAGGGATATTGAAACCTCATATATTTCTAAACCTTATGGGAGTCATTATGACAGTCTATAATGTTATTTTCAGCTTTATTGAGGTATAATTGATGAATAATATTATATTTGAAGTATGCAACATGATGATTTGATTTACATATTCATGTAAATGGATTCCCATTATTGAGTTAATTAACACCCATCATCTTACATAGTATTTACATTTGTTTTTTGTTTTGTTTTGTTTTGGTAAGAACATTCGAGTTCTACTCTCAACAAATTTTGAATTATAATATGGTATTATCAACTACAGTCACTATGTTACAATTAAATCCTCAGACCTTATTTATGTTGTAACTGGAAGTTTGTAGCCTTTTACAAACCTCTTCTTATACCCAACCCTAGCCCTTGGAAATCACTTTTATACTCTCTGTTTCTGATTTTGACTTTTTTTTTGGTTCCACATGTAAGGATACCATGCAATACTTGTCTTGGTCTGGCTTATTTCACTTAGCATAATGCCCTTCAGTTTCACCTATGATGTCACAAATGGCAAGATTTACTTTTTATGGCTGAATAATATTCCACTATGTGCGTGTCTCTGTGTGTATAATATTTTCTTTATGCATTCATTTATTGACAGCCACTGATGTCGATTCAACATCTTGGCTTTTATGAATAATGCAGCAACGAACAAGACAGTAAAGATATCTCTTCAAGATAATGATTTTGCTTCCTTTGGATTTATATCCAGAAGGAGGATTGCTGGATCATATCATAGTTATACTTTCAAGTTCTTGAGAACATTCATACTGTTTTCCACAGGGGCTATACCAGCTTACATTCCCACCAACAGTGCACAAGGGTTCTCCTAACAGGTGTGAGGTGATATTTCATTGTGGTTTTGATTTGCATTTCTCTGATGATTAGTAATATTCAGTACCTTTTTATGTACTTGTTGGCCATAGGTATGTATTTGGGGAAAAATCTATTTAGGCCCTTTGTTCATATTTTATTATTATGAGTTATTATTATTACTGCTGCTGTGGTGTTTATAGGAGTTTCTTTATGTTTTTGATATCAGCCCCATATTGAATATGTAATTTGAAAGTATTTTCTCCCATTCCATAATTGCTTTTTAATTTTTTTGATGTTTTTTCTTTTCCTTTTATTATTGCTATACAGAAGTTTTTTTTTATATTATTGTCATTTCACCTTTTTTTCCTGAACACTATCTACAAAATCATTTTTACTTTTGTATTTCTTATATATTTGGGAATTTCCTTCTAGCTTTTGTGTGAAAATACCTATTTTAAATTTCTTTTCCATTTCTGCATCAGCTTATCATATCTGCTCATATTTATTACCTTTCAGTGTTCTCTCTGATTTCTTAGAGGCACAGATGGTTTCTGATGCGTGTTAGCCCCCTATATTTTCTCCTTCCTTCACTGGTTTAATGTTTAGAAGCAAATGAGCCATTAAGATAATAATTCCTGTCCTTACTTTTTTTGCCCTGAGGCCCTTTCGCTTGTCTTTCTTTTCACTGAATCTAGTCATTGCTTTCATTAAGTCAAGTTATTGTAAAGGTTTTAACAATTTTTCCCCCTTTCTTGAGCTCAATGTTCTGACTACATTTTCATTGACCCTTTGGTTTGCTTCAGTCTCATTGCCAAACATAATTACATTTCTGCTTCAGGACAGATGAATATTTAAAATCCCTGGCTCTAGAGTCAGAGCCAGCCTCTACTGATCTTGGTTAAATAATTAACCTTCTCATCTGTATAACAGATAGTAATTAGAGTAACAAAAACACATTTATTAAGCACTTAACTTGTGTTAGGTACTTTTATTCAAAAACCTAGTCAGTGTTCCAGTAACCCTGTGAATTGAGTACTATTATCCTTCCTATTTTACAGATGATAGAAGTGAGATTTACTTATACTGGAGTTCTTGAAAGTACTGTGGAAACTAGTTTCCCATGTCCTGTGTAGCATAGGGAACACATAAATTATATTTGGTTAAACCAGGCAAAGGCAATACTTTGAAATTAAGCAATATTATTAAATGGCTAGGGACCAAGCTACCCCTGGGACAGAACAACTAGGGTAATGAAATTATACATCTATCTGCTCACAAATACCCAAGCATCTCCTGGAATATTCTTCAGGATCTAGTTCTGGTAGGTGGGGTGGCATAAAGTTATCTCTATTCCCAAAATATATTTGCATTAGAGATATTGAATCAAAGAATAGGAAGAAGCCCTAGACACACAACTCACTTCCTATCCCATGTAGATATTTGTGAACTCTTGGTGCTACTTGTTATTATTACCAAGAAGCGAGAGTTTGTAGCCAAGAGATTGCCTATTGTAGCCCCCAGCATAGAACGCAGCACTTAGTTCGTCCTCAGTACAACTTGCTGAATGAAAGAATGCATGAACTCCAGACCAGTGGTCCGACGACTTGAGTTTTCATCCCAGTTTTTTCTTCTGCTGAAGGTGTCATTTATTAAAGGTTGTTGTGTCTGCTTCACAGGAATGGAGAGATTCTTTCCTGCCTTATCTCAGTAATAGGCTTAGCATTAAGACTAAATGAGATCATGGATGTGAACCTTTGTGAAATTTTTAAATGTCCATTAGTAGTTGAGATGAGTGTTACTTTACACTCAGCTTTCTAACTTGCCTCATTACCATCAAAAATCCTGTACATCTTTGCCTGCATTGTCACCCCTTATTTTCCTCCTCTGGAGAATATCCTCAGTTTATAATCTTGATCCTATATGATATCATATCTTTGCTAAATGTCTTTGCAGAAGAACATTGTCTGTCTTGCTTGTATAGTCTTGCAGTTAAAGTAATTCAATAGTAAAATAATTTGTCAGCTATAAAGATATCGTTAAGCCTATTGAAATTAAGGCAGAGGTTAGTGTCATTGGCTGAGATTCCAACAAATTCCATGCCCTTAAATGTCCGAAGCTTCTTTACAATTTTTACAAGTATCTGTGGACCTCTGCTCTCGTAACTCCTTTGCTCTGGTTCCTGTCTCTGTGCTTTTTTATTGTTGTTTGCTCGTTTTTGTTTTTGTTTCCCTGGCATCCACCCAAACCCAGGAATAAACTTCTTTGTATTTCCCAAAGGAATATTCTCACACAAAAGCTTTAGTAAGCAATGTAGAAATTACCTTAGATTTTGTTCGAGAGATTAGAAAACTCCCCTGTTAAGCAATTTTGTTCTCTAAAAACTTCCTTTGATGCTGCCACTTCCAAATTTTCTTTCTCCTGCCCTTCCTCCAACATTCTTGTAACTGAGTCTTCTCTCTTTCCTGCTTCATACGCAAAGGTCTTTTTACCCACTGGGGTTTCACATTTTTCTTCTATTACACAGAGTAGTTTTGCCTCTTTTCCGAATCAGTCTTGTGGCAGCCAACATCCGCATTCTATAGACTGGGCTGGGAATCTGGAAGGCCAAAATTTCACACCAAGCACATATGAACCCATTTTTATTGTTAAGATGAAAGTTTCTCCCTGAGAAACTTTCAAATAAAACTCTTTCAAACAAATTCTTTCAAATAAAACTCCTCCATATCATTATCGGTGTAGTTCATTTTGAGTCTAATAGGCTATTTTTATTTTCCCACAGAGACTGGAGGACAGATTGGATATGAACAGTCACAGAGCAGAAAACACAATTTATTTGTTATGGTGTCGAAGATTTATTGACACCATTTCCTGGGCATCAGCCTGAGGGTTTTTAGTTTAATTACTCATTTTGTTTTCTCGATAACCCAATAGGCTAGCTAGCATTGTTTTCACTTTTAAAAATGAAGAAGGTGAGGCAGATAACCGTTAGGTGGCTAGCATCAAGTCACAGACTTAGTAATGGCAGCGCCATCATGAAGCCCAGGTTGTTTGGCTTCAGCATTTATACTCATGGTTACCCCCCTCCCTGGACTCTCACATGCTAAGAAACTATACTCGCCCCTCTATTGTGTTGAGATTTTACCCATCAATCCATGGTGGCCAGACCACCATGGTAAGAACCCACTGTTTTGAATAGTAACAAGTTCACCAGCAGTTTCTTGAAACAATGGAGATTTCTCTTATAGAGCACTGGGTACCATTAAGATCTTTGTTGATTTATTCATAACCCATGGCACTTAGCATTAGTATTATTGCTCCTCAGTCTAACATACAAACACCCATAGATATAGAAAGATATATTACTGTGTCAAACATAAATAATATAGCCATGGAATCATATCTTAGGGTAACTGTTACTTAAAAGGTCTTTTTTATTTTTTTATTCATTAATTTATTTGAACAACAAGAGTACACTTTATAAAATAGATTTTAGTTCCAGACACACATGAGTCATAATTCTGGCTTCCCCATTTACCAGTGGAGCTCTGAGTCTCCATTCCTCATACATAAACTAAGGAAGAATAACTATTCCTCTGAATAGATGACTGAAGATAAGGCAAGGTAATAGATGTGAAGTAATAAACACAGTGCTTGGCATCAAATAATGATCCTTTATTGAGTCTTAACTGTGTGACAGCCACCACGCTCAGCACTTCACACACATTATCATATTGTGCCTTGTGCCTCATAAGCTCTCACTAAATCGAAGTGCTTATTATTATTAATGTAGATTTTTAATAGCTGGACATTGTAGCCTTGGGTCTTTTTTATTTTTCAAAAACCTTTGAAGGCCACAGGCACACTGAATTTGGATGTAGCTAATTTAATAGGGCTATACTCTTTAGAATAAGATTCTATATAAAAGTATTGACCTGACAAAATGAAATCTAAAAGATGAATATAGAAAAAATGGGATAATGATATCAAAGAATATCAGACTTCAGAATATACCGGGAGAATATCACTCCACTTGTAACCTCTGACAAGTCTTCTTTCTGGAACATTCCTGGTATTTCTAATATTCTACACTAAAAGCATAGACATAGCCTTCCCCTTTTCTGCTTTGGTTTCCCCAGAGTTCCATCATCTCTTGGAAAATAAGGTGGCAAAGAGACATTGCATTGCCTTGCAGCTTTTCTTCTACATAAAAATAAGAGAGAAAAACCATATCATTGGTAGGCTGCCTTGGAATGAATATACAAGGTAGGGCAAAAGTAGTTTTATAATTGTTCATATGGATAATAATTCAATAATTAATACATAAGAATACTACAGGAATAAACTGTGTTTTACATACACACAGCTGTAAAGCTACTTTTGGCATAAGTGTTTATAAATGTTTGTGTGTACATATGTACATATTTCTGCAGATTTTGCTTTTGTGAGAGAAATTGATCTATAATGATTACAAATCGGAAGCACGAGAAGAATACAATTATTGAGGTAAATCAGATTAGGGAATTTTAAAACACATAAATGTTTAAACTTATCTTCAGGGAAGGCAGAATAGGAAATTCCAAATTGGTACATTTAGTGCATTTGCTGGCTGCCTTTTAGCTTGCTGGAACATCACCCAAGCCTTCTGTTATTATTTAATTCTGTAGCTGCAGAGTCTTCTAAAAGTGAGAAGGCATGTGGTAACTTTGGATCCCCGCACTTGATTTATCTTTGTTTAAAAATGTTTCAATATTTCCAAATTTTCTGGAGTATCTCTTTTTTTAATTGCTTGTTTCTTGTAGGTTCTTGTACCCCCTGCCCTAGACTTCTCCATAAAGACTGCAAAACTTTATGGGGGAGGTAGATTTGTTTGTTTCCCTTTGTTGAAAATGTGAATTGATGATAGAGGAGGTAGAGCACAAAATATATTGTCTTCTCCAAGCTCCCATTCTCTCAAATGGCAACTGATTTGGTCAGTGTATGTTCACTGAACATTGATTTAGTTTAAATTCACTTGAGAAGTTAGGTTGATCCAATTTCTCTATTCTCAGTTTTCTCCTCTGTTCATTAGAAGTGGTAATAGGACCTCCCTCAAAATGATGCTGTGAGGACTAAATGAGATGATAATAACAGTAATATAAAAGATATTGTAACTAGCAACTTCTAAATGCTAATATGTGTGGGAATAGTGTAAGTTCATTTTATGAGACTAAGACACATATTTACGAGTTTGGATTGTAACCCAGCTGACAGGGGCCCATTCACATGGTGCCTTGGTGCATGACCCAACAATTAATGCTGGAAGGAACAGGCCTTTGTTTCCAACATTCCAACCTTGGGGGGCTCAGAGCACTTATGTTCAGAGCCCTCCTTTCCCATGAGATGCAGTACTTCCCTTGTTCCCCAAAAGATTCTAAGCCAAAAGCAAACCCAATAGTTCCCCATATTCTTATCTTAGGCGGGCTGTGTGAACAGTTCTCCAGTCCCTCTGGAAGGTCCCAAAGTCACCATCCTCACGCAGCAGCTCTCTCCTTCAGGTATGCTGTCACCGACCTCCGTGCAATAGTCCAGAAAAGCATGTGCAGTGGTGCATTGGATCATGGTGAAGTTCAGGAAAGACCTAAGTCCTGAGAGTCCAGATAAAGCCCAGGTTTGCATTGTAGTGGGTCAGCATCTTGCCAGGGAGAGTCTTCAGAGTCGGCCAGAGCAGGCATGACCAGGGCACAACGTGTCTCCTTCCTTACCACCCCAGGCCACATGGCGGGATCCTGACTACAAGCTACACAGCTGCTTGCTTACTTCTTCCTCTCCCGTGGCTGCTACATCACTCCTCCCTCATGGCCCTTCTACTCCCTTCCAAGCCGAATAGCTGAATCCCTCCCTGCTGCCCACTCTTAGTTTAAATCCTGACTCAGAGCCTCCTGTGTGACCTCAACTCCGACTCTTCCCACAATGGGTGATACTCGCCAGTTCTCCTACATAGCTTACATTCATTCGGCTGCCATCCCCAGTCAGGGCAAGAGTGACTCAGTGATCCAGGGGAACCTGCCTCCCCTGGCTAAGTCATAAGTCAGGTTACACCCTTAAAGTCATGCGCACTTTGCCTCAGGTGGTAGCACAGCTATTAACACAGCTATTAAACTAGCTACCAAGTTGCTATAGAAATGCAAGATATCAGTATTGTCTGCTTCTCCCATTCCCCAAAACATGGGCTGTGGGAGCCTTCTCCTATATTCCCGGGAAACTCTTCACCCTGTACCCCATTACAAGGTCAGGAAATTAATCTTCTAACAAAACTTATCTTCCCTCTAGTTTTCATTTATTGTGCTTGCACACAAAATAAAACACAATGAAATGAAGTAAAATATACATCACACAAACTAACAAAACAGAGTATGTATGAGTTGACTCCAGTCAAACTCAGGTTCACCTGTATATCCTCAGTGGTCTCTGAATTCTTTGATTCCTATTCGGAGTCCCCACTAAGCTGAGATGTCTAAGACCTTCTTCCAGCCCACCATTCTGTAACTGAGATCTGAGTCCACTACCAATTTTAGTAAAATCCAACCTGTCAAACTGTACTTGCAATTTACATCCTTTGGCTGTGTGTTCGGGTATCAGCTGTGATGACTGCCCTGTTTAAATTTATCACCCTTCCCTTGGTAATTCCTGTTCCCTCACCCTGACTTTTCATTTACCATGACATTTTTCCCATGACACTTTTCATTTACCGTATAGTTTACTTATATATTTCTTGTCTGTCTCCTTCAACTAAAAGATCCTAGAAGGCATGCTTTTTGTTTGTTTGTTTGTTTTGTTCACTTTTGTATCCCCAGATCCTAGAAATGTAATCCTTCATTAAATATTTGTTGAGTAAATCAATCAAAGAATGAATGAGTAAGCTGACGGGTAAGGATACAAAAGGTAATAGAAGGATCGTGGACTTCACATTCTATTGATAGTACTGTTCTAGCTGTGGCCCTATAGTTGATTCATATGTTTACTACACTGATATTCATTTAGCCATGTACTATTATTTGTTGGGATCCCCAGGAAGCTTACATTCTAATGTGCAGACAATAAACAAATGAGTTAAAGAATAATATTTGACAATAGTCAGAGACTTCTATAGAATTTTACATAGGTGTTCAGCATTGTAAACTGTTTGGAAAATGCCAAGAGGGGATATTATCCTCTAATTGTGTTTGTATGACAATCATATTTTTAGTAATATAGGTTTTGTGTTATTTGACTTTGAAAGTGCCAATGGAGTTTATAGGGAGCCATAAATCCTCTTCCTCCCCTAAGCCATCATATATTATAGTTTAATGATAAGTTCTATAAAGGATATAAGGAAGATTGTGTGATCAGTATAATAGGGTGGGGCTTGTGGGGAATGTAATATTACAAGTGCCTCCCTGAGATGGTACATTTTAAACTGAGGCATGAAGAATGGGAATGAGTTATCCAAGCAGAGAGATGAAAAATGAGAGTCTCAGGTTGAGGGAACAGGGCACACAAAAGATCAGAGGTGAGGAAATACATAGGAACATACATATGGTCCGTGTGGACTGAGGGGAGAGGATTGTATGGGGTAAGGTCTTAGGGATAGTGGAGCATATCATGGCAGTTCTTACAAGCTGTGGTGATAAGTTTTCTATTTATTCCAATGGGCAAATGGAAAGAGATCAACTGATTTTAAGCAGGAGAGGAGCATAATTTGATCTGTATTATGCAATAATCTCTCTGGCTGCAGTGAGAAAAATAGTTTGGTGAAGAGCAAGACAGGTCATTTAGGAGGTCACTACAGTGCTCCAGGTGAGGGATGTTGGAGGTTTAGACTAAGGCAGTGGTAGTGGAAAGGACAGATGTGGGGGTTGGGCATATAGGTTGGGGGTTGAACCAGGAGCACTTGCTAATAGATTCAGTGTTGGGGTGAGGGAAAAACAAGGCTCAGGGATGGCTCCTCAGGTTTTGGCCTGAAAGACTAGGTAGTTTAGAACAGAGTGAGAAAGAAGTAGAGCACCTAGAATATTGTCTGACATCTGTGTTAGTCATTCAGGGAATGGTAACTACTAATCCTTTTATGTTAGGTGTGGAGTAGAAAATAAATCATATGCCTCTGGTTTTCTTGACAAGGGGAGAATTAACAAAGTGGTAGAAATGGAAGCCAGATTAGAATGTCCCAGTTGCTGGGAAAATTTACACTTCTCCCCATCTCAGAAGAAAGTAAGTACTCCCACTAGGTATTTGGATCATATACACACATTCCACATTGAACTTAATCTATTTAGTCATTTTGCTCTTTGCTAGCCTAGATGCTTATCGTTTTTTAAGGGATAGAGATCATTTAACATTCAATCATAAATCCATAGTACCCGGCACATAGTTGGGGCTCAAATCTGAGTGAATGAATAATTGTGTGCCTGACATGAATAAAACGTCAGAGTCTCAGGCTTCCCAGAGGTTTCCTGGGAGATGATATTTGGTGTACCCCCTCCAGTTGTCAAACCTTTGGAAGGAAATGCATGTAACATCTCAGGCGAAGCATTGCAACACTTTTTTTGATCCAGAGGAGTATGGTGTGAAGTGGTCTCAGGATTAACTTTTATATAAATGGCTTTGTGTTTCAGAATACCGTGAAGTTACAAGACCCATCAACTTATATAAGCTCAGCCTTATCTCCAAAACTCTTTTATATCTGATAAGGGTTCAAAGCTGGCTTTCTTTGTTTTTTTTTCCCTGTACTGTGCACTATGGCTCAAAGAGTTGTATATGACTTCACCTCAAATACCATCTAAAGTGGGGTTAGAGAGAAGGTTGAAGCCTGAGATCAGAGGACAGAGATGTTGATAAATGCTTTTTTACCTGGTAGTTTATTATCTGCTATTAGGTGAGTTCTTGTCTGACCCCTACAAGGGATTTTACAGAAAAAAAATGGCTTTGCATTATTTCAGTCAAATCATCCTTGTTAAAATACGATTGAATGTAGTCCCACCTCGGCTTCTGTCTCACGCTGGATATCCTTGTGCCTCAGTGCCATAATCTGCAAAGCAGGGCTGTGTGACAAGAATGTATCTTCTAGGGCAGGGGTGTCAAACTCATTTTCACCAGGGGCCACATCGCCTCGCAGTTGCCTTCCAAGGGCCGAACGTAATTTCAACTCCTTAACAGTTAAGGAGTAGTTACATTTATACAGTACTAAAATTATTTTGGCCCTTGGAAGGCAACCGTGAGACTGATGTGGCCCTCGGTGAAAATGAATTTGACACCCCTGTTCTAGGGCATGACTTCTCAAACTTTAATGTCCATAGACATCACCTGTGAAGCTGGTTAAAGTGCAGATTGTGATTTAGTAGCTCTGGGGTGGGCCCCAATATCCTCCATTTCCAATAGGCTTCCAGCTGATGCTAATGCAGGTGGTCACAGATCACACTTTGAGTAGGAATGCTCCAGGCCTGTATAGAGTCAAGGAGCACCCAGGTCTGATTTTTAATAGTGACTTACTACTTTATTCTATGAATGTACCATCATTTAGTTAATAAATTCCATATTGTTGGAAATGCACCCTTTGGCCTTTGCAAATATCATTCCAATGAACTTCCTTGTGCATAAATATTTGTCTGTGCTGCTGGTTATTTTATTTATTTACTTATTTTTTGATATATTGCTAGAAGCTTAATTGGATTTTTAAAGGTACACATTTCAGTATGCATTTTTGCATGCATTCCCATATTGGCAAGATTTTCAAAT
Organism: Glossophaga mutica; assembly: GCA_039655065.1. Lineage (NCBI taxonomy): Eukaryota > Metazoa > Chordata > Mammalia > Chiroptera > Phyllostomidae > Glossophaga > Glossophaga mutica. Next base: position 31,008,425 of record CM077308.1, read on the forward strand.
GAACTCTGATGAAGTTATTGTGTATAATTTCATCTTTGCAGCTTTTCTGCCCACAGACTCATGCAGCATTCTGACACTGTGACATTTTAAATAATGCCTTAGGTAATATTTTATTCCAGCTATCTGATCTTGCCTCATCTTTTTAATGCTAGTTAAGTATTTTAAGTGTTGAGTTTGTGAAGAAGCAGAGCTGTTGCTGAGAAAAGAATTTATAAGTGCATTCCTGGTCCAGAATACAAATACACTACGTGGCACTTAGATACTATATGGAATCTCAAATCGGACAAAATAACTTTATATGTTAAGATATGCAGGCCACTCAATCAGTTGATTAAACATTATCCAGAACAGCTGGCAGCTGACAGGAATGACTTCTTTTACATTAACTTGGATTCTCTAGATTCAAATATATAGAGGGAAAAATGAAGGGAAAAAATCCCTTCATTACAGCCTAACACATACAATAATGATCTGGAGGCCCACTGTGTTGTCAGCTAAGTAAAAAGGGTTCGTTCGAGGAGCACAGCCTGGATCTGGGTCCCCACTCCAACACTTTTTGGGTTGGCCTGCTTTTTTTCATTGCTGATATCTAACATCCAGATCTTTTCTGCTCTGAATTGTCCAAAAGCAAGAAAAAAAAGGGGAGGTCGGGGAGAGCATGGTCTCTTTTAAAAGTTAGAATGCTATGGGAGTGGGGTTGGGGGTTGGATGGGGCAGGAGAGGGCAATGGAGGGGAATTGGGACAAGTGTAATTGAACAACAATAAAAAATAATAAAAAAAATAGAGCTCCCCCCAAATGTTAAAATGCTAGGGCAAAGCCATTTACTGGCAAGAATTTGCTTTGGGGTTAGTACACGTACATTGCAATGCTTATGTAACATAGGTTGTTAGGAGGTTAACTCTATCATAAAATGAGAGAGTAGAAATAAAAATATTTCACAAACTGAAGTATCATTGATAGTAATGAACACCATTATTGTTTTGAAGTGCAGTACAGGCAGATAAACTGTGTGATACAAGCGTATTACTTATCTCCTTGCTTCTGTCAAACATCTACAGGAAGCTTATTGTCTGCTCCACAGTCCACCACAAATCTCATTTCTTTCGGGTTTTCATAAACCCCCACCCCCAGTACTTGGTGATTGTCGGTTCTCAGAATTTATACAATATAATTTCCTGTCACCTCCTCCTTTTCATCTGTTTTTTTATATTATCTTTCTGTCATGGGTTGCATTGTGTCTCTCTAAAATAAATATTGGACTGGTCAAAATGTTCACTTAGTTTTTCCATCCAATGGTTCTAGTAGTGCTTAGTTATCTTTAACTTCATTTAAAATAATTTTGTTAGATTGTATTGTGACAGCTGTTATATCAGCATGCATTTAAAACAACTTATCAACATTGGTGAATTTTTGTGTAGCCATGTTAACATTGAAGATGGAAGAATATATGCAACAGTTTTGATGTATTATGCTTTATTATTTCAAGAAAAGTAAGAACACAACTGTAATGCAAATGGAAAAGATTTGTGCAGTGTATGGAGAAGGTGCTGTGACTGATTAAATGTGTCAAAAGTGGTTTGCGAAGTTTCTTGGTACTATTGACATTTTGCCCATGTGATTCTTTGCTGGGGGGCTGTCTCATGCATTGGAAGATGTCTAGCAGCACCCCTGGCCTCTACCCACTAGAAGCCAATGGCAGGAGATAGCCATACTCACAATATCCAAATCAATATCCAATATACTCACAATATCCAAATCAATACTCACAATATCCAAATCAATAAAATTAGTGGTGAAAATGAAAAATGTGTCTTTTATTTTGTGGAAAAACTAAATGGGCTTTTTGGCCAACCCGATATCCTGAAGTCTTAATGCCTAGTACTTCAGACTGTGGCTGTATTTGGAGATAGATCCTTTAAAAGAGGGTGATTATATTAAAATTAGGACTTTAGGCTAGACTCTGACCCAATCTGACAGATGTCCTTAGGAGACGAGAAAGTTTGGACACACAGAATGACACCAGGATGCACATACACAGATTGATGTTGAGGATATGAGAAGGCAGCCAAGGCAAAAGGCCTCAGAAGAAACCAAACCTTGATCTTGGACTTCCAGCCTCCAGAATTATTGATTAAGCCACGCCGTCTGTGCCACTTTGTTTTGTCAGCCCTAGCAAAGTAATACCTTTTTCTTCAGCATTACATTGCAATTTCCTTGGAGGGACCACCAGTGTCTTCTTGTTCTTTATGTTTCCTGTGCTCAGCTAGTATTATGTCTTAAATAAGTATTTTTACTTAATGAAGCAATTAATTCTGATAAATCCATTTATCAGAATAGCTGATGAATTGATCCATACCTGTGGCTTTCCTCATCCAAATATTTTGGAAAAAGCTCTCCCTTTCAATCATCTAAGGAATTTAAGTGATAACAATAGTCCTAGACAATTACGTTTGGATTGTTTAGTTTGACCCTGTGAGGAACTTTTTGAAGTGGATTAAGCAGGTATAAAATATACCACTTTACAGAATGTCAGGAGTCTGTGACTGAGATGGAGTGACCTGTTCAAGCCACTTAGAACCTGCTCTGTGCCTTCCCGTTGGAAATTTAGTCTTGCCTTCCCTTCCTGTCGTCCACCTGCTTGGGACAACTGTATTTTAAGGGAAAAAAACACCATCACCAGGAGTAAGGAAAATTAAATCTTAGAAATAATTCTGTTTCATGCACTTAGACATTTATTCATTCATTCAACTAAATTTTGTTAAGAGCCTAATATATAAAATGTACCAGGCAAGTAATACTTAACTTTTAAACTTAGCTTTCTTGTCTGTTAGATGAAAAATACTATCTGATTTGCATACCTCACAGGGAGTTTTGAAGATAAATATAAGAACTAAACATATGAAATTCAGGAGAAGGGGTGATCCATTTCTATAGTAAGGTCTTTGTGGCTGCACAGACACTGGTTGTTATGGCACAGCCAGGGCACACTGTGGGCCCTTCACCATCTGCAGCCCTACCCTTCCGGGGGGGGGGGGGTGGGCGCTTGGGAACGTGCGGATGGATTTCCTCCGGGCACAGTGACCACAGGACAGGAAGGTCATTGTGTGGGACCCTAGACCTCTGAACCAAAATCAAAAAACAAAACAAAACAAAAAACCCCAAACAAAGAAACACACAAAAATGCCTCTGTTTCTTAGATTATTTCTTGGATGGTAACCATAGAGGAGATAAGGCCAATAAGAGAATTCATTTTTCTTATATCTCCCTTGATCTTTGAGGCTCCAAGCTGGTTTTATGCTCAAATGAAAGGTCTCAGATAAGAGCTAATACAAAATATAAATTGCAAATTAACATCTAGCACATGCCTCTGAGGGTGTATAGAATGAGGTCCACATGGGGTGGGAAGAAAAAGAACTTTTTATATATTTCATCATTTAGAATTTTTTTCTTTTATAATGTATATGACATGATTTTGTATGTATATAACAAGTGAATGAATACTTAGATATTGGGGATGCGTATAAACTGTGGCTATTATTAGGAGTTTGTAGTCCTCAAAATACAAAGTTCAATGGCGGGGTGGAGAAAACTCTTGGCTGGAAACATGGGTTCTGGATTGACTATTTTCTAGATTCACCATTTATTTATTACCTGTATAATCTTCTCAGTCACTTAAACTTTCTGACTCTTAGTCTTCTCCTTAAGAAAATGGATTTAATATTTGCCATACTGACCTCATGGGACTGAGCTTGAATAAAATAATTTTATTTTCTACTTAACAGAAGAAAAAACATGGGTAAATCATTATAATTGTTCTATTTTTAAAATTAATTATCATTGTTGATCTCTTACTGTGCCTAATTACGAATTAAACTTTTTCATAAGCATGTATGTGTAGGAAAAAACATAGTGTGTGTAGGGTTTGGTGCTATCTGCAGTTTCAGACAAATGCTGGGGTTCTTGAAATGTATCCCATGGATAAGAGGGGTTGTTGTGCAGTGATGTTTTCTCAACATGAGAGCACTAGCCTGTATCGGCTTTCTTGGTTACGTTTCAGGAAACGTACCCATAGTCTGCTTCAGGTAACAGACTATTGAGGCCTCAGTGGCGAAGGGCAAACAGTAGACGGAGCAAACGGAGACAATGACAATTGCCTGCAACCACACTGAGCTGGGACCCATTCTTGTCCTTGCACACTGTGTGGTATTTTTAGTGTACCAGCGTTTTATCTTTGTTACAGTAAGGACCGCCTTTGTGCTTTTGTATATTTAACAATTGTTTGGGAATGATATATTGGCTCACAACAAACCCATCAGAGGCAAATCAAATCTACATCACCTGGAGGGGAAGATACAGGTTATACCTTAAATGTGATCTCGATGGGTGGTGCTCAGGACCGTGACTGCCCATGAGATTGTTCAGTGGGAGTTTTATTATTCTGTCCTAATCCCACATGTCTTTAGGTCATGTACAATTCAAATAACAACAGCAGTTTCTTCCCTAGTTTTAAGTGTGATTGTATACATATTTTGTAAATTCTTTATCAACACTCATTCTTCAATTACTTTTCCCCAAACATAATTTTTGTAAACTGCTTTTCCACCCCGGTTTTTCCTTTGTGATGCAAACGTGTGGAACTTTTTTAAAGCTTTTGTTTCAAGCTTTAAAATTTCATAAATTGCCATCTCAAAACTCAGTGTATTGCCTGTTGTTGTCATTACCAACGCTGGAATCACATTGTCAGGCCAGAGCAAATGTGAAAGAGCAGTAAAAATAATCAAGGAAAGTTGGTATTTGTCTCCAGAGATTTTTTCAGGGAGAAAGGGTTTAGGTAGATGTCTGATTTCTGAGAGTCAGGAGTTCAAAAGGTTAGAACATGCTAAGAGGATTTGGTGTTTTTTGATCTCCCTTTCCTGGATTACTGGGGGCCCTGGGTGGCAGGCTCAGAACCTCCTCCCCCCTCCACCCCCCCAGGCTGCCCACATGCTGAGTTGAGGTTGGATATCAGGTGGGGTTGCCACCTGCGTGTGGTGTGAATACTATTGTGTTTGGAGCTGGGGAGCGGAAGAAGGGGTGGTGTGTACGAGGAACAGAAGGTAGATTGAGCAAAAGCTTGTGAAAGGCTTATCTAAACATCTTAAACATAGTTTTAAATTCTCTCGTCACTGAGGAAAATCAACTGTGATAAACAGTTTGCAGCAGTGAGCCTTAAGCAGAGGCGGGACAAATGTGGTTTTAGGAGCTCTCAAATATCCCTTCCTTTCCCTCAAACTCAAGTGTTGGTTGTTGATGTCAGAAATGCTACTGTCAAGGGGGTTGGTCCATATTGGATAGCGACCCACTGATAGTAGCACTAGCTTGGCTGAGGAATTTATGAGCTGGAGAACAATATTCAAAGAGTAGACAAAAATAGAAAGGTCCTGAATCACACACACAGCAGCATCCAGATTTTGTTGCCACAGGATGGATGCACTATAAGAGCAGGTCAAGGAGACAAGCAGGAGGACGCTATGGGCCAGTGCCTGTCCTAAGGATATTGACCACAGCTAGCTGGCTCTGTGAGCTTCTTTTATTATGTCCTTTGACAAATAAACTGCCCTATAAGGGCCAGGAAGACAATGGACAGTCCAAATTGCATAATATGCTCTGTTAAAACAAAACCTTCCCAAAGGGGTCGCTGTTAAGCTATAATTTGTTGAGACCAAATTTCCCAGATCCTGAGAACAAGTTTGGAGGAGAGAATAGGTGAGAAACCAGAAGACACTGTGGGCTTCACTTAGGCTTCACCAGGGACCCCTAGGGTAGAAGGGTGTGTGAATGGAAGGATTAAGGGTTTAAAGCAGTCCTGCATCAATTTCACAATTTTTCTTAAAGCAAGTCTTTGTTTTTAAGATAAGGCTGGAGATCTTGTGTGGTACAGGGAAGTGGCTATAAAAATACCTATATTCACATTTCTTTTCATTCATCATTAAATGCAATATTTTCTCTGATGGAGCTAATGAAATAAATCCTATATATTTTATTTATAAGATATTCAAAATGTTCATATGAGATTAAAAATGAGATTGGCCTATTTAGTATTTTATTAAGTAGTAGAGAAATAAGAAAGGAGTATCTCCTGTGTGTGAACCACAAATAAAATAATTCCTCCCCCAAAGAAGCTCATATATCATGTAAGATGATATATGGATATCATTATTATATAAACATCCTCCAAATTTTTTCTCATTTATAGACATACCAATTGCATTCATAATGAGCTCTTTTAAACTCAAAATTCTAAATCCCTGGCAAAATTTCAGCAACCATTAATGAATTATGCTGTACATTTTAATTTAGGTTATGGTCAAAACAAATTGTGTGAAAGTTATATCAGAGGAATTGATACTTAGTAGTTAAGATGCCATAAATAACTGATCAAACACTTGGATCCCATCATTATTAACCTGAGCCCTTGGTCAGCACCAGGGAAGGTGCAAAGGCAATTGCAAAAATTGAAAACTAGCACTTTGATTCAAAGTCTGCTTCTAAGAACAACTGGAGTCTTGAATGAAGGACAATCTTGAACTATGGATTTGAACAAATGACACCCCCATGAGCAACAATTTTGAAAAGCACTCTTAGCCAAGATTGCAATGTAATATATGGAAATCACCCCTACTTCTACCTTATTTTTGGATTGTGAAGCCAGGGGGAAGCATAGAAAGTGAGCGGTCCTATTGCTACCTGTCAGATCAAAGTAAATTTATTTATTCCACCCTTTTTTGCTATTTTGAGCTGTGAGAGGCAAAAGAAACACAGGCTGGTTTGAAGTTCCTGGAAGAGTAAGCACTTCTGATAAGGAGAGAAGTCTCCCTGTTCCCTTGAAGTGGTGCTCATTACAACCTCATTTCCCTTTAAAGCATCTCTCAATAAGAGCATTCTTTTCTTATCCTTCCCCTGTGACCTGCAGAAACTGGGGAGGCAATGGGGAGTTGGCCCCTCATCCCCTTTAAATACTGACCCTTTCACTTGGTAAACGAGGTGAGCTATAAAGTGTAAACATTTCTATGCCAACTTTCTCTGAGAACTAAAACTCTTCCTTTGGTTAAGAGATTAGGTTGTAAATTCTTCATCAGGGAAGCACTTCCCATGCTATGATTATGTTCTAGAATGATCAGGAGATAACACTATATGCAGAGAGAGCATTGACTTCAAAAGCAGACACATTTCAGGTTTGGAACCTCTTCTACCCCCTCTTCCCAATGCATCTACTCAATAACATTGCAGGTGTATAAAGGTACTTGATTTTTCTAAAATTTTAGTTCCTTCATCTGTGAAGTGAGACTAATAATGTTACATATTTGATACACCTTGCAAATACGATATTGTCATACTCTACCATAATCCACCCTTCACACTTTAACTAGGGGTATTTTCCAAGTGTAGTGAGTGAATGGTCCCACATTGATCTCATGATTCAGTACAAGTTCATGAATGAGACTGACAAACTCTGTATCGTTTGAGCGATACCTGTTCTCCAGCTTCACAAGCCATTCCTCTCCCCAGCACTCTGTAACAAGGTATTTTCACCTGGATCCTCAACCTGTTTTGTCTGAAGGTGTTTTTAGGTCTAATGTCCTACCAGTCTCTGTCCCAGTTTCTCCTTTATTCAACTCCATTTGTACTCCTCCTTCTGACTTAACCAGCTTTTCTTAGAATTCTTCTTCGACATCTCTAAGTCTAGGTTTGGTGCTCCTCCCAAAGGTCTTCCTAGCACCTCCTGGACTGATTGTAACGGCCTGTTTACTTGCCCCTCTTCACCTGATACCTGTAGTACCAGTTCCATGATGTTGGACATGGTACTCAGCAGGAGATGGTGTCTGGTGAGACTGTACCTCCTGGTGTCTTTCAGCTGTGCCCTCACATGGTGGGAGTGGTGAGGGGACTCTCTGCAGTTTATTTAATAAGGACGCTACCCCATTCATGAAGTCTCCATTGTCATGACTTAAGTACCTCCTAAAGACACCCCTCTAAAACCATTACATTGGGGATTAGGTTTCAACATACAAATTTGGGGGAGACACATGTTTAGTTTATAAGTGGGGTCTGATGACCACTGGACTTAGGATTACTTCGTGGCTTTATTGAACAGGCCGCCTTCCAGACCCCATTAAACTATTGAATCAGAATTTCTGGGAGTTAGGTTTACAGATTTACATCGCAAAAAAGATACCAACTAATTTATATGCTCACTAAAGTTTGACAGTGACTGATAGAATAAATATTCAAATGAATATTTGATAATTAATTCAAGCTAAACCAGATTTCTGTGTTTTCAAAAGGCATCCCAGTCTCTGGCTCAGCCATTGGCAACAGCAGAGTGAAATGCTGGGCTAGCTCTCTAAGTTTATTTTAATCAATTATGTAATATGTCCCTGGTGGATGAACAGCTCCCTCCAGACGCCACCACTGTGTGCCATGCAAGAACACACTGCGTGTGTTAGACAGTGACATCTGCACATCTAATGTAGCAGTTAATTATTTGAGGACTCTGCCTTCTCTGTCCTATGGCAGATTGCAACTCCAAAGCTACCTGTACATGTTCACGTGCACACAGAACACCTGTCCTGTGGGAGGCAGGCCTGCATGCCATGGAGCAGGTCTGAGGATAGATATCAGTTCTCCACATCACAAACCAGAGCTCTTTTATGAAAACTTATGCCACCTGTTAGTATTTCTGACCAAGGCTGTTTGCCTGCTTATGATGTCAGGCCACTCTTTAGGGGAATATATCCTCCAGTGAATCTCAATAGGACATACTTTGTGCTGCTTTCATAGAAATCTTATGTAAAGAATAGCTCATTAGATGGTTGATAAAGACCTGTCTTAGGGAAAGAATAATAAAAAATACACAAAGCAGCCATAATGGAGGACAAGTTGCTACTTACAAAGTCTGTCTGGATAGAATGGAAATTAGAAGGGAAAAATCTAAAATAAGCCTACTTTCTAGAAAACATGTTTTCAAAGACATCGCCAGCTTTGCTGCATGCTCAGCTTAATTACTGGATTTGCATTCCAGAGTACATTTAGTAGTGTGGTATATTTGAAAATCATACAGTAAAATCTCAAGCAGAATATATAATGCTGCACCGCCTTTCGGAGATGAGGAGTCAGTATCATATCATAAGACACAAGTATATATCAAGAATTGAATTTTTAAAAACAATAAACAAAGCACGCATTAGAGTCAGTACTCATACTTTCTGCAGGTATTGGAATCGGTACTGTATAAAATCAGCAAACACTTAGTGTGTGACACTCATCATGCTAAACATCAAGCATATCTGATAAATCGAACACTATCACTCCCCCAAGCAGGTCAGCCTGGCTGGGGGAACAGTCAGCAAACAAGATAGGATGTGGGGAGAATGGAAATGGAGAGGATGTGCAGAGAGCCAAGAAGCAGAGTGCTGAACTCAAGGGCTCCATAACATCATCTCAAGGCTGTTCTTGCTTAGGTAAGAAATAGAGCTCCTACATTTCAGGGAGATTTTCCTAAAAATTTTGTGCACCGCTTCATTGTTTAAAAAGCCCATTTATAACCCTGAGTCAGGTAAAACCTTATATCCCAAATGGAGAGCTTTTATCTCAGCCTATGCCGCCTTGGGGATCTTTCCCATTTGAGTAATGGGAAAGATTCCTCCAGGGAGCATTTACTGGAAATATATTTCTTTCCCATTTCTAAAACCAGAAATGCTTATAAAAGTAATCTCCCCATAGTAGGCAAAGTGAGTCCTCATAAATATCTCACAAGCCAATAACCTTGTTTTGCAGTCCTTAAGTTTATAAATGTCTACATTGCTAATGGGAACTTCATTTGTTGTAGCTGAGGAGAAGCCCACCAGCCTAGATGGCTGCACTTTGAGCTGCAGTGGAAGAGACTGAGTGCTACATATGGAAGTAAATCGGACTTGACATTCAACCTCACCAGCCAGACTTGGAATAGGAGGCGACAGATGGCACTAAAGCAGAAGTGGAAAGAAAAGGGGATCTCGACTGGGATCTGAGTGGCCATATCAGCGTCACCAGTCGTACCCTGTAATAACTAGATTGATAGAACCATACCATGCTAAAGTAATTCTTAATAAAATACACATTGTTTCACCAGAGAGTAGGCTCTCCTCTCAAGAGTTCTTGTGTGTACAAATGCACATTTTATGGCTGAGGCTGGGACATTTACAGATCTAAAACCCTGGGTAAATGGTTTATCTGAGACCTGCTACAACTGTGCTCTATTAGGTATCTTCTTGTTTATGTTCATGATTAGGGAATGGCTTAGTTCTTCGTGCGGAGTTAGTCTGGTTCTTTCCAGGAGGGACTCAAGGGAAGAAAGCCCTCACGTTTTGTTTAGGCAAACTCTCTGAGCTCAGGTGTAAGCTTATATCTTTTGTTCAAAGTGGACCAAATACACCACTATTACAATAATTCTGAGGTGATGAGTAAGACACAAAGCATGATTCCCATTTTACAGATGAAGAAACAAGAGTTCTGAGAGGTTAAGTCATGAATCCAATAATTTAAAAATCTGTTAGGCAGGAGGAAGCCAGCTTGGAGAGATCAAGTGACTTGCCCAGGACAGTTTTAAACCTCACACCTAGCGGAGGCAGTGCCTGAATTCAGACCACCAACATGCTGACTGCTACTCTTATTCTCCAAGCTCTGGAGTGATGATGCAGGTTAGAGTTTTGCTGTTTAATTTTTGGTAAATTCCGCAGTTTCTCCCATTTCACATTTTAGGAAGTCTTGACTTCAAAACATTAGCTATACATACTAGTGCAGCACTCTACCAGAGCTTGATTTTTCCCAATTTCAGCCTCCAGTGAATATGCATGATTGCCTTTTGAAAAGTCAGTAATCTCTGGAAGGTAAAAGCTGATAAAGGAACTGCTGACACAGTCAGGCCTTAACTCTGGCAGTCCTGGGAGCATTAAGCCAGGTTGCCCCACAGCCCTGCTGCAGATGTCAGGTTAGCTACATGTTAAAAAGATGTGAAGTCAGCTAGAGCCCATTTGGGTGCTTTCTTAATTTATTTTTTACAAAGCAATTACGAAAATATTAATCTTTGAGCTTTAGGAGTCTCTTTGACAGCTTTAGTTACCCTCTAGAAAAGGTGTCAGAAAATTCCCTTTCACACCTTTCTGGGAAATGCATATGGAGTGCTGGTGGGAGAGTGAAGGCACTTGCAATTAACAAAAAAAAATAGATAAGATTCAATGATCTCAGAATACTATTCCCTGTTCTCAGTCTTCTTTTCTCCTCGTAACGGCAGTGCCTCTACCCATCGAAACAGGCAGCATGCCTGTTTTCATTGTCAGTTACTTCCGTTATTGGCAATGAATCAGGACATCTTTTTGCGTGTATGTTGGTTTATAATTCTGCATACTAACAGTTGGACTTTATTATCTGGTGACTGCTGAGGACATACATAATAAGCAACGGGAGGGAGATTTTCTGAACATGTTTTAAGATCATGAGGCTTCATATTAAAACAATGAAGCAGCTCGTGCAGACGGGCCAGAAACATTCAGCAATTCACTGGCTGACACTTTCCCTTTGGGGACTTAATAGTTAGCTAAAGGTAGAATAGCTTAAGTGCCCTGACATTTTTATATACACTATCTTTTAGTAAGTTCTTTCTGTTAATCTGAAAGATTTTGGTTTTTAACTATCTTTTTTTAAATTTTCTGTTTCTTTCTGTTATGAGATCAATGAGTTGTAATTTTTAAAGTGTCAGTCAGGTTACCAGAAATCTGAGGTAGTTAGAAATTACTCACAGGTACTATTTCTGTTTTCCATGCATATTGTGAACAATATGTGGTTCCAGAAAAGTTAGCTTTGAGAATGACTCCTACAGCTATACAATTAGAACAGGGGTTTTTGAGGTGATAAATAATGAACTTCTAGAAGAGTTTGAAGTGTCACCTGTTTCTCTCCAAGATAGTTGTCTGGTTTCATAAAATTAACAAAATGTCCCATGTGACCATGATCTATCTTTGCACATTCTAAATATCCCAGAAGCTACAACTACTAAAGGAAGAGACCTGGACTGCAACAGAGATTAGTCCTGTCTCCATGCAAGCTACTGCTTCCTGAGTGTCTGTTATGTGCCAGTGGGCCAGCTCAGCACTTTATTTGGAGACCTCTAATCTCCAAAACAGTCCCGTAAAATACATGTTCTGTTTCTGACTTCCCAAATGATAAACTGAAACTCAGAGTGATTAAGTTATATGCTCAAGGTATAAGTTATATAGCCAAGGCATATAACTCCAACCTATATAACCACAAGTAAATGTCAAAGCCAAAATTTAATCCTACATCTATCTGATTACAAAGGTGGTACATACATAGTGCTTTCATGTGATCAGGGTACTTTACACATATTTTAATAGGAAGTTTTACTTTGTGTGATTAGTCCATGGAGAAAATATGAAGACCAACTTATAAAATCAATCATGCAATCTCTCTATCTTAAAGCAGAATGAGAAGACAGTTAAATGCTTCTTCTACTTATCTGGTTGATAAACCAGACCTTAATAGCTCGGAAGGGAGGATGACATCACAAGGCTATGAGTGACTCACTCTTAAATACCTGAAGGGCCATCATCCACTGAGTGGAGATGCCTGGTGACCTTGTACAAGACCAGTCCCAGGCTTGTGCAACCTGAGCCAGCCTGCCAGGCAACTCTTGGAAACAAAGAGTCTCATTTATGCCTGGAAGCCAGAACGTTGCCCAGGACTAATCTGCTTCCCTTGATGAACTAATCGTTCATCAGCCTGATGGTTTTAATTGTGAAATCGGAAATTAAATTTGCATGCTTGGGTAGCAACCCAATTCCAGAAAAGCACATGCATCAAGGGATCGATGGGGGACAAGTGTCGCAAGTTAATCGTAACTAATCTTTGATTCTTATGGAAATCAGAACAATAGGAACATTTGTTTATCTTCTCTTATTGTTTTATATCTTAGAGCTCTATGGAAACTAACAGATTTTTATCAAGTTAATTTTTATTTTTATCTGTTATAGTCCAGGTACACATAAACATACACACATTTTTTTTCAGTGTTCTAGTTTTCTGCCGGCTAAGTTAGCAAAGGCTTTTTAGGTTTAAATGTTTCTGTTTAATCTCCATAGGAACACTATGATATATGATCACCATATTACAGATGAGGAAACGAATACTCAACTCTGACAAATGCATAACTCTTAATAGGTCACAGAACTAGCCAGTGTTGAAGCCAGGATCCATACCCAGGTAAGTCTGTATTCAAAAGCCCATATTTTTTTTTGTAACCCCACATTGACCCCCGTGCACTTTGCAAACAATGAAGAGTGACCAATTAAGAGACCATCGTGGTAAAATTATATGAGGGAACCAGATCACATTAGCGAGAACTAAAAAAATTGTTCATATTCATCCTAGCTAAGAGAGAGCTCAAAGAAACATAAAAGTTGCCTTTAAATTTATGAAAGGCAATCACACAGAAGTGAGACTATATTTGGTCTCTACCATCTCAATGGCACAGACTCACAAAGCAGTATATTGTGTTTATGATGAGCGCAAGCTTTGAAGTATGTTGCAACTAAGATTAAGCCCCAGCTTTATTACTCATCAGTTAGTACAAGTAAGTCAACTTTTCTCATTTTAGTATTTGTAAAATGTGTATTGTACAATATTACTGTTTAGTGGAGCTACTCAAAACGTATTTTCGCACCATATAAGAAAGGCCTACCAAACGCCTGGGGCCGTCCAGAAATGGAGTGGGGTTGCTCGTGGGGGTTGCCTCCCTCATCTCCAGTGCAGTTCAGGTTAGGCAAGGTGGCTGAACGAAAAACCAGGGAGGGTTTTAAACGTTGGAAGAGATTTTTGATTAGACCAGCAGTTCACTAAAATTTCAATTTCACCAAATATTAAAAGTTTAAAAAAATGTAACACCCATATATTATTTTACCAAGTAAGGATACATATTTTTGAATAGAAACAAAACAACAAAAAGGTTAATTTAATTTATAATTATCATTTAATAAGAAATCCATATTAAGTTTGAAGTACATAACCTTAGAAAAAAGAGTAATTGACTACAAGAGCTTTGTTTAAAATTTAGTGCCCTGTCCTTTTCTGATTTTGCCTCGGACCAACAACTTTCTAATGCATGGATGTCCATCTGTGGGCCATCACTGAGAAAACATTGGGTAGATGGCTTTAAATACTTGTTTCAATATTGAAATTTTGAAATACTAAACTATGTTGTAAGCCTATTATCCCTCTTCCTTCTAATGGTGGAACTAGTTCAAACTGTTAAAGATAAGCAGACTGCTAGGTGGAGCTCCCAGAGATACTTTCTATTGCTGTTTATATTATTACCTAGAGATAGTTAATGAAGTTAGGTCATACCTGGTTCACTAGATCACTGTAAGTCATTTTGATAAGGATGAGACTGTGCTTAGCTCTGATGCTGAAGCAGTTTGTCAGAGCTGCCTGCTGTATTTCAACCTGAAATCTCACTTTGAGTTGATGGAATAATAAACTGAACAAGGGATTCTGAGAACACTGTGGGTGCATCAAAGTATTTGATGTGAATTGACCAGTTCATAAACATACATAGCAGAGGCCATTCTCTTTATTTCCTGGGCCCGAAGAGCATAGCATTTCCACGTCTGAAATCAGCAAATTCCACTGTTTATATAGAGCCCTATAATGCTTTGAAATCTTATCCTATGTGAATGAAGAAAGAAACGTCAAATTTCTTATGGAACAAATACAAATAACATCTCAGAAGTGACTTCTAATTCAATTTGCTTATTTTTCAAATAAAGAAAATGAAACCTAGAGCTTTAAGTAACTTGGTCAAGGTCAAATCTGTGGCTCAGTTCAGACTAGGAGTTCGGACTCTATCCCCTCAGTTCAATAATCTGTCAGACCACATTGCCACTCAGATCCGAAAAGCTCATCTGTGATGTTTTCAGAAAGATGTTTCTAAAAAGTCTGAATTTTCACAAAGTAATTGACATGGTTCAATGTATACAGTAACAAGATTGATAACCTTGGTCTGAATTCTGGCTGTGCCACTTGATAGTTGTATAATTTTGGGCAAATGACAATCTCTCAGAGCTCTGTTTTATCATCTATAAGGTAAAGACGCTTACCGAATACTGTTGCTGTGATAAGTGAATGATGTAGTGTATATAACAGTCTTAGTCCAGAGCTAGGTGCGTTGTTAATGCTCCCTAAATTAAAACAAAAATTTCTTTTTATTGAGTTTACTGGGATGACACTGGTAAACAAAACTTTACAGGTTTCAGGTGCACAGTTCTACAGCACATCATCTGTACACTGTATTGTGTGTTCAGCACCCCAAGTCTAGCCTCCGTCCATCACCCTTTATCCATCCCATCCCCTCCTCCACCACCCACTTTCCCTCCCCCCGGCAGTCACCGTGCTGTTGCCCATGTTCATGAGTTTTTTTTCTTTTTTGCTCAATCCTGCAACCCCTCCAATCCAACCTCCTCCCATTTTTATTATCAACATTTATAGTTCCTTGAGAAATTCTAGAATTTCAAACTTTTTAAAAATATTTCAGGCAAGTTCAAAATTGTTCATGATGTTTCTTTTTTTTTTTAATTAAAATACTAGGTGACACATTTGAAGTTTGAAAGATACCAGAATTCCAAACCTTAATATCTTTCAAACTTCAACTGTCACTTTATTAAAGGAAACCATAGGCAGTGTAGTAAACACCGAAAAGTGTGTATGGCAGAGGATTGGAACCAGCTCTTCAGTATTGATAAAGCTCTATGACAAAGTTTATTTTATATAATATATATGTATATATATATATATATATAATTTTGTCATAGGCACATATGAATATATTTATATGTCTCAGCATGTTGAAAATGTATAAAGAGCCATAGGGTGCTATCCAACCTTTGTGAGTTTTTTTGTTTTGGGTTTTTTTTGGCTAAACATCACTATTCTCCACCTAAGCACAAACCTGGGATTTACTCAAAAGTATGTGTATTCCTTCTGCTCCTCATATGCAAATTCAGTCTTCCTGTTTAATTTTCATTCCCAAATATCATTCACATCTGCCCCCTTGTCTTCTTTTTCTGGGTGACTGCCTCAGTTCAGATTTTCCTTGGCTCTCACTGGGCTACCCCAGAAGACTGCTCACCACATGACTACTCTAGTAATGTCCTCCCATGGTCCACCCTTGCCCCTGAAACTGCTGCCAGAATTATCCAGTGCTAAAATCAAGCCTTGCCATTTTCCTGCTCAAAATTCACCGGTGACTTCCCATGCCTACGAGAGAGCAGAGAATCTTTTTTTATAGATTATTTTATTATCGTTCAATTACAGTTGTCTGCATTTACTCCCCACCACTCCCCTCCACCCCAGCCAAACCCACCTCCCTCCCTTGCTTCCACACCCCACACCTTGGTTTTGTCCATGTGTCCTTTATCGTTTGTTCCTGAAAACCCTTCCCCTCATTATCCCCTCCCACATCCCCTCTGGTTACTGTCAGATTGTTCTTAATGTCAATGTCTCTGGTTATATTTAGCTTGCTTTTTTCTTTTGTTGATTGGTTTTCTGTTAAAGGTGAGGTCATATGGTATTTGTCCTCCCCACTTGGCTTATTTCACTTGGCACAATGGAGAGCAGAGCATCTTGTACGAGGCATGCCGATGCAAAGGCTCTTCTTGAACCATTTTCAACATGCTTGTCCAGTCTCACCTTTCTGAAGTTATACTTCAGTACCTAGCCCAGTGTTAAGCATGGAGAGGCATTTCAGAAATAATGGCTGGATGAATAGATGAATAAGTAAATGAATAATGAGTGAACAAATCAAAATCTAACACATTTTTATTCCTCTGGTTGCCTTTTGAGCGAGCGACTTACTAGAAATCAATGCAACACATAATCAATAGTTCCCTTCAGCACAGTTATATTTCTTCCTTCCAGTGCGTTACTATACACTTTCAAGACTCCACACACTTTTCATGGGACTCTGGTGCTGTGAAATAGCTATACCATTTATTCAATCTATTGTAGCCTTTCCCATGTGATTAAATAATCTCTGATAGCCTATATTAAATAGCTAATGAATATGTTATAGTCCACTTAACCAATTTCTTATTATCAGAACTTTAGGTCATTTCTGCTTCCTGATTTCACATGTTTATGTCACATGCATATTTCTTTAGGCAAAATGTCCTAAAATAAATGAATTTTGGGGAGTTTAAGGCTTTTTGTAATATGTTGTTAAACGTCCCCCAGAATGGTTTTAACATATTATACAAATACCAGCAGGTTGGGAGAGTGCCGAGTAAAACATTTTAATGACAGATTACCACAAGGATTACTGTGGAGGTATTTTTTGTCTTAAGATAAATCTAGTCATAATATCGTTTCATCTGATACTTAGTAGTTCTGTGGCTGAGTTTTAATGTTTTCAATATCATCTTCTCTCTCTCCCTTCATCCCTCACTCTATCTTGCTATCTCGTTCTCATTCTCTTTTTCTCATAATGGCTATTTTTGCTTTTCTCCTAGGCTTAATAAATCCAGAATTGTGTGTTTCTCCTGCTAAAAAGTACATGCATATAATCAGTGACTATTCTTTCCTGTTTGGGGTGTATTCATCTCAGGCTTCATCTGAGCCCTGCCATCTTTGGGACACGTACAAAGAGGAAACTGCAGCGCTAATCAATGCCTCCCTTCAAACAAAGCTTTTATAATTTTTAATCATTCTGTGGTTAGCCCTCTTGAATCTTAAGTCTTTGTTTATAAGCAGAGTCAGAAAACTAAAGCCAGTAAAGAAAGCATTTTCCCTTCCCAAATCATCCCCATTCTTAAAACTTTGCAAAATAGACACGTACAAAGAATAGATACAAATGACACATCATTCACTTTTCTGGTTTACGAGACCAATGCTCTGAGACTTTGGGCTTGAGGATAGAACAATATTTAATTTATCATGTAAAATATTAATTCTGTAAAGCCGTTATTCTCCTAACAGTCCTCATATATTTTTTAATTAAAATTGACATTGTCCTTGCAGTTACGTTAGGGACTTGGAAGGCGGAAAAACTACAAGGACCTTGTGAATACCAAACTTTCCAGACTGTGTCACTCAGCCCTGCAGCCTGTTCCTTTACAAGCCAGAGGGACTCAGCTTGTTTGCGTTCTCATTCTCCTCGGGGGCCACCACCAAACTGCTCTTTGGAGATCTAATCCTCCCAAATGCAGGTGTAAGGAGATTCAGGCCACTTAACTTCTGTTCCTTTACCAAGTTCCCTGGTTCAGGGAAACATCCAGGGTGAACAAGAGAAGTTACACAGCTCTGTGAAACCTTACCAAGGTCCTAGAATCTTAACACTGGGGCTGCAGCTTCCATTCCGTTTCTTAGGTGGCAACCTGAAGCCCCAGCAGCTTTTTGTGTCCTAGTCAATGCTGTCTCAGGGCATGCTTTAGCTTGTCTCTTTCACACGTGGGGAATAGATAGCTTTGGTAGTTCCTGTGAGGCCTCATTGAGCTTCAGTTTTAAGTGACCATATATAATCCCATGTTCCCCTGAGGCACACAATTTCTCTTGGTCCCCTGCTTTTATTCACACCTGGGACCTTCATTTAAAAACCATTTCTAATTGTGTGGTTCTCTCTGTCTTATCACCTTAGGTGTTGCCTTTTGGGATACATGCTGGGGTGACTTTAAAATGAATTGCAGAGGAAAAGAATTTTCCATTAGAAGAAAAATAATATCAATAGTACCAGCAGGATCTTCACGTGAGATCTTGAAGGGGAAAACTGCTCAGTCCTTAGCAATGAAGGACAAGTCCTATTAATACCAGGCTCTTTGTGGCAGGGAGTACATGATGATAAATTCCATTACTGTGAATGTCACTTTAAGGGTTGATGAGAGACTTTGCTGTAATTCCACACTGAAAATGCCCACTCAGAAGGAGAGAGTCTGTTCGTTGGTTTTCTACCTTTAATAACTCCATCTCTGACCAAAGTTAGCTGATTCTTACAAGTTGATAAGAACACAGCTGTCCATTATTGTGAAGATGGAGTATTTATGAAACCAAAGAGTTTGTAATTCCCCCATTTGTGACGTATTTTCTTTATTCTAAAATAAAATGACTTCTTCCCTTTCTCATAAAACTCATTTTCCTATGCTATCTTTTGTTCTGTTACATTAGTCTGTAAAAAGTCTATGTCTGCAATTAAGACTGAATGACAGAATACATTAATAGGGAGGAATTAAGGTGTTGTTTTTTTTTTTTTACCCCTCCCACAGAGTAGTACAGGTAGCTAATGGGCAAATAGATGAATTGAAAAGATCAGGGCCATTTTACTAGAAAGTTCACCTCATTATTCTTGATCATAAACCCCAATCAAAAGGGAGTAATGATTCCTATTTCTTATATTTCACCTAATTTTCTCCAATCAATGAGTCAGAACAAACTGGCCATCAAAGAAAACATTAAAGACCCAAATTATTGAGAATATACACAATTTGTGAAACTCAGCTGAGCCTTTTGTCTCTCAGCAAAGGCTAACACCTAGTGACATTTGAGTCAGGTGTCTCAAAACGACCCACTAGTTATGTGTGGATTCTCCCAAATGCATTTGGCTTAAGGGGTTTTTGAAAGATGCACCATAGGTTAACTTTGGATATAGAATCAAAGGATAATATTGAACTGCAGCTCCCCCTTCTGGAAGACATAGTGTTCTTGTGGCATTGTCTATTACTAGTCATTAACTTTTGAAAAGAATCAGTCTGAGATATAGAGTAAGACATTAATGAGTATGACTCATTTTGATGGAAAAGCACGCAGCATGGAAGTGTGGCACGCTGAAGGGAAAGGGGTGGGGTGGGGATGCCAGAGGTACCCAGGCTGAACTCCCTCACAACTGGAAAAGATGGAGTGATTACACTTGAAGAGACTCGCAGAGACATTGCGTAGCCATATGCTCAGCTGAAAATAAAATTTTATTTATCTAAAGAGAGTTCAGATCATTGTAAACACTACCAGCATCTACCACATAATTTTTAAAAGGGAGAAGTCTCAACTATAAAAAGCAGCATGTTATATTTATTAAGGATTCTATATTTTATAAAAAATGTTTTTGATTAAAAAGAAAAAGTGTTAATTTTCTGGGTATTTACTGGTTTTAATGGCAGCCCATTAAAAGGAGGAAGAAGAAAAGGAGAAGAAAACTTTTTCTCAGGTGGAGGGTTGTGGTAATACAATTTCTTTCTTTCTATTTTTTTATGTTTTCTATTTTCTTTAAAGAAAGCATTTAAATTCTGTAAAAAATAAAATTAAAATACTGTCAAATTTGATAAATATGATATGTTACTCAGATTCAGAACCTAGCGTACATAATATGTGATGTGTAAGTAAGTAGTTGACAATGTACAATATGATTTTGGGCAATCTGCCTATATTATGATAATCTCCTTATAGTGACTTCTCTTCTTTATGGAGAGTAAGCTCTTTATTCTTTGATTTGTTCTTTCAAATCCTCTTCTATCTGTTATTGGTGTGCTCTCTAATAGCATTTTCCTAAATAATACTGTGAATTTTGCTGGCGTTTCCTATAATATAATCATGATATTTAACTTATTATCTCTTATAAACATGTAGGTGGATGTCTATGTGTGTTTGTGTACATCTATAATCATGACCATATATGTAGTTGTGTGGGTACATCTATGTATATATCTATGTATGTGTGTATGAGTCTACATGTATGTGGTTATGTGTGAGTACAGATTGTATATGTGTTTGTGTGTTTATGTGTGAATATTCATTTTTCATTTGTCTATCCATTTGCCTACCTTTAAACTTTTATGATAGGGGACCCCCCAAAAAGCAGAATTATCTTCTGAAGGGCAGGCCACTTGTAGTATAGGCTTCCCCTGCTAGATGAGTGTTCTAGGAACCCTTCTGTATTAGAGTACCAGATGGTGGTGTTGTGAGAGGCTGTGTTCAACTTCAGTGAATGTTTTTTGAGGACTCTTTCAATGTATTTGCCTATTTTATGATGGGTGATTGACACGTGCACATGCCCACATTGCGCTGAGTGTTCAGCAGTTTTTGACCAAAAAAAGGCATGCCCTCCATGCCCCGCCCTCCCTATTCACCCGATCTCACCCTGGATGACTTCTCATCTACTGATGAGCACTTGGGCTGTTTCCAAATTGTGGCTATTGTAAATAACACTGCAGTGAACATAGTGGTGCATATATTCATTCTTTCAAATCAGTGTTTTAGGTTTTTTAAGATATTCCCAGAAGTAGAATCACTGGGTCATAAGGCAGCTCCATTTTTAATTTTTTGAGTTATCTCCAAACTGCTTTCCACACTTGTTGCACCCATCTACATTCCCACCAACAGTGCAAAAAAGTTACCCTTTATCCACATCCTCTCCCACACTTGTTGTTTATTGATTTATTGATAATAGCCTTTCTGACAGATGTGAGGTGGTATCTCATTGTGGCTTTAATTTGCAATTCTCTGATGATTAGTGACATTGGGCATCTTTTCATATGTCTATTGATCATCTTTGGAGAAGTGTCTATTCAGGTCTTTTGCCCATTTTTTTAATTGGATTGTTTGGGGGGTTTGCTGTTGAGTTCTGTATATTTTTTAATAAATTTTAAATATTGACCCTTGATCATATGTATCATTGGCAAATATGTTCTCCCATTCTGTGGGCTGTCTTTTCATTTTGTTGATGTTTTCCTTTGCTGTGTAAAAGCTTAGTTTAATGTAGTTCCATTTGTTTATTTTTTCTTTTGAGGAGAACTTTTCGTCATAGTTTGAGAAGCACTCAGGTTGCCAATCTTTCTAAAATAAAGTCCATATTGGAGTCCTTTTATGGCTCTTAGCACAATGTATCTAAAAAGAGCAATCAGAGGTAAATGGCATAGTAGTAGCCTGCATTACAGAATTCACTCAGCCATTGCTCAGTTCTAAGACTGGAGTGGAGCAAGAGCTGCTATCAAGCACTAGCCTGACACTTAGCTCACTGTTTTATTCATTTTGAGCAATCAAAATCTCTCCTCTCATTTCTTCCCTAGTGATTACTTCATGCAGTGATAGGTGCTAGGTCTGAGAGGTCCCCACAGGTTCTAAGAATACTTGTGATCAGTCCTTCAGTGTCATCTTGTATCTCTGTGCTGGGAAGGACACAGGCAATCCAGCACTCTGATTTGAGAGCTCAGACGTTCTCCATGGAATCAGTCTGGGGATAAAACCTGGAAGTCAGTCACAGACATGGATATGATTGATAGTACAGCACATGTAGTCAACTTAATAATAAACAATTTGATGCTTTTAGACAGGTTAACAAATTTCCCATTTGACAGAGCCTTCGAGTTCTGTTTTCTTATACTTCACATGTTTCAGATATGTTAGGTACATATGAACCTCATAGGCATTTGAGTTGTTGACCTGTGAAACTCTTTACAAACCAGAGCAGGTCAAAGTTCCAATTTCTCTCTCTCTCTCTTTCTTTTATTCTTTGTTTTTCCTGTGATGTGTATGTGTGTGTTTGTCTCAGCTCACCCTCATTTTTCTTCTCTCTTCCTTTATCCTTAACCTCAGGACCCATACTAAGTAGCTAATTTCCTCCAAAATTACTGCCACCACAGGGGTGAACTGGGTGACTAATGCAGAAAAGGAAGGTTAGGTAGAAAGAAACTGTATAAAAGATACATTTCATATTCTATCTTTGTTGATTATCATTTTGTTCTTTGTAAAATGACTGCAAAAGAATCAAGCGTGATGTTTTTTGAAATAGTTAATGAGTATTATGTTGCTGGTTCCTTCCTTTCTTTTTGCCTTGATCACTAGGAAGCTCTGCGTTACATTCTGTGCTCATAGCAGGAGGTGTTATTAGCCCAGTTTTTGAGGAAAATTGCTTGTTCCTTCAATTATGTGGCTTTTCTCATTTTAAAATTATCGACACTGTAATTACCACATGTGAATGGTGTGCATTAAGATGGCTACACATTCTATGCTACTCCCTCCATTAGTAAGTATTGTCTAACTTATCTCCTCTTGAGTCAAGGATTAGTGACTGGTCTGACCTCTAGATTGTGATGGAGATCATGTTCTGAGATTAGGTCACTCTCAAGAAATTTCATGGTTTCTTCCCAGGCTTCTTGTATCACAAAGGGACAGCTATCCACCATGTAAGAAGTCCAGCTACCCAGAGACCGCTATGCCTGGGGTAATCCATTAAGAAAGAGAGAGACATCCAGCCAGCCTCAGTTGTTTTGAGATTTCAGAACAGCCAGACATGTGAATGAGAAAACCACCTTGGCCATACCCAAGGAGACTCCAAACAACCTGAGGCTCTAGACATGTGGCCCCAGAAGTTGAGGCTGTTCAAATCACCCCATGTTAGGTCCCTGTCATTGTGGAACAGAGACAACCCAAACCATCTCTGTGTTTGTTCCCAAGATCCTGACACATACCATTGTCCATAGAGTAAATGATTGTATGGATTATATAATCAACTTAACAAAAAAACAATCTGCTGCTTTTAGACAGGGCATGCACTTCCCATTTGACAGAGGCTTCAAATTCTGTCTTCTCATACTTCACATGTTTTGGATATTTTAGGTACACACGGAACTTATAGGCATTTGGGGTAGTTTGATACATAGCAATAGATAATTAGTACTTGGATTATACATGTGTTTTTAAAAATATATATGTTTTATTGATTATGCTATTACAGTTGTCCCATTTTTTCTTCTCTTTATTCCCTTTTGCCCTGCACCACCCCTCCCATCCGCGTTCCCCCTCCACTTAGTTCATGTCCATGGGTCATACAAAAAAGTTCTTTGGCTTCTTCATTTCCCATACTATTCTTAACTTCCTCCTGTCTATTTTGTACCTATCATTTATGCTTCTTATTCTCTGTACCTTTTCCCCCATTCTTGTCCCTCCTCCTCCCTACTGTTAACCCTCCATGTGATTCCCATTTCTATAATTCTGTTCCTGTTCTAATTGTTTGCTTAGGTTTTTTTTTTAGGTTCAGTTATTGATAGTTGTGAGTTTGTTGTCATTTTACTGTCATATTTTTATCTTCTTTTTCTTAGATAAGTCCCTTTAACATTTCATATAATAAGGGCTTGGTGATGATGAACTCCTTTAACTTGACCTTATCTGAGAAGCACTTTATCTACCCTTCCATTCTCGATGACAGCTTTGCTGGATAGAGCAATTTTGGATGTAGGTCCCTGCCTTTCAAGAACTCAAATATTTCTTTCCAGCCCCTTCTTGCCTGGAAGGTTTCTTTTGTTCTCAAAAGATTGAGCTTATGGAAACTCCTTTGTAGGTAACTGTCTCCTTTTCTCTTGCTGCTTTTAAGATTCTCTCTTTATCTTTAATCTTGGATAATG
Organism: Glossophaga mutica; assembly: GCA_039655065.1. Classification (NCBI taxonomy): domain Eukaryota; kingdom Metazoa; phylum Chordata; class Mammalia; order Chiroptera; family Phyllostomidae; genus Glossophaga; species Glossophaga mutica. Next base: position 31,032,894 of record CM077308.1, read on the forward strand.
AAATTATGATGTGCCTTGGTGTGTGCTTCCTTGAGTCCAACTTCTTTGGGATTCTGTGAGCTTCCTGGACTTCCTGGAAATCTATTTCCTTTGCCAGGTTGGGAAAGTTCTCCTTCATTATATTTTCAAATAAGTTTTCAATTTCTTGCTCTTTCTCTTCTCCTTCCAGCACCCCTATGATTGAATGTTGGAACATTTAAAGTTGTCCCAGAGGTTCCTAAGCCTCTCCTCATTTTTTTGAATTCTTGTTTCTTCATTCTCTTCTGGTTGAATGGTTATTTCTTCCTTCTGTTCCAAATCATTGAGTTGAGTCCTAGTTTCCTTCCCTTTGCTCTTGGTTCCCTGTATATTTTTCTTATTTCACTTTGCATAGCCTTCACTTTTCCCTCTATTCTGCAGCTATTTCTGTGAGCATCCTGATTACCAGTGTTTTAAACTCTGCATCTTATAGGTTGGCTATCTCTTCATTGCTTAATTTTATTTGGGGAGCTTTGATCTGTTCTTTCATTTGGGCCATATTTTTGCATGCCTGTTATGTAGTGAGGGGTGAAGCCTTAGGTATTTGCCAGTGCAGGGCAACCCCTGTCACTGCATTGTGCTGCTATATGTTGGGGAGGGGTCAGAGAGGAAACAATGCCACTTGCTCTGCTCTCCGCTGGCTTTCAGTCACTTCCTCCACTACCCACAAGCAAGTCAGGTCCTTCTGGTGCTGATTCCCTGGTGGATGGGTCTGTGTACGTTCTAGGACCCTGTGGGTCTCTACAATGAACCCTCTTCTGAGGCTTGGAATTTCTCCTGCCACCACAACCCCCACAGGATTTTACAGCCAGAGGATTTGAGGCTTTATTTCCCCATGCTGGAACCCTGGGTTGTGTGGTCTGTCTTGCTCCCCAGTTGTTTCTCCCAGTTTATCTTCATGCAAATGTGGAACCACCTGGTCTGCCAGCCACCACATCAGCAGCCCCAGTCCTCCAGCCACTGCTTTGTAGCGAGTTGTCTCCACCCTGACTGCCCATCTCCACCCCTCCTACTGGTCTGGCTGAATGTTTCTTCTTTAACTCCTTGGTTGTCGACTACCATACAGTTTGATTTTTCTGGAAGCTCTCGTTATTTTTTGTTTTTAAAATTGTCATTGTTCTTTTTTATGTACATGGCTTTTATTATAAACCACATTAAGTTAGTTTTAGAAGTAGACATTTCGTAAGTAATTAAATAATGCCATTTTTTTACTCATAATCAAGGAGAGGGAAATCTTTCAGGGAATGAACATTGTAGTTTAAATTTTTTCTCTATTTAAAATTTTTCTTTAAATTTTAAATTGGAAGGATAATTACTTGTATAACTTTGCAAATACTATTGGTGTTACAGAAAGTTTGCATGCAAGAGCAATTGACTTGTTTCAGTTATGCAAGAGCATCATTCTCTTTAGTGCTCCTAAAGTGCTGTGTGGTGGCCCAATGAATACCCCACACCCTGTTTAACAACCCCTCATCATGATATTTGTCATAAATCATGCCAAACTCACTGGGTAGCCTCATCTGCAGTTGAATGACAATGTATTAAGTCTCCATAAAGCAGCTTCTTGTTTTTAAAAATGCTCTGAATGTAGAGACAATTCTTTCCAGGTGGACACATATTTTTGCAACAGGATTACTCCAATTGGGGAGTCTATACAAGCAGCTTTTCTAATATATACAAAAATAAATGTGATATAAGTTATCCTCTGTGAACAAACTGCACTCCATTTCTTGATCATCACGGTCATGAAATATGTCTGTAAATCACAGTCTTCCCAGTGTCCTTCAGTCTTTTGCAATCTCAGCTGCTGCAGTGGTATAATGTGCATTGATTTCTACTTGGAGTTCAATGACAAGGAAAGCTGTTTAATCATTTGGCTCCTGACTACTTAATAAAGAATCTGTCTCATTTAATAAGTTTATTTTAGATAAGACCACCATAATTGCTATGATTCTGCATCCCTTTCTACTTCTTTTGGTGGATGGTGGTGGGAGGGTATGTGATAAATGAAGCTTCAGATAAAACAATGCAACTGTAATTTTCCTGCTACTTTCCTGGACCATCTCTATGATTTGCAAGGCTGTTTGACAGTCCACCAGTGAAAGCCACTTAATCATCTTCTGCATAATTGTAAATACAGAGCACATTTCTGTGCCTTAGAAATCACTATTAAGTAAAAGAAATCCTGGTACCCCCATTCCAATCTAAAGCCTATGCTGCAATTATAGATGGCAAGCACCCTATTGCTGTAATTTTCCACCCAATCACATCTTATTAGCATTCAATTTTGCTAAAACCACATGACATAAAAGTCACTACTAAGCTGCTGCATTTTTTAGGGTATTGGCAAAAAATGAAATCAGATACAACCACATTAATGTTCTATGATGGGAGCCTGCTAATAAGATTAGAAACTATCAAGAGGGTTAGAGGGAAACCATCTAAGAAAGTTGCTCCCAATGTTAAGAGAATAATTACCTAGGCTCACTTTAGGATAGAAGATGTTGTGTACTGACTGGAGCCTTGGACAGAAGCAGGACAGAGGGGACAAGACTTATTTTTGTTATGGAGACATAGTTAACTTTCAAGTACAGGTTCCAGGAAACGAATCCTCTTAACTTCTATTAACACAAAGTAAATGACTCCCCCCATCCTCAGAACTTTTCTTGGCTCCCCACTGACTCTAATTTCTGGGTTATCTAACAACCGGTTAAACCTGCTTAACATGTTTTCATGTGAACATTCATACAAACTTGGCCTGTGGCAGGACCAAGTGCAGAAGTCTTAGACTCATCTCTGGATATCTCTTAGCGTCTCAAAGTTGGAGAGGACTTTCGTAGGAAGTGAGGGCACCTGCATGTATTCTAGGTGGCAGCTGGCATTTACCTTACCTAAGGTAACATGTTCCTTTCCACCAAGATTTGATCTTCCCATTTCTAAGCTGGCACGCCTATGCCCCAGACTTCAATAACTTCTTATAGTTAAGCCACAGAGAAATGAAGAAATAGTACACCAACATCTTGCATAGGATCTCCCCCGTTGGAAACCTCTGACCAGTGAGAGTGTGAGGTAGGAAGCATGACCTACCACATGTCAGGAAGCTTCATACAGGGCAGGTTACATGGATGCTATACATTTTAATGCTGAGAATTGGTCATGAAGAATAAAAAGGTCAGGTTTGACCTGTGAGTCTCTGGCCATGGCCATGGTTGTAATGGTAAAAGTAAACAGTCTTGGTCTCTTCAACTTTCAAGGGGAGTCAGTTGGTCTGATCTGGGATAAGATACCTACAAGAACTTGAAATATAATAACGAAACCCACCAACAACCTTTCATGGTGATAGTTCAGCCCATTAGAGCAGTCAATACTTGGAAATGGGTATTCAGTTAGTCAGTGGGATTCGCAGTCAGTAAGGTCTGGTTTGGCATCCAGGCTCAGTCACTATTAGTAAGAACTTTGGTAGGTTTAATTAACCCCTCTCAGCCTTGTTTCTCTTGTCTGAATATCTTGTGTATCAGAATAACAGAAGTGTCTGCCTCATAGACAGTTGAGAAGATTAAAGGAGGCAAAGCATGTAAACAAAGCACATAGAATGATGCCATAGCCTCAATTCCATGTGAGATAAATAACACTGAATACTTCCAGAAGAAAAAAGCAGTCCCTGAGAGGTATGAGATGGCAGCTAGTCTGACACTAAGAATTGGTCCATGGCCTTCTCCTATTGAACACAAATAAGTTATGAGGATAGAGAAAGAAAAGACATGGGTCTTGCCTTTAAGAACTTAGACCCCAGTAGGGGAGGCAGACACCTAACCAGTTACTTGCACAATCACTCCTAGATGCTTAATGCACCATTCCTGGAGAACACCAGGTAATCCTGGCTTGATCATAGCACCTAGTGGGTGGAGAAAAAAAATTGAAGACAGGATCAAGAACATGGTGGACAAAATCAAATCTTTCTAAATTTTGCTCCAAGTCAGGTAGCTCTGCCAAGACAATATTTCTTAGAGCTTGGTAACTATGTTAGCCTTAATATTTCTATCTTGTAGTGGATATGAGAATTTTTCTTTAATTGGCTTCTTTACTTGAGTATCCAATAAATGTCAAATACTAGACTAAGTGATTTATATACATTATCTCATTTTAGTGCCATAAATGATTCTATTCAGTAGTTTGGGTATTTCTTGTTATTTTAATGAGGAACCTATGGCTTAGAAAATTTGCTTCCCAAGCAAAATGACACATCATATAGATAGCAGAACAGATGTCTGTCTGATTTCGAAATCTGTGATCTTACCCACAATCTACACTACCTGCCTCCACTGTGGCTATGGCCGGAGAAACCTTCCGCATGAAGACTTTAGCTGTTTATTTATTTATTTTGGAATTTTAATTTTAAAAATTTCCTCAATTGCAGTTGCCATTCAATATGATACTGGTTTCAGGTGTAGAGCATAGTGTTTAGACATTTATGTAACATACAAAGTGATCCCCCGATAAGTCTAGCACCCACCTGGTGCCACAGTTGTTAAAATATTATTGACTATATTCCCTCTGCTGTACTTTACATCCCCACACTGTAGCAGTTTATGATGCTCCGAAACCACTAAACAATTTCTTAGAGCTTAGACATAATCATTTTAAGACATGGCCACTCCAGGTGTGTGACTTGATAATGTTCCAGTTGTGCTGGCACAGTGCTGCTACATGCACAAGCTTGATCAAAAATTGCAAAGTGAAGAATTTGGGGCTGGCTTGTGGGGAGTCAATTTGTGCTGTCAATTGAATCTGCGAGATGGAATATTTTCTGAGAATTTTCAAAATGCATTTCATATTTATGGTTTAGATGAGAGATCAGAAGTCCTATAAACACAAAATGTTCTGTTTTCCTGTTGGGTATTTACAGCCTGGTAGGTTGGATGTTGTGGAAAACTGCCCAATGCTCAGGAAGTTGAAAGGGGCCCAACGAAAGGGAAAAGGGCTAGGTTGGAACCCATTGTGGACAGGAGGGAGAGTAGAGAAACCGAGGTGACTCATTCTCTCTCTGGAAGGCTTGGTCGCTGGGTGACCTTTCATGACAGGAGCTAGTATGTCAGCTAGAGAGTCTGCAAATGTGAGTATTTATGTTTCATAATTCAGGCTACCTCTGATTGTCTTCTAGGATTAGGCGAGAGTCTGAGCTCACCAAGGCAAGACTCAGAAGTTGGCCAAATGTGTTGAGAGAAGGTGTCCTATCTTTTAGGGATCACACCGGAGCCTGCATATTTTATGACAGGAGTTTTCATTGGAAAAATTGATGATTTTTTTATGGTGAAAAGATTTTAACTGCATCCTCCTCTCCTACGACATGGAGGGAGGAGTGAATGTTGAGAAGTGGGTAGAAGACAAAGAAGAGCAGCTTCCACACTGTCCTTGTTAATGTTGAGGTGTGCATTACTGAATATTCACAGCAGGCCCTGGGAGACAGTGTGTACAGACTGCCACCAGGGTGATAACATTTACACGTAAACAAAGGGAATGTATGCTAGGTACTAGGTTGGCAGAAGGGGTAGGATGAGGAGGAAAATGCCTGGAGATGAGTAAGAGATGAGTTTCTGTGCTCAGACTTCACTGTCTTCCAATGGAGATAAAACAGATACACGAATGACTGGAGAAGCAAGCTGAATAAAGACTGCTGGGGGATTCAGATACGTTCATTGAACCTCTGCTAAACATATTCACATGTTTCTTTGTTTAATCTGCACAATACCTCTTGGAGGAAGAGATTACTATCAGACCTACTTTACTGGAGAGGAAATGAAGGTTTAGGGAAGCCAGCTAGCTAGTCAGTGGTTGAGCCAGAGTTCAAAATCACCCTCCTCACCCCCACCCAATAAAATGCATCTCAGGCACCTCCTAGCTGTGATGTTATACAGGCAAATCAGAAAGTAGAACTGGAATTTAAAGGAGAGTTGGATCCTCTGTACAGAGGAAATTTTGATTGATGTGGCATTTGAGGCTTAGGCTTTGAATCATGAATATAATTTTAGAATGTAGAAATGAAGGAGTATGCGAAGTAGAAATTGGGAGTAAAGGGTGGTCTGATTAAGAAAAGAGGCAAATAGCCCGATTTAACTTTTCCAAGAAAATTTTATTGAATATTATATATAATAATAAGATTTCAGTATTTGCTAGTGGTAGTTCTTTCAATTAATTTTTTATGTTGTGAATTTCAGCTTTTCTAGATACCTTCTAGTTTCTAAGTCTCTTGAGGGCAGGGGTTGTGATTTGTCATATTCTTTTCTTTCTGTCGTACACAGATCAGGCTCACTGTGATTTGAAAATTCTCGAAATTTAAAGGGTGGGAAAAACCTAAGATATAGTTCGATCCAACTGTCTTATATTACATGTGGGGGAACTGCGGTGAGGAAGGCTAACTAACTTATTTGCTCAATGATGGAGGAGGTTTTTAGGCTTTCATATGATGATGATGATGAATATGATGATGACGTGGAGGAGGAGGTAGAGGAGGAGAAGGACATGCCTGTGGCGTAACACATCTTCTTCCCCCAGACAAGTTCTTTGACATGGTTTTCCTGAGAATGGTCGCAAATTCACCACGTTCCACCCACTTGATCATTTCACAAGATCTTTATTATAATAAAGAAGGTGGGCTGTAGGGAACATAGCTTCTCACTGCGAAAGAACCAAAGCAAATTAATTTACTTAGAGAATGAGTAGATGGCCTCTGCTGCCTTGAAATATGAATTCTGGATCCACATAACACTCACAGAAATTGTGCCTTAAGAGGTCTCAAGTGACCCCCTCTAGCCTCAGACATCGAATTCTTCTCGACTGTATCTCATCCATATTTACCCAGATACTGGAATCTTGCAGTCTCTTTTATCTTTCTTTTTCATTGTTTCCCTTTTTGGTAGGGACATGTGGGTTTGAATTCTGGTGCTACAATTTATTAGTTATGTGCTCTTGAGAAAGATCTTGAACCTGCTGGTATGATAATGACATCCTATCAGGCAACTGTGAGACGTACCTAACACAGTGCCTGGCACCTTATGTACTGTCAGTGATGTTTCTTCTCAGACATACACTATGCTGTTGGCCCACCTAGAGGCAATTTTTTTATTGCTTAGATCCTTTAATTCATGTATAGCTTTTTAATCTGTGCTTTTTAATTTCTTTCACACCCGGTTTCTCACATGACCTCACATTATAGTGTCAAAGTAAGCAGGGAAGGCATTTGTTTTCCAGTCACATAATCCGAGAGAGGTCAAATGGCTTGCATGAGAGGTCATCATAAATCAATCCTAAAGCAGAAATTAGAAACCTAGTTTCCCTGATGGCTAGCCTCAGGCATTTGCGCCCACACTAAGCCAGCTTACTTTCTTGGAATATTCAGATACTTCTAGGAAACAGCATTTCCTTCATTCAGGTCCCTGAGCTAGTTTACACTAAGAGGATTATGAGTTATTTGGTTACCAGGAGACCTTGCCTGGAGTGGTTCAAGCCCACTGATTCCATTTCTGACAAACATTTACAGTTCTATGACTTCGAGTGAGCGGGCTTGGGTTAGTATGCGTTCAGTATTTAAAGGACACACCATCCTGCCTTCCGTTTACGCTGCTGCAACTCCTGATTGGCTGTTGTGTCAGTTCCTTGATTTCATGAGCATAATTTCTCATTTAAGGCTTAAAAAGTGGAATTTATCCAAGTTTGGTGCCCACGTTTGCTACCGATAGTCTTTATTCATCTAGATTCTTGAAAAGTCTTTACAGTTCTGAGTTGCATTTCTCTCTGTCAAAGGGCTGTCACCCAGACATCTCCTTAAGCAAACCATAGGCCCTACAAAGCTGAGAGGAATTGTTTTAAATGGCCCCTGGAAATAATTTCTATTCTCATTTTACTTATTCAATAAAAAGATGCTGTGCTGTAGGGAAAACAGTTCCTGTTAGAAACAGTAAGTGAATCAGCTGACCCAGAGTGGCTCTGGCTCTTTATACCTTGGGTATGTCATCCCCTCTAAGACCTAGTTCTTTGAACTGCGGATCTGAATACCTGCCCTGTAACCTCGATAACTACTTGTCCTAACTACTTATCCTTCAAGACTCAGAAGAGTTTTTCCAGAAGGCTTTTCTTGACCACTTTCCTATATCAGCACCCTGCGCCTAACCTAACCTAGCATTTAGTACACTGAATTGCAATTGGCGTATTTACTTACCTTTTTGCCAAGCTGGTTTATAAACTCCCTAAGTGAAGGAACTGTCACTGCCAGTGTTGTACCACTAGAGCCTAACATAATGTCTTACACATAGTAGGTGCTCAAAAAATGTTTATCAGATGAAGGAGTGAATGAATATAGCCATATCAGGAAAAGAGGAGAATTAGTTGGAGATTTAGAAAGTCTGGTCCAGTTCGATGTTTCTCTAGAAAAAGTGGTCACTCTCCTTAGTCTTGCCCTTTCTTTATATATTGAATCATTCTTTATTCATCAAAGGGAGCATGAGCTAAACCTGAGCTTGGGATTCAGGGGTAATAGTAATCCTAATGACTCAAGCTCCAGAACAGAGAGGTAGATTAATCCAAGCAGGGAATTTTTTTCTTCTATAGGTTCATGCTTTATTATCTGGACCACATCAAATTATATTGCTATTCCTGGGATCCTTGAAGTGATCTTAGAGAAATCACAGTGCCAACAGAAATTTTAAAATAAAGGTCAAACAAGGGATATTTAATCCATATCTTAAGATCTTGAGAAGCTGAGTAAGATTTATCTATATCTATATCTATATCTATATCTATATCTATATCTATATCTATATCTATATCATCTATATCTATATCTATCTATATCTATATCTAATCTATCATCTATATCTATCTATATTCAATATAAATGATTGTGGCCTGCAGAAGAACATGGCTATTACCCTGGATGGAACAGTATAGGAGAGTGAGGTGTGGTCTTTGGAAGTATGCACTCGGTGTGCAAGTGCCCAAATAAACTAATATTTCTCTGGTCCAACAGGTCTTGGTTTAGGCAACTACTATAATGTTATAACTCCACAGTCATTATTTTTTTTCAACTATATGATACAGGTAGAAATTATTAGAGAACAAGATCATCTTTGGTCACTTCCCAGAAAGCTTGTAAAATGAATCAGTTTCTTGAAATGGGGTGGTTTCATGGAGGATTTGGAGTTGCTGCTTGTTTTTTCCTACTTTTAATAGAATTTTACTTTGAGTTTTGGAATTTGTTTTCTATGAATTAGGGAATTTTGGTCCAGAGTTTAAATAGAGCTTGCTTAAATAATGGTAAAACCACACTACACTTAGCCATACCACCGGAGAACATGAAGTATATTTCATTTCTATCTTCCTGGCAAGATGGATAATTTAATTATCCAAGAGAAGTGATTGTAAAATGAGTTCTTTAGTGAGTTCTTCAGATTGAAATGCATTATCCTACAGTATTTTAAAATAAAGACATTTTATATATAATGAGACTTTCATATCCACAAGTTATACATCCACGAATTCAACTGTGGACAGAAAATAATGGTTGTTTGAATCTGCAGATGTGGAACCACAGATACGGAACCCCCAAATATGGATGGCTAACTAAGGGACTGGTGCATCCATAAATACCAGGATCTTTGGGAGACCCTGGAACCAATCCTCCATGCATTCAGAGGGATGAATGTATTTTTAATTCACCTAAAAATCTACTTATTCCATGTATACCTTCTGTGAAACGAGAAGAAATGAATTATACTAATAATCAAATTTTAGAAATGATGGCTGGAATGTTTCAGTTTGAGGGACAGAGCTCAGTGAGATAATAATAGGTAGAAGTGAGACAAAGGTTTCTCATCTCCTAGACCATGTAGTTATTAGCACTAAAACTGATGCTGATAGCTGGTTAGTCAAACAGCATGAAGCCTTTAGAATGTATTCTGAATATTTAAATACTCATGATGGCATTTTTCTTTCTAATATATCCTAACAGAAAGTTTCCTAAGAGAGTGGGTTAGACTTTCACTTAATAAGTTACAGGAGTGGAGAAGTGATAGGGAGGAACATTGCTATTGGAATCACTCTCCATTAAAAGCAATGAGGAGTCAGCTATTAAACTTTGTTTGAAAGTTGCAAGCTAACCTGGAAACCAAGGAGAGAGCACACAGTTGCTTTAGAGAAAATCCTCCCCCCCCCCCCACCCACCGCCAGAGCTCAGAGTTTAGGCCTTTAGGGAGCCACCAGATTACATGGGTTTTTAACAAAGTAAAGTCTTAAATTCTGGGTTCTGCTGCTTTGACCCATTGACCAGCCTTCTGAGAAATGAACTCTTGAACCCAGGTAAGTTTTTTCAAGGCTAGAGAAACTTCATGATAAAGTTCTGGGGAGTTAAGATACCACGAATCTCAGGAGTTATACTTCGTTAACAGAGAATGTTAGAATCTCCAATTTGGGTGTGATGGGGATGGCAGAGGAGGCTTTGAAGTGCATCTTTTTGATAAATGCAGAAACATCCTCTTCTATAACATACATACTTTTTCACATTTGCTTCATTGGTTCAAGGTCCTCAGGTCACCATCTCTAAACCTTATGTATTGGGAACATTTCCCTTTACAGTGTCATTTGTCTCAGAGTGTCACCCACCTTCCATTCAGAATCCTGTTGCTTAGTTGTAACGGCCACTGCCATCCCTCTGCTGTATGCCACGTCCCATCTCATTGCTGTTTTACCAGAGTAAATTGCTTCTGTCTCCTTTGATATCACTTTGTAGTGTCCTGTGTACAGTGTTATTATTTCTCATGTTAGAGAGAATCTTTCCACATACTTCCTTTTGCCTTTGGAAGCTGTCTAAAAGACCTACCTGTCACCTAGTAGGCCAATGGTTAAGAAGAATGTTAGTGTGTCTGAACTGAAGGGTATTTATTTATTCGTTTATTTGTTTGTTTATTTATTTATTTTTAATTAAATTTATTGGGGTGACATTGATTAATAAGATTATAAAGGTTTCAAGTGCACATTTCTATGATTCAGGATCTGTATACTGTACTGTGTGCCCACTACCCAAAGTCAAATCACCTTCCGTCGCCATATATTAGGTCCCCTTTACCCTTTACTACCTCTCCACCCTGCTTTCCCTCTGCTAACCACCATACTGTGGTCTGTCTGTGAGTTTCAGTTTTACATCCCACATACGAGTGAATTCATATGGTTCTTAGTTTTTTCTGACTGACTTATTTCACTGAGCATAATATTCTCAAGGTCTATCCATGTTGTCACAAATGGCAGTATTTCATCTTTTCTTATGGTTGAATGGCATTGCACTTTATATATGCACCACATCTTTTTTAAAAAAGATTTTGTTTATTTTTAGAGAGAGAGGAAAGTAGGGGGGAAAAAAAGAAGGAGAGGAACATTGATGTGTGAGAGAAAAGAAACATCAACCGGTTGCCTCTTGCATGCTGCCAACCCAGGCATGTGCCCTGACTGGGAACTGAACCAGAGACCTTTCAGTCCTTGAGAAGATGTCCAACCCACTGAGCCCTACCAGTTAGGACAACACCACATGTTTTTATCCAGTCCTCTATTGAAGGATATTTAGGTTGTTTCCGTGTTTTCGGCCACCATAAATAATGCTGTGATGTACATAGGGGTGCATATATATTTGCAAATAAACATTTTGAAATTTTTCGGGTAGACACACAGAAAAAGGATTGCTGGGTCATATGGTAACTCTATTCCTAATCTTTTGAGAAACTTTGGTACTGTTTTCTATAGTGGCTGTGCCAGTTTATATCACCACCAGCAGTGAATGAGTGCTGCTTTTTCTCCACAACCTCTCCAACATTTATTACCTGTCTTGTTGATAATAGCCATTCTAACAAGTGTGAGGTGGAATCTCATTGTAGTTTTAATTTGCATTTCCCTAATAGCTAGTGAAGTTGAGCATCTATTCATATATCTGTTGGTCATTTGTATGTCTTCTTGGGAGAATTATCTGCTCAGGTCCTTTGCCCATTGTTAAATGGGTTGTTTGTTTGGTGTTGAGTTGTATGAGTTCTTTATATATTTTGGATATTAACCCCTTGTTGGAGCAGTTGTTGGCAAATATCATCTCCTATTTGCTTGGTTGTCTTTTTGTTTTGTTGGCAGTTTCTTTTGTTGTGTGAAGGAGCTTTTTAGTTTGATGTAGCCCCATTCGTTTGTTTCCGCCTTTACTTCCCTTACCTGTGAGGTTAAATTCATAAACTCTTCTCTAATACCAAGCTCCATATCAAGTACCTAAGTTCTTTTTATGCAATTTCTTGTTTCAGCTCTTATATTTAGGTCTTTGATCCACTTTGAATTAATTTTTGTATGTGAGAACAAACTGTAATCTAGTTTCATTCTCTTGCATGTGGCTTTCCAACTTTCTCTGCATCGTTTATCAAAAAGGCTTTCTTTTCTCCATCATGTGCATTGGTTCCTTTGTCAAAAATCATTTTCTCATTTACATGTGATTTTATTTCTGGGATTTCAGTTCTGTTCCATTGGTCTGTGGGTCTGTTTTTCTTCTAATAACATATTGTTTTGATTGTTGTTGCTTTGTGGTATAATTTGAAGTCAGGTAGTGTGATACCTCTGGCTTCACTTTTTTTTTTTTCCTGAGGATTGCTTTGGCTACTTGGCATTTTTTGTGTTTCCATAAAAATCTGATGATTTTTTTTGTTCTGTTTCTTTAAATGTTATTGGGATTTTTATGAGGATTGCATTAAATCTGTATATTGCTTTGGATAATATAGACATTTGAACTATGTTGATTCTTCCAATCAATAAACATAGAATATCTTTCCATTACATTGTGTGACCTTTTCAACCTCTTTTAATAGTGCTTTGTAGTTTTCAGTATATAGGTCCTTTACATCCTTTATTAAGTTTATTCATCACTATTTTGCTCTTTTGGCTGCAATTGCAAGAGGAATTGTTTTTTCCATTTCTTTTTCTGAAATTTTATTATTAGTATATAGGAATGCAGTGGGTTTTTATACATTGATTTTGTATCCTTAACTTTAATGCATTTGTTTATTGTTTCTTGTTGTGGACCGTTCAGCCTGGTTTCAGGAGTTGTAACCCTCGCCCATGGTGGGCTGTGTAAGAGCCCAAGGGACCCACTTCATCTGGGTCTGTTCTGTCACAGGGACATGACCTACTAAGGAGACAAAGCTTATTTCCCTGGCAGGAGCATTGCTTTTGCCTCATCCAGCTCTGGCCCCATTGCTTGGTTGGCAGTCAATGATGGGTAAGACTCCTCATGGGAGGGGCAACCTAAGCCAGACACAACCACTTGGGAGGCCTCATGGAAGGACTCAGGGGGTTGCAGCAAAGAGGATGTGATGGACCCTCACCCCCCGGCTATTCTGACATAGCCCGAGTCCTCATTTCCATCTGGAAGATGTCTCCTGCTTCCTAATCGGCTTAAAGCCTGAAACTGTGGGGGTGAGCGGTGCAGCCCTGTGCTGGCCAGGACGGCTCCCTGGGTGATCGGGCATAAGAAAGAATTCCTAAAGTCCTGTGAAACCTGCTCTGCTAAGAGTGCTCTCACCCTGTGAAACCTGCTCTGCTAAGAGTGCTCTCACTTAGGTGATAAGTGTCCTAGGAGGAAATGAGTATGTCTCCCAAAGTTTGGCAACCCCCTTTCCTGACAGTCATGGACTCAGATTAAGCCCTCAGATTTCTTTGAAATGTTAAACCTGTATTCCTGTGTATTTGAGCCCAATAAAAGCCTAGTGTGGATGGGGCTCTGGGTCATTCTCCTCTGAGAGTTTGACTCCTTTCCTCCCCAAGCAGATCTTGTCTTGGTAGTTTTTATTTTCATCCGTGACAAACGGGAGGTTCTAAGGGCGGAGCTCCTTGCAGTTTCTAATAGTTTTTTGGCGGAGTCTTTAGAGTTTTTTATATGGAGAACCATATCATCTGCAAAAAGTGACATTTACTTCTTCTTCCCAATTTGGATGCCTTTTATTTCTTTCTCTTGTCTAGTTGCTCTGGCTAGGACTTCCAGGACTGTGTTGAATCAGAGTGGTGAGAGTGGACATCCTTGTCTTGTTCCTGATCTTAGAGTAAAAGCTTTCAGTGTTTCACCTTTCAGCTTATTGGCTGAAGGTTTGTCGTATGCAGTTTTTACTGTGTTGAAGTACTTTCCTTCTATACCTATTTTATTGACTGCTTTAATCACAAATATATGTTGAATGTTATCAAATGCTTTTTCTTATGTCTATTGATAAGATCATATGATTTTTATCCTTTGTTTTGTTAATGTGGCATATTACATTGATTGATTTGCATTTGTTGAACATCCTTCTGTCCCTGGAATTAACCCTATTTGACTGTGATGTATTATTTTTTTAATGTACTGTTGCATTTGATTAGGTACTATTTGTAGGATTTTTGTATCTGTATTCATCAGAGATATTGGTCTGTAGTTTTCTTTTTTGTGTAATCCTTGCCAGGTTGTAGTACTGGGGTTATGATGGCCTCATAAAATGTATTGGAAAGTATTGCCTCTTCTTCAACTTTTTTGAAAGAGTTTGAGAAGGATGGGTATCAAATCTTCTTTCAATGTTTGGTAAAATTCGTCAGTGAAGACATTTGGTCCTGGAGTTTTATTTTTGGGAGGTTATTTCAGTTTTCTTACTGTTGATCAGTCTATTTAAAATTTTCAGTTCTTCATGATTCAGTCTAGGAACTTATCCATTTCTTCTAGGTTATTGAATTTGGTACTATAGAATACTACAGTCTTTCATAGTATTCTAGTGTGATCCTTTGTATTTCTGCTGATTGCCAGACAATTGTGTCCGCACCTTTGTGCTGAGTCTTTGCCCAGGTAACCGCAGCTGGTACTGCCCACTTTCGAGGGAATGCTCACTAAATCTCTCTGTCCCTCCTGGCTGAAGGCAGTACCAGCCACAGCCCGATCCCTCCCCTCTCCAGGCTGACCCCTGCTCCTTTGAGCACTTCTTCCTTCTTCCCTCCCCAGTTTGCTCCCACTGGCCCACCTTTAGGTGGTTCAAACTACGGACCTCTCAGATGCATTTGTACATTGAGCAGTGAATCCTTGCTCAATTGTTGCGAAGTCAAATTGTTGAAAATTCAGGGGAAGAGACCAAGGGCATCTCTCATGCCACCTTTCCTCTGATATCACTCTGAACTGAAGGGTATTTAGAATTCCCAAATTCCCTTGT
Organism: Glossophaga mutica; assembly: GCA_039655065.1. Taxonomy (NCBI): domain Eukaryota; kingdom Metazoa; phylum Chordata; class Mammalia; order Chiroptera; family Phyllostomidae; genus Glossophaga; species Glossophaga mutica. The sequence continues at coordinate 31,048,139 of CM077308.1, forward strand.
TTTTGTGGATGAGGAAACAGTGTCTTAGGAGAATTGAATGAATTAATGAATGGCAATTAATCCATTATTTGCAAACTAAATGTTTGAATCCAGATTTTCCAACTCCTGTATTTTTCTGAGTTTGATCCTTAATTCACACAACAAATACGCAATCTAATAAAGCTCATTTTCTGTATTGTCATAATAGATTACAAACATAATAGAAAAACAGACATTGTTTTTCTCTTTCATCAGTAGTAAACAATATGTAAATGATAAGGTGATACGACTTCTAAATGAACAAACATATCAAAGTTTATACATTACAATGACTCACAGATTTCTAGGTACTTCCCTTGGAAGCGTAAAAAATTATCCAAGTATTGTGGAATTTGCTTAGAACATTGTTTGAAATGGAGATAATTCAAGTACTAGAAATAATTTGAGAAGAAAAAGGTACATTTTTCATGCGCCGGGGAGCCCACCATAAACAGGTGGGATGTATTAGGATAAGGAGATAGTTCTCGCTCTTCTCATTTGAAAAAACACACAGCTGCACCAAGAAAGAGGTGGGGGGAGAAACTCTATGAACTCTCCTGCACTTTGTCACTAGTGGCTTTCAGTACAGCAAAAAGGAGAATTAAATTCCACACATAGTTTTATTATTGAAAGGGTCAGTGAGGTCCCTTGGACCTTAAATAGGATTGTTCTAAATTAACTGAATATTTATTATAGGATGGTTATTAAATATATAGGTAAAATTATATATAAAGAAAGAGGTAAATGAGGGCCACAGTGGAGACGTTTTTTCAAGTGCACTCTTCATAGCGGATGATTCTTGTGTGTTCTTTTCAGAATTAAATCTGACAGCCTGCAGTGCCACACTGCCTGGGAGCTGCCCCCTTGGAAGAGATGTAAATACAGAAGCCTAACAGTTCAAGCCTTGATCGCCTGAGATTGAAACATCCGTGTCAGAAACTGTTCTCGAGTGCCCCCTTTGTTCAATCATCACGTCATATGACCTGGAAATCTGCAGAGGATAAGTCTCCAACTTGAAGGTGTTTGTTGTATATAAATATAGAAATATATTGTTTGTTTCTACCAATTGTGGATTTCAGTAAACATAACTTAAGAATCTTTTGGATTACTAAAACACACACAATCCTAAATTTATGCATTTTTTGTAGTACTCTTTTCACTTAATGGATATAACAGAAGTCATTTATTTAGAAGTGGGGGGAAAGCAGCTATTGAACTTTCACTTGGGTTGAGTAGCAATTCGGTTGAGTAACAGTGAACAAGTTATTTTTTGATATGAGGAGTTATCAGCTATTTTAGAAATAGTTTAGTTCCATCTCTTAATTTTATAGATGAGGAAATTGACACTGGGAAAGATGATATGATTTGCCCAAGGTGAGAGGGAAGGCTAGTTACAGAGCAGGAATGAATCTTTGTGTTTGGATGTTGTGCAGCAAGGTAGGATGTGGGCATATGAATGTGTGTGTTGATTTCTCAATCTAGGTCAAAATACTTGGTGGGGGTGGGGCTTTATAGTTTTGGTATACTGTGGGTACACACACATATTTACATGCAAAATTAATCATTTACTGATGTCAAACCTTTTTGGAAGGCTTTCTCAGTATTTGTAATTTTTAAGAATTATCCAATGATCTTGAGTTGGGGGTTAAATATGATAAAGTCTATATTGTATTATATCTCAGGGTTTCTCAGGTAGGAGTCACAACAGAGGGCCAAATCTTTAGTTTTCTGCTGAGGAATTGGTTAGGTAGGGGCAGGGCACAAAATAAGGGAACAATAATTTTAAACAAGTTCATTCCTTTTTACTATTATTGTTCACCAGGAGTACCCTGCTAAAATTGGTAAAATTTTACCCAGAAATCATTGGTAAAATTTGTAACTCATACTCATATAGACAAGTAATTTGTCTATCATTACCTAAACCTCAGTTTTCCAATCTTTGGTGTGTTCCCAGAATATATTATGGCGAGTTAGGGTAGACAACTATAACCCATGACTGGGATTCAAAGGAATGGGGAACGATAGACACAGGGAATAGAGAGGAAAAAAGAATGTCGTATGGGAAGAAATAGGCTCCAAGAGAAGAGGTAGAACCCCAGATTTTACATTCTTGTCTTTTCTTCCACCCACACTTCTCAATTACCAGACCTCCTAACCCTCTCAACTCTTCCTGTACTTGAGACTGCAAATTAGTTACTTTGAAGAAGGTGTTATAGACAAGGAAATCAACACCTAAGAAGACTAAGTGACTTGCCCAAGGTCACTAAGCAGGAGCATTTGTAAATGTGGTTCTGGAGTCTTCTCTCATTTTGGGGATCCCAGCAACGTCCCTCATGGCCCAATGCACTTTTCCTTACCCCACCTTCCTTCCCGGGAATTCCAACACCCTCCCTGCATTGTCTCCTTTTCCAAGAGCACTGTGGCTCCGACTTCGTTTACTTCCTCAGCCCAGCTGCCTGTCCTGTTGAAGGTAGCTTTCCCATAGATATCCATCCACTCAGAGAGAGGCAAAGTCATTCTTCAAATAGGAGCACAGAAAAACACGGGGCTTGGTGACTTTGCTTTTTGGCACATGGCTTTAGTTTCCCATTAGATAGACAAGAAGCGATACAACAGACTTTGAGGAAAAGTTCCATAGACTTGGGAGCCATGTGACCAAGATCTATATTCCGATCTGATTGAACCAGAACAACAACTTATCCTCTATCACTGTTCATCTCAATTAAAACAAAAAAACCCCTGCACAATAAAAGACTCAATTTTATATAGAAGATGACCTTCCCAATCAAAAGGTTTTTGTTCCACATTTTCTGCTAATGTAACCAAAAGGGAGATAATGTTTAATTTTTAAAATATTATAATTATAGTACGAATCCAGTTAAAGTGATCAGTGACAGATATTTTATCTTCTTTGCAATGATCATACTTTCAAAAGCAGTGAAAAAATTACCAGTGCCATGTAATTAGATAGAAAAAGGAAAAACAATATACTAATATTGTCAACCAATTTCAAGATCCATTATTATTTATGGCAACATTTGCACAGCACTCATTATGTAGCAAGCACTCTCCTAAGAGCTTTCCATGTGTTAACTCATTGTCATCACTCAGTGAGGCAGGAGCTATTACTATATCTTTATTTTTTCAGGTGAGGAAACTGAAGCATAGAAATGTTACGTGATTTTCTTAATACCACATAGCCAAAAAGTGGTGGATTTACAATCTGAACTCAGGCAGTCAGGCCTTAGAATCTGAGCAGCTAAACACTATGCTTTCCATAGAAAGGTGTCCCCCACCTTGAAATAATATCAGTATATTGATGAAGCTCTGAGCTGAAATTCAGAAGGTCAAATAATTTGATTAAAGTTACATAAGTATAGAACCATTTGTTGAGCATCTGAAACAGAAAGACCTTTAGATTATTTAGTCCATCTCTTTCATTTCACAGGGGATGGAACAGAGGGCAAGGCGGGGGTTGGGTCCAAGATCATATGACTCCTTCATAGCTAGGGTTAGCCTGGAATTCCAGGTTTCCCAGATCTTAGTCCCACGCTTTTTTTTTTCATCCGCAACAAATGGGAAGGTTGCAAGCAAGACTTTCCATTGCAATTATGAGTTGAGCAAAAGTATGATCCTGACCGTTGTTCTGTAGTTTAGATCAAATTTCACTTTATTTCAGCTCTCTGTCCTGAGAATAGAGAGTAAATAAGGAAGGACTGAGATAAAAGGAGAAGAGAAGAGCCATAGATAATGTTGCAGAAAGGTCAGGGGAAATAAAGACTGAGAGAAAGCTTTGGAATTTTCTGGGAGAAGTTCTCTGGGGATATTTACAATCAGGTTATTATTTCAGAAATACAAGATAAAGCTTGGTGGTGGAGATGGGAGAAGTGAGGACATATGGAAACTAGACTTTCCTTCTGAATATCTGAGTGTATAATCCAGAACGATTATGAATTGGAGAGATGAGAATAGCAAGATGTATTTTTTAAGTGCTGTTCTTGACTTATGAGATGGAACTCAGACCTTTAATATTATTAATAGATTGCCTCTTACATGGTGTTTGTAGAAAAGTGTAGCTAGAGGTATCTGTCTCAGCTTACTTATCTTTATTTTCCCAGAACTCTGTTCCATCAAACTATTCTATAGACATCAAAAAAGGCACAGCAATTTTATTGCAAACTTAAAATTAGAGTGTTTGGTCCTTTTATCAATGAGGGTAATTATGGGAAAGTCGCTATCTCTCAGGGTTACAGTGAATTTAAATAAGTTTTGTCATTTCCAGACTTTTGAGAACCTTTAATTTGTGATGTACAATGATGAATCTCAGGAAAAAAAGACCTCTGGCATGCATGTTTGCCCAAACTTATTTGATAGGTGGTATTCTTTTTAGAAAGAGAGCTTGTTAAATATTTTTATTCTCAATATGTACATTGAAAAACTTTCTCAGAAATATTTACTTTTGCTCATTAAATTTTTTACTATAAACTTCTATTTGTGAATTCTCTCTGGAGTTGGACTTTTCAAATGGTCATCTTTTTAACAAATTGATAGATGTGATCATAACCCCTACCCCTTCACGTTTCTAGTTCAATATGCTGAACTAGAAATTATCAGCCCTGGGTATTATAATCCAGTTATGTCTCATAGTAGAATATTTCTTTATTCTCCTGCATCGATAATGAGCTTTGCAGGCTTTATACCATGGGCTGTGTGAAAAGGCCAAAATGATTTTTCTATTTTCTGGGCATGAAGTAATTGATCCAGTAAATCAAGACTTTCCCTTTCCAACGCAAAGGCTAGACCACTGTGGCTCCTGGTTTGTGACACAAAATGCTTCCTGTACGGGACAAAGGTTGGCAGATTGACTACCCAGCAGCCGGAGACACCGGCTACTTTTTGTGTGTAGTTGTCCTCTCTTTTCAGTTTCCATCCAAATATTTTAGTCTAACATCCAAATTCCAGCCCTGTTTTTAGTCCCAACCTCCCCTCACAACCTGTCTTCCTGGACTTCCTTTGATTTTCAGTGTACTGATTCATTTATTGAGTTGTTAATTCATCCAACCCTTGTTTTCTATGTTAGGTGAATAGAGAGACAAATACAGAGTTTGCCATCTAGAAACTGTGACTGAGTAGGGAAAAAAGAAATGTAGAATACATTCAATGAATATAATGCAGGAGATAAGAAACGCTATTAAATAGGGAGAGATAAGGGGCCACAAGGTCTGAAGGACGACTCTTCTAAATGGGCTGTCTGGGAAGGCTTCAGTGAAGACGTGACATTTGAACTGATCTTGGTCTATAGAAAATTTGAAGCCTTCTCTATGTGCTAGCAATAAAAAAACACTCATAAAAAAAAACTAATAGAAAGGAGTAACATTGAGTATTATGCACTCTTGTAGGTGCTTTTCCTATGTCCTCTTCCACTATGATTGTAGAAAGTATACACTATTTCATTCTTATTTTGCACATGAACAAACTGAAGCATTTAAGTAGCTTGTTTAAAGTCACTCACTCAGTAAGTGGTAGAGATAGGCTTTAAACCTAGGAAGCAAGGCTGTGGGTCTGTATCCTCACTACTCTCGATTATACTAGACTGCATTCTCCTTTATGTTGTCCTGGATTTCATGGACAACATAGGATAGAATAGTGCACAGGTGATTATGATGCACATTTAGGTGATAAAATACAGGACATGCAAGGTATTTTGGAGCAAAAATGAAGGATGCTTAGCCTAGAAGATTAAGGAACTGGGTACATCTGATCTGGGACCTGAATGATAGATCGGAGTGTGCTAGGCAAAAGAAAAGAACAGAAGGAGAATAGAGAGCATCAGGGTAAGTGTTCCCATGGAGGAATGGTATATGCTAGAGCCTAATGATGAAGGAGCCTGGCCCGATGCCAGAGAAAACCATTCTGTGACTCCAGGGGAGAGCTGTAGCTATAATAACAATTATTACACAGGTTTGCTGTAAGACTAAATGAACATTGTTTGAAAAGGAGAACCTAAATGTGAAATGCTATAAATTAGGTGTTCTTTGATTTGTTCCCTTACTCTTTCTTTTTGCACTTTTAACTGGTGGTTACAACAAATGTGTGCTCATGTGTTGTTTTTGTTTTCTGTTTCTGTGTGTGTGTGTGTATTGTGAGATTTCTTAATCATGAATCAATAAGAGTCATCCTGAAACAACATTGTCACTCTTTCTGGAGTCTGAAAGCAAACCTCAAAAATGTGGAAAATCAAGATGAGATCCACTGAGTCTTTTTTTTTCCAGGAAAATTATAAATCAGAGATAATATTTACATGCAACATTTGGCAGCATGGTCTCTTGAAGAGATCATGTAGTGTTAGAAAAAATGGAAAAAGAAGAAGAAGAAGAGAAAAAGGAAGAAAAGAAAGGATTTTACCAACCTGGAAGATGCCGTAGGCCAGAGTAAGGCTGTGACCCTGCCCAGCTTCAGAGGGTGTCCTGCATGTTGTCATCTAGGGAGTAGGCCAGTGCACAGCCTGCACTTCCGCATGTGACAGCACTAAGGTGTCATGCAGTCACACTACAGTGCATTTTGGGGAGAATTTTCAGGCTTTCCATAATGTTCAGCAGGGAAATGAATTAGATTGTAAAGGGAAAAGATGACATCATCCAAAATTCTCCAAGTAGAGGTATTTTAATAGATGCAGATTGTCCTTCTAGCCAAGACATTATAGAAAGGAGGGAAGCTGAATGAGGTTACCTAAGATGTGTTCTGACTCACTTTAAAGTTCCATGTATATTTTAGAACGAGCTGGATGGCATCTTTCTCTGAGATTCTTAGTTCTTCCTCCCTTTTACTGGGTAAGCTAAACTTATGCTTTAATTCAGCCACTGGAGATAGGTCCTGCACTTGGCTCATCTATATTCATAGTACTTTTATTATCCCCGTTTTAAAGATGCCAAAGACTGAGGCCCAAATAGATGGTTCATCTGGGAAGCACCCGCTAACTCAGAGCTTTTGTAGTGAATGATCAGATTATCTTGTAGTACTAGCTGGAGCTGATAGACCGTAGAGGATGAAAGTACATAGCAGATAAGAAGTCTTAAAGGGAGAGAAACAAATGCTAACAGCAGAAAACATTCCGGCCAAATATGATGTGAATAAAATTGATGCTTGGTGAGTGTTACTGAATGAAAATATTAGCTGAATAAAAATGCTAACAAATGTTAACAGCCAAACATCATTGGAAATGCATAACAAATACCATTTACTGAAAGAAAATAAATTAACTGCAGAAGAAAGGAAGGAGCCAGAGTGATTTATAACAAACAAACACCTAGATGGGAGGATGCGTCCTGTAATAACAGCGTGCTGTTGTAGTCAAAGCTCCAGTGTCAGAACTCCTCAATCGCACTTGGCAGCTTTATTTTTTCTTTTTTAAAAAATTGTAATTCAGTTTATTTAAACTAAAAACAAACAGTTCCACAATAGTTATATGTCTTTGACTTTTTCTTTTAAATGTGTTTATCTATCATCTACCTATGTATCTATGAAGAAGCACATTATTTTTAAAAAGTAGATAGAAAAAGTAGAAAAATAAAAGTGTGTCATTATTTAATTAGGCGGTGCATGACCTGCGGCACACACAATTTAATGAAAATATGATACACACCACTGCTAACTCTTTGTTGTAATTTTCTTCCAATTCTTTTATGGTGCCAATTTGTTGTGCCTTTTTTTTTCCCTCCCCATGTGGCAGTCAGACAATCCTGCTTTTATATTCTTCATACTATTGCAATGGGTTAATAATAATTATATATTAATTATAATTACATGTTAATGGCTTGATGTAATTCTATACAAAGTTACCTACAAGTCTGTAGAGTGAGGGCATCTGGCTGCCAGAAATGTTATCTAAAGAAACAAATTATCTAAAGGAGAACCTAAAGATTAAATACACTTGGCTTTTCTAGTTGTTGATTAACATGCTCATCTTGGTTATTGGGCACTCACTATAGCATTTTAGTCATAAAAGGCAATCGTTCTGACATCTTATGTAGTGGGTTGAACGGTGGTGCCCCACAAAAGATGAGTCCCTGTCGAGATCTCCAGAACCCATGAATGTGTCTCTACTTGGATAAATGGAATTTGTAGATATGGTTTAATGAAGATATTAAGATGAGATCAAACCAGTTTATTCAGGTGGGGCCAAAACCCAATGCCATGGGTCCTTATGAGAGACAGATGAGGAGACAATGCAGACACAGAGAAGAAAGCTTTGTGAAGACAAAGCCAGAGACTGGAGTTTTGCATTCACAGCCAAGGAATGCCTAAAACTGTCCGAACATGGAAGAGGGAAGGATAGATTCTTCCCTAGAGCCTCCGGAGTGAGGGTGGCCGTACCAACACCTTGATTTTGGATTTCCAGCCTCAAAAACTGTGAGACAGACATTCCTATTATTTTAAGCCACCAGTTAACAGCAGTTTGTTCCAGCAGCCTCAGGAAACTAATATCTGTCTTTACCTGTTTTAGCATTATCAGAACTGGCAAGCGGTCATTCTCATCTGAGCAGCACAAACAGAAGTTAGGAGGCTGGACCAAAACTGCATGGAACTAGACTTTGTTAATTATGACACTTAGATTTGAGGAATCACTTCCGAAGTGTGATGTGCTTTCAACAGAGCAAGTTTGTCTTTGGCTCTGGAGGGTGAAGCCACTCCCACCTAGAGTTATAAGGAAGTTAAAATCCAATCCCAGGGAGAATGGAACAAGCCAAGGCACAGAAAACAACATTTAAGTCACAATGTCTGGATTTTTTTAATAAAATGTAGGGCTTTCTCTTCTCTTCCCCATTTCTAAATCGCTACATACAAATAACAACCCAAACATGATTATCAACAGTACATCCTTATCATTTTCACTCACACAGAGAAGGGTTTTCCATAAATATTCATGAAAATTTTTTCCTTTTTTACTCATTCAAAATCCTCGCTTGATGGTCTGGTGTTGGATTTCTGGCACTGTTCAATGTCAAGGGCACAGCAGCTTCCTCCAAACAAAATATGCTGGCTATCTGCAGAAATTCAGCTGTAGATGCAGACTTCACAGTCTTGCATCAAGAAGACTAGCATTTGACAGAATCCTGCAAGCTCACACACACACACACACACACACACACATGCACACACATACAGTATTGTTCACCCCAGGCTTTTCAGCTGTGCAATGGGTACGGTACCTGTAAGTGTGTAGTGGGATCTGAAGTATATGTGTGGCCACAATGTTCGGGCTGCAGAGACACACAAAATGTATCTTCAAGTGCTATGCATTCCTTTCAAACACAGACAAGTATTAAGTAAGTGACACTCCTATTACACTGATTGACATTTCATTATCTAAACGTCTGGTGTTCTTTTTGCTTTGGGATAATTAGTTGTCAGTTCCCTGAAGCAATTACATTTTCAGTGTCATTCAGTTCTTCAGAAAGCAATAGAGGACATTAAAAAAATCTTATATTCAGACCCAATGAAAGTCCTGGGAAAAATGACCTGATCTCAGAGGGTTAGGCCACTGAAAAGAAAAATGAATGAATGAATGAATGAATGAATGAATGAATGAACGAACGAACAAACCAGCCTGGTACCTGTTATGTTACCTGTAAGAAGGACAGGAAAACAAACTACCTAAATCAGTGTCACATCAGTGAAATGCAGAGGTTGGGCAAGATTGCTGAGATTTTTTTTCGGAAGTGAGAGCAGTGATTCTAAAAGTTGCTGCTATCTGTCACTATGCTGAGTATGAAGCTGTCATCAAATTCTGGTTACCTCATCTAACCTCAGACCTGAGGTAGAAATTGCTGTTTAATTTTGTATATGTGTGTGTTCAGCATCTCCTCCAAATTTCTGGAAATTTTTTTTTTTTGCTGTTAATCTCTTTCTTCTCTGTAGTTTCATAGTACATATGAAAGCAATATCTTCTTTTGTTGGTGCAAGACATGTTATTGAAATTTTAAGTAAGTTCAAATTCACTCTGCAGCAATCTATATGAAGGGAAGGCATCTGGAGAATGGAAATGAAGATACAGACAATACACACGTGTGAAAGGTACATGATAGTGCACAGGGTCAGGCTTAAAGAGAGGTGGGTTGATATTGGAATTAATTTAAACTGGCGATGGCCATAGGTAAAGTACTGAGAAATCAAGGTAGGGAGGAAGCGTCTGACCCAACAGGGAAGCTCTTGCCTGAGCTGTCAACACAGAGCATAAGGGAAGTGCCCCAGAGCCAGAATCGTGGTGGAGGTGAATGTGTGCCAGAGAGGATACAGCCATCGAATGCTGGAGCTAATTGGACCCTAGAGACCATCAAGTCTATCCCCTCTCATTAAGTCCACAAATACGAACTTAGTTCCTACTACAGGTTAGATGCTGATCTATAATAGGCTAGATGCTGAGGATTCAATGGTGAAGAGGATAACAGGCCTCCTGTTCTCATTTGCGATGCTAAGTCAACCAGTGGAAAAACAAAGGCTAACAGTGGTGGAGCAGATTGCTCCAGGTCACCCAGCTGGTTTGTGTCAGAGTGATTCTAGAATTCAGTTCTCTGGAATTTGTAAAATGGTTTCCAGTAGCTGGGAGGCAATTGCACGTATGGGTCAATGCCAGCTACCTGAGGTTCAAATGCTCTGTCTTTTCGTCTGAATAAATGTATGGTCTGGACCATCCTCTCCCAAAACACACTCAACCACCTTCAAAGTATCATGTTTGTGGAGCGTACAGGCATTAAAGCCTTGGTTACAGACAGAAGATTCAGCAACCAACTATGTTAGTTTTTGAAAACTATCCCAGAGTTTATAGCTTGATTGACCCAGCTCTTGCCATCAGAGATTTCAAATGCTGACTTTTTAATATTCACTTCTTCCAAAGGGTCCACATCGTATGAGGTGCTCTCATGTTGCTGAAATGCAGCCACTTCTGGAGTAAAACCATAAGGTCACTCACTGAATCTCATCTGCAAAATTTGCCAGATCAAGTGTTGGCAGACATCCAGAAGTCAGGCGTCGGGTGGCCCACACTCCTTGAGTATAAGTGTGTGAGTATGAGTGAGTATGAGTATTTTTGTAGGGGAAACAGGGTGGTTAGCAAGTGGTGGAAACGATTTCTGGAACATGCTATTCATCGATTATTAGAATTAGCACATTTCCCTAATTTCCTTGTGTAATATAGGAGGAACATGATACACAGGTTAAGTGACAGCCAGTTAGTCGAAGAATCAGGACTGGCTGACTTAGCATCACAATGGAGAATGGGGGTCGGTCCTGTTATCCTGCTCACCATCGAATCCTCAGCATCTAAACTATAGATCAGCATCTAATCCCTAGTGGAACTAAATTTGTTACTTGTTGACTTAATGAATGCCCAATTGAATGCAAGTGAGGTTAAATACCGTTGAAGAGCTATTTTGGTGTTAACTGCTCCTCAACTGCCATTGGTGAGTACTGGCCATCTTTGTTTAAGCACAGGTCTAGTTCATCATTGGGAAATTGTTCAAATTAAAATTTAAATGGGTGATTGGATTTTTTAAAAAAAACACAGTATGGGTTTTATATAATGTATCGATGAACTATGTACACGCATTGTACTTGCCAAACCAAATATATCTGAAATATGTCAGGAGAATGTTGTTATTTTAATTTTTGTACTCAAGCTGGTGATTACCTTCTTATTTTTATTCGAACAAAAGACTTCTCAAAAAGTCCACATGTATAACTAAGTTACAGTGTCCAGTCTTTAATAGATGCTCAATAAATATTAGTTGAATACATAGACCAAGGGTGGACCTCAAAGAAATTTATAGCAATGAGGAGCAGCATGGGATAGTGAAAAAAACAAAAGATTTAGAATATTAAGTTTGGGATATTGGACCATTTACTTACCATCTTTGAGGCTCAGTTCCTTCATTAAGAAAATTCAGATAATAATGCCCGTCTCTCAAGCATATTTGGGGAAATTAAATGAAATAATATTTGGAAGTCCTCTCTCACATTAAGTGCTATAAAATATGTGTAAAAAGTACTAATTGTGATCTCTTGCTGCAATATGGTTGGCTCTCAAGAGAAGCAGAATATCATTTTACGTAGTGGTTCCGGAAAGTAGGTATGTGCACTGACTGCATGAGAATTGCCAAAGAAACTTGGAAAAACATAGTCTCAGGTTTCAGCCCAAACCTACTGAGTTAAAATCTCTACAGGAGAGATTTTGTTTGCAGTCCCCCAAGGCACTCTAATATGCAGCCCAACTTAAGGACGCTGAATGTTTTGAGACTAGAGTTTCCTTATAGAACGATACTCCGGATCTCCTTCTGGAGGCTCTGTCATTAGGGTTACTTTTTTTTTTTTCCTGAACTCAGGTTGTCTTATGACTGACCTAGTGCCATTTTACATGTATAAATACTTGATCAGTGTTCTTACTAAGTAATAAACACGTGGTTGTGTAAACAGCATCTTTGGCCAAAACCAAATTCATATTTGAATCTGTTTCTAAGAAAATTTCAGAGGAAACCACACAGACACCACCCCCGGGATAATATTACATGTTTATAATTTAAGGTGGCTATGCTACAGGCAGACACATTAAATAGATTTAAGGTTTCATCTTTGCAAGTGAAAAGTTCAACTATTTTCCTACCTTACAAATTATTTCTATAATTGGTCTAATAACAATGCTTACCATATGTTGGTCGATTACCATCTAAAGTATATATGCCTTACTTGATTAGAAAACCTATTTTTTTACTTTGTAGGACTTAATTTCTATGGGTACATTTTAGTTTTGTCATAACAATTTTCACAATATGTATGCCAAAGTGACCCCCAATGAAATTTCTATCCACAACAAATACTTCCTTTTTTTGGCCAGTTAACTTAAATGATTTTCCGTTTGAGGGATAGCTAGACCATTTATAAGATTACCTGATGTTTAGCTCACATCATGACACAAAATATTTTGTGGCCTTGGCTTACTCACTTAACATGTTTGTATTTAAATGTTATTATTACATAATACAAGAGCTCTGAGTAGTTAGCTTTCTTTTTGTTTTGACCTGTCAGGATTGTATGAATTCCCCCAGCAGTGTGGGTGGGAGAACCTAGAATTTAAAAAACCTATAAAGGAAAACATATCTGTCTCATCAGTGGAGGAGAGAAAAAAATTAAGTCTTACAGGTTTATAAAATTGAGAATGGAAAAACAACTATAAATCTCACTGAAAAGATATATGTGAATTACTGCCATCCAGGGACTCAATTATAGGCTACTTTTTGAGCCTTATAAACTATGAAGCATCCCAACAATAAAGGGTAATTGCCTTAGAAAACCCAGCCTGGCATAGCTGGGTGAGTGAGTCTGGTTCCCATTCATAACCTGTCATTTTTAAAAGATGCATCATTTAAAGGATAAACATAAAATATGAACTTCATAGTCCAATAAAATGACTCTCTCATCAAAACTGTAATTGTGTCTTAAATCTACGCAAAGTGGCACACAGGGAGCTAGGAGCATATCCAGACAAAAGAAGATTCTGCTTTGACTTGCATTTACCTCAATTTCCCTCCTGATTTTTTCTTTGCCCCAGGGAAATATGGACTGTGATGAGGAGCATAATGATCAGCATAATGGGTTGCCTAGTCATATGCCTTTAATCCAATTACAAATCCATTCAGAGCCCCTGCGTGAGCTAGCTATTGCAACTACTTTTCCTTAGTCAATTTATGCTCAAATCCATCAACACCCCTTAATGTGCACTGCTGTTCAGGGTCATCCAGTATTTTCTCCTCTCTCAGTCTCTCCAGCACCACACACATCACCATATCAACATACATACATATACACGCTTGCCCAGACAAGGCTACCTCTGGACAAGATTTCTCCACAGTATTTTCTCATCCTTCCCATTGTGCTTTTTTTCTTCCCTTTCTTTTCTTCTTTTAATTATAAAAAAGAGAAGTGCTTATTATTTTTTAATTAAAAAGAAGGAAATAGATGCATGCTACATACCTACTTTAATATTGTTTTCTTCAAAACACTGGAGAGAAAATGGGTGGGTGAATGTTTGTTTGTTTTTTTTCTGGAACACTATCCTTTTCTTCCTTTCCTTTCTCTCTTTCCCTCTGATTTCAAACCTTTGTGTGGAGCTCATTAATAATCTCTGTGGCCCTATTAACCTGGCAGGACGAGCAGCTTTCTCAGCATTAGAATGCACTGATGTGGGATGTACAAGAGATTATCTTTGATAGGGAATTGGGAGATAAGAAGGGTTCTGACTATTAACTGGCTCTGTGACTCTGAGCACGTGACTTCTCTCTGAGTCTCACTTTTATAATTTGAATAATGAGGGAATTCATGAGATCGGTAGTTTTTGAACGAACATCTTAAGGTCTGAATTAAAGGGCAAGGAAGGAACCGGAAGGTGGTTTGGGCTTTGCAATACCCATTAGATTTTAATTTGAAGAAAAAAAATCAAGTCTTCGAAATTTTCAATGTCCTTTCAAGTTCTCTGATCCACGATTTGAGAAGTAACAACCAAAATTATAATCATAATATTTGTCAATATTGCTTCTCAGTTTATAAAGCATTTTGAATCCATGATGTAGAAATAAATGAGAACAAGCAATCCTCATTTATTTTGAGGTAGCTATGGCAAGGGGCCAGCCACCTCACTTATGTTTGGTGGAGATTCCAAGACAGGCAGAAGAGTGAGAAAGATTTGTAGTGTAAAAAGGGAATTTTTCAGATGTGCCCTGAAGGATGCCACTGGCTTGGGGGAGCTGCAGGCAGGCTAAGTAGAAGCAGGGCATTCTATTTGATTAGTTAGGAGGGCATATTCGGCTTTCTCCAGTTGATCCGAACTTGAAAGAGAGGGCAACATTTTGGGACAGTGTCAGCTATTAATCAATCCCTGGTCATTTGGGGCTGATTTTTATAGAGATTATTGTCTGGCTGCTTGAACTGGTTGCTAGAGATAGTAGTCTTTCTGAACTGGTTACTGTAGATAGTTTGTTGGCTTCCTGGATTGATTGCTGTGGGCTGTGAGTCAGAATTCTATTTTTATACATAGTCTGATCATTGTACGTTTACATATTCATTTCTCAGTGATTTCATTTAGGCTCCAAAACAACACTGAAAATGTAGTTTAAGGGTTCCCACTCCCAGCCCATCGCATTAATATTGTCCATCTGAGAACTAGTTTTCAATTCAAGGCCTCTTTTCTAATGTCACATTTTTACTTAGCTTATTTATAAATCCCCTAATAAAAATATATAGGGATAATTAATAACGTCTGCCTTGCATATGCCTAACTTAGGTTGGAACGGAAACCTCTGACCAACATTATCGGGTAGATCGTCCTCTGCCACCATGCGTGTCTCCCACAGTCTTTGTGCCTCAAGGATGCTCCAAGCTATGCTGCCTCAGCAACACTTCTTAGGATCTTTTTTTTAATATGTTTTATTGATTATGTTATTACAGTTGTCCCATTACTCCCCCATCATTCCCCTCCACCCTGCACACCCTCTCCCACCCACATCCCCCCCTTTAGTTCATGACCATCTGCCATAAATTCTTTAGCTTCTACATTTCCCACACTATTCTTGCCCTCCCCCTTTCTATTTTCTACCCACCATCTATGCTGCTTATTCTCTGTACCTTTCCCCTCTCTCCTACATCCAAAATTGCTCTATCCAGCAAAGCTGTCATTTAGAATGGAAGGGAAGACAAAGTGCTTCTCAGATAAGGTCAAGTTCAAGGAGTTCATCATCACCAAGCCCTTATTATATGAAATATTAAAGGAACTTATCCGAGAAAAAGAAGATAAAAATACGACAGTAAAAAGACAGTAAACTCACGGCTATTAATAACCACACCTAAAACAAAAGCAAACAACTAGAACAGGAACAGAACCACAGAAATGGAGATCTTAGGATCTTTTGAAGCCAGCCTGCTACTGTCAGCTATAGAGCAGTGGAGACTTTTTACAGCACGTGTGCAAGACCTGCCAGAGCGACTCTGGGAAAGTCAGTCCGCATCTCCCTCCAGTGTCAGGCTTTTGGCTTTCCTCTTCAATTTTCTTTTGCTGGAACAAGACACAAGTTTACTGTCTCTTCTTTTGGTTTAAGTGGAGCAACCCAAAGGGCATTATGACATCAAACAAGCATGCAAACAAACCAACCCAATTACCTTAATTTTGGTATCTGATTTGTCTTTAAGGCAGATACACAAACAAACCCTATCAGTGACCCAAGCTTACATGATTCTTGTCTTGTTGCACATGAAGGTACAAAAAATCTCAATGATGGGGGGGGGAAATAAAACAACCTAAGGTGATTTTACACTTTCAGCGCTCTGGCTTTGGTAAAAGGTGAGCATTCCACTATACCACAGTACTTTACAAGAAAAACCACAATATCAGTCATGCCTATTAGGTACATGGTGGGTCCAATTTACCTTTAGGCAGAAGAGAAACATCTTGTTTGTGTTAACTGGTTTGGATTATCTAGGGCATCTCATTTTGAGTTGAACTAACTCAGCTTGCACAAGTACCTGGATAAACTTAGGCTGGGCAGCACCATTAGAGACTTTGAAAGACTGGAAACCTTTCTCCCTCCCTTATCTTTGAGCTTGAGTAGCAGATCTTCCTCTCCTGAGGGGGCATCCAGCCAGTCTTTCAGAATGTGCACAGCTATCTCAGAAATGCTGGCAAACTTGCTCTCTGACTCTGGTTGTATTTGGATTTCTCTACTGGTCCAGTAAACCTGTGTTTCCCGGTAAATGGAATCACTAGGCAGGCTGTGTGTGCTGGTCTAATGATGTGGACTTCTCAGCAGTTTATTCCTTATGGGCACATATTGTGAACATCCAGCAAATATTCGATGATGTGAACCTACTTCTGAAGTTGAATACTTTGTGTTTTTGCCCCTTTAAATTTACTATCGCTCAACATACCATTGCTCTACTTTTATGACTCCAAATTTTTAATTCATTCACACAAAAATGTTTTCTTTCAAGTTTTTAAATATATTTTATTGATTATGCTATTACAGCTGTCCCATTTCCCCCCACTTTATTCCCCTCCTCCCTGCACCTCTCTCTTACCCACATTCCCTCCTGCTTAGTTCATGTCCATGGGTCGTACTTATAACTTCTTTGGCTTCTCCATTTCCTACACTGTCCTTAACCTCCCCCTGTCTGTTTTGTACCTACCAATTATGCTTCTTATTCCCTGTACCTTTTCCCCCATTCTCACCCCTCCTCACTTATAACCCTCCATGTGATCTCGATTTCTGTGCATCCAAAAATTTTTTTTCTAAAATCTTCTTGTACTGTTACCAGTGCATGTGCTAAAAGTCCATTATCCTATCTTTGCAGAGTAAATAATTAATGTTTGTTTTGTTTTCCTGCCAGAGATACTTTTATTCTTTGTTTTCACCTGCTATCTCCTATTTATCCTTCAAAACTAGCTCAAATTATCTGTGACTTATCTTAGCCTTATCAATAAAAGTCACCAGCACAAGGTTTGGCTTGACCTTTGACCTTGGGGCTTCTGCCAAAATCTTCAGTATCTGAATTAAATGAATATGTTCAATTTTCCCCTATAAAATATAGTACAACTACCATCATTTTCACTTTCCCCAGCTCTGACTGAGGAGACTGACTTGAGACAAAGCATGGAGGAAGTCATGCCTAAGTATCAATACACTGCTGAAAACAATGGAGATTTTGTTGCCAAGCAATTAAGAAGTAGCCGCTCGTCGTATGATCCTACCACAACATATAAAAATGAAAGACCAGCCAAAAGTTTGACAGAGGGAAAGAGACAGCCAATAAGAGCCCCCCAGGTGTCCCACTCACCCCTGGGGGTCTGAAGGGATGTGCACTAGCATCCACTCAGGAGCAGAGTGGGATCAAGGCAGACTTCAAAGAATAGCCTAAGTGACACACAGATCTATCAT
Source organism: Glossophaga mutica (assembly GCA_039655065.1). NCBI lineage: Eukaryota > Metazoa > Chordata > Mammalia > Chiroptera > Phyllostomidae > Glossophaga > Glossophaga mutica. Next base: position 31,066,129 of record CM077308.1, read on the forward strand.
CAAAGGGAAAGCCTCTCCAACTCAGGGGGCTTACACACAATATCTAACCAAATACTGTCTGAACCATGTAATACTCTGAACCAGCAGCAATGCCCAGGAAGCCAGGCTTAAATATAGTCACCCTCATTCCTGGTGGTCTGGAAGGCTGAGCTCCCTTAGGAATCATTAAAGAGGAAACTTCTAAGCTACTACTCCCTGGTTGAATATGAGGCAAAATTGTAAACTTTCTAAATTGTGAAAAGTGATCTCCAAGCCACATGTACATCCAAAGATGATGAGTAAAAATTTAACTGACCAATGGGGCTTCTGCACAACCTTTGACCAATGTGTGGATCATGCTGCCCTGGGGCCAAACCCTAAGAAGCCTGGCTAAAAGGAAAACCATTCTGAGTAGGCACACCAGAGGCTTCACATCGCAGGAAGATAGGCTTCGCAAAATGAATTTAGCCAAGTCACTGAATAAGTAAACAAATGAACAAACAAACAACAAGCCTCAGAGGTGAGGGGAATCTGTGTATAATGCAGAAAGGCTAGCACATTGCCTGGTTTGTGTCAATCACTAGTTTTGAGTTAGACTGAGTCCTAATATTGCTCTGTCCCTGTGACCAGTACAAGATGCTTTTCTCCTCTGTACCTTAGTTTTCTGTGATTCGGTGATAATACTAGCACCCAGTTCACAAGATTGCTTGAGCATTAAATGAATGGTGCATGAACTGGCCCATAGACCACACTCTATGAATACATGTTAACTATCACTATCATCAAGTGTGATCGCCTTTGTCTTCCCCTGTTCTACTTAGAATATGTGCTAAGTTGCTGAGATCCTTGTAATAGATTGCTATTACTTTTGGATCAAGCGTTGGCACTTTTAAAATGTCAGTAGTCCTGGGAAAGTTTGTCTATGAAGTCATGGACTTCTTGTAGTGAGTATCGTCACCACTTTATCATTGTCATAAACCAGAAGGGCCAAGAAAGCATCAGTTTGGCCAAAAAGGAAGAGGGCAGCATCCAGGCGGAAAGAGGGGAACCAAGAAAGTTAGTGGATGCTGAAAGACTAATTGTACTGGCTTAGCAATTTTAATTAGGAACAAACCCTTGAGCTCATCCTAGTGTTTATAACACAATTGTAGAAATGACTGATGTTTGATTGCATGGATCCAGTCTTTATGATTGCTTTGAGATCCTGCATCCTATTGCTTGTTGTTACTAAGTAAGCTAATTCTACAACTTATTTTTTATTGTGAACACACAGAAAGGCACACTATACCCCAGACCTCTCCAGAATGTGGAATTACTTGGCTTGTAAGCATTCCTTACAAGCGAAAAAAATACCTCAACTTCCCCATCCATGATTCGATTTGTTGGCATTAAATGCTCAAATCTCCCGAGAGCTTTCCTGACCAGGCTTTGCTAACAGAACAGGCCCTGCTAACAAATATACTTAAATGCTTTATTACCAAAAAAAAAAAAAAAAAAAAAAAAAACCAGAAAAAAGAAAAAGCTACTGATCTCCCTTATGCTAGGCTTAGGTAGAAAGGAGATGCAATTATTTTTATTATGAGAATTTGGTTTCCTTGGTTTTAGCCATAAACATGATAATAAATATAAATTGCCTCAGGGCACATTTTTAAAATCCCATTTACAAAGGTTAGCAGTTGCATTATAATTTGAGTAAGGTTCATAAAAATGGTTTGATGTGCAGTGTACTTGTTTTATTTTTGAAAACAAATTAGCCACTGTTTTCTGCTCCTAATTGGAGCTCTATGTTTCCATAGAACGCTTACTTCTTTTCTTCCTCTAATATTTTATTAAACAAACAAGTACTTTTTCCTTTTTGTTTTTTTCATTTAGCAAGAACTATTCTAAAAATGTTCAAATATTTACATAGTAAACAGTATGAGAAGCCTACAAATACTTTTACCAACCCTGTGATTTATCTAGGTTTTGTCACACTTTATTCTTTTTTCTTCTTGCAGCCTTTCATAGCATACCCCAGACCTCATATTATTTCAACCTACAGACTTCAATATGGATCTCTAACAACTGGGCCTTTTCTTACATGACCGTAGTGTGGTTTTCATACCTAATGAAATGAATGCTGACCCGTGCTACCATCTTTTACCTAGTCCCTAATCAAAACGTCTCTATCGTTTTCTTCCTAGTGGGTCGTTTAAATTGAAACCTGGCTCAGGCCCACCAATCCATACAGGTCTGAGCCAAAGCTGGGACGGCACATATTTTTTTTATCGTATTTACTTAATTTTATTTTTATGACATTGTTTTGTTTAAAAAACAAATAAGATCTATGTCAGTTGATTTGAAGAAAGTTCCACATCATAAATATGTCTAGTCTTACTATTTCCTGTAAATGGGAGGTAAGTCTAGAGACTGACACTCAGTTAGAGTCAGGTTTAACCATTTTGGCAAGATGTTTCATAGACTGTACTGTATATTTTATATTTACCACATCAAGAGACACAAAATGCTTGACCATCTCCTTTCTGCTGATGCTGATTTACCTGTGCGTCTCGGCTGTGACAGCCTTATCTTTCTGTTTTTCCCATCCACATTTTATGTGATGGTTCTGGCCCCTAATCATTGCCAGAGTCAGTGACTGCATTAGAGGTTGCAAAATATTTTTTAATAAATAAAAACATTCCTTCATATAATTAATTTGGGTAATTTGAAATATAATTCCTATAGGAATAGTATGTAATTATTAAATTTTCAGAGAAAAGATTTGTGGCCTGTTACTTCTAATATAATCAATTAGTTGGGAGAGGTATGGTGCTCTCTGTCTCTCCCTCTCTATTTCTTTTTCTCACACGTCATCATGAATTTATAGGTTTTTTCATGTATACAATGAGTTTGAGTCAATTTCATTTATTCTTTTTGATACTTAAATTGTGTCTCTGCATCTTTGGCCAGTAGTGGTCTCTTCATGTAGTTCTTTTGATATGACCTGTAAGTTTTTGATCATTTCCTTGCTTTCATTTTCTATTCTCCCTGGATATCAAAAGAAATCCCAGTCTTATCCATTTTCTGTGCTTCCCCATTACCTCTGGGACTCTGGGCTTCACAGTCCAGGCACTAGATGAGCTCATTGTTCCTGAGTGATCTTTCTTTCTCTCTCTTGGTTCCTTCCTTCCTTCCTTCCTTCCTTCCTTCCTTCCTTCCTTCCTTCCTTCCTTCCTTCCTTCTCTCTCTCTCTCTCTCTCTCTCTCTCTCTCTCTCTCTCTCTCTCTCTCTCTCTGTCTTTCTTTCCTTCTTTCAAAGTTTGCTGTTGTGAAAGGTAGGGAATGTATATTTGGGAGAAAACAATAATTAATTTATTTTGAAGCCTGTTCCCCAGTGTGTTCTTTTAGGGAGAATTCATGGAACCAACATCCCCTAAGTGGTTGGGAGGAGTTCAGTGAAGATTAAGAAACAATACTATTCTAGAAAGTCCTAGCATAGGCACATACTAGGTGCCAATCCTGTTTTAGGCCCATATGCCAAGCAATTTAGAGATAATTAAACTGAGGTTCTTGCCTTCAAAAAGTTCACAGCCTCTATAACACAACAGTATTATCTGGCATTAAAATCTCAGAGTTCTGCTAAGACATTACCTTGTTTGGAGAATTTTTACCTGTATTTCTGAACACCGGGTTTCAGATCCTTTAAGATCAATCTGTTCCTTTGCACTTAAAATACATGGGGACTGATGTTAGACTGGAGGAAAGTCATTTTCTGTATAAGAAACTACTGAAGCATGCTAAACCATTTGGAAAAAAAAAGATCCCAATTTCATCTTGGGCGTCTCTCCCATTTCCTAAGGTGCTTTCTGTGGGACACAAGGCTCAGTGCTCTTTTCCTAGAGTGCACGCCTCGCTGTCAGCCTTCCCCGGTGTATTAATATCCCTCCACCTTTAAAGTTGACTTCAACTTTGTTTCCTTTATCCAGGGCACTGCCCTCATCTAACCCATTGTACTAATTCATGGATAGATAATAAAATTTCATTTCTTATGCTAACTCACATGCTGATTACCTGAAAAAGAAAAGCCTATATTTCAAAAGCTTCTAAGACCATATTCAGTCTCAGTAGGACTACTGTGATTAACTGAGTATATTTGCCAGAGGATAAAGAAATGGCAGGTGGAAACCCTGGTATTTGTGATCTCTGAGATAACTCATGATGATGATATGCTATTTTACATAGTCTTGCCTTCTTCTATTGCAAAGCTTTTTAAAGATTGGAGCTCATTAAGTGTCTGAATTTTTAATTATGTAGAAACAAGAAAATCAAAGAAGATTTTAATATAGACACTCCCATTTGTTGAGTATGTTTAGGGAGTGAATATTTTTGGTTGATTAAATATAATGATACTCATCAGAATAACATAGATATCACTTATTCATTTAATGGCACAAGTTAAATGTCTTGAGCTAGGTTCTGGGCAATCAGATATAAAAAGCATATTTACAGCTAAATTTTTAAAAAGATTCTATCTATCTATCTATCTATCTATCTATCTATCTATTTATTTTTAGAGAGAGGGGAAAGGAGGAAGAAAGGGAGAGAAACATCAATGTATGAGAGCAACGTTGATCGGTTGCCTTTCACACGCCCCCAACAAGGGACCTGGCTCACAACGCAGGTATGTGCCCTACTCAGAATTGATCTGGGGATGCTTTGGTTTGTGAAACAATGCCCAACCCTCTGAGCCACACCGCTCAGGGCTACAGCTAAATTTTAATGGTGAAAACAAACAAGTCAATAAATAAATTCAATGCAGTATGATCATTGTTTGTAAGACTGCACAGTTGCTTTAGGAGCACTGAGAAGCTCTAGTTCAGAAAAGAGAATCAGAGAAGTCTCCTTAATAGCTCTTAAAGAATAAAAGGAGTCAGCAAAGTACAGGGTGTTGGTGATGACACGTGGTGAAGGCACCAATGCAGGAAACGTGATGTGCTTGTAAGACTAGTTTTCACTGTGGTTTGGACATAAGAAGCAGGTGGGTGTGTGGAGAACTGAGACTAGCAAGACAGGCAGAGACCAGCCATTCTGAACCCTTGCGCCAACTTCAGTATATTTTTTCTACTTTACTAAGCTGGAAATTGGAACCCCAAAATACTTCAAGCTGGGGATTCAATAACCATATTTAAAGATTTGTGATAAATTATACCAAAGCTATGGAACGTATTCATTCATTTAACAAATAATTATTAAGCATCCATCATGTCTTGAGCACTATGCTTGTCACTGAGGATTCAATAGTTAGCAATAACACACAGATCCTGCCTGCTTTCGTGAATCTAAGGCCAACTTTCCATCCATACTTTAGAGTCCATTTTCTCTAACACCTAGCCTATTTTCACCTGCATCCTTGGACTGGATTACTCTAGTTGGCCTACAGACATTTACAAATATCTATCTTAGAAAATACAAAAATCAAACAAGAGACATTCTCTCTTGAAACAAATTTCTCTCTTCCTACGGCTAAATTTCCTTGCTCCTCTTCACCAAAGACCTACCCATTTCTTTCCTTCCTTCTCCACTGTGAGAAGGTCTCCATTCCTATCATTTCACTGGAACAGCTTTTATTAAGGTTATAGCCTTCTTGCCACACCTATGATGAACTCTCTTTTTTCCTCCTATTCAACCTCTCAACAGCAACAAATACCCTTTCTTGTAGCACTTTCTTCTCTGGCTCTATGATTACACTCCTTCCTAGTTTTCCTCTAAATCACATTTAGGCTTTCTCCTTCCAGGCTTCTTTGCTAGATTCCTTCACTTTTTCTTGGACTCAAAAAATGACACAGGGTCTGTAACCCCCTCTCCTTCTTGATCTGTACTCTCTTTTTAATTGATTCCATCTAGACTCATAGCCTAAATATCACCTATATATTGACAACTTCTTGATTCATATCTCTAGTCTCACTGTACCCCCAAGGCTCCAGATTCGTGCTTTCAAATGTCCTCTCAGCATCCCCATTTGGATGTCAAACAGACACACCAGACTGAATGTGCACATCTAAAACAGAACTTTGGTCCTTCACTCCTCACCTTCCCTCAGCCCTGCCTCTTTGCCAGTCCTTATCGTTTCAGTAAATGGTACTGTAACTCACCCAGCTGGCCTGGCCAACTGTTTAGGCATCACCTTGATGCATCTCTTTCCCTTTTGCTACTCTCCACATTCTGGAAATACAGAATGTATTTCCATTACAAATATCTTCAAAATATGACCACTTTTACCATCTCTTCTGCAGTTGCCCTAGCTGCTGTCATGTTGCCCTTGAGTGACCGAGAACCTGCATAAAAGCTGCTCTCCATAGTCCATTCTCCAGGGAGTAGCTGGTGTTTTTTCTCAAATGTAGATTGGGGCAGATTCCACAGACATCCCCTCATCCCTGACCCACCACATTGGCCAAAGTCTTCTCATTACAGTTACAATGAGATCTAGGTGGTAGGATGGAGGAAGGGGAAAAGAAGAGCTCATTGTCTCTGTTTTAGGAAGACCATAAAGCACTGCTGAGATCTCACTGGCTGCAACTTGGTCATCTAGCAGTGCCTTGCTGAGGGAGAGTGTAGGAAATGTGCTATTTTTTTTCTTGGTGGCTATATACCCACTAAAAAAATCAGAGATCTAAGAAGGGAGTACTGATATTGCGATAAGGAACTAGCACTTAATGTCTCATTGCACAAGTGACTCCTCTTCAGAAGGGCTTTATGGATTATTGTGAATAAGGTGTCCTTGTTACTATCATATTACCCTGTTTTATTGTCTTCATTACACATCACTACCTGAATTTATCATACCTAGCAAGCTATGTCTGCTTATCCTTCTATTACTTAATTAAGTCATCCCTATATTTATCTATATGAAATCTGTTTATGTATTTATTGTCTGTTTTTTCCTTCAGAGCTAAAGACAAGAAACCAGGGACATTATTTGTCTATTAAATCATTGTATTCGCAGTACCTAGAACAGTGCTTGGTATTTTCAGCACAAATGCACTTGATGGAAAAACTCCCTCTGGAAAATAAAAGATGAGGTTCTACTGGGCACACATGTGTACTGTATGTATTCATGGTTAGATGGTTTCAGTGGGCATATCAAAGTTTTAGGAGAATTGGCAATGTTTGAAATAGATAGAGAGAATGTGAGAAAGATCATAAGTTTTCAGTTGTGATGTTAAAGATTCATTTCAGAGTGGCGATTGTGCATTTTATGACTCAAATCTGTTTGGTTAGTTGACTTTCACCAGCAGTGCTTGGTTACTAAGACTCAGGCATGAGACGTGACCAGTAGAGTTCATGTAATGTTCCAAATTCAGGGTATTGGTGTACATGTTATTGAAGTGAGGGTCAACTTTAACTTTTTCTGGTCAAAACATAGAAGATAATTGAAATGATTATGGTAAGTGTTTTGGATGAAAATAATATAAACGGGAAAAGTGAGTTAGAAGAGAATAGTAATAATACTGAATATTTACATTGTCTTTTTGGTATTAAATGGCGGTGGTGGTTTTTCAGTTTATGCAATCTCATTTAATTTTCATGAGTATATAAGTAAAAATAACCTGTGAGGCTTGCAAAGGAGGTGTTACTATTGTCATCTTACACATGAGGATACTACAACTTAAAGAGTTTAATGAATTTCCAAAACATATAAAGGAAACTAGAGGGAAAAAATGGAGCAGATATCTAAATCTATCTAAAAAGGAAATGTACAGATGACATCTTATGTCCTTTACCCTATTAATTGACATGCTTTGAGCTACTTCACTAACACTGGGGAATATTAGATTTCATTGTATTTATATCAACTAAAAGGAAAAACTGTATAGGTACCTATTTTCTGTTGGAAAATAAGTAATGTGGGCTTTAACTCAAGCCACTTACACAAATGAAACCATAACTTTATGTGGAGCAGTGTCTTGAATTTCACATGAATAATGGATGCAAAAATAAATTCATTAAAGGAATAGCATTTCATTCAGAATATGATAGGTACATCCTAGTGTGATATGAATATCACCTGAAGGCAGCAAGGCATGGTAGAAAAGCACAGGATTTGCAACACAAAAATTAGAATCCTGACCTAAGCCTTCTTTGAAAATTAGTTTTGTCATTCACGATATAGGAAGGATAATAACTTCTTCAGAGCATGGTGGGGAGCACCCTAGACAGACTTACACCAAGAACTAAATGTTTCTGCCTGAAAATGACATGCTTCTGATCATAGTTCGTGAATTTTAACAGGCGTATGACCACACCTAACTCAAGGGTAAAGGGAAATAAACCCCACATGGACCTAAAAAGAGAATGAGAAGTACTGGTGAGTAGCTTTTGTGTGTACCACAATGACTTAAAAATTAATTAGAAAGACATGATGATGATGATGATGATAATTATAAGCAATATGACAGCATTTTCCAAAGCATATTTTCTAGAATGATGTTGGCAAGTATTTTCAGAATAAAAAAGAATTCCCTTTGTCAAATGACTTTGGCAAATGTTGAGGCATTTAAAGTTCAAGGCCTGTCTACTGTGGGATTTCACACAACTGCATTATGCTAAAATGCATTTTGGATTTCAAAAGTGGGAGGTGGGATCTATAGTGTGTAGCATTTTTCAATCTTATTGATCCCAGAATCCTTTTTCTCTGTTTGTTCACTTTCTAAGGACTATTGTTGGAGACTATGCTGTACATCGTAATCTCACGTGTTGAGTCACAGTGGCTAGAATGACTTGGAGACTGACGAGAATGGAGTTTTTTAAGCCTGGGTGACAATATAAAGGCTTTTAGATTCTAGGACAATCACCTGCATAGGCAATGATCTGCCCTTCAGTGTTTCATCGTTGAGAACATAATGCTGATGAGTAGAATTTTTAGAAGGTTTGGAAATAGAGTCTCTTATTAGAAAGATGCTCCTTAAGTGACCTGCTAAGAAGAAACTGAGGGCATTGAATGCAGACTGCTGTGCAGGGGGTAGGAAGGTTGGAGCTGGACCACAGCTTGTGGCTTTACCTCAGACACTGGGGCCTCGTTCACACCATGACTGAGGTCAGGTTGGGTGATTTTTCTTTCTCTTCGTGCAGTGATTGCTCTCTTTTATTCTATTAATGTTACATTGATAAAGATTTTACTCTAACCCTGTGTCACAGAATTGATCTCATAAAAGTATGAATGTAGAAAATGAAGTCTAGTGACTCAGAGTGGTGTCTTTTTATGGACCTGTACATGGTAGGAAGGTGGTCAGGGAGCCGGCAGGGTGTCGCATAACAAGTTGCTAGTTTGATGATTGCCATGCAGAGAGATGCCCCTGCCTTCTCTTCAGGGCTTCCAGTCAAAGACAATACAGTCATCCCTTGTTATCCACGGGGGTTTGATAGTTCCACACCCATGCCTCCATATCAAATCCATGCCTGCTCAAGTCCCTTGTCTAAAATGGGATAGTATTTGTTTTAACCAATACACATCCTCCCGCATACTTTAAATCACCTCTAGGTTACTTTTACTACATAATATAATGTAAATGCTATGGAAAGAATTCTAATACTCTATGGTGTAGGGAATAACACCCAGAAAAATAAGTGCGTACATGTTCTGTACAAAAGCAACCATTGTACACCTATGTACATGGTACACGTCAGCAGCAACATGACTTTTTTTTTCTAGATATCTTCAACCTGCAGGTGCTTGAGACTGTGGATGTGGCACCTCTGGATACTTAGGGCCGACCGCCATTGAAAGTTTAGAACCGGACCCCATCTGCATCAGTGGAGGAACGATGAAACTCAGAGCCGGCCCATGGTCCAGAGCAGGCCTGGATTTGACAATAAGAAGTCAGATTTTACCTATACTTGGATGATTTTTGTAGTTTCTTTCCAAAAGCATAGCTTCAGAATGCGTATACATAATATTAAAAAATATGCTACAAGTAAAATACAAACTCTGGCAAGTTTAATACTAACTGGCTTTGGATTTTAATGAGCCATTCCCAAGTTAATTAGATTTCCTGTTTATCAGCACTATGCTTTTAAAATCAGGAGTTCATATTTATTCAGGTAACTTGCACAAATAATGCCTGGCTAATATGATTTTATAATTATATTCTGAATAACGATTCTCCCAGTATTAATTAATATTAATTTTGGCCATCTAGCCTGATACTATTCAGAGCAACGTGGTCTGTTTTGCTTAATATTGGTTTCCTTATTCTCAATCAAGAGAGCATAGTTTCTCAAAATCAATCCTTAAAATTGCAGGAGAATTTTTCAGTGATAACCCTTTAACTCAGAGATTAAAAATACTTGCTCAAGAACTCAAAATGGTATGCTATATATAATTTTGTTGAAAATTAGTTTTTCTTTGTTTAAATTTTTATTTAATCTTTATTGTATTTTTCCGTTACCATGTAGTTCCCTTGCGCCCCTTCCCCCACAATCACCACACTGTTGTCCATGAGTCCTTTTTCCTTTTTGCTCAGTCCCTCCACCCTTCACCTAAACCCCCAGCTGTCCTCCTGCTCTCCATCTATGAGTCTGTCTCAACTTACATTTCAAAGTCATTTATTAGATTGTATTTTGTTATCGTTGTTCTATGGTTGAATCATAATATCAATTTATATCATAATATGTAATATGTATATAACTAGGAATGTTCAGTATTTCTGAACTACATCTTCACATTTGGGAATCTGAGAAAGATATTTGTTTTCTCTTTTATTAGATTTCTCATAGGTGGTTACATGTTTTATATTAGACCATCAAAATGAAAAATACTAAAATTGAAGAGACAGTCACAAATTTATAAAGCACAAATGTTGAAAATCACTTGGGATCTTCTAACTCCAAAATTTGAATTTTTAAAAATTATTACCACAATAAGTTCCGAATGTTTGAATTTCAAAGTTCCAGTATCAATATTACATAAATTTTCAATACTGATAAACTTATATAAACTGCAATTATAGTCTGGGTGTCATCGTCAGCAGTCACTGTACTGATGTGTCTCTGTTTTCACAGTTGCTCCCAGGGTTTCTGTTAATAGCAACACCTCTACACCTCTAATTCCCAACTACTACAGGCTCATTTCCTCTTCATTTTCGCATGTTCCCTGCTTTTAATGACTTCGGATAAGCTGGCGATCTGGATTCTAATTATGTTTACCCAGCTTACCCATTTTGCCTCTGAAGACAGCTATGCCCAATATGCAATCCAAAATAGTTCTCATGCTATCATTGGATATTCTGATATTCTTAACAAAAGTGTGAAAATCACCTGAATATACTAACTTCTCTAGATTAATTCATGACAAAAGCTATGTCTTCATAGCAAATTTATTTAATAATTCTTATAACTATTTAGATTATTTGGCACAGATCCCTCCTGAAATACAATTTAAGCTTGAAGTAACTTCACTGGAAAATGTTTTATAAGTGTTCTTTTTCCATAATTAGTAGAATATATAAATTAATACTATTTTTCTCATTACACATGTGATCACAAATTTAAAACAGTAGGAAGTTTTGGCAAAGTATATGCAGAAATAAAAATAATGGGATTTTTGTAGATATCTGTTAATAATCTACATTTTGTTCTATATTTTTCTAGATTACTGATAATGTTCTATATTTTTAATTCACAGAAAGTGTTTAATTAATTGAAATTACATGGCTTGAAGCTAAAGTAATAAATGAATATCATTATATAATATTTGAGAGATATTCTGAGAAAATGTTATTGCACTGTGCATAGTAAAGGTGGTCAAAACCAAAAAAGAACAGGAAGGAGTTCCTGCACTCAAAAGGATTCGAATCTAATGAGGAATCATTGACTGGGTCTGACCGTGACTGAGATAAAATAGTCTCAAGAATGATTTACTCTCCTTTGCTGTAGGCCTGGATTCATTAAAAAAAAAAAAGTCTTCTATTTACCTTGTTATCGAAAAAGGAGGCCATGGATGGGGTCACGAGCTTCTTCCTCAATACAACAAGCCCCTCAATATATGAGTTGTGTTTTGTTTTGGTTTGGGGTAGAATCTTATTTATTTCAAAGTTTGCATGCAGTAAATGTCATTCTTTTTGATGTCCAGTTCTATGAATTTTGACAAATACATAGTAATGTAGTTACCAGCACAATGAAGAAAGAGAACAGTTTCATCGCTTCCCACCCCAAATGTAACACCCCTTACAGCAGATGAAACTTCCTCTCACTCCTAACTCTTGGCAGTCATTTACCTGTTCCACATCCCTGTAGTTCTGCCTTTTCCACAATGTCATATATATGTAAACATACCGTATATAGTTTTTTTGAGTCTGGCTTCTTTCACTTAGCCTAATCACCAGTTTAGTCTTTTTCTAAGTAGTGTTTCATGTATGGGTGAATAGTGTCTGTACCTCTTCCCCGTTTGAAGGACATTTGGGTTGTATCCAGTTTTTGATCATTAAAATAAGCTGCCATAAACGTGTGTGTTGGTTTTACATGAACATAGCTTTTCATTTTACTGGACTAAAAACTCAGGAGGTATGATTGTTGGGTCATATGGCAAATGTATGTTTGACTTTATTAAAAACTGCCAAATTCTTTTCCATAGAGTGTCAAATGCTTGTCCAGGCATAGTTTACATTCCTACCAGCAAGGCATGAGAGTTCCAGTTGTTCCATTCTTACCAGCCTTGGTATTGTCAATATTGGCCATATTTTTAACAGCATCCTTGAAATTTGTGTCAATTTGCCACCAGGGTTCTCAAAATGTATTTGTAACGTCATTTTTTTGGATTTGCAAAACTGCTTGATCTTCCTTTCCCTTCTCTCTCCAAATCAATCCATCATCTGCTGATTTCATTTCCAAAATATCTCAAATCTTTCAATTTTTTTCAATTAGTTTTGCTACCACTGCTGAAGATTATATTCTGGTGAAACTCACTATAGCCTTTTAGCTGGTCTACCTAATCACTGTTAACCCCACCCCCACTGATCTGTTCTTCTCATAGCAACAGGAGCAGTCACTATACCTCACCAGTGACTGACATCCCATGGCCTATAAAACCCAGTGTTAAGCATTGTGTAAACTACTCCCTGCCTAACTCTTTTTCCCATTGACTTCTTTCCAGCCATTCCTGTTTTCTTCCGGTAGTTTGAACAGTCTACATTCTTACGTTGCTCAGGGACTGTGCAAATAATCCTCAGTCCTTAGAATATCCCCTTGCTTTGTTTCGTATTTCCAAAAAGTCTTAGCTTAAATGCCACATATTCAGAAAATCCTTTCTCTACTGCCATTTCTGAGGCATGTAACATGTATTAATGCCCCTCTTTTTTGTTTCCTTAGTAATACTTCTCATAATTGATCAATATAATTCTGTAGATTGAATTATTTTATTATTAAATTTCTGTCTATATACCTCATAGTATATAAATAAGTACCATGAGAGCAAGAATGATGGTTGTTTTATATATTACTTAACCCTAGAAGCTAGCTGGAAGAATGAGTTTATATCAAAGAAGTAAGTATAAGAAAATAATGAAGAAAAGGAGGGAAGGAAGGAGGAAAGAAGGAAGGCAGACTGTTGCCTGATCAGGTTTTTGGGTTGCCAGCAAAGAGACTGGTTGCGTATGTCCCCCTTTGTTCACAAAACAAGTCCCCATTTAAAGTTCTACCCTGTTTTCCACTTTTAGTTCTTTGTTTTACTAATGAGCTTTTCAATATAGTCCTACAAAATTATTTCAAATACTCCATCTTTATAGTTTCCTTCCTCTATACTTTTGTCCATGGTAAACCAAATAATTTTTTCAATAAATGTTTAATTCAAATGCCATGTGTTCTATGAAACCTGATCAGTCCTGAATCTAAAACTATCATAATATTTTATTTAAACCTTTCTTTAAATTTTTTTGAACTTTTCTTTTAAGAAATCACTTTCTGGTTAATGGTTTAGAATCCTCCAGGTTTATATTTTATGTCTTCTCTACTATTGGTTCCTAGAGCAGGAAAAATCTATAGCTAATTATTTTTTGTAATCCTTTAGGGTATCTGATATAGTACCTTAACTATAGTATGTTATCTATAACTTTTGTTTTACTTAATTCTTCATTCATGTACTAACAAGGAAATAAATGTTAAATAGCTCCCATTTTCAATACATTTTTAGACTTTGGCTTTGAACAAGGTTTTTATTTATTAGATGGAAAATTAACTGTGTTATTATTTTATAAGTGCCACCTTACACTGATAACATAAAATATTACAGCAGGCAATTTCAATCCACTTATTTGCAGAGCATGGGATATACAGGTTTTTAGTATCTACTCTGCACATAAACATTAAACATTAGGAAAATAAATTGCTATTTTATTCTTACTTTTCCCCCCTCTTTCTAAATGCCAGTACTCTAACAATTCTGTCAAAACAGGGTGCTTAATTACAGCACTTCTGCATTGGGAGGTTATTAATGTAGACAAAACTGTTGACACATTGTAGCTAAGCTACAGCCAAGTGAAAAGTTTAATCAGCTGTAAAAACATCAATGAATTAGATTCTAACTATGATGGGCCATCACAGGAAGATGATTGTTGATGTAATTCTGAAAATAAGGTCTTAGGTGGAGAATCTTGCTGATTAAGAAAATGTGGGCTTTCAGCAGTCTGCCTAAAGGAGAAAGATTGGCTATAAAAAGAAGAGCTTGGTGTTCATCTCTCTAATTGAAATCATTTGGTACCAGGCCATGAATGATAAGCTTGCAAAATGCACAGTGCAAACCAACAGATAGTGTTTCTTTGCCAGAAGTAGGTTCATAGCTGGAACTTAGAGCTTCATGAATAACATCCCAAACTCATATATCCCTAGAGTGAGATCATTATTATCTTTGGCTTGTTCCTCGTCACTTTGTTATAAAACCAATAACATGAGCTCAACACTTCTTCTTGCCTCTGGGTTTTTGCACTGTTATTCTCTGCTTTTGGACAACAATTTCTTTAGATTGGTGTATATATATATGTATCCTTCTCATCGTTCAGGCCTCAGTTCAAATGTCACCTTCCTAGGAAGGGCTTCCACAATCACTAAGTCTTGTTTACCCTCCCTTCTCTAAGTCACACTAGGACACATTGCCTTCTTTCTCTTGGTTAGTACCTTTGTCAATATTTGAAGTTGTTGTTCTTCTGATTATTTGATTACCAGTTTTCTGTCCTACTAAAATGTTAACTCAATACATATAGGATGCTTGTTTGTCTTATTCACAGGTATGCTTCCAGTGCCGAAATGCTATCTGGTGTAGAGTTGTAATTTCATTAATATTATAGAACCTCACATGCGGACCATATTTGGTACATCAGCCTTCCCTAGCATTGGAGAATCGGTGTTCAGTTTATTAAGAGAGGTCAGTAAAGCGCCAGTCATTTTTCTGCTGAGAAAATGGTGTGGAAAGATTCTCTGTAAGTTGACGCACAGTATTAACTGTGAAAATCTGCTGGACTTCTCATGTTTTACAAGGAAAAGGAAAACACCTAAGGAAGAAAGCAGAGGTCAAGAATTACTGTTTATTGAGGATTGATCATGTGCCAAATAATATGTTAGGTGCTTTTGGACATACTTATTTACCATAATTGCATACTTATTTACCATAATAATAATGATAATAAAACTATTGAACACTTACTATGTGCCCAGCACAAGTCTGAAGTCTTTCATTTTATTCCATTTTTCCTCATTAAATCCACACTATTAACTTATGAGGAAGGTACTATGGTTATCTTCATTTACAGTGATGGAAATGGCTTATTGGCATGTATTATTTTCTCATTTAAGATTGGAAAACCAAGGATAGAAGTAATTTTTTAAGGCTACAAATATAGTAAATGACAAAATTTGGATTTGAAACTGGATGATCTATAATTTATGCTTTGCTCTTCTCATGGCAAATTGATGTGCATATAGATGTATGTACGCATGTGTGTATGTAGTATATATGTATTTATATGAGGTCTACCACATTCAAGCATTGTTATTCATCCTTCAGAGGTGAGTGATAAAAGATTCTTCAATTAGTAAAACATCACTTTCTGAGTGACTACCTATGTACTAAAATTGGATTTGTTTTTCTAAGAGTATACAAATAGCATAAAGGACAGGATAAATCAAGAAGGATTTATTATGAAATGCTAGGGTGTAATAAGAATGATTGAAGAAAAAGATTGACTTGATTATGAGGTAGGTATGTGAACCCAGAACCAAAATTAGGGAGGACATGCATGATACAGTTATGTATCATGCACATGCATGCAAAGTTAGGGAGGTCATCAGGAGGGGCTCCATGGATAGGTTGAGCTTGGGTTGCATCCTGAAGGACTGGCAAGAAGGAAAACAGAGAATGTTGGAAAAGGGAGGGTGAGAAAGAATGGATAATGTCAACACAGGTACAGAGCGGAAAGCTGAGCATGCATTGCGAAGGTATAAAGGAGTGGGAAGAGGTTAATTAGATTGGAACTAAAGATGTGCACCAAAAGTGGAAATCGGCAGTTCACACAGGTGGGACCAGACTATGCTACTAAATGTGCATCTCCTTTTCCCGTTCTCCTTTTGGGCTGGCATCTTCTTGGCATGGGTGCTGGAAACAGTGTGTGAAAAGAGGAGGAGTGAAGGGGAAAATGTCTCCTCTTGTAAGTGCAGGAGATTGACCACAGGAGTGTTAAGAAAATACACGCTAAGAGTATTCTGACAAAAATGAGAGCCTCCTGGAGATGCACATTTCAGCGAAGGAAAAATGGATTTCTACAGTGGGGAGAGGGCAGTCTGCCAACCCAATTCATGATACTTCTCACCAGTTGTCTGCTTTTATGGTTAACTGCTTAAATACAGGCTTCTGCTTTACTTATGAACCTAGAGACTTTTTATGCGGACAATGTGCTTCCATGGACTAAAGAGTATAAAAAAAAGTCACACCTCCTAAAATTAATTCTGTCAAGAAAAGTCAGTGTATCATGTAAGCTGTTTGGGAGGCATTCTGTCAACAAGAAAATTTGCTGCTCCCAAGGAGTACAATTTGTTGCTTTAGGAGTACAAAGATAAATTGATGTTTACAAGAAAATCATCTTGATACACAGAAATTCTGAAGTCAGAACCTTTGCTAGGTGTGCTTTATTTTATATTGTACAGAATTTTAAAAGATAATTAGCCTATAATTTATGTAACCAATATTCAATAATTAAATCTTTGAAGAACCACTCTGTGTGCTGTACTTCTTTGTAATTTTACTAAAACAAAAGACAAACCAGAAAAACCTGTGGGTTGGCCTTTTGCCTGAGGTCACAGATAGTGAGTGGAAAAATTGAAATTTAAGCCCGTGTTCTCTGAGTCCATGTCTCATGCTCTTTCCTCCTCTTCATAATATGTTTATTTTCCAAAAGTATGCAATGCTCCTACATTGTTGGATCATAATATCCCCACCCTCCCTCCCTCCTTCTCTTCTTCTCACAGATGACTAATAAAATCTAAGTTCCTGGAATTAATCTAGATATTGTCAATACAAATAAAATAAGATGTTGTCCCACACAGGAAGAGTTACTAATATACCAAGGGGAACTAGATGTGTAAATAATAAATGTAATGGAGTATTAATGATTGTGTGTTAAGCACCGACACATTTTGCATAGGGAAGTCATAAAAGGCTTCATAGCAAAAGTGACCATTGATCTGAGGCTTAAAAGTATAAGGTATTTTCAAGAACAACTAGACACACGGGCCCATGACATCCTTAGCATGAGGAATACTATGTTGGGAGGCACAGAGGTTTAAGAGAAACCACTAGCAAAACTCTCACTTTTGCAAGAGCACGTGAAGAGAAACAATCTTCACAGTCTTTCATAAGTCCTCTCTTGGGTAATTAGCTTTCTAGAATATTGCCAAGCAGCAGCAAATTTTTCTTTCTCCACACACCTGGGAACAGCTGAAATGCAGGACAAATATTCTTGCTGCCAAACAATGTTAACACACTTCATTTTCATGAAATTCCATGTAACAACACCCATATTAAATGTCAAACAAGTTGATTGTTTTCCATACCAGAATTTCAGGGCAATTTTATTCTGCAAAATTTGTGAACCTCACCCCAAAACTTAACGTTACACCCTTTACTGAGAGAATTTAGGAGTGCATTCACAGTGGTTCCTCTGAAGCATGGACGGAATAAGGAAATCCCTTTAGTTCATTCTTCCTTACAGCATCATAACACTACCTCTGCTCATGGTGGTATTAGGCTCTTACTCTTCCTCACTAGCATCTCAAAGAGAACCAGACCTAGTTTTTATGTTTATTGTCTTGTCAATTATCTCCTAGGAATAAGTCCAGATGTAGAAACAAGTGTTATAATGACCCAATACCATTTTAGGAGGAAGACCTTGGTTTCAATTTGTTGATCGCCACATTTTTCCCACTGACATTCTCTTCTTCAGCTAGAGTGTCACTGAATCATCCAGGGGTCTCTGTTCTTCCCAATGTTACAACCTTTGTACAGACACTTTACACACAAATCCTGCTGAGCTAGAACAGGTGTGTTCAGCAGGTGCCTCGGCTATGTCACACCTGCTATCGGAAAGTCTTTTATAGAATAGCAGCGCAGCCTCACCACAGCGAGAAGCATGAGGGAAAACTTCTGCATGGGGTTAGTCACCTCCAGCTGCCTCGTTAAGCTTGATGCCCACAGTGAACAGATTTGTCTCAATTTAGACAGGATTAAGGTTTTTAAGCCATTTCTATTGAGCTGCTTTATTTGGCACCCTCTTTCAGAGTGCAACGTTACAGCAGGGTTGGCTCCTCCCTTCTCAAAACTATCCCTGGCTGAGGTGGTGGGGACCAGCTCCAGAAGCCGCAGGCAACTGCAGGGGCTTGTGAGCTGTTCTGACTCTCCGTGAGTGGCTGGCCTGCCTGCTAAATCTTGCTGCAAGTGAAATACCCATCACTTCTGACAAACCACAGTTCTAACTAAATACCAATATGCAGAGACAAGAATTTGAAAGATCAGAGTCTTGGGCAATGGAGGCTGATAGATCTAGATTCAAGTTCTTGTTCCAATCACTTACTAATTGGGACAAATTACAATTGGGAATATGGCAATAGAAGAATTGATGTCTGGCTTATTCAAATTGATTTCTTTATTTCATCCTAGGGAAAGAGGTAACTCTAGAAGGGAGGTGCTAATTATCATTTGAGAACCCATTTCACGATCATTATTTTAGTCATCACTAAATGATACAGCACTGAACTCTGTCCCAGTCATTGTTCTACTTGCTTGGCATTTATTAAATCATTTAATTGTCCTAATGCACCTATGGTGAAGACATTGTCATTATTCCTATTTTATAGATGAGGAAGTTGAGGCACAGGGAGATTAAATGACATACATTGTATTTGGTGACATAACAGAGCATTGTGCTCTCATCCGGCTCCTCTCTCAGGTCCACCTCTGGGTGGCTGAAATCTCCTGCCCTGCTCATTCCTGTTGATAGGAGAGGGTCTCAGAGTGCCCGGGGTTAAGGGGCCAGTGGACTGTTGAATGTGGAAGAGGAAACTGACTAGGGCCCACTGACTCCCCCAATTTGCACTCTGGACAGAGCCAGGCAGAGCTCAGTAAGGATATATGCTGTATATAATGAAAACTACTAAATGTGGGATGTGTTTTTCAAGCCAGGAAACCAATAGTTCCATTTTAAACCTCAGTATAATGCAATAAGATACATATTATGTTTCCATATTAAAGTTTAAAAAACCTCATAGACACGAACAACAGTATGGTGATCACCAGAAGGAAAAGGGGTGGGGGAGGTAGAAGAGGGTAAAGGGGGGGATAAATGGTGATGGAAGGAGACTTGACTTTCAGTGCAAATACACAATACCATATGCAGATGATGCATTATAGAATCGTACCCCTGAAACCTATGTAATTTTATTAACAATTCTCCCTCAATAAATTCAATAAAACATTTTAAAAGTTCACAAAAATCATGTATGAATGATCGTATATGAATGGACAGGTGTATGCTCTCAGTACTCTGTAATGTGTATAAGAGGGTTTTTTCTTAGTTAAGGTTTTGGTTCTATTTATCGTGCCCTCGAAAGCTCGTATGGCATCTCTGATCTCTTATGGTCCATTCAAGGCAAATCTTAGCATGAGCACAAACACACACATGCTCCACAGTTTTTACAAACATGCACACACTTAACTGGAAAGTGATTGGTGAGTTTTGTCCAATTGGGAAGCTATATTTAAGGACCACTCAAAAGATTTGTTGCTGATTCCATATTATAAAGATTAAAAATAAACAAACAAACAAAAGCAAAAACCAGAAGGCAATAAAGACACAAGTGCTTTCCCAAATACATCATGATTTTTTTTCTTCTCTCAATCATAAGTTAAGTTTTCTAAACCTGAATATCTCAAACAGCTTTGGGTAGATTAGCTGTTTGTGGTTATTTATGTACTTATTTATTTACTTACTTATTTATTACTTATAAGCCATGTATCAATCTGTGTAGACAAAACATCACATCACAAGACATCACATCATGGACCCAGCATGCTGATGGTTCAAAGCTACTTGGGAATGGCCTTTGAGCACACTGTACATGGGCTGGGGCCATCCATCTATTTACAAAGAGTAACACTTCACTCAGTGGGCAGAGACAGTCATTTTTGTCTAATGACTACGATGGACAATCAACGTCTAATGATAATTTTCACTGGAGTTTCAGCTTGGCTTGTAGCATCCATACATTAGCAGATGCTATAAAGGGGAGCTCAAGGCAGCATAATAAAATGTTTGCTGACCATAAATCAAAAGCTGACTTTGGGAGGCCCGGGCCCTAATCCACTGACTTCGCAGTCACATTGTCTCCATCTGTGCAGTGGTGACTGGCCGTACCTGACTGCGTCGGGTCAAATATGACTTTGAGGTTTGGAGCTCAAATCAAATTATTTCTTCCTATTGCTATCATTCCAGCCTTTCCCTTCATGCTGCCCAAGGGTCACCTCTATCATGCTGTGTTTCTTCCCAGCCACCACACTGAATGGTTATGGCTCTGTTTGTCTGATCTTTGTCACTATTTACAACCTATTGAGGCAATATATTTGGTGACATTATATTTCATGCCAGCCTTAACTTGGTCAATCAAAGGGCCATAAAGTAAATGCCTAAAATCACAAAAGTCCAGAATAGTCCCATTGCTGTGAAACTGCCAGCAGGTTTGAAGACCCTATCCAAATAGTTTTCACCTACTAATGCCAAGAAATGCCTGAAAAACTTTGGCAAATAAATAAAATGTGTGATATATTAGAGCTGACCTGTTTAATTGCTTTTCCCTTAGTTACCAGAGCAGAAAGTGGGTTTTTATTTTCATGGTCAATATGTTTCTTCATCTGATTGATATGAAAGGGATGTAATCATTCTTTAGTTCATAAATTAAGTGCTAATTATATTAATTTGTTTTATGTCATAATGCTGTATGGCTATAGGAGAGGAATGTGGGAAGGCAAGACAGAAATGGAAGTAGGGATTGTTTTGCATTTTACTCCTAAGATGCAACCTTTTGGATTCTTTTCCAGTTCTTACATTTAAGATTCTATCATTCCATATTTTCGGTTTGGTGTCAGGGCCATGAATTAAGTTCAACAGAAGAGGTCAATGTTTCTTCAATCAGGCGAACAAGAAATTAATTGTAGAGTGTTCCGACAAAGCAAAGAACACATGCAGATACTATAGGTCCAGAAAAGCAAGAGGATAAATCTAAAAAAAAAGGTCTTCAAACAAAAAATAAATAAATAAAATACAAAGAACCAAGGCTATTAAAATGAGGAACAGATACGGGACCTGGTATAAGTTCTGGGTCATTAAAATTCAGAAACTAAACAGTTGCAATTTATGCATAGACTATTAACAGCCAAACCGTTTGTCTGTCATTCTCTTTGTCACTACTAGAAGAACTCACCTGTCTTGTATCATGTTCCCAAAGACCTGATTCTGTTTTCTAAGATGGTAGTTGATTGGCCTAATTCTGTTTAGATGCTCCTAAAAAGATCAGTGGCTCTAGGCCCTGGCTGCACATGACAATCACCTGGTAAGCTTTACAAACATAAAAGCCCAGTCCCTACTATGAACCAATGAAATACAAATAACCAGGCGCTTGCTATTCAACCTGGGTCCCTAAGGTAGTAACACCAGCATCACCTAGTAGCCTGTGAGAAATGTGGACTCCCAGGTCCAACCCCAGACCTACTAAGGAAGAATCTGTGTCTTGAGAGATGCTCCCAGGTGATTTATATGCATATTGAAGTTTGAGAAATGCTGCTGTAGGGCCAGGGGTCAGAAAACATTTTGTTCTGAGAACACAGACATGGATTTGGATCCCCCTATAGTTTAGGAGGCCAATTTACCAGTGAAGAAACTAAGGGTCAAGATATTACATTTCTTACTTAAGAGAGAGTAGTAGAATGGGAACTAGAATCCAGAGTCCACCTTCATGCTTTCCATGATTGTATTCTCCCTCTTTTTAACATATTATGTCTCTCAAGGGAATATGCATTACAACTGCACTTTAAACAATGAAGAGCTAATACTGTATTAGCAAGAATAGTTTCGCTTATTTAGTACCGAGTATGTGCCAGATGCTGGACTGAGCTTTCAACGTATGTGAACTCACTTAATAATCTCACGTCAGTGTTATGTGAAGTTGCTATCATTATCCTCATTTTGCATTTGAGGAATCTGAGGATTTTGCCCAAGTGACATAACTAATAAGTGTTACAGTTAGGACTGCTGAACTGTAAGGAAATGTGCACCTAACACACTGCATTAGCTTTACATTGGTGTGTAAGGAGTAAACACCCATGTGTACCATGCTTCTCAATCATGGGTGAAAATCAAAATCACCAATCGTGCTTCTTTTTAAAATTTATTGATTGATTTTGGTGAGAGAGAGAAAAGGGGGTGAGAGAAAGAAACATCAATTTGTCGTCCCACTTATTTATGCATTTGTTTGTTGATTCCTGTGTATGCCCTGACCGGGGATGGAACCTTGGCATATCAGGACCACACACCAATGGACCTACAAGGCCAGGGCATCTGTGGTGCTTCTTACAGACACAGACACTTGGGTATGACTCCTGGTCGGGGAGGAGGGATTGATTCAATAGGTCTGTATTAAGGCCTAGGCCTCTATATTTTAATTGGACTTCATTGGTGCTTCTGGTGCCCAATGAAGTCTGACAAGCATGGTATCAGCATGAGTCTTTGTTGTGTATTGGTTTAATGTTATTTCATATTCACTTGTTTATGACTGAGGTGAAGTTGTTTTAATCCACATGTTTATGACAATGACAAAAAGGAGTTGCTTTCATGTAAGTACGAAGTAAGTGGTTATGTCAGGATGTCATCATTCCAGATCCATCATTGATGGATAAGCCCCTGAGTGGCCGAGCTGATGATGCGTGCTGCTGGGGGCTCCTCGTTAAGAACACCTGGAGGAGCAACTGTGGCAAGGGGACATTTAGACACGAAGTGTTGAAAGCTTTTATTTGAGAGTTTTGGTTTGGATGAGATGACTCTTCACTAACTTAAAAACATTCCAAAGACCCTTGGGTCGTTAACTACTATGTTGAAGAGGCAACTCCTCATAGACAGAGGTGAGAAACCTTGGAGAAACCCAGTGAAAAGGTCAGCCCCAACATGCTCTAGCAACAGCGGACTTCTGTTTTTGGCTCTGGCAGCTACATACGAGCTTTCGGTGGGTTGTGGTCTCGGGAGTGAAATCCTCATATAAAAAGGTACTCCTCTGTTATTTTGGACTTTATTCCTTCAACTCCCATTGCCTGTCACTTGTTTGGAGTATATCTCTTTATTTGGCTTATTAGGAGATATTATACTTTATGCTATCAGCTTATGAATTTATTATCATTGCCATAGTAAACCCATGCTAACTAAATTGCTGGCAAAGACAGAATCAGCTTTTGGAGCATAATTTTGCTGCCTCCTCCAAACAAAAACAAGTAGACTTTGTTTTCATTTCAAGTGTTGAAAAGGTAGAATCTAAACCAGGGGTGTCAAACTCATTTTCACTGGGGGCCATATCAGCCTCGAGGTTGCCTTCAAAGGGCCAAATGTAACTTTAGGACTGTGCAAATGTAACTACTCTTTAACTAGGGGCAAGGAGCTCTGTACTGCCGCCGGGTAGAAATAAGGTGCCAGGGTGGATAAAACGAGGAGGGCTGGATTCATCCTGTGGGCCTTGTGTTTGCCACCTGTGGTCTAAACTGTAATCCCAAAACACAAAGAGAAAGTCCCCCATGTTTCAAAACATTCAAAAGCATCTTTACATTAATCTAGCTCTGCAGAGGCCCTAATACTCTACCTAAACTTACCCCCTAGGAGGGATGGAGAGAAGGGACTAGATCCTGCTCCCCTGTTATCCGCTGATTGAATACAGCCTTGTTACGGACAGGTTGTTTGGAACCACGAAGTTACCATCTGCTTGCTTAGGCCCCGGCATGTGCCTGGCTCATGGTGTGACCCTCACCATGGCCCGCCATCTGGACCGTGGGGCACTGCACAGACTGGCCAGCTGCTCTGATGGCCTCTGAAGCAGGCTATTTTCTTCAGATCAAAAACCACAGAGTCCCATCTTCTATTCCTTTTCCAACAGCTCACAAACCTGACTTCTGTAAATAAACACTCTCACTACCACGCAGTGCCCTCGTTTTTGTATTTCCAACAACTAGTATGGTCTGTTACAACTTTGCAGTCTACTTATTACTGCTCCAGCACCTTCCAAAGTTCCCTTCTGACCATTGGGAGTTATAGTAACTAACCCTTCTGCAACTGGCTCTGAGCTAATATTCTTGATTTCTCTTCATTATTGAATAGTCTTCTCCCAGATCTTCTCTTGCTGTCCTGAGGACATTAAGCTTCATTTTCACTCCCCTCCCCATGGCTTTTTCTTATGGCACGGAGCCTGCAAACCACTGGGCATTCACTCCCCACTAACTGTTCCACAGCACCAAACTGTGTGCTGGGAAATTGATAGAGCAGTTGGTTAAAAACTCTTCAATCAATCTGGCTGTTTAGAACTACAGACTGCCTTTGGCAGCAGCATTCTTAAGCATCTTGCTTGGCTGGTATTTTTAATTAACACAGCTAAATGCCTTGTAGTATTATTAGTCCAGTCCAGCAGGACAAAATTAACAGAAAGACAAAGGCAGAGATGTTGACAGGTCTGAGAACCAACTTGAGAGAGCTAGGTCTTAATCTTATTGCTAAGTTATAATTGAGTTTCCTTAAATCCTTTAAAAGGATTCTCCCTTTCAGCCCTTGAGGTTGAATTCGCTCACCTTTGGCATCAGGGTTCACTAGAGTGGTCCAGGCTCTGCGGATTTTGAAAGTGAGGGACTAGAATTAACTAATGCCAAACACCTCACAATCTGAAATAGTTGTTAACATTCAACACCTACTCACTTGACTATAAATAATAGAACTTTAGACTGGCATTGCATCATTCATGGATAAACTTGTTTCACTCTCCAACCAACGCTGGAGATAAACATTATTACCCCCATTTTTAGATAGGGAAACTGAGACTCAAAAGCTTTCAGTGAACTCTTCAGGAGATCAAGATTTCAGAGTAAATAAGGAGTAGGGTTTAACTCGGCCCTTCTAATGTCAAGTGACCTGTAATGACATCATGATCACATTAAATCTGATTTGGTGAAGATTCTAACCAATGAGCAAATTGCCAGTTTGTATTTTGGGAAGTGCTTCCTAACTAATGGGAAGGAGACAACTCTCAGCATAGCACATGTGATCAATTCACTCAAGACAGGACATGCAAGAGACATGTCATTGCCAGAGCCTAATTTCAGCTTACACTAACAGCAACTTGGGAGCTGGAGCTCTTTTCACTCCCTCTGGGTGAGAATTAGCTTGGCCTGGGATTCAACTGGCCTAAGAGGGTATGTTGTTATTTTTCAAATCACAAAATAGAAAAAAAGAGACAAGGTTCTGGACTGGGGGTGGGAGAGTTCTCTGTAACCAGTGTTCGAGTTACAAATGCAGTGTGCAGGTCGGTTTGCCTATTTCTTCCCAGGCGTGTAAGGCATGCCGTATAGTCAGTGTTGGTAAAATGTTCTCGTGTGATGTTATAATTAGAAAGTAGAACCTTAGTTAACCAGAGCTCAATTAACTAGATCATTTGTTTAGCTGATTATTATTTTTTCTGAAGTATTCTCATCAAGAGAATGAGACAAATGTCAAGATAACAAGCTGACAAGGTAGTTAAAGACAAAATAAAATGTTCCCAGTATCGGCTTGGGTCCTGCAGTTGGCTCAGGTATAGCTTCACACCCTGCACCTGAGTCAACTGTGTGGTCGTGGACACGCACCCATCGACAGTGTGGAGTCCCCACTCCCATCTGGGGCTGGTCAAGGGAGGCAGGTGTGGGTGGGCCGATGTCTAGGTACTGCCACCCAGATACTGTCACGTAAACTCTTAGTGCTTCAGTTTGCTCATCTATAAAATGAGGATATAATTGCTAATTTCAAAGGCCAATTTTATTTTTTAAAGATTTCATTTATTTATTTTTAGAGAGGGGAAAGGAGGGAGAGAAACATCAATGTGTGGTTGTCTCACATGCACCCTGTACAGGGGACCAGGCCTGCAACCCAGGCATGTGTCCTGACTGGAAACCAAACCAGTGACCCTTTGGTTCAAAGGCTGGCATTCAGTCCACTGAGCTATACCAGTCAGGGCTCAAAGGCTAATTTTAAAGAGTAATTATAATAACTTCAAAATTTTGGTAAGCTTTGAAGTACGGTGCATTTAGTAATGATTGATATTGAGTACATACTATATACCAACCATATACATATTTAAGTATGCATATTTACATATTCTGAAATACATATTTATATATACCTAAATAACTTCCACATGTTAATTTTTGGCTATTAATTCATTTCATGTCCACAACAACAGCATGTAGTAGAGAAAATTATCCATTCTAAATATGAGGAAATAAGCAAAGACTTTATACGCTCATAGGAATTATTATTATTCATTCAAAAATATTTATTAAGCACATACTTTGAGTCAAGTATGTACTTCTCTTCTTTTATCTTTTTTTTAAACTCTCCTTTCCTTCCTCCTCTTCCCACTACTCCTTCTTCAGGCAATAGAGTAAGAATGCTAGACACAGAGGCAAAAAATCTGTGCCAAATCCTGCTGTTGTATAGTCTTGAGCAACTGACTTTGTCTCCCTCTATCTCTTTTCTGCCAATTTCATAGGCTGGTTGAAATAATGAGAGATTACTTTCTAATTTAACAAGCTTATACAAAAGTAAGGCTAATGTCTTAGCCGTTGCTGCTACAACTAGTTCTAGACAACTTCTAAGATCCTCTCATTCCTGACTTCCTAAGAGTCCATGATTCTTTATCCCCAAGACAGCACAGAACTGATGCATAGGGTGTTGACTCAGGACCATCTCCAAAAATCGGGTCAGGTCAGCAGATTGGAGTGCAGCCTTTAGTGAACCAGAAAATGAAAACTGCTAAGTCTTGCTGTGTGTGTATGTTTTTATCCTGCATTGAGTAAGTGCTAATCTGCCTGGGAACCTGATAGGGTAGGACAGGGGGAAGACTACTGAAATGAAAAGGTCTGTAAGAATTTGTATGTAAGAATGAAAAAGGTATGATAGCAATTTGTCACATCCTATCAACTGAATTGTGTTATGTATACTCACCAGGAGAAGAAATTGAGACTGTCTGCTCTGAAAGGGCAGAGAACAAGTATATTAAACTTGCCCTGTGAAGTGTTCATCTGTTCATGTGGTTGCTGAGTAAATGCTTATTGATGATGAACATGAAGCAATTAGGAACTGAGAGATTAGTGATAAGCCTTGAAAACATTGGTCTGAAAATCTTTGGCCACAATTCTAGCCAACTTAACAGATGCGAGAAAAGCTCTGGTGATTTTCATTTACTTTAGTCACTTAGTAAGTTTTGGTCTTGTGACAGGCACTGGGCTAAGCTCTGGTGCTACAGCAGTGACTATTGTTCTGAGAAGCTTTGTTATCTGCCATATGAGTTGCCCAGGATGTAATTACATATGAGGGCTCTTATGGGAAAGATCAGAAATGCCCCAACAATAGTGAGGATTTGGAAGTTCACTGGTTGATAGAAGTTTACTGTGACAGAACAAGAAGAGAAGCCCAAAGTGAGTCTAGCAGACTTCCTGGGCTGGTGGTTAAGTGGAAGAATGTTCAGCAGAAGGGTTGTTAGCTGGCTACAGGTCTCTAACCATTTGAGCACTTGAGTCCCATCAGTTGGAGAAATGTGGGAAGCAGTCTTATTGAATCAGGAAAATTCTCCATGTGTGTTTGTGTGTATGAGAGCAAAGAGGGATTAAGACTTTGTCCCCAGACTAATATTCATTACATACAATAATGAAGAATGTTAATTAATAAGTCAAACAGAAAGTGTTCAATGCACAGATCATCTTGAAATATGTTGTCCATGTTCACAGAGCTCCATGGAGACTGTAGTACGCCAGTGCGTTCTGCGAATCGTGAATCGCCAATGATGAGACAGTCCTGTTGTGATGGGTGGGGCCAGGGCTAGCTCAAGTAGATGCATGTTAGCATTAGAACCAGCGACCACTGGCACGATTCCTACAGGAAATATAAAGGCCGAGAGAATTCTGCAAGCATTTGAGGGTGTTATTTGCATATGTCTCTATCATCTGGAAGACTACAATAGATTGTCAATACTGCCTTAAGCCTTTCAAATTCCTAGACTAGGACATTGTATCATAATTCCTATTTTTGTATCATGAATCAGACTTTGACACCTACACTTATAAAATTCCATTTAGTTGCCATGATGGATTTGGTAGCCATCAGCAAGAGACTATTACGGGTTCAGTGTGCACATGCCTACGTGTGTATGTTCTCTTTTCAGAAGGCAGATCAGTAGCACTGTTACCTGCTATTGTGTGAAAGGTAAACGCCACCTTGCAGTCACCTATAGCATCCCAAATTGTTACCGACATTAGTAAATGTGAAACTATGGCTATATGTGTTTTATCAAATAGACATGGTCCTGCTATTAACTTTTAATAGCAGGGTAAGAGCAGCAGCTTATCTAATGAAACATAACAGCTTTAAAACAAAGAACCCCAAATAATTCGATTCCACAGAGAAGCCAAGAGCAGGAAAGCAGGGTAGCCCCTCCAAGCTCCCACATTTCCTGCAGCACTGGTTCTGAAGACTTTGTTGGCTGCATCTCTATCTCTGTAGCAGCGTGCGGGACTTGAAAATTAGTATGACTATCTTTTCCTCTGCACTCCTTAGGTCTCTGAGGATGCATTTGAAATGGCTGATTGTAGCATCCTATTGGATACATTAATTTCCTAGTGTGTGATGCTTCAACTCAGAAATGGATCACAACATATGCAAATCTACTAAGCTGAAGAAGCTGAGGTTTTGTTGTCATTGTTGTTGTTGTTGTTGTTGTTGTTGTTTGGTGGAAGAGGAAGGATTTTTCCATTCTTCTTAGTTAGGAGATATAGGAAGCAATCACATTCTCAGCCCAACAGGAGATTTTTTTATTTTGCATATTGCTATGCCAGTTCTAAATGTGCAGTTGCAAAATGGCATCTTGGCTTATAAGGCATAGCAGTTTGATTGGGTGGGTTATAAAGTCCTTTATTTATGCACCCATTTGTACACAGTCTTCATCACTACAGCATCTGGGAGTCTGGCATTACTTAAAAAACACAATTAAATTTGAATACCTCATACTGGAACCTTATTACAAACTTGTTATTTCCCTTTCCTTAATTTCATGCCATTACTCCTAATTATAGTTTTCTATCATAAACACTTCTTCAATTATTTTTTCCCTTGGGGAATTTACAACCAGAGATGAAACCTTTCTTTCTTCCTCCTACCCCTATTTTAGTCTCCTGAAGAGTGGCAGTGGGGGCCATGCAGCCCGTACTTTCTATTTCTAGAACTTTCTGTGAGAAGGATTCCTTAAAGAACAAGGGTCCTGCTCAGATGAATGTAATTTATCTGTCAGTAAATGCAGGATCAAAAGCAAATGAAGCTGGCAGTCAGCTTGGCTTTTACTCCTTGCTGGGGTCCAAGTAAAGTTGCTCATTTTCTCTAAGACTTTGTTTTTCCTTATTTGTAAAATATGCATACGAATTTGTTCTACCTATTTCTCAGAAATGTATTGAGCTAACAAACTCAGCAGAATGTTTTTAAACCATGGGGTCTTGCCCTGGCTAGTGTAGCTCAGTGGATAGAGCATGGGCCTGCAAACCAAAGGATCGTGGTTCAATTCCCAGCCAGGGCACATGCCTGGGTTGCAGGACAGTTCCCAGCAACAGTTCCCAGCAGGGGACACACGAGAGGCAACTATACATTGATATTTCTCTCCATCTCTCCTTCCCTTCCCTTCTAAAGATAAATAAAAAAATAAAATAAAATAAACCATGGGGTCTTATTTAAATGTTAGGAAATAGGGCTGCGTAGCTAATGGTTATGGAGCTCTTCCTATGTGTCAGGCACTATGCTAAGGAGTTCATACGTATTCTTTTATTTTATCCTTCCAGCAACTCTTGAGATATCATTTTTAAGTTCTATTTACAGATGAGCAAAATGAAACACAGAGAGGCAAATAATCTACCAAAGGTAAAAATGAACAAACAAACACTAGGAAGAGGCAGGATTGGAATTTAAATGCAGGTGTTCTGACTCCATACTCTAACTCACAGTAGCAGAATTGGGAAGCAGATTGAAAATATCCACCATCTGTATTTGTGAGACAAAGCCTCATGAGAGTCTCAAAGGTGGTCAAGGTAGGAATATTATCTACACTTGGGTGATTAGAATTGTGATCTTAAACTCAACCTTTAAGAGTGGTCTGGGTTTGGAAATACCGAATTGGTATTGTGATGGTTAATTTTATGTATTAAGCTGAGTGGCCATGCTGCCATTGTTTAAAACATTGTTTCTGAGTGTATCAGTGAGGGTGTTTCTGGATGAGATAAGCATTTGAATTGGTAGACTCAGTAAACTGCCCTCCCAATGTGGTCGGGCATCGCCTAATCAACAGAGAGTCTGAATAGAACAAAAGGTTTAGGAAAGGGTATTTACCCCCCTTTTTCCTGTCTCACTGATTGCTTTGGGATAGCTCCTCTTCTCCTGCCCTTCCACCAGAATTTATATCATAGGTGCCTCCGGTTCTCAAACCTTCAGACCCAGACTGAGTTATATCACCAGTTTACCTGGGTCTCCAGCTTACAGATGGCAGATCATGGCACTTCTCAGCCTCCGAAATGACATGAGCTAATTTCTCATTCTATCTGTCTATTCTGTTTATCTGTCTACCCATCCATCTATCCTATTGGCTCTGTTTCTCTAGAGAATCCTGACTAATATGGGTATAAATAAAATGAGCAAGGCCTCTACCATCGGGAGAAATCAGGGGTCTGTAAATGATTCGATTTTGCTAAAATGCAGGCTGTGCGAAGGGGTTTCATGGGGAAGTAAGGCAGGCTGGACTTTACTGCAGAGAGCTTTGAAGACAGGTTAGAGTGGATTTTTTTCACTCAAATATATCATGATCGATTTTTGAATGCATTTTCTCAAAAATTAATATAAGAAAAAGAGGAGTAGAAAGAAGAGGAGGAAGAAGAAAAGAAGGTGAAGAAGGGGTGGAGGGTGAAGAAAAGGAAGGGGAAGAGGAAGGTGGAGGGGGAGAAAGAAAGCAACAGCAATAAAAACAAAGCAAAATCCGGCACAGACAAGGCCTGTTCTGATGGAGTTCCTATATCCTTCCACACCCCACCCCTGTCCTCTACCTGGATCCTCACACTCTCACACGCACGGATACAGGGAAACTCATGTCTACGTACCCAAACCTAACGCCGTGACCTAGATACCAAACTCCATGTTGCTGGTTGTTTTGCGCTGAGGATGGAGCCTCAGGTGAGATGGCACTTTCGTTTGAGAGAAGTCATTACCTGCGCATATTTATGAGGCAATGGCAGCCCCTGAACGTTTGTTTAGAGGACTTAAATGGCTTTACCTAATGAAGTATTAGGATTTTAAGTTTTCTTTCTATGAACAAAGAAAACATAAGTCATGTTTTGGAGGGTGAAGTCGGGCTTCAGCCACGTGGTGAGACGCTATGGCTTATCACTAAAGAGGGATAACGGGTTGTTTGGTTTTAAGGTGTTTTCTAATTGGTTCTATCATTCTGCTTAGCTGCCCCTCAGTCTTCCATTAAACTCTGTTTAGACAACTTATGTAACTAATAGGGAGAAAAAAACATAGTCTGGGAGAAGGCAGTCTGCTTAAGTTTCAGAGCAAAGTGGCCAAGAGAGAGTGTGGAGCCGCTCTGATTGTGGCAGCAGGGCAGTCAGATCGGAGTCAGAACTGAGCTGTGAGCTGGAACCAGCCTCGGGGCAGTAAACAAGCTCCACCCTCCCCCACTCCGGGACTTCTCAAACACTGGGCGAGGCACTGAACTTCTCAGTGTTGTGAGATTGGGGGCTGGAGTTCTTTTATTTAAACCTAAAGCAAGGTGGTCTCGAAACGGTGGAGGATTCGGAGATGCGTCGGCAACGCAAATAACACCTGGGAATATCTACAGTCTTTGCTGTATTACTTATTTACTTTTAAAAATATAATGGAGGATTAATAGCTTCCCTTAGCATCATAGGTGTTCTGACTGTTGACTCTTGACTATTGATGACAGCACTTTTTTTCCAAATATCTCCAGCATCTCACTCTAAGTCAAAGAGGAGGTGAGGGTCTGGGTTACTGGCCAAAGGCAAGAAGCATTCTGTTTTCACTTACTATTGAAAAATGCTTTGACCTAAAACTATTTAATGTCTTTCACCTTTTGCTGATTTTCTTGCGCTATTTGGGTAATTTTTATTGGAGATTTTATCCCTTTGGATAATTCTATTGCACTAGTAATTGTGCCATTTTCAGGAGTAGGAGACACATTTATGATTTGGAAATGTTACTCTGAAATCCTAATTGGACAGCAGAGTGTGGGAGAAAACGTGTTCCTTTTCCCTGGCTTGTTTTCAGTAAAAAGCCCACATCAAAAGATGCCACACAGGAGATGCTTAGCACAGACAGGACAATCTAATTGCACACAAAATACAATATTTACTTGTTGATTTATTCCTTTTTAATGTCCTTTAGCTAGTCTTCACATCTTTGTAAAAGAGCTAATTATTTGGTAAGTGCAGGGCTTAAATAGTCACTGAAATTCATAGCAATTAGAATTAATTTGCTTTTCAGGAGAGTTGTTTTTATTCTTATAGTTTTCTGAAGACTAATCATTTGCCCTTAGGCTCACAGAGAAGATAAGCCCAAGGGGAAGTGTGACTTGGAAATAGCAATTGCTGAGTCACGGGGTTCATTTGAGTTCAACACTGGGGACCTAAAAACACACTATAAAAACCTAAAAACACTGGGGGACTGAAAAACACACAAATACTTAGGGCTTGCTCAAAGTATTATAGTAACAAACAATTTAGGAGCCTTAAACTCATCACTCCCAGGGTTTGCACTACGATACTGTGTCCCTATAATAAGCCATTAGTGTCAACCAGGATACCTGGCCAAAATGTGCCTGATTTTTCCTATATTAGTGAAGATCAACACCTGTCTCTCAAACCTCCCAGTTAAGGGGAAGGATTTCCTGTCCTTTGTCTTTCCCGTATTAATCTATCACAGTAGTATTTTTGTGTTATGAAGTTACTTTCCAGTGCATCTTCTTCAAATGGTCATTCAGTCTAGGAAGTAGTTTCCTAATCTCATTCTGCTATCTCAGAGCTTTTTATAATCCAGTAAACTGGAAATTCAAATGTCATCTTTCATGTATTAAAATAGCAGCTTCCATTACAAGGGACTTATTCAGTACTAGACAATGCTTATGTATTGTCTCATTTAACCCTATGAAATACATTAAGTCCTCACTTAACGTCATTACATTAATAAGTTCTACGATCTTAAGTGAAATGACTAATAATGAAACCAATTTTACCATAGGCTAATTGATATAAACAAGAGTTAAATTTCTATACGTCTCATTAATGTTATAATGAAGCATATTATTCCAGGACCTCCTGTAGGCAATATTGCTGTTGTTACTTTGCAGATAATGTTGAAGTGCTAGAGAAGTTAAGTAACTGAACCAAAGGTTACTTAGTAAGAATCAAGGGTACGATTAAAACTCAGGCTGTAAGATCAGTCTAAGGGCTTAACATTTTTTTTTTCTTCTGCAACTTGTCTGTGTGTCTATCAGTTTTTGTTAGTTTTTCTTGTTTGTTCACTCATTGCTTTCGGTTTTATATCTCACATGTGAGTGAAATCATATGGTGCTTAACTTTTTCTGTCTGACTTATTTTGGTTAGCACAATATTCTCAAGATCCATCCCTGTTGTTGGAAATGGCAGCAGTTTATCTTTCCTATGGCTGAGCAGTGTTCCTCCCTGTCATTAGCCTGTCCCACCTCTTCGAATGGGTCAGGATCTATACTTCCCTATCACATACTTGGTTTGTATGCACATTTAAGCCTCTGCTCATTATCTACCGCTCACCCAAACTGTCTCTCTTTATTGTCTATCCAAACCCTTCTCTCAAAGACTGTGTTAGTTTCCTACTGCTGCTGTAATAAGTTACCATAAACTTCATGGCTTATGTCAACACAAATTTACTAATTTACACTTCCAGAAGTCAGGAGTCCAAAAATGTGTCTTAAAGGCTAAAATCTAGGTGTGAGCAGGATTGCACAGATTCTGGGGGCTCTGGGAGGAGGGGGAAATCTCTTCTGTGCCCTTCCATCTGCCTGCATTTCTTGGCTTCAGGCCTCTTGACCCTGTCTCCATCCTTACACCTCCCCTGACTCCTGTATTTATGCCTCCCTCTCTTATGAGTACTCATGTTAACATATTGGGCCCACCCAGGTAATCCAGGATAATTTTCTCACTTCAAGATCCTGAATCACAATAAAAAAAATCCATTTTGCCATGTAAAGTGATATAGTCACAGATTCCAGGGATTAAAGCATAGACAGCTTTGCCAGATCGTAAATCTGCCTGTCAAGAAGACCAATTCCAATCTCATCTCCAGTCTCAAGGTTCCCCTAAAAGGCCCACTGGCAGGCTGTTCCATGCTGTATCTATTGCTAGTATCCTCTTAGCTTTGAAAAAATTGCCTTCCACTCAGTTGTATGATTTTGGAAATTAGGCTCTATTTATTATGAACTCCAGAGGTCTCAGCTGCAATCTTAGAGATTATCCAAGAGTAGCAAATGGATTTCATCTCAAATGTCACATCCATGCAGCTGGTACAAAAAGCTCAAGCTTGTGTGTTAGGAAGGATTTTGAGGCTCTTGTTTGAAAACAAAGAAGGCTGTGATCAACTAGAATGTTTGTCGTGAAGGCAGGAAGTGAAGGTGCAGTTTAGAGGCTGCATCCTGACCACTTGTGTTCTCCTCCCTCATCTCTCCCATCTTCATCACGAGGAAAGGCTGTTGGAAAAAGGCAACTGACTTTACAGAGTCGATGAACATGCTCTAGAAACTGGAGTTCTGATGGTGTCAGGAACCAGCTACACTCCAGGTCTCTGCCCAAAGAGGATCTGCTATGTGTCTGGCACAGTTCTGGTATGTTATCTAACTTAGGTTCTTTGACCCTCATAATGACCTTATAAATACACGATCAGAGTGAAAACTAGGGTTCCAAGAGTTTAAGAAACACGTTCAAATGTCAGGTGCAAGAATTTGAGACAAAAATCCCAGGTCTATATAATTGCAAATCCAATTCCGTTCACTGTAAAAAACTCAAGATGTAAATGACTTACTCAAGGTCAAATGGGACTAGAAACAGAGTAGGGATTAAAATTATAGTAACTACATTTCCCCCAAAAACAAGGACACAGAGATGAGCACATGTCAGAATGCTGAGACTTTTATAAGAAACCCAAGATGTATAGTTACTGCAACCTGTTATAGACACATAAGGCAGGGTTTTCTGTTTGTCTGATGACATTCAGTGATCCCAGGGTATTACTTATTTTCCCTGAATGAAAAACTGGCTGATTTTTGACTGTAAGGACTGCCTTTCTTTTACTGACACTAGGGTATTTGCCTTTGGATTTCTTTAATATTTTTCTATAAATCAGACCTTCCTATTTGTTACCTCTTTCCCTGCCTATATTACTCTGAATCGATGAACATGCTCTAGAAACTGGAGTTCTGATGGTGTCAGGAACCAGCTGCACTCCAGGTCTCTGCCCAAAGGCCCCTGTGCTGAAGAAGTATTCCCCTTGAGCCAACAATTTCCAAGCAATGGATCATGTCTTACTTAAATTCCTCCAGTGCTCCCCATATCTTCCTAGGGAAAAGTCACATTCTTCTTGGCCACTGGGCCTTATATTGACTTACAGGCGATTGCACCACTAACCCCATTTCCCACTGCTCTCCCCTCCCTCAGCCCCATCAGCCCCCTCAGCACCCAGGTACTCGCAGCCCTGCCTGGCAGCTTTTCAGTTGCTTTCAGTTTTCTTGTCTAGTGCCTGGGTTTCTATTATGCCCTGAATTCTACCCCCTAGGTTGGACTACCCTCCTGCCTTACCCAACATAGCTGCTTGAGTGAGTTTTCCAAGTGCAAATCTGATCATCGCATTTTCCTGCTCAAAATCCTTTAATGGCTTCCTTTCAACCAGATTGGTGGTTTTGAAACCTGAGGATATCAAGGTTGTAGAGATGTATCTCTGAGTCTCATCACCTACTTTATCCCTTAACCAAGGTTCTAATTCAGAAGGTGTGAGATGAGGCCAATAGTAATAATTTCCAAAGTTCAAAGTTATTCCAGTGATGAGCCAGGCCTACAGAATATGCCCAAGAATATGTTCCTTATTGGCACACGTATGAGCCCTCTGGGTTGGCCTCGTTAGATTCACACTTCATCACAATCTGTAGTAAACCTGACCCCCCCCCATTCCTACCCAGTCCCAACCCCAGTGTTGTTAGATTTTGGCTACCCTGCCTTACTTGTGGTTCCCTGCACATAACATGCTCTGCACTATCTCCATGCTTTTAAACACGGCATCCTTTTCTCCCAATGAGGACCAGGTTACTTCTGTAAAAGTAGTCTTCTAAATCTAGCTCAGGTATTAAGTCCCTGATGGCTTCTCAATCCTCTCAGACTGAGTTGATCAACCCTCCTCTGGGTCAGTTGATTACTGTATTTTGTTTATTTCATATGCAGTGCTTTATAAAGTAGACAATATATTTGTTTTATGCATTAAAGAGTAGGTTTCTCATGTCACAGCAAAACTAGCATTGTGCTAGAGATACAGCTCCTTTTTTATGTATGTAACTGACAAAGTGTTTTTATTCTTACTGTACTACTTATGACCCTTATAACAGCTATATGAAGCAGATTGGTCAAATATCATCCTTTCTTTAGAGATGAGAGAAATGAGATTCACAGAAGCTGGCTTGCCCCATATCACAAAGGAAATGATGAGAATTCTGATTTCTCCTTCCAACAATATACGTGTGAAATATGGTACACCGTCTCACAATGTACCAGATAATGTCTCAAGGTATGCATATTATATGGTGTGCCATATAACAGTTCAAATTACTAAAGGAGTCACATAAGTAAATATAATATATAGGATATTAAATCTCTATTAAGCAATGTAATTAACTATACTGTAAGAAGGCATAATTATATTTTATCACTAATTATATCCATTAAAAAGAAAATACCAAACTAATCTGTTTGTAAAAACTAAAATGAGAGAATAGGTTTCCAAATTTTCCAATCTTCAACTATTGCCTCTTTTGCATTTTGATCCTGAGGATGATTAGAATGTCCTAATTTGCATTTTGGTAAGCAGATTTTCAGCAGGGTTCCCCTGAGGCTAAGCAAAGGCAGACAGGTACAAGAGAGGCTACATCCAGGGGAGCATCAGGCACCAAGGAACTGATCTAAATTCTCTTTTGCACAACCATTCTTCAGTTTATTAAACAACTGTTTGGAGACATAATTTATTAATAAAATATCATGAATTTATTTTATTTCTTCTGACTGGTATTCAGAACCAGAAACAAGTAGGACCAGATATAATTCTTTGGGGTGTATAATAAAATTTTCATTTAATAGCGCTTCCTCAATTCAAATCTAAAGATTCAGACTTTCATTTCAGAGGAATATAGCTATTGATATCACAGGGAAAAGCTGCATGGGCCCCAGCACATAAAGCTATAATTTTTTGAATTGATAACACTTCATAAATGGAGAGAAAGAAACCCTACTCTTCTTACTAATGTTTTCCTAATAAAGCACCTTTGGGAAACCTTGGACTTTATCAGGAAAGGATCCCTGGTAAGCAGAATAACTAACTGAAATCCTTAATATTATGTATTAATTAGGATTCTTCTATCCTCACCAAGGAAAATCCTCTTTCAAAACACACACACACACACACACACACACACACACACACGAAAGAAATGTATCACCTCCTGTAATTGAAATACAGGAGATAGTGTGGACTCCAAAATGATGTTATCAGTGGACCAATAGAATCATTAAAACCCTAGGTTTTCCTATATTTTTATTCTTCCATCTTTGGGAGGGTTTTCCTCCATATCCACAGTACTTGTAGAGTTACATTCAGAGAGGATGACATCCAAGTGAAGGACTTGGGACAGTCTTTTTGTAGCTCTCTTGGGGAGACTTTCCCCAGACTAACTCCCGTTTCAGTGAGTTTTGTTCATGAAGCTTCATCGGTCTCCAGTGGATCAGATGAACATCCTCCTGCATGGGCCAATCCCTGGCTAGGGTATAACGGGTGTTGGGGTTAATTAAAAATTTATCAAATGCCACACTTCAGTTTTTCTGTCTACCAGAGTGGCATAATTTGTACTGAGAGCAAGATGGGGCAGTTAGGAAGGACCAAGTCTATCCTAGACCTGAAAGTAGCTAAGTAGGGTATCAGAATACCTAGGGCCCTAAAAATCATGGTTAGAAGCACATAATCTTGTAGTAGTTTCCAAAAGTAGGTCGAATCCAAGTGGGTGAAACATAAATTCACCTTGTCGGTGGCCACTGTCTTCCTGAAGAATGTGCCTTTGTTAGCAGTATAATGTAAGGCCATTTTGATATCCTAAAGTGTGAGAAGCTGTTAGTACTTTACTGTCTTTGGGGTAAGGGATTCAGCACTTTCAAACCATTGAATCTTTAGGGAATAAGAAGCAGTGTTAAAATATCCCTTTATTTGATTTCTCAACTCTTTGTTTTTTGTATAAAGTCCTACTCATCTAGAGGAAACCCAGTATCCTTAGTTCAACTGTAGAACAAGATGAGGGGTCTTTAATCAGATTAATGCAGACAAAAGCTCCATTTAGTACCAATAGGAAGAGAAGTTGAGTAATTAGTCTCCCAAGACCACCCACCACAAATACACAATGGACAAAAGAACTGAAGCCACCCATGCTTTCTACTCAACTGACAGTGATGAGTGGATACAGATGTGGAAAAAATGTAATCAAGGAAAAATGTTCAGGTTAGGAGGGCTGACAGATAAACTAACTCTATGCGTAATGCTGGCCACATAAATATAAAAAAATAAGCTCATGAGCCACACGGTCATTTTCAACGAAAGTTGCTTTAATCAGGAAAAAAACTTCTAGGCAAAGTAAATGAGTTTTAGCGAGGTTGTAGGACAACAATATCATTATGTAAATATATTTCTTTCTTTTTTTAAAAAAAATTATTTGTTTATTTTTAGAGAGAGGGGAAGGGAGGTAGAAAGAGAGAGTAAAAAACATCAATGCGTGGTTGCCCCCACACACCCACTACTGGGGACCTGACTGCTACCCAGAACTGTGCCCTGACTGGTTATCGAACTGGCAACCCTTTGGTTCACAGGCTGGCACTCAATCCACTGACCCACACCAGTCAAGGCTAAAAATATTTATTTCTATATACTAGCAAAGAACATTTGGAAATTGAAATTTAAAAGTGTCATATAACATATATTTATATATTTGGTGCTAATAATTTATAATAGTACTGAAAATATGAAATACTTAGGATAAATCTAACAAAAGATGTGCAGAACATGTATTCTGAAAATTGCAAAAATTTGGATAGAGAAATTAAATTACTTAAATAAAAGAACATATTTATACATTGTTCTCAGACGGATTCAATATTGTTAAAGATGGCAAATTTCCCCTAATCAATCTATAGATTCAATGCAATACCAATAAAAATCTGAGTAGGTGCTTTTGTAGAAATTGATGAGCTGATCCTAAAGTTCAAATGGAAATTCAAAAGATGCAAAACAGATGACTTGGCAGGAGAAGAACAAAGTTAAAAAGCTTGTACAACCAGACTTCAAAGCTTTCTATAAAGTTGTAGTAGTCAAGGTAGTGTGATATTGGCATTAAATCAATGAAAGAGAATGGAGTTCAGAAAAACACATATAAGGTCAGTTGTATTTTTTTAAGTTGCAAAGTCCATGCCGTGGGGAAAAAAATAATGTTTCCAACAAATGGTACTGGAAAATTTGGATACCCATATGCAAAAATTAATAAAAGACTAATAAAGAACCTAACACTAATACTTCTAGAAGGAAATACAGGAGAAAGTCGTTGTGATACTGTTCTAGGTAGAATTTTCTTAGATATGACACCCAAAGGCATGATATATAAAATAAATTGTTTAATTTGACTCTAAAATTAATAACTTCTAGTCTTCCAAAAACAGTCTTAAAAAATGAAAGTACGAGCCACATTTTGAGAGAAAATACTTGCAAATTATACATCTGAGAAAAGACTTGTATCCAGAATGTTCAAAAAATTCTCAAATTCAATAATATAAAAACCCATTACAAATGGACTAAAGGTCTTGGGTGAAGAAGCTATGTGGATGAGCACATAAAATAGCAAACACCATTTATTATTAAGTAAATACAATGAGATACTGGTACACTTTTTTTAGAATGGTTAAAATTAAAGACTTATTATGCTGAGCATGGGCTAGGATATAGAGCTTCTAAGATTATGCTGAAGTGACCTATTTCATCTTTAATTTCACGCTGTAATATTTCATTGCTAGAATATATAAATACAACTGATTTTGTATTTGTAACCTACAACTTTGCTAAATTTATTTATTATATCTAGTAACTTTTTTGACCATTCCATAAGATTATTGGTATCCACCTGCTATTTTTGAAAGGATTTTGAGGCTCTATCTAGGCTTATCCGTAAAGAGTGGAATGCTTGATTAGTGATACCTGTCAGGGAAACACAAGGGACAGTGGTATTGACTATGTATCTATTTTTAGCACCAATATACTGTAACTCTCCCTTTATATAAATCAGAAAATTAAGTCTCAGAGAAGTGAAGTGACCCGTTCAAATGTGGCAGGATTAAACCAAAGCCCATGCATTCTTATTCCATGTAAACGCAGTTTTTACTGTGTTTCCCATTATCTTCTCATCAAAGCCCAGCTGAAATCCCACTTTCTTCAGAAATCATTTGATCCTCAACTTCCCAAATGGGATTCTTTT
The DNA here is from genome assembly GCA_039655065.1 of Glossophaga mutica. Classification (NCBI taxonomy): domain Eukaryota; kingdom Metazoa; phylum Chordata; class Mammalia; order Chiroptera; family Phyllostomidae; genus Glossophaga; species Glossophaga mutica. The sequence continues at coordinate 31,107,780 of CM077308.1, forward strand.
CTGCTTTTCTTATGGAAAAATAATCCTTAGGTCATATCCATATCATGACAGCTATCTTAGGATCTTTTTCTGGTTATTACAAGGCAATCTTCTTTGAGGGAAAGAGAATTTACGTATGACATTGTCGGTGACTCCTAAACTTAAAATAATATTTCTCATAGAGATGTCTAAATGGTTTTATTAAAAAATAACTTAGATTCAAGGATTTTAATCACACTCTACCTTATAATGCATTAATTTTCACATCTTATCTCCATGTCTTTATAATCTCCACTTCTTTGCACTAACTAAACTGCTTTAATATACTGTAGTAGGATCTCACTAAATACAAAAGAATTCTTTAACATTCAGACTGTTATTTTTTTTAAGAACCAAAGGATTGACCTTCAATGTTAGAAAACTCATACTAACACAGGCTAGTAAACCGCTTGTAGGTAGGGAACTTCCAAAGACACCAACCTGAGGTCGCACAGACAGCTGCCTCTTCCTGCCTTCAAGCCCGTTTGCGAGTGTGTGCTATGGGCCGCAATTCTCATGACTCGATGGAAATTACATAATGATAATTATTATTATCACAAAATAACAATGATAAGTTATATATTTAAAGTTAAATTTAAAGTAAGGGAACCATACCTACTACAATAAGACTAGTTAAACTGTTTTTACCATTGGCCCACATAATCAGTTCTATTGATTTGTGAGGAAGAACCTTTTAATATAAACAAAAATGAATGCAATCAGATGTTTGAAATCCACTAGATATCCGGCACTGAACATACAAAGGAGTACACAAAAGAGATCCTAGTTTATCGTGTAAATAAAAAGAATTCCCAAACCTGACCAAAGACCACAAATGCATGAGGAAATACAATACCCATTCAGACAAATGACAAAAGCATACTCCCACAGTAGTCCTGAATAACAGTGGGAGGTGTGCTAGTCTGTTGCAGGGTATCTATGCATTTGTTTTCCACCAAAGCTAAGAGCTGACTTTTGTCATTGCTTTCACAACATCCTCAGAGAAAATCTAGCTGAAGGGAGCCAGTGAGAGGAGTTATGGGCATATAAATCATCACTTTATCAGTGTTCACCGCCTTCTTCCCTCTCCACTGAACTCCACTTGTGCAGTTCCACCACATAAAACACATGAAAATCAATTTTTCTGTAACTTAGTTTTGTAGGAGGAAGATTGGCTTTGTTAATAATAAGCCTGGGGTCAATTCTTAGAACTCAGACATCTAAAATATAAGCCTCAGACGAACTGCTTAACCTCTCTACTTTCCTGATTTGCCAAGTGGGGATGATAATGTATGTTTTGCTTATATTATAAGATTTATAATAATACAGATCCCTAAAATTGGTGATTATAAATAATAATAGTAGTGTATGTTTTGGCAATGAAAGAAATATTTTTAAATTTAATCTTTGTTGCATTTTTTTCCATTACTGTTTAGCCCCCTTACATGCACCACCCCCAGCCCCCGCCTGGGCAATCACCACACTGTTGTCCATGTCCATGAATCCTTTTTCCTTTTTGCTCAATCCATGTGTATATGGGGACTAATGGAATGTTTTAAAAGATTACCTGGAGAATCAGTATTTCGTTTTGATTGCTATTTTGCTCTCTTTCTCTAGCCCTGAAGTGCATAGCATTTGCTTTTATCGGCCTTTGAGTGGATGTGCAATATGTGGTGTTGACCTATTGCAATGTTGTGAGTTTTCAGTTATAGAGTAAGTTCACTCCTTTATAATGTAGGTGCCAATGCACAAGGTCAAGGATCGCATCGCAGACTCCCCACGTGAAAGCTATTGAGCTGTAATACCCATCACTAAGTACAGTGGGGAATAATTTGACCTTTTGTTGAATAGTATTTACTGGATCAAATTATTTTTCAGCTTGAAAATAATTGAAGATCTCAGATGCCCATTTAAGCCACAGCCTTCTGAATTCATACCAATGCTTCACGATCCTGTTGCCACTGTAGGCAATCATAAGGGGGAGCGCATGAAATGTGCAAAGGCAGCAGGCAGCAGAAGGCTTTGGACTCAGAGGGCCTGCATTTAAACCCTGGTTACATTTCTGTGTTACTAATTGGATGATGTCTGTCAAATTACTTCTCAATATGTTAGCACTAATGTAAAGTTTAAATAAAATAGTATATTTTTAAATTACTGTTGTTCAGTTTTAGTTCCACTATGTAAAGAACTTGCAAGCCATTACTTCAAGTCTTTGCAATAAGAAAAAGTTGAACAAACTGAAAGTCAAGGACTTTTCTCGGATTCATTCAATAATTGAGGTTTCTGGCAAATCTTTACCCCAAATTCTGGAGATAGAAGCACATCCAAAAGACACAGATGATATCTGCTTGCCTGGAGCAGAATCCACCAGGACCATTAGTGGGGTAGAAACACTAACACGTTCATTTTGATGAATTGCTGGTGGTTGAGTGTGGAGTAGTCTGATAGTGGAAATCTCCTGGTGGTTTGAGCCTTACTAAAGCCTCCATTTTCATGGGCTTTACTTCCATGAGCCCATTAGGTTCACATAGGGAAGATCAAATATTTGAAGTAATAATGGATTAGAACTTTAGAAAATAATGATAGACACCAAACTACAGATTCAGGAAGTTCAGAGAACACCAACGAAGATAAATAACAACACACATAACACAACACAATACAGACTTAGGCATTTTTTATTCAAACTGCAGAACACCAAAGAAAATTAAAAAAATTAGAAAGAAATCAGGTGGCTAAAAATCTTACCTATAAAGAAAAAATTAGTTCTATCAGTCCAGAGCCAGTCATAACCATCTTAGGATCATCAATGTCAAATCTAAAAATTAGAGAAGAGCAAAATCTTAGAGGTGAGAATTACAGCTCCATTTTATAAGTGGGATTGAGGTAGGAAGGAAATAAGATTATTTTGACAACACTTTACATTATATGCTACAGTTGGTTTGATGTGGAACAACTGTTTAAGATTGCATGCAAAATAAAACTTTCCCTCTGGAAAAAAAAGAAAAGAAAAAAGGATAAAAATCACAGTAGACTTCTCATCAGAAACCATGAGAGCAAATAGAGGATGCAGTTTAATATTTAAAGTATTGAAAGAAAAAAGAAATTCTACCCCCAACAGAATTCCATAGCCAGTGAAATTATCTTTCAAAAGTTAGAGTTTCACAGACAAAAACTAAGGAAATTCATTACCAACAGACCTGCCTTATGAGACATTTAAAAGAATTTCTTGACCAATATTTCTCATGAACATAGATGCAAAAATCCTCAACAAAATATTAGCAAATCAAATCCAATAAAGTATAAAATTAATTCTGCATTATAATTTAGTATACAATGCTGGCGCCAAATTTGAAAGTAAATTAATACCATTCATTAAATCAATAGGCTAAAGAAGAAAAATCATCTGATCATATTAACAGATTATAAAAAAGCATTTGATAAACTTTGACACCCATTTGTGATTTAAAACTCAGCAAACCAGAGAGGGGAACTTCCTCAACTTAAAAAAGAATCTCTAAAAAGTTCTCTAGGTCAGTGGTCCCCAACCTTTTTGGCACCAGGGCTTCGTTCTGTGGAAGACAATTTTTCCACAGATGGGGTAGGAGTGTGGGGGGTGATGGGGATGATTTCAGAATGATTTAAGTGCATTACATTCAGGCTTACCTCCTGTTGCATGGCCCAGTTCCTGAGAATCCCCAACCAGTACTGGTCTGTGGCCTAGAGATTGGGGACCCCTGCTCTAGTTAATATCATAGTTCATTATGAGACACTTGAAGCTTGCCCCCGCCCCGACCCCTGCCGCCCACCTGCCCAGGGGTCAGGAAAAAGGCAAAGATGTTCTATCTCACCACTACTATTCAACGTCATACTTGAAATTCCAGTGCAATAATTCTAGGAAAGAAAATAAAAGGAGTACTAATTGGAAAATAAGAAATATCTTTTTTTTATTGTTTTTTTACAAGTGACATGATTGTTTATGTGTAAAATTCTAAAGAATCAACCAAAAACATCTGGGACTAATAAGTGATTATAACAAGATTGCAGGATACAAGGTTAATATATAAAGTCTATTGTTTTCCTGTATACCAGCAATGAATAATTAGATTTTTAAAAATAATTTTTATTTTTAATTATATTTTTATTACCATTTAAAAAACACATTATTCTTTACTTCAGCTCCCCCAATGAAAAATACTTAAATACAAATCTAACAGAATACAATCAAGGTATAAAGGGTCCAGCACAAATAACACCCCTTTTTTATTACAAAATCTTTTATTACAAAATCATAAGCATGTAATTCTGTAACATAACAATATCACACTCAAGCATACCATATGATATTTTAGGTGAAATGCTCAAATTAAAACTATAAATTATTACACTCATATTATTACCCTATCAACCACACTCAAGCAGGCATTACTTCTGCAGGACCTTGTATATGAGGAAAACTGAAAAACTCTGATTAAAAAGTTAAAGAAGATCTAAATAAATGGAAAGATATTTCATGTACATGGATAGAAAGACTCACTATTGTTAAGATATCCATTCTCCACAATTTCTTTGATAGATTCAATATATACCCTGATCAAAACCCCAACAGGTTATTTTGTGGATATTGACAAAATAATCTAAAGTAGCTGTATTCATAATTGCCTCAACTAAGAAGCAACCAAGCTGTTCTTCAACAGGTCAATGGACAAACTGTGGTATATGCATGCAATAAAATATTACTCAGTGATGAAAAGAAATGAACTATACACCAGCCAGTCAAAAAAAGCTATACACTGCATGATTTCCTCCATATGATGTTCTGGAAAAAGCAAAACTATAAAAGACAATGAAGTGACCAGTGGTTTCTAGGGGTTCCAAGGGAGTTAGGGAAGGAGGAAGAGGTGGAGCACAAGGAATTTTTAGGGTAGTAAAACTATTTGTATGAGACTGTAAGAATGGGTGCATGACATCATACATTTATCAGAATCCATAGAACTATACAGCAGGTGAACCCTAATGTGAACCATGGACTCTATTTGTTAGTGATGTATAACTATTGGTTCATTAACTGTGACAAATGTCCTATGCTAATATAAGAAGATAATAATAAGGGAAACTGAATATGAGATACATGGGAACTCTCTGTACTGTAGTCACAACTTTTCTGTAAATCTAAAACTATTCTAAATTACAGGTTTATTTAAAAATACCCTGGTTTCAAACATAATAGGCTTGCAAGAAGTATTAGTTACCCTTTATCATCTAGACTATATCACACATAGCCTAAATTCAATTCAGTATTCTTGCTGTCATACGGGTTGATGTAAAAGGGAAGGAATTTCCTAGTGAATTAAATATAAACTTTAATAAAGTATAATTTTATAGCATAAAGAGATCAATTAAAAGTTTAATAACAGTTGAATCTCTTTTGAACACAGTTTAATGTTTCTGATGATTCAGATGGCACATGGGAATTTTTGAAAGCCTCTAAGTCATCACTAGAACATCGGTTATTTCTGTGACAAGCAGAATTTTGCTAATAGAGACCTCTTATTGCAGAAATGCCAATTTTAATTGGTTTAGGAATATGGGTTCATCAGGAGCATTCCTGATTTTAAAAATCATACACATGAAAAATGAATCAACAGAAGAAAACAAAGGTCACCACTAGACCAAGGTAGCCATGTTAGCATTTCCCTATATTAGTTAGCTGCCTGAACTAAAAGAGCTGAGCAAAGGATTCAAGAACTAGAGACAGTCAGAAATAAACAGGAAAGTCATTTTTGTCATGTTGTGTAAACAAGGGCACATGGCTTGCAGATTTTACCTGAGTCTATGCTGAAACATGCTAAGTCAAGAGGATGTTCTTTGCATTGCAAAATACATGCTGGATTACTCTGAAGAGCTCAGTGGGTGGGGTGAGGAAGCTCTTTGAACTCTGTCTAGTTCCCCAGGATGTCTTGCTACCATATGTGATTACCTGATGAGTGCTTATCCCTGCTGTACATATATTTTTTCAAAAGAGGATTTTCTTTTATTTTTCCCCCTATCTGAATCCTGCAGAGCACAAAAAAATCTGACGATGAGACACAAAATAAAGGGGACAAGGCAGAAGAATCAGTGCCATGTGAGAACTAAGACGATTACTTGTGCTGCCATCTTGGGAGACCTTCAAAATCCAAAGGAGGTTGTGTGTGTGTGTGTGTGTGTGTGTGTGTGTGTGTGTGTGTGTGGTTTGGAAAGAAGATTTTAGTTGAGAGGAAAACCATCATAGAATTCTGCAAGTCTGGGGGCAGCTAGATATTAATTCAAGAAAGAAAACTAATAATATCTGGGACTGTGCTGATTTAACACAATTATAGGAAACCTTAATCCAGTTTACCAAATTCAGTGCATTTGACCGAATACACTGATCCTATTGCCTGCATAAAATGATACTAGGCTTCTCTTATCTATACCAAAACAAAACAAAGAACTCCCCAGAATTCAATTAAATGAAATTAGATTATCTCATATCTCCAAGTCAAATATTTTCAGTCCTTTAAGATGTCCACTTGAGTGTGAAGGGATCAGAGAAGGTAATCGGGGGTTGAGTTTCTTTTGAAAACCCCAGTTATAGAAGGACAGCTGTATTTACTTCAGAAAAATAAAAACCCTGAAGATCATCTCTTCAGCTAGGCAGAAAATCTAAAATAGTTAATATTTTGCTTTGCTCTAGATCATGCTTGTCCTTATCCTTAGCCATCAGGAGCAAGAAAGCAACCTGCAGACATTCTGATGGGAGATCATTTCACCATAAAATGTTATTTGGACACATAATTAAAAACGTAAAGTCTATTTAGCTCAAAGGTAGATAAACCAATAGCTATAAAACCAATGCTCTATGAACCCACAAACAAAAAAATAATTATATCCTGGTCACTACTCCAATATTTAAAACTAGTAATACATCTTTCTTAGACTCCCTTGCCATTTTAGATAAGGTCTATATCTTCATTCAATTAATGTTGCAAAAGCTAGTTAAATCAACAAATTACAAAGACCCTTTTCTTACTGCTCTCATTAAGGATTTGACACTGTTTGTATTTTCAGCCTATTTGAATTAATGCAGAAAAATCTTACCATGCTTGTACAATCAGTTTTTGCTTATCTTTTTCCAATTTTCTTGAATACCATCTTAAAAAGCTTTTGAAATTCAGCATTACTAGGTATGTTTGGCAGTCATTTTTTTCCTAAATACTCTATAAGAGGCCACATTATTTCAGTTTGTTTCAGGGCTTCTTCATTATGGAATAGTTATGTGAAGAGAGAGAATATCATTTAGTGAAAAGATCAACTAATTTGGAATATGAGAAATTTGGATTTAAAGGCTAGCACTGTTACTTCTTAGCTATGACACTTTGGAGAAGCATCTAACTAGAGTTTCCTCATCTGTAAAATGATGCTAATACTTGTATTTCCTTAAGAGGGTGAATGCAAGGATAATCTGAATTCATGTGTGTATCACATTACAATAACACAATGCCTGACATAGCATATGTACTCAGCCCTTGGCATCCATTAACCCACTATTGGCCAGAATGATGTTCAAAACTTTCAATATCAACATGACACAGGTACATCCAATCTGTGCAAGTGCCAACCTTAAACAACTGAGACAGCTCTGCTAGGTTGTACTGGATGTATAGCAGTCCCAAGTTTAGGTAACAGGAGGAAATAACATTGGGAAAAATCTACTGGGAGAAATCTGATGAAGGTGTATTTCTCTGGACCCTTTACCACAAGCCAAAGTGCACACGCTGCATCCCAGAGAGCAGCCTCCATCCCAATGCCACAAAGCACAGCTTGAGAGCTTTATTTTAAAATGGTGTCTATCCAGCTCCATAATCCTTGCTCTTTCTGCCACACTAAGGTGGCTGACTTTATCTCTAAGCACCTCCCAGATTCTGAGATGGTACGTCAGTGTCTTAGTCCAGCACCTGTCAAAGCTGTTGTCCTTGGAACAGTAGGTTTCTGTGGGAATGATTTCAGTTCTCCTACAAAAAGTATAGCGAACGCTGAGAGGGCAGAGCTCATGTGTCTCCTGAAATATGGCCCTTACATCAACCAGAACCTTCATCTCTTTCTTATACTGAGGTTTCATTTAAATAAAAGGTTTTATTGCTTAAAATAAAAAAAAGAGAGTTTAAATGTCACTATTGTATCCTAAACACCATTCCTTGTTGTTACTCATCCAAATAGAGATTCAGCTTAGATCTTTGATCATATGCTCAGATTTTTCAGATCTTTATGGCCTGTATCTCTGGCCATGGCTTGGTTAACTCTTGTGCTAGAATTTGTACTTGACTTAGAATTCAGAAAGCTTACCTCAGCTTTCCTACCTAAACTCAATGTTATGTGCCACCGCCTTGTGTGTGATTCTAACCGATTACACTCTAACTCTGGTTTTTGTCTCAGGACTTCATGTGACATAAGGTCTGTTTTCTCAGTTTTCACCACCTCTGGCTTGATCTTTAGCTACGTCACTCATTGGCCAAGATCCTGGCTTAGCATTTAGTTTTTCTAGGCTTACTGATATCAAAGATCAGTGCATATTTTATCATTTCAAGCCAGATCTGAAGACCAACATGTTCAGTACTTTAAACGTAACTTTCCCCTTAGGCCAAGACTCCACCTGTGGAATTCAGATGTTTTTGACGACTGCTTTTTTCCCTCAGGTGCATTTATTATCGATTCTTTGATTCTGCTGGACCTCATTTCACCTATGACTCGGACTCTAATAACCACTGCACTGAAATCTTGACATTCTTTATGCTGAGTGCAGCCTGATGAGAGGGGATGTGCAGGGAGTGTCTGTGGGGGCCACTGGGACGGCTGAGGTCTGAACGTGGACACGTGAGAGTCCACAGATGTGCCAGTGGTCAAACAGCCAGCATCTGCCACAGAGACCACCCAATTCATGGCCAGCTCCCACCCCAGCCACCACATCGATGGATTTAATTAAGTTTGGGGAAGCTGCCATTAGAGAATAAATGAGTACCTGTTACTTCAAGCCTTGAATCATGAACTGTTGTAACAGAGATAGGGAGGAAGCCACTCTGGCCACAGAGAAAAAACAGCAGCTCACCCTCAGCCACATTTGGGTCCCTTCCTACCTCTGTGCCTGCCCACCTGTCAATCATTGGTACATGAAGTTCATAACATGCAGTTTTTACAGCAGCTTAGCTAGCCTCCCCTAAAAATCAGCATTTCTTATTTTCTGTACTATAGTTTGGATGGTTTCTATTGACATGTATTCACATTCATTGATCTTTTCATTTGTAGTGTCCAGTTATCTCCCAAAAAGCTCATTCAATGGGTTTTTCATTTTATTTCTTAGTTCTGGATTTTCCATTTGTTTCTTTTTTATAGTTTTTATTTCTAGGCTGAGATTTTTTCATTTCTTTACTATGAACATACTCAAGTAAAAATATACATATATATTTATGTATGTACTATACAAGTAATTACATAAGAACATAATACATACAAGTATTATATAAGTAATATACATTATATATAATACTGTATAAGGAATATAAGATACTTTAATGTCCTTACCTGCTAATTCCAACAGCTGTGTTAGAAATGCATCTGTTTCTGTTGACTAATTATTCTCCTAGTTATGGGTCCCATTTTTCTATTTTTAACATATGTAGTAATTTTAAATTTTATACTGGACATAATGAGTACCACATTGTTGAGAGGGGATTTTATTTTCTTTCTTTAGAGAAGTCGAGAATTATTCTGACAAACTGTTGATTCTGTGGAGGATTAACTTTATACTGTTGAGGCTTGATTTGAATTTTCGTTAACATTAATCTAGAATAAGCTTTATCCTAATGGTAGTATAGCACTATTACTAAGGTGTGGCCATGTTAGGGTATGAACTGAATAGTGCTGGGGTGTTATATTAGGTCTCTCCACTCTCTTCACTCCAGCTGATGATTCCAGCACTATTCCACAACTGCTATTCAGTTCATAGCTTCCCAATATACCATCTCTGCCATGCCATGCAGAGTTCCACTCTATGAATACATAGCTTAATATTTGGCCAAAACCATAAAGTCACTGCCATGTATATAGATTTATGCACAGAATTATCTTCTATATTACCTAATATTGCAAATTCTGGCTACCTGAATATGTGGACACCTAAACTATCATCTTTCTTTGCACAAGTAAGTGGAAGTGCCACACTCTCTGTTTGGGCTAACTTTGTGTGCTTTCCTTCTCTCAGGCATCCCTGTGCTATTACCCAATGTCTTAAATGTGTTATTATATGTATATTATACATATATATATTCTACTTTTTTAGTTGTTTTTGATAGAAAGATATCTGCTTAGTGAGTTTCCTTTTGAATTTTCTCTAGCTAATTGTTTTAGGGAATTTTAGTTACTTTTTATATTCTTCTTGGATTTCTTATGGGCTGGATAGGGATCTATAAGGTCTGTTTGGAAAAAACCCAACCGTTGTTAATATAATGAGAGTGGTTTGTGTGACATCAACATAACTTGGCAGCTAAGGAGAGTGGACTGGAACGAACATCCGTGAACAATGAAAACCTCACTGTCCTAGTCAGTGCAGGTGATAGAAGCCATTGAGTGAGCATGTGCACTGTGTGGCCGTCACATTCAAAATGACTGAGTAAGTAGAGCAAAGAAACTGCCTCAAATTTTGCATGAAGCTTGAACATTCTCTGCAGAAACTATTTAATCATTTAGAAGGCCACAGCTATGGACAACTAGTGATTGGCAGCTTCATCACAATGCATCTGCTCATGCATCACATCTTGTGCAGAGATTCTTGTCAAAACACCAAATCACCAGGTGATTCAGCTCCAATATAGCTCATATTTGGTGCCCTGCAACTTCTGCCTTTTCCAAAACTAAAATCACCTTTGAAAGGGAAGAGATTTCAGACTATCAATGAGATTCAGGAAAATAAGGTGTAGCAACTGATGGCAATTGGGAGAACTGTGTGAGGTCCCAGGGTGCCTACTTTGAATGGGACTTTGGTGTCATTGTCCTATGTACAGTACAATGCTTCTTGTATCTTGTATCTTCTTCAATAAATGTCTCTGGTTTTCATATTACATGGATGGATACTTGCTGGTCAGATCCTGTCATGTATACCTTAAAAAATGTAAATAACCCATTTAAATTTTAAATTTTCAGTACTCCAACAAATTGGATATTGGTGTGGTTGCCAGAAAATCAAGATAATGATAAAAGTGTAAGGGTGCTAGTCTCTACAAATATAACAAAGAATATGATTCTGGAAATTACACACATTAAAATAACTTCCTCAGCACAGTTTACAATAGCCAAGTGTTGCAAGCAACCTAAGTGCCCATCAGTAAATGAGTGGATCAGAAGACTGGTATATTTACACAATGGAATACTATGCAGCAGAAAGAAAGAAGGAGTTCCTACCTTTTGCAACAGCATGGATGGAACTGGAGAGCATTATGCTAAGTGAAATAAGCCAGGTAGTGAGAGACAAATACCATATGATCTCACCTATAAGTGGAACCTAATCAACAAAACAAACAAGCAAGCAAAATACAATCAGAGACATTGAAATAAAGAACAAACTGAGAGTAACCAGAGGGGAAGGGAGAGGTGTATAACATGGGAAAGAAGAGGAGGGGTCATCAAAGAACATGTATAAAGGACAAATGGACAAAATCAAAGGGGGGTAGGATTAAAAGTGGGAGGTGAGGGTGGGTGGGTGGGGAAATGGTGGAGGAAAAATAGAGACAACTGTACTTGAACAACAATAAAAAAAAATAACTGACAGTAACCAGAAGGGAGTGGGGAGAGGGATAACTGGGGGAAAGAAGGGGAAGAGTCATCAAGGAACATGAATAAGGGACCCATGGGCAAAGCTAAAGGTGGGTAGGATTGAAGGTGGGAGGGGCAGAGGAAAGTGGTAGCAGGAAAATGGAGACAAATATACTTGAACAACAATAAAAAAGTTTTAAAAAATCAATTTTGGGGAAAAAGTTTAGTGAACCTTTTTTTGTAAAAATAAATATATAAGTAAAAATAAAATAACTTCCTCTTGCTGTAAATTGATGAAACTTTATTTCTGTGAACTATATTAAACTTGATCAAAAGGAACAATTTTGCAAAAATCTTGATAAATACTCCTGTAGTTTCTTTTTATTTCAGATCTATAAAAAGAATTTTATACAATGAATAGAAATTCACTTGGATTTTTGTTGTTGTTTTTATTGTTGTTACCCCAGGATTCTCAGGAGTTTATACTTCTGGGTCCCGTATTATTGCACCCATTATCCTTATTTGCAATTAGTGGTTTACAATTTACCTCTCTGGATAGTAAGATGACCAATAAACATTCCTTGAGCAAAACCAAGTTTTCATGGCCTAAAGGATTTTAGCACAGTTTAAGAACTGCCATGTAGCCCTAAAAGCATGGCCAAGGTCAGTGCCTGGCACTGACCAGGAAATCTAGCTTACCAAGTCTTCACAAAAGTGTTCTAGGAATATAGAGGTTTCAATAAAATGCTATGCTTTTAAACAAGATGTTCTCTCAGGTACTCTTACAAAGCACTTACTGAGAACTAATGTAATTGTTAAGAAAACACAGCTCTTCCTCTGAATAACACTGTTTTTGTGATACAGATCCTACAAAAGTCAACCCCAGCTTTTGAAAGTAATGTGTATAATTTAAGCAATCAGTAGGACAGATAGTTCTTGAAAGTGGAGAATGGTATTATTGCTTATTGCAATTCTAATAGCAATTCTGCCAAGTTTCGGCTTACAAAATGATCATTCCAATTATTGTGAATCTCGCTCTTCTATGTTTAAACCAGAAGCAGAGTTTTGTGTGACTGTGACTCACAAGATACAGCCTTTCAAATGTTGGTAAGGTTAATTTAGGAAATGAAGGAATCAGGCAGCTGGATAATAATTTTCTTCTTTTCTCCTTTGTACTTCTTCTTGCTCTTCTCTATAATATAAAATCTTGGGTATCCATGTAACTTATTTGCCAGTTAGACAAAGTAGGAGATATGAGTAGTTTTGTTTGTTTGATCTTTACTGTGATGCTTATGGATCTACAAAATGATAAGAATAAAACCAAAGGTGTGTTATGAAATCATTGAATGTCTAGGTTAACCCTGTCTCAATGTCAATTCATGAAGAAATGAATAAAAATAACTGTGGTATGAGAGGTCATCCTAACATTAAATTTATTACTGTTTTATCATTTTATATTTTTGTGTCAGGATTTCACCAAATACACACAGTGAATAGGAAGTCTTTATTAAAAGATTTATTGCAAGACATTGGTTTGTGGAGTTATGGGGACTGTCAAGGTAAGTCTGAAATCTACAGGGCAGGCTGTCAGAAAGTGTAGGCTGGAACATTCTGGGATGAGCTGAATGCTCATCCATAGGTGCTACCCATAGGTGACATTTCTTGGATTGCTCATGGAAACTCACATTTGCTCTCAAGGCCTTTCCCCTGATCAATTCAGGACCACCCAGATTATCTAGGATAATCTCCCTTGCTTTAAATTAACTGATTTTGGACCTTAATCTACCAAGTACCTTTATAGCAATGCCTTGACTGAGTAACTTGGGATTTGTTACCTAGCCAAGTTGACACAAAACCATCACCTTATGTTACAATATCCTTTAGTTTTCATAACAAGTTTAATAACAAATTATATACTTTCTTACTAAAATAAAAAATTATGGCCCTGGCTGGTGTAGCTCAGTGGATTGAGCGCAGGCCTGCGAACCACAGGATCGAGGTTCGATTCCCAGTCAGGGCACATGCCTGGGTTGCAGGCCAGTCCCCAGCGTCAGACGCACGAGAGGTAACCATACATTGATATTTTTCTCCCTCTCCCTCTCCCTCTCTCCCTCTCTTTTTCCTTTCCTCTCTAAAGATAAATAAATAAAATCTTTATTTAAAAAAATTATGAATTGGTCTCCAAAATAATTTTCTGAAATTTTTACTGATCCATAAAAGCCAAAAGTATAGAAGCCACTGTTTAAGCATATTATTACTCCTCATATTCCCATTTTGCAGATAGCAGGATATTTAGGCCCCAATAGATGCTTTATTAATAAATTATGGGTAATATATAGTCATTATATAGTGTATTGGCTCACCTTGTTACCTTTTAGATTAAACCAGATCATACTAGTTTTCTATTGCTGCAAAGTGAATTATTACAAAACTTATTAGTTTCTGTAGGTTGGGAGTCTCAGGACAGAACCTCAGTTTAAGATCTCATCAGACCAAAATCAAGATGTCTGGGGTTGTGATATTACCTGGATTTAGGAATTCTCTTATTAATTCATTGGTTGTTGGCAGAATTTAGTTCCTGGTTGTCATAAGACTGAGGTCCGTGGCTGCTAGACCACCCACTACTTTCTGAAATTTTTACAACATGGAAGATTGCTTCTCCAAGGACAGCAGGAGTGTCTGGTGGTTGCAGTCGTTTTGACTTCCTCTATCTGTGACCTCTAAAACATCCTTTAGAAGTTTTACTAGATTAGTTGAGGGTATCCAAGTAAAATCTGTATTTGATTAATTTAATTTTAACAGTTTTAGGGCCTTCAATATCTACGAAATCACTTCACCATTGCCACATAACCTAGCCTAGACAGGTAGTAATATCCCATCATCCCGACAGGTCCTGCCTAGATCCAAGGAGAGGGGATTACCTATTGTATGTGTATAGAAGGCAGAAATGGTGAGGGTCTTTATTAGAATTTTACCTACCAAAGAGAGTCAATTACTTTTTCAACACCATTTTATTCTTTATTTTAACTTGGGGCAAGGTGAAAATAAGAGAAGAAATTTAATTCATTTCATTCAGTACATTTGGTAAGGCACTGAATAAAATAGGTTAAATTTGGATTTATAAAAGCAATAATAACCAAGCATTATTATATAATGGATTTTGTTCAACTAAATCAATATGTAATGGAATCTAGATAGGTTTAAACTGGAAAAAGTACAGAGAATTTTACAAGCTCCAGAAATAGTCATAAGCAACTGAGAAATACATCATGGACTGACATTTTTGCATCATTTCAGGCTATGAAAGTGGGTAGATACATTTGTTACAGGATATATTCTCCTCTCATTTAGCTTCCATTCAAATACGTAATTGTTTGTCATGAAATTAAAAAAAAAAAAAAAAAAAACAATGAGGCTGAATTGTGACAAGGGTAGACCAACACTCAATTAGCTGCACTGGCCTCAAGGTTCAGAGGTCAGCAGTCCATGACTGTTTCATATCTGCCCTGGCTTTCATTCTTCTCCCCAGCAGTAGATTTAGTGTCAAGCTCAAGAAGATTAAACATCAGGACCGCTCACTTGACCCTCCCAAGGCCCTAGAGGCCTCTGAGATATGTTCACAAAGATCACTGATTTTCATAAAGTTTTTAAAATAAGATATTTTGATGTAATAAGTTAAAACTATTGACTCTTTTCACTCTACCTTCCCCTCAATTATACTTCCCTTTGAGTTGGGAGGCATGGAGGAGCTATGAGCAGTTTTCGAATACAGTGAAGTGCAAGCTGAATTGGGGACCCATTTACTTGGGATTCAGTGTGATGTATTTATCTGGCTTACACTAATGTCTGCACATTATTGTTACAGTGCGTCCCAGTGTAACGGTAGCTTCTGGGAACATTCTTACCACCCACTCTGCTGACTCACCTAGGAGTGTGACATAAAGAGTTTGACAGCAATATGGAGATACCTCAGGAAATTAAAAATCGATCTGCCTTTTGACCCAAGGATCTCACTTCTGGGAATATATCCAAAGGAACCCAAAGCACTAATTCGAAAGAAGATAAGCATCCCTAT
The DNA here is from genome assembly GCA_039655065.1 of Glossophaga mutica. Classification (NCBI taxonomy): domain Eukaryota; kingdom Metazoa; phylum Chordata; class Mammalia; order Chiroptera; family Phyllostomidae; genus Glossophaga; species Glossophaga mutica. Next base: position 31,123,699 of record CM077308.1, read on the forward strand.
TGCAGCATTATTTACAGTCACTAAGATATGAAATCAGCCCGAATGCCTACCAGTAGATGAGTGGATTAAACAACTGTGGGACATTTACACAATAGAACACTACTGCTCAGCTGTAAAAAAAAAAGAAGAAAACGTTACCCTTTGTGACAGTATGGATGGACATGGGGAACATTATGAATGCCTAGATCCTGCCTAGATCCAATACTCTCCAATAATTTTCCTAAAGTGTGTCTCCTCCTTTTTTAAAAATACATTTTATTGATTATGCTATTACAGTTGTCCCATTTTTCTCCCATCATTCCCCTCCACCCTGCACACCCCCTCCCACTCACATTCCCCCCTTTAGTTCATGTCCATGTGTCATAAGTTCTTTAGCTTCTACATTTCCCACACTATTCTTGCCCTCCCTGTGTCTATTTTCTACCCACCGTCTATGCTACTTATTCTTTATACCATTTCCTCCCCTCTTCTCCTCCCACTCCCCTGTTGCTAACCCTCCATATGATCGCCATTTCTGTGGTTCTGTTCCTGTTCTAGTTGTTTGCTTAGTTTGCTTTTGTTTTAGGTATGGTTCTTAATAGCTGTGAGTTTGCTGTCTTTTTACTGTCATATTTTTTATCTTCTTTTTCTTAGATAAGTCCCTTTAACATTTCATATAATAAGGCCGTGGTGATGATGAACTCCTTTAACTTGACCTTATCTGAGAAGCACTTTATCTTCCCTTCCATTCTAAATGAAAGCTTTGCTGGATACAGCAATCTTGGATGTAGGTCCTTGACTTTCATGACTTGGAATACCTTTTTCCAGCCCCTTCTTGTCTGTAAGGTCTCTTTTGAGAAATCAGATGACAGTCTGATGGGAACTCCTTTGTAGGTGACTTCCCCCTTATCCCTGCTGCTTCTAGAATGTTCTCCTTCATTTGAATCTTGGCTAATGTAATTATGATGTGCTTTGGTGTGTTCCTTCTTGGGTCCAACTTCTTTGGGACTCTCTGAGCTTCCTGGACTTCCTGGAAGTCTATTTCCTTTGTCAGATTGGGGAAGTTCTTCTTTATTATTTGTTCAAATAAGTTTTCCACTTGTTGCTCTTCTTCTTCCCCTTCTGGTACCCCTATAATTCGGATGTTGGGACATTTAAAGATGTCCTGGAGGTTCCTAAGCCTCTCCTCATTTTTTTGAATTCTTGTTTCTTCCTTGTTTTCTGTTTGGTTGTTTCTTTCTTCCTTCTGGTCCACTCCATTGATCTGAGTCCCAGTTTTCCTCCCATCTCTATTAGTTCCCTATGCATGTTCCTTCATTTCACTTATTGTAGCCTTCATTTTTTTCATTTAATTTGTGAGCAAAATCAACCAATTCTGTGAGCATCCTGATCACCAGTGCTTTGAACTGTGCATCTGATAGGTTGGCTATCTCTTGGTCACTTAGATGAATTGGCTCTGGAGCTTTCATTTGTTCTCCTGTTTGAGCCATTTTTTTTTTTTTTAATTGCCATGGCTGTTAAGTAGTGAGGGGTGGAGCCTTAGGTGTTCCCCAGGGCAGGGCAGCCCAGGTGCTGGATTGTGATGATGTACATGGGGTGGGGTCTGAGAGGGAGCAACGGCGCTTGCTCTGCTCTCTCAGATTCCAGTCCCCTCCGCTGCTTCCCCTTTGCCTGGATTGTCTGCACATGAATGTAGGACCAGCTGCTCAGCCATCCGCCTTGAGTGGCCTCCCTGGTTCCACCCATTGCCACCCTGTACCCAGGGTCTGCTAGCCACCACCTGTGCACCTGGTGTCTGCTAGCTGCTGCCTGCACGCCTGGAATCTGCCAGCCGCTGATGCCTGCATCTCCAGGTCTGCCAATCTCCACTTTTTGCTGCCATGATTCCGCCCCTCTTACGGGTCTGGATGAATGGTTGTTAGACTTTTGTACAGTTCAATTTTCTATAAGTTCTGATTGTTTTCTTGTTTCTAAATCTTTGTTGTTCTTAATTTTGGTTGTGCGAGGAGGCACAGTGTGTTCACCTACGCCTCCATCTTGGCCGGAAGTCCAGTGTGTCTCCTCTTAAGCAGTGTTATATTCACACTGGGTATAGACAAGTTGACTGATCTATCTCATTTATACCATTAAAATACTTGCCCTGTTCTACAAATGCAGAAAGTGACTTAGTCAACATTCTACCTGATTCTGCAACGTGGTGAAGGTGGTAATTGAAGAAAGGATTAACTATTCAGCAAGGATTGCCCTAAACTTCAAAAGGAAGATGAACTTAGAAATTTAATCTGTGTCCTCAGAGGGCAAAAAAGGCTGAAAACAGCTATCAAATGTACCTATAGAGGGAAATCATTTGAAATTTAAGTCTATAACTGAAAACATAATCATATTAAGCATTTATGTAGCAACTGGTACTTTCCAAGTTCTTTTCATACACATCATACGATGTCATTCATCCAGAATCATGAAACAGGATAGATCAGAAAGCTTCTGTGGTATATTTAGTAATCAAGATCCCAAATTATGGAAACTGAACAGTGTCTCTCACTGAATGACCATACTCTTTCCATGATGGCAATGAGTGGGCACTCACAATCTCATAATTAAAAAAAAACGAGGAAAGAAAAAGAAAAGAATAAGGAAGAGACCAAGCAGAAACTAGATTCTAGTGAAGGTCAAGCAGAAAATCAGTATTTGGATCGTCCTACCTGCTGCAGAGGGACTGTGTTCACCCTCAGTAAAGGCTTGGGCTGGGCCCAATGGAAGCACTATCTCTGTGATAATGCCAGGGTTAGGACAGTTGCCATTAAATTGAAACAAGATTCAAAACTAAGGGTTTTAAGGTGAATATGTGCTTGCACTGGCCTTTTATAGTGTGCCCAGGAGAGGTGTGTTGCACATGTTAAATTGGCTTGAAGAGATGTTGTGGTTCAGACAGTAACTAAATATTTCTTTTAGGTCAATAATTTCCTAAGTTTTTTTTAAGTAACATAACCTTTTTGTTAAAATAATTAGAGAGGGAGTTTCAGGGGAGTAAAGTAACTGTGAGATTCAAGATTTTGGAAACAAAGCTAAAAACATGGACTTTATTCTGTAGCTGCTAAGAATTTTGAGTGAAGCAGCATTCAGGTTATGTCCTTGAATTTTTTTTATTTTTATATATATATTTTTTGCTTGTGTGACATTTGAGAGAACAAAAGAATGGGTCTCTCAGCCCCTTCTAAGGGAAGGAAACCAGAATTTCAATCAAAAGGGAAAATGTTTCATTGAAGCAGAGTTAGGAGTTTCATTGCAATAATTTTTTAAATGAACATGCAGAATGAGCTTAAAAATGTGAGCCACATAGCAAGTCCAGATGACATAATAATTATCAGTAAAAGGCACGTGAAGTGATGTCCCCAATGACAGTAACCAGAGAGGAGGGGATACAGGGATAATGGGGGGAAATACGGAGGGCCATCAAGGAACATGTATGAAGGACACATGGACAAAGCCAAAGGGGGCAGGTTCAAGGGTGGGAGGTGGGAAGGGGTGGGGTGAAATGGAGACAATTGTACTTGAACAGCAATACAAAAAAAAAAAAGAAAAAAGAAAAAGGAAAAGGATTTTCTGACTTAAAAGCAAGAAATGAGTGGGAGATTTTTTTTTAAGGTTTACCTATCCTGGTATCCATGTCTGGTCAGTCAGGCCTTTTCTTCCAGGTTGCTGGCACGTCAAGTTCTAGTCTAAAGCTTGGGGCTGCTGATGGAAATGCAGACAAGGCCTGATTGGATGCCCACTAACAAATTCTACAGTCTTCACAGCCTTGAATGGCAGTTATACTATTTATAATGGAGAGGATGGTCCCTTTCCCTGCCTTGCACTGCTCAAGAGAATCTATCCTTTCAGTAATTCCCCAATATTTACTCACTGGACAATCATCATCAGATTAACTTTCAGTTATACATTGTTTAATTAAAGTGCAAGTCAATGAAATGTGATAGTGCTGGCTAAAGTGACACTTTTAAAAACAGCTTAACGGCAATTGAATGAAAAGAACCATTTCTGTGTTTATATTTCATACAGTTGTGAGGGTTCTGTCCTAGAAAAACTATAAAAATTTATGCATTGAATTGTCTGATGAAAGGCTCGTGCAATAATTACCTTTATGTAAAGGAAACTGTGTATGAAGTAGTTCACGATGCTGAACTAACTACTGCAGAATTTGTGGTGGCTTTTCATAGCAACCCGTGGCCTAAAAGTAGCTTAGAGCCTTATGGATGGCTGTTTCTCGAAGGGTCACTTGTTTTTTTCTTCCCTGGACTACGGATTCCCACACAGTTCAGGAGGTCAAGACTTCCGGAATCTATTAAAGTAGCTACAACTGGGCCTCTCTGCTTCTACTCTTGCTCCTCTTGTATTCTATTTGCTGTACCAGAACCAGAGTGATATCATGGACCATAAGTGAGACCATGTTACTTCCTTGCTTAAATAGTCTCCATTGGCTTTCCCTTGTATTTAGAATGACATTCCATGTACTTAAAAGAGCCAATTCCAATATGCTGGGTTTTTTAAAATTACAGGTGGGGCTGTGTTTGTCAAATATGTTTTAGCATCTGTGAACATTATCATGTAGTTTTTGTACTTAATTCTATTAATACAGTATATATCGTATTAAAAAACTCCCTAATAGTGAACAGAAATTGCATTCTAATAAATTTTACTTCATCATAGGGTATTATTTTCTTCTTATGTTGGTGGGGTCTGTTAAAATATTTTTTTCATACTTTTATGTAAGTGACATGGGCATGTAATTTTCTTTCTTTCTGAAGTCTTTATCAGGTTTAGGCATCCATGTTAAAAGGAATTTGAAAGTTTCCTTCATTTTAGTCACTGAAGAAATCTACATACCCCGGGGTTTTCCAGTATTTGGAGATTTGGTGACAATGTCCGTGTCTATTTGTTGTTCTCTCACAACATTGAGTTTCTTCAGTGGAAATTGCATCCCTGTTAGTATCTCAGTGATCCGCAGTCTCATGATTTAAAACAATATCTTCTGTTTTAATGGTTATTTTCCCCTAGTCATTTCTTATTTATATTTTTATACTTTCTTTTTCTCTCGACTAACCATTAACCTGTCTAACTTCATTAAACAAAAATGGGATTTTTTATTTATTAAATTACATCTATTTTTTCTATTAATTAAATTACTTGGTTTTATGCTTTTAAAATTTGCAGTTTTATTTTTTCTAGCATTTTAAATGGGAACTTAATTTATTGCTTTCACTCTTTATGATTCCTGAATTTATTTATTTATATTTGTTTTAATTTCCCTCTGATCATTTTTTAAATATGACCCACTGATTCTGATATATGGTGTTTTCTTATTAAATGTTAGAAATTTTGTAATTTTGAATTTTATTTCCTCTTTCAGCTATAAGCTGTTTATTACATGTCCTTTCAATTTATAATTTGAAGGTTCTTTTTTATATCGCTATTTCTACTATTTTTACATTGTGATCAACATATATTATCTCTACTTTAAAGAACTTACTAATGCTTTTCTGTGCCCTAATTGGACTAATTTTTGTTACTGTTTCAAGTGCCCTTCAGATAAAGTTGTGTTCTCTAATTGTCAAGATGTATAGTTTAATGTACAGCCATAAAATTATCCTTATGGACTATATTTTGTTTAGGACGTTACATTCTTATTTACTTTCTGGTCACTTGATCTGTGTTATACAGAGAATGAAGTCTAAAACTGTTCTATTATTAGTGTATTTTTCTCTCTGAAACCTTGTATCTCCTATAGTGTTTGCTTTATAAAGATAGTTGCTATCATTTTTTTGTCCAGATGTCTACAAGTATTACAAGTATTATATAATCATTCTGAATTGTAACTTTTAACATTAATTAAGTGACCTTGATTGAATTTGATACTTTTAAATGTAAATTCTACTTGGAAATCATCAGAACAATGCCTATTTTTTTCTATTTGCCTAGTACATATTTGTCTATACTTTTGTTTCTTAGCCTTTGTGAATTAATTTTTAGGTTATTCTCTTGTATACAGATTAGAATTGGGTCTTTCTTTCCCACCCAAATTGAAAATATTTTTTCTCTTACTAGATGACCTATGCCTATTCACTTTATTTCTATGACTGATATATTAAGTCACATTACTTTAAAATTTTCAGGTTAGGAACCACCTTAATAATCATATGGCTAACACACTTCCTAGAAGTTTTAGTCTCTTAAATCATTTCAGAGGCTGAATCAGACTTTCTTCTGGGCTACCCAAAGCCTTAATTATAGTGGTACTGTACTTTATACCTTGACCAATAAGTAGTGTACGTGTGGATGACATTTTCATGTGCATTTCTGAGCTGCTCTCCACTTCAATAATAGGAGCTACTTGAAAACAAATATCTTTTTTGTACATCCTCTTCCCCACTAGTCCTCATTCTGCTGCCACACTCATACAAACATCTCTAGAGGGTCAGGAACATGATAGGTGATCAGGAAATATTTGTTGATTTAATTAGTACATGAATGACTCAGAGGAAGGAGCCTCTAGAAAGTTAATTATATTTAAGGTATGTGAATTCATTGTACCATTTGTCTGTGGTGTAAAGTTTTAGACATATACAAGACATTTATCTTTCTGGTAGAGGCAGAAAATAGTCTAATTGGTTTAATGCATCTTGTTTTCGTGTAATGGTTTCTATCTGTAACATTTGCCAAGGTCACGTCTGTTAAACTGCACTGCCTGTGCTTTTAACCTTATCACAAAAATCACATCTCATTTAAAAAAAAAACAATTGGAACTGTTGCCCTGGATCCTCAACATATACATTCCCATCACACTTGGCGCATGCTTCAGATGCCTCATAATAAGATGCCTCAACCTTATTATTTTGACTATCACAATTGATCTTTTCAATGAACCCTACGAATTTGAAATTATGTTGATTTATTGGCTACTTAGAAAGGTAACTCTGACTTGATAGCAAGACCTCCCTGGCATGCTTTCTCCCAGCTTTTCCTGCTCTGATTTTGTTTCCAGAAAGAACTATGAAGGTTTTAACTTTGATTTTGGATCATTAATTTCACTAAGTAATTTGAGCAGTGAGGTACTTAAAGCTTCCTCAGCAATTTGAGTGAAAGAAGACATTGAATGTGCCTCAGTTGAATGCTTCTTATTCTAAGCTGAAGAGTTTCATTAGAAATAGACTACACTGTCCATGGAAGATTTATGAGTATATGATTGAACCAGGAATGACAGATATGATAATATGTGAAGCTTTCACAGATCCGTAGATAAAAAAACTATCATTTACAAAGTGTCATGAGTGATAGTAAGAATTTAATTAAAATAAAAACAAGCTATTGGAGGAATGTTTATAGTATTCAAATAGGGTATTCCTACCAACCAGATGGAAGAATTAAAAGTTATAAGAAAACAAAGCAATGATTGACAATCACTTTACTAATCAGTTTTTTTAACACAATTAAAATGGTTTTACTATTAAAATGTGATTCATTGTTTCAATTACTTACAGAATACTAATTAGCAGAAGAGGAGAATAAAGTGAAGCCCCAACTGATGAGACTTTGGTATTACAACCTTGGAGAATTTTTTAATGAATATACATGAGGTGGTCCACCTGGCTTGTTTTCCAGGTGAGTGGCCACATCCATGTCTATCCCAGGTTGGACATTCTTTTTCTGATTGTCTAGTGTTCGTATACTCCTTCTGTATTTGAGGAATTCCTTACCTTTCAAGTCTTGGTAAAAGCCTGGAACTTGGAAAAGTTGAATTTGCCTCTGATTGTTGGGCTGGGGACACTTTGTCACTTTCTTAGACTCTGTGGCAGCAAGTTTGCAGGGAGGTAACCTAACCTCAGCTAATCAGACGCACCCACTCAGCAGGGTTCATCTGTAGATACTGACAAGAGATCATTCCTTCTGGTGAAAACAGTGCAAGGAATAGTCCCAATTTCCACCCATCCTCAGGGTGGGAAAGCAAGCTAGGTCCAATGTTGAGAATCTGTTTCAGCAAGGGAAACAGCCCTCATGGGTGTGCTTTGTTATCTCCTTGTGGTATTGACTTGCATTTCCTAATGGCAAATGACTGGTTCTAATTCTTATTCATATGACTAAGGTTGTCGTGAACAACCTCTTTTTTTAGGTCAGTCTTTGAACACATTCTCCTTAAAATTAATTCCTAGGATTGAAATTGCCTGGAGAAAGCTTATGGATATTTTAACTCTTTTCATATGCATTTCTTTTTTAATATTTTATTGATTGTACTGCTACAGTTGTCTCAATTTTTCCCTCTTTGTGCTCCCCAGGACTCCCTTACTCCTCTCAGGGAATTCCCAAAAATTTGTTCACACCCATGGGTCATGTGTATAAGTTCTTTGGGTACTCCAGTTCCTATACTGTATTTATATCCCCATGGCTATTCTGTAACTAACTATTTGTATTTCTTAATTCCCTCACCTTTTTTAGCCATTCCCCCAAATTCCTCTCCCATCTGGCAACCATCCATATGCTCTCAATATCCATGATTCTGATTCTGTTCTTATGTGCTTAGTTTGTTTTCTAGGTTCAGTCGTTGATAAGTATGTGTTTATTTCCATTTTATTTTTCATAGTTTTGATCTTCTTTTTCTTAAGTACCTTTAACATTTCATATAATAATGGTTTTGTGATGATGAACTCCTTTTCTCTTGTCTGGAAAGCTCTTTATCTGCTTTTCCATTCTAAATGATATCTTCACTGCGTAGAGCAATCTTAGCTATAGGTCCCTGCTTTTCATGACTTTGAATATTTCTCACCAATCCCTTCTAGAAATCTCAAATGTTTCTTTTGAGAAATCAGCTGACAGTCTTATGGGAACCCCCTTGTAGGTAACTTACTGTTTTTCCCTTGCTGCTTTTTAGATTCTCTCTTTATCTTTAACTTTCAGCACTTTAATTATGATGTGTCTTGGTATGAACCTGTTTGTGTCTATCTTGTTTGGTAATCTCTGTGCTTCCTGGACTTGTGTGTCTATTTCCTTCACCAAATCATAGAAGTTTTCTTTCATTATTTTTTCAAATAGATTTCCAATTTCTTACTCTTTCTCTTCTCCTTCTGGCACCCCCAAGATGTGAATGTTGGACCTCTTAAAGTGTCTTAGAGGTGTTTATATTATGCTCATTTGGGGGAGGGTTCTTTCTTCTTCTTGTTCTTCTGCTTGGTTGTTTTTTGTTTCTTTATGTTCCATATCATTGATTTGATTCTCAACTTCATCCACTCTACTGCTGATTCCCTGTGAATTGTTCATTTCCATTAGTATATCCTTCATTTCTGCCTGGCTATTTTTTTATACTACTGAAGTACTCACTGAGTTCATTGAGCATCCTCGTAACCAGTGTTTTGAATTCTGCATCTGGTAGATTGCTCATTTCATTTTGTTTAGTTCTTTTTATAGAGTTTTGATCTGTTCTTTCATTTTGGCCATGTTTCTTGTCTCCTCATTTTGGTAGCCTCCTTGTGTTTGTTTCTGTGTATTAAGTAGAACTGCTATGACTTCCTGTCTTCATAGCATGGTTTAAGGGGTCCAGTGGCACAGCCTCGCCCATCAGCTATACTCAGTACTAGAGGTACACCCTCAGTGTGGGCTGAGTACACCCTCCCTTCGTAGTTGAGCCTTGGTTGGTATTGGCAGGCCTATGGGAGGGATTTTCCCAGGCTAGTTAGCTTCAAGGAACAGCTATGACCACTGACCACCAACCTCCACCCGACATGGAGGATCAGCTGTGCAGGGGCAAGGTGGTGGTTCTCTGACATGGCCTGAGCTGTCCATTGGGTATGCAGGTGCTGGGGTTTCCTGGGTGGTGCAGATCAGGGTCAGCTATCACCTATGTTCTGTCTGAAGCCACCCAGTGTGAGCTACAAAGCAATCTGCAGATGGCTGCTACTTGTACTGGGCTTGGAGGTTTCCAGGTGGAGCTAAACTGTGATCCAAAGCTGGCTGCTGCTAATGCCAGGCCTGGGGACACTTAGAGGTAGGAGAGCTGGTCACAGGCCCATAAGTAGCATGGGGTAGACCCTCAGTTAAATACCAGCGCAGGGTAAACAGCATAAGTCAAATTGATGAAGTCTCAGTTATGACTCCCTGCTGCCTGTTCTGTGGCTCTGTGGGAAAAGGGCTCAGAAAAGGCACATGGCTTCTGTCAACCTTTCTGTCTATGAGAGAGCTGTCCCCTAGTTCTTGCCCTGATGCCAGATACTTCAGTCCCACCCTTTCAAGCTGCTAGCCTGGTGCTAGAGCTCAGAGGGAATGTGTTCGAGTAAGTTCAGCACAGGTATTTTAAGAGGAATTGCCAGGTAGTCAGGTAGTTTTTTCACTGACTCAAATCCTCCTGGTTTTTACAGCCAGAAGTTATGTGGACTTCTCTGCCTGGCACTGGAACCCTGGATTGGGGGGGCCTGGTATGGGCGGGGACCCCTTACTCCTAAGATATTCTTTCCAAATTTTTTATCCACTACATATGGGTGCGAGACCTACCTGTTTCATGTTTCTGTGTCTCTGCATCTTCTACCTTCCTGGACTGATGTGGTTTCTTTACTTCCATACTTCTCAGACTTTCATTCAACTCAGCTTCTGATGGTTCTGAGTGCTGGCTGGTCTGTAATTTAGTTGTAATTTTGATGTGGTTGTGTGAAGAGGTGAGCCGTGTTTACCTACGCAGCTCATGTGTTTCTCTGAATGATCCTCTGGAATGGTTGCATCAGCTTTGTTGCCTGCAACCTAGCTAACACGACAGGTGAAAAATGGTTCCTGTGTTTTTAGTCACATGCTGGTGCAAACTGGCCATCACGATCAGACTTATTGACTTACATTCCTCTCCCGCTATGGATATGATGCATAAACTCCTTCAAGTGCACTTCTTCACTTGCAGTACTGTTAAAAGCTCAGCTTCAAGTGCAGAGGATCTCTTCCTAATGGCAGCCAGCCACATCCATTCCAGGGCTCACCTGCTGTGAATGCATTCAGAGTAGAGTCTGGCCTCATCATCTTTAGAATTTCCGGTGACACACTCCTTGAGGCAGCTCTCTCTCTCAACCACACCACAGAATGCATGTGTTTACAACTTGGCCAGAGAGCCCTGGCTTTTGCCTGCTGCAGGAATATGAACATTTCTGAACCATCTCAGATCCTCCACTGTGACAAAAATCTTGTCAGATAACTGGAAGGCCAGATTGGGGTATGGCTACCTGCCTACGTGATATGTTAATATCAACGGGAAACATTGGTAGGCCTTCAAGACTATCTTTTGATCCAAGATGGAAAATCTTTTCCCTCATAATACTCATCCTGAAGAAGAATTTTAAGGAACCAAATTTAAAATCAATAGTTACTCATATTTTGTAGTGACTTGTAGGTTTCTTCCTATGTGCAACTGTGCACAAGATAAAACCTTTTTATGACATCACAACTTGCAGTTTCTGGACTTGAATATTTTTAGTGTATGGGTTTTCCATTTTAACATCTGAGTGTCTCAGTATTATTGATGAGAGAGTTTTGAACAGAGAGACCCACTCTTTGTTTCCCATTTACTTACTTTTCTTTCTTTCCCTTTCACTCTCACACTTCCAACAGCTCTCTGGTGTTTGCACGCTTTCCATCCCATGTAAACTTGGAATCACATAAATGACATTTTTTGTAATTCAAAATGATAGATATATTTTATAATACATCAGTGGAATAGGCTGAACTGCAAAAATTACCAGATAAAGATCCTTTGTCCTAAAACACAAAGACAACATTCTGAACATCTGACGTCTGTACTTTACTTTTCAGAAGTAAAGCAGAGTGTTTAAATTCCTATTGTTCAGGATTTAATGTAAAAAATTCCTATAAATATTATGGATGAGAATTTTGAATTGTCTGTCTATCCCATTTTCATTTCCAACCTGGTTTATAAATTGCTGGATGAAGCGAGTTCATTTTGAAAGGTGAAGTGAAGTAAATTTCATTCTGTTTATTTGAGAGAACTTCATGGACTTTAATTAAATTGGCTGCAGAGGAGTAAAGACTTCAACACTTCACTGTGTCAGTAGAGCATTGTGTTCGTGTGCATGGCCTGTCCCGTCTGCCCAAAACTACCCCCTCTACCTTAAGTGCGTCACTTTATCTCTCTGAACGTCAGTTTCCTGATATCTCAAAAAGAACATGTTAATGCCAAGCTCGTACTTGTTAAAAGGGAAAACTGAGATGATCATTTAAAGACATTAAGTGCATTATATCATCCCTGGCATACGGGTGGCTCTTCATAAAGGACAACTAACATCCTGGCACACAGTAGGTACTCAATAAACACTTGCTGAATACCTTCCCTAAGAAACCCAAATTGAGAATAAATTTTCAAACTTGCCTTTTCCCATTTTATAGAATATGTGAGAAAAATATCCAGAGGACGTCTTCTTTTTTTAAGAGGACCTCTTTCTCTCTCGGCCTTCTTCCATTGCTGCAGTCTCATGCACCGAGCATGTACAGACCTCCAGGAAGCCCTTCAGCGATGGCAGGGCTCAACTTCAGGGGCGTGCTGCCCATGGTAAAAAGGACTGACTCTTCAGTTCCTTCTCTGAGATCAGCGTCTAGCCTGACTGCTGCTGCCTTGTGTTTTACTGGCTTCTATTTTACATTTCTTCCAGGGAAGTGGTATGAAACATCACTGAAATTTGCAGTCATGTATTTCTGGGAAATGTTCAAAGTAATTCAGTTAGCTTTGTCTCATGTAATCCTCATGATGGACTTGGAAAGTCTGCCATTCATGGGTGAACAAACTGAGACGTCAAGAAGTGGAAACACGCAGTGAAATGTCTACAGAGACTGGCAGAGCCTGTGCCTCCAAACTCCATTTTGGGCCCCCCAAATCCTCACCCTTACCCATAATGCAGAAATTACATCCATGGAGTGATTTCCTCAGGGTCTACTCCTGCCCATATTTCAAACATCCATTCAAAATTATTCCTTTTCATAGAAAAGCTCAGATTAAAGGGAAGATCTCCCTGAGAGAAGTAACACGAAATTGGGAAGCATCCCTGTGACCCTCCTATGAAGAGTCTGAGAGCAGATGTACAGGCGTAACAAGAACAGGAGCACTGGACGGCAGAGCTTGGAAGCCTCAGAAGTCAGCCCTTGTTTCCATCCCAGATTGGCCCAGATTTTTATTTCCCTAGCCCCCTGCATATTTTCACAGCAGCCTCCTTAAGGAAAAAGGCAAAAAACAAAAACTAGTCTTTAATGTTCGCCCATTTTGTGCCAAATTCTGTTTGTCTCTATTTTTCCCTTCATTTGATGTTCACATCACACTGGTGAAGTACTATTAACTTTTTCCAAAATTTGCATAAGATAACTGAGGGACAGGGGTGTTACATAACTTGCCCAGAGTCACCTTTCTATCGTGCATCTGAATCAGGATATGAATCTGGATTGGTTGAAATGTGAAGTTCATAGTTAGTCTAATATTAGATTGCTACGGTGTTCTTGCTGAGTTTTCTCAGAATCAGGAAAAAATCTATCAGTCACTATAAGAGCATTTTGTCGTAAATCTGAGCAGTGTTATTTGACAAGTGTTAGGTTGAGCTTTGGCAGGTCCCTTCCTTGGCTCCACAATGACTAAATAATGCCCTTTGGCCCCTATCATACACGCAGGGACACCCACAGTCTCACTCTCCTGCTCTCATTCTTTGCAGATAATAATTTAACTCTTATTTTCCAACAAACCTTTACAGCATAAAGCTTGGTGTTAAAATGCAGATTTAAATAATCAGAGGAAATTGGAAGTAACAAAATTTTTTAGTTGGTGGTACATTATACTGTGTGACCACTTTTGCTAAGATTTCTTAGCAAAAAAAAAAATTGAAACAAGCATTTCTCAAGGGTGAGGTATTTTATAATCTTCAAAGTCACCTCAATGCTGACAGGATGGAGTTCTGGTTCTCGGTTCTCTACTGTCACCTAAATTCTCCTCCTTAGCTAATTTTTCATTCACTCCACTCTAAAATTTTTCTAAATATTTTTCATTCTTTTTTCATCTTTATGTTTTTTTCTTGCCTAAAATTCCTTCCATGTCAGGGACACTTTCCCCATAAAAACAAAGCCTACTCACCCTTAGGAGAACCCGGAGCACCTCTATCACACAGTTTAAGTATCAGGATGGAGAACGAAGAACACCTACATCAATAAGATTCAACTCTCTATTCCAGGAAGGTTTTTGACCAATAAGTAACTTCACTGTTTGCTTCAAAACATTCTTGCATATTATTTAATCTGAACAAACAGTTTGTTCTTCTGGGGAAATAGTTCTCATAAGACAATGGATCGCTCAACCGGGCAAATAGTTTTATTGTCAAACCGTTGACTTGTCAAGACTGGTTTTGAGATGGTCACCATGCTGTGCCTACCAATCTTAAGAAATTATGTCATGTTTTCATCTCAGTCTCAATTAGTTACAAACATTATATAAACCCATTGGAGCTTAGATCACAACCTTATAAAGATCTTGATCTCTCCTTGTCAGAGACTTCTAAGGCTCCATCAAGGTGTTATCAGTGGTTTTAAAAACAGTTTTGCTTATTTAAGCCTATTATGGGGTGTATGCCTATAACTCCATAGTATTATATTATTCACAGTTTTTTTTTCAGAGACAGAAAATAGAACACCTGAGTCAAATTCATTATTTTGGCTCATATAACTGAAAGTCCAGAAGAAAATATCAGGATGTAATAGAGAGGTTGAAGCATCATAACCAGAACTCAGCTCACGTCTCTCCGATTTTACCTCCTGATGGCTTCTTCCCAGGTTAGCTTTTTCATGATAGGCTACATATCGCTTGCAGTTGGCTCCAGGCTTATATTCTCTCTAAGTTGCTTTCCCCTAAAAACAGACCTTAAGAAAAGATTCAAGTTTAAGTGATTTATCTGAGATGTGAAGGTTATGTCAGTAGGAAAGTGGGGGGAGCAGGGCGGGGAAGGTTAGGAGGTCAATAAGGAATGCATTATAAAATCAATTACCACTTTGGGCAACGGGATCTCAAACCTGGTGGTAGACTTTGGGCAACAATGTCAAATATAGATCTCAAAGTTGTACCACCTAAATAGCCAGAAAGATGGGACTCTTGTACACCAACTACTATTGGTCCTTGTGTAATGGAAGAATGTCCAAGCTGATGTGCCTGGCATGGGACCCAACTTAAATGGCTGTAGAGAAAGTCTTTCGGCTGAAGTCATTGGCAAAAATCCACAACTGGAAGTTGATAGGCATGCAGTGAAGTCAGAGGCCATCTAGATATGGACAGTGCACCTAAAATACCTTATTTTTCCATGTATAATGCTCACTTTCCCCCCACATTTTTGAGGGGAAAATAAGGATGCACATTATGCTTGGGTAGTACTAATTCCATATCTATAAAAATGTTTTTAATTCTTTCATTTATGTTTATGCACTAAAAGTGTAACTCTAGAAAGCAATAACAATATCCATATGCAAAATAATACCGTGGAATAGGATAATTGGTTTTGTTTCTAAATATAAACAAACAACTGATTTTAAAAATTAAAATGAAAGTTTTTTTCCTGAAAGTTTGGGCCAAAAACATGGATGCACATTATACACAGTGAAATATGGTAATTACTGCACTCAGACCCTAAACTCTCAGCATGTGCAAAAATGAAATTATTTGTCTCCAGAGAAGATTAAGTTACATACTTTGACAGAATCAGTCACTGCAAAACCTAAGGGGACAGTAATATCAGCTATAAATGGCAGAGTAGAGATATCCAAAATCCTATCGTGCGTGAAGCTATGAGAACACTGGCAGAAATTGTGACAGTCAACTTTTTCAGAACTCTGGATATTAACTAAAACTTTTCAGCCTCTTAGGGAGTGTTTATTCAAGAAAAAAATCTCAATATTGGTAAGAACAGTGAGACTCACAGTATTTCAGTGTCTACTCCCATTTTTCTCATCTGAGCTCCACAGCAAACTAGGAAACTAACACTCCACACTCATGTGGAAAACCAGCAGCCCGGAACCACTGGAGAGAAAGAACGAAATTGAAGCTCCTTTAAGAACTGTTCCCCTATGACACATAAACCCAGAGTTACTGTATGACCCAGCGATTTCACTCATAGCGTACGACGAGGTCTGTCTGGAAAAAGTCCAGCCATTGTTAATGTAACAAGAACGGTTTGCACCGTATCGATATAAGCTGGCATTCAAGAAGAGTGAACAGAATGTTCATGGGTAAACAATGGTGACTTCCCTGTACTAGTCCACTGGGGAGGGGTGAGGTAAATGCCGTTGAGTGAGCATGTGTGCTGTGTGTCTGTTGCATTCAAAATGACTGAGTGAGTAGAGCAATGAACCTGCATTAAATTTTGCAGAGAGCTTGAACACTCCTCTGTGGAAACTATTTAGATGATTCAGAAGGCCGCAGCTTTGGGAAACTGGTGATTGGTAGCTCTATCAAGACAACGTGCCCATTCAAACATCATGTCTCATATGGAGTTTTTTTGAGAAACATCAAATCACCCAGGTGACTCGGCCCACAACCACCCAGATTTGGCACCCTGGGACTTCTGGCTTTTACCACAACTAAAATCACCTTTGAAATGGAAGAGATTTCAGACCATTGATGAGATTCACAAAAATACAATGGGGCACCTGGTGGTGATTAAAAGAGCTGTTCGAAGTCCTGCGGTGCCTGCATTGAAGGAGACTGAAGTGTCATTGACCTATGTACAATGTTTCTTGTATCTTTTATCTTCTTCAATAAATGTCTCTGCCTTTCACATGACATGCGTGGATACCTTCTGGACAGACTTCACAGATCATTGGAGATCACTGATATCATTTATCCCACAAAAATTTGCATGCTACTGTTCGTAGCAACATCAGTCCTAACAGCTAAAAAGTAGTGTCCATGAACTGATAAACAGATGAACAAAATGTGGTATAACCATACAATGGAATATTATTCAGGAATATTAATGGAATATTAGTAATAATATAAATATTATTATGAAAGGAATGAAATACTGATATATACTATGTCATGAATAAACGTTGAGACATCATGCTGAGTGAAAGACAGGCCTAAGTCTACATTCTGTATCTCGTGTAATGCCTCTAATGTGATAGGTCCACACAGGAAAATCCAGAGACAGAAGGTACATTAGTGGTTGCTAAGGGCTGATGGTGGATGGGAATGAGAAACAACTGCGGAAAGGTACAAGGGTTTGGGGGCATGACTAAATTGCTCTGAAATTAGATACCGGTGAGGATTGCACCATTCAGTAAGTATGCTGAAGATCAATGAACAGGACACTTTAAAGGAGAGTCCTCTTTTGTCAGACCTGGGTTAATCCCCCACTCCTGCAGGATAAGGCAGCCTCAATGTAGGCTGACCGTGGGATGGTTTTAGAGGAAATTCAAGGTGCTATTTCCAGAAGAAGGCAGAATGGGTGCTGAGCTAGCAAAACAAAAACTGTTGTTCTACCCTGGCTAGCTCATCAAAGGCTCACAAACCCTTTGATCAGAGCTATTTGTCAGTTCTGCCAATTCGTGTTTTTATTAAAACCACTGCTTTCCTGCTAAAAGCTGCCACCTGCTCTAATGTTTCTTTTCAGTCTTATATCTATTAAGACCAGACTGCTTTCTTACTTCTCTCAGCTATCTGTACACTAAATCATTCTTTTTCCCTACAGCCCAGATAATGCCACAATAATAAAGAACACAGAGTTCTTGTCACTACAAACTTTCCGAACAACACAGGTTTCTCTCACAGTGCTTGTGCAATCAATTAGTGTAAATATTCTCTGGGTGGAGGGGAGAGTCACAGTAGACCCCCAAGACGACTTCCTCCTAAATGCTCAGCCTAGGCCACTCTGACTACAATAGCACAGGTGAGGAAAGTCGTCATACCTCTTACTACATATCTTTCAATAGGAAGTCCTATAACTAAGTATGTGACCATAGACATTAAAAGAGAAAAAAATAGCTAGCCAAAAAATTAAACGTATTTCTTCACAATGTGAGCATAAAACGAACAGTCAGTGTATTGAGTCCATGGATTTCAGGAACCCCCACATGGTCTCACTCTCTTTCCCAGAAATAACTTTGTTGCAAAACTCCCAGATTGTCAGAATTAAATTTCTTTCTGTTTTTTTATTATGTTGTTTATGCAAATATAGTAAATATTTCAAAAACTAGCTTGAAAATCACTTCCAAAGAGATATCAACTACTGTTTTTGTGTTAGATTGGAAAGATGGAGTATTGTTGGGTTATATAACCCAGTGTCTCCTTACTGGTGAGAAGGGTTCAACATATGTTAGTTAAATTCGTGAATGACTTTGCTTACTCCCGACTCCTCTGAAGCAGTAAGTTCTTATGTTTTGGTTCTTCTTTTCTAACTGACTCAGGTTAGCAGAGCTGAGGGACCATGGATATTCAAAGATTCTTTCCAAAAAAATTTACCCAACACAGTGGGTTGTATAAACTTAGATTTATCTCAATCCATTTTTTTTTTTGCCAGAAATTCACAGAATTTGGAAAATGCCATTATCTTGTTCTGTCAACTTCTCTCTTCCACAAATCTGAAAGTCTTCTCATTTAGTAAGGAAGGAATAGAGTTCCAGCTCAAGGACATTTCTGTTTATTTTATTTTTTATTTTTTTATCTCTTCCAAGACTGAATCATAAAAAGCATCTATTAAACTCTGCTTTTCAGGTCTCCTTTTCACAACACCAATTTCTTCTCTTATAATTATTTACCCAAGGAATTAAAGTTAGGAGTTACTTAAACTTTGAAAGAAAGCAACACAGCTCAACCTTCTTTTAACATTTTGTTAACATGGCTTCATGAAAAATGAGTGAAAATCAGTGAAAGTTAAAAAAAATGTTCTTAGAAGGAAATTGGAAGTTTTAGATCATCAAGACCACTGTGTCAAGCCTTCGATGCTGCCTCCATTTCCCAGGGTTGGCCAGACTCCAAAGGAGCAAGAAGAGACTTATTTGAAGCTATGTCAGGAGTTTTACTGTCAAAGTGGAATTAAGTGGAAATATTTATGTTGGAATCTTCTGAAACAAGTTTGAATGTTGTTGGAAATGATGCAAATGATAGAAAACATAATACAGAAGCTAAAGCAATATCCTTGAGGAGAGAAAAGGGCAGCGATACTGAGAACAAGAGAGGAATGGGCCTCAGCATGGGAAGTTAGGATACAGACACTGGGTGGCTTTCACAGGTATGGTGAGGGTCAGCTGGTTCACAAGTGCTGGGAATGTATGGAAGTTGTCTTCTGACTGCCTCCATGTTTAAAGGAAATGTGTAGCAGTTATGCCAATTATGAGCAAAGAGAGGAAAGTAAGTGTTGAAGGTTTGAGGAGAAAATAACTCAGTGAAAAATTACTTACCTAGCAGAGTGAAGAGATGAATGGGTTAGGGAGGCAGGGTTTGGAGAAGAAGGAGTGAGGTTGTTAAGTCAGGCAGTAGAATTGAAGCTGGATAAGGAGGGAAGTGAGAACATAAGGGTCCTGAGAGGGTGAAACGGTGGGGGTTCAATGGATTGCATTTATATATGGTTGAAAAATTGTTGTGTGTCTGGAGTAGAGGCAGCAGGCAAGAAAAATGGGAGGTGGTGGTGGAGGAGTGCGATGCTCGGAATTGCCATTATGAAAGCAAGAAGTCTGTGAATCAACTTCAGGGGATAGATTGCTGAGTAAAGTAGAGAATGAGAACATTGGCTAAGAGTAAGTCATTGAAACCGTCAAGAAGTAAGATACTCATCTGTATGCTGAAATCTTTAAGGAAGAAGAGATAGGAGAATGTGAGGTTATAAATGTGAAGCTCTTGAAGGAATTTTGTGTCAAGTCACCAGAGGGTCAGGGTTATTATGTTAGAGATTTCAGAACCCCGCTGACAGGAAGAACTTCCTGCCAAGAAGGCCCATTTGTAGCCGTGAGACAAATAAGCTATTAGCTTCCCCTAACCTCCAGCATGTAACCTGGGGAAGGTCTCTCAGCCTCTCCAATCCTCAGTTTTCTTACTATGAATTGGGTAGATTAGTGGCTATCTATAGGGTGGTAATAAGAATAAATTGAGACAACACATATAAAGCACTTCCTACAATTCTTGACACCTAGTAAGCATTCAAAAATACATTAGCCATTATCATCATGATTATCTCTCTAGCAAAATTGGACTCTGCAGAGAGTCATCTTATTTCAATCACACAGCTATTTCCCTATGCAGCTAGCATAGTGCTAGGTATTACAAATGTTTGCTAAATTGAATCTGTGTGTCTTACTTGTTTTATACTGCAATCAGTATTTTTGTTTTTGAAAATGGCAGTAAATGAGACATTTTTAAGATGTACCTTAGCTCCTGTGACAGTCTTCAGTACCCAGCAGCAGGACATAAAATGCTTGGTTAGGTGCCTGAAAACTAATCTCGGCCTATGCTTTAGAGTTTCTATAAAATGAGGATAACGATACAGTGCATGTTTGCAAATGGCTTTGGAGACTGTAGATGAACACAGCACTGGAATTAAATTGTTGCCGATTTAAACTAGATTCTGTTTAATGCAAGATGACTCATAAACTGTTGTTTTTCTACTTAAGCCCAAAGCAAACCTATAGTTTTAACCCTGGAATTGATATTTTAACCAAGGAATTTTATATTTGGGTTCAGAATTATGTCTTTTGCCATACAATTTTTGTCAATGATTCACCATAATATATAATTTAAGGGTGTAAATGCAACTTGAAAAAAAAACACTTTGCTTTCAGCTGAATAAAGTGCTTTGCTGTATTTTACCAGTTTACTTGCAATTTCTAATTTTCTTATATGAAGAAATTCAATTTCTAATTTTGAAATACGAAGATTAATTTTGCCAAAGTCTCAGTTTTCTGTTGCTAAGATAAGACCTCTCTAAACACTCACAAAGATAGATAATACAGAGAAGAATGTGTCTATTTACACAATTTTTTAACACAACTCTCACAGAAGCCCTAAGAGTGAGAGATGCTTTTATTGGTTTTATTCTACAGATCAGAAAACTGAAGTAGAGATTATATCTCCTGTGCAGTCACACAGCTAGATAGTGGGCCAAGATTCGAACCCAAGTAGTGTGATCAGTGCGGCCACTTTTCAACCACGAGCTGAATGCTTTGTTTTGACAGTAGCCACTACTGCCTCTTTGATGTAGAAATGACCTTCACCTTGGTTCTAGGTGGCAGTGGAGTGCTAAATCTCTTAATATTTAGCATCTCTTATGTCTTCAAGTGTAGTTGTGCTGGGATTTCACTGAACATGGATAACATTTTGTCTTATGGAGATACATTACGATATCTGTTATTACGATGTAAGTAATCTGAGAGGTGAAATCTGCACACTTAAAAGTGAACAGTTGTTTCAAAGAGACCCACAGCTTGAGATGACCTAATTCCAGGCTCACATGGGTCTCTATTGCCACAATTTATTTGCATTTCAAAAATGTTTAAGAGGTGCATATATCTTTGTGAATAAATGTTTTTGACTTTTTTTAGGTAGATGCCCAGAAGAAGGATTGCTGGGTCCTATGGTAACTATATTCCTAATTTTATGAGGCAACACATAGTGTTTCCAATGGTGGCTGTACCAGTTGACATTCCCATCGTAGAAGTGCGCACTGGAAACCTATATGATCCTGTTGGGCAGTGTCACCCCCCAGAATTTTTTGAACGTTTAAAGAAAGATAAAAGTACTTGTTATAGAACTAGAAAAAAACTATGGTTTCTGGATTCAATGCGATAAACACTGCATTGGAAACCACCTTCAAATTGGTGCTTTGCTTTTAAGTAGCTGGTATTCTTCAGGGAAAAATCTGTATCCTCTTTTAAAAAAGTGCTGAGCTAGAGGCTCCACTGTCCTTCCCAACACCTATTCTAGTATTTCTGTTTTCACTGATATCCAGTGTATAATAAATGTATCTGTGGCTCTCCATCTCCTTTTTATTTGAATCTCATGTCTGTGGGCCTTTCAGGAGTAAATGAGAATTTCAGTTTCCAGATGGTTTCCTCTAATGGTTTCAAGGAACGTACATCTGGAAAGTAGGACTTAGCACCGGAAAGAAAGCGAACCATGCAATAGTAAAAACCGCCATATGCAGATCATCGTTTGGCGTAACTATTCAATACATCATCCATGAGCTATTATAACTTTTATACTGAAAACTTCATTGAGTTAATATTAAATTATTGTCCTATGTCTAAATATGCACCTTTGAAAAAAGAATTATTCCATTTTTTGAAATAACTTTGCTTTTGAAACATTTTATTATGGTATCATAAACCCATAAGCCATAACCAAACTTATTTAAACAAAAAAGTCTTTAAGGCTTCAAAAGATAGTGTCAAAATTTATGTCCTGAACATTATTCTTCCAAATTATTTTTTTATAACTTTTTCTCATGATCAGTCCAGGTTAGTTAGCATGACAGGACAACCACAGTAAATGCATGAGCTTACAAGTATCCTGGTAACTTTTTTTCCAAGGTACTTTCTGAAATGGCCTAACTTCCCCACCCACAATTTGTTCCTAGTAAAGTGTCAGTGAAACTAAAATAGATATGAGGCTTATTTCTGAGCACTATAGCTGGCTGAACAATGTAAGTGGACCATTATTGATTAACTGTCTAAACTGATTGACATTAATTTTATTAAGCTGGAAACTTTCTCCCTTATTTCAGCCTGTTGTTCAAGAGTTCAAGACTTTATTCCTCCATTAGGTCTAATAGAATGACTAGCTGAATTTTTTAAAAGGCTTTTCATGGTTGGAGAAACAAATTCTTATGAAAGCCCAGAGGCTGAATTGTGATTTTTATAAAGAAGCTTTTGGTCTTTCAATGTCTGATTTGCTCTTTGACTGCTTTCCAGATAATTAAAATGTTCTACTTCCAAGCCTGGCATGTGAACTTAAAAACCTCTGAGTATTTCACCTAATGTAATGTGGATCATTATTAGTTATGAGGTTGTGTTTACTGGTGCTGTGTAGCAATAGCCAGCAGATGAACAAATTACCTCAAAACAAATGTAAAAGCTGTGGTAGAAGAGTGTAAGAATGTGGCTCACACTTGTGATACCAGGTTGATGAGAAAATACATATATTTAACAAATGCATATTTTAAAAGCCATACCTCTTCCTTATTGTATTCCTATACAATAATTTTTAGGCATATTTTATTGATTATGCTATTACAGTTGTCCCAATTTTTTCCTCTTTGCCCCCTTCCACCTGGTATCCTCTTCCCTCCAACAATCCTCTCCCCCTTAGTTCATGCCCATGGGTCATGTATAAAAGTTCTTAGGCTTCTCCATTTCCTATACTATTCTTAACATCCCCTTATTTTGTACCTACCAAGTATGCTTCTTAATCCTTTCACCCTTTCCCCCATTCTTCCCCTTCTCCCTCCCAGCTGATAACCCTCCAAATAATCTCCAAATCTATGATTCTGTTCCTGTTCTGTTTGTTTGCTTAGTTTGTTGATAGTTATGAGTTTGTTGTCACTTTAACGTTCATAGTTTTGTTCTTCTTTTTTCTTAAATATGTTCCTGTATCATTTCATATAATAACAGTTTGGTAATGATGGACTCCTTTAGCTTTACCTAGTCTGGAAAAGGCTTTATCTGCCCTTCCATTGTAAATGATAGCTTTGCAAGATAAAGTAATCTTGGTTGTACATCCTTACTTTTCATCACTTTTAATACTTTTTGCCAATCCCTTCTTGTCTGCAAAGTTTCTTTTGAGAAATCAGCTGATAGTCTGATGGGAACTCCTTTCTAGGTGACTCTGCTTTTCTCTTGCTGGTTTTAAGATTCTTTCTTTATCTTTAACCTTTGGTATTTTAATTATGATGTGTCTTGGTATGATCCTCTTTGGGTTCAAGTGGGACTCTCTGTGCTTCCCAGACTTGTCTATTTCATTTGCCAAATTAAGGAAGTTTTTTTTTTAATTTTTTTTTCTTTTAGATTTTATTTATTTATCTTCAGAGGGGAAGGGAAGGAGGGAGGGAGAAAAACATCAATGTGCGGTTGCCTCTTGTATGTCCCCTGCCGGGAACTGGCCTGGCAACCCCGGCATGTGCCCTGACTGGGAATCGAACCGCGATCTTTCGGTTCGCAGGCCCGAGCTCAATCCACTGAGCTACACCAGCCAGGGCAAATTAAGGAAGTTTTATTTCATTATTGTTTCAAGTAAGTTTTTAATTTCTTGCTCTTCCTCTTCTCCTTCTGGCATCCCTGTGATTCAGATGTCGGCACTTTTGGAGATGTCCCAGAGTCTTCTTATACTTTTCTCATTTTTTAAAATTTTTGTTTCTTCTTTCTGTCCTGGTTGAATGTTTAGTTTTTCCTTATGTTCCAAATCATTAGTTTCAATCCTGGCTACCTTTCCTTCACTGTTGGTTCACTGTGGATTTTTTTGAAATTTCACTTAGTGTAATCTTCATTTCTTCCATTATGTTGTTGCCATACTCAATGAGTTCTCTGAGCATCCTGATCACCAGTGTTTTGAACTCTGCATGTGATAGGTTGGCTGCCTCTATTTCATTTAATTCTTTTTCTATGGTTTTGTTCTGTTCTTTCATTTGGGCCATATTTATTTGTCTCCTCAATTTGGCAGCCTCCCTGTGTTTGTTTCTCCTTGTATATCAGGTAAATTTGCTTTTACTTCCTGTATTAGTGCATCTGTTAAGTTGTATGGGGTTGGAGCCTTAGGTATTCACCAGGGCAGGGCAACCTGCTTCACTGCTTTATGGCTCTGTGTTGGGGGAAAGCTCAGAGAGGTGGCAGTGCCACTGTTTGGCTTCTGGAGGTTTATCTGGCACTCACCCCATTTCCAGTCACTTCACCCACTTCCTGTATGCAACTAGCACCCTTCCAGCTGTTGCCCTGGTGGTAAATGCCAGAGTGGGTGGGTTTGCATGTGTTTTAAGGCAATGTGGGCCCTATAAACAGACTCTCCTGAGAAATGGGCAGTTTCTTCCACTGCCCCAACCCCCACTTGTTTTTACAGCCAGAAATCCTGGGACTTTATCTTCTCAGCGCTGGAACTCTGGGCTGTGTGGTCTGGCCTGGGGCTGGGATTGCTCACTCCCAAGGTATCCCTCCCAATTTTTACCCACCACACATGAATGTGGGATCTCCCATTCCATTGCTGCCACTGCCACCTCTCCACACCACAGAGTCTCTTCTCCTCTCCACCCTGAATCCAAGTCTCCGCCCCTCCTACCTGTCTGGATGAATGTGGCTTCTTTAAATCCTTGGTTGTCAGACTTCCATATAGTTCACTTTTCTCGAAGTTCTGGTTATTATTTGATTTGAGGTTAATTGTAATTCTTCCTGTGATTGCATGAGGAGGCAAAGTGTGTCTACCTACATCTCAATCTTGATCAGAAGTGCCCTATACACAATCATTTTTGAAAAGGTGTTTATCAGCTAAAAAAGGGATGCTAAATGAGAAGTTCAAATAACAGACAGTGGTAAAAACAGTCAGTTTAATGATTCTCTTACCACTGCCACCTCGCCTCACTGTTTTAATCACTGGACCGTGGACTAAAAGTTGGATTGAGCAGTATTATTGCATATTGTAGTATGAAAAATTAGTATGCATTAGTTTGACTTTGAGGGGATAAATCTCTAAAATGAAAGAATAAATAATTGGAAACGTGCTATGTTGATTTCATCTCTCTTTCTTCTGGGGATCCAGCATCTAAACTGAGATGATTACATTCCAATTTGTTCTCTTATAAACCCAACTAATTTGATTGTAATTTTTGCTTACTCCTGAAAGGATACCATGATTAGTAATGAGAATGTTCATTTTCATTTCATCTTTGCAAAAGAACATGTCTTGCCATGTGCTCACACCTGCAACTGTGTTTTCTAACTTTTCATTTTTTTCTCTAATTATTCCTTGATTGTGGGTAAATTCTCCAAGATGTAGAGGAAAGGAAATCATTGTCTTTTTATCACCTCCCTGGGAATTCATTCCACTTGTTTACTGATGTGTATGGCTGACTGAATAAAGTATCCCTAATTAGAATATATGAAATAATCATTGGTCTATCTGGAGTCATAATTAATGCATTAGGAAAAATTTACTGAGCATCAGGAAGATAGGCATAGCATAAATGAGCTTATTTCATCTGCTTTGAAACAGAGAGGATACTTTTCAGATACAGTGTATACTAAAACAGAGTAATAATAACATGACAATTTACTAAAATCATTAGAGCACATCATTGGAAATACAGATTATTACATCTAAATTCTCTTTTATATAATGTACCGTGGTGGGGGTGGGGGATGCTGGTTTGATACTTCAGTAAATATAACTGAGGGCTTAAAGAAAGAAAATTTTCACTTGTTTTCTTAGCACTCCTTTAAAAAGTGCTCCTTGATAAGAGCTTTATTTAGCATTTCCTGGGTTTGGGGTGCAGGGCAAAAATGCTATTATGGGAATTTTACCTTTGCTTGGGAAAAAATGAAATCTTTTGATTGCTTTAAGCATGGTTCTGGGTAGAAGACAGTAGAAGTTTGGAGCTAAGGACACAAAAGAGTCAATGGTCTCAGGGAGAAATCTGGCTGGCTGCTAAGGGGTTCACAAGATGTCCTTGGCTTGAAAAATTCTCCACAGTCCACAGTCTGCCATTCAGCCTTGCCTGCTCAGACATACAATTCTATTAATATATTAAGAACCTATCTTTCTTTTTGGACTGTATTCCCACAAATCAAATACAGGATGAGTGATATAAAATGCAAAGGCTATCATACTGATTTGCCATGAAAAACCTAACTGTTATACAGGTGAGCATCTTTGCATCGATATGAACACTTCATTCTCCCACAAAGCATATCTTCATGGGAAGCCAAATTGCCATTTGAGTCTGGTTGCTGAGCATGGCAAGGGTCAGGTCAGTAAGTGAGTGGTATGGGTTGTCTTAAGGAAACCATCTCCACAACAGAGATCATTTTGCCCCAAGGACTAGGATATTGGTGGCTTGCGGACGGTGGAGGGGAGGTAGTGCCAGTTTTTGCCTTTCCAGCTCTTCCTTTCTTCACTTCTTCAGGGATGAGCTGTTTTCTAGTTGACAAGTTCCTCTATAGAGAGAAGTTAATCTATTCAGTCAGGCTCTTTGAATCTACTCATCTCTTTAAGATGTTTTTGCATATTTGGATCTCTGGCACTATACATAGATTCTACATTTTAGCTCTCAGAGGTCATACGTTTTTTCAGTTCCTTGTAGGAGAATCTTACTATTGACCCCCTGTTAAATATCTTCATATAAAAATCTATAAAGAAAAAGAAAGAAAAATTCTCCTAAGACTCAGATTTTAATTGTTCGAACTGAAAAATCTTAGATAACTTTACCAAGAAGCCATAGTCACAGCCAGAGACCGTGACACTGGTTTTCAATATACCCCCTACTCAGCTACTTCTGCATTCCTCTCTATGGCTCTTCTGTTCTCTTTGACCCCTTTTCTCTGCCCACCCTTATCTCCACCCCAACACTTACTCACATACATGCCACACCACAAACCTCAGGAGGAACGGGCTACACAGAGCATCAGTGTGGTCTTGTGGAAAGCTCCCTGCACGTGCTTCAAGTTTTAACTCTCCCACCACCCAGCAATGCACCCTTGTTCCAGGCACTTAACCTTTCCTGAACTTCAGTCTCCTTATCTTTAGATGAGGGATTGGACTTGGTAGATTTTTATATGTGGTTCATACTTTAGTGTAAATTAATTCAGTAAATTATTGAAAGTGAAAGAAGAATCAAAATGAGCAATGAATTGTTGATGAAATTTTGGCTCTAATTGAGTGTATTAGTGGTTTGAAAGTTATGTTCCTCTCTGATGATGGCTTTCTTTGAATGCTTATGGACATTGCATCTATTACAAAGTGATTGTATCTATGATATCTGTTGCTTTTATCTGCTCAGAATTCTTTGTTTGTTCCTTCAGGACCATCCTTCCTGTGGAAAACCTAGTGTAGTATGTGTTTCCTACACAGCTTATTTCTTTTTCCTATCTGAACTATGCATTCAACTGTTATTTGGCTTCTTGTTACTTGTTCTTAGAATCAGCTTGCTTCCCAGCTTCATTTCCTACTCCTTTGCTACCCCCACCCTGGGATTTCATCACATTGACTTTCTTGCTGTTCTCAACAGAACGTTATGCCTTTCACTGTAAGACTGAATGTCCTCGCACATGCTGTTCCCTCGCTCTTCCTCCTCCACCTTTATAACTGACTCAGTTTCAAGAGTGCACCCTCTGCATAGCACTCCCTGACTTCCAACACACACAGGTAGAATTAGTCATTCCTTCTCTTGGCTCCCTTACTTACTTCCCTATCCGCTGTCTAGTGTAGCACACATCCTGCACTAAAATTATAATTACATTGTTAGTGTAATAAGCAAAGTGCCTGTATGACCAAGCAAAATTTCATCTGGCTCCTTTCTCTTCTTCACTGGGTCTTAGCTTGCATCTAGACAGCTCCACATAGGAGGTCTATTTGAAATCTTGAGCCTTTAGGCTAGCTAATTCTGCTATGTTTCACCTACCTGACAACCTCAGTCTCCGGAAGTTATAATATACATATGTTCATAATGTAACTGAGTACTTACTATGTGTAAGGCACTGTGTAAAACGATTGTACATGTATTATCTCATTAATTTTTTTTTCCATTTGAGAGGTAAGGAAACAGGCTTGGAGAATGCAACACTTTGACAAGGGGCACACAGCTAGTGACTCAGTGAAACTAGGATCCAAACCAAGGTGAATTAATGCTAGAGCCTAGACTTATGACCACAGTACTGTCTCCTACTTATCATTTATTCTCCTCTAAACTTCCTTCCCAATATGCTTCTGTTTTTCCTTTTCTCTGGTTGATCTCCTGTTCATCCTCTCCTTCCCATCCATTTCTACTATGCCTTCTGGAATCCTCTACAACAGGCACCAGGGACAGGTTTTTCCACTAATGGTGGGAGGGGGGCGATCAGGAGGAGGCGCTCAAGGGAGCCTCACTTGCTCCCTGCTGCTCACCTTCTGTTCACCTGTGGACTTGGGGGTGCGGGGGCAGAGGTAGGAGGCAGAGCTCAGGTGCTCCCTTTGCTACTGCTTCCTAACAAGCCCAGGGGTTGAGGACCCCTGCTCTACAATGCAAGCAACACCAGTGGTTTAATCTTTGATAGTAAGTCTGCTTTCCATTTTGCTCTAAGCAAAATCTGACTACATCTCTGCAAATCCTATTCCCTTTTACATCCATTTTAGGAGAAGCTGTTCCTGCTTCCTCAGTCCACATACCTTCTGGTTCAGCCTGGGTTCCAGAGCAATACTCCTCTCTTTTGTAAAATTCCCTCTTCTTTTGAGCTGTATGCTGCCATGCTCTCTATCCCTTAGCCCTTTGTATTGCTGTCTTCTGTCGATATATTTTGCTGCCTAAGAATTTTTCTACTGAGGTGTGCCCATCTTTGGGGGAGGGAGTAGCTTTAAAACTGTGTGGATAGCATGTGGATACCCGGCTCACAGGTTCTTCTCTAACATACCTCACTGAACATTGAAGACTCCATCCTGATCCAACCAGATAAATCCTAAAATTTGTCATCCTTGGGCCATCTTCGACCTACAAAATCTTAAGAATTTATACTTGAAAGTTTAACTATAACCCTCTGTCTTCCTAGGTCTCTCCAACTGAGTTATTCTTCCACTTTATATAGTCCTTTATTTTCTTTTTCTGCTAATGGTTAATCATTCCATCTTTTCTCAGCCTGCTGCCTCCCGCCTGGTCAGACTTTCCTCCCTCCCTGGCCTCAACTTCATAGTTGAGTATTTGAGTCACTTTCTCACCAAAGCCATCAATTTCCACACTCTTTTATGTTCATGCTGCATCTTTCCAGTAAATGGCAGCATTAAATCATTGCTACATCTGTGCTTTCTGCTTCTGGGAGCATCAGGAGAATATTACACTAAAATTATTACAAATGCTCATACCAGGACCAGCTAGTGTCTTTTCGCTAAAATGCTATGCATGTACTATCAGCATCTCTAAGGGATGAACAGCATGCCCCAGGAAAGCCGATCCTCCCGTATCCACATGTATATTTAGTATCAAAAGCATTTAGAATTATATATAAAGAGACAAGATAGAGTGGATCATTGGGAAAAATTCTAACATTCCGCTATTAATTTTTATGTAGCTTTGAGAAAGATCTCTCCCTTCTCTGGGCCTCATACTAAAAGTTGAGATTAATTGGTGACTTCAAAATACATATTTCATGAGTTTCCTTCCTACAAGTTCATGGGAACTCTTTCCCA
This sequence comes from Glossophaga mutica, assembly GCA_039655065.1. Classification (NCBI taxonomy): domain Eukaryota; kingdom Metazoa; phylum Chordata; class Mammalia; order Chiroptera; family Phyllostomidae; genus Glossophaga; species Glossophaga mutica. Next base: position 31,154,069 of record CM077308.1, read on the forward strand.
TGAAGCATTATATTTGAAGCAGAATATTATTCCATTAAATTAATCTTTTTAAAAATTTTTATTTAGTTAGTTTTAGAGGGAGGGGAAGGGGGAGAGAAAGAGAAGGAGCGAAACATTAACACATGGTTTCCTCTCCTGTGCCCCTCACTGAGGACCTGGCCTGCAACCCAGGTATGTGTTCTGAGTGGGAATCAAACTAGTGACCCTTTAGTTCACAGGCCAGTACCCAATCCACTGAGCCAAACCAGCCAGGGCAAATTAACCTTATAATTGCCCCAATAATCTACTCAGGTGTGTACCTCTAAAGTGTGTGTGTTCATGTGTATTAGTATAGTGTTGTATGTTGATCTATCTGTATATATAGATATTACAGATATAATGGGAATCCTAAGGTTAATAAACTTTGTGAATCTTTAACTGCAGGTTCTTGAACTGCAAGATAACTCAGGGCTTGCATTAAGCTGGAGTTCTAGTGGAAGGTATATAGCTACAGCATTTTCAAACTTTATTCAATAATGGAAACTTCTTTGTGAAAAATCAGTTCATAGGAATTTGTTTTCTGCAGAAAACTGGTAAATTTAGTTGTAAGAAGTTTATTGTCTGGAGTGCATTATTAATCACCACTTTTGATCCAATTAACAGAGAGACAAGTTGACCTAGTTCTCAACCAATCAACAGACTGTTAATAAAAAATAAGTGAATAGTAATGTTATTCAAAGTAAACAAGAGACCAGGCAAACACATTGTGGTACATTCATACAATGGAATATCACCAAGCATTAAAAAGAAATAGACTTTTTTTAAATTCTTACCCAAGGGCATCTTTTCATTGCTTTTAGAGAGAGAGAAAGGGAGACTCAGAGAGAGAGAGAGTGAGAGATCTGTGTGAGAGAGAAACATTGATTGGTTGCCTTCTCGTACACGCCCTGACTGGGGATTGAACCTGCAATGTGGGTATGTGTCCTGATTGGGAATCAACCCCACCACCTTTCCATCTACAAGGCAACACTCCAACCAATTGAGCCACACAGGCCAGCACAAGATATAGACTTTTAAAACACAAAAAAAGTATTTGTGAATCTTCTAAATATTATTTTGAGAAAAAGAAACTAGAGTGAAACTTTTTAAAAGACTTTTCTCCTAACAATTACTTAATGGTCTATCATACACACATTAAATCAAAAGAATGCACTTGGAGTGAGACATGAGAATGTTACTACTCTAGCTCTAATCTCTCTTCTCCTTTTTCGTGACCATGAATATTATATACACATTGTATCAATATACGTTATAAAACCAAAATTATGTTATAATTATTACTTTCCGTAAATATATGTCTTTTAAAGAAGCTAAAAAAGAAAGGAGAACATGTACATATTTATGAGTTGTTGTATAGATCTTCTCACTCACCATCTCATTCTCTGCATTGTTGCTGTGGGTTCCTGTTACCACACAGTGTCATTTTCACACTCCAGTATGGCTTGCTTCCGTCTCTCCCTTTCTGTTTTATTGTCAAATACATTGCTCGTATATGTTATAGGCCCAACAGTGTATATACTTTTTGGCAGTTGCTTTTTAAATAATTTAAGAGAAGAAAGAGGAGAAATAGCAATTATACCTTTTTGTATAATTACCCACAGAATTTCCTTTACCGATGCTATTTGGATGCAAATGAATGAGGTCACTTGCTTTCTAAAGAACTCCCTTACTGTTTCTCTAAGATGGGCCTTGTAGCAAATCTATATCAGTTTTTGTTCATCTGGGAATGTCTTTAGAGTGTCTTTATTTTTAAAGGATAGTTTTGGCAAGATTAAGATTCTTGGTTTCAGAGTCATTTTTTCTCCCAGAACTTTAAATATGTCTTCCCACTGCATTCTGGCCTACATAACTTCTGATGAAAGGTCTGAAATTTTTCTGATTGGGGTTTCCTTGAATGTGAAATACTAATTTTATTGCTGCTTTCAAAATTATTTTTATCTTATACTTTCAACAGTTCTTACTGTGATGTCTCTGAGTGGTAATGTTATTGGATTTATACTATATGAAGTTTGTTGAGCTTCTTGAGTGTTGGTTAGTATTTTTCACCAATTTTAGGAAGTATTCAGCCATTATTTTATAAAATATTCTTTCTTCTCCTTTTTCCTCTTTTCTTTTTTTATGGTACTTCGTTATATATATTTATATATGGCGTTCTGCTTAATGGTATCCTATATTTCTGAATGTGTTTATTTTCGTTTATTTTTCCCTGTTCTTCAGATTTCATAACCTCTATCAAATTTTCTTCAAGTATAGATGTATTATTTGGACTTGTTTCATGGCTAACATATGGTCTGCCCCTGAAAGTGTTCCATGCTCACTTGTGAAGAATGAGTATCTTGCTGTTGCTGGATGGTTATGTAGTGTTTCCTTGTGCCATGTCAAGTTTACTGTAGAGCCCCTCTCATAATTTAAAAATTGTATTATTGTAATATCAATTTCAAACTTTTAATTGGTCCTTCTTTATAAATCTATCTCTTTATTGATATTCCCTATTTTTTAAGACCTTATCCTTGGAGCTTCCTTTACTTCCTTAACCATGGCTGCCTTTTGTACTTTGAACATCCTAGGAGAGGCCTTGTAGGCCTATTTTTGTGGGGCTGTGCTGGAACCTCCATGATAATATAGGCTGGGTGAAGGAAAGAAGTCTTTGACCTCTTGGCTGTAGTTGTTTGGAATTTATTTAACCTCATCACTAGGGAACTGAGAAATACTGCTAGCCTCCCTTTCCTCAGGAGAAACTACGTCCGACTCTGGTCTGGGGTGCGAGAGAGCCTAGTGTTCTTGAGTCAGCCTGCGCAGAAGGGAGGTTTCATCATGCCGAACTGGGGGATGGGGAGAGGTAGAAGTTGCTAGTGGTTTCAATGACATAGTCTCTCACTGTTTTTACCCTGGGTTAGTATTTACTTGAATAAATCCTTCTTCATGTTCTGTCTACCTTTAGGACTATTTCCAGAAATTTTTATTTTCAAAAAATATTTTTCCCCAGTTACTGTCATTTTTCTGGGAAGCTCCTTACATCACCATTATGGAAGTCAACTCTAAGAGCAATTAATATTTGTTGAGAAATTGTTTCCAATCACTGAGATAAGTTTTTATACATCTTTTATACTTACAATAATCCTAAGACATACATGATAATACAAGAGTATTTTCATCCATGCTGTCACAAAGGGTAGGAGTTCCTTCTTTCTTTCTGCTGTGTAGTATTCCATTGTGTAAATGCACCACTATTTTCTGATCTGTTCATTTACTGATGGGCACTTATGTTGCTTCCAGCATGTGGCTATTGTAAATTGTGCTGCTATGAACATTGGGGTGCATAGGTTCTTTTGAATTGGTGTTTCAGGATTCTTAGGCTATAATCCCAGCAGTGGAATTCTTGGGTCAAAAGGCATTTCCATTTTTAGTTTTCTGAAGAAATTCCATACTGTTTTCCACAGTGGCTGTACCAGTCTGCCTTCCCACCAACAGTGTAGTAGGGTCCCCTTTTCTCCACAACCTCTCCAACACTTGTTGTTTGTTGATTTGCTTACAATGGCCATTCCAACCCATGTGAGTGGTATTTCATTGTGGTTTTAATTTGCATCTCTCTGACAGCTAGAGATGCTGAGCATCTTTTCATATGTCTCTGGGCCCTCTGTATGTCCTCCTTGGAGAAGTGTCTGCTCAGGTCCTTTGCCCATTTTTTTTCATTGGATTGTCTGTATTCCTGATGTGGAGTCATGTGAGTTCTTTATATATTTTGGAGATCAAACCCTTGTCCAAGGTATCATTGGCAAATATGTTTTCCCATACAGCTGGTTCCCTCTTCATTTTGCTGATGTTTTCTTTAGCCATACAGAAGCCTTTTATTTTGATGAAGTCCAATTTGTTTATTCATTCCATTATGTCCCTTGATCTAGGGGACATATTAGTAAGAATATTGCTGCATGAAATATCTGAGATTTTTCTGCCTATGTTCTCCTCTAGGACTTCTATGATGTCATGGTTTATATTTAAGTCTTTTATCCATCTTGAGTTTATTTTTGTGTAGGTGTAAGTCGGTGGTTGAGTTTCATTTTTTGCATGGATGGAACTGGGGAGTATTGTGCTAAGTGAAGTAAGCCAGGAGGTGAAAGACAAATACCATATGATCTCACCTGTAAGTGGAACCTACTCAATAAAACAAACAAGCAAGCAAAATATAACCAGAGTAATTGAAATTAAGAACAAGCTGACAGTAACTGGGGGAAGGGTGAGGGAGATAATGGAGGAAAGAAGGGGAAGGGCCATCAAGGAACATGCACAAAGGACCCATGGACAAAGCCAAAGGGAGGTAGGATTGAGGATGGGCGGGCTGGGGGAAAGTGGTGGTGAGAAAATAGCGACAACTGTATTTGAACAACAATAAAAAAAGAAGGTGTAGAACATTAAAAAAATGAGCATTTTCCTCGTTTTATAGAGAATGAAGCTAAGTGCACGGATTTAAGTGGGCTCATTTGCCTGAGTTCTGTTAGGTGTCAGACCTCTGACTTGAACTCAGACTGATAGACTCTAATACCCACGATTTGGGCCACATCATCACTGCTGCCTCCCATACTCCACTCTGGTTAAGTATTAATTGACTAACAAATTTTTAATGAATTAAGTGTATTAATACTCTGCAATGTGTTAATTCTGAAAGTAAGAAAAAAGGACAAAACTAACGAACATATTCAGTGCCAGAGATTTTCCATGAGTGGGTTGTTCATAGTTAAGTCTGTGGACCTCACCTCTGCAGCAAGAACAAAACTGAGTGGCTGCTGGGGAAACCAAGCCTGCTGCTGTGAAACTGTGCTCTTGTTTAAAGAGTCAGGACCTTTCTGATTCCTGCCAGCACTCTTAGGGATTTCCATATTCTGATTTGATTCTGCACTCAGGGAATAATTGCAATGCAGGATTGAAAATGCTATTTACACTGTAATTCTAGAATAGTTTATACTGTTGCATAATTGAAATGGCTTGCTTGAAACAGCTCTCCACACCCACATATGCCACTTAGCTGAGCAGGATTTCCAAATCCATTCTATACAAAACATTACAGCAACTGTGTGAACTACATCCTGCTGCTGGCTGTTTTTCTAAATTGTATTTGTGTTAAAGTTTTTCAGTTTAGGTGTCATTTCTTCCTGTTCATCAGCATAGTAAACATAGGAGGGTCTATTCATGATTTTATTAACAAAAATCATTCCTCAATGGAAAACAACTATGAAAATATATCAAAAATTTAAAGAATTTTCCATACACAAGGTTTTATTATCATTCAGCAAAGAAACACTAATAGTTGGTGTTATAAAATTAATTAGTTGCCAAAATAAAGTTAATTCTATAATTTTTTCAAAACACACATTATAGTAATAAATAGTATAAATTTTCTGTAGTATTCTCTAGTTTTCTTTCTCCTTAGGGTTAATTTCTGTGAAGTTTTAGCTTCTAAATTTTAATCAAATAAATATTTCTTGGTCACCTACGATTTATATATCACCATGCTAAACACTGGGAAAAATACTAAAGTATTTTGAAAATGTTTATGATGCTTAAATAAGAATATATGTAAAAGATAACACTATATCAGACATAGAGTAGAATTTACACATACTAGTGATGATGATGACAGTGACTGTATATAATATACATATATATTACAATCATCTTCCTTACTTTACACACACAAAAAGGAAAAATGGGTACTATACATTTTCAATGACCATGTCATATTAAATGCTCATTTCAGGTTCTGAATATTTAAATGCAGTTATGTATAAATACATTAATTAGAAGCTTAAATATTTTTAACGTGGCAAATAACTAAAACTGTTCATGAGTGAAAAGTCTGGTGGGTATAAATCAAAGCACCCAACTTCATTAAGTTAACCAGCCGAGAATCTGATTGCATTACTAAGAGGCTGAGGAATGCCTGTGGGAAAAGATGGGATAGATATCCTGACATTCAGTGAGAGGGGGGAATCGTGGGAAAAGGTGAAGAATGGCACAAGAGCAGAAGTTCGGTTGCAGAGAGCCTCGGGCTTGAATTCAGACTCTAATTTCTAGCTGTGTGAATTACACAGATAATCAAAATTCTTTCTCCCTCAATTTCCTCATCTTAAAAGAGGGTGTAATTTATACAAAATGCTTAACGCAGAACCTAGCAGAGAGTAGTTGCTTAAAAATGGTAATTATAATTATTTTAGCTATTTTTTAATTTTTTAACTGGTTTGAAATTTGTCTAGCATTTCTAACCATGAAGCGTCAGTTGAAAGAAATTCCTGGGTCTAATGTTTTCAGGAGCTCACTCATCAGTGACAGACAAGTACAGGAAACTGGATTAGTTACTAAAGAGAATGCCTTCATGAAATAGGCAGTGAAAGTGACACCATGCTGGCTCCTGAGCCACAGAAACTGTGAGATAATTTTGTGTAGTTTTAAGTCACTCAATTGATGGTAATTTCTAGGTAACAATAAAAAATGAATACAAAGCTCAAGACAAAGAAATGCAGATGCGTGACATATCTTGAACTTCATGTTTAAAGATCCAAATAGGTGCCAATGTACCATAACTGAGCATTTGTATACGCATTGTACACTTTTAATTAGAACATTATGACTCTCTTAAATACCAAGTTCCCAAAAATGTGCATGTTTGACTTCCACCCTCCAAAGAGCTAACAAGTTAGTGGGTGGGTGGAATAGACGTCAATAAAATTAAAAACACAGCAGGTGAACAATAAAGGTAGGACCAAAAAAAGGTGCTGAATGTGTGCAAAAGATGGAGGATTCCATTTCCCCAGCTCCCAGGTGAGACATTGGCTCCACAGTATAGAAGAGAGACTTTAAAATCTGCTCCAGAGACATTGCAGCTATTAGAGGCTCCTCTTCTGGGCTTCACGTTGATTACAGCGGAAGCCACTTACACCACGTTTCAAATCATGAACAACAAAGCACCTCTTTGTTCCAATTTTTGAGATTTTATCCAATAATTTTATTATTGGTCTGCAATGTCAAGAGGAATAGATTGCTTCACCAACCCATCGAGAGTCCAAATGCAACAGAATCTGTTGTCATGGAAAAAATTATGTAAATAATGCTGAAAAAGCACTACCCGTAGGAAAATAATATAAACAACCATATGCAAAGGATGCTACTCTGATTTTTGAAATCCCCTTTTTATTCTCCTCATTTTCCGTGGAATCTAATTATAATACCCTGAATAATAGGTATGCTTGGAGAAGGGTAGAAAATGGCAATAAAAAGCCTCCACTGCATTAATGGATGCAATCTGTGTTTAATGCCCCCCACCAGCACCAGCATTAATTTCCAAGTCCCAGAGTCACGGTAATTGATGGATTTTACTTTACAACTGAGTGCTGCCTCCTGTGCCTTAACACAGTGCCTGCTCCTCCTAACCTCATTCACCAGCATGAACACGACGAACGGGCTGATCCTCCTGCACCGGAGTCTGCATTTAATGAGACTAAGTTGCCCATCTACTGGGGTTTCTACTTTCCATAAAGACCTGAGGTTTTCATGTTAGGGGAAAAAATTAGAAAAAAATTATTATTTTTAAATAGGTTATGATTTAGAAGAGGCAACAATGAATTAACTTTTCAACTTCTTAAAAAAGAGGTCAATTCCTTTATTCATCTGTATGTCCATTCATTTATGCATGCAACATCTGTCAGAGGCCAATTCTGCTGAATGTTGAGAATAAAAAGATGGCTAAGGTGTGTCTCTTCTCATAAGGTGCTCTCAGTTAAGAGGAGGGAATTAATATGCTCAAATCACATAAGACTACAGGGACATTACCTGTAAGGGACTTGGGGCATAGGAGACATATACCTGCTTCAGGCTGGGAAGGGAAGGAGGGCTTCTTGTGCAAGAGAGTGCTTTAAGGAGAGAACTTTAAGAAACGTAAGTTGAGAGAAGAAAATAAGCAAATGGTAGTCAAGTTGAAAATGTAGTTTCTGTCAGCCCCATCGGGGAAATCTGGAGTGTGAACAGTACTTTCCTGAATATGAAGTTGGGTCCAAATGAAGAGTGGCTGAAAAATAGATGGTGAGCTTCAGAGTGGAGCTAGCTAAGAGTTAAGGAGTCTGGTGTTACTGTTAACACATTTAGCTGCACTCATCTGATGTTAGTTTTGATGATTCGCACTTTTCTGTTAAATTACCTCTATATCACAATTTTAATTTCATTGCAGTAAGTTGTACATATTATTCTTAGAAAGATTAAAAAACTCAACTTCATGTGCAATTACATCTTCTTTTCATCCCTGATATTGTTAATTTTACATTCACTCTTTATATGTGGATTGGTTTTGTCAGTTTTATTACCATTTTTCTGAAGAACTAATATAATACTTGATTATATCATCTAAAATATTTTTTTTATTTTTATCTTGGTAAATTCTATTTTTTATGTATTAGTTTCTTCCTTCTACATATTTAAACTTAATGTTTTTTTTTAATTTTAAAGCTTACCACCATTCTTGCTTTCTAATATATTAATTTCAGATTAAATATTTTTCTTTTAAATATCGCTTTGATTACATCCCAGAGTTTTTCTATATAATGCATTCATTGTTTTAATTATCTAATGTGGGGCCCCTGTCCTGGGCGCCAGATGTGGGGGGGCTCTGCCCACAGAGCCCCATCCCTCCATCACAGATGAAAATACTACTACCAAGACATGACCTGCTTGGGGAGGAGAGGTGGACAAACTCTCAGAGGAGAATGACCCAGAACCCCTTCCTCACTAGGCTTTTATTGGGTTCCAATACACAGGGATACAGGTATGTCAGGAGGCAATGATCAAACAATGGTTAACATTTCAAAGAAATCTGAGGGCTTAATCTGAGTCAGTGTCTGTCAGGGAAGGAGGTTGCCAAACTTTGGGAGACATACTCATTTCCTCCTCGGACCCTTATCATTTAAATGAGTGCACCCTTAGCAAAGCAGATTTCACAGGACTTTAGGAATTCTTTCTTATGCCCGATCACCTGGGGAACCGTCCTGGCCGGCACAGGGCTGCACCACTCACCATCAGAGTTTCAGGCTTTAAGCTGATTAGGAAGCACAAGACATCTCTCAGATGGAAATGGGGACTCGGGCTATGTCAGAAGAGCCAGGGGGTGAGGGTCCATCACCCCCTCTTTGCTGCAGCCCCCACCCAGTCCTTCCATGAGGGCCTCCCAAGTGGTGGTGTCTGGCTTAGGTTGCCCCTCCCATGAGGAGTCTTACCCGTCATTGACTACCAACCAAGCATTGGGGCCAGAGATGGATGAGGCAAAAGCAGCACTCCTGCCAGGGAGATAAGCTTTGTCTCCTTAGTAGCTCAGGTCCTCTTGACAGAACAGACCCAGATGAAGTGGGTCCCTTGGCTCTTACACAGCCCACCATGGGGTGAGGGTTACAACTCCTGAGACCAGGCTGAACGGTCCGAAACAATCTAACACTTTTATAATTTTCATATGTTTTGAAGATTATAAATTACTTAGAAGAGTATGTGATTTTTTAATGTGATGATTTTTTCCCTCTTTTTAAATTAATTTTACTTAAATAGTATTTTTGTCATGGTGCCCAATCAATACGACATTGATTTTTTAGAATTTCTTCAGACTTTGTTATAGACTAACCATTAGGCTCTAACATGTGGTTAAATTGTGCAGATGTTCCTGTGTACTTGAAAAGATATCTGTGTACATGACAATGTTCATGAGAGTAGGGACTTTTGTTGGTTTTGTCCCCAGCAACAATAACATTGCCTCACATACAGGAGGCCCTTAAAATATACATATCTAATAAATACTCACTGGGTTATACTTACAGAGTTCATCAATGTCTTTTTTTCTCCTGCTCAGAAAATAGAAGCATGTGTGAATTTATTTTCAATCTTCCATCTTTCACTTTATAGTTGCCTGGTATTTTAGTTTAATATTGTTTTTCCTTATATTTTTATTTACATGTGTACTTAATCTCCCCTCCTACACTGAAGCTCAAGGCTGCAATTTTTATTTCATGCCTATTTGTTTCTCATCACCAAATTGTACACAAATGCATACCAATGTATAACTGCAGGGTGAGATTTATTTTGTTTCCATTATATAGTTAGTGGGTTTATTTCATGAATATATTAATAAATCAAGTTTATAAGGTGAATTTTATGGTCTTTTATTTTTATCTATTTTAAATCAACTTTTATTATTCTTAAAGTAATACATGCAGATAGCTTAAAAAGTTAAATAATACATAAAAGCTTATAACAAACATAGCTGTTCCTATCACTCCCCTACTCCTGCCTTGGAAAAGCTCCTTCTTATTATTTCTTTGAACTGCCTCTTCTGCTATATACCGTTTCAAATGTAACCACATGCACACAGACAGACAGACACACACTCATCTGTTAAATTATCACCTATATTGATTGGCACAGTATTATGGTATAAAAAGGTAAAAATATTTTACCTTATACTTTTCATTTCTTGTCTTCATCCATTTGATATAGTTGCATTATAATATTCAGTGTTTTAATCATTATAACTATTTTTTACTGATAAACCAATTTTCTTTTCTTGAACATCTTTTCATTATTTCTTAGTTGATCATTTTTATTTTTATTTTTATAACTCTCGACAAATACCTTCATACCTTCCAATAATTCTGTTAGAAACCTCCAAGGCAGTATTTGATGGAGTCAAATCTGTCAGATAATATCGTCACTCACCCAGGGATAAACTCCTCATTTACTCCATCCCCTGCTAGAAAAATGACATTTTCTACCTTCAAGCTTAATGGAGATTTGGTCTAGGTTTTTGGATTCCACGTTGAAATTTTTTTCTCTCTCCAAATTGTTAATATAGGGCTTTATTGTCTTTCGGTTTCTCTTATTGCGGTTGAATGAGCCTACAAAATGTTCTGATAGAGCAAATCCATTGCTTCTCAGTCATAGCTGGGCTGAAGCTTGTGAAGGGACTATAGAAAAGATGGGGTGAGTCAGGCGGAGAAAAATTCCAAGATTTTAGAATTGACTAGAATATAAAATCTAAAGTGAACAACACATGTAGAAAAATATATATCACCTTTATTGCTGATAATGCTGAAGAAGGAGATTGTGACTCCAGTGTGTGTGTGGCAAAAATTGGCTGCCTAACGAGAGACCTAGCAATTAAACGTATTTGCATACCCATTCATGGGCTGTGCTGGAAAAACAACGTGCCCACACACATCTCTGCTCTACCACTTGGACCATGGAAGAGGAGACCAAAAGACAGGGTTCCCGGTGGCAGCTGCCTCCCAAGGAAAAAGAGAAGAGGAAGAGGAGATGCTGCGCATGCCTGGATAGTATTTTTCATACATTCACACTTTTCTCTCTTCCCCAAGGAGTGAGAGAATGAGGAGGCAACAGAGAGAAGCCCCACAGCAGATGATCACAAACCTGGTGGCTTGAAACAACAGAATGTACGCTCTCGCAGTTCTGGAGACTGGAAGTTTTCCGTGAAGGTACTGGCAGGGCTGAACTTCTTCTGCAGGCTCTGTTGGGATAAATTCTCATTCCCTCAGTGGACAGGTGTGAGAACTCCTTGCAGAAAGAGGCCCGTCTTTGTTAAGATGTTCTGTTAAGTCTGCTTCCGTGCACATGGAAGCTGAGACTCACGGGTCTGCGGGGGGACTTGTTGCTGCCTAGAGTTCAAAGAAGTCAGTCTCTGGGACTGGTAGTGGGATTTTTCTTGAGTCTAAGAGAGAGGAAGAAGTGGGTAGGAAAAGCTTAGATTTACGTGAAGGCGTGATGAGAGGAGAAAAGAGGTGGTGGGCGGGGTGCTGAAAAGAGACCTTGGAGCAGACAGGAATGACCAAGGAAGTTTTAAAGGTGTTGCCTGAGGGGTCTGTGTTGTGAATTTTCTACCTCATATCTGTAAAAAAGTCTCAGTAAAGTCTGCATTGACACTAATCTATCAGAGGATAAAGGTTATTCTACAAAACAGAAGGAGATGGTCAACTACGATTTCGGATTGGCACAGGGCAAAATCAGACTATTCACTAGAAGCAGGAGCCAGGGGGCAGAGAAATGTCAATTTGGGGAAACCACTAGCAACAAGATTGAAACTAAATTAACTGAAATATATAAGATCATGGAAGTATTCTTGTAAAGAACAAAGTAGGAATCTTATTTAGTCTTTGAATCATCTACCTACCAACTGATAAAAAAAAAAAAGGTGAAAAGATTAAGCAAAGAAAAAAAACTCGTAAACCCAAATAACAGTATGGTGATCACCAGAGGGAAGAGAAGTGGGGTGGTAGAAGAGGGTAAGGGGGGAATGAACAGTGATGGAAAGAGACTTGACTTGGGGCGGTGAACACACAATACAACATACAGATGATGTGCTATGGAGTTGTACAGCTGAAACCTATATAATTTTAGAACCAATTTCACCCCAATAAATTCAATAAAAATTAAAAAGAGAAAAATAAAACTTATGCCTAACAAAAGGAAATGATTTTCTATCGCAGTTTTGAACAGCATAAAAAATATTGTTATTAACCTTCTTACAATTTTGTACAGGGATTAAATAGCAGTTGTTTAAATCACATTAGAGTCCAGAGCTCAGCTTTATGGTGAGATTCTTGCCAGTAACTTAAAACCTCTCAAATTTCTATGCAATTTTCCTCACCCCTCCATGAACCCAGCTGTGTTTAAACTGAGGTACCTAAGTGACGTTGGGGAAAAAAATGTTTAACATCACACTTATTAGCATTACATTGCATTTTCATGATCACCAACAGCAAATACTCCTTCAATGCTCCCTGGCATTACCGCTGGATTTTGCTGGTAAGTCTAGTTTTTTTCTCATGGCAATGACTTTTTCCAGTTCCCTCTTCTCAAGTTTCTGGCCTGCTTACCTTGTCACCCACCCTCTTCAGGTGTCTTTGCCTTCCCCCCTGGAAAATCAAAGGCATCAGATATGAGATCCCTTAATTTCTTGCTATGACTACCTTAAATTTAACAACCTCCAAACCCATTATTTTCTAGGATTTTCCTGTTGAAATGAGTTGATCTCTTCCTCCTCCTGTTCACCTTTATTGGGGGTCTGCCCCCTTCTATATTTTCTGGATATTTGCAGGATCAATTTTATCTAATTTCAGCTTGCCCCGTTAATGTGTTACTTCCTGTTGGTATTTAAAAATGGTCACGTCGATTCTATCAACCAAACCTGTCCAATCCATTTCTTTTTTTTCTCCCACTTTATTTCTCTCTTCCTCTTAAGAGCCAAATGTCTGGAAAGTTATCTATGCTTGGTATCTCCAAAGTGTTCGTTAAAATCATTTGTGTCAACCCACTTAAAATGGTATCTGCTTTAATTATAATTCCCAAGGAGACTGTCCCCCAGACTGCTGATGAGCTGGAGTTTGTCAGACATCTCCTAATTCATGCTCTTATTGTACCGTGTAACTTTCTTTCTGTTCACATCCCAGTTGCATATTATTTGCATATTTGATTTTTCTGTTAAAGACTTTCTTCCCACACTAAACCTGAGCTTCATGTAAATAGGAACTGTGGTGATGATTTGCTCACCATTACATCATCAGTGACTAGACAGTGACTAACATAGAAACATGTTTAAAATCGGTCCTGTTGAGAAGGTATGACTAGTCGTAAGATCAACTTTAACTTCATTTCTTGCCACAGTTAAGAGCCATAATGTATTTAGTTTATAGTCTATTGACAATACTGTTTGAGTGCCCAGTGTGTACTGAAAGGAACTGGCTTACAGGTATAGAATGTATATTTCAAGGAAAACCTCCTGGGTGATGCAGACACTGGCCAGCAGTGTCCGTATCATTATGGATGAAATAAGACATTCACACGGACTACTGAGTCTGGTGGAGGAAAAAGGACAGCACGGTTTTTCTCTCAAGGGGAGCAAAAGCTGCGGCCTCCGCCATGACAGACCTTTATTTTATTTCTGGTCCCATTGCAGGATGGTCCTCATTGACTATGCACAGTTTTGCTTTAGGTGGTTACCTTTTACAGACAACAAAGGAGCCAATGACACTAATCACATCACAGAAGAAGGATATTAACAAATGAAAAGGGAAAAGTGGTTGAGCCGGTTACACTGGTTCTTGCAAGGTTTAGCATGGATTTTAGGAAGTTACAATAAGCACTTGCTATCCCAATCCAGCGTGAGGGAGTTTCAGCAAAAGCAAGACTCAAAGTGGTTTAGGCACATTGCAAACCTGATTTCCCACAAGAGAACCTATCTGTGGGCATGGGTCCTGTGCATCTCTGAGTGGGAGCTGGGCCCATGTCACACAGAAGGGTCTCCCACACATGGGAAGGATCACAACCTTGCCCTCATCCCATTCTTCAAATATTTTAATTGTATTGTTATCTTGTTTTTATTCAGAACAATTCATTCATTCATTTGTATGAATATTATTTATTTAGCACTTAATAATTACAAAATACTTTGCCAGCCACTGAAATAAATTCACCTGTGCTTTCCAGAGAGAATATATCTCTGATTCTTTGCTTTTACAAAGAGATTCCACCCTCAACCTTTTTACACTTTTCATAGGGCCCATCTTAAAATGTTACATTAAGTGTTCACTTCTGTTTGTCTCACAGAGGCCCAGATAAATGCTCGGAATGACAATGGTGTAATTATCTTCGATTGGTGACTGAGCTTACTAATCCTCCCCTTCCTTTATTTTATACAACAACAATGAAAGGAGAAGTAGTTATTGATTATAGGATGCTAATGTAGAGCATTCATAAATTTCTATAATTCCACTCATGAATATGCATAGTTATGCATATTGTTATCCTCAACAGTGTATTGAATAGAAGGTACTTCAGGAACTATACATTTAGGATTGGAGAACACACAGGGATGTTGGAAAGCAATTCTGGGGAAAATACTGGGCAGAAGCCAAGCACTATTGCTAGCGCTCCACGTAGAAGTAGTCTCTAGGCCTTTTGTCATATAAAATGTGACGGCTGATTTAAGATCACAACAGAGGAGCTATAGTAATCTTTAGCAGCAGCTTGGCATAATGCTGATGTTAGGGCAAGGAAGCAACAATATTTAGAGGCAATGTTAGTTCAGTGGAAAGGCTCTGGCTTCAGGCAGCCCTGACTTCAAATTCTGCTTCTGTTGCTTTCTTAGCTGGGCTTCCTTAAGTAGATAATTAGTCTCTTTGAGCTTCAATATCCCCACTTAGAAAACTATAGTGATAATGTCACCTCTCAAGATATTTATCCAAATTAAAAGAAAAAAATACATAATGTTAAAACGTTAGTACATAGGCATTCAGGTAACATTTAGGGAATGAAATCTTAACCAACATACTGATGGCATTTTCTTTAAAACCATTTTATAAATTATTTAAAATATACATCATTTATTTAAATGTGCTTTGTTGAAACTACTGTATTCTCCCGTGGTCAATATACAAACCAAACTGTGCTCTCTCACCCACTCTATCCTACATGCAATATGTTACTTCACATACATGTTAAGCTCACATCTCTCTTCCTGAGACTTTTCGACCACCCAACTAACTAGCTCAAATGCAAGCCCACCCTTCATGCCATTTGCACCGACCCCATACCTGCCACAGCTGATTAGACCAACAGAGAATACTCAACATAGGACTGACTGATAGAATATAAGGCACTCAGTTAAATTTGAATTTCGGATAAACAGTGTGCAATTTTTTAGTGTATGTCCCAAATGTTTCATGGCACACACTTATTTACTCATCTGACAAGCCTAACCTGGAATGAAATGGGCCCGGTTTTCTTCCTCAGGGATTTAGAATTGGGATATAAGTCTGGTTAGTCCACAGTGCATATCAGGATTACGCACTCCTGTAGATCCACCTTTGCATAATTAGAAAGCAAGCAAGCTGGTGCACAGAGACAAAAGGAAGAGTAGCCGAGCTTCCAAAGTGCGGAGATGAGAGGCCACAGAAGAGGAGTGGGAAGAGTTACTCCAGTGTGAAGCTTCCTGTTTCTTTGAGCCTCTTCATTCTGAACCCAGACTATGTACTTTCTGTTCTTGCAGTTCATGAAATACCCTTGTATCCAATAAATTTCCTTTTTTGCTTAAGCTAGTTGGAATGAAGTTCTGGCTCTTGCAAGCAGTATTTCTGTCATGAAAGATCAGATTTTATTCACTGGCGCCACCTTACCACACCACTTCCAGTGTGGTTCAGGAGATCCAGAATGAGGAACGGCTTTTGACCTGTCAGGAAGGATGGCCCAGCTGCAGGCTGTGGATGGCAGACAGAGGGGAATTAGTAAAATCTTATGCATTCCAATTCAGAATGTTTTGAAATATTTTAGAGTATGAGAGAAAAAGAAAAAAAAGATGTTATTTGGGGAGAAGCTGAAATCTGGTTTTCTTTAACAGGCATTTCAGCATCAGGCAGGTTATGATTTCTCTGGAATTCGGTCATCCAATGTGCATATTTGAATGTTAGTGAGAAGCTCAGCAGGTTTCAGCCAAACTAGCCTTTTAGTTCCTCATCAAACCAGCTTTTTAGTTCAGTTCATTTCCAGCTCTTTCCCACTTCAGATCTTTACCATTGCTCTTCTGCCTCTGCCGGGTCTTTCCAGAGAGTGATGATTGCATCTGAAGACTTTAGTTGTTTATATTTTAAGGAACAACTAATGTACCATGTCTTTCTGTTTCTTTTTCTTCCCTACCTTGTGTTACATTAAACTCTGGTTGTTTTCCCATCCCAAGACTTTGAAATTTCTAGTCATATCAATATTAAAAATGTTCATAGGATAGAAAGTTATATGTATATGTAATGTATTTTTATTTTGAATACAAGTAAAATCATTGGTTAAGTGCTGGTAGACTGAGTAACAATGAATAAAGCTATAAAATAAATGTAAAATCAATGATAATATTATTTTTATATTTTGTTCATTTATTCAGTTTATATACATCTTTGATTATCATTGTTTCCCAGGCATCTACATTTTTACTAATTTTTTTAAAAGCAGAGAAAATAGCATTTTCAAACTCTTGGGGGCATTAGAAGATATAGAAGAGTTTGGAAACTAAACACAGTTTAATATATCAACAATATTCATTGCTTTATTCATTCGACAATATATCTTAGAGGAAAAGTAGAGGAGACTGGAGTGGTAAGCAAGAAGACCACACACACTCTCTCTTTGTAACTTGTTCCTTCTGTAGATGCCAGTCATTGTGAGACACCTCCTGTTCAAAACAAAAGCTGATATTAATGATTTGGGAGAAAGAATACCATAAGTTTGTAAACTCCCAAGGCTTATGAGAACCTCATGGACAACTCTTGGATGTTCCAATACAATCACCTTTCCTCCCATTCCTCATGTTAAAAACCAGCATGTGCTCTGGTGTAGGTCTGAGGAACAGAGACAGGAATAGTGACGTAAAAAAAGGTCCAAACCCATACAGAATTTGTATAAAAGTTTATTTGAGCCAAACTGACAACAGAGGCTAGGGAGCAAGATCTCAAATGCTCCCAAGAATATCAGTTTTGCAGCTTGTTTTATGCATTTGAAATTAAGGAGAGAATTTAAGGAAGATTACATGGAGGTAGGAAAAAGCAAGATGGGAACTGAATTACAGGATAGTTAATGAGATTATATGCTTTTTTGAGGGTGGTTATGGTTTATTGCAAAAGTTTGTTAACCTAGCTGCACAGGAACCATGGACAGGCCTTGCTTTTCCTTTTTGCAAAGGATAAGCCTTTTACTAAAGAAGTTATATGCCTGGGACATGACTACCTGTTGTGGACCATTCAGCCTGGTTTCAGGAGTTGTAACCCTCACCCCATTGTGGGCTCTGTAAGAGCCCAAGGGACCCACTTCATCTGAGTCTGTTCTGTCACAAGGACGTGACCTACTAAGGAGACAAAGCTTTTCTCCCTGGCAGGAGTGCTGCTTCTGCCTCATCCATCTCTGGCCCCCAATGCTTGGTTGGCAGTCAATGACGGGTAAGACTCCTCGTGGGAGGGGCAACCTAAGCCAGACACCACCACTTGGGAGGCCCTCATGGAAGGACTCGGGGGGCTGCAGCAAAGAGGGGGTGATGGACCCTCACCCCCTGGCTCTTCTGACATAGCTGGAGTCCCCATTTCCATCTGGGAGATGTCTTGTGCTTCCTAATCGGCTTAAAGCCTGAAACTCTGATGGTGAGTGGTGCAGCCCTGTGCTGGCCAGGACAGCTCCCTGGGTGATCAGGCATAAGAAAGAATTCCTAAAGTCCTGTGAAACCTGCTTTGCTAAGAGTGCTCTCACTTAAGTGATAAGTGTCCCAGGAGGAAATGAGCATGCCTCCCAAAGTTTGGCAACCCCCCTTTCCTGACAAACACTGGCTCAGATTAAGACCTCAGATTTCTTTGACATGTTAAACTTGTATTCCAGTGTATTTGAGTCCAATAAAAGCCTAGTGAGGATGGGGCTCTGGGTCATTCTCCTCTAAGAGTTTGACCCCTTTCCTCCCCAAGCAGATCTTGTCTTGGTAGTTTTTATTTTCATCCGTGACGAACGGGGGGTTCTACGGGTGGAGCCCCCCGCAACTACCCACCATAACCTGCCCAGTTAGGAATTTATGATCAGATCACCCTGTGAGGCTACTTTCCAGAACCACCCTTCTTTTTTCCCCCACAGGAGGGAGGCATTGAAATTCGGGGCTTTATGAAAATCAGGCTTCCCTTTTACCAGTATCTCTTGGGCCAGACCCTCCTTATTCATTTAAACTCTGAGGCTAGATCATGACAGCAGTCAAAGGAATCACTGTGCCCAGCTGACATGAAACAACTTTTTTAAGGTAAGTGTTCAACATATTTAAGAGCCACTAACTCTGGGGGAGTAGATAATATAGGAACTTGAACTTAATTTTCCTTCCATTCTCCCAGTCCAAGGCCTCAAGCTATTGTAGAAAAGGTCATATCACATTCACAAGTGTCTTTCTACTATAAAAAAAAGTATCCTCGAGTACCTGTTCTTCTCAAAATGTTTCTTCAGCCTATCTCTGGGGCTTTGTGAAATCAAACATAACTTTTAGCTAGTGCGTGCACAAACAGGACTTTGAAATTCATACTCTCTTCTCCAGTGAGTTGGTTTGGTGGAATTCATGTTTTTTCTCCTCTTGAGATAATCATGACCCTAAAATGTTTCTATATTTTAGTGAAGAAGATAAGGAAACAAAAAGATAGTGAAAAGGGTTGACATTTCACTAATACCTTTATAGACTAAGCACTCTTACACTTTTACTCTTACGTACATAATCTCGTGAAATCTTTATGCTCACACCGCCAGGTAGATTGTACTAGCTCTAGTTTAAAATAGAGGAAGTTGAGTGTTTGAGAGAGGAAGCGACTCATCCAAGGTAATTATTAGTGACAGAACAAAAATTCAGAAACAGCTATGAGTGTCTCTGAACACTCTGACTCCCTAAATTCCTTTGCTGAATGGTTAATGAAACGTTCCACCTGGAGAAAACATATTTTCCAATATGTATATCTGTAAGACACAGAGCAAAGCCATTTGAAAAAATTACTGAAACTCTGAGGTAGCCATATGAAAAAATTCTTCGGATGTTTCCATTTAGTTGATGAGACAACATTTTGGTGGAAGATCCGTTGTTGGCAACGTAGCAAAGACTTGGTGGAGAACATGAAATACTGCTTTGTTATTTATCACCCACGGCTAATTTGCTGTTAGGGCACTTAGAATGGTTTGGCATTCACTGCTTCAGCCCAGGATCTTTGTCTTTCTCTGTGTCCACCAACTAAACTTGTTCACTACTGTGGGAAGCGAATAAATTTCATGAATCTTCATAGTCACGGTGGGCTGGAAAAAGCTTATTAATGCACTGTATGGAGGGGGAAAAAAGAACTCTGCAATGCATAGCATTTATTGATTTCCATGGTCTGAATGGTCCCACCATGGCTAGTTGCGGGCTATCACCATAACGTCACTAAATATGAAGTTGGGAAGAGATGCTCCTTAGATCCTCACTTCTTTGTAAATAATTAAAAGAACATAGGTAACAGCAAAATTATTAGGAGGTGCTTAGCTCTGAGTGCTTATTAACTTTGTTTTCAATGTGATTTATTTACATTATATACTTTAATTTTTAATGATGGCTTTGCTTCCAAACTGTTTTTAAATCTCCTGAAAATTGAATTTTGCTCCTGTGAGCTGGCATGAGGCAGCTCCAGCACCCCACACTGATGCCTTCATTCTATGCCTGGTTTCTCTGGGCTCATCTCCCCGAATTCTGTTCCAATCAGTGCTACACACAGATCCCTGTGTATCTACTTTATCTCCCGTGAAAACTGACCCATGCACTGTCCCACTTCTTAATGGAGTGGATAGCTATGGAGTGATAGCTATGTTTGAAAACTGTCTCATAGATTAACAACCCCTAAAAGCATTTATAACTCTAGCACATGCGTAAGAGTAAATTTATAATTGAATTGAATGGATGACAAATGGTAGACATTTCAGGGACCATAACAGAGCAGTGGGTGTTATAGGCTGGTGGAATTCTCAGTAAAATTACAAGCACCACCCAGTCATTCTACAGGGCAAAATATAGTTCCTGAATCCAGACATCCTAACATCCTTGACACGTAATAGCCCAGTCATCTATTTTTCCTTTAACATAAATCCAAATCAGGATTTATATGAAACCAAACTCAATCACCCTGATGATCTTTCTTGGATTTCTTGAGTAAAGTATCCTTTAAGCAGGTAGATTATTGCTCTGATTGAACTGATATACTGCAAACGCCATCCAGGATTTAAACAAATAAAAAGCCTAGAACTACGTAATCTGAGATTTAGGAAGAATGCTGTCAGGTGATTGAAGTGAGGTGAATTGAGACCTTTCTTTGAATCAGACAGTGCTTTGTTCGTCCCAGACATATGAGGGTATCATTCTTTAAAGCAGTCCAGAGGAAGATACTTAACAGCTACTTACATTCAAGTTCAGGGAGGAAACCTCAGTCTCTCCTATTGCACTTTAAATTTCATATCCTTCTCTTGCTGACAATGTAAAAAGCAGTGGACGTTACGGTGTGTAGTCATAAAATAAAGACATTCCCTGAGGATTGTTAATTAGGCTGCTCACCACCCTTCTCTTTCCATCTCTAAACAACCTCAATCTGTTTAACTTTTCCACAGGAACTTTATTTGAGTGTTTTGTTTCCCTCTGTGCAAGCATTGCAATCTCTCTGCAGCTGACTACATGGTGGGGTTTACCACCACCATCACCACCCACTTTTCCATGTCCATTCATTTTTCTAGCTGCCATAGCATTTAACTTTTGGGATTCCATAAATGGCAGCAACCTGCAGCCACCAAGGAAACTGAGTCATCCCTAAAGTAGTTTGTAACTATGTCTCCTCTTTTCTGCCTTGGACAGCTAAAGAGGAAATGGGGGATCACTGGCACTGGGCTTCGGGGAGCCAATGACAAAGAGTTGACTGGCAAGAATGTTCAAAAGAGGATATGCAGATCTCTACCAATAACACTGGCATCTGTAAAATGTTCTGATCCTGCTGTTATTATTAATAATGAGGCTGTTTTATAAGGCAAGCACTGAACAGAGCTTAGTCACTTTTTAATGTGGTTAATGGAGTGAGCCCTGTATTAGAGATCAGGAGATTTGGTTTAATCTTGGCTCTGTCTTGATTGATGACTTAAACAATTTAATTCCATAAACATTATTGCATAGCTACATTATGTAGAGCACTAAGTGTAACCACAAGAATAAAAAAGAAATATCTTCCCCTTTCAAAAGAGTCGTGTTCTAGTGGGTCAAATAATTAATCGAATTTTCCAGATTGTAAAATGGGGGTTTGAGATTAGATTAAATGATCCCTAACATCTCTGTGAGCTTTACATTATCAGTATTCAAGTTGCACAGTTTTGAATACTTCTTATAGTTTCTTCTCTTGTTTTAGAAATGCACAGTTTGCCGTCACCAACAGTCTTGCAACTGATAAGCCAGTGTGACCTTAAAAACTTGTTTAACATACCCAAGCCTCAAGCCCCTCAGTAGCAAGTCAGAATACTAATAGCTACTTCTCAATATGAAAGGAGCTAAGAAAATAACTTAGGCAAGCTCTGGCACATAGGAAGTATTCGATAAATTATAGCTATTAATACATTAGTTATTAGATTTTTAGAAGGATGAAATAAGATAATTTATATAAATTACTTAGTACAGCATTGGGTACATAGAAAGCTGGCAAACATAGGAGCAAAAAATCCAAATATCATTGGATTACTGTTGGATTATTATTTTAAATCATACTCATTACCCCATTTACATACATAAATCTAATTACAAACTCATGAGGTGAATTTTTAGTTCATATTAAGAATTAGACTCATAAAGGATAAGCTACTTATTTAAGATCATTTAGCTTCCCCCTAAAAATAAAACTAAAAGGAGAAAGAAAAACCTGAGTTTAGAAAAAAACATGACATCCTAACAAGTATTCAAATGCTTAATTAGCTTGACTAAACAGCCTTAGTCTCTGAAGAACCAGAGTTGCCTGTGTAGCCACAAGTGCTAAAGGCAGGTGAGTGTTCTTTCCTTCACTCTCTCAACAGTTCCTGAGCACAACCGTGGGCCGGTTATTCTGTTGGCGGTGGAGACATAGTGAGAACAAACATAGCCCCTGCTTCCAAGAAGCGGAATGTCTAGCAAAGGAGAAATTTAATAGCTAAATTATGACCCCCAAATTGCAATTGGGACCCAAAAGAAGATATGTTTACAAGAGCGAGAGGGATTTGATCAACAGGTGAGGGACGTGATGACTGAAGAATTTGGGGAATAAATGGGAGTTGTTTAAATAAAGGGAGATGCTGAGCTGGGCACTCCAATTCAACAGAAGCACACAGTAGGGGGGAGCACTGTGTACCTCAGCAACAGGAAATCATGGCTGGAGCAAGAAGGCAAAGGTCAGAGTGATGTGAAAAGGAACAGAGAAAACAAGGGTCTGGAGGAATCATAGTGTAAGATCTTGTGCCTTTTGTTAAATAGTTGCTGTTTGCTATAAAAGCAACAAGAAACCACCAAAGGTGCTGAATGTCGGAATACAATCACATTTACACATTACCATCAAAATAGCTGTGATGTGTATAGTTGTGTAATTGTACTGTTCAAGGGGATGTCTTCAACTATTTATATTTGACCAGGTAAGGGTAGGACTGTAACACAAGGATGAAGACAGTATCCACGTCAAAATTCTTCTCTCATTCTGGGGCCTTTTAGGACCCAATAACATAAAGAAAATAAAGACCATTACAGTTCACCAACCAACTCCTTTATTAACCTGATGTCCGGCAGGCTGTCCTCAGCTTGTTTCACACGCCAGCGCCACAGTGTCTGCACCAGAGCCCTGTGCTTCCATCGTGTCATTTGTTCCTTCGTTCACTTACCTATGTGCAAACATACGTGGAGAATCTATTATGTGCACAAGTTCTAGCTACAAGAATTCATCAATAAATAAGAGACAAAATGTCTTCCTTCAGTGAGCTTACCTCTTCATGAGAGGAAGGAAGTAATAAACAACAAAAATAAGGTAAATTTCAGATTCTATCTGTCACGCTATGAAGAAACACAGAGAGGAGAGGAGCTATAAGAGGAAGTGTCGCTGAGAAAATGACATTTAAGTAAAGGTCTGGATGGGGATGTCTTCAGGAGAGGGCCTGTATTTGGTAAGAAACAACATGCACAAAGGCTGTGGGTTGGGAAGGTGTTGAGGAAACATCAAAGAATCCAGTGTTATAGGCAGATAATCAGGTGAGCGGATTGCCCTGACTCTGAGAACTTGCATCAAGAAGGAAGGCGTGAATGACTGCGTTAAAGTGATGGGTCAGGGAAGATGAGGGCATAGAATTGGCCAACCACATCCTGCAGTGAACAGCAGGAGGGAAGGCTTTGGAATTTGTACTTCAGAGGATGTTTCTGCCTGGAGTTTTGTGACTCCAGCCATTGCACAATGGCCAGTACCCCTCACAAGAACAATGGTGCCCTCCTGTATATGCTCCCGTTCCAATTACCAAATGTCAGGAATTCTGGTGGTGGGCCATAGGCATTATTATGTGTGCTTCTCTTATTTATACCACTAATCCCAATGGCCTATAACTGTCTTTAACAGAAATGTCAGACAGCCCAACCCTTGACTCTATCCTAGGGATGGATATAGTACGCATGAACTTCTACAGAGCGACCGGCAACTATGAGGAGCATTATGTAGAGAAAGATCCCGTGGCCTTCTCTGGCATCATTGGGAGAGATCTTTGGGAGGCTTGCCCTGGGCACAGGTGGCAGGCATGGTAGGAGAAGGAATTCACAGAGTGGCTGTTCCCATCATACTTATCACCATCTCTTTTAAAAACCTCAAGACTGCCAAAATCAGTACTACTCGTGATTCTTGGCGTGTCTGGTGCCATTTAGTTCTCTGTCACCTGTCTCAAGGAGTAGCATCATGGATAAGTAGAATATCTTAATGCTTTTACCAGTCCACTTCTGAAAAATTTCCTTACTAACCCATAAGCCTTTCCAGTGAAATTTCCATACACTTTATTCTGCTTTCCAGCCCAAGGAACCCAGCTCATATCCCACTAATCATAAGGATGATCAAATTACAAGCTGTGTGGGTGGGCAAAAGTAGGTTCACAGTTGTGAGTACACAAAAGTTTATTATTGTATTATTATTTATTAATTTGTGTGTTTTTCATTTGTATTGTCTTCTTGTTATTATTAGTTATTATTTTGTATTCTTATTTATGACTTATTTTAGGGGGTAATGATGGTTGGTTATTTAACCTACATTTGCCCACCCCTGAATAATTACTCAAATGAGCTTCTGCCTCTCATTTCACCCCCTGATGGCCACGAGAACTGGCTGGAAGCTGACCTGAAATCATGCGAAACAATCCGCTGCACTGCTGGAATCCTTGGCCTATCAACATAAAAATATAAGCATTGGAAACATATGTGTGTGAACTAGTACATATGTCCTCATATTAAAGATTTAGATAGATATAGATAATAGATAGATAGAGAAAGGATTAAATAATGAGTTATTTTAGGACTGGAATAGATATGAAATAGAAACAGAAAGGTAAGGAAAGGGAGCTAATATGGAATATCTATCATGTGCAAAATCAAAAGTCTGCAAGGCCCATTATATATCATGTTCAATGCTCACACCAATGTTGTGGAGTCAGAGGTCAAGAGCATGGTCCCTGAAGCTAAACTGCTTAGGTTTGATTCCTATCTCCAGTATTTACTAGTGCTATGACTTTTAACCCCATTCGCTCATCTCATTGCATCTCAGTGTTTTCCTCTGGAAAATGGGGATAACAATGCTACCTACCTCCTAGTTCATAGATTATAGAATTCTTAGAGCACCACCCAACTCATAATAAGCACTATAGGATTATTAGCTATTAATTTTACTACACTGAACTTAGCCAGTGATTACACAGAAAGTGGTGATGAATCCTGATCTAATTTAAAAAAAATAAAATCTATAGTGAACATTACTCAAATTTAGTTAAAAATTCACACTATTTTGTCTTATGTTATTCACTGACTATCCATTCAACAAGGATTAGTGAGCACCTACTATCTACTGTGTGTGCCAGGCACTTGAAGTACATCAGTGAACAAAAGGCGACAAACATCGCTGCCCTTTCAAAGGTAATATCCTAGCTGGGGTGCTGGAAAAGGTAGGCAATAAACCTTAATAATAATAAATAAGTGAAGTAACATTGTATTGAAACAGAAATAATTTTCACAGGGAAAAGAAGTCGAGCAAGGTGACGAAATTTAAGGGAGTGGGTAAGGTGCAGGTAGAAATTTTTGTGTGTGTGGTTAAAATAAATAAAAAACAAATGGCACCGTTTTTATTCAAGCTTCTGTGTGGCAAACACCAAATGCCCCCACTGTTGATTGTGAAGCTTAGCTAAACATTGGAGAAGCAAAGATACCTGCCTGCCTGTTGCAGCACCCTGGAATTAAATAAGCCTGAAATTTGAATACTGGCTCCAGAATTTAACTAGTATGTGGCCTTAGACAAAAATGCTTTAACCTCAATTCTTTCATCCATAAAGGGAAATAAATACCATCTCCAATGCAGGGTCGATAAGAGGATTAAATCAGGTAAATTATGTGAAGTGATTTTTCTCAGCACTTGTTAAGCACTTGTTAACTAGCCATAATTAATGGCGGGAATGGTCCTTAGGATGCTCAAAACAGAGCATTCCTTTCAGGGACACAGGGTTCAACATTCAAAGCCCCAGAGTCTTGTGAGTGAAGATGCCATTTCCCCCTAACATGAGTGTAAAGAAATGATTTAGTAGTTTTAACTTCTGGGCAAAAGATCAGGGATTGGAAGCTAGGTGAACGCTCCTGCAGGAAGAGCACATTGTGACAAGTTCTGTCGACCTGAAAGCCTACAGCTCACAACGTGGACCCCAGGCTGGGAGGCCGGGAGCTGAGCCCTGCTTGTTAGCCATCCCGTGGCCTACCCTCTACATGTATCTGCATCCCTGTGTTTAGGCTTCGCTTTCAGAACCACTCAGTGGGGGGTTTATCTGATCACGGTCACCATCTCCCCTAAGCTGAGAGAAATGAATTTGCCCCAAATGTTCCTTTTGAAAAAATGCAACCCAATTTAGAGAAAAACAGAGTCAGTGAATGTTGTTCCTATGAGATCTGAAATATATGCCCGGTGTGCTCATTTGATAGGGAGATCAGGCACTAATGGATTTTCTATTACAAATCCTCCAACAAAAATATAAAGTCTCTCACTCACCCGGAGATGTAAACCACGCTAATAAATGGAAATGGACTGGTTTGAGCACTCTAGTCAGGATAAAGGAGAGGAGATCTTCAAATGACTCTGTGCTTGGATACTTCATTACTTAAGCTGCATGGTAGTTAACTCCCTGTTGAAACTGAATATTTGTTGTGTGGTGAGACATCCAGATCCTATTCCCTTGTTGTTTCCATTTTGATTTAGATGATAATAGATTCTTTAGGAGTGTCTATTTTACCACAGATATTTGAATCCAAGTACCTTTCTCTATTTATTTGTGATAGGTTTTCTGAGTTTCCTCACTACAAGACACAGATTCTAAAGACGGTCAAGAATAGCTGACATGATGTATCTGATAAACAGGGACTCTGGAAATCAAGCGGAATATATCTATCATAAATCACATGTTAATTCTCAATGCAAGAGAGGTATTTATATTTTATATTGTCCTGTGTAATTAAAGGTTATGTATTGCAGGAGGGTGGTGGCTGGAGAAGGAGGCAAAATTGCTTAAGCAGCCAGTGTGTCCCAGGCATGCTGTTGGACACTTTGTATATGTAACTCAGTCAATCATATGAAGTAATACTAGCCTAATGTCATCTTTGTAAGTGTAAATACCACATTAGAGAAGCTAACCATTACTCAGAGTTCAAAATTGCTTATCCTGGGTCTTAACCTAGTTTCACCAGCTCCAAAATGCTTTCCGTGCACTGCACCAGAATAAATCTGCTATTTTTAAATTTATGTATGTGTCCTTATTTTTAAAACCAAAAGATCGAAACAAACGCAACGGATCCCACTTTTTTCCAGTTTGTGAAAGACAAGAATTGAATGCGTGTAAGAGTTAGGTACATTACGCAATACCTGTATGCACACATACACGGGAGTGTGTTTTAGTGACCCAGGGGCACTGGCCTGCCCCTCATGCCCTGTTAAGACAGATCATTTGCTTGGTTTTAAGTGCTCATCAATCATATGCCACACTACCAACATAATACACCTTTAAAATAATTTTTACTTCCTTTTTAATGGGGTAAAATACACAGCATAAAATTTATTATCTTCACCACATATCGTATACAATTCAGTGGCATTAAGTACATGTGCAATATTATGTGACCATCACCACTATTTAGTTCCAGAACTTTTTTATTGACTCAAAAGGAAACCTGTCGAGCAGTCACTTCCTCAGACCCTGAAAACCACTAATCTACTTTCTGTCTCTGTGGATTAACCTATTCTGGATATTTCATATAAATGGAATTCTACAATATACGACCTTTTGTGACTGGCTTCTTTTACTCAGTATAATATTTTCAAAGTTGGCCTATGAAGCAACGCTTCCTTCCTCATTGTGGCTAACACTCCACTGTGTGCATGTACCATTTACGTTTGCCCATTCATCAGCTGATGGGCATTTAAAAGGGGCAAAGCAGAAATGATTCTACATGAAATGTATATATCCACTGAAAGATGAATCCACATCTTCAAGTGGTTAAAATATGGCAAAATGTACCTCTTAAAATTAAAGCATGATTATTTACTGAAAAACAGTCTATTTTAGCTGTATTCCTCTGTGTGTTATTTTAGAGGATAGAATCAGAGGCTGGATTTAGTAGCTGTTCTATAAGTTTTTATTGGTTGAACATCAGTGTTATCATGCAAACAAGAATTAGTAAAGAAGAGCTGGCAAGTAAGTGAGCCAGATTTCTGCTTGTCACCTGTTACAGGGTTTCATAAATTCTAGGAAAGTCTTAAATGTTCATTCCAGATGCCAGAAAAGTGCTGATTTAGTTTGAGTTCCTGCTGTGTGATATAAAATATGGGAAATTAAACTGTGCATCCTATTGTACATGAGTGTTCAAAGCAGCTTTCTGTGCCATAGCCCCAAACTAGAAACAACTAACATGCATACCAACAGGTGGATGGTCAAAGAAGTCGAGGTAAGTTCATATAGTATACTACTCAGCAAAAAAAAGCAAAGCATCAAGCTATAGAGATGCACAACAGAATGGATGGGTGTCAAAACAATTATGTGGAAAAAAGAAGTCTGACGACAAGTGCATATTGCATGATCTCATTTCGATAAAATGTTAGAAAATGCACACTAACCTACAGTGACAAAAGGCAGGTCAGCAAGTGTTTGGTACAGGGAAGGGGAGAGGCAGGAGAGGGGCTCCAAAGGGGAAAAACTTTGGGGAATGATGATTGTTTATTTTCTCGACTGGGGTGATAGTTTCCCAGGAGTACCCCTATGTTAAAATTTATAAAATTGTAAACCTTAAATATGTGCATTTTATTATATCTCAGACCTCGATAAAGCTGTTTAAAATATACGAGTGACTACCCCTGGCTGGTGTGGGTCAGTGGATTGAGAACTGGCTTGTGAACCAAAGAGTTACTGGTTCAATTCCCCGTCAGAGCACATGCCTGGGTTGCGGTTCAGG
This sequence comes from Glossophaga mutica, assembly GCA_039655065.1. NCBI lineage: Eukaryota > Metazoa > Chordata > Mammalia > Chiroptera > Phyllostomidae > Glossophaga > Glossophaga mutica. Next base: position 31,183,425 of record CM077308.1, read on the forward strand.
TCCCTACTTGGGGTTGTGTGAGAGGCAACCACATATTGATACTTCTCTTTCTTTCTCTCTCTCCTTCCCTTCCCTTCTCTCTAAAAATAAATACAGAAAATATTTTTTAAAAATACAAGTAACTAAAATAAATGAATGGATACATACAGGTCCCAAATTCATGGCAGCAATGACCCTTTATCCAGAGAAAACATAAAACACATTATTACTGTCAGCAAATGAACAGGGTTAGATGGCTAGTACTTCATGTTTTCAATAGTAGGCACCAGGGCCCCTACTGCTGGCTATGCCGATGAAACAGTTTCAGGTGTGCACAATTTGCTAGTAGAGTCATCCGGTAGTGAGCAGGAGCCTACATTTAGGCCCTCATTTTTTAACTATAATCTTATCAAAAATGTACATGCACTTCATTCCCCTATGAGGATGTAAAAAAAGGAAAAAGACAGAACAAATGAGTCAATGTTAATATAAGCAGTTCAAAGCTAGCAAGCACACCCCGGTGGGAAGCAGTCCTATTAGGTCACTTCTGGGCAGCCAAACATTCCAGTCTGGGGTGAATTCTGACTATTTAGTTAGTGCCAATTCTTGGTGGATATACTAAGTGGGTTGCAAATGCACAGTCCATTCATGTGCATAAGGACAGGGAAAAGTTCAATAAAACAAATTAATACTGTGCATGGGCTGAAATTTTCTGGTTTCGTCCATTCTAAGCAATAGAGTCTTAAATATAATAGTCAATGTATAGATTATATAGATAACTAGAGGGTTCCTTAGCATGGAACTTTTGGAAGTACCCAAAATCATTTATTGAGGGTGAAGACACTGTATTGACAATTATGTTGATGGTACAGAGTCCTAGAGAACAGCTGTAAGGCATATTTGATGTGTTTCTACGTGTATCTCCAGCTTCTATTCACACAAAAAAAGTGAAATAGGAAAAAAAAATCACTTTAAAAACAGTTCTATATCCATCTGCTTGGGTACCCCGTGACCAGGTTTCCCTTATTATGTCTATTCCATTAGGACCTCTAGTATGGTCATTGGTTCTTAATCATTTCTTGTTAATCCCCAGAATGGTTGTGTGTCTTCAACGTAGTATTTTAAATGCATGCTGTCTTTGGCATCTAATTCTCTTTTATGATCATCATTAATTTCACATCCTGTGAGCGGCCACCTCAGTCTCCTTCATCCCCTGCTCTGTGAGCACACACACACACACACACACACCCCTCAGTGGGAATATTTACTTTTTGCTTCAAGTCTTGCTGAAAATCCATTGCCTATCAGGCAAACACATGGAAACATAGATGCCACAATACCTACTTGTGCAACTCCATTTACTGTTTTCCATGCAACAGGAGCTCAGGGAGTTACTGCTTAATCATATCATGCCTCACATTTATGGGAGTTTTGCAAGCCTGAGTGGCAATCTCCATATGTAGTAGAGACCAGGATGCTGTGTGCCCACCTGCATCTCACACAACGTAATTTTTTCTCTGTGCAGGATCCCAGTGTTCTAATTGTGTCTCAGTAATAAAAAGAAAATGTGCTTCATCTTTCGACATATTTCAAATGAAAATTTTAAAACCCACATCAGGCAAAAGGCATAAAAACAGAATATTATCTGGGATTTCTGATGCTGTTGCCTTTGATCTCCATTTGCTTTTGTAATTGGAAGACAGAACAGATGGTGGCCATCTTATTGAGTATGGTGTACCTGTTAGAATGGCCCATTCTGCCAAGCAATTCTTTACAAGCAAAGGAGGCATTAGAAGGGACTGCGGCTTTCAAACACCGAAGGCGATCTCTGCTAGACGGATCATTATGCAGGGGGTAGAGCGGGCGGTTTAGGGCCACAGACATGGCTGCTTTGTGAAACTCATGACACCTGTTACAGTCTGCAGGGGGAGACAATGCAGACATGGAAGCAGGCAGCTGAATCAACTAATTATTAGCAGTACAACTCCATCAGGAAAACTTCCAGACCATTCCTCAATGAAGCTCACATCTCTCCAAACAGCCCCCTATTTCTTGTCCTGCCTGAAGACACACACACACACACACACACACACACACACACACACACACACACAAATCCCACTCCAAGCTATGTATATTCCTCATCTTTGGAAAGGCCATAGGAAGCTAATTCAACCCCAGGAAGCATCTGCACAAAATATAAATGGAAGTGGCTTTGTTCTGATTCACTGGATCTGTGTTTGTTCTGACCCACTGGATCCCTTTTTTGTTCTGATTCACTGGATCGCTTTCAGGATCAAGCAACAGGTAGGTGCTGAAACAACCTGGCATTTCACATCTACTGTCTCACTGCAAAAACTCCTCTCCAATCATTGCGGCAAATGCGATAACAAAATGAAATTGCTATAACTCATAAAATGCCACAGGTGAATGGAAATCAAGCTGCTTGTGCAACAAATACTATGTTTCTGTACATTGTCCCGTTTGCTGGGAGCCTTCTAGACACTATGAAGCATTCTTGGGTTCTACTTGGTAATGTGGCATTTGCTATCAATTTGTAAGTTTGAATTTGCAGGACAAGTGAACAGGAGGCTGGTTATTTCCTTCTGGGTGTTTTGCACATAATTAGAATAAGCAGAAAGAAAAGAGAGGGGGCACCAGGGTCTGCTGGCGTGTATAAAAGGAACTGTCCTTTCTCCTGTGAAAGGAAATGTATCTACTGTTAAAATAACCGCAAAATCTTCTCACCTCCCCATTAAATATCTGCTTGAAACTTATTGGTATCGCTTACATGTTCCCATTAAGTGTAAGCAGTGATTCTCAACAGATTCTTCAGCCTGTTTGTTCTAAATGGAATCACATCTTTTTATTTCTATTATATACTCAAGCTGATCTAAAGTTTCCTTCTTAAATAGAAGCAAGCAGAGATTTAATACTTATTTATTTTTCTATTACAAAATTGTAATTAAATAACTCCATGCTTATTAAAGAAAATTAAGCCACCAAGAAAAAGAAAACAGGAAAACAAGTATTTGTAGAAATCTGTCCATGTTAACATTTTGATGTATTTTCCCAGTTTTTTCTATACATAAGCTTTCAAAAAATATTTTTAAATCATTGTAGAAATACAATTCTGTATACTTTATTTGAAGTTAATTAGCAAATTTTTAAAAATTTAATTTTTCAATAATATTCCATAGGTTAGGTAATATTAGTTACTTTTAAAACATTCATTGTATTTTTTAACATTCAAGTTTTCTATATGTAACAAAAATGGCATCTCATTTTAATTTGCTTTATTGATTGCTAGTTGGGTTGAGTATTTTTTCATGTGTTTTTAATCTGATTGTATTTATTCCTTTACGAATTGTCCATGGCTCCCGCATATTTGCCCCCCAGAGGCTTTCTGTTCTCTCCCATTGTGGGTGTCTCCAGAGTAGAAATGTGCTGTGTTACCTGATGTATTTTTATTTCCTAGTTTGTTGCCTTCCTTTTAATTTTGGTTATTTCCTCAGGGTAAAGTTTTACCTTACATGTATATGTTTGTTTTTCCTTTGCATTTATTCTGTGGCTTTTAAGCTTAAAATGTTCCTACTGACACCAGTATTCAAAAGCTCCATATTGAAGACAAAGATTATATGGCTTCTTTTAGTGTATTTAACCCTTACTCTACCTAAAGTTTATATTCTTTATAAAACGTGGGAACCAAAATGAGTTAATTCTTCCTCAAGTGTTAATCAACAGTCCCAATACCAATTACTGAATAATTTTTTTCTTGGTTACTGACTGGTAATGCTTCGGTAAAACACACACACACACACACACTACATGAAGGTAATTTATTGCTGTTCTTTTAACATGTGAGGTTTGCTCCAACATAAAGGATTACTGCCTTATATTTAGACGTTACCAGGGCTGAGACTCTTATCAGAGCACTCTGTGCTGAGTCAGCCCTGCTCAGTGCCACCTAGTAAATTATGAGTTTGTCACTTCCCCAGGGGCCCTGTCCATAGGAACTGGTGACTGCCCAGCCCCCTTGGATTAGCTTCCTAACACCAGCCGTGGTATGGTCTCTCAATTACCAACAGTGTTTGCCTCTGAAGTGGCAACATACTTTCCAAATGCTCCACCCTCCTCCGCCAACCCAACACAAGTGCTCAGCTACTTAGAAACACCCGAGACAGACTGCCTCCCAATTCTGGCCAAGAAGAAACACAAGACTAATTATTTCATTCCCATCCCATCAACATTTGTGTCTATTTGCCATTCTCATAGGGCAAGACTTCACTCTAGTTGCTCAAGCAGCAGCAATCTACCATACAAAACTCCTGCAAGGCTGACACTAAATAATTTGTCAGAGGCTACATGATACCTGACATACAAGAAAAAGTCCAGCCATTGTTCATGTAACGAGAACGGTTTGACGTAACCTGGCAGCCAAGGAGGGTGGACTGGAATGCACATGTGTGAACAATGATGACTTCACTGTGCTAGTCAGTGAGAAAGGATGGGTGCCATTGAGTGAGCATGTGTACTGTGTGGCTGTCATTCAAAATGACTGAGTGAGTAGAGTAACAAATCTGCATCGGATTTTGCATTGAGCTTGAACATTCCTCCATGGAACTATTTGGATCATTCAGAAGGCCACAGCTATGGGCAACTGGTGACTGGCAGCTTCGTCACAATGCATCTGCTCATGCATCACATCTCGTGCAGAGATTTTTGGTGAAATGTCAAGTCACTCAGGTGACTAAGCCAGATTTGGTGCCCTGCAACTTCTAGCTTTTCCCAAAACTAAAATCACCTTGGAAAGGGAAGAGATTTCAGACCATTGATGAAATTCAGGAAAATACAACAGGACAGCTGATGGCAATTGGGAAAACTGTGTGATATCCCAAAGTGTTTACTTTGAAGGAGACTGAGGTATCATTGTGCTGCACACAATATTTCTTGCATCTTCTTCAATAAATGCCTCTATTTTTCATAGTACACAGCTGGATACTTTCTAGACAGACCTTGTATTATCTTCTTATTGGAATCTTCTTATATGGAATAAATTTCCATAAACCACAAACTTAGCAACATAAAACAAAATGAATTTATTCTCTCACAGTTCTGGAAGTTAAAAATCTGAGCTGGGTTTTAATGGGTTAAGATCAAAGTGTCAAGAAAGATTGTTTTCCTTTTAGGTCCTAGGGAAGAATCCTTTTTCTTTTCTCTCCCAGGTCCCAGAAGCCACCTGCATTCCTTGGCTCATGGTCCCATACTCAGTTATAAAAGCCCACTGCCTACTATCTGCCAATCTCCTGCTGATTTTCCTGCCTCCCTCTTTCATTTATAAGGATATTTCTTATTACATTGGTCCTAGCTTGATAATCTGAGATAATTTTCCCATCTTAGAATCCTCAATAATATTACAAAGTCCGTTTTGCCATGAAAAGTGACATATTTAGAGTTCGCAGAGATTAGAATATGGACATATTCAGAGGACATTATCCTGCCTATCACACTAAAGTTGAACTAATTGAGTAAACATGACGCCATAAAGGTAGCAATTTCAGGTCCAAAATAGGATCAGTATGTTAATAATTATATGTGTGTGTATTTGGAGGGTATCTTTGCCCATTTTATGAATTTTTTTGTTTGGTCCTTTAGGAGATGCAGAACAGAATAGTGCTTAACTGACTATTCACTGGGAACAGAAAGTCTCATTTTAATCCCTTACACTGATCTTACTGCCTAGCAAATTACTTAATAAACACTCTGTGCCTCAGTTTCTCATCTCTAAAATGGCAAAAATAACAGTCTTTATTATAGAGTTGTTGTGTCCATTCAATAAATTCATTTGTATAGAGAGCTTAGAAGAATGACTAATATAAAATACACAATATACAGAAAATAATCAAAAAGGGTTAACGGCTGTCTTCCTCATCCTCATCTATTCATTTAATATTTTGAGGCCTAAGTACTAGGATTTGTACTAGGATTTAATGCATTTTCTTTCAAGGTGCTCAAAGCTAGAAGTGATGGTCTCCCAAATAAATTACTGAGTGACAGATTGTACTTTGCTAAAGGTAAAACATTTATAGGTACACAGAACATTGAGCAACTGATTCTGAGGCTGTTGCATGGTGTGTTTGTATGTGGAGGGAACAAGATATGGTAGGAGTAATGGGTAGGAGTGTAAAGGATGAAGAATTTAATGTGTGTTTAAGTCCTCTCCCTTAAGAACTAATCAGTGTGATACTACAGTGGCTTAAAGTGACTATAAGTCCTGACTGGGTGGCTTCCATGATTGGAGCATTATCTGGTAAACCAAAACGTTGCAGGCTGGATCCCCAGTCGGTGCTCGTGCAGGAGGCAACTGATAGATGTTTCTCTCTCTTTCTCTCTCCCTCCACCCCCTCCCTTTCTCTCTCTTCTGCTCTAAAATCAGTTTTTAAAAATACCCTTGGGTGAGGATTTTTTTAAAAATCCCTATAATTTTTAGCCCCCATATTAATTTCTCAGTGCAGCAGGAAAGAGGCAATATAAAATAGAGTTATTTTTACGAAGGACCAAAGGAGATGCAGTTTACATACCCAAAGCAAAGGAGGCAGAGGTGCCTGGATACTTTGGGACTAACTACAAGACTCAGAAAGCAAGAAGATGTAATTTTCATGCAATATTAAAAGAACCATAGCATACAGAGGAATCCTTTCATTCTGTGCATAAAAAGACGGAAACCTAGGTTTACCTAAAACCATAGCTATTGCATGGAAAATCAGAAAGCAAACCCTGGTCACATGATATGATAAGGACCCCTCTGGGCAAAACAGAGCTGCCTCCAATTTGAGCTACAATCTTTAACAAGTTTTCTTCTGTTCTCTCCACTTTTTAACAATATAATACACTCCCCTGCCACAGCCACATTGCTTTGGTGAAGAATAGTTACTTTTTTGTTATGATAAGAAGGCGTCTTTACTTTCAGTAATTTTGTTTTATAATTTAGTAACTGGTAATAAAAAAGATATTCAACGCCTTTGCCTCTTGCTTTAAGGTGGGTGTGCATGTTCAATGAACTCAAAATTTTCTTAATTCAGTTCTCACAAGATGCACTGTGGTCATGATTATCAGCATTTTATGTAACAAAAATGGAGACTTAAAATGATTCAGCAATTTACGCAAGTTTACATAAGTAGTGAGTGGAGGAGCCAAGATCTGAACCTATTTCCACTTGTTTGAAGCACTTGTGACCTTATACCTTTAATGTAGTGGTTTGTGGGTTTATTTCCTAATTTAACATTCTTCAAAAGTGACTTGGTCACTGGAAATGAGAAAAACCACCAACTAAACTTGGCTGATTCTCTGAAAAAGTGGCCACTTGTCCCCTGTGCTGTCCTACGAACGACTCCTCAGCTAGACGCAAATTAGGTCAAGTGAGAGACCGAGGAAACAATGATTAATGTGCTCTCCATTGGCAGATGCAATCAGTGTCTTCCTGTCAGCTTGTTCCCTGGAGAGTGGAGAGATACAGCTGGAGGAATGTGTTAGTTGCTGACTGTCCAGTAAAAGTCCACAGAAAATAAGGATCACTGTGTCAGTCTCACTTCCAATAGCTAATGTCTCAAAAAGACTCACCTTTCAAAATGAAGTAAAGTTTAAAAAAATAATCATGTAGATATCCTAATAATTTTGAGACATAATTCTTGTTAAAGACATTAAATGGGATTTAAAGTCCACTTTTCTTGAACACCTCACTAGCACTTTCCACAAAAGATCACAAACAGCAGTAATATTTTATATTGTTATATTTTTGTGTGGTTAATTCTGCTTTTTTCCAAGTTATTCTTTTTCATATTCTCTCCATTTGTTCTCAAAATTGTTGTTTAGGCATGGTGATGAGTTCTGGATTTACCAGAACTTTTCTTCTTAGAGCAGAAGTATTATAGTAGTATAGCTATGCACAGTAGAATGCTGATTATTACAGGTGAGGAAGGAGAAGAGGGGCGTGGCGTGCCTTCCAGTGTTTGAAGAGGAAATAGATCCGCCATTCCTGCGACCAGTGCCAAATGGTGGAAGGAAAGAGCCGTGAGGGAGACTGGGCATCCAGAGCATGGTACAAGGCGGCAATGTGAGGTCAGTAACAGGAACTACTTTCTATTCCACAATAAAATAGACTTCCTTATGAGGTAATGAGCCTTTCATCTTGAGAAGCATGAAAGCAGAAAAGGAACGATTGCCTATTGGAATAAAAGATTAAAGCAAGTTGGTAACAGCAAGTTATTCAGACAAAAGCTTGAAAATTTGAGAGTTGTCCCCTGACCCTTCCCTCCCCACATTCCTAATACACAAGTTACTCTTTGATACAAAGCAAAACTTTGTGGTTTTAAACAGAGTTTTATTTAACTCATGACACAATTTGAATTGGGTTTAGCTAGGTGGTTCTTCTGCTAGTCTCCATTAGACTTCCTCTGCCAGTCAGCTGGATGGCTCTGCTCGTGAAGGCTAGGTGTGAATTTGTCATGGAGGTAAATAGGCCATGGTTCTCTCATTATTATCCAGCAGACTAGTCCAAGTATGGTCACACAGTGGTGGTGACAAGTTTCTAAAACAGTAAGAGAGAAGCCCGGGCCAAGTAGCTCAGTTGGTTAGAGCATTGTCCCGATATACCAAGGTTGTAGGTTTGATCCCTGGTCAGGGCACATACAAGAATCAACCCAAGAATGCATCAATAAGTGAAACAACAAACTGATCTCTCTCTCTCTCTCTCTCTCTCTCTCTCTCTCTCTCTCTCTCTCTCTCTCTCTCTTCCCCTCCCTCCCTCTAAAAAAAAAAGTTAAAAAGTAAAATTTCTGAAAAAGTAGTAAGGGAGAGCAAGCCCCAAAGTATAAACACCTTTCAAACTTGACTTCATCACGTTTGATATTAGCTCCTTGACAAAGCAAGTGTTATGGGTTTAATTGTATCCTCACAAAATCCATAGGTTGAGGTCCTAAACCTGTACCTCAGCATGAGAACTTATTTGGGGTTGAGGTTTGTGCAGATGTAATCAGTTAAGATGAGGTCATACTGAAGGAGAGTGGATGCCTACTCAATGTGACCTTTTAAATATGACCTAACCCCCAATATTTCCCTATAAAAAGGGGAAATTTTAAGATACACACACACACACACACACACACACACACACACACGAAAAATACCATGTGACATTTGGAATTGTATCATAAGCCAAGGAACTACCAAAAGCTAAAAGAAAGGCTGGAACAGATCCTTTCCTAGCATTTTCAAAAGGAACATGGTCCTGCCTACATCTTGCTCTTTGACTCAAACCCCAGAATTGTGACACAGTGAGTATCTATTGTTTGGGCCATCCAGTTCCTGGCACTCTATCCCAGCAGCCAGAACAAGTGACTGAACAAGCCCAGGGCAGCATGGGAGTAGAAAGCTAAAAGTGTGGGTACAGGGAAGCATGAACAAATTGAGGACAAATCCTGCAGTAGCGGAGACAGTAACAAGGTAAATCAACAGGAGAGAATTCCTGGTGTATTCAGCTAAGTACGTGCCTTCAAACTGCTGGGCTGTAAAATCATTTTCAGCAGTTTCTCTGTATTGCTGTGCTATCAATTCGACCCACAGTGAGGTTCATTTGTTTCATTTTTCTTTCTTTTCTTTTTAAGATTTTATTTCTACTTATTTCTTTTTAGGGAGAGAGGAAGAGAGGGAGAGAAACATCAATGTGTGGTTGCCTCTTGAGTGCCCCCCACTGGGGACCTGGCCCACAACCCAGGTGTGCGCCCTGACTGGGAACCAACTGGCAACCCTTTGCTTCGCAGTCCGGGGCTCAGTTCACTGAGCCACACCAGTCAGGGCTGTTTCATTTTTCTTCAGATTTTAGGGATACATTTTAAAATTATTAATTTTGTTTCAAAATTATGTAAATTATTTACATTGTCCCAGATTCAAATCTATAAGACAAGGTAAATTCAAGGAATTTTAACAAGGATTTTTAAACAGCCATAACTTTTATGGCTGCTCCTACCCTGGGGACAGATCCGATCTGTAGATTGTATACAAGAGTCCTTTTGTTCTTCATACCTACCTTATTACCTCCCTTACCACACTGAATTTTAATTCTTGAGCATTCTTATTTCTTTCCTAATCTTGTAAGCTCCTCAGTAACAGAAATCATGTCTTATTTTTCTCTCTGTGCTCAATTCCTAACTCAGTTATTTATTCACTTAATTATTTATAAGTTCAGAAAGTGTTTATTTAGGGCCTATTATATGCTGCAACTTGGAGACATGATAACAAAGAAGACAGAGTTCCTGTATTTATAGAGCCTAAAGTCTAAAAAGCCTTTAAGTATGATTAAGTGTGGTAAATATTACAGAAGAACTGCTCTAAAAATGCTTATTCAAATTAATGCTGTTTTGCTGCCAGAGCATTGCTTGGATAACTCTCATTCTTTTTACCTCTATAAAGTCGAGTATGACTTGAAATAGGACTTGAACTTACTTGTCTGGTGGAATTTGTGGTGCACCATTTCCTAATCTTTTCCCCTATGGCACCGACAGTGACCCATCACGTGGTTGTCATGGGGAGCAAAGGTGGTTTGGGGGTGCCACAGCTTTTCAACAGCACTTTCTGCAGGGTTGCTGCACGAGCCAATCATATACAAACAGCAGAAAGAACAGCAGATTAGCTGGGGGAAGGGGGCAAGAGTCATAAACATGGAAATTAACCAAAAACATTCATCGCCATTCCACAGATTAACTCTGTTTATTTTTTAAAAGGAGGAGCCCAGGCCCCTTCAGTCACAGAACTTAATGAGGAGCTGGAGCAAAGTAAGGCTTTTTAATTATTCATGGACACACCTCAGTAATAAGCAATTATTGCATTTGTTTTGGGGCTGCAGCTGGCATAGAACATGGGCTCAGATGTCTTTACAGGAGCCTGTACAACCTCCAGAAACAGATAACATGAACGTCTAAGAACCAGCCACTGCCTCTGATCTGTGTATCTTGCCGGTGTAATCCAGCATTTCTCAATTCTAGCTGCACATTAGAATCACCAAGGATACTAAGATAAAATTAAATAAAAAAATGCCTGCATCTAAATCTATCTATCTGTATATCACAGACACCATCCCTCAAAGATTCTGATTAATTGGCCCAGAGTGGGGCCTGACATGTTCTTTATAACCTCTCGATGAGATTTTCCAGTGTGCAGCCAACATGAGGACAACTGGGGTATCCATTTGAGATCATCTTTAGATAAAAACAATCAGTAGAGTCCCATTAACATTTATTTAACCTCTGCTGTTTGTATTACAATGAAATATTGTTGTAATACAAAATTATGACCCCTGGGGGGTCATAATCATGAATAAGAACATGGCCTGTATTGCTAACTCATTCACAATTTTGAGGAAATCATTTTACCTCTGAGATACTCAATTTTCTCATCTGTACAGGAAGGCATGAGACTAGCTCAGAGTTACTAGCACGCAGGCCTGCAGCGCAACATAGAAGTTGAAAGTATGGATCCTGGAGTCAGGTGGCCTGGATTCAAGTACCAGTTATAGTAACACTACCTGTATGAACTTGTCCAAGGTGCTTAATGTCTTTCTGCCTAAGTTTCCATTTCTATAAAGTGTTAATAGTTATATTGCCTCATAATGTTGTGAAAGTTAAATGAGTTAATATATGTTACGTACTCACCAACAGTGTCCAACTAGTGCTGCTGTTATCATTTGCAAGGTAGTATAGTTCATAAGCGTGAGCTGTGAAAATAAACTTCTATTGCGTCTGAGCCAAGATAGTTCTTTTTTTCTGTGTGTTCCCTCAGCCTCAACTTACTCCGAGTAAAACACTCCTCACTGAGGGTTGTGCAGGTTAAACAGCCAATGCAGGTAAAGCTTTTAGAACAATGACAAGCAATTGAACTTAATAGCACAACCAATGTCACCTAGGATATTACTATTATGAGGAGAGCAAAGCAGATATTTGAAACGGCTGTAAGGTTCCCATCCTGTTTAAAGGGAAAGCTAATACTAAGCTGCAATTGATATTTGCTCTGCCAGATGTTCTGATCTTTTCCAGAAAAAAAAAATATTTTTTATCTGAAATATTTGAATTTACAATATTGATAACTGAATAAATAATTTAAAATTAATCCCATTAAACAAAGATGTCTGGTGCCCTCAGTTTATGACTGCTGGTCTAAGCTGTGTTGAAACCCTTTTAGCTGAAGGAACATTTGGCTGCAGTTCTTAAATCCTCCCTGAAGGCTATAGTTCCACCCTAGTTCTCAAAGTGCGCCCCCTGGGCCAGCAGTGGCAGTCAGCATTTATTTGAGTTTGTTGATATGCCAATTCCTGGGCTCCTCTCTTGTCCTACTGAATCTGAAACTCAGGGTAGATCCCATCAGTCTGTTTTAACAGGCTTGCCAGGAGATTGTGGTGCTTGCTCCAACACTGAACCACTGGTTTAGTGGAAAGAGCAAGATCTTTGAAAGAAATTCAAACCCTAGTTCCACAGTTGCTGTGCAACCTTGTCAGCCTGGACGAGGTCTCTGAAGCTGTGGTTAGGACGGCCAAACACAGACTGCTCCTTTCAATTCAAGCCCTTCTTTCTGTTTCTACTAGAAAAGTTGCAATCTTTCTTCCCATTCTTTCCTTGCTTTTAGGATAATAATTCTGGCGATTAAAATGTTCAGCTTTTGCATTCTAAGAGTTCAATACAACTGTGGTCTACAAACACATGGAAACAAATCTCTTACAAAGAAACAAACAAACCAAACACTGCCCTCTGATGTTTTCTAGAAAGCTCTCAAGACCCCAGAGCAAATGAAATCCTGGAGCGTTTTGGCTTGTCTCATTTCAGACTCTTGTTTATTATGAAATTCCACTTGTGGTTATTAAACTCCTTATCTGTGGACTCACAAAGTACTTTGCCCCTTCCCTACTCTTACTTCTGGGCCAGGTCTGATTTTCTTTTATTTTACTGCAAACACCAAAGTAGTAAAACAGTACACTTATTTAGCTAGTAATTTAGAACTTTATATTGGCTCATAAAGAAACATGAAGATAAAGCACAACTCTGTAATCTTAGGCCACATGGATGACACAGGAAAAATGGAAGAAAGGACTAATTTTTCCCTTCGGCCCCAACCTCTCTCAGTCTCCTGCCTTTGCGATGAGTAGAGGGCAGTGAGCTCAGGAACACAGGAGCTCGGGGCTGCAAAACACTGAGTCATTTAGTCCTACCATTCCCTAGCGTGCATAGCTGTGAGAACTCATTGGAAACAGGGCTGCTTTTACAAAACACAGATTCCTGAGAAGCACTCCAAATTTACTGAATCTTAGACTGTGTTAAGTGGCTGTTAACTTCTGGTGTAGGAAAAGATGGGAGGTGACTTTGCAGACTAGCTCCCAAGTCTTAAATTCTCGCCTCAGGACAGCACTCCTCTTGCCTCCAGATGGTCACTTTGGGGAAGGAAGCGACAGAGAAGAGGAAGAGAGTGGAAGGGGGGCCACTGGGCTGAGCGGAAAGATTAGGGTGAGGGGGAAAGGGGTGACTGGGGTGGAGTGAGCAGAGAGACAGGAATAGCAATGGGGGGGAGGAAAGGGGACAAAAGGGAGGATTTCATTCTGGAGAAAGATCCGAGGGAAGACGAAGGGGAAGGGGAAGGAGAGAGACAAATAGAGAGAAACTCAAATAGCATCCTATCCCTCGCTGCTTGTATTAGAGTCGAGACTGGTTAAATTAAGTTTTAAATTCCCTTTATTCTTCTACAAAGTTTGAAACCAATTGATGTTACCAAACAGCAAGTGGGGTCCTGCTGCCCGCTGCCACCCCCCAGGCAAAATTCCAGAGACAAAGGGTTAGTGATAAAGGAAAGGAGTCTATTCAAAAGCTACTCGATTTTGGAATAACAGCTTTCCACATGCATTAGTCACTTAAGCCTACCAATTAGCACTAAAATCTTTAACTCCTGAGTTCCTCTATCATTCCTGTATTAGTTTTTCATTATCTTATTTCTATATGATTAGTTTACACACTAAAACAACATAAGATACAAAAGCTACACAATTTTGGAAGAAGAGTAGGCTTCTGCCTCAGACCATGGCCCCTCTAGAACACCCAAGAATAACCCTGCTTCCCTCTGCCAGGCCAGCCTGACCCTAGGCTGTGCCCTGAGTTTGTTCTTCCATCCGAAACACTGTCCTCTGGGAAACACAGTGGCAGCACCACCACCCAGGCATCCTCCAGGAAGAGAGCCAGCCAGTCTCTGCCCTTCTTTTATTTTAGATCTTCTGATGCATAATTCCATGTGGTCCAGAGGCATTCGGCTCCGCAGCCAGTCCCCTCCTGGGCTGTTTACCTAGGTTGCCTCAGGCAACCTCCTCCTCTGGCCTCTCCCTACTCTTCCCCAGTGAGCTGATCAGATCTCTCTATCATTGAGTGAGAGTCACCAGAGACAGAAATCAAAATGTCAACTTGATCCTGGCTAAAGCTAAATGATAAATCTGGCTTTACATCTGTATCCAACACAGCATTAAATTTTTTCATCTGCCCTGGCTGGTGTGGCTCAGTGGATTGAGCATTGGCCTGCAAACCAAAAGGTCCCAGTTCAATTCCCAGTCAGGGTACATGCCTGGGTTTCGGGACAGGTCCCCAGTGGGGGGTGCATGAGAGGCAACCACACATTGATGTTTCTCTCCCTCTCTTTCTCTCTCCCTTCCCCTCTGTTGAAAAATAAATCTAAAAATATTTCTTTTTCATCCCCTTGCGAGCAGGGCTAGATAACCGTGGCAGCTGCCTACTCCTCTTCCCCTGCGGCAGAATCTGTCTCTTGCTAAGCTACGCAGTGCAGGGCTGCATAGCACGCCTGTTCTCTGAAGGCTGGAAGTTGAAGAGGGAAGCCCCAAAGACTCCTCCTTTTCACAGACCTGCCAATCAGATAAGCCACACTTGTTCCTCTGAGTGGAATGTCTGGAGCATATACATAGTGACTCAGACAGGCCAGGAGGGTTACTTTGATGAAATTTATGAGATTATCCTCTTAGCAACTCTGTATTGAAATTACCTGTTGTTTTATCTGTGTCCAGATTTCAGGGAACCTAAAGTCTTGGGACTATATTTTGCTCATTTTTATCCCTAACATCTAACACTGTTCTAGCATACAGGAAACAATAAATGTGTTTTGTTAAATGAATGACTGAACATACAATAGTGTGTATGTGAAGTTTTAGTATTTACAGCCACAGAGTAAATTTATAAAATGTATTCACGGAGATAGGGCTGAAGAGAAAATATTTGTCACCTAAAAGAATAACTGGTATAATGAAAACATCTTACATACAATCTCTAATTTGTCCCTGATAGTCAATGAAAATAGCCAAGTTCACAGCCAAGGTCATTGCTTAAGCTGCAGGAAATACTTATCTTCTTACTGACAATACAGCACACAATAAGATCTTCACAGATGCTGCTTGATCTCTTTAGAAAAAGCTTTACTTCCACATCAGGACTGGAGTGCTGAGGGTCATTAAGGTAGTCAGGAATTGTTCTGGCAGTTCAGGACAACTGTGAGAATTGAAGCATCATGAAGAGGGACCCTGCTGTGCTCCCAGAAAGTGGAACCAACTCAGCTATTCCAAGAAAGCCTATTGTAAAATGGGAAGTGAAAGAGAACAGCAATCTGGCCTTTCAGAGTAAAAGTTCAAATAGGGTTGGAAGTCAAAGAAAGTCAAAGGAAGGATCTCATTATAAAAATCTATACCCCTTGAGTGATGCTTTTGTATACATTCATCAGGCCCATACAATATTTAATTAAATGTGTTCTTTCACCTCTAGCTATTTTCTTTTGATACTGAATTAAAACTGCAGTAGGACAATAAAAGAGTGGAATTAATTTAGGGCCCCTATTCTGGGAACAATGTGTTGTATAAAGTCAAGTGTTAATAAGAAAAGCTGGCCCCAAAAGTCCTTCTTGTCACATGGGAGTCACTGTAGGCAGCTCAGGTTTCAGAAAGCTCTGATGCAGTAGAGATTGAAGTCTAGTAAATGATATAGCAGTCCATACCCAGGGTAAGGAGGGGTCCTGAGTACAGATGAAGCTTCCCATAATGATGAAAATAGTGTCAATAAGCCTAATTCTTGCTGTAGGCGACAAATTAGTGTCATTACTTTCAGGATAATTTTCCTGCCCATCTTGGATTAAGTAATGTGCTCTTGTATGCACCACCTTAGCAAACTGTAATTTTCCTGCACCTCAGACGATTAATTTTAAAAAATTTATCTCAGCTTCCTCTACTGAAGGCTTGGGATACTCTGATTACACATTCCTAGTGCTTAGCACAACTCTTTGCTGATAATAGTTACTCAGATAATTACTGAAGAAAGAAAAAGCAGAAAGAAGGAAGGAAGGAAGGTCCAGACTATATCTAGGTCTGGAGTCAGCATTAGAAAGGCCCAGAAATCAGTGGGTTTACAAGAGGCGAGAGGAGTAGCTGCCTGTAGACAGAAAAGTAGCCAACAACATGGTGACTTGATTACAAAACTGTAGCCATCGATTGAGATTAAGGGAGAATCTTTCCAGGGTCTGTCCATAATGAGAGAGAGAGATTCACTTCTCAAAAAGGAGAGAGTGGGTAGTAGGTGGGTGAGACGATGCCCCGGTAGCTGACATCAGGAATAAGATGGAAGGCCAAGTATTTTAACAAGCACACGGAATTAAGGCAAGAGTCAAGAATGACTTAAGAGTTTTTACAATATTTTGTTTCTTCATGTTTTTAAAATCAACTTTCCCCTTCTCTTTTGTTTATTAAGACATGAGTTACATGCAATAAAGTTATTTGTTAAGAACTTATACTCTTCAATGTATTCTCTTGAGAAAATGATAAATTCAGCTAAGTCTAGGAGAAAGTATTTGAAAATCACTTATTTGATAAAAGACTGGTATTCAGAACAAATAAAGAACCTCTAAAACTCAAGAATAAAAAATACCCCTATTTTGTCATATATAACGTGCACTTTCTTTGGCAAATTTTTGAGAGAAAAATATGGATGCACACTCTATGTTAGTATAATGATTACATACCCAGGGTGTAATATGGGTGTAATAAGTCTGTGTATAACATGCACAAAACTTGGATGCACATTATTCATGAGAGCGCAGTACACACAGTGAAATATGGTAAATAATCCAATTAAAAATGGTCAAAATTTCAACAGACACTTTTTTAAAGATATATGGATAGCAAATAAGCACACAAAAAGATGCTTTAAAGAAAACAAGAAAAACCACAAAACAATTGTTGACAAGGATGTGGAGTAATTAGAACCATTGTGCACCATTAGTAGGAATGGAAAATGGTGCGACCACTCTGGGAAATAATTAAAATTATAAATTTAGCAGAAATTGAAAAATAGAATTACAATAGGACTCAGCAGTTCTACTTCTGGTTCTATACCCAAAAGAACTGAAAGCAGGATTTTGAAGAGATATTTGTCCACCCATATTCATAACAGCATTGCTCCCAATTACTGAAATGTGAAGGCAACCCAAGTGTCCACTAGTGGGTAAATGGATAAACAAAATGTGGTCTACACATACAATGGGATATTATTCAGGTTTAAAAAGAAATGACACACTGAAGCATCTTACCACAAGGATTAGCCCTGAGGATATTATGCTAAGAGAAATAAGCTAGTCAAAAGGGATAAATACTGTATGATCCTATGTATATAAGGTACTTCGGGTATTACACATCGGAGAGACAGAAAGTCTAACGGTGGTCATCAGTGGCTTGAAGGGGTGGGGGGGCAGAGGAAATGGGAAGTTACTGTTTAATGTGTATAGAATTGCAGTTGTACAAGATGAAAAGAGTTCTGAAGAGGGATGATGGTGATGGTAATACATTAAACGGAAATAACACTATACACTTACTAGGTTGTATGAAGTTTTAAAAAGTGACTATACCAAGTATTTACAAGGATGTAAAGCAATTAGAATTCTCACACTGTGTTGATGGAAATGTGGCATCTCATAAAAACTATGAAAAAACTGGCCCTGGCCAGGTGGTTCATTTGGTTGGAGCATCATCCCATACACCAAAACACTGCGGGTTCAATTCCCAGTTAGGGCACATACCTAGGTTGTGGGTTCTGTCCTTAGGGCATGTGTAAGAGGTAACAAATTGATGTTTCTCTCTCACATAGATGTCTCTCTCTTTCTCTCCCCACCCCCTTTCTCCCTCTCCCTCTCTTTGTCTCCAAAATCAGTAAACATATCTTTGGGTGAAGATTTAAAAAAACCTATGAAAAAATGGTAACTTTTAAAAGGTTAAGCATGCACCTACCATGTGACACAGCCATTCTACTTGTAGGTATTTACCTATAAGAAACAGAATGGTACATAAATATCCACAGCAGACTTATTGGTAATAGCCAAAAACTGAAAACAATTCAAATATCCACTAACTGGTGAGTAAATAAACAAATTATAATAAATTCATAAAATATAATATTACTCAGTGATAATAATCAATGAACTATTGATTATTATGTATATAACACAGATCTCAAAATAATTATGCTTAGTGACATGAGCTCAGCAGAAAATAATACATACTGTGCTACTTCCTTTATGTAGAATTAGAAGGTACAAAGTAATCTATAGTGACAGACAGAAGATCAGTGTTTGTTTGGGGACAGAGAAGTAGGAAGGAAGGGTCAGAGGGTTGGGTTAAAAAGGGCATAAAGACATTTTGGATAGTGATGGACATATTTGTTATCTTGACTGTGTTGGTGATTTTATAGGTATATGTATGTCAAAATATATGAAATTGTATACTTTAATTATGTGCAGTTTCTATTTTGTCAGTTACACCTCACAGAAGCTGTTACAAAATACATACAATAGGAAATAAATCAAAGAAAACCTGTATGCACAGTAACATGTATGATTTCCCATTGCTTATTAGTGATGTAACAGGGATTTCAGCTATTGCCTATGTGATATTCAAATCCTCCACTTGCTCAACTAGCATGCTCTTTGATCAGGTATATAGTACCTCAGTGAATATTAGTGATTATTTCTATCACTATTATAAACCTACTGCTGTTATAATTTCCTATCGGCTGAAATGGGGGGGGTGTACTTATTTTAAAGTTTTTATGTTACTTGTAATCAGTTCATCTTGACATCCAGTGCAGATGTGTTAAAGCATCTTTGGTTACGGCCATACAGATGATTCTTTACAATGTGTTTGAGGAAAACGAAATCAAATTCAAATATGGTAATAAGTATTGTGTTACTATCTTCTAGGTTGTAAAATATGTCCCAATTGACTTTGTTCTAATAGTACATAACCTCATCTGTCTATAGTAATTAAGAGTAGTATAAAACATTGTTCAGCTAATAACCTTTAAACAGTAACTATTCAGAGTCTTTAAAGAGTAGATGGCTGCTAATTCATTCTGATGAGTGGAAAATTTGTCCAAGTGACCAAATTCTATAAGCTGGGAAATAGTAAACTAAAATTCCAACGGCAATTCACAGCCCTGACTATCACAGCTGCACAGCTGGATCGCTCCCTCCACTATCGTGGTCCCCTCAGAAAGGTAGCAACTCAGCTGCGGAGGAAGACGATTATTTTTTGCTGACTTCAGCGTGTTCTTTTTAGCCCCATCCTAAATGCCTAGCCTATTGGGAAAAGTGCACGTGTCTTTAATCCCATTCCTCCACGCAAGAAAATAAATGATGCTAAGAAAAACAAACAAAAAAGCTGCGGGAGCAGATGATCCGATCAGATGTACCACCACCAGGTGTGAACGGGAGAGCACAGCCTGGACCCACTGAATTTGTAGTGGTGAAGAATGCAGACTTTAAAAGCACCGTCTAGATTTGAATCCTGATCTCAGCACATGTAGGCGGTGCAAGCTTAGGAAAGCTATTTACTTTTTGTGCTTTAGTTTTCTCAGTTAGAAAATGATTCTAATGATATGCCCATCTTATAGAGGTTTTATAAAATTAAGTGATATCATCTGTTATTTTATTTTAAAAACACTCATAAAGTGCTGTCTTCTTTTTCCTCTACAAATGTGAACTCAATTAGTCACGATATGCATACAAAGTAGTTAGAATAGCGTACAGCCCAACTTAGATGCACAGTACACAGCATTATTCCCATCCCCTGATTATGATTGCACATAAATAGGTTTATTTAAGAAAAATTTAGAAAGTGCATTCAGTTATAAAGAAGGATAGAAAAAACATATTGCTATAAATTCAGGAAAAAAAACACTTGAAATATTAAGGCTTATTTGCCATATCTTTTCCCTTTCTTGTTAAAAATAGAGGTCATATATTTTACATATTTTTCTGCTTTGGTACACTTTATGTCTTCTTTCATTTAAATTTTTAAAAAAGATTTTGTTTATGTATTTTCAGAGAGAGAGGAAGGGAGGAAGACAAAGAGGGAGAAAAAGATCTATCAGTTTGCCTCTCACACGCCCCCAACTGGGGACCTGCCCCACAACCCAGGCATATGTCCTGACCAGGAATGGAACCAACAGTCTTCTGGTTCACAGGCCAGTGCTCAATCCACTGAGCCACACACCACCCAGGGCTTACTTCATTTAATTTCAGTTAAACTTTTTGATATTAATTTCATTGCAGATTCACTTGCAGCTGTAACACATAATATATCTCACAATTGCCCACATGGAAATATCTGATGAAACTGTAGTAAAATGTCACCACCAGGATAGTGACACTGATATAGTCGAGACAGAATGGTTCCCCACCCCAACCCCCCCACCGAGAGCTTCCCTTTATGATTACAACCCTGTCTTCCTGCCCACCACTCTCTGCCCACCTTCTTCATCTGCTCCCCTCCCATCTGTGAGCCTTAGCAACCAGGAGTCTTCATTTCTACAATGTTGCCACTCAACACATGTGGAATCATACAGTATTTAACCTGTGGGGACTGGCTTTTAATACTCAGCATAATTTTTTGAAGATTCACCCAAGTTGTTGCTTGTATAAATAGTTCATACCTTTTAAATGCTGTGTATTATTTCATGGTACAGACAGGCCAGAGTTTATTCACTTGTAAAGGATATTCGGGTCATTTCCAGTCTGAGGTTGTGATGAATAAATCTGCTGTCAAATTCAAGTATATGCTTTGTGTAAAAATAAGTTTACATATCTCTGGAATAAATGCCCAGAAGTACAATCACTAGCTTGTATGATAGTTATATGCTTAGTTTTTAAAGCAACTACTAGACTTTTTTCAAAGGGGTTGTACCATTTTACATTCTGATCAGAAATCTATGAATCTATGAACCTGTAGAATTTTGGATATGAGAATTTCTTTTTGGAGATTTTAAAAAATTATTAATATAATTTCCTAAATAATTAAGGCTAAAATTAGATAATTAGAAGTCCAATCCCTATCTGAGAGGCTAGACCGCTACAATCGAACATTTATAGACAGTGAGTAAAGTAGAAGACAAAGACAGGAAGAAAAAGAGATTTGCCTTTCATGCAGAAGGAAAAGTGTGCCTCCCATTTTCAGGACATTAGATACAAGTAGTATTATATTGCTTCTTATGCAATATTATGTCCTCCTTGTTTGTACATTATTATTGCATATGTATTTTTACATGTTGATAAAAGTTCTTTACCACATAGCTTTAATAGGTATAGAATATTTTACTGAATAAATATATTAGTTTTATGCCTTCAATTAATGTATTTTGTTATGAAATTTAAATAGTACATATAATCCTATAAAATATTTCATATAAATATATATTTTCTCTAATTTTGGATTATTTGATGATAATTATTTTAAGTGAAATTACTGGGTCAAGAAATGTGAAACTAGTTAGGGTTTTTCATAAATTTGCCAAACCACCTTTCGTAAACTTTGCACCCTTCTACATTCTCTCAAATAGTATCTGAAAGCATGCTTGCAGCTGTACTATTTTTTTACCAAGAATAAGTGTTCTCTCTTTTAAAAATAGCTAATTTGTTAGTCAAAAAGCGAATATGTCTTCTCTATATGACAGTTGTTGGATTATAAACAAGACCGTGAGAATGTGAGGATATGACTCTGCATGTGTTATTTCCACACCTGAGTTGTTCTTGCTTTCATGCTGTAATCATACTTTTTATTTTGTTTAATTGATATAGACAGAATCTTTATGTGTAAAATATTAAATTTAACTAAGCTTTTGTCAAATATCATATCTTTTTTTTTTACTGTGGCACTTCAAACTTTTAAAGATATTTTTGAGGCAGAAACATTTCACATTTTTACAATACGTTGTACAACCTATTGAACTTTTTCTTTGGTAGTTCTTCCATTGCTTGTCTGCATGTCAAATTCTCCAGACAGAGAGAAGCTAAGTAATTCTGATATTTTCAAGTGTCTTATGACTTTATTTTTAGAAATGAATACTTTGAACCAGTGATTCTAAAACATTTTGTTCTTAGAATCTCACTACACTCTTAAAAATTATTGTTGACCTTAGAGAGCTTTTATTTATATGAATTATATCTTGCCATATATGCTGTATTATGAATTAAAGCTGAGATATTTTGCATTTATGAATGTAAACATTATTAAAACAATAATAACACTACATATTGCATAATTGATATTTTCAAGAATAACTATATTTTCTAAAATAAAAATATTGAGAAGAGTGGCATTGCTTTACATTTTTGCAAATTTCTTCATATCTGACTTAATAGAAAACAGCTAGATTACCATACTCTGCTTCTGCATTCAATTAAATTCTGATAAATTGTTTTGATCAAATATATGGAAAATATCTGGCTTCACAAAGATGTAATTGGAAATGCAGTTTTTTCGCAGACCTTTCAGACAATGGTGGGGAGAGAGAGAGAGAAAAAGAGAGAGATCTGATGTTATAGCAAATTCAACAAGTCATCTTCTTAAACTTCAAGTGTAATAAGGAATCTAAAACCATGTTGATTAAATATCATACTCTGTTACATTAATATCTATGTCTCTTTTGCACTTTGAATAGAATCTTTACTCATACATGATTTTGGAATATAATGCACCACTCAGTTGGGAAATATTGGTTCACTGAATTACATAGATCTCTCACACTTTAGCACATTTCATTATACAGTATTAACAAAATCACAAATCACATTCAGTATTACTATAACCTATCTCATTAGGAAAGTCTTTAAGTACTTGGACACACATCTTGTCAAGCTCTTGATGATAGATACAAGTTTTCCAAAATTCTAAATTTTACTAGAAAAAATCAAATGTTATCATGGCAAAATGTATGGCCACTTGTGTTTTTTAATGAGACAGGCTCATTTGGTTCATTAACTATAATTTACTTGTCAGTTGTTTTTTTCAAAGTAAAAATAGTATTTCATGAAAAAAAGCAACTAGTTGAGTTCTCAACTCAATCAAAGGTTGTTTTCTTCAAAACCACCATTATACTTCCACATGGAACAGAATGTCATAGGCATATCTTCATTAAAAAGTCTCATTAGAAGGTCGAGATTAAATAGAGTTAATAATTCTTACTGCTTCTTTAAGGACATCCTTAAGTGAAACTGACTTTCCCTGCCCCCAGGTAGTGATGGCAGGGATAAATACAGCTACTAGAGCAATTGGTGTCATTGCCCTGCTTTATGCTAAAACGCCAGCAGTTTTGCCTGTTGCTGCTTTTGCAGCATCATGGCAAATGTGAGCACAGTGAAAAAGAAAAGTTAATAACCAACCTTTATTATTATAGTTTTTTTTTTAATCTGGTAGATTTCTGAAAGAGACCTCCAGGTTTCAAGGAACCACAATTTGAAAACTGCTGCTTTAAACTATGTAGAATTTTTGCTATACTGTTTGACAGGAAGACCATACTTTTTCTGAGTACTTAACCAATTTTCCTGATTCCCCAAGTGATTTGTATAGTAATTTACCAAATATATATATATACACTCACATATATTTCACCTCTATTTTCTTAAAGACATACACACACATAAACAGAGTAATTCTCTCTGTTATCAATTTGATTTGTTCACTAATTCTTCCCTGAGTGTACTAATTCATTACTTACCGTCTAATATGTTTTAAAATTCAATGGGACCAAGAGTACAATTAAAACTCTTCTTTTCAAAAGTTTCAAAAGTGGTTTTGCGTGCTTGATCACCTGAGAGAAAATAAAAATTTTTATGCCCAGAAAATAATTTTAATTATATTTTAGCAAAATTGATCTTCGTATAAGGAATATTTAACCCACACACATTGTCAGAGGAAAAGTTTTTATTAATTAAGTGCAAATCAATTTGAAAATTAACTTAAAAATAATTTAAAATTTTGTAATACTTTGTTTTATACTGGGATAATTGCCTTCCCTTTATTTGAGTCTATACAATTTTTAACATAAAGCCTAAATGTTTCATGTTACTGTAATTATTGTATATTTCTTTGATGTCATTAAGATTGTTAATTTTACTATGTCTTTGAACTCTATTGGTAATATAAATTCTTTTGATTTTTGATTTTGCTTTTAGGTGTAGGTTTTATTTCAGTCATGGTATTAACTATAATTCCTCTTGTTGGTCTTATCTAACGTTACAAGATAGTTAATTCTCCTGCAAGTAATGATAATTATGTCTCTTGTTTTATTTTTAATTTAATTTTTTATTTTAATTGTTGATCTTGTACAGTTTTCTGTCTTTTACTCCCATCCCAGCCCACCGACCAGCCCTCCCCACCTCCTTCCCATTTCCACCCCCCTTGTTTTTGTCCATGTGTCCTTCATACTTGTTCCTGCAAACCCTTCCCCTTTCCCCCTGAACTTTTCTCCCCTCTCCCCTCTGGTCACTGTCGGCCTGTTATCTATTTCAGTGTCTTTGGTTATATTTTGCTTGTTTGTTTGTCTTGTTGATTAGGTTCCTGTTAAATATCTGTTGTTTTATAAAAGATAAAAAGATAATTTTATTGCCTCCTACTTGTTTTATATTTTACTTCACTTTTAAAACTTTTAATGGTGTTAAGTAGAATGGTTATTCTTTCTCATTTTACTGGGAGCACCTCTAGTGTTTTATCATTAACTAAGAGATTGATAGTTTGAGGCAAAAAAATTTGTTTCTCTATGATAGCATCTGAAACCTAAAAATAGAGATGTACCTTATGTGTGAAAAAAATAGAACATGTTTCTAGATATAGACTGGTTGAGTCTTTATACTTCAAAGATGTAGAATCTCCCAAACATCCCAGAAACACATTAACTAGGTTAGTGTTAGACAGACCCCAAAGTTCTCCTGTGCAAGCCAAGGGGCATCCTGAAAGCCAAGGGGCACCACTGACAAAACTCAAAAGGAGAATGTGTGATCCCACAATCTGTCGCTCACTAGATGACTGTTAGGCGGTTAGCAAGGCCTTCAGAAATGCATCAGATAGTTTCAAAATATCTCTTTAATTTTTCTTAACTTTCTAATTTCTTGAACTAAGTATATTTCAGTTTAACCTACTTTTTTGGACCTTCAGAGAAGATCCTTTGAACTGCAGACTCTTCCCATGTTTCTGGAATTTTTTTCCTCTTTGTGTATCTGTATAGATCTCTCTTTGCCATGTAGTGGCTGATAGTGAAACAGAAGCTCAATTCATTTCTGATATAGGAGTTTGCTAAACTCCTTCACCTGCTAGACTTGTATCAAAAGGGGATATTTAGTCAGTTATTAATATGGGAAACCAGTAGCTACACATAGCATTGTATCGATAGTTCTCAAAGAAGGCCCTAACACTGGGCTCTGTTCTCTGCTTGCTGTGGCTGTTTGTCCCAGGAGTCAAACTAAGATGATGTCCCCTGTGGCTGACAGCATCCCGTGCTGCTGGTCAACCCAAGCAAGATGAAATCCAAAGCATGGACGTACTTATAGCAGTGCTCAAGGCTGCTTTTAATGTGAGTCCACCGCTCTCTGTTTAGGGGACATCAGTGGAGAGCTGTTAATAGCCTTCTACTGCCTGTTTCTTAGGCACATCATTACCTGGGAGGGGGAGTCATGGATCAACTCCCAGTGGGTTTTTCCAAGATGTCTGTTGATGTAACACTTAGCAATTTCTGGCATATGGAAAAAAATTCATCTCTGATGCACAGCAGTCTTAGTGCAATCATTCTTTCAAGTGTATGTATGGCAGTTTAATTTATTGAAAATAAGGTAGGGGAAGGGGGCAGCAGAAAAAAAAAATGCCAGAATTTTCAGAACTTCATATTTGGCTTTTGACTTATACCTTTCCTGTGTTATTAAAATCTCTTTATAGCTTTATCATTTACATGTATTTTAAACATTCCTTTTGATATACTCAGTAGCAGATAACTAATTCACCAAATTTCTATTTTAAACTTCATTACAAATTAAACAGAAACAGGAGGTCTAGGTGGGGAAAAGAGATTATAATGATAATAGTACATATAATAACTTCTCAAATGGTGACCATAAGGTTTTTTGTTTCATTTTTTTGTTTATTTTTGCTTTGTTTATCCTCCCTGACATTTCAGGCTCTTCAGGGTTAAAGTATTGATATCCTAAAGGGTGATAGGGCATAATAGTCTCATTGAATTGTAAACTATAGCTTCTGCCTGGGTACTTCAGGCATCTTGTGTCCAGGGAGCAGCATGTGAAAAGAAGAGTCACTATTTTGGCACAAGCAGCTGGCTCTGATCATCAGAAAATGTGGGGATGCTATTACGCAATGGAGGCAAGGGTAAATAGATGAGGAACTCGGGTGGCCACTTTGCTGCCTCTTGGTTGTCTTTGCTTAAATTTGATCTTAAATGCACCGGCACAGGAGCCCAGCTTGTCTGGATTAAGGGCAAATAAATTTATTAAGGGGCATTAATAATTTGTATTGAAAAGTTAGGGGAAACAAGCTCAAGTCTGACCTTTCAATAACCACCTTCCAGGATGGGGCCAGTGCTGCCGGCTTCACACCAATCCAGAATGATGTTTCCTCTGCTACTTCTCCTGTTGGCTTGAACGCAGCCTGTTTCTTCCTGTAGTTGACCTCTGAGTTAAATCCTGGGATGGCAGGACCTTATTGGTGGAAACCACATCACAGTTTTGCATCTTAGTTGTAAGACAGCCTAGAAACAGAACTTTGCTTTTCCTTTCATTTAACCTTGGGATGTTAGATATATAATATGGTAAAATTCTAAAATCTAGAAAGAGTGTTCACAAGTTTTAGGGAAGACAAGTATCTGCTACAAATACGTTATCTTGTTCATGCTTGCAAGACCTTTTTTTTCATCTCCATTTTCTTACAAATGGAAGGAACTGAAGCTCTGAAAAATCAAGTAACATGCCAAAGAACATACAGCTAGAAACATATGAGACAATATTTTAACTCATTTTTAAAAAATATTTTATTTATTTATCTTTAGATAGAGGGAAAGGGAGGGAGAAAGAGAGGGAGAGAAACATCAATGTGTGGTTGCCTCTTGCACTCCCCTGACTGGGGACCTGGCCTGCAACCCAGTCATGTGCCCTGACTGGGAATCGAACTGGCAACCTTTGGTTCACAGGCCCACACTCAATCCACTGAGCTACACCAGCCAGGGCTTAACTGATTTTTTATCACAAAGTGTACGTCCTTTCTGTGTTGTCTTCCAGGCCCTGGATGAGGGAAACACTCTGCCAGCACGCAGTCCTGTGAGAAGGGCCAGCACCTCTCATGCTGGCCTTCAACAATGGCATTTCTTTCAGCTTTTCATCTGCTGGTTGTTTTTTAAGCCGATTTCTTAATTAAAGGGAAAAACTGGGTAATGAATGCTGTGGACATTTTTGCATTCTAGAATAAAAGCCCTAAAAACTCAACAGAGCCTAGAAATACAGATTGTCAATCAAATTGGTGCCCAATCAGGGCTATATAATTTATCTTCACTCTTGAGGGTTGAAAAGATTTTATTCATGGAGCAAAGAAATGTTAACTTTTAGACACATAATTAGACTGACATATTTCACAACAATAGTATATTGTAACCAAAATTCACCTTGCTACCTGACTAGTATTTCTAAATCTTCCCCCAATTTAAACTCTTGTTATAAAAATAAACTTTGGTATTTTTGTTTCTAATAATTAGTAAGTCTTTGTCTAGAACTAGCACAAGGATCCAATTATCAGAACTGTATTTTCATTTAACATGGTTACCCGGAGAACATTTCTATTTTCAGGATAATTGAGACCCCCCCCCAAAAAAAAAAAATTGCTCAGATTCTTTACTCAGAAACTGCTCGCAACGATTGTTGGGTAAGACTCACATTATTAAAGAACTTTAATCATGATTTTCCTAAAAAAAAGAAAAAAAATTGGGGGGTGGGGGGGACAAGCAATCTCTTCTCAGCAGAGAGTTTGGCATCCATGAACTCCATATTAGATCAACTAGAATATTGAGAAGATCTTAGCCATCATGGAAGATAGAACAGGCTTTTTAATCTGGGAAAACCTCTATTTTATGCTGTGAATGATGTTTAGAAAAAAAAATAGAAGAACTAGACTTAAGTCAAAGGACTTAATTGAATTTATAAGTATGCTACTTACGTACCTTGGAATAAGTTGCTTAAAATCTCTCAGTGTAGGTCTCTCATCTGATAAATGGGCAGGATAAGATTTGTTTTACTGAGACACGGGACCAAAAGCAACTGTGTTTGTGAAAGTACTACCCATCCTCCTGTGTTTTTCTTCTCTCTGTGTACAATTATTCCTACACTACTGGATCTTGATAGCGAGGGAAGGGGAGAGGGGAGGAGAGAAAGAAACAGAAGAGGTGAGGGTGGTGCTCCCATTAATCTTTCTCTTGTTCCCCATTTATTACAGTCTAGTATCCATTACTAATTTGAATAGTCAATTTGATTTGGGCAGTGATTTAATCATCTGGTACACTAAGACAGTTGGAACTTAAACTTGTAAGATTTTCAATGCTCTTCTGACTCTAATTTCTTATGATTTTTTTTAAATCCTTGTCCAAGGACATGATTATTGATTTTAGAGAAGGGGGAAGGGAGGGAAAAAGAGAGAGAGAGAAATATCAATGTGAGAAAGAAACATCAATTGGTTGCCCTGAACAGGGACCAAGCCCACAACCTAGGCATGTGCCTGACCAGGAATCAAACCCATGAACTTTTGTTCTGTGTGACAACACCTAACCAACAGAGCCACACCAACCAGACTGGTATGAGTTCTTGTATCCTGCACACTCTTCTAGGAAAAAAGCTTTTGTCATACCATGTATCTGAAGCATCACAACATACCAGTTTTCAGCCAATAATTGCTTTTTGGTTTCTAGGCTGTCAGGAGTAGAACAATTCCACATACATGTATTCCTTTTTCTGAAAAATAACAATAATTATAATCATATCTAATATATTCATGTATTTCTGCATGCATACCTATGTGTATATCTCATACATATACTCCATAAGTATATGTGTATACACACACATACATACCCTATATACCATTTTGCATTTCACCTGTATGTGTATTAACACATACATATATCTTTTATATACCACTTGGCAATTCACACAGCATTTTTACATAGATTTTAAAATTTTACTCATCATAACAACATACAATAGAGGTGTATATTAATGTGTATACCATTTTGCAGATAAACAAACTAAAGTTCTAAAAGGCCAAGTGATTTCCCAAGACCTAGTATCTTTAACATGACAGGGCTCTGTCTAGAATGGAGGTCTTCTGCTTCCTCACTTTGGGGTTCTTTCTATTCCACCAGAAGCGTTTCTGTATATGTAACACTGTAAGACAATAAACGAGACATCCCATACCAGGCTCTACTGTACTCCCTATTGTCTTGTTGTTTTTCCTCAGAATTGAAAACTTAAAACCCAAGAAAACGCCAAGTTTTGGGAGCTCAGCTTCTGTGTCACCAGCTTCAAGAGTGCTATCATGTGCTATCTCTGTGTGACCTTGATTTACCAATGAGTATCTTAGCCAGGGAACAGTGTCCTTCAGTTTTCTCTGACAAATCAGGTGTATCTGTCACATCCTTTTTCTCTCTCGGTTATTTCACAGTGTGCGCTTCAGGAATCCAAATTGTTGTCATCCCTCCACCGTGACTCGCAGGACACTTCGTTTTCAAGTCAGCAGCAATGTAGATGTTTTCTGAAAGGAGAGTAGATGTATTGTTACCACTCAGTGGAGTTTGTAGAAGAAGAAGAGACAACACTTTGACCAATCTTCCATTATGCTAGCACTGAGTTCACACCTTTTTAAAGTGGTCTTGCATTCATTATCTCTGTGCAGAAAAGGAGGAAACTGGGGCCTCCAAGGCTAAATGCACCATCAAAGGATCATAAATGGTAGAGTCAGGGCGTGTATTCACGATTTCTGGAAGATAATCCAATCGAAAATAGAACCGTGAATTGTCCATCCCACTTCGATCCAATGGTGAAGAGAATTTACTTCTCTGACTTTGTTCTCTTCTAGTCTTAGAACAAAGACTTTCCAAGCAAAGACTTGGGGAACTCTACCTCCAAACACAACCAAAAAAGTGCCCAAATCCAGAAACTTCAGGATTGGCTAGTGTTTCTGCACAAGCGTAATTGTCATTTTTGTGCTTTCTTATCTTTCTTTTTTAAGCCTTTATTTGGGCAACCACTAAATATTTGTACACAGGCTTTTTCTAAATGTTGACTGCTGAATACACAAATGAGGAGAAGGGTGGGTGTGCGTACGAAAGGGTGTACGAGGGGGACTTGTGGTGATGAAACAGTTCTGTATCTTGACTGTGGTGATGGTTACACGAACACGCACTTGTGATGAGATTGTATAGAACAACACTCACACTCACTCATAGTGCGTTGTAAACCTGCTGAAACTGAACTAAGGTCTGAATTATAGCAATGTCCATTTTCTGCTTTGATATGGCACAATATTGTACAAGGCGGTGCCACAGGGAGAAACTGGGTGAAGAATACACAGGAATTCCCTGTATACTTTATACAACTTCCTGTGGATCTCTACTTATTCAAAACTTAAAAAACTTTTAAAACATAGATGATGAGTTAGAGCTTCAAATGTAAAAGAAAAGGAAATTAGACTATCCTATAGGAGTGACCTTTGGCAGGGCATACTGCTGAGAGTTAGACCATAGGATCTCAATGGTGTCTTCTTGTTATTAGGAGGATGGCATTGACTAGGAGGGAATAGAGTTTTCTGCTTGAAGCTTACCCTGAGTGTTTTTCAGGTCCTAATGGATGGTATAGAGGCACAGAAACCAGATGCCTGGGTTCAAATCCAGGCTCTGCTGCTTACTAGATATGCAACTTCTGGGAATTTACTTTGCCTCTTTGCAGTTCAATTTCCCCATCCCTAAAATGGGGTTATGAGTGTATCTTTCTAATAGAGTTATTATGTGGAGTAAATTAGTAATCATATTGCAATGTATTAGTGTATCAAATTAGCGTGGTATACACCTTAAACTTACACTACAATTACTCATATATACAAAGTCACAGACATGGGAATGTTCATATATAAGAATATTCATAACAGGACTGCAGAAGGATAGGAACAATCCAAGTTTCCATTGGCTGGCAAATAACTTGTGGCCTTTCATATAATGGGAACATATAAAGTAATGAAGACAAATTACAGCTATAAGTATCAATATGTATAAATATTGCAAATATGCAGTAGAGGAAAATAAATAAATCAAAAATTTTCACACAGTGTGATTTCATTTGTACATGATTCAAAAACATTTAAAGAAAACAATACTTTGTTTAAACCTAAAATTGAGTACAGAATTGAATCTTGGAGGAATAGAAATTTCAAAAGAAATTGATTATTTTCTTAAAATGGGTGGTAAAAATATGTTTCCTTTGTTGTTATTTCTTTTAATTTACATGTATTTTAACAAATATTTTATATGCACTCAATAAATAGTAAAAACTTTAAAACATGTCTTTGCATTTTAATACCCTTGCATTTGAAAAGAAGCTTTTAGAGAATTCTATATTTATTTGCCGTGATAACAAAAAGAAAGCATTTGATTTTCCAATTGTTTCATATCTCCTTGGGCATCTTGAAACTGTGCCACTTGGCATTATAAACTGCAAGTGAAGGCCTTTTGAGAAAGGCAACAAATCAGAAATGCAAAATGCCATCACTGATTAATTTATGAAAAAGACGTTTTCAACCTACAAGAACCAGGGGCAAAACAAAACTGTAACTCACCAGGGGCCCGTGAGCCCTGAAGTGTGGTGCTCGGCCATGTGTGACTATTTATCACTCCTCGTCTCAAGTCTGAACGCTATCAATCACGTTGTTTGCCCCAGCACCAGCTGAATGTAAATCGGCCTTTCTGGGCATCAGTAGGCCTCGTTCTGCTAAGTGATTTGATAGTTCTTTTATTTCAAAATGCTTAGGATGGATTATAGAACGAAAGCACACACACTTTGGAGCTGTTTAGAAAAATCAATTCAAGCCACACTTAAGGACAAAGAAAAATCTTTCTGTTCTTTCTGGTGACATATTATACTCATTAGAATCATCCCACGGAGATGCAAATGTATGTGCAAGGTAAATTTCGACAGTGATGTGACTGTTAGCACACGCATCATGACAATGTTGACACACTGAACTTCCACATTTATTCTGATGACGATGCTGAGCGTGCTCAAAAAGTTTTTGGAACTCCTTTTGGAAAACAGGTCCTCAAAACCTTGAATAAATATTTCTAGTTTAGCGGTAGATTTCTTTGGTGTTTAAAAAGTGCCAGAAGTCTTTTAGAAACATAGCTGGGAGAATAAAGGGAGTTTTCAAGGGCAGGGAATTCTGGCTTAGCACATACACAAGAGGGAGCCTCTTGGGGGCATGAGTCTTGTTTCTGTGAGTGGTTCATAAAGTGCCACTGAGACCAATGCCCTATGACTGAGAAGGTGTGGCAGGAAGTCGCAATTCAGATTCAGGTCTCCTTAGGAACCCTGCCTCAGCCACTTGCAGGCTCTGGAGCAACTGGGGAGATACTGACCACTTCAAAGTTCAGCTAAGTCCCATGAAATGAAGATAATCATGACTATATTGAAGGGTTGTTATGACAATCTAAAAACATAAACATGGCTTCTAACACACTCAGTAAGTAGCAAATAAAAGCAAAATAGAAACGTAAGTAGTAAGTCTAAGTCTAAGATCTTGAACGTAGACCAGGCTGAATAGCAGCGAAGTACAGGAGCTTTGGGTCAGATTCACCAGAATTTAAATCGCAGATTCTCCATTTTCTAGGTAGGCAATTTATATAATTTTAAGAAAATCATAATATTAGAAAGACTCTGAAAATTAGGGTTGTAATAATAGTTATCATAGTTTATCATAATAATTATGTAGCTATTTAATATTAAAGTGGAATTGATAGTCAATTCAAGTAAGGTAGACATTGTAAACATTTAAGCCTTATCTCATGCATGCTGAGATAAATGACTGAAAGCTGAATGATTTGGAAAGCCTGGGGGTAGAAAGATAGGCTTTCCTAATCCATGAGGAGAAGTGGAAGTTTGAGCTCTGAATGCAGACAGTCTGGGATTGAATCAGGCTCTGCCAACTTTACTAGCTACACAAATTTGGGCAAGGTTTTTAAAACTCTTTGTTTGGGTCTTCTTATATTCAAGGGTGCATCTCAGTGTTGGGGGCCTAAGGCTTATACAATTTTGAAAGTGTCCTTTGTGACAATAAATACCAAGTTACAAATACAAAATTATATGCTTGATTCTGAAATTTAAGCTACTAACTGTGGAGTAAATTTGCCCCGGAAATCTCATAGGGTTGTTGCAGGGCAAGGGACAGATATGTTCCAATGCTTTCAACAGTGACTGGTACATGATCTCTCTATGTGTTTGCTGTTATTTCTATCCCAGTTCCACAAACGTATCTCAGAGCTGCCAGCCCATTAAAAAAAAATCTTTTCCGCAGAAAAGAGAAATAGATCTGTTTTTCCTTACCTATGTCATACATTTGAGATTGTTACGGAGTCCTAAAATGCCTAGCTCTGCCCAGGACACTGCTGGTTATGGATGAAAGCTAAAGAGGTAAAGAAAAAGGAACTCAGAGTAAGATGCCACCAAATGAGCCCAAGCAGCACTTCTCCACCTAGGGTGTACACTGGAAAGAAGGCAGCCTTGAGGACAGAGGTCACTTCCCATCAGCCTACCTTTGCTTTTAGGAGCAGTTCCAGTGAATAAGCACAGAATCACCCTTCACTGGTGCATCCTGTGACAAATGACAACATTCCTCATTAATCTTCTCAAATTCTGCCTCAAAGCCACATCTAATGATGGAAGAGAAACAGAAATATAGGAAAATGAACAACTTGAGGGTCAGCGTTCATCCAGTGAGGTGGGAGTCGGGGAGCAGGGGCCAGAGAAGGGACCCTGAGAGTGTCTCCTTAAACCCCTCACCCTAAGCATCTCACTTACCCCTCCACAGGCCTGGCCACACTTACTCTCTCATGCTCTAGATCCTCATCTTTCCACACCCAGCAGCAATAAATGTGCTCCACTCTTACCAGTTTCAAGGGGTTACACTCTCACATTTCTTTAATATTCTGCCCACACCCATGATTAAATTCTGTTGAGATTACTCAAATATATGTATGTATAAAATAAAGATCTCACAAAGCTAAGGTCTAAGAACCCTCCCCCTCACCATGCCCCATGCACGTACCATCGATGAAGTTTCTCCCTTTTCCCACTGTGGCCATGGTGTTTGGTGGGAAGGCCAGGCAGAGCACTGTGCCTCACTCAGACTCGCCTGGGCTAAACTCAGGAAAATGTTAGTTCTCCTTTTGCTTTCGTCCACTTTCTACCCTCATTTTCCTCATGATGGTTAATCTCCACACCTAAGGAGTACATTCAACCAAATAAAGCTAGCTTGCTCCAGAAACGTTCTGAATATCATTAATTTCATGTTCTCTTCTATTTGGTATACTTTACCTACATGGAGGCAGCAAGAGGTGATAATTAACACATAAAGAACTTACTGTGTATTTAACAGAACTAAAAACGAGAGCTAACTTCTGTCTGGAGTCTTGGCAAAGCCTGTAGAGTCATGTTTGATCACTTTTATTTGTCTACAGATATTTTTTATTGCCCTTGTCTGTTTAGCCATTTTGAGACTATAAAGCAAGAACCATCCAATTTGCAACTATCAACTTTCAACTATAGCATATATAACTGAGTGGATATATTCTTTTTTATGAAATTCTCCAGTTTTATAAAAATGTCTTATGTACTAAGAAATGACATTTTCTTACTAAACATAATTCCAAAGCATAGAACAGGTACTGGACCAATTCCTGGAAGGTCTTTCTAAACACCTTTTCTACATTAAAAGTCAAGTCCTTGTTCCTGAAGAGCAGGCTTGTCCTATCTAATTAAATACAGTCTGCTCTCAAATGTGACACTTAGGGCATGGTCATGGTTATAAATTTAGTTTATCCAATCAGATATTGGTAAAAATAAAGACAGATTTTTTTTTTTTTTAGTTTACACAAGTATACCCAGCTATATCAAGGCTTAAAAATATGTCAAGATTAATGACAATGGATTTTTCCTATTGCCCATCAAAAATATAATCATATAAAAATGCCAACAATATGTTAAAATGATATTGCAATTAGATTTTTTCATTAGTTTAATTCAGTTCTACAAAATTGATGCTAATTTGAGAAATTATACTAAAATAGTAAATTGATAACAAAATACCATTGAAAGAAAAATAGTGTACAGATGAGATGGGATAATTAGAGTTAAAACACTGTTAAATTTGTTTATTGTCTAAAGTATAGAAAACACTGATAAATTTCAGAATGTAAAATTGGGTACAGATGATAAAATTTCAAGGATAACTGCTTAAAAACCAGAGATAGAGAGTTAGAAGAGAAAGAAAAAACAGAAGCAAGGAACAGTATTATTAATCCAATAGACAGCAGTAAAAAGGAGGGAAAATAGCCTACAAAAGGCAAGACAAAAAAGATCAAAATAAAAACTATGAATTAGACATTAAAATGAGAAGGTGTTGGGAACCACCCTGCCTGGTTTCATGAGGTGTAACTGCCCCCCCATGGCTAAGGCTGAGTAAGCAACCTTCAGACTGCAAGCCGCTAAGGAGATAAGGATTATCTCCCTGGCAGGAGTGCTGCTTCTGCTCCTTTTACTTCATCCATAACTGGTCCCCAATGCTTGATCGGTTAGCCAATGACAGGTAAGGTGCCCCAAGCCACGCACAATGACATGGAGGACCCAAGGAAGGACTTGAGGGGGCTATAGCAAAAGGGGGTGATGGACCCTCAGCTATGACATAGCCCGAGTCCTCATTCTGTCTGCAAGAAGTCTCCTAATCTCTTGGCTGCCTTGCTTACCCTGCCTGGCTTAAACCTGAGACAATGTCTTAAGCCTAAAACAATGCTGGTGGTGGGTGTAGCCTTATGCTGGAAAGGGCAGGTTCCCTAGGGCAATCAGGCCTAAGAAAGAATATCTAAAATCCTGTGAAACCTGCTTTGTTTAGAATGCTCTCAATTAAATAAGGGTCCAAGCAAGAAGCGGAGTTAGTTCCTCAAAGTTTTATTGCTCTTTAGCTATCTGACCCTGACCCAAAATAGGCCCTCAGAGTTCTTTGTACGTTATTTATTGTTTGATCCTTACTGCCTGACAATGATTAATGTGCCTGTATTCCTACAAAAAATGACCCAATAAAAGCCCATTGAGGAAAAGGCTCTTGGGCCTTCTCCTTTGATGGCCCCCTTTCCTCTCCAAGCAGATCATGTCTTGGTAAACTTATTCTCATCCCTGGCAGCTGGGGGTGGGGGTGGGGTGTGCCCTGTGGGCAGAGCCCCGCCACGAGAAGGCTTAATGTAAAGCCATTTGTAGTTACAGAAGAAAAAAACATTAAAAATCCAGGTATTGCATAATGATAATAAATATAATCGCCCTAAAGTTTCTTATACACTGCAGATTTATAGAATAGTTCATGTCAGAAAATTCTACTGGACAGCACTGTGTCTATTAAAAAATACTTGGCATTGTGTGTACCAAGAGGTTGACCTAAGAATGATCATAGCAAAGCAGTCAAACATAAAAGCAAAAAACCTGAATATCCATCTGCAAAAGAGGGTAACATACACTGTGGCTGATTCAAGCACTATAGTAGTATTAAAGAAGAATAAAAATAAAATCAGCTACAACTATTAGCATGAGAGACTCTCATGACGGCATGAAGTTTAAAGTACATTGCAAATAGTACATACAATATGGTACAATTTATGTAGAGCCAGAACCCATACTAAACTATCCAGCACATTGTTCAGTCATGTACCAAGGGAATAATAAAAGACAAAATTCAGGATACTTTTTATCCTTGGGAAGATCAAATGGTGATCTAAAAGGAAAATTAAATCAGGGAGGAACCCATTCATATAATGTTTTGTTTTTGTTGTTGTTGTTGTTCTTTTGCTGTATTGTGTGTACAAGTTACCTTACGTGTACATTATGAATAGTTTTATATATATAAAATATTATAAATTAATGGTGCATGATTTGTCTTTTTTAGTGGCTAGGTCTTGAGTTTATCGCCTTTAGCTTTGCTGTAATTATTTTCAGGTAGATGTTATAGTTAGAATATTTAGAGTAATTTTTATATTTCTGATTTATGTTAATCAGAATAAGAGTTGAAACTTACCAAATGATTTTTAATAATCACTTAAGATGTATATTTTTGACCTGTTTACATGATTTAGGTTCCCAAATAATAAATCATACTTGCAATTCAGTGGTGAATCTTACTTTTTTGGGGGGGTGGTATATTATTCTGTTGATGCACTGTTGGGTTTGATTCACTAGCATTTCACTTTTAATAAATAAGATTCTTTGATCCACATTTTCCTTTTATGTGCCATCTCTGTAATGTTTTGAAATCAGCTATGCTTGCTTCATGAAGTAAATTGACTGGCTTTACATCTTTTATAATTGTGGAAAAGTTGATTTTTATAGCATAGGAATTGGCTAACAGAGTTTGAAAGGCTCCACAATAAAAACATTTGACCTCAAAAGAATTTTAGAAATAATTCTTAGATAACATTTAAAATATTTTGCATGTGTTCATATATTGTTTCAACATTATTTTATTTCCTTAATTTATATGGTTAGATTAACAGAGAAAACAACTTTGTTAGGATGTTCACATTTTTATGTGCACACAATCTATAATTTTACATTATTTTTGCATGAACTATTCCCCCAGAAATTTCTTTTTATTTATGCTTTCTTACTTTTTTCTTTTTTAGCTTTGCCAGAAGCACATATATTTTAATAAATTTTTTCCAAAGATCTTTATTTTGAATGTATTTAACGGTTGAGCTATTTTTGTGATCTGCTTTCTAATTTATTTTTTCCTCTTTCATCTTTGTTTCCTTTCTCATGGGATGTTAGCAGTCTAGGCCAAAACAATGTAGATAACAGGCCCAAGGAGACTTATGTTGAACCGGTATTTGTGAAAGAAAGTATTCCGGCTCCCAAGTACTGTGTCTTCTATGCATAATGGGTACATCAGCGCTGACTTTTTGTTTTCTACAACTGATTGAGTCTTCCTTATGCTCAGCCTCCCCTGCCCCACTCATAAGCAAGTACGGAGTGCTGATTAGCAGTGAAAATATTTCAACTTTCAACTTACCAGTTATCTTTTTATCTTATAGGATAGTTCCTTTCTCAAAAATACCTTATTAATGAAAAAAAATTCACCTCAAATGGACTTTCTCCCGCATTTTCTCCTTCTCAACATCTTGACAGAAGTTCTTAGAAATTCTATTGCTTTTTGTTTTTCTAGCTTTTAAAAAAAATAGATATATTTATTGATTTTAGAGAGAAAGGGGGGAAGAGAGAGAGAAACATGGATATGAGAGAGAAACATCAATCATCTGCCCCCACATGCACCCTGAGTGGGAATCAAATGGGCAACCATGAATGGATGCTCCAACTAAACGAGCCACACTGGCAAGGGCTCTTTCTCTAGTTTTACTGAGGAAAAATTGACATATATGATTGTATGTATTTGAAATTTACAACATGATGGTCAGTATACATTTTGAAAAAGTTACCCAGACAGAAATAATTAATGCATTCATCATTCATCACATCACCTCACCTACTTAACTCTTTTCTTTCTTTCTTTTGGTGGGGAGAATGCTCTTAGATTCCCCCCCACAAAATGTTTTAATTTCTTTTAAAATCAGAAGGAAAAAAATTAACCTTTAAAGTCAAAGGTGACATTTGTCTTTATACCAGTGCAGTCATAAAATATAATTTCAACATGTTTTTACGGAAGATGGGGCCCACAAAGGCAAAATCACCTAAAGGCCTACAAAAGTCATAATGTGGCCCTAAAACCATGTTACATTTTCTTTGCATAAACAGATGGCACTGTCACCAAAAAATAAATAAATAAAAATAAATTGTAAAAGGCACATGTGATTCTCACAATTCTCAAATGTAGGTTTGTTTTGTTTTGTTTTGTTTTAGGTATCTTTAGTACCTCATTTTACAGATTGGAAAGGGTCACATATACAGTTGGCGGTGGAGCTAAAAATGGTTCCAATTCCCACCAACTCTAAAGTCCAAGCATGTAAGCTTGGAGAAAATGGTACCGTTCCTACTCTAAAAAGGTTCTGTCATGCCTCGGCTAAGCCTACTGACTCTCACGTGCATCCCTTTGGGTCCGGACATCCACGCACAGCTGTGCTTGACCTTTGTCAAATGTCCCTATGGAAGACTTAAGTGGTTTTAGTGGTTCCTCCCACTGAATCTCCAGTCCGACCTCTTCTACTAATTTTTTCCTAACAGTTGCATTTTGTCTTTCAATGCTTCGAGTTCTGCTACCAGTTTGCTGTCCCTAATAAGTCATTCATTTCTACTATGTTATCAAATAACCATTATTTGATCAACTCATAATTATTTATTGTACTATAGCAAAGAATTTTTTTTCAAAATTTCCTGGGGCAAACAAAAAGACATTTTCAGGCCTTCAACTCATTTATTGGAGAAAACCAAAGCTTAGAATGAACAAAAAGTTCTTACAGTTAAACAAACAAATACACCTATTCCAAACTCTCTGTCGTTACTCATCTAACCTTCCCACAGCCTTCCCTGCCCATACATTCACATAAAAGCTTCTAAGGTTCAGGAGTAACCCAAATTCAGAGAGAAATCTTGACAGATTTCATTAGCTCCTTTTCTTCCTCAGTCAAAGTCATGTAATGGGACAGACTAAACCAGTAACAAAGCAGTTTCCATAAGGATTTTTACAAGCATTAAAATTACAGTGAAAGTCCATATGAAATGTCTGCTGCTATACAGTCAGCAAACCAAAATTTAAAATTTAAAACAGTCAATTGCACTATTTCTTGTATGCCCAGGTTTTTGTCTCACCTTGCTCATGCATCTGTGGCCAGGTGTGGGATGGGTGGGAGTTGGTTGGTCCAGAATAACCTCAGTCACACATCTAGCAGTTGGTTTCCTCCCTGGGATGGTGGGGGGGAAACTGGGACACATGTCACATGTCTCTCAACATCAAGCCACCTAACCTACACTTGTCTACATGGTGGCATGGTGCTAGAGCAGCAAGAAAAGATAATATTACACGTGAAAACATCAAGTCTCTGCTTGAATAATATTTGCTATTGTTCCCGTTGGCCTAAGCAGGTCAGTGTATTTGTAGATTCTTCAAGGGCATTGATACTAGCAGGCATAAACAAATTAGAGGTTACTATAGCAACTGAGTGTCATATATTCCAGACAATCTTGTCATTTTTCTTCCTATCAACATAACATAGCAACCATCCCTGGGACTAGACTAATGAGAACATTCTCAAAGGTGCCTAAATCTTCCCCTTTCATGTAACTGACAATTCTCCTTGGCTCCATACCTAAAACCAGAAAAAATCTAAAATTCCAGAATCTAAAAAAGGGAGATAAATGTTCTTCATATTTTTTGACTCACCTTGTTTCTGAGAACCTCTAATCGGGTTTTATTTTTGAACTCACATTTGTTTAACAGAAATTTTAAATCAGCGATGCCCAATGAGTATGTGCAAAGAATGCTTCAAGGCAAACGCACTCTTCTGGGCATAAGTTTAGTGATGGAAACTCACCGAGATAAGAGCAGCAGCAGATGAAGAGTTCCTGCTGCCCATCGCGTCTGGGGACCGCACATGTGTGGCAGGTTTTGCTGACCTATCAGCCCCTTCCCTTGTGTGCGTAAGCCTGCAGCGCTAGCCACTCTCAGCTCCCTAACAGGATGGACAGCCTAAGGCCAGTGGGTCTCAAACTTTGGGTGTCTGGACCCTTTTCAACTCTTAAAAATGACTGAAAACTCTAAAAACACATGTTTATGTGGTGTTGTATGTTCATATTTACTATACTAGCCATAATTAAAACATAAATTTAAGCCCTGGCTGGCGTAGCTCAGTGGATTGAGCGCGGGCTGCAAACCAAAGTGTCGCAGGTTCAATTCCCAGTTAGGGCACATGCCTGGGTTGTGGGCCAGGTCCCCAGTGGGGGCCATGCAAGAGGCAACCACACATTGATGTTTCTCTCTCTTTCTCCCTCC
This sequence comes from Glossophaga mutica, assembly GCA_039655065.1. Lineage (NCBI taxonomy): Eukaryota > Metazoa > Chordata > Mammalia > Chiroptera > Phyllostomidae > Glossophaga > Glossophaga mutica. Next base: position 31,225,081 of record CM077308.1, read on the forward strand.
CTTCCCCTCTCTAAAAATAAATAAATAAAATCTAAAAAAAAAAACAAAAAAAACATAAATTTATTAAAATATGTATTAATTCATTTAAAAATAGCAATCCCTTTCTGTGTTGACATAAACAATATAATTTTTAAGTAAACAGTGTGTTTTCCAAAACAAAAAAAAAATCAGCAAAAGAAACTCACTGATTTCAATAACAGTGTTTTACATTTTTGCAAATGCCTCTACTGTCTGACCTACTGGAAGACACCTGGATTCTCACATCTGCTTCTGCATCCAGTCTGTTGTGATATTGTGCGTCGGGCAGCCTCTGGCAGACTCCACTGTGTACTTATGAGAGGATGACAGAAAGGTAAACAACATCTAAGTATAATTATTAAAATAATGGTGATGGTACAAACCCCCTGAGAGAGTTTTAGGGTACCCAGAGATAGAAGAGCACAATTTGGGACTGAGGCAGGTTTCCAAGGAGCTCTGAAGGATGCTAACTTCTGTTGTGGTGGAGAGCGTACTTGGAATCAATCTTGGATAAGTAAATTCTGCAGCAAAACAAAACATGAAAATGAAACAGAAAGATAAAACAAGGAAAGCCATTATGCAAATGCACGGCTTTTTGGCTTTGCAATGTGAATCATCCCCAGACAATACTGGTGGAGATGGGGGTGGGAAAGATGTGGAAAATTTGAGGGTTTTTAAAAAATGATACATTAAAAAAACTACATAAATGATGATCTCCATATAGGTATTAGTATTATTCTTTGAAGGTAGCGACTTTCCTGGGATCCCATAGTCAGTCAGTGGTGTAGCCCAAATGAGGACTTTGATTTTCTGATTTGCTAACCAGGTGCTCTTTCATTTATTTTAGTTTTACCTTCCTGTGAAGAGAATCAAGCCACAACAAATTCAGGGGTTTTGCAGGGACCAGCCCTACTTCTTATAAAAAATCAGGGTAACTGATACCCAAGCCTGCTACTCCTGGGTGTAATGCAGAGGGACACTTGGGAGATAGAATGGTACTGTTTACGAAATCTCCAGCAAGTCTCTCCACTGATCTGAGTCTCAGCTTTCTCATAAATACAATACAAATAATAACAGTACACACTTAAGACTGTTCAAGAAACTACTAAGCACACCGGTCACATTCACTTGAACATGCTTGAGAAAAAAAAGAATTTCTTACGGATGGCCAGAGGAAGGAAGGATGGTGCATGCCCAGCCTGCATGGTAGATGGCATAGCATGAGTTCCCTACAACGTAGGCTTCTTACATGCCTGTGAGGACTGAGGAATCCCCTCTGCTTGCTCTCCATTGTAACCTGTGCTTATAGACCAGCGTAGTTTACACATTTTACTTATAATCATTTTATAATTCTGATGATTCAACTGGCTGGAAACATTTACTGGGGGGAAAAAAGTTGAAGCAGGAGACAGTAAAGAGAAGAAAACTAATGTTCTAGAACACCTACCTTCTGTTAGGCACTTAAAAATAAGAGCTATTCAACAAATTCCATTAAGAATTCTGCAAGGTAGGCTTTATTGTTCTCATTTTACAGATGTGAAAGTAAAACTCAGAGGTGTTAAAGTAATTTGCTCAAGGTCCATGGTCTGTCTATCTCGATCCAATTCTTGTGCTTATTCCACCTCACCTCTTTGCTCCTGGGTGTGATAAATACTTGCAAATCAATGAAGAGTAGTCATGATGAAAGGAGAAATTTGACTGATCTATTGGTCTTAAGGGATAAAAACAGAAGCATTTAGGTTTCAACTTATTGGAAATGAGAGTTCTGCTAAATACAAGAAGGAACTGTTCTATGGAGCAGTCAAAAATAGCATGAGACACTTTGGGAGGCAAGCATATACCACGAAATGGGCCACTGGTGACAGGGATATGAATTTACATCTTCTGACAATGACTCAGGAGAGAATAAATGGGAAAAATGGTATAATTTTTGAAATACTACCTAATCTGGAGAATTCATCTTTAAAAAGGGCTACTTTCTCCATAAAGCATTTGCTAATTCATCCCACGTGTAATGTCCCCTCTTCTTTCTGAGTTCTTTGAGCAAAAAACATAAATCACACTTAATAAATGGAGATTGAGGTCTAGTTCCAGGCTGTGGGTCTGAGCACAGAAGGAGCTGAGGGATGAAGGAGTGGTATTATTGCTTAGAGACAATTGGTCTTAGAGGAGGCTAATACCAACCAACAATGATGAAATTCATAGATGATTATTTGTCAAAGTGGTTAGACATACTATTTTTAAATAGCTCTATTGAGATATAATTCACATACCACACAGTTCGCCCGTCCAAAGGGTACAATTCAATGACTTTTAGTGTGTTCACAGAATGCTATATCCATCATCACAATCAATGTTCCAATATTTTCATTGCCTCAGAAGAAAACCTGTAGCCTTCAGCTATCATCCACTAATCCCTTCATCCCTTCAAGTCCTAAGCAACAACAGGACTACTTGTCTCTAAAAATTTGCCAGTTTTGAACACATCATAGAGATAGAATCATACAATATGTGGTCTTTGTGGCTGGCTTCTTCCATTTACTATAATGTTTTCAAGGTTTATTCACGTTGTAGCATGGTTCAGCATTTCCTTTCTTTTTTATTCCAGAATGACATTTCATGTCTCAGAATACTACATTTTATTTATTCATCAGTTGACAGACATTTGGGTTATTTCTACTTTTGGGGTATTTTGAGTAATGCTGTCATAAATATCTATGCCCAAGTTTTTGGATGAACATGTACTTTCATTTATCTTGTGTGTATTTCTGAGAGTGAAATTGCTGAATCAAATGGTAGTTCTATGTTTAACCTCTTGAGGAGCTGTCAAAATACATCCCAAAGCAGGAACTCCATTTTGCTTTCTAATGTATGAGGGTTCCAGTTTCTCCATAGCCTCACCAACACTCATTACCTTCTTTTTAATCTGTCTTTTATGTTATAGCCATCCTCGTGGGGGTGAAGCAGCATTTCACTATGGTTTGGATGTCCCTTGTGACTAATGATGCTGAGCATATTTTAATGCGCATGTTAGCCATTTATATATTTTTTCATAGAAATGTCCACTCAAACCTTTGCTCATTTTAAATTGGTTTTGTTTGTACTTTTATTATTGAGTTATAATAGTTTTTATATATTCTTGATATAAATCCTTTATGAGTTATAAGATTTGAAATAATTTTTCCCATTTATGGGTTGTATCTTTTCCCGTTATTGATGGTGTCCTTAGAAGCATAACAGTCTTTCATTGTAATGATGTACAGTTTATCTAATGCTTTTGTTGTTGCCATTGTTTTTATCATATCTAAGAAAACATTGTCTAAACCACACCTAGCTGGTGTAGTTCAGTTAGAGGATCATCCTGTGCACCAAAAAGTTGGGGGTTCCTGGTCAGGGCACATACCTAGGTTGTGGGTTTGATATCCTGTTGGGATGCATGTGGGAGGCAACCAATCGATGTTTCTCTCCCACATTGATGTTTCTCTTTCTCTCTCTCTAAAAATCAATAAACTTTTTTTAATTTAAAAAATTTTAAAAAAAGAAACATTGTCCAATCCAGAATCATTGCTGTAACAAAATATCACTGACTGACTTATAAACGACACTTATTTCTCACAGTTCTGAAGTCTGGAAGTCTGAAATCAGGGTCGCAGCTGATTTCATTTGGGCGAGGTCCCTCTTCTGTGTGGCAGGTTTCTCATTGTATCCTCTTCACGTGGCACAAAGGGCAAGAGAGCTCTCTCAGGCGTGCTTCATAAGGGCATCGAGCTTATTCTTGCAGATGGAGTCTTCAGGACCTAATTACTCCCAAAAGTCCTACTTCCTTATACCTCACTTGGTATTAGAATTTCAATATATGAATTTGGGAAGATGACATTTAGTCCATAGCAGATAGTTTTGCCAATTTCTTTCCAATATAGATGCCCTTTATTCCATTTTCTTGCCTAATTGGCCTGGCTACAACCTCCAGTACAGTGTTGAATAGAAATGGCAATGACAGACATCCTTGTCTTGCTCCTGGTGTTAGCTCTGGTTTTATTTCAGACGCTTTTTTACCAGGTTAAGGAGATTTCCTTCTGTTCCCAGTTTGCTAAGCACTTTTATCATGAGTGAGTGCTGAGTTTTGTCATGAAGTTTCCTGTGTCTATTGAGAGGATCATGCGGTTTTGGTCCTGTGTTCTATTAATGTGGTATATTACATTAATTAATTTTGAAATATTAAACCAACCTTGCATTAGTAAGATAAATCCACATGATCGTGGTATATATCCTTTTAAACTATATTGAGTTCAGTTTCCTAGCATTTCCTTGAGGGTCTTTGCATCTATATGCATTAGAGTAAACGTACAATTAAACATTTTGTTACTGAAGAAAATCCTAGGAAGGAAATCATGATGTTAATATCTTTGGCATGTGGTTTAAGGTGATTCAGGTACCAATGGAATTCAAATTAGTACTTAAAGTAAATCTTTAAAAATGTTTCCGGAGAAGCTTTTCTCAAGGCGATGCTGTACAGAGCACCCAGCTCCGTCGCCTGTGTTTTAGGTTTCATTAGAATGTGTAGTCACCTGCAAAGAGCTACGGGCTCCGGTCATCTAGTGATGACAGAGGCCAAGAAGGATAATAACTAAGGGCACAAACTCTCAAAACAAAACACTCAGAGTTGAATCCTGGAGTTTACATCTGTTAGCTATATGCCACTGGGAACATTTTTCAATCTTTAGTGTTCGGTGTCCTCACCTGTAATATAGGAGCAACAACAGAACTCAACTCATAGTTGTGCTGAAAGGATTAAAGAAAGTATTTAAATAGTATTTTCTATACAGGGTATGGCACAGATAATGCCCCTTTTTTATTACAAAATGATAAGCATGTACTTCTGTAACATAACAATATCACACTCAAGCACACCATGTGACATTTTAGGTGAAATGTTCAAATTAAAACTGTAAATTATTACACCCATATTATTATCCTACCAGCCACACTCAAGCAGGCCTTACTTCTGCAGGACCCTATAGTGAGAACTTAATAAATATTAGCTCATATGATGACATAAGCCAGAGCACTTGGACTATTCACAATCATTTTGAGTCCCAATGATCTGGTAGACATATACCACAAAAGAAAACATTGCCCATATGGACAAGTAATTTAATTCCATCATAGTAAACATGGGAAAACTAAAACTTACAAAGAAGAATGACATTCCTCAAATTCCCTAAATTCGTTGTAGCGCTGGGATAAAAATTCACAAGTTAAGACTTTGGGAATGCCCTATTTATTAACATCTTTATGTTGGTGGACTCCAAACATTTTTTTTTTTAAGTTAAACTACCCAATTTTAGTATACTCATTTACAAATTAAGACATCTCACAATCACCCTGGCCATTACGGGTCCAATGGTTGGAGCATCCGTCCCATAACCAAAGGGTTGCAAGTTCAATTCCAAGTCAGGGCACATATGTAGGTTGTGGGTTCCATCCCCAGTCCTGGCACATATGGGAGGCAACCAACTAATGTTGCTCTCTTCCATTGATATTTCTCTCTCTCTCTTCCTCTCTCTCTAAAAAGCAATGAAAAAATGCTCTCCAAGGAGAATTGAAGAAAAAAAAAGGCATATTACAATCACCTAAATTGTGTTCACAGAAATTACTCAGGACTCTTCTGGTTTGAAAATTTGTTTAAAATACTGAAGGAGAAACTGTGCTTTTGAATAAAATAAATCTGGGTAGAGAATCCCAGTTTTGCTATATAAGAGCTGCATGACTATTGGGCAATTTATTTAGCTTCTCTAATTTCTGATTTCCCCAACAGTAAATTAGGCAATCCTAATACATATGTGGCTCACTAATCTCCTCATTGTATTAACGTATTGCTCATATAGGTAAGTATTCAACATAATAACTGGCATGAAAAATTGCTTTTTATTTTTTAAATCTATTTCTGAATCTCTCTTTCTCTGTTTGTTTCATAAACCTTTTGCAATCTCAATCTCACTTTTAGACTCAGTGCTTGCTATTGATATGCCCTCTCAACTTTCTTTAAAACTTTTAGGGGCAGTTTTAGCTCTTCTGCTGTCTTCACTCTGGTTCATCTTCCAAAGTCCCTGAGATAATCCACTCCCTGAGATGAGCCATTCACTGTGCTTTGACCAAGCACTCACTCCCAGCCACTTATATTAAAATGACATCATGGAGAGAGTAAGTCACCACATACACAATCAAGCACTTTTTTTCTCTGCATTAAGTTCATGAAAACAGAGTTCATTGTAACACTGGGTGGTCTCTATTCATGTTATTAATAAAGTGCTTCTTCTCAATGCTTCAGCTTCCATGGTCATCTTGTAAAATTAAATTGAATTTTACTCCTTTTCTCCAATCAGTGGTAGTGCAGATGGTCATTTAATGCCAATTACTTTTTCCCCCCCAGGGAGATGCTTGGTTAGCTCTCAGCTGTTTCCTGTGTAATTAAAAGCACCTTTCCCCTTTTTTCATGCTTCCCTTCTGAATGACTGCCTGGGTCATGATCAAGAATCACTCCTAAGTGCATTTCTACCGGTGGCACTGCATGAGGTGGTGGCATGGTGTCATTTTCAGGTACATAGAGTAGATTGCTCAAGGTTTCCTTCTTAGCTGTGGTTTTTGGAGGTGGGGAGGGTGTGCTGGAAAATAAGCTTAATTTTTATATACCACTCAAAAATAAACTCAGAACAGTCTCTAATTCAGAACCAATGACTCTTTCATTCCTGAGTAGACAAACTAGAAGAGACTTCAAAGATCAGTTAGAATTTTAAAAATAAATAAACAAAGAACTTTATTTTACCAGGTAAGTTTTCCCACACAGTAACTCCCAGACATAAACTTGTGGAAGCAAAGAGAAAGATTAATGAGCAAGCCTGAAGCCCACATGTTGCTTACTGGGGTGTTCCGTGTGGCAGGGGTTCCCTGCCCCTGCCCCAGGGCGTGTTAGAAACTAGTCCACACAGCAGGAGGCGAGCGGCAGGCAGGAAAGTGAAGCTTCATCTGTATTTACAGCCGCTCCCCATTGCTCACATTACCACCTGAGCTCTGACTCCTCTCTGATCAGTGGTGATGGCACTAGATTCTCATAGGAGCGCAAACTCTACAGTGAACCGCACACGTGAGGCACCTAGGATGAACACCCCTTATGAGAATCTAATGCCCGATGATCTGAGTTGGACCTGAGGCGGTGATGCTAATGCGGGGGAGTGACTGTAAATACAGATTATCATGAGCGGAGAGGTTTGACTGCACAGAGACCATAATAAATCGATTGCTTGCAGACTCACATTAAAATCCTATCATTGAGTGCCAAGTGACAATTAAGCTGCATCTGGTGGCAGGCTATAAAGCCATCTACCCCACCCCTGGTCTGTGGAAAAATTGTCTTCCACAAACTGGTCCCTGGTGCCAGAAAGGTTGGGGACCGCTGCCTTGTGGTTTCCAACTTAACTGCACACATCTGGCTTGCTGCCAGATTCCACAAGCTTCTGCAAATTAGATAAAGATGGCTGTTTACTTTAATCATAGATATTCAAGTAATTGAGGGAGGATCCTTGATGGTGATGGAGGTAAAAATCACTGAGAAGCAGGAAAATATTAAGTAATAAGTGAATGTTTTAAGAGAATCAAAACTTTATCTAGGGAAATTTAAAGTTTGACTGAATACACAATTGACTTCTTTCACTAGAGAGAAAAAGAAATCTACCAACAAAGGAGAAGCAACAATGTCAAACATTAAGGCAACATTAAGGATCTAGCAGCAAAAGAGAAGAAATGATCAATCCATGTATTAAGGCAAAGTTCAGGATATTTTATCCTTGGGGATATTCTGTTCAGAGCAAGTATTTGGCTTGGGGTAAGCAGTGGTGCCTGCTGATATCATGTGACATAGTAGAAGGTGGAAGAGCTTTGCCTCTCTAGCTGTGTGACTACAGACAAGTTACTTGAAACCTCTAATACCAACTTGTCTGATCTTCTAACTTGGCATAAGCACTTCTTATCTCAAATGGTTATTCTGAAACCAGGTACAAGTTAGATAGTAAGTCTGCAACGCATGTCTGTTTTCTCCCACTTCCCTCACCCACCTACTTTGAAAACAGTCTTCCCCAATTGACATGTTTCGGTGTAGCCACTTCTTGAAGTTAACTCAGGATTCTCTCCTTCCTTCATGTCCAAAACACTAGTGGGTTGGCAAAAATGTTTGTTTAGGTTTTCCCGTACGATGGCCCTAACAATGTGTAGTTGTCTTTAACTTCATTCAAAACAATTTTGTGACAGTTGTCATATCAGTGTGCATTTAAGAACATCTTATCAAAACTGGTGAATTTTTGTGTAGCCATTTTAATATTGAAGATGGAAGGAAACACGCAACATTTTTGGTGCATTATTCTTTCTTATTTCAAGAAAGGTAAAAATACAACTGAAACACAAAAAACAATTTGTCTTTCACCGCCTGGCTTATTTCACTTAGCATAATGCTTTCCAGTTCCATCCATGCTGTTGCAAAGGGTAGAAAGACAAATACCATATGATCTCACCTTTAACAGGAACCTAAACAACAAAACAAACAAACAAGCAAAATATAACCAAAGACATTGAAATAGAGAACAGGCTGACAGTGACCAGAGGGGAGAGGGGAGAGAATTTCAAGGGAAAAGGGGAAGGGTTTACAGAAACAAGTGTAAAGGACACATGGATGAAAACTAGGGGGGCGAGGGGAATGGGAGGGAGGTGGGGAGGGCTGGGTGGAGTGGGCTGGGATGGGAGTAAAAGACAGAAAACTATACAAGAACAACAATTAAAATAAAAATTTTTTTAAAATGTTAAAAAATAAAATGAATAAAAACAAAACAAAATGATTTATGCAGTGTATAGAGAAGGTGCTGTGACTGACTGAATGTGTCCAAAGTGATTTGCAAAGTTTCTGGTACTATTGATATTTTGGCCAAATAAGTCTTTGCTGTGGGGCTGTCTCATACACTGGAAGATGTTTAGAAGCACCTCTGGCCTCGACTCACTGAAAGCCAATAGCAGGAGATAGCCGACATACTCAAAATATCCAAATCAATACAGTCATTGGTGAAAATGAAAAACGTGTCTTTTATTTGACAGAAAAATGAAATGGACTTTTTGGCCATCCCAGTATTAAGGGTTTACTAAGAGTCAGGTGCTCAGGTGCTCAGTGCTAATGATTAAAATAGAGTATTCCATATTTTTAGAAGCCCACATGATAATAGACAGGCATATGACTACAGTAGACATGTAACCAAATTTTATTTAATTTATTATTTATTTATGAAGTATTTCTAGAGAACCTGCTAAGTATCAGCCACTTTTCTAAGCACTGAAAATAGAACCATGAGCAAGCATCCCCCAAACCCTATCTTCATGGAGTTTATATTCTGGTAAAGAGACAGAAAAACATATCCTATATTGCAGGTGAAATGTGCTAGGGAGAGAATAAAGCAAGGAAGGAGAACACAGATGCAAGGATAGAAGGGTTGTAATTTTAAGTCATCATGGAAAGTGTCCTTGATGTGTTGACGTTAGAGAAAGCTTAAAGGAGGCAAGGGGCCATGTCATGTAGATATCTGAGGAAAGGCGTTCGGGAGGCAGAGGGATTGGCCCATGCAAGGACCTTGAATAGAAGCATGCCTGAGTGTCTTAGGGATAGCACGAGTCCATTGTGGCTGGAGCAGAACAAACAGGGCGGGAGGGGAGAAATAAGAGGAGACACCAGGAGGTAAACAGAAGCCAGATCATGTACAGCTAAGGAGCGCTGCTGGGAGTCTGGCTCTTCCTCTAAGTAAGTGAGGAAACCACTAAGTGTTTGTCAGCAGAAAAGTGACTGACATAGATGTTTGCAGGTGTATTCTAGCCAGTAGGCAGCCGACAGACAGTCAAAGCCAGAATAAATGCAGGGGCATCAGTTAGGAGGCCAGCACAATAATTCAGGAGGTGGCTGAAAGGGTCACTGAGATGGTGAGGTGTTGTCGGATTCTGAATACTTTTCACAGGTCAACCAGGAGGACTTACAGATGGAATGAATATGGAGAGGGACAGAGCAGGCAGGGAAGAATCAATAAGGTCTAAGCAAGTTTAAACATGCGGTCGTCGTTAACTTAAAAGGGGAAGACTGAAAGAAAATAGGTGTAAAAGGGGGTGGGGCTCTCAGAAGTTCGGTTTTGGACATGTTAACTAATTAATGTTAATAAAATTACAATAGTACAGAATGTATGAGGGTCCAAAGGAGAAATGTTTTTTTTTTTTTCTTAGAAAAAGCAAACTTAAGCTGGTAATCATCTTAACAGGCCATCCTAACCAAACTCACCCTTAGTTTTTGTGATCCATGAAACTCTCTTGTTTTTACTGTGCCACAACCTAGCCTAGCTGACTTCCACATTTCTTCCAAGGTCTTTGCATGAAGCCACCCTTCATCATCCCTTTTTCTAACTTCTTACAGAACCACCCTTCACTAGGCCACTCTTACAACACAATGCCGAACTCAATTCAAATCTTTGCTGGTATTAGTTTTCTCCGATCCCTCTCTGGTGGCTTCTTGTACCCTACACTGGCTTCCAACCCAAGACTCCTTCAGAGCTAGAACACATATCCAGCATCTTTTCTACCTTCCCAGGGCCTCCTTGCAGACTTCTTCCATTGGTTCTTGCTTTCCATGAGGCATCTGTCATGTGTCACAAATGTGAAGAGAGTCAAAGACAGACACGGCTTCCTCAGATCCTGTTGCCCTGCCTCGTGCTTACCCCTCCCCTGCCTTTGCTGTCTCCTGACCCCGTCTGTGCCTCAGTAGTGGGGTTGCATACTGGCTCCTCCTCTGCTCAGTCACTAAAGGGAAACCAGCCGCAGATCAGAGTCTTCGGTTGCCCCTGCCACGGCCACACCACAGTGTGTGGGACACAGCTGCCGCTTACCATCTAGCTAAGGGGTGTCAAACTCATTTTCACCAGGGGCCACATCAGCCTCCCAGTTGCCTTTGAAGGGCTGAATGTAATTTTAGGACTGTATAAATGGAACTACTCCTTAACTAGGGGCAAGGAGCTCTACATTCGGCCTTTTGAAGGCAACTGGGAGGCTGATGTGGCCCCCAGTGAAAATGAGTTTGACACCCCTGATCTAGCTGGATGACCCAGCCCTAAAATGCAGGGCAAACAACTCCCTGAACAGAGAATTTTAACCACTGAGAGACAGGAGATGGGAAGAATTTGGAGTGAGAAATTCTGTCCGCTCCTCCCTCTCACGGACTGTTGTTAGGTTTCTCAGCGCAATTCCCCCCAAATCATCCCAAGTAACCTGACGAACGTACTGGCCAAGAGACCAGCTGATTTTTTTTTTAGAATACTAAACTATAATATGTGTCAATACATTACAGGCTCTGAGGAGTTTGCCATTACAAAACCTGTTTACCTCATATATCCTAGAAGTCTCCACATTAATAGGGCCACTGGACTGTGGAAAGCATTATTTGTCTCACGACAGCCAATAAATACCATCTCGCAGAGTACACACTTTGGGAAATTGTGCTTTAAATTACAAGAGTCGGTCTGGCCATGTGAGAGGAGCAGCCTGGAGCTGCCGTCACACTCCCAGGTCCCCAGCTGTGGTGCCCTCCTTGCAGTCTCCCCGAGTCAGCTCTGCAGTCCCACGGGAGGGGCGCAGCAGCGGCATGGGCCCGAGCCCGGCAAAGTCTCCACCGACGCAAAGTGCTGTCAGGCAACACTGCCTGAAAGAACAAGAATGGATTCTGAAACCCGATTTACATGCTTTGGACAGATAGCTGCTGGGTTTATGGGTGTCATTCAGGGAGGAGTTATAAAATTTCTGGGTAAAAATAAAAAGATTCTGCCCGTTTGTGGGAGGAGTTCAGCACTTTTACTCCAACTGCTCTACACAGATGGAGGAGGAAGGATGTGGTGGGAAAAAAAAGAATTATGGCACCTTTGACCTTTTTTTGTGTGACATACTGCATGGATCATTTTTTACATTGCTACCTACCCTGGTTGACAGAAGCATTCATACAGGGGAGCTATGGGCACCAAGAACAAAGGAAACCCCTTTCTGCTAGCCCATGGACCAGTCCAGTGACCTCGAGTGTTTTCCTCAAGGGCCGTGATTTGTAGAAGAGCCATTCAACTTTGAGAAAGCGTTTCTGAGTTCCTCTAGCTCTCCCACTTTTTCTCACCTTTATGGGATTGCTCCACTGAACACTTGCTTCCTGACTGGAAGCAAATATGTACTTTTATGTACCTCTGGGTATGAGAACATTAAATCGTCTTCTCTAGTTCTCCATCAGGCAGGTATGCTAAACCAAGAATGGCTTTCAAGCACATTTTCAATCTTCTGACCACAGCCTGATGAAGTGTGCAGGCCTCGTAGCCTAGTACAGAGAGAATATCATAACAGGTTATACCAGAGACTGTTCTCAGGTAATTAAATAAGTAAAGCATTAACTGAGAAAAACAGAAATGTTCTTAGGGTTCTGCATACGAGAAATAGAAATCTGTGGAAAGCATCCTATATGCTTAGCTTATTTCACAACATTATTACAGTAGTAACAGCATCAACGGTAATAATATGTACTTTGACCTTACTCTGTGCCAGGCACTGACTTACAAGCTGTACAAATATGTTCCTATTTATTCTCTAAAGCAATAATAATTAATATTCATTTGCTACTTGCTTACTGGCACTGTCTGGAGTACTATACACAGGGGAACCCATGAAATGCCATAATTATCTCTATTTTTCAGATTAGGAAACTAAGCCACTGAGACATCAGTGTCATACCAGGAATTGGCAGAGTGAGGATTCAAACCCAAGTGGTGTGCCCCGGGTACATATCCTTACCTGCCATGCCAGGCAGCTTCCTGGGTAGCTGTGAATGGCTTTTTACAATATACAACACACTTAATATTCGACAATTCAGACAGTCTTATGAGGTTGGGCATATGTACTATTTTCTCCATTTACATAGGAAGATCCAAGTGTAATTCAATGACTAATTTCAAATTGCATAAGTAGAGTAAGTGATTAAAGTCAACCTCTGGTCTTCTTTCGTAAAATCTCATTCACTTCCTGGCGTGTCATTCTGCCTCTTTTTTCCCTCTAATCTTTCATGTTCTTAAATTTTTGTCAGATAGAGGGTGAGGGTTATCATGGACACAAGACCCTGAAGCCTTTTCTTGGGCCACAGGAGCTCTTTAATGCACAGCCAGGAAAGATGAAGCCTGCCTCAACCTGGAGGAAAACACTGAAGGTAGATACCGTCTCAAACCTATCCTTGTATGAAATAAGAAATTTTAGTGCTAGTAGCAGCATTTATATACTAGTAAACTAAATGCTAGAAACGTTTTCTAGGGAAAACACTATGAATTTCTAAATAGAGAAGGTCCTTGTGAGCAGAGCCAACCAACAATGAATTCACTTGGGAGGCAGAGACCCAGTATGTGAAGTTCACACGGGATGACAAGGAGGGGTGGAAAGGAGAAGCTCATGTTTGCCATTCTGGAGGTGCCCGGGCTGAGATATTTGGTGCAGGTATCCTCCCAGAATTCTACTGAACCATTCACTATGGTTCAAGTGGCACCCAAACCCCCCAGTCCTTAGTAGTTGGTAGGCCCCCCTTTTCCCTCCTCATCTTCCCCCCCTTCTCCTCTAGCAAACACCATACTGTACACCGATGACATATTATAGAATTGTACACCCAAAACCTATATATTGTTATTAACTAATGGTGTCCCAATGCATTTAATTAAAAGAAAAAAAAATAGTTGGTTGGGGCAGCTCTGAACATAGCTCTAAATGTGACAACTGCAGACCAAACCAATGCTGACACTTTGTGTCAGGCCAAGGCTGCCAGTCTGGACCCTAGGCCACAGCCTTCATGACGGTACAATAATTAGCCTCTCGGCATTTCATTTATATAGGCCCTTCCCCTTTGCATGTTTGGCAGTATTTCACATTCTGTTATCAGTGTCTGTTCACATCTGGTGCAGTTATTTCATTATTAATGTGCAGGAACGATTCAGAATTTCACGATTAATTCTAATGTAGATCTTCCTTCTGTAAATAATTGATGAGAAATATGATCACAGTCATACCAAAGCAGAAGTTGATATCCTTTCTGTCAACTCTTATCTTGTCAGCTGCATGCCTTTTCAAGTCCCCCCTGAGAACCTTCATTTGGTTGCGGACGGTTTGTATTCTCTGACTTCTCATCACTTAGTCCTTTGGTTATGTGCCGACAAACCCCTCTGATCACTTCATGAGGAAAATAAAACACAATTTCCCCCCATTTTTCTCCAACTATTTATAGGAAGAAAACCTGAGGCAGCAGAAATAATGTTCTGTCTATCCTCCTGGGGTGCTGACGCCAGTGGCAAATGATTTAGGAGAAATCCGAGAAAGGAAAAACAACTTACAGCTCTATAGCCCATTACACAGTGCTTTCAAGATTAAAAACCGAGGTGCTGAGGCTCACAGCTCAGTAAATTGGAAGTTATTTCTCTCACTCCTCCTCTCTTCGTGGCCCGTCCCCGCTTCCCTGCTGAATGATTGGCATGTGCTCTTTGTCTGTGATGTGCTCCGGGCGCTGCTATGGGGAGGAAACGAGAACATGCCACCCTCTCAGTGCTGCTGGATGCAGCATCCTTCAAAAGTACCTTATCTTCTGTTAAAGACGGAAATGGCTAAGAAGTCAGGAACCATCCTCTTTAGGAGCCAATGAGAGGAGTGACCTGAGAGGCATGTAAAAGAGAACTGTGGTGTCCTCATCTGGACTGCCTGGCGCACCTGTTCGTCCCACATGCCAGTGGAGGTAGTCTCGGCCTCCTGGGGGCTTCCTGGTTCTCACATTTGGATAACAGCTCCACTTGGCTAGCTGTCTCTCCCTGTCCCAATCACAGTGAAGGAGAAATACTAAGAGAAAAATTAGATTTATGGAAATCATACATCGAACTTGGTGCAGCGCAGGGAAAATGAGTTCTAGAGCAGGAACAAGGCCTCATTTGTCTCAGATCTGTATGTGACAATTACCTTTCTCCCTCTTCCACCCTCATCTCTTTATTCACCTGGGCCTACATGTGTTACCTGTGAGGAGTCCAGCCTCAGGCCTAAACCCTGTGTCTGATCCCTCAGGCCTGACCACAGATGATTATAAGGCCTTGTCAAGCACAGCTTTTTGGCACGAGTTACAGAGGATGACTCAGCCCTCCAACCCCTAGACTAGCATTGTTCATATGAAAAGAGTATCTGCCTTCCTAACTCATACCCCCCCATTAGGGGAGGCTTTATTGGAGGCCATGGCTGAGGCGCTTCGCAGGTACCTCCACCAAGACCTCCTTATCAAGGGCCTTGACCTCTGACTCAGGATTTTTCCACTCCTAGACCTTTGCTCTGCTAACTTCTGTCCCCCCGCTTCCTAAAAAGGCTGAGGCCTTGTGTGTGGTGTGCCTTAGCAGTGGGCCATGAGATAATCCCCATCTGGCCTGCGTGACACCTGACCCTTGCTCAGTGCTGTTTTGTGGAGAAAAACGCAACACTGAGGAGCCTGGTCACGCTAAGCGGGGCAAATATTAGATCATTACTTGCAGTTGGCTCATTGTCCTCACTGACAAATCAGTGCAGGAAGGAGGGTGGCCAGTTGAGCACCGTGCAGTTCTGGAAGGGCAAAAAGCCGGAGGGTTCCTCAGAGCACTTAACCAGTGGGTCTCAGGGGGCGCTTGTGGGTTGTTTACAAACAAGTTTCAGGGCACCGGGGAACCACGGGTCCTCCTTTTTTTGTCCACGACAGCCTGGCTGAGTTCACCCAGTGGATCAAGTTAGAAATTCAGCACAAGGGCCTTGAGAAAAGCAGGGAGCAGTGCCCTCACCCTCGCTCATGGTTCTCTGACAGTAAGACCAGGTATCATCAGAGGCCCTGAGCTGCCAAGTGCCTGATCACTGCAAACAGTTCCTGGTGCTGATAACACCCGGAGGCAGAGAAAGTTGCTGAGACTCGTGTGCCTCAGGATTGTTTTGCTCAGTGGCCCAGCAGATCGTAGACATTTGCTTAGGTTGCCTACGTGATAAAAGAGGGAATCCGGTCAATCGTAGTGAGGTGTGGCACCTCGCAAGTGGTGATGCTGCAGGTCACCTGCTTCAGACGATGTCGAGTGCAGCCCCCACTCAGATGGCTGAACTCCAGCACCAGCTGCCAGAGCAGCAGCTCCACGTTGTCCAGCAGCCACATAGGCTGATGCCGTGCTTGTTCAGGCTCCGTGGTGCCACAGAGAAGAAGCTCTTCGCCAGCCTGCCAGAGCCATTAGCCTCAAAGGTGGATCAGCAGAGAACAGGCGGTGTAAGGGTGGCAACTTGACTCCCCCCAGTCAAAGCCATGCAGAGCTGGTCGTTGGCAGGGCATATGTACCATCCTGCCATAGGCTTCTGAGTGCCAATATCCCCACCAGGGGGATATGGAAGCCAGGATAATGCCAAAACCAGTACCACCTACCTGGCTGCCTGCCCTGAGCCTGCTGGTCCACCTGATTCTCAGCTCCCACCCTCCCCCAGGTAATTCATGGCCAGAAACCCACCCATATAGACAGCTGTTGAAAGCCTCTGTGATTGACGCAAGTACTCCCTTCTCCACTCCACCCAATGAGACTGGGGATGAGTCAAGGAGCCCTGCCGGCCTTTGCCGGACACTCTTAGCCTTCACAAATAAACAAGACAAGGACCCTCTGTCCTGAAGGTGGAGCAGAGGCCCCGTGCCAAGGTCAGAGTTCGATGGGGAGGGCATGGAGAATTGCACTTCTTGGGTCTCAGGGACTGTTATCCCCACATCCCTGGCACAAGGACGAGGGGGACAAAGATAATTCTCTCCAGTTTTAGATCTGGGGGAGTCATCACTGAGACCCTTGCCCAGGGTCAGCTCCGGGTGCATTCCCTCAGGTCCTGACAACCTCCATTGTTATGGCTCCTACTACTGAATATCATATTGCTGTAGATATCTACACTCTCACTCACCTTCATCGCTAAAGCCTGCTGGAAAAAGGCTGCAGTTAGGGTCATCATTGTTAAGCATGTGGAAATGCAAGGTCCTACCTGACTTTACTCTGTGCCTGATGGACTGGTCATTTGGTCAGTCTATAAGCCGATACTGGCGTATAAAACAAGCTTCAGGTGGGGGTAAGACATTTGGATACAAACCAGCTCGACTACTTGTAGGCCTTTTATTATCCCTGTGATCGCCTATCGGAAAAGCCCCTATGCTGACCCAACAGACTGCTCACATCAGCGAACCTGGGGACTGACTTGCTTCCAGGTCAGAGCAAGCAGATGCACAGCCATCCGCCTCCTGGGCCCATGAGAGGACGGCCCCTGGAAAGCAGGCACCGTCGTGGACTGGGCTGCACGCACGGATGCCCACTGTCATCAGAAGGTGCCAACACAGATGAAAAAGCCGTCCCATGTGCCAGACCCTGGTCTAGGGTAAAAATCCTGTCCCAGGGACAGATCCTTTGAGCCAACAAACTAATGCCCTCAGTATTCAACGCATTGAGGTCTATGACAAGGGAAGCTCAGCGTCTTGCTCTCGAGCCTTCCCTGAAGTACCAAGCTGTGTAGTGGAGAGTCTGCCTTGAAGCCAGAATCCTATGCATGGTCGTTTAGGCCTGACCATAGGTTCCACAAGTCTTTGGCCAGCAGGCCTCTTGCAAGGACACTGTCCTCCTCATACCAGACCTGTGTGTAGCTCAGTCATCACTGATCTCTGCAGGGACCTGTGGTCAAGGACACAGACACCCCAGCCAACTGTGCTCATATTCCTGTCTGCACACCCAGCCCAGGCACCTCCACCAGAGACCTCCTCATCAGGGGCCTTGGCTGAAGCACTTTTCTTCCACTTAGATTCCGTATTTTTCTACTCCTAGCACTTCCCCTTCTTCCTTCAAATAACCCCCAATCCATAAATGTCAGGGGCCCTATTGGATGCTTCTCAGCAGTACGATATATCCCTCCCACACTCTATCCCCCCCCCCCCCCCCGCCCCCAGACTGGCCGTGCTGCATGCCGTCTGCTTCTCCCTGGTGCTCTTCTGTGGGGGAAATCAAACACTGAGTAGTCAGTGCTGTTTTCTTTTGCCTCTTGCCTGCACTGCTGCTGTGCCTGACCATAAGTGTGATTGTTACTTTCCCTTGGGCCCCTTGTCCTCATCAACCATCTCCACATCTGACTGCCCGACAGTTTATTCCTGGCTATGGCCCCTGTGAGTCAAGATGAGATCAACATTTACTTGAAGGGATGAATATAATAATAAATTTTGACTCAACATGCATTTATTGAGCAACTGTTATGCTCCAGACAGTGAAAAATACTGGAAGTTTATCAGGGACAAATTACCAGACTAGTACAGAAAAGGAAAGAGAGCCAATTATCACCAGAAACAAATATAATAGCATATAGTGAGAGAGATACAGGGGCCCTGCAATGGGCTATATACATGGGCTGGGGAACTAAAAATGCTTTCAAGATAAGGTAGTATCTGATGAGAGTGGCCTAATGAGAAGGTGGGGTCAGAAAGATGTTCTGGGCAGATAAAAAAGGGGGTGTGAAAAATAAGATGTGAAAGAGAACATGAGATTTTATAAAACTAAAATACACCTGTCATATATGTGCTGATAGACACGTGCTATAAACTGTCATGTTCTGTGCATATGTTGAACCGTGTGTACATGGCTGGAACATGGCTTGGAAGAGACAAGTAGTGAGAGGCGCATATGAAGAGACAGGTGAGTCCACATCAGGAAACACCCTACTGTGACCACGTGTTCAGTGGGACATTATTTCAATCTGTCCTGTCACAGAAAAAATGCCTCAAAGTTATAAACATTAAATGACTTAAAATATAGTATTACGTTTGACCCTCACAACCTCCCTTTAAGGACAGTAGCAGAGGGGGCAGGATAACATCCTTACAGAGGAGGAAAAGTGAAATATCCCAGGGAACCTGAGACTTGCAGGATGCACCCACATTGCACAGCTGGGAAACGGTAGGGCTGGGGAGCCAGCCTGAACTTCCTGCCTCCGAGCCAGCGTTTACGCCTCGTCTCACTGCATCGCTTTCCCTACGTCTGGTACCGGTGTGGAGAGATCCCTCTGACTTCCCCAGCATAGAAAAGAGTAGTTTTTCTGTTTCCTTAGATGTCACTAATTTCCAGAAAGCAACTATGATAACTCTATTGCTAAAGCTAGGGATTTGGTTCCGATGAGAATGGGGAAGACAGAAGCAAACTCCAAGGCTCTGTCATCCCATCTCATTTCCATGGCCACTTTTGGTTACATTCTCTGGGGGTCTTCTTTTATTCCAATAGTTCCCATTGGACTGGCAGAAATGAGGCCACACCAATGATCCCTGCTACCTGAGCGCTGCTTCCGCCTCCTCCTCTCCAATAGTAATGAGTACTTACTATGTGCCAGGCACCATTCTAAGTGCCTTACACACACACTGATTCCTCTCATTTTCTCTGTAACCTTATGAGGTAGTCACTATTATTAACTCTAATTTACAGTAAGGAACCTGAGGCATGCAGAGGCAAAGTAAGTTACACAAGGCCTCACAGTTGGGGAATGGCAGATCCAGGACTGAAACTCAAGTCATTTGGCCCCAGGGTCTGTGCTCTCAGCCGTTAAATGATGTTGCCACACACACACATACACACACACACACACATCTACACACCACACGTGCTTTCTGGCACACTACTTATATTACTATGCGTGATGCACTGGGATGTTTGCTAATTTTACATTTTCTAACGCAAGTCGAGATTAACCAAGTCAGCTTCATAACCACCCAGTTCCTCTGTGTGGTGCACAGGAGTGGACAGTGCCCCGTGGAACTGCACAGTGTGGTGCAGGGACCCGGACACAAGTAGGTCGGCACCTGAAGCTTGTAAAACCCCGGCCCAGTGTGTAAGAGCTTTGGCTTTGGAATCAGGCAGATCTTACCTACACTACCAGTTGGACTATGTCTTAACTCCACGGCCTTAAGAAAGCCAACTTCAGGGTGCAACTTTCGTGAGTATCTACCCCATAGGTTTATTAAAATAAGTAAATGGAATAATGCAATTGAAAAGCCTGGCAGAAAATCCCAGCTATATTCATTTTCAAAACTAGACTGTATGTTATTTTGTTTATCCTTTTTGGCATGGTCTTGATCTGATTGCACTAACAGGGAATTCTGAGACCAGACTAGGCTAAAGATCTAAGGGGCTGCCTGACATCCGGCACTGACAGGTGTTGAAGCACAGATTGCAGCCACATGGCGAGGCCGCTTTGGTGGGAATTAAAGCATTAGATGAGGGCGGATTTAGACCAGAGACTCTGGGGTTACCAGCATGTTGGTGATGCGCTGTAACTAGCCTCATGTCCACCAGCATCCTCAGTCATTAAAGTGACTCAGTGCAAACCTGTGGTCACCTGATGTACAACATCTTGCCCCAGTGAACATCAGACAGCTCCACTGGCAGGTGAATGAGTGACCTTGACTCATGAGACATGCTAAGAGATGTGAGCTGTTCTTAGACTCGGTCTTGTGACCTAAGTGTAAGCTCTGACACTATTTAGCTGGCAATTCCGAGAAGCTCTCTTACCAAATCTTAGACTCAGTTTTCTCACATATGAAATAAGATATGTCTAAACTCAAAGGGCTTCTGTGGGGATTTTCAAATAATAATGACTGCAATAAGGAAATCGAGATGGTGAAAGGTTAATTAGTTTTCTAAGAACAGAGGTTAGAAAGACCGCAGTTCTGTGGTTTGGAAGTATTCACCGGTAATGTGTCAGGAGTAGTATTTTTAAAGGATCCAGCGTAATGCCTGCCAAACACTAGTTCCTTAACAAAGTTTCTTCTCTTTCCCTTGAGTTTCTTTATCTTTTCCTTGAGAGGCCACAGTCCTCTCAAGTGCAGCAGAGAGGTCTTTAAGCACCTGATGGTTCAAGGGCCCTGCTGTGGTGGGTGGTGAATGCTGAGCCCCAGGCTGGAGACGCATTCTCCGGAGTCATCATCCCATTCAGTAAACAAGCGCAAGGGATGGTGGCTCAATGTGACTTTCACAGAAAACGACCCTGCAGCATTTTCCTAAAACAGCCACCAGAATTGTTGTATTGAGGAAAATTTCCTAACTTAAGAAGTTCATTCTCAAGGTTATCTTTTCCCTTTTTAGAAACTGTATTTCTATAAACAGAGTGATCAAGCTTATAAAAGTTAAACCTTTTACAAAATTTTATGCAAAAAATGCTCACCACATTAGCATTTATACAGAAAAATGCTGGAATAACTAGAGATTAATTGAATAATTAAATGTGTTATTATGTTTATATTTAATATGGTTTACATTTTATATGGTTAATTGAGTAAGCATATAAATATTTAAGAACATAGAAAATATACTCTTTAGGTCCGAATTTGTAAAGAAAAACAGAATTATCTGATTTTGGAATTTGTCGCCCTGGTTGAGTGGCTCGGTTGGTTGGGATGTCGTCTCATACACCAAAATGTTGTGGGGTCAATCCCTGGTCTGGGCATATGTGTAAGTTGTGGGTTTAATCCCCGGCACGTATGGGAGGCAGCCTATCGATGTTTTTCTCTCTCACATCGATGTCTCTCTCTCTCACCCTCCCTTCCTTTCTCTGTTAAAAACAATAGACATGTTGTCTCTTTACTCATCTTGCAATACAATTAGATGTACTTCTGGTACTTTTTTATAGAGTGAAATTTCAGACCCACTGTGGGTCACTTTCTAAAATATGGCTACAAAGCAGTGTTTATGGCCCTGCTGTTCATTAGTTCTTCTCAAACATTGCTGGAAAGACATTAGACTCATCTGAGAAAATTTTGAAAAAATACCTTTTGCGGGATTCACCTACAGAGGTGATGCTTTAATGTACCTGGAATGGCGTGTGCGCACAGCATATTTCTAGTGTTCGGTCAGGGCAAGAACCACTGATCCACATTACATGCTCTGTCCTTCTGCTCTGAGCGAGGCCCTCAGAATCTCATCTGGTGCTGCAGCATGCCGCTCAACCTCACATTCGCTCTGGAAAGTGGTAAGTGCTTTCATGTGTTTATAATTAGAATGATGGCTGCTAGCCCACACTGAGAGTTGTTAGCTGAAACAGGTATAGGAAACTTACTCTGCACTTAGAATAAAGACTTTGTTCGTTATGTTACAGGGTACCATTGCTTTAGAAGTACATGGGAGGAAATATGTTCTTTTGATAATATGCAAAAGTTGACTTTCTAAAGTCACTGGTTCATTTTCCATCTTTTGGCCACTCTGAACCACACACACGGTAATGTATCTCTACACCAATTGGTTGCTAGAAAGCTTTAAGGCAACTTGGCTCTCCACCCAATGCAAGTTGAGAAACAACCACCACTGTATCAATTGGGCTTTGATCCCCCTTTATTTCTTTACCCTCCATTTCCTTCTGCTTCAGTTTTCTTCTCTAGTTAAAGTTCCTGAATCCACTAAGATGTACGCACTGCTTTAATCATCTTAAATCTTTTTGAGAACAAGCTGGGTTATTTTCGAACCAGCTGAAAAACCCCACTAAGAAATAATCAAAACAAAATGTTCTGTGGTTCGGGTCATGAGCTAAAATATCTGATTTGACACTCTTCATATAAAAAAGATGATCCATCCTCCAGTTTTGCAAAGAAGTTTGGATGGCTTACTTGTCTTTAATTGTACAGTCTCTAGTCACTTTGAAGACACTCGTGCACCAGCTCCACAGACCAAACAGAAAATGTGTGACTCGGAGATTTTCTAGTAGAGACCACTAACCTCTTTCTTATTCTCGTCTTTTCTCTGGGCCTTTCTCATGGAAGATTTCTCTCTTGAAAATGCATTTTACATGTTGAATAGGGCTAAATATTATAAGCAAGAAATAAGCTTAATAGAGAAGTAAATCTCCATTAGTTCATAAACAGTGTGTTTTCTATTTCTTTTTGTGTGGGGCTGGGTTCTCTCAGAAGTAAATTTTTAAATCCAATCCTAATCTACTTCGTTCAGACTAGCTGGAAGGAAGGCCTGGGCCTCAGTCTGTTCCATCTTAGCATGAAGAAAGAACTGGCTCGTCAGCAGCTTTCCAAGCAAAGTGGACGATGTGGAGAACATCTTGTTGTTTCCACATAATTTAATTCTAAAGCAGAGCAAATGTGTGCGTGCTCTGTGGAGGTGGTGGGACTGGCTGGTGGATGGCTAGGCTGGCACTTTCAGCACTTCATCGTTTTGCTACATCGCTGAAATGACCTGCACTCCCCATGTGAACAAACAACAGTATGGTTAGAAAAGTGTAACATCTGTGTTTATGGAACATGTCTCTGAGGTCTGCTGAGCAGCATCTTACGGTTTGTAGGAAAAGCACACCACAGCCTTATGCCCTACAAATCTCCCAGGATTGAGGAAAACGTATTTCTCACCCTGAATTCTGTTCTGGCTTTTTGGCAGTATAGGAGGCTGCCTGCCTGACCAGTTGAGCTTAGTGACTGAACAGGGAATTTCTTTCTGTGGATCATCTAACTAACACCTGCCAAGAAGTCTGTGTTTTCCTCTTGTAATTACCAACCTTTCTTGTTTCTCTCCAGTTTTAATACTCCCAGCTTTCTCCAGGTGTCTCAGTTACAGGCTTTCCAGTCCTTTCAAGCACTGTGATATTACCTAGGTGTGTGATGAATGTCTTCGAGGGCTGCCAGGGACCTCTGGGGCATGCTGCAGGCCCCCAGAAGGTGTCAGGAGCTTCAGGGACTGGGACACAAGGAGTCACCCTAACTCAAAGTTCCATAACCTTTCTTGTTAATTCTAATCCAATAGTGCCCAAATCTCTTCTGATATCAATATTAAAGGAACATCTCCAAGCTCACCTATTTTTCATATCTGTCCTGTTGTAAAGTGGGTAGCTAATTCTAAGTGTTTTGGGGTAACAATTTACTATTTTAAAGTCTCCTTTTAATTTGGCCTAATTTTTCCATTCTGCCTTATGTGTTATTTATTGCTTCTAAATTTTCAACTTACTTTTGAAATTGCACAAATCTTATAGCAATTCAACCTGCAGGGGGCTCCTGTCTTGGATGCCAAATGGCTTTTATCAGTAGGCTTTTATTGGGTTCAAATACACAGGAATACAGGTTTAACATTTCAAAGAATCTGAAGGCTTCATCTGAGTCAGTGTCTGTCAAGAAAGGGGGTTGCAAAACTTTGGCAGACATACTCATTTCCTCCTCGGACCCTTATCATTTAAATGAGAGCACTCTTAGCAAAGCAGGTTTCACAGGACTTTAGGAATTCTTTCTTATGCCCAATCACCTGGGGAACCGTTCTGGCCAGCACAGGGCTGCACCTGCTTGCTGTCATAGTTTCAGGCTTTAAGCCGATTAGGCTCAGAAAGCAGAAGACATCCCCCAGATGAAAATGGGGACTCGGGCTATGTTAGAATAGCCAGGGGGCAAGGGTCCATCTCACCCTCTTTGCTGCAGTCCCCCCCCCCCCGAGTCCTTCCATGGGGGCCTCCCAAGTAGTCATGTCTGTCTTAGGTTGCCCCTCCCATGAGGAGTCTTACCCATCATTGACTGACTAACCAAGCATTGGGGCCAGAGATGGATGAGGCAGAAGCAGCACTCCTGCCAGGGAGATAAGCTTTGTCTACTTAGTAGCTCACGTCCTCTTGACAGAACAGACCCAAATGAAGCAGGTTCCTAGGCTTTTACTCAGCCCACTATGAGGTGAAGGTTACAACTCCTGAAACCAGACTGAACAGTCCGCAACACCTCCCCCTTTTTTAGATTGTTTAAATCAATTGCAATTGTTAGGCTTGTTAAACTTACTATCTGCTGTTTACTAATGCAATCACGGGAAAACAACTTCCACATACATCATAAAACACAAATAAGGATTAAAACAAGGAGGTACCCAAGGGTTGCCATAACCCAAACTTGTAAATTCAGTCCAATGAAAAATGTTGCAAATGCAAGCGAAAAATAAGAGTAACAGGTCTGGTTACACTTCAGTTCTTGAGAGAATTAGCACAGACTTCAGGAAGTTATTTTAAAGATACGCAGCAAGGGCTTGCTGCCTGAACTTGGGGTGAGAGAATTTTAGCAAGAGCAATTTACAAAGCATTATTAGAATCAGTAAACCACCGGTGGTATTCAAAGTCCCGCAGCTGTTGATGTAATTCTAGCTGCAATTTATCAATTTGTCCCTTTAAGAAAAAGTCCCTCTTGGGTGATGTTGAATATCGCTCCAGGAATGCTGGCTGGAATTCCACTGCAGTGTGATGACACATAGCTTGGAGAAGTCTGAATCAGGAGCGTCCAATGGGTAGAGGTGGGTCATAGCCATGGAAGCCTTTTCTGTGATATGGTTTCATCTTCTTCGCCTGCAGTTCCAGAGATCTTTCTGTAGAGTAAATACAGACATACCCTCTTCCCCAAATTAATAGTTCAACTGGGCCTTTCCATTTTCCTTCCCCTAAAGGGTCTTTATATAAGACCCAAAGGGTGTGGGAAAGCAGGCCTGTATTGCACAAGGTGCTTACTATGGGTGACTACAGATTATCATTAAAATTCAAAAAAAAATTTACGTGTATATTGCTAGGATGTTTAAATTCCTGGGGGGGGGGGTGTTTCCTGACTCCACCCTTTTTAATAATGTTTTAAAGGTCTGGTGAGCTCTTTCAACAATTGCTTGGCTCGTAGAGTTATAAAGGATACCTGTTTTATGTCAAATTCTCCATTTTTCTAAGAAAGCCTGAGTGACTTGCACAATATATCCTGGGCTGTTATCAGTTTTGATTTGCTGGGGCCATCCTAAATGATTAAAGGCCTCAAGCCAATGAGCTTTAATATTCTTTGCTGACTCCCCAGAGAGGGGAGTGGTATGTAGAACACCTGAGTAAGTGCCTGCTTGGAAAGACAGACCTCCTGCTGTCCCTGCAAGCTGCAATGAATTATCCTAGGTCTAGAATTTGGAGTGTTTCAAAGACTTAGATGCTTATTATTCCTTTTATTTCCTTTCCACTTACATTTCCTCTCTTCAACTATTCACTTTAATGTACTTTCTTTCCAAACCACACACAAATGTGGTATCTATCTTTTTCCTTTATTCCTTCTTTTCTCCTACACAATCCTGTACTTCCTTTTCCTTTGCTTTCTTAATTCCTTCCTTACTGACCATCTGTGGCTTACTTGAACTTTCTGCAAGATACACAATCCATACAACATAAACAGAACAAGCCCAATTATATTGCCAAATGTTTTACTCAAGGAGTATATTATGAAATGAAGAGGTGGATAGTGAGTAACACCTGTTTATCAAATTATTTGAGGTTGCGATGCAACCCTCTAGGGTTAATCCCAAGAGTAGGAGCCGCTTTTGAAAGCACTTGACAATCTGGACATTCTCTGATAATTTGCTTTGCCTGGGCCCTTGGAATATTAAATTCTTTACGTAGAGCCTGACTATTTTGGTGAAAAAACTGGATTTGTCCAACTGTTCCATTTGGATCAAAACATTTAAAAGTCCACACACTTTTGCAGGGCTGAGAAATGCCCCCTATCCCAGGTATAGAAATGCAAACAAAAATAAAAAAATCTCTTGTTTGAAATTAAGCATGCTGGCAGCTTCTTAAAAACACAGAAGCTGCTGTTTGTTATCTCAGAGATGACCTGGCTGGAAATCCCTTTCTTGACTGCTGTCTGCCAGTTCTAAGGCTGCTAGGTGCCGCTTAGAACTGTGGCCCAGGGGCGAACCCCCTGGTCCAGAACTGTGCCCAGCGCTGGCCAGCACAATGCGCAGAAAAGTTGCTCCCGCAAGTGCGTGGGGAGAGAGATGCAGGCGCAGGAAGGGGAGTGGACTCCAACCCGGCCTTGGCCTGGATCCGCCCAGCGCGGGTCCCACACGCTCCTGCACGTGCATGGACGCCCTCGCTGCTCTCCCGGCGCCATGGCGCCCAGCTGCTGGGCGCCCACCGGGCTTCCCAGGTATGGCCGGATGCCCGCCCTAGGTGGGGCGATTCCCTGGAAGCTCCAGCCCACGTCAAGAGTCGCCAGCCCACAGGGCGCGGCCCAGGACAGGTGCGCTATTGTGCTCAGCTGGCCCCAGCTGCTAGCTACACCTAATGCTGGGGATTTCTCTGCGACTCATGCTAGGGAGGGGGAGGCAGGAAGTCTCCCCTCCCCGCCTGCTGCCGTTCAGCCCAGGAAAGAGACCCATGCCTCGGTGGATGCTGCGGCATCCCGAGGGTCACCACTGGGGGCACGGTCCTGTGGCGTGGCGCAAGCCGGCCCATGCGGTGGGGGGGGGGGGGGGGTGCGGGGGGTGGGGGGGGGGAGGAGGGCGTGAAACCCCATGCCGCCCCAGGCCACACGTGTTGTGAGGCTAACTGCAGCTGGAGTGAACCGTGAGAGAAGGGCCTAGCTAGTGTGCATCGTTCCCTTCCCTTCCATACCTCCAAAATGTAAAGATCCCTCATGTGGGAGACAGCAGCCCCGTAACTGCTGAACCTAAAACGTTGCTCTCGGTCTAAAAAGAGCTCCTTCCTTAATGAAGGAAAGAATTTTTTCTAAAATTCCTCCCGCCGCGAGACGCTTACGAAACCGGTTTCAGTGCCCCTCCCCCAGCCCGCCACTGGGGCTCTCAGCCTGCCGGGGCCAGGGAGGGGGATGGAGCAATGAGTGCGGCACGGCCCTGCTTCTCGCCCAAACAAAAGAATTTTTTTTAAACTTCCTTAGTGCAGGGGGAAGAAATGAGAAGACCACTCAAGAGGTGGCATCAGTAACCTTTCCTCTTATCTGTAACACACCTGGGAGCTTTACCTAAAGGAGCCCCTGATCCCTGTGGGGATGAAGTGCTGATTTCCGTACCACTTAGACGTGCTGTACGGTGACAACGGCTTGTAGCCTCTGGTCAAGCAGGTTTCAGGTCCCTGTCCTGGGCACCAGATGTGGGAGGGCTCCACCCACAGAGCCCCATCCCTCCGTCATGGATGAAAATAAAACCACCAAGACATGATCTGCTTGGAGAGGAAAGGTGGTCAAACTCTCAGAGGAGGATGACCCAGAGCCCGTTCCTCACTAGGCTTTTATTGGGTTCCAATACACAGGAATACAGGTTTAACATTTCAAAGAAATCTGAGGGTTTAATCTGAGTCAGTGTCTGTCAGGAAAGGGGGTTGCAAAACTTTGGGAGACATATTGATTTCCTCCTCATAACCTTATCATTTAAATGAGAGCACTCTTAGCAAAGCAGGTTTCACAGGACTTTACGAATTCTTTCTTATGCCCGATCACCAGGGGAACCATTCTGGCCAGCATGGGGCTGCACCGCTCGCTGTCATAGTTTGAGGTTTTAAGCCAATTAGGCTCAGAAAGCAGAAAACATCTCCCAGACGGAAATGGGGACTCGGGCTATGTCAGAATAGCTAGGGGGTGAGGGTCCATCACCCCCTCTTTGCTGCAGCCCCCCGAGTCCTTCCATGCGAGCCTCCCAAGTGGTCATTTCTGGCTTAGGTTGCCCCTCCCATGAGGAGTCTTACCCGTCATTGACTACCAACCAAGCATTGGGGCCAGAGATGGATGTGGCAGAAGCAGGGCTCCTGCCAGGGAGATAAGCTTTGTCTCCTTAGTAGCTAAGGTCCTCTTGACAGAACAGACCCAGATGAAGCGGGTCCCTAGGCTCTTACTCAGCCCACCATGGGGTGAGGGTTACAACTCCTGAAACCAGGCTGAACGGTCCGCACACAACATTAACTCATGCTAATTTTACACATTTATATGTGCAACAAGCATTCCTATTGGTACAATTCCATTTTGGAAGAATGACCAGGGCAAAGTTTTACAGACATATTAATTGATAAAGATCTAATGAGCATGGTTGATTTCATAAATGCTATTTATTGGTCACCTGCTCCCCCAAAGTAGGCTTCTAGTTGTAAAGAAAGAGAAACACAAAGTAAAAACACTTTTCTGAAACTAAGTAGCTGAGTTTCAATGATTTAGACAACGATATGCAATTATATGTTCTCTTGACTATAATCCACTTGAAATATGATTATTATTTTTGCAGTTTTCTCAGTTCATTTGAGTGATATTCAAGTATAAGGTGCTGGCTACCTTTCCAAGATAGGCACAGTAGCTGCCTGGTTAGGGTAGGACTTTCCAGTAAAGTGGCATTAGAGCTAGATGCTGGATAATGAAGCCAGCCATGCAAAGGTCTGGATCCAGTTGCTTCCAGCTGGAGGGAACTTAGCCCTTTGGTGGGGTGGAGTTTCCTCCCACAAGGGTCTAGAGAAGGACTGGAGGTTTGTAAGCAAAGGGAAGATGTACAGGAGACCAGGTTGCAAAGGGACTAGATAAAAGCCAGTGAACAAAGTCTGGATTTTATCCTGAGAGTCAAGGGAGGTCATAGGCAGATAAAATACTCTATTTAAGAGATCCAGAAGATGGAGTATATTACTTAGGGCCCCTTCAGGAGGCAGGAATACTCAGTAGGCATGTCATCACGTGTAGTGCGGGTGACAGTCTGATTTACTATAATGCCACTGCACACCACACGTAACTAGCATCCCACCTTCCACCGGCAAGAGGCTCAATTCCACATTCAAATGCAAGGACATTTCCAAACCAACCCACGACTTTGTCTTGGATGGTCTATTTTTTTTTTGTAAACAATATCTTTAGATGTGAGAAGAGATAGAAATCATACCAGCAATTTTAATGGAAAAACACTATAATCAGTGGTTAACAGTATATATAGCTCACTAGGCAAGTGAAGGGGGAAAAAGAATTCTAGGGTAATAATTGCAAGAAGCAGCTAATCTGATAGGACTGGGGAACAAAGGCAAGAACTCAGACTAAAAAGCCTGAAGGGGGCACAGTGTTGAGCTGAAATTCAGAACACTTGAGAATAAGTATTGCCTGGCGTGTGCTGGATGCCAGACCTCTGAGGATGCAAGGCCAGGTCGCTGCCGTGGCTGTCTGTAAGAGGGTTCGACGAGGCTGCTTCTGTGAGCTGAAGAGACTGCAGACTGGCTTCAGCTGTTCCTACACCGTGATGGTGAAGAAACCTGGATGAGGTGATCATCACAAGACAGGAAACAGAAAGAAAGGGGCAGGTCTATTCTTCTCTCGCCTGCAAAAATGTGGTTCGCACGCTCAAAGTCTCATCATCATAAAGCAGAGCAAAGAAGGTGCCAAAAGATAGAAATTTTTAGTAACTCCTAAGGACTATAATACAGGAAAAATCAGTGCAGCAGATGAGAGGTAGTCAGCATGGTTCTTCACTCCCTAAGCTGAGTGCCTACACATCACATGGCCAATTAATAGATTACTCTCCATGCACAGGGGTGTCCAACCCGCGGCCCACAGGCCACATGCAGCCCGCGATGGCTATGAGTGTGGCCCAACACAAAATCATAAATTTATTTAGATCCCCTATTTTTTGCTCGTTTTTGTTACTGTGTGTGTATTTAATGTGTGGTCCAAGACAACTCTTCTTCCAGTGTGGCCCAGAGATGCCAGAAGGTTGGACACCACTGACGTAAAGCTTCCCCCAAAGGCTTCAGAGTTCCTGACCGACCAGCCCCTGCAATGCAGTTGATTCTAAAAGGCATACGTGCCTTGGAAGCCAGGTCATCCAGACAGAGGGCTTCGGTGGCGGCAGGCCTCAGAATGGCCCTAGGACCAGCCAAGGAAGGGCCTTTCTCCCTCTCACAGTTTTTATTCTCTCTGATCAACAGTTTAACTGATTAGACATATAGCACTGATTGCTAATTAGAAAACACTTGACTGAGTCTCAGGTGGTCTTTTTAGGTAATTAACACCTGACTCCTCTTTGGAGAAGATTTGGTAATCTGCTTCTTTCAGGAGGCCTGAGAGCTGCTGGGAATTTCAGTCATGACCAACCTAATTTTCATGCTCACGGGTGTGTGTATTGTAATTAGCACAGCCTGCTCTGTCTTTGGTCTGCATTTAATATCATCACACGTGGATATGACTACAGGAGTCCTTGCTATTCGGAGCCTAAATTGACTTTATCTTGAGGGGTCCAGAGATTCAAGTACAAAAGCGTCTTAAGAAGCTGCTCAGAAGTTCCTGGGGTGTTATAAAGCACACTGCACTTACAAACAAGTTCACATGGAGGGCTCTCTAGGAGGGAAGCAGGAAAAGGAGGAAGCAAAGAGAGATTCAGTCCTTACTCTTTATCAGAACATAAAACAACTTTTAAAAATGAAACTCTGAGACAAGCAATGGTTTCTAAAAGAAAAAGCAAAAGTTAGGTTATTCCTAAAATTATGCAGACAAGAAGTGTAGATCCAGAAATTCAAGTCTAACTGGCCAAAAACACTGGCACGCTTTCCACCACATCATGCCACCTCTTTGTTTTAAAAATAAAATATACCTTTTCATTTGGTCTTCACAAAAATCCTGGGACGTAGTCAAAGAAGAGAGTATTATCATCATTTAGAGATTTAAAGAAACTGAAATGTGCAGGTTATGAGCAGAGCAGAGACTAAGTGGTAAAACGAAACTTTTGTCTAGAACCCCTGTGGCATGCGTTTTCCTTCATTAAGCTGCTAAAGGTGAAGAGCATTCATCACCATCAAAGACAGCATTACATCAACAGTTACAATGCACCAAGAGCTCACAGGCAAAGTGTTATTAAATACACTTTCCCTTGAGCCTCATTTCACCTTCACTACAGCCGCATATAAGGTTGCTTGGTTACAAGGTACATAAACCCCTCAAGAAAACTGGTTGAATGTGACAGTGTGGAACTGGAACAGAAAGCCCTTGAAGTAGATCATCTTATCCTTGGAATAGATAACCATAAAACAGTGGTAAGGAGCAAAGTCTGGCACAGACGCAGCTGAGTTTGGATTGCAGCGTGGGCACTTACTAAGTATATAACAACCCGGGGCAAATTGTTTCACCAGCCTGATCTTTCTTTCCTTGTTTTTAAAGTGAGGACATTATAAAACACGAGAGCTTTGTTTTGATAGATACATGGCTAAAGCTAAGATCTGTTTCCTGAGATCTTCTTCACTATATGGTTTCAGGTTAAAGCTGCCAAAAGATGAACTTGCTTGGCATTAGGAAGGTGGAGGGAAACAGAAGCCAAACTTTTCAGAAGGTCACCACGATCAGCCCTGGTGATGGGTGAGTGTGGAAATCCCGGGCAGTTTCAGCCTGCTCTCTCCATCCTTCATTCCACATCCAACTCGTTTTACTAGCTGCTAGCCCCGATGGCCAGCAAGCGTATCTTTATAAAAAATTGCCCAGCTGATTACCAAAGATGTTGGATAATTTTATTTTATGGTCACACCAGTAACACATGAACGTTCCAGTTGCTCCCATCATTGCCAGGATCTGTCATTGTTTGTCTTTAGCTGTTCTGCTTGGTGTCTAATGGCATTTTATTTTGTTTTTAATTTTTGCTTCCCTGATGACTAATGATGCTGAGCACATTTTTATTTTCTCAAAGGCTTTTTATCCATCTTCCTTTGTAAAATAATTGTTTAAGTATTCTGACCATTTTATTGTGTCGTTCGGCTTTATTATAGAACTATAGGAGTTTATATATTCTGAATACATGTGATTTGTCAGACATGTATTGTGAATATTTCCTCCCAGTCAGCGGCTCACTTATTCATTTTATTAATGTATTTTAATGAGCATACATTTTTTTATTTTGATAAAATGAATTTTATCAACCTTTTCTTTTACGATGGGTCCTGTTTATATACATATATTTGGGTCCTGTTTAAAAATCTTTGCTTATCCCCAAAGTCACAAAAATTTCCTCCTATGTTTTCTAGGTATGAGTTGAGTTCTCCTTCTTTGAAAACATAGCCAATTGTCCCAGCACCATTTTTTGGGGGGGATACTTTACTTTCCCTTCTGATGTGCTTCGAGGCCTTGGTCAAAGAACAGTGGTCTCTTTCTGGTCAGAGTGGTGGGGCTGGTTCTGGGCTCTCCCTTCTGTCCCGGTGCTCTGTCTGCACACAACCACCATGCCATCTTAAGTGGCTGTCTTAAATATTCTGTCTGGACACAGTATGAGTGCTTCACCTTTTGATTATTTTGTTTAAGATTATTTTGACTATACTAAGACCTTTGCATTTTCACATAAATTTTGGAATAAGCTTGCAAACTTTTATAATAAGTAAAATCCGCAGAGAATTTTATTGGAATTACGCTGAATCAGAGATTAATTTGGGGTAATTTATGGTCACTTAAGTTCAAAAATCACTATAAAGTATTTTATTGTTGTTGTTATACATTAGAAACCTTTTTTATTGTTATCCTATTATAGTTGTCCCAGTACTTCCCCTCTGCCCCCCTCCACCCAGCCCACTCCCTGCCCCCACAGGCCATCCACACACCATTGTCCATGTCCATGAGTCATTCATACATGTTCTTTGATTAGTCCCTTCCCCTTCCTTCCACAAGTTTTAATCTCAGCCTCCTCACTTACGTTTTGCTCATTATTTCTAATGTATTTATTTTGGGGGCATGCCCGTTAATGTATTGTTGCACATAATTACACAGTCTTCCTACTTTTGTCATTTTGCTGATGCACTAGCTTTCTGGTTGGTTGATGCACTGTTTTTATTAAGTGCTCTACCTTTAGCACATTTTTCTTGCCTATATTTTTTAATTCATATTTTTATCTCTTCCACTTAAAAAAGTCCCTTTAACATTTCTTTTAATACTTATTTGGTGGTAATAACCCCCTTTACCTTCTTCTTGTCTAGGAAGCTCTTTGTCTCTTTGATTCTAAATGGTGGCCTTGCTGGGTAGAATAATCTCCGTTTTGAGTCCTTGCTTTACATCACTGGGAATTTTTCTTGCTAGTCCCTTCTGGCCTGCAAAGTTTCTGTGGGGAAATCAGCTGACAGTCTTATCTGAGCTCCCTAGTATGTCACTAACTGCTTTTCCTTTGCCATTTTGAAGAATCTCTCTTTGTCTTTGAAGTTTGGAATTTTACTTATGATGTGTCTTGGTGTGGGCCTCTTTGGGTTCATCTTGTTTGGGACTCTGCATTTTCTGGTCTAATATGTCTATTTCCTTTGCCATTTAGGGAAATTTTCAGTCATTATTTCTTCAAATAGGTCTTCAATCCCTTGCTCACTCTCTTCATCTGCTACCCCTATGATGTGGATATTGGTGTGCTTCATGTTGTCCCAGAGGTCCCTTAAACTGTTCTTATTACTAAAGTGTTTTTTCAATTACTGTTGACATACAATATTATATTTAGTTTCAGGTGTACAATAGAGTCATTAGAATTTATATAATTCACAAAATAATCATCCCAATAAAATAAATACCCACTTTGTAAATTCTTTTTTCTGTTCCAGTTGGGTGTTTTCCACTGCCTTCTCTTCCAGATTGTTGATTCAGTTCTCTGCTCCATATAATCTGCTGTTGATTTCCTCTAATAAACTATTCTTTTCAGCTACTGTATTCTCATTTCTGATTGTTCTTTTTTTATGGTTTCTTTGTCTTTGTTGAGAGTCTCATGGAGTTCATCTATTCTTCCCTAAGTTAATTGAGCATCCCTTTAATCATTGTTTTGAACTCCATCTCTGGCAGCTTGCTTATCTCCATTTCATTTAGTTCTTTTTTCTGGAGTTTTGCTCTGTTCTTTCATTTGGGCCGTGCTTCTTTTTCTCCTCATTTTTGATTGACTCCCTGTGTTTGTTTCTATGCATTAGATAGGTCTACATCTCCCAGTCTTGGCAGAGTAGCCTTATGTAGTCAGTGTCCTATGGGACCCAGTGGTACAATCTTGCTGTTCACCTGAGTCAGTTGCTCCAGGGGTGTCCCTTGTGTGGGTTGTGTGTGCCCTCTTACAATAGTTTAGCCTTGAATCCTGTTGGCATCTCAGTGTGTAGGATTGACCCCTAGGGCTACTGGCTGAGACAGCTGACTGTGACTACAGCAGACAAGCTATTGTGCAGGGCCTGACCCCATGGAGAAAGAGTCACTTTAGCAGGTCTCCAGTGCCAACCTCTTCTGCCCTTCATGTATGGCATTGGAAAAGATGGTTGGGTGGTGCTCCAGTATAATCTGAAGCCAGCCACTGGTTGTATTGGTTTTGAAGGCTCTTAGCAGGATCTCTGGTGCAGGTCAAGGTTAGCCACTATTTGTGCACAGCTTGGGGTCACCTGATGGAAGATACAACATGATTATAGTTGGCTGCTGCTTACACTAGACTTGGAGATGCTTTGGAGAAGATATGCCATGAACCAAGGCTGGCTGCCACTAGGGACTGTTTTGGGACATTTTTGTGGGTATCACAATGTGAGCTGAGGCTAGCCTCTCCTTGTGCTGGGCTTGTGGCCTTTCAACTGAAGCATTGTTTCAAGCTGACACTGAGTTCATCTATTCTTATGTCAGGTTTGGGGTCACCTGATGGAAGATACATGCAAATTGAGACCAGTCTCCTCTTGTGCCAGGTTTGGCACCACTTAGCAAAAGATACAGGGCATGCCAAAGCCAACCACTGCTTGTTTGGATTTTTGGGCCTTTGAGAGATGTTAGAAAAGTCTGAAGCATGAGCTGAGGCAGGCCTCTTGTGTGGAAAAGACTCTGGAAGTGGCTTGGGCTCGGCACATTAATTGGGCAGGGAGGTGTCTGGGAATCACCATGGCAGGGTAAATGATGTTAGCCACATTAATGAAGGACAAAGATTTTATTCCCAACTGTGTGGGCCTACTGGTTGGGGGTGCGGGGGGCAACAAGCTCAACAAAGGAAACAGTGGCGGCTGCCACAGCTTTTGTCCCCAGAGAGAGCTGCACTGCATCCCTTACTCTGAAGCTGGTCAATTCAGTTCTATCCCATATGTCCCTGGTGCTTATTGAGCTGCTGCCCCAGGGCTGGAGCCCAGAGCAAGTGAATCTGTGAGTGACAGAGTCCATGTGCAGGCCCCTCAAGAAGAACACCTGAGATTCCAGAAGCCCTCTGTCCCACTCAGACATAATCCCTGCTGCTTCTCACAGCCAGATGTTATGGGGACTCCTCTTTCCATTATTGGTGCCCCAGGCTGGGAAGCCCAGCACAGGGCTGGGGCCTTGCTCTTCAGGGGTACCCTCTGCATCCATGATATCCCCCAATCCTTAATCACCACCATGGGTAGGGACTTGCATGTTCTACATCTCTATCCCCTCCTACCAGTCTCAACTTTGTTCCTTCTTTATATCCTTAGCTGTAGAACTTCTGTTCAGTTAGTCTTCAGGTGGTTCTCAGTGGTGGCTGTTCTATAATTTAGTTGTAACTTTCATGTAATCATGGGAGAGTAAAGCACAGCATTTACCTACTCTGCCATCTTGACTGGAAGTCCTCTGAATTTTATTTTCAAAGTCTATTCTGCATTTACTGAGATGACCATATGCTTGTTTTCTCATTTTTTTTCTTTTAAAATAGTAAATTCCACAGAGAGTTTTTCAAATGCAAAAATTAATCTCGCATTCTTGGAATAAAGCTACTTAGTAATGATATATTTGCTGTTTTATATCCTGGAATTTCATATGTAATTTTTAAAGAATTTTTGTGTCTGTTTTAACTTTTTTAGAGAATACATACTGATTTTTTTATTTGCTCTTCTTTTCTAATATATTCACTTAAAGCTTAAATTTCCTAGTAAATTCTCTTTTATACTAAAACATCACATTTTCATTATTTTATAACTGTTTCTAAATATTGTATAATTTTCTCTTTGATTGTATTTGTCATCTATTGGTAACTTAGAAGTATTTTCCTTTAAATTTTAAACATTTAAAGATTTTTCTTTTTATCTTACTGTTATTGATTTCTAGTTTAATTCCACTGCAGTCAGGGCATATATTCTATGATTTCATCCTTAAAAATTTTTGAGCCATCATTTGTCATAACATTTAGTCTACCTTTATAATTATTAGTGATAACAATTAATACCTTAAGTTTGTAATGATAAATTTCAACAGTGATTTAGAGATGATTTCAGGATGCTGTGCTATTTATCAGGTTATTTAGTAGAAGACCAGTAAAAATTTACAATTATGGCTTATAAGAGGAGTGTTCCTACTATGAGCTGGAGCAGGTCTCTCAATCTCAGATAGTTCTTCATTGTGGGTGGCTGTCCTGTGCCTTGGCAGAATGCTTGGCTTCCAACCATTAGCTTCTGGTAGCCATCCTTTTGTCCTCAGTATGACAGCCAGAGGTGTCTCCAATACTGCCCAATGTCCTCTGAGGGGCAAAATCACCTCCATTTAAGAACCACTGAGATAGACAAAGCAACATGCTTTTATAAAACCAGTGTGCCTGTGTAGATTGCTATTTGTGTTATTGTAAAGTAGACTTGGTTTCACTGCAAAAGCATGGCTGCATGTCCAACCATAGTTACTGTTTCTGACTGAGGACATGGACAATAGTAATTGCCTAACAGGGCAAAGCAATACACAAATCAAAAATAAATTATAAATAAAAACATTTTTCTGTAATACAACAGCTCTAGAATTCGAGATAATGTAAGAACTCAAGGGGAATAGGCATCGATATTTAAATAAATGATATGAAATGTCGATATAAAAATAAATGATATAAAATGGATCCCCAGAGAAAGAGAGAGTAGACATAAGGTGAAATAAACATTAGAATAAGCCTAAATATGCAGTACTTTTCTTTACTTCAAATTTGCCTGAAGGATTTAGCATTCTCTAAACAAACCATTCATGGTAAGTTTATGAACACATGAAAGGCTCGCTTGCACTCGCATACTTTAGTTACAAGGTCTGTAGCAAGGTCATAATTATCATCTTGGTACTATGTCCTAAGCCCTCTTTCTGATGGTCTTGCATTAGAAAAGAGAAAATGTGATTTCTACTCCAAATATTGATTAGATGATATACAACATACAAAAATGCCCCAACAGCTGTGAAACTTCAGACAAATGCAGGGGATTCTCACATGTCATGGGTGGGAACCACGAGATGCATTCTATTCTGTTTTCTGTGCTCAGGCAGACATCCCAATTCAACGTGACCCTGCTTTACCACTGAGCCTAATGTGTCCCCAGAATCCTTTTCAACAGAAGAACCCTGATGTCACCACCAAAAGATAAGACTAAGAAACTCTTTGTCATCTTTGCACCCCTACATATGGTTTTTGTTTTTATATTATTATTCTTGTTGTTGTTGTTGTTGTTGTTATATTTTAGAGAGGGGGGAGGGAGTGAGAAATAAAGGCAGAGAAACGTCAATGTGAGAGAGAAACATCAATAGGCTGCTTTCTGTACATGCTCCTATTGGGTCTGAACCTGCAACCCTGCCATGTGCCCTGACCAGGAACTGAACTGTTGATCTTTTGGTTTGTGTTATGATGCTCAACCAACTGAGCATCAGGCAGCTGGGGCCCTACATGTGGTTTTTAGATTGTTGTCTTCATATTCTACTTCCACTCATTTATCCAATGATCTTCATGAGGAATAGAAGGTAAAGGGTCTCTATTTGCTCTTTAAAACAGCATGGATTCCCTGTTTGAAGCTACGTGGACCACCAGGTTTACAGGACAGGGTTTGGGAACCTTGTTCTGAACAGTGATACAGCAACTGCAGCTGGGAAATAAACTAGTTTCTGAATACAAATCCACTCTTCTTGTTAGAGACTGACGTATTTTCCCACATTCAAAAATAACACTCCTATTAATGTAAGTTGGGAATATCAAATTGTGGAAACACCTGCTTGTCTTGGCACAAGTAGATTGTGTGGTCCGATAACACTCAAAATCCTCCTGCTTGCACATAGAGTCAGGAGCAAAATGTATGCGGACTCAGAGCACCTCAAACAGGCAGAGAGAAGGT
Source organism: Glossophaga mutica (assembly GCA_039655065.1). Taxonomy (NCBI): domain Eukaryota; kingdom Metazoa; phylum Chordata; class Mammalia; order Chiroptera; family Phyllostomidae; genus Glossophaga; species Glossophaga mutica. Next base: position 31,264,024 of record CM077308.1, read on the forward strand.
GTTGGAGTGACTCAGAGATGAGGGTATGTATCTAGGTCGCTTCCCCTGACAGAATGCCAAGCACGTGAGAGGAAGGGGTGGGAGGAGAGCCATGATTAAAGAAGGCGGAGTAAGAACCCAAGTTTTGCTCCAAGTCAGCACAAACTCTTTATTCACCAATTATTTAAAAACTTCATTCCTGTATCTTGATATACCTTTTTATGGTTTTGCTATGGATCCTTTCCTTTTCTTCAAGAAATGCAAGCCCTAGAAAATAACTTACATTTTGTCATGAAAATGACAAATTGATAAGAGCCCCAGAATACTTTTTAGGGTTGTGGGGTGAAAAACCATTGTATATTATTCCAAAATAACTCCAGCAGCTAAGAGTTGAGGAAGTAATACCTAAATGGCCATGGAAATGAACGAGGAGAATTGTGAACTTTTTAATGGGGAGTTTTCAGCCTGAGCTCAAGTTATAAATAGGGGCAAATGTTCCACAGTGCTTCATTGCATTTCTCCAGTGCAATTTGTTTAGTGCTTCAAGATACAAGACAGCCATATATTTCACTCTCACGGCTAGTAGCCAATTTGCAAGAAAGCAAGTAATATAAAAATGGCTATTTACTCTGTAACAAGTGGTACAGTCCATTATCACTCTCCACTGATGCTGTTACAAGGATAGCAAATCAATAATCAGTTCTCATTCCCTAACTCAGTAAACCATCTGCTTTCATTATTGTAAACCATGCTCAGTTTGGATGCAACCTTTACTGCTATACTATAAGCTGATTCATTTGCAAAGACCACAGACATCACCATGAGAAAATTATTCTTTAATTACCTTTCTCCAAAATTTAAACAGTTAAGTGCTAGAGACTTTCTTTGCAATTGGAGAAACCAAAATTATGACATTATAAATGTATCTGCCAAGAGAAGGAGTTTGTCTAAATAGTCAGATTACGTAGCCCATCTCGCACAGCGTTTTCTGAGTTAAGATTGCTTAAGTAAATACTGCCTTTGCATGGGGAACATCTCCTAGACATGTCATCCCAGCCTGCAGGATGCTACTTCCAGAGCGGCCATTGAGATCCAATGCACACTGTCCTGAAAACTGAGATGGAAATTGATGGGTACACTGCAGGTAAAAAACATAATGGTCCCAAGCCCAAGTGTAGGAAATAATTTGTTTTACATAATTCACTTTAATTAATGATGCCAAGCCTCCATTCTGCCTGACCCAGAAAATGTCAACCAGTAACCTGCAAGCAGATTTACTAAAATTCTGTTTTCTTAGTCCATTCACAATTTGAGTCTTGTCACTCCTCTTCCCAAAGCCAATCTCCCCACTCTGTGCCAGAGTTCAGCGCTAAATTCTGAAGAAGCTAACACAAATGTGGGAGGAGGATCCCCACTCCAATCTTATCTATTGTCTTTATGCTAGCATCTTTTGGGGATGCTACTTGCTCCATCTTGTCTCAGGTATGTCTCCTGTCAGGCAGGCACAAACAAGGATGGAGATACAGTGGCACAGAAATGGGTCAACCTTGTGATTTCTTGTCAAGCTCCACATTCTGTGTCCGGTTCTCCTCTGGTCTGCGGGCTCCCTCTGTCAGCTAACTTCAGTCCCCTTTCCTTAGGCAGGGGAAGAATTGGCTACTGTTTTGTGACACTCTGGAATGAGAGCAGAGCAAACATTCATGCCACCATTACCATCCATTGCAGCCATCTCTGTTCTATTGTTTTCATGTTGGTGCGGCACAAGGGGCATCGGTGAGGCTTCTGGATTCATGTTCCAGACAGGACGAGGGAGGCACAGGTCTTTGCACTGAGGTTCACAAGGTTTCAGTAATTTGGAATATTTATTCTGTTACCTGCACTAACAATCCTTATGCAATCGTTAACCTTCTATTGGGTTAGCCAAAAAGTCCATTTAGTTTCTTCCATAAAATAAAAGACACAATTTTTATTTTCACCAATAACTTTATTGATGTGGATATTTTGAGTATGTTGGCTATCTCCCGTGATAGGCTTCTAGTGGGTAGAGGCCAGGGGTGCTGCTAAACATCTTCCAATGCATGAGACAGCCCCACAGCAAAAATTATTTGGCCAAAATATCAATAGTACTAAACTTCACAAACCACTTTTGACACATTCGACCAGTCACAGCACCTTCTCTATACGCTACACAATTTTTTTTTTTTTTTTTGCATTTCAGTTGCATTTTTACCTTTCTTAAAATAACAAAGCATAATACACAGGAAATGTTGCATATCTTCTTCCATCTTCAATATTAAAATGGCTGCACAAAAATTCACCAATTTTGGTAAGCTTTTTCAAAAATGCGGGCTGATGTGACAGCTGTTACAACACAATAGACTCCTGCCATGACACAGTGCAGTTTTAATTGGTTGCTTCTATGTGACATCTTGAACAAGGGGTAGTCCTACCTTATAGCCTTTGTTATACTCAACCAGCACCAAGTAATTGTTCTTTCAGCTTTGTCCCATACCAGATGGTAGCCATTTTAAAAGCAAGGCTGAATGTTTTTTTAAATATTTTATTTATTTATTTTTAGAGGGAGGGGAAGAGAGGGAGAGAAACATCGATGTGAGATAGAAGCACTGATTGGTTGCCTCTTGCACATGCCCCGACTGGGGACCAAACCCGCAACCCAGGCACATGCTCTGACCTTTTGACCTGCGGAACGATGCCCAACCAATTTGAGCCACACCAGTCAGGGCACAAGACTGTGTCTTTTCCTTTATTTATTTTTCAGAGGGATGAGATACAATCTTTATTTTAACATAAAACTGATATGCTGAAAAAATCATATATAAATATATAGTTTAGTGAATGATTATAGAATTAATACCTATAAAACCACTATCAGTCAAGGTTAGAATGATGGAAGCATGGTTTTACATGCTGCATTCATTCATTCTTGTTGATGTGTAGAATTTCGTTGTACGCAAACATACCAGGTGGTTTTTATCTGCACTAGTGTTTGGTACACCGTCAATGCATGTCTAGTTGGAGGGCGTTCTGAGCAATGCTGCTGTGTATATGTGTATACAGGTGTCCTGGTCCATATAAGCACAAGCTTCTCCAGGGTGCATGTCTAACACTGAAATTCCTGGGTCATACACTATACAGATCATTAACCCTAGAAGATAATGCCAAACAAAATTGTAAAAGTTCAGACTTCCAACAGTGCATGATTTTTCCATAGCCCTAAACATCTCTTAGTACTTGTCGGATTTTTAAATTTGCGTCAATCTGGTAGGGCTGTAGTTACCAGTCTGTGGCTTTCACCTGCAATTTTGTGAAAGCTGATGAGGCTGAGCTCCCTTTTGCATGCTCTTGGCCTGCCTTACTTTAGTCTTTGGTGGATCCCTATTCACATTAATTGCTAATTTTTCTTCTGGGTGTCTGTCTTTTTCTGAATGGATTATAAAATATCTTCACAAATTTTGAGCATAGACTGTGTTATGGATTATGCTTGTTGCAAACATCTCCTATCTCACTTGCCTTGTCACATTGTTATAGCATCTTATGATGAAGAAAAATTTCAGTGTTAATATGGCCAAGTGTATTCATTTTCTTCTCTGTGCTTAATACATTTACAGCTTGTCCTCAAGATTATGAAAATACTCTCCTATGCTCATATTGGATCTTTGATCTATCTGGAATTTGTTTTTCTTTATGATGCAAAGTAGTGAGTCAACTTTATGTTTTTCCATATGGACACCCAAGTCCTTCATCATTATGTATTGAACTGTCTGTCTCTTCCCTATTGTCAGCAATGCCACCTGGGTGAAGCCATCTATTTCTGGGCTTGCTATTTTCTCCTGTCGGTTTGCTTGTCAATATCACACTGTCTTAATTACCATTGCTTTATAATAAATAATGACATCTGGTAGAACCAGTCTTTTACCTTGTTATTTTTCTTCAGGTACGTCTAGACTAGGATTGCTCATTAAGTAGCTATAAAAATGTTAGCCTTATCTTGCCAATATACTTACACATTTGTTGGGGTTTTGATTGGGATAATACTGATTCCTTACACCAATGTGAGCATAACTTAAAAATATTGACTCTTTATATTTCTGAACATAGTATATTTCTCATTCGTATTTAATTTTTTCAGTAAAATTTTATTATTTTCACTTATAGAAATTTCACAACTTTTGTTAGGCATAGTACTAGATATTTCATAAATTTTGATGGTGCTGCCACTTGTATTTGGTAATTTTTTCTTTTTACCTATCTGTGGCTAGAATGTAGTGCTAAAATTTATTTTTTGCCCTGGCCAGGTGGTTCATTTGTTTGGACTATCGTGCTGCACGCAGAAAGATTGCAGGTTCAATTCGTGGTCAGGGCACATGCCTAGATTGTGGGTTCCATCCCCAGTCAGAGCATGAATGTGAGGCAAGCAATAAATGTTTCTCACTTATATCAATGTTTCTCTCTCTCTCCCCCTCTCCCCCTCCCCCCGCCCTCTCCTTGCCCTCCCCTTCCATCTCCCTCCTTCTCTTTTTCTAAAAATCAATAAACATATCCTCTGGTGAGGATTTTAAAATGTATTTTTCTACCTTGATTTTGAAACCAACAACTTTGTAAAACTTTCTTATTTAATAATTGAAACTATTTTTAATAATGTATCTGAATAATTTATAGCAATTTCTCTAATGTTTTGCTTCTTTTAATAATTCATCTATAGATTCTTTGAATTTTCCATGAACACAATTATATTGATTAAAATTATGATATTAATTTGATATATGTTCTTTTCCAACTTATTTTAAGTAACATTTTCTTCCTAGTTTAAGGCTAAGACCTCAGATATAAAGCTGAATAGAAGTGGTAACATTGTATATCATTGTCATGTTGCAGGTCCCAAAGGGAAAATTGTTAATGTTTCCCCATTTAAAAGTAATTTATTTGTACATACGCTTTGCCAGATCAATGAAATTCCCTTTTATTCTTCATTTGGCACTTTCTATTAATAAGAATGGATCTTGAATATTATCAAGAAATTTTCTGTCTTTATTGAGATGTCCTTTTTCCACTTTAATCTGTAAATATGATGAATTATACCAATTTTTTGCTATATTTAAATCGGTTTTCATTCTTGAGATATCTTGGATAGCATGTATTATTGCTTTCTGGACATAGTATTCTCATATTATGTTTAATATTTTTTTCAAAATGACAAAATATAAATCAGCTTTACAATGAATAGTATTGTCTTTAGGGAGCTTACTTTAGAAGTTATTAGGGAGAAAAATACATAAAGAAGTTAATGACACAATACATCACACCGTGGCATTGAGAATGAGACCGAATTTCCTTAGGTCATTAAATTCCAACAAAAGTACCATTTTCTTACCTCTTCCTAACTTACATTAAGGCCATGTGTAATGGGCTGCCATCCAAGGGAAAGGTGATCCTGTTTCTCTCCAGAATGCACATATCTTAGAAAATAGATGCTTGACTTTTACCATTTATGGGCACGCAATATCTTTGGTTTGATTGACAGAATGGGCTCCTCAGGCAAAATGCCCACCCGTCTTTTGCTGATTTGTTCTTACATTTTTCTCCAGTTCTTCCCCTGTTCTATTACATTTCCCAATATTCCTCTTCCCTTAGGATAGAAAGGAGGAACCAGTAGAAGACCAGAAGGTAGGAGGAAGGGAAAAGCCAGGGTGTCTCTCTTGTCCCTCTGCCTGAGCGATGTTGTCCACCCACAGAGCCTGTGCTTTTCCTGTGCGTCCCACTCTCCCCAGGCGAACTTGCTCCTTGGATGGCCCCTGTCTAACAGGGCGGACCTCACCGTGCTCTAGCTTCTTCTGGTTAGCCCTGGTTTATGGCCACTAGGACCTTACTCAGAAAGTCAATATTGAAACATTTTCCCCCATTTTTAACTTCCAAATTTGATTATTAAGTGATTCCCCCCCAGCTTACTGTATATTTGTCCCCTACATTGACATACAATACTCTTCAGAACCTGGCTCCTGCTTCCCTCTTCAGATGTCTTTATTCTTTTCTCCCACATCCTGTTTCACAATCCTATTCTTGCAGTATGGAACAAACTATAGATGCCACCATATCACTGTTTGCCAAAATAGTTTCTGGTGCTTGACTGGACCCATCCCATCTTCAGAAGTAAATTGCTCTCAATGAACAGCAATTCATACTGAGGGTAGTGGGGCCCTATCACCTGAAAGGGATATTCTTACTGAGATCAGTAGGCCGTTGTTTACTGCTTTGGAATACACAGCTCTTAACAAGCACGTGCCACTTGACTTGTTCTGCTGTAGCCTAAGACTCTTCTGTCTGTAGTTTTCTGAACAAAATCTTTGTTTAATTTGGAGGTGTCAGCCTCCTTCCTTGGTATCTTGGCCCCATCCCACTTTGGAGATCAGTTCTGGTACATCTCAGGAACTTTTTCCAATGGTCACTCCTCCATAAATTTTCTAATGTTGTTCTCGTCTCTTGTTATACTATTCACTGCAGTCTTCCCCTGAATATTTCCAACTCAGTTCAGTTCTCTTGGGACCTGCTCTGAGAACTTTTCCCCCAATGGGATGGGTTAGATGCTCCTCTTTTAGATTCCTTAACGTCTTATGTTCACCTCAGTCAGAAACCTTAGCACATTGCTTTTAAATTCGTAGTCTCTAACTGCTTATGCTTTTAAGCTCCCCAAGGACAAGGGCCAGCATCATTTCATTCTCTTCCTTCCTGGGTTGACAGTGTGTAACAGATACTTTTGGCTGAACACCAGGTCAAAACATGTGTTCCAAAGATTTTAGCCCCAGAGTTTCAATATACAATTTTTCCCTATAATCTAAATAATTTAAGCAATTGTTTTTATTGTCCTTTCCTTAAATTCTCTAATTGTATCTGAAAAGAATAATCGCAACATTTCATGCCTGCTTTTTGAATAGTATGTGAGTTGCTTCCTTTCCCTAAAAATGTTATGAGAATGTCTACACTTGATCTAATTCCATTCCTGGGAGAAACAGTTGTTTGCCGATTCTTTCTTTGCCTTATGACAATGAGTATCCGAATCTGGCTGGGGTAGGGAACGAATGACTCATCTGGTTCAGTCATTAGTTGGGAACTCTTTTATTTTCTAAGAAATTTCAAAAGATTTTATTTTATTTATTTTTAGAGAGAGGAGAAGGGAGGGAGAGAAAAATCAATGTGTGGTTGCCTCTCGAGTGCCCCCTACTGGGGAGCTGGCCCACAACTCAGGCACCTTTTGGTTTGCATGTCGGCACTCAATCCACAGAGCCACACCACCAGGGCTCATTGGGACCTCCTTTAAAAAGCAAGGCTTCATTCTGAACACCTGGGTTTTGTTTTTAACTATCCCCACGCACTATAGCTAGGTCTTGCGCACTCAGGGTAAATAGGGGAGGATCTGGCTTGATTGGGCAAATCCAACAGAGAGCACTTCACAGCACTCACGATCAGGAACACGTTGTGGAAATCAGGAGTGGATTTTCTGAAGCTGCAGAAACGGGGAATTTGAACCAATCTACTCAAAGCCTTCTCTGTAGTTTCAAAAGCTCTTTTTTTCCCTTTATTATTTGTAAAGTGTCGCCAAGTGCATTGTTTCCTTCGAAATTCCCTCCATTTCTTAACTCTGCAGAGGAATGGGCTACTCTGCATGTAGCTTTAAAGGTAAAATGTTTCTCCCCAGCAGGTTTTCTAAGGAAACAATACCCAGCTCTTCCAGCACCATAATATTCATCGGATCAAATGACTTCAAATTACCCCCCTGCTCTTTGCTGTGGGGTTTTTGGTCCTCCGGCCAGTAGGTAATCATTTCCAATCATTACCTCCTTGCTTGCAACCACTTATCTATAATACTCTCCTTTATCATCATGCCACTTCCCACACAGCCTGACAGCAGAATTCAAGTGCTGAGCAGTTGCAGGATTTACCTGGCTTGTTAGCAGTTTGTCATCCTTGTAGAATAGCTTTCCCCCTGAAAGCAACTTCAGATGTCGAAGTTACTCATTCATATCCTTGGAGGGGAAGAAAACAAATTGGATATGCTGTGTATTTTTTGGTGGCTCATCAGTATAGTGCAGATGAGCTGTACTATAGCTCAGATGTTTGGAACTCTGAAGAAGAGCACGACCCAATCCCTGACCAGTTATTTATGTGGTAGCCTAAGAGGATGAGGCAAGGGGGCATCAAAAGGGGTCAACATGAGAAAACGCCTCAAAGGCAATTCTCCTAATAGTAACTGTTACTCAGTGAAGCTCTCTAAAGTTTATGAACTCCCTAATGTATCTCTTAATCTAATAAAAACCCCGTTATGTGGTGGTGATGTCTTTTAAAAAGACAAACAAGGATGCTGCTATTTAGGCAAACAAGTAATTTGTTCACAGTCAACTCAGTAGTGACCCTGGGATTCAAACCCAGGTCTGTCTGGCTCCAGGACATGTGCTCTTTCCAATTTATCATTTGTCCTCTAGGTACACTTTGTCTTCATTCCTCTTCTGCTGGCCACTTTATTCGAATGTCTCACTCTGGCATCAGAATCATGTTCTCTGACCTCATCTTCATGCTCACAATCAGACACCTCTAAATAAACCGAATAAGATATCTGGCCAAATGTCAGAAAATAGTCAGATCTCAAATGCTGACGCCCACCCTCCTACAAACCTGCTGACTGTCCTGTGCGTAGGCTTCTGGATCTCTAGGAATGTTGGTCTGGCTCCAAATGTACTCTGACCCCTCAACCAGCCACGGCTCACACCCTGCTTCTTAGAGCTCCTTCGAAATAGCTCACGTGGTCTTTGTTCTAAACCTGAGCAAATGAACGTTCAGCCTAAGAAGGCTTTTTACGTGGAGTATTTTCTTTCTCCACATAATGCTGTGTCATTGTATCCTTTTATCTATAAGTGACAGCTCTTTCCTCTGAATGTAACTTTTTTCTGTATCTTGCTTTATTCATTTCTGTTTTCCCAGATAACACTGTGCAAAATATGTGTTCAATAAAATAAGTATTCAATACCTAGCATAAATAGAAGTTCATAAATGGTTGAAATAATAAGCATAAACCATAGGCAGCTGGTTTCTTACAATGAAGAGAGCTCTTTGAACCAAGATGTGTGCCTGGGCTTGGGGCATTGGGCATTCTCTGAACATCCACTGCTATTCCCACTGTCTTTTTGTTTTGGGCTCCAAAGCTCAAGCCAAATGCAGGGACTTGCTATATTAGCTTTTAAGCTACTGCATGCTACCTGTTAAACACACTTCTGCAATTATGCATTTTGTGGGCTGTTCACAAAAAGGCCAGTAGAATCTTTTTCATGGTATAAGGGTTCCTCAGCTTCACTCTTAAATTTCGTCTTTCTGACAATGTTATTTTTGTGTGTTTTTTCAGACAGTGGGTATCATTAGTAGTTTTACTAGTTGTGGAGTGAGAATGATTTCTGATGTTTTTCTAAGATTGCTATGTAAAGTGACTAGAAAGATAAATCTCCCTACCAAAAAGTAGTGTGATTGAACCATCTGGATCCAGACCAAAGAGGCAGGTGATGAAAAAGCGGCTGCCAGGACAGGACAGCAGGATGCATTTCATAGCTCACGGTGCAACCCTGCTCATAAGAACGAAGGAAGAGCCCTGGGTGCAGCAAAGCCGCTGCAGGGTGGGCGCAGACAGCTGAATGAAATACCCACCTCACCCAGAATGAGAAAGTGAGCATCAACAGCTGTTGAATCTCAACTTGCACGTGCCAGGCACACACTCTTTTTATTTATTGATTAATTTTAATCAGAGGCAGTGTAGCAAAGTCCAGCTGAGAATCACAGTAAAAATGGTAGTCCTGCAAGGAGCAGAGCGAATCTCAGACCCTGTGAAACCCTGTCCAAACCACTTAGCCCACCATAGAAGATCTGCTCTAATCTTACCCCTATGACCTTATCCTCGATGCCTACTCTTCTCAGCCTAGTTATTTCATTTCCCTGTCTTTCTTCTGGGAAAGGCGTCCTGTTCTAATCCTTCAAGACAACTTCACAATTTCCTCTTTAAATCTTTCTTGGTTACTCCACATTGTTGTTTTAGCCGTAGAATCACAGAACCTCTATTCACAGCTGTGTGTTATAAGTCAAGGTCATGACCTCATTTCCTCATCAATAAAATGTGGATTGTTATCCTCCAACTTTCAGGAGAAGTTTAGGTATAAAATGAGGCAAGACTTGTATAATGCTTAGTATGGTATTTTTCAGGTAGTAAATTAATTCTCTATTGGTCCTCTTGTCTCGTCTACAAATATATAAAATTTGGGTGAGTTGCCCATTAAACATTGATTTGATAATTAATTGAAGTGGATTTGTTAGCTCAGTCTACTTCCTGAGCACAAAATGCCCACATTTCTTCAAAATACCCAGAGATGGATTCTTTCAAACTGGCTTTGAATAAAATGAAAAGAAGAATTTGTGATAAACTATTTTGATTGTAATTTAATAAACTTCACTGAATAATCAAGAGATATGATACAGTGCCATCAGGTGTTCTAGAGAGATTTTTTGTCCTGATTGGCAAAGGGAGATATTTGCAATACATACTCATGTACAAGGCTTAAAGAGCAGTAGTCCCAGGTGTTCATCTGGAATACTGTCAAGTATAAGGGGGCAACCTAAAATTAACTTTCACAAGAGAATTAATGAAGCTATTAGAGTCACTGAGGAGGCTGGGACCCATCCACATGGCCTCTTAGTGAAAGACTCAACAATAAATGCTGGAAGGAGCAGGTCTTTATTTACAACATTCCAACCTTGGGAGAGCTTAGAGCACCTCAGCTCAGAGCCTGCCTTTCCCACAAGACACAGCACTTCCCATGCTATCCACCAGGCTATGAGTCAAACATCCCCAAATGTTTCCCATGTTCTTCTCTGTGCAGGATCTGGAATATGTTGCCATCAGCCCCTGCGTGATAGTCTAGGAAAGCATGTGCTGTGTTACCCTGGATCATGGTGAAACTCAGGAAAGGCACGAGTCTTAAAAGTCCAGGTAAAAATCCAGGTGCAGCAGCACAGGATCTTGTAAGGAAGTCCTTTGCAGCTCCGGAGTCAGCTAGAGCGGGCACGATCACAGCAGCAGCATCTCCTTTCTTATTAGTCCAGGCCACACAGCCTCCTTCCTCACTACAAACGACATAGCTGCTTGCTTACTTCTCCCTCCTCACTGCTTATTGCTCTCCCTCAAACTGCATGGCAAGAACCCCTACTTACGGACAGCGTGTCTCTTCCCTCGCTACTACTCCCCTTCATGGCCGAGAGCAGGAATGGCTGTAGCACCTGGTTTAAATCCCTGTGCCTCTTCTGTAACCCCATTTCCGACTCCTCCCACAACGGTCTACATCTGTCTGTCCTCTGTATCCTGTATCTTCGGCCTTTCTCTGCTGGCTGCCATTGTTAGTCTGGGCAGGCACCGCCCTGGGAAGTGGGGAACTGCCTCCAAGCTCTCCCACAGGTGCAGCTGTAAAGTCACACCTGTCTCCCTCACCTTGGGCATGGCAGGCTCAGCTATTTAACGTTAGGAAGAAGCTGGCCCAGTTGCCAAAGAAATGCACAATCTCTCAATCCCCAAGCCAAGGCTGTGGAGGCTTTTTTTCCTCCGTTGTTTGGGGTGGGGGCGCTCTAGCTCAGCACCCCATTTCATTAGGATCAGCTTGAAATTCTGGATAAATATCTAATGGATTATGTTTGTTGTTGCATGGTCAGAGGTCTTACTTAAAAAGAGAAAAAAAGCATTAGCTCAACTTTCTATTTCTGAATTTTTGCCGAGTAGGTGATGAACTGGGAATGGTCACCAAGCACTGTTGACTAAAGTGTCTGACGTGGAAATGAAGTAGCAACCATCTCGTTACCTCCTTTTTAATTTTTATAATTGCCCCCATAACTCCATCCAGGGTTTTCACTCTTCAAGATACTAAATTTAAGATTCTCTAGAAAGCAGTTCTAGAATATAGACATTCTAGTCTGTGGGTCTTTTTAAAAATTTTGATGGAAGGGCATCTTCTCTGTATGGGAGTGAGAATTACATAAGAATTATATTCACTCTAGTGCACAAAAAAGAGGAGTATTGCAACTCAATACATAAAGGGGTTAAATCAAGATTATTTTTAGCTTTCCTAAAAAAAAATCAGTGCATAGTAAAGCAAATCACCATTTGCTATAATCAATACCCTAGAATAGTCCTGGAATCTGTGATTGTTATCTGATTTGGTAAAAGTGTCTTGGAGAGTGCAATTAAGTTAATGATCTTACAGTGAGGTTATCCTGAATTATTGGGTGAACCCTAAATCCTAAAACAATGACAAGTGTCCCCATAGGAGACACACAAAATGGAGACACACGAATAAAAGGCGAAGGCAATGTGACCACATTGGCAATGATTAGAGTGTTATGGCCACAAAACCAAAGACCAAGTAGAGCCATCGGAAGCTGGGGAGGCCAGGGAGACGTCTCCCCTAGAGTCTGCAGAGGGAGGATGGCCCTGTGTATGCAATACCTTGCATCAGACTTTTGGCCTCCAGAACTGCCAGGAAACAAATTTCTGTGATTTTAAGACACCAGGTCTGTGATAATTTGTTACAGCAGCCACAGGAGACTAATGCATAAGGCTACTTTTACTTCTGGTACTCTTCAATAAAATATGCAGTCCTTTTTTACTCCCTTCAATTATAAAAGTTTTCAAGTCTGCCTTACTTTTCTTTACCCTCGGCATTTTTCTTCTCTGCTGATTAACAAAGGAATGACAAACATTCCTTTCTCAGATGCACTGCAACTGCCAAGACGCTCTGCCAAGTTAATGAGAAGATACTGTGTTTCCGTTCCGCAGCTCTGCAGCTGCCACTCCAAGCTCCTGCCAGCAGGTCTCCTGCTTTCTGTTGCCTTATCCTCCCTGGCCCTCGCTGGTCTGCTACATTTCACCTGGTTGTGAATCAGAGTGAGGTTGGAACAGAAGAGGTCCTGGGTCCGGCTGTCTCATTCTCCCACCAGTTTTCCACATCACATTTAATCATCATTAGTACACTTGTGGGACTTAATCCATATCTGTTGCCTGGCAATGAGCAGTTTTGATAAAGAATAAGACATTACTTTCTTAAGCCTTCTGAGTGAGTACTTCCTAAGAATACATCATTTGTTTCAGAAATGGAAATAATTACAGTGACTGACGATACCTTCTAAAAGTTAGATAGGATGCTGATGTTTCTCTCACTCTTCTACCAGGCAAGGGTTCCAGTTCCAGAAGAATTGAACTGATCAATAGGAGTATTGACATACACAGATTACAGAAACAGACTCAGAACATACTGAGGAAAGTCTGGGGTTTAGGCACCATTAAATTTCATTAGATTAAAGTGAATGATAAGAGGGTTTGCTGATCTATAAACTTCCAAGGAGTATTAGGTAACACCTGCAGTTTCCAGTGGCTCTAGACCAGAGGTCTGTGACAAACTGATTGTGTGGGCCGTGCCAGTTTACAGCCGTATCTAGTACACCCTGAATGTATTTGTTTAAACTTGGGAGTGGAGTGTAAGACTCATAGTATCGCACATTAAAATCCAAATTTGAGCCCTGGCTGGTGTGGCTCTCAGTGGATCTCGCCAGCCTGCAATCTGGTTCGGTTTCTGGTCAGGGCACACGCCTGGGTTGTGGGCTGCCTCCCTGGTTGGGAGCCTGCGAGAAGCCACCGGATTGTATCTCTTGCACATCAATGTTTCTCTCTCCCTTCTCCAATTTCTAAAAATAAATAAAATCTTTAAAAAATTAAAAAGTCCAAATTTGTGACTTCTCCTGTGAAACGGAAAAGCCTGGGAATACCAGCCCACATTTTCAGCTGGCAGCAGCTGTGGGCCCGCAGTCCACCGAGACCTCGGAGACCTCGGAGACGCACTCTGTTATGTCACCGCGACCTCAGGGCCCCGCCCTCTCCCTCCGTGTGCTGCTCCACCTGACGCTGTCCTTTTTGACATTTGATATTTTAAAATCTGTTTAAAACTTCTTTAAGTCTGATTTCTAGTTTAGGGACTCATTCCTTTCATGTCATTTTCAGATTTTGTATGTGAAATTATCTTAGAAAATTTCTTCTCCGCAGTGCCTGGTCCACAACAGAATTACCTCAGGTCCATACCTGTGACTGAAGGCAATACTTCACTATTTTTAAACATCACAGCATGTAGTGACCCCCAAATTTTTGGTCTGTCTTCTTTACACTGTTGTCAAGTCCCCCAAGTTAAGTTAGTGTTTGATGTTTTTGATCAAAAGAATATATATTTTATTTTGCATTTAAAAGAAGCTTTCCCCCTTCCCACTTTTACCTGCATTTGGTTCTTTACATCTTTTGTCTTTTTAAAATTAAAGTATTTCTGGTATGCAATATTATATTAGTTTCAGGTAAACGGCATACTAATTGGACATTTTCATAGCTTACCATGTGATCACCAAACTAAGTCCAGTAACAGTCTGTCACTATGCAAAGTTATCCCACTATCATTGAATATATTCTCCTGTATCTTTGTCATCCACTCCTCCAACGCCCACCCTTTTGGCAACCATCAGTTGGTTCCTTGTTTCTCTGAGTCTGTTTTTGTTTTGTTTGTTCTGATTTTTTAAACTCCACATATAAGTGAAATCATGTGGTATTTGTCTTTGACTTATTGCACTGAGTATGATATACTCCCGGTCCATCCATGCTGTTGCAAATGGCAGGATTTCATTCTTTTTTTTTCTTTATTGCTGAGTAATATTTAATTGTATGTGTGAGTATGCATGTATACACACATACAATTAAATATACATATCACATTGTTTTAAAGTCTCTTTTGTCTGATATGAGTATTGCTATCCCAGCATTCTTATCGTTTCTAATTGCATGAAATATCTTTTTCCATCCCTTCCCTTTCAGACTACGTGAGTGTGTGCATGTCTTTCGATCTAAAGTAAATCTCTATAGGTAACATACAGACGGGTCTTTATTAAGCCACTCTGTGTCTTCTGATTGGAGCATTTCACCCATTTATGTTTAAAAAATTATTGATAGGTATAAGCTTATTGCTATTGTATTCATTGTTTTTTGTCTATTTTTGTAGTTCTCTTTTGTTCCCTTTCTTGTCTCTTGGCCATTTTTCTTTTGATTTGCTGGTGTTCTTCAGTTTTGTTTGGGTTCTTTTGTCTTTATTTTCTGTGTACTTTTTTTGTTTGTATCTTTGAATTCTTTATTAGGCAAATTACATACCTCCATTTCATTGGAGTTTTTCTCCAGGGCTTTTCTTGTTCCTTCACTTGGAACATATTCTTCTATTTCCCCATTTTGTTTGACTTTTTGTATTTGTCCTTATGAGTTAGATGAAACAGCTGTCTCTCCCAATCTTAAAAATAACGGGTCTTGTGTAGAAGTGGACTCCGTGGAGACAGTGTCACGAGTGGGTTTGCCCTGGCTGGAGTCAGGGCAGGGGTGGGTGGTACTTTGTGTGCGGCCTGCCAGGAGGACTGGGTGCTGGGTGGGGCTTCCTGGCGTGCATGCGTGCACATTAGCTCCCTGCTGTTCTGGCTGTGCACAGTCAGAATGGAATGGGGTGCGGGGAGCTGATGTCTGCTCGCTTCCTTCCCTTCTGATCGGGTGGGGCAGCCCTCTGTGCCTGTGCACTGCACCCTGGTGCCCCCTTCCTGTTCCTGCTGGAGCTAGGTCTGCAGATGGAAGCCCTGAAGGTTGGCCAGAGCACCCAAATAGAGCTCCCACCCCAGTCCATGTGCAGGGGTAAAGTAAACAATCACACTCACTGATCCCCTCAGCTCCTGAGTGCTTTCACTGTGCCCCGAACCTTCTCTGTGTGGTCTTTTTGTTGATGTTGTGCTCTAAGTTAGGTGTGTATTCGATGTGTTCTTTGGAAGGAGCAACCTCAGCATTCTCTGTCACGATCTTGGAACTGCCTCTGGCTCTTTGTTTTGTTGAACCAGTAGTGTTAAAATACTAAACTGTGTAAGCGACCCTTTTACAGTGGAAAAGTTTTGCCTTGGCCGGGTGGCTCAGATGATTAAATGTTGCCCCACACACCAAAACGTTGTGGGTTCGATCCCCAGTCAGTGCGCATGAGAAAGGCAATAGATTGATGTTTCCTTCTTACATCAATGTCTCTCTCTCTTTCCCTTCCTTTCCCTCTAAAAAAAAATCAATAAACATATCCTCAGTTGAGGTTTTAAAAGATAAAGTTGATAATTTTTTATCATGCGATGTCTCATGTGAATCATTCTTTGTTTTAAGAAGGCAAGATGGTAATATTTTTGGTTTTGTGAGCCCCATGGCCTGTTGAGACTGTGCAGTTCTACAATTCTACCTCTTCCGCAGGACAGGGCATGCAAATAGATGGGCACCCTGTTCCATGAAACAGGCAGAAGGCCGGGTTAGATGAAAAGAACCAGCGTTTGCCAACTGCTGGCCTACATAATCACAGATTATACTAGTAAATATCTTTGTTTTTCCAGTAAATATTGAAAGGTATTTTATTTTAAGTGGAGGTATCATAAATATTTCTTCAGTTCACAAATTTATGTTTAATGTGTTTAGTTAATGTGTAGAACTTTCAACAAGATTACATTTAAAGACTTAAAATAAAATGGAGATGTGTTCCAATTTACCAAACTAAACTGCTGTTATCAAATGTAATATTTAATATGCTTTGATCATAATTTAACATAGGAAATTGATTTCACGTAGTGAACTCCGTCTTCACAAAAATATTGAGTATTACCTTTATTGGACAAATATCAATGAATAATGGTGATCTGAGTTTGTAATTTTTTATTAATAATTCTAATATTTGGGATTTAAAATATTATTTTTAGCATAACTGACTTAACAAGTAGTTCTTTCTTGATATTAGGAGAGAAAACAAAATTTCACGAACCAATTCGACTCAGAATAGTGTCGAATTCGGGGCTCTTAGGCATTCCAAACCACTAAGGTGCATTTACTTGAAACTAAAACCTAAGTTTGAATCCTCAGCTCAGATAAAAAGTCATTTGCACATTTTATTCATTTTGTATAACTCAATAATTGCCTATTTTAAAGGTATGATAATGGCTCAAATTAAAACACTCATCGTTATGAAATAACTACTGAGCATATAAATAACTTTCTTTTTTAAATTAAATGTGTTGGGGGAGCACTGGTTAATAACATTATACAAACTTCAGGTGTACAGCTTTACAATACAACATCCGTATGCTCCACTGTGCGCTCACCACCCACAGGCCAGTGTCTTCCCATCACTAGGTATTTGACCCCCTTTAACCTCTTCGTCCCCCCCACATCCTTCTGTAGTAACTATCATTCTATTGTCTGCATCTATAAATTTATTTGCTCATTTGTTACCTTTTTTTATCCTACGTATGGCTGAAATCATATGGTTTTTGTCCATTTATATCTAACTTATTTCACTTAGCATAATACTCTCAAGATCCATCCACATTGTTGCAAATGACAGAATTTCATTTTTTTTTTAATGGCTGAGTAGAATTTCATTCTACTTTTTCTTTATTCATTTTTCTGTTAAAGGACACTTAGGTTGTTTCCATCTTGGCTATTGTGAACAATGCTGCAATTAGCATAGGAGTTCATATGTCTTTACAAGTAACAGTTTTCAAAATTTGGGGATAAATACCCAGAAGAGGGATTGCTGGGTCATATGGTAACTCTAGTCTTAATTTTGGAGGGAAACTGTACTGTTTTCCATAGTGGCTGCACAAATTTACATTCCCACCAACAGTGTGCAAGGGTTCCCTTATCTCCACATCCTCTTTAACACTTATTATTTTTGTCTCATTGATAATAGCCATTCTTACAGGTGGTTTTGATTTGCATTTGCCTTATAACTAGTGATTTTGAGCATCTTTTCATATATCTGTTGTCATGTGTATGTCTTCTTGGGAGAAGTCTCTGTTCAGGTCTTCTGCCCATTTTTTAATCAGATTTGCATTTGTGGTTGAGTTGTATCAATTCTTTACATACAGGGTGTGGCAAAAGTAGATTTATAGCAGATTGTATGGAAGAAGAGTACAATAATTAATAATAAAATAATAAACTCTGTTTTGTGTACTCACAATTATAAACCTACTTTTGCCCTACCCTGTATGTTGAATATTAGCCCCTTATTGAAAGTATTGTGTACAAATATCTTTCCCTGTTTGGCTACTTGTTATTTCTTCAATGGTTTCTTTTGCTGTGCAGAAACTTTTTAGTTTGATGGGGCCCCATTTATTAATTTTTAACTTTTCCTCCTTGCCTTTGGGTGTCTAGTTCACACACGCACAAAAAAATTCTCTGAGACCACAGTCCGTAAGTTTAGTGCCTGTTTTCTTCTATGTATTTTATTGTTCCAGGTCTTATATTCAAGTGTTTAACCCATTTCATGTTACTTTTTGTATATGGCATTGAACAGCAATCTACTTTCATTCTTTTGCATGTAGTGTTACAGTTTTCTAAATACCATTTGTTAAATAGACTTTACTTTCTCCGTTGTATATTTTTGGCTCCTTTGTCAAAAATTAGTTGCCCATATGCGTGTGGGTTTATTTCTGAGCTCTCAGTTCTGTTCCGTTGGTCTGTGTCTGGTTTTCTTCCAATGCTCTGTTTTGATTATTGCAGCTTTGTAGTATAGTTAGAAGTCAGGCGATGTGACACCTCTGGCTTTGTTCTTTTTTGTCAGGATTGCCTAGTCTCTTCAAGATTTGTGGTTGCATACATTTTGAGGACTTTTTTATTTCTGTGAAAAATGCCATTAGGAATTTGATGGAGATTACATTAAATCTGTATATTGCATTAGGTAATAGCTATTTTAATGTTCATTATTCCAGTCCATGAACACAGACTGTCTTTCCATTTCTTTGTATCTTCAATTTTTTTGACTATGTCTTGTAGTTTTCATCGTGTGGGTCCATCATGTCCTTTGTTAATTTTATTCCTAGGTATTTAATCCTTTTTTTAAAAAATGGGGTTATTTTCTTTGTTTCCCTTTTGTTATTTTATATAATAACACAACAGACTTTTGTAAATTGATTTTGTATCCTGCAACTTCACTGTATTTGTCTGTGGCTTCTCATAGTCTTTTGGTGGAGTCTTTAATAGTTTCTATGTATAGAATTACATAGTCTTCAAAAATGACAGTTTTGCTTTTCCATTCCCATTTTAAATACCATTTCTTTCTTTCTCTGGACTGATTTCAGTACTATGATAAGTAAGTTCAGAGGCAAGTGTGAGCATCCTGTGCTGGCCAGGTGGTTCCATTGGTTAGAGTGTCATGTTTATACCACAGAGATTGTGGGTTTGACTCACAGTCAGGGCACACACAGGAGGCAACTGATTGATGTTTCTCTCTCTTCCTCCCCCCCTTACTCTCTCTCTAAAATCAATAAACATATCAAGTGAGGATTAAAAAAAGAGTGGGTATCCTTGTCTTGTTCCTAATCTAAGAAGAAAAGTTTTCAATTTTTCACCATTGAGTATGATAGTAGGTGAGGTTTGTCATATATGGTCTTTACAGGTGTGGTACTTGTCTTCTATAACCCTTTCACTGAGTGTTTTAATATAAATGGATGTTGTTTATCATCAAATGCTTACTTTTGCATGTATCGATATGATTATGCAGTTTTTACTTTTATTTTCTTGCTGTGATGTATCACATTGACTTGTGGATATTGAACCATCCTTGCATTCCCTGGAATGAACTTCAGTTGATCATGGTGCATGATCCATTTAACATATTGTTTATTCCACTTGTGAGTATTTTGTTCAGGATTTTTGTATCTCTGTTCATCAGAGATACTCACCTGTAATTAACTGTGTGTGTGTGTGCTGTCCTTGCTGGTTTTGGTATTGACATAATGTTGGCCTCCTGAAGTGAGTTCTGAAGTGTTCCCTGCACTTCAGTTATTTGGAAGAATTTGAGAAAGATAAGTATTACCGTTCTATGAACATTTGGTAAAATTCACCAGTAAAGCCATCTGAGCCTGGACTTCTGTTTCAATTTCCTTACTAGTGACAGGTCTATTTAGGTTTCCAGTTAACTCCTCATGGTTCAGTCTAGGAAGGTTATATATTTCTAAGAATTTTGTCCATTTCTTCTAAGTTACTGTATTTGGCGGCATATAGGCTTTCAGCGTGTTCTTGTGTAATCCTTTGTATTTCTAGAGTGTTATTTTTTTTCATTTTTATTTTAATTGTTGATCTTGTACAGTTTTCTGTCTTTTATTCTCACCCGAACCCACCACCCCAGCCCTCCCCTCCTCCCTCCCATTTCCACCCCCCCATAGTTTTGTCCATGTGTCCTTTATACTTGTTCCTTCTCCTTTTCCCTTGAAATTCCCTCCCCTCTCCCCTCTGGTGACTTCTAGAGTGTTATTTTAACTTTTCTTTGTTATTTTAACTTTTCTTTGTTTTTAATTTTATTTTTATTTTTAATTTTTTTTCTTTTCCTTCAGTAAGTCTGGCTAGAGTTTTGTCAATTTTGTTTTTTCAAAGAAACAGTTCTCTGCTTCATTAATTTGCTATGCCTCTTTGCACTCTATTTCATTTTTTCCACTCTGATTTTATTTACTTCCTTCTACTTACTTTGGGCTTTATTTCTTCTTTTTTTGTTGTTGTTGTTCTTTGTGTGGTAATGTTAGGTTGTTTGAAATTTTTCTTGTTTCTTGAGGTAGGCTTTTCTGTTTTTTTTTTTTTTTAATGAGGTAAATTTAATTACTTGCACATGCTTGGATGATAGGAATTCTTCCAAGATGCTGGCTGATTTTATGGCTATGATTTTTTGTAAAAAAGAAGAAAAAATGTTTCAATATATTTTATTAATTATGCTATTACAGTTGTCCCATTTTCCCCCCTTCACTCCCCTCTGCCCTGCACACCCCCTCCACCCACATTCCCCCCTTTAAATCATGTCCATGGGTCATACATATAAGTTCTTTGGCTTCTATATTTCCTATACTATTCTTACGCTCCCCCTTTCTATTTTCTACCTACCATCTATGCTACTTATTCTCTGTACCTTTTTATCCTCTCTCCCCTTCCCACTCCCCTGTTGATAACCCTCCATGTGATCTCCATTTCTGTGGTTCTGTTCCTGTTCTCGTTGTTTGCTTAATTTGCTTTTGTTTTTGTTTTAGGTGTGGTTGTTAATGATTGTGAGTTTGCTGTCATTTTACTGTTCATTTTTTTATCTTCTTTTTCTTAGATAAATCCCTTTAACATTTCATATAATAAGGGCTTGGTGATGATGAACTCCTTGAACTTGACCTTATCTGAAAAGCACTTTATCTTCCCTTTCATTCTAAATGACAGCTTTGCTGGATAGAGCAATTTTGGATGTAGGTCCCTGCCTTTCAAGACTTCAAATACTTCTTTCCAGCCCCTTCTTGCCTGCAAGGTCTCTTTTGAGAAATCAGCTGACAGTCTGATGGGAACTCCCTTGTAGATGACTATCCCCTTATCCCTTGCTGCTTCTAGAATTCTCTCCTTCATTTGAATCTTGGCTAATGTAATTATGATGTGCCTTGGTGTGTTCCTCCTTGGGTCCAATTTCTCTGGGACTCTCTGAGCTTTCTGGTCTTCCTGGAAGTCTATTTCCTTTGCCAGACTGGGGAAGTTCTTCTTTATTTATTTATTTTTTGCTTTTCCCCCCTTTTTTCTTATTTTTTTAATTTTTATTTTAATTGTTGTTCCTGTACAGTTTTCTGTCTTTTATTCCCACCCCAGCTCACCTCTCCAGCCCTCCCTACCTCCCTCCCATTTCCACCCCCCATAGTTTTGTCCATGTGTCTTTTATACTTGTTCCTGTAAACCCTTCCCCTTTTCCCCTGAAATTCCCT
This sequence comes from Glossophaga mutica, assembly GCA_039655065.1. NCBI lineage: Eukaryota > Metazoa > Chordata > Mammalia > Chiroptera > Phyllostomidae > Glossophaga > Glossophaga mutica. Next base: position 31,285,897 of record CM077308.1, read on the forward strand.
CCCCTCTGGTCACTGTCAGCCTGTTCTCAATTTCAGTGTCTTTGGCTTTATTATGCTTGTTTGTTTATTTTGTTGATTAGGTTCCTGTTAAAGGTGAGATTATATGGTATTTGTCTTTTACTGCCTGAGTTATTTCGCTTAGCATGATGCTCTCCAGTTCCATCCATGCTGTCACAAAGGGTAGGAACTCCTTCTTTCTTTCTGCTGCATAGAATTCCATTGTTCAAATAAGTTTTCCACTTGTTGCTCTTCTTCTTCTTCCCCTTTTGGTACCCCTATAGTTTGGATGTTGGGACGTTTAAAGATGTCCTAGAGGTTCCTAAGTCTCTCCTCATTATTTTGAATTCTTGTTTCTTCCTTGTTTTCTGTTTTGTTTTCTTTCTTCGTTCTGGTCCACTCCACTGATTCAAGTCCCAGTTTTCCTCCCATTTCTATTGGTTCCCCATGCATTTTCCTTCATTTCATATACTGTAGCCTGCATTTTTTCATCTAATTTGTGAGCAAAATCAACCAATTCTGTGAGCATCCTGATCACCAGGGCTTTGAACTGTGCATCTGATAGGTTGGCTATCACTTCATCACTTAGAGGAATTGGTTCTGGAGATTTGATTTGTTCTCCCGTTTGAGCCATTTTGTTTTGTTTTTTTTGTTGTTTGTTTGTTTGTTTGTTTTTGGGGGGGTCTGGTCACAGCTGTAACGTAGTGAGGGGTGGAGCCTTAGATGTTCACTAGGGTGGGGCAGCCCAGTCGCTGAGATGTGATGCTCTATGTGGGGGTGGGGTCTGAGAGGGAACACTGGCACTTGCTCCTCTCTCCCTTGGATTCCAGTCCCTTCCGTGGCTTCCCCTTCACCTGGATTATCTGCGCACGAATGTGGGACCACCTGGTCAGCCAGCTGCCTTGCAGGGCCTCACTGGGTCTGCACAGTTGCCACCCCATGCCCGGGCTCCACTAGCTGCCGTCTACACACCTGGGAACTGCCAGACGCTGCTGCCTGCATGCCCAGGTCCGCACCTCCACTTTTTCCTGCTGTGACTCCACCCCTCTTACCAGTTTGGATGAATGGTTGTTGGACTTCCATACAGTTCAATTTTCTATAAGTTCTGGTTGTTTTCTTGTTTCTAAATATTTGTTGTCCTTAATTTTGGTTGTGAGAGGAGGCACAGTATGTCCACCTACACCTCCAACTTGGCTAGAAGTTAGAGCATCTGATTGCCAGTGTTTTGAACTGTGCATCTGATAGGTTGGCTATCTCTTCATCACTTAGTTGTATTTTTTCTGGATCTTTGATACGCCTGTTATGTAGTGAGGGGCGGAGCCTTAGGTGTTCACCAGGGCAGGGCAACCCAAGTTGCTGAGTTGTGATACTGTACGTGGGGAATGGGTCCGAGAGGAAACAATGGTGCTCTGCTCTCTGCCAGATTTCAGTGACTTTCTCCGCTTCCCACAAGCAAATTGGCCCCTTCTGGTGCTGATTCCTGGGTGGATGAGTTTGTGTACATTCTAGGATCCTGTAGGTCTCTCCAATGAACTCTCCTGTGATACTGGGAGTTTCTCCCACTGCTGCCTCAACCCCCACAGGTGTTTTCAATCGCTGGTTTGAGGCTTTATTTTCACCTCGCTGGATCTCTGGGCTGCATGGTCTGTCTTGCTCCCCAGTTGTTTCTCCCAGTTTATCTGCCCACGAATGTAGGACCACCCAGTCTGCAATCCACCGCCTCACTGGATCCACCGCCTCACTGGATCCACCGCCTCACTGGATCCGCCTCCTGCTGCCTTGTGTACCCTGCTCCATGATCTGCCACCTCGCTGGGTCTGCCAGCTGCCACCTTGTCAGGAGTCCTCTCTACCGGACTGCCAGTCTCCGCCCCTCCTATTCGTCTGGATGAATGTTTCTTCTTTAACAACACCTTGGTTGTTGAACTTCCATACAGTTTGACTTTGTCAGTTCTGGTTGTTTTGTTTTTAAATTGTTGTCTTTCTTTTGGTTGTGCGAGGAGGCACAGTGTGTCTACCTAGGGCCTCCATCTTGGCCGGAAGTCCTCAACTATTTTTTTAAGAGCAGTTTTAGGATCACAACAAAATTGAGAGGAAAGTATAGACACTTCTCATATATCACCTTTCCCCACACATGCACAGCTTCCCCCATTATCAACATACCCCACCAGTATGGTAAATTTGTTATAATTGATAAACCTGCATCGACACATCATAATCATTCAAAGTCCATAGTTTTGATTACAATTCACTTTTGGCATTGTTTTTGCTATGAGTTTCGACACATGTTTAATGACATATACCCATCACATAAAGTATTTTTGAAGCCCCAAAATTCCTCTGTTCATCATCTGATTATGCCCACTGTCAACCTCTGGTCTTTAAGAACTTTTTAAAAGTATATATACTGGTATGACATTGGTTAATGACATTACATAAGTTTTAAGTGTACAATTCATCATCTGTATGTTGTATTGTATGTTCACTACCCAAAGTCTAGTCTCTTTCCATCTCCATATATTTGCCCCTTTTTGTATCTTCATCCTCCTTCCACCCCACTTCCCCTCGTGATCCTTTCTGTTGTCTGTGTCTATGAGTCTGTTTTGTTTTGTTTGTTGCTTTCTGTTTTCTATCCCACATATGAGTAAAATATGGTTCTTGTCCTCTCATTTGACTTATTTCAGTTAGCACAATACTCTCAATCCATGTTGTTGCAAATGGCAGTATTTCAGTCTGTCTTATGGTTGAGTAGCATTCCATTGTATACATGGAGGCAGGCCTTTAATGCTATACACTACTTAGTACCACCTTTGCAGTATCCCCAAATATTGGTATGTCATATGTTCATTGTTATTTGTCTCTGTGTATTTTTAGATCTCTTCTATCTCTTCTTCAACCCAACGATTGTTCAGTAGCATGTTGTTTCATCTTCACATGTTTGTGGTTTTCCCAGCATTCCTGATATAGCTAATTTCCACTGTTATACCATCGTGATCAAAACATATACTTGGTATGATTTCAGTCTTCTTTATTAAGACTAGTTTTGTGTCCTTGCCAATGGTCTATCCTTGAGAATGTCCCATGAGCACTTAAAAGAATGTGTATTCTGTCATTTTGGATGGAAATTCTAAAAATAGCAACTAAGTCCATTTCGTTTAAGATCTAGCCATTGCTGTGAATGAGGTATTCAGGCCCCTACTATCATTTCATTTTTGTCAGTTTCTCCATTTACCCCTGTTACCAATTGCTTTATGTATTGCAATGTTCCCAAGTTGGGTGCATATATATGAAGTGTTATGTCTTCTTGATGATTTGTCCCCATTATCTGTATAAAATCTCCCATTTTGGACCGTATTACCTTTCTTATCTTGAAATCTATTTTGTCTGCTGTAAGTACTGCTACACTTGTTTTTCTTTGGAGGCACTTGTTTGAAGTATCATCTTCAAGCAAATGTTTCTTCTTGCAGTTGAGATTAGTTTCTCCAGGCAACACAAAATTGGGCCTTGTTTTTCAATCCACCCTGCTACTCTGTGCCTTTTAACTGGTGAGTTCGGTCCACTTATATTTAGGATGATGATCAACATACAAGAACTTCCTAAAGCCATTTTATGTTTTGTCTTGTGGCTGCTATGTGTCTCCACTGTTTTTCCTCCTCATGATTCTGTCTGCTATTTTAGTTTGGCAGTTTCCTGTGATTTTTTTCTTTTCTTCTCTTACCGTGTTTTGCATCTCAGCTCTTCGTTTTTGTTTTGTTGTTAATATTAGATTCAAGTAAAGTGTCTCACACATACAATAGTCATTTTCCTTCTGACCATCTCTTGTCTTCATTCACATATACCCATTCGGCCCTTTCCACATCTTTTTTTAAATGATTTTTGTCACAAAATATCCTTTCTTACTTTGTGTATTTTTTAGCAAGTTGCAATAGTTATAGTTATTCATAATTCCCCCTTTCTCCCCTTCAAACTTTATAACTAAGTGTTTAATAACTTAAGCCAAAGTAGCTGTGCAGTTTCCTGCTTCTGTCTTCTCTTAATCAATTACAGTTTTGTATAATTTTGTCTTTCTGTTTCCAGTAAAAGAGCTCCTTTTAACATTTCTTGTAATGGAGGTGTCATGGTAGCAAATTCTTTCTGCTTAGTTCATTTGGGAAAGTATTTATTTCTCTTTCATAGCTAAAGGATAACTTTGCTGGACACTTATTCTTGGCTTATGGTTCCTCTGTGAATATTTTGTATATTTCCTTCCATTCTCTCCTGTCTTGTAAACTTTCTCCTAGGAAATCTAATGACAATCTAATGGGTTTTCTGTGGTAGGTCACACTCTTTTTTTTCAATTGCTGCCTGGAGAATTCTTTGCCATTCATTTTTGAGTTTGAATAACATGTGTCATAGAGGTCTGTTTGCATTGATATCATTAGGTGTTCTGTTAGATTCCTTTATTCTTAAGTCTGATGTTCCCCCTAGGCTAGGGTAGTTCTCACTAATTTTTCTTTGAGCATGCTCCCCATTCCCTTCTCCCTGTCTTCTCCTTCTGGTTTACCTACTCTCTCTAGGTTGCTCTTTTTAATGTAGTTCCTGCGGAGTCCTTTCTTTCTTTCTTTCTTTCTTTCTTTCTTTCTTTCTTTCTTTCTTTCTTTCTTTCTTTCTTTCTTTCTTTCTTTAACTCTTAGTTCACTAAGAGTGAACTAAGGAGAGGAGAGTGCTCTCCTCTCCTTCATGTGTATCACTGAGTTTCTTCATAACTGTAATCTGGAATGCTGCCACTTAAATCACCATTTTCCATGAGTTTGAGTTTGGTTTCTCAAAACTTTTCATTTTCTTTCTGTGCTCCCAAGTTATCTTGGTTGTTCCTGGATGTTTCTCTGTCAGCACATTTGAGGCAGAGCTCTCTTTTCTTGTTTAAATATCTCTTACTCTCAATAATTCAGCAGGGTGATAGGTATTTCCTTTTGTTTTCTCCTACCTGCATTGCAGCAAAGGCTGTACCCACTGGTGTGGCATGTGTTGCTGCTGAGACCAGTTCACCACCTTTGTGGGGCACCATCACCGTGGTGGGGCAATGTGGTGGGTGGTGGAGAACTGGTTTTGGGAGCTCTCAAAGCTCCTTTCTTTTCCTGCTGTGTTTTTGGCTTTACAGGTCTCTGCAAGGGCATGTGGGGAACTAGAAAGCAAATGTGTGATATCTTGGCTCCGCCCCTTCCACTTATGGCTTTCAGCTCTCCTGTTTTGTTTACAGCTTCCTAGCCACTCCTGCCATGGTGGAGATATGGGAAGGCAGGTGCCTTTTCCAAGATGGAACCTGCTTCCCGACTCCTCTCCTGCACTCGCTGGGGCCACGGAGGCTGCTCCACGGCATCTGAAGCACCATCTCTGTCCTGCCTCCCTAGCCATTCCGATATGCCCCCTTCCGATGTCTTCATGCACAGATCTTCCAGGTGTATTGTGTAAGTAGGGGACCCTTGTTGAGTTATATTCCAAATTATAAATTTAAGGGGAAAACAATAGTCTTCTCACTCTGCCATGATCCTTATGTCAGCTTCAAAGTAGCTTTTCTTAAAAGTGTCATCTGCTACCAGGTAGAGGTTGTGTGATTTAGTGGAAAATAGCACTGGGCAGGCATTGGGCAGCCTGGGGTTACCCGTCCCAAGGTGCTAACAGTCCACTAGAGCTGAACAGACTGGTTGACCAGGACATATTAATTTACTCTTTTGTAATGAAGGAATAGTACCATTCTCCCGAGCTATAATGATAACTGGTATTAATAGATATGAAAGCCCCTCGGAAGTTGTCAAATATTATATAAAACTCATGCAAAGATATTTTCTCTTTCAACGCCAGGAAAGATGTAAGCATTGCTGTTCCTAGCTGGTGGCTTAAGATTTCATTTCACTTTGCCTGGCAGAGACCATAGGAAGTTCTTTTGAAAATAATTATGTAATCATTTAATTATGTTTGTGGCACTTCTCTCTTTATCCAATTACTTTCAGCTCATTTTAGCTGAATGACTGGGCATCTAAGTGTGTTTAATAGTTTGTAATATTGGTATCATACACTTAGACTCCACATACATATGTTCACCAACATCTTTCACAGGGATTTCAATACTAAGTATGCAGTGGATGGGACAAGATCACAACAGGCAACTTTATTTGGCGAATTGGATCCAAAGATTAAGAAAAAAATAAATAAATGGAGCTGAGTCTCTATTATGTTAGTACACAAAATCAACCAAAAAAAATACATCAACCTTTACCATGGTATCATTTAAATGTATTTGCAAATGATCTGATTAGGGAAATGTGATTTACAACACGGGGAAACTGCTTTTAACAACCATAGACTTGAATGCACTGCACTGTAGGTCACCTAGACTAGTTAGCAAGAATGAGCAAGGTGATAGGTCCAAAAGGCAACCCCAAACCCTGTCCTTGGATGGAGACTTTGGTAACTGTCGGTGGTCAGAAAAAGAAAAAACAAAACAACTCCCATTCTGCATCATGTTGGATGGTCATTTTGTCCATTCTTCTCCCACGACGATGAGTCTGTTTTAACTACTTCAGTTATTATGAAGACACTCCAAGTCCACGGAACAGCAGACACTTCCATTCTGTGCATCAAGACACAAGTGTTAGCCAATCGGGACATGGATATAAATGTTAGTAGTGTCTACTTTTATATTCAAAATGAGCATCTACCGTTTGAGACAAACTCCATGGATGCTCTAGTAAAATTACCAAAGAAAGAGCAGGAGGGGAAGAACATATGAGCCCCTCCAGGTCCCTCCCACTGGGTTCTGCCAGCAGCACACTTTCATATCCCTGTCTGAGCTCCAACTTTGTTTGGGACTTTTTCCTTGGATTTCCGAGTTGTTCACACCACTTATCCACTGCACTTATTCCAAAAGGGATTCTTTTAAATGATTTCCTGAAAGATAATTTGCCAGTAATAAAGCTAACCAAAAGTACCACAAGACCCTGAAGGATACTCCAAAATGGGTTCCAGAAAGGTTGACATGTTAGGAATAAATATAGAGTCTCTTCCGGTGACTATGAAGGGAGTAGGATATAGTAGGAGTATAAGTGGTCGGAAACGCATTAAAATCGATTACGTGTGTTAATGTAAATACACCATTATCCCCTCCTAAAGAAGTCTCAAGCCCTATTATGTAGAAATAATACATCTCCTGTCCTGTGTGTCCTGGGCTGCAGGTGCACATGGAACCATGGCTCTTTTGCTACATGAAGTTTGATATCCTTTTTTCTACTGGGGCTGCTTCCTAAGATGATACTTTCCAGAAAGGAGAAAAAAATGCACATGTATAAGAGCATAAAAAGACAAGCTGGGAACCTTCCACTGATGCCTGAAGCCGAGGCAGGATTTGATAAAACCAAATAGTCATAATCATGAGAATCTTAAACAGACATTCTGGCTGAGATAAGGCACTGCCTCGCCCTTGCTTCACATCAGCTCCAGTGGTAGTCTTCATGAGCTTTGAAGGGAGGAAGGAATCAGTGTTTAATTTTAAAGACACATGAAGATGCCTCAGGGGAATGCCTCCAAAAAGAGAGAAAACCAATTACAATGAAATCCTGCAGCAAGAGTGTCAGGTCCCTGCATTGAGTGCTGTGATTACTAAACAAAGCAAACAACTTCAGAGAGTACTTTTTTCCTGTGACAATTTCATAAAAGAGCTTGTAACATTTTTCCAGGATGAAAAGTCTTTTTTCTTCCTTTCTTTCTTTATAATACATAGGACAAAATAGCTTAAATGAGCCATAATTGAGCATTGTATCAATTGTTAAAATTTTATAATTGAAAGGCAAGAGAGAAGACTATTCTATTCCATGTTCTGTTGCAATTTGTCTTTAGACACAGTGCAGCTCCGAGCCACTCAGACATACTACCTCTTGTGAGACGTAAATGCCGCTTGTTTCCACCATGGCCCCTGGCACTTGTCCATTCAGAAACCTCAGTCAGCCTCCTGCAAGTGTTCCCTGGCACCTGTTCAAGGCATGGCTAGCCTCAGGACACATAATTACCTTGCATTTGCAGGTTGTGCAGGGAGATCCAGCCATTGTCCACACTGAGCCACTAAGCCTTGAAACACCATAGCTGTCCAGGCAGGTTTTCCTGATGTCGAAGGTGATGTTATCAGCCAGGCAGGGGTCACTGACACAGCGGGGACAACACTCCCCTTCCAAGAGGGCTGTGTACTCACAGCTCAGATTGGGGCACGTGAGGGGCCAGCAATCTACCTCTCCTTCCTGTAGAGAGAAAGCCAAATGCCTTGCTATTGTGGATATTCACAATTCTGTTGCTAAATTCCAGAGGGGGAAAGAGGCACAATAATTCTCACCACTGCCCTCACTGAATGCTCCTACTTTGGCACCATTATGGGTATCACCTTCTCCAAGGTACTTCTGATGACCATCTCTACTGCAGCCCCAGGAAGAGTTAGGTCCCGTAGCTGTGTCAACGGCAGCCTATGATTACCTTTTTGCCATAATTATCATAATTACCCATACACTTACACATTAAGTTTTGAGCTTTCAGGCATGGGGCTTATTTCTTTCATTCCCTGATGCTTAGCACAGTTTTGGTCAGTAAATGCTAATCAAACGATGGTTAGGTACTACCTAGAGTACAAAGAGAAATGCATTTCTTTCAGGGTCACAGGGAAACCTGAGTCTCTATAATATTTCAACAATGTCATACACTGAGTTGCTAGTAGCCAATTTAAAGTTAAGGTTGGGCAAGTTCAGGAGAGCCGTTTCATAATGGTTTTGAATGTGCCATGTAACTAGTGGACTTCCTATATTCCAGTTTGAATCGAGTGTCCACATGTCTCAGAATCTGGCCTCTGAGTCTCCATTGAGCTGTGCAGAAAAGAATTGCTTCTCTATGTAGCTGCTGCTTCTGTTACCATGACACGCATTTGCATAATTTATGCAAACTCATGTCTAATGATTTGATCGGCTTCGTGGCAGACTGTGTTTATTGTGCTCACCATTATATCATCTGCCCAGAGTCTGGTACAGGCAAACTCTCAAGGAATATTTCTCAAATATGAGCCACATTATTCTCCAGGAATTATTTGTTCAATTGCTTCAATTTCCTGAAGAAAGAGTAGACTTACAGGCTGGGGATGGAAGAGGGTACATTTTTGAAATTCTACAGAAAGTTCATGTCTAAAATTAATACTAATTCTTCTGAATGCCTGGTGATTGGCTTCTCAAAGAGGAAATAACATTTTCCAGACTGATTTGGAAGCCAATTCTGTAGTCATGTTGGGTTTTCCTTGGATGGAAGTTTGAAATAATGGCTGTGGTTTGGATTTATCTGCGTTATGTTCTTCCCTATTAGGAATAATTAAGAAGGATGCAATCTATTATCTGCATGTTCAACAGGAGATTTTTAGAAAATCCAATAGAAATTTAAAGTATAATTTCTCTGAATACTTGTTTTCATATAGTCTCCATAGACTGCATCATGAATATAACTGTAGAACACAGCTAATAGTTCCCACTGCAAGTTGACTTAGTTATGATTTGGCCTCAGTAGTTACATATGACTTCTCACAGAAGAAACATCATTATTTACTATGATAATGGGTCCTAACAGTTTTTACAGCCTTAGAAATCTTTATTTGTGGTATAATTTAAAAGAGAAAGAACCAGGTCTAGAAATTAAGCTTTTTTTCCTCTGGACTATCTCAAATCTCATATACTATTATTATCTCTATGTTAAAATCCAAACACTTTTTTTCTATATGAAGGTTTAGCATCTGAAACACATTTTTTTCAATCTAGGAAATATTAACAATAGTAAATACTGTGCAGTGATATCTTCTATGTACGAAGTATTATATTTGTCCTTCACATATATCTAATACTCATAAAAACCCTATAAAATAGGTACTGCTAATACATTTGTGTACAATGAAGTTTGAAAGAATTGATCGGTGAAATGCTAAAACGTGCCCAAGTAAATCACACGGAGCTAGCACATGGGAGAACCAGGACTGGATTCTGGGTTTTATGACCCAACCCTGACATTTCTGTTATAGTGTGTCACAGTTCCTCCCACATTGCAACCTTTCACGATTACGTCCGGAGAAATGAAAGAGTTGGCTCTGTAACAACTGTAAGTCCTGGTCAGGTTTTGAAGCTTTCTATCATGCAGGGATTTTTCTTGATATGGATTTGCTAAAAAAGTAGCAGTTGAAAGCTAACATAACTTGAGTCAAATATGTCCCACGAATATGTTCTTTTTGTCTTGCACAGTGTATTAAATAGTAGAATCTGAGTGTCTTCAGGCAGAGCAAGGGCTCCTGAGTGAGGGACAGAACCCCCTGCAGAGAATTACAAAGAGCAGGGAACTAAACACCACAGGCAACTGAGCCTGCAGCCCCTCCGGAGGAAAAGGCCAACCCTCGCTAACGGAAGCTGACGCACCAGACACCGGCACTGCTGGCAGCTGTGAGTCCAGTTGTCTCCACTTCGATAGAGCTTGTGTCCATTTTGATCTAAACATTGACTTGTGACCCTGGTGTCACACTCTGGGCAACAGAAAAAGTCAGCGTTTGGATTCTGGCAATCACAGGCTGTCCGTCGGCAGAATATCTTCCCGTCCTATGTAGAAATGGGGTTAAGGAGATTTCATCATTAGGGAGACAACGGGAGAGCCACACCATGAGACAGACCGTCACCTTGCACTTCAGAGAGCACGCAGGAAATATTTCGTAGAGTCTAAGTACGGCCCTGGCCACTTCCTGTGTTTTCCAAACAGGGGTGCATGGGCTCTCTCTCTCACACACACACACACACACACAGCCGGTCTTGGCCTGACCCTGCCTGCCAAGCGTGCCAAGGCGAAATGGAAATATTTCTAAGTATAAAAAAATCAACATTCTTTGACCCTCTCTTTTTCTAAATGTTCCTTAGAAAGCATATTTCTAAGTAAAGTTATAACTAAACAGATCAAAATGCATATATGATCAAGGACTCATCTTAGTGAAAAATCATGCTACTGTATGTACTTTTCCCAGTTCATAATGGTACCAACATCAAACGCATTCTCTGCCTCAGTGTAGGAGGCAGTCTGACTATACCCTTTTACAGAAGAAACAGCTGGGGCTCAGAGAGGCTAAGTGACTTATTCAGTATCACAGAGGTAGTGATTCTCTAAGCAGCAGCACCAGGTCTTCCTGATTTCAGAACAATTTCTCCAACAAGACAGTCTGTAGGTTTGTTATGAGGGGCTATAATCAGGCGCCACCTTCCACCTTGAGACAGTTTCCCAGATTATAAGCACAGTAAAATTTCTGCAGTAGCGTCTCTGAAATTATAAAGGTATTTTGCAATAATACTTAGGCAGAGCGGAAGGTCAACAGCACTCAAATATTAGGACCGAACATTTTGTAGCATATCTCACTTGTGTCTGTTGTTCACAGAAACTTTTCACCTCAGACAATGAAGAAGCTGAAAACGTAAGGAGAGATCTGTGGTCACCATTTACACTGTAACTGCTTTGCTGGGTATATACAAAACCAAAGAATCTCTAGGCCAAGGGTACCTTAAAGGCCAAACAACCAAACCTCTTGACCTACACTTTAATCCTCTCTAGAGCAACCATACCCACATGTTACCAAGTCTGCTTGAACCTGTCCACTCCTGAGGAACTCACTGTAATGAAAGTCATTCAGAGTATACACCTCTGTACATGTCTAAATGATAAAAATCAGACTTCTTGTTCCCTCTAATTATTAATCCTTGCTCTCACCCTTGGTAACCTTAGGACTCCCAAACCCAGCTGTCCAATTTCAACCCTTCTGTTCTTAGAATAAGGCATTTATGTCTTCACTGAATCATCTCCTCTCTGGATTAAATATTCCCATGTCTCACCTTTAAGAGGAACCTAATCAACAAAACAAACAAACAAACAAAATATAACCAAAGACATTGAAATTGAGAACAGGCTGACAGACACCAGGGGGGAGAGGGGAGGGAACTTCAGGGGAAAAGAGGAAGGGTTTAGCCAACAAGTGTAAAGGACACATGGACAAAAACTAGGGAGGGTGGAAATGGGAGGGAAGTGGAGAGGGCTGGGGCGGTGGGCCGGGATGGGAGTAAAAGACAGAAAACTGTACAAGAACAATTAAAATAAAGGAAAATTAAATAAATAAATATTCCAATGTTTTAACCAGTCCCCATAGTTTTGAATCCTGCTAGTTGCCTTCTTCTTCAACAGTTTTGAGTATTTCCAATACTAATAATGTACCATAATTTCAACACTTATTTTGGGCCATATGTTCTGTTATTTCTATGGATTATCATGCTTAATCCTGAGAATTATGTGGAGTAGAACTTTACATCTTTATTTCTCAAAAAAAGTAGCTCAGTTAGAAAACTAAATGTAATTGTTCAGTAATGGTCTGGCCGACACAGAGTGAACTGGGACTCACGGTCCCCTTGTTTCAGCGCAGTTCTTTCTTTAGTGCAGCCTGATTTCAATATTTACTTATTTACTTCAGTTGCATCATCGTGTTGACTTATTTGAGCTTAGTGAAGATTAAAACCCCATGAAGCCCTATTCCATCTTGTTCAGTTTGTTGCTTGGGGACAGAAAGTGTAAATCTTGGTATTTTACTTTGTTAGAGCCATTTCATCTCTCCTGCACGTCGCAGTGACCTCTAAATGCTGTTTCTGTCAGTAAGGTGCTGTTTCCACCTTATTTTGCCCTTCTTCATAGCTTAGTGACATCTGCAAACCTGATGGACCTTCCCTCAGGGTTATCATCTACTTCAGGAATAACAATGTTGAATAAGACAGGACCTGCTGATGGAAGCTTACTGTCAAGTAAAGTGGAAATTTTTAAATGCTTTACATTTTTTTGAAGAATGAAAAGGAGATATACTAGCTACATATACAGGGTCCAGCAGAAGTAATGCCTGCTTGAGTGTTGTTGGTAGGATAATAAATATGGGTGCAATAAAAGGTTTTAATTGCAATAAAAGGTTTGAACATTTTGCCTAAAGTGTCACATAGTGTGCTTGAGTGTGATATCGCTATGTTATTGAATCACATGCTTATGGTTTTGTAATAAAAGAAGGGCATTATTTGTGCCAGATCCTGTATGTTGACAAGTGAAAAACACTTTCAGATCGTTTGCATTGGCTTTGTTACTATAAGGAATGAGAAGAAATAGGGATTGAGATCAGCATCATGGCAGAGTGAGACACTCCATTTTTTTCTCCCCTTAAGTTTATAATTCAGACAACTTAACTGCACAAAGGATTCCCTGCTCAAATCACAAACACACCTGAGAGATTCATGCATGGGGACATCTGAAGGTAGGTGTATTGGAATGGATGGGGGGAGGGCAGGGATGGTGGCCACCTGGTGCCTACCAGGGTGCCTGCCAGTGAGTGCGGTAGCAGGAAAGGTATCAGGCTGCAGCCCTTACACTATGGCCTGGAGTGTAACAGAGGCAAAAGCAGTTTCCATTCCAGAAAAGACAACTCCCTTCCCCTTCCCACCATCACAGAATAGGGTAGAGGTGGCCAGGAAGCTTTAAATGGAAACAGTAGAGCCAAAAGCCAAAACTCGAATATGGGAGAGCCACTAGATCATGAACCTTCTTTCCCAAAGGCCTTGGCAGAGCCTGGTAAAGACAAAAACATAGCTGAACAAGGAGACAGCTCTGGGAGCTAGTAAAACCAGTCCTCCATCACCTGCCAATTCCCCATCCACAATGGTGGTGCTCCATAACCAAGGTGAGCTGGTCACATACAGCACACCAACCATCAAGGTGAATACGAAGCACTTTTCTTAATTAGAGCAATGCAGCTACACACAGATCCAAGAAGCACAAATAGTGCAGGTAAGAGAAAACAAAAATTTGCGCTATAATAACATATCTACTGAAAAACAAATAAATCGCCCTACTTACCAAACTGCTGAATTGTTGAGCAAACTAGTATCTACACAAGAAAAGAGTACTACCTCAAATGCACTGACAGTGAAACAATCCATCAAATACCATGAACAACCAAGATTATGTGGGAACACAGGAACAAAATTCAGCCATGAACTACTGTGATTAAAATAACAGAACTCAAGATTGCAGGCACAAAGAAATTCAATGTTATACCAGAAAACTTAGAGAGGCAGTTTACTAACTCAGAATAAAATTAATGACCAAAAGGAGTACTTTGCCAAGGAGATTATAATTATAAGAAACAAACAAATACTGGGGCTGAGGAACTCAATAAATGACACGTGAAATGCATTAGAGAGCATTATGAAGAAGCAGATCAGATTTAAGAAAGAATTAGTGAACTTGAAGATGGAAAACTAGAAATGACCCAGGAGGAAAAAGAGTGTGAACTAAGAGTTAAAAAATATGAAAAAAACTATGAGAACTGTGTGATTATATTACAAGAGCAACCTAAGGATAATAAGTATACCAGAGAGAAGAGATGATGAAGGGAACAGAGAGCCTACTCCAACAGACAATCTGTGAGAACTTCCCAAACCTAAGAAAGTAACTAGACTACAGAATGGAGGAAGCTAACAGAACACTTGATTATATTACTTCAAAGAGACCTTCTCCAAGACATGTTATCAAATGATAAAAAATTAATTACAAAGAATTCTTAAGGCAGCCAGTGAAAAAAGACTGTAATGTACATAAGAAATCCCATTAATTACATTCATATTTCTCAATAGAAAAATTGTGAGATAGGAGAGAGTGCAAGGAACTATTCAAAATATCGAAAGAGAAGAATCATCAGCCAAGAATAATATATCCAGCAAATACAAAGGAGAAATAAAGGCTTTCCCAGACAAACAAAAGGTGAAAGAACTTGCAACCACAAGAACTCCATTACAAGATACTTTGAAAGCAGCTCTCTTACCAGGAACCAAAAGACAAAACCATAGAAAATGCCGAGTAAGATGATTAACAAACGCACAGAAACAGAAAACTAAAAATCTACTTCAAAATAAATTATTAAACACTTAATGGTAACGTAAGGGTTAAAGGGGAAGAAAGCATTAAATATACCATAATACAGCAATTTGGCAATGAATGCATAACATAAAAAGGGATAATTTGTGACAAAATTATAAAAGGGACCAAAGGACTGAACCAGGACAGGTGAATAAAGATAGCAATTAGAAGAAAAAGGATTATTGTATGTGTGAGACATTTTACACAAACATAATGGTAACCACAACACAAAATTCAGAACTAAGACACAAAACATAGAAAAGAAAATGGAGGAAAAAAATGAAATAAAAACCACTAAAGTGCCACAGAACACAGAATCACATGAGGGGGGAAATGGAGATCAGATCCACCAGAAAACAAAAGATAAAATGGCTACAGTCATTCCTCATATATCAACAATTATCCTAACTGTAAATGAACTAAACTCATCAATCAAAAGACACGGAGTAGTGAGATGGATTAAAAACAAGACCCAACTACATGTTGCCAACAGGAGACTCATCTCAGCCCCAAGGACAAACATAGGCTCAACAAAGAAAAGGGGTAGAAGATGGTACTTCAAGCAAATGGCCTCCGGAGAAAAGTGGATGTAGCGGTACTTAGACAACATAGATTTCAAAATCTGAAAGTAACAAGAGACAAAGATGGACAGTTTACAATGATAAAGGTGACAGTTTGTCAAGAAGACATCCAACTTGGGGGCACCACAATATATAAAGAAATTACTAACAGATCTAAAGGGAGAAAGTGACAACAACAGAATAGGAGATGACCTGAATATCACATTGACAGCAATGGATAAATCACCCAAACAGATGGTCATTAAGGAAATATTGATCTTAAACGACACATTACACCAAATTGATTTAATTGATACTTTTGGGACTTTCCAACCAAAACAAGAGACTATACATTCTTCTTAAATACACCCTGAACATTCTCAAGGACAGACCATATATATTGGTGCACAAAACTAAATTCAATAAATTTAAGATAGCTGAAATTATATGAAGCATATTTTCTGACCACAACAGGATGAAGCAGGAAATTAACTTTGAGAGCTAGAAAACTCACAAATATGTGGATACACTATAAGGAAAGAGGAGAAAAGACTCAAATAAACAAAATCAGTCATCAAAGAGGGTAAGTTACAATGGATGCCATAGAAATACAAAGGATGACACAAGAATGCCAGGAACGCCTGTATGACACCAAGTTCAATAGCTTAGAAGAAATGGACACATTTTTAGAAATATATAATCTCCCTAGTCTGAACCATTAGGTACTGGAAAACCTGAATAGACCAATTTCTAGTAAGGAAATTGAAACAGTAATCAGCCCCCCCAACCCCACCCCCCCAAAAAAAAAGTCCAGGGCCTGATGTCATTGGTGAATTCTGCCAAATATTCAAAGAACAATTAATACCTATCTTTCTTAAATTCTTCCAAAACACTGAAGAGCAGGGAATACTTCCTAATTTATTGCATCACGCCAACATTACCCTAGTACCAAAACCAACCAGGCAAGGACCACATCAAAAAAGAAAATTATGGGCCAACATCTCTGATGAACAGAGATGCATAGATGCCCACTCTCACCACTGTTACTCAGGATAGTACAGGGAGTCCTGGCCAGAGCAACCGGACAAGAGAAATAAAAGGCATTCGAACTGGAAATGAAGGTAGAAAACTGTCTCTTTTTGCAGAATATATGATTCTATATATAAAACTCCAAAGACCACACAAAAAAATTATTAGAATCCATAAACAAATACCGTAATGTTGCAGGATACAAATCAATCTACAAACATCTGTTGTGCTGTTATATAAAAACATGAAATAACAGAAACAGAAATTTAAAAAAAAAATTCCATTTACAATTATAACAGTATAAAATACCTAGAAATAAACTTAACAAGGGAGGATATGAGCCTGTACACTGAAAACTACAAGACATTGTTGAAAGAAATTGATGAAGACACAAAGAAATGGAAAGGTATTTCATATTCATAGATTGGAAGAAATAATATTGGTAAAATGAATATATCATGTAAAGCAATACACCAGGGGTGTCGAAGTCATTTTCATGGGGGGGCCACATCAGTCTCATGGTTGCCTTCAAAGGGCCAAATGTAATTTTAAGACTGTATAAATATAACGACTCCTTAACTAGGGGCAAGGAGCTCAGTGCTGCTGCCAGGTA
The DNA here is from genome assembly GCA_039655065.1 of Glossophaga mutica. Classification (NCBI taxonomy): domain Eukaryota; kingdom Metazoa; phylum Chordata; class Mammalia; order Chiroptera; family Phyllostomidae; genus Glossophaga; species Glossophaga mutica. The sequence continues at coordinate 31,303,110 of CM077308.1, forward strand.
GAAACAAGGTACTGGGCCAGATAAAACAAGGTGGAGGGCTGATTTGGCCTGCAGGCCTTGTGTTTGCCACCTGTGCAATACACAGTTTTAATGCAATCCCCATCAAAATTCTAATGACATTTTTCACATAGAACAAAAAATCCTCAAATTTATGTGGAACATCAAAGGACCCCAAAGAGCCAGAACAATCCTGAGAAAAAAGAACAAAGCTGGAGGTGCCATATTCCCTGACTGCAAGCAGCACTGTGAAGCTACACACAGACCCATGCAACAGAATGGAGAGCCTAGACATTGAACCAACATATATGGACCAATAATTTTAGATGAAGGAGCCAAAACCATACAATGGAGTAAATCTCTTCAATAAACGGTGTTTAGAAAACTGGAAAACCATATTTAAAAGAATGAAAATAGACTTATCTGACACCATACACAAAAATTAACAAAATGGATTAAAGACTTGGACATGAGACCCGAAACAATAAAATATCAGCACAGAGGAAAAAAGATAACACTAAACTCATAGACCCTGGTCTCAGAGGGGTTTTCGTTAACTAGAACCTGAAAGCAAAGGAAGTAAAATCAAAAGTTAACAAATGAGACTCCATCAAACTAAAAAGCTTTTGCACAGCAAGAGAAACAATTGACAAAACAGAAGAGCAACCAACCAAATGAGAGAAGACACTTGCACACAATAATTTGGGTAAGAAGCTAGTGTGCAAAGTATATAAAGAACTCATACACCTCAACTACAAAATAAAACAATCCACTTAACTGGATTGTTTTATTCTGTTGCCATATGTGAGTTCTTTATAAATTTTTTATTAACCAATGTCACCTCAATAAACTTAATTCAAAAAGGAAAAAATAAAAAATGGACAGAGGTTCTGAATAGACATTTTCCAAGGAGGACGTATAGATTGCAACATATATATGAAAAGATGCTCAACCTCACTAATTACAAGGGAAACGCAAATCAAAAGCATACTAAAATGATACCACCTCAGAAAGGCTACTATCAATAAAACAAGACATAATGTGTGGAGAGGATGTGGAGAAAAGGGAGCTCCGGCACACTGCTGGCGGGAACGTAAATTGGTGCAGCCACTATGGGAAACAGTATAGCGGTTCCTCCCAAAACTAGGAATATCGCTACCATGTGACCCAGCAGTCCCTCTTTTCAGTATCTACATGAAAGATTTGAAAACATTTATTTGTTACATACATACCCCTATGTTCACTGCAGCATTAGTTACAGTAGCCATAATATGGAAGCAACCTAAGCATCCTTTAAAATGTGGTACATATATACAATGGAATCCTACCTGGCCATGAGGGAGATGAAATATTGCCATTTGCAACAACATGGAGGGATCTGAGTATCATGCTAAGTGAAATAAGTCATATGGAAAAGAACAAGAACCATATAATCCCAGTGATACATGGGATACAAAACAAAAAGCAACAAAGGAACAAAGCAGCATCATAGGCACAGATGACAGGATGGTGGTTATCAGAGGGGAGGGGGTTGGGAGAGGACACAGAGGGTGAGGGGGAGTCATACAGGGGGACAGCAGGGTGGTGCATGCCCAATGGAGCTTACAGACATCGTGTTACAAAGTTTTACACCTGAAATTTATGTAATGTTCTCAATCAATGCCACTGCAATAAATTTAATGAAAATAAAATTAATGACAAGAAATCACAGTGTTCCAAAATATCAAGGGATGAAAGATTTGTATACAAGCGCAGGGAAAGCCGTTCCATGATGTGACTGCTGCCTGAGTAACGCCAGCTCCGCTGCCCAGATCAGGGGCAGAGTACAAGACCCCTTCCCCCGGGGGCCCCAGAGACGGCCTCATTGCCCCCCACCCCTGCCCATGCCCCTGCCCCACAGTGCTGCTCTTTGCTGGTGCCTGTGACAGCCGCTTGCTCACCCTGGGCAAGCACGTGAGGAGTTTCCCCCTCATCTGGGGTGGGTCACGCCCCTGTACCCTATCCATCCTGCCCTGTGCTGTGCAACCCCTTCGCACCTACTGTAGTGGTGCGGCCGATATCCATGTCATCTTGTCACCAAACAGAATGAACTTCATATGTGTGTGCCCTTAGTAAACTCATAATGTATTGCTGGAGTTGACAGCCTCTTTCTTGGTCTCTTGGCTCTAGGAAATTTTACATAACAACATATATGTGTGTGTATATATGCATGTTTATATGCATAAAACACACATATGCATATATTTCTATATGTACCTATACATATGGAATTCCTGTACATGTATGTGTGCATGTGTTTGAGGAAAGGGAGAAAAAGACTCTAGTTAAGCAACGAACTGAGTCAGAATTCAGCTGGTCTGGACAAAGAAGTGCCCAGCTCCTAGGAATCTTCCAATAGGTCTTTGGCTCACAGCTCATGTACCATTATTTTTAACTCACTAATACATTTTGCTTGTGTATCCATTGCCTAAAATGACTCCCTAAAGGTTTACTTTAACCAACAGAAGCTAAGAAAAGTAATAATAACCATGAATGATAGTTAGAACCATTTGGTCAGTTCAGCTACAGCGGGCACAGTTTTACTCCCCCAGGTACAGAAGGACCAGGTTTCAGGAACCCATATGGCTAGATCCATGAGCAGGATCAGACTCTTCTAGATGTGGCTACTGTAGCACAAGCAATGGGACCCAAACAGAATGTCAGGTTTCTCGCAACGTGTGGATTAAAAGGATGAATAAGAGTAAGGGAGAGCCTCTAGGTCAGTAAAATAAAGCAATATTACATCTCATCAATTATGAGAAAATGCCAAATGGGCCCCTCGTCATCTCTAACACGTTCAGACCAATGGCTCTGTTCACTTTGGCTTTGAATTACAGGGTAACTGTCAAGAAAATCATTTTTAATAATGAAAATGTCACAGGTGGCTTCATTAATTCAATGAGAATGCCATTATAAAACCTCAGCTCGCAGAGCACAACTGCACTAGAATCTAAATTTGGCAAGAAAATGGAGCCAACTGATGGTAAGTAATCCTTCTTGCCATCGATCTCTGGGTCATTCCCAGAACTTGACCTTTATCCCAGATGGAGTGGTCAGAACAATCCCCACTTAAATGCCAAAGGTGTATTCTCCCACCCTTCCACCACAGAAGCTAAGTGCTTTTATGCAGTTTTATAATAAAGTGCAGCTATAAACATCTAATAAGTATTGTAATATTTAAATTGCTCCTGAATTTTAAAGAGCAAGAACATACACTTTCCTAGCATATAAAAAGCTAATTTATTCTTCCTATGCCTCGGAAAATTATAGGTTTTATTATATAAATTACACATTTTATTACTGAATAGTCAATACATTGATACATTTACTCCAGATGGCATAATTTTACTATTTTTCTTTCTGCTACAGTTTCAGAACTTTTAAATCAAAAAGGTGAACTTAGGTAGAATTATTCATGTAAATTGAAAAATAGTTTAAACCAGCATCTGGCAAACTGATATCCAGAGCCCAGATTTGGATGTCACCCATTTCTGTGAATAAATTTTCCCTGGAACATGGTCTCCTTCACTCATTTGTGTATCGTCCATAGCTGCCTTCACACTACAATGTCGCGGTCAAGTGTGTGAGACAGACTTCACAGTGTGCGAAGCCTATGTGGCCCTTCTCAGAAAAAGTTTGCTGATCTATGACATAAAGGATGAAATTAGGAGTGGTACTACAGACTCAGCTGTTCTACCTCCTCACATACAAATGTATTGGGCTGTGATATCCAATTGCTTTACAAGATATTAATTAGCTTGCAGGGTTGAAAACCTTTAGTGGTCACTTCCTTCAACCATCTTATTTTAATGAAGAGGAAACTAGGTCCAGAAAGAGGAAATGACTATTCCATGTAGTAACAAAACAGAAAATAGATCCCAATCTGGAATTTTATAACAATGACTTAGAATCATGAGGAGGCTGGAGAGTAGGAAAAAAAATTATCGCAGACGAGCTGAGATTGGAAGAACTCTTGGGGCAATGCTTTTCAAAGTGCCATCCCCTGACCAGCACCGTTGGAATCTCCCAGGAACCAGTCAGCAATGCAAGTCATTGTGCCCCAACCCAGAGCTGCTGAGCCACAGAGTCTGAGGGTGAGCCAGTGATCAAAGGCTCACAAGCCCTCCAGGTGACTCTGGAGAGAGAAAACGTTTGGGAACCACTTCGGAAAAACAAAGCACCCAGTCCATTAGGGAATTAGCATGGTATCCCCCTCAAGCTCCTGCAGTGAGCAGGCAGGGTCTGGAACAGCACAGTAGGAAGGTGAAGTGGGGGACATGGACGTTAGGATCGTGTTTCCTCACACGAGTTTTGAGGGCTGAACTAAACCACCAGTACGTTCATCTCTCAAAGAAAAGGAAACCTTATCTCAGTGCCTGTACCACCAGCTCCTGCCATTGAGAGCACCCTGGGCAGGAAGGTATAGACAATGCTCCATGTTAGGTTTAGAAAACTAAGAAAAGCCTTTTTTCCTTTCTTTCTTTTTTTTTTTTTTTTAATGAGTCGGTTGTAGGACTCCTGAAAACTAACCTCTACCCTGGCCCCGGGCACAGTCTGACTCATCCCTATTCTTTATGAGTAAGTGTGCAGAATGGCAAGACTTTATGGCTGTCAGTCAGCTCCTAGCAGACAGGGTTATTCCCTCCTTGCCTGAGAGAAGTGAAGGAACCCTACCATGGCCATTTTCTTCTGTTTCTGGTCAAAGACTTACATGATGAGGCCAGGTGAAAGGCAGCGTTCCCAACAGCCTTGGGGCAGACGTCTTCCTCACTTTGCCCTGCCCCTGTGTTGCCATGGCAATTTGGTCCTGACTTACCATGACACAGTGGGTGATTGGTTATCTATAGTATGCATTTTCCTACCCATCTCTGCAATTCCCAGAAAAACTCAATACCTGGTATTGCCCAGTCTTCAGTGTTGTATTTTGCTTTAGGATGAATGTCATTCACTTTTCTTTTTAATTAAACAAACACTATGTGAAACAAAGATATGAAATCTGCCCTTCATATCTTGTTTTCTTTCTCTCGCTGGATTTCCCAGTTACTGATGATAGTGGTGGGTAAAGGTGCAGGCATGGGAGTAAATGTAAGTGTTATAATAACTAACACTTACCGAGTGCACGGAAGCCTAAAGGGCAAACCCTGGCTCCATCTCTTGTCTGTGGCGCCTGCACTCTATCTACCCAGGACAATGGGCAGCTAAGACTCCGCTATCCCACTCCGAAGCTTCTTTTTTACCCACAGAATGAGGGCACATGTTGTGACAGAGGCTGAGTGTCTGACATCATCATTCACCAGGACCCATCACTTCATTTCTGTGTTATCTTCCCTGTGGTCTTACCTCCCTATCCACCTTTCAGGTTCCCTTCTTTACTCTCCTGAACCTTTGCTTCAGTCTAAGTGGTATCTCCCTGTTTGGCTTTAAACTCCTCAGTCCTTCCCTCATGCTGTCAATCAGACTTTGATTGGGCCGTGACAATCCTAAATGAAAAATCTCTCATGCTCCTCTGCTGCTCACAGGATGAAGTCTAAATTCCATGGCCTGACTCTGTCCCCAGCCTTCACCTCCAGGCTCATCACCAGCTATATCGTTCCCACACATGACTTGCTCCTGATAGTCTAATCTCATCATTCGCTCCATAGTTCCCTTAGCACAACATATATTGTTGTGCTATGTAACTTTCTTCTTGCTGTTTTCTGTTTGGGATTCACCTTCCTTACATTTCTGCTTGGCTAAATTTTTCATCCTTTAAGGTCTTACTGAAAGGTCACCTACTCAGTGAAATCATTCCCTATTCCTTTCTCCCAGAACACAGTATACTTTTCCTTCCTATGTTCCCACAACAAACTCCACGCCTTTGCCATGGCATGACAGCTGGTTAATTGTTTGTGCATCCGTTTCCCCATTCATCTCTATGATCTCCAATATAAAAATGCTGCACTTACTAGAATCTAATAAAAGTGCAGTCACTCCATCTCCCCATGTGAAAAATAAGGATGTCTTCCCAAGGCCATGGACAAATTTATGAATGAAAGAGCCACAGATGGATATCTATGAAAAGAAGCTGCACAGTAACTAAGATTTAGGGATCAAGCCCAGAGAAAGGACCATTTTTCACTCTGGGTTTCTATGGTCTGGATAATGCTGGAGAAACATGGGTTCTAAACAGTTCAGCAATCATCCTGTGACTAATCCATTACGTGGTCAAAAGGTGCACAAAATCATTGTCACTGCCAAGGAAGCATGCAGCACCTAAAAAAAAAAAAAGCCCAAATCTACCTGTGCTAGCCTAGCTTTATCTTTGAACTCCATTTAGCTGTGGACATGTTTCGGGCATTTTTTTCCCGATTGGCATGAAACACTAGTAATTAACCTGGTATATTGACTCTCAAGGGTAAAGTGACCTTTTAAAAGAATTTTGACCCTGCGTCTTTTAAAAGTAAGCCTCAACCCTTTGTTGGCTTATGGGATTTGGTTTTATTACTTGACTCATCAAGGATATGATTAAAAAGCAGTATTTTATATTCTAACCTTAATTTGATTATTAGCCTTCAAGATAATATCATTGTAATAGTCAATTTGGGTGATTAAGTACTTGGTTTTTTTTTTCTTATCAAATTACAATAGAACAGAAGAACGCCTATGACTCCTGGCAGAGTAGGTAACTGCTGTGCTTGCTGACTGCCATGACTATAGCCAAATTACAACTAAATTATAGACTAACTATCAATGAGCTCCATCTGAAGACTAGCTAAATAGAAGGCTTATAAAGATACAAAGCAGAAGCCACAACAAGACTGGTAGGTGCAATGAGGATGTGGAATGGGAAGGTCCAACAACCATGGTGTGGCAATTAAAAATTAGTAGGGATATCTCAACTGCAGAGGTCCCTTTTGAGGGGAACAGGGGGTCCCAGTGCCATAAAGAGGTGTCCCCATAACATCTGACTATGAAGACCAGTGGGATTGCATCCAAGTGAGATGAAGAGCTGCTGGAGAATGATGGGTCCTATTGAGGGCCTTGTGCATGGACTTGCTCAGTCACAAACTTTCTTATTTTGGGCTCCAGGGCAGGGGCAGGAGCTCAAAAACAGCCAGGGACATATGGAAAGGAACTAAATTACCTAGTTTTAAGGCAAGAGCTGGAGAGGCTTGGGTCAGGTCACCTCTCTCCAGGGATGGAAGTGCTAGCAAGCACCATTGTTCTTTTGTTGAGCACGCCTCCCACCCAGCCAACTCAGTGGGTACCAAATCTGTGCTCTCCATTAACCTGGCTAACACCATTCTGCCTGATCTGGTGACTCCCAGGTCAGGGTCCCAGACCCTGCCCCGCTCAACTCATATGACATGCCAAGCTCCTTCCAGGGGCTATTTCACACAAGCAGCCTGCCTTGGCTTGCACTATAGACTTCCCTAAAACCTCTCAAAGGGCCACAAACCCCAAAACAAGCAGTGACTGGCCTCAGCATGCCCTGTTTCTCTTGCTAAGTACCCCACACCTGGCACAAGTAGTGGCTGGTCTCAGCTCGCATGGTGGTCCCAAGCCTGACACTAGTGGCTGCCTGCCTTGGTTCACAGCAACAGACTCTCCCAAGTGCCAGCAATACCAGCACAAGTGGCAAACAACTGCAGATCACTCTAGCTTCCACCAGGCTGTACCAGGCTAGGCACAAGTGGTGACTGACTTTGGCCTAAAAAGGAGTCCCTTCCAAGAGGCTCCAGACCCAAAAGACCTGGTGGCTGGATTCAGACCACATCAGAGCATTACCAACCAGCTCTACAAGTGACAAGCCTGAAGGATGAATTTGGCTGACATTAGTCCTGCTAAAGTGACTCCCACTACATGGGGTCAGCCCCGCAAATCAGCATCTTCTTTAGTCAAGGTAGGCTTTCATAGCCAGTCAGGGCTGAGGGTCAGTCCCACTCACTGATGTGCCGATAACAACTAAGGCTCAACTGCAACAGGAAGGCACACAGAACCCCCACAAGAGACACCCCTGGACCACCTAGTTCAGATGAACAGGAAGACTGTGCCAATGGGCCCTACAGGACACCAACTACATAAGGCCACTTTGCTAAGAGTGGGAGATATAGGAGATCTTCCTTATACATAGAAGCAAACAGAGTAAGCAAATATAAGGAGATAAAAATATCCCAAATGGTAGAATCTGAAAAACTTCAGAAAAGGAACTAAAGGAAATAGAGACAAGCAATCTACCAGATACAGAATTCAAAATACAGTTTATTGGAATGTTCAATAAACTTAGGAGAAGAATATATGAACTCAGTAAGAGCTTCAAAAAAGAGACAGAACCCATAAAAAAGAACCAGTCAGAAATGAAGAATGCAATAAACTGCAATGAAGAATACACTATGGGGAATCAATAGCAGATTAGATAAAGCAGTGGATCAAACCAGTAATCTGTAATACATAGTAGCAGAAAACACCCAAGTACAATAGCAGAAAACACCCAAGTACAATGGCAGAAAGAGAAAAGAATTAAAAAAAATAAGAATAGTTTAAGGGACCTCTGGGAAAACTTCAAGCATACCAATATCTGCATCATCAGGGCACCAGAAGAAGAGTTAGAGCAAGAGACTGAAAACCCTTTTAAAAAATAACAGAAACTTCCCTTACCTAGCGAAGAAAACAGACATGAAAGTTCAGGAACTACAGAGAGTCCCTAACAAGGTGAGCCCAAAGAAGCTCACACCAAGAAATATCATAATTAAAATGCCAAAGGTTGAAGACAAAGGAGAAAGTCTTAAAAGCAGAAAGAGAAAAGCAGCTACTGAAGTACAGGGGAGCTCAGATAAGACTGTCAGCTAATTTTTCAACAGAAAATTTTCAGGCCAACAGGGAGTAGCACAAGATATTCAAAGTGATGAAAAGCAAGTGATGAATGGCCAAGATTACTCTACCCAGCAAGGTTATCATTGAGAATCAGAAAAGAGATACAGAGTTTCCCCGACTAGAAAAAACTAAAGGAGTTCATCACCACTAATCCAGTATTACAAGAAATATTAGAGATAATTCTTTAAGTAGAAAAGAAAATATAAATATGAATAAGAAAACTGAGGTTAGAAAAAAAATCTCATTGACAAAGGCAAGTCAATAGTAAAACCAGTGGATCGACCAACTATAAAATTAATACAAATGTTAAAAGGCAAAGGAAGATCATGTATAGTTAAAATAATAAATTAAGATATACACATGAACACACATACAAGAAATAAAAAATATAGGCAAAAGCATAAACAGAAAGAGAATGATTAAAAAATGTACTGATTAAAGAATGTATTTTAAGTGACGTCAACTTAAAATAGGCTGCTACAAACATAGCTTGGTATATATGAATTACAAAACAAAAATCTAAAAGAGATTTATAAGAAATAAGAGAAAGGAATCCAAACACACTTTAGAAAGTCAACAGCATCCAAGAGAAGAGAGCAAGAGAATAAAAAAGGGACAGAGGTACAAAAACAATCAGAAAAACAGTAAGTAAAATGACTATAACTATATACCTATCAACAATCAATTTAAATGTCAAGTGAACTAAATGCCCTAATCAAAAGATATAGGTGGATGAACGGATAAAAAACCCAAGACCCATACTTATACTGCCTATAAGAGATCCAATTAAGATCAAATGAAACACAGAAATTGAAAGTAAAAGGATGGAAAAAGATAATCTATGCAAATGAAAATGTAAAAAAAAGCTGGAATAACAATACTTGTGAGACAAAATAGACTTTAAAAGAGGGCTGTAACATGAGACAAAGAAGGGCATTTCATAATGATAAAGAGGTCAATCCAAGAAGGAGATATAATTCTCATAAGCATCTACACACTCAATGTAGGAGCTCCTAGATATATAAAGCAAATATTGACAGACATAAAGGGAGAGACAGGCAGTAGTAAAAAGTCACAGTGGGAGACTTTAATGCACTATTGACATTAATGGATGGATGATCCAGACAGAAAATCAACAAGGAAACAAGGCCTTATTGACACAGTAGAACAAATGTACATCACTGACATTTTTATGACTCTTTATCCAAAAGCAGTAGGATATTCATTCTTTTCAAGTGCACAGAGAAGATTCTCCAGGTAAGATCACATACATTAGGCCATAAAACAAGCCTCAATAAATTTAATACTGAAATCATATCAAGCATCAGACCAGGATAGTAGGAAACTAGATATAAATCACAAGAAGAAATCTGAGAAACACACAAACAAATGAGGCTATATAACATGCTGCTAAACTATGAATGGGTAAACAATGAGATCAAGGGAGAAATCAAAATAAAAATGAAAACACAATGAGCCCAAATCTATGGGACATATCCAAAGAAGTGATAAAAGAAATATTTATAGCATTACAGGCCTATCTCAAGAAACAAGAGAAATCTCAAATATACACTTAAAGAACTACAATAATGAAAAACAAACAGCCCAAAGTGAGTAGATGGAAGGAAATAATAAAGATCAGAAAAAAATAAACAAAACAGGGTCTAAAAAAATAAGTAAAAATAATCAATGAAACCAAGAGTTGGCTCTTTGAAAAGGTAAACAAAATTGATAAACCTTTAACCAGACTCACCGAGAAAGAAAAAGGGCCCAAGTACATAAAATCATAAATGAATGAGAGGTGTCAACTGATAGCACAGAAATATATATATATATATAAATGCCCTGGCTGGTGTGGCTCGGTGGATTTAGTGTTGGCCTGTGAACCAAAGGGTCACTGGTTCAATTCCAAGTCAGGGCACATGCCTGGGTTGTGGGCCAGGTCCCCACTTGGGGACATACAAGAGGCAACCACACACTGATGGTCCTCTCCCTCTGTTTCTCCCTCCCTTCCCCTGGCTCTAAAAATAAATAAATAAAATATTTTTTAAAAAAGAAGTACAAAAAGTATGAAGAAAGACTATAAACAATTATATGCCAACAAATTGGAAAACCTGGAAAAATGGACTAATTTCTAGAAACATACAATCTTTCCAACTTGAATCAGGACAAAAAAAAAAAATCTGAAGAGACTGATAACTCTTAACAAAATCAAATAAGTAATTAAAAAACAAAACTCCCAACAAACAAAAGCCCTGGACCAAATGGCTTCACAGGTGAATTTTACCAAACATTCAAAGATAAATCAATACCTATTCTTCTCATACTGTTCCAAAAAATTGAAGTAGTAGGAGGGCTCCCAAGCTTAATACAAGACTAGCATCACATGGTTTTAAAAAACAGACAAAAACAGCACAAAAAAATTTATGCTAATATCTGTGATGAACATGAATGCACACATGCTCAACAAAATATTAGCAAATCAAATTTGTCAATACATGAAAAAAAGTCACACACCATCATCAAATGAGATTTATTCCTGTAATGCAAGACTGAATCAATACCCACAAATGAATTAACATGATACATCAAACAAAATGAAGGATATATGTTGTATGATCACATCAATAGATGCAGAAAAACATTTGAGAAAATCTAACACCTATTTATGATTAAAAAAGAAACTTCTCAACCTAGTTGGGATAGGCAGAATATATGACCTCCATATAATGGAGGTCATATATGACAAACCCACAGCTAACATCCTACTCATCAGTGGAAAGTGTTTCCTTTAAAATCAGGAACAAGAAGAGACTATCCCCTTTTACCACTTTTATTCAACAAGGCATTGGAAGTCCTAGCACAGCAATCAGATGAAAAAATAAATAAACAAAGGCATTTGAAATGGCAAAGAAAAAGTAAAACTGTCTATTTGCAGATGACATGGTACTATACATAGAGAACCCTAAAGAATCCACCAAAAAAATATGAGAACTAATAAGTGAATTCAGTTTAGTAGCAGAAAACAAAATTAATATTTGGAAATCAGTTGAATTTTTATATGCCAATAACAAACTATCACATGAAGAAATTAAGAAAACAATCCCATTTATAATTGCATCAAAAAGAATAAAATATCTATGAATAAATTTAACCAAGGAGGTGAAAGACCGTATTTGGAAAACTATAAGATATTGAAGAAGGAGACTGAAAAAGAATAAAATAAATGGAAGGCTATAACGTGCTCATGGATAGGAATAATTAACATCATTTAAATGTCTATACTACCTAAACAATACAGATTCAATGAAATCCCTGTCCAAATACCAATGGTATCTTTCACAGAACTAGAACAAATAATCCTAAAAATTATGTGGAACCAGAAAAGGCCCCAAATACCCAAGGCAATATGGGGAGAAAAGAACAAAGTTGGAGGTGTCACACCACCTGATATCGAACTACTGCATATCAGTAAGTAATCAAAACAGCACAGTACTGGCATGAAAAGCAGACCCAGAGATCCATGCAACAGGACAGAGAAACCACAAAGTAAACTCACACTTATATGGTCAACAAATCTATGAAAAAATGAAGCAAAAATATATTAATACAATGGGGTAAATCAGTATCTTAAAGAAAAGATGCTGGGAAAACTGAACACATACATGAGAAAGGCTAAAACTGGATCACTTTTTTAAAAATTGTTGTTCTATTACAATTTAAGACTAAAGACTTAAACGGAAGGCCCTAAACCATAAAAAACCTAAAAGACAATGTTGGCAGTAAATTCTGACATTGCTCTCAGTAATATTTTTGTGGATATGTCTCCTTGGGCAAGGGAAACAAAAGGAAAAATAAACAAATGGGACTACATGAAACTAAAAGATTTTGCACAATGAAGGAAATCATCAACAGGACCAAGAAAACAACCTACTGAATGGAAGAAGATGTTTGCCAATAATATATCCAGTAAGGGGTTTATATCTAAAACATATAAGGAACACATGTAATTTAGCACCAAAAAAAAAAAAAGAAGAAGAAGAAGAAAAGAAAAGCAACAATAAAAATCCAATTACAAAATCAGTAGAGGACCTGAATAGACTGTTCCTCAAAGAGACCATACAGATAGCCAATGGAAATAAAAAAGATTCTCAATGTCACTAATCTTCAGGGAAATAAATGAAAATTAAAACCACAATGAGATATTACCTCAAACATGTCAGAATGGACATCATCAATATACAAAGAAATAGCAAGTGTTGGTGAGGGTGTGGAGAAAAGGGAACCCTCATGTACTGTTGGTGGGAATGCAGACTGGTGCAGCCACTGTGGAAAGCAGTATGGATGTTCCTTGAATAATTAAAAATAGAACCGCCATATGACCTAGCAATTCTACTTCTGAGTATTTGTCTGAAGAAATCCAAAACACTAATTAAAAAAGATACATGCACCCCTATATTCCTTGCAACATTATTTATAATAGCCAAGATACGGAAGCAGCCCAGGTGCCCATCTATAGATGATTGGATAAAAAAAGATGTAGTACATATGTGCAATGGAATGTTACTTGGCTGTAAAAAAGAACGAAATCCTGCTATTTGTGAAAACATGGATGGACCTAGAGGGTATTATTCTAAGTGAAATAAATCAGACAGAGAAAGACAAATCACATATAATTCTACTTACATATGGAATCTAAAAAACAATGTAAACAAGAAAACAAAACAGATGGTTTCCAGATGGGAGAGCAGTTGGGAGGTGGGTGAAGAAATACAAATCGCCAGTTACAAAAATAATCACAGGGATTTAAAGTACAGCACAGGGAATACAGCCCATTATACTGTGATAGCTATGTATAGTGTCAGATGAGTTCTAGACTTACCAGCATGACCAATTCATAAATCATATAGATATCTAAACAATAACTATGTTATACACTTGAACCTAATACAGTGTCATATGTCAACTGTAATTATAATATAATAAAAATATAAAAAGTCAGAATGCAATACTTTCAACTACAAATAATGGAATCAAACAAGGAGGGTCACAAATACATTCTTTCTGAGGGTTATTTACAGAATTTGATTCAGGGGTCTTTATTCAGCTCCTAAAATAAGACATTTTTCACCCTCTGCCACCTCTTGGGAGATATGCTTTTAATGACTAATAAATACAATGGGAAGAAAAGTATGTCTGTAAAGAGATCTGCTTAGTACTTTATTCATAAAGGGGTGCAGTGGGGTGGAGGTGCATTACATGAACAAGCCAGGATTAAAAGTACTATATACATCCTGTGGCAACTTCAGTCCAATTCTCTGAAGACTTCAAAGAAAGTTGATGAGTAAGAACAGAGTAAGTCAACTTGGGCTGCTTGAATTGTTAGCGTAGCTAACTAATGAAGTGCTGGGAAATGCTAATGATTGGAAAGTTCCATGCTTTATCGTGGGCTTAAATAAAACAAAACCTAAAAAAAATACAAAAGAAATTTTGGTTTTACCTTAGTCAAGACTCAACTAAATTTTTTTTTTCCTATTCCAGGGCCTGGGGATTCAGAAAGCCCAAAATCAATATGGGGTCAGATTGTGATCATCCTCCAAAGTTTAGAAAAACAATATTTTCAAGAAAAGAACTAGTGAAGAAAATTCTCCACATTTTGCTTGCTGAATGGAGACTTAACTGCCAACCTCTTCTATAAGCCCTTCTCGACTATTCTAACACACAATGAGTTTTCCTTTTTTCTAAAGCTTTTCCCCTTTATGGTGGTGCCACATGGCTAAATAATGTATGTAATAACTTGAAGACTGCCTGGGGCAATGTCCCACACAGTCATTAACACAGTGCTGCACTGAGAGTTTGAGCTCAGTCAAGTAGGATTGACTGATTGCTTAACTGGTTTCTCATAAACAACTATATCAACAGACATCACCTGTAGGGTGTTACAGAATACATGGCAAGATGAGAAAACTATGAAATTTGGGGCAAGAAAGTAGAATGCAAGTCCCAGCTTAAGTATTGATATCTTAAGATACTTAGGATACAGTAGTTGCCCTAAAACTTAGAAACCTGGTTTCTTCGTTTTTCAAAGTTGAATTATATTAAATGTGATGCTAGTTTTAAATTACAGGGTGCTTGAAATGTGGGAGGTGCTCTGAAAATGGGGGTAGGAGACTGAAGTTTGGATGTGTTGAACTAGGTTTATGTACTAGGGAAAAAAATGGGTGTTGTGGGGTCATGACCTAAAGACTGGCTAATACAGCTCTCCTAAGTTGGTGCCCCCAGGTCTGTTACAGGTGTAACAAACTAGAAGGCAGGTAAATGAATTGCAGCTTTTCAAGGTTCATTTGAGCTGTTTCTAGGAGGCACTTGGAATTTCTCAGACCAGCTCTCTAAGCGACTACTAAGCAAGTAATTTCTTATGCTTCCCAAGCCTATATAGCCCAAGATTAAACAGTCTCATCGAAAAGATATAACAATACAATGCAAGAGCTATAGCAAGGCACTATCAAAGGAAAATGAAGAGGCAAGATCAACAAAAGATGAAATAAAGCACAAAGGAATCAAACGCTTTGATAGGCTCACTTCGCAAAACATAAAGCAAAACCAGTGGAAGACAGAAGTTTATTTCCATAAGCATTAAACTCACTTCCAAACATCTTAATGTGAGGAATAGCCTGGCACTGAAAAAACAAAGAAGAAATTATTTACCAGAAGGCCTCTGCATTATCATTATCATTTGTTCAGCATGGAGGTCAGCCTGTCTCTGGCCACTGGAGGCAAGTCTCTGAGTCTTGCTTTTCTGGATGGTGTTGCCACCAAAGTGAGCAAGTTCCTACAGGTGATCATTTCAGGCAAAGAGTACTCTTAATTAGCAAGTTTGCATAAGCGTGGGATGAGGGATCATTAGAACTCTCATCCAACCCACTTTAAGGGTACTAACAGGATCTTAGTGGGAGGATTAATTCTGCCCTGCAACCCCTGTGCTCTGCAGTCACTTCCCAAACCCACACCTCACTTCTCACTAGGAGCAGGCATGCCTGCCACTCAGCACCATCATTAGCTGCAGTATGGATGAGAACAGGAGAAGCCTTTTCAGGAGCTACAGGACATCTGTGAGTTAACAAGCTGGGGGAAAGAGGTGAGGAGGAAGAAAAAAGAGGGACAAAGAGAAAGTACGGTTACCATTCCTGCAGCACTACATCAGTCTTACCTTGCAGGAACAGACAGAACACCTGTCTTCTTTCAGGGTCCACACCTGCCCATTGCGCTTCAGTCCTCCTTCATGGGGGCAGTCCCCAGAGCAGGAGGGCCCCGAGGGACAGAGACAGTCAAAGCCCCCTGCCAAGTTGATACAGGCAGAATCATTCCAGCAAGTATGTGTTCGTAAGGCACATTCATCAATGTCTGCAATAAAGAAAGCACAGAGCCTTTGAATCTAGCCAATGATTAGAAAGTAATCATTTACAATAGCATTAATTAACATTATTGAGCATTTACCTTGTGCCAGGTACAAGGCATTACCTCATTTACTACTCAAGGCAGCTTCGTGTTGAAGGATCTGTTCTTATCACTAGTTTGCAAAGGAGGGAGCTGAGGCTCACAGAATTGTTTATAATTGTGCCCGCTGTCATACAGCTGGTAAGTGGCAGGTGTGAGATTCAAACTTGCACCTGTGGCATTGCAGTTGCTAAATTATCTAGTAGCAGCTCTGAATTAACTTTAGAATATTCTAAGAACTCTACTATCCGGAGACCATAAACACTGCTAATCCATTAATAGTGTAGATACACCTGATGGAGATCTGGGTCTTTTAGACAAGGTGTGACTAGATTAGCCACTGAGTGGGAACAGGTGGGTAACTACGGCAACCCTGAGCCAAGTAAACTGCCTGCAGATCCTGGGGCCAAGGACAAAAAAACAGGGAATTCTTGGGAAATGCTTTCCTAATCAAGTCTCACCCTCCTAGTGGCCAGCAGCACTTTTACCATATATGAAAACATCTCAGAGCTACAGTAGGATATGGCATGGATGTTGATGAAAGACAGACATATTTTGTTGTTTTCCATTGATATCCAACTATGGAAAAAACCCCATAAATCCAGTCAGCCCTCCTGGACATTCAAAGCTCAAGTGACCTTAATAACAATCCAAACACAGCTGTCCAGTCCCAGCGGACAATCTATAACCTCACAAGGCAGCCAATTCCATCACTGGATTATTCTTTTAGAAAGTGTCTTCCTTGGACTTCTGGCAAAGATGGAGGTGTAGGTGGACACATTGTGCCTCCTCTCAAAGCCAAAATTAAGGACAACAAATATTTAGAAACAAGAAAACAACCAGAACTGATAGAAAATTGAACTGTATGGAAGTCCAACAACTATTCATCCAGACCAGTAAGAGGGGCAGAGTCGCAGCAGGAAAAAGTGGAGGTGCAGACCTGGGAATGCAGGCAGCAGCAGCTGGCATTTCCCAGGTGTGCAGGTGTCGGCTAGCAGACCCCAGGTGCACAGATGGTGGCTAGCGGACCCCGGGCATGGGGTGGCAACTGTGCAGACCTAGTGAGGCCACGGAGGGCGGCTGGCTGACCAGGTGGTCCCACATTCGTGCACAGATAATCCAGGCAAAAGGGAGGCGGTGGAAGGGACTGGAATCCAAGAGAGAGTGGAGCAGGCGCCATTGTTCCCTCTTGGAACCCGCCCCCACATACAGTGTCACAACTCAGCGACTGGGCTGCCCTGCCCTGGGGAACACCTAAGGCTCCATCCCTTACTATGTTACAGCCGCGACCAGAACAAACAAACAAACAAACAAACAAAAAACCCAAAAAACAAAAATGGCTCAAACTGGAGAACAAATCAAAGCTCCAGAGCCAATTCCTCTAAGTGATGAAGAGATAGCCAACCTATCAGATGCACAGTTCAAAGCCCTGGTGATCGGGATCCTCACAGAATTGGTTGATTTTGCTCACAAATTAGATGAAAAAATGAAGGCTACACTAAGTGAAATGAAGGAAAACTCATAGGAAACCAGTAGTGATGGGAGGAAAACTGGGACTCAAGTCAATGGAGTGGACCAGAAGGAAGAAAAACAACCAAACAGAAAACGAGGAAGAAACAAGAATTCAAAAAAATGAGGAGAGGCTCAGGAACCTCTAGGACATCTTTAAACGTCCCAACATCCGAATTATAGGGGTACCAGAAGGGGAAAAAGAAGAGCAACAAGTGGAAAACTTATTGGAACAAATAATAAAGGAGAACTTCCCCAATCTGGCAAAGGAAATAGACTACCAGGAAGTCCAGGAAGCTCAGAGTCCCAAAGAAGCTGGACCCAAGGAGGAACACACCAAGGTACATCATAATTACATTAGCCAAGATTCAAATGAAGGAGAGAATTCTAGAAATAGCAAGAGATAAGGGGACAGTCACCTACAAAGGAGTTCCCATCAGACTGTCAGCTGATTTCTCAAAAGAGACCTTCCAGGCAAGAAGGGGCTGGAAAGAAGTATTCCAAGTCATGAAAGTCAAGGACCTACATCCAAGATTGCTGTATCCAGCAAAGCTTTCATTTAGAATGGAAGGGAAGATAAAGTGCTTCTCAGATAAGGTCAAGTTCAAGGAGTTCATCATCACCAAGCCTTTATTATATGAAATCTTAAAGGGACTTATCTAAGAAAAAGAAGATAAAAAATAGGACAATGAAAAGACAGCAAACTCACAACTATTAAGAACCACACCTAAAACAAAAGTAAACTAAGCAAACAGCTAGAATAGGAACAGAAACACAGAAATGGAGATCACATGGAGGGTCAGCAACAGGGGAGTGGGAGGAGGAGAGAGGAGGAAAAGTTACAGAGAATAAGTAGCATAGACAGTGAGTAGAAAATAGACACAGGTAGGGCAAAAATAGTATGGGAAATATAGAAGCTAAAGAACTTATGACACATGGACATGAACTAAAGTGGGGGAATATGGGTGGGAGGGGGTGTGCAGGGTGGAGGGCAATGATGGGGGAGAAATGGGACAACTATAATAGCATAATCAATAAATATATTAAAAAATAAATCATGTGACGTCTGAAAAGATAAAAAAAGAAAGTATCTTATTTGAATGAAATGAAACATATTAACTGTTAGCTTCTACTTCTTGGTACTAGTTCTAAGACCACCCAAGAGGAGTTTACTTGGTTTTTCTTATTTATGACAATCTCATGCTATTTGAGGACATCAGTCATTTGTCTATCAGAGTTTTCTACTCCACTGATGAATCTACTGTCGTGCCCTTCAAATATCCTTCAGGTGACAACATTGATTCCAATCAATTTTTAACAGAAGCTCACTATGCACAACATTCTTTGCACATTAGGTGCTATTAATGTCCCATGACCTGTAAGACATTGTCCTCGTGAAGGCAGTAAGGAGACACAGGAGTGCATAGAGATGATTATGGGTAAGTCAGAATAAGAACAGTGTAAATTAACTTATTCTACATTATGAATTTCATGTGAAATATGTATAAGGTTGCATGCACCTGGTTAAGGATTACGGACTAAATTAGGGAAAATATAATTGTTACTGGCATTTCTCCTTAAAGTGCTCAAAGCAATAAAATGCTCAAAAGCATAATATTAATTTTACTGCTGCTACTTTATATTCAGTTATTGTTTCAAAATTTTCCAAAGCTCTTTCTCATGAAATATGCCATAGAATTGCAAGATGAAAACAGTTATTCTCATTTTACAAAAGAAGCCAACATACAGAGATAGCTAAGTGGTCACACCGCTAATACATGTTAGAGCAAGAATTGGGCCCTGAGTCTCCTGACCGAGGCACCGGAGTTCTCCTACTGTCCTGTGCCAACTCCAGGTCCAAAGGTCTGTGCCATCTTTCAGTACATTCTGTGGTTTTATCTACGTTCAACTATTTACCCTCTAGACACTGCAACACATTTTTAAGGATAAGATCTTAAGTGAATCCTCTTTAGTACTTTTGGTTAAAATTTTGAGAATGATATAATTAGTCAAAGTTTGCTAGAATTTTGAAACTCCCGTGACTTAATAATCTTGAGAGAAAAATGACCCATTCTTCCTGTCTGAATGCATGCACTCACTGTATTGGTATAAAACTTGGCTTTACAGCAGTGGTACAAAGTAGAAGATGTTAAGGAATTCCAATAATATTTCTAGAAGCTAATTCATTCCAAGATTTACTTTTTATCTTTTTCACACAAGTTGTAGCCTCAGTCAAGACATTTAGTTAATGAACAGTGATTCCTCCTTTGAAAACTGGAAATAATCCTGAATTAAGATGCTTAGATTCCAGGTCAACTACAATCAGGCCTCAGTTATTTGCTCATTGTCCCTGGTCACGCCCATGTCATCTCCAACCCATCTTACCATAAGATGCTCCTGCCTCAAACCTCTCTCATGTCCTTGGTCCTCTTCCTCTACACTCTGAATCTTCCCAACTGTACATAAGTAGCATTGAATGCGGGAGTTGGGGCCACATTAGAAAGCGAGCTCGACCATGTACTAGAGTGCTTACTCTGCACAGGCCATTGTACCTATCGCTCTCTCTGTCCTGGATCATAGCATGGCGCCTCTCTGACCCTCGTTTCTCCTCTGTGCAATACCATGCCCACTTCATCCATGGCCGTTTGAAAATAAAAACGTAAATAACATAATAAGGACTCGGTCCATATTTGTTTCTTGATTTGATAAATGTAAATATTTAAGACAAAGTTCAAGCCTCATGTCCTTAGCTAAGTACCTCCCAGCAGGATGCCAATCCATCGTCACCATTCACCTCTTCCGAACTCCTGCTGCAGCGGCAGTAGGTGGTGCACAGAATTCTATTCAGGTAACAATACTGAAGTGATACTTCTGCGTTATTCTCACTCCCCAGTTTTCGCTGAAGTAACAATTAAAATACTCAATCTTACCCATCTCTCATCACATTCATAATTGAGTTTCTATGTCTAGGAGACACACAGAGTAAATTGATAGCTGGACCCATAGCTCATCATATGCATGCTCATAAAAAATAAGGTGCAGATTTCTTCAAATTCTGTGTTAGCTCAGATCTTCATACTTATCACTGGGACCACTGCGTTAGCCTCCTTTCTCATCTCCCTGACTGTAGCCACTTCTCACTCTAATTCAGTGAGTTTTTTTAAAATATATTTTATTGATTATGCTATTACAGTTGTCCCATTTTCCCTCCTTCATTTCCCTCCACCCTACACACCCCCTCCCACCCACATTCCCTCCTTTAGTTCATGTCCATGTGTCATAAGTTCTTTAGCTTCTACATTTCCCATACTATTCTTACCCTCCCACTGTCTATTTTCTACCTACCATCTATGCTACTTATTCTCTGTACCTTTTCCCCCTCTCCCCCTCTCTCCTTCTCCCACTCCCCTGTTGCTAACCCTCCATGTGATCTCCATTTCTGTGGTTCTGTTCCTGTTCCAGTTGTTTGCTCAGTTTGCTTTTGCTTTTGTTTTAGGTGTGGTTGTTAATAATTATGAGTTCGCTGTCATTTTACTATACATACTTTTTACCTTCTTTTTCTTAGATAAGTCCCTTTAACATTTCATATAATAAAGGCTTGGTGATGGTGATCTCCTTTAACCTGACCTTATCTGAGAAGCACTTTAATTGTAGGTCCAATAAAAAACACTAGGGGAACCGTTACAAAGTACTGGTGGCCAGGTCACCACCACTAGAGAATGACTTAATTGGTGAAAAGTAGGATCTGGACATCCAGGCTCTGTTCAGCCAGATGAAACTCACTCCTCTAAATGCCTTCCACAGGGGAGTGCTGTACCAAAAGCAAATTTGCGCATGTCACCCCTCGGCTCACCACCTCTCAGTGGTCCTCTGGTGTGTATAATAAAACGTTCGAACTCATAGCAGATCATATAAGCCCCAGTTTCACACTTTAATTGTTACCTTCTGTCTTTTCTCCTCTCCATTGAAAAGCAATAGGTGACACACAGACCATGTTGTTTCCTGTCTGTGACTTAACACATGCCTTTTCTTAGTATGTGAGTACTCTCCCCTGCCTCTACTTTTTCTCAGCATATGTGAAATGGGCTAGAGTATATAGGTGGCTTCACTGAAAAAGTGATCACTTCCCTTCCTCTGCTATCTTTGCCCCCAGGCATGCACCAAAATTGGGATCACATGCCAGCACCCCTATGTCTGCAAAACAGTCACCGCTAACATTTTGCATTCTCTGTATCTCATACACACTGTCCTCCTTGCATCACCTCTTAGGAGTTACATGGTTTTTTTAAAAAAAAAAATTTAAAATCCTCATCCAAGTCTATGTTTCTTTTTTCTTTTCTTTTCTTTTCTTTTCTTTTCTTTTCTTTTATTTTCTTTTCTTTTCTTTTCTTTTTTTTTTTTGAGAGAGAAAGAGAATGAGGAGAGAAACATGATGTGAAAGAGAAACATAGATCCGTTGCGTCTCATACATGCCCTGACCAGGAATCGAACCCACAAACTTGCGGGACGAGGCTCCAACCAACTGAGCCACTGGTGGCCAGGGCAGGAGTTAGATGTTTAATATTTCCATCTTCATAGATAACTAGTGAGCTTATTGAATGCAGAAGACTAAATATTTCTGTTCTCCTCAGTGCCAACTACAGCATGGTAAATATACTGTGGACATTCAATGTAGTTAAACCACTTAAATTCAGAACATGTACAGATTGATACTATTATAGAGCCTACTTTGCTAAAATTTATTCTCTGGGTTGTTCAATAATCTTGAGACATAACCACAACCCTCTCCTTTGGGGAGTACATTTAATTGTTCAGTTTCATCTGGAAAAGTCCTTGAGTCTGGTTCAAAGCGATAAATACAGCAAAATAGGCACCTCACTGAAAGAGCAAAGCAGCCTTCCCTTTGCCCTCCCCTCCCCAGTTTCTTGTCAAACACTTGAAGGAAAGGGCAGAGGAAGGCCTATTAACAAATCACCAAACAAATTGGAAGAGTAATTCCAACAGACCCACAGTGTCTACAAAGGAATATTTAATTTATGGTCTCCTCTAAATGTCTAAACAGACAATTAATGCCCAAGTATAATATGCTTTGTCAACCTTTGGTTATTTTGTACCACAAAGTTGCAAACATACTGGCAGTATCTCCCTCTTATAAATTAAGAAACCTGAGCATGAAGATAAACATACCTTGTGTGCGTGCGAAAAACAAGGTGCCAACCACGAATTTGCTTTTGTTGCTCCAGAATGAAAGGATTTCGCACTTTAATATAGGACCATATTGCCTACAGAGTTCCATGTAATTGCTTTACTTATGACACAGAAATCTAATTCTGCTTCCGTGCAATTTAACAGATTTATGGAAAGCCAGATGTTAGCAATTATGGGAACCGACATTATTCATATTCTTGGTAATACAGACCTGTTTGCTCTGCACAAAACCAATGTAATCTATTGCACATATCCCAAGGCATCCAAAGGGAGGAGGCACCCTATTTACATAGAGCAACTGTTGTTCTCTGCTGAGCAAACACAAAGACATTCACCCATGATACTTACCCACATCATCAGACCGCCAACGACAGACAGGCAATGAAACAAAAACCAGGCAAAGTATTCCATGCTCAAATCTATAATCATTAAAGTGCACTCGGTCTTTTTTCTTATTTTAAGTAATGGCTCTCTCTGATTTCCTTGTGTTGCTCCTTGTAAATTCATTATTTAAATGCTCCATGCCCAGATGAGATTTTTTTTCCCAATAAAATTCCACGGCTAAGCTTACATTAGAACTCATTTTCTTGCATTGATATTTTCACAATTTCTGAAAGCTATTATCGTACTCAATTTTGCTTTAAAAATGTCTGATTGTGCTTTAGTCAATCTGCTTTGTTCTTTAATTTGAGGTTCTTAGGTTACTTGAGTATGTAAGAGAATACAATTCAGGGATATTTATATCATCAGCAAGCAAACCAATCCCAACCTAGCCCCAAACAATTCTCCTACTCTTCAAGAAAAATGGCTTTGCAGAAGTTTTAATAGCATAACAGCTGTAATGGTACCTGCCTCAGGAGCTGGGACTTCTACAGGTTGATTTCAGAGATCAAGGGAAACATTTTTACCCCAGTGGTTTGGTAGCTGTTAGGTCAAAGGAGAGAACTATTTTTTTACCCCCTTTTCCTTTTTCCTGAGTAACTTTCACAACACAGCTAATTTTACTTTCAAACTCAAAACAGGTGAGTGTGTCAGAAACAAAATGTAACCTGGGGTTTGAATATCCAGCTGTGAGTGCTCTGACTGGGAAATCATTACCAGATATTAGTAGCTTGAAGATGAGAACAGAGCCTGGGGGCTTATTAATGATAAACAAGACAGAGCACAGATGCCTCTCCCATAGCTTAAGCGGCATCGCTTCCTTCACGGTGGCAGAGAAAATTACAGACAAAAATACACACATCAGCAAAGTAGGTGAAAGAAACCAGCAGAAAAATCTGAGGCCTGAGGGGGCTTGCAAAATGCAAGGATAATGAAATTTCTAACGGCATAGTATGTTTCAGGTCAGAACAAAAGAGACAACAGCCACACTCAATCATGTGTTAACCATACCACACTTGGATATATCATGTCCCTTTTAGAGTATAGACTGTTGAGAGTGGGTTAACGTACTGAGGATACATCAGAGGAGATTTATCAGCATAATGAGGGATTCAAACTCATCTTGCTCCAATGACATATGAGGGGTTTGGCCTGCAAAGGTACAGACGGAAAGATTGGTGCTATGGCTTCATCTATTTGAGATGCTATCATGTATCTCTTTGGAAGAAGTTCCAATGCCCGTTCCATGTTAACTCCTCAGTCTTTGTTACTCCTCTAGTCCTTCTAGGGTCAGGAACAAACCCTATCCTGCGGTGTTCCTCTTCGGGCTCAGTGTGTACTTTCGTTACTCTCCAGTGAGTCTTCCTCATTTCCTTTAACTGCGAAGACTCTCTCTTAAGCAAAGGAAAAAGAAGACGCCTTGCTTAGGGTCACTCTTACCTTATCTACTTCCTGGATTCAGATCTTATTTCCCAGTGCGGACAATGAGCAGCTACCTCACCCTCTCCTAAATGGTTGTACGCTTCCAAATGACCCTCTCCAAAGCCTAAGTTCTGAAGGTTCACGTGACCATTAGTTTTCAAAATCAGCAATCTTTACTTAACAAATATTGTTATTATTTCAGCCTGTGGTTCTTTTCTGGACACTTCTAGGATATAATGTTGCCCTATTCATGCTCTTATTTCTTCCTTCATCAATTACTTGATTCACTAGTAACCAACCAACAACCAATTAACTAGTTATACATATATTTATTGAGCATCTATCTACTCTGTCTTATACACAGTGCTACGGACTGTGGATAAAATGGACAAAGAATACAGACATGATCTTTAAACATGGACCATGTAGTCTTCTCCCAGTTTTTCAGTTGTTAACCTTTCCTGAGGTCCCATCTCTGCTTTTTGGGCCATTTCTCCTCAGTGGAAGTAGTATAACATACCTATTAAAAGCTTAAGGTTTGGAGCCTGGCAGTTACAGGTGCCAGTGAATGTGGCCCATTGTTCCAGTTCGCCTGGGACCGAGGGGTCCCTGAGATAGATGAGTTTCACAGCTAAAATCAGAGACATTCCAGGCAAAGGGGACAAATGTATCAAAGTCATCACAGTCCTGTCTCTGCAACTTATTGTTTGTATGACTCCAGAAAATTTGCCAAATGTCTCTGAACACTGGTCCTATCATTTGAAAAATGTTGATAAAAATCTCCCCTGGGATAGTTGGCTAATTTATGAGTAAGTATGTGCTTATTGGGTAGTTCTTATTCAAACACGATTATCTGTTATTATTATTATTTCTGCTTGCACTGTCTGTGTATTTTTTCTCTTGCAGAAATTAACTTGTCTCATGAATTCAATAGTCCTAACTCTTCGGGATGTAATGCAATCTGCACCACTAGCCCTGAGTTCTAATCATGCAGCCACTGCCCCCTGACCCCACCCATCTATTTACTGAGGATTTCCACTTGAATTCTGAAGTCTCACACAGCTTTTCACAGATTTGATCAGTACATTGGACAGCCAAACCCAGGAACGCTAACACTCCACCCTCTCTCCCGAGCCTTACTCAGTACACCTGGTGCTCATATTCAGTGACTAATATTGAAAGAATAGAGTTTGCTGACACTCCATGAACTTGCCTTGATCATTGCCTACATTTTATTTATAGGCTGCACATATTTAAGTGTTTTACTGCAGGTGGATTACACAGTTTCTTCTAGGTAGGAAAACAAGAATAAAATAAAAGCATAGCAGCCTTCTAAATTAACCAAGTTGGGTTATTTTCTGCTACAAACAAGTCAGGCTTAAGTAATGATAAAAATTGCTTAAAATCAATTCAATTCTGACCAGTGGAGAGAATAAATTAAAAAACCTATACATATTAAAATATTTGCTATCCAAGGAGAATTTTACTGCATAGAAGCTACAGTATTGATGCCAGTGACCTCAGATTTATACATTTTTATATCTGCTCATAGGTGGGATGGTGAGTTGTGTTATAGCTGCATCAGCATCACAGAGAAGTAGAATAGATATGTTTTTACAAATTACTCAGTGCCTAAAGCTGGGCCATATACATTCTACTGTTATATTCATTTTATTGTTTAATCTCTTTAATAAAATATCACCCTCAACTGAAAAGAAATTACCCCTCCTGCACTTCAGTTTTGTTACTGTATCTCTTTATGTTGCCTTGTTTGCTTAGTTGTGAACATACTTTTCTATTTTTCTTGTTCATTCAAAAGCAATACTCTGGTTTTTCTTTGTGTTTCCCAGCACATTTTATAGTGTGTATCACCTACTAGGAAATGTAAAACCATGACTTAAAATTGAAACTGGATGAGCTGTGATTTAAGAAAGAACCCTGTCCTTTGGGTCCTCAGTTTTCTCTTTGGTAAAATGTAAGAGTTGTATGAAATATTTTCTAAGGTCTTATCCACTTCCAAGTTTATGTGAGTCCCTTTCACCTTTCTAGGACGGAGCTGGCATATGGCTGGTGGCGATGGAGAACAAGATAGAGGTGAATGGAAGAACCCCGCTTCAGGATAACTGAGAGATTTCTTAGAATTAAACAATCTTCTTGGACATTCCACTGAATGTCCCCACTGAAACATCGCTAGTCCCTCTGAATGAGTATTTGCTAGCAGGTGCCAAAGAGAGAAAGTTGCACAGGGAGCAGCATGGTCTCCTTAGTGACAAATGTGCATGAGGAATGCGGCCTCAGAGAAACCCAAACCAACTCTGTTCTGACAAATCATTCTCTCAAGCGAGTTATCGGATGAGAAATAATTTCTTCTTTCTCCCACGACAAGGAAAGGTTTTAGGTCACACAGACAGGTCACATAGTAATTTCATGTACTCCCAGAAATACCCTGCAACCTACCAAGAAATCAAAGGCCGAAAAACACGGTCAAAGGTACAATTCTCCAATCATGTCTCAACCTAAGTAACAAGAGGGTCAAATTACAAACCCCGAGAATTCAAAGACCTTTCATGACTATTATTTACTGTTTCCTTTCACCACTGTGTGCATTTTGGTCTCTAACTTCCAAGAAGTGGTCAAACCTCTTCCAGAAACTGTGCCAGTACAAGGAGAGTCAGGGTGTTGATGAAGGATGACAATCCCAACCACCACTGCCAAGGAAGGCAGAATCTACTGAGACCAACAAACTATAACCAAATCCTAATGTGATCTCATGGTGTCTTTTTGTAGATATTTTCTTCTCTAGGATTTTCTCCCTCTCTTTATATCTCTTTTCATGATCAACTGTTTGCTAAAAACCAATACTGGGCTGTCTCCAATTTTGAAGGAATATCCTTTGGAAAGATCTAGAAAGCTTTTGGTGAAGCAAGGAGTAAGAGGTTTGAGCCCTCTCGGCTCTAGACCTTTGAATATCCTTTCACGCTAAGAGAGGGTAAAATTCTAAGGAGCAAAACTAAGTTGGTTTCCAAGGAGAAGCAAAGATTCTCTCTGTGAGCAAACTCGAGTCAAGCTCCTTTGGGGCCCTCTTCTCAACAAGGCCTCAACCTGGCCTATCGAAGGTGTAGACTCTAAGTACAAATGATTTTGTCCACTCCCCTCTACATATTACAAAGCCCCAGCATGGTTTTTTATGAACAAACGCTAGCATAATTTCTGATAGCTCAAGGCCGAATCTCAGTGACTGCAGCCCTCTTAAATTCCTGACTGGGAGAGCTCAAGGCTGCCAAAGAAACTTCTGTCCATTCCAGCCACCACCTGAAGATGGGACCTGCCTCCCAGTCTCCTGCGGAAGAACAGGAGCCTAACTCCAGGGAGAGCCAGTTACCAAACCCAGACTGGAAGGACTCACGTGGACCAAAGTCCCCCTCCTGCTTTTTGTAAATTTCCACTTCCCCCGACTGTACTCAAACCCCCCAACCCCCACCTTCCTCCTCCCTATTACTCATTCTCCTTTGAAAATGCCCAGTCACCCCTGCACAAATCAAAGTTGTGTTCAATTCACAGTGGACCCTCTTCTCTGCTGCAACAGTTTATCACTGATTAAAATCTGTCCTCACTGCTTTAGTGCCCAGCTTTGTCTATATTGACACCACCCAGGCTGCTAAAGCACAAACAATAGGAGTTCTTGATGCAGTTCACCTGTGGTCCAGCTAGCTCCTCAGAGTAAGCAGCATTTAAGGGCCAATGTTCTCATTGGTAATAGAAACGATTACTCTGAGTCCCTTTATTAATTCCACAAATATTTACTGAGCATGTACGATATGCCAGGCACTGGGGATACCATAGCAAATCATGAGGCACAATTCCTGCTCCTGGGAAGGTTGAATTTAACAGGATGATGCAAATAGTAATTCTGTTCACGTATCCTCCTAAGGAACCTGCAGGTGCTTTGCTACCCTGGCCATCCCGACGTACTTTCATTGAGTCACAATGAACGCACCTTCATGAAAAAGAGATTTCTATCTTTTCATTATGTATAATAACAGTAATTTGCTACACTCTTTGTGTGTTATATTCTTCAGATTTTTCAAAATCCTTTCAAATTCATGACCTACTTTGTTCTTCCGAGAAATTGAGAATGTTGGCTTTATCATCATCTCTGCTTAAAAGACAACCAAAATGAGGGTCAAGTGGTCATTGCTTCTCAAACATTTCTGCCAAGTTTGTGTCCCTGGCAGGAAAGAGTAAACTCATTTCTTGGAATCCAGGACGTATATAAAGGGGTAACCATGAGTCTGAAATTTATCTGAGATTTAATGTTTTCTGTTTTAAAAATTATTTTTGCCTTCTAGTCTGTAATTTAGTCACGATTTTTGGATAGATCACTTTTTTCCCTCAAACCCCTGAGTAGAGTGTGATTTCTCTTCCAGGTGTGTGCACCTGGGGATGCAGAGGCCTGTTTCAGCGGACTTGTACCCCGGTATGAGAAGTATAGGAACAGGCACCACGGGGTCGAGGACCATGCCCAAGGCCACACAACTAGTGAGGTTCTGGGTCAGGACAAAGCACAGGCATCTTGACTACAGGTCAGGCTTGTCCCACCTCATCGCACAACAGCAGGCTCCTGATTCTACAGAAAAGAAATACAGCAACATCCGGCGAAGACCAAATGCTAAATCTCCAAGATACTAGCCAGTGCACAGGTTCTCTAAATATTAACTGATGCTCACTATATGTAAAAGGTAATAATAGAATAATGAAGGCAAGGTCCCTCTCCAAAAACGTTACAATTAGCCAAAGCAGACAGAATCCTTACCATCTGTCGCGTAACACAGCTTATTGCCTCCTGTGCATTTCTGTGCTGGGACCCTCACAACTGCATCTTCCTGTTTTCCCTGCCTAGGTCTCTTCAAAGACAAGCTAAACTAATGGTCTGATCCTGCTGTAATCTCATTGTCTCAAAGATTTTTTCCAGGGAAATGACCCAGTTTGAGTTGCCACAACAAGGTTATATATCTAGGAATTGGCAAGAACTTGTATTTGAACCCATATTTTACTTGTATGTGTCCCCACTAATGGCTTTAGTAAGTCATTTCACAGTTTCTCTGCTGAGAAATTCTTACTGTGTGGCAAAGAAAAATTCATAACAAATTTGAAGGGTTGTTATGAAAAACACAGGACAAAATGTTAGCATGCAATAGTTTCTTGATATCAATCATGGTCAATAGCTGGTTAATTCTAATGCCCTTACTTTTTTTCAGAGGAAAAGCATTCCAAGCAAAAGAAATAAGAGAACAAAACTGTACACATTGCAGAAAATGACATCGATGCAAATACAGGATTTGAAATTTTGGCAGAAATACTACTATATTTATATAGTTATTGGGTTGGCCAAAAAGTCCGTGCAGTTTTTTTCCATAAAATGAAAGATGTATATTTCGTTTTCACCAATAACTTTATTGTTTTGGATATTTTTGAGAATGTCGGGCATCTCCTGCTATTGGTTTCTAGTGGGTAGAGGCCAGGGGTGCTGCTTCCAATGCATAAGACAGCCCCACAGCAAAGAATTATTTGGCTAAAATGTGAATAGTACCAAGAAACTTTGCAAATCGATCAGAAACTTTGACACATTTGATCAGTCACAGCACCTTCTCTATACACTGCAGAAATCTTTTTTTTTTGCATTTCAGATGTGTTTTTACCTTTCTTGAAATAATATAACTTAATATGCTGAAAATGTTGCATATCTTCTTCCGTCTTCCGTATTAAAATGGCTGCACAAAAACTCA
This sequence comes from Glossophaga mutica, assembly GCA_039655065.1. Lineage (NCBI taxonomy): Eukaryota > Metazoa > Chordata > Mammalia > Chiroptera > Phyllostomidae > Glossophaga > Glossophaga mutica. Next base: position 31,333,802 of record CM077308.1, read on the forward strand.
CCAATTTTGTTAAGTTTTTAAAAATGCACACTGATATGACAGCTGTCACAATACAATCTAATAAAATTGTTTCAAACAAAGTTTAAGACAGCTAAGTGCTACTAGAGCCATCGTACAGAAAAAAACTAAACAAACTTTTTGGCCAACCCAACATATTTTATATTCAAATATAAATTATATATTTTATGTTAAAATATAAATTATATATTTTATATTAGAATGGTTGCATCTTTAAAAGTATCGAAGTGTTTTCACACCAAAATTAACCACATTGAGAGGCATTGATACTAAGAAATAGGTCTCACAACTTCTAACTCCTTATCCTAGAACATAAGACTCCTTATACTCTGGTCTCCACTTCTATTTTCAGGGCTCCTTTTTTGTCACAGCAGATAGATATATATATATATCTCAGGCACTTCTCCCACACTGAAAGTCTCTCACCATCCCTGGGCACATAGTGGTTTTCTTCATGACTGCCTAATCAGAGTGCTGTTCCAGCCTGAAACACTTACCTTCAAGCCTGTTTTGCCTTCTCATCCTACAGATCCTGTGAAAATATATCTTCTGTGACAGATCCCCACATACATTGCCATCCCCCCAGGCCCCAACCCCAAGAAGAGTTAGTCACTTTTTTCTAAAGTCTCTGATTTTTATTTCTTTATGGGTTTGGTTGCTCTACAGCTCAAGCTCCCCGAATCCCCATCCACCTCCTTTCTTCCCATTCCAGACTGAAAGGGCATCCTCTCGGGGAGTCTAAGACTCCCTTATGGACTAGCATAGACCAACCCTTCTCAGTAAGTGCTTGCTGAACCAGTGAACGATGAGGTTATGCTCACAGTACTTACTTGGTCAGAGTACGGCAGGCTAAATTTCCCTGCTCATAAACCCACAAGTAAATATTTCAGAGCAACATGAGTGACCTCAGACTAAAATAAACAACTCAATATTCATTTCAAAGCATTCTAGATGCCGATCTCTGAGTCATGGGAAAGATAGGGTCTTTGGCCCTAAGACATTCAGGCCTGAAGTGTCTGTAATGAAACATTTGCTAGCACTATGCTTTAGGACACAGGAAGCTGATAATTACATGAAATTCAATACCAAGGATGCTCAGAAACAGGAAAGGAAGGCAGAGGACCCTTCCCTGAGACAGAATTGTAGATCTCCGTGTGGAGAACACTGAGAAATTAGATGAGAGTGGTGGCTCCTGATACTTCAACAGTGGTTTCTACATTGGGGTCAGGGTCATTCTGAGACCCCAGGAAAACTGCTTCTGCTTCCTCCCAAAGATGCACGTACACCCATCCACGCACACTTGCGTGCAGTCTCAGGGTGTTTGCAGACACCTCCAAAGGCTTTCAAATACCCACCAAGCAAGTGGTTTTCAAATCTGAGTGGACATTAGAATCAGCTCACAGGTGCTTGTAAAAAAACAAACAAACAAACAAAAAACAGATCTCCAAGCCTTGATGCCCAGATTTGCTGATTCAGTCAGTCTGCAGTGGGGTAGAGAATTTTCCTTTCTAACAACTTCCCAGGGGATGCTGATGCTGCAGGTCTGAGGATCTCTCTTCTAGAATCACGGCCCTAAGCTCCATGGAACACTGAGCTCATAGGCACTAATAATGTTCAGGCAACTATTTTTAAGAATGCCCTGCTCATTCTGTTGTCACTCAGTTGGAACTGCCAACTCTTCAGGAAGAAAGTAAAAAAAAAAAAAAAAAAAAGTTAAAATCTATAAAGAAGATTTTGCAGGGTATAAGCTTCAAAATCCTGTGCAGGAAAAAAAAAAAAATCAAAGTGCCTCTATTGTTGCTTGATCTTGTCCAAAAATCCAAGTTCATAGTGAAAAGAAGGCCTTAAAGAAAACCATAACCACATCGTGAAGCTCCTTTTAGGGAAAAATGTCAGTCTTTGCCTGTGCATCAGCCAGCGTTATTCCTCCTATACCAGTCAGCGTGCATGCCACGCCTCCCATAAAGCTTTCCCCACGGTGCCTATCTCCACTTGCTTCCTTTTCTCAGAACTCCCACTGGGCCTATTCATGCAATACAAAGTCGTCACGAAGTGCCTCTGGAGACCACATGCCTCCTCTTTCCATCCTTTCCATCCCTGGAACCTAAATAAGCAACTGGCTTCTAATCACTGCTTTTGAGCTCTGTGGCCTGAGACATCAGATTACCAAATCTTCATTTACCCCTGTGGAAAGGAGCGCAACTGTCAAGATATTATTTTAAAATTAGAGGGTAAGCTGGCAAAATGAAAAGGACACAAAATATCTAATCAAAGGAGAACTACGTCTGTCAAAAGCCTAAGGACTGACACCATTTAGCTAAGAGACAAAACAGCTATTCATACCTAAAAAGCCTTTAGAAAACAATCACTCAATACAGTATGGCAGCATTGAGTGATTTTTGTCTGATGATGATTACAACGACAAAGAAAGTAATAGACAAAAAGCCACAGGTGAATAATTTCCTTATACCAAAATTAAATAATCATATAAAAATTGCTGGTCTGTAAAGGACAAGCAGTATGCTCAACACAGCTTTGTTGCAGAAAGGAAATAAAACCTCTTTTGAACAGCTCATTATTCAATGATACTGAATAAAGAAGGTTTTCTAGAAATGTTTAGAGTAAGCTATACTCATTCTGAAGTTTTAAGTCAGTATATCCTGTAGAGTACCAAATCCAAAAGATGCCTGGGAGGAAAAAAGATTTTAAAGCCAATTACATTTGGGGCACTAACGATGCCTAGTAAAGGCTCTGAAAAGGCCTGCAGTTAATAAACCAGTGAAGTTCCACGAATTTAGAATTTCCCAAATATATTTCCTAACGGGACCCATTGGTGAAAAGCACCCCAGCATTAGCATCCTAGGATGCCGAGTTTGATAAATGCTCTGTTGGAGTCATTGCCCCAGTTGGGTTTTAACCACGGAGACCAACTGTAGGAAAAAGAAAAGTCTTCAATTAGTATCACTTTGTTGTTGCTTTTCTTCATGCGAAGCAGAAAGCAGACTCCAGGCAAAATGACATGGCCTGCAGAGCAGAGCCGTGCTTCTCAGTTCAGTGCGGCCAGGGGCAGGAGACAGTCAGCCACTCAGGCCTCAGCTGCAAGCAGATGTGAGTCAGCTTCCTCACCTGCTTGTCAGGTGTGCCTGTCTTTTCCACTCATTAGCTTTGGTCCCCATGACGTTGACTGGACAGCATCACATAGTAATATTAGAAGTTCCCATCACCCGGAGGCCACCTTTTAGAATGGAGCATGGTGATGCCCTCAGGGGACCTCCTAGATGGCCACCGTCCTGGATGTCTACCTTCTGTTCAGTTGTGTGTGGCCCCCAGAATACACTGGCATGGGGCAAAGTTTTAATTCCTCCATGCACATATGGGAAGTAAACTAAATTAAGAAATCATGCATTGCATACCAGGGTTATCTACAAGAACACAATGAGGTAGACAATGAGGCAACTGGCTGAATCATCATCACTATTTACACCTTGATTTAATCCTTTCATAAGTTATCTCCAATTAATAAACAAATGACCGAAGTGATTGTGGGAACAGAAAAAACACAGGTGCTTTCACACATGGCTATGCGGCTTGATGTGCTTCCTCCCATCAGCTGCCTGTCTCACAAAAAGTTTCTGAAGGTTAAGCGGCACACAGTTGGCATTTAATAAATAAAAGTGTGGCTATTATATTAGCATTTGTACAGCAAGTCCTTAGCAGGCAATGAAGAAGGCAATATTTTTGTCTCTTAATATTTCAAAAATCTTAAACCTGTACACAGTTCTTAGAAAGGAATGACATTTCCTGGAAGAAGAAATTGACCAGGCAATAACTGTATGACCACATACGATATATTAAACATCTTCACGCCTCAGCTTTTTTTTTTCTTTTGTCCATTAAGCAGAGATCATAACAATTCCCATCTGGTGGACTTGTTTTGAGGATAAAATGAGTTCAGAAGTGCAAAGCTCTTAGAAGAGTGCCTAGAATATGAAGTAATCTATTAATCTGAGCTATTATTAATATTTATTGTTATACCTATAATATAACCTAAACCTGCCCATCTTTAGGTCTAATCATCCCCACATAGTCTTGTACAATTACAGGATCTCTCTGATCACACTCTTCCCTAATCACCTACATATTTTACAGTGTTGACAGTTTTATAGTTAGTTACAATCAGATCAGAATGCTATTGGTTGGTTCACATATGTTGATTTTGTCTCCAATTTGGTGTTTTAAACTCTCTAAAGAATAAATTCTTTGCATCCTCTGTACCATCTAGATTAGTTCTAAGACCATAGCAGATTTATTTTTATGGATAAAATACATACAACACCACCACAACACTTATGCAGAGCTTGGTTTTAACAGCATTCTAATTTCCCCTCTCGTCTTTATCACCCATGCTCTCCTCACCTGCACCAGAACGGCGCTCCGCTGGCTCTGCACACACAAGGCACCGCTTCCAAGTCCGAAGTTGTTTCATGTGCTCCACAGCTGATCACGACTATCATTAGGAAGGTGTTGGAACAATAGGGAAATTGCCATTGAAAGTTTCCTAAACAAGGCCAAGGGTGGCCTACGAGATAGCCTTCATAATTAGTGTGATGTGCTGTTAGAATAATTCCCCGAAATGTCGATTTTAGTTCCAAAGTTTAAGTGGAAAACAACACAGAGCCCTGTTCTGTGTCAGCCCAGAGCGGCTGAGGGTGAACAAAGAGCTGCGGGTTCACACCTGAGGTTAGTGCAATGGACTCAGTTCCAACAGCATTTTGTGAAGTGTTTATCACCAGACCTGAGGAGGAACACTTACCTTCCCTTAGACGTCCTAGAATGTCCCGTTACCCCATATGCTGATCACTTTCAGGCTTATGTACATATGGCTGGACTTGAAAGGGAACAGAAAGCTTCCCGAGGGTCTGAGGGGACCCAGTTCTCACCTGATTTAACATCTGCAACTGCATGTTCATGACCATTGTCCCTTTTCTACTCTAGATTCTTATCACCAGAAGTGCAGAGAAGGTGATGATCAGTGAATGGACAAGTGATACCACTATCGAGGCTAAGGTGATATCGGATCAACTGTCAAGAACCTGCCACCTTGACATCCTGCCCCAGCCCCGCAACACTGGCCCAGAGCTCAGTGGATAACATAAATGCCTGATTGATGCTCTTGGTCCACACAAAATCCCACGCCCCTCCATGTGGGCCGCACTCATCTTCTCTCATTCTCTCCTTGCCTCGTCTCACTGACCTCCAGCTGCTCCACTTCTCTACCCACGGGCTCGTCGCTGCCCTTACTCCCGTCCAGAAAGCATTACAGTGCTAACATACTAAGAGCAGAAACTTGGAGGGCAAACACCCCTGGATTATGGCCTCTGTGTGCCACTTATGGGCTGTGGAATTTGGGACAAGTTATCTCAATCTTTGGGACATTTCCTCATCTTTAAAGTGGTGATAGCAGGGGCTTCCTTCCTAGGCAAGCTGTGGGGACTCAAGCAGACATCGCATGGCATTCCCTGGCACAGTACCAGGCGCGTGGCATAGGTGCTCAGTTAGTGATGCTGGCTGACTCGGTTGAACACTCAGAACACAAGTGCTGAATCTGCTTGATCTATGTTATTTTATTTAACACTCACAATTACTCCGTAGCGACTTAGGAGGCTGGTGCTTTTGTAAATTGCTTACAGCAGCGCCTGGCACAAAGTAAACTCTCAATGTCAGCTCTTATTAGCATTACTGTTTCTGTCTTCATTTAACAGGTGAGAGATTTGAGGTGAAGGGAGGTTAAATATTGACTATCAGGATCTGCTACTTGCCAGGATACTTGCATGAAGAATATTTATATTAGGAAAAATTCCACCAGCATGTATTACTTTAATCATTGTATGCTAAGGACACAAAGGCTTAGAGAGGTTAAATATCTTGCCAAATGCTGCTCAGCTAGAAAGTGGCTGAGCTGGGATTTGAATCTAGGCCTACATGGACTCAGCACCTGCCTTGCCACTACATCACACTGTTACCTGCTCAGGCTTCCTCACCCCTACCCCCCAGGGGGGTTTTGCACAGGGAGCACCTCCAGGATCCAGCCATTTTCACCCCCACTCCTATGCATCAGACAGGTGCAATAGAATCAAGTCATTCTCAGGCCATTTCAATCAGCCCCAGCACATCGACCAGTTAAAACTGAAATCTCCTTCCTAAGAGACTCCAAAGCAACCTTTCCTGGTTGTCCTATGTGGCCTTGCATGTTGACAGCAATGGCAGCAGCATGCTCCGACAAGAAAACCTCCCCTGGGCCAGTTCCAGTGGCCAGAGAGCAGGCACCAGAGTCTGGGAACCAAATCCTGGGGAGGAGGTGGTGCTGGGAGGCCAAGAAGTGCCGTGTTCCCTTAGCATAGCTTTTGATCAATAAAAGGGGTTTATTGGGATTTGAAAATCATGTTTGCTACAAAAATGTATGAGCAATACAATTTAATTCAATACAAATATATAAAGGATAGCAAAAGACCTCAACTGTCCCCTAGGCAATAACAAACTAGTGAAAAGGACAAGCCTGACCTAGTAAGTTCCATAAAAGTGGTACAAATATATAACTGTGGGGACATGTAAGAGGGAGGCGTTTTTATTACTAGAGAAAAATCTGTGACAGTGATTCTCTGTGTTAGCTGAACACTCTTTCTAATCACTTGGAGACTTAAAAAAAATGCCCTCAGTAAGTCCCAAGCAGATCAACTGAATCCAAATCTCTGGGGTGTGATGTCCCCTCGTAGGTGTTTTTGAAAAGCTACTCAAGTGAATCCATTGGAAAGCATATTTGAGAATCACTGGCTTAGGGAGAAGGGCCTCATCAGGATTCTGACAATTGGAAATGGGGAGAGAGGGATGGTCAGGAAAAAGCATACCAGCAAAGGAGTAGAGGAAAGAGAGTACCGGGTTTGGAAAGAGGGAAAGATGTATATGAGTAGGCTTGGTGGTCCATGCAGAGTACGAGAGGGAGCAGAGGAGAAACATTCGCACACATGAGCAAGTTGGATCACGGTGACAGACTGGCACCCAAGGGAGTTCCAATCTTACTTTTAAAATATGTAGAATCCTGCTCGTAATACATGTCATTGTTAATTATACATCAGTTTTCATTTCTAAATGACCCAGATAATTATGCCAAGATAAAAAGGCAATTGCTCACAACTTCCGTTAAAATAAGAATCACTGGGATTAAGAAGACAAACGAGAAACTTCCTCGCAGACACAGACAACAGAACGGTGATCACCAGTGGGAAATGGCGGCGGGGCGGGTAGAAGAGGGCAAAGGAGAGATGAATGGTGACGGAAGGAGACCTGACTTGGGGCGGTGAACACACAATACAGTGTATAGATGGTGTATCGAAGAACTGCACACCTGAAATCTATATAATTTTATTAACCAATGTCACCCTAATAAATAAAAAATTAAAAAAATGTAAAAAAAAAAATAAGAATCATCGATTCCTACCACTGTATGCAAACACAGAGTGCACCGCAGCCTGCAGGAAGAATGGATCGCTGCCATCCTCCTCTGCCATGCCACTTGGCTAATTTCTGTTTGACCCCCTTTCCTGGAATTATAAAGATACACTAAAAAATGAGAGCGAGAGACACACACACAGAGAAAGAGGGTTGCTCTCCTAAATTCAAGAGTGGCGATTCTATCAGCCTCAATGATAGCTAAGACTAGTCATTTGTTCAATAATATGATCTTAACAGGAAAATCTCAAAAATTTTTGGTGATGAAGTGGTAGATCGTGCACAAGAGCTATTCTTTAGGATGTCAGTAACACTCGAAGTTCACAGTAACTGAAGTCAACACAGCAGGTGGGACCATCTGCATCTGACAAAACATGGCACGGAGCGTGACGTGCGGCTGTTCTGAACGCCTCCAGTGGCCACATTCCGGTTGCAAACACATGCCATCTCTGCCATTACCTGGGGAAAATGCATAGCTGAGTACCTGTGGCTAAAACACTTGAAAAATACTTTAAAAGATTGTTTTAGATGCTGTTTTTTTAATGTAAGGATTAGGGCTTATTCTGATGTGATAATTTTCAGTGTCATTAAGATGTGTTCTTATGTGCTCACTTGAGCAATGCAAAGACTAAAACTGGAACGATACAGAGAAGATTAGCATGTCCCCTGGGTAAGGATGACACAAAAATTCGTGAAGCGTTCAGTGTTTTTAGCAAAGGGGGTGGGTTCGAGGGTGGGAGGTGGGGATGGGTAGGGCAGGGGGGTGTGATGGGTGAAAATGGAGACAATTGTACTGAACAACAATAAAAAAGAAAGAAAGAAAAGAAGTGTTTTTATGATTCAGAACATATCTGGCATAAACCCCTCAAGAATGGGATCTTACTCCCTTCACACCCATATTGCCATAAGGCTTAATTAATACCGTGCTGATGTGAGGGTTATTCTCAATAAATATTCTTTCTGAATTAAGACTCACAAGATTTTGTGATATTTAATACCTTGTGTTATGCACCGCACTCTACAGACTGAGTTACATCAAACTAAATAGAAAATGAACCTGGTCTGATATGGTTTTGATGGTCTATTCCTTCAATCATTTGCTCATCAAATGCCTACTCTGTGCCTACATTGTTCCAGGGCTGGAGGTGCAGTGGTGAAAATCAGACGAGGTCCGTGCTTCAGGGAATTCGTGTGTTTGTGGCAGGAGACATTTACACACATGCGAATGAATGGTGAACTTGAAATTAGCAAATGTCATAAAAGATGTAGAAGAGAGTATGTGTTATGATTATAATGAAGTGACTAGGGAAGTGACTTTAGACAGAATGGCCAGGGAGGATCTCCTTGAAAAAGTGGCTCTGCTGCTGGGAATTACATAAAAAAGATCAAAGTCATATGACAAGACAGGAGTTGAGTGTTCCAGACACGGAGGACAGCAAAGGCCCTGAAACTGGGTGAGTTCACTGTTATGTTCAAGGTATGAAAAAATCAAAAAGACTAAATATACAGGGCATGAGTCCAAGAGTTAGCCTTGAAGTCCATGCGAAGAAGTTAGAAATTTATCTTGCATTCAGTGGGAAAGCAATCCAGGGTTGAAACAGAAAAGTGACATGAGCTGATTTATACATCTCTTTCACCGAGAAATAATTCTGAGCCAACAGAGTACCCCGAACTACCAAAGACTAAATGATGCCTGTACATCTGTTCTTATTGTGACCCACTCACAAAGATATTTCTACAAGTGTGGGAATAAAAGAGAACTCAGATTAACAATTACCCAAGTTAAAACTCTGTTCCCTACCAAGGAATCCAGTTTGCTGAGGTGTTCCTGCGCAGATGGGCGATCAGTTCACTGATGGACAAAGCGCCTCCTCAGGGAATGAAGGGGCTTCATCCGCACCTACCTCACCAGGCCCACCACACAGCACAACAGAGAGAAATCAGCGGGTGAGGGGACTGTGACATCTATTACCCTATCATGGACGTATATGAGAGTGACAGGGCACTAATTGATATAATTGATCATTATATCAGAATGACAGGTATAAACTGAGGCTATCCCTGGGACCTGGGATATAGAGTCACCCTTGACCCAGGCTTGAGTCTCCACTTGTAGGAAAATAGCTATGTGGTCAGGTGTCATCTTTTCTGTGACCGTGTGTCTTTATTGGGCACGTGAAGTGGTTGATTTTCTCATTTATTGAACAGCAGCCACCAAAGGGTACCACTGGAGAGACAGAGAATAAAGCCTATTTCGTGCTCACAGTCTAGCCGGAGAGTCCATCAACTGTATGGTGGTACAGTAAGTGGAGCCACAGAAACATACACCAGAAAAAGCTCCCAAGTTAGCAGAGGACAGGAGTGATGATGGGAGTGATGACAGGAGGGATGACTCCCACGGAGACATCAAAGACTGCTTCCTGGAGGCCTGGTGACCTAGGAGCTGTTTGATCTAGTCCTACTCACACAGCATCTATTTACACTGAGCTGCGCACACACAGGAGTTCTGAGCTGAATGTAAAGCAAGGATATGAAGACTCAGGATAAATGCAAACCTCTCAGGATAAATGCAAACCTCTCGCTGAGGTTGCATTAATGATAAAAAAAGACGTGTATAAGTAAGGGGCAGAGTGCTGAATATGCAGGAACACTTACTATCGTAATAACTAATATTTATTGAACAGTTAACAGATACGATTAATTCTCACAACAGTCATATGAACTAGCTCCGAACATTTCCATCTTACAGATGAGATAACAGAGGTAAGGCTAGGTAACACTTGGCCCAAGGTAACCTACTTAGAAGTGCCAGAGCTGGGACTTGGCTGAAGGCAATCTGGCTCCAGGACCCATGCCTTTAACAACCACACAGGGGGCTCCTCAACAGTAATGTCAGAACTGTGGTGGATAATTCATGCTGTCCATTGGTCCCTAATTCATCTTTGCTTTAAGGTAATCTCAGGGGAGAAGTTAGAAAAAACACTAAATGGATCTCTGTAGCAACCTCTAAAAAAAGAAATGCAGTGAGCAAAGACAACGAATTCTCATTCAGCAGTCTGAGCTGTGGGGATCCGAGGTCAGGATGCATGCCCTCTAGGTCTGTCCAAGTCAGTGTTAAGAATTCAGCTGAGTCCACATGGCCTGAAATAACTCGACTGGCCAAGGTTCTCATAGAAACAATTACACTTTTGATCAGCTGTTGGGATTTTATGGAAGTTCTAAGGTCTTGAAGGTGAAGAACTCCAGCTGTTAACTTCCATTCAGCATTTAATAGAACCACAAGCAGATCAGTGATTAAGGGGACCTTGCAAGGATGGTGGTGGTAATAGCAACAATAATAAGGTCAATGCCACTCTACATTTGTGCATCATTTCAAAGCTTACCATCTCTAGCTATAGGTTATCCCATTTACTCCTAACAGTGCACGTGTATTACTATCCACATCTTTACGTATTTACAAGTGAAGGCTCAGAGAGGTGCAGTGACCTTTGTAGTACAAAAGCTGCAATTTAAACTAAACGTTCAAAGTCATGCAACATTTCCTTCTCTCTCACAGCTGTGTCTCAAAGAGTTAAATATTCTAGCAAGCCACCATGATGTCCTTTAGAAAGAACTCAACACCTTAGCATACAGACCCAGCTTTGTCCTCTGGCTACCCCATTCATGTATAAAAATTCTAAAACCCCACACTGCATAATCCCTGGCCTAATCCCTGAGTGGTGGAGGGAGGAAATTTGGCAACTGATGAGTTCAACCAGGGAGGGGTCATAGTTGAACACTAGGAGCTGAACAGAGTACCAAAGCCGTCCGCCCCTCCTCCAAGGGGCCTGATGGATGGAGGGCATGGCTGAAAGCTGCTTACCAATACAGGACTCCCCGGAAAGTGAATAGGTCCCATCGTCATGGAAACCGCTTCTGCACTCACAGTGGTACCACCCTGGCAGGTTAACGCAGCGGGAGTGGTGGTGGCACTCAATGATTCCCTCTGTGCATTCATCAATATCTGCCTCAGAGAAAAACACAAGCCCACCAGCACATTAATTTCTTTCGACACTAACCTTTCAGCAAACACCTAAAACATGCTCATGTCAATATATCAATTAAAACTGGTTAGTCACCTCAAATGAGTTACAGGAAGAACCAAGTCCCACTTTTTGCGGAATCCAAATTGCAAGCTTTACTGTTGGATGCATTCTCATATATTGAACAGTGAAGGAGAGCTGATGGTCATGAAGACATTGCCAACTCCAAGTGTTGTGTAGGCTCCTGAGTCATCGAAAACTAAATCGAGGCTGTTTAGCACAGTTTCGTTATTGAGTGCATATGCCTTTTCTCTGATTCAATAATTCCAAAATAGTAATTCCAGATATTCTTTGATATTCTTTGATCATATCCATGAGCAAATAAGTTCAGGGAATTATGGATTAAATAGTGTTAAAATGATTTTTTTGTAGTGCAGTCTCAGAGACTTATCACATTTATATGCCTTGCAAAGCTTAGAGAGAATAACGATATGCACTGTTTCCCAAATATAGTTGGCTGGGGAATGCTGGTGTTCTGGGGAGCACAGTTGGGGAGGTACTGTTCTAATTCTTTTAATTGCTGATTTACTCGAGGACTTGATTCCTGACAGTCAATCAGAGATCCTCATTCTTTAGCCACTCCTGATGAAAGACAGTGCCCTGAGCTTCCTTTTCTCTAGGATCTGGCTTTTTAGGATCAGCCAATTCCTGAATCATGCCTAGATTCTCCAGCCCAAAGGCTTGTCACTGAGCTGAAGCAGATGACACCTTTGCAGAAAGATGAGCTGTCAATTGTGACACCAAGGTCAGCTCATTCTCTCCATGCAATTATTTCTTGGAAGCTAGCCATTGCTGGCTGGGAATCGTCCCCTCACTCTCCTGGAAATACTGAACCTTGGCAGTCTTATATGAATAGAAATTTAATTAATCTAGGGATAGAACACATAATGATTAAAACCCTCTTTGGAGTCTTTTCCAACAGCTCCCTGCTATAGGCATCCGCTCAGGGCAATCAGCTACCATTGGCTCTATCACCTGGACAAGTTGTACATGCAGCTGCACATGTAGTTTGAAACCTGTCACTCTCTCCTCATGGCCTTCCAGCCAAGTAGAGAGAGAAAAGGTGTCTCTTTACTCTGGGCAATTCCAGCTTTAGCTTTGGCTTTTTCCGCCAGCTGCCATCTTCTTCTGTTATGGCTTATATGATTGGGTCCATATAGTCCTTGGACATACAGCCTCCTTTTGGTCTCTAAAAGCCATCAGCACCCAGTGCTTCTATGGTACCTCCTGCTATTGCAGTTGGGCTTGTGTCCACTTATTATAAATCCCCAGAAAATGAATTTGCAACAACTATGTTGTCATTTCTGAAATTTTACAGGGGTGTGGTTCTCTGGGACTTGCCTTGAATCACTAAAAATTTCAATAACTGAAATAGAGAAGTGACCGGAGGCTATGTTTCAGAGAGGAAGGGGTGACGCTAGGTGATGGGTCGGTTCCGTATGTTTTGAGCACGGATTCCCAAGGCACACACACGTAACCTGAAGGCTGAGTTTCACAGGTAACTTCTCTATGTTCAGCTGAAAGAACTCTGCAGTGGAGCAGCAACAAACTGTTGTTTAGGCGTTTATTTCCAAAGCTCCTAGAAAGGCCGTCATGATCCCCACGGACTCCGTCACTTCTGGACGACCAACACTATTTAGGAACAGCCATCTACCTACAGTTAATACTGTGGGAAACCAGGAAATGCAAAAGCGAAAGCTCCTCAGATAAACAAAATAACTGTACGTCCTACCGGCTAGAAACGGGCCTGGTTTATCTCCGCTGCCCCTTTCATTCTCAAAACCACCCCTGTTTGGAGGATAAATTTTTTGATCATGTTACAAATAATTCCTCCAGCCTTCAATTCATGGGCAATTTCTAGGAGGAGGAGTGGTGGTGAATGAGGTACAAACATTTTTTCAATTCACAGATATTTTTATTCTCAAAACGAGAGGATAAGAAAGAGCAGTGAAAGCTTCCGTGATCCAGCAGGCCCGAAGTTATCTGTGTAGGGCTCTCACAGGGAGTAAAGACAGTTGGACAGGTATCCATCTATGACTGCCCCGGGGACCAGGAACCCCTGGCTTGCATCAAAAATGAGAAAAGCGCTGGAGATACCCCTTGTCTGGGAGATGTATTGCCAGGGACTCACTGGGAATAACCAGGGCTCATCACACACTGTTACTCAGTAACAAGGCTACACATTTCTGTTCTGGGTGCAGGGTTTACACCTGAAGCCAAAAATGTCTTTTTCTGTGCAACCGGACTACTTGGAATGTGCTCCCCAAACTGGCTGTTTCTTCTGCACAGTCACAGTGGTGTTAAAAGCAACTACCACAGACCCAACTCCAGAGCACACGTGGAGGCTTTTCGGTGACATTTTGGGGGCTTTAAACTTTATAAATGGGCTGTGTCTGTGTTCGTCCACAGATATCTGTTTCTCCTGGTCAGCACCTGCCACGGGCAAACAAATGAGACAGATGCTCTGGGAACAGGGTCTCAGTCCATTCACTGTGGATCCAACTCTGTCTCACAAGGATTTCTGATAAATCACAGTGAGCCTATCTGCATCACACAGGTTGTCAGCCATCCCGGAAAAAAACGAACAAAAATAATCATTTTTCCCTTTACAACAACTCCTAGGATTGTGTTTAAATTTCAGTTTAATCGAGCACAGACCTGAAAAGGGGGCAGAGGAAACAAGAGACACTGGAGGGTCGAGAGTGGAACCCATGGTATTCATCTCTGTGGCCTCCATGCCAAGTGCCGGCGGTGTAATAACTCACATCCCGGCCCAGGCCACACAGCTAACAAATAGTGACACCAGGTTCAGAGTTAGCTAGAATCCGTATTTCTCACTAGTTTATCATGCCATCTTTTTGATAAATCAATAAAGGAAGTTTTATGCAAGAATACATTTATTCAGTACTTTAGATATGTGTTGAGCTGGAAATATGTGCCGAAGATGAATTTTGTGCAGTGGTGGCTGGAAAAACACATGACTGCTGAAACCCAGGAGCTCACGATCCAGGGGAGGAGATACACACTCATCCTTCAGATCCCGCCAATGTCACCTTCTCCTGCTCCTCCAGCTGCACAGTGCCCCACCCCCAGGGACTCCGCGCGCACACACACTTCCACTCAAGCACACATCTCACTCTGTATCACAGTTATTTCCCTCTTGTGTCCATCCTTCAAGTGCAGATTTCTCAAAAACAGAGACCTCTCAGGTTTACATTTCTTGTGAGACTATCAAGAAATATGAAGGTGCCCTCCAAACGTTTGTGGGAATGAATGAATGAAAAAATTAATGATAATGAACTAAATGAATGGAACAATGAAAAAGCGCTATAGCAGAGATCCAAAGGACCACAACATTTCCTGCTGTTTGCAGATCACAAAGGAGCCAAGTCAACTCACAAAACCAAATGTAATGGGGTTAGTTTAATCTTTACATGTTATTTACCTTTAAAAGACACCATGTTGTTTCTATTTAATACTTTGCTTCCACGTCTGATCTTTAGAGCGTTTTAAGGTGGTTCAATAGGCAACAAAAAGACACAGTTATAATGGCCTCAGTGAAGGATCTTACCTACAGCTCAAGTTTTTTGTGAACAATGAAAAACAGATGGCAACCCAGGGTTTTCTTCACAGGATGTGCCCTAAGCAACGCATTTAATCCTATTTGGAACATGCATCGGATTTGCTACCAAAAGCCATTTGCAAACAAATCCTTTGATTCTTATAAAATTCTAGTCTCTTGAATTGGATGAATGTCTTCCTTCATCTGATAACCTCCCTCTCAGACTTGCGGCTTGAAAATTTACAAAAGCAATCAAGTTTTTCTTAAAGCTTACTCCCAAGGAGATACTTTTGTACTTCATATTAATTGGTTGACTTTCACAGTCAAGTACGGGCTTAACTGGCACTTGGATTCCATCTTTCCTCAGCATTTGTATAGTGGGTAGGATGAGTCATAAGAATAACTTTTGAGACTTTCATTCATTCAGCGAAAGCTATTAATAGAGCACACGTGTGATGCAGAGATGAAAAGAAAAAGTTCCTGTGCCTCACACACTTAGAGTCTATCGTCAAATTGAAATGTAAAAAAATAACTGTGGTTACGAACTTGGGCTTTGGAGACAACCATGGCTTCAGATTCCTGGTTGCCACCACACTAATACATTGTTTAGATTTTTCCAAGTCTTTGTTTTCTCATCTACAGATTGAAACGAATAAGAATGAACTTGATTGAACTGATGAACAGAAGGGACTCAAGAAAAATCTATTACGTTTCACCTGTTGTATAGGAGATTACGTTTGGGCTCTATATTGCCACTTACAACCAGAAGAGAGGGGGAAAAATCTAATATCACCTTGTAATCAGGAAACTGGTTGGGACTGCCAATGACTCCTGCATCTTTAAAAATATTCATTTGTATTTTGAGATCATTGTAATTTTGTAAAACATTCAGGAATAGGATCTATGAATCTATAATATAATACCCCATTAAAATATGGATTCTCTTCTCCCCAAAATTGTCATATAAATTTAAGTGCAATCAGTAACTTAAAGGCCTGCAAACATAGCAGACACAAACATAATTATTGTATAATATTTGTAGAATGCCAGGACTGTATTCAACAGGGCCCACATCAGAATGTCTGAGGGAAACTAAAAGGACCAGTAAATGAAGCAGAGACTCTGCGATAGAAAGAGGCCAGCATTCCATCCCCTCTTCCCGGTTCCCAGGGGTGTGTCTGCAGCACACCTCCTTTGCAGACAGGTGAGACCATCGGGATAAGCTAGAAATAAGGCAATGTCATCATGGCTTTCAAAATCCTCTCGTATGGGCCTCCATGCTATTGCCACCTGCCTGTGGGGGAGTGGGAGGGAACTAGGGTACAAGGAAACCTTGGAAGGCCCTTGTGGAAAAGGGCAGTGTCTTTGTCTGCCTGGCTTCTGGCATGAAGAGCAGAGCCTTCACAGGCCAGAAACTGTCACAGACTACGTATATGAACAAGAAAGCCATTTCTGTCTCACTGAGCCATTGCCCAGTGTGGGGTGTTTTCCCAGCATTTTCTGTTTTGAGAGACCCCTTTCCACAGTGAGGGGAAAGACTGTGCTCAGGTCAGAACTCGTGCAGACACAATCTCTGCAAACAAAAACAAGCCAACAAGAAAAAAGCCTCAGCACTGGCCACTGATTACGCAGGCAGCTGAAGGAATAGGAGAAGTTCTCTGCTTAAAGTGAAGTCAAGATGACAACATGCATTATTCCTAGGTATTTTATTTTTCTTTTTGCTATATCAAATGGGATTCTTTCTTGAAAAGATGCTCAGTATTGCTAGCTGTTAGAGAGATGCAAATTAAAACCACAATGAGATACCACTTCACACTGGTCAGAATGGCCATCATAAACAAAGCAACAAACCAGTGTTGGAGAGGTTGTGGAGAAAAAGGAACCCTAGTGTACTGTTGGTGGGATTGCAGACTGGTGCAGCCACTATGGAAAACAGTATGGAATTTTCTCAGAAAACTAAAAATGGAACTGCCTTTTGAGCCAGCAATTCCGCTACTAGGACTATATCCTAAGAACCCTGGGACACCAATCCAAAAGAACCTATGCACCCCAATGTTCAATTTACAGCACAATTTACAATAGCCAAGTGTTGGAAGCAACCTAGGTGCCCATCAGTTAATGAATGGATCAAAAAACTATGGTACATTTTACACAATGGAATTCTATGCAGCAGAAAGAAAGAAGGAGCTCCTACCCTTTGCGACAGCATGGATGGAACTGGAGAGCATTATGCTAAGCGAAATAAGCCGGGCTGTGAAAGACAAATACCATATGATCTCACCTTTAACAGGAACCTAAACATCAAAACAAACAAACAAGCAAAATATAACCAAAGACATTGAAATAGAGAACAGGCTGATAGTGACCAGAGGAGAGAGGGGAGAGAATTTTAGGGGAATTTCAGGGGAAAAGGGAAAGGGTTTACAGGAACAAGTATAAAGGACACATGGACAAAAACTAGGGGTGGTGGAAATGGGAGGGAGGTGTGGAGTGCTGGGTAGGTGGGCTGGGATGGGAGTAAAAGACAGAAAACTGTACTTGAACAACAATTAAAATAAAATTTGGAAAAAAATGATAACAGCATGCAAACAAGACAAAGCTTTGTGGTCAGATGTCCTGGCTCTGTTACTTTCTAGCTGTGTGACTCTGAGAAAGTGATTTATCTTTTTGTAGCTTCAGTTTCCTTGGCTCTTAAATGAGGATGATATCACCTAGGCTCATAATGTTGTTTTAAGGATTGAATGAGATCAATGTAAAGCCACTCTACAAAGCTTGACAGGCAACCATTAGGCCTACAAAGAGGAACATTCTCTAATTTCTAATCCCCACACAGCCACAGAGAAACCATGTCCATGTGTTGAGGTTTCAATTTTCCACATACACAATGAAAGGATTATGCTGTAACACACTTCTGTCCTCTTCCAGTTTGAGCGTCCTAGGTGATGGGAGATCTGGGCTCTGAACTTATGCCTTCATCTGCTACCAACCAGCTAAATGGCTGTTGTAAGGTTTAAGTGACATCTTTGTACCTCATTTGCTTCTCTAGCCAACTGTAATTTTTAAACAAATGCATGTTTTATCTCTCTCACAGACTAAACTCTGCCAAGGTATGAACAAGCTCTGAAAGTCAATTAACTGTTATACAAAATATATGGTGGTATCATTATCACTGCTTCTTCCTTGTAAGTCCTGACGAGCTATTAATTGGGGCCCATTCAACTGAAAGGTGCCTGTTATGAATAATGGTGTCAGTGGCATTGGGTCTGTGGCTGTCTTCCTTGTGTACAACTTTTTCTTTACTGACTTAGCACAAGAGAATCAGTCTCTTCTTGGTTTTACACTTTCTAATGTTATCTCCAAAGTCTTTCCTTTTGTCTATCCATTCTCTAAACAAATCATCCCCAAATCCTTCCATAAAAAACCAATTTATTTGCACTTCGACCCTCCTCTCTAGTCTGGAGGCTCTCTGATAAACATCTTGAAACTGACTGCTAATACAAGTTCATATACAAACTTTCACTGCCTAAGGATTAGCTAATCTCAGAGGTACTTGCATTTCAAATGCATTCTGCCCAAAGTATCACAGAACACACCAAGTGGGCAAAAGTTGGTTTACAGTTGTATGTGAAATGCAGAGTTTATTCTTGTATTATTAACTATTATTGTATTATTATCCATGTGAACAACTGTAAACCTACTTTTGCCCCACCTTGTATTTATATCAGAAAAAATAGGCTTCAAACTAGCAAAGATAAAAAAGACATTTCATAAAGTACCAATTCATCAGAAAGCTACAACTATCTTAAATAGTGAAAGTTTTCAATAAAGCTTTGAAATACATAAAGCAAAACTGAAGAACTCATGGGAAAAATACAGGAATCCAGAGACTTCAACATCCTTGTCTCAGTAGTTGACGGAGTAAGTAGACAGAAAAACCCAGTAATACAGAAGGCATGAACGATACTTAACAGTGCACCCAGTCACTGCAGCACACTTATTTTTGCAAGTGCGCATGGTATGGTGAACAAGATATGACAAATAAAATCATCTAAAAATAGTCAAGAGACTGAAATGTGACTGTGTTCTCTGACCACACAGAACTAAATTAGAAATAGAGTAACAATAAGATATCTAGAAAATGTACAAATATCTTGAGAGTACATCCTTTCCAAAAGCCCATGGATTTAAAAAAGATCACAAGGAAAAGAGAAAATATTTTGAACTGAATGATAATAAAAATACAGGATGCGAAATCAGTGGGCACCAATCAAAGCAATGCCTCGAAACAGACATATGGCCATAATGCTTAAATTTAAATTATGGAGTTTAAAACCAAGGATCTGACTTTCCTCTGTAGAAAACTATTAAATGACAGTCAGCTAGACTTCTACAGTATATCCGGTCCTGCCCAAAAGGCTGGGGTAGATAAGGTCGGGTTAGTGAGTACATGGGAACATCTCAAAGACTATTACTAAACTAGAAGGAATATTTCTCATCATAACCTGAGACAGAATAGCCAAATGCAAGTTTTCAATACTAAGATTCAGAGGGAACACGGAATATATGATTCTGCACATCAAAACATAAGGAAGAGCCAAGAACAAAGGTTGGAGGGGTAATTGTGAAATACAGACGGGGGAGAAGGGGAAGAAGGTAAGCGTGGAGAGAAGCCCGGAATGAGTTCCTGAATAAGTAAGTGGGTGCTAACGCACCCTTGATGTTGGGCCTTCAGTTGCAAGTTACACTTGAACTTCATTTCACAGTCCTCCCTCTCTAAACATAAACAGATTGGCTCACATAATCGAAAAGTCCAGGGGCTCTGCAGTTTGGGACACAGGTAATCAAACAGTCTCATCAGGACCTGGACGCCCCCTGCCTCTCCACTCGGCTCTTCATAATATTAGCTTCACTTTAAGCAGAAGCCTCACCATATAGTGGCCCCCTGCTGTTCTAGGCCAGCATCATTCCCAATCCATTGAAAAGAGAGATTCTTAACAAAAGTATTGATAAGAATATCTAAGATTTGAGCCTCACTGGTCTGAATGTTGGTCCCTTGCTGAGTGAGGAAGTAATGGCCGTGGCCATGCCTGGATGACCAGTCCATTCCTGGAGCTGGAAGTAAAATGGGCTCCACTTGTGGGGGTATAAGGGGACTAAAGGGTAATGAAAAAATATAATAAAGATTAAATTAAAAAATAAAGTATCATGAGGTGAAAATTGAGAAGGGGTGGTTCCCCAAGAAAAACTGGGAGGCCATGACTAGAATGGGTGGTGTATTTGGGCAGGTAAACCCAACAGATTCCCATTCACCCTCTGTTTACGTCACAGCGCCTTGTGAGATGAATGTGCTAGCTCACGGCACCACACTGCTTTGGGCTGCCGGTAAAGTTTCCTTGGGAGCGCTTCTCAGTCCCTCACGTCTCTATTCTCCACTTAGCGTCGGGTCAGAGTTCTTGATATATGCATCCCTTGTTGCCAAGAAGGTAAATAAAGATATCAATGTCAGTCTGAGAACTCAGTATAAAAGATTCTTATTTGAGGCTTTGGGAAAGATGGCAGAATAAACTTCACACTATCAAGGATCACATGATGTGTTCTGGCACTCCTTTCAGGGGGATTCATTTAACCATTGCTGTTGCCATCATCATCATCACCATTTACCATTTTGAGACCTTGTTTTGTAATGGTGTTAATTACTCTGAGTTATGTTTTTAAACTCCTCCATCAACTTACATATAACAAAGATTTTCCCAACCCCTGGTCCATCATTCATCTGTTTGCTACAGATGCAGTACCTGCCTTTCCCCTGTTGAACCCTAATAGGTGCATTTGTCAGACTCTTGCCAACTGGCTTTCAGCCAGGTGTGGAAGGCTGGAGGCACTGGTGAGACTTAGAAGGAAGAGGAAGAGAAACAGGACATTTCTTTCCATAGCCTCTCCCTTTGGCGGCACCTCTGACGGTGGCCAGGCCTCTGCAGCCCAAGCAGTGGCAGTGGCTCCCTGCGGTGCTGACCTCCAGGGTGCTCCCGCTTCCCCCAGCTGCTCAGTGAACTCTCCTAGCACCTCTGTAAATAATTTTCTCTCTTAAGTTATCCCTACTGAATTATCGCAGAGATTTTTGTTTTCCTGTTAGATTGTGACGGACACACCACCTTCCCTTCCTTTCTGGGAGAACTTGACTTGTTTTCATAAAGAGTAGTGATTTGTTAAAAAAAAAAAGGGGGGGGGAGTAGGAGCATATCCCAGCCCCAGGGGTTCAATCACTTTTGATTTACGTCAGTAGTTCTCAAAGAGTGGTCATCTAACTAGCGGCATCAACACCAGCAGGAAATAAAATAGAACTGGAAATTATCAGCTTCTACCCTGACATACAGAATCAGAAATTCTGGAGATGGACCCCAGCAATTAGTATTTTAGCAAGCTCGTCAAAGTCATCCAGAGGACCACACTTTGAGGACCACAGGTCTGCAATAAGCCTGTGATCCCTGTCCCTCTTCCTAGTGACTCATCTAGACCAGGGTATGAGATCCAAGTTCTGGCTAATGAGAAATAAGGGGGAATTTCTGGAGAAAGAGAGCGGGAGTGGGGTTGATTTCAAGATGAAATGACAGAATTCCTGAAATGGTCATTCTTTTAGCAAGCTGGATGGAGGAATTGATGGCTGGAGGGGCAGCCTACTTGCACCATGGGGGGAAAATCCAATAAAATCACAGACACACCAAACAAGCCTTCTGATATCACTGAGCTGCTGAACCAACCCTGTAGATACATATGGCCAGGATTTTTTTTTTATCTTGAGATATAATTAAGGGTCTTATGATTAAGTCACAATTACTTGAGTCTCCTATTACTTGCAAGCAGAAGCAATTCTAACCAGTAGTATATTCTTATCCCTATTTTTCAGATAGGAAAACCAAGCCCAAAAGAGAACAACTAATTTCCATCAGACAATATATCTAACACATGATACAGTACAATTCAAATGTGTTTTTCTCTGATTCCAAAACTTCAGTAGGTTATTCTAGCTTTCAATAGGTTACACCGTCCCTCTAGACAAACTTGATGCCCTGTGACTTGATGTGCTCAGGGTACTTGAAATGGCCATGTTTTACTTTTCCCCTTATGCCATTATATCAAATCCTGAGTACCTTTATGGACTTAAGAATCCTTAAAGAACTTACATGACTCTACTCTAAGAAGACAAGCAACCCAATTAAAAAATGGGCAAAGGATTTGAACAGACACTTCTCCAAGGAGGACATACAGAGGACCCAGAGACACATGAAAAGATGCTCGATATCTCTAGCTATCAGAGAGATGCAAATTAAAACTACAATGAGATACCACTTGACACCAGTCAGAATGGCCTTCATAAACAAAGCAACAAACAGCAAGTGTTGGAGAGGTTGTAGGGAAAAAGGGACCCTAGTGCACTGTTGGTGGGAGTGCAGACTGGTACAACCACTATGGAAAACAGTATGGAATTTTCTAAGAAAACTTAAAATGAACATACCTTTTGACCCAGCAATTCCACTGCCTGGATTATATCCTAATAACTCTGAAACACCAGTCCAAAAGAACCTATGCACCCCTATGTTCATAGCAGCACAATTTACAATAGCCAAGTGCTGGAAGCAACCTAGGTGCCCATCAGTTAATGAATGGATCAAAAAACTGTGGTACATTTACACAATGAAATTCTATACAGCAGAAAGAAAGAGGAGCTCCTACCCTTTGCGACAACATGAATGGAACTGGAGAGCATCATGCTAAGCAAAATAAGCCAGGCAGTGAAAGACAAATACCATATGATCTCACCTTTAACAGGAACCTAAACAACAAAACAAACAAACGAGCATAATATAAACAAAGACACTGCATTTGAGAACAGTCTGACAGTGACCAGAGGGGGAGGGGAGGGAATTTCAGGGGAAAAGGGGAACAGTTTAGAGCAATAAGTATAAAGGACACATGGACAAAAACTATGGGGGGTGGAAATGGGAGGAAGGTGGGGAGGGCTGGGGTGGTGGGCTGGGGGCGGGGTAAAAGACAGAAAACTGTACAATATCAACAATTAAAAAAATACTGATTTAAAAAAAAGAAAAAAAAAGACAATAGGGTACCTGTCTCGAACAACACTGTTTTCCTGCTTAAATGAAAGAATGCAAATTTCTTTTTAACTTACTCTTGCAAGATGTTAAACCTATCCCTTTAAGGACAGGTCCACATTTTTTTTTTTTTTTTTACTTTGAGTATTCCAATAGCCTGCATTATTCACAGTGGAGGTATTTATGCAGACATGATAAATAAGATAGTTTACCTACAAACAATACAGAGAGGCTTCAGCCCCCAGTGAGAAGTGGAGGATTAAAGTAAAGTCCTTTAGAAAGCTTTACCATATTTTTCCCACTGTCTGATTACACCTAGAAAAAAATTATTTTGTGTTGCGTAATGGCAGACATTATAATGGCAACTATCACAATGAAATATGTATTTTGGAAAAAAATAAAAGCTTTTATTTGTCAAATTCACCAAGTTCTGTGATTTGTGTTTTTGAAAGGGAGAAAATTGCCTTTTATTTTCTCTCTTCTGTGAGTTGGGAAAAAAATCAAAAGAGAAAATTCAAGTGCACTCTTAGACAGAAGGACCTGGGTTTAAGAGGCCCAAGGAGCACTTAGGCTGGTTTGTCTGGTTGTAGCTCCACAGTGTCTGGATGCATCACAAGGGATCCAGGGACAGAACTAGCTCCTGGGGTCCAGGTAACCTCGAAATCTTGGAAACCTGGACGGCTCAGAACCGCGGCCAAGTCACAAGAGGATACAAAGAGTACAACTCATTCCTCTGAATAAACAACCACTCAAATTGAGAAACACTTAGGTATCTGGAGAAGACAGACCACTGAGATTGTAGATTACATGGGACAAGAATCACTCGAAAATGAATTAGAGGATGATACTGTTACCTAAGGTCATGTGCCCTATGTCCTTTTTCAGTGCCTTTCAGTTACGTGATTTAGCCATTGTAATATCAGTGATAACTAAGAATACCTGAATTCTACATGATTAGAAATCATTGAGCCCTGGCTGGTGTGGCTCAGTGTATTGAGTGCCAGCCTGCAAACTAAAGGGTCACTGGTTCAATTCCTAGTCAGGGCACAAGCCTAGGTTGTGGGCCAGGTCCCCAGTAGGGTGTGTCAAGAGGCAACAGAAAAGAATGTCAAGAGACTATGTCACTCTCCCAAGGCCACAGGATAGTCTCTGATAGAGCTTGGATCTAAGTGCAGGGCTACTAATGTCAAAGATTCTGCTTCTCCTACTATGCAATGTTGCCCCTCCATGGCACCTTCTAAGGAATCTTAAGTAAGCATACATGGCCTCTTCCTTTGAGGACCTCCTAGTCTGTTGAGGGAGACAGACTTAGAAACCAACATATCTCTGGGGGGAAGCTATACATTGAGAAACTTCAGAATTTTGGGGTGACGCCCCCAGAGTGAGGTCTGCAGGAAGCTACTCCCTCAGCCCCATAGAGCTTCACTTGCTCCCCTCCCTGCAACCTGCAGTGAACCCAAGTGGAGGTGCCAACCTACTCCCTGTAATCTCCAGAGAACGTTCTAGCTTCAAAAATCAAACTCAGATTAGGCAGTTTCTAAGAAAGCCTTCTGGAGCCCTAGGTGGCGTGGCTCAGTGGACTGAGCACTGGCCTGTGAACCAAAAGGTCGCTAGTTCGATTCCCAGTCAGGGCACATGCCTAGGTTATGGGCCAGGTCCCCAGTGGGGGGTTGCAAGGGAGGCAACCACACAGTGATGTTTCTCTCCCTCTCTTTCTCCCTCCCTTCCCCTCTGTCTATAAATAAATAAATAAATAAATAAATAAATAAATAAAATCTTAAAAAATAAAGAAAGTCTTTTTGATGTGAAATGCTGTGGACTTGTCAATAAGAAGGGTCCCTTAGGCAGGCGCAGCATGGCGTCACGCGCAACGTTCTATAGTGTCGTACCGCATCTTGTTTGATCCTCAGACTCCCACAGTGAATCGGGCCCTTCAGGGTTCAGATGCCCCCTTCAGACATGATGCACTGAGGCTCAGAGAGAAACTGCTCAAGGTGGAGAACAGCCCTGCTGAGAAGTTCTGGCTCCTGGCTCAACGTTCTCTGCAGCCTTATATGCTAACTATTCAGGTATTTGGGGATAGAAAGGAAAGCATATTAGAGGCGGGCAACAAACGGGAAGATCCCCCCCACCCCAGAGAGAATTAGTTAACATGCTGCCATGGAATCTGATTGCTGTTGGTGATGTTTCTATAGTTTTCATCTTCGTCTCCTGAGATTTCCCTTTTGCAGTGTTTTTCTGTTTCGGTAGCTTTCCGAAAGCTACTCGCATCTGTCCCCTCCCATCCTTTCCCCAGGCTGCACCAAACTGAGCTTTTCAGAAAGAAGTAAAAACACAACAGCCATAGAAGACCACTGATCGTTTATACTGAGAACTACTGAATGTCAGTACTGTAAAAACAATGCAAATGTCTAAAGCCAAACAGGAAGGAAGAATGAGTAAATAATTTAAGTATCCACTCATGATTGCTGAAGAAAAGTCATCCTTCAGAGCACTTCCCTGGTTTCTCATTGTTGTTGTTGAGCTACCCTCAGTCCTACGCTATCTTCAAGTTACAGGAAAACTTTCTTCTAAGAAGGATTCTATCATCCATCACCATCACCACGACCATCTGCCTCACCTTCGTCTCCTAACTCCTGGCTTCTCAGGAATGCCATTGGCAAAGGAACAAATGCATTTGAAAATCTCTCCTGAGCAAAACGGGACAGGATTGAAGCTGCACAAAGAAGAGTCCCCGGAGTCCTAAGGGGGGGGCGTTCTGTCACAAAGACCACAATTGCACGGCCATCTGTGCTGGGTCTGTTCTGCGGCCTTAGGACAGGCGACCCCAACAGCAGCCCTGGGAACAGAAGCAGCATGTTGCATGGTTTTGCCTGGCACAGAGACAGTTTTATCTAACAACCGACTCAGGTGCCAACAGTAATAATTGAAAGTTGCACAGACAAATTTTGGATTCTTGACATCTCTGGAAAAAAAAGCTGATGTAGCGGCCTTGGCCCCACGTGCCCACATGGCAGCAACTGGTAGGAGATAAGCAGCGGCTGTGCCTTTAATGGGGGCAGAAGCTCTCCACCGCGGGGCAGCCCACTTGGGGCTCACTTCACTCAGCCTTGACAGGTGTAGACATCTGAATTTATGACATACCTGCCAGAGAGGCTGCCCTCATGCTGACTATGGCAACAAAACTTCTAAACTTTTCATATGCTGCACATCTGATATTATAAGTATTCTTAGTAGACAACCCCACGCATGCATTTTGATATACCAAATATACACAAATGTCAACTAATGTCATAAGGTGAATATTTTAATTAATGTAAATTAGCAATGTTAATTATCTATTAGTTTCACAAAAACATTTGCTCCTTCTAAAGTACTATTTTTCACATGTACAGAATAAGGAAATATGTGTAGTTGATTCCAAAGACCTTGCAGAGCAATCCTATACCTTTTTATGTACTATCTAATGTTGCCAGGCCAATGATTTGCAATTAAATAATGTACAATTAAAAACTGGTACAGTCTTATACCTTATTTTTGTTAAGATAATAACCGATGTGAATAGAAATTTGAGTATTTCGATACTCACTGAGTGCCGTGCTGGGTCCTGGGACACACGCCTGGCGCTGCAGGAGGGGTGGGCATCCCATCGCCGCCCCTGCCCACCAGGGATGACGGAGCCAGGGCAGCTCACACTCTCGCCCAGAACCCAGCTCAAACCTGGGCTCTGCCCCTTCCTGGTCACAGAACCCGGTGTTATCTGCATTAGTCCCTGGGACTAAATGGGGGACATGGTGGCTATTACTTATCATTGTGTATTTAAAAGAGATGATGCCTGCAAAGCGGTTGCTGATCTCAGATTTCAGAGCCCATGTTCCGTAGCAGGTAACTTTTACCTTTTAAAATCTTATTATTTCACTCTGTTTTAGCTTATTTAATGACATGATTATCTCTTACAAACTAGAGTCTGAGGCTTCTCTTTGTGAAAGCCTAACACTTTCCCCCCTCCTCTTCATATCCTCCTCAAACTGTTTAATATATATATAGAAAAAGACACCTTTCTATCAAAGGCATAGTAAATAACTGAGTCATCATAATCTTGCAACAGTATTTTTTCCCAGCTATCTAGCCAGCAATGCTCTGCAACCCGCCCCCTCCCCCGCACACACAGACACACATTCACTAAGGAATAGCTTCTTTGCAAAAGCAAAAGACCAACCTCACGTAATTTTTGGAAAAAAGATAATAATACCCTTTTTAATTAATAAACGTGAACTATCTGCATTTGGCTTCTCTTCCTGTTATTCAAGTATTATTTCACAGCCATCAACTTTTCCTGTGGTGTTGGCTTCAACTCGCTGAGTTAAATGGTGATGGCAGGAAACGAATGACAAGTCAGAACCTAACTGACCAGCAGGGATACACTCATTGGTGCCGGCAAATGCTCTTTCGGTGGCAGCTTCAGTGGGGCTCCCTGGGGTCCCAGACCACAGCTGAGTGTGTCCTCACTGCTTGAGAATAAATGTGGTGTCCAGTCACCTTGGATGATTGCTTTGATTAGGCACATAGGTGCCACCCCACTTTCTTCCTCCGACATGACCAGCTATAGTTTTCATTTGCAACCCGCTAACCATCTATTGAGCATTAGCTCTGTACCAGCACTGTGCTCAGAGTTCAAGTCAGTGGATCTGGTGAGGTGGAATGTAAATGGGCTTTGCTGGTTTATATCTGTTGCAAATATTTATTTCCACGGTCACGTGGCTTATATTTACGGATGGTTTGGGGTTGAATTCATAGATCCTTTCCTCGCTTTGTGGTTTTGGATTCTTTGTCTCATCTTGAAAATAAAGATAATAATTCTTGCTTTGAGACATTTGTGACTATTAACTGAGAGGTCACCATCTGTAGTAGGTGAGTAAACATGTTCGTTTCCTTTCATCCTACCCCTTTGTTACCAGGGTTACAGAGTGGCATACGACTTGTTCCTGCCTTTCAGGAGTTCACATTCCTTGAAGGAGACAAATACATACGTAATAAAAATATAAGACAATAATGGCATATATTTATAAATCAAATGCAGTAAGTACAAAACCAAAGCTACAATGTCATTCTCTTTAATAGTTAACATCTTGAGAAGGCATACAGCCTGATAACATGAATTCAAATATAATGTGATTTCCGAGTGGAAATTAGCTCTCTTTCTTGCTTAGCCCCCATTCTCAAATAGAGGTGAAATCAAGTGCTTATCTTTTGGGGAGACAGAAGGAAAAGAGAAAACAAGGCCAGCAGTAAACAGGAGGTGGCCCTGTTTCAGAAAGGAGAATGGGTCCCATGTGCCCAATATTCTCGTAGCTCCATCTTCTGGGATGATTTCAACCAAGTGGGTACCACCTCACAGGACATTTCCAGAAGAGCTGTGATCGCAAGCCTGGAGGAGGACAAGCATCCTCAACGTCATACCGAGGGCTGAGGACAATCACCACCAGGGGGCACCAAATAGCAGCCAGGCTTGGATGAATGCAGATCCTGGAGCTGGCTCACCTGGACAGGTTCATTCCGGCCATTTCTTCAACTCTGTTAATCAGTATCCTTGCATTTCACACAATAAAGTACTTTAGGCCCACTTCCCTCTAATGCATGGATTTTTACTGTATTTGGATTTTAATAAGCTGTGAACTCTATTATAATTCCCTGTAAGATCTGGACTTTTCTTATCTCCTCACTCATCCCATTCCATGTTTCCCTGGGCTCACAACACTCTGGATGCGATGGTTTTCTCAAATTCATCATCTATCCTACAGTTTACACTAGCTGTTTCCTTTTCCTATGTTCTTAATACACACAACCGGCTCCTCTATTATTAGGTCTCAGCTCAAAGGCCACCATCTCAAACAATCCTTCCCTGACCACCATTTTGAAGTAGCTTCACCTCTCTAGTGGTTCCCTAGTCTATCATCCTGTTTCTGTTCTTCATGGCATCTGATGTGACCTGGTATATACATTTGTATATTGTCTCCTTTCCTCCACTAGAATATAAGCCCATGAGGGCAGGGATGTTTCTGTCTGGCTTACCAACATGTCCCCACAGCACTCTGGACAGTTGTTGTGAGGATGGCAAGCACATGGAAGGCTTCTTTGAGTTCCTGTTTGGGTCCTACGAGGGCAAACAGAGTAAGCCATGTAGTAATTCTTGGCTTACTTACTTTAAATAGGAAAGTTGCAGGAAACTAGGCTGGGTTGGAGGAAGGAAGAGATCATTCTAGTGAATGCATTTGCTGAAATGGATAGGAGGTAACATCTTAATAATGACAGTGATAACAACAACTAGCCAACTTTGAGTGCTTACTCTGCCAAGTGCTCTTCTAAAAGTACTTCACAGGTACTAGCTCATTTAATCCTCTCAACAACCTGATGATACATGAGGTCTGTCCAGAAGTATCCAGCCACGCAGTATGGAAAATAGAGTCACTTATTGAAGAAGACACAAGAACATTGTACATAGGACAATGATGCCTCAGTCTCCTTCAAAGTAGGCACCCCGGGACCTCACATAGTTCTCCCAATCACAGTCAGCTGTCCCAATGGATTTTCCTGAATCTCATCCACAGTCTGAAATCTCTTCCCTTTCAAAGGTAATTTTAGTTTTGGGAAAGCCAGAAGTCACAGGGCGCCAAGTATTGGCTGTAGGGGGGATGAGTCACCTGAGTGATTTGATGTTTTGCCAAAAAACTCTGCATAACATGTGATGCATGAGCAGGCACATTGTTGTGACGAAGCTGCCAATCACCAGTTGCCCACAGCTGTGACCTTCTGAATCATCTCGTTTCTGCAGAGGAACGTTCAAGCTTCACAGTAAATTTGATGAAGATTTGTGCTCTACTCACTTAGTCATTTTGAATGTGACAGCTGCACACTACATGTGCTCACTCAGCAGCATCTACCACCCCCACTGACTAGTACAGTGAAGTTCTTATTGTTCACACATGCGCATTCCAGTCCAACCTCCTTAGCCACCAGATTATATTGATGTTATGCAAACCATTCTTGCTATATTAACAATGGTTGGACTTTTTCTAGACAAACCCCACAGATACTATTATTATCCCTATTTTTACAGATGATAATATAGAAACCCAGAGAAATTATGTCCAAGATCATAGAAAAATGGAGATGAGATACACACCATGACAATCTGTTTCCACACTCTTCACTAAAACTACTATTTAAAAGCAAATCATGAAAATAGCAAGCACCCATAAAAGTTATTCTTACAAAAGGGAAAGAATAGCTAAGGAGGTCTTGGCTAGGAGCGATAGGAACAAGTGTCTAGTCCATACAAAAGCAGGTCACACAATAAAGAGAGAGACCACAGGCAGGTGGTCAAAGGACAATAAATCAAGGGCAAGAGGGGCTGGGGGATGACTAAGAAACTCCTGAGAGGGCTCACGAGCTCAGTTTGGGGGAAAAAAAAAGAAGTGCTCGCACCACAGGCTTATCTTTTCAGGCGCCAGGAAGTCATACCATCATTCAGACACACTGTGCCAGGCTGGCAGATTTGGGTAAGAACAAATGCCTTGCAATTTGTCCTCTCAAGTTAGAGCTAGATTTAGCCCTCAGCATATACTGTTATTTTATACTTTCTACACACACCAACCAGAGAATGTGAAAAGGGAAAGACTGATACCAAGAAAAAAAAAAAAGACTAGATTGAACTGTCCTTCATGTTTCTACAACAATTCAATTACAGGGCAGAAATGGGAACTTACCCAGTTCTGCTTTAAGAAAATGCTTTACAAATTCCATAGAGCATATCTAAATTGCATTTGGCTTTTGTGTTCCACTACAGCATGGTTATTTATGGTGTTTATTGAATACAGTCACTATTCTCTGCCTCTCTGCACATTTATAAATACAGCTTCTAACAGGCATCCATTAAGGCTTATGATCTATAATTGCAAACAAGATGTGATCAGTCATGCATTCACCAACATCACAGAATCGTGTAAAGTCATCCTGGCCCGCTCCTACAGGGCTGGAGAGGTCTTATCATTCAACACAAGCGCCCGAGATGTTAATTAGACCTCAGTCCCTGGACTTTTCAATGAGACTTCCAGTTCCTGGGTCATCATTGCGTACATGCATCACTGACTCTCCTGATAGATCAAGCAACGAGGATTAACAATATCTCTGTGGTAGTAATCCTCAGCAGTTTTGGAATTAATTTTAATCACCATGAAGGCTAGGAGAATACTAATAGTCTCTATTGCTCACCTGTCATTTTTATGAAATGGGAAAGTAATTCAAAAAATTATAAAAGATAATACAATAAGCGTATCAATATCCACTATCGAGTTAAAAAGATAAATCACTACTAATGCAGTTGATGGCTCCGCTGTCTGCCTGCCTGGTCACATTTTCCCAGATGTAACTAGGATTCCGACCACAGTTTTACGATTCTCCCATGCTCGTCATGTGGGAACCCCGGCACAACGGAGGGGGCACTCTTTAGCAGTGTAAAAATGACACAAATGGCATTGGGCCGCCCACATATTTTGGTAACTTGCTTTTTTCATTCAACATTTTTTTGACATGTACTCACACTGAGAGGCATAACCCTAATTTGTTCATGGTCCATGCTACAATCTTCTCCTTGATAAAGTCAGTTCTCAGACTTTCGCATCAAAGTCAGTGAAGCTCCGAGCACTCCCATCGCTGTGTTCCGGTGCACCTAAGCGAGTGTTGCTCAAACATCTTCCTGGAAGTGCGACTGTTAGGTCAGAGTGCTTATAAATGTATATAAATATATGCTCCAGCCAGAAGTGTGGAATTTTTCCTGCTGCTTCATTTCTTCCTCAACACCTGGGAGTATCAGAAGTTTCATCACCACAGTGGCTGTCAAACTATCTCACTGTTCTATTTAGATTCCCCTGATTACTGGTGAAGTGTAACATCTTTTCATATGCGTATTGATTTTTCTTGTTTCTGTAAATTATCTGTTTATAGTTTTGTCCACTTTGTTTGCCTTGTTCCTACAGATTTTTAGAATTGTTTAAATAATACCTCTGTTGGTTTATATCTGCTGCAAATATAATACCTGGTCTCTGGGCATCTAGCTTATATTTTCACTTATTTGACATGGTAGTTTCTTTCAAAAACAGAAGTTAATTTCTGCTCATATGAAATGATTTTCAATCTTTTACTGTTGTGTTTTTTCAGGGGTAGTTTCTATTGATTCACTGTTACATTAGAGGCTTGATACAGGTTTTAGTACAGAGCCCATATTTTACTTGCTAAGATTTTCTTTCTGTAACACAGTGAATAAATTTTATTCAAAGCTTTTTCTATTTGAAATGATTCAATATACCTCTCTTCTTGTATCATTTAAGGTAATGAATCATACCGATATGTTAGGTACTGTTAAACCACTCTGGAATTTGTAAGATAAAAGCAATCTGTTAATGGTATTTTTAAAATACAATCTTTTTTAAGTTGTTTTCCTTACATTCATTCTAAAAAGAATTTTTTATGTGATATTGAACTGTGCTTTTCCTTTATTAAGTTGATTAATACATGTATACTATGTACATTAAATAAAATTACAAAGTATTTTCTCTCTTTTTTTTGTGTGTGTGATCTGAGGTATTTTGTAAATACCAGCACTGTAAGTTTCCTGAATGTTCAATAGGCTTTGCTGTATAATATCTGTGCTCAGGCTTTGATATCTATGCACATGGTGGGGCGAGTGGAGACATCTGTGTGCATGGTGGGATGAGTGGAGACATCTGTGTGCATGGTGGGGCAAGTGGAGACATCTGTGCACATGGTGGGGCGAGTGGAGACATCTGTGTGCATGGTGGGGCGAGTAGAGATTTGTAACTGAAATATTTTTGTTTCTGCTTCACTCAGTTTTGGTAAATTACATTATTCTAATAATATGTATTATTTTATGAAAGTTTCCAAATTTTACCATAAAACATTTTTATTTTAAGGAATGAGTTGTGTATGAACTTAAGTCCCCCCTTTCACTTCTAATAATAACTGTTCGTGTCTTATCGCTCTCTCTGATTAGTGCCTGAGGCTTTGTTTGTATAATGGATCTTGTCTAAGAAATACCTTTAGCTTTTCATTATCCTCCATTTTTCCTTCCTTCCTTTCCTTACTTTGGCTAGCTTCTTTTCCCCATTGATTTACTCTTTGTTTTAGTCTGGTTTTTTATTTTGCTAACTTCATAAATTGTATACTTTCTCATTAATTTTAGCCTTTCTTCTATTCTCATAAAAGTTCTGAGGTACCTTAAAAAACCATTTAAGCTGCATTCAACAAATTTAATCCCCTATCTTCATGTCTGAAATATCTATGGGGTTCCAACGATTCTATTTTCTGACAGCCCTGAATATGTTATTCTGTTTATTATTTCTCTGATGCCTGTTAATATTACTTAGAGATATTGAATGGAAGATTGTGTTCAGTGGAGCTACGTGTGTGGGAACCTTGTAAGACCTGATTTGGGGTGAGTTCCTCCAGAAAGGATGAGCCTTTGGTTCTGCCAGATGTCCCGGGAAAATAAAAATTAAAATAAAAAACTTTAATTTTTCAGATTCAGGTCATCCTCACTCACGAAAGTAATATAAATCCAAGCTTTTTTTTCCTGGAATATATTTTTATATATGAAGAGAAGTTATTCAATGTGGAAGAACAAAACTTATGTTATAAAATGTTATAAAGATACATTTTGATCAGGATGCCCCAACCATTGTGACTCGATGGGAAGAATTAGAGGTCCTGAGTTTGAATCCTGACTTTGCTTCTTCCGAAGTATGACCTTGAACAAGTCCTTTAGACTTGTGAGAGTGTGATCCTGATTTTTTGTGTCTAAAGTATGGGGAATACATTATATGAATACAGTGAAGATTACATACACATAGTATAAGCCCACCTAACAGACTGCCTAGAAAATAGTGTGTTCAATGTATGATGTGATAAGCCCTGTCTTCTTCTGTTTCTTTCTTGGGGAAGATGGAATGATTGTCTTATGACTGAAAGGACCCCTATTTTTTTGTCTGTCTGGCCATAATCCTAAAACCATGCCATCTATTCAACAAATACTCATTGACTTCCTCCATGCTAGGTAGTGGAGGGTAGGGTCACATGGTATGAAACATTAGAGTGGATAAAACATGTATCTCTAGGGCTTGGGATTTTAATGGACTCGGGTTGCTAGATATTTTGAGATAATCACTATTTTGTGTGCTTTGAATATATTATCCTCTTTAATCCCTCCATCAACCGCATAAAGTGTTTGCCCCATTCCTGATGAAGAAGCAGAAGTCCCAAATCCCACAGTGAGAACACATCTGAGCTGCAGTAAAGCTCAGACAATTTTACTCCAGATTCTACTTCAACAGTCTCAAACAGTGGCTCCTACTGAGAGTATAACGCATTATATCATATTTTCTTAAGTGGCTTAGGACCGATTCAGCCAGAAAATCCTAACCGTGTCATCCTAACCATGTCAACCCAAGACTGAGCACCATGGCCTGGGACGAGTGGGGACCTGTGAATTGCTGGGGGCACCGAGGCATTGCTTTGCTGAACAACAGCTGCACTGTGACTCTGCAGTCCAGCATCACTGTTATCAGGCCACTTCCTGTTCTGAGAATGTTAGAATAAACTCATCAATTAGCAGATGGCAGCTGAATGGACAATTTTGTAAAGTATAATAATCCAACCCATTTTGGGCACTGAGCTTTTAAAAAAATCATTATTTTAAGACAGCACACCTCATTTACAAAATGTATTTTTGACACATGCACCAGCATGATTTTTTAAAATTAGTTTTCAACCTGTCTTGTCATATTAGGATATTTGTATTATGAGCCTCTGGCATGCTGGTGGACAGGAACTAACCAGATAGTTTTGAGACTTTGACGTATGAGCCTAGGGGAAAACTCAGAATTCCAGTCATCATTCAGCAGTCAATCACTTACTAAAATGAGTAAGAACAAAGCACAAATGAGTAAGAAGACACACAGAGAATAGACATGCCCCACATCTGAGATTTCATAGTCTAGTGGAGAAGAAATAGACAAACAATTATAACATCTTCTCAATGTCAAAGCTGAAGGGATGATGCAAGTTGTTTTAAAAGAGAAGAAGAGGGGCTAGTGGTGGGAATAAAGATAAGAATTAGAGAAATTTCGTAGCTGAGATATCTAAGCAGGGCCTTAAAAGGCAAATAGAATTTCAACGGATAGAGATAAAGGAGTATTATGAAGCCCAGGAAATACCATATATAAAAACCCTGGATGCAGGATACCATGCAGAGTGTTCAGGAAACATTGAGGTATTCGAGGTGGCTGGACCCCAGGGCTTATGGAGGAGTGAGGTGAGGGAGAGCTGAGTTTATGAGGTGTGATGGAATTCCTCTCTGAAAGGCTTTGACTCAAATCCTACGTGAATTGAGTCACCATCACACAAACAAGGGGAAATCAGCCAAAGGCTTTTCAGCAGGAACATGTCATAATCACAGTTCTGTTTTGGAGAGCTCACTTTGGAGACATGGGTTAGCAAAGACTGGAGGAGGACTGGAAACGGGAACATTCATAAACAGGAAAATCATTAGGGGTCTTAGAACAGGGACACTCGTACGAGGTGACGGTCCAAAGCCAGCACGTCAGGGAGGTTCATCTCGCCCCTTAAGAAGACTTACGGATGAGTTTAATAAAAACTCTTTATTATGAAACATTTTCTTAACTCTGAAGCTCACCATATTGAAATAATCAAAGCAAGAGATACCAAGGGCGAGAGGCATGGAGTCTGCAGAGAGGAGAGAGGGAGAGGGAGAATCCGTGGCGCCTGGCACCAGCCTGGGGATGAAACGAAAGTGAGGAGGCTGAGCATGACTCTGGAAGTTCTGCTATGAGCTAGCGAGTGGGTAAGATAAAAATAAATAAAAACTCACTGAAATTAAAATTAGAGTGGTGTATATCCTCTCTAGAAGCCAAAAAAAGAGCAGAAAAATGATCAAACCCATATGACTAGGGAAACGATAGCAATAAAGAGAATAAGAAACTTTGAAAAAGTTTCCCAAAGCCCAAGATAGGTACATCATAAGCACCATGTCAATTAAAAATGTCAAGGGGCCCTGCAAGTTCATTCAATTATGCACAAAAACTGGAGTCAGAAGGTGGAAGAAGCTGTGTAAGTAGAAGAAAGTAAACAGGCCTGTGATCAAAAGACATGAGTTCCAACTCCTGTCCCCCATTTTCTCACCTTTCTGGTCTCCTGCCCCTGCAGGCAAGAACACGAACTAATAATCCCCGAGTAGAGCTCAAGTGAGAGTCAAGTGAGAGAGTTGGGGTGAAGGCACTTGAAGACTACAAAGCCCTTGACAAACATGAGGTATTATTATGAGGGTGTTATCACAAGGAACATTAAATGCACTTGGGAAAAAGCACCCTAGTTTTCCAGTTATTTTGTCAAAATATTTAGTGGACACGTATGTGCCAGTGTGCTGCTCTAAGCCCTGGAGGACGAACGCGCTGTCTGCTCTCAGAAAGCTCTCATGGAACCAGCATGCTCACAATGACAGGAAAGAAAGTCAGAAGTTATTCATTAATTCAGTGTGGCTTTGGCATGAGAAGGATTCAGCTGAGGACTTCCTGGACCTAGCACTAGGCAGGGGACGCAAGCTGTGTCTCCCAGTGATGTCACAGTGTCCGTTATATTCAAGTTGGGATCCAAGAAAAAATTGGAGGTGAGGAAGGTTTAAAGAGCAATTGCTGGTTGCAGATAATAGGAAAAGAAGAGCCTGTGTCACAGACATAAAAGAAAATCCAAAGCTTGGTAAGTGAAGAGTATATGAAGACTCAGAGAAACGGAGGCATTTGAATTAGACATTATTTGCAGGGTCTACCTCACTGAGAATAGCTTTTACAGGGCCGGATTTACACTCAACTACTCGAGTTGAGAAGCAATGTAAATGTTATCTGCCACCTGAGGGCCCCTAAGAAAGGAGCTGGGCACAGAAGGGCACTAACTCCAGCCTCATCACGCACGCACCATGGTCTGCCTGGCCAGACCTTTCCTCAAGCTGCCCAGACAGCCGTGGAGCTGTCCTCGGCCTGCAAATGTCGGCCTTGGCACTGAGGCAGCTGGCTCCCTGGGCTGTCCAATGGAGACATGAAGAACATTAGCCATGCGTAGTTCCCAATTTTCTAGAAGCCACACGAAAAAAGTTCTATTAATTTGAGTTCTATTAAAATGAGTTCTATTAATTTCAACAATATACTTTAACCCAAATATCTAAAATATTATCATTTTAACATGTACTCAATATAAAACATTTATTAATGAGATCCTGAGAAAGATTATAAGAAGTCAACGGTCACACTACAACATTGATGATATCTTAACATGATGCAATGGTTAATGCGACGTGCAGTCCTACCGCAACAAAGTTATGCCAGAAAAAAACTATTTTCCTTTGCTTTAGTTTTAAAATTTTAATTAAAAAATAAAATTAATTAAAATAAATAAACAATTAGTTGTTCATTTTCACTAGCCATATTTCAAATGGTCAACTAGTGGCTACTGTTTTGGACAGCACGGATGTGGAGTTTAGGAAGAGTAGTAAGCACTTCAAGGAAATTTGAAGATCATCAGATTGAGTCTCTAGTTTACATATGTTTATGATGAGGGAAGAAGGAAACCATGCCAAGTACTGTGTTCCGTACTGGCACAAGTAACATATATCATTGTACTTAAAGTAACACTAGGGCCCTGGCTGGTGTGGCTCAGTGGCTTGAGCACCAGACTGCAAACCAAAGGGTCACCGGTTCGATTCTTGCCAGGGCAAAATGGCAGGGTTGCAGGCCAGGTCCCCAGTAGGGGTGAGCAAGAGGCAACCACACATTGATGTTTCTTTCCCTCTCTTTCTTTCTCCCTTCCAATCTTTTTTTAAAAATAAAGTAACACTAGGAAAATTATTCCCATTTCACAGATGAGAAGATTCAGGCTCATACCAATAGGAGGGTTTACCCAAGACACACAGTAACAGTCTGATACAATAGGACTCAAATTCAGAATTACTGACTCTTCCTGTTACTGAGAAACATGCTTCTTTATTTGATTATGGTCTTAATATTGGTATATTCAAGTCTCTTGATCCTACAGCTACATCTTGATTGGCACGTGGTTTATATGGGGAGTTTCAATGTAATCTTTGAAAACAAAACAAAACATAACAAAACAAAACCAAACAGTGTAAACCTGAGCCTCTATTCATATACTTTCCTGTTTCTTTCAATTCCCTACTTATCATTCAAGATATGCTGTATGTTCTCTCTTCGAGACCAAAACACAGAGAATGAATTATTCTATATACATTATAAATAGCAGCCAGCTTTCCAAGGACCTGCTCGAGGAGGAAAACCATGAGCATTTGCTATGTCTGTCTTACTCCTTTCCTGCGGAGTCACAATCTGGGTGCATAAGCAGAAAGGGCTACTGCTATTTATCTGCCTGCCAAAAAATTACTAAAGCTCAAAACTGTCTGAAAGGCAAGAAACCATAATGAAGACTGTGAAAAACAAGATACTAGCAGGCAGCCGATATATTTTTGACATAACTTCCTTTAAAATCACATTGAAAAAGATTCTGATGAATCAGGCTGCAGAAACCCCGGGACTGCA
Organism: Glossophaga mutica; assembly: GCA_039655065.1. Lineage (NCBI taxonomy): Eukaryota > Metazoa > Chordata > Mammalia > Chiroptera > Phyllostomidae > Glossophaga > Glossophaga mutica. Next base: position 31,372,770 of record CM077308.1, read on the forward strand.
TCACTTCCCCAGGGCCACGTGGTAAATGTTGATGAAGGCAGAGCTGCCTGAGTCAGGCAGAGAAAGCCCCAACAATCAGGGTGGGGATAAATGCAATAACCAGCTTTTAAAGAGACCCTGCACTTCCTGCGGCAGTTTGCAATCCTAAGATTACAGGTTTTGTAGCCAGAAGCTTTTACTTGATTCCTACCACTTCCTCGTTCTCTCTATTCCTCAGTTTTCCCATTTTATCCAGTTTGGAAAGTCAAGGATAGTCACTCACTAAAGACAAGTTAGTTATTTATCCAGGGTAGCATCCTCCTACCCTATACTGATGATAATTCTTATTTACTTCTCCATACTTTGTGAATTTTCATCTCACCATCCTCTACCTCTATAAATGATAATACTATCAGTAAGAAATCAATGCTGTGGCACTTGTAGGAAATTTGTCAATTGTAAATCATCATAGACCACCACCACCTGCCTTCCAAGCCTTCAACGAGTTCTTTCCTGGGAGATAGTTGGCAACATGCATCAGTAAGGACAGAATTTCAAAGCTATGGTCTCTGTTTGTCAAAGACCAAAGGCAAGAGTGTTAATGGACTTTGTCCAGGGCTGGTGTTAGAACAGATTAAACTTTTAGGGCTTGGGAGAAAAGCACAAAACATTGGAGAAGGGAGAAATGCAGTAAGAAGTGCTATGAATAATGTAAACACATTGGCTCTCAAACACTCTTTGCATATGAAGCTTATTCTAGTTACCCCACTTTACCCTACCACAACAGACCATCAGTCATGTGAACAGTGAGCTGAGGCCACACAGAAGAGAACTTGACCTACTCCGTTACATCACTGGCTGGAAAAATAAGCTCTGAATGATATTTTTGTCATTTATAACAGATTTGTAGTAGTCAGAGCATATGGGATAAATCAGTTTAAATCCCAGTAATGCGCCCATTATTACCCACAAGTGATAACATATTCTTTTGTTCGGTTCATTGTTAATGACTCAAATAATGTTTTTTTTTTTGCTGCTTTGCATACAGCATACTCAGATGAGATATGCAGATGAGATCAAACAGTAGTTGTCACAATGTTCTCCATGTTAACAAATACTAAGAAAAAGCAAGGCCTACAATGTACCATTGCTAATATGAGATTTTAAATACAGTATCCAAGAAATGTGAGCCAAACTCTGGATAACATCTGGTAACATGTGAGACAACTATCATAGCAATTTCCCAGTACAAAAATCACACATCTTCAGTTGTGTTCAATTGAATAAGAGTAAAAATGATATAGAAACAGAACAAGTCTCTATTGAATTACCAAACTCAGAGACACAAAATTGTTCTATTCCATGGAAGTCTGGGAGATACCTTTAGCAGTAAAAAAAAAAAAATTACTGAGATAATGCACACACACACATTTGAAGACCTATAGTTCATGCATGCTGCCACTCATACTTACTTTCTGGGACTATAGATATTAAATTATTATTCCATGAAAACAGTCATAGACAGTAAACAGTATAAAACATGTCTTCTCCAACCATCAGGAGCATCAATGGCTAAATTAACCCCTTACAATGGTTAAAATATTTAAATGTGCTGGGTGTGAGAATATGACACAGGGGGCAAAATTCTCAATAAAAGTCAAAACATATGCTTTAGTCCTGTTTTATATCTAATAATTTTAAGTATATTAGACTTCAGTTTCCTCTTATAGAGAAAATAATGCCTTCTTTGCACGATACTAATCAAGTTCAAAAGAGATTACACACTGAAAAACACATGGTCAGCAAACTTTGCACAGTTTGTAAATGTAACTAAACCTGTCAACACCACTGGAAGAGGCAGAGGATTATGCCACTGTTAATGAGAATAAATGGTAACAGATATAATCCGGACAACCCATGGTAGGAACAGAGAAGTGGTTCTAGGTACTGGAGGTAAAAATGGATGCAGTCTTTTTATGACCTCCTTTTTTCCTAATAAAATTATATTAAAAAGATTCAGCCATGTTGTTGAAAATATCTGTTGTTCATTTATTTGTAATAATGTATAATATTATGTTATGTGAATATACCACTATCTGATCATATATTTTTCTATTATTGAACATACAGATTCTTTCCAGATAATTGCCATTATTAAAAAATGCTGATGATATACACCTTAGACATCTTCTGTACACATATTCATGAATGTCTCCTTGTTGTATATCTAAGTGGGGATTATGAGGTTGTAGGATGTGGACATATTTATTTACCAAAATATAAAGTGCAATGCCACTTTTATAAAGCTCAAAAAACAATAAAAATACATAACATTGGTTTAAGTATGTGTTGTGTGTGTTGAAACTAAATATGATAAAATACAAGGGAATAATGAATATGCAATTCTAGAAAGGTTTTGCCCTTAACAATAAGAGACAAAAAGGGCAGAACATTGAACAGCAGTAATATAAATTCAAATTATGAGTAACGTTTCTTATTTTTAAATGGTTTTATTCATGAATTTTCACTTTATATGCCTCCTAACATGTTTATGAATTACAAATGCTATTTTGTAAGAATAATATTCTAAAACAATAGATGTTTAAGGCATCTGATGAATTTTAGTAACTATTCCAAACGACAACTCTATGTAAACTAGAAATATTAGATGATTTTTACTGAATTATCTAAAGTCTATCTATCAAAAAACAGCAGCACCAATCTCAATAGATAAACTCTAAATTTAAAAATGGGCAGATATGACCACTATCTTTATTATTATCATCATTATTATTATCATTATCATTATTATTATTATTATCCAGGATTTTTTTAGCCTAAAACAGGACAGAATTAGAGGTTTTGCAAATATCAGAAAATATTATTAAACTCATGTCTTTGTTAATAGTATATGCAAAGGATTCTGGTAAAAATCTACATCCTAACAGAAGTACCTCCTTTAGAGATAAGAGCTTCATTATCCAGCACGCATGCACAATGGTGATCTCTGAGGCACTACCGGAGCCGAGGGTGACAAAGGAAACCCTGCCAGTCAGGGGACGGTTGAGTGAATTGGGGTTTCTCTGCATCCCAATTCGGATATCATTTAACAGTTTTTAAACCGATGCGTCTGTTAGCTTTAAATTGACATTGTGTATGTCAAAGGCAGTTGAATAGTGGCTATTAGTATCATTATTATGACTTTGCATATATTCATGCATGTTTATATATGCACAGATAATATACATTTACATATGTAAATATGAACAGATATAACTGCTACACGCATGTACATATGTAAATGCAAACTCACAGGTACAAATTCTCAAAGTGTGTATTTGTAAATTTGTACATTAGATGGTTTCATGGAAAGTAAGTCAAAGTACAGGAAGAAGTGGAAGAAAGGAAAAGAGGAGCGATAAGGAGCAAAAGTCTAAATGAAAAAAGTTGCCTATCATAAATTATTACAAATGCCTTTACAAAACTGTAAGGACATCTCAACACATATTGTAGAATTGCTTTACCAGGAGTTCTGCACACAGTAGCGAAACCACTAGGTTAATTACTGCCAAAAGCAGCACCTCTGCCTCAGACACGATATTTAAGTCATTGCACTTATGCGATCCACACCTCCATCTAGGCAGGTAACCTTAAATAACCATGTCTGATGATTCATTCAGTTTGTTGAAGATGCACCTTGCAGGAATCACACAGTGGACATGCACTTCAAAGGAGATGTTTTTGTTACCTTTCTTAGGGGTCCTGGAATGTAGGCAGAAAGCCCTGGCTTTGCTGGAAGCAGCTCTCCCAACCGTACTTACGTACTTACGCTAAAGCGAATGGGCCTCTGAGTAATTAAACAAGTGGGGTTCTTCAACATTAGAAAAGGATGATTGGATCTATTTTCAGGCACTTGAATCTGGCTTTCAGTTGGGCCAACAGTACAGAACACAATACCTACAGGTAACTGTTAGAATCACTGAGTACACTTAACATTAAAAAGGCAGTGCTGGGTGTGTTTTTTCTATAAAGATTACAGAGGACTCGCAGTAATCCTAAGAGTCAATAACCCTTTACAAATGGGGTCTATAAATCCAGAGGAATCCTCAAATTATTTTCTAGTGTTTAAAAATTCTACAAGTTTGTTTTCATTTTAATGATAATTTTTTAATGCCATGTTCCACAAGTAAAAAGACAGTACATTGTCTAAATTGCAGCTGAACAGTATCTTTCCTGGAAGCAGTGTTAGATTCTTACGTGGGAAGCTTGGCCATATTCTAAGGAAATCATGAAAGCAAGAGGGAAAGGAAAGAACACCTTTCATTGATAATTTCCCTTTTACTGCCAGGATTTTGATAATTACTTTAAGAAAGGATGCTCTAAAGGTCGCAGTTATATGTAGACTCCTTCTTCCCTTTTTCTATTATTCTAGCTAATTATTTTGAATATCCAATATGGGATCCTTTGTTTGTCAAATGCTCATTCTTCCTTTTAGATTCTCCAGATACTTATTACCCATACACACATCATTATGGCCTATAATCTTTTGTCACCCCAGGAGAAATTCAGTTACTTCTCTGGCATGTAATTTAGATAATGTGAAAACTTCTCTGTGAGATGCTGGCCCTGACTCTAGAAAAATAAGATGTTCATATTTTTTTTGTTGGGGATGTTGGGTAACATCCCCAACAAAAGTAACAAAGAATATGAAACTCTGAAAAAGATGGACATCAAAAGCCTTCCTTCCTTCTGCATATTTGAAAGAAGCAGTTTCTATCATTCATATGAGAGACAAGTAAAAATATTAGGGAGTGTAAAACATTTAGACAACAGCTTGAATCTTGTGTCTGTTTTCCATGGAGGTTCAGTGTTAAAAGGATAAAAAAATCCAATGTATTCTAAATAAATTATACTCTTATTCTTTTCAAGATGATTTGGGAAGCTTCAAGAACTCGCAATTGTTGGGATAAGGATCACGAAGCATACTAGCTACCTGCCCTCTTTCTCCTTGTTCTAGTCTTGCACTCAGCCAGAATACTGATTAGGAACCTGACTGGCCTTATAGACGACGGCAGTGCCCAGGCACCATACCCAGACCTTTGAATGCAAATCGTCTGGTCTGAGTCCCTGGTCTCAGTGCTCTTTTCAAAGCTCCTTTGGAATTCTACTGTGCAGTCATCACTGAGAGTCATTGACCCCAAACATTGTGAGTAAGCAATCCATCCCCAAGGAGTTTCACAACCTAGTGGAAGACAGAAGGTATCCAGAGGCTCCTATATGATTTCTCCTATTACTGCACCACGATGGCAGTTTTTATTACAAAAACTAGCATTTGTCATGTTAGGATATGTCATGTGCATCAACTGAAGGGGTTGATTACCTCCGTTTTTCAAAAGATAAAGGTCCTGGAGCAGGCAGTGTTCCACAGTCACTGGGAGGCTGGCGCTGTGTGGGGCACTGGGGGTAAACCTCAGGTCAAGAGGCCAGACTGTTGTCTGTAGGCAGGTCTCAGGAGACCGCCCGCAGTCCAGGAGGCAGAGCATTTTCAAAAATGTCCACAGCTGCCAGCCAGCCAGATCTTGCCTTGGCCAAGTCCATAGGCAGGGGGTTTCTCCCCGATTCCAGCATGAGGATCCATTGTCATCAGAATAGGAATCTACTCCATCTGCTTGTGCTCCTAGGAAATATCTAGCCCGTCTAGGGAGAATGATAAGGGTGTGTTTCTACTTCAATGCAACGGTCCATTACTCTTTCGGTTACTGACATCAATCATGCTTGAAGACCATTATTAAGTCATGTTGCAATCTTCACCCACCCAGATTAAAGAGCCCATCTCCTCTGACCTTTTCCTCAGAGGGGTGACCTCACGGACCTTTTAGTATATTCATTGCTCTTTTCTGAGCTCTGTCCAATAGTCATTAAAGCTTGTCTAAATAGAAATCATGTGGGCTTGCCCCATAGGCTCTGGGAATCTGGATAGACTTTACCTGTGGGGCAATCACATTAAAGACACATGATCTAATATTTCATAGTCTAATTCTGATTTAAACACCATTTATTGAGCACATATGTACTAGGCATTATCCTAGGGGAATTCCCACGTCATCTCATTGATATTTACAATGGCCTTTGAGGAAGGTACTGTAAATTCCCATTTCACTGAGGAATAAACTGAGGCTCCAAGAGGTTAAGTGACTGGTGATTTGTCCAAGATCATATAGCCAGGAGCCGGAACAGAAGCTGGGAAGAAGAGGTAAAAGGCAGCAGGCTACAGTAGTAAAAATCAGTTCAAGGGATGGACCCCCACCCATTCAGCCCAGGTGGTCTAGGAGGGAAACGTTAAAGAAAAAAAATTAAAACAGTCTTTTGTGAGGAACAGAACACCATAATATTATAATTGGCTGAACTACCTCTTTCCCCTCTCAAGGGCTATTGGTTAGGCACATGGACATGCTAATGAGCAATTGGAGGAGGTGAGCAGAGCAGTCTCCTTCCCATTACACATACAGAGGGGCTTTAATCAGGTATTCACTGTAGAGCAGTCCAGAGACTCTCCCTGTAGACAGAGACCTGAAAGCTATTTTAACTCAAAGAAGGAATTACTGTGCAGGGTTTGCTGTCAGAGAAGTGTGACAATTTAGCAGGCCTGTGCAGACCTTGTCAAGCCGAATGGACAGTCTAACAGCTTCCCTTACAAAAGGGCCTGCCAGGTTGTGTGACAGCAGGTACTTCCCAGACAGTGAACTGTCCTTCTTCCCCGCTGTGTGACTGGGTCCTGCCACTACACCCAATCTTACACTTGACTGATTTGCATTTCTTCTCAAATGGGAAGAAGAGGCAATTTGTATGGAAGAAGAGCAGCTCCGATCCCTTCTTGGTAACTGAATGGTTAAACCACAAAAGTAGCCTCTGGGCTTAGGATGGCTTAAAGATTTTGCCTACTCCAAAACTAATAGTAAAAGCTTCAGGAAAAGTCCGCCTTATACTTCAGAAAGGGAAGGATTTTTGCAGTTGACCAAAGAGAGTTGATCATTAGTCATTTGTTGTTTTCCATAGTCTCCTTGGGAGACAGGAAAAAAAATGGTGAATTTTACACAAGTAGTTTTCAAACATGAGTTCTACTAACTTCTGCACCACAGTGAGGGAACTTGACAAGGAAGAGTGTAGCCAGAGTAGGAAGACGGGGAAGAGGCACAGGACTGAGAGCAAACAAGAAAACACTGATTGACTTGGAGACGTTGATGGGGGTGGTGGTGATTAAGACTGCGGGGAGAGCGGATGGTATAAAAGTGAAAGGAGAACTGGAATTTTACCAGCTTCTCAACAAACTCAATACCCATGATAGCAATATGTTATCATAAAAGAAGCTGTTTAAAAAGATTCACTCCTAAAAACTGTGCCTGGAGAGAAGTGCTACTCTCTTTGCTCCACCCAGTGTAACTTCCGCTGTCTCCCTGAGGGTCCGCAAAGGGGTAGGCACCGGCTGAACAGCCCTGAATCACCCATTATTGATTTCTCTTCCTGTCTTCCTGGTAACAAGAAGGAGGGCTCAATTCTCTGAGCCTTCCTAATACTTTTCGTTAATGGAGAGATAGAAAGACCCGTAACTGTAGGAATAGAGCACAGCTGGAATTTTAAAAATGTTTAGTTTCTATAGTATGTATTTTTATCATATGACCTTCTGTTTAAAGCAAGCAATTTAAACATTTCTAGCAATGACAACACAAATCCTTGTTAAGTCAATTTATTTAAGGATTTAATTAAAGAGGAATTATATGTAATTAATTGTACAGGTGCAACTTGGATGATGTCATGGAGGTAGCAATATCTTTAAAATACTACTTGAGTAAGATAAATTCCTAAAATGCTGAAGTAGTGGATAAGATAGCTCCTTGTGAGTAGAGATTTTCAAGCAGTGGCCTGATGGCTGACTGTTAGGATATTCTAGAGTAAGTCCGACGTAGGACTCACTGACCTCTCATGTATCTTCAACCTTGAGATTTTATAATTCTTTCCTTTTCTTTCTTTGAACCTCTAATACTCCCCTTGTGGTATAGCTAACAAACAAACACAACAAACAATAAAACATTTCTTTCTTGCACGTATCACATAAGGCTGCAAGTCAGCTAAAGCTCTGTTCTAGGTCTATTAGGACTTTGCTCCACTGATTGTGGACATCTGGATGAGGGAGCAGCCCCTTGGCACAACAAGCTTCTTGTAGTATGAAGCATCTGCTTGGAAGCACCCTAGATCCTATTCATTCTCATGCTCATGGCCAAAGCAAGTCCAATGGCCAGTTTTGCCGAGGGCAACTACAGGGAACTCAGCAAATGATGTGACAATGGATGCAGATGTACCTTCCCCTTATATGGGTGGGAAGTAACAGCTATGAATGACATCACAGTTTAGCACAAAGCCATTTACCATTCAGGCGGGGGATGTGTGGGTCCTAATTAAAATTTTCCCAGCAGGGCGCAACTTCAGACATCAATATTTTCTATGAAAACTACACTGAGATATGGCCTGTCATGTCTCCACATAATTAAAAAAGCATAGATAAAACAAACAGAAGAGCTTTCAAGGAGGCTGGGTTATAACAAATGTTCATACAAGGCGAAGGAAACATTTAGGGCATTAAGATAGATTTTACTTTTAGCTTTTCTTTTTCTTTTGTTTTCCTCACATGCAGGTTTCGAGGCTGCTGGCCATATCGGAAAGAATGTGGGGACCACTAGCAGCGGTGTCCAACCTTTTGGCACCTCTAGGCCACACTGGAAGAAGAAGAGTTGTTTTGGGCCACACATTAAATACATTATGACATGTAATCCCCCCAAAATCTCATTACGTTTTAAGTAAATTTACGATTTAGTATTGGGCTGCACTCACAGCCATCCTGGGCTGCATGCGGCCCATGGGCCACAGGTTGGACACCCCTTCAACGACAGGGACATACAATACATGACACGGAAAGAATCCTTTTCCACTCTGGTTCTCTAAGATGTCATTCAGCTCTAATATTCTTGAATCGAAATAAGAGATGTGAAAAAGGTTTGTTGAATAACAGGAGGGAGGGAGGTGGGGGAAGGAGGAATGAATCACTTTTAGTATTAGTTGAATTAGCCAAAGTTAAAGTTAGTAATTAATACTTGGTGCGTTAATTAATGATTACCATATGTAGTAGCTCCCCATAGTTATTGTACAGAAGATGACAACCCAGATTAGATTTTATTGAAATGGGAAGTGAGAAAAACAAATACCCAATTATAACAGAGGGGTTGTAGAAAGAAGGAAAGTGCTTACATCAAACTCTGTAACACAAGGGAGGAATTCACTACAGCACTTTCAAGTTATTCTGGAGTAAAGGGTTAGGAGTTTTACAGTTGAACTCTCAGCTGCTGCAGAACTACCCGACAATCTTGAGTAAATTTCCAATCTCTATTGACCACAATATGCTCCTGTAAATCAGGGACGGCAACATTTAATGCAAATTTAATGAATTTTGATGAAATGCCCATGATGTGCTGGGTATTGTTCTAGGCTTTGGGAATTTGGCAGTAGGCAATGCAGAAGTCTGTGTTCTCTTGATATTCACACTGTAGAGGGGAGCACAGACAATAAATCTATTACTATATACCATAATGTTATGTGGTATTAACTGGAATGGAGACAGCTAATTGGATGGAAAGCGGCCCATATCAGTCGTAGGAGAAGATCTATATTAAACCAGGTATCCAGGGCAGGCCTGCCTGAGCAGAGACCAGAATGAAGAATGAGTGGGAACCACAGACCCTTTGGGGTGATGGCCACTCCAGGCAGAAGATACAGAAAGTGCAAAATCTCAAAGAAGAAATGAAGTTATTAGAATCAACAAAGAAGAAAGTCAATACGACTGAAAGCAATTTAATGGTGACAGTGACAGGAAATGAGAAGAAAGAGGTAATGGGAGGCCAGATTATACAGAATTTCATAGGTCCAGGTTGAGATTATGATTTAATATGAGTGGGATGATATTCCAGGAGACAGTTTTGTAAAGGGGAAATACCTTAAAAATAGTACATGGTATATAATGTGATTTAGGAAATACTCCGTTTTCCTTCTCTTATCCCTTACACAGTAAAGTACAGCATTCCACAGGCTTGAACCATAGGCTCTTGGAACAGAGATCTGTGCAAATTTAAGGAACATTCTGTTCTTTTTAATACAGTTAGTAGAAAGAGTTGAACTCTAAGCCTGGTTTGACTCTGCTATACTATAGGGTGCCCATGTAAACCTCATAATTTCCAACTAATTTGTCTGCCCCCTCCCCCGAATAGAACAGGTTACATGCAAATTACCCACCCAAAAAATCCAGATCCTTCTGCCCAATAATATTTGACAAAAAGAATGCCAGGTTAGCTAGGATGACAGTAAATTTCTCTAATCTGGGGGAAAATTGAAAGTATTCCTTCCAGCCTCAAACAAACAAACAAACGAACAAACAAAAGAATGAAACCCTGATAATCTAATACTATATGAGTAGAATGAAGATCACCTCTCACAAACCCCTCCTTCAAATATGAACAGATAACCTCAAATGAATACTGTAGTAGACCAATGATATTTTCATGTGGACAAATCAATAGATTAGCCAGTTGGTCACCTAGAAAGCCCTGAATATTCATCTAATCTAATGCAAACAAATGAGTGTGATCGGGGAAAATAAAATGAAAAGGGTCGGAATACATTCAGGGCTTGAGGACTGCTGGCCTAGAGCTCCACAGACATGGGGCAGGAATGAGGCAACTAATGGAAACATGAGGTTTCTCATCTCTCTGTTATTCTACATTCCTCCACCCGGAATGTCCCATCCCCAACACTCATCTCTTTTTTTAAGAGGCCAGTTCAAAGGCTGCCGCAGTCATGAAGATTCCCTGATTTCCGATTCCCCCACAGGAAGAATCTCCCTCCTGAGCTTCCATAGGTGTACCTGTGCCTCCTGATGGCACTGAGCACTTCCCACACCTTGGATGTTAGTTACCATTTTTCCTGCATGTTTTGCCTCCCCTAGTATCATATATTTAAAAAAAAAAAAAAAAAAACCTTAAGGGTAAGACTAAATTTGATTGACCTTTGTATTTCCATTCTCTAAATCTGGGAGCTCTGCACAGTGCTTCATAAAAAGTGAGCATCCAATAACTGGCAATTACATCAATGGCTTAAAAGGAAGGAAGGAAGGAAGGAAGGAAGGAAGGAAGGAAGGAAGGAAGGAAGGAAGGAGCTTCTAGCAACATTTCCTATTTGATTGTTTCCTCTTGGACATTCCTGTCATCTCAGCAGACATCGACAACATGGATTTTACAGATTGTCCAAGAAAAGCAGAGCTTTTTCATTATTTTTCTAGGTACTGCCCCTAATTTTTCATTCCAACCCACCTGATTTGATTCAGATATTACACTGATCCTTCTCCTTCTCTCAGTATAATGAGATAAGAAGACATGTAACAAGCAGTGGAAATTTTTATTTTCCAACAGGCGTTTCAGAATGAGCTCTGAGTAGCTAACAGCAAACCTGGCAGTGGCGAAAGGCCATGGGGTGATTTATGACTCAATAATAATCAAAAGAGTTATGTGCTTAGAGGCAGAAGTTAAAATAATATTGCAATGCTCCAAATTTTTAAAGTTCAACAATTTACATTAAGGGAAAGCAGGTTGCACTTGATAAACAGTATCTCCAATACCCGGAAATACAATCAAACTAATGATGAACTAAGCTGGAGACAGGAAGGGGGTTTGATAATTAGGGAAACGAGCGAATTAAATTCTCCAGTGACTGGAAGTGTTAACTGAACAGCCAGCCTCAGCTGGGCAGAGAAGTTTCTAAAAAAAAATACAGTGAATATTGTATCTTCCTTCTGAGAGCCTATACAATTCAAAGGTTACCTGGGGGAAAAAAACAGTCTTGTCCCGACTCTGAGGCTAAAGTCACTCCCAAAGTTGAACTCGGTTGAACTCTGTGGTCTCCAGGAACATGCCAAAATACTTTCAAACTTGTTTCTTTTTTATTTGTTAACAAGACTCAACGTGGACTTTTAATGTGAAGAAAAAAAATGTATACTCCACTTGCAGCTTTATATACTCAGGAGCCTACGTCTACTGCTTTCACACACGTGTACATACATGCATAAGAACATGTCTGTATGTGTGTGTGTGTGTTCAGTGAACTGATGAAGAGCATGAACTTGGCAGTCACATAGAATGGTTGAGTGTCTCATTATTGACAGACCCAGGCAGGCCTAGGAGGAACGGAAAATCACCAGGCGGGCAAACTGTACCGTGGGAAACTGTAGTCTGAGAAAGTGCCTGCCTGGGAAACTGCCTGCTGACCTTACCCAGGACAAACAGATGCCCGGCTAAGATTGGGGCCTGGGGTCGGCCTGTCTGGCATCACAGGGTGCAGTTTTAACCTGAGCCTGACAAGATGTATCAAGAACAATGGTCAGCAGAAATGGCACCCAGCAACCAGCTCTAGCCAATCGGACTCTGACACTGCAACCAGTTACCCATTGTGGGTTTTTGCACTTAAAAACTCTGCCCTAAGAACAACTAACTGAGTCCTAACCTCCCTTGGTTGGATCCACTTTCCCCTCTAATAAACCCTGCTCCTTAGTTTGCTGTGTCCATTTGGATTCTTGAGCGACTCCAACCTAGCAATTATAGCTTTTGATCTTGCACAAATCCTAAGATATCCAAGCCTCAGTTCCTTTATTTCTATAATGAGAATAGATGGCAACTTCCCTCACTGAATTGTTGTGATTACTGGATGTAATGAGAAATGGAGAACACTTATCACAGTAGGCAACCATAAATGGCCATTATTGTATTGTTATATCACATTCACATAATGTTTGAAATTATTTTCAGTTCTTTAAAGTCTATATCGTTTAAGGGGAATATCGTGCTTCTGCCATTTATTTACCAACATTTCCAGCTCACCAGCTAGGAAACATGGCTGGCTCTGTGGATCAGAAAGTCCTGAGAATAAATCAGAGAAAAACATGGACCGAAATAGTTTTATTAAAGTGTGTTCTAGGGGGCAAGATTGAAAAAGTGGCAGGCTTGATAATTTTATCTTGGGCTCAATTTTATTCATATTCCCCAGGCTACTTTCCCTCAACTTTCTGAATTCATTTCCAAGCCTATAATCTTTTCTCAAACACAGAGAGAGAGACCATTGAAAAGAGGTAAAAAGTAGAAAATGAGTGATAGACAATGCAGTCCGTGTACAGGGCCATTTTCCTGTTGTTTTCTGACTATAAGGATTGATAAATGCTAGCAAACAGCAAGCAAGTAAACCTGGGGAAAATTTCTCTGAAGGTTTTCTAGCCTTAAATAGATGTGATTTGTCTTGGGTTTGAGTACAGTCTTTTGTAAATATAACAATGAGAATCGATGACCATGAATATTTGTGACAATTATGTGTGAAACAGCTTGCTATGTATTTTACATTCATCATGATGTTTAATTTTCACAACAGCTATGGTGAAGATAGTTCTATTTTTATCATTTTATACATGAAAAAGTTGAGGCTCAAAGAGTTTATGAAATCATTTGTCCAGGTGACACAGCAGTAATTGGGAAGGCAAGGTCTGAGCACCAGAGCCGGAGCTCCAGACTGCTGCCTAGCACGGCCTCTGCTACAACCTCTGGATCGGGGCCGCTCAGCCAGCGTGTTCTGAGCACCCACTCTGTGCTGCTGTGCCAGATGCTGGCAGTGTCAGAATGAGGGAGGCACAGCATCTGCCCTTGAAGAGTTTACCGACTGGTAAATGAAGGTCACCGCACTGTGGTCATTTCTGGTTAGAAAGATGCACAGACTGCCAGATATGCTATAGAACAGGCACCACCAATGGCCTACAGTAAGCAGGAAATGTCCTAAAAGGGGTGACATTAGAGCTAAGTCTTCAAAGAGGAGGTAAATAAAAAGTATGAATCGGATCATTTAAAATGATAAAGACAAAAATAAGAGAAGAGGTCACTGGGAAGCCTATATAATTGGCTGAAATATACAATTCAAGGCCAGAGAAGGCAAGAGATGAAACTGGTGATGGGACCCAATCATAGAGAATCTAGGCTATCACAAAGGGCACTGGATGTGGCCCTCTTGATTCTCGGCACAGGGAGCCACTGAGGCTTTTAGTCGGAGAGTGATGTGATTGTATTTGAATTTTAGATGCATGTTGAATTTAGATGAATTTTAGGTTTCCCTGGCATAGAGTAAACCCTCACTAATGGTTTAAGTGTTACTTACTTTTCATGGATGAGGGTTAGAAAGCCTTAACCAAGGCTTTCTTCACTACACTCTTCAGGTGAAGAACCCAGAGGGGTGATAAGTGGCACAGCGGGTGACACGGCATTCAGAGAGGCCTGTTGTGTGCCCCAGTTTAATTTGTAAAGGGGACAAATCTGGAAGTCTGGAAATGCACAAAGATACATCTCATCTTTTTCTAAGCAGCATGGTGGTGCTTACGCTTGTACAATGCCTTTGGACTCGAGCTGCTGCGAACCCACACCCTGCATTCCCACAGCACACCCTCCTCATCTCAGACACAGGGCTGACTCCGCTGCGTTACCACGGGTTTCCTTTGTCTGGACCAGGAAAACACTGGACTTTGAGCAGCTTGAAATCAGGTCCTCTATCTTTGCAACCATAAACAAAATAAAGAGACAAACCCTCAAAACCCTACCTATATGCATAATCTTGAAAAAATGAACATAAATTATAAATTTAAGGTAACAAGACAGTATTCACAGTAAAATAGTACGTACCCAATACGTAAAAGGCTGGGCATGGCTACCCTAGAAAACATAATAAGGCAGTTGGATGCTTACTCCTGATAAGTTAATATGTAAGTGAAATAGGATAATAGTCAATGATTTATTTTTAATGCTTTTTCTTACAGTTCATACTTTTAAAGAAGACATACATATGCACACCCATACACATATCATAATCATCAGGGATACAGCTGGCTCCTCAGAACAGCACAGGTGTAGTTGTATTAGAGCCACAGACAACCTCCATTGCATTGCCATAGTGATATGATTTCCCAAGATAAAGTCACAGCACTTATTTTGTGCCAGGAATTGCTCTAAGTACATTACCTTATGGGTTCATTTACTTCTTATTACATTTTGAGTAGACACTGTTAATCTCTCCAATTTATAGCTAATGAAACAGCCACAGAATGGTTAAGTACCTTGGCCAAAGTCACACCCACAGCTTGTAAGTGTAGCATCTGAGATTACAGGCCAGGCAGGCTAGCTCCAAAATCCTTAATTTTAACCCTTTTGTTACATTTCTTGGTGAGCAACTCCCAGTGAGACACTTAAGAAAACAAACAAAAAAAGTACACTCTTCCCCCAAGTACTCTCTTTGTAGCATTTCTGGAAAATGTAGTGTAGATTAAAGCTGTGGGAGAAGTACTACTTGTCATGTGTTACGCAGTGTTGGGTTCTAGGCTGAGATAACTACAAATTGCTTTTTCACCTACGTGAACCTCTGGAGAGATACATCAGTCATGGAGGATATAGGACCAGTCTTCAATGTCCAGAACTATCCTCCACATTGCAAGACCCCTGACATCCTTGGCTACTGCCCACAAAATAACAGTAGTACTCCCTCTGATCACTATGAGAACCAAGCGTCTCACCAGCAATTTCCAAAATTCCTTCTGGTGTCAAAAGTCCTCCCGGATCATTTGTACCCAAGCTCTGCTGCCTGGAGTTAAGAGGAGAGACATCTTATTCTCTCCTCAAATTCAATCAGAGCAGCTCTGCTTTTATCCATTTTATGCACTGGAGTTCCAGGTAAGATTCTGTCTATAAGTAAGTAAGTAAATAAATTAATAAATAAAAACCTTAGGCTAAAATCTTCAAACTACTGCCTCAGACTCGGACTCATTACTCATCTCCTTTCACTGGGTGTAACAGAAACACCTGTCTGCGGGCCCTACCATCTGTGCCCACCTTCTTTTTCTCCAGTGAGCACATTGCTAATGCCCCAATCACCTGTCATAACAAAGAGTCACAGTGACAGACTGCTGGCCCAGCTGGAGAACTCAGCTCCTGATGCTGCTAGCTGTGTCTCTCTCCTCACTGATGTCCCCTTGATCTGCATGACCCTCCAGGCCTGCGTGCCCCTCTTGACTTCAGCTAGCTAGGTGCCATGTCCGGTTCACAGGACAGCAGTGGTCTTCCATGGCACTGGGAGTCTGACCCTCCCCCCCGCCCCCGCCCCGGGCTATAGCTGGAGGTCACTGCATTAGGCTGGAAACAAAAATAAACCTGCTGTTGTTAATAGTCCTGGACCAGGAATCAGGAGACCCAGTTCTCACCCACTAATTAGCTTTGTGGCCTTGAGCAAATGACTCCCTCTCTCCAGGTTCAGGCTCTTCATGGGTAAAATAAGACTGGATTTTAAGATTCCTGAGCCTTTTTCATCTCTGACCCACTCCACTTTTCTGACACTCACAACTGACTGCAGGTAAAAAGGTAAGTAGTGTGTACAGCTCCAAGGCAAGGTCAGTTGCACAGCCAGCTAAAAAACTTTTATGGGACAATGGCTTGCATTTTTTTAAATGCACGCAAGCTACCAGGGTTGCTCTGACCTCTTTAAAGGATCAGTAGGAGATGTCAGCTCACGGAAATGGATAGAATGGGATGAACAATAGTGGCGATAACAATGCTTAAAGGAAAATGTGTTTTAGAATACACTTTTGCCTGGATTTTATTGCCTACTTATTCGATGTAACCCCCTTGCTCTTTTCTTCTTTATACCTAAAAATACATGTCTGTAAGGCTGTCCACGGAATTAAAAAGTGAATAAATGAGGCTCAGAGGAAAAGAGGAAAAAGCTGGGACAGGAGAGAAGTCTATGAGGTGATGATACAAACGTCAAGTGTGGCTTCTCAGAAAGAAAATGAAAATGCTGCAAATGAGTTCTGGACGGATGCCGAATGCAACTGTCGGGAGATGGATGGAGAGCTTCCCCGCAGTTGGCCTGGGAGGCCAAGTTCCCAGGGAATCACTAGCATGTTGCATATTAGAAACAGGTCCGGCCCTGCAGTGGGAAGCTTCCAGCTGGAGAGCCAGCTCAGTCTCTAATTGGGTGACTTTGGGCAAATTACATAGTTATTTGGGGTTTCAGTTTCCTCACTGATAAACATTATTATTGCCAATATTTTCTATTATTAGCTACTGATATTTGGTGTCAGTAAAACTCCTTTCAAAATTTAAATCTTAGTGAGAGTCCTAATATCTGAACCAACCAAAAGAGGAGCTGCTCTTGGGGTCCTACTACTTCCCTCCCACTTGTCCCAAAGGTGGCTCCAGGTCATCTCTTCATGAACCTTGGGAATGTTTGCAAACCATCAGAGGGCATGCTCTGTAAAATCTATTGCATCCTAAAGCATTCTTTCACGGGTTTACCAAACATTTACTGTGAGCTTCATCCATAACAGACAATGCTGGGCATTGAGTATATAAGATAATCGTGATGTCACATCTGTCTTCCAGAGTTTGGGCCAATACTTCCCAAGTAGCTTTCTAATTATTATTTACTTTTTCATGCAGAATGCTTCCAGGGAAAGCTGGTGAATGGAAGTACCCCTAGGTAGTACAGCTCTCCATATAAATTAGTAAACTGTATCTGATTTAGACATTGTCTGCTGCAACTAGCTTCATGTGATTGCATCACAAAGAGCATGTACTAGCCAATACTGAATTTCTGATTTTGCAAGCCTGTGAAGAAGACAGAGCTCGGATTATGGTGAATCCACTAAGTTAAGTGGTTCAGTGGATTTCTCTCTGCAAGATCCTATAGCAGCCAGACTCAATACCCATGTTTAACATTTCTGTTTTATGACATGGCCCAATGATCCAAACATTTCATGGTGAACCTTTTGAGAGGCAGCAGCAAAGCCTCTGTCAAGTTTGGAGACAACAAAACACAGAGCATGAAGTCCAGTGATCAAAACAGATGACAAAGCTTGGGAATGTCCTTTGGCACCCAAACAGAAGAACGACTGTAAATTAATGATGCTGGTGTTCTCCTCAGCCTCCCAAATTGGCCCTGAGCTGTTACCTCGAGATATTTTTTAAGCCATGGAAACATCCCTAGAATATGTGTCTAGGTCCTAAGTAAATTGTGCTAAAGAAGACATATCCATTTTTGATCTGTGGAAAAGGGACTCTTATTACTTTGTGTTGCTAGTCACCAAATGTGGCAGTATTAAAACACAGCCAGAATTTTTTTGTTACTTTCCTGTAAGAGGTGGGAGGGAATGTGTCACTACCTACTCTTGATACTGGGCAGGTATGACAACTTCAACTTCTGAAGTATGAGCAGAAGCAAATATATGTGATACTAAAATCTAGGTCACGAAGACCATGCAGTTTCTTCCTTGTTTACTGAAACACATGAATTTGGATCCCTTCACATCATGGAGGAGATCTTACTACCCAGAAGCCACCATGCCGTGAGAAAGCCCAGGTCACATGAAGATGCCATGTGTAGTTGTCCTGGTAGCTAGTCTCACCTGGGCCTAGCCTTTAAGTCTTCCCAGCCCAGGATCCAGATATGTAGGTAGTGAAACCTTCAGATGATTCCAGACCCAGCCATTCAAGTCACATCTGTCTTCAGAGTCTTTCCTGGTAAGGCCCTAGACATCAGGGAATAGACAAGCAATCCCTGCTTGGCCTTATCTGCAGAACTGATTCAAGGAGCCACGAACTTAAAGTGTTACTGTTTTATGCCACCGAGTGGTGGGGTGGTTTGTTATTCAGCAATGGATGACGAGAACAACAGAGGAGGTCTGAATTAAGTATTCTCTCAGTGGCAGATGTAGTTCTTACCCCTTAGCTTAGGAATGCAGAAGAGAAATCTTTCCAGGGTAGACTCTGACAAACTAGGGAGAGACGACAGGTCTGCCCTGGAAATAAGAAACCTTCACAAAACCGCCCATGACTTAAGTACTCAGCCCCAAAGACTGAGAAGGGTAACTTTAGGTTTAAATAAGCAGTCCAGGGCTATAAAAGCACAGAGCGGGAGGTCCCACACTCATCCACACCATTCTGTGACCCTCACTAATGAGGCAAGCTGGCGTGAAACTCTAGTTCAACGTAGCCAAACACTAATTTACTACAGATCGGTTCATTAAAAACCCCACCACCAAATGAGCAAGTCTCAGGATACCATCAAATACCTTATACTAGATCTTGGACAGCTTATCACTCTCATTTCACTATAGAGCAGGAAGTAGGAGGCAACCATCACCCAAATGATAGAAAAGGGTTTTCCTCTTTTGGCACATTCTTAATTCATTGTCTCTGCTGGACAGAGATCCACCGCCATGCCTTGGAAAGGCAGGCAGAGGAGAGGTTCCTAAACCTGAACTCTGTAGGGCAGCTGAAATAATTTTGGGCAGGTTTCAGAGACTTATTCCTTAGTGAATTCCTTCAAGGAACCTATTTTGAATCTGTGATGCAGTCCTAGCCACACTTTTTCTGCAGTGGTCCCTTTGCCTCATCCAGTCCATCCTAAATGGTCTCCAAACAGTGCTTCCACGCAGCAACAGGTGCTTGGTTGCAACTTTGGAGAGTTTTTTTATTTTCCTTTGGCAACTCTGCAGAGTTTTTCTGTGTGGATAGGGAAGGAGGAGAAGCGCCAATCTCTCAAAATTGTGTTGTGTCTGGTCCACAGGAAATATGTACAGTTTGTGTGAGTTAGGCCGATGAAGACAGCTTCTTGGATGGGTATGAGCACAAGGGGGGCCCTTAACTCTGAGAAGTCTCCACCTTTGATTGAGAACTCAGCTTCTGACAGTGTGTGCATGATGAACAAGGGGTCAAGAAGAAACCAGTTCAAAGCAGGCACATCAGCACTGGAATGGGATGGAGTGAGGGACTGATTCCACAGAAGCTTATCTTCCTGTCCAAATGTCCTTCTCCAAACCGTATGACACCCTCTATGGTGAATCAAATAGAAACCCCATTGTTTTACCCATCATATGGTTCCCATCTCCCAACAGGGGAGCCTTCTTAACCCCAGAGGGAATGCCAGATCTTCAAAAATAAATCCATTTTAGTCATTCTCCTGCAAACTCACAAAGCCATAAGCCCTGCTAAAATAGGATATTGAACTTAGCTGTGTGGGCTAAGCTAAGGAACAAGTACTGCTTATCCATCATGATGCAGTAAGTAGATTCCTTCACATGAAAGAATTTTTATACTCCAAACGGAATGTAGCTATGTCTGCTGCCTTTCTAGATACATGTATTTGACCCAGTATCCTTCACTTTTATTTAATTCAAATTGCATGACTCTACACATTAAATAGAGTTTCATGGCCCGATTTAATGAAATTCTCCCATTTGAACCAACATATCCATCCTATTACTGGCCTTTTAAACTCAGCAGGCTTACCCACACACAAGACCATGCATGACAGATAAAAGCAAGCCACAGACAGCATGCAGCAGTTGAGAAAAACACCCTACTCCTCTCCCCGTTTATTCTCAGCTCACTGCTCCTGTTTCTGGCCCTGCTTCTCTGGTTTTCTAATGCTTTGCCCTGGCTTCCACATTTACTTTGACCCTTAGGAATATGTCAGTTTCTTGGTCTTCAATTTCCCCTTGGCATCCACTAAACCACACTAGGGGGTTGAATCCCAGATTAGCATTGCGGTGACAGAAACTGTCTCTCTGCAAATCACCTTCCACTGCTTCTTAGTTTTGTCACCTCAGATCTGTGTCTCTGTCTCATCAATTAGAAGATAGTGGTGGTAATAGTACTGACTGCCAAAGGATGCTGTAAGAATTAAGAGAGTGTTTATAGTTAAAAATCCATAAGACAGAACCCAGCTTATAGTCATCCCTTAATAAATGTAAATTCGCTACTGCCGTTAATGCCAACCCATGAACAGGTGGAGGGGGACTGAACCTTACATCAGTGTTTATTAAAGTGTTCTAAAGAACTTCGATTCCTTAAGAGTTTAATAGGTTTTACAGGTATGAAAGATCTGGCATTAAATATATTGGAAAATGCTAGGTTAAATACATTAAACTGATTTCTGAAATTCCAGACTATTATGAGAACCTTGATTAAAAAGTAGGTTGTCCTTGATCCTCAAAGCAGAAATGTAAGAGTTTAAAGGAAAGCTGAGTTATCATGCGGGCTGAACACTGAGTGGATATTGGACACTGATAAACGCTCAGGGCTGTTATGAATTACACAGGTGAACCTCGAATGAATTATTGAGGATTTTGCTTGGTGCCAGGCATTGTGCAGTATTCATTGAAATAAATCTTCTCATTTACGTTTCATACCAACCCTCTAAAGGTAAGAATTATTTTCTTTTTATAGATGAGGAAACAGAGGCTTAGAGAAAATATAAACCATCTCCACGCTGGTACATGGTGCATGTGAGTTCAAACCCAAGGCCTCTCTACCTCCGACTTAGTCTTCATTCACTGGACTACACAGTTTCCTATGCCGCTGAGCCTTCTGATGCTTTGTTCTCTGAAATAATCAGGGAGTGATGAGTCGTTTCTGTGTTTCAAAAGTGATTGTTATCAATTATGGAATTATTACAATGCCTCCCATCTGCCTCCAGTTTCCAGCTAAGAATGTTAATTAAAACACAAATCCATCCATGAAGTTGGGAAATTTATGACTGAAGATGTTTACCAATGATTCTGGTAAAAACGCCCAGCATGTATTCAGTAAATAATACAGATATTGATTTCACGATTCACTAGATGTCGATAATTCTTCCTTTAGAAAATTATAGTACCTCAGGGACAATGTGAGGGAGTGGTGGGTGTTCCTCTCTCCCCAAGTGGTTCATCTAGTTCACCAACTTGCCTCAGAACTAATACATATTACCATATTTTATATGCATCCGACTGCCATGTAAGCTACAGAAAAGAGGTTTTATTACCTCAGGGGCTCTCACTAAATTGTTAAAACAGAAAAATGGAACCAGGCCAGTGACAGAACTTGAGTCTTTAGGCTTTTGGCAACCGGAAGTCTACCTCTATACCACCGAGGGCTAAGGCATTAGCCAAAATAACCAGATTCATCCCCAGCCGCACAGAAAGAGCTCTACCTAAGGGCAGGTTTATCCAAGCTGCTCTATGATACCTAATTCTTGCCAGAAAACAAAACACTATTCCATAGCTACTTCAAGGCACAACAATTCCTCTGGGAATGGAGAACTTTAAAGACGAGCTAATCATTTGCAATCAGTAAGAGAATTATCTTTAAAAGTCATCACAGAAGTTTGTCCATATCTTGCCAAGTAAATACTGAGCAAAAACTGCAGGCTTCTAACATTGTTGGCTTTTCAGACTACTCAGGCTCAGGAGATGTGCCAGTTTCAGGAACCCCAGCATAGTCAGTGAAGGGCACATCCTACATGCCAGCTCTCCTCAGTCGTAAGGCAGAATATCTTCCAATTAACAAACCTCTGTATCAGGGGTCTCCAACCCCAGTCCTGGCCTGTTAAGAACCCCGTGGGAGGGAAGCTCACCTGAGCTCTGTGTCCTCTCCCCGCACCACCCTGCGCCCTGCCCCACCCTGGGCCACAGCAGGAGCTGAGAGGCAGTGTGCAAGTGAGGCTTGTCTGAGCTCCTCCTCCTCACCCCACCCCCACCCCTGCTTGAGCTCCGCCTTCCGTCTCCGCCCTCCTTCCCCAGACTGCCTGAGATGCCAAAAAGGTTGGGGGCCACCACTCTATATGACTTGCATTGGTCTCTTATCCTGTGCATTCTCCCATCATGTTCTTCCATCCATTGCCAGTTTTCTTTCCAAGTCTTTCCATTACGATCTCTAGAACCCCTGTTCCAAGCTAAATAACCCCCATCCCGTGACATCCTCAACTTCTCCCAGGACCCTTCCATCTCCTGGTGTAGACTCATTAATTTTGTATTCATTTGTTTGTCTATACAATGAGTTAGCATTCAGCATTAATTGGCATCGAGCAACATCCTAAGCATGAGTCTACAACCTTCTTCAACACGAAAATCCTTCTCCTTACACCACAATGCTATAAAGTCCAGGATCATTCTCGTACGGCCCTTTGCTGATCCTGGAGCTTTATTTTATTGATGCTCACGTACACCCCTTTCATCTTTTGAGGCTTATGTCACCCTACTTCCCTGTCTTTGTCTGTCTCACAATTCTATCATCTAGAGAGCTTCTGGTCACACATTCAATTGGAGCATTTTGAAACATGCATCAGTCTTTACCTCCACTCCTCATTTCTACCATCACAGCAAGGATGTAATCACAGAAGTTTGAGCAGCTCATCTTAAACTATCTAATTTCCAAGTGTTCACCCATCTTGATGCCAAAAATTGTATTGACTTTCCACTTCAGCCCTTCTCACTTTACCCCTGACCCTCGTCAAGTACTGTAGTCCCTCCCTCCATCCTTCCCGTCATGCTTTCCCTCACCCCTGTAAAAGCCCCCACCAATCAGGAACTTCTGCTTTGTTTGATCGAGCCAATAGCTAACTGCTGCATCTGCTTCTGTATCCCCTGCTTGCTTGCTGCGCTCTATAAAGACCCCTGTAGTCTGTAAGCCGGGCGCGACTTCCATTTGGCAGCTCTGCGTAGCTGCGAGACTACGGTCTCATTTGGGAAGTACGCCCCTGCGCAGGTTAAACTTGGCCAATAAATTTATCATCAAACTGCTCTCAGTGTTCGGAGATTCTTTTCACTCGCTACTTGAATACAACATTTGGAGGCCCCAGCGAGATCAAGGGAAGTCTTCGGAGACTGAGAAAGTGGAACCCGGGTAAGTTTGCCGCGGAATTTGGTTTGGGAGTCTAGACTCATTGGAGCCGCGAGGCGGTAGGCGAGACGTTGCCGGTAGCCCGCCCGCGGGGTTCTCAAGGAGAGGACGCTCTCGAGAACCGGAGCTTCTGCTCCCGCATTTGAAATTTGGTTTCGTTGTGCACAGTGATTGCGACTAGGTCGCATTTGGTATTTAGTTTCGTTTTGCGCCGCGACCAAACGCGCTAGCGAAGTTTGAATGTGTGGAGAGGCTGAAGTGCGCCGCGGCCTGTTTGTGCGTGAATGGACTGAGTGGAGAGGAGCTAGTTGTGTGTTTTTGTGTGGAATTTTAGTGTCCCTCATATTCCTAATCCTAGGTGCCGTGGAAATCGGGCAAAAGGCATCCGCGATGGGACAAGGAGGCTCCACCTCGAGCACTGCCCTAGAATGTTTATTAAACAATTTTTCTGACTTTCAGAATCGCGCTCGGGGCTATGGGGGACCGCCGCCCGACCGGGAGGTCCTGCGAACTTTCAGTGAGCTTGAGTGGCCGACCTTTGGCGTAGGATGGCCCACGGAGGGAACTTTCGACTTGTCCCTCCTTTTTGCGGTTCGGCGGATTGTTTATGAGACCCCCCATCCAGATCAGATGGTCTATATAGATGTGTGGGTAGACATAGCCACTGATCGCCCCGGGTACATACGCCGATGCCAGTCGAATGGTCAGAGGAAGGGAAGGGCCCTCTGCGTGGCGACGGCGCCAAGGCAGACTCCCCGCTTACAGGCAGACAAAGGGCGCCGACCTCAGCAGAGCCAGGAGAACGAGGGAGGGAGGAGGTTATACCCTGTTTTGCCCGAAGTACCCGAGGACCCGCTGTTGGCTCCCTCCGTTCCTCCCCCGTATCATCAACCCTTGCCTGATTCCTCTAGTGGGAGGGCGGAGAGGATCCAGAGTCCTCCTCATACCCGCGGCGGTACTCAATATGGGGAAGGTTTGGCGCCAAAACAGGATGGCGCCGCCATTTTAAGTTCGGCACCACACTCAGGTGGCGCCGCCATTTTGCCACTCAGGGAGGTGCCACCGGCTCCAGACGCCCCATTACATGCACCGCCGCGGCTAATCTATGTCCCCTTCTCAACTAGTGATCTATATAATTGGAAATTGCAAAATCCTCCGTTTTCTGAAAAGCCGCAGGGATTAATCTCCCTATTAGAGACTATATTTAGAACCCACCAGCCCACGTGGGATGATTGTCAGCAGATATTGCAAACATTGTTCACCTCAGAGGAAAGAGATAGAATAATGAGAGAAGCTGTCAAAGCGGTTATGGGAGAGGAGGGAGAAACCGCAGTGGGGAGGAGGGAGGTACAAGATATACTACCAGAACAACCCCCTAATTGGGACCCCAATACGAGTGGGGGAAGGGATGCGCTCCTCCAATACCGCCGGGCTCTGTTAAGAGGGTTGAAGATAGCAGCTAAGAAGCCAACAAATTTTAGTAAGGTCAGTGAGGTAGTACAGGGGAGAGAAGAGTCCCCTGCTAGTTTTCTAGAAAGACTGATAGAAGCCTACCGAGTGTACACCCCATTAGACCCTCAGGCTCCTGAGAACAGGCGGCTTTTGAACATAGCCTTTGTGACCCAGGCAGCTCCTGATGTTAGAAAGAAGTTACAAAAAAATTGAAGGATTTGAAGGAGAAAATATCAGCAAGCTTGTAGAAATTGCTCAGAAAGTATATGTGAACAGAGATGACCCAGAAGTAGGAAGGGCAAAAGAGGTAGCAAAAATCCTAATTGCAGCCCAGGCAGGCCCGAAGAAAGAAGGGAAGAAAGGGAAGCCAAGAGGCCAGTGGCCCAGGGTAGACAAGGACCAATGTGCATTCTGCAAAGAAAAGGGACACTGGAAGAAGGACTGCCCCAAATTACAGGCAAAGGAGGCTCGTCCTGCGGTGCTGCTTCAAACCTTAGATTGACGGGGCCAGGGCTCCATACCTGTTGGCTCCCAGGAGCCCATGGTCACCTTGAATGTCGAAGGGAAACCAGTAGACTTCCTGGTCGACACGGGAACCACATTTTCTGTTCTAAAGCAACCTCAGGGACAACTCCAAAAAGCAACCACCAAAATTATAGGAGCAACGGGTAAGGCCGAAGCGTATCCCTGGACAGCGGCCAGAGTTACCAACTTAGGAAAAGGGACTATTACTCACTCCTTTCTAGTCATTCCAGACTGTCCATACCCGTTACTCGGGAGAGATTTGTTACAGAAGCTCCATGCTACCATAAGCTTCAAATCAGCAGAAGCACCTGAAGGGACCAGTTTGGAGGTGACGGTCCCCCTGTCGGAAGAATACTTGCTGGCGATACTCCCAGACGGTGAGAAAAAGGAGGATACAGTCCTAGAAGAACTGCAAACGCAAGTACCAGGGGTGTGGGCAGAGGCAAACCCGCCAGGGTTGGCCGTTCACCAACCGCCGGTGCTGGTCCAGCTGGCCAGTACAGCCCGGCCGGTCCGGATCAGGCAGTACCCTGTCCCAGCACGGGCCAGACAGGGGATTGCGGGGCACTTGAAACGCCTATTAGAGGCGGGCATTCTGAGAAAATGCCAGTCTGCATGGAACACCCCCCTTCTCCCTGTCCAAAAACCTGGGACCCAGGATTACCGGCCAGTGCAGGACTTGCGGGAAGTAAACGCCCGAGTTGAAACCATACACCCCACGGTACCAAACCCGTATACCCTCTTGAGTTCGCTGCCACCAACTCATACCTATTATTCTGTTTTGGATTTAAAAGATGCCTTCTTTTGTATACCCCTGGCTCCCCAAAGTCAGGAAATGTTTGCCTTTGAGTGGAGTGACCCCGAAAATGGACTAGTAGGGCAGTTTACATGGACCAGACTGCCCCAGGGTTTCAAGAATTCACCAACTATATTCAATGAGGCCTTGAGTAAGGATCTCCAGGAGTTCAGGAGAACCCATCCATCAATAGTTCTCCTCCAATACGTAGATGACATCCTGGTAGCGGCCCGGACACAGGAGGAATGTGAATCTGCCACACTAGACCTGCTCCGGGACCTTGAGAGGATGGGCTACCGAGTGTCAGCCAAGAAAGCTCAGATTGCGACGCAAACTGTAAGTTACCTGGGGTACGACCTGAAAGGAGGGCTGAGGGCTTTGTCAAACCAGCGGATCCAGGCAGTCCTACAGATTCCAGAGCCAACTACCAAGAGACAGGTACGGGAGTTCCTAGGGGCCGTAGGCTACTGCAGACTGTGGATATTAGGTTTTGCAAGCATAGCAAAACCCCTGCATGATCTCACCAGAGGCAAGGAGGACTCCTTTACGTGGACTGAGGAAGGGAAGCAAGCATTCCTGGCTTTGAAGGAAGCCTTAGTCTCAGCCCCAGCCCTAGCCCTACCTGATTTGACCAAACCCTTCCAGCTATATGTTGCTGAAAAGGAGGGTACGGCCCTAGGTGTTCTGAGCCAGACCCTCGGCCCGTGGAAGAGGCCTGTGGCCTACTTGTCAAAGAAACTCGATCCTGTGGCATCGGGATGGCCGGCCTGTTTAAGGGCTATCGCAGCCACGTCACTACTAGTTAAAGAAGCAGGCAAGTTGACCCTGGGGCAGGACATACAGGTCATAGGAGAGCACTATATCGAACAGGTCCTACGGTCCCCCCCAGACCGATGGCTGTCTAATGCGCGGCTGACGCAGTACCAGGCACAGCTGCTGAACCCTCCAGCGGTGCAGTTCCTTAAGAGCACTGCCCTGAATCCAGCCACTCTGCTGCCAGTACCAGACTCCACTGTGATCCACAGTTGCAAGCAGATCCTTGACACAGTGACTGGCTCCCGCCCGGACTTAAAAGATCAGGCATATGAGAAAGTAGACCTGACCCTCTTTACTGATGGGAGCAGTTTTATCAAGGACGGACAGCGGTACGCAGGGGCAGCAGTGACCTCAGAAGATAGGGTCCTGTGGCAAAGGGCATTGCCTGCAGGAACCTCTGCACAGAGGGCGGAACTGATAGGGCTGACCAGGGCCCTAGAGATAGCTGAAGGAAAGATTGCCAATATCTACACTGACAGCCGCTATGCTTTTGCTACCGCCCATATTCATGGAGCCATCTACAGAGAGAGAGGTCTCCTAACTGCAGGAGGAAAAGACATTAAAAACCGTGAAGAGATTCTCTCTCTCCTAAAGGCTATATGGTTACCCAAGAAAGTTGCCATTATCCATTGTAAGGGCCACCAGAAGGGAGATACTCCTGTCATAAGAGGGAATAGTCTGGCCGATGCTGCCGCCAAGGAAGCCGCTATGAGGACAGAGAGTAACCTGCTCCCCCTAGTACCCCAGCCGGAGTTGCCCCCAAACCCCACGTATTCTAAAGAAGAAGAGCAAGAGGGAGCAAGGCTAGGGGGAACAAAGAATGAAAATAGATGGATAGTACTTCCAAACGCCAAGCTATACTTGCCAGAAGGGGTACTAACAAAAATTGTCCAGGACATTCATACTAGCACCCATTTGGGACAGAACAAACTAGAACTGTTAATCAGGAAATATTACCTGGGACCACACCTAAGGGAAATAATTCACTCCATCACCTCGCGATGCAAGACTTGCGCGAAAGTGAACGCCCAGAATCAGAAATTACCTCGCTTCGTGAGGCATCGAGGCAATGCCCCGGGAGAACTATGGGAAATTGATTTTACTGAAATGCCTAAAGGGAAATCAGGATACAGGTACCTGCTAGTCCTAGTGGATACTTACTCTGGGTGGGTAGAGGCCTTTCCCACAAGGGGAGAGACCGCTTCCACAGTTTGTAAGACCTTAATAAGAGAAGTTATACCTAGATATGGGATACCCATAGCTATAGGTTCTGACAATGGACCAGCATTCATTTCCAAAATCTCACAGGAATTGGCAAATAAATTAGGTATTAATTGGAAGCTACACTGTATTTATAGACCGCAGAGTTCAGGACAAGTAGAGAGAATGAATAGAACACTGAAAGAAACTTTAATAAAATTAAAAGAGGAGACCGGCGAAAATTGGGTAGAGCTGCTCCCTTTCGCCCTCTTCCGGGTAAGGTGCACCCCATACATTAAAGGTTGGGCACCTTTTGAAATATTATATGGACAACCGGTACCCTTAATTCCCAAGTTGTCCACCGAGGAAATAGAGACATCTAACTGTAACTTCCTCAAGTCCTTACAGGCGCTGCAAGAAATCCGGAGTGAAGTGCGCGCTTTCCAGCAGACCCGACATCAGGGACTTGAACAAAGAAAAGAAGAAAAGCCTGAACAGCTGGAGCCTGGACAGTGGGTATGGATCCTTAACCATCGGAAGGGAAACTTGGAACCACGTTGGACGGGACCATACCAGGTATTGTTAAGCACACCCTCCGCTATACGGGTAGCGGAGAAGCCCTACTGGATCCACCTGTCCCACATTAAGGCGGCCCAACCACCAGAGGAGGAACCACGAGCATGGCGGGTCCGCCAAGATCCAGACAAACCCTTGAAGCTTACTTTTTCGCATACTTAGGGCTCCTAATCCTCGGTAGAGCCCAAAGCCAGAACCTAGAACAGCAAGAGTGGGTGCTTATAAGAACTGCTGATGGGACAGTAATTGCCACTAACTATACTTGGGGCGGAGCGAGCTCCGTCATGCTAAAGACAGACTTTTCTAAATTTTTTTGATGATCCGTACTGCGCCTCTGCGGCGGCGATCCCGGCTTTGAATTCTCTAACTCTAGGGGGCTATGCTTACCGACCCTCATGGGGTGACCAATGTGGCAGTGCACCCAAAAATTATGCTCTTAGGAGTGCACCCCATTATGGGTGTCCAGAGCCCCCTCCAGGACGGCGATATACATGTGGATCACACAATGATTTTTATTGTAAAAGTTGGGGCTGTGAGACCTTAACTAATGGTGGTTGGAGCCCCGGAGGGGGAACTGACAAACACATTCTCCTCACCCGGGATAGACGCGAGGAACCAAGTAATGGATGGGATGCAGACTGTGCAGCGGACAGGTGTAACCCTGCCTCCGTGACGGTCTTGAACCCGGGAGACCCAGGGTGGCTGAAGGGTCGCACGTGGGGTCTCAGACTCTATATCAGTGGCACAGACCCGGGGACCTTCTTCACAGTAAGAAGGTTGCCCACTCAGGGAAGGCCATTATTAAGAGGGGGAACGGGAAAGCTACCACCACGCCCACCTAAACCTACCACTAGACCAGCAAGTCAGGATAGGACTTCCCCAACGCCTATAGCACCTACAGGAATAAGCACCAACCAAAGTGAGACCATAGGACCTCCACAATTGGAGGTCGAGAGCCAATTAAGGCCTCCCCTTGGAGATCCCGAGCCCTTGATAGGGAAACCACACCACCGAGGAGAATCAATATTAAGTTTGTTAGAACAAGTGTTTCCATACTTCAATAGCACCCAGCCTAACATAACTGAGTCCTGCTGGCTATGCCTCAGCCCTAGACCCCCATTTTATGTAGGTTTAGGGGCCAATACCACTGGAGAGGACATGCCAGAAACAAAACCCCTTCCCACAGATAGCCAAGCAGGAGGCCTGCAACAGTGTGCATTTGGAAGTACCCTTACATTAGCAGAATTCCATGGACAAGGAACTTGTTATTTGCTGGCGAACTACACCCTTGCCACCTCAAATTATAGTGATTATTGTCTTAACCATAAATATGTGCCAAGAGATCCTAGAAACTTGACTGTTACAATAGCTCCAGAAGGATTATGGTTTATTTGTACTCAAGGTATCTTTAAGTGTCTAGTACCAATTAACCCCGAGCTTTGTATTAGTGCTTATATCATTCCCCAGGTATATCTATATGGAGGAAACCCAGATTTTCTGATGCAAGTCCCTAACCGAGTTAAGAGAGACCCATTGCTAATTCCTATCCTCGCCACTATCGGTATCATAGGGTCAGCTGCGGTAGGGGCAGGAGCATTAATCCATGGAGAAAATAGTCTCAAAGCTTTATCACAAACCTTCTCTAAGGACCTCTCCTTGCTGCAAGAGCAAGTAGAATATTTAGAACGTCAAGTAGATTCTCTAGCAGAAGTGGCGCTCCAGAATCGAAGGGGGATAGACCTAGTTTTCCTACAACAAGGAGGAGTATGCGCAGCTTTAGGGGAAGATTGTTGCTTCTATGCCAACCACTCAGGAATAATTAGGGAAAGTATAAAAGAGCTCACCAAACGCCTTAAAGACAGAGAGCAGGAGACAGAGTCGTCCTCCTGGTATTCTTCCCTATATAAGACTTCCCCTTGGCTAACTACGCTGATATCCGCCTTAGCTGGACCTCTAATTCTCCTCCTCTTAGCTCTAGCCATAGGACCAATAATTCTAAACAAGCTTTTAACTTTTATCAAAAATAGAGTAGAGACGGTAAAACTCATGGTTTTGTCTCAGCCCTATACAATTCTTCCCCAAGAGGAACATGAGTCAAAGGTTTGACTAATGAGAAAGAGAAGGAGGGAATGTAAAAGCCCCCACCAATCAGGAACTTCTGCTTTGTTTGATCGAGCCAATAGCTAACTGCTGCATCTGCTTCTGTATCCCCTGCTTGCTTGCTGCGCTCTATAAAGACCCCTGTAGTCTGTAAGCCGGGCGCGACTTCCATTTGGCAGCTCTGCGTAGCTGCGAGACTACGGTCTCATTTGGGAAGTACGCCCCTGCGCAGGTTAAACTTGGCCAATAAATTTATCATCAAACTGCTCTCAGTGTTCGGAGATTCTTTTCACTCGCTACTTGAATACAACAACCCCCTTATAAAGTCCCTGCAGATCCCATTCAGCTTCATTTACTACTAACACATCTCTTTTCATCAAAAATTCCTACTAAACCACAATTTTCCATTAATCCAACTTTCTCTTTTTCCCCCTCTCCTACATCAAGTTATGCCTGTGGAGAAAATAAATGTAACTTTGTCAACTGGTGGCATCCCACATAGGTGAGCTCGAGAAGACCCTCAGTACCATTCAGCCCTGTCTCTGCCTTGTTGCCTCTGGTCAGATCCCTTTGATTCCCCCACAGTGATGACTATGTGAGTGTTAGTTTCTCCTTATCAAGGCTGCCCCACTACCCTACTCAGAAGGCTTTGGACTAGATTGCGGAGACTAACAGGACTGGGTATGAATCTCGACTTCACCATTTCTTAGTGTATGTAACCTCTTATCTTCTCCATGCCTTGGTTTACTCACCTTAATAGTAGCTACTGTGAATATTAAAAATGTATAATATTATACAAAATACGATTCGAAATCAGTCCTTTATATGTTACTGATATTGTGGAGTTATGATGATGAAGAAGGGTTTGCCTCTCATTTAATGGGTGTGGCAGACCCTTCTGTGTGGCGTGGGTCCAGCTCCCACTCGGGGATGCACAGGACCCACGCCCACAGATAGGTTCTCTCATGGGTAATCAGATTTGCAATATACCTAAGCTGTTTTGCTTCTTGCTGAGAACTCTCCCTCACCCTGCAAATGCTTGTTGTAACTTCCTAAAATCCATGCTAAACCTTGCAGGGACCAGTGTAACTGGCTCAACCACTTTTGCCTTTTCATTTGCTAACACCCTTCTTCTGTGATGTAATTAGGGGCATTGGCTCCTTTTGTTGTAACTGGGGATAGTGAGTGAGGACCATCTTGTAATGGGAGGAGATATAGAATGAAGGCCTGTCATGGCAGAGGCTGCAGCTTTTGCTCCCCTTGAGAGAAAAGCCACGCTGTCGTCCTTTTTCCTCCACCTGACTTGGTAGTCTGTGTGTATGCTTTTATTTCATCCATAATGATTCAGACACTGGCTAGTGGGAACAAATTTAGTTTTTTCCCCACATCTACAAATATCCTCCTATTTTTCCCATTTAGGTAGAAGGGTCTCTCTATCTAAAACTAACCCTGAGGTCACTGCTGTGATCCAGTTTCTGTAAGTCTATGCTGAAACACCCCTCAGTTTTCTAGTTTTTCCCATTCACTTTTCCATTTTCCATTTTAAATTCCATGTTTCCATTTTCAACATATGTGATTACACTCTAATCAGCTTTTTAAATTTTATTTTTCATTTTTCATTCAACAGGGTATTGCAAGGGCATTCCCCCCAATAATTTAAAAGTCCTTGAAAATAAAATTTCACTGGTTGTATAAAATTCTTAGAATACACTATAATTTACATAACTATGCCTTTTTTGTTAGGCACAGAGATTGTTTCCATTTTTCATTACTGGAATGATGATGTAATTATTATCCTTGTACATAAACCTTCCTCTGCATCTCTGATTCTGTCCACAGGGTAGAATTTCGTAAGTGGGCTTACATGGCCCAAAGCTATATTTTTAAGGCTCTTTACACACATTATCAAATTGCTTTTCAGAAAGATTATACCAATTTATACACCCACTGGCTGTGTATGAAAGAGATGGTCTCACCATACCCATGCTGTCTTTAAGAATATTTCCTGCTAAATTTTCAACCTCTCCTTCTCTAATGGTTCTTACAATAATGGCTAAACTATATTTAAGTGTTTTACCTTCTAAAAATAATAATTTTCCACCCAGTGCCACTATTTGACACCATCTTATTCTTCTTCCTTTCATAGCCAGGTTTCCGGGGCAGCGATTAGTCCTCAGCCTTAGTCTGTATCATCTGATTTTCCTGCTGTCATCTTAATTGGGCCGTCACCTCTCCACTAGCAAAGATTACCACTGACCTCCTAACTACTCAGTCTAGCAGTTCGTCTTTGCCATTTACATACATTAAATTTAAGCATACGGCACAGCTAACTTTTTGTTTTTCCCCTAGAAATTCTCGATTCCCTTCCCTTCGCTTCTGGGACGCAATTTTCTTTTGCTTTTCCTAGTCTGTCCTTAACTGTTTTTTCCCCAGGGCCAATTACTTTGTAGCTCAGCTTCTGTTTCCCTTCACATTTCCTCTAGACTACTTCATCTATGCTAACGGCTTTGGCAGCAACGTATGGCTCATAAATCCCAAACTTTACCTTCATCCGACTTCTTCCATAAACTATAATAAGAATGTTAGTTTAAAGGAGCATTGGATTTCTTTAAGTATATATCCTTGGGAACGTAAAGCCTAAAAGTCTGAAATTAAATTAATTTTCCCCGAGGCTTCCTGCTCTTTTATTGACTGTATTAGTAAAGGGTACCACTAATCATGCCTATCTGTAAAAAGAACATCTAGGCCCTGGCTGGCGTAGCTCAGTGGATTGAGCGCGGGCTGCGAACCAAAGTGTCGCAGGTTCGATTCCCAGTCAGGGCACATGCCTGGGTTGCAGGCCAGGCCCCTAGTGGGGGCCACGTGAGAGGCAACCACACACTGATGTTTCTCTCCCTCTCTTTCTCCCTCCCTCCCCCTCTCTAAAAATAAAATAAATAAATAAAATCTTTAAAAAAAAATTAAAAAAAAAAAAAAAAAAGAACATCTAGACATAATGGTTTTCTCTCACTGTTTTTAACCAATAGTCAATAAAAGTTTACAAAATAATGTTCAACCCTACACAACTGATCATTGCAGTCTCTTCTCTAACAACACTCACCTCCATCACATTCTGAGTTTTTGCATTTAAGTTTCTTCTAGAAACTTATAGAGCACTACAACAATCTGACTCCTGTCACTAAGATTGTTCCATTTCTCCCCGTAGCATTCCACCCACACAACACATTATACCAACCTACGCAGCAAAGAACTATTCAGTTTTTGAAATCAGCATCAGAAACAATTCCTTCATTGAAACTTCCTGCTTGTTCAGCTACACTTGGCCTTTTCTTCTCCTGTACTTGAAATTCAACACATATCTTTTCCTACTCAGTCCAGAATGCTTCCTTAAATTTACTATTTACACATTTTTCCTCTGCTAAGTTGCCAGCCCCTTAAGGCATGCACCCTTTCCGTTTGTCTTCGTAATCCTACTTTGGGGGAATTTATCAAGGGATCACAGAAATGAACCTGGCATTCTGAAGTCAATGTATCAGGTTAAAAAAACTATATCTTAAAAATTGCCTTCTTTCAAAATATTTTCTGGTCTCAGCATCTCATGTAAACAAGTGTGTATCTTCCTCTGCACCACATACATATTCCTGATGAGACTCCCACTGTACTGCTTCCACAAACCCTGTCTCATTTTATAGCATTTTTGTTTATGAAGCCATCTTGCTCTTTAAGGACAAATCCAGATTCTTATTCACCTTTTTGTTTCTATAGAGCCTAGAGGAATAGGTTCCCAATAAATATCTTTTTATACAGGTGAATGTCAAAAATGACAACATAAAATCAATATAAACAAAATATCAAAATCTATTGAGGGAATAATTTCACTCTACCCCCAAAAGAAATATACCCCTGCATTAAAAAACTAGAAAACTGAAAAAATTACAAAATTAGTTTTTCAGAACTTAGGGAATACACAGTACAGGACGGTGATTCCATGGCATACTGCCAGCTTCTAGGCTCCTGTGCAGAAGGAGAGAGAGAACTCCAAATAACAGATTAGACTTTGCAGATGCTGTCAGTAAAACTGAAGACAAAACAACCGAATATATGCACAATGAGGCAAACAGAGAAAAAATGAGCAGTCTGAATGACCTGTAGCAAAATATCAACCAGTCTAACACAAATAACCCGAGGGGAAGAAAATGGATAAATGAGAATCAGAAAATGGCTTATTTTAAGAAATAAGGGCTCCAACTGTAATAGCATAAAATATTTTTTTAAAAAGGAGCTCTGAAAAGCTGTACAAAAATAAATAGAAAAAAAGAAAGAAAGAAGGGCTAAACTTATAGCTATAATTTTTCCAAAGTTGATGAAAACCATAACATTACATACCCCCCCCCCCCCAAAAAAAAAGGCTTAACAAAATCTAAGAGAAGGACACAAAGAATCACCAGGGCACATATTAATCAAGTGGCTAAAAACCAGGAATACAAAAACCTAAGAAAACAACCAGACTAAAAAATACGTTATATAAAAGGGAGTAATGATAAGCCTGATCACATATTTTTCTTCAAAAAACATTTAAACCAGAGAGAGAAGACAATTTTTTCAAGTATGGTAAGGAAAAACTGTCAACCTGTAATTCTACACTCAGTGAAAATATATTTAAATAATGAAGGTATAAAAAGGCATTTTTAGGCAAACAAAAGCTGCGAGAATCAATCACCAACCAAGTTACAGTATACTGAATATTAGAAAATTCTTCACACATAGGAAATCTAAATTTAAAAAAGATTAAAGAGCTCCAGAAATAGTAAGCATGTGAAAAAAAATCTAAACTACAGTTTTTCTCATTTTTACACTTGAAAAGATAAGTTGGCTTTAAAAACCTAATATTTATCTACTTTTAAGTTTATGTAGACATAAAATGTATGACTAAAATAGCACAAAGAATCAGAAGGAGGAAATAAATGTTATACAAAGTATAAAAGAGCTGTAATAAGGTGTTTGCTCTACATGTGAAACAATTTAATACCATTTGAAGGTAGACTATAATAAGTGAAATATGTGTATATTACCCTGGAGCAATATCTAAAAAAAAAAAAAAGAAAGAAAACAAAAAACAAGACAGAGTTATAGCTAACAAACCAATAGTGAAGATAAAATGTAATAATAAAAAGCAATCAAAAAGAAGGTAGGTAAAGAGAGGGGGAAGGGAAGGAAGAAAAGATGGCATAAATAAAACACAAATAGCAATATGGTAGATTAAGAGCCAACTGTAAAATAATTGCTTAAGACAAAAATAGCTTGACTATTCCAATTAAAAGTCAGAGATTGTAAGATTGGATTTAAAAAACACAAAACACAATTACATGCTATCAAAGTAAGCCACTGAAATATAATGACACAGACATGGAAAGATATATCACGTAAACAGCAATTAAAAGAAATCTAGAGTAACTAGATAGTAACATCAAAGTAAACTTCAGAACAAGTAGTAAGGAGAGATATTATATAATAGTCAAAAGGTCAATTAATCAATAAGACATAATGATCCTAAATGTGTATGCACATACTAACAGAGATTCAAAGTACATGAAGAAATACCGATAGACTTAAAGGCAAAAATAGACAAATCCACAATTATGGTTGGCTATATCAAGACTAGTCTCTCAATAATTGATAGAACAATTAGATAACAAATTAGTAATGACATAAAAGCCATGAACAACACTATCACAAACTTGACCTAATTAACAGTTGTAAAATTTTCACCAAAAATTCCTTTGAAGAGCACATGAGATCTCCTCCCAGCACCAAACTGGATTTACAACTAAGTTATAGAACAATCAATCTGAATAACTAACTGAAGACAAGCTGAAGTCTTATCCCCAAGAATTTATAGAAGAAGCCAAATTGAGACTGGTAGGAAGGGTGGAGAGGCAAAACAGGGGAAGCCCCACTCCCACAAATGGCAACTGAGATTCTAGAGGGGTGTTTCAGCTATAGGAGTTCCCACAGATAAGCATGGGGTCTCAACCCCAAGCTGGGATCTCAAGCCCTGAGCACCAAAGTAGGGAAGAGGCACCCATATAACATCTGGCTGTGAGAAATCAGCAGGGATTCTGTCCACCAGGAAAAGGCAGGAGTCTGCTACAGACACAGAAGACCTTTTAAATGGCCAGTGCACAAAATCTTGTTCACAGCCACTCACAATGGGCTCTGGCAGAGGGAGGGCAGAGCGGACTAGAGTTCTGTGATGAGGAACTGGCATTTGTGGCTCTGGGGAGATTGCCACAGGGACAGCTTACAAGATCTCTGAGCTGAGTTCTCCCACATGGCAGATGTTCTCTTTCTTAGGTGGAGCACTCCCCTCCTCACGGCATCAGCCTCAGGGAATGCAACAGCCCCACCAAAGGACTCCCTGCCACTCCAAACAGTGGAACTTGTGTCCTGCTTGAGTTAGCTGTCTGGACTGGGATGGAGGGTCAGAACAGACTCAGGAAGTGTCAGTGACTGAGTTGTGTATCTTTGGGACAGGGGCATTTCTGCTCATTTTCCTTTGAACCTGACTCATACCTGGGAGACCTGCTAGTCCCACTCTCTGGGCTCCCAGGACCCCAACCTTCCAACTCCTGGTGACTCTGCCCTGCTGAGGGCTAGGCAGAATCTAGGACACTTAGTTGTGTGGTTCTGGAGTGGGAGCCACTTCCCCCCATCATCCCCCAAGACTGGACGCCACCATCCCCTCATAGGATATCCATTAACCCCATCCTTCCAATTTCCTGTGGACCTGCCCTGCTGAGATCATGATTTTGGCAAAATCTGAGACAAACTGAGTTGTGCAGCTCTACATACCTGACTGTTACAGAGCCCTCCTTCACATGGCCAAATCTTGGTCTGTTTGGGCCTCATAAATCCTGCTAGCCTCACCATGACAACTCCCTGAGACACCACCCCACCATAAAGGTGTATGAACACCCAGCAGGTGGTAGCTAGACTTGGTATACCCTGGGATCTTTGCTGAGGGGCCTCAGACCATGACTGAACCTGTACCAACCTGGTGAACACCACTTACCACTACCTGGTGACTCACTGAGAACCTACCTCATCTGCAACTTGAATACAGCCAAAGGTTCTTTCAGTGACTGAGTCTAACACACATCTGGCAGGTGGAGGAAGGTGGTAGTGGATATCAGGGTGCCTTGGGACTTTTGCTGACCTGTCCCCAGCTTGGTGCTAGTAAAATCCAGCCTCAATGCACAACTTAGTCCTTCCTGCACACAAGATAACACAGCAGAGGCAGCCACGAACCATGGATCACTTTGTAGCTCCAGAAAGGTTGCCCCAAACCAGTCACAGGTGGCGCGTGACACTGATCTGCATGCGAGTCCCTCCCAACATTCCCAGAGGACAGCTTCAGACAACATCAGAGCAGGATATAATTAGCTTTACATGTGGCTTATCCAAAGGGAGATCTTGGAAGGTACAGAACCTGCTGAGGTGAATTCTGCTTTGTGTGGTCACCACTTGCATGGCAGCTTGTGCACTGTGGTCAAGGTTGATCCTTACAGTCAGCCAGCCAGAGGGTCAACTCCATGCACACATGGACCAATAGCAATCAAGACTCAATTACAACAGAAGGGCCCACATAACATACAAAAGGGATATTCCCAGAGCACCCATCTTACATAGTTAAGGAGAGTGTGCCACTGGGCCTTATAGGATACCTACTATATAAGAGCACCCCATTAAGCCTGTGAGTCATAGAAAATCTACCTAATACACAGACACAAACACAAAGCAGCCATCAAAATAGGGAGACAAAAAGTGCCTCAAGTAAAACAATAGGAAAAATCTCCAGAGAAAGAGTTTAATAAAATGGAGGCAAGCAATTTATCAGATAGAGTTCAAAAAATGGTTGTAAGGGTGCCCAAGGAACTTCATGAGAACTACAAGGAACTTAGTGAGAACTACAATGACATTAAAAAGGAAATAGAAACCATAAAAGAAAACTGGACAGAAATGAAGGATACACTAAATGAAATGAGGAATACACTGGAAAGAATAAACAGTAGGTGATGCAGAGGATCAAATCACCAATTTGAGTGACAAGATAAAAGAAAACATCCAATAGGAGCAGCAAAAATAAAAAATAATTTTCAAAAAAAGGATGTTTTAATGGACCTTTCAGAAAAGATGAAGCACAACAACATCCACATCAGAAGGGTACCAGAAGGAAGAGAGAGAGAGCAAGGAACTGAGAACCCATTTGAAGAAGTAATGACCAATAATTTCCCTAACCTGGTGAAGGAAAAAGACACACAAGTCCAGGAAGCACAGAGTGCCACACAAGATGAACCCAAAGAGGCCCACTCCAACACACATAATAAATCAAACAGTAAAGGATAAAGACAAAGAGAAAATCTTAAAAGCAACAAGAGAAAGACAGTTACCTGCAAGGGAGCTCCCATAAGACTGTTAGCTGATCTCTCAACAGAAACATTTCAGGCCAAAAGGGATTGACATGAAATATTCAAAGTGATGGAAAGCAAGGACTAACAATGAAGACTAGTTTACCCAGCAAGGCCATCATTTAAAACTGAAGGAGAAATGAAGAGCTTCCCACACAAGGAAAATCTAAAGGAGTTCATTACCACCAAAACAGTATCACAAGAAATGTTAAAGAGCCTGTTTTAAGAAAAGAAAAGAAAACACACACACACACACAGAAACATGGTTAAAAGGATAAAATGGAAATAAATACATACCTATCAATAATCACTTTAAAGGTAAATGGCTTAAATGCTCCAATCAAGAGATATAAGCTAGCTGAATGGATAAGAAAACAAGACCCATATATGTATGGTATCTACAAAAGCCCATCTCAAAATAAAAGATACACACAGACTGAAAGTAAAGAAATTAAAAAAGATATGTCATGCAAATGGAAAGAAAAAAAAAGCTTGGGTAGTAATACTTATATCTGATAAAATAGACTTAAAACAGAGGCTATAGTAAGAGACACAGAAGGACACTACATAATGATAAGGGAACAATCCAATAAGAGAATATAACCTTAGGAAACATTTTTGCACCCAACATTGGGGCACCTAAATAGATAAAGGAAATCTTGATGAACACAAAGTGAGAGATCAACATAAATATAGTCATAGTAGGGGATTTTAACACCCCATTGAATTCAATGATAGACCTTCCAGACAGACAATCAGCAAGGAGATGATGGCCTGAAAAAAAACACCCTGAATCACATGGATTTAATTGATATCTTCAGATTATTTCATCCCAAAGCCGCAGAATATACATTCTTCACAAGTGTATATGGAATGTTTTCTAGAATAAACCACTTGTTAGGACACAAAAAAAGTCTCAATAAATTTCCAAAAACTAAAATCATATCAAGCATCTTCTCACACCATAATGCTATGAAACTAGAAATCATCACAAGAAGAAAACTAAAAACACACACAAAGACATGGAAGTTAAATAACATATTAGTAAATAATGAGTGGGTTAACAATGAGATCAAGAAAGAAATGAAAATATACCTTAAAACAAATGAAAATGAGAACACAACAATCCAAAAATCTGTGGGACACAGAGAAAGTAGTCCTAAAAGGGAAGTTCATAGCATTACAAGCCTATCTCAAAACAAGAAAAAGCTCAAATAAACAACCTAACTTTACACTTAATGTAACTTGAAAAAGAACAACAAACAAAGCCTAGTGAGTAGGAGAAAGGAAATAATAAAGATCAGAGCAGAAATAAACAGAATAGACTCTAAAAGCAACACAATATGTCAAGGAATTCAGATACTCATTGGATTATCAGTGAACTTGGTTCATTGAAAAGATGAACCAAGGATGGTTCTTTGAAAAGATAAACAAGACTGACAAACTTTTAACCAGACCCATCAAGAAAAAAAAGACAGGACTCAAATAAATAAATTCAGAAACGAAAGAGGAGAAATAACAATGGACACCAGAGAAATACAAAGGACTGTAAGAAACTATTATGAACAACTATATGCCAACAAATTGGTCAATCTGGAAAAAAATGGATAAACTCCTAGAAACATACAATCTTCCAAAACTAAATCAAGAAGAATCATAGAATCTGAATAAATAGATTACAACCAGTAAAACTGAAACAGTAATAAAAAAAACACCCAACAAACAAATGCCCTGGGCCAGATGGCTTCACAGGTGAATTTTACCAAACATACAGAGAATATCTAACATCTGTCCTCAAATAATGTTTAAAAATTGAAGAGGCAGGAAGACTCCCAATATTATTTTATGAGGCCAGCATTATCCTAATTCAAAAACCAGATAAAGATACTACAAAGAAAGAAAATTATAGGCCAATATCCCTGATAAACATAGATGCTAAACTCCTCAACAAAATATTAGCAAATCACATACAGCAATACATTAAAAAGATCATACATCATGATCAAATGGAACTTATTCCAGGGATGCAAGTTTGGTACAATATCTGCAAATCAATAAATGTGATTCACCACATGAACAAAATGAAGGATAAAAAACACATGATCATATCAATAGATGCATAAAAAGCATTTGATAAAGTCCAGCAAAACTCTCAGGAAAATGGGAATAGTGGAAGCATACGTCAACATAGTAAAGGCCATATATGAGAAACCCACAGCCAACACCATGCACAATGGGCCAAAACTCCAAGCCTTCCCCTTAGAATCAGGAACAAGACTGGGATGTCCACTTTCACCAATCTTATTCAACATAGTACTGGAACTCCTAG
Source organism: Glossophaga mutica (assembly GCA_039655065.1). NCBI lineage: Eukaryota > Metazoa > Chordata > Mammalia > Chiroptera > Phyllostomidae > Glossophaga > Glossophaga mutica. The sequence goes on from CM077308.1 coordinate 31,414,842, forward strand.
CTACAGCAATCAGACAAGAAGAAAAGTAAAAGACATCCCAATTGGGAAGGAAGAAGTAAAACTGTCTTATTTGCAGATGGCATGGTACTCTATGTACAGAACCCCAAAGATTTCACCAAGAAACTACTAGGACTGATACATGAATTCAGCAAAGTAGCAGAATGCAAAATTAATATCTAGAAATCAGCTGCATTTTTATATGCCAATAATGAACAGACCCAATGATTCCACTTCTAGGAATTTAGGTGAAGAAACCCAAAACATTAATCTGAAAGAACATGAGCACCCCTACATTCACTGCAGCACCATTTACAGCCACCAAGATCCAGAAACAGCCCCAGTGCCCACTGGTAGATTGTAGATGAGTGGTTAAAACAACTGTGAAACATTTACACAATGAAATACTCTTCAGCTGCAATAAAAGTGAAAATTTTACCATTGGCAACAGTATGGATGGAGCTAGAGAACATTATGCTAACTGAAATAAGCCAGTCAGAGAAAGACAAATACCTTATGATTTCATCCTATGTGGAATCTAATGAACAAACTGAACTAACAAGCAAAATAGAGACAGACTCAAAGACAGAGAGCAGACTGACAGCTCCGATGGGGGGATGGATAGGGGGAGTGAAGGGACTGCGCAAAAACGAAAAAAAAAAAAGGAAAACGACTCATGGACAAGGACAACAGTGTGGTGATGGGGTGAGTGGAGGTGGGTATAGAGTTATATGGGGGGGATGCATGGTCATGGAAAAATACAATAAAAAGTAAAATTGAATGAAAGGACAAAATACATACCATACACTTTTAGTCCACTAAGTACCATTTAATGTGAATTCCTGATCCTATTTTCCCAGAATCTTTTACTTTTTTCTTTTTGAGGCTCTATAGAGATGGAATTACCAACTCAGTAGTCTGAATGCGGCCTCTGAAAAATAGCCTCTTTGTTATCTGGATCACGGTTATTTTATAATAGTCAATGTATTTGGGTAATTGTCTTAGGAAGAACATAGGCTTTGGAATCATAAAACCTTGAGGCTAAATTCCAGTTTCTGACACTTAACTAGTTTTCTGAGTTCCTGAACCAATCTCAGCCTTAATTTCATAATCACTAAAATGACGTATCAGCTTTATGGTGTTCAAAGAATTAAACTGGAAGTTACAAACGAAATATCTAGCGCAGTGTGTGGCACAAAACCTCTCTTCTGTTCACCCCCTGCCTTTCGTTTCTAAATATATATTTGCAGTTATGGAATAAAATATATGAATTTCAGTAACCAATCTATTCTAAATAAAAAATCAGGGACTATCACGGAGCAGGAATGCCAAGAAAGGGTTATTTGAAATATTTTAGAGGCAATAATAGATGTAGAAGTGACCAACCCTGGGTACGGGTCCACCCTCCCTTTCCTGTGTATACAGTTTTGCTTTTTTCCAGGTGAGTGAGTCAACATACAGCCTTTTCTCCAAGCTCACTGCGTAGACTTGAAATGGACATGATGGTGTTTCAGGAGGGAATTTGGGTGTCCAGCGACTTTCCATAAAAGTACATTTTCCGATTGTACTTTACAAGTCATTAGGATTTCTACGACATGACTCTGTCACTTCCATGGAGATTGCAGTTAGTATCACCATTTGATGTATCAATTATACCAGCTCATCCCTCAATGCCATAAGTCATGTTTCTTTCTACAGCCATAAATATGAATGTTCAAACGCTGAAGTGTTTTTGAAGTTCAGCATCACAGACTGAGTCTGGAAGTCTTTTCCTTTTAAATTAACAGTGTTGTTTTATTGTTTGTTTTCCCCATCTTTAAGGCTTTGCAGAACATTCATTGAATATCCCCCAGATTTACCCCTTGGGGTGATAACAGTGAAATTATCAGAAAAAAGACAAGGGCACAGATGGTACTTTTTTTTAGTTATACTATCAGATCAAAAGAGCCTTTATATTTTTGAATGAGTGCCTTATTTTTAAAAAATCAAGTGGCCAATAATAGAATGAGAATAAATTTCTCCTTTTATCTGACCTTCTAGAAGTAAGCTATAGATGCATTGTAATGGTTCATTTTCATTAGTGTTAACAGGTCACCAACAAAGCAAATTGAAAATGTGTTTTGATAGCTTTAAATATGATGAAATAATTTTGAAAAGAAGAAAAAAGATGAAGGGTTAAATCTACCTTATTCCAAGACTTATTATCAAGCCACAGTGCTAAATTCATGTGGTGCTCGTTTGAAGATAGACCAATAGATCAATGGAAAAGAATAGGGTCTAGAAATAGACTCAAAGGCAATTCAGTGGACAAAAGGTAAATCTTTTCAACAAATGATGATGGAACAATAGATATCCATATGCAAAAGAAAAAACTTTGATCCATACTTTTTCTCTTGAAAAAAAAATTAACTTATACTGTACCACAGACCTAAATACAAAACCCAAAACATTAACATTTCTAGGGAAAATGTGGGAGAAAATCTTTGTGGCAATATTTGGGGTAGCAAATATTTCTTAGATGAAACCAATAGCACAATCCATAGAAGAACAGACAGGATTTCATCAAAATTACAAACTTCTCCTGTTAAAAGAAAGAATATTAAGAGAATGAAAAGACTATCCTCATTCAGAAGAATCTGCAAAATGTATATGAGACAGAGGAATTTTATTCAACTGTAGAAGGAGCTATCAAAACTCAATAAAAACAAAACAAACAGCACAATTTTTAAAGTGAATGGAAAAGTTGAACAGAAATTTCACAGTAAGAGATGTCTGAGTGGCGCATAAGCACGTGGAGGGTGCCAAACATTACCAGTCAGTAGGGAGACACAACTACAACCACACACACACACAATACCACTTCAAATAATTATTCTGAGTGAAAAACATGAGACAAGGAGCACATACTGTATGGTTCCATTGATTAGAAAATCTACAAAAAGCAAATGAACATACAGTGAGTTAAAGCAGGTAAGTAGTTTCAGTTGCAGGGCAGGCAGAGAAGAGTGGAAAAACAAATTATAAAAACAGATGTGGAAACTTTAAGATTGATCAATATTTTCACCACAGTGATTGTGACGATGATGGTTTTGTACCTATATAAGGTATGTACCAGGTATGTACCTAGATAAAAACATATCAAACTCTAAACTTGAAGTAGGTGCTCTTTTCTATGTCAATTTGACCTCAATAAGTGTTAAAAAGAATATATGCAAGTGTCAGTATGTGTGTGTGTGTGTGTGTGTGTGTGTGTGTGTGTGTATAGGGTGGGACAAAAGTAGGTGCACAGTTGTATGTGAAGCAGTTTATTCTTGCATTATTTATTAATTATTATATTATTCTCCATACAAACAGCTGTAAACCTAATTTTGCCCCACCCTGTATTCAGGTGAACTTTGTACATTATTTGGTCAATATTATGCAATACTCCAATAATTAAAAATAAGTTATTATGGCATGGGGCATTCCTAAGATATGATTTTAAGAAAGATTATGAGGTTAAAAAAATGGAAATATTGTATAGATTTACAGGGTAGAATAAATGTGAGCAAAATGCAAAGAACATACAAGGAATTGTAATCAACAGTAGTACCAAATTTTCTGAGATCAATAAGACAGATTATTTTATAATCAAAAAAATTATTATTATTTTAAAAGATTTTATTTATTCATTTAGAGAGAATGGAAGGGAGGGAGAAAGAGAGGGAGAAAAACATCAATGTGTGGTTGCCTCTCACATGGCCCCCCACTGGGGACCTGGCCTGCAACCCAGGCATGTGCCCTAACTGGGAATCAAACTGGTGACCCTTTGGTTTGCAGCCTGAGCTCAATCCACTGAGCTACACCAGCCAGGGCTCAGAAAAATTATTTTTAATCTAATTTCAAATGTAACATTAGCACAGAATCAAAATAATGACAATATCCAATGCCAGTGGGGTAATACAATGGCACTCTCTTCCCCAGCTGGTGGGGGGTAGTAATGAGTAGGACTCCTATGGAAAACAATTTGTATAATAGGACCCTAAAACTTGCGCAGACAAGGGAACATTTTCACTTCCAGAAATTTTATCTGAGGACTGATGGGCACAAGTGTGCGAAGATGAAGGACATAGATGGTCACGGCAGTTCTCATTAGTGAATGACAGATTTTCCTTTGCTGTTCACATTAAGAAGTTGCTCAGGGTGATGAAAATGCAGGTCTGTTGTCTAAAAATATATTCATGATATTCTGGAAAGGGAAAACTTTTATATTCTTTATAGCATGATCTCATTTTACATCGTAAAATGTGCTGTCAGTTTATATGCACTGGGAAGGTGCTGTTGGGAGGAGTGTGTATATGTATACAGAGAGAACGTGTGTGCAATTATACATAAAATATTACTGTGGGTTATGGCTGGTCAGAGGAAAAGCAGTGATTATTATGTTTTCCTTTTATGACTCATCTGCATATCCTACAATGAAAATGCAGCATTTTTTAAAATCAGGGGAAAAAATTTCCATTTTAAATGAAATAAGAAAAAAACCCTTCCATTTCCATTTTGAATGGGAAAAAAGGACAAATGATCCTTCAATTTCATGACTATTATGTTTTGCTTCTTACCAGGAGGTCTTTATCTAAACAACTGCAATCATTCAATAATGCAAACACTGAACATCATTCATTGGGCATTAGCCATCCCTCTAGTTCACAATAAGTGCACAATAAGAAGGGCAGAATGAAAACAAATGAACAAAAAAGCAGATGGCAAACACTTCTATTCATAAGGAACTGTGTAGCTAATGGTGGCCAGTTTCCCCTCCACAGTGTGAATGAAACAGGGGTCACATACTAAACCTGACAAATGGAGGGGAGGCTTGTATGACAGCACTAACAAACCCAGGGCCTGAAAGTAACCACACAGTATTGTCCTAACATAAAACTTCCTCAGTGAGAGCAAGTCACGGTGGGCAGTCACATTGTAGGCCTGCAGCTTCCTTCACAAAGGTGGATCTTGACCTTACCTGTCTATTGTCTTTTTGCATCTAAGATAACATACCCTTGCACTGTCAGAGTAATCTCCCTTTCCAGACCCCTCTAGGCACAATCTACTACCAGAGCAGGACAGCCTGGAACCCTTCATTGTTATTTTGTTCCTTAAAAACCATCTGTAAGTGCTGTAAGGATGTTAATGAACTATCCTATACCTGCTAATGTAAAAGAAGTATTTGTCTCTCCATTTAACTCTTTACCCAGTCTCAGAGATTCCCCTGTTTTCTTCTCTAGCCTCCCCAATCTCTCTCAGTGAATTTCATGTAACTCTCCCTTACATCTCCTCCTTTTTTAAAAAAGATTTTATTTATTTACTTTTAGAGGGGGAAGAGAAGAATGAGAAAGAAAGAGAGAAACATTGATGTGTGAGAGAAACATCAACCAGTTGCCTCTCCCATGTCCCCAGCTGGGAACCTGGCCCACAACCCAGGCATGTGTCCTTCCTGGGAATTGAAGTGGTGACTTTTTGGTTCACAGGCTGGTGCTCAGCCCACTGAGCCATACCAGCGAGGGCAACAAACTCCTCCTTTGATTGTAATGTATAAAATAAGCTGCAAAACTGCAATTCTCTGCATCATTTTCTCAATCCATTGAGATTTTGCTTCCTGGCAACTGTCATCAGCTTGGCTCAAATAAACTCATAAAAATTCTCTATAGATTTGGATATTTCTTACTTCAACAAGGGTCTTAAATTATGAGCGTCCTCATCCATTTTTTTTTTTTTACATCATTGGCCTTGCCTCTCCCTTAGGTAAGCCTCTAAATATACATGTTCAAGTAGTAACTCCGCTCCAATGCTCTGTTACAGACCAGCTTCTTTCAGTCTGGTGTGGAGTGCATATTTGTATCATACAATAAGGTCTGTCTGGAAAAATTCCAGCCAATGTTAATTTAATGAGAGTGGTTTGTGTGACATCATTGTAACCTGGCAGCCAAGGAGAGTAAACTGGAATGCGCATGTGTGAACAATGACAACTTCACTGTACTAGTGAGTGGGGGTGGCAGACACCATTTAGGGAGCATGTGTAGGCCATCGCATTCAAAATGACTGAGTGATGGGGTGCACTGGTTCTTTTGAATTGGTGTTTCAGGGTTCTTGGAGTATAACCCCAGCAGTGGAATTGTCAGATCAAAAGAAAGTTCCATTTTTAGTTTTCTGAGGAAATCCCATACTGTTTTCCACAGTGGCTGCACCAGTCTGCATTCCCACCAACAGTGCACTAGGGTTCCCTTTTCTCCACATCCTCTGAGGACAAGACACGACTCTACTGAATCTATCTGACTTCTATGCACATAATACACGATCAATATAATGTGAAATAACTGAATATGCTCAATATTGAGGGACTACATCTAAATGCCCCACCCCATATTTAATTGGAGTACTTGACACAAGTGGACTACCCTGAATAATTTAATTTCATGTTCAATTAAATTAAAATTAATTTAATTTCTTTTCTGTCGACCCCATCATGTGCTCTCTTCAACAACTGCTTACTGAGTGGCTCCTTTGAGGGGGCTGTAGTGTGAGGGGGTGGGTGATTATTGCAATGGGGATGAATGGGAACCCTGCGTTCGTGAATCTCATTCTGCGGTATTGGATATGAAATACTGGGAAGTATTGAGCCAGGGTTAATGCAGGGCTGGTTTGTAGGGTTCCAGAAGCAGAGCACTCAATCACAGCCCTAGGCAATCAGAAAAGGCTTCTTATCACATATTTAACTTAACTGATACTTGAAAAACAAATAGGAATTAGCCACGTAAGCAGGGTGACTGGGTGAAACTGTAAATGGTTTAAAAAGTCAGTCTACTTTCTTTTCTATTTTAATAAGTAAAACAAAATAAATCTTTTCTGATAACTCAGGATCAGAATGTTGAACCTGAAGATGAACTTACATTATAGGAACCTGAAAATATTCTGTTAGTTATTTTAATTAAATCATTTCTGAGCATTATTAAAATATCTGCCTAAGGGGTGATAAAACCAGCAAAGTGAAATTACTGGGTAAATATGTATTCCATTAAGCCAGGCTCTTTTTAATCAAGTTTTCACTGTGTGGCCAATAAGACAAAACAAAAAACAAAAAACCCGAAGTCAAAATAAATTTAACACCAGGCTATCAGTTGAGCCACAGCATTAATGAGACATCTGGTTTAAGGTATACTTCCATCTGATGCCAGATCTTATCAGTCAAACAACTGACAAGGAAAGACAACTAACATTTATAAGGAAATTAAAATGTCAAACCCATATCATACATTACTTAAATTTTCATAGTTGCTCTGTAAAGCAGGTATCTATCCCAATTTTAGAGCTGGAAAACTGTGGCCTGAGGGTTATGATTTAAATCCAGATCTGTCTAAAGCAAGAGCTACAACATCGCACAGACTTTAATGGTTGTGCATACGATATTAGTGTAGAATACTATGAAAATGCAGAGTATGAGGCATAATACTGACTCCAGAGAGCTATGCAATATAGCTGCGAGGATAAAACGTATTAAAACACAAATCAGAACATAACAAAGCATGCCAAGTGACAAATGAGTGGTATAGCCTCCCCCCACAAGAGTGAGATAATTTGGTGGTTCAGGGCTTTCCTGAAAAACATTATAAAAGGAGGGATTTCAAAGATAGGCAATTTTCTGAAAGGCAGAACAGGGAGAACATTTGAGAAAGAAGAAACAATAGGAGCTAAAGTTTGGCTTAGGAAAACAATGTGCTCTGAAGAATAGAGTCTGTTCGATGTTGGTTTGGATATAACCCTAGTAGGCAAGACATGGGTGGCAAGATGAAAGACAATGAACAATAAAGGAGTTTCAAACATTTGCAAAAACACAGCAGGCACTGTAGAACTGTGAACCTTGTGTAGATAACTCCTATGATCCTGCTTTTCATATATTTTACAGAGTCCAACACTCACTCAGGTACATGTGACTGTCGGAGGGAAAGCCTTCACCGTCATTCTGGTCTGTAAGGAATACATGAGAGTTGCAGACATCGTAGGAAGGCAAATAGTCATGGGACCTCAAGGCTCTGCAGAGATTGCTCTCTTCAGGGCACCAATGTCATTGATCTTCCCGAATCCCAGGGCTGTTATTTCATCTTAACCTCCCTCACTGTGCAGCTCTGGAGGCTGCCTGTCAGTGTGGCTGCCAAGACACAATTCCTCAGCTTCGAAGACATGGCACCAGTGAATCAATAAACATTTTCACACCCACTATGTTCCAAGCACTATTAGTGTTCTTTCCCTGCTCTCTATTATCCGTTATTCTTGTCATGCCTCCCTTTGGAAAAATGAAAGCTCCGGAAAGGAAAACATGCATCATTTTTTCTTCCCCAAGAATGCCCAGTTTTGTGTTTTAAATATCTCATTATTCACCAGGGTGTAAGGCAGCCAAGCAGTGTGACAGAAGAAGAGATTGAGCCCTGACTGGTGTGGCGAGGTGGGCTGTGCATCGGCCTGCAATGGAGGAGGTCGCCAGTTTGATTTCTGGCCGAGGCATATGCTTGGCCATGGACCAGGTTCCTGTTGAGAGGGTGTAACTCAACCAACTGATGTTTCTCTCTCTGTCTCTCCCCCACTCTTTCCTCTTTCTACCAATAAAATACGAGGATTAAAAAATTAGGAGGATGGGGGCGTGGAAACGGGAGGGAGGTGGGGAGGGCTGGGGCGGTGGGTTGGGATGGGAGTAAAAGACAGAAAACTGTACAAGAACAACAATTAAAATAAATTTTAAAAAAATTAAAAAAATAGAAGGATAAAGTGTTTTCTGCTTTCAGAAGGCTTTAATTTAAATATTTTCCTTTCATTTCTTTTTTTGTAAATAAATAAAAACACCAAGAATAGGGCAAAATCAGTAAATTGGACTGCGAATGAAAAATATGTATATATTTTTTAGTTTTAGTAAATACGTGCATTCTTAAGGTTTTAACTGGTGACCAGAAGTGCAAAGTTCTCAAAGAAAACAATACACATTTTTACTTATTACTATTATTAATGTTTATCTTTGCCCAATTTCTACAGATTGCTGGATAAACTGTATTAGAATAGCCCAATAATGCAACTAGCCCTTCCTCATTAAAGTACTCAATCCAGACAGACCTTTCTTCCTTAAAACCTTCCCAAATCACCTAATGCGAAACCACATCACATAATAGCCACAGTTCAGCACATTCTTCTTGAAAAAACTGCTATTCCCTATATTAATATCCAGTAGCCCCTGTTGCAGCAGGTAACAAACACAACTTTAAGGACACTATCCTGATGTCCCTTAGCTGGTGGGCACTGACAATTGTTAGGGTTTCCGATGAGTGATGTAAGGTTTAGTTAGAGCAGAAAATCAGTAAGCTAATAGCTCTCAGAACCCGCGATAACAAGTATTTTCACCCTAGGTTCTTCAAAGAAATGTCACTATACTAAGAACCAGTATCATTAGGATGTGAAATTCATTTTGTTCTGTATTTTCATGGGTATCTTCAGGGACAACATGAGAACATCTGCCTTTGCAGCAGCTAAAACCAACCAAACAGGGCATTGAAAGGTGAAAGAATCATTCTGTAAATAGGCATAATGTTTGCTCTTATGTTCTATAAGGCACACAGAAAAACGTGTGAGGGCAAGATGGTCTTCATACTCAAGAAATTTATAATAGCCTGGCTGGTGTAGCTCAGTGGATTGAGCGCGGGCTTGAGAACCAAAGGATCGTGGTTCGATTTCCAGTCAGGGCACATGCCTGGGTTACAGGCCAGTTCCCAGCAGGGGATGCACAAGAGGCAACCATACATGATATTTCTCTCTCTCTCCCTCTCTTTCTCCCTCTCTCTCCTTCCCCTCTAAAGGTAAATAAATAAAAAAAATTAAAAAAAAAAAAAAGAAATTTATAGTATACCTAAGCCAAAACTAAAATAGCTTTTATTTTATCCTTCAGTTTCAGTCTTGAGAGTTTACTGTATGCTAGACACTATTAGAGCAGCTACACAGAAGATCTTATTCATTCGTAACACTGCCCTATGAAGGAGATGCAGGGATTATCCCCGTTTCGTAGATGAGAATACTGAGGTACAGAGCAGTATGGGAAATAGCCCAGAGTTGCACATCCAGTGAGTAAAGATGGGTTCTAGGAAAAAACACAAGCAGTCTGAGTGCGGTCACAAACTGTTAACTTCACTCATGTTGATAGAGATAGCAGCTCGGGACATAACATGGTTCAACATCAAAAAGGGTGAAATAGGTTGAGCCAAATGCAGAGGGAGAAGGGGCAGGACAACGGTGATGGCCCTGGAAGCACGGGTGTCCCCTGGAGCTCACACGGAGGGAATCCCTCTCAACCATGGCAGGCCTTCAGCGGATCAGAATTAGAATACTTGGATAAACTACTTTTCTGATCTTTAGACCTCTTACTTTTTCAACCTTATTATGGAAAAGCTATATAAAATGTCTACACCCCAATTTCTGCCTTAGGAACATGGTATAAAGATCAGAGCTGACACTCAGTTTATTGCTTAAATATCTTATATTCAGATCTTTAACAAGTAGTTACTGAATTCCTACTATGGCTAGACATCATTCAAGGCACTTGGGATACATTAGTGAACGAAACACATCGACGGATCCATCCGAGAGGAACTTGCATACTCCCAGCCAGAGAAGGATAGTAAATGGTAATCACAATAAATAATTTGATGATGTAAAATTTTGGAAAAAGAAAGTAGAGAACAGGTAAAGGGCATTGGGAGTGCCAGGACTGAGGCAGGAGAACATGCTGCAGCATTGAATAGGTAGTGCGGACAGGCCTCTTTGAAAAGGTAAGGCGGGCGCATACATTTGAGGAAGTAGAGGAAGTTAGCCAAGCAGATATTGGCAAGAAGAAAGCAGGTACCTCAAACACCCTTCTGAATCAATAGATCGTGAAATTATAATATAGTTTGCTCCATAAATTGAAAGAATTAGATTAACGGTATTTTGAATTGGAAAGGCACCCAAGTATTTTTTAAATATACATATTAGTCATCCCCTAATCATTGTCTTCTTGTTTTAAAATATATGTTAAAGACCTATTATGCTCCAGACCGTAGTTGTGAAGGACATACTGATGAACAAGACTTGATGACTACCTTTCAAGTTGCTGTCTGGTAAGGGAGAAATAATCATAACAGCACAGTGTGATAAGCAAGGGAGTACAAATATCAAAAATGCTGCAGGGGACAGTGGGACGAACACACTCCTCCTGAAGTTAAGCAGGATTCCCGTTGGCTTATGCGACAGGCTGGGGTGTTTTCCATTTTGCCACTTCTTCTGAAATGAAGTTCTTGGGTCCTGAATGGTGAGCCTGTCTCACCCCACAAATTGCACTGTGTGATCTAAGGAGCATTGTGCTGTGTCTCAGGAGCCCCGGGCTCTTTTGAAGGGGATTGAACACATATCTGAGGTGGTAACAGAGCACTTTATCAAAAAAATTCCTCTAGAACCTGTTTTTCTAATCCTTAAACCAGTTTCAAAAATTAAAATTAAGCCCTGACTGGTGGGGCTTAGTTGGTTGAGCATTGTTCCACAAAGCGAAAGGGCATTGGTTCTGTTCAGTCGGGCGCATGCCTGAGCTGCGGGCCTGGTCCCCGGATCAGGTGCGAGCGAGAGGCACGGATGTTTCCCTTCCCCTCCCACCCATAATGTTGCTCTCTCTCTCTTTCTCTCTCCCTCCCCATCTCTCTAAAAATAAATAAATACAATCTTTAAAAACAGTAAAATTATACTAACAAATTATACTTAAGATTGGTTGTAGAGATTTTTAGACAAAATGGCTAAGATTTCTCAGTTTTCCAATTTGCATAAAGTAGAAAAAGATGTTCATGAGAGTTCAAAACATTCTCATTATTAATAAAATGCTAAGAGTTTATAGATATTATTAAAATCAAGTAAGAAATATCTTTAGTCAAAAACCAATACAACCCTTAAATATACACCAATATGTCAAAATACAGTGTTATAGCCGAAGAAATGCAAGAACGGTCTAAAAAGCTGGATTTCAAGTAAGCTCTTACTTGGGAAGGTTGGTCAGAGAGAGTCAGTAGGTTGTTTTAACAGGCAGTGTACCTGGGTAGGTGCTGTGTTTAGTTGTGATACTAATAGCGTAACATCTTTGTCTTACATGCGTTTCATGGATTTATGTTATCTGCCAGAAACCACTAAGGAAGCCTAATACCTGTGGAAATGGATGGAAGAACATGTAACAAGTGTCTAAGATGTTCTAAGCACTGCATAGAATTTTGCCTATTTTATTTAATTTGCACCACAACTCTTTAAGGTAGACAGATGTTACGCTTATCATTTCACAGATTAACAAATCAAGGGGTCAAGGTAGATAAGGCTTAGGATCCTTCCTGCTTCTAATGAGGCTGAGCCTGAAGTTTTAGGGTTCCTGGTAAAGACGTAAAATCTGAAATCTTGTGAACCGCCATCCCAAGCTGACCAAGCTGGTCAGTTTATCTCACAGATACTGCCCCTTCTAGCCAGTAAGTATGCAAAGGCTTTGTCATCAACCCATCTGACAAAGGAAAATGCATCATAATATGTTGTCCTCCTCAAAAGCGACTTCCAATTTATCTGACATTTGGATTTCAAAGACAGCGCAGCTCAGAAAGTATGGGTTTGGAATAAAAAACTTGCTTGGAATAGCAAGCTGTATTTTGGCTGCAGACTGCATTAAAGTCAGGATGTTTAATAGGCAAGAGAGGATCGAACCCCTTTGTGTGACACGGCTTCCATGCCTACACAAAACCAGCTTCTACATTCATATGCCAGTTTCAATAAAGTCAAAAATTCCCCTTTTATCACTTTAAAAGCTAAAATAAGAAACTCAGATTCAAGCACCAGTTTGAAAATCAGTTAAGACATATGAATCATCTTTCATTCCTTCTGACTTGTCGATGTTACTTTACTATTTAAGCCCATGAGCTTTACATAATTGTTTTAAAGATGTTTTAAAACATTTTTGACTTTTCAGTTTAATATTAAATGCTTTAAGAGCACTATTTCAGTGAACAAAGCAATCAAATCATTAAAGCAATTTCTTTTTTGCATGAGCAAATTAAAAACACTACTTGTGAATGTAAAAGTGGAATTCACATCAGTGCTTTGAAAATTCAATGTCTTTAGAAATAGTAGGACCAGAGAATCAAAAGGAACTGGTCTGGGGTCTAAAACCTCAAATATTGGCTATGAATCAGACACTGCGGTACGAAGGCTTATAACGGAAGTGACCATGAGGCTATTATTGCCAGTAGCAATGCTAAGCGGGTCTAGAGACCTGCTGTGATCATCCATCGATTTTTTCATAGATTATCACAGCCCAGCAAGTCACTTGATGTCGCTACATTTCAAACCTGCCAGAACTCCTAGGTCAAGGGCATGTGCTTTAACAATCTTTGGGCCGTATTTTGTCATTTGTGAAGTAGGCACATTTTTCTCCCCTCCCTCCCTTCCTTCCTTCCTTCCTTCCTTCCTTCCTTCCTTCCTTCCTTCCTTCCTTCCTTCCTTCCTTCCCTCCCTCCTTCCTCAGCACTTTCCCACAGAGACCACTAAGTCTTTCCTCAACGGTGGCAGGTCAGCTAGGAAGGGTGGTCATTACAGTTCCTGTAAGAAAGCAAACAGCTCCTAAGTCATAAATCTTGCAAAAATAAAAGCATTGCTAAAGTTTTCCTTTCAAGTAAAGCAGGACAATTATTGCTTTTCTACCTGAAACATTCTATCAGTCAAAAATAACTAAGAAAGTTGGAGGGAAGTAAAAAAAGATTAGTATTCCTAAAATGTTCATCAGTCAGTAACTGAATCCAAAATCCTTGGCCTAGATTAAATATAACTTGATCAGAAATTCCCAAAATAAATTCATGAGTTCATAGGATTTAAATTGGCTAACAATGGCACCAAAAACACTTCTGTTTCACTCTTTTGCCAGATAATAATTTGCATTAATGATTATTCTCCATAAAAGACCATAGCCCTGGCTTTACTAAGGACTCTAGGAAAATGCAAGACAAAAGATATTAGCCCTGCATGCTCTCCCTCAACCTCAGAATATAATACTAACCCTCTATTAACTTTTCCTTCTCTCTCAAGTAAGTTTAAACTAGAAAGTTTTTACAAAGCCAATTGCTTGAAGTACCCTATACGTTCACTGAAAATCTATATAATTTTATCTTCAAGTCAAGATTTTCTGCCTTTAATCATGGGTACCTGTATACCAGGCCTCTCTTCCTAGCTTCAGGACCAGATTCGTAACAGCCCAAACCAGGTCAGATTCATCAGTGTAACCTCTCTGCTCTGGCCTGCTTCTTATTCTGATTCCCCTCTACCTCTTTACCAGACCTTAATTGACCAGCTCTTTCCACATGGGTGTAAGATCGATTTACTATAGTAAAACCCTTATTGCCATAATACTTATAATAGCTCATTTATCTAATTAAATCCTGACTGATATATACCCCCATTGATGTAGGACTTGACCATGTGCTTTGCCCAATAAAAGCTTAGAGAATGAAACACAAGCAAAGGATTTAAATATTCTTGCATAAGCTGGCTTAGCTCCTGTGATTCAGCCATCACCACAGGAAGAGCATGTCCGATAGATGAAAGTTCAAAGAGAATGAACAGATCTCTGGAATATAACTAAACCCAATCACTGCCTGAAGTTAGTCCAGCCAGTTCTTTGATGAACCCATCAGAGCCCTACCACCCTGGTAGTCAGAAAAATAAATGTTTGCTACTGTAAACCACTGCATTTTGGAATTAGTACATGAGATGATTGCAACAATAATTGACAAATACACTCACAGAAGTTAATTAAGATTTATAAAGATGGGATTCGCATCTAGGTTTTCATATCCAAGTCCAGAATGCTTCTTTGCTCTTCCTTGGCAGCCAGTGATTTGGTAATCCTAATCACTGGGGGAGGAATAGAAATGTTTTACAAGTATTATATAGCCCTGGCTGGTGTAGGTCAGTGGACCAAGCACAGGCTGTGAACCAAAAGGTTGCTGGTTCGATTCCCAGTCAGGGCACATGCCTGGGGTACAAGTCAGGACCCCAGTGGGGGCCACATGAGAGGCAACCACATATTGATGTTT
Organism: Glossophaga mutica; assembly: GCA_039655065.1. Taxonomy (NCBI): domain Eukaryota; kingdom Metazoa; phylum Chordata; class Mammalia; order Chiroptera; family Phyllostomidae; genus Glossophaga; species Glossophaga mutica. The sequence continues at coordinate 31,429,991 of CM077308.1, forward strand.
CTCTCCCTTTCTTTGTCCCTCCCTTCCCCTCTCTCTAAAAATAAATAAAACCTTTAAAAATAAATAAAAGTATTATGTAATTCTCTAATAGACTGAAATAATTGTAATCATCACAGACAGTTTCATATCACTACCACTTGGCAATTGTTGTGAGAAATGTATCACAGTTAAAGACAGGAAGCCAACTCCAGATGCTAGCAGCGTGGTGCATTTTGCATTCAGCAACTGCGATGAACGCAGTGATTCAGCTGCGCAATCAATCGACCTACTCAGAATAGCACAAAGGGACCTGGTTAAAAATGTACATAATTACGCAACGAACATTGAAGTTCCGAAGGTGAACAATGTTTGCACCAGTATGTGCACATCTCCTCAAGAAAATTTCAAACACTTTTCATGAAAAATCTTTAAAAGTATCTTCTTTCTTATATGAATCTGTGATTTATGATGTTCGCAAAATCATAATAATGATTATGCATTCATTTGTGTTTCAGGCAGAATTTCATATATTCAACCTCTATGTAGTATGTGCCAGGCATGTTCCTAGATCCTGGGATAAAATGATGAATGAGACTAGAACTCAGCGCAGGTAGATTATGTGCCAACGGCTGCCACGTGCTGGCTCCTGGACAGTGGAGTTCAGGGACTAGGACAGGGAACAGGCCCATAAATAGATGTGTGCCATTATGCTGTGAGACATCTAGTGGAAAGCTCAATTGCAATGAAGAGTAGAATTACTAAAAAAAATTAAAAAAAAATAAAAAAAAAAGGGAATGGCCTCTACCTGTGAACAAAGGTTTTCTCCTTCCCTATCTCATCTTACTGTATTTCTTTTTGTGTATTTCAAGGCCTAAATAATATATAAACAGGGTTTAAAAGTGACAAATCCTTCCTATTTCTAAATTCTAGCCCCCAAAAAGGCAAGCATATTCTTCTCTTTTAGCTATATCTTCTATTTACCCCCATATTTATAGGCAGCTTGCTGCTAAAGCTCATTTCTTGATTTTTCTAATATTTAACCTTTTAAAATTGACTTTTCTATTTGGAAGGTGAAGGTACCTTTGTGTGTCCTTTGCTATACATGTGTCCCAACATAGTTATCACAAATTTTGTTTGCCAATATTTAGTGCTTACATTATTATGGCTATATAAACATTGTTGATGTTTGGCCCAAGTTGACTTTATAATTTTGTATCCCACCCTTTCAAATTTCTCAACTGCCTGTGGATGGTCCCTTTGCCGAATTCCACGTACTCATAGTTTCCAGCCTCATTTTGGAGAAGCCCATCTCCAGCAGCTTCCTAAGAAAGCGAGCACGGAAGCTTTGGGAACTGTCTTCAAAAGCGTGCACTGTCTTTATCTTCATGAGTGATTTAATAGGGAGCTGCGGAACTGCAGGCTCTAAATAACTACCCTCAAACGTGTCTTTATCTTTCTGTAGTTTCCAGTTGCTTCTGTAGCAAATTACCACAAACTAAAACAACACAAATTTATCTCCTTATGGTGTGGGGGATGAGAAATCTAAAGTATGTGAGGGACCGTGTTCCTGCTAGAAGCTGTAGGGGAAAGTCCGTTTCCTTGCCTTTTGCCAGCTTCCAAAGGCTGCCTGTGTTCCTTGGTTCACTGCCTCCTTCTGGCAGAGAGATCATTCAAGCCTTTTTTCCTTCTGTGTTCAAATCTCCTTACCTGACCCTGATCCTTCTAAAGGGGGTGAGGTGGGGAATGGGGGACATCTCTACAATAAAATTTAGTAGTGTCAACAATAAAATGTAGTTAAACTAATGCTATGATTATATTAGGCCCACCTTGATAATCCAAGACAATCTTATCTCAAGATCCTCAGTTTAATAACATCTGTAAAATCCCTTTTGCTACGGAAGGTAGCCTATTTCTAGGTTCAGGGAATTAGGACATGGACATCTTTAGGGAACATTAGTGTGTCTACAGCAATCTTCCTAACTTTTTGATATTTAGTTAGGCCTTGGGCCTAGTTAGGCCTTCTTTAGTTATGGATATAGAATTATAAACTTGAACTCTCTTAAGACTTTGAACACCTCCTCCTCTTGTCCTGAGTTTCCAATACTAGTAGTGGAACTCCATGCCAATCAGATTCTATATCCTTGATGTACGACCTGTTTTCCCTTCTCTTCTGGAAGCATGTATATCCCTCCCTTTCCCTCTGCTGTTTAAAATTTTATAATGATGTGATTTTTAGAAATTATACCTAGATATTTAGTGAGTTTTTCATGTATGGCAACTCATGTCCTTGAGTTCTGGGAAATTATATTCATTAAATCTTTGATAATGGTTTTCTAATATTTTTTTGGCTTTCTTTCTGAAATTTCTATCGTCTAGAATTAACCTTCCAAACATATTTTTCTTATTTGTTCTCCTTTACTTTCCTTTTTTGGGGGAGGGTTTTTTCCTCTTTTCTGCGGATATCCTCAACTTGACCTTCTAATTAGTCTAATAAACTTTTGTATTTCTACCATGCTTTTCTAATTTCCAAAACTTCTTTTTTAGTCCTTGAATGTTTCATTTTATAGCACCATGTTATTGTTTCATAACTGCGATGTCTGTTCCTCTTCCTGCAAATACCATAGACTTACCCTTGACATTTTCTTCTCCTCATGTCTTCTCATTCTCTGTGGGTCTCTATTTCCTAATTTGGTTGTTTTGTCTCTTTCATCTTTTAAGCTTTCCTGGGTACTCTGTTGTAAGACATTCAAGTTCTAGTATACCTAAGAGTCTTTTATTTTGGTATTGTTCCATACACCAAAAGATTGCGGGTTCCATTCCTGGTGAGGGCACATACCAAGGATGTGAGTTTGGTCCCCATTTGGGGCCCACACGGGAGGCCACTGCTTGGTGTGTTCTCTCTTTCTCCCCCACCCCTCCTCCTCTCTCTAAAATAAATAAACATATCTTTGGGTGAGCATTAAAATGAATAGATAGATAAAATGAGAACAGCAAAGTAGATATGATTAACTGAACAAGTGAAGAAAAGTTGGAGTATATCAAACCATTAAGAAGTAGCCAGAGTTACTAACAGTCACAGCATGTGCAAGGTCAAAGCAATGAGAAAGAGCTTCATATAAGCATTAGGAATAAAAGAAATTTTTTAATTGTGATGCGATCTGTGTGTGATGAAAGCAGAATTTCTCCTAGACTAAATGAATGATTCTCTGAAACTGTATATTTGCTATCACCAACGTGTGCTCTTGATTACACAGTTGAGGTTTTCTTTCATTAAAGTGTCAACCTTGATGTTTCCCCCCAAGGGACTGGCTTCATATTATAAATATGTGCAACATATTAATTGCTTCCCTGAAAACCATTCTTCCTTGGGGCCAGCAACAGAGAATATTCAGAGATGAGTATCAGCACATGCCTTTGATAACAATGGTAGCTCAAATGACATAAGAAAAACTGAATTCATGACTGACTGGGACTCTAATTCTGTGATGCACCAAAGGCTCTTCTGCTGCAACATAGCAGTTTCTCTCTACTAACACCTAGGTTAACACTTAATTGTCTCAGCATTATTAAAAACAACAACAACAACAACACCTGATGGTTTCCATAACGACAGAGAGGAAAACTTAGCTGGTAAGATTTTTTTGTTTTTTATTTTATGTGGCAATTTCAGAACTCTGAAAATTGTCTTTGCATTATTATAAAAGATCATTTGGGGCTTTGTCTTCATAAAGACCCCTTTGTCTCAATAGCTCTTACCTTCAGGATCTGTTGCCTCTATTTTATAAATTTGGGTAGTATGACCAGCTCTCCAAGTACAAGGGCCTTGGTCAAAGGTATTATATTAAGTGTGATGTAACCAAAGGAACACAGTGTCCAACTCTGCCCCCACCCTCTTCTTCACTTGTCCAGACTTTTTGTAACAGGCAAATGTGAGCAGGGCTCATTAAGAGGAAGACTGGGTAGGGGAATGCCCTCTCTGATCTTGGGAAATATATCAGTTATTTTAGCCTAGGCATGCCATAGTAATAAACAACCCTAATAATACCTCTGCTTCTACAACAGGGGTTTAATTCCCACTCACTTTACATGTTTGTGCAGGCAGGCAGCTCTTCACTCTGTAATCCAGACAGAATGAACAATGCGTATTTTAAACATGCCATCCTCATGGCAAAGACAGAGAGAGAGAGAGAGAGAGAGAGAGAGAGAGAGAGAGAGAGAGAGAGAGCGCTGAACCATGCAATGGCTTTTAAATCTTCTGATCTGAAGGGACACAAGTTCTTCCCACTTATATTCCATTGGCCAAATCAAGCCATATGGCCAAGCTTGATGCCCTCAGGATGGGAAGTACACTTCTTCCATGGAGAGGAACCTTATAAGGAACAGTTTAGTTATCTAGAAGAGAAGGACCCAGAGAAAAACAGAAGACAATAATTTTGAATAAGTAATATAATCTACTTCAGGGAAGAAAATACTGTTTTTCAGGTTGCCCTGGGTCCTCACTGATTTCCTCACTCAGAAGAGTCCTTATTCTGATGCAAAGACTCTCCCTTTCCATCAATAAAGCAGTGAGACTTGTGTCTCTGATCTCGGCCACAGGATTTAACAAATATAGTCTGAACGTTGCCGACTTAACCACTGGTGCCCTTGTCCCAGACGAAATTCCTTGTATCTACAGTATCAACCTCAGTACACGCTGCAAATCAATATTTATTGGACTGAACTGAATTGAACTGAGCTCCATGGCACTACCGGAGAAGGCATAAATTCTAGTACATCTTTATTCATTAAATCATTGATGTAAACATCATTTATTTAAAAGCCACTGAATACCTACTATGCATAAATAAAAAGAGACAGCATCTGCCTTTATGGACCATGCAGGCTAGAAGAATCAAATTTATATTATTTTCTCTAAAATGAGTCAAAACTTTCATGGTTTCTGTGAACAGATATATTGGTCCCCTTTATCACGGAAAGGTGGCCTTATGATGAGGGTTGAGAGGTAAACTTCAATCGCTGTCTGAATTAAGTACAAAACACATATCAAGGAGACTCTCTTTTATAAAGTAATAAAGGAAAGCTAGTTGTTTACATATTTATTTTCTCCTGTTAGACTGAGAGGTAAGCGTAGGGACTGGGTTTTCTTCATCTCTGTGTCACCAGCGCGGCGCTGACAGACGTTCAACACGTGTGCAGTGGAACAACTGGTACTCTGCCTCCCCAATTCCATTCGCACACTGAGTTCCGGTTTGCTCATTTCTATTATTAGTTCCTCAGTTGTTGTAGAGAACACAGTGTAGCAACAGCGGCAACTTAATAGCTAACGGGGCCAAAATCACACAGTTAGCCACTAGGATCGGAAACTGGCCACCTGGTTTGAAAGGCTATTCTTCCGTAGCTCCCTATGGTTTCCATCCACTTCCCTGACCAAAGTGTTAATAACATATTCATTTGCATGATTGTTTCATATCCTTCACCACCTTCCCCAAGAGCAGAAACCCTGACTCCTTTGTTCACTGTTGTACATCTAACATCCCACCTGACAAAGTTGAACATAAGTAGATGCTCAATGTCTGTTGAATATATGAAAAGCCAACCCACTGATTAGAGCTAAGAAAGACATCAGTTAGATCCTCATTGGTACGCAAATCATACTGCTGAATAGCTCATACAACTATTGTGAGGATTACCTGAGGCAATGTGTGCGAGGCATGAGCATGGTGCCAGAGAGACAGCAGACCTCCAAATGCACAGTGATTAGGAAGAAGAAAACGCTGAGGAGCAGGTGTGGTTGAACTGGATGGGGTTTGGACAGACATGTGTTGTTTCTGAGAAAACAACATGGGTATTGGGTGAGAGGTGGGACAAACAGGGACTGGAGGGGGCATTTAGTAACTGGGTCTGACTCTGGTTAGAAATCAGATGGAGAAATCCAGCAAAAAAAAAAAAAAAAGGAAAAAGGACTCATGGATGTGGACAACGGTGTAGTGATTGCAGGTGGGAGAGGACATAAGGGGGATGATGGTAATGAAAAAAGTACAATAATTTTTTTAAAAAAGAAATTGAATGGGAGAGGTAGCATAGGGTCAGAAGAAGTTGCCCCTGATAATCATCTAACCCCGGAGAAAACCAATCAGGCTTCCCTAATCCATGAACTCCTTTGTTCCACTTTAAATTGCAGAACATAGGAACATCATGTGGTAAAACCAGTCTGATTTACAACAACCCTAAGAGGTGCATCATAGGCAATTTATTACCTGTGGAGTCATGTTTGGGAGATGAGCGAATTATCCTCTTTTGGAATAATTTCCAAATTATTTTGTTTTGGAAGCTCCTTAAACACAGATTCTGAGTTTTGTAAAAATCGTGATGAATGTTGTTGTAAAAATCACCAAATGTGTGAGAAATACATGCAACTTTGAAAAATGAATGGGAACTTCTTAGTTATTTCTCAGTAAATGTCACAAAGAAGGTACTGAATGCAGCAACGATGGTATCTGGCATACCACATTGATAAAATAAATACAGTGATGATCATTATAAAGTGAAGGAGCAGAAGGAGGAGAAAAAGGCGAGGGTGGGAAGGTGGAGGAGGAGGAGGAAGAGAAGGGGGAGAGTAAAAGAACAAGAGCATGCAGAAACCACAAATCTTCACGCACACATACTGCGTTCTAGGGTCTGTTCCAAATCCTTTACACATGGTAACTCAGTCAACAGTGAGAGGCAGTGTGTTATATGTTCAGGTATGTGAACTCGGAGCTGCGCTCTCTGGGTTTGTGTTCTCACTCTGCCACTTACCAGCTGTGGCTCTTTAGAAATTACGTAATTTCATACTGCCTTAATCTCCTGATCCACAAAAAGGTGTAAATTCATAATTCTGTGGGGATTATATGGATTAAGTAAACCACCAACATGAAGTATGAGACAGAATACAAATTAACCAAAATGCACTTCACGAAACTATTGTCCTGCATCAACTAAACATCAAAAGAACCTGCAAAGAATTCTGGGCTTATTACATAACATTTTAAAAAGGTATTTATGATCATGAGTCCATCTCATTCCTTTTCTTTCTCATTTTCCTTTGCAAATGACCGATGAACTCGGGGAGTATAGGCACAGAGGCTGAGGACTTTTGAAGGGGAAGTGAATGCCCACAGAGGCCACCATTTATGAAACCAGCCAACTCACTAATCACTAGGGAGGTGGCCTCGCCCCCAAGTTGGAAGCGCTAAATTGTCCTACCAAGGCAACACTCATTTTAACACATTACCCTGCAACGAGTACCCATTTTTTAAGCTCTTTCTGAACTTACTCGAGGCCTGAAAGAGATAGATCAACTATAATCAAAGGGTGGGCGGAAAACAGTCAATGATCTTTGTCCTCAGTAGAGAATCAGCATGCACTTGGAGACTTCTTGCATGGAGTTCTATTTTCTCTCTGAAGGAAGATATTTGATTCCCAGAGTGTGGTAGCAGCAGGGGCTCTAGGAGACCAAAACATTGCATAATAGCTCAGCTGCTGCAAGAGGCATAATTTCTTTGCAAGCATGAAGTATTAGAAGTTGGCTTACCAAAACACTTCCCACCATCCATCCCTACCCCTCCTGACTTTGGAGAGCATGCTGAATTTTAAGGATCGTGGAAAACCTAACTAGTGACAACTAAAATGTCACCTGTCATGGGTCTCCAAGTCCCCAAAACATAGCTTATAACTTTGTTTTCAAGTGTTTGTGCCAGAGAAAAATAAAATAGAAACCTGTCCCTTTGAACACCTCTCCTTTTGCTTAACATTTTTGTTTGTTTGTTTGTTTGTTTTTCTTTGGTAAAGCAACTGGAGGAGAAAGAAATCCTCGTTTTCTCAAAGTCCTAGTCTCGGTGCCTAGCTGTCATCAAAAGGAGGGACATCATAGTAACACAGTCACTACCCTGGACCATTGCCATAAAATCAGGAAATGTTTTTATGGGAGAAATGAAAAAAAAAAAGGAGCAAAAAAAAACCTCACAAAAAAAAGAGATCAATAAATCTAGTATCATCATTACATTTTTAATCTGGATGTGCACAGATTCAACAACAAAAAAGAGACTTGTTAATCAAGCTGCTAAAAAACAAAACAAAACAACCAAGAGGGTCTGGTGTTATCAACTTCATACTGAGAAATTCAATCCTTTTTAAATCTGAGAAAGAGGCACCTACCCGACCCTACCTAAATCGGCAACTGGCTTCAAGGCAGCCACAGACGGTGCACCTCCGAACACGGCTGGCCAAATCAAAGGCACATTTCCCCATCTTTCTCTAATGGCTCTGGCTTTGCCTTCCATAAAACTGCTGACAGCAAGGGCAAGGGAAGGTGGGAGAAACAATACTCTAATTGCGCTTTCAGGGATATGAGTTTCTCAGACAAGTTCGGCTTCCTCACTCAAAGCTCAAACTCAGCCTAGTGTCAGGGAGTTCTAACGGCCCTGAAGGAGTGAAAAGTGTTCATTTGGCATGGTTAACTGAGTCATTCAGGGGGTACTTTAAAGATTATCTTGGTGCTCTGGCTTTCTTCATTTCCTGCTGATGTCTTTCCCTTGGGCATTTATTCTTTAGTGCCTCATTCTGAGGTTGAACAAGGGACAGGTGGAAACTGCCGCAAGAAACGTGGTTGTCTGTGGGAAACTCAAGAGGGGAGGGGGAGCCTTTGCATTGACACAGGTTGCAACTATTCCAGAATTATCTGCGAGTCCATTTACCCCAAGTATCCCATATTAAGAGACTTAATAACCACAGTCCCGCTGCCAAATAGCCCCATTCCCGCTCCCTAAAATGCCCTTTAAAACCCAAAAGAGGTGGTGAAAAATGATTATACATAGGAAGAAAGGAGCAGTATCTTTTAAAAAGGTCTGGAGATTTCTCATTAAAGCAGAACAGTGCGGGAGAAGAGAAAGGTTTACCAGGCACAATATAAAGCAACTCACTCCTGAGTTTGTCTTGTGCTGCATCAGTGATTCTTAAGCTGTCATGGATGCTACGAGCCAATGGACAGACTCCTAGCCGGTCACTGAAACCTTTTCTCTTTCTTGAACACATTTAAGGAATACATGCAAATATTTCTGGGAGCATTCTGCATAGCTTCCACCAGCTTGCCTAAGTGATGTGTGTGCATGTGTGTGCACACACATGGGTTGAATCAAAATGTTTCAAAAAAAAAAAAAAAAAAAAAACACCCCAAACACCCTGCATACTCTATGCCCACCGGTTCTTTCTTCCTTGACCCTTCACCCCTCCTTCATAAAAATATTCAGATTAACTTGGTTCCCAGAGACGCTTTACCAGGCCCAGTGGCACGGAGCTCCCATGCTTCTTCCACCTGCTTCGAGCTCATTAAACACATTAATTAATCTCTCTGGATGATAACCACGGTTGCTGCAGTTCACGAAATCCCTTCTCCCTCATCTCTAATTCCATGCAGGTTTGTGCTGTAAGGCTTCAGGAAAACCAGCCTGTCATTAAATGAAGGGCTGTAAAGACATTACTACCACCATGTGCAACACAGGCCGTGATCGTGCTCTCACTGCCTCTACAGGAGGAATATAAACCGAAATGCCTCTTACATTCCCCCACCGAGGCCCCCTACCTCCTGACAGCTGATGAAATGTGTCCTGCCTTTTACTTCGAGAGGGGTTGATTCAAATTTTGACAGGTCACAGGAGGAAATAAATGTTGATATCTTGCCACGGCCTCCAAAAATATTTTTCTACATCAAAGCAATTACTACTCTCCACAGATGATGAACAACTAAGATTTGAGGCAGATGGGTGACAAAGTGGTTCGGTTGCCTTGGAACAGGTAGCAGACCAACCAGGCCAAAATGAGAAAACCTGAAGGCAGGTGTCAGAAAACTCAGGTTTGGAATTCCAGTCAAGATGGAGGCCTTGGCAGACACGCTTCACCTCCTCACACAACCACAAGCAGAATCACACCTAACCTCGAAACAAAAAACACCCAGAACTTCTAGAAAATCAACCTTGATGGAAGTCCAACAGCAAGGACTTAAAGAAGCCACATTCACCCAGTAGGGTAGGAGGGGTGGAGACTACGGGGAGTTGGAACGAAGAGCATGCAGTGTGGCGCGCAGAGGTGGCAGCTGCGGCAGCAGAATGGGCGGCCCCATGGTCCTGTGTGGTGGGAAAAAAAAATGGGAGGGATACCTTGGGAGAGAGCGATCTCAGCCTGAGGCCCAATCGTGCAGCCCAGGGATCCAGCGCCCGGAAGGTAAGGCCTTATAATTTATGGCTGCAAAAACCAGTGGGAGTTGTGGTGGTGGAAGAAACTGCTGGTTTCTCAGGAAAGTCTGTTTAAAGGACCTGCACAGACTTAGAATATATGCAAACCCACCCACTCTGGGAATCACTACCAGAGCAACAGCTAGAAGGCCAATCACAGACAGGAAGTAAGAGAAGTGACTGGAAATGGGACAAGTGCCAGGCAAGCCTCAAAAAGCCAGGCAGCAGCATTGCCCATCTCTGACCACCCCCCACCAGAGCCATGAAGTGGTGAAGCGGGTTGCCCCGCCCTGGCAAACCTTAAGGCTCCAACCCCATACAGCTTAACAGGTGCACTAAGACAGGGGGTCAAAGCAGCTCTACCTAATACACAGAAACAAACACAGGGAGGCTGCCAAATTTAGGAGACAAAGAAATATGGCCTAAATGAAAGAACAGAGCAAAACCCCAGAAAAAGAGCTAAACGAAATAAAGATAGCCAACCTATCAGAGGCAGAGTTTAAAACACTGGTGATCAGGATGCTCAGAGAAATCACTGAGTAGAGCAATAACATAAAGGAAGAAATGAAGGTTACACTAAGTGAAACAAAGAAAAATCCACAGTGAACCAACAGTGAAGGGAAGGAAGCCAGGATTCAAATCAATGATTTGGAACATAAGGAAGAAATAAACATTCAACCACAACCAAAGGAAGAAACAATTAAAAAAAAATGAGGAGAGTGTAAGAAGACTCTGGGACATCTCCAAAAGTGTCAACATCTGAATCATAGGGATGCCAGAAGGAGAAGATGAAGACCAAGAAATTGAAAACTTGTTTGAAAAAATAAGGAAAGAAACTTCCCTAATTTGGCAAAGGAAGTAGGCACACAATTTCAGGAAGCACAGAGAGTCCCAAACAAGTTGGACCCAAAGAGGACCACACCAAGACACATCATAATTAAAATGCCAAAGGCTAAAGATAAAGAGAGAATCTTAAAAGCAGCAAGAGAATAGGAGAGAGTTACCTACAAAGGAGTTCCCATGAGACTGTCAGCTGATTTCTCAAAATAAACCTTACAGGCAAGAAAGGGACTGGCAAGAAGTATCCAAAGTGATGAAAAGTAAGGACCTACAACCAAGATTACTCTATCTAGCAAAGCTGTCATTTAGAATGGGAGGGCAGATAAAATGCTTCCCAGACAAGGTAAAGCTAAAAGAATTCATCATCAGGAAGGTATTATTACATGAAATGTTAAAAAGACTTAGTTAAGAAAAATAAGAATATCAAAACTATGAACATTAAAATGACAACAAATTCACTACTATCAACTGAACCTAAAAAACAAAAATAAAAACAAATAAACAATCAACTAGAACAGGAACAGAATCATAGATATGGAGATCATTAGGAGGGTTATCAGCTGGGAGGGGGAAGGGGAAAAATGGGGCAAAAGGTACAGTGATTAGAAGCATAATTGGTAGGTACAAAATAGACAGTTAAGAATAGTACAGGAAATGGAGAAGCCAAAGAAACTTATATGCACAACCCATGGATGTGAACTAAGTGGTGTGGGGAGGGATTGCTGGAGGGAAGGGGGATTACTGGGCAGAGGGAGGCAAAGGGGGGAAAATTAGGACAAATGTAATAGCATAATCAATAAAATATACTTTAAAAAAAGAAGATTCAGGTTGCTGTTTTAGCTTAGTTACTAACCCAGTGAGGCTCAGGCAAGACACCTCACGTCTCTGGGACTCAGATTTCATAAAAGTGAGATGAGGAAATAGGATTTAGTTAAAGATTCACTTAAGCTTATCTTTCTAAGCAGTCAATTTTTTTTTCTTCAAATCTAACCTTATATAGGAACCTAATATGTGGGACCACACAAGTGAAGCATCTCTGACTGACCTTGAGATAGCTGCTGAAAGCCCATTTACTACACCCATCCCACCCCCAGCCAGCCTGAGTGTCCCTGGGGGTGACAGAGTATCTCCCATCGCATCTCTGGGAATTACAGCTGACTCAGCAATCCTGAACGGCTGTGCAATCCTGACTGATCCTGAAAACAGGGACGGGGAGACACTGCAAGGGTCTGAGTGCCCTCAGAATTGGCAATCAGAGTTTTATTGGATTTCATAGAGTTTCTCATGTGTTTTGTTACTGCCCACTTCTTCATCAGCCAAAGTATTGGATTATCCAGAATGCTACATACATATGGGAGAGGAATGAGAGGGAGTGCACCATGATCGGGGGCCAGGACCACTGCCCCGGAATGTCTGCAGATCTAGAGATCTACTTCCAACAGCCTATGATACCTCCTGGTTGGCTAAGGGTTGCAAAGTGACCCGGGAGCAATAGCCAGGCTGTGCAGGTAGGGCAGGTGAGACTGGGGGAAGCCCCGAGGCAGAACCAGAGCCCCTTTAGAGAGAGCGAGGCCTCTGGGTTGGCCCGGCCTGGCGTTCCTCCCACCACATCCCACACCCTCGCATCAGGAGCCATGCTGAAGCGGGTTGTATTCCTCCCACTGCATTTCCATAGAAGGTTACTTTTGGAAGCTTTTCAAAAGGAGGTAAACATTTCTGAGGTTGATACCATTTTTCTTGCTGATACTACATTTTCTGTGAATTCACTTGCCTCTAAACAAAAGCACAGATGCTCAAGACTCAACACTTTCCTTCCTTACTAGACATGAACATCAGAATCAGAAGGACCTGGGCTCAAACCCTGCCTTTGTCACTCAGTGACTGGGTCACCTTGCACTCACTCACCTTCTCCGGACTTCGTTTTCTTTACCTGCACAGGACCCGTCTCGGGGAGCTTATCTGCGTATTAAAGCAGATAAAGTGGAAAAGCACTCGGTTTAGTGCTTGGTACAGTGTAGGCACTCAGAAATTATAGGTGCTATTATTTAATACCAATAAACATTACTTTCTATTTATCTATCAATTTACAGAATACAAACCATACAAAATTAACAAGTTTCTAATACCCAGACTATGTTCAGAAGAGGAAAACTTCTCTCTCGCAAACACAATTTTTCATAACTATAAATTCACAGAAAATGAGTAACTGGAAAAGATACTACTCTATCACTTTTCCATCAAACTGTTTTAAACATATAAATTAATATTTTCCTTGAGTCTGAAAATGCCTAAACATTTGAAACTAAACTGAAGACTTACCAACTGTACTAGAAAATCAGTCATCATCAATTTCCCTCTCCCATTATGGCCTCTGATTAAGGCTCCTCAAACAAAAAACCCTAGAAGGCCACACATTCCTATTAGTGACAAGGAAGGAGACAAAAAAGATCATCAGTATGAGCCTCATGTTACATCAATAGTCTAAGTCACTGAGTGAGGTCTGTCAAGGTGCTTCTCTAAAATCCCCCAGCCCACACTTACAGTCCCGGAGAGGCCCTAGCTCACGATTTAGTTCTGACACTAAACTTCATACCACAGCATTTTCTCACCTACCTCACTCACGGCACCTGAATCCCACCTCTGTTAGATCCTCTCTGTATTGAAAATTTGGTATTTTGGTCATAGTAGATTTTTTTATATTAATTTTGATGTTTAAAAAGTACTGCATCAGAATGTTATTTCCTTGATTACTGAGATTTTTTTAAAACTTTGCTTCTCAAGTGAGTGCCTCCCTCACCTTACCCTAGTTTCAGTGATGCTATGGAATCCAAATAATTTTAAAAAATTAAATATTTATTTGAGAGAGGGAGGAAGGAGGGGAGAGAGAGGGAGAGAGAGGAGATGTTGATGTGAGAGAGAAACATCGATTGGTTGCCTCCCATACACACTCTGACTAGAGATCGAACCCACAACCCAGTACGTTCCCTGACCAGGAATCGAACCCCCAAAGTTTTGGTATAGGGAATGATGCTCCAACTAACTGAGCCACCCGGCCAGGGGTGGAACCCAAATAATTTTTAACACAAACCTCCACTAGGTATTTTTACTCTCCTTTACCCCGACTGTCGTTCGTTATTCATCGTTATTGGTAGACACACATTCATGTACGGTGTGAACATTAAAGTCATTTCATGGAAATAGACATTCCTCAAATCTGTGTTGAAAGAAAAAATAAAAGGAATTCCTGAGACCTGGACAACAACGCCAAGCCCACAAACAGGTTTACAGAACCTCCATGAAACTCCGAAGTGTCTGTGTGCTTGCTTCCTCTCCCACCCCCTCCCCCCCTCTCCCTGTACAGCAAATGCTAACGCTTTCTTCTTCCTGAACGCCTGCTCTGTACAGACTTTACACATGGGCATTTCACACGGAGTGCATTTAAACTACCTCAGCCTTGTCAATTAGACACTATTTTCTTCACTTCCAGATGAACGAAATGAGAAGCAAAAAGTTCTGTAACTCCCCTGAGCTTATGACTCTAATTCCTGAGGGAACCAGCGTTTGAACTTGGGAAATCTGACTCCCGAATTGGTGCTATCTCGATCACATCTGGTATAGTAAGAGAAAGAAAAAAAAAAAACTGGCCAGGTTATAATCCCTTCAGAAAATATCGCTATATATGCCATCTGTGGGGTTGGGGAGAGGTTGGGGGCGGGGGGGAAGATGATGTTCTGGGTTCCTGTTACATCGATCTCTTTGTAACTAAACTGCAGCAGATCAGCCTCCAGCCGTCGCTTCTCCAATCCCACAGACACGGGGGAGCACCGTCCACTCCAGTGCAGGGTGCAGAGCGCGCCAGGCACACGGCACCAGGGGGCCTGCACAGGAGGCCGACTTGTGTCGAGTATTTTCTCCACTGATGGAAGAAGCAAATCACTTTTGTGATCAAACAGCATGAAGCTTTTAAATCGGTAGAGATTACATATTATATCTTATTGCTGAAAATCTCAATAAAGGTACCGTAAACAGAAATCCACACACATAACAAATCACACTTAACTGTGACTGGTATCTGATTTATGTTAGGTGACAAGTTATCGAATCATGTGAATATACTGCTGGAATGGAGCCCAGAACAGGAAATGTGAAAAAGAATGAGAAGGAGTGGAGGATAAAAAAAAGCCCCCTCTTCTCTCCTCTCCCTACCCCACTCCCTCTCTTAGTTTTAAATCTTCAGCTCCCAGTGGGACCTGAAATTCACTCAGAATGTATTTCCCCAGTTGGCAATGCAATTTTCAAAATAACTAAGATTTCTCAGTTTACTGTAGAATGGAAATGAAATGAATGATATAAGCAGGTAATACTTGCTGCACTGTAGATAATTAATCACCTTGTTCTTTCAAATAGGGTTGTTTTCTTGTATCTACAGGATGGAACAATGGAAAAAGAAAAAGCAGTTGACATTTCTATTGTACCAGAAGAAAAAAAAGTCCCACATAAGAAAGATGGGGGAAAAACGCTGCAATGTAGAAAGTAGTTAAGAACAAGGAAGTAGTTAAGATCGAGGAAGCTCTTTTCTAAAAAAAAAAAAAGAAAAAAGAAAAGAAAAGAAATATTCATCTGAAATATGTAATTATTCAAATTACTTTAAACACACATGAAATAGCAATGAAATGATTATGTCTGAAATTAAAAAATTAAAAGCCCACCATCTATATCTGTATATATGGAGCTACTGGGAAAACTCCAGCCAAAGGACTCGAAGCCCCAGAGCGCATGGCCACATTTCCTTGTTAGCCTAAAACAGTGCCCTGACTTAATCAACTGGGGAATAAGGAGACGAACAGTCCTCGGCAAAGGCTCTGGAACCCTGCAGCTGTACTGAGTTCAGTGTCTAGTACCAGGTATGAACAGTAGCAGGCGTTGCTACACTCAGGATGCCAGTCAAGTCTCATCTTGCATGATGACTCCAATCAGTTGATGGTGGCCTCCTTGAGTGTTATGTTAGAAAGGATTCTGAGGGAGTAGCACCCAGAATCCCAGCAGCAAGAGCCATAGTGACCTCATGCTGCCCACCACGGGCACGGGAATCGTGTGCATGCCAAGCACTTACCACCCTGTATGTGCAATTAATAACTCTGTATCACAAGGAAAAGAAGGGATGTTACTTTAGAAGCATATGAGAAACGTATTCTGAGGGTTCAAGGAGACAGAGATGATATACAACTTGAAGAATCAGAAGATACTCTGTGGAAGAGAGGGCATCTGGAGAGGACCGTAGAAAGTTATAGGATTTCAGCTGGTAAGGAAGAGGAAAGGTCTTTCGGGGTCGAGGAAACTGGAAACAAAAGCACTGAGGCAGCAATGTTTGAGTCTTCGGAGGAATGAGTACTTTTATGTAGTAGGAGGGCAGGAGGAGTGCATGAGAGGAATGAGACACGAGGCAGGGAAGTTAATTTGGGTAAGGCGCTGAATGCGTGTGGCAGGTAAGAGAGTCATGTAACTAAAGGTGGGCTTTGGAACAATGATCTGGCAAACAATTCATAGAAAGAAACGTGATGGAGACCCTCACGGAACACAGAGACCCCCTGCTGGGACGCTGCGAGCTGGGCATACTGAGGCCAAAGCTAGAGCTCTCTCAACGCAAGAGAGAATTTGAAGAATTAATTTGATGTCGATGATGCAAAATAAGTAATTTTTTAAAAATATTCAACTTTTTAGAATGAAAGATAAAAGTATCCTTAACAGAAATGCAGAAACACTTTAGCGAGATGGCTAATTCCCTAATTCTAAAGTCAGACACAGTTTAGAATGACCTTGGACAACAGGCTTGGTTTCTTTAAGCCTCGTCCTCTCATCTGTGCAAAGAGTATAATCCTTATTATATAAGGGTGTTTTGAAATTGGGAAGTTAATTAAGGTAAAGTACTAAGTAATACCATAACTGGAAAAAAGTAATCACTCAATAATTTTCTTGTAGTAAGTATAATTATTAGAAAATTAAGGAAAAGAAATGCCCCAATTGGGGATAAATATGGTTGCCGGAGACTACAACCTCACTTAAATTCAAGGGAAAAAAACGATTATTTAAAAACATGTAGAGAACTTTCAGCGAACCCAATGAGAGCAAGTGGTGCTGATCTTGCCAGGAACTAGGTAATCAGCAAAAGTTTACTTTTAGATCATTCTCCCTGGCTTCTCTCTCCTCCTGCTGAAGACTGGCTTCCATCTCAAAGCTTTTATCACTGAGGCAGGAGACAGCCTGGGAAGAACTCGGAGCCTGCACTCTGAGCCAGCATCTAGCATCCTGGTTGCCAGGAAACACCTTTTATCACTGAGGTAGGCCAAGGCAGGGAGAGGACGGATGTATCTCACTCACTAACTCAGCAGTCCCGAGCCTGGTCCCATAATATGGCCAGGTGTTCCAACATCACAAAAAACACTACGTTAGCAAGGAAGGAGGAAAGTCCCTGAAGTTCTAAGTAGTGTTTCCACTATCTCGGAAAGAAAGCCTAGAAACTGTGCTTTCATCCCAAGGCCTGGAATGTGGGAGTGGGTCCACAGTGCCCAAAGCAGCAACCCATAAATAACTCTGGGTAACTGCCCCAACTTTAATTAACTGCCTCCTGTCAGGTCTGTTTTACAACGAGATGAACAAATGGAGTCTACAGCAAGACAAGGATTGGGGCTAATGGACCCCACATATACCTAAGTTTGGTAGGTAGGTCCCCCTAGGAAAGCTGGCACCACATTTACCCCTCAATCAATACGTAGCTTTTCACTCCCATCCTGCCAATTATATAAGTCCTCAGAACAAAGGACTCACTCTCTAGGCTCTCTGGCCACCCAGCCTAAGGGTACCTAGCCTCTGGCCACCTGGGGGCTTGCTACCCCAGCCTTCAGGCACCCTTACTTTTGCCACCCTACTTTGGCCTGAACCTATGCCTTTCATCCGCTGTCCCCCAGCACCCAGCTAGGCCTATTCTCTTTTGTGGAAACAGATCTCTAATAAATTCCAATTGCATGCTCATAGATTTGCTGATCTGTAATTCTTTACACTCGTCAGTTAGAAGAACCATATCTCTCCCGTCAACATTACTGCTTCCTTATAAATTTAGTTTTCCTCACACCAACTCTGCTCCTAACTGCATTCACTCAGTCACTGCATCCTGTTTTGAAATCCCTGCAAGACAGAGTCCAGTTGGTTCAACATGTGTTCTGGGTCCATCCTGGCCCAGGAAGCATCTTTCTAGGTGTCAGGACTTAATTTGGTTTTAGATTCCTCATTCCTGGCTGTGGCTAGGGGCAGACATGCAACAAAGGTGGGATGCGGGGGAGTAGGAAGGAAAATAATGGAAATTTCTAGCAGAAAGAATCACTTGAGGACAAGAAAAGATACTATGACCAGGTCAAGGGTTCAACGCCTTGAGAAATCAATTTCAAAGCAGCATGTGGATCTAGATCTGGAAAGGGTCAGGCCCAGGAATACGGACTGCTGAGGCGTCCGCTTAGAGCGTGATTCCGGGTGCTGCAGAGGAGTTCCTGACACGCCTAAGGACGGAAATAGTCCACGGGGAGAGCAGTTTGCTTCGGCCAACTTTTCCACGGCCCAGCATCTACTTTCTTGTATTATCTTCCCTGGAAACATTTTCGCTGACCTCAATTATCTCAGGCCACAGGCCTTTGTGTCATGGTAGTACACAACACAGGGACAGGTCTGAAAAGATACAGCACATCCAAATTAGAATCCCCTTTCTTTGAACAACAGTAAAAAATGAAACTAAAACACACACACACACGCACACACACGCACACACACACACACCCCCCTAACCAAAGCCAAGATATTCTTATATTCATGGACATGGACAACAGTGTGGTGACTGGGAGGGGGGGAGGTCAGGAGTGGGTACAAGGGGATAAATGGCAATGGGGGAAAATACAATTAAAAAAAAAAACTAACCAAAGCCAAGATATTCTTATATTCTTTACAAAATGAGGTTGGGGCCATCGATTTTAGTTATTGTCAGGATACTAAACAAGTCACCGTTGAACTGAGTCATGGCATAGCCAAGAGGCAGCGAGGCTGGGGCAGCCAGGTGGTGTGTGTGATTGAGGAAGACCTTGGCAGGCCCGCAGGGTCTTGGGGTAGGACCGCACAGCCGACCAGACCAAAGGCCTTAGAGACCCAGAGACGAGGCTGTCCCCAGACCTTTCTGCAACACCTCTCTTCCAAGGCAAGCTCGCTTGCCATGCCCTTGTCTAAGAGATGAAAAGGCTGAGCTGCTCTGGCCGCAGTGGGAGTAGAGGGCTTAGTGTGGGCTGTTTGGCTCTCAGCTCATCCCAAGTGAGCAGTAAGGTGACTGCTGAAACCCCGAAGCTCCTCGAAGAAGCAGAATTTGAAAAACACTGGCAGAGAATAGAATCCACAGGCCACTGAGGAAAGCCCCCTGGACAGAGATTTAGGAGACCCAGATAGAGATCCGAGTGGTGATGCTCATTTTCGATAATTAACTGTGGATTAAAAACAAAATTAAGTTTTAATCCCAACTCTGGGGCATACCAGCTACGTGTTGAGTGCCTGAGATTTCTAATCCTCCTCAACATTATTTCCGTTTCACATGAGGCTACTGTGATGACCCAGTCGTAAAAAGTGTCATTCTCTCAGGCCAGTGCCCGGCATCACAGCAAGCCCCAAGGAAAGGATAGTTGTAAGTCTTCCAGCTTCTAGAACAAGTCACAGGAAGTTTGCCTGTGAAATGATAGTTAGGACAAGAATTTCTAGGGGTCTGTGAATCAGAACAGAACAAGAAATTGTAAACTTTAAATCAGAAAATCTGATCTTACTTTAATTGTTCTAATATAGGCCACATGCTCCAAAGTTCTTAATAAAGCCTTTGAACTGTACTATTCTGCCCTCTGAATTCTATATGGAAAAAAAAAAAAAACACCCTAATTGAAAAACAACGGGAATTAAGTCAATCAACCAGTCCATTCTGAGTGTGTGACCTACTTGGGATCAAGTAAAAGAAAATAGCATAAAGCAAAAGTAGTAGGAAAATGTATTGAGATATTATTTGCAGTCTCTTGTATTTTTCCCTTCAGTTCTTCCAGGAGTAGCCAGGCTCTTGCTACATTTCAGGCTTGAAAAACAAAGTTTCTTGCAGGTCCCACGTCTTTTGTGAAAACTGAAGTTGAACAATGAGATAAAACGAATGAGTCTATTTAGAGGGAGAAGCGGAGGTAGAGCAGGAGGGAGACAGGTCTTTTCTGCAACACAGAGAAAGGGATGGATAAAGGAGGGTGCATCCCACAGGCGGTGGAAGCCTCTATCTCCTCTTTCTGAGCACCCCACAAAGAACTCAGAGCGAGGCCCGACAGAGATCGTGAATGGTATACCTAGACAGACGGGAGACTAAAACCTGCACTGCCCGTTTTGAAAGAATCCCATTTCCTGTCCCCAGGTAGACACTGGTGGGTTTTGCACATTCAACATCTATTCCCCATCTCCAGTGAGACTCTTGACTCTCCATCAGGGACTTCTCCCTCCCTCAGTCCCTGTGATTCACGCAGAATGATCTACCGGTACCACTTAACCCAAACAGTGCGATGAGTCCCAACGAAGGATGTGCTGGTTGAAAGAGTGCTTTTTTTTTTTTTTTATCTGCCAGGGTAACCAGCATGTGAGGATGGGTGCCTGGAATGGCCAGCATTTCACCGTGGGGCAAGAGCCTGCTGATCATGAAACTGGCCCAGATGAAGACATAGATGAGAAAGAGAGACTCACAACATTATTTAAGCACCTTTATTGAATTGTGCCCTGAAACTGGAATCTTCCCTGGACTTTTCAATAATATGAAAAACATTCCCCATTTTTGGTTAAGGTAAGGTGGGTTGGATTTGTGTCACCTATAAAGCCTCCAAATTTAAATTGTGGTCTATGAGACTCCTAGCACTGACCAGCGTTAGACCATCTGATATGCTCAAATGTTTTGTGCCTCCTGAGACTCTAAGATCTTCACAGGACCCTGGGAAGGAACATTCTTCAATATGATAAACATTGAATTCCCACCAGTCTTGAAAATAGGAGCTCAGAAAGGGGTTATAACTTAAGGTAATAAAAATACAGTGTGTGGCTTTTCCTGTGCCCCTGAATCTGTATAGAATACTTGACACCCATTTCGGCAGCTCTTGTGTCAGTGACTTCCCTGTAGAATTGACAACGGAGTCACTGCTCAAGTCTTCAGACATCAGCCAATACAAATAGGGCCAGATGACTCTCACCTGCTCTCACCTCTGCATCATTATGCGATTAGAACAAAGAGTTGCAATGCTCAGCTCTATTTCAGGGTGACTTTAGAAGTAAACACGAGGAGTTCAGAAACTTTAATAGGCTTAGCATGCTGATGATGGGAGAGGAAGGAACATCTTTCTTCAGATGCCCGCTTATGCTATAGAATTAAACTTCCCCTCACATCATGGGAGATAAAGCTTATTTTTACTCTTTAGTAGAGTGGTACCAAGAACATACATCTTCTAGATTAAAAGATGAATTAGCAAAATAATAACAATTTAAAAAAATGCAGATTTCTTTTTTAAAATAGAGTTTAGTTATTTATTTTTAGAGAGAGGAGAATGGAGGGAGAGAGGGAGAGAAACTTTGATGTGAGAGAAAAACATGGATTGGTTGCCTCTAGTATGTGCCTGGAATGGGGACGGAGCCTACAGCCCAGGCTGGTGCCCTGACCACAAATTGAACCAGTGACCTTTCATGCTGCAGGACGACATCTGAACATCTTGAGCCACACCAGTCAGGACTGGAATGGAGATTTCCAACAAGCAGTAGATTAGAGTACTCTGTAGTTCCAATTTGTCTTCTCAGTTTCACCTTTCTCCCCAGATGAGCACATTTGGCAACCCGAAAATGGAGCGAAGAGGCGACATTAAAAGCACACCTCCAGGTCAGAGCTGACACAGCATAAATTTGGGACACTGCCTGACATTATACCATGAGAACACTAGCATTTCATGCAAAAATTGTAATCACTAGTCAAACGCAAATATTGTGGATGGATCTCTTGCCTGAAGTCTTCAGTACTTTTTTGCAGATGATAACAGATTACTTTGTTGCCCAGTTAGGAAGAGGATGAGGGAAGGAGGGTGCTGGAAGTGTGGGACGTGGCCAGAAAAGAACTGTTCTAGAGTGTAGTTGTCAAACTCATTTGTACAAAAATTTTAGTGCAGTTGACACCAAGAAAGTTAAATGAGAAACCAAGCGTAACAATGGTCAATTCTTGACAGCTGGGAGGCAAACTGAGTAACACAAGTCTGCATCTCTTCTTTGAGACTCTAGGTATAAATATATAAAACTGATAGCAGATTTAAACATCTTTTCAAACATTTAAATGGCAACCTCTTCCCCTGTTAAAAAAGATTCAAATCAGAAAGGAGAGATAGAGACTATATTTAAAAAATATGCTACGTCCAAGGCACAGTTTACTCCTACAGTGCCGGCACTTATTAATCACAGCACATTTGTGTAGTCAAGATTATTATCCCATTTCACACTTTAAGTTCACAGAGATCATATGACTTGGCAAACATCTCAAAGTTATTGGCAGGTAGAGACCGCTGCATACCCAGGATGCCTGACTTGAAACTCGTATTCCTTCCTGTTCTGGCTTATGGCCTGCTGTAGGATCGAACGTGTTTCCAGTCCTGCAATCAGGAATGCTAAGGGGTCTGCCTTGCTGGCTCTGACCATCCAAAGTTGCTGTGACCCCTTCCTTAAGTCGCAGTGATGCATGTTTCCCTGCCAGCTTACAGTCTAACAAATCCGTGGGGCAATGCTGAGGTCATGGATGGAGTGTGCCTCCAGCAGGAACTCAGAATAATTTTTCAGGTCACTTTGAGCAGTGTGGGTCATATCACCACAGGGAACATAATATAACTTGCCTAAATTGCTGACCTGAGTAGGATGCAGGACAAATACACAACAACTGAGTGCGATATTCCTTCACAGTCCTCATGTGGGCCTTAGCTTGGAGGTAAGCATTTTGCATTTCAGAGTTTAGAAAAAAAAAGATGCTGTTTCTTATTGGTCAAAGTAACAAAGGCTTCTCAAATGCCCCTCTTAATTACCTGTTTCTTATTCTGCATCCCGGACAGCGGACAGTCCGCAGGTGATGTGGTGATGCATGTGGCCTGAAATATATATTTTTTTCCCAAGCAGCTCTGGCTAAAGATTTATATCATTAATATGATAAAAAATGTTTATGGTTTCATTGAAAAGACACTTTGTATATTCTATTAAGACCGCTTTACAGTAAGTGGTATGTACTTAGTGCTAACAGCCGATGTTACAGAAAGGGTTGTATAATGTGAAGTAGCAGGAAAGGAACTGAGACTAATTGTGGTGCTTTTCTTTGCCATATCCTGTCTATAGTTCTGTGACATTCAAAGACACGCTGTGAAATTTGTCATTGCGGCCATCACTGGTGTCTGAAATGTGTTATTTTCTGTTTGACTGACATAGGACCTTTGTAGTCAGCCTCTTCCCCCTCCCCTCCCTTTCTCTTTCTCTTTCTCTTTCTCTTTCTCTTTCTCTTTCTCTTTCTCTTTCTCCTCTTTCTTCTTACATTTCAGCCTTCTTATGACTTTGATGCCTAGAGTTTTACTCTGACGGGGAGATATGGACAGGAACCATTAACTACAAAACAAGTGGACAGCCAGATAGTGAAGAGCTGAAATCAGTATAATCATAAAGGAAAATAGATGCTAAAAGGCAACATAGTAAAACAACTGAAAGTCTAATTTTTTTCCTTTGTTTTTGGCACAGATAAGTCATAAGTACATGGTGATTTTCCTTTCTGATATGGTTGATTCGGCAAAGCAGAAATAAAAGTTTCCCTCAACTCAAGAAATGGAGAGAGATACATAGGTTATTCTGTGTTTACCGACTTTAGAATACACAGGATGGCAGAACTATGACCCGAAAATGAACCCGGCAGCCTGGAGCTGTGGGCCAAATGCAAAAGGAGAAGGTATGAGAATAAACTTCAGATTTGCCACTGAGCTGCAAGGAAGCTCTTACACGGAAGGAGTTAGTTCCCTAGTTAGTTCCAAGACGGAAAAGTAGGACCAACAGCTGACTTATATGAAGAAAGATTTTTACCTGAAAATAGGAGTGACTACAAAAATTTGATAAGATGCGGTGCCTCAGCAGGAGTGAGTTCCCTTCACAGAAAACAACAAACGACAACAGCCACACAGACAGATCAGACGAGCAATCTTCAACCCTTTGCCTCTCACAGCACACATAAACAAATTACTGAAATTCGGCACCACACCGAAAAACATTTTTTGCTCATCTGACAAAAACAGGCATAATTTTGATTCATTCACACCAGATGGCTATTGTGGTGGTGGCTGTTGTCATTTTTCTATTTGACAAGCTAAGGGAAAAGAGGTCAGTGCCCCCTGACTAAATAGTTAGGTAGTGCACATTTTAAAAATGCTTGCAGCACACTGGTTGAAAATCACTGAACTAGACTGAGCTCATGAGAAAACAAGCTTTGGATGGAGTGTGGAGAAGGGATAGGAACTGAACAAGAGAAGATCTGATGCTCATCTTCAATCTTGAGATTCTGGTAAGAATTCTGTAACCCAAACTAGGGTTTCATTAAAGTTACAGAAGAAGTGTGAGAACTGGGGGGGAAAGAGAAACAATGAATTAGACAGTATTTTAAAAGTAGTATGTGATCATGAAGTAGTCTACCAGTATTGTGTACAGAAATAATCTTCTGTATTTGTATAGATATTCCATCTGTGAAATTCTAAACCAGTTGGCAGTGCTACACTGAAATAGCCAGGAGAAAGAAGCTGGCTTGCCCAGATTGAAGGTGCTGGTAATGTTCTTTCCTTGAGTTAACACCACTATCTCTATCAGCCTCCAACATCAGCATCACCGTTATCTTCCATCAGCAGCATCCCCATCATTTCCCATCATCAACATCATGGTGTTCACAGAGGGGATATTACCGCACAGTGATAGATGCAGAGTGCAGTGTTGATGAGCCAGGGAGATTCTCACACAGGTCCACATGGGGACAGTGAAGGGGCTATTATAGTGGCAATGCCGTAGTAAAGGGGAACTGTGGCTGTCTGGGTTTATGTCAGAGGGAAAATGCATAAGAAAAACATGATGAAAGCACACCTAGGATACTGTGACACGCAGCCTCCCCAGTCGGAGTAAGAGGACTTTAAGTAAGCGGGGCGTCGATCTAAATTCCACGTTTAAATAAAGATACTAATTACTCTCCTGCCCTGAGTCCAGCAGGAGAGCCCTGTCGGTCCCTGCTCTCTCTCCTCCACCTTCCGACTTATAACTAACTCGAAGCTGAGCTGAAGCATAATTGTATCTGCTGTTGTTATCCATATAGCATTTGAAATCAACTGCTCTTGATTATTAATAAAATGGAAGTTCCCTCTAATCCCCTCTAAAAGATATAACCATAAACTAAACTACTGTTTTACTTAGTAAATAAATAAATATGCTAAGTTTTTAAAGGAGAAGAATCATAGTAAAATGTATAGCCTTATACCATTTAAATAAACTGGAAAGTAAAGTGAAACAAACCCGCCCCCCCCCCCCCCGCCCCGAAATTCACATTTAAAGGAACACATAAGTAAAGAAACATATTAAGTAGCTGTCTGTGTGGTGGAATGAAGCACGAGAGCAGTGAGCAGTGAGTGAAGAGATTAAATAAATGAGAGATGGAAGGGACAGTGACAGCACGACGGTGTACAACAGCTGAGAGACATCACCACCTCATCCTTCCACATCTGAGCTAAATACCGAAGCGTCATCCCAGAGTCCCTCGCACACCAGATTGCTCAGCTTTCCCGAGGTGTTTCTGCAATTTCACACGGCCAGATTTTGTACACGCCTTTCTCTCTCATCCGGAATGCTGCTTCTCCTTTGAGTTGGAGGTATCTGAGTCATTCTTTAAGTTTCTATCCAAATGCCCATCATTCATGACAATTTTCTTGGTCCTTCCTCCATTCCGCCCACACAGAAGTAATATTCCTCCTCTAAAAACTTACCAAAGCTTTCTATGGGTTTCCCACAGAATTGATCATTTTAAAATCATGTATTAGTAACTAGCAGGTGTCTCTCATCTCCCTGAGAAGTTCATGATTTGGATTTATTTTAAATCCCTTCTGTACATAGCAAGCAGTTAGTTGGCAACCAGTCATGGGCTGAGTGACTATGAATGAATCCTGCAATTCACATGAGGTCCAGAGGCCCTAGATGGCAGGTCACCTTCTTTAGAAATCCCCTGGTTCACTGGGTTCAGTTCTCCTCCTGCTCTGGTATCTAGCGTTCTGACAACATTTTTTATTGTCTACATGAATTACAGATTGTATAATTTTTTTGTATGTGAAGGAGTTAACTAATCCTATAAATGAAGTGATTTCCTTGGCAGACATTGGAAAATTGCTTTAGAAAACAATTGCACCCAACACTTTCCTCTTACAAGCTTAAGTTCTCTATAGATTTTTCTCCCCAGGAAAAAGATAACACTGCAGGTGATGAGCCAATTCACAGGGCATGGCCTGCTCCATTACTGATGCTTTGATGACAAGCACTGGGGCAAAAAAAATCATTTATGGGATGAAGGAGGTTTCATCACCAGGCATGTGCAAGTGAACCCTGCTTCTGCCAAAACTTGCCACTGCCTGCCCTGGGATTGCAGAAGGTAGAGAAAAGACAAGTGAAGTCTGCAGAATCGACCTGGTCGCTGCAGGTCAGCTGTCCTCTAAGCTAGTGTTGTCCCCCCTCTACCCAAATCAATAAATTCTTATACTTGGTTGATTCTGAGGGTGAATGTTTCTTTTTTCTTAATTTTTTCAGGCTGCTTCATATTCTGAGACTTCAGTTCGGGTGTTATTCTCAGAGAGGCCAATGTAATTTCTACAGATGTCAAAAGTAGAATTGTGCTCTTAATTATTTCATGCTCTTCAAGGTTCTGTATGGAAACATGACTTGTGATATTTCCCATAGAGTGCTAAATGAAGGAGGAATTACCATTGCTGTAATAATTGAAGAAATTCCACTCTATCATGAAGATATTTTTCTGCAATCACCAATGACATTTTAGTGGGTAAAGTGAGACCTGCAAACTGAGTCATTTGAGTAACAGCTAGAAAGAACTATATCTTAGGTCTCTTACCCCAGCTACCAAAAACAACATTTTCCTCCTGCGTGTTTTATTTGGCCACATACAGATTCAAAAGTTACCAATTCACTGAAATCATTTCATAATCTGTTTGATCTCTCCCAGAAGGGATACTTGACTTTCCTAAATGTGACTAACTTTCAATTCAGAGCACCTGACTTTTACTACAAATATAGAAGCTTGAGGAATTCTGATTCTTTTCAGAGAGAGGGCAAACAGAGAGAGTGTGAAGCTTTCAGGCGCCCTACACATGTCTTCTCACCGCTGATCTCCGGGTCTCCCCTCCTGTCCTGTTCACATTCCGGTAAAGCTGCCTATATTTTATCCTTCCATTTTCCCATTTCTTAGTGGTTTTCAGTACACTTTTCATGAGAAATTTTCCCATTCTAGTTGCTTCCAAATAAAATTATAAAGTGTATCTTAATTCTCTGCAATCTATTCAATTCCCTTTATGTTCCACAGGTACCCTCATCACCTCTAAACAAACCCACACCATCCAGGTACAGCCACTATGGAAAACAGAATGGAGATTCCGCAAAAAAATTAAAAACAGAGCTACCATATGCTCCAGCAATTTCACTTCTGGATATTTATCCACAGACAATGGAAACACTAAAAGATAATGTGAAAAGATACATGCACCTCATGTTCATTGCAACATTACTATGAATAGCTAAAATATGGAAGCAACCGAGATGTCCATCAACAGATGAATAAATATGTGGTACATATATGTACACAATGGAATATTATTTAGCAATAAATAAGAACAAAATCTTGCCATTTGCAACAACATGGGTGGACCAAGAGGGTATACTAAGTGCAGTAAGTCAGACAGAGAGAAACACTGTATGATTTCTCTTATACATTAAATTTAAAAACACAAAATGAATGAATAAACCAAACAAAGCAGAAACAGACCCACAGATACAGAAGATAAGCTGATGGTTGCAAAGGGGAGAGGGTGGGGAGATGAGGATAAAAGGAATCACTAAATAATAATAGTAATACTAATAATACAATGAAAAAATAAAATAAAGTTGGTGCTCTATAACCTACACACAAGAAGTCGGTAACTCTTCCTTCTGTGCAGGGAAACAGATGGGCTTTTGGTGGATCTCCTTAACTACGCTGGTAGACTCTTAGACTATTCTAACAAATACAAGCATTATCTCTTAAAAACATTAATACTTAAACGTTAAAACATGGGGACTCTTAGGAGTCTATAAGGGTGACAATAGTAGGGAATGGCATTGATTATGTAATTTCTGCTACATGTTAATTAGTTAATGTGTCTTCCCTCCCAAGACATATAATCAATTAACGCAGACACAAAACATTCTTCCTT
The DNA here is from genome assembly GCA_039655065.1 of Glossophaga mutica. Taxonomy (NCBI): domain Eukaryota; kingdom Metazoa; phylum Chordata; class Mammalia; order Chiroptera; family Phyllostomidae; genus Glossophaga; species Glossophaga mutica. The sequence continues at coordinate 31,458,666 of CM077308.1, forward strand.
TAAAATGATCTTAGGTTGCAAATTACACAGAGGGAATTCTGCTCACACACTTCATACGCAGGAACAGCTCTGTCAATGAGAGTCCCAGAATAAAGCACCTAAAACTCCGAAGACCAGAGAAGATATATACACACACAAGTTCTGCATATGTTATTTATGTTAATATTATATGAGAGTTGGTGCAATACAGTTGAAAAGAGAACTATATATAGATCTTAGAAGCAGGAAGCCCTTGGTTTGAATTCCAATTTCCCTGTACTTATTAGTACTTAACCTTAGGTGATTTTCTTACAGTTTTCAGGCTTCAGGTTTCTTGATTGTAAATTGGGAATGAGGATAATATCTAAGTCGGTAGGGTGAGTGTGAGAATTAAAGGTGTTAATTTATGTAAAGTGCTTGGAACAATCTTGACACGGGTGAGGTACTCAATAAATGGCTGACATCTTTTCCACGTGTGTCTCTGCATAGAGATGATTTCCATCCTAATGGTTATCACTACAGCTGAGCTCAGGCTGCTCGCCCCTCCCCAGGTCTTGGTGGGATTCTATTCTGTTGACCTTGCCCCTGAAATTAGACAAGCTATTCCAACACCCAGGTCTGAGAGGACTTCCTACACCGTGGATGGCACTACTGGGATAGCCTATAAAGTTACCCACCAGTCTTCTCAATTTCCCATCACATTAACACAAATAATCCATATTTAAAAGTTACAATCAACTGCTTCACGGTGAATCCATTCTCAGTGGTTCCTCCCACGTCATACCATCCTCTCCATCATTTCTTGATCTTAACTTCATTAATCTATTTTATATATTTGAGAGATTCTAATCCATCTACCTTACTAGAATGTAAGTATATCTGAGAGCTAGAATAATTCTTATTGTGTTTGCAAAGCCAGCCATCTCTTGGTAACTAAGTGCTTTGTGAATATTAGGCACACAATTATACTTAAAAGTGTATCGACTTTTTAAAATCAATGTATTTGGAGAACCACAAAGCTCTGCTACTGTTTAAGTAACTCACCCAACACAAAATTTATTTAGCTTTATTATTTTCTATTCAGCATTAAATGTTTGCAGTTTAACTCCTATTTTTTTCATTGAGCAGAGTGTATTCAATTGTAATTATCCTTACCAAATTTAATTTTGCTCTTCTGTGCTCAGAGCTATCAAAGCTCTTGACCCCCAGGTTTTTCTATATTATTTCTCAGTTCTCACTGGTGTTTGTAACTTCCACTAAGGACCATCGGTAGGCTTAATTAACTTGTTGAATCCTCCTTATTTCAGATCATTAATGAAGGTGTTAAATAAGACTGAACCCAGAGCTCCTCTCTGTGGCATCGAGATGGCCCTCCCACTGCCATTATGCACTGCATTTTCCTCTACCAGTTCTTCTTACTTATCTTCCCTTGATCATTTCCCCAGCCATGTAAAGGCTCACTTCCAAATCATTTGAAATAGTATTTTAAATGAAATTTCATGTAAAATCGCTCTTGATTTAAAAAAAAACCCAACAACTATTCTTAGGACTGAGAATGTAAAGGAATAATTCAGACATTTAACATCTAAATAATGCTCTATTGGGCTTTGAAATCTGAAAGATACTCTACTTGCAAGGGGTAAATATCTATTTTTTTCAAAAATCTCTTCTAAAAATTTTCGTAAAGAGTAATTGTCATGGGATAGTTACAAAATAAAATTGTATCCCTACTCTGAATCTTCTTTCTTAAAAATAAATATATTTTACATACTCTAATTCATAGTCACTTATATTATTGAATATGCATTTCCATGTTGTCCAGGGATCCTTGTAACTTTTTCACTTATGGGTCAGAAAAAAAAATTTGCACCAAGGGGCTAACTTTCATTTAAAGACACTGGACTAAATATTTACATTTGCCTCTACTTTCTTCACTAAGTGCTAATAGAATAATGTTAAAGAAAATTATAAAGGTCTTAAACCCTCACAGAAAAAGCACATTAGAGAGGAGACAAGGGCAACATAATTTTGGAAATGTGAAAAGAGATGGATGAGTGTTAACTCACTCAGAAGACATGGGGAAAAACGACTCATTGCCAGTAGTGAAAAAGACAAGAAGCAACGTGATTTACACCGCAGAACACAGGAATTGGTGGCTCCAGTTGTCTCTGGAGCTGTGGGGAACAGTGAGGCTAAGAGAACAAAATCAATCGGAAATTAGCTAAAGAAGCAGTTGAGAGTCCTCAGAGCTACCGTCCCGCCCAGCCAGTTATCCGCCCTCTCCTGTCTCTGCAAAGGCTCCAGGCTGACTCCCAGTGGAGGGAACCATTACAAACCAAAAGACAGTTGAAAGTCTAGATACCACACCGAACACGAGAAATTAGGTGAAATGTACATTCTGAATGTTGAAAACTCTTGCCTGATCCTCCCCACCTAGCTCTCAGAATGCCAGCAAACAAGTTTCATTCTTATAGAAATTTAATTAATTCCTTCCATTAGATTAGAAGAATCTTCTCTCCAACAACTGAATAGCTCAAAAGATTAAACCTAAAATCACTTATATCAACATCCCACATTGGTAAACTAGATTTTTTATCAACTTTTTGACAGCTTACTCATTAATGTGAACAGATAGCCAAGGCTATTGGCATGTTAGACAAAAGGCAAAAACAGAAACAAAGTAGCAGAAAAAATCGACTTATACAAATCAAACTCTATTAAGCAATAAGACAACTTAAAAATGTTCTTGCTATTGTATATGCAGGAACATCAAAAAAGATATACTATCTACAAGAACTGCAAACCATAAAAACGTAGCATTCAGAAAATGACAATAAAATGGAATATCAGAAATGAATAACAAATCTTAGGAAAATAAAGTTGGTAAAATATCTCTTTTAAGTACCTCCAAGGACAAAAAATAAAAAGATAAAAATTGGGGCAGAAGTAATAAAACAATTAAAAGACCAATCTAAAAATCAGTCAACAAAATAATAAGAAATAAAGAACAAAAAAATGCAGGGTAGTAAATTATCCAATGATTTTATTTAAATCCCAAAAATGAAACCAGGAATTTCCAAATTAAAAGGCTCTTCAATGTGCCCAGAACATTGGTGTAATACACAGACCCTCACAAAGGTACTTCATCAATAACTCTTATAATACTAAGGTTTAAAAAGGAGACACAATTTTCCAGAAAGAGTAAAGTAGGTGTCTTACAAATAATCAAGAATAAAATGGAACTACATTTCTCAAAATTTACATTAGAAAAAAATGACAATAGTTATTCCTACAATATTCTGATGAATAATCCCGCTTAGCATACAATTTTATAACCATCCAAATTATCAAGTAAATACACACGATGTGTAAAAACTTCTTCAGACGTGCAATATTTGAACAATGGATCATCTACGCACTCTTTCTGAAGAAGCTAATTGAATATCTATTCTGTAAAAAGAAGGGAGTAATCCAAAAAAGGAGAAATAAGCAATACTCAGAAAATAGGGAGACTGAACAAAAAGATAAAATGAGCAACAATAACAAAATGAGAAAATCATTAAATCCCGGACAGCAAGTTTTGTGTAACAGAAATAATAATAGCTAAGCCCATAGCTCACTTAAGAGAGTTAAACACATATATTGGCTATGCTACAGAGGTGAGTGGTAGGAAGAAAGTGGATAAAAAACAGGCACACAACTAAATGCAATACATTGTATGAAAGAGAAAACCAGGGTGATATGGAACACAGGGGAGGGGGCTTAACCTTATTAAGGAGTCTGAAAATATTCCTGAGGGAAAACCTAAGATCTGGGTGAGGGAACAAGGGAAGACGGGGTCCTGGGGGTGGCGTGAGAAGGAAAGTAGAGAACGAGAAGCTGAAGAGTTCCCTACAGAGCAAATACCCCAGGCAGCAGCCTGAGCAGGACAACTGCCGCTCTGGGTAAACCTGACAAAGTTCAGTGCATGAGGAGCACTGATTGCAACTGTGTGGGGAACAGGTCATCAATAACCGTTTCAGCTGGAGTTTATTCCAAGGGCACGGGGAACCGTTAAGGTTTTCCAGCAGGAAAGTAATATGATTTTTAGGTATTATATTGGCTGCAATGCAGGATGAACATTTTTTGTGAGGGAGGAACAGGACTTGCAGTCTGGAGACTGGCCTTCTGTTGCCATTCCAGGTGAACACCAATGGACAGTGGTGTAGACAGACTGTGGTGATTGATTAGAACGGAAAGTGAGGGAGAAGGAAAAATCAAGGGTAACTCTGACTACATAGGATCCTAAACCACCAGGGATGAAGTGTTTGATTGACAGCAATAATCTACTCATGCTTCCCAAGACATATGATGATGGCAGTATTGTTCGGAACTGACACAAAAACTAAAAGAGATTTCCTATTAAATCATCTATTTATTCAACTTTTGGGCATCCTCCCTGAGCCAGTGGCGACAATACAAAGTCACCTTGCCCTCAGGGAGTTTACATTATGGGCAGGCAGTCAGATCACACACACACACACAAAGCATTATTGCCTTTACCGAAGGGTAACTGCTCTGAAGACAATGGCAGTGTCAAGGAGGAGGCAGAGATGTGTTCGGTTCAAGGTGAGGCTCTCTCCCAGGAGATCACACTTGAACAGAAACCTAAATGACAGGAAGGAGCTGACCCTGACAATCCTAAGCAAACTCAGCAGTAAGTGAAACATGACTGGCAAGTTCTAGGAAAATCATGGAGACAGGAAGGGAAGGCCTACAAGACAGGCAGCACAGGAATGCCCACGGTAGAGAAGTAATAGGAAAGGGGGCCCAGAGCATGTAGAGTTTTGCAGGCCATTGCAATGGCTTTAACTTTTGCTGAGTGACAGTAGGAAGCACGGAGAATTTGAAGCAGAAGAGTAGCTGGGTCTAACTTCTTTTTGTAAACAATGCCCCTTTGATGTGTTGAAAAAGACTGTAGTTATACAGCAGTGGAGGAGAGATGAGTTAGGAGGTTTTCACATCAATCTGGATCACAGATGAGAATGTCACGTGCAAGAGCGGTCGTGGTAACGATCACATGAAGTGTGGATTCTAGGCACATATAAAATATATATTTTATTCTCACCCAAAGACATGCCTATTGATTTTAGAGAGAGGGAGGGATGGAAAGAGGGAGAGAGAGACATAGAAAGACAGAGAGAGACAGACAGACAGACAAGATATGAGACAGAAACATCGATCAGTTCCCACCCAGACTGGGCACTGAACCCATAACCCACATACGTGCCCTGACTGGGAATTGAACAGTTATGGAGAAATGAAATGATCCAAATGCAGGGAGTTGGTGAAGCACTACGCTTTATTACACGCGTGGTCCCAGAGGAGGCAGTCTCCAAATTCTGGGCGCCGATCTCGGGCAAAACTCTCCTTTTAAGCATTATTACTTCCTGGCTTCCGCGGCAGATGTGGTTGTAAATTTTAACTCCCTTGCCCCCTCTGATTTATTCCTTCCTCTGATTTATTCCTTCCCCTAATCAGGGGCTGTATTCTGATTTATCCCTTCCCCTAATCAGGGGCTGTATTCTGATTTATTCCTTCCCCTAATTAGGGGCTCTATTCTGATCTGTTTTTTTTCTACATCAGAACCTGTGACTTTTTAGTTTACAGGATAACACTCCAACCAACTGAGCCACACCAGCCAAGGCTAGATATATTTTAAAGGCACGGCAAGGATTTGGATGTGCAGTGCAAAAGAAAGGAGAAGTCAAGGATGATTTCAAGATCCTGATCCAGAAAATGTGAAAGGCAGATTTTGTTATCAACTGGAATGAGGAAGACCATAGGAGGAGCAATGTGAGAGAAAGAAGACCAAGAGCATTCTAGTTTATCGGAGACCTTCAATCACCAATCTTTCTATTATTTTAAATTAATATCACATATTTGTAATCAACACATAAGTCTGTTATGCGTGTTTGAGGCAGAGAGAACATTACAAACAAAAACTCAGAGATTTGAAAAATTAAGGTGAATTACACTGAACAGAAGTAGTTTAGAATGGGTAGGAATTTTAGATGTACGGGAAGGAAAAGTAGGAGATAAAGCTGCAGGGGCAGGCAGAGACCAATCACAGGATTGGTCTCTTATATACACTGTTCTCCATGGGATTTGGACTTAATCTTATAAGCACTGCAAAAATACTGAAAGGTTTTCTTAGCAAAATATTTTTATTAAAATCATTTTCCAGAATCTCCCCTCATGGACCCAATCTACTAAGTTTAAATTCCAGTCACCCACAGATAACTTGAAGGTCCCCTTAAATTAGAGAATGCTCTAAAACCACAGTGGCCCACCAAGCCACTGCCAAAGCGAATGCCTAGATCTTGGTGTTTGATTCATCATATTTTGGACCCAAGTGAGTATTTTCAGGCCACTACCTTTTCTAATCAGTGGATCTTGTTAGGAGAGAATGATGCAAATCTTAAGAGTTATAGTCCTTCTCCTTCAGTCTACCGACTTCAATTAGTCTTTTTCCACGTGGTTAACAGGGCAGTACTTATTCTTGGATACAAAGAATTCATGGATACCAGTTACCAGGGAAAACGTTGCCATTTCTGGGCTCCACCTGTTCATATTTCCACAGAAATGTGGACTTCCTTTCTGTTTAGCCATCCTGCTTCAAATTAGAGTGATGTCTGCATTCCCCAGGGCATAAAATTAAAAATGAGTGTATGAACCAAACTCCTGATTTTCACAGTCCAATAGAATGAGCTTGCCTGATGGGAAGTGAGAACTTCTTGTCATCTAAACAGTGAGAAATTATTTTCTGCTTTACTAACTAGGCAAGGTAATCCCTAATAGTTCTCATTTGTCTGATGGGAATGCCAACCTATTATAAAGATTGGCTCCCTTTGTTTTGCTTTCTAGAAAGGCCTACTGACAAACCCCCTAAAAATACACAACATTTCTCTATTACTCTTCTTAATGGCATTCTTCTTAATAGCATTTCTTGCCTCCAGCCTCAATATGATATACTTGAACTTAGGTGCCTTTTAAAGGAGATTTAAATTGGAGTTATTATAGCTTGTGATCTATAAAATGAAAAGAGTAGACCATGTGAAATTCAAGGTCCCTATCCGTACTCATTCGTTTATTCATTTATCATATATTTATTGGTAATATCCTACTATCAAATGGAATAGGATATTAAAGGTGGCCTGTCCCCATGTCAGAGTTTTGGTAGATAACAATATGTTAAGGACTCCCATACTCCAAAGCTGGGTGCTAGACTGCCTTTACAACACTTCATATTCAGTTGTGCTTACATGAACCACTAACCATTAACCACCTTCCAGATCTGTGTACGAAGCCCTAGAAATTCAGCAAGAGATGTCAATGAGGCCAAAAGTGGTGACTTCATTAAAGAAAGCTGTTTGGCATGCGGCCAACTCCAGGTCACCTTTTATTAGAAAGGAGAGGGAAGAAGTTCCTCTGTAAACACAATCCAAGGTAATAAACATCGCGCACACCTAAAAATGCCCCCTGGGCATGTGGGACACAGCAACTAGTATCTGACTCATCCCTTTGCAGTGTGAAGGTCAGTGCATAGGTCCTGAGCTGCCTCAGTCACACCACAGAGCAAAAATAAAAAGCCCGTATTAAGAGAGGCCTGTATTTGGGTGGATTGTGGTGGGGGTCCCACAAAAGAGCAGCTCCCTAATCATATGTAAATCTTCCAGGACAAATGAGCCACAACAGAGAAGTAGACCTGCACAGGCTCAGAGCTACAGAAGGATGAAGGCATTGTCCAGGTCAAGCCCTGGGGGATCAAAGACCCTCAACAAAGCACCTCACAAAGGAAGAAGCAGCAAGGGCACACCTCCCATCCAGAGGGCCTCCGTGTGAGAAGGTCAGTCCCATGGAACCTGATTCTCTTCCCGTAACAGTCTCTCATCCTGGGTAAGATTCATGGTACCTGTAAATTTTAAAATATGATATTGAAAGAAAAAAAAACAAAGGAAAACTGTCCACGGCTCCTGCTTACGTAGACGTTTCAGACTGTGGCAGGCTAATGAGTGGGGAGGCAAAAGTTTTTATGTCCTGCATTTTGCTGTGTATAATGAGCACGTTTTTGCCATATTTTTGAGGGAAAAAAATAAGGATGTGCATTATCCATGGGTAGTACTAATTCTGTACCTATATGAATGTTTTCAATTCTTTTATTTATGCGTATGCATTAAAAGTATAACTATAGAAAGCAATAAGGATAGACATATGCAAAATACCCTGTAATATGCTAATTGGTTTTGTTTCTAAATATTAATAAATAATTGAATTAAAAAAATAAAAGCATTTTCCTTCCTGAAAGTTTGGGCCAAAAATGCTAGCTTTAATACCATATTGAATTAATAACTGAAATGATACTATTTTTGGTCATGAAAGGTCTCAAGCCGCACAAGGACCTGATAAGTCAGAGTGAGAGCAAAACCCTCCCAGTGCCCCTTTCTGCGCAGTGCGTGTGCGTCTGTGCGTGTAAGTTAGAACCCTATCAAATGTGCCGGTTCTACTTGGTGATGTGCAGTGCTTGCAGAGTGCTCACCCCACACCAGGAAATATTTAAAAATTTTCTAATGAGGCAGTATGGTTTTGGTTCTAATTTTTTATTTTTATTTATTTTGTTTATTTATTTAATCTTTATTGTCTTTTTTCTCCATTACTATGTAGTCCCCTTATACCTTCCTTCCCCCAGCAACCACCACACTGTTGTCCATGTCCATGAGTCCTTTTTCCCTTTTGCTCAATCCCTCTACCCCCTAACCTCTGTCGTCCTGCTCTCCATCTATGAGTCTGTCCCCATTTTCCTTGTTAGATCAGTTTGTCCATTAGATTCCACATAGGAGTGAAATCATATGGTATTTGACTCCATTGTCTGACTGGCTTATTCCACTTAATGTAATGTTCTCCATGTCCATCCATACTGTCACAAATGGCAAAATTTTCTTCTTCGTTATGGCTAAGTAGTATTCCATTGTGTAAAGTCCCATAGTTGTTTTATCCACTCATCTACTGATGGACATTTGGGTTGCTTCCATATCTTGGTGATTGTAAACAATGCTGCAATGAATATAGGGGTGCTTATGTTCTTTTGAATTCGTGTTTTATGTATCTTTGGATATATTCTCAGAAGTGGGACTGCTGGGTCAAAAAGCAGATCCATTTATAATTTTTTGAGTCATCTCTATACTGCTTTCCACAGTAGCTGCACCAGTCTGCATTCCCACCAACAGTACAAAAGGTTTCCCCTTTCTCCACATCCTTTTCAGCACTTGTTGTTTGTTGATTTATTGATAATAGCCATTCTGACAGGTGTGAGATGGTATCTCAGTGTGGTTTTAATTTGCCTCTCTCTGATAATTAGTGATGTTGAGAATCTTTTCATGTCTATTGGCCATCCATGTATCCTCTTTGGAGAAGTGTCTATTCAAGTCCTTTCTCCATTTTTTAATTGGGTTGTTGGATTTTGGTGTTGAGTTTTGTTAAATTCTTTAAACTTTTGGATATAAACCCCTTATGAGATGTATCAGCAAATATGTTCTCCCATTCTGTGGGTTGTCTTTTTATTTTGTTGCTGTTTTCCTTTGCTGTGCAACAGCTTTTCAGGTTGATGTAGTCCCATTTGTTTATGTTTTTCTTTTGTTCCCCTTCCTGGGGAGATATATCTGATAAAATACTGCTCTGAGCAATGTCCAAGATTTTGCTGCCTATGTTTTCTTCTACAGTTTTTATGATTTCAGGTCTAACATTTAAGTCTTTGATCCATTTTGAATTTATTCTTGTGTGTGGTGTAAGAGGTGGTCTGGTTTCATGTTTTTGCACGTATTTGTCCAACTTTCCCAATACAATTTATTGTAAACTATCTTTAGCCCATTGCATGTACTTTCTTCCTCTGTTGAATATTAATGGACTGCAATAGTGTGGGTTTATTTCTAGGCTCTCTGTTCCGTTCCTTTGATCTATATGTCTGTTTTTATGCCAGTACCATACTGTTTTGTTTACTATGGCCTGGAGAAAACTATGCTAAATGAAATAAGCCATACAGAGACAAATACCACATGATTTTACTCCTATGTGGAATTTAATGAACAAACTGAACTAACAAGCAAAATAGAGACAAACTCATAGATAGAGAGCAGGCTGGCAGCACTTGAGGGTGGGAGGGGAGTGGGGCAGGGCTGAACAAGAAGCGAAAAGGACTCATGGACAGGATGGACAACAGTGTGGGGATTGCGGAGGGGAGAGGAGTATAAGGGGTCTAGCTGGTAATGAAAAACTACAATAAAAATATATTAAAAACCAGCAAAAAACCCCAGAATGTTTGTGTTAAGTGAATTTGAGGAATCGCTAACGGGTAAGTAAACACCTGCAGAAGGACAAGCGGGGTGGGATTCACAGCGAGGCCTTGGGTCTGCCTGTGGACAAAGCTGCCTCTGCTCTCAGCAAGACAGAGAGAACTCAGGGTTAAGTCTTCAATTTCAGCTCCAAGAAACAGGAAATTAAACAATAGCCAAAAAAAAATCCTTCCCAAGGGCCATACCTAAGCTATGCATGCCACCATTACGGGTGCTGAATTAACTCACTTTTTCCCTAAAGCAAAAGTCTGGTGCCTAAACAAATAGGTATTATTAGCTTGACAGGAAATTACATAAATGTTTACAGGAACAGAGAGAATATCAATTAGTAAAGAAGTCATGAATAGAAACAGTTGACATTTGAATGGTGTAGTGAGAGGCCATTAAAAGCTGGTAAAAGGAACAGGGAGGCTTCGGTAGCAGAAAATGGATGTGTAAGGCATGATGGCTCCACCGTTTACCTGAGGAGTGTCTTTGGGAAAGTAGCCTATTATTCAACTCTCAATTTTATCACCCAGTAAATTGAGAATAGATTCAACAATAGAAATCATGTCTAAACACCTAGTGTTTGCTACGCACTCTACCAGGTGATTTAAGAAAAAAGAGTTTTTAAAATGTATTGGTGGGGGAGAGAGAGACAGACAGGGAGGGTGTATCATCAGTTTGTTCTATTCATTTATACATTCATTGGTTGATTTCTGTATGTGCCCTGAAGGGGGATCAAACCCACAACCTTGGGGTATCAGGACAACGCTCTAATCAACTGAGCTATTTGGCCAGGGCTCTACCAAGTGATTTAAAGAGACTATCATTTAATTTCACTACAATATTATGATGTAGGTAATACTGATATCCCCTTTTCAGTGGCAAACTGAAGCCCAGAACCATTACATATATCTGATCCACTATCCTAGATTCTAGTAAATAGTGGAACCCCAACTTAATCTGAGCTAGCATGGCTTCAGAGATTGTGCTCTTAACCCCTACTTTTTTCCCTCTCTTCCTGCCTTAGACATGATAAAGATGATGAAAGGAAGATATAAAACAATGTACATAATCATGTAGAAAATTATGGCTCATTACTCACAGGAGAGCATAATTTATTTGGCTTCCCACGTAATCCGTTAGGGTTCATTTGCCCTGTACACACATAATGTAACTAAGAGGCATGCGGTAGTGCAAGGTGTATGAAGTTTGGATTCAGTCACACATGGGTTAGAACCCCAATCCCACTAATGACTGGCTATATAGCACTTACACATGTCCTCATATGTTTGATGGTTGCCAGATGAAGGGGGGTTGGGGAGATAGGTGAAAAAGATAAAGGGATTAAAAGGTACAAATTGCCAGTTATAAAAATAGTCATGGGGATGTAAAGAACAGCACAGAGAATTTAAATAATAATATTGTAAAAACCGAGTGGTGTCAGATGTGTACTAGACCACTGAGGTGATCACTTTATGTTATATAAATGCCTAATCGCTATGCTGCACATCTGAAACTAATATAATATGGTATGCCAAGTGCAACAGAGACATTTAAAAATAATTTTTAAAAAGCAACACGGTTTTTAAGCAGTTCCAAGCAGCTCTGAGACTTAAGTGGCAACTCTAATTCAGAGCCATAGGCACATGTATTGGATTTTTAGGTCAATTTCTCCATCACAGCTTAATGAAGAAAGTTGAGTGGGTGGAATTGAGGAGAGGAAGGGGATCCTGAACAAGGTACTGTAGGGTTGGCAGCAAAACTCAAGGCTGAGCTCCTCTCATGCTCTAGTGCAATGCCCCTCTGCTGCCACTCTATACTTCCGCAAAGATCCAGTGCAGGGAACAGCTCCTCAAGCAAATTCACACTCCAATAACTTTATTTTTTTATTATTTTTTTATTTTTTAAAAGATTTTATTTATTTATCTTTAGAAGGGAAGGGAAGGAGAGAGGGAGAAAGGAAGAGGGAGAAAGGGAGAGGGAGAAAGGGAGAGGGAGAGAGGAAGAGGGAGAGAAATATCAATATATGGTTGCCTCTAGTGCATCCCCTGCTGGGAATTGGCCTGCAACCCAGGCATGTGCCCTGACTGGGAATCGAACCGCGATTCTTTGGTTCACTGGCCCGCGCTCAATCCACTGAGCTACACCAGCCAGGGCCCAATAACTTTAATAAAAATGTAAAAGAGCATCTGTGCGCATTCTTTTTTGGTGGCTTCAAATGGATGAACAACTCGGACCTCAAATCCTCATATTTTCCTTTGTAAATGATGCCACAAAAGCACTGCTTACTCTTTTCTGGGCATCTGTAACTGCACCACAACAACACAGTGTTAAAAATGGAAGCTGCCACTTTTGTGTGCCAGACAACCAGAAAGTTCTTGTTGAGAAAATGTAAATGAATGTCCAGAATGCTAAGACGCTGAAGATGCATATTTGTACTCCTTCCCTTTCCAGATGCCTTCTCCTACAGTGCTGCAATAGCTGGGGAGGAAACAGAAGAAATATTCACTTTTCCAGGAAGAGAATGGAGTTATTATCTACCTCCTTAAACACTCTTACAAATTTTCCCTGAAACAGGGATGGGCAGAGCGACTGAAATCAGACGAACACCAGTAGAAATCCTTCAAAATGAGGGCAAGATTTAAAATGTGGAAGAATACAGAAGCCTTTGTTTCTGACCATTCTTTGGACCTGGTGGATGGATAATAGGCTCAGGACAAACTATTACATTCTGTCTACATCTCTGCAAGTCCGTGGAGGCACAGAGAAAAAAAAATACAGAAAAATTTATTTAGCAAACTGTCATTTCCCTTCAGGAAAGGTTATAAGATTCTCTGGAACCTGGAAAAAGGAAGTCCTTTTCATGACTTTTATGTTCTCTTAACTTTAAGCTTTAAAAGCCACTTTTTATTATGAACAATTTATTGTAGAAAGTTTAGAAAATTCACGTAATCAGCCCTGGCTGGTGTGGCTCAGTGGATTGAACACGGGCTGTGAACCAGGGAGTCGCTGGTTCTATTCCCAGCCAGGGCACATGCCTGGGTTGCGGGCCAGGTTCCCAGTGGGGGCCACATGAGAGGCAACCACACATTAATGTTTCTCTCCCTCTCTTTCTCCCTCCTTTCCTCTATCTCTAAAAATAAATAAATAAAATCTTTTAAAAAAAGGAAAGAAAATTCACGTAATAGATAACTACTGGAGATTACATTGTAAATGGATAATGCTGCTAAACTTTGTTGTTATAATTGATTTCCAGAATATTCTTGATCAGATATTTAATATACTTTAGAAATGCTTGGAGACTCTGAGAGTTTCAGGGGTTATGTGAGTTTATTGAATGATATTTACAATAAATGAACCCATTTCAGAAGCAAATATGGGAAATGTCAAGGTCTGTTATTTTTATGACATCAGCTTGTACTTTACTAATTGTTTTACACTACACTATCGGTCTAGCTGATAGCTAGACTGCTTTTGTCCAGCTCTCCCTGTCTCATTCACAAGGCACTGGTTATGGGTCCCTCATGTCTACACAAATGCATTTACACAGTTTAAAATGCATGTACAGTAAACCTTTCTGTCTTGTCTACACCCTCACAAACAGCCATCTTGATTTATTTGCAGTTGACACTCCTACTAAAAACAACTAATTGAGAAGTCTTGTCATGAAGAAAAACAGTTTATCTATTTATTTATTTTTATTGTTGTTCAAGTACAGTTATCTCCATTTTTACCCCACCACAGCTCCCCACTCAACCTATCCCCACCCTCAAACCTGCACCCCTTTTGGCTTTGTCCATGTGTCCTTCCTACATAGTCCTTGATGGACATTCCCCTATTTTCCCTCATTATCCCTCCTCACCCTCCCCTCTGGTTACTGTCAGTTTGTTCTTTATTTTGATGTTTCTGGTTATATTTTGCTTGCTTGTTTGTTTTATTGATTAGGTTACACTTACAGGTGACATCACATGGTATTTATCTTTTTGCCAATGATACCTTGGACAAGGGTTTGATCTCCAAAATATATAAAGAACTCACATGACTCCATTCCAGGAAGACAAACAATCCAATTAAAAAAATGGTCAAAGGACCTGAACAGACACTTCTCCAAGGAGGATATACAGAGGGCCCAGAGACATACGAAAGGATGCTCAGCATCACTAGCCATCAGAGAGATGTAAATGAAAAGAAAAGCACTTTAGAGCAAATAAGATTATCATCTTACTACATACATTGAAAACTTTCCTCTGAAAAAAAGAATTAAGGATTTTTTCTTCCTTCAGGAGAATACAAGGGTTAGAGTCACATGGTCCTTGGGTGGGCTTGGAACATCCACAAGTTCACTCCATGAACAGGAGAGAGTGGACATAGAACAGGCCCAGATTCTCCATCAGTCTGGTCCCTGGGACCATAAGAAGATGTACCCCATACAGCATGTGATGGATAGCAGCCAATTCCTAGCTCATGAATGGTCATGAATTTTCTAAATACAACGATAACCCTAAGCACTTCTTCTAAAAATGTCAGAGATGCATTAAAAATGCTTTTTTGTCTACCAAAACTGGTTTGTCATCAAATAATACTGACACACATTTACCTAACACATATATGTCTGTACACACACACACACACACACATACACACACACACACACACACATTTTAAGACTTTAAAATGCAACATCTAGGCCTGGCATTGTCAATATGGTGATTTTGCCTCTCAGAAGGCATCTGACAATGTCGGGAGACAGTTTTGGTTGTCATGACTGGGGTCGGAATACTAATGGTATTTAGTGTGTAGAGTCCAATGACGCTGCTAAGCATCCCACAATGTATGGGACAGCTCTCCGCAATGAAGAATTTTCTCTTCTGAAATGTCAAAAGTGTCAGGGTTAAGAAACTCCCAACTGGACATAGTTTAACACTTTATATTTATTTCTTAATGACTTTATTTTTTGAATATTTCATTTATTTATTTTTAGAGAGCGGGGAGGTAAGGAGAAACGGAGAGAAACATCAACGTTTGGTTGCCTCTCGCATGCCCTCTACTGGGGACCTGGCTTACAACCCAGGCATGTGCCCTGACTGGGAATCAAACCAGTGACCCTTTGGTTTGCAGGCCTGCACTCAATCGACTCAGCCAAACCAGCCAGGGTAACACTTTATATTTAATCTTTACTTATTGTCACTTGCAAATTTGCTTACTGCCAAGTATAATACAGTGTGACTCACTTCTCAGAGGATGATGTTCTGCTGTTTTATGGTAGGTAACATATTTTTGGATGTAGTGCAGCTCCTTGGTTTTAGGTTTGAAAAGTCTCTAGAAGACTTGGTGTTACCCTTGGCTATGTTATGTCAGCATGGCATGATATCCTTTCAGTTCTCTCAGGTTAAGAAGAGCACATTTAGCAATAGCCCTTTTCTATCCTAAGAGTAGAAAACCTACATTTCTTACTGATTCCTTACTCATCTCTCTCTTCATACATCTTGATGTTAAATGCGAAACCATATACCAGAGCCAAGGGCACAGAGGAAGAACAAAGGGTAAGGAGAACCAACATGATATATTGTTCAGAAACCAAGAGTTAAAAAATGTTTGCTTATTTTGAGTGGGGTTACAAGAAGTTTAAGTTTACTAAGACTTCTCAATATAAAATAAATGCAGTGTTGTTCCAAACTTTGTGTTACATACCCAACACAAGTGGGACTTCTGACTCTAGGTAGGCTGTTTCTTTAACAAGTGATTTCAATAATTTAACTAATGGTACTTGAAATCTGAAAGGCTAAGGATCACAAGCAATGGATAAAACCAGTAACTAGGAGGACCAAGGAAAACACTGTGAAGACTAAATATAAGCAGATTCTGTATAGCTCAAAGGGGACCATTTATTTAGCCCTGAAACTAAAACGAAGCAAATCAGAGATTTAGGGTGATCATGCCATAGACAATTACAAGACATTTGTATTTTCCCTTTGCACCCTCATCCTCAAGGCATCTAGCATCACTATTTGATGGCAAATAAAATAACTTCGTGTTTATTGCTAATTATCGACATCACAAAGTAATTCAGACAAGATGTTGAAAGGCTTTTCAGTATTTCTCCTACAATGCTTCTCAATCCCTTCACACAATGAATTGGAAAATATGGACTTTATCCTATCTATAAAAAATTTCACAGGATTAGAATATTGGCCAATATTAAATGGAATGATTTTGCTACTGATGGGAGATAGCATCATATACAAAGAAACTTGTTTTATTTTATTTAATTTTTACTGTATAATAACTGTGCAAGAATTCAGGAATATGCTACATTCAATCTTAACTTTAACTTTTATACAGGAACCCATGCCCTGCCTATCTCTATTTTACTTTTGCCTCTGGTCTTGACTTTCTCCTTTATCTCTACTTTTCTTGTTCAAGATTATGGACCAGAATGTAAGCACTAATTCAACCAATCACTTAGAGAAAATGATATAAGTAAATCAACAAGCCATAAAAACCCATAATTAATTTTTCTTTGGCCCAGTTCTAAAGTCAATGTTCTACTATAATTCTTTATAATGTAAAAGGAATAAGAACATTAGAATAGATGGTCTGGTTAAATATCACAATAATATAATAATAACTGGTATATAACAAGCCATCGGAGGTGCTTGGTGAAAGTGTGGATTCATGAACCTTCCGCCAAATGTTCTGGTTTACCAGGCCTGGGGGGATCTCCCAGGAATCTGGATTTCAACAGGAAGTCCATGTATTACCTTGAAAAATTTGCAAGGCTTTATAACGCAGACTTTGTGGATGTAACTTGAATTTTATTCTCAGTTCTGATGTTCACCATAGCGCTGCAGAAGTTACTGAACTTAGCTAAACTTTATTTTGCCATCTATAAAGTAGAAGTAATAGTATTTATCTTTTTAACATATTCTCTTTTTGTTTTGTTTTTTTAGTATTTTTAAAATTTATTTACTTTTAGAGAGAGGAGATGGGGGGAGAAAGAGAGGGAGAAAAACAGCAATGTGTGAGAGATACACTATCAGTTGCTTCTCACACGCCCCCAACTGGGGACCTGGCCCGCAATCCTAGCATTTGCCCTGACCTAGAATCGAACTGAGGACCCTTCAGCTTGCAGGCTGGCATCCAATCCACTGAGCCACACTTGCCAGGGTTTTAATTTATTCTTAATATTAAAATATGCATTTAAAAGACTTGACACATAATTAGTACATAACGAATGGTTTAACGTTACTGGTAGTAGCAGTTATCGTCAACATTATTATCATCACCATTCTGTCCCCATGAATTCCTGCACATTCATTTCAGGGACACACAGCAGTGCCAGAGGAAATAATAAGAAACCTTTAGAAAACCTAATTAAACTCAAATGCACTGCAACACTAAGTTACCATTAAGCTTCTTTGCTTTTGGCTAGAATTCTCCAGCTCCATGTGGTAATTCTCACGCTTCTCAGAGGCAGTACTTGGCTCTTTCATATGTCTTTTTTGAGGACAAACCAATGAATTTTATTTAATAAATGTAATTTGATTCATTGATGATTTCACAAGATATGGAAACAGTGCACATATTGTTTGTTCATTTCCTTGTTGAATAATTTACATAGTTAAATGCTGACATGTTTATGAAAGGATTGGGTGCCTTATAAATAAATATCCAGGCAGTGCAATGTAATATGTAGAACAAATTGGGGTACAATAAATAGGATCATTAAATAATATGTATTATCTAAATTCAGAAACCTTTAAATATGAAGGAAACCAGAGTTTTGCTTAGATATTTGGCATTAAAGACTTCCTCTCCCTCACTAAATAATAGGAATAATGACTACATCATCATATATCCATAATTTTATGTTGTACTATGAGCAGTATCAAGGGTGATATCGCAGACTCAGAAAAACATAATACATAATAATATTCAATTTTACACAGCAAAACCCCCTTGATTACAGTGATATATGTATACTTTGGCACACTGGCACTGAAGGCCAATTTAATTTGCACACAGGTAGAGGATTCCCCCAATTAATAAGAGCGCTGATTTCCCCAACTAGCACCAAGTGTAAACACTATTTTACTGCAAATAGAAAGATGCACATAGTGGAATCTTACAAATACTAATTGACTTATATTATCTGTACCAGGAATGATAATGTTCCTAATAAACCGATATTAGAACAAATCCCAAGCACACCAGTAAACCTGCTGCTGGAGTTATTTAATGCGCTTTTAAGCAAGGAGCATGTGGTTCTAATTTAGATTCTGTTGACACAGCAGATTGTTATAACTCCAGCAGTCGTATATGATGCTACCCCCAATAGCTGGTAATTGGGGCAGGTCAGTTCACCAGGCTTTATCTCCAATTAGCATTAAAAAGGCACATTTCAAACTATAGGAGAGAAAGACACAAACTTGCTATACTAGGAATGTTCACGAGAGGCCAAATGAAGCTCTGTTTTCAGAGGGAGAACACCGATTATGCAGTAATCCAAAGGTATCGACTCTGGGGAACGACATCCCCCAGCGGAACATAACGAAACAAGTCAACCCACAATACTAGATATCCTCCGAGAGCAGCGATTTTCGACCTTTTTCATCTCATGGCACACATAAGCTAATTACTAAAATTCTGTGGCACACCAAAATCTATTTTCTGATGTGACACCCCGCCCCCAAAGGTATAGTTTAGATTTGCTCACATCAGAGGGCTCTTGTTATGTTGGCAGTTGTCATTTTTTTAAACTTGACAATCTAAAGGAAAAGAGGTCCGTGCCCCTGACTAAATAGTCAGGTATTAGGCATGTTTTAAAAATTCTTGTGGCCCACCATTGAAAATCTCTGTCTCAAAGAGCTTCCATTCTCTCTGAAACTCTTTCTCCCCATCCCCGCCCCCTCAAAAGGGCTAAGGGTACCTTTCTCGCAGTGGCTTCCTGTGAATCCCGAAGGACAGACACATTTGTTAGGTGCCACACATGTTCCACCGTACCTGCAGCCCTCTTCGCAGAATGCTGTTGCAAAAGAATGAGAGATTGCTATTAGATAAAATGGGAATAAGAAATTCACGTTAAACAGCAAGTGCATTGTGACAATTCTTTCTTTGCTGCACAAGGGAATACAGAGCTGTATTGACATATTTAAAAGTTTGATACACAAAAGGAAATAAAGAACACTTCACTGGTTTACATGAGATCAGTTGAAATAATGGAGGTAAAATATTTAGCCCTGAGCTGAAATGTGCTAAATGGTAACTAGTATGAGCTACTATTACTGTTACTATTGTTACTGTTATTGACATATGTGAAATCAAATAGGATAAATTGAGTAACCACAAAGGATGGGATTTGGATAAGGGCAAATGCATTTTAAATGCTATTTTTGTAAATGCTTTTTTTTTCTGTAAACATCTTTATTACAATAAAATATTTTACATTATTTTTAAAGATCTGAATAGATACGCTGTTTGCTAACAATACATTTAACTAACCACTAATTTTTGAATATTTAAGATGTTTCCAACATTTCTGTAATAAAATCAATGTCTTGTCAGTATAGCTAGAAGGTTTACTCCCCAAATTATTCCTTTCCGGAGAACGCTTCAATGTGAAAACAGAGTTTTAGAGAGTGTGGAGCATGTTAAACCTTTTAATAAGCATTGCAGAATTATCCCAGCCCTACCCCAGTGTGGCCCTGCTAGCAGCCTTCCCAGACTGGGTTGGTTCCCCTCGTTACACTCCCACATAAGCTCTGTGCACCTCTTTTTTGCAGTATTAAGTATAATTGCTTATGTATTTATAATTGCTAATCATTCCCCGTCTCACCCGTTGGAATTACAAGGCTCGCAAGGACAAGTACTCTGTTTTTTTGTGCTCTGCACTGCACCATAGCCTTAATATCTGCGTGCAGAGTAGGTGCTCAAAAAACATTTGCCAAATCAACTCATATTCTGCAGGTTGTTCTGATGGAAAAACTCTTCCTCTAACAATGCTGCAACACTTTCATTCAGAATAATTTCTTATGCAACCTTGCTGGATAACCAATAATTCTGCGTACCAATGCTGCAACATTTCTCACTAATGAAGATGATTGCAACTTGTTAATCCAGACTTTCTTTTATTCACAAGAGAGATAAATGAGAAAATTATTTTATTTATAATAGCAGTTAGAAAATGTCAGCCTGGAAAAATGGTATGGTTACACTTTGCCATTATCACATAAATAATATGGGTCTAACTTCAAAAAGTCACTGAACATCTTTAGGTAGTTGAATGCTAGTTCAAGTGCACAGAAATTCTCACAATATTATCATTTTCCACATCATTGAATATCCACCGTATGATTTAACATTTCATAGCTTAGCAATTGTGAGTTCCTTTTGCTCCTGCCAGCGATATTTGAATACTATTTTCTCTTTCCAGCATTTAACTACCTTGAACATATATATATATGTTATACATATGTGTTCAACACACATACATAAACACACAATATGCTGAAGGTATGCTTAACACAAAAACCTAAATATATATGAAAGCTCTTATCCCCAAAATCATACCTTGTTGGCTCTGGTGATTGACATTTCAAAGTTAACAAGAAAACAGAAAACAGTTAAGTGTTTCTGCACATGAAAAATGACAGATGGAAAGCCGTTAAGGAAAGTGTCAAGCGGCAACCAGAGAAGACAGGGTCTGGAAGCAGGAAGTCCAGCCTGGGCGTTTTAGTAGTCCAGTCAAAACACACTTGATCCAGACCTCTGTGTGTGCACACACACAACACACACAGAGATCTGCAGACCTGGCAGGAGACTCAGGGCTGTTTCCTAACATGTGTGCTCTCGATTTACTCAGCCCTTAAACAGAAATGATAACACCAGGTTTTCAAAGGAAGCGTGAGATGCTTGTGATATTCTAAGAATGGAATGATAATGTTTGTGATGCTCTAAGAGTGTACTTAATAAATGGGGCGCTATAAAGATGAAATGAGTTTGCATTTGTCAGGGACTTAAAATAGTGTAGTGCAGTGTTATAAATATATATGGTTCCATAAAACTGATTATAATGATAGCAATACCATTATGACTGTGCATCATAGACCAGTAACAAACTGTCAGCCTAATGCCCAGACAATAAGCCCATCCCATACGATGTCCAGTTTCACCAAGATGGGTTGCTATGACCTTGTGATCGATCTAAGCTGACTTAGTTTCCAGTAAGAGTAGTAATAGCCCTTATCATGGAACTACCAGACAGGTGCTATTGTTTCCATTACAAAAATGCTGAAACTGGGGCTCAGAAATCGAGTGGCCAATTTAAGGCTACATGGGTAGTAAGTAGCAGAGCCCAGATTCAAAGCCTTACCTACTCTTTCTACATTACAGTGCAGTTTTTTTAAAAATATATTTTATCGATTATGCTATTACAGTTGTCCCATTTCTCCCCCATAATTCCCCTCCACCCTACACACCCTCTCCCACCCACATTCCCCGCTTTAGTTCATGTCCATGTGTCATAAGTTCTTTAGCTTCTACATTTCCCACACTATTCTTGCCCTCCCCCTGTCTATTTTCTACCCACTATCTATGCTACTCATTCTCTGTACCTTTTCCCCCTCTCTCCTCCTCCCACTCCCGTTGCTAACCCTCCATATGATCTCCATTTTTGTGGTTCTGTTCCTGTTCTAGATGTTTGCTTAGTTTGCTTTTGTTTTAGGTATGGTTCTTAATAGCTGTGAGTTTGCTGTCTTTTCACTGTCATAATTTTGATCTTCTTTTTCTTAGATAAGTCCCTTTAACATTTCATATAATAAGGGCTTGGTGATGATGAACTCCTTCAACTTGACCTTATCTGAGAAGCACTTTATCTGTCCATTCTAAATGACAGCTTTGCTGGATAGAGCAATTTTGGATGTAGGTCCCTGCTTTTCAAGATTTCAAATATTTCTTTCCAGCCCCTTCTTGCCTGCAAGGTCTCTTTTGAGAAATCAGCTGACAGTCTGATGGGAACTCCTTTGTAGGTGACTGTCCCCTTATCCCTTGCTGCTTTTTATCTGCAATGTGATATTCACATAGGCAGGTTTCTCCCATTTTTTAATAGTTCCTTAAGGGCTATGGGAACTGGCTACAAGTTTAAAGAAAAAAATGTCCGAATTGTGCAAATGGCATTAAAGAAGGCAGATAGGAACCTATTCAAGTTCATGTACTTAAAATCTAATTTCCACTATTGTCTGAGTCTAGTCACATTTTACCCAATCTAAGCATATATTATTTCAAATGGAATTGATCTAGAATAAAGAAGAAATTCATTTCCTACATGAACCTTACAAAAAATGACAAAGTAGCTTCAAAAAACACAAAACCAAAGAAGCAGTGTGTCATTCAAAACTTCAGTTACTATGGGGAAATCAAGTTGCCTTTACATACCACACAAAACATGGAAGTATACTGTCGTATCCTAGTCTAAAGACTGTGGATAGATTGTTTATATTTGGATAGGCTCGTCTTGATCAACTATGAACCTAGCACTTTAAAAAAGGACTCTGATACTCTGAGGACCTACAATTTGCACAGCATTACTTGGTCGATGGTGTAACCAAACCAAGGCACCAAGTCTCCACTGCATTTCTTTCTAGCTTATGAGATGGATGGTAGAAGCCACATGGTCCAAATCCTGTCTCTGTATTTGTTAGCTGTGTGACCTGCAGGAGATTATTTCACCCCTCTGGACCTAAGTTTTTTCAAGACCAAAACAGTAATGATAATAATTAAAATACTCAGGCTGGGCAGGTTAAATTCAATGACCAACATAAATGACCCAGCACCGGGCCCTGCCAGTGGAACGTGCCCCAGGACTACCTGTGATTGTCATTATTTGTCACCAGGACTCTGCTTTTCAGAATAACAAAACTACCATGCACCTGTCTGTTCTAGAGTCTGGAGGGCAGCAGTGAATTACACAGCAAAAAGCCCTATGTTATGGAGCATACTCTTTAGTGGGAGCTCATTCTCACTCCTTCCTGGACTTGATGATCTCGGTAGTATGGGTGTGGTTTGCAATGAAACTTCGCATCACAACACCTTTGCGAACTCAGAACGACTCAGGTGTCACCAGTATGTTGCTCCTTTGTCCACCACTTTCCAGATTCCAAAGAATGGCCTGAACAGATTATAGACATAAAATGAGATCACCAGCCTGCATCTGTCCTTAGAGTGCCATCTGGGTTGGGTCAACTTGAAATGGTACAATTTCTATTTTCGGAAGGGCTCTTTCCATTGTGCAAGAAAATAACATTATAAAACCCCAAATTAGGGGAGAGTTAATCTATAGAAATAATACTTTTTTATAGTCAAAATGTCTCAGCATGTGAAACGAGGCTTGGAAGTGAAGGGGAACTAAACGAGAAGGTGGGTTTGCACGTGCCAGGTGTGTGGACACCCAGTATCACCATCCTCTGCTCAACTGGACAAAAATAGTTCTGCACTATTAAAAAGCAACAGCCCTTCAAGTTCTAAACACTTTGCAGGATCCTCTCAAAGTTTTAGTGGCATGCTTTTAGTTCCAAGGGACACCCTGGATCCTGATAAAATAAGGAAACACAAGTTTCAGCACAATCTGCTAGAAGGAAATCCTTTTCTTCCATATTGTCTTCCTTGAGGACACATTTTCCTTAAGACCATTTCTGACCTCTGTTTGCTAGCTTTGTTCATTTTGCCTCTGTGGAGGTAGAGGAAATTATTCTATCGATAACTTTGGGAAAAATATACATCAGTTTGATGTGTCTTGGGGGGAAAAGCAGGAGAATGGGCCAGGAAGAGCTATATGATTAGAAATAGGTAATGGTAACATTTCTTGTTTGGATATTGAGTTATCAGGCATAAACTACATTGTTAAAATATCAACCGGTCTAAATAAATAAAAGCTCATCACTGTGGATGGTTACAGGGTGTCATGAACCAAAAGTTATAATTCATTTAACTATGTGCACCGAAAATCCGAAAGGGGGAGAGAATATTTAAAATTTGGTCATGTTTAGCGAAACCCCACGCTCACCTCATTTCTTTCTTGTGAGTGAGCCGCCCTCAGATGTATCGATTTTCCCTGCCTCCCTGATGACACATTCCTCCCTGGGACCTGGTGTTTATTCTGTGTTCATTCTTAGCAGACTCACTTGGCTTACAGATTTAAACTTATATGTTTTCCAATCCAACTCTGTCAATAACAAGGGTGACATCATCACCTCCATGTTTGCTTTTTGTTTTATCCCTCACCATGTTCAGAATGGATTTACCAAAGGCTGCCTCAAATATCTTGGTTGTTTCAAGAAGGTGTGTGGGGTCAGGGTGCTACTGGCATTTGGTGGCCAGAGCACAGGCATGTTGCTGGACATCCTACAGTGCAGGGGTGGCCCTGAATAACAAAGAATTATCTGGCTCAAATGTCAACCGTGTTGAGGTTGAGAAACTCTGTTCCAACTTTACACAATGAAGTCTACTGGGTACCTCTAGGTGCAGAACGATGTTACTTTCATCTCTTTTTTCCATACCTACCCCTCTCAAGCTCTCCCCCCAAAAAAGACTTTAAAATATATAGAGAAAAGGGCAAGAATGAAAGGCATCCAGATGGTTAGTCTGGTATAGAAAACCTAACATCCAGATGTCTGCAATTGTCACTTTCCATGCCATTATTCTTGCCTTAAACTCCGAGTATATTACATAGTTTAATATTTAATCATTGCCCTCCAAATCACCTTCAACCCCTATCACTTACTATAACTGGGGGTATTCACAGCTCTGATAGCCATTTCCACTCTCCTTTTCAACAGCAATAATAACAACAACAGTATAACGGTAATTCCATTTACCAAAGACAGAACATTCCATCTCATCTTTACAGTAATTGTGCATTCGTCATGTTGTCCCGATTGGCAGAAGAGAAAGCTGGCTTAGAGGAGTTAAATAAGACATCTAAGGTCACTCCACTCAGTGGCACCTGGGTTTCAAACTCAGAGCCTCAACCACATCGCTAAGCCATCTCCGTTTAGGGCTTGGCCACCAACCATGTGCAGATAATGTGCTAGTTGCTCAGAAATCTACGACTAGGCAAAATAGGGCCCCATCCCTAAGAAGCTCACAGCTGAGTAGCAGAGGGTGGCATGTACAAAACCAAGTATACTAAAATGTGATAACTGCTACTGTAGCAGTACGAATGGAGGACATGATCATGTCTGGTGGATGGAAGCAAATCTTTGCACCGATGCTGGCATTTGAGTTCGGCCTGGGAGAACAAACACGGTTTTAGAGGAGCACAGGAGAAGGGACGGTTCAGGTCAAGGTTTCGTCCTGTGGAATGGCACTGGATACAGGAAGAAAATGAGCAGGTGTTTATAACTCACATCAAGGCCACAGACCGAATGTTAGAAGAGAGTGCGGTGAGCCTTGCAGGGAAGCAGGAGAAGTTTAGAATCTGTGAACTACCATCTCCATCTTCCCATCTCCATCCACTTCCCGGATTTGTTTTTCACCTTAAGACACAACAGTGTAATGCCTAGATATCAGCCTATGGACTCTTCTTTTGTTCTGTCCATTATTCCAGTTAGTTGAAGACAGTGCTTTGCTGATCCTTTTTATTGCACTGAATAATAAGAAATAAGTTTTAAATCAGAAAACCCTCACATGCACACATGGACATTCAGAAATATAATATTTACTCTTAGTATATGTGATGCATTCTGATATTTTCCATTGTATTGACTTCTATTGTGTTGTACTGCATTGTACTGCATTGTATTGAATATCATGTATAGAATGAAACTGTGATCCAGTGACTTGCTTTCCCAACCCACTAAATCTGCAGTTTAAACTGTGACCTTGTTTCACACATTCTCGGTAATTGCCATATTCTTCTAGTCCATAACATTCCGTGATGGGATGGGGTCACAGAGTCACTGCAAAAGAATCTTGAGATCTTCAAACTGAAATGTTGTTATTTGCTCAAAAAGGCTGACAAGAAAAGCTCTAAAAGGGCCATTTTCTCTGTGTGTAGTTGCAACAGAAACTGTGCAGCCTGAAAAGTTGGAATATTGACTATCTACGTAAGCCTTTAAAGACAGTCTCTGTTATGAAGTACAAGCTCGATGGGAGTGGCATGGGCATTTTTGGCCTGTACATGGGCTTCTCTAACTGCGAGATTTTCAAGGACCAGGGTTATGCTTTTTTGCAAACTTTCCATTCCTCTACATCATCTTAAATGCTGGTGGCATTGAACTCGTATTTGTTGACGAAGTAAATTAATCATACGGAAAAAATAAAAAGCTCAATAAGACATTCCTGTCTATAAAACTATATCATTAAATCTGAGATAAATATCTGACATGCAGTTATCAAGTCCGATCAATCAGCTTTAAAAATTTATTAAGCACCTACTATGTGCTAGACATTACATACTCTAATAAGATACAATCTCTGCTCTCCTTGGTCTGAGAGACTAAAAATGTGGTTCTCCCCAAAGATGATTCCCCTCAGGGGACACTGGGCAATGCCTGGGTCATTTTTAGTTGTCGCAGCTGTGGAAGTGCTGCTGCTGGTGGCTGTCCTGGTGAGTGGAGACCAAGGGCGCTGCTAAACATCCCACATGCACGGGACAGCCCCACAGCAGAGAATCGTCCAGACCGCAACTCCAATGGTGCCAAAACTGAGAAAAGACAGTCCTTCATGCAGTCATTGAGCAAATAGCTATTGAGCAGCCTCTGTAACCAGGATTACTCTGAGAGCCACAGCTCCTGTAGAACAGCTAAAAATATTCCACAGGGAAGATGTGAAATAACAAAATCAAGCTTTGTGATAAAAAATAGAGGAGAGCAGAGCGACAGGGGCTGTGCTGGGGGAAAGGTGGCTGGTAAACAGGGTGATCATGAACGGCCTCTCGGGGAAGGTGGCGTCTGAGTGAAGAGTGAAGGAGGAGCATGAGCGGGTCACGCAGGCATCACACAGAGGACTGGTCCAGGCGGAGGTTACAGCCAGTGCCAACCCAGGCCCAGAGAAGCGGCCTGTGCAGATCCTAGTGCCTTTCAGATCCTAGCAATACTGCCTGCACAAGGTCAAGAGAAGGTAGCGAGAAGGACAGAACTGTTTCTGCCTGCAAGGTCAAGAACAGCCAGCTCCCCAGAAGGGCCAAGATCTGAGCTGAATCAAAACATAATAACCAGGCAGGGTGGGGCCAAGGATGTTGGAGCCGTGGGGCAGGAATGGCGTGTGCGACGTGCAGAAGCAAGGAGCACTCCTGGGTAGAAGGGAAGGTGGCCTCGGCCCTCTGGAAGGCAGGCTGTGAGGAAGGGGGTGCAGTCACTGTGGCTGATGCTCCACAAACCCAGGCTTTGGGCCATTTTGCAGAAGAGCCACTCTGCTCCGCCTTTCTCACCAGGCACCCACCAGCCTCACGAAGGACTTAGGACTCCCAGTACTGTCTTGTTTTTCCACAATTTCAGTGTCATCCAGAATAGGAGTGGTGGCTTTCTCTGAGGAAGTCAGAGTCGAAATGTTGAACATGAGTCAGTGTTTATGAGGTTAGAATCTCTGCAGTTTATAAATGGAAGAATCATATAAAAGAAAGAGCAATTCAATAGGAAATTGCTACCAACTTGGAAGTGAGGAATATCCAGCCTTGACATTGTGTACCTTGGGGGTGATAAATCACTGATACATTATCCAAATAGCCCCGTGCCTAGATAAATCTTCCCCACAGAACTATGGGAGCAGTTAAGAGTGTGATTCTGATCATGGAGACCTAGGCTCCAGCCATGGTTGTAGCCTTTAGTAGCTGGATGAATTCTCCCAGCTTTATTCAGATAGAATTGACATATAATATTGTGTAAGCTTAAAGTGTACAGCATGTTGACTTGATACACTTATATATTGCCAAATGACTACCACAATGAGTAAATTTGGAAATTGGCTTCATCTCCTTCAGCATCAAATCCCCTATCTGTGTCATCGGGTCAACAAGAGAATCTTTGCCATGCAGGTATTAGCAGGATTAAATAGGATGGTGCACACAAAGTACTAGGCCTAATGCTCAACCTAGTGTGTTCCCAGTACGGTTAGTTCTTCTTAAATCTGTCAGCCTCTTTCTCTCTAGCTTAATTCACAGAGTGCAGCATTTTCTTCTCCAATATCAAACTTCTTCGCAGTCTGCCTTCCCTTACTGGCACACAAATTGATGGCAGAGTTTGAGAGCTTGTTGAGCACTGGGATCAATTGCAAAGAAAATGATGAGGGATTAAGACAAAAACCAAAGAGGATGAACAGGCAGAGAGATAGTGCTCCAACTTCCAAAAGCAAAACTCAGGAATTCAGGTCAGGAGTCCCTATGACATAGATGCTAAGGCAACGATCAAATGATATCTTTGCCACGGAATCTCTGAAAGCAACTCAAACTGGTGTTCAGCAATTACAGTAGCGCTAAGGAGGGGAGCTCAGAAGTGCTGTCTGTGCAAAGCGGTTGAGAAGAAAGCCCGGGGGCAGCCGGTCAGAGGCTCCCTGCTGCTCGGCCACATTGGAACCGACATACATCACTCGTGAAAGTCACAGTCTAGAGACTTTTAAGAAATAAATTTCAGCAAATCCCCCCAGGGAAAAGTATTGCCCCATTTTATATAACCATATGGAATTAGATGCTAAATCTTGAGTGAGTTACGCCTGCAAGCTGCAGGGATGGGAGCTCTGAGTGGACCAGAGCTCTGGGGAGGGCTTCTCCATTTCGCACCTCTGTCTTGAAACATGAGCAATTTCTCAGACTTGTATGTTGTGCTTTTGTCTTAAAAATGCTTCCCAAGAATATTTAAAGGTAATCTGTAATATATCTTCATTATTTAATGAATGGAGGCACCGACAGGAGAGATGTTAGGTGGCGTGCCTGAGAGGAATGAAGGACAGAGCAGAGACTGAGAACTCCAGGCTCTGAGATTATGACACAGCATCAGGTGCCCAACAAGCAAGGCCAACTTCACCCAAGGGGAGAAAACTGGGAGTTTTTAAAAAGTGAGCAAGAGAGGAGAACAGGTAGAAATAGGGGGTGGGCAAAAGATGAAGGGAGAAAAAAGAATAGAGGGGAAAAAGAATGACCTTACCGGCCAGCACTGCCCCCCCCCCGCCCCCATTTCAATACCTGACACAAACCGACACCCAGACTGCCAGATGACAGACCCCAGCACAGGGGCGGCCTGGGTGCAAACCTCAGACTTGCCTTTTTCTAGCTGTGCAACCTGCAGCTAATCTAGACACATCTAGAAACCTTATTTTTCCCCATGACAGAATAGGACGTAAAAACACCACCTGCTTTATATGATTTTAATGAGAAATACAAGTTACTGTAGGTTGGGCACTAGACCCAGGTGCGCTAACAAGATATTAAGTATTATTGACATTATTATTATTATTATTATTATTATTATTATATTCGTTATATACTTACCTACATGGTGGGGGAACCCATTTGGAGAAAAATACACTGATGTGCAGAACTAAAGTTAAAGAAACCCTCACTTACAGGGCTATCAGGCTGTCATTTGTATTTTTGTGAAGATGTATTATTTTTCAATTCCATGCTTGAAGGTGTGAACCAAGGAATTCAGAGTTAGAATTATTAATTATCATGTTGTAGAATACAAAGAATTCCAAAGAGCTCTGCTTGCTAGAGGATTCAAAAATATACACTTGACCTTTCTTTGGCTGCCTTCAAAGTCAAAACTCAGGGTCCTCTTAAGCAAGCGCGTCTGATTAATGGCGGCTTTCATGCTGCCTATGCCCGCTGGGCCTTGATCCTTCACCACGGCCCAGTTACCTGTCTTTCCGGATATTTAGCTATATCTCATCTATCACGTGAGCTGCCCTCATTCTCGAGCTAATGTTATTTTTGAAATACCTAAGCTCAAGTCCCTCAAAACGTACTTCTAATGTACAGGCAGCATGATGGAGGTAAAAGAACACAGTCCCTTGGCATCAGAGAAACCTGGATTAAATCACTAGCTGTGTGACCTTCAGAAAGTTACTCACCTTTTCTGAGCCTCAGTTTGCCCACTGGTGAAATAAAGACCTGAAGAGTTCTTCTTCAAGTTGCAATGGAGGTTAAATAACAGGACAAATACAAAAGCAAGAAGCACAGAGCCTGACATTGCCTCCCTCTCTGGATCTATCTCTTGCCACTTTTCACCAGCAGCCTTATCCCATCAGGCACAGTTCTCCAAACATCCATTGGTTGCTCTTCTATCCATCCTGTTAGCCCACACAAAACTGGCCATGATGGGATTAAGCAAGATGGCCTGGCTGACCACTTCCCAAGGGTGCTATCAAGGATGCTATCAAGGGTACTTCATGACGTCCATCTTTCCTCCATGCTGAGGAACTGTTCCCAACCCAGACTCTTGGCTGGCAGGGAATTTTCTCAAGGAGAAAATTTTAAAGTATGTTCCCCATATACAGAGTGTGCAGGGAATGCTGGATCTGATCAGAGTAGTACGACTCTAGCCAAGAAAATACAGGTATGGAGTATCCAGGATAAAGGGACAGAAAGACAGGGCATTTCACAGCCCCAGCCAGGATTTTCAGAGTACATGAGAGGAGCAAATCCTCCCATAAAGCCCTGTCTGGTGTGGCTCAGTGGATTGAATGCCAGCCTGCGAACCAAAAGGTTGCTGGTTCGATTCCCAGTCAGAGCACATGCCTGGGTTGTGGGCCAGGTCCCCAGTAGGGGGCGTGTGAGAGGCAACCACACATTGATGTTTCTCTCCCTCTTTTTCCCCCTCCCTTCCCCTCTCTCTAAAAATAAGTAAGATCTCTCTCTTTTTTTTAAAGCCTCCCATAGAAATCATTTAATAACATTTGGCCTTAAGGACTCTACTCTTTCCTTGTATAAGAGTAAGAAGAAGAAAACTCAAGTAAAAAATAAAATATGTTGCAATAAAAACTATCCTATGGGAATCAGAACATCACTGAACAGGATCCAAAATGGATCAAATCTACTATTAAAGACACATTGATTAAGGGCCATCTTCAATTTTTTGTTTGCTCATTTGTTTATTATTTTAGTGAGAAGCGCTGTTATTTTAGGGATTAATATCAAATCCACTGTAGGCCTTACAAATCTGGGTTCTAAAATAATACACTGAAAATTTATTTAGTATTATAATAAAGCATGGCTGCAGCAATTCTCATCAAACATTTTCATTTCTTTTATGAAGTTCTCAGTTAATAAAAATCTAAGAATTGTTCATCCATTGAACTATCAACTGAAATTCTACCATGCACCAAGTACTCTTCTAGGCAGTTAACATACCAAAAACTCTCGAATGAAATTCTGCAGTGCAGCAAGTACTCTGCTAGGCAGTTAACATAGAACAACAATCAGAACATATCATGTCCTTGATCTTATGAAGGTTATCTTTTAGTGGATGGAAAACAAACAATAAAAGTACAGAAAATTCAGATAACAGTAAGTGCTGTGGGGGAAACTAAAGCAGGGTAAGGAGATAAGAAGTGTTTGGAGAGCAGTTACTATTTCCTTAGGGTAGTCCTTGGAAGGCCTAAAAATCTGACATTTGAACAGAACCAAAAACGATGACAGAGAGCAGACCACATAGATAGTGGGGCGATGAGTGTTCTGGGCAAAGAGAACATGGGACCATTTCTAGCGTACCCAGGAACTGCAGGGAGGTCAGGTGAGGAGCCGAGATGTGGCCAATGGCAACAGAAAGCTCACGGAAGCTCAGTTCTCCTAGTGTCTTAAGTACCTTTTGTTTTTTTTTCTCTGAAAGAAATTAAGAACGACTGGAATCTTTTGTGCCAAAGAGTGATATAAATAAAGTCCCTTAGCTTTTAACCAGACCTTTCTGGCTGCCATGTGTGGCAGAAAATACAGCATGGGTGGGACAGGCAGTCATGAAAGCAGACCAGTGAGGAAGCTAGGACAAGAATTCTGATGAGAACACCCCCTCAGCCAACGCCCTAGAAGTGGGGAGGGGATGGAAGTCAAGGGCCCTGCGGACCAGGAAGACTGCGCAGTAGAGGCCACATTCTTGGCGGGAGGAAACGAACTGGGTAAGCAGCATGTCACTTGCCTTCTACAGAATTAGGAACTAAGGAGGTTTTTAAATTTTTGCTGGCAATAATATGGGCTACATCTACAAGTATGTTCTCTGCCTGTAATTCTTCTCCCCATTGGTGAATTGGGTAACTTCTGCTTGGCCTCCAGATCTCGGCTGAAATGTCTCCTGAACCGGGAAGCATTTTCTGCTGCATGACCCTGTCCCGCCCCAGGCCTCCAGTCTACATTAAAAGCCTGTCTTGGTTTCTGATGGCTGTCACAGCAAATTACCACAGATTTGGTGACTTAAAATGGACAAAATTATCCTGTCATGGTCTGACATTGAGTTGTTGGCAGGGCTGGCTCCTCCCAGAGGCTCTGAGGGAGAATCACTCCATGTCCCACTCCGGGCTTCAGGGGGCTGCCTGCAACGCTTGCGCTTCCGAGGCCAGCCGGCAGCTTCCCAAATCCAGTCTCTGCTTTCATCCTTCTTATCACTTTCTGAGTGTGCCTCTGGGTCAAATCTCCCTGTCATTTCTTCCTTAATGGCACCGTCACTCGCTTTAGGTCCCTTGGTAAATCCAGGTTGATATCACCGCAACATCCTTAACTAGACCCTCAAACACCCTACTCCATTAGGGCATTAGGACTTGGACATATCTTGTTAGGGACCACTACAGTTCCTGCATTTTATTCCTCCTGTGGGTGGAAAAGGGGTAAGGTAAAAAATCATAAATTTCTAACTTGGAAGGTCCTGGTGGGGAATCACACCCCAGGCCTGTAACTTCTTTAGTGAAAGATTTTAAAGCAAGCTTTGTCCATTGTTCTTGTGCTGTAGGTTAAGACACATTTGAAATTCCAGAAACAATACATTTCTAAGGCATAACCACCCTGGAGAGCACCAAATCTTAATCATCCTGTAATCCAATCCCTGCCTTCATTTCTCTTGCCATCATGTAATCCGTCCTTAGTTCCAAATGCATAAAACACACTGCAAAACTGTTACTCTCGAAAGCATTTGAGATCTCGCTTCCCCACACCTGTCATCAGTTTTGGCTCAAAGAAACTGATAAAAACACCTCTGCGGGTGCCCATGTCTCTTAGGCCTACACTCCTTTGGCGCACTGCAAACTAGTATTTAGGCCACCCTGTCCTCTAACTGCCTTCTCACTGCTCTGTCTGACCTAACGGATGTGAGCTTCTCAAGCACACAGACCACATATGGCAGCACTCTGTCCTCAGTTCCACACACAGCTCCTGGCACACAGTACACACTCAGTAACTCCCTACTGAATAAATTAATTATAGATCACAAAGTACACTTGTTAAACCAGCAAAAGATTTAACTAACTTTCACCAGGTCATTTAAGATTCCTTTTATCATGAGAGAAGACACTCAGGTGTTTGCATCAAACATTGGCCTTTTACAGATGCTTTCGTTTCTATTTTGTTCCCCAACATAACAGAAAATAGAGTATAAGTGCAATTATATATGCACTGGACAATGGGAAGAAGAATCCTTAAC
This sequence comes from Glossophaga mutica, assembly GCA_039655065.1. NCBI lineage: Eukaryota > Metazoa > Chordata > Mammalia > Chiroptera > Phyllostomidae > Glossophaga > Glossophaga mutica. Next base: position 31,492,627 of record CM077308.1, read on the forward strand.
CATAACAACAAAGGTTTTTGTTCAACATTAGCAGTTTTATGCTTTTACATAAAGTCTACCTCAATAGTTACATCATTTCCTTCTTCTTTCATTGGCTATTCATGGAGCTACTGCTTCCTATTTGCTGCTTTCAAGAGTGGAATCAGGAACCTCCAACATCCAGAATGACACCACCCCCAATGATACCACAGCCAAGAACTTGCTGGTGTACAGGATCAGTGTCCAAGCAGTGAACACAGGAGAACACACCTTGGTTGCCAGAATAAGACAATGGAATTATTATCCAAAGTGTGGTTTGCCTGTGTTAGGAAATTGGGAATAAAGGGATTTGATGACCACTTGATAAAAAAGCTGAGAAGTCAAGAAGAGTAGACAGGAAAGAAGGGAAGTAAGAGCAGAGGTCAGCCTACAGCAGTAGAAGCCAGGTCAAAGGTCAGAAGCAGGGAGATGAGGACAATGATACTTCTCAAGGTGAAGATGAGGAGAGCGCATGACAAGAGGGGAGAGTGGGAGAGATGGTCTCTCAGACTAGGAGACACCTGAGCTCAGAGTAGCGACCTCCTGGGCATGACTGCAGAACTGCCCCCCCCCGCCCCCGCCCCTGCCCCGGCTATCAGATTTATCAAATCTGCTGGCTGTGACATGACAGCTGGTGAAAGGACTAAGGACTAAGTCTTTACTTCTTTCCAGAGCTGCATAGCAAATGGTAATGATTATAACCCAGCAGAATGTGAAATATATAATGAGAGGTCAAATCAATCCATGTTCATTTTCTTGGTTTCCTAGGGTTGACTAATGATCAGAACCATACTGACAACACATTGACCAACCTAGGACCTCAGACTGAGGTTCATTACAATAGAACATCACACTAAACTGAAATATAATGATATACTGAAACCTACACTGTTTCATTACACAAGCAGCCAACACAAAAAGGTACCTCTATCACCAAAGACAACCCTACATATATACTATGAAACTTAAATGGTCAAAATCAATATGTACATTTGGTTCACTGGTGAATAAAAAGAGTAACCTTTTACTAAGCAAATGCAATAGACTGAGTTCTGTGTTTTTTTTTTTCTTTTCCCCCAAAGAAAGGCACTTCAGAGTAAGACAAGGCATTGCAGATATAAAAACAACCACAACAGAAAAAAATAAACAGAACACTATGAAACTCTAAAACCACTTGCTGGGATTTTAGTAAAATCTTTTTCTCAATGCAGTGCATTTCCTGAACAGCTTTTCATGCTAATCAAACTAAGGTAGATACTTCCAGCACTTGCCAAATAGACTCAGGCAGGTGCTGGTGAATTACATTTCCCAGCAACCATACCAGCCATGAACAGGTTGACTATTCTCAGGCATGTTAATGATGCCAGCTCCTATAAAATAGCATCACTGATGAGGGGTCAACTTCAGCTCATAGAGTCATCTAAACCACCACATGCATACCTCCTGCTTTCAGAGCAAAAATAATTTGTTCCTCTCACCGTGTTCTCTTAGCATTCACCTAAGAGCTGTACGTTTACTACAGAATCCGCCTCCATAATTCCACACTCACCCACGGTCACCAAATGTCACTTTGTCCTCTCTCATTGCTACTTGTACAGACACTTATCATTTCCAAACATCTTACTCCTTTGCCTAAAGTCCTGCGAAGGCACTTCATCTCCATCTACAGAAGTCTTCCTTGGCACACCACAAAAAGTCACAAAGACTTTCTGTAAATTTCTCTCAATGTTTCTCAACATGTTTTACCTAATTCAACCATAAATACCTCCCTTAGAACACTTCATAGTATTTCACAAAATTCTCCAGCCTGTCATGCTCTTCCCTACTTACCAATTCATCCTTCAAGACCTTGTTCAAATGGCATCCCTTCTACAGGGATTTTCACAGGCCCAGGGCAAATAAGATCTTTCTTCCTTATTACCACAAACCTTTGCTGTAATTACAGGCTTTAGAAAAATCACTGCATATTTTTTATATCCAGTTAGTGCAGCAAGCCATTAACACCATTACTTCCTTTTAATCCTACCCCAAAATACTGTAAGATAGGTTCCATTATTATTTCAACTTTATAAATAAGGACACAGAGGATTCAGGAGGACAAATACCTTCTTAAATTTATATAGCGCTTGAATGGTGGAGTGCCTGGTCACATGTGGTTGAAATTGCTGGGTTACAAATAATTTACTGCTAATCAAGCTTACAAACGAGCAAGAACCCTGCAATTTCCTCATTTCTGTATTTCTCCCAGTACCCACAACAGGGCCTGGTACACATTAGGCAAATGGACAGCATGTGTTTAATGACTTCACGAAAGGGATGCAAATAACAAAGGACATTCATCGCTCTAACATGTTCTGTCCTATTTTGGAATTCACCTCATGTTCAACGTTTCATCATAATGAAGAAATAGCACCAAGCTCTGGGAAATAGCTTGATTATGTTTCCCCCTCCTAATGTTGTCTAAATGATTCCATCGAAGAAAAAAGACCTAGTTCCACATAGGAGAAAAGTACACATTCCAGAAGACATCTCAACTCGTGTTGCACAGCAATGCTTCACCCGCTTCTGCATTCCCAGTCCTGTGGGGTCATGCAGACACTCCTTGCTCAGCCACACTGCTGTTGGCTCGGCCTGGCTGGGCTGTAAACCTTTCCCTCCACTCTCTTTCAAGTTCTAAAGAGACCGTTATCTCAGGTCAAACAAGGACACCTCTTCCAGACACTTCTTGTCCCAGGGGTTCCTTATGCCACAGTCAGGGTGAGCACCCGGTAAGTACTCTGGCTCCCAGAGCTCTGCCTGGCAAAACCTGGGCTTGGCTCAGCTACAAACTTTTGAGAAGGGAAATGAAGTGAACAGAATTTCTTTCTTGCTCATGACAATGACTCAGTGCTTAATGTTATGTGTGTCTAGAATTCTGCTAAAAGTTAAAATTGAGTATCTTCAGGGGAATGGCATCTCTGATTCACATCTTCTTATGATGCACTTTCTTAAACAAGCCAATTCTCTTCCACTTTAGGGCTTTTCCATTTGTTGTTCCCTTTGCCTAGAATATTCTTCTCCAAGTTGTCCACGTGGCTCACAGCATCCCTTCCTTTTGACCCCCGCTCAGAAATCCTTCCCGCACACAATAACTTCCCAAATGGCACCAGGGCCGCTCTCCACTCTCCGGGCCTCTGTCCTGCTTGGTGGTCCTTCACAGCACCTGCCTCTCCCAGATACTGCAGTGTCTGCAGCAGCAGCAGCATGGGTGACAGTCATGGAGCAATTCGTTCTCACCAAGGGCCGTGCTCAGCACTTGGCACGAATCAGGCAGACAACCTCCGTAACTAGCTTAACGTCTGATTACCGCTATTGCGTCCCATGCTGCTGACAAGGAAACACACACGCAGAGGTTCAGTTACCGCCGAGTCATCCACATAAATGGCTCGTCAGTAGGGTTTCAGAGTCTAAATAGGAGTTTTTCAGGTGAATAATATGAAACAAGGCATTTTGGAAGAGTAAATATGGAAATAGGCATTTTAGTGTGTGTAGTGAATGTTTCTGTTTTTGCCTGCTCAGCATCCATTCCCCATTAACAGTTACACGATTCGCTTATTTATTTATTTAGTTAGTTAGTTAGTTAGTTAGTTAGTTAGTCAGTCACTCAGTCAGTCACTCAGTCAGTTAGTTAGGGAATCCCTCTTATTCCTCTTTCACTTCATGTGGCTTGGGTGGAGTTCACTGTACGTCCCAATTCTCAGAATGGACATATACAACTAACCAAGGGAATGCTTTCTTGATGCCATCATGGGATTGGGGGTGGTAGTAAGTCCTCCCATTCCAATGGAACTGTTTGGCTAGTCTAAGTCCAGCAGTGCCAGCTGTCATCTGCCCAAGAAAAATATCTAACACAGAATATTCAGACTGAAGGAATGGGAAGACAGGGATGTTTTCCTCACAGTCATTAGGAAACCTTGAATATAGCAACGGGGTCTGTCCTCTGTTGACTGTTAATTTCAGGAGCCAATAACTTCCCTCAAACTGCTTATACCAGTTTGAGTTGGATTAACAGAACTTCCAACTCAAATATTTTCTACTAATAGAGTAAATAACAGATTTCTATGTATTAGGAGCCTCAACTAATTTAGCATCTATAGAACCTGAAGTGACAGAAAATGAGGCTGGAGGCAGAAGCCAGCTGAGCACACGTGGGTAAAACAGACATGCTGTGAGGGTGCCTGCATTTCTGTATTTATGTATTTCTGTGGCTAGGGCTACAGGCTTCAGAGAGAAGGGTTTAGGTGCTGTGGACCATTCCGAGCGTACCAGCAGCCACGCTGACAAAAGGGCTCTGAAACAGGAAGAACTCATTGGGAAAAGACATCTTTTTAAGGAAGATAATTTAGAGCACTCAGCAAAGCTGCACTGCCCCCCGATAACACGCAGCAGTGGTATTGGGTCTGTGGTGGGCAACGCACAGTTTAGATATGAAACATGATGGCCTGGAACGAAACTGGGACCTGTGGGCAGAACATGTGTGCTCATGCCTCAACCACCTCTCTACCACCCCTTCCCAACCACACACCAACTGGGTGACCTTAGAAAAGTCACAACACTTTTGAAACAGAGGAACTGGGCCCTACACCCTGTCGATGTCACAGGGTTTCAGAGAGGTTCAAATAAGATAGACAAATAAGGCTTTGGAAACTGTAAAGCTCTATGCAAATATCCATCATTGCTAATGTCATCAGCAGATCAGGAGTTGGGTGTAAGCTTTGGCAGTCATTTTTTGTGAGATCATGAGCAAGTTATTACACATTTGGGTTCTTGTTTCCTTTCGTTCAAAGAGATTGAACTCAGTGGTGTTGAATGTTGCTTTCAAGTATAACTATATTTCAGTAATTCTCCAAGTCTGCACTTTGCCTTGGTGGGAAAGAGGCCTAAGTTAAAGCAGCCAATTGGAATTCTCCAGAAAGCAAAAGCCAAGCTACTTAGGAAGCCAGAACCCAATCAGAGGTAAGTTCCGCAGCCAACAGCACCTACGACTACACCACTGATAACTGACACAATTCCCATGTTAACTGAGCAACAAATGACTTAAATTTGCATCAGCCATTTGCTTAATAAAGCCATTAGTTCACTGTGCGATCTTTGAGAAATGCTTTCTAAAAAATGTTAAAATTAAACTTCTGGCACTTAATGAATTAAATTACAAGGGAAATTCACTTAGGGTTGACACGTTATTCCCTGGAGAAGCAGAATAATTGAGGCATTCCAAATACAACAACTATCGTCACATGGCATTTGTACAGCCAGAATGTCGCTTGGAATTCACTGAAAGCCTGTGATGAGGCGGTCAGGCACAATCCCCATTGTAAAGATAGAAAAATCATGATCTCGTTGCAGCCTCACTCACATCCCAAACACGGTAGATGGTGTTGTGGACCGTTCATCCTGGTTTCAGGAGTTGTAACCCTCACCCCATGGTGGGCTGTGTAAGAGCCAAGGGACCCACTTCATCTGGGTCTGTTCTGTCACAAGGACGTGACCGACTAAGGAGACAAAGCTTATCTCCCTGGCAGGAGTGCTGCTTCTGCCTCACCCATCTCTGACCCCAAGGCTTGGTTGGCAGTCAATGACAGGTAAGACTCCTCATGGGAGGGGCAACCTAAGCCAGACACAACCACTTGGGAGGCCTTATGGAAGGACTTGGGGGCCTGCAGCAAGGAGGATGTGATGGACCCTCACCCCCCGGCTATTCTGACATAGCCCGAGTCCTCATTTCCATCTGTGAGATGTCTCCTGCTTCCTAATAGGCTTAAAGCCTGAAACTGTGGGGGCGAGCGGTGTAGCCCTATGCCAGCCAGGATGGTTCCCTGGGTGATCGGGCATAAGAAAGAATTCCTAAAGCCCTGTGAAACCTGCTTTGCTAAGAGTGCTCTCATTTAAATGATAAGTGTCCCAGGAAGAAATGAGCATGTCTCCCAAAGTCTGGCAAACCCCTTTCCTGACAAACACTGGCTCAGATTAAGCCCTCAGATTTCTTTGACATGTTAAACTTGTATTCCAGTGTATTGGAGCCCAATAAAAGCCTAGTGAGGATGGGGCTCTGGGTCATTCTCCTCTGAGAGTTTGACCCCTTTCCTCCCCAAGCAGTCATGTCTTGGTAGTTTTATTTTCATCCGTGACGGAGGGATGGGGCTCTGCGGGCAGAGCCCCCCCACATCTGGCGCCCAGGACAGGGGCCCCCCTCAAGGTGGAACAGGTGAAATTTGAATTTTGGATCTTTTGACTTCCACATCTCCTTTAGGCTCCTTTCTCTCTTGGAATCAACTGTCCCAGGATTACTATGTAGAGACTGTTAAGTTTTTGAGCAGGGAAAAACAGAAAGCTGTTACAAGAGGCCTAGGGCAGCTGTCACTCAGCAGATCTGAGGTGAGTCTGCCATCTGAGTTCACACAAGCAAATATACATCATGCAATAGTATCGCTTCTACGACAAATTTCAGGCCCAGTGCCCACATGTGTGATTGATGGAACTCAATTAATACTTCTCTCTGCTGCGTGATTTGTTAGTGACATCCAGTTATCTCAGCATGGTACTGCTGCCCTGGAATCTCTCCACTGACTCCTGCTACAATTGGGTATTGATTGAAAAATTCTATTACTGTACTTAGTTACACAGCTTTCAATAAACAGGTCACAGACAGCACCGTGGCTGGTTTCAAGGAGAACGAAAAGACCTGAGGGCAATGGGATTCCTGAGAAAATTAGCAAGAAGCCTTAAAAGCTCAGGCAGAATGTCTGGATCTCCGTATTAGAGTGTGACCTGACAAATTAGTAAGTACTGACTCACTTCTGGTCCTCAAATGAGGTACGCCTACTGGATACAAAATTGAAAATGTTTAACAGCCACCTGATTGCACTTCGAATACAAACAAGAATTGGCACTTGGCATGTGCTTTTTTGGAAAGGCTAACATACTCCCAGTTCAATTAACATTTATTGAGCAACCCCTCTCTGTCCCAGGGCCCCAAGCTAGGTGCTGGAGATACTAAGAAACATAAGACAGGATTTTCATTATCAAGAGTTGATAAATTATAACCCGCAGGCCAAGTCTGGCCAGGGGAATATCTTTGAAAATAAAGTTTTATTGGAACATAGTCAAGTTCATTAATGTATGTATTGTCTCTGGCTGCTTTTGTGCTACCATGGCAGGGTTGAGTAAGTGACAGAGGCTATGTGCCCCATATGTACTACCTGGCTCTTTGTAGAAAATGTTTATTGACCTGTGGGTGTGACTGCTGTACAGGGAGAGCAACAGGTTCTCCTGGATGGTTTAAATACGACAACCTCAATTCCTGATAATCAGTGCACAGAGTGGTAAGGAACAATTAAGGAAAAGTATCTACGCTTTCCTTGGCTGCCAGAAGGAAGTGAAGCATGAACTCTTTAGGAAAGAGTGAACAGACTTGCCTAGGCGAAGATAGATAAGGGAAAGAGAGAAGGTGCAGAACAGAGGGACCTGCACGAGCAGAAGTACAGTTGTAGAACCCCAAGGTCACGGCCCTGTGTGGACATGCAACCTCCACAGCAGCAGCCCAACTTGACTGCTCTCAAGAGGAAGGTAGGAATCTGATCACGAGGAGCCTCGTATGTCATGCTGGGGTGTCTGGGCTTTAGCTGTAGGAAGTCCCAGGTGATTAAAAGGATTAAACAAGAAAATATATAGCCCAATTTGTATTTTGGAGAGATCTCTCGTGAAGAAAAGAGGAGTATTCCTTGCAAGAGACAAACTCAGAAGCTGTCAGACACGGAAGGAAATTCTATAGTCCCAGTGACAGGCATTAGGACTCTCGGCTGTGGTTGTGGTGGAATTCCCATTCCGCAAGGTTCGAAGGAGGAGACTATGAAGAAGAGGATGGGCCTCATTGAGGAACTGCCTTAAAAGCAATGCTGACCAAAAACATAGCCAACATCTTTGACAGGCGTTTATGCACCCAGTCTAAATAGGGACAGAAAATCACAGCATGGCGTTTCTGGTGGGTTATGAATATAATAAAAGAAAAAGAGAAAGGTAAAATAGCTGAATAAAAGAGGAGAAAGATAACTAAAAACGTCCTCTGCGCCAGACACATTGCCAGCTTCTTCACGTACATACTATTATTGGATACTTTCTACTGCCTAAAATGAATGAATGAATGAATGAGTGAATGAATAAATGAATGCTAGACTACCCATTTAAAAGACCCCAGTAAAGAGTCTGAGACATGACAGGTCCTCAACAAAGTTTTGGTGTCTTTCCTTATGGGACTGCCCTGAGAAATTATCCTTACCGAGTCCTACCAGGAGTGAGGGTTTTCTCATTCAAATGATTTTATATACCTCTTCTCACCCTAGCTTTCTGCAGGTATTCAGGATCCCATGAGACAGGTCAGACTTGGCCTCGGCATCACAGAAGTTCTAGTCCACGGTACTGCTGTACACATCTCCCTTAGGGCAATAAAAACATAGTTTGGAAGCAGATATCAGAGAGTTAAGTCAATCCCATATTTTGATCATTTATATGCATAAACGAGTTCACATCATCCCCTAACTACAGAGCTATTTGGAAAATCTAAACAAGGAAAATGAGATTTTAATTGGTTTCTTCCAAAAAAAGTTATTATTAAATATGCAAGTTTCTTTACTTGAAGCTCTTAAGTCCATGTGAAGTTTGCTTGCTCTTTCCTCCAAACCTGCACAGATTACACATGTCAGGTGTTAAAGTAATTAAACAAGGAAGCCATCAGACCGAGGTGATTCTAATACATCTGCAGCCTGCAGAAGCAAACAGAAATCTACAGAATTGGCAGAGTCAATTCTGTAAATGACTCAAGGTCAAGAAATTGAAACTTAAGAACAAACACAAACAGCCAACCAACTAGGCTTCCCCAAGTAAAGCAAGCACCTGTGCTGTGACCAAATAACTTCCTTGCTTTGCCTCCAGGACCGCTCTAAAAAAGCCTTTCCCTCGGCTCCTGCTGTTAGAGTGCTACTGGACTCGAAGAGATGTTTGCCCAGATAAACTCTAGTAAATTTTAGTGTGCCTCAGTTTATCTTTTAACATGAGACTGTAGGTTCTAGGAGCTGGCTGGCTCTGCATTTAGCAGAGTATGATATGTAAATAAGCACTTAATAAATTACTTTCTTTGAGGCTAATGGCTTGGTCTGGGGAATAGTTTCAGCTACTGGCCATGTGTACTTAGCTGGAGAAATTATCTTTCCTTACCCTCCAGTATCAATTCATGCCCGATTAATACAATTCATCACACACACCCCAGATTCCCACAGTCATAAACACTAATTACTTTCCCTGAATTGCCAACATGGGGCCTTGTTTATAAATGACTGAATCTCCCACTTGAAATAAGATTCCCCTGTGCCCTCCACAAACCCATTTGTGAGAATTCAAAATTACATACAGAAAATACTAAATATGTATTTGTGCTATTTGGTGATGCTAAGTAACCACAGAGAAAAAGCTGGAGTTGCCCATAGTCAACAGTGTATTTCGTAATGCTAGAAGCTTATGGTGTGACTCCCCTTTTCCTGAACTCTATCCCAATATATATGTATTAACATGCAACATTCCTCGTTAGCTGATTCCTATGGTTATACAAATTAGACTAGTTTTGCCAAAAGTCATGAGTTTTTCCAAGAAAATGACATATATCTCTTCTCTATCGATCAGTACCCAACCCAGGGATAACCGCACACATATTTAAAATCAAAACAGGAGTAAAAGTTATATATTAGCTTAAGTTTATGGAAAAACACAGTCTGGGCCAAGCTTGAATGTTTATGGGGCGGGGGATGACACAATTCAGTGAAAGCAAGATGAGAGAATTGCAAATGAGAGAAAGTGAGAAGTGAGACAGAGAAGCAGTTGTATTTGTTTGATAGCACTGTTCACAGTGCTTGCCACATACATTTTGTTTTTTCCAATTGTGATTGTCCTTTCATGCAAGAAGATTACATTCACTTCCTTAACACATGGTCAATCAAAGTGCTCTGATTGGCATTTAGCAAATGCTGCTGAGTACAGAAGAGAATTGAATCAAGTCCCACAGCACATTACCTGTGGAAAGTGTGTGATATGTGCTTTTTTTTATTGCTGCATTGTCTGCACATCACATCTCTCTCACAGGACTATAGGCAATGAAAGGTTGGGATCCTGTGTGATTCTTGTATATTCATCAACTTAGAAGCCACGTGGCACAAAGTAGCTGGGCTGGGCCAGGAGAAGCATCTATGGCACATAAATTAGATGTCACTCACTCTTAGGATCATGAAGTGCCTTGTACAACAGATACAAAATTTATTAAGCAGAGGCAGAATAAAAGGGAATCAAGAAACAATAAAGAAAGACCAGCCCTGGAAGAAAGGGTGAGAATGAAAAGTGGGAGGGGAAAGAGCAGGGTGGCAGAAGGAGGGAGGGAAAAATCACAGATGACAGGTCAGAGACATCATTGACCAAATAACCACATGCCCGTCCACATTCCTCAGCTTCCCTCGCAATTGCCTGGGGTCATGTGACTTGTTTTGGCCAAATGGCTGTAAGCAGACATGGCATGTGCCATGATTCCATATCTGTCCCTTCTTTCTGCTGCTGTAGTGATCTTAAAAGCATGTGGGGCACATGGCATAATCATGAGATGGAGGGGGGCAACCAGCACTCATGAGACTTTCCGTGAGCAAAAAAACGAGCAAAAAAACCTGTGGTGTAGGCTACTGAGATTGAGTAGGTTGCTGGTGTTACGACACAGTCCTTCCATCCTGAGTAATACAATGACTCATCAGATGTGATGGAGTCACACAGATTATTGTGTTTTTTTTTTTTAATCATTGGGGAAAACAGAAAAAGGAAAACCTTGACTTTAGGATGACACAAATGATATACACTGACGAGTACGTCCTGGCCCCTCCATTTCGGGTCCATTTTTAGGACATGTTGTACTCAGGGTCCTAAGCCAAGGATCCTGAAAACTGCCGTTTCACTGAGAGGACCGAGCCACCTGCCTCGTCTCAGCTCACATGATGACCTTTTTGCGTTGGAACAAGTTACAGGAGAATTCCTTCCCAGAACATCATCTATTCTTATGATCACATATTGTTTAACTAAGCGTAATATTTGCTGAGTTTTCACACGCAAAATGGGTCTCAGAGTTAAACTCAGTTATCGCTTTATTTAAGTGTTACCCTCTCCACATCTCAGTCAGTTCTTCAGAGGGAATACTTTTTACTTCCTGTGAAGTTTGGAGTTTAACTCGCTCTCCCTATAATCCTTGAATGCAACAACTTCAATAATTAGAAATTTTAAAGGGCCATTTGAGTATAGCAATGAAAAACATAATACAACTAAAATAGCTTAAATGAAGAGAACTTTATTTTCATGCTTGTTTAATACGTGTGCATGTCACGTGAACATGCATGAGACACAGCATGCGTAGTGCCCAAAGCAAGACCAGAAGAAACAAGACCTGAATTCTAGGGCTGCCTCTGCTTGTTAGTAACTTTGGGATCCTGAGCAAACCACTTAAACTATTTTTTTGTTTGGTTTGAAAAATTTTGAGAGAACTAAGTAAGACTGAAAAGCGAGGTGGAAAGAGCCTAAATTCTGAATAGAACAGTCCTGGGAATGAGACCTAGCCTCCCCATTGACTCAGGCTTGGGAAAGCCATTGGCTGCTACAAACCTCACATGGCTCAGCTGTACAAAAGGGGATAAACTCACTCCGTAAGTCACTGTGAGATTCAGTGAGATAACATATGTAAATAGGCATGGCATGAAGCCTGGCTTACAGAAAACAGCCAATAAATACATGAGAGTGTGTGTGTATAAAGTATATACATAATGCATAAAGATCTTCAGTCAATTATTGCTCTAACTTATTTTTAAAATGCACTGTGCTTCATATAGAAAACATAATGGCTCGACCAAACTTTCACTAACTGGATGTTATGTGGAAATGGATACAAGTTTTTAGGGAAGAAAGGATCCAGCAATGTCATCGGCTTCACCTGGCTGTCTTCAGGCAGGCGGCTTCCCAGTTGTGCTGACAGTGGGGACCCATCCGTTCCTGAAAGATCTCCTGGGAAGGAGACATTTTCATCTCCATTGGCAGATAACAAATAACTGGCATTGGAAATTTCATACCCAGATGAAGGACGATGCTTAATCCTGAGTGATTTATAGCTTGGGTCATGTGGTTATTATTGACAATTCCTTGATTAGATCTTTGGCACTTTCCCAAGTCATAGCTTTTTTCTCAGTTTAAATAAAATGTTATCAGAAAAATCAAGACACTGAGATGATCAGAAGAATGTGAGGAAAAAAGAGACCAAGAAGAAAAGATTAAGAAAATACCTAATAAAGTCATATTGAATGCACTTGGATTTTTTCCTTTTCTACTTTTTGGTGTAACTGCAAAAAAATATTTAGAGATATCTATAGGAATGTTTGAATTAAAACATTAGGATAGGCTGATAATAGAATAAATAAAATTCAGAATATTTTAAGTGTTTCAGGAATTTTAAGGAACAATTTTTAAAAACTTCATTTTTGTGTTCTGCAATATCATTAATATTATAAGTTTTAAAAGCTGATAATACTTTTTCCTAATTGAATCTGATTCCTTTTTGGAGGGCTCTCCAAATAAATTGGTGCGTTCATGGAGGATATTATGCCTTTGATTCTATTAAGTACAAATACATTTTTTTCAACCTGTGATTCAATAGTTAGTCAAAATGAACATGTTTATTAATTTGGCTCTGGGACAGCTCAGTATTTCAGCTGTTTGAACTTCCTCTTCCCCTGTCTCTCCCTCAGTACCCTGTCACAATGTCCCTCTGCAGCGGCCTCCCCCTGTATGCCACACCACGCTGATGGATTCACCCAGCTGCTGTCACGGAACCCAGGCAACCGCAGTAACTTAGCACTATAGGTGCCCAAACAGTGTACAAAAACCAACTCAACAGTGAAATCTGCTCTCAGAAAAGGCACAAAGGCAGACAAATTGAAATATCACAAAAGTATTGGTAAGCAGGTATGCCATTTACATTTTAAGTCTACAAGGATATGATAAAAAAGATAGAAATTGTATTTTTATGTCTACGAAGATACGATGAAAAACGACAGGAAGAGATGGAGATAAATTGAAATGGGTGAAAACAGAGACAGGGAGCCATCACTCACGCAAATCCTTTAAGAGAATCGTGAGCATGAACACTGCCTGGACAGAGCTGTCGTACTCAGCAGACCGTATCACGCGTTGTACAGCAGGTGTGATTGGGGGAAAGCAGACTACAGCTACCACCTGTTTTTGTAAGGACCATGTGACCTAAGTATGGTTTTTATTTCTAAATGTGAAATAGATTACTGCCTTTTAAGAACAACTGCTCCATTTGCACATTGGCCCACCAAGCCCAAAATATTTACTGTCTGTCCTACTATGGAAAGCACTTGCCAATCCCTGGCTTACGCTATTTACCACCCATGACACCCTGCACATCTCCTTTGTAGCACTCACTACCCATACTTGTTTAATCCTGCCCATCTCCCCAAACAACAAGTTCCTTGAGAGCAAGGACAAGGACAAGCTCTGTGTCCCCAGCACAGAATGCAGCACCTACCACACACAAATCACTCAGTAAGGATTTGGTTAAAAAGTAGTGAATGAATGAACTCCAATACACATGCAGGACTTTCTCTGGCCCTTCAGTGATAGGTCTTAACAGCAAAATAGGAACCAAAGAGTGAAAGGAATGTGCCCCAAATCACACAACTCAACAGCAGAGAAAAGGGAATTTCAATCCAATAATCCTAACTTCTATTTTCTCTATGAACCTCCTTAAAGCAAAGGAGGGGAGAGCCGGTTCTGTCTGATCTGGTTTATACACGTGTCTATGGAGAACAGACAAACTGGACAGAGCACGGACTCCCGGCAATACGGAAAGTGGTGCAGACACTGCCAGCCTCCGTGTTCTCTCTGTCTGTTACCCCCCTGCTCCCCGCCAATGCTTCAACGTTTGACGAATCTGCACAAAAATCAGGAACTGAATGCAGTTTACAGTTGTTATACAAATAAATCACACAATAGTTAAAAATAATAATACAATAATAAACTCTGTTTTGCATACTCACAACTATAAACCTATTTTTACCCACCCCTGCATGGTAACTCAAACAATAAGCAGAAAGAGATGGGTGTCAGGGCATCCCACCACAATGCTACCTACCAACACACGCATGAAATCAAGCTCACACGCACGTCACTCACACTACCCTACCAGCTTTACTATAGAGAGACCAAGGCCAGATCACATTCCCGCATCCTTGCCCACTCACACCACTCAGATTGCATCCCCATTTGTTTATCTTTCCGATTTTCATCACTTTAATCGTATCATAATAGGGGCCATGGTGCTGATGTGGCAGGAACTGCTTTACCCACACTGTCTGATTTCACCTTAACCATAACCCAGGAAGTGGAGTTCAAGTTCACAAAGGTAGTAAGTGATAGATCTGTAATTAAAATGTAGGTATTTGACTGCAAGTCTGGTCATTTTAACCAGTATCTTAAATTAGAACCACCCACCTTGGCTGCTGCTCTGCCCCTTACCGCTTGTCCTGGTCTACATGTCCTCATTTCCATTTTTATTGATTTTAAGCATATTCTGCTTTTTAAATAAAAGCGTACGGTATGATTTGTGGTAATTTAACATTACCCAAGAATGACCTTAAATCCATGACACAAGATGAATGTGCATTAATTCTAAAAGAATTGGTAATGTTTAACAACTTTGCAGAAATATATATTTAACTTATTTATTTATATAATACATTTTTCTATAAATCATTTGAAGAAAATTAGAATAAAAGACATAAAGCCATCTTATAACATAATCCCAATAGAATTATAATTAAATAGAAAAAAAATGAAGCCTGCTCCAACCCTCAAAATCCATGAAACTTAGACAAATGTTTGCTCTTCACTGGGAAGGAATTTTTTAAAAATAACAATAGGTTTGGTTATGTAAGGATTAAAATGTAAAGACCAAAAAAGCCACAGAAAATAAAGGCAAATGATATTTTTTAAATGATGGCTAATATAACAGACAAAGTTCAAGTTGTTTGATTTTTGAGGTACTCACTCAAATAAACAAGAGAAAAACATGAAGTTAAAAAAATGGGCAGGACTTGCACTTCTTGAGCTGACAGTTTCCATGACATAAGAGGATTACTTCTAGACATAGCTGTATAAAGTGTAGAAAACAACTGTTTTCAGACATCAGACAGTGGGAAGCACAGGAGACGATTTTTCATAGTGGGAAAACAAATAAGGCAATCCCTAGGATTGCTTCAGCTTTCTGCCTGGAGACACTTTCAAGACATTATGAGGAAACCCAGGCGGAGTATTCTTGCTGAGTTTAGAGGACAAAGATTAGCGTTTGAGGAGGCAGAGGTGACTGGAATATGAGGGCAGAGAGGTGGAAACTGAACAGAGAAAGTTTAGAAAATCTGCATAAGGTTCCCCTTGAATCTTTAAACAGACAGCTGTGCATCCTTTGCATAATTAATACTCAAAGAAGCAAGCCAAAGAACAACCAATGGGGCACTGTCGCCTGAAGAACTTACTGGAGTTTAACAGGGTTGGAAGACACTGAAGTTCTAACCACCAAGAAAGCTTCCTGAATACCCAGGACATTCACTACAGATGCCAGAAAGGCCACATTGAGAAACAGGGTCAGTTGGCCCTAGGGTATGAGGTTCTGCTAGCACCAGTCAAACTAAACTTAAGAACAAGCCCCAGAATGCTCCAAGCTTTGCCCAAAGGAACTAATTTTATTAAGAAAAGAGTACGAGAAGTTCAAGTTTTAGGGCACTCTCAAGAAAAAAAAACAACTAGATTTTAATAACAAGCAATTAAGAAGAGGCTGATACCATCAAAGAATCAACAAGCCAACCCGCAGGATGACAATTTTACCAGAGAGAACTGAAGGAAGAGACAGCCAAGAAGAGACCTCCTGTGGTCAGCATATACTTCAAAGACCTCTTCAAAAAACTCTCCTGGGAAGGGCCTGAGTTCAATTGGACGAGACAAAGTTTGGATCATGGTATGGTCAAAAACAACAGAGCAATCAACCAGAAATCAGTGGAGCCTGAGGGCTATTTGTGCTTCCAACAGAGCCGGCAACTCACTGGAGAGGTCTGAGAAAGAGCCAGAAAGCCCAGGGAAAACCACTGTCTCCAAGGTGAATGACTATAAACAGACCCGAGGTCACCTGCTAAGGACTGACATGGGAGATGTCACACTCCAGGGACGGCTGGCTTCAGAGAAAGTGTCCGACTGTACAGATAAACAGACTAAAAAGCCTTGGGGGTAGGGATCAGCATCCAGGGTTGCTACAATATATTATCTACGTCATAAAATGCTTCCTTTTTCATACACAGAAAAATTATGAGACGCTTTCAAAAATAGGAAACTATGACCCATACACAGGAAAAGTTTTAAAAAGTGGACCACAGAAATTGCCTGTGAGAAGGCCCATACATTGAACATAACAAAGATTTCACAGTAGCTACCATTTATTTTCAAAGAACTAAAGGAAGCAATACATCAAGAGGTAAAGGAATGTATGATGCAATTGAATGCTACTCGGCCATACGATGGAATAAACTGTTGATACGCCCAACCATGTGGGTGAACACGAGCTTTTTGCTTGTTACAAAAGAGTTACCCATTGTGTGGTTCCATTTTTACTCAGTTATAGGACAGGAAAAATTACTGTGAAACACTGGAATAGTGATTGCCTCTGGGTGGGAAGGGCACAAGGGAACTTTCTGGGTTGATGAGAATGATTGTAGCATGAAAGGGATGGAATTAAACCAGTATAGGCATTTTTCACAGCTTGTTGAATAGTATACTTATGAACTCTGTATTTAATGATATGCAAATGATACCTCAATTTAAAAACCTTTTAAAACAGGCAAAAATGTTTAACTTAAGAAAACATGCAAAAGACCAATACACATGTGGGAAAAAATCAACCATATTAGTAATCAAAAAGTTCACTTTATTTTTTTATTTTTTATTTACTTATTTATTTTTAATTTTTATTTTAATTGTTGATCTTGTACAGTTTTCTCTCTTTTATTCTCACCTAAACCCACCACCCCAGCCCTCCCCTCCTCCCTCCCATTTCCACCCCCCCATAGTTTTTGTCCATGTGTCCTTTATACTTGTTCCTGTAATTCCTTCCCCTTTTCCCCTGAAATTCCCTCCCCTCTCCCCTCTGGTGACTTTCAGCCTATTCTCAATTTCTGTGTCTTTGGTTATATTATGCTTGTTTGTTTGTTTTGTTGATTAGCTTCCTGTTAAAGGTGAGATCATATGGTATTTGTCTTTCACTGCCTGGCTTACTTCGCAATGGAATATTAATTTTTTTAATCCAAAATTGTCAACAAATTACAAGTTAATACTAAGTGCTGGCAAAGGGTGACAAGACAAGCATTCTTATGCAATAGTGGTGAGAAACTAAACTGGTTTAGGCATTGTGGAAGGCCTTGATCTAATTATTCTACATCCAAGAATCTATTCAGAGGATATAAATCAGAGATAAAGACAAAGATTAATGTAAAAAGATATTCTCTGAAGCATGATTTATAACTGGGTAACATTGGAAATGACCTAAATGCTTAATAAATTTTAAGAGGAACATGTCAGAAAGCAGAATCATGAATTCATTATGACAAAACACAACATACAAAAAAAAAGGTAGTCAGACTGGAAAGGAATTAACAATAGCATCTTCTCTGAATGATGAAACTATAGTTGTATTTGTACTTCTTTGTATTTTTCATGTTTTATCAAAGATTTTTATTTCTCTAATGGAAAAGAAATTTATTTAAAAAGGACACAAAAAGACTGATAATGAGAAAGTGTCAATTTACAAAGATAAAACACACACGTTTGAAATAAATAAAAGTAAATATGATTTGGAAATTTTTAACAGAGAAGAAAAGGGAGCTGTAACACATTATTCTCTTTAACTAAGAGAAGAAAGAAAATGCATTTCTCAGTAGAGATTAAATGTTTCCAACACTTTACTGCATGACAATATGTCTTCCTCCTCTTTCCTCCCAGCCTCACCGTTTCCCTCACCGCTTGCTTACTAATGTTGCCCCTTTTGTTACTTATGTCATTTACGCAGAACAGCCATCACCTTTTGAGTAACCTGTTTTCTCTAGCACTTTGCCAAAGAGGTCCACCAATTGACAGATCATCCAGATTTTTTTAAAGCTTTTATTTATTTTCAGAGAGAGGGAAAGAGGGGAGAAAGAGAGGGACAGAAACATCTATGTGTGATCAGTTGTCTCTTGCATGCCCCCTACAGGGGACCTGGCCTGCAACTTAGGGAGGTGCCCTGACTGGGAATCAAACCAGTGACCCTTCGGTTCGCAGGCCAGTGCTCAATCCACTGAGCCACACCAGCCAGGGCCCAGATTTCTCAGAACATTCAATTAACCAAATATCTCCACTGGACTGTCCTTTGCTTCAGAGCAGACTCCATATTTGCTTAATCTTTTTTCATAAGATTCACACCACACTGCCTGGAGCCCATAGGCACTGTGAACATTAATGTTGACTGAAAAACTTCAATCTGTTTCAAGGAAGTTGCTACTAGGATTTCCCTGGTAAGCAGGCACTTCCACCACCAGCACCACTGTTACCTGAAGAATATGAGGAAAAAATAGAAGAAGAAAATGTTAAGACCCCTTGCAGGAATCAACAGAACTACTCTTGAGAATCAAGATTGAAGCTATGGTACTTTATTTTAAAATTTCATTCATTGATTTTGAAACACTTAAGATAACTCTCCATGCAGAGCCCAAAGGAATATAAGAATGAGAAAAGAAATAGAAGCAAACACTGTTTTGTGTAAATACCAACTCTGCCATTTACCAGACAAATGAATTAGATCGATCTCTTAGGCAAGGGGTGTCCAACCTTTTGGCATCTCTGGGCCACACTGGAAGAAGAAGAGTTGTCTTGGGCCACACATTAAATACACAAACACTAATGAAAACTGATGAGCAAAAAAAATGTTTTAAGTGAATTTACAATTTTGTGTTGGGCCACATTCATAGCCACCCTGGGCCACGTTCAGCCTGCTGGCTGCGGGCTGGATTTTTTCAACTGCAAAGTGGGGCAATGATAACTATCTCACAGGGTTGTGGTGAGCATAGGGAGGTAATAAATGTTAATTTCCTAAATAAAAGGCTACACTTTCCCTTTGGAGCTTATAATCTAGCAGGTGTGAACACGTGCATTAGAAATGACCAGCCAAGGCAGAAAGCAGTAGTACAAGAGCAGGTTCTTTGAGAACTAGAGAAAGTAGAGATTATTTTTGGTTTAGAACTAGGGGGTGGACAGTAAACATCTAATATGATTCCCCATATTTTTATTGATTCCCAAATCTATTAGGCAGTGTTCTGACTCTGGGTTACCATGGGGAGCAGATATATTTCTTCCCTTCAGATAGTAAACATGAATACAAATAAATAAGACAGTTTCACATGGTTAAAAAAATGTTGTAAAATAAGAGAGAGTCATAGGGCAGAGAGACAGGGAGCTAGCCAACCCAAATGGTCAGGAACGGCTTTTTTGAGGTGACACTTGAACTGAGAGCTAACTGAGGCAGAGTCATCTTGGAGCCATGTCAGAGGCAAAACGAGAGGCGCATGCAGAAATAAAGTCCCCTGGCTACAGCAGAACGCCCAGCACAGCCAGAGGTCTCACTGAATTGACAGGTGTTTTCTAGGTCACTGAGAATTGGGGTAAAAATAAAAAATGGTGCCCATGATGAACAGAAATGGGGGAGGAAGCCAGAGATTAAGTATTCCAACAGATTTGGTTAAATGACCACTTCCTTCTCCGCTAACCTTGGAATAGCTTCACCAGCAACAGAACAGAGATCCTGTGAGCAAGGGACTTCGTGGAGAGAACAGCCAGTGAGCGTAAACATTGTCCCGTCTCACGATGCAACGGAGTCGCTGTCTGAGATCCCTAGCCTTTGGGCTCTGGGCCTCAGTTTACAAACCTGTTAAGAGCCACAATAATTTTTCCATCAGGCAAAAGGGAGAGCAACCTGCTAATCATAAAGCCACTTCCCCAGCTGCAAGAGCTTTACTGCATTGTTGTATCCTGACAAAACATGGGTGATTATTTTTTCTCTCCAGTTAAGCTCCATGCATTGGAGAATTTTAAAGAGCTCTTTGATGACTGAGTGAAGCAGTATTATTTCAAGCTGAATTGGCTGATCACTTCTTCACACAACAATGCCTTGTGCTTCTGTCCTAAGGGGGCACTTGCAATTCACTTAAAGGATAGCAGAGAGTCTAATGCATCATAAAGCCACACAGACAACTGGGAGAGATTGCCTTAAAGAGGGACGAATGACCATCCCAGGGGGCAATGCGGCAATTTCTCAGCAGTATGAAGTTACATATATATAATTTTTTTAATTTTCTAAAGTAAGCAGAAGGCAGACATGGTTGACCTTGAAAAACTCTTCTTGGCAGTCTCATTTGAAACCAGGCACAGTTAGTGGATTATAAAATCAATAAGAAATCAACTTATTAGATCATGGTCAACACTGCTACAAAAATGATATAATAAATGGACTACAGTATAACGGAATACAATGGATTATTGAAGAGTGTATTATATAAGTAATGGTATTTTTATGAAATCTTTTCTGGATAGGTGTGTCTCTGTGTGTATGTTTGTATGTTTAGTCATAATTTAAAATGTATTTCATATTGTTGGTAATGGTCAAAAAATTTAAAAGCCACCATTGTATGGGGACATCCCATTCAAAACAGGACATGTACCTACATATATGTATGGTACCCACAGACTCAGAATCAGAGCATCTGAGCTAGGAGGAAGCAAGAATACCCTTCACATATGTTATTTTTTGCAAGCAGGGAAATAGCTACAGAAGTGAAATTACTTTCCCAAGATGACACATGGTTCAAGACAAGAACCAAGTTCTCTGCAGCGATGTCGACACTGCACTACAGTGAAAGTCACAGGGTAACACTGAAAAGGAGTTATTCCGACCCAGAGTTGTGCATGGACTGAACCTTCCCGGTAAAAGAGGACAGCCGGCTTCCACTCTAATAGCACACAGTGTCCCCCAGAAAGTGAGTGCAGTCTGCCTCATTTGTCACACATCTGTGTTTCCAGTCACTCTTATCTTCCCTCATCTCAAGGTGAGGCCCCAGGGCTTGGGGTTTAAAAACAATACAGCATTAGAGTTGGAGCCCAAGTGCCATAGTTACACAGACCTGGGTTCAAATTCTGCGGAATACGAAGCCCCAGAGGGTGGAGTCATACCCTTCTTGTGTACTGCTGCTGTATCTTCAACACCTTGCAGCCTGCACAGGACTGGGCCACTGCCCAGGGAAGCCTTGTGAAAAGAAGCAAGAGAAAGGAACAGGTCTCTAGGTCTGCCCCTTGGTGACACAGACAAATGACTTCCCATCACTGAGCGTCAGCCTTCTCATCCATCAAACGAAAATACTCGTGAATTTGCTTAGAGGATCGACTAACAGAATACAGATCCAGAACGTAATATATTCCCCAACATACAACGAACATCAGCAAGTGTCTGTTGTTATTACTAGCTCTCTGCTAGTCTTGACCAGTGTTTGACTTTTAACCAAGTAGAACTCCCTTTTTAAAAAGAAAACATATTTATGAGAGAGAAAATGCAAGCCTAATCTGTAGTGCTGATGGTAGGCCTCCTTCTTGCCCTCAGCAATGACCCCTGAATCACCTCTGAGGATCCCAGGGTTCATCAGCATTCTGCATGAAAATCACTCCTGTCCGGGACACGACCTTTCCCTCCCTCTGGCAGGATCACTGCGGAGGCTGACACGGATTGCTGAGGCCTGCTGGGAAAGGAAGCCCTGCAAGGAGCACCTGTCAGAGCCACGTAATCACAAATCGCCTGGAAGACTGCATCCCAATGCTCATGCGCTGCACCTAGGATACATCCTCAGAGTCAGGGAGTTTCAGAGTTGCAGAAAACACCAACCAGGTCCTGGAAAGGAAGACAACGGAGGGAAGGGGAGCTCTGAAACAAAACCTACAACCTGCAGAAAGCAGTGTCGGAGCCATGGAGCCACGGGCAATGGCGCTGAGTTTCCGGAGTTTATTGATTGCCTCACATCTCTAACAGTTTCC
The DNA here is from genome assembly GCA_039655065.1 of Glossophaga mutica. Lineage (NCBI taxonomy): Eukaryota > Metazoa > Chordata > Mammalia > Chiroptera > Phyllostomidae > Glossophaga > Glossophaga mutica. Next base: position 31,514,920 of record CM077308.1, read on the forward strand.
TCCAGGCACACATTTGCATATGGAAATGTGCAGTGCTTTTTATTCATTCTCATTTCTTTCTTAATGTTAAATTAACTGGGCCAATAAACCACAGGAAGTATTACTTGAAATCTGACTTCCATCACTATTAACATAAAATATTTAAGTGTGTATGGAAAGCATATTTCAGGGGGCCTGGCCTGGAGAACAACAAGTAGAAAGAAAAATCAGAATTTCCAGGCAGGTAGGGGAAGGTGTGAATGCTGCTCTCAGGCTGCAAACGGGACCAAGGCGAGGGGACCATCAAACACGAGAGCCTCCCCTTTGGCTGCGAGTCAGAAACTCAGAGTCACTGGAAAGCCTGGCTGTGCCGGGATGAACTGTGCAGCTTGGGCCTATTGCTTTGATGCTGCCTCTCCATCTGTCAAATGGGAACCATACCACCTACTTTTCAGGGGCATTGTGAGAACAAGATAATGGATAAGAAAGTACACTGAGTTCCCTGCCAGTACAGCATTGGACTCACGTCAAGTGTTTTCAGTATGTAATCTGATACTTCGCCACACTCTCAGTGCGTCTGTCAGTGCATCTCAGACTATCGGGGTGACGTAATTGGGAAAATGTGAGGTTTTTAAGTGTGTTAATGAAGGATGAGGGTTTGCTACTCTTCCCATGCTCCCTGGAGCAGTTTGTGGAAGAGTTTTGCATTTGATTTTCAGAGGATAAATAAAATAATTAAGATAATCCAACGATAGAGGCTCATTTTCAAATATATCGTATTTTCGGACTATAAGGCACATCACGCCCTATTTGGGAGGCATAATGGTTGTTAATGCTGCTGTTGAGGTCTGTTTACATTTACATTGGTGAAATATTATGTTATTTATGTAATTAAATATTTAATTACATAAATAACATAATTAAATATTATGTAATTAAATATTTATGTAAAATAACATAATATTTTATTTATTAGCACTTTTTTCGCTTCAAAATATGTTTTCCTATTTTCCTCCTCTAAAACCTAGGTGCATCTTATGGTCCGAAAAATACAGTATTTGCTTTAAACAGGAACTGAAGCCAGCGCTGAGATCAGAAACAGGACTGCCGTCAGCAGGAGGCGAGGGAGAAGAGAATCCCACCCTGCCGAGGCTCTGGCAGGAGCAGAGGTAGCTACAAGGATTTAGGACAGATGAAGTACAGTGATTCACTAGGCAGCAGCTTCTAGGGGGACTCGCGATATATCCCGAGCTCCTTTGCCTCTCCCTCGCACTAGACCTCTCCTGGGTTCGATTCTCTCTGCTTCCTCTAAACCTCATAAACTAGCTCAAATAAGAACTACTCTAAAGTGCCTTGGTGGTAAGGACTGGGTTTACCTACCTGTCAGTCTTCAGCATAATCTTTGGCAAATGCCATTCAGGCAACAAGTATATGCCACGCATTGTGATAGTTGATAAGTATACAAGAGAAGTAAAAAAATGAAAATAACCTCAGCTCTTATGGGGTTTGCACTCTAAAGTGGTTCATAAGGTTGACAAGTATAACAGTTACTAGTGCTTTGAGAGCTGAACTTTCCAAATTTCTATGCCAATTATGTTTGGTAAATATTGCTGAGACCTCACTATTAGTAGAGAATGAACATTCAAAGTTAGATGAGGGTCTACTTGAAAGAAGCTTCAAAGTTAACAAATCATCTTAACATGCATGAAAATAATGATGCAAGAAAGCAAGTAACACAATATTCTAAGTTCATTGCAAGTATTATCCCATTTAATCCAAAGAACTGCCTTGAAAAGTAACCCCATTTTAGAGATGAATAAACTGAGGCACAGAGAAGTATGTTCTATTTGCCATGGTCAGTCACGCATCTCTTACGAGGTACAGTCAGGACTTGAACCCTGACATTCTGACTCTAGGGCAGGTATTCTCCACCATTATGTTTCAATGCTCTCAGAAACAGCATATAGTAGGAACAATAAGAGAAGAATAATTCTTAGTGGGAAAATTACTCCACCACTTATTGTATCCATTTAACAAACATTTATTGACTACCTACCACATTTTGGATATTGGGAGTAATGCAAAGATACACTGAATGCATTCTGCACTGGAATTTACACACTCGTCAGGGAGATGAACACATAAAGAATGAGCAGATAATATTAAAAGGAGAGGTATCATGGGATGACTTCCTCCTGTGAAGAGGGAGCACTTCAGAGGGCCCGAGGGCCCTTGCAGGTTGGATAAGACATGCACGGTGTGGTGGGACCACAGGGGCCTTGTTCCAGATACATTACAAAAGCAGTAACTTCTGGAAGATGGATTAGCCCCTGAAAATTATTTTCCAGGAAAAGGGGAGCTAGTGTGTGCCCTTCAAATACAAACTTCTAGGGGAGCTGACTGTGGCCACCGTCCTAGAGTATTGCCTCCTGGGCTCCAAAGAGCAGACGGTGCCTCCTGGGTTAAGAACAAGGATTTTACTGCCCTGTCTCCGTGTGCCCGCATCAGGTTCGACTTGACCTGTGTTTCCCCTAATGTTATCGGAAACTGCAGTACAGGAGAAAGAACACACTGCACTATGGAATCCAGTCAAGGCCAGGGAAACAAATGAATACCCTTGTAGGCTGTAGAGAGAGCAAGAACTTTGGAGTTTTAGGTTGTTCACAATTGACCTATCTCCCCACGAACCTTCCAGGATTATTAGTTACCTTCTGAAATAACAGCTTCCATTTGAAAGCATATAGATCCTGTACCTCCTACCCCATAATAAATTCTTATTTTTAGAATTCAAGACATACTGATTTTGTTTTGAGATATGGAGAATTTCTATTTTATTTAATTTGCATGATTACAGAACAACTAATACTAAAATTTTAAGAAGCAGCCCTGACCTGTGTGCCTCAGTGTACTGGGTATCATCCCACAAGTGGCAGGTTCGATTCCAGGTCAGGGCACATTCCGGGGATGCTGGCCAGGTCCCTGGTCGGGGGCATGTGAGAGGCAGCTGATCAATGTTTCTTCCCCTCTCTTTATCCCTCCCCTCCCCTCTCTCTAAAAATAAATAAAGAAAACCACAAAAAAATAAAATAATATTTTCAGAGGTTTATAGCCAAGTAATCTAATCTCTTGTACCTTTAATCTATTAAGCCAGCACCCAGAGAGTTAATGTGACTTGCCCTGGGTCCAATCCCCTCGTCTGAGTTACCCAACCCACAAACATTTAGTCAAATCAAACCTGTGTTCAAAAAAACAACGGCTTTGCCTTTCCACGTGTTCGTGCTAATGCTTCCTTTGCCTAGGATTCATTCTCTCCCCACTGCATCTTACTCCCCACGGCCAAAATTACTTACAGAATATCACATGGCCCAGGGAAAAGTCTCACTCCCTGAGGGAACTGTCTCCCCGAAAGCCAACCGAGCACCTTCCACCTGGTAGGCCTGCTCTAGGCACTGCAAAGAGAGAGACAAAATAAAGCAGAAACGCCTACAAATCTTTGACGGTAACATAAGTTAAATTACACCACTCTTAGGGAAAAAAGGCATCTTGGCACGTATATCAAAACCACAGACTTGTTTATGAACTTTGAGTCAAAAATCCCACTTTGATGAATATATCTGAAAGAAAAAATCTAAAGCAATGAATAATAACAAAGCTATATGTATCAAGATGATCACAACAGCATTATTTATAAGTGGAAAAAATAAACGTAATGACAGTTCTTTGGTAAGAGAACAGTTAAGCAAATTTCAATTCATACAGTGAATGCCATTTTCCGCAGTGACTACAACTGGGCTCACAAGGAGCTTTGACAAGAGCGTTCAGTGGCTAAGAGCGTGAATTCCGGTTCCAGCCACAGCTCTCCCACGCTCTAGTTGTGTGGTGTTAGACCAGTTTCCAGAAACACTATCTAAGTGTAAATTATTATCATCATCATCATCATCATCATCATCATCAGTATCGTTATATGTGCTAACCTAAGAAAATGAAATGTTTGTACTGGATGAAATAAATGAACAGCAGTAAAGCACTATATAGGCAAATAATGATATCTTACCGTCACAATGAGAACCACACAAAATAAGGAATCGTTATATCAAGATAACGATTTGTGTCCCCACCCCAGCCTTTGTGCTTGTGAAGTATTTTCATCCCAGCGGAGGGCTCAGCCCTTTCCGGGCCCCTCCCCCAGCCCTATCTGCAGGAGGAAACCACTCCATAACCAGAGACTCCGCAGTACAAGTGGACACCCAGGCATTTCTCTCTTTGCTGTCCAGGGAGGACCAGCTGCCAGCACTCTTCCTGTGCATGGCCCATCAGGAATGCCACTCACCAGTAGCCTGAGACTTGCCCCGGTGCATATCTGTCTTATCGGTTATGGGAATAACTCTCCACTCCGTAATCCAGGACACTCTACAGTCCTCAGGTTAGAGAACACCTGGACACCTTGGTGGTAGAACAGGAGTGGGGACCCCTGACCATAGCAAGACCAGATAAAATCAGCTTGAGGTGCCTCACCAAGGCAGGACTGAGGTAGATCATGCCACCACTGTGACTGCCCCCCCCCATGGTAATTGTGACCCAAAAGATAGAATAAAAGATTGGAAAGAAATGTATCAACACATAAGCTGTGGTATTCTCTAAATAGTAACATCATGCAAAGAGTGATTGTTTTCTCCTTCCTATTTTTTACTCTCCAGTGTTTTTCAGTAACTGTTGAACTGATCACATTTTAATCTTTATAATGGGGAAAAATAAGCTCTTTAAACATGTAAAAAAAAAAAACACCTGAGTCTTCCTCAAATGTTTGAAAGATGTTTCGATGGCATGATGTCAAGTAAAAGTAATTAACTTGACATTTTTTTTCACGGTAGAAATTTTCCAAAAGAAGTCCCCTGGGTACCAGCAGGTTTAAGTATCAGGGATTTAGCTGCGGGGACAGAGAGGATCAGAACTTGGAATGTCACACAGGGAAGAGGAAGCTGGCATACAGAGGGTATAACTAAAACACAACATATTTTTGACAACTTCATACTCAGAAAATATCCTAAATATGTATCAAGAAACACTAGACCCTTTAGAATAAGAACCAAACATATCCATATGGTAAAAGTATAATAGTTGAAAAGTCATTGTATTTGTACCTTAACGTTGCCTTTTAAACCTCTCCACAGGAAAAAATAATATCCTAAAGAAATTGCTTTAACTGGCTCACTGGTGAAAAGTTTTAAAGCTCTGAAATATGTTGAAAGAGGAAAAAAATCCTACCACCAAATATTTTAGAAGAAAATGCTGTTTATTTTATTCAACTTGAAGAGTGACTAATTGTGGAGAAACAATGACGGGGTTCTTAAGATTCTTCCAAAACGTGGCAACCATTTGGAGAGAATGTCCCAAGACCTTTGCAAATCTCCAAGATTTAGAAATAGTTTTTAAATAACATAATTAAGATCACCCAATGCAGTGACATCTGAGAAATTTCAGTGACTTCCACAGACCCTTGACAAGCGACTCAGCTGAGTCGCGCAGAGAAGAGCCTGGCTCGTCTGGTACATCCAGTCCTTCGCCAAGTTCTGTCCGTCCCTCAACAGAAGCACGCCTCGAGTCCGCGCATGCTCCCCGTCATCAATGCCTCTGTGCTAGGCCGGCGACCGTGGGCCTTGCCTGGATCGCTGCACTGAGCAGCATCACGTGGCTAAGAGTGTGGATTCCCTCCTCAGCTTCACTACTTGCTAGTTGTGTGACTTTGAGGAACTAATACTTTAACAAACTATCAAATGTTCCTCTTATCCATCCCTGGCTTTTACACCTGGCAATGTTTACTCTGCGCGCGCGCACGTTTACCACGGAGGCTACTGCACCTGCAGGGCCCTCACACTGCATCCGCTGTGCCCTTCTTCCACACCCCCCACTGCCAGCTAGTAATCTTTCCAAACGGAAACATAAAATGCCACCTCTCTTTCCTAACCACTTCATAGAATTGCACTGCATTAAGGATTAGAGCTAAATGTTATACTTGCGAGCTTCCTAGCCCCATCTCCAGTTTCACCTACAATCACCCCCCTGCTTCCTGTGCTCCAATCACGCTGTCTTCTTGCAGCTCCTCACACTCAGCTTCCCGAGAGTGGGGGCTACCTCTTGGCTTGCTCACCCTTCTGTTCCAGCACCCTGTGGAGTACCTGGAAGATGATGCTCTCAGTGACAACAGCTAACATTTATTGAGGCCTGACTGTGCAGCAGAAATTGTGCTAAAATGCTTTGCTTGTATTATCTCACCATAACTCTATGGCCTCAATTCTGTTACAATCCACATGTCACAGACAGGGAAGGAGGGTTGACAAAGCCAAGAGGCTTGCTCAAGGTTGCCTTGAGTTAGTAAGTGACGATGGGGATGGGAACCTAGGAAAGAGGGCTCTGGGGTGTGTGCTCTCAGCCACCATGTGAGATGCTCCATAAACCTTTGTTGAATAATTAATCGAGTAACTGTCTGTTTGCAGAGTGCCTAATGACTTGAAACTGAAATGTAAATGATACAGATCAGTGTATTGGCAAAACTGAGAATTACCTCCTGTTAATGGCCTTTTGAGTTGCTTGGAAATAGTCAAGAGGTTAAAACCACGAAAACAAGACTCTTATTATAGTAGATCTAAGGTCATGGTCCTAAGAGAAGATTCAGCAGGTCACATTTACTCTGGGTTCTTCCGGCTCACTTCTGAGAGTCCTGAGGGACAGTACACTGCGTTGGTTCAACGGTAAGTGTGCAGGGACAGGTAGCCAGATTGCCAAGCTTTGTTACTATGGAGGATTTTGAGAATCTGAACTTTAAAAAGGAAACTAGAGAAATCAGCAAGGTCTTTAGAATCAGCTGACAACTCAACAGGGAAAAAATCTAATGGGTTCAGGGGCAAGAATGATTTCATGTTCATCTATCACGTAGAAGAGGAGGCTGGGGCAGGAGACTTTTAATATAAAGGGCTACTTACAAGGAGGAAAGATACTGTGATCCTCCTCTGCCCTGAAAAGTACGGAAGAGGAGATGGCTTCATTAAATGCAGTGACATTTGGGTTTTAAAAAACTGCAGTGCCAGGCCTCATATTTTGATAAACTACAAAATACGCCTCTTCTCCATCCCTGGCTTTTAGACCTATGCATATCTGCACTGCATGTGAACTGTGTAGAGCTGAGATAATTTTGTTGACTAGGTTAAGAGCATAGATGTGCATATTGCTCAGATATACACTACAGTCTTATCCTTTACATTTAAGTTTTTTTAAAATCACATTCATTGGGGTGACATTGGTTAATAAGATTATATAGGTTTCAAGGTACATTTCTATCACACATGATCTGTACATGGCACTGTTTGCCGCCACCCACAGACACAGCATCTTCCGTCCCCATGTATTCGCTCCCCTTTAAAATCTCCACCCCCTCCCCACGCCCCTATGGTGACCACCATACTGCTGTCTGTGACTGAGTTTCTGTTGTTCTGGCTTGTTCATTTGCTGCTTTCAGTTTTATATCCCACAAATGTGTGAGATTATGGGGTTCTGTCTGGCTTATTTCACTTAGCATGATATTCTCAAGATCCATCCACGTTGTGACTACGCTTTTACTTCTGCTACTCCAAGGACAGTTTACTTCAGTCCTTCAAGCCTCCATGTCTGATCTTTGAGAAGGGAATACTTATACCATCCTCAGAGAATGGAGAATAAAATGAGAAAATGTAAAGCACCAAGCCCGGTGTCTGGTATACAATCATGGTTCGATTAATAATAGCTGCCATCATTCTCACCATCAGTGCTATCATTCAATTACTTTTCTGGGGAGTTAGTTTATTTGAGGAGATATGTGTTAACATCAAGCTGTACTAAGTAGTCATTCCCAAAAGAAAAAGAAAAAGAAAAAGAAAAAAACTCACCATATGAAAAGAAACATCCTTTCTAAAAGAGTCCTCCTCCACTGGCATAGTTCACTATCAGACATGAAGAACATGGAATCTCTAGTCAGACTGCCTGTGTTCACATCCAAGCTCTAACTCTTGCTAGCTGTATACACAGAACAAGTCATTTAACCTTTCCACACCTTACTTTACTTATCTATATAATAATTATGGCAATGACCTCTTAGTTTGTGACGATTAAATGAGACAATATGTAAAGTGCCTAGCATATAGTAACTTCTCAGTGAATGCTAGCTGTTATTTCCTTAGGTATTAGAAGGGATTATTCAACATCTTTTTAAGCACAATCCTAGGATTATACATTATAAAGTATATGTTCAGAATGCCTTGTGGACAGCTCCAATTTTTGCATTGAAAGTTAACCTAGGCTTGTATGACCATGATCTATTTTAGAGGTTCTTAAGACAGAATCCTAGGTGCAGAAGGACATGTTATTAATATTTGTGTAAAAAAGACAAATAATATGTATTTGGATTTATGCTAATACATGAAAAAGTAGTTCCTAAAATGCATACAGCTTCAAAGCCCTGAGTAGACAACAGGAGCAAAGCTAAAAGCCAGCATGGGCGAAAAAGTGAACATCTTGTCCCAAGCATGGAAAATACACACTTTTGTAAAAAGGTAACTAAAACCTGCCTATCAATACAGGCTAACAAAATTAACTTCTTGAAGAAATACATTCCCCATGGATTTATGCTGCCTCTTTTGCTCCAATATAGTTTTATAACATTTAGTTTACAAAAATTGACTAAAGAGATATTTAGTATATTGCTTTGCAATGCAACATTTAATTTTATAGCATGGATAATGCATTTCTTTTTACAAATGTATCGGTTTCCTTATAGCATCAATAAGCTTCTTCAGAGTCATTAAACTCTGTGAGAAACCAGTAAAGCTACAGATTTTGTTACTGAAACACATGGATTAATTTTCAGCTCATAAAGCTACTGCATCGGTTACTTTCCCAGTGTCTTGCAGCTCAGACACTGAAGTTCAAAAGGAAAGCTCAGTCAACTTGAATGAGAGATTGTATAAGAATTAAACCTTTCAAAGGGATGCTACTCAGATACTGATGAAAATGACCGCAGTGCACCCAGAGATCTGCAGGATCCAGCCCTGTTACCTCATCAGCCTCCTCCTCTTTCACTCCAACATTCGAAGTCCTTCCTGCCTTTGAACCTGCACACTGGCTGTTAACACTATTCTCTGCTTGACCGCCATGCTTCCAAACCACCAACCTGTGTTGAATTACTATAATGCAACATCAATTCTATGCAATGATAAAAAAGAACATGTTTGATACACAATGCCTAAGCAGTTCAAGGAGGAAATTAAACCATTTCCTGTGTGTATAATTAGAAATAATGTCAGTGCTTTGTGATGCTATGACAAGATAATGTCATAAAAATATGATTCCCCACTGCTAGATAAACTTCAAAGTAAAATTGAAGAATTGGTAGTGAATTGGAGAAAAGAGAGAAAACAGGAATAGAATTTTAGAGGAATGAAAGAAAAAAAATCTTGATGGGCCCTTTAAAAATAGCTTTCTTCCTAGAAGACATAGTAATCTTGGAAATGGAACCATAAACTCTAAGGTAAGCGAATAACACTCGATTATTCCTTATAGTCTGTGCTGCTCCCATCAAATTTCCATACTGACATACTCATTAGACATGTTTCTTCCAACTCTAAAAAGGAAAAGCAGGTCTTCCAGACCAGTCTTCCAGGTCTTCAGTCTCCCTGAGGACCTGCCTTCAGCCCACTCAGAGGGAGGGTTTAGGGAGGCTAAACTTGCCCTCACTCTCAGCAGATTGCTTTCTTGGTGTCTTTACTCAGAAACAAGATTTTCAAATCTGGTTAGATTCCTTTAACACAGGTGCTATATCCATTAATAGTTATCTTTAATAACGCCTTACCATGATACACTCAGTATACCCTCCTCTACATGCAATATCTCCTTTAAGCTTTGCAACAACCTCACGAGGTGTTTACTGTTGTGTCCCTATTCTATGGATGAGGGTACCGAGACTCTGAACATTTGAGTAACTTGCTCAAAGTTGCTTGGTGGTAAGTGCCAAGGCCAAGGTTCCAGTCTAGAGCTGTCTGATCCTCCTCAGCTCAGGCTGTTTCTTACAGGTGCCTGATAATGCTTAGCTTTTGATTTCACAAGAACTTCTTGTTCAGTCTGGCTCTGATCTGTGACAAATAGCCCTCAATCCTTCCAAGGTGAAATAAGAATAAAGAACCACACTCCCTTAGTAATGATTTTTTAAAAAAAATTTGTTCCGAATCAAGGTTTCCTTGTGTCATCATTTACCAAATAAAATTTTATCTTGGGTTCTTGACCTGCCAGGCTGATGAACTGTGTTTCCATTTGCCCATCTAGAGCAGAGGTTCAGCTAGACCTCTCCGTTGAAAGAATGTAAAAGGCTTTCGGTTTTTAGCTTTCAGCTGAGAATTAACGGTAGGGAGCTGGGTCAGCACACTTCACCACAGCATGGATGCACAACCAGTGTCCCTGTCTTGGCCTGGACTTCAAGGGACATGGTCAGACCTCTTCCCCACAGCTAGAGCTGGACGTGCAGAACAGAGAGCCTGGAAAGGACCCATGCCTGGCCGAGTCGAAAACAGTTACACACTTATTATTAGCCATTGCCCTTTGGGGGAGGCATTTTCTTGTGTGTGTGTGTGTCTGTAAATATGTGTGTGTGCATCTGAGAATGGGTGTTAAATAACTTTTAAAAAGGAGAAAGAAATAGTCCATTTTTCCTGTTATCTTCATTTACTTTTATGAAAAAGCACACACGTATGTATACATACACACAGGGGTGAGCAAAGGTAGGTTAATAGTTGCTACAAATAAATATACAATAATTAATAAATAAAACTCTGTGTTCTTCATACTTAAAACTATAGACCTACTTTTGCCCACCCCTGTATATGTGTATTGGGGCTAGCGGCAAGGGGGTTAAAGGACTGGAATTCTTTAATCTACAGCAGATCAGGTATAATCCCATTTATGCCACGTGGATACTGGCATCTGTTAAATTGTAATTAGCCCAAGGGCTGTTGATGTTGGCAGCAAATGATACCTGCTAGAGCAAAATAGTGTCCCCTGGGGCAGGGCCACCAAGGCTCATTCCATGAAAACAATAATACAGCGCTCATGCAGCTGGAGTGCCTATTTTTAGAGCAAATATCCAAAGAAAAACATACACAAATTGCATGCCTGAACAGATTGGAAAAGGTATGCCGTGAACACCCTAATTCTTCATAAAACAGACCTACAGTTAAAGTGTCGATTCCCATTCATGGCATGGGATAAGATTAAAAGCACTTGGATCGTTCTTATGCCTGCTGACCATGGTTCTTATCACCCCTAAATGCTATTACATCTCAGGGAGACATCACTGCTAATAAAAATTAAAAAAAAAAAAAAACTTTCACAGAGTAAGGTAGAAAAATATTCCCTCTTTCACCTCGTAATTTCAAATAGTTTCCCATCATCTCCTTATCTCTGGATCTGGCATGAATCCAAATGCAGAATACAACCCATGATAAATGAGGGAACGAGCTTCCTCATTTATTAAATGAAGTCGATGAGAATTTCATCTGGCGAAGGGTCACTGAAAGGAGAGAATTGAGGCTGTTAATTTCAAGGGGACGATTACTCTCTGTACGTCCAACCAGAAAGAAGATGAAAACATTGACATACTGCAATTAGAGCAGAGGCTCCTCGTGTACACGCAGAAGCAGATGTTCCCCGAACTTTTTTCATCCTTACTATACTACTTTGAAAAGAAGCAGAACGGGGGTGCGTGTGAACTCATGAGCAAGACACGAACTTGACTGTGCAGCTGCTAATTTGATTTTCAGCTTTACTTTCTAACATAATTTATTGCATGCACCTTTACTCTGGCAGATGTCTCACTAAATTGATCCACTCCCAGAGATGAAATGACCCATCACATCAGAAGATTGACCAACTGTTCCAATGAATTGATTAATTGTTTCAGTATATTGACAATTTGGCCTGACTGTGAGACTTGGCCTCTGCATAGACAGAATTCTGCAATGATATCCAAATGAAAAACACGAGGCTCCAATAGATAAAATGTCCAAGTGCGCAAGCAGGTATTTTGGGAAAGAGAAGCAACCAGCTAATAAATATAATCTCAATTGTATTAATAATAATAATAAAAGAAACATTAACAAGTACCAATTTCCACTCACCAAATGAGCAGACAGAATTAATGCAAAAATAATTCAGGTACATTGACCTAGTAATTCCACTGTGGGTACAGTCTCTTTAGAAAATGGTCCTTAATACAGAAAAAAAGTGCATGCAGATATTCACTGCAATGTTAGTTATAATTTTGAAAATTTAGAAACTGAAATGTCCAAAGGTGTACAAAGGGCTAAGCAGATGGTTGCAAATGTTCAACATGGAATAATATGCAGCTATTTTCTTTTTTTAATTTTTTATTATTTTTTAATCAGTATTTTTTAATTGTTGATATTGTACAGTTTTCTGTCTTTTACTCCCCTCCAGCCCACCACCTCAGCCCTCCCCACCTCCCTCCCATTTCCACCCCCCATAGTTTTTGTCCATGTGTCATTTATATTTGTTGCTCTAAACCCTTCCCCTTTTCCCCTGAAATTCCCTCCCCTCTCCCCTCTGGTCACTGTCAGCCTGTTCCCAATTTCAGTGTCTTTGGTTATATTATGCTTGTTTGTTAGTTTTGTTGATTAGGTTCCTGTTAAAGGTGAGATCATATGGTATTTTTCTTTCACTGACTGGCTTATTTCGCTTAGCATGATGCTCTCCAATTCCATCCATGCTGTATATGCAGCTATTTTCTTAAAATGCTTGATGAAATGTCTACAATAACTGTATACGCATTGTCTATATCATGCAGTGTATAGGTTTTGGTAGCTTCTGTTCACCATGTGGCTGTGTGGTACGAGTCTCTGCCCTGCTATTTATCAGAGTCTTTCATATCTTTTGGAAGCATCCTTTTGATAAACACATCACTGCATTTACTTGCTAGAATGGCAATTATGATTAATTTGGATGCGTTTATGCTTGTCACCCATCAGGGATCAAATGGTATTCTAAGTGCCCCTAGAATCTATGTGTTTCTCCAGTCTTTTACAGTGTAACAATCTTTTAAATAGCAGATTTTTCCTGCTAAATTAAATTTAAAATTCAATTACCATAAATAAGAAATAACACATCTGCATCTGCACATTTTTCTCACTGAGCTCAGAGTATAACATCATTTCTTATTTCCTTGATTGCTCTCGTCATTTCCCAGGCAAGATGGACCATACAATTGAGCAGAAAGTTAAATGTCACTTCCACATACAATTTAGCCTCAAGGGTTATCTCCTAGAAACAACCGTTGCCCCCATGAGGATTTTGCTGTCCTAACAAGTTTGGTGATCAAACTGACTTTCTGTCATCCAATAAATCTGGACTCTTGTGTGTGGCACCGAAGACACTGTGCATCCTACCTACAGTCTTGTCGTCATCCCTCATTGGTCCCCAACATAAATTAACTCCTCAAAAACCAGGACACCTAATACCTTATTATCCCTTCTCACACCATGTTCTTTATCCTTAAACGCCTCTTCCTATCTTCCATCCTATACCCCTTTAAAAAAAAGGGCACTATGTATTTATTGGGGGCCTCCTTTGTGCTGGGAAGCACTTGACAGACAGCAACCCTTGCCCTCCCTGGACCTTGTATTCTGGAGAGAAGGCAAGATGGAAAACGACCAAGAAAGAATAACTAAGTAGATGATACAGAATATTAGGTGATAAGTACTAAGTAAAAAATAAAATAAAATAGAAAGAAAAAAGAAAAGGAGAGCAGGGTAAGGGAGAGCAGGAATGTGGCGGACACCATGCAAACTGTGAAGGAAATGCAGGCTCTAATTTAGCACGGAAACGCGTGCCGCAAATGACTCTGCTTCAGAAAACAGAGTGAATTTTTTTCAAGTAAGAGAAGTTGATTTGTCCAAGATCACAGAGCTCGTTAGTTCAGCCCTTAGGACTAGAACTCAGGTTTCCTGGAGCCATTCCGATATTCTCAGTCTTGCTGCTTCTGTGTTTACATAGAGATGAAGTAAATGGGCGTGCAAATCAAAGGGACCAGAGTTCAAGTCCTGGGTCTGTGTCTGGGGCAAGTTAATTCTCTTACCTAAAACTTTCTTATCTAGTAAATAGAGATAATTAAAGTATCTACATCACAGACTTGTACAGAGGCAAAATGAAATAATAAATAGAAGGCATTTAGACAGTGTCTGAAATATTTTAAGCATGTTAAATGGTATTGTAGCTTTTTCTGTTTGCTTTTAAATCTCATTAGAATACCAAACACCTGTATTATGACAATGAACAGCAGGTCCTAGATCATTCAAATTAAAATAGCATTTATTTACATGTAAAATTTTATATTGCTCAGAGATCTGTCATACGCAGGACGAGGAAATTGGAATTTTTCATGTCAGTGACTTCTGCACATGTGTGTATGTGCATTTTTTAACAGGAAGCTGACCCCAGGAAGGTTTCAATGAAAAAACTCCATACTGCTTTGTGACATAAACCAGAAATTCAACAAAGCTGGAGGTCACAGTAGAAAATAAAATTCTCCTTCCTCAAAGTTTATCTTTGAGAAAAATAGATTTTTCACAGAGCCCTCTAATTTTCTGGAAAAATAAATGCTTCCATTTCTTTCATGATGTAGAAAATCATAGCCAACAGGAGAAAGGTATACAATTTATTAGAAGAACATCTTTCTTAAATTTATCCAGCAATGTGTAATATATCTTAAGACATGTATTCTATCCACCAAACTGTACTCGTATATTAGGTACTCATCTGGTAGCACAATATTTTCTTCTAGATGCTAAGCACCTCGAGGGAAGGACTCATATCTTACTCAGTTCTTCTTCACAAGTACTTCACACAGAATAGGAGCCCAATCAAGGTCCAGTCAACACATGAATGAACACATATCTGGTGCGTTAGCTTATCCATAGTTGCTGAGAAGAGTCCTCATGTATAACAAAAGAGGAAACAGTTCCCATACGTTTCTGTGTAAAAGCAGAAGCTATGAGAACAACGTCATACATACTGGTAGATCCAGATAAAACCACCTCCCACATGGATTCTCTTTCCCCTTTAATTTTGGACTTGGCTATAGGACTTGCTCTAAGGTAATGGCATCATTGAGTACAATATCCATACAAACAGAGGTTGATAAGCCCTTGCACTGTGGGGCTTGTCTTTCTGGAATGCTCCCTCTTGGAGCACATCTACCATATAGGAAGAAAGCCTGTCTAGCCTACTGATGGCTGAGATGTCATAGGCAGGAGAACAGAGACACCCCGGCCAACCGGCCCCTGCTGCCAGCCATGGCAGTGAGGTCATCTTGGCTATTCCAGGCCCTGATGAGCTCCCATCTGTTCACAGCCTCCTGTTACGATCTCAGTCAACAACGCAGAGAGCAAAGGGACCAGTCACTGAGTCCAGCCAACCTCCAAATTGTGAGAAATAATAAATCACAGCTCTTTCAAGCCATGACATTTTGATGTGCAGTAACAGATAACCGAAATGTGAGAAAGTCCCATGCTTAAGAGCCAGAGAAGCATAGGTCCTAGACTCCGTCTTCCACCTACCAGTTTTGAGGCTTCTAGCCCATTGAGACACCTACTGGCATCTTAGTTTCTTTATCTATAAAGTGGATAAAGACACTTACAAAATTGCTGCGAGGACTGAATGAAGCAATATCACACCTAGCAAGTATCCCACAAATAGCTCACCATGAGCATTACTGAGGTTCTATACTATGGACTTTAATTTCTTGGTAGTGTTATTGATGGAAATCTCATTTGGTAGTCTGACTGGAGCTGAATATTGTATCTCTACTTCTCACCTTCTCCCAGCCCCTACCAGATACACGTGTTAAGAAACGTGTTAGGAGAGTCCATGGAAAGGACTCTATTTGGGGTCAGCGCTCTGGCTGCCCTCCCGGCCTCCACTCTTCCCCCGGCCCCCACAGTTCCTCATCCACACAGCAGCCAAAGGGACCCACCCACAAGCCTAAACCGTTTCCCCTCACCTCCCAGCTTTAAACCTACCTACAGCCTAGCCCTGAAACATGAATAAATCCCAAAGTCCTTCCTCTGGTCCAGAGTCCTACCTGGCCAATCACTGCATTCCTTTCTCACTGGGCCCTCCCTCTTCCTTCCCTCTTCCTTCCCTTCACTATGACCTCTCCAGCCAGACCCATCCCTCTTGCTTTGTCGAACACCAGAGCACCCTGACTCAGGGATTTGCTTTTGCTCTTCCTTCTACTTGGACCAGACAGCCTCATGTCTCCCCAGCATCCTTTGGAGATCAACTCGGGTGCCACCTCAAAGAAGCCTTCCTGGATCATGTAAAACCTCCCTCATCCTTTTACCACCACTTGCCCTTAGTCACCCTGCCGATGTTTCATCTGATTTTTTGCTTTCTTCTTTCTTCCTAGCCCTTAGAACCTAACACAATGTTCATTATCTGTACGTTTTCATGTTCACTGCCCCTCTTCCCTCCTGGAAAATAAAGTCACATGAAATCAAAGCTTCTGTCCCATTCATTTCAGCCACTTTGTGGAGAGTGACGGTTTGTGCATTATGGTCCACAGGCTTGTTTTTGTAGGGCACATGTGCAAAGAATGGCTTTTTTATTTTTTAATGTTTGGGGGGAAAACATGAGAAAACATCATTACATGACATGTGAAAATTATGTGAACTTTAAATGATAGTGTCCATAAAGTTTTATTAGAACACAGCTACATTTACTGTCTATGGCTCCCATTGTTTTAAAACGGCAGCACTGAATAGCTGCAACGGACACCATACAGCCCATGACAGATAAAATATTTACTTTCTGACTCTTATCCTCCCCTCATATGCGCAAATTGCTAACCCTGGTCTGGAGCAGTGTCTGACTCCAAAAAAGTCCAAGGAACTTTTTAAAAGGGAAAAAATATCCAACAGAGAAAATTTCCCCAGACTGAGGCACAGGCAGTATTTGACCAGGAATATGCTTCTTCGTGAAGAGGCAGGTAAGTCCAAGTTCATGACAAGGCATTTGGAAGTCTTCCAGGTTCTCAACTCTTCTTCAAATGCAGCGTGCTTCTTTGAGGAGCACACAGCACAGTCTGCATTCTCATCAAGGGTTCTAATTGATCCACACACAGAGAAAAGCAAAATGAACAGGACTGGAGACGTTTGAAAAAATTAAACACGGGTTTCCTAATAAAGCTGAAAATAGCTTAATAAAGCTGAAAATAGGCTCCTGGCATCCCAAGGCGAGTTTATTTGTGTTTAAATAGATGGCTTCCCACAGACTGTGATCAGCTCAGTGGGGATCCTGTGAGAGAAGTACTTCTTCCTCCTGTGCATTTTAAGCTCTTTCCCCACGAAATTCAGCCAGAGATTGTGAAAAGCATCTGTAGGTCTAGGTAAAAAACAATAACGATGGTCAAGTAATGCTCATACCTTCAGCTGACCATTTCCGGAGGGCTCTAAACAGATACCAAACAACCCCAGAGGAGAGGATCGAGAGAATGACCATCTTTTTTGTAGAAAGGTTGCTTCTTGGAAAAAGATGATGAATATATCAGTTAGAAGAGTAATAGGGCCATTCTCATTAGAACGTTGCCACTGAGGTCGGTTTATTGAGCTGCACGCAGAGGTGGTGAGTGTTTTGCTCATGGGGAAGTCTGGATGGCACACGCCGTGCCCCCAACACACAGAAGTGGTGACCAGAAGTATGACAGACCCAGGCAGAGACTGGCTGGCCTAGGGACAGCTTCTCTGGGCCATCAGGGAGCAGAATCAGGGAAGGCAGGGGAGGGGAATACCTAAGATTTCAGATGAACTCCAAGGCCTTTTCCAGAAGGAGTAAGAGATCAAAGTGGTATCAGGGCAGGGAGTTCGCTCAGCAAAAAGGAAAGGAAAATGATGTCTTTCTGGAAATCTCTCCATCAAGAAGGCATGTGAGAAGACATGGCGAAAACAAGAAGTGAGCTGGAGAGAAAAAAACGAGGACACCTGCTCGCTCGCTGAGAGAATGACAGAGAGAAACATGAAAGAGAATAGAAAGGCTTTGAAGAGGCCACGACCGGGCTGGGCAGCAGCTTAAGAAAAACAATACATCTTCTAATCACAAGAATTAGAGCCACCTGTGAAGAGCTGGCTAATCAGGTTAATTAATCAATATAGAGCTCATCATTCCACCCCCCCAAAAAAATCACTTCATAGAAGATCCAGATGTTCACCTTAAATCCTGAAAATCTCATCTGACAGAGAAACATAATCAGGGCAAGACTCTGTAGGTAAAATGAGCTCAACAATAATTATAGGCAAGAAAAGACATGAAGGGGGCGCAGTGAAAGCTTTGAATGTCAGGTCACGGGTGGATGGTGGCTGGTGATGGCAGCAACCCCAGCTGTCAGTGTCTTCCCTCAGCCCTTCTCTCTCCTCTTACTTCTCCCACCCCCCCCCCCTTTCATTCACTCCCTTCTACAGACACAACTTCTTTTGGGGACCTTCCCGTTTCCCCCTCTTGTGGGCTGTCATAGCACCTGCTTACATGTCTGTCACAACACTTATCACACGCCACTATCATTACCCGATGACTGCTGATTCCCTCAACCCCAGGAGATCCTAGAGAGAAAGGACACAGATTCCTGGAGCCGCAGCCTCAGTGGCTTGCACAGCGCCAGCTAAAAGAAAATACTCAATGGGAGACAAGCAACCTTGTGGAAAATGTAAGTGAATGAAGGAGTAGATGAAGTTACTGTGTAAACAAGTATCTTGCTGCCGGCAAAAATAAAATTGGGATCAAAGAAACCTCATTCCGTCACAACATGAATACCGTGGAAAGGATCAATCCCAGAGACTTTTCTTACCCTGGAGAAAACAACTTATTTATAAATCAGGCCTCCCAACATCTTTTTTGATGGCCTGAAGTAAAGTTGATTTTTGACACCATATCTTTTTGCAGAAATAACATCTTTTATCAATCTGAAAGATAAAGTATCTGCAGCGTGCTATAGCCACAGCCTTAAATAAATACAATTTCATTTGCATTTCTTTCCATAGTACTGCTTGTATATCCAGATATCTCCACTTCTTCCTTTGTTATTATATGTTAATGCATACTAACTTCAAAATCTCCTTTCTTTTCCCACAAAATGTTCCATTTAGAATATAATGTGAATACCTAAATAAGCAACCTCACAAATATGGAGAATGATTCCCTATTTATTAATGATAAGGTCTAAGAAAAGGAAGAAAGAAATATATTCTGGGCAAAGTTGAATGACTTTGAGGAACACATTAAATAGATAACTCTGTATAATGTTTGATTTATGGATTCATTTCTTATGCACAAGCTATTAAGTATATTATTTAATAGGCTATATTAAATAATGGATTAATTTAGAAACATTACTTTTCCTTTACCATGATATCATGGAATAATGTCATTTAATCCCATCTCATGAATCTTGACTTCAAAGCCTTCCCCAACCCAGAGCCATTTTTCAACTTCTCAAAAGTTTTCCAAACCTATCATCATCCCATCTGTCTAATTTGCTGAAATAAAGCAATTTTTAACTCTATGTTTGATATTTTCACTGAAAATGTCCAGTGAAGTTGCAAGAATCCAACTGCAAATATTAGGACCTCTTGTTTCCCCATTTGTCTAAGCATGACCAAAAACCTAAGCTGTCTCATTAAGTGATTTTTCAAAGGCCTATAGATAATGATATTTAATACTTGCAGTTGTGAGAACACTGTCCCAGGAGTGACTAATTCTTCATTGAAGGATTTTTAAAAATTTACTCTCCAGATAATTTCTATTAAAAAATCCCCAAATGGCATGGCTAATGTCATTTTCCCCCTCCAAATAGTTTCTCCTCGTTCAAAATAAAAGAACCAAAAGAACACCTGACATATGAGAACATGCACAAGGATTTGAATCTATGGCAATTCCTTCTCTCTGAGGGATACAAAGGGAGGGGGAATCACCTTGTATTTAGATATATATTTTCTCTCTCTCTTTGTAGCAACATTCATTCAGTTGCATCTATTTTACAGAAACTAAATTTGGCATTAACTGTAGCAAACCAGATGCTGGTTAGAGTCAGACTCGAGTCTTCCTCCGTAGACACTGCTTTTACTGAGACTGTTCATTTTTAATCATGTGCAAAATTGGTAGCAAGGCATTCCATTTTTTAATTGCTTTTGTGAAGTTGAGCCATTTTTTCCCTACTTGAAATATGTCTCCTTTCTCGTCTACTTGTGTTTCTTGGAGCAATCACAAATGTCATACATGGAGCTTCCCACAACAGCGTAAGCAATTCGTTTTGGTGTGAAGAACACTTTACTGTATTGAAACCCCGTGTTGTGCAAGCTGTCGGGGAAGCTCCAAGAACCAAGTGCCTCCCTTCAAAAAATGTCTAGCTCTCCAATCAGCTTCCAGCAGGCATTTTGCATATTCCCCGCAGAGCCTTTATTCATACTATCAGCGTTTACAGATCTCTGTAATGACCCAGAATCGGATCAATTTCTTCAAAAGTCTCCTCCTACTTCCAAAAGTCAGCATCACTTTGTTTCCACTTTATACCATTATTTTAGTTATTCTCTTGCTTCAATAACACATCATTTCTCTTCTAAGTCTTGTCTCTTTTTGTCTGCCCTTACTACAAAAAATTTGATTATTTGATTTTCCATTTTTTGAAATGTCATCTCCCTTCAACCTCTGATGCTTGGTTCAGGCACTAAATAGTCTCATTTATCTGCACATTCTGCCTTTCTCATCCTGGACTATAGGGGTCGCCCAAAATTCTGAGAAGCTGCTATGTTAAAAATGGGTTGGAATGAAGAAAAAGAATGTAAATGTGAAAAACCCAGTTCTTCCTTTTGTGTTTAACTTCAGTGGCTCATAGTAAAACAGAATATAAGAAAATGGAATAAACCAAAATAAATTAAAATCAAGTAATAATATAGAAAAAAAGAGACAATTTCATAGAGGAAAAAATGTTCCAGGCTTTTATCTGCATTTCCTAGTAGCCAAGACAATGAGGGACGTTATCAATGGATTATAGCCCTCACATTAACTAGTAGGAGAAGGACGTAAGTTCATGGTGAGAAACACGTTTCCTGGTCCTCAGTTCTGACAGGGGTCTTCCCCAGCGGCCTTTAAAACAGATGCCTGCTTTCCCAAAAACTGAGAGCTGTCCCCTAACAGGAGTTTGCATCCCAGCCCTGGAGGAAAGCTGAAGATGATGGTGAGTAGAGATATTTAAAGACTGATATTGTCTCACTGTCCAACTTTGTATTGATCTTTACTGATGTCAGAACTTGAGGTCAGTTAGATACCAGCTTTAACAGTCCTCGAGAAAGTACACTGCTCTGGCCTGGGCCATCTGGCCTTGACAATAATCACTTGTTTTAAGCCACTAAGCTTTGAAGTGGTTTCTTATGCAGCCAGACTACTAAAGCAACCTTATTTAATTTTCACAATTAAATTGAAGCTAAGTGTTTACCTTTATTTTACAGATGAACACACTTTATACCATTTGTAAAATAGTACAAAGAGAGGTTAAACCATTTATCCAATGTCACAGAACTCCTACATAGAAGAGCTGGGACAAATGTCAGCCAAGCAGCCTGAGTGAGTGCGTGATCTGTGAGGCTATGAACTAAGACAGAGCCACAATGAGGAGGAGGTAATTCAGAGAAAAATCAGGCGGTTTATAACAGCAGGACTTTAAACAAAGCAGAGTAAACTGAAAACACCCAAAATAAAATTGTCTAATAAATGTAGTACAGAAATCTTCCCAGGAGGGGTCAGGGGAAGTGGAGGAGGGTATGGGGGGGATAAATAGTGATGGAAGGAGATGTGACTTGGGGTGGTGAACACAGAACACAGTGTACAGATGATGTGCTGTAGAACTGTGCACCTGGAACCTGTATAATTTTGTTAACCGGTGTCCTCCCAATAAAAAGGAAAAAAGAAAAAAAAAGAAAAAATCTCAGGAAACAAAGGCAGCCTGCCAACCACCTGTTTTGCTGCCTTGAGAGCTTTAGCGTTGTTTAAGAGGAGCGAGCTCGTAAAGAAAGTTCCCTGGCTGAAGCCGCACAGGAGTGTTTTGCAATAGATTAGTTCTTCCAGTCCCCCACTCCCAGCTGTGAGTCCAGACCATTCTTCCCTCCTTGGAACCTTCCTTCCTATCTTCTTTCCATACATGTTCAGAGTGAGCATGAACTCAGAGCTCATCCCTGTCCTAGGTGCTGATGCTCTAGTGCTGACTCAGTCACTCCTGTGGCCCAGAAATGTGTGTGCTACGCTGTGAGGTTAGGGAGAAGGAAAGCTTGTGACAGCCAGAGAGATAAACCCTAGGCAGGATATACAGGGGTCTCTGGGGGAACTGGGAGAGTGACTCCCCTCCATCCCAGCAGGGAACGGGAAGAGAGTTGGTCAAGGAAGGCTTCCCAAAGAGGAGGATGATTAAGTTTAGGCCTCTAGGATAAGACCATCTCCTGAAGGGGAGAGAAACCAAGCTCGTGTGCAAAGGCCTGAACTGCAGAGTAGAGAAATCTTACCAACAAACTCAGCCCTCTCTGGAGCACCCCACTGGCCTGGCATTGGGGTGGGGAGAAGGGATAGAAATGGTGAACCTGAGAAGGAAGCAGAGGTCAGAACATGGGAGGCCTTTCATGCTGTGCTCAGCTGACTTTCTCTTACAGCTGAAGGAATGCCACTGAATAAGAGGCTTTAAGGGAGGAAGCTTTATGCCCCTGTTTTCCTTTTAGAAAGCTCACACTGAAGGCATTGTAGAAAAATAGACTTAAGGAGGCTAAATTATAGGCAGAACACAAGTTAGAAGTAACAGAATTTAGGAAGTCACCCGTGATGAGAAAGGAGGTATCTGTGAGGAAGGAGAGGTGGCTGGATTCAAGAAACCAAAAGGAGGTAAAGGGACTTGATGAATCAGCAAATACGATTCACTGCCCTAGTTAAGTCAGTTACAAACCCATAATATACTGGTAAAGGAAGCAGCTTATCCACTAACTCCCAAAGATAGTAGTGAATTTAATATAATTCAGAATTTGATTTTAGAATGGCATACAATGGAAAATAATTAATATCACAATTTCTAAAATGCACCATGCACTTAACATGTGACAGGCATGGCGCTATCAGCTACAGGTGCATTTTCTCACTCGGTCGTCTCAAGGGCCTTATGAAGTAGGTAAAGTTATTATCTCACTTTACATATACCAGTCATTATCTTAGGGGCTATAGCAGACAAGAAAAAGAATAGGTGGTATTGGCCCTAGAGATGCTCATAGTTAAGTGAGAAAAATCTAACACCGATACGTAGAAAATTCCACTATGGTATACCAGGTTTCATCACAGCTGTCTGGTGCAAGAACTGTGGAGAGATTCTGGAGACAGCCATCTTTGGCCGAGAGGGGAGCTTCAACTCAAATGCACCTACCAGCATAGCTCCCATTGTCAGACGGAAGCCAAGAGCTGGGCTACTGTTTGCAGTTGGGCTGGCTATGCTATGAATAAATTCTGCTGGCCACACATAAGAATAAAAGGGTACAGAGTAAGTGGTGTAGATTAAGGTAGCATGGGTTCATGCAGCATTGGAGGTGGGGGGACGTCAAGCCAAACTGCACCCCTTGCTCCCCTCATCAAACCATGGCTCTGGTGCAGGTCTAGGTCTATGCAGAGGAAGGCACCACAGGGGCCAGTAGCAGCTCTGGTCAAGGACACCATGTCTGGCATCCAATAAAGAGAACACTGATTAGTTTAAAATGGACTGATCCCTGCTTGCTGTTTTCTACAAGAAAGACTCTAGTTAGGGTTGAAGTAGTCATTTCCTCCTCCAACTAAATCCTCAATTATTAGCTTTTAGTTTTCTAAACCCTGGCCCTGACTTTGAGGATACATGATGAGGATAGGTGAGATCAAGGTCATAGGATAAGCCAGAGTCTTTTGGAAACCATAAGGAACTGAGGTCTCAGTTCAATATCTAATTTGTGGTCCATGCGCCATGGCTGTGTCCAAAGACTGTAGCTGAGACACAGAGGTTTCCAACATATGAAGGATTCAGTTTTGCTCAACCTCACTTCTGTCTGCAGTCCATTCCGGCTGATAAAACTCCTCCAAGTTTTTATAATCATTGTTTTTACTTCCTACTTGAGTAATAACGATCTCCAGGTGCTAATAAAATTATCATTTTTTGTGGGTTTCTCAACTATAACCTTAAAAATACAGTAAATAAAATATAGTAAGATGACAGTAAACATGTAAATTAGCACAGTGTGTTTGATTTTTTAATGTACAGTCTTTCTTTGAAAGAAAGATTAAAAAAGAGTAAATCATAAAATACTGTGAAGCATTAAGCAGGGAGCTTACAGCCCATGGTTCTATTTGTACATCAAAAAATCATGGGCCCAGTAGCTGTTAACAAGGGATTTGACCTATGGACTCTCAAGCCCACCTGGAAGGAATTTAAAAATCCACTTCCAGGACAGCTGCCCTACCCAGGGATTCCACCCGTGAGAAATTCCACAAGCAAAAATACTCTCCCAACATAAACCAGACCATGGCACACAAAATGGGACTCTAGGAGGGAGTAGATCACTCTGCACCAGTTCAGCTCTATGATGCCTTATTTATTATTGAGGTTACCATGTATATTTTGTAGGCAAATTTTATTGCACTAATTAGCTCATTAACAGCCTCTAGAGAGAAGCCAGACTTCACTGTAGGCTGGTTTCCTGAATTTTACTAATACAAATAAAGAGAAAATATATATGCCGAGTTTTGGGAAAGCCCCAAGACTCTCCAAACAGCTCTGATTTACTTAATGTAGCACATCATAGAAAAGTATGAATGGCGGATTAAAATAGAGAAGAATTTCTCAATAAATATGCAACGCAATAGGTTGGCAAATTTAAACAAGCAATGGCATTTATGGCATTTTAATTTAACAGAAAAAATCAGACTTATTCACTGAGTTGAAGCAGAAGCTAATTTGTTCCAGAGCCCATACTCGCCAAGCTGGTGGGGGTTTCTGATTGGTAGAGTGAGGTAAAAGTGGGTCAGAAAGGTCTTGGACAGCTCAGCCTCCAAGACACTGTCCATTTAATTGACCTTCCTGATGTGGTTGATGATATGATCAATGGCATACAATGTGGTACCCTGGCCTCCAGTGTCTGGAGTACAGACACCTCTGTTCTCCACAGACGTCAGGATTGCAGAGTGAATGGAGGTGGTGTAGGAGAGGAGCTGGAGGTAATCCAGCATGATAAGCCCACTAGCAGTGTAGCAGTAGGGTTAGCCACATTCTCATTGGCTATGCTCTTGCCTGACTGCGACACAGCTGTTTCAAACACTGCACGTATGGCACCATCATTGGCACCAGACACGAGGCCTGCACCCCCCCAACTCCCGCCCCCGCCGACCAACCCTGTGCAGATACTGTTGACAATGTTGCCATCAAGATTGGGCATCACCATGACATCAAACTGCTGGGGCTAGGATGCCAGCTGCATGGTGGTGTTATCCACTATCATGGCTTCAGAGGTGACCTGAGGATAGCAGGATGCTACCTCCCTACAGACTGAAGGTAGAGACCATCTCCTAGTTTCATGGTGTTGGCCTTGTGCACAGTGGTCACTTCCCTGAGCCCCTTCTCCTGGGCCAGCCGGAAGGCATATTCGGCAATGTGCAAAGACTTGGCCTCCATAATGATCTTTAGGCCCTCTATCACTCCCTTCACACTCTCGTACTCCCATTCACTGTATTCACCCTCCATATTTTCCCAGACAACAAAGGTGTCTACGTACTTATACTGGGTCTCCACGCCTGGCAGACTCTTAAAATGGGTGACATTAGCATAGAGACTGAGGGCGGTGTGAAACATGTTGTTGCAGGGCTTGTGACATGGTGGCAGGCTGTAGTCAGTTTCGATGTTGCCCTTCAAGGCCACACGTTTTTTGAAGGACTGCCAAGATGGCATTGTGAACATCCTCTTCACAGGAAGTGGAATGAAGGGTCACCTCCTCAAGGTCCACAGGCACACATACCTGAACACAGTTGACATCAGTATAAGCTCAGGCCTGATGCCATCCCCAGGGGTCACGGTCACAGTGGGCTGCCCACCATACTTGGCTGATGGAGGAATATTGTACTGAAACAAGAAACTCCTCTGCAAGGTCTCATGGCCAAGTAAAATCTCCCAAGAATGGCCCAGAGTTGTAGGTTGGAACATGGCCTGTATAAAGCAACTGGCAGCTGGCAGCATCTTCACTGCCATGATCATTAACTGGAGATTAATTTAAGTCGTGCTCTTGCTCTTGTTTTGAATTGGTCTCTTTTGGTGAAATCTTAAATCCATTCATTCTTGCCTAGGTCACAATTGCCTCTCCTTCCTTGTGTTCTATTTTGGAAAGACATTCTATTGCAGTGAGAGATGAGAGCTAGTCAAGAGATGGGATGTGTTACACAGTAGAAAATATATTTTGGAATTGAATAATAATTCATTAGGTACATTCAATGTGCTAAGCACTGTATGATGTACTTTTATTTTTTTTAATTTTTATTTTAATTGTTGATCTTGTACAGTTTTCTGTCTTTTATTCTCACCTGAACCCACCACCCCAGCCCTCCCCACCTCCCTCCCAATTCCACCCCCCATAGTTTTTGTCCATGTGTCCTTTATACTTGTTCCTGTAAATCCTTCCCCTTTTCCCCTGAAATTCCCTCCCCTCTCCCCTCTGGTGACTTTCAGCCTGTTCTCAGTTTCCATGTCTTTGGTTATATTATGCTTGTTTGTTTGTTTTGTTGATTAGATTCCTGTTAAAGGTGAGATCATATGGTATTTGTCTTTCACTGCCTGGCTTATTTCGCTTAGCATGATGCTCTCAAGTTCCATCCATGCTGTGGCAAAGGGTATGAGCTCCTTCTTTCTTTCTGCTGCATAGAATTCCATTGTGTAAATGTACCACAGTTTTTTGATTCATTCATTTACTGATGGGCATCTAGGTTGCTTCCAACACTTGGCTATTGTAAATTGTGCTGCTATAAACATAGGGGTGCATAGGTTCTTTTGGATTGGTGTTTCAGGGTTCTTAGGATACAGTCCTAGCAGTGGAATTGCTGGGTTAAAAGGTATATCCATTTTTAGTTTTCTTAGAAAATTCCATACTGTTTTCCATAGTGGTTGTACCAGTCTGCACTCCCACCAGCAGTGCACTAGTGTCCCCTTTTCTCCACAACCTCTCCAACACTTGCTGTTTGTTGTTTTGTTTATGAGGGCCATTCTGACTGGTGTCAAGTGGTATCTCATTGTGGTTTTAATTTGCATCTCTCTGATAGCTAGCGATATCAAGCATCTTTTCATGTGTCTCTGGATCCTCTGTATGTCCTCCTTGGAGAAGTGTCTGCCCAAGTCCTTTGCCCATTTTTTAATTGGGTTGCTTGTCTTCTTAGAGTGGAGTCATGTAAGTTCTTTGTATATTTTGGAGATTAAATCCTTATCTGAGGTATCGTTGTCAAATATGTTTTCCAACCTGGTACTGGCATAAAAACAGGCACGTGGACCAGTGGAATAGAACAAAGAGCCCAGAAATAAACCCAAGTCTCTACAGTCAATTAATATTTGACAAAGGGGGCAGCAACATAAAATGGAGTAAAAATAGCCTCTTCAACAAGTGGTGTTGGGAGAACTGGACAGCTTCGTGCAAGAAAATGAAACTCGAGCACCAACTTACACCATACACAAAAATAAATTCAAGGTGGATAAAAGACTTAAACATAAGCCGTAACACCATTAAAGTCCTAGAGGAGAACATAGGCAGGAAAATCTCAGATATTCCACGCAGCAACATTTTTACTGATATGTCCCCCTAAAGCAAGGGACATAAAGGAATGTATGATGTACTTTTAAAAAGTGACCTTATGCTTGTATTAGAGCAGTTTTAGGTTCACACCAAAATTGAATGGCAGGTACAGAGAGTTCCTACACAGCCCCTGCCCTGACAAAGACACAGTCTCCTTCATTGTCAAAATTCTCCACCAGACTGGCACACTTGTTCCAACTGATGAGCCTATGTTTACATGTCATTACCGCTGAAAGTCCATAGTTTACATTGGGGTTCACTCTTGGCATTGAACATTGAATTTGGACAAATTCTAATGACATGTATCCATCATTACACTATCGTACAGAGTAGTTTTACAGACTAAAAATCCTCTTAGCTTTGCCTATTCATCCCTCTCTCTCCCGTAACTCCCGGTAACCACTGATTATTTTAGTGTCTCCACAGCTTTGAATTTCCCAGAATTTCATGTAATTGGAATCATACACTATTGTAGCCTTTTCAGATTGGCTTCTTTGATTTGGTAATAGGCAGTTTGGTTTCTTCCAGGTCTTTTCACGGTTTGATAGCTCATTTCTTTTTAGCACCGAATAATATAATATATTTCACTGTCTGGATATACCGCTGTTTCTCCACTCACCCAGTGAAGGACATCTTGCTTGTTCCCAAGTTTCACAATTATGAATAAAGCTCCTACTAACACCCATGTGCAGGTTTTGTGCGGACATACGTCTTCAACTCCTTTGGGTAAATGACAAGGAGCACAACTGCTGGGTCCTATGATAAAGTAATGACTGAGTTTTGTCGAAATTGCTACACTGTCTTCCCAAGTGGCTGTACCATTCTGCACTCCCACTAGAAACGAATGACAGTTCCTGCTGTTTCACATCCCCCCAGCATTTGGTGTTGTCAGTGTTCCAGAGTGGGGCCATTTACTAGGCATGCAGTGGCATCTAGCTATTGTTTTAATTTACATTTCCCTGATGGCAAATGATGTGAAGCATCTTTTCATGTGCTTGTCATCTGTATATTCTTTGATGAGGTATCTGTTAAGGCTTTGGGCCCATTTTTAATCAGAATGTTTTCTTATGGTTGAGTTTTAAGAGTCTTTGTACATTTTTGGATAACAGTCCTTAATCAGATGTGTCTTTTACAAATAGTATCTCTCAGCTCTGGCTTCCCTTCCCATTGCCGTGCTATTGTATTTTCACAAAGTTGTTTTTCATTTTAATGCAGTCTAGCCTCTTAATTATTTCTTTCATGGATCCTGCCTTTAGGCTTGTATCTAAAAAGTCATTGCCATACCTAGAGTCATCTAGATTTTCTCCTATGTTTTCTTCTAGAAGTTTGATGGTTTTGCATCTTACATGTTAAGTCTATAATTCATTTTGAGTTAATTTTTGTGGAGGGTTTAAAGTCTGCAATTTTTTTTTTTTTTTTTTTTTTTTTTTTTTGCATGTGGATGTCATTGTTCCAGCTCCATTTGTTGAAAAGTCTATCTTTGCTCCATTGTGGTACCTTTACCATAGATCATATGACTATTCATGTGGGTCTGTTTCTGGGATCTCTTTCTTACATTGCTTTAGTCATCTGTTTTTCTACCAATACCACTGTCCTAGTTACCATAGCTTTATAGTAAGCCTTGAGATTGAGTATGTCAGTCCTTCAGCTTTGCTCTTCTTCAATATTGTTTTGGCTATTCTGGGTCTTTTGCCTCTCCATATAAACTCCGGAATCAGTTTGTCACTATCCACAAAGTAACTTTGCTGGGATTTTTATTAAGTTTACATTGAACCTATAGATCAAGTTAGGAAGAATTGCTACCTTGAATATATTAAGTCTTCCTATCCATAAAGATGGAAGATCTCTCAATTTATTCAATTCTTCCTTGAATTAGTTTACCGGGGTTTTGTACTTTTCCTTATGTAGATCTCGTACATATTGTTTGATTTATACCTCAGTATTTTGTTTTGGGGGATGCTAATGTAACTGATGGTATGTCTTTAATTTCAAATTCCACTTATTCATTGCTGATATACAGGAAAGCAATTGACTTCTATATATTAACCTTGCACCCTGAAATTTTACTATAATCACTTATTTGTTCCAGGAGCTTTTTTTAATCAATTCTTTCAGATTTTCTACATAGACCATCTTGTCATCTGCAAACAAAGACATTTTATATCTTTCTTCTCAACCTGTATACCTTTTATTTCCTTCTCTTGTCTTATTGCATGAGTTTGAAATTCTGGTATAATAATGAAAGACAATGGTAAGAGGGGGCATCCTTGACCTGTACCTGATCTTAGCGGGAAAGCTCTGTGTTTCTCATTATGAAGTATGATGTTAGCTGTCAGTTATGAGGGTATTTTTTAAATCAATTTGATGAAGTTACCCTCTATTTTTTTGGCAGAATTTTATGGTTCTATTAACACAAACACAACGTGTATGCAAGCTGTCTATTCATTGTTTTCGCTGTGCAGCCTGGCATCGGGATTGGTGACCCTGGTGGCCAGCTGGGCTGCTCTGTCCACAATGGCTTTTTGGTTCTTTGAGGCGAGTTGTGAGCAATCTCAGCACAGTGAGGTCTGTTGCCCATCAGCAGCACGTCGAGCTCCTGTGACACAGTGACACAGTGCTTTGTTTC
This sequence comes from Glossophaga mutica, assembly GCA_039655065.1. NCBI lineage: Eukaryota > Metazoa > Chordata > Mammalia > Chiroptera > Phyllostomidae > Glossophaga > Glossophaga mutica. The sequence continues at coordinate 31,545,475 of CM077308.1, forward strand.
CTTGTTGCTCCCATAACCAATCTGGGCATCATGGTCTGTGATGCAGACACCGGCCTGCAGTGTCCACGTCATTATGGATGAAATAAGACATTCATACAGACTATCGAGTCCAGTGGAGGACAAAGGACAGCATGGCTTTTCTCTCAAGGGGAGCAAAAGCTGCGGCCTCCGCCATGAAAGGCCTTTATTTTGTTTTTTGTCACATTACATGATGGTCCTCATTTACTATGCACAGGGTCGCTATAGGTGGTTACCTTTTACAGACAACCAAGGTGCCAATGCCGCTAAACACATCACAGAAGAAGGACATTAGCAAATGAAAAGGGAAAAGTGGTTGAAACAGTTACACTGGTCCTTGAAAGGTTTAGCATGGATTTTAGGAAGTTACAATAAGCACTTGCTATCCCACTCCAGGGTGAGGAAGTTTTCAGCAAAAGACTCAAAGCAGCTTAGGTATATTGCAAATCTGATTTCCCACGAGAGAACCTATCTGTGTGTCGTGGGTCCTGTGCATCTCCGAGTGGGAGCTGGGCCCACGCCACACAGAATGGTCTCCTACAGGTCTGACCCTTGAATCTCTGTGCACCCTATTATCAATGCCTCTGGGTTTTCACCAGTTCCACTTAATTTTGACATATCAGTCTGACTGGTGCCTGATGAACTTCTTGGTCTTCTTTTTTTTTTTTTAATTATAAGTATTTTTAATTACCCCACATTTTTGCCTCACGTGATGTGACGTGAGACAACATTATGACAGGCAGAGAAGTAGAAAGCAGTATTAGCATAAAGTATCCTCAGCCATCCTTAAAAAGTCATTACATAAATTTTTGTTAGTTTTTGTTTGTTTGCTTGTTTTCAGTCTCAAGGCTTTAGCCTGAGATCCTAGATATTTCCTTTTAGGCATAAGAAACAATTAGGATATGTGACCACCTGGCTTGGTCCTCTTTTTGACAGTCTTGGGTTTCACGAGGGGTCTGAGAGCAGCCATGGTCCGGGTAGGAGACAGCTGCCATCTGTTTCGGAGAGCTTTTGTCATGAAGGGGTGTTGGCTTCTGTCAGATGCTCTCCTGCACCTATTTATACAATCAGGCGACTTTTCCTTTTCAGCCTGTTGAAGTGATGAATTACAGGAATTGATTTTTTTATTTTTCAATTACAGTTTACACTCAATATTATTTTGTATAAATTTATTTTCAGATGTTGAACCAGCCTTGCATATCTGGGATAAATCTCACTTGACTATGATGTATAATTATTTTTATACATTGTTGGATTCAATTTGCCCATGTTTTGTTAGGGATTTTCACATCTGTGCTCATGAGAAATATTGGCCTATAGTTTCTTTTCTTATAATATCTTCATCTGGTTTTGCTAGTAGGGTAATGCTGGTCTCACAGCATGAGTTACAAAGTATTCCCTCTGCTTCTATCATCTGAAATACATTGTAGAGAACTCATATAGTTTTTAATTTTTATTTACTGATTTTAGAGAGAGAGAGAAACATCAACTTATTGTTCTACATATTCATGCATTCATTGGTTGCTTCTTATATGTGCCCCAACCAGAGATCTAACCCGCAACCGTGGCATATAGGACACTCTAACTGAGCTACCTGGCCAGGGCGTGGTATAATGTTTTCCTTAGATGTTTGGTAGAATCCACCAGTGAACCCACCTGGGCCTGGTAATTTGTTTTGAAAGGCTATTAAGTACTGATCCAAGTTTTAAAATACAGAGTGGGGCAAAAGTATGTTCACAGTTGTGATGAAGCAAAACACAGAGCTTATTCTTATTTAATAATTATTGTATCATTTTTCCATACGAACAACTGTAACCTACTTTCCCCCACCCTATATATGCAGGTGTACCTCAGATATTGCTGATTTGATTCCAGGCCACCACAGTGAAGCGCGTGTCACAATGAAGTGAGTCACCATCAAGACCTTAGTGGAGGGTCCTGCCTTCAATTCGTAAAAATCACAACATCTATGAAACGCAATAAAGCAAAACACAAGAAAATGAGGTAAGCTTGTATTGCTTATTCAGATGGCCTGTTTCTCCTTGTGTGAGTTTTGGCAAATTGTGTATTTTAAGGAATTGGAGCATTTTGTCTACATGATCAAATTTGCATGCATAAAATTATTCACAGTCTTCCTTTACTGTCCTTTTAATGTCCACAGGATCTATAGTGAGGTTCCCTCTTTCATTTCTGATATGAGTAATTCGTGTCCTTTTTCTATTTTTCTTAGTTAGCCTGACTAGAGCCTTATCAAAGACAGTGTTTGGTTTTGTTGATTTTCTCTAATGATTTTCTCTTTTCATTAATTTCTTCTTGAATTCTTCAGATCCCTTTTCTTCAGCTAATTTTGGATTTAACTTATTCTCCTTCTTCTAGTTTCCTAAGGTGGAAGCTTGGATTATTGATTTGAGATTTTTCCTCCTTTCCACTATATTCATTCATTACTATATATTTCCCTCTGAGCACTGCTTACCACAAACTATGCGAAGTTGTATTTTCATTTTGTTCAAAAAATTTTAAATTTCTCATAAGATCTCTTGACTCATATGTTATTTAGAAGCATGTTGTTTAATCTCCACATTTATTTTGGGGCTTTCCAGCTATGTTTCTATTATTTATTCCTAGTTTAATTCTACTGTGGCCTGAGAGCAAACATTGTATGATTTCAAGTCTTTTGAATACAATAAGATGTATTTTATGGCCCAGAAGGTGGTCTACCTTGGTAAATGTTCTCTGTGAGCTGAAGAAGAATGTATATTCTGCCATTGATGGATGAAGTCATCTATAGATGTCAAATATATTCAGCTGATTGATGGCGTTGAGTTCAACTATGTCCTTAGAGAGTTTCTACCTGCTGGAGTTTGTACCTTTTTATTGTTGTTAACTTTTTCTAAAAAAACACTATTCGAAGATGGCTGTATCATTTTATATCCCCATCAACAATGTAAGAGAATTGTAGCTTTTCGCATCCTCACCAACACTTGCTATTGTTGTATTTTTATATTTAGCCACTTGAATGGATTGTGTTCATATTTTACTGTGTTTTTTATTTGAATTTTTTTCACTATGAGGTAGAGTGTCTTTTAAAATAGTGCTACAAGCATTAATGTCTGATATTTCTGGAAATCAGCTCATCAACCATGGAAAGAAGGCAACTTCTATGCTTCAAAAAGCCATCCTAGCTATGCTATTTTAATTGAAAATGAAGCATATCTTTAATTACAAAGCTGCTACAGTCCCACTCCCATTTAACTTTCCATCGCCAATGCCCTGAATGCAGGTCAATGGCTGTTGGAGGAGGTAGGTGATTTATTTATGAAGATTTCCAAAGGGCTGTTAAAATCCAAATGATGAACACACAGACTCAGTAAGGTCTACAGCGATGCAACACTCCCCCATCTAAGGTGCTGTGCTGGATATTTTACACACATCATCATAATCCACCAAGGGAGGCATGGCAGTCCCCACTTTACAGATGAAGAAACTGTCTTAGCACAGAACACACACACTTATATTATTGTGAATGAACAGAGAATGGCAATAGATAAGGAGAGTATTTCTAAGTTGCCAGAGGACTAGTCCAGTGCTTCTAAAACCTGATCAAGTTGGGTACTCACTGCTATGCACATTCTCATTCAGAAGTTCTCTGGAGGAAGGGGTGCAGAGGAGGAGCTCCCTGGTGGTACAGATTCTACTGGTCCCCTTACCACACTTTGAATACCAAGGGCCTGTCTTTACCTCCTCATGAGGTCCAGGGAGGTGAGACCCAGTATCAGATGTGCTTACGGACAGCCTGCCAGGAGCCAAAAAGGAAACAGTACTGCTTTCTCTTCCTAAAAATTGATATAAAATGGCTGTCGAGTAGGAGCCAGCTGGGTACCTGTTCGTCACTTAATATGTCAAATAAGATAGATAACAGCGGCCCACCATCAGTGTCAGAGGCTAGAGCAAATCGTAATCCCAGGAGTGAACACTGGCAGAAAAATGACCCAGACTCAGCTACACAGTTTTGTTTCTGCCAACAGGCCGCCCTTCCATGAGCATGCACTCCAGTCCTCTTCCTAACACTGGAAAAGAGAAGACATCTTTTAAAGGTATGAATAAAGAGGAAAGAAAGCCCTTTCTGTCAGGACGACAGCTGAGATTTTAATAGACAGAATGACCTACAAACATCTCTGAGCCATGGAAAAAGCCCTTAACCTCAATGGGACAAAAATAAGATACCTGTTACGCAGATCTAGAATGTCGAAGGTGCCATGGCTTCACATATGTGAGCAGAAAAGTTCAACCAAGCCTATCACCCATGCAATGTTGAAACAGTAAAAAGGTTTAAGCAAGAGAGAGACATAACCCAACTCGTATTTTTAAAATGATCCTTTGGGAGGACAGTCTGGGGGATAAACAGTAAGGTGGCTTGCCTGGGGGTAGATGAGCCATTTAAGAGGCTGTCACTGTGGTTCTCCAAGAGATCCCCACAGCATCAGCAAGATCACCGGGAACTGGTTAAAAATGCCATTTCTTGGACCTCTCTTACACTTACTGAATCAGGAAGCCTGGAATTGAGTCTGGGGTTGGGACCTAACCATCTGCATTTTAATGACTCGGACACATGTTGGCGTTTGAGAGCCGTGAAATGGGCCCGGCAGAAAATGATGAGCAGCTGTGCTAAGGTGAAGGCAGTGAGAATGGAGGGAAGTACTTTCAGAGACATTTAAGAGGCAAATAAACTTGGCTGCTCATCTGGGAGACATTGAACATTATTCTGATTTTTGTAAACAGACTGGGTGACCAATGGTGCAATCGATAAAAATGTACAACACCGAAAAAACAGTTTGGCCAGGGGAATAGGTTAGGAGCGAGTTCAGTTTTGGCTATGATGTGTTTTGGGAGCCTGTTTGAACATCCACATAAAAATGCCCAGTGGGTAGCGGGTGGCTTAATATATGTCTGCAGGTCCAGAGAAAGAATTGTGGGTGATGATATAGATTCAGAAGCCCTCCATGTATGGGAGAGAGTTAACCACACAGGAATATATAAAATAGCCTCAAGCTGAGGTTTTCAACTTTTCTTCTGCTATGACAGATGATGAATAGCTTTCATATGAGACACACTCCCTGGAGTATATATACTCAGATTGGAATGAAAACCACACACACACACACACACGCACACACACACGAACAAAAGTAGTTGGTCAAATAAAGCAGAGTTCCCATGCTGCTTTTATAGGTCATATTTATGAAAGCATTTTACTAACAAATGATGAGTAAAATCATTTATACAATAATCTCAAAATGTCATTTTTGAGGAAAAACATATATGATTAATGTAATATAAAAATGATGTAAATCAATATTTTAAAGATCAAATTCAGGCCAATATAGGTAATATGAACAAAGTAAGCATATGCTAATACAGATAAAAATAACTAATATTTTATGGTTAAAAAGTATAGCATGTCACATAGTTTGATGTAGTCATGATGTTAATATAAATAATTACATTGCACCTGTCATTTGGATGACCACATTGCCTTTGATTAGGAAACTGTAACTACAGCCTCATTCTTGTTCCTAGGCCATGCATACCTAGATGTGTACACACATTTTCTTCATCTCTCTTCCTCAGTGAAAATGTATCCAATTGTATCCAAAAGGAACCCCTTCAAAGAAGCAAACCCAACTTAAACCCACAGTGTACAAATTATAATATTTCAGACTTGCTGTAACTATCAATGACACACCAGTAACCATAGTTTGTGGATATTTTCAGCCAGCATATAATAAACTATGAATTGTGAGCAATTCACCGCCAGCTCACTCTAATTCCACCTTTCCTCACGTGCAAGCGCACACTATTAAAATGCAAATGAGCGACTGTAACATCCTTATAATGGTAATTTTCAGAAGAGTTTAATTATTTTAAAAAGTCAATCATTCACAAGTGCTTGTAACTTACTGTTTATGAGTAAGTGAGTGGTTTTGACATATGTCACGACAATGGGAACACTGTAAGGTGTTATGCCTCTAAGGTCACAAAGTACTGGGCTGGATAGAAGGTTGTAGAGAAAGCACAGAATAAATGAGGACAAAACTGGGATATCATCAGGCATCAATACTTGACTTATTAAAGGAGGATGACTAGAAAAGATGCAATCTGGGTAGCAGGCGGGGAATGGAGGCAAAATGTCACAGAAGCCAAGAGAAGTGAAACACTCAAGCAGTGAGTGGTCAGCCGTGTCCATATCTTGTTGAGAGGTTAAATAAAACTAGAAGGGGCAATGATGGGGTCGCTGACCATCTCCACAGGGCTGTGTAGGTCAGTGATTGACAGCATGGGCAACAGAGCCAACCGTCCTACCATGAATGACTTCTATGACCTTGGCAAGTTTCATGATATCTTCTGGAACTTACATTCCAGTGGGAGTAGACAGCAGAAAATACCAGATAGATAGATAGATAGATAGATAGATAGACAGACAAGTAGCATATAAGTGGATCTGTTAATTTCAGAAAGAGGAAATTCCATGAAACACATGTAAAACCTGCAGCCTTCAAGGAGTTTACATTCTTGGCAGAGTTAATCTAAACACATCTAGGTAGAATGTGAGTTGTCAGCGGCTGCTAAATGGATCCCGAGTGACTTAGCCGAGATGTGAGAAGTTCAGGGGATGCACTGACTATGTACCTGGGCTGTGATGATCAGGAAGGGGCTTCTGTCAAACCTTAGAGAAGGGCTAGCGGCAGATCAGTGCAGAGGAAAGAAGATTTCTGAGATGGAGGCAAAATTGAAAGGCCTGTAGGGGACACTAAGCACTCCTGTTCACCTGAAAGGAAGGTTTCATGCAGGAAAATGGTGGCAGATAAATGGGAAAAGTAAATTGGGGTCAGAGGACAGACAAACTGGAATGTCAAACTAAGAAAATTTATGATACCCTGAAGGCAGTCAAGAAACATTTAAGGTTTTGAAAGAACAATACAAGGTTTTGAAAGATGCTGCTTTAAAAAGGGAAACGTGTACTCTAAAAAAGAGAAACAATGAATTTTCAATGACTAAGACTACTTTCTACTAATGCTTTACCTTAATAAAAGCAAAATTTTAAAAACATTCTCTCTCTCAGAAAATTCCTGAAATCCACTTCACATTCTCCTACAGAATCAACTGACTATGAACACTGTTTTATCGATGACTTTCCTAAAAAGATCACTGCAGAGAGACTTAATGTGTTCCAGTTCCTCTAGTGCCCAATCAACACACTTTCTCCCATCGTTCCATCACCCTTTAGTAGCCGTGGAAGAGCTGACAGAGACACAGGCAGTCTCAGAGGGAGCTGCGGACAGCCAGGCTTAACCTGCGCATGTGCCCCTTGCTTTCCGAAAGACAAGACACGTTGTGCAATACCAAATCCACTGAGAAAGGCCATGTTTGAGGAAGAGTTACACTTATTTTTACACTAAGGAGAGTTTTCTGGATGTAGTTTACACTTAGAAAAGGAACACCACCCCTCCCCACCGCACACGCCAGCACAAAGGTTGTTAAGATGGAGTTGGCAGTTCACGCTATTCATGACTTAACTTGTTTATTTACTTACTTATTTTTGTCAGGAACAGTGGAGCTTATGGTCTAGTCACAAATCCATCTTAAGCAGCGACAATAGCCTTTCTGGGAAAGAAGGCTGGTGAAGACTCAAGGTCACAGGCCAATTAAAGGCAGCTAACTGTTGCTCTCTCCTTGCAGATAAATTTTACAGCTACATGAACGACTCTATTCAACACTTTTTCCATCACCACCTAGGCCTCGCCTACACCACTCTAGATTCTTTCTCCGTGTCTAGGAGGGCTGTGATCTTCCAAGAGCTCTTCATTCACAAGTGCGATCATAATATTTTTCTTCACTTCCTACACCTTAGAGGCTTTCCTCTGACCGGGATATGGCCGGAGAATCTCTTCTTGCCGTAATTACTGGATGCATGAGTCAAGTCATTTCTGTTAAGCCAATCTCAGTTTTTAGTTCAAAACATTTTCTCCCTCCTCCCCCAACCCCTGCCACTCTCTCTCCACAACTGCTGACACCAGCTCAGGCAATCATACACTGTGGGTTTTCCCAGATGTTTCCATTTTCAATCCACCTGAAATCATAGTCCCTAGAACACTCCACACTGGTTAAGCCAATGTGAACCAATTTTTATAAGAAGGTTATTAGAATAACTACAGAATCTGGAAATTAGAGACAGCATTCTGAAGGCAGCTATGTTTGCCCGCGGTTCTGGAATGGATTCCCTGCAGCCTCCACAGCCCCGCCTGCCAATGCTCACCCTTCCTTTGAGATGGAAGGTGGGCTCTACTGGGAGCACATCCGAGGCTGTGTTAGGTAACACCTTACCTTCATTCCAAAAAGGCAGCCATGAGGTAGGTGCTATTCTCACTGATTAGTAAATAAGGAAAGTGATATTTACAGTGGATTAATAGCTCCTGCTAAGTCAGCAGAAGATTGAAACTCTGGCTTCTTCCCCCTAAGCTTGTGCTGTTTCTTTTTTCACCCTCGGCTGAAGACATGCTTATTGATTTTAGAGAGAGGGGGAGGGAGAGAGAAAGAGATGGAGAGAAACATCAATGTGAGAGAGAAACCTCAACTGGTTCCCTCTTGTCTGCACCCTAACAGGGGACTGAACCCATAACCCAGGCATGTGCCTTGACCAGGTATCAAACCGCTGACCTTTCCATTTATGGGACAAACTTCAACAACTGAGCTACACCAGCCAGGGTCTAAGCTTGTGCTTCTTCCCTACACCCTGCTGTCTCTTCTTCTGTTCTTTTATATGTGTCCACGTGCTACCTCGGCTGCCACTCCTATCCTTGGGAATGAAAAGAAGGGTCTCACACAAAACCAGATCACCAGGGGAGGCTGTGAGGCATCGAACATGTAATTATACAGTTACATGTAACTGTAATTATACAAAATTAAAGCTATCCACAAACAAATTTCCAAGTAAAGATGCTTGGTTAAATGCATGCATTTGTGCTTCTTCTTGAAATCCCATTAAATTAGACTTACATTTTTTGGATTTTTTTTTTTAAAGATTGTGAACCTACAAGGACAAGGGGAATGACACAGGAGACCACAAAAGTGGAGGCTGGGAAGTAGGTGAGGGAGTGAAGACTGAGTTTTTGGATCTGAAAAAGGTTAACCACAAAGAGTGAGAAAAGTTAAGACACAATTTGTTTTGCACAAAAAGGCTCAGGAATGAGCATACCTGATACCTTCTGAGAGTGGCAGGTTAAGGTGGATTGAAGGTCTCTTTAAGAAGTAACACAGGCCCTGACCAGGCGGCTCAGTTGGTTGGAGCACTGTCCTATACACCAAAAGTTTGCAGGTTTGATTCTGGGTCAGGGCACATGCCTAGGTTGCGAGTTTGATCCCCAGTCAGGATGCTTACAGGAGGCAGCTGATCAATGTGTCTCTCTCACATTGATGTCCACCTGTCTGTCTGTCTGTCTGACTGTCTCTTCTCTCCTTTCCTCCCTCCCTCCCTTCTTCTCTCTTCGTCTCTCTAGATATCAATAAATATATCCTCTGGTGAGAATTAAAAAACAAAAAGTAACACCAGATCCCCTGCTCAGTTACATGACTGCCCCTCCACCAACCAAGGGGAAACTGAGGCATGTGCGGGGTACACGAGGAATACCATGCATTATTTAGTGAAAGTTCAATATTGAATGCAGGGGAAATAAGTTTCTCTAGAAAACACAATGTTGAAAAATGAGTTAGATTCCCTGGGAAGGTGTTTAGAACTGTATTTGCTGAGGAAACCAACAAACTAAAAATAAAATATTTACAGGTATTGACAATCAAGAATTCCCCAGAGAATGACCCAGATCACCCTACACTGGATTCCACCGTCAACCATCACACACCCATTTGTACAGAACTTCTGCTGAGTGCTTTATAGGTCAGGTCTCACATATGAGCAGAGAGCCAGGTTCAAACATATGAGAGAAACTTCTAATATAAAATGCAGAACCCCAAACAAATAAATAAATTAACACAGAGAAATAATAAGGTGGACACGGGGACCCCATTAAGAGAAGAGCACTTCAAATAAGCCATCATTAATGCCCTTAGAGAAAAACTACATCACATTTATGAAATACAAACAATATGCCATGAGAAAACATAGGAAAAAAAGAAGCGATCTTGAAGTATAAAAGAAGACAGCAACAATGAAAATGACCAGTGACAAGGTTGAAAGTTAAAGTGGAAGAAATTCCCAGATATTAGGTGAAAATGATAAATATAGGGTATCGGGAAAAAGTAAGAAAATTGAAAAACCAAATTCCATATTGCGAACCTAGAAGACAATGAAACAATGCCTCCCAAATTCTTTTAAAAATTAGTTACAGTGTAAAATACAATGCCTTTCTAAATCATCAAAGATGAAGATAAAATTATTTACTAGACACTTATCTTTTGCTTGCTATGTGCCAGATCATTTTCTAAGCAATCTTTTAAGAACTCCTTTAATAAAAGCAAGATAGATTTCAGAGAAGCAAGTTCCCAAAACTTGTTTCTCCTATCTATGCTTTGTCAGGTAATTAGTGCCAAGTGTGCTCCAGCCAGCCAGAGCAGTAAGCCAAGAGACAGTGTGCAGGCCGTACAAGATCAGTGGCTACCACCCCAGGGAAGGCCAAGGGGATCTCCAGATTCATCTGAAGAGAGGTTCCCAGAACATGGGCTACAGTGAGCCTAGAAATCAACCAACCTTTGGGAGAGATTTATTAGAAAATGGGAAAGGGTTAATGTCTTTGAGAGTATTTATACAACTGGCGAACGTTTGGGGATAAATGATGATAGATCCATAGTGAGCAATAAGATGATAAACTAGATGGTTATTAACGACAGGGAACAAAGCACTGTGCAGGAAAGGAAGTCCAATGTGCTCGGTAACTCATTCATCAAACACACACACAGAAATGGCAACCCAAACGCAGAGCACTGATCCAACCAGAGGATGTGTGGAGAGGGGTGTGAGAGAGGGCCACATCCCCGGCTTTTGTGGTGGTTAAGTCAATAAGAACACCAAAGTTGGGAACAGGAAGAAGTCGCAAAGACACACGCTATTTAGAGATATGGCAAAACCCACCGAAGGACTCTGCTAAAGGCATGGAAGTGGTGGCCTGTAGGGTTAGGAAAGGAGAAAACTTTCAGGGGATTAATCTTTTTTAAGTATTTTTATTGATTATGCTATTAGCGTTTTCCCAATTTTCCCCCTTTACCCCCTCTTCCCTGCCCCCCCCAACCCTCCAGCATTCCCCCCCCCTTAGTTCATGTCCATGGGTTGTACCTATACGTTCTTTGAGTCCTCTGTTTCCTATACTGGATTAATCTTTATAAAGCCTTCTTATTCACCTCTTTAAACCGCATGCCTGTATAAATTTGATCAAAATACAAATTAATTTTTTTAATGTTCAAAACTGATTTTTCCTTTGAGCAGCAAAATATAAGGGTTAAAAGTCAGCAGACTGCTTGTGTTCTGATTCTGGCTCTTTCATTTATAACTCTGTGACCTTGGAGAAGTTGCTTCAGATATCTCTCTCTGCCTCAGTTTCCTCTTGTGTAATAACATGAGGGTAATAATCTTCTTCAAGGAGTTTTGCGAGAATGATATGCACACTTGCCATTTGAAGAGTGTCTAGATCGATGGGTGTTTATGATCATTATTATTAGTGCAAACGCAATATTTGAGGGTATTTTATATCAGTCTGAGAATAACAAAGGAAATAAAACTAAAACAGTATGTCATTTCATTTTATCTCAACTCCAAATTAGATAGATTGGCCTAAAATTGTAATTAAAAAATTTTAAGAACCAACAGACTAACATTCTAAAGAGTAACAATTTATTAGCCCTGGCTGGTGTAGCTCAGTGGATTGAGTGCGGGCCTGTGAACCAGAGGATCGCGGTTCGATTCCCAGTCAGGGCACATGCCTGGGTTGCAGGCCAGTTCCCAGCAGGGGACATATGAGAGGCAACCGTACATTGATATTTCTCTCCCTCTCCCTCTCTCCTACCCTTCCCCTCTAAAGATAAATAAATAAATAAATCTTTAAAAAAAAAAGAGTAACAATTTATTAAGCAAACATTTGATAACTGCATACGGTTGCTTCCTCTGGTCACTTGAATGTCTATTCGACAGGGTGCAGAATATTCTTTAATATCATATCCACTTAAAGAATATTTATAGTCCTTCATATTTTAACCTTGCTCTACTTAACATTTTGAGAAGTTAATGTAAAGTATTAATATGTCTTCTAAGGAAAAATGAATTAACCTTCATTCCTAATTATCTCCTTACCAAAAAGAAATTAATTCTAAATCTATCTTCATATTTCAAATGCGCTACCTAATTTTTTAAATATTTTAGGGACGGTATGAGTATGAGTTTAAATGTATCCATCTAGAATATGCCAAGGAAGAGAGAGGTTCCTTCATAATCCTCACGTCAGAAGATCATTTTCCTTCATGTAGATGAGGACTCTATCTGATGCATATTCATTAGTCTGCTCAGTTACCAGCTAGAAGACAGCAACTTAAAGCACTTCCCTTCGCTGAACTCCTCTTTGGAATGGAATGTCAAAGGATCAGAATGTGCATGCCTAAGTGGTCAACTGAAAATGAATGTTCTATATGGCTTTTGTCCCAAACTGCCAGGGACAGTGTTCAAAATGAAATACATCAGGAGGCACTAAGCTACTAATGAGCCATGTTGGAATATCCACGGTGCCAGCCACATCGTCCTGGGTTCCTCCAGCTGTACAGTGAGACTTCTAATGAAGACATTTTCACGAAACTAACACAGCCTCATGCACAGTAACTTCTGTTTCCTGAGGCATCCTGCAATAGTGCTTGTTAAATCTAATTACCAACGGAAGCACAGAAACCTATCACTTGTCTAGTACCTTGTTAACACATCCCCAATGAGCCAATATAAAATGAGTGTGACAGTAGTATAGTCCACTGGAAAAAAGCCGGAAAACATTGTGTATGGCACCCCTCAAGGTCTGGGTGTCAGAAAGAATATTATGTGATAAAGCTGAGCGATAATTTTCTGATAAATAGATACTGTGCCAAGTTTGCTGAAATTAAATTCAGTCACAGGTGATAGTGTTCATGTTTTCTGTACATGAGTGGTCTACTTTACTTGGGTACTGCTTGATGAAATATTTTTGGGAGGTTGTAGGTCTGTTCTGAATGTACATATAAAATGTATGGATGTAAGTGAAGTGTCAGTTTGTACATCTGAAAATTAAAAAGAGCATTTTACTTTCATTTCATCTTTTCTGGAGCAACGACAGTGCCTCATTTGTAACATCTGACTCAACCATGGCAGTGAGTATAGGGTGTCAGGGGGAAAAGTTCAGCTCACAGTGGAGTAACATTTGTACATTTAATGTTCTGTGAATAGCAAGGGGAGTGGATAAGGATTGAAGTGCGGGGAGGTGAGGGGAGAGGAGGGAAGGGGGTAGGGCGGGAGGGAGGAACAATGGGGAAAACATGCAGCCTGTTGGTGATTCCTTCTGCCATTCCACTTCACTACAATGTGTGTTTGCTCTGAAATGAGAGAGTGCGGTATGGAGGATGGGAATCTGTGGTTATCTCAATCAGTCTCCATGATTCCCTCTGATAGCTATTAGAGGTCATGCCTCTAATAGCATTGGTATTTTACTGAATGTGGTTTTAATGTTTAAAGATGCAGTATTTATTTTTTGTTGCCTTCAACGTGGCTCCAAAATACAGCAATACATTCATGTGGTGCTTGACTACAAAAACCTCAATCATTTCCAGCTTTGCAGGAAAAACTGGTTGTGTTGGACTAACCGAGTTCACCAGCTGCTCTTCTTGCCAGTCTTGTCCTCCTCAATATAAATCTTTTTTTTTTTTTCTGGCTCTCACCAAAAGCCTTGGAATCATCACTCTTGATACCCTATTGTCTCTTATACTCACACCCAATCCATCAACTAATCCTTTGGTTCTAAATTCAAACTTCCATCCAAATCCAGCCAAGTCCTCCAGTGCTACAACTGGCATCTGTCAGCGTCATTTCTCATGGCAATTACTGCTTCCATTGTTGCCTCCTTTTGATCTAACCTCCTCACAGCAGCCAGGTAATCCTTTTAAAAAGACAAATCTAATCAAGTTACTATCCTTAGAAAACCTCTAATGACCTCCCTTGAGACACAGAATAAAATCTGAAGCACCTACCCAACACAGACTTGCAAGTCCCTGGTGATGCGTTCCTGGGTCCTCTGAGGGTGGCTGCCACCATCCTTCGTGATCCCTTGCTCCAGCCAGGGGGGTCTACTTGCAGCTCCTGCAGCGTTTTCAGCCCCAGGGCTTTCACATCATCTGTTCCCTCTGCCTAGAAAGTCTCCTCGAATGCAGCTTCCCTCCTCACTCGTTCAAGCCTCCCTCTCAGGTATCACCCCATCGCACAGGCCGCTTATTTCAAAGAGCGGCCTCCCTCTATCCTTCACGCTATCGTTTCTTACCCTCCTTATTTTTCTTCTTGGTACATATCACTAATTGAAGATGTATTTATATACTTATTTGCTTACTTGTACAACCTAATTGCCCAGCTGCACGAACTCAGTCTGTTTGGGTCCCTGTTATCCTCACTGTATCTAGAACAAATCTGGGCGCTGGATAAATATCTGCTGACTAAACGAACTGAGAAACTATGCTGAGCTGTAGTTTATAGGAAGGTTAAGGGGTGTGATGGCAACTTCTAATTGCATATTAATTACTTTTCGGAATTTATTGCCCACATATGATTCCACTCTAAGCATACGATAAGGACAACTCTATTAAAATTCAACTTAAATACAAATCTGCTAAGCAGACTAAATGGCTTCATTGATATAGGCTGGATTACAAAGAGCTAGGCAAGCAAAATCCTGGAAATCAGAAAAACAATGGTCTTTTAACCACAGTGGTCTAGAGAAAGTCATCTAGTATTTTCCATCTTCTTTTCTCTATAAAACGCCAGTGTGATCGTCTCACTCTTTGGTCCCATAGGGACTGAAGTCCAAACTCCTGCATAGATCATTCAAGACTTCCTGAATACTGGCCTGGCCAATCCCTTGGATACTTCCTGAAACACTTTTCATCTTCTGGTTCTCACGAACCCAGTGATCCAGCATCATCACATTATACTCTGTTCCCCAAAAAGTTCATGAGCAATGGTACTTCCATAACTTTGCTCATGCTATTCCTCTGCCCAAAATGTCTAGCCCTCCCACCCATTTAGCAAACTCCTACTTGTCCCTTGAAATTCAGATGAAATGTGACCACTCTTGTAAAGCCTTCCCTGACTCCTGATTACAGCAAGTTACTCCCACTCTCCTTTTAGTGATACCCCCTTTAAAGTACAATAGAATTGTACAGTTATGAAAAGTTTACCCATCATACATTATAACGTCTTCTCAGGCAGGGATGACGTCTTATTCATCTTGAATCTATAAATAGTAGTGCAGTATTTGGTTTATACTAGATGTTCAATAAATGTTTAAGGGTGTTAATCAAGCACTTTCTCCCTACATATTTCTAATGATGGCTTTAAGGTAGTTGTGTCTTTCTGAGGCCAAAGTGAAGAGTTGCATTGCCTTTGAAGGAAAAAATGTCAGTATTAGGAGATCCAATAGCAGACCTGCTTCTAGATCTTCATCGTCACCACCAAGGGCAACTCAGTGGGGTTTACTTCCTATGCAGCTTCAGATCAGCAGTTCTTCACCTCTGAACGTTGGTTAACTGCAGAGCACAGAAGTAAATTCATTCCGTGTAGCACTTATGTGTTCAAGTCGCACCAATCTGTACATCTACCTTAGGTTTTCAGCAAGAGATAATATATAATTATACAGAGTTTGTTGAGTAGAGGTAAAAATTATACATCATATAGATATGAAGTGAGAGAACGTTGGAAAAGTAAATGCCGTAAACATGAACGGATTGTAGTGAACACCCATTCATTGAGCGTTCTTTATGTGCCAGACACTATGCCATGTTACGACAGTAAGAAGGATACTAGTTCCACCTTTAAGGGAATAACGGCCTGATAGAGGAGAGCACTACAAAGAGAGAAGATATAATAAACATGCTAAGTGTTGACAAGGAAGTAAGAATCACTTGCAGTGGAAGCAGAGAAGGAGCATGTTTAAATGCTGAGGGAATGGAGAAAGTCCTTGGTGAGAAGATAAGGCTTGAGTTGATTCTTTAAGAAGGAGAGAAATTTTCCTCAACCGTTGAAAGCTAACAAAAAATTGAGCAGAAATACCAGCAAGTACAAAAGCATGGAGGTGCAGAGCACACAGGGCGATCCCCACTGGTTGGGTCAGCAATGGATCTGCACAGACAGGCACAAGCAGGCAAGACTTTTCAGAAGAACCTGGATTTGTTCCAAACTTTATTTTGCTAGCATTTTTTGGCAAACAAATATAAAAAAAAAAAGAAAGAATATAACATGCAATCAGGAAATGCAATAATCAGATCGTTTTAGAAAACAGGAAGAGAGAGGAAATACAGATTGATTACTATACAATCATATGGGAAGAAACTACTATATAACATGTTTTCATTCCCAGTTTCCCAGATACTGAAGTGGTTTCCTCACCCCACAACCTGCCTCTGAAGTTTGCCTGGATGTCATCTTGTCAACTGTATTCCCATTCCCCCTCCAAATCTAGCTCGTAAAAGCTATTTTGCTACCAAAGTGTAGTTGTTAACTCTGCCATAGATGATCCAAACAGAGAAGCCTATTTGCCTTGCAATATATCCTGAGGGTTTCATAAGGACAGCTCCTCTGTTTGCCAACCACTAAAAAAGCATGGCAATTACTTTCCTGGGAAACAGAAAGTCTGAAGAGCACTGGTGATCAACAAACTTAAGAAAGCTGAGGTGTCAGGTTTAGAAGTTCAGCTACTGTGGCCAGGCAAGATAAATGCAAAACCCTGCTAACTGCGGTGGAGGAAACGCTGGCACACCAACCGTCCTTACAAGTCCCATCTGCCCACTGCCAGGGATATTCTGCCTGCGCTTCCTTAGAGGCCTCACAATAGTCCATCAGGCTCTTAGTCTCTTGGTTCTTAATTTATAGACTGCATTTCCTCTGCAGATTGGCGCATCCCTGTGCCGCCGTCTGTCATTTCAGATTGTGACCATTCCCTCTGCTCCTTTCCATGTCAGAGAAAAGCGAAGGAGTGTGCTTCCGGAAAGTAACTCGAGTGTGTCATGGTGGCAGGGCTTGCTCAGCTGCTCTCAGATGTCCCTGAGCTGCAAGCAATCACTTGGAATCCCCCCTAGTGGCCATCTCAGCACAGCTGGGCTCTCTCAGAAATGGCTGTGAAATGTACTGTGAAAAGAAGAGATGGTCAAATGCCCTTAACTGCAAAGAGGAAGCTCACCCAGTAGACAGCGCGGTTTGCTTTCTCGGTCTTTTCATCAACAATCACCAGCGTGTCTGCCACCTCTATAACCATGGGGTTAGCAACAAAGACAGGCCTGGTCTGAGCCTGTGGAAAATGGGCGGTGGCTGAAGATGAACATCCAGGTAGTCCCACAGACTTCGGCTCCTGTGACATGTGCATGTTCTGCTGGTGCCCAATTTTAAAGCTCCCCTTTCATCCACCTGCTTCCCTTGTGCCAAGTCCTTCTCCTTCAAACTGAGCAAATGTAATGCTAATATTAACTTTACTCAAGATATGAAATGTATGCATTTGTTTGCTGGGCAGTGATTTTTTTAAGCCGTCTATTAATTCATTCTGATGGTGGAATTTCCATAATGCAATTTCTTGGGTAGCAAGGAAATGGCTTTTTTTCCATCGTTACATTTTCTTCAGATACCATTAGGACTGTTTCATTTAGTCGTGCAATTAATCTTGTATTTAACATATGCTGACTTCACACATTTATTATTTTCATTGCCTAATGCTATGAAGAGAAATTCTTGGCACACGCCAGTGGCCTGCGGTTCTCAGGCAGTTTTGGTAGTTGGTATAGGGGGAGCGGTGTCATATACTTGCTCTGCCCTTTCTTTCTCCTAGTCCACAGGAGCTCCTGGTCCACACTGCTCCTTCACCGTGGATGCTTTTCTCTTTCCCACCCACACTGCACCGCTGTGGAAACCTCTGATCTTGTGTGTCTCACCCATGTCTACTCACCCTCCCTTGTCAGCTTGACAACAGCTTGTTCAAACCTTCCCACACCTCTCTCCCAAATGAAGACCAGGCTTTTGTTTTGAACAGAACATCCCTCATTTTAAACATCTGACATGTGCTTGCTTGACTACATATTCTACCCAAGTTTGTCTAATATGGTGCTGTTTTATGCCTGTTGTACCAATGACATCATTAATAGTTCACTCTTTTACTTTCAAGAATGTCACCAGCTGGATATTACAGAATCTGGCTGCCTTTATGGCCGGTACCATGGTACCATGGAAGAAGAGTATATTCTGTACTCAAAGAAACTGCATTTGACTCTGAGCACTAGTATGTCTTTGTTACGTGGCCCTGAGCAAGTTTCTCCCCTTCTCTAAACTCAGTTTCATCATCTGTACAGCAGGGTAGAAGATAATATCTCTCTCAAGGATTATCTGGGAAATAACAGAGTGAAAATTACTTTGATAACAGGTAAATTGCTACGTAAATCATAGTTACCACTCTATCACTATAGTTGTAGGATATAATCTATAGTAGTAAATAGAAATAGCTTTGAAACAAACAACTCCAAGAGGATATCATGGATAATGAAAAGATCTCCAAGAATTAGAAACCTGGGTTCTCTATCTCATCCTGTCATTAAGAGGTTATAGCCATGCCCCTTCCTGGGCATCCCAACCTGTAAATAAGGGGAGTGACTCCTAAGGGAGCTTCTAGCTCTAAAATGTCTTGGTTGCCCACCAATGCAGTGTCTCTTACTATTTGTAGATTAATCCTTATTCACAGACATTTGACTTACCTAAAATGATATAATTTTCATAAATAGGATCAAATGTAATACTTCTGAATGATGCTTCATCTGTTATTAGTTGTATACTCCAAAGTCAGGAATAACTCGGTGAAATTATTGATTAAGAGGTAGGTTCTGAGAGGACACAGAATGCATAGAATTGCCATCAGCTGCCCCATCATATTTTCCTGAATCTCAGCAACGGTCTAAAATCTCTTCCCTTTCAAAGGCGATTTTAGTTTTGGGAAAAGCCAGAAGTCACAGGGCACCAAATCAGGGCTGCAGGGGGCTGAGTCACCTGGGTGATCTGATGTTTCACCAAAAAATTCATGAGACATGATGCATGAGTAAACATGTTACTGCGATGAAGCTGCCAATCACCAGCTGCCCATTGCTATGGGCCTTCTGAATCATCCCAGTAGTTTCCACAGAGGAATGTTCAAGCTTAACGCAAAATCTGATGCACATTATTTGCTCTACCTGCTTAGTCATTTTGAATGCAATGGCCACACAGTACACATACTCACTCAATGGCATCTACCCCTCCCACTGACTCGTACAGTGAAGTCATCATTTTTCGTGCATGTACATTCAGTCTACTCTCCTTGGCTGCTAGGTTACATTGATATCATGCAAACCATTCTTGTTATATTAACAATGGCTGGACTTTTTCCAGACAGACCTCATATGCCTGGGCTCAAATTGAAGTTCATTCTACCACCCTAAAAATATAACACTGCATAAAATTTTCAGATGGAAATAGGTACCTTCAGTTGCATCAGATTTCAAAGAAATGTGGTGCGTGGTTAAAGGAGGTGTCAGGGACAACATGGTAGCAAGCCTCTGAGTGGGCCCTGGATCTAAAATCTAGCTTTGCCTTTCACTCCACGGATCAACCCTGACCTAAGCAGAAGGCACACATGTCCTCCCGATCAGAATTAGGACAGTAAAACTAAATGGATTCCACAAATCATAGTCAGTGTTTCTTCCTTGGTCCCTGTCCCCACAGTTCTGGTTACATAACCTCTTACTCACCAGTAAAAAGAAAATGGACTTTTAAGTCAAAGACAGTCTGATTACAGACTGTTACAGACTGTTATGAATAGTACATGTCTCTGCTATGAGTGCTGCATGTCTTTGGGGGATTTGATAAGGATTAAATGGAACAATATGTATAAAACATCTGGCACACAGTGTTACACTTACATGTGCCATACATGGTCATTAATTTCTGTGTGTGTCTGTGTGCCTTCACTAACTATAGCCTTATTCATAAACCCTATTTGGATCCTTGCTCCTCTGACAGAATGAAACTTTATCCTTGAATTTGTTCCCAAACTTCATCCTAATGTCTGGAGCCCAGCCACCCAGAGACAGACCATCTTAACAGTTTGTTCATTAATTTTCACTTCAGTGTCTCCTTGTGATCCATTCCAACACCACAAACCTCCCTGTCTCAGTCCATACAGGCTCCTATAACAAAATACTATAGACTGGGTGGTTTACACACAACAGAAACTTCTTTCTTACAGTTTTAGAGGCTGGGAAGTACTAGATCAAGGCTCCAGCACAGTTGTACACTCACCTGGTTCACAGTCAGTGTGTCCTCACTTGGTGCAAAGAAATAGGGATCTCTCTGGAGCCTCTTTTGTAAAGCCACGTATCCCATTCATGACTTAAGCACCTCAACTGTGTTTGTGCATGATGCTCTATGTAAACATATGCTGAGGATCTTGGGAGAATCTTCTTTTGTATTTGGGGAATAAATGATCTCAACTCTTCCTTTTAGTTCAGAAGTTCTTTAAATGTGCTCTTGGTACTTAACCCAGACCCTGTCACTCTCCATCAGATACTGTGGTTCAGATATCCTAAATGATGTAGGTATAATTTTTTAAAAGTATGCTTAGTAGGAACTAAAAGGATATAGGTAATAAGCTTCTTGTTGATGCTTTCATGCTTAATGTCTTAATGCACTTCATAAACCTTCATTTATTAGATCCAATAATGCTTCAGATATATAGACATTTTACATTTGCACTACATCACAGGTTGCTTATTTAAGATTGCAGAACAGCCATCTCAGTTGGTTGGAGTATCATCTTGATGTGCTAAGGTTGTGGGTTCAGTCCCTGGTGAGGGTCCATATAAGTATTAACCAATGAATGCATAAACAGGTGGCACAATAGATTGGCATTTCTCTTCCTCTCCTTCTCTTTCTCTCTCTCTCTCTCTGAAATCAATATTTTAAAAAAATGCAGAACTGAGGACCAAAAAGGAAACGAGAATGTCCCAAGAATATACTGGGGTTTAGTGACTAAATTAGGTCCCAAATACAGCGCAAGTGGTTTACAAATCCAGTAGCTTCCCAATCGGAGTGCCAGGAATAGGGTAAAGTGTACCAAGCTACTGCTCCCCTCAGCCCAGCAGGAAGAACTTCAGCATGAGCAGCCTCATCTTCTTACTCCTTGTGCCTGTCGGATAGTATCATATCTATGTGTATCACGATGTAAAAGATACAAAAGATTGGGAGGTACAGTTTTCACTCCTTATCCCAAAAATTTATAGTATGCATTGTCCAAGAATAGAGTGTTTTGCTCAAGATAATACAACTTACAGAATGATATAAATGAGAGTTATTGGTTTAATCTTACCTAAAGGGAAACTCTTTTCAGTTTATTTTGTTTCAATTCCTATCAGCCAGAAGCAAAATAAGACAACTTTCCCCTACCAGTCTGGGTGATTAGGCTGTAGTCTTTCAAATCCAGGTGGCCACTGATAAGGAATCAAAACAGTACCATTCTAAAGAAGAGGAAAATGATATTTTAATTCCAACAGCCAAGAGTGAGGAAGCACCCTACAGGTTTTGAGGATGACAGGAATGGTGCGAAGCAGTGGCTGTTTTATTGAGCAAAATTGAAAAGTTCCAGAATATAGCACAGAGGAGTTAAGCGGATGCATTCATTTAATAAGTAACTTTTTTAGTAAATAAACCCTGATTCAAGAATACTGAAATTGGCAATAATTTGGCCATACCTGATTATTAAAACGTACAAGTTTGCAGTCAAATCTGCTCATTATCATTCCATCTAAAACACTGCATTCCCTTTGGCTCAATAAGAACCACCTTGACCAACCTGATTCTTACAATATTTGCTCCAAATATATCTTATTCTCATCGAAATACAGAGATCTTCCCATTGTAATGTTAAATATTCTTACTGCTTTCCTTGATAAATAAGCTGAGGTACCATGCAAGTAGTTAGCGCTCTGTTAGAAAACAACAGAAAGCAATCTAAATGAGATTAAGCAAAACTAGTGGTGATCCAACTTCGAGCATGGCTGGATAAAGAAGCTCCAACAATATTAGCAGGATCTGGTTCACCTCCCTGTCTCCACGCTGGCTTCACTCTCAGACAGCTTCTCCCTTATGGTCCCCAAATGGCCACACCTGCTCCTAGTCATATCCTTGCAGGTTCCTTCCCTTCCATAGTAAAAAAGTGAGACTCTAAAATAACCAGGAAAAAAAACAAATGAATTGGATCTGCTTGAGTAGCATGTGAAACTCTGACTGATGTTTGTGGCCAGGAAACTGCACTGCTCAAGTCATCTTAGAGAAGGTTATCGGTCCCAGCGCTCAGGCTGCATGAACTGAGACTGAGCAGGGGTGGCTCCCAGAGGGAAACCCAGGAATCGTCACTAGCAGAGCACAAGAAGGCTGGGTGGCCAGAACAACAGGGATCTTTCTCTACTCTAGCTGGTTTCATTTTCTCTCCTCAGTGGTCTATAATCCAATTTCTGCAGTGATCATTCCCCTGACTCCATCTCACAAACCACCTTTGGGATGTCGAGATTAACTAGCCAGGCCCCATACGCTTCCATCACCCCAAATGCAATCCTCCCCTGGATCCCTCTCAATTCAAACTCGATGTCAGATCGGCTGCTTCCTCTCTCCCCACTGCTCCTTTTTCTCCCAAAGATGAGCATTATGACTTCTAAAACATCACCTGATGGGAAATTAAATTTCCCCAAATCCTCATCTTCTTCAGAGAATGTGTCTTGCACCACGCAGCAATAATTAGGTTCTTGCTCATACCCGAAAAATCTGCTTTCTTATAACTCTTTCAAGGGAAGCGTTATTATCCTCACATGACCTATGTTCCATGGAAAAAAGTTTTGGCATTCTTCAAGCTTGTATCCATATGACAATTTGGTACCCAACACACAACTTCAGTATTACGGAAACCCTTTCTCCTTAAACCTCATCCCTGGCCTATGCTACATAGCTAGTTGACTCAATCAATCATCTTTGCTAAGGCTTCGTTTTCATACACACACACACACACACACACACACACACACACACACACACATATAATGGGGGCAATAATTCTGCCTTCTTCCTAGAGAACTGGTATGACTTAAACAAGGCATTTGTTGTAAAGCTCTAGGCACAGTGCCTAGCTTGCAGTTTTCTACATATGCTGTTACTATCATCACAGGGGCGGGCTTGTGGGTAAAGGACCACCCTTTCTTTAGAATTTTATATTCATGTTGCTTCAACATGAACAACATGCTTCAACAGTCTTTGAATAAGAAGGGAACACACATTATACTAAATGGAAAAACTGAAATCTGCTGCACCAAACCATTTCAGTCACTAGTCAGGTGACCGAAGTCACATCCTGTGGAGAGACCAAACGTAAAATACTTGTGCTTTGAGCGGGAACTTAATTTACTGACTGTCTTAACCTTCTTAGTAAGGTGTAAAACCCTTTCCCACATGATATAGATACCTAAAAGTGAATTTTAAAGGAAAATAAGTAAGTATTTCCTGAGTTTCTACTATATGCCAAATAGTAGACCTAAGTTATATCACTTAACCCTCATGACTGCTTTATTACTTATTTTCCTCAACAAACATGTATTAAATAACCCCTATATGTTAAGCTTTAAGGACATAAAGGTGACTAGGACATGCTATCTGCCTCCTCAGGCCAGTGAGGGGGATAGATTAAGCAAATTTGCAATTATAACATGGTGTGATAAATGCCAAGAAAAAGAGTGATATAAAAGAACACAGAGCAGGGGTGAAGGGAGGTTGCTTGAAAGAGGCAAAACTGAAACTGTATTTTGAAGAATCAGGAAAAGCCAAAAGAAAAAAATTAAGGGGGAATATGTTTCATTCAAAGGGAAGACATTGCAACTGAAAACATAACAGATACAAGCACATTATTTAACCTTCAAGTCGGAGAAGTTTAAGAAACTTCCAAGGTCATGAAATTGCCAAGTGCTAGAAACCACTTTTGACTCCAGCAGACTGACATCAAAAATCCATGCACTTCACCACTGAGCTAGAAAGACCTGGAACACAGTAAGGAGTTTGACTGGAGCAGGGGACAGTGGCAGAAAATAAGGCTAGAGAGGTGGGTGGGAACCATAGCCAGGAAGGCCAGTGTACCAGGCTAAGCAGCGCCAGTTCCATCCTGAAAGTCATGAGGACGCATGGGAGGGTCTTCAGCATAGAGTCACAGAGTAGACAGCTACATAGAAGCCACTCAGTGTGCCAGATAGCCCCTGAAGCACCCTGTTTAACTGCCCAAACAACCCGCGGAGGTAGATACAATTATTTTTCCCAGTTGTAAAAGTGAGGCACAGATTGGTTGAGAGACCAGCCCAAGATGGCACAGCTAGCTAAGAAGAGCCAGGCTTCCAAGCAAGCAGTCCTGCTGGCCCCCGAAGCCACACCATTCACCGTTCTGTCATCCTGCCTGCAGGGCTGGCACAGAGAATCTGTAATCCTGGGTGTGTGGTGGAGGGATTGGAAAGCAGCCAAACTAGAAAAGATGGGTGGCGATGCATATTATAAAGTTTGTGCCGTTTCCTCCCTAGTCCTTAGTCAAGCAAGCTGACTCCATGAAGTGAAGAGAATTTGCTTGAGATCACACAGTATGTGTCGGAGATGGGATTTAATTTCAAGAGTATCAGATTCCAAAGCCCTTGTATTTACAGTGTTTGAGGCTGCCTCCTGCTATTTCAGTTTCAAAAAAATATTATTACAAATTCCAAATTATCTGGATCTAAAATAATTAATGAGGTTTCATTATTTGTAAATTCAGCAGTCAAGTATGATCGCACTAAGTGTTTAAGCGTATCAGATAATTATCCACAAATTGCCATGCTTCCCTATCTTCAGGAATGCCTGGCTCTCCTCTGGCTAATTGCTACAACAAGAGACTGTAGGACATGTGACTACTGGAAGTTGATAAGCATCATTGCACTGAACAGGTTATTATGGAAAGCATTATTTCTGCTCTCTTATAAATTATTTGTAATATGAAATTGATCTTGAAATGCAACCAAAGTAAATGCTATGGACGATGGTTTTTTTCCTTTCTATTCTCTTTTATCTGAATATAATTTGAGTTTTGATGAATGCTCCTCACTTCTAACTCAGTATCTGACTTTACGATGAAATCCCATCCTGGGACAGGAAATATTTTACTAAAGAAGGAAATAGATATTCTCGGACCCTGGCATGTGCATTCCAGCCATCTGCTTAATAAATCCTACAGTTCTGCATTCAACTGAAAGCCAGACCTGGGCTGCCTAATAGAGCAAAGAAACTCAAGAAAAGCCCCAAGGTTCCTTGCTATCTCTCCAGGGGTCTCCTCTGTGTGCTTAGGAGTGCAGGTGAAAGTGTGTGCCATGTTTGTTTCTTCTTAATGGAAACCTACCCTGAAGGATTTAGGGCTGCTGGGGCAGCCAGCCACTGGCCACAGGGAGCTGCTGAGCACTTGAAATGTCTGAACAGGCATGTGTTGAGCACATTTCTTCTTATCTTTGTCAGGGAAGCTTCTTGAAGTTTTAAAATAATATATGTGCTTTACATTATATATCAACTGGACGATGCTATTCTAGAGCCTATACATCTTCTGATATCAGGGCATATACAGGTCTATGTGTCAGTGTGCTTTGCTTTGTTAAACACAAAGCAAGTCCTCTTCTAAGAAATTTGCCATACTTCACTTTTCTGCTACCTAATACAAACTTCAAAGAGATACCATAAGTGAATATACCAAGGCTTGAAACCCTTATCTATGTAAAACTCTGCAAAACAAAATTCTTTTCCATCTGGACACCAAAGGTCGTTTCCTAGTTTTAAATAGTCTTGGAGGCTGAATCAAAACCATTTTCTAGTCTCATCTAGTCACACCGCTGAACTCCATGTTTTAGAGGAATATGTAGAATTCCTCCCTCATCTATAAAGCTATTTATATAACAAAATATCCAGTTTATGAACTTATAATATTCTACCTACAAAAAGTATCTTAAATTAGCTCATTATTCCTAAGTAAAATTAAAAGTATAGCTAAACTAGATTTAAATAAATACTTGAATGTTTGCCTTATCCTTGCCCAATATCTTTTAGAATACACCACAATAAAAAAATGGTATTATGTCCAAATGTGTAAGGTGATACAAGAACACAGGGCAAGGGACCAAATACATGTATTGCGTCCCTTGCCCAATACATGTATTTTTATGTTTCAAGTTTAAAAATGGGAAATTCATCTCTGGCTGGTGTGGCTCTGTGGATTGAGCACTGGTCTGTGAACCAAAGGGTTGCTGGTTCGATTCCGAGTCAGGGCACATGCCTGGGTTTCAGGCCAGGTCCCCAGTAAGGGGTGTGGGAGAGCCAACCACACATTGATGTTTCTCTCCCTCTCTTTCTCCCTCCCCTCCCCTCTCTCTAAAAAACAAATAAAATCTTTTACAAAATAATATAAAAACAAACATGGGAAATTCACCAACTAGGGAAGGAACCCTCACTAACCACAGAAAGAGCACTGTCACATTAACAAGTAGGATTCCATTACTGAATAGAATTATTAAAGGCCTAGGGCGCAGGTGGAGAGTTACTTTACCTTGTCACTAGCAGTTATCAAAGGAGAGTTAATGATTCTGAGTGGTTTGCCCTACTTTGAAGTGACTCATAGAGCAGTTTCTCAATCTTTCTAAAAACTGCCAGGATCCGAAGTTCAGATAAACTCCTGAAGGAATGAGTTCACTCCATGTTTAAGCCCTGAATACTCCCAGTCTATGTTAGTTGAGAGGGTACAAGTGATCTTCACAGTGAATCAGCTAGAATTCACTTCAGGACTGCACACAGAGGGTTATGTTCTACAAAGAACAAAGCAACCACTTTCATTCACTCAGAGTTTTATTCACAACAGCAATATTGCAGAGAGTGATAGAGCCCACACACAGCTGTGTCTTCCTCTCCTTTCCAAGCACATAGCCACTCCGCTCTGTTGTAAGGTGTAGCTCTGGACTGAGTTCTGTCCAAGGCCACATGAGCCGAAGCATAGGTGCCACTTTCAGGTCTGGCCAATAACAGCCTCCCACGCATGACCTAACTTTCCTTCCCCATCTGCAGACCGAGTGGCAAGGACTCTGAGAACCAAGAAGAGGTCACAGCACAAGAAGAAAGGTGAGTGGGTTCCTGAATCACTGTGTGGAGCACAACCCCCACTCATCACAGACTTTTCGGGAACAACGATGTGAGTACCACGTAAGAACGTACTGTTTTGGACCCACTGAAAGCATGGAGCATGCCTGTTGCAGCAGCTACCGGTGTTTTCTTACCTTACACAAGCAGCTTCATGTGTCTTACCCATTTCACCCTACTGTTTTCCCATTTAGGAGCTGAGTGTGAGAAGAAATTTGAAAACGTCATTATGTCTATTAGCAGATGAGGAAAGGAGTAACAGGAAGAGGGCACTTGACTGGTTCATCATCACAGGAAAAGGTGTATGTAACCCAGATGCCCTGGCACACAAACACGTACATATAAATCAGCCCAAAGCAAGGGAAACAGACAGGAAATTCCTTATGGTTGTGATAGCAGACAGCTGTATTTTATGGACTAAGCTTTGAGCAACTGTTGACAGAGCAGAAGCCCTCTGCCATGAGCATATCTACCTTCATTCTATAAAACAGAGGAATGGGCATGACGAAACACATCACGGTGTCGGGGGTAGGAGAGGGCGGAAAGGTGAACGCAGGCAGGTGCTAACCACAGCACATCCTGCGGCTCACTGCCAGCTAAGCATTCCACCAATATCCCATAAAGGAAGGGTTGCAGTTAGCAATATCCCATAAAGGAAGGGTTGCAGTTAGCACTGCTCCCAAATTATGTGGACATCTGAACGTTATTTGTAAATGTTTTTTTCAATTTATCCTTTGTTTCCTTAACAAAGATCAGAGAGAAACGATGCATCTAAGTATTAGAAAGCATCTGGGCCAGGCAGATCCAGCAGCAGTGCTTGGCCTAGGCTCCTGACTGCTGGGCGCTCTCAGCACAATAGTCACCAAGAGCAACCAGAGCTGGCGGAGCCACCGCACCTTAATCTATGGCAGCCAACCAGTACTATAGTTTTTACTGTTGTTCTGCATAAGGTAAAAATATGCTTTGTGCATATTCTGAGCTGCTGCAGGCATGTCCAGTATAGCTGGCACCATTCTAGAACAGTTCTAGTGGTTAAGGACTTTGAGTATTTTGTGAATTATTGCTCCCAAAACATACCAGAATCCAGCAGATAGCCTAGAAATTCACCATGACATCTTTCAGTAATGTTGCCTAAAGAAAGTCTCCTGGTCCGTTGAGAATTGTTACTTAGGAAAGAAACACAGTCTTATATTGATTGCTCAACAGAAAGTCGATGTTCAGTAGCCTGTTTTAAAATAAAATTGACTGATATATATTTATATGGCTCTGCTAATCCCATGAGTCATTTCAGATGTGACAATTATGGGTAACAAACGTCCATGTAACTCACCAAAGTGCAACCTCAAACTGCACTCAAAGGAAGCAGCACTTGTCAGATCTCCACACCCTCTGAGATACAAGCTGGTTTAACACATTCCGTTTAAGCCCCTAGGGATGTAGTTACTGTCCACTGGGCTGCAAACTTTAAAAGGTAAGCACTGACTTTGGTAAGTGATGGAAAGTGCTTTAAGTGCATCCAAGAGACTCTTTTCTTTCCCCCCAGTAGAAATCCACTTCAAGGAAAAGGATATTAATGGCTGGGACAAGACTATATCAAGGTCAGCCTTGTTAAGACAAAATAACACAACCAATGTATTGTATCTTGTGCCACACAAGTCCCCTATGCTTGCCCCAGTCTTGTTAGGCACTGTTGTTGGTTTCAAGGCTGTAATAGAGTTTCTGTGTCTGCCTGGAGTTCTTTGGCAAGCTCATGAAAATAATATCTCTTGATAACTCAGACTAGACAATGTTTCTTATCTAGTTTCAATCACATTTTTCAAAGAAAGCACCATTAAACTTTCAGCATAATCATGGACCTAGAGACTTCCTTCTCTTAAAATTAAATCATCATTATAAAGTGCTCCCCCACCTTTTTAGGAGTGTAACAAATACCTCCATGTTTAAATTTAGGTACAGAACTGTTGGTAAGCATTTATATTACAGTGAGTTTGCAAGGTTTAAAGTTATGTAAATACTGCTGAACACTGGAATCAATACACAGATGCTCATGCTAACATTACTACCAAACTACGTTTACTATTACTATTAACAGTGCATCTAAAATAGGTAAGCATTGCTCTGGTAGGGCGGCTCGGTTAGTTGGAGCGTTGTCGTGTACACCAAAAGGTTGCAAGTTCCATCCCTGCTTAGGGCACCTATAGGAAGGCAACCAATCAATGTTCCTCTTCTCTCTCTCTCTCTCTTTCTCTCTCTCTCAAATCAATAAAAATATCCTCAGGTGAATATTAAAAATAAAAAATAAAATAAAAATCAATAAAAGAGGCAAGCATTTCTGGAGCTGGAGTAGTAGGGGTGTGAGTCTTCATCACGCTATCGTTTCCAGCCCTCGGGAGAAAATGATAGTGGAATCTATCCACTATCATTTAGGTTTCTTTGTTTCTGTACCCACGTCATAGCTTTTCCCTTTATGAGGAGGGCTGTCTGACTGGCTGACTGGGTGAAGACTGGCTCAAGTGTCTCAGAGACCATGGCTCCAGAGTGATACGAGCCATCTCTTCTCTCAGAGCTCCTGCACTCAGGCAGAGTGAGACCCCCAGATGTTCTCGTCTCTGGGCCAACACTGGACCAAAGATCTGAGCAGGTCTCTGCACCCTCTCTTCCGGCTTTAACCCTGCGGCTGAGAGGATGAGAGGCGAGCTCTAAAGTGGGGTCTGATGTTCCCAGGAAGACCACGATAAAGGCAATGCTGTGATTCCCACAGTGACCCACAACTGTTTTCTCCTGATTCCAACCTACAGGAGTGGAGAAGAGAACCATATCACGCCAAACCTCTCACAGGCAGTGGTAGGACAATGTTGCAATTTTGTGAAACCAAGTGATCCTGAGTTTACCTATGGTTGAAAATTTAAGGACCAACAGAGAAATGGATTCCATGCTGTTTTGAGTCGCATAATGGAACCCTGAGCTGAGTCTCATAAATGCTTCCCACTGGTCACAGTGGAGTCAGGACACAATGTGGAAACCAGTGTCACACTCAATGGCACATGCCCCACTGGGATGGGCGGGTGTCTACGGAAGTCTCTAGAACATGAAGAGCAGACTCATGTCTTAGTAACTTGTGTTTCTCTTGTTACTTGGTCTACCCAGCATGTTAAGTGCCTTCTAGTTCTGCCATAGCCTATATTAAGATTGCTGAATAAATAAGTGAATAAGAATAAAAAAAGGCCAAAGAAGATTTTGAAATAAATGCAAAAGAAATGCAAATAGATGCAAAAAAGAAGCCATACTTGGGCTGCTTTATCTCTCAAATTAGGCTAAAGGATTTGATAAATTCTGATATAATTGTTTGGTATCCATAGGATATTCAGTACTCATGGGGCACATTCAGAAATCTATAGAAATGAAACATAAAATAGAATTATACCTAATAAACTTTCTATGTACACTAGATAATGTCTTTGAACTTATACAGCAGGCCATTGATGATTTTCTAACACATTAAAATAGATATGATACAAGCATTTGCTTTACAATTTTAATTTTTCTTTGATTTTGTGAATGATGGTGAGATTCAGTAGTAATTAATACATCGCAGCTGTAACAGTAGAGTTGAGTTGTGTCAGATAAACTGGCCAATTCTTCTTCTGCATCAATATATATTTACCAAGCACTCAGGAAGCACGAGGTTTTATGTCAGTGGAAAAGGCAAATGGCAAAGTTTAGCAAGGCATATAATACACTGAACACCATACTCAGACCGAGAGGAGGAAATGCATCCTTACTGAGAAAATCAAGAGAAAATGGGATTTGAGCTGGCCTAAGAAGGATGAATAGGATTTCAATCAGAAGAAGAGCATGGAAAAGTTTGCTTCAGTGTATTAAATGATCCCCAACAAAGGGGAGGGGCTTGAGATGGTCTGGGCTGGCATGTTAGGAGAATGGTTAGCTGACTCTCAAGTGTGACTGGTGAGTTAATGGGGGACAGATGATACCGTGAGAGAGGTGACTAGAAATACTCAGATGGGGCTGAGTTGTTGCAGTGTCTCGAATGCTCACGAGTTTAGACTTTATTCTGTAGGAAGCAGGTTTTTTTAGTAGAAAATTGTATCTTCGTTCTGTAGTCCCCTCCTTGGGTCCAAACATATTTAGCATGGCACTACTGTTCTACATACAGCTGACAACCTATTTTTTACCAGCAACGTCAAAATTTGTATCCCTATGTTAAGAGCACTTTCTGATAACTGCTTGAACTTAACTAAATAGTATTTTGTCATCCACGCCCACATGTCTTTGTTTATTTTTGTATGGTTAAATCATCTAATAGCCATAAATTTTTTCTGAAAGTCACATTTCTTATAGTCATCTGACCCGGTCCAATTATTTCAATATGATCACGAAAAAAAATTTTAAACATTACCAGAGGGACACCCTTCCACATCATCTTCTACAGGTGGGCATTTTTAAATGGGTGTAACGGCTAGAAGTGCCATGCATATTTGCTGCAAGATTTTTCCTATTGACAGAGTCTGACCCTGGGCACCCTCTAATCTACCAGCTTTCTAACTTTATACATGAATTGGGTATAAGGTAGTGTTTCAAATCCCTCTTCAAAATGTTATGAAATTGCTCTATAACCAGAAGTGTACTCTTAGAAATATCTCACCACCCTTGCCTGTTTATCAATATGAATGTGTTTTTACAAAGGACCTGGCTCAAAATGGGTCAAGCATCTTACAGTGTCAGCGGGCCTTGCCTCTCGCACTTCTCGCTAACGTTTTGTCTGTACACCTAATGGCAGAATTTTAGACGGAACCTTCCTGAATTCTTCCTCATTCCATTAACCACGTTTGAAGTCCGTGTCTAGAATGCGCTAAGTACTTTTCCCAAAGGCTTTCCATATTCCCCTTACTATTTGCTTTAAAATCCTTAAATACCATCTTCTTTGATTCATAGCCCAGCAGTCTATCAATTTTATTATCGTCGGTGCTATCTTATTAAAACGACTTACCTTTCTCTTCTCCCTCTCTTCCTCCCATATTGCTCATGAGTCTCCGAAAGCATCTTTGTGCATGTGAGAGTTGTGTATTACTTATTTAATTCAGGATTTCATTTACAGTTTTTTTAAAATATATTTTATTGATTATGCTATTACAGTTGTCCCATTTCTCCCCCATCATTCCCCTCCACCCTGCACACCCCCTCCCACCCACATTCCCCCCTTTAGTTCATGTCCATGTGTCATAAGTTCTTTAGCTTCTACATTTCCCACACTATTCTTGCCCTCCCCCTGTCTATTTTCTACCCACCGTCTATGCTACTTATTCTCTGTACCTTTTCCCCCTCTCTCCTCCTCCCACTCATTTATAGTTTTAACGTAAGTTGTCACATTAATCTTTCTGTTTATATCAAACCTCCTCTAGCCTCCTGTTCCTGACTTCCTGTATCTTTCTTGAACAATGTATCCAGCATCCCATCAAACAGAAACTAGGAAGCCACGTGTCTGTATATGCATTTCAGTGCCAACACGCTCGCAATGAATAACTTCAGAGCACTGCAAGATTCTCAAGTGCCTCGGAATAAACATTCACCATGTTCCAGGAAATTAGACAGTGAATTGAATTTTATTGTAATGATTTCCTTTGAGAGCCAGTCACCTAATTAGCAATGCAGACTGTACATTAAAGTCAGTTTGCATATCTGCCTTTGGGAGCTGTGGTTTCTTCAGGCTTGTGGGGAGGCTTGAGTGGCCTAAGTACGTCTGTGTTCCGGGCAGACTTTGCTTTTATGTAAAGTCTTCTAGACACACAGTGCATGTTCTCTGAGAAAGGAATCTTGGTATGTTCACTCATCAGAAAACTACTGAGTGCTATAATGTCCTTCATTTCGTGCTAAATGTTGGTCAAAGAGAGACACTTAGCCACGGCCTGCAGGAAACAGACAAGAAAACAGTCAGCTACAAGATGGGATTACAGGAACTGGAGTAGCGTTTGGAGGGTGTCCTTGAAGGGCTGCTTACCCAGTCTGAGATCAGGGGGGGCTCCCAGGAGTTGAAAGGGAAGGAAAAACGAAACTACACTGACATAAACTGTAAAATCATTAAAGACCCTCTTCGCAGGATGTGAAACTAAACATCGGGCAAGGGAAGATTAATTAATCTACTTCTCGAGGAAACAGAAGGACACTGAGAAGACACTGGGTGTGTGGTGTCACCTGTAAATGTCTCTTTAAATGCACGAGCACGTTGAGCAAGGGTGTTGCCCTAGCTTTACAGTGTCTCTCGGGTTGCAGCAGGCAAACAGATACTGAGATGATGAGCCCAGAAACCCCCAGCTAACTCCTTGGCTCTGATTTCTCACTTAAATAATTCTGAATCTTTTTTTGAAAAGGGGACTTTTATTTAAGAAAAAAAGATGAAACTATAGACACAAACATTTTGCCACTTCTTACGAGTTGTTGGCAGAGTTGGTGAGGGGGAGAGTGGTGCTTCTTTTCCATTTATCTGATTCCCTAAGGGCAGTTTCCCCGCTTGGCCTCGGCCTACCTCCTCATTCTTCTCTGAGTGTGAGCTGGGGAGAGGAACTGGCTGTGTGCAGCCCAGTTCTTCTCGCACTTGGGTCCAAGGGACCAGGAGGCCCGTTCTGGGCCCTTCCCCCTGCCCTAAAGTGTGCAGAGGCTCCTTCGGTTGCCTTGGACCACTCATGCCTGGCTGCATGAGCCTAATTTGGGGGTTCAATATCATGAATACCTACTGTCATGTACATAAGCCACATTCCCTGACATAATCTTTATCAGCATTCATATTGACGTTTTGGTCTCTGCTGGCTTGATTTATCCGTCTCTCCATTGGTTCTGAATGCAAGTAGGGAAAACAAGGGTATCTTTTGGACGCACTCCTTAAAATATGACAGTTACCATAACAGATTAATACAGGGTCTGGCACAAATAACACCCTGCTGGTAATCTATACCAAATCTTTTATTACAAAATCGTAAGCATGTAATTCTGTAACATAACAATATCACACCCAAGCATACCCTGTGGCATTTTAGGTGAAATGTTCAAACTGCTGTCCATCTTCCGTGAGATATTCACGTACCCTACCAACCACACTCAATGGCGTCACTTCTGCTGGATGCTGTATTTTGGTCCCTGAGAGACTGATCATCTTAGGTATCCTGATAAGGCCAAGTTTCTGATCCTACAGAACAGAGGATCTGGTCTTTAAGCACATGGCTGAATAAACATAAAGCCTGCCTGTAATGAGAGAGAAATACGAAGCCAACCCACAGAGAAGCAGAAAGGAGACTCCAGCTCCTGCAGCCACCTGTCCCTAAATCCCAGTCACTTTTTGCATTTGGGTTCTGTGACACACCTGGAAAGCTCATCGATGCTAGTAGACACAGCCAACTTCACAAGCATGCAACCAGTGCCCGACATACAGGGATTAATGCACAGGGCACAGCACATGGGGTTTAATGTTCCGGGGTCACCATCTTGAAGTTCTCGATAATTTTATCTTTAAATCTGTGTTTTGTAAGTGAGGTCCCATGGGCCACCGGAGCATTAGATGGGGGTTTGGAGCCTTAGCTCATGTGCAGCCCCACCTCCCAATGCCCCTCTGTCTCTCTAGGATGGGTTCTTAGCACGTCATTCCCCTGACCCCTCCACCCCCCAGAGCACTCACAGCCCCTCCTCCCCACTCAGCAGGGTCCCGCGCACAGACACAGAGAGGGTCGGGTTTGGGCATGCATGCTCTAGGTGTTTCCAGGTGGAACAGGGCTGTGTCATCCCTACCCTTGCTGGCAGCACTTGGGTGCCTTCTGTGGGTGATGAAGGAACTGGTGGGGAGACTGCAGTCCCTTTGGGTTCCCACCTGCTGTGCTCTGGGGTGGAAGGAAGGCCAACTGACTCACCTTCCCTGCCCAGGTCAGAGCACAGTGGTCAGGGAAGAGGGGGGCCCTGCAGTCTGTGGGCCACGTGCATGTGTCCACCAGGGGGACTGGCCTGAAGTTCTTCTGATGGTCTGCACACACCCAAGACTATCCCCACAGCCAGGGGAGAGACATAAAATAGCAAGTAAAACACGACAGGTTGAGAAAGAGACCACAGAAGAATGGAAAAAGCATCATATTTTATTAGCTTTAAAGGGCAGATTTTTCCTGCCTTTTGAACAAGGATCCCACTTTTGTTTCACTCTGGGCTCTGCAAATCACACAGCCACTCCTGCCAGTAGATTTCTCTTACTCGAAACCAAAGGGGTCCTAGCTGGCACCTAATACGCCCTGCATGTGGCTCTATGTTAGAAGTAATTCTGTATAAGCCTCTTTCCATGAGTAATATCACTCTGTACATTGTTTTATTGGGTTGAAAGCATTTGTTCAAATCCTTTTCTCACCCTAAATGGTGAAATCTCCAGTGGCCCTGTCTTAGTTGCCTTTTGCTCTTTTGGTGACTGAAACTAGGCCTCAGACACAGAACTCACACTCGGGGTGCATTTATGAATAGATATCAATATTACCAGCCATTCAGACAAAAACATCCTCAAGGGTCATCACATCCAGCCTCAATGACAGACAAGACTGAGAAGGGTTTAGTCTATCAGCTACTTATTGACAACAGACTAGGTAAAGCCCACCTGCAGTTCCACGTGATCACAGGAGTGAGCCGGCAGGTGAACACTCTTCCACAGACCATCCCGACCCTCACGGCAGGCTGATTGTCAAACAGTTTGCATGTGTCTTCCCCACCTCACCCCACATGCCAAAATACTTAGCAATAGCTATTGCCTATTGTCAAAGGTACTTTAGTCTGTTTTACAAAACTCTCAGCAAAAAATTGTTTAATTTTAGATTGTCATTGCACTATCTCTTCCCTTTACAGTCCCTAGTTAGAATATCAAAAAAAAGAGTGAGTGTGTGTGCGTGTTAAATGATGAACAAATGAATAGCCAGGGAAGAAGAAGTGAAAGCAGAAATGGAAAAGAAAAGGGATAGGAAACAGGGGGGAAAGATAAAGGAAAAGGAAAGGAGGGCAAGGAGGGAAGAAACTAAAGACAGTTGCACTGACTGGGTTAAATCAGATTTCACCATGTCTTATTCAAACGTTGCCTGTGACATAGAGTAATGCTGCCAACCTCCCACGGCTATGGTGGGAACTAAATGAGACGCAGGAGCCCTCCCAGCAAGGTGTCTTGGTCATACCTACTTGTGACTATTGTTGAAGCTGAACCAGTATTTCCCATCCACATGAGAAAATCAAAAAAGTCCTACATGGGCATCAGCCACGAGGAAAGCCCATTTGAGAGAATTCACACCAATTAGTATCATTTGAGAAACTGCTGCCTTGGAGTTTGCTTGTTAACAGAAATGTGAACAGTGTTTATTTCTACCAAGATGTAGTCAATCCTATTAACAAGGCCATGTCTAGAGAACCTCTTACACATGAAGAAGGAGGAGGGGAATTAGTTCAAGCTGTCTGGTGATCCTTGTCCACCACCCTCCGTAAATGTTTCAGTCATAGGTGGAAACGGCAACTATAAAATGCATGCCCTGAAACAGACACAAATTGGGATACAGGCAAAGCTCAGAGACAGTGCAGATTAGGTTCCAGACCGTTGTAATAAAATGAGTATTGCCCCAAAGCAAGTATCTCCATCATTTTACAGGCGAAGGTTTTTTTTTTTTTTTTTCCCCAGTTTCTTAAAAATGCAACACCTATAAAGCTAAAAAAAGTACAGGGCAATAAAATGAGATCTGAGTGCAAATCATGAACTGCCTCCTCTTTCTTCATCCTTGTACCACAAACAAACCGTCTTCACTTTTTATAGCATTTGATAGTTTAAAACGCATCGGTACATATTCCTTTAATAATCCTTTGCAATAACATTGTAGGATAAATACAGAAGGTGGTATTCAGCCAACTTCACTATGTAAAAATACAGAAGTTCCAACTCACTGGGGATAAAATCAGGCCTAAACCTCGGCTCTGCAGCCTGGGCCTCCAGTTCCCAACTGCATGGCACTGCCTCCCCCAGCAACACGCATAAAACACGGGACTCTCCTCATCTTACGGAGGGCAACGTAATTGACCGTGAGAATCCCTGTAGGAAGATGATTCTCCCTAATTCGTAAGTTCCCAGCAAAGATGTGTTTTCAGAGTCGGTGGACACCAGGAACGTGATGTGAACTCATATTTTTTCCACAGTTGGTCTTCCAAACCCCACGAAGGTGAAGCAGCCACTTATCACAACGGCATGAGAGAGCGGAGCAAACACAAACTCCCTGAACTACCGCAATTAATATCATTTGACAAGGCAACGTAATTCTGAGAAAAATGCATTAAAATCAAATCCCTGTGCTGCTCCTCAGATTTACAGCACACAGGTACCAGCAACGGCTTTGGTAATCCAGGGAGCTCGATGAATGTGTGTGTTTTCTTTTGTTTTGCTTTGGAAATAGCTTCAGCCATCTTTTAAAAAAGCTAAGCACTAGTTTCTTTATTTGTCTCATGGGACTTAAAAAACACACAAATATTACATGTATAAATTCCCATTACAAGAGAGGCAATCAATATTGAATTCATAGCAATAAGTGAATGCTATTTTACACACACACACACACCCCCAAGGGGAAGACGATGAATGCTTTCCTAATTTCTATGCATTTACATAAATATGTGTATAGACATTTCAAAATAATGAAACAGATATGTGAGGATGCTATCTGTATTGTCCTGTGACTTGACTTGACTTTATTTTTCTTTCCTTTTTCTCAAAAGTCTGTCTTAGAGGTTCCCAGAGTGCATGTGTATGAATGCATGACGTGTGTGCATACACTCCCTGGGAGTTTCACACCACTCTGCTCTATTCTGTGAAAGGATGGGCCGAATAAATCAAATCACTCCATTGGTGATGACTATTAGGGCAGTTTCTGGTTTTTGATGAACGCAAACAATGCTGCAGAAGCATCACTGTTTGTGCACATCCCGAGCATGCGCTTTTCCAGAGCACATTTCAAGAGAAATGGAAAATCTGTGGAATCAAGAGAATTCCTACACTACTCTTCAGATTTATAAATATGGGTAGATTTTGTCAAATTGCTGTTAGGAAGTTTCACCAAATTACACTCGGTCTTGTGTGAGGCTGTTGACCCCAAGATCACCAATAGAATAAAACCAATCTTTTAAAATCATCTCTCAATCTGATGCCTAAATATGGCAACTTACTTGTTGTACATGATTTGTCCCTTGTCATCAGCATGTCACCTCTGTAGAGCAGCAATTTTTATCCTTTTCCATCTCATGGCACACATTAATGACTAAAATTCTGTGGTTCACCAAAAAATGTATACTTTTGCCAATCTCGAAAAAATTAATTTTGATTCATTCACAGTGGACACATTGTTGTGTTGGCTGTTGTCATTTTTTTGATTTGACAGTCTAAGAGAGAAGAGGTCAGTGCCCCTGATGAAACAGTCAGGTGCTGCATGTTGTAGAAACCCCTGCGGCCCACCGGTGTGCCACGGCCCAACAGATGAAAACCGCTGGGACCGAGGATAATGTGCTGTGTGTCCTTGGACAAGATACTCAACCTTTCTGTACCTCGGTTTTGTTACCTCTAATATGAGAGTGATAATAATACCTAACTCAAAGAGTTGTTTTCTGGGATTTTTTTGGTACATTTGGATCTTTTCCAATGTGATTGTGTCTCCTTCTTCTTTGGTTGATTCATTCAGGTAAGCCATATTTAATGAGAGTCTACAATATGTCAGGCACCATTCTAGTTGCTGGGGACAGAGCATGGGGACAAGACCAAGTGGTAGCTGTCATGGAGCTTCCACCCTGATGGGGAGGACACTACAGAAACACGTAAATGTACAATGTTCTATCAGGTTGTGTTAGTGAAGAAAAATAAAGTAGGACACAGAGCTAAGAGGCAATAGGGGTGTTGTTTTAAATAGAATGGTCAGAGAAAGTTTCTGTGTGAGGGGACACTGAAAGAAATGAGCATTGAGGCTGAGGGTACAACGAGCACCAAGTCCTGAGACAGGAATGCAGTCTGAGGGATAATGCAAAACGTGATGAGAAAGGAGGGGGAGAGAAAAGAGAGAGGCCAGCTGAGAGGAGCCAGGGACTCGATGCTGAACCAAAAAGAAGAATCTGAACTTTGTACTAAATGCTGAACTGCTGCAAACCCAGAGAGCAGCTGAAACCCTGGGCTTCCTCCCCTGGCAGATCCCTCGAGTCTGACCATGAGAAGGGCCCACTTGCCCTCGGAGCAAAGCCTCACTGGGAATGGAGGCAATCAGCGTGCCCTCTATAAACTCAGGCCAAGAGTCCAAGCGAAACAGACTCAACATGTTGTATAGCCATGGCCCTGACCCCCACGCACACCTTCTTCATCTGACCCAAAAGCTACACTCAAAGCATTTTTCTTTTTCTCTGACACACAGTGCTCTTGCTGGTGCAGAAACCCTGACCGTGCTCAGCCACTGGACAGGTGAAAGTGGCCTGCCACAGGAGAACACACAGCCCAGGCAGGGTGGCAGCTCACGGCGCACCCTAGGGCAGCGAGCCTACCTCTGCAGATGGTCCCGTTCCCCACGTAGCCCGGTTTGCAGGTGCAGCTGTGCCCGCGGACAGTGTTGGTGCAGATGGCATTGTCATCACAGTTGTGCTGCCCACCGCCACACTCGTCGTGCTCTGTTTACAGGGTGAAAGAGAGAGACACCTTTTCTTAAATTGGAATCACTGCTGTGGAAAAAAAATTAGCCGAAACTCCCCAAATGGGAATGACGGTGACCAGCATGTATTGGGGCCTTACAGCATGCCTGGCACTTTCTATGCCTGATGTGGTTGAAATCTCAGCAGCTCTAAAGGATGGCTGTTCTAACCCCCACTTTGCAGATAAAGTAAGTGAGTGTCAGAGAAGTCAGGTGACCTATGAAAGTCACAGGACTGATATGTGCTTCTCAGAGGACATTGCTTCTTTGACATTCTGCAAAGGTTTCTGCAGAGGCAGCGGTTCTCGGCAGGGGGCAATTTGGGGTCTTTTCCACCCCCTGAAACATTTGACAGTGCCTGACAATATTTTTGATTATCATCATTTGTGATAAAAGATGCCACTAAAATCTAGTGGACAAAGCCCAGGGGCACTGCTAAGCCTCTTACACTGCACAGGACAGCCCACCACGAGAATTCATTAGCACACAATGCCGATGGTGCTGAGATTGGGAAATCCTTCCACTAAGGTTAGAAAAACAAAAGACACACCTACATGGGAGATTCTATGGCTTCTCTTGAAAAAAGAGAGTGAAACTGAAAAAGAGTGAAACTGAAAATGGAAGACAGTTACATAGCCTGGCAAAGGAGCACCAGCCAATGACTGTTTTCAAAGACCTGGCACTGGGCACGGGGCCGGTCGGCCAGCACGGGACTGTGCGCTGAGCCGAGAAGCGATTTACTCACATGACACTTTAAGGGTGTTCAGCAGTTAACTCTCATTTTCCAGAGATCCCATTTACATAGGGCTCAGAGTTTCACCTCTGGGTTGAAAGTGTAGTGATGTCATTATATACAGAGGGGGGCGAAAGTAGGTTTAGAATTGTTCCTATGGAAAATACAATAATGAATAAGTAACACTTCGAGAATAAATTCTTTCGCCTACTCACAACTGTAAACCTACTTTTGTCCTACCTTGTATATTCAAATAGTGGTAGCATCCTTGATCCCCAAGATGCGGGGGGAAACAATCTAACACTACAAAAAGGACTGAAAGTATCCAAGTTAGAAATCAAGATTTCACAAATAACTATACTTTCCACTCATAATGAGGAAGTTTAAAGTCATCTAAATAAACAATATGAGAAACTTTGTCCTTTAATCCCTGTAGCATCTGCTAGTATAACTTTTTAGAAATTTTAAGGAGAAAAATCAAGTAGGGTTATTCAATCATAAAAGATTATAGAACGAGAATTGAAATCCTAGCTAAAAACCCGAAAGAAATAACAGTAATTGAACACAACCAACAATTCAATACAGTTTGTTAACTATCATGTTCTATTACACCAATATAGCAACCAGTTGAAATACTATCTGTCTTCATTAATTGTTATTCTAAATTCCCTAAAAGAGACCCAGAATGAGAAAGGTTGAATTCTACAAAGTATAGCTGTTTTAGTCACCCACATGCACACACGTGATTATTAGAGATGTCTCCCATTTTCATCCCATTTTTACCCCCCTCCACCCAAACCCCACCCCGACCTTCACCATATCGTCTGTGCCCACGGGCTATGCATATATGCGTGTATGTTCTTTGGCTAATCTCTTCTAGTCACCCCACCCCCTCCCTCTGAGATCTGTCAGTCTGTTCCATTTATCCATCCTCTGGTTCTATTTTGTTCCCTAGCTTATTTTGTTCATGGGATTCCACATATAAGTGAGACACGCATGACTCTTGATTTAACACCTTGGATTTTTCCAAAGAAAATTCTTCTTTAGACCTTAAGACCAACCCAGATTGTCAGTGAGAAGCACGCACAGGTTAGCTTGCAGTGCGAGGGGGAGAGAAGATTTATGAGGACATACTTCTAGTCTGTGCTACAGTCATCTCCAACAAACTCAAAAAACAGTGTAACCCTGTGGGTGTCTCATCAAATGTACTGACCTATCAAGCACCTGGTGTGGGCAGGTGCGATACCAGATGATTTTAGGGATGAAAAAAGTCTAAGAACATAGACTTCGACTCTGAAAGCTTTCCCACCTCCTTTTTTAAAGTCACTTAATATACAATTATTAGTGTCTGTACTGGTAATACAAAAAATAAGTAGATAAGGTCTCAGCTCAAACGAACATTTTAATAGGGGTCACCAGACAGCAATGTGTAACACAGGGAGGAGAGATCAGAGTTATAAGTAGGTGATCTTACACTTTATCATACAAACAAAACGTACTTTACAGTGAAAGGGGGTCTTCTAATAATTATGCTGGGATGACAGGCATAGCTCAGAGTGACCTATGCAAGCCTGCAAGTGTGGTCATGCCAGATGAGAAGAGCAAAGACCAACTAAGAGTTCACTGCAGGAAAGGAATTCCACTCATCAGGAGAGCTTTCTTGTAAAACATACTCTTCAACTAGTCTTTAAAAAATGGTCATAATTTTTTAGCCAACGTTGTTAATGAAGTGTCCTCCAGGAAAAAGGGGGGGAAAAACCTAGTGTGAAGCAAGGTATTGTTTTATGCAATTTTCCAAAAGTCTGGGCCATCCTTACCTACCTGATCTTCTTTTTACAGCTTTGCTGAGGCATGACTGACAAATAAAATGCTAAGACACTTAAAGTGTACAGTGTGATGATTTGATATACGCATACCTTGCAAAAGGGCTCTCCGCATTGAGTTAATAATCAACACGTGTACTTGACCTTATCCCCTAATGTATTAAAGCAAACCCTCTTCTCCAATGACGGAGGGCTCATCGCTGCCCAAGAAGTGTGTGAGTTTATCCCTATTCGGTCACGTTGCTCACCTGACACAAAGTAGGCTCTCCCAGTGCAGCTGGAGTACCTGGGCCCCTGCCCGGCTCCCACACCACTCCACACCCACACCCTTACCACGAAGCTTTCTTCACCTGCTCTTCAAACCACACGGATTCCACCCATCTGGAAACTTTTATTAAATTTAATGTCTTTACCTCTTTGTAGGCAATCACATCACAATATGTCATGATATTTATGAGTTTCATCATCAATGTCTTATTAACGGATTGATTTTGAGGAGAAGAATTATAACATATTTTCTATAGCCCTGACATTGCCTAATGTTTTCTACAACCATCACTCCTTCATGTGGCGGTACTTAGCCTAGAGAGTGCCAAACATCACACTAGACATTGTGCATATGTCGCCTAATTATCCTAAGAGTCGTATGAAGTTAACTTTGTTCATTTTACAATGAAGTAACTGAGACCCCCCAGCAAAAGGCATTAAACAACCTGCATAGGATCGATCACAAAGCTAGTAAGTGGAGGAGCTTGCATTTGTGATTATAGACATTGGGGCAACCACCGCACCCCTGAGCACTTGGAAGCAATTTGGCTGTGGCTGAAGCTAAGCCAAGACACATGGGGGGGATTCCATAATGCCAAAAATGAAGACTGGGTTTTTTCCTATGCTGGACCCAAATTCCCACTTAAGAACTGACCTGTCCACAAAGGCAACTTGCTAGCCACGTGAACTTGAGTCATTCAGCCAGTCTATGTCTTAGTTTCCTAATATGTACAGTGAGGATAATAATAGAGCCTACCTCCTAGGGTGGTTGTGAGGATTAAATTAACTACTACAGGTAAAATACGTACCACAGCACATTGCAGCTAGTTAGTGCTCCATTAGTATAACCTGTTTATTGTCATTATTACTACTGCTACTACTACCATGAGTAGTACTACTTCTACTACTACTAGTACTATTACCATTACTATCGCAATTACTTGTGAGCACACGCAATTGT
Organism: Glossophaga mutica; assembly: GCA_039655065.1. Classification (NCBI taxonomy): domain Eukaryota; kingdom Metazoa; phylum Chordata; class Mammalia; order Chiroptera; family Phyllostomidae; genus Glossophaga; species Glossophaga mutica. The sequence continues at coordinate 31,589,504 of CM077308.1, forward strand.
TGGCTGGTGGTACAAATGAATTTAGGAAACTTTCTCTTTCCATTATAGGCTGGTAGTTCAGGCAGGAAGGCTGTGAATAGAAAGGCTTTTGAAGATGAATTAGAATACCTCCCTGAAGATCCAAAGGAAGTATTTGCTTAGATTCTCTATGGATACCAAGAAAGAAGACTATGGGTTGGAAAGGTGAAAGACGTATACTTAAGATTGCTGACATATGATCTGACTTCGATTATAGTATATCTGGAGTGTCAAACATCTGAGGACAGAGGGTAATGATGGTAATTACCGTCATGCTGGCTAATATTTATTGAGCACTCATGAGCACTGCCATTGTCACCTAATACCTTCTCCTTCCTCTTTTCTCTTTTACAGAATAGCTCCGAAGCACTCCAACTAATCCACCTCTGTCACATTGTAATCAATTGTAATCAATAGCCATTGTCAGAGAACACGTTGTTCTTAGAAAACTAATCAGGACCCAAACAAGCTACTGAAACAGTCAATTCAGCTGCGGCTGCAAAGGCCTCATGTTCAGGGTTTTGCTGGCTTGTGGCTTCACTCCGTTCAAAGAAATCTCTTATATTTTACAAAATTGTTACAATAACCTCACTGGGATATGCCAAGCAGCTCTCATCGGTCATGTTACACAGGTGAAGAAATTGGGGTTTGGAGCGCATCGAAGAGGCTTTTCCTGTAAGTACATAGATAGTAAGTTTTGCATCTGGAACTCAAACTCCCACATCCTCATTCCTTCTCCTGCATTCGTTCCAAAACCCCACCTTATTTTGTGATAAAAAGGTTTCTGCAATGTTGACCACTGTGTAGGTAGTATTTACTTAAAAAAATAATTACAGACTTGAAGTTGCAAAAGTAGAACAAAGAGTCCATGGTGCTCTTCCTGCAGCTTCCCTCAATACCATCTCACATAGCTGTAGTCCAACATCAAAACCAGGAAACTGACACTGGTATGTTACTGTGACCTGGTCCACAGACCTAATTCGGTTTACACCGTTTTTTAAACTTCATTCATTGGGCATGTGTGTGTGTTTATGTGTACAGTTGCAGGCAATGTTACCAACATGCAGATGTGTTTAACAACACAATCATGCTATACCTTTGTGTTTGTACCTCCTCCCCACTCCCCTACACCCATCACCCCCAATCTCTGCCGCTGCCAACTACGAATACGCTCTGTATAATTTTGAAAATGTTACATAAGTGGAATTACAGAGTAAGTGAATTTTGAGGTTGACTGTTTTCATTGAGCCTAAGGTCCCTAATTCCATCCAGATTGCTGTATGTGGCCATAGTTTATCCTTTTTCATGCTAAGTAGTATTCCATCCTACCAATATATCAGTTTATTCAACCATTCACACATTGAAGGATACTGGGATTGCTTCCTGTACTTTGCTATTGTGAATAAAGTTGCTGTGAACATCTAGCTATGTATAGGTTTTCATGTGAATGTGTATTTTCATTACTCTGGAAAAAATGCCCAAGCTGTGACTCCAGAGTCATCTGATAAGTGCATGTTTTGTTCTGAAAGAAACTGCCAAAGGAGTTTTCAGAATGGCTCTACTACTTCCATTCCTGCCAGCAATGTATGAGTTTCTCCACATCATTGCCAGCACTTGGTATTGTCACTTTTTAAATTTTAGTCATGCGTATGTGTGTGTCGTGATACTATCCTGTGATCTTAATTTGCATTTTGTTAATAGCTAATGATGTTGACCATCTTTCCACATGTTCATTTGCTGTCTATATCTTTTCTTTGGTGTAATATCTGTTTATGTCTTTTGCTCATTTTATAATTTATTTTTTCTGTTGAGTTTTAAGAACACTTCATATACTCTAAATATAAGGCTTTGTTGGATATGCTGTTCATACTTATTTTCTCACAATCTAAGTTTGTATTTTTATCCTCTTAGCTGTCTTTCACAAGCCAAATGTCTTACTTTTGATTAAATTCAATATATCTACTTTTTATTTTGTGGAAGGTGCTTTTAATGTCATATCTAAGAACTCTTAGCATAAATCTAGGTCTCAAAGATTTTTCTCCTATTTTTCCTAACACTTTTGTTGAGAAGGCAATTTTCCTCCATTGAATTGCTTTTGTATCTTTGTCAACAGCCAATTGGTTGTATTTGAGTTGCTCTGTTTCTGAATCCTCTCGTCTTCCATTGATCCATGTGTCTATTCCTTTGTCAATAACACTGTCTTGATTACTTTAGGCATACGGAAAGCCTTCATATCACATAGTCTTCTTTTTCAAAATTGTTTTAGCTCTAGTTCCTCTGCATTTTTACGTAAATTTTAGATTAAGTATGTCCATTTCTATAAAAAGTCTTATAGGGATTTTAACAGGAATTGTGTTAAACACATAGATCAATTTGTGGAGAACTGAAGTCTTCATTATACTGAGCCTTCCAATCCATGAACACTATTTACTCGTTCTTTGATTTTTTTATCAGTGTTTTATAATTTTCAGCATACAAATCCTGTACATGTTTTATTAGATTTATATCTTTTATTTGGATTTAGGTATTTCATTTTACTTTGGAGCAACTGTATATTATGTTTTTAATTTTGGTTTCTGCACATTTACAATATATAATAACAAAATTGATTTTTGTGTGTTTATAGTATACCTTGAGACCTTGTCGAACTTACTCAGTACTGTTTTGTAGATGCCTCAGAATTGTCTACATAGACAAATTATACCACCTGTAAAAAGGAGTAGGTGTGTTTCTTCCTTTCCAATTGATATGCTTTATTTCCTTCCGTCAGCCTGTTGCACTGGATAAGATGTCCAGTGCCAGGTCGTACAAGAGCGCTGAGAGCTGATAATATCGGTTTGTTATCAATCTTAGGATAAAGCATTCAGTCTTTCACCATTCAGTGCAATGCTGGTGCCACCTCATACTGCCTGTCAAGGCTGGGTGGAGGTCGAGGTTCGGCTCCCTGCTGGGACCCAGTGACAATGAAGCTGGGGGACAGTGGAGTACCAGTTAGCTTTGCATCGCACTGCCTTTTCATTCTCCATGCAGCTGGGCACAGTGGAGGCAGAGCTCCATGCTGGCCCCTCTGACATTTATACGGAGATGGAATCAGAGTACTGCTGCCTCTGCCAAGCAGGTTCTCTACTGACATATGACTAAAGAGGTATAGGTCTTTCCAAAAAGGCTTTCTGCTACCTTAGACCCCCCTTTTCCTAGTTCTTCCCCTAGAAGGAGTGGAGCTGGAGTCTCTTGGAGCTTTTTCTCTCTGTGCCTGTTGATGGTGTCAGGCTGCAGACTTCTTCAGCTCCCCAGGGAGCTATATGAGAGGCAAAAAGAAAAAGGGGGCTCACACCTTCTTGTTCCTCAAGGCCAGTGTTCCTCAGTAGTTCACCTTCTTCTATTCACCTTTCAGAGTCTTTCTGGGTTATTTGTTGTGTTAGATCCAAGAGATTTTTAGCTGCAAGGGGAAGGACCTGGGAGGAATGGAGTTAGTCCATCTTGATGAGACCCAAAAGTCTTTAGTGTCTTTAACTGTATTTTTTTAAAGATTTTATTTATTACTTTTAGAGAGAAGGGAAGGGAGGCAGAAAGAGAGGGGAACAAACATCAATGTAAGAGAGAAACATCGATCAGTTGCTTCCCGCAAGCCCCCCACCGGGGACCAAACCCACAACCCAGGCACCTGATCTGACCGGGAATCAAACCGGTGACCTTTAGGTTTGCAGAATGATGCCCAACCCACTAAGTCACACCAGTCAGAACTTCAGTGTATTTAATTTTAAAGAAACTAGTCACTTTCCTTCTCTATTTTTCTTAAGAGAACTAATAATGAAGATTTTTTTTCATAAATGCACTATGAATACATTTATTAATTTAGTACATTTATTGAGCAAATATTATGAGCTAGATGCTGCTGTAAATGTTTATATAATTTATGTGGGCTAAATATTATTATCATTCATATTTTTAAATGAGGAAATAGCCACAGAGTTTGTGAGTGACCCAATGTTACAGTGTGGTGGGTTTAAACCAAGGCAGTCAGAGCATGCCGAAGAATTAGAGCCATGTGGTTTTAGTCCTTCTTGAAATCTCTTAATCGCTTACAATCAATCCATCACCAAGTCTCGTTGATTTTTCTTCCTCAGTCTCTTTCAAATCGTTCCTACGTCTCCATTTCCACCACCTGCATCCACTACCATCATCTCCCCACATCTAAGCTACCAGCGCTCTGGTGGCTGCCACAGCTCCTCAGTGGGTCCCCGCACACTCACTACTGCCCCTTCGATTTCCTCTTCACACTGCCCTTAGAGTGGTTTTTCAGGAATTCAAATGGGATCATCTTGCCATCCTTCCTAAAACTCTTCAGTTACTGCCCATTGGTCTCCGAATGTGGATATACATTTCAATATGACCTCCAGGGTCCACCACAGTCTAACCCCCACCTAACGATCATAGCTTATGTTCACTTTTGCCTGCTCTGCCCTCTCCACACTGTCTTGATCTCCTTGAGTGACAGGACCTTGTTCTCTTGGCTCACAGGCACTTTTCATGTTCTTCCCTCTCTGCCCAGTTAACAGCCCAGTTAGCACTTGCTTGTCTTTCAATCAGACAAAGAACTGATTTCCTAAACTGGGAAGTTTCCCCAGCGATATACTCAAATAACACCCAGCACCTCTCCTTCAAAGGGCTAATCATAGTTATAATTTTATGTTTATTAGTGTGTTTTATTAATGTTTGTCTGCTATACTGGAGCACAAATGAAGGCAGAAAATACTATACCTTTCACTTCTTTATCCCTAGGCTCTAGCAAAGCTTTTGGAACCTAGAAAATGCCTAACACAAATACCTGTTTATAAAAGGAAGCAACACAGATAGGAAGGGAGGGAGGAGGGAAGAGAGCGACAGAAAAAGAAGGATGGTGGAACAAAGACAGTAAAAGAGGGTGTTATTGTCTTTGGCACTAAAAGCTGCAGAGAGGTCAAGGAGAATTAAGACAAAAAAAGGTAATTGAATCAGGCAGCTACAGGAAGCAGAAGAAAACAGCTTATAAGTGGAACCTAATTAAGCAATGCTATGTTGATACATTTATTTATCACAGGCACTTTGTGAGAGGAGGAGAACAGGCTATGTCAGGGACTCTCTTTGAGGCAGGGCACCTGTCTCACAAAGAATCGCCAGACACACTGGACTCGAAAAAAAAAATACTTGCAAATCACATACCTTATTAGTGACTCGAATCCAAAATATATAAAGAACCTTTACAACCCAGTTATAGAAAGATGACTCAGTTAGAAAATAGAAGCAGCATTTAAATAGACATTTCTCCAAAGAAGACACACAAATGGCTAACACGCACATGAAAAGGTGCTCAGCATCTTCAGTAACCAGGGAACCCCGACAAAACCACTTCCACCCACTGGAATGGCTATAACCAAAATGACAGACAGTAAGTGTTTACGATAATGTGGTGAAACTGAATCCCTTGTGCGTTGTTAGTGGGAATGTAAAATGTTTGGGAATTAATTTGGCAGTTCTGCAAACTATTAAACACAGGATTACCACATCTTTCAGCAATTCTACTCCTTGGTATATACCCAAGAGAAATAAGAACACATGTCCACACAAAGACTTGAATGCAAATGTTCATATCAGCATTATTCACAACAGCCAAACTGTGGAAACAGCCCAGATGTGAATCAGCTGATGAATGCATCAGGAAAATGTGGTATCGCCACACTATGTAATATTATTCAGTAAAAAAAAAAAAAACAAAAACAAAAAACAGAATGAAGCACTGTTAGGTACTATGTACAACATGTACCATGGATTAACCTCTAAAACATCCCACTAAATGAATGAACTTGGCCACAAAAGACCACATGTTATATGATCCCATTTACATAAAATGTCTAGAAGAGGAAAATCTAGAAAGTGAGTACCTAGGGCTAAGCTGGGGGGAATGGGGTAGGACTGTTAGTGGGTACCAGCTTTGTCCCTTGGGTGATGAAAATGTTCTAAATTAGATTATCAAAATGGGTATACAACTCTGAAAATATATTTAAGACCATTGAATTATATACTTTAAGTAGGTGAACTTTATGCTACCTAAGTTATGTCTCAATAAAGCTTTTAAAATTATTAAGGAGGAAGTTCTCAATAAGTTAAGACATTTATCTCTGTGCCCATGTTCTAAGACAGGCACATTTAAACTCATCAGAAGTCATTCTTGGATGAAATAATTTTCTGCAAATGCAGATTAGAAATGTTATTTTGCTAATATCCAAGAAATGTGTCATATTTCATTAATTAAAAACAGCATTTATTTAAGAGTAATATTTTGGCAAAAGCAATGATGTATAAAATGTGTGCATCTATTACAAAGTGATCCCCAATTTCTTAAATGTGAAATCTGAAAAATCTATGCCTTATACTCAACAAGAACCTATGTTATTTGTAATCTAGCACAGTGCTTGAATTAAAGAAACAACTTTCTAAGTCAAAATAAATACAACTCTAAGCCCCCTATTTGCCAGAAGGAACAGCCAAATCGCATGCCTTACTGGGCTCCTTTCCAGCCCACTCTGTCCTCTGCAGGAACCCACTAGGGCCCTGCAGGTCTTAGACACAAGACTGTGAGAGAGCTATTTGATTTTTACACTGATTACTGCCACACTCTATACAAAGGAGCCTGAAGCCTTGTTAATTCCCTGCTAAACTCAGGCGCTGAGATTTCTGCCAAGAGCAGGCCCCCTAGTATCAGGGCCCTGAATTTTTGGGTGTACCACCAATCGACTCCCCCTACCCTGGGGGACACCACTTTAAGAACCTACAGATCTCCATCTTCCCTCTCCTGGGGCTAAGCTACTTTACCTTAGGCCACTTTTACCTTCCCAAACACCAAACCGAAAACCCCAGCATCTTCTGGGCAACTGGTTCTCAATGAAAGTGGACTCACTCTGTCCACTAGCAAAGGGGCTTTGGTCTCTGGGCCGGGAAGCTGTCCTTGACTCAAAGCCTGGAGGAGGAGGGTCTGGGGCAGCATGGGCATGGCAGTCGGGTTGCAGAGAAGATGGGGATGAGGAGAGGAAGGAAACTAACTAGCTCCCATCCCTCCTTTGTGTGCGTGTGATTTGCATAAAATAGTCTTTTATTCCTATTATCGAGTTTTGTATACATCTTTTCTAGTTTCTCCACAGGACTAAGAAACAAAACACAAAGTGGTTAGCCAATCAAGTGCTTTTCTACTTGGATATATAGTAGTATGTATTAAATATGACAGGCTATATATAATACATATTAATCACTTATGTATGATGTTTGTACATAAATAGGAGGTCTCTAAAACATATGTTAAACTATTAACAGTGATTTACAAAGGAGGGGATTGAACAGAGGATAAATGGAGGCGCTTACACTGTTCATTCACTTTGTACTTTGAAAGTTTTTACAATCAACATGACCTTTTTTCACTAAACAAACAATATTAGTTTTGGGGGGTCGTTTTGTTTACTTTTTTTTTTTAAGAAGAAAGAATATATTTCCAAATATATCCAGGTTTGCATGGCAAAGCAAAGCTGTAGTGGCTGACAGCCGGGGACACAAATCCCGAGAGATGTGACAAACCGTGGCACTCAGTCTGGCTTCTGTGTGTGTGAAATGTGGACGAGAATGCTGTGGCCACTGGGCAGAGAGCTTGGTTTTGTCTCCACATCCTCAGATCTGTACTGACTCTACGACAGCGGGGATGTTCTAGAAGAATTTCTATAATGAATGCTTATGAAAAGGAATTTTGTTAAGCACCTGTATCAATGGGGGCACATACTAGGTCCTCCGAAAAGTGCAGAGGCCCTCACCACCACCACCACCACCACAACCATCATCATCATCATCATCACAGTGTGGTGTGATGTCTTCCACGAACCCTTCCTCAATAACTCCAAGAAGATTTTACTAGGAGCTTTGTTACCCTCCTTTAGGTCCCCAAGGCTCTGAGTCCAAATCCAGTGTTGTCACTTGCTCACTTTGTGATCTAAGCAAGAATACCTAATGTCTTTGAGCCCCAGTGCTGTCACCTGAAAATGGGAGCAGTGAGGTCCATCCCAGTGAGCTGCTGGGAACATGAACCGAGAACACGGGACAAGGGGCTAGCAGCGTGGCAGCCAAGTAATGTGGATTCAGTGAGTGTTAGTTTTGTTCCACGGGGATACTTAGAAATGTATCATCAAACTGCAAAATTAGTGAAAAGCTGAACTGTGGTTCAAGGTTTCTGGGTTTCTTTTAAAACACCTAGTCTAATAGGAACATCCAAAATGAGAATACAAGAAAGAAGTGAAATTGTTGTTTGACTTTGCTTTTCTGTAACGGTCACGCAAGCATCCCCCAAAGTGACCCTTTTTCTGAAGCCCTTTATCTTGTTACTGTGAAGAGGTTGGTTTGTGTTTCTTCTGGTTCCACGACTACCCAGAGGCACCTGGAAGAAAACTGCCTAATTATGAAACATGGCAAGAAAACTAATACTGCATTGATAGTTCTTTTTGTCACAGAAGGGTTTCCTGGTGTGAAGCAAGATGGTGGTGCAGAAAGACAAAAGGAACCTGGAGAAAGACCGGCAAAGTGGAGAAGTGTCTTTTCCTCCTTTTTTCACCAATGAGTGTAACTGTTTACGCAAGTGCACTGCTGGTCAGGTGACCCCTGAGGTCCCAAAGGCAAATGCAATAGAATGAAAGGGAAACACAACCCTGAAAATGTGACAGCCCTATGACCCTGCTTTTCAACGTATCCCTTCATTGCTACTGAAATCTTTCTTCATGCCCTACTGTAGTAGACTGAATAGTGCCCCCCACCCCCACCTAAAATTCATGTCCACCGGAACCTCAGAACGTGACCCTATCTGTAAACAGGAACTTTGCAGATGTAGTTAGTTAGGGTGAGGCCCTACCGCATTAAGGTGGGCCCTACATCCAGTGACAGCAGCCTTCACAAGAAGATGAAAGGGCGCACAGAGCTACACCAAGGCAGAAGACCGTGTGGAGACAGAGATAGAGCTCGGCTGTCTGCAAAGACAAATCAGGAGCCGCCAGAAGCTGGAAGAGGCAGAGGAGAAGTCTCTCCCAGAGCCCTTGCAGGGAGCATAGCCCCGCTGACTCTCAGACTTTGGATTCTGACTTCCAAAATGTGAGAAAAGATTTCTGTTGTCTTAAGGCACCCTGTGGGGGGGCAATTTGTTACAGCAATGCCGGAAAGCCAGCATGCCAACCTTAGGTATCATCTCACACCATAAAGCGCTGAGGCAACGGTGAGAGGCCACGCCCTGTTGCCCTTCGGTTTCCCAAATGGAGACTACGGAGGATGGAGGGAAAGGCGGTAATGAAGTCACTGACTGTGTTGCGGAGGAAGGCGAATAAGCAGGGTATTAGAGACAGACAGAGAGACTGGGTTTGAACCGCAGCCCCCACAGGAAGCAGCTCTGAAATATCAGTCAATCTACTAACCCTTCTGAGGCTCAAATTCCCCATCTTTAAAGCAGAGAATACTACTTACCTTGCTGCGTGGTTATAAGCGCTAACAAAGGTATTTGAAAGCTTGAACAGTGCCTAATATACAGTAAGTGCTCAATAACTGTTAGTTTTGTTTTTGTTTTTTTCTTTTTCAGTCAGGTAGGCTTGGACTATGAACCTTAGAAAACGAGGAAAGAAATGCCAGGCCTGCTAATAAAAAGAATTGCCAGCTGGAATTATTGAAGGACCTAATTGGGATTAAGAGAGGCTAAGCATCTGCCTCTGCTGCCTCTGCTCACTGATGAATATTCCTGGGAATCTGTATTAACAAGAAAATCTCCGGAGCACAGGAAGACCCTCAGCTTTCTCAGCCTCGTGGCCTGGGGAGTGCACTGTCTTGTTTGACCACCCATCACAGGTTGTCTTCTTTCTTCTTCGTTGCTGGCTTGGTCCAGCCATCACAGAGGGCGGGCGCAATGCCAGATTCGCTGTGGTGGGCATAAGGTAAGTATGTCAGGAGGTTCCAGCGACGGATTTCTTCCATGGTTGAAGAGGAAGAAGGAAAGGGAGGAAGAAAGGAAGGACAAAAACATCTTGAAAACTCTGTGGTCCTCTCCCTGCCTTCAGTTGCCTTTTCTCCTTTCCAATCAGACATGTAAAAAGAATAGTTTACAAAAGCAATTTTCTTCAATAGTAGGTAATTATTCAGTACCTATTCAGTGCTAATAAGTGCTAGGCACAGGGGATACAAGGGCAAGAACAGATAGTGGTCCTGCCCTCAAAAAGCCTGTTGTCTAGAGACAAAAAACAAACAAACAAACAAACAAACCAACCCCACACATACCAAAAAACCAGGTCCTTCTAATCCAAGATGATAACACACAGCAGGGGAACAGAGTACCAGCAAGGGGTCAGGAGGGACTTCCTGGAGGAAGTGACACATAATGATAAGACTGACTAGGAGTTACCCAGGCAAAATAAGAAAGGGGTCAACTCTGAAAGTGACCGATTAGATATAGATAGATAGACAGGCAGATAAACTCAGTCCAAGCTCCAAAGCAACACCAGAACTCTGTATGAAGTGTGCCGTTACAGCAAGGTGACAATCTGTAAAAATTGCCCCAATGAATACTGAGGTAGAAACACAAGACAGAGAAAATGACCCGGTTTTCACACATACTATACACGCTGTGGGCCAGGATTGCTTTCCGACAGAAAACACAGCTTCCTGAAATAAGTCTGATACGGCTGCCTCTCCACCGAGGCTAACTCTTGGTGTTCACAGGCAGTAACAAGTATTTTGTTCTCTGTGATGTCTGCAGCAGATTTTCTAAAAATGGCCACATCGACCCATCTCACATGCTATTCCGCAGTGCAGCTTTGCCCCTCCCCATCAAGCAGGCCAATCTAATCACCCCCTCCCTTGCTTAGAATCTGGGCTGCCTTAGAAACATATTTGTAACCAAGGGAATGTGACAAAGTATGTCCCATGACTTCTAAGGCGAGGTCAGAAGACATTTGGCAGCTTCCAGAAAGCTCATTCTCTGGGTGCCCCATCTCAGGAGGTTACTTCTGCAAACCCAGCTGCCAGGCTGTGAAAAGCTGAAGACACACAGCCAGGCACAAGCCCACACTCCAGTCAGTGGTCCCAACTGAGCTCAGCCTTGCTAGACAATAATCCCAGGCACCGTTTGTCAGCTGTCTGAGTCTCCCCAGCCCTGAAATCTTCCCAGCGAAGGCCCAGATATCAAGGAGATACAAGCCACCCTTACTGGACCCTGTCTGGATTATTCACCCACAGAAATGATGAACAAAGCAGACTGGTGCTTCTTTTACACCACTTACTCTGAGGGATCCATTACACAGCAATAGAAAACAGGATGGTACCCCTGGCTCGGAGCCCCGGGCCTGGTGTGAATTGGGAGCTATTTGAGGCCGTGCAGAACCAGGCTGAAATGCAATCAAAGACTCTTTTCCTCTGAGACAGCCTTCCATCTTCAAAGGGAGGTGTATTAAAGGCTGACTCACTGTCAGTTGTTTCTGTCTTCAGTTATCACCTAACATAGGTGAACTCTGAAAGGAACCCAAAGAGGGGCAATTTGGCAGCAATCAAAATATATTTTCATCAGCATCAACTAATGATTGCCCTGGGAACTTCAATGCACATGGACTGTCAAAATCTGTCACCAAATTCTATATCTAGTTCCTCTGGTTGATGCTGTCTAACAATGTACTCATAAGGGAGGAAGTAGAAAATCAGACCAACAAAGCCAAAGGCTTTTCTGGACAGTTTACAGGAGGCCAGAAGCACAGACAGAGGTCAGAGACGAGGTTCTGTTCTGCCTAGAGGGGAGGAGTGCAGAGAGGAAAAATCTGCGCTCTGGACACACCCAGGCTGAGGTTGAAGTCTCGGGTCTGTTCCTGGGTGACCGAGTGCACTTACACTAGTGATTGGTTATTCCTCACACTGTTCCTCCTGGAGTAACAAGGGCTGGATAAAGACTGAGTCAGATAATATGCATGCACTGTTATTTTTTAAAAAGATTTTATTTTTATTTCATTTTAGAGAAAGGAGAAGAGAGGGAGAAAGAGAGGGAGACAAACATCAATGTGTAAGAGAGACATAGATCAGGCCACAACCAGGTACCTGGCCCATAACCCAGACTTGTGCCCTAACCAGGAATCGAACCCACGACCTTTCAGTTTGCAGAATGATGCCTAACCTATTGAGCCATGCTCACTGCTCAGGGCGGTATGCAATGTTATTCGAATATTCATTATGCACTTGCTGTGTGTTTGCACCATTCTAAGCTTGGAGGAAAAAATGGTGAGCAAAGATAATTACCCTGCCGTACTGGAGATCACACTCTAGTGGAGGAAGATAACCAACAAATAAAGAAGTAAAGAAATACATAATATAATTTGGGGTAGTGATAATTAATATGGGGGGAAGAAAGAATGAGGAGTTGGGAGTACTAAGGGCACTAAATTAGATAGAGAAATCTGGGAAGTCTTCTCTGACAACATTTTAACACAGACTCGGATGAAATGAAAAAGGAAACCGCACAATTATCCTGAGGAACAGCATTCTAGGCAGAGAGAATGCCAAGAAGAAGGCTTGAAGGGGGGAAAAACAAATGTCAGGAGGCCCTCGTTGCAGAAGTCGAGGGAGGAAATGGGATGACGGCAAGACATCCAGTTTTTCTCCGTGTGGCCAGGGGCCAAATCACATGGGTCCTTTGAAGCCATCAGGATTGTCCTCTAAGCGTGGTGGGAAGCCATTGGTGGGCTCCCATCACCCTCTACATTAATTGCCGAGCACGGCACCTGGCATGTTATAGCACAAGCTGGAGAAGCAGTTGGGTTGTCACGTTATTATGATGTAATGTCAAGGCAGGACAGCAGAAACACACTGCCCATCAGCAGCACTGTGTCAGCCCCACATTCAAAGCAAGCTGAAAGAGTCAGAGTGGAGGGCCTGCAGGCTCCGAGGCGGGCTGAGGTTTCGGCCAGATATGCAAGAGGTAGAAACAAGAAAACAAAACAAAGACTGAAAAAAATGCCTGGCATGTTGTTCTCACGCAGACTACGTTACTCTGTTCTTCATGAAAGTCCAAACTGGGAAGTGACTTTTGTGCAAGAAAATAGGGTTATCTGCTTGTGACTAAGTCAGTAAATACATGCTAAGCTCGTTGGGGATATGACTAGGCCTTGTTTCTGCCCTTGACTTAGAGACCTAATGCGTTCCCGTCTAACAGGGAAGCAACTAGTCACATGTGGTTTTGAGCTCTTAAAACACAGCTCGTCTGGACTGAGGTGTCCTCTAATTGTAAAATACACACTAGGTTTCAGGACTTACTTCCACAAATAAGAATGTGAAATATCTCAGTAGTTTTTTATATTGATTACATATCGAAATAATACATTGCATAGACTGCGCTAAATAAATTTGTTAAATTTTACAGTATTTCACTCGTTTCATTTAATTGTCTTAATCTGGCTACCAGAACATTTTAAATTATGCACATGGCTAGCATTATATATCTACTGGAAATGGGTGTATCAGGTGCTTCTCAAATGTGGGCAAAAAAATAAATAGAGAAACAGAATTTTTTTTCATTCCTAAGCAGGGTGACAATTGGGTTTATCTTGAAAGCCAGGTCTGTCTGATTATAGCTGCCTGGAATGTTAAAATAGAAAGCATACAAGGCCCTCTTCCTGGGAAGATTGCTGGGGTTAATTTATAATATTTCCCATGGACAAAGGAGGAATTTGAGACAGTCATATACAGTGTAATGAGTATTTTTACAGGGGAATAATAATATCAATAATTTCTTGCAGCGGGCATGTGGTAGACATTTACTCTTGCTAAATACATTCCATTTACAATCTTATTCTATTTCTCATGACAACCTTGGAAAGGAATGATTACTATCCCTGCTTTAACTATGTGAACAACCAAACGCATACAGGTTAGTTTCCTAAGCTAATTAGAACCCAAGTTCAGGACTTGAACCTAGGGCAGCATCCCCCCAAAGCTCACACTCTAATCACGTCTCCCTGGGACCAAATATGACCTCCTAACAGCAGGCCCCCTGGAATGCCAACAACTCTGTCCCAGACAGCAAGGGATCCCAGATCCCTATGTTCTGCTCTCTCCCCACAGGCGGTGTCTCCCTTATCCCTTGACCGGGATCTATGCTGGCCCACCTTTTAGTATCATACAATGGTACCAGCGGAGGGCATGCTTAAGGCTTTTGCATACTTTAGAAAGTCAGTCTAAATCAGAGGTCCTCAAACTTCAGCCTCCTTAAGAACATGGAGAGCTTATTAAAACAGATTGCTGAGTCCTACCCCTAAAGAGCATCTGATGCAGCTGGTCCTGGGTAGGGCCAGAGGACTTCGATTTCCAATATGATCCTAAGTAATGCTGATACTGCTGGTCCAGGAACCTCACACTGAGAATCCTAAGTATGGATCTAGCTCCCACACATTCTTGGTCACACATTAAATCATCCAGGGCATTGTTGACATGAACCAATGTCCGGCCATAGATGAGATCAACTGAATCAGAATCTCAGTGGTGGGGTATAGGCATTTTTAAAATCTCCCAGAATAGATGTGAGGGTTGAAAACCCCTGAGCCACCTGTTCCTTCTCTTTTATCCTCTTTTCTACCTGTTCCAAAAGATAAATCTGGAAAACAAATAACTAAGCCCAATCCAGTGAAGGGGATCTGGAAAACAAATAACTAAGCCCAATCCAGTGAAGGGGCCAAGCCTTACATGTCTCACTGTGGACAAGTACAACCTCAGGACCCGGCTCCTGCCTGAGTACAGAGGGGTGGGTGCAGGGTGGGGGCTGGAGGCCACAGGACACATATTGCCACAGGAGACAGAGCCCCTAGAAATGCCACTCAGCAACTGACATTAGTCTGCCCTATAGAGATACTTCAGTAGTGATTAAAGTTCAATATATGTTCAGTCTCTGCCCTTTGCTTCATGGCTGGAGAAGTTTCCAATTCGAAGGACACTGACATAATAACTATCATCTGGCTCCACAGGAATGAAATTTGAGGGAATGGAAATGATCTGCACCTGTGAGGCTCCCCAAAGAGAAGACCCAGTGCAGCCAGCACCTAATCCTGTAAAACCTACAAAGCTAAGAGTTTCAAGTATAAACATCATGAGCTTTTTTTTCTTCATAAACGCAGGCCAAGTCCTAGGAATCTAAAAATCTCATATTGACTTTTCCCTTTGCAGTGTCAAAAGTGAAAGTAGCAGACAGTCTCTAAAACCTTCCCTTTATCCCTGTCACTCCAAAAAAAAAAAAAAAAAAAAAAAAAAGGGGAACATCAAATGAAATGACTTCTTATCTGTGAAACGTACTTGTGTTTAGTAACTTTAAAGAAGTGCAACTCAAAACTAACCAGTATCCCCTAGGCATAAAGTCCTGAAACATTTCCATTTTGGATTTACTTACAGAAGGATACTTTCTCTCTATAAAGACATTTTCCCCTAATTTTACATGCTTCTTTTTGCCCTGTGCTTATGCCAAAGATGCTGACCAAATATTTATTGATTTGATTCTTCAGACTTCTGAAATGGAATGGCTTTTATTTACACAGTTCCCTCTACAGGGTCTGTGCATTCAGACCCCATACTTATCTAGTCCTTGAAAAATGATGCAATCCCCACCCATTTGCTACACAATATCAATAGATACATCCTTTCTTTATTTCTGATTGGCTTGAGATTATCAAATTTCAAATTGAAGTTTTCCTGTCCCTGACCTCTTTAAAAAGGAATCCTACTCCTGTAGAAGGCAAATTAACTACGTGCAACATTAAAAATTACTCCATCAACTATCCAATCTTGACTTTTGAATCTTCATATATTAGTATTCAAATAACCAGATTTTTCTTTATGTTAGAAGAGAGAAACAACGAGAAATAAACTGTCAGGGTATGCCTTAGAGTCATATTCATTTTAATTGTTTAAATATTACAAACAGCTATCACTCGTTAGAGCTAACAGGTTTAAGAGCATTAACTAAAAAAGACTTGCAAAAACCTCAGTCATTAAAAACAACAAGATATTCAACTTGTTTTTCTTTGGACTGAAAATTGGGTGAGTACATTTTATGGTAAGTTTGCCCTAAGAGGAAGTAGAAATAGCTCAAACGCTAGACCTGATGTAACTGCTATTGACTAGATTATTTATTTATCCAGAAAAGTATGGCCACACCCCCCTCTTTGGCATTCAGTTTTAACTTTCTGATAGGCTTCTAGTATTACCGTATTTTTTGGACTATAAGACACGCACCCCCTAATTTGGGAGGAATAATGATTTCAATATCTGCCCACAAGTCACCTGAAGATTAAGAACATGCAGACACTCTATCTATAGCAGTGAGTACTGCCATATGCTTTTGAAAGTGGAAACAGTGATAACCAGTTATAGTCGCTTCGTGTTGACCTTTCATTACATACACAATCATGCACCTGACATGCTATCGGCCTCTATGAAGGAATACTTTAAAAAGCAAACAAGACAAACAAATCCGGATTTTATCTGCCAAATTTACTCTTCAATTGTGTATTCAATCAAAATTCACCACAAATATTTGTGAAATGTCTAATCATTAGCAAACAGTACCATGAGAACTGAGAACACTGCCTCCCATTCGCTGAAAATTAATACGCCTTTCTGAAACACTCACAATTTGCGTTAGGGGAGGTATGATCATTACATCCTAGACAAATATGTGATTCTTCCATTTCATCCATGAACAAAGCAAACATCATTGTGCTTACATTTAGATACTAGAAGCCAAGGCTATAATTAAAAAATATATATACATCTCTAAGATTTGGAATAAAAAAACATAATTATGAGCCCATAATAGAAAAAGAAAATGCTATAAATAATGAAATGTCTAAAACAAAAAACAGAATTCAGTACCGGTCATTGACATAAATACCACCTGTTACTCTAACACTTTCCTGTAATCAAATGGGGGTTCATGTGTAATATTTTGCCTTTTTTCATATATCTTTGCCAATCTAAAAAGTCCAATTGTTATGTTAAATTATAAGAAGTTAACATTTGAATAATACTTTTAAAGTCCAATAGAAATGTATAAGTTAAATTATAAGAAGTCACATCTGAATAATACTTAAAATAAAAAATAAAATTAAAATATAATTTCATTTGCTTCTCACATCAATTCTGGAGGAAAGGCAGCACATTATCATTGTCCTCATTTTGCTTGGGACCGTAACCAAGAACAAAGACCGAATCTTACCCAGAATAAGCAGAGCGACCCACACAAGCACCTACATCTTTCAGGCAGCACAGGGGGCAAGTGCTATTATAACCATCATTTAACAAAACGAGAAACTAAAGCACAGAGACGGAAAAGGGCATTGTTCTAGTTTCCTATTGCTACTGTTACAAATTACCAAAACAAAGTGTTTTAAAATAATACGAAGTTAACAGCGCTGGGTTCAGGAAGTCAGAAGTCCAAAAACAGTCCAAATTCAAGCTGTTGGCATGGCTGTGTTCTTTCTAGGGGACACTAAAGGGGGCTTCTGTGTCCTTCCCTTTCCAGCTCCTGGATCTGCCTGCATTTTTGCTTCATGGTCAGATTCATGCACTTTTAAAACCAGCCACGTCCAGCCAAGTCGTTCTCATGCTACCATCTGTCTGGTTCTCTCTTCTGCCCTCTTTCACTTATGAGGACCCTTGTGATTACACTGGGCCCACCCAGATAATCCAGGATAATGTAGCCATCTCAAAATCAATGGATTAACAACCTGAATTCCACCTATATTCTTAATTCTCCTTTGCTTTTTAACCTAGTATTAATAGCTACCAGGGATTAGAATGAGGATACCTTCATGGGGACCATTCTTCTGCCCACCACAGTGACCCACAGCTAGAAAGTGGTACAGTCAGAACCTGAACATGGACTTGCTGGACTTCAAAGCCCACCCTTGCTCTCAAACCACCCTATTGTATTGCTCCCTTAGAATATATCCAATATGAAGTGCAAAGTCTTCCTTGCTAGGGAGGCCAAAAGTACCATCTCTTCACTATGTTATTTCTTCCACTGTCTACCTGAAGTGCTGAGACTTAGTAAATTCAGGGCAGCATAACAAACAAGAATTAATGACTGGGCTACAAGCTCTTCCTCCAGCCCGTGGGGATGCTTGAGAAATGTTTGACCCCTGGTCTTTTTGCAATATTAAGTGAGGAAATATGTAATCTTTAGAGGTCAATGAGGATGTGATTCTGTTTGCCAGGTACTGACCACTGATCCAAGGCTATCTCTAAGCATGCTGTATTTAGTTGTCAGAACATGTAGTTATTTATGCCTGCAGTTGCCATTCAGAATGGGAGCTGGGCATGCTTCTCTCCATGTATTATACTAGGGGACTTTCGGGGTTTTTCACTTGAAGGACCATAGACCCTGCAGCTTCCCTCTTCCCATGTGACCCAGGCGAGGATCAGCTCTGGCACCTTGGAAGGTAAGCAAACCCAATGGCATACTATGATTGGACATCAGCAGCTGTGTTGGGTGGCCAAGGCCTCTGTGGCGCTGTGGGTTGTGCAGGCAACAGTATCCTCAACATGTTCTCTTTTTGAGGCTAAGTGACCTTGCTGCTGGGTAGAAGAACTATTATGTCCTGTGAACTTGACTGATAACACAAACTGGGACAAAGACCACTTGACTTGTTCAACGAGTGAGTGAGCAGCTTCCCACACTTCACGCAAGAGCCATTCTGGGGACTCCAGTGTCAGTATGGCTAACTGTGATGAGCAAACACCTGCATTAAACTCAGGCAACACCAGAAAGCCTTCATCATTTCTCTCGTGATCGCTATAACATTCTGTGCCACTAAATAACAGAGCCGAAGGACCCTGACTATATCCAAGGCAAACTTACTAAAAATTAAAATCTATCTGTGTCCCACCTCATCTTTAATTTGTATAATGTCGGAAGCACTCCAAGTAAAAAGAAAATGAAAAATTACAGCAGATCAAAAGATTTTTAAGGTAAATTGCTTCCACTAAACTTAAGAAAGATGGTACAAGTAAATTATTAGAGCCCAATGGACTGAGCAGACATTCTTATGTGATAATAATCCTATGCACATATGGCTTGTCCACAATATAGGATTCACTGCCACCAGGTTATCCTATCTTTCTGATTTTTATATTTAGTGCAGTACATAGTCAAAATGTATATTAAATAAACAAATGCAATAAACTTAGAATTCTTAATAATTAAGTTACTTGGAGCTACCAAGTATACTTATAAAATAAACCTAGAAATAGGCAAGTGGAACTATGGTATTCCAATCTTTAGAAGCAATTTGACAACTTCAAGGCGAGTTAAAGATGTGCATGATAGAATTATACCAGTGAATTAATTCCTCTATTATTTGCCATTGTAAAAACTAGTCAACAGGAAAAAGGATAAGTAAATTACGGACTACTCATGCAATGGATTACTAGATAGCAATTAAAATAAATAAACTAGAGCTGCATATGTGAACATGGATAAAGCTCAACATCATGTTGAGTGAAAAAAGCAAATGGCAATTGAATATATGCAGTATTATATTTTTTATAAAGTTAAAAACATGTCAGACAGCACTATGTATTATTTATAGATCTATGGATAGACAGTAATAATATAAAATATGCAAGGCAACTAAAGAGAGAAGAAGAGGAGTGAGGTCCAAGAGAAGTAAATGGACACAATAAAGTTGGTTGTAACTTTTCTTAAAGAAGGAACAATATATATAGCATGGTAGCAACATGTTAAAATTGGATAGGATTCAACAGTGGGCACAAGATTGCTCATTACATTATACTTTAAATGTTTCTCTATATTGGTAGTAGTTTGTGAAAATGTTACTAAAAGAATATCCTTATGGTGTCATGAAAAACTTATGCTGGAATGGACCCTAGGAATATTCCAGGTCAGACGGCCAAGGCCACTCAGCCAGAGGGCTCAGAGCAGCAAAGTGGACACTCGGAACCCTAAATCCAGTTTCTCTAATTTGCATATCTGTTCTCTACCCATTCTGCCTTATAGTCTGTTGTGCTTTGCTTCATTTCTGGTCTTCATGGTTAAGAAAACTTTTCAAAAAAAATGTAATTAGAAAAAAAAATCCTGGTTCCATGGTTCCTCCAGTTTTGGATAACAGTCTTTGCAGCTTCACAAGCTGTAAATTTCAAGACTGTGATCATAAGTAAAGGTGAGGAAGAAAGGCCACAGGACCATCTGAAAGTCTTCCCATGTCTGAGCTGCAAGAATCATTTCCCCGAAATCACCAGCACATACACTTTCCCGAGAGCCAGATGCATTCACAGAGCAGGGAGTCAAGGGCTGGGATGCAGTTATTCTTCATGGAGATGCCCGCCACCTGCCTCACCCTCAAATGTCAGCGCAAGTTTCTGCCAGAACCAGGAGAAGTGTCCCCTCCCCAGACGCAGTGACTAAGGAAGACATGCTGTTCACCTCCTTCTCCAAAACGATACCCAGTCTGGAAAAAGAACTGAAGCAAAAAAAATGTTCATTCACCCTTGGATTCCCTCTGTGGCTTTACTTTTTCCCTTGGTGTCCCTCTTCTAAGGGATGACACACACTTTCTTTAAATTCCGGAACATGAATCAATTCCAAAACGACAGGGGAAGGGACTGCCATCTACTGAGCTCTTCTGCCAGGGGTTCTCTCATTCCAGCCTCACAGCCATCCTTGAGGCAACTGTTGTCGCCCCTACTATACAGAGAAAAAAACGGGTTCCAAAGATAGCATCCAAGTTCATCCATTTAGGACAGTGGAAGAAATGTACCAAAAATCCATGGTGTTCCTATGACACAATGCTTCCAAAGGTCCAAAATCTTTGGCACTTCATGTCCTCTCACAGATCCTCAGTTTTCCCATCTGAAAATCCAGTGGAAAGGAGCAGCCTGTGGTAAATACATGACTCAGAACTAAACAACTCCAGAGCAGAGACCGAGTTACAATTCACATGGACAATTTGGAGAGAAGTCAGAACAGAGCCTGTGACAGGCCACAGAGTCAGCGCTCTCTGTCAGACAAACTGCACGAAACTTAACGACAAATAGGCAGAAATCTGAAAGGAACGCATTCATTGCTTAATAAGCTAGCCAATCTCTTTTTTAAGATAAGCCAAGTCTTCATGGAAGGAATTTATCATCCTAAGCGTCACTTTGATTTGATGCCTCCTGG
This sequence comes from Glossophaga mutica, assembly GCA_039655065.1. Taxonomy (NCBI): domain Eukaryota; kingdom Metazoa; phylum Chordata; class Mammalia; order Chiroptera; family Phyllostomidae; genus Glossophaga; species Glossophaga mutica. The sequence continues at coordinate 31,610,769 of CM077308.1, forward strand.
GCACAGAAGCCTCCCAAACCAAACCTCGTCTCCTTCGCAGGCATCTCACCGCCACCTTCCGTCCTTTCCTACCCGGCCCCTCTGATCGTCCCGACTTCCAGTTTCTGGATATGTTGACTCTTCTCCGCTGGTGTTCTCAAGCCTTCTTTTCATGAACTCACGTCGTTTCCTTCCCTCGACGAGGGGATCCAAGTCCGCCTCTTCTGTAAAGTCTCCCCTTGACCAACCCCAGTGGGATCCAGTGATTTCAACTATTTCAGATTCTCTTGTATCTTTGATGCAAGGGGAAGAGAAAATGGGTCTTTTTTTTAATATTTTTTTATTTTAATTGTTGTTCTTGTACAGTTTTCTGTTTTTTACTCCCGTCCCAGCCCACTGCCCCAGCCCTCCCCATCTCCCTCCCATTTCCACCCCTCTAGTTTTTGTCCATGTGTCCTTTTTTTTTTTTAAGGTGTACTTTTTTTTTTAATTTTTATTTTCATTGTTGATCTTGTACAGTTTTCTGTCTTTTATTATCACCCAAACCCGCCACCCCAGCCCTCCCCACCTCCCTCCCATTTCCACCCCCGCCCATAGTTTTTGTCCATGTGTCCTTTATACTTGTTCCTGTAAATCCTTCCCCTTTTCCCCTGAAATTCCCTCCCCTCTCCCCTCTGGTGACTTTCAGCATGTTCCCAATTTCCATGTCTTTGGTTATATTATGCTTGTTTGTTTGTTTTGTTGATTAGGTTCCCGTTAAAGGTGAGATCATATGGTATTTATCTTTCACTGCCTGGCTTACTTCACTTAGCATGATGCTCTCAAGTTCCACCCATGCTGTTGCATAGGGTATGAGCTCTTTCTTTCTTTCTGCTGCATAGAATTCCATTGTATAAATGTACCACAGTTTTTTGATCCATTCATTTACTGATGGGTATCTAGGTTGCTTCCAACACTTGGCTATTGTAAATTGTGCTGCTATAAACATAGGGATGCATAGTTTCTTTTGGAATGGTGTTTCAGGGTTCTTAGGATATAGTCCTAGCAATGGAATTGCTGGGTCAAAAGGTATATCCATTTTTAGTTTTTTTAGAAAATTCCATACTGTTTTCCATAGTGGTTGTACCAGTCTGCACTCCCACCAGCAGTGCACTAGTGTCCCCTTTTCTCCACATCCTCTCCAGCACTTGCTGTTTGTTGCTTTGTTTATGAGGGCCATTCTGACTGGTGTCAAGTGGTATCTCATTGTGGTTTTAATTTGCATCTCTCTGATAGCTAGCGATATTGAGCATCTTTTCATGTGTCTCTGGATCCTCTGTATGTCCTCCTTGGAGAGGTGTCTGCCCAAGTCCTTTGCCCAAGAAAATGGGTCTTTTTTAAAAAATATATATTTTATTGATTATGCTATTACAGTTGTCCCATTTCTCCCCCATCATTCCCCTCCACCCTGCACACCCCCTCCCACCCACATTCCCCCCTTTAGTTCATGTTCACGTGTCATAAGTTCTTTAGCTTTTACATTTCCCATACTATTCTTGCCCTCTCCCTGTCTATTTTCTACCCACCATCTATGCTACTTATTCTCTGTACCTTTTCCCCCTCTCTCCTCCTCCCACTCACCTGTTGATAACCCTCCATGTGATCTCCATTTCTGTGTTTCTGTTCCTGTTCTAGCTGTTTGCTTAGTTTGCTTTTGTTTTAGGTGTGGTTGTTAATATCTGTGAGTTTCTTTTAAATTCTATTTTGATTATATGTCAGATATTTTGCTAAAGCCTTAATGAACATAATCCCATAGTAATCTTGTCAAGCTAGGTATTTATTATTTCTATTTTACTGATGACAAAACTGAAACTCAGCAACATTAAAGTGACTTATTTAAGGTCACAAAGTTGGAAAACCAGAACTGACAACCAAATCAACCTGGATCTAAACCCCAAACCAAAGGGCTTCTGCACTCACAGAAAAGATGGGCTGTGTACAAATGTGGCTCTTTATTTTGTCCCTTCTCCCAAAGAGATCTAACACAATTGTTTATCCTTATTCCTCCATTTCTAAGATACTAGGTCTTCCAGAGCCAACGTTTGCCTTGCCAGATGCCAGGGTGAAACGAACATTAAACTTACTACCCTCCAACAAACAACATTAATGTTGACCCAGGATGTTGGATGTAAAACCAAACACACCATCCTTTCCTTGCATACTACATTATCACATGAAACACTGGGCAGCTCTGGTTGTTGCAGCTCAGTAAAGACTTAACAAGACTTGGAGAAGGTCAAGAAGGAGCAATTAAAGCATCCTAGGAGATGGAAAAGGCTTCTTAAGAGAACAAACTAAAATCAGTCATAACCCTAAGTTTACAAGATGAAGACTGAGAACTGATGGATTCAGAGTCTATAAAAAGATGGTGGGCTGTAGTCATATGCCCAATGTCATTGACATTGGCTTTTTTTTTTTTTTTCTTTTTTGCCATCCAACATCCATTTCCCCTTCCCACTGCCATCTGGGGTTCCTATAGGGAGCTTCAAGTCCTTTGCCACTGGTATGTGCATTGTAGTAGAAGAGTGATTCCAGGAACTTCCCTCTTGCTACAGGACCTAAGAGAATGCCGCCTTCCTTTTAACATGCCCCATAAAGCCAAGGAGAAGTCATGTGACCTAAGCTTAGCCAATCAGACTACCTTTTTCCTTCAACTTTGAATTTTCAGATCTAGATAAGAGGGAAGAAGTGGTTGCTAAGTTTAACAATTCATCCTTTCCTACTGTAAGACTATTCCTTACTTCCTGAACCCGGGCCATAAGGAACTTCCTTGATTCCAGTCTCTCTTTATATGAGGTTCTCCTCCTGACCCAACAAGTCTATAAGCTCCCAATGGCCTCACAATAAGTCCCTTTGTTTAAGTTAGAAACAGTTTCAGATATTTCTAAGAAACAGATACACTCATCAAAGTCCAGATATGGTGCTCCAAGGCAAGCCTTTCTTCATGAACAACAGTAATTCAAGAAGCAAATTCAAAACTAGAGAAGAAGGAATCGATGCATGCCAGACACTGTGGTCAGACCTTTATACCTACTGTTGCTTTTAAGTCTCATGACAGTCCAGGGAGGTGGGAAGTTGGATCTCAATTTCATGGACTGAAACTGAAGTTCGGGGAGGTTGCATAGCTTGCCTGGGATGAGTAATAAGAAATGAAAGAGTATGAAATCAAACACAAGTATGTCCTTAGTCAAATTATAAAGAATGACAAATTGAAACAAGTGATATTTGGACTTCTTACTTATACTTTTAAGGAGTGGTGACCTGTAAGCATACTTTCACGACACCTCTGGGTGCTCCTGTCAGAAACAAATGCTCAGGTTGGATGTATTGCATGAATGAATAGAGATGATTCTTATGGGATTAGCTGTTAAAGCACAAATCACAATTATGCTGATATGAAAATAATACAAAATGCTGTATCTGAGGTTTCCCTTCGGAAATGCCACACATCTACTTCATATTGCATATGGATTTTTTAGTATTATATTTAGAAGAGTGAAGAAATTTACAAGTCTCTATACTCCTAAAGTGCTTCAAACTTTCCATCTCAACAATCAGAACCAAAGGCAAAAATCTACACCATTTAACACATGATTTCACTTTAATCAAAACTCACTTTTCAATATAACTGGTGACCTTCACTTTAGTAGAACAGATCATAAATTAAATCGTTTTGTAGAAAAGTGGGTAGTCTTTGGGGAATGGTATGTCCTTTATCTCAGAGACATTGATGTACATCTTGAAAAAGTGAGAGTCTCTTCACAACTGACTTATCTGAAACAACACATATTAGCATGCTGTGTGGAAAACAAGACAAGGGAAGAGGCTGTGGGAATGGGGTGGGGTGGGGAGAACGTGGAATGTGATGACGACCCACCTCTTCATTTTACAAAGAGAAAAATAAAGGCCACTGAAGCCAAGTAACTTATCCAAGTCCCGCAGCCGCCCCTGGCCTACTTGGGGCTCACACCCCAGCACCCCAGTTCAGGATGGCGCTACCACTTCGTTACCACACAGCCCACACTCAACCTTGGAGACATACTGTGGGCCGACATGTAATGAAACACAGAAAATGATCCTTTCCATCTAACTCTAGAAAAAGAAACTGAGTAACAGAAATGCAGCTGTTTTAATTTCGTTCATTTCCAAATAACCGAGTTAATTCTTTTTACTGTCCTGCACACTATTTTTTGTTGTTGTTCAGCGACATCACTGACTTCCCAATCCTGTTCAACTTGGCCCCACAAAACTGATCCCAATCATATTGTTAAAATGAAAGAATAGCTATTGGGTCAGCGTTGTTCCCACTAGAGACATCCATTATCCTTTGACAGGTAACACGTGGGATCAGAGCACTGCCATCCAACTGGGCAGCATCCCTGAAATACAAATGAACATCACAACCTGCCTTTTCAGAGGCTGTGGCTCAGCCGACGGAATGCCATCAGACAGATCGATGCCTCTATTTCTTTCATTAGTGGTCATCCCACCAGGGGAGGAGAAGTGAATATTATTTCAATATTTGCAAACTGTTCCTCAAACCCTGGAGCTCTCCTGGACATTCACAGGGATGTAACAAGCCCTTATCCCAAGAATAATATACCCATTCTCAAGCTTTATTTGTTCAGTGGACTCTATGAACAGATATTCTAAAACCTATAGTAGTGATTTTTTAAGAGAGGAATCTATATTCATATCTTTCTGACATCACTTGAGCAGTATAATTTGGTATGTACCTACTATGTGCATTGTACTGGGCTGACCCTTGATTGAGACAATTTGTAATGTAAAGAAAAAGGCTCACCATATTCATAAAAAGTGTAAGATTTCACTGTCCTTAGAAAACCAAATAAAATGTCCCAATAGCACACTATTCCCCCTAAATCTCGAACAGCTCCCTCAATTCAAAAATTGCGCTTTGAGTCAAACCCCACTCTGCTTGTGAAGCGGGGACAGGGACTCTGAAAACCTCACCTCTTGTCTTGCCAGCTGCCCATCAGGGTGCTGGAAAAGAGCTGCAGGGTTTCAGAATGAAGAGGTGACTTCATCCCTCTCCTCTGCTTTCTTTGGCTTCCTTCCTGTCAGTAGTGATCCTAGCAATGATTCCTCAATCCAACAGCAGCAATTTCCTGCCAGTGGCAGCTTGCGGTTCCAGTCTAAGCCTTTCTAACATGTGAAGAACCACTGTTGCAGCATACCCAGATACCAACACCAGCTGGCAGGCACCGCCTCCTTAGGCCGATGGGCCAGTCCCGTGGTACCACTTTCCCAGCTGCAGAGACTTGAGCATGCGCTAAGCAATGCCCCCTTTTCAGAAATCTGAGTTCCAGCTCCATGAAGCCCCTTCTCCAAACTTCTGAAAGCTAATAATTCCAACCTCATGCTTTTGTTCTTCCAGACCAAGATGGTAGCTGCTGCCTAAAGCTGCTTCATCAGTGATTCCTTAATGTTCACTTTTGCATTTTTTAGTTCTTTAATATATAGTTACAACTCATTGTATTAAGTCTCCCTTAAAATAACCGGTATGATGTCTGTCTTCTGGGTGGACCCTAATTGCAAATTTTCGCCGAGCCTGTTTCCTTGACTACCAGGTCTGAATCTCATCGCCTCTGTTTCATAGTCATATAAAGTTTTTGGGGAAGTTATCTCACCCCTCTGTGTCTCTGTGTTCTCATGTGTTACCTTGGGATAATGGTAGTACCTACGCTGTAAGATTATTATGACAATTAAATGACTCACTAAACGTAAACTATTAGAATAATTCCTGATGCACAGAAGCAGTATTAAAAATGTAGCTACTATTTTCAGAGGTTGAACCATACGCTCAGAAACCAGCCTCTCCCCTTTGGTGCACCGGAAGGGAAGAAATAATGAGGATAATGTAAAGTGTTGCCTTTTCCCTCCTTTAAATAAAGAGACGAGGTTTCTGCAATTCTGTTGTAATCCAGTTAAGAAAGTGAGAACACTTAGCTTGCTGCAATCAAGAAAAACAAAGGAACAAATGTCAATAAAAGTAAGTGGAGACATTTTCTATCTCTAATATTATAAAAATTTAAACTTCTTACTAAGTGATAGTAAGCAGTTCAGAGATAGTAAAAGAAGAGGCATAATTCCCCAGCTGTGTCCTTAAATCAGTACGGACTGCTGATGCCACACTGTGGTGCAGAGAAAGAGAATGAGCTTTGGAGTCGGAACTGGGTTCCAGTTCCAGCTCTGCCATTTCCAACCTCTGAGAATGACAAGTTGCTAACTCCCCGGCCTCAGATTCCCCAGAGCCGCACAACCCTGGCACTTAGGAGGCGATGAATCACAGCTACTCTTCTCCTTCCAATAAATATTCCCTGGATAAATTCACTTGCCTGGTTTCACCATGTACTACTTCTGCTTTTCCCATAAATATAATATGAAAGTCTTGCTCATTCTCATATATCAAATGAAAACCAGCAGAATCTCAATGCTGATTAATAAATTAGGTTTAAAAGGTCTAACATTGGTCCAGCTTCTGCGATGTTACCTTGGGGAGAGTATTCAGCTTACCAAAGACTTGTGGGCTTTTTAGGAGGGCAGTGCAGGCACCTGAGGTGCATCCTCACTGTTAGAGAAGCTTCTCTGCCATGCTGGCTGCTGACCTTGTCTGCTCTATCAATGGCCATTAAGAAGGATGCAATACACAGGTGATGTATTACAGAATTGTACCCTTGAAACCTATATAATTTTACTAACCACTGTCATCCCAACAAATGTAATAATTTTTTTAAAACTCCATTAAGGAACATGTATTTTACTAAAACTACATTATTAAAAAAAAAAAGAATTAGACTGGATTCAGGATTTACCTACAGAGTACAGGAGGTAAAATCCCTGCAGTTTTTCCAAATAAGGTATTCAACAATTACATGAAACCACAGATAAGGCTTTCTTTAAAAGAGCTAAACATTTAGACAAAGGATTTGTAGATGGAAAACAGGGGTGCTCTGGAAAAGGTAATCTGATGATAAATTCCTAGCTGGGTAGGTAGGTCGTGGCAGGCAGTCACACCCCAGGCCTATAACTTCTTTAGTGAAAGGTTTTAAGCAAGCTCTGCCTATTGTTTTTGGGCATCTCGGTTAGCACACCTTTGGAATGTCGGCAGTAATACCCAGGAAGATGTCAGCACCAGGTGAGCACATAATCTCATAACCACCATGTAAACTAATCCCCACCTTGCTTTCTCCCGCCATCCTGCACTCTTTTTTAAATTCCTTCCTTGTACCAAACGCATAAAAGAAACGGCAAAACTGTTACTCTCAGGAGCATTTGAGATATTGCTTCCCAGCAACTGGCTCAAAGAAAATATTATAAAATTTCCTTACAGGTTTGGATGTTTTTACAATGACAGGTTTGCAATGGTCAGGTCACCTTCCAGATGACCTGACCAAGGCAGGGATGCCTACACCTTGGCCTGCTTCTGAGACCACATTTGGAGAGAGGACTAGACTGATGTCTTGGCTGCTCAGCCAGAGGAAGAACAAAAATCTCTCTCCCAAACAAACCCTAAACAGCTTCCAGCTGCAAATAAGTAGATATGGACAATTTTATTTCTACATTATTTGCCGACTCACTTCTCTTCCATGAAAAAGGAAAATTGTCTCTTGTTTTTTTTTTTAACTTTTTATATTTATTTGTTTTTTTTATAGAGAAAAGGGGAGAGGCAGAAAGCGGGGAGGAGAGGGAAGGGGAGGGAGAGACAGAGACAGAGACGGAGGCACTGATTTGTTGTCCCATTCATTCATTCATTGGTTGATTCTTGTATGTGACCTAACCTGGAATTGAACCGGAACCTAGGTGTATGGGACAATGCTCTAACCAACTGAGCTACCCAATCAGGGCCTCTATCCTTGATCTTAAAGTATTTTCTGCTTGCTCAGAAATCGTGTCAAAGGCCAAAAGAGAATCTCTACATAAATGTTTTGATAGGAAATAAAAGTAGTAGCCTGGCAAACAGAATCAGGCACAAATCAGTAGTGCCAAATCAGAACACACTGCAGTTATCTGAAACTTTATTTTCCAACTAACACTCACTGATTTTCACAACAAAAAGCATCTACTATAAACTCAGTGTTAGAGGCAACCACAGATTGTTTTTCTTCCAGAGGGGCAAAATATGGCCCTCACACGAAATCCAGCTCTCTTTCCCACTAGTCAGCTACCTCTTTTCATGAGTAAAGCTCTATGGGAACAAAGCTATGATGCCATACTTAACTAGTAACTACCCACACTGTATGGCCTACAATGTCTAAAATATTTACTATCAAACACTTTGCAGAAAAAGCTTGCTCACTCCTGTCATAAATTGTTGCACAAATACTTTCTTATATTTCAGCTGCAAAGGGAGATTGGATAAGACCACTCCTAACTCAAACTACATGTAAAATGTGGTTCCTGGAAGTAAATAAAGGCTACTCACTGAGTGGTCCCTTTAAGTTGAGTACAGTGGAGTCACATCTGTCTACGAATTTGGATGGATGGTAGCTATAGCTACTAGAAAAATAAACATTTCTGAAGCCTACGAACCAATGTGCTCCTAGAATCATAAATAAAGATTCTTCTTCATTTATCAAAAACAAGTAATGGGAAAAAAAGTTTTGTATAATGTTATCATTCAATGTGCCCTTCATGGAAACATAGTTCATTCTATAGACACTCTTACAAAGACTCCCAACTTTCTAGTACCTAATTCTCATTCACAAACTTAGCTACTTAAATAATTTCTCAATGTTTAAGGCAGTATGATGAGATTTATTTCCTTTATTCTTATTTTATTGTTTATTTTTCAAAAAAGCCTTGAAATTAGAAAATGAAGACAACGAGAAACACGTGTAGTCTTTAAATTTGTGTCCCTTTTTAAGGAGATGTTGGTCAAACAAATGGCTTCATTATTGATCTTTAACTCAAAGGAACCCTTAATAGTTATATTTATCTTAAATTTTGACAGGTAAACAATTACCCAAATTGTCTTCTTGCATCCTTCTGCAAACAACAAACAGCAAGAAAATAACAACTCATTGATCAAAACTGAGCATCCTTTCGAGAAAGGTTATATTCTCCTCCATGAAATACGGACAGATAATATAATGAAACGAATCTATAAAATACCCACAGAGTATAGATTTATTTAGAGAAATATGAATATTTATTAAATGTGTCAAAAAGAAAACCTTCACCAAAATATACACGAGACATTGATGAAGATGAAGAGTATAATCTGAATTATCAAAAAGTCAAAATATATAGCTATCAAGAAAGTCTTGAAATCAGCTGGATTTGGGGCACACGCCCCAACAGGTCCATTCTGGTTCCATATTTGCTTCTAACTGCTGATGGAGAAACATGAACAGAGCAGCAAGTACCTGAATACAGGCTAGAAAAATGAGGATTCAGGAAGTTTCCCTCAACAACTGAGCTGAAGGAAACAATAAGCCAAGGAAGAAAAAAAGCAAAGTCGAAAAGGATGAATAACAAAACAGAGCTGTAGGACATTATAAAAACATGCATTTATAAAGGATATATCCTGTACTTAGTAACAATACATTTGCAAATATGTGGGTACACAAACTAATAAATAAATGTAAGAACTACAGGGACTTAAGGGTCCACGGTAGAACATGGCAGAATTAGCTGTATGGGAGGAGCTCAGAGAGTAAGAAAGAGCAGCTGGGATGTTGTAACAGAATTGAGCCATTCATGAGATGGATTGGGCATCAAATCCACTTTTCAAAAATTTCTTTGCTTCATACTACTCTCTGGTCAAGAAATTACATTGAAAACCACTGTTAATCTGTTAAATCTAAGATTACTGACTTCTAATTCTTTTGTTTGTATATACTCATGTACACTTATCAAACATCTGTTGGCTATAGAGTACTTATTATTATTTGTTAAATGTTAGGCATAATAGATATTCACCATCATTCTAATTTTATATTCCATTACAACTACATATTGAAGTCCGCCATGGATTGCATTATTGGTCCCCATTTTTCATGACTCTCTGAATCCACACCCTTTGCCAGGTAACATTTTTGTTCTTCCTGCTAAAGAAAGAGTGTATTTCCTTGAACTTTTATTTTGTTCTCAGCCATGGGAATTGCTCTGGCCAGTGGATGTTAACAGATACAATAAAAGCACAGGCTTAAAATGTGTGTGGAGGTACATTTGGCTTGTCTTCCACTTTCCTTGGCCATAAAAAACATGATTCAGTTCATCTGCTCTCCCAGACAAAACACAAGTCCTTGAGAATAAATGATTTTTTAAGTCATGTTGAGTTTTGAGATGTTTTGTGATATATCACTATTATGGCAATAGCCAGCTAGTATATAATCAAACAACTCTCTCATTGTACTTCAAAATGCCCCAAATACATTATTTACTCCATGCCTATGTTTCTGCTAGCCTCCTGCTTGAAATATTCTCCTTCTACCAGTTTTATTTTCAAATTATTTTATATTTTCAGGACCTAGCTCCTGGCCAGCTTTTCCAGAGATAAAATTTCAGCTGCTATCCTGGCCAGGTGGCTCAGTTGGTTGCAGTGTCATCCCGTACACCAAAAGGTTGGGTGTTCAATTCCTGGTCAAGACACATACAAGTTACCTAGGTTGTGGGTCCAATCCCCAGTCGGGGTGCAGAGGGGAGGCAGGTGATCTCTCTATCTCCTCCCCTTCCCTCGTTTTCTCCCTCTCAAGTCAATAAACATATCCTTGAGTGAGGATTTAAAAAAATTCAGCTGTTGATCTGATAATGAGTCAGACTATCATGGCGCTCCTATGCTGCTTGAAGGCTGGAAGCCAGACAATAATTAATTATTCTGCAAATCAGTGATTCTCAATCTGGAAGATGCTGGGTAGTTTGAAAAATCTGCTTAGACACCTATGACAACATGCCTTTCTCCTCTGCCTTGTCCAGTCAAGACACAACTCTGCAGCATCTCACAAGTCCCAACCATTCAGAATGTTATAGTCGTTCTTTCCCATCTCAGAGAGCTAGCAGAGGCCACCTACCAATGTTGGCCTCACAACCATAAAAGCCTGTACTACCATTTACTTAATATTTTCCTTTAAATTGATTTTTTAAACTTACCTAAATGTCCCAATAGGGAAATTTGGGGACTGAAAAAGAAGTGAATTTCTCATCATGTTTTTCATGGTAATATCTTACTTAATACCCTAGCACAGCACCTTTCAAATGTTCTGGTGTACCACTCTTCCTTCACAGTGGGGAGGGGGACAGGAAGTGCTCTGGGTGACCACATAGTCATTTTCATCTGCTCAACCAGAGAGCAAACCCCTTGAGGATGAGGATCAAGTCTCACCAAATACATGGAAACTGGTGGCCTCAGACAAGGCCAACAAAAGAGAGAAACATCATAGGAGAAAAGGAAATCCTTATTTCAGAAGTAAGACCATAAAAAACTACCCTTACCAGTTCATTGACCAATTTTAGGCAACTCTTACTAGTGTCTAAGAATTCAACTTGACCAGATAACGTCACTCTGTAACCTGGAGTCCATTAATGTCCCCAGAGCCCATTAACAAGGCTTTGGGTGAATAAGGGTCAGGATGGAGGAAGAGAGAGATAAATACTCTGATATGTTATACATTATTTGTAATGGAAAGGCTGAATGGAGGATTTGGATCTGAATCCCAATTCTATAATTCATTATTTGAGTGAACTTGGACAAATCCAATACCACTATGAATTTGTTTTCGGATCTGTCAAGCAGTACCCATTTCATAGTTCTGTAGTGAACATTACATGAATTAAACAACAGATGCATAACGATAGTATAGAGTCAGACCCATACTACAAGTTCAATAAATATCCATAGTCCCCCTCCACCTCCATTTTTTAAAAGGCATAGCATGAAGGGATTTGGGGGACACAGAGAAGTTCTCAGACAAAATGGAGGCATCAGATGTTACGTGGTTTGTAACAGTTAGTGAGAAATTTAAGGGGGTCAACAAGAGAGGCAGACACCTTTGTGCGTCCCACATTGCTGGCATCAAAACTGCCACACAGTTCTTGGTGTAATCATTTTCAACGTGCAGGTAACATATCAAGATACTTGGAGATCTTTAAAATGCAGATTCCTGGGTCTCATCTGCTGTGAACTAACTCTAAATCTCTGGGTGGATGCTCCAGAATTAGCATTTACCATAAGTTCTCCGGGTACAATTATGCAAACTGAAGTCTGTGCATCATTGACAGAGTGACCTGTTAATGTAACTCTCGAGAAGCCTGGGGTCTTTGGCGAAGCACGTGGACTATAGGCAATGCCAGGAAAAGTGAGTCTTGGTACTATTGTCATACTAGTTTAATGGTAGAACTTCACACAAATTACATTTTATTCTCACCTAGAAGCTCATTATGCCTGTATTTACTGTTAGACTTCTCAGTCGGGGAATTCCTCATTCCTTCTACCAGTCCTGTTGGAGTTTGTTAACACAGACAGAAACAAAGAGACACTCCAGTCAGGATTCACATCAGGAATTCACAAGTGTGCTGCCAACAAAACTTTTGATTGATGGCAACCTAAGAGCAGCAAGGACCCTTGCTTGCTCTATATCTATTGGATGTGACACAAATGTAGGCAAACCGCACAAGGAACCTAGGCTCACCTCTTTCTCTTCTGTAAAGAATCCTTCATTGTTCCTCAATATAATGAGGTAATTTCAGTGGAATCAAATTTAAAGGCCTAAAAATGTCATAATGACCATACCAAGTTAACAGCAATTAGTAACTGGTTTAAGCCTCATAGGATGACACTTGGCAGGAAGCTGTCACCTGTTAACACTCTATGCTCAAAACTTCAGGTGGACCAGGTCTGGCTCAAAGGCAGCTTTTTATAGTTCCCCTCCCCCCCGCCATGATTTACAAATGGAACCATTTACAGTATGGAATTTCCTCAAAAGGCTAAAAATGGAACTGACTTTTGACCCAGCAATTCCACTGCTGGGAATATACCCTAAGAATCCTGAAACACCAACTCAAAAGAACCTATGCGCCCCAACGTTCATAGCAGCACAATTTATAATGGCCAAGTATCAGAAGCAACCTAAGTGCCCACCAGTAAATGAGCGGATCAAAAATCTATGGTACATTTACACGATGGAATACTACACAGCAGAGAGAAAGAAGGAGCTCCTACCCTTTGTGACAGCATGGATGGAACTGGAGAGCATTATGCTAAGTGAAATAAGCCAGGTGGTGAAAGACAAACACCATATGATCTCACCTTTAACTGGAACCTAATCAACAAAACAAACAAATGAGCAAAACAGAACCAGAGACATGGAAATAAAGAACAAACTGACAGGAACAAGAGGGGAAGTGGGAAGGGGATAAAGGGGATAACTGGACCAAAAAGGTGGAGGGGCAAGCCAAGGAACATGAACAGAGGACTCACAGGCATGGGCAATGGGGGATGGGACTGACTGTGAGAGTAGGGGTGGACGGGGCAGGGGTGAGTAATGGAGAAAAAGGTGGGACAACTGTAAGTGAACAACAATTTGAAAATATTTTTAAAAACTGGAACTGTTATCATTTTTCCAGCAGCCCATGTGAGGGAAAAAGGGACTTTTGAGACAAGCATCTCCTCAATTACCACGGTCCCACAACCATGGGAATGAGCTCACCTCTCCTCATGGGAGAAACAAATTTTACTTCAATGAAACAACCAAGGGGGAATTCCAGACAAAGTGAAGCTGATGGAATTCCAAGCCAATGGAACCATCTGATGGATGGCACAGACAGTTCATAAAGACACACACACATACACACACACACACACACATTTATGGCATCTCTTCTTAAGTAGCACTTACACTGTTCCAGGCACCACACAAAGTTGTTTTAGCTTATTTAATCCTCACAGCAACCCATGAAGAAGATGAAGAAAACTTTGTCACCACCAGCGACTCCCTTTCAAGGCAAATATGGAGGCCTAGACTTGGCAAGAAGAAGTAACAGGGTATTATAAAAGTGGGGGTGGGGAGAGGGTGGACTTCAAGGCATAGACTTGGGAAACTGGAGTGAACATGGTGGATGAGGGAAAGGTTATGGAATGGAATGGAATCCACACTCCAGGAAAACGCGGGAGTTCAGGCTAGATAAGCACAGAGGTTCGGGCAACTGAAGATCTTCAAGGTCAACATTGTAAGTCGAACTCAGGTTGCACACAGCCTGAATTTCTCCACTGGCTGCAATAGCAGCCACCCCAAGGAAGATATTTTCAAACTCTGTTCCAATATTCAAAGACATTCAAAGAAAAAACACTCCTGTCTAAAAAAAATAAGTGACAAGCCCATTGTTGTGATGATCGGAAGCGTCTACTTCATGGGGGACCAACCAGTATTTAACCATTGTCTGTGGAGAAGCTAAATGGAGAAAGGTTGAGCTCTATCTAGCTTAGCATCCCGTTTTTTCACCTCAAAGATGAGAAATGCATTCGTTTTAAACCAGCACTGTCATACATTATTTCCGAGGATTACTTCTGACTTCTAAATTGGACCAATTAAGGACATTTTCCACCCAATTAAAATTCATCATGAATCCGCACAACAATGGAAAATATTTACAGTGATTAAGTACGCTCTGCCAAAAACCCCTTCTCCTATCTCTTTGCATCAGGGTGTAATGTGTGTGCGTTCACAATAAAATTGAGCTCTAACACGGACTCCTGAGTGAGAGGAAAAGAGAGAGAGAGGAAAAAAACATGAAATCGAAGAATGGTGAGAAATAAAAATCCAGCCATGCGGAAAGGCCCAAAATCCAAACAAGGGAGATGTCATTTCCAGGTGCTAATGGGGCTCCCCAGTCACAAACGTATCAAAGTGCAGAATGGATAGGCAACAGCTAAGTACATCGGGCATTTGTTTTGGAAATGAAAGAGGGCCACAGTCACACTGCTTCTAGTTTTTAAATAGCAAGTCAATAAATTCAAATTTTTTCAAGATATTTTATTTGTAGCCTGAAGCAGGATTTTCACAAATACTGCCAAAACACATTTACTCTGGCATGGCCTATTTGGATGAGAGATGAGGAGTTAGTGATTTGCAAGCACTCATCATTAAGGTACAGAAATGTGGAATGATTTACTTCTTGAATGTCAATAAGAATGGCTTCAAGTTGATCCTAATTACACGTTTCCTCTCATGCACTTGCGTGGAGAGGAAGGGAAAGAAGCAGAGTCAGATTACAGGGATTAATTACACGCAAACTGCTGCCTTTTTCATCTGTTCCGAGAAATCAGAACACAGAGAAATCACAACCGAAGTGGGGTTATGACTAATCTGAGCACACCCAGGGAATTTACTCATCACAGAAACTGAAACACAGAAAAGACTAAGAACGAAAGGTCTAGTCTCCCAACTTGAAGGGATGGGATGAATTACCAGTTTCTTCCTCCTTCCTCCCTCCAAGCTCCCCCATGCTGCCACATGCTTTGCCACAACTCTAGCTCTTTTTCCCCTTTCCTCCATCCCCTTTGTCTGCCATTCACTTCTATTTTGAGATAGAGAAATACATTTAACCAAATATCTCATAATTTGAGAAGACAAACACTGGTCTGGACCATAGAATTGCTTCTACGTGGCAGCAAGGTCAGTAGCTGTCTTTCAGTGGTCCACCATATGCTCCATCAATCACTCACAGTGGCTGAGATGCTATGGAGGATGGGGAAGAATGAATGAGAAATCAGTTTATCTCGGAGAGTCCGTTTCTCTCTACCATCCTGCCTGAGTTATTTAATAGTACCCTCTTTCACACTCAAGAATGACTCAGTTTGCATGAAAAACATACTCTATGGAGTAAAAAGGGTGCTATCTCTTGAACTCAAGTCTTGGCTACAGATTCTTTTAGCCAGGTGACCCTGGACAAGCTTCTAGTCACTCTGAACATTAGTTTTCTTGTCTGTATTGTAGGGATAACAATAGTGCTTGCTTCATTGAAATCATTGTGTGTTTTGAATAAATAAACATATGTAAAGCATTTAGAAGAGTACCTGGCATATGGGAATAGACACAATTATTATCATCATTTAAGACACAGATTATATAGCCCTGGCTGGGTAGCTCAGTTGGTTGGAAGGTCATCCCATATTCTAAAAAGCTGTGGGTTTGATCCCCTGCCAGGACAAGTACAAGAGGCAATCTCTCTCTCTCTGTCCCTGTCTCTGTATCTTCCCACTCCTCTCTCTAAAAATCAATAAACATATCCTCAGGTGATGATTTTTAAAAGCCACAACTTTAAAAAAAGAAACAGTTTACTACTTACTATAAGAATCTTCCATGAATCTGCTCCCAACCCAAAATGCACTTCCAGACTTGGTCGGATTCTCTTCTGTTGCATTGCTGTGGACACATACACAACCCCCTCTCCCATACCAAGGCACTACTCAAGTCCATACACACGTATTGAATGTCTTCCACCATATATCAGACACAGTACCAAGCACTATTTTTATGCTTGCCTCTTCTTTAAGACAGAGAATGTGCCTTTTTCATCTTATTATCCATCTTGCCTACTACATAATTTACTCTCAAATATCTGTTGAGATGAACTGAAAGGAAGAGAAGAAAGGGATACCCCTGTCTTCTCTTGGAGTAATGAAAACAGATTACATAAGGAAGTGAAACTTATGCCAGGTATTAAAATGTGGGAAGGTTTTCATAGGCAGGGGAGAAAGAAAGTATCATCCTCCATGTAAGAAAGTTTACAGCTGTTAAACTAGAAAAAAATGTGAACGTGCTTTGTGAATCTGTACACACCTAATTAGAAGCACAACAGAGAACTGCAAGTTGGATTGGTATGTTGAGAAAAACCTGCCAGAGTATAAGTTACCTTTCCCTATACTGATCCCTGTGGTGAAGTTTGAAATTTACCCAATTTGCCTCTTCCTGTCAAGTAACTCACTGAAACAAGGACACCTGAACAGCGTGCACCTCATACCCCAGACTTGTTCTGCCCATACCTCTCTAAGAAGTTGTGGATAAAGCCAATTTTTGCAGTCTAATCAAATTTGAAATTCATGGGGGGAGCTAGCTATTTAGAGATATCCCATAATGACTTCTATTATAAGGTAAATTTAATACAGCAATAGACAGAATCACATTCTGTAATTCCTATTGTTTCTAACCCTCCACTTGTTTTCGGAAAGAGTGTTCTATAAAATCAAGGCCGAGAGGCATCACACACACATACACACGCAGCTGTCAAAGGGTCAAGCCCTTC
Source organism: Glossophaga mutica (assembly GCA_039655065.1). NCBI lineage: Eukaryota > Metazoa > Chordata > Mammalia > Chiroptera > Phyllostomidae > Glossophaga > Glossophaga mutica. The sequence goes on from CM077308.1 coordinate 31,628,052, forward strand.
AGCCCCATGAACTGCCAACATTAAAAAATACCACATGTTCCCCACCTTTTTTACCCAGAAATATCTAGGTTCAGCTGGAAACTCCCTTTGGAAAGGAACTAAGTAAGAGTTATAGGTCTGAAAATGTGCATGAATAGCCTCGGCCTTAAATATGCACAGAGCATTCGGCACAGGGTGGGCATATGCCAGATATTCCAGAAAGCGTGGCCTTGGCAGTGCTGCCATTATTTAATAAAGAGAACTGAGAAAGGGGATTATCAAATAGACCCTGAGACTAATCCCTCAAGAAAGTAACTGTGCACACCCAGGAGAAGGTGTGCAAACAAAAATACTGGGGGGATAATACCTGAAATCAAGGCTACTTTCTCAAAACCAGGAGAGGAGAAGAAAGTGTATTTGGACTTGGAATCAACTATATAATCACGAAGAAGGAGCATGTGATTCACTAAAAAGAAGCAACAGAAAGTCAGCCTTCTGTCATGTAGGAGACCCTTCTGCATGGCGTGGGCCCAGCTCCCACTTGGAGATGCACAGGACCCACACCCACAGGTAGGTTCTCTCGTGGGAAATCAGGTTTGCGATGTGCCTAAGTCGCTTTGAGTCTTGCTTTTGCAGAAAACCCCCTCACCCTGGATTGGGATAGCAAGTGCTTATTGTAACTTCCAAAAATCCATGCTAAAACTCCCCAGTATGGAGTATAATGGGCTCAACCAGTTTTCCCTTTTCATTTGCTAATATCCTTCTTCTGTGATGTGATTAGCGGCATTGGCTCCTTTGTTGTCTGTAAAAGGTAACCACCTAAAGTGAACCTGAGCATAGTAAATGAGGACCATCATGTACTGTGACAAAAAACAAAATAAAGGCCTGTCATGGCAGAGGCCGCAGCTTTTGCTCCCCTTGAGAGAAAAGCCATGCTGTCCTTTTGCCTCCACCGGACTCGGCAGTCCGTGTGAATGTCTTATTTCATCCATAATGACACGGACACTGCTGGCCAGTGTCTGCATCACTGTGATTGTACCCTAGGCCTGGCTGGTTGAAATGTACCTTTGTCTACACCACTCCACATACCATACAGGAAACCAGGAACCATAGAGAAACTACTATGAACTAACAAGCTTGGGCAATCCCTTGGTCTACACAGATCTGGAACTCCCTGGGGAATTGCTACTAGTTAAAATCTAATAACACAAAGTCCAGAATTTTAAGACTTGGAAGGAGCTAAGGAGAAAGATAGGCTGGACTAGACACTAGTGGGCCTATAGGCAGGTCTAATAAATGGCCCTTGGGGAGTACTTTCCAAAGGCCCTTGTTGGACTTTCATTCACAGTAGGGATGGTTGAAAGCAAATTCGAAATAGTTGTTTGGGCCTCTGAAAACCAGATCATCATAAAGTACATTTACCAGGTTCAAAGGAAGTTCAGACATGCATATGTGATTTCAATTGCCAAAGTCATAAGAAAAATACTTCATTTTCATTATAATAAAAATATCTTTCTATAAATAGATCAGTGCAAATGCAGTAACAAGGCATTAAGGGAGACTGATTTAATTTACAGAATAATTAGGAGAGGAGACTAAGGAAGAAACATTAAAAATCCAACTTCAGGCCCGCAGTCCCAGAAGAGCACTGTAGTATTGAATTTAATACAGGGAACTTCCACTGTAGACCCCAAGAAGAACCTTACAGTAATAAGGCAGGTTTCTTGAGGAAAAAATCACAGCAGTATATATATCCTGATTCGGAAATGCAAAGGAGCTAAAACTTCAGTGGCTTTAGGCTAAAAGACAAAAGTTAAGAGTAAGAAAACTCTTTGTCCATGAGTTACAAGAAGCTTAGGTAAATACTCAAAACCAGAGACAATTCATATGGCATTAGCAATGCTAATAATGCAGGGAAGTACTCAATTTTGTTGAGTGAAAAAAGCAAGTTCATTAAAGGTTCTATCATGGATTTTTTTAAAAAGGTATTTTTACTTTGTGCATAGAAAGCAATAAAAGTGCACACACCAAACAATTAAGTTATCTCCGGGACAAGTTAAAAATTATCTCTGTATACATATAAATATACATACCAAAAAGTGACTGCATAGGTAAATATCATATATAAATGTATACTACAAAAAACTTAACAGTTATCTCTGGGTAGGGCTACAAATGAATTTTGCTTTTTTCTTTCTGTATATATACATATCACACACAAATTCCACAGTATGTCCTTTTTATGATCATAAATAAAACGGTAGGACTAAAAAGAGTACCATTTTGTTAGGACCTCACACCAAAATGTAATTAGATCTGTTAGTAGATCCTACTAATAGAATGAGGAACTATAGAAAAGATAATGTTTCAGAATATCAGCAAAACTTTTAGAGAACAGCCGTAAGGTCAAGGCTGGATCTGTTCATATTTGCTAATGAAAACTGACCTAATCCGAATCCTGAATAATGAATGGGCTGTTCCTACCTGTAGAGTGGCCTCTGAAAAACATGTCTGTGCCCAGATCTGCTGTGTTTATCGTTTTGGCCAATGATTACATAGACATCTCTGTTCTGCTGACCAGATATACAGATGACACAACATGTGAGTAAGGAGAAAAAATATTAGAAAGAATTTAAATCCAAAATGATCAGAGCAGATCAAGAAGATACAGATGAGTGTCACAAAATGCACTTTCATATGAGTGTGATTTTTTATTTATGTCTTTAAAAAACAATTGCATATTTTTACACACATGCATTCAACAAAATATTTAAGAAAGCTTACAAAACTGCATATAGTAAATTAAAAAGACAATTTTATATATTAGGTAAATGTGACAAAACTAATTTAATTTGTTTGGAGGAAAAAAGGAATATATTGTTGCATGGAACTCTTACATGTAAAGGTAGATCTGCCGTAAGTCCTATTGAATTTCAGATTATGTCTTCAAAGATTTTGTTCTCTGTATCTCCATTTCCATCTCTCTATCTCATTTCCGTTTGCCTCTGTTTCTATATTTGCACATCAGCCCATTCTCTTATCAGATCATCATAGACAAGCAATGTGGGAGAGGACCATAGAGAAGAAAATACAGCCACCAGTGGCTAGAAACCCACACCTTTGCAGTTATGAAACAAAAGGAAAAGAGGTTTTCTCAACATCTCCTACAGAGACGACTTAGGGTAATTCTAAATAACTGGCCTTTTTAAAAATATATTTTATTGATTATGCCATTACAGTTGTTCCATTCCCCCTTTCATTCCTCGCCACCCTGCATACCTCCTCCCACCCACATTCCTCCACTTTAGTTCATGTCCATGTGTCATAAGTTCTTTAGCTTCTACATTTCCCACACTATTCTTGCCTTCCCCCTAGTTTCTACCCACCATCTATGCTACCTATTCTCTGTACCTTTTCACCCTCTCTCCTCCTCCCACTCCCCTGTTGCTAACCCTCATCATGTGCTCTCCATTTCTGTGGTTCTGTTCCTGTTCTCATTGTTTGCTTGCTTTGCTTTTGCTTTTGTTTTAGGTGTGGCGGTTAATAACTGTGAGTTTGCTATCTTTTTACTGTTCATATTTTTTATCTTTTTCTTAGATAAGTCTCCTTAACATTTCATATAAGAAGGGCTTGGTGAAGATGAACTCCTTTAAGTTAACCTTATCTGAGAAGTGCTTTCTCTGCCCTTCCATTCTAAATGAAAGCTTTGATGGATAGAGTAATCTTGGGTGTAGTTCCTTGCCTTTCATGACTTGGAATACTTCTTTCCAGACCCTTCTTGCCTTCAAGGTCTCTTTTGAGAAATCAGCTGACAGTCTGATGGGAACTCCTTTGCAGGTGACTGTCTCCTTACCTCTTGCTGCTTCTAGGATTCTCTCCTTCATTTTAATCTTGGCTAATGTAATTATGATGTGCTTTGGTGTGTTCCTCCTTGGGTCCAATTTCTTTAGGACTCTCTGAGCTTCCTGGACTTCCTGGAAGTCTATTTCCTTTGCCAGATTGGGGAAGTTCTCCTTTATTATTTGTTCAAATAAGTTTTCCACTTGTTGCTCTTCCTCTTCCCCTTCTGGTACCCCTATAATTCAGACATTGGAACGTTTAAAGATGTCCTGGAGGTTCCTAAGGCTCTCCTCATTTTTTTGAATTCTTATTTCTTCCTTGTTTTCTGTTTGTTTGGTTGTTTCTTTCTTCCTTCTGGTCCACTCTATTGATTTGAGTCCCAGTTTTCTTCCCATCACTATTGGTTCCTTGTGCATTTTCCTTCATTTCACTTAGTGTAGCCTTCATTTTTTCATCTAATTTGTGACCAAATTCAACCAATTCTGTGAGCATCCTGATCACCAGTCCTTTCAACTGTGCATCTGATAGATTGGCTCTTTCTTCCTCGCTTAGAAGTATTTGCTCCAGGGCTTCGATCTATTCTTCCGTTTGGGCCTTTTTTTTTTTTTTTTTTTTTTGGTCTAGTCGTACCTGTTATGTAGGAGTGGCGGAGGCTTAGGTGTTCACCAGGGCGGGGCAACCCAGTTGCTGAGTTGTGATGCTGTATGTGGGCGTGGGGTCCGAGAGGGAACAATGGCGCTTGCTCTGCTCTCTCTGGGATTTCAGTCCCTGCCTCCACTTCCCACAAGCAAATTGGGCCTGTCTGGTGCTGATTCCCATGTGGGTGGGCTTGTGTATGTTCTAGGACCCTGTGGGTGTCTTCAATGAACTCTCCTGCGAAGCTGGAAGTCTCTCCTGCTGCCTCACCCCTCACAGGTGTTTTCAACCGGTGTTTTGAGGCTTCACTTCCCCGCACTGGGGCCCTGGGTTGCGAGGTCTGTCTCGCTCCCCAATATGACTGGCCTTTCTTGAATCAAATACCCACCCATGTGTTCCAGAGTTCAGACTAGTCACATGACCACCCCTATGCCAAAAGGTGATCAAGGAATTATGACCAACTGTCCTATTAGGCTAAGCCAAAGTAAGTGTGGGGTCCCCTAAAGATAACAGAACAGCAGAGATGCAAAAGGGTACTCACAGAATAAAATTTCAATTAGCATCACTCTTCACATAATAGCAAATTAAAAGCCAGATATTATATCTTAATGTTAAAAGAAATATGGGTACGAGAATCGTCAAGTTGACAGTAATATCAGCAACAGAACTGTACACCATCCCATCCCACATAATCATCACGTGTGAGCCAAATGCAGCTGTAAGCGCCTCTCGGTCACTTTATAGGGAGGAGTCTAGACAGTCAGCAGATACACGGTATCATAAATAGGAACAAGCCATTCTTTCAAGAGAGCTTCAGCTTTTCTCCATTTTGATACTGAAACAGAAAAAAATTCTCTCAGATCTCCATAATAAAAAGGAGAATGCACTGTGTGGCACTCCAAACAAATTTCCGAACAACATCCTGACAACAGAAACAACAAATTTCACTTGGTTGTTCCCTGTTACATCGCTTACAAACCCAAACACCGCTTGACAAAAGCAGTTTTGGGGGTTGGGGAGGAAGCGCCAAGGTCCCAACAGGCTTTGCTCCAATGATCTGGCAAGATTAAAAGGCATAATTTAGAGCATTTGGAAAGATGGATCGACTGAATATCCTTCAGGCAATCCTGAGTTTTTGATAAGGATTTTCTAATAGTGGTGTCAAGGTTTTATCTCGCATCAGAACGCAGAGAGCAGCTATACTGCATCACCAATGCAGAACTGAATCACACGCTCTGACAAATACCTGGAAGGCAGGCGGCAATAAAGTCCTCTGGCAGGACCCAGGAGTTTATGTAAATACCTGACTTCCTCCTGAAACCTTCCTCAGAAAACTATTCTCCGCCTGTTTCAACAAAAAAGAAAGACAAGTCATTAAAAATATGCACAATTTTACAAGCTGATGGCCAGGAGGTTTGACAGCAGCACGTAGGGAAAACTGCTTAGAAGCTTTAACTGACCATAGGTTCCATAGAAATCAGGAGCTCAGAGTCTTTAGGACAATTGAAGGGAATTACCATTATGGAAAACAAGGCAGGAAAATGTCTGTCTCAATGGACGATTAGTAATATTGTATCACTGAGCACAGCTGAATCTACACAAACTGCAGCATGATAATGGATGTGTTACTGCAATGCTAAGGAAAGTCCAAACTTGGTTAGATAAGAAATGAATGGGAACGTTAGAGAAATCTAAATTTAAAGAAAACAAGGCATAGAAAGGAAGGAGGATGTGACAGCTGTCTTCAACAACTGAAAAGAATATCTTACACAAACAGGACACCAAGGAATAGAACCAGCGTCAGCATGTCTGGGTCACCATGAGATGCTATTACTTAATTCAACAGAAGAAGGAAGAACGTTCTAATGGTCAGAGATGTCCAAAGATGAAATGGAGTGCCTCGAGAGATAGTAAATTCCACGTCACCAGGTTTCTTAAGGCAGAAATTGGATGGTCATTTGTCAGAGATGACCTTTAATTTCCTTCTAACACAGAAATTTTTACAGCTTTAGGAATCCATTCATCTATTGCTTTGTGAATACTTATTAAACACCAATCGTGTTCTCAGACATTTTTCTATATATTAAACATCTAGTATGGAATGAGACTGATATAATCTTTTTCTCCATAGATTTTAAAATATAATGAGGAAACAGAAAATAAATATTAAGCAAGCAAGTAAGTGAGCTAGACTATCACACATTCTGATGAATACTATAAAGGGAAGTAATAGGATAATGTAAGATGACTAAGGTGAGGTGAGCCGGTGGGTAGAAGGAACCTTTTGGTCTCTCCTATGTAAGCAGTTAAAAGAGGGGTATTTTAAGATGGTGATTTTAAGTGGAAATCCAAAGAATGGGGAAGAACAGGCCATGTGAATTTCCAGGGGAAGAGACTCCCAGACAGAAGGAATATCTAGTGGAAACGCCCTGAGGCAAGAAAGGGTTCATGTCCAAGGAATAAAAAGGAGACCAGCACAACTGAGGGACACTGAGCGTGGGAGAAGACTTGCACTCCAGAAGGTCAGAGGCAAGAAGGACCACATAGCATCTTCGAGGGCATCTGTAATGAGTATTTGTCAATTGCCAACCTCATGACTGAGCCTTCCCTCCTTTCTAACAATATCCTGAATTCTGCATTCTTGGTGTTTGGGATGAACCTACTCCAGGAATAAGCCTTAACTGACTTAAACCAACCACAATGCTCCATCCCACTGGCTATAGTTCCTGTGGAAAGGCAACAACAATTAATCCCAGCATTTTTGTTTGAATTGTTCCCAGAGTCGATTCTCTTTTTCTTCTTAGGGTTTAAAACTAAAAAGCATGTCACTGCTTACAGGCATTCTCAGACCACAAAGGGAGGTTTTGCCTGAGATTTCAGCAATATTGTATGATTAAAGCCAAGAAATAAAGAAAAAGAAAACTGGTCATGATAGCATCGTTGATTTACTGAGTCAACCCTCTCTCAAAAATCAGTCTTACACATGTAAGCAACAATTCCTTTGTTGCTTAAGTCAGTTTGAGCTGTTTCCTATTACTCATTATATAAAGATCTATAATATACAATGTACGGTGTTCCAACTTTACCCTATGAACAAGGGAAGCTATTGAAAAATTTAATCTTGGGACAGAAGTGGTTTTATCAACATTTTGGTTTTTAAACTACTCTGAAAGTCTTTGTCTTTTAGTAAGAGAATTCTATGTTTTTACATTCATTGGCCAACTGATATATTTCACTTACTCCATCTGTATATTTATTATTTGTTTTCGATTGCCACATCCCTTTTCCTTTCATTTGATCAAAAGTTTTAGCTCAAGCTCCTCAATGGATTATGGTGTTTCCATAGATACAGGAAAGACTGGAGAAGAAGCAGGTTTGCAGAAATTCATGAGCTTATTTACACACAAGATAAATCAGAAATGCATATCTGATATTCAGGCAGACTGTCAAGTTGGCTCTTGGATTTAGAAGATTAGATCCCAAAGGAGAGTTCAAGACTACAGATATAAATTTTGAAGTCATCAGCATATAAAAAGTATTTAAAGTTACTAGACTACCACCATCTTTTAGAGATCACCAGGACAAAAAAAAAATTCCCGATATTGATTTAAGAAATGGATATATTCTGGGCCATAGAGCTCAGCAGTTTGGAATGCAGACAGAAAACACAGGGGAGGGCTCCGCCTCTGGGAATGGCCCCAGAAGGCCATCAGCGGGAAAAGACTGTCATGTTTTCTAAAGCCAACCTTTGCAAATTAGCATCAACGACACAAATACTTAGACTTGCTTTATCTGTAATACGCTATGAATTAAAAGAACTTTTATAGTAAATTCCTTGAAACAAATAATCAAGCCTACATGAGAAGTCAGTGAGAAAATAATGGAATGGAAATAAGAAAATAAAAAAAGCCCTGACTAGTGTGGCTCAGTTGGTGGGGCACTGTCCTGCAAAGCCAAAGGTCACCGGTTTGATTCTCGGTCAGGGCACATGCCTGGGTTGTGGGATTGGTCTCCAGCTGGGGATCAATCGATGTTTATCCCTCACATTGATGTCTGTCTCTATTTCTCCCTCCCCTCCTCCTCTCTAAAAATAAATAAATAAAAAGCTCCCGGTGAGGAATGTTTGCTAAAAATAAAGTCATCCAGAGAAGCACCACATAATAACACACAGGTAAGACTTCACATCTGCGAGTCCACTTGTATTCCAGACTAAAACTCTTTAAAATGAGACACAAACCAGAGGATTTGTCGCCTTCCATTCTCTTGACAAGAATGCAACACAACAGAAAATTCTGAATGCTTAGCAGAAGAACTGAGTGGTCTTTGAACATACTCTATTTTTAAAGGCCAAAATCATTAATGTGTTTTTATAGCAGCATAGTTTCTTTTAGAAGTGGGGCCAGTGGAGCACTTTGGATGAGACAGTGTGTCGTCTAGTGTATGCAGCGTAACGGGCACAAACGGCACTTGGCCGGCGCAGCGACTTGGGCTAATCGGGCTGATGATGAGACAAACTCTTACACAGGGACCTAGGTACTGGAGGTGGGCACACAAACTCTCCTCTTAGCTTTGGGGGCTGAGCAGAAATATCATGTGTAAAACTCACATGGTTGTCCTAGTATTCAGTTAACTCTTCTGCCTTAGCCCTCTTAGCCACTTAAATTCCACAAAGTATCCAAGCAACCTCATTTCTCAGGCCTCTTATGAAGTATAGAGAAAATAATTAAAAAAACCCATAAATCAAAATTATTTAGAATTAACATCTACTTAAAATCGGCCACTATATTAGTGTGCTAGGGCTTCCATAACAACATTCCATAGATGGGTTGTTTAAATGACAGAAATTTATTTTCTCCAAGTTCAAGGTGCTTGCAGGTTTACTTTCTCAGGAAGCCTCTCTCTGGCTTGCGAATGGTCACCTTGTTCCTGTGTCCTCACATGGCCTTTTATCTGTGAGCATGTACTTCTGTGTCTCTTCCTTTTCTTATAAGGACAGCAGTCCTATCAGACAAGGGCTCCACCCTCATTATGGCTTCATTTAGCCTTAATTACCTCCTTAAAGGCTCTGTTTCCCAATATGGTCACATGGAGCATTAGGGCTTCAATTTAGGAACTTGGGGGCAAGGTGGGGGGTGGGGGACACAATTCAGTCCATAATAGTCACCAAGCTCTAAATGTCTTTTGTTTTTATTTTTTTGAATCTTAATACCATTATTTACTTATTTATTTTTTTAATCAGTATTTTTTTAATTGTTGATCTTGTACAGTTTTGTCTTTAACTCCCCCCGCCAGCCCACCGCCCCAGCCCTCCCCGCGTCCCTCCCATTTCCACCCCCCATAGTTTTTGTCCATGTGTCCTTTATACTTGTTGTTCAGGGGAAAAGGGGAACGGTTTAAATGTCTTTTAAATAGCAGCTCACAAACCCTTCTTCACTACCACTGACTTACTTCTGGCCATCAGTGTCCTTCGTCCAGACTATCTCAAAGGATTCAAAATAATCTATCTTCATATCATATGGAGGGTTAGCAACAGGGGGGTGGGAGAAGGAGAGAGGGGGAAAGGTACAGAGAATAAGTAGCATAGACAGTGGGTAGAAAATAGACGGGGAGGGCAAGAATAGTGTGGGAAATGTGGAAGCTAAAGAACTTATGATACATGGACATGAACTAAAGGGGGGGAATGTGGGTGGGAGGGGGTGTGCAGGGTGGAGGGGAATGATGGGGGAGAAATGGGACAGCTGTAATAGCATAATCAATAAAATACATTTAAAAAATAATAATAATCTGTCTTCAGATAGCCTTCCCTCCTTCCATCCTCAAAAGACCATTAAGGTATTGCATTTTAAACTAACTTCTACAGGAAGAGGTTTCAGCCTCCAGCACAATGGGTAAGGCCCGTTGTGGCCTGAGGGCTCCTGCCTTCCCACCTTCCAGCTGCTCCCTTCTCACATGCACACTCTTCTCATGCCAGTTTACTTAAATTTCCCTCACATTTCCCCCTCTCCCCTCGGCTCCTCTGCTTGAACTACCTTTCCCATGTCTCAAGCAGCTGGTCTTTTTTTCAAAACTAGGCACCGGTATCATTAACTTGGTAAAGTCTCACTGTCCCCAGACAGAGTTCATCCTTTCCGTCTCAGTACAATCTCGTCAAATTACACCAAGTTCTATTAGTATACTTTCCCCGTCATACTGCTATGTAGTAGTTGTGATTTATATCTTTCTGCACATTCATCTCTTGATGAAATTGTTGAAAGAAGTATTTCAAACATACAAATTACAAAGACAAAAAGCACATATCGAACAAATCCCTAAACTAGGATCTGTTTTCCACAGTACTCAAAAGGTGGCAAACACAGAAACTGTCTTTGGCTCTGTTTAGTCTGCATGAAATCGCCCCCTGGGCCTCAGTCCCAATTCTGCAATGTCTAAGAGGCTCAAGGCCTTGAAGGTCAGATTCTACCAATTTCATTGAAAAGCAAATTCCAAGCCAGATGCATTCTTGGGGGTATGGCTTCATCCTTTCTCATGGCATAGGAACTATCCAGAATCTTAAAACTTGGTTATATCTAGAAGAAATGTACAAACACATTATATTACTCTAAGACAAACCTGCCAACCAGAAAGATCCATTTGGAAGGATTATATCTTTAAGTGTATTCATCTAGTCATCCCCAGTAGAGTCCCTGCCCCCTTGTGACCCTCGCTTGTACAGATCTCTGTCTCACTCCCACCTCTACCCAGCCCCACCTCCTTTCTACTCAACTCACACTAAAGCAAAAAAAAAAAAAAAAAAAAAAAAAAAGCAAAGAAAGCAAAAATTCTGAGTTGGGTGTGAGACAAAGATGCCCTCCTCAGAGCCAAGCTGAGAGAGGGAGATTTTACTTCTTGAGGCTGCACTATCCAGCCCGTGGACCAGTGTGACTATTCCAGATCGAGATGAGCTGCACATGTAGAACACATACTGGAATCCAAAGACTTAGTGCAAAAAGGGATATATCTTGTTCATAATCTGGCGTTACTTACATGTTGAAATTGTAATGTTTTGAATATAGTAGACTGAATAAAAAGTATTAAAATTGATTGTACTTTTTATTTTTTTACTTTTTAAAATTTGATGAAGATAAACTTGTAATTACATGTCACTCTCATTACGTTTGAGAAGTGCTGTCCTGTGGACCCTGGGAGAGGAGAGGACAGGTGGTGACAGTTATGAAGAAGAAAGGGAAGAAGACCAGGAGGAATAAATAATAATCCAGAGGGAGAGAAGCAGTCCTTCTTTTACAAAGGGTGTAACATCACAGACACTCCATTGTTTTAACATGGCTCTTTCTCCTTTCTGTCTGTCCACTCCCTTCCTTAAGCATTAAGTCCTGAGGACATCAGATTCTAGTCAGCATCAAACCATCTTAAGAACAAAGCCTCGGGTCTGCTGACTACAGAAACAGAGTTTGGGTCAAGCTATAGCATCCTGGCCTCAGTTGTGTTTCAGCCCCAGGCCCACGAAGCTGGCAGAACGGTGCCATGATTGACACCAGTACCCACAATGTCCAGCTACTCCCTATCCTGGTCCTGACCAATCAGTGGCACCCACCACCCTGACTCCTTTAGCCCCCCATGATTGATAGTTCTTCCCTGGATATAACCCATCCCCTGGAAACCATCGGGGAGCCAGGTCTTTGAGCCTTAACTCACCTGTGACTCCAGGCTTGGTGCTATTTCCTCAACTAATAAACCCTTACTTCCTTGGCTGCAGACTCCTGTTTGCATTTGACTGGGCTTTGATGTGTGCAGGCAAACAGGCCCTTTAGTCTGGTAAGGAGGGCCAGGCAGAGTGACACCAGACAAAGTTATCTTTGACACCAGGCAGGTGTCAAAGATAACTTTTTCATACTCTTATTAAACCTTTTAGTTTATCTTAAATATGTCCAAATAATCTTTAAATAAAAAAAATGCTACTAATAAATATGTATGTGAATGGTAGCAAAAGTCTAAATCAGTTAAAATAGCAAATCCAGGAAGACTATACATGTTTAAGTTGAATAAGTTATTTAAAAACCATATGTTATGATAAAAGGACCTTACGTCCCAAAGTGAGTGCAAGAATACACACAGGGCAAAGATCACATTTCCATCTGCAGCAGAGCTAAAAGAGAACATGAATCAGGTAACAAGGATTACAGAAGTAGTAATGGATGTATCCTTTGTTCCCATGAAAACACTGTATTAGTCTAGTGCTCTTGCCTTAAAATAAAGTATCCATTGCTCGAAACTTGCTAAAATATTCATAAATAAATTTCTTTCACCGAAAGCTCCATTTGTTTCCTTTAAACAAAAGAATAAGGCGCCTTCAAATGTTAAGATTACACACACACACAGAGCTAGAAGCACCAGTTGCAGACTGTCAGGAAAATATAAATTGCTAATGGAGTCTGGACTCTAGCGTTGCTGGGAGAATCCTGTCCCCTCATAACTATTCAGGAACAAAAGGGCACACGATAAAAGTAAAACACACCACAGACTGAAAAGTGATTTGAAATAAAAACTCCTTTGCATTCTAAATAATTAACCGAAAGAACATCATGTCAGACGTTATTTACAAATAGCAGACATTCTGAACAATACCCAGGCTTTGTGACAGGATCTAAACTAGCAATGTTAGCTGTGAAAAATGCCCTCAAAGCAAGAAGAGAAAATAGTCCCCAGCTGAGGACGCTCGGTGTTTCCCAGGTGGTACAACACAGCAATTTTTGCTACTTTAAATTATCCCCTGAAGTTTTCACCTGTCCTCAATTTGAAAAGGGAGAGGCAGACTCACATGCACATTCTTTGTCTTCTTTGAGGTGATAAATTTGCTTGTACTTAAAAAAAATTCAAGTGCAATTTTCTTTGGGATACAAAAGACAGCATCTCATTGTTCTTTGAGTTACATGCATATTAGCTAGCAGGGCAAGAGACGCCTGGGGAAACTGCTAACACCTTTAAGAATACCCGGGTTCTGATTGTTAGGTCTTGAGACGTGCTCCAATCTTGAGACGTCCTCCAATCTTGAGAGATGACCACAGTTGGGTAGAGCAGATGAAAATGTCCTGAGTCCTAAAACTAGACACAGTGTGTGGCTCAGGCAGAAGGGATATGGATGCTCTTCCCGCCAATGAGAGAATGAACTGTTGGTGTTGTGCTTAACTATTGTGTTTAACTGTCCAGCAGCTAAGCATCTTTACAGTTTGACAATTATGTCAAGAATGGTCATAGGCAGAGCCCCGCCTAGCACTATAAATACCAGAGGGCAGATGCTTCCCCTGCCCCCACTCCCACACAGGTGGGGGCGCCAGAGCATGGATGTGTGACTTCTGCAGAGATGATAACATGCCTCCTCAGGAACTTTATCTCTCGGAAGTGAGGCAAAGGCATTGGCCAGTTAGACCTACCCACCACAACTGAAATTTAGGTTTGAAATTTCAGTGGCATGATTTTGAGTGGCCAGGCTTGGCAAAACCAGATACTCAGTTGTAAATATTCAAGTACAATAGTACCCTCCACAGCATCCTCATCAGGCCATTCCTAAAGCAAAATCTTGGATGTGCATTTACTCCCTTGATTCACATCTCTCGTCTACCTATCCCGTGTCCTTCCAATGCATTTCTTTGCTGCTTAAATTAAGCAGTCAGGTCTATTCAGTTAAGCCCATTGGAGAACTGAGAAAGATTTATGTGTGGAGATCTAAGAAGGCTGCTTCAGCCCTGGGCTGGTGTGGCTCAGTAGATTGAGCTCCAGCCTGCAAACCAAAGGGTCACCAGTTCAGGCACATGCCTGAGTTGTGTGCCAAGTTCCCAGTTGCGGGCACAAGAGGCAAGGACACATTGATGATTCTCTCCTACTCTTTTTCCCTCCCTTCCCCTCTCTCTAAAAATAAATAAACAAAAACTTTTCTTAAAAAGGCAGCTTCAGGGAAGTTGGTCACAGGCAAAAGGAATCAAAGCCTAAGAGCTTAGAGTGAATGGTAAGAATAAGGCAGAGGCTCAGCAATAAAGGATGCAGAGTAATAGATAATTATCAAGATGGAGACTCTGGCAGAGAAGCCGGGACCCAGCTCCAACAGCTGTGAGAGTCAGGGTTTTGGTCTCAAGAATAACAAAGACATGAGGACCAAGGTATGAGATCAAAACCAAACCAGCAGGATTCTGCATAATAAGTACAAAAAAAAATACTGATCGTTATGTGACCTTGGACAAGTCAAGCAACCTCCCAATTCCTCCATTTCTTAATATCTGTCAATAATGTTACTACCATATGCATTAATTCAGAAAACAAGGGACATCATACACATGAAAACACACAGTTCCCTGGAAGAACAAACACACATCTTCCCAGATAGGTAAGACTGTATTACTATTTAATTAATAAATATGAATTTAATAAAGACATCTAAACCAAAAACCGCACACCCAGTCAGCCCCATCATACAAACAGGAAGCTTAAATGAAATGTTAGATATGATATGAAGACTGAAAAAATATTTTCTAAATACCAGAGAGAACGGCACTGTGGTAGGATTTGTTCACTTACTATGGAGCTTTGTTCATTCACTAGAGAGACCGTAAAACACCACATGAGGAAACTAAGAACCAAGCTAAAACCACGAAATGTCTAAAAGGCAGAACGCATCTAGCATTCAAGTGACTATGCATTGACATGAAGTATAATTGGAAAATAATAATCGGTAACGCTTGTATGGGATGGCCAGGTACTATTTTTAGTACTAATTTAAATCTTATAACTCATTTAATCTTTACAAGTACACTATGTGGTGGAACTAGTGTTGCACCATTTTGAAAACAAGAAAAATGAGTCACAGAGGTTAAACTAATTGTCCGAGGCCATAAAGCTAGAGAAGGGTCACCAGTAGAATTTGCACTGCAGCAATCTCTGGCTCCAAAGTTGATCTTCTAAATTACTGCCGCGTATTGCTTCCCAAAGAAGAAAAAATGTTATTGAACAACAAGGATGTCAGAAACATGAATTCAGAATTCAACAACCAACATATATAATCAGTTTAAGATTGTGGTTTTCATTTGAGGTAGAAACAATTTGCTTTCTCATGTCTCAGCAAGAACTGTTATGCAAAGAGGTATAAAGAAAAGTACATGTACTCTGTCAATCTTCAATGTGTGATTCTCAAAAATGCACCGAAGCTGATGATAAACATTTCAATCATTCAACAAATATCAAACACTTGCTATCATATACAATGCTTGCTGTAATATGCTTGCATAATTTTTCATTACAAATAAATACACCTAACACTACATGTTCTATTTATGTGAGGATGAAATGAAATCCTATAGAGATATTTAGATTGAATGAGTCAGCAAGGACAAGCATAATACCAAAGACAAATACTTAAAGAGAGGCTGGGAATTTTTATTTAATTCAGCGTGTATCAATAACTACCCCCAAAGATTTTTACCCCAGCTTCTCAGCATTATCCTAAGTGGTTTCGATGCCCCTGTGGATGACCCACTAACCATTGTAATTTCCACATTTCTGTTCTCTTCCAATCCACTCATCTTCACCTCCTTTCCGGGTCAGTGTCTTCTTCACATAACCACCTCCTGGGTACTGCCATGACCTCGAAGTGATCCGTATCAGGAGTCTTAAACTCGAATACCCTGGCTTCTGACCACAAACTCCCTCCTCCCAGGTCCCCTACTTCCCTTCTCCTACTACCCATGCTCTCCAAACTATGGACCCTAGTCCCATCCTTTTTTTGACCATTCAGCCTAGAAAAGCTCTACAGTCCATCACTCGAACTCCTGTCTCTCCACAGGCCACACTTCCACGGCCCCGGGCAAGTCTCAGTTCTACATTCAGCCTTCCCTACCTTGACACAAGCAATTGAGCACTGCCGGAGAAAGGTCATTTCCTGAGAAAGACTATCTTTGCTGGAAATTTACACTATTCGTTTCCATCAGGATCTCCAATACTTCAAATTAAACTGTTTTTTGATAATTCCTTCTAGGAAGCTCCCTTTCCTGGATCTTCAGCCACATTCTCACTCTCCTCAAATCTTCACCCTCCTTGATTCTCAGCAGATGTCCTCAGTTCCAATGGGCCCCATGTGTAAGTGGCCAGTAGCAGTAACCTCTCACAGTCTCCTGCCCTCTGTTCAACTACGAACTTCCATCTCTTTGACATACCCATAATTCCTCCTTCCATATTGATTCTCAGGGTAAAGAAGCCCTGTTGACTGGAGACTGCATTTTCTATGTGGATTGATAGGTCTGTGCTATTCACACCTGGCCTCCAGATTGTTACTGACACCTTGTCTTCAACTAAGGCCTGCTGAGTCTCTCCCTATCCGCTCACTCTCAGCCTCTCCTACCCATCCTCCATATGGCTCTCTTGCTACCATTCATTCTCTTATTTCCTTCCACTCAAGCTCCTTGAAAAACCAATTTACATTTGTTGTCTTCACTTGCTAATCACCCATTCACCCTTTAACATACAGTCCTTTGACTACTGCCTCCTGCCCCCAGCACTTCCCTCTCAAGGGTCACCATTCACACCTAAATGCTAACCCAAGGGACAGTTTACAACAAGGTTACTTGGCCTTCCAGTTCCCTGTTCCCTTCTCCTTGAAACATGAGTCTCCTTTAATTCAAGGACAACACTTCCCTGGCGTTTCCCCCACCTCTCACCTACTTATCAGTGTCTTTGGCTATATTCCCCTCCTCCGTAAATTCCTGAAGTGTTGACAGTCCTGGGTTCTGTTCTGTGTTCCTTACAAAGTTAAGTTCATATATTTCTCCATTTTTAAATGTGGTTCTTATTTTGACAAAATGCAAACACACTTCTCCATGCCCAGTGCTTTAGAGGTCCAGACACCCCATTTACCCAACCTCTACTTAGTTCCATGAGTTTCTAAAACTACCTTTACCCAACCTGTCCCAATTCAACAAATGATCTCCATCAATCCCATCATCAAACTTTCCTTTTTCTAGATACCTATCTGGATTGTAGCACCATCACCCACCTAGCACCGAGTCAGACCCGAATGTCATTCTCTGCTGATTTTTTGCTCATACACTCCCAAACCCCAAGAATTTCTAGGAACTGCGACCTCTACCTTGGGCAAAATCCAAGCTATCTTTCTTCATGGCCTTAATTCAGGCCACTGTCTCTTACCTGAATAATGCAAGAGCCTTTCCTGCGAGTGTCGTGCCCCTAACCTCACCCACAAAACTCCAGTAGCCCAGTTGCTTACAACCCAGTCCTGTAAGTACCACACCAAGGGATACAAGCTTATGACATGGCCTGTGTTAACTTTCATCAGCATTTCCTCTAACTTCCCTCTTTCACATTTTATGCACTAACAACCGAAGTCCACTCATTCCCCATACCTATTTCTTAAAAGCCTCCATTTCAAATTCTATCTCCGCTGCTTAGATCACTGTCTTACCAGTCCCACGACTGCCTGGTCCATTTCATGTCATCCTACAAAACTCTCCCTCCAGGAAGGTTGTATATTATCCTCCCTCCAGGAAGCCTTCCCTCAGTTCCTTCTCTCTCCCTACATTAATCTCTCTCTCCTCCTGACTACTTAAGAAACTTGGATATTTTTATGTGTTTTTATGTGTTTTGCCTGACCACCCTGACAGAGAATCCACATTTTTACTCATGCCTTACTCACTGCACATGTGTTTCTTAAAGGAAGAAACCGTGGCTTATCCAACCTCTGGTTCCTCAGAACTTAGCACAGTCTCGTGGACAATAATCACTCGATAAATGTTTGATGGGTTGTGCTGAACTGTATTTCACAGTTCAGTTTTGCTTCTCAGAGATGGCTGCAATGATACATTTCTCTTGCTATGTCAGGTCCTGGACCAATCATCTTTCAACCCATATTCAATGTCACCATTCCCAGGGTGACAAAATATTCCCTGAGATGCATGCATTTGGTTTTGATCATCAAAGATTTCAGCAGATCTAGAAATAGCATCTTGAAAATAATCCATCTCCCATCTCCCCCAGTAAAGAGGGGTAGAAGCTCATTAAACGATCTTTTAAAAAGATTAACATTTTACCCACAACAGGTCTCAGCTCCATGAAAACCTTTCAGTGCAGAGCCATATGGTTTATTATTCAGGCACTCTAACCCCAATTTCACAGCCCTTTCCATCTTGTCCAGAAGTCAAGAAAGCTTTCTGTCTTCTGATGGGAAGACAGAAAGCACCACAAGCGGTGTTACACATGAACTCTTTCCTGCTGCCCAAAGCATGGTTCTCCATCCTAGCAAAAAGCTGTTATAAACCAATGTCTGCTTCCAGGCATTGCAAGCAGGATTTCTATGGGGTAAGAACTCTTTCTCAACTGCTAAAGAGACCTAGCACGGTGTGGTAGGAAGAGTACAAGCTTTGCAGTCATATACTCCTGGATCCACCGCTTATTAGTGGTATCACCCTGGGAAACTGACATTAATCTCTGAGCCCCAATCAGTCTCACTGGTAAAAGGAAAGGTAAAATAATCTAAATTATCAGTTTATAATATTTATATATAGCTAGGATAAATAAGGTGATATGGTACAGTAAACTGTCTAGCAGAGTATCAGAGTATCTAGGCACCAAATAAGCGTTATTTCCTTTCTTTTCCCTCACTTCTACTTCCCAAAAGCCCCATTGACAATGAACTACAAGAGGGAAGACAGTGTCTGTCTTGTCCACTGCTGTATCCCCCATGCCTAGTAGAGTATTGGGTACATAGCAAGTACTCAGTAATATTTATTTAATGAAATGGATCCTCTGACATTGTTCAGAGAATTTCAGAATTCTCTGACATTTTCAGAAGAAGTCTCTTCTTCACCCAATTCCACCAAAACACATACATTAGGTTATTCCCAGACACACTGGTGTGCACTCTCTCTTTCTATCCCCCAATAACATACACATGCACTCACGCATGCGCACATGCACCCAGATTAACTCCTACATAAAACTCCAAACCCGGCCTCTGATTTGTGAGAGCCGGTCTGTCGACCTCAGACAGGCTTAATAAATGGCCCATCTGGTGAAATCAAAAACATCTATTTAACACACGATCAACTTTATGACTTATAAAATACCTGATAAAAACACAATTGTATTTTAAATGCCTAGACTAAAATCCATCTTCTCTAAGGAGGTTAAGGGGATCATAAAAAATCCCAACCATCTAGGTGCCATCCGCATAACCAGAAAAAAGGCAGCTCATGAATTTCAAACAAAAAATAATGCAGAAAGGTCAGCCTAGGTTGCCACGTGGAGACATCAATGGAGATTACAGAAAACACTTCTCAACTGAGAGCATACTTTTCTATGAGACAGTCCATGTAAATACAGAAAGGGAGGAAAGCTGTTGAGGCCAAACCACTGAAATCACTCAGGATATAATTCGGTAAAAGCTTGTGGGAATAGACAGCTTAAAAAAAAAAGAATACAAAGATATAAATTACCTTGTGCCTGAAATATTTCATTCTCATGCACTCTCAAAAGGGAAAAAATCTAATTTCTTCTTTGCATATTTTTGTTTAATTGTAAAGAAACTCATTTGAGGGCATTCTAGTTTTAAGGCCCATCTCTACAATTGTCAATTGCACAGAGGGAAGTTGAGTGGGAGGCTCCGGGAGGTGAAAATGCTAATAACCTGGCAGCTCAGTCTGCAGTGTCCTCAGGGCTCAGCAAGGTCGTTATTCTTATTACAGGCCCCAGCTCCGCCCTTTCCTTCCTCCAGCTCCCACCGTGCTCAGGACCTTCCTGACAAGAGAACAAGTGCAGACTGAACTTCTCAAAATTATATTTTGAAACGATGTCTCTTGGCCCAGACCGCAGTCGCCCTTGCTGGCTGCACATTTAGTACGCTCTTCGTTTTGAGCAGCGGAGCTGGAACTTTAATCAATGTCAAGCAAAAACATACCACCTGTCAAATGGCTACACTGGGAAAAGCGGGCAGAGATGAGGGGAGGCGAGGGGCGAACTGGGATCAGGAAACAGATTAAAAGTATAAATTCTCTCAGTCACGCTGATGGCACCACTGCTGGACACCATGTGTTTTTTGCAGACAAAAAGCTACCACCCATGGCCACCCCCGCCTTTGTTTGCTGGAAAACATATAAAATTGTGACCAGAAACAATCGGTGTCAAACAAGATTTGCCCAGGTCCTTCAGGAGTGGTCTAAACATTCTGATCTTCCAAGCCCAGGAAATCAAGCACCTCCCCTTCAAGGGGCACTGGGGTCCGAAGCCACTTCAACACTGTCAGCCACTATGACAGGCAAGATCGGGGAGAGGCAACAGTCCTCTGTTTATCTGGAAGAAAGGAGTCAGGCCTAGTGGACGGAGGAAGATGCTTCAGTCAGCTGACACGGAGAGCTATACGGACCTCCCTTTGTGCACCAGTTTAACTTGGCGTGGGTTTTTGAGGACACTAACTCATTCGATTTTTGTCAAAACACTGTTAGTAATAGCTGTTCCCATTTAATTGGTACAGAAAGTACCAATTAAGCAAGTTTGCTTAAGGTTTAAAAAAAAGCAAACTCATCAAGATTTTGTCACTATCATAAAACTTTTATTGAGGGTTTACTCTGTGCCAGGCACTGTGCTAAAAAATTTTTTATGTATCACTTCATTTAATCCTAGAAGCAAGCATATGAGGTGGAGATATTATTGGCATTCCAAATTTTAGATGTGGAAATCAGGGTTGAGAGAGGTAAAGAAATATAACCAAGGTCATTAACCATGACAGATGGCTGAAGGAGTCTGCAAGATCCACTTGAAATTCACACACCCTATGCACCACCAACACAGCATGCACACAGAAACACACACATATCGTTCACACCACACACGAGACACACACCACATGGGCCGAAGAACTCTGCATCGCACTCATACCAAACAGATACACACACCTCCACACCATACCAGAGGGGACCCGGAAAACCCAGAACTATCCTCTGGAGGGCAGGCCCCTTGTAGCACAGGCTTCCCCGCTACCAGGTGGGCGCTGTTCTGGGCACCCATCTGCATCAGCGTACAAGCTGGCTTTGTGAGAGGTAATGTTCAGCTTCAGTGAATTTTTCTGAACACTCTTTCAACAAGTGTGCACGTTTCATGACGGGTGATTCACAAGTGCACCTTCCCACGCTGCGCTGAGTGCTCAGCAGTTTTTGACCAAAAAGGGCATGACCCCTGTGCCCAACACTCCCTATGCACCCAGTTTCACCCCAAGTGGCTTTTTCTTGTTTCCCTGGATGGAAAAAAAGTCCTCAAAGGGAAACAGCTCACTGATGTGGAAGAGGTGAAACAAAAAAATGGCAGAAGCACTAAAAGGCATCAAAATCGATGAGTCCAAAAACCATTCTGAGCAGCGGAAAAACATCCTGATAAATGTACTGCATCAAGTGTAGTGTACTTTGAAGGTAACTTAAGTTTAAACATGTAAGAATAAATACAGTTTTTTAAAAATAAATTCTGGGGTTTTGGGGGCCCCCCATGCATTTGTTGCACACATATTACACATATCAACACATATCACATACATACCAGATACACCGCACACATCACATGCACCATGCACATGCACCACACACATCACATGATGGTGTACATGCCCCACAACACAAACCATACACACATCTTCCACAACACACACACGCACTCCACACAGAGCCTACAAATGCATCATGTGTGCACATATGCCACATACATACTATCGCAGCACACATCTTATACATGCACTACATGCATGTCCTTGCACTACACACATACATGTGTGTGCATGCACACACACCACACACACACACCATATACACATATCACATGCCTATTTGCAGGTTACTACCAGAAGCCCCTGGGATGCCACCTCCACTCTACTCTCTGAGGAGCAGGTCTTTGTAACTTGGTGAAGGACCACAGTTCTCAAGTCAAAGACAAGGCAAACTGTCTTAGGAAAAAGAAACAAAGAAACAAAGTAACAATGTATATCCTGTTAGATAGGGGGTACACAGCCTGGCTGCATGGCCAGACCACAGGGCATCCCATCTGGGTGCTTTGAGAAAAATACCGAAGTCTAGGTCTCACTCTAGACTGATTAAAACTGAAATCTTTGGGTGGGGGATGGGGTGCTTGGTCTCATCTTAAAAAGTGCCCATCCAGATGCTTCAAATGTGCAGCCAAGGTTGACAACAAGGCTTCTGCTCTTTCAGGTCCATCTGGATCTGTGTCCCACTGTTCAGGCCAGAGGTGAGGCCCAGCACCGATCTGCATGGCAAAGACAATAGCCAGAGCTTACGCACCCCTGCTGCCACCATGCCACCAGTCCCTCACACCCTCTGCTGCCTCCTCAGCAGTGGAGATCACCGAGAATGCGGCTGGGGGGACAGTCTGAGTGGCCGCCTTCCAGCTCGCCCACAGCCCTAAAACTGAGCCACACCAGGATGCGGTTGCAGTCACCAGGCCAGAGCCTGAGGTCCCTCTGCTGCTATCCCAGCCTAGGAAACCCCTTCCTTGGCTGCATTTTTGGTAAGTGATGCTTGACAACTGAGAGTGTGCGGACCCATCTCTGCTGACACCAACTTTCCTGCTCTAGTTCAAAGGAGCTTCTAAAGCATCTGCCCAACCTGAGCATCTACCCCGGGGTCTCACCATGCCCCAGTGAAAGGCATCCCCACTGCCAGGGGATCTTTGCAACTGTTCTTCTGTCTTCCTGAAATATTCTCCTCCCAGGTCTCTACATGGCTGCTTCCTTCCAATTCTTCAGTTCAAAACTACCTCCTTGGAGAAGCCTTCCCTGATCAGCCAATCTCATATGGCCCTGCCTTCAAACCTAGTCACTTGCTAGCTGTAGCCCATTTTGTTTTCTTCAGAGCATGTATCACATATACCAGCATGTAGCTGGTATTTTTGAACTAGTCACTGTCATTATTCCTATCTGAAACTGTCATTTGTGCATTAAGGAAACCTGTTTACGTGTCTCCTCTCCTAGAACACAAACTACGCAGGAATAGGAATTCTGTGCATCTTGTCCACATCTGTGTGCCCACAGACAGCACCTACCACATAGTAGGTACTCAATAAATATTTGACTAAGTGAAAAAAAAAGAGTAAATGAAGAGTAGCACTTTAGGTTTTAAACTTACAAGCTATCGTGGGAAGGAATGCCTCTAATACTAAGCTGTCCACTTAAAATCTCTCAGCAGTCAGGCCACAGACATAGCAGAGTTAAACTCGGGCTGGTGCAATGACAAAGCCAGTGCTCTTAACCAGTGTCATGCACAGTCCCCCTTCCCAAGGAGAACCTAAGTCACAGAGCAGAATGGCCACAAAAGTCTCATGATTTTCCCTGATGCTCTTTTCTGTGTGCTGTGACCCGTGCTAGAAAGTGGGGGCATGGAAAAGAACTCGCAAAATCCAACAGATAAACCCAATATCATTGAGTCTTCATTTCTCTACACGCAAGATTTATGTTTGAGGATTGCAATGTGGTCCCTCCGCTAATGTAATATAATGAGTTATGTCATCGTAGGGTTTTATCAGACACACAAATTTTAAAATGGGAAACTCTCTGTTCACATTCAGAGACTCACAAGGCTCCTATTTTGGCCATTTCTCTGCAGAAAGAAAATACCTCCAGTGAAACTCACCCTGGTCCCCAATCCAATTTGCTGGCTCCTTACAGATGAATCAGTGTGAAAGGTGTGCAGGGGGTTGTTCCCTCTAATTAACTTTCAGTGGGTGAAAAGTACACTAATAGCCCACAGGGAGAAGTTCAGCCCACACTGTTCATCAGCAGCTTAAGGAACTGATTGAAGTAAGGCTCGTAAACACTCCGTAAGTGAAATCCACCAAGAGCGCAGTCTGTCTGCCTGCAGAGGTAAAGCAGTCAGAGTGTGACCCTTTCCTTCCACGAAACTATCACCTGAAGGAAAATGTGCTCTACCTGCTAAAACCCTGCTATTCCCATTTTTGCAGTTTCTTCTGCCTGAAATGTCATTCTCTCTCAACCTCTCTCTCTCTCTCTCTATTAAAATCTTATCCTCTGTGAGCCCCAGGTGAGGCTGTGCAACCTTTGAGAAGCCGTCTTTGTCCGCATTATGCACAACCACGAGCAATTATTGAATGCCCCTTCATTCTACAGTGGGTTTTGATCAAGGGTGGTGTGGAATGCTTTTCTGAGTGGTTTGTGTGTTCATATCCCTTTACAACAATATTTTGAGTTCCCTGGTATCAGACAATGGCAAGCCCATTCTGCATTCCCGTTTTCCAGTGTCATGAAAACTTAAGACACTTCTCCAACAGTACCAGGAATGTGGGCACAGCCGGCATGCTTGAGGAGGCCCCACCAGGGACAAATCAAATAAATCTTTGTCAGCACAGGCCTCGGCTTGAAGACCCCTACTTGTACAGCTTAATTCTCCACTAGGATTTGCCCGCTAATGTCACACTCACGCACAGCAACTATCTAAGGGATCAGGGACACAGGAAGGGTAGCTGACACAAAGGCATTTGCCACCAATGCTGATGCACGTGTGGCCACTGAGGGTTCCGACTCAGGAAGTCTGGGCCCCAGCTTGCACCTGAGAAGCAGAGGTGAGATGGTCCCAGATGTTCCCTACCCTGGAACTCCCAGATCAGAGTATGTTCCAAGGACTGTTATCCATAAAATGCTCCAAGGAAACAGATTTGGGGAATGCTATACAGCTCCCACAGAGAGATTCAATATGCCCTTAGGTAGAAAAGGCTCTGAGAAATCTTTCAGTAAATAAATCTATTTCATTTCATTCAACTCAGCATTTCCCACATTCATTTAAGCATGGGAAACATTTTTTTTTTCAAGTATCAGCTACTAAAGTCCCACAGAACTGCAGTGGCTCTAACTAAAAATATTCCAAGCGAATCCCTTTGGTACCATTTTTAGAAGCATTGGGAACTGCACTCCCATGAAGCAGGAAATGATGCTTTTCTAGATGATTAAGAGTGCTGTATTTTCTTCCTTATCATCTTTCTTTACTATTTGGTGTGGGTACCAGAGAGTGTCTATTTCCATCCATCCACCTCACTCCCCCACCTGTTCGCATCCTTCTCTGCCCTGCATGGGGTCACCCTGGATGTTCTCTGCTGCCTGGCTGTCAGCTGGAGAACAGGCGAGGGAGACAGGGAAATTCTTCCCAGTTCCTCCCCTTACTGGTGCCACTTCCTCTGTCTGTGCCTTCAGCCTCCAGGGCGACAGCTCCTCCAGGGCAGCCCCAGCTCCACCGTTCTGGCTGACTCCTGCCCTGGCACCATCGTTCCCTCCCCTCATCTCTCAGACCTAAGGACAGCAAGGGCTGCTCACACTGAGCATTTCACCTTGCCCTTTTATACCCTTAACCCCACCCCTGCCTCCACACAGCCCCATTTGGGGATGACTTCTCTTGTTTCTTCTGTCAGTCCCTGACTGATAGAGCAGGGAAGGGAACTGATGTGTGTTCAGTACCTTCTATGTATCAGACACCACACAAGAGAATTTTATCCATATTATGTAATATAATCCTTACGACCTTTGATGATAGGCATTATTACCCCACTTTATAAATGAGGAGAATGAAACTGGAGGGCAATGAAATCATTTGCATTAGCTCCTGCAGCCCAAGAGTGGCAGAAGCAGACTGGGGCGGGGAGCACTCTGTCAATACTTTCTCCAAACTTACTTCATTCCAGGCCCTGGGCTAATCCCCGGAGACGGAGTGGGGAGAGCAGGAACCGAGGCCGACCCCTGATCTTGTAAAAGGAAGTTTCCTCAGCCTTGGAATTTAATGTTGCAAAATAAAAACTGACTCACGTCAAACTCCCGGTACACCTGGCCCACCACCCTGACCCTGACAGTGATCGCACAGAACGTGTCGTAGAGGGTCGGGTCCACCACCAGGGTCAAGGAGGGATGCTGATAGCCATCTTTTTACTGGCTCTGCCCTCCTCAAACTTACCTAAAACACCTGGCCAAGATCAAGTTTCTTTGACTGTTGAACAGTATCTCTCATGTGTCAATAATTGGATAATTAAGGGATAGAAGCACCATTAATCTGTGTACCCAAACATTAATTTTGACATTTCTCTTCTGCATCTGACATCTGATTAGTATTAAGTGTTACCAACCCACATCCTTCTATCTCAGCTGTATGAATTAACTGCTTCACTTTAGCCCACGCTCATTCCATTTCATTTTTAATTTTTTTTTTTATTTTTGGAATCTTTCTCTTTCTAGCTGTGCAATTGTAGCTGTCCCCATTTTCCCCACATTACTCTGCCCCATCCCACCTAACTCACCTCCCACTCAATCCTCGCCCCATCCCGTTGTCTTTGTCCACGGGCCTTTATACATGTCAAATGAGCACAACGGTAACTAGTATTTCTGGAGCCATTTGTATGTGTTAGGCATCTAACCACTTTATGCAGTTTAGCATTGGGACTCTAGATTTGGATTGTCTCGGTTTAAAATCCAATTCCTCCGCTTACTACTTGAACAAATTATTTAAGTTCCTTAAATCTCAGTTTCTCCATTTGTAAAATGGTGATAATAAAAAGACCTTTTCTTAGAATTCTGAAAATTAAATTAGAAATTCCACACTGTCCTTTGTGCCTAGCACATAAAAAAAATAATAATCATACACATATAACTATATAGTATGTCTACATACCTGGCATTTTCCAAGTGCTTTGCATGTATTAACTCATTTAATCATCATAAACACCCTGTATGTTAGGTGGTGGTATTTATTATTATTATTATTATTATTATTATTATTAAACTTTTATGACTACGTAGACAGAATGAAATGATTTGCCCAAAGCTGCATGTGTGGTGGGAGGGCATTCCTAGCAGGTCTGCCTGACCCCAGAGCTGGAGGTGAGGAGCCCTGAGGAGCATTTTAAAGACTTCTCTGCCATGGGAAGCCTGACCTCACCTCTGGGTTTCAGGGCCCATCAGCCTTTCTCTCCCTTGCTGTCCAATGACAGCAGGTTCTGCTACTGAAACCACAGTTCACACTTGGCATTCTGTTCAGGCCCATTCTTCAGTGACTCTCTCTCTCAGCCTTTGAATAAAGTTCAGTTCTCAAAATGGGCATGAGGGCCTTCCACCTGCTGTGGCTGCTACCTTCACTTCCCATCATGCTCCTGAACCAACCACACTAAGAGCAGCAAACTTCTGGGGTGCAGCTATCCACAGCTCCTTGTGTCCAAGAGCTCTCCCCAGGAAATAAGGCCCCAGTGACAGAGTAGGAAGGAAAATCACAGAAGACATAGGACAGTCCTGCCAGCAATACAACCTACATCAACCCTATGTTAATTTTCTAGATAGACAGACAGACAGACAAATTTGAAACCTAAAGCTTCACATGTGTTGTTTGTCAGGGGCTTATTTTCTCAGTCATTTCTCTAATACAAAAACAGATACAGGGATGTGAGCATGAATGCCTATTTCATACATGGCAGATTATTTGACTCGATCACAATGCAATGCTCCTTACCTTACATGTGCAAGAAAAACAGCGGTTTGCCTCTAATTTCCGTGTCACAGGAGCTGATCCCAAGGTGTTTCCTTCATCTTCCAGAGCATCACTCCCTCAGCCCATCACCTGGCCCACCTGAGGTTTCCTGCCAATACTGCTCCGCATGTCGCGCCACTTTGCTTACAGATGCCCCCGTTCCCCTACTCGCACATACTCCCCCGAGGGCTCCTGCATGCGCCACTGTCCTTCCCTTCCTCACCTGCTCTGAGAGGCCGTTTTCAGGTGTGATGTGCACTCTTCCTTTCGATGCAGACTTCATACTTTTCCTTTTCCTGCTTTTTGGGTCTACTCCTTATTTACCTTCCTACCCCCACTTTCTGTCTTTGGCGGCCCCGCAGTCCAGCTCCTTGCTCTCTGTCCTTACATTGGTCTCAACACAAACTTCCTTCACCCAGTCACTGTAGCATTTCTTTTACCTCTCCGAATTTCGCCTTCTGCTCGCTTGTCAAACGCTGACAGATACTTAAGTCTCTTTGAGACTTTATAATGGAGAACCTGTCTACGCACAGAGAGCTCCTTACAAAGAAACCTCACCTAATTGTCAGCTTGAGATTCCCTTCCCTACTACACAATGGTAGGAGTCTGAAGTCCTATGTGAGATTTACATAAATTCCAACAAGTTGGGGCTGAGACACATCATTTGAAAGAATTCATTAAGCCTGTGAATAATTTCACTGTTTGAGGTATGCTATTTTTGTGTCCCATGAAATAAATTTAGGTGTGAAACTCAGCCTTTCCCTTAATTTCTGAGAGAATAAAATAAAAAAGGAAAAACACCCACATGTTTTTTATATGAGTAGATTATTTACTTTTGAAGAGGAGGGCCTTACATCCCCTCTCTGCAAACTTAACGTAATGAACACACGATATCCTTGTTCTTAGAAGTCCTTGGGCCAGCTCCACCGTCGAGGATTTTTGCCAGCTGTTTCCTGAACTTCACATCACGTCATTGGCTCTTCTCTCCCTCCCTTCGCCTCCTCTATCAGCTTCAAATTCCTGCTTATTTCTGTGGCTGGGCATTCTAACTATCCTTTCCATTCCCTCAACTGCAACCACTGAGTTTACCAAATTATTTTCCTAAGCTAAGATTCCTAAGAGAAATTCTCTCGTTAGCTATTAGGATAATAAAAATTTTGCTCTGCTACACAAAACTTATCCAAACTTGTCCTTGAATTCTACTGAATTAGAATTTGATTCTTATGCTGAATGGCTGAACACAGACTCAAGAAGGCAACTGGTAATGACACCAGGAGGGAGTCTGGCCCAGAGATACATACACACAACCGTTCTAAAAACCCTGACCCAGACCTTCGTCTTCTCCCACTCAGGCTGCCCTTTTGAGAACATCTGTTCAGTGGTATATATTTCAACCTCATTTCACTTACATGTAAGTCAGGACCCAAAAGGAGCCACATTCAGCTCCCGGGTGCCCAGGAAAGTTTTTAGTTCATGCTCTGCTGCACACCTTTTGCATAGGGCCTTAGGATCAGGGTTAGCAATGGAAAAAGAGTGACTTAACTATCAGGGGTTAATCACTGCTGTTTATTTCTCTCTCCTAGAAAACAATTCAGAAGGCAGGTGGTCTAAGTATGATGTGTTGGCTCCATGGTCAGCAGGATCCCAGCCACTTCACTCTACACTACTGCAGGTGAGAAGGAGGAGGCAAGAAGGAAAAGCTGAGGAAACTGACTCCAGGCTGAACTTCCAGGAACAAGTTCTCAAACCACATCCCAGAGTTGAGAAGCCAAGGTGGACGCTGTCCCTGTCACAATCAGGAGGCTGCCACCATTCCAGAACCACCCCAAGTCTGCCCTGATCAGGAAGTTGTCGAATCGGAAAGGCTCCAGAAAACGCAAGAGGCTGACTCTAAACATCTGCTATGATTTACACCAGCAGAATGGAAGTCTCCATCACTCCCTTTCTTCCTGCACACCTAAGTTCCTGGTCCAAGCTGCCAGGGATTCATCCACTTGGCAGACCCTACATCATAAGTGATCAAACCTGGGACCCGAAGAGCAAGGGGCTTTGGAATGCAGATTCCAGCCTTCAGGCCTTCATGGAATTGGAAGGCCTGCCTGCAGGGGTCGGAACGGGTGCTGAGTGAGAGATCCACTGTTCACCACCCCAGGATGATGTCCTGTATATTCCATTACCACCAGGTGCATTTTTCCTGAAAGAAAAGGAAAGGCTCATCCTAACAGAGGATCTGCTGACCTGCAGGTATACCTGGCTGACAGCATCTGGTGGGAATGGAAAAGAAAGACAAGTCTGGAATGTGGTTTCAGAAGATCTGACCTTTGAGTCATGGCTCTATTCAGAGGTGATTGGAGAGACATAGAAAGGAAAAGGAGACAAAAGAAGACAGGAAACGGTGTGCCCGCCATTTCACTCTGCTTTGTTAGGTGCTTGGAGCGTGCCCCCTGCTCGGAGCTACTGTTCTGTTTCCTTAATCATCTCTCTTATCATTCCTCCATGGATTTATAAGGCTCAAACACGACTATCCATTTATCTTCGAAGATTTCTTATTCAAAATTCACTGAAGCATAATTTATCTTTATATATCTATGTGGTAGGGAGGGACTGGTTTTTACTATCCCAGACACAGAGAGGTTAACTGGCTCATCCAAGGTCACCCAATGAGGCAGAAGGATTAAACACTGCTAGCAATGTCAACTCAATGGCATGTCCTTCCCAAAGAAACCCTTCAGCTCTAAATGCTTAGGGAAAACCACAGAGCTGAGGCATGGGACGGGGACAGCTAGCTTCACGTGATGTCCTGAAGGAACAGTTAACTAAATGTCAAGGATTAAAAGCTTTCCAATGAGATCCTTTTAAAAAAAAATGTATTTCAGTTGAGCTTTGAGATTTCAACTTCGATTCTCAAGATCAGTTAGTTTAATCAAGATTTTTCTCTGCAAATACATTTTGTGTGTATCCAATGAGCAAGTGGGGGGCACCGGTGGGAAAAAACTGAGTCCCCAATTTCTTAAAATGATAAAATCAACCATTTTTCATCTTTGAAAACTACATTTCCCAAAACACTTACTTTCTTGCTCTCTTGGGTCACAGGAGCTACTCGGTGGGGCCTATCAAAATACCTGTTCATGTACTTCCCCAAGGTCAACAACAAATCACCTGTGTAACCTGGGAATAAACTAAGTTCTTTGGGCCTCAGCTTTTCATTCATAAAATGAGAACGATAGCTTTATGGCCACTCACCTTCCCTGTCATGTAAGCATCTCCAATTCACTACCTACATAACTGGTTTCACTCGAGAGCTGGCACGTATTACAAAAGGGAATCTAAACAGTTGAAATTCTCCTTTCTCTTTGTTTATAATATGACCTAAACAAGAAATATATAAATGGTTAAAGTTTACCATGCAAGAGCTTTATGAGCTGAAGCAAATGCCTCAGGGTTAATTAACCAGACTTGCAGTGGCTAAATGCCAAGGCAGGCGATGGTCAGAAGAGGTCATCATAACACCCTCCCCCAAGGCTTCTGTGCATTGAATTAACGACAATAAAAGCCATTCTAATAGCGGTTATGTCACTCCAATGAGCCCAAGAGTTCCAATGTTCTACAAGTATGGCCTTATTACACCCGCACACCCATGTTCCCATTCCACAGCACAAAGCACATCAGTCTCATTCCATACTGAATCCCTTCAGAGGACCTTAGGCTTTGTGAAACAAGTGATCTTGTCTGTTTTAGAGGGCTTTGTGGTTTTCTCTTGATTCATTTGTTTTCCTTTCTATAATTACCTTGATCTTCATCACCCCCGCCCATGTAGATGAACATGCACAAAATTCTGGCACTTTGGGAGATGCCAAGTTCAACCCAGGCTCCTGAGATGGAGTAGGTGTCGACCTAATCTCCACAATCACACAAGTCACAGTGTTTGGTTCAGAGGTGGACATGTGAGCTGGGGGCTTCGGGGAAAGAAGCTTCCTAGCACTTCTGACAGGGTTTCCCAGAGGCCATCCTCCCTGTCTCCCCAGATGGGAAAGAGAATGTTGTTATTGGAACCCACTGGAGTCTCGGGGAGTCTTAGCATGAGTTGAAACCATGGAAGTTAGAGCAGAGAGATGGGAAAGTGGGAAAAAATCAAGTCTTGATGACACCCCTGTGTTTCTGTGTCAAACCAGTCCTCAAAACTGCTTGACAACTGAGTGTACCTGTGCATGAGCCAATAATTCCCCTTACTGTTCGTCTACTTACAGTTGGATTTTGTTATTTCCAGTGATTGCACCTACTATAGCACCTACTAGAGCGTGCAGGACACAGAATACTTATTGATTGCCTACAACATGGACAAATATTTATTAAGTACCTACTCTCCACCAGGCACATACGCTAGCCTATGGCACTGAAGGAAAACGACCAAAATCCCTACCCTCGTGGGGCTTATATTCTAGAGGGAGAACCAGACCAAAAAGAAGGTAAATGAATGAAATAGATGACATGGTTGATAGTGATACGTTCCAAGGAGGTAAAATAAAATAGAGAGGGAGGATAGGAAGTGTCAACAGGGCTGAAATTTTAGAAAGGTGGGCAGGGAAGCCTCACTGACATGGAGACTTATGTTAGAGGCTGGACGTAAGCAGGGAACAAGCCAGACACTGGTCTTCAGGGGAAGCGTTTTCAGGCAGAGGGAGCAGCAAGTGCAATGGCCCTGAGGCAGGACAGGCGCAGGGTGAATGGCACCATTTCTGGTCTCACTGGTCCTGCTGGCTCACTTAGGAATCAGCAACTGCGAGACTGTATGAGAAAGCATTAAACTCTGGCTTTATGAACAAAGCCCTCTCCCCTGCTTTAAGACAGCATATTAGGAATGGAGGTAGGAAGAACTTGTTTTGTTCTGATTCTATTTATGTCACTCTGCATTACCTAAAGCAGGGGTGTCAAACTCATTTTCATGGGGGGACCACATCAGCCTCACGGTTGTTTTCAAAGGGCCAAATGTAACTTTAGGACTGTAAAAATGTAACTACTCCTTAACAGTTAAGTGAGAGCTCAGCGCTGCCGCTGGGTAGAAACAAGGTGCCGGGCCAGATAAAACAAGGTGGAGGGCCAGATTCGGCTGGTGGGCCTTGTGTTTGCCACCTGTGACCTAGAGGATATCACTCACTGACCTTCCATTAGAAGCACAAGCCCTGCCCTGCTCAGGTGGCTCAGTTGTTTGGAGCATTGTCCTATATATCAAAAGGTTATGGGTTCAATCCCCAGTCAGGGCACATATGGGAGACAACCCATCAGTGTCTGTCTGTTTCTCTCTCCCTTCCTCTCTCTAAAATCAACAAACATATCCTCAAGTAAGGATTTTAAAAAAGCTCTCAATATTCCCACTTCTGATATTCTTACAAAAGTACTGCAAGGAGGACATTGCATGACAAACTGCATCATCATTAGCTGACTCAACAGAAATGGAGTCCAATATTTCCTTGACTAGAGGGAGCTACGTGCCGGAATCCCTGGTAATCCAAGTGCCCTGACACAAGGTCACACAAAGGGGAGCTCATGTGGATGACCTGCAAAGGGGGAGGGGCCCTCCATCCAGCAGAAACTGTCACACCTTCCTAATTGCAATTCATAACATTCTTGACTTTATTATCTTTTGAATGTGTGGTTGCCTCTCGAATGCCCCCTACTGGGGACCTGGCCAGCAACCCAGGCATGTGCCTTGACCAGGGATCGAACCAGTGACCTTGTGGTTCGCAGGCTGGTGCTCAATCCACTGAGCCACGCCAGCCAGGGCTATTACCCTTTGAATGTGATTTTTAAAGTTGCTAAGCTCTCTGATAAATCATGTCTAGTCACAGCTGGACTTCAAATGTCATGGTTTGACATCTCAAACCCAGCAAGTCCCAGGAAGTATTCACGTCTCATTTTATTTTAAACATTTTTCCAGCAAGGTAGGGAGCAGTTTTTAAGAGAAAATTTCACAACAGGCTCTACACCCAAAACAATATTTAGGTCACAACAAAACTGTGTATTTACTTTTTGTTTTTGCGCCGACATGTCTCTGGGTGATAGATGGCCTCTGCATTTGCCCCAGTGGAGAAAGCATCATCTCTTTGCAAATGCGTAGGCCATTGCCATGAAATGAGCATGTGGCAATAAATACATCATTATGAATGCCATCATATCTAGTAGGTGGGTAATGACAGCACTTTGCATTTAGAATCTTTTCAGTGATTTATAAAGCATTAACTGAGTAATGTCCCTAAAGCCCCAGGGAGGAGAAGGGTGGTTTTATACCAGTTTTGCAGATGGGGAGACTGAGAGAGCAATTATGAGATTTCCTCAAGAGCACTTAAAGGAATGCGAATTAAATGTCATTCATGCAGAGCTTTCAACTCCGAACTTAGTTGCTGAACAATGCCATCAGGTTCGCCCCACCCTCAGATAGTAAAACACCTTCACAAGACAGAGTGCTGAGAATGTGACAGAGCAGTTAAGTGTGAGCTGTATTTCATAGGTCCCTGGGCGGCGGGGGGGGGGAACCTAACATTTCAATTTACATAAAATGAACTGGCGTTCATGGTTTGTGAAAGATGGAGGAAGGAAAATATGTTGCAGAAAACAGCAAATGAAAGGATGGAGTTAGTGCATTGTCCTGACTCTACCCTCCAGCCCTTCCTTCCAGCCTTCGAATAGAAGGTTTCCATCCTCCTCCACAAGGCCAGCCCCTCCATCTGCACCCTGTCTGCACACAAGGATGCAACGCCTTCCTCTCAGGCATCTCCACCCCCTTCCTCCCATGTAGCTCTCAAGTATTCTTTTTTTAAACTGCGATTTTTAATATTTATTTATTTATTCCCTTTTATTGAACTTACTGGGGTGACACCGATTAACAGAATCTTATAGGTTTCCGGTGCACAGTTCTACAACACATCACCTGTACACTCTAGTGTGTTCATAACCCCAGGTCAAGTGTCTCTCAATCGCCATTTAGTCCCCCCTACCCTCCTCCACCGCTCGCCACGCCTCTCCACCCACCCCTGCCCCCTGCAATCACCACACTGGTGTTTAACATGTTTGTTTGTTTTTTTTCTCTGCCATTCCTTGTGTTCCAAACATAATCATTTACGAAAGTTGGGACTGAAATGAG
Organism: Glossophaga mutica; assembly: GCA_039655065.1. Classification (NCBI taxonomy): domain Eukaryota; kingdom Metazoa; phylum Chordata; class Mammalia; order Chiroptera; family Phyllostomidae; genus Glossophaga; species Glossophaga mutica. The sequence goes on from CM077308.1 coordinate 31,663,203, forward strand.
AAAAATATAATTTAGATGTTATTTCCAGTCAAGACAGACTTTTAAAGTATGTTATTTTCAGTGCCTTTATGGAACTTATCTGATAGTAATATTAGTAATATCATGTTCATCTCCATTAAAATCCCTGGTTTCTTTCATTTCTCCTGTAGAAACACCCTATTGCTTTTTCGGTTCCTCTTCCTGGCTATAGGAGTAGCAAACGCATGAGTACAATTTGATGTCAGTCTAATGACCTGTTTCATCACACAAACATTTAAAAATCAAATTTGTGGCCAATATTTAAAAACCATGAGCTTTCAAATAAAATTTTAATTTTCATTGATTCTTTTTAAAAAAATCAGAAGATCTGGCCATGCTGGGAATTTATCTCTTTGTTTTGTCTTGTTTTTTGATGGGGAGGGAAGGTTTTATTTTTATTGAATTTATTGGGATGACACTGGTTAATAAAATTACCTAGGTTTCAGGGGCACAGTTTTACAACACACCATCTGTACATTATATTGTGTGTTCACCACCCAAAATCGAGTCTCCTTCCATCACCATTTATTCCTCCTTTACTTCGTTCTACCTCCCTCCACCACCCTTTGCCTCTTAAAAGTCAGCTTGAGGTGGTCAAATATCTTTCATTTGACTTTGTTGTCCCTTTCAGGTTTCCCAACAATTATTTCTAAGCACTTGAGTGCCAAAATCTTCCAAATTCTGACAATCGTACAACTTTCTGTCAAAACATCTCTTTTTAAATCCTTTATTGGAGAGAAGCAATGATTCCGTTCTTGGAATATTGCCATTGACTCTCTCATCAAATATAATGTCTATATCCTCCAGCGCCCGCACATGATCCTCCGACAGTACTACCAACCACCCACTCCTTCCTCCTTTTATTTCTGTTCTAGAATCTCTTCACCTTAGTGCCAGTGTTAACACTGCTTCTTCCCCCTCCCCTACCCAAGGCCTCTCTATGGGGCTCGCACCGAGAACACGGGCCTTATGCATCTTTCTTCATGTGTGATCTTACGCTTGTGGGCGTACCTGTATCAGGATGACTCGGTGTCTGTCTTGAACGTCTAACTCTCAGGTGTAAGTCAATCAGGATTTCTATCCACCTATAAGTAAATTCACCTTATAAGAAGGGAGGAGACCTCACTGCTTTCTTCACTCCATGCTTCATTCCTATCTCAGAGCAGGGCATATCGTCAGACTGAATCACGTTCCAGGTATCAGCTGGGCCATGTCAACTGTGGGTGGAACTACGCACCTAAAGATTGCCTTCTTCCCTTCATTTCTTTACTGGTGAGCACTGGACATTTTGGTCCATAAAGGAGAGTTGGTTATACAATTTGGACTTGACTAGTGAAGAAAATGTTTCCTTTTAAACTTGTGATTGAATTGCCTGTTGCAGACCATTTCTGTACCATAGCCTTGTACTGGAGAAAATGTACAGTCACCAAAGTATGATGATGGTGGTGATGGTGATGAAGATGATGGTGGTGATGATGGCATTATAAGTAGTAGTAATCTTCATCATTATCATCATTATCATCATCATCATTTTTGAACTTTAATTTGCCACTCATCAATCATATGGTTACATATAATCTAATACCATTTCACTTTGTTAAACCCCACTGACTAGACATGTTTGCATAAATATTCTATTGTCACTACAAATTCAATCCATATTGTTCTACTCCAAAGTGGCTCATTTTTTTCCCAACAATACCATTTCCATTCATGGAAATTCCATCTTTCTAGTCTCACAGAATATAAACACTGAAATATTTTTTATATTTCCCTTTCTTTAATCTTCTCTACCCAACCAGCCAAGGCCAAGTGCTTTACCCAGACTTTAATGAACAAATTTACTGTGCAATCCACAAACTAGTCTCTGACCATCTAGTCCCTCTTCTTCAAAAGCACACTTCCATAAGATCAATCATATGAATGCCTAGATCAAGAGTTTATAACCATTCTTGTCTGATCGACTCTGAGAGCCTCATCTGACCTCTACGTTTCCTCATAACTTTGCAGACATTCTTTATAAGCTGCTCCAAACCACAGGGTCTCTTCCTTCTTTTACTACCTTTTTTACTTGGAGATAGCACTACAGTATACAGCACTGTCTCCAAATTATCGCCCATATAACAGAGTTGTGTGCCCAGTTCTACATTAAGTTCCTTATAGACAGAGGCATCTCTGAACTGGCCAACACCCACTAGCCCTATGCCACCCCAAGCATAGCTGGAAATATGGAAAGTGCTACATAAATGCATACTGATTGACCAGCAGAGTACAACCACTGCTGTGCTCAAGAATGCCCATCCTACCATTGTTATAGATAGATAAACTTTCAATGGTTTCCCATAACATTTAGAATTAAATCTAACCCTGGCTGGAGTGCTTATCTGCAAACTGAAAGGTTGCCAGTTCTTTTCCCAGTCAGGGCACATGCCTGGGTTTTGTGCTAAGTCCCTGGTTGGGGGTGTGTGAGAGGCAACCTATCGATGATATATCTATCACACATCGATATTCCCCCCCTTTTTCTCCCTCTCTTCCTGTCTCTAAAAATAAATAAACTCTTTTTTTTAAAGAATGAAATCTAAAATCATTACTAGGGTCTATATGGCCCTCTATGGCCTGATCTCTCTTTACTGGTCTAACCCTTACCACCTACCTCTCACACAGGGCAGGACAGCCTCCTCGCTGCTCCTCAGACACTAAGCTCAACCCCCTTTTTAGGAACTGACTACTCAGCGCTCCCCTGGACTAGAGTGCCCTCACAGAAAACTCTTTCGCTTTTACTCTCCCCTCACTCAGATTCTGGCTCAGATAGCCCAGAACCTCCCTAAGCCTTCTCCCCCTGTGCCTCATGAAATAACCCTCCTGGTCACGCCCATCATTTCCTAATCCTTTGCCCTTGTTTGTTTTTCTTCCCAGCACTTACACTGAAATAACAAGTTGTATTTTTTTAATCAACTGTCCCCCTGTCTGGAATGTAAATACCATCATGGCAGGAGATTGTTCTGTCTGGTGCCCTGCTGTGCGTCCCACACCCAGACAGCAGATGTTCAAGTGTTTGTTGAACAAACGTTTGATATGCAGATTATAAAGACGTTTCCTGACACCTTACATTCATCAAGCTGACAGCAAGGCACCACTGTTTTTGTTTAAGGTCCTGGGGTAAAAGCCCACTTCCTTTCTAGCCACAGCAGTGGGAAGGGGCTCACTCTTAGAATTTGAAAATAGTTTGCAAGGATCCAGGCACGACAATGAAACACCAAGTGCAGGGACCAGAAACTGAGAAATATTCTCAAAAGGTAAAAGCCAGTGTTTTACATATTTTACTTCCAATTTCCATAACCAAATTAAAGCATATAAAGTAAATGAGGGGAAAGAGGAATATACTATTTACTGAGCAACTACTATGCTTCAGGTATTGTGAGATACGTAGTTATACGTCTTATTTGCTGAATATATGTGTCCCACTTCCACTGCAGATTTTACATGTGTTAGCTCCCTCAAATATTATGGCAGAATAAAAAGTATTGCTATTGTTATCACTCCTATTTTGCAAATAAGGAATCAGGTTCAGATGCATTAAAGTCCTTGCAGCAGGTCACATGAGTTGTGGAGCTAAGATGTAAATTCAGGTCTTTCTGGCTCCAAAGCCAGGGCTCAACTTGGCACCATATGTCCTCTGCCCACGCGGTAAATCCGGTCAGATCAACAATGCCTTCTGAATTGTCTTCATCTGATCTCTGAGAATCTACACTGACCAAACACGTACACACTTTTTTGGTTTCCTTCATGTGTTAACACTCATAGGACCTGTCTACACATTCCCAAGAAGTACAGGATGGGGTTAAAGTAGGTATACAGTTGTTCAGATGGAAAATAACACAATAATTAATAAATAATGACACAGAATAAACTGTGTGTTTCATGCACTCATAACTGTAAACCTAGTTTTGCCCCACCCCGTACAATCACTACCATACCTAAGAAAAGATAAATAACTTTCTTTCCTTCATATCACTCAAGAAGTCTACAAAGAGATACTTTAAAAAAAAAACACTACAAACAGATTGCTTATTTAATCTACATTTTCCAACCCATCAAGCACTTGCTGTTAAATGAGTGGTTATCAGAACTGCCAAAATCAGGGGTTCTTTTTTTCTTTTTTTAAATATATTTTATTGATTATGCTATTATAGTTGTCCCATTTCCCCCTTCATTCCCCTCTACCCTGCATACCCCCTCCCACTCATATTCTCCCCCTTTAGTTCATGTCTATGTGTCATAAGTTCTTTAGCTTCCACATTTCCCACACTATTCTTGCCCTCCCTGTCTATTTTCTACCGACCATCTATGCTACTTATTCTCTGTACCTTTTCACCTTCTCTCCTCCTCCCACTCCCCTGTTGCTAACCCTCCATGCAATCTCCATTTCTGTGGTTCTTTTCCTGTTCTAGCTGTTTGCTTGGTTTGCTTTTGCTTTTGTTTTAGGCGTGGTTGTTAATAACTGTGAGTTTGCTGTCATTTTACTGTTCATATTTTTTACCTTCTCTTTCTTAGAAAAATCCCTTTAACATTTCATGTAATAAGGGCTTGGTGATGATGAACTCCTTTAACTTGACCTTATCTGAGAAGTGCTTTATCTGCCCTTCCATTCTAAATGAAAGCTTTGATGGATAGAGCAATCTTGGATGTAGGTCCTTGCCTTTCATGACTTGGAATACTTCTTTCCAGCCCCTTCTCGCCTGTAAGGTCTCTTTTGAGAAATCAGCTAACATTCTGATGGGATCTCCTTTGTAAGTGATGGCCCCCTTATCTCTTGCTGCTTCTAGGATTCTCTCCTTCATTTTAATCTTGGCTAATGTAATTATGATGTGCCTTGGTGTGTTCCTCCTTGGGTCCAACTTGTTTGGGACTCTCTGAGCTTCCTGGACTTCCTGGAAGTCTATTTCCTTTGCCAGATTGGGGAAGTTCTCCTTTATTATTTGTTCCAATAAGTTTTCCACTTGTTGCTCTTCCTCTTCCCCTTCTGGTACCCCTATAATTCGGACATTGGAACATTTAAAGATGTCCTGGAGGTTCCTAAGCCTCTCCTCATTTTTTTGAATTCTTGTTTCTTCCTTGTTTTCTGTTTGGTTGTTTCTTTCTTCCTTCTGGTCCACTCTATTGATTTGAGTCCCAGTTTTCTTCTCATCACTATTGGTTCCCTGTGCATTTTCCTTCATTTCACTTAGTGTAGCCTTCATTTTTTTCATCTAATTTGTGACCAAATTCAACCAATTCTGTGAGCATCCTGATCACCAGTCCTTTCAACTGTGCATCTGATAGGTTGGCTCTTTCTTCCTCGCTTAGATGTATTTGCACTGGAGCTTTAATCTATTCTTTCGTTTGGGCCATTTTTTTTTTTTTTTTTGTCTTGATGCGCCTGTTACGTATGAGGGGCGGAGCCTTAGGTGTTCACCAGGGTGGGGCAACCCAGTCGCTAGGTTGTAACGCTGTATGTGGGGAGGGGTTTGAGAGGGAACAATGGCACTTGCTCCACTCTCTCTCGGATTTCAGTCCCTTCCGCCGCTTCCCCCAAGCAAATTGGGCTCGTCTGGTGCTGATTCCTGGGTGGGTGCACTTGTGTGCATTCTAAGACTGTCCAACAAACTCTCCTGTGAGGTTGGGAGTCTCTCCCGCTGCCTCAACCCCCAGAAGTGTTTTTAATCATTTGAGGCTTTACTTCCTCGCAGCGGGGCCCTGCATTGTGCATCCGTCCCGCTCCCCAGTTTTGCCTGGTTTATCTGCACGTGAATGTGTGACTGCCCAGTCACCCAGTCACCTTGCGCACCTCACTGGGTCTGCCAGCCATCACTTTTTCCTGCCGCGACCCCTCTCCACCATCTGCCCAACTCTGCCCCTCTTACTGGTCTGGATGAATGTGTCTATTTTAACTCCTTGGTTGTTGGACTTCCATACAGTTGAATTTTCTGTCAGTTCTAATTGTTTTTTTGTTTGTTTGTTTGTTTCTAAATTTTTGTTGTCCTTAGTTTGGTTGTGGGAGGAGGTACAGTATGTCTACCTACACCTCCATCTTGGCCAGAGGTCAAAATCAGGGGTTCTTTGTCAAAAGCAAAGAACACCTTTGGCTAAGAATGCCCCCCATTTCAAGAGCTTGCATGGCCAGGGAAGGCCCCACACCAGCCATGCCTTGATCCCTCCTAGGCCTTCCACTAGGGAAGTCTCTACTCACAGTACCAGTCATAAAATCCCACTTCACAGCTCCAAAGCTACAAGTTCAAAGATGTTTTCTTTGGCTATCCCAGCCTGGAGCGCTGCCTGCCCTCTGACCCTCCTGATCTCTCCTAACACTTACAATCACAGATTTTCAGAGACATGTAAACGAAGGCCTCTACCCTCATTTCGCCAAAGTAGAAAGCAGATAGGTAGGTAAAGCATTCTGTCTGGAGTCATAAAACTAGCAGTAGTCACAGCTGAGACCTGAATGTAGGGGTTCTGATATGTAGCTTCTACTCTTTCCATGACCCTCCATCACCTCTCCTCGCCTCCTCCGCCCGCCCCAGGCCACTCCCTGAGGAATGGCACCCACTTTCCTTACACCACAAGCAGTTGTGTTGCTACTTTGGCTCTGTGGGCACCAGCCTAAACAAAGGGCAGAGTGAATACCAGAGGGGTGACATTTGCCAACAAGTGTTCAAAAGCATTTACAGAACTCAGCATGGAAGAACTTCAAAGGAGAGGCCAGCAGTCCACCCGGAGCCCGTGTCTCCAAGCTCTCCTTCACAGAAATCTCCTGAGGCAGGAAGGAAGGTCCTTTGATCACTTGTTTGATGATTCTAAGTCATAAGTCAATGGTGGTTAATAAAACATCATATGGCCTAAGTCAATATGCAGAAGTTGTATGAAATATTCAGTGAAACAAACACGAGCAAAAGAAGGAGTGTGCTGGTGTGACGTTCACTCATTCTCCTAAAGCAACTGCTAAAAAGCTTTAAATGTAAAACTAAAAGGCGCCTTTAAAATAAAGTTTTACAAATCAAACGAAATTGCAATTGCAATGTTACACATGATTGCAGAGGTGCATGCAGGCAAAAAAAAAAAAAAAAAAAAAAGGAACAAACTAGTGCCTATCTCAGCAGGTGCTGTGGCTAAAGAGAGAAAAGGCCATGATTCTTAGCTTCAGAGAGGTAAAAGTTTAATGGGTCCTCTAAAAGGCTGCTTATAACCTAATATTCTCCTGTTATAGGTGATGAAACCGAGGCCCAAGGAAGTGAAATGACTTACCCAAGGGCATGTAGTCTGTTAGTCTAGATTAAAATAAGTCTCTTTAGGAATCCACATCAAATTCTTTCCTCTCTACTCAATTCCATTTGGCAAACTAATCAATCACTAGCATTCATTGCTAATGTTGACCCAAATTATTTGCTTAATATGTGGACAGTATCATTGTTTCTAAACATGAATCATCCAGACAATTATACCCATAGAAGCCAGCTTCAGACTTTATTTCGTATTAGAGATGACTTCCAGAAGTGAACGAACGGGTCCCAGCGCTGGGTGAGCCGGCACATCCTAGTCGCAGGAGGGAGATTCCAACAGGAGACCTCTTGGCATCCCTGCTCCCCTGCCAGCGTGCACTGGTGCCGGTGCTCAGGGTGGCGCTATGGCCCCTGTCTGCTCGGGTCTCCAGACCATCACTGATGTCATCAGGTGTCCTCAAACGACCCTTTCTCTGAGCACCTGCCGAGTCCACCCATGCCCCCCAGTCTACCTATTACTTGTTGCTGAGCAGGCTACTTAGGGACCATGACAACATGACAGCATTAGTTCTGGGCATTTTGTACACTTAGTCCTCACCTCTCTTCTAGCCACAGAATAAAGCCAGTTGATTACACAGCCCCAAAGGACATGCTGCCCACAAAATGCAAAACACTGACCTGCTTGCGAAAAGCCTGTTGGTGTTTGGGGACTATTCATGTAATGTATTTGTCCTCTGCATTACAAAGTTGGGGCTGTACCATTCTTTTCTTTTCTGAATTATTTATCAACAGCAGGGAAAATGAAAAACCGCAGACATAAAAATAAAAAAGCAAGGCTCTTTTAGCTCCCTGGTTGCTTAGAGATATCTTCTGGCCCTGACTCTGCAGTTGCCACATTTACCCTATAGAATTAAAGTGGAGGCCTTGTTAACCATACTGGGCCATAGGAGCTTAATTCTCTGCATGCTGTGTACACTGTACCCCTTCCTGAACTTTATTCTTCTCCTGAAAGTGGTGCTGTCCTAGTAAGGACTGGGGCCATTAAAGCTGTGCTTTCCATTTAAAGGAAAATATAGTAACACACCGGTTATCCAACGGCTTGACTCCTATCATTGTCAACTCTTAGGGAGACAGCCATGACCCAGACTGTGTGAAAGAAGTCACCGAGGCATATATTGGCCGTGAAACCCATATATTTTATTCCCCCAGAGAATCCCAGAGACACATGGAAGCCCGAGAGGGAAGGACAGAAGGTCACTGACTTAGCAAGCTCTTTATCTAATCCCGAGTCATTTGTTAGCTGGCCTGGCTGCCGTCTCCTTTTCCCACAGCCTGCCACACTGCTTGTTATTCCCGAACTGGCACAGCTTGCTCCCTCACTCCGCGCAGGCCTTTCCTTGTCTGCGCCTTATCAGTGAGACTCTTCCAGACCACCCCCCATAAAATTTCAGCCCTGACGCCCCAGCACGCCCATCTCCCTTCCCTCCCTTCATTTCTCTCCATAGTTCTTCTCTTTCCACATTCTGTATATTTACATTTTTACGGTTGACTACCCTCAGCTAAAACATAAGCTCCACTGACAGCGAAGTTCGGTCTGTTTTATTCACTGATGTATTCCTGACATCTGCAGTAACACCTGGTGCTCAGCTTTCTCAGTCTATATTTGTTTAATGAATGAAAAATAAACAATGAAGAAATAATCACTCCCAGAGCTAGAACATAAGTTGATGCCCAGTATGTGTTAGGGAAGCAAGGAAAACTATGTAAATGTTACTTCTGGAGTTGACTTAGTAACAGGAAGAAAGCTTTCCCTGATTTTTCTCCAATTTTTTTTATTGTGGTAAAACACACATAACATAAAATTTATCATCTTAACCATTGTTAAGTTCAGTGCCATTCATATTGCTGTGAAACTATCACCAGAACTCTTCTCTTCTTGTAAAACTGAAGCAATAATGAAAAAACTAACAGTAACTCTGCTCTACTCAGCTGCGGCAACTACCATTCTATTTTTTGCCTCTAAGAATTTGACTATTCCAGGTATCACACAGACATAGAATCCCACAGTATTTGTCTTGTTGTGACTGGCTTTTGACACTTAGTATAATGTTCTCTGTGGTTCATCCACGTGGTGGCATTTGTCAGAATTTCCTTCCTTTTTAAGGCTGAATGATATTCCACTGTATGTATACACCACATTTATCTGTCACGGGACATTTCAATGCTTCCACATTTTAGCTATTATAAAATAATGCCATTATCAACACGGGTATACAAATATCTCTTCAAGACCCTGCTTTAATTATGAACATACTAGGTCTATTTGGAAAAAGTCCAGCCATTGTTAACATAACGAGAACAACTTGCATGACATTGATGTAACCTGGCAGCCAAGGAGAGTGGACTGGAATGCACATGTGTGAACAATGACAACCTCACTGTACTAGTCAGCGGGGGTGGTAGACACTGTTGAGTGAGCATGCGTACTGTGTGGCCATTGCATTCAAAATGACTGAGCAAGTAGAGCAATGAATCTGCAACAAATTTTTCGTTAAGCTTGAACATTCCTCCATGTAAGCTATTCAGATGATTCAGAAGGCTACAGCTGTGGACAACTGGTGATTGGCACCTTCATCATGACAACATGCCTGCTCAGGCACCACACCTCATGTAGTGTCTTGGCAAAACATCAAATCACCCAGGTGACTCAGGCCCCCTACAGCTCAGGTTTGGTGCCCTGTGACTTCTGGCTTTTCCCAAAACTAAAATCATCTTTGAAAGAGAAGAGATGTCAGACCATCAGTGAGATTCAGGAAAGTGCAACAGGGGCTGATGGCAATTAGGAGAACTGTGTGAGGTCCCCCTGGGCCTACTTTGAAGGAGACTGAGGCATTACTTTCCTAGGTACAATGTTTCTTGCACCTTGTATCTTCTTCAAGAAATGTCTCTATTTTTCATAGCACATGGCTGGATACCTTCTGGGCAGACCTCAGATATCCAGAAGTAAAATCGCTGGGTCATAAGACTTTTAACCTATTTTTAATTTTTTGAGGAAATGCCAAACTGTTTTCCATGCCAGCTGCACCATTTTACACTCCCACCAACAGTTCCAAGGGTTCCAATTCTTCCACATCCTTGCCAACACCTGTTGTTTTCTGTTTTATGGCCTTTTTGACCCTGAATCTCTCATTTAGCTCATTACTCGTCAGTTTGGTCATCGGTAATAATGCACACACATAAATGAATTTAATATAAAAGATAAAGAAAATAAGATTCCAGGAGAAAAGCTAGATTAACAAGCCCAACACTAAAGTCAAGAGGAAATAAGAGATGGGAGAAGAGATGAAGTAAAATAAATCATGTTCAAATACTAGTGCTGTAAATTCAAAATGTCAGTAGCATTGAGAGGTAAGCAAGAGAATATATGTTTGTGCTAGTCTATGACTTGTCAGTTTTGTAAAACCTAAAAATAGAGGGAGGGCACTGCTCTCTGGGCTCCCTCATGGGCTTGGTTTGAAGCTGTGAACTACTCCAACCAGTCCCAAAATAAATGAATAAATAAATACATAAATAAATAAATAGCTTGCTTGAGGCCAAGAAAAGCATCACAGTGTATATCTTCATCAGTGTATAGGCTTCTCTCCCCTGCGCTGTGAGCCACTAAGCCTGGGTTCCTGTGACATTACCGTCTTTTAGTATGACACACTCTGGCTGAGACAGGGATCGTCCCCTCACCACTCTTCCACACTGGTCAGCGGGGATGATGTCTTCTCCTCTGATCAATGCCACATTTTAATAGGCCACTGGTTTGGGTTAAAGAAATACATACACACATATGCGCACACATCTGTGTGCGCATACATGTATATATGTGCACATGCATGTGTATATACATACATGTATGCATATATAATATGTCCATATATGTGTGTATGCGATATATTATATAATATGTATTATATCCGATATATACATACATAATGGTAATATATATGTATATATTATATATAGTATGTATGTGTATGTGTGTGTATACGTGTGTGTGTGTGTGTGTGTGTGTGTGTGTGTGTGTGTGTGTAGCCTCTTAATGAGAAAACACCCTAAGGCTTTAGGTAATCCACAAGCAAGATCTCTCTGGGCTCATTTCTTCAACAGTTCATCAAAATTCTGATCAAATGACCATTATTTCAAAGCGTTTTCTGATGCCTTATAGGTCTCTAGCATCCAAACTATTTAAAAATCCTGATACTGTAATGCTTTCCCTACATTCAATCAATGAACCAGATTGGCAAAATGAAGGCCAAAAGCGGGGAGAAAGCTAGCTGATCCAGATAATACTCTTTGAATTTTAAAGGACAAAGAATTCAATAAGGAAATACAACTATAGGAAACACAGCCACAAGGCAATGGCCCAGTAAAGGGTATCTGTCTGGTAACAAAGTGTCATGTAAGAAATTATGCAGGGTCCTTACACCACCAGGACCTGTGTTAAGATGACACAGTTCTTCAGTGCCCCACTTTTCCCTAAAATAAATGCCCCTTAGTGAACAACACCTGAGACACGGATTGCTCCCCACTCAGGAACCCCTAAGCAAGTGTATCTCCCACTTCGGGCTTTGTTCTAAGACTCACTCTTGATCCAAAGTGAGGCAAAACAACCATCACCATCGATCATAATAGAGGAAGAATAAAACACATGCGTATTAGAAAGCCAGTGAAGACAGAGAGGCAACTAAACGCTAATACTTCTCCAATATGGTAAAAGCCGTAATAATACATCCACAGAAGTGAAGAATTTGCAGGCATGAGCAGTTAATTTTTGAAGTAATGTAATGGGGTGTTAAGGAAAAAAGTCCTCAAAACCTCCACATGCTTGGGGGCTGGGGGAATTGGAAGACTGCAATTGAGAGCTACTCTGCATATCTATGGCAACTTGGCTAGTTTAATAGTTCTGGTAATAGCTGTGCTTGTGCCTGAGGCCAGGGAGCTGGGCAGGACTTTCTGAATGTGTCCTGGGAGCTTACAGCACCTGCACGACAGGCAGGAAGGCAGTTTGCCCTGCTTCACCACCACCTGGCCCGGACTGCATGGACTGATCATGCATGGCAACTGAGAGAATGTGAACTGTACAGAGAACCGGCGAATGCAATCCACGGTGGGAGGGGTCAGAAATGGGGTCATGTCAGAAACTCCGGGTCAGGTTTTAAACTAGGCAAAGCAGCCAGGAGGGGGATTTTGCCATGCAGTTTGAAAGGGTATAGAAGGGTCCTGGTGTGGAAGGAGGTGCCACACAGTTTTGGATTAAGAGCTGGAGAACATGGTGGCACAGGTGATAGAATTTTGGGGGACCTGTGCAGCCACACAGGGATTAAAGTGAGATGCCTGAATGCTGAACTATGACCGGGATTGCTAGCTGCAGACTTCTGGTTTTTTCTAAGAGATGGTACCTCTGACTGGCATATTCTGAAATTGGCCTGGTTTGACAAAGGGAGGCAAGACTCTGTTTATGGGTGTATTAAAGAGAGTGGGACTTAACAGCAGAATTCTGCCCCTATTCTAAATCTGTATAACTTTTAAGTAAACAATTCCTTCCCTTTTCACCAAACTCTGGCATTGGGAGTCATGCTCCTTGGTGGTGGGCAATTAGACCCCCCAACTATTTCAGAACAGCATAGGCTAGGGTTCTCTAACAGTAACTCATGAAATAAGTAGGGAAAAATTAAAACATTAACTGATAAAAGCAGTGTGATGTCCACAATGCAGAATACAGATATGGGCATAGAAAACTGACTAGGAAGAAATACTCCAATGTTATTAGAAGTTGCTTTTACAGGGTTGAATTATAAAAGATTTCTCTTTTCTTTTTATTCTTCTGTTTCTTAATGTTACTGTAATATGCATATATTACTGTTATAATTAGAAAGAGTCTCTTATACAATTTTATCACACTGCTATTTTCTTAGCATGCCTCTCTGCTATTAAACTCTCCAAGGACATTTCCCAGCTGCCAATGACTTCATCCTGGAGTGGAACCTAGAGCAAGCTTCTGACATACCATCCTTCTCCTGAAAGCAATTTGTCCTGTGGCTACTCCCAAAACCTAACCGGATGCCAGTCAGCAGAGCTGATATATGCCAAAGGCGTTTGCAGGTGAATGGGTTTCCCTTCTCAGTAAAAAACTTAAAAGTTAAAAGGGAGCTTCTAGAACACATTCCAAAGCTCAGTACCCATCAGGGTGCACACCAACTGATGTTTCTCTCTCACTTTGATGTTTCTCTCTCTCTTTCCCTCTCCCTTCCTCACTCTCTAAAATCAATAAACATATCCTCAGGTGAGGACTTAAAAATAAAAAAGAAAGACTATGTTTTCTCCATTGTTAAAAAAGGGAAAAAGAAACACATTCCTTGCTCGTCACAAACCACTGTGAAATCCATTTCTTATTGGTCTCCTTAATCCATCAGTCTAAGGCACCTGACTGCAGGCCCCTGTTCCCAAAACATCCGAACACTATCTACAGAAACTGAGTTTCTCAAAGCAAGTGGCCCTCCAAATGTGTATCAAGACACCTTGGCGTCCACTGAAGCACTTCAAATGCTACTCAGTGAGAAGGGGATGGTTGGGAGGGGGGATTTGGTAAAGAAGTTTCAGGGCTTCAGTACTGAGTGCTATCTACTATTCAGTCATTGGGTTGGGCTCTTTCATGGGTTAAAACCCTTAAACCCAACCTTCTCTCACGGTGCTCTAAACTGAGGCGTGGAACATTTCAGGAACCACAAGATTCCCAAAGCTTGTAAATGGAGCAGCTGTGAGTTAAACAGGATTCCCTTGGCCAAAGTCTCAGTTCTTTCTGCCATTCTAATAATGGCATTTGTTTACTGAGCATCTGCAGACAAGGTGGCATTCGCATTAGAAAAGTGAACCTCTTGCACTATCGGTGGGAATGCAGACTGGTGCAGCCACTGTGCAAAACAGTATGGAGTTTCCTCAAAAAATTAAAAATGGAACTGAACTGCCTTATGATCCAGCAATTCCACTTCTGTGAATATATCCAAAGAAACCTGAAACAGTAAACTGAAAGAATATATGCACCCCTGCACTCACTGCAGCAGTATTTACAACAACCAAGATTTGGAAGCAGCCCAAGCGCCCATCAGTAGTTGAGTAGGTAATACAGATGTGGTACATTTACACAATGAAATACTGCTGGACAGTAAAAGGAAGGAAATCTTACCATTTTCGACAGCTTGGATGGACCTGGAGAGCATTATGCTAAGTGAAATAAAATGAACAAAATAAACTAACAAACAAAATGGAAACAGACTCAAAGATAAAGAAAACAGACGGACAACTGTCAGAGGGGACTGGCATTGCGGGACTGGATGAAAAGATCAAGCAAAAACCCCCAAACCGTGCTAGACAGTATGATGACTACCAGGGGGACTGGGGCAGGCAGAAGGGGGTAAGAGGGTGAAGGGTGATAAACGGTGACTAAAGGAGTCTTAACTTTAGGAGGTGAACACACAACGCAATGTACAAGATGTGTTATAAAGCTGTACACATGAAGCCTATATAAGTGTAGTAATCAATGTCAAGTCGATAAATTCAGTAATTTTTTAAATGATAAAGTCATCTTCAAAAGAGCTCTGAGGTTGCACCGGAGCCTCTGGAGTTAGGAGGCCTGCCCTCCAGTTTCCACTCCCTGACTTTCTAGACTGCAGCTCCGGACAACGCCTCAACCTCCCTGCACCTCGGGACAGATTCCTCAACTATGGAACACAACAGAGGTCTAACCTTTACTGAGGATGTTCTCTGGGCCGAGCCCTCTTCCAAGCTCTTCATGAATATTTCCCCATGAACTGCTCCTAGATTCTGACAGGTGTGTCCATTTCCCAGCACTTGATGCTACTAATAACGGCCGGGAGTTGGGGCGGAAACCCAGGCTTGTCTGACTGTCTGACGCAGAGCCTTCCATTTTCCCCACTCCTACACAGGTCACCTCCAGGTCACACTTTACATCAACAAACAAGAAGACCGATCTATTTCTGAAGCACCGGTCACCCCATTAACTTCTCAATTCTTCTACGCCAGGTCTCCTCCCATTCGACATCAAAATCAAACTGCTTCAGAACCTCCTGCAGAAAACACTTTATCTCTTCCGTACGCTAATTAATGTCCTTCTTTCTCCCACAACCCTGTTCTTCCCCACAGCATTTATTGCCCATACCTCACAATCTGGCACTCAGTTATATATGCCATAAAATCACTCTTCTTAAATGTAAATTTTATGTCCCCCAAGGAGGCCATTACCTCCCAGAGGTCAGGAACTGTATTCTACAGAATCAAGGAACTAGACGAGTTATTATATTCTTCTGCAAAGTTATTTTTTTTTAAAGAAGCTGTACATATTTCAAAAGCCTCCTTATTTGAAATCTGAGCCCTCTGCCTGAGCCCCAGGAGAGTGCTGAGTGGTGACACGCGTTGGGTGCGCCAGTGGCCGCGCCAGAGGGAGACTCTACGCTGCCTGAGTCTCCCCTGGTGGTCGCTTCGCTATGGAAACCCTGGTCTTGTCTGTCTCCCCGTCGTGTCTCACTTTGTCATGGCCACAGTCCAAAAGTAACTGGACCGAGTGCCTTGAATCTAGAAACCTCACCAGCAGGGCCTCTGAGAGACAGGGCAGGTAGGGCCTGGCTATCGGATCACCTTCCAGGATCCACAAAGAAGGAAAAAGGCACGGCAAATGAAAGTGCCCTCGATCGTCACGTTGGCCGGTCAAATTCTGCAGGAACGTGATGAAACAACGCCACCCCTCCTCACCGCTTCGGTTCAGACCCATCGTCCATGGTGTGTCAATGAGGAAGAGCAGCATCAGCACTGCTGAGCCGTGAACGTGAAAAAAATTCCGTCTAGTGGGATGACGGCAGACTTTAGAGAAATACCTCTGTGTCATCTTTGTCTAGCATTTTCTGTTCTCTAATATTTCATAACAGTGTTTTGATGATGAAACATAATGCAGATTCGTTGCATTGTATTTCATTCCACAGAAAATTTGGAAAATACATATAATGTGAAGAAATAACATCATGTATAAACATCATGCACAGATTCTCTGTTAATTATTTATTTGGGGGACTATCCCTCCATGTGTTTCTATGTGTCTGTGTATGTATGTGTGTGTGACTGCATATGTGTTCACACATAATTTTTATTTTTTATATTATTGTCATTGGAAAACAGTATACATACTGGTTCAAGTCTCATCATACTGTATGGTGAGAATTTTCCACTGTCACTGAATAGACATCAAAACATTATTTTAATATTCATCATATTCTAACATGTGGCTGTATTGTAATTTATTTAATCAAACTTCCATTAATTCATATTTAGACTCCTTCTAGTTTCTTTTGTTACAAATAACAAATGGAAAAAATGGCCACAATAAAAATCTTCTCACATAAGTGATTTTAACTGTTTCCTTGAAATAAGTTTCTATAAATAAATATTTCTAGGCCTTCTGATATATACTGTCAAAACATCCTCAAGAAATTTTTTGTCAATTTACATTCCTATCAGCAACATATGAAGGTGCTTATTCCCTGAACCATCTCCAGCAGTGGGTGATTGACACACATATAAATATATATCTCTATAGTTACACACTGATAGTCAAATACATAAATTTAGTATAATTAGTATCTAACTGCACTTATTTTAATTACTCCTGGGCTTGAAATAATGTTTTCAATGCTGTGAATATAATAGGTGCTGGTGATTACCTACACAATTGTGGATCTACAGACACACACACGCACACTCACGCATGCATGCACATACAACTTCTCTTGACTGGAACTCAAATTGTGTTTAGATGCAAGTTAGCAAAGCATTGTAAAGAAAGATGCAGCCTGCCCCAGCCACAGAGATAAATGTTGATTCAAGGCAATTCCACTTGCCTCTCTAAGGTATATTTTATCAATAGGTATGTTAAACAATTTTGTCCAGTGAGATGTGAAAACAAATATGCTAGCATGGACTCCTGCTAAAGTTATCCTTGGTCTCAACAAAGGACTCCAGGGAGGAAATCTTTTCTCCCTCAGCCTCGGGAAGATGGTAACGTCGAGGCATCATGCTGGGAGTTGCTTCAGCCACCTTGAGACCCTAAAGGGAGTTCGGTTGTTTCAAGCTATCGTGCAGAAAATAACCAGGTGCAAAGCTGGAAACAGCCTGTGTTATGGTGTCAGGAAGCAGAGGAATGAACTAATTCTGGAAACACTGTCTCCAGGCCTTTTTTGTCATCAGGGGACAAATTTATCATTTCAGCCAGTTGAGTCAGGTGGGGTTTTTTTTCTTTCAGATAAAATCATCTGAACTGATGTACCTACATTGTTTTGCCTCAACTTCCATCAACTCCGTGAGAATGTATAGAGGGTAGTGCTGAAGACCTTAAATGGCTTCCAATGCGTAAAGTAAATCAGTGGCAGAGCAACAGCTTGCCACCCGCAGTATTTCCACACTAGATAGCAACCACAAGAATTTAGAGTGTCCATTCTGTCCCAAGAATAATTCGTGTACTTTCTCAACTATTTTGAGAAAAGAAACTAAATTCAAAGACACCTTTCTATACTTAGGAAAGTATCAAAATAGATACGCATTTACGAAGTTTTGGAAATGGAAATAAGCCAGGTCAGGTAGCTCACTGGGTTGTTGAGGAGAAATGTGCACTCAGCGTGTTGACAGAAATGTGGGTGTAAGCGAGACTGCAAGAGGGGCCTACCACGCTGCAAGTGCTGAAGCATCCGCATCCAACTCCTCCTTTATGTGAAAGCTTAATTGTGATTCTGAGCAAACAACTCCAACAACAGAGTGCTCGGAAATATTAACAAGCATTTTATGATGAATTGGGTCAAGGGCAACACAGCACTTAATAGGTTTGTGCACAAACACCCTGGAGACAGGCTCCATCATTCATCCTGGTTGCTGGGTAGCAGCCAGTTTGGTTTGGATCTTTTACAGTTAAGCTACCAGCTGGAATAAAAGTGAACTCCCACTGAAACCCAGCAAAGACTCCAAACACTAGACCGACACTTCAGACTCATTTTCATTCTGAAGTCTCAAGGGAAATCCCTTTGATATATTTGCTGGCTTTAATACGCCTTAGCATTATTTTAACACTGCTATCATCAGTTCAATAAATATTTGGTCTTCAGCTTCCCAGGCTACATACAGAAAAGAGAAACTGCCCTGGAAAACCAAAGATCCCATGAATCTCTACCCCACAATCCCTTTTTAAAGCAGTCTCTTATTTTTTCCTGTTTTCTCCTTTTGTTACCTTGTTTCTTTCACATCTGATGGGTAGAGGAGCCCAGTCACAAGGTATACATGCATGTAATGTAGCGTCTTTAATTCCTTCACTTCAACTTAATGAATGCTTCTGAACACCTGTTCTTTCTGGCTAGTGGAAACATACCCTCAGTCATTTTGATGATTCCTTGCTTCCATCAGGACATGTCTGTCATGGCTCTAGAGGATTCCAAATGACCAAGACATTGGCAGAGAGAGCTATCTGGTTCTTCACCCACAGAACACACAGGTCACCATGGAGATGTCCCAATTACCTCCAGGGCTCTGTGAGGCTTCACAGCAGTCAGACCCCAGTGGAAGGTCCAGGCCCTCCCTATGAGGCCACACAGGCACAGGCATCACACAGGCTTTCTCTCTCCAGAGTCTCACATACCCCGGAGCCTGGACTTGGAGGCAGGGCCCTTCCTCCAGGCGCCATCCAGGTCTCTGCTCTCAGGACCTCCTGAGCCGCGTGTGCCACCACCAGTGCCAGTGCATCGTTTTCCGGTCTACAATGTAGCAGGTAACACTTCCTCCTCCTCACGGCCCTCTGATATTCTCTCCAGTCTCCAGCCCTCTCTGTTCTACCAAAGCAGTGGCTCTCAGCCATGACTGCACGTGAGAATCACCGGGGCACCTCAAAGAAGATGCTGAAGCCAGGTCAGGACGCCAGACCAGGTGAAAATCCAGATCTCGAGGCGCAGGTCTAAGGGGTGCGATTTTTTGGGATGGTGGTGTTTATTTGTGTCCTGAGTAAATGTAACCTAAGTTGAAGGTTGAAAACCTCTGTCCTAAAGAATTAGGGTTTTGGAATCCTGCTTGCGATACTGTCATACCCCCCCCTCTGAAGGGGAAGGAGAATAACAGAGTCAGCTCTTTAAAATCAGGAACAAAATAAAAGGATGTGCCAGCCCGCCACAGAAATCAAAACAAAAGGCAAATGTCTCCTAATAATCATCAGAGTTTAGACTTGGGTTTTGAAACCCAATGGTACATGTCTTATTTTGACTTTTCTTTTCTTTTTTTAATTTTTAAAAATTTTTAAATTTATTTTAATTGTTCTTGTACAGTTTTCTGTCTTTTACTCCCATCCCAGCCCACTGCCCCAGCCCTCCCCACCTCCCTCCCATTTCTGCCGCCCCCCCTAGTTTTTGTCCATGTGTCCTTTATACTTGTTCCTGTAAACTCTTCCCCTTTTCCCCTGAAATTCCCTCCCCTTTTCCCTCTGGTGACTGTCAGCCTGTTCTCAATTTCAGTGTCTCTGGTTATATTTTGCTTGTTTGTTTGTTTTGTTGATTAGGTTCCTGTTAAAGGTGAGATCATATGGTATTTGTCTTTCACTGCCTGGCTTACTTCGTTTAACATAATGCTGTCCAGTTCCGTCCATGCTGTCCCAAAGGGTAGGAGCTCCTTTCTTTCTGCTGCATAGAATTCCATTGTGTAAATGTACCATAGTTTTTTGATCCATTCGTTTACTGATGGGCACCTAGGTTGCTTCCAACACTTGGCTATTATAAATTGTGCTGCTATGAACATAGGGGTGCATAGGTTCTTTTGGATTGGTGTTTCGGGGTTCTTAGGATATAATCCCAGCAGTGGAATTGCTGGGTCAAAAGGTAGATCCATTTTTAGTTTTCTTAGAAAATTCCATACTGCTTTCCAGAGTGGTTGTACCAGTCTGCAATCCCACCAACAGTGCACTAGGGTCCCCTTTTCTCCACAAACTCTCCAACACTTGTTTGTTGCTTTGTTTATGATGGCCATTCTGACCGGTGTGAGGTGGTATCTCATTGTGGTTTCAATTCGCATCTCTCTGATAGCTAGCGATATTGAGCATCATTTCATGTGTCTCTGAATCCTCTGTATGTCCTCCTTGGAGAAGTGTCTGCCCAAGTCCTTTGCCCATTTTTTAATTGGGTTGCTTGTCTTCTTAGAGTGGAGTCATGTATGTTCTTTATATATTTTGCAGATTAAACCCTTGTCTGAGTTATCATTGACAAATATGTTTTCCCATACAGTTAGCCCGCTTTTTATTTTAATGCTGTTTTCTTTAGCCATGCAGAAGCTTTTATTTTGATGAGATCCCATTTGTTTATTCTTTCCTTTATGTCCCTTGCTTTAGGGGACATATCAGTAAAAATGTTGCTGTGTGAAATATCTGAGATTTTCCTGCCTATGTTCTCCTCTAGGACTTTAATGGTGTCACGGCTTATATTTAAATCTTTTATCCACCTTGATTTTATTTTTGTGTATGGTGTAAGTTGGTGCTCGAGTTTCATTCTTTTGCATGTAGATGTCCAGTTCTCCCAATACCACTTGTTGAAGAGGCTATTTTTACACCATTTTATGCTGCTGCCCCCTTTGTCGAATATTAATTAACCATAGAGACTTGGGTTTATTTCTGGGGTCTCTGTTCTGTTGCACTGGTCAATGTGCCTATTTTTGTGCCAGTACCAGGCTGTTTTGATTACAGAGCCTTGTAATACAGTTTGGTATCAGGTATGGTGATTCCCTCCTACTTTGCTCTTCTTTCTCGAAATTGCAGCAGCTATTCAGGGTCATTTAGGGTTCCATATAAATTTTTGAAGTATTTGTTCTATATCTGTGAAATATGCCATTAGTACTTTAATAGGTATTGCATTGAATTTATAAATTGCTTTGGGTAGTATGGACATTTTGATGATGTTGATTCTTCTGATCCATGAACATGGTATATGTTTCCATGTGTTTGTGCCTTCCTTGATTTCTTTCTTCAGTGTTGTGTAGTTTTCTGCATACAGGTCTTTTACCTCCTTGGTTAGGTTTATTCCTAGGTATTTTATTTTTCTTTCTGCTATATCGAATGGGATTTTTTTTCTTGATTTCTGCTTCTGTTGTTTCATTGTTGGTATACAAAAATGCCTTTGATTTATGGATATTGACTTTGTATCCAGCTGTTTGGCCAAATTCATTTATTAGGTGGAGCAGCTTTTGGCCGAGTCTATAAAATTTTCTATGTACACTATCATGTCATCTGCAAACAATGGTAGTTTTGTTTCCTCCTTTTCAATTTGGATCCCTTTTATTTCCTTTTCTTGTCTAATAGTTGTGGCTAAGACTTCTAATACTATATTGAATTGAAGTGGTGAAAGTGGACATCCTTGTCCTGTTCCTGATCTTAGTGGAAAAGATTTTAGTTTTTGCCCATTGAGTATGATGTTGGCTGTAGGTCTCTCATATATGGCCTTTATTATGTTGAGGAATGCTCCCTCTATTCCCACTTTGCTGAGTGTTTTTATCATAAATGGGTGTTGTACCTTATCAAATGCTTTTTCCGTATCTATTGATATGATCATGTGATTTTTGTCTTTGCTTTTGTTTATGTGATGTATTACATTTACTGATTTGTGAATGTTGAACCATCCTTGCATCCCTGGGATGAATCCCACTTGGTCATGGTGTATAATTTTTTTAATGTATTGTTGGATATGGTTTGCCAATATTTTGTTGAGGATTTTAGCGTCTATGTTCATCAGTGATATTGGCCTGAAGTTTTCTTTCTTTGTTGTGTCTTTAACTGGTTTTGGGATTAGGATGATGCTGGCTTCATAAAAAGAGTTTGGGAGTCTTCCATCATTTGGGATTTTTTCTAATAGTCTGTGAAGGGTAGGGGTTAGCTCTTCCTTAAATGCTTTGTAGAATTCTCCTGTGAAACCATCTGGTCCAGGGCTTTTGTGTGTCAGGAGTGTTTTGATTACTGCTCTAATTTCATCTGCTGTTATTGGTCTGTTCAGGCTTTCTGCTTCTTCATTGAGTTTTGGAAGATTATATTTTTGTAGAAACTTGTCCATTTCACCTAGGTTTTCAAATTTCTTAGCATATAGTTCTTTCTTTATAGTAATTTCTTACAATCCTTTGTATTTCTGTGGTGTCAGTTGTAATCTCTCCTCTTTCATTTCTGATTGTGTTTATTTGGGTCCTCTCTCTTTTTTTCTTGATGTGCCTGCTTAAAGGCTTGTCAATTTTGTTTATCTTTTCAAAGAACCAGCTCCTGGATTCATTGATTGATCCTTAGAATTGTGCTTTTAGTCTCTATGTCATTTAATTCTGCTCTGATCTTGGTTATTTCCTTCCTTCTACTTGCTCTGGGCTGTCTTTGTTGTTGTTCCTCGAGTTCATGTAGGCGTAGGGTTAGGCTGTTTGTTTGAAATGTTTCTGTCTTTTTTAGGTAGGCCTGTATCACTATGAACTTCCCTCTGAGGACTGCCTTCGCTGTATCCCATAAGTTTTGGATCACTGTGAGGTCATTTTCATTTGTTTCTAGAAACTTTTTGATTTCTTCCTTAATTTCATTCTTGACCCATTCATTGTTTAATAGCATGCTATTCAATCTCCATGATTTTGAGGGGTTTAGGTTCTTCTTTTTGGGGTTGGTTTCTAGTTTCAGTTCCTTGTGGTTGGAGAAAATGCTTGGTATGATTTCAATTTTCTTGAATTTGTTGAGGCTTGTTTTGTGACCTATCATGTGGTCTATCTTTGAAACTGTTCCATGTGCATTGGAAAAGAATGTGTATTTAGTTTCTTTGGGATGAAGGGCTCTATATATATCAGTTAAGTCCATTTTATCTAGAGTGTTGTTCAATGCCACAATATCTTTGTTGATATTTTGTTTGGAAGATCTGTCCATTTTTGAGAGTGGGGTGTTAAAATCGCCTACTATAATTGTGTTGCTATCAATATCTTTCTTGAAGTCCTCTAAGATTTTCTTTATGTATTTAGGTGCTTCTATGTTGGGTGCATATATATATTTACAATGTTTATGTCTTCTTGGTGGATTCTTCCCTTGAGTATTATGAAGTGACCTTCTGGGTCTCTCTTTATGGCTCTTCTTTTGAAGTCTATTTTATCTGATATGAGTATTGCTACCCCAGCTTTTTTTCCCTGTCCATTTGCTTGGAAAATTTGTTTCCAGCCCTTCACTTTGAGTCTGTGTAGGTCTTTTGTACTGAGGTGGGTCTCTTGTAGGCAGCATATGTGTGGGTCATGCTTTCTTATCCATTCAGCTATTTTATGTCTTTTGATTGGAGCATTTAATCCATTTACGTTTAAGGTTATTATTGATAGGTACTTATTCATTGCCATTTTTGCACCTGTGTTTCTCTTTCTCTCTCTCTCTCTCTCTCTCTCTCTCTCTCTCTCTCTCTCTCTCTCTCTCTCTTTTCCTTCCTTTTTTTAAAGCAGTCCCTTTAGTATCTCTTGCAGAACTGGTTTGGTAGTGGTATATTCTTTTAGACTTCTTTTGTCTGGGAAGGTCCTTATTTGGCCTTCTATCTTGATTGAAAGCCTTGCTGGGTAAAGTAGTCTGGGTTGCAGGCCTTTGGTTCTCATTACTTGGAATATTTCTTGCC
This sequence comes from Glossophaga mutica, assembly GCA_039655065.1. NCBI lineage: Eukaryota > Metazoa > Chordata > Mammalia > Chiroptera > Phyllostomidae > Glossophaga > Glossophaga mutica. Next base: position 31,687,204 of record CM077308.1, read on the forward strand.
ATTCTCTTCTGGCTTGGAGCGTTTCCTTTGAGAAGTCAGCTGCTAACCTTATCAGGGCTCCCTTGTATGTTACTTCCTTTTTCTCCTTTACTGCCTTTAAGATTCTCTCTTTGTCTTGGAATTTTGCCATTTTAATGATGATGTGTCTTGAAGTGGGCCTTTTTGGGTTCCTCTTGATTGAGACTCTCTGTGTTTCCTGGATTTGTGTGGCTTTTTCTCTCATCAAATTAGGGAAGTTTTCCATCATTACTTTTCAAATAGGTTTTCTATCCTTTGTTCTTTTTTTTCTCCTTCTGGTATCCCTATTATATAGATATTATTACGTTTCATATTGTCTTGCATTTCTCTTAATCCCTCTTCATTCTTTCTAAGCCTCTTTTCCTTTTCTTGCTCTTTCTGGGTGTTATTTTCTACTTCATCCTCCAGGTCACTGATCCAATCTTCTGCTTCATCAATTCTGCTTTTCATTCCTTCTACTGTGTTCCTCAGTTCAGAAATTGTATTCTTCATTTCCTTTTGGCCCTTGTTGATAGTTTCTATTTCCTTTTTCCATGTTGATATAGTTTTCAGTGAGTGCATCGTAGCTTCCCTGTAATTTCTGGTAGCTCATTGAGAGCTCATGGTGCTTCCTGACAACCATTGCTTTAAACTCAATATCTGATAGTTGAGTTGCCTCCATTTCATTTAGCATTCTTTCTGGGGCTTCCTCCTTTTCTTTCATTTGGGGATTGTATCTTTGTCTTCCCATTGTGAGACTCTTCTTGTTAGCCTCAGCTTCTTAAATTGATATGTTCTGGCTCCCTGGGTTTATGGTGTGAACTTCTGTCGTAGAATACCTGTGAGATTCAGTGGTGCAGTCTCCTTTGAATATACTGGTGCTCGCAGCTTCCACTGTCTCAGCTGTTGGGATGCCTCCTTTTTGGGTCCGAACTCTGTTTTTTTCACAGTTCCAGGTTTTTTTTGCCCTAGGTTGACGAGTGTGAGCTTCAGGTCTTCTGCAAAGCCCCCTCCTCTGGTCGCAGGCACCTCTGGTCACACGGGGGCCTCTGGTCACTCAGGGGCCCCTGGTCACATGGAACCCTCTGTTCCCACGGGCTTGGTCGTGCACTCCTCCCAGGGCTATGCATGGGTACTCACAGTTCCTGTGTGTTTGCCACTCAGACCTTAACTCCTCTCTGTGCAACTTCAAGCAACCAGGTCTCTCCTGGTGCTGCTCAAACCTTGTTTGGCTGGGGAGGGAGCAGCTGACCCGGTTCCCTCCCTAGAACCCTGTGGCAGACCTGGTGAGCGCCAGTTATTTTGACTTTTCTAATTCAACAAGCAATACATGTTGTCTGGTATCTTTAATAATATGTATTTTTGCATTTTAAAGCATTTGATATCATCTTTTTCACTAAAGTAAAAGTAGTCTACATGCTGTATGCTTGGAAAAATGGGGATAATCAATAGTTAATTTACCAGTATACTCTACCAAGGCACAAAATGTTCTGTTTGAGCTCCATTTTATGTCTCTGCTCAGTGAGAAAGCATCAGGTATCCCACATTTGAGAAAGGTCTGTATTTCATCAGCCTTAGCAGGACAGCATTTTCCAGAGAACTCATCTGAAATTCTGAACAGCTAATTTTTACTCCTAAGTCTTTACGCTGTTGCCTAACCTGTTTTCATTACAACTATTTAATTTAAACCATTAAATTAATAGACGATTATATCTAACTCTTTTACTAAGCCTGCTTGGAGTATTTCAAACATATACTTCAAGCTTTTACCCATGTCAATATCAAGAAAATAAAAATCCTTTCAGCAAAGTAATAAAAATCACATGGAATATTTGTTATCTCACTTGTTGCCTTTACTTCTTACCTTCATGGCAAGTTTTTTGGCATAAAAATGAATGCTTACCCATTACTGTCAAGTACCTGTCTTACTACTGCATGCTTCTGTCATAAATCACAAGCACCCTCCTTTGAAGCTGCCTGAATATCTAATGATAACATCTTATCAGACAGCCCAAACACGGGAATTTACAGGGAGATAAATGCAAGTCACAGACCACTAAATCAAGTAGCTTGACCGTTCCAAAAATAAAAGGGTGTAGAGAAAAGAACCACCCGCCCCCCACCTCCATTTCAAGCACTCCTCAGTTTCAAAATTCACAGATGAGCAAGAGCAACTCAAGGATCCCTTATAGGAGAGATCATACACAACAATTCCAAGGCCACAAACTTGCCCAGTGTCAAAGGACAGGGTTTTGGATTTCCCCCTTTCAAAGGCCAAGGGAAACTTCTCTACGAGAAAGCACGAGTTTCCTCCATAACAAGTGGTTGTGACAAGGAGTCCCCAGGTCCCAGGTATAAAATAATTACATTAGAGCACATTGTTTAAGTTCCAGATAATTTTCATCAATGTTGATCTCTCAGAACTTTATTGTCCCTGAGATATGATTTTTTTTTTTTTTTTACTTTTTAACTAGGAAAAAGCTAGAGCTTCTTTTCTGTTTGATATATTGCCTTTCCCCGCCAGGATGACACTCCACATTTACTGTCTCATGTGTGGTTTTTCTGAAAGGACCACTGTTAGCACATAGAATTAGAAAAGGCTGTTCTGGAATTTCCTCTTTGGATTTTGTCAAGGACCCACAACTACAGGAGGTTAAACACCTAATAGTTGTCCCAACTCTCCTAAGACTTTGAAGTGAGGTTAATTTGGTGAACACCAGCCCATTTTTGATGGTGACCAAACATTTGAGTTTTCTCACTTGAAATTGTGTCACAAACACTGAACTCCCTGAGCACACATGCCATTTGTCGCCAATCTCGGTGGCATATTGCATTTGTAATTGCATATTGGATACAAAAATAAAATGATGGATTAATAAATGAGTGAATGAATGCATGAATCAATTATTCAATAAACCAATCTATCAGCAAACCTGATGTAACTCTAGGCTCACTAATTTTTAATCAAATAGAATTTTCCAATATGACTACTGACTTCAAGAAAATGAGTGCTGGCTAAATGGCACACAAAAAAGGGGGGTGGTAAATGATCTTGATGTACTTGAAAAATCAACTAAACAGCGGCGGCAGATGCTGCCATCATTGGGGAAAAGGAGCATCGATGATAAGAAATGCTGTGTCAGGAACTAAGGGCAAACAAAGGATGCCTTTGGGCCTGTCAATTTCTCCCAGCAAATTGTCTTCTGGAAATGAAACACTGAAAAGACACAGCACAGACATCTATTATACACCTCATTTATTACACTGGCAAATCACCACTTAAGGGAAGAAGTGTTCTTTGCCAAAAAAGAAATGACAGCGATTAGAGGTGGGGAGCACCTCTATCATAGAAAATAAAGAGCACATTTGGCCAAACAAGTTTATTTTCAGGGCAGAGTTCTAGCCTCCCATGAAAGTGCCCAGTGGAGATCCTTGAATCTGGTCTAGAGGAGAAATTACCACCAGGGACAATGCTTGTCTCTTCGGTCTCCTCATTCCTGTCAGTATTTCCCACTATGAAATTCTAATGTCATTCTGGCAACGCACACGACCATGCCTTGGCCAACTCCAGTAGCTCCTCTTGGCTTGTGAAACACATTCTAAGCACTCCATCTGGCAAAAGCACCTTTTTCTTCTTGCATTTTGCTTGTACTTCCATCATAGCACTTAATACAACGTGTTTAATATCATAGTTATTTTTTGAGATTAATTTCCCCATCACACTGTGAACTGATATTTTTTTTTTAAAAAAAAGGTTATTTTCATCAACAACTCCACATGTCAAAGGGAACAAAATTTGTTGAGAATGTATTAAGTGTCAGTCACGATAGCATTCATTAGTTCCACTCACCAAATGTTTCTGGGTCTTCATCCTTCTAGGCACAAGGTGGGACTGCATTTCCTTGTCGCCTTGTAGTTGGGTGGGCACCTGTGACTAGTCTAGTCAATGAGTTACAGGTAGAAGGGAAATCCGAGTGTATCGCCCCCTGGTGAGAACATTAAAAGGCGGACGCAGACCATCCAGGCCCTCTCCTCCCTGTCCTGGTGGCAGCATGTTCACAATAGTGAGTATTTCATCACCTTGTATCCCAAATTAACTACGGCGAGTTTCAGCAGCCCTCCTATTGACCACCGATAGGCATAGTGCACGAGCAAGAAACAAATTCATGTTATTTTAAGTCAGTCCTATTTTGGGTTATTGTCACTACGGAACATCCTATCCTGACTGATTTAAGCACCATGGTAAATATTTTCACACATATCATTTAATTTTTACAAAACCCATAGATATTATGAACAGTATTTTATAACTGAAATTTAGAGAGATAAATAATGAACCCAAGGTCAAATGGATTAATTCATTCCTTCATTTAACAAATATTTATTGATCACTGCTCTCTGGCAGGTTGCGTCCTAAGTAGCCAAGATAGAGTAGTGAATAAAAGGGAAAAAGGTCTCTGTTCTCAGAGCCTACATTCTCAAAGGAAGAAAAAAATCAATAAATCACATACAAAAAATAATAAAACTTCAGACAGTGATAAGTAATACCCACAGAATTGAAATCAGGTGATAAGACAGAAAAATGGGTGGCTAATTTATGTTCATCAGAAAAAGCCTCTCTGAGCTGATGATTTTTACGCTGATACCTGACTGACGAGAAAGAGCCAGCCGGGCAGATATCCAGAGGGAAACAGAGCTAAGGAGGAGCATGGTGAATGCAAAGGTCCTAGGGCAGAACAAGTTTGTTGAATGGGAAAAAAAGTCAAAAGTCAGGGCAGCCACCCCATAATGGCAAGTCTGGAAATGTATAAGATCAAGTAAGAGAGGTTGAAAGAAGAAATGCCTCACAGGTTTTAATATCAAAAGAAGAATGAAGTTGATTTTTCTGTGTAATGGGACACCACCTGAGAGTTTTAAGTGGGTTTGTATAATTTCAGCTTTAAAAAGTTTGCTCTAGCTGCTATGACAGGAGAGAGTGCTAGTGGCAGAGAACCGGGGCACAAAGTGCAGCGCGGGGGCCACTGTAGCAGCAGTCCGGCAGGTTGGTGGCACAGGACGTGGGCAGAAGAGGACACGCTCAGGGCAGGGGATGGAGAGCACAGTCAACCAGACTGATGCATGGCCTAAAAGCACAGAGGCAGGAGAAGAAAAGGAATCAAGTATAACACCTAGATTTTTTGGCTAAAAAAACTAGGTAGATGTTGCTGTCATTAGCTGAGATGGAGAAAACTGGAAGAGGAGGAGGTTTGCAGAGGTGGGAAAAACATCAAGAGTTTCCTCTTACACATGTTGAACATAAAAAGCCTATGCAATATCCATGCAGAGATGTCACGTTGACTATATGATTCAGAAGCTCGGCAGAAAAGTTAGAGCTGGATAGATATGTAAGTGTCATTGACACAAGTGCTGTTAGAAGCCCTAGGATGGAACAAACACATCTAAAAAGACTACGGAGGGGAACACGAGAATGGGGACCGGGCAGAGCTTTATGGCGCTCTAATGTAACCTGCCAGCAGAATGGGCAGGCGTGGGCACTGAGACAGAAGGGAAATCAGGAGAGATGATGTCTCAAAGGTCAAGAAAAGGGTGAGTTTAAAAGAGGAAGGCGTGGTCACCACTGCTAAATGCTGCTGAAAGATCACAGAAGAGAAGGGCGTTCCACTTAGCAATGTGGAGTTCATGGCAACCGTGACAGGTACGGTCTCTGTGGCATGGTGAGCCCACAAGCCTTGCAGGACAGGGTTGCAGAGGGTAGAAGGGGAGTAAGTGTCAAGGAGGACAATAACTCCACGCAAATTAAGAAGCTGTGCTGTGAATAGAAGCAGAAGAATGGGGAAGTACATAGGAAGTAATCTGGGATCAAAGGAAGATTTCTTTAAAGAAAAAGATCTTACTCCCAGTTCCATGACCTATGAAGTTCAAAGCCCTCATCAAAATTTCTGAAATTCCTGGGAGATGGCTGTGGTAAAAGTGATGCATGTGAGTATGAGTATATCCTGGGCGGCAGGGCAGAGAGAGGGATAGGAATGGTTAGTTTATAATGGTGACCTCGGCCTCTGAGGCCTCAACATCCTGTACACACGCACACCACTTCCGCTGTCCACCATGTCAACCAGCACTCCGCTGCAGGGGAGAGTCTTACCTAGTGCTCAGGGTAGGTGACTTTGCTGGAGGTTTGAAAGTCACGAGGAAGACTTGCATTGCATACGGAATAGCAAAACAAGGAACAGACCTCACATTAAATATTCCTACCCCTCCAAGTCTGTTCGGTTTCCTTCCTCTGGGCCACCTTCAATGGCCCCCTGTCCTCCACAGCACCCAGGCTTCTGCTCTGACTGGTTCTTCCCTCCTCCCTCTTGTTTTTCTCTCTTGTGTTCTAACTTTTCTGTTCCCTCTCAGACAAAATACATACACATAAATAAAACAAAACATGTGTGTGTGTGCCTATGTGGGTACAGGTATTTTCTTGCAGAGCTGCGTGGTCTTTTTGGAGGAGGGGAAAGGAGCGTTTCGGTACCCACTTCTATCCGTAGCCCTGCCTTTTACTCCAAGTAATGCAGTTTCCTCTCTAAAAGTAATTCTGGAGCTAGTTCTTAAAATAATTCATGTTGCATCTGGTCCTACACACACACCACCAGACAGAGCACCTGTCCTTATTTGTTAGGGGTTCAACGAGCACCAGCGCATGCATGCCTGCCTGCCTGCCTGCCTATCTACCAGCCTGCCTCGGTGAAAAAATAAAAGTGGAGGTAGCATTCTGATGTAATCTCAACAGGGCCTTTCCACAGAGCAGGGCTTTAGTTAAGGTCTACTGAGTTGCATGATGCCGTGCTGCTATGGTGGGAGGGCATTCATTGGTTCCTTCCAGTCTTGGGGTTAAAATAAGTCAAGACATTGATTTACTATTAAGTACAGAGAAATAGTCATCTATAACATCACAGACTTTTAGACTGTGTTTGTGTAGCGGTCCAAAAGATTTTTGTCCCCTTAAAATGTTGAGATCTCAGCATGCTATATTTATACAGTCTCTTTTTTTCCTCCAAGAACTTTAGCTATATTGTATAAAAGACAGATAAATGAGATTTGGCCTCTGTGCCTGTCAGAAAGTGCCATCAATCTGAGATCGCCAGCCCCTTAGTTACAGAACAGTAACTTACAAATATACAACAATCCGTGGCAAAGGTATTGGACATACAAACTTTGCTTCCCTAACTCTTGTAACTCTGCTCTTTTCAGAAGGTCACTCATAAAAAAATACATTAAGAAAAGAGTGGTATTTTCTTCTGAGTAAAGAATTCAGCTCTTGTATGCCAGTGGTATCAGGATAAAGAGAAAGAGGCAGGAGTCAGGAAAAGGTACAACGTGACTAAAAGCTTAGAGGTTTCAGGTTGCTCATTTAAAGAGTGTGACCAAGAGAAGGAATACTCGGAATCTTCTACCACCCTTAACCAACTTACTGTTCACGACCCCACATACGTGATTGGAAGTAGAATGGAAGGTAAACCAAATGCCCCACAAAGCCAGCATTACTCACTCAAAGGCACCAACCACAGGCCCTGGAGTCCCAGTTTAGTACTGACAGCCCAGTGACACAGGGAGAAGAGGGGCAAACTGACTGTTAGCTTATCAGTCGAAAGTCTTGAATAGCTCCCATGTGCCCAATCCCTACCCACCTGGTATTCCTGCTTCCCCTTTAAGTTTAATCCTTGTCTTTCCCAATGAAGGAACGAACTACATTTTCTTACACACAAAAAACATTTCATTATGATGGAAGGAAATAGTTCGATACAATGCAGAACTGATGGCTCTAAGTCCCTCAATGTTACTATAGGCAACTGGGACTTCAATGTCCAACCACACACCCATGCACGCATGATCTCACACACAGGCAGAAATGCTGGAAGTGGAAGTAAATTATGCAGATAAAATTTCTTTATTGTTTTTTTTTCTCTCAAAAGTCAAGGGTAAAATAATGTAAGAAAAGAACTACTCAGGCCAAAACAGTACTTAGTGCCCTTGAAGCTCAGTGGAACAACACAGCTATGCTGCAGAAAAGGGGTGAATTGGCCCCCTGACGCTCACCTGTACACGAGAAGTCATCCACGCGAATGTACCCTGGGACACAGTCACAGCGGTATGAGCCCGGCAGGTTGACACACACGGTGTTGGCATGACAGTAATGCATCTTAGCTGCACACTCATCAATATCTGAAAGGGGGGAAAGCAACATCATGGTTAGTTGGATGACGAAACCGGAGGCTAATCATCTTCCAATGGCATCAGAGAATGTGAACACCCATGGAAACCACGAGAAAAAAGCAAGATGCATCATACGCAAAAGCTTAAGTGCACGTTCTGCTGGTGCATTAGATCCAATCCTGAGCAAGCAGTATTTCCAGAATGACACATGGTGTGACACAGCACATAAAAACCCACAAAACATGAAGGCTAAAAGTATTATTATTAATCTCTCACCGTGGAGGGAGCTTGATGTAATGTCCAAAATCAAACCGTTCTGCGTCCAGTGAGTTGATACTAATTAATATTTACTAGGTAGCCGTTGTTGTACACGGTATAGCTGTCACCAGCAAGATCAAGGGAATCCACCCCCTCTCTGCTTGTGCGAGTGACTAGACAGGCTTTAATCCATCCGTCACGAAAGGATGGTGCAGCCAGTTCCTTCCACGTTGCCCTGTGAATGCAGACAGCAGCTGCTGCCTAATGCAAATGAGTGTCTTTCATCTCCTGACCTGGAGATCCATCCCATGTGACAGAAGAATGGGCTGATTCAACAGAAACATCTTTTTCTCTTTAGAATGGAGGTCAGAACATCACCTGCTTTCTCAGAAAAGTTCATGATAAAATGACTTCATGTTCAGTTTACTTGGACTGCTTTTGTGTCACGGCTAGGGAGCGGGAAGGACAGAAACTCAGCACGGGAATCCAAGGCACGAAATGTGAATTCCAGCTCTGGTTCTGCCACTCACTAGCCTGTGACTTGCAATGAACTACTCCGAGTCCAAGAACCCTCATCAGCTTGTCCTGAGGGTCATTTAGGAACCTACTGTTTGTAGCTTTATATGCATTATCTAACTGAATCCACACACAATTCCGTTAGTGAGGTACAGTGCTACCCTCACTTTACAGTCTAGAAAACTAAGGCTCAGGGAAGTTAAATATCTGTTACTAAGTCACTCTGTTAGAACACGCCATAACCAATATTTGACCATTTGAACTCAGAAGTAAATCTCTTATTTACTAGGACTTTGCTTCATGGAAGCATCTGTAAAATAAAAATCAGTCAAATAGAGTGTTACTATGAATACTATCACTGAAACACTGATACCCTTACTGCATATACAGAAACTGAGACTAAAAACAGCTATCTTGAGTCACTAGAAACCTCACTCACCAATTTATTTTAACAGTATAAGTAGATATTCTTTTGAGTGCTAAAGATATGTCAGCCCATAAATAAGAGTTACTGTGGGGTAATCAAGTTCTTGGAGATGCGGCAAGACTTCCATAACTCACTCTCATTAGAAACCAAACGGCAGAAATTAGTGAAGTCGTCCATGCAGTCAAAAAGGGTTCTACCTGCACAAAAGCACGTCCTTCTAAAAGTGATCCGAAACAATGCATAATAAAAAACAGATGGACAACGGGAATGTAAACACTGCATAAGATTACATCAAGCAAGATTGTGGACGGAGCTCTCCCGGAAAGTTGAGATGGGGCAGCAACTGCACAGGAGCACGAGATGGAACTCAGATCTTTCTGGCAGTCACGGCATTAGAATTCTGTACCAAGTTGGCTCCCGGCGTTCCTTAAACACTTTTCTCCACAGAAAAGCGGATATGAAAGTCAAGACGAAAAGTGCTTCAGGGAAGGAGCAATGATCAATTTTGTCACCTGCTGCTGTGAAGTTGCACAGCATAAAGACAGAGCTCACCACTGGATGTGGCAAGGAGTTCACTGCTGTCCTTGACCTAGTAAGCACAGGTTTGGGAAAAGAAGGGGGCAAAGCTTGACTGGAGTCCATTAAAGGAAGAACGGAATATGAGGGGGTAGAGACAGAAAAGCAAGGCAAGCCTTTTGAGATATTTCCCCACAATGAAAATTGGGCAGGAGCTGTAGGGAGGCTGGGGGATGAGAGAGACTTGTTCAAAGATGGAAAACATAACAGCACGCCGGGATGCCGTTTGAAAGGATTCCATGCCAATGAAGAAAAATGGTGATGGCGAAGAGAGAACAGGCCACTGCAGGAGCAAAGTCCTGCCTGGCACCCCGAGAAGCTGGTCTCCAGTGCCCAAATGCAGCAGGATGAAGCCAAGCAAGAAGGGAAGAGGTGGAAACAGGTGGGCATGGTTGGAGGTGCAAAGCGAAGTAGTTCTCCTTTGTTGTTTTTATTTTCTCAGTGAAATGAGAAGGGAGGGTAACATCTAAGAAGTAGGTAGGGGAGAGAGGAGGCACTAGATGTTTATTTAGAAGGGAGAAGGTATGAAAAAGTAACTGTGGGAAGAGGAACGGAGAATCCCCCAGGGTGCGTAGCGGGAGCCCTTTGTGATCTGTGGTCGTAAACGTCACAGAAGAGCGGGCAGCACGGACATGTGGTTTTCTCCAGTCTCACTCAGATATTTAGGGCAAGTGCAGGGTCGTTGAAAAGTTATAACCAGAGACAAGTTGTACACAAATATAGTAGGTAAAAGGTGATGCAAGGGAGTTGAGTATGTAAGAAGACAGGTGATGATAAGGAGGTGCCAACGAACCTCTCCGTTTAGGAGAAAGGTGAGAACCTGAGGAGGTGGCAGGTGAGGAGGAGGCAGGCAACTGAACGGCCGGGGACACGGCGCTGGGCACTGGGCTGCCCTGCCTGCATGTCTCTGCAGAGCTGCAGCACTGAGTCTCCCAGCTGATGCGAGTTCTGCCTGCTAGTGACCTGCAGCTCTCAGCCTTCTAGAAAACTTGCCCTGGCTTAAAGTGTGTGGCCGAAAAAAGGGGCCACATACTAACCTGACAAGCTCAGGGGAAGACGGCGTGGGAGCCTTACAAGCACAGAGACCTAAAGCAACCACATAGGATGGTCTGCAATGAAAACTTATTAACCAAAAGCAGTTTATGGCAGATAGTCATGCCCTACGACAGTATCGTCCCAGACATAAGTCAATCTGGAATTGTCTATTGTCTTTTTGCATCTATGGAATGTCAGAGTTAACTTCCTTTTTCTGGTCCGCTCCAAGAACACATACTGCATCAGAGCACCAAAGCAGAGACCGCAAATCGCCTCATTGTCATTGTTATCATGTTAATTGTTGAGGGTTAACTGTCCCTTACCCACCTGTGTAAGAGAAGTGTGTGTCTATCATTTTACCTTTTATCCAATCCCAAAGGTTTCCCCACTTTGCTTTCCCCCACCTCTGACCCACCACCAGCGGATTTCATGTAAACCCTCTCTTTTGACTGTAATGTATAAAGCAGGGTGCAGAACTGCAATTCTCTGGAACGTTTTCTCAATCCTTTGAGGTTGTGCTTCCCAGCAGCTGTCATCGGTTTGGCTCAGATAAACTCACAAAACATCCTCTACAGCAGGGGTGTCAAATTCACTTTCACCAGGGCCACATCAGCCTCACAGTCGCCTTCAAAAGACCAAATGTAATTTTAGGGCTGTATAAATGTATCTATTCCTTAACTAGGGGCAAGGAGCTCGGCGCTGCCGCCGGGTAGAAACAAGGAGCCAGGTAGGATAAAACAAGGTGGAGGCCAGACTGGGCCCACCACCTGTGCTTTGCAGGTTTGAATGTTTCTCATACTGACAAGAGAGATAGCTTATCCTCCCATCTGAGGCCAGCCCACAATGAAGACAGTTCTCCTTTATCTCAACTCAGGATACTTCCAAAAGAATTCCCCAGGCTCAAAGTACTCAGTGGGATAGAGCTCACTCACCCCTTTACCCACCCTGTCTCCTCCTCCTCCCCCACAGGTGTCCATCCCTATGGCACCGTTGATAAACTTCTTTATATGTCACCCTCCACCTCAGAGGGTGCTTGCTGAGGAACCCAAATTTCAGCAGGAATCCTGATGGACACAAGGGATCGTGACAGTGAAGGTACTAGAGTGCAGGAGCTGGAAAACTAGGAAGTGGAGCCACAGACTCGTCTGCTTGATATCAAGATTTTGGAGGAGATTTCGTTACTGTTGATTACCAGGTTTTTCAAGTGACTACAGGAGAGTAAAAGACCACATTACTGTGAGGGCTGGGGAACACCAAGAGAAGCCAGGTATTGGAGATGACTATTGGCATCAGTGTTATTCATCAAACATCAGTTTTCCTCCTTTGGGGCACATAATACAACAGGGCCAGCCCCCCCTTTTCAAAGTGAAGCCTGGCTATGTAGGTGAGCGTCAACATTGACTGGCCCTCTACTGAGCCCCAAGTGACAGGGATGAACAAAATCCCATCAGGGACCTCACAGACTGGCAAACCGTTGAGCGAAACTTGCTAAGTTCTATGGGGACTGTAAGACCTTTCAACAGGTGGAGGGAAGCTACTCTTCTTAGAGGGTCAGAGGAGGATTCTCTAGGGAAGGGAAACAAGTAAAGGGGAGGAGAACAGCACACCAGATAGATAAGACTGTAGGAGAAGAATTAGTTAGAGGAACAGAGTTCCACCTGATTAAAAAGAAATGAAAGATAGGCTCGAGTCCAACCCTGATGGGTCCAGGAGGCCCTCCCTGTGAAGGAGTCCAGACTCTCATCCAACTGCTGTTCCTAAAATACCACTCGGCTGCAGTCGAGAGCGTGGATGGGAGCAGGGCAAGCAGCAGGCTCAGTTACGCTGGTATTTTACTCACAGCGATACAGCCACGCTAACTTGGTCTCATTCTACTGGGGTGCCCAGGCATTCTTTAAGATGAGACACTAGGCATGACTTGCCTTAGAGTAGGGCTGTCTAACCTTTTGGCATCTCTGCGCCACACCAGAAAAAGAACAGTTGTCTTGGGCCACACATTAAATACACTGCAACATATAATCACACAAAAAAATCTCACAATGCTTTAAGTAAATTTATGAGTTTGTGTTGGGCCACAGTCACAGCCATGAGGGCTGCAAGCCGCCCGATGGCCTCAGGTTGGACACCCCTCTGCCTTAGAGGCAATTCGGACTCCAGCCCATGGGCCTCAGCTGCCAAGTGCAATGAACGCTTCCCAGTCATGGACCCCTGTCCGCTCGTCCCAGAAGGAAACCGTGGCTCAGTTCCCTGAGGCCACTGGATCACTGCTGAAAATTTCCTTGTTTCACAGGATTCTACGGCTTTGAGCAAAATTATTTCCAGAAACTGGAAAAGAGGATAATTAGAAAAACCCTGGTGAGAACTTCTCACCTAGGTTTATCCAATTCTTGCTCTTCACAGATAACCTTGGCCAGCCCCTCCCCCGCTGCCATCCCTCCCCATCCCCCTGCCGCCACCACTGGCCGTACATCCCTGCTGCCCCGCTGATGGGTCTTTCAGTAGGTCTGTGTTCAGTTCACACCACTGATAATTTCAGCTCTTGCATATCTGATCACTTCCTGATGGCACTTCAGAAAAAGGCAGCACCGAAATAAAGCAGAGCAGTTGACAAATGTGCCAGAAAATTAAACTGTCACCATGTTATCCTTGTTGCTTTATTCTCCCATCATGCAACCACCAGACATAAAAACTCCTTCCTGGTATAAATGAGGAAGAGAAGGAGAGAAAGTGTTTGGGGCCATCCAGCTGGGCCCCTGGAGACAAGCTGGCGGGAGAAGGGAAGAAACTGGCAACTTCCCAGCTCTGGGTGGGATGGGGATGGGGTGGCAACATTTGCCAAAAGGAAGATTGCTCTCCCTCCTCAAAAGGCACATCCCTGCAGACAGTTTCAAGAGGACTCAAGAGTGCTTCGAAAGCAAAACTGATTACAGAGAGAATCAAAACACAATTAACATCTTCGGAGAGCTGGGATATCCTGAGAAAACAATCTTGAGAAAGAGCAAGCAACTGAGATTTTTAAAATGAGCCTAGGACAAATGTTGCTTTTTGTTTACAGACACAAGATTCTGAAAGGTAATGAATAATTACAAAACAAAAACAAAAACAAAACATTAGAGGTCCCTAATGAAGGAATAAACCGATGCTCAGAGAGAAACTGAGTTGGCCCAAAGCAATGAGGATTTTATAATCACAGCCCTCAGAAGCCACCTGACCTTTGCCCACATGGTGATGGTACATGCCCGCAGGTGATCTATCTATCTATCTGTCTGTCTGTCTGTCTGTCTCAGGCAATGGTCTCTGCCAGTGTGACATTCACCCACAAGCCGGGAGGCAGGAAGAGGCCAAGCCCATGGCTGAACATCAAGGTGGAAATTGAACACACTCAAGTTGAGACTCAAGATAAAAGTCTGAATCAGTGGAGGAGGCTTTTCTAAGGAGGACTACAATTTATATGACATCTACTGGAAGGATGGATAGATTTTTAAAAACCCACATTGTTAGGCACAGAGTGATACCAAAATGAGTAAGAGGCTAATAGTATGCATCCTCATAGGGTAAAACTAGGAAGAGCCCCTGAGACCTGGTTAATACTCAATAAATAGCTGCGACTTCTATATACCAAGCACCATGCTAGGTGCTCTACAGGTAGTATCTCGTCCCTCCCTTTATTCTTCTTGACTACTGTAGGAGGTGGGTACTCCCATATCAAGATGAGCAAACCGGGGCTCACAGATTATTTGGTCACTTGCCCAAGGCTTAAAGTCAGTAAACATAACAGCTGAGATTTGAATCAGCACCACCTGTCCTTAGAGCTGGCATTGTTTTCACTGTGCCAGCTCTGCCCTCAATAATGTTTCAATCATATGACTTTTTAAATACATCTGATGCTGCTACCAAGTGTATGGAAAGTGTCTGCATAGATCTCCAAATTCTATGTCCCTGTGCAACGCTGTTCATGACATTCGTGCTGCTGTAACACTCTCCCGTGCACCTGCACTTCTCTGGCTCCTTTAAATCAGCCCCCACACTTTCACACTTCCGGCTCCAGTGAGCCAGCTCCCCCAAACAGGTAGCAGCCTTCTGCTCCCCAGTGGAGTCCACAGCTCGATGCAGTCTCTATCACGGTTGCTGAAGACTATCCGGTACCTACTACAGGATTAGAAACCAGAGACAAAAAGGCCTGGGATTTCTTTTTTAATTAAATTGTGTTAGAGAAATTCCTATAAACCCCACTGCAGCAGACATCAGCTCAAGCATAGTAGGGCTCGAACTGCGATCCATTCGTACAGACTGCTTGTCACCTTTGAAATATTAGAGCTCATCTTGGGGTGGTCTTTTGAGGTAATAAAAATACAAGATTTATGTCCCTCCCCAGGATGGGGAAGAAGTTTGTTTTGTTTTAAAAAGGTGTATTTATGAACTTTAAAATGAAAATTGATGTGGAATAATGATTCTTCACATATTGCCAGCCTCCATCTGCATCCGAGAATCCATAGCACACACAGACCCGAATTTGGCCTCCTCGTCATTGAATTAGAGAGCAGGGTCTGGATGCAGAGAGAGAAGTGAATGCAAAGAAGTCTCTTAATAAAATGGTGTTATTGACTTGAGCTTATTCATAAGAATTGCCTAGGAAAAGGTAACCCGGGGAGGGTAGGAACAGGAAGGGGTGCAGGGAGAAGGCATGCACATTCAAAACAGAAGGAAGGAGGGAAAGAAAACCAAAGTTTATTGAGACCGTGCTCTGTGCCAAGCACCGTGTGCATCTCCTCTCTTCATTCCCCACCATCCCATGGCCTGGCACCGGAAACCACAGGCAGAGCACCCAGATTTCTAGCCCCAGCCTCTGTGACCCCAAGCACACCTGTTCCACTCTGGCTGTTGGACCCAGGGCACCCAATGGGCGGTCAAGAAGCAAGTTTTATTCCTGCTTTTTCAATGGGCTGACTGTAGCACTAAGCAATCACTTCTTGTCTCAAGACATCGGTTTTCCCATTTGTAAAACTAGGGAGTTAAACCAGATAGCATCTAAATAACCTCCAGGTTCTGAAGTTCTTGACACATTTAGGTTCTTCTTGTCCACTCATCATAAAGCCTGCCTCTGAAGTGGTTTCTCTTCAACCACACCCTCTGCTTTTGTTTTAAGGAGCTTGAAGATAATCCAAATGCTTTTCCCAAGACGCAAATCCTGGAAAATACTATCAGAATAATCTGAATCTTCACACTGTTTCTTGATACCTGTGTCAACTGAGTTAGTATCTACCCTGAAAATGAAGAGCACCTACAACTAGCAAACAGATATTCACACAAAGCCAAGAGCAAGTTCTCCATGAAGTAGTAAGATAAACGGCAGAGCAATTATATCACGCGTCAGTCTCCTGACTGCAGAAATCATGAGTTAAAAAATGTGGTGGCTTGGACAGTAGTCTGTCATATTAGAACAATCAATATTTTCCATCTGTGCCATATAGAATAGTTTTTAATGTCAGGGCCCATATGACCTCTGACTTGCACTTACAAAAATCCAGTGAAACAGACAAGACGTGGATTACAATGCCCCTTTTGAGGTGAGAAAATAGAGGCCAGAGAAGATAGAAAAAGAGGCCCCAAACTCCCCGTGCACAGAAAATCCCTGAGCTAGTATCAGAATCACGGTCTCTGGCTCTGGAATCCGTGCTTCATCCCATGCCGCCTGTCTCTCCACACCTGTGGCTTCCTCCCTAAAGCAAGGAGACAAAAATCAAATGCCTATAGAATCTAGGAATGTAAACCAAGTGCCTACAGAAGCTAGGTACAAGGTACTCATGCAAAATATGTGCCTTCCACAAATAAGGCGTTTCAATTCTTCTTAAACCATACCCCTCTCCCTCTTCCTCTCCCTTTCTCTCCCCCTGCCCCCCCCTTCTAAAAACAAAGAAATGGTTTTCTCTTGTAAGGGAGAAAATACAGTACAAGGCCAATGATACACTGAAAGTGACCAAGACAGTGGCAGCAAGAGACTAGAAGGAGTTTGGATTGTAGGAAACTAGAGCTCTGGTTTAATAACGCCACAAAGAGGCAATAAGAGATTTCTCTTACCGTATAACACTCGCTATGTGCTAAACAGTTTTAAGTGTTTTACATACAGTAATTCATTCACTACTCATAAGAACTCTATGAGGTGCATATTACCTAAAATCAACTTAAATATACAGGTAAGAAATTAGAGACTTAGAAATGCACAGTAAATTACCTAAGGCCACAGAACTGGCAGGTGCCCCTGCACCAACAGGACATGAATTCAGACAGCATGGCTCCAGACTCTGTCCACTTCACCTTTTACTATTTCCTCCCAGGGATTGTGAGCTACCTCTTTGATCTTTCCAGAGATGTTTCATTAAATTAAACTTTTAAAAACATTGGCTCCATTTTTGTCAAACATTTTGAATCAAGCAAAACCTATCTGCCTATCAGATTCAACTCGTGGTTGTCTGGGCCTTAAAGCATGTCATCACAACGAGCTTTACTGGGCAGAGAGAGAGAGAGAGAGAGAGAGAGACAGAGAGAGACAGAGAGAGAGAATGGGAAGGAGAGAGGAGGGAATGAAGGGGAAGGGCAGGAGAAAGGAAGGGGAGGGAAGGCAAGAGAATGGAAAGGATGGAAGGGAAGAGAATGAAAAGCAAAGTGAAGCAAAAAGATGACAACAAAATAGAAGAAAAGAGGGGAAATGATAAGACAACCTAGGGAGGTACCTACAAAATTTCTATGGACTGAACTGTATGCTTCTCACCCCAGATTCCTGTAATAAAGCCCTAACCTCCAATGTAATGCTATTTGGAGATGGGTCCTTAAATGGCATCATAAGAGTGGTACCCTCATGATGTGACGTCCGCTCTTCTGAGAAGAGACACCACGGAGCTCGCTCTTGCCTTCTCTCCACCATGTAAGGACGCGAAGGAGAAGGCACCAATCTGTGGGCCAGGAGGAGAGCTTTCACTAGACCCCGACCACCCTAGTGACCCCGGTCTCAGACTCCCAGTCTCCGGAATTGGGAGCAAATAAAATTCTGCTGTTTAAGCCAAGCAGTCTATGGTATTTTGTTATGGCATCCCAAGCTGACTAATACAGGGTGGGGCAAATACAGATTTACAGTTGCTGGTATGGAAAATAATACAATGATTAGTAAATAATAATACAGGAATAAACTGTGTGTTTCATGTCCTGGCAACTGCTTTTGCCCCCACCTGGTATAATAACCCTTTAAATGATACAATAATTAATAAATAATAATATACAAATAAACCATGCATTTCATGTACTAACAAAACTACTTTGGCCCTCACTTGCTATAATAATCCTTTAAACTTCCCAGTTGCCTGGTAAAATGGATATTTACAGCATCTTCTAAGATTTGTGTCAAGCAAACATGTTGCTGGCCAGAGCAAACATTTGCGGATTGAAAATTCAAATAACCTTTTGGCCATGCCATGCATAGTAAAGAAGTCTTTTAACACAAGGTTAAAGACACCATAGGTAGAAGTTAGACCTTTGTATTTCTGACATTTTAGAAATGTTTTCCATATATAACTAGGTCAGATGTTTGGAAGTTCATGCTAAGATGCTTTCCCCCCATGGGGCTCAGTTTCAGAGTCAAATAGTACTGTCATTAAGTAACACGTCTCGTTGTGCCATCGAGAATCCAGCACACCAATTTCAACCTGATGTTCAATAGGCATCATAAGACACCACCCCACCACTTTCTTCCCAGCCGGGCATTTCTGACCTTGGAGAGTGTCCATAACCCAATCCTGAATGCCCACAAGGAAAGAGGCATGCTGAATGAAAGGTGGTTAAAGCAGCTTTGGCCTCACACTGTGCCCCCACCTCTCTGAACCTACCAGCGTCTGAACTCGACTTCAGCCAATAGTACCAACAAAACCACTGAGTGCCCACACAATGGCCCAGCGTTTCCTCGGGAGTCGGGAGTCAGTTAGACTAATCAAAGAACACACTGGACGTGTAGAGGCTACCATGGTCTCTTGTCTTCCCTACAACCGTAAAAGGAGGATTAGAAACCATTGAGAGACTACTGGGTTCCACAGGCAGGAAAGATTCCAAGGTTAGTGGGATTGGTCCCCATCTCCAGACTTTCACACTAAGTGAAAAAAGCCAGACTATGCAGAACCTGTAGTGATGCAGCAGAGACACAATCACATGAACGTGAAACTCGTTAGCACAGCTCAAGTTCTACTGAGATTTTAGTGGCTAATTTCCACAAAGGGGATTAGAGAAAGATTCATACAGAAGACGTAAGTTTTGAGTCTTAAAAAGGCAAGGAAGACGCCCTCATAAAAAGTCGATGGCCTTTGTTTATTACTTTGATTGAACTGGAGAGCTATTCTTCCCTCTCACAGATTTCTTAAGATATAATTGACATACAATACTGTGTAGTTTAAATGTACAGTGTGTTGGTTTTCATATAATTATACAAGGGGGGAACCCCAAAACACAGCTTTTATTTATAAAAAGTGTATACTTATTCTTAAATGTTTAACTTTCAGTCACTTTCAAAGTACTATTCGATGCAATATACCTACGGAAACACTTTTTCCACTGCGCAAAACAGTTTTTTAAAAAAGATTGTATTTATTTTTAGAGAGAGGGAAAGGGAGGGAGAAAGAGAGGGTGAGAAACATCAATGTGTGTCTGCTTCTTGCATGCCCCTACTGGGGACCTGGCTCACAACCCAGGCATGTGCCCTGCCCGGGAATCAAACCCACAACACCAAAGCCACACCAACCAGGGATCAAAGCCACACCAACCAGGGATCAAAGCAGTTTTTGCACTCGTTGATTTTGATGTCTTTTAGTGCTTCTTCTGCTTTTTGTTTCACCTCTTTCATACTGGCAAAACATTTCCATTTAAGAACTTTTTTCACCCAGGGAAACAAAAGAAAAGTTGCTTGGGGCAAGATCAGGTGAATAGGAAGGATGGGAGCATGGCGCTTATGCCATTTTTGGTCGAAAACTGCTGGAGACTCAGTGAGGTGTGAGCAGGTGTGCTTGTAAATCACCCATCGTGAAATGGGCAAATGAGTTGAAAGAGTCTTCAAAAAAAATTCACTGAAGCTGAACGCAGCCTCTCACAACAACTCCAGCTGACACACTGATAGAGATGGGTTCCTAGAACACTCACCTAGCAGAGAAAGCTTGTACTCCAAAGGGCCCATCCTCCAGAAGATAATTCCAGTTTTGGGGGGCAGTCCCCTATTATATATTATAAAATGATTTCCACAATGTCCTTACCTAACACCTCCATCACATTATATAACTACCATTTCTTTTCTGTGGTGATAAGATTTATTATGTACTCTCTTAGCCACTTTCAAATATATAATACAGTGTTATTAACTATAATCACCATGCTGCAAATCAGATCCCCAGAAATTATTTATCTGATAACTAAAAGTTGGTACTCTTTGACCATCAGTCGGTGAATGGACAGAGATGTGGGGGTGTGCATATGCGTGGTGTGTGTGTATATATAATGGAATATATTTCAACCCTAAGAAAGAAAGAACTCCTGACTTTTGCGACAACATGGTGGACCCAACGGCATTATGCAACGTAAAATAAGCCAGGCATGGAAAAACAAACACCACGGGGTACCATTTACATGTCGAATCTAAAAAACAAACACATAGATTGGTGTGCCAGGGAGTGTGGGAAATGGGGAGATGTTGGGCATCTATTCTTTTGCTTTACAAAGATAAAGGAAAGCCAGCTGAGAGCCAATGAGATAGGAGAATGCAATGCTCCCAACGAAGCCATCCATGTTCTCTATCAGTTGCAAGTATTAATTATAATCACAGGTAGCATTTACTGACGATGACTATGTACCAAGTTTTAAGCGCTTTGCCTGTATTAATTCATTATATCCTCATACAAGTAAGAATATATTAACATTTTAATTTTATGGATCCACAAGAGGTTAACCAGCTGGAAGGTGACCTCAGGGAATATGAATTTGGTGTCTAGTCTGTTCTGTCTCTCTACAAGGCCTCTTAGCTTCCCCTTCTCAATAAGAATACCACATTCCTTGGTTAATGAAATGCAATTTCCTGGAGTCATGTGGTCAGATTATTCATTCACCACTTTCTCCACACAGTCAAAATAATATGTATAGGCTTTAGTATTTTAAAAATAAATGATTTATTGCTGGGAGCTTAGATCTGATTCGCTACCGCATCAAATTAGCCAGTAATTAAATACCCGACTCCAAAGTACACAAACAGGGGTCAGAGGCCCTCGGAGCAGCGGGGTACTGAACACAACCCAGGTTCAGTAAAGCCCGGCCCTGCCGTCCAGTGCCTGTGTGCCGAATGATGATCAGCCACGTGTACCCAGGAAATGAGCTCCTCCTTTGTGCCCCCCCCAGCAGAGAGATTCTTTTGCAGATAAAACAATAATCTTGAATTGATATTAATATTCCCAGTTCCAGATTCTTACACATCTCACTGAATCCATGTACATATAAAACCAAAACCATAAAGTGTTTAAGTTGGTCCTTAAAATTCACCAAGTCCAGATTCCTATGCACTGTGATTGTTGAGAAAACACAGAAAAATGATGGATGGGGAGAAAAGTGGGGAGAAGAATAAACACAGAATAATGAGAAACCCATTCTCCTCTGAAAACACAGTCTAATGGTGGAATGTAAAGCACCATTCAAAAGGTGGGAGATGGAGGAGAATCTGGTTCCAGATACCCCACTGGGTTTTTAAACTATTTTTAAACAAAAGAACCCTTTAAAAAATAAGAATAGCTAACATTTGGGTGGCACTTACTAAAGACCAGGTATTGCCCTACATATGGTGGTGCCATTTAATCCTCAAAAAACACTTTGAAGTGGGTACTATTTTTTAGCACCGCAAGTCTCCAAATAAGGAAATCAGGGCATGGAGACTGAGCACCTTGCCCCAGGTCACATGCACGTGAGGGGCAGGCTAGAACTCAAATCCAGGCACACCTGCTGCAGGGCGGGGCTTTAGCCTCCACACCACGCCCTCTCAGCCACAGAGATCTCACCCCAGCAGGAGGGGGCAACCGGCCCTCCCGGGAGCAAAAAATCTCAGAGATTATTCAAAGATTGTGATTCTCCAAAGGACCACAGTACATGAACAGATCTATAGCGTGTTCATGGTGTTAGAATTTCATGGGAGAGTGTTAAGAGAGAAATGTCTGAAAAATGTCTGGGGGCGGGAGGTGGGAGGTAATGAAACATTGCTCCGTACTGAGCTGCCTCTACTTGGAGTGACGTCTAACTTGGAAGCCCAGCACATGCAACAGAATTACGCAGTGCCTGTGGTAAAGCAGAGGTTTGAGCACGTGGCTGAAAGGAAGAGGAAAAAGAACAACACACATTTGGCTACTGTGAATAACGCTGTAATGAGCAATGGTAGATGTACAAGTATCTGTTCAAGCCCCTGCTTTCAGTTTCTTTAGGTATATATCTAAGATTGGGATTGTGAGCCACCTGATAAGTCTATGCTTAGATTCTTTTTTTCCTTAATCCTCACCTGAGCACATGCCTATTGATTTTAGAGAGTGGGGAAGACAGAGAGAGAGCAAGAAAAACATCAATATGAGAAACATCAATTGGTTGCCTCCCACATGCGCTCCAGCTGGGGACCAAACTGCAACCTAGGCGTGTGCCCTGACAAGGAATTGAACCCGTAACCTTTTGGTGCATGGAGCCACACTCCAACCAACTGAGCCACGCTGGCCAGGGCTGTGCCTAGACTTTCGAGGAAGCACCAAACCGTTTCCTAATTCTGCAGCACCACAGATTGGAGGGGCAGCTGACACTTCATGGTTGCGGGGTTTCTGTGGGGTGATGAAAGAGTTTTGGAAATAGTGATGATGGCCTCACTACATCGTGAATGTAATCAATGCCACTGAGTTGTATACTTACGGATGGCTACAATGGCAAATCTTACCTTATAGATGGCCTACTAATAATTATAAAATAATGTAATATATAGAAAATCATTGATTTGTACACTTTAAATCAGTGAATTGTATGGTACATAAATTATATCTCAATAAAGCTGTTTTTAAAAAACAAAAGCAAAAATGAGGGCAGGGAGAGTTCATCCTAAGCCTTCATTCCCCCCTTTTCTGAGGGGAAAAGAAAACGGGAATGCCCATGAGAAGCTGAGTGCCACACAACTAGTAAAAATGTGACAGATGTGGGCCCAAACCCCAGCTTTGTCGCTGATCAGTGTTACTTTGGGAAAGTCACCTGATGCATCTGAACTTGAACTTGGGTTTCCATGTCTGAGGAGCCAGGGTTGTGGGACTCTGAGATGTCAGTGTGCATCAGACACGTGCACCTCGCGTTGTGTCTCAGGCCTCAATAAATACCTTGACAGGTTTCTTCTCACATTTTTGGTTCAAAGGCAGCCAAAAATAAATAAACCATTTTTTTAGGTTTATTTATTTATTTTTAGAGAGAGGGGAGAGAAGGAGAGAAACATCAATGCGTGGTTGTCTCTCACGTGGCCCCTACTGGGACCTGGCCTGCAACCCAGGCATGTTTCCTGACAGGGAATCGAACCGGTGACCCTCTCATTTACAGGTCAGCACTCAATCCACTGAGCCACACCAGCCAGGGCCAAAGGCAGCCATTCTTAACAGGTTTTATTCGCCTCTCTACCTGGCCTTGGGGACCCCTGACTTGTCCCTTCACAAAATGAGAAGAGGAAGTCAAACCTTCTTTGATGAGTGGCAAAATAAAAGAGAAGAGTCTTGAATAAATAAGCAGCTAAAAACAAAGATGAAATGAGCCGATCTCCCAACTTTAGGTAAATGAAACTAATCTTGGAAAAATAAATTTAAAATACCCATGATGATATCATCATCCTCATCATCATCACCACCACCACCACCTGGAGCACAGGTGGCAAACACAAGGCCCCCAGGCAGAAGCCGGCCCTCCACTTTGTCTTATCCAGCCCAGCACCTTGTTTCTACTTGGTGGCAGCACCAAGCTCCTTGCCCCTAGTTAAGGAGTAGTTACATTTATACAGTCCTAAAATTACATTCGGCCCTTGGAAGGCAACCACAAGGCTGATGTGGTCCCTGGTGAAAATGAGTTTGACACCCCTGACCTGGAGGTCGAAAAAATGCTAAAATCCTTTCTTTTAGATACACATTGAGGTCTAATTCAGAGACATAGCTAGGGGTGGCAAACACATTTAAAAATTTCTACATATACTTCCTCAGGGGAAGGGGGTGAGGAGGATGAAGAGGGTAAAGGGGCTCAGATACATGGAGATGGAAGGATACTTGGCTTTGGGTGGTGAGCACAAAATGCGATATACTGATCTAATTATACTGATATAATTATAGAATTATACACTTGAAACTTAACCATTACCTCCAATAAATTTAATTTAAAAATAAATGAATTAAAATACAACCCTCCACAGAACAGAGGGGGAGAAACAGAAAACAGGGAGGTGGAGACAGAATTGGGAGGTAGCATATTTTGCTGTGTATGATGTGCACCCATGTTTTTGGCCCAAACTTTCAGGAAAAAAAATCTTATGTTTTAATTTTTAATTCAATTTTTATTTATATTTAGATACTTATTTTTGTATTATAAAGGAATTTTAGCATTTACTTACGAACATATTGTGGTATAAGAAATTTTATGTAACAAATAATTACAAAACACAAGAACAGATACAAGGTGCAAGAAATTTTATGTACCAGCAACAAATTTACAACGTCATAGAAGGCCAAGAACTCTTCATCGCTGTCATTAACAGAAGAATCGTCTTCTTCAATTTCTACATTACTGGTGTCCTCTAAAGGGTCACTTTTCTCATCCCGGTAAATTTCAGCATCCTCAGTTCCATCTATAGCATTGCTGATGCCGTATTTTTTCAACTATTTCACAACCACTTCCTTCTTGACAGTGTTCCATGATCTTAGGATCCAATTGCACACCTGGGCGATGGATGCTTCCTTGATCCTGCCTGCAGGTGTTAAATCATTACCAGCTGACTGCATCCACCATGGCCACTCTGTCTTCATCAGGGCCTTAAAGAGCTTCTTTACTGACACATCAAGAGGGTGCAGTTGGCTGGTTGGCCCACCAGGTATCACAGCAAGTTGGGTTTCCAAGTCTGCTGCGATTGCTTTCGTACTCTCTGTACAGAGGCTGTGGAGTGATCAAAAACATGCAAAGCTGGTTTTTTTAAGTAATTCCTCCAGGCCTTCATGACTAGACATTGTTAAACCAGATTTTCAGGCCTTCTTACTTCATCCATGTGGTCAATTACTCCACTTGGAATTTTTTCTTTTAGAAATGTTTCCCTTTTAAAGATGACCATAGATGGCAGCTTTGTCCCATCTGTGCAGCAGGCTAGAACAACAGTGAAATGTGTTTTCTCATGATCACTAACAGCCACGGTCTTTGCTCCTTTGATGCCCACAGTTCTGCTGGATGGCACATCCAGTGTGAGTGGGACCTCATCCGTATCGGCAATTTGGGACAGCTCAAAGTTGTCAGTCTTTCAAAGATTAATAACACAAGAATGAAATTCCAAAACTTGATTCTCATAGGCTGCTGGAAGTTTTGAGGCAAGTTTTGTTCATGCCCTCATGCTCAAACCTTCTCTCTTCATAAAGTTAAAGCACCACGGAGGTGTCTCTGGGAAATCATCGATGTTTTTTCTTGCGCAATCCTTTTACCTTCTTGTATCATCTTGGTCAAAACAGAGATCCCAGTTTGACGCTGCTCCCGGTGCTCACCTCCTGCTCCCTCCCCCTCCGGCCACTTTGGAGGTTTCCCTTGCATTGCCTTCTTCAGAATGCCTCTGAAGAAGCATTCTTTCCTGTGTTGCCTCCACAATCTGGTAGCAGTCTCTGTGGGAGGGCTGAGGTGTCTCTCAGCAGTGCTGTTTCCATACTTTTTAGCATGTTTAGTAACTTTGGCTTAAAGCTTAGTGTCCAAAAACTGTTTGGACATTTTCAAGGGATTTTCCAATAATTTCTCCCACCTAAAGTGTACACAGAGAACTGTTGCGCTGTTCACCCCGTGGTAATAAAGTCTGCGTCACCTACCTTATCAAGTGGCAACGATCAGCATCGTCTCTCTAACTCTGTGCACAGCTACACGTCATTCTTCATTTCGTTTCATTAAATCATTAGCCGAAATTGCCTTTGTTTCAAGTTCATCATAAATTCAACACAACTGATGATTGTATTTCAAGGTATTATTTTGCATACAGCTATTGTTATGGCTTTCTAGAGTTACACTTTTAATGCATAAGCATAACTAAAAGAATTAAAAACATTTTTATAGCTATGGAAGTAGTACTACCATGTATAATGTGCATCCTTATTTCTCCCTCAAAAATTTGGGCAAAAAAATTACATATGGGAAAATACGGTATTATGAAAGCTTATCTAAAAAATTCATGATGGAAAAAAGCTGAAGAAAAGCTGAAAAGAAGAGGGGTACAGCTGAATCAATGACAGCCTCCTCCCCAGAGCCTTCAGATCAATATCCTTGGAGCACCTAATTCAAAGTAAAGATTCTTTTACCAAATGGTACCATCGGGGCTCTCTAAAAAGCCCCATTAGAAATTACCACCAGTTTTTGGAGGGACTGCTCCACTCTTTGAGGACAGGCAAGGACAGGGCCAGGTGGGTGTTTTCACTGCGAGCTCTGCGGCAGAGAATGTTTACCTGGCCCAGGCCTGGCTCCTGCATGCCGAGTCTGCTCTCAGGAGCTCAGGTGGCCAGGAACTCTGCTGGGTGACTGGGTCACAGAGATGAGGCTGGCTTGGTCATGACTTCCACAGTGAATCAGAAGCCAGAGGCATAAACAAAGAGGGACATTGAAGGTGAAGGAAGGAATTATGCATGGAAGAGTCCCGGAGGGTAATGAGCAACTGTGTCTAGCAAAGGGCATGATATGAGCTGTCATCAACAATGAGGAAATGTTCACAAGATTGAAAAGGGAGAAGGCAGGGAATGGGAAGAAAAAGAATCCCTGGAAAAAGAAAAGACCCAGGGCAGGAAGTAGACACATCTGCGATGGGACTTCACACAGCTGAAAGGTGGTGTGAGGAACCAGACAAAACTCAGGACGGCACAAGGAAGGTGAGCACGGGTCAGATAAGCCAGCCCTGAATGCCATGCTAGCGAGCATGCACTTTGTTAGTGAGGTCCACGAGCTTGCTGCTGAAAGATGCTCCCGAGAGATGGGAGTTTATGATGTTAGGGGCGGAGCCCTTCAGTGATGGCAAGTCAAGAGCATAAGGAAATGATATGGGAGTAAAGGTGACTAGAGCCCCAAAGATATTAAAAATAAACAAAACAAAACCTTCATGATTGGACTTTTGCCCAGAATGACAGCACAGCTTAGAATGGAAGAAGAGCCTGAGCTGCTAGGCACGGAAGACTTCAGTGAGTGAGGGGGTCGGGGAGGGGGGCCGGCCAGGAGATTTGTCACTGACAGCCACTAGAAGGGATAACAGGTGTTATGAGCAGATGGCTGGGACTTCAAAAAAGTTTTTTTTTTTTTTTTTTTTTAATGAGGAAGGAAGAAATTAGTCTAGGTGCAGCAAAGCTGTCTTTGGAGAAGCCAGTGCTGTCTTGGGGCTCCAAAGTACATTACACTTGGAAGAAAAAGCAGCCTCCACTCAGAGAGTTTCAGGAGTGCTATAGTCCCAGAGGAATTCAAAGAGGCTACAAGATGGGGGGCATTCTGGGAAGAGTTTGTGGATGTGGGGGCATTAGTTTATAAGGCAACATGGGCTCTGAAGAACATAGTGCAGTGGAAGGAAAAAGCATAGGCGGGAAGACGAATCTGCTCAAAGACATGAAACAGGATGGGAAGCAGGGTCTACGAGAAGGCAGGTGGTGAGAGGTCTGGGCGGTTTGAGCAGTGTCACTCCCGCAAGTCCAGGGGATGGTGCTGGGCAATACCAGAGGCCTGATCCAGGCGTTACCTGACAAGCGGAGCCTCAGCGGAGGAACCAAACTGAAAGCTAGAAAGGTCTTTCTGGCCAGGAAGGAGGCCAAACTGCTGGTACCTAACTAAACCTCCAAGAGGACTCTGCCCAAGTGGTGAAAGGTGGAATTTATGGGTTACAAGGATAAGCACGCACTCCAGCTTGGCATCTGAAGTCTCGAGCGGGGACCCTAATCTTCAGTGGTATGCGGCAGCAGGCTGGAATGGGTTCATGAAGCCCACTGTGCACATATCTTCCCAAATCCACAGTCAGCGACTTAACAGTGATCACGTGATGAGAGTTACTTAGACCATGGAATTCAACAAACTTCACAAATCGTGCTTCCTGCTCCCCTGGTCCTGAGTCAATATTAAACACTTCTACCGCACCTCTGCCTGCCTTACCCTGTTCCTGTACCTCCTAGGAAACAAGCCTTAGGCCTCAGACGGCCTTGCAGGCTGCCTCTTTACCACTCTGATCCCACCAGACTCCTATGAGGAGACCCAGGCTGCATTGGGTCTGCTCTAGCTCCTCCTCCATTTGGGGGTATTCTCACCCTAGACCTATCCCTGGGACCCCAGATGCCCAACCCTCCCACCGCTTGCCCAGCACCATGTTCTCCAGCCATCGGCTCTGTGCATGATAAGTATTCATACCAATTCTGATTCTTCTTCTGTACCTTGCTATGTAAGTGACCTTGGGCATATTCGCTGTCCATTTCCTCTTCTACAAAATCACTAGCTTATAGAAATACCCTCACTGGATTATGTTTGACAACTGACCAATTCTTCTCATTTTCCGTAGGAGACAGATGATGGTAGCAGTATACGGTGCCAGACGCTGTTCTGAGCACTTTATGTGCACACACTCATTTAATTCTCCCTGAAACCTTCTACGATAGTACCTTTATCCCAACTATTCTGTAGCTGAGGAGAACGAAGGCACAGAAAAGTTCAGCAACTTGCCTAAGATTGTACAGCTAATACTTACTAACGCCAGGGTCCAAAGCCAGGCATTCAGCTTCAGAGAGCTCATGCGTAACCACTGATCTATCTTCCCAGGGGTCCCTACACCCTACTCTCTTACCTCCAACTCCCTATGAATATCTCTAGTCTTCTTAACTGGCCGATCTAATCCAAGTCACTACTGGCCAAAATCCTGAACTACTAAGTCCTAGCCACAAACTTGAACCAAGAAAATGCTAAAGCTATATTATGTTTAAATAAATAAAACCAGAGACAAATTTTATTGCCTTGAAATTCTCAGTACCTGGGTTGTTTTACTCACTTATACTTTTAGCAAATATATTCTCATCATTCAGAGCCCATTTTAAGTTTCAGTCCACAAAAAAGCCTTGTCTTCCCATCTTCTTTCCCTCCACTGGGTCTGCCATAGTCCCTAGTCATACTCCTGACTTAAGACCTACCCTAATGAAGGAACACCGAACCTCTTCAACATCTATAAAGTCCACTTCTGTCAAGTTGAATTATGTCATCACTGTGTGTACATCTGTCTACCCCCGTACTGGGCTGATGTTTTTCAAACACAGGGGCGGTCTTACATTTCTGTGTCCTTATCAACCAGCACACACAGCACCTAGTATCAGACATGGGCCAGCAACATTTGAAAACAAGTGATTGAGGATAAATAACTGGACAAGTAGATAGCAGGATGGATAAATAACATATACCGCGATAGATAAGACCTATGAGGAATATCTTAGATATGAAAAATTAAATTCAGAATTAGAAGCACGGTCAGATAAGAACTGGTTCTGTAACGATCACTTTTTCTGCCTAGTTTCTTTGCTGAAAACTCATAAAGGTTTAAAAAAGATATCTGCCTTCTAAAATTGCAAATGAACTTGCATAAATTACCACCCAAGCTCCCACACATTTACTATCAGCTTTAGAAATAACCTCATTTATTCATTAAGTCCTCTTTCTCACATAACTGAGTTATTTAAACCACAAATATATAAGGTCAGTTTTCAGTGAGCTGGAAATTCCTCTAGGTATATTTTATAACGTTAAGAAAATATTCTGAGATCTTTGTCTAAGCACTTTAAATAGCAAGGTAAAATCTATTGAGTAATAGGCTGTATTTTCTAGTCCCAGAAGAAGTCTTTGGAGAAAGAAATGTTTATCAGTGAGAAGATACTTACCAACAAATGAACCACCGAGATACTATATAAATCACATAAAAACAGCCACAGTTTATTAAACACCTATTATGTGCCAGTAAACGTACATGCATTAGCTTTAATCTGCATGATTCTGCAAGGCATTCATTTTCCACTTTAAAGAAAAGAAAATTAAGGTTTGGAAAAGCTGGTTTTCCTAAAATCGTGAGATTAGCAGATGGCAAAGCCAGGGTTAAAATCTGAGCCTGGTTTATTTTAAAGCTCCAGCCCTTTCAAAATATGATGTTCATAAAGAGATTGTACCTAATCATAGGACAGTTGCTGGGAGAAAACCTAGTGTATCAGTGTTCTTTGCACCAGACCCAGTACATCCTCTATCTGGGTGAAACCCTCTGTGTGTCTCCCAAGGACTTGGAGGTCTCCTCGTACACCAGAATCCCAGCCAACAGAAGAGATTCCCCTTCGGACACACTCGTAAAGGTGTTTGCTAAGGTCCATATGAAAATAAATCTTTCCCAAGTAAGCGGGCCAAGAAAGCCAAAGTTTCAGCAGAACTTTCTGCACTATAACACTGATCTCATCCCTCCTGGTTTTTCCTGCTCAAGATACAAGGTCTTCCCAGGAGCTCAAGGTCACACAGCTAAAATGTGACAGGGCTGAGCCCAGATCTCAGACAACCTGACCCCAAGGTTCACTGCTGCTTGTCAGAACTATGCCTCCACACACACCATCAACCTACTTACCCCAGTCAGACCTGGAGAGACAAACACTGAACAAGCACACAGAAAACTCCAATGCCTTTTTCTGTTATTTAGGATCCAACCACTGAGGTTGCTTAACCTTCAAGAGAAGGTGTTAACCACAGTTCCATGGCTAACACCCATGCCTTCAACCAGCACAAATGATGCAGTAGAATACTAGGAGGATGAACTAGCCTTTATAAACCCAGCTGAGACCAAATGTTTCGGGGACGTTGAATACCCATTCTTGGGCCATTGCTCTTCTTTGTGGACTCTCTTTTTTCTGTATCATTGTACATCTCAAACTACAGAAAGTGGCAGCTGTGCTCAAATAAGAGATGAAGACAGCTGTCTCAGGAATACTCCAGGTTCTATGAGAAACCCCCGCCTCCCTCCCCCACCACAGTCAGAGAAAAAGAGGCTTCAAGAAATTCCCTGCTGTGGAAGCCCCACCACACCATGCAAGAGCCATACAACAACCCGAGCCCCCAAAAGCACCCCTTCAACCCACATTTGTTCCAGAAAATGGCCAACCACAGAATGCTTCCGTCCCTAACACCGAACATTCCTTCCTCGTCTGAAATACCCCTCAACCGCTCTCTTCCTCCCTTACCAATCAATCTTCCTGAACAGCAATCAGAAAGCCTCTTCCACTTCCCAAAATCCCATCTTAATAGAATCCTTGCCAATCAGAGACCATCTCAGCCTTTCCATTTCTTGCTCGATAAAACTGACTGTCCTTGGAGAGACCTTCAAACCCTGCAAAACTAAAAGTAATGGCAATGGATTCTTTTGCCACAAGTTTATGAATAAACTTTAGCTTTGAATAAACTGTTTAGCTTTGTTAACTCTGTCTTGAACTTGGCTTTGTTTCCAACAGAATTTATACAGTTAGCCGTACCAACATACATCCTAAATGAGGGGTTTGTCCACAGAAGAAGCCGTTAAAAGAGGAATGACATGGTCCAAAGGTAAGAAGAGATTTATCCACAATTATTTTTCATTCTAATCTAAGTGATATTTTTACTTAATATTATTCAAAATTTTAGATGAATTTCAAGGGGTCACTACTTTGGTTATTTTTATACATGCCTTTCATCCACCTTGAAAGTAAGAATAAAAAGTGAGATGTTAACAAAATTAAACCAATTTCCATAAATGTTTAATACAAATCTTACCTTTGCAATCCATTAGACCCGATTCTGCTATTGGTCCAGGATGAACACTGGATTATTGTACTTGAAAATGAATAATTCTTGACTTAGCACTGCTGAACAATTATGATAAAACAATTGTCACTCTCAGCATTTTTACCCATCCATTTGGGAGGGCTTCTCTTTTCTCTTTTCTCTAATACTATTACACTGGCTCAGTCCCATCTCTGTGCTGTGATATCGACTAGCCCCTCTTTAAATTCACATAGATGCTATCTTCAAATGATAAATCGTGGCAGGCTACCCATATAATTGATCTTGTATTCCCCGTGCCCCTAACAACCGTTAGCTGTGGCATTTTGAAGGACTTTGCACCTCTTTGAAAAATTAAATGCTGATGAGAACTCTGAAGGGAGTATGTCTCTTTCTACCTAAAAAAAATGTTGCAAATCTCCTCAGAAGTGTAACACTGACCTCTAGAACCACTTTGAAGATATACTTTTAAAAAGTTAGATGTGAGCTATGAACAGCAGTCTATGGTAAGAGACTAATATTTTCTCACTTTACAGCTGGAAAAAAAATGTATTTACTTGATTGTGAAGTTAAGGAAAAATGACTTGTTGCTGCCAGTTCAAACCTGTTGAATGTGTCTGGCTCTTGTCTATTACTTGCCCAGGAAGAGGCAATGAGGTGGCAGAAAGGACATATATGGACTTCGGGGTCAAATTCAGGTTTCAATCTGAGGTGACTCACTACATTTGTTGCTTTATGCAAATGACTTCTTTGAACCCCAGTTTCCTTATATGAAATCCTAACTCTACCTTGCAAGGTAATTGTTATAATTAATGAGATGAAAAAGTATAACAGATATACAGAAGCACTCTGTTAATACCATTTAAATCCATCAAGGTTATCATTTTGCTCAGACCACTGCTCTGTATCTTTTGAAGCACATACTCTGAGTCATGTCCCCCGAGGCGTGGCTACAGTCATCTATAAACCTACAGCAAGGATTATAAAAATCTAGGACAGTTGACTTTATTGTAGCTACAAAAATTATTCAGAAGCACACACACATACAGTCACTGGGACTCACAGAAAACAAGTTGTCAGCCTAGATGATTGAGAGACGAGTTGCTTTTTGGCTTACATTTGATTAAGACTATTTTTTTAAAAGAAGTTTTAGGTTCACAGAAAGAGTGAAGGGAAAGTGCAGAGATTTCCCATAGCCTCCCTTTCCCCACACATGCACAGCCTCCCCCATTATCAACAACACCCTCCAGAGAGGTACCTGTGTTGCCACTGATGAGCCTACACTGACACATCATAATCACCCTAAGTCCATAGTTCATGTTATGGTTCCATCTTGGTGTTGTACATTCTATGGGTCTGAACAAATGCATAATGGCATGTACCCGTCATTATGGTAACGTACAGCACCTGCTCCACTCCACCTAGTCATCACCGTCCCATCCCCAACCGCTGGCACCCACTGATCTTTTTACTATCCCCATAGTTCTCCCTTTTCCAGGATGTCATATCGTTGCAGTCATACAGTAAGTAGCCTTCTCAGATTGGCTTCTTTCACTTAGTAACATATCTTTAAGGTTCCTTCATATCTTTTCATGGCTTCATAGTTCATTTCTCTTTTAGTGCTGGATACTATCCCACTGTCCAGATAGACCACAGTTTCTTTATCTGCTTATCTGCTGAAGGACATCTTGGTTGCTTCCACATTTTAGAAATTACAAATAAAGCTGTTATAAACACTCACATGCAGGTTTTTGCATAGATATATTTCCAACTCATTTGGGTCAATATCAAGGGTGCCAATTTGCTTTTGGCATTAAACTTGCATACAAATCAGGGGTTGGCCAACTTTTTCTATAAAGGGCAAGATAGTACACACCCTTTGTGAGCCACATTTCTGTCATAGATACCCAACTCTGCCACTACAGCACGAAAACAGTTATATACAATGCATAAACAAACAAGTGTGGCTGTGTTTCAACAAAACTTCCTTTATAAAAACAAACAGTGGGCCAGATTTGGCACAAAGGCCAAGTTCTGCTGTCTCCGGATCCAAAGGAAAGCAGGGCACCTGGAATCAGTGTCTTTTGCATTCCTTCCTTCCTTCTGTGGTCCGGCTCAGCCTGGCATTTGCGGCACTTTTGCATCCAATCTGTCTCACAGAACACTGAGTTTGGAACACTCATAAATAATACTAGGGCAAGACAGACAGTTCTTACTGGTTTTAACAGACTCATTTCTCACTCACACATACTGATAAGATTTTGCTGTAAAACAATAAAAAAATAGAGAATATCTCCTTCACTGAATTTTGGCAATCTGTTCTAATTTATAACACTAATAACTAGAAGATTATTTTCATTCTTTACTTTTTTCTTTTCAGATCCCATAGGCACTAAATACCTAGGGTGATTCAAACAGAAAAATATTTTTGAAAGAAAAGTCACAGGGTAGGAACATAAAATTTTCTCACCCTTCTTTATTCTATACTTGAAGTTTAGTGAAAATTTTGATTCTAAGTATTTTGCTCCTGACTACAAAAAAAACAAAAAACAACAAAAAAAAAACTGGCATTTTTTCCTTCAGCTTCCAGTGTCAAAGGCAAGCATTCTCCTTAGTTAAAAAACATTCTATTAAGGCTCAATAGTGTGTAATGAGTACCATACGTTCCTTTTCCTCTCCTATTCAAGACTTTTTCTATCTACCTTTAAAAGTGGTACTTCTCTTTTTAAAAAACTTAATCTTGATTATATTTTTTCTGTTACCACTTTCTTAGTCCTCTTATACCCCCTCCCCCCAGAAATCACCACACTGTTGTCCATGTCCATGAGTCCTTTTTCTTTTTTGCTCAGTCCCTCCACCCCCTAACAAATTCCCCACCCCTGCCACTAATTGTCAGCCTGCTCTCCATCTAGGAGTCTGTCCCCATTTTGCTTGTTAGTTCAGTTTGTTCATTAGATTCCACATATGAATGAAATCATTTGGTATCTGTCTTTGACTGGCTTATTTCACTTGGCATAATGTTCTCCAGGTCCATCCACACTGTCGCAAAGGGTAAAATTTTCTTCTTTTTTACAGCTGAGTAAAATTCCATTGTGTAAATGTCCCATAGTTGTTTTATCCACTTCTCTACTGATGGACACTTAGGCTGCTTCCATTTCTTGAAGACTGTAAATAATGCTGCAATGAATATAGGAGTGCTTACTTTATTTCAAATTAGTGTTTTGAGTTCCTCAGAATATATTCCCAGAAGTGGGATTGCTGGGTCAAAAAAAAGATTCATTTTCAATTTTTGAGGTATCTCCATACTGCTCTCTACAGTGGCTGCACCAGTCTGCATTCCCACCAACAGTGCAAAAGGGTTCCCCTCTTTCCACATCCTTGCCAGCACTTGTTGTCTGCTGATTCATTGATGATAGTGTCCAGACAGTATCTAACTGGTTTTTATTTGTATTTCTCTGATGATTAGCAACATTGAACATCTTTTCACATGTCTATTGGCCATCTGTATGTCATCTTTGGAGAAGGGTCTATTCAGGTCCTTTGCCCATTTTTTAACTGGGTTATTTGTTTTTTGGTGTTGAGTTTTGTAAGCACTTTATAAATTTTGGATATTAATCCCTTATCAGGTATATCAGCAAATATGTTCTCCCACTCTGTGGGTTGTCTTTTTATTTTCTTAATGATTCCCTTTGCTGTGCAAAAACTTTGTGGTTTGATGAAGTCCTGTTTGTTTATTTTTTCTTTTGTGTCCCTTGCCTGGGGAGATATAACCGATAAAAACTGCTATGAGCAATGTCCAAGATTTTGCTGCCTATGTTTTCTTCTAGGATTTTTATGGTTTCAGGTCTAACATTTAAGTCTTTGATCTATTTTGAATTTATTCTTGTGTGTGATATAAGAAAGCATTCCAGTTTCATTTTTTCTGCACATATCGGTCCAATTTTTCCAACACCATTTACTGAATAAACCTCTGTTGAGTATTCATTGACTGTAAAGTTGTGGGTTTATTTCTGGACTCTCTATTCTGTTCCATTCTTCTATGTGTCTGTTTTTATGCCAGTACCAGGCTGTTTTGATTACTATGGCTTTGTAGTACAGTTTGATATTAGGTAGCGTGTTTCCTCCATCTTTGTTCTTCTTTCTCAGGATCACTATTGCTATGCATGACCTTCTGTGGTTCCATGTACATTTTTCAAATATTTGTTCTAGTTCTATGAAACACATCATTGGAATCTTGATAGGAATTGCACTGGATCTATAGATTGCTTTGGGTAGTATGGACATTTTTCATTTGAAAGTCATACTAAGTTTTATCTGGATTAGAACCTATTTTAGGGTAAATGATTAATGTACTATTATGAAAGTGAGTGAAAGCTTCTAGGATTGACGATGACAAAATAAGAATCTCCCAGCTGTAGTAAAGAACAACATGCTCTCAGTTTGTCTAAATGCCAGAAGTGAACAGGCAGTAGCTGTCTACTGTGAGTGAACATTGCACGCTCAGACTCAGCTCACATTTCATCTGTCAGTGGCAGCAATAACAGCTCAAGAATCCTCTCAATTACCCCTGCTCCATACTTACAACATTTAGTTAAATAAAAACACTAGTGATTTTAGCAGACATCAAAAATAAAACTCTTCTTATTCTAAAATAAGCCATATGTCCAAATAGAAAGCATAACTTTTTAATGTTACAAATTTCGTTGCTCAAAAATCCAGATGCTGAGGACAGGATAGAGAGCTCTCTTTCCCTTCTTTTTCAATCTGTTGCCATTCTTGTGACCTTGGGAATGAACAGTTCTTCTATTTCCATTACTAAGAATACAACAACCGGGTTTGGTCAGAGGCTAGAATGTGGCACAACCCCTGCCTGCGGGCCCGTGGGAGATGAGCTGCTTCCCATACGTAGCACTTACAGAGGTTCCTGGCTCATTCCACGCTTTCCTTCTTCCAACAAGCATTTACTAAGTGGTGCATTTCAAACAGAGGACAGAAAGATGAAGCAACTGCCCTTCAGGAGCTCATGAGCATCAAAAACCCATCATGAGTAGCAACTGCTTCACGGTACTCCCACATCAACTTTTGTCCTTCAAAGTTCTCTCTTCCTATGGCATCCTGGGCTTTCTTTTTTTTTTTTTAAATATAACTCAGATCAAATCCCTCTCTTGATCAAAACTTTACTTTGCTTTCCCTTTAAATGTAGAATAAAATACAATTGTTTTCCTATGTCTTTATGTGACCTGACGCCTGCCTACCTTTCTTCCCATCCTCCCTGTCCCCGGTTATGCTCTAACAATGCCAGATTGCTGTCTGTTCTTTGAACACAAACTCACTTCTGCATTGGGAAGTTTTCTGTTCTTGCTGAATGAAATAATCCGTCTAGAATAATCTTTGCTCAAAGCGAGTTCCTTTTTATCTTTCATGTCTTGACTCAAAGGTCACCTCCTCAGACATGGCCTCTCCAGGTCTCCTCCGCTAGGGAGAGGAGCCCTAGGTAAACTAGTACCTCTCCTGGTTACTGCCATCCTTTCTATCACCCTGAAACATGGGGTTCATTTACTTGTTTTCTCGTTTTTTTTGTTTGCCTCCTTCAACAACATGTACATTCCATGAGAGTAGGGATCTTGTCTGTCTTGCTCACCGCCACACCCCCCATAGTCAGAATAATATCTAACATATGATAGGCACTATATAAATGTTTTCATGGATACCTGAATGTAGAAACATGGCTAAGAATAATATTCTTAGCTAACGTTAATTTTGTGTTAGATACTGCTATAAGCATATTATATGAAAGATCTCCTTTAACCTCCATACCATAGGAGATAAGTACTTCTTTTTTTAATCCTCACACAAGGATACGTTCATTGATTTTTAGAGAGAAAGGGGAGGTAGAAATATCAATATGAGAGAGAAACATTGATCAGTTGCCTCCCATACACATACATACCTCCACTGGGGATTGAACACACAACCTAGGTATGTGCCCTGACTGGGAATAGAACCCACAACCTTTTGGTGTACAGGACAATGCTCCAACTAACTGATCCACCTGGACATTCTTATATCCATTGTATGGATGAGGAAACTGAAGTACAGCATCATCAAGTTGCAGTCCAAATTCACACAGCTAATAAAAGGCAAAGCTAGAACTCAATATCAGATAGTCTAACCCTGGAGATTCTGCTCTTAACCACACTGAGAAAACAATCCAGGATGGTCTGTTGTTAACCTGCCTGCCATATACTGCCACCAAGCTTCACAACTACAGTATTATGAGAAAAATTAGACATGAGACACAAATGCCCTGCGCTTGTGTCATCAGGACAAAAGGGAACCAAACACAGCAGGATGATGGGCAGGTTCTTGTATTCACAAACCAACAGACAGCAAACAGCACCCATCTGGCAATGACCATGGTGTCTGTTCCCTCTTGACATTCTAGCAGAGCCGACTCAGCAAGCTACCCTTCCGTCGTGGGCTACAGGAGATCCTAATATGGAAAGCTAGACCCTCATCCCTGGACGACTCAGTCCACAGTCAATTTCATTTATCAATAAATCAAGCAATCAATACAACAACTAAATCTATTCAGCCAAAGGCTGTATTTAGAATGTATACGTTACCTTGTTTTATTTTCCCAACCATCATATGTTATAGATACTATTCTAATCACTGCATCATTAAATTAAATTGTTAGTGAAATGGCACGTTGGTCTGTTTTACACCAGTGAACAAGCCAGAAGGACTTGGAAATTGAGGTGATGGATAAATAATCATCCTTGACTCTAACCTTGACATTCATATACCAAGGACCAAAGAGCTCAAGAGAAGCTCAGGGCACAGCCTAATTGCGAGATGCAACCACAGCCTTGAACTACAAAGGGAGACGAAGGCGCCCCTTCTCAAGACACTCCAATGCCATTCCCTGGAAACCACCTTAACAACAACACAGATCTACAGCGACATGACAAGAGCGGCCCTCCCTGGAGTGGAGCAAAGTGCAGCCTGCACTGCTGTGAGCGATGTTCCTGTCCAGCCATTTTTATTTGTCGGGCTCCTTGTGTATTTTTTAAAACTAAAATTCCAAAACTGGATAATCGAAACTAATAATGTGTACCTAATACAAAACAACACTTTTCACATGTATTTTCATCACATGTTTGACAATTGCATAAAAAAGTTGATGTATACTATTCACAGTGAGGTCTGTTAGTAAGACCCCACCCAGGATGAAAGTGTTACGACAGAGGCATAATGCCCACACTGTCAGGATGTCTGTCCCTGCAGGTAAAACCTTGCAGGGAGATGTCTACAGTCTACATGGGAGGTCCTGTATCAAAGCACCTTTCCCTCTGCGTGTGAGCGGCCCTGAATGCTCTCATAATTTATAAGGTAACTGCCAATGAAGGGTGTTCTGGGGGTCATGTATGCCCTGGTGAAACTAACACCATGAGGAATACAACTACAGTGTGACCTGAAGCAATATATTATTTTCTCCAAGCCACTCTTTGAGAAGGTTCTTTTAAAGGAAATTTAGCAGCCAAGGCTGGGGAGAGTGATCCCTGCCTGGGCAAACCGCTCTGTGCTGCTTCGGACCTAAGGCCATCTGCTGCATCACACAGTAACGCTTTCCAAGCAATCTGCTTGCTGCCTGCTACCATTTGTTCACTACACTCATAACCATTTTCTTCGGTCATGTCCATGGTCCTCACCTCTGATATTTCCGACCTTCCAAATGGCCCCATAAAAAAGGTACTGACTTAATTCTCACCTATAAACCTGCTTCCTTCTCTCTACTACACATGAGCCAGATGCCCACTCTTTCTGTCAGTTTGGTGACTCAGCAACCCCTCCCCACCTGAATATCTACTCTCCAAACCTGGGGGTCTAACTCCCCACGACAGCCCAGTCTCTGCTCCCCATAATCCCATTAACCCAATCCGTAGCAAGGACTCCTAAACTCTCCAGCTACGCCTTGCTCTCCACTTTTCTCCTACTAAGACTCATGCTATAAGGAAATCAAATGAAGAGTAGCAAATAGGGACACTAATTTAACATCTACAAACACTATGCCATATGCTTTCACACCTTACGTGAAGATTTTTAAATGCAGCCAATGGGGAGTACAATGCATTTTAGATTAAAGAAGCTAAGAGAACAAAGAAACAGTGAGAAATTATGAGTTTGTGTAAGAAAAAGCAATTAGTTCACTGTTGACAGCGGAACATCCATTAAATAAGAAAGGCAGAGATAAGTCCGTGGGAAAACAGCGCTGGAGCCAGATTCTAGCGGGTCTTGGGCAGCACAGGGAGGGTAGACTAGAGACAAAAAACCAAAGGTGCTTGTTTCCGCGCAAACCTTCATGGGGAAACTGTCATATAAGGACAGCACGCTGTCTCTGCCTCTTTGATTACTATGATTAACTGATCCGAGACCAGTGGGTACTCGGCAGCTGCAGAGAATGAGTATGTAAATATTGTATTTCTACAGAATCACCTTGGTGCTTTCCTAAACGAATCTGTACTTTCAGGGCGAAAAAGTGCTTTTGCAAAACTGAGTCCACATCAACAGCCTCATGAAATACTGTGTGTAAAACCCCATTCATCTAACTGGAGCCCTCTCGTTCAGGATAGAGCCCTGATAAGCTTGGCTCAATTCAGCTGCCTAAAACAAGGCTCCTCTTTGGCACTGAGTGCCAGAAAAGTAAATGATCACCATTGTGAAGAATTCAGCTGTAATTTTCAAGTCCCCAGAGGTGATACAGGTGAAGTATTAAGCCACAAAAGTTCAAGTTGCTGTTAGGAGGCAGATGGTACATTTTTATGAAAGAGCACTTCCTGGTGACTCAGGCATGGTTCTAGCATCAATCACCGTGGGTTTAAATCTGTGTGACCTGGAGCAAGTTACTCAGCCTGTTGAAGAGCAATAGTAGGGCCTGCCTTGCAAGAGTATTTCAGAATAAACAAGATAATCCATGAAAATTACTTAAACATACAATTGGTGCCCATATGATTTAATTTATATTTCTCTCACCAAGATCACCTTGACTGCTAGGTATAGATGAGATGAGATGGGATGAGATGGGATGAGAAGAGGAAGAAGTAAAAGGCAGAAAGGGAGCTCTTTTCCTCCAAGAGAGCACAGCAAGCTTCCTCATGGGGAGGGGTAGATGGACTTGATCACTTTTATGGGTAAACTGAGTAAAACTCACAGGTGGAGACTTATTTAATGAAGTCAAGAATAACTGTCATGCTCCCCGCATCAGAATTGGATGGGCCGTGGTATAACGAATGTAGTAACACAGTAAAGACCACCAGGGATGTGTTTCTAGTAGAAAGTCAGGAGTGCAATTGAGGACACATGTTATACGTTGAAACAGTAACTGAGCAATTGGATACAAACTCAGAGCTCAGAAAAGATGTGGGCTTCACATACTAATTTAATATCACCTACTCTGAATGTATAGGGGTATTAAAAGAGGCCAGGTCTCTTGGAAAACATGAAGGGTTTGAGTCTGAAGAAGGAGTCCACAAAGATAACCAAGAAAAAGTGACCAGAGAGGTTGGAGAAGGAAACAGGTGTTATAACAGAAGAACAGAGAAGAAAGTGTCCCAGCAAGGTGGCGGGTGGTGAGCCCGAGTCAGATGCTGCTGAGAGATCAAATAAGGTGGTGACAGGAAGCTGTCCCCTGATCTGACAGCACGCAAATCAGAGTACAGAGGTCGGGCCAGAAATGAGATAGAAACAGGTTACAGAGTGGGAGTGAGAAAAGAATCGGAAACAACCGAGGGAGATGACTGTGAGAAAAAACCTTGAAAGGGCATATGGATAGGAGCAGGGGCTGTTATGGGATGCGGACAAAGAAAGACTTTCATAGGTTGAAACATTATGATAGTACACTAAAGGAAATATACTCAAGAGAAAGGGTGAAACTGATGATGCAGAATAGAGTGAGGCCCCTAGAGAGTGAAGGAGTGGATGCAGAGTGCAGAGAAGGACTGGCCTTTGATTGGTGGAGGAGCGTTTGTTACAGCAGGAAAGATGGGCACCTGGGTGCTGACATGGGTGGACCAGGGCTGGAGGATGAAGTAGTGCTCGTCTCCATTATTTCTACTTTCCTCGGTGGGTGACGTATGAAGTAAGGTCACAAACTAAGGCTGGGAATGACAGGAGAAGGAGGAGAGGTTGAAAAGTCCTCACCCGTAAAACATTAGACAACTGCTGAATAATGGTGAATTTCTAAGGGGAATTTTGTGATGCTGAATATAAAATGCGATCAGCTCACCTGGTTGCATTACTTTCTCTGGTGATGGTCAGTGACTTGTGAGCAATGTGGAGAAGCTGGACAATTGGGTTAGTGTGAATACGACATGGAAGAGAAGGACAAGGGCATTGTGAAATGTTTTCAAGAAAGTGATTATAAAAATGGGACATGGAATTTAACCTGTACCAGCAAGGAAAGGCATGAAAGCACCTAAAAATCTTGAAAAGGTAGAAGCAATAGATTAAACATTTTAATGAGGTAAAATGTTTTGTTTTGTTTTTGTTTTTGGTTTTTTGGTTTTTTTGCCATGAGAGTCATAGGACAAGGAAGATGGAGAGAGAGAATTTTCTGCCTAAAGAATGGACTGATTTAAGATTTCAGAAGTGTTGCCCTTTTTGACAATTTTTTAGGAATGACCATGGAAACCATCTGCATAAAAATGTCGTTGAAGCCATGAGAAGGGGCAGATGGATGGCTACGGTCAAATGAGATAAATTCGTGAAACTGAGAAATCAACATGCTGCGTAGGTTCACCCCGGTAGATGATGAAGTAGTAGCTCAGTCGTCCAAAGCATCATCCCAACACACCGAGACTGCAGATTCGATCCCAGCTCAGGGCACATACAAGAATCATCCAATGAATGGATAAGTAAGTGGAACAACAAATTGATGTTTCTCTCTCTTCTCTCTCTCTCTCTAAAAATCAATAAATGTAAAAAAAGAATAACGGCAGGAATTGGCATGAAGAGAAGACAGTGACTCAGAAGGTGCATGGGTAAGAGGAAATCACATCAGAGAGAGCAGGGAGAGGCTGCTGCAGTCAAATGCTGTGCATCCCTAGGATGAGAGATTTTTATCACAAACTCTTTAGAAGGCAAGTTGGCAATATCGAGCAATATTTGAAATGCACATACCTTTGATCTAAACTGCCTATAAGATTTTTTCTCCAGATGAACATAAGCATGTACCACAGGCACACACAGATAAGTCTAAAGAGGTTCATTAAAGCACTATTTGTAAAAGCAAACCTAGAAACAGCTGAAATATTCACCATGTGGTCTAAAGTATACCAAAGCTGCACCAAGGAATACAATGTAGCCTACAAAAGAATAAGATAATTCCGTATGTCTGCCAATGTGAGACTATATGCAATGCATATAGTAAAGAGGAAAAGAGGCTCTGGACAATACGTGTAATATGCTTCTATTTGTATAAGTAAAAAGGGATATATGCAGAAATGTTTACATACATGTTTTCCTAAATATGCATACCATATCACTGGAAGGATACCCGAGAAACAGGAAAAGTGGTTATTTCTAAGGAGGGGTACTGGGGTCTAAGAGAGGCAAGAAAGAGATGTACATTTCATTCAATATTTTCTTAGAAAGGATGAATTTTTAATGCTGTACCATATTTCTCTTAAAAAAAATAAAAGCATTAATTACATTTTATTTAAAAAGAAAAAATAAGATCAAGACAAT
The DNA here is from genome assembly GCA_039655065.1 of Glossophaga mutica. Lineage (NCBI taxonomy): Eukaryota > Metazoa > Chordata > Mammalia > Chiroptera > Phyllostomidae > Glossophaga > Glossophaga mutica. The sequence continues at coordinate 31,731,041 of CM077308.1, forward strand.
TACCCACTTTCTAGTTATAGGACTATGATGAGGATCAATTGAGGTAATATTTATAAATCATTGAGCACCAAGCTCCTAATAAAAATAGTTTTGCTGCTATGATCTTATTATATTGCAGTAATGAATCAGAAGCCAGTATATCCAAAACCAAGGCATCATTGTCTATGCCGGCCATCTCTTCCTCTACTCGTCCTGAAATCACTTTCACAAGGATCCACGCTCCCTGCTATCACAGAACTCTAACACCTCCCTTCTCTAACCAGCTCTCTAGCAATTGACAACTGACCACTCGGTTTTCCTCGCCTTTACCCCGCATAGCACAGTTCTTGCTCTAACCAGTCCTATACATCACCTCTCCTATAATAACACAAGTATATATAACTGTGACTTTACATCAAAAGACAGGTTTGGTCACACAGCATCCATCTGGCACACGGTGCTGGGTTTGTTTTCCACACTCTCATAATTCTAAATAATCTGTTGCTTGTATTTTAATTTTTCTTTGAGGAAAGGGTTATTTGAGATTATCTGTGTTTTTCTATTATAATCGATGGTAATATTCCATGAATGTTTGAAAAATAGGTATATTCTCCATAGGCTGCACATTTTTAGATATATCTATTAATTTACCTTTATTAATTGTTTAAACCTTATGCTCAATTTTGTTTCATTTGTCTCAGACTGAGTCGTACATCAAAATCTGCCACTGTAATTATCTTCCTGTCAATTATTCCTTGCTTGATCTAATGGATTTTGCTTTATGTGCTTTGATGTTTCATTCAGTAAACACAGATTCATATCTATGATATCTTTATTATGGATTTCCCCCTTCATCAATATCAAGTGACTATTCTCATTTCTCTCAATGCTTTTTGCCTTACATTTATTTTGATTAATATCAATATTATCTCCACTGATTCTTTTCGTTCAGATTTGCTTGCTATACCTTGGCCCAATTATAGAATTCTATTTTTTTTCAGTTATAGCTTTTATAACCTGAACATTGTTGGTTTTTAAAACACAAGTGCAGAATTTTTACCTTAACCATTTATATTTAGCTTATACCACACACTTAATCTTTTGTTATCATATGCTTGACTTTCTGTGTTTTAGGTTCTCTTGCCATTTATGTCTGTTTATTTATTCATTCTATTAAGATGATTATGATTAGTTTGCTTGTACCTTCTGTGGTGATTTGGAAGACTAACCTTTTATCTTCAGTTCCACTAGTACTTACCTCTAAGATTTTCAAAACCAGAGTCATATCCTTCTCCCTCTCACATATGTGGATGTAGTAGGTGTGGAGAAAGGGGGTGGGAGGTGGAAGGGAGGGAGGAGGGAAATAGAAGGGAGGCGGACAGAGGGGAGAATGGAGGGTGGAGGGAGAAGGGGAGTGGAGGGGAAGAACATACCTCTTTAAAGTCACATGTGAAATACGAAATTGAGCATGCTTCACTTACATTTTTATTGAACGTTCTTCTATTTATTTATTTTTTATTTATTTATCTTTAGAGGGGAAGGGTAGGAGAGAGGGAGAGAGAGAGAAATATCAATGTACGGTTGCCTCTCATGCGTCCCCTGCTGGGAACTGGCCTGCAACCCAGGCATGTGCCCTGACCGGGAATCGAACCGCGATCCTCTGGTTCGCAGGCCCTCGCTCAATCCACTGAGCTACACTAGCCAGGGCTGAACGTTCTTCTCTTTAGGTTTATATCTTTTGACTATGCATTTCCTTAGCAATTATTGTATATAGAAATGAATTGTTTTCTTCTAAGCATAATTAGCTTTGATATTCATTTCTGGGTTTTGTTTTTTTTTTTTAAATAACTGATTACTCCATCCTCAAGCTATTTATTTTAAATCACTTCCTGGCTCTGTGAAGTACCCCTTTCGAGGCATGAATTTTGAGCTTGGATGTTCTGTGTCATCATATATAAAGGACAATTTGACTAGAGAGGTATTCCTTGTATCACATAATTTTCTCCATCAAAACCCAACATAATTTTCTTTTATCTTTTGATAGTTTGTGTTGCAGAGAAGAAGTCTGGGGCCCATCAGACTTTTGTTTCTTTCAGGCTATATTTTTATTCTGGTTTTTATTTTGTCTCCTATGAGATTTTATAGAATTTTAAAACTCTTTGTCTTTGGGGGGAAAAAATCATCAAAATATATTTAAGTGTAGAAGTCATTCTGTTACTGTCACCTGGAATCTTTTGTTCTATGAATGAACATGTTTTAGTTTTATAAATTTTATTCTACAGTATAACTTACTAATCTATGCTGTTTTCAATTTTCCATTTGAGATACACAATTATGGGTGCATCCTATTCTGATCCATTTTTTTTCTTTCTTTTTTGTTCTTTCCCTCTGTTTTCTAAGGTAACTTGTAAAGTTTGAAATATCTGTCATTTCTATTTTCTACAGTACATGAATTTTAATTCTGTTACAGTACAGGAATTTTAATTCTGCTCTTAAATTTTTGTATTCTTGCAGCAATTTGTCCTCTCAATTAATAGTTCTAGCACTTAGGATTGCACTTCAGCTTAGGGACTTTTTATAGCATTCAGGCATCTCCTTGTGATTACATACTTTTATTTCCCACCTTAGTGAGATAGCATCTGAAATTGCCTTTTATTTCCTGTGGCACATCATTCATAGAGATGGGCATTTCTTCTACATCTTTAGAATAATACTGTCTTATCCTCCTCTGTGAATTTTTAAATAAGCTCATTTACTTTCCCTTTTCTACATCCTTAAGTGAACAGAGAACGAGTCAGAACTAGTGATTACTGGGTACGAATGCCCATTTCCATCAACGCTTTTGTTTTCTGGGGTACTTGTTTTTTGTCCTTCCATATATAAAATTGGCTGGTTGACATGAGCAAAATGTAGTCCAGCTTCTGCTAACACTCACAAAAAGAGCTCTGCTAGCCTGAGACAGTGTCTTCTCTTATTGCCCATGCCTGGCTCTGTAATCCTGAAAAAAAAAATTGTCCCAAGAAGATCATTTGTTGTCTTTCTTAAACTAATTCAGCGAATAAAAAACCACAATTCCTAGCACATACACTATTTTCGGGTCATTTTCTGCATCAGGCCCCCTCCTACTGCAGCACGTGTGAATAACCACAGATGCCAGCAGTCTTTCATACCTTGCTTACAGGTATCATGCGAGTCTCCAGTGGAGGAAAGTGAGGAGCCAATGAGGAAGCTAAGGAAAAAACTCAGCTCTGCCCAGCTCAGAACACAATATCCCATCACACGGGGTCAGCCCCCTTTCTGGTTGGTGGAGACCCTGCACCCATGCTTGATGCCGGCGGTGAGGCCGAGCTGAGGTTGCTTCCAACCTTCGCCCTGTTGCTGACCACATACAGCGGGTAAAGGCCTGTTTCCACAAACCAAACCCATGGGCATTAGGAGTCAATAAAATTTACTCTCGACTCTGGAAAACTGTTTAGTCATCGTTAGTTAACAGTTGAAGAGTTCAGTTGTTTATGTGTTCATAAAACTTCATCCGCAGTCAATAAGAACCCAAGAGAGAGATGATCAGAGATTCTAATAGATTCCAACTTGTTCTAGGACCAGGCTTCTCTCAATAACCATGTTTCTTCTGAACTCTGTGACCATTACAGAAAATGAGAAAGATAAGAAGAACACTTTGGGGAATTTAGATTGTTATGAGTTTAAGAGTGAAGCGAGCGGAAAACGCTGTAGAGCTGAGATCCTGGCAAAGACTAATCTGAGTAGGCACCTCTCTTGGTTACATCAAGAAACAAGCTCCCTCCTCTTGCTCACGACTTTATAATAAAAGCAGGCATGTGTAAATGAGCACTCACACTGGAACAACACAGGTACTGGACATCTTAACTCACCTTTAGGAATGGTGCAGGGAGGTACTTGGAAGGGCTTGTACAACAGACAATGGAGAGACTGGAAAGATTATCTTTAATTGCAGATTTAAAGGCACTAAGCTCACGTGCTCAGGAATTTCTTTGGTAGGGCATGACTGTTGCTGCTCTCGCTGAATGTTGTCATACTGTCAATCACACAAAGGTCTAGCTACATCATCCATCAAGTTGGCTCCCTAATTTCTGTATGAAAAGTAACCCCACATAGAAAAGAGGTAAGGGAGTCACTACCCACTTAGTCATCAAATAAAACTGACATAATCCTAGACACCTGAATTACTTCTCTACCTCGTGCAAACTTAATCATTAAATCCATTACTTGAACCTCAGCGAATTCTCTGAATTCTTCCCTACATCACTGCCTCACACACCCACATACACCTTCATTCACTGAGTCTGCCAAAATTCGCATTCTCTCGTGTCTTCCATCTGGAAAGTGTAATCGCCTCCAGCTAGCCCTCCTCCAGGGGTTCTCAAGCTTGGCTGCACGCTAGAATCATCTAGAAATCTTTCTAAAATACTCGTGTATGGATGAGCTTTGTGGTACATGAATTATATCTTATTAAGGCTGTTCGAGAAATAGTCATGTATAAACTTCAACCCAGATCAATTAGTACCTCGGGGGGTCTGGCCCTAGCATTGAGACTTCTTTTTAAAATACCATAAGGGATTCTAGTGAACTGTTGCGGTTACACATTATTGCTGTGGTCTTGCAACCATCAGCAGCATCCAAACATAGATTATGAGGCTGTCTGAAGGAGCTCTTCAAAATGCAGAGACTGTACACCCCCTCTACAACCTCTCTGCCCCGCAGCTGCCAGCTTCTGATTCATCAGATCTGAGTTACTGCTTTAGAAAAAATATATTACCCAGGTGATTCTCATCCTGATGATTGTCAGTTGGGGGCCAGCGCATTACAACTCAAACTTTAAAGCACCAGCAAGTGACATAGGAGGCTCGTTGATCAGCAGTCTGATTCGGTAGTTCTGGGAGGGCCCTAAGTTTCCGCATTTCTAATAAACTCCTTGATGATGCTGATCCTGCCGGTCCTGGACCATACTTTGAATAGCAAGGTCCTAATCTCTGAGAAATGCCAAAACCCACACAAATTCATCCTCAGCTAATTAAGCTCAAGGGCTGGCTTTCCCAGCCTTGTTCTCATTCTCTAATATATGGTTCCAAAGATTTGCTGTTGAAATCCCTGACAGCTCTAAATCCAACAGCTATCAGAAGGAGGTAGTTCCCCATCCCCCGCCCCCTTTATTGTGTGTTGCCTAAAAGAAGCCTCCTTAAAATGGCCTCTATTCTCTTTTTACATTTCTCAACAAATAATGAAAAAGACTTACTTATTCTCTACTCAATAGCACCTAGATTAATTGGCTGAATCTAACTAGAGAAATGTTTTTAGAAATATATTACTAAAATATGAATAAAACTGAAAAATTTTTACTGTTTTTACTTTACTTCCTTCAAACATCAGGTTAAATGCTACCTCCTCCAGGAAGCCTTCCCTGACTGTGCTTACTCATAACAACTTTCCTTCTGTGTGCTGTTGTATTACCTTCAGACCCCACCAAGGAGCCCTTGATAGTACACGGCTGTGATGCCATGCATCAAGGTCTCACCCCATGTACTAAAACTTCAGATCAGAGGGGCTGGCATCTCCTTTGGCTCAACACTGAACAGTTACATGAGGACTCAACTTGAAAATCATCAGTTCCTTCATTAGATAAATTGTACTAACTGACATCCATGTACATCCAACCACAGATTCCCAAAATTGTTGACACAATGAGCCAAAATTGGTTTATATCTGCACTTTTCTCTCTTGCATTCAAGAAACAGACCCAGGCCACCCTGGAAATTACATGTGATTCCTTCTTTAAAATCACCAGGCATTGAGGCTCCAGATCAATTTTAAGTAACCTATTCAAAGATTCTCATGATTACCAAAAATTATGTGCAAAGTGCTAGAGCTGATTAAGGTTTGTTATCTGCCTCCAATGTGATGACACCAGACATGCATTTAACAGAACCTCCAGGTGCTGAGAAGCTCCCAGACAGTCTACCAAATCAGCAATGAGCAGCCTATGGTGTCAACCACAGAGCAATAGAGAGGGAGATTGCCTAGGGAGAGAGGGTTCAGAAAGCTGGGATGCTATAAATGATGTGGAAACGAAGGACGGGAGAGCAAGCCTGCTTCAACGGTCAGGGGCGTATTTTGGGGTATTGTGTATTTGAGCAAAAAGTAAAACGCGTATTAATGAAATGTGGGCTTCAGCCATATTGCTGACTAACAATATACACATATGGCTGATGGTTCCTATTCTGAATAATCAACAGAAAAAGAAATGTTTTGCTTCTGAAACAACAAAATTAGGCTGTGATATTCCTTCCTGATGTTGCCTGAGGCAGCCATGTCTTATTACAGCTTTGAAGCATACGTTCTTCATTCCTTCTCCAGTTCCTCTTTACTGATTTCTCTGGCATAAACAGTAGTTCTGTTTCTCTGTATAAATCTTTGCCAAGCTTTATGTGCTGGGTTTTGTTACAACTTAACCACCTGTCTTTAGTCTGTCATTTTTTATATCTCCCATCCATATAAAGAATTGTTACTGTGCTATATTCCTCATAGAAAACGTCAAGGATCTTCAGGCCAAAGAATGCTCTTACACAATCAACTGTTGATCTTTAGAAAGAAAATGGGATACAAGTCTGAGTTCTGAAGCTTGGGGGGAAGGGTGCTATTTAGAGAAGAATTATAAATAAAATCCAAAGATGATGCTATATTGGAGAATAACAGTGAGAGAACTGCGATGTATAAAGTTCAGTATTTCAACTTTTAGTGTTCTTTCCTTCAAATAACAATGGAGTAATTTACAAGCATTCAGAGTTTCTCTTCAGGCCATTATGCTTTTGTTTAATAATTCCCACATTTATTGACTCGATTATTGGATGCCATTTGGCTATTAGCTGCATCAGCTCTCCAGAAGTTCATCTGCCATGGCAGAGACTCTAATGGCTTCCAGTGCAAAGCTAAACAGGTTAATAGACCAAGCCTTGATAAAGATACCTTGGTTGCCAGTTTAAGTTCATTCTCCACTGCATATATTGGTGACAAGGCAATCCTATTCTCCTGATAACGAGGAGGCTATGACTTCCAATGTCCTTTGCTTCTCAAGGGCTTCTGCGATCCCACAGGGCAGGGTGATGAAGACCTGCTCACGGCAGTGAGGCAGACTGAGCCATCAGAGGTGAAAGAAGCCCTACACGGACATCAAAAGTGCAAGTGCCAAAAGAGCGCTGAAGAGTTTCACTCAGACATACTCAAAGATAAGGAAGAAAACAAAAATGCTTTCCGGGCGATCATCTCATTAAGACACCTATTGAGCTAAAGGACTCTAACAGCTTTCCATCTTCCCGGGTCTTACAATCAAGCTTTGAATCCCAGTGTCTGAGTTCATGAGCTACCTGCTGATTCCGAGAGCCATCCTCAACAGTCTGGAAACACAAAGCTAAAGACATACTAAAAGTGAGGTCATCCTCAAGCTCCTGCCTGATAAAATGACAGCCGGCCAGAGACCTACCCACAGCCACACCAATGATAGCGAAGGGCTCTGAATGACAGAAGGCTGCTTTGGGAGATGCCATTTTGAAGGTATCCAGTCCTCCTTTTGGCTATAAAATCATTGTAGTTTTATTTGGGCATACACAGTCATTTAATGCTAATAATACAACAACTATTATTACCACCATCTTTACCATTTATTAAAAAACCAATACATGCCAGATACATTGCTAAATGCTTAACATGTGTTCTCCATTAATTCCCTTAAGTAACATTTATCGAGTATCTGCTATGGGCACTGAGGTTGTAGCAATGTTCAAAGTAGATGTGACCCTTTACCCAGAGAGATCATGCACCCTGATTTAATTATTTATATTTTGCAAATGATGAAACCGAGGCTCAAAACCTGCCCAGGATTGCACAGGATTGAATAAGCGATGGGGCAGGGTTTGAAACCAAGGTGTTGTAATTCCAAAACCATGCTCTGAGGCAAACCTAAACTGCACAACGTGGGAGGGCTGAAAGCAAGGTTAGGTCTTCTAGCACTCGGTGTCTTTACAATGGGAGGTGTGTGTGTCAGTTTTTAAGCAAGCAGGATAAACAGGGCTTCCAGTTGTTAGAGCGAGAGAGGGGGAAAAATTTGCCTGATATTACCTGTCTGGCAAGTGGGAGAGTTTACTTGGCTACGAGTCTCTCTTACTTGGAGACACTGTTCAAGGCATCTTTGGGCTCAGATATTGGACAATGGTTCTCAAATTTCTTCAGATGCAAGTCTTAATGTCATGGGGCTCCCTGAAACTCACCACGAACTATTGAGACATTGTACTCAAATCACATGGTACAGAATACCAGGCTCCATGTGAAACAAGAAGTAGCAAGTGCCAAAGTTAAGTAGAAGCATGGAAGCAGATCTTCCAAATAAGCACATACTGTGCATGAATGCACTTTTATGCAAATTAGCAAAAGATCAATATTGATCAGTTTCAGTAGCAGAACCCTTATGGGGCCCCTAGAGCAGCAACAAAAGACTCACTGCTCCTGGACCAGCCCCACCGCATGGCTTTCTAATTCTTCTGCTTCTGCCTGACACCTCTGAGAACCCAGCCTCACAACTCCATTTGGAGAGAAGAAGGAACTCTAGTTTAAAGTTCATCCGACATCCGCAAATTCCAAGTCTACCAATTCTCAACCCCTCCTGTGTTTGCAAAGGCTTTTTAAACTCCTGAAATTTTTTATCTCTATAAGCCCTAGAGGAAACAGCATTTGTATAAATATACATGTATTGCCAGTTTCCTCTCAGTTTTTTAATTTAATTTAGCACAATGGTGTATATTGGAATAATAATCCGGCATCAGGCTACTTCAACAAAACAACCTGGAAGTAATCAGGTAAGTAAGCTACTAGGCGTGTGAGATGGACATGCCATTTGGGGCAGAAAAATAATTTTGTCCCTTCAATTTAACTGACCACATGGTCCCTGACAACACGGTCATTGTCTCTGAGCACCCACATGTTTGAGAAAATGGAAGATGATGATCCTGGAGTGAGCACCTGTTCTGTGTTAGGCATTGTGCCCACATACTCCATCTTTTGAAAAATGTACAATGAACTGAAAGAAGCTCACAAAGGTTAAATAAACCATTTCCCAAACAGGGTCACACAGGCTATAAGTAGCAAAGTTGAGATGAAAGCCTGGTTTTCTGTCTCCAAAGTCCATATTACCCAGTATATTCTCTGGCCCTTTATTGGTAATTCCCAGCCTACAGTATCACCATCATTTCAAGAAAGTGTCAAACAGTGTCCAAATAATACTGCAAAATGAAAATCAATCTGATCTTAAAGCCTGTAGTAATAAATATATGCCACGCAACCCTTTGTGCGGAAGAACCAGCCTAATTAAATGCAATCAGGTTGCATAACTTCACGAAAGGTTGGGACTTCCTAGACTAAATGTACAGATTTTACTCTCTAGGTTGCTTCCCCTCCAGCCCCACCCCACCCCCCAGAAGAATACCATTAAGTGTCGTGCTGACAATAATGCTCCACAGGGTCCACTTTCTGAGATCCTTAAATAGTGCCGCCAGCCTCTAGAAGTCCTCACCACAAAGAAAGGTACAGTGGCTAATAACTTTCCATGCGACAAACCATTCAAAGGGCATAAAAACAAACACATCTGTTTCCACTTCCGAGGCCTTCTGTTCTTGCCAAGTGGACAGAGATTTTTCACTGTTTTCAACCCCAGACTGTTAGAGACAAACGGAGTGTTTCCACAAGAAAATAAATTCTGAATGAAAGGCAGTGTCTGGCTCTGTTCAACAGGATTCAGGCCCCTTAGGACCCCAAAGGAAAGCACACAGACCAGTATACACACGTTTACAACCAACCCATTCCCTCTGTCACTGCTTCAGTTCAGCGGCTCGCCTGGACTTGAAGCCTTATTTATTTAACAAACACCAAGCACTTCAAGAGATGTGGAGATGTTCCCTCAGGCAAACATAAGGTCCCCTAAGGGCGGTCCTGCACTGTTACTCCAGCCCCGAGACCCACTCGCTCATTCACCTCCAGCCAGACCGCACAGCTGTGGCTGGCAGAAGGCTCCCGAAGCTGTTGGTCAGTAGCAGACAGTCTGTATCACCAGCAGATGGGCCTCATCTTTTTCCTTCTTTCCACTCTTCAAAGCTGAGAGACTGATTATATTCTCAACAGATCCAGTCACTGGCTATATCCATTTATCTTCGGCTGATGAGTAATCAAAACTAGAAAACATGTGTGTTTGAATGAGAAGAAAACAAGAGTAAGCCCCATCCAGAATTTCTATATTCATTTGAGGCCAGTCAAGGTGTTCTAATTCTAATAGAATTATCCACTGTTTATCTCACGAAGTGAAAAACAGTACACTCTGGATTCAGGCTGTCCTGCTTTAAATCTTGGCTCTACTTATTTATTCAATAGTCTTGTGAAAATTAGTTAACCTCTCTATGTCTGTGTCTAAAAGAGGGAGAGTATTTATTGTGAGGATTAAATGAGGTAATAATGCAAAAGGCATACAACAGGAAATACCACATGGTTAGCTCCCCAGAAACATTAGCCGTTGTTCACACTATTACCCTGTTCTATAAAGCAGGGCCCTTCCCACACAGGAACTTGCATTCACCCTGGTGAAGGATCTAGAATACACCCAAAGTCCACTAGACACCAGAAGGAACACATCGCCCTCTGAGAAAAAGATATTCATAAACAAGAAAAGTGACAGATGTGGGAGAAAAAGAATATAGATAATAAGAGTTTCAGAAATATATCTTATTTATAGCATATGAGGTCTGTCCAGAAGAAGTCCATCCATTGTTAATACAACAGTTTGCACGACATCAATGTAACCTGGCAGCCAAGGAGAGTGGACTGGAATGCACGTGTGTAAACAATGGCCACTTCACTGTACTAGTCAGTGGGGGTGGCAGGCACCATTGAGTGAGCATGGGTACCATGTGCCCATCATATTCAAAATGAATGAGTGAGGAGAGCAATGGATCTGCATCAAATTTTGTGTTAGGCCTAAACATTCCTCCACGGAAACAGTTTGGATAATTCAGAAGGCCACAGCTATGGGCAACTGGTGATTGGCAGCCTCATCAAAACTACGCACCAGCTCATGCATCATGCCTCCTGCAGAATTTTTAGATGAATCATCAGATTACTCAGATGACTCAATCCCCCTACAGCCCAGGTTTGGTGCCCTGTGACTTCTGGCTTTTCCCGTAACTAAAATCACCTTTGAAAGGGAAGAGATTTCAAACCATTGGTGAGAGTCAGGAAAATACGAAGGGGCAGCTGATGGCGTTTGGGAGAACTGTGTGAGATCCCGAAGTGCCTACTTTGAAGGGGACTGAGGCATGATTGTCCTGTGTACAATGTTTCTTGTATCTTCTTCAATCAATGTCTCTATTTTTCATAATACATGGCTGCACACTTTCTGGACAGACCACATCAGTGAAGCCATTTGCATTTGCCTCCAGTTCATTCTCAGACTCCTTGTGAATGCACTTTCCCTCCATGCAGAGCCTCCTCTCCATACAACCCCTTCGTCACTTTTCCCCTTAGTCAATGACATACCTGAAGATGTCCCTCTGAGCAATGTGAACCGGCTTCCTCCTGATCTATGGAAGGTCTCAGCAGAGCAAGCCTTACTCCAATTAGAGATGGAGTGTTTCACCCCAGCCCGTGCCGGGGAGATTGAACGCTACTTCAAAACACAAGGCTTTCAGAAAACACCATGTCTGCAAGTGCAGCAGGTTTCAACTCTCTTGCAAGCAGCCAGAATCTAGGACATCTGATTTAATGTGCTATCCAGAAATCTCCTTGATCATTTGCTCTCCTTGTACTTGTTACAGACTTTCATGTTTTAAAAAACTATGACTTCACCACAAATGTCCCTTCCAGATTTGAAAGCAAACCAACAAAAAAAGAAACAATAAAAGAATTAAAAACACACTTTCACTTGGCTAATCCTTTTCTGTGAAGGGAGGGAAGGTCAACAGAGCAGCATTGATTTAGGAACTGTTCTGGACCAGACAGCTCATGCCCTGTCTCACTGAAGACAGTATAAGGGAGGCCCCAAGACGGCAGGGAGTCTTTTATTCAGTATTATACACCCAGTTCCTAGGACACTGCCGGGCACAGAGTTCTCGATAAATACACACTGAATGACTGAATAATAAAGCTTGTCACCTTACAGGCTAGTAAGCTGATGAACACAAAGAGGAACAAATTAACTTGGCCAAAGTATCTAAAGGAGGGAAATGCGACCGACTGAAAATTCTAAATCCACAGCCCATATTTTACCCACTATCCCTTGTTGTACATTTTTATGGTATATTAAGAACCAAAGCAAAAGCAAAAGAAAACATCCTGTTACCAACTCCACTTACAGAGTAAGTGAAGAAAGTAAAACACTTGTTATGGACAACTGCCAATGCAAAATGTGCGATAATCAGACGATGAATGCAATTCTGGGGCTGATTATTAAGCTATAAAAGTGGTGTACCAGAAGAGCTGGGAGACATAATGTCTTTATGAAGAGGTTGGCAGCTGGAAGTCAAGTAAAAGAGAAAAAGGTGTCATCGTTTGTCATTCAGATATCCAGCCCGAAAAGCCTTTTGTTTCATTAAAAGCAATGACTCCAGAGTAAATGAGAACAAGAGAACAATCAAATTTGATGAACTGTATTCATTTAAAAGTGGAACTAGGAATCCCACTCAGGAAAAGGCTACAAATCAGATAAATTGAAATATTCAAAATTGTAAGTGAATTAAGGACACCTAGGGCAGGCAGGGATGAGTTTCCCACAAAGGGATTAAGCATTTAAAAATGGTCCTAGCCAGAGAACCATAACAATAATGGGAAAATATTTGATCTTCAGAGATTGCTAGTTTGATTTTTTTAACTGATATTTTCTTTCTTCAGTCACACATCGAAAATCAGAACATTTCATCACAGAGGCACTTATTCAGATGAATGGGGAAAGGCATTTCTTCCCAGATTCATTGAAAACCCTTTTGCCCTGTTTTTACAATAACTGAAAGTCATTTCAAAGTTAAAATGAGCAGTGTCCCTAAATCGTTTACTCCCCAGTTAACATCTGGCCCCGTACAACATAGCTAGAACTAGAGATCTCTTTGAATTCAATACATGCAATACAACCAACACCAGATTACCAGGAAAATAAAAAAAGGAATCCATTACCAAGGGTGGTAAAAACAAAATCAATGCTTTGTATCTTTTGAAGACTGTTAATAATTCTCTAGACACCCTCACTGAATCAGGGTGGGAAACAGGTCCACAATGACATGAACAGACCCTATTATAGCAAATTAAATCAGGGAGCAGACTCATCAGCTCGTTCTAGCAAATCTAACATCACTGTGTCCAAGAGACACAAGGTGACTTTTGTTTTTAAAAAAAAAAAATGTAGAAATTATATAACAAAAGCTAGGACACAGTCTACACTTGGAGTTCCCCAAAATCCTGCTTTCATGAAGCCAGTGGGAACCTGATCCTTTTAAAAGGTCCCTCTTAGATGATACAGCTTCCTGTTCCTTACCCTGGCGTCCAGGGTCATTGAATCCATTAGGTTGATGAGCCTGTAAGCTTTTTAGGACCCTATAAAAATCTTTAAGACCTGTAAGGGAAAAAAAAGTATGTGCTCAAAAATGCAAAAAGAAAACTATATAATCAATATTACATGTTGATTTATCTATAAAATGTACCATTACATCAACTTCGCAAAGTGTTAAAATGTACATCTGCAGAGGTAGCTTCGCATTCTTAGATTGTTCTCACCTATCTTGAGTATGCATAATGATTGCTGAGAAATCGAAGTCATTGGTGAATTAAATGTGTAACCCTGGCCAAATAATTTCAAAAGTAAAAAATTAATAAAACTCCTTTAACAGTGAGAGTTGCTATTTAATAGAGCAGGTGGGGGGTGTTTCAATTTGTTCAACACGAAGTGGGTTGGGTCCTCCAAGGTATGAGCACTTAACAGCTACCAGGCGTTTAGAGGGCAACCCCACCCCCAGCGCCCTCCACTCTTTCCCCGTTTCCCTTCCTTCCTCCACAGGCCCTCCGGAGGGATGTCTGCACAGCACCAATGCACCCAGGGAACGCCTCTGCTTACACTCTTTGCTGGCTTCACACGGCACTCAGGATAAAATCCAGACTCCCTTCCACAGCCTAGGAGACATCCAGTGCCCAGTCTCCCCTCAACAACTCAGCCCCTCACTCTCCACGTTTTGAGGGAACCCTGTTAATTCTATCTTCAAAACATATCTGGAATGTGACCACTGTTACCACCTCATCTTCGATCCGATACCCTGTTCCGCATAACCATCATCTCCTGCCTGGATAAAGACGATCGCCTCACAGCAAGTCCCCTTTCTTCTGTCCTTGCTGCCTACGGTCAGTTTTTACCATACTGGCCTGAATGAATCTATTTCAGAAGAAATCAGTTCCTGTTACTCCTCCACTCAAAATTTTCCAGCGGAAGAGTTCACTGAGCATAAGATCCAGAGGTCACACGAGGTCTGCCAGGCCCTACCTACGTGAGCTGGCTGGCCCCCGCCACCTCTTCTTCTCTCCTCCCCTGTATCCTGACTGCTCTCGCTACTCCGTTCACACTGGGCTTCTGGCTATTCCCCGACCATCCCAGGAGCACTTCTGCTTCCAGGCCTCTGCACTGGCTTGCTCAGTCAGGAACATTCCCCCTTAACACTTCTGCAGGGCTAACACCCCCACTTCCTTCATGTTTTTGATTCAGTGCCTCTCTCTTACCAGGCTGGCTCTGACCACCATGCTATAAATTACCACCTACCATTGCCACTGCACCACACCAGCCTGGCAATCCCTGCTTTATTTTGCTTTCTCCCATTGCACCACCTTCAAATATCTTCTGTATTTGACTTATTTATTAGGGTGTTTGTTTGTTTATTGTTTGTCTTGGCCCCTACTGGAATATAGGTTGCAAGAGGGAAAGAATGTTTGGTGCTCATAATATATTTCAAGGCTCTAGAACAATTCCTGGCAGCTTAATAAATACAGGTTGAATGTTGAAGCAGTCTCTTTCCTCTTTGAACACTGGACTTTTCAGTCTGTTGTATAACAAACACATGTCTGGTGTTTGAGCTGGGCTCCTGACACACAGCTTCTAAAACTCTTGGAATTTCCTTCCCAAGGCAGATTTACTCATATAACAAAGGCATCTTTATTAACTCATACTAAAAGACATGAGTAATAATGATGCTTCTGTTATTCATGAGCCCCTGCATCGCAACTGAGTTTATGCTAATGAGGTGACCCTTGGTGGGTCCCTAGATAACTTCAGGATGGGGCTCAGTCACAAGGTCAACCATGTGATTGGAGGGCTGAAGGTGTGAACCAACCTGACCTGCAGGCAAAGGTGAGCTGGAATTTGAGTTCACTCACATAGCCAGTGATTCAGTCATCCACACCTACATAATGAAATCCCAACAAAAACTCTGGCCACCAACGTGCAGTGGGTTGGTGAACACACCAATGTGGCAGGAGGGTGACATGCCCCGACTCCATGAGAAGAGAACATGGAAGCTTTAGTTTGGGAACTCTCAAATGCCCCCCCAAATACACACGCCATTGTGTCTTTACTTGTCTGTTTCTGATTTGTATCCTTCATGATAAAACTGTATCTTAATGATAAAACTATCCTGAGTTCTGTTACTTTCCCAGTGAATCATTAAACCTGAGGAAGGTCATAAAAACCCCCAGGTGTGTAGGCAGCTAGTCTGAAATGAGAACACTGTGAACTGTGGCCTTGAACTTGTGGGGTCTGTGGTAAACCCTGGTGGTGAGTGCCAGAACTGGATTGCAGTACACTTGATGGCAGTGTATAGTCCCTCAGACATATTGGAGAGAAGCAGCCTGAAGTTCACTCTTTCTACATTTTGGATTTTAACCAGTCTAGAAAACAAAGAAGGAGCATTACCCAAAAGGGATCAAATTAATAAACTCATCAAGAACTGGACTGAAGACGATAACTTAGATCTAGGGTAAATGGAATCACCTAGTTTCCTCATACTTCGGAACCATCACTCTAAAGGACCCATGAACAAAGCCAAAGGAGGGAAGGATAGCAGGTGGGGTGGGAAAATGAAGACAACTGTACGTGAACAACAATAAAAAAAGAAATGAAAAAAAAAAGAAGCGAAGCCTTGAATCTGAGCCACTGATGTAATATTCATTTTTTAGTAACCAGTGTTTAAAAAGTAAAGAAAGGGTAAAATAAATTTCAATTATGTGTTTTACATAACTCATTATGTCTAAAATATCATCCTAAAATGTAATATAAAAATTATTAATGAGACACATTCGCACTAATTCATCAAAATCTGATGTCTATTTCATGTTTATAGCACATCTCGAAGTAGACTAATCATGTTTAAGTGCTATGAATAGCCACATGAATAGCTTCCATATTGGACAGCTTACTTCTAGATATCAGAAACTGCCTTGAGCTCTTGCCAGGTAGCTCAGGTGGTTAGAGCATCATCCCAACACACCAAGGTTGCAGCTTCGATCCCCAGTCAGGGCACATACAAGAATCAACCAATGAATGCATAAATAGGTAAAACACACAAAATGATCTCTTCTCCCACAACCCCCCAATGCTTTTCTTCTATCTCTAAAATCAATTAGTAAATTTTTTTAATATTAAAAACAAACTGCCTTGAAATGAATAAGCCACCCAGTTACAAATAGAAAAATTGGAGACTGGCTTGGCCTGAGGGGCATGGCCTGCCTAACTGACTTGCATCAAAGAAGAGCCTGAGGCAGGAACTGGGGTGGGGGGGGGGTGTTGGCAAATTTGAAAAAGCAAAGCCCATCCCTGCAGAACAGAGAACAGATGCAGACTCTTCTAATGAAACACGGCCCAGCGAATGTCTGGAAATCCCACCAGTCAAATTGGAGGGGTAGGTGGAGAAGCGTCATAAATCCCAAGACCCCAATTCCTTCAGAGGGAGGTAAAAGAGAACTTTGCCTCTCTGTGGCCCACAGCAAAATCATGAATGTGGAGGACTAGCTCCCTTTCTCTCCCTGGAAAGCCTTTGCAAATGTTAATGACAGCTAATGTTTCTTGAGCAAGGCACCATACCTAGAAATTGAAGAAATATATTTCACTTAATCTTTACAACAAATCTCTTTTTCAGGTAAGTAGACTTAGGCACAGTGAGGTTAAATAACTTGCCCAAGGCCAGCTAGTAACGGGTGGATTTGGATCGCGATGACGAATCTTTAACTCCAAAGCCTAACTTCCTAACAAAAAGTCTACGGTGTAAGAGCTTTCCCTCTATTTTCCCCTGGCAGACTCCATGCACCCTGCAAAGCACAAGTGGAACGTCAGTTCCTCCTTCAGCAGATCCTACTCGCACTCCAGCCCAATCATTTCTCTCTCATGACTCAGGTTGATTTTGTTAGTGTCTTATCAAGGTTTTAATGTGTATTGTACAATTTAATTTAAGCCTCAAAACATTCCTATGAAGTAAATAATACCATTTCCACTATACAGAAGGTGTATTAGTCAGGGTTCTCCAAAAAAACAAAAAACAAACAAACAAAAAAAAAACCAGAACCAGTAAGACAGACAGATAGACAGACATTTAGACAGGTATTTAGATTCATTATAGAAGGGTGTCGAACTCATTTTCACCAGGGGCCACATCAGCCTCATGGTTGCCTTCAAAGGGCCGAATGAAATTTTAGAGCTGTATAAATGTAACTATTTCTTAACTAGGGGCAAGGAGCTTGGCACTGACGCTGGGCAGAAACAAGGTGCCGGGCCGGATAAAACAAGGTGGAGGGCCGGATTCAGTCTGTGGGCCTTGTGTTTGCCACCTGTGCATTATAGGAATTAGCCCACACCATTACGGCAGCTGAGAAGTCCCACAAACCTGCTGCCTATAAGCTAGAGAAAGAGGAAAGCCGGTGGTGTCACTCAGTCTGGGCCCCAAAAGCCTGGCAACCCGGAGGGCGGTGGGTGTTACGTTCTAGAGCCCAAAGGCCTGAGAACCAGCAGCTCCAACATCCAACAGCAGGAGAGGACAGACTTGCCAGCTCAGTAAGAGGCAGAGACTTCAGCCTTCCTCCACCTTTTCGTTCTGTTCCAAGCCTCCAGGACTGGATGATGCCCCCGACCCTGGTGAGATGGGGGGGCTGTCATCTTTACTCAGTCTACTGATTCAAACACCCTCACAGGCACACCCAGAAATGTTTACCTGCCATCTGGGTACCCCTTAGCCCAGTCAGGTCGTCACATAAATTGGCTAAAACAGAGGGGGAAACTGAGACTCACACAGGTTAGTGGTGACTTGCTTAAGGCCTAAAGCTAGTAAGAAGTCAAATCAAGATTAAATCTGAGGCTGTAGGAGTCACTGTGTCAGAGACACAGTGGGGCTAAATGAGGCTAGGGCTCTTGAAAAGACACCAGGAACTGAATGGTGACCACACGGCCTTCACAGAAGAAACAGAATCAGAGAGTGACTAAGGTCCTGTTCACCTTGGTAATGTGCCTAAGCCCGTGTGCTTAGTTCATGGACATAAAACATTCTTCACTTCAGTTGGACTCTTGGAGATGTCATAAATGAACCATTTTTTTTACATTTAAAAATACAGGTGCAACCTCTGATCCAGCAACAGCCCGGTCCACTTAGTTCAATTTAGGGCCTCTTCACGAGCCCCTCTCCGGTGGCAGCAGCAGGAGCTCTAGTGGAAAGCAGGCCTACTGAGTCAATCTCATGCCCTGTCATTCCCTGGGTCTCGTAGAGGAAACCTATCCTTGAGATATGGGAAGCCAGCTATGTCACAATAATTATTCAGACCTTAGTGTATATCAGACAGCAAGAAGCTCTTAATTTCTCTGAGTTGTTAAAATATCAATTCCTTTTTCTCCTGCTAAAATAAATTTTTCCATCCGAGTCATTAAAAATTGCTTCTTCTTGCTGACATCTGGAAGATCACCGTGCGTTACTAGTACTGGATAAACACAAAGGTCACCGTTAGGGCGTCAGCAATTAGAGGCCTAAGTGTCACCTGGAGAGCAGGGTAAAATGCTGAGGAGTCTCTCTCATGCCACTTCCAAAACAAACCCCAATACACAGTGCAGTGAAACAAGAAATGACACGGAGCGTGCTTGCTAATATAAGCAATAGGAAACAACAATTCGATTTAAACAGGCTGATCCAAACGCTGGTTTCACTTAAAGCTTGGAAAACGCCATTTCATTACAACATGTTTTCATTTCAGAAGATGACTGTCAGACCCAAACTGCTTTATTACAATGGAAGATAGGAACATGTAAAGATAATACACTTTTAGA
The DNA here is from genome assembly GCA_039655065.1 of Glossophaga mutica. Taxonomy (NCBI): domain Eukaryota; kingdom Metazoa; phylum Chordata; class Mammalia; order Chiroptera; family Phyllostomidae; genus Glossophaga; species Glossophaga mutica. Next base: position 31,750,413 of record CM077308.1, read on the forward strand.
TTAAGTGAATCAAGATGTGAGTTGTTTTTAAAAAAATTTTATACGGAGTTTATGAGTTTCTAAGCCTAGACCAGAGACAGCCTTGTGCAAATTTGCTTCATGTAACATCCATGGACCCACATGCATACAACTGCCCACAAGTCCATCAGTAACAGCTTATAGGAGCCACACCCACGGGTGATAAAATCTCCTTAGTGAGAGGACTTGTCCTTGTACACAGTGACACTGCTTATACTTTCAGATCTTCTATGTCCTAGATTTTCTAACTCAAACTCAATTTCCTTTGGCTAAAAAATGGCAAAGTGACACAGGTTTTAATCAATAATTTCTCTGCATATAAGAGAAGGTACAAGGAAAAATAATAATAGTTTCTTTAAACCATTTATATGTCCTTGGAAATAATTCAAGTAACTTTTTCCTGGTTATGAAAATAATATGTGGTCCAAAATATTAAGCTTTAGAGAATTACAGTACACAGAACGTATAATACAAGAAGTCATATAAACTTATGGTCTTGAATATTTAGGGTTGAAGAATATCTTATTAAATGGAAAAGTATTTTACCACATAGTAAGTACAATATACTACTTTTATAAAAATGAAAGTATTCATGTTAAAGAGGGAAAGAATAAAATTGAAAAAGAAAAGAGAAAAAAGGCAGAAACTGGAAAAGCCATATCAAAATGTTAAATGTGGCTTATCTCTAGGTAACAGGATTATGGATGGTTTTATTTTGTCTTTTGGAATTTTTCTCTATTTCAACTTTCCTGCAATGAAAGTGCACAATAGGCCCTGGCTGATGTAGCTCAGTGGATGGAGCATGGGCTGCGAACCAAAGGGTCACCAGTTCGATTCCCAGTCAGGGCACATGCCTGGGTTGTGGGCCAGGTCCCCAGTGGGGGCCATGCGAGAGGCAACCACACAGTGATGTTTCCGTCTTTCTTTCTCCCTCCCTTCCCCTCCCTCTAAAAATAAATAAATAAAATCTTTTTAAAAAGTGGTCTTTTTATTTTTAAAAAAAGTAAGAAAGAAAGAAAAAAGAAAGTGCACAATAGCCCTCCATATCCTTAGGTTCCACACCCATGGATTCGTCGACCAATCATGGATGGAAAATATCTTTTTAAAAATGTTACCTGGTTGCTGACGTGGACTATGTAGTTAAGCCTGGATGACTGAGTCTGTTCTAAACATGTAGAGACTTTTGTTTCTTATCATTATTCCCTAGAGAATATAGTACAACTATTCACAAAGCAATTGCATTACTTGGTATTATAAGTAACCTAGAGATAAATGAAATTAAACAGGAGTCTGTGCGTGGGTAAAATGCAAACAGAATGGCGTTTTATATAAGGGACTTGAGTGTCTGTGGACTTGGGTGGGGCTGGAGATTCTGGAACCCAGTCCCTTGTGGATACCAAGGAATGTGTTATGTTTAAAATCAGGGAAAAAAATCATATTCTGAAGGATACACAGGTAGAACCTACAAAATAGATCATGAAAAAAGCCACATCCAGATTGGTGTTGCTGTTGGTATTCCCGTTGTTTAGATGCCCTACAAACACGACCTGACTTTGACCAAGAATCTGGTTTATCAGAGACACACATTTGCTCCAGTAAGGCACCCTGTAGCCCAAAGGAGACCTATTATAAACACAGACACGTCTACAAAGCAGAGCACTTTTACCAAACAACTATGTTGTAGGGAAAGCTTTCAGGGCCTGACAATTTCTCCCACAGCCACTGTGCCAATGGCCTCTAGTAAAATGCAACCACTGGATTTCACAGGGCATGGAGTCCAGAAAGTGAAAGATGCTCCTCCTTGATCAAAACTCTTGTCCTTAGAACCATTTTCACTAACAGGACCTAGACCTCAGCAGTCATGACAACCTTGGAGAATGAGCAGAAAGGTGGAGAAATTTTTAGGAATCATGGCCTGAAAGCTAAGTCTCCAGAGGTCTAGCCACTGGGCTGTCTAGAATAGACCTTAGGCTCGCAGAATGTCAAAACCCATGGAATCTTTGCATCCCAGAGTCCCACCCCCTCACTTAACAAATGAGAAAACGGAGTCCCATAGAAGTTAATAGACGCTGAGGTCACCCTGATAGTTCTTAATCCCAGTTACGGGAGAGGACAAATGGTAAAGGACAGACCTTTTAGAAAATCACTTAGGTCAGAAAGTGGCTCTTGCTGACCCTAACCCGAGCCTCATAAGCTGGTCCAGGGTGTAGGTTTGCATATTTATGTGTCACAGCAGATTTAGAAATGAGTCCTCTCGTCTAAGTGAGACAACACCGCACAGTTTAATTCCAGCAGACCCTTCAGCGTCTGTCAACCATGTGACACCTTATTAAATCAACTTCTGGGGGGGGGGAAGCCAATTTAAAATAGATCGTCTCAAAAATTACATCTATATAATTTATGAGTTCTAAGTAATCTCCATTCAGATTGTTACTTCCAAGATTCCAATTAAAATTCTTAGTTCACAGAAGAAAGACTGAAGCAAGATGTAAGAGAATAAAAAACTTTGCAGGTCTTTTGATTTTTCCCACCTACCCCTGATACTGAAAGGCTAAATAAAACCACACGTACCGTCTCCTGATGGGAGGCGGCAGGGTTGGCCAAGTTAATAATACTGCGGACAAAGGCAGACAATGACATCTTATTTTTATGCATTGTCTTTGAAAGTGTTTAAAATGCAGCATAGCCACTGCCAGTGACTGACATCTACATCTGTGTGTGTTTGTGGCATCAGTTGTCAAACTAACACTTTAATATAAAATGTATATACATATTTTCCACTTAACTTTTAAAGTGTTGCATGTGGGCCTGCAATGAGAGCTGCTATGAACTTCGGAGCTGTGTGAGTCTTCAAAAGACTTAGCTTGCAGGCAGCAGCACCAAGCTGAGATCGTCGCTGGGACGGATCTGCGTGTTCTGAGACCTACCACGCTGTGGGGGAGGCTCCAAAGCCATGCCAATGAGTGGATATTCAGCCTTAAACAGTTTCCTTCTACCGATGCCTTAGCAGGAAAACACTTAGGAAGTGTTGTGTTTGTAGTTATGGCCTAAAATAACACAGCTCAGAAAGCTTAAACACAGTTCCCCTCAGTGTGGGAAAAGGGAATGTGATAGGAGGGGGCAGGACGAAAACCACAGCATAGATCCACCATGGGGCCGGCCCACCCACACTGCACAGCCGCAGAGGGCGCCGTGCACACGGCATCCCGATGTCCCAGGTGAGCAGGGCTCCCCGGAGCTAGGCAAAGACTCCTCCCTTCCTCCTGGTCAACCTCCCACGCCCTTCCCTGCTTCTGTCTATTCTCGGTATCAAGATACTGACATTTTTAAACCAGTGGGAATGCGTCCAAAAGGCAAGACCAAGGACATTGCTCTTTACTATTAAAGAAAAAAAAAGAAAAGAAAAGAAACAAAGAGAAAAGAAAAGAAGAATAGAAAAGAAAAGGAAAGAAAAGGAAAAGAAAAGCAAGTACTGCTATCTATCAGTAATTTCCTTCATTCACTCATTCCCTTCATCCCATTATTATTCCCCAGTCACTGACAGCTGACATGTGGCTACGCACTGGAGAACCAGAGAATCGACTTGAGTCAGAGTTCTACATCACAAAGTTACCATATCTAACCTGCAGAATCACCTTAGACACCACAGAGGATGAGGATGAGGATGGACCGCCAGGTTTCCTGTTGGCAGAAGGAAAAAATAGGGAGGGGATTCAGGGCCTTGCAAGTTGGCTCCGGAACAATGCAACTCCAGATTCTTGAACAAAGATGAAAGAGGACTGTCCCCTTCTCTGAGGATGCTACCTGTGGTAGGCTGTTGGCAGAAATGCCCCTAATAACTCTCCTCCATATCACCAGGCCTTTGGGTAGTCCCAACCACATGAACTCTAACCCTGGCCATGTGACTTGCTTTGCCCAATAGGACCATAGCAACCATCACACAAACAGAAACGTAACCAGTGCCTGTGCATTGGGGCTTGCTTTTCTTGCTGCTCTTGGGAACTCTGAAAGCACTGCCACGTGACGAAGCCCAAGCTAAGGCACTGAGCAACCGCAGATACACAGCTCATTAGCCCCACCACCCCACCTGACATTAAGCCTCTTTCCAGTCTTGTGGGATGTTCCTAGGCCATGTTCTGGCCAACCTGATGAAGCTAAGAAATTATACACATTTTTGCTATCTGACAGTAAGTTTTGGGGTGCTTTGTTATTTAGCAAAAACTATTGAGTCAGCACTTGACTCTAAAGCAGTAGAAACTCCACAGACAGATCCTGTAACAGCGGCTCTGGTTAGCAAAGAATGTGTTTATGTGCAATCCTAGGCATTTTAATCAACCGCTACCCAGTTCAGATCTTAAGGAAATTTGCTTTATGTTTCTCAAATCAGAAACATCTCAAGTCACTACAGTTTTTGGCCTCATATAGAAGCCAAATCAATTAAAGTTAGTTGAAAGTAATGCAACTTGAGTGGGGGGAGGCTAAAATGTGCAAACACCTGCGTCAGGGATGGCTGGTCAGGAGGTTTCGATGTTGCCCTGACCCATGCGGGTCAGTTGGTTGAGGGTCATCCCACAAAGCAAAGGTCACTAGTTCAATTCCTGGTCAGAGGACATGCCTGGGTTGTGGACCAGTCCCCGGTTAGGGGGTGTGCAAGAGGCAGCCAATCGATGTTTCTCTCACACATGGCTGTTTCTCTCCCTCTGCTTCTTCCTCCCTTCCCCTCTCTCTAAATATAAATAAATAAAATCCTTTTTTAAAAAAAGCAAGTGTTGGAAAGGTGACAGTGAGGCTTCCTATAATGGCTGTAGGAGCTACACCGTCCAGCTCCCTTTCCAGGACTGAAGCACTTACTCCTCAGATTCTGGGAGTGTGAGCAGTTGACCCTCTCTCTAGGAACTTCTCTCAGCTAAGGAGAGCTCCCTTTCCCAAGGTCATAGCCCCTTCCTTACATTGCCCAAGGTCATTTCCAACGACTATGCCCTACCGTCAAGTTGATATATTCCTTTTATTCCAATGCAGGACAATTCTGCTAAGCCATCCTATGGAGTTGGCTGAAGCTTGTCTTGTCACTGCATAGCAATTCAACTTCTTCCTTTCTCTGGTCCTGCTTCCTTCATTTCTTCGCCAGTATTGATCCTGAGAGCACTCATCAATAAAGTTCCTATATACTAGTCTCCTTGCTTTTGGGAGAACAGGATCAAAGACACTCCCAGGACCACCGACTCGCCAGACAGGAATAATAAAGGGCAGTGGTTACAGAAGGAAGCCATCACCCAACAGGATAATGGCAACAGAGGTGAATGACAAGGAACCATTGGAAGCCATGACATTCTACGTGTTCATAAAAGGCGAGGGACCCCGAGGGAAAAAGTAGTTGTTCATCCCATGGTCTGCACAGCCCTGAGAAAGCAAGGGTCACATCTGTCCACAACACTGACAGGTCAACCCGAAGTCACAGGAGCCAGAAAATTAAAAGGAGCCACGTAAGCGAAAAACTCTCTCCCCAGAAGAGAGAAGGTCAGAAGTAGGAAAATGCAGTCATGTCATCCTAGAGCGAACTGAAGGGGTAGGGGGATGTCGGCATGCTGAATGAGTTACAGAGCTTCAGAGTTGGGAATGCAAATGACAATCTAAGGATCGTCAGTATGGAAGGTATGGAAATTAACTGGGAATTTTCAGGTGCTCTCCATGTAAGCTTACTGGTGGAAATTTCTAGTGTTTAAAAAAATGATAGTGGGAATCCTGTTTCTGTTTATTTATTGATGATTTTAATAGAAATTCTGTGCTGCAAATATTCAAAAATATTTAGGGATGTTTTGACTTTTTTGTTAATGAATATAAAAGTTGTAAAGAAATGGATCACTTTCTAGGAAACACATGATCACAAATTAATTCAGAAATATAAAACAACTAGATAAAATAGTATATAAAAATGTAAAGAAATCCCATAATTATTTTCAGAAAAGCTTTCAGACTTCAAAGTTATCAATAATCTCTATGCCATGTAATATCCCAAGTTAATGGGGATGGGGGGTGGGGAGGGGAATGGATGTTCCCTGAGGACCTGCCCTAGGGCTGATGAAAAGTGAGAAACAGAACACAGGAGGTCCTAAGGATGACAGAGCAAGCCATCTATGGGAACACTGAAAACTTAGAGAGGTGTTGGGGAGCTGTATCCATTCACCCGCATGCTCAGTTGTTGTGTGACCTTTAGACTGCATGTTAACTGGTTTAGTAGGCAAGCCAAGTAACAGCAACCTGGAACTGAGCATGAGTGAGCACTCTTCAACCTAAATCAGCCCTAAGGAGTCTGGCTAAACTCTCTTCCTAAAGCTTTTTATGAGCAAACCTTGATACCAAAAAGTAATATAACAACCAGAAAAACTGTCCCAAGATAAAAGCCAAACTGATTACGGTATGGAGTTGTAAAATACGAGAAAAGAGTATTTTAGAAAGTTAGAAATTCTAGAAATTTTAAACTTGTAATGTTAAATGATATACCACTACTAAGATGGTATGCATTTAATAATGCAGGGATGGCTTAATGTTAGAAAATCTATTAATATACTATACGACATCATGAATTCATCTATTAATAACCAAAAGGATCAACTAATCGATACCTAAAATGAGTATGATACAATTTGACAACAGATTCCTGTGAAACACTAGGGGAATCCCCATTAAAACTAAACAAATGTAAAAAACAGAATGTTGACTATCATTTTTTTAAACATTAGTTACCATCAGAAAAGCAATTGCCATCTGCCAGTAACTTCACAAAGAGCGACTGAAAAGGAAAAGATAAAACTGGTAACATTTTGCATAAAGCACACAGGGCGCTCTGTTTCGTTTTCCCAGATTTCCCAAGAGCAACATTTCTCATACTTGGGTTCACGAAGCCCGGGAGCTCCTGGATGCACCCTCAGGACACTCCAGTTCTCAGCAGTGAAGTTGTGTTGACAGTTTTGTATCTCTGATCATCTGAAATATTAATATAAGCTTTTCAAAATATCTGCAGTCGATGAATGGGCAAAGCTGGATTTGACCTCCAGCATGTAGAAGGTTATAGCCACATGATTTGGTCACAATTGTCCCCAAGTACTACTGTTTTGATTTTTGAGTCCTGATAAGAAAAAAACAAAGTCATACGTAACATATAAGTTTTGCCTTTTTATCAAGTGATGACAGGAACTCAGGCCTTGCAATGATGGGAAAAACGAGCCCCAGAGTTAGAGCTGAGCTCGCACCGTGCGTGTGGTGTTCGGGCTGCCGACCCCCAGGAACCCGGGCTAAAGCAGTCGGGACACTGCCGCCTCTCAGGCACCGCTCTGAAGTCAGCAAAATGGTGTATTAATATATTCACATACAATGAATACGGTTCATGTGGCATGTATTAGTTTGGGGGGATTATAATTAAGAGCTCCCAGAATAGTAAATTCACTTCTACTCAGAAAGTTTTATATTTTAGAACCGTTATTCTAATTATGCTCCAAAAATCATTTAACTCACCACAAGTTGTTCAAAGTATTTTTTGTCTTTAAAACACGGTCAGCACCTGCACTTGTGTGGCTCAGTGGGTTGGGTGTCATCCCACAGACCAAAGGGTCACTGGTTCAATCTCCAGTCAGGGCATGTGCCTGGGTTACGGGTTCAGCCCCAGGTCAAAGTGCATAGGAGGGGCAACTAATGGATGTTTCTCTTGCACATCAATGTTTCTCTCCCACTCTTTCTCCCTGCCTTCCCCTCTCTCTAAGAAACAAATAAAATCTTTGGAAATAAATAAATAAAATAAAAACTGCCCACACCTTACTGGAACTTAAGAAACTTAAGGCAAATTGATTACCTTAGATAATCAATTAAAATGCCATTAATGCTAACAAAAAATTCAGTGATAAAGACAGACACAAAGTAAATATATAAAGATCAGTGGCATCCTTAAACACCAGCGATAAAATGGTAAAAATATAACAGAAAAAGATCATCACCATATTAGCAGCATAACAGAAGATAACCAGAAATAACATTAAGTAGAAATATTAAGGAAGGACATATGTTGGACTATAAAACTTTACCCAGAGACTCAAGAATACCTGTGTAAATGGAAAGGTATTTGGGATAAAACTAAATAATGCTTAAAAGGCAATTATTCTGAAATTTAATTATATGTTTAATTCTATTTCAATTAAAGTCCACAGGATTATTACTGAAGTGCAACTATGTAAGTGTAGAAGAATAAAATTGGAGAAGGGTCAAGGAATCTTACCTAGCAAAATGTAAGAAGTAAGGATGTGGCCGGGAAAATAAAAGTTACAAAATAGAATTAGAATTAATTTAATTAAACAAGTAGCTTTCTATCAGAACTTTTGTATGCAAATATAATGTGGGGGGGAGAGGAGTTATTGAAAGGCATATAGTATTTACCAGGTGTGTTTAAACAAAAGGCACCTCTCTAGGAAACGGTCCCTATACATCTCCTGTCCCCCTCAGAATGCAGTTTGAGAAATGCCTGAAACACTGAGAATGAAAGAGTCTCGGAGACTCTCGGTTTCATGACCTCTTCACCTTCAACACTTTTTTCTCAGTCATCTGTAGCCATCCACACCATTACTCAACCCCTAGACCTCGTCGTTATTGGAAATCCTGCTACCTCCAACCATCTCGCTTCAAGCCCCTTGCATTCAAAACGCTGTCTCTCTTGCCTTTGGCTCACTACCTTGCTTTACTTCTGCCATAGCCCTTCCACCTCGTGGGAGCTGCCAACCCATTAATCTACCATTCACTGTCTCACTGTTCATCAGCCTGTCCCCTCTTCACTTGCCCTGTGGAGCTTAGATTCTATGTCTTTCTGTTATCTTTAAACTAAATTTATTGGAGTGACATTGGTTAAATCATACAGGTTTCAAGTGTACAATTCTATGATACGTCATCATTTATATATTGGATTGTGTGTCCACCACCCAAAGTCTAACCTTCCTCTGGCACCATACATGTGACCCCATTTACCCTTTAGCACCTCCCACCCCTTCCCCCTGGTAACCACCATATTGTTGTCTGTGTCTGTGAGTTTTTGTTTGTTTATCTGGTTTGTTCATTTGTTGCTTTCAGTTTCGTATCTCACATATGAGTGAAATCATACGGTTCTTGACTTTTTCTGTCTGACTAATTTCAATTAGCCTGATATTCTCAAGATCCACCCATGTTGTCACAAATGGTAGTATTTCATCTTTTCTCATGGCTGAGTAGTTTCAATAAAATACTACTCAACTGTGTCTATCTTGTCAATCACTCCCTTAATCTCACCCCTGTCGTCCGTCTGTTCCTGTGTATACTTGTCTAGACAAAGCCCTAAGTTATAAAATCAACTCTCCACTTTTCTTTGCCTTCATACAATCAATTGAAAGTTTCAAAAAAAATTGAATTCCCACAACCAGTTTAATGGAGCATCAAATGGACACTCCCACACATTCCTTTTAAACTCTCTTCCTCACCTTGTCTAGTCTGAAAAGACTAGTCAAACCTCCTCTTCCACACTCAACTTACATATACTCAGCAGTTCTCATCTGATCATCGCAGTTCACCTCCCACAGACACACTGCCTCCTATAGAAACACTCTCTTCTTTCCACCATCAAATCAACATTCCACCTTACATCTATCTTTCACTTCATGTTATGAAAAAAATGAAGGTCTATCCTCGCTGATGGGCAGTTTTTCTGCTTGTCTTCTAGATACCATACCACCTACCCCCTAAATGATCCCTCTCTTGGACCTCACACATCTCCTCTGTTGGGTCCTTCCCGTTCACATTTGTACATACTCGGATAGCTCTCATCTTAAAAAATGAAGATGCCTTCCCACAACCAAACAACAACAAAAACAAACTTCGCCTTGTCCCCTGACCTGTCCTCTGCCACCGATCCATTTTTTTGTTATCCTTCCAAACTTCTCAGAACGGTTACCTTCACGTGCTTCTCCACAATCTGACGTCTAATCCACTGCTCATCCTACTCTTCTCTGGCTGCCTTCTGCCCCAAACACCCTCAGGGAAGCTGCTCTTTGACAAAATCCCCAACAGCCGACCTCTTGTCAAATCAAAGAGGTATCTTCCTGCTCTCCTAATGTTTCTGGGCAGCATTTGACAGAAATGACTTCTCTCTCAAGCCCTTTCTGAGGACTCTACCTCCTCATTGAAGGCACCATTCTTCAGTCCTCTTTGCTGGCTCCTTCATGCCCACCCAAACTCCAACCTTCTCTAGTCCTCAGGATTTGGCCAAAGCCCTTATCATTCTCTCTGGATGATCATGGCAATTTTTATTATTTCAAATATCACTTATATCTTGACAACACTCACATTTATATCTCTGGTGAAGGCTCCTCCTTTGTAACTTTAGATTCATATGTCCAACCTCCAACTACTTATCTTCACTTAAATATTTCACAGATATCTCAAGCAGAATTCTTGAATTCCCCCCTCTCAAAGTGACACCATCATCCACACAAGTACTAAAGCCAGAAACTTTGTGGTCACCCTTGATTCCTCCTTCTCTGCTACTCCACTGTACTCCATCTGTCTGCAAACACTATTTAAATTCAGCTCACTGTTCTCCATCGTCACCGCCCCCAGCCAATCACCATCTTCCCTAGAGAGATTCTCTGGACTGCTTGGCCCACTGTGGCCTCCTCCAATGCATTCTTCCCAAAATTCTTCAGTCATTGGATCACACGAAAATCTAAGTCACGTGTTCTGACTCTGCCTAGAATCTTTAGTAGTAAATCCTTATGCTTATTAAAAATTACTTAACATAGCCCCCAGGCCCTTCAAAATATGGACTCTGCCAGCCTCCTCAGTGTCATGATGTGCCTCTTCCCCCTATTCCTCTGAGCAAAAGCCACATTCCCATCTTATTAATTTATTTGCTCATTTAATAGCCACCTGTCATACCAGAATGCAACTTCCACAAATTCAAAGCCAGGCCATGTCAATCTCTTTACTGTTGTATCCCTAGCAATGGACAGGAATGCCTGGCCATGGCAGGTTCACAGGAAATATTCTTTTTTATTTCATTGAGATGGCATTCATTAATAAAATTATACAGGTTCCAAGTGTAGAGTTCTGTAATGCATCATCTGTATGTTGCATCGTGTGGTTATCACCCAAAGTCACATGTTTTTAAGTTAGTGAATGAATAGAAATACTATTTTTCTTTCACTTCTTTCACCCCAAATAGTGCTACCAATTTTTTTTTGCAACCATCTTTAGCTCTTCAGAAAAGATAAAACTTTTCATAGTCATGTCCCATTTCCTCCTTGGTGAGTTATTAACAGCCTCATAAGCAACTCTCAGTGTGCTTATGACAATTTCAAAAGCTGCTCTGATGTACTTGGTCCATAATTACTATTCATTCTGGGTCCTCGGTTTACCAAAGGACACATCCCTTCATTAAAATGGAGGGGGAAGGGCATTTTAATGAAATGAAATCTTTACAAAGCTTGCTCTGTATCATACATGCTACTGCCAAGGTGAGAAGCCAAATACAGTAAAATTCATTTCTGATAGTGCTGGAACGCATGAGTTGGAATGGGTTCAGAAACAGTTCCCTGCCCTCCCTCTCAATCACCTCTCATCGGATGTTCTCAAGCATCACCACCTGCACGTCCCCGGGGCCAGCACGGCAGCGCATTGGTGCTCACCAACCAGAGAGGACGAAAAGAAAGGCGGCTGCAGTGAGGAAGCACCTGGTGCAGAGACTTCTGACCGCTCTGTGTCTAGACCAAGCTCCCGGTTGGCATAGGTTTAAACTACATGGACTGAGACTACTGCTGATTCTCTCGTGGATACTGCTCCACAGCATTACTAAGTTCAACAGTACCTGTAAATATTTATTTTCCTGGTCCCGTCCCATTGCCTCCAAGACCCTGCCTTCACTCAGACCCTGCCTTCACTGTGAGCTGAAGAGCAGGGCACTATGGCCCAGTCTCCTAAAAATGGGGCCATGGGACATTAGGAATAGGTACATGTGTTCAAGGGTCTAAGTCCTATACAATGCAATACACTTTGACAAGAACCCTACCATTCTCATGTAAGTATGTTTAGGATTATTTAGATGAATGCTTACTGAGTACTCCCATGCAATGTTTGTGCCCCCCTCCTTTTTACAATGGACTGTGCTATCTATGAGGTTTTTTTGGAAGAACTGTTAGCAAATCAGAAAAGAGGTGGACGTCATTGATAAAGGATGGATGTTTTTAACCCAGATGAAGGACAAATGATATTCAGAACATGCTTTTCAAAAGACAACATAACAATGGTTCAAATACTGCAAGTGAAGACAAATGCGTCATCACGCCATAGTCAGTACATACAAGAAAATTCATGTGGCCGCCACACTGCCATTGCTGATTTAATTTCACCCAAACACCCTCCTTGGTCCTGTTGAATCAATGTCAGTAATTTGCGCTTTATTGGTCCATGGTTTTGTTTTTACTTAACTAGTAAATTGGTTTGCCTGGGTAGTTGTTTAAGAGCTGTAATTATCAGGAATACATACCTGATTTTATGTTTGCCTTTATTTAAGAACTATTAGCATAAACATATTTAAATTGAGGTCTATGATTTTGTTTGCTTTTTTCTTCCCATTAAAAATTTGCGAATGCTTATACAGTATAAAGAACAAGATCAAAGCTCAAATCTCAGCTTTGCCAGCAACTAGTGATACGGTCTTACAGAGCGACTTACATGTTCTCTTTGAACGGCAGTTTCTCCAGAGTGGCCACAGGCATTACGAAAGGTGGCATGTGCTAACCACCCAGCCTACAGGTGGTGAGAAGTAAAGCTCAGTTTCCTGTTACTTGACTCTCTGACTTTCTGCTTACTTAAAAATTTACTTACTGTTTTAAAGATTTTATTTACTTATATTTAGAGAGAGGGGAAGGAGAGAAAGAGAGCGGAACAGACACATGGATGTGACAGAGAAACATCGATCAGCTGCCTCTCGTATGCACCCCAACTGGGGACAGGGCCAGCAAGCCAGGCATGTGCCCTGACCAGGAATTGAACCAGCAACCTTTCACTTTGTCGAACATGACCAACCAAATGAGCCACACTGGTCAGGGCTGCTTACTTATAAATTTAAATATCCACTGAGTGTTCTCTCATTAACATTAGGATGTTTATTAGTTGTAACCCTTTATTTTTTAATAACACCTAACTGGTAAATGTTAACTTCTAACAACTATGAAAGATAAATAATAAAGGGGTTATTGGCCTGATCTTGTTGATGCAGAAACTGAATTCTGAAGCAGTGAAGGGACTTACTGACAGATATGTCATGGTCAGTGGTACAGCTCCTTCAAGACTTAAAGTGCCGCCCTGGCTGGTGTAACTCAGTGGACTGAGCGCAGGCCTGAAAACTGAAAGATCACTACTAGTTCAATTCCCAGTTTGGGCACATGCCTGGGTTGTGGGCCAGGCTTCCAGTAGGGGGTGCAAGAGGCAACCACACATTGATGTTTCTTTCCCTCTCTTTCTCCCTCCCTTCTCCTCTGACTATAAAAATAAACAAATTTTTTTTAAAAAAGACTTACAGTGCCACTGTTCTCTTCATTTGACTATGCCCAGATTACAATCAAAGGAGTTCTTCTCTAAATTCATCAGTGGAATATACATTCTGGTTTGCCAATAGATACAAGAAGGGGGTCTGACTATTTCATAAATAATGTACATAAGGTACCATATTTTGCCATGTGTAATGTGAACTTTTTTGCCCAAATTTTTGAGGGAAAAATTAGGATGTGCATTATACATGGGTATAATGATCACATGCCATGGGTATAATAATCCCGTGTATAAGGTACATGGAAATGTGGGTACACATTATACATGGCAAAGTATGGTATTTATAAAACAACAGAACGTTGAAAAGGAAAGCAGAACAACCATGACAGGGAACACTGATCTTAAAAGCAAGGACACTGACTATCCCCTTCTTCCCCCTCTCCTTTAATTGTGCTGCTCACAAGTGCATCCTTTTCGATTTTAAGGTCTATTACCAACTCATGCTGCAAAGAGGTTGTGTAATGGCTTCAGAAATTACATTAGGTCAGAGAAGAGCTTTTTTCCTAATTACCCAAGATAATATAAGTGATAAGTACTTTAACATTTCACCATGAAAATACAGGTGCAGTCAAATTTCCACTGAAATTAGGGGAACCACTCACTCTTGACTTTTTATTCAAGATTGGCTATGAAGGTCGAGGAAGACAAAGACCGGCTAACACCACCGACCCAGAAATTCCCGTGTCCGAGCAGACATGGGAATGCCCTAGTAAGAGAACACCAGATGCTTCTCTGTGCTCAGGTGGGAAAGGGTTCCGGCCAGTACTACGAGTAAATCCATGACTTTGAGAACACGAAGGCAACAGAAGCGAGAACACAGGGGCAGTTCAAAGATTAGAAAGGTACAGGCTTTCACATATGATGCCACATTTGCACACACTTAGTTAATACTATTTAATTCCTTCCAAATGTATACCAAGATGAGTCAGAAGATGCTTACATTTGAAAGAGAAAATAATCAAAGCAACTAAAATGTCCAAAGAGTAATTATATAATTTACTCTATCCTTATGATAAGATATTGTGCAGCCATTAAATTGATGTTTACATAGAATTCTAAGGACATAGAGAAGTGCTTTTGATATAATGCCCAGATTTAGAAAAGGGATAAGTATTCACAGTATGATCTCAATTGTGTCTAAAAAAAAAAAAAAAAAAAAGGATATCCAAGCACAGAAAAAAGCTGAAAAGGAACTTTTGAAAATATTAGCAATAAATTTAGGCTGATGAGATTAGGAGAAAAATCTTTTTAATTCATATGTTATGTGTATACTCCAACATGTGTGAAATAATCATGTTACTTTAGTATCAGTAAAAATATTAAAGGTTGATTTCTACAAAACTATTAATATTTCTCGAATCAATTGCAACAGGGCAGAGTTTCCCTCAAAAAAGACTTTGCAGCACTAAAAGACCAAAAGGAAAAAAGAAAACACACAGGCGTGTGTCCATGGGCCAAGGGCCCTGGAGATCTGCATGAGCTCAGAAATGACCGCAGACTTTGGGGATGCCTACCCTCCAATTTCATGCATTTTAGAGAATGATTTTCCTCCCTGCTAGCCCCTGCATGGGCACTCGATAAAGCCAGACCTGCTATATTATCACACCTTTTAGTTCTGCACACGAAAAACTGAACCAGCTGGCAACAATGATGATGCAGATTTTTAACACAGGTCTTCCCCAAAACACTGAATTTTTCTGCATCCAGAAAATCATTCAGCGCTGGTAACTTTTTCTTTACAGATCTTATATAAAACTTCTCTCCAAAGGCAGAGTAAATGTGTGCTTTAAAAAGAAAAACTCCTGGGGGCTGTCTCCTCTCGAACGTCCCCCTTTCTCTTACACGTACCACCTCCAGTCACCTGGGACCTGCCATCTACCTCCCACCTGGTCTTACTCCAACGCCTTCTCACCTCCTTGATCCTTCAACTCCGCCTCACCTTCTAACCCAGTGTCACTCAAAACAGTTACCTGAGTGTGTTTTGTTACAGGCAACAAGTTAAGGAGTTCATAGCAGAACGTAAATCAGCACACTATTTCCTTCATAAACAAAGTCTTGCTTCAAAAAAGAAATACGGAGAAAGCAACAAAAATGTCGTCTGAAACAGCATGATGGCTGCACTGGTTTACACACCCTTTCTGGTCACAAGCTTTTGACAAACATTTTCAGAGCAACTTCAGTCCACATACCACACTTGGAGCCGCACTGCTCTCTTTCTTCCCACTCTCTCCAAAATTTTAACTCAGTGTGTTCAGACAGCGATGAGTGTGATGGATAAATGAAACAAGGCAACAGACCAGAGGGAGTAGTGAATGGACCAGGGTGGTCTCGAAAGAATTCCGTTAGAAAGGAACATTTGAGTTAACAAGAAAGCTAACCAAGCAAAGATCTGGAGGAAGATTCCAGGTACTGGAAACAGCTGATGCAAAGGTCCTGAGGTGGGATATAAAAGTAAAAATATGATAGAATGATCAAGGGCTAATAGATTTGAGAACTCACCTGGACTGTAGCTTCCTGAAGAAGGTGCTGCAGAACACAAGCTCCACAGGATGTTAAATGATTATTTCACTTTGAAAATGTTCCCTGGTCAAGCGAGTTCATAAAAGGTTGAATTAATGAAGTTTAAATTGCTTTTTAAAAAAAAAAAAAAAATCAGCTGCTAATGCGCATTGGGAATCTCCAAGTGTTCCCTGAAGCCCAGGCTGAGATGCGCTGTCCAACACCATAATTTTACCAATAAGGACACTAAGGTTCAAAGATGTTTGGCGACTTGACCCAGCAGTGCACTGATACACATTTAACAACCATTTCTCCACCAGACCGCCCCCCCTGCCCTGCCACCAAATGCACACGTATAGTGATAGGCATGCTCCAAAGTGGCCCTCCACCCTGTACGTGTGCCTTCCCCCGGAGTGGGGGTGTGGGCACCTGTGAGTGCACAGCTGAGGGGATGTCACTTCCGTGATGAACTTACATTGCATGAGAGTTCATCTCCGTAGCCGACTCTCACTAGAGGCTCTCTTTCTCCCAAATTGGCTTTTAAGAAGTGAGCTTTCATGTGAGAGGCCCAGGAGGCAAGGAGCTGAGGGCAGTCTGCAGCTGACATCCAGAAAGAAGTCAGGGCCCTCAGTTGTAACACTGTAGTACAATGAATTCAGCCAACAACCTGCAGGAGCTAGACACAGACTCCTTCCAGGTAAGTCTCCTGACAAGAACACGGCCCGGCTAACCCCTTCACTGCAGCCTTGGCAGACCCTGTGCAGAACGCCCGGCTACTCTGGGCTAGACTCCCGGCCCACAGAAACTGACAAATGATAAATGTATGCTGTTTTAAGCCAAAAACTTTGTAGCGAGTAATTCTGTAATGAGCCCATAGCTAATATACACACATATGTGCATACATTTATTATTGTTTTACTGCTCTAAAGGATGTGTAGTATAAAAAATAATGAAATACGCAACTGTCTTTACTATAAATTCTATATAGCCAGTTGATGCTCACAAAATGCTTCTGTTGATTTTTGCTGAATCATTGCACCCATAAAAACTATGGTTGCAACTGATGAAAAAGTGAAGTTTCAACATGAACGTTGCTGGATATTTTTACTTGCACTAATGAGCAGGATGAAAGTGAAACAACAAACACATATTTCGAACTTCCATTCAATCACCCGTGCTGAGACCTCTTTGCTGAACTGCAAAACAGTTTTTGAATCCTCAAACGCTGTTTTTTCAGTTTTCAGTACTGCTCACAGTATAACTACTACAGACAGG
Organism: Glossophaga mutica; assembly: GCA_039655065.1. Taxonomy (NCBI): domain Eukaryota; kingdom Metazoa; phylum Chordata; class Mammalia; order Chiroptera; family Phyllostomidae; genus Glossophaga; species Glossophaga mutica. The sequence continues at coordinate 31,767,822 of CM077308.1, forward strand.
AAAAGCTTTTAAGTTTACTCCGTATTATTAACACTTTCTCCATCACTGTGCTGAGAATGGGCCAGGCTGCAAGAAACATTTTCATTAAGAACCACACAGTAAATATTTTAGGTTTCGCAGACCACACACACCTGTGTTATATATTCTTTTCTGTGTTTTTTTGTTTGTTTGTTTGTTTACCTTTAAAAAAATATAAAAAGCATGCCTAACTCTCTGAATATACAAAAGTAGCCCTGTGCTGGATTTATTTCATAGACCAAAATTTTTCAACACTGGTCTAGACAATCAACGAAACAATAAATCAAAAAACTCTGATTTGTAATATCTTATTTCTGTGATGTAAATACTGCCACCATGGCCGACTTCAAGCTACTGACATGATGTCACTAAATGTGGAATGGGGGAGAAATGCACAAAAGCACACCATTTTTCTTAGTCTACTCTGGCTGCCATAACAATATACCATGGATTGAGTGGCTTAAAGAGCATAAATTTGTTTTCCCACAATCCTGGAGCCTGAGAAGTCTAGCATCAGGGTGTTGGTTTATTTGGTTTCTAGTGAAGGTTTTCTTCCTGCAGGGGAGCTTGCAGACAGCCCCCTTCCTTCTGTGACCTCACACAGCAGAGGGTGGGGGGGAGGGAAGGAAGAAGGAGGGAGGGGGGCACCAATGCCCGCACCTGCGCAAGCAAGCCTGGCCTCCAATGTCTCGTTTTACAAGGACAACTAATCCTACTGTATCGGGACCCCACCCTGATTATTTCATTTAACCTTGATTACCTCCTTAACTATCCCCAAAGTCACATTAGGGGTTAGGGTTTCAACATAGGGGAAAATCGGTCCATAGAACCATTATACAACTTTTCCACCATACAGATAATGGAAACTAATAGTAAAATTTAGAGGAATCATTAGGAAGTGATGAGTTTTCAGTTCTTATTACCTTTGTTATTAACATAATTTACCTATTTGTAAAAGTTTATATAATTTATTTTCAAATAAAGACTGTGTTAAAGAACTGGCTCTCAACATTTCTGCAAATCTCCTGAGGGCCCAGCACTAAGTGCCTGCACAGCCTGCCAGAACAATTCCATACCAGAGCTGGCAGCAGAGCCCGTATTTTCAAAGGTTGTCTTCTTTCTTCTTTCTTCTTTTCCTTTAGCATATTCCCAAGACAGCACTGTTAGTCTGTTGCCTACTATCAAAAGGAAATGCAACCAAACTCTAGCTTTTGTGACAACTGATTTCTTTTTCCCTAGGTTTTAAAAGGCATGAAGACTAAGCAAGTTTTATCCTACGGTCTAAATAGCTGGCTTGCTCATTAAATACATAACTACTACACTCATTTACTATTTGCTTTCTTGCTAGTCCAGAATTTTCTCGGCCAAAGTTTGATAAAGTATCATGAAAGAAATGTCACAAAGTAGTAGTTCCCCAAACGTCTATGCGCTGGAATCAACAGAGGGCACTTTATGTCCCAGACACCACACAAACTTAGTCCTATACCCCACTTTGGGAGGGACGGGCCCCAGGAATCTCTGTTTTTAACAAGTGTTGATGGTGATTCCACTGTAACTAGGGCAGCGTCTGCTGTCAGATAAACATTTGAGAAGTATTAGCATAAATGATAAAATTAGCCTAAAGAACGAGCCATTCAGCAAGCCCAGTATGTCTTATTCTTTCACACACCTGTCCTGGGGTCTTTTCAACCTTATCTGTGTCTGTCTTTACAATAATGCTTTGTTTTAGTCCCGCAGAAAATATGTAATACCAGTAGCTCTCTTATCAAAGTTAATAAGGCAAAATTGTAAGCCTATGATGTTTCTCTGAAATGTTTCCAACCTTTCTGTTTCCTTTTCATTTCCCTGAATTCTCTATCCTCCTTTATCAAATTTGCTCTAAGAAGTTAGATATGCTTAATCTCACTAACGTGTAAGTGATTAATATGGGATCATCCCCAATTTCACTCCTCCTCACTCAGCTTCCTGCTGCATCTGTCCAGAAACCCACCCCTTGCCACCACCTTTTCCACTGGAACTCTCATAACAAGCCATCATCCTCCTGTGCTATGTTATTAAAATAGCATCACAATGGATTTTTCCTGTGTCTGCCTTTGCCTCCCATCAGTCTAGTGTGAATACACAGTCTGAATTGTATTTATTTATTTATTTATTTTTTATCAGTATTTTTTAATTGTTGATATTGTACAGTTTTCTGTCTTTTACCCCGCCCCCAGCCCACTGCCCCAGCCCTCCCCACCTCCCTCCCATTTCAACCCCCCATAGTTTTTGTCCATGTGTCCTTTATACTTGTTCCTGTAAACCCTTCCCCTTTTCCCCTGAAATTCCCTCCCCTCCCCCTCTGGTCACTGTCAGACTGTTCTCAAATTCAGTGTCTTTGTTTATATTATGCTTGTTTGTTTATTTTGTTGATTAGGTTCCTAATTATATTTTTAAGGTACCAAGGAAATGTCATCCTTCTTCTGCTGGAAACTCTTCAATGACTTCCTATCTCAGAATGACATGCTGTGTCCTTACTTACCATGACCAACAAAGAGCCTCACGGTCACCTCACTACTCACCTCCTGCCCCTGTCCGGTCTTTCATCATGCTCCGCCTCCATGGCCACGTCTTCCCTGACCACCCTATATAAAACAGCACCCCCACCCCCATTACAGGCCCCCATCATCATTTCTGCCTCCCTGCCTGCATTTCTGTTTCAGGGCACTACTCTCACTGCTTGGTATAGTATGTGTTATCATCCATCACTGCCGCCCTCCCCCCTGCCCCACCCCCGCCACTAAAAAGTTGGCTTCATAAAAGCAGGGATTTGTTGGTTTTGTTCACTATAGTTTCCCAGTACCTGGCACAGGGTCTGGCATGTGTAGTAGCCATTCAATTAATATTCATTGAACATGAATTATTAAATAAAAGGTAATTATTGCCCACAGCTATTCCCACAGCTATTTCTCTTTCCACAAATGACCTGCTTCTTCTCCATCTACCCTTGATTGCAACCCTTAATCATATCATATTCCTCTCAGTCTGGACTGGCTTCATAATTTGTGAGACCCAGTGCAAAATGAAAACTTGGGCCCCTTGTTCAAAAATTAGTATTGAATTTCCAGATGGCCATAGCAGAGTACTAAACCAAGGGTGAGGCCTTTCTAAGTTCGGAACCCTGTGCAACAGCACAGGTCGCTTGCCCACGAAGCTGGCCCTGCTTCGGTTCTCTGAACGCACCACACTTGCCCTTGTGTGGAACCTACCAGCTTCCACTCCTCCCTTCCTACAGGCCCTGGCTCTCCCTCGGGGAGGAATTTCCAAACTCCCTGGGCTAAATTGGACCATCTGGTATTCCCACTGCGGATTACCTCTTTCATAAAGCCATCAGACTTCTGATAACTGTTGATTTTGGCCTTGTCCTCTAGGCCAGACTATAAAAGGTAATGCATTATGTAAGTGTATTCCCACCACCAGGCCTGGCACCTAGTTAGTACCCAGTCATTCCTTGTTAAATTAGCTAAAATGTGGAATAAAGTGCCAGTTGTGGAATTTTAGATATCAGAAAACAGAATGAAAAGATATTTGGACAGTCAGGGCATTCTTGGGCCATGTTCAAATTGGCTACTTTTGGGAGAGACTAGGACCCAAGCGGTCCAGTGGGCATCTCTGCCCCGAGCATGGGAGCGTGTGGACACAGGAGAGCTTCGGCAGTAAAAGCTGACAGTTCAGGAAGCCTTGGCAGTGAAGCGTGTGACAGGAGGAAGCATTTGCTATGAAAGTCAGGAAAGAGCAAGCTTGAGAGGAGGGCAAATAAAACAGGCAGTAATCCCAATCATGTTGAACCTGAGACTGCCCTGTTGGCATCTCAATTTAATACATAAGTGGGAGCCATGACAACCAGCCAGGCAGCAGGTGTTGGCAGTGATGGTGTCGTGATTCAATGAATAGCAACCAGGGAAAAGACCTGCGTAAATCTAATCCAGATGCCCTCACCTCAACCCAGAATGCTGGGGTGCCAAGAAGGGTCTCAAGTAGCATCAATAAATCAAGGCTGAACAGCAGCCATAGGAATTAAGAGAAACCCTTTGGCACTTAGGGAATAACTAGTACACTCAGCAAATAGGTAGAAACTAGGGTCTCAGAGCCAGGCATTCCAGAAGCTGGGAGTTTGGATTAATTTCAGATCTGAGTCATGAACAGGTGCAAATAGGCTTGGCTCTGGGGTTAGGGTGGGCTTGGGGCTGGGTCTGCACATGAAAGTCCTCAAGGCCTCCACCAATATAAGTATGAAAAAGGCAGACCTGATGTAAGTAGGACTTCCTGGCCCCCACTACATGACCTTCTCATCCAGGTGAGTTCCAGAAAATTCCTCTCACCAGATACATTCCAATCTAAGTTTCCAGCACACCATGGTAGCAGAAAATTGTTATTCAACCATCTCAATACCCATTCTCAACTCCTTCCTTGCCTACCTTCTACTATGGAGTAGTAGTAGGTACTACTACCTTCTACTATGAGAAGTGTGAGACACCCAGCGTCCCAATATCCTTTGCAGCCAAGATGGCCATGTGATGCAATGCCATCCAATGAGACAGAAGACTCTGTGCCTGTGGAAGCTTCACGAGGGACCGTTCTCTCCTGATTCAAGGGATAGACATAGCTGCCTTTATTTTTCCCTTCTTCCTACCTTGAATAGGAATGTGTTGTCTGAAGTACAGAAGCCATCTTGGTGCTGGGAGGCGACATTGACCATGAAAACAAACACTATGGATGGGAGGAAGAAAAATAAAAGAGCCTGCACCCTTGAACACATCACTGAACCCATATCCAGACATCTTGCTATGTAAGACGGGGGGAAAAAAACCTGATTGTTGCAGAAAGCACACCTAAAATGTTTACTTCTACCATCGATTCTGTAACCACGGAAGTCAATTTGTGCAACACTAGAGAGCATTTCTCAAATGATGTTCAATAGTTATGAGTCAGCCATTAGAGTCAGGGTTCAAATCCCAGCCTTATTGCTTACTGGCTGTATGAACTTGAGGAAGTTTCTCAATTTCTCTGTGCTTTTGTCCTCAACTGAAAATGGAAATGATAATGAAATCTACATTGTAGAGTAGTTGCAGGGCTTAAAAAATAAGCTTTCAGAACAGTACCAGGAATGCGGTAAGTATTCGGTGAATGCTGACAATTACTACGATGGGACTGATAGAACAAAAGGAAACGGTTCAGGAAATGAGCCAGCACGGCTAGTCCTTTTATGCTGATTAGCCAAACTATGGTCCTGCACTTCTCTTTCCAGTACAAATTACCCTGACCTTCTCTTTTTGCACTATGTAGTTGCTTTTCTTGTGTTAGCCTCTAATTCATGTAGCCATTTTAAATGGAGAGGAGCAGAAAATATGCTGCCTACTTATTATCACCAAAAGACTCATCAAACCAGTATCATCTCTGCAAAAACAACCAAAGACAAATAAAACAAAAGCATTTACAAACTACTGCCTCTCTGACTGAACCTATTATCTCCCCACTCTCGTACAGTTGCTATAAGGTAATTTGACCTTCATGGACTCATGGCTCACATAGAAATAATCCCATATGCCTCAGTGCAGCTGGGAGAGTATGATGCTTGCAGCTTGCTCATAAACCAAGTATGTTAAATCCTGACTATAAACAAGTAAACAGTATTCGGCTGACAATGCCAAGTATCATGTTTCATCTATTTTATTCATGAACTTAATAGACCATTAAAAAGATGTATTTACATTCCTATCCTATTATTTAACTACCAACTAATACCTCTCATGCCCAGCAAGAAAGGCTCCCAATATATCTGTCCTCTACAAAGAAAATTATTCAGTTAGAAAAAACAAGAGACACTTTTATTTTCAGCAATAAGGCAGAATAAGTGGATTGATAAGTGCCTATTTTATAAGAGTGAGTAATGTTTGATAAAAATATAACAAAGTCTCCTCCAACTGACTATCTGAGTTTGCAAGCATGCAGGCGATATTTGCAGGTGCCAGAAAAGAAGAGGAAGTTAAAAAAAAAGATATAAGTGACTGCTGACCAATGACTGCCAGGTTTCAATGTTTAGGAAACGAGAAAAGGACAGACCATCCCAAGACTGGAAGCAAATCCCTTAAACAGAGCGGGGATTCCTAAAGAGCACTGACGCATTAGGGACAGTGTGGGCTGAGAACCCATCTGCTCACCAGGAAAGGGAGATGGGTGGGACTACGCCTCTCTTGTGTACGTGATAACAACTTCCCAGTGACTTTGTACAGTCACTGGCCTGGACTGACAGTTTCAGGATCAAATCTATCTGAGTAGTGTGGGGTACCTCTGGCCAAAAAATTACCATAAAGTGGCCCCAGATAAGTAGTTCCCAAGTGCACCTAGAAGAAAAAAAAAAAAAAAACAAATACTCTCTAGCCCTGTGCTGTCTGATAAATTGGTCATTAACCCTATGAGACTAAATTAAATTTATATGAGTTAAAATTTAATTTAAAATTCAGTTCCTCACATTCACCACATTTCAAGTGCCTTTCCAAAGCCAAGCAACTAAGAAATAGCAGAACTTGTCCTCAATCTAAGGCCTCTAACCTCTAATTCAGTTTCTCCCAAAACACAATGCTACCTTGAATGTGTCTACAAATTTAAAGAATAACTTACAGAATTTGCAAGCCCCATACACATGGCATTTTACTAGAAAAATTTCTGAATATTAACATAAGAATATTTTAATAACTAAAAGTACTTAAATATTTTGTGAATTTTATTTTGAAATAAATGATTTTATTTAAATTTTAACTTACTATTTCCAATATTGTAATATCAATAAAAATGTTTAAATATTAAAACATTGATGTTCCCTCAAAAGGAATCATCAGGGATTTAAATAAGATTTATACACAAGGATGTTCGCTGAAGCATTATTTATAAAAATGAAAGTTGAAAATGACCTCACTATCTAATCATTGGTAAGTGCAGAGAACGGTGTGTTTGTACAATGCAATGTTACACAGCCATCATGAACCATTTTCTAAATGACTACTTACACCTCTAGGAAAATGTGAATGATACGGTATTGGGGGAAATATAGCATTAGAAGTATGATATCCGTTTTATTCAAATATAGCTGTTGCTGCAACACTTGATGGTGATGGGAACAAGCATATTGAAAGCCTGAAAGTAAATGTGCCAAAACATAAACAGTAATTCCATCTGGGTTGGAGGGTTGAAATCGTTGGTGATGTTATCTTCATTCTCTAAAATGAACATATATTGCTGCTGTAATCTGAACAAAATAAAACTCACAAATAAGTTTTAGAAGTTCTTTTTTGCAAAAGCACCAGCAACTTTAAATTTTGATCTTACTCCCCTGCTGAATTCAACAGGTAAAAGTTAACATGCTACAAGGAAATAAAATCAAAGGAAAATAAACCAAAGAGGAAGATAAAATGTCTCCGAGATTGAACTATGTGAGACCGTATCCTGGTTCTCATTACCATTGAGTCCTAATTGAGTAAGTTAACTGGCCTCAGACATATAACAGAAAACCAAACACAGAAGGACCCTAAGTCCCCCAGGCTTTTCTGGTTTAACCAAAGCCTTAATGGAGAAGCAAAAGGGCTGATCAGAGCACGAACCCCAGACAAGACATTTCATCCATAACCGCTGTCTGTGCTACTGAAAGGTCAAACCGCATCTCAGAGAAGTAAGCGCAAACCATCCGACCACAGAGATACGTCATGTCTTCCAGTCAGGACAAGAAGGCCTTCACCTGAACTGGAACGAATTAAGGGCGCTTCCTAACTGCCCAACAGTTCCTAAACCCAGACATGCAAGGGGAGTAACAGTTTTCTTACAGAACACACCCGTCCCACCAAGGCTCCTCTGCTGACCCCTAAAGAAATATCTAATGCAATCTTAACGTCCAGTTCACAAGCTAACATCCAATACCACAGGCTGTCACTTCGCCAAACTTGTGCGTACCCATCATCGCCTACATCAGGATGAGCCTCCAATCACTGCATTTAGTTCTGTACGGGCAATCTCTCAAGTACCTATTCAGCAAGCAGGTTAGTAGAGATCTTGCTGAGGAGGACGAAATTTTAAGAACGTCTATCTTGTTTTCAGGTATAATATACCTGCCATCAGAATAAAAGCGGTTAATGATTTTCCATTTCTTTTCCGTTAGAGAACTGGATGAATGCAGAGGGGACTGAAAGCTGGAAGCTAAGCCAGGAGGTGATTCTCCCCTTCATTTAAGTCAAATGTGCTTCTGTGCCCTTTATTCAACCCCTCTCCTGCTCCCTTCTGCCTCTCAAGCTTCCCCTGGGGACTGGAAGCCTGAATCCCTGAAGCAAGGCAGCAAGCGGAGTAGGACAAAGCAAGTTTGTAGCTCAGAAAATCCGATTAGTCTCACTAACGTCGTTAAAATGGAGTTTTCACAGACAACCCTGCTGAGGCTCCTGCACAGGCACTGAGACTGCAGTTAGGGTCTCCTGGTGCTTTGGGGGTCACAGTGAGGATGGTGGTGGTGATGATAGTGACAGGGAGGTGGGAGATGCGGAGGAAGAGATGACATACGCTGGGAAACTTCGCAAATATAAACCTACGGAACAAAACAAATGTGTTCTGCAAGCGCTGCATTGACCAATAGAAAAAAAAAGTAAGTCAAAGGGAGACAGTACAGACCTAATTACGGTGTGAAGTTTGAATTAAGCCTAACGTCACCATTTATTAAAAACAAAACCTACTTCTTCTGTCTTCAGCGAATGTCACTAAGGCCCAGCAGAACAAGCACACCCACCGTGTCCAAACAAGCAGTGCACAGGGAAGCAAACAGTCCCGGAGCCCACTTAATCCCTTTATTTCCAAAGAGAAGTCAAAACCTGCGTCCTTCTCTGCTTGGTTTCTGAAACACTTAACACCAACAAACCCACAACGGAGAGGACAAGAAAGCAGCCACCACAGCTGGCTCAGGTGCTTCTGACTTGATGTGCATTGCCTTAACCTAGGAAAGAAATCTATTTCGGCTACATTCTGACATCTCACAAAAGGGGCTGAGCAGAGTTTGGAGGTGTGAACTTTTCAGGGCAACGTACAACTTAAAAATACAAGAGCTTTTTAAATTAAAAGAAATATAAACTGTCCAATGAATTGGTTTTCAAAATAAATCATTGGAGACATGTACAATTCCTCAATAAACATTGCAGACAAGACAAAATGTACCTCATCTTGTACTCTGGCCAAATACAGAGAAAAGAACAGTTGTAGGGAGGTGGAAAATATAAATCAAAGAAAGTGATGAGAGAAAGAGAGAGATTGAATGCAAAGAGAGAAGAGGGTAAGAAAGTACAGAGAGGAGGAAAGATGACTGGAACAAAGTCAGGCTAGCAAACTGCTGATTCTCCGGGAAATATAGTAATGAATTCAACTGCTTTTATTAATCTCAGCTTCTCATTTCATCAGTTATCTCTGGCCTTAAAAATACAGATTTAGTCTTCAGCATGGCATTGTTAATTTAAAGCCCCTGTGTTTCCTAAGTGTTTTTTGTTTTATTTTTTATTTAAGCTCTAAATGAGTCATATTTTCTCTGGCCAAAGCACACCATTAAGTCCATAGGAGGGAATGATTCTCTTAGCACCAAGACCAGAAATGGCTTAATGCACCAGTTCTCAACCCAGGCTGCAAAGTAGAATCACAAGGAGAGTTTTAAATAAAATACCGATGGCCCTGGCTGGGTGGTTCAGTTGGTTGGAAGCATCGTCCCAAACACCAAAAGGCTGCGGGTTTGATTCACGGTCAGGGTACCCACCTAGGTTGTGGGATCGGTCCCCGGTTGGGGTGTGTATTGGGAGGCAACAATCGATGTTTCTCTCTCAGATTGATGCTTCTCTCTCTACCATCCTCTCTCTCTAAAATCAATAAAAACATGTCCTTGGGTGAGGATTTTTTTTTTTACAAAGAAAGAGAAAATATCGATGTTCTAATAAAACACAGGCACCCTACCTACCCTGGACTAATTAAATCAGCATCTCCCCAGAACAGCCCCAAAGAAGAAAACCTGCACTGGGCGAAAAATGTCTTTACAACCCTCAGAAATACAGAATGTCTTCTCAAGTGCAGGTACGTCAGATTTTTACATAACTACATTTTGCTTTTTGGTCCATTTTCGGCAGGATTCTGCAGGGAAGACGTGAGTTTCTAAGAACCAAGTTGGGAGACGTGTTCCTCCTGCAGACTTGAATCAGCCCAACTTTTTGTAACATGTGCAAATGGGCCAGGCTGCTGAGACAGATAAGTGGCAGCAGTCATTCTGCCTTAAAGGAGAGCCCCGCCCACTCCCCCTGCTCCACTGGCCGGCCCACCCCCGCAGCACAATGCCCTGCTCTAGGGCCTGTTAACTGCTCATTTTATCCCCCCACAAAATGAGCTGGTCCAGAGAGAGCACTAAGGTTTCAGGGAAACTAAACTGCCTCTTGCTGAAAATGAAAACAACACAGAAAAAAATAAAAGGTATTCTAGGAACTGTAAGCAGTAGGAAAATTCTCTTTAAAACTGACCCTCTCTGCCCTCTGATCCCATTTGAAAATCCCAGAACCTGAGAGGGGGTTATTGCTGAGACAGCCCAAGTCGGGAGAACCAAAGCATTATTCGCACATAATCCCACAGACATCAAGGAGAGTTAACAGCACAGTGGAAGAATAAACAGGCATGAACATCAATATCAACTCGAGGCCTGGTGTGAAGATTCTCAAAGAGAATGTTTAGGGATGGACCTCATGCAGTCATGTTATTCCTTTACTCTGCAAGCTTGAAAGTTAGTTTTGTTTATTTTTGTTGTCTCTGGTGCTTCACTCGCTCCTCATAGCAGACACGGTCCCTTGCCCTACAGGACTCTGAGAACTCAGCAGAAAAACCAGACACACAGATGACACAGCTAAGTGAGGCTTTCCCCTAAGTAACCAAGGGAGCCACCTTTGGTTCCACTGTCCTGTGAGACTGGCTGTCACTCTCAGATACAGTGGGTTATTGCCTCGCAAGAACTAAAACATGTTTCCTACCAATGTCATTTAAAATAAATGTTCCCTAAACCTCTCCCCCCATTCCCTTGTGTTCAGTGAAAGAAAAATAATCACTAGGGTTGGCTGTCCTCCTTTCCCTGGAAGAATGCTTATTAATCCTTCACAGGACAGTGAGTAGGGAATATCCCAAGAGGGCTAAAAATAGCATGTGTTTCTAGGAAATTGGGGGTCAGGATCTGGGCTGGATGTCAAAAGCCAGCAGGATGTAACTGTTTGAAGAAGGGGTTACGCAGACCCTTGCCTCAACTTAGCTGTGTGACCTTGAGCAAGATAATCTAATCTCTCCAAACTCAAGTTTCTCATTTGTAGAGTATTTGCAATAAAACTGTTTCATTCAAAGGATCATGGTAAAGATATTTTACAATGTAATAATGAAAGCAAAATGCACCGCACAGTGTTGGACCCAAGGAAAATGTACAATTTATTCATTCACTCAAGAAATATGTAACGCCTGTGTGAAACATGCCAGGTAATGTTCCAGGGCAGAGCCTCTCAACCCTTTTCACTTCGTGGCACACACAAACTAAATACTAAAATTCTGTAGCACACCAAAAATGTATTATTTTTGCCAATATGACAAAAAATTAGTATAATTTTGATTCATTCAAACCAGATGACTATTGTGTTGGCTGTTGTCATTTTTTTTATTTGACAATCAAAGGGAAAAGAGGTCAGTGCCCCTGACTAAATAGTCAGGTATTGCATGTTTTAAAAATGCTTGTGGCACACTGGGTGAAAATCACTATTTTAAGGGCTGGAACGACAAACACAATCGACAAAACTCCCTGCCTTTATGTTGCTTACCATCCACTGTTAATGAAATTGCATGGAGTTTTAGATGGTGACGATTGCTACAGAGAATATCAGGGTGGGCAAAGTGGGTTTGCAGTTGCATTGTGACATTGTTTTGAGTTAATAAAGCTATTGTATAATCATAAGCTGCATGTCTTTTCCCAAACAACTGTAAACCAACTTTTGCCAATCCCTGTACAAAAGTGGCTAAATGGACAAGGAGCCAAGCTGATATGCAATTTTAAATAGACCTTTCTGATTTGGTGATTTGTGCGTGAAAAACTGAAAAGATGAGGGAATGAGTCATGCAGACTTAAGTTAGTGCAAAGTCCCAGAGGGAGAAGCTTGTGTGGTGTGTTTGCAGAGCAGCAAGGAGGGCAGGGTGGCCTAAGAGGCAAAGCACAGGGAACACTAGGAAGAGTTAAGATCTGGGAGGTAAGGGCACAGAAGACTAGGTACGGCTTTGACACTTGGCTTTTACGCTGGGCAAATTAGGAAGCCGCTGGAGAGGTCTGGGAAGATGGGTGGTATTATCTGATTGACACTTTACCCTGATCACATTAGCAGCAGTGCGCAGAAGGGATGATGGGGTGTGCGAGAGCAGAAACAGAGAGAGGAGCTAAGAGACTACAGCAATGATAGAGGGGAGAGAGTCAATGGTGACGTAAACCAAATAACTGCAATAACGATGGTGAGGTGTGGTCTGACAGGCGGTGGATATATTTTGAGTTGACAGGACTTGCTGATAAGTTAGATGTGCAATGTGAGCAACCAGAATGAATGAAGGAGGAGTAGGCTGGGCAGGATGGGACATGGGGAATATAAGTTTTACATGCCTTCTGCACATCAAGCGCGGATAACATGTACAGGGTCTGTTCAGAAAATGTCCAGCCATCGTTAATATAAAAAGAACAGTTCACATGGCATCGATGTAACTGGGCACCCAAGGAGAGTGGCCTGGAAGGCATATGCATGAACAATGATGACTTCACTGTACTAGTCAGTGGGGGTGGTAAAAGCCATTGAGCAAGCATGTGCACTGTGTGGCTGTCACATTCAAAATGACTGAGTAGAGCAGCAGATCTACAACAAATTTTGCATGAAGCTTGAACAATAGTTCTGTGGAGACTATTCCGATGATTCAGAAGGCCACAAATATGGGCAACTGGTAATTGGCAGCTTCATCATCACAATGTGCCCACTCGTGCGTCATGTCTCATGCAGAGATTTTTGGTGAAACATCAAATCCCCCAGGTGACTCAGCCTCCCTACAGCCCAGATTTGGTGCCCTGCGATGTCTGGCTTTTCCCAAAACTAAAATCACCTTTGAAAGAAAAGAGATTTCAGACCTTCAGTGAGATTCAGGAAAATACAACGGGGCAGCTGATGATGATTAGGAGAACTGCGTGAGGTCCCAAGGTGCCTACTTTAAAGGGGACTGAGGCATCATTGTCCTATGTACAAAGTTTCTTGTATCTTGTCTCTTCTTCAATAAACGTCTCTATTTTTCATACTGCATGGCTGGATACTTTCTGGACAGACCTCATAAGCAGTGAACTATCTAAATCTAGGATGGAAAGGTCAGGTCTGTACTTCGATGTAAACATGGGCAACCCCAAGTCCATCGATGCTGTTTAAAACCATGAGACTAAATGATATCACCAGGGAGAGAAAACAGAGAGAAAAGCCCATGAAGAAAGTCCCGGCGTGCTTCAGGAGGTAGAACTCAGGAAGGTGAGGAGGAACCAGCAAAGGAGACCAAGAAGCAGCAGCCAACGAGAAAAACCAAGGGTTACACACGTGACCTAGATTTCCTTTAGATGAAATTCATTCATCTAATTATGCATGCACCCATGCATCCATCTATCCATGTAGTCTAGTAAAACAGTTCAGAACATGGACTTTAGACTCACATAAACCTGGGTTCAAATCCAGATTCTTCCACCAGCCATGTATGTGGCCTTGTGAAGCTATTTAACCTTGTGGAGCTATTTAATCTTGACTATAAAATGAGGAGAATAATACTAGTGGTGCGGGTTGTAAGGATCAAATGAGACTTTATATATAAAACACAGAGCTCGGTATACCAAGTGCTCAATAAAGAATGGCTATAGGATAGGTTCTATAATTGTTATTCATCAAGTGCTTCCTGAGCACCTAAATGGATGCAAAAAGCACCATGTCAGAGGCTGAGAATAGAATTAAATCCCCCAGAGAATAAAAGATGATACAGAGAAATTTCAAAAACACTGTATAGCCCATAGCCCATGGTCTGCAAGGCAAGCTCTTTGAGAGCAGCGACCTTTCCTGTCCGGCTTATATAGTGTCCTTAGCAAGTGACACAAGCATGGCACTTCAGGGTTTCATGACTGAATGAGAGACTGACAGGAAGAAAGACTTGGAATTTGCGGCAGGGAGAGATCACTGGGAGATGAAACGGGCAGAGAGCACGTCATTGAGGAGATGGGAAGAAAAGCGTTAGGTGGATTTTTTCCATTGAATGGCCCACGATTTACATAAACAAGCAAGATGAAATGGAAAAAGTCTGGGTTATTAAAAACTTTGGCATTTGGGATCATTGAATAAGCCCTGGAACCTAACCAGGGCTGGGGGGTGGGGGGCGCGAAGACTGTTGCCTTGACAAATCTTGTTTTAGGGAAGTCTGATTCACATTTGTCACCCACAGAGTATCCTTCATGAGGGATAATAAAAATAAAAGTGAACAGTCAAGAAAATTGAATTTGTTCCAGGCACTCTTGTAAAAAATTTTATTTGTAGTTACTGTTCAAAACAATCCTACAATATAGATCCTATTATTACTTCAACATGACCCACGAGGAAGCGGGACGATATAATTTGAACTAACACTACTGAGTGGTAGAGCAGGAGGTTGCATCTCTGACCCCAGAACTGAGCCTGAACTATTACAGTGCACCCTGTAGAGACTGTACGAGTCCAAGGTCAAAATACTGACAGTTCCCAAAGAACCTGTTAGGTGAAAAAGGCATAAAACAGAGAATTCAGTCAAATTAATGATAAATATGATCAATATCATTCCCCCGACATTTGACTTTAAGTAAACCCAGTTTTCTAAGTTGATGTCATTGTTCGAATATCGGTGAGCGAACAAACAGATGAATAAGCACATACATACACCAACACATCCCTGAAGTTTCTGAATCTCTGAGTAAGGCTGGATATGTCTGCTCACACACCCCAGAACATCTCTAGGTCTTTTTTCTTCCCTGTAATGGATGGGAATGGGTATTTCTTTTAACTAAATAGCCACATTTATTTGTACGAACGATTTCAAAAACATTTGTGCCTGTTTTGATAAACCAGCTTCTATGCAATGCTGCATCACCTTAGAGAAATGCTTAGTGACTACATACACAAAAGGAAAAAATAAAATGGTGTGTACTAAAACCCACTGCAGCAACTGAGCAGAACACCGTACACATCTGTGATCCCCTTGAGTGATGCGCCAGAAAAAAGACACCACTCCACCCACCTGTGCGCATGCCACTCGTTGGGGATGCGAGTGGGCCAGTGATGTGCATCGTTTTCATTAGCGTGGTCCATGGTTCATTACCTCTACGGTACAGTCCACAGGCCCAGCAGCGTTGCATGCCACCTTCACCCTAAGTCTTAAGACTCATAGGAAAGTTTTTTTTTTCTAGGTAGAAAGTATTTTCCCCACTAGCTTATTAAATCTGTAGGTTTGTAGATTTTAAAAAATGAATTAGCAGAATTAAATATTTTCTGATTTGAAAAGTAGTACATGTGTATGAGAGAATATTTAGAAAACACAAATAAACACCAAAAAATAAATTAAAGTCCCCTGTACTGCCACTGCATGGGGTAACCCCTTACGTTCACAGAATTTTAAAATCAAAGTACACGCTGAACTGGTACCAGTGATTTGAGGGGAGGACAGGGCTGTGGCTCAATCTACAGTCTTAGTGTGCTTTTAACAGGGCTCTAACGTCATGCTGTGAGTCCTTTTTTAATGGAAAGGAAGACATTACATCTTAGCCCCAATTCCTTTTCCAGTGAGAAAACTAAGGCTCTAAGGAGGGGAATGTCTCACATTCACACAGCTACTTGTCTGCGCAGAGCAAGTGGGCTGGGCTTCTGACACCAGGCTCGGCACTCTGTACTAAACCATTCAAGGTGAAACCCCACGATGCAAAATTTTGAGTGTTCATAGTGTTTTGCTTTTCCAAATTTCCCTATAAATCCGAAATATCCTAAAAAGTCAGAGCCTAAGCTTTGGGTAACAAAATTTCTTTCCACAGATGCAGGCCCCTCAAGGAAGCCAGGGGGCCTGACCGTAACCTTTCCTGGCAAGCCCTCAGCTCAGAACCCTGCTTGCCAATCACAACCCTAGGATTCTGCCTGCTTTCCTTTATAACTCGATATCAATCAACATTTTACTGAGTGCTTCATACATGCCAGGTGCCAGACTGTGCATACTTTCCCTGATGTAATCCTTACAGTAAACTCGTGTCCCGGTCATTATCTCTGTGTCATAGAGGCAGAGACAGAGGAGACATTCCCAAGGCCGCAGAAAAGTAAATGCGCAAACTCAGACTTGAAATCTAGGACTGTCCAGTTCTAAAGTGCCTTCTCCCTTCAGGATACTGACAAGGATGAACTCTTCTCGAATCCTCCTTTCACGGCTGCTCTTGAAACTCTTTTAATGTTAAGTGTCATTATAGTTCATTATAGGGAAATCAGAAAGAAAAACCAAAACAACCAATAGGACTTTAGATTGAATAGTCCTGATTTCAAGGTTTAGCAACCCAATTTAGGAGCTGTATATCATGACCTTTGGCAAATCACTTTAATTTCTGAGCCTAATTTCTTTTTCTGCAGTTGTGAAAATTTGAATTAGCTTCCTCAAAACTAGAATGTCTGTAAAAGTAATCATTTAAACCTGGACACTCTGAAAGGGGAAGGGGATGGTACTAATAAACATGGTGGGTCCACAGGTATAAAACAGGACTTGCGGGGGGAAGTCAGTGCATGTGCTCCTCTGCAGAGAACCTTGTCAAAGAACCTTATGCATTACCCAGCATAATAACGGCAGTCAAGCCCTGGCTGGTGTAGCTCAGTGTATTGAGCCCAGGCTGCAAACCAAAGGGTCGCCGGTTCAATTCCCAGTCAGGGCACGCATTGATATTTCTCTCCCTCGCTTTCTCCTTCTCTCCCCCTTCCTCTAAAAATGAATAAATAAAATATTTTTTAAAAATCATGGTCATATTTTAATAGGTTCCTTTCTTTTCTGTATAAATGAAGCATCAAATTATAGTGGTTTTCCACCAGGGGGCATTTTACTTCCCAGGGAACACCTGGCAATACCTGGAGACATTTCTGGTTGTTAAAACTAGGGGAGCAGATGCTACTGGCATCTAGCGGGTAGAGGTCAGGTGTGCTGCTGAACACACTACAATGCACAGATCAGGCCACTATCCCCTCCCCGCCCCTCCAAAAAAAAACACCAATCATGCCAAGGTTGAGAAAGCCTGAAACAGCAGTCTTCATTAAGGCAGTAGAACAAAGGGTAGAGAAGGTCTGATGTCGAGGACAGAAAGTTCACTTTGCTTCTCGCAGTTAATCCTGGGTCAACCAGAACATGGTACTAATGCAATCAGTCCCCTTGGAATTCAAGTGAAGCGGTGCATTCTCGTGATAGTTTAATTACTACAAACGAGTTTGCACATGGGCCTGTCACTACTCTAAAAGTCCCATCACACCACTCAGAGGCAACTTTCTGAGCAAGAACACAAGTGGCCAGGTCCCACATCCACAATGCAACCTGCGTACACTCAAAGAACGGCAGCTGGCATGCCACCAACTCAGGTGCCTCTCTGCAGGTACGAAATCACCATTAGCAATCACAGAGCCTTCGTCTGACCAGCCTTCCCTAGGACACACTCTGATGATAAAAAGAAGTGTAATTTTTAAGCCCCATGCCTAAGATGAAGCCGCTATTTGGGGAGCCAAACTTCTTTGAAAGAGAATGAGCACTCATCCACAACTGTACAGACCATAATTAATCGATCATTCACTCACATTTCCCCATCTCATATAAGTATGAGATTGAAGTTTTAAATGCTCTCTTCAGATCCACACCCCTCCCTCCTCCCTGACCCCTCAAACCACGTTGAGTATTCACTGTTGCATTTGGCACCCAGTTTGGCTCAAGAGACTGGCTGTAAGGCTGGAAATGTAAATACATTTATCTCAACTCTTAAGGCAAATGTAGCTCATTAAAATACAGTTACAAGCAAAACATAATCCCTGTTTCTCTGTAGATAAGGCACTTTGTAGTTTGGGTGCCCTTCCGAAAGCCTAAAAACTCCAGAGGAGAGATTTCAACTTTTTTTTCTGAAGTCCCAAGTTTCTCTCTACACTAGCGGATCCCTACCAGGAAGGGTTTTATCCTGATCGTGATGAGGGTGAACCAGTTCAAATGGCTCCCCAGATCACTGCTGTTGGCTTCAATGTCCAGCTATTGCATGGGCTCCCGAAATTAGTGGTCGTTTGGGGCTTCCTACAGCAGTATCTGTTCCAAGAAAGAAAAGAACTAAAAGAGCACATTCAGAGACTCTCCCACACAAAAATGTCTTTTCTGACACAAGCTTTTTATCAGCACAGAAAAGTAGCAAGAGATAAGGAGTGATGCCTTCCTGCTACTGCAGGTCCGGGAGATGAATTCAAAGTGATAGCCAGTCAGGGAGATGGAGCAGCTTAGCTGTGGAGAAGGAAGATTCAGTGAGATAAGCCATCCTGGGATTGGAAAATAAAAGTTTCTGCTTTTTGTTCAGAGAGCCCTTCCCCCATACGCTTTGTCATCTTTTAAAAACTGAACTTTCAAAAATATAAAAAAATAAACTTTCTTCCCACATGGCCTTGGGTAGAATTAACCACACCAGATCTGGAGCTGCCACAGTAGGGCACACAGAGCTCTATTATAATAATTGCACTACACAGTAATAAGTGTACTTACGTGCCTATGGGTTTGTTTGGGCATTTTTTTATTGCCTACTGCTCAATGCTGTGTCTGGCACAAAGTGAAGCAGAAATAAAATTTGGACCAATTGAATTCAAATGGCATGGGAACCACCTAGGGATGCTATATTGATGAATGTGTTCTGACTCTGGAGTATAATCAGGTATATAATGGTTAAAATCTGCTGAGTACTTGCTAAGTGCCAATCATCATTCTAGGTGCTTATATTAACTGGCATATAATATTATTTCCACATATTAATTGGACTATAACTTTACAAAATGGATACTAATATTGGCATTTATAGCCAAGTAAGAGAAGGAACAGAGAGTTATCTGTGATTTCATGGCCAGGAGTCGAAGTGGGCATTCTATCTGTAAAGTCCACACTCTTGGCCATCAGGTTATATCGATGCAAGCGACTACTCCAGGGTGAATAATGGACAGAGAAGAGTCTAATGCAATTCATGAAGCAAGCAAGCACTGGGCTCTTAAGCTAAAAACCTGGAGCAGAATTTGGGACTTAGGTCCAGGGATAAATCAAGAAATGGCCCTCAGTCAGGACACTCAGAGTGCTTATCACCCCAACCCCCAACCCTGAGTCCTCTGCATCCTGATGCTGCCCATCCTGATGCTGCCCATCCTGATTGGTCCGGGAAGCCTGGAATAGAACTAACCAGGATACATCAGTGCTCTCACCCCCCGCATCACTGGCATTTGGGACCAGACAATCCTTTGTTCTGAACAGCTCATCCTGTGTACTATAGAATGTTTAGCACCATCCCTGGCCTCTACCCACTGAATACCAGCAACATCCCTCCCTCCTCTCTTGTGGTTGTAACTGCCAAAAATGTCTTCAGACATTGCCAAAGCTTCCCTAGGAGACAAAAGCATCCCCAATTAAGAACCAGAAAAATACAGGTATCCCCTAGGAGACAAGAAGGCCTTGCAGAGTGTACAACGACTCTACTCTCCTTTCTGTCATCAGAATGAATGAGACTGTTCCGTGAATGGAAGGAAAACCTTAACTCTCAACCTCCAACTCGGGCCACATATAATCACCCTTTCTGCCCCCACTGGACACTGGTCGGACAGGAGGCGATGGTGAAGTTCAGCAGTGTCTTACTCACTGCTTGGGAGTCCGTGTTCCTTGTGCAATGGCACACTCATTTAGAGGAGAAGAAATACTAGTTCACGTTTTCCCCAAGAGCTAAAAAGCCTTTAATGAAACTAATTCACCCTAGGAGATAAGAAGAGCAGTTGTGATCATTCCTACTTAAGGGAGTATGAACATGAGGCTCAAAAAGGCTAAGTGACATATCTAAAGTCACACAGCTAGTTTGTAGTAGAGCTAGGAATCAAGCCCAGGCTGTTCATGTCAAACCGTGTTTCTGCTCCCTGCCATCCCCAGGGGAGCGAAGCTTTCCAAAGACCAATTAAAACAGCAAGAAAAGTGAAAACTCCGCAACTGCATTCTGATGACTAAATCATCTTGAGTAGAAAGTGGGGGCTGTCCAAACATTAGGAATACTCAAAATGAAGTAGATACAAAAGCTGAATGGGAAGCAGCCTGTGCAGATGAGAAAGGAATAAGGATTCTGCCACATCCCATCCATCTCTAACTTGTACCATTTGGTAAATAATAGATGTAAGTATTCCTGCAGTAAACCCACTCGCTAACGATTTCTCACTATAGCCTGGAAGTCATTGAAAATATAGATCTTCCCTTGCACCAGCTTGTGGGGAAACAAAAGCACATTACACAGTGCCTTGAACTTGACATCAGCAGCTGAGTGTCTCTTCTGCTACTGGGCAGTCAGGATCTAATGCGCCTGCTATATTTTAACTCAGTGACAATGGCCATGCCAACAGAAAGGAAAACAATAACCCTGAAGAATCAGATATTCTCCTAATCAGGAAAATCAAACCCAAACATCTGACACTATTGCAGCCACAGAAGTCACTACATGTGTTCCCACGTGCTAACACTCTAACTGATTGGTCTTCGTAACCACTGGCCAAAACAATTCCTGTTGTTCCATATACGCGGGCACAGCTTTTACAGAATGACAGAATCTGTAGCACCATGGCCTCTACTCCCCATGGCCAAGCGCACTCCTTTGGATGTTTTAAGGCCTATGTTAGTATGGAAGTTCATTTATTCATTGAACCCACATTACTGAAAATTATTCCAGTCCCTCCCTGGGCTAGAGATACTAACAGGAATAAGAAAGGTTCTTAACTCAAATATCTTATAGAAATGAAAAGACAAATACACAAATAATTAATTTGAATACTTTGAGGTAAGCCCGGTAAGTTCAAATAGGAGTAAGGAAAAATAAATGACCAATTGTGCCTATGATTTCTTTTTTTTAAATATATTTTATTGATTATGCTATTACAATTGTCCCATTTCTCCCCCATCATTCCCCTCCACCCTGCACACCCTCTCCCACCCACATTCCCCCCTTTAGTTCATGTCCATGTGTCATAAGTTCTTTAGCTTCTACATTTCCCATACTATTCTTGCCCTCCCCGTCTATTTTCTACCCACTATCTACGCTACTCATTCTCTGTATCTCTTCCCCTTCTCTCCGTCTCCCACACCGCTGTTGCTAACCCTCCATATGATCTCCATTTCTGTGGTTCTGTTCCTGTTCTAGCTGTTTGCTTAGTTTGCTTTTGTTTTAGGTGTGGTTCTTAATAGCTGTGAGTTTGCTGTCTTTTCACTGTCATATTTTTTATCTTTTTCTCAGATAAGTCCCTTTAACATTTCATATAATAAGGGCTTGGTGATGATGAACTCCTTGAACTTGACCTTATCTGAGAAGCGCTTTATCTGTCCTTCCATTCGAAGGATAGAATGTGCCTATGATTTCAAAGAGAATGATGCTTAAGCAAAATATTAAAGATAGAAAGTTAATCACGTGAAGAAAAGGAGGAGGAATCTCACCAGCAGATGGACCAGCACATGCAAAGACACAGATGCATGAAATGCCAGAGTAAGTGTGGGGGTCCGCACGAAGTTCAGTAGGGTTAGAGCACACGTAAGGATCCATCGGGGCCGACCTCACCTGCCACTCCGTGGACCTAGTTTCCACCTCATCTCATAGATATGAGGAGCTACTGATGGTGAGGAGAAGAGAGATGTGATCAAATTTGCATTTAGAAATATCAACATGCTAGAAAGGTAAAGAATGGATATATATTATGCAAACAAGATGGAAAGCAAAGGAGGCTTCCGACAAGGGTGTCTAGCACAGAGTGGAGTTCATATTCCAGGGGGCATGGAACGGGCACACAAGAAATTAATATATAATATATTCAAGGAGCTTCAGGCATATTCTTTCATTTAATACTATGAGGCAGGTACTATGATTATTTGCATTTAACTGATTATTTGCATTAAACTGTAGCAGTCAGGGTTTGACTAGGAAAACAGGAGCCATTTTATGGATCCCAGGTATGGAAAGGGAGAATTAATTAGAGGTGTCCATATTGTTGGGAAGGACTAGGGCAGTAAAAGCTGGGAAGCAACCACCGATGACCTCAGACTGCAGCAATGAACTCAGTTATTTCAAGAGGTCCCCAGGAAGTCACAAGAAGTCTGAAGAATCGCTGGAAACCTTGTACCACTGCCCAGAGCTGTAACGACCAACAGGTTGGTGTCAAGAGCTCACTGGGAAACTGCTGTGGCTCTCACACCTGCCCAGGTGCCTGGCCGCAATTGCTCCTGGAGAAGACTGGCTTCTCCCCTGCCTCCCAACACCCAGAGAAGTACCTCTCACTGGCTGCCTCTAACTGGCAATCAAACAGAGGAGACTTCGGGGGAAGTTTTCCTGTTGCTTTGTAACAGCAAGAAGATGGGGCCATCGGAAGCAGGCAGCGGTGGTAGTGCCAGGTGGACGACACATAACGCAGCACAGAAACGGAGCACAGAATGTTTAGCTGATTTTCCCAATAACACCTAGGCATTGAGACCAGACAAGTTAAGTAATCTGCCGAGGGGCACACAGCTCGCATAACAAGTAGAGCCAAGATTTTGGACCTACACATTCCGAATACAAGGCTTACCACGTTAATCACCAGGCTGATAGGAGAAATTAGGGAAAGCCAGAAAAATCAACAATAACTTCAGGTTTCCAGTTGGCTAACAATGTTAGATGCTGCTAAATTAAGACTATTCTGATTTACTCTTTGCCCGAATTATTTTGCTTATGTGTAAAAGAAGAAAACAAAATACGTAAAGGCTACAATCTTCACTTTAGTGGGACTCAAAAAGACCTTTTAGTTAATGGTATCTGGACCTTGAAATTGTTCCACACACCCATGACCTCCGTGGCCTGGAGGGAGCGCCAAGTCAAACCAATGCGCAAGCTCCCCTAACTCTGCTCAAGAAGCGCACAGCAGAGGTGCTGAGGTCGGGTTCCGGAGGCTGCTCTTCCCAGTTCTGATGGAAGGCCACCCTGTTAGTCCCAGGATAGAACGGCTTTCCGACCAGACCACCACTACTACTCAACGGCACAGGCACTATTCCCACCTTCCAGAATAAGGTAGCTTTTCCATTTCATGATTCTTTACTCAAAGCTTTCACCTTGAATAAATTACTAAGGAACGAGGATTTTAAATACCTCAAGGCTCAAGTTAAAATGACTCAAATAGACAGTTTTAAAATGTGTAAAAAGCCTACAACAATCTATCACAAATAAGGCCAATATTTACACTTGGCTGGTATCCTATATAATGCTTGCTTCATTCATTCATGCATGCATTCGTGCGTTCAGTCTTTCATTCACTGACTTCTCTGTACCACACACTGTGGCAGGGACCAAAGCTCTAAAGAGAACAAAGTCACATTCACAGAGACTAAGGGTAAGCCGACTTTTTCTCTAAAGGATCAGAGAGGAAGTATTTTGGGGTTTACATGTAGACCCCGGTTACAACTACTCAACGATCTCATTGTGGTGTGAAAGAAGCCATAGACGAAGCAAGCAGATGGACAGGCTGTTTCCCATAAAACATGCACGAAGACAGGTAACTGGTCAAATTTGGCCTAGAAGCTGTAATTTGCCAACACTGCTCTCGACCACTAGTTTTCAAAACATGACCCACCCCCCACAATCAGAAACATCAGCATCACCTGGGAATCCATTAGAAATTCAAGTTTCCATGCTCTACCCCAGACCCACTGAATCAGAAAGTGTGAGGATGGGCCCTAGAAGTCTGTGCTTTATTTAATAGCCCCCTAGTAATACTAACACATGCTTCAGTTTCAAAACCATTAGTCTAGACCTGCAACATCCAATATGGTGGCAGCAGCCAACTATATAAATTAAATTAAAACTTCAATTCTTTGGTTGCACTAGCCACATTTCAAGTGTTTGACAGTCGCACGTGTCTGTTGGCTACCATAGGGATCAGGTTCCCTTCACTGCAGAAAGTTCTACTGGGTAACACTGGTCTAGACAGACCCACGGGCCAAAAACTGCCAGGTATGCTGCCAGGTACAGCAATGTGCCAAGTACAAGTGTGGCAGGAAGTTAAAGATGGTCGATTCTGCAGGCGGGGAAGGGGGTCACTGAAGGTATAACTAGGGTGGTTCCCAAGCCGGTATATCTGCCGGTGGGGCAGAGGGGAAGACTCCTGTAGGGAAAGGTAACTGAGGGCAGGAACACAGTACGTGCAAGGCACCAACAGGTGAAGGGCATGGTTTGTTAGAGGAACTGTGATTTCTTCACTGTGGCTAGAACAAGCAGTGCCTGTGGGTGAGGATGGAGAAAGGAAACTAGAACGATGGACGAACTGAATCATGGCATATCTGTGTGCCTTTCTCCCGGGTCTGGGGACATACCAGCTGCTTACAGTACGACTGGCTCGTGTTTGCAAAGATTACCCAACCAAACGCTTCCAAGGCCTAAGAGAGAGTAAGCAATATGTTGACTTATCTGATGTATCCCAAGGTTTCTTTAGATAATGTTTATTTTTAGCTATCAGAAGAGAGAAAGTGGATGAATTAAGCCAAAACTGATTTGTCATTTCACTGACTCATCATTTAAAAGAAAGCAAGTAATTATACTCACCTTGCCCTGAATAGTCCTGCCTATCCTAACACACAATAGAAGCAGAAAGGTTAGGCTTCCGATGTGTATTCATTATCTGGTGTCCATCCATTAGCGTTCATTGAGCCAGTAAGCACCACAATGGAAGAGCCTCTCTCCACCACAGGATCTGCGGGACACAGTTATTTTCTGCCAATACTGGAAACACAAAAGGCAAATGGTATAGGATCCTACGGCTCAGTGTTCAGACACAAAAGCTCTATGCACTGTTTCCACATAAAGCAGACCTAAATGCCCATTTAGGTAGCAAAACAGTCACCGGAAACCCGGTGGCAGTACAGGGATAATTACAGGAGGTGTGTGGGCATGGAGAACATACTGTGTTTCCAACAGGATGGGTCCACTTAAAATGCAGCAATATTGTGTGTTACTTAAGTGCAACGTTAACACCTAGAAAAAAGAATCAGAGGAAAACACAGATGCGGCCCTGAAATCGATTCCTGGAGGGAGGGAAAGGAGAAAAAGCCAGAGAAAGGGGGAAAAAATCTTGGAAATGGGCCATACGTTTCATTGCAAAGCAAAGGCGCATCAGAAACTGCTGACCTTTTCATAACCACATTGATTTGGCCACAGGACAAAAAAGCCACAAAGCAAATAAAGTCACCTTAGGGTAACAGGTTAAAGCAAATTGTGAAAGGGAGAAAGAAGTTTGACCTTCAAAGACTAATATTGTCACGCCAACACAGCACGGAGAGGCATTTATCACAAGGTCACTCCCAAGTTGTGACTGCGATCACCCCAGGGAGCAGGTGCTGATTTGCAGAGCAAGTCCTGAGTCCACAATTTGCTCAGATCAAGTAATCACAGCAGGAATTTCAACTGCAAGAATATATCTCTTCTCCTCCCTCTTCTGAGCCCTACATGGGCAGCCTTGCTTCATTCACTCTTGGGTCTCATGAGACTTGCTCATTCTTTATATAGGCATCCAGCAATAAAC
This sequence comes from Glossophaga mutica, assembly GCA_039655065.1. NCBI lineage: Eukaryota > Metazoa > Chordata > Mammalia > Chiroptera > Phyllostomidae > Glossophaga > Glossophaga mutica. The sequence goes on from CM077308.1 coordinate 31,793,786, forward strand.
AGAACAAATATATATTAATAAAACTCCTTGATGTTAAAGCTTCAAAAAAAAAAATTGAGCAGCACACTCCCAGCATAAGAAAAGGAAAAAGAAATGAAACTGATAAACAGAAAGAAAATTTGCCAACAGAGGATAACCTCCAGAAAAACAGAGATGACTTAACAAGAAAAAGTGCAGAGATGTGGGGAAAAAAATGGACCAAGTTCAAGTCATTGAACAAATATGTTCAATGATAAGTGAAAGCCAAGAGGAAAAATGTCTGATAAATGCAATCGGAATGTTCAGCTAAGGAAAACGAGGAGCCAAAATCAAGGCTGTTCTGTCAAAAGTGCTTTAAGAGGTTGATAATAAAAAATGTCAATGTGAGTGGCGGTGGGGATAATCTGTTACTATCCTGACATGTCAATTTGAATATCTAAGTTGATTGTAAGATTTTAAGTTCACCAAATTAGGTAGACAAATGACCTTTCCAGACCTGTAGCCACTTATTTAATCAACATTGTTAAACCTCTCGTACAGCACCATGCTAGACAAGAAATTCACAAATATGTTATAGTCACCGCCTTCCAGGAGTTCACAACATCCTGGGATTAGAACAACCCGTAAGCAAATAACAATGGAAATACAACTGCTGGAGCCAGGAGCTTTGTACACTTTTAATGATGGGCTTATCAGCCGCATAAGCAGGAAACTTACCTGAAAAACACACCTGTCTAGTGCTAGGTTAGATAAAAGACCAGACCACAAGGAAGGCCAGTATTGAGGGGCTGAGGAAATGGTACATTAAACTACATTTCTTCACCAATCTGTCCTAGAGAGGATCTTTCCCAGTGTTCAAATAGAATTTAGAATGGAACGGGGTGAGAAGAGAAGGAAACAGAAGGAACAAGCTTGACTCCACTCCAACAATTTCCACTTTAGACGCTAGGAAGTCCTGCAGGGGACATTCTGGCAACTGGAAGAATCCAGCCTTGGTGAACAGCAGCAAGAACACAGGTGACCCCTCCCTGCTCAGAACCCCAGCTGTCTGTTGTGGTAAACCCAGCTAAGTCACTGGTCTGACTAAGCTGAATCAAACTTAAAATCCCTGTCACGAGAGCCGACAGAGAGAGCCCACAGAGAGAGCCCTCGCTGCAAAAGCTGGAGCAACTGGAGCAGCCAAATACAGCAGCATTGGATTATAACCCAGAGTATAAAAGAAAATAGCCATGAATCTACCTTCCCGAAACCTTAACCCAGGTCTAATAATGAGAAAAACATCAGACGAGTTCCAATTGCCTGGTGCAGGGCCGCTCTACAAAATGCCTGACCCACGCGCGACCTTCAAAGCTGCCAGAGTCATCGACACCAGGCAACTGCACAAGTCTAAGGAGATATGAGGACCAAATACAAGGGGTGTCCCGGACGGGATACTGTGACAGGTAAAGACTCATAGGTAACAACTACAGAAACATGAATAAATGTATACATTTGAATTAATCACAACCTACCAGTATCGGTTCACTATTGTAACAAATGCACCATGGGAACTTCAGTGTTAGTAAGGGAAATGGAGAACAGTGTGCTAACTCTGCAAATTTTCTGTAAATCCAAAGCTTTTCTAAAAGAAAGAGGAAAAAAGGAGAGAGGAAAAACATCCTTGCCAGATAACGTAAGACCCACTGAAGCCTCACAGCAACTTAACGAGAGAGCAGCCATTCTAATGTATCTCCTCGGGCAAGGGCAAGGAAAGAACAAATAAACAAATGGGACCGCATCAAACTGAAAACAAAACCATCAACGAAACAAAAAGCCCACTGAGTGGGAGAAGACACTTGCCAATGATCCGTCCAAATAGGGGTTAATATCCAAAATTTATAAAGAACGCATACAACTCAACACCAAAAAAAAAAAAAATCCAATTAAATAAGAAAACCCATTTTACAGGGGACCAAACTGACGGAGTCTGTGACTTGCTCCAGAACAGAGAGTCACAGGGCCAGAGGAGTCAGGCTCAGACCCAACCGGTCCAACTTCAGAGCCCGTGCGTTCAGCTACCACGCTGCAACCACCGCGCACTCCACGGCAAGCGCCTTACCGTCCACAGGCACTTGGTCGATGGCACCCCTTCAAACACAGCTCCTTCTGCCGCCCAGACCACTGCTGCTGGGCCCTCCCAGCACAGGCCCCGAGATTTCCTCCTGACGGGCTACCTGCCCTCTTCGACACCACTCCCACAGCCTAGTCCTCCAGCCACTGATTTTCACCAACCGCCTCAAGATTAGAGACCAAACTAGCCCTTTCCGTGGCTCTTCCTGACCAGCTCCAGGTTCCTCTCATCACTGGGGGGGGGGGGTCAATACCCTCAGCACTGACTTCTATACCCTAGGACCAGAAGGAGGGCCTGAGTCAAGTCAGTATCTGCTTCAACACAGGGCAGGAGGCAGGCGGTCCCCGGGGATGGCCAGAGCTGTGCTGCATAAGGACACAAAGGCTTGCAGGAGAGACCAGGACTGAGGGGTTGGCCCTAACAGATGCCAGCCGCGCCTCCCATGCAGAATGAGGGGGTGAATGGGCTTCCAATGCCCCTCACCCCAAGACAGTGTCTAAATGTAGGAGAAGGAAAGGGCACCCCCAAAGTGGACTCTGTGGTCTTGAATGGAAGGCTGGCAGGGAGAACAGCCCTGCACACAGCACATGGGCAGTATCTGGAACGTGCCCTCAGGGTCTGAGCAATGAAAGAGCAAATCAGGGCTGATTAGCAGTCCCAGGATGCTTGCTGTAAGAAACAGCATTCTGGTTGTAGGAGAATGCCCTTCTTACTTTTGCCTGGAGGCAACTGAACAGCAGAATGGCTATGGCAGTGCTCAGCCTGGGGGTGTCCTATGTCCTTCGGGTTTGAAACTCAACATGGAAGCCAGAGAACACAGAGGTCCTAACCCAGAGGTGCTCTCATCACGGTGCCTGGAAGCCTGGCCACCATGCGCGGTGGTGAACTCCACTGGAAAACTGTAAGGCCCAGCAGTCAGAGAGCCGCTCGACTTCTGCACTGCCTCTCCTTCACTGTAAGGTGGGAACAATAGCTTGTATCTCCCAAAGTGATTGTGAAGGAGAAATCAGTAAAGCTCTCAGCACAGTGGCTGGAATCAGAGGCGGGGTGAAGACATACTTTCTGCCCTTCAGATTACAGTGGTCGAAATAATTCCTGATGTTGAACGGGAAGAGAAACGCTGGTTTTATGAGGATTTATCGCATGCCCATTATGTGCTAGGTGATGGAAATGGGCAAAAACAGATACAGTTACTGAACTTGGGGAGCTCACTGTCTCATGGGGAAGGCGGACAATCTGGGAATAACCACACAAGGGCACTGGCTAAGAAACTGCCATAAGTGCTCTGCACAGGCGACAGACACAAAGATGGACAACTCAGATCCCCCCTGAAGGAAGGTCTTGCCCCTTCCCCCTGCCCCTTCACCCTGCAGAGAGCATGGTCAGTAGACAGCCTCTAGCTCCTCCAGGGGTCTACCTTGGCTGCACACGGAGATGCCTGGTCTGAGGACATGTCCTTCCCAGCGCAGCCTGCATGGGTGCGAATCTGAAGGGAGATGTAAAGCCCTGAGCAGTGTGGTCTAACAAAGCACGACTCTGACATACAATATTTGCTCCTGGTCTTTGTTGTGTCGGCTTTAGAACTTCTCCCTCTGCCCTGCCCTGCTGCTGCCCTTTCCTTTTCACAGGTGTTAATCTCTAATACACATTTAATACCCTACACTCCATCTCAGCAGCACCTGCTTCCAGAGAACCTAACTTGTACAATAACAGGGAGAAAGGAGGCTGGTCCTTACAATGAAAAGCAGACGAATCTTGACTTAGTGGGAGGTTCAACGAGGTTTCACTAAAAGGGAAATTCTGAAGTTGATTCCTGCAGGATGATTAGATCTTAAGAAAGCAAAGAGAAGGGAAATAAGGTTGCCACCTGGGAATTAAAGTAGTAAAATCCACACACAATGGGTGAGATTAGGCGTCTGGGGAAATAAAACTGGAGAATGACTATAAATGTGTGACGGAAGAATTCAGGAGCACTGCAAACCCCAATCAAGGTGATTTGGGAGTCGTTTGGAGAAATGAGCACTGCAGCGTGACTGTAATTTGCCGAGCAGAAGGAAGCCTCATCAGTGGCATTGTCCCCGGTCTGGAGAAAGCCTGCGAACAGGCGGGGGCGGGGCGGCGGCGACAGTGGAAAGGCGCTCCAGACGGTGGCATGGCTGAGCGCCGGGCGAGCGAAGGACAGTTTGCTGAGATTTATTAAAAAATGATCTGGGACAGGAGAGAAGGCTTTTTTTTTTTTTTTACCTGCTTTACAAATTCACCAGTTAAAAAAAAAAATGCTTCTCATTAAGCTTTATGGCTCCTCACCTCTGCAGTTCTACCCTCAGTTCAGCTTATTTTGAAGGATTTCCGGGCACTTTACATACATTATAGTATAATGTCCGCCCTCACTTCCTAGATGGCAAATATTGCCACTTCGACTCTGAGGAGGATGGAGCGCAGTGTCCTAAGTTTGAAATGGCTTGTCTGCCTCCTCGGCTGTCAGGTCAGAGCACGGGGTTTGAATCCTGGTCCGCTGCGCCCTGGGCTGTGGGGATGGCAATGGCACACTCAGCACAGGGCGGCCCTTTCAAAGGCCACCTGAGGTTCCTGCTAACCCCAGCTTTGTGGCAGGGAAGCGGGAAGAGGGGAATGGGCAGGCAAGGTGGGGTGCGGAGGAGGCAGCAAGCTGAATCCTCGTTGACTAAGAGAAGGACAACAGAGAATGAAGAAACTTATGTAAAAGATGGCAATACAAGCACAGCCTTACGAAAAAATGGAATAGTGGATGGAACTGCAAAGGACAGCTCCTCGGCAAAGGAGTGGGAAGGGGCAAGCAGGAGACGCCTGTGTTTGTCATGAGCCATGTAACCCTGCAGCATTCAAAAGTACACAGATGCTTTATTTTGACAAAAATTAGGGTAGTATGAACTATGACACTCTAAGAGAAAAAAATCTATTTGTGGAGCACAGTCTGAGAGACGTGTAGGGGATCCATTCCTCTATTTGCTTTACACCTCAGAACTGCAAACAACCATGTCCCCAGAGCACAAGGCACTGGGAAGCTGGCAGGGCCTGTCCTGAGGGGAGAGGGGTCTGATGACCGCTCGAGAACAGCCACCGCCCGACAGGCCCTGTGCACTGTCCACGTGGACTGAGCCGCCTACCAGAACCTGCTACTAACACCTTCCTGTGTGCGCATGCCAGCTAAGGAAACCTCGAACCCTCTGGTCACGTTCCTTCCCTTCGAGGGGAGAATATACCGGTCGGCCTGAGCAAAACGTCTGATAAATGTCTGCCCTGCCTGACAGTTACTGTAAATTATTGAATTGACATTTGGAGATATCATACATAATCAAGTTCTACGAGCATGTCAGATAGAAGCCTGCCCTAAGGGGCAGAGCTCTTCTCAGGAAGCTGCCAAACTCAGATTTTCTGAGACAGCAGGATGCAGACCCTGGGCGGGAGTGATTAGCGCCACAGGAAGGGCCCCTCATGCGTGATCTCTGGGCAGCCCATCACACACCTCTCTGCTCCTCTGTGAGCACAGGCTTGTTGAATGAGAGCCTATGAAGTCACGTTAAGGCCTGCGCTCTTATTCACTTCTTCTCACCAAACAGGGAACACTATGGACACAGAAAAAGGCACCTTTTCATCTTGATATCCTCAGTACTTTGCACATCACCTAATAAAGAGAAGACCATCGGTAAATGTTGGTGAATGAATGAGCGTTTGATTGAGTGATGCTAAATGCTGGGAGACTACTCAGAAGCCGACGTGAAACAACTGTGGGGACCGATGCCAAAGAGAATGCTGAACTGGCTGAACTGGTGTTCTAAGAACTTTGCTGGTGCAGCTACGAGTCAGAGATGACCATCACTGGAATCGATCACAAGTAGTTACAATCATCACAATAAACTGAAGTAAAAGAATCTGGGATCACGTTAAATAAACAGAGGCCCAAGGGCATCAAAGTCTTTGTAAACATCAGCCTCGCACCAAACAACTGCCCCATTTGCACTCTGTACCATGGACCTGTGAGAGGCCACCATCCTTGGCATTTGGAATTGCCACAGTTGATGGGACCTGCAAAAATCCCTTTAGGAACTTCACCTTCCCCTCCATGTTAAATACTTCTTTCCCTCTCGAGTGCCCACGGTTAGCGAGTTAGTAGAAGAGACGCCATGACAAGACAGCAGAGTGTTACCATGGGCCCAGGCCCCACAGCGAGACCTCCGAATCTGCCTGCGCCACAGACCAGCCAAGGACACGTGTCAGGATGACCACGGGTGTCATGAGAAGCTGGCCTTTCCTTACAAACTTGTTCCTCTCCCCATACTCCTGTTCCATAGCACTTCTCCTTATTAATTCTTGACCCACATTTTCCATTCATTTACCCATTCATTCATTCATTCATTCACTCAACAAATATTTTTTCTACACCTACTATGTAATCAAAACATTACTGCAATGCAGCCTTTGTCCCAAGACACTCACCATCTAGAGTCCACACACCAGGATGTGGTCTAAAACATTGAGATTTTTGAAAATTTCCTAGTATCCTTTTATTTAGAATCATATTGATAAAATATCTGGATAGTTCAATCCATCGCTGAGTATTTACTGGCTCTTTCCACTAAATAATTAGCTTTGAGTGAGCCTTCACCGCAGCAGCGTTTGAAGATGCAGCTCTTACCCTCAGCGTGTTCTCAGTGAAGTCACTGCGACAAGTCTGCACAGCTGGAACAACAAGCAGGCCAAGTGCAAAGTTCCAAAATGTGTGATCCAACCTCTGATTATCTGGGGATTCGGTGAGTACCGTAGGAGCGGTGGGAAGGTGGGTGGGAGCAGCTCGGTGAGAGCTGGTGAGTTCTTCCACGAAGCAGCTGGAGGCGCGCTCGAGGCAGGCTATTGCGCCTCTCTGGGAGTTTCTTTCCCCTACCGCAACATGGCAGAGTTGGCCAAAGTGATCTAGAAAGTCACTGCCAGCTCTGAACAACTGGGCACGTCTCCCATACAAGTCACAGAAGGCTTCATGTCATGGTACAAACTTCATCTGAGCCTTAGCAAATAAACAACTATGGATATTTCTATTCATATTTATACTTTAGCTATATATACAAAGTGTTAGAGAAATCATCGGAGGGAGTAGGCCACACCTGAATTTTAAACATTGCTTGTTTTTGACTAGGCATCTAATCCTATTATCATTGTTCTTTAATCTGAGAATTGGAGGATGTGATCGAATTACTCAGTGCTAAATCATAATTACACAGCACCTACAATAGCAGATGAGCGTGGATGTGTGTGGACCCCTCCCACACAGACCCAGCATCGAGACACCAAGAGGATAGCATCTGGCCTGCCTTGTTTCCAACAAAACAGAGAAACCTGCGAGCGAGGCGAGAGAATGCCGGTGGAAGGCTGGCAGGGTGTAAAATGCGCACGCGGAGAGATCCGACCAGGAGCTGCAGCAGTTCTACAGACAGCAGCCCCGGGCTAGCAATAACTTTCATCCCAATCATTTCTGCAGTTTCTCACCCCATGCCTGATATACGCACACTGCTTCTGAATGCCCCAACCCTATCGCGGTGTCACACATTATTATGTCTTCTGGGAAGACTATATCACAAAGAACTGACATTTGTAACAAGTTGGGGTAATTTCAAAACTGCCCGTCCCCACCTCAATTTTGGAAAAACAAAACGTAATGGGACAATGAGAGGATAAAGGAAAAACACTAGGTAAGTTGACTGCTTTCTCTTGTTTCCCTGGTGATGGCCAGGACAAAGGATTAAGTCTGGAACAGAAGAATGCTGCCTTGGTCAAGAGAAGAGGGCTGTGCACGTCTGCTCCAACTCCAAGAACAAAGCAGGGTCAGCCCACCTCCTCCTCGCAGTGTTATATGTAAACCTACCACCCACTACTCCACCCACAGGAAGACATCCACAAAAAGTTAACTCTAACCTTAATATTCTATTTTGTTTTCCCAGGGACTCACAGTGTCAGAGGCTGCTAGACGTGATGTTTATTTCCATCAAAGACCAGGGAATTTACCTTGGCTCAGCCCGCCCCGCCCCCCACCACCTCCCGATGTAGTTGTCAGAGAGATGGTCGTGTAAGTGGCAATGGCAACTGAGAAGTAATGTACCAAAGCACCCAAATCTCCAGGGCAAAGCTCTCAGATGAATGGGATGTAGTCAAGGGGCTTCAGCCCTAAGAAAAGTCCTGGAATCTTATCCCTCTGTGGCCTACTGTGTGAGAGACCATGTCACTGAGAACCCGTAGACGCTGATGAAAGGGCACAAAAGAGAGAACTGAGGACCCGAGATGGTGGGAGCTGTTCAGGGGGCAAGGCCTGACTCACACACCACACAGAGGGAAGATGAACAAGAGGACGACCATGCACAGGGACCCTGCTTGCTAGAAGATGTGGGCCAATCACTGGAGTGCAGTGTGACCCAGTCATACTAACGGTCCCACTTCTTGAGGAAGAGCAAGAAGGGATTTGAAGAGAGGGCTCAAGACCTCCATATCCTGCATCCCCTACAAAGAGTGAAGACTGCCTCCAGAGACCAGCCTGAGGGAGCAGGAAGGCTTCTAGCTGTCTACACGAGCAGTCATTCTGAGCCTTAGCAATGTCGGGCCAAGTGTTTGATTAAAAGTTCTCTGAGTGCTGCTAGGAAAATAACATGCAGTACAGAGTTCATCCCAGTACGTTCCTAGATATGAGGTGGTTTTTTCTTATGTACTCATCCCCTGAAATCTAAATTAATACAATGACACTGATCTTATAGATAGAAAACCTGGCTCCAGGTTAAGTGAATTGCCCAAGGCCACTGGCAGCTAACACAGGTGAGCTTCACACTCAGATCAGTCCAAAGCCTGCTTTACTCCCACTTTGTTTTACTGGTGTCACATGGTATGTCCCCAACATTATTAAAAATTGTTAGCCAAGAATAAGCTCACCAAGCTGGCACCCGCCACTTCGGTATTTGTATCTCCAAAGCATCCACCACCATTACGTCTGCCTCTGCAAACTGATCATTTGAACCATGATGATTCAAGCACGGGTACATAGAAAACATTGAAAATGAAATGCCAGGGTAAGTTAATGAAATACCAGAAAGCTTTTAACCTCAGGGCTGCAAAACTGTGCCGTTAATGCCGGCGCTCACAAACACCATCTTCATCGAGGAAAAAAAGAAATTGGAAATACAGGGCACTGATTCATAAAGACAAGGGCCAAGAGGCAGCAAAATGCCACTGATCAGGCAGTGGCACCCCTGTGCTATGAAGGGGGATCCAAATGCCACCAGTCTGATGACCCATCAGTGATCCTTTCTCAGCAAAAGCTCCGCCAGAGTGCCGTTCAATGGCCACACAGTGGACATGCAGCCTGGGACAAACTATGCTCATCTTCGCTCCCAGTATGAGCCCCGAGGTCAAAAGGGAGGAATCTGTGGTGTTACCCAATTTGTGAAGACAGAGAAAAAGTCCATCACCAAAAATGCTCTGGAAATATTAGAATACTAAATTAAGATGAAGCTTACATGAGAAGTAGCAATCAAACTCATTTTAAATCTTACCGTGGAATATTATCAAATAGATGTCGTTAACTATGCCCAAGCATCAGTGAATATCGTGATAATAAAACACAAGTGCCTAAGAATACTGTGACTACAGTTTTCAGGGCTGTCACTAAAGAAAACATGAGAAATTAGATTTGGGATATTCTAATTCCAGAAAACACCCTGGATGGTTTCGGGGTGGATGCTGTCTTAATTAAATTTCTGATATGAGCTTGTTTTTACATCATTCTCTTCCAAAAGGCAGGTGTGGAAAAAAAGTAACTAGTTGACATATTCCACCAAGGTAGCAAAGGTTCCTAGGCTTTGCAGTTTATTGGGACTGGTAATGTTCCAAAAATTCTTTAATAATGTATGCCTTACAAATTACTTGGCAATATTGTCTTTGGACAGTAAAGACTTTTAAATATAGCATGTGCTGCCACCATTATTTTATTTTAAAGAAGACATCTGAAAACAAAAACCTACAGAATAATCCTTTATTTTCAATGGAGCATTATTAGAAACTCACTTATTACTCATATTTTTCTCATTTAATCACAAATATGTGAGAAGTGTCAAACTGGCATCCGTCCATGCTTGGCACTTAAAAAGCTCTAAGGAGAGGTTACAGGATTGTGGTTCGGAGCCAGAATTCCTGGGCTGGAATCTCAGGTCTCCCATTAAATAGCACTAAATAATAATGGTTTCTCTGCTCCTGCGCCTGCCGACAACAATGGTGGTGACACTGCCTTCTTGACGGGGTTGATCTTAGAATCAATTCAGGCAATAAACAAAAACACTTTGTAACCAAAAAAAGGTCTGCATTAATATTTATTGATACGTATGTTGTTATGTAAACTTCATTCTAATTAATTAGGTTTTATTATCTATTATTTCTTTTTTAATATATTTTATCGATTATGCTATTACAGTTGTCCCATTCCCCCCCATCATTCCCCTCCACCCTGCACACCCCCTCCCACCCACATTCCCCCACTTTAGTTCATGTCCATGTGTCAACGAATGGCTATGGAACATGCATTCAGTCCCAGTACCTGTGATAGGCATTGGAGCTGTGGAGATAAGTACACCGCTCCCTGCCACTCAAACTTACAGCACAGCCAGGAAGAATAACACAGACAGAGGGAGCAAAACGTCAGTGTCACAAGTGCCATCCTGGGCATAAAAAAATGTAGTGGGAACACAGATGGAAAGACCATCAGTTCTGCAGGTAAGATCCTAGACCACTAGTGATGGGTGAATGAATAAAAAGTCTCCTATGTAGAGAAGCTGAGGAAGGGATTCCAAGACAACAGAAATGCAAGAGAATATGCATGGGTCCTTCAGTTTTTCTTATATTCATTGCTCCACAAATAATCAGGAAATTCATCTGTATTTTGTATCTAACCACTTCTCTACCTTAAAATGTAAGCCAACCTCAAAATATAGAGGTTACTAATGTATAATTTATGTAGAATGCAAAAGGGAATTTGGCATTAATTCTCACAATTTGATTCTTGGAGTCAGATATACCGTTAGTGCTGAGTATCCTGGACCCAACTTATCCTACAGCTCACACAGTGGCAAAAATCTCTTCCACGTCTCAAGGTCTATTGGTCACTGCACCAACACAAGTTGGAACAAAGCAAAGAATGCGGAGAAGGGGTCACAATCCCAGCTCTCTCATTGATGGGATCCACGATGTTGGGCAAGTCACTTGCCCTCTCTGAGCTTTGATCTCCGAGCCACAGAATAAAGAATCTGAGCTAGAGGACCTTCAGTGCTCCTACCAGCCTCAACCTCCAGGCTGTCCCACGTACAAGATTAATGTGACTTAACAGAAAAGTGGCATTTAAGTAACCATTGCACTGTTGTTGCTTTGGGCCTATTATCTGCATAGCATACCTTGATGCAGGAGTAGCTGTCCAAATATGACTCACTCTACCTAAGAACCAGGGATAGACCAACAAAGTTAAAAGAAAAAAGCACAGCTATGTGTTTATGGGTATGACTTACAGAAAAAAAAAAAAAAAGAAAGAAACCATAAAGGGTATGACCTCCTGAAGTCAGGGACCAAGTCTAAATTACTTTATTCCCAAATTCATTCCCACACAAAGCCTGCAACATAGGAGATGCTCCACAAATGCTTGTTCAATTAATTATAAATTAATTAGTAAATCACAGATTAACTAATTAATAAATTAGTTAATAGAAGGTACATTTAAAAATACAAAAATCATCAGTTCCACTAGTAAAGGAAATACTCATTTAATACCCATTCTATTAGTGGTTAAAAATTGCAGTCATGCTTTTTAAAGAGTTGGTGCAACACCTCAGGGGCAGAGGAATCAGGGGGCATTAGGAGAAATTCTTAGCATTCAACACTACTCCTAGCACAGCCAAAGGCTGCAGAAGAGAAGCCAGTGCAAGAGGAAGCGGCCGGAGGCAGCATGTGACAGCTGCAGAAGGAACCAGGTTGGTGGAAGAGGAAGGTGAAGGACGCTGTGCCCCACCAGGTGACTCAGATGAGGAGGAGCATTTTCCACTGGCTGAGTGAGAGCCGCAAACTCTCAGTCAAGCAGTCCCCGGGCAACCGCACCGCTGTCACGGTGAAGGCCAGGCTCTTCGGGTGCAGTAGGAGACAGGGTTGGGGGGTGGGGGGAAGGTGGGGAGCACGTCTGGCGCAGGTACACAAAGACTTTTTCTGAAAAAAGTTCCAAACAAAGCATAGATGCTCCTTGCTCCACAGCATCCTGTTAGTCTTTACTTGTTAAGATTAAAATCTAATGACAGAGGAAGGGAAAAACTGACAAGCAGGAAGACTTTCCAGGCAGCCTGTCCCCCACCCCTCAGCATTTCCCATTCACGTTTAGGATAGAATGCTGACCAAAAGCAGAATGGTCAGAGTGCCCAAAACCTCACAGTCTTCCCTTTCATTCATTAATTAGTAGGTAATCATCACAGAATATTCTTGATCAGCCTCCACATTCTTCCAGCCTAAAGACTTTTATGGCCCTAATAGGTGTCTAGGTTCCCCACAGAAACATTAGCTCTGGAGAAGGTGGAATGGTTGGGAAATGCAGGAAGAAGCATTTGCCCTTCCTGGTAGCCATGGAGATGGGCTTCAAGATCTCTGTTCAAGAAAAACTTGGCTGTTCTGATCTCTCTTCAAGAAAGACTTGGCTGTTCTGCCCATGGAAGGCACGGTCAGCTGACGGCCCTCAGCAGCGTCACCCTGCCACTGCCGCATGGGAGCTGAGGCCACATTCTTCCCGGGCTGTCCCCAGCCAGTGACTGAGCGCTGCAGAGGCACCGAGGCCCGGCCATTTGTGCTCACGGCGGGACTCCTCTAACAAACACGGTTTATCCAGGAGCTCGCCACTGGCTGTCTGGGACTTCGTCAAGTCTGCATGTGGTCTGGGGCGTGCCCTGTCCAAGGCTGCTTCTTCTCACTTCACTTATCACAGGCATTCCCCTCTTCCCCAATAAATCATTTGTTCTGCAAATTCTGTTTCAGCATCTTCTTCCCAGGGAACCTCAGTAACATGCAAGGGATATGTGAAACACGATGCCAGTGGGGGTACAGGTCCTTTTGATAGGGGCCCCTTACCCAGATACCCAGGGCTATTTTGGCCAGCTCTCACTCTTCAGGTTTGCAAGGTGTCAGTCTGACACCAGTGCACTGGCTTCCCCGACCTCCCGGAAACACACAATTCTCCAAGGGTATCTCTGAAGCTCTTCTCACCAGGCTTTCCCGTTCCCAATGGTGGGAAGAGTTTACTCCATCCAAAGAAATGTTCTCTCCACTCACCAATTCCTTTCTCCCTGCCTCAACCTTTTAAGAGGATGAAGTGAGCAGTCAAGAATTCTCAGGTATCTCTTTGTAAGTCCTGCTTATCTGGTCCAGCATCTCACTCGGGATGGAGCTGTGGCCCCGGTGCTGTGTCTGTGAGCATCCCTCCACGGGACAGAAAGGTTTGTATTTTAACATCCTGCTACACAAAGGACATTTAAGTCCAGAAATAACATCTAGCAAAAGCTTCACACCTTCTGCTGTAGCCTGTAGAAAAGCAATTTATCTGATTTATGTAAACCCTGATCAAATGCACTCCACTGGGATGAGTCTGCTGGCGTTACATTATCTTCCCCTATGGAGTCTCTTGACTTCAAAATAACATTTTGAAAGTTGCTAAGTACTGGCTTTGTCTTTCCTAGGTTTTCTTTGGCTTTTCCTCTGAAGTATATATGTCCATAACTGTGAGGAGACTGGATATTAAGAATCTACTACCTTCAGAGGATTCTGGCTAAAGATCAACAACCAGTAAAGATTCTGAGGTTTAGAGCAACAAGTATAAAGGACACAAGGACAAAAACTATGGGGGATGGAAATAGGAGGGAGGTGGGGAGGGCTGGGTGGGAGTAAAAGACAGAAAACTGTACAAGATCAACAATTAAAAAAATACTGATAAAAACATTGTAAAAAAATTAAAAAAAAAAGATTCTGAGGTTCTAGCTCTGGGACTCTAAGGCATGATCTGGATGACAGGAAAGTTCAAAAAGTTGCTCTTAAGTAGATCACACTCAGGCATTTTACAGTGATCTTGAATCTCACCACCCGCCAGTGACAGAGGAAACCAAATTGAGGTTTACAAATGTCAGCTGATAGGAAGTTTCCCAAAACTAGACCCACATCCACTGTGATTTAGTCAGTCACTGCCAACACCTCTGTCTAAGCCCATTTATCTGCCCTTCGGGGATCTGAGAAACATCAGCCATCAGCACTCTAATTTAAACACCTCCCTACAAACACGCGCATACACTCAGAGCCTTCACAGGACCTTTTGAGTAATCAAATATAATTAGCAAACACACATTCCAGAGTGTTGATGTCCTTTACAGAGCAAGTGGAAGATTAGAAGCTAAAACACTGATACCAGAATGAACAAAAGAACAGAAGCCACTTTATTTGCAGCTGAGACACTTTTCCAATTAAAACAGCTTAAAACTCAAATTAAGAAACACCCAAAACCGCCCTGGCTGGTGTGGCTCAGTGGATTCAGTGCTGGCCTGCAAATCAAAGGGTCACAGGTTCTATTCCAGACAGGGCACGTGCCTGGGTTGCGGGCCAGGTCCCCAGTGGGGGGACTCTCAAGGAGCAACCACGCATTGATGCTTCTCTCCCTCTCTTTCTCCCTCCCTTCCCTGTTCTATAAAAAGAAATAAATACAATCTTAAAAAAAAGTTCAAGTAAAATTAAAATGTACATTTAAAAGAAAGAAAAGTCCAAACCCTTAAAGGTAAGGGAAAAACTCAAGTAAAGGAAGTTGAGGCCTTTTATGGGGGGTTTAAAATTTTTATCAATGAGTTTTGTAAAAAAACAAGCATTGGAAAAAGCATATATTAGTAAGCATTACATGCTTTTCAAAGGCACCCATTTTCAACCCCACTATTATTGTTGGGTAGCGGGATCAGCGCCAATTTCACACCAGGGCAGGGGCACTAATTTTGCAGAGTGAACGGGACGATGCTCCTCAGCTCTCCTTAAAGGCTTCACACTCTTGCCTTGGAAATTAAACTAGCATGTAACCAAGGAAAATTCAAAACAGGGCACGGATTTCTAGAACAGAAAGTCTGAGGAACCAGTCCAACACTTTTGGTCACGTGTGTTGCCGACATTAGACATGTCATACAGCAGACAGAGTGCTGCCAGGACCCCCAGAACCATTAAGTAGAACAAAAGCAGAGCTGTGGACAGACCAGCGGCAGGATGAGAAGGCAGCATCACAGCAAAGTCTGATGGAGCCCCAGCTCAGAGGAGAGAAGACGGGGTGGTCACAGAACCAATGCACAGAAACAAAGCAGCAGGTTGCAGTACATGGTTTGTGAGCAGCGTTCTACTTTTGAGGGTTTCTTTCAGTCTTACCACCATGATACCCCAACCCTGGCATCCAATGCCCATCAGTGACTTAGAGTAGGGACACGGCATATGATGTCATATGTCACAACCACCATGTAGCCCAAACTTGGACGCCATGAGTCTTCTTGCAAAGCTGAGTCTAGCCTAATGGGTAATAGGAGTCTTATTTAATTTCAACTATCAGGTTACATCTGTAGCTTGTCAAGTGATGGTGGGCATCATCCTTTATCTGGTTCCTATTGAAAATATATTTTTCATTTGAAGAAAAGCTGAGTTTACAGAAAGAAAAGTTCCATAAAAGTAGCCTTTACAAGAAAGTAAGAAGAAGTGCAATTTTCATCCTCCTTGCCAATATGCAGATTGAACTTACTCCAATCACCTCTCACACGAAAGCACTCACAGATGGTGATTTTCAAGCGCACTCACTAGACTGCCTAGTTAATAATGCTGACGAGCGGGGACATGAAGACAGCTGAAGTTTTCCCACTGGTCAACAGTGCTTCAGCTCAGTAACTCAAATGATGTATTTTGTGTTGAGATGCTTCCACACATAGGAAAGAAGAATAATTTTGGTAGGAATGGGGCCAGGAGTACCCAAAGAGAGTGGTGGGCAACGTGGGAGGTGCTTAATGAAAACTGTCACCACCATCACTGTGGTCGGGGGGAAAGATTGTAAACTGAGAGTGCAAAAACAGGTCCTTACAAAAGAAACTTCAGAAATGGTAATCAAAAAATAAAAAGTAAAAATCAGCTGTGGCTAAGAGATCATTTGAAAAAAAAAAAGTATGTTATCTTAACTAAATCAACTAAATGCCGGATGACATGATCAGACTCTCAAAAGTGTAGGGTAGACATCTTTCTCATTTTTTGTATGTTAAATGGCTATTGGTTGAAAATAGCATGTATAAATAAAACAATGAAAAAAATTATATATCCAAAAAAATATAGGGTTTTTCATTGCTTCATACTCTTATAATTTTTAAAAATACTCTAAAAGTATTCAAAAACAGTATAATAAAAATATATGAATGAGATTATAACAATAACTACAACAGTTTGCATTTTGTTGCTTGTCTTCTGGCTTTGTCCATAGGTACAAGTAATTTATTTTAAATAAACTTTCTATTGTGGAATAATTTTAAATTAACAAAAAAAGTTGCATAGATAACACAGCTCCTGAATTTCTCTAATCCAGTTTCCCCAATGTAAAATCTTATATTCCTATGATGCATTTGTTAAAACTAAGAAACCAACATTGGTGCATTATTATTAACTCAACTCCAGACTTGATTCTTCACTGGTTTTCCCATATATGCCCTTTTTCTGTTCCAGGGCTTCGTCAAGGATGACATGTTGCATTTAGCATTCTTCTCTTTCTCAGGCTAGTCTGGGGAGATGGACTCCACATCTGATCCTAGTCCTCTGGGCTATAAAATACAGAGGAACCTAAACCCTCTGTGTCCTCCTTTAGCTTTTGGATGATGCGCAACATCTAGTTTTGTCATAGCCCACAAAAATGACTGACTTGGAATTCAAGAACTTGAAATCTTAAAATCCAAAGCAGTCATCAGATTTCACTATTTCATTGAATTATAAACCAGAAAAATATTGTTGGGCCCATGTGGTCATACACTATATTTATTATTATATAAATGTTGTAAAGTACTTCTTGATGTATCTTTCCTCTTGATTATCTAATTGTTTTCTGATGGTTTTCTTTCTCTATAGTTTTTCTCATCATTAAGGATAAGTGGCTTTTGCCAAAGCAAAATGGAAGGTATGCCCACAGGTTAAAGAAAAGGAAATTTGATGTATGGGAAGTTCCTACTGAATACAAAAAGGAAGTTGACACCTTTCCAGTGGGGTCAGCATGGAGGCTAAGAGAGGATCTCTGTAGAATGAAGGTATTAAGGGCCTCATACCCCCAGATCTTTGGCTTTGTAGGGACTGAGTCATCAAGAAGATAAAATATCTAGAGAGGGGAGAGAAGGATGAAAAAATAAAGAATCTGATGCTCAACTTGCCATGTGGAAGTCTGGAAGACCTTCGAACACTGTGTGCCCATGTCAATGGGGGGAGCTGCAGTCGAACAGAAAGGGTGACACATTTATGCAGAGAGGATTGGTGGTTCCTCAGACCCTGCACATGGGAGAAAAGGACCCAGAGGTTCCTGGGTCCCCACCATGAGGTCACTAAGCATGCTAGCTGGTGAGGTCACCAGGGAGGTGTCACAGGAGTGTCCTGTGGAATGATTCCAAGGCAGCCTTCCCAGGGAGGTGAGCAGGTGTGAGCTGCAAAGAGGTCTCAGAGAACCAGCAGCCTTCAGGGACTGCAGAGATGGGGCATTAGTCGTCAAGAGGGAGCAGTTCCCTGGGCGCATTCATGCATGGACACCCTGTCTAGAATACAGCAAGACCAGCACCCAAAGACTGGGTGATGAGTGATAGCTCACCCAACGGGAGATAGAGCAAAGTAGCTTGGGACAACAGTGCTCAAATTAGACCCCCCAGGCCCCTTGCCAGAACAACACATAAGCACCACCTTGAGAAGACTAGGGGAAAGGAGAAGTCTCCAAAAGCTGTCAGGGAGCCTTAAACTATGAATAAACTGAACACTTAGGCTTCCTGACATGAGGCTGAATCCAGACAAATAATGGTTTTAAACTAAGACAGACCCAGTGCCCCTTACTGGACACACCCACCCCCTTCTTTTACCAAGAACAAGACAAGAGAATTAGATCAGCCCGAAGAAAATAAATTCTTACACACTGAATTGTAGGATATTGATTTCAACACTGATATCAGAAGGTAAGTATGTAAAGTGAAAGTAAACCCTTGTAGAACAGGCATAAAATGTTTCTTTTATCCTGCCCTTCCATCCAAATCCTGTTCAATGGTCAACTCTCACCTTCTTCAAGAAACCCCCTTCATTCCTCCTCTGCTCAAATTCTACAGCACTCTAGAGAGCCTGATTTTGCTCCAAGGAGGTGATTTAAGGAAGACAGAGACCACATCGTACTCTTCCTGTGATGTCCCACAATGCCCAGCATATAAATATGTGCTAACTGACTTACTCATTGACACACAGTAAAGCAGAGAGAGCTGGATGAAGGAATAACAAAGGGAAGAACCAAGATAAGAATGGAGCCCTTGTTCTTCTGGGATGTGAAGAGTGAAACTGCTTATGGAAGCTGGTTTTTTAAATTTTTTTGTCCCCTCTGACACTTATTTATTCACAGTTACTGAAATTAATAACTATTAATCACACGAAAAGGATAAGCCAAGTTAGTTCCTCTGGCAATTCACGCACTGCACCTAATACAATCAATTTTCTTCACAGCAATTAGGAGCGGGAAAAGAAAGTACCATTAAGTCTGTGGGACTCCTGCCCCCTTTATTGAACTTGTACTTCCAAAAGAAAATAACATTATGTAAGTATGGAAAAAGAAGAAAAAAAAATTTTTTCACCAGGGTATCTCTGCTGCTGTTATTTCAAGATTTCCAAGGACAGCGCAGTAGAGATACGGAAATAACCAAAACCCACGTCTAACATGGGTTGTTAAAATAAGATCTGATTGTCACAAGGGTTGAATCTGTTAGAAACAATAACTATTCATGACACTTCACTACGACACCCTCCAAAGTATATAGTTACCTTATTAGAAATTAAAATTCACTTCCATATAAATCTCAGCAAGATATTATACCAAAATAACTAGGATAACCTCAGGGGACAACGAATAAGTCTAGTTTAGCTCTTCTAAGGCCTGACACTTGTGATATAAAATTTAAACTAATTCACTTGTAAATACAATGGCACATTTGGGAAATGTGGACCATGTATCTCCTACAAGCACAGGCACAAATATTATTTGTTTACCGTTGCAGGGACACGTAGAATTTGCATCCCCCTACCCCAAAATTTCCACTGCTTGGTTTCACAGTTCTGAACACAACAAAAGCTGTCTGTTCATCAGCAATGCATGCGCTGTCCTTTCTTACTTTTAATTGTGGATGTTTTGAAAGCATAGCTTTCAGCTGACTGGCTTTCCACTCCTTCTACCAGTGAACAGTAACGCATCGGATCACAGAAACGGGCATGCTGTCATGAGCTGCAGCGACGCTGATGCACTCCAGATATTTCCAACTGTCCAATCTCCCCGATGTCACCACATTTCTCCTGCTGTCGCATTTGACTGCTCAGGGAATCTTCATGGGTTTCCATGACAGCACTCGGCACGTATTGTCAGAACTGGCCTGCTGAGTGTGTATCAGGACTGTTTCGGGTCACATGCTTGTGCCTCCGAACCTAGCATCAAAACCTGAAACAACAGCGATGAAATGTGTGGCCCCACACCTCTACACGCTGCTGAAGTGTTCCAGAGTAAGTTCAACTCCTCAGACGGCGTGTGAATTAACCAGGACGGTATGCATAAGCCGGATAGGGATTATAGGATGATCATAGTTCATTCGCCTTTACATTACTGTCGTTGAAAGTAGGAAAAAGAGGGCTGGGGCATGGTGGGCTGGGATGGGAGTAAAAGGCAGAAAACTGTACTTGACCAACAATTAAAACTAAAAAAAAAAAAAGAGAGAGAGAAAGTAGGAAAGAATGTAGGAATCGCATGTACTTTGTTCTCAGATCTCACTGAAGATGCAGAAAATTAGTGATGCCAGCAGCAAGAAAAACCCTAAAGGAAAACCCCTCTTGTTGCCTCTACTTACAAAATCCTCCTGACACCAGATGCATGGATGTTTTCCCACACTGACCAATGCACCTGGTGCCTGCTGGGTGTCCTACAGTTCATTCAGTTCCGACACTGTCAGTGGGGAGTTAGCCTCACATCCCTCAAGTGAAAGACTCAGTCCCCAGATGCCGACCCTGTTCAGACGCCAGTCACAAACCCAGGCCACTTGTACTTCCGACCGTCTATAAATCTGGGTTCCCATGACCTCATTCTCAATTTCCATTATTCGCTAATGTATTCAGCTCAAAGAACTTGGGAAAGCACTTTACTTACTATTATCAATTGATTACAAAGGATATTTTAAAGGATGCAGATGAACAGACAGATGAAGGGATACATAGGGTGAGTTCTAAAAGGGTCCCGTGTACAAGAACTTCTGTCCCCATGGAGTCTGGGGCTTCTTGGCACAAGGATGTCTCCTTGTTCCCAACCCAGAAGCTCTTGCAATCCCTTCATCTGGGAGTTTTATGGAGGGGTCAACCTCCAGCCCTCTCCCTTCCCCTAGAGGTCAGGGTAAGGCTCACTCTCTAACCACATGGTTGGTTCTCCTGGCAGCCAGCCCCCATTCAGAGACTGCTCAGGAGTCCCCTCATTAGCATACAAAAAGGCAGGTAGCACTTCAAAGAACCAAGGATTTTAGGAGCTATGTGCCCAGGGTGCTAAGAAAGGGGATATGGGGGACAAAGACCAAATATCTGTTTCTTATTATATCACATGGGTGCACACACATTTCTTACTTTTTTTTTTTTAACAATAAAAAAGTATTTAAATATATTCATTAAAATTCTGTTTGCTGGCCAAGCTAACGGACACTAGCCAAAAGCAGTCCACCGCCCCTGTGCCGACGTAACAGGTGATGGCAAGCTCCCTTGCTCGCCACAGCAAAAGTCTCACCAAAATCTTGCCACAGCCCTGCACTGCTGTGGATCCATTTGGCACCAACCCCAGGCTGGCACAGGCCCTCAAACAACTCATGGTTTACTCCAGGGGAATTGCAATGAGTAGAACATATAAAATGGAAACTTGTCGCAAAGAATATCAAAGTCTACCCAGGAGAGTCAGGGAAGGCTTCATGGAAGTGGCATCTAAATGCGGCCAGGAATATCATGTGAGAGTTCTGCCGGCACATAAGCAAGAGGACAGCATCCTTGGCAGACAGAAAACTGCTTCAGTGAAAGCTGAAAGTGTCCCACGGCAGTGACAAGCTAGGAAGTAGTCAAAGGGACACTCAGGGCTGGGAGAGTAGCCGTTATTCTGACCCAGGGCAAGAGCCCCAGACGTGGGTCAGACGACAGAGGTTCTGCTTCACATTGTACCCATCACTATTCACCTGCCCTTGACCCACACCAGCTGGAGAGACCACAGACTTGGGAGTGACAGAAGCAACTGTGAGAATCAGGTTCTTGACTGCTTTGCATCTCCTTCCCTCATATACAAACTGCAGGCTGAGCTAAATCATCTCCGATGCCTGAATGCCCAAAGGCAAAAATTAAAAACACAACTGGCAGCAACCAAAACAACCTGAGACCAGTCAACCTGCTGGCAGACCACACACCCTGGCCTCCATCACTGGATAGCAATGACACAGGTAAAGGACCCAATTTAAAGAAAAGGCCAGAAATTAAAACCACTGACTGAGCAAGCAATCCCAAAACCCCATCAGTTTGTTAGGTGTGAGCACAGGCACTAAGAGCAGTTAAAGGGAAGCTGTCTCCTGCCCCAGACCCTCCTCTGCAGAGCCCTTTTCACAGGGCTGCCCCAGGAACTCTTCTTCCTTACATATTCAGCAGCCTGCACCTCTGAATTAATGACCTGGCGTGTAAATACTTTTGTCTTCATAAAAATGTTATTGAGTTAAATAAAAATATTTTCAGCATTTTTTTTTTTTTTTGCATCCAACGCAGACTCTGAAAGAACAAAGGAAGGGGTGGGGTGGCTGCGCCCTTTCTGCGCAGTACCTGTCACCTTGGGAATGCGATTCTCCTTCAGTACAACACTTTGAGGGGACTGGAAAATAAGAGCTGAGTTTCATTTCCTTCTGCCCAATTAGCTTCCTCTGCCGCTGCGAGGGATGTGCATAACGACAAGCCTGGAGACTGGGAAGCTGCTAGGGACTAGCAGCTCCAGTTCAAGAGCAGCCCCTCCTCAGACCTGGAACAGATCATTCCAGCCCTCCCGGGAGGTCAGCAGCAGGGCCCAGAGGTGTTTACTGAAACCCACGCCAGTTCCTGCAAAGGGCCACCCACAGGAGAGTGCCAGCGTGCTGGCCTGGCCTGGAAAGCCTCCGCCACTGTCTCCTCACTGCTCTCTAAGGCAAAGAACTAAGGCTTTTGGAATCACACCTTTTTTTGTTTTTCATTCTAGCCCAGGCTGTAGGCAGATTGGGCATGGGATTTACTCAACACATTTCTCGGGCCCTCAACTTACATCTCCTTAAAATGGGAATGGGATCACTGACTGCCCACTGTTGTTGGAAAAATCAAGTGAGAGCAGGTATATGAAGTTTAGAAGGCACTCGATAAAGGTAATTTGTCTTTCTCTTGCTGAAAAAATATCTTAGAAATCTCAGTGGCAGTTACACAGTGAATTTATAAGTCAGCCGGCTCATGGATGTGCAGAAACAAGGACAGTGTGTTACAATGAAACCATTAGTTGCCAGAAATGTTAGTATCGGAGAGAAATAATGAGACAAAGAAGACATTCCGGGGCCTGTGGTCCCTCAGTAGACAAGACTTCCCTCTGTGGCACTGGCATATGGCTCTGGGCTTTCTCACCTGGCCATGGGGACCACCTGACCCTCTCTGGATAGTTCCTTAGGATATCTGCCCTCCTAGGAGTTGGAACCCATCCATAGGAGCTGAATCTGCTGGGCCAATACCAGACTCAGTTTTCAGGAATTGCGGCTGGGTCCAGAGAATCGTGAGCTGAGAAGTCAGGAATGGAGAACAGCAGCCGACAGCCAAAGGGTGCGACCGAGGAGACTGCGAGTGCTGTGGGATGTTGACCAGGACCTCTATTCGCAGCCAGAACCAGCCGCGCCTCTGCGGACAGAAAGGAATTAAGTACCAAATTCTAGCATAATCAATAAAATATATTTAAAAAAAAAAAAAAAACATGGGGCCAGACACCCTCTGTCGGCCCTGCTATCTCAAACACTGCAGCTCCATTCTCCTCCCGTCTGCAGAAGCAAAAGATTGTGGAGCAGAGAGACAGGACAATGTGTGGAGAGTTGTTAGCCTGGGAAGACTTCCTGGGCACTGAAAGATGGTTCCAGCAGACTGGGGGTGCCAGCAAGAAGAAACTGGGATGCTCTTCACTTGGAATTCTGCTTATGCAGTGAACTGTTGATCTTCGCTGTGTCTGAAGAAAGGGAGAAGAGTATTAGGAAGAAAGTGCAGGGAAGACGAGAGGTTAGCAGAGGAGTGGCCTGCATTCCCAGTGTTGTCATATCAAGAATGCATGCTCCCTGTATGTCCACTGTGAAAGGTGACCAGACTAGCTATTCTGCCAGGGCCACATCCAACAAACCAGCTGAGTAAGGAACCCCCAGCAGCAAGAGGCTATACTGGAGGATACTGATAAATGAGGGAGAAAAGGGCAGGGGTGGTTAGATAAGAGAGGCCAGAGTGAATCTCCACGTTAGGGCCATGTGCAATGGGAGGGCCCCAGGACCTGCCATAGACCTTACACGCTGATCCATGAGAGGACCTGTGTTCGGATGCCCAAGGGGAGGCAGAACTGCAAAGCTTCCTCACTCTGTTCCCACGACCAGCCCTCAGATCAAAGCATGGGCAGTGTTCAAAGGGAAGGGAAAGAAGAGCACTGAATTGGATATGAGACTGAGGCCTCAAACTATACTGGACTCTATACACAGAAGTCACTAGAAGGCTCTGGAATCCACCCAGGATGTAAAGGAAGCAACTGAAGGCAGCGAACGAAGAAAAGTCAAACTGCTGCATGCTTTATACTCCAACTGATTTCAGACTGTTCACCTGACCAGGGACATCAGATCCTGCTCTGCAACGCTGAATGAGGTCAAGGCCCAGAAGAGAAGGCAGTGGAAATAATACGAGCAAAGCAGGGTAACAAAACTAAGAAAGTTTCAATGCCCAAGCCTAGTTTGTACTGATCGCCCTCTTCATAATGAACGGGTGGGCAGACTTGATTTTCCAGCATGCAGTTGGGAAGACATCCTTAGCCAGGGAAGCGGCCCCCATAGCTGATCTGCTGTAACCCACCTGCTAAAATGGAAGCCCCTGCTCAGGGAGCTGCAGGCCTCACTCACCCCACTGAGGTTCAGGACCAAAACCACAAACCACCTCCCTCTTCAGAAACTGAAGAAAATGGTAAGAGAGAGGGCTCGGTGCCACACAGACCTGGATTTCCACTCAGCTCTGCAACGTGTTGGTCACATACTTGTAGGCAAGCAGCTCACTGACACCATGATGGGGCACTACTCTTACACAGGAGAAACTGAGGCACAGACAGGTTTAGCACTTTGCCTGGGTCTAAATAGTCAGTTAGTGGGGGAGTCAACTGGAGAACTCAGGTCCTTCTGACTCCAAAGCTTTCTGTGATACCATGCTGAGAAAATGACAGTCTTCCCTGAAGTGCTCTGGCAACCCAGTAAGAAAAAGCTTTGGGAGAAATATGCAAGTATCATGAGCATAATATGTTGCCACTATTATCTACAAGCAGATGATAGTAAGGCGTGTGCGATTAAATTCACAGCCATTAGTTATCCCGATAGATCATTCAATTCTGACTCAGATGACTAAGGTCTGCTAAGAAGAAAGGATCCACTTCATCCTTTCTTGGATGAAGTGCAAGGGGAATTTATCAAATTATGGAGACAGTATTTCTTTAAGCAATGGGGATTCCAGCTACCAAACAGCCGAGTGGAAATAATCACATCACATTTATGTCCTCTAACGGAAGCTGAATGCAGAAGGCTGAGCTGAGGATGGTTACTAGTCTCGTAAGCACAGACAAATACCAATCTTTTTTGTGCCTTAGTTTTCAGTTTCATTAAGTGAGAAAAAAATGTATCACAGTTTTCAAAATTAAGGAATCATTCCACAAAATACTCTGTCCTGGAGAAGGCAAGATTTCCATTATAATATTAAAATGTGTTAAGTCACCCTGGCTGGTGTAGCTCAGCAGACTGAGTGCTGGCCTGTGAACCAAAGGGACCCTGGTTTGATTCCCAGTCGGGGCACATGCCTGGGTTATGGGTCAGGTCCCCAGTAGGGGGTGTGCAAGAGGCAACCACACACTGATGTTTCTCTCCCTCTCTTTCTCCTTCCCTTCCCCTCTCTACAAATAAACAAATAAAATCTTTTTAAAAAAATGTGTGTTAAGCATTGTTCCAAACCCTTCACCTGTATTAACTCATTTTATCTTTAAAGCAATGGTGTGATGTAAATACTATTATTACCCCTATTACTCAGACAAAAAAATGAGGCACAAAAAATAATTTGCCCAACACCATAGCTAACTAACTGGCAGAGGAGGGATTTCACCCTGGGCCGTCTCTCTCCAGAGACCATGATGCATAGATTTTTATTAGACAAGAATAAGTATAACTGCAGTCAAACTAGTTGAGGAGGGTTACAAAGGGAGAATAAATTAGGTAGGTTCTGTCTACAGCAAAATCTACCTGAGTTAAAATGGCATCAACCCTTTTTCATTAGAACCAGACAATATTTCAGCCTTATGGGGTTTCTTTCTTATCTATTAAAAAAGCCATTTTGATTACTGCCTACCATATGCCAGAGATCGTACTAGGCAAATACCGCATTAAATGTTCTGCCTTTTTCTTTTGGATTAGTTCTTTAAAATACTTAACTCTTCAATCCACTTATATAATAATAAACATTTTTGTGATTTTTGAAGTTTATTCACATGCTTTTTTACATCATGCTATGTAAGTAAAGGTTGTAAAATTAGGGGGAGAAGAGGAGAGACATTTGGCCAAGGCTGAATTCTCTGACTCCCTTAGAGAGCTTGACTTCCCCATCACTGTAGTATAAGGCACGCGTGATGTCTACAGCACTGTTTTATTGATGTGAGCTTAAGAAAGGTAAACAGGTGCCCAAATGTCTAGAACTGTGATTTTTCCAAGCAAGTTCATGCCATCAGGCATGAGGGAAGGAGGCTGCATCACCTGGGAACTTGTTAAAATGACAAATTATTGAGCCCCCTCCCCCAAAAAATAATGAATCGGAAACTGGGGGTGGGGCCAAGCCATCAGGCTCCAGGTGCTTTTGATATAGTTTGCAATTTGTGAGCCACTAACTCCTGGTAAAACCCGATCCAACAGGACAAGCGTCTCCACATTAGAGGTAATGGTGACACTGGCCCCCTGACAAGTGCCATCTCTCCTGACAATCTCCCCTCCCTTCCCATCTGAAATGTGGGCAGAAACTGCCATGGGAGAGAACTGGGCCTTGGACAGGCCTGTAAAATGCGAGAATGTGAAAGAAGGGTCCTGAGACCGTGCAAAGTCCCGATAAAGCACCTACTCCTTTGAGACTAGCTTGAAGCATCACCTAACCTGCTTCCCAGGGGGGCTCCCTGGCTTCCACAGAGAAGAGCCAGGAGGAAGAGAGACTAGAAAGGAATGTGACAAACCAGAAGTCTGCAAACTGTGCCAAGAGGCATCAAATAGAAGTCTTTCCAAAGCACCCATAAGCCGGAGAGAAACGCCTGCAGACCAAATAGGGCCCACAGGATACCAGCTGGTGACTTGGACTCCAACTCCCCACAACAAGGAAGGAAGCAGAGGTCAAGCAGGTGAGGTCCCCTAGTGAAGCCACGTAGGACAGTGGCAGCAGTGGCCTGGCCCTGAATCTGAAAGGCTCCTTCTCCCAAGGAAATGCCATGAATTTTGATCATGGACAATGTGGATTTTGTAACTGATCAGGGTCCCTCTTATGCTCAATAAAATATACACAACTCTATTTTACTAATTACATAAAGTGTAGGTCAACAAATTCAGGTGCAAAACTTCCTCCTGCCTTATCTTTCTAGCTCAAGTGTGATTACATTGCTCAGTGTGATTTTAGTTTAAAATTCATTGCTACTAGTTGACTGTTCTTTCATATTCTTGGAAGCCACCTCAAACATCTTATGGAATGAAGCAGGACCTCTATTAAAAAATAACTTTAGTTGACCTCATCATCGTCCTAATGGCCCGTCCATTTTTCTCATTCACAGGTATTCAAGATTACTAGTTGATTGCTCTGGTGAGTTGACCAGATAAGTCAGATGAAAACATTATTTTACTAATATTCTCCAGCAAACAGAGCTGACCCAATCAACCCAGAACCTTGAGGGACTCAGTACAATTGGAGGCAAACCACTCAGTCAGTTCAATGTGGATTCTTTTAATTCACTGAAACCCGGTTTGAAATCAAAGAAGGTCCGAGCAGAGACACTATCTGGGGACTCTGCAAAGAAATTGAACCATCGAATCTTAGTGACCGAAATGAGTAAATGTACCTTCAAAGCCAAGCAAATTACTCCCATCTCCCAGCAAACGGCCCATCATCATAAATGTTGGCCATTAAGGTGCCATGTGATTCTGCATGGTCCACCAAGAGGACACAGGATGGCGGTCCCTCATCACTAAGGAAGTGAACAGCATCCAGTAGGATTCACGCAGATGCACAGCCCAGGCTAACAAAGAGGATAGCAGCAAACATCATAAAAATGTAGAGAAGAAGAGCTTCCCACCATTTGTGAACACAACCTATCGTATTCTTAGGGGGCGCTGGAGGGGAGAAAGAAGGGAAAGATGACCGGTGTCAGATCCATACTAGGTGGTTTACTACATCATCTCATTCGATTCCAACAGACACAGTAGAACTACGAGCACATTTTACAAAAAAAGGAACTGAGAATTCGAGTAATTCGAGTAATTCACTCAAGTCAGGTAACAAGAAAGAAGCAAAGCTGGGATATAAATCCAGATCTATTGGCTTCAGAGATCATGGGTTTTCACAAAAAATACAAGATTCAAACACTTGTTAGTCATCTAATACGCCTAACCCTTTCTTGGGCACTAGGGATACAATGCTCAGGGGGGAGATGAAGGGGATAATCAAGAAATCATGCAATTATAAAATTAGCATTCTGAGGTTACAACAAAGGAGATATGGCCCTAGCACAGTGTATACTGAAAATCTGAGCCCAGTGGTGAAGTCACCTGAGGAGGTGGTAACTGATCTGTGACAGGAAGAACGGGTAGAAGATAACTAAGTGAAAGTTTTAAGTAATGGGGAAAGATTCTGCGAGAAGAGGGACTCACAGCTTGTTAGTAAGAGACATGTAGAATGAACAAGGTGAATGAGGAAGCATGGTGAAAAGAGAGATCAGAAGCAAGATCCTAAAAGGCCCTGTAGTTTGTAATAAAGATACATCTTTTTCCTTAGAGCAATGGGAATTCATACACTAAGGCTAGAGGGATGGCATGATCAGTTTTGCATATTGAAAAGATTACTCCATGAGCAACATGCAAAACCAATGGTCACAGAAATGTAAATTACAGCATAGGGAATACAGTCAATAATACTGTAAAAACTATGTATGGGGCCAGGTGCGGGTACCTGAAATATTGGGGGTGGGGACCACTCTATAAAGTACATGATTGTCTACTATGCTATACATCTGAAACTAATCCAGAATAGTACTGAATATAAAACAAAACAGGTGAGGTATTGAAAAAACAATGAGAGGCAGAATAAAGGAAGCTAGGAGGCTCCTGCAGCAGCTGAGACGAGAAACACGAAGAGCTGGGGCTGACAGGAGTCAGGGAACATGGAGGGAAGTGGATGGATGGAAAAGATACACAGTTGATAAAAGCAAGCAAACTGGGTGATGGATTGGCCACTGGGGTGAAGGAGAAGAAAGCATTAAGGATGCCTCATAAATCTGTGGCTGTGTAACAACAGGACAGCTGGTGCCAACGTCAAAGAGAGAGGACACACTGGAAGAAGAGTAAGTGTTCCCGGGGGATATAATACATCTGTTTGACCATGTTGCGTTTGATATGCCTTTGAGACATCCACATAGAGCCGTCAACTATGTAATTAGACATGCAGGCATGGAGTTCAGGTGAGAGGTCTCAGCTAAGGGTCTGGTTTAAAGGTGTTAATCATTCATCCATCAGAGCTAAGCAAAGAACTGGTCTAGATGAGGTAGGTGGGGCTTGGGGAATAAAGAGGGAGTAGAAACATCATCTAGGATCCAGCCTTGAGGAGCTCCATCATTTAATGACTGGCGCAGTTTACGAAGGTGAGGGTGGGAGAGCACTCGAGTAATTTTAAAGGTGCTGAGGGCAGTAACAGGAAGTCACAAAGGATGAAGACCTGCAGGCTCCCACAGGTTCAGTAACTCACCCATAGTTTCAGAGCTTTACAAGAGCCAAACCAGAACCGAAGCCCAAGTCTTTCTGGTCCCCAGGTCTTCTCTCTTCCCACTGCATGGTTCACACAACACTAAAAATTGAGGTTTCATGTTAAAAATAACAATAAGCAGATCTGACTTTACTGTAAGTAAAGTGGTATCTGAAAAATATTTACTGAAACAAAGTTTTTTCACTTGCCAAAGAGATACTAAATAATTAACCACAAACATCCTTTATTTAGAGAGCTCTGTTCTTTTTAAATTATTTGATTAATAAAAATTCCATGCACAGATAACTTTTTTAAAAATAGCAAATCACACTGGCATAATTCCTAACATCCTGCAGAGCACCTTCATGAATGCTCTTACAATTCTGGCTGTAATGCCAGGGGACAGAAGCTCCACTTCAGTTCTGCCCTTAGTGACTATAAGACCTTGGTCAACTCATTTAACCCTCCGCACCTGTAGAAAGAAGGGGCTGGATAAACTTTAAAGACACCACATGGGTAATATCCTGTTATCTCTCTGCCTGCACAGGAGCATCGATGGACGGTACCATTCTGTCCACTCAACATGTAAGGGACTGAGGCACCCGGGGATTGGATCACATAGCCAGATAGTAGCAGTGGGGAATGTCAACCCAGTTCTTCTAAGTATCAATTCAGTGCCTTCTCCGTGTAATTATCATCATCAGTGTTTACAGCTCTCAACATCTGAAAAATCTAAAGACATCGACAGTAGAGGATAGCTACGTCTTTTCCTGCTCAGAATCTGTCCTGCACTTCTGATACAACACCTCTTCTCTACTCACAGGCCACATGCATCGAGGGGAAGTGACCCCCACTGTCACTTTCCAGGCATGGGGCTGTGCCCTAGGACTGACTGATGAGTATTCCATAGCTTTCTGGACCATGAGTGGTTCAGGGTCAAGTACTGGAACCAAACCAGACTAATAAAACATAACCCCATGACTTACTAAAAGGACTGGGATTATGGAGTTAGGAAGACAAGCTCGAGCTGGTGGTAGGAATGGGAACACTATGACTGTGAAGAAAACCAAAAAGCCAGAGATAGAGAGAGAAATAGAGAGAGAGGGAATCCTGGTGACCCTGTTTGAGCCCTGGACCCAGCCTTGCCTGAAAACTATATTGAAATTTCAGTTGAGTCTTCACATTTTCTCTTCCTATGCCATTTTGAGTTTGGATTTCTGCCATTTGCATATCAAAAAAACTTCATCTACACACAGTATTATTAACTCCAGTTGCCACGTTGTACATTACATCCTGATGACTCATTTATTTTACAACTGGAAAGTTTGTGCCCTTTGACCCCCTTCACCCATTTTGCCCACCCACTGCCTCTGGAAACCACCAATCTGTTCTCTGTCTGTCTGAGCTTGTTTTCTTCTTCTTTCTTCGGTTCCACATATAACTGGTATCATAAATTACTTGTCTTTCTCTGATTTACTTCACTTAACATAATGCCCTCAAGGTCCATCCCTATTGTTGCAAATGGCAAGGTTTCATTCTTTTTTGTGGCTAAATAATATTCACTGAGTACAGACATAGATAAATATATAAAATCACATCCCCCCCCCCGCCCCATTCATCTACGGATGGGCTTGTAGGCTGTTTCCAGAGCCTGGAAATTGTAAATAGTGCTGTTATGATTATGGGGGTGCAGCTATTTCAAGCTAGTGTTTTCTCCTTAGGATACATTCCCAGAAGAATTGCTGGATCGTATAGTAGTTCTGCTTTTAATTTTTCTGAGGACCCTCAACACTGCTTTCCATAGTGCCTGCATTCCTGTTAACAGCCACAGGGAAGAACTGACCTCGCCTCACCTCCCACTGCTCCCCCGCCCTCCCCACCCACAATTCACACTGTAGACGTAGTAAACTACGCAACTGTACTTCACCTGCACATCACGCCCTGCCCACCAGCCCACTCTCTGTCACAGCCGCATAGTGCTTTGACGGCCCCTGAGACACGCCCAGATAAGTAAGTAATTCAGGCTCAGGACTGAGATTCTCACACTCCTTTAAAAGTACTCTAAAACTTAAAAAAATAGAATTTCATCAGCCCTGGCTGGTGTAGCTCAGTGGATTGAGCGCAGGCCTGTGAACCAGAGGATCGAGGTTCGATTCCCAGTCAGGGCACATGCCTGGGTTGCAGGCCAGTTCCCAGCAGGGGACACACGAGAGGCAACCGTACATTGATATTTCTCTCTCCCTCTCTCCTACCCTTCCCCTCTAAAGATAAATAAATAATCTAAAAAAAAAAAAAAAAAAAAAAGAAAGAAAGAAATGAAGAACTAAGCCATTAAAAATAAAATTAAAAAAAAAATAGAATTTCATCAATACAGGTGTTGAAATATGTATGCCTCTCCTTCTGACAACCTTTCTCCTCCCTATCTGCTTGGCAAATACTCCTCCGTCTCCAAAGCTCAGCTTCCAGTGCCTTGTGTGACACAGAGCGGCACTTTCCGCATGTGGTCACCACAGGTTTTGCTGGGAGAGCAAACTGTGCTCGTGTATCAGTAGCTTGAAACAATAAAGCCAACCTGTTTCACATTCCACGTCCCCTGCAGGTCAGCAGGGAGGCCTAGATCTCTGTTGCCCGCAGAAACCAAGGCTCAGAACGCAGCCCTTATCCAGCATTGCTGGCTGCAGTTGCCAAAGGAAGTTTTGAGGTTCTTAGCCAGCAACTAAATACTCAGGCTTAAAAGCAACAACACATATTACATCTGCTTTTAACTCCTTGGCCAAAACTACACGCCCTATGGCAAATACTCATGCCCAGAAGAGGGTATAACCCAAAACACTCAGAGAACTGCTCCACAGCGGGGGACCAGAATCCCCTGGGCTGGAAACTGCTGAGTCAATCAACAGTCAGACTGCGGGGCAGAGCCTCAGGAAAGCAAAGGGGAGGGATGGGGAGAGGGAGAGAGAGTTTTGAAGATAATAAGAAAAACTTATATGTAATATTTTTAAAATTCTAAAGTACTTATCCTGAGAAGAGTTAAACACTTTATAGAACCTCTTTATGCTTATTTTATCATTTTATTTTCAAAAATATCTAACTGTTTCTGGCCCTGACTGCTGTGGCTCAGTGGGTCGGGCACTGTCCTGGGAACTGAAAGGTCTGCAGTCCGATTTCCCAGTTGAGGCACGTGCCTGGGTTGTGGGCCAGGTCTCCAGTTGGGGGTGTGCAAAGAAACATATCAGTGCTTGTCCCCCTCTTCTCCCCCCCTTCTCCTCTCTCTAAAAAAAGTAAATAAAAAATCTTTTTAAAAATATCTAATTATTTTCAGGAAGGAAGTTGTCAGGGCCTCTAAAACTTTTGTTCTGACATGGGGTCTGGGAAAAATCCAAGGAAACTGAACTTCCTAAGAGGTTCCTCAGCTCAGCAACATTCAGGAATCACCCAAATAAATGAACAGGTATACATGAGCTGAGGTAAATGTCAGTCCTCGCCATCATCCTTCTGGAATTTATAGCCTTGTCTTTAGCAATGAGGATTAAAAAATATCTAGTGAATAGTGTATTATACCAATAGACAAGATAATCTATGCATAAGCACCCAATACTACGTGTGATGTGCAAGATGGAGTCAGGAAATGTTAATTTCCTCCTTTGTGGGGAGTCTTAGCAAGGAGCAAAGTACCTAAGAACTAGAAGTACTCAGTAAACTCCAGGGGAAAAAAAGAAGGGAGGAAGAGAGATCAACTATTCAAACTGTCCTGAGAAGGATAAACTTTAGTGATTCAAACAGGTCTATTTTAAATCACTGGATATTCAGAAAAACACTGTCTAACCAATAGGCCAGGAACCATACTGGACGTTAGAGATGAAACAATGAATAAGACACCCTCTCTGGCATGAAGAGCATCCTATTCATCCTCTGTCATGTGCCACTTTGTGGACAACTGCCCAAATGATAAACAGGGCGCAAAAGTAACCCCCAACGCTGTGTTAAGTACATACAACTAGAGGCAATAAGCCTCCAACCAGCCATCCACACCTAGCATTACGAATAAGAGACACAGAATCAATGTCCAGGGTTAGCCTGGTGGCCCCCTGCGTACCCTCAGTCCCCAGGCAGAAATCCAACAGTAAATTTCTCTCCATGGGCACTCCAAGGCCAGAAAACGGACTCATGGATTTAAAGAAGACTTTTCAACAACAGACACACAAGGGTTCTAAGATTTCCTCCTCAGAGAATCAAAACTTTCAGTTACTCAGAATCAGCCGCTCTCTAAGCATATCACTAATCAGTTGACTACGTTTTCTATATCTCTAACTGTAAGGTGCCTGATTTAAAGCAGACGGTATTCCAAAGCAAAGATAATTTTATTCCTCTGGGAAAGCTGGTAAGAAACACATGCTTGTTACGTAAATGATAACGCAAGCAGGCCCAGGGGTATGATTTTATAAATACACCCACATCTTCTGGTCAGGAAGAGTTGACACTCACAGTTTCTTAGTTTTAGTAGACCAGGTTTCTTTTTATGGTTTGTTGTCCTTTTTTCTAAAAAAAAAAAAAAAAAAAAAAAAAAACAGCCACAGATTTATTATGTTCAACTGCAATCTAAATAAGCTGAAGGGAGATTTATAAAACAAATAAATAGAAAGATTTACAGTTCCTTTCTTAGAGCAGCTAAAAATTATGGAAAAACTCGTTGACCTTTCAAAAGAAGAACTTGGTTCAGTGGCCCAGAAGCTTAAGTGCACCTAAGAGGTTTCTGATTAATCCTTTAATTTAAATCCTTTGTCTAGTAAATATATGAGGGGTCTGCTGAATCTCATTCTTTCTTTTTGAAGTATAACTATTGATATCTGTGGTCATTACAAACAGCATGTCCCATCGCACTAAGCATCAATAATGTTGGTAACAATTAGAAAATGAGGGAATTAGCAGGATGAGGGGGACAGGGGAATGGAGCAGACACCTAAGCAGGAGTGGCTGATTTCGCAGGGCACCCTAGGGAGGAGGGAGAACCCAGGCAGAGGACCCCTGGTCTTGCAGGAGGAAGGGGATGAGAGGGGGAAGGTAAAAAGGTCCCGGGACGGTTCTCCAGAGGAGGGACTGGGAAAGGGATCTCGGAAGCAAGACTGAACCTAAGAGGAGGGACTTATGCCTTAGCTGTGAGACCTAAGACCATGAATAAAGTGTTGCCCAAACTATTCCCTATCTAAGGTATCCAAATTATGTTCCAAGGGCCAAAAAGAAGAGAAAGTCAAAACAGACGAAAACATGAAAACAAAATTCATTAAAGTCATTCAGTTTCTTTGATACCTGCTCTTCATTTTTGTTCTGTTCTGCTTTTTCATGGATCAAATACAGCCTGGGCTGCAGGCATATGATTCATCAACAGTGTAATCTGATAAAGTTTGACTCACCTTGGGTGAGTCATTTGTATTCTTCCAGCCTTAGTTTTACAGGAGTAATAGCTGTGAGAATTAATGAAGCAATGCCTATAAAATGCTCAGCACACCCTCACTGAGTTGTGGCAGGATCATCACTGTTTGCTTACCGCAGAGCTGAGTTAGATCTGGAGAAGAGATGTGGTTTGACACAGAAACCACTGGAACAGGTATAAACCAATACAGGTTTAAAGATAACACCTGAGCCTCAATTCCCTCTCGCAGAGATGAGAGCTAGGACTCTGGAATCCAAGAGATCTAACTCCTCCTACTCAACTAGCCGGGTAACCTCGGGTGGCCACTTGACTTTTTCTAGCTGCAGGTCCTCCTCTGTAAAATGAGAATAGCGATATTTTTATTAGGATATTATATGAAAAAAAGGGATTTTAAAAAAGAATGTAATGTATTAAATGTATAAATCTACAACATATAGTAATAAATATTAGCAGCAACAAAGACTATGATTCATTCATTCACTGATACGCCCTTGACAATTATTCATCCAGCAGCTGCTACGTGCCAGCTGAGGCTTGATATTGGAAACGCAGCAGTGAAGGAAGCATATGAAAATCACTGGCCTCTTGGAGCCTGCCCTCCATGCTAAGAGTGCTGAGTGTGCTCACTAAACACCTTGAGTACCTTTTAAGGGAGGACAACATAGAAAGAGCTCTAAATCTGAATTAAGATTTAATTTAACTGAGTGAGTTCAATACCTAGCTCTGAACCCTGAGCACCTCTCTGGACCTTTAGTTTCCTCATCTCTAAACTATTCCAAGAATGAGATCCATACCTATGAGAGTTCAGAGGAGGTAAGGAAATAATACATTTTAATGCACTTTATAAGCTGCAATGCACCATACAAATATTTATTACATATATTCTACTCATACACATACTTAATTGTCACATTCAGCAACATCATACCCAAAGTTTATCAAGTAAGAAGAAATAGCATGAAGAACCATTCTCTTCTTATTATGCAAAAAAATTAGATTTATAATGCATAGATCGGGCAATTTATGAAAGAGAAATACTACATTTTATAGGCATTTGCATTACATAGAGTTTCTTAAAATTCTACAACTCACTATAGTCACAGTAGAAAATCCTGACATTTGCAAAATGAAAATCCAGAGATTTCTAGAAATCCCCAGATTTGTAAATATTACTAGAGCCTGTAATTATGTACTAAAAATATTAAAGACTACTTTCCAAAATGTGTTCCACAGAACAATAATCCCACAGAATGATAATGGTTTTGCATGTTAATTAAGATGATTCCATGTACAAATAAGTTAATCAGATGTTAGGTTAAACACAGTTTTCTGAGGGGTTTTCAAATCCTTTACATGCAATTTTGGTAACTGGTATAGAAATGATGTAAACATACATATACTTTAACCAAGAGTCATCTTTCCGTCCCTCCTTAGGACAAGTGGAATAAACTTTAATAATGCTACAGTAAATACAGCTGAGACATTTATGTGATCCTTCTAGATTTTCAACAAGAAGAGCACAACACTCAGTGCCCAGTGGATAACCAAAAGCTGGATGGGGATGTAGGTACTGAATGGGCTGCTTTTCGCTCAGCAGCCAATAAATTCCTGTGTGCTTTGGCTGATTGATTACTGCATGTTGCATATATTCACTGCCTGCACTAAAATGTAACACAACTTATGTTCAAAAGTGAAAAACCCAGCCTGAACATTATACAAACACATACACATACGCATACACATACAGTCTATATGGAAAAAGTCCAGCCATTGTTAATATAATGAGAATAGTTTGCATGATATCAATGTAACCTGGCAGCCAAGGAGAGTGGACTGGAATGCACATGTGTAAACAATGGCCACTTCACTGCACTAGTCAGTGGGGGCAGTAGATGATGTTGACTGAGCATGTAGACTGTGTGGCTGTCACATTCAAAATGACTGAGCAACTAAGGCAAAGAATCTGTATCAAATTTTGCATTAAGTTTGAACATTCCTCCACAGAAACTATTCTGATGATTCAGAAGGCCACAGCTGTGGGCAGCTGGTGATGGGCATCTTCTCACAACAACACACCCACTCATGCAT
Organism: Glossophaga mutica; assembly: GCA_039655065.1. NCBI lineage: Eukaryota > Metazoa > Chordata > Mammalia > Chiroptera > Phyllostomidae > Glossophaga > Glossophaga mutica. The sequence continues at coordinate 31,831,006 of CM077308.1, forward strand.
CACATCTCATGCAGACTTTTTTTGAGAAACATCAAATCACCCAGGTGACTCAGCCCCCTACATCCCAGATTTGGCACCCTGTGACTTCTGGCTTTTCCCAAAACTAAAATCACCTTTGAAAGGGAAGAGATTTCAGACTGTCAATGAGATTCAGGAAAATACAACAGGGCAGCTGATGGCAATTTGAAGAACTGTGTAAGATCCCAAGGTGTCCACTTTGAAGGGGACTGAGGTGTCATTGTCCTGTATACAATGTTTTTTGTATCTTGTATCTTCTTCAGTAAATATCTCTATTTTTCTATTACATGGCTGGATACCTTCTGTACAGACCATATTTATATACCCTGACAACAACACTAACAACAAGAAAAGCCTATTTTTAAAGTTATACCAGAACTATCACAAAATGCAGCATATTTCAATTGTGCCCTCAGGGGAGACCAAGCTCTTGCCTTGGACTGGAGAAAAAGGATGATAATGCATTTAGGTATGTCCAAAAACACTAAACGAAATCTCCTGATTTTTGCCAGCTACAGGAATAGCATTAGTGAATATCATTCACTAAAAATGAGTTATAATTCATCAAAGTGGATTTTGAGAAACAAATCCACTTTGCAAAAGTAGACTGCAATTCCAGGTATACAGAAGCTCCTGAAACTTAAGCATTTCAAACTTCACATGAAAATAGGTTTCCTTCGACTATCTACCCCATACCACCTGGCGGTACTGGAGCCTCGATGTGAGAGAAATCACCCATCTCCTCTGGACTTCTGGAAGAGAGGCCCAGGAAAGGAGACCTAACTGAAGATCCCAAGAAACCTGACAACCGCTATTTATCACAACTTGTCTGCAACTGAGAAAAACGATGCTCTGCTTACCCTGCCTGCCATAAAATGCTGAGCTGGTGTGTCAGAAAGACAAATGTACATTCCGAGAAAATACTACTTCTGTGTAAGAAGTCTGCCCTGGACTAGAACTGGAAAAATCATATGCCTAGCCAGATGCATCCTGGCAAATACAGAAAGTGTAATGGGAATCAACTAGAGTTATTTTTTTTCCTCTGGATCATTCCACAGGACTATGTGAATCACTTTTTATGTTAGGAGGACCTGAGGTGAAATCTTGGCTCTGTCATTTACCAGCTGTGTGATGTTCAGTTTCTTTATTGATCAAGTAGATAAAGAGAGTTAGGATTAAATAAGACAAGTGTGAACCCTGAATAGCACACTGAATGGCACTGGACAGGGTGCCAGGGACACAACTGTGAGCAAAGCAAGCCAACAATCCCAGCCCTCATGAACTGTGCGTTCTGGTGCTTGGAAACAGAACCCTAAACGAATAAACCTATTACTTTGTCAGTCAAACCCAACACAAAAATTTGCACGACGCTGGAAGCATCAACAGGTGAATTATTCATCTGACACACCAGGTTTATTTAGCTGAGCTCAGAAAAGTTGCCATTAGAATTTGGAGGACCCAGATACCAGCATCAAAAGACAAAATTCAGCACTTGGCAGCATCAAGAAAACTGATAAATATCCGATATTAATGAGGAGAAGTCCACGAATCTTGATGGCAGCCCCTTAGAAGCTAGTAGCCAGCACTGGGCTTTCTGCACATCCTTTCAATACTCAAAGGAGGAGGGGAAGGTTCTTGTGAAGATGTGCAAGCCATAATTAGTGCACATTTCAAGGTGGCTTTTTCCACTTTGAAACTGGAAACGAAATTGACAAGATCGCTCTATGAGATGATCAATGTCTTTGTGGGCAGGCGCCGCAGAGTGTTAAAGTTTATTCATGCGATCACACCTTTGTTTATTCATTGGTTTGTTCAGAAAGTATTCCCTGTGTATCTACTACATTCCAGGCCCTAGACTCAGTCTTGGTGATACAAAGATGAATCAGACACAGCCCTGGCCTTTGAAAAGCTCTTAACCCACAAAATACATTTAAAAAGTAAAAGAACATTATGCTGAATGAAATAAGCCAGTCAGAGAATGACAAATACCACATGATTTCACTCACATGTGGATTCTAATGAACAAACTGAACTAACAAGGAATGTGGGGAGAGACTCATAGATGGAGAGCAGGACAACAGCTGAGGGGGTGGGAGGAGGTTAGGGGGTGGAGGGATTGGGCAAAAAGGAAAAAGGACTAGTGGACATGAACAACAGCGTGGGGATTGCTGGGGGGGCGGTTATAAGGGGACAAATGATAACGGAAAAAACACAATAAAGAAAAAAGTAATTAAGGTCCTGTGTAATGGGAACTCTAATAAAGGTTTGAACAAAATGCTATCACAGCCCAGTGGAGAAAGCCACAAAGCGGTCATTAGAGTTCAATGGGCTGTAGATGAAAATAACCAGACAATTGGGTCTAAGTTCACTTTTCAGAGGCCATCCAATCTCCAATCCATCAGCCAATCCTGTGGATGTCACCTGCTGCCCTTGTCCACCTCCACATCCACCACTGTGTCTTGCCATGAGTGCTACAACAGACTGACAATTAGAATTCCTGCCTTGCTTTGCATTCTGTCCTCCACCACAGCTGGAATGACTTTCCAGAAATACAAATCAGATCTTACTGCATCTTTTCAAACCCTCCAACAACTTCCCACTGCCATTAGAGTAGAATCTAAACCTCGTCAAGCCGACAACCCCCTAATTCTGCCTTGCTCTGCACTCATCCCTCTCCATCACCCACCCTGGGGTCTGGACAAACTACATGCTCCTTTGCTGTCTTGTACCTCCAGGTCTCCAGACATGTTGTCCTCAACTCTCACATTAATCTTTTCACCCACCTCTGCTTTTGCTAACTCCATCTCCTCCTACGGGCTCAGCCTGAATCACCCTTAGCATCCCAGACTTCCCTATCAACTATCAGCCATGCTTCACAGTCACTGTTGCCCAGTCTCAAGACCCCTCTCTCATGCTCTTTGCTACTCATTTCAATAATTAACCTTTCCCTTCCTTACTACTCACTGACACAGTCTGAAACCATGTACCAGGTTGGCCAAAAAGTCCATTCAGTTTTTTCCATAAAATAAAAGACATATTTTTCATTTTCACCAATAACTTCATTGCTTTGGATATTCTGAGTATGTCTGCTATCTCCTGCCACTGGCTTCTAGTGGGTAGAGGCCAGGGGTGCTAATCAACATCTTCCAATGCAAAACACAGCCCCACAACAAAGAATTATTTGGACAAAATGTCAATAGTACCAAGAAACTTCACAAACCACTTTTGACATGCTCGATCGATCACAACACCTTCTCCATACACTGCACGAATCCTTTTTTTTGTATTTCACTTGTTCACTTTCTTGAAATAATAAATCATAACATGCCAAAAATGTTACCTATCTTCTTCCATCTTCAATATTAAAATGGCTGCACAAAAATTCACAAATTTTATAAGTTTTTTTTTAAAAATGCACACTGATATGACAGCTGTCACAATACAACCTAAGAAAATTGTTTCGAATGAAGTTAAAGACAACTAAGCACTACTAGAACCATCATACAGAAAAAAACTAAACAATCTTCTTGGCCAACCCAATATTATAGGACTTAATTATGTCTAATTTAGCACTTACTATATTCACACCGAACATTTATTAAAATCCTATTTTATGTCCTGGCTGGTGTGGCTCAGTGGACTGAGCACTGGCCTGTGAACCAAAGGGTCACTGGTTCAATTCCCAGTCAGGGCACATGCCCAGGTGCTGGGCCAGGTCCCCAGTAGTGGGTGTGTGAAAGGCAACCACACAGTGATGTTTCCCTCCCCTTATTCCTCCCTTCCCCTCTGTCTAAAAATAAAAATCTTTAAAAAAATCCTTTTTTATGCAAAATCCTAACTTAGACCGTTTTGCTCACGTTCTCCTAGTTATTCTTTTTTTTTTTTTAAGATTTTTTTTAAGTACTTTTTTTTTATTTTAGATTTTATTTATTTATCTTTAGAGGGGAAGGGAAGGAGAGAGGAAGAGAAACATTAATGTGCGGTTGCCTCTTGTATGTCCCCTGCCGGGAACTGGCCTGGCAACCCAGGCATGTGCCCTGACTGGGAATCGAACCGCAATCCTTCGGTTCGCAGGCCCGCGCTCAATCCAGCCAGGGCTCTCCTGGTTATTATTAAAAGAGAGATTACTGAGATGAGTATTGGCACACTGGCTTTACAAAGAGGAAATGCACAACAATGAAGATCACTGATGAAGTTCACCAGTAGTGGCAAAGCCAGGATCGCTAACCCGGGTGCCCCAAGTCTAAGTCAAATCCTTCCCCTGTTCCTCTGCTATTTTTTCCCCACTTATTTTGAGAATTCTTGTTCATGCAGACAAGCTTCACCAAGAATCAGAAGATACAGCAGGCACCACTCCAGTCACAGTAGCAAGGATACAATAAAAATGTACTGAGCTCAAGTCTTCCTAGTTCTGTCTAAATAATAGGCAGCTTGGAAATACGAGTTACTGTGTTTTTCCCTAGCCATGTGACTCAGTTGGTTGTAGCATCATCCCAGACACCAAAGGGTTATAGGTTCAAACCTTGGTCAGGTCATATACCCAGGTTGCAGGTTCAGGTACCAGTCAGGCATGCAAGAGAATGCAAGAGAGATCAATGTTTCTCTCTCCCCTCATTCTTCTGTCTGTAATATCAATTTTAAAAAAATATCCTTGGGTGAGGATTTTTTTTAAAGAGTTATTATGTTTTAAAAAACAAAAAAAGTTTAAATCTACTAAATTTCCATTTCCATTTATTGCCTTAAAACTCTCTGAAAAATGAGCAGAGACATTTTTTCCTTTCCTTTTTTTTTTTTTTTTTTTTGGTTACATAAAATGCTAAGTACTGTACATAACATAATATGTGCATTATATCTTTCAGGGAGACACTCTAAAGTCCTGACATACAGTGAGCCAGAAGATGTCTCAGTGTGACTTAAGATGAAAGTCCCTCACTGGCAAATCACCTAAGGCCATCCTCACAGGCTTGGCCTCTGGGTACCACCCAGCATCTCTCACAGATTCACCTACAAGCAGAGCAGAAAAGATTCACCTGGGAAAATGCCAGGCATTGGAGTTCACAACCTTCAGAGGGAAGTCACGGCCAAGAATCAAATGCAATGTGTCTGCGAGGATTTGGGGAAAGGCACTGAGCAAGGCCAGAGAAGCTTATCTTCACGATTTCAATGAGGACTTATCTCCTCAGGACCCACCATAGCCAAGCCTGAGAACCCATTAAGACACCAATTTTTTTTTTTAATCAGTATTTTTTAATTGTTGATATTGTACAGTTTTCTGTCTTTTACCCCACCCCAGCCCACCACCCCAGCCCTCCCCACCTTCCTCCCATTTCCACCCCCCATAGTTTTTGTCCATGAGTCCTTTATACTTGTTGCTCTCAACCGTTCCCTTTTCCCCTGAAATTCCCTCCCCTCCCCCTCTGGTCACTGTCAGACTGTTCTCAATTTCAGAGTCTTTGGTTATATTATGCTTGTTTGTTTGTTTTGTTGATTAGATTCCTGTTAAAGGTGAGATCATATGGTATTTGTCTTTCACTGCCTGGTTTATTTCGCTTAGCATGATGCTCTCAAGTTCCATCCATGCTGTGGCAAAGGGTAGGAGCTCCTTCTTTCTTTCTGCTGCATAGAATTCCATTGTGTAAATGTACCACAGTTTTTTGACCCATTCATTAACTGATGGGCACCTAGGTTGCTTCCAGCACTTGGCTATTGTAAATTGTGCTGCTATGAACATAGGGGTGCATAGGTTCTTTTGGATTGGTGTTTCAGGGTTCTTAGGATATAATCCAAGCAGTGGAATTGCTGGGTCAAAAGGTATGTCCATTTTTAGTTTTCTTAGAAAATTCCATACTGTTTTCCATAGTGGTTGTACCAGTCTGCAATCCCACCAACAGTGCACTAGGGTCCCCTTTTCTCCACAACCTCTCCAACACTTGCTGTTTGTTGCTTTGTTTATGAAGGCCATTCTAACTGGTGTCAAGTGGTATCTCATTGTAGTTTTAATTTGCATCTCTCTGATAGCTAGAGATATTGAGCATCTTTTCATGTGTCTCTGGATCCTCTGTATGTCCTCCTTGGAGAAGTGTCTGTTCAAATCCTTTGCCCATTTTTTAATTGGGTTGCTTGTCTCTTAGAGTAGAGTCTTATAAGTTCTTTATATATTTTGGAGATTAATCCCTTGTCTAAGGTATCATTGTCAAATATGTTTTCCCATACAGTTGGTTCTCTTTTTATTTTAATACTGTTTTCTTTAGCTGTGCAGAAACTCTTTATTTTGATGAGATCCCATTTGTTTATTCTTTCCTTTATGTCCCTTGCTCTAGGGGACATATCAGTAAAAATATTGCTGCGTGAAATATCTGAGATTTTCCTGCCTATGTTCTCCTCTAGGACTTTAATGGAAGACACCAATTTTTTAAGCAGTGTTGCCTAACTGGCTCCCTGCCTTCAGTGTCTCCCTAGCCAATGTTGTCTCCAAGTGACCATGACCATGACCTTCCTTACATCCCGATATGATAATGTCCTTCCCACTTCAGACATTCCACAAGATACTCTGAAGCCTACAGCACCAATTGGGTTTGGACCATGGATTTGTGTTGATAATTTGGAGATATATACAGTACCTCCTATATGGAAATATTTATCCATTTAATAAAGCATATACATGTACTTTTATACTAACATATCATATATACTATAAAACTTAGACCAAAATGAAAATAAAAGGATGAGAAGAACCTAAATAAGTAAAAGTTCTAATATTTCTTCCACATCCCACCAGACCCAATTTCCAACCAGGTGTGATACCTGCAGCCTGTATGGGTCTGCACTTCAGGATTGAACCAAAACTCCGTAGCCTGTTTACAGTGCTCTTCACTGTCTGACCATCAGCTGTATCTCTGTTTTCATCTCCTACCAAAGTTTTTATGTTCCAGCCACTCGAACCATTTCAATGTGCACTTTCATAGATGATGATCCCTCTACTGAGAACGGCTTTCCCTCACACCTCCTCCCCATTCTTAAGGACTCAGCTCAAACATCACCACCACCATCCCAAGCAGTCCGTATAGACACCCACTGGCAGAATTCACGGCTCCCACCAGTGTACTTCTAAGGCAACATTCGAATCCAAAGATGGGACACATCCACTGTATTTTCATTATTTGATTTCAAGGCCTCTGCTCCTTTAGACTGAGCTTCTCGAGGATAGGAACTACGACTTAATCATCCCTGAAGCCTTGGAACCCAACACAGGACCCAGCCATAGTAGGTGCTCAGTTAATGTTTGCTGAAAGAATGAGACAAGACTCTAGGTCTGACTCTTCTTTCTGCCCTTGGCAGGGCTGCTATGTACAATCTTGCAGACTTTAAACTGCTTAATTCCAGCAGGTGCCATTCACCTAAATTACCACATGTAGCATCACTTCCACAAACTTCCATCATGCCTAGCAGAGGATTCAATGCATTAACAGCGGCTCAATATATATGTCAGTAGATTGACTCGGGCTCTCCAGAGAAACAGAACCAACAGGATACATAGATACTGAGGCAACGGGAGACTCACAGGCATTGGCTGACACTGTGACGGGGGCTGCGCCATCCCGCGGTGTGCCAGCTACAAGCTGGAGAACCAGAAAAGCACATGGTACAGCTCAGTCTGATACCAAAAGCCCAAGAACTGAGTGGCTGCTGGTTTAAGTCCCAGAGTCTGAGGCCACAGAACCAGAAACTCCAATGTCCCAGGGCAGAAAAAGATAGACATCCTGAGTCAAGAAAAGAAAAACTTCACCCTGCCTTTGCTTCTTTGTTCTATTGAGACCCTCAGCAGGTTAGATGGTACCCACCCGCACTGGTGAGGGTGGCTCTCTTTGCTCAGTCTACTGAATCGAATGTTAATCTTTTGTAGAAACACACTCAGAAATAACGTTCTAACTCTTACTAATATCCCTTAGTAAGAGTCAAGTTGACACATAAGAGTTCCCATCACAGATAAATACACATCCAGTGTGTGTGTGTGTGTGTGTGTGTGTGTGTGTGTGTGTGTGTATCTCGGCCCTTCAAATAGCTCAAGACCAAGTTCTAGTCCAAGTCCAAGCACTGCAAATGATGATAATAATGACAATATGTACGGTTATTATAATGATGGATAATTACATAATGCACAATTATATTATAATTATAATAAATAATGTTACAGTATAAGGGTATGCAGCTTTAGCCTTGATAAAATGTCTTCACATTCAGTATCTCATTTAACCTTTACAGCTAACTGGTACTATTTAAGCTTTATTTAAAAGTCCTATCTGGACCATGAGAAAATCAAGACACAGAAGAATCGAGTGACTTGCCAAGATCACCGGCTGGTAAGTGGTGGAGTCGGGATCAATCAGTATCTTCTTATCCTCGGTTCAGTGTTCTTTCCCTACATCACTGCCTTGGGAGTTGTCAAGAAAAAGGAAATGAGGTGGGCAAAATGCTAGAAAACAGGAATTCTGAGGGTAGCTGACTACCAAGGAAACCATCCAGGCAGGGACAATCAGCTTAGTCCCTCTGCCTAAGAGTTCTCTCTTCCACACTCACACGGCTTTGATTTTTCATTTTCTGTCACTATCCCACTTCAAATTTGAGTTTGAGGATTTTCTTAATTAACAAGCATCCTCTTTTAAGAATACATTTACCTCTGGAAATGTTATGTGGATATCAATCATTTACAAATATGTGTAAGCTTGTTCCACGAATTGCTTTCCCTCTAGCATAAGATTCGGAACTGCAGCAGTAACAGGCTGTGGGTTTTGTCTGGAAGAAGAGACGGGGTCACCTAGGAACATGGGGTTCCACTGGGGATAGAACAAATCCAGATGAGACGATACAGTGGGAGCCACAGGGAACCTTGAAGACAATGCAGACAAGGCAGTGGGAGCAAGGTAGTTCAGTGAATCCTCCCCAGTTCCCAAATGAGCGCGTTTTGATACAATCAACTAAAGCCAGAAGATCATTTGGTAAGACTCAGAAAATAAAAATTAAAGAGCGTAAAATTCACAGGGGAGATTTTTTTCACTCATTCACTATGTTAAGACTGAAAACTATTCCTCAAAACAGATTCTTTTTCCTCCTGGCACAGAGCATGACTACATTTACCAGGCTCTCTTGCAATTAGGTATGGACAGAGGCAAAGTTCTGACTAGTGAATGTGGCCAGCCCTGGCCCGTGAAAACCTTCCATACATCACCTTCTGTTCCCTTTCCATGGCAACCTTGGAAGCCACATATTGCACATGGCAGGGCAAAGAGAGGAGGAGCCTGCGTCCCCACATCACTGCTTTGAGGAAAGCCACCTGCCAAATAGGGACATTAAACAGGAACATCAAACAGGAACATCCGTTTGAAAGGTCATATGAATGGGAGGGGGTGGGAAGAGGAAACAGGTTTCTACTGTGTTAAGCCCCAAGGAATATTTTTTTCTCTATTAAGCAACTGACCAAAACAAATTTTTTTAATTTTTTACTGAGATATTATTGAGTTACAGCATTATAATAGTTTCGGGTTTGCAGCATGATTCAATATTTGTACACACTAAGAAATGATCATCACAATAAGTGTAGTTAACATCCATCACCATAGTTACACAATTTTTTTCTTGTGATGAGAACTTTAAGATCTACTCTCTCAGCAACTTCAAAATATGCAATACAGTATTAGTAACTAAAGTCCCAATGCTCCACATTATATATCTACGACTTATTTGTTTTATAGCTGGAAATTTATACATTTTGACCCTCTTCACCCATTGTACCCACTCCCCACTCTCCCTCTGGCAACCACCAATCCGTTCTCCTTATCTTATGAGTTTGGTTTGGTTTGGCTTTTTAGATTCTACATATTAGCAAAATAATTCTTAGTGTTGCAAATGGCAAGAGTTCATTCTTTTTATGGCTGAGTAGTATTACATTATACATCCTTATACCACATCTTCTTTATCCATCATTTCCACATCTTGGCTATTGCACCAATAAATAATGTTGCAATGAACACAGGGATGAATATATGTTTTCTCTTAGTGCTTTCATTTTCTTTGGATAAATAGCCAGAAGTAGAATTGCCAGGTCTTGTGGTAGTTCTGTTTTTAATTTTTTGAGAAACTCCTCTACTGTTTGCCTTAATGGCTGCCCCAATTTCTAGTCCCACCAGTAATGTGTAAGTGTTCCCTCCGCTCCACATTCTTACCAATGTGTGTCCTTTTGGTGACAGCCAAACTAACAAGTGGAAGGTGATGCTTCATTGTGGTTCTGATTTGCACTTTCCCTGATGATTAGTGATGTTGAGCATCTTTTCATGTGCCTTTTGGCCATCTGTATGTCCTCTTCAGAAAAATGTATATTCACATATTCTGGCCATTTTTTAATTGGACTGCTTGTTTTCTTGCTATCGGGTGACCAAAGCAATTTTTAAAAATGATTCTCTTCTTGTCAAAAGTAAGAGAACTACAATTTCTCTCCTGTCACTTGGTGAAGAAAGTTAATCTGTAGCAAATAACAGTGCAGTTTACAAAGAATAATGTGAGCAGGCAGTATTTCAGCATTCCATGGACTGGGTACACGCTTTTGCAAAGTAGCCTTGGGAATAGAAAAGAGGCAGGGAAAAGCCGGGCCCAAGAAGAAAGCTCATCTGTACCCGCTGCTGGGGGCAAGGTGGCATGGGGGTTATTACAGACAAAGTGAAGGCTAGAGACTCTGTCTTGGGAAGCTGGGGCATTGAGGGTGGGTAGAAAGTTGACAGATACCTAGGTACCAGAAGATCTCTCCCATCATCTTTCAGTCTAAAGAAAGTTTTTTAATAAAGAAGACCATGAGGTATTCTTCTCTTAAACATTCTGAATCCCTGGACATACATGGGAGCAGAAGTTCACAGTTAAGGCTTTATACCATCATGCATAATCAAGAGGCTTTTGAGCCCTGTGCTGTCCAAAGCAGGACTTCGGAAGACTAATGCCCAGATTTGAGCACAAACCAGGCTACGGGGAGCAGGAGTTTCAGGCCATTTTGTAAAAATGCAATACAAATAGAGTTGCCTGATTAATCCTTGGATAATTACAAGTGTAATTATGCATCCTAGACATTTTTCCACACATTCTCTCTTTTTTTGAAGTGATTTTTTTCAGATAATTTATTTTACTTTATTTTATTTTTATCAGTATTTTTTTCATTGTTGATCTTGTACCGTTTTCTGTCTTTTACTCGCCCCCCCCCAGCCCACCGCCCAGCCCTCCCCACCTCCCTCCCATGTCCACCCCCCATGGTTTCCACACATTCTCTTAATCAGGAGTTTACAGTCTGGTTTCTATGGAAGTGCACACATGCCAGCTTTGCATCCAATGAACTCTCCCCCTGAGCTATTCTGAATCTGCTTTCTCTTTGAACTCTGACCTCTCTGCCACTTTCCCAGCCTCTTCACACTCGAAGTGTCAGGCCCTTTGTCATCACCTCCTGTCACATAAAAGACCTTATAAATCACCTGGCTAATCAGTTGCTGTGTCTCAGACATTTCAGTAGCTTTGCTCCATAAAATTATTAAATTCATACCACTGCAGGTGATTTTGTTCCACAATATGGTTCCTTCAATACAGCTTTACTCATGTTTTTCCCTGAGTACAGTTCCACACATGCTTTTTTCCAAGGGGGAAATGCCTTCATCCTTATCACTGCCAACAATATGCTCCTGGCAGCACTGATAAAACCTGGTCCTTCCATGGGAGAACAATTTCATCTGAGAAAAATTCCTCCTGCTCCCCGCCAGTTCTCCCAAACGATGGCGACGTGGGAATCTCCCTTTCTCACCGGGCTGGCTTCGAAGAGTACCCACTCTTCCAATTCCAAGAAAGATCCCCATGAACATTAATAAGTTGATGATCATATGATCACAACTATTGTGATCCACTATACGTTTAGTGAATATCACACAGTGTGCTCGTGTTTGACAAGCTTCGTCTCATTATCATCGTAACTGGGAAATCCAATTTCCCATGTCAGGACTGGCCATGACGAAGTACTAATTTACAACTCGTGGTCTGCCAAAAATCCGCCGGCTGGCGACAGGATCCATGCAAGCTGCAGTTTCTCCAGTAACTTCTCAATCCTTGCTCTATAAAAAACCGCTTTTGGTCACGAGCACTGAGCTAAGGGTGTTTTTCTGAAACTACGAGGATTAACTAATTCAGGCAGGCACACCTGTCGGCAGAGGCTAAGTTATGCAAAGGTAACAAAGAGTCACTCTCCAAAATTTAAGCAGCTTACACAATTTTTCACTCAGGCCACATGTCTATCACGTGTCAGCTGTCACACTGCTCCATGTCATCTTCATTCTGGGACCCCAGCCCTGCTCTTAACAGAGCCGGTTTTGTGTTAGAGGGAAGAGAGAATGAGGCGGAACCCTCTAATAGCTTTTCGAGCTTCTGCTCTGAAACGGGACGTTTCATGGCCACTCAGACTTCATTGGATCGGGAGGAAAAAGACAACACTGGAAGAGAGCAGGATGGTGGGGGGAGGGGGCAGGGCATAAAGTGCTAGAGTAGAAATGAGTTGCATATTATCTTTACTTCACTTCTCCTCATCTGAGTGTCCACACTCGTAAAATGGCATTAATACGGCCAGTGTCACCACTTCCATCACGGGCTTACTATAAGGCTCAAAGAGGACACTATATATAAAAGGAGTTTGAAAACTTTAAAGTACTTTGTAAGTAGAAGGTATTTTAATGCTAATTGTAGTACTTTCCATGCCTGGCAGATTGCATGATATATGATATCACATTGTTCTTTATTTTTCTAAATAACTTACTTCAGAAAGAAAGAGTTTATGTGACTATTTATGTAGACTCCACATTCAAAAAATAACAGCGTGAGTAGATTCCAATGGCTATAACCTGGCTCAGACACTACCTGTAATGTAAGCAAATGTATTTGAAACTAAATCCAACCCACTGAAAATGCCATCAGAAAGGTAAAAAGCCCCACCATACCAGATTCATAAAACACCAAAATCCAACCAAAGCAGTTTTTTTAATTTTTATTTTAATTGTTGTTCTCATACAATTTTCTGTCTTTTACTCCAATCCCAGCCCACCGCCCAGCCCTCCCCACCTCCCTTCCATTTCCACCCCCCTAGTTTTTGTCCATGTGTTCTTTATACTTGTTCCTGTAAACCCTTCCCCTTTCCCCCTCTGGTCACTGTCAGCCTGTTCTCAATTTCAGTGTCTTTGGTTATACTATGCTTGTTCGTTTGTTTTGTTGATTAGGTTCCTGTTAAAAGTGAGATCATATGGTATTTGTCTTTCACTGCCTGGCTTATTTCACTTAGCATGATATTGCTAGCTATCAGAGAGATGCAAATTAAAACCACAATGAGATACCACTTCACACCAGTCAGAATGGCCATCATAAACAAAGCAACAAACAGCAAGTGTTGGAGAGGCTGTGCCTAGTGCACTGTTGGTGGGATTGCAGACTGGTACAACCACTATGGAAAGCGGTATGGAATTTTCTAAGAAAACTAAAAATGGATCTACCTTTTGACCCAGCAATTCCACTGCTTGGATTATATCCTAAGAACCCTGAAACACCAATCCAAAAGAACCTATGCACCCCTATGTTCATAGCAGCACAATTTACAATAGCCAAGTGCTGGAAGCAACCTAGATGCCCATCAGTTAATGAATGGATCAAAAAACTGTGGTACATTTACACAATGGAATTCTATGCAGCAGAAAGAAAGGAGGAGCTCCTTCCCTTTGCAACAGCATGGATGGAACCAAAGCAGTTTTTAGAATGGTGGATGTTCCTGATTTAATTGAACCAGTCAAAACAAAATGACCTCCTGTGAGTTGTAAGAGTTGACAAAAGGTCTTATTATCTTCTATTGATTGGCTAGGAGTTCCGATACCTTCTCTGTGGCAGTTTCCACAGCAATTTCTGCAGAGCAAGAGTCCTTGATGCACTGGACCTCTGCTACTACCCCAGGAAGAATTTGAAAGCCTTTTATGCTTCCTTTTCCACTGAGAACCTGAATAGGTTTTTCAGGAAAGCCTGGACAATGAGTATAATTTTTTTTTTAATTTGAAAGCCAGTCTCATTCATCATGGCTTGTACAATGTGGATCATTTTTGCTCCATTTACTCAGAGTAAAAAAATAACTTGCCTGAAGCCGTTCATAAGTATCTACTTCCCTCTAGGCTGTGGGGAAACAATGAAGTCAGATCTCTGAATCTCTGGTACCCAGGTGGGTCCCTAGTGACCTCCAATTGTGTCTATCAGATCATCCCAGAGGTCATTTCTGTGACCAGAGCTGGGGAAATGACCATAAGCTAAATTTAGTTATAAAAGAATGGAGTAGATGGTAGCTTTTCGCCCGCCCCAAGCCACTTCTATACACTTCCTGTTGCCACAATCCTAATTGGGTGAGATCAAGGACAAAGATCATTTGATCTTGGGGAAGGGAGAATCCTCTCCAGGCTCCAGAGGTTGAACACAATTAGCCCAAACCAGGGGCAGTCATCTCACTCAGCTTTCTCAAACATTGGTCTAGGGGTGGGGAGGATACAACCCAGGTGTGAAAAATAGGAATGGGGGGGGGGCAAGGGTGATCATGGGAGACCTTCTTTAAACATGAAAAGACAGAACTTTATACAGAGAAGGTTTTAAACCCAACTCTTCCTTCCTTCCTTGCTTGTGACACTGGTATAAGAACAACATGCTTGGGGCTATGATAGCCATCATACAATATATAAAAATAAGCTGAAAGTCCAACATGCTGAGCATAGCAGAACAGAAAGAGAGAGGGCATTTTCTCTAAATGCTGATATTCACTGGCAGAATTAGGATTGAATTTATTTTGAGATTCTCAGTGCCTCCCACTCAGATGCCCCATATCTGACCCCTGCTTTCCTCCCTGAGTTCCATTCTTATAACCATAAATGAGCTCTAATGCTTAGTCATTCCTTCTTAGGGGCTTCCTTCTCTTCATGAGCAAGCCTTCTGGAACTTGTACAAGGTCTCCATGATAACACAGAAATGACTGAAGCCTGAGCACATCACCATGACCCAAGGTGGCACCACTGAGCACAGTGGCCCAAGGCCAAGCATATATGCTAACCTGAGAATAGGTATGTCCAAAGAAAACAGTAATTAAAACCTAAAATTGCTCAACACAATGAACAAAATAAGGCCTCACACTCAAAGGGCAGGTTTAATATCACCAAAGGCTCCCCATGGAGTTGATTCTATGTAATAAATAAATGTGTCAATGAGCATAGAATCAGAGTCCCAAAAAGCACTTGCACCAGAAATTTTCTCCCAGATTCTGCCAGCTCTCAGTAGCTAATGGGAGTCAGGGATGATGGATGTACTGGTTCCAAGTGGGCAGCTGAGGGTTGACCAGTGGCAGAATTGGATCAAGTTTAGTTCAAGGTTCCTTCTATCATTTTTACCATTGCTCACAGTCTATCCCCACTTATAATAGAAGAAAGTAAATTTTTTCAACCATTACCTAACTTGTAGAATTTTTCATGGTGAATGGAGGAGAATGTTCACATTTTTTAATCTTTAAAAGAACATTAATTTTCTGACAAAACTGAAAACAGCATAAAAATATTACTGTGAAATACTGAAATTAACAGTCCTCCAAAATTGACAATAAGTAATATGGTATTAAAGGGTAGATAAAAGGTTCATAACCAAAGGGACACCTTCATCCTCCCAAGTGCCATGTCTCCCTAATCAAGTTGAAATCTATAAAGGTAAGAAAAAAGAAGTGCAAAGGACAGGGGAGAAAATTTATTAGTTAAACTACATTGTTAATGAGAAACAAAGCAGCAATGAAGAAAGTCTTTCAGAAGAATCGACAAGCCAAGGCTATCTACCAGATACTGAGCCCTCGTGATGATTAAACACATTTCCTACCAACTGAAGAGGTCTTTAGTCAAAGCCAAAAAGTTAAGCAGTGGTCAGTCATACACAACGGCAGAATGGAAAGGGACTTCCATTACAGTCATCAGTTGTCTTTACCCTGAGACTGCCTGACCCACTCAAGAACCAAACCATGTGAAAGACAGTGACCAAGATTTTGCAGCATTCATTCCATTCAAAACAACTACCTACCTAATTAACGGATCACCAAGATTCAATACATTGTTCGTGAGGATGACGGGAATGATTGCGGCCAACTGGGACAGAGAAACAACATGGCCATCATTTTCCCTCTTAGCCATCATTATAACCTCTCTAAACAGATGGGAGGGAGCCAGTGAGCACCGGAGAATGAATGGTCTCAGACATGAGGGCACTAAATACGTAGACTGGGGTCACAGCCCACCGCTGCTCCGCGGGCATGTTGAAGTAGCGGGCCTGGACAACGCTCTGCACTAGCAGAGCTGAATGAGGCCCGAGCTTGGAAACAGGGTTCATGTAAGACGCAGGAGTTCCGCTGCCTAGAGAGAAAATTGGGGTCACTGATGCCTGAGGCCACTAACCCACCACAACGGCATTAGTCCATGTGCCCAAGGTATGAGTCCATCTATCACTATGACTTTTAGTAGAGTTTGGGAATTAGGAACCCATGAATCAGTCACTAAGACCACAACTGAAGAAAAGATGCTGAGCTTGGAAAGTAAAGACGATGGCAGTTGGGTATAAACTAGTATAAAAGCATCATTCACAAAAAAAGGATCTACCCCTACCATTTATTTGAACTTGGAGATGACAATATGCTCAAATAAGACAAAAGAAAATCATGTGTTTGTGGTTTTGCCAATGATCATTAAATACAGTCATAGCAGAACATGGGATCTGATAAGGCCCAACTGCCTTCGTTGCTTTGCTGTGTTTCATAACTTCCTTCAAAGGCCTTGCTTTCACACGCTCCTAAGCAGCGAGGACAAACCAGAAGAACAGACACCCTAGGTAACTGATAGAATTTATTATAGGATCTCATAGGACCAGAGCCAAGTGATGGCTTTCCATCTTCAACCACTTCTACCAGCGATATATTTCCCACAAGTGACTTCATTAAATAGCTTACTTACCTTCACAGTAGGCGGAGTCTCCCTGGACAGAGATGTAACCATTCTTGCACTCACACGTAGCTTTTGTATTCCAGTTTTTGCACTCTGAGTTTTCACCACATTTGGGTCCTTCTGCACAAAAGTTATGACCTAGAAGAAGTGCATATATTTTACGTCATAAAAGAAAAGAATGAAAGACTGCCAAGTAATACAGAAAACATGAAACATTTCTATTACATGTCACCATGCATGAAAACATACCTTGCGATGGGAAAGGGTGAGCTGGCAAGGGGATGAGAGTAGGAATAGGAAACTTGGGACCATCCCATGCTTGAGATTTCCCCCCCCGATATTCAAACTCGGTAAAATTGTTCCTTCCTAAAAGTTTTCATCCATACTGATCTTGAGCTCTCCTCCTACTACCTACTTACCTGACTAGTCTTTTTATAATTGTTCTATTGCAACATTTATGATGCATAGAAAATACATAAAATGAATATATATAAACATATAAAAGAAAATTAATATAACTGGAATGTTATCACCTCTTGATTACACCTCCCAAGGAATCCCATCCCAGCCATCAGAGATAACTAATCTGAATTTTCTATTAATCACTCCCTTACATATTTCTTATAGTTTCACCATGTGCATGTGCTTATTTCTAAATAATAAAGCATTTAGTTTGTCCATTTTGAACTTCACAGGACTGAAATCATACTGTACATATCTCCTATAATGCATTTTTTTCTACTCACCCATGTTAATGCCTGTAGCTATAATTCATTCATCAATGCAGTATAATATTCCATAGCATGGATTTTCCACAATTTATTCTATCCATTATACTATAAATGGACATTGGAGTTATTTGCCTTGAGGCATGAGACTTAAGCCTAAATTCAGGTGCTGTGCTTTCAAAACTACAGGCATTTCTCTTCTATACCCCCTATCTAGAATTAACACTGACTGGAAAGTCTCCTTTTGCAGAATGAATTTTTCATACCCATCCACTAAGGATTCATCCTTCAAGGTTCTTGATTTATGCATCTCACAATAGCCCCAGGCTTTGTCTGCTGTCTACTGCACAGTGTCCATTAGCAGCCAGATTCAACCAGCAGGGATTACAAGCTGCCTTCAGGGCAAATGCCAACTCCAGTGTGTTGCTTATCTCAATGGAATTGCTCTTTTTCAATATATCTGGTCTCCGATTTTTCCCCTTACTCTATTACCAGCTAAACATATTCTCAAAAAAAGTATGTATTATGCAGCATTTACAGGTGAACTAGGAGGAACAGGTTATATCTACCACAAAAGCTGTGAAATTCAAATATGATAAGGTATATAAAACTGCTTTATCTTTAAACCAGTACATTTTAGTGAACAATAATTTTGCTGCTATGTTACACACAGGGTGAGCAAAAGTAGGTTTACAGCTGTGATTTCATAAAACACAGAGTTCATTCTTGTATTATTTATTAATTATTGTATTATTTTCCATACAAACAACTGTAAGCCTACTTTTGTCCTACCCTGTATTGTGGTCTCATAGAAAACAATAGATCTTGGAGTCAGGAGATCTAATTTCTAATTCAGGGTCTGCAGCTAACAAACAATAAACCACCTTGCCTATAATAGGTGTGTATACTCGGGCTGGATGGCATCCGTGATGTTCAAAGAATTCCTCAGAATCTGGGGCACAGGTGAGCTGACAGGTAGGGCTCAAGTCCCCATCCCTGATTCAAACAGAATAGTTCTGCTTTGATGTCTGACAGATTGATCACTTGAGCCCGTTTCTGGCTTCCAAAAATACAAAAATCACTGAACTATACAAATTTCCAGTTTAATTCCTTTCAGTGATGACATTCTAGAACTATTTTCTTTGAAATAGAATTTCAAATCAACAATGTTTAGACTGTACTTGTTCTCAAAGATGATAGTAACTGCTATTAAATAATAAAAATAAAATTCAGACACCTATGTCTGGCATTATATTAGATGCTTTAAATGGGAATCATAATGTTATATACCTTCATACGTATAGAGAGAGTTAAGTGAGCTAATCCATGTAAAGCACTTCAAACAATTCTCAATACATACTAAGAGGTCAATGTTTGTTAGTAACCATAATGAGAGTAATTATGACTGTGATGATCCTGACAATAATGACTAAAGTTCAAAAATAACTTGAAAACACCAGTTTCCTCAACTTCAAGATAAGAAAGGAAGAACTCAAACTCACTACCATCTAGCTAAAAAGTGGAGATGCTGGGACTCGAAAGTCTCATGTACTTGTCCCTATGTCATACCTTTAGTCAGACAGAAAAACCTAGAAATAAAAGGAGAAAGACAGAGCTACTCTCGGGACATTAGAAAATGAATCCAAAGGCTTAGGTGAGCGTAGTACCACGTTCAGTCACACTACCTGTGACCTATGAACTGCTGATTGCTCCAGTCAGAATTAATGCAAGAATTTGGCTTGTTGGAAATCTAAAACCTCCATCCAACAAGAGTACTTTCACAAGGGCTTGGAAGGCTTATAATAACCATTACAATGAAAAGCACTTGATGTTTTTGCTACCAAAGTGCAATTTTTATAGGTCATAGTTCTCTTTGCCAGAGGAAGTGCATGGACTTCCCTCCCCATGTCAGAATTGAACAATAATTAAGTTGCCACATGTTCTTTCATTATGAAGCTTGACTCAATGCCATCTGTGCATCCATAATCATATGTAGTCTTCGTGTCTTTTCTCTTTCTTTCCAGGAAACTCTAACTGTCCTTTGCCTTACACGTTCATTTGATGGGTGGAACAAGGCCCCTCCAACACTCTCAATTCCCCAATGCACGTCTCCCTGTCAAGAATGTGGCATGTCAATTCATAGAGCAAAGAGTTCGGTATATTTGCATTTCAAGATACAGTCAAAGGCCATGGGACGAACCAACCTCAATGTCAAATCCACTGTGGTTGGGCCTATTATCCCAAAACACCTGTGTTTTTCAAATTAATCTAGGCCTTCATTCAAGCGATGTTTATTCAATGCCTACTTGCCTTTCTCACAAGTGATTAATTATTCACTCAATATGTATGGGGCACCCACTCTGTGAACTGAAACACCATGCAAACTTTGGGGGGCAAAGCAAAGATGTTTGAGACATTTTCAGCCCACAAGGAACTTACAAACTGTAGGAGGAGATAAGCCAAAAACAAGGGTAGCATAAATATAAGGCAACCTATGTTGAGATGTGAGCAGTACCAATTATATAGTGTTTCAGAGAAGAAATTTCTAAATGATGCAAAACTTGAACTTGGGTTCATCTGACACAAAACCTTGAAAAGGAGCAAGGCACAAATCCTAGTGGGAAAAATAGGACTCCAACCCTTGAGAAAGAAGGGTAAGCTTGAAAAACATCAACTAATTTGGCACAGGTGCAATAACAATAAGTAACATTTACTGAGTATATACTGTATGTGAGGCACTCAGCTAAGTTTTTCATACGTTATCCCTTTTAATTCTGTTGACATCCCTATGAAACAGATAGGGCAACTGAAGCCTGGAGAAGTTAGCGCACTTGAGGAAGTTACACAGAGCCAGGACCCAGGTCCACCTGAAGCCACAGATCTTAACCACCATGTTATCCCACTGTGCTCCCAGAGCAACAAATTCCTAAACATCCTACAAACCAAAGGATAAAAGAAGATACCTCTTTGCATGTATACATTCAAATGGACTAAAATTTATGTTTCTTTTCAATCTCAAAATATATTTTCTGCTAGGCAATTCCAAATATTTTTAAATCCTCACCCAAGGACATTTTTATTTGCTTTTTTTAGAGGGAGAGAGGGAAAAAAAGAGGAAACATCAATGCGAGAGAAGCATTGATCAGTTGCCTTCATACACACCCAGACTGGAGATCTGCACCAGGACGGGGGATCTTACACGTCCAGACCAGGGGTCGCAAGTGCCTGTACATGGGAATGAACCCATAACCTAGGTATGTGCCCCGACTGGGAGGGAAGCAAACCCGCAACCTTTCGGTTATGGGACAACATTCCAACCACTGAGCCACACTGGCCAGGACTGATTCCAAATATTCTTAACAAAAATATCCTAACTTTAATTGCCCCAACTTACTTAAAGTCAGGGTTTATGTCTGATTCGTTTCTCTCAACCAAGAGCCTCCCGCACAAGGACAGTTGGATGGACGGCTCATAAATGAATGCAAAAGTGGATGGGCAGAAATAAGGGAGGGTAAATTCATGAGCGCATGAAAAGAAGAATGCATCTCCAATGGTATTTAGTGCCCCCTCTTAACCAACTGGAAGGCAAATGCAACAGGTTAGCCACCATTTTTCTTTCTTGAAATATTTTTATTCAGGTACAATTTACATACCAAACAATTCCCCTTCTGTGAAGACAGAGTTCAAAGATTTTTGGTCAATTTCTCCAGCCGCACAGTCACGGCCACGGTTCAGTACTAGAACTTTCGTCACCATAGCTGGTCACCTTCACTGTTACGACGCCATCTCAGCATCCGAGTCAAGGGCCGTGGCATAAATCCTTGGTCACCGCTATACCTGTCGCAACCCTTCCAAAGGCTTTGTCTTCCTTATCTGAGGTGTCCGAACGGCGCAACACGTAAGACAGAGATCCTCCCTTCCTGGGGTATTTGTCTTCAATTGCTGCCCACAGTGTCTCTCCCAAGTCCTCTAGAAAGCTCTCGGTCGTGTTTCCTTCAGCTGGTTATCAACACAGTCTGATGTATGAGATGCCTCACAATCACCCTCTTCCTTAAATCAATGATTTTTTCCCCCAGAGTTAGAAGCTGTGACCGGATTGTAGTGCACACCCAAATGCCCACACACACACAAATAAATAAACTGCTCAATATTCAAGTTATCTTACTTGACTATTTTTAATACGGGACTCTACAATCTCCAGGATTATTCTCCTATAATTAGAAGCACAGAGTCATGCCTTTTAAATAAGCACTGGCCCAAATGCAGAGAACACCTTAATTTTATAAAGCTATTTACTGACTTTTTCCAACATGTTAGGCTCAGCACTAAGCATATTGCACACATTACCTCATGCAACCCCCATAACAACCCAAAGATTACCATCATCCTCACTTTACAAATGAGGAAAACGTGGCCAAGACTTCAAGTTACTTATCCAAGGTAACACAGCTAGGATGTAGCAGAGTCATGATTTGACTCCAAAGTTCTTGATAAAGCCATAAAGAGAATAATTCTTCAGTGGGAAGCTCTTGGTTGAGAGAAATGAATCAGACATAGACCCTGACTTAGAACAAGATGCTGGCATAAACAACTACTACTGATTACTCTGTGATGATTTTTGTGGGTCTCAAGCCTTTTGTATCCTGTAAAATTGTTTGAATAGGTCCATTTAAGACCCAACTGCAGGTTCTGGCGATCTGTTCTTAGCAGAAATTAAGTCTAGGACAACTCTTGCACCCAAAACTTTCTGGCCTGTAGTTCAGAACATCCACCCATCTCTAGAAAGAATAATAAAGACTCATGGTCCCCTCTAAGAGCACAAGAAATAACATTGACTTCTAGCATGTCTCATTTTACATATGTTTTGTCATTATAGCCAGCTGCCCACTTGACAACTCCAGTTGGATGTCCTCACAGGCATGTCACAGCTCCCCTCACGTCCCAAACCCGCACTCCTGCGGCTCTCCACATACGCCTATGACATCTGCACCCACCCAAACCAGAACACTAGGACCCATCTCTGCCCTCACTCCTCAAATACTGGCGCTTCGAAATTCGGTTCATTTTATTTCATATCTTTTGAATCTATCACTTTCTTCTCCATTCCACAGCAATAACAAAATCCTGCTCTGAATTATTATCATCTCTCAAATGGAAATTGCCTCACTTGTCTTCCTGTTCCCCGTCCTGCCTGTCTCGAATCTGTTTTCCACACAAAGGAACCCCTTTAGACCAAAACCGGATCAGATCACTCTCCCTCTTAAAAATCCTTCAAGGGCTTCCCATTTTACTTAGGAAAAATACAAAATCCTTAACTTTGACTTGAGACAATGAACAAGGCTTCCTCTCTCCCACCATTATCCCCTTTAACCATTATCAGACTTGCTTTTAATTCCTCTAAATAGCCCATCCTCTTCCCTGATTCAGGGTCTTTGCAACCTGTCCCTTCAACTCAGAACATTATTACACATCCCTGCCAGAATAATTTCCACTTAGTCTTCAAGTCCCAGCTTAAATATGACCCATTCGGAAAAGGCTTTTTCTCCCAAGTCTACGTAAAGTCCCACTATTCTTTTTCAATGGGAAATTATCACAATTTCCCATTCTGATGGCTAGCAGTTATCAATTAACTAATTACGTGTTTATTTGTTGAATAAATAACAGAAACTCACCTCTTCAAGGGAAAGGATCATGCAAATTTGTTTACCTTGTATCCAAGAACACTACAGGTACTTAATGTTTGTTGAGTTAATGACTAAATCTGCACAGCCCTCATAACTAAAAATTAAACGTGTTTCAAAGATGAATAAGCCAGCCCTGGCCAGTATGGTTCAGTTGGTTAGAGCATCATCTTGTAAACCAAAAAGTGGCAGATTGGATTCCTGGTCATGGAGCAATTGCAGGCCAGTTGGGACTCATCCGGGAGGCAACCAATCAATGTTTCTGTTTCACATCGATGTTTATCTCCCCCTCTCTCTTTCCCTCCCTTCCCCTCTCTAAAATCAATAAGCATGCCCTCAGGTGAGAACTAAAAAAGATGAATAAACCAAGGCTCATAGATGGTAACAATACACCTACTGCATATTCCCTATGGATACACACTAGGTGATGGGTGAAAGAGAAACATAAACCCAAATACAATTCCAATACTCAATCTCTCTCCATCACCCCACAGGACTGCCCAGCCATGATTTTAATCACCAAGGACCATTCCAAGAATGCTGTCCCTGGCCTGAAGAAGCCAGTACTCCATTGGCCATTCTCATTTTCTAGTCTGTGATACGCCTTGACTTTTTCTAAAGGCACAAATCTTGTTTATTTCTCCAGGACACACTCCATTATTACTTTCTGTTTGAAAACTCAAAGTCGGAAGAAAATTATCTCATCACAGAAGAGAACACCATGCATGGACAAGACCCCCAGGGGCTGAGACCCACTTGGCACTCACACCGGAGTGCTGACAGAGAGCAGATGCTCCGAAGAAGACACAGAATCTGTTGAAGGGACGTTTCAGGTTTTATCTGAACCACCTCCTTAATTTTACTTCCCACCAGAGGCACCATTCATTCATCTAGCAAATATTTATTAAACAGCTACCATGTACCGAAGGCATGGTGCTGGGCAATAGGCATATAACAAAAAGAAACGCTGCGAACAGCGCAAGCACATCCTCATTCACCTTACACTCTAGCGCAGGTGGACTGATGGTGAATATTCGCTAACAAGGAGATATTGTGATGGAAAGGTCCAAGGTGTTCTAGGAACGTATCGTGGAGAAGGGTCCTCATACAAGGTATTCAAAAAAGGTTAAGGATGATGAGGCTGGCTGAACAAAGGGTAGGAGTTCCACACACATGGAGCGGCAAGGGTCCACATCATGCTCAGGAAGTTAATGAAGAAACAAACACTGGGATCACACTTCTCCTCTACCAGGGAGAGTCTAAAATCTGAACTACCTCTAGTGGCCCTGTATCTACAGTTCTGTTGCTAGTGTTAGCAATAACACCTGTAAAACAATATACTGTCTTTAAGTCCATTGGTCTAACATGCATATATTAAACCCAGCCTGTTGTAAGGAAGCCCTTCACACTGCCACTCTCCCAATTCCCCTCTGTACCCTTTATAATTATAGCAAAACCATCCACCCATTCTGGCTTCTACAGCCGATGCTGGACAAGTATCTTTATGATTTATTGTTGTAACTTCTTCCAGAGCAAGGAATGAATGGGCCACTATCTTTGGGTAGGGCTTGGTTTCCTTAAGATAAAGTCTGATTCACATAGAGTGCCATTGCTTGCCCTCAATCTCCCGCCCCTCCTGTATCTCCCAGCAGGTCAGACAGGTCACTTTTGAAATCATGTACCTGAGCAATCTGCAAGTGTACTCCACAATCCCCTACCCTAACTCAAACCCTAGAGATCCAATCCCTTTCACATCACTACTGTTTGCCCAACTTTGAAAGTCATGTAAGAAGCAAAGGTGCCCTGAGTATAGTGTATTCCACAGCATGGAGACAGCTCCACCCGTGGACTGGCTAGGAGGAATAGGGCCCAAAAAGCCTTTGTGAAAAATGGACACCCTTATGTACCCATAACCAACATTCATAGCACAGAAGCATGGGCCCTTGAGGAGTGAGAACATTTAACTCCTATGGACAGGGCATTGAGCCATCAGGACGGGCCCATTAGAGACTGAGCTCTGGACCCTCACAGGTTCTATCTTAGAAAGCAATTTTTATTCCTGCAACAGTCAACACTTACGAGTGTTCCAAGCTCAGCAGCCTGGCCTTCGCATCAGGTCTCCTATCTGGGACATGTGCCTCCTTCTGGAGGCTCCATGGACCCTGGTCCACTGTGGCACTTTCAGGACCACAGGCTTCATGGACCCCCAGAGACTGAAGTCTCCTGCAAAGGCCCTTTGTTTCCAGCTTTACGAGTTTAACGTGCAGCCCTGTCATTCCTGTGTCCACGCAGCCGGGGGCTGCAGGGCTTGATCAGATTCCATCTATCGATATGCAGGGGACCTGACCCGGCTACAAACTACTAGTTCCTCTATTTAGGCACTAAGTTACAGTCTTACTACATGCCTCTTTTCCAGATTCTTTCACCTCAAATACCCTGAAACTCTCTCCCATCGCAAACCATCGTAATTACAAATTCACCTAAAATGATGAGGAAGACTAGGAAAAAACTAATATGACTCCAAGACCCTTTGGGAGGATTTAATTGAAGGGCATAAAATCTCAAATAGTACAAATAATCTCCACTAATGTCAGTCCAGACCAGATGACAAGGCAAGTTGGCATGAATTAAAATTACAAATAAAATCATTGGGAACAGATGTCGGAAAGAACTTTCTTCCCAACACTGAAAGTTCTAAACATGCAGCAAAACTCTCCAACGTCATTGGGGACATTGAAGATATAATTAGAGTCCATTATGAGGAAAATTACACCCCGAGGAGTGTTTCAAGAATTCTGGGATGGGCCAAATGATCAGTGTGTTGTCCCGAAGCAATTCTGACCATACAGGCTCAAGATCGTTGTTTTTTTTTTTCTTCTTTCCCTTTAGCTGTGTACACCGGCAATTCATGAGCAATCATTTTTATGGGAGTTCCACACACGCTTTTATTACTTCTCCCCAGGCAGAAGCAGAGATGCCACTCCAGTACCCACTCCCCGCTGCTCCACCTCATGGCCTCACGCTTAAGTAGACCGGCTCCTGCTATAGACAGCCCTTACCCCAGGGTGATGATGAGGTTAAACAAGTCTCAGGGTGCTCAGGCACACACTGTCCTGGGGCAACCACAACAAACCACAACAAAAAACCACAGCCGTGATTAGGGTTGCTCTGGGAATGCTGCTGGGGACTGAGGCCTTGGGCCCCACCAATAGCAAAGTGGCCTCTCCCTGCCAGTGTCCGTCATCCTGATTCTCTTTGCATGTCCTCCCTCCTAACTGGTCTATAGTTAATTCTTCCCCGGGAACATCCTGGCTGCGCTAATCAGCCCTGACGATGTAAACACCTGTTCGGCTGATTACATTAATTTTTCTCTAAAGGACAAGGGAATTAGTTACAGAGTTTGGCATGACCCAAGGTGTCTGAGACCCTAGTAAAGATATCAGTTCTGTTCATATAGGGAACACCCTAGGTCAGTCATAACTGTTCTTAACTCTAAGGTCCTAGGTTTATATGCAAAAAACAGAAAAAAGTCAGTGTAAACCTATAGTCTTCACCTCTCTTCTTGATTAGTTCATTGGGCGTGGTCACGTGTGAAATCATACATGCAAATGGGTATGACTAAAAAAATAGCTTCAAAATCAAGCCAACAAGTTATAACTTGAGGAAACAAGTTATATCTCAGCAACATGGGTTTTAATATTATTTCACATAAGCAATACATATAGCCTACCAGCTGGTACTAAAAATAATTTCACTCAAAGTCATTGACATAAAAATAATAGAAATATATGATAGAAATATATCTTCATCTACCTTGTCTCCTACATTTAAAGCATCAATTCATGAAATGCCAGCCTTATAACAATCACTATTTTAAAAGTTGAAGGGATTTCTGGATATCATATGATCCACCCATGGGGATCAGAAAGCAAAAAGCACTCTGTGCTTTCTCAAATTCCCAGTCTAAGCCCCCTCACATGGGGTGGCTCATCAGTCCCAATGAAAAGAAGCCCTGGAAAACTTCAATTTCCTGAGCAGGCATGAGAAAGGCTTCGACTTAGACCTCTGAGGAATAATGCTCTTGTGGGGTGATTCCCCTCAGAAGAATGAC
The DNA here is from genome assembly GCA_039655065.1 of Glossophaga mutica. NCBI lineage: Eukaryota > Metazoa > Chordata > Mammalia > Chiroptera > Phyllostomidae > Glossophaga > Glossophaga mutica. The sequence goes on from CM077308.1 coordinate 31,858,601, forward strand.
CTGCCATTCACAGCAAGACAGACAGAGATGATAAATATGCTAATTGCATGGCTTTCGGTGTGGATATTGAAGGAGGCTACCGCCACTTCATTTTCCATAACCAATAACATCAGGGTGGCAGAACCCAGGCAGGCAAATACACGCCACTGTGCTTGTCCCTGAACCATGCATTTCAGGTCCTCTGAGTCCCTCCCTGCTGCCTGCCAGGCAGCACACAATCTCAATCCACAAAGCAAACCCTGGCCTTCCCACAATCGGGATAAAAATTACTTTACATACAAATTGAGTGTTTCTCACCTTTTCATTACTTTCTGAGAGGGGAAAGAAGGAAGGGGAGAAGGACTGAATAATTCGCCTTAGCAGAGGCGCACCGGGTGGTCTAGTTTCCTCAGAATAGTAATTGGCCAACCCCTTTCTCCTCTTGCAAGACTCCACTCAGAAAACATGAACACGGAGAAAAAGGTAAAAGACAAACAGAAGTCAAAGGGGAAAAGTATTTCCCACAATATTGTGAGCGACTAGTATGTTACTTCTAAAGATATTCTTGCTAAATAAATTGGAATTAGGAGATATTGAGTAAAATTCACCAAGAGTGTAGTTTGAGAAAATAGATCATTGAACTCACCTGGACTGATTTTTTTTTTGTTAACTGTCATATAAACTTAATATTTTCATGAAAAGAAAAAGAATACCCCACTGCCCAGACAAACATGCCTTTCATTTCGTGATTGGCAGTTGTGCAGAGCAAGCCCTGGCATGTGGACAAGTGGGTGGGATGTTCTGACCTTCTCTCCGTTACGGGTCAACAGGGAAGAAGGAGGTAATGACAGTAAGAGGTGCTGAAAAGGGCTTCAGTCAAAAATGATGCTTTCTTCATTCCAGTGTCTGAATTCTGGGACGGGAGCAGAACAGGAGAACCCCATCTACCTTGATGGTTTAATTCCACCCTCTCCCCACCAGAAGTCCCTCCCACCACGTGTTTTCTGAAGACACGTTCTGGTTCCTGTCAAAATGTACATAAATACCTGTAATACACATCCCTCCCATAAAAAACCCATCAGCTGCCTAATAAAAGAGTTGGCAGCTTCCTGGCTGAGAAGAAAGCAGGCAGGAGGAAGATAAAGAAAATCTTCACTGTCACAGACTGGTCCTGGCTATGATCTAATCTCTGATGCCTTATTCCTGCCTCCAAGCTGAGACAGTGAAAGCCTTGAATGAGTCTTGGGTTTAATGAGATGTCACATCTCTCAGCATCTTCAGTGGGAAGGAAGCACATGCATTCATAGAGGTGGCAGGAGAAGCAGTCACACCTGGTCTATTGTAAACTGGGGCATAGCAATGAAATGTCTCTTGAATTTCTGTGAGATAATCAATGACTCTGCTCTAATGAAACCATAAATCAGAAAGGATTTACATAAACTGAGTCCCACTTGGCACCTCAACAAATAGCAATTGATAGATTTTGCATTGAATTGCAAGACCTTCCTAACAACCCTATCAGGTCCCAATAAATGCATCCCTCTGAAAATTCTAGTCAAGTGTTAGGTCCTTCCAAAGCATCCCCGTGGCAAATATGCCAGTAGCCATGAAAGCCAATAAAGAAAGGAAGCTACTGTAATGGCATGGTATCACATCACTGATTCAAAGAGCCATTCATGGCTATCAACATACTAAATAAGTTTCCTAAGAATGTTACCAAACTATTGCCCTCTAATCACCAACCAGAGAGAGATATCTCAGCCTAAGCCAAAACACTCCATGGTAACATACAAGACTTTTATATATGAGAAGGTGCTAGCAGAGGGGCCAGCACATTATGGGCTGCCACCTGCATTTATACCTAAAATTGTATTGGAACACAGCCACACTCCTTCATTTATTTATTTACCTGTTGTCTATGCTGCCTTTGCAATACAACAGCACAGTTAAGTAGTTGGAAGAGAAACCTTCTGGCCCTTAACAGAAAATGTGTGCCAACCTTTGTGCTGAAGAAAAGATTTTTAACAAGTAAAATACGAGGTTGCCTAAGCTACACTGCCACACTGCAGATCCTTACCTCTAGAAGCTTCCAAAGGAAGCCAAAGAGGCTCTAACTCACTGATTGTTTGAGAATGTGGAGGAGGATTTATGATGGGTATACTTTCAAAAAATCTGTAAGTTAAACTGGATTTGTTTTTGAAGATTTCAAATAAATGTAAAGATCTCCTAATCTCCTAATTAGATGTCCCCATCTAATTCTGCCTGGGAGAAAAGTTTTAGGGAGGAAGTGATATTTGAGGGGTTTGAAGACATGAGAATAAATTTGAGAAAGAAGGGGATTTCAAGAAGAGAAAGCAAGACAATTTCTCCCCAAGAATTAACTAGCAATTAGGTGTTACTTACCTGAACCACTTTTCCTCAGAGAAGTTTAAACATGATATATGAATCTATGAAAAAGGATTTACTGTAAGTTATCCTCTGTTGGATGTGGGAATTGGCCCATGGAAAGGGCTGAGAAAGAAAAATGCTTTCCATCCCACTCGTGAGAAATATGTAATAACGGTGATGAAGGTCATTACTGCAGGAACTGTCACTATCATCATTACAGGAATGACTGTGTACTGAACACTTATCACATGCTAGGCACGATGCAAGGTGCTTATGCATGATCCCATTTAATCCTCACAACAGCCCTGTGAAGTAGATGCTATTATTATCCTCACTTTCTAATTAAGGAGACTAGGACTGAGAAAGGCAAACAGGGTACCCAAGTTTCCAAGTAGCAGAACAGACTTTTAGAAGCCACGCTATTACCACCATACAATTCATTAATCCCTCATGTCCCCAAAGCCACCCAACCCCCCAGCTCAAGCTCTGCCCACCACCAAGCCCACTTACCTCTGCAGACCCTACAGCACTGATTCTCCGGGAGAATGTGGTCCTTTTCTGAGCAGTTCAAAGAGGGGCATGCTTCCGTAATTTTTACTAAAACTCCACCCTGGAAGTCAAATAATAAGAAAAGAAAAAGTGTTCATATTTTTAGTCAATGATACCAGGATCTAATGCTCTTCTTAACAGCCTGCAGTGATAACAACTTACAACAGTTAACAGTTCTCCCAAGAACTACACAATCATGACAAAGTGACAAATTAAATCAGTGAGCCTGCTAGAAGAGAAGGCATACCGCCTTTTCTATACCGAAAGAGCCTCAATTTGAGCAAACGGTTTCTGAGTCAGGTCTGCGTCATAGAAGGTCACTGCCAGTGCTCTGGGAAACTATCCCAACAATCACCTGTTGGGTGGGGGAGTCCTCCTTTGTTGTGTTTGCTGATTTCTGTGGTGCAAATGCCCCAACGATGGCAGATTTTGAGCTATCAGCTTGATGTCACTGGACACAGAGATGGGAAGTTACATCCAACGAGCTCTCAGAGCACCTCTGAGCCCATTTAAGTGCTCCACGCGTCACAAGCACTGTGGGCCCCGAGATGAATAAGACATCTTCCTGGCCTGTGATGAACTCATGGTTTGGATGAAAAGAGAAATAAAAAACCTCTTAAACTAGAAACTATAATACAATACAGGAAGTCCTTTAAAAATGTGCTCTAATTAAGGCACGATAATGTGTCATGGGAAAAATAACTAATTCTGCCCAGGTGTAGAGAAATGCTGAAGATGCCACATTTGAGGAAACTTGAATAATGGAATAAGATAAGGAAGAAAAGACTTTCCCGGCAGAAGAAACAGACAAAGAGCCAAGGTACACAGGTATGTATGAATGAGCTAAAGAGGGTCGTTCAGATGAGCACCAGACGTTCCCTAGATACAAATGAAATCACTTACAATAAAAATTTAAATATTCAGCAGGTGATTCTTTATGACCTTGTTTCACCAAAGGTCCTCTTTGTTGACATTATGAGCATCTGTATTTAGTTTTGCGCTGAATTTTCAGAATCAGTCCATTAATTCTTATTAAAAAGGGGGTGGAGAGTCCCAGATTTTATCTAAAATGTGAGGTTGTTCTCTTTCATTTTTAATAAGTATGGCATATTCTCACTAGTATTTCCTTTTATTTATTTATTTATTTGATTTTTTTTTTCAATTACAGTTCACATTCACTATGACTTTGTATTAGTTTCAGGTGTACAGCATAGTAGTTAGCCAATCATATACTTTACTCTCTTCTATTCTTAAGGGGATCTTTAAGTGAACCAAGAGGCAAGCTCGAGAAACAGTCTCATTTAAAGCCAAAAGGTAATTTTTGACAATCTGTGTCAAAAATTCTGGGAGAACAGGATGGAGTCAGACAGCCAAGAGGGACGAGGAAGATGCTGACTTTCCACCTCCCGGAGACTCTATCATGCCCGCAGTCCCAGAGTTCACTGACTTGGCAGGAATTTCCATTCTAGCAGGCATATCCCATTCTTAAATAAGAACATAAACATAACTTTAAATGTCAAATATAAATTTAACTCCCAACTACTCATCATTTGGATGATTTACACCATGGCTTCCTGGCCTTTCTCATCATTTTCAGCCCCGACAGTTCATCCTCTAGCATTCCTTGGGGTGTCATTTTTTTTCCTTCCCCCTTGTTCTTTCTCTATCCTTGATCTGTCCAAAGACAACCAGATCTCTTGCTTTTCTTATGATTCTGTCTTAAAATGGGGCCTCAGATCTGAGAATTTATTCCGCTCTTCATCCTCAGTTCACCTTTCCAGCTGTATTCCATCCCCACCCCCAATCCCAACCACACAGGGTGGCATGTAGCCCCGAGACTGAGTTAGTGCCAGTCTGAAGGCCAGTGGGCCTATCAGATCTACCTTCCTTTCTCCAACAGGGAACCAACCCAATTACTGCAAACCTACAGAAGTTAATAACCTTGCTTTTAGGAGCATAAGCTAAATGCAAAGGAAAATGCAATGCTTAATTACTTAACCATTATTGCCTCTACTTCTATCCTTTAATAGCATATTTTTTCATTACCTCCTGCCTCCTTGTATAAATAAGAGTAGCAGACACTACTGGACCTCTTTTATCAGTTCTGTGTGCTCATCCCCCACCTTCTGAATGCTTTGCTGCTCATGGATCTCCCTACCCCCCACCCTCAGGGGGTCACCCTGGAGCACCGGAGCCATTTTGCCCAAGCAGAGAGCCAGAGTTATCTACAAGTTCTACACCACCCACTCCCAAGGCCAAGAGACAGAGCCTAACAGGCATGGGAGGTTCTTCACCTGGAGGAGAGACAACAGCTGGAGTGTAATTTACACCCCAGAACCCCTGGAAGGTTCAGGGTCTGCCCTGCCTTTCAGCTAAACTCTCTCCTGCTTGGTTTCCTGCCCTTCCCTCTCCTGCCTTCCCCCCACACTTGCTGACTTCTCCTGGGACCTGCCACAGTAAATCACCTGCATGGAAACCCTTAGTGCAGGCTCTGCGTCTGGGAGAACCCAAATTAGGACGATAACATAAATTTCACTTGTACTGTCAAAAACTGAACTATTAAGAGAGATTATCTCTAGGTAGTGAGCTTCTGCAGTGATTTCCATTTTCTTCCTTATAAAACTTTTCCCTCTATGTTCCAAATTCCTTATCTTGCGGATTTGTGTTTGCTTTTGTAAAAGAATTTTTCAAATGCTAGAGATTTTTTTAAATAATCACTATGACAGTTCCTTTTTAAATAATAAGGGCTTGCTGCGGTTGATGATTAAATCAGTCAACAATTGTAATCAACCTTTAACATATTTGATGAGTAAGAGCGTTTCAAATGTTTAAATAGAGACAAACCATTTTGCATGAACTTGAAAATAATAGTGCCACGAATCCATTTAGGCCAGCCACACAATTAGGTACAAACCTTTTTTAACTGTATTTTCAACACTACATCTGGTAAGAAGTGTCTAATGATTAACATTTGTTAATGATTATGGTATGTTATTTTATGACCCCTGGAACTCTGCATTGGTGGGAAAATATAATCCTTCCAGTATTTCTCATTTAGCGCAACCATCCCCATGTCACTGATCAAATATAAACACTTTGAAGTTACTACTCACTGTGCTTCAACCTGAATTTCTAATAACATATAAAATTCATATCTTTAAGTAAAAAAAATTTGTTGCTGGCCTAAAGAAATATTGCAGGGCATCAATAATTGGACAAACTTGAGTGAGGCAGCTAGAAGATATTATTCATCTTGATTTTTAAAATTTTTTTACTTATTAATTGATTTTATAGAGAGGAAGGGAAGGAGGGAAGGAAGGAAGGAAGGCAGTAAGGGAAAACAGGGAAGAGAAAGAGAAAAATTGATTTGTTGTTTCACTTAGTTACGCATTCATTGGCTGATTCTTGTACATACACTGACCAAGGATCAAACCCACAACCTTGGCAAATTGGGACAGCACTCTAACCAACTGAACTACCTGGCCAGAGCTCATCCTGGTGTTTAAAAAATAATATATTAACTTCTGGGAATACGTGGTGAAAACATTTGAAACGAGAGTTTGTTTCTTGGCTAATTGGTATTGCTGAAGCATTAAGATGATCCCAGGAAAATGGAAATGGACGAATCTCCAGGCAGCCCTTTGTCAACTGGGGATCTACATCTAAACCGCAGACCACAGAAAATTACCTAATTATTTGCTCAATTCTCCCAAGGATAGTACTTACATGGTACCATTTTAAATGCCTAGGAGAGAAGCTAATTCATTACATAGAACAGGTACCCTAGGACATTAGAGCTTCAATCTTGAGAAAGGCTGCCAACGAAAGACCAGAGGCCCTCTGATCCTCCACCCATCACCCTCGCTCCCTGCTGACAACATCTATTAGATGTGTCCCAAGGCTCTTTCTATGGCCTTTTATAAAAAGCTATCCTTTATCAAGGAAATCAAAGAGCCATTGCCTGACCAATCTGGTCTTAGGTGGATTAACAAGTAATAATTCAATCTTTCTGAACTTACTTTTCTAAAACTCAGAAATGAGAATTATTTCCAAATCAGTCTAACACTATGCAGAGTGACAGTGGAGAGGCTAAGAGCCAGATGACATGGGCTCAGGTCCCAGCTAGCTCTCTGACCAGCTCTGTAGCTCTGGTCTTCTGTGCCTTAATTTCCTCCTCTATAAAATGGGGATAAAAATAGGACCTATCTCACTGTGTTATTGTGATGTTTACATGAGGTAACATGTCTAAAATGTTTTAGACAGTGTCTAGAAAATACTAAGTGCTCAAGTAATATTAAATATTATTGTCAATGGCTCTTCCCTCTCTACACCAAGTAAATGTTTAGTAAATAACTGTAGAAAAACAATAAAGGAAGAAATTAATGACTTCTAAAAGGATGAAATTACTCACATATACACGTACACCACTTGCCCAAATAGAGTAACTTATCTTCCCCAAGTTCTTTCTAAATTGCACAAATATAACAAAACAGAAACAATAAAAAATGAACCAAAGTTTGCAGAACAGAGGTATCGAACTCATTTTCACTGGGGGCCACATCAGCCTCGCGGTTGCCTTCAAAGGGCCGAATGTAATTTTAGGACTGTGTAAATGTAACTACTCCTTCACAGTCCTAAAATTACATTCGGCCCTTTGAAGGCAACCATGAGGCTGATGTGGCCCCCAGTGAAAATGAGTTTGGAAATGAGTGTAGAACATGTACCATGTGCCAGTAACACTGGTAAGTGTCATTCCAACAATCTGGCATTTAAATCCATGCCCCTATTTCAGAGAGGTCTCAAATGGTGTCTCTCTTGATCCTCTCTGATGATAACAGAGATCAAGTCATCACTGTGACCCAGCTGCTTCTGTGCCAGTTGTAAGGGACAGAGACATGGCAGATACCAGAGTCATCAGCCCAGTGGGCAAAATTGCCTTTAGTCATCCCAGATTTCCGAGGGGTAGAAGAAAAGAATAGGGGCTTTGGAATCCAACTCATTTTCCCTCCCCTAGAACCAAAACAATTTACAGAGAGCGTGACATATATCTTACAGTCAAGGAGGACATGCATGGTCCTACTTACAGAATAAGAACAGCTCACGTTCATTGAGGACTGACTTTGTGCCAAGCACCGTGCCAAGTTCTTCACCTGCTTCATCTCATTTAATCTGCCCAGTATCCCTGGGTGGTGATGTGCCAGCCCCAGGTTGGAGACCACCCACCAGCTTGCCCACTTCCAGGCCTGGCAGCTTGTGGATGGAGAGATCGTAGAGCCCTTGCTAGCACATGATCCCCACCTCTGCCTCAGTCTAAGGAGCCCCTGCACGCAGCGCCCTCTGTCACAGAGACCACCACACCTGTATGCCCACCAGACTGGCTGGACCTGGAATCTCTGGCATTCCCAGTGGCAGCCAAGAGGGAGCAAATGGAAAATACAATAGAGAAGTTCAAGGGAGTGGACCCCTGGGGGTAGATTCTGACCAGTGAGAAACAGGAAACAGGAGAGAGTCTTCCCGCCCCAAAATCCCCCATGAAGAATTGGATTCAAGCTTCCTGAGAGGTCTCAGGTCTCTGATGCCTCGTTCTCTCCTATCTTTAAAATAAAGTCCTTCCCTTTCCCCAGAAAATGAAAGAATGTAGGTACAAACACCAACAAAGATGGCCTATTCTGAGACACAGAGGTCAACACCTCTGTAGATGCCCCACAAAAGCATCCAGGCTTTGTTGCGGGGCTGGGTCTGCCCTAATGCGCTGCCTGGTGTCAGCTCTCCATCCCTCCCTTCCTGCCCTTGGTCTCGCACTCTGGCATTCCTGGGACGAGACCTCACCCAAGTAACTGCATGGCTAGCTCCCACACTGGATCCAGCACATTGCTCAAATGCTACCTCCCAGAGAGGCCTTCCCAGATCCCCACCCCAATGCTCCCTAGCCCTTCAGCCTGGTTTGCACTGTTTATAGAATGTGGCACTCCATTGTACATTTATTTATGTTCTCACCGCCTGTCTCTTCCACCAGACTACAAGTGCTGTAAAGATAGGGACTTTGTTTTGTTCGCTGTTGTGCAATCCTGGTTATGCATCAGTGGCTCAGTGCATGGTTGTTGAATGATTATTGAATGAGATCTGTGGTTCTACACCTCTTCTTTCAAGAACTACATGGGAGGAGGCAGGCAGGAGACAGAGGCAGGTGCTAACACTGTATCAGACACTTGGGTGTCCAGGTGATGCTGTCCACAGCTGGCATCACAGACTGCTTCCAACACAACTCAAAACCTTTCTGCAGGGCCACCTGCCCTGACTCACAGTAGATTCTACCCCCTTCCCCTTCTCATGTCCTTCCCTTTATAGCTTTGCCCAAGACTACCTGACCAACAGCTGACCACAAGCTAACCACACAATGACAGTGACTGGGACCTCCTGTCCTGCACTCCAGTGCACCACAGAGTCCTCCTTATCAGGGACCCACTCAGGCCACCATGCTCCGCTCCAGAACCCTATCAAAAGCCAACATATCTATCTGAAATTCTCTGAAAGGGACAGGGATCACCAGATTGAAACTTACTCGGCATTCCCGACAGCTCTTGGTTAAAATCCGCTGGCCTTCCGCAAGGACTTTTCCTCCATAGATACATTTTGCTGTAATAAAACAGAAAAACGGGTCAGACAGTTAAGCTATGCAACAAAACAACTGCAGAGGTGCCATCAAACTCCAATCAATTCCATGGAACACAGATTCTCTGATTTTAAGCAGTACAAATCTGTGTGTCCAGAGAAAGATGTGGGAACAGTGTGTGTGGGGGGGGGGGGTAACTGCTGCATCCCCCAGTCAGACCACCGTCACAGTTATGTTTGTCCTGAGTCCTTCACACCAAGGATATGGACCTATTGCAATGACACAGCTGCAGAAGGAACTAGGGAGTGAACTGATGCAGCTAGAAGTTAAAGAAGCGGTTATCGTCTCCAAGGAGCCCAAGAGCAGGGCTTTGATGCAGACGTCCCTGCTGTAGGATAAATGACTAGGTGCAAGGGAACTCCCCTGTGTTCCATCCATCAGAACTTCAGCCACAGGGCAGAAAGATGCCATTTTTCCCTTGTGATCATGAAAAGTGCATGTCCTTAGTCTATCAGTTCCCAAGAAGCTCAGAGACAACTAAGAAATATGGGCTGCACCAGTTAAGTGCTTTATCAACGCACCAGAGAGACTGCCTTTGGAAAGGTGAGCTTCACAGGCTAACAGGGATGTGGAGTAGACAGGCCTTGTAGAAAACTTAAAAGAGAAACATAAAATGGAGCACCCACCATGCAGTGTAGATTCCACTGGGACTCGGTCCTCAACGCAACTTGCTGACCTACTTTTAGGCAAGTGCGGAACATGCTAATTTGATACGACCCTCATGTGTCTCCACCAAACGCTCCAGCCACATCGACAGGAACAGGGAAGCAAAGGCCCGATGGCTCCCTCCCCCACCCAGATGAGGATCTTTCTAGTCCTAGTCCTTGGGAGGAACAGAAGTGAAGACATGCACGCTACGAGACCCCTACCACCAATCACTTTTATAAAAATCACCTCACCTCTCAGAACCTCCTTTTCTATGTCGGTTAAAAAGAGGTTGATTAAACGTGATAGTTTCCTAGTTCTATGTTCTATGACTCTCATGGAATGTTCGAGTATGTAGGGACATCGGCAATGAACTCGTCCAACTCCTGTTTGCCACAGGAAGGGAAAAGCCCAGAGGCACTGGTTTACTTAACCTCGCGATCCCACAAAGGGAGCTGTGGTGTGCTGCCCAGATCCCACTCCATGGCCAAAGGACACACACTCCTGCCGCTGCTGGGACAGTGGACAACCAACAGCTCTCAGCTAAGTTTTGATCTAAGACTTGTTCTCGGCTGAAGAACAAGTCCAAGGTCAAGTCCCCTTCAGCCAAAGAGTGGGTGATGAAGGCAGGACAGAGTCTTGACCCTCAGCCCCACTGTGGATAACTCGGGCAGGTCCGCTCCGCTCCAGAGCTCCCTGTAGGTGCTGCTGTCACTGCGCCGCAGTTCACCTCTCCTCCTGCCCAGGTCTGCGTCCTCTTCTCTCTCTCTCACTCCGGGAGACCCTGACAGAGCTTCCTGACAAAGCACAAGCCTCCATGCCAGAGTCTGTTTTCCCTCGGAATCTGACCCGCTGCGACACACACCTCGCTCAGGTCTGTTCACACTCATACCCACTATCAATTAATGGTCGCCGTATCCACCCCAGCCCCGCGCCCCACCACTGGGATCCTTCTCACCTGCGCGATCACTAGCCACATCCTAGCCATGCTCCCTCCTTAAGCCAACCTGCTCTTCTCCATCCCCCACCACCTCCCCATGGACAGTCTTCGTTCAGGCCATTTCATCCTTCCAGTTTAATGCACCTGAACTTCCTAACGTGTCTTCTGTGTTCTGGTCTCAATCTTTATCCAGTCCTTCCCCATACAAAAGTCAGATTTTTTTTTAAGCGCAAAGACAAGGTCCTGCCTTAAAGTCATTATGGATCTCTAGTGCTCTCAATATAGTCCAAATTTCTTAACTCAGAACTCAAGGCCATTCATGTGCCTCCTCTTTATCTCTCAAGCTTCCCAGCTCAGCAGTTCCTTTGCATTCAGTCACTCTCCCAAACACCCACACCTCCACAATGCTCTAGCCAGGCATTCTCTCCCACTCCCGGGATTTGCGTATACTATTCTCTCCTCCGGGAAGATCCCATCTCATCCACCTTCACTGGCTCCCTCCCCTCCTACGTACCCATCAGTTCAGCTTCAACTTGGGTCTGACTTTGAACACTGATGCAATGCCCTGACCATGTGCTTCTGTGGTACTTGGACCTAGCCCTAACACAGCACATATCACAGTGTATCTCAGTAGCCCAGTTAATTATACAGTTCCCCTGCTAACTGTAACCGTTGGGAAGGTAGGGACTGCGTCTATTCAGTTTTATCTCCAGCCCCAAGCTCAGTGCCTCTCTGGGCCTATTGTTAGTAACAATAAATAATGTTAGAACTAACGAGCCTCAGGTTGGTAGTAAAAGCCAGTCAAATTTCCTGATTCCTAGATAAGAGTACTTTCTGCTACTCAATGCAATTTTTTAAATTTATTTTTATTTTTCAATTACAGTTTATATTCCATATTACTCTTTATGAGCTTCCGATGTACAGCAAAGTGGTTAGAAAATCATGTACTTCACAGAGTTGTCTCTCCGCTGCTTCAAGTACCCACTGGCCCCACACACACTCACCCTGATGTCATTGGCTGTATTCCCTCAGCTATAATCTACATCTCTGTGCTCTGTGATGTTAAAAGCAGACACCAAGCAGCTCAGAACAAAAACAGCAACAATGGCAATAAAAATGTAGAGAATCAATGTAATTTTCTAGGTAGGCTCCTTATTATCCTCACTAAATGTATATACTTAAACACGCAGTCATACCTCGGTATGTATCAGCTTTAGAACTCATCAAACCCAGTATGCGTTGTATCTTGACAAGAAAAAATGTTTCATCAATCATCGCTTGCTCACCACCCACTGAACTTGCTAGCACTTGTATGAGTCGCCATGCCACCCCGCAAGAGAAAACGCTTCATTATTTCTGGCCTGCCACTCGTCAAATGAACTAATGACAAGTACCGAGGTACCACTGTGTGTGTGTATGTATCCCTAATCACCTTTTATGCCTCTATTTTCTAGACAAATCATGACTCACTGGCACTAATGATGATGTGAGTTCCCCAATTTCCTTGCACGCTTGCACGGGGAGCCCTCAGTTCCCAAAGCCCGGAACCCCTGTCTAATGAACTCCCAGACCCCTCGGCACAGCTGCCGCTGACCTGGCAAGATGGTTCACTTCAGAGTCACAGTTCTACTAACTGCCCTGCTGTCAAACCTGCCATCTGCTTCCTGCCCAAGCTGAGAAGCAGAGAAGTAGGCTTTCCTTCCTTATTTTGCCCCTTGACCTGCACAATGGTACAAGCACACTTGCTGCCCTGTCTGAAGACACATGCCTGATTCCTCTCTTCCCCTGACTCATCCCAAACCCCTATCTAGAGATTAGAGTGTTTTAGTGTCTACATTCACGGCGCACACGGGGACTCATGCAGCCCTCCAATCTTCCAGTCGGTATAAAAATCAAATGTCCGCTGAACTTTACAGCCTCCCATAGCAGTGTGCTTTGGGGGCCGCCAATAAACTCAGCATGATGCTGCACACCCTGCCACTTGCAGCTTTGGCACTGGTGCGGGATGTGGCTATGATCACGACACTAAGTGCCTGTGAAATTACCTTAGGACAGCCTTCAGGACCCCCACCGGAGGTCACCAGACTGTGCCCTACCGCCTCACACTCACCCCTCTTCTCTGGCAGTGCCCCTCTTTGCCCACCACTGCCTTCCATGTGCCTAACATCAGTCCTCATTATCCAGCCTATACATCTACAGCCAGAGGGCTTATTTTTGCTATCTGAGGAAAATCAAGCACGAGGTGAGTCAGGCTCTGGTGCCTTTGGCTGGGGCTTTGGGGACTCCAATCCAACCGCTCTCGGTGTGAGTAGAAATGTGAATGGCTACCTGAAGCCCTTCACATCACACCGGGGACATGCAAACAAGGACGTTTCACAGTGTCCGACCACGAAACTGAAACTCGGCACCATCACACCCTTCTGAATGATGTCAGAAACAAATGTGCCGGGGACTCAGAGAAATAGGTATACAGTCGATGTCTTTGCACCCACAGACATCTGGCCCTTCAAATTTGAACCTGATTTCCCTCGTGCAATGACTGGACACTTTTGCCATTTGGGTGCATATTAAATACACAACCGACAGGTACGACTCAGCACCCCGTCAGATGTGGACACGGGGCCGCTCTGTCTTTGTTTAGGTATTGTGCCCTGCACGTACTCCAGCCATCCCTTGGCACTCAGTAGGTTAGAATATCGAAGTCGGCAGTCTGCATCCTGGTGTGACGGAGAGCAGCAGTGCGATCCTTCCTCCCTCTGTGAGCTCACGCGTACAGCTGGCTTCGGGTACCACCCGTACAAGCCACGTCCGCTAGTTTCCCTGACAACATCTTTGCCACATTTTCACCACAAACATTTTCACCACCTAACTGGCCACTTCAATTTCACCACAGAAGCTAAAATAACTTTTTGATAGTCAGATTTCATTTCTCCACCAGCAAATCAACCGCCTGCTGCTGACATAATGTATTTAAGTTAGTTGTCAATTTCATTTCATTTCTCCATTTACAAAGTTCTCATGGTACTCCCATCTTTACGTTACATGAATCTTAGCCAAAATGCATCCTGTACAAGAAAATGACAACGTATCAGTTTCCATAAATCCTTTGGTGACCACAGTCATCCCCTCCCACCCATCCAAATCAAAATGTTACCAACCTATGGCAAGTGGAAAAAAGGCAACTAGCCCTGGCTGGTGTGGCTCTGTGGCTTGAGCGCCAGCCTGCTCGACTCCCAGTCAGGGCGCATGTCTGGGTTGTGGGCCAGGTCCCCAGTGGGGGGCACATGAGAGACAACCACACATTGATGTTTCTCTCCCTTTCTTTCTCCTTCCATTCCCCCTCTCTAAAATTAATTAAATAAATAAAATTTTAAAAAAAGGAAAAAGGCAACTACTAATTTGCAACAATCTTTGAGAGCATTAATCATCAATTCTTTAGTTGGAAAATGATATCTCTCATAATGAAGGACGAAATTTCAGTGACAAAAAAACTGCAACACTGAGAGCTGTAACAAATCAACAAGCCAAAAAAAAAAAAAAAACCCAACAAAAAACCCAAGTACAGCACCATAAAAAAAAAATTTCAAAGACAATGTATATTCATTTTTTACAATGAAGTCTTTTTAATTTTGTTACTAATTTTTTCACACTACATTATGTCCTCTTTAATGTTTCTTTTCAATTTTTTATCCTTTTATCTTTTTGTAGCGAAATTGACTTTCAGCAATTACACAGTGAAAATGCTTGCAGCAGGCATGCTGGCAGCAAAGATGTTTACAGGGAAACTACCTAGAACCCTCTGAGCAAGACACCCACATCAACTGCTTGTTCCTCAGGCATCTCCACGTCAAACACATCGCACGGAATGCAGCACTCCCTGAACCAATTCTTCCACCTGCCTTAATTTCTGTTCATCACACAAAGAGTCTCTCCATCAGCGCTTACTCAAAATCTGACAACTTCTCCCCTACAGTCTGTCCTTGATTCACTTGTCTCATGCAAAAAATGCTCATGGACTACCTACTGTGCACCAGACTTTTAGCGACCACTCACATCCACCCCTTTCTTCTCTTCTCCCTGGGCAGTGCTTACCCGCCAGCCTCACCACTTCCACCTGATATACACCTGAATCCCACACCAAACCCACTCCAGCCCTCCAGATGCCGCAGCCCTTGTAAAAGCGCTCCTTTGATCATGCCACAACCCTGCTTTAAAATCTTGCTTTTGAGTACCAAAACCAATGCTGTGTTTACTTCCATGATTTTTCATGTGCAATTCCCTGTGGCAGATGTGTTCTTATCCACTTTGCGCACATAGCAAACTCCTATTCATCTGTCAACACCCTGCTCAGTTATTACTTCCCCTATGAAGATTTCCTAACACATACGTGTACATGCACACATGCACACTTGCACATGCACAAGTTTCTAATGGAGCTAATCTCTCCCTTCTCTGTGCCACCACTGTATCTTACATAAGGTGCATGTCACACAATACTCCATGGTAACAAGACAGTGCATGTATCACCCTGGACAGCAGGGGATAGAAGAGACAGGTTAAGAGTGTCAGAACTGGAGCCAGGCTACCTGGGTTTTATTTTGGCCCCACCAAGGCTGAGAGACATTGGACAAGTTACTTCTCCTCTCTGTGCTTCACTTCCTTATCTGTAAAATGGAGATAATAAAGGGGCCTGTGACTTTGGGATGTTGAAAAAATTAATGAATTAATAGACATAAAAGGGCTTAACACAGTGCCTGATAAAATGAAAGATCCACATGGGCCTGCTCTGGCACCCAGAGGTAAGGACAGCATTTGGGAGAGCCACCTCAGTGAGGACGACTGAGCAAATCGAATGGATATAATCGTCAGCATCCATCCCCAGCCCACCTTTGCAGCTTTATCGCTACTCAGCCATAAGAACCCCCTGTTATCAGACAGACTATCTCCCTTTCCCTCTGCCACCTCAATTCCTTTGTAAATTCCCTCTTGCACAGCTAAAGATTCCCTTTCTGTCTTCCTCAAATCTCTGCCAGTTCCCAAATCTGCCCACCAAAAAAAAAAAAAAAAAAAAATACAGGCTCCGGGACATCACTGCCTGGAGATTCCAATGTACTAGGTCCAAGTGGGACCTTGGGACTCTGTAAATTAGAAGTTTACCCAGTGATTCTAATTTGCAGCTAGGCATGCTCGATGCCTTGAATAGAGCAAACACCCAACAAATGTCTGAGGAATGGAAGGAACTCCTACTCCACTCCCTGGACCACGTGCCCACAGCTAAGGGATCTAGAAAGCTCTCAAGTTTTCCATGATGCTTCCCAAACAGATAAAGGAAGAGTCTAATATCAGAACCTGACACCTCCACTATAACAGTCTCCTTGTTCTTGAAGAGGAGCTTTTGTGCAGAATAGGACAAAGTACTTTCTGCAGGCAATGAACTGAGACATGGATAGTTAGACAAAGTCCTCCCCTACTTTCAATCAGATGCCATCTTTTTTTAAGTGCTGCATCTCCTGAGGCCATGACAAGGCCATGAACACTTAGTATGTCAGCAGACAGAACAATTTGCTTTTGTATACCGGCTCCTATCACCTGAGCCAGATCAATACCTTTTCTCAGAGTCCCTAGAACACTGCCCCCACCCGAACCCAGAGCGCAGCTTACGAAACTTTATCCTAGGGGACAACAAAAGTAAACATTCTCCAACCGCTTTCTGATGTGAAGATATCCGAAAACTTCTAGAAATCCTACTGACTAATGTTAGAACTCCGCTTTATCATTTCTCATCCTCCTCTCCTGCACCCCACTGATGCCCCTGCCACCATCACCTCTTAGAAGACTAGAGACATTGAGCTTGGCTCCACTTCCTGGGGGGAGCACACCAGGCCCTCCACCAGTGTCCTCTCCCACCGCCCGCAGGCTGTTCGTCTGCACCCAAAGTGCCCCATCTCATGCCTTGTATGGTTGCACTTACAATTCTGGACACTATGAATCATGTCTCTCACTTCAAAGCGAGCTCTCTGAAGCAAACAGGAGCCCTTTTATCAATTATTCCTGGAACTAGCACTGAGTAACTGCCTCATGCATATTTATATTAAAAACAAGTAAAAAATGAAAACCCTCTCGGCCAAAGGTTCTCAACATTTTAATCACCAGAGGTGCCTTGTAGCATTTCCTTTTAACTTTTTTAAGTAGTAGTTTTAATAAGTTATCTGCATTACCATTTTATTAAATGATAAAGATGTCAAACTACCAGTTGGAGCTACTGAGAAAATTAGCACTACCTAGATAAATGCTGTGAATCCACCTGTGCATCAGCATCTAGGTAACACTGGGAAAATTACTAAATGGTGTTTTAAAACTTAAAACTCTCTAAAACTAGAATAAATAAAAATGACTACCCCATACACTTCTAGTGAGAGAACAATTTGGTATGTATCATTTGCAAATGTCAGGCTTTTAAAAAAGATTTTATTTACTTATTCTTAGAGAGAGGGGAAGGGAGAGAGAGAAACATCAGTGTGTGGTTGCCTCTCACACCTCCCCCTACTGGGGACCTGGCCTGCAACCCAGGCATGTGCCCTGACTGGGAATTGAACCAGCAACCCTTTGGTTTGCAGGCCAGTATTCAACCACTGAGCCACACCAGCTAGGGCAAAATGTCAGGCTTTTGGTCTAGTAATTCTACTCTGGAGAATTGTACCTTAAGAAAATACAATATACAAAAATGTATTTTCTATACAAAACATGTTACTAAATGGAAACTTATCAGAGTGGAAAGTAGGAAACAACCTAGATATACAACAATTGAGGAATGATTAAATAAGTTAGGCAATAGCCAAACAATGGAACACTATAAAGTTCATTAAAATGAGCTTTATACAGACTTTTTAAAAACATAGGAATATACTGAAGTGATAATGGTAGGTCAACAAACTAGAATAAAAATTATCTGCACAATAAGACCTCAACTGTACCTAAAATAAAATTTAAAAAAAAATGAAATCCACTAAAATTTCAAGAGTGTTTGTTTCCAAGTAGTGGTACTCTGGGAGATTTTTCCATCTTTATCTTTCCTCCGTGGATTCCAAGTGTTACAAAATAAACACATTGCTCTCACAATTAGAAAATCAAAAGGTTAAAACACAAAACAGCTGAAAGACTCATCTACCTCCTATGTCCAAACAATAATTTCTAAGAAAAAGCATTCACAGATCTGTCCAGAGAACACATAATACTAGATTTAAAACATCTCATATTTTTAAATACAAACTCCCAATAGTTTTTCAACTTCCTCTATTGATTATTACATAAAATATCAAAATTGGAAAAAATATCTGCACCTACTAATAGCTATCTTTCTATCATAGTAGCACACTGTAACCTCAACACCTGAGCACTTGAGCTAAAGGTACTGCCAGATGTGACTTCCAAAGCTCTTGGGAGAGAAATGTATAAGGTTATTTTTATAGATAATGCCAAGTACACTCTCCTGAGTGATGAGTGTGCTCTGCCAACCACGAGAAAAGGGAACATTCAAAAGCTTCCTCTGGGTTTAACAAGGTTTTGGGCAGGTGTGACCAGACCAGCTATCCCCACTTCCACAGCCATATTAGGTTAACACGCTGTTCTTGGCAAAAAGCTGAACCACTGTCTTTTCAAATGTAATGATGTTGGTGCTTTTCAACAGGAAAATGATCTTGAAAATTATCTCTAGGATGTCACATTTCTAACTTAAACTCTTATTTTCTACAGACAACCATACAGTTTCATGAGAGACTATGGGCTTTGCAGTCCAATAGAACTAGTTTTACATCTCACCTTTGCCACTCACTGGTCCTACGACTTTGGTAAGTTAACTTCCTTAAGCCTAACATTTCTGTAAAACAGGGATAGTAATAATCTCCACCCAAAGGATTGAGGTGAGGATTCAATAAGCTAGGAGAAGTCAAGAACCTAGCAGGGTAACTGGTGCATAACAAGCACTCTAAATTGCAGCTTTTGCACATTGCTTATCTCTGTGTTCACTTCACTATTTCACTTGAAATAGTGCCCTTTGCAGTATGAAGGGAAAAGGATTTTTAAATCACTGTGTAACTTGAGCAAGCCAACTATGAGGAAGATTGTTTTATCATTATAGCTGAAGTTCATCTCGAAATTCCTAACAAAGACCTTTAAATAAGAGGAAATCTGGCCAAGACTTCAGAATGTCAAAACATTGAATTTGGCCCTTAACTTGATCATTCAGGATGAGGAGGACCAAGCACATGGAGCTTTGGAATTATGATGTTAAAGATGGACTCCACCCATTACCAGCTGTTTGATCCTGTACAATGACTAAATCCCTGAGATCACCAGTTCCTTCTGCATAGAATGGAAAGAAGGAAAGTAACTAGGGTTAATGTGAGAATTTTTTTAAATAGCCTATGTAAAATGCTGCCATATCACAAATGATTAAAATTCAGCAGCTCTTCTTACCATACAGTTAACATTACATCAACTACTGGTGCTTCATTTTATCAATGTTAATCAGTCGAGGCCTAACACAGAGGGGTGAAAATAAATCTCAAAGTGCAGAGGGTCATCCTGACCCTCAGTTAGTACTTACGTCGGCAGACCTTACAGCACTGGCCAGCAATGTGCACGGGGAGGGAGTCTGGGGAGCAACTGAGAGGGGGACAGGATATCCTCCGGCATTCCACAGCTCCACTCTGAGGAAGGAAGGACAAGGAGAGGCATCTCAGAAGTGCCCTTTGAAGGTTCCCTCTGCAGAAAAAGCTCACAGCTCATCCCAGAAACCTCATTAGGGACACAGAAACCGTGTGAGGAATTCCCAGTCCGCTCCGGGACCACGAATATTTTCTCCAGCCTGAATGAACCCATGCCACCTCAATTACTTTTCTGATATATATCACTGGCTTCATTCCACCTGCCCATGTGGGTTAAGTAGATTAGGCAGGAAACAAAAAGCCTATTTTTTCAAGAACATAAATAACACCTTTTGCAGACCCTTTCAATCATTGTTGGGGCTCTAACAATCTGTTTTGTATTTTCTCAGACAAACAATGGCATTCTTCAGATACACATCAAGTAATTTCAACTGGATGTGGTTTACATATCAATTTGCAGGGAGGGCTCCCATAATTCTCTGAAACAGAGGAAGGTGTATACAAATGATGAATAACTCAAAGTCAAGGGGTCTTGATATTTTCTGAAACAAATGATGGCTACCTTGTAAAAAAAAAAAAACACTTAGTAACTAAGTAAACCCTCCTTTGAAATTTATTCTAGCATGGAAATGTTCATGAATGAAGCTAACCACTAGGTTCTTTGAAAAATCAAAGTTCTTCCTCTCTGATAGTCTAACCTCCAAACGCCAAACAGTTAGCTTTTTATAATATTAGATCTTATTAAGAGTGTGTTGTTGAAAGAAAGCAGATCTTAATTTCCAAGCACTTATGTATGAAATGATACTTTTCCAGTTTCCCTTCATAACAGCACGGATTACCAAACAGGGGCTGAGTACAAAGGTAATACTTCTTAGAGTTAGTATTACATAGTGAAGAACCAGATTACATGATAATTAGTGAAACTGCCCTGTTAAAAGTGTAATGAACAAAATAAACTGCCGAACAAAGCAGGGACAGAGGCATGGACACATGGGACACGCTGACAGCTGTCAGAGCAGGGGAGGGACTGGCCGAAAGAAGGTGAAGGGACAAGCCAAAGAACCTATGAGTGTCTGCCTAACTCAGAGACACAGATGGCGGTGTGGAGATAGCCCGAGGGCTGAAGGTTGGGAGCGGGGAGATGAACAGTGGGGGGCATGGGGACACCTGTAAGAGCATAAACAATAAAAATAAAGTTAAAAATACGTGTTTTGCTTTATCTGTTTACGAGGAGTCTTACTTTGCACGTGCAGTTCCTGCAGTGATCGCCGTCAACCCAGGAGTCTTGATCTCTGTAAAGCAGTCCGCTCACTTGACAAGTCTTCTCGCAATGACAGTTTTCCAGTTGACTAAGTCTGGTCTCAGCATAGTTTAGCTGCAGACAAGAGTTACCAGCTGTAATTTCTGTAATTCAATTGCATTCTCCTAACAAAGCTACCAGCAACAAGAAAAAATAAATTCCAGTGGGGGCGGGGGAATGCTCAGAGCAACTCACTGATCCTTAGTCAGATACGTTTTTTGTGTCAGATTTTTTTTCTTTTACATGAGGTAGAATCATTCTAAATTAAAGACATATTGGCTCCCACGGTCTAATGAGCACCAAATGAGACGTTAAATGGTATCTCAGGGACCCCCTGGGCGTTCCAAAACATATGGGCGCTCCGCTCAAAGCCCCACACGGAAGCCCTTGTCATGAATGTGTTCTCAAGGACACATCACTGTGTTTACAGGAGCCCCAGTGAGGGACTCCAGTACAATTACATTTATCTCCCACCATCTTCTCTGTGTTCCTCACGTACTGACCACAGTGTCATGGTTTACAACCTGGGGAGTCATTGCTTTCTGTCTCAGGAAAAATTCTGGGGAACTGGGGCCAGGAAAAGGGAAAGCCACAGAACGATATAGCTTCTCTCCAGCCTACAACCCCCCAGACAGAATGTCTCAAGAAACCACTTTGGTTTTCAGATGAAGGTCAGAAGAGGCAACCAAACCCCCAGTGAGAACAACATTTGGTGAAAGAAAGTTTTTCTAAGTCACCTGTTACCATTAACCATAGGGTCTAAGAATCTCTTGTTTGCAAGGAATGATACAACTTGAAAGTCCTCATAAGTAACGCAGTCACATCTCCATTGGTGGGACACACTATCTTCCAAGGGAAGACTTTCTTTGTGGTTGTTGTTAGCTCTGGACGTCTTAAAGATCTTTCTTGGCTTGAGCCTTCCAATCTCTCCCTTTTTCTCAGTACATCCAGTTTTGCCCTTGAAACTATCCTAAAGAGTGCACCTCCCTTCAAACCGCTGAGGGTATCCTGTCCTCACGTGAGCTCCCGACACAGCCAGCCCCACCAGGGTCCCCCGCACAGCTCCCCCCAGTAGGGTCCGAATCCTCTCTCCTGATCACCTGCCACACGGTCTACTCCAGTTTGCCTTCCAAAATGCGGTGCCCAATACTGAGCTTCGGTATCGTCACTCTATGGCCACGCCCACATGGAGGAGTAACTCAGCCCAATACCAGCATTTCCCTTCTTTCCTGTTCCTTACATGGAAACTGCCTTGATTGAAAAACAATATAACTTCCTAAAAATTCATCAAACAGGCCTTCTTTTCCTTCTCAATCATACTTATACTTCCACGTGTTAAGTATCTTCCCCATACTGGAAACTAAGTCAACCTCTGATCCAACTAAGACTATTTCAAGCCAGTACTTTATAGATCTGGCGGTTGAACCTGGGTCACGATAGCTCTGACCATCTTTCTGCATCGGCTCTGGCTCCAGTCCACACAGCCTGCTTCCTCTCGGTTACTAAGAACAGTGCCACTCTCTGGAAATGGAATCCATATGAAATTCCAACCTTGGTTTTTGTCACTTACTTCATCCTCTTCCTCCAAGTTTTAGGAATTTCTCAAGAAATCTCATGTCTGGCCTGCCTTTTACAGGTGGTACCAATGGGCAGGGAAAAGATCGAATAGGATCCCAGACAAGCCACATGCGCCAATCAGCCCTGAAAAAACTGAGAGTGGACTGCTCCTGAAATACTAGCTCCCTGTGATTCCTCTAACACGCAGGTTACGTTCGCAAAGTTAGGTTACATTTAACTCTCCAGCCCGATCACAGAGTTTCTAGAATTTATGACAATTAAGTTCTTTCAGGAGTCCTTTAGGAAACTTCCAAGAGTTTGGTGAGGCCACATGATCAAAACCATGTGTAGGTAAGAGATAAAAAAGGAAGTGAAAACATCACACATCTTTACTTCATGCCACAGCCCCAGTAGCTCCTAGAAAACTGGACTGATGGCTGACCTGGGACTGAACAAGAAAAAATTGACCTCCATTTGCATCACTCCTAAAACCAGCGCGGAGTGGGGTATCTGTGAGCGGAAGTGTCCTGTCTCACCCAGAAAACCTGGAACAACTCTGGTATCTGTAGCACTCCAGGAAAACCTCTTGAAGACTAAATGACCCAAAAGGCAATTCTGAATGTGTCCCAGTTTCCGGAAAACCCAGGACCTTGCCTAGGGGTGATAATGGCAATTTCCAGTAATGTCCAATAAGACTGAACTATGCTCAACTATAAAACTCAAGTCCAAGGAAAGCCTCAGCTTTAATAAAAGCTGTTCTTGGGATTAACTGTGTTTACCTTCTAAACTTTGTTTTTGTTTTTAATACATTTAGCCTGTTCTGATAGCATTGAAAAGTCCCACTCTCTGTAACATCAGTGCATCAGACAGACACAAAGAGATAGTAAAGCAAAAACCTAATTTTTCAAAGACACTGAATATGTAATCTGGCCTTCCTTTCTCTCTCTGCTACATCCTGTTGCAACAATGAAAGAAAACAACTCTGAATCAAAATCTGAATTATGTTTTCTGTCACTGATGTTAGCATGCTGAATTCACACAAATTCACTTTCAAAAGCTATTTCTACACGACCTGCCGTTTTCTCCAAGAATGCCTGTAGACCCAAGACAGTTACGGTATCAAGTCTGCGTCTCTATTGTTTTACTTTCATTCATGCATTTACGTAAGCAACCAAGAACCAAATCATTTATTCTCCACTCTTACACATTCAAAGATAGACAGCAGAAGCCTTTTTCACAGTAAGAGGTCAATAAATGGACGTGAGTACATTAGTCATGTGGCAGATTGCTTTTTTTCCTCTCTGAAATACTACTTATTTGGCATTTGCTAGATGGCAGGGAAAAAAGAACTGTTCTATTGTGTTAAATCTTTAAGCGTAATTGAAAAATCACTATTGAGCTGTTCAAAACAATGCAAGTCTCAAAATTAAATATGTTACAAGCTGAAATGCCACTCCAAATGCTGCTTGATTTGCATAAATAGATTTGTTGAAGATTTAAACAGAAGGAATCAAGAAATTCCCAGTCTCCAGAATCTCTTCATCCAGAGCTTACAAAGCAGGGTGAAGCCTGACCCCATCACAATGCACCCAGCCCAGAAGGCGGTGCCTTTCACAATGTCAAAACCTACTGAGGAAACTTCCTGAGAAGGCCAGAGGATCACTGGTGTGTTACAGATCTCTCAGTGGAAGCGGTCAGGGACAGCTTCCCAGCCCCTTCTCTGCCCAGCACCTTCTCTGCCTTGGAAAATGTGCCAGAGCGCCAGGATTCTCCAAGAGGACTCTTGTGTACCCTGAACACTGCCACCTGAAGGGACATGCAATCCGTGCCTAGGAACCGTCCTGTCTCTACCAAGGGCACAGTCATTCTCCAACCTCACCACCTCAAGGGAGGAAAGGAACAGGAAGCCCTCTTAGATAGCCCGACCCCTGGGCTTCGGCATCTGCATGTGGTTTGATGTGACTTCGGCTACCATCTCCTGTTCGGCTTGTGCACGGAGCTTCTCTCTGTGAGGATCCACTCTGACCCACGTGTGAGGACTTTCTGCTGCTTTCCAAGACCTCCTGGCACCTGGCTGTACACCAGGCCCCTGACATCAACTCACTGCCCCTGCCAGGCTCTATGATACCAGCCCCTGGGGAAGGTGTAAATTTTCTTAGGGACCATCTTTCCCTCATAGCTGCCTATTTTTCCACAAGGTTTACCAATGTAATTAACTACAGTTATGGCTACTGAATGCCCATTGTATGCCATGCACCAAACCGGACCTCGAGATCTCACCTGCCTATCTCACGGAATCTCTACGAAACCAAGTCCAGTGACCCCCTGAGCTTCTGCCTTACTGGCTGTACAGGGTGCAAGGGAGAGGAGTGAGAGAACAGGGTGCTCTAAAGGAAGCTCCTACATGAAGATCTGGCCCCAAAGGGCTGTAACCTCAGTTTAAGACTGAACAAAGTGGAAACGAAGCTTTCACAAGGCACAGAAAGATCTTGCTGGCTAGATGCTGGCACACTGACAAGAAGGAGATGTACTCTTTGAGAATTTGTCTGGCCAACCCTCTGTTTGCAGTTTGATTCTGCGCTTTCTCTGCAATCCAAAAACCCGTACAGTGAGGACGTGATAGAAGGTGGTCCCTCATGGTCCTGGCAGGACTCGGGTCCAAACTCGGAAAAATCCACACGTTTCCAAGGAAAATAAGGAGCAGCTCCCAAAAAAGAATGAGTTAAGGGGCCTTGTTTTTGCCCTAACCTTCCCCCTTTATAAGCCGCTAGAAGCTCTGTGCTCACTTTCCACTGCCAACAGGTATTCTCCCTTTATTGCTCATTCCTCTTCTCGCTGATCCCTCCGTGGCCCTGCTGCAGCACGCCCCTCCCTCTCTCCATCGGTCACCCCTGCTCTATCCCTCCCGTCACTCTTCCTGACCTCCTCTTCCCCAGCTATAGACTGTCTCAGGCATGATTCAACTTGGAGAATCTGAGTTTGTGACCCAGCTCTGCCATACACTAGCTTGAGTAAAGTTATATAACTTTAAAAAAAAAAAGTTACTTAACTTTCTCGAAATTCAGTCTTCTCATCTGGAAGGGAGGCTAATAAATCAGGCCTAGCTCACAGGATTGTTGTGAGGATTAAAGTGACAGAGATTATAAAAAGGTGAAGCGCTATAAATGCCACATGGTAAATACCCAATCAATGTTACCTAGTACAGATTACCTTCCAGCTTTTTCCAGCTGAGGGTTGACAAACTAAAGCCCATGGACCAAATCTGGTCCACAACATACTGTTATAGGGCTCGTGAGCTAAGAATAATTTTTACGTTTTTCAGTGGTTGTATTTTAAATGGTTATATGTAAATGAGGTAAATATTTACATAATAGTCTCAATTTTGCCTCTTAGCCTGTGAAGCGTAACATTCACTAGCTGGCCCTTTACGGGAAAAGGTTGCCAACCCCTCTTCCAGATTATCACAGATTCCAAATTATGCTATGATAA
This sequence comes from Glossophaga mutica, assembly GCA_039655065.1. NCBI lineage: Eukaryota > Metazoa > Chordata > Mammalia > Chiroptera > Phyllostomidae > Glossophaga > Glossophaga mutica. The sequence goes on from CM077308.1 coordinate 31,884,787, forward strand.
TGGATGTCCCCAAGTTTTCTAATTATAATTTTATCCATTGTTTAAAAGAAACAGACTTATAAATCTTCCAAAGTGCGAGAGGCGGGGAGAGAGGGTGGATTAAATTATTTTCTGCTTGCCATTGCCCACAGTTAAATATCCTCTGTCTCACAAAGGCTCATTTTATATAAGAATGTTTAGGGACAGACAGAGCTCAATGTGAATCCTGGATAACATAGGATCAAAAAGAAGTGAACGCCACTCCCTGTACCAGGACGGACTGAGAAAGGAAAGGGCAGCCTCAGCACCAGGGAGGGGACGGCCTCAGTCACCGGAGGCTGTATAACGTGTTTCTGTTCCAGAAGTTTGGTAGCAAGCTACAATATAATTAACGGTATCGAGAGCAAGCTGCTCCACACAATGTGAAATAAAAGCCTCTCTGTGGCACAGCTGGGAAGGCAAATCATTGCCTGCATTTCCCAGTCCCACTGCACTGCAGAGTAAGAGCTCATGCATCAGGCTCTTGAACCTCAGGCTCGGTTTCTCTCTCAGAAAAGGGTTCTGCCTCTCCTTTCCCAACAAGAGGGGACATGGCCAAAACCCTAGCTTGAAACACACACGTTGGTTTCAGCAGCACTATCTATGGGTCTAAAACACAGCCCTACCACCAGAACACCTACCCACCAATGATCTTCGCAACGCCATGGCTGGTGGCAGGGAGCAACCACAGCCACTGGTGGAATAGGACTCCTGTATCATTTTCACTGTTGCCAAAATTCTTCCTTTTGCAGAGTATAATGTCTCCTAGGCCCAACCTAATTCCATCTCCTCCCCAGGCTGGAATTCATGTCCACGACTGATTAGTATCATAACAGCCGCATTAGCCACATTTTCTGTTTCTTCGTGCCTTTTACTGCAAAGCTCAGGGCTTTTCATTATGAATCTAAACTTTATGAATATGTATGAAAGCCCCTATTTGTTTACATGTTTGGCTCTGCCTCTCAAATAGGAGCACCTCAGGGATGGAAATCACGTCCTGTTCACTAGTGCCTCCTCTGTCCCTGACATAGCACCCGGCACATAGCAGGTCCTCAAAATACTCTTTGTTACATGGATCATGCAGAGGAGAAAAAGGTGCAGAATTATAAAACGAAGGTGCTAAAACACAAAGTTTGCCTCCTTCACTATGTAACTCAGGACCCGTCCCGAGATGACTCATATATTAAACATGTCTAATGCCACGATGCTTTCCTATGACAGTAATCTCTCCCTAACAATAGCTATTTTGCCCCTTCTGATCATTGGCAATTATTCTTACATCCGAAATGCATTCGTTTATTTGGCTCTGACCATATATCAATCTTCTCACAGTGTTATGAGTTTAATAGCCAATGGGCAAATTCTTTTCCACTCCCAGGGAATCAACAATGACACATACAGCCTCTTTCTTCCAAACATTTTTCAAGTAAACATTTTAGTGCAGCCTAATAGTATTGAAGACAGAAATAGCTATGTTTACTATAGGTAGTGCTATTTCATGTAAGAATAAACCATTTTCATAGTAACATACTGCAGATGGCAAAGCTAAAAATGTTTCCATTATAGCAATAACTCTAACTTCCAGCTAGCATGGGGAAAGAAATGAAACATCACAAGTGAAATTCAGATACCTACTTTTGCGGTCATCTTGGCCAAAAGCTCTTGTAAATCCATTATTCCTTGCACCAGGCTTAAGAAATCACTGCAGGTTGGGCAAGCTCAATAAAGAAAAGATAAAAACAAATGTTGATACAGTGCTCATATAAAAGAGAAATTTTTAAAACCGCAGTTGTTTGGCTATGTAGAAAAGTTTTTGCCTTTCTGTTCAAGTATTGCTTTGGAACTGCCATAAAATCAGAGGATTTCAGGTATAGATCTTTCTCTTTTATTAATAAACAATAAGAACTGAACAGAGGAAAAGGGACTATTCACTGAAAAGAAAGACAGTATCATATTTTTAAGTTAAAATTAAACCTCATATTTATGGAGAGGTGACTGGAAAAATGCAAATCATCATAGAAGAAGAAGAAAACTCAAATCCAGGTCAAGTAATTTAAACAATAGTTTTTCAGTAAAGTAAAGCATAAGAAATACAGCCCAAAATATTGTAATAACTGTACGGCACCAGATGAGGTACTGGCAGTACCAGAGGGAACAGTTAGTAAAGTCCCTATAATCATCTAACCTCTAAGCTGTACACCTGAAACCACTGCAAAATAATATTAAAGGTAAACTATAATTTTAGGAAATTTAAGTAAAAAATGTAGAACAATAGCAATAGGACTGGAAACTAGCTAAAAAATTAAAGAAATAGAAATTCAAAAAAAGGTTTTTACACATATATAATTATATTAAACATACCTTACCACACCAACCTATAGAACCCAAACTGCTGATGTAATTTTTCTTACCTTCAAATGTTAATTCTAATTAAAGCCAGTAAAATAATCCATAAGCTTTTTAGAAATTCAAAGACACAGAAGTATATACTATAGCTAAGTTCTTTCACTCACCTTAACCACCTCATCAGTCAACCCCATAAACAGTGTGTCGTATCCTTCCTGACCTATTTCTCTGACATTACAAATGAGTTATATAATATTTAAATATTCACAAATGCTTTAAGTTGCTACTTACTGCGATTCAGGTTCGGACACTGGGTTATGTATCCATTCGGCATGAAGACGATTTTCCCATCTTGGATGATCCCCTTGGTAACAGAAGAGAAAGGCAGGGATCAAGATTGCAGCGACCCATTCACATGACCTTGTCACATGTTCTCCAAAGAAGATTGTTTTTAAACAGGCCTGATATCCTCATTCGGAAGGTGAGTCATTCTTAGTCTATACTGAACTACTCCAAACCATCCTCTCCCAGAAGCACTGCAATGTATATTCATCTGGAGAGAGCTACAGTTAGTAACCACTGGTTGAGGCAAAAGTCTCCATAGCACTAAGGATCCATCAGAAAACATTCCTTAACTATGGGACGGAAAAGTCACTGATGTAGTAAAAATTCTCCTCAGTACCCTAATCATCCTGGATCATTAAGTATCCCTAATTTATAGAATTGTTTCAGCAGGAGTGAAAAGATCACAGAAACATATTACACTAAAATGTCTCTATTGATTCACTTAGTCCAGTAAATAAAATTAGACCTGGGGAAAATTTCCTAATAATCTTCGCTCTCAGCTAATTACCATGACTTGGAACTGGGAAATCTTAAGCATGGTTCAACATCTCACTGTGAGTAAAAAGTGGCCTTTTAATTCTGTAACTAATTCTGGAAGTATAGCCCTAATTTAAGAAAGTCACTGGGGGCTTCCATCTTTCAATGAAAATAATGACTTGGCTGTGGAGTTTTCCAGTTGAATTTCAAGATTCTGTTCCCAGGTGTTTTTTTTTTTTTTTTAAACTGATTTGATGGAAGAGATATTACAGAACAGATGGAAAATGTGGAAGCTGGTTCAGAATATTGAACTTAATCTATAAATAAAATATTGGCTTAAGATAGTGTACAAGTCTTTCAAAGGAAGTAACATTTAACATTTATGCACTCATCTCCTAAACAGCAGATGCTGTTTTCTGCTTATTATTTCCAGATAAAATATTAATTGGAAATATTAATAGAAATCACAGGATTGCAGGCGCTCTTCCTCAGAGTTAGATACATTTATTAACCTTTTCCTCTTCCAGGATGATGCAGTATTTATATTATGAGACAGCCTCACCAGTGGAGGAAGTCCCTGCCACCGCTGCTGAATATGAATTCATGTGAATTCATAATTTCTTACAGAAGAATTCCAGGGTACAGTTAATAGAGTGTAATCTAAGTGCATCAGCTTCTTCCTGTTGCGAAGTGGCTCAGTTTTTCAGTGAATTAACTCCTTTAAGAGGACAGGAGTTAAGAGGACCTATTAAGCACATTTGAAAACTTTCAGAAAAGCATGGGATGGGAAGTCAGGAAACCTGGGTTCCAGTTCTAGATCCATTTCCAGCTAACTGGGTGAACTTAGACAATAAGAACCACTCTCTCTAAGCTTCAGTTGCTTCATCTGCAAGGAGAAGCATTGTACTCTATGCAAAAGCTAAGGATCCTTCCAGCACTCTGGGGCTGGGTCAACAAAACAGTTGTTCAAACTAAAACCATCACGATTTAGATCTCTGTGCATGTGCTACTATTCAAGGTAAAAGAAAAAAAAGTGAATTAAGGAGAAAGCTGTATTTATCCACATCAAAGAACAGACCATTGTAGAGAACTGAATATCACATTAGAAAACATCTATCTAATTGGGTTGAATAAGGATGAATTTAGAGTGACCAAACTATGTTGGTTTTCCAAGGAGAGTCCCATGCAAGCCAGGAGGTTCCATCATCCCAGATGATGAAGTGGTGAAAGCACGTGGACCAGGAAAGATAGGGTACCACTACTACCTGTTTACTGGAAGACCCAAAATCATTCTTATTGTTATCAGCCATGGAAAGAGCACTCAGAAATCTGGAATACATTTGTTGTAGTACTAATTAACTTTCCAATAGCAAATGGAAAATCCATTTGTGAGATTCAAGATGGCGGAAGAGTAAGTGGAAGTTGCACAAACCTCCTCCCAGGACCAAACTGGAAATACAACTAAATTGTAGAGAAATCATCCTGAAAAACCGACTGAACACTAGCTGAAGAGAAGCTTTATAACCAAAGATAGACAGAAGAAACCACTTCAACACAGGGCTGGTAGGGAGTGCAGAGGAGGCACAAGAGAACTGGCTGGGCTTCCACAGGCAGCCGCTGAAGTTCCAGAGGGACATTTCAGGGCATGAGGAGTCCTCCCTGAGAAGTGCAGGGACTAAACCCCACGCTGGGCTCCTCAGCCTACAGCACCAGAGCCAGAAAAGGAACCCAAATAAAATCCAGCTGTGAAAAGCTACAGGGTTTCTGTCCACCAGAGAGAGATGGCTGGAGACATAGAGAGCCTCTTAAAACACTAAACACCAAATTGCATTTGTAGCCACTTACCCTGGGCTCTGGCAGAGGGAGGGCAGAGTGTACTAGAGATGCATGAGGAGAGTCTGGGGCTGGTGGCTCTGGGGAAAGAACTGAAGGAACAGCCACCAGGATCCCTGTGCTGAGTCATGCCCCATACTGCAGAGGCCATCCTTCTCAGGCAGAGCACTCCCCTTCATGAGGCAACAGCCTAAAGCAAAGCAATAACCTTGCCTGCAGGATTTACTCTGCCCCACCGTGTGGAGCTTATATCACTAAGTTTAGCAACTAAGGTAGATCTCTGGGAGCTGACCCTCTCCTAGGCCCACCTCGGTGTAAAAGCCATTCTTGGTGTACAACATGGTTCTTTCTGCACATCAACAGGCCTAGAAGAGGAAGCCACAAGCTGCGGACCACTAATAGCTACAAACAAGTAACCCAGGGCCACTCACAGGCAGCATCTGACGTAGGTCTACACCAGAGTCTTTGCAGATATACCTAATACATAGAAACAAACACAAACATGTTGGGAACCACCCTGCCTGGTTTCAGAAGCTGTAACCCCCCATGGCTAAGGCTGAGTGAGAGACCTTGGGACCACAATCCACTAAAGAGACAAATCTCATCTCCCTGGCAGGAGCGCCGCCTCTGCCCCCTTTACTTCACCCTGCCTGGCCCCCAGTGGATGAACAGTTAGCCTATGATGGGTAAGATTCCTCAGAGGAGGGACGACCTAAGACAGACATGATCACAAAGGGGCCCTCATGGAAGGACCTGGGGGGGCTATAGAAAAAGGGGGTGATGGATCCTCACCCCTTAGCTTTGACATAGCCTGAGTCCTCATTCTGTCTGCAACAAGTCTCCTAATCTCTTGGCTGCCTTACTTCCCCTGCTTACTTAAGCCTGAAACAATGACAGAGGGCACTGCAGCCCTGTGCTAGAAAGGGCGGGTTCCCCAGGGCGATCAGGCCTAAGATAGAATGCATAAAATCCTGTGAAACCTGCTTTGCTAAGAATTTCCTCAATTTCCTGATAAGGGTCCAAGCATGAAATGAGTTTGTTTCCCAAAGTTTTATAGCCCTTTAGCTAACAGACCCTGACTCAGAATAGGCCCTCATAGTTCTTTATATGTTATCTATTGTTTGATCCTTACTGCCTGACAGTGATTGATGAGCTTTACCTGTATTCCTGTGCAAAATGAATCCAATATCACCTTTAACAGGAAGCTAATCAACAAAACAAACAAACAAGCATAATATAAACAAAGACACTGAATTTGAGAACAGTCTGACAGTGTCCAGAGTGGGAGGGGAGGGAATTTCAGGGGAAAAGGGGAACGGTTTAGAGCAACAAGTATAAAGGACTCATGGACAAAAACTATGGGGGGTGGAAATGGGAGGAAGGTGGGGAGGGCTGGGGTGGTGGGCGGGGGGGGTAAAAGACAGAAAACTGTACAATATCAAAAAACTGTGGTACATTTACACAATGGAATTCTATGCAGCAGAAAGAAAGAAGGAGCTCCTACCCTTTGCAACAGCATGGAAGGAATTGGAGAGTATCATGCTAAGCGAAATAAGCCAGGCAGTGAAAGACAAATACCATATGATCTCACCTTTAACAGGAAGCTAATCAACAAAACAAACAAACAAGCATAATATAAACAAAGACACTGAATTTGAGAACAGTCTGACAGTGTCCAGAGTGGGAGGGGAGGGAATTTCGGGGGAAAAGGGGAATGGTTTAGAGCAACAAGTATAAAGGACTCATGGACAAAAACTATGGGGGGTGGAAATGGGAGGAAGGTGGGGAGGGCTGGGGTGGTGGGCTGGGGCGGGGTAAAAGACAGAAAACTGTACAATATCAACAATTAAAAAATACTGATTAAAAAAAACAATTAAAAAATACTGATTTAAAAAAAAACAAAATGAATCCAATAAAAGCCCATTCAGTAAAAGGCTCCTGGCCCTTCTCCTTTAAGAGATCGGCCACCTTTCCTCCCCAAGCAGATCATGTCTTGGTAGACTTATTCTCATCCATGATGGCTGGGGTTGGGGGGAAGGCCTGTGAGTGGAGCCCCCACATACAAACACACAGCCAAAGTGGAAAGATAAAGAAACAAACCCCAAATAAAAGAACAAAAGAATTCTCCAGAAGAGCTAAATGAAAAGGAAGCAAGTAATTTATCAGATAGAGAATTTGGAGTAATGATTATAAGGATACTTAAGAGCAAAAAAAAAAAAAAAAAACCATAGAAACAATTTTAAAAAAGACCAGTCAGAAATAAAGAATGCAAGAGAGGGAAGATGGCAGCGTGGTAGGAGGGAGCAGATCTCATTCCCCCTACACACAGGAGAAAAACCTGGCCCATCTACGGAAGAACAGAGCAGACAAGGAACAGTAACACAGCATATTTGAGAATAAGAGGTCGAAAATTATAGCGGACATTAAAAAACCAGCGGTAAGGAGAGCTCTTTGGAACAATAAGAGCCCAGGGTTCAGCGCACAGAGAGCAGGGTGGCTGAGGCCCCGGCCCAGCGCTCCGCCAAGCCTGCCCCAGGGCTCTGGGCAGGGAGCTGGGTCAGCTGCTGGGAGATCTCAGGGGCCACCTCGCGACTGCGGCGGAGCGAAAGTGGGTGCCCCCGCGCCAGGTCACTGTGCGACTTTGAACTGAGTTTTCGTGGTCGCCGGGCAACTGCAAAAGCACAGTCACTCCAACCGAAGACAGAGCCGCGCGTGAAGTGAGACAGCTGCATGAAAATAGGCACCCTCAGGGGACCCCACACGGTCGCAGGATAGTGGACACTCGTGAAAACATAGGCGCTGGCCACTGGAGACAGCTGTGGAGCCATAGTTGCCAGTGCACAGGTGGGCACTCGAACGCGGACAGCTCAGGACCATAGGCACAGGTGCGAGATAGCTGCTGGAGCACAGGCCCCGGTCACGGGCAAAGGCAGGTGGCTGCGCACGACTGGAGAACAGAGCACACACCCATAAATTCGGGGAAGTGCGCACATGCGAGGAGGCTCAGAACACACGCTGGAAGCCCTGTGGGGAGACGCGCCTAGTAACGCTGGGATACTTAGCACAATGAGGACTGAGTTCTGAACACAGAGAAAAGCAATAAGATCACCCCTCGGCCATTGCAGCCAGCAAGACTGGAAAAACCGGCTCCACAAGTTTGAAAACAACAAGAGGGTTTTGTTTTGGTTTTGGTTTTTTTTTTTATTATTATTTTGTTTTGTTTTGTTTGTTCCTTTTTTTTTTTGGTTATTTCTATTTCTGTGTGCGTGCTTGTTTTTTGTTTCGCTAGTTTGTGGGTTATTTTTGTGTGTGCCTATCTATACAAGTGTTTTTAATTATTCCTTCTTTATTATTTTTATCTTCTTTACTCCCCAACTCCTTTTGCCTCTCTTTAATTCTTTCTTGTTTTATTCCCTCTTCCTTTCTTTCTAATCTTATTTCTTCTACCTTGCTCTTTTTTCTTCTTTCTTCTTTTTTCATTTTTCCCCCTCTTCTCTTTTTTAAATACCCATGAGTGAGACAAAACAAACAAACAAACAAGCCTGGAACTGTGAAAAAAAACAGAGTTGGCCCCAAAAAAGAGGGTATCCCAGCTGATGAGACAGTGGAAACTGTGAACAACAGGATATCCGAAGGAGAATCCACCACTGAATCTCACAGGTATTCTACCACAGAAGGTCATACCACAAACCCAGGGAGGCAGAACAGATCCATTTAAGAAGTTGAGGCTAACAACAAGAGTCTTACAAACAATGGGAAGACAAAGAAACAGCCCCCAAATGAAAGGAAAGGGGGAAGCTCCAGAAAGAATGCTAAATGAAATGGAGGCAACTCAACTATCAGATACAGAGTTCAAAGCAATGGTTGTCAGGAAGCTCAATGAGCTCTCAATGAGCTACCAGAAACTACAGGGAAGTTATGATGAACTCACCACAAACTAAATCAATATGAAAAAGGAAATAGAAATAATCAACAAGGGCCAAGAGGAAATGAAGAACACAATTTCTGAACTGAAGAACACAGTAGAAGGAATGAAAAGCAGACTTGATGAAGCAGAAGATCGGATCAATGAGTTGGAGGACAAAATAGAAAAAGACACCCAGAATGAGCAAGATAAGAAAAAGAGGCTCAGAAAGAATGAAGAGGGTTTAAGAGAAATGCAAGACAACATGAAATGGAATAATATCCATATAGTAGGGATACCAGAAGGATAAGAAGAAGAATAAGGGATAGAAAACCTGTTTGAAAAAGTAATGATGGAAAACTGCCCTAATTTGGTGAGAGAAAAAGCCACACAAATCCAGGAAACGCAGAGAGTCCCAATCAAGAGGAACCCAAAGAGGCCCACTTCAAGACACATCATAATTAAAATGGCAAAACTCCAAGACAAGGAGAGAATCTTAAAGGCAGCAAGGGGAAAAAAGGAAATAACATACAAGGGAACCCCAATAAGGTTAGCAGCTGACTTCACAATGGAAACACTCCAAACCAGAAGAGAATGGCAAGAAATATTCCAAGCAATGAGAACCAAAGGCCTGCAACCCAGACTACTTTACCCAGCAAGGCTTTCAATCAAGATAGAAGGCCAAATAAGGAGCTTCCCAGACAAAAGAAGTCTAAAAGAATACACCTCTACCAAACCAATTCTGCAAGAGATACTAAAGGGACTGCTTTAAGGGAAGAAAGGAAAAGACAGAGAGAGAAAGAGAGAGAGGAACACAGGTATGAAAATGGCAATGAATAAATACCTATCAATAATAACCTTAAACGTAAATGGATTAAATGCTCCAATCAAAAGACATAGAATAGCTGAATGGATAAGAAAGCATGACCCACACATATGCTGCCTACAAGAAACCCACCTCAAGACAAAAGACATACACAGACTCAAAGTGAAGGGCTGGAAACAAATTTTCCAAGCAAATGGGCAGGAAAAAAAAAGTTGGGGTAGCAATACTCATATCAGACAAAATAGACTTCAAAAGAAGGGCCATAGAGACCCAGAAGGTCACTACATGATACTCAAGGGAAGAATCCCCCAAGAAGACATAAATATTGTAAATATATATGCACCCAACGGAGGAGCACCTAAATACATCAAGAAAATTTTAGAGGACTTCAAGAAAGATATTGACAGCGACACAATTATAGTAGGCAATTTTAACACCCCACTGTCAAAAATGGACAGATCTTCCAAACAAAATATCAACAAGGATATTGTGGCATTGAACAACACTCTAGAGGAAATGGACTTAACTGATATATATAGAGCCCTTCATCCCAAAGAAGCTAAATACACTTTCTTTTCAAATGCACATGGAACATTTTCAAAGATAGACCACATGATAGGTCACAAAACAAGCCTCAACAAATTCGAGAAAATTGAAATCATACCAGGCATTTTCTCTGACCACAAGGGACTGAAACTAGAAACCAACTCCAAAGGGAAAAACCCAAAACCCTCAAAACCATGGAGATTGAATAGCATGCTATTAAACAATGAATGGGTCAAGAATGAAATTAGGGAGGAAATCAAAAAGTTTCTGGAAACAAACTATAATGAACCAAAACTTATGGGACACAGCAAAGGCAGTCCTCAGAGGGAAGCTTATAGCAATACAGGCCTCCCTAAAAAAGATAGAAACATCTCAAACAAACAACCTAACCCTATGCCTACAAGAACTCGAGGAACAACAACAAAGACAGCCCAGAGCAAGTAGAAGGAAGGAAATAACCAAGATCAGAGCAGAATTAAATGACATGGAAACTAAAAGCACAATCCTAAAGATCCATGAATCCAGGAGTTGGTTCTTCAAAAAGATCAACAAAATCGACAAGCCTTTAAGCAGGCTCATCAAGTAAAAAAGAGAGAGGACTCAAATAAAAACAATCAAAAATGAAAGAGGAGAGATCACAACTGACACTGCAGAAATAAAAAGGATTGTAAGAAATTACTGTGAAGAACTGTATGCCAAGAAATTTGAAAACCTAGGTGAAATGGACAGGTTTCTAGAAAAATATAATCTTCCAAAATTCAATGAAGAAGAAACAGAAAGCCTGAACAGACCAATAACAGCTGATGAAATTGAATCAGTAATCAAAAAACTCCCAACACACAAAAGCCCTGGACCAGATGGTTTCACAGAAGAATTCTACAAAACATTTAAGGAAGAGCTAAACCCTATTCTTCACAGACTATTCGGAAAAATCCAAAATGATGGAAGACTCCCAAACTCTTTTTATGAAGCCAGCATCATCCTTATCCCAAAACCAGATAAAGACACAACAAAGAAGGAGAACTTCAGGCCAATATCGCTGATGAACATAGATGCTAAAGTCCTCAACAAAATATTGGCAAACCGCATCCAACAACACATTAAAAAGATCATACACCATAACCAAGTGGGATTCATCCCAGGAATGCAAGGATGGTTCAACATTAGCAAATCAGTAAGTGTAATTCATCACATAACAAAAGCAAAGACAAAAATCACATGATCATCATGATCATATCAATAGATGCGGAAAAAGCATTTGATAAGGTACAGCACCCATTTATGATAAAAACACTCAGCAAAGTGGGAATAGAGGGAGCATTCCTCAACATAATAAAGGCCATATATGAGAAACCTACAGCCAGCATCATAGTCAATGGGCAAACACTAAATTCTTTTCCACTAAAATCAGGAACAAGACAAGGCTGTCCACTTTCACCACTACTATTCAATATAGTACTATATTGGAAGTCTTAGCCACAGCAATGAGACAAGAAAAGGAAATAAAAGGCATCCAAATTGGAAAGGAGGAAACAAAACTATCATTGTTTGCAGATGACATGATAGTTAGTATACATAGAAAATCCTATAGACTCAGCCAAAAAACTGCTCTACCTAATAAATGAATTTGGCCAAACAGCCAGATACAAAGTCAATATCCAGAAATCAAAGGCATTTTTGTGTACTAACAATGAAACAACAGAAGCAGAAATCAAGAAAAAAATCCCATTTGATATAGCAAAAAGAAAAATAAAGTACCTAGGAATAAACCTAACCAAGGAGGTAAAAGACCTGTATGCAGAAAACTACACAACACTGAAGAAAGAAATCAAGGAAGACACAAACAAATGGAAGCACATACCGTGTTCATGGATCGAAAGAATTAGCATCATCAAAATGTCCATACTTCTCAAAGCAATCTACAGATTCAATGCAATACCTATTAAAGTTCCAATGGCATATTTCACAGACATATAACAAACACTTCAAAAATTTATATGGAACAATTAACAACCCAGAATAGCAGCAGCAATCTTGAGAAAGAAGAGCGAAGTAGGAGGGATCACAATACCTGATACCAAACTGTATTACAAGGCCACTATAATCAAAACAGCCTGGTACTGGCATAAAAACAGGCACGTGGACCAGTGGAATAGAACAGAGAGCCCAGAAATAAACCCAAGTCTCTACAGTCAATTAATATTCGACAAAGGGGGCAGTAACATAAAATGGAGTAAAAATAGCCTCTTCAACAAGTGGTGTTGAGAGAACTGGACAGCTACGTGCAAGAAAATGAAACTTGAGCACCAACTTACACCATACACAAAAATAAATTCAAGGTGGATAAAAGATTTAAACATAAGCCGTAACACCATTAAAGTCCTAGAGGAGAACATAGGCAGGAAAATCTCAGATATTCCACGTAGCAACATTTTTACGGATATGTCCCCTAAAGCAAGGAACATAAAGGAAAGAATAAACAAATGGGATCTCATCAAAATAAAAAGCTTCTGCATGGCCAAGGAAAACAGTATTAAAATAAAAAGAGAACTGACTGTGTGGGAAAACCTATTAGACAACGATACCTCAGATAAGGGTTTAATCTCCAAAATATATAAAGAACTTACAAGACTCCACTCTAAGAAGACAAGCAATCCAATTAAAAAAATGGGCAAAGGTCTTGGGCAGACACTTCTCCAAGGAGGACATACAGAGGATCCAGAGACATATGAAAAGATGCTCGATATCGCTAGCTATCAGAGAGATGAAAATTAAAACCACAATGAGGCCTGGCTGGTGTAGCTCAGTGGATTGAGCTCGGGCTTGCGAACCAAAGGATCGCAGTTTGATTCCCAGTCAGGGCACATGCCTGGGTTGCAGGCCAGTTCCCAGCAGGGGACGCACGAGAGGCAACCATACATGATATTTCTCTCTCTCTCCCTCTCTCTCCTTCCCCTCTAAAGGTAAATAAATAAAATCTTTTAAAACAATAAATAAATAAATAAAACCACAATGAGATACCACTTGACACTGGTCAGAATGGCCCTCATAAACAAAGCAACAAACAGCAAGTGCTGGAGAGGTTGTGGAGAAAAGGGGACTCTAGGGCACTGTTGGCAGGATTGCAGACTGGTACAACCACTATGGAAAACAGTATGGAATTTTCTTAAAAAACTAAAAATGGATACACCTTTTGACCCAGCAATTCCACTGCTAGGACTATATCCTAAGAACCCTGAAACACCAATCCAAAAGAACCTATGCACCCCTATGTTTATAGCAGCACAATTTACAATAGCCAAGTGTTGGAAGCAACCTAGATGCCCATCAGTAAATGAATGGATCAAAAAACTGGTACATTTACACAATGGAATTCTACGCAGCAGAAAGAAAGAAGGAACTCATACCCTTTGCAACAGCATGGATGGAACTTGAGAGCATCATGCTAAGCAAAATAAGCCAGGCAGTGAAAGACAAATACCATATGATCTCTCCTTTAACAGGAATCTAATCAACAAAACAAACAAAGAAGCATACTATAACCAAAGACATTGAAATTGAGAACAGGCTGAAAGTCACCAGAGGGGAGAAGGGAGGGAATTTCAGGGGAAAATAGGAAGGATCTACAGGAACAAGTATAAAGGACACATGGACAAAAACTATGGGGGGTGGAAATGGGAGGGAGGTGGGGAGGGCTGGGGTGGTGGGTTCGGGTGAGAATAAAAGACAGAAAACTGTACAAGATCAACAATTAAAATAAAAATTAGAAAAAAGAAATAAAGAATGCAATATCTGAAATAAATACTACACTGGAAGGAATAAACAGTAGGTTAGATAAAGCAGAGGATCAAATCAGTGATTTGGAAGACAAGGTAGGAAAAAACACCTAAGCATAGCAGCAAAAATAAAAAGAATTAAAAAGAATGAGGAGAGCTTAAGAAAGCTATGGGACAACATGAAGTGTAACAACATCTGCATCATGGGAATACCAGAAGGAGAAGAGAGTGAGCAAGGGATCGTGAACCCATTTGAAGAAATTATGACCAAAAACTGCCCTAGTAGGGTAAAAGAAAGACACACAAGTCCAGGACAGGCAGAGAATCCCAAACAAGATGGATGCAAAGAGGCCTATACCAAGACACATCATAATCAAAATGACAAGGCTTAAAGACAGTAAGAGATTCTAAAAACCACAAAAGGAAAACAGGTAGTTACCTACAAGGGAGCTCCAATTAGACTGTCATCTGATTTCTCAACAGAAACATTTCAGGCCAAAAGGGATTGTCATGAAATATTCAAGGTAATGAAAAGCAAGGACCTACAAGTTAGGCTACTTTACCCAGCAAGGCTATCATTTAAAATTGAAGGAGAAATAAGGAAAATCCATTTGTAAAGGGTATCCCATTCATTTATCCTGTAGCAACACAATACAGTGCACATCACTTTTGCTTTTTTAAAGTGTGACCCTTGATTTTGTTACATTATAAATTACAAATTGCCTCTCTCACATCTTTCCTTTACCTACTTCCCTCCTCACTTCTCTCCCTTACCACTATTAATTTCTGACATGCACTTGTGTTACATACAGATTAGTAGGTAAGGTCAGTGATGTTGACTTAAACTAAACAGAAATAAGGGCTGACAGCCTCTCAGTGCCCATTAATGCAAAAATTCAAAGCACTTGTACTTATTTCTAAGGAAAGGTCATGAGGGTCAGCCCACAAAATGGCATGAAAATGTGTTCTTGCCAAATGGGTCAAGGTGGAATGTTAATTTATTTGAATGGATGTAATTCCATGATGGATCAAAAGAAGGATGGCAATATACTGTATAAATACCAAATGTAACCCAGAAGAGTCTGACTGTAGGTGCATATGCACGCAAAGACATACATGTGTATATTTTCCAGAACCTTCCCTGGAATGAGAACCAGAAGGTCTCGCACTGAATTGCCATATGGTCTATTTAGTGCAATGATATTTGTCAATAAAATGAGCATTTGTTAAGTGCGTAGTTATTTTTTTGTAAAACTCCAAAAAAAGGAGTTGTATACAGCGTAAAACTACGAAGTAGCTCCATCAGCTTTTTTTCTCCCCGAAAAACCATCTATGAAGATTTCTATAGATAAAAATTTGCCTTCATGCACTGCAAAAAATATGAAATAAGGGATCAAAAGGTAGAATTCCTATTATTTCTCCTTATTTAATTTGATGCGTATCCACACGTAACTGAACACTGCAGCTCTAGCTGGGCATAGGTTGGCTGACCCCATTGGATCTCATCCATTCAGACCTATGCTTCATTTCAGACTGTTCATCAGAGCAGAACTTCTCGAACTTGAAGTTTCTTAACAATCACCTTAACTATTTAATATTCTGATTATGGGTCAACCACCAGCTTCTGTTTCAGTAGGGCTGGGGGGGGCAGGAATCTTCATTTTTAAAAAAATCTTTAAAATTACTGATATTTAGGGAGAGGGGAAGACTAATTTTGAGAGACAGAGAGAAAAGGAGGGAGGGAGGAGGGTGTGGGGGGGGAGGAAGAAGAGAAAGAGAGAGAGAGAGAGAGAGAGGGAGAGGGAGAGGGAGAGGGAGAGAGGTGCACATCAACATGTTGTTCCACTTATTTATGCACTCATGGGTTGCTTCTTGTTTGCGCCATGACCAGGGACCGAACCACAACGTTGGCTTATTGGGATGATGCTGTAAGCAGCTGAGCTACCCCGGCAGGACAGGAACCTTCATTTTCAAAGCTGTCCTAGATGATGCTTGTGAAAGGTCACTTTGAAAAACTCTGCTCTGTTCATTGTTTCTTTGGGAGCAAAAGGGTTTACTCATTAAAAGTTCAGAGTGGTGAAAATAGCATCCAAATTCAATATATGAATAGAGTAAAATCTTCCTGATTTGAAGCTGAATGGCAACCAACAGAATTACTGAATTATCAAAACCATGAAGGCAAAACCCATATTTTCATCTCAGGATCCCCTGCAGTTCCTATCGTAGTATATTTTACATGGTCGGGACAAAAAGTACCTTAAAGGCATCAAACTCCTGAAAACTATGAATTGCACACTATTGAATAATAACATTTTCAGAGCTGTTAGTCTGTGAAAAACAGGTAGGACATGAGTTGTTAAACTAGGGGTGCACATCAGAATTTTAGAGGAGGTTGAGGGAGGACAGTCATGCAGACTTTGAAAAAGCTTCTGAGGTGATCTTGCTGTACGCCCAGTGAGGACGACAGAGGTAAGGCAGCTCACCCAGTCATCTAACCAACAAAAAAGCCAGGGCTTTAACATTTTAGGTAGCTTTCCCAAAGGACACCTGAATCCTAGGCCATAAACTCCAACACCAGTGTTGAGCCACTACAACATGCGTAAGTAATAACATACCATTTGAAAGTTTCAGAGTTACAGGAGGTAACAAGATGTTGTTACAATGAGGTCCTGTCATCAAAATAAGGTCCTATCTTAATTGCCTTAACTGAAAGATACTATGCAACTGTCCATAACGAATTATTTGCATTACATGTTAATGCAATGCATATAATACATAATACAATGTATAATACAAAATGCAATGCAATAATACATAATACAATTATGTATTGCCAGCCCAGTTTTGGGGGGCTGAAAAACAGACCTTTTTTAGGTAGCCTAATATCCCCTCCTCCCCGTGATCTTATTTACACTATTAATTTGCTAAAGAACCCATCTTCTCATTGTTAGTACAATGCTAAACCTTAGCCAACCTGAGTAGCTAAATAAATCCCTAATGTGCAGAGCCCAAATTAATAAACTTTTGCTATTAGCACTAACGGAAGGAAGAAAAATGGAATTTCCCTCTTTGTCACACCCACCTGCTGCCACCCTCTACCTCCTACACTCAGCTCACCAGGCACTAAAAAATAAATTTGCACCAGACAGGTTGTACATCATGGGTGTTTTTCTGGGAGAACGAATGCCCAATTATTTCCATTGTTCAAGAACATTTCTCATTTCACAGTAAGAAATATAGGAAGATGCAATAAAAAAAGATTAGAAAAATCATGCCATTATTACACTCTTCTGTAAGGAATAACTAAGATTAGGTAAGTCCTTCTAAGATTCAGAACTTTCTGAATCAAATAAAAGCAGCTTTGCCACCCAAATATGCTAATTCTTTTTTAACACTCTTATTTCCCTGCAGATCTCTGTTTACATTGAAGAAAATGGCTGTATTTTTTTGTATGCTAAAACATGGAAACAAATTGTTCTGAAAGGGAAAAGGGAAGGGGCTGGGGAGAGTTCCTGCAGGGCATGTAAATATATGGATGAAGATGCGTTCTGTTTATAAACTGGCAAGGACCCAAGCATTGGCAACAGGCTAACAAAAAGTCAGACTCAGGGAAACTCACAAGGAGGATTTTCAAAAGGCAACCAATTATGTATTTCTGCCCTGAAGACAGTTAATAAAATATTCCAGCTTGCATAAAAGCCATGGAAGACATTTGTCGACTTTCATTATGATCAATAAAAACTGTCAGCTCATTAGCATATCATTAGCTGTCCTGCTGTTTCCAAAGTCTTAATGCACAGAAATATTAATCTACAAATGTATAAGATTTTCCAGCCCTGCAACTTAGACTTTCTGCATGAAAGGAAATATAAGAATTAGAGATGGGAGGAATCCAATATAGCTGCTTTTTCTATATGCCTATCAACATATGTTTACCATCTGTGGAATGATGGGAGCCAGCTGAGGTTAAAAAAAAAAAAAAAAACAGCTGTGGTATTACAAAAAACTGTAATTCATTTTACTTCCCAGCGACAGCTCAGTTGTTAAGGAGACGGTGATGTCCAGGTAAGGAAAAGGTTTCAGACCCTCATTCACTCAACAGATAGAGAAATAGAGGGAGACAGAGAGAGAGCCTGCATCTCTGAAAGGCTTTTCGATGTGAAATCTTTCTGAAATCTCGATCATTTAGAAACTGCCCGAAGGCCCAAGCCACTGAAGCATCCTTAACTCACTGCCATTTACCTACGCTTGTTCTTCATTTCTTTACCCCCTGAAATAGTAACAGCATAATCAGCTTAGAACGCATCAAAGAGAAATTGAGTGGTACTCAACCATCTTGAGGATGAAACCTACGACAATCGAAGATTCAGATAAGCCTATCACTACTGGCCAGCTATTTTCTCAAATGCATGCAGTTTTGAAGTGAAAAATCCCCAGCTTCTATTCCGTGTCTCTGATAGGAATGACCTAACGCTAGAGACTAACGTGCCAGGCACCAGCCTCTGCTCTTCAATCAGCAGCACTTTTACTGCACAGTCCATAAGGATCCACCAGGCCCCAGAACTTAGGGTTAACAAGGGAGGAGTTTTTGCTTTTACTTTGCCTATGAAGCAAAGTGTTAATATTTAAAATAGAGAATAATGCTATTTTAACCTGAAAACACATAATAAGCATTTTTAGTTCTGGAACAATAAAGCAGGCATGGTTCTTGGACCCAGGAGGCAGCTTTTACAAGATAAATATTAAGAGTCTGAAGATGTGCTGACTCACCTGAGAACAGCTTCCTCTTTTACAGGGGCATTAAATTAATCGAGAGTTTCTGTAATGAGACACTGACCTACTTCCCCTAGCCCAGACACCTCCTGCACCAAAGGATGGCCACAAGCACTGCCAGACACACAGAGCTCTAAGGGGAAGATGAGTTTTAAAAGGTTCCTGCCTTAAGAGCCATTAGACCAGTCTACGCCTACTGGGGAGCAAAGAGGTTCACCCTGCTCCCTAGGGAGACGGCCTGTGAGGAAATGCCATTCCTTCTGATGCTTCCCACTGGGACAACCAATTCCTTGGGCTGGAGCCCTGGAAAAAGGCAACAGGATCTGGCTCCACCATGAGACATGCTGTAGTTAAGTGAAATGTCACCACCATCTAACACAGTGACTAGCACATGGTAAGGAAGACCCTAAAAAATATTTAGTGAATGAAAGTTTGGATGAATGAACCAAGACTGAAATAAAAAAGGCCTAAACTTAAATCCCACTTCCAT
This sequence comes from Glossophaga mutica, assembly GCA_039655065.1. NCBI lineage: Eukaryota > Metazoa > Chordata > Mammalia > Chiroptera > Phyllostomidae > Glossophaga > Glossophaga mutica. Next base: position 31,904,121 of record CM077308.1, read on the forward strand.
CACTTAGACTGGCATAGTGCTTAATCCCGCTGAGTCCTGCTGACTGATGTGTACAATAGGGATAATCCTAGCTACCTCATCAGGATTCTCCTAAAGGATAATGTAAATAACTGAGGTAGTACGTGTACGGCCACACAAGGTCTGGAACAGAGAAAGCATTCAGTACTTGCTGGTGCTTTCTTCCACATGCCTACGACTCACCTCTACAGAAATGTGATTGATTGTCCCAGTCTAGGAACACACTTTGTGTTTTCTGTCTTTATCAGGTACGCTGTGTCTCCAGTACAAGTTTCCTTACATCTTCAGAGAACCATCCATTCATCAAGCGGGAATATGTAGCAGAACTAACTATTCTCCCTGTATTAATCACAAACTCCGTGCTCAAACAAAAGTCCCCAAAAGACAGAACAGGTACCTATCATTTCTACAGTATAGTGTTAAGCATGCAGGGATCATTAAATACACAATAAAAAAGGGGGGAAAGATGCATATTGCAAACTTACTATGAGCTAGGTCTGTTTAACATATTCTTATATAATCTGCATTATCATTTTGAAAGATAGCTTTGCCACTTTACAAATAAGAGAAACTCATAGCTGTTACATTCATTCATTTTAAGAGTATACTGTCTGCCAACTATGTTCCTGGTACTATTCTAAGCACTTGCTGAATAGTCACCAAATAGTTCTGACCAAAGTAAAGTTTGCAGTCTAGAGAGAATTGCCAATAATAAACAAGTAAACACCCACATAAGTATACTTGGGACCAGTAATCTAACTTGGAGAGTTTCTTATTCTAAAATTATTGAAAACTTAAAGACAGCACCAGCACAGGCGTAAACCAATCACAGAGACTTTCTACAATAAATGCAGTGCCCTGCGGAAAGGCACAGGTCAACTGCCAACGAAGTCAGCCCTGCCTAGTCTTTCAAACTGTAATTAGAGTGATGAAGGAAGTGGAAAAGTTCCAGTGAGAAAGTATATGGTAGAATGAATGCAAACAGATTGCCTTTATGTACCCACATGCCTTGAACTTGACTTCATCCACTTTTCTGTGCCCCAGGCTGGTTAATTTCAATTGTCTTATCTTCAAGTTCAATGATTCTTTCTTTAGCCTGCCCAAGTGTGATAATAAATTATTCTAGTGAATTTTTTATCTAAGTTGTACCTCTCAGCTGCAGAATATCTGTTTGGCTCCTCTTTATAATTTCTCTCTTTATTGATATTTATTTGTTCATACATAATTTTTCTGACTTCCTTGAGTTTTTATTTACATTTTCCTTTAGCTTCCTAAGTACTTCTAATTTTTTAAATTTTTTATTGTTGTTAATTACAGTTGTCCTCCTTTTCTCCCCATTACTCTCCCCTACACTGCCCATGACCACCTCCCACATTCAATCCATCCCTGCCCCATTATCCTTCTCCATGAATCCTTTATACATGTTCCTTGATTTGACCCTTCCCCTTCTTTCCTCCACTACCCCCCAACTCCCTCCCCTCTGGTCACTGTCAGTTTGTTCTTTATTTCCATATCTCCAATTCTATTTTGATTGCTTTTTGTTTTGTTGATTAGATTCTGCTTATAGGTGAGATCACACAGTAATTATCTTTCACTGCCTGCCTTACTTCACTTGCATAATGCTCTCTAGTTCCATCCACACTGTCACAAAGGGTAGAAGTTCCTTCTTTCTTTCTGTTGTGTAGTATTCCATCGTGTAAATGTACCACAGTTTTTTGATCTACTCATTTAGTGATGGGCACTTAGGCTGTTTCCAACACTTAGCTATTATAAATAATGCCGCTATGAACATTGGAGTGCATTGGTTCTTTTGAATTGGTATTTCAGGATTCTTAGGGTATAATCCCAGCAGTGGAATTGCGGGGTCAGAAGGCAGTTCCATTGTTAGTTTTCTGAGGAAATTCTATACTGTTTTCCACAGTCTCCATTCCCACCAACAGTGCGCTGGAGTTCCCTTTTCTCCACAACCTCACCAGCTCTTATTGTTTGTTGATTTGTCTATGACCATTCTGACCTGTGTGAAGTGGTATCTTATTGTGGTTTTAATTTGCATCTTTCTGATGGCTTGTAATGCTGAGCATCTTTTCATATGCCAATGGGCCCTCTGTATGGCCTCCTTGGAGAAGTGTCTGTTCAAGTCCTTTGCCCATTTTTAATTGGATTGTTTGTCTTCCAGGAGTGGAGTCATGTGAGTTCTTTATATATTTTGAAGATCGAACCCTTGTACAAGGTATCACTGGCAAATATATTTTCCCACACAGTTGGTTCCCTTTTCACTTTGCTAATGTTTTCTTTAGCCATGCAGAAGCTTTTTAATTTGATATAGTCCTATTTGTTTATTCTTTCCTTTATATCCCTTGCTCTAGGGGACATATCAGCAAAAATATTGCTGCATGGAATATCTGAAATTTTCCTGCCTATGTTTTCCTCTAGTACTTTTATGCTGTCACAACTTATATTTAAGTCTTTTATCCATCTTGAGTTTATTTTTGTGTATAGTGAAGATGTTCATCAAGCTTTCTGAGCACATTTAAAACAGTTGTTTTAAAGTCTTTATCTAGAAAGTCCATTGTCTGGGCTTTTTCAGAGATGGTTTCTGTCCATTTATTTTGTTCCTTTGAATGGCAATACCTTCCTTTTTGTTTCTTTGTCTTGTGATTTTACTTGAATATGGTAATTGGAATACTGTAGTGACTCTGGAGATCAGATTGTCTCTGTTCCCCCAGGGTTTCCCAACTTTGTTTTTGTTTTACTGTTGAATTCTATACTAGTCCATTTGTTTTATGACCTTCCCAATTATTTTTGCAGAGACTATAATCCTTGTTATCTCAGGTCACTGGGATGTCTGAAATTGTACTATGTTTTCCATTATGACTTTTATGGTATCGTGACTTATATTTAAGTTCTTTTTTCATTTTGAGTCTATTTTGTTATATGGTGTAAGTTGGTGGTCTAGTTTAATTTTTTTTTTTTTTTTTGCGCATACCAGTCCAGTTCTCCCAACACCATTCACTGAAGAAACTGTTTTTACTCCATTGTATGCTTGTGCCCCCTTGTTGAATAGTAATTGACCATAAAGACATGGATTTATTTCTGGGTTCTCTATTCTGTTCCAATGAATCCAGGAGCTTATTCTTTGAAAAGATAAACAAAATTGGCGAACCTTTAACCCAACTCATCAAGAACAAAGGAGAGAAGACCCAAATAAATAAAATATGAAAAAAAAGAAGTAACAACCAATACCACAGAAAAACAAAAGACTGCAAGAAATTACTATGAACAACTATATGCCAAGAAACTCAACAATCTAGGCAAAATGGACAAATTTCTGGAAATATACAGTCTCCCAAAACTAAATCAAGAAGAAGTAGAAAGCCTGAACACACTGATAACAACCAGTGAAATTGAAGCAGTAATCAAAAAATTCCCACCACATAAAAGTCCTGAGCCAGATGGCTTCACAGGTGAATTTTCCCAAACATTCAAGAACTAACACCTATGCTTCTCAAATTATTCCAAAACAATTCAAGAATAGGGAAGACTCCTAAACTCTTTTTACAAGGCCAGTATTATCCTAATTCCAAAACCAGGTAAAGACACAACAAAGGAAGAAAATTACAGGCCAATATCTCTAAAAAACATACATGCTAAAATCCTCAACAAAATATTGACCATCCAAAACCAGCAATACATTAAACAGATTATACACCATGATCAAGTGGGATTCATCCCAGGGATGCAAGGATGGTATAACATTTGCAAATCAATAAACATAATAGATTACATAAACAAAATGAAAGACAAAAATCACATGATCACATCAATAGATGCCGAAAAAGCATTTGACAAAATCCAGCACCCATTTATGATTAAAAAAAACACTCAGCAAAGTGTGAATAGAGTGAGCATACAACATAATAAAAGACATATATGAGAAACCTACTGCCAACATCATACTCAATGGACAAAAAAACTAAAAGCATTTACCTTAAGGTCAGGAACAAGACAAGGGTGGCCGCTTTCACCACTCTTATTCAGCATAGTACTGGAAGTTCTATTCATCTGATAGTGTACATAGAAAACCCCATAGTCTCCACAAAAAAACTGCTGAACCTAATGAGCGATTTTGGCAAGATACAAACTCAACATTCAGAAATTGATGGCATTCTTGTACACCAACAATGAAGTATCAGAAAGAGAAACTAAGAAAAAAAATCCCATTTACTGCAGCAACAAGGAAAATAAAGTACCTAGGAAATAAATTTAATCAAGGATGTAAAAGACCTGTATTCAGAAAACTACCGAACACTGAAGAAAGACATTGAGGAAGATACAAATAAATGGAAAAATATACTGCGTTCATGGATTGGCAGAATTAACATCATTAAAATGTGCGTATTACCCAAAGCAATCTACAGATTCAATGCAATTCCTATCAAAATACCAATGGCATATTTCACCAAACTAGAATAAATATTCCAAAATTTTATATGGAACCAAAAAAGACCCCAAATAGCCTCAGCAATCCTGAGAAAGACAAACAAAGTTGGAGGGATCACAGTATCTGATGTTAAATTATACTACAAGGCCACTGTAATCAAGACAGTCTGGTACAGGTATAAGAATAGATTTGTCTCTTCAAATGACCATATTTTGGTTTTCTTGAGCTTCTCTATTGTATCTTACTTGTAGCGTGTCATTATTTTCCTAATTTCTGTTCGTACATGCTTATGTTTCCATGCTTTTTCCTTTCTCTGGATTTATTCTGATATTCATCTTCTAACATCTTAAACTGGATACATTAGTCATTAAATCTCTGTCTTTTCTGCCTTTGTAGGATATAACTACTTTGAATAGCATCTCCTGTTCTATAGCATGTGCATTTACTCTCTTAGTCATGTATTTTGGAAAAAAGTTCCAAATTTTAATATTCTAATGTATCAAACATTCTTTATCATTATTATTTTTATGTCTTATTTGAGAAATATTTTTCTGACATTGAGGTCATAAAGACTTATTTTAACATCTTTTAAAGCTTTACTGGTTTGCCTTTCAGATTCATATCTACAATGCTCTGGAATTGGTTTTGTATATAGTGTGAAAGGGAAGTCAAGGTTAGCTGTTTGCCCTTAGGGAGATCCATTTGACCCAGCACCCCATAGAGAGAAGGTGATCCTTCCCAGTGGTCTGTACCACTGCAATGTACCATATTTTTTGGATCATAAGATGCACCTTTCCCCAGCCCACCCCAAATTTGGGAGGAATAATGATTGTTAATGCTGTGGTTGAGTTCTGTTTACATTTACATTGGTGAAATATTATGCTATTTATGTTACTAAATATTTTACCACATTTTTGCTTCAAAAATTTTTTCCTATTTTCCTCCTCTAAAACCTAGAGGTGTCTTATGGTCCAAAAAATATGGTATATTTTCAGCTTATGTTTTAGGTTTATGCATCTGTAGAATTATTTATCATTATGGGATAAACTTTTCAGCTTTTGCCCAAGTTTCTACAGTTCTCTCATGTTTGGTTTGGTCTATTTCTCTTTTTCACTCTCCTTTTTTCTACTTTAGTATCAACATTTATGAATCCTTACTTTTAATTGTTTCTATAAGATATATATATATAATTTGAGTTTTATTAATCCAGTATAATACTCTGACTTTTAAGCACTGAGTAAATATTACTTAAATTTGAAAATAAATATTATGAAATGGGATTACATCTGTTGTATTACAGTAAAGATTTTTTCTCTTCTTGACTTAATTGAGATTGATAGTACTTTTTCAGAAATCCCTTCATTCTCTTGTACTTCAATTTGGAAGTTAAATACTATTATTATTTCAGGGTTGGTTTGTATTTTTAACATGCAAACTTAGAGTCTAAGATTTATCAACTTTTGTATTCATTTTCTGACCAATACAAAGCCTTAAAACACTTTATATCAAATCATCCTCTATTATCGTTTCATTGTTATCTAATATTTTTTCTATTTTTTGAAAACTAGGCATTGTTATTATCATTTATCCAAACAATGATTATTTGGTTTTGTGCATATTCTCAACAATTCATTCGCCAATTCTCCTTGCACTCTATGTCTTTCTTCTCTAAGGAAGATCTACTGGTCATAAGCTGAGAGCACTGTTTGTGTGTAAATTCTTTATTTTGCACTCATTCCCAAATGATAGTTAAGCTGGATATATGCACTACACTGGGTAGTTATTTTCTCTCAAAACTTTGAAAACATTTTTTTTTATTTGGGCTTTTTTGCTTTTGCTGTTTAAAAGCCAGCTGTTCAAAAGCCAGCTGTTCAATCTTTGTTGTTCTTTTGTGGAAAATTGCGTTTTCCCTTTTTTCCCCTGAAAGGGGAAGGGTTTAGAGCAACAAGTATAAAAGACATATGGACAAAAACTAGGGGGGGTGGAAATGGGAGGGAGGTGGGGAGGGCTGGGGCGGTGGGCTGGGGGGCAGTAAAAGACAGAAAACTGTACAAGAACAACAATTAAAATAAAGGGGAAAAAAAGAAGAGTAAAGAGGCATGACAACCAAATGCAATGAATTATCCTGACCTAGCTGTACTCTGGATAAGAAAAAAATTATTTTAAGGGGCATTTGAGGACAACTGTCAAAATTTAACTATGGAATGTAGATTAGACAATAGTGTTTAATCCATGTTAAATTTTGTGATTGTATTGTAGTTTTATAAGAGAATGGGAAGATCTTTTTGTTCTTAACAAATGCGTAATAACATTAGGGGGTCAAAGGCTATGATGTCTACAACTTCTTTGTAACTGGGTCAGAAAAATGTATACATATAAAGAAAGGAAACAGTGAAGCAAATATGCCAAAATGATAACTGGTGGATCGTGGTGAAAGGTTCTTCCTTCTAGTCATGCAACTTTCTGTAAATGTAATATATTTCAAAATAAAAAGTTAAAAAGTGCAAAAAAAAGAAAATTGCATTTTTTCACTGGCTACTTTTAAGATATTCTCTGTGTCTTTGGAATTCTGCTATTTCACTAATATATCTAGGCATGGCTGTCTTTCTACTTATCTTGATTTGTGTTAATAGATTATTAAAGTGTTCAAAAATTCTTCTCCTCCTTGCATCCATATCCTTGCAATGCAATATTGCAAAATAGCTCTTTAAGAGATTGAGTCTATTTCTTTACCCCTTGACTCTGAATTTGGTCATATGACTTGCTTTGGGTAGTAAATTATTAGCAAATGTGATCAAGCAAACAACCTCGAAAAGCACTAGTTCATCCACTCTTGCTACACTTGGAATTTCAAGACTGGCAGGTGGATGATCCCCAGCTAGACCAGTGGAGAATGAGAGACCACCTGGAAGAGAACTGAGGGACACCAGACAACAGCCACCATACCACCACAGATGTGAAGAGGCTATCTTAGATCACCCTGCCACCTGCTGACCTGTCCACTGACTAAAGACACATGAGACAGCCCAGCAGATATCCACATAGCCAGGCCAGGCCAGAAAAACCATCCAATCAACCAAAAGAACCGTGAACTAATTAAAATGGCTATTGTTTAAGGAGCCCTTATACCAAAACCAGATAAGAACACTACAAGAAAACTACAAGGCAATAACCCTGATAAATACAGATGCAAAAATTCTGAACAAAAAACTAGCAAACTTAATTCAAGAATACATCAAAGGATCACACACCATGATTAAGGCAGATTTATTTCTGATACTCAAGAATAGTTCAACATATGCCAACCAATGAATGTGATACACAGCAATAGCATGAAAGATAAAAATCATATGATCATCTCAATAGATACAAAAATAGCACCAGACAAAACCCAACATGTTTTAATTGATAAAAATGCTCAAAAAATTGGGCACACAAGCAACATACTTCAACATAATAAAGGTCATATATGACAAGCCCACAGTTAACATCATACTTCATGGTGAAAAGCTGAAAGCTTTTCCTCTAAGATCAAGAAAAAGACAAGCGCCCACTCTGATACGCCTATTCAACATAGTACCAGAAGTCTGAAGCAATAAAAAGAAACAAAAGGCATTCAAATTGGAAAGAAGTAAAATTGCGTTGTTTGCAGATGATATGATATTATTATAGAAAACCCTAAAGATTCCATTTAAAAACTTCAGAACTGATCAATGAATTCAGTGCAAGTTGCAAAACACAAAACCAAATACAAAAATCAATTTTCACTATGCTAAAAATAAAATATGCACAAAAGAAATACAGAAAATAGTTCCAATCACAACAGTACCAAAAACAATAAAACTCTTAGGAATAGATTTAGCCACAAAGGTAAATGGTGTGTACACTGAAAACTACAAAACTTTGTGTCTTCTCACGTTTTTTCATCAAACAAATGGAGAGATATCCCATGTTCATGGCACAAAATAATTAATATTGTTCTAGACTAAATATCTAGTCTACCATATTGCCAGAAGAAAATCCTGCCATTCTAATGAAGAACAAGACTATCTTTTTTTTTTAATTTTTCTGATGTATTTATTTGTAGAAAGAGGTGAAGGGAGAGAGAAAGACGGGGAGAGAAACAATGTGTGGTTGCCGCTCATGTGGCCCTTACTAGGGACCTGGCCCGCAACCTAGGTATGTATGTGCCCTGACTGGGAATCAAATCGGCAACCCTTTGGTTTGCTACCCATGCTCAGTCCACTGAGCTACACCAGCCAGGGCTGAAAAACAAGCCTATCTTAAAATTTCATGTTTTTAACTTCTTCAGTTTATCACTGTATCCCCATGTTCCTATAAAATACCATAATGTGGTTATTGTACTGCCTTCTTTATAAACAAGAAAACCAAAGCTCCTAGACACTGGTATTTGTTTCCTATTATATATCTAAACATACTCACAAAACGATTTAACATATATTCTGAGAATGAAAACCAATTTAAAAGTTACCTTAAGAATTAAGGTAATGAGAAACACCCCAGCTGGTGTGGTTCAGTGGATTGAGTGCCAGCCCACAAACCAAAGGGTCGCAGGTTCGATTTCCAGTCAGGGCACATGCCTGGGTTTCCAGCCAGGTCCCCAGTAGTGGGGGCACAAGAGGCAACCACACACTGTTTCTCCTTCTCCCTCTCTTCCCCTTTCTCTAAAAGTAAATAGATAAAACCTTTAAAAATAAAACATAAAAAACAGATTCATGTAATGAGAAACATTGTGAGGATCATCCACATTCTGCTGCATTCATACCTGATGCCAGAGTGAACTGTGTGGCCTTGGGCAAGTCACTTCACTCTCTGCCTCGTAGAGAGTTCCAAAACACCTACTTCATAAAATTACGAAGATTTAAAGGTTTGATTCATGTCAAACACATAAAAAGTAGAAAGTAGTCCTTACTTTGAATAAGCCATGCTTTGGGTTGCGCTGACCAAGCCATAAATTGCTTCCTGGAGGAAGGTTGGTCTCAGGAGGGTCTATGATGCGTTCATAAATCCTGTAGGGGCAAAGAGCACAGTTACTGTTAGAGAGGCTCGAAGCGGAACCAAAATCTGCGCGTGCTGTTTGAAGTACTCAGGGCTATAGCTTCTGCTGTGGAGACATGGAGCCAATATATGGCCATTTTAAATGGCAGATAGGTAACATGAACGTCGAGATCTGTGTCTTGACAACCCTTGGTGTTGTTTCACAACCTCAGGAGTCCCCTGGATGACATTCAAAACTGGCCTCCATGCACAGAGGGCCAGGAGAGACTGAAGAAAGAGGCAGACCACTCGGGACTGGTAAGGTGGCAGTTTTCATTAGCAAGGGAACTGCCATAGGAGGCTTGTATTGGGTGGCCACAAAAGGAGATGTCCGCACCCGCCCACCAGGATCTTGAGTTCACACAGAGGCCTGAATGGGTTCTGACAGGTATGCAGTCCGTATGGTCTGAATAACACAGCACTCTCTCAAGGCTCCATCCTTGAGTGGCTCCCAGTGTGGAAATGGGGGATGGGATGCACATTCCCAGGATGGGTGGGTGGGTGAGGAGCCTCCAGTTGCCCAGGGCCAGCTTGCAGGTCAACCAGAGGTCGAGTCCTCTCAATGACCTCTTTCAACACTTGGACACATTACCTGGGCCCCTCATGGCTTTCTATCTTTATCCTTTGGTCAGGGTCCTGAAGGAGGCAGAGGGTAACACGAGTGCATCCCATCCCCCATTCCCACACTGGGAGCCACTCAAGGATGGAGCCTTGAGAGAGTGCTGTGTTACTCGGAGCAGTGACTGTTGCACAAACTCTGCGAGGAAAGTAGTTTTATCCACATGACAGGTGAGAAAGCTGAGGTTCAGGGGCTATAAACAGGTCAGTCAGAGAGCAACAGAGCTGGTGTGAAAACCTCCAGCTGCCTGGTGCCAAAGCCCGTGCACTCTGCTTCACACGACTTCTCCCTGGCTCGGTTCATTTAGCTGCGACGTGTGTCTACAGTAACCTTCTCTACCCCTCCAAGCATGTGCGTAGCAGCTGCCCACATGGCAACATGCTTAGTCTACAAAATCAAGCTTCTGAAGTCATCGTCCCATCAACAAATACTTATTGAGCACATTGTATGGTCTCAGCTGTACAGGAATCAACAAGAGATACAGCAATTAAACAAACATATAAAGTCCTGCCCTCATAAAACAAAAAAAGAAAGACAAAATTCTGCACATAAACACAATCTTCATGTATCTTCACATACGATACAAAATATAAAGACATATAAACAGAGGAGACAACAGCCCCAGGACCTTTGAAAGTAGCTGCTGAACAACTGAATTATTTCAGCTGTCCTGACCTAGCATGCCCCAGGTAGTCAGTCCCAAATATTCAGATCTGTGCTCTCTCTAGAGTGAGTCCCTGCAACCACCAGCCGATCGCAGGCCCCCACCACACCCCCGGCATGTACACAAGAGTGCTGAGAAAAGGAAAGACAAGCTTGCCTACACGACAGCTACACTTGTCCTCAGATGCTCAGAAAATTCTTCGTAGAAAAGACAGAGTGATCGATCCCCTGCGAAATTCAGTGTCACAAGGGCCCTGTCCCCATTCCTTGCATTCTCCAGTTCTTGCTCAGAACAGCTACAGGAGGGGTCATCTCCCCGCAGGTCCACAGGTCTCACCACTCATCAGTCCTCCTGGCTGAGGGGGAGCTCAGAAGGAAAGGGTAGAAGAAGTGAAAGATTGTCCAGTTGTGCCAAGCAAGTGAAACTGCAGGACTCTTCCAACTGGAAGCCATCATGTCGCAGCCTCGATCTGAGCCACACCATTCATTGCTCCCTTCCTCCCTCCTGGAAACACGCGGTCTCCTAAATATCCCTGCAAGGTATTCAACTGACAAGGCTCTAAATGTATCAGGTGCTTCTTTATTAATTGTCTTTCCATTCATTATAAATAGAGGCTCAAGATATAAGCAAAGAAAAATAAGTAAGACAGGCAGTGTTCTCTCCACAGGAATTCAACAAATTTTTGTCTGTTAGAATGAACCATTTCAAATTAAACAGTCTGTCAAAAGTGCTTTAAAACAAGAACGTGCTATAAACTTCTTTTTTAAAGTTTTTTCCTAAAATTAGGAAAAAGACAAATTTACAACATAAGAGAAATGCATAAGTTCCAACGGATCAGCTTGATAAAATTTACTACAGTCATTAAGAGTAATAAATATGCAGGTTGTGAAATATGGGAGAGCATACAGAATAATTTTCACTGGAGGAAAGTAGAATGCAAAATTATTTATGGACTATGGAGATAACAATGGGAAAATTATGTCCCATGCCAGCGAATTTCAGAGGAGGCCGGAGAGAAACAGAAACCCCTACACTCGGGCGAAGGGCAGAAGCCCTTCCACAGGGTGGTTTTACTAAGGGATTGAAAATGTTGTCCACTATTTACCTTAACCTTCACTTTAAAGCATTTGCATCTGCCAGGGTGAGAGCAGCTTTCGATTCAAGCACTTTCTGGTTTTCAACATACCAGAGGGTAAGCTCCAATGAGCAGAGCAGACCCTTCGTCAATGTTTCTCAAGTGCACGAATGAAAAAACAATAAAAAAATATCGATTTCCTGGCCTGCTGTATCATCCACGACCACAGTAACCACTTGTGACTTGGAAACAGTTGAGGATGCAAATGTCTGAGGCGCACCCACTATCAGCTAAGGCAGGAAAGGGTCCACAGCCCCCACCTTACAGGGGTAGGGTGACTGCCATTGCTGCAGTTCCCAAAAGGAGACCTTCCCAACTTTCCCTTACACTCCCCGCAAAAAAAAAAAAAAAAATACAAATTCTGCCAGCAGCAGCGGCTGCCTCCCTGGCAGCCAGTTCACTCCAAGTCTTCACCCAGGGAAGTGTGTGCAGCAAACACAATCAACAAACTGGACACAGATATAGCAAAATGAGGGACGCTTAAAAACAGAGCACAAAAAAATAGAGAGAGAAGCCCACACAGGAAATCTAATCACGAGGAAGTACCAGACAAACCCAATCTGAGGGACATTTCACAAAGTAGCTGCTGGTGCTCTTTAAAATGTCAGTGTCATGAAAAATAAAGACAGACGGAGAAACAGTTGCAGATTAAGAGAGACCAAAAGGACATAAAAATTATATACAGGACAGGTTCTTGGATTGAATCCTGGGACAGGAAAAAACAGTCCCACGAAGGGCATTAGTGAGAAAATCGGTGAGATTTGACTGAGAACAGTAGCTGACAGTAACAGTATCGCACCACTGCTCAATTTCCTGATTCTGAGAATGGGCTGGTGGGTATTTAAGTAAAGGTCTTGTTCTTATGACATGCACTGTGGGGGGGCTCCACCCACAGAGCCCCATCCCTCTGTCACAGATGAAAATAAAACTACCAAGACATGATCTGCTTAGGGAGGAGAGGTGGTCAGTCTCTCAAAGGAGAAGGACCCAGAGCCCCTTCCTCAATGGGCTTCTATTGGGTTCAAATACACAGAAATTCAGGTATGTCAGGTGGCAAGGATCAAACAATGGATAACATTTCAAAGAAATCTGAGGGCTTAATCTGAGTCAGTGTCTGTCAGGAAAGGGGGTTACAAAAACTTTGGGAGACATTCTCATTTCCTCCTCCAGCCTTTATTTAAATGAGAGCACTCTTAGAAAAGCAGGTTTCACAGGACTTTACAAATTCTTTCTTATGCCCGATCACCTAGGAACCGTTCTCTCATCAACACAGGACTGCACGGCTCTCTGTCATAGTTTGAGGCTTAAGCCAATTAGAGCCAGGAAGCAAGGTATAAGGGAGGCATCTCCCAAACAGAAACGGGGACTCAGGCTACGTCAGAATAGCCAGGTGGTGAGGGTCCATCACCCCCTCCTTGCTGCAGCCCCCCAAGTCCTTCCATGAGGGCCTCCCAAGTGGTCGTGTCTGGCTTGGGTTGCCCCTCCCTTGAGGAGTCTTACCCATCACTGGCTAACCAACCAAGCATTGGGGCCAGAGATGGATGAGGCAGAAGTGGTGCTCCTGCCAGGGAGATAAGCTTTGTCCCCTTAGTGGCTCAGGTCCTCTTGACAGAACAGACCCAGATGAAACGGGTCTCGTGGGCTCTTACGCAGCCTAGCCATGGGGTGGGGGTTACAACTCCTGAAACCAGGCTGAATGGTCCACAACAATGCACACTACAATACTTGGGGTAGAGGGGTTATCCTGTTTGCAACTTACTTTCAAGGGGGCTCAAAATAACAATGGTGTATATGTAAATACATATGTATGTAAACACGCACTGTCATTTGGAAAGAGAGAAAAAGCAGAACCTGACAAAGAGCAGAGGATTATTTTTGTACCATTCCTAAAACACTTCTGAAAAATTAAAATGTTAAAGTAAAAAGTTTTGAGTATAAAGTAAAAACTTTTAAGTATAAAGTAAAAAGTTTTAAGTGTAAAGTAAAAAGTTTTAAGTATAAAGTAAAAAGTAAAAGGGTCTATAAAGTAAATATACACACATGCAAAATGATTTAAAATATTTTATTGATTATGCTATTACAGTTGTCCAATTTCCCCCTTCATTCCCCTTCACTCTGCACCACCTCCCACCCACATTCCCCCCCTTTAGTTCATGTCCATGTGTCATAAGTTCTTTAGCTTCTACATTTCCCACACTATTCTTGCCCTTCCCCTGTCTATTTTCTACCTACCATCTATGCTACTTATTCTCTGTATCTTTTCCCCCTCTCTCCTCCTCCCACTCCCTTGTTGCTAAGCCTCCATGTGGTCTCCATTTCTGTGTTTCTGTTCCTGTTCTAGCTGTTTGTTTAGTTTGCTTTTGTTTTAGGTGTGGTTGTTAATAACTGTGAGTTTGCTGTCTTTTCACTGTCCTATTTTTACCTTCTTTTTCTTAGATAAGTCCCTTTAACATTTCATAGAATAAGGGCTTGGTGATGATGAACTCCTTTAACTTGGCCTTATTTGAGAAGCACTTTATCTGCCCTTCCATTCTAAATTAAAGCTTTGCTGGATAGAGCAATCTTGGATGTAGGTCCTTGACTTTCATGACTTGGAATACTTCTTTCCAGCCCCTTCTTGCCTGCAAGGTCTCTTTTGAGAAATCAGCTGACAGTCTGATGGGATCTCCTTTGTAAGTAACTGTTCCCTTATCTCTAGCTGCTTCTAGAATTCTCTCCTTCATTTTAATCTTGGGTAATGTAATTATAATGTGCCTTGGTGTGTTCCTCCTTGGATCCAACTTCTTTGGGACTCTCTGAGCTTCCTGGACTTCCTGGAAGTCTATTTCCTTTGCCAGATTGGGGAAGTTCTCCTTTATTATTTGTTCAAATAACTTTTCCACTTGTTTCTCTTCTTCTTCCCCTTCTGGTACACCCTTATAATTTGGATGTTGGAACGTTTAAAGATGTCCTGAGGTTCCTAATCCTCTTCTCATTTTTTTGAATTCTTGTGTCTTCCTTGTTTTCTGTTTGGTTGTTTCTTTCTTCTTTTTGGTGCACTCCATTGATTCGAGTCCCAGCTTTCTTCCCATCACTACTGGTTCCCTGTGCATTTTCCTTCATTTCACTTAGCATAGCCTTCATTTGTTCATCTAATTTGCTACCAAAATCAACCAATTCTTTGAGCACCCCGATCACCAGTGCTTTGAACTGGTGCATCTGATAGATGGGTTATCTCTTGGTTGCTTAAAAGTATTGGCTCTGGTGGTTTCATTTGTTTTTTTGTTTGAGCCACTGAGTATCTGCAGAGTGTGGAGGAACAAAAATGCTTATAGCAACACCTGACCTGCTCAGGTGTCTCCTGTGCTGAGACCTTCCTGGACACTCCTAGATAAAGTAGTTCCTAACCACTCATCACTTAGCTTGCTTTACCCTTAGCAAAGCAAATGACTCTCCAGCATTATCTGAGCTCTTTCCTGATTGTCTGCTCCTAGCAGACTAAAATCATCTTGAAAGCAGGGCCCTTGCCTATCTTTTTCATGTCAGTATCTCGAGAATCTAGAAGGGTGCCTAGTCAAAGTAGGCGACTACTCTGCGTATTAACTGATAGATTGATGGATTGAATGATTGAAATTCCCTGATACTATCTTTTTCTGAGAGTGCTCTAGTCAGACAGTTTTACAAGCCCTAAAGTACTGTGGGAAAGATTTTTATGACAAGTAGTTTGCAAAACCGAATAATACAGGCTGAGAAATCAGGTAGTCAAACTTAACACTTTAAGCAGATGATCATGAGGAAAATGCAGCCATTGAAAATCAGTGAAATGGATGGCCCTTTTTAAGTGTCTTCCTCCACGGTCCCCCACTCATGAGGTTTACACAGAAAGCCCAAAAGAAAGAGCACAACAAACCCTGCACACTGTTTTTTACCTAGAAAAGAGAGAGGGGCATCAATCTGCCTCTGTCAGGCAGACAACTCACTGACAGGAGAGCCACAGATGTATTTCAGAAAGAGCGAGAAAATAGTGGCTTGAAAATTAATTAGATTAAGCACAGTCCTCTTGACAAGCACACAATTTACTGCTTAAGTTGATTGCATTCTAATCAACCTCAATTTATCACATTCCCATGGGTTATCTAATACAAATAGTGTGGTTATTACACAACCATCCAAAATCTACACTTTCTTTTGGCTAAAGAAAACCTAATTTCCACTTCATCACATTTCTAAGCCTTTTGCACTAAAAGATGCTGCTTATTAAGCAAGATTAAAAGAATTGTGGGAATTTTGCATGCCATTAGTATCTAGTGTTATTTTAAATTGGAAGTATCTCACTTCTAATACAATACCATGCAAAGTTAAACATCCGGTCAAATATAAAAACCACGTGAGAGGAGCTAACAATGCAAAAAGTAGCTGGCATGCCCCTTGTAAAAGTCAGTCACTGAATCAGGGCTCATGTGAGGAATTTTCTTCCCAAGGTACAACCTCCCTTTATTCTCAACATTGGTGAAAAATGCCCTCCCTAGCAAGTGTCCTGTCTGCTTAAAAGCCAGTCAATAGTCTACAAAGAACTTGATTTTCTGTTAAGAGATAAAACCTTTGGAGCACAACACAAAGCAAATGCAGTGATTCAACAACACTCCTTATGGAGGAATATTGGATTTTTATTTACCTGGATGAAGAAAGGCCTCTGAAGGGATGCCATGGTACCTTTCCCAATTACACAGAAGAATGAATTTCCAATGGAAACCATGTGAATCGACATGTCTTATGTTGCTGTTCAATAAGACAATATAAAGCCCAAATGAGATGCTAAATGAAGAGGTTTATTTTGGGCTTTGGCTAGAGCTGAAGAAAAGTGTTCATGTTCTCCCTGAAGAGAAAAGTTGTAGTGACCTCCCTTTGCTAGACACAGCCCCATCCTCTGCCTTTTAGCCGGCACTAGTGAATATCAAGGTGCTCCTTGGAGCACGTTCTCTAAACAGAGCTCAAGGCAATGGCCGTGCTGTTTCCCCTCACTAACATACTGGTGGGTGATCTTGCACACGAGCCTTAGGATAAAAGGGGCATAAGGCAACCTTCCCCCTTTGGGCCTCATAGATGTGAGAATAACCAAGTTCCTGATCTCCACTAGAAACACAGGAGACATGTATGGTGTCATTAACTTTATGCCTGGCCCCGACACGTATTGAGTATTCATTCCATGGAAATCTACAACATGGTTCCTCAAAGCTTACTTTACTCATTGTGACAGCAGCGCTGGCAACTGTGTACAATGATGTACAACCTGTTGGATTTCCACATCAACTGCCTGGCTGTTGTTAGTTACATGCAAAGGTAGAATACACATCACACAGGCCTTGTACCACAAGGATATGAAAGGAATCCCCCCAAAGGGGAGCTCTGCAGTCCCCTCCCACCAGTCTGTTTAACAAAACCAGATGACACTCACCAAATGACCAGATTTAAAAATGCACCTCCGGTTCTGAACAGGAGAAAACAGACTAATTGGGCAGAAGGACTACAGGGATAAATGCAGTATGCCCCCAGCATGTAAGAACTGAATTCCAGCCTAAATCCAGGCAGAGGGAGCGCGATAGCAGGGCTCAAAACGTTTCCAACCTGTTCCTTAGGAGCAGGCTGCAGAGTCCATACAAATGCAAACAAAAAAAAAAAAAAAAAGGAAAGTGAAGTTGAAATCTGTGGGAAGATGCCCTTATCGTGGTAACTGAGAAGACAGCAGAGTCTGAATGGGATTAGAAAATACTGCTGCTAGGACAGGATGCAAATACCCTCCTTAAAGAGAAGAGGTCTTCCCAGGGAAGATCAAGGCCGGATATGAGCTGCTTCTTCCCCTGAGAAAACACGTGTCAAACTCTGCTTTTCCTTGCCTAGCAATTTCTACTATGTCCTTTTTCTCTCATCTGGATCTGGATAACAAGTGCACTGCCCCTTCTTAGCCATATTTTATGCCCCTAATATCTCCCTTCCATTACCTCCTACCATCTCTTACTCTCTGCCAAAAGTTTATGATTCAGGTGTCATCCCAAGGTGATGCTGATTTATCAGGGCCAAACAACTGGCTCATATCCGTCCTTTAGCATTGTCACCTATGAGTTGGCAGTATAATAGCAAATGTGCTTATTGAATCTTCAGGAAAATACAAAGTTGGTGTAACTGTTTCAGTCATAACAGACTTCAGATAATACCATCAGAATTAAGATAGACATCAATAGACAGGAGTTAAAGCCAAATCAAATAAATTAAACATGTCAAAATGAAAGGCCCCATGCTTAGGAACTATGCTTCTCAAAGACAGAATGTGAGATCTAAGGCTGAACAGAAATACATATTGAAAAAATACCTAGCTCTTTTTTAAAATACTTTATTTATTTATTTTGAGAGGGACGGGAAGGAAGGGAGAAAAAGAGGGAGAGAAGTACCAATGTGCAAGAGAAACATCAATCAACCGATGTTTCCTCTCACACACCCATAACTGGGAACCTGGCCCGCAACCCAGGGGTGTGCCCTGACCAGGAATCGAACCTGCAACCTTTCAGTTTGCAGACAAGACAATGCCCAAACCACTGAGCCACTCCAGTCAGGGCAACGCCTAGCCATTTTGATCAACACTGAGCTAAGATGAAGGTGTCAAAAAGGATGTTATGATCTTAAGCTGCATCTTGAGAAGATAATTATCTCATTCTGATCTGAGTCAGCCTGCCCAGACTAGTTGTGGGAACTTCTCAGGTGACAAACAGACATACTTTAGAAAGAACCAAAAAAGATTGTGAGGGCCTTGTGAGCCAAAGCAAATAACAAATGGTTGAAAGAACAGAGAACACTGAGTTTGAAGAAGATTAAGAATGACATGATGAAGTCTTCAAATATTTGAAGAATTGTCAGATGGAAGAAGGATTGCACTTGTTCTATGTAGCTAAAGGAGGGAAAATGTATACCAACAAAGTGAAAGCTACAAGGTGAAACTTTTGGCTTAAGACAAGAATTTTCAAGCAGTCATAAAACACAGAGGAAAAGAACAGCCTTGGGAGGCAATGAACTTCCAGTCTCTGAAGGGTGTCCTGGCAGATGAGAGAGATTATTTGGCAAAGATAGGGAGACAGAGAGAGACTGACCGACTTGAATGAGTACCTACTATATGCCAGAAGCTTACATATTTTACAATCCTTGAAATAAAACTAAAAGGCAGACCTTGTTGATAAATGTTCACAAAGGCTAAGTGACTTGCCTGATAACAGACAGTAAATTGGAGAAGCCTAAGTTCAAATTCACATGTAAATTTCTGTCCTGCCATATTGCTCTTCTATTGATTCATATTAATCTTCTATTGATTCAGCTCTTTAAAAGTCCAGTATTCAACCACTGTGTTACACAAACAGAAAGATACAGAAAGATCACTGAACTAGCATCAGAAAACCTTTACTAGTTACACTTGGAGCATATTACTGAACCTCTCCAGGCCCTTGGTTTCTTCATTCATAAACATTCAATAATAAAACTGACTGCACAGGTTTTGATGAATATATAAAACAGGAAATCTATATAAAGGTACACTGTGAATTCTAAAATGATTTTTTTAAGTGGAACATTATTAAAGTTATTAGGTAAGATCAATGCTCTTAACTTCACAGAACAATCTAAAAGTTACTTTAATTTGAAGTATTTTCAGAAAAAAAAATACCAGAAGACTCCTCTCAGCCACTTGACTCAACGGATTAGAAAATAGTGCCCAGTGTCAGCTTTATCATTTCTATAAAACAGGTGCTGAGGGGCAGCAGTCTGATAGGAAGGAGAGGAGAGTGAGAGCCTCCTAAGTCACTTCCTAGGGGTCACCACTGATGGCACATTGAAGCCATAGACATTGGTCCCATTTTTCCTAGGAGTTCAAACAAAACACTCTGCTAACTAACAGCAACTAGCTGCCTCCAAAATATTTGCTGAAACTCGTGAATTGGTGATAATTTAGTGTCAGCATTTTATTTTCCATCTAGAGGAAGGCTTTTTTACTTACACAGTATGGTAAGTCAGAAAGACTGCAGCTCATAGAAAGCACACACTTAGATATTTAGGACTTTCAGGGTTGGAAAGGACATTGAAGGTCTTTTGATCCAATCACCATCTGCTACTTGTTCTATTAATGTTAAACATCCAAAAGCCATCTGTCATGCGTACAGCGTATGTGACATCTTCATGTAATGGTTTAAAGCTTCCCAGAGCAAATGGATGTCTCCCCAAAGGCCTGCCGGTTGCCATTTCCTAACAACCCATGTGAAATACGTCAGCATCTAGCAGGTATGGTAAGGTACAAGGGGAATATTTTTCCCTCCCCATCCAGAGCTGATGCAACCACAGAGCAACCCCACACAAAACACTAGCATCTCCAAGGTTCAGGGAGGCATTCGTATTCTGTGAACTTTTTACATTTTCAGAACCTTGGAAAGCACCAGTAAGGGCCAGTGGAAGTTCCCGAGCCTGCCTGCATTACTGCCTAGTAAGCTTTTCAAAAATACAGACTCCTAGGCCCCTCCTCACATCGGACTTACAGGTGCCAGCCTGGCCCCACTGCAAAAAAGATTGTCTCTGATGGAGTCCTTACTTGACATTGGTGGCCCTCGAGCAGCAAAGTCAGGCTTGACAGGGAGCTCCTGCCCCAGCCACTCTGCTTCAGCCCAGCTAGTGAACTAGCGGATAGAGGCAGCAGCTGCAGCTCAGCATCACCAAGGGGGAGAGAGAGGCCTAGGAACACTCTCCTCCCATGGGGCTGTTTCTAGAGGTTATTCTGTTTAAATTAAAAAAAAAAAACAAGAAAGGAATATAAAGAAAACTCCTTAAGCATCCCAGATTTGGGGAGCATATAAAGATGTACAAAGGTTCTCCTTACTATTCCGAATTAGTAGTTGCTTTATAGAGAAAGGAAAGAAGGGAAAGAGGGAGGGAAATGAGAAAAGAAGGGAGGGAGGGAGGAAGTTTGGTTGGACAGTTGGATGGATGGACAAAGGAACAGACAGATAGATAATACATACAGGCACTTAAAAATTTATTTTGATAAGAACAATATTATACCCCTGGCTTTCTGGAGCCTGCATTATAGTGTAGCTGAACTACAGCAAACAAGTAAACAAATAACTATAATTTCGAAGAGTGGCAAATGCTATGAAGAAATACGAATTAGGTAAACTAGGTATCTCCACCTGCACCTTCCAGATATACCCTCCGCCCCTCTTCGTCTTGCTTTGTGCCAAAGAAGACTGACGGGTTCCCTCTCTTTTAGGTTCCAGTTGGTTTTCGGCCAGCAGGACATGCCAGCAAAGGGGCACGAAGGGCCGGAGCCTGTTGGGGTAATTACTATGTAAAGGCCTTAGCATGGTCCTGGGCACACGGCACTCACTGAGTAATAAAACAGACGTGAGCTGCTCCTATTAAGAACAACGTTAATGAAGAAGGCTCTTGGCTACTAAGCTTTCATGTTCATTTCTTCTTCTCTCTCTCAGCTGCTGTCTATAGTCCTCCCAATATAAATGTGTCAATACAAACTTGATTGTTTTTTAATAATGTTTACAGAGGAGACAACTCGTGTGCCTGACTTCTGCTTTGTAGCAAGTGCACTGAATTATTCATCTAGTTTGGGGCTCTTTCTTTTAAAAAAGTAATCACCACCGTCTTGAGAGGAATTTTTATTTTTTTTCATGCTATCAGTCCTGTCAGACTTTAGAAGTTCACAATCACTGAAGAAGAGCAAAGCAATTTAGATAAAATTTCCTGTTCTGAGGGAAGACTTTTGTTATTAAATGGGAGCCATTCAATAGTAACTGCCAGCTGTTTAATCAAAAAGTTATTGTTCATCGTGGAGGAAAAAGTGGAGTTTGGAAAACAATGAGGCTGCGACGCCAAGCTCAGAAAATGTCTGATGCTTTCAAACTCCGTCTGATCATTTAAACTAAAATGGCCCATTTCCGATTAGGTATTTCACGGTTGATATAAAGAAAATCACTGAGGTGACTGAGATCTCCTACTCATCTCTCTAATTAGCCCCTTTCACTGTGGCCCCTTCATGTTCGGACTACGGGGTATAAATTAAAGACAGTTTTCAGAGGTGTCTCAAATAAGCCCATTAAGGACACACAGGTGACTCCTTCAATTCCAAAATCAAAATGAATGATAAAAATTAAGATGGTGAGAGCATTACAAGAAGAGAAATATCCTGCATATTAGTAGGAGTTTTTTTTTTAATTGAATATTCTATTGTCATTCTATTGCCGTTGTCCAAGAGAAGAAGGTTTTGAGGAAAGCAAATGGGAAAAGAATAGATTCAAAGGCAGAAGGCCTCTACTCTACATTCTGGGTTTAACCACCGCACTCAGAAGTGGCCCTGAATTAATCACTTCATCTTCCTGGGATGACGGCCTCCCCTTTTACATAAATAAAATGATGCCAGCCCCACTGAGCTAATTTTTTTTTTTTTTTTTTTTTTTTTTTTTTTTTTTAGTCTCAGTGAGACACTGCACAGCAACTGCTTTGAAAACTGTTGCCCAAAGCATATGTGAAACCGGCCAAAGTAAAGAGGTATGGAGCCACCTGAGAGCTTGCTGCTTTGCCAGAGTCTCCCAGGGACCCAGCTACATCCCCCTCCCTTAGGCTCAGACCATGAGCTACTCTGGTCACCTTTGTTAGAACCTTGCCCTTTTGTGTTAAATTACTCTATTTGGTTTCAGTTACTCACAACCTACATGTCTGAACGAACATGGAAATGTGTGAGGAGACACGCAGAGTCACACAATTCTACTCTCAGACGAGAAACTGCAGTAAGTCCTGGCACACCCACTCAGGGGAAAGCGCATGTGAAAGACAGAAGTTCTGATCTCCTCCCCTCACCTGGGCGCCGACCTCACCTACACCCTGTGAGGTAATCGGTGACTTATGGGCTCTTCTTGGCCATGGCATTCCCCAGACCTGGGCCAGGGCCAGGCACAGAACACATGCTCCAGAACAGGGGTTTTCATTTCACGTGCGTTTGCACTTGTGCGACACCAACCAGTTCCGGGAAGCAGCCATCTCCCTCTGATTGTGTGATTATCCAGGGGGTGGTGAACTGGCTCTGCTCCCCCTGCCTCCTCAACGGATTAATTGCCCACCTACACTTCCAACACTGGGCTGATGGAAAGGTTGAAATGCAAATTCTCACCTGAGAGGATGTTTGGAATAACCGGAGCATTACTCAAGTCCAGGCCACGCCATATTTCCATGCACAAATGAAAATTTGTATGCACACTCCCCTAGTCTCCTCAACCTCCCCATCACCTTTTCATATTGATCTCATAACAAGTCTCCATAACACACAACTGACTGGGCATTGCTGGCACTTAATAATAACACTCGGGAAATATCAATTAAGTGAATGAATAAATAAATGAGTTACTTGGCGAACTCTGAGGCCTTAGCAGTCTCGCCGCTTCACAGAGACTCCCGTTACAGTGAACTATTCACAAGTCCTAGAAGTTAGATGCACTCTCCTGTTTCTGTGCGTTCTGGCCCCTTGGTTTGAGATGCCTCTCTCACACTTACCTGGCTGCATAATACACCAAGAGTCAACTCAGCTGGAAACCTCTCTCGTATTCTCTTTCATCCAGCCTTATTCAAAATGCCACTTTTTCTTGGTTTCCATGTTGCTGAACAAATGCCTGATGCTAACCTAAATTTCTTTCCTGTGGAAGTGATTTAGTCTTTTTGCCTTGAAGTCAAGAGAATATTTTTTCTTTTATTTAAAATGTAATCATTTTATGGGGATATATATCTTTTGAGTTCATTTTACAGATCAGTTTTCTCACATTCATGATTAGCCCAGTCAATATGTAGGTTTGAATTTTGTTTTCTTGCATTGTAATTTTTAATAGTTTTATTGAGACACAATTCACATACAATGCAATTTATCCATGTATATACTTGAATGGTTTTGCTATATTACACTATTTTTTACTGATTTATTAGGATGACATTGGTTCACAAAACCGTACAGGTCTCAAGTGTACAACTCGATAAAACACCATCTGCGCGCTGCGTCCTGTGCCCATCACCCCAGGCAATGTCTCTTTCCACCCCGTTTCCCCCTGCCTTTTGCCCACCTCCACCTACCCCCCCTTTCCCCCTGGCTATCACCACCCTATTGTCTGTGTCTATGTGTTATGTGATATTTTTTGTGGCTAATCTCTCATCAACTTTATTAAGTTGTGGTAAAATATATAGCAAAATATTTCCAAATGTTTCACTGATCATGAAGTATATGATTAAGTGGCATTAATTGATTCACAATGTTGTACAACTAGCACCATCTAGTTCCAAAATTTTTTCATCACCCCAAACAGAAATTCTGTAACCAGTAAGCAGTAACTCTGCCTTTTTCCACCCCTCAGCCCCTGTCAACCTCTTGTCTTTCTGGGTCTATGAATGTGACTATTCTAGATATTTGATAAAAGTAGAATCATGTATTTGCCCTCTTGGGTCTGGCTTATTTTACCTAGAGTACTATTTTCAAGGCTCATCCATGTTGTAGCATGCACTGCATTTCTTTTCAGAGCTGAATAATATTGCATTGTATGTAATATCACATTTGTTTATCCATTCATCTGTTGATGGACACTTGAGTTGTTTCTGCCATTTGGCTATTGTGAAAAACGCTGCAATAGACCTTGGCCCGCAAATACCTGTTCAAGTCTGCTTCCAATTCCTTTGGGTACATACCTGCAAGTTGAATTGCTGGCTCACATGGTAATTTACATTTAGCTTTCCGAAGAACCTCCAAACTGTTTTTACATTCCCACCAGCAATGTGCAAGTGTTCCAATTTCTCTACATCCCGACCAACAGTTACATTCCTCTTTTTATCACAGCTGTCCTGTCATTTTTTATTTTTATTTTCCTAATGATGAAAAATGTGGAGCATCATTTCACATGCTTACTGGCTGTTTGTGTTTCTTCTTTGGAGAAATATCTACTCAAATCCTTTGCCCATTTTTGAAGTGAGTTGTTTGTTGTTTGTTGAATTGAATTGTTTGTTAACGGAGATCTTTAATGTAAATAATAATCTCTTACCAGACATATAATTTGCAAATATTTTTTACAATTTTGTGGGCTGTCTTAACTCTTGGATAGTGTCATTTGATGCACAAAGGTTTTTAATCTTGATGAAGTCAACTTATCTATTTTTTTTTCTTTAACTGCCTGTGCTTTTGGTGTCCTATCTATGAAATCATTGTCAAATCCAATGTCATGAAGATTTTTCCCCAAGTTTTCTTCTGAGACTTTTATAGTTTCAGTTCTCACATTTAGGTCTTCACATCCTTATGGAGCCAATTTTTGTATGTAGTGACTGGTAAACATCCACATTCATTCTTTTGCAACCAGTGTCAGATTACTGAGAACACAAATAACAAGGCTGACTCTTGCTGATACTGCACTCTCCGAGGAGCAAGAAACAAAAGCTACCATCGGTCCTTTCATCTACGTCTCTCAGCACCATTTTGACAATTTCCTCTTTTTGGACCACATCGTTGTATTTATTAGCAAAGGCCTTACTGGGGAGTCCATCTCAGCAGAGGCGAATATCATCTCTACATAATGTGTTGCTAATTGGAGGGGCTCTCATCTGTATTCCACAGGAGTTGGACCTGGGGGCTGAGGTGAAGGGAAGAGGATTTCCTGCAGGCTTTTCTTTGAAGGATAATCTGCTGGGTCCCGTCCTGCTGTTGGATTTGCTTCTCATTAACTGTACTGGGTAAATGGGTGAGAAGCCACAGCCCTCCCTGGAGACCTGCGGGCTGCATCCCCTAAGCCTCTGCTTTCCCAATTCCCACTTCAAGGTCCCGGTTTATCACAGTGACATAACCACTCCCTGTGCACAGCACACTACAGTTCACACGACACTTTTTTTAGACACATAATATTCTATTTTTTAAAGTTGTATTTATTGGTTATTTCTTGCATGTGCCCTAAGGATCAAACCCATAACCTTGGTGTATCAGGATAATGCTCTAGCCAACTGAGTTATAGGCCAGGGCTCACATGCCATTCTCAGCATTCTTTGCTTCTTCCTGGTGAGGTAGACGGGAAGCAAGGATTACTGCCACCCCAGTTTTACTGATCAGAAACCCAAGACTCAAAGAAGTTAAAGATTTGCCTAGGTACACACACCTAGGAAATGGTGAAGCCCAAGACTGATTTGGGTTGTCTGACTTTGAGCTTGCAGCTGTCTGGGTCCTAGCAGAAAACAGCAATTCCAGGTACACTCTGCTTTCTGAAAGTTCGTGACACATCGCTGTGCTTTTAAAATGAACGGCCAGTATTATTAGTAGGGTAACAACTCTTTTGTAAAAACAAACACCCTCTTTGAATTTCTTTTGGTTAGCAAAAAATGTAGAACGTTTATAAAGGCAAAATGCTATAAGGTAAACTTTCAGAAAGCAGGAGTTACTCTTTGGTTTTTGCCACTGTGATTTATGAAAGTTTTGGTAAGAACTCTCTATTCTCAGACAGCGCGGGAGACATGTTTACCGAGGTGGGGTCACTTGAAAAGAGAATACAGTACTCCCCCCTTATGCACAGTTTTGTTTTCCATGGTTTGTTACCCACCATCAACTGTGGTGAAAATATTAGAGAAAATCCCAGAAATAAACAATGTATAAGTTTTAAACCGCACACTGACTGTCCCACTCCATCCCCCCGGGGATGTGAATCATCCCTCTGTCCAGCACATCTGTACTGTATGTACACTGCCCACCTAACTGGGTTCCTAACAGAATGCAGTTAGTCATTTAGCAGCCACCTCGGGTGTCAGTCTGACTGTCAAAATAGGGTAGTGCCTGTTGTGTTCAAGTCACCCTTATTTGACTTGATAAAGGCCCCAAAGTGCAAGAGCAGAGATGCTGGCAATTCTGATATGCCAAAGAGAAGCCAGAAAGCGCTTCCTTCTCAACTTAAGGAACACTGTATATAGTGAGGCTACTAAGATCTACATTAAGAACCAATCTCTGGCCCTGGCTGGTATGGCTCAGTGGACTGAGTGCCGGCCTGTGAACCAAAAGGTTGCTGGTTTGTTTGCTGGCCAGGGCACGTGCCTGGGTTGCAGGCCAGGTCCCCAGTGGGTTGGGGTAGGGGGCATGGTGAGAGGCAATAGATCTATGTTTCTCTCACACATCGATGTTTCTTCTCCCTCTATCCCTCCCTTCCCCCTCTCTAAAAATAAATATATAAAACTTTTAAAACAAAACAATCTCTGTCCATGAAATTATAAAGGAAAAAGAAACTTGAATTAGCTTTCCTGTTGCACCTCAAACTATAAAAGTTATGGCCACAGTGTGTGGTCAGTGCTTACTTACGACAGAAAAACATTAAATCTGTAGGTGGAAGACTAACAGAAAATGTGTTCCAATTGACAGCAACATGTTGAGCCAGAAAGCATTGAGCCTATCTGAAGACTTCAGCAAGGAAATGAGGCACCCAAGTCAATTACTGGAACAAGGGATGGTTACAATAAAATATTTTGAGTGACAGAAGGAAGACCACATTCATATAACTTTTATTACAGCCTGTTCTTATAATTGTTTTACTATTGGTGTTTTAATCTCTTACTGTATCTAATTTATACATTAAACTTTAATATAGATATGTATATGTAGGAAAAAACATAGTTTACATAGGGTTTGGTCCTATTCAGTTTCAGGCACCCACTTGGGGTCATGGAACGTAACCTCCATGGGTAAGGTAGAATTACCTTAGTACATTAAAGACATTATTTACAGAAGTAAGGCAGGGAGTAGACAAACCATAAGGAATGGTACACTGCTACAGAGTTTGTATTTTTAAAAATAGAATTAAAGAACCCTTTCTTTCCTGTGCTTGAAAAGGCAGGGAACCCAAAGAGAGATACCTGTTAGGGCCTGTGGCCTTCCATCAAGGGGCAGAGCAAGGAGCCAGGGGAATAGAGACCCTGTTATCCCCCCCCCACTCCCTCCTTCCTCCCGCCTGTTCTTCCTGCTCATGAAATTAAAAAGGAATCTAGAAGGCAAAGGAGCCCCCAGAGCCTGCACCCATGCTGGTCAGCCTGCTGGGATGCAGAGCAGAGTGGAGCAGAGCAGAGAGAATTCATCTGGAGAAGCAAATGAAAGATACCCAGCCCGGACTCCAGGGCTTTTCCATCAGCCGCTGTCTGCCCCTGCAGCAAAGGCTGGAGCCCGTACCTAAGCACACTCCCTTTTGAAGGAAGTGACATTTTGGTGAATCCCAGTAACTGCAATTATCAGGTCACCTTTTTCATGTGGCAGTAAGCAAGGATGAGCTCTAGGGCAAGGCTGTGCCACATAATTCCATGTTGAACATCTTCATGGATACTGTAAAGGTTGTATTCATTTTCTTACTCCAAGTTAGATTCCCAGATGTCAAGTCCATTGCTGCATGGTTG
This sequence comes from Glossophaga mutica, assembly GCA_039655065.1. Taxonomy (NCBI): domain Eukaryota; kingdom Metazoa; phylum Chordata; class Mammalia; order Chiroptera; family Phyllostomidae; genus Glossophaga; species Glossophaga mutica. Next base: position 31,932,508 of record CM077308.1, read on the forward strand.
TAGTAACTCCAAGGGAGATAAATAGCACCCGACCAAGTAAGTGGGGAGGCAAAATTGGGCTAAAGCTGCCATCAGGCAGCTGAGCTTAGCTGGGCCTCCACGGCACTTTGTGGGAAAGGCACCAGGTTCACAGGGCCTGTGAGAGGGCTGCAGCCACAGGCAGACAAGCAGAGGCCAGTTTCCCACAGTGACAGCCTAACAAGAGCTGCCCCTGCCAATGGGGTTGACAGATGCCAGAGGCAGGAGCTGAGCTGGCCTCTCCCACCCACTCATATTCTTTTTCCTCTGTCTGATCATGGCCTTGAAGATTCCCTGATGGCAGGAACAGCCATATGCATATATGACTCCTGATTAGCCAGACATTGGTATTATCTCCTCGAATTTGTCCTCCTGTTCACTTCTCCTTCACAGAAGAAGAATCGCCACTACCAAGTACAGCGGCAGCAGCATGGAGGTGTACACCGAACACCAGGCGTGGTGTTAAACCACTAATGTGCTGGTGACATGGTTCACAGCCTACCCAAGGGCCACTTCCTCTTCTTCTTTGCTCAGAGTGCCTCGGTTCTGTTGAGGGAGCAATGCGCCAGCACTGTGGAAGGAAGGATGCTTGGTCTATGACAACCACAGTGACCCCTGCCCCTTTGCCAGGGAAAAGCATGCCGAGCCAGACCGGGTAGAAGGACATAAAGGAGGCGCTGGTCCCAGATGACATATCCGAGTGCTGACTTATCTCAGGCACTGCCTCAACTAAACTTCCTGTTTAAAATACACCCTTAGAGTTGAAGCCACTGCTGTTTGCCACGAGGAGTGTCCTCCCAAACCCATGTGCACTATTGCTTTTAATTCTAATCCCATGAGGGAGGCATCAATGTTATCCCTATCTTACGACTGAGGCTTAGAAAAGGAAAGTAACTTGCCAAGGGTCACAAAGCTAGTGGCAGAGCCAGAGTTGAAAGCCAGGGCGACCCAACTCCAAAAGCGTGTGCAGTGAGCCGGCAAACTACATGTTCTCTCAGTGTGTTCACCTGATGTCTGAACCCGGACAACATGGGCTCCACTTCGGTCACACAAGACAAGACTGGGCATTATGCCCATGCTCAGAGCACCTGGCCCTCATCACGTACCCACTTCAATCTTGTCGTTCCCATCTCAGCACAGGCTGACTGCCCTGGTTCCACCCAGCTACACAGCCGAGACAGCACGTGCTGATCCGAGGGTGGGGCCTCCCTGCCCGATTTCTGTAGTCAGCACTGCTCGGGACTGGCCAGAGGCTGGCCAGCCCACAGCAAGAAGCAAGGGGCCTGCAGGGAACCCTGCCCCACACTCTGCCCAGATTGCCCTGTGAGAGGCAAAGCAGCCCGAGTTCCTCCTGAATAGATTCCGGCTGCACCTCACTGGTGTTTCAAGCTTTATTCTGTGAAATGAAAAAGCGAAATGAAGAACAATACACACAAGGCTGTCTCGTTATTGAAAAAAATGGGTTTGTATATGCAAAGAAAAAAATCTAGAGAGGAAAAATAAAATTATGATCACTTCTGTAGAAGGGAATGAAGGGCAGGGTGGTGGGTAGCGTATGGTTTTAAATAGCTCGCACCTTTCATATTTTTTATGTTCTTCAGCAGTTTTATTAAATGTTATGTAATTTACATAGGGAATGCATTATAGTGAGTTATAGATATTCCATCATATAAAGCAAATCTATACTGCAAAAATCTTCACCTCTACCTGCACATTGTCCATTAGAATTGTTGTCCTTATAACTTTCTATACATATTTCCTTTTTTGTTAATTTTGTGAAACAGGCAAGCCCCTTTCATAATTTAAAAGCAAGGGAAGTCAGCTTCTCTGCAGTGGCCCTCTGCAAGGCTGCCTAATGCCCTGTGGAAAGGGACTAAGTTCTCTTCCCCTCTGCCCTTCACCATCGAAATATATCCCTGCCAATGCCATCTTGAAATGTTTCGGTGCTTATAGAAAACAGCTGTTCCCCTTCGGTTCTGGAGCTGTACTCCCTGTTGGCCACACCCAAGCGCTACAGAGCTCAGCGGTCGATGGAGCAGTCTGGTGCAAGCTTCAGACCGCGAAGCACTTCCCGCACCGTGAGTCTCATGACTCAATATTTAATGCTTTAAATGGCTCCTTTGGTCTTTGTGTCTGTAAGGTAAGCCCTTGGATGTGGAATAAATTGTGTGTCCTCATAAGCAATAAAACTTTTCTGTTGATAAGAAAAACCAATTTAAAAAATTAAAAATATATATATCCATTGAGTTTCACAGTAAGGCTACATCAAAACAGCATGGGACACTCATGAAACCCTGCCCAAAAGGCTTAATTTAATGGGATTAGGGGGAGGCCCTTACCAAGGGCCTCAAATGCAGTTTTAAGAAGCACACCCACAGAATTTTACAACGGTGATACGTCGACCATACAGGCAAAACACATGTTACCCGGCTGTGTTTGCTCTCCAGCAGAGGGGGCACGTGCCTTTAGTTCTCCCGATGACGGGTTTACGTTCCTACCCTCTCTGTAAATCACGTCCACTCCTTCGTGTATGCCACGGCCCCTCCAACACAGGACACATGTGAATTCACCTTGAGAGCAAGGCACGGTTCACCTTGTGCTATGAATCAGACCAGGAAATCACCAAAAGTCTTTCACAGATTAACTGCCTTACTCAAAAAAAGAATAATCCGCAAAAGTGCAAGGCAGAAATACTAGGATTACTTCGCCGTTCCTTCAGCCTGGTACATCCAAAGCACATGGAGATTCACTACGCACGTGCCCACGCAGGTTCTCACCTGACTGTCACAACAACGCTGCCCAAGCAGGCAGGATAGAAAGGATGCCCATTCTGTACAGACAAGCTCGAGGCAGAGGACAAGGAGACAGAACCAATGGAATTGTCTAGAAGGCTGGTGTCACAGGCCCAAAGCCACAAACACCGGCCCCTACATGAGACCTCTTCCATGTATCCATTTGTTCAGGTAATCACAAATACGAGTTGACCACCTATTACGTGGCAGCACTGTAATACATTTGCGTGGGTAGCGCGATGGTGAGCTCTCAGGTGCTTACTACCCTGGGAAAGGCAGATGTCAATCGAAGGATCCAAAACTACTCTGAATAAAAGGATCACTGTTTTAGCATGAAAACATAAAACACAAGAGACTTCTTTCTCTCGCCCAGAAAATGAAGGATAAGTGAAAGTGAACTTGATAGTGTAGAACTGGCACATACACGGATCCTACGGCTTACGTGGATCTAATACCCTTTTAAAACTAAGAGAACTTGAGATCAGAGGAATGGGAAATCTAATGCAATAAAAGAACACAGACCAGACTGCAAAACTGTTGTAAGCTATACTAAGCATTGTGACTCTTAGCCTAAAACTGAGACGAGAACATTAAATGAGCTTGAGTGTGTGTGTGTTGGCATGGGAAAGGGATACGGTGCCCAGATCTGCAGTGTGAAGTCCTGATATAGCACCCTAATGTCCATGAAAAGTTGTCACCTGCGAAAATCACTCAGAACTCAATGTGCTCACCTACTTCCTGTGCCTTACTCTCTCATTAGCTCCCGCAGGCTTCAGTGTGCACCTAATTAGATACCAATAAAAGAAGCAATAACGACAAATGCCCATGTAAATAGGCCCCCACAGCCCAACCCTTTATTTCGCTGTCAGTAGTTTTCGATGTGACCATGGGATTGCAAAATCACCTTAACGAACAGAGAGAGTGTACCACCTTGAAACAGTAAGTATCAAAATTTACACTGGAGCAATGTAAAATCACCCATGTAACACAGGAGACTAGTGTAATGCATCTATTTCACATTTGAAGAAATAGCCGAATGGCTCATTTGCAGTGAATCATGATTTAAGATTAGGTCCTTGGCCATCATGCATCAGCACAGAAGCGTATGTAAGGCTTACAAATCATACAAGGATGATGGGCTATTCAAAAGCCTCACCCAATATTATCTCTGTGGTATTGAGGTCATGAACCTGTCTATCAACAGTCGAGATTTGAAGAAAAAAGGAAGAGTCTTTACATCTAAAAATAATACCACATAAGCCTTCTAGAGTCTAAAAACCAACAGTGGTTAGAATTTGTAACAAGGTCAATTTTGATCCAACAGGGAAGTAGCCCTGTGAGTTGACTGGCACCCCCTACACCTCACAAAGTAAAAATCAAACTTGGCCTTAGTTTCAGTGTATAAACGGGATGCCTTAGGCCAGTGATTTCAACCAGTGTGCCGTAAGAATTTTTAAAACATGCACTACCTGACTATTTAGTCAGGGCACTGACCTCTCTTCCCTTAGATTGTCAAATCAAAAAATGACAAGAGCTGTCCAGTGTGAATGAATCAAAATTACACCTATTTTTTGTCAGATCAGCAAAACATATTTTTTTGGCATGCCACAGAATTTTATCGATCAGTTCATGTGTGCTGGGACATACAAAGAGGTTAAAAATCACTACCTTAGACTTTTTCTGTGAGAAGTTAGAAGTGTTATCTGGTCATATAGGGGTGTTAAAAGGCAGGAGGAGGAGGAAGAAAAGGAAAGAAGAAGGTGGAGGCACTGAGAGAGAATAAACTCCCCGAAGAGGAAGAAGGAAGGACCTCTGGTCTCTAGCTGCAGGCTGCCCCTGCCTTACTGCGGACTCCTCCCCGCCCCCCGCCCCAGCAAGTCACTCCCCACAACTCCCTACCTGTCCCTACCTTTACTGTGGCCCTTTACCTCAGAGGGCCACACTAAAGATCCAGTGAATGCAGACATCAGCTCTAACAAAATATGAGGAAGTAACTTCAACTCAGTCACAACTGAGCAAAACTGAGTTTCCCCTGCAGGGTACTAGGCGTCTGAGGTCAGAATGTCAAAGACTTCAAGACGTTTCTACCACACTTGCCCCAGCTCCTGCCATGCTTGGGCTTCAGAGACAGCTCGGACCTGGAGAGCAGGTACCAGCCAAAGTGCACTGAGCAAATGAGTGAATTGAGTGTCCTGCCGAGGACACACCAGGATGTGTCACAGCCTGGAGCTGTTTACCTCCAGTGGAAAGAAAATGCCATTCTGGGTAATACAGGCTTTCTGAGTGTCCCTGAGAAGCCAGCTGATGGCCCCAGCTCCCAGCATGTTAAGTTCCTGTGTGTGAAATTTGCTGTCAGGAAAGCAATACCCTCAGACTAATGGACATTAATGACTAGAAATGCAACCTGACATTACCAAGGAAGTTAGAGACAGCACCGTACAGGCCCTTGGAGGAGAACGGAAGTTATTTCCACTCTAATTGCCCAGGGAAACCCTCAGGTGCGGGCCCAGAACACATTAACCCCCTGGTTTAGTGGCTCTGGGACTCCTGCCGGGAGAAGCACTCACAAGAAGTTAAGGATGAACTAAGGACAAAAGTCAACTGCATTTAGGGTCAGAGCAGGGAAAAGAATGCAGAGAAACCTTTTTCTCCCCTTTCTCACCTCGCCCTCACATCACCCCCCAAAGGAAGAGCAGCTGAACAGGGCGACTGTGTATCTGTTTGCCTGCATCTAACTGCTCTGACTGTGATTATTTATAACATTAATTTAATTAAAGTTTCCAGAAAGATAAATAAATTTCTATGTGGTAGTGCGGAAAATCAATTCTTTTCAATGACAACATAAGTATCCTTAGTCTAAGTAGAAAACTAATGCATATTTGGAATTCTTTTTCTTTTTTTTTTTTTCAATTAAAAAGTCCTCACAGCTCATGCATTTTTTTATTTTCCGATGCTCTTTTCTAACGAGTGAGGCATAAAGGAACAGAGATGACTAACATAGGAATGTACATTTTTTAAAAAACTAGAACTCTGTAACATGAATTGTTCTGGTTTGACTTTTTATTTGCTCTCCTTGCTTTCCTTTTTAAAAGAAATAACCATGCATATCCATCAAAAAGGACAGAGTAAAATTGCAACAACAAAGATGCTAACACTGATTTTTTTCCCCTGAGAAAACATTTCTCTTGTCACCTATTTCTCTTCCATTCATCTGGTGTAGGCCCATGTCCATACAATACAATGCAATTGAAAAGGCATCTGAAAGCCTGTAGATGAAATCACTAGGAGTTGGAAATGAAGTCTTATTTTCCTCTCTATTCTAATTTATTTCGGGCTCCATGTATGCGATGAGGTGCCTTCTTGTTAATCTGCTCATGGACTCAGGTAGCCAACAAACTGCCATGTGCAGGGAAGATTATATTGTATTTCTTTTTAGCCCTTTCCATTTGCAACTTTGGAAGCCTGGGCATACAGGCTGAGGGGGAAGAAATGCAGGACAGTCTCTCATCATGCACTTCAGTGAATCCTATGACCTCCTACCTCTCCCTGCCATTGAGCCCACAGTTAGCCAAAGGTATATTTAAACCCACCAGGGAACAAGAGGAAAGGATACAGGTTCTTGAAAAGACCAAATTAGAAATAAGTCTTCTAGTGATGTCATTAGAAAACAGGGCAAAGTTAAACTTGAAACCCACCTAATGAGGTTGGAAGAAATAACCCACAGGGCACGCAGCATGGGCAGAAGTGAAGGGAGCAGCGTTCAGTAGAATGAGACATCCAACACAGGAATGTCTATGCTGCCTGAACAATTAAGCAGCCACTCTGCTTTGCCGAAGGACCTACAACTTTGAATGTCTTACACTGGCCACCTAGACCCTTAGATTCCTTCTCTCCCATTATTTATGTCTCTGCAGTTTGGCAGCAAAGTCTTTTTCCCCTTTCAGAGAACATGTTACACGGTTTTCAACAGCACAGCTATCCATCACCTGCTGGCTGCAGTACACTGCCCTAGCTTGTAGGTCACCAAACTACCAAAGCCCCCATGGCCAGGGCAGCCTGCACACCCCACCCCACCCAACCCCTCCCAAAAGCTGTCTACCATCACATGTCTGGGGCAGAGAACACTGGAAAAAATAAAGAGCACAGGGCAGGAAGAACAAGGCACCAACATCATTTAGCATCCAAAATGCATATTTGGCTTGGCATCTACTCCAGCAAGGAGGTTGGCAATTGAGAAGAAAAGAACGGCCATCTAGAATAAGTAGTCTTTGCTCACCCCAGTAGCATGTTGCACTGTCTACTCACAGACCAATGCAAATGATTCAAACCCCTGCTTGTCCACTACAAAAGTGGCCTTGTGGGACTTCCGGCCAAGATGGAGGCGTGGGCGGACACACTGTGCCTCCTCTCACAACCAAAATTAAGGACAACAAATATTTAGAAACAAGAAAACAACCAGAACTTGGAGAAGGTTGAACTGTGCGGAAGTCCAACAACCATTCATCCAGACCGGTAGGAGGGGTGGAGTCGCGGCGGGAGGAGGTGCGGACCCGGGAACACAAGCAGCAGCGGCTGGCGGTTCCCAGGTGCACAGGCGGCAGCTGGCGGTCCCCGGGCACAGGGGGGCAACTGTGCAGACCCAGTGAGGCCGCGCAAGGCGGCTGGCTGACCAGGTGGTCCCACATTTGCACGTGCAGACGGTCCAGGCAGAGGGGAAGTGGCGGAAGGGACTGAATCCAGGAGAGAGCTGAGCAGGCGCCATTGTTCCCTCTCAGACCCCACCCCCACATACAGCGTCACAACCCAGCGACTGGGCTGCCCCGCACTGGGGAGCGCCTGAGTCTCCACTCCTCACTATGTAACAGCACGCGTGCGTGCACAGATAATCCAGGCGAAGTGGAAGCAGCGGAAGGGACCGGAGTCCAGGAGAGAGCGGAACAGGCACCATTCTTCCTTCTCAGACCCCGCCTCCACCTATAGCGTCACAACCCAGCGACTGGGCTGCCCCGCCCCGAGGAACACCTAAGGTTCCACCCCCTCACTACATAATAGCCGCGACCAGACTAAAACCAAAACCAAAAAAAACCCCATCAAAAATGGCTCAAACCAGAGACCAAATAAAATCCCCAGAGCCAATTCTTCTAAGCGACCAAGAGATAGCCAACCTGTCAGATGCACAGTTCAAAGCACTGGTCATCAAAATGCTCACAGAATTGGTTGATTTTGCTCACAAATTAGATGAAAAAATGCAGGCTACAATACGTGAAATGAAGGAAGATGCATGGGGAACTGATAGAGATGGAAGGAAAACTGGGACTCAAATCAATGGAGTGGACCAGAAGGAAGAAACTAACGACCAAACAGAAAACGAGGAAGAAACAAGAATTCAAAAAAATGAGGAGAGGCTTAAGAACCTCCGGGGCATGGTTAAACGTCCCAACATCCGAATTATAGGGGTCCCAGAAGGGGAAGAAGAGCAACAAGTGGAAAACTTATTGGAACAAATAATAAAGGAGAACTTCCCCAATCTGGCAAAGGAAATAGACTACCAGGATGTCCAGGAAGCTCAGAGAGTCCCAAAGAAGTTGGACCCAAGGAGGAAAACACCAAGGCACATTGTAATTACATTAGCCAAGATTAAAATGAAGGAGAGAATTCTAGAAGCAGCAAGGGATAAGGGGACAGTCACCTACAAAGGAGTTCCCATCAGACTGTCAGCTGATTTCTCAGAAGAGACCTTCCAGGCAAGAAGGGGCTGGAAAGAAATATTCCAAGTCATGAAAGTCAAGGGCCTACATCCAAGATTGCTCTATCCAGCAAAGCTGTCATTTAGAATGGAAGGACAGATAAAGCGCTTCTCAGATAAGGTCAAGTTCAAGGAGTTCATTATCACCAAGCCTTTATTATATGAAATGTTGAAGGGTCTTATCTAAGAAAAAGAAGATCAAAAATAGGACAGTGAAAAGACATCAAACTCACAGCTATTAAGAACTGCACCTAAAATAAAAGCAAACTAAGCAAACAGCTAGAACAGGAACAGAACCACAGAAATGGAGATCATATGGAGGGTTAGCAACAGGGGTGTGGGAGGAGGAGAGGGGGGAAAAGGTACAGAGAATGAGTAGCATAGATAGTGGGTAGAAAATAGACAGGGGGAGGGCAAAAATAGTATGGGAAATGTAGAAGCTAAAGAACTTATGACACATGGACATGAACTAAAGGGGGGAATGTGGGTGGGAGGGGGTGTTCAAGGTGGAGGGGAATGATGGGTGAAAAATGGGACAACTGTAATAGCATAATCAATAAAATACATTTTAAAAAAAAAGTGGCCTTGTGGCGATGGAGAGCTGAGTTGCTGTCCATGGTCCTGACAGTGATGATGGTGATGATGGTGATGATAAAGCCCTATGTCCTCTGTATAATCATCTCATTAAGCAAATCAACAAGAGATACCCAGATCAGAGCTGGAAGGAGACATAAAAATTACCTAGTCCAAGCCCCTTATTGTATACCCAGAGACAGTGAACAACTTTCCCAGGGACATACAAATTTAACAATTTCTTTCAACTCAAGTTTTCTGCCAAGAACATTTTTGTGCTAAAAGCCAGAATTTCAAAGTAGAGCAGTAAATCATATCTATTTTATTTAGAAGATGCAGAAAATTATAACAAATGACTTTCCTCACTCAGTAAAACTTCACCTGGCTTCACGTCCCCTCGTAAAAGCTGTGATAATTTTGGTTCATGAGTTCAGGAGGGAAAATTAAATTTCTGAACCTCCTTTCCTAAAAATAAAAAGGGGAAGAGGCCAGGCCACGTTCTCAAGGCCCTGACAGGATCACCAAAAGATCTTATCACATTGGAGGGGGTATTTTCTTCCCCACTCAGGTTCAGTTTTATATTTTTAAAGGAACCTGTTGACATAAAAACTGTGCACCATTGTGTCACACCACCCACCATGGAACTAAAAGACAAACTATTGGAGAACCTAGCCTAGGATTTGGTAGTCAAAATAAGTTCAGGGATGTGACCAGCTTCAAACCCTACACTGCACCATCGATCCACGTTGCCTGCTAGGTCCTGATCCATGGAACATCAGCCCTGTTTTTATACAGGTGAAAACTGGACTCAGTTGAAGTCACTTTCAATATGATATTCTAACATCTTCCTATATACTGGTATATGTCTGTAGTACTTTATGATGTATATATTGGAGCTTGAAGTTTTCTGAGGATTTTACTAACTCTTGCTATATTCATACAACAACAACATGGTTTTAAAAAGTTACTACTGAACCATTCATCCAGACCAGTAAGAGGGGTGGAATCACGGCAGGAAAAAGTGGAGGTTGGGAACCTGGGCACGCAGGCACTAGCTGGCAGATCCCAGGCATACAGGTGGCGGCTAGCGGACCCTGGACACCGGGTGGCAATGGACAGACCCAGTGAGGCCGCACAAGGTGGCTGGCTGACCAGGAGGTCCCACATTCGTGCACAGATAATCCAGGCGAAAATGGGAAGCAAGACAGACCTCACAACCCAGGGCCCCAGCACCAAAAAATAAAACCTAAAACACACCTATTGAAAACACTTGTGGGGGCTGAGGTGCCAGGAGAGACTCCCAGCCTCACAGGAGAGTTCACTGGACAGACTCACAGGGTTGTAGAATGTACACAAGCCCACCCACACAGAAATTAGCACCAGAAGGGCCCAATTTGCTTGGGGAAAGCAGCGGAGGGGACTAGAATCCAAGAGAGAGTGGAGCAAGCACCATTGTTCCCTCTCAGACCCTGCCCCCACATACAGCATCACAACCCAGTGCCTGGGCTGCCCTGGCCTGGGGAACACCTAAGGCTCCACCCCTCACTACATAACAGCCGTGACCAGACCAAAACAAAACAAAACAAACAAAAAAATGGTTCAAATGGGAGAACAGATCAAAGCCCCAGAGCCAATTCATCTCTGCAACCAAGAGATGGCCAACCCATCAGATGCACAGTTCAAAGCACTGGTGATCAGGATGCTCACAGAATTGGTTGATTTTGGTCACAAATTAGATGAACAAATGAAGACTACAATAAATGAAATGAAGGAAAACACACAGGGAACCTATAGTGATGGGAGGAAAACTGGGACTCAAATCAATGGAGTGGACCAGAAGGAAGAAAGAAACAAACGAACAGAAAAGAATGAAGAAACAAGGATTCAAAAAATGGGGAGACACTTAGGAACCTCCAGGACGTCTTTAAACCTTCCGACATCCAAATTATAGGGGTACCAGAAGGGGAAGAAGAAGAGCAACAAGTGGAAAACTTATTTGAACAAATAATGAAGGAAAGCTTCCCCAATCTGGCAAAGGAAATAGACTACCAGAAAGTCCAGGAAGATCAGAGTCCCAAAGAAGTTGGACCCAAGGAGGAACACACCAAGGTACATCGTAATTACATTAGCCAAGATTCAAATGAAGGAGAGAATTCTAGAAGCAGCAAGGGATAAGGGGACAGTCATCTACAAAAAAGTTCCCATCAGACTGTCAGCTGATTTCTCAAAAGAGACCTTCCAGTCAAGAAGGGGCTGAAAAGAAGTATTCCAAGTCATGAAAGGCAAGGACCTACATCCAAGATTGCTCTATCCAGTGAAGCTGTCATTTAGAATGGAAGGGAAGATAAAGTGCTTCTCAGTTAAGGTCAAGTTAAAGGAGTTCATCATCATCAAGTCCTTATTACACGAAATGTTAAAGGGACTTATCTAAGAAAAAGAAGATAAAAATAGGACAGTAAAAAGACAGCAAACTCACAGATATTAACAACCACACCTAAAACAAAAGCAAACCACTAGAACAGGAACAGGACCACAGAAATGGAGATCACATGGAGGGTTAGCAACAGGGGAGTGGGATGAGGAGAGGTGGGGAAAGGTACAGAGAATAAGTAGCATAGATGGTAGGTAGAAAAATAGACAGTGGGAGGGCAAGAATAGTGTGGGAAATGTAGAAGCTAAAGAACTTATGACACATGGACATGAACTAAAGGGGGGAATGTGGGTGGGGGGTGTGCAGGGTGGAGGGGAATGATTGGGGAGAAATGAGACAACTGTAATACTATAATCAATAAAATATATTTTTAAAAAATAAATAAAAATAAAAAGTTACCACCATTCCCATTTTACAGATGCAAGCCCATATCCTAGCATGAATGAATGAATGAATGAATAAATGAATGAATGAATGGATAATCTTCGATAAAAATTTAAGACCTAGATTCCCTGATTTCACACTCCTGCATCACTGCATGTAGATCCCATTATATAAATGGCAGAGACAAATGCCTAGTATTCATTTCAGTCCAGGCTAAATCAGAGAGCTCATGTGCCTGGCCACATGGAGAAGAGCTCTTCATTTCCTTTCCTCCCCTCTCACACTTCCTCCTCCGTCCCTGCAGGCTTCCCCTCACCACCAACTTGATACCACTCACCCTTTCACACTCATCTCTCACTGACACCATGACTGGCTTTGTAATACTTACAAGATGAACCTCACTTCAAGCCTGATTCTCCTATGACTGGTACAGAATGAAATCACACAGCAGCAAATCTGTAAAGCTGCAGCAATTGTCATAAATTCTTGCCTGGGATGGCAAGAAATGAAAAGGCTACTCCACATCCCCAGAAGCTCCTCTTCTACAATCTCCCAGACTTCATGGTCTCTACCAGGACTCCAGCAATCGATCCTCCATGTCCTTACAATCTCTTACACATTGCCTTGTAGTGTTATCAAATTCATGCATGGCTATGTCTTATCTTCCTAACTCACTTGTCATCTCTTCCTGGACAGAGAATCTGGAGCTGCTGGGTTAGGTGGGCATGAAGCATACACTGGCTTCTCATTTTAATTTTAGCTCATTTTGATGATGAGTTTTGTGCATGTGTTCCTGTTTGTGAAGGGAATATCAGTGGTGAGGAAAGGAAGACAAGAGTCTTAGCCTGGCTCTCTTGGAAGCTATAACCTTTGACAATCATTTCTTAATTTCCTTTTCCTGGCTGTAAGTGAAATGTTTGTGTAAAATCGATACAGCACATTATATATGTATAGGTTAACTATTTTAAGGAATGAGATGTCTAATAAGATGATGTTTGTAGATACTTTAGGAGCTCTCTGGAAAGGAAGATGCCATATCACCATATTTATTATGAAAACCTAGAGATAGAAACAGATGCTCACATCCTGGAGTTACTCTGAAATACCAGACTGAAACCTCGAATTACTGACATGTTCAGTGATTTGCAATAAGTTTGTTTTTCTGATCCTGCATGCTCTTCAAGACCAGTCATACACAAATATGAATGTGCTCTGCAGTGAAAAAACAGCATGTGTTAAAAGTATAATCTAAATATGTTTATTGTCTAGACTATACTCATTGAGTTAACCTCCTGTCACAGTGACTACCAAACTACAGAGGTATGTGTATAGGCACACATGTGTGTGAAGTGCACGTGTGTGCTGTGCACACTTGCACAAAAAAGGCAAGAGTGTGGAGCTCTGTTGCAATGTGACTGTGTAAGAGAATTTTTTCCAGCAGGGAGGCAATGTTGCAGAGCGAGGGTACCTGCATATTGCAGAATGTGCGGGACAAACGCTAGATAAATGTACCATTTGACTAGAAAACATTTTGAGTCGATTCCTTGACTGTTGAGTTGCTCAGCTCCACTGTCACCTCAAGACGAAGATGCTGAGCATGACTCTTTGTAGGTCTTTCCACTACTCAGCTGCTATTATGAGTTGTCAAATTGGCCTGCTCACAAGGCTCAGTCCATGCTTTCTCTGGATCCAGGGACCAGGGCCAATCATGGTGGCAGCCCTGGTGGCTTCAGAATTTACAATGACTAAATAAATAAGCCATGAGCTTTGTGGTGGCAAGAATTCTTTGTATCATCTACAGCCAGGCAGGAATAGTGAGTGTGTCCCATACCTTAATATGATGGGTGGATGAATAATTAAAAGTTACCAAATAAAAAGAAGGAAATTCCTTTTGTGGAGGATAAGAAAGGACACTTAGGTGCTGAATGCCACATGTCAGTGGCCTCTGGGCTTTGAGTAATGGGGACAGGCTGCAGGGTGAGCTGAGAATGGAGAGGTTGGGGCAGGGGGAATCTGAGGAAGATGCATTCAGGCCTCATTCTAGGCTTTGTTGGCAAATATTGATGTAAAAGCAACTAGACAAAAAGCCAAAGCAGTCTGGTCACCCAATCAAATGATCCCTTTCCTGTTTCTAACATGAGGTAAGCTGTTACCCACACTTTGGGAGCTTCTAACTAAGCTCAGCTAAGCAGTTGAAGCAGAAAGAAAGGTGTAAGCCTGAGAAGCAAGCAGGAAGTGTTAAACTGCTAATGAAAATAGCAGTCGCTTGCCTTTGACAATTTGTGTAATCAGGTCTGAAAAGGCTTTGCTTCTCAATTCTAACCTAAAAAAGGTGGGACATCTTGCCACACTTACAGTTCCTTGGGGCAATGGAATGGTCTGGAAATCTCTTTCTGCTGGTAAATGTCTGTATAGCCCCTGCACCTTTTGCAGCATCTCCCCCTGGGGAGATTCCCCAGTGTGGTTGTGACCCTGTGCTGGGAAGTGTACATGAACTACACAGGTGGTGTGGAGGGCTGAAAAGGCTAAGGTTTGGGAGTTAGATCCCGGTTCAAAGTTTTGCTTATTACATTTTGTGATTGGGACCAAGCTACTCATCTTTTCTGAGCCTTTCTAATTCCAAATTCGAGCCTAATAAAATCATCCCCATATGGCTAGCCTAAGGAATATCAAGCCTACCACATTACCTGGCCTGCAGTAGGTGCCCGATAAATTGAGGACCCTTCACAACCCTCAATACCAATGCAGTGGATTCCATTAATAAGACTTGACATCTTACCAAACAATTCCAAAGACAGGCAATATAAAACATGTGGGAGGAAAATACTAGAAAGGAGCAAACTGATCACATTGCACCAGGCTCTTACCTTCCCTCTCAGTTCCAAGGCCAAGGCCAATGGTCCCCACTGTTGGGCTGAATAGCCTCTTAGCTAGAGCAGATGCTCCTGAATCAGTCTTGGGTTCAAATCCTAGCACTGCCACCTATTAGCAGCAGGATTGCAGACATATAATGCAACCTCAGTTTCATTATTTTTTAATGAGAAAAACAACAGCATTGAGTATGGGATGGATGAATGAATTATGTAAAATGCTTACTTATCACTGTGCCTAGCACAATCAACACTCAATAAATGTTATCTATCACATCACCATTGATCACCTAACCAGCAGAACTCTTGTGGGTGACAAGTTGAGAAAAATAAAATAATATAATGCTAAAGGTAAAAGGAATCAAAAAGTAAGAATCTCATGATGGGATGGAATGCATAGCTTACAGAGTGAAAAACCAGTTGTTGTGAAATCCCTTCTCTTGGGAGGGTGGGCTGGATAAGAAGTAGTAGATCAGTACCTTGATAAGTAAGCCTGAGCTTCCACCACTGAAAATCGGCTAGTGCTGGCCAGGAAGAAATTTGTGAAGAAGAAAAGTTTGTTTTGCACACTAGATACTACACTCTCCTTTTCCTCCTCCTCACCAGAGGTCTGTTTCAGGTGCTTAGTCTTCCAGGGTCCCCCACCACTTATTACCTGCAGCCCAGCCTCTCACCCAGCTTCTCTCGTCCAGTCCATGCACCAACTCTAGACTGGCTGCATAAAACCTACATGGAGAGCTTGCTAAAAATAGACCTCCTCGGGTTCCAATCCTCAGGGTCTGATCCAGTAGGTCAGATGGGACCTGGTTGCCCATATATTTTCTTATAAGTTACCCAGTAATTCTTATGTGCAGACAAGTTTGGGAACTATTTTTCTAGACTTTTCCTACACCAAAGTCAAGATTTATCTCTCCTATAATCCAGTCATTCCAGGCCTTTCTTTCCTGACCTATCTAAAAAAACGCATTTGTGTTTGGGTCCACAAATCATTAACTGTCAGCAACTTTATTTTTCCCCTCCTAGATCTCACACACACACACAAAAAAAATGTTATGCCATGAACAAAAGTATGAAAAATTTCTAAAGAAGGGAAGGAATATTTAGAATTTCCTCAGTCCATTCTTCATGGATAAGACTAAGCCTAGAGAATATTGTGGATTCTAGCTCTCCCATCCTCTCCCCCACCTTCCAGACAGAGAGGTCGAGGTAGCCAGGAAGGACATGCAGTGGGCGCAAGTTTGGAGACCAAGAGGTACCACCAACGCAGAATATATAACCATAATAACCACCACCACCGTGTACTAAACACCAAAGGCCGAGCATCACCCTATGCACTGTCATGGATTATATCATTTAACATTCTCATCTATGAGTATATATTAGTTTTAGTATTCCCAGTTTAAAAATTAAAAAAATGAGATGCGAAGAAATGAACTTGCCCAAATTCACACAGCAAACAAGTGGCCGAGGATGGGAGCTCTCATAGGAACCAGAGAATTGGGGAAGTCATGAAACCTTCGATTAGCAAAGACATATCCTCTCTCCTCTTTTCCACTTGTCCAGAGAAAAGAATATTGGGGGGAGGGAGATAAAACTTTTGCAAGGAAGAAGCCCAAAAATGCATAGCAAGAAAACAGCTGTCTCCAGGACTCCTCCATTGGGAATCGCTGATGCTAAACTAGGGCTTCAAGGCCTCTTTCTGGCCTACTGCACAGGAGGACATGCATGGCCCTTCCTCTGCTCTCCCATTTGGGCAGCATATGGGTGGTGGCAGGGGAAGCAAGAGTGCCTTTAGTTCTAGGGAGCTGAAGGAGATGATCAGTTCTTGAAGATGGAAATAAACGAAGACAGCATCTTGAGGCTGCCTTTTTGGCAGCTGCCAAACCCAGGACTGCAGGGTAGAAAGCCAGTGGTTGCTATGGAAACTCTGCCCATGCACACATACTATATCTGGGCAATTCTTCAGAAATCCAGAAAGTACCTTAAATAGAGGACATCAAAATGGACCATGACTTACTTGAACACGGTGAAACCTTCCTTAACATTGACACTAGCTCCTGTTCTTTGCCCTCCCAGGTCCTCTTCCAAAAGAGACTACAGAGCCAGGGTGGCAAGCACATGAACTATCGCCTCATCAGAAATGTAGGCTGACTGACCTTGGCCTATCCCTTCTTTGGCTGGGTTCCAGAAGGAAGGCTGTCCCCAGCATGCCTGTTCTTTATTCTGGGCCCAAGGGAGCAAGTCCTGCAGCTGAACAGTCATTTTCACTTTGCCATTATCATTAATGAGAACAAACAATTCATGGGTAGTGCTTGCAATGCAAAAATACCTCAGTAATAGGACCCAGATCACTATCCACAAAGACTGTCATTGGGTTCTGGAGGGATCACACACCCCTTGACCACCATTACCCAGCTGTCCAGCTGCAAATGATCCAACTGAGACCCAGAGTCTCCTTTCTTCAGCTGGCAGCAAACCGGACTCCGACGACAGACCTGGGGGCCAGTATCACCCTCACACCCCCACCTACCACCTCCTGTGAAATGCCCCCCCTCCAGACCTCACAAATGGGCCTGCCACCCTCCAACAAGCTGAAAGGCTCATTCCTGAGGACGGATGGTATCAATTCCAAAAGATTCAAAATCAGCCTCTTAAAAAGTCTCCATTTGGAGAAGATATTTAAGCCAAGCTGTGCCTGATGAAGTGAAATAGAATTAGCCACTTCAGTAACACAGGTTACTTGGATTCATTCAAAGGTAGACTGACTGATTCGCTTCCGAGTGAAACAAACTCAACAACAATATATCATAGTTATCTGTGACCACAGCTCCATGGAATTTCAGACGGTGCCTGGAGTACACAGAGGGGCACTTAATATTCCCCAATCTGCAATCAACCTTTTGTACATTTGTTCCTAATCACAGGATACTGTTTCATCTTAATGAACTGTTTTCTCAGTGTACTACGGTGGGTCATTCCCACCAGGCCTAATGGCCCATTCGGCAGGTTAAATGACAACGAGGGTCCCTTGGATTTCGTTTCCCAGCAAGGGGCTTGATTCTCCCCCCACCCCCGCCCGCCACTTCCCAATGGCTCAATTTCCAGGACAGATCACGAAAGATCAAAGACAAACACGTACCTGTTGCAGTCGACGTGGAGGAGGAGGTGAGAGGCACTGACTGACAGTGCGACCTTGTGCCACCGCCCGTCTGCCATCCGGTACGGAAGTGCCTCTGTCCTGGGCTTCCCGTCATGTACATAATGATACCGAATCTCGTCCCTCAGACCGCTGCTCTCCAGTTCAAAATAGCTGTGCGGGAAGCAGCAAAAATGTGTTTTATTTTTTCCTCCTGCACATCACAGGTATCATCAGTCCTCGCTGCTTACTAGCTGACCACTAGGTTGCTCGGAAGCTACAATTACTGAAATATGACACAAAGTGCTGCAACCCAAAATCAAATGTACCACATGGAACCCCACGCCCCCGAGGGCCCTTATGGTGACACCTCGAGCCTCTGAAATGGACAATAATTGATTCACTGTGAGGTGACCGGCAACCAACTAATTAGCAAAATGCTGCGCAGTGTCTCTTAAATACTTAAAAGCCGTTCAGAACCTGTTTTCAAAAAAAAGACCATTATGTTTATTGCTGCCATTTTTACTTTTTTAAGAATTAAAGAAAAATAGAAGTCCTGGTGGCTATCAGAGATTACACTGTCAGAGTGAAGAGAGTAAAGAGACTAGTAAGGCCCTTTTTTTTTTTTTTTTTTTTTTTTGACATCCCCTGCACGGAAAGCTGTAAGTGGACAACTATTCCTGGAAGACTAGGGGAGAAAACGCTCGGACTACTCACGTATAGACCAGAATTTCAAATCATCATAGAATAAAACATGCAACGGAGTTCTTTCCTTCTCCAGATTGGTATCATGTTTCCAGATCCATGAAAAACTCTCAGCACCACCCCTGTGGTCTGCACTCAGTCACGAGATGCAGCCAGTGGCTTTGGGACACACCTCAGACACGCACCAGGGCTGAGACTCTCACGAATGGCAGCCCCCCTGAGTCTCCTGTGCCTCTCCTGAAACGTGTCCTTGCCACGGGGCCTGATCTCACTGTCGGGAAATGTCAGGCAGTGCACTGGGCCTCTCACACAGACGAATTCAGCACCCTTTTCCATTAGCGAAAAACTGAGATTCTGGAACTGATCCACATACCCAAGTCAGGATTTCAACTCAGGTCTCCATTTGATGGCCTATGTCCTTTCTACCAGTTCTCTGCCTGTCTCAGAGGCAGATGACCAAGTAGCAAAGATGGTCTCAAGTGGCAACTATCTCCCAGCAACTCATTATTACCAACAACTCAAAAACGACTCACCTACACAAGGAACCAGGTGCAATCCCCAGACCTAGAAGAACCTACTGCTTCTCCTCTCATCCGCTGAGCTGGCCTGACCCCACCAACCAGACCGTATTCAATCTAAAACATGAAATGCATCTTCTATGAGAACCAAAATGAATATATCATGAAACTCAGCCTCTATTATTCATGATTCCCAAATCTCAGGTCAGAGAAAAAGGCATATTTCTCGCTCCTTTTTCATGGGGATCTTCCCAAGAGAGCAGTGCCAGGGGGAGCAGAGTCAAGTCCAGCCTCTGACCCACCGCGTCTGCAGGAAGCAAAGAGGCGGGCCCGAGGTCATGCACTGAAGAGGTTGCTTACAGTTTTGGTGTGTGATTCTATGATTTTATTACATAATGTATGATACAATTACATTTTTCCAACTCCAAATACTTACACTATTGCAGCGGGTTCCTGGGCCCACGTACGTACTTATAAAATATGTATTATATTTATTATTACTAATAAGACTGCAAAAAAAGAAATCCCTTAACACAGAAGACATTCATTTTAAGAGAATCCTCCCGATTTCTTCTAAGCAACTAGAACATTAGAAGAATCAAACAATCAGACTTTCAAAGGTCAAAAAGACTTTAGAGATTATCTGGTCATTCATTAATGCATTCAGGATGTTACTGAACACATAATGAAGAACTAAAAAAGGATTTAAACAGAAATCCTATTCTCAAGATGCTTTGGGACTACTGGAAAAGGAAATAAAATATTTGTCTCTCCCACAAAAAGCTAGAAACTGGCCTAAGAGAAAGGAATGGGAGGCATTTCATGACTGATTGCCATGTGCCAGCAATGGGCCACGTGCTTTCATAAATATCACCTCATCTATTTTCTTCAAAGTAGGTATATCATCCCTGTGTTACAGCCGAGTTCACATATGATCAGAGATAGTAATACCTTGCCCAAGACAACACAGCTCCTCTAAAGAAAAACCAGTATAATTTGAAAATTTGAGACCTTAACAAGATTAACACATAATGAAAAATCTCTCAATTACTTTATTTTGACCAATAAGCTTCTACTAGGGGAAAAAACATGATCTAGAAGGGACTTCATTAAATGACAATGAAGAAAGCAAAATAAAAACAAAAATAAATGACAATGAGAAATGCTCAGAGAGATCCCCTGATGGAATCACTTAAAAAAAAAAAAAAAGCAGATATAGCTCACCAGATTTAATTATTATTCCCAGGGTTATGTCCTCAGTGAACAAGCGCTCGATGTATTACAAACAGATATTTTTTAGAATTTTTATTGAATTTATTGGGGTGACATTGGTTAAATAAAATTATATAGGTTTCAGGTGCACAATTATACAACATATCATCTATATATTATTGTACTGGATGTTCACCACCTAAGTAAGTCTCCTCCCATCACTATTTACCCCCCTTTACCCTCTTCTACCTCCCCTCACACCCTCTGTAGTTGTTGTTGCCATAGTAAATGGGACTGTTTCCTTAGTTTCCCTTTCTGACAGATCATTATTGGTGTATAAAAATGCAACTGATTTCTGGATATTTATTTTGTATCGTGCCACTGTACTGAACTCATTTATGAGTTCTAGCAGATTTTTGGTGGAATCTTTAGGGTTCTCTACACAGAGTATCCTGTCATCTGCACAAACAGATCTTTTAAAAATCACTTTACAAAGCCTTAAGGCAAGTGATCACTTTGGGGTCATCACAAATACACAGCTACGAGAAAAGAAATCTTCTCTATGTTCAGGCAGAGGGATACTTGTGTCTTTGAATAAAGTTTCTGACAGTATCACACACACATTCAAAAAGTTGTGTATGTTAAACAACTTACATGAAAATCAGGAATGATGTGAGGATTTTTGTTTGTTTGTTTTTTGTTAATTCTCACTTGAGGATATGTTTATCGATTTTAGTGAGAGAGGAAGAAAAGGGGATGAGGGAGAAACGTTGATCAGTTGCCCCCTGTACCTGCCCTGACCAGGAATCAAACCCACAACATTCTGGTGTATGGGACAATGCTCCAACCAATTGAGCCACCTGACCAGGGCCAGGTGGCTCACTTTATGTATGTATGTTTCACTTTTTAAAAAGTGTAGATGATTGCTAAATTGGTCCTGGAGATGACAAAGGCGTTAAGATAGCTGAGTTCTAGCTGGGTAAAATTGTTTCATGAGTGCTAGAAGGGGAATAATGCAGTATTTCCAAACAGTGACCCTCTGCTAATAGAGATGTGAGGCTGAGTCCTAAGAGCAACTTGGAGAGAGGTGCTCATTTGGCCTGATGGCTTTGGGTAGAGGCTGGAGGGAAGACTCTGGATTTGTAGCAGAACCTTGCCATCCAAAGTATAGTCCCTAACTGAGCATCATCATCACCTGTGGAAATTCAAATTCCAGGGCCCCCACCAAGACCTACTTGAATCAGAGTCTGCATTTGAATAAGGCCCCTTGATGATTCTGTGTACTTTAGAGTTGAAGGAGCACTGCTGTGGAGCACACCAGGTGTTGCTTTACTTCCTGGCAGCTGGTCACGATGAAGGAGTTGGAAGCGATGCTATGAGGAGGTAAGAGCCCTGTGGTGTCCCCAGGGAGTGGAAGAGCCCGGGAAGTGACTGAACACAAGTGCCCAGTGAGCTCTCTGGCCTGACCAGTCCTCTCTCTTCAGGCCTCAAGTGCTCTGGGGTCTTCTCAGGATTACAGGGGGGAGCAGCTGGATAAGGAACAAAATCACCAGCCAGATTGTGTGAGCAGCATTTGTCTCCTTAGCCTGGGACCTCAGCCATGTGTGATGTTCCAACAAAGTGCCTGGGCTCCCGGAAAAGCCTGTTCATCCTGCAAATACTTGAAAGCGGTATTAATATTCATTACTCAGTTCTCTTTTTCAGACCAAACACCCCCAGCTTTATACTTCTATCCCCTACCTACACCATGAGGCCACCCTGGATAAGGATTCTGCTGTACTCCTCTTTTCAGATGCTTCCCCACATTGGTCCCCAAGCTCTAGGGCTGGTAAAATGAATAATTTCCCCCTTAAATACAGCATCCAGGAATAAAGACACTTTCTCTGGGCCATGCGTAACTATGCATAACATCCTAACACTTACACTGACCTTCCCTCATCTAACATCACAAGTGCTTTCACACAAAATGCTCCCCGTGTTTACATACCTAAGTGTTGGTAAACCTAAGTGTGGCAGACGCTTCTGCCTGGAGTGGGCCCAGCTCCCACTCGGTGATGCACAGGACCCACGCCCACAGATAGGTTCTTTCGTGTGTAATCAGATTTGCAATATACCTAAGCTTATTTTTGCTGAAAACTCCCTCACCCTGCAAATGCTTGTTGTAACTTCCTAAAATCCTGCTAAACCTTGCAGGGACCAGTGTAACCAGCTCAACCACTTTTGCCTTTTCATTTGCTAATATCCTTCTTCTGTAATGTGATTAGGGGCATTGGCTCCTTTTGTTGTAACCGGGGATAGTCCCATCTTGTAATGTGAGGATATACAGGATAAAGGCCTGTCATGTCGGAGGCCGTGGCTTTTGCTCCCCTTGAGAGAAAAGCCATGCTGTCGTCCTTTTTCCTCCACCGGACTCGGTAGTCCGTGTGTATGTTTTATTTCATCCATAATGATGCAGACACTGCTAGCCAGTGGCCGCATCACCTAAGCCCTTGTTTCAGTGCTAGAGAGACCCTATTCAGAATCAACAGGATTGCCCACTGCTGAGATAGTGAAGAGAAGGCACCAAGAACCCCAGGAGGATATACTGTGCCCTACCTCAGGTCGGCAGCCTCGTGGACTACAGTACTGGAAAAGAAAAGCAATCACATGACTTTTAGGTAAATACACAGAGCACCAGCCCCAGTAAACCAAGACTTGATTTCAACCTTAAACCTGTTTACAGACATCCATGAAATCTTCGGCAAGTATGCCCCTGCCTCTCTGTGCCTCAGTTTCTCCTGTCTGTTAAAAAAAGTTTACAGATCTGACCCACAATGCCCTAGAATTCCTTGGAAGGGCCTTAAAGTCTAAGACAGGAAAAAGGGCAGGAGAGAAGCTTCACTCTCACCTATTCTATAAATTGGAGTTTCCCGTAAGATCTCATTTGAATAAAAGAGATCCACTTAGAAAAATAGTCTGAAACAACAAAACTAAATGATATCCACAGTGCAGCTCCTGTCTAAATTCCCATATTACTTTGTAAACCGATAAATTTGAAAAGAAACTAAATGATTGGTTGGTCAGTTAGTTTCATTCCTCCCTTGACTCTTCTGACAACGCTGAGGTTCCAGGCCCCTTCGCAGCCTGGAGGACAGAGGACAGGGGATGGCAGATGTAGTGAGCGTAGTGATCGCTCACGGCCTGCCCTTCTCCCTGGGCGTGCATATGCCACGACTAGTTGTCACCAACAAAGCATGAGCAGAGGTGATATGCATGACCAAGGCTAGGTAGTTAGAAAAAGCTGTGCCTTATCCAGGTCAACTGGAAAGAGTCCAGTAGAGGACTCTGAGGACTTAGTGAGTGGCGGTGTCATTAAATGAAATAAACCTGGGTCCTTGAGTAACTGTATAGAGCTGACACCATTCCTCACACAGACCAACACTGAACTGGGACTAAACAAAAATACATCTTTAATGATAATAACCCACAGAGATTTAGAGGTTCTTAGATTTAGAGGCTATTCAGTAGACTCCCTTGACTCATTAAAGAGAGCTACAGGAACACGAAACTCAGGAAAGGCAAAAACTAAGGAGTAACCATGGACACAAAGCTATTGCTAGACTATAAATAGAAGGAAATGGCAGAAGGCATGAATACAGTCTCATCCTGCCTTCCGTATGACAGATAACCTGCCTTGGATGGACTAATCCTCCGTTTGGCAAATGGTATTTTCCAAAAATACCCACATCATTTCCCATCTCACACACCCTTCTGCAATGTAATCTTGGCATTCTTCCAACTGAAAGGTGGAATCTATGCCCCCCTAAATCTTGAATATAGGTGGTCTTGTCAGTGCTTTTAAAACAAAAGTAATGCTTAGTGACTTCCAAGGTTGGGTCATAAAGTACAACGCTGTTTCTGTCTTGTTTGCCAGAATGCTTGAGCTTATAGCCCTCAATCACTGTAAGAAGCCTGACTACTCTGAGACCACCAGGCTGCAAGGAAGCTTAACCCAGACTGGCCAGGCTGCACATAGGTACTCTGGTTGACTGCCCCAACTGGTACCCCAGCCAACCACCAGTGAAAACCAGATGCAGGAGTGAATACACCTCCAGACAGTTCTCCCAGCTGAAACCACAGACACTGCGGAATACAGACAGGCCATCCCTCTGGACACTATCCAAATTCCTGACCCACAGAATCTATAAGCACGATAAACTTGAGCATGGTTTGTGACACATCAACAGAAATTGGAATACTCTAAGTTCACATATATGTGTTTTTACCTTGAAAAATGTACACTATAACTCAGAAATGTCCCTACTAAATGCCTGAGGTCATTGGCTAAATGAGCAGACCTCCAAGTGCCAATTTTCCACGTACAGCCCCACAGACTTAGAAGTATGCATTTTCTTCTAACATCAGAAATGGAATTCTGCCCAAATAATGCAACCTAAACAACATCAATAAATCACATCTTTTAAAATGCATGGATTTCTGTAGCTATTTAAATGAATAAATACCAGCTCTTCCCAGGGGGCTCAGCTGGTTGGAGTGTCATCCAGTACACCAAAAGGCAGCATGTTCAACCCTGCTCAAAGCCCGTGCAGAAGGCAATCAATTGATGTTTCTCACATCAGTGTTTCTCTCTCTCTCTCTCTCCCCCCCAAACCCCCTCTGCCTCCCTCCCTCTCTCTCTCCCTCTCTCTTTCCTTCTCTCTCAAATCACACCCTTGGGTGAGGATTTTTTGAAAACAGAAATAAACACCAAAGGAATACGCTGGTACCTTCTGCACAATCCATTGTGCTCCTTGTGTCAGGTCCCAACACCTTAGCCTTGGACTTCATGGCGGTGACCACCTCAGGGCTCCTTTTATAAATCAGATTTTCTTATCTGGCTTCTGGCCCCAAGTTCTCTTCCTGCCCTACAGAGTTATTTGCCTAAACTAAAGGGATGTCCTAATTTACTTGAACAAACTTCTATTACTCCCAACATCTTTTTCCTTCTTTCAGAGTAGGATGGTGTAGTAGAAAAAGAAGCCAGAAAAAAACAAAATATGCCTGGTAGACAAAGGGCTTCAGAGTCCAGCTAACCTGTGTGCAACCCCCGCCTCAGCCACTGAATCTCTGTGAGGATGGAAACAAGACATGTCATTTCCCGAAGCCTCCACTCTTCACGGGTTTCTTTTGAGGGAAGAAATGACATAACATCTGTGATTATAACCAGTGATTATGATGACCCTACCTATTTCCTTCTGCATACTTGGAAAGGAACAGCCTCACAAAGGTGTAATGCTGCCTTTTCTCAGGAAGAGATGTTTCTCCGCCTCCCCCTTTCTTTTGTTCAGACTTTACCTGATGATTTTATTTCCAGCTGTAAACTTACATATTAGTTCTGCACTCAGTCCTCTTTGCAAAGGTCTAGGTAGATAGAGATCAATGGTGAGAGCAATAACAAACTGCCTCTGTTGTTGAAAATAAAACATTCCCTGTTAAATGAAATGCAAAAATAAGGTTCTTTACACCTGTTCAAAACAGTTCCATTATGGCCTTAAATAGCCTGATGCAGCCATGCTGTTCTCACTGAAGAAAAGGCTATGTCTAACTTCCCCAGATACTGAGAGCTTGGAGAAAAAGCATGGAACTTTGGAAAGTTGAGATAGAAAACATTTTAATTGGGAGAAGAAATTTAGAATAAAAGCAACCAACAATGAGCTAGTTTACTGGAACAAAAGAGAGAATGGATCATTAGGTTTTGACTGTGAAGGCCTCCAAATACAGGGGAATATAAATATTTATTAAGCAAACCAGCAGAGGGAATGGAGCTTAGAATCACAAAACTACATCTTGCCTTAAGCCTAGGGTAGAGCTCCAGATGTCCAGGAACTCAATTTAAGATGTTCCTATGTATCGAGACTTAAGAAATAGGAACCAAAATAACAATAGGAGTTGTAGTTATGGCCAGCACACAGTAAGCACTCTGCACACTTCTTCCTAAGTTTTATTAAAGATTTAAAAAGAAGGAATATTATTGTTTCCAAACAAGAAATATAAAGTCTTTGGTTTTCTTCACTTCATTAAAATTTTTCTAGCCAGGTCCAAAATTGAATTAATGTATCTTTAAAATGCTCGGTGAAAATTTTTCTTCCCATCCTGTATTCCATCTTCCCAGAACCCAATGTCCCTAACAGGCAACCACTGTTACTAGTTTCATTGGTAATCCTTGCGATGTTTTGTTAATAAGCTTTTTTGGAATAGTTTTAGCTTTTCAGAAAAATTGCAAAAGTAGTACTGAGAATTCTCATACACGCCAGTCCTTTTGCCCTATTATTAACATCTCACATTCATGTGGTACAATTATCACAGTTAATGAACCAAACTGATACACTACTATTAACTAAAGCCAATACTTTACTCAGATTACCTCACTCTCCTTTTATGTTCTACAATCCCATCCAGGACATACATTAGATTCAGTCATAAAATCTCATTAGACTCCTTGTAATTATGATAGTTCAGATTTGACTTGTACTTTTTTATGACCTTGAGGATTATGAGAAGTACAGACAAGGTATTTTGTAGAATTTCCCCAATTGGGATTTGTCTGTTTTTCTCACACTTAGACTTGGGTTGTAGGTTTCGGGAAGGAAGGCCACAGAGGTAAAGTACAATTGTCATAATGTTACATCAAGGCTACATACTACCAACAACGGTGTTGACATTAATCTTGGTGTTGACCTGGCTGGCGGACGTAGTGCTTGTCAGGTTTTCTAGTGAGTTTCCCCCTACCCTCCTTTCTTTCCACATGGCCCTCTATGGAAGGAAAGCCTTATGCGCATTTAGGATTCATTTGGGTCTCCAAGTGGCTTAAAAGTTCACTCCTTTTTAAATCGAAATAGTATGCCATATATAAATTGTACCACAGTTTATTTACCCATTGATCTGTTGAAGGATATTTTGTTCGCTTCCCATTTTGGGGTGATTATGTATAAAGGTGCTTAATAAAATTTGCATACAGGTTTGTGCCAAAAAGGTTTTTAAATGAACTGGATAAATTTCTAGTAGTATGATTACTGGACTGTATAAGTGAGACTACATTTAGCTTTGAAAAAAAAAAAACTGTCAAACTTTCTTCCAAAGTGGCTGTACTACATTACATCCCCACCGGCGATAAATGGGATTTGCTGTGCAGCCTCGCCAGTGATTGGTATTGTCTGGTTTGGCTTTTTTGGGAGGTGGGCAGAGGTCAGCCAGTCTAATCATCTAAACTAAGTATGTAATGGTATCCCATTAAATTTGTATTTCCTTAATGATAAATAATGAGCATCTTTTTATATGTTTGTCATTTATACATCTTCTTTGGTGAAGCGTCTTCATAACTTTTTGGTGAAAAGTTTTCAGAACTTTTACCCATTTTTAACTTGGGTGGTGTGTTTACTTACTATTGCGTTCTAAGAGTTTTTCGTATATTTTGGATCTAAATCCCTTACCAGATCTGTGTTTTACAAATGTTTCTCTAATCTGTGACTTGTTTTTTTATTCTCCTAATCATGTCTTTTGCAGAGAAGGTTTTCATTTTAGTAAATCCAACTTATCCATTTTTCTGTCATAAATCATACTCTTGGTGTTGTATATAAAAACTCATCACCAAACCCAAGGTCATACAGATTTTCTGTTTTCTCCTAGAAATTTTACAGTTTTGCAATTTACATTCAGGTTTATGATCCATGTTGAGTAAATTTTCCTGAAAGGTATATAGTCTTTGTCAAATTTCCTTTTTGGCATAAAGATGTCCAAGTGTTTTCCATATAATGTGATAGACTACCCTCTCTTCCAGAGGTTTTTATGCTATAAAAGTAATAGGAAAATATTCCTTTTCCCCACCTTTCTAACACAGATGGTAGCACAGCAGCCTCATTGTTCTACATTTTTCTCTTTTCACTTCATATAACAAGAGATCTTTCTTAGGCACAGCTTCCTCCTTATCCTTACAGTTTCCAGTATCATTTAATACATATTCTCTCACTCAAAACTAAAGTCACTTACGTCTTTAGAGCCCAAATCCAGATGGCAACTAGTTAGAGGCCCATTTTCTCAAGGCTACACCAGGCTTGCATACTGGGAAAGCAAGACTGAAAACCACATACAAGGAAAGGCACCAACTGGTAAGGTACACCAGTTGAAGTAGCAAGCCCTGAGTAGTGAAAGACCTTTGTTACACAAGCCTTCCTTCAAGGAATTTACATAAAACTGTATTGCTTGATGAGGTAAAACAAAAATGACAGAAAAACAGACAGCATTACAAGGCCAATCTTTAAAGAAAGGGGGAGAAAAGCCACTCTTGAAATGCGATCCAGGAAAGTTTCCAAAAGGAGGTAGCTGTAGCAGAACTATTTAGATGAAGGGAGAGGGATGAGGAAGGTGCTTCAGGAGGGGCGAATGGAAGGAAAGAGATCGAAGGAGAAATGTGTTTGGCATTCTCAGGAAATGGGAAAGAAGAGCAGATACGAACAGCACGTGCTCAATGAGGAGAGCTGGGAGCTAGGGAATAGACACAAAGGGCTAAGATAGAACCAATCTCTGAGCAGTGTCCCTTTTCCTACAGCTTTGTTATTTCTCAAACCATTTCCTGCTAAGATAAATAGGCACATTCGCAGACATGAAACACTCGCATAGGTGTCAAAATTATTGGTGCATTACCTCTAACTCTGGTCCTTTCTCCCTCCTCTCAGAAAGCACATCAAGTCAGTGCTCTAATGCACTCTGACTCCATTCTGTGGAGGTACATTCTTCCATAAATGAATCACAAATTTATATCTTCAGTCTAGACCTGTCTTCTGAGCTGTGTAGTTGAGTAGCCAACTGTCTACTCAACAACGCCACTTGGATCCTTAACATTCAGTAAACTCAAAACATAACCCCAACCCTAGCTGGAGTGACTCATTTGTTTGGAACATTATCCTGTACACCAAAAGGTTGGGAGTTCAATCCCCAGTCTTTGTGGGCATGTGTAGGAGGTAGCTCATTGACATTTCTCTCCCATTGATCTTTCCCCTTCTCTTTCTCTCTCTTTCTAAAATCAATAAACATATTTTAAAGACATAACTCCTGATCTTTCCTCCACAACCCAGTCCTCATCCATCATATTCTCTATTAAAGTGAAAGCTGGAACCCTGAGCGTTGCCTCTGACACTTTTGTCTCCCCTGTGGCTGCTGGGCAGCCCATCAGCAAGCCCTACTGCTTCTCTCCCTAGGTTATCTAGTCTACCCATTTTCTCCTCACTTCCTCCACTGCTACCATCCTTCTCTAACCACCATCCTCCCTTCCTAGCAATTGTATACCCTCCAAACTGGTCTACTTCAATCCAATCTGGTCCCCTCCAATCCATTTTACAGCCAAAGTCAACTTTTTAAAACAAAAACCCAACCATGCCATTCATCCTTCCATCTACCTCCCACTCTCCTCAAGCTTACAATCCATCAGTGACTTCTCATTGCTTAAGACTAGAATTCTTAAACACGGCCATCAAGAACCCGCATGCTCTGGCCCCTGTCCGTCTTTCCAGCTTCATTTTGTGAACTCTCTCTCCACTTTGTTCTCTGCACATCAACCTTCTTTCAAATCTTCAAACACACCATGTTTCCTCTTCCACCACAACACACTTGCACATTCCGCCCCTGCTATCTAGAACACTTTGAATCCCATCTTTTACCTAGTGAACTTCTACTCATCCTTCACTCACCTCAAATGTCACCTCCTAGGAAGACTTCACTGATACGAGCACTCCTCCACCACCCAGGATTTTTCATGGGATGATGTTACTTTCCTTCCCAGTACCTAACTTGCTTCTATTTATATATTTCAGTCATTTTCTTAAGGTCTGTCTCTCCCACTGATTGCAAGTTCTTTGAATGTACAAACCATGTATGTTTTTGTACATCATTGCATCTTCGGGGCCTAGAATATAGTAAAGACTCAATTATTATTTATGGAATAAATTAATACATTATTAAATCCCTGGTTTTTATTAACAGTAATAAATTATATACGGCACATCTCACAGCTGACTATGATACATCAAACGGATTTCACATTGAAGTTGAGAATCACTCTGGTAGAAAATAAAAGTTCCTCACCAAGACAGTAATTTAGTAAAACTGCCATTTAAATAATATGCTATTCATAAAAATTACTAACATTCATCAAGTTCTCACTATATGCCAGCTTCATAAGTACTTCATGTACAATATTTCAGTGAATTCCTGGAACAACCCCATGAATGGGAGCTTCCATTATCTTCATCTAGTGAGTGAAGAAACCAAGTCAAACGGCTTGCCTAAAGACAATGCCAAGACAACAATACCTAAGCCAGACTCTCTGATATGAAAGACCACGAGCAGCACACAGACGCACCTGCCCATAACTGAAACTGCCACCCAAACTTAGAGCCACTGGGAAGGCTGATATCATGGCAGAGGTGCATTGTGAAAGGACAGCCACCCTGTGCTGGAAATACCTAAGTGACACACTGAACAGACCCCAGGCAGAGCCTGCCTCTGTCCGTGGTGCTGATAGTTCCACAGAATTGGAGGCCGAGAGGGAGTGCCTTAAGAAACACAGTCTAGTGATTCCTGACTGCTTCTGTTAGGAACAGTTGAGCTCTCACTAAAACATATAGTGAGCTATATTGTATGTAAAGTACATATCATAACTGAATTGCTGTAAGAGCTCAATAAAGACCAACTATTATTATTATCATTATTTAAACATTGCTTTGATGAGGAACTTTTATTTTCGACAAGGGTTCTCTACTTCAATGTCAAAGCAGTTTGATGTATAACAATAAGCTGCAAAATGTGCCATATACAATTTATTACTGTTAATAAAAAAACAGAGCTTCATTAGTGTACTCATTCATTTATTCCAAAGATAAGTATTAAACCTCTACTATATACTAGGCCCTAAGCTAAGCTCTGAAGTTGCAATCATAAGCAAAAGCAGACATGACCCATGTGTTCCTAGAGCTTGAACTCCATGCAGAGACAAGCATTAGCAATATAATAATACTAATAAATATAAAGTTGGAAACAGACAAGTGTTCTGAAGGAAAGGAATATGGTTCTGTGACAAACCCAAACCAGCTGAAGTCACCCTAAAACAAGACAACCTGGATGATAAGCATGGAGTAAACACAAGCATTATCAAGAATCTTTTACAAACATTAGGGTTACTGAGAAGAGCTGTACTTAGGAAAGAGCCTAGAACAACAGCCCAGATGGGCCTAAGAGGTAACATTTGTTCATAGTAAGACACCCAACAGATGATGTATGTTAACTCTTGCAGCAAGCCATTAAGAAGACAAGTGTAGCAAGTCCCCAGCCAGTCGCCTGCCACTGCAAAGCCTCCTCATTTGCCAGGATCACTGCCAGTAGAAATGACTAAACATTTCCATGATGAGGTTATTGCCACCACCTATTCTGAATCCCCTGTCCCCTCCTCAAAAGCAGACACCTGGATCAGGTGAATTCTTCTAAAATGAACTAACATAAGTGAAAAATTTGCCTAGAGGAGCTTTACCTAAAACCAAATTTGACTAAAACCAATTTACCTTCTTATCACATGTAATTGTTATGAATTTCACAAACATGAATTTTATGTCAGTAGTACTATTAGAGGAAATCACCATTAAGTCAACTGCCTGTTAGGTAAATTGATTTTAGAATAATTCGTTCTGGGTAAGCTTGGAGCATCGAAGCCTTATCTCCAACAAGGGACATGAAGGGGCTCCAGGATTCAGGGTTGCCTCTCACATTCAATAAAACTTTAGGAAGGTGGTGTAGCCAAAATCCTTTCACCTTCCAGGAACACTAGTGCACTTCAAAATTCATCCATTTTTAGTGTGCTGCAAGTATTCCCTTATGTTCCCCACTTCCATCATGCCTGCTAAGGGTTGAAGAAGCTTTCTGCCTATCATCATCCTGAAGCTGTTTTTACCTTAATTTCTGATCAGCTCCGACCATGCCGGCATCTGAGAGCTTGAGCCACTGTGAAAGCAGTGTTTTGTCAAAGTGCTTCACGGACTTTCAGGGGCACACGTGTCACCTTGTTAATGTGTAGGTTCCAATTCAGTAGGTCTGGGCTGGGTTCTACCACATTGCATCTCTAATAAGCCCCGGGTGATGCTGGTGGCGGTCTACAGGCCACACTATTGGTATCTAGGTCTAACATGATGAGTACGGCTGTTGAGATGTGCAGGTTGGACTGGAGGTGAAATTTACTGGATATCAAGAGGCATTCCAGAGGTATGCTTTTTTTGTTCTTAGAGAAGAATGCCAAGAAGGAGATCAGAGACTTACTCTAAGCTCTTGGAGTCTGAAACCATGACTAAAACTTTCTCTGCAACCAGAGGGAGTTTGCTGGGCAATTGCTTTCAAATGCCAAGAAAACTTCAAAAGTCAAATCACCTAAAAGATGATGAAATAATTGCTTTCCATACCAGGAATTTCACAGTCACATAAAATACATCCCTGCCTACCTTAGAAATGCATTCTTAAGAAGAGTTCTTCCCTTTCCCATCATACCAGGAGGCCTAGGAAAAGTATTTTTCATTCTAAGAACATCCTCTAACAGACCTTACAATGAAATGTAAGAAGAAATTCTTCTGGCCTACTTAAACCACGAGGAAGTTAGACAAGCAAGGTGAAGACAAGGTTGGGGAGCACAGTGGGGTTAAGATATAAGACTTTGTGTTACTCTCTGTCCTATTCCTTCTTGCGAAAACAGGTCAACAGGGACACACCTTGTCATTTCAATGACTCAAAGGCAGCCTCTCATTTGAGGCTTGAAAAAGACCTCTATCAATTACTGCTTCCTTTAACAACAAAAAGAAAAATAACCCTGGCTGGTGTGGTTCGGTGGATCGAGTGCTGACCTGCGAACCAAAGGGTCACTGGTTCCATTCCCAGCTGGGGCACAGCCTGGGTTGTGGGCCAGGTCCATGGTGGGGGGTGCGTGGGAGGCAACCACACACTGATGTTTCTCTCCTCTCTCTCTCCTTCCTTTCTCCGCTGTCTAAAAATAAATAAATATTTTTTAAAAGAAAAAAGAATTTACAGTAAACAAAACTGCCAGGCTCCACTTTAACCAAGTGATCAAGGTTAATTATGACCACAAAAAAATGCATAATAACTTCGTCACAAAAAATGTCAGAAACTCAAATTGAGGTACATTCTATAACATAACTGGTGAATATTCTTCAACAGTGTCAGTCATGAAAGACAAGGAAAGTAGGAGGAACTGTCACATTTTTGGAGATTAAAGGGAAACAGTAACTAAAGGCAATGCGCGGTCCTGGACAGGAGCTTACAACAGAAAAGAAAGAATATGAGTGGAGAAACTGGTGAAATTAAAATAAGATGTGTAATTTGATTCAGAGTCCTGCAGCAATGTTAATTTCCTGCTTTTTTAATGTCCCCGTGGTTATGTGAGACGTTAACGTCAGAGGAAACTAGGTGAGGGACATACAAGAACTCTCTGCACCATTTTTGCAACTTCCCTCAAGTCTAAAATTAGATCAAGAGAAAAAGGTGTAAAATAAATGACTGTTTGCTCGCGGAAAAGGCAGAGCTCAAGAGGCCACACCAGTGTTGATATCTCAATGGGAAAGTCTGTAACATTTTTTGTACTTGGGAAAAAGGAGAGACTGGATCCTGTAGACATTCTCTCTTGAATGTGTTTTTTCTCAACAAGTCCTTGGTTCGTGGCCTCTCCTCATCTCCCCCAGGCACTGGGATCATTCTTCCAATAAATCAAGGGAAGCCATGAAGTCACCCTGATTCCAACTGTCAAACCCACCTTCCACCTGCCACACAGTAGCAGCAAAGTAAAATCTTAAGAACAGCTAGAAAATGAGCCACTAAAACTGACTGGTAGAAACTTTCTGGGGGAAAAAAATACAAGAAAGGTATAAAGACAGCAAGGGAAAGAAATTAAGCGTTCTCCCATCCTGAGATCGCGTAGGTGTCTGAGAGCAAGGAAGGCCTGAGGGCATGCAGAGGGCAGGAACCAATTACTGGGGAAAAGGGACCCCAAAATAGTTCCATAAAGCCCTCACCTCAAGCATGACAGGAGGAGGCACAAGGCCTCTATTCTAAGCCTTGTAAGTAAGCTAGGCAAAGGGCTCATTAGTCACAAAGATAAAGACAAACATTATTATTGACTTCCGGCCAAGATGGAGGCGTAGGCGGACACACTGTGCCTCCTCTCACAACCAAAATTAAGGACAACAAATATTTAGAAACAAGAAAACAACCAGAACTTATAGAAAATTGAACTGTACGGAAGTCCAACAACCATTCATCCAGACCGGTAAGAGGGGCGGAGTCGCAGTAGGAAAAAGTGGAGGTGTGGACCCAGGAACGCAAGTAGCAGCGGCTCGCAGTTCCCAGGTGCATGGGCGGTGGCTGGCAGTCCTGGGGCACACAGGCGGCAGCTGGCAGACCCCGGGCACAGGCGGGCAACTGTGCAGATCCAGTGAGGACACACAAGGCGGCTGGCTGACCAGGGGGTCCCACATTCGTGCACGCAGACGGTCCAGGCAGAGGGGAAGTGGTGGAAGGGACTGAATCCAGGAGAGAGCGGAGCAGGCGCCATTGTTCCCTCTCAGACCCCGCCCCCACATACAGCGTCACAACCCAGCGACTGGGCTGCCCCACACTGGGGAGCGCCTGAGGCTCCACCCCTCACTACGTAACAGCACGCACGCGTGCGCAGATAATCCAGGTGAAGGGGAAGCAGCGGAAGGGACCGGAGTCCAGAAGAGAGCGGAACAGGCGCCATTCTTCCCTCTCGGACCCCGCCCCCACCTAAAGCGTCACAACCCAGCGACTGGGCTGCTAAGGCTCCACCCCTCATACGTAATAGCTGCGACCAGACTAAAACCAAAACAAAACAAAACAAAAAAACCCACCAAAAATGGCTCAAACTGGAGAAAAAATGAAAACGCCGGAGTCAATTCCTCTAAGCAGTGAAGAGATAGCCAACCTATCAGATGCACAGTTCAAAGCACTGGTCATCAAAATGCTCACAGAATTGGTTGATTTTGCTCACAAACTAGATGAAAAAATGCAGGCTACAATACGTGAAATGAAGGAAGATGCATGGGGAACCGATAGAGATGGAAGGAAAACTGGGACTCAAATCAATGGAGTGGACCAGAAGGAAGAAATTAACAACCAAACAGAAAACGAGGAAGAAACAGGAATTCAAAAAAATGAGGAGAGGCTTAGGAACCTCCAGGACATCTTTAAACGTCCCAACATCCGAATTATAGGGGTCCCAGAAGGGGAAGAAGAGCAACAAGTAGAAAACTTATTTCAACAAATAATAAAGGAGAACTTCCCCAATATGGCAAAGGAAATAAACTACCAGGACGTCCAGGAAGCTCAGAGAGTCCCAAAGAAGTTGGACCCAAGGAGGAACACATCAAGGCACATCGTAATTACATTAGCCAAGATTAAAATGAAGCAGAAAATTCTAGAAGCAGCAAGGGATAAGGGGACAGTCACCTACAAAGGAGTTCCCATCAGACTGTCAGCTGATTTCTCAAAAGAGACCTTACAGGCAAGAAGGGGCTGGAAAGAAATATTTGAAATCTTGAAAAGCAGGGACCTACATCCAAAATTGCTCTTTCCAGCAAAGCTGTCATTTAGAATGGAAGGACAGATAAAGCGCTTCTCAGATAAGGTCAAGTTCAAGGAGTTCATCATCACCAAGCTTTTATTATATGAAATGTTAAAGGGACTTATCTAAGAAAAAGAAGATCAAAAATATGACAGTGAAAAGACAGCAAACTCACAGCTATTAAGAACCACACCTAAAACAAAAGCAAACTAAGCAAACAGCTAGAACAGGAACAGAACCACAGAAATGGAGATCATATGGGTTAGCAACAGGGGCGTGGGAGGAGGAGGGGGGAAGGTACAGAGAATGAGTAGCATAGATAGTGGGTAGAAAATAGACAGGGGGAGGGCAAGAATAGTGTGGGAAATGTAGAAGCTAAAGAACTTATGACACAAGGACATGAACTAAAGGGGTGAATGTGGGTGGGAGAGGGTGTGCAGGGTGGGGGGAATGATGGGGGAGAAATGGGACAACTGTAATAGCATAATCAATAAAATATATTAAAAAAAAAAGACAAACATTATTATTATTACTACTACCGTTAGTTCTTTTCTGGGTCTCTAGTGTTTGCAAATTAAATGTAGAGACCAGATTTCAAACCTGAATGATTTTAATAGATATTACAAGAACAGAACACACAAAGTAAAACAAGAAGGACTTTTTTTTATTGTTGTTTGATTACAGTTGGCCCCATTTTCCCCCATTACTCTCCCATGCTCTACCCACCCCCCACCTCCCACACTCAATCCCTGCCCCCTACCTGCCGTTGTCTTTGCCCATGGGTCCTTTACTCATGTTCCGTGACTTGACCCTTCCCCCTTCTTTCCCCATAATCCCCCTTCCCCCTCCCCTATGGTCACTGCCAGAGACATGGAAATAACAAATTGACAAGAAAGACATTAAGAAAAATTTAACCCATGCCCTTTGAGCTGACAACAGAAAGCACAGTGGTTAAATAATAACAATAACAGCAACCAATTATTGAGGGCCTACTATGGGCCAGACATTGTCACAAATCCTCAGTGTAAGCCCATAGGGAAGAAATTAGATGCCTCATTTATACATGAAGAAGCAAACATTTGAAGATATAAAGTGATCTGGCCAAAATAACTAAGATCTGACTAAGTGATGGATCCAAGATTTATATCACATTAACAATATTCTTTCTGCCCCATGGCACTGCATCTAGGATGCTGTGAAGGACATAAAGTTTCTGGCACCAGCAAAGACCCGCCGAGACTGTTGGCCTTGTGTGGCATGAAGACCTTAAACATATTATGCCCATCACAGCAGACTGAAGTCACTTAAACCAAGTTTATCTTTTACAACCACACCACTTTCCCCACAGGGAAGGTGCTACAAAAGAAAGAAAGATAATACATATAAACTCAGCATGAAAGAGACTACTAGCTTATCACCAAAACCACATACTCTCCTTGTTGGCACAGGGTTAGACTCATTTCTTAGCCTCTCTCACTGTTAGGTATGGCCACATGCTGGAATTCCAGCCAATGGAATGGAAACAGAAGAACCAGCTGATATACAGCGGATCCTGGTTCAATGTCATCTCATTGTAACTTTGGTGAGATGCCACAGGAACTTAACTCTTGTTTATATCAATTAGCCTATGGTAAAAATTGGTTTCATCATAGGTGATTGCACTAAAAGTCACAGAATGACATTCAGAAAGGACTTATCGTATGCTGCTTCTAGAATTGTCCCTAAGCCTCCTACATGCAATCCTTCTCTTTCTGGTTGCTGGAATGTAGACAGTGCTCAGAGCAACCTTGAGCACCGCGTGTTGAAGAGGGCAGAGTGACAAAGTGAAGGAGGGTTGGGTCTCTAACTTCCTACTAAAAGAAGAGCTTCCCAGGACAGATGAGTAACCAGAGATACCTGCATTGGCCTATTAGATGAGCAACAAATAAATACCATATGTCCCTAGCTGAAACTGTCCATGACAAAATAGTCCCCTAAGACGAGCTCCAGGAATCCCTCTAAGGCACAGAGAAAGCTTCCTGCCACTTCATTTGATAGCCTAATGGCACTGGCGTTGTTGATACTTTTACAGATGTCTCTTCGAATCATCCTCTGAATGAAAACGGGCTCTCCAAACCACAGGACAATATAAGGCGTTCCACGAGATTAGAAGCTATGCATTAATCTCAACAGGTACCGTTAGAATTCCCATCCTAACGATGAGAACACTGAGACTAAACTAACCCAGGCATGACTCCTCCTCTCTG
Source organism: Glossophaga mutica (assembly GCA_039655065.1). NCBI lineage: Eukaryota > Metazoa > Chordata > Mammalia > Chiroptera > Phyllostomidae > Glossophaga > Glossophaga mutica. The sequence continues at coordinate 31,970,800 of CM077308.1, forward strand.
TGCTCTCACCCGAACTCCAAGGCTGGTGTTTGCAATTCTAACCTAAGTCCCTCAGGAGGAAAAAAAAAAAAAACAAAGTTAAGCCAACTGCCAGTAAGCAATAGATCCAGGTTTGAAGTTCAGGTCTTCTGGGTGGATAATGTACTAGCCCATATAGAAAGTGGTTAACACAAAAAAAGCATACCCTCAGCAAATGCTAGTTGCCTTTGCCTGCTCTCAGCCACACATAATCTATCAAGAGACCCCCACTCACTCCCTCTCTTTTATGCAAAGGTCAGGTCAACAAAGCACAAGAACATTTAAACTATGTCAGTCACATACTCAGATGGACTCCAGCCAAAGCACTTTCTTGCTTGAGGAGCTTTATGGTGAAAACCTTCAGGGAAGTCAGCTTCCACAGCCAGCCTTTGGACAATTTTCCTGAAGCGGTGTTACTACCCCAACCAAGTCCTGGCCAAGAATCATGAAATAAAAATTAATTCTCCAGGAATTCACACTCATGTGCCCAGAGAAGAGTCCAGCACTCTCTCAGCAAAGATCAAAAAGACTAATAGAGACAGAGGAAGCCAGCTGTCCCCAAGGTGCCCTCTGCCCTCCTTCCTTTAGTAATGGAATCTTAGTGGGACACAGGGCCACCCAGAATAAAGGCCACATTCCCCACCTTCCCTGCAGCTACATGTGACCACATGACCCAGTTCTGGCCATTAGGGTGAGAGTGAAAATCACATTAGGAGCATGGTCTCCACTCTGTTCTCCTTACTGACTTAGCAAACCATCCTGAACCATGGGGCAGGGGGTAACACCCCAGAGGTTGCAGAGCAACCACACAGAACAGCCTAGGCCTCCTAGTCCCGTGACCCTGTGAGGTTGTACACTGCACTACCGACATTCAAACTGCTGCAGGAGAGAGTGAAACTTTCCTCTTGTCTAAACCACTGTTCCATTGGTCCTTGTTCCAGCAGCCAAATCCGTATCCTAATCAGTATGGCTGCCCCGTGGCAGGTGCTGGGAGACTTCCGGAGGATTTTTGTAAGCCATGGCTTACCTTCCAGCCCTGGATGGATGGCTCTTTCCTCCCTCTGGCCTTTTGAGAGAGAGCATAAGGCACACCTGGAAATTTCTGACAGTGATTCCCACACACTCAGCCACAGAATGCCTGCCTTAGAATCACCTGGAAATGTATTTAAAACTGGGATTCCCAGAGCAAATTCCCAAGGATTCAGATTCAGAAGATTTATAACAATTCCTAAAAGCTGTATTTTAAAAGCTCCCTCCATAATTAAAATATTCAGCCAGACACTGTGGCCTGCAGCTCGTGGGGATGTGGGTGTATGCTGGAAGAGCCCTCACCACTTCCCTGAGACCATCTGGCTTTCCCCGCTGCTGCTCCCCCTCTCAGACCTTGTTCTTCTCCCTTTGGTGCAGTATGTTCCTCCCCACTTCTATTACGGTTTGCATCCCTGGGACAAAGCTCTTGTCTCCAGCTTTCCAGGTCAGGCACCTTAGATGCACCTTAAGGGACCATCCTCCACACTGCAAACTAAACCTGCTTTAAGCCCCTTTACCCTCACTGCCTACATGAAAATCCCATTGCCTACATGAAAAACTCATCATTCATTCATTTATTCATTCATTCAAGTACACGTTCTTCAAGAAAAGTCAAGCACACAAGACTCCTAATGACACTGCCAACCTTCCAAGCTTCCATCTCCAACATTTCCCTGCCCACCCAGCATTTGTAACTGCTATTCTTCCACCCACGGATACCTAGGAATGCACACCCATCCCTCAATGCTCAGCTCCAACATCCACAGAAAGACTAGGAGGGTGGTTACTGCCCTGAACTGGTTCACTGTCAAAGTCTGCTGGAAAAGCCAGCCTCACAATCCTCATTTTAAACAGATGACTCCACCAACACCTTTCTGGGGTGTTTTACTGTCTACATCCGCACCCTGGGCAGACCTGCCTTACAAGAGACTCTTAACCTAGAAAAAGACTTCCTATCTCAGGGAGAAAAGAAGTTTATTTCATTAATTCAATCAACATACATTAGGCATTTATGCCATGTTATGCCCTGCTATGGCCTGAAGATAAAAAATAAAATTACCTTCCTGCCAATGGCTTACATCTGCTATTCTATTTGATTTCTTTCTAAGAGGGCTTGATGTCTGTTACCCAAGTGCTGCCTGAGTTCTGACTAAGCCAGTTTACTGAGCCATTCTCTTGACCTTGACCTCTTCAACTTCTGCAATACCCTGGCAGTCTTTCCACTAGCCTTCCGACCCACTACTCTGCCTAATCATCCAACTTGCATATGCTCCCTGACCCCTAGAATAGCCTCGGCTGCCAACTTATGACCTGTTTCCGTGTGTTCCCAGGTTGACTTGGCTCTCTCAGCTCCGACTTGTGGCCACCCATGAACCCGCCATGGACCTGACTGAACACAGTGACCCGATTAAGCACTTTGATGCCCTTGGTATATAAGCCTCTTTGAAGAAAAGAACAGCACAGCACAGAGTCCAGAGTTAATGATGCTGTATTGTATACTTCAAAGGCTGCTATGCAGATCTTCTGTTAAGTGTTCTTACCACACAAACACAAAATAAAGTATTTAATAATAAAAATAATGAGGTGGGAGGAAACCTTTGGAGGTGATGGATATGTTTATAGCACAAACTGCGCTGTTGGTTTCACAGATATATACTTATCTCCAAACTCATCGAATTGTATATGCTAACTACGTACAGCTTTTTGTATGTCAATCCTATCTCAATAAAAGTTTTTTAAAGAAGAGGAAAACACAAAAGATCTGGACCTATTATCACTGCCTACCCAGAGAGATCTAGAGAGAGACCCTCGGCTCATCTCTCGAAGGGTATTTAAGAGCTTTCCAATGGCTCAGCCTAGTTTGCTAAGCAAGTGTTCCCCAATAACATGCAAATGATCCCAAGAGCCACCCTGGTATTCAGATTAGCAACACGTGAATCACTATACAATCCAGGCTAAGCCTGTTAGTATCTAAGTTATTGCTGCCCTTTTAAAAACTTTAATCACAGTGTTTGAACATTATCTCATTTTCGAGATCTAACTGCAGAGGCTCAATTAAAATTCCAAGTATCAAAGTGAGAAAAAGCCTCAAGTGGACATCGAACTTCATCCCGAGTTTTAAACACATGAAAATAATTGGACATTTTACAATCATAACAAGTCCTTTTGGAGATGGACATTATTACCAGACAATCAATTCAAAATGTTTGACAATCCCTCTGCCAGGATGTGAAACCCCTGTACACTTTGTATAAAAGGCTGTTTGTAAGCTGTTAATACTCATTGTGTTAGAATAGAGCCACCCCTTCCCCAACCTCATCATAATCACGCTCAGCTCAATCAGGCACTTGACACATCTCACTGTAGTGTGGGAGCCCGAGAACAAGAGGCTCAGTGGTAAACTCTTCCATAACTAATGCCAGCTTGTAGTTTGTATGCCTGAGGCGGCCAGAGGCGAGGAAGAGTAGAAGGAGGGAAGGATTAATGCCCCGTGCCTTGTTTTTGTTGTCACGCCCAGAAATACCCTCCCTCCCTCCCTCCCTCCCTTCAACTGCCTTCTCCACACCCTACTTACTAGGCAAACTCTTGCTCATGCTTCAAGTTCCAGGTGAAATGCCACCTTCTCTACAAAGCCTTCCTTGACTTTCACCTGAAGAGTTAGTGGCTTCCTTCTCTGTGTTTCAGCAGTACTTATTTCCTCTCTTATTCATTCAGTAAATACTGAATGGTGCCCTGGCTGGTGTGGCTCAGTTGGTTGGAGCATCATCCCATAACCAAAAGGCCAAGAGTTTGATTCCTGGTCAGGGCACATACCTAGGATGTAGACTCGGTGCCCAGTCCAGGCACATACGGGAAGCAACCAATCAATGCTTCTCACTTGCATTGACGTTTCTCTCTCCCCCTTCCTCTCTCTCTAAAAAGCAATGGAAAAATGTCCTCAGGTGAGGATTAAAGATAATAATAATAAAAATAAATAAATACTGAATGGTGCCAGGCACCATTTAAGGTGCTAGGGTTATAGCGACAAACAGAACAACCAGAGTTTCTGCGCCTGAGTTGCTTATGTAATGGAGGAGGGGGAAACAATAAAGTAGATGTTGTGTAAGACGATAATCAAGTGTAAAAACATAAAGCAGGCCGATGGGGCCGGCGCATGGCAGGAGTGGGGGAGGGGTGCTATTTTCGACAGAGCTGTCGGAAGGGCTTTCCTAATAAGATGTAAACACGTGAAAGGATCTCTGAACGAAGCAATGAGTGAATCCTGCAGGAAAAGGGTGGCTTTAGGTGACAGAAATGAGTGCAAAAGCCTTGGGACAGAGGCAAGAGGGAGCTGGACAAGTATGTGGAACAGCAGGGAGGCCACTACGGCTGGACAGAGTGACAAGGAAGGAGGGGCAGGAGATGAGCTCGGAGGGGCAGGCAGGGGCCAGATCACAAAGAGACTCGTAGCCATGGGGAAGCGTTGCAGGTTTATACTGAGTCTGTGGGGATATAATAGAAGGGTGCTGAGCAGACAAGCAACGAATGGGCTATGACTTTCTATAAAACTCTTTACCCGGTGTGTTGTGATTGGTGATGGATCTTCTACCCAAAGGCTCATCCCCACCTCCCCACCAACTAACACAGCACTTGGTTTATGAAAGGTGTTTAGTAACTCTTCAGAGAAGGAAAAGAGAGCACAACTGACAGAAGTCGCTGAACCGGCCCCAGTGGCACCTGGGCGCACAGCGCTGTCTGCCTCCCGCTGATGGTTCTCAGGAGAAGGGCCTGCCTCCTACGTTCTGCACGTGCCCGCAGCCGCCTCGGTTCAGGCTTTACTCACAAACAGCACTGTTCTCCAAGCATGGAAATAAGCAGTGAGTCAGTTTAGTCTTCCAAAAACAACAGAGCACCAAGAATGACCACTGAAGAAGGCTGCTCAAAATTTCTGTAGCCAGAATTCCCGGGCCATCAAAACAGCACTGAATATACCATCACAGGGTTCAAGTTCCATAGCCACTACAATCTGAACTGAGAACCTCATTTCGCCCTCCAATAACACCCACCACAGACCCTCCTGCATGGTCCTCCCGGACAGAGCTCAGGGGGACTATCTCCTCATGGCCGAGGCACCACAGAGCCCTAGTCATTACCTCCGGGAGTCCCTCCGGGACTCAGAAAGATGCAAAGGGAAGTTCAAACCCATGCAGTTCCTGTACTAACCATATTTCATAGCTTTTGCAAAAAGAAGTGGGAAAAGATTCTTATAAAATTTCAGGGCTTTCCTCATATGGAAAGTGTCTGGATTTTCCCAGCCAATCCACCCAGTTCTGGGATCCACTCTGGCTTAAGGGACTATGACAACAGCAAAACCCTCGAGTTGTGTTTTTTATCGACTAGACAGCTCAGGAGTGATTCATCTTACCTCCATCTGAAACTTTTCATCAATCTACGAAGTTTCGTCTGACAATTTATAAGCAAATATCACAGTTGCCCGGCACCATCCCCCCGCCTCTGAACCCTGCCAGGTGGAGAGGACAGGACAGCAGGCACCGCCCACAGTACACCACCAAAACCTGGCTGGGCACTGGACCCCTTCAGAGCATTTGGACGAAAGCCTTTTCAGCAGGCACTGCCCACCACAGAAAGGCAAAGTGAGAGCACCAGTTACTAAGGAGACACTTGAACTTGGCTCACCCCATCAGGCCTCACGTGGCCTCTTACTGCCAGTTCCCTGGCGCCCTCACCCATCCCACCATGTTCAAGGTTCCATGACTCACCAAACTACTTCTTTCTAGACAAACAGCCCAGGTGGCCTTGAATCAATGCTGTATGCACAGTTCCCACTGCTTGTTAGAATGCTAATTCAAACAAATGATATTGACTAATGCTCCCCAAAGCACGGCCTGAGCAATGTAGGCTTAGGAAATGCAATGGTAAGCACGTTTAACAATGTGTTGATTAAGACAGTGTGCTGAGGAACCTGCTCTCCATCATTTTACTCGTTGAGTGACCCCTGACAAAGTGACCAACATGCCATGCTTATTTCCTCATCCATGAAATGGGAATAAGAACTGAACCTACTTCATCATTTGTAAGGATTCGATGCAACAACGCTTCTGTAGTGCTTAACACAGTGTCTGGTACCTTATTACATGATTTTAAAGAGCCTTTAATATGCTAATATTAATTGTGATTCTCCAAGAAAGTGTGGCATCTTTCTCTAGTGTATTTCATCTGGTAACTCTTGCTCTACAAAACTCTCTTGCAGGCCCAGCGGTCCCTGGAACCTACTCAGGGAGCTCCCGTGCCAGTCACTGACATGTGCCCTGAGTCAGACTGGAATTACATCAATCTCTACACATCCAACTCAGTGAAACTGCAATCGCTCACAGGAAGCTTACCAGAGGGGGAAAATGAGATGTAAAAATAAGGATTTGGGTCAAAACCCTTAAGCACCCTTCTGGGTCATGTTTCAAATGCTTCAGACTTGGGCTTTGTACTCTGGCTCTGCCATTTTCTACCTGCATAACCTTGGATAAATTACTCACCCTCAATGGCCAGCAGCGCCCTGATCTCAAAGACGGAAAAACAACACCTATCTAACCTTGGTTGTGATGGGGACAAAATGAGGTAATGATGTCAAGTATCTGGCACATTCTAGGTAGCAGTCAATTGTGCCTCCCCTTCCACATGTCAGGAGAAGGGCAAATTCAGTCTGAAAGCTGTCACCAAATAAGGGCAGCCAGACCAACAGCTCCCATGTCCAGCCCAATATTCTTCTGTGAACAACGCCGAAGTCAAACAGGACCAAATGAGTTCATTTGCTCTTTTAAAAAGGACACAGTCATGTCCTGAATGCTGGAAACAGCAGCAGAGTATTCCCACCCTTTGCTGGTTTGAATCGAGACAAACTCGAGACACGGAATATACACTACCCAGAAAGAGATCATTTATTCCATGTTCCCAAGGACTCTGCGGATTTCCACTAGCTCTCCTGGCCGTCTCCCTATCCCTGAGAAGCCATGCGCTGGTTGCTGGGGTGGTGGTTGTTGTTGTTGTTGTTGTTATTCAGTTAAGAAAAAAGTGAAATTCTTATACCCTTGTACAAGAGAGGCTGGAAAGCTGATTTTTAGGCCAGATCACCCAATTTAAATGTTGGCAACTAATTCATGATTAAAAATGTTTAGTTGAAAAATATTGTGGCGACCATTTCCATGCAAGGCAAATAAAACTTCTGCAAGCCAACTAAAGGCCTGCAATTTCAACCTTTATCTTACAACACAAAGGCCATGCGCATTAACGAACCCTGCAAGGCCTCCTTTCCTCAGCAGCCTGCCAGCGTCAACCCCCCAAATCTCTGCAGTTCCCGCCCTGCAGGCTGCACTCCACCCACAAGCCTGTGTCCACAGCGCCTCACTCCCATCCACATCCTTCTCCACCTCTGTGTCATGCCTGTCTCCTTGGGCATGAGGCTTCCACCTCTCAAGGAAGGCTATTACCAGCTAGAAGAACCTGGTTCTGGTGTCTCCAAATGAAATTGTAGTGCTTCACATGGTGAACTGTCAAATCACCCCTTCCGGGGCATGATTACTGGCAACCAACTTCACTGATGAAAAGTGGGGATGGGAATCTAGGCAATTAAAAAAGTAATAACTAATGGAGTTTATTTGTTCATTCGTGTAACTGCTGCAGTTTCACAAATTAAGAAGCTATTTTGACTTCTGAGGAACAATTCTGATGGATAGATGAACTTCCTTGCACATAGTTGGGGTTCGGTAAGTGATTTTGAACTCCAAACGACGGAGCCTGTGTAAATATCACATGCTGTCACCTAGGAAGCACTCTCTCACAAGGTAAAATTGCCCAGGCAGCTACGACTGCCGGCATCGCACCTCGAACCACTGCTCTCCAAGCCCTCAACTTGCAAAGCTCCATGCATACCATCCCTCAGTCTATCCCCTGAGCCCACCGGGCTGGGTCCTGCTTAGTTTCTCCTCTACCTGGACACTCGTCTTTCTGATGTCCTCATAGATGGCTCTTTCTTAGACCCAGTTCAAGTGTCCCTCCCTCTCTGGCCTATCTTCTCCATTTGTCCCTGCTTTATTTCCCTGAACGATGTTTATCATTTGGTTTCATTGCATCCATGTGCATCCTTTCATTCGCCCCACTAGGATGCTAGCTGCCTGAGGACGGGTCCCTTGCAATGTCCTCTTCACTCTGCACAATCCACCAATGTGCCTACCAAAAGGTTAGTGTCCAACACAGATTAGTACCTTAAAATGAAGGAATTCCAACTTGGCAGCTAAGTAAACTGAGGAACCAGGAGAGGTCTGGCCACAGCCTCCTGGGCATTCACTGTCAGGGCAGACACTGGAGCCCATGCCTGCTGACTCCGGCCCCGCATCCCAGCCACTGTACCGCCCTCACCCATGGACTGACGTCCGGGGTGCCTTCCACCTAGCACCCAACAAGTCGGGGTTAAATCTATCATTCATCAGTAACGAGGCTCATCTCTCCACATTTCTCTCCCCAGAACCAAACGTTACCCAGGTATGCAGGCATCTCACCCCTACTAATCTCAAAGAAAGTCAAAGAAGACAGGTTTCTTTTTTTTAATTCTCTAGAAGAACTCCACAGAACTTAAATAATTTTATGCATGAATATTAATGAAATTGTGACTTTTTACTAAAAAGTAAAGGCTAATGGCTACATTTGCTATCTTTCCATTTCTAAAACATTAGGCAATCCAAAATCTTACACGCATATATACAAGCATGAGCAATTTGCCCAAAACATTACTCTCCACGGCTACGATACTTCTCGTCTTCAATTACGGTCAAAAGTCATCTGAACAGCTTCACTTCTAATGAAGATCTAAATGTTATTTAGTGTGTCCCTGGAAAAAAAAAAAACTCATTTTCTTGACATGAGATCCTCCCATTCCTTTCCATTTCTGTCTGGAAATTACTTTCTCATGCCCACTGCTATGTCTGCGCTCTGCTGGGCAGAAAGATGAAAGCGAGGGAAACTCACATTCCAGGTGTCCTGTCTCCTGGCATTTGGAAGCATCTCTAGATGATGCACACTTTCAGCTTCTAGCCGTTTCCTTCTTCAGGAAGAAGCCCCCATCCAAAAGTAAGAGGTCCCATTCACCAGCGAGTATTTCCCATCCTTTACTACCCTTTTCAGTTCCTCTATATTTTGGTTCATTTATTCAACTAAAACCTTGAACAAAGCAAATTCCAGGAACTGCACTTTGTGGCATGGACCACCCACTCTGCTTTCCAGGGCGCAGTACCACTCCGCAGCCTGCCCGGAAGCCTGGGCATCACCCCGACTCCTCTCCCTCCACCCTCCAACATGCCACACAGAACTACCATCAGTTCACTCCATCTCCTAGTCAGCTCTCAATCATCTCCCCCTCTGTACCACCATTATCTGACCTAGTCCGGGACTCATCGTCTGAACTAGCGTCTAGATTCCAGTCAGTGGCAGCAATCTCCCAATCGGCCCTCCGTCCCCAATGCTGTGCTCTCCACGCCATTCTCCGCTAAGCAGCCAGTGTGATCTTCCAAACCACAAATCCAATCAGGCCACACCTCCACTCACATCTCTTTCATGGCTCCCAATTGCCCTTAGAATAAAGGCTAACCCCCAGTGCATCGATGATAAAGCCATTCGTAATCTGGCCTCTAACCTGATCCCTCCAGGTTCACTTCTTGCCAAACTTTGCCCCTTATTCTCTACCTAGGTTCTCCCCTTCCTCCAACAACACAGAATTTTCCTTCAGTTCTTTCAGTGCACCATGACCTCCATCTCTCATCCCTTCACTCATGTTGCATGCATCCAGAGCCCTCCCATTCATCTTCTCCTGGCTCATTTCTACTTATTCCCCTTTGCCTAATAAGCATAATTCTCAGTGGAAGGACCTTCGGTTCATTTGGACAAGGCTGGGTCCCTGCTCTGTGCTCCCTGTATTCCTCCAGCATGACACTAGCCATACACGGTGGCGTTTCTCCAGCACCGCATGCTTTACAATTATCGCCCAGCATCCAGCACCACACATGACCTTGGGTAAGACTTTAGGGCCGTTTCCTGAATATTGATAAGGGAGCGCCAGTCTAATCAGAGCATAGTTCTATATCTGAAGCCTCTGCATTTATGTTTAGAATGTGGGGACCATTTGTATACTTTGAAAACAGCATGAATAGATCTGCATTAGGACAAGATTCCAATTTCAACTTTGCTTCCTTCCTTTCTAAATGTAAGCAATTTAACAATAGAAAACATCTAGTTTTAAAACTATATACGTTTATACTACATCCCCTGGTAAAAGGAATGAAACTTCTAAATGTTTGTAAGAGAGTCAATTTCTGGAAATGTACTGTCTTTTTAAATTAAATTGATTAGGGTGCCATTGGTTATAAAATTGTATAGGTTTCAAGTGTATAATTCTATGATACATCACCTGTATATTGCATTGTGTGTTTACCACCTGAAGTCAGTCTCCTTACTGTTAATCGCCCAAGAAAAAAGTTCTTTCTTGGGTTGGCTTCATCAAACCATGTAAAACTCGTCTGGAATTTCCTCCCTCACCTCACCTCCTACCCTTCATTATGATATTCTTCAATAAATTATCTGACGGTACCAAATTATTCATACAGAAGTTTAAGCAATCCGTAATTAGAAAGGTAAACCTGCACAGTTACCAAATATGTTTCATTAGGACAACCCATTATTTTGGATTGTAACAACTTCTTGGTGTGAAAAACCTAATTACCATTTCAACTGGGTCAGAAGGTCCGCATATCTACTTTTTTCCCTCCTGAAGATTTGGGGGAGGAAGTAAGAAATACCAAAAGAAGCCACGAGAAGGGAAATGACGTTTGTTGAGCACCTAGATTTCAGCTTCCTATCTTATGCTTTGATTTAATTTTATCTGTCATGTAGGAATACAATTGAAAACAGAAGATTTTCCATTATATCTTACAAAGTTGCATATACTGGCAGAATGTCCAATTAGATTTAATCTATGTTAATTAAGCTTTGCATTTTCACAAAGCCCCATATTACTGCACTTGAATTTCAAAAAATAAACATTAAATCGTCAATGTCATTAAGATAGTTCAGCAAGACAGGTTCACCTTTGTTGCTCTTCCAATGTGCTTTTCTGATACAGTAAAAAAAAAAAATCCATCAAATTAAAAACATAGATTAGAGTAGGCATGCCCGTTCCATTACATAAGAGCCTACTTCAATTACTACCTCAAGGTACGTTTTTCGATCATCTTTAAACTTATGTTTTGCATTTCATTTATCTATTTACTTCAGATATTCATGGAAACTCAATCGGCTCAGTTACCTTGGAAGTGTGCAAGTACTGCAGTGCTGAGAAGTGCACTCTGGTTTAAGGAACCACAGCCTCTCGGATGACGCACGTCTGGCTGCTGCTCCCCCCCACCCCCACCCCAAGTATGAGATGCCTGCCTTTGCCCAGAAGGGAACTTGCCACGGCCACTGAAGGAACTCTTCTGCCATTAATTCAATAATGGCCCTGTCTGCGAATAGCTGGAAGCCTAGCAGAAACTGAAAATAATGACTTCCAAAATGGTAAATGCAGTTCCTCTGGATGACAGCTTTGGGAAAGGCAGCTGGATGACCATTTCCTGTGGCACACGCGATGGCTAGGGGTCCCGAGCACTGTCCCCGCTGTGCTGTTCAGCAAAGGGGAACGGTGGGGATTGAATGCCACCATGAAGTCTGGGTGATAGATGAGGGGGGACCCAAAATAACCCTGGAATTTATTTATAAAAATTCGTGTATTTATTCTTACTTGCTTAAACTTCAGTCACCTTCAAAGTACTCTCCATTTGATGCAATACACCTACCAAGACATATTTTTCCACTGCTCAAAAGCATTCCTGAGCTCGTTGATTTTAATGCCTTTTGGTGCTCCTGCCATTTTTTGTTTCACCTCTTTCACATCAGCAAAACCATTCCCTTTGAGGACTTTTATCATCCAGGGAAACAAAAAAAAAAAAAAAAGTCACTCTGAGCAAGATCAGGTAAATAGGGAGGGTGGGGCACAGGTGCCATGCTGTTTTTGGTCAAAAAATGCTGAACACTCAGCCTGGTGTGGGCAGGTATGCTCATAAATCACCCATCATGAAACGGGCCAGTGCATTAGAGTCTTCAAAATAAACTTTCACTGAAGCCAAACGCAGCCTCTCACAACGACACCAACTCGTACACTGATACAGACGGGTTCCTAGAACACTCACCTAGCGGGGTAAGCCTGTACTACAAGGGGCCTGTCCTCCAAAAGATAATTCTCGGGGGTTTTTCAGGTCCCCCCTCATACACCATTTCTCTTTAACCACTGAACTAGGGAAAGTGATTGCTGCCTATCTGGCCAGTCCTCAGCATCCCGTTTTCCCTCAGCCTCACGTGTCAACATCAAATGTCAATGTCACGACCACTACCTAGGCCACCACCATGGCTTTTTTTATTTCAGTTTAAACTAAAATGGCCTCTTTTATTGTGTTCCTACTCTGTGCCAAGAATTATACTAGGTGTTTTGCAAATACTTTTAATCCTCACAAAAATCTCAAGGTATTATTTATTTCAGTCTCCAGATATCCACACCTTTGCCCTTGGCACTGGCCTGCACAGCGTCCACTGTAGTGTGTCCAGGGCCACACCTGTGCCTGCAACAACCTATTCCACGTGAACCTTTGAAAGTGGCCGTGAATCTGAGCTGTCCTAACCAGAGATGGAGAAAATGAATCACCTATACATTCGATATTTATTCATTGAGTACCTACCATGGGCCCAAGAGTACTTACTTGGGAGAAAAAACAAAAACCTTTGTGATCAACTCTCTTATCTATGCTACTATCATGTATTTGGGCACAGACTAAAAAGGAAATATCCCAAGACTGCCTAGTCACTGCAATGTCCATGGTCCCTCATCCATCACCCATCACCAGGCCAGATTCCCTGTCCTGGGCAATGAAAAGTGGTACAGCTAATGCATGACGTAAATGGGCCTGCCTGGCTCCCAAACCTGCCCAAGGAGAATATGACAATATTCTTATCACAGTAGAAGCGATTAGTCTGCCTCTCACAGAATATCATAATTCAAGTAAAGTAAATATGCGTAGAAGCCAACTAACATAACTGAAAAGTACTACATACAAAGTTGTATCTGCATGTATCCATACACACAAAAACTACCCATTCCTTTTAAATATGTCCCCAAGATTAAACTATTGAGCATGCTACATGACCACCATTTCAGCAAGAACTCCATTTCAAAATAAAATGTTCAGCAAACTCAAAAGTCTAGGAGGCTTACAGCACATTTTTATGTATGCAAATAAAACCAGAAGTAATTCAGCAAGCATTTTAATTTAATCACCTTGAAATATTTTTAAATCTAACTTGGACCAAAGGGATATCGAACTGAAATTTAAAATTACGAGAAAGTACAGAAAATGAAAACATAGCAATATTAATGGGCAGTATTCAAAGCAATATTCGCAAGAAAATATAAAGCATTCAGTGAAAAAAAATACTGAAAACAAACATTCAAGAAGCTAGTAAAATACCAACAGGATGATTGAAGAGGTTAAAAAATAGACATCAATAAATTTAAAATGAGAAACAGTAACCTTCATCAATAAAACTAAGAATTGTTTCATTAAAGGAAAAAAACAATAGATTACACAATTCCATGATAAGCCTAGTCAAGAAAAAAGAAAACACATATATTTCACATTACAAATTTAAAAGGATATAACCACAAGTACAAAAATGTTAAGTAAAAGAGCATAATGTCCAATTCTTCGCCTCCAAAATGCAAACCTAATGAAATATATGACTCAGCAAAATATAAGTTGATCCAAAGAACAGTTTAAAATTAATTAAACTGAATAACAACATAAAAGAAATAGAAAAATGAACACTTTCAATAATAAAAGATATCCCAGCCTCCCTAAAATCAAATTACCAGCCCATAATATATTTATGCTAATTCTATCAGAAACATTTATAAAAGAGCCATTACCTATATATTTTAAACCAGCCCAGAGCATTAAGAAAATTTAAAAAGCTTCAAATTAATTCGCATCCCCCAAAACACCTATAGTATCTCACTTACAATGAGTTAAAATATTTAAGTGGTTAATGAGTTCAGTGTAAAATGTTTACTTCAATGCCTGGCACTTATCAGTGCTCCAAATAATGTTAGGTGCCACTGTTTCTACCCACCTACCTGTTCCCAGGGTACCATTCTTCCAGTCTTTCACTCCTTCCCCCTCAGCCTGTCAAACATCTACTCGCTTTTTTCCTTCATCCTTCCTGAAGCCTTTCGTGGCTTACCACAACCCTTACTGTGATTAACCGCTATTACCTTTATTTCTTAAACACAAATTAGTAGCATTGCATCCATACTATTTTGCTATGTATCTGTCCATCTTCCCTACTAGCTTATGTGATCCTCAGAATAAAAATTCTGCATTATTCACTTTAATAATTCCAGTGTGAAACACAATCTACATGGTAAATTCTTAGTAAATTAACTTGTCCGATGACCTAACTATGATGGACAGAATGTGGTTTTATATGAGCAGAGTCTATCAGAAGATGGAAGACAGGTAAGAGAGACTCCCGGGAGTGGAGAGCAAGCAGGAGAGTTACCTGGCCCAAAGGACATTCCCAGTGCAAAGTAAATGTATTGATGTGTTGGACAGAAACAGGGCCTCAGCTGCTGAATGTTCTCTCAGAGCTACAACCTCTACATTCCAAGACATTCTGCGTGGTCCATTAGTTCTAAGCAGATTTTCAAAAGGGGTAGGGTTTTCTCACCTGTGTTCCAGTTCACGAATGGACAGTATCACTCCTGAAGTTGACGGCTTTTGCTGTACAGTGGCCAAAAACGTGAAGTCGCTCTTGTTCCGGAAGAGCTGGATTAATTTCTCACTCACGTGGGGGGCGGCATGGATCTCTCTCTCTGTATCTAGAGTCGAGAAGGAAGAGCAGGAGGAACAGGAAGGGGGAAGAGGGGAGGAGACGGAGAAGGAAAGAAACAATACAGAAGGAAAGAAAGGACAGGGAACAGGAGGAGGAAGAGAAGAAAAGATGCACCATTAAAAATACTGTGTCCAAAGGACCCAGACTGCATTTTTCATTTTCCCTTGTTGTCAATACTTTTCATTTCCAGACGCCATCCACCCCTCCATAGCTGCACTCTTTCAGTGAAGAACCCAGAAACGCCATCTCTGCCACGGTGCCCACTTGTCAGTGACAGGTTCACCATTGGCCGGTGATCTTCTGACATGCTATGAGTTCTGACAGGACCCTGAGCAATCTGGCCTGCTGCAAACAGATTAAGTTGCTGTGAATAAGGTGAGGGCCAGTCAAATAAATGGGTGCTAACTTCAGAGAATGGGGAGTCTAGCAGGATCCAAACTCCACCCCACCAACTCCAATTCCTCTTTTCCCGTGGACTCCTCCCACCACAATGCATCTAGGGAAATCTGCCCTCACTTTGTACCTCGCAGAGATTCACTAGCACTAATGATGCCAGACAACTCAGCTTTTGCTTCAAGAATAAATACATTTGTGTGGTCCATACATATGCCTGAAATTGCTCTATAAACATGCAGTGGGTGACTTTCCTCATGAAATGTTTACTTAAAGTTCAGGCCAGATCAGCAGGCCTAGAGGTCTAGGGGTCCGGCTGGTCCTGCTCCTGGACCGGAATCCTTCTGCAACATTTGAGTAATGAGAGACATTCACCATGTCACACGTAGACTCACCCTCATCATAATAAACTGGGCATTATCTCCTTAATGTTACACTATACTTGTTGGCACCAGAAGGTGGGCACCAAGGGAGCAGAGTTAGAGAAAACTCTTCAAAGAATGACAAATGAACACCCAAGGCAGGTTTGGCGGACCTTCTCTCATTCCCAGACCACGTCGAACTGACCATAAAACTACTTGGTTATTTCTCCTGGGTGGCAGGGAGAGCCTTGGAAAACCACAGAACCTCAAAGGCTGCACTGCCCAAGCACCACCACAGACTTACGGGTGATCTTCAAGAACCTCATCCTGAAAAGGGTCTTTTAACCAAAAGAAACCCTTGAATTCTTGACCTTGGTTTGGGCTCAGTATGCCCATCTACAAAAATGAGGGTGTGGATTAGGCGATTAGTCAGGGCCTCCTGAGCTTGACCCTCCATAATCCCCTGCGTAGCTGTTTTGAGTCTGCAACACAGTCTACCATCTGCAGAAGTCTGGCTTTGCATGGCATGAAGGCTGGTCCGCCCCCATAGAGGCACCCACCCAGGAAGGACAATCGACCAGCAGAAACCTGCCTGGACAAGAAGGCCTTCACTGCTGCACTGCAAGGGGCATGCTGTCTGCCTTGGTCAAGGGCTGAGACGAGAGCCACTTAGAGAATGCTTCGACACCTTCTACAAAATCCCAGCCAAAGATGGTCCAGGATGATTTTCAAAACATGCTAAATATATGAACAAACCACTTTGCTGTAAATGACGGCTCATCTGCAAATGTTTGTTAGCGCTGTTTTTATCATTGCTGCTAGACAACGAGCCTCGTGATAAATTCCACCTAGAATTCAGTGCCAGAAAAAAACATTTGGCTCTTGAGGTTAACTTATATGTTTCCTTTTTGTTTTTCCTCTTTACTATTTCCTTCTTTAGTCACCAATTAGGAAGCCACTGACTGGTAGAGGCTTCCCAGGGAGCTCAGAGGATTCTGAGGCTTGGGCCCAGTGAAAACAAGGCCATGATCGATAAGCCATGCCCGCTGGGGAAAGGAGGCACAAACACCAAATTGCTATGGGTTTTCTCATCGCTCTCTCAATTCTCCTTAGGGGATATCATCCAGCGCCATAGCCAACGACCCCCAAATCTATGTCTGCAACTTCAACCTCTCCCTTTAGCCACAGGCTCATGTATTTAATATCCTTCTTAGAATCTCCACGGGAATGTCTAATAAGCATGTCAAACTGCATGTGGCCACAGCAGAGCTCTTGTTCCCCCCTCAGCCCTCTAAAGGAGCTTCCCCCTCAAGTCCCCCATCTTAGTAGATGGACCACCCAGTGTCTCAAGCCAAGAAAACAAAAATGGTCCTTGATTCTTCCCTTTCCTCCACACTTCCTATCCGCTCCAACAGCAAGTCAGGAGGGTCCCTGTATGTGCAACCTGTCTACTTCTTCCCACCTTTGCTCTTCAAACCCTTGCCCAACCTGCCATCGCATCTCCCTAGGGTACCCCAATAGCTCCCTGTCTCCCTGCTTCCATAATACCTTCTCTCTTCCACTCTCCACACAGCAAAGAGCTCTTTGGAAAGCGTAAGTCAGAATCACTTCGGTTTCCTGCTTAAAACCTTCTAATTGCTTCCACTGCTCCCAGGATAACATCCTGGCTCTTTAGCATGGTCAGCACAGTAACGTAAATTGACTTTTGCTTACCTCTCCCACTTGACATCATAATCTTCTTGGTTGAGAGAGGAGCTCCCCAAGCCCACTCCTGCCTCAGGGTCTTGGTCCTCTCCCTCTCCCCACAGTGCTCTTTCCATTTGCCTGGCTCCTCCCCCGTCCAGCTCTGGCTCCTCCCCCTCCAGCTCCCTATCCAAGAAATACAACCTCCTGGTCAGTTCCTCCAAAGCAGGCTCTCCACAAATGTCTAACACACCACTCTGGTTATTCTCTCCATATCACTTATCATAATATATGTATTGTGATCAATTTATTATTTCCTTATATCATAATCTTATTTCATGTTTCTTACTTTATTTCCTTTCCTTCCCTGCTAGGCTATAAGCTCCATGGGGACTGGCATCATTTCTTTATTCACTGTGGTGGCTATAGTTCTCAGTGCCTGCCGGAAAACAGGCATCCAATCAAGACTCACTGAGTTCGTGTATTTCCATTTATTTCCGTCACTGACATTGTTACTTCAAGTAACCACAAATATTAGTCAGAATATAGGGATATCGTTGGGAAAACTAGGAGATAGATGGGTACTTCCCAGTACCAGCAGCTATGGAATTAAAGAAAATGATGCTCAGCACCAAGGTAGCCCCTCCTCTTTACAGGACACGCCACTTGAAGGCCTGGTCCAGTCCCACCACACTGCTGATCACCCACCGCTCCCAGCAACAGAGCATTTCCTTCGCCAGCTTCTCTCATTTCTCTTTGTAAATGATTGGCACCTTGAAGTAAAGACTCCATTAGCACTCACCAGAGCGAGATGTAAAAAAACATCTATTTTGATACATCGAGTCTTTACGTGCATTCTCACTTTCAGAAAAGCTCTTTGGAGTAAATGTTGACAATAATTCAGTCGCTAAAAGAGCACAGGAAGGTAATCCCACTTCTTCTTACAGTACTGCAGCAAGGAAACCGGACCAGATCTCAAAGGACTGAGGACTGACTGCGCTGAGTGGGGCAGAGACCGCGCCCTGGCCCCTGGCATGAGGCACTTCCCCTCTCGGAGGCCCCCCTCCACATCCGAACACTGAGAGGGTTGAACTCCATGATCTCCACCTTCTTTCCTAGTCTCACCACTTTGTCCTTTAATCATGTTAACCCTGCATAGCAAAATAGGGTACCGAGGGTACTTCCCATCTACTAAACGCCCAAATTTTACCATTTTTTCTCCTCTGATTTTCCAGATCAACATAAATGTAAAGTCATCAATTATTGAAAATAGTAATGTGTCACCTACTTTGCAGTAGCCTGCCTTTTTCCTGGAGTGAATATTACACTTCCATATTCAAGCACTGTAATGTATGTTGGCTGTATTGCAGAATATTCAAGTCTGCTAGAGAGAACATGAAAAACAAGTGGGATGGATAAAGCTCATAGGACATGGTAAATACAGATAGCAGGTTAGAAACCTGTGAAACATGCTCAATAAAGACGGAACAAATGGATCATAAATGTGTTGAACACAGATAAAAAGGACTGAATAAGAGCGTTACTTATAAATAGAAAGGAGTGGGAGGACCAAGTCACAATGTACAAATCATGCCACCTCCAGAATGACAGCTATGTCATCCCCAAATCCAACACCCAGCCTTCACACCCATTCCCCTCCCATGGCGGCCCCACATGCACTCTGAGAAATGCTAAATAAAACCCATCACTAATCACCAAATTAACTGGTGAACTACAGCTGTTGGCAGAAGTACTCGCCTGAGTATCTCCAATAAAGAAAGTAAGTTGGCTCCAGGAACCTCCCAGCGTCTGGACCCCCTCCCCATTTTTTTTACTTCCTGTCCCCCCTACAGCTCCCCTAAGCTGACCCACCAATTGCAACTTATGAACCAGTAATCAAAAATGCTTCTCTGGGATGTACTGTGGTCTAACATGAATGGGAAGAGATTTTTTTTTTTTAATTCAGGCAGTAAATATCTATCTGTACTGTACCCCCTTTTTTTAAACCTCAGCTCCAGTTCATGGAACCACAGCATCAGCAACCAAGCTGACAGAGCAGAGGGGGGGAAAGATGAAACCGTGAACAGCAGACAAGCCAGGAATCCAGCAGGGCCTCCGCCCTCCCCCATGCCCACCTGTACCCTGCGCTAAGTGTGGCCTTCTACTCCGTCTCTTTCCCTTGCTTCCTCCTGGATATTTTGAAATGGATTTAATCAGCCGCACGATGCAGGCATCTGAGTTTGGTCTGTTTGTGAGGATATTTTGCTCCGTGACCTCCGGGAGGGCACCTGAAGGCTACCGTCGCATCGTGGTAACTTCCCACACAGCCACCACTTACGGTGAACATTTCACATTTTTAAAAAGAGGGGGGAAAGAGAATGTACTTCCAAATACTCATTTTTGCATGATCTTGCTAAGGAGTGCTAACTCAGCAGCGAGGGTTAAGTGCTCTTTGTTTCCTGGGATGAACCAGCCATACCTAGTCATTTTGTAAGAGACACTGAAAATGCTAATGTGATGACTAAGCATCAGTCGGAAAGTGTTGGGTGAAGTAGGGAGGAGCCTGGAGAGTAGAGAAGGAAAGAAAATAAATGACGGCACTCGCACGCTTCTCCCACGTACACGCAGCTTCATTTCTCTCTTCCCTGACTTCTAGGGTAAGCAGGGTGGTGATTTTCACGCTCGACAAACACCTATTTGTGCACCAGGCACCGTGCTGGGCACCCGGGAAATGAAGGTAAAAAGACAGTTTCTGCCTTCGAGGGTTGATCCAAAAGCAAGACAGTTACCTGAGGACAACAGGTAGGGTAGCGCAATGCGCAAAGGAAAGAGGGGGCCCTTGGAAGCTGGGAATGACATCGTGGAGGATTCTTGGTTGGGCCCAAGTCAGAAAAGATGAATGAGCGTTTACCAAGCAGAAGAGAGTGGGGAGGGCGGAGCAGGGGGTGGAGGACCGCGTGGAGGGACTGACTGTGCAGTTGCGGGCCCCCACGTGTTTCATTATCCTTGCGCTTTTCCTTCTCTGCAAGCATCTCTCTCACTAGAAGTCCAGCAGGAAAGCATCTGCTCAACCTAATATTGAAGGGAACTCTCCAACGACTGGTAAATTGAACAAGCAAAAACAGCAGCAACCAGAAACATGACAAAACAAACACACCAGGGCTGCCCACCCCGGCCTTGACTAATGGAGAATCCAGGACACCTCGGAGCAATCGCAGCAGTTCCCACCAGGAACCTCAACGCTCGCGGCAGAAGCCCGATACAGGGCTTGGCGCATGCCTCCAGCCTGAGGGCCACCTAGGCTCCTGGTAACAGTGGTCCCAGAAGGCAGAACAGCACCTGTTAATTTGAAAAGTCTGTTGGCTTTGCATTTCTGAGTACTGAGGAAATTGGGCAATTCGAAACAGCCAATTGTCCTGCTGAGTTGAGGGGAGGGGGCCTGGGTACGGGGGATCAGGGAACAAAGTGTCCCTGTGTTAGGTCCTGAAGCCTTTCTTTGAGAACGTCAGATATTACTGATCCACGCAGCTTTCAAAGAAGCCGAAGCCACAATTAGAGAGTAGTGTGGATACCAGGAGACTCCCACTTAATGTGTCGGAACTTCTATCCCCACTAACAAGTTCACAATAACATCCCATTAAACCTCCATTAGCTCCAGAAGCCAGAATGACAAAAAAGCAAATGTGTAGGGCTTATTACGCTGCCAAACGCAAGGTTAACTGCTTTGCACATATCATTTCACTTACAATACTTTATTAGCTTTCCTATTTTACAGACAATAAAAAGTGAAGGCGTACAGAATTTAAGTAATTTTCTCAAAGATGCTGGGCTAAGAAGCCATGGTGCTCAGATTCCAAATGACAGGCTGGCCCCACACAGTCCACTCTCCGCTGTGCCACATCTGCTAGTCCCCAGTGTGTGTGACCTCAACGCTTGGGGCACGAAAAGGGACGATTTGCCATCATACACCTGGTGCCTGACCAGTTATATTCACTCAGGAAACATTTACGAACAATCTCTTTGTAAAACACTTCTGTGAGCTACAATAACAACATCTCCCCATTTTCCAGGTGAAGAAACTGAAGCACAGAGAGGTCTTATGGCCTGCCCAGGCTTGTGGCAAGGGAATGGAGACAAAATTGACTCTCGTTGGACACTCCATGGCATTCGCCTGGCACCCTGCCTACTTTTTCATCATCTCTGTCTGCTCTCCCAGCCCCATCACACTCCCGCACTCCAGCCACACGAGCCACCTTTTCCTTCTTCCCAGGGCTTCGTGCCTCCCCACCTTGGTGCACCCCCACCTGCAGTGACCCCTGTCTTCCTCCCTCTTCTGTGGGTGCCAGCTTCATGGCTACTCCTTCAGGCCAGCTCGGGTTCCCTGAACTTTTTCCACTGTATTTTCGTAATCATCACGGTTTCGTGTATATAATCATCTCATGAGTGGCTCTCAACCCCACTAGATGGAAATTCCATGAGGGACGGTTTACCAGTACGTTCCCCACACGTGGCACACTGCCAGGCCCGTGGTAGAGCTTCGTCAATGTCTATCGCATTAATAATTAATCTAGACTAATAATTGACTCCAAAGTCTGGAACACAACATAGCCAAAGAGGTTTACCAAAGACACTCAACGACAGCCCCAACTTGTTGAGAAAAAGCACATTAAAATGAGCTGTCTAAGGAATAATAAAGCCAGCTGAGCGTCCCCTACTCCTCTCTTAGGGGACTAAGCCTGAGGAATCCTGTGACATATGATATTAATCAACTTTTGTAATTACTATGTGACTCAGTCAAAAGAAATTCCGGCACCCCCATAATTTTATTAATTGGACAAACATAGTGGGGCAGCTGAGCTCTTATAAACATTTAAAATGCCAGTAAGGAAAGCCAACACCTCCCCCACTCATGAAGACATCAGCGAACTGTAACCACCCCTCACACTCGCTCCATAACCCACCAGCAACCCCTGTCCCTCCACCCTCAGCTCAGCTGGACGCCTCTGAGTAAAGAGAGAGTTATAGCACAGATAGATGCAGCTTAATCTGCATCACAGGACAAGAGAACGAAAAAGAAAAGAATGGTAAGGAGATTCGATATGGTTACGACTGCACTGCAAATGGCATAAACTTCCGGTGATGAGACAAGTAAGCGTTAGGAATGCCATATATAGCGTGATGCCTAGAGTCAACAGTGCTGGGCTGTATATTTGAAAGTTGCTACAAGAGTAGAGGCACCACTCACTGCCTTGTGCCCCGTCCATCTGTCTCAGCCCAGCCAGTGTCTGGAAGCCAGCTCCGCCACGCAAACTCTGGGAGACCTCGGACAACTCAGCTTCCTTCCTTCACCCTTGAGTTGCCTCTCCTGTAACATAGGAGTAATACCACCCATCTTGTAGGATTCAGTAGAGTAATGAAAGACTATATGGAGCCCTGGCCGGTGTGGCTCAGTTGGTTAGAGCCTCATCCCATAACGGAAGGGTTGAGGGTTCAATTCCCAATCAGGGCACAAGCCTGGGTTACGGGTTCAATCCCTGGTCTGTGCATGTATGGGAGGCAACCAATCACTGCTTCTCTCGTGCCTCAATGTTTCTTCCCCTTCCTGTCTCTCTAAAATCAATGGAAAAAAATGTCTTTGGGTGAGGATAAGAAAGATTTTCAAGAATATGCGGAACATGACTAGTACATAGCTCGTACTTCCCCTCCCCCACCCTCTCTTTCCAACATTTCTGAGAAGCTTTGCGAAGGAAGGCCCAGAAATCTATACCCTAAAGTGTGAGCTTTAACATATGCCAAAATATTCTCATACATGATGGCATTTCATATGCATAGTAACTCACTGAGTAGGCATTAGCAGTCTCACTTTAAAGCTAAGGAATCTCTGGCTTATGAAAGATCAGTGACTTGTCCAAGATCCCTCGTCTGACTCCAACCTTTGCAATTCCTTTCATATATTTCTGAATGGGCTTCCCTAACCCCAGGCAAGAAATAATCATTAAATTCATTCACTCCATTCCACCCCAATGCCAGTCCCCCCTCCCTGAGGCACCTCTCTCCCCTAGGACCCTAAACTCTCCCATATATTAAAGTACAATCTCCTGCCTGCTTAGAAACTTTGGAGCAGTGGGCTAACCTAATTATAATTAGTTCCCTTTTGTGCATAGTCCTAATTCTCAGGCATGAAAGAGACATTTTAAATGTTCTATTGGCCTTGACCTTGCCACATCAACTCAAATTCAATGGTAAACAGTAGGGTATCATGTTAACTGCCAAGGTCTAATTTATGATGATTCATTAAAAATCATTTTTACATGTTGCTTCCAATGCTGTGTTTCAAGAATAAAAGCCTGCCTGCATTGAAATGCAAGTGATTTTAATATGCAAACCTCCTACAGAGATGATGTCTCATTTTAATTATTGTTTCGGTTTAATAGGTTTTCATTAAATTAGAGGATGGAGCAATTATGAGGGCGAACAGCTAATGTTTCAAAGGTAAGATCCCGTGGTGCATGGGCAAAGACAGCTGTGCCTCAGCAAATCGGGAGGCAGCACTCTTCTGGATGAGCTTGTGTTCAGCCTATTAGGAAACAGTGCTAGCAACTCCTTTTCCAGCTTCAAAATAGAGCTGGCGCCCCTCACAATGGCAGGCCAACAGCATAAGCCTGTGTTGAACTGGGGGAATCTTAATTATATAACTTTCCTATCAGGAATCCAGGTTCCCCTGTCATCAGACTAGAAAAGGCTCTTAAAAGGCCACAACTGCAAAGCTCGATGTCAAACCACAGGAAAATACTCCTGATGAAATTGTCTTCTCTCTCGCACACCAGTAATTTAGTTGGTTTAGTGGATTAATGTCTGCCTTTCCGCTACTGGAAAATTGGTTCAACTTCACCACAGGCTGCAATGACCAAAATCATTAATTAGCAAACTGTCAGCGCCTGAATGAGAAATTACCTGGGTGGCTTCAGTGACATTTTACCCTAGAAACTGCACAAATTTGGCACTTAGGGACCAAGAGGGCAGCACTGCGTCTCAGAAAGAGGTGAAGGAATGAATGAGAAGTAGGGAATGAGGGGAGGGTGCGTGGTAAAACCTGTTTTATTGGGGTCCCAGTGGTCAGAGGTGAGGGGCACAACTCAATACTAGGAGGGGCTGGGGGCTCTGCATTGCGGACCTCTGCACCTGGGGACGTGCAGGAGGCTTGGCAAGCTTCCAATGGACAGCTTCCTTCTCTCCAAATGAGCTGAAGAAGGAAAAGAGGGCAGCTGGAGGGGACCCATCAGGAAATAACTAGCCTATTAGGTTAGGGCCAGCCTGGTCACTCTACGTGCCAAAAAAGTAATGTGGGAACCTCCTACTGAGCTATGGGAAGGGAAAATGATCTTTTCCGCATTGTTCCACATCAGAAAGAAATCACAAAGCGGCATTAGTCCCAGGTAAACCAGCAGGAGCTGAGCGGGATAAGGCCGTGTCCCTGCACACCACCACCCCAGCCTGATACCGACCACCTGCCAGGGCCCACGCTGGCCACGGCCCCAGGAGGAAGTTCTTTTCTCAATTATTCCAAGTATTCTGAATATTTCTAACAGGAGTAATGACGTGGAACTCCTCGATGCAATGCTTTCTGTGCAGCTCCTTTACATCCACTCTCCTGAAAAGCACGTCCTCAGCCCCTAGATCACGTGCATTAATCTAATTACACACCTTGTTAGCTCCTTAGTTCCCGAGTCCCGGCCTCGGAGGGCTCCCCAGCTGGTTATCTATCTGTGTTGGCCACAGGGTGTCTGTGCTTTCAGGCTCCTGGGGAAGCTGCAGTCATTGCCCTTTCAACCCTGCTGAGGGGGGACAGAAAAGCTTTCTGGACACCTGAAATTCCAGGCTTTGGGCGGCGGAAGCTCCAAAAAATGGGTGTATCTGCCCAAACTAGGTGCTCTGGGTGTGGTTTCTTGCAGATCTGCGGTGCTTCTTTGAAAACTGACCTCCTCTTTAGAGATTGCATTCCAATCATATTAAACATTAATATTACCCTTAAAAGGAATCATTGGAATCACTGCTTGCTCCTGAACGGAAAGCCAATTGCTTTCTGGCTGTTGGAGCTCTC
Source organism: Glossophaga mutica (assembly GCA_039655065.1). Lineage (NCBI taxonomy): Eukaryota > Metazoa > Chordata > Mammalia > Chiroptera > Phyllostomidae > Glossophaga > Glossophaga mutica. The sequence goes on from CM077308.1 coordinate 31,996,402, forward strand.
TCCGCCAATTTCTTGCTACCACCCTCCCAAGCAAGATCTTATCACCAAGGGTGAAAATTACCATCCCCATTTACTGAAGCTCTTTTTTAAAAAAGAAATGAAAATGTCAATTTTGCAGAAAATTGGTCTTTGATCATTGCTGCAAATAATTTGGCTCTCACGTGTGCTAGGGTATCAACACTGAGTCAGTTCTCAGTACATTAAATAGCGTCTTCATGATAATTCACCTCAAAGGGTGCCTGGTAGGCTCTCAAAGAGCGTATTTGGGGATGACCTCACTTAGGCAACAGATATTCTTTTAGAGTCCCTGGACCACCCCCTCCAAGAGTGGCTATCAGTTCATTAGTGAGCAAAGCCCTCTCAGGCCCCAGGGTGAGCGCGGAGTGCCAGGTACAGGTGAGGAGCTCCACAAACATGTAATCACATCTCAACTCTTTTCCTACCTGGAGCTCCAGCCACCTCCTCCATGCCTATCCAAACCATCTCTCAAGGCCCAGCCCAATCCCTCTAACTCCACGAAGCTTCTGGAGCCCCAACTAAGGGTGATTTTCCCTCTCCACTTCAAAATTCAAGCATTCATCCACTCCAACACATTATCCACAGGGCGTGTTCTCCGTGGCAGGCTCTGTACCACGGTGAATGAGACAGACTCGGTCCATAGAGATACATCCAGCCCGTGTGTCGTACCACCCATGCCGACACATCTCACTTCTGCATCTTGCCAAATCCAACTGCCAGTTCTCGATCCTCAGCCCAAGTGACCTCTGGCAACCTCCCAAACAGAGGTCCTCTCTCTCATTTTTGAAGTACTATCTTTTTGGCACTGCTTTCTTCCGGTATTCCTCTAAGCTCTGCAACCGTCTTGAAGCTCCTTCATGCCCTCCTCTGCCTGCTCTCTAATTCTCAGGGTGCCTCCGAGCACTTCCATTCATCAGCAAGCCCTGAGCACCACCTCCATCGCTGCCATGACCCTCAGCCCCCTGGTGTACACGAACAGCAGCAACACCGCATCTCAGCTTGCTTCCCCTCTTATCTTTCCTCCCCTCCCTCCTCCTCGCCTCTCTTTCTGAATCTCTTTCTCCCTCTAACCCATGTGTCAGAGAATCAACGAGAACTTTTCAAACTCAAATCATATATCAATCACTTAAAACCTTTAAATAGCTGTTTGTATTATTGGTTTGTCAAAAAAAATCCATTATATTTTTCTGCAAAAGACACATTTTTCACTTCCATCAATAGCCTTATTGATTTGGATATTTTGAGTATGTAAGCTATCTCCCTCTATTGGCTTCTAGTGAGTACAGGCCAGGGGTGCTGCTAACCATCTTCCAATGCATAAGACAGCCCACAGCAAAGAATTATTTGGCCAAAATGTCAATAGTACCAAGAAACTTCACAAACCACTTTTGGTATATTCGATCAGTCACACGCCTTCTCCATACACTGCACAAATCTTTTGTGTGTGTGTTTCAACTGTATTTTTACCTTTCTTGAAATAATAAAGCATAACACATCAGAAATGTCATGTATCTTCTTCCATCTTCAATATTAAAATGGCTGCACAAAAATTCACCAATTTAATAAGTTTTTTAAATGCACGCTGATATGACAGCTGTCACAATACAATCTAACAAAATTGTTTCAAATGAAGTTAAAGACAACTAAGTACTACTAGAGCCATTATACAGAAAAAGCAAAAGGGACTTTTTGGCCAACCCAACAGTTTCCGATACTGCTATAAGAAGCTGGTGGCTTAAAGCAACACAAATAAACAAACGTACAGTTCTGGTGGTCAGAAGTCTCAAATGGGGTTCACTAGACCACACCGCCTCCAGAGGCTCCCGAGGAGAATCATTTCCTTGCCTCTGCCTTTCCCTTCTCTCTGTCTGACCTTTCACGCAGAAGGACACTTGTGATTACATTGAGCCCACCTGGATAATCCACGTTCATCTCCGCACCTAACGATCCTTAACTTAATCACATGCACAAAGCCACTTTTATCATGTAAAATAACATATTCACAGGTTCTGAGGGTTAGGACATGAGTATCTTTAGAGCACAGGTGGCAAACACAAGGCCTCCAGGCAGAAGCCGGCCCTCCACTTTGTCTTATCCAGCCCAGCACCTTGTTTCTACCTGACGGCAGCACCAAGCTCCTTGCCCCTAGTTAAGGAGTAGTTACATTTATACAGTCCTAAAATTACATTCGGCCCTTGGAAGGCAACCACAAGGCTGATGTGGTCCCTGGTGAAAATGAGTTTGACACCCCTGCTTTAGGGGTAGGGAGTCATTATTCAACCAACCACACTGCCTAAAGCAATTTAGATAAAACCCTAACTCTTAACCATGGCCTGAAAGACCCCTCACAACTTGGTGCGGTGGCTGGGGCTGAAATGCAGAAGTACTGGAGGGGGCCCTGTTCTCCGGCCCCCTCCAGTACTTCCACCCACATCGGGCATCACTGAGCCCCTTAAACTTTTTTGACCCTAAGGACCTTTGTACCAGGTGTTCCAAGAATATGGGCTCTGGAGCAAAACAGCCTGGATTCAATGCTTAGCTTCACCATTTACTGGACCTCAAACATTGCCCAAGAGATTAACCTCCCTGTGCCTCTGGTTTTTCTTTCTGTAAAATGGGGCTCACACTACCCATCTCCCTTGTTAGATGAGTATGCAGTGTTATAAGGGTTGAGTTAATGAACATAAAGAATTGAGAACAGTCCCCAGGGCATGAAAAGTGTCCATCATTAAAAATGTAAGTGATCAGCCCTGGTTGGTGTGGCTCAGTGGATTGAGTGCCAGCCTGCAAACCAAAGGGTCGCAAGTTCAATTCCCAGTCAGAGCACATTACAGACCAGGTCCCCAGTCAGGGGCATGCAAGAAGCAACCACACATTGATATTCCTCTCCCTCCCTTCCCCTCTCTCTAAAAAATAAAATAAGTCTTTTTTTTTAAATGTAAGCGATCATTATCTTTGCATGGCTGACTGTCCCTCAGGCATAAGCTCAAATATCATGTTTGTGAGGGAGCCTTCCCCAAAAATCCTGCCTAAAGTCAGTCCTCTCCTCTCTTTCTCTACAGTATTGCTATTTTACTTCCTTTACAGTATATATTACTATCTAAAGTTGCTAATCTATTACTAATTACTTGTTTATTGTAATTGCCCACCTCTGCTAGAACATACAGTTATGGCGACAGAGACTTTGCCTTTCCTCTGCTCCACTTCTAACACCCAGAACAGGACCGGTCACAGAGATGTACGACACATTTGTTAAATGAACGAATGCGATACATTGCTGGTCCCCTCCTCCCCGCACGTAGACCACGAGCCCCCAAGGGCAGCACCACCATCCATTTCTTCTTGTACAAGTAGGACCAGCGCAGGGGCTGGCACACAGCAGCACAACAGACTCTCCTCGGTTAACACCTGCTGATGGATCGATAGGTAAATGAGCTGCGGGAGCAGCTTTAAAGATAAAGGCCCAAAAAAATGATTTTTCTCCAACCTGTCACTCAAAGATTGAGAGGAGATTCCGAAGTCCTGTGTGTAAAAACAGAGAGAGAGCTGAGCAGCAGCCCAGTGAGCTGCTCTCCCGCCCTCTCCCTGGCCCACCGCCCTCGCTGAGGCACACCCTAGTGGGGTGGACAAGCCTCTATTATGGTGAGACCTTCTGTTTAAATGAAGGATCATCAAAAAAGAACGCTGCCGCTAGCTTATGCATGAACTAGGTAGCTAACAGCCAACTGCTGCAGAAAACTGTGCCAAGTCCCAAACACCAACCACGCTGGGTATCCCTCCCCAGGGAAACCTAGGCAGGAGGTGGCCTTCTCCCTGAAGGCGCCTTGGCCCCAGAGACTAGGGGGACAGAAAGCCAGCATTAGGATTTATTTGTTTATCCCAGGTGATGTGACAAGCAGCCACAGCTGAGGCCTGGGTCCCGCTTGGCGTCCTGGCTCCAGGGCACAGCGGCAAACTGGCAGGTCTTGGGCCTGTCGGTTTTGCCCCCGGGGTTAGGTGTACCCTCCCAACCTGCACACCACCTTTCACCAAGTCCTAGGGGTGACAGAGGATAAGATGAACCAATATTTTACACCCTCTAAGCCTCTAAAAAGAAAATAAAATGCTGCTAGTTATAACTTTGGGACACTACTGATTGTACGACCATTTATTACAGAATTATGAAAATGGAACAGGTGTATCCTAGAGTCAATGGAATACAGTATAAAAATTGGGAGATTTCACATAAAAATCCAGTAAAAACTTAGATGACCTGGCAACACAGAGCCCACATTCCCACAGACAACAATGCAATGAGTGCCAGCACTGAGGATATGAGGCACACTGCCTGCTGGCACCAAGTGGTGGCATTCCCTTGCTAGGGGACACTGCTCAGCTGTCACCAGGCTGACCCTCTCTGCGTCTGGGATCTCGGCCGCTCCCCAGCACGTGTCTAGCTGGTGCAAACACCACACGCCCTCTGCACCAGGACCCACACAAACCCCCTGCATTCCCTGCCCTCTGGGGCCCTGGTACCCACAGGTATGAGGTTTGGATCCCCCCAGACCTTGGTGTGACCAGGCAGAGCACTTCTGGAAAAAGCAGCCCTCTTTCCGCCCAGTCTATTGCACAAAAAGCCATTGTCCTAGTGTGCCACGCTATGAAAAGTTTGGGAGACACTGCCCCGTGTCCAAGTGGAACTTGGGGGCAGCAGAGCTGGCATCCACCATCAGTCCTGACACTTGGCATCTGAGTCACAGCCACGTGCTCCCTCTGAAACTCAGTTTCCCCTCCATTAGACAGTAACAAATATAAACATTATACTTGTATCACAGTATCTACCTGACAATGAACATGCAATCAACTCATGAGCAATTCTGAAAAGGTTTGTCACCGTCACTTTCTCCCTTGCCTGAGTGCCAGGGTCAGATGACACCAGGCGAGTCGGGCACACGCACTGACCACACTGGGAAGGCTTTCCCTCACCTGCCTTCTCAAGTAGCTTATAACCTGGCAGCGTACACAGGTGCGCAGGTGGCCCGAAGAACCCAGGATGATGAAAGGAAGTCCCGAGTGAATAAACATCTTACACTGAAACCATAACGCATAATGCTTTGGACCAGAGAGGGGGTGGCCTCCAGCATTAGACGTCGTGGGTTGACAGGTGTTTCCAGACAAATTGGTTCACAAATGAGGAACCACCTGGCCTGTGCCAGCGGAGGAAGCCTCTAGAACCACAGTTGGCCCTTTTTTTAAAAAGTGAAGTTGGTACATCTTTTTTAAAAGTGCTTTAGCTTACTCTTCAAATTCATGATGTAAACCAACAGCTTCTCTCCGGAACCCTTTCCTGCCACCTCACAACTTCAACAGGGCGTAGGTACACTTGTAAGCGGGCTTTTCCTGCCACGATTCCCCAAAATCTCCCACACCAAGTGTACCCAACGATGCAGACCCCACATCTCATGAAAAAAGATAAAAACACAGAAACAAGAATGCGATGATTTGGCCCACTGCCGAGGAATAACATAAGCATGATGGATGCAAAGCTGCCTTTCGGCGTCGCTAGGTACGTGTCCCTACTGCGGAGGCCTCTCCTCAATCACGCGGGGACTCGCTGCGGGCACGGAGGCCGTCAGCGTGGGTCCACCTGCAGCGGCGCCCAGGACCCCAGCCAGCACCCACACGAGCCACACGCCCAGTGCTTCCACGCAACTTTTCCAAAGGAATTATTGGAGAGATTGAAGAATTCTTCAAAAATGTCACAATAAGAACTATTTTGTCTTTTTCATACCATAATTATGATGTGGAGCTTGGCTTCTCTTATTTCAGCCAGGCACACCACAACTCATGAATAAAATATGACAAGTTTGACAGCCGCCATTGGAGAGGTTCCTCCGTACCAGGAGACGTGCTCCGTGTACCAAGAGCTTTTGCACTCCTGCAGCCTTTGTTTCTGGGATGCGCTCTGATCCCAAAGAAGGACCACATGCTGTTCTCCCCCGCTCCCAGCCCCTCACCCTCCACCCCACATTCCTGACTTCACCATGCCACCTGAAACCATGTTTACCTTGTCTTTTAATGAGGACATTTCTAAACAATTAGGGAACAAATCAAAAACCCCAGAGGGCACTCTGTGAACTGGGCAAGTGGTTTGAAACTACACCTCAAACTACTGACCCAGAGAGACAACAGTCCGAACCACAAACTAGTGCCCGAAGTATGCAACCTGACATCTTAAAAATCCTTCCTGTGACTGCACCTGCTTGGCAAGATACTTAAAGCAGCAAAAGGTGCTCCTTCAAGAAGTTTCCTCTCCCCAGCAAAGGGCACCAGTCCCTTCAAAGGTCAGGCTCCAGTCTACCTCTCGAAGAAATAAATGCAAAAAGAAAGGAAAGTAACCTGTGGCTCCCCAAAACCATCACCATTCATCATGTGGCCTCAGGGACATCAGACTTCATTCAAGTTTTGAGGTTTCACTTTGAAAAGCGAATCTACAAGCATCTTGTCCTATCACACATACATTTGGCTTCTGAGTTTCCTTCCAAACACAATTTCTTTTCCCTGGGGTTTGTTTCTCAATATGGAAAAAAGCAAAAAGACATCTTAAAGTCATCACTCACCTAGAACTTGGGAGGGCTGAGATTTCCACCTCCTGGATAAGCAATCTGCCAAACTTCCAAAGCTGTGAGTTTGTCTGTGGAGCCTGACAAATCGAAGATTAAGCTGAGACTATAAAACATTTCTAGCACTCAAGAAATAAACCCTGGTATCAGCGCGCAAATCTGCATGCGAAAGCTTAAGCATATGTTGATTTCCTGTCTTTCAGGTGGAAGGTGCACAGTGATAACTATTTTGGGAAATTGCAAGTCTGTGCTGGTTGTTTTTGTCCTCACCTGAGGATATGTTTATTGGTTTTAAAGAAAGGGGAATGGGGGAAGAGAGAGAGAGAGAGAGAAATATCGATTGGTTGCCTCCCAAACATGCCCCAGCCAGGGATCAAACACACAACCTTTTGGTGTACAGGACAACGCACCCACCAACTGAGCCAACCGGCCAGAGCAAAGTCTGCATTGTTTTGATCTTCACCCAATTACTCTGAAATACTAGGCAGTCTTGAACTGGGACGCCCTTCAAAGCAACTAGAAGCAACCTGGAGCCCAGGTAAATGGCTACTATCAGTACATTGAGGCTGTAGGTTCTGAGGGGGTCGGTTGAGTCATACTGCTTTTATCTAATCTCATGTTGCATTAAACCACACCTCACTACCTCCGACACTTTTTGACACCAGGCCACCCAAAGGTGGTTAGGTGGGGATGAAAAGTAAAATTCTTCTCCTACTACCGCTCCACACACCCCACTCACATTCATCATAAGCCAGACACGTTAGCAGTTGGAACAGCAAGATGAATCTGATCTTTGGCAGATAAAGGAGGCAGCAGCTTGAACACTCATGAAAAATAGTTAATTTTTATTCCCCCAGGATAATAGGCAATAGCAGCATTTGGCACCCTGAGGAGCTGCTTGTTTGAAGGTGCTGGGCTGAGCCTCCCTTCCCTCAGAGGCGATATTTCAGAGGCCAGATGCAGCCAGGGAATTTGGCAGCTGGCATTTAAATCTTTAACAAACACTGTCAAATGGGATTAGACACCAAACTTTACAGGGTGTAGCGTAAAAACAAACAGAGAAGGATAAAGAGATTCCCAATTCAGTTACAGGTATGCCAATATCAACGGTGCTTGAAATCCTGAGAAACCCTGTCTTTAAGTCAACAGATCTCAAGGGGTCAATCTCAGGGTCTCGCCTGCCAGATCTGGGAGCACAATCGCTCTGAGCGGGTTGCTCCCTCTCTCCAGCCCCAGCTGAACATTCCCTTCCCTCTCTCCTTCCATTTGCCTCCTCCCATCTAGCCCTTGGAAGGCAGAAAAAGTGCGACACTCTTCATCTCCACCTTTTCCCAGAAAAAGTCGGGGGACTCACAGTCTGGGATGTAAAGCTAGTCTGCATTTGTGCCAACAACACTGCGCACCCAAATGTTTCTGGGGCTCTCCAATCACCCTCTAAACACGGCTGGCATCCTAGGCACTGCCCGAGCAGCAGGGAATTACACCAGTGGTACCACTTAAGTCAACCAAAAAGATGAGTCGAACACACTGGAGAACGTTAAGCTACATGCACTCTGGCCTGAACCTTTCTTTTTCACCGATGGTACAGAAAAGGCTGGCATTTCTCAACCCCAGAGTTAAATCTCCTCTCTCATTTGTGCAAGCAGCCTGGCGGTGGGCTGAGCAAAGGCACAGACCCTACAGGACAGACAAGCTCTGTTCCCACCCCACGCTACACAGCACTGTGTGCTCTGGGACTTCTGTGTGGCACCTGGAGAGGAAAACAAGAAAGGTTTTGTTGTTAGGTTGGCAGCCTGAAGGTAGGAAACGAGGCCTGCTCCCTCCTCCCCAGGCCCTTGAGCTTCTGTGTCTATAGGGATAAGATTTCACAGGAGATGGGGTATTGTCTTCAGAGATTTGGTGGATCCTGCATGAAGCAAGGGTCAGGGGCCATGAGACAAGTGTGGAGGAACTGGAATAGAGTCCTCCTCCTACTGAAATGTAGAGACACTCGGCTGCCCTGGGGGGCGGGAGCCACAGCAGGGGTATGGCTCCGGCTTCCACTGGATCAGGCACCTGCTAGATACCTACCAGCTACCACCTCTGCAGCCCAGCAGGGAAAGAACCCGGCCCTGTTGGCACCCTGACCTTGGACTTCCCAGCCTTGAGAACGGAGGTGAGAAGTAAATTTCTGTCATTTCAGCTGTGCTATTTTGTTATGGCATCCAGAAACTCACACAGCCAGCTAAGAGGAAGCCGGAGGAACGTACCAATGTTTCCAGAAAGCGGGGGCGGGGCATGGCTCTCACACCAGGCTCTGGAGGCAGGAGATATAGGCACAGGCTCAGGTGGAACAACATTTAGAAACAGACAAGATCACGTGACCCTCAGACACCAAGCCTAAGTTGAGAAGACAGGTGATAATAATAGGGTGCAATCCTGGAGGGAAAAGAGCTTAGTAAATCCCTGTTACGTAAACTCAGTGTGCAATGATAGAAAGGCAAGATTATAGATGGTGTGACAGGAGGAGGATGGGTGGGGCCAAATAAGAACCCTGGAACGGTTTGGAGGGCTGTTGGGGCACATGGGGCACGGAGGCATTTAGGTTATGCAGGCACTGGGGTGGGGGAGCGGTCAGAGCCCCACCGAGACCTGCTGATGGAACCGGAAGGGCTCTAAGCAGCGGAGTCTCACCATCCCCGCTGAACATGGAGGGCGGGATTTATCCAAGGTCAGGGACACAGCGAGGCTCTGTGCCGCCCCAGTGATGGGGCAGAGAGATAAAACAGGGCGGATTCTGTGTGCGGTGATGAGCGTTTTTGGAACCAGACAACGGAGGCGGCTGCACAACGCCGTGTGAATGTACTGATGCTGCTGAACGATACACCTGAAACGGTGAAAATGGCAAACTGCGCTGTGCATATTTTATCACAGTAAAAAACAGTATTTAAAAAGTTGACAGAAAGGTAAATGAAGCCAGAGAAAGAAGAAAGGGGCAGAGGGGTGATAGGGACGAGTTACAAAGAAAAGTAAGTGTTGGCGTATGGGAAAACATATTCGCAAATGATACCTCGGACAAGGGTTTGATCCCCAAAATATATGAAGAACTCACACAACTGCACTCCAGGAAAACACACAACCCAGTTAAAAAATGGGCAAAGGACCTGAACAGACACTTCTCCAAGGAGGACATAGAGAGGGCCCAGAGACATATGAAAGGATGCTCAGCATCCCTAGCCATCAGAGAGATGCAAATTAAAACCACAATGAGATACCACCTCAGATTGGTCAGAATGGCCATCATAAACAAATCAACAAACAATAAGAGCTGGTGAGGTTGTGGAGAAAAGGGAACTCCAGTGCACTGTTGGTTGAATTGCAGACTGGTACAACCACTATGGAAAACAGTACGGAATTTCCTCAGAAAACTAACAATGGAACTGCTTTTTGACCCAGCAATGCCACTGCTAACATTATACCCTAAGAATCCTGAAACACCAATCCAAAAGAACTTATACACCCCAGTGTTCACAGCAGCGCAATTTACAATAGCCAAGTGCTGGAAACAGCCTAAGTGCCCATCAGTAAATGATCGGATCAAAAAACTATGGTGCATTTGCACAATGGAATACTACACAGCAGAAAGAAAGGAGCTCCTACCCTTCAAGACAGCATGGATGGAACTGGAGAGCATTATGCTAAGTGAAGTAAACCAGGCAGTGAAAGACAAATACCATATGATCTCACCTGTAAGTGGAATATAATCGACAAAACAAACAAGGCAGCAAAATATAACCAGAGACATTGAAATAAAGAACAAACTGACAGTAACCACAGGGACAGAGAGAGAGGGATAATGGGGAAAATAGAGGACGGTCCATTAGGAACACGTATAAAGGACACATGGACAAAGCCAAAGGCGGTAGGTTCAAGGGTGGGAGGCAGGCATGTGAGAGGTGGGGGGTGTGGTCGGATGAAAATGGAGACCACTGTACTTGAACAACAAGAAAAAAAATTTAAATAAGTGTTGGAGGAGAAAAAGAGAAAGAGGGAGAAGTGAGGAGGGAAGGACTTCGAGCTGGGAGGTCCTTCCCCAACACACACCATCCCCCAAGTCCTTTCTGTTCCAGTCTAAACATGCCCATCTAAATATCCTCCAACACTCCAATGACACGGCTTCTGTACACCTCACCCTGGCCTGTCCCGCTCCTCAGGACTCGGCAATCCAGAGCGTGACTGCTCCTCATACAATGGGGAGCCCAGAACTGGGTACAGCCATACACGTGGCATATGCAGAATAGAGTTCACGGCAAATGGTTCTTAACTGGGGGCACTTTTCCCCTCCCCCAGGGAGAGTGGCAGTGTCTGGGGATAGTTTTTGTTTGTCCTGGGGCTGTTACTGGCATCCAGAGGGTTTAGGCCAGGGATGCTGCTAATGCAAAAACGCAAGAAGCCCCACACCCCAAAAACTAATTATTGGTGCAGAATAACCCTGCTCTAGCACAGCTGTTATCTCCCACAATCCGGATATTATGTTTTTATCAAAGTTGCCTAAGACTAACAGCACAGGTTCTTCTGGCTCATACTGAACTCAAGTCAACTAAAAAGCCCAGGCCTTTATCACACAGACTGCTCTCATGATAAACATGCTCCCGTGTGGCTGAGCTCAGGACCACTGGGAAGCACCTTATATGAATCCCCACGAAATTCTACCCTGTCAGTTTCAGTGCCAGGTTCAAGCCTATGAGACACTGAGAAACGCTGATGCTGACGTCCTGGAAGGAGCCGCTCCTCCCACTCCCCACCGCCTCCAGCTTCAGCTCCTGATTGGGGACTGCAGACAGGATCTCGAATGGCTGGGAATGGGAAAAGGAGGGTGCGATTATTTTCTCCAGTTTGCAACATCCCCCTCAGTTCCCTTCCTGCCTGCCTCACTCAAGATGATCGGGGCCTTGGCCTGAGCACCCCAGGTGGGGGCAGCCCTGTAGGTGAGAGCACCACACAAAACACCCCTCCTTCATCCATCATCATCCTTCCTGCGCACCTCACCACTGGACACCACAGCTTCCTCCCTGCCCTGTGGGGAAAGCAGGCAGTAGGATGGCTGGGGTGTCGGGCCAGGCCTGTGCGGCTTGGGCCTGGGGGAGTTGTTTCCCAGCTTCTCTTTGTAGAATGCAAAATATCTGAATTGGGTGAGGCAGCACTAAGAGTATTGTTCTTCTGTGTTTGTCAGCAGAGCTAGGTGAATCCAAACTTTTCACAAAGTCTAAAAAAAAAAATCGAGTCCAATGCCGACTGACATCAAAGCTCTAGGCTATGAGGCGCTGTCAAATACAAATCTGCAAAATGACACATCTATAGAGAAACTTTCAGAAATACGATTCATTGTCATTTTCAAAATTAAATTTTCACATTGCAGTTTGGGGGGCTACGTCTATTACATTATTTTCTTTTCATGTCAGCATAAGGCAGTCAATTATTCTTTCTTGGGAAGGGCTGTTTTTTAATGAGATCATGTCCTTCCTCCTTTGTTGATATTAAAATAGCTGAGTAAAATATTGGTGATATGAATAGATAATAGTTAATATAGTTACATCTTTACTTGGCAAAAATAAAAGTTGAAGGTCCTGCATCAGATCCTATATGTTTTCTGCAAATTCACCAAATTGTGAAACCCAAAATTCCAGGAGCCGATGACTTTAAGGTTGGAAAAGTACACCTATGATGCCTTCAGCCAAGTGGCTGCTGAAAAATGCCAGCCCGGAAAGGATTACGTACAAACTCAGACAGCACAGCCCTGGGGACCACCTTTCAAGTCAACACCAATTCATGAACCAACACTTCCAGGACACATCTGTTCAGCCAACTAGAAACCCACCTAACTATATTATCAACAGGCTCGCACTTAACCATCTTGCCCAGAGACCTTCCTGAGAGGCTGCTAAAGGCCCCAGTGAAATCAGAGCATATTTGTCGTCAAGATACTGGATGAGCTGATGAAGAACCCAGAGGTACTCGAATTACTTTCTTCCTGCTCATGACACACATCACCTTTTTAAAGTAACTACGCCTTGCTTTTCCTTTGGAGAATCACCCCTCACCCCCTTCCCATCTATGTAGTTCAGATGTGGACTCCACCCCCCATGTCCACAGGTAGATATGTGACCCAGGCCTGGCCAACTGTCATCGTCCTTTCTCCTGACCACAGCACTTGGCTCAGTGATGGATGGATGGCCAGCGACAGTCTAATGAGACAGAGTTCCCAAAATTTTTGTTTTACTTATTGACCAAAACAGAGGCATCTTTCAACTAAGATTCTGGAGAGAATATGATACAAGCCCAGGATCCCTTGCTCCCCAGTGAGGACAGCCTACCTAAATATAACCAGCCCCAAACAGAGCTGAGCTGAGGAGACAGAGAGAAAGAGAGATTAAGTCACGATGACATCATTAAGGGACCTTAATCCAGAAGGACCCAAGTCTATTCTAGCTCTAATTTTGGTGACATGTACTATTTAAATCTCTCTCTTTTGCTTAAGCCATTTTGAGTTGGCTATTGATCTACTACAAATAAAAGAGTTTGGTGGTACACAGATTCTTTTAAAATGTGACTTTGACAAGTCCAATCATTTCTTTTATCACACAAACCATTTATTGTGCGTTTTGACATTTCCAGACACTGTGCTAAACTCAGCAATACAACAGAGGATAAACTTGGCTCTGGCCTTTAAAGAGGTAGTGTTTTGAAGAACACAGACAGCTAAGAACACAAATTACAACAACATACATGATCAGGGCGAGAGGCAAGTATAATTAATGTAGGCACACGCAGGCCAAGTGAACTGACTCTGCCTTTCCGGGCCCAAAGAGCTATCAGAGAGAGGTGACTTGTGAGTGACTTCTTGAACCAGATCCAGGAGAATCAACAATTTCTCTTCTAAAGTTCCCATCTATTACATTTAACGAGAAATCTAGAACTGTACCAAGAAGAGATATGAAGATCACTAGGCCATGCTTTCTGGAATCCACAATTTCTCCATTAAAAAATAACGATGATGGTATTTAGCCAGCCTTTCAGCGCCTCCCTCACTCTCCATGATTTCCCTGAGATGGCAGGACAGAGGCCGAGGGATCAAAACGAAGTCGTTCCTCTCTCTCTGGATGAGAGCCCTCCATGCCTCGGGGCTGGAGTTTGTTTAAAGAGCTGTGAGGCTCCCTTTCCATTTTCTAAATAAACTGGGCTTTAACTTTTCTCTTACCCCTGTCTGCTCCACATTGTCCCATATGAAGATCATTTTTCTAGAAGGACAGATTGAACCAAATGAGAGAAAGTATCTCTGTGTCACTCATTAATTGTATACCCTCTATTCCAGACATGGTACCCATTCCTACCTTTTTCTTCTACTTCTCCCAGACTTAACTAATAATAAAGTCTTAAAATCATAATAATTTCTGGTACATCAGACATCTCTCTGAGACTTTCTGTTTAAAGGGCAATAACTTGGCTAAAGAGTAATTTTACAGTCTCACCAGTGACAACTTAATTTAATAGAGAAAATTCTCAAAAAAGAGTTTTTCTTTGCCGTTTGTACAAGAAATTCATAAATTTCCACCCTCCTACAGTTCCCGCTGTTGGAAATGCTGCTCCCAAAGCTAACTAAAACTAGAAATGGCACTAGATTATCCCGATAGATGCAGAAAAAGCACCTGACAAAGACTGAACAACCATTTGTGATGCTAGGGAAAGAACACTCAATGAGTAGATCTAAAAGTTCTCATTATACATTAATTACATCTCAATTTACAAGAGAGAAAGATTAACAGGAAAACTGGATGTTTTTCCTCTTTTCCAAAAGATGTTAATAATTCCTTGCCCACCATGGTCCTTGATATTTACTATAGTATGTGAAACCCACCTTCTCCCTTCCCTGCTCCCAAAACTAACTAAACCAAGAATGGTCACTCAGGACACCCCTGGAATAGCTGAATCACATAACAATCTTGGATTATTTATGGTTATTTAATGTCGGTCTCTCCCATGAGATTATACACTCCATGAGAGTAGGGCCCTTGTTGGTTTGGTTCCCCATTCTAGCTCTATTGCCTATAACAATTCCTGGGGAATAGCAGGCCCTCAGTAAATACATATCAGAAAAAAGATGGATGGATAGATGGATGAGTGGATGAGAAAATTAGAATAGACTCAAGGATTATCTGGTCCAATCTCTCCATGACTCCGTAAAGGAGAGAGACCCAGGGGAATTTAAACATTTGATCAAGGTCTCATAGCCCATGGCAGAGCTCCCGCCCTCCCAGCTGGCGACAGAGACACCCCAGAGGAGATGTGCTCCCTTCTGCTGCTGTATATTGTGTTGTTTACATGTGATGATGCCTGGGCACGTGGCAACTATCTTGCATGCATGAGAAAAGCAAAACCAACATGCTGAGAATGGTGGCACAGAAAGAGGGGGGGCAGTGATTTTTTATTTCACTGAGCTACTGAACTAACCAACCTAGAGCTTCCCTCTTGTAGGACTTCCTGTCATATAAAATAATAAGTCTTCTTATTAATTGAAGGTAGCTGAATGTGAGCTATCTGTTATTTGCAGGCAACATATCCAAAACTTACAGAGGGATGAGGCATTCAAGAAAGTGAAGCAGCAATGTGGCTGGAGTAGAGAGCCAAGTGGGGGGTGAGACCCTGCTGGGCACCTAGGCAGGGACCGTACCACACAGGCCACCAACAACTTACGGCTTTACCTCAAAGACAACAGAAAGTCGTTGAAGGAGCACTGAGTTTTGTAGCTCCACTGTGGATGGGCAGGAGGAAGAAAACTTTGGCCGTGGAATGCAGGTTTTGCATCTGGGCTGACATGTTATAGCCTTGACTCCTGGTACAAACTCATCCTTCTTTTGCTATGACAAGGGTAAGAAGAACAGTTGGTGCTTAGCAATCTAACCAATGAGGAGTCACCAAAAGTATAAACTCTACCACCTCAGACCAACATTCCCTTCATGTAGTGACGCCAACAGACAGGACAGGTAAGGGCATGTAGGTACTGGACGTGCAGGTTCTAACTACACGAGGAGGGAAGAACCACACGCAGCTACCAGGGTCAAGAAGGGTTGAAGCTCACAAGCTTGGGTTTTCCTCTAATATCCAGGTCATTTTTATCTCTAGATGATCATAGGATCTCAGGCACTGTCCTCTCCCAGGACACCTTCCTAAATCCATCTCAATTCCTTCTCTCTTTCAGATGAAAGGATGCCAAACTTCTCTTTATCATGCCTAAACTTCCCAGTATCTTGCTGACCAGCATATGTTCTTGTTGGATCAATGTTTATATGCTTACTTCAAAAGATTCAACACATTCTACTTCTACTAATAAAACATAGTGTACAAAATATTTTCAAGCATGCATGACCACATGATTGTAGCTTTTCATACATAGAACTTCAAAGCAAATACATTTCTCACATAGACTACTAAATATTTTCTCACTGTTTTCATACATTCAACTGCCCTCCCGGTAAGCACTGCCCATCATTCTGAGACAATATTCCATTGTTCCACCAAATTATTATCATCTATGTTTTATAGAAGGATGTTTTGTAGAAAGAAGTCAGGCGTGTAATTGTGAACAGGACACATCTCCAAGCCAAAGCTAACTCAAGAGTCCTGCCTGGAGGTGAACCCTTCAGAGGGCAAAAGAAGGAGCAGCTTGAACCGAGATGTGAGCATGATGCTGACCTCAGTCACCGGCACGGGCCCGAGTCCCTTCAAGGTCCTTTCCAGCCCCCAGAGTAAACGGTGCACAACCAGGGATAAGCCACCCTGGATTTCACATCCTGGATTTCCACTTTCCAAAACTACCACTGAGAAATAAGTAGTACAAAAATTAGTGAAAGGATCAAGAAAATGAATCTAAAAATGATCTAGAATATATCATATAAAAAATTCCCCTTCAGTATCCCTTATGTGAAAGTCCCACCTGGCAAACAACAGAATCAGAAAAAGGCAGTGCTCAGTACCACATGAATAGTAATCAGCACGACTCGGTGAGTGTCTGCTACATGTCACAGGCTGAGATTCCCCACTACACACTTAAAAGGGGGAGGGCATTAATATCCCCACTTCACGGATGAGAAGTTTGGGGTCAGAACAGGTAAGTTACTTGCCCCAGACCACTGACCTAGTAAGTGAAGAGCAGGATTGAACCCAGATCTGGCTGACACCAAGTCATATCTTTTCACTAGTCCACATCACCTTAAAAATCTTGAAAGGCTTGGAGAGCTTTGTCTAATGATTCCTGAAATACTTGTCTACGGATCACTGTAAGGCAGCGGTCCTACCCTTTTGGGCACCAGGGACCGGTTTCGTGGGAGACAATTTTTCCATGGACCGGGATGGGCAGGGAGGGTTTCAGGATGATTCAAGCACATTACATTCAAGCTCACCTCCTGCTGGGCAGCCCAGTTCCTAACAGGCCCAGACTGGTACCGGTCCTTGGCCAGGAGGTTGGGGACCCCTGCTGTAAGGAGTAAGGTGAAAGGTTCGAGAGACCCTGTGCTTTTTCCTCTGCCAAGTGACACTGCCTAAAGGGTCCCTCTCGCTGTGGCCACAGTCCCCATGGCCAGACCAGTGTTCCCTAACTCAGGAGACGTGGATTCCAGTGGAACTCTGCCACAGACTGGGCCCTCCTGTCTCAGTTTCCTCGCCTGTTAAATAGGACAGTACCCACCCTTCCCAGCCTGGTGGGCTCACTATGAGTGACATACTTAAAGTACACAGGCTTCAGAAAGGTAAGAAACTCTCCTTCCTCGTGAAGACATTTGCACTCTGCATGGAGAGCAGAAGAAACCCTGAGATGAGAGATAGATGAAAGGAGCACAAGTCTGTACCTCAGCCACCACTACCCGTGTGTTAGGGGCAGCACGTTCCCTACGCTGAGCCTCAGCGTCCTCATCCAGACCACGATGTCATTGCACCAGGTCAGTAATCTTTCAAACATGGCCCCCTGCCAAGGGGCAGACCACATGCACCCTCTTGATGGGTCTCAAACTGAAAAATAAAGGTCCTTTGATTAATTTCATGAGTAGATGGCCTCCCATTCCAAAGAGTTATTTTTATAGACAGCGAAGAGTTGCTCACTACTAACCTACTAAGTAGGTCATTGTAATTTGTGACCAGTCAACTAACGTTTCTAGTTTACTAAGGACTCAAATACTTGGCAACTGTCAAAGTTCCTCCTGTGTATGAACATGTGCAGATGGGTCAAAGGCCCATCATTTTTAAGAAGAATACACTGGTATCCACGTATTAGTGCTATCTTCAGTATATCATGTCTCTCAATTGCTACTATGACTGCATATAAATTAATGTTAACTAAGCTCCACAATGGTCAATTTAGATTATAGTGGGTCATCTGATTAACCCCACCATGCGAGGGGATACATATTTGAATCTACAATGTTGAGACTAATAAGATTCTTTTTTAAAAGATTTTATTTATTTTTAGAGAGAGGAGAAGGGAGGGGAAAAGGGAGGGAAGGGAGAAACATCAATGTGTAGTTACCTCTCACACGCCCACTACTGGGGACCTGGCCCACAACCCAGGCATGTGCCCTGACTGGGAATCAAACTGGCCAACAATTTGGTTTGCAGGCCAGCACTCAATCTACTGAGCCACACCAGCCAGGGCTGAGACTAATCATTTCAACAGTTAGGCTTGAAGCCAAGTAAGAATCGGATGGCTGATCAAACAAATATTTATTGAGCATTTACTGTATGACAAGCTCTGTTCCAGGCACTGGAATACTTCTATGGAAAAAACAAGATCCTATCCTCGAAAACTACACATTCTGCCAAAGGATTACACAGACAATAAACACAGGAACCAAACAAGTAAATGAGGTGATGTCAGGTATCAATAAAGTGAGATGGAAAAGATAAAACAGGATAATGTGGTACAGGGTGAATGAGAAGGTTGCTTTAGCCAAGACCAAGGGACCTCAAAGGCCTCTAACGAGGTAACTTGTAAGTTAATAAGTGAGTAAGAAGCAGACTCCGGAAGACCTAGATGAACTGCATTCCAGCAAGAGGGAGCAGCAAATAAAAAGGCTCAGAAGTAGGAACAACCGTGAAGTGTATCAAGGTGTGGACTGTCATTCGGCAAATGTGTTCCTGTCCTCCATTCACTGTGGGCAGAATGTGCCACCCTGCCCATTTATGTTGAGATTGGCCACATGATTCACTTTGGCCAATGGAGTGTAAGCAGGTGTGATATGAGCACTAAGCCTGGACTCTTAGGCTTCTGCTGTGCCATGAGAAGAGCATCCTGAGCAGTTGCTGGCCCTTCCTGCTGGGCTCTCCAATGATCACACATGGAGCAGCCTAGAGCTCAGACATAGTGATGAAGAGCCAAGCCTAACTATATTTTCAGCTTGAAGCAGAATCTCCCAGCCAAGCTCAGACAAGATCAGCTGATTCCGTCTATTTTTATCCCTGTGAAAGTGAGAATAAATGCCTATAATTTTATCCTCCCCAGTTCTGGGGTAGTTTATTCCACAACAGTAGCTAGCTGATCTAGCATGGTCAAGCAGAGAGAAGACTGGTCTGTTTATAGTGAGCAAGGAAGATGGGGCCTGAAACGGATGCAATAAGAAGGAGGCAGAAAAGGTAGAGCTTTACAAGAAAGGTGTTTAGTTTGGATTTTAAGTGTATCTGTAAGTCATTGAGAAGTTTTAAGCGTAACAGTAATAACCAGCAACTGCTGGATGTAGGATGCAGTGGGTGCAAAAGTGGAGGACAGGACGCCAGTTAGGCGGCTCTTTTGATATCCTAAGAAAGAAACAATGGTAGCCTGGAGTAGGATGTGGCTATGAAAGTGGTAAGAAATGATCTAATCCAAGATATATGCTAGAGGTAGAAGAGATGGTATTAATTAATGGACTGCTTTAGGGATGTAAAGATAAGAGTGTTCAAAGATGACCCCTAAGTTTGGGGTCTGAGAAACCCAGTAGGTGATGGAGTTACTTACTGACATGGAGCAGTCTCAGGGTAAAAAGGCGTATCAACGAATGTGTTCTCCCATTCGGTTGATTGTCTTTTTATTTTGTTGGGGGTTTCCTTTGCTGTGCAAAAAACATTTTAGCTTGATGTAGTCCCATTTGTTTATTTTTTTTTTCTCTTGTTTTCCTTGCTTGGGGAGATATATCCAATAAAACACTGTTACAAGCAATGTCTGAGGTTTTACTGCCTATGTTTTCTTCTAGCATTTTTATGGTTTCAGGTCTCATATTTAAGTCATTAATTCATTTTTAATTTATTCTGGTGTGTGGAGTAACAAGGTGGTCTAGTTCCATGTTTCTGCACATATCTGTCCAATTTTCCCAACACCATTTATTGAATAAACTCTCTTTAGCCCACAGTACATGCTTGCTTCCTCTGTCAAATATTAATTGGCTATGTAAGTGAGTGTTTATTTCTGGGCTCTCTAATCTGTTCCATTGATCTATGTGTCTGTTTTTAATGCAAGTACCAGGCTGTTTTGATAAATATGGCCTCATAGCATTGTTTCGTATTAAGTAGCATGATTCCTCCAACTTTATTCTTCTTTCTCAGGATCGCTGTTGCTATGTTGGGCCTTCGGTGGTTCCACATAATTTTTTAAAATATTTGTTCTAGTTCTGTGAATACATCATTGGAATCTTGATAGGAATTGCACTGAATCTATAGATTGCTTTGGGTAGCATGGACATTTTAATGATGTTAATTCTTCCTATCCATGAACACAGTATGTACTTCCACTTACTTGTATCTTCTTCAGTTTCTTTCTTCAGTGTCTGATACATTTCCAAATACAGGTCTTTTTCATCCTTGACTACATTTATTCTGAGGAATTGTATTCTTTTTGAAGCTGTTGTGAATGGGATTATTTTCTTAACTTCTCTGTCAGTTCATTATTGGCATATGAAAATGCAACTGATTTCTGGATATTAATTTTGTATGCTGCTACTTTCCTGAGTTCACTTATCAGTTCTAGTAGTTTCTCAGTAGAATCTTTGGGGTTCTCTGTGTATAATATCATGTCATCTACAAATAGTTTTACTTCTTCCTTTCTGGTTTGGATGCATTTTATTTCTTCTTCCTGTCTGATTGCTACAGCTAGGACTTCCAGTACTCTGTTGAATGAGAGGTGAAAGCGGACATCCTTGTCTTGTTCTTGGTCTTAGGGGGAATGCTTGTAGTTTTTGCCCATTCATTATAATGCTGGCAGTAGGTTTGTCATGAATGGCCTATATTATGTTTAGGTATATTCCTTCTATTCCTACTTTGCTGAGAGTTTTTATCATAAATGGGTGCTAGATTTTATCAAATGTTTTTTCTGCATCTGTTGATATGATCATGTGGGTTTTATCCTTCCTTTTGTTTACACGGTGAATTAATTTATTTATTGATTTGTGAATGTTGTACCAACCTTGCATTCCCAGAATAGATCCCACTTCATCATGATGTGTGATCTTTTTGACATACTGCTGTACTTGGTTTGCTAATATTTTGTTGAGGATTTTAGCATCTATGTTCATCAGGGACACTGGCCTATAATTTGCTTTGCTTGTAGTGTCTTTACCTGGTTTTGTAATTAGGATAATGCTGGCCTCATACAAAGAGCTTGCGAGCTTTCCCTCCTTTGAGAAGGAAAGGTATTAGTTCTCAGAATATTTGGTAAGATTCACCTGGGAAGCCATCAGCTTCAGGGCTTTTGTTTGTTGGTAATTAATATCCAAAATTTATAAAGAACTTACAAAATTCAGTGTCAAAAATACATTCAGTGCCTAAATGCATTTCCTCAATTTAAAAATGAGGAAAGGAACTGAATAGACACTTCCCAAAGAGGACATACAGATGGCCAATAGACATATGAAAAGATACATCAGAGAAATGCAAATTCAAACCACAATGAGATATCACCTCACAGCTGTCAGAATGGCCATCATTATTAAATCAACAAACAAGTGCCAGTAAGAATGTGCAGAAAGGGGAAACCTTTTACACTGTTGGTGGAAATGCAGGCTGGTAGAGCCACTGTGGAAAACAGTATGGAGATACCTCAAGAAATTAAAAATGAATCTGCCTTTTGACCCAGTGATCCCACTTCTGGAAATATATCCAAAGAAACCCAAAACATTAATGCAAAAGAACACAAGTACCCCTGTGACCACTGCAGCATTATTTACAATGGCCAAGATACAGGAGCATCCTAGGTGTCCATCCATAGATGAGCGGATAAAACAACTATGGGATATTCCGAAAATGGAATACTACTCAGCCATAAAAAAGAAGAAAATTTTATGCTTTGCAACAGTATGGATGGACCTGGAGAACATTATGCCAAGTGAAATAAGCCAGTCAGAGAAAGACAGATACCATATGATTTCACTCATATATGGAATCTAATGAACAAACTAAACTAACAAACAAAACAGAGACAGACTCATAGATGGACAGCAGGATGACAGCTATTGGAGGGGAGGGATTAGGGAGTGGAGGTGTCGAGGAAAAAGGACTTACGGACAACAATATGGTGATTGCAGGGGAAAGGGGTGTATAAGTGGACTAAATGGTAATGGGGAAAAATACATTTAAAATTTTTTAAATAAAATAAAAAGATATACAAGAACTGAGAATGGGTAGCTTAGGAATCTTTCATCTGAGAAGCTAACCAGGCACTTAGATACTCAATTATGCCTTTCAGGAAAATGGTGCAGGCTAGAAATACACACTTGAGTGCTGTCAGCGGACAGACAGTATTTGAAGCCACGAGACCAGAGGAGAGCACCTAAAGAGGTGGGGAACGTGGACACCCTGAGACGGAATCCAGTCCAACCTCTGGAGCTGTGGCAGTTGAAGACAAGTCAGCGAAGGACATGGAAATATGGACCCATGGGCAAGATAGACAGCAGGCCAGGGAGGCAGCAGGAAACCTAGAGGAGATTCCTGGCTCACTTTGGATTTACATGCGGCTCTGAGTGGTTGCTAGGGAAGTCATACATCTAATGACAAAAGAAAGGCCAAGAAAAACTTTAAACAGTCATATCTCACGGTTATGATACCTCACTTCTACAAAGCCAGGATAAGTTTGGCAGGTGAGCCGTGGGTCTTGGGCCTTGGGCCTTGAGGAAGTGGACTTCAATCAGAAAAGTTTCGGAGTCACTGGATGGTCCCCACAAGCCCTCCGAGCTCCGTAGGGTCTTTGACCAGAGGTGGTGGGGAAACTACATTAGCTCAGAGTGGATCTCCTGCTGTGTCTTTCTATGGGAGAGGTACACACAGAACCAGAAAGAACAGAACACAGAGGAAGAATTGTTCCCCCCACACCTCTTCTATCTCCAAACAGGAGCACTACAGAGAGTGGAGCTTCTGGTACACCACAGGGAGAGGTAAAAGCAAGGCCCGCGGAGGCCAGGGTCCTTCAGTCTAGGGGAGAGGGGTTTGCTCCTGACTGGAAGGATTTCCAGTCACGGGTTCCCCTTCATAACCTCTCTGAACTCCCTGTCTTGCCTGTAGCCATTAAGGTAAAACATGGCCCAGAACCTCCTCCAGCTTGGGAGAATGTGTCCTCTAAAGCTCTTCACCCCCAAGAGAACTAAATAAGGAACGTAATGATGCCTAGGTAGAAACAACAGTCTCGTCTTGGAAAAAGAAGCTCTTCCTGCTACAAAATCCACTTCACTAGAGGAACACACCAGAGTTTGGGGCTGAAGCCCCAGCGAATAACGAAAATACTCCTTTGCTAGCTTTGTCCTCCAGGCTTTTGCTCCTCATAGCGTGGCCCACAGACCAGCAGAATCAGCACCTGCTGGGAACTTGTTAGAAATGCAGAGTCTCAAGTCCCACCCCAGCCTACTGAATTAGAATCTACGTGTAAGCAAGACCACCAGATGTTTCATATGCACATTCAACTTTGAAAAGCTTGGCTCCAGCATATATGTTCCTTGGGACTTTGCAGAAGGGGTGACTGGTGGTGGACCAGAAAATTACATATCTGGCTGCCTCGCCAAATACCCCATCCAATTTCCATGAGCACAAGGCACCAGAATTCCAGGAGTTGCATAAAGTTGATATAAATCTTGGATATATGACTGAATTAACCTTGGAGGGTTTACATGGCTTGTCTGTGTTCTCTCTGAATTACCTACTACCCCCAGGAGACACTGTCTAAGGAAGCCCCAATCCCTAGAAAGTTCGTAGGGATATTAACAGAGATGAAAGAAAGCATCTGATAATCTCAGTGGCTTAACAAGGAAAGATTCTAAGATGCCCCTGCCCCTTTTTACCTAATCAGGGATATCATATGTCCCTTGTTACTCTGCCCATGGACTTCAGAGTCCTAGGGTCCATTCGATCAATGGGAAGGTGACATGATCTGTGAAAATCAGATAGGAATGGAAGGCCTTCTGCCAGGTGACGCAATGTGACACAAGGTTGTGCTGAGACGGAAGAAAAGCCTGCTGGTGTTGGCACGAGCCCGGATGCCAGAAGCGAAGGGGAAGAGGTCTGCATCTGGAACGCTGACTCTGAGAACCGGAAGTGCTTCCAGACGGAAGGGAAAGCCCCATCAGGGGCAGGACGACTTCGGGATCAGTGCGTGCACAGGAAGCTGCTGTTCGAACTTTGCCACGAGAACATCAAAAATCCAGGAAGGACCAGAATAGCTTAAGAAACAGTCTTGGCTGAGAAAAAAAGAAAGAAAAAAGGGGGGTAGGGGAGGACTCAATAACAGTAAACAATATTAGGCCTAAAAGTGGCAGAGAAGGAACCAACGAAGGCTAAAGCTGTTTCAAAAAAAAAAAAAAAAAGTTAAGCCCTGGCTGGTAGAGCTCAGTGGATTGAGCGCGGGCCTGCGAATCAGAGGATCGAGGTTCGATTCCCAGTCAGGGCACATGCCTGGGTTGCAGGCCAGCTCCCAGCAGGGGACACACAAGAGGCAACCATACATTGATATTTCTCTCCCTCTTCCTCTCTCTACTCTTCCCCTCTAAAGATAAATAAATAAATAAAAAAATCTTTAAAAAAAAAAAAAAGTTAAACCTTCAGAAAGGTGGGAAGGAAACACCAGAGTGTATCGAAAGGAAAATATTAGAAAAAGGAGAGTCAGGTTCCTTTTCTGCAGTCAAAGAGGTGCTAGACAAGGAAAATTCCTGACGTCACTGAAGCCTGCGGAAATCAAAAGCTGAGGATAGAGCCCTGACCGGTGTGGCTCAGTGGGTTGGGCGTCACCCTGCAAAGCGAAAGGTCACTGACTCGATTTCTGGTCGGGACACATGCCTGGGTCGGGGGCCAGGTCCCCCAATGGGGGCAAGCAAGAGGCAACTAATCAATGTTTCTCTCCCTCTCTTTCTCCCTCCCTTCCCCCTTCTCTAAAAATAAATAAAATCTTTTTTAAAATGTTGAAGAAAAATAGCATTGATTCATGCTGTTAGGGGGCTTGTCCATGAGGGACTAAGGAAGGAAGAAGTCCTAAATCTCAAGAGTTCCTGGGCCAGGGGCAGCTACGGAGGCTGCTGTGCCCTCCCTGGCATCGCAAGGCTAAGAAATCTTCAGGATTCTTCAGGTCTGGAAAACAACTCGGAGAAGAGGGGAAAGAGCCTGGACCCAGGGAAATGCAGAGCTGCTGACAGAGCCACCTGTTGTGAGGATGGGGTTGCTGCTCCCCGGGGTGGCAGGGCCTGCTCCGCCTGTCTCCCTCCAGGAACGCCCGCCCTCCATGTCTGCAGAGGAGCGGCAGGCAGCAAAGCCCAGAGTAGGAGGGACAGTGTGGACGGGAAGCCACACTGCCAGGACCAGCTCTGCCACTTCCATGTCCAGTGACCTTGGATCCATGAGGATCATCATCGTGGGCATCTCGTAGGGTGGTTGCGGGGGCTGAGTGGACCAGAAAGCTGTCTGAAACACAGTTAGAACTCAGCAAGCGTGGGCTCTGCTTCCCTCACAACAGAAGGTCCATGAGGACAGGGTGACCATGTGACTGCTGTGGCTTGGGCACCTCGACCACTGTGCGGCGGATGGGAGCTGCTCGGTAAATCCTGGCTGGGTGAATGAATTGCTCCCTCTCTGACTGCGCCTCCTAGTGTAAGGGTCGTGTATTGGGGTGACTGTTTCTTTGCCCTGTGGTCTACATCTGGATGAGTCCTTTCAAACCGGCCCCTCCAATCTAGACCACTAGAGTCTTCTCAGGCATTCCACATCGTTCTTTCTCATCCCACCCCCACTGTCCAGGGGACCCTGCAGACAGGGAGGGGAGAGCACTTTTTCTCTCTGTGCCCAGGGAATGGATGGGGGCGGTGAGGTAGGGGAGGAGGGATGTCTATTAACACAACTGGCAATTACCCAGCTGAATCCCAACCAAATCCCACTGCACATCCGCTGAGCAAGGGGCCCCTGTCACTTTCCCTTCCCAAGGTTTCTGAGAAAGCACTGTCAGGAGAGTGACAGAAATGCAAAGGGGCTTTTCCCAGGCTGCAGCTCCCAGACTTTGTACCTCGAGAGAAAATGTAAATACAGTCAGACAAGTGGCTGGCTTATTGTCTGCCGCGAATGGCAAAGAGCTGCACGGCACAGCGGGAGGCCGAGAGGCAGTGTTCATTTATGGCGAGGAGCATTCGGCTCCCAGGAAGCAGCCTGACCACGTGGTGTGCGTCCTGCCCTTCCCCAAACACAGCATGGAGGCCGGAGAGGCACTGACCAGGCATGACTCACTCTTACCCAAGGGCTCTCCCCCGCAGGCCTCACCGCCCGGTCAGCAGGCCCTGGAAGGCGCCGGCATCTTCTCTGTGCCTCTGCTGACCCCAGGGCCCCCGTCACGGCCTCTTCCCAGGCAGCGAGGCCTGCAGGGCTCTCCACGACAGTGACTGCTGAGCTGCCCAAGACAATGGCCAACACGGCGTGACGACTGGGCACCTGAACTGTGGCCACTGCAACTGAGGAGCTGAATTTTTCATCTCATTTACTTTTCATTAATTTAAATTTAAATACCAGCAATGGCTTATGGCTACTGTACTGAACAGGACATCTCTAAGGTGATAAAGGAGCCCCTCTGGAACCTCTGCCCCCAGCTCTGGCACCTGAATGAGTTGCTGTTTCAATAGAAACCACACTTTCAAGGAATACGTTCATTTAAGTGAAGTCTGGCTCCACTTCCTGGGGTTAAAGACCAAGTGCACTGCCAGCTCCGAGGGGTAAATAAATAAGCCCCACTCCTCACATCCCCACAGCTCTTATGAGTTCACAAAGTTCTCCCCCAGACATTACCTCACTGGCAATTCATAATACCCCAAGAATAAGAGGGATGTGGTCCAAGGTCAGGAAGTTAGTCACAGCCAAGCTGGCACTTGAATCCAAGTCTAAAGCTCAGGCTCTTATTCCGTTTTACCAGAGAAGAACAGGGGGTGGAGGGCGAGGGGCGGGAAGAAACAGCCTCTTTGAAATGAGCAAGTTTTCTTAAACAGCCGAGTGACCCCAATTTTGATTCCACAGAAGCCCGGACCGTTCTCTCCCAGGACCCTGTGTCTGCTAAGCTGAAGCCCTTCTGCTTAAAACCAGCGGTGACTGACCATCGCATGCGCTCTCCAGAGCCCAGCAAACCCAGCACCCTGACAGCCCCTCAGTGCCTCTCCCTGTCATTGGCTCGATCTGCCAGCACTGAGCCCCTCGGCGTGCCAGCTCACTGCCAGGACGTCACCTGTCTTCTTCCCAACCTGACCAGAGGCCCCCACCCCACCAGGCGTGCAGCAGCATCCTCCGCTGGGATGCTTTCCTGGAAACATACACACGTGCACGCAGGCCTCCAGCCCGCAGCAGAAATATCTGCAACCCTGTTACAATTCTCTGTATTGTCTTTTCTCACACCACCTATACTTTGTATAAATACCTCTCTATGCTACTCAACTGAATGCCTTTCATTACTTCATGTATTTAACAAATACTATCCCAACTGCTAGGACACTGCAGCTGAACACCACAAAGAATCAAAACTCATGGAGCTTATACTTAGCATAGCAGATCAACTTTAAAACAAATTCACATATGGCTCTAAACTATAATTCTTGCCGGTTCCGACTCACAGTACTGCATGGTGCCCAGGTAATAGTAGTTCTCAGTACATAATGGACGTTTCTCCCCCACTTTGAATTTTTACACTTGGACTATTTATTATAGATTCTTACAAAGTATTCCATGGAAATAATGCTAATACTAATTTTAATTATGACTGACACTTATTGAACAGTATATGCCAATCGCTTGCTAATCTCCCTGCAGAAATAATATTCCTTAATCTTTACAACAGTCCCCTGAACTGGATATTACCATCTCCCCATTTGAGAGATGGGAAAACTGAGATCTTTGACTGGGAAGTTAAAGAATATGCTCAGGGTCATAGGTCATAATCCTTTTGAGAATTATCACATATTTATGGATTTCCAATAAAAACGTATTTCAATTGATTGTAATAACTGTTGGTTTTTATAAGTAAATTGGCTCACCCTGGCCAATGGGAGCCCTTTCAGTTCGCTCCTCGGCCATATTTTGCCCAAACCCAGATGTATCTGAAAGCAGATCCCCAGGGCCATCTTGATGCTCCCGTCCCCAAAGTTTATAATTAGCTATGTCTACAGAGTTCCCCTCCATGGAGAATAATGTTAGAGCCAAAGTAGCAAGCTAGAGAGCTGGACTCAAACCAGGCCATCAGACTCAAGAGCCTGAGTGTGCTCTGAGTAAGGGGAAATAATGAAAATAACGGTAAAAATATAAAAGATGGATGGTAAGAGAGAAGGCTATGTAGAAATTGGGGGATGGAGATAAGGAGGGAAGGCAGAAAAGTTCCCAAAATTATTAACTTTTGCTTTGTGCATTTTAGGATCGTTTCCTTTGTAGCAGTGAAAATGAAGTCACTTACAACTTTAAAAATAAATACAGAATGCTCTGTAAGGTAAGTAAATTAATGTTCCATTTTAACAAGGGTCAGTGCAGTGCAGGCCTGAGACGCCCATGGACTGAGCAACCTGCTGTCCTATCTGGAGAGGGGAAAAGTCAAGATGGTTCTAGAACTTCAAGATTGAAGACCATCCCAAACCACGGTGAGGGGGTTCAGGTTCAACCCTGGGCTGACTGTCCAACTTTTTCCTGACTGGGGACAGCTTGATATCTATGTCTGTGCCACACCTGTGTGCTGACAGGTGGCCCTCCTCAGCCAGTGGGTTCCTAGGTTCCGCGCGAGATCAGTGAGCCCTGTGAAGGGAGCTCTGACCCCCGACCCTGCCCGCTCAGCTGCGGTCACAGAAAGCATGCGAGGAGGCTCGCTCTATCCCATTGCATCACTCCATTTTCTTCTCTCCTGTCACACCTTCTGCTCTCACCTCAAACCTCCGCCACCTCTGCTTGCCCTCAGTGGATGACCTCACGTCTTATTTCACTGAAAAAAATGAAGTGAAAGTGACCTCATCTTTGGAAAGGGCTCCCAACCCCGTGACCCTGTATTCACTGTCCTCCATGTCCACTGTTCCCTGTACTCACTGGCCTCTGCCTTCCCTCCTGGGGCCCAGGATCCGCTCGCCCTGCTCCCAAGATCAGTGTCCCCACTCAGGTATGAGATCCAGCCCCTCCCACCTAACCAAGGACCTCCCTCCTTCTCTTAGCCCCCTGTCCACTGCCTCATTCTTAAGTGTCTCTCATACACTACTCCCACCCACTTTCAAATGTGTTATAATAGTTCCTACTTACCCTCACCCGAAAACATTTTTTTCATTGCTTTTAGAGAGAGAGGAAAGGAGAGAAACATCGATGTCAGAAAGAAGCATCAATCGACGGCTCTCGCATGCACCCGGGAAAGGATCGTACACACCGGACTGGGGACTGAACCCACAACCTAGGCATGTGTCCCGACTAGGACTCGAACCCACAACCCTTAGGTTACGAGACCACCCTCTAAAAAACTGAGCCATACTGGCCAGGACATAATATTTCTTATCTTAAAACAACAAAGCCCTGGTCATCCCGTAGATTAGAGGCTGTGAGTTCGATGAACAGTCAGGGCAAATACCCAGGTTGCAGGTTTGATCCCTGGTTGGGCGGATATGAGAAGGCAACCAATCAATGTTTCTCTCTCACATCGACGTTTCTCTCTCCTTAAGTCACCTCCTCCTTCTGCCAGAGACACAGGAAAAGAATTCGGATAATAATAGCTGGTGAGAAAAAGATACAAAAAGGCAGTGCAAAAGCATAAACAATCCCAGCAGGAAATCAGGCTAAGTCCTAGAAAGGGCAGACTCAGTATCAAATGCTTCTCTACCGAAAAGTTTTGGAGAGCACACCTGTGATCTTGCATCAGGGGAGCTCCTTAGTCAAAGAGAGTCTGCTAAGACAGCTGGGAACAAAACCCATGAGTGTGCACTCACACGTGCGCCCTTACCACATACGTCTGCACACACCTACCCCATCACGAACGGCACTCACAGCCACCGTGGACCCAACGCTCAGCAGTGCCAGGCATGGCTTCAGCACTTTTTATGCACGGTTTCTATTGCAATCCTTACAGTAACTCTGTGAGGTGGTTACTGTTATTCTGATTGGATGGAGAAGAAAACTGACATGCAGAGTGGTGAATTAACTAACCCACCCAGCAGGTAAATGGCGAGTCTGGAATTCACACCCAGGTCTTAATGAGCACACAACACACAGCCCTATACCTAGGCACACCCCGACCCCGTGCCCACATTCGTACACCCAAAACCATAGACGTGCACCCCACACAGACCTCGCACACGCCACTCTGCACCCCTTGTGCGTGTACTCCTGGTGGTCCTACTAACCTCACCCGGCTGCCACTCTCCAGTGTCTGAAGCTTATTTTGGCCACAAGTTCAGAGGCGCCAGCCCTCTCCTCCTCTTTCACTCAGCCATGGCCACCAGCCCAGTAAACCCAACAGAATGAGCTTCCATCGAGTTTCAATCTGTGCAGCTGGATCTCAACAGGTCATCTCCAAAGTGCTGTACGCCATGAAACCCTCGCAGCTTGTCACCGTGTGAAGGGGCCCACAAAGCACCTGGACCCCCCGTGTCTCAGGGATGTACAGACCTCCTCAGGTGAACAGCCAAGTTAAGGGTTGTGGGTGAGTACTGCCCTGCGGGGCAGTAGCTGAGGATACCAGAGAACCCAGGCTGGGACACACCAGTTAACTCACCACTGGCCTTCAGACATCAGGGAGCTAATAGTGTACTTAGAACCACAGAGAAGAACTGTGACCAAAGGAAACCTTCGAAGATCTAGATGTTCTTCCCCTGGTTTCAGACGAAACTATCCCAGGCAGATCCAACTCTGGCTGCTTAGGGGATTTAACACCTCCTCTCAGTCACCCACTCTAAACTCGGGAAGTTCCTCCTTGGGTGTAAACCGCACACCTCATGAGGTCACATGCTGGCTGCTGCCTGTGTGGACACCGGGCAACTGCCCACCCTCACCCTCATCGTGCGTGTTCAGGAACCCGACAGGAAGCATGCCGCCCTCAGTCCACTGCTCCCCACGCCGAGGGATCCCAGGCTTGGGCCCTGAAGTGCTGACGGTCTGTTCACAGCAGCTTCCCCACAGCAGTGCTGGACACGAATCAGCGCTGCCGTAATGCACCACCCGCCGCTTCTCGGTTTCCCGTCCTAACGCCATGAGAGCACGGGGTAGCAACGTGGGTCAGCACAGGGTTTGAGGTCAGAGAGGTCTGGGTTCAAATACCGATTCTGCCACTTAATGTCTCTGGGTCTTAGCTTTCTAATCTGAAAAATACGGCTGCGATGAGGATGAAATGCAATAGGGTGCTTAAATTTGTGAGGGACTGCGTACGTTTGTGAGGGACTGCGTACGTTTGTGAGACTATGATCAATCAACAGAGCCTTCTGCCAGAAATATGCATGTACCCATGATCTGCGTGCCATTTCAGGGGATCCACAGACTCCTCAATAAAGCTTATCCACGGACTCCACGTTGAGATGCTGACATGTAACAGGTGCCTCCTACTCAAGCTCGGCAACTATTAATGATACAGTGTTTTTAATAATCTTTTACATGTTTGCTTATCTTCCAACTACGCTTTCATTTGCTAGAGGACAGGAAGCATAGCATGGATCTGCCTGTAATTCACAGTTCCTGCCCGGTGCCTTGCGGTTACAGAGCCACTGGGCCCCTGGATGGTTTGGTTCCATGGGGAGGCTATGTCTAAGGGCCCATGTGAGCCAGAGACAGCCAGCATCCTCCCTGGAAACCCCTCTTCTCTCTACATTTCAGAGCTGCTGCCAAGACACTGGAGCACAAGCCAGAGATGAAACAGCTGCTTTCCTTCTCCCTGGGCCTGGACAACCTTAGTCATTCCATCTATCAAGCATCCGGAGCGCATCCAATTTCCTCCCTGTTGGCTCAGCTCCACAGACAGCTTGCCTTCCCAATCACAACATCAGAAGAGGCAACCCACAGTTCTTCTCCTCTCCCGGTACCCCATGCTTTGGTGAGAACTGTCCATCACAGCACCAGACATAAGGGAGGCTCTCAGTAAATACCAAGCACAGAGATGATGGGTAGGTGGGTGGATGGACGAATGAATGGATGGGGGCGTGGGTGGGTGAATGGATGGGTGGGTGGGTGGGTGGATGGGTGGGTGGATGAATAGATGGGTGGGTGGATGGGTAGATGGACAGATGGATGGACAGATGGGAGGTTGGATGGACAGATGGATGGGAGGGAGGGTAGGTGGGTAGATGGATAGACAGACAGATGAGAGGCTGGGTGGGTGGATGGATGGATGGACAGACAGATGGCAGGGTGGGTAGATGGATGGATGGTGGATGGATGAACATGAGCTGAAACTGAACTGGAGATCTGAAGATCAAGATACCTCAGAACTAACTCTTCATAAAATATGAATTCTAATTCTTATTCTGCAACAAACAAGCTGTATAATCCTAAATAATCATTCTTCACACTGGGCATCAGCTTCCTCACCTTTAAAACTCACCTTTAAAAGAAAAAATGAGGCTAAAAATGTGATTAGATTTATAAGACACCACAGATTCACGCACTTTGAATTCCAGGCCAGAGCGGGCCCCAGGCGGACGCTTACACGGTTCTCATGGCGATGCAGCAGCCACCACAGCCGCCACCAACACCCCTGCAGACTCACCGTCTGGGGGCTCACATGCATGCCCCAAAAGTCCCTCACCTCACGCCATGCCGCCCACCATCGTCTCATGCTCTGGGGCCTCCCGGATGCCACTGAGCCAGGAGCTATCACAGGACTCACCTGGCATCCTCGCACATGCAGCCCAGGAGTGTGGGAACAGATGCTTCCCGAAGGGAATCAGGACCCATGGGAGCTGGGAGTCAGCACCCCTAAGTACGTGGACTGTTTGGAGATGTGGCGACTGCAGAGGACCTCTATGCACACACATCCTGAGAGACCGAGCAACCACCATGCCAGGAAACTCTGCCCTGATTAGTAATGAACGCTCTCTCATTCTTTCTCCCCGCTTTGCTGCTTCAGTCCCCAGTTCTCTGTCTCTGGCTTCTTAGGCTTGTACTCCCCAGTAAATTGTTAGTGCAGAAAGGGATTATCTCCTATTTATTTTGTGCTCACTATATGTCTGAGACCATGTATCACCTAGGCTAACTACAACAATAAAAAACAATTATCCTTTGTTGAGCATGTTCTACAAGCTAGACAACAGCTTAAGTGTTTTACCTCATTAAATCCTTTTTAACAACCCTACAAAATACATACTATTAGCTCCATTTTACAGATGAGGAATCTGAGGCATATATGTTATGTACTTTGTCCAAGGTTACACAGTTACCACATGGGGGAGAGTAGAAACATTCAAAACATTCCTGTAAGGTGGGTGATACAGCTATCCTCTTTGACAGATGAGAAACAGACTCAGAGAGGTCAAGTAACTTGACAGAACGCACACAGCTACTAAGTGGCGAAGCTGCAACCTCAAGTTCTGGAATACAAAGTTTACTCTGTTTCCTGCAAAGATCATTTTAACCCTAATATGTTAACCTGTTAAGTCTCCAATAAACAAGGTTCTTCCAGTGTGAACTCCAGTTAGATCTCAGCACCAAGGTCACGGTGCTTCTCTTCACCCCTAGCCTTCCCACTGGCCTATCCCAAGGTGCCAAATTCTGTCCACCATCTCTCTAAACTTTTCTAAAAATATTTAAAGTCTGTTGTGCTAGCTGTAACCAGGCTCGCAAATTTCTCCTGCCTCCCTCTGCCCACCCCTGCCCCCCGCCCCCCACCACCAGCTGAAAGAGAATTGTACTCTCCATCTCCTTAAACTTAAAGCTTGGCTTTGGCCAGTGAAACCTGAGCAGGAGTGACACATACCACTTCGGACCAGTGGACGCTGCGCCTTTCTTCTTCCCTTTGCCCCAGCCACGGCCAGCTCACTGACAGAGGCTGCGCTGCATCTAGAGAGAAAAATGTGAAGGGGGAGGCAGCCAGTCTATGACGGGCGAGCGGCATGAGCAAGAAATAAACTCTTGATACTGTAAATCCCCAGGACTCGATGGCGGTGTATTGCCACAGCCCCTGGCTTTCTTATCGATGCATACGTTGCTACAAGAATTGGGGTGCTACCGTAACAATACAACAACAACAAATAAACTAAAACTATTTGGCACTGGCTTATGGCAGTGGGTAGAAGGACACTGTATTACTACAAGCTAGAAAGATGTTTACTCACATTATGCAGTGATGAAATATTTGGTAAAGCTGTCGTCTGAAATAAACTAAAAGAGAAAAATGTACCTAAGAGCTTAAAAGACAGAAAGTTATATGTGCCTTGATGTGTTATGCATTGAATTGTAGCCACCCCTCAAATTCATATGCCAAAGTACTAACCCCCAGTACCTCAAAATGTGACCATATTTGAAGCTGACGATCTTTACAGAGCCAACACGTTAATATGAGGTCTTCAGGGTAAACCTTAACCCAGTATGGCTGTGTCCTTATTAAAGGGGGAAATTTAAACATAGAAATGAATGTAGAGAGAAAATAATGTAAAAAAAAAAAACCATAGAAAACAACCATGTACAAAGCAAGGCAAGGGGCATGGACAAGGTCCTTCTTTCACGGCCTCAGAAGGAAATGACCCTGCCAACACCTTGACTTTGGACTTCTAGCCTCTAGAACTGTGTAGAACAACACATTTCTGTTGTTTCAGTGCCCCAGTCTGTGTTATTTTGTTATAGCAACTCTAGCAAACTGATACAAGCAAGAAAAATTTGGCTACCTTGTAGATGAAAATAAAAGGAATAGAATCCAGAAATTCCAGAACTTACAGGGTTGAACGAGATAACTGTTTCCCATCTCCAAACAACAACAACAAAAAAAAAATTGAGAAATACTTTGAGCAGGCCAATCAAAACCCAGCCCCGAGGCAAGGCTCCAAGCAAGATTTTGGACACTGTGCCCCTGTCAAAACATCTGAACGAATTCCGGTGGCGCCAGTACGTCCTCTCAGTTGGAACAAAACTGGCCCGGGCTCTGGCCGGTCCACGAAAACCAACAGGTTCCAGCTGATCAAAACTAATCATGAGGGTGGCTCTTGGACCATTAATCTGACTGGAATTAAATCTATGAGAAAATGGCTAAGTGGCGTCCTCATTTTATAGGCAAAGAGCCACACGATCTTAGACAAAAGACTGTTCAGGAAACAAAACAACCCCTGGGCCCCCCACCTTCCATGGGGGAGCAGTGGACTGACAGAGCTTCGCAGCCTCCGGAGAGGATACCGGCAGAGAAGGGACTCCGGAGGAAGCAAAACTGAGAGCCTTGGAAAACAACAGACTGGAAACGTGCACCCAGGGAGCAAAAGAACATGCTCATCCCTAAGGGCTCGTATAGCAGCGCGCCCATTAAATCCCCAAATTGCTGTGACTGTGTATCTTCCATTCTTCCCCTTTCCAAAAATACTGACATCGTTCCAGCCCTGTTGTCATATTGCACAGCGGGCCGCACGAGGAGCAGATCATTTGCCTCTGTGGCGCATGGGTATCTGAAACAAGAGCGGGCAAAGGAATAGCTGATGTGAAGACCCAGCACACGGTCTCGGCCTTTCAGTCTGCGGTGCGATGACTGGGTAAGGTTTTCATAGGGTCTCCTGAGACACACAGGCAGGGGCGTGAGTGTGTTTTGTGAGCTAAAGGGAGATTGAACCAAATATTTGTGGTGAGGAGGGAAGACTACTATAAACTGTATTAACATTCACAAATATTTGCTGCCTTTCCCTGGGGAAGGCCACGGCCTTGCTTGGTCATGGACGTTGCTTTGAGCCACAGTGACATGCACAAGCTTTTAGGGCCGGCTTGGGCCATGCATGCTGTCTTTTCCCTCTGTCGTAACAACCAGCACATCCTGCAGAAAGGATGCTCTGTCCGCCTGTCCCAGAAGCCCCCGATGTCCCATGGTGAGCACGCAGACAGCAACCAGCTCTTGCTGCAATTAACCAGTGAAATCCAGTCACACTGAGTGGAACAACAAGAACCTTCCTCCTCCTTGAAGGGTCCCAGCCAACACTCCTTCAGCCTCATCAACATGTGGCTCCTCCCTCTTCTCATCCCACTGAGACTCAAATTCCAGAACCTGGATAACCGACCAAGACTATAGATGAGGGGGAAAAAAAAAAAAAAAGGACTGGGCAGAGAAACTTAATTTGAACACACATAATACATTTTGCCAGGAAGTAAAGTTCATAGCTTATCTTGATACGTTCCCAGGTCTGACACTATCATACGACAAATGAGACCACGAAATTGATGTCCTGGCCCCCGCGTTTCAGGTAGCCCTTCCTACGAGGGGAGGGAGGACAGCGGGCACAGCAGAGCACCAAGGGGCAGACTTCAGACTAGGCAGGAGACCTCCCTGCCTAAGCAGAGTTCCAAACAGGACCCTCTCCAGCCGTTCACCCAGAAGGGCGCTCACTCTCCCCAAGACCAGAGCCTGCAACCTGGCTGCAGACGAGAGTCACCGCTGCAGTTTTTACAAACCCATCAAAGTCTACCGTGGGGCCCACGGTGGGATAAATTAATCCTAATCTCCTAAGGACGGGTCCTCAGCATCAGAGTGTTTTTTAAAGTTCCTAAGTGAGCCCTGGCTGGTGTAGCTCAGTGGATTGAGCGCGGGCCTGCGAACCAGAGGATCGCGGTTCGATTCCCAGTCAGGGCACATGCCTGGGTTGCAGGCCAGTTCCCAGCAGGGGACACACGAGAGGCAACCGTACATTGATGTTTCTCTCCCTCTCCCTCTCCCCTACCCCTCTAAAGACAAATAAAAAAAAAAATCTTTAAAGTTCCTAAGTGAGACTAACAAAGCCTAGGGCTGGGACCACGACCCCAGACAGGTGGTCCCTGGATGGCAGGGACCCGGACTGCCATCATCACAGCTGCATCTCTAGCCCCTGGTGCTGTGCCTGGAACAAAGGTGATTCCCAGTGGAAAGGAGTAAAAAGAAAATCCTTTAAATCAATCAAAAAAACCCATGCATCCTGACCCTGAACAGGCCATTCTAGCCCCTTGTTTGTGTCCTCCTATAGTTATAAACACAACTTCATCATTTAAAATTACAGGACATTTTCTCTAGAACTGCACTGTTCAACAGACTGGCCATTGGTCACATGCAGCTACTTAAATTTAAATTTAAAATACTTAAAATTAAATAAAATTCGCCCTGGCTGGTGTAGCTCAGTGGATTGAGCGCGGGCCTGCGAACCGAAGGATCGCGGTTCGATTCCCAATCAGGGCACATGCCTGGGTTGCCAGGCCAGTTCCCGGCAGGGGACATACAAGAGGCAACCGCACATTGATGTTTCTCTCCCTCTCTCCTTCCCTTCCCCTCTGAAGATAAATAAATAAAATCTAAAAGAAAAAAATTAAAAAAAAATTAAATAAAATTCAAAATTCAGTTTCTCGTCCTGGCCACTGCAGTTTGGTTGGTTGAGCATCATCTCATAAACCGAAAGTTCATGCGTTTGATTCCTGTTCACGGCACATGCCTGGGTTGTGGGTTCGGTCCAGGTCGGGGCATGTACAAGAGGCAACCGATCAATGTTTCTCTCTCACATCGATGTTTCTTTCCCTCTTTCTCTCCCTCTCTTTCTCTCCCTCTAGAATCAGTGAGCATGTCCTCAGGTGAGGATTAAAAGAAATTCAGTTTCTCAGTCACACCAGCCATAATTCAAGCGCTCAGCAGTCACACACAGCTGGTGTCAGCAGTACCGGGCAGTGTCAATATGGAGCCTCCATCATCACAGAAAACTCTATTGGACAATGCTATTCTGAAATAACCAATTTCATTTTAAAGAGCTGCAAGTGACCCTGGTGATTTTACCCAACCCTCTCCCTTTACAGACAGTACTGAAATTTAATGGTAATGAACATAAGGACATAAATGTGGCAATACAAAAACAACTGCATAAGATACAGAAGGGAGAAGTCAGAGCTTAGCAGTAATAAATGAAAACAACACACAAACAAACCTCTGTGGGGCCTTGGTCCCCAGTAAGTTTATTGTGAATTAATTCTCTGATGGGGCTGCAGCACTAGAAACCTAT
This sequence comes from Glossophaga mutica, assembly GCA_039655065.1. Taxonomy (NCBI): domain Eukaryota; kingdom Metazoa; phylum Chordata; class Mammalia; order Chiroptera; family Phyllostomidae; genus Glossophaga; species Glossophaga mutica. The sequence goes on from CM077308.1 coordinate 32,034,653, forward strand.
GAACTTGAACAAAGAGGGGTTGCTCTGCTGTGTCTGGATCAGATGACATTGGAAGCACTGTGGTCAGACAGCAAACACTGTTAGAGACATGGGCAAATGACCAGGTATTTTCGCAAGAGAAGATAATGTCAGAAATCTGAACCAAGCCGAGTTCCCATCAATAGGGAAATGGATGAATTCAGGGTGGTGTGATACAGCAGTTCAAACAAATGAACTAGATCTCTGTGTCCTCAGAAGAATAATGGTAAGTGAAATGCTATATTTCAGAAAGATCCATACTGTGTGATGCCATTGATATATATTTTTAAACCAAGCAAAGCAATAGCTAGCATGCACTGGATGTTTACTGTATTTCCAATAATACACTAGGAATGCATTCTATGAATCAACTCACTTAATCTAGAGAACGATCCTATGGGATAGATCATTTATTACCTCCTCATCACACATGGAATAAATGAGAGGTTAAAGAACTTGCCCAAGGTTACACAGCCAGTAAGAGTCAGAGCTGGGATCTGAATGCAGGTGGTCTGGCCCCAAAAGCTGCTCATAGAACCACCATACGTATGTTCTCTCTCGTATACACATCTATACGCACACATGCAAACATGTACAAGTGGTAACAGAAGTGCACACACACATTCACGTGAAGCGAATTTTCACTGACCATGTTGGTGATGGCCTTTAGGGAAGCTGGGAGGGGAACACAGGAACTTCAACTTACTCTGTAATTTTTTTTAAGGTTCTAAGCAAATAAGACAGAATGTTAACATTTGTTGATTCTGGGGAACGGCTACAGCATTGCTGCTTCCATAATCTTCTGTGCTTGTCTGCATCTGCATTTTGTTCTGCAAAGTATTCTTTCCCCAGCTAAGAAAAAAAAAAAAAATCCCACAACTTTAAAGGCCCAAGGCCCAGAGAAGCTAAGTAATGTACCCCGAAGTCAACAGTGGAAGAGCCGAGCTGGAAGCCGGGTCCCCAGGCCCGCGGCTCCGTGCCTGCTCTGCCGCCCTGCTGCCGGGCCTGCGGGTGCCGCGAGGGCTGGCGAGCAGACCGGACGCGTGAGGGCTGAGCCAGCCCAGCGTATGGGTACATCCTGGCTCCGCTTCGTGCACTGGCTGCACCCATGAAAAGTTGTATTTAAGAAAATATTTCCATATCAAATCATGTTATTCCACTTACCTACATTATAATTTTGGAGATGTGTTCCCACAGAAAAGAATTTACTCCCAATGTGTAAAAATAAACCCCAGTTAGGAACCACAGTGTTCCCCAAGGAGCGCAGCAGTCGACGCAGATGCAAAGGCCCCGCAGCGCTCTCTCTAGAAAGCCCGGCTCCAAGGCTCCAACGGCTACAGGGACTGCGTTCCAGATGGATGCGCATCAAAGTGCAGCCCCACGGGTTAACTCTGATTTTCTGGCATGCGCCCTTTTGGCAGCCAAACAGTTTACCAGGTACTCAGCCACAGGTAGTCAGCAGGCCCCTCCATATGAAAGAATCATAAAATTCTATTAAACAGAATTCACCAGCTGACGAGACACCATCTGTCCTGGTTGATTTAAAATACCTGCCAAGAGATATTTTGCCAGATGTCCTTTGGTGTCTCTTAAGAGAAGCTACATCTTTATTGCATGGCCTGTGTTTACTCACTCCCACTCTCCTGAACGGGGGAAAACATCCAGGTGGGGCAGGGGGACAAAGACAGACTCTGCAGGTGCAGGCTCCCAAGTTCAAATCCTGTGTCTGTCAGTACAGACCACGTGAGCTACTGAAACTCCCTGGGTCTCAAATTTCCTCATCTGTATAACGGATATAAAAATAGTGCATACAGAGAAGTGTTAGTAGAAGAATTAAAAGGCAAATACATTTTAAGAGCTGAGATAACCCTTCTTTTAAAAAAAAAAAAAAATCCAGTCTAGACAACAGGTAACCCTTCCCATTAAGCTCAGCTGGTAACTGCAAGTACCTACTCCTTGAGAAAAAAACGAAACAAATATTTTCCTGAATTTACACCCATAAATTGCTCAAAGTTACCTGAACCAACATAACACTTATTTGTTTGCTTATCGTCTGTTTCCCTTTAAGAACCAGACTGTGTTGGATTGGCTCACTGCTATGTTCCTTGTGCCTGAAATAGTGCCGAGCACATAATGGGTACCCACTAAATATTTGTTTAATGAAAAATGTATACTTTTGGAATACTCTTAATAACATTAGCTAACATGTATATTCCTTTTTTATTACTTCCAGTAAATGTATATAATCTAAATTAACCCTTAAAATAACTTGTATCGTAGGTTTACGTTATTACCCAATGTCTGCAGAAGAAACAAATCCCAGGAGGTGAAGTGATTTGCCCAACACCCACTTGTTTGTATGGGATTGGCTCACACACCTAAGTGGTTTCTAAAAGAATTCGTACCTCGTTACATTCTCTGCTGCCTCTCTCCATCTCCGCTTCCTTACTATGCTATTTGATGGGAGAGGAACAGTGAGAAAGCAGACTTACTGTAGATGTCTGAAGTGCTCCAATTTGGGGAATAAGTGCAGAGTTTTTTTGTTCTGTGATATACACTTAAGTCACATAACCATTTAACGATCTTCCAAAGCACGTCGGTGCAGGTGTTACTTTGCCCCAGGGAGGGACCTGCAAGCCCACTCCACTCAAGCAGCTTGCTCCACTTTTATTTTGGCAAGAGCAAAACCACTTATATTTAGGAGACGCTGGCATGTGAATTGGATCACTCCACTAATTGATTAAATGCGAAGTTATACTAAATCACTCCACTCAAAGTGAATTTGACTTATAAATGCTCCCAGAGGTAATTAGCAATGAAGCGCATCCAATCAACAGAAAAAACAATTCAGACTTGGGCAACGGTGGGTGGCAGGAAATCTGGAAGATCAGCATTAACCTGACCCTTTGGGGAGCTCCATCTTACTCAAATTTTCTAAGCATTAAGAGCTATAGCTCAAGCTTCAAGCACCGTTTTGTGAAAGCACTTACACATGGGCAGTGCTCCTATGTAACAGAAACCACATGATATTTAATTCCTATTCATCTTTCAAGGCCTGGTTCTGGTGCCTCCTCCCCCAGGGAGCCTTCCCCAGGTTACCTCGTGAGAAGAACTTCTCTCTTCAACGTACTCGGGACTTTACCCATACCCCACTGCAAGCCAAAGCTATTCTCCTCTCCATTAGAGTACCTGAGGGCATGCAGTGTTGGCCCGTCTAGACAGCAACGTCACAAAAATCAAGGACTTCGCCTGCTTCACCTGCGTCTTCTACAACATTGAGCATAAAAGCCCAGAATGCAAACAGGTGCTAAAAGTCCAATCTTCTGAAAGTATCCCATTTTAGCCTTTGTCCTATCTTGTCATATAAAACAAGTTACTTGAAAGATACTATTTTTTTCCCCTTTAGAAAACTCCTAAATAGAACTCCTGAAATGTAGCACTTTCCTGGAAGACAAAAAAAAGTAACACAAAAAATTTTCACTCATGCATATTCTAACTCACTTTTATAAATGAAACACTAATGGACAGACACATCCTTCCACCTACATACATCAAGGCACCGTCCGCCAGGAAAAAGTGCAGTTCCAAACACTCAGATCTTCTGGGTCCCATCAAGGCAAAGCAGAGGTATTCCAAAATGACTTTTAAAACTCTAACGCCGGGATGTAGAATGCGTTTCAGCTTAGAGATGATGGGTGCCGGCCTTAAACACAGCCGTTCATTCTCCCTGCCCCCCACCACCAATCTCTAATAAAATATAATCTGTTTCAGGCAAGAAGAGAATAAAAACCATATTTAACTGTGTGCCCTATACATGGACAGCAAAAACAAAGACAACCTTAAAAGCTGGCTAGCCCCAAAGTAAATCTTGTCAGACTTTGGAGTTGGGATTGTAGGAGTGTTTCCAATTAAACGTGCTTTCTACTTAAATTTATCAACATTATTAATAGGCTTCCATTTAAATAAAGGTTTTTCATTCCCTTAATATATAGTAGCTCAGAGCTGGACATAACAATGATAAAATATGAGAAGAAATAAAAATTAATGGAAGAAAGAATAATAAATTCATTTTTTATACTTTACATTTCCAAAGTGCTTTCCCATTTGTTGTCATTTAATATTTACAATCAGCCCTGGCTGGTGTGGCTCAGTGGACTGAGCACTGGCCAAAGGGTTGCCAGTTTGATTCCTACAACTGGGTTGTGGGCCCAGCCCCCAGTGGGGGGGCGGGACATGCAAGAGGCAACCATGCATTTCTCTCTCCCTCCCTTTCTCTTTCCCTTCCCCTCTGTCTAAAATAAATAAATAAAATCTTTTTTAAAAAAATATTTGCAATCAGTCTGTGTATTCTTCCCATTTCCAAATGAGAAAACTCATGCTTAGAAACATTGAGACATATCCACTGGCAACCCTAAGTACTCCCTCAAGGTATCTTCATTTCCCATTGATAAAATGGAACGATGGTACTACTTACCTTTATGACTGTAGTGAGGATGAAATAAATTAATACATCTAAAGGGCTGGGCCTTAATCTCCTGCCCACGCTCTAATCCTCTGCTTTTCCCATTACTCCAATCTATCTTTGCAGGTTAAAATCTACATTACTGCCCTGGCTGGTATGGCTCAGTTGGTGGGGTGTCACCCCCAAACCCAAAGGTTGCAGGTTTGATTCCCAGTCAGAGCACACGCCTGGGTTGCAAGTTCAGTCCCCAGTCAGGATGCCTGCAAGAGGTAACAGATCGATGTTTTTCTCTCACATCGATATTTCTCTCCCTAACTTTCTCCCTCTTCTCCCCTCTCTCTAAAATCAATAAAAAAATGTTTTAAAAAAATCCGACATTACTAACACACAAGACAGTTGATACACACAGGAGAAGAAGGTCAATGTTAAGCCCCAATACTTAAAAATGACTCACATTTACTGAATCAGGACTAGGATTAGTACTGCTGTAGCATTTTATACACATTAATTTATTTCATCCTCACTGTAACCATGTATAGTAGGTACTACTATTACCCCATTTTATCAATGAGTAGATGGAGGAAAAGAGCTTAGGTAGCTTGCTAGGTGTTATCATATATTAGCATTGAAAGATAGCATTGTGTAGCCTTCCCATTAACTGAGCAGGTGTAAAACAGTAAAATCTGTAAGCTTGTCTAGGCCTGCACTGACCAGTGTGGTGACCCCTAGCCACACATGTCAACGGGGCACTTGAAATGTGACTAGTGTGACTGAGGAAATACATGTTCATTTGAATGGAAATTTAAAATGAATATTCAGTGAAACAGCAGTTTCCCAGACCCTGGATATCCATCGATGAAGGGCAGTGATCTTTGAGAGATGACGAACAAAGTCGAGGAGCCCGACAAACACGCAGGCTTCCTGCTCTGAGGGAGCGCGCAGGCTGCGGCACAGGGAGAAGGAACTCAGGCTGAGCCCTGCAGTCTCCCTGAGTGGACGGGAGGGAGCTGAGACCTGGGGAAACCAAGGCAGCAGGACTTCACAGGACAGTATTCAGGGGAGGAGACAACAGCACAGAGGAAACAGTATGGCTCTGCCTCCCAACCAGTCCTCAGAGAAGCACGATCAGTGTGTGCGTGTGCGAAAACTCCCCAGGAACAGAGAACCCCCACCCAAAGATATCAGGGCCCAGCATACACTCAGGGCTGAGAACAGTACTATTCCCACCAGTGAGAGTAGAAAATCTCATCACTCACGGGGATTCGGCTGAGTACAGAAGGATGAAAAATACCTGGCTCTACTCTAGCTGTTAGCACCAGCACTGCTCTAGGTCCTCTAGGAAATCTTAAGTGTGGGACCCAAAAAAATCAAATGGTTTCCCGGTAACATAACTGTGTCCTACAACAAAACTCAGTAACATTTATAGAAATACAAACATATTCAGCACCAAACAAGGTAAAGTTCACAATGTCTGGCACTCAATCAAAAATCATCGGGCATGCAAAGAAAAGCAGTATAGGGAGAAAATTAACCAGAATTGACCCAGCACTGATGCAAATCTTGGAATCAGCTGTCAGGCACATTAAAACAGTTACTGTAACTGAAGTCTATCTATTCAAAGAGTTAGATGGAAACATGGAAAAATTTTAAGGGTCAAAACTGAACTTACAGAAGTGAAACTACAACAGAGATTTTTTTTAAAAATCACTGAGTGATACCACCAGCAGACAATACAGAAGGAAAGTTCAGTGACCTTGAAGACATAGCAAGAAAAACTATCAAAATGACATACGGAGAGAAAATATCATTTTTTAAATGAACCAAGCATCACTGAGCTGTGGAACAACTTTAAACAGCCCAAGATACATGTAGTTGGAGTTCTTAAAGAAGAGGGGTGGGGACAGAAAAAAATATTTGAAGATAGTCTAACTTGTTTTCTGAATTTGATGTAGCTCAATAGCTCCCACACACAAGAAATACGAAGAAAACCACAGGAAGGTACATTACAATCAAACATCCCAAAGTCAGCGATAAAGTCTCGAAAGCAGGGGGAAAGCAGTTGCATTACCTACAGTGGAACAAAGACCGGAAGACAACCAATTTCTCTCCAGGAACAATGCAAGTGAGAAGACAATGCATCAACCTCTTCAAAGTACTGGTGAAAAAACTGCCAACTCAATACTCTGTACCCAGCAAAAATGTCTTTCAAAAAATAAACACAAAACAGACTTCTTTTTAGATGTACAAAATCCGAACGAATTCATCGCCAGCTGCCTGGCACTCTAAGAAAGGTTAAAGGACGTCCTGCAAGCAGGACGAAAATGGTAGCAGATGAAAATCCACGTAAGGGACTGGAGAACACAGACAATGGTACCTGCATTAGTAAATATGTGGCTGACTTTCTCATTCGCTATAGCCATTCAAATCATAACTGAGTTATTAGAAAAAAATAACAACAATGGATGTAGTGTGGGGTTTATAACATAAGTAAAATTATAATGTATGATGATAATAGAACAATGGTCAGGAAGAGAGAAGTAAACTACTAAAATGTTCTTATACATAAAGTTGCTAAGGGCAGATAGTGATGAGCCCTAAAGCAACCACTAAAACAATGAAACAAAGAATAATAGCTAATAAGTCAACAAAGGAGACCAATTGTAATCATAACACACACACACAAAAAAAAAAACACTTCCATTATCCAAAATAAGCCAGAAAGAAGAAAAATACAAGAAGGAATAGACAGCACAGGTAGAAAAACAAAGAACAAAAATATATTTAAATAAATCATGTCAATAATCACAGTGATGTAAATGGTCTAACTATCATGATGAAAATATAGAGGTTTTTTTGGTTTAAAAACAGACAGAAAAATAAAGGTAAGACCAGCTACTGCCCACAAGAAAAGCATTTCATATGCTCAATGTGTATAAACCTCAAAATAACTGTAATTGGTAAAAGAATCCAGGCCAAAGAAAAGTACCTATCATGCGATTTTGTTTCTGTAATATCTGAGATCATGCAAACCACTCTATAGTGACAGAAACCAGATCACTGTTGCCTGGGGATAATGGCTGAAAGGTGAAGGAGGGAGAGATTATAAAAGAAAAAAAGGGAAGCTTTTAGAGTGATAAATTTGTTCACAATCTTGATTGTGGTGATAGTACAGGTAGAGTTATATATCAGAATTATGGCATGGTACACTTCAAATACGCACAGTATGTAAGTCAATTATACCTCAATAAAGCTATCTTTAAAATATGATAACTAAGCATATATGGAATAACTTGGCAAACCAACTTTTTTAAGTTTAAATTTTATGAAATATAAATACGGTTCAATTATTTCAGATAAAAATTTTGCCCCCAAATTAATATATATGGTAAGTATAAAATATAACCTAGGTATTGAAGGCTTTGTAAAAAAATCATATAATATCTAATAATTTTTTGTGGTCATATGTTGAAATGATAATATTTTTTATATATTGGGTTAAATAAAATGTATCATTAAATTTAATTTCACCCATTTCTTGTTACTTATTTAATGCAGCTACTCCGAAAATTAAAATTGCAGGTACCACTCATTGTATTTTGATCAGACAGTGCTGCACCGCAAAGTGGGACTTACTTGGAACATGCTGGAAACAGCACGGTGTGCACATTCCTGCCCAGCAGTGGGCAACCATCCTGTGCTAGACAAACTATGCCCCCCACCAATAAAAAATGTCCACATCTTAATCCTGAGAAGCTGTAAATATGCTACCTTGCAGGGGTGATGGGGGAGACTTTGCTAATGTAATTAAGTTGTCAGTCTTTAGAGGAGATTACCCTGGATGATCTGGGTGGGCCCAATATAATCACAAGCTGCTTTATGAGGGAGACAAGGAGGCAGAAGAGTCAGTCCCAGAGAAGATGACCGGACAACCGAAGCAGAGCTGGGACGGCCCCAGCCAGGAGCCAAGGAGTGTGGGGCCTCCAGAAGCTAGAAAACATGATGAACTGATTACCCCGTGGAGGCCCCAGAAAGGACACACCTTGGCCGAGAACTTGATTTTAGCTCCCTAAAGCCCATTTGAGACTTCTGACCTTCAGAACAGTAAGATAATATATATGTTTTGTTTCAAACCACTAATTTGTTGTCATTTGTAATAGCAACAACAGGAAACTAATACAGATTTTGGTACCTGGACGTGGAGTGCAGCTGTAACAAATAACTAAAAATGTTGAAGTGGCCTTGTGGAGCAATATGAGGGGGAACCTCCAAAAAATATAATTTATTCATAAAAATTATGTATTTATTCTTACATGTGTAAACTTGTCACTTCAAAGTACTCTCCATTTGATGCAATACGCCTATCAAAACTTTTTTCCCACTGCTTAAAACAGTTTTTAAACTAGTCAATTTTGATGCCTTTTAGTGCTCCTGCCTTTTTTTTTTTTTTTTTGGCTTCACATCTTCCCTATCAGCAAAACATTTGCTTTTGAGGACCTTTTTCACCCAGGAAAGCAAAAAAAAAAAAAAAAAAAAAAAAAAAGTCTCTCAGGGCGAGATCGGGTGGGCCATGGGGGGTCATGCTGGTTTTGGTGAAAAACTGCTGAACACTCAGCCTGGTGTGGGCAGGTGCACTTGTAAATCACCCATCATGAAATGGGCAAATGCATTGAGTCTCAAAAAACTCACTGAGGACTTCCAGCCAAGATGGAGGCGTAGGTAGACACACTGTGCCTCCTCACACAAACAAAATAAGGACAATAAAAATTTAGAAACAAAAAAACAACCAGAAAATTGAACTATATGGAAGTCCAACAACCAAGGAGTTAAAGAAGAAACATTCATCCAGACCAGTAGGAAGGGTGGAGGGGCAGAAAGGGGTCACGGCAAAGTATCAGCTGGCAGACCCCGGGTGCACAGGCAGTGGCTGGCGCACCCAGCAAGGCGACGGATTGTGGAGGGGCTTGGCACACAAGGCAGCCCCGCATTTGCACACAGATAAACCAGGCAAAACTGGGGAGCGAGACAGACTGCCCAACCCAGGGCTCCAGCACGGGGAAATAAAGCCTCAAAACACTGACTGAAAACACCCGTGGGGGTTGAGGTTCCGGGAGAGACTCCCAGCCTCACAGGAGAGTTTGTTGGAGAGACCCACAGGATCCCAGGATGTACACAAACCCACCCACCCAGGAATCAGCACCAGAAGGGCTCAGTTTGCTTGGGGGAAGTGACGGAAGTGACTGAAATCTGGCAGAGAACAGAGCAAGCGCCATTGTTCCCTGTCAGACCCCTCTCCCACACACAGTATCACAACCCAGCAACTGGGTTGCCCCTCCCTGGGGAGCATGTAAGGCTCTGCCCCTCGTATGTAACAGGCACATCAAGACAAAAAAAAAATGGCCCAAACAAAAGAATAAATCAAAGCTCCAGAAATAATACAACTAAGTGATGAGGAGGTAACCACCCTATCAGATGCACAGTTCAAAGCCCTGGTGATCAGGATGCTCACAGAATTGATTGATTTTGCTCACAAATTAGATGAACAAATGAAGGCTACAATAAGTGAAATGAAGGAAAACTGGGACTCAAATCAATGCAGTGGGCCAGAAGGAAGAAAGAAACAACCAAACAGAAAACAAGGAAGGAACAAGAATTCAAAAAAATGAGGAGAGGCTTAGGAATCTCCAGAACATCTTTAAACGTCCCAACATCCAAATTATAGGGGTACCAGAAGGGGAAGAGGAAGAGCAACAAGTAGAAAACTTATTTGAACAAATAATAAAGGAGAATTTCCCCAATCTGGCAAAGGAAATAGACTTCCAGGAAGTCCAGGAAGCTCAGAGAGTCCCAAAGAAGTTGGACCCAAGGAGGAACACACCAAGGCACATCATAATTACATTACCCAAAATTAAAATGAAGGAGAGGATCCTAGAAGCAGCAAGGGATAAGGAGACAGTCACCTACAAAGGAGTTCCCATCAGACTGTCAGCTGATTTCTCAAAAGAGACCTTGCAGGCAAGAAGGGGCTGGAAAGAAGTATTCCAAGTCATGAAAGGTAAGGACCTACATCCAAGATTGCTCTATCCAGCAAAGCTTTCATTTAGAATGGAAGGGCAGATAAAGTGCTTCTCAGATAAAGCCAAGTTAAAGGAGTTCATCATCACCAAGCCCTTATTATATGAAATGTTAAAGGGACTTATCTAAGAAAAAGAAGATCAAAAATATGAACAGTAAAATGACAGCAAACTCACAATTATTAACAAGCACACCTAGAACAAAAAGAAAACCAAACTAAGCAAACAGCTAGAATAGGAACAGAACCACAGAAATGGAGATTACATGGAGGGTTAGCAACAGAGGAGTGGGAAGAGGAGAGAGGGGGGAAAAGGTACAGAGAATAAGTAGCATAGATGGTAGGTAGAAAATAGACAGTGGGAGGGTAAGAATAGTATGGGAAATGTAGAAGCTAAAGAACTTATAAGTATGACACATGGACATGAACTAAAGGGGGAAATGTGGGTGGGAGAGGGTGTGCAGGGTGGAGGGGAGTAAAGGGGGAAATGGGACAACTATAATAGCATAATCAATAAACTATAAAAAAATAGAAACTCACTGAAGCCAAACACACCCTCTCACAACAATGCCAGCTAGTACACTGATACAGATGGGTTCCTAGAACACTCACCTAGCCGGGGAAGCCTGTGCTACAAGGGACCCAAACCTCCAGAAGATAGTTCAGGGTTTTTTTTAGTCCCCCCTCGTAAGAACTGAGAAATTTTTGAAGACCATGATAGAAAAAGCCTAGATGACCTTGAACACACTGTAAATAAGTGAAGACTCAGAATGATGTAAAGAAAATGGTTAAAAAAAATCCTCTAGTATCCCAGAGAACATTTAAATCATTGTAGAAAGACTATTAGAAATATGAACATTAAAAATACTACCGGTGCCTTGGCAGGTGTGGCTCAGTGGGTTGAGTGCCAGCCTGCGAACCGAAGGGTCACTGATTTGATTCCCAGTCAGGACATGTGCCTGGGTTGTGGCCAGGTCCCCAGCTGGGGGCATGTGAGAGGCAACTGATTGATATATCTCTCACACACTGATGCTTCTCTCCCTCCCTTTCTCCCTCCCTTCTCCTCTTCCTCAAAATAAATGTAAAATGTATTTTTAAATAATAAAAATTAAAAAAATAAAAATACAGCTGGTGAGGGACAAAAAGGAAATGAGGAACTTATTGTCGGGACTGCGAACCAGAAGACACAGAACCCTTGTTACATCGTGGCAGAAAACTTAGCCACACTGTATCCTGTACTCACATGGGAAGCAAACCTTGTAAAAAATGAATCGGGACACTTGGCTACGGAGACTTCCCAGCACATTGTTGAGTGCTGTCTACTTTACCTGGCTGCTGGAGCGAGTTGAGACTTGTGGAGATATTGAGATGCAACAGACATGAATCTCGGGGAACCAGAGAGCAGACTTTATAATAAGCAAAATAATGACTCCCCAAAAATGTCGATGTCCTTACTGCCAGAACCTGTGAGTATGTTTCCTTACACAGCAAAAAAAAAGGACTTTACCAATGTGATTAAAGTACCTACCTTGAGTTGGAGAGATCACCCTGGATTACCCAAGGGGGTACAATGTAATTACAAAGGTCCTCATAAAGGAAACCCCTCCTCAGTCAGACTCCCATAATGAAGTCAAACCTCCCAGCGGAGACGCTGAGATGCCCTCCCTGTGGTGGGAGCCTGGCAGATATCCCAGCAGCAGTTTCCCAAGCAGAGAACACAGAAACTGGTGAGCAGAGCACTCGCCCAGGAAGCCACACTTGTGGAGTAAGTGAGTGAGTGAATGAATAGTGAGCAGAGCGGGCAAAATATCCTCTTACGGAGCACATTGGACAGAAGAAATTTGGTCTTCATTTCATAGTTAATTGTATTATGGAAAGAAGAAATTTTAACTCAACTCAAAATGTTTACTCATCACGGTGATGTGCCATGTGCCGTACATGGCCTTGGAGGTGAGGAGGTAGCTAGACAGGCATGACTTCTGCCTCCGTGGAGCTTACGGACAAGCCCGGCTTCCATGGCAACCCCACAGACGTGTCAGCAGCTTTGCCCAGGTCAAGAATCTTGAGGTCGCTCAGCAACAACCGAGCGAAGAGAAAAGTAATCCAGTCTGTATTCTCTTCGCCATGGCCAGTTTACACACTTCAAGTCCTTAGCAAGATTAAGTGGAAATTAACATATCCATAGTCATATGATGTATCATTATACAGTAACTGTAGATTTGCTATATATCATTAACAAGGCTTAAGTTATCTGCACGGTAAATATGTAAATCTCACCCCATAATGTCAGTGCGGTCACTCTGAAACAGTCCTTGTTATCTTCATGAAAGGCTGATCCAAAAAAAAAAAACAAAAACAAAAAAACAAAACCACCAACCCTGCCAGGCATCCTCACCGAGGACCGTCCGACTAGCACACCCGATCAGGCCACTGCCCCCACGAAGGCCCCCAATGCCCTGAGAGTCAAGTACAAAACCACTCACCTAGCCTAAAGGCTAGGTGATATTTACAATAGTTCATTACAAGTCCATCACCTCCTGCCTATCAGAATGGCCGCTGATCATAAACCATCAATACACCCAGACCCGTGGATATCAGCTAAATACCAGTTCTCCCCATGGGGTCCAATGTAACCTAGCCCCTGCCTACCTCTCCCTGAGGCCATGCACTCGTCTTTCTGCTGACTTCTGCCTTAAGACCTTCACACATACTATTTCCTCTCCCCCAAACACTTTGAGCCCCACCCCTCCCTACACCAGGTTTACTAACCAGTTTTCAAGTCTCAACGGACATGGCCCTTGCTCAGGGTAGCCTTTCCCGGGCCACTACCACCTCCCCACCCCAGTTAAAGCCGATCTGACTGGACTACTCCTATGTGACACTGCCTTCATTGTAAGTCCAACTGGAATTCAATAATTCCTTGTGTAATGACTGTTTTCCTCACCATGTTTTAAAGCAGGGCTGCACTTATCTTATTTACTCTGACTGGTAACCCATCTATTAGCTCGTTTCCTGGTTCACAGAAGGAGTTCCGTAATAACAGCTGCTTACTGAGAGTCTGTGTACCGGGTGCTGTTTTAACCACTTCACTGGATTAGCTCCTTGCAGCAGCCCCAATGAGGTCGGTACCATTATTTTAGAGGAGGACACAGAAAGAATCAGGCCACGTAACTGCCCAAAGTCTCCAAGCCAATAAGTGGCAGGGTAGGAAACTGACTCCGGCAACCGGGCTCCGGAGCCTGAACATTTAAGAAGCATGTGATCCTGCCTCTGAGTGCTAGTTGAATGATTTAATGAACTGTGGTCAAACTCAGTGGGCAGAACCAACTAAGCTGCACCCCTCAGAGAATACAGCTGTAAACACCCTCTGTGCTCGTAAGCCCATCAGATGAGAGAAGTAGGAAAAGGTAGAGTTGTGGATAAATATGCAGATAGTAAAGAAATATCCTGTAAAAATAATACAGCTGGCCGATGGCTTTCAAGGACTTCGCAACTTCATTTCACTTTACATCTCTATCAAAATCCCCAGGGAAATATGGTACCTCAAGCCAAATACTTCACCACTGTGTCTCGTGTGTACCATCTCGTGCCATCAGAACACCGCCCAGAATATCTGAACACCCTCAGCATTTCTGAGCATTCCTTGTGACAATCGCTCGAGAGCAGAGATGATCTCCAGCAAATACACACCCGACGACCGCCCCCAGGCAGACCTCTTCCCCAAGCTCCGCCCCACGCAAAGGAAGAAGTAGCTTTACCTTGAAATAAGAATGCTTTGCTGGTGTTGTGCAGTCCAGGCACCTGCGTGACACCGAGGGTAGTGTTCACGAGGTCAAGCTCAGTGATGATATCCATCTGGAGGTCGGGGTCCATCCCAGAGCCCAGCACTGAAAAGGAACAAAGAGCTGTCTTGGCTTCAAATACAGACTGCTGGCAGTCATACGGACCAGAAATCAGGAACCCGGTGGTCAGTGCTTGGAAATGCTCTCTTGTTGGGACGAAAAGGAAGGCAACTCTGCTCCATGACCCTGCTGACGTTATAGTTCCTTTGTCTCTTTGCCCACTCCCACCCCTCATTCATGACAGACAGATAATCACTTGTCCCAAATCCACAGGGCCCCATATATTCCAGAATCACAATGTATCGTACATTAGAAAGCTAATATGTAGCATTACATTACCTTCAGCAAAATCTGAATCGGTACCCCACAATCAAATACAGTATTTCTGGAGAAGCAAGAGTAACGCTTTCCTCTAATTGGTTAAACAAACACTATAAATAGAGTCATATCCATTGAGCTCAGGGTAAGTGTTGCAGTCAGGTGAGATATGAAGAACTTCGGGTTTCTGAGCTTTTTCAGATTTGGGGACTGTGGACACAGAATAGCCTGAGAGTTGTGGCTTCAGAGACTGAAGCAGCAGCGAAATCAGACAACCTCTCACCAGGGGAGACCCCCACAGAGCAGAGCGCTCCCCATTCATCAGGCACAGCTACCTGTGGTAAAGCAGAAGGCCATGGACAGAGGGACTGGCCAACACAGACGATGCCAGCAACACGGATGCTCATTTCCTTCCAAGGGGACGGACTCCTACATGGATAGTTAGATGCTCTGCCTACTCTCATTGGAGACCTTAGCGCAGAGAAACCTGGCCCTGAGTTCCATTGCCCCACTAAGAAACAGCAAATCTCACCCTGGCTGGTGTAGCTCAGTGGATTGAGCTCGGGCCTGCGAACCAGAGGATCGTGGTTTGATTCCCAGTCAGGGCACATGCCTGGGTTGCAGGCCAGTTCCCAGCAGGGGACACACACAAGAGGCAACCATACATTGATATTTCTCTCCCTCTCCCCTACCCTCTAAAGACAAATAAAAAAAAATCTTAAAAAAAGAAAAGAAAAAAGAAACAGCAACTCTAAGGCTGTCTCAGAACCCTCTGGGGGGGGGGGGTAGGGGGGTTCCTGCAGAATGATACCCTTGTAACTGCAGAGTGACTCCCAATTACACACATCCATAAGGCCAGAGCTCACTCTGAGGGACTGCTATTCATAAGGCTGTGTCTAGCTACACTTAGCATCTCAATAGTGCAATTCTGCTGGCACAGTTGGGAATGTTTTAATCAGCAGCAGCTGTCAACTTTTGTCTAACTGTAATGCAGTCATGGAGGCAAGACTGGGCGAACTTGAGCCCAATTTGTCCCAGAGACACTGAGTGAATGTTTATCAGGACATCGGGAGCTATTGCAACCCTCATCTGTCCTCCCTCCCTCAGCCCCTACCCCACAGATTTAAGAAGGAAATCCACCCCATCCTTAGTCTTCCTGGGAGGAAACAGAGACTGCTGCAGCAATCTGAGCATCTGTCAACAGAAGGTAGGTCAGCAAAGGGTCTTTGGAGCTGAAGCCTGTCTCTGCCAAGGCAGACCTCGGGTTAAATTAAAGGCACAGAGCATACAACTGCCTTCTCAGTTTGTGCCAGGCTTCCCCTTGCCCTCCGCACCAAAAATTAAAGTTTTCCCTTGCAAATGCAGCAGTTATGAGACCAGTTTACCAAAAGACAACACTTCGATCCATTCATTCATTCTGCATTCATGCATTTATTCAATACTTTTTCACCAGGTATTACTGAGGCTTACTATGTGACACACGCATTGCTAGGCACTGGAGAGTCCTCACTGAGCATGCACTCCCAGGGCAGGGGTGAGGAGAGGGCAAAAAATCAACAAACAAGATAATCTGAGACAGCCGTGAATGCTATGCAGAAAATAGAGTAATGAAATAGAAAGCAACTTGCATGGAGCTTTAGAAAAGATGGTCAGGGAAGGTTCCTCTGAGCTGAAACCTAAATGACAAGAAGTGGCTAGAGATGGGAAATCTGGGGGGAACGCTTTCCAGGCTTAGAGACAGCAAGTACAAACCAGGAACGAAGTTGGCGTGTTCAGGAACCAGAGAAAGGGCTAGGGTGGCTGGAGCAGAGTGGGCTGGAGGAGGGGAGAGTGGTAGAAATGAAGGCAAACAGTAGAGCCTGCCGGCCTGGGAGCCACAGTGAGGAGGAGACGAGGAGACGGGTGTTGTTCTAACTGCAGCGGGTGTCACGGGAGGCTTTCCGGTGTGTGTTTAAGGGACAGAGGTGTGGGATGTGCTCTGATCTACATTATGGTCTCACGACGTTTCCATCACCGCTGCCTGAAGCGGCTCACCCCTCACACGGACTCAGTTCACAAAGACTGACTGAGTAGCCACTGTGGGCAAAGAGGCACCGAGCTGAATGAGAGTCTATGGACCAAGTCTCAGCAGCACGAGCCTCTTGTGGAGGCTGCTGCTGTTTTTCTCCTCGTGAGCTCAGGTACCAGCAGTTCTGTGATGTCCTTGGAAAGGCCGGAAAGGAACTAATATTTCAGTTTGATCTATAGCCCTGATTGGTGTGGCTCAGTGGATTGATCTGTAGCGTTCTACACCTGTATGGCAGGAATTAAATCAAGGGGGCCTCCCTGCTGGCCTTTCTCTGGGCAGGAATTTGAGAAGTGGTCTGGGAATGGGCCCTTACCTGGATACAAGAAAAAGGAGGCACCCCTGTCATCCCAGAGCCTTGAATTTAGAGCCCAGTTAAGTAACTGATAAGCCGATGCACGATCGCTGCCTCAGGTGCAATGACCTCAGAGAAACAGGCACATCCGGGGAAAGCACGAGAGAGGACGGGACGGCATTCAGACCAAGGAAACGTTCTAAAAGGCCGGTGGGTGACTGAATTACTGACCTCCGATCTCTACCCCTCCCATAGCCACACCCTCTGCAGTGTGGCTTCACAATTCCCTCCACGAGAGTGGGAAGCACACCCAGCCAAACCTGGCCTAGATCAGCCAACACCAAACCCACCAACAGACATATGTACCACAACAAATGTTGTGTTGGCCCCGACTGGGGTGCCTCAGTTGGTTGGGCATCATCCCGCAAACCAAAAGGTCACCTGTTCAATTCCCAATCCGGGCACATACCACAGCTGCGGGCCAGGTGCCCAGCTGGGGGTGTGCCAGAGGCAACTGATGTTTCCTTCTTTGTCTCCCTCCCGCCTCTCTCTCAATAAATAAATAAATAAACAAATAAATGTAAAACATTTAAAAAACAAATGTCATTTTAGGTCCCTGAGTTTTTGGTGGCTGGTTATGCACATTTTTGTGGCAATAGCCAGCATGCAGGAACCAAAGACCCACTCTGACTGTCATCCATAAGATGCCCAAATTCTCAGACTAGGAGCCTTGCGGCTGGACAGGCCTGAAAGACCCCCAAACAGACTCTGTGGACACGAAAGAACACCCCGGTGGTGCCATGGATTCCGGTCCCCAACTGAGAATACTGGACCCTCAACCCAGAAAGTGCTGTGGGCACAAAACTAAAGCCCCTCATTTCAGCCCTATCCCATCCCCCAACTAACTCTGTGCCCTCGGAAAAACCCCTTCACTGCTCCGAGCCCCAGTTCCTTCATCCCTGAAAGGGGGACGATCACACCTGCCTTGTAGCCCGGTGAGGTTCCGGTGGTCAACGTGGGAACACTCCTAGCACACGTGGGGCTGGCTGCATCTGCCTTTCATAAGACCACCTCTCTAGACCATTCCAGCTCCCTGGGCCCCGCCTCCAACGGAATCACACAAATGCGCAGGGGGCCCCCTCCCTCCCAACCCCTCCCTTTGCCTAACTGACCTAGAAAGGCTCTCACCCTGGCTTTGCTTTTGGAAATCTGTATTAATAAATCCACATTCACTCCTCCTCTACAACCTGCAAGTGAAGGGACTTCCCTGGCTTCAAGATAACTGCATTGGTCTAGCCAGGAAAACATCCCATAAAAACAGAACAAGAGAAATCAGTTAAGCTTCCAGACACAGTTTTCTTCTCTTCCTTTCCTTGGTGCCCTTCAGGATGAAAACGCCTCGCGTTTGGCAGCCCGGTAATGGCAGCGCATGTAAAACACAGCACCTCGCACACTGCCTACGGAATCAGAAAACCTATCAACAAGAGAGCACTCACATGGCCTCTCCTGAACCTTACAGAGGAGGGCTGTTGGTTCCATGAAAAGTAATCTTTGTATTGGAATGTTTCTGCTTCTTGCCCAAGCGTGGAGTTGTTGCCCTTCCCAAGGAAATTCCATTAAAGTTTTCTACTTTGGCCATAACTGCTCTACAAATGGCTGAAGCTACGAACTGGAATTCAGCAGAGTAAAAAAGCTTCTGGGGAAGAAATACTTTTTAAAACCTGGAAGGCAGAGCATCAGTGTCACAGACGTGTGTGGGGCCTGGCTCCAGGATTCGGAACCCCCACCCTAATCTCCCAAACGCCTGCGGTTGCTGGGGCTTCTGGCCAATCCTGAGCCCCACCCAGGGAGGCCACGACCCACTCAGTCCACCCTCAGGGTCACACGCCTAAGCTCCCAGCAAACCCTCCAGGATCTGGCTCACTTCAAATCTAATCTGGCTCGTTGTTCATTTGCCCCTGGTCCAGGCAGAGGAATATGATGCTGGACAGATGCTCCAGGTCCTCATTTTACAGCAGAATATCACAACCACTTGATAGAACTTGGGCCCCTGGACTCCTACAGAAGTCGTTAATCCCCAAAAGCAATATCCTTGAAGAATATGCTCTTAGCCTCTTCCAATCAGCCAATATTTCACATGATCACTAGAGGCTGGGGGTTCTGTTCACAGCTCCATTCAGTTAATAAACTGCACAGGTGTTTCAAAAAAGAAACCTCTCCTTCCCAGCTGGTGGCAGCAAAAGGCATTCACTTGGCCCCTGGAGCTCCCTCCCCGATCCTGACTAAAACAAACTGGAAACCCAAAGGAGAGGGATCAAGGAGTTTTACATTATTCAGACTCCCAAGCCATTGGAGAAAACTCATGGACATAATGTGGTATTACTCCAATTATTTTAGCCTTCTAAATTTTCACGATTAGTCATGTACCTGGAAATCCCAGAATCATATTTCACCCATAAAAAAAAAACAAATGGAAAATGGCACCTCCCATCTCGACTCCACTTTACTCTCTAAAACAAGTGCTCTGGACAACGGGCGATCTGAGCAGCTCCCTCTGACACCTACCACCAGATCTTTTCCTGTGTAACCGCCACTGCGCTGCAGCGCTGCTTTAATTAAAATGCTCCTGATAGCGTCTGTTCATTTCCATCAAAAGGCAGGGGTATCTGAGCAGCTCGCTCCGTCTCCCACGAGTTTATTTCATCTCAGACTGTTAACAGCCTTGACAACAATTGTCCCACTTGACAAACTTTCCAAGCAGCTGTTTGGATCCTGATAAACTAATCACAAGCCAACCTGTGCTACGTAAGAAGTTGAACGCGTGAGGCAAAAATGACGGCCTGGGCGAAATCAAGGAGGCTGCCCCCAGAAAGCGGCTCATCACGCCCCCTCAAGCTACAATACATTCTAAGTGCAAGAATCAAGATATCATACCCCCCCCCTTCTCTCTGATCCTTCTGGGGATTTTTGCAGAAGACATGAGGTCTCTGGTGTTCCAGTACTGCCACGTGGCTGAGGAAACCAGCCTCCCTATGCAACTGCCAAGGCCAATGGTGCAGACCCATCCAGGCTCCTTCCTCCGCCTTTGCGCAGGCAGAGTGCCTGGAGTGCTTCCCCCGCCTTGTGCACTTGGAAAACTCCCTACGCAGCCTTCGAGACCACTCTCGATTGTCACCTCCTGATTAAACTCTCCCCTGACCACCAACCACTCCCCCCCAGCATTCATTCCTACCATTCCACCTCTGTAGTTCCTCAAAACAAACTTATACTCCCATCTCTTTCTCAGCCCTCCCCCACCGAACTGTAGAATCAAAATTAAAGTGCTTTGCAGGGGACGGGGAGGTGAAAAGTGTAGAGGGGTCAGATACACCGTGACGGAAGAAGACCAGACTTCCGGGCGTGAGTCCGGGCACCATATACAAGTGACGTGTTATAGAATCGTACACCTGACCTCTGCGTTTGCAACCAATGTTGCCTCCAATAGATTTAATTCTTTTTAAAGCTTTCCAGTTTCAATCTAGATTATCAACTAAACTGTAAGTTCCTGGAAGTCAAGAACCAAGACGTCTCCTCTTTGCATAAGCAATCCTGGAAGCCAGCAAGACACTCAGCTGTTTGTGGAATGAATGAATAAATGCATGAATGAACCTTCCCTACAACAGAATTTTTTACATGTAAAGGAGCTTGGTGTGGGAAAGGGAGAAAGACGGTGTTCATGAAGCTCTCCACAAGCAGTGAGCCTGGACACACAGTCCACAGCCGGGGTCAGGGTGGGGGGAGGGCGGCACTTTTTTGCAGACTTTTCAAAGGAGTAATGAGAACAAAGGAGTTAGGTTTACTGGGTGGGGTGGTGAGGTGGACCTGAGATGTGCAATGACCAATTGGAGGCCCCGCCCCACCTAGTTTCTATTTCTCTCTCTCTCTCTCTCTCTCTCTCTCTCTCTCTCTCTCGTCCCTCACCCAGATGCCCACCAGCACTAGATTCTCAGCGCACAGGGCTGCAGCTCAAGCTCGGCACTAGCCTCGCCTGTCCTGATTTTTCAGGGGCGCGTTTCTCCCAGTTTGTTCTTGGCGTTAAAAGACAAACGCAGCTGGATGGGCCTGAACTCAAGAAGCAACTATTCTGGGCGACACTGATCCTTGGCGTCTCCTAAGCTGTGGGAGTCGGGCTGCGGACAGGGAAAGGAGGGAGATTCCTTTTGTCGGTGCAAAGGTGCACACCAGACGCCCCTCCGTTAAGCAAAGGGACACCTGCTGCCGGCTCAGTCCTGGGAAAATGGAAAGCGCCAGCAGGAGTCTCCTAGACTCCCAACTCCAGTATGCTCTGGTGGGCTAACTGCCAAAGAGGGGCGCCTGGGGGCAAGCGGAGAGAACTTTTGAGCCAACCAAGCCCAGGCCCCCCTCCCCTGCCCTCTCCAGAGTAACTTGCTGCCTAGCCTGGGAAGGAGGCGCTGCCTCTACCAAAGGGAGATGAGAGCGGTGGAAGAGGAAAAGATAAAGGCACGGGGAATGACTACCCACCAGTGCTGGGGTGCAGAACGGCCGCGTGTACCAAGGCTGGCTGGTGTGGGAATGAAGGCTCGCCCCACACCCACCAACCCTCACCGGAGAGCCCTAATTTTGTCAATTTCCTACCCCGCCCCACCCCCCTTTCCACAGCTAGTAGCCTCGTGGATTAGACAGCAGACAGCAGATCTCCAAACCCCAGGAGGCATGGGGTTGGGGACGAGGGGACGAGGGGACGAGGGGACGAGTGGAAGCTAAAGGAAGGAGGCGCGCTTAGAGTCCTCACAACTGCGTGTCTGGGGGCAGAACGAAGTGGGGACTTAGGAAAATTACGCCAATTATCACTCCACCACCACCACCCGCAACCTGCAATTACAGCAAGGGAAAACCGGTGTAGAGCTTGAGAAAATTTCCCCGGTAGTATCCACCGTTCCAATTCCCTAAAAACTGTGCGCCCAGCCCTTGGGCACTGGGGAATGGGGAGAGGGGGGCAGGATAAAATGCTCCTGGAGTTTCCCTGGAGAGAGTCAGGAGGGGACGAAAGGAGAGCGCGGAAACCCGGGGTTCACCCGCAGCCCTCACCCCGTGCGGCGCCCTCCCGGGCTCCGGGAGCGCCCGCCGGCTGGAAGCGCTCCCTCTACGGGTGCGACTCCCACGGCCGCCTCTTCCTGGCCCGGCGGGGCGCAGGGAGAGAGGTTTCCAGCGCACCTTTCAAGTTCTGGGTGTGGAGCTCCCGGCCCACCCTACGGTAGGTTTCCACCCGGAAGCCGGTTACAAGCAGCAGCAGGATGCGCGCCCTCGGCCGCGCCCCTCACTCCTGCGTCCGCGAGGCCGCGTCCCCCTGGAAGGGGGCACTCCTCTGGGGCATCTTCCAGCCTGGGAGTCCTACTTCTCACCCTTTCACCTGAAGCAGGGCAGGGAGATCCGAGGGACCCATCCACGCCGCACCGCCCTTCCCCGGACCAGCAGAGCTCGGCTCCAGGTCTCCCGAAGCTTGTGTGGGCGCTGGGCGCAGCGCAGGGGCTCCCCCCGCTTTCCCTGTATCCTTTCGACCGCCCCAGCCGTTCTTACCTGTCCTGGCGGTGCACACACAGAACCATACAACTAAAATCACCTCCATCGGCATTGCTCCTGAGGGTCCTGGCCAAACGGGGCGCGCGGAAGCCAGGAGGAAAGAAATGCGCCTGAATCCCGAGGCGCGCAAGGCTCAGAGCCGCCAAACTTGCTAGCGGGCGGCAGGGGAGGTGGCTCGGCAGCGCCGGGTGTCGCGCTCAGGGATCGCGCGCCCAGGAAGGCGGCCCCGGCCGCCCCGCCCCCACCCCGCCCCCCACGGCGGGCGGCTACAGTGCGGGGCTCAGGCCCCAGCCCCAGCCGCTGGGGCGCTAGCCTCGGAGCTGGGGCGGAGCACCGGGCTCGGCCACTCCGTCAGGTTGCGCTCTGCTCTGGGATCGTGCTCTCCTCTTTTGCCGGTGAGACTGTAAGGCGCAGCAGCCGCTACTACCGGGAGCACCCAAGCTGGAGTCCCGGGACCGGGGCTAAAAGGGAGGAGCTGGAGGCGCTAGGTGCCCTAGCCGCTTCACGCGCTCCAGCCCCGGCGAGCTGGCCTCGCAACTGTCGCAGCCTCTGTCTTTGAACTGTGGTGGGGGCTGCCGAAGTTGCCACAGTTCAACCCGGCGGAGATGAAGAACCGCGGAGCCCTCGCCGGTGGGCTTTTTTCCGGGGAGAACCCTGACCTAGAAGGTGCCGAGGAGCGCGCCCAGTCCCTCCCGGGAAAACAATTAGTCGAGATTTGCTCAGGCAACCGGGTGGAGAGGAGCGCAAAGGGACCTGCGGGACAATTGCTGAGCCCGGGCTCACCACCTGTACCTTCTGTCTGCTCTCTCCTAAGGCCCTTCTGACCGGATCCACGTACGGGGTGTGGGCAGGGAGAGGGCGCTGAGGCGGCGGATGCATCTAAAAGGTTCCCGAGCTGGAGCGAGCTAAGGTGGGTTCTGGGGAACCTATTTGCAAACCTTCCGGCTCTGCAGGGCAAATGCTGCCACATAGGGGAAATTCCTAATCATTTTTTTTCCCTTGGTCGACTTTCTTGATGGTTTTGTCAAAAGCCCTATTCTGCTTACATAGTCACATTTTGGGCTCTCCCACTGTTCCTCTGCGACCCTCCCCCCATGCCCACTCCATTCCCTGGAGAGAAAAGCTGGGCCTTTGCTTTCCACCCGTGGGCAGCAAGAGAAGACCTCCTCCCTCTCTGTGATCTCCTTCCAGACCCAGGCCTTCCCAAGTGAAGACCTCCCGGGTTGTCTCACTTCCATCCAGGAAGGCAATTTATAACTAGATGCAAAGTCATGAAATCAGGCAACATAACCTCTGACTGATACCAAATGAGCCCCACATGATTTAAAGCCCACCCCCACCCTTGCTCTCACTGGGCCACTGTCTGAGAGCCCACAACACCCCTTTAATACTCTCAATGCGGGGGTCTCAGAGGCAAAGAGGGAAACTTCTCCAAACAGCCCTCCCTCATTTCCTGGGTACCAATTCCAAAGTTCCAGCATCCACTTCACTACTGAGGATCTGCCCTTGTCACCTCTTGCACCCCCTCTCACCCCGCACATTCCAGATCCCTACATAACCATGACCCCCCAAGAGTCCCCATTGGAAGTCACCCAACTAGTAGCACTGCTTTTTAAAAGGCAAGGTTTTATCTACACGATCTTCTGACCTCTGCCCTATTTTCTGGATATTTCTGTGTGCACGCCCCTGTCCTATTCAGCCCTTGACGTTGTGGTCCTTTGGCAGATGAGAAAGAAAGAGAACACACAGGAAAATTCCAGCTCCTGACAACTGAGGCAGGAGGAGAGAAAGCAACAAAGAAGCGTGCTGCCCACTCGAGAAGTCGAGCCGAAAGAGGAAGAAGTAAACTGGTATGGAGACCAAATGGTTCTCGGGGTCTTCTGGGACTCAGCTCCAGCCTGGAGGGGATCTGTCCGCCTTGCCTCTGTGTTTTCATTACAGAGTCGGTGCTTTTTCCAGGCACTTTCCTGGAGAGAGTTACATTTAAAGCTAACATTAAAACCACACGTCTTGAAGAAAAGAGAATTCCTCCCTTTTAGTTAGGCCTTCTGAATGGGGGGACACCCGTACACCACGCTGTGTTGTGAGAGGTATGCCCCCTCCACTGCAGTTTTAACTACACCTCAGCAGGAGCCAGCTTTGGTCACTTCCAACTGTTGTTTGAAGGTCTTTTTATTGACGTCAGAAATCCCAGAAGCCTTAGAAGTCCCAGTGACCCCATCAACGGGAAAGTGTGGTCTGGGGAAGGCCTTCAGAGCTCTATCTCCAAGCCTCTGTGTAATGAGTTGGCCCTGTGGGATGGGGCTTCTAGCGTGTTCCATTAAAAGATAAACCAAGACATTTGTTCTGTCAAAGATTTGCAGCATCACACCCATTAACAGTAGCAAGAGTTCATTTCAACAAGGTCATAAATCTTCCTACATAACAAAATTCTTCAATCTCCTCCTATAAGAATGTTTCTCGAGTGGGGTTTTAAATGTGTCAGCCTGTTGGGCTAAGGTCACCTTCATAGGACTGGCCCAGCAAATCTCTGCGGTGGCAATGAAGGGGCCGCACGACTTGGTGCTCATTGTGGGGAGAGTGGACTGGGACCTGCACTCCATGGCAGCAGCTGTGAGACTTGGTTACTCAAAGCCGTAGCCCACGTCCGCCCTGGCCTCCATCCACGGTTTGGCTGGGAGCCCGGAGCTTCTTTTGATCGTCCTTTTGTCCTTTTTTCCTAACTGCTAACTGTTGGAGAGCCTAGGGCCCAGCCTCCCCTTCTCCTCCAGCCACAGTCACTCCTGTGTGTTGTTCTCAACCAGCCTCGTGGCCTCAACTACCAGCAAATGGGTGATTCTCCAACATGTATCTCCAGCCCAGCCTCTCCTTTGAACCCCAGGCTTATATCAGTTTTTTAGGTGTCTTAAATGTGATACGGCCATGTCATCAAAATTAAAAACATTTGTACTTCAGCCAGGGCCAGAGTGGCCAGTTAGTTGGAGCGTCCTCTCGGACACCAGAAGATCGCAGGTTCGATTCCCAGGCAGAGCACGTACCTGGGTTGCAGGTGCAGTGTCTGGATGGAGCCTGTGTGGGAGGGAGCCGATCGATGTTTCTCTCTCTCACTCAAATCAATAAACATTTTTTAAAAAAACATTTATACTACAAGGGACAGCATAGGAAATGAAAAGACAACCACACAATGGAAAAAAGTATACAAGTCATATATTTAATTGAGACTTGTATTTATTAAAAACTATTATAACTCAATAGTAAAAGACACATAGCCCAATTTAAAAATGGGCAAAGGCTCTGAGTAGACATTTCTCTTAAAAAAAAAAAAAAAAGATGTACAAGCAGCCAATAAACATATGAACAGATGCTCAACATCATTAGCCTTCTGGGAAATGCAGGTCAAAACCACAGTGAGATATCATTTCACACCCACTAGGGTGGCTAAAATCAAAAAGGCATAATAAATGTTGACAAGGAGTAGAGAATTCAGAACCCTCATGTACTGCTGGGGGGAATAGGAAATGGTTTTTCAGTCAAGCACAGTTACCACGTCACCCAGCAATTCTGTCTGTCCCTGGGTCCATACACGAGAAAATGAAAACACAGGTCTACACACTAAGTTGAACACAGATGGTCAGAGCAGCACTGTTCACAGTAATCAAAAGGGGAAAACAGCCCAAGTATCCATCAACTGGTGAATCCATAAATAAAATGTGGTATATTTATACAATAGGCTGTTAATTCAGCAAAAGAGAGAAATGAAGTTCTGATACATGCTACAATATGAATTAACCTTGAAAACATCATGCTAAGTGACAGAAGCTGGTCACAAAGTACCGCATGATACTGTATGATTGCACTAACATGGCGTGTCCAGCATAGGCAAACCTATCACGACAGAAAGTGCTTGCCCAGGGCTGGGAGGAACGAAGGTTCAGCAGGTGACTACTAAGAAGTGCAGGGTTTATTTGGGAGGTAATGAAAACATTCTAAAATTGTTCATGATGGTGGATACAAAACCGCCAGATAATCACAACATACTAAATAAAAGCCACTGAATCATTTACTTTAAATGGATAAACTTTATGGAATGTGAATTCTATCTCAATTAAAGATTTTTCAAAAACTTCTTCAATGATCATGAAAAAAACTATAATATGGCTAAATGCGTACTTTTGAATTTTCCCTCTTCCAAAACTGTCTTCTAAGGAGCCCCGGCTGGTGTGGCTCAGTGGATTGAGTGCTGGTCTGTGCACCAAAGTGTTGCTGGTTCAATTCCCAGTCAGGGCACACACCTGGGCTGCTGGCCAGGTGCCTAGGAGGGGGTGCACAAGAGGCAACCACACATTGATGTTTCTCTCCATCTCTTTCTCCATCCGTTCCCCTCTGTCTAAAAATAAATGACTTTTAAAAATAAATAACTTTAAAAATAAAGGAAAATAACTCTCTCCTAAGGAGAGAGCACTTCAGCGGGTTCTCCAACCAAATGACCCAGGGTCATCCTTGACTTGCTTTCCTGATACCCGCGTCTAATCCCAGATCAACCACCTCTCACCAGCCCTCACTGCTCCCGCCTTCCCCCGACCCGTCGATGTCTCGCGCCTGGGCTGCTGTCCCAGACGCCCCTTGCTCTCTCTGCCTCTGCTCTTGCCCTTCACAATTTATCACACACCCACACACACACCACCACCACCACCCCCAGCCATCACAGTCTCCATTTTAAAACATGTATCAGATCACGTTCCTTTGCTCAAAATTCCTTCTGCACGTTTCCTTCATATTTGAAAAAAATCCAAACTTCTTCCGAGGCCTTTGCTCACCTTCCCACCTTTCACTCTCTCCCTTGCTCACCCCAGATCAGACTTCATGTTCATACCATCCTCACAGTCTTTACACTTGCTATTTCCTCTACCTGGAACATTCTTTCCATTATCTTTGTATGGTTCACTTTTTACACGACTCAAATCCTGCTCAAATGTCAGCTCCTCGGGGAGACCCTGTCTAAAGAAGCTTCTCACTTCACTCCTGTCATTCTGTCTGTCCCTTAACCAAGCTTTACTTTTTTTATAGGGCTGCGGGTATCTGAAACAATGATTTACTCATTGACATTTATTCTGTCTTTCCCAATATAATGTAAGCTTCACAAGACTGGGATTTTTGTCATTCTTGCTCACCTCTGTGCCTCTCCACCGAGAACAGTACCTGGCACATTTTAGGAGCTCATACACAGTTGTTGAATGAATCAAGGCATGCGCTCCCAGGAAGCGGCATGGAGAATGGACTCTTCTCATTGGCCTTCACTTGGAGTCAGACCGCCCCATCCCACTGGCCCCCAGAAGGGACCACTGCCGGCCCTACACAGGCCAGCAAGTCCCCCAGAGGAAAAGCAAGAAAACTCTGTAGGATCTAAATCACATTCAAAAGCAAGGCCCAACAGGCTTTCAACTGCTATCACATTATGGACATGGAACAAATATCCTTGCAAAATTGGTGGGGGCGGGGGAGCAGGGAATGAGAAGATAGTGCTGTTATGGATCAGATTGTGCCCCCCCCAGATACATACGTTGAAGTCTTAACTCCAGTACCTTACAAGGAAATTGAGTCTTTGCAGATGTAATCACGCTAAGGTAAGGTCATTAGTGGATGTTAATTTCAATACGACTGGTGTCCTTTAAGAAGAAAATGGCATGTGAAGACAGACACACAAGGAGAACACCACGTGACCACAGAGGCAGACCCAGAGGCACTGCAGCCCTAAGCCGAGGAGTGCCTGGGCCACCGGGAGCTGCAAGAGGCCAGAGAGGACCCCTCCCTGGAGGCTTCAGAGGGCACACAGCCCTGCCAACGCCTTGGTTTCAGATGCTCAATCTCCAGACCCGAGAGAGACGAAATCTCTGCTATGTTGAGCCTTCCACTTCGTAGTGCTTTGCTCTGGCAGGTCTGGGAGACTCACGAAAGTGCAGATTTGCTGGCAGAGCCCAGGAAAGTGCAGAAACGCCCAAGTTTCCTTCACAAACGCAGCACTGGCTCGAGGAACCCTGCAAGCCTGACTTGGGTGGGAATTTTCACTTCCTGAAACAGACATGCAATCATGAAGAGGGGTCAAATGAACATACGTGAGCACACCCCTCTGTTTTTATGCGAATGTATGAGTGCTATATAAAAAAATGTAGCAATTACTACATTTGCAGCAATTACTACAAATGCAGGAATTACTACAATCCACTTCAGTGACATCCAAATTAGAGGGACCCGTAGTTTGCTAAGTAAACTATTGTCCTTCTGTCTCGTAGCATCAAACACTCTGTAGAACAAACGTAAGTATAAATATGTAGGAAGATAAAGAGAAAAAGTCTACGGATGGATGTATAGAGAAAGGCCCTTTCATAATTCTTTGATTGAAACCCCCCTAACCCATATCACCAGTAACCTTAGGTGAGTTTGGAGTTTCTGATGACAAGAAGCAAGGCGTCCACGCACCCAGGCTTTGTTAAGTGTCACATGAGCACATGTGGTCCGCTGCTGCAGACCAGGGAGAAGCAGACATACCGGGCCCAGAGCAGGTTCAGCCCACCCTGGTCACAGTGACAACAGCCCCATTTATGACGTGTAACTGAGTGTGGGTTCTACTCGAAGAGCTTTCCGTGAATTTGTTCCTCAAAACCGCCCAACTACAGGTGGGATCGTAGGTGAGATTATTATGCCTATTGTACAGACACGGAAACTGAACCATCTGACATGTAGGTGACTGGACCAAGCTTCGAACCCGGGCACAGTCTGTGCCCTGAACTGCTAGGCTCTGTTGCTTGTCCTGGGACGAAGCCTGTGGATCCAGTCTCCTTGCTGAGGTTTGTGGGAGCCCAGTACGGAGAGGCCCTGTCCCCTGTGTGAGTTCTGACCAGTTGAAAAATAAGAGTTAGCGGGAGCCCCAACCTCACCTTTTTGAACACAGACACAGCATTGGAGGGGCATGGCCTAACGTGAAGCCAGAGGGGCCACCTGCCCTCCCTCCAGGCGGGACCTCCGCACAGCCACCTGCCCCGCTGATGTGGGTGAAGAGAGACGATGGAAGAGCACTCACTGAGAAATAAGGACCAATGGCTGTGTCCCTCCTCTATAAGGACTGAAGAGAGTAGGGAGTGTGGCCAGTGGCCGGGAGCCTTTAAGGAAAATCCCTTACCATGGAAACAAAAAGTGTGGGGCGGAGACGATCGCCTCGGTCAACTCTGAAACTTTCCTCCACAAAGACTCCTTCTCTCACCCAGTGGCCCTGGGCGGCCCGCAAAGCGCTCACCCAGTCTTTTTTCTGTTTCCAGGGCTTAAAATGACCCTTCATTTCTAGGAAAAGTCCCATGTGCTCAGCACTGTTATCATTACACTGCAGGAAAATGAGGAGGAAGGCATCCTTTCATACTCACTCGCTCTGAGTTGGGGAAGACGGAGCATTCCTCATCCAAATACAGCTTCTGTGAGCAGGCGTGTTGACCCAAGGCCATGAATATCCCCGGACGAATTTCAGAACAGGGAGAGCCTGCTCTAGTTACTTTAGGCAACAACCTATCACACGCATTCATGACACTGGCTCCGCCCATCAACACAAAACAGAAATAGGCATTTCCAATGTTTTTAGACCACTTTCCAGAGTCATGGGCCACAAAAGTTTTCCTCACCAACAAAGTGACATTAAACTCTCCCACGTTTTTCAGCGGTTCCCCGGGTCTCCTTCTAGTCATCCCAGTTCATTTTATTACTTGTGGGAGTAAGGATTCTATCTGGCTTCATGTAACAGGAAAACCCCTAAACAACAACTTAAATAAGACATGTTTAATGCTGTCTCAGGTAAAAACAATTCTAGAGTTGGGTAGTCCAGGCTTAATTTGGTGACTCTATGAAGTCTTCAGGCTGCCGGGCTCCCTCCAGATCTCTGATCCCTAGCATATAGTTCTTGTCCTCATGATTCAATATGGCCGCTGGTACTCCCGCCATTACATCCACATTCCAGATGTGGGAGCAAACGTGGGAGAGAATGAAGAGAAGGGGAGAACATGCCTAGGAGTCCCATGGGCCATGTTCATTTTGAGCAGAACCTAGTCACATGGTCACTCCCTACATATCTGTTAGTTACTGACGCATTAAAAATACACCACAAATTTCAGTGGCCTATAACTAAGCATTTATTCTCACGTGGCTGCAGGTTGGCTAGGATGCAGCTCATGCAGGCTGTCCCTCATGCTGGGCACTTCTGCCTCAGGCTAGAGTAGCTGAGCTGATTGCACTTCTCACAGCAGGTCTGTGTGTCACTCGAGTGACTCTATCGCACTTGTCTTTCATCTTCCTTGGACCAGGGAGCTAGCCAGGACAAGTGCTTCTCACGACACAAAGAGGCACAAATGAGCACGTGGAAATAGGCCAGGTCTCCTAAGAGCTAAACTCAAAACTATCACACTGTCAGTCAAGTCAAGGGGCCAGAAGTTCACCCTGCCCACAATGAGAACAGAGCCCGCATGGGATTAGGGGTGAAGAAGTGGAGTCCACCTAGCATACATGGCCGCAAGGAACTGGGAAGTGTCTCGTTTTGGCTAGGTGACAAGCCTGGCTAAACTCAGAGATGTTACTAAAGACGGGAGGAACAGAAATTCAGAGAAATTCAGTCTCTGCAACACACCGTCTTTGCCAAACGCCAATGCTGGCCTTGGGCCAGTCTGTGTAATTCTTCTCCTCACCGCAAGACACAGGGTGTGCAGGACTGTGAAGCATTCGCCAGAAGCCAAGAAAGGAGGAAGAATGCACATTGCGAGCATATGGCATGGGCCAGCACTGAGTAGCGCTCTCCACTTTTGAGCGGAAGGGACAGAATGATTTGTTCATAATATGGTCTGTCTCAAAGCTCTCAGCCAAGAAACAGCAAATTCAGGCAACTTTAAAGGTAGGGCCCAGAGCTCTCCCTGCGCATGCCTCCCCAACACCAGCAGCGGGTGCAGGTGCCAGGCAGGCAAGAAGCCAGTTGTGCAGATTGAGTATCCCTCAGAAATGGCCACGGAACCCCTCGGCCTCCGCTTTCTGAGAGGATGAGGGAGGAGGAACCGAGTGATGGGATGAAAATGTCCAGGCTGAGGCTGCGGAGCCCACCTGCCCCAGCACCTCCTCCAGATGCTGAGACTCCGCCACGATGCAGAAACCAATATGCCAGCCCCTGGCAGGACCACGCTCCCACCTCACCCCGGTGCCCTTTCCTATCAGCTGATGTCGCCTCAGGGCCGACGGCTTGAATTCTAAATACAACCCCCGGTTGCCCCAGTCACATAAGTCAGAACAGAGATTACCTGCTAAAGGAGCCCTGTATTTCTAGACGTATGACCCGGTGCCCTGGAGTTCACGTCTAACATTTTGAAAAGGCTGTTGCACTATCAAGCCAGTGTCTTCCCCTCAAGTCTCTCCCCATCATTCCATCCTTGACACTGTGACCCGGTGAGTATCCCAAATGCACAGATCTGGCTACAAACATCCAACATTTGCAGCATGGTTACATTTTCACATGCAAATTTCTGTTTGAGCCTCATACCAACTCTGTGAAGTGGGTGTAACTGTTCTACCCTCATAAATGAGAAAACAGAGACTGTGTTAATAAATAAAAGAGCTGGGACCCGAACCCTTTGTCTCTGGCATGCTGGCTGCCTCCCCCAGGAAATCTCTCTCCCCTATTCAGCAACCTGCCTTGGTTCCCTGTGGCCCGTCAGGCAGCATCTAACCTGTTTCTGTTGACATTGAAGGCCTTTGTCAAGTTCTAAACTACAGCGTCAGCCTTCGTTCCCACTTCCCCAAGCATGTACTCCGCTTTCCAACTGTGTCCATCACTCTTCCTGGAAAGGTCTGTCTTACCCCCATGCCAACACTTACCTGCTTTCATCCACCTGGAAAGCTTGTCCTGTGAACAAAGTCCTCCCCATGTCCCTATCTCAAGGAATTCTGTCTAATCCTCTCAGTCAGACTCGGTGTCTTCCTCCGCACCCCCTGGGTGTCCCACACTCAGGACAAGTACGTTCTTGTCCTAGTCCCCCTGGGCCCTC
The DNA here is from genome assembly GCA_039655065.1 of Glossophaga mutica. Taxonomy (NCBI): domain Eukaryota; kingdom Metazoa; phylum Chordata; class Mammalia; order Chiroptera; family Phyllostomidae; genus Glossophaga; species Glossophaga mutica. The sequence continues at coordinate 32,067,367 of CM077308.1, forward strand.
GGTGGACTCCCCGCTGTGCATGCCGGCGATGCATGTGCCTGTCCGAGAACCCCACTTGCTCCGAGGAACCTGGAGGGAGAGGCCGAGGCTCACTCACGTTTTTCTTCCACTTCACAACACGACGCACTCTGTTCGTTGTGCGGGGCGGATACTCACTGTTGGCTCATTCGATTTAAAAAATGCATTTACTGAGTATCTACTATGTGTCACAAACTGTTAGGTACTGAGAAACATGTGAATAATTGAGACGCTGAGTACAGCATGGGAATGAATAAAGGGGTGAGTGGATCGATAGAGGAGCACACGTGACTCTGCCTCACGTGCGTCTGTCTGCACTGCGCTCCTATCTCCGCCTCCTCGCACCCCTGCGCATGTCTGAAGAGGTTTCCCGGAAGATGGAAGAGAGCTGCATTAAGCCACTTGCAGTATCAAAATTCTCATAAACTTATAGATTGCACAAACAGGCAAGAAAGGAGCGGCTCAAACCACGCATGGTCTCTGTTCTGCGGAGTAGAGGTTGTGAATGAGAGAAGTGATGCCAATTTTTGAAAAGCCGAGCTGCTTTAAAGGCACCGGAGGAGCTTCCTGTCGCCAGGATCCCCCAGGGTGACTCTTTTAGACAGTAATTACTCTACACACACACACACACACACACACACACACACACACATCTTTGTAAGTCCAGTTCCCACAACACAGCATGTTGTAAGAGAATCCGTGTATCACAGATGCTGGAATAAATGACCTCGGATTTCTGGGCAACTGCGAGATTTCGAATCTCAGGTTCCGGAGGAGCTGTCTAGGAAGAAGGAGGGCGGAAGCCTGAACAAATGCAGAGAAGAATCAAAGGCAGCAGGTGTCAGCTCAGTAAGAAAACAGTGGCCGAGGCCAGGGGAGGCATCACGGCCAAACTCAGGAAAACGGGAGGAAAGACTGGACAGCGGAAGCCCGAAGCTGTCAGAGCAGACTCCGCCGCAGCCCCTTCCAGCCCACCCCTGCGTCCCCCTTTAGCTGTGTGGAGTAGGTTGGTCCCGCTGTCGGTGTGCGAGCTCGAAGCTCCCACACTTCGCCATCGTCCCCGGTTAGGAAAGGACCGTTTAGAAGGGGCATGAAGACACAACACGGGATGTCAAGTGCAGCACAGGGAAGAGAGTTGATATTGTGCTGACTAGGCATGGGGCCAGGTGGGCACTGGACGTAACGGGCGACCACTGCGTGTGTTACATAAACGTCTGATCACTGCACTGTCCACCTGAAACTAGCATAATGTTGAATGTCAACTGTAATTGAAAAACTGAAAAAATTAAAAACATCAACAGACAAGAGATACAAGCAGAAACACGCGCATGCACACACACACCAGAGCATTCTGAAGGGCAAGTCCGTGATATCTGGGATCTACTTGGATAGACGCCAAAGAAGCAAAGTCTCGGTTCAGCACAGGGAGAGGGATGAATGGAAAAAAACGTGGACATGCGTGGATAATTGTGGAAACTAATAGGGATGCAGGTGTTCATTAGTCTGTGTGCTCCACTTGTATACATGCTCAAGAATTTTCCAAGTAAAAAGTTAAAAGAAAATACAACTGAGCAAAGGGACCTCAGGAAGGAAACCAAAGATGATGAGCCCACTCTGAACTCTGGTCCACGAAGTGCTCTTCTGCCTCTTGCAATGGAAGGTCTCAGGCCAACCTCGGTATTTGCTGCTCAGTCAGCCCGCTGCAGCGCAGGGTGATGGCCAAGCCTTAGTGTGCGTGGAAGTCTCATTTCCACAGGGTGGACACCTATGCTCTTGGCATGCCATGATTCCCAATTAGGAAAGGACTATTTATCCATCAGTCTGGGAGGGCATTCCTCTTCCCTCCAAAGGTGGCCCAGCTCATCCTACTGACACAAAAGCGGGAGACAGAGGAGGGGGCATGAGAGTGCTATGTTCATTTGAAGAAAGCAGAGTCAAGCTTCGGGACTGACATAGTGAGACAGGAATGCCCAGCCGCCAGTCTCTGCCTACACAGGACACCGGAGCTCGGGGCCCACCTCTGGGCAGGAAACCTGGGGCCCCACCCACGTACCAGGGGAGAGATGGCACTTACTGGAATGTCTGTTTGCTTAAAATGAGTAGTCTGACTACTCGTCTCTGACTTCCTTGAGATCTGGGACTGCTTTACTTTGAACTCAGTCTTGCCTGGGGTCTAACTCAGCGCGGGAACTGCGTACACGTCCGCTGAAGTGAAGTGGAACCGAAGACTGACAACAGGACCGTTCACACACACCCAGAGATTGAACCTGCCCAGTGCCTCTGCCCGGATTCACGCCGATTCTCTCCCTCCCTCCCTGTCCTTCCCTGCAAGGGGCAATTAATAATTCAGCAAACAACAGTGTATCCGGATGGTTAAGAACATAACAATTTAATTAATATCGGTCTCTTCGGCAGCTCAGGTCTCATGGACCCAGGAGGCCCACTCTCCATTTCTGCCCCAGGTTCCTCCCAGTAAAAACGACCAGCCCGAGAGGAACCCGAAGGCCATTTGTTAAGAAAGAAAGAACACGCATAAAGGGTTTGCAACAGACACAGACCTGTGATCGTCATGTTTTAAACACGAACATTTATTTAGGGTTTTGTGAACTCATACATTATCAGGATAAACTCTAGTTTATATCAGTATATAATAAGCAAATATATTATACAATAAATTGCATTTGTATACATAAATACAAACTTTGAGGTAGGGCCTCAAGAATAATGACCTCTTAAATGAATAATACACAGTATCTAATATGTACTCTCTAAGATATATATCTATGATGCATCATTGTAACATAATATATTTTCTCCATGTACAGTTAATGAAAAAATATAAGGACCTGGTTAGGGAACATATCTTTATTCATAGGCAACAGGCCACGCAAGATGCCTACACTTAGGACATTAGCCAAGGACACAAGTTAAGGATAACCTACCCCATGATAGGTCCATAATAAAGTGCAAAAAAAGACCAAAAAATGAGACACAGTAGTTCCTAGTCAATTACTAAGTATCATCCTAACAATAAAATACACCTATAAGGCAAGTGGCTACCTGAAGATGTATTTAATCTGGCAGGCAAATCCAACCACTGCTTGCTTTTCAGAGGTGATCAGCGCCCCATCTGAAAACGCTTTCTCTTTGGCTGCAGGCTGCTCAGGGATGGCCAAGCAGAGACCACAATTCAGAACTACTCAGTCTTTCTGTCCAGTTGAAGCGAAATTTGGGAAAGACAGGAAGCCTCACTTACAAATCCTAGGGCCACTTTGGAGAGAAATTAGGACCAGGATTAAATCACCCGAAACTTTGCTCCCGGCCTGGAAGTTTCCTGCACGATACCCAGCATGAAACAGGAGAAAGACTCTCACTTACTGACCCTTGTTCCCTGCGAGACAGCGTGCCCTCGCTCGAATCGTCTGTGTTAAAGCAGCGCGCCACACGCCCAGACCCAGGTGTGACAGCAGCGGTGTGATCTTGCCATCGCGCGTCTGTTGAGCAACAGTTCTTGTGCAAGTCTCTGGGAAGAGGATGGTGACCGGAGGCCAAGGGGATACACAGGAAAGAAAAACCGCAATTCTGGGCATGGGAACACTGTGCTGACGGGAGAGGGCTTCCAGGGAGCACGCAGGCACCTGGAGACCACGGAGTAAGAACTTCAGGGAAAACTCCGCCCCAGAGCGACATCAGCATATGGACAGCCCGAGTCTCACAGCCGTTGAACAGCCGTGGTGTTAAATGTCTTTTTAAAGTGCTGCTCACTGAAACACAAGTTGATTACATTTCTTACATATTAAAAACACACTGGAAATTTCAAAGACGTTGAGGTCATTGATTTGCCTTGACCACAGATTTCATGCAATAAATAAATATAAAGGGAAAGTAAAGAAGACCAGATTAGACACATTTACACATGACGAACACATAGCCCTAAAGATTAAGTTACTAATACGCCAGACAAAGATTTGCATAAGAAGCCACAACACCAATAGTTAAGAAATATACATTTTTTCTCCTTTAAGGATATTACAGGGTTACTGTTTTGAACATATGGCTTTTTTTTTTTAAACTCGGATGGGCTTCTGGCATTTGTTGGTGTTAGGAAACAATCTCACAAGTGAAAAATACCCCACGTTCTGCATGGTGGACCAATGAAAGTCCTTCTTCAGCAACTCAGGTTTTCCTCAGTTTGCAGGGGAACTCTCACTGCCAGTTTATGACAATGCTGTTCCTTTTCTGCGTATCCACTCATTCAACACAGCATGGAACATCCATCTGGCCACATGCATCTCACAGCCCCTAGGGTCCCAGCCACATCCATGGGAGGGCAGGTCCCCACAGGCGGCCAACCTGTGCTCAGGTACGGAGCACACCTCTGGCAAAGAGAGCCTCGACACCGAATATAATTATAGAAACATTTCCAGATACGTTCAGAACCTTTGACCTTTAAGGAAAATGTATATAAAACTTGAAAATTATAGGGAAAAGAAAAAAAACCCAGCTGCTTGAGGACCAGTAGCTGGGTCTTAACTGAGCAAATCCCAATTAACACCAGTGTAACTGTTTCCAGCTGCAAAACCCACTAGCTGGTGAGGAGGTCCCTGTTCTCACGGTGAAGTTAACTTTCCGTTTGTACAAAACAAACCTGGCAACATGCACGAGATTTCCCCCCTTCTTTTAATCACAACAGCAATAATTAGCAGAAAGTGGGTTGGCATCCAGCAGCAGACTCAAGCTTTAGCCATGAAGTGAGAGGGAAAATCCAAAAGCCGTTTGTCCTGACACAAACATAGAGGTCCCGGGAAGAATGCTAACGCATTGCAGCTCCTTTCACCAACCTTCAGGTTGGAAGGGCTGCGGGTAGTTTCCAAGCCTAACTTACTCCCCGCTGCCTCTCCCACTGCACCGGGTGCCCGTGGCAGAGGCTGATTTTTGATGCCACTACATGAAATCGACTACATAATGAGGGCTTCTCAGCAATATGGCTTTCTGGTGGGCATGCCTGTTGATGGCGGACAGGTCACCGTGGGAAACGCAGGGGCCGGGGAGGCCGCGGCTCAGCTTCCTGCAGGGAAGTCTAGGGGACGCTCAGGGTTCAGTTTCTGTGGGGGGTTCTAGGAAGTTCTAGCTTTGGGAGCAAGACAGAGGAAGAGATCAAGGAGGGGGAGAACCCACACGCCCTGCAGGCAGAAGAGACGAACACCTGGGGTGCAAGCCCATCTCCGCTTCCCTTCCTAAAAGTTTTGACAGGCTGCTCCGGAAAACCGCAAGTCCCCGTCGGTGTTGGCAAACGGCAATGATGTTTGCCCTAGGAAAGGGGAGCCTCAGGAAAATGAGGGGAGACTTCCTTTTTCTAACAAATGAACTCATGTTTAAACACATGCTACATTAAGGTCTGTTGTTGGGTTTCAGTGCTGCTGAACGGGACGAAAATGTCACGTCAATATACAAGATTTGAACTGGAAACTTTGCCTGAGACCCTGTAATATGAAGACAAAGACGAAAATGACTGGAAAGAAAGAGAAAGAAAATTATTCAAAGGGTCTCCCCTAACAGAAATTTCAGTTTAGATAGTATTACCGTAAGAAAACAGAAACCCAGACCACACGACTCTCAACTCGCCCTCTCCGCAGTGATTCATTAGATGTTTATGCAGACAGAAAACACCATCACGGAACACATGGCATGAACACAGGTCGCATGTGAACAAGCTCATCTGTGCGCGTTCAGGATACAAGGAGGTAACGCAGGCGGCGGCTTCGCCGATCTCCGCAGACAGGGGATTCGCTCTCGTTAGAGCGCAGTTATGAGTGCTGTGAACTGGGAACCCTTCAGACTGAATCAACTAAATGTAGCCTTAAAAGCTATTGTCTTAATTGGCTCACTCACCACTTACCTAAGCTGTATTTATCAGAAATTTCTGTCAATACCATGACCTAAAATGCACTATCAGCACAGTGAATATTACGGTTATTTTCTACTCAACTCTCCATTTCCTTGATTTCTCTATGACCGCAAGTGGCATTGACCATAAATGAAAAAGTGAAGAGTAAAAATTGAGACGTTATCTGTTTTTTAAGAGTTTGTGTCTTATCTATATAATACAGAGACAGAACCAGGGTAAGTCTCATTTTCCCAGAGGTTGGAAGGCAAGGTATCTACAGACTATAGAAAGACATTTAGAAAAGAAGAAATACGGGGCCGTGACATTGAACCACAGTGCTAAACGTCCTGTAGAAACTCGAATGGAGTGGGCGGCCACACCGCGCTGGACACGCCCCGTCTCATCTGATCTCGGAAGCTGAGCAGGGTTGGGCCTGGCTAGCACTTGGATAGGAAATTGCAATGGAGCTCTACTAGGAATGCACAAAAAATTCGGCGCAAATCATAGAATGGCCTCTTGTGCGGAGGTGCAGGAAATGACCCAAAGAACTCATAAATATGGTCATTTGTGTTTAGAGACAACTGAGGGAAGAGGACCGACTCTTCGCCAAGACCCACGGTGCTCAGAATCCAGTATCTGGGAGTCCTTGGCCCACTTGAGACAGCTGGTCCAAAGGAACAAGCGTTCCCAGTGGTGAGTCACCTTGGCGATGGATGTCCAAGTGCCCTGGCATCATTTCGCTCTGAAACACTTCCTGACCACCACTGACCCCCCACGTGGACCCTGCCCTGATCTTTCTGTGTCTGAACAAGAGCACTGCGGTGCTCGGCTCCGCTCGACACCGCGGAGCCCCAAGGGCCAGTCCTGGGATTCTGCCCATCAGTAACCACCAGGGACAACACGCAGGAACCATTTCTGTGGGACCAAATGACGCATACGCACTGTGACGTCTCCGGAAAGCACTCCCCTCGCCGATCCGCTCCCGTGGGGTAAAGTGCGTGCTCGGGGGACCGACCCCACTGGACACTGACACCACGGACACAGGCGAAGAGCGCTCAGCGCTGCAGGTGGTCTGCCTAGCTCTTCACTACAGCATGCGACACTACGTCCTACGTTTCCGCTCTCATGCACAGATACGAACCAAGATGTGGGGAGAAAGAAGAAAAACGGGAAGACATTAGCGGGGAGGCAGGGTGGAGAAAGGGCACCGAGTCTGGGCCATCCCAGGCCATCAGACTAGCACTGGGTACCCAGTTCCAAATCCTTCACTGGCAGTTTGAGTCCCAGGGAGGAGGTTCCCAGGGGGTCGATCATGTTCTTGTAACGCTCCCCACGGTGCTTAGCTAAGAACGGGCCCCAGTCCGGCTGCGGCGAACACACCAACTTTAGCCTCTGCAAAGAAGCCAAAGACACACAGGGTCACAGAAGTAGTGTACCTGCTTCCCCAAGGCACCTCTGCCCCCATCTCCAAACCACGCACAACCGCAGTTGCCAGGACGCCCCCTGGAGCCATGAGGTCCCCCACCAGGAGAAGCAGTTAGGCAGATCAGCCATTAATTACCCAGGCCACCAACGCACTGGAGAGGAGACTTAGTCTGGTTCACTTGAAAGTATTTACATCACCTGCAAGCAATATTACAGCGGCTCAGGGTTTGCCTTGCTCAAGATTCATAGAGGGTAGAGGACCCGGGTTTTAATTGTACGTTTTGTCCCTCCACGTGAAGGGAATCCACACGTCTCTCTCGCCACTGCCAAACCCAATTTGCAAAGGACACGTGGGCTCCAGTACTTTGGTTCTCGTTTTGACAGTGGGCCGCTGCATCAAAATAATTGGATTTTGTTTAGCATATTTCCCAAAAGGATAAATATGGCCAGGAAAAAAATCCCAACCCCAAAGATATGTTGCCAAGAGTGAGAGAAGATTTTAATTATCTATTGACAAAACTACATGCTTCTGACTAGGTTCAGTCGTGCTGGGTTCTTGCAGGCATGCTCAAAACAATGGGGGTGTCGCTAATCCCTCAGCTGAACCTCTCACGGAAAACATAATTTGACTGAAACATATTTTAGAAAGAGGAAGGAACACATATTTCTGACTACGTAAGAGAGAACAATGACATGTTTATCAACTATTAAAGTGAAGCTGCTTCTTGCAGCTGTTAGTTTAATCTCGCCTTAATTATCAGTTTGCAACCTTTGTGTCCCGAATGAACCACAGTAAATTTATACAGCCCACCCATCAGGGTGGAGAATTTCAGCCTAACGCACAAAAAGCAGCGGAAGCTAAACCAGCTTTTGTTCAAAGGGGAAGAGAGTCCTGGGTCAGTGGGTGGGGAGGCTCCCCTGGGGTCACACGCAAGCTCCCTGGGGGGCGGGGAGGCCACAGTAATGCACCTCCAGGGACAACAAATAGAATTTCCCGAGGATGAGAACTGGAATGCTGCCTCAGGGAGAAGACTCCTACCTCTCCCTTTGCCGAGTCTATCTCCATCTTTAGTTCAGTGAAAACAAAGGCTACCTCCCCCAGGACGTGGGCATCTGGTTATACATTTACTCACGGGCTTTATTCCTATCCGGGCTCTCGCCTCCTGAGCCTCCGCCCCACGTTCCAGAGACCTCTCTCTCTTTTCTCCTCCCGGCTGACGGAGAGCAGAGCCCTAGCGCTGGTCCAGGCCGCCCTCCACCAGCAGGTGTTTCTGCACCGTGGTCGTTAGACTGCAGTGTGCATCAGAACCACCTGGGAGCTATGGCCGCCCGGGTCCCACTGCCCTAGACCCAGGCTCAGAGAAGCCCAGCTGGAGTCTGGTCGTTTGCATCTCCAACCAGCTCCCAGGTGCTGGTGCTGCTGGTCCTTGGGCCAGACCCTGAGTAGCACCAGTCTGGTCCAAAAGGCCAGATCTCTGGGTCTTCAAGATGGAGGCAGCGCTGGCCTATACTTAGCACGTCTGAGCAAGTGACCTGTCATAAATAACAGAAGCCTGACCACACTTTACTGGTGGCAGTCAGTCCCCTTCCCATCTGCTCTAGAGTGAGTGTGGGGATTTTTTTTCCCATTATAATTGAGAAATAGGTCCAGGAAGGGATTAACCGACAGAGAAAGACAAGTCTCATCTCTGCCAGCCATGCTCTGGGCCATTCATTGCACTCTGCAGCGTGGTGACAGGTTAATCAGCCTGGACCCCTTGACCATCCCTCACTCAGGCACATGACTATGGATGTTCGGAGGGAGGAGCCTTGAACAGAGAGGGCCATCGGGAAGGGGGGAAGCACCATGTGAGGTTAAAAACCAAACCTGGGGGCTGAAACGGTGGGTGAGGGCAGAGGAGCAGAGGAGCAGAGAGCTCCGGGAAGGAGGCGGCACTCGATCCTGGGCCTCCCGGAGCTGTCGCCGCGCTGAGGAGTAACGTAATAACAGCGCGGCCTGCGGACTGGCCCGGTGCCTCCGTTAGAGGAATCATACGTAATAAGAACGGGCTTCATAGAAACGGTGGCAACTGTGATCACTTAATCACCAAGTCTCCCTCTAGAATAAGTTCGCTGAACCTTTTGTTGTTTAATGCACAGGGCCCTCAGAGCGGCCCCCTTGGGAGGGGGTGGAGGGGAAAGGAGCCCACAGACTTACCTCAATGAATCGGCCGGGAGCCAGGTGCATTTTTATCACAAACATAATCGGGATCCAGATAACGGAGCAGGCGAGCATCAGCCATCCGAGCACCATGGACCAGGCCGGGTAGCGGTAAGAGCCGTAGGTCATGGGCTCCCACTGGTAAAAGCTGAAGCAGAGGATGAACTGGGAAGAAAAGAAGAACACATGTGTGAGGGTGGTGAAGCAGCCTGCATCGCACGCCATGTGCTGGGCCCGTGCGACGGGTTTGATGCTCACGTAGCTACCACCTCCTTTCACACCCACAACGGCCTGGAAAGGGAAGTATCAGTAACCCCTTTTCCAAATGAAGATGCTGACTCTCAAAGAGGTGCTGCCGACACTCACACTCAGCTGCTGACCCTGCATCCCAGAAGACCTGAGCAATGCACCTGCGGGGATGGACACGCAGACAGGCCGACAGGAAGAGTTTAGAGGACGTACACCACGGAGGTGACTAATGGGGGGGAGGTGGGAGCAGGGTGGTGGGTGTTTTAAGAAGCTGTCTGTACTTTCTACGATAGATCATTAGCTTTTTTAATAAGAAATAAATCCCCTTATGTTTACGTGTTTTAATTTTTGAAAAGGGAATTGAACCTACTACTCCTTCTCCTTGAACGGGGAATGGCCAGCATCCAGGAGCCGACTATAAAGCTGCTGAGTGAGACTCGGAGTGGTCCCCAGGTGGTGACTGAGTGGGAAGCGTGGTCCTGTAATAAGCAGTGGACAAAGAGAACAGAAGCACAGCCCCCTTTCGACCAACTCAAGGCGAAGGGGCCTTATCTCCCCACGGTGGGCAGACAGCCAGGAGGCGAAGAGGCTAATCTCTGCTCTACTTCTAATGAACTGAGGGACCTTTACGTCTCTGCTAGAAAGCAGATACAGTTCACACCCTGCATACGACACAGCAGTTTTCTGGGAACAAGAGTCTGGCATTCACTCAAGAGTTCCCCCTCCATCTGAAGAGTGGTCACGGCTTTTTCTGCCCACTTGGGCCAGCGACAGCAGTAAGAACCCTCTGAAGACTTGGTTAGTGTGGCTGACACAGAACAAGGGCAGAAGTGTGCTGAAAAAGGAGGCACCCAAAAAGACAGAACAGGGGTTCCAGCCGCTCTTGCCAAGTCTCTGGGTGCCCTGTGCTGAGAAAATTGTGTGCCTCCCTGGATTCATCCTGCCCCCGGCAGCATCAGCCTGGAACCGGGTACCTGATGCTACTGACGCATGTGCTTCCTTCCTCCCCACCTTTCTGGTTCTTTCTTAAGCAGTAAAATAGCTGCCCAACAATGACGGCAGCAAATTATTGTCAGGAAAGAAAATCTATGGAGGTGTTTGGGGAAAGCATGAAGCACTGAACAAATGTAAGGCATCTGAGTGATCACTGCGAAGCCCAGGCTGCTGGGCCAAGTGAGTATTCCAGTGCAGGAATAATGCAATACACCAATTTGAAGCAACATGAGCCTGAAGACAACTGTTGAAAAAAAACTGCTTTCCTGGAAAGCGATGCCTTACTCTAGGCCCCTTTTTAAACATTGGCCCCTAGAGTTACAAGCTTTATTAACCCGTCTATTAGAAGTATGGCCCGATGTATTTATGGTAAGTTGCTCCATTTCATTTACTATATAAATAGCAATACATCTGCTTATGTGTGTGCATAATTCAGTAACGTGATCTGACTATGTACATAATAATTGCATGGAAAATATTTATAGCCCTATAAATCCATGAAGGAACATATAAAAATGATCAATTTTATTTCAGGGGTTTTGAAGCAATTTAAACCCATAATCTTGGCTAGTTCCAGCATACTACAAATAGCCATTTTATAGGAAAGGTCCATGGCAAAAAATAAATAAATAAACATGTGTTAGGCTTGGTCCTTCCATACCCATGTCCAGTGGGACAGATATCACATCAAACGTCTCTGTGCAAACTTGTTCTTGCAATAAATTTCCCTTGGCCATGTCAGCTTCAATCAAACCCTGCCCTCCATGAGCCTGGCCACGAGAGATGATCATTTAGTCACTGAGTCAGGCCCCTTGACCTTTTGCTGATGGCGGCCCAAGGCCAGGACAGAGATTCATCAGTTGACAACGATGACGGAATTGACCGCTTCTGCTTGGCCCTAGCTTCCCAGCACAGAAAGGCAATCTGGTTCAGGCTATTTTCCGGACCTTTCCACAGGTCTCTGATGGGAGTGTTATCATGGGAATCAAGTAAAGCACAGCATAGCCCAGGCACTTCCTCAAAAACCACAGCAAGTCCCCAGAATTCCTTTTCCCTGACATCCTACTCATAAAGAAGCTTATTTTAATCCCCAACTGGGATTGAAAAATTAAAGAGCACTGGGTGTTGAGGAATGTATTAGAGTGTGGCCTAGACAGGCCTGAATTCAGCTCTTCGATCTGCCACCTGCAAGCCTTGTGGCCCTGGACAGGCTCCGAGCCTCTCCAAGCCTCAGCACACTCAGCTGCAAGATGAGCGAAGCATCGGCCACCGAGCAGAGCAGCTGGAGCCTTCGAGACAGTGTCCTCGAAGTGCCTGCCTCTCCCTAGACCTCCACAAACAGTAGAGCTGGTTATTATTGCGTGACCTCTCTACAGAAGGTAGTCACCTTCTCTGAAGCTACTCTCTTCCAGGACTGGAGGGCAAGACATGGAGAATCTAGAACAGAGAATAACTTTGACTTCACCCAAGAATAAGTCATGTGCAGCAGTAACTGGCGGACAAAGCGAAGCTCGACAGAGCCAGAGAACGCCAGAGATGGGAGAGTCGCCTTTCCTCCCCCTCCCATTAGGTAACCCCCAGTTCTTTGTACACATTTTGGTCCTGAATTCGAGAGCGTGGAAAATCTGTCTCCCTTCCATTAGGCTCTCATGCCCCATATCCAGTGGGACTTTTCAGACAATTACAGCCTCTAAAATGTGAGCACCGATGTGGGCCTCAGAATGATGCCTGTGTCAGTGCAGAGGGAGATAAATGCCGAGTGGCTTTCTGTGTAAACTTCTGTCTTCTTGGGAAGAAGTTGAGGTGTTCTGATTAAAATTAACTCTGTAGCAGTTTTTTTTTTTTAAAGGAAAACATATATTTTCTTTACAATTTTACTTCCACCCTGGTTTGTTTTCCTTTACAGAAGTGGGTACTGTGTTGAAAAACAAGGGTCTTAATCTGGTTTCTAGTGCCACCTGCTGGGTACAGGTGGAATGACAGCTGGCTTCCTGCAGCCTTGGGAGATGACACCACCCACCAGAGAGGAGGAGGGGGAAATGCAAGGTCTCCATGGATCACTGTGCTTGGAGAGGGCAGGGAGGCAAAGCCTGCAGCCGAAGGCACAATAAGGGAGGTGACAGGATGAGCATGTAAGTCCCCATGCACATTTACTGATGCTTGAAAGGCTCTGCTCTGTAAGATGAATGTCAGCTGATCTCAAAATGTCATCACCTCACTTGAGGCTGACAAAATAGTTCTCAGAGCAATAAAAATGAACAATGAAAGTCTAATATTATGCCATATTTGTTATAGAGTGTCTGCACTGAGAAACAGTTAGAAGCAAGGGTTCTGCAGCCAGACCCGGGTTCGAACCCAAGCTGTTGCTGTGTATTAGGTGTGCAATGCGAGGCAAGTCTTATAACCAACCTCCAGGCATGAATTTCCTCATCTGTAAAACTGAGAGGATTATAATGCCCACCCCACAGAGCTGCTGTGGGGAGAGCTGATGTGGCATACACAAAGCACTTTGAACACAGCCTGGACCACGGTTAGCAGTGGGACATGGGATCGCCATCTGCCACCAGTGCATGAGACAGGCTGATGTCATGGGAAATGTTCCATAAGATGCTCCAAACTGTGCCTGGGTCCTAGCTCTGCACCCAACTGGCTAAGGCCCAGGAAGCACGTTGCTTCACCTCTTTCCCACATCCAAAAGACAAGAATAACACCCATCCTCCCAGCTCCCCAGGCTCTCACATAGGCACAGTCCTTGTGCGGACATGGAGTACCACCTACAGATGCAAGGTGCTCTTGGCACAATGAAGCATGCAGTCCTTACAGTTAAAATGGTTGGCGTGACAAACGCCCAGCAGACTTTCCAGAAGATGTTTGGCTGAAAGCCGATCATCATCTCTATATCTTCACAGAACCGCTGCAAGCCTGCCAACAGACAAGGGAAGGTGAAGCATGAGGGGCAAGGGTGTGGGGGTGGGGCAGCATGACAGCCCCTCATTCAAGTGCATTGGCTAAGGGTGGCCCTAGCCTGGCATCAACATAACCCTGATGGTGCAGGCAACTGTCAGATGGGACTCACTGCCAGGAAGGTCAAGGAAAGTTGGACATTTAAAGAGAGAGATACCCTACCTATTCTCTGCAGTGAGGTTACCCACCCCCCATCTGGTGACATCTAAACAGCTCAGGTCCAGTTGTCTCAGCACTGCCACAGCCCAGTTGTCTCAGCACTGCCACAGCCCAGTATATCCACCCACATGGCTGTTTTCAGAGGTGGCCTTATGTGCTTAGCAACAACTCCAGCAAAACCAATTAAGACTGTGCTCAGTAAGTACAGTGTATCATGGAAGCCTAGGGATTCAGAGTGACAGTCTCTGTGCACTGGTTTTTGCGCCGCCCCCCTCCCAAGGACAGTCCTCCATGAATCGGTTTATCCTTTCTTGCTCTGTGTGATGATAGCGTCAGGCAAAAACCCACATGAATTCCAAGTAGAATATCACCTCCGTCGCTGGAATTTGAAGGACTGCTTGGTTACTGGTCAACTCAACTAAAAGAACACGCAGGGGAGATATTCGTTCTCATGGCCACATGTAGCCACCATCCCTTGGCTTACAAAGGTTTTAAAACCACTCCTTGAAAGAACAAGCCATGGAAACATGTTTTCAAATTGTGCAGTTTCTTGCATTGTTCCCTGAGGTCTTGTTCCCTGAGGTCTCTTAGGACTGTGGGCTCGCTGAGCTGAAGCGACCTCAGTGACTCAGGCTCCTTCACCATCAGCAAGGAGCTGACAAGGGAACCACCAGTCTTGGCCTAATTCTTCTCGTTCCTTCATCCCCCGAGTCATTTCTGAGGAAAGTGGGCACCTCTGCCTCCCTGCCTCCTCCCACCCCAAGAATAATCCCCTGCGCACCCTCCAGCCCGCTTCCCTGAGACCTTGGCCACATGCTCCTCCTGTGCCTGGGCTCCCCCAGCCCCCTGGGTTTCTGGGTCCTGAGCCCCATGAGGAGCGGAGAATTCCATCTCTGGGGCTCCCCCTCCAGCCTTCACTCGCCGTCTCTCACCCTTTGCCATCACCTCCCTGTGCCCCTGCTGAACCAGCTGCCTTCACCTGCCCAGGGCCCCCACCCCCAGCCCAGACTTCTCCCTCCTGTCCATTGCCCCAATGCCTGCTCTCTGCTATGTGAAAGTGGGGAAGGATGGAGTTATTTGAGAAGACAATCTCTTGCTGGGGTAGAAAGCAGAGATGTGGCATTTGGGGGGAACAGAATGGTTCAGCTCAGCCCATCATGTTATGAAAAGAGGTCCAAGGTTGCCGCCACTGACAAAATAGTGTATCCTGAGACCGTGGCGACATTTTTGTAAATGCTTTTGGCATTTACTTCTTCTACTCCATGCCCAGAGTGTCACCGAGCCTCGTGGCCAGTGCTGAGAACACTGTTGAGGACTCAGCGAAGGCAGCTTTCCTCACTCACTCCGGAAGTTCTGGGGTTGCAGCGAGCTTCCCACTCTCCTTTAAGGCAGCCCAGATGGGGGTCCGCCATGAACGCTGTGCGGTGGGAAGAGCGCTTGACCGGCGGTTAGGATCCGAGACTGGAACTCGGGGCTCTGCCTCAGCTCACTGTGTGCCCTGGGGGACAGCACACCCCCTTCGGAGCCTGGGCTGGTTTACTCAGGGGACTGGGCCACAGGTGCTCTTAGGGCCTTTCTGGGGAGGCCAATCCTTGAGGAAAGGGGGTCCACAGGCAAGAAAGAAGCGTATGCTCTGAGCAGCAGACCTGCCCATCTTTGGATGACCGTTTGTGTCTTTCCTCCAGTGCTATCCACACCTCCAATGGGTGGCCTCTGGACATCAGGCCCTGAGGGCCTGCACAATGGGAGAAAACCAAAGGAAGAGGCGTCAAAGCTGTTTCTCTATTAAATCTGCATCTCAGTGGTCCTGTGGCAAGCTTGGAAATAAAGGAGCAGCTCTCTTACGTTGCCTAAGTAGCCGCAACTAAGGCTTTCCACAGTCTTATTAAATAAGGGAAGTCCGCTTACCCACACCAAGTGCTACAGCAGCCACAGGCATGGCTGTCCCCTTACCGTACACGTAGGAGATCCCCACAAGCTCAAAAATGGCAATGATGACGAGGGCATAGGAGGCAGCGTAGGTGTCCACAAGCTGAAACATGTAAATTCCTCCCTAGCAGGGGAGAGAAACAAGATCGGTGGGCCTGGCCTAGGCTCTCTCCCCGCTCTGCCAGCAGAGGGGGGTCGGGTGCAGACAGAAGCCAGAGGACCTCCCCTCCCTAAAGCTGGCCCAGTGTATGCCAGCTGGAGGCCTTGCCACAGTAGCAAAGCCATCCCTCAAGAGACTCTGAGCCAATCAAAAAAAGGAAGCACAGCAAACGATCTAATGTCTTATTCCTAAAAGGTGAAGATCAGCATCTGAAGGTGCATATATGAGAACAACCAGATTGCTGTGCTTTTGCTTTAAGCAATAGATGATCATTTCTACCCATACATCTGTGTCTGACTGACCTTCCTATAACCTTTAGGTGACTTTGGGCATTCCTCCTGCATCCCGCCTGCATCTTTACCTCACTCTGTAAGTCTCGCTAGGATAGATGAGGCTGAAAGACTATCCCATTCCAAGCCATCATTTTACAGAGGAAGAAGCTAGGGTCCAAAGTGGTGACTTGCTCAAGGTCACAGAGTAATACATACACTGAGTGAGCTGCCACTCAATTTACCAAGATGCTCAGGACTAGAAGGAACTGAGGTGGCTGTGGACTCTTGTTTATGATGCATAATCACCTGGAAATTTCTCTGGTCAGTAAATTTGGATTTCCGTCTTTTTTAAAAGTGGGTCACACCTGTCTTGTTGGCTCAAGAAGGCTACATCTCAATTATGAAGATGCTGGAAGTACCACTCATAGCTAAGGTAACATATTTCCCTCTGTGGTCAGATTCCCTAACACACTGGTGCCAAGTCTGCAGAAATGGCAGGGATTTGGCGATCGTTATGAGGTCTGAGAGCTGAGTCTGGAAGCACAGCCAGCCTCCAGGTCCCCGCCTCCCTGACCCAGCTCACCTGAGTGATCATTGGGAAGCCCATGATGAAGAAACAAATGCAGCAGCCCAGAGTGAAGACCGGCTTGTGTGTGCGCAGGTACTTGGGGAACTCATCCGAGATGGAGGTCACTATGGTTTCGATGGTGGCAAACTGGAAGGGTGCCGGGAAAAGGGTGTCAGAGAGAGGCCACGCAGTCCCGAAGGCTCCCAAAGCCCTCTGTGTCTCCCACCAGGGCAGGTGCGTCTGCATCAGGTTTGGTTTCTAGGACTGCATTCCTTTGCTGGGTCTAAAAGACCTTGCTGGGGAATGCAAGCAGGACATGAGCTTTGGAAACTATGGCTGCAGCCGCCCCCACCCCAGCCTGCACGCATACTCACCGATCAGGACACTTGAAGCTTCACTTTGTATTCATGAGGTATAAATTCCTCTCCTCCAGTTTACCTGTTCTGATCTTCTCCTTGAGGAAAAACCCTCTTTGTACCCAACTACTGAACTCAGAGAGCCTGTCAGCATGATTTGTAGGCAGTAGTCTCAGGCCCGCAGCAATTTCCCTGAAATTGACCTCCTGTTATTCTCCCTCACCCAGCCCCACAGAATTTGCTTTGGCAAAATGACACCAGCACAGGAAATACACAGGCTTCAACTTGCACCGAAAATGGAGTGAAGAATAAAGGAGCAAAGGATGGTTCCTCGGCACCATCCCACTAGGCACCCGCAAATAGAAGGTTATCCTGAGCCCCAGAGAGGAACTTCACCATCTCTACATAGCTCAAGAGAAAAAACTCAGGTACCGCTAAGCCCGTCCCCTGCTGCAGGCTGGACACAGGACCCAGGAGAAGGGAGTGTTCAGAGGAGCCTGGGGAAGGGATGGGAAGAGAAGGGGCTCACCATAGTGTCAAGTCCAAGAGTGAGGAGCATCAGGAAAAAGATGATGGCCCAGAATGGAGAGAGGGGCAGCCTGGTTAAGGCTTCGGGGTAAACCACAAATGCAATGCCTGGCCCTGGAAAGAACAAGACAAATGATTGTAGACTGGCCCAGCTCCAGGACCCCTCTTCCTGGAAGCCCACAGGGCCCTCTCTCCATGGAGATCCTGTATTATTGCTTATGGCATGCTGCTCCCACTGGTTATTTTTTTTACTCATTTCTACCCATTTCCCCAATTAGATCTCAAGCTCCTTGAAGGGAAGGACCAGGGGAATTAGGTCCATATCTTGGGTAACTCAGAAGAGAGATTCGAAAGTTGTGTCAAGACAGACACTCAGACCGCAAGGCCAAGCTGTGTGCCACAAAAACCCACCTTCACATGGATGAGTGGGAAAGACTATAACTATCACCCCCTGGAACAGTGGTCCTCAGCAAGGGGTGATTTTACCCCCGGGGACATTGGGCGATGTCTGGGAATACTTTTGATCTTTACAACTGGGATGGCAGTGGACAATTACTGGCATCTAGAGGGCGGAGGCCAGGGATGCTGCTGAGCACCTGTCACTGCATGGGACAGTCCCCACGAGAAAGAATTATCTGACCCAAACATCAATAGCGCTAAGGTTGAGAACCTGCTCTCAAGGTTAGACTGTGCCCAGAGTGACGTCATTTTCCCCTTTATAACCACCCTTTGTCCTACACATTCCTCCAGGAGAATCCATTTACATAAAATGTAAATACATCTACCACATTCTGGGTCTTGCCATACAAAGGCTTCCTAAAGATGGGGCTTGCAGGTCTGTGGGGAATTAGCTGGGAGAGAGGAGGTGATAAAGCATAGTGTAAAGGTTAGGAAAGGTGGAGTTCCAATGGTCAGACAGCTCTGGGCCCAAAGTCGCATTCCACGACTCACCAGTGGCGCAACCCTAGACAAGTAATTTCGTACTAAGAGCCCCCCGCGTGCCCCACCGCACGATGGGGACAACAATGGTACCTCGCAGGGTGGCGGTGAGGAACAGATGAGAAAATGCAGGCAAAGCACTGAGACCAGCACCTCCCTCGTGATCAACACTTGTAGAATATTAGCTTCTACGATGAATGAACCATGAACTTGGAAGTCAGCAGTTCCGAGTCAGGTTTCCCCAAGAGCACTGCACGGCATCTCGATGGAGGAGGTTTGAGCTGCCATTTTCCCTGCCATCATAAAGCCCTGCCCGCAGTTCCGACCTGCCTCACAGCCTCACTGGGAAGATTACTGCAACCTAAGACGCCTAAAGATGGGCAGCTGTGAATTTCCTTGTCAGCAGAAAACTAAGCGATAAAGGGCAGAGACTCGTGAATGCCCGGGCAACACAGCCCATACACACGTGTAGACACCGGAAATCACAGCACCCCGAGTGCTGCCAAATAAAGCCTAACAGCACTTTTTAAACTGGAATTTATCAGGTTGTCCGTTCCTAATGTTGGCGAGGGCCTTGGGGTATTTAAAGCATAAAGCCCCGAATGCCTCCAATACCCCCCGCTTTATGCATTTACTGAGCACACAGTAGAGCCAGCCTCAGAAGGCTCGCTATGTGAACCGTAAAAGTCTGTATTAAACTACAGTTCAAAAATAGGCCTCGGATGCAGAACACCGAGAAAGGCAGGCAGTGCTCTGGCGACAGTCGGGCCCATAAAGTGGATGCGAGGTCTCGAAACGGCCACTAGTGGAGGACGTTGGCCTATGGCTTTAACAGGATTCAGCCCTTCTGGGGGGGGGGGGGGGGCACAGTTTCAAAACCGGTGGCCTGCTACCATTTCAGCCACCTCCCTACAGTGCACAGGTGAAGGCATCCAGCAAGCTCTGTTCATCCGAAACGGCTGGGGACTGGGTTTTAAAAATACATTTTAATATTGTTTTGTAGAATCCAGGGGTTTTCTTCCTCAAAATAAGGACTCTCGGGGAGCCACAGTGGCGCTCTCCCCAGATGAGGCCCACATGTCCAGCCGAGGCCCAGCCCTGTCTCTCCGGTCTGGGGGAGGCAGTGCTGCCCGGCGTTGGAGCGGGCTCCCCGGCCCCCGGACTGGAGAATGGGCCCTGCCTCTCACTAGCTGTGAGACTCGTTCACTCTGGCACAAAGCTCAGTTTCCTCGTCCATGCCATGGAGATAACAGTGCCTGCCCTCATCAGGCTTCTGTGAGGATTAAATGGGTTGATACCAATAAAGGGCTCCGAACAATGCCTGGACATGGAGAACTCAGTAAGCACAGACCGTTATCCTCTTCCTGTGACAGGGAATCAAAGGGGCTCTGCATGCCAGCATCTCTGACAGGCCCCGGAGACCTAGAGGAACAGCATCCTTTGTCCTGAAGAGACACCTGAGACACAGCCGAGGGCCCTGGTCAGTGCGGTATGTCAAGACCCACAGCACACGGGGAAGGGCCGCTCTGCCGAGAAGCCTATTACAAATGGACGAGTCCTCGGAAGATGCACCTCAACCCTCGTGCCTTTGGGCAGAAGGGCTGGCACCCGGGTGGCAGACAGACGGTTGGACGGTCAGGCCTGCTCCAGATCGTTCACTTCGATCCGCACGGTCTCTGAAGCACTAGGGGCGAGGGGACCGTGGCAGCACTTCCTAGTGGCTTGGTTACCTGACAGTCACGCTAGACCCGGGGACTCTAAATACAAAACACACACGTGTGTCCATCTGCTCTGCTCTAACCCAGCCTTTCTGCTGTCGGATGAGCATCTTGGTAGGGCTTGGGGCTGACGCTGACTGCGAGTCACCACCCAACAGGAAGCCGTGGGTGTGATGCTGGGAGGCCGGCTTTCCAGGAAGCAGCGTCTCTGGAGTCGATGCCTGAGAAGGACACACACCCTTCCCTGTGCTCACTGAAAAAGGAGAGGACAGCCCGGTCTCATCACCAGTCCCACCCTCCATCCCCAAAACTCCAGACTGGCTGAGATTTGGGGTAATGACTAGGACAAAAACGCCTCCCTTAGAAGGAGCCGTAAACAAAACAGAGCGTTGTTAGGTCACTAAAGAGAACCTGTTTTTGACCAGAGACCAATACTCAGGTACTGGTGTTGGGTCAGCAAAAACACAGTGCGTGTCTGCGCACTGATCTTGCCCAGCTGAGAGGGAGTGTGGAGGGCATTCAATGCAGGCCTGACCCCAAATCTCCAACCCGCATTCATCAGGACCTGCAGTATACCAGAGGGATCAGACAGGCTCCAAAATCATTCTCGTGCAGGCAAATGCAGGCGAGCAGGGCCAGCTGCCCCACGGGGTCAGGAAGAAGTCCTCACAGGCCACCACCCCCCGCCACCCCACCGTGGGGAATGAAGTTCACTGCCCTTGTGCTGGTGGTGGTGAGGAACCACCCAGGATTAACACACCGTGTCACAACCTGTGAGAAGGGTTTTCTCCTCATTAAAATCAGAGGAAGTAAAAACAATCTGGAAAGGGGGAGTTTCAGAGAGAAGCCTGGGCAATTGTCTGGTGCTTTTGATATAAAGGAAAAACAGAATTCCATCTGGGTTTTAGGGACACATGCCCCCAAATCCCTTTCCTGCAGCAGAAAAGAGCTCAGATGTGTTACCTCATGTGGCTTGGCCATTGGTCCACAATGAGGACAGTAACGTCACGAAAATAACAAACCACCTCAGATCTGCTAGAAAATGGGGCGGCACCCTACCTGCTGCAGCTACTGTGCTTGAAGGAAATGAGGACAGCTGGCGTGCACAGGTACCCCTGAAGGCAGAGCCTCCTCGCCCCTCTCTCTGTCCCACCGGGCCTCCAGGGAGCTGAGGATTCTCCACCGGGAGAGGCACAGGCTCAGCTCCCCCAAACCAGGGCACTGCTGCAGAACCAAACACCCCAGAGTTTCCCAGGCTCCGCAGAGAGAGATAAGCACCCCTGGAACATGCTGGCTTTTTAACTCTTTGAGGCCCGCAGCCCCGATGAAGCACTAATTAATTACCCTTGGGGAACCAAGACAGACCCAGCAGCCCTCCAAGGAGGTGACATTTCTGAGGCTTAGTTCTCTCACAGGCTGGCATCTAAGTAAGCTATTATCTAAGAATTGCAGCGGGCTTCTTGAAGGAAGGCGAGTGCCCAGCGAAGCTGCCCCGGCCTGGGCCCTACACTGAGGCATCCCCCGAAGGTCTGATTAGAGAATGATCACAGTGATAGACACTAATAGCCACGATGAACTCCCTCAACCCCCAAAACCTGCCAAACACCCAAACTCTTTGGAGAGCAAGGCGGGGTGGAAATCAAGCGTTAAATAAAAATATTAAACACTCTCTGCAAAATGCTGTGCTGGAGATACGGCTTAAATGAGAGGACAGTGAAAGCTCTCTGTAAACTCGGAAGTGTGACGCGAATGTCAGCCGTGGACACAGGGGTGACTGGGGCAGAGAGTAAACGTTTATTCTGCATCCCTTCCACCACCCCCATCCAACCTTTCCACCCACTGCAGGAAAAAAACTATCACAGTCTTGCTCCCTGAGCAGAAAGCCCCGGGAGCATATCGGACCTCTGACCAGGAGAGTGCTTCGTCGGGAAAGGGGCTCTGAAGGGGCTCCCATGAAGTGGAGGCACTCGGATTCCAGAGTCCCCTGCAAGGAGTGGCAGCCTGTGTCCGCCTCAGCTCCAGGACGCTGCTTTGCCTACTGGACGCTCTACCCACACCAATGGGTGTAAGGGGGAGAGGCCCTACCTAGGCCGGAGTGAGTTAAGAGGGGAAGAGACAATGAAGCAGAGGAGGGGGAAGCAGGACAGGGGCCTTTGTAGCACCACCCCTCCCACACCCCAGGTAGGGACCAGCTGGCCCTAACCCTGCATGAGCTTCTACTGAAGACAGAAGCTCATGTTCCTCCTTCTACTGTCCCTCCACAAAGGGGCACCCGGGCCATCCAACCCACCGTCCGGTTCCAGAAGGCCAACTCCCCAGCAGAGCAGAAATGGGAGCTCATGAAGCAAGCCGGGAACCTGCCCTGTGACAGCAGGGTGACAACGACACCATACCTTGGTCTGCCACGTTCTCGATGTTGACCTTGCGTTCGTTGGCCATGAAGCCAATAACTGAGAAGATGACAAAGCCGGCAAAGATGCTCGTGGCACTGTTGGTGCAGGTGACAATTAGAGTGTCCCTGGAGGAAGAGACCAGAGCTGGCCGTCAGGTGTGCGTGGTGAGGAGGAAGGACGAGGGGAAGGACACGACGTGCACACACGTGTCTGTGTGTACACGCCATTTCTCCGCATGCACTCGCTGCAGGCTGGCCTTGTGTTCTCTCATTCACAAGGAACGGGACAACCAGGCGCGACCCCGGACTCCCTGGGGCTGAATTTATGTGCACCAAGAGGCACAAACAGGTCTCCCCTAACTGCCCTGCGCCAGGGCCTCTGGCTCCACAAGCTGGGAACGGGGCGTTCCCTCATCACACTGACCGGGGCAAGTCTGTCCATCAGAGCAGAAATGGAGCGGACGGGGCCTTTCGGGGACAGGAACCATGGAAGGGGGAAGAGAAGGGAGTAGGACCGTGAAATGCCACCAAGGTATGAGGACAGCCTGAAGCTGGGGCCCCCAAGACGAGAAGGGCAAGGGGGAGCAGAGGGGCGAGACCTGTGCTCTGTGTTCCTCCCAGCGCCCTCTGCTGGCAACAGGCTGCGGTTTCCCAGTCGGCCCTGCCCAGCCAGCCCAGACCCAACAGAGGTCACAGCTAGATGGAGCCTCAGAGCCGAATCTAAGCCCTGGTTCTCCTGCATGTTCTCGGCAAGTCACTTCTTTCCCCTTTGATTTTAAATGGTGGCAATTACCCTACCTCCCTCACAGCTGTTGTGAGGGCAGGAGAGGATTGCCAGCACAGACTAGTGCTCAGTAAACAACCCGCCTTGTCCGCCCCTAGCTTACCCATGAGGAAACCGAAACCCAGGGAAAGGTAATGGCTAATTAATGGAAGGTCAAGATTTTTTATCCAGACTTCCTGCCCCTCAGCCCCATGTTCCTTCCACCACACCACGCAGCTTCACTTCTAACAAAGCACAGAGCGATGCTTCCCAGTGTTCAGACTGATTCTCCGGTCCTAAGTTAGTGAGCAGCTGTGGCCGAAGAAGTTCAAGCACCATAGTCTGGCATTCCAGCTGTTAGATGTTGAATTGTGTGCCCCTAAAATTCAGAGGTTGAACTCCTAACCCTCAGTTCCTTAGAACGTGACTGTATTTGGCGATAGCACCTTTACAGAAGTAATTAAGTTACAAATAAATTATTAGGGTGCTGCACTCCAATATGACTGGTGCCCTTACAAGAAGGGGAGATTAGGACACAGAGACACATGCAGGGAAGGCCGTGTGAGCACACAGGGAGGAGATGGACATCTACAGCCCAGGGGAGAGGTCTTAAAAGAAACCAGCCCCACCAGCACCTTGATTCTGGACTCCCGGCCTCCAGAACTGTGAGAAAATTCTGTTGTTTAGGTCCCACACGCTGTGGCATTCGTTATGGCCACCCTAGCAGACTAACACAGAGGCACTCTGCAGCCCCCAGGCACACACCTGCCGCCCCCGTCCCCCCGCTCCGCTCCTGCCCCACGTCTCCGTCCCCCTCACTCCCAACTCCAGCTGCTTCTGCCCCCTGGAAACATCCCCTCCTCCCTGCACCCACTGCAGTTTAGCCCAGTGTAGATCTCGCTCCTGCAGGGCCCTCCCAGCCACCGTAGGCCACAGCTTACCTACACTGTCATCTTCTTGGTTCACAAAATAGTCCAATCGTTAACAATAACAATAATGGCAACCGCCATTTGTTGAGCACCTACTATGTGCCAAGTATTGCTCTGAAAACTTTGCATACATCATCTCTTACCCCTCAACCAAATATAATCTGAATTTTATAGATGAGAAAACAGAGGCTCAGAGAAGTGACATATCTTGCCTACATCTTGGGGTTTTAGTAAATGGTGAAGTCGAAACTCAACTGTCTGACTCCAAGGTCCACCCTCTCTCCTTCTCTTCTTTCTAACCTTCCTTCCTTCCTTCCGTCCTTCCTTCCTTTCTTCCCTCCCTCCTTCCTTCTTTCCTCCCTCCCTCAATTCTTTCCTTCCTTCCTCCCTTCCTCCCTTCCTCCCTTCCTCCCTTCCTCACTCCCTTCCTTTTTTACCAGCCTCCTGAGAGAATGGGCCTTATTTTACTATTGCTTATCATAGACATATTTAACTTTCAGACGTAGTCTCTTACACAAACTAGTCAGGCTCTGGCAGGTCTTTGGGATTCCAGGGCCCCTCCGAACATCACACATCCGACTGTCACTGTCGTCAGAATCCTCTGAGGATTCTGTCTGGATATGTAGGTTCCTGGGCCTGCCCCACCTCCAGATTTCTGATTAATAGATCTGGGAGGGGGACTCAAACTTTTGCATTTTTGCAGCTTTATTGGATATAACTTACAAATAAAACTGTGTTATATTTAAAGTGTACAATGTTTTATTTTTATTTTATTTTACTTGCTTATTTTAGAGAGAGGGGAAAGGAAGGAGAGAAACATTGATGTGCAAGAGAAACATCGATCACTTGCCTCTCATACACGCATGGACCAGGGACTGAACCTGCAACCCAGGTACGTGCCCTGACTGAGAATTGAACAAGCGACATTGGGCTTTGCAGGGTGACACTCCAATCAACTGAGCCACACTGGTCAGAGCCATATCATGTGATGATTTGATATATGTACACATTGTGACAGGATCCCTACCATCAAGTTAATTAACACATTCATTACCAAGGTGCTCTTTTTTTATAGTGATCTCTAAAAAAAATATTTGTTGAGTGACTGAATGACCTTACTTCGAACAGTGGCTACCATACGGCTATACCATGGACTAGATAGTTTACAAAATAACTACCCCAGGACCCAGCCAGCCACTCAACACTGCCAGAGACTCTGTTCCTATAGTACAGAAACTGTACTGTGTCAGAGCCTATAGTACAAATCGGGGTACAGGCCACCAGAAGCCAGCAGCTAGTCCTTAGCTGGGAGGTCACCTATGACAGAGGCAACTCTCTGGCTCTACTTCAGGTAAAGTGTGAGGATGTGGCCTTAGCCCATTTCTCTGTCCCCAGGCTTTATTCCCACTCACCAGCCACCTCCAGGATTTGAACAGCTACCGCGTACCTGTAGCAGTTGTTGTGAAATTTGTTGTAGGAAGAGAGAGTGATCAGGCCCCCCCATGCGGCAGATAAAGAGAAGAAAATCTGAGTGGCGGCATCTTTCCACACCTGGTGGGCGAAAGGGAAGAAGAGTCAAGGTCGCTGGAAGAGGCTGACCACGCAAGGGGAGTCTGCCACGACCAAGGCCACGTCACCTCCCCAGGTGAAGGCAGTCAGGGACTGGGTGGCTTTGGCACCAGTGTAAATGAGAAACATCATTCGTGTTGGGAGCCAAAAAGCCAGTGAATTACCTGGGAGCTTTCTACTGCATTCTAATCAGAGAAGAGGAACTCAGTAAACCACGTACACATTTTGTCTTCTCTTTCCTACCATGCGGAGCTATACAGAGGGGAGAGCCCTTTCTGTGGCTGCAAGCACTCCCCAAAAAATGATTTGTAACAGCAAGATGTATTCGTGCATACATTATATAAACCTTTTAAAATCAACATCCTACAGATTACAACAACTGCTATTAACATTCTGAAACTCTACAGGCCGTCATTTGAGTGAAGCCACCTCTGTCCACAGCAGAGCAGGCTTTATGGTGCCACGTGCTTCTTGAACTTGGCTGACATCGCCCCTCAGTTCTCTTGGTGATTTTTCTTAATTGCCCTCATAAAATTGCAGAAGGCCACTCAAGAGTTGGAGCCAGAGATTTATATGATTTGTATGATAGACTTCCCACCGTTTTTATATATTAAATCTGTTTTTTAAGTTGTGCTTAAAATACGCAGAGAAATTTCAAGTGCATGCTGGCAAAGACCGGGCCTACCCCAGCATCCACTCTCCCGTACTCCTTTAGCCATTCGTCTGGCTAAAGGACCCCCTCCCTGCATCAAGGGGTATGTAGCTAAGAGAGGATAGTCGTATTATTTAGTTTCTGGCCAATGATGTGAAAATTATGTCTGATGTGGGACTTCTGGGATTTTTGCACTTTTAAAGAGAGTGAAGGTGCTTATCTCCACCCCTTTTCTCACCCCTTTGTGCTACCTGGAATACTGATACGATGGCTGGAGCTCTGGCAGCCATGTGGAAGCTACTAGGGCAGAAAGACAGGAGCCTGGGCTCCTGACGACACCCTGGAGCTACCCAGCCAGCGCCTGACTGTCTACTACTGGGCTACTTTAGTGCATGGAAGTGAAACACACTTTTATCTTAAGTCACACTTATCGGAGGGATTTCTGTGATGTGCACACTCCATCCTAGCTATGTGTTCTTAACATACTCTGTAAAAGTGTGTATTTCTTTAAGGTGAGGAAACTCACTTCTTCTTCAACAAACACCCCCTCATTTGGAGGTTTGGGGACTGGGGATTTTAGAGTAAGGCGTGACCGTGGAGAGCTGCACGGAGAAACTGCAAGCCTGCGCTGGCCTCGTGTCGGTGTGCCAGAAGTTCTCGGGATGTGTCTGAGCCCTTTAAATGGACTTGCCTGGGGTCTGGCTAAGCGTGCTGTTATTTTCCAGCCAGCAGAACTCCACTCCCAACACCCTATAATTAGTAACAGGTAAGCGGTGTGAGGTGGCCCAAAGCTATTAAGGGGATTTCATTCTTCATTCTGGCCTCAGCTGCTGCCCGAGATGTAGGACAACTATTCCAGGAATCCGAAAGCCCCCAGGTGCCCACTTCTCATTACAGGGTTCCCGAGTGGACCGTTCCAAGACTGTCAGGGCCTTGTCAATGGGAACAGTGAGGTGCCCTGTGGGAGGAGGCCTGACCCCGCCTGCCACACAGCCAGCGGCCCAGCATGGCATGGTCCCCATGTGCCACTGCCCCCACAGTGAGTCATAAATGAAACCAGAAGCCCACCGTGGCATCCGTGAGCTTCTCCCACTTGGGTGTGATGAAGTACCAAATGCCAGCGCCGGCCCCAGGCAGTGTGACGCCACGGATGAGGAGGATCACAAGTACGACGTACGGGAACGTGGCCGTGAAGTACACCACCTGGAAGGACCATCGGACAGACTGAGCGGACCTGCGGGCCGGGCCCAAGGGGCTTCTGCAGAGGCCGAGCGGGCTCTGCCGCCTGGACATGGGGGTGCAGAGCTGAGGACATCAGGGAGTTTTCCCCAAGCTCTGCCAGAGCTGGGGACTTGGAGAAGGCACTGGGACCAAAGGTGACTCAGAGGGAACCAAAATTAAGTCTGTGGGAGGACACCTGAGGCTGAGGGGTGAGTCAGCCCACAATGCCGATGGCTGGGGGAGCTCTCCCCGCACCGGGATGCTGACTCCTGCCCCACCCTCACTCCCAGCCCACCCTCTGCCAGGGGCCCCAAGTCCCACCACTAGAGATTCATCCTTCTAGCTTAAGTGGTCCATCCTTGTTTAAATAGACACCCTAAGGGAGGTAGCCTGGTGAGGTGAGAAGACCCTGCCCTGAGAATCAGACACATTTAGGTTCAAACGAAAGTGCACCTCTGGCACTGAGTAGCTGAGAACTCGGACAAGCTATTAAGCTTCCTGAATCTCAGTTTCTGCATCTGTAAATCGGGTAAGGGCACCTTTCTTAAAAATGTGTACCTGTGCGGATCAAAGGAACCCCCAGCATACTGTCTGATTTCTAATCGATCATCATTAAATACAGTTAAGTTCAACAAGCATTCCCATGAACCGGGCCCTGAGCCAGACATTACTGCGTACAGATGCAGGGACTCGTGACCTGGACTGAGATGAACATTGTTTGAATAACGGGCTGAACGACATGCACGGGACACTGTGATGTCCAGGGGAGGGGACTGTGCTCGACCTGGGCGTTTACTGAAACAGTCATGGAGATGACAGGTCAGCTGGATCTTAGAGGCCGATGAGGCGAGGCAAGGCGGGTGGGTGGAGGAAGACAGTGGGCGAACAGGCGGGTAAGGGCAGAGCTCTAATCACTATCAGGACAAATAAAGTTAAGGCTAAAAGTGATGGCGGGGAGGGGACACCAGGAACACGGGAGGAGACCACGTCACAGGAGGCTGTGAATGCCAGCCAAAGGAAGCGCCTGGACTCTGGACCAGAGGGAGGGACCACGATCAAGAAACATTTGGGAAGAAATATCAGCAGAACTTGGGGGCTGTGATTGGCTAAGGATGGTGATGGGTGGGAGGTGCTTTCCTTCTTTGTATATCGATCAAACCTGGGAATGAAGAAAGGGCTTGGGATCAGGGCTTGGTAGACGGAGAGAAGAGCAGGCTGTGAGAGTTCAGGCTCTACAGTCCTGCAGGCCTAAGTTCAAACCCCAGCTCCATCACTTCCGAGCTGGGCTGTGTTGAGAAACGTGTGTTGAAGCATGTGGGGTACGTCAGTAAACACGACAAAGACCCCTGCCCTCGAATAGCTTACGTTCTAGCTAGGGAGATAGGCAACCAGTAGTAGTCACGATACCATTTGTGGTATATTAGAAGGTGATGCGTGCATTGGGGGGGGGGGGGGAGTGGGCGGGACAAAGAGAGCAAAGGAAAAGGGGGGTAGGACCTGCAGGAAGGATGCTGGAAAGCGGGCCGTACTAAAATGGGGCGGTGGGCAGGGAAGGCCTCATTGCAAAGCCAGCCAGGACTTGCAGGAAGTGAGAGTGAGCCAGCTGGAATCTGGGGGAACATTCGAGACAGAGAGAACATCTGGAGTAAGGCCCTAAGAAGGGCCTGCGTCTGACTTCTAGGAACAGCAAGGAGCAGAGCACAGGCAGGAGGAGAAGTCGGAGAGTTGGGGGTGAGGGAAGGACGGGTCCTAGAGAGCCTTGTGGGGCCTTTACTCTGTGGGGAATGGGAGCCGCCGCAGGAATGTGGGCAGAGTGACATCATCTAACATTTCAACCTCCGTCCAGTTGTTCTGTTGCGAATCCACTGCAGGGCGCAAAGGCAGAAGCACGGGCAGATGTTGGGGCACCATCCAGGCAAGGAGGGTGTGGGTGTCAACCAGGGTGTCTCCCGGGAGCTAGGAGAGATGGTTGGACACTGGATATGTTTTGCAGGAAGAGCCAACAGAATTTCCTGATGGATTATGTGGAATGAAGGGCAAGGAGGGCGGAGGCAAGGATGACCCCAAGTTTTTGGCCTCAGCAACCAAAAGGCTGCTGTTGCCATTAGCTGAAATGGGGCAGGCTACAGGTTAAGGTGAAACGAGGGGTTTTTTTTCCTCTAAACCCAGTTACTGTTCAAAGCCAAATTCTTTCCTTCTGGCTACAGAACAGGGATGGGTGGGGATCCTTCTCTCTGCACTGCTGCCTCCTACCTCTCCTAACCGGGGGTGTCTTCCCAGTCCCTCCCCTGACCTGTAGTCTCCCCTCCCTCCTTGCCTCAAGCACTTGGATTGCTGGGCACTGTCAGGGAGGGGCATATTCCTGCCAAACCTGCTTCCCTCCTTCCTCTTAAGGAAGCCCTTCTATGCAGACATTAGGAAACCAAAGGCATCTGACATCTCAGGAGAACACTGCCCACCCCGGGAAGGCCTGGGGTGTCCTCCCAGCTGACATACGGGGCTGGGGAGAGAAGATGGCTGTGAGGGCAGGGCATGGCCCTGGCCAGTCTGACATCCCTGCTTGGCCAGAACAGCAGGGGCAGGGCAACACCGAAGGAAAGTCTTTTCACCTCCTGACCACATTGGGCTGTGGGAAGTGAGGATGGAAGGAGGCAGGGAGGGGACATGACCGGGACAGAAGGCCAGCAGGAAGAAAACCCCAGACTGGCACCAGTCGGACTGGCTGAGACAACGCTTCCCGTCTGACTATCGAAAGCTGTTCAAATACGACCCTTTCTGGAGCCTCCACTCTGGACCAGCTACTAGTAGTCACATTTTGTACAGGAGGAAAGTGAGGCTCAGATTGTGTCTTGCCAGAGGTTTAACATCTCACTCAAAGTCTCCCAGCTGGAGCCAAGGTCTGACCTTGTTGGATCCAAGGTTCCCATTCCAAAAAGCCCTGTAATAGCCCTCTGTGGGCCATATGATCAGAAATGTATGAGGCAAGGCCAGGGTTAAGGAGAGACAAGTGAGGCAAGTAGAGTTCAAAATTTAAGGAGGCACCCATTCCCAGGGTCCAACCAGCACGCACAGGAACCTGAGAATGAGTGCCACCTTAAATTTCACACCCTGAGCACTTGCTTGCCTCACCCATCGGGGCCCTGGCCTGTGGGATGGCGCACTTACTTTGCAGATAGAGATCTTGCTGAACTACCAGGGCCCACAGTTTGGCTCTTACATCCTGGGGATGCCTAAATTTGAGTCAGGTGTACACGGAGGCTCTGTGCCAGCTAGTTCCCCTGGGCCAGGGGAGCTTGCGAGTGCACGTGTTTCGGAATGTGCTGTCAGAGGAATTGAACTTGAACAGTAATGAATTACACTTGGCAGGAGTGACAATGACTAGTTGATCGGAGCCTGCTGGCCTGACACTTGGCTGCATTTTCCTCACAGCGGGAGCCCTGAACAGGTGGTAAGGTAAGGCCCCACCAGCCTGCGCTAGCTAATTAGGTTAGCTTTGTGTTTTTGCCACAAGACTCAGGCAGAGCAGCCCCGGGGTCCCATGGGCTGCATTTGACCTTCGGGCTGCCTGCTGCTCGCCCCTGCCTCTGGAATTCTGGCTGCTCAAAAGGAAGAGGAAGACCTTGGAGGAAGCAATGAGCCAATCTTGTCTCCTAGGGTCCCTGAGCAAGAGGAACAGAGCTCCTCTCGCTGCAGGAGGAGCTGCTTAGAAATGACAGTGTTCGTGGAATTTCAGTCACAAAGGAGCCCATTGTAATAAGAAGCTTCAGCCACACATTCACCCCGGCTTCCCAACAATGCCCCATGATTAATGTCTGCACACTCCAGGGCCGTGTCATTATTTTTGGTGCTATTCTTCATTTAGAGAAGAATCGATCATCGATCCCCTGCTTGGCAACCTTTCTCAACAAATGAAGCAGAGATAAGGTAGCAGATCTAAAAGAAACCCCTGCTCAGGGCATTCCAGAAAGCCCATACGATCTAGCGCCAAGGCCATCCTCACCCTAAACCGGCACAGACTGATAAAAACGATGGGACCCCTGAGGCAGCACCCCTGTGTCCTGGGTTTCCTGGACTCCTGGCCTGCCTGCCCTGGAACTGAACTTGGGGTGGGACTTCCCACCTCCCCACAGCGCCAGCCGAGCTATCGCTCAGCAAGAGTCGCCAAGATCCCGCTACAGGATGGCCACTCTCCCATCCAAGTACCAACCAGGCCCGACCCTGCTTAGCTTCCGAGGTCAGACGAGATCGGGCGCGTTCAGGGCGGTATGGCCGTAGACAGGATGGCCACTCTCTGTGCTGGGGGCCCAGGGGGTGGAGGAGACTTGGGTTGGGGGTTGGAACGAGGGCATGAACGGCTGAGAACATGGTGGACATGGTGAGAGGAAGGGATCGCTTCCCGGCGTCTTGGCAGCAGCCATAACTGACCTGGCAGCCAGACCAAAAGGCAAAAGACCTGGAGCGCTGATTCTAGAGTTCGGGGAGAGTGACTGAATCATATCAGAGAGGTCCCATCTGCTGAATGAAGTGGCAGCCCCCGAAAGGAAAGGAAGGAAACTAATTGCAGCACCCCACCGTACCTCAGGAGCTCTGTATACGTTTGTTTGTCTCACTCAATCCTCACAACAGCCCTGAAAGAAAGGTGTTATTACCCCATTTTCACAGGCAGGCATGGGGTCACTCGCCCAGGCCCATGGCTACTCAGCGCCAGAATCAGAATTGCGCCTGTGTGTCCCGACGCCCTTTCCAGACCTCTGCAGCCTGCTCCTGACACAATCACCCCTGGGTGCCCCGGAGCTTTCTCTTAGGTAAATGCAAGTTCTTACTTTTCCCGAAGTCTTGATTCCTTTTGCCAGAGAGGCATACACGATCACCCAGGCCAGGAAGAGACAGAAAGCTAGTGGCCACCTGATCTCCCCAGGATATTCAATCCCTGCAGAAATCTTCAGCACGAAGTACCTAAGAGTGGGAAAGGGGAGGGAGGGAAGGAGAGAGGCTTTAAGCTCCTAGCAGAGCCGGCAGCCTCGAACAAACTCCAGCAACCCCCACCCTCCCCATCAGGGACCTGATAAGATCAGGTTGTGAGGGATTCTCTGACCTGGGCTCCTGCCCCAGCTGTCTGCACAGAGGCCACGTGGACTGTCCCCGCCCTGCACCATCCACTGGGAGGCCTCTTAATAGCCCCCGACAGGCTCCACACAAGACCATGTCAGCTCCACCATCACCAGGAGATGCCCCGGGAGAAGTGCAACAAATCCCATGGTATTGGGGGATCCCAGGACAGCCCCCCAACATGCATTACCAAGGTTGATGTCTTAACGGAAGGTCACATCACTAACGGAAACTCTAAACTGTGAAGGATGATCTGTGTGTGTTTTCTCTATTGTCCTACTCTTTTATGAGGATGTATTTCAACAGTATCTGCATAATTTTAAATTTAAAAAATCAGTGCAGGGTCATTATGCTAAATGACTACAAATGCCACTCTGCCTTTCAGTTCAGCTTGTATTTGGGCGTGTCCCTAAATATGACAGCAGGCTGGCTGGACCTTATTTGAGGACCATGTTCAAAGGCAGATATCAGCCACAAACAGAGGGGGCTGCTGGGTATCAGTATCTGTGGCTGATGACCCGTATGAAAGCGGAAGAAGTCATGACCTGCCTGGAGACCCCCACATCCCTGGCAGTACTTGTAGCGCTGCCAGAGGGTGGGCAAGCAGCCTCGCTCCCGAGGATAGGAGGCAGTGGTAGGCACAGCCAGTTTTGATGAGGCCGGACCATCCCATCCTGGATAAAGGCTTGTGTTTGCCAGTTGGTGGTTCTCTACAACCTGAGCAAAAGCCTGGCCAGAGTCCAGGCTCTGCCAGACTGCAGAAAGGACAGCCCAGAACTTTCTGATCCGCCGAGGAAACTGAAGGCAGCAGTACCACTGCCCTCCCCTCTGGCCAGCTAGTGAGTGACAACCTGAGAGGCCGTCCAGCCGGCTACAGCCACGCTCTTCGGAACAGGATGGCCACGCTCTGCAATGACAGAGCCTGTTTTGGTCTCAACCCCTGAGGCAACCTGGGCTCAAGAGCTGAGTAGACCTGACCAAGGGTGGAAGTGAACGGGTTCCCAGACCTTCCCCGAGCGCGAAAAGGACCGACCTCATGTCTCTGCCCTCAGTGGGTAAACCATTTAATTAACAAGCCCACAGCACCTCGGCCACCTCAAATACTCCATTCTTTCATCAGGGCTCTTGGATGGGCCCCAAGAAACTCCTAATAACATTTCCTATGGAAACTGAGACGGGTCCCAGGGGACTGGTGAAGGCCACCAAAAGCTGATCCACAAATCGTTTCACAGTATATATACCTAACCACGCAGGTTACATGATCGGATTTCACGTAACCACCAGGTCACACTCAGTTTCTCAGCACTCGGGGTGAGTCCTCACACACCCTCCTGCTCCGACATCATCTCCGAAGGGGATCGGTTCCTCATTCAGACTAAGGCCCCCATCTGCTCTGCAGGGAACCACCACACACCCCCTGCGTCTGCACAGGAGAGAGATCTGGCATTTAAATTGATGGCAATTGGGCAACTGGTAAGGGTTTTAGTGACCACCTTTTATTATCTAAGTAAAGGTCACAAACCAGGGCCCCCAGATGTGTGCATTTTATGTGGCAATGTTTTGTTTGAATTGGCTTCCTATCATTTAAAGTGGGAGACACAGAAAATGTCAGATTCTCTCTCTGACTTCCCTGCAATGGGGGAGCTCTGGCTGCACTACCCGCATCCCCCCAGACAAGGATGTGGGGCCGGGCGGCGGCAGCGTCCCTGGCACAGGGCAGACATCCTCGCCGTGTGCCCCAGTCCCCACCGCTCTCTATCACCCAGTGCACTTGTACTTCACTCGCTTGCCTGACAAGCAGGCAACCGTCCCTGCCAAGTCCTTGAGCACATCAGCTTACAACAACCCCCAACTCAAGGCCTAACTACAGAACATTATTTGCCCACTGTTGAACTCTGCCTACATTTACCTTCTTTAAGAAAAAACTCCATAAACTTTACTAAATGGTCCTGCGGTAGCTGAGGACTTTCTAGTGTCCCTGAACGTCACTCCTCAGTATCTGGCAATGCAGATATAGAGAGTACAAAACCAAGGTGAGACTGTATTTAAAAAAAAAAAAAAGATTTAGTTCTTTAAATCCTTGACTATGACTTGGTTTCTGACTTTTTTGCCTCTGTTTCCTTCTCAAATGCAGAAGGAAAAAAAAAACCTAGTCAATTGCAGCTCTGCTTAGATCACATTGCAACGCCTTTGGCATCAACATCAGGAATTATAGCAGCAGCAATTCCGTCCGCACGAGCATTCAGCCGCCACTCACCTCCAGCTGCAGAGCACAGCAATCTGCTCTCAGAAGCCGAACCAGGGAAAATACCTTCCTCACTGATGTGTGAATAGGTAGGGAGGGTGCAGAGGGAAGCTACCCGCCCCGGGGGCCACCCACACCTCCAGTCTGCAGGTTGAGCATTCACCAATTCACTGGATTTCTCATGGAAAGTAACAAAAAGGCCATCGTACTTGAAATACTCCTCACTCCCACTGACAAACGTCTTATTGGCCTGGCTGGTGAAGTTGACCAGTGTCAAGTTGGGGTAGGCGCTCATGCAGAAGGTGGAGTTCTTGATCTGTACTTTGGGATGGTCGCCGATGACACAGGAATCTGTTTAGCAGAGGACAGAATGGAAACACAGTGACATCCACACAGAATACACGCGCGTGTGTCTTAGCAGCAATTTCAAAACAAAAGCCAAAAGGATTTGCCAAATATCGAAGAGTAACTTGGGGGAAGTTTTCACTGAGCCAAGCTGGATGGAGATGAAGCACAGAATTACGTTGTATTCAGGACGGAGCCCCACAGCAGTGAGTTGCCGTGGTGACAGTGGCTCTCACTCAGAGCCCTCTCTCTGCGGTACACGCTGAACTAAGCACTTGATACTTTGCATGAATTATCTCACGTAATGCTCACAACAGCCTAGGCGGGGGCCTTTTACCTCTGTTTTTTACCTTACAACAGAAATGTGGGACAAGGCTCAGAGGTTAAGTAACTCCTGAAATCATACAGCTAATGAGGAGGAGAATCAGGATTCAAACCCAGCTCCGTGGACTCCACTGAAAGGAAGTGGTTTGTGAGATGAATGTAATCCAACATAAGCAAATCTCCTGAAGAGCTACTGCCACAGAAGGCTTTCTTGTGAGATCACCTTGAACTCACCATTTGGCAGGAGGGCCAACATATAGTAAATACCCAAAGAGCGGGTGACGTGGTTTTCTACCCAC
The DNA here is from genome assembly GCA_039655065.1 of Glossophaga mutica. Lineage (NCBI taxonomy): Eukaryota > Metazoa > Chordata > Mammalia > Chiroptera > Phyllostomidae > Glossophaga > Glossophaga mutica. Next base: position 32,103,580 of record CM077308.1, read on the forward strand.
TCACATGGGTCAGTGGAGGCTGCAACCAGGCGGTGCACCTGTGAGCCTACAGCAGGACCTAACCCAGGGGTTCTCAACTGGGGATGAGTGTGTTCCCTGGGGACACTTGGCAATGGCTGGAGACATTTTTAGTTGTCCCATATGGAAGACAGGGAGCTACTGGCATCTTGTGGGTAAAGGCCAAGGATGCTGCTAAATATCCTGCAATGCACAGAACAGCCCCACAGCAGGGAATTATCCAGTCCGAAATGTCAGCCCCAGGCCAGGATGGGCAGAGCAAGCGGACCTCGTGAGTCTCAGTGCATCGGGCACCGTCCTGTGCACTTTAACAATCATTTTCTAGTGAAATGCTCATCAAACTGGGAAGGTACATATTATTTCCCTGATTTTAAACATGAAGAGGCTGTAGCCGTCCTGACCATATTACAAGGCCTCTCTGACAACTTTATAAATACTGATCACTTGGCAGATATTTTAAGTAGACAGTCCCCCAGTACTAATCCCACAGGATGCTATCTCCTAAAGGGGCAAAGAGGGACGGTGACAACGGCACTAACACATGGCACCTGCCACGGTTTCCAGTGCTTTATGTACGTGAGCTACCTGAAGCCTCCCATCAGCCCTGCGAGGTTGTCTCTACGTTACACATAAAGATACTCCTCTGGGCCAAGGTCATTCAGAGAAATCAGGATGCAGACATTCTCCCTTTGGAGGCCGTGCTCCTTAACATTCTTCTCTGAGGTAGAGGTCACAGATCATGAACGCGACACCTTCAGGTGCCAGCTGGTGACCCAAATGAGGAGGGCACGAAAGGCAGGGTAACAAGGAGAGTGGGGCCCCCTGGCAAACCAAGAGTACTCCAACCATCAATGCCAGGCTTCTCCAGGTGTTCTCGCCAGAAGTGCAGAAAACCTGTTTTCAGAGGTTGGAAATGAGATCAGTTGCTCTTAAGTATTGTGGATCACAGGAGAAGCACATGCAGCCCCAACGGGGCACAGGGACTCCTGGCTTATGTCCTCAGTGGAGCAGCAAAGCGAACATGACTGTGAGGGCAGGGGTTCCCCTGCCGCCGAGGGTTTAGATGAGCTCCTCGACCTCTCCAAGCCTCCGTGTTTGGATGATAGTTGTATCCGTGCAAGAACCAAACTCAGATCACGAATGAAAAAGTTTCGTGCAATACTCAGCACACAGTTGGACTCCGTAAACTCTATTCAAAACTCAGTCATCACTGTTACACCACTTTATGGGGTGAGCACCTGTAGTCCTCAACGTCACCTCCCACAATCCTACTTGCCAGTCATAAGTTACTACTGCCTCCCACACCCCCGACGCAGAATGTCTTATAATATTGCATAAAAATTAAAACAACAGTTAGAAGAACCCCTTCCCTCTGTTAAGGTCTTTAGGCTGGAGTTTTTCAACAGCAGCGATGCTGACCTTTTGGATGGGAGAATGTTCTGTTGCGGGGCCACCTGTGCATTGCAGAGTATTTAGCAGCAGCCCTGGTCTCTGCCCACTAGATGCCAGGGGCATCTGTCCCCAGTTGTGACAACCAGAAATGTCTATAAACATTGCCAACCGTCTCCTGCAAAATCTGGGGTTGAGAACCACCGCTTTTAGAATCCTCAAAATACCTTCTTACTCGCTATTTTCTCCTTTAGTCTAACGAGGATTCTGAACTAGTAAGTATCAAATATTTCCTGAGGAAGCACTTCTTTCTCCCCACAGTGACCGGAATGAAGACACTTAAACACCATCCACATCCCGTTTCAGTCACTAAGCACATTAGTTATTTCTTGCTCTTCTGCCTAAAAGTACATCCATCCCCTAAGACGAAGAGATGGCTAACACGCGGGCAAATGCCAAATCGCTTGCTTCCAAAACTGCCCCTGGGAAGCGCGCGGGCAGCTTCCCTAGACAGTGCGTCTGGATCACTGCTGCCGCGGCAGTACAAGGTCACAGCGTTCCTGCGGCACTGCAGCAGGGCTCCTTGCAGCCTCCAGCCTCCTGCAATATCCCTTCCCACCACCGGATGGCAGAAGCGTGCTTCCGCGCCTTCAGGTTGGCCAGCGGCTGAGTCTTCAGAGAGCTCCGCGGCCCTGCAACCCTGAACAAAGAACAGCGATAATGATCATTCTAAATTGGAAGCTGTCTGAATGGGATTCTCTTTACTCGGGCAATTATTAATAAATGAAAGCACATGAAAGGCTAGGGAGACAAGGAGTCATTTAATTAAAGTTCTAATGAAAATTAAGCCATTCCAGAAATAGAAATGGTATTTATGTGGTTCCCATTTTAAATGATCCAGCTAGCTCCTAATTTCACAGAACAGTCGCTGGTCTCACTTGGCAGGGCATGGATTAGCCAGCCGTTCTCCATTACAGATACCTGGATGGTTGAGTCCCCCTAAGGAGGTCTTTCTTACAAAATACACTTTAGAGATGTGTGGCGGACTTAGCTTCCAGCCACAGACTGGGTGGGGGGCGCTGGGAGGAGCGGAGGAGGGGCGGTGCTGTTCTCTGGGGCTGGCATGGGTATCTGTCATCTGGACGGTGAGGCGGGGCTCCTGGGCCGTGTGTCCGTAGCAGTGCAGATACCTCCGTGCTATGACTGAAGGTCATAATGGAGGGCAATCTATCCCCTCTCCTGGAACTAGCTGCCTGCTATCACAAGGGCAGGTTATAGGGTTGTGAGGGAGAAGGCGACCTTAGAAGGTTACTTGTGAAGCAGTGCAGTGGGGGAAGGAGTTGTCACATTTTCTCTCTCAGAATGGCCATTGGGAGAGAGCTTGGGACACCCGTTATCTGGCCACCTGATCTGTCCATCAGAGCAATGGGGCTAGAAAGCCAACTGTGTCTGCAGGTCAGACCACCACGGCCTTTGCTAAGTCACCCAGGACCCCCAGAGACCAAAACTGCATCCGTGAAGGAGAACCTGGCCCCAGTAAGGGGACATGCTCCTGTGTAGGTAACACAGGGAAGAAGAGATTAGAGGTGGGGGCTGCACAAAAAAAACCCCTCACTTTTTAACAAACAAATGAAAAAAAAAATAATAAAGCACCAGCTAAGAAGGAGATAAGATCTGCCCAGTCTGTCCATACCTCCCAGGGAATCATCGGAGTGAAAAACATCCATTGTCTCTCCCTGCTCAGAGCTCGCTTAGTTCTTCTGGTTTGCGCCAGTCCACTGGCAGCTTAGCTGTGGAATGTCTTCACTCTGCCTCCAATGTCCCCTGGGTGCTGTGAGCCAGACTGGGAACTCGATGAACCCAGGGGCACCCCCGCCCACAGCCAGGCCTAGTCTACCTGCTCAGCTTGCTTAAAACAAACAAACAATAAAAACAAAACACATATATACAACTATAAAATATTTCTTTTTATATGTCCTAGATAGATAATGTAGAAAAGAAAGAATAGCCCCCAAATCTGCCATATTGTTAAGAAAAGTAAAAGTATACTGTAAATCTGTATCCTGTTTTCATGTTTAACATAATATGGTGAGGATTTCCCTGTTTTATAAATAATCATTGTTAATGACTGTAGAAAATTTTATCATACGGATGCACTAGGATTTATTGTGACAATGGAATCATTCAGTACTTACTGGAATTTTTGTCACGTGGTTAAGTGTTTCTACTGTTTTCCAGGATTGGAAATGTGGCAGGAATGGACAATCACCTATAGTTCTTCGCTGTGTCTCGTCTCTGGGTCCCCCCCTTAAGGTAAGTCCCCAGAAGTGGAATTGCTAAGTCAAACTGCTGTTCAGACAAACTTCCTTTTTACCCCACAGAACCTCCTCTACAAAGAGCGAGGGAACACCTGGACTGACATCACTCTGCCGGGACTGACAGGGTAGGACCTGCTGGACCAAGGACTCTTCAGGAGCCCCAGATGAGCAGAGGATCGGGGTCACGAGACCCAAATCCCAGTGCTGGTTGTACCTACCAGAGGCATCGTTTATGAGGCTACTTTGTAGACTGGGGAGCAGTTAGCATGGTAGTTAGGACCAGAGCCTTGGGAGGCAGGCAAACCTGTGGTTCAAGTCCCAGGTCTACCACAGAGCTATCTCTATGAACTTGAGCTATAGTTTTCTTTCACTTGGAATGCAGAACTAATATTGAGAGCCATGTGTTGGCTTCTTGTCCATGTTAATATCAGTAACAAGAGTAAAAGGGTTTAACAGGGTGCTTGGTGCGTAGTAAGTGATGCTAGCTGTTGTTATTGTGTTAAGGTGCTGCACAGACATGAGTGGATGTTGTTAGCAGAGGAGAATGGTGTTTCTGAACTGCCATCCTACCCGGAGGACACGCCAGGCACCGATGACTGTGGCCCTGTGGTCCCTGAGGGAAGCCCCCAGTGATGCTCCCATAGACATGGAGTCAAGGCAACAGCCCCCCTGCAGCAGGCGCTCCCCAGAAATGTGACGCCTCTCCCAGGCACCATCTGGAAAGAACAGGATGGGCTCCGGGATGGCCTTGAGACGTTTCTCCATTCCAGACCCCACATCCCAGAAAATGCTCTGTGCCCTAACATGGCAACATGATGAGGAGGCTGTTCCGGCAGCTGATTCTGGGTTGTGAATCGGAGAACAGCTGCCGTGTGGGCTTCTCTCAGACAGCGCATGGGCAGAGGTGGCCTCTGGGATGTGGGCAAAATGAAAGCTACTGCCCCCTCCCCTTGGGTATACCCGGGGAACTTCAACAATACAGATTCCCAGGCTCCAAACCCAGGTCGTTCAAACTGATTGGTCTGGCGTGGATACCAGTGACGGTTCCATTCGTTAGTTCCCCAGGTGATTCTAATGTGTGGCAGGTTGGGTTGAAACCCCTGCTCTAACTAGGGATATGTCAGCAGGAAGATGATAAAGATGAGGACACTGAGGCCCAGAGAGTCTAAGGGACACTTACTCCTGGTCATACTAATCAGTGAGCCACACGCCTGGGAACCTGCGCACATCAACACCACCCCCCAATCCCTGAGCACTTCCAGGTGCACAGGGTTTGGCTTTCATGGGCACGCATCCCAAGGTTTAGTTCTTCTTCAGTTTTATTCCAAGCCTCTCCAGGTGGAGTTCGGTCACGATGAGTATGTACGTGACTGTGTGTGTAAAAATGCTCCAGTGTGAGTGACTGTCTTTAGGCAGGTGCGCCTGTCTGGGGGTGTGGGAGGGAAGGATGCACTTTTCCCTCTTAGCGCCCTCCAAGGGTTAAATAGTGTTCTGTTCTGTGTGGGCAAAAGAGCTGACTTGGGGGCCTGGCCTAAAAAAAGCCAGTCACAGAGAGATCCCAGGGTCCTGACCTCAGCACACATGCAGGTTAACGGAAATGACAGCTCATGGCCGGGGTTGGGGGGGGGGGGGCGGGGGGGACCTGCTTATTTCTGGAGCCCAATAAAGTGACCAGAGCCTTCGAAGGCGACTGATATTACTGGCACCCTCTGTTTGTAGAGTTTTATGCTTTTCCAGCTGTTTTCATAGCCTCTCATTTCTTTTCTCCTCCTAGCAACCTCATGAGGTCGGTAGGATGAAGCATATTGTTATGGTTTCTGTTGTTCGGATGAGGAAATCTCAGGCCCAGAGAAGTTACCTGACACAGACCCAGGCACGCCCAGGGGCTGAGACAGTTTAAGGACGAGGAAGCCTTGCTGACAAGTCTGCCTGTGCCTCCTCACCCTCACTCTCTTGCTCTTGACCCAAGAAGCCGACAGCTTCCCCCAGTCCTCAGTCACAGTGGATTTCCGGCCTGAAACAGCCCGAGGACACGCCCCGTCTCCCCAGGCGGACCTCCTCTCTTCTGCTGTCACTCGATGCACATTTCCATCGAGGTCTTTAGCCGAAGGGTCTGCTCTCACGTCTCCCTCATGCACTGAGCGGCATTTCGTGAAGTGCGGCCCCAGGATCGCTGGCATCGCTCTCCTGGACTCTAGGACCGCATTGCTCTTCGACCTGCACCATGCTCACCAGTCACCTGGGGACCTTGCTGAAATGCAAATTTTCTGCCCCTTCCCCCAAATCTAATAAATCAGACTCTGTGCTGGGCCTGTACATCTGCACTTTTAACAACCACTCCAGCCATTCCTGAGCAAACAAAAATCGTATTACCACTTTCTGGGCCATGAACTCCTTCGATATTAGAATTAAGTATATTCGGTATTTTTTTTTTTTAAATCTCTGTAGCCCCAGCCCTTGGCATAGGGCCTGGCAGACATAATATGGGCTCAATTCATCTTTATCGTGTGAATGAACGAATGAGTACTTTGCCTCATGTAGGTATATCCAAACTTACCTAATAAAAGTTTGGTTTTATCTTTGCATTCTGGCGTGTTCCAAGGGTTGTTGCAGGAGCCCCAGGGCAGCACGGACACAAAGGAGGCAAACAGGTAGAAAAGTGTGTAGCAGATAATCACATTGTAGTATATGGCTATCAGGACGGAGATGATCAGCATCGCGATGCCGCAGCCTGTGGAAACAGCATTTCAGGGGTTCACTTCATCCCCAGTCCTATGGAACTCTTCCAGTCGGGCAAGAGGAGGCCTAGGTCCTGCCTCTCTGCCGGATGGACACACTAGTTGGGGAGTGGCCTCTGCGATTACCAAGGACGTCGAGGCCTTCTGCCAGGAATGGAACAATGCCAGAGGTGATCTTGGGTCATTCTTCAGAGGGCCCCAGAGGTGGGGTTGATCAAGTAAAGAAGGAAGGAGTGAGTTCTACTGATCACAAAAGCTGGGCTCCCTCCCCGGGGCCCCGTGGTGCCAGAGAGAGCACGGTAGGGCTGAGGAGGCTGAGGCACAGAGTGGACTCACCTTGCAGGGCTGGGATGGCCTTCCACACAGACACTGGCCCCTGACTGGCAAACTGGCCCAGTGACACCTCTAAGAAGAAGATGGGCAACCCAGCCAGAGCCAGCATCATCAGGTAGGGGATGAGGAAAGCACCTTGGAAAGAGAGAGTGGGAAGTCAGAGCCCTGGGAGGCCAAGGCTGGGCTTGGGCCCACTCACACCCCCTGTGGGGAGAATGGGCTCCCTCCCCCTTTCCAGGAAGCTTCTGATGGTCCAGCTCAACCGCAGGCACCCAAGGACATTTGAGAGCCCTCCTCTAAAAAAAATACAAGGGCCCCTGCCAACACGCTCCTTTTTTCAATTCCCCACTGGATAAGGTGCTAGGGTTGTATGTGCTGGTTTGGTTTGAGTCTCTTCTGCTTCTCATGGAAGGAAGCACTTCATTGTCCCCAAATTAAGCCCTTCCAGTATTCCACGAATCCCTGTCTGTGACTCATTACTACAGTCAGAGTTGGTGAAATCTCCTCATCTCATTGGAACCCCCACCATCCAAGGATTTAACATCTGCTAAGCTAGACTTTGGGAGCCCCCTTCACGTATAACCTGAGTTTACCTGCACACCTTGTGCCAGCTGGGGCTGGGCCTGCTCTGACAGGCAGGTGGCCAGTACCCACTCCTCCCCCACCACCATCACACACTTCTCAACTTCCCTCTCCCCCCAAGAAGTCCCTTCCATTCTTCAAGGTCAACCCAAACGCTTCTTCCTCTAATAAGTCTCCCTCGTCTCTCCTCCCACAGTACCTCTCCCAGGCACTGAGCACTGGACGATATTTATGTCAGTATCTTATCTCGACTACAGGATTCTTTCCCTTCAAGGATTCTGCGAGGCTGTTTTGAAGGCTTGGGGAATAGCTGTGACCTTTGAAAAGGTTCAGACCAGGAAGCGCTCTTGCAGGGGTCAGGCCAGTTCCAAGGCCAGAGATGACAGAGCCCAGGACACTGTGCCCAACAGGAGGAAAGCTGGTCTTCCCCAACTTCCTGTCGGGAGGAAAGACCTTCCTGTCAGAGGGGGTTCCTGGAGGCTCTCCAGGCCAGGAAAGCCTGGCTGCAGCCCTGGGCTGCTGAGGAGTAACATTAGGGGGACTTCTTTGTCCTCTCCTGACAGGGGTTTTTGAGAAAGATGTGGTTTGTGCAGTCTGTCTCTTCTGCTCCTGGGAAAGAGGAGGAGAGCTCTCCACCACAAGCACTGAGGGCTTGGGGGGCACCAGGGGCATGGTGCTGAAAGGTCAGACCCTCCCAGGGCCGGGCTGGGCCTGGAGATCCTGGAACCACCGGGAGCACAAGCTGCTCTGCACTTGGCAGATCCGGGGCTAGCAAAGCACCAGCACTTTCACCCACCAAAATCACTTGACTAGAGCTCCCTCGCCACCAGGTCCTGCGTACCCATCCCGTTCCCATCACTGAAAGCTTTATTATAGCACCTTCCTCCCACTTCCTGCATCCTGGTCCAGGGACCCCCTGTGGAAAACCAAGCTGAAACCCAGCTGTGGTACCTAGATTTGGGGGGGTCAGCACACATCCTTCGGTTTCCAGGGCACCCTGATTGCAAGTGTTCTGGGCTCATAAGTACTTGTCAACTTGTCCTAATTTGCAGGTGGGAGGAAGGGACATTAACATTTTTTTCCCTTTTAATTGTCCTGTGGTGCAGCGCTTTTCCACCCTCCCTCTGTACCAAATTCTGCCTGGACCCCACCCAAGAGACAAACAACAACAACCACCACCACCACCAGGACAAAACTTTAGCTGCCTAACCTGATGGGGCAAGGCGCACATTTCTGGTCTCCTTGGTCCACTTGAACAGCTGCGGTAGGGGTTCTCGGGAAAGATTCCTATTCCCAGCGGGTGACTTGTCAACCAGCATGGGGGCAGCTGCTGACCCTGCAGCAACTTAACGTCCAGAGGGCAAGCATCCTTCACAGGCAGGGAAGCGGTGCAACAGACCCTAGAGGCCTGGCAGCCGGGGCTTGCTCCCTGGCGTCCCTCACCATTTCAGAAATGGTTTTCCTTCAAAAAGCATTTTCTCCCCCACCCCCAGTTAGGGCCAATGAAATGAAACTCACTTTGGCTAAATGATTTTGCTAGTCAAAATATGCCCTGCTCACACTCACGAGGACGCATGTGTGGGAGGACACTTCTGAGAGGCTTTTGAGAGCACAACCCCCAGCCCCTCTCCACTCACACCGGGTTCCCCTGCAGCTAGCGTTCAGCACCACCCACAGTGCCCATTCCCAGGTCTTCCGGGTAGGCTGGGATTTCCAAGTTATAATCTTTAAACGTACTTAATTCCATGTCCAGGACCGCACAAACTACTGGCTGCAAAGTCGCTTAGCTGCATGAAGTACACTGCTCCCTGAATACTTGTCAGATTAGAGTTTGGCCTGCATCGATGCCCACTTGACTCAGGACCAAGCCCCCCCCATAGAGCCAGGGGGGGATCATGAGGGCCCACCTCTTCCCTGAACTCCATCTCCAGGTAAAAGTCTTCTGGATCTGGTGCCAAACAGTTGCGGCAGCTCCTGCCCTCTGGCTTAGCACTGGTGTCCACAGGGGATGGGGTTGGAGTGGGAGGAGGCTGCCCTGAGCCGCTCCTCCAGGCCCATCTACAGGCCCTGGGTCCCTCCCCCAACCTCCAAGTGCCCACCCTGCAGCACCACAGGCGGAAAGACTGGAAATGCCATACCTCCCCCGTTCTGGAAGGCCAGGTAGGGAAACCTCCAGACATTGCCCAGCCCCACCGCATATCCCACCATGGACAGGATGAAGTCCAGTTTGCTGGACCAGTTCCCTCGGGCCTTATTCTCATCCCCTTGCTCGTCCTCCTGGGGGCGGAAAAGCACATTGTAGGATAACAGCCCCAGTTGGTCAGCAAGCAGGTCCCCTTCCAACCCTCCGCCCTGCTGAGGGTCCTTCGCAGCAAGCAGGCCCCCACTTTTCAACCCAGGATGCATCCGCAGGCAGAACCCCAGTTCCGAAGAGAGAATGCATCTACAAGCAGGACCCTCACCCCTCCACTCTGCACTGAGAGTCTTTCAGCAAGCAGGATCCCAACTCTGATCCAAGGTCCATCTTACATAGACCCCTGCGCCCCTCTTGCCTAAATCCTGCAGTCAGGGCACACCAGCAAGCAGCTTCCCCCAAACCTTGAACCAGTCAGTTCATTGCAAGCAGATCCCTCGATCCCCAAACCCAACCAATAGTTCATTAGGCAAGCAGGCCCCCAATATCATGCCTAGAGATCACAGCAAGCAGGTCCCTAACCAACCCCTCCCTTCCCAGACCCCTCAACCAGCACTTTTTCCCTCTGGAGTCTGTGCTAAGGCCAGAAAGAGAGCCGCAATGCCTGAAGCCAGCCAGAGCCCCTGCCTCGCCTGGGGGAGGGCACTTTCAGCACTGGGGTAAGGGAGATGGGCAGGAGGGAGGTGTGAGGGTTGAACAAGAGGGATAATAGAGAAGGTAGATATGGTAAGAGATATGCCAGCTAATACCTTGAATTCAGGTTTAAATTTTACTATTAACCAGCTGGATAACCACCGCAAACCACGTGCTCTCTCTGAGCCTCTGTGTCCCCCTCTGTAAAATGAGAGGCTTAGAATAAATGTCCTCTGAGGCACATTCCAGCTCCAGCAGTGTAAGGACCTTTGGGGTTCACCTCTGCAAGCTCACACTAAGATGCTCTCTTGGGGCAATATGGTTCTAGAAGGCCTCAATACTAACCAGGAAAGGCTGGGGGCAGAGCCACCTCAAATAAAACTATGGAAATGCTCAGGACACCATCCATCCCACAGAGCTTCTAAGGACCCACAGAGCCTCTAGGGACCCAAGTCACTGCACAGCTTTCAGCTCTGCAGTCACCTTCAACCCCCCATTCCAGCAACCTGGCTCATTGCACACTGTTCCACAGCCCGTGGCAGACAGAAAAGCAGCTGTCAGGAGAGGAGGTCTTGGGGAGAAAGAAGGAGGGCCGAGGTGTGTGTCAGAAAGGCAACAACAGAAAGATGGGCAGAGCGGAAAATAGCCAAAGAAAGGGCTTGATCTCTACCGAACATCTTGAGCATCCTCCTACACTCCTCCCCACGCGTACTACCTCCAGCCCCACCCCCACCCTGCAATTCTTCCAGAGCTAGAAGGGTGGGAGTTCCAGCTGCTTTTGCCGCAGTGCGGAGGTTAAACAAGACACGTGAAACAAAACTCTGCTTCCACCTGGGGTCACGCTGTTGGGCACTTGCTGTCAGAGGCAGTTAACAGACACAGACAAACACTCCAGAAGTGAACCCCCAAAGTAAGGGCGAGTGGGGAAAGCCAAGGTGTACGTTCATTTCTAATTGTTCTAACAGCTGAGCTCCTGCTGCATAGGCCTTCGTGTGTGTGTGTGTGTGTGTGTGTGTGTGTGTGTGTGTGTGTGTGAACACTAGAGTGATTACAAACGGAAGGGCTGTGTAAACCCCAAATCTCATACAGGTGGATGTTCTGGTTCAGGCACCCACCACTGCGTATACGCCGAACCCTTGAGCTCAGGAAGGAGAAAAGATAGTGGAAAGGCAGGCAACGGGAAGGGAGGGGCTGAAGTGGGTGAAACAGCGGGGAGGGCAGAAGGGATCAGAGGAGAGTGACACTGGAGGACACGGGAAGAAGCCTGCATGGGAGTGGGGGCACCAGTAGTTGTTGTGTACCCCCGACCCAGGACTGGGATTTGCTCTATGAGTTTTTCATGTCTCTGGCTGAGCGTCAAGGATCAAATGCAGGGGTGGTTCCACGTTTGTGGAGCCTGAAGCTCATACAGTTGAGAGAGGTCCTCTTGAAGGAGGAAAAAACGTCCAGAACCGAGATGACAAAATTAGGTTTTGGAAGGGCCCTGAAGCCAAAGCTTCAGGAGTAGGCTCCTGTGGACCCATCTCTCACCAAATGAGTTCTCTTGAGGTAAATGGTAACTCACAGTTACCATTTAAAGCTATAGAACTCAAAACTGCTATTTCATCAGGGTTTTCCTCTGCAGATTTCTTCATTTTTCATTAAGAAAAATTAAAGATCCAGTTACTGGCAAGAGGGGCAGTCGTGCCTGCATAAAGGGGTAGGGTTCTATCGGCCTCAACTGCTTAATCAGTCTGCACCCGGATTTCTGCTACCACCGAGGTTGGGAAGGGCTACGTAGCGGCAGCTCCTGAGGTTGCGATCCCTCTGGCAGGGTCACTGCAGCCCTCGTGCCCCGAAATGGAGACCCCAGCGCAGTGCGAGCTTCCGAAGCCCCAAAGCTGCCTCCCGCATCCATCACCTGGCATTGCCAACCAGTCTCCCCATCAGCACACGTGCACCCGCCTTGGCCTGCTCACCTCGCGCGCCTGTGGAGCAGGAGGCGGCGCAGGCCAAGCGCAACCTGCTTACCTGGGCGGCAGCGGTGGCCATGCTGCCAGGTAGCACAGACGTGATTCCATCCGTGCCCAGCACCACGGTGCTCTGGCTCATATTCACCCAGCCCACGGCCTGGGTATTGTTCCGTTCCAGGGTGCCCTTGCCCACACTCACGTTCGCATCCCCCTCCGGGCCGCGCAGGGCCGGAATCTTACAATGCAGCGCGTTGCGAGGCCCGGCGCCCCCAGGAAGAGCAGCCTGAGCGCCACGAGTCTCGCCCAAGTCCCGCAGAGCTGCCGAGGCCGTTGGCGGCCGCGGGCTGCTGAGTTTGCAAGCCCCCAATCCCTGGCGCTCGGCCTCACAGACTCGCGCGTCAGAGGACTGGAAAGTTTGGGCGCCGGTGGAAGCGGACCTGGGCACGTGTGGTGGCGGCGCGGCGGAGGCTGCAGGGAGCTCCTGCTCCGGGCTCGTCCTGGGCGCGCACGAGCCGTCGCGGTGGCCGGGCGCCACGGCTGCCTCCAGGCTGTTGGCTGGTTGTTTATTCATTTCCTTGGGAGCACCGCAATCCTGTAAATACAACGTGAAATTCATGCAAAAAAAAAAAACCCCCAACAACAACAACAACAACAAACACCAAGGCGGCTTTGAAATTACCTGTGTCTACATATAGAAACATTCACAACTCGGGTCCAGACACAACATCTAAGGAGCGAATTGAAATCTGGATTTTTTTTTTTCCTTTTCCAACAGAAACTGCATCAGTATTTTTCAATTTGCCTGTCTGGTCAATAACCACACGACATAAGAAAGCTAATATCCTCCACTCTGATGGAGGCAAACTAAGACAAGAGGCAGGAATGTTGGTTTTTTTGGTTTGGGTTTTCTTTTTTTTTTTTTTTTTTTGAGTGGTAAAGGGGAGGGTAGAAATAGCCCTACAGCCACGGGCTCCCCGCCCACTTTGGATTTCACATCACGACTGTAGGGTGCCCGTGTCCCCATCACCACTGTAGAAAGATTCTTTAATTTTCCGCCCCATTTCCTTTGTCATTCAACAATGCACATTGCTTTTTTTTTCTTCCCATAAGCGACAGACAAGCTGCGGCCACAAAGCTGATGCCCTGGCACCCGCGAGCATTTCAGGCCCAGTGAGTTGTGTGAATCCCAGTGCCCCCAAATCCCTCCCACCCGCCAGCCAGGTAGCAAAGGTGGGGATAAGGATCTCGACCAAAATAACAATGACAGTCCAACAACAACAAAAAAGCAGACTTAAAGTATAAGATAGTAACCAGGTTTGTTATCGTATGCAACCTACATTCACTCCCAGATTCCCAAATATGTAAAAGGACGAGCACAGTCCCACCCTTCCCCCACCCCCAACCACCCCGGAATAACTATTCACAGAGGACTGATGTCCTTCCTTCCTGGCCCTACACTTACTTGGGGTCCCAAACCTCATGGCTAATTTTCATTTGCTTTCTCCCATTTGAGATTCAAATTTAAAGAATTGCCAGCGGTGGTTTTTCCCTCTGCTTTCTAACCCCCGGTGTTATCTGTCAAGGATTTCTAAATATTAGCACCAGTAATTACTATTTTACTGTGAGAAAAATCTTGTTTTCACCTCAACTGCACATTTTTCACTGAGCCTTCTTTCACAAGCGCACATCCCAGAACTCCTTGTTTGCACCAACGCTAAGTACCTTGACTCCAGCCAGCATTCTTATCTCAACAGCTTCTAGGACCCAGAGCGACTGGCCTCGGTAGAGGCGCCTGATTTCAGCACCAAGGACAGGGTCCAGAATGCCGCCGGTAGGCGCCTCTGCCAACTTCTCAGCTCCATAACCTCCGAGCCCTCTTTCCCGTCTCAGGTGGTGTTCATAAGTGCAAATGCCATGGCGACTGTCAAAACTCTCCTCCCTCCTTCTTCCAAAATGTATAGACGATTTCAGAAAGAAGTACCCGAAACGAATCTGTCCTTCTCAACCCCCGCAGCCCCCTCTCTTAAAAGAACAAAAGCAAACACTCACCATGTCTGACACGGGCAGAATGGGTAGAGAGTGAAACCAGCAATTGTCAAGACTGGTTTTGGCTCCAGCAAGAGAGGCGCTTTCTATATCTCCTTGGGAAAGGCCAGGTTTGCGTCAGTGCAAAGCAAGGTGCCCTTCGTTTGACATTTTCTTGATAATACAAGTTTGATAAATCATTACCCCCATGGATTCGAGTTTTAAAGGGACAACAGCCGAGAGTACGCTGGCCCGTCGTCACTCCGGAGGGAGGGGGCTGCGTGTTCGGCGTGACTCATGTGGGTCTGATTACTAAACCGAAGCGGTGGGAGGCGATGACAGAAGTTTGACTCTCCCTAATTAAGGGAAACAGGGGAGGGACACGTCCCACTGCACCCCGGGCGAGCCGAATAGCGGATTGGGCTGCCGCGGTGGGCGCAGGGCGAGGAGTTAAATCACCTTCATGTTTCCGTCTTTCTCTTCCACTAGATCCCGGAGCCGCCTCTCCAAATCTGTAGGCAGCAGATTCCACAATGTTACCCCGAAAGGGATCGAGGGTCTGTCCACACGTCCCACCGCGGCTCTGCAATGGCTGCTGCACCCAGGTGCTGCTTTGCTGAGGCGCGCCCACCTGCGTGTGTGCGGATCTCGGATCCGCACAGCCCTGCCCTTCCAGACAACCAGTGTTTCGGGGGTCCCGGGTTTTCGCTTAAAAAAAAAAAAGAAAAGAAAAGAAAAGAAAGAGGTCTAGCATTTTCATTCCTATTTTACCTCTATTACTACAACAGAAATTCCTGGGTAAAATTATGACTGTTCTCGTGGTATTTGTTAAACTGCTCTAAAAATATTTTAGAAAAGTAAAAAGGAAATAATCTCCAACACCGATCTGGTTCTTAGGTCACTTGCAAAGTCTGAGGAGACTCATTTGTTTTCTTCTTAGCCCTCTGGATAAAAACCCACCACACCCAGGCCTGCCTTGGAAGGCGAGGTCTTAGAGACCCTCGAATCGCAACCCCCAGCAACCCGGCAGCAGGGCTGGAAGCTGCGGGAGGAAGTGCTGCGGTACTTCCGCGGGGTGGGGGGTGTCGGTGGCGATAAAAAGATGGTCTTTACTTTTGGTACAAAGCAATGGCTATATTCAAAACAAAGGGGAAACACCTTTACAAAGAAGGTGTAGTTTGGAGATTGGAATGGGGATGCGTAGGTAAACCACTTCTCTTCCCTCTTCCTGGGGGGTCCGGTTCGGGTAAACCCTGGCCTCGGGAATGGGGAGCTACGGAAAGCACTTTGTCCCTTCCCTTCTGCCAGCAGCTCGACCCACCACCGCCTTGGGCTCGGCAGGCAGAAGCTGCAGCGGTAGATTTCGGGGAGCGCCCGGGGCACAGAGAAGGCCCCTCCTGCTGCCTTCGAGGTGCTCCCGAGCGCTAGGATTCCTCCGCCTCTCCTGCCAGGCCCCTCTGAGCCGAGAGGAATGGGGACCCGAAGTCTGCACTGTTGCTGAAGGAGGATAGATTCCCTGAAGAGACCTTCCCTGAGCACTTCGGGCCGCGTTTAATTGTAGTTCTGATGTAACGTTTACTAAGCTCTCAACATTGAACCACTGTGCAACAGCTTTTTATGAATTATCACATTTAGCATTGACAACAACCTTTGAGAAACTCCCAGTTGTAAAGCAGGAGAAACTGAGGCTCATAAATTCTCCTTCAAACCTGGAAGATCTCCCAACCCCTCCCACAGAGCTGGCCGGGCGGGGAGGGGGCATCTCACTCTCCCTGGAGGCCTGCTCAGAAGGAAACCAGGCACGTGAGGGAGAAAGGGGTGAGTGTGTGGTGGGCTCTGGCTGGAGGAGAGTCAGGAGAGCTGGCGGGGACGGAGGCCCTGGGGCACGTGCTTTGGTTTTGGTGGGCGCTGGGAAACGCCCTGGACTCTGAGAGCCATGGGGAAAACTGAGTGGTGGTGGTTGGGGGTGCTGTCCCGGGCTTCATTTAAAACGGACCCCAGTTTCCATGGAGCCAAACCAGGGGGCGAGAACTTTAAGGGGCTGCCCGGCAGACCCTGGCTTCCGCGCCACGAGGCGCACTCCTGGGTCTGTGGAGGCCTCCCTCCATGGGTCCTGGGCCAACTTTCACCGGACGACTACCAAAGGTTCCGGCCAGTTTCCTCAATTTGCATCTGAGCCACTCCTGCAAAATGCGGTGTGAGAACGGTGCTTCCACCCTGCGCGTCGATGTCTGGGGCGCGCAGACACTCCAGCTAGCGCGGGCGCGGGGAGAACGCCCCCCCGCTGCGGCTCTGGGTAGAGTGACGCCAGTGCCTGCTCCGTGCGGGGCCTGACGTTCAGCCCGAAGGCCCTCCCCAGCCCAGTGCGCACTAGGGTCCGGCGAGGGGCCCGCCCAGCGTCAGGCCCGTCAGAGGGGGTTGACGCAGAAGAAATGCTGCCGCCTGCGGTGGTGCGGGGGGCGGGCTTCAGCAGAGACGTAGCTTTGGCTCCCTACCTCTCCGGACTTCCAGCCGCAAGATTCTAGAAAGGAGGGGCCGCGTGGAGAGTGGAGGGAGGGTCGAGAGCCAGCAGGCCTAGAATGGTCTCTCTGACTCCAATGCGGGGGTCAAGCGACGGCCCCAGCCGGGGGCAGGGCAGGGTGAGAGGATGGCAGGGAGCGTGCTGGGGCCGGAGGCTTGGGGCAGCTCGGCGGGTGTATAGAGCTGCATGTCCGTGCTCGGCAGTGCCAAGGGTAGAGCCTCAGTATTAAAGAAAAGAATTAGAATAAAAGGCGCACGTCCTCCTGGGGCGGACTCCCGCCCCTGCCCTCCGCAGCCGCCTGTTTAGAGTGATAATCGCGCCGCCGAGAAGGCCGTAAATCCGCATCCATCACGGCGAGCCATTCGGTCGGAATTAGCCAGTCACTAGGACCTTAATTACTTTGTCAAAGATGAAAAATAGTAATTGATTTTGCCCTCGAACATTTTTACCCCCCTTTGCAAATAAGCAAATAAATAGCTGTATTTGAAAACCCACATCCACCCTGCAGTATAGGAGGGGGAGGGGGTAGTTTACTGAAAAGCAAGCCATCGGTGGCAGCCCAGACGCCAGAGTCTGCGCGGAGACCGGGGAGGAGACTCGTACCCGAGGCCGGGGAGCAGGAGCGGGCCTGACCTCCTTCGCACTAGGGCGCGAGACACCGGGGAGAAGTAAACGTGTTTCACAACGCCTGCTCTGGTGTTAGCTGGCGCTTGCCTCCTCTCCTCCTCAGGGCAGCAGGGGGGAGAGATCCGCCAGGCCAGGTGGACAGGCGAAGACACTCGCCTAAGGTCGGCTGGCAGAGCCAGGATTTGTGCCCAGGTCTGCGTCCAGCGCATCCCGCCTCCCACAGCAGATGGAATGGGCGCGCCTGTGTCGGTGCTCAGACAGTTTCGGTGTGGGCGCCGTAGACGCCTCAACCCTCCACAGCTGACGGACGCAAGGGCTCAGCGTGGGTTTCAGGTGACACTGCCAAGAAGCCATGCCATGCACTATTTTCGTCCCACTTGCCTACCACTGCCCAGCTCCACCGCGGTGTTTTCTACTGAGGAAGTGGGTTCTGCAGACAGACCACACCACCCCCTAGCCCTGTGACCTTGGGGGAAATTCTGAATCTGTAAAACGAGGATAATAAGAATATTAACCTATCTCAAGGGTTGTTTGAGGATTAAATGGGAGTGTGCCCATAAAGTGCCTAGACTCAGGCTGGATGCCTGGTATGCTTTCCATAAGTGATGGTTATCGCTTACGGAGAATAATCTGCTTGAATCCCCTCAGATTTAACAAATAAATCAGTTCTTTCGCTTTGGTCCAGAAGGTGTAGGATGGGGAGACATGCACAGACCAGAAAGCCTCATTAGACAGCAGACAGTCACTGGGCAACATTCCCCTTCTCCTTCAGTGGTTTGGCCATGCAGTAATCAGGTACGTGTTTTCATTAAAAGGAAATTGGGAGCATCCTGAAAAAATGCTCAAACGCAGAGCTGCTATAAGTGTGTTCTCTTTTCTTTAGATCGAAGTAAACCTCAACGTGAACAACTGAAGCTTAGAGCTTTGTAATCAATCAGCTGTATCGTCCAGTTCTCATCTGGACCCTGGTGTTAGGGAGACAGCAACTGATCATGGCAAGCTTCCCTCACCATAGCATTTCAGGAGAGTTCATACTTGGAAATCAGCGGTTCAGCTCAGTAACTAGTCTGTGTGGGGGAAAGAAAAAAAAAAAAAAACCCACATAGGGCCAAAACCCAGAGACTGAGACAGGCAGGATGCGTGTTCCTGAGTCAGCAGTAGTGATGACTCTCACTTCACTGCAGTAAAACACAGGGCAGTGGGTGCAGGCGCAGAGGCAGAGAAGTGTGGAAGAAGCTACAAAGGACATTCAAGGTCACCTAGAGTCCCACAGGCCAGCTTTAGGAGTGAGAAAACAGGGGTCCGTGGAGGAAAAGGGAGTCTGCAAGGTCACTTGCAAGTTGGAAACAATCTAGCAGCGCCTCTAATTTAAAAAGGAGGAAGGAAAAGGAATTACACCGTTCTTTCCTCCACAAACCCCACTTTTGGGAATCCATCCCAAAGAAACAATAGCACGGTACAAGCATGTTTATTATGGTAGAGTTGGTCAATGAAAGTCTTGGGGAAAATATCCATATTAGGTTAATATTGTATCTAAATCATTGGATGATTTACAGCTGTTAAAAAGAATAATTTAGAGCCACACAGTTGGCTTGGACAGATTTTCATGAAGTATTGAGTAAGAAAAGCCAGGTGTGTTAAAGTGTGCATAATATATTCCATTGAGTGTGTGTGCATGTGTGTTGTGTGAGAAACAGATGTAGTAAAAAGTGGAAGCACACATATGAGATCGTACCTGGGATTCCTGGTGGGCAGTATGGGCATTGATGTGGGTGGGGAGGAGAGGAGGGGGGCGGGGGGAGGATGAAAGAAAAAGAAAAGGAGAGGAAAAACTCGTACTTTAAAAAACAGTTGGATTTGTCATATTTATAAATTTATGTAAAATATAAACAAAAAGAAAAAAATTCAGCCCCAGAACCTACTACTTTAATTAATGAGGATATTCACCAAACAGGGGAGTTTCATTAGGAAGTATTACAACATACATCTATTTTGCTGTCTTTCTCTGAAGAGTAGAACTCAGAAAAAAAATTAGTTAATTAAGAATCCAAGCTACCAACACTTGGCTAGGCCTCCTTTCTGAAGTCCCAGTGTTTCTGTCTCCTGGCTCTGCTGGGGTGGCACCACGCCTAATCAACACCTTTGGAGTCTTAAAAATATGATCATGCTTCGCTCCCTCCACCTCCACCTCCTCCTTTGATCTAAGCATTAAACTATGAAATAAACTAAAATTATACTAAACTGAAAAGTTCTGATTTCTAGCTTTTCCATAATGACAATATTGGGGCTTTTCTGGCAAACAACACATTCTCCTCTGCTTTCTTTTCTTATCGTTCTTTGGGTAGGCCTGCTTTGCTGGTTGCTTTCCTTTCCTTTCCAGTAAAATGGGGTTTCTTGTTGTGATTAAAGGAGATACAGTGTTTGGCACAGAGTAAGCGCTCCTGCCACCTTGAGATAGTAGTGGGTGTTAGTGGGTTTGAAAGGTACTGGTTCCCTGGAATAGCCACACTGTTACTACCACGAAAAGTGTGCCACCACTCCCAGAGACTAACAAAATGACTCCTTCCTCTAGGTATTAATGTTACTGGGTTGGGTGGCCAAGTTTTAGTCTTCTTATCTTTTTTTGATGAGGGAGATGAGCTTTGCCTGGTGGGGTTTTTTTTTTTGTTTTTTGTTTTTGTCTTTCTAAAAAATGCCAGCCCCAGCCATGATTCCATGCCTTTGCATTTGCAGTACCCTAACTCAACTTTAGACTTACTGCCCCAAATGCATCTCCTCTCAGAGGATTTTTTATGAATAGGGTTAATATCTCCATTCTCTGTGCTCCTTTAGCACCTGGAGCATTATGATTATTTCCATGTATGTCTGTTTTTTAATAGAAGCACTAGCCGCATGTGGCTACTTAGACTTAAATTAATTAAAATTAAATGTAACATTCCAGTCTGCAGTCGCACCAACTGCATTCTTAGTGCCCAATGGGTGCATGCACTGGACAGTGCAGGGAGCACGTCCATCCCTGCAGGAAATGCTGCTGGCTGGTGCTCTAAATCGTGAGCCTTCAAAGGCAGAAGAGCTTGATTTTTTTAGAAAAAGTCTCTATTTCTACTTGAACTGACTTACAGTAGGCCCTCAGTGTTTTTGAATGAGTGACCTAAAAATCATAGATTAGCCTCTTTATTTTTTATTTGTCACTTATTGCCTTCTTTAAACCATATTTTATTTTTTTATTAGTTTTCATTTTTATTTTTTTCTGATGATAAAGACGGTACATGCTCATTGTAGAAAATTTGGAAAAGCCCAAAGGAGAACATAAAAATACACATTTCCATCACTCCAAAATAAGTCTCTCAACGTTTTAGTGTCGGGCCCTTGGACTTTCCCGTACGTGGACATACAGTTTCATTCTTGCAAAAGTGAGACCATGATGTCCAGCCTTTTGTAATCTGCATTTTTTACTTACAAATTGTTGGCACATTTCCTCCCCATGGCCCTGAAATCCACATTATCATTTTTAATTGCTGCACAGATTTTCATAGTATGGATGCTCTACGGTTTAACTAATAATTATTTTACATTTGGACTGTTTCAAATATTTATTGTAAATAGTACTGCACTGTATATCTACAGCTCTCTACATTTACCTTGGCTCACATCTCTAACTGGGATTCTTAGCATAGATTCCTAAGTATGAAATTAGTATTCAAAGGGATTGCACATTTCTGAGACTTGGATCCATCTAATCTGGACCAGTTTCTTTGACGTGTCCCTCAAGACACAAGCGTGCAGCTGTGTGTGAGGATGGACTCGAGCTCCGGGCAGAGGGTGGTGGTGCTCTCTGCTTTGTTTCCATTGCTCTTTCCAGGGATGCCCAGCAATCTGTGAGCTCCTCCGGCTATACAAAAGCCATGAGAACAAAAAGTCATAATAGGTTGCCATAAGGACTCAACCAGCTTTCTCTTTAGCCTAAAGGAATTTTTTAAATGAAAAGAATATTCCTTGGTAAATATAAATATTTGTAAATGTCGCTATGCACAATATCCAAATCTTTACAACTATTAAGACCAAACAAATAAGCCCATCTGTTTACAGAGGATTTAACTAAACAGTTGTGAGAAATAATGCAAACATCATTGAAATGTGCAGGATTTGTGAATGGTCCCTCTGCAATGGAAATACCTGATTCAGGGCTCTCTGGTTTCTGCAGATTATATGGATGATGACACGTTTTTCCAAGTCATTAACTTGGGCACAGCTTTGGGGCCAAATGAGAAGCTACATTCAAACCACTCTAAGAGTCTGGGTGATTGGTGGAGCTGACAAAGGACAGGCCCTCTGTCATTCACCACTGTGGGAGCATTTGGGGAGTGTGACTGTCTGTGACGACTCACGGTTCAGTGACTCCATTGTTTCATGAAGGCCTGGTTTCACTGATATAAGAGAAAAAGGTGGACTGTCCCACATGTGGTAACATTATCAAGACATTTCCAATGGGGTTTTTTTCCCCTTTAAAATATGATTTTGCCATATTTGGCACTAAAATATTTTTTCTTTGTATTTCATTAGAGAAAAATACAAGCAAAAAGAAGAAAATAAACATCATCCCACTAGGAGTCTTTCAATTGGAATGGACAGAAACCCAACTCGTAACTAGCTGAAACTCAAGGTATCAAGTCATGGTTAGGTCAAGGTCAAAATGGAGCTAACCTCAAGTTGGGCTGAGACCCAGGCTGCCCACAGCATCAAGATCCTTTCTCTGAGTCTTGGACCCTGTTTGTCCATTTGTCAGGTGTTTTCAGATTCTCATGTCATAGAAGTCATGCATCCCAGAATTCTGGGTTCCCATGCTCATAATTATCATCATAGGGGAAAGGGATACATCTTCAGTTTGGGAAGTTTAGGGAAAGGACTCTAGTAGGCCAGAGGCTGAGACAAGGCCTTCAATTCAGATAGATTATTTGGGAAAGGGTCTCAGCTGAGGTGGCAAGGAAAGTGAGACAGGGAGGAGAAGAGTCAGCAAGGAGACTGTGGGCACCTGGAGTTCAGGCCTGCGAGGCTCCCTCTGAGGCACTGCATGGAGCACAGGTCAGAATTCTCCCACCAGGGGACAGGGAAGCTAGGAGGCAATTTGTCCACAGACTCTCATCTCTTATTGGCTGAGGACTGTTCCTAAGGGTGTTAGCTCCCAGCTGTGGTGGGGTATCTGGGGCATTTGGGCTGAGCAAGTTTCCACAGTACTGGGAAAAGGTCTCCCCAGTAAAGGAACAGAGAGACGTGGGTGCTTGAGGTGGGAAGCTGTCAGTGTGACAGAAATTGTGCAACACAATTGCAGGTAAACACAGAGATGAGACAAAGCAATGTGTGGGGTGGGGCACACAGCAGCTGCTGTGTTTGACTTAGGGAGCCCCCTACTCCTTAGACCAATCACACGGTATCTCAGTTAGTCTGGCCTCAGCTATGTGTCCATCTTTTAAGCATGATGGGGCAGCATGCTGTGAATGGAAGCCCCATCAGAGCCCATGAGGTAATTACTCTTCCATATCATGTGTATTTATGCATTTTTCCTTCTAAACTGTGATCATACCATTTATGTACTTCATTGTGTACTTAATGATATTTACTAAACACATCAATATATAGTTATCACTTTACTATATATGAATATACATCATAGAAATATAAAATGTATCAGTCAATATATTTTTAACTTTTTTTGTACTAAATGAACCTTGATTAAAAGTGGACTGGGAAGATGAATGTATGAAATCCCCAGTAGTTCCTCTGCCCAGAGAAAAATGTTTTAGAGATACAATGCCAGGTATCAGAGGAAGGTATCTTAAAAGGAACATCAACTTTGGAGTCTGGGGTTCAGGGTTTGAGTTCCAATTCTTGTGACTGAGTATCTTATTACTAGCTATGTGATCTTGATCAATTTATTTAATCTCACAAAACCTCATGTCTTAACTTCCATGTAGTAAATGCTAGACAAAATGGCAGCTGTTACTATCATCCATAAAATGGGGTAAAACTGTCACTATTTGCAGGTGACATGGTATTATATACAGAAAACCCTAAAGACCAGCAAAACCTGTTAGAACTAATACATAAATTCAGTAAAGCTGCAGGATACCAAACCAATACACAAAAGTCTGTTGCATTCCTATAAACTAATAACAAACTATTAGAAAGAGAAATTAAGAAAATAGTCCCATATACAATGACATCAAAAAGAGTAAAATGTGTAGGAATAAATTTAACAAGGAGGTGAAAGAGCATTATGCTGGAAACTGTAAGACATTGAGGAAAGAAATTAAAGAAACAAATAGAAAGATATTCTATACTCATGGATTAGAAGAATTAATATTGTTAAAATATCAATGCTACCCAAAGCAATCTACAGATTCAATGCAATCCCTATCAAAATTTCATTGGTGTTTTTCACAGAAATAGAACAAATAATCCTAAAATTTGTATGAGACCACAAGAGTCTGAATAGCCAAAGCAATCATGAGAAAGAAAAATAAAGCTGGAGGCATTACACGCCCAGATTTCAAACTATATTACAAAGCTATAGTAATTAAAATAGTATGGTATTGGCATAAACAGATACATAGATCAATGGAACAAAATAGAGAGCCCAGAAATATACCCATGCATTAATGGTCAATTAATTTATGGAAAAAGAGCTAAGAATATACAATGGGGAAAGGACAGCCTCTTCAGTAAATAGTGTTGGTAACTATCAATAGTGTTGGTAAAATCGGATGGCCGCACACACACACACACACAATGGAATATTATTCATCCATAAAAAGAATAAAATCTTACCATCTTTGACACAATGGATGGACTTTGAAGGTATTATGATAAGTGAAATAAGTTGGACAGAGAAAGATAAATACTGTATGATCCCACTTACGTGTGGAATCTAAAAAAACCCAAAACCAAAAACAAACTCATAGATACAGAGAACGGATTGGTGGTTACGAGAGGTAGGGGGTAGGAGAAATGGGTGAGGGAATTCAAAAGGTACCAACTTCACATTATAAAATAAAGAAGACATGGGCCCTTGCTGGTGTAGCTCAGTGGATTAAGTGTGAGCCTGTGAACCAAAGAGTCGCTGGTTCAGTTCCCAGTCAGGGCACATGCCTGGGTTGTGGGTCAGGTCACTGGTGGGGGGCAGGAGCGGGGGTGAGAGGCAGGAGCGGGGGCTGCGCTGCACAAGAGGCAACCACACATTGACGTTTCTCTCCCTCTTTTTCTCTCCCCCTTCCTCTCTCTCTAAAAATAAATAAATAAATAAAATCTGTTTTAAAAATAAAGAAGACATGGAATAGAATGTACAGCATGGTAGCTATAGTTCATAATATTGTGTTGCATATTTGAAAGTTGCTAAGAGACTAGATCTTAAAAGTCCTTATCACAAGAAAAAAAATTATAACTGTGTATGATAATGGAGGTTAATTAGACTTATTGTAGTGATTATTTCATCATATACACAAATATTGAATCATTACATTATACACATGGACTAACATAATGCTATATGTCAATTATACCTCAATAATAAAAAAATACAAATAATAAAATTAAATGAAGACCATCAACCCTTTTTCCTATCAGCATTGTTGTGAGACTTGAATTAGGTCATGCAGATAATGTGCTCAAGAGGAGAGCCTGAGGCATAGTAGGTGCTTAATTAATGATAGCCTCCTACTACGATCCCTAACCTTACTGTAAGACAGACTCTCCTACCAGGTAAAGATGCTGGGCAGCAAAGCCATCGGAGGGGTGCCTTATGCCAAAAGGTCCTCCCAAGCACCAAGATTGTTACTCTGCCACCCACCACCCCCTCTGAAATTCTACCAGTTTAAAATTTAGTATTATAACAAGTTTTATTTAAAAAGTTTAACATACCACTCTACTAACAAAATACACATTTATACCGTGGTAGAAACTTTATTAAATCACTCTCCTCTTTACACATAGCCTACACGTTCAGAATCCCTAAGTGAAGAGCCTAGTTCGTGAAGAAAGGAAGGGAGAAACAGCGTTACACCACTGGCTGCTCTGGTGGAGGTTCCCAGCAGCAGGGGGTGCACATTGCCAGAAGAGAGCATGACGTTTCTGGGTGTTGGAGAAGTCGGAAGAGAAAAACCAGCCAGTGCAAAGATGCCTGAGAAGGGTAGAGTTTCTCTCCTATTTTCCAACTATTGTCCATCAGCACTTCCAGAGAATCACTAAGAAAGAATAAGTGCATTCCCATTGAATTGAGGTTCAATTTCCAGTCTTTTCTCTGCATCTAAATGGAAGCAGCCCTAAATTAGGTATCGGATGCCCTGAGTCCAGCACCTATAGAGTTGTGTGACCTTGGACAAAGTACTAGCTTTTCTGAGACTTAGTGTCTGCAGGTGCACATGGAGATAATAAAACTTGCTGTGCCTCACTCTTAAAGCTCAGGTGAACATCAAATAAGGTAATGGAATGGGGAGAACTATGTAAATTGTAAAACACTATTCAGTGTCGAGGCCCACAGATCAGTCTGAATCGTGCAGGTGTGTGTTTGTTGCAGGAGAAGGGTGTTGCTTAAAGAGAAGCATAACCAGGAAGGTCACTTAAACTGGCTATAGGGAGTAGGAAGAAAAACTAAAGCAACAGCAGCAACAGTCTACACAGAGGACTCAACCAAGGAGCAAGAGGCCAACCCAGTACCTCCAGCAAGTCCAGCAGCCCTGTGTGGCCCAGCTGAGATCAGCAATGGCAGGCCCAGCGAGCAACTGTTTTTCCTAAAAATTAATGGTGAACTGGAACAGACTGAAGACAAACTGGAACAAGCTCAGAATGAACGGAGTGCCTGCGTGTGTACACCTGATAGGCACACAACCACCCTCCCCAGGGAGGGCTTCCCTGACAGTTCCCACCAGGGGAGAGCTGCAGTGGGAAAACCAAGGACTCGTTTCCACACCAAGACTTAGGCTTTTTGAGAAAAAACAAAGCAAACCACATTTTTATACTATCCCGCTTTTAATGGTTAATGTACAACTTACCCGATGAACTGTGTGTTTTAGCTTTTTTCTCTTCCCCTTCCCTTTGCTTCAGAGTCCTGATGGCATCTGACTATTCTGAAGAAGTGGCCACCTCTGAAAAGTTCCCCTTCTAGAACACGTAGACACTCGAGAAATGTTCCTGTTTGAAGAAAATAGAGGGAGAAACAGAAGTCTTGAGTCCATGGCACACTGTTCAAACAGTTTGGAGGAATGAAACCCTGCAGATTTAAAATCATAAGTCGAACATGTAAACTTCTAGCACAATGTAAAAATGAAACAAGCAACACTCTTAGCCTTGAGCGCAGTGACATGGAGACACCACATATTTCAGTTTTGCCAACAAGACTGTGCACTGCGCGGTTGCTGCCAAACTTCTGGCTCAAACTCAAATGAGGTGAATTTTGCCTTTAAAGGGTTTAATTACTGAGAAACAACTTTTAATGATGAGAAAATCAAATAACAGACGTTAGTACAAGTAGTCCATGTATTTAACCATTAGTTTGGGGCTCCATATTACTGGCATGAGCCTTAAACCAATGTGGTTTGAATCCATGGTTTGTTCTCTGAATGGTCGGTTGCTGATACTGTAGATAACCTTACTGAGGACTACAAACATGGAGCTGTGGTATCAGGCTTAAACTGTTTGAAGCATTGCCCTGGCTAGTGTGGTTCAGTGGATGGAATGCCGACCTGCAAACCAAAGGGTCACCAGTTTGATTCCCAGTCGAGGGCACATGCCTGGGTTACAGACAACCCATTAAAGCATCAACTCAAGTCCTATCTCATCTAAGTAGCACCAGCTCAAAAGTAGCACCAGCTCAAAATCTCATCTAAGTAGCACCAGCTCAAAAGTCCCAAGTTCTATCATTTAAATCACATAAATCAAGTACAGATGAGACTCTTGTATGATCCATCCGAGGACAGAACTCCTTTCCACCTGGGAACCTGTGAAATTAGAAAACAAGTTATATGCTTTCAAAATACCATGGTGGGACAGGCAGTTACGGGCATTCCCATTCCAAAAGGGAGAGAATGAAAAGAAATCCAGAATCCAAAACCCAGCATGGCAAACTCCATTAGGTTTCTAGGCCTGGAGACCTTCTGTGGCTCCAGGCTTTGCCCTCTGGGCCTGTGATTTGAGGCAGGCGCTCTTACTGCGCTCCCTTTACAGGGAAGAAAAAGGAGGCACAAAGAAGTAAAGCAACTTGTGCAAGATCATACAGCTAGTGAGAGGTGGATGAGGGATGTGCCCAGAAAACTGACTGCTGGGCCTACCCCCACAGAGGCTCTCTGGGTTTATGGAGGGTCCCAAAAAGTGATGGGGACTTTCGTTGTTGTTGCCAATTAAAAATACCTGCCTAACTATATCATCTTTCAAAATACTTCTGGAACAAGAAAAGCACATGTGTCAGCTGCACCTGGCTCCTCCTGCCCACACTCTTTGTTTGCGGTTCCCTCTTTGATCAAAACCAGGCTTCTCAAATCATGAACACGCAGATGCAAGACCCCTGAGGACAGTGGAGGCAGGTTTGCAATGGGTCCAGATAACTTCCCCGTACTGGCCATGCAAGTTATGCGGGAACCCATGTTCCTATGGCTGAGAGTGAGGGCTGTGGAATCAGACCTTAGCTCCTCCACCTTCTAGCTTCATGACCTCAAGCAAGTCATTTGTAACCTTTCCAAGGTTTACTTTCCTTTTTTGAAAATGAAATAATAACAGAACCTACCTCCAGGATTTGTTGAGAATGAATGGAGTAATGATACATAATATGCTGAGCATGATCCTTGATAAATGTGAGCTGTTGCTGAAGTTATTGTGGCCGCTGGTTATTTCTCCGCCGTGCAGTGATCTCTGGAGCGGACATCCTCCCACTAAGGTGGTTTAAGTCTGCTTGATCCCGAGGCTACAAACATTCTTTACAAATACTTTTCTAGAGGAAAACTCCTCATGTGGCTCCAGCCCTGTGTTATCCAAAGGATTAAATTCCAGTGCCCTTCTTCAAATTCTTCCTAAAAAGGGAATGAGGGAATATTAAATACATTCGCTTTTCATCCTTCTGGATCTCACTAAAATGCACACTTCCCCCCTTTCCCTTCTCTTTCCACAGCTACGTGCGGTCTTGAGAGAAGAAAAAGTTGCTATGTTTGTAAACTAGTTTTCCAGTTGCCGAGCTCTGCAAAGAAAGATGCCATAATTGCTTAAGGTGAAGGGAACAAAAAGAGATAAGAAAGTACATTATTACAAGGGTCGATCGCAGAAGCTTTCTGAAGACCGGGGAGTTATTTTCCCCTGACTTACCTGTCAGCAGACATGAAGGAATAAAACCGCATACTCACCCGAAAACACTTGTACACGGTTGCTGTTGCACTGGATTCCCTTCCCTACTTTTATTCCCTCACTCTCTCTTACACCCCACCCCAAAGAACAGCTTTGTCATGATGTTCCAGCCCAAGTAAAGGATGCACTGAAGGCCCGCAGAGAGGGAGTTGGCTTGCCGACGGTGTGAATGGCAAGAAAAAGCACGGTAAACCCACATGAAACAAGAAAGATACTGGGGAACAATTATCTGGAATTGGTTGGCTTTGATTAATAGTTATTTCCCACATTCTATCTTTGATTACAGGCTCCATCTTTAGAGGCCAGATTTGGACAAGGCCAAGGGAACACACTTATGGACGATTGGCCCAACGACTGACTGTTGAATATTTTTTGGCTGATTAGTGATTTTTTTTGTCTTGACTGAGTGAAGCTCACTAGCCAGGGGCTTTGTGAGCACATGGGTATTTTGTCCTTTGAGCCAACAAAGGGAATTCTTCCTGCAGTAGCCTTCTAGAACTCACTAAGGCACTGATTTTTAACTCCTTTCACTGGCTTCATGCGAAGGGAAAAAAAGTCCTTCCAATTGGGTTAATGTTTAACTTGGTTTACATTTCATATACTGCTCACATTGTGTAATATATGCTTGTGTATTCAATAAAGACTTACAGGGCAGTATCTTTATGCCAGGTATTCATAAGAATATTGCAACAGCCCTGGCCAGGTGGCTCAGTTGCTTGGAGCATTGTCCTATACATGAGAAGGTTGTGTGTTGGATTCTCAGTGGGGGCACATGTCCTTGGGTGAGGATTAAAAAAAGAAGGAATATAGAGAGAAATGGGGCAGAGGGGGAGTGGGACAACTGTAATTGAACAACAAAAAAATAAATATAAAAATAAAAATTCCTTAGGAAAAAGAATAAACAAACGAAGTTAGTCTTACAAAAGCTTTATTGTTCAGACTTCAGCTTTATAAATAAATTGCTTTCTTGGTTCTTCCCTATCTTAACAAGACACATTCTTTGGGGAAACCTCATTGGTAACCTATGATCCTATAATTGATGCCCATGAATATATTTTTAGTCTATGATTAATATGAAATGTTTATCAATAACTTGTCTTTAACGTCTATTCAGGAATTACAACTAAGCTTAACCAGTATAGAAGTTTTCTAAAAACAAAACAACAGAGAGTTCCAGCCAAGATAGAAGTGTAGGTAGAAACCCCTTGCTTCCTCACACAACCAAAAGGAGGATAACCACCAATCTAAAATCAATAAACAATCAGAAGTTCCAGAAAAATCAAACTGCATGGAATTCCAACAACCAAGGAATTAAAGAAATAGTCAACCAGACCAACCAGATGGGTAAGACGGGCAGACGGAGAGGACCCAGGGCAAGGTGGCGGACCGTGCAGGTGGGGCTGGCTGAGCGGGAAACTGAGACTCAGAGCTGACTGTGGACTATGGCAGTTGCTTCGGTGGGAGAAACTCCTAGTCTCACAAGAAAGTTTGTTGGAAAGTGGGGCTAGAGCCAGCAGGCGAGCTGCACTGTTCCCTCTCTGGCCCCTCCCCCACAGGCAGTGCAGCAGCGCAGCAGCGCAGCAAGGAGGGTTGCCCCGCCCTGGTGAATACCTAAGGCCCCACCGCCTTACAACTTATCAGCAGCCCTGAACAAAGAAATATGGCCCAAATGAAAGAACAGAGCAAAGCTTCAGAAAGAGAGCTAAGTGATGAGGAGATAGCCAGCCTACCTGATGGAGAGTTTAAAACCCTGGTAATCAAAATGCTCACAGAACTGATTGAGCTTGGTCAAAAAATGAAAAATACCTGAAGTGAAAAAAAGCAAAATATTCAGGGAACCAACAGTGACAGGAAGGAAACCAGGACTCAAATCAATGATTTGGAACAAAAGGAAGAAATAAACATCCATCTAGAATAGAATGAGGAAACGAGAATTCAAAAACATGAAGGGAGGCTGAGGAATCTCTGGGACAACATTAAATGTTCCAATATCCGAATCATAGGGGTTCCAGAAGGAGGAGAACAAGAGCATGAAATTGAAAACTTATTTGAATAAATAATGAAGGAAAACTTCCTCAATCTGGTGAAGGAAATAGGCTTCCAGGAAGCCCAGAGAGTCCCAAAGAAGTTGGACTGAAAGAGGAACACACCAAGGTACATCATCATTAAGTTACCCAAGATGAAAAATAAGGAGAGAATCTTAAAAGCAGTAAGAGGAAAGGAGAGAGTTACCTACAAAGGAGTGCCCATAAGACTGTCAGCTGATTTCTCAAGAGACGTTACAGGCAAGAAGGGGCTGGAAAGAAGTATTCCAAGTCCAAGTATGAAAGGCAAGGACCTACATCCAAGATGACTCTATCCAGCAAAGCTATCATTTAGAATGGAAGGGCAGATAAAGTGCTTCCCAGATAAGGTCAAGTGAAAGGAGTTCATCATCACCAAGCCATTATCATATGAAATGTTAAAAAGACTTATCTAAGAAAAAGAAGATAAAAAATATGAACAATAAAATGACAACAAACTCACAACTTTGAACAAATGAACCTAAAAAGAAAGAAAAACAACAAAACAAAAATAAGCAAACATCTAGAACAGGAACAGAATCAGAGAAATGGAGATCATGTGGAGGGTTTTCAGTGGGAAGGGGGAAGGGAGGAATAGGGGGAAAAGGTACAGGGAAGAAGAAGCATAATTGGTAGGTGTAAAATAGATGAGGAAAGGTAAAAAATGGTATAGGAAACAGAAGTCAAAGAACTTCTATGTACAACCCATGGACAGGAACTAAGGAGGGGGGAATGCTGGAGAGCTGGGGGGTGCAGGGCAGAGGAGGGATAAAAGGGGAAAATTGGGACAACTGTAATAGCATAATCAATAAAATGTACTTAAAGAATAACAACAAAAATAATATAGCAATAAACTAGAAAGATGCAGCCTCTGCCTTCATTATTTTTATGATCTATCTGGGAAGAGGACTATTAGGCTATTATGATGGAGTGTGATGAAGCTTGTTTTAATTAACAACAGCAAATATTAATTGAATGATTATCAAGAGCCAATTACAAAGTACATTACATGCATTTTTAATCCCTGTGACAATTGATAAGTTAATAATAATCTATCTCCATTTAATAGATGAAGAAACTAAGTCACAGAGAGCGTAAATAACATGCCCAAGGTTACTAACTAGTGGTGGGTAGGCAATCTGGCTTTGGAGTTAGTGCTTTTAGCCGTTTTGTTATAATTAAAGAAGTTATAGATACCCAGGGCTAGGAATGGGGTTCTTTAATCTGATACAGGTGTTACAAATGGTGACTTTGCTGAGTCCTGAAGGACAAGCTGGATTTAGCCTGTGAAAGGCAGCTATATCCAGCATAAGCACTTTCAGCTTCAAGTAATGCCCAGTCAACTATTGCATAAGCAAGAGGGGGTTATTTTTCTACCCAAATGCCTGGTGCTAAGAGTTTCTAGCACTGATGCAGAGGCTCTAGGAAGTCTGGATTCTAGTCAGCATCTCTGTCCTTTCTCCCACGGGTCTGTAGCAGGTCCAGGTCTCACAACTAATTTCTGGGAAAGAAAGCTAGGAGAGCACAGGGTTGACAGATTTTGTGAGCCTTCCTATTATCAGGTAGCAAAAATCCTTCCAGATATTTCAGAGTGACTTCCTTGTACAAGTAATTAGTCAGAATTGGGTAACACGCCCACCTCTAGACCAGGTCTTAGGCCTGCCTTCCCTGAGATCAAGGATTTCCAGGGTTCTGTAGGCAAAATGAGAACAGTGGATTTTCAGTAGGTAACCAACTACTAAACCAGAGCGTGACAACCATGAGGCATGGGAAGAAGCTCAGTATAGCAGGAGACAAGCTTGGATGACGGCAAGAGGTGACGCTGGAAAATGATGGAGAGCCTCAAGCATGAAGGGCCATGCATGCCATCCGAAGGAGCTTACTCGGGGCCATTGCTGTTTATGAAGATCATTGAGGCAGCGCTGTGAGGAATATTTGGGGGGAACAGAAAGACCAGAGGCTGGGAAACCAGTTGGGAAGATGCCCCAGTGGGGCCGGAGAGAGATGCTGTTCTGAGTTCTCGCAGAGGCGTGATGATGGAGAGAGAGGTGGGCCGCCACACGTCAGAGGTAGAATCGAAGAGAGAGATTGAATTTGGGATTGATGACTGATAAAGACCATCGGCATTTCCACTAGTTAAAACACACTAAGTCAGGCCCTGACCAGTGTGGCTCACTTGGTTGAGTATCTCCTGCAAAGGCAAAGGACACCGGTTCAATTCCTGGTCAGGGCACATGCCTGGGTTGTAGGCCTGGTTCCCAGCTGGTGTGTGTGAGACAGCTGATAGATGTTCCTCTCACACATCGATGTTTCTCTCCCTCTCTTTCTCCTTCCTTTCCCCTATGTCTAAAAATAAAGAAATAAAATCCTAAAAAAAAAAACCAAAACAGCACCAAGTCAGGACTGCTGAAGCCAATCTTTGGGATTCGAGTTTACTACAGTGAGTTGGCAATTACTACAGAAGGAAATCCATGAAGCCCATTCATTCTTACAGCCATGCTCTATTACCACTGAGCTGTTGGCACTGCATAAGGTTTCCTTCCTCACTGCACAGCCCCACAGAAAGAAATTTTTGTTGAAGTCTTTGATAGCTTCTTCACTTTTTCTCCTCTGGTCTCGGTCTCTCTCTCTCTCTCTCTCTCTCTCTGGAACTCCTGTTAATTGTGAAATCATCTATTTTTCTCAGTATTGTTCTCTCACTGTCAGGTGGGTGATCCCCGGTTTTCAGTGTGGTGCCCCATTTTCAGCAGTGCCTGGTGCCCCAAGATAAGAATCCTCCTGGCTGTGCCTCTCCACGGAGAGCACCGCAACTCTGGGGCTTGGAAGGGTACTCCCTGGACTGTGTTGGGCAGGAGCAGTGATGCAGATGGTCAAGACGGGGCCTCTTATACAGACTTGCATCCCATTGCTTTGTTTTGAGCCTTCCCTGTGCTCTGGATTTCAGAGGTACTTGGTGCCTTCAATTTCTGAATCTCCAGGGAACTGGGGTACCGACCAGCTTCCTTTTCGGTGCCCCCACCTCAGGCTTTGGCTTCCATCTTCTCTGGTCCACTAAGTCGGTCTCACTTGCCCACCTGCTTCTAACTATTTTGATCTACTGTTGACCCTGTCAGCACCCCTGGATAGCACTTCTCTCAACAAGAGGCAACAGAAACATGATGATATTAATTGGGAAAGATGGTAAACATGCTTCAGAGGTTGTAGGTGATTGCAGTAATGTTCCCCAAGGAATCGATGTAACTGTGACATTGAACCTGGGCTTGGCCACTAAGTCTGTGACTTGCCAATGTGAGGCAAGCGGAGGCTCATGCATTGGGCTTTGTTCTCCAGCTTCTAGAAATCCTGAGACCATCAGGTGAACAAGCAAAGGCAAGCCTCCTAGATGGTGAGAGACCACATGGAGGGAGAAGCTGGAACTGTCCCAGCAGAGGGCAGCCCTCAGTCCTACCAACTACCCACGGACTGCAAATGGGTGAGGTTGGGTAATACCGGCAAAAGATCCGCTCACCTGAGCCCAGCCCAAGTCACTGATTCACCACTGTGAGCGACTACAATGGTTTTTGTTTTAAGCAACTAAGTTTTGGGGTGGCTCGTTATGCAAGGGATAACCAACGCAGAGGAAGAACACTGAAGCTTTCTCTTTTGTTCCCTTTGCATTTATAAACCACACCGAGCAAGGCTAGGCTGTTTTGATTCTATGTGTCCTTGTAAGTTTACACTTATTTTTATCCCTTCATTACCATTTTAGTGTGGTTTTGGGAAGGAGTAAACGTAAAAGTACATGTCAATTCCATCACATTTAACTGGAAGTTAAAGTCACTTCTCTCTCTTCAGTCCAGTAGGTATTTATTGAGCACCTGGTAGGTAGCGGCAGCCCCAGGCACTTGTAATGCAGCTCTTATTTAATCTTTACAGAAACACTCTGCATTAGCTCTGGTTTCCCCCTTTAACAGATAAGCAGCCAAGACTCAGTGAGGTTAAGCAACTTGGTGGATGGAGATCACAGAATTAGTAAGGATTGTCTTTAGAATTTGTGCCCTTGACTGAGAGCCGACAAAGCCCCAATAGTTCCAATACACTTTGTTGGGCTGGGAAATAGGCGGTAGAGATGCGAAAACTGGGATGGATGTAAGACCCATCACTGAACAGACTTGACCTGTCAGCGGATGATATGAGAGACGAAGGAGAAACGATGTCTGAGAATGCTGCCTCCTCCTGACGGGCTTTGGCCAGGTCTGCTGTCGGATAGCACCCTGAGCAAAACCGGGCAACCGAGGCATGGATGTCTTAACTGGGGAAGATGGACAAATTTGCTTTCAGGGGCTATCTTGGATATTTCTCTTTCTTCTCCTCTGCATCTTCAGATCCAGGCTCCGCTGAGCACGGGTGTCAGCCTTGCTCAAGGTCTGCTTTTATTGGGGAAGATTGGTTGGTGCTACTTACAGGGCATTTTCCCAGGGTAAATGGTAGTTTCTGATCTTGTTCCTCAGTGGTGGGTGGAGAGCTAAGCCCTATGAGGCTCAATATGGTTAATGGCTGTCGAATGGTTACGACTCCAGGCATTGCCTGGGAAGTATTCCCAGAGGACTGGCAAATGCCTTTTGTGCTCTGTGTAAGGGAAATTAAGTGACGAGAAAAGCATGTTCAATTTAGATCCATCTGGTCTGGGTTGCTTCTTTCTTTCCTTATTCTCCAGGAAAGAGGATTATTCAAAGATACTTTGTGATCACTTTAACCTGCTAGGAAGCCAGGGTGTTTCCAGCCTAGTGTTTTGAAGAGCAGAGAGAAAAATGGCTCTAATGCTGACTGGTAGTATTTTAAGCTCAGAGCAGAGCTCCTCATCCAGGGTGCTGGCTACCCAGGACATAGAGCTTGTGGGGGAAGAAAGGGTATCTGGTCTGAGAACATCATGTCTAGCAAAAAAATCACAAACATGTTTTGTTTTTGCTAGAAAAATGGTCTTTTAGAGCCCCTGCTAGCCAGCAAGTGTCTATTTGGAAGCTTTGATGAACAATGTCACTGGGTTCCAAATAAAATCCAAACCATACATTCTGGGTTATCTACGTGTCCCCCTTCTCAGTATTAAACAATGAGTTTGGAATAACTGGTTAGCGAATCTCTAAACCACACAGGTATATACTAGGGTAAAGTGCATCTTTTAAAATTGTATTGAGTTGTGATTGACATACTAGAACATTCACTCATTTTTAAAGCATCACCAATTAAGTGTTTAATCACTTCACTGATTTCAGTAAATTTGACACGTTGGGCAACTGTCCCCAGTAGGCAGTTTCACAACATTTCCGTCACCCCACAAAGTTCCCTTGTGTCTGTTTGCAGTCAATTCTATTCCCTGCTCCCACCCCAGGCAACCACGGACCTGCTTCCTGTCTCCATAGATCGGTCTTGTCTGCCAACTTCACGTAAACAGAACCATACAGTGCACAGTCCTTTGAGTTTCCCTTCCTTTACTTAGCATCACCTTCTTGGAGGTTCACTGACTCTGCACCACGGAGCGTTCGTTTGTTTCTTTTTACTGCTGAATGGCCTTCCAGGGCAGCAGTCTACGTTTCTTCTGCTCCATCACCAGTTCATGGACAGTGTGGTTGTTCCCGTGTCTGACTGCTGTGAGTAATGCCACCACGAACACTCCTGTACGAGTCTCCGTGTAGACATGTGTTTCCATCTATCCTGGGCATATATCAACACTTACAAGTGGAATTTGCTGGGTTCACGTCATTTCTATTATTATTTAATCAAGAGTTGTTTAACTTCTTTGGGAACTCCTTTTGGAACATCGACACTGAGCATGGTACCCGAGTCACCAGCACAGCACTCTTGCATCCACGTGCATTTGGAGTCACTGCAGCCACAGACGTCAAATCATACCTGGGGTCGTGGGTGCAGGGGTCGACCGCAGACTTCTTCGTGATGTCTCCGGTTGGGGTGCACCCAAACATGTCCATACGGTGGTATATATTACTTCTAATACACCAGTTTCTTTTAACTTCAGTACAGTGTAACATAGTATGATACATGATTAATATAATTAATATAATATAATACAGTACGAGGGGGACCAAAAAAACCAGAATTATCTTCTGCAGGGTGGGCCCCTTACAGTACAGGCTTCCCCCACTAGGTGAGTGTTCTAGAACCCATCTGCGTCAGTGTACCAGCTGGCATTATTGTGAGAGGCTGAATTCAGCTTTAGTGAATATTTTTTGAAGACTCTTTCAACGGGTTTACCCATTTCATGACGGGTGATCGATAAGCGCACCTGCCTGCACCGCACTGAGTGTTCAGCAGTTTTTCACCAAAAATGGCAGGACCCCCGTGCCCCACCTCCCTATATACTCCATCTTGCCCCAAGCAACTTCTTTTCGTTTCCCCAGGTGAGAAAAGCCCTCAAAGGGAAACATTTTCCCACTGTGCAGGAGGTGAAACAAAAAACAGCAGAAGCACTAAACGGCATC
Organism: Glossophaga mutica; assembly: GCA_039655065.1. Taxonomy (NCBI): domain Eukaryota; kingdom Metazoa; phylum Chordata; class Mammalia; order Chiroptera; family Phyllostomidae; genus Glossophaga; species Glossophaga mutica. Next base: position 32,140,831 of record CM077308.1, read on the forward strand.
AAAATCGGCAAGTTCAAAATCTGTTTTGAATAGTGGAAAAAAGTCTTGATAGATGTATTCCACCAAATGGAGATACTTTGAAGGTGACTGAAGTTTAAACATATAAGAATGTATACACAATTTTTATAATAAATTCCATTTGGGGGGTCCCTCTTATATAATATAATATGAATATTATAATAATTTTAAAAACTCACGTAAACAGGTAGCTTATATGACTGGATTGGCCAAAAAGTTCATTTAGGGTTTTTTTCTATAAGAGGCTCTAGTAGTGCTTAGCTGTCTTCAACTTCATTTGAAACAGTTTTGTTAGATTGTATTGTGACAGCTGTCATATCAGTGTGCATTTAATAAATCTTATCAAAATTGGTAAATTTTTGTGCAGCCATTTTAATATTGAAGATGGAAGAAATACATAAATTTTGGCATGTTATGCTTTATTATTTTAAGAAAGGTAAAAAGGCAACTGAAATGCAGAAAGAGATTTGTGCAGTGTGTGGAGATGGTGCTGTGACTGATGCAATGCTTCAAAAGTGATTTGCAAAGTTTCTGGTACTACTGACATTTTGGCCAAATAATTCTTTGGTGTGGGCTGTCTTATGCATCGGAAGACGGTTAGCAGTACCCTGGCCTCTGCCCACTAGAAGCCCATAGCAGGAGATAGCCAGCATACTCAAAATACCCAGATCAACAAAGTTATTGGTGAAAATGAAAAATGTGTCTTTTATTTTACAGAAAAAAATGTAATGGACTTTTTGGCCAATCCAGTGTTGGTTGAGTGTCATTTCAGGATAGGAAGGCTGTCTTGAGACAGATTGGGAAGGGCTGGTGGTTTTAATGGCCTTGATACCTGTGAGTTTTTAATCCTGAGAGGCTTAATTAGAAAGGTAACTGGTCATCCTGATGTGAAGCAAACAGCAAATGAAAGCAATTGTCTTGCACCAGTTGCTTTGATCCTCAGACTGTGGCCTAGTTCTTTCAGGCCAGATGCAGAAAGTCTGAAAGGGATAAACAAACCCAAGAGACCCATCATGAAGATGTACAGAAAGACTTTCAGGTTCTGTTACTCAGCTTGGGTTTCAGAGTGAATCACAGCACAGCCTCACGGCTGACCCAGCAAGCTGGGACCCAAGAGCCCCAAGCACAGCCCTACATTCTACACATGCAAAAAGGAGGCCTAGAAAATGGGGTTGGAGGGAGGGGCTGACAAGCCACAACACAGTCAGTCAGCTCTGGGGGATCAATCCTAGGAGCCTGATAATTAAACGTCTCTTCATCAGACATTCTGTAGTAATTTAGGGAAGAGACCGAGTCCTTTGATGGGAAAGGCTGAGACAGAGAACAGAACTCAATCTCTCCCCTTCCTTGCCCAAGCAGCTCTGGGCCAGACTTTCCTCCCTGACCCCCAACATCCCCTCCCAAATTAATCTGACTGACCTTCCCAGGTAAGAAGGCAGCACTTACCTGTTGTTAGGCAAAAGTGTTTGGGAGGTCTCGCCACCTCCATCCACTTCTAGTAGTTTATTAAAGTATGTCTGTGTTACTTTACCTCCATGGGGTCCAGGAAAATAAAATGATCTCCATCCATTCAGGGACCTTTTTGTAGGGCACCCCCTCCTTGCAGGGACTGGAGATAGTTGATTCACCCCTTGATCTGGCTCTTCCCCCGCTCTGGGCTCCCACACCATTTAAAGAAGGGAACAGTCATTAGAGCAGTAAATTTGACTCTGGGAGATCAGGCCACACAGGTAGCCCATGTGTGGCCCTAGCACCCTCTCTATATCACCTGCAAGTTGGGTGTAGACAAGGAATCCCAAGGTAGGGGTCAACGCCAGTAGGGGGTCCTCTCTGGAAGGGGGGGATGTGGAAGGGGCAGAGAAATCAGTATTGTTTTGTGATCCCAGGTGAAGCCATCATATAACTCTGGGTTTTAGGTTAAAAACATTTTTTAAACAGAGGTCCAGACCTTGGCAATTCATTCATGCACACACCAGTTGTCTGGAAAGAAAGCATCTTTCCAAAGGAGCCTCTGGTGCTCCAATGGGGGTCTTGAGCCATGGAGACTGGGGAGTTCTCCTAGGACACAGTGGCTCTGTGGCCTCCCCAGGGACACCAGCTTGGACCTAAGGCAGGACTGAGGCCTGGCCTTATCTGTTGGACTGCCTACATGGTGGAGGCCCTGGTGCCATATGGAGCTTGGCAGCTCTTGCCCAGGGCTGGGGACCATCCTTCCTTACATCTTACATCCATGGCAAGCTCCAAAGCTGGTCTGAGTTCTCTCAGTTGTAAACACTCAAAGGCAGACATTTGGGTCTTTCTGTGCAGCCTCTGCAGGGTTTGCGCTGCAGCCTGAGCTGCCACTTGGCAGTAGTAGCACAGGGCTGGGCCTCCAGGGTGGGCAGAAAGGGAGGGCTGTGGAGGCTGAGCACCGTGTAATACAGACTCTGATGTCAGGGCAGTCTGCTGTAAAGGCCAGGCCTGCACAAACTGTCATCTCCCACTGCTCACTGCATTGCCACCATCATTGTCTTGTGTTTATGACAGAGGAATCACTGGCTGTGGAACAATTACTGTGTTGCAGACAAAGTATTATGACTGGAGGAGAGAGAAAAACAAATAGGAGGCACTTTGAAATCTGGCTTCTTCAGTGCTTCTGCAGCAAACTTCCCAGGTGCAGAGCAATTGGAGCTCCAGGAGCCCGCTGGGCAGCTGCTGGATTACAGACAGTTACAAAGGGAAAAGAAGAAAGAGAAGTCATCCTGGTTTAGATAAGGGAGCCAGGAGTGCATGCCTTGTAAGCAAATCACAGTACCTGTCTGGACACCAAAGAAAGCTGAATTCAGGGCTTTAAAAAAGAGAGAGAGAAATGACCATACCCCCTGCTTTTAAGAACCAGTGCAAGAAACAGTATAAAGGGTCATTTTTAACTCAGTTATTCACTCACTGCTGATTTAAGCACACACTTTCATTGCACACGGGTAGATATATGATACAGAGAATGCAACAGAGTATAGAGAAAGCTAGGCAGGACAGAAAGAGGTTATGGCCACAGGCCTTGGAGTCAAGCTTTCTGCATTTGCATCTGACCCCTCAACTTTCTGTCTTTGAACTCTCTGATCCTCGATTTCTCATCTGAAGCCTCATAAAGCTGTTAAGAGGATTAAATGAAATCTATGGAAAGTGCTTAGAACAGGGCCAGGCATATGATAAGTATTCCATCTAACGTTAATAGTTATTAAGTGCTTGACCACCGGTTTTCACGCACAGTAGCTAACTTGTGAATGAGCCACTTTTTGGAGGAGAGCAGTGGGATTTTGTTACTGCGTGCAGACTAAGTCGCCCGGCTCCTCTCCCTTGTCTGGGCACTAATATGAACACGTTCATCCTCCTCCTGTAAGGCCAAGCTCCTTTCAAGATGTGCTTCTATTCCATAAAATGTTAAATTGGGCAAGATCAAATATGTCATCATGCCCGGATGATTTAACTTTTGAAGTGTACAATTCTATTGTTTTTCCTATATTTACAGAGTTGACCAAAAACTACTATAAGCTAATTTTAAATCATCGTCATCACCCCCTGAAGAGGTGTACCCGTGAGCAGTCATTTCCCATTCCCCCTCCCTCCTCCTCCCAGAGTTAGACTACTACTAATATACTTTCTGCCTCTCTGAACATTTTATAAAAATGGAATAATCCCCTACAATGTGGTCTTTTGCAACTAGCTCCTTTCACTTAGCCTAAGGGTTTCCAGGTTCATCAGTCAATGGACATTTGGGTTGTTTCCTCTTTTGGGCTATTATGAATAAATAACGCTGCTGTGGATACTATGGAGAGTTTTTGTGTGGACATATGTTTTCATTTCTCTTGGGCACCAGGAGTGAAACTGCTGGGTCACATGGTTAACTCTATGTTTGTCCTTTGAGGAACTGCCAGGGTGTTTTCCTAAAGTGGATGCACCATTTTACAGTGACACTAGCCACGGATGAGGATTCCAATTTCTCCACATCTTTACCAACACGTGTTATTGTTTGTCTTTTTTATTACAGTCATTCTGGTGGGGAAGAAGTGCTATCTCATCATGGTGCGCATTTGCCCTTTGCTGATGGCTAAGGATGCGGAGGGCCTTTCCGCATGCATACTGATCGACCTTTTCATGCCTCTTCTTTGGAGAGATGTCTATTCAGATCTTTGCCCAATTCTAAAATTGGGTTGTTTGTCTTTCTATTGTTGAGTTGTAAGTGTTCTTGATGTGTTCTGGATTCAAGTCTCTTACCCAACGTATATGATTTTGCAAATACTTTCTACCATTCTGTGAGTTGTCTTTATTTGACGGTGCCCTTTGAAGCACAAAAGTTACAAATTCTGATATAGTCCAACTCATAAATCATCTATTTTTACCTCTTGTACATTTTTTAATATCCAACAAATCATTGCCTAATTCAATGTCATAAAAGTTTACTTCTATGTTTTCTTTATGAGTCTTCTAGTTTTAGCTCTGGCTACTTCATTTAAATCAACAAGGCAAATAAGATCCAAGGAAGCTAGAATGTGCTCTAAATTAATTACTAATAAGTGTGAGATAAGTAATTTTTTTAAAAAAGCTTAATTTTACATAAGCTGAAATCCATATAACTTCAAGACCAGAGGACCTCAAGTCACATTAAAAAATCAGTGTCTGAAACCTAATTCATATTCATCCTGAAACGGAAGGAACCTCATTCCCTGAGCTGTTAGTCTGGGTCAGGCACGGTACAACATGCATCCTCTTTCTAATTCTTGAAGCCACATCATAAATAGGTATATTATTACATTTATTCTAAAGATGAGGAAAATGGTGTTCAGAAAGCTTTTTAAGTGGTGCATCTGAAATCACACACACAGAGCTGCTTCAGCTGCGTGTTAAGAGTAACACGCAGAGCTGAATTTTAAACCCAGGGCTCACACTCTCCTCGTAGGGTGTCCCTGTTAGAAAGACTAATGATTACGGCTAAAACCCTAATCTAGGGCCTCTGACGCGATAGGAGCCTGCTGATGACATGAACTGGACCACAACTGTCATGCTCATTCCTTGTCACATCTGTTGGTAATTTCTCTTGGTGGGGTTAGGTTGATCTGGGGTGGTGAGAACCCCGCCACCACAAAGCATCTGGGTTGCAATGAAGTCCTGATTCTTTGTCTTTAAATCCAATTTTCCACTTGATTGGGCGAGGGCAAGAGGACGTCAAATTCTGTGGCAGGGGTCAGTCCTATAAGGTGTTTGTCTTTATTTACATAATGCATTGGAACATTTTGAGGGGGTAAATCCATCTTCACTGACATTAGCCTTGGGACTCTCCTGGATGGGGGAGAAGCAATCTCAAGCTTAGATTTCAGTGTTAGCCACGTATAGAGGTCGAAGTTTGCTATTTCGATCAGGTATATTTACTTACATGTGGAAATTCCCAGTGGGAAGCTGAAGAACACAACTTAGGAGTGGTCCCCAAGTGGGAAATTGAACAGTACACTGAGCTTCTTTTATTTCCATTTAATTTACCATCGGTATCATTACCATCATTTTGTTAATCATTTCACTACCAATGATGTAACTGGGGACTGAGGTAATTGCAGCCAAATGGGAAGACGCTTATCTGCAGTGTGCAGTTAGCAAAGGCTTCCATTCACCTTCTAAGGGATGGGTATAAGTTCTTTCCTTTATTCATGGAGCATAGAGACTCTTTGAAATGCTGAAGATATTAAGAGCTCCCTGGAGCTTAATGAACCCTACACTGGGTTGAAGAGAGCTTTCTGTAATTTTCAGCTGTATGCTGCCTGAAATTGTATCCCACTGCATAGGGAATAGGCTTTCTGAGATTCTAACAAGCTTAGAATCCAGTCAGCCCAAGTGAAACAGACCGCACCTGTCCCATATCTGAACAACATGGAGTAAGTGATCAAAACTTTGCACTCAGAGACCTGACTCAACTATTTGATAGCTGTGTGACTTTGGACAAGTTACTTCATGCTCTCTGCATCTCTATTTTCTTACTCATTCTAAAGAAAGTAATACTACTGACATAGGTCGTTGGGCAGTAAATGAGGTAAGATGGGTAAAAGGCTCCGGGTACTCCTTGGCCCATAATAGCAGTCCAATAAATGCTGTTTCTTTCCTGAAGAAGTGCTGGTCTGAGGACCTTTCTTCTTAGCCTCAGGATTGTTGAGGAGCCAAGTGCAAGGAACGGTTTGAGGAGCTAGTGACTGGGTGGGAGGTGCCTTTCAGTTGTCAAGAAGGAAGACGCTAGAGAGATTACAAAGGTGTTCATGGCGGGACTCCGGCTCCAGGCTCACCTTGAGCCTCCAGGTCTTGGTTGGAAAGCCGGAGACCCCCTGTGATCTAGCCCCTGCATCCTCCGCCCTTCACCCTGTGCCTCTCCCTTCACTCACTTATCCCAGTGCTCGCGCAGACTTCTTCCATCCCCGAGAATGTGCTGGGCGTCCCCTCCTCGGTGTCTCTCCTCTCTCCGCAGGCCACTGCCTCTGCCTCATCTGCTGTCTCCCCCAACCCCCTTCACTTGACTGAAGGCTCCTGATCACCTGGGTCTTGGCTTCTTTGTCATGTCCTTGCTGGACATGCCCCTAATAGGCTCTCGTGGATCACCTGGTGTTTCTCTACACAGTATAGATTGGTTTGTAGCTAAATGGGCTTCCGTTTGTGTGGGCTTCTTAATTTAAAATATCTCCCAACATCAGAGAGTGTTTGAAGCCTGGGTCTGGGAGTACTCTGTTTACACCATTTCCTTAGAGGTGTTCAGCAATACTCGTTGGAAAAACCCCTGAAGAAAATGAATAGGGAGGAGGCTTTGATGCTGACTGCTGAACTCTCAGTCTTGAGTTAAGACTTTTGAGCAAAGGCAGGAAGATGAAAGTATTAATATTAGCTGCCATGATATGCTTTCTATCAGCCAGGGACTCTTCTAAGTACTTCTGTGCATTAACTTATTCAATCTTCCCCATAACCCTATTATTACTATCATTCCCATTGTAAAGATGAGGAAACTGAGGCATTAAGTTGTTTCCAGGTAATAAGTGGCAGAGCCATGACTCGGAACTAGACAGTGGCTCCAGGATGAGCGCTCTTAACCACTACATCACACTTTTCACGCACACACTTCTTTCCCCTAAAGCATGCTTTCCTTCTCCAGGCTCCTCCTCCTCACCACACACCCACACGGGTCTGGAGTCTCCAGCCCCCGGTGCAATAGCACTTTCTCAGGAAGACCTCCTCAGACCCCCATCCTAGCTCGAGTCATCCACACACATGGCTTCCTGAATTTTGTATTCACAAATCCTGGTTGGTTATTTCCTCCCCAGTTGCAGCTCATGTCTTATTCATCTCTGGACTCTGTGTAGCACCAGTGCAAGGGTCAGCGTAAGGCAGGTGCTTAAACACTTGGGTATAATGGAATGCTCCAGTGTCCTCAGAAGCTAGCTGTTAATAATACCTGAGCTTGATGCTATGTGGTTACATGTAAAACATGCGTAAGTTTGACCCAGCTATCCCACATCTAAGAATTTACCCTGAAGAGATAACCATGCAAGTACAAAATGATGCTGATGCAAGGACTGTTGATAACAGGAAAAAATTAAAGTCAATCTAAGATGGTGATCAGTGGGGACTAGTTAAATAAATTATGTTCCCTTGATGTAAAAATACTGTGCAGCCATCACAAAGGATCATATAGGCAGGTTTATAGATGATGACACAGAATTTTGTCCATGCTATATTGGTGAGTACAAAAAAAAAAAAAAAAACAACAACAACAGATTAACAGCTCAGTTTACTGAGCGCTTATGTCAGGCACCATGCTAAACCCGTTTATATTCATTGGCTTACTCAGTCCTTAAAATAGTCCTATGGAAGAGGTTTGTTCTATTATAATCCCCAAGTTACAGACAAGCAAACTAAAGAGTAAGTGGCTAAGCCAGATTTCAACCCATACTTATCTCCAGGTCTTATCTATATTATGCTGTCTTTGTAATCCTTCAGAATATAATGTTGCATAAATACTATAACAAAGACTGCCAGATACTGCATACCCTTGAATATCTATTTCTCCCTTCTTTCATGGTAACAGGATTTTTAGCTAGGCACATGGCTATACGTCTTGAACAAAGACTACATTTCCCAATGTTCCTTGCAGCTGGGTATGGCCATGTGGCTTAGTTCAGGCCAATGGGATATAAGCAGAAATATTATGAATTCCTTTGGCCCCTCAATCTGTCTTTTTTTTTTTTTTTTTGTTCCTTTCTCTCTGTTTTCTAGAATGCAGATGCTGTCCTTCAACCACGAGGTGGAGGCCATATGCAATACAGTATGGAGTGGAGTGAGCCTGCGTGACTGCCACCCTGGAGAACCTTGCCAATCCTGAACCTCCCACCCAGCCTTCCGTGTGAGAGACAAAGGAGCTGCTATGATGCTTACTTAGCGGTGTTTTGCTTGTCTGTCTTTTGTCGCTGAACTAAGCCAGCACGTGGACACACGTGGGTATGCACACGCATGGAAACGTTCCTGCAAGGATGTTCATCATAACTGTAACAGCGGTTGCCGCAGGAGTGCAGGATTTGTAAGGTTTTTTATGTTACTCTCGTCATTCTCTAGGTATATGTGCCACTCTTAGCAAAGCAATAAGCCAGAAGAAAAATATAATACCCTCTACCTTCTGCCCTACAGTTTCAGTTCAGGGGCCAAGTTTTCACCTGCCCTCAGCCCATCCACAGCACTGACTCTGGATGATTGCTCACGCTGGCTCCCTGGGGTGCACTTCTGGCTTGCCTGACATTGTCGCGGGAGCTTATTTCTGCCTACACGCATCTGCAGCACACTGCTGTGCTCGGAGGGGGAAGCAAGATTAGCTCCTTGCCCTCCTCCTCCCCAGGACAGGAAGAAAACCGGAAAATCAAAGACAGTTAAGGCATCTGGAGAGACGACAGATATACATGCCTGTAGGTTGTTCATTTTTTCAATAACTATGGATGGAGGGCCCATGTGTTCCAAGTTCTTTTCTAGGTGTGGGGATACAGCTTCAAACAAGGCCTCTTTGCTGCGATGAAGCGCATGTCCCTGAGGAGGGGAAACAGAAATCAACAGGAATGCATTTAGGGTTCCCATATTAGCCTGCCTTGCTGGGCTGGCCTGAGCCTGAGCCCATCTACCAGTGGTAGTTCTTCTCCAACGACCTCATTCTTCACTTGACATTTTCTGAGTGCCTGGAAGTGCCAGGCTATACACTGGGAATTTCAAAGCAAACAAGACAGTCTGTGTTCAAGATTTAGCCAGACAGATGGGAGTGTCAGCACTAAGAACAACGAAGTTATGTTATTGCTATTACTAAATAAAAGCAAATGTTTTCTGGACCTGAATTACATGCTAAGTCCTTATAGATAAAGCATTTCACGTAACATCATAACACCACTTTGCAGTATGTGTTATTATTGATCTCCACTGTGCAGATAAGGAAACTGAGGCAGCACAGCACTTCCTCAAGGTCACACAGCTTGTACACGGTGGAGCCCTGCCGCCTCCCTGTGACGGAGTGATAGGCAGTGGCTGTGGGGAGAGGCATGCATCTCCTCCAAACCCTTTGACCTTCTGGCCCCAGTGCCAACAGTAACTGACTTTTCTCTCAGTGAGATGCTTCCCTGTATTAGCTTTTAAAAAGTCGTGGGGGATGCAGCAGGGAAAGATTTGGAGTCATCCTCCTTGGAATCTGAAAACCTGGATTCAAGGGCTGACTCTGTCACTCAGCCACAGGGTGGGGAAGCTGTGTTAGTATCACACATCAGATGCCCTGCAGTGCCTCAGTTTCCTCCTCTGTAACATACCATGATTACACTATAGCATCTGTAAGATAACTTCTGGGCCTGCAACTTCTTGATATGAAAGATAATTCACATTAGTGGTTCCAAAATAGTTGAAGATAAAGATCAAAGCCCTCTTTAACAAGACACAGAAAGCACAACCCTTTTAAAAAGTTGATAAATTTAACTATTTGCAAATTAAAAATGTTTCCATCCTAAAGAACACCATAAATAAAGTTAAAATAAAAACACCTGTGAGAAAGTATCTGTAAAACACACAGAGACAAAGAGATTCCTGTTTAGACTATATAAGGAATTCTTCAAACCAATATGAAAAAGTTAATGCAGAAGAAAGATGGGCAGATCACAACTAGGCAATTCACAGCAAAGAAAATTAAGTGGAGCATGGAAATATGAAAACATGCTCAGATTCACTAGCAATGAAGGAAATGAAGATTAAAACACGAACGAAATATTGTTTTTGCACCCACTGGACTGTAACACATAAATGTTTAGCGTTACCAATCTGCAGCTCACAGACAAGGAAGCAGGGACCCTGGTGGTGGGACTAGGAGGTGAATTTGGCAATATTTGTTAACATGTAAAACATTCAAATGCTGGGACTCAGTGGTTCTCTTTCTCGGAAGCACTGGTACTGCCTCTGGGAGGTCCCACACAAGAATGTTTACTCCGGCACTGTTGGTCCTCACTCAAAAACCAAACCACAAAACTGGGGGGAGAGGAAGCAGCTTAAATGCCTGTGTAAATGAACCTCATTCGTTCTATGTTATACAACAATACGCAAAACATTAAGAGGAATGTGGTGGAGCTATGTACTGACAGAAAATCCACAGGATATACATACCAATGAGTGAAAAAAAACTAAGTCGTGTAACAATACAGAGTACAATACCATCAGAAGAAGCAACAATCAGTCGTTCCCATAGAAACTACACAAAAGAGGGTCTGGAAACAATGACCAAATTGACAAAAATAAATGAGTTCTCGGGAAGGGAAGAGAAGAATTAGTGTTGGGGAGGCCTTATCTATATTGTTTAGGTATCTTTAGAAGGACAATTTATTTATCCATTATTGTATAATCTTAGAGATTGTGGTTGATAGTTGGCAGCTTGTCCTTTTCCCAACTTCCAAGGAAAAGAATTTCTATACCACAAATTATGTGATCATCCCGAACCACCCGCCGCCCCACCCTTTCCCCCAGCACCTGCCCATCTGGCTCGGCACTTAAACAGCCCTCGCGACCCGACAGCCCCAGAGGCCAGGCACTCATCCCCTTTCAAAGATTCCATTAGAGTTGTTTACTGTGCTTTGACATTTGTTCACACGGAGCTAACTGCAGGGCGATTCTGCAATTGCGGTGGAATTTTTTTTTCTTTTTCAATAAAGAGAAAGGTTGAACATGTAATGTTAACATTCAACCTGGTGTAAAAACATTTCAAAAACTTTGGAAATTGATTTTTGTGGGGAGCAACCTGGAAAACATTTGTTAGAAGTTGCTCATGCTCAACTCCGTTAGCTGGCAAGAGGCACGGCACGGGGTTAATTCAGAGCAGTGGTTCTCGCAGTGTGGCCCCGGACGAGCAGCGGCAGCGCCACCTGAGGATTTGTTAGAATGCACATTCTTGGGCCCCACCCAGACTTGCCGAGTCAGAAACCTGCAGGCTGAGTCCCAGCAGTGACCTCCAAACGACTCAGGCACACGCTGCAGTCTTAGAACTCTGATTTGCATGGCTAAATATAAACTGCCTCTGGGAGGGCATCTACAAGGTAACAACCTGACCCGAACCCTGTTTTAAACTTCTACTCACCCTTTGGAGCTCAGCGGAATCACCACATTCTCAGGAAACATTTTCAGGTTCTATGCTTCCACGACCCCATAGACCTCCTCCTTTTGCATTTACCATAGGCTTATTTCACACCTGTTCTGTGATTATTTGATTAAGAAGTGTTTGCCCCAGCCCCACCACATGCCCTAATCTGCTTAAGAATACTACCTAAGTTAAGCGCCAGAAACAGTGGGCACTCAATAAACGTTGGTGAATGAATGAATAAACAAATCCTTCCTAGAGAGGTCTTTTCCCTGACTTTTTGACATATTTCCTACAATTCAATAATAATGAAGCTTTCTGCATCAAAATCACCGTTTCTGTAGATATGAAACCTTGGTGAGCCTTTAAATCTGTCACATTCATTCATCTCCAGGTACCAGCCAGTTGCCAGGTCCTGTGGATCCGTCCATTGGAGCGTCTCCCCGGCCCACCGGGCATTCCCACTGCCAGCCCTCCGCCCAGCCTTGCGCAGGGCACTCTTGTCTAAGGCGGGCGGTCTCTCAGTCGACTCCAATCTCCCCTCAGCCCACCAGATCAGTTCCATTTAAATACCGTGTTCACTAAAATTGCAGGTTGCCAACTATTAGTGTCTGATTGGCATTTTACAGTTTTCAAGATGCTTTTACTTATATTAAAGCAGCCAACATTTAATGGTAGGTTACATGCCAGGTACTGCACTGATTCCCGTGACAATAAAGGAGATATTTCTTACTTATTTGATGTTCTCATGGAAGGAGAAAGCCAGGGTTAGAGGAGCCAAAGTAACTGGTACTCGATTACTCAGCTCCTAAGTGCAGGTGTAGAATATGACCTCTGATTCTAGGTGATTCGGTGACCTATCCTCTGTGCTATAGTGCCCTCTTCCTATCCTTTACCCACAGGCCCTCCAGCCGTAAGAGCTCCAGTATGGGGATCCATACCTGGCACCTCCTGTCACTCATCCGTGTCACTCCTGCTGAAAGCCATGCAGTGAGAACAAGCCTGTATGGCGGAAGGAAGGTAGGCTCTGCAGACAGACCTGGGTCCACAGCCAAGCTGTGTGATCTGCAGCAATGATTTGTCCTCTCTGAGCCTCTGCTTCTCGCTCTGTAAAATAAGGGAAGGTAAACTATGACCTCGTAGAGTTGCTAAGAGGACTAAGCAAGATAGTTCACTAACCGGCATACTCGAGTAAACATTAATCAATATGAACTATTATTATTTCTACTTCTAGTTCTCTACATATCAAACGGGGGCTCTTTTCATCTGGGCTCTTTTCCTAACTGCCTTTCTCTTTGTTTTAAAAAGGCTTGTCTTTCTTTCCTCTCAGTACACATCATGATCATTTCCATATTTCCAATTATAAAATGATGGAGGCGCTTGTAAAAATGAAATCAAACAATACATAAAACTACAGAGCAAAGAAAAGAAATGTCCTGATCCCACTCCCAGAAATAAACACTTCCTTATATCTGTGTGTAGGTAATGTTCTGAAATCTAATTTCTTTCACTTTACAGTATTAAATAGACACCTTTCCACGTCAGTGTATAGAGGCCATGCTGTTATTTATAACAGCTGCGTAGTATGGCATCACACACAACATGTTTTCTTGATGACTGTATTGGTTAACTACTACTCCATAACAAATCCACCCCAAGCTCAGTGGCTTAAAATAGTTTTCGTAAATATTATATACAATATATAGTCTACGTAAATTATACATATCCTGTATGAATTCCTTACAGATCTAGAGATGGTTACAGATGTATCACACGTCTGCAGTTTGGCTGGAGTTTGGCTGACCTGTGCTAGCCTCAGCTGGGCAGTACGGCGTTAGCTCATAGCTGCTCTGTCTGTCACCCAGGCTGGCAAGGGTGGCTCTCCTCTGTGTGTTTCTCATCCTCTTCTTGGGGCTAAGGAGCCAACTGGGATATGCTATGGAGAATACAGAAACACAAGAGGGAAAACAGAACCCTTGAGGCCTTTTAAAGATTGGGCTTAATGTTACTTCTGCCCACAGGCCATTGACCAAAGCGCACCACATGGCCAAGAACAAAGTCAAGGAATGGGGAAACAGACTTTGTTTACAATGAAGACACATGAGTGAAGTTTGGGGTGAAGAATTGAGACCAACAGTTCAATTTACCACATAGATAATTAGTTTGTTTCCAATTTTTTTATTACTATGAGTCATTTTGAACCTCTTTAAATATACACTTTTATTTACTTGTCCAATTTTTATCTTCCTGTGATAAATTTCTATAGACAAATTGCTGTGTCAGAGGGCAATGAATTTCAAATACTGATATATATGATCTAATAGTATTCCAAAAAGATTGTACACTCATGATAAGTGTAAGGGAATGCTGGTTTCCTCATACTTTTGCTACTACTAGGTTTTGTCAATTAAAAATGAAATTTTTGTTCTGATAGAATATCTTAATTTTATTATTTTTATTATTAGTGAGGTTAGAAATATTTCATCTGTTGGCCATACACACACACACGTGTGTGTGTGTGTAAAAGATTTTATTTATTTATTTTTAGAGAGGGGGAAGGGAGAAACATTGATGTGCAAGAGATACATCAATTTGTTGCCTCTCATATGTCCCCCCACTGGGGACCCGCCCCCCATTGGGGACCCACCCCATAATACAGGCATATACTGGGAATTAAACTGGCAATCCTCTTCACTGGTCAACACTCAATCCACTGAGCCACACCAGACAGGGCAAGCCTTTCACATACATTTTTGAATGACCTTTTCATGCTCTTTATGTAATTTCGCTCTTGTAAAAATAAAATCAGATTTTCACAAAGCTAGTATGAAGTCACAGCTAGCTTCTCTTAACACAGTCCTGTGGATCTGTGTGCTAACTCACCACTATCCCTTTTATTGAGGCAGAATGCAATCAGCTAAGCTGGCCAAAAGGCAAAGCATTGAAGGGGTTCATGCCCTTCACTTGACTGGGAAAAAGCCCTGGATATGACATAGTTATGGAAGGTCAGAACCTGGAGCCCGTCTTTTGTGAAGGGAGACGATTTCTGCTCCTGAGGATGCTGACTCAGAAGGAAAAGACCTACTGCAAACCATTGTTATTTTTTTTTCTTGGATGGCAAGAGAAAATATCTTTATAACCAATGCCATGGATATCCAAATGGTTTCTAGTTAAGGGTACTCATTTAAATGTATACACATCTAAAACTGCAGTTCCAGTTGACAGGTACTGGACAGAATGGCAAATCCTATATCCTTCCATTGTGGCTAGAAATGCCTTGGACTCAGGAAGGAATGTCAAGAGACCTGCCTTCCCATCCCTTTGCCTTCTTCCACATCACTTGAGAGGAAAACTGGGAGCCAAGGACACTGGGATGACTGGGCTGGAGGGCAAGTCGTATGAGGATAACAACAATGATAACAGTTTATACTCAGGCAGCAGTTTTCAGGAGCCCCGCATTGCTCTAAGCACTTTACCTATGTCAACTTATTGAAGTCTTGCAACAAGTGTGCGAAACAGGCATTATTATTATTATTCCTATTTTATGGCTGAAGGATTGAGACAGGAAAGTTATATTTGCCCAAAGACCAGTAAATGGTGGAGCCAGGATTCAAACTCAGGGAGTATGGTTCCAGAGTCAGTGTTTAAATCACTTTGCTAGGATTTCCCCAAATGCACAGAATTTCCCAAAGCAGTTTCCTGCAGGATGCCGAATGCTATTACATGAAAGAGGAAACTTCGGATTGAAGTTAATAAAGTCTCTACCTCAGCACTTCTTAGGATTTTAATATGCCAACTTCAATGGTAGATTTTAAAGAAGGAAGTTAACCACGCAGCATTTCCCAACCTTATCTGAGCCTTTAACATTTTGTTTCAGAAAAAGTTTTAAATAACTTATATTCCACAGATCACATGCTATTAAACACTATAATAGATGGCTTTTGAAGCAGAGATATGGGCCCACTAGAGCTGGCTTGCATCAGCTCATTGAGCCAATTGCTAAATTGTCAGAGGTTGCGAAAGTCGGTTGTTAAACTCAGACGCTATTAAAAATCAAATTATATAAACTACAATTAAATAAATTGTTACAAGGTAATGAACTCAAAACCTATTTCTTAATTATTTTACTACACTGTGGAGGTTATTTATGTCTGTAAGTATCTATGTCAGTGTCGACATGGTGGGAATATTTGTGTGCTCTTGGGTGTCTCTTCCTAATTCTATGTTCAGTGACATCATTGTTGTAGCTTGAAATCAGCCATGGTAAGAGTGCTTACACCACCAAAATTGGCAAAGGCTTGGAACCCAGGCTCTTTTGAAGGGAGGGGTTCTGTGTTTGGACAACTGGATGTTAAACACTGAGCAGCACACCACTGCAAACACATATGCTTAAAACAGTGACATCACTGTAAGTGCAGTTTTGGAAAAATGACTCAATGTTTTTAAACTTTGGTCTTCTGTTTCTTAGGAGTGCTGTGAGGGTTACATAAACCAGACAGGGTTAAAGCAGTGGCTCCCCTACCTGGCTGCACATCAGAATCACTACAGACTATACTGAGTGCTTCTCAGGACCTATAGCCAGAGACAATCTCCTTGGATGGTGCCCAGGGACCTGCACTTTAAGGCTACCCAGGATATGTGCCTGCAGACCTGAATTTGGGAACCAGTGGTTAGAGCCACCAGTAGAGAAAATAATGAGTAGATTTCTGGACTAACAAGCTGTGAAGTTATAGTTTTCTTCCAGGTACAGCATAAGCAGCAAGAACAAAATCAAGACCTCTTTTTCCAAAGTGTGACTTGAATACGTGGATGAAGCAGATAAAGGGTCTCCCTCCCCCACCAGATCTATTTTGTGTTTATACCCTCTATAGGTAACTTGGCCAAG
This sequence comes from Glossophaga mutica, assembly GCA_039655065.1. Classification (NCBI taxonomy): domain Eukaryota; kingdom Metazoa; phylum Chordata; class Mammalia; order Chiroptera; family Phyllostomidae; genus Glossophaga; species Glossophaga mutica. The sequence continues at coordinate 32,157,378 of CM077308.1, forward strand.
GAGGGCCATTTTTCTAAGTTATGCTTAGAAAAGGCTGTGGAAATAACTCAGTTATGAGATCACACTTTGTAATGATCTTTACTGTCACAAGCTTTTACCTATCTTGCATCCAAATCTTGACAGCCAGGCCAAGACACCAGGACAGATGCAGGCTGTGCTAATCCTCTTATCATCCATACATGTACAAGGCCAAGGGCAAAAGCCGGCATACTGTAACAGACCCCTGAGCCAGACATTACAGACCATGCTCCACCTCTCTATCCAGCTCCAACTTGACTATAATGGGGGTCAGTAGTTTTGATCTAATTTAAAGTGTTTTATTTGTATTACCTAATCTATATATAATATCTGAGGACTGTCCAGAAGGCACCCAGCCATGTAATATGAAAAATAGAGATATTTATTGAAGATACAAGATGTAAGAAACATTGTATGTAGGACAATAATACCTCAGTTCCCTTCAAAGTAGGCACAGGGGGACCTCACACAGTTCTCCTAATCACCATCAGCTGCTCCATTGTATTCCTGAATCTCATCGGACATCTGAAATCTCTTCCCGTTCAAAGGTGATTTTAGTTCTCAGAAAAGCTGGAAGTCACAGGGTGCCAAATCTGGGCTGTAGGAGGGCTGAGCCACCTGGGTGATTTGATGTTTCACCAAAAAATTCTGCACAAGACATGATGCATGAGCAGGCACGTTGTCATGATGAAACTGCCAGTCACCAGTTGCCCATAGCTGTGGCATTCTGAATCATCTGATTAGTTTCCATGGAGGAATGCTCAAGCTTAATGCAAAATCTGATGTAGATTCGTTGCTCTGCTTGCTCAGTCATTTTGAATGCAATGGCCACACAGTACACAAGCTCACTCAGTGGCATCTACCACCCCCACTGACTAGTACAGTGAAGTCATCATTGTTCACGCATGTGCATTCCAGCCCACTCTCCTCCGCTGCCAGATTACATTGATGTAGATAGAGCAAACCATTCTCATTATATTAACAATGGTTGGACTTTTTCCAGACAGACCTCGTATAGTGTATATATATAGCTATAAAATCAAAGAGTACCAGAGATCATAATAATAATAAAACAAGAATCCCTTGCCCCAGTCCTCTTTACCCTAACTCCTCCCAGAACCAACCTCTTTTGCTAAACAATTTGTTTTAAATCTCCTCATGGTCACTTTTCCACCCCTAAATAAGGTTTGTATACCTAGTCCTTGATGCATTCATTTTAGACATTGCTCCCTTTGTTTGCCAGAATTTTGCTTACTTATAGCACCCCAAACTTCCCAGCATCTATTACTCTCATTTCCATAATTGGTCACTGTAAACATTTTACCTATACTTTCATCAATTATTCCATCACCTCTAGATTGTTTCATGTTCTCACTTCCTACGAAAAATTTTAGAGTTCCTACTTTGTTCTCTGCTTTTCTGCACCAAACCCTTTCCTCTCCTAGCTAACATCCTCTGTCTTTCCACATTATTGAGGCTAAGAGGATTTCCATGATCTGCCCAGCCATGCCTGAGATTTTAAGTGGCTACAGTGACCTTCCTCGCTCAGCATATTCAGGACTGTCATCAAACACTGGTCACATAAAATGGCAGGAAACAGAGAAGGTAATTTTGAATCCCCTCAGCTATCCTTTTGTCTACTTAAGGAAAAGATAGGCCCCTCCCAGCCGCCATCACAGGAATTCTCTCATTAAACCAAACACACTGCGAAGAACGAAGAACGGCAAGGGGACAGGGGCAGGGGAAGGTGTAGGGGGAAGAGATCCTATTAGAGTTCCCAGCAGGAGGGCCATCGGAGACACACGCACTAATGAAACAAAGACCAGGGACTCCATTCATGTTCCCCTGGTCACGGCTCCGTTCCAAAGAGGGGGGAGAACGTGCTGTTTGCTTTCAGAAAACATTCGAAAGGCACTCAAACCACACAAAGGTTTTGTTCTTTCACATACCTCAAGTATGGTGCTGAGGATAAAAACACCAGTTTAAAAAAATCCTTGCAGTTACTATTGTTATCAAACTGTTATGTGTAAGGTTTTAAAGTTATCTGACCAAGATATCTCATTAGCTAAAATATTCCTAATTATTGACATTATTGGTTTATGTAGTATGTTGAAGATTTTTAGAGTCACTCAGAATTTTGTCCTTGCTTTCTTACCTATTAATTCATCAACAAAGAAAATATTTAAAAGTTTTACAAGTAATTTGATATTTTTAAGAAAGTTTATCTGCGTAATTTTCACACACTTAACAATATAGCAGAACTACCCTTTGCCAATTCTGAAATCTACCAAATGACCTACTTTATGAGAAGGATCAAATGCAAGTCAATTAGAAACTATTTAAATATGTAGATGCTGACTAAATAACCCACCAATACATTAACCTCGGGGTATTTTGTGGGGTCAGAACCATTTGATGGCCTTAGGCTCTGAAATTTTAAAACATCACAGTGGCTGAAAAAAAAAAGAGAAATATTTAAACATGTATTAGCAATACATTACAGGTTTCCTAATTTAAACAGGCAAAATAATTAATTCATAGATGTTAAAATAAGAAATTGAAGAGGAGAAACTGCCATAACATTGGTTAGAGTAAATCAGCAGTCCAGATCATTGGCCAGGATCTTTCATTCAACAGATACTGACTGAACTCCTACTACGTGTCCATTCACAATACAGCAATCAATAAAAATGAACACAAATCCCTATCCTCCTGGAGCTCATGTTCTAGTAGAGAAATAAATTAAAAAGATAAATTGGCAAAACACAGATAGCATACTAGAGAGCACTAAGTGCTACGAGAAAAATAGAGGAGGGAGGGGGTTTGGGGGTGTGGAGGGGGGTGAGTGTGGGTTTTACAACTTTAAATTAACCAGAGAAAATTTCATTGAGAAACTGACTTCTAAGCCTGGACCTGCAGGAGATGAGGGACTGAGTTGGGTGACCATTTAGGGTGTGTGTGTGTGGGCGGGGGGGGGGGGGGTGGCGGGGGAGCTTTTTAAGCAGAATGCGCAGCCTCAGAAAGAGGTGTGCCTGTCCCGCTCGGAAGGAGAGAAAGGCCTGTGCAGCTAGAGATGAGTCGGTGGGAGTAGGGAATGCTGACACCCCCCAGGGCGTGAGGCTGTGTAGGGATCTGCAGCGAATGTAAGGATGTTAGCTTTTATTCTGAGATGAGAAGCTTCTGGGAGTGTTTGGGTAATGGAATAGCAATTTCATTTATATCTTGAGGATTATTTTGGCTGATGCATTGAGAACCGAAGCAGGCAGGGTGGAGTGGGTCATAAGCAGAAAGCAGTTAGAAGTTCAGTTAAGCAGTCATAAGCAGTTAGAAGGGTCTTACAATAAACTAGGCCAGGGGTTCTCCAACTATTTTTGGTTTCAGGATGCCTTTAGATTCTTAAAAAATATTAAAGACCTTAAAGACTTTATATGGTATCAATGTTTACTATAGAGGAAATTAAAAATGAGAAACACAGTATTTATTAATTCACTAAATAATAAGCTCACATATTAACAGAAATAACATTTAATGAAAATATTTTTTCAAAACAAAAATAGTAAGTAGTGTTATTTAGCATTTTTTCAAATCTCTTTATTACCTGTTTTAGTAGGAAAGACACAGCTGGATTCTCGTAACTGCTTCTGCATTGTTTGTTACATGTTGTTTTGGTTGAGATACACAAGGAAAATATGGCCTCATATAATCTTCAATACTAATCCCAAACTTGAAAGTAGTAGTTTCTTAAAGGTCAGTCGCAATGTAAAGCCTTAATAAACTTTTTTTTTTTCTCATTAGAATCCAGGGGTTTATCTTGCCCTTTGAATAGATATTTGTAACATTATGCACTTTTGGGGGATGGGGAGGAATATTAGTTCACTGAATCATGTAGTTCTTTGAATTTTTAAATTTTGTTAGCTCTTCCTGTGACCTGTAGCTTTTCAGTAAACAGGTGAACCCACAGTGTTCAACAGCTGCCATCAGAACACATATTTATGTTTTTATGATTTTTTCCACCTTCAGGAAGGACTTGCTGACCTTCCCATGTAGCAGGTCATAAAACCCTATGTGAGAGGTACCAGCCCTACACCAGGAGGAATGGAGTATCTCCAAAAATTAAGGGAGAGGAATCTGAATGAACAGGGCTTGCTACTTACCTTTGCCCTGTCATTCTTCCCACGACTTGACACTCTTTAGCAAACCTAGCATAAAAACAGGTCCAACTGTTTCTTCAGGTCTTCATTTATTTCCCTAGGAAGGCTCCTGTGTCATGCAAAACTTATATTAAATAAATTTGTATGCTTTTCTCTTGTTAATCTGTCTTTTGTTACAGAAGATCCCAATGGGAACTTAAAAGGGGAGAGAACAAAATTTTTTCCCCTTCCCTTCCATCACTAACCTCAGTCTTTTTAACAGCTGACAAGCTCATGGTGGTGGATAAAATGTTTTCCAAAATTCTCATTTGAATTTTATCATTAGCAAAAAATCCTATCAGTTGTTTTGTTTGAATAAGCTCACTCTTTTCTTTTGTAGGACTGATTGTCAGTCTGCCACTGATTGTCAGTCATTCTTTCAAGTAAAAATGCTGTTCCATGAGAAAAGTGGCTAGTTCAGCTCACAAATCAATCACACAAGTGCTGTTCTTGGAGATAAATACTGTATTTCAGCATGCAGCAAAAGTACTTCCTTGGTATATTAATGAAAACAGATTATTAAAAAGACATGTATAATTACAGAGCCTCAAGGCATGTTGAAAAGAGCTGATATAAAGCAATTTCCCCAATTGTCTCTCCTAATGTTGGCAGTTGGGGATCCAGAGCTCTCTTAAAAATACACATTTTTTTTTTTTAAGGCTCAGAAGTCCAGCAGACAAGTTAGTTTGTATCTCGTGGGTGGGGTTCAATCATCTCTACCTTTGATAAGTTCTGTTTGCACATTTCTCTGGTCTTTCTCAAGTATATAAATACTGTATTTATTTAAAAAAATTCGGGATGTCTTGATCAATCGTCTAAGTCTTCGTAAGTGGAGTGCTTCCAGCTGCTCAGCTCCCCATTTCTTTCAAAGCATAGTTCTTGTAATCTGTGTTCTAGTGTGTTATCTTCTCTGCCGTGGCCATTAATGCATCACACGAGGAAATATTCTACCTATAGTATCAGCTATCGCCACTCCAGTGAAATTTTATTCACCAAAAGGAGCAGAGAGTTGAATATGGCCTCAGGCCGGAGTTTGCTGACCCTGCCATGGGTAATGCTTGACTTTCAAAACACGTTGAAACTGCAAACTTTGGAGATATTCTGCTACAGAGAAAGGTCTGAATACTCGGATATTTTGGGTATATGCTACCGTCCAGCAGCTTGAATGGTCGTTTTTGGCATGGCCAGCAAGCACGAAATGGCATATTCTCCTTTTTAATTTCTCCTGTGGAATGCTCTTAGCAGTATCATCACTGTAATTCCTGCGCTCGATAGCATGACTGGTGAGACCAGCATGAACTGATCTCAAATTGGTAACTTCACACATTACAACACTTTTAAAAAAAATGTTTATTGATTTTAGAGAGAGAGGAAGGGAGAGAGGGAGAAACATCAATATGAGAGGGAAACATCAATTGGTTGCCTTCCACACATGCCTGGACCAGGGATTGAACCCACTACCCTAGTATGTGCCCTGATCGGCAATCGAACTCCAACCCTTTGGGGTATGAGATGACGTTCCAACCAACTCAACCACACTGGCCAGGGCCACACAACACATTTTAGATATTCCATTTTAAGAATCGAGAGAGGTAGACGCTGAAAGACACAGGTGGGCCATATTGGTTAATGTAAATTGTGATAAAAATTAAGTAACTCTAGGACCAGAATTACCTGCCCCACCCCTTAAACATGGTTCTTTAAGGGTTAAATGACAGACCGCTCCCTGACTTGTGTCCCTAGAAGTTGGGGATGGGCCACTTTGTGCAACACTGTACACCTTCAAGAGTTCCGTTTCCTTGGATCTACTCCTTCCAAAATGCTCTGTTCAGAAAATACTTCTTTACTCAAGAGATGACTGTTATACTTGGATGAACACATTACAACATAATAATATTAGTTTTCACAAAAGAAAATAGAAGAAAAACATATTGTCTTAATGGAAATAAAACTCTTAAATAGAATAACTTGCTATCTATAAATGCCCATCTGCCACAGCATGAAAGGACACTGTGCTTTTCATCGTCAAGGGTGATGAAGTACTTATTTTTCACAGCAGCTTAATGGCAGATTCCAAACGAAGAGCTAACATTTGGACTCTCATATTCGTATAAAATCCCATGAAAATCAAACAAGAGTTTTGAAAAGTAATCATATTTGATAAATACTTTTTTAAGTAGCAGAAAATGTTATGCACTTACAAGAGAGAAAAAATACCAAAAACTTAACATGGTTTTTGGTTACTTCAAAAATCTATTGTATCTTCTTATGGACTTCCTTACTTTTACCACCCCACTCTACTCAAATCTGTACATGAAGCCATTCCAGACAAAATTCAAGTACTTAGAGCTGTACTATCTGCACCATACATTCCCAGTTACGGTCTGAATTCAAATCCACAGTGGAAACAAGCTGGTTGGTTTAACCCAGTGAAAGGAGAAGTCTTCTCTCCTTTCTCAACTGCTCTTTCTTAGAGACTATGGTCTGAAACACCATCATTTGAAGGGGTTGATTTTCTCACTGGTAGAAGTCTAGTTCTCTGAGAAAGACCAAAAGACAATTTCTTTTTGGTGCAATATTTACTATATTAAATGTTAATTTCTGTTGCAGTCTTCCCACCCATCCATGTATTAGGGTAGTACTTAATGAGGCTGACGATTCTCTAACTGCTCTGATGTAAATGCCATGTACTCTATCGGGGTGGGGGAGGGGTCCTTGGCTGTATGAGATGATGCTATTACATACCTAGCATTGACTGTCTTCTGTGTGTCAACTACTGGTGTAAGTAAGAAGTTGAAACATATTAACTCATGAATTGGCACATTCATGGAGGAAGAGAGAGGTTAAAGAATGTGACTAAGATCACACAGCAAGTAAGAGCTTGAGCCAAGGCTTCGACCTAGGCACTGACTCCAGAGCTCATGCTTCTCACCACTATGCCATGTTGTCTTGTGTTATGTTTTGTTTTGGAAAAAAAAAAAAAAGAAACAAATTTTAAAAAGTGGCTGAACTGAAAAGAAGCATGTGAACCACCTTTCTTTAAAGATCCCTGCTTTCTCAAAAGCAATTCTTTTCTTAAGACTTGTTTGTTAACATCAAAAAGACACAAACAATTCAATTTAAAAATAGGCAGAGGACCTGAATGAACATTTCTCCAAACGTGCAAATGGACAACAGACCTGTGAAGAGATGCCCAGCATCACTAATCCTCAGGGAATGCAAATCAAAACCACACTGAGCTATCACCTTACACCTACAAGAACGGCTATTATAAAAAGTCAACAAATAACAAGTATTAGTGAGGATGTGGAGAAAAGTGAACCCTCTTGCCCTACTTTTGGAATTGTAAATTGATGCAGCCACTACAGAAAAGTATGGAGATTCCTCAAAAAATTACAAACAGAACTACCATACGACCCAGAAATTCCACTTCTGGGTAGCTATCCAAAGAAAAGAAAAATACTCATTTGAAAAGATATTCACTGCAGTATTATTTACAATAACCAAGATATGGAAGCAGCCTAGGTGGTCAAAAATAAATGAATGGACAAAGAGGAGGTGGTATATATACACAATGGATTATTACTCAGAAATTAAAAAAAAAAACAAAAACCCAAAACATGAAATCTTACCATTTGTGACAACAGGGATGGACCTAGAAGGTATTATGGTAAATGAAACATATAAGTCAGACAAGGAAAAATAAACACCATATGATTTATATATGGAATTTAAGAAACAAAACAAAACAAAAACAGACTCATAGATACACAGAACAGATGGTTGCCAGAGGGAGAGGGAGGAAGAATAATTAAAAATGGTAAAGGAGAATAAGAGGTATAGACTCCCAGTTATAAAATGAATAAGCCACAGAAATGTAGCCTACAGCATGGGGAATATAGTCAATTATACAACAGCATTTTATGGGGACAGATGGCTATTAGACTTATTGGGGGGATCATATTGTAAGGTATATAATAAATGTTAAATAACTATGTTATACACCTGAAACTAATATAATATTATATGTTGACTACACTTTAATAAAACATTTTTAAAAGATTTGTTTTAAATGCTTCTGATTTTATAAAAGGCCTTAATATTTTGAAATGTCTTTTTATAATGCTAATGGCTATTATGTACGTTTTATGTTTTCTATTCTGCATTTCAAACTGAGTCAACTGTAAATGAGACACAATTGTAAAGAGTAACATACTAACAGTTACACATTTAACTTTACACAAAAATCTAGTTTGAAGAAGGTATTGTTAGTAAATAAGCACATATTTATCCTAATCTTTTAAAAACTTTTATGAAACCCAGAATAAACATATTGGAATTAGATTTCCCAGGCAATACTAGAAAAATAAATGGCTAAAGAACATTTGCAAAGAGGGAATAAGCTACAAAAGGAGAACTACAGGATTATAATCAACTAAGCTATCTTCAAATAGGATTTGTGTGGTGTGCTTTTCCATATTTTAGTCCCTTACACTTGGTCTTTATTATATCCTGATAATCTAACAAATAACACTATTAAAAACTGCTCTTCCTTAGAGAAGAAATCTGCAATAAAATGTGTGACACCTTGTGTACAGTTACTAGTTTAATAAAATAGTATCCAAGTAACTAAGTAATAATTCGTGTTTAAAATTTACAGCAGGAAACTTTTAAAAAACAAGAAAAGACTACCTCTGTTCCAAATTTAGGACCATTTAAATGATTTTCAATATAGCTAAACTTAACGTAAGGGTTACAGTTGGTTAAATCTCACTGACCGGACTTCCATAATGTGATTATGCAGGTGGACCACTAGAATCATGAATTCCCTTCTTTAGCTAAATTACATTGGATTCCTACCACAAGTCTATTGAGGAGACTCATGAGGAAAGGATCCATCATCCACATCCTCACATAAAACCCCTCCACCACCACCCACTACCCATCGCACCCCCACAATAAAAACTGCAAGTGGCTTTGTCACTGGAGACCGTAAGTCTGCGTCAAATTATTCAAGGTGAGGGCCACAATCAGGGAACGTGGGTCTTTCTTATTCTTGTGGACTGCGATCTTTCCTTTCAAGGATTCACCTATAGAAGAAAGGCAAAAAACATATGTTTAAGAATTCAAGGAAAACAGTCTAGAAGAAAAGTAATAATGTACACCTGTAGTTCTTTTTTTGTTATGTTTCACTAGTTTTTTTTTAAGATTTTTATCTATTTATTTTTAGACAGAGAGGAAGGGAGGGAGAAACAGAGGGAAAGAAACATCAGTGTGTGGTTGCCTCTTGCATATCCCAGGCATGTGCCCTGATTGGGAATCAAACTGGTGGCCCTTTGGTTCGCAGGCCAGCACTCAGTCCACTGAAACACACCAGCTAGGCCCATTTCACTAGTTTTCCAAAACGTTTTCATTGTCAAATCCTTGTGAAAGAGCAACATTACAGTGGCCGTGCAGGTTTGGGGAGCAGTTTTACTGGACTCCTGAGTATGAGGTCCTGTGGCTGAGTCTGAACACAGAGAAAAATACAAGATGTAATTCCTGCCCTCCAAGAGTTCACATGAGGTGAAGGGTAAGAAATAGCTACATCAACAATTACAACAGGTTTATGTCTAAAGTGTGCTGAAAGTGAAAACTGGGGATGGATGAAAGGCAGTAAAAGGCAATGATTCACAAGAATTAATGACAGAATTATCTGAGGACTAAAGTCATTGTTAACTTAAGACATGTAAATGGAATGGCATTTAAGGGAGAAAAAACGTTATAGAGAGACCTCAAGGGAGGACATTCTCAGGAACTGAAAATTATAGTTGAGAAAACTTAAATTTGAATTTTACAGAGCCACATGACAAGGCTGTTAGCATTGAAGCTACCAACATTATAAACTGGAAAACAGAACTTACATAGGCCAAACAGTTAACACAAAAAAAATATATTTATAGATATATTTATATATTTGTTTAAAGGTAAAAATGGACTCCCTAAAAACTTATACTGTATGCTCTGAATTTTATTTTACTCCAAAATGGAATTATATCATATCATATGATATAATATATATCATATATATGATACACATGTTTTGAGTACAAATATTTCTCATTTAAGATTTTTTTCCACTTATTTACCAAGAGCGATTTAAAAATAACAAGAGAGATGGCTAAGTTGTAATTGGTCACCATTACTTGCTTTAGCAGGAGTAAGATCACACCAAGTAGCATCAGGTAGAGCTTCACTAACTGGAGGAACACAGTGAGACTTCACATAAAATGACTGGGAATTCTATATAAAACTATCCTTCCAATCTATGAACAGGATGAATGCTTCCATTTATTTGTATCTTCTTCAATTTCTTTCTTCAGCGTTCTGTAGTTTTCCAAGTACTGATCTTTTACATCTTTGGTTAAATTTACTCCTAGATACTTTATTTTTATTTTTCGCTCCTATAGTAAATGGGATTTTTTTCTTAGTTTCTGATATTTCATTGTTGGTGTACAAAAATGCCATCGATTTCTGAATATGGACTTTGTATCCAGTACTTTGCCAAATTCACTTATTAGGTCCAGTAGTTTTTTGATGGAGACTACAGGGTTTCCTATGTATACTACCATGTCATCTGCAAATAACAGTTTTGCTCCCTCCTCTACAATTTGGATGCCTTCTATTTCTGTGGCTAGGACCTCCAATACTATGCTAAGAGTGGTGAAATGGACACCCTTGTCTCGTTCTGGATCTTAAGGGAAATGCTACATCAAATTAAAAAGCTTCTGCACGGCTAAAGAAACTATCATTAACATGAAAAGGGAACGGACTGTATGGGAGAAGAGATTTGTCAATGATACATCAGACAAGGGTTCAATCTCTAAAATATATAAAGAACGCATACAACTCAACACCAGGAAGACAAACAATCCAATTAAAAAATGGGCCAAAGATTAAAGATAAAGAGAGAATCTTAAAAGCAACAAGAGAAAGGCAGAGAGGTACCTACAAAGGAGTTCCTATACGAGTATCAGCTGATTTCTCAAAAGAAACTTTATAGGCAAGAAGGGACTGGCAAGAACTATACAAAGTAATGAAAAGCAAGGACCTACAACCAAAATTGCTCTATCCTACAAAGCTATCAATTAAAACTGAAGGACAGATAAAGTGCTTCCCAGACAAGGTAAAGCTAAAGGAGTTCATAATCACCAAGCCCTTATTATATGAAATGTTAAAGGGACTTATTTAGGAAAAAGAAGATCAAAACGATCAACATGAAAATGATAACAAACTCACAACTATCAATGACTAAATCTAAAAAACAGAAACAGTCTATGGCCACACCACTCTGAACACATCTGAAAAACAAAAACAAACTAAGCAACAATAGAACAAGAACAGAATCATAGATATGGAGATAATTTGGAGGGTTATCAGCTGGGAGGGGGAAGGGATAGAATGGGGGAAAAGGTATAGAGATTTAGAAGCATAATTGGGTAGGCAGAGAATAGACAGGGGGATGTTAAGAACAGTATAGGCAATGGAAAAGGCAAAGAACCTAATGCACAACCATGGACATGAAGTAAGATGGGGGGATTGCTGGAGGGAAGGGGGGAACCAGGTAGTGGGAGACACTGGGGGAGGGGGGAAAAGGGGGAAACACTGAGACATCTGTAACAGCATAATCAATAAAATATACTTTAAAAAACCAAAACCAAAACCATCTTCCTCCCGTCCATGGGGCCCCAGTACCTGGCACCAGCCTTGCCACTGCCCTCCTGAGCTGTGGTCCCCACCCGGGGCCTCCCTCAGCAGGGAGATCCCAACGAAAAATAGTACCAGTGTGTCTGTCTCCTACTCCAGTAAAAGACTTTCTTTTATTCCGGAATAAATAAACGAATGAATGAATACATGAAAACAAAACAATAAAAACACCTTTGTTATTGAGATAAACAACTATCAGAATCTGATTGCTTTAACTTGCATTTCAGTGATTATCAGTGGTGATGGGTATTTTGTATGTTTAACCACCATCTTAGAAAAAATCCTTTGTGCATTCTTGTTGATGTATGTGAGGTATTTTTACAAATACTTCCTTTTGGTGTGTGCGCCCTAATGGTTGCTCCTTTTTTATTTTAGTTGCCTTAGAAGTTTTAAAAATGTAAGTTACCTTGTTTGTAAATGTTCTATTCAATCCTTAGCGTAGGGATCAAAATAGGAATGTTCCGTGGTCCTTATAAAGCAGGTTATCAAATTCTTCATCTCAGGTTGAAAGGATATGCCTACAAGAGCTCTGTGCATTCCTCAATTTATACATACAGCCCAAGACAAGATGGATTGGTAATGGATACTTTTGTTAAATTATTACAAAAAAAAGTTTTAAGCATCCATATTAAACAAACAAAACATCTGAATAATTTCAGATTATTCAGACATAACATTGTCTGAATAACACTGCCTTATAAGTTCAGTATAATTTTCAGGTCTTAGAACAAAATACAAGTAAAATAGCTAGTTTTATAATAAACTTAAATTTCAAAGCGAGGGTGCAAACAGCATCTATTTAAGTTAATTAAACAGCACAAAGGGTCACAGTAATAAATACATATTTCACACTGCTGAACTCCCTTCAATTGTTAAGCCTGACTGAAGTGCCAAGGCAGTGGCTGCAACATCAGAATGGATTGGAGTAATTAATCAGTGTCAAATAGATATAAAATGACTGATGATGTTAAGTGTGTACACTGTGGTGAGAGCTACAAAGGACTTTCTCTGCGGAGCTGAGTTGTACTACCCTGTTTTAATCATCAGCAGATGTCTATTAGTACACCACAAAGCAGTGTTACAGTTCAATCATGAATAAAATTAATTTCATGTGGTTTAAATTCAGTGGTTTTTAAAAACTGTTTCCTCCACAGCAATGAAATTTCATTTCCCCAAAAGAGGAAAAAATAAAAATTCATTATTTTCACTATAACAGCATATAGTTAAAAAAAAAAAGAATGAAAAAAGTAAATGGATTCCCCATTTTAAAAAGGCTTACTAGGTATATACAGAGAAAGAGAAATAGCTTGATTTTAATCATATTCCCAAAGCTGAATAATATGAAAATGTTCAGGGTTTTTAAAGTAAACACTGCCATGTAAGTTTGTAAAATAAAACTGTACATTATTTTTAAAGGTAAAAATACACACCCTGAATCTAACCTTAAAGTAAGTGTTCTCTAACCCCTTTGAAAGTATTCATTCTTACTCCCACAATGCTTGAAGTGCTGAAATGTTTAAAACACCTCTTTTGGAACTATTTTTTGATCTACATTATGGATAAAATAACAAACAAAACAAAAACAAACTAGGCTCATTATTTTACAGTTCTATTTTGCTTTTGCCAAATGTAGAATTCTTTGAGAAATTTCCTATTCACATTGTCTTTTCCGACTTTCAAAATATCAAGTTTACTCCCAGGGGCTAGTTTTATCATTATCACCACCCCCCCCCCACACACACAAAGATTTACTATTACTGACAATACAGACACGCACAAAATCTAGGCAGAATAACTGTAAGTATTTATAATATTTTAATTATTAAAAAATCTTGTCATATTACTTTCTAGACGCTAAGGGTCTATTTCTGGATTATTCTCTATTTGTTATATAAAGCTATATGTCTATCTATAGTATATACCAATACTATACTGTTTGGGTTAATGTAACTTTTTAATAAGTTTAGAAATCAGTTAAAGAATTCCGATATGTTTCTTCCTCAGAAGTGTTTGGCTACTCTAGGTCTTTTACATTTGCAAGTAAATTTTACAGTCAGCCTATTTCTACCTTGCTAAATAAATTCACTCACTAAATTCTGCAGTTTTTATATTAGAGTCCTTAGAGTTTCTATATACACAATCATGTTATCTGTAAATAATGACGGTTTTATTTCCTCCTTTCCAATGACTTTTAATTCTTTTTGTTCCTTATTGTACTGCCTTACACTTCCAACATTAAGAGAATAGGAGTGGTGAGAACGGACCTTGTCCCAAATATGGGGGAAAGCATTCAGACTTTCTCCGTTCACTATGATGTTTGCAGTAGACTTTGTGTGGGTGCCTTCATCAGGCTGTGAACGTTCTCTTTTATTTGTAGTTTGCTTGAGTATTTATCATGAATGAATATTTAATTTTATTAAATGACTTTTCTGTATCCATTGATGTGATCATGTGGTTTTTCTTTAGATTGTTAACTTAATGGATCACATTAAATGACTTAAAAAAATACTGAATAAGCCCTGCATTCCTGGCTTAATTTTCCCCACCTCAAAAATGGCCATGGTGTTGTTCTTTTTATAATATTGCTGAATTCAGTTTGCTAGTATTTTTTTTGAAGATTTACGCATCTATATTCATAAGGGATACTTGGTTTGTGGTTTAATTTTCCTATACTATGTTTGTCTAGTTTTTAGTATCAAGATAATACTGCCCTCATAAAACTACGTAGCTCTATTTTCTGAAGAACCTGTGTAGAACTGGTGTTATTTCTTTTTAAGTGGTTGAATTTGCAATAAAGCAATCCATGCCTGGAAATTTGTCTTATGGAAACATTTTGAGGTCAGCAACCTGTTTTTGTAAATAAAATTTAACTGGAACACCTGCCCATTTACCTATTGTTCCTCAGAGTTGAAGGTGTCTGTGGGACCCCACTGCTGCCACTGTTGCTGCTGCTACCATGGCAAAATGATCAGGGCACAGGAGTATTAGAGAACAGAGAGAAGAAAACTGGGTATTTCCCCCACTCTGTGAGCATCAGGAGATCTTTTTTTGGTTTCTCAAGCTAGAATTAGAGGGCTCCTTCGGGAGCGCTGTCCAATGATGCCCTTTTCCAGGTTTCAGGCTGTTTGGAGTCCAGGTTGGGGAATACTGGAGGAAAATAAATCGTAATTTATCACCAGTTCAGTGACACTTCAAATTCTGGTCTTCCTTTCCAAATGATCTGCTATCATTTCCTTTTTCAGAGATGGCAAATCTGTTCCACACATTCTGGTTTTAAAGCTGCACTGGGTGAGGGAGAGATGGAATGTGCTTGTATCCTCTCATCTGGAACTACACTCACTGTGCCTGCACATTTAAATGTGTTTTCTGTAGACAGCATTTACTTTGTTCTTCTTTTATTCAGTTTATTTCTGCATTTTAATTGGCATGTTTAGACCATTCCTATTTATTAAAAATATTTTTTTAGAGTTTTAGGTTAACAGCAAATTGAGAGGAAGGTACAGAGGTATCCCATATCCTCCTGCCCCCGACACACACAGCCTCCTCCATTATCAGCATCACTCAACAGAATGGCACATTTCTTTTAAACCAAGGATTAACCTCCATTGACAACACATCATAATAATCAAAAGTCTGTAATTTCCCTTAGGGTATAATGACATATATCTGTCCTTATAGTATCGTGGAGAGTATTTCCACTGCCCCAAAAATCCTCTGTGCTCTGTGTATCTGTATCCCCTATTCCCAGCAACCACTGATCTTTTCATTACCTCCACATTTTTGCCTTTTCCAGAATGTTACATGGTTGAAAACACATAGTATGTAGCCCTTATAGTATAAGAACTATACAATATGCACTGGATGGTGTGGCTCAGTGGATTAAATACTAGCCTGCAAACCAAAAGGTTGCTGGTTTGATTCCCCGTTAGGGCACATGCCTGGGTTACGGGCCAGGTTCCCAGTGGGGGGCGCACAAAAGGCAACTGCACAGTGATGTTTTTCTCCTCTTTTCACCTCTAAAAATAAATAAATAAAATCTTTTTAAAAAAGAACTACATAATATATTTCCAATTTCTCATTTTCTTTTTTTATCATTGTGAAATATTTTATGTCTTCATACGTTCTGAAACCCACAATACGTTCTTTTGCTTTAAATAGTCAATTATCTTTTAAGAAATTTAAAAAATAAGATAAAGGCTTTTTTATGTACTCATACATCTACCATTTCTGGTATTTTCCACCTTTTGTTTAGATCCAAGTTTCCACTTGGTGATCTTTTCCCTTCATTTGAAGAACTTACTTTAACATATCTTCTATTGCTGGTCTGCTGGCGATGAATTATTTCAGCATTTTTCTTCTGGAACAGTTTATAGAATTTAGGTTGACAGTCTGGTTTTAGCACTTTGAAAATGTCATTCGGTTATCATCTGGCTTACATAATTTCTGGTGAGTATTTTGAAGTTATTCTTTGTTCCTCTATGTTTCCGTTTTCTCTGGATAATGTTAAGATTAAAACAAATTATCTCCCTGGCTGGTGTGGCTCAGTGGATTGAGAGTCAGCCTGCAGACTGAAAGGTCGCCAGTCTGATTCCCAATCAGGGCACATGCCGTGTTGCAGGCCAGGTCCCTGGCTAGGGGCTTGCAAGAGGCAACAGATCAATGTTTCTCTTGCACATCAATGTTTCTCTCCCTCTTATTTGCCCTCTCTCTAAAAATAAATAAATAAAACCTTAAAACAATTAAAAAACCCAAATTATCACTGTTTATCAGCATTTTGTTTATAATGTGTTTTGGTGTTAATTTTCCTTGCATTGATCCTACCTGGGGGTCACTGGGTTTCTTCCACCTGTATGTTATAGTTTTTATCAAATATTAGAAAATTGGCCATTATTATTTCTTCACATGTATTTTCTGTTCCCGTTTCTTCCAAGAACTTCTACAATCACATTTAAATTCTTCTATGTTCCTACAGGTTACTGTGGATACATTAATTTAAAAAAAATAGGTTTTTTCCCCTCTGTGCTTCACTTTGTGTACATTTATATTGCTGTATCTTCAAGTTTACTGATCTTTTCTTCTGCCATTAATTCCATCAAATGACATCTTCACTTCAGATACTGTGATTTTCATTCCTAGAAGTTCTATTTAGATTTTACATATCTTTTCATATTTTATTATGTTCATATGAAAGCAGTTATATGCTTTAATGTGCTTGAGCATCAATTCTATCACTTGTTTCTATTCAGTGTTTGACTGAATCTGGCCATTATGAATTTTATGTTGCTGAGTATCTGGCTTTTGTTTTTTTCCTTTGTCGCCATTAACATTATGGCTCAGTTTTTCCCTTTCAAGGTTTGCTGTAAAGCTCAATTAAGGAGCACGCAAAGTAGCCTTTACTCTAGGGATAGTCTGTCCCCACTATGAAGCTATATTCCTTCTGGAATCTCCACCGTATATCGTCCAGATGGACTGCTAACATAGCGCATGGAAACTGAAATACCACAGCTCTGTGTAAACTCTGAGAAGTGGTTGGTTCACAGCTGATCCAGCTGCTTTGCCTGACCTCAGGCATTTCATCTACACAGCACATCCTAAATACTCATTTAAAACTCCACAAATCTACAGCCAGTGTAGATTTTCCAATCAGCACGTCCTCTTCAGTACTCTGCCCCACAACTTTTGGCTTCTATTCATTAGTATCACCATCAGAGGCTTAGCAGGTTTAAAAAAAAGGTGATATATTTATGTACTTACATGACCCTTTCTTTATACTTCCATAGCTGAGAATAACCACATTTTCCTTACTTTGAACTCTTCCTTTCAAATCTTTTTTTTAATTGCAGTATTTTTTTAAAAATTTTATTTATTTATTTTTAGAAAAAGGGGAAGTGAAGGAGAAAGAGAGGGAGAGAAATATCAATGTGTGATTGCCTCTTGTGTGCCCCTATTGGGGACCTGGCCGCAACCCAGGCATGTGCCCTGACTGGGAATCGAACAGGCGATTCTTTAGTTCACAGCCTGCGCTCAATCCACTGAGCTACACCAGCCAGGGCTTCCTTTCAAATCTTCAGGATGTGCTACTGTAGGGTATTCTGTGTTGTGATGTATTGGCCTTACTATTTGAATACAAGAACACACGCAGTGGCAGTGAGGGATATACGGAATGCAGATAGTGTCAGAGGGCAACATTAGAATCACACACTCCCTCAGAGTATTCTGAAAAAGTTGAATTGAGTACTAGGATTAGTAAGGAAGGAACAGCTAGGATTTCAAATTTCTACTAGACATCAAATAATATTTTGTTGGAATTAGGTAGGAGAATTTTCAAATGCCATCTTCAATCTTCCTCAAGATTAAAACAAATGAATTGACAATGTCTTTAAAATTCTAGCACTAGGACCACAGACTAGCTATGGCAAAGAAGAAAGCAACATTTTCAAGTTCCTAAACATCAATCCAAATACCAGAACTACACAAAAACAAACAAATGAGAATGTGAAAGGCTTCCATTTGCATTTGCCTCGTTTTAGATTTTCTGTGCTCCAGCTTTCCGGAGAAGAACGGCACCATCCGGGCTCTCTTCCCACAGCACTGCGACTCCAAGTGAGAACTAACAACAAGGTGCTGCTCTGCTCTAACAGTGTTCACCTGCATCGGCTGCATTCGACTCGCATGTCAACAGCGAAATCAAAACTACAGGGTTTTATGGAATATTTTATCATTTTTTAAAAATAGAATGTTTTTAACTTTATTTTTATTGTAGACACTATCACAAATGTCCTGATTCTCTCCTCCCCTTTGCCCACCTCCACCCAGCCCCCACTCCCTCCTTCCCTCTGGCCATCACCACACTGTTGTCTGTGCCTATGGGTTACACATATATGATTTTTGGCTAATCCCTCCCCCTTTTTTCATCTAGTCCTCTCTACCCCCATCAATAGCTCAGTCTGTTCCATGCTTCTGTTTCTATTTTGTTCATCAAATTCTACACGAGTTGGACCATATGACATTTGTTTTTCTCTGACTAGCTTTATTTCACTTAGCATAATAAGCTTTACGTCCATTCATACTGTTGCAAAAGGTACAAGTTCCTTCTTTTTTATGGCCACATAGCATTCCATTGTGTAAATGTACGACGGCATTTTTATCCACTTATCTACTGATGGGCACTTGGGCTGTTTCCAAATCTTGGCTATTGTCAATAATACTGCTATGAAGGGGTGCATATATTCTTTTGAATTGGTGTTTCAGGGTTCTTAGGATCTATTTCCAGAAGTGGGATCACTGGGTCAAAAGGCAGTTCCATTTTTAATTTTTGAGTAAACTCCATGCTATTTTCCACAGTGGCTGCATCAGTCTGCATTCCCACCAACAGTGCACAAGGGTTCCCTTTTCTCACATCCTGGCCAGCATTTGTTTGTTGATTTACTAATGGCAAGCCATTCCAGTAGATGTGAGGTACTACCTCATTGTGGTTTTAATTTGCGTCTTTCTGGTGATTAGTGACATTGAGCATTTTTTCATGTCTACTGACCATCTGTATGTCCTCTTTGGAGAGGTGTCTACTCAGGCCCTTTGCCCTTTTTTAAATTAAAATGTTTGTCTTCCTGGTGTTAAGTTGTATAAGCTCTTCATATATTTTGGATAGTAACCCCTTATCATATGGATCATTGGCAAGTATGTTCTCCCATAAAATGGGTTCCCTTTTCATTTTGATGATTTCCTTTGCTGTGCAGAAGCTTTTTAGTTTGATGTAGTCCCATTTCTTTCCCTTGCCCTAGGAGATATATTAGCAAAAATATTCCTACAAGAGATGTCTGACATTTTACTGCCTATGTTTTCTTCTAAGATTTTTATGGTTTTGTGACTTACATTTAAGTTTTTTTTTAGCCATTTTGAGTTTATTTTTGTGTATGATTTGAGATGGTGGTCTAATTTCACTTGTTTGCATATACCTGTCCAATTTCCCCAATGTCATTAATTGAAGAGACAGTTTTTACTCCATTACATGCTCTTGCCTCCTTTGTCAAATATTGATCATAAAGGGGTGGGTTTATTTCTGGGCTCTCTGTTCTGTTCTCTTGATCAATATGCCTGTTCTTATGCCAGTACCAGGTTGTTTTGATTACAATGGCTTTGTAGCATAGTTTGGTATTAGGGATTGTAATTCCTCTAACTGTGCTCTTCTTAAGATTGCTAAGGCTATCTGGGGTCTTTTTTTGTTCTATATTAATTCTTGGAATATTTGTTCTAGTTCTGTGAAATACATTATTGGTAATTGAATATTGCATTGACTCTCTAGATTGCTTTGGGCAATATGGGCATTTTAATGATGTTAATTCTTCCTTTCCATGAACACAGTATATGCTTCCACTTATTTGTATCTTTCTCAATTTCTTTCTTCAATGTCCTATAGTTATCCAAGTGCAGGTCTTTTGCCTCCTTGGTTAAATTTATTCCTAGGTTCCCTATTTTTGTTGTTGTTGATGTTCCAATAGTAAATGGGATTGTTTTCTTAGTTTTTCTTTCTGATAGTTTATTATTGGTGCATAAAAATGCCACCAATTTCTAAATATTAATTTTGTATGCTGCTACTCTGCTGAATTAATTGATTAGATCTGGTAGTTTTTTTGTGGAGTCTTTAAGGTTTTCTATGTACAATATCACAACATCTATGAATAATGACAGTTTTATTTCTTCCTTTCCAATTTGGATGCCTTTTATTTCTTTTTCTTGTCTGATCACTGTGGCTAGGACTTGTAGTACTATATTGAACGAGAGTGGTAAAAGCTGACATCCCTGTCTTATTCCTGATCTTAGGGACAATACTTTTAGTTTTTGCTCATTGAGTATGATGTTGGCTGTAGGTCTTTCATATATGGTCTTTATTATATTGAGGTATGACCCCTTGATACCCATTTTACTAAAAGTTATTTTTATCATAAGTGGTGCTGGATTTTATTAAATCCTTTTACTGCATCTATTGAAATGATCATATGATCTTTATCTTTCATTTTGTTTACGATGTATCACATTTATTGATTTGCATATGTTGCACCAACCTTGCATTTCCAGGATAAATTCCACTTGATCTTGGTGTATGATCTTTTTAATGTATCGCTAGATCTGGTTTGCTAATATTTTGTTGAGGATTTTAGCATCTACGTTCATTAGGGATATTGGCCTATAATTTTCTTTCTTTGTAGTGTCTTTATCTGGTTTTGGAATTGGGGTAATGCTCTCCTTGTAAAAAGAGATCAGAAGTCTTCCCTCCTCTTGAGTTTTTTGAAATAGTTTGAGAAGGACAGGCATGAGTTCTTCGGGAAATATTTTTAACATATAGAGAATAATATAATGATTACCTGGGACCCACTACTCAGCTTTGTCAAATACTAACATTCTCCCACAGTTCCTTCAATTAAAAAAAAAACAAAAAAAACAGTTCAGCTATCTGGTACTGAACCCCCTTCCTAGGTTTTCCTGATCTTATTTCTATCCTTCTCCAAAGGTAACCATTCAGTGGTTATCATTCTTAAGTGTTGCTTCTTACTTTTACTATGTGTATATGTATATGTATGTTTTTAAAAGTCATATAAATGGTACACTGTAGGAATCACTCTGCAACATTTTCGTTCAATACTGTCTTTTAGAAACACGTATTTGATTTATTTCATCTGCTATATTTTATTGTATGCAACTACCATGTCTGTCTATCTTCTGTTGATGGACATTAGAGTTGCTTTTATTTTTCACTTCTACAAACCATACTGCTGTGAAAGTTCCTGTACACAGCAGGTTGTGGGAGAGATTGTTAGAATATGTGCCTAAAAAAACCCCTGTGGTTGTAGGGATGGTACATCTATACCTAATTTGATGGTATCAAACTGTTCTCTAAAGTTGTTGTACCAGTTAAGACTACCAGCAGAAGAGTATAAAAGTTACCTTTGTCTACATTATTGCCAGCACTTGGCACTGTTAAATTTTATGTATTTTTTTCCCCACAGTGATAGATAAGAAACAAAGTCTTACAGTTTTGATTATCTTTTCTCTGAGTTACTAGTGACACTGAATAACTTTTCATTGAAGTTTGTTGTACATTAAGCTTTCCTCCAGTTGGGAAGCTTTCAGTAAAGGTGGGACAAAAACACTCATGTGTAATATGAGTCTTCAATTTTAGAAAAAGTTTCATAATCAAATTCTAACTTTTGGAGCTGAGTGTGTAGTGCGTAAGGACTATGGGGACTCACGTGAGTGAACAATCAATGAGGCATAAACAAAGGAATGGAGAAGTGACCAGTCTTTGAACACAGCAGGATTTCAGGAGGTGAAGACAGTGGACTGCATTCTAGACAAATGTAGATTGAATAATATAATGCTGAATAACAGTCTCTTTAATTTTTACTTTAACTTTACTCAGTTGGGAAATTATTTCTTTTGGTTGTATTTGCAACTTAGTAAGTTACTAGTTATTACTTAAAGTTTTCTGAAATATTCTGTGGTGCTCAAAATAAGAGCTACATAATATGTAACATAAATTTTAACTGGCAGACATTGGTTTTAAATAAAAGTTTTCTTTAAATTACTTTTTTTCCCTTTCACCTAAGAACATTTTTTCATTGCTTTTAGAGAGAGGAAGGGGTAGGGAGGGAGACAGGGAGAAACATTGATATGAGAGAGAAACGTTGATTGGTTGCCTCCACATGCTCCCTGACCAAGGATTAAACCCCCAATCTAGGTATGTGCCCTGACTGGGATTTGAACCCACAACCTTTGAGTGTATAGAACGATGCTCCAATCAAGCCACACTGGCCAGGGCCTTTAAATTATTTCTTTAAAGGAAATCTTAACCTTTAGCGACAGCATGAATGGACCTGGAGAATATTACGCTAAGTGTAATAAGCCAGTCAGAGAAAGACACATACCATATGATTTTACTTCTTTGTGGTATCTAATGAACAAAATAAACTAACAGAACAAACAGAACCAGACTCACGGACACAGAGAACAACAGACTGACAGCTGTCAGAGGGGAGGAGTGCTGGAGGCTGGGTGAGGAAGGTGAAGGGATTAAGAAAAATGGGACAGACAGCAGGGTGGTGACTGTCGGAGGAGGAGAGGGTAGGGTGGATGGAAGAGGGTGGAGGGGAGAACACGGAGACAGAAGAACACCTGACGCTGGGCGGGAAGCATGTGACGCAAGACGCACATGATGCGCTCTGCAGTTGTACCCTTGAAACCTGTGTAACCGTTTTAACCAAGTCAAAAAATTCCAATAAAATTCAGTAAAACTGAATTCAGTCAAAAAATTCAATTAAAAAATTTTAAATTAATAAATTACTTTTTTAATGAAATGATATGCCATCTTATTTCAGCATGTTATAAATGCTTCAAATAGAGTGGGCACATAAAAAGTGGTTGTAGAATGAATGAATATTGTATACTTCAAAATAAATAATACACCCCCCCTTATTTTTCTTTCTCACCTGCTTTAACTGAAAATGGCTTTTCCAATAGAAATACTGTTTGTTTCCAGTGTGTTTTGGTACTCTGGGGGCCTGTAGAGAACATGACCTGCATTGGTAGAGTTCAAAAATATCTGATGAAGTACAAGATATTTAATATCATGGTACATTAATCTACTATATCACATACAAGCTCCAATTGCTTACAACAGCAAAATGTTTATGATCAAACACCTTGGGGCACAAAAATAAACTACAATGTATTTCACATAATTAATTCTTAAAAGAGAACTCAAAATATTTACCCTGTTGTGGCAATTCTTCTCAAAATATATATCAAAGTAGCCAGCAACTGCCTGTTTAAAAAAAAAGGAAAATAAATGATTAAACTAATTACATGACATAATTTATTATTCAGTCTTTTAACACATGGCAAGTAAGAAACCATTTCAAAGAGCAGACACCTCTTAAACTAGGGCAAATCACCATTTTTCATGGAAAGGATGTTTTAAGTAAAAATAAAGTAATATAATTTGGCTTTTCTGTCCCACAGAAATAACATAAAAAGGGTAACAAGGCTAATCAAACAATCAATATGTTTTATTAGAGAAATGGTCACGGGAGACTACTGAATGGTGGGAGACTGTGAGAAGAGGGACGGGCTCCGTCGGCCCCCAGCCGATCCAGACCCTCCCACCGCCACCGGCCATGTGAGGTAAGCAGCCTTGGACCCTCCCGCCTCCAGGCAAGCTTCCAAACTACTGCCGCAGTGTAAGAGACCCCAGGAGACACCAGCAGAAAAACTGGTAGATAAGTCTAGTGCAGACTGCAGAATCATAAACAAGTAAATCTAAATGATTGTAACTTCAAGGCATTAGGTTTTGGGGTGGTTTATTACATAGCAGTAAGTGATAAAACATACTCTTTTATACAAAGACAGCTCATTGAATTTCCTCTGATATTGTGCATCTGATTTGAAAGCAAACTACTATAAATATTTTTGCAATAAGATCAATGGAATATTTAAATGTTACTTTTTTCTCAAAATAAAAATAAGTAATGGTACTCAAATAAAATTTATGTTTAAGCAAATATTCAAAAGAGAACCTTCAAAGGAACTCTGAGGGTTGCTATGATAGTACAAAAAGGCCTCTAAAAGAAATTAACACATTCAGATGAATATAGAGTTTTCATTTGTTTGTTTAAACTTTAAATGATACCATTCCTTTTCTTTCACTAGTGGGACTGGCTTGATTTAATCTACTTTTAAAACTGGCATTAAATAAAACTTAGAAAATATGTTAAAAACAGGACACTGCTGCTTTTGTTGAGAATGTGAAGTTTTATTGATCTGTAGGGTTAATATGGATTGAATCCACACCAAATTCAATATTCAACCTTCAGGTTGATTATACTTGAGATGCCAAGAGAAAATCAAAATACTATTTATAATTCTGTCAAACAGAATCATAAAGCTATGTAGTATACAGCTACAATTATAGAAAACCATGCAGCTAATGAGATAATTTCTAAAATGTAACATTTTGTTAGTTGATTTTCTGATACCTCTCCACTGAGTAATTTAATTGTTTTCTTCAATTTACTCCTGTGTATCTACCTTGTTCACCAATATACCCTTAGTGCCCAGAGAGGTGAGTGCCTGACCCACAGTACACAATTAATGTCTGCTGAGTGAAAGTGCTATGATACAGAATTTTAACATAGTACTTATTATACTAATATTTTAGTTAGCCCTATCAGACTATAATTTATTTTTAAGTAAAGCCTATGAATAATTTATATTTTTATGCCCTTTACCCAGATAATAATAAGCCTGTTATACGGCAGATTCTTGATAAATTTTAGTTAAATTAACTTTTCTCATCTTCAGTTTCTTAAATACCTTGTATAGCCAGCCTCACTACACAGTCAGGCACTTTATGAAACAATTGGATAACTAAACTTAGATGGAACTAATAATTTTCACCTCTGAAAAAACAAGAGTGTGTAGAACAAATGCAGGGAAGAAGGAGACAGAGCAGGGGATCCCCTGATTCTCTGTGTACAGCTGCACAAGTCTCAGCAGAACCCCTGAGCTACATGGCCCCAGCGAGACCAAAAACAACATAACGAAGGCTGAGAGAACCGAACTAAAACCGGAATCACTGGCACAAGCCCCAGGATTAATCCCTGAAAAAACCTGGGTGGAAAAAATCCAAACCAACAAGTAACAGCTTAGAGAACTAAAATAAGATCTGAAAAACCTATACAAGTCTCAGACTGATTTCTTAAGTGTATGTGCACAGTAGAGGCCCAAAACAACATAACAAATGCTTAAAGAATGAAACTCGGATTTGAACCACTGTCTGCCCAGAGACTCTGTTGACAGAACTTGTATTTTGACTTTAACTAGGCTGACTGCCTGCTAACACCAAACATGAATGTTCTCTGGACAATGATAACATTACTGAGGATCCATACAACACAACGTAACACGTACAACAGCTAGGATACAATCCAAAATTACTCAACATACAAAGAATCAGAAAGATGTAACCAACTCCCAAAGATAAAAGATGATCAAGAGATGCCAACTCTGAGATGACCCAGATGCTGTACTATCAAAGGCTTTAAAGCCAAAATCATAACTATGATCATGGGTACACAGTAACAGAAAACACACTGAAATGAATCAGAAGATAGGAATTCTCAGGAGAAAAACAGAAACTATAAAAAAAGAACCACATAAAATATTTAGAAATGAAAAATACAATAACTGAAACAAAAGAACTGCCTGGGCTACACTACAGAATAGATGTTAAGGGAAAAAAATCAGTGAATTTGAAGATATCAATAAAAATTGTCTAATTTGAAAAACCAAGGAGAAAAATTTAAATAAAATGTATAGAGCCTCAAGGACCTGTAAATCTAACACACATGTAATTGGAGGTCATGATGGAAAAGAAAAAGCCATTGGAGCAGGAAAAATACCTTTTAATTTTCTATATCCAACAAAAATATCTTTTAGGAATAAAGGCAAAATAAAGACATTTTCAAATGAAGAAAATGAAATTAACTCATTGCCAACAGACGTTTTAGAAGAAATTTTAAAGGACATTCTTCAGGCTGATGGGCCATAATAGAAGGAAAACGGAAACATCAAAAACAACACAAGAACAACAGGAGTGATAAATAGTTGGGTCTTCTAAAAGACTACCTTTTCCTTCTGCATTCCTTTACAACACT
Source organism: Glossophaga mutica (assembly GCA_039655065.1). Classification (NCBI taxonomy): domain Eukaryota; kingdom Metazoa; phylum Chordata; class Mammalia; order Chiroptera; family Phyllostomidae; genus Glossophaga; species Glossophaga mutica. The sequence goes on from CM077308.1 coordinate 32,184,040, forward strand.
GATGACTATTTAAGGGGAAGGTGCAGCATCGTCCAGTGGATTACTGATGAACGCACACATAATCACAAAGACCAGAGCAGTGGGTGGGAGGAAGAGTGAAATTCACCAACATATGTAAGTGTTTATAAAAACTGGAACTGAAGAGGGCTTTTTAAATGCCACACACAGGTAGACTTAATATACGTGAAATCTAAAATTTTAGCATCAAAATTAAAAGGCAGCAAATCTGAGAACACTTGTAATATGTATAAAACAAAGAGTCCCTTGTTCTTTGTACATTAAACTTCTACATGTTAGTAAGAAAATAATGTGTCAAAAGAAATTAAGACAAAAGAAATTTATAAGAGAAAACTCAAATGATTCATGAATAGTAAAAAAGACGTTTGACTTGGAGGAAATAAGTAATTAAAACAACCAGATATAATTTTCCTTGATTATATTGGGGAAAACATTTTGTTAAATGATAATATCCACAGTTTAGTGAGAAATATGGCATTCATAGTAGGAAAATAAATTGAAATAACCTTTCTAGAGAGAACTTAGCAATGTGTATCAAAAGAAAAAACACTTGTATTAGATCATGTATACATGATATAATTCCATTTATATACAGACTTTTCAAAAACAGCAAAACCTACAGAGTTATAAGTCAGTATAGTAATTACCCTTGCATAGGGGTAGCAACTGAAAGGGTTTACATGGTGGGCTCCTGGTTTGCTGGTAACAATCTGTTGTTTCCTAACCTGAGTGCTGGGTACATGGTGGGTATTCACTTTGGACAATTTTATCACACTACACTTAAGATTTCTGCACTTCTCTACTTTGTAAGTGTATGTTAGGTATTCAATTAAAATGCTTACATAACGTACATACTCAATGATCCAGGTATTCTAAAAAGTATTCTATGGAAATTATTATGTACGTTTGCAAAGATTTAGCCATGAGCTGTCCATTTTAGCTCAAATTTTCAACAACAGAGGACCAGTTAATAAATCATAATACCTCCATATAATGGAATACCATTTGGCCATCAAAAGTAATTGTGTAGATAAATATTTACTGATTTGGAAAAAGTCACAATGTACTATTAAATGAAAAGAATAACAATGTATATTATGAACACATTATATGTTATACAAATACTAATATATATACAGATAATTACTAAGCTACCAAAAGTAAATGATAGATTTGGAATAGCCATGTTCTTTTTTTGGAATGCTCCTATTCCTTATGCTTGCCTATAATTTATATTTCTCATAAAAATTCACAGCTTCTGTGATCATAAGTTATTTTTAATATTACTTGAATTAAATGACCTATCATATTGCATGAAGGCATTCAAGTCAACCATTACCTTTGAATCAGTTCCTTTAGTTCCTTTGAATTAGTTCCCCCAAATCAGTCATCTCTGTAACCCCAGGGGCTAAGGCAGTGTCTAATATGTATGAGAAACTAAATGAAAAAAAGTATGACAAGTTTTCCCCAACTAGTAGTTACACAAAAAACATTTTTTTCAATAAAGAGATTAGCAAACACAAAAGAAAAAAAGTAGAAACTAGAGGAGTAAAGACATACATGGAATAGTCACAGTAATTAGAAATTGCCCAACTATATTAAAACATTAAGAAGACTTTTAAAGATTTTAGTACATGGGTTTCATTGGAAGGGGTTTACTTTACAATTGTTCTTTAAGGTACACGTATGTTTTCTGCACTCCTAATATTCTATGTTAACAACAACAACAACAACAAAAGGTAGAAAAAAATCCCAGTAAGCTAACAAAACTTTTTGTGAAAACAACAAAGTCAGGTTTAAAAGAAGCTCGTATAACATCATCATCAGATGTGACCTGAAATGTATAACATACACCAAGTGAAACATCATATATTTAGCTCTGCTAAAAAACAGAATAGCAATATTAATATGGTAGAACTACTGTAGAATTTATAATTATAGACTATAGAATTTATAATTATAGGTTTTAATGAAGAAGAGAGGCTAGTACATGAGTCTATGACAAAATTTAAAAATAAAAAGATCTGAGAACACAAAGATATTTTAAAACTGTTTTCCAACCCCCAAATTCAACTATCTATGAAATTTAGTTAAAAAATCAAAGAAGAAACTAACCCTCCCCTCCCCCAGACCTCCAAAAATAGGTGGAAAGAAAAACTAGGTAGTTTGGGGTAACCAAAAAGCAGTGTGTAAGTCTCAAGACAAACAAAATAGGAAAGATAAAGAAAAAGAAAAGATGTAATTAATTTTGGTAAAAAGAAGCTGGCAGGTATCTATGACAAAGAGAAATCTGAAATCACATCTGTTTCATAGTTCCCTTTGAAATGCACCACAGTGTATCTTCAGCTCCTCATGCAGAGTGACCCTCCTAATGATGTTTGGTTGAGGGTAATATTAAGATCAGTTCCACAGCACACATCAGGCAGAAGCATGAGGAAGGCTAGGAAGAAATTCATGGGGGATTAAGAATTATGTGCAGATAATCTATTCATCAGTTAGCATTCACATAACTGAGCAAGCAGAAAACTCTTACTCTGAAAAACCAAAAAGAACTTCTGGTTTAAAAATGGGTAATTATTCTCAAACACAAGCAAAGCCTACAATGGCACTCAAATAAAAAGGATTTTATTTTTTCTGTGTAAGTGATCCTTAGTAATTAAAATAGAGATTAGAAGAAAAAACAAACAAACCCTTAAACCTAAAACACAGTCACATAAACCAACTGACCTATGACTAGGGTTTTTATTTCTGCAAAGCCATATAACCATATATGTCCGCTGATTTGTGGACAAAACTATTTTGCTGCAGAATATAAATACATCTCTTTTTTCCAAATGCAGTGCCACTACGTTGTTACCATCATGCCATCACTTTAACAGGGTATCTCTAGATCTTTTAAACATTAATTTCAATGAACTTACCCTTTCTTTATAAAAGCCATTCAAATGTAAGAAAAATCAAGCACTGGAAATTGAAAATGAAGACTAACAGACAATGGTAATAATTAACTGCAGCCAACTTGACATGTGCTTGAAAAAGATCAGATACATTAGAAAACCTGACCCCAGAATAAATTTCTCTTTATTTCCACAATATGTCTTGTCAGGGACAAAGGGAACAAATGCTCAGGAAAAGAGTGAGCATTAAAATCAAATATCTGTAGGAGTGGAGTTAATCTGCAATGATCACGATTAAATAAATAAAATTTCACTGGATTATACCATAGTCAGAAAAATTTTAGTTCCCTTAGGGTGAGAGAAGACAGAATAAGTGGTAATAAGAACACTGCTGATGACAGAAGAACACAGAATGAAAGGAAAACACATGCGTGCAGTCAGTTTCTGGAGTAGTTTGATCATGCTTATAATGTGGTGGCAATCCTCCACAATAAAGCACACAGGAAAATAACAGGGGCACGTAACCATACAGTTTGAGAATAAGCAGCTTGTCTCTAAATTTAGCAAAACAAAATAATCCACAGCATTTGTAAACTGAATCATTTAAAAATCTGTTTTACACCACGATTTGTTTGTTTACCCCACACATAAAAAGGTAGACGCCATTCATTTCATACATGCTCATTTGAAGAACAATGACTTGAAACAAAAATGAATCACTTTCTCGTGTATTTCGGTGCAATGAGTATTTCTTTAAAGAGGATGTATCATGTGTGTACGTAGCAGAATGGCAGCCAATGAAATAAGATCAGGTTAGACCTTATGAGGAAGAAAATTAAAAATTATCATTATCACTATCACCTGCAGGGAGTAATTTATCATTTCTGTTCTTCATTGGTATCATGTTCCAACAGCGTGTGGTTACAGCAGATACAATTAGGCAGCTGTCCACAGAAGTAGGAGGATAATGTGCTTTTGATGGAGTTTACCCAAGCATGGAGACAGAGTGCTTGTAATCCATGCAGCGGGATCCCTATAACAAAAATACAATTCATTTTTTATTGGAGTATTTCTTTCAAAATCTTAATATGGAATTCAAAAGCCAACTGCTGAGTTTAAAGCAAGTAAAAAAGAGTAAGAAGATAATGCATAAAAAAGATTTATAATAGTTTACATCACTGTATAAAAACCAACCAAATGAAAATACAAAAGCCATACAAGCTGCTACAAAAAAAGCATGCGCTCTGCTATTAAAACTAAAACATAACCAATGAATATGAAAATTATATACTATGACCTTCTCCCAGTATTGACTATATCTTAAATAATGGATTCTTCCTTCTTCAATTAATTTTCTATTTTATCCCAAGAGAAAATTTGCATCTTTTCTTTCTTTCATAATTCCTCTAGGGAACAATACACTTTAAATGCCATACGCTTCTCAAGAGACTTTGCCAAATTGAGCAGTTTAGAAATAGACCTAGAAATATGGAAGTAGCAAAACAGACAATACGTCTAAAATTTTTCAAAGGTATTTTTATTGAAAAACTCAATATGTAATCAATTTTTTATCTACTTGAAATACTCCCAGTTATGAACAGAATTCTTTTTTAAAATTTACTTGGGTTGCTCCCTTGTAATTTCAAAATTGCTAATTATAGTGATTTTAGGGGGCATAAGAAATCACCTCTTCAGAGTCCAAAACACAAGTACTTTATTGCATAAATTGATACCTTACATGCCCTAGCTGTTCTACATTTCTTCCTAGCTATAAATACAAGATATTGTTTTACACATTAAATATTCACTGAAACATCAATATTTTCACTCTAAAAAACCTTGTAAAGTATAATGTACATGCAGAAATGTTATACACAGGTACACATCATGATGAATTTTCAAAAAGAATGCAGCTGTGAAACCAACACTCAAAACAAGAAACAGAGTACCTAGCATGCTAGTAATCCCCCTATGCACTTAGCTAGTACTAGGCACCTTCCCCCGCAGGGTATCCAGCAGCCCAATTTCTTCTATTTCCAGCTTCACTGAGACATAATAGACATATCGCATTATGTAAATTTAAGGTACTCCATGTGCTGATTTGATATACATTGCCCAGTGATCACCACCACATTGTTAGATGACTCTACCATCAGAATCACATAATCATCAGTTCTTTTTTAATGAGAACATTTCAGATTTATTCCTTTAGCAACTTTCAAGTATGTAATACAGTATTATTAACTATAATCACCATGATATACACTAAATCCTCATGACTTATTCAACTTATAAATTGAAGTTCGTCTTCCCATTCCCCCAGCCACTGGTAAGCACCATTTTACTCTTGGTTTCTATGCTTTTTTTAGATTCCACATATCGTACAGTGTTTGTTTCTTTGTCTGACTCATTTCACTCAGCACAATGTCTTCAAGGTCCATTCTTTTTGACACAACTGGCAGGACTTCTTTCTTTTTATGGCTGAATAGTATTCCACTGCACACGTATGCCACCATCTTTACCCACTCATCTGGTGTCGGTCACTTAGGTTCCGTATCTTGGCTGTCATGCTACAATGAACACGGGAGTGCAGAAGTCTTTTCAGATCTTGTTTTAATTTCCTTTGGATATATATCCAGAGTGGGACTGCTGGATCATAAGGTAGTTCTACGTTAAACTTTTTGAGGAACCTCCATACTCTTTTCCATAGTGGCTGCACCCATTTACAATCCCACCAACAGTGCACAGGGGCTCTCTTTTCTCCACATCCTCACCAACATTGTTATCTCACTACCACTGTGATTTCTAAGAGCACAGATTAATTTTCACTATTATATACTTCAAATGAACAGCTGTTTTCACTCTTTAGGTAGAAGGTTCAGGCATTTTGCTTAGACAGCGAGGATATGGAGGTGAAAACAGATATGGTGAGACTGCCCTTAAGGGCATATAGGAATCTACAATTGAACAAAAGACACTGAAAAGCATCATGAGTATGGTGAGTGTTATTACAGGGAGTGCAGGAATATTTAAGGGATATATTAGAATCTACGTGGTGGAATTAGGAAAGGCTGCCCAGAGGCAGCAACGTTTAAACTGCGACATAACAAATGAAGGAGAGTTTAGAGAATGGGGAGGAATGTTATAGGCAGGGGACTGTAGGGAGGAAAAAACAGTGGAGTGAAGACTCTGGCTCCTGTAGTGGTGGACTTGATAAAATATGTGGCCCCTTTGCTGACAGCAACTATAAGAGCTAATAAAATATAAAATAGTATATGTCGGAAGGTATCAGAGGGAGAAATTAAAGCATTACCAAGCCAAGACTCAGAGAAGGATCCAAAGAATGAGACTGACCTTTGGGACTGTCTTTGCCCTAAAAGCATTTCCCAGTTCAGAGGCAGCAGCTAACGACTACTCTACTGGTGCGGCCCTTTTGTCAGTGTCACGTGGGGAGGATTACAAAAACAGGGCTCTTGTAATTCTCAGTCCGGCCCATCCCATATCCATGTGGTTGGATGCCGAATGAAAGAATGAGGATGAGAAGAGAAAACTCCGACTGAACACTCGATGTAGCCCTCTGGGACAGCCAGGGTACGCCAGTTGTTAAAGAAAAGGGTGTTCTGTAGTAGTCGAGTCATTCTCAGTGACCTAGAAATTAAAAATGTGACTCTGCAAGACTGTAGGCAGAAAGGAAGTGATTCTGCTTCGAGAACAGCAGATTTGCATAAATGCAGCATTTTGGAAGAAGGTCTCATTTCTCTACTACATTAGATATTCAGGTACACGAATAGGTCAGAGTTTGCATTGCATACTTTTGCCAGTTAAAAAAAAAAACACGTCAGTTCAATCCTGATGGAGTAAGTAAATCCATCAGTGAATTCACACAATCCTAAACCCTCATAAGCAATGAATAAGTTAAAAACAAACTTAGACTTTTCATTAAGGCAAGATAGGAAAGTGAATGGTAATATTAATTGGATCATTTTATGAGCATTTTCTATGTTCCAGGAACAGTGGTAAATGCTTTTATGTATTATGTCAGTTAGCACTCAAAATAATACCCAGGAGGTAGGGACTGGTATCATATCTCCACTTTTCACATAAATAATTTGGAGTTTGGAGAATTCAAACATCTGTAAAGTCACACTTGTGAACTTGGCCCATTAAATCTAAAGCTTTCAATCATAGTGCTACATTATTACTGTTTAAACTTTCCTCTTTGATTTTAAACATTTTCAGAAAATTCCGTTCTATTTCAAAACTGGTCCTTTTCTCATTCGGTCTTCTAGAAAAGAGAAAAGCTAAACTAGTTTTGGTAAACATTAACTTATGAACCATGTGGTATATATAACAAAATGTATATTTCCAGTTGTCGACTCATCTCTCCACAAAGGCTAATCCTCCCTGTGAACACACAGATATTTCAGACATCTGGAAACATTAGGCACTTCGGGATTTTGCGAGATCTTATTGCAAACATGTACGATGGTTTCTGCCAGCGCATAAGTCAAAGGGAATCTGAACTGGGAAGATTACTTCCTTACAGGTCATTACACCAGGGAAAACTGCCTGAATCAAAGAGGAAAATACCTGGTCAAACTCATTTATTATCACAACCTAATAATTCTAATTGGCAGCCTCTGAGATAAGTCTAGGGAAACTCCCCTGACATCTCTAATCAAGCGTCTACCCCTATTGATTATTTGATAAAGAAACCATTTTTATGCGTATTGCTATGTGTGAGATAAGTATTTCAGTCCTGCTTGAGTGTGATTATTTCTCTCCTAAGTCGTCTGACCCTTGGCATTGCCGATTCAAGCATAAGCCTATACCTATCTAGAATTATATTATGACTGTAATGTAGCTTAAGAATTTCAACATTCCACTTAAATTGCACTTTAGAACAATCTGATATTCAAGTCCTTTTATGACGTAACTCAGTCGGATTCAGAGGGGCTTCATACAGCATAGCTTTCCAAAGAGAATCAAGCATAGGAATCCCTACTGACTTTTAAGGACAAGTTATTTTATTCAACTTCAAGGTTCCTCATTTAAACCTACTCTTGCATTTTCTCTGAGTAGGTTTAAATAACAGTTTAATAAAACAGGTGATTTCTTCCACTATTCTAGTCAATGAACACATACGTCAAAGTTAACACGAGCTGGGAAACATACATTTTTAAAAATTAAGATTTTATTAGTGCTATGTTTCCCAGGAGAGAGTACAAAAGTAGATAGGATGGCAATTAACCACAGAAAATGAGTTGAAGAAATCCAGATTTTACAAAGGTTAAAATCCTCTGAAGTCCAGGTTAGAAGGCTAAACTCTCTGGTAGGGAAAATGAAAGATAAGAGGGGATCAATTATTGGAAGTCTCCAAAATTTTACAGGCAATACATCTAAATCAAATCTAAAAAATATCATAACTAGATGGAATCTTCTAGTCATAATCTTCGAATATGAAACAAAGGCATCCTTTTATCACACAGTTGTATATTACGTAGAAGATAAGTCACATAAACCTAGGGTAATCAAAATTCCTCTGGAAAAAATTCCTTTAATAAGGCTTTGAATTGCAGACTAGCATCTCTCATTAAATTCAATACAACCAGTTCTTCTGGCAATGACACAAAGCACTGCTTCCTCGGCGGGGCTCCAGGTGCAGTAGACGGCATGCTGTGTTAAAAACACACCCTTCTAGAGACAGGGCTCAGGCTCAGGGAGCACTGACAAGCTGGTCGGAACCGAGAGGGCGGCGGCAGACGCACTTTCCACCTCACAGTCCCCTGAATGGGCATGTATTCGCTAAACCAAATGGAGGGTAGAGTCCTCTGCACTACTTAGACCGCAATTCCTCTCACAGACTCTTTTCTTATTACATGAATAGTTAATTTGGACTAAGTTATATTTGCACACGATGCTGTTCCACTGGCCATGCTTTTTAATAAAAAGCTTTTAGAACTCATTAACCACAAGAAGTAGCAGAGGTTAAAAAATACATCGCAGTTCAAGAGCGATTTATATAATTTTACGATTGCCTAAAATACTTTGTTAAACAGTGTTGGCTTATTTGGGGGATATTAAACAATATGCTCCTACAAACATTCTTGATTCTACTGCATGTATCATACTTGGACCAAAGATATCACAAGTCTGACTTGGTAGGACAGGCCACAGAGGAGGATTCCAATCCCATGCTGGCTACCACTACTTGCATCATCCCAAAGGCATTTCAAATTCAACATAATAATTGAGCTTCTTCTGATCCTCACCTCTAAACCTGTTCGCTTTCCAGTTTGCTTTGTCATGCAAGATAGCACGATCGCATCGAATTATAAAATCAAGAAACCCTGAAGTTACCGCCATTAACTCTTTCCCACATCCCCATTACCTAATCTCCCCTCAAGCCCTATCAATTTTACTTTCTAGTAGGTCTTGAGTAGGTCCACGTTTCTCCACCTCCACTAGAACTGCCTATATGTAAGTCATCCCTGTTTCTCACCTGAGCTACTATCACAGCCTATTCACTGGCTCTGCACATCCACTCTGGTCTCACGTTTGTTCTCCATATTGTAGTCATGATTCTTCCAAAGTATCCTTCAGATCACATCACTCTGCTTAAAAAACTTCACGTTTTTCCCACTCATCTCAGAAAAAGAGCAAATAGCATAAGGTACTAAATGATCCCTCTGCACAGCATTCCACCTTCTTTAAACACTACAGTCTACTTGTTCCAGCCATGCTGGGCTTCTTTTCTTTTACTCATCAAGCTTCTGACCACCAGATGTCCTTTATTTGATTTTGATGAACCTTTTAACTGAAATATCACAAACATGCAAAAAATACACAGATATCTCTTTTAGCCAATATGACAATCATTGTATATTTTTAAAAATGTTTTATTGAAGTATAGAAGTATAAAATTTACAACACACATGTATAAAAGTGAGCAAATTGCTGAGATACAGCTCAGTGAACTTCAACAAAATGAATACTCAACTACTACCCGATCAACACAGAGAGGTTCTCAAGACCCCAGAGCTTTTATTTGCCCCCTCTAGTAATTAAGTCCTCCTCAAAAATGAAACCACTATTCTGACATTTATCACCATTTAGTTTAGCTTGTTTCAAAAATTTAAATATAGAAACTTTTCTACATCTTTTTTTTGCTTTTTAAATGAATATTCTGTTCAGGAAATTCATTTATGTTGCAGCATATAATGAAGAGCATCTTTTTTCACCGATGTACACTACTCCATAAATATATCATTATTTATCCATTCTACTATTGATAAATGTTTTGCTTGTTTCCAGTTTTAGGACTGCAATGGACATTCTTATTCATATCTTTTTGGTGAACACATTTCTATTGTTTAAAGACTTACGTGAGACGGTTAAGCCACAGGGTAAGCATGTGGTCAGCTTTAGCAGCTCTAGCAGGGAGCTCGGTTGTATAGAAACAACTTATTTCAATGCAGTACCTTTGCCTCATCACTCTTAACGCATTTCTTAGAATACTGTACTTTCACTAGTATGATTCTTTACAAAATTGAAGTATGAAAAATTTCAAACATAGATGCAAATATAAAACCTCTAGGTACCTATCACCTATATTCAACAGTTAACCAGTATTCTCCACATTTACTTCATATACGCTCCCTCCTCCCTGCCCCCCCACCTTCCCTTTTGCTGAGCTATTTTGAAGTGATGCCTGACATGTCATTTCTCCTCTATAAACTTCAGTTTACATCTCTACAAAGTATGAGGCATCTTCTTATACAGCTACAATGTTTCTATCACATGAAATCAAATTCTCAATAACTCTTTGGTTTACCCAATATCCCTAAGGTGAATTTTAACATGGCTCCCCATTAATGCCTCATGAACAGAAGAACTGTCTGGCTTGTTACTATATTCCCAATGACTTGCAGCTCTTAGCACAAACTGCAACTCAAAAAAAAAACAAAAAAACAAACAAAAAAAACCGGTTCCTGGGAATAAATGAAGGGATTTAAGAATGCTACTACCATCTAAGCCTAACTTCAAAGGGTCAGGTTTCAGACAAAAGAAGAAAGTTCCGAACCATGCTCTATATCATATGGTTGTTCATACAAGGAGAAAACTAAAACTGACTATAGAGATGGAATCACATAATTAGAATGCTCTCCCCTCTCAAGACATAAAATTTACTTAATGAAGTCTATTAAAATATATACCAGATGTCCCACTAAAATCTATGATGCAAGTTTAAGACAAGTCTTACTATTTCTAAGCAGCACAGATGTGTTTTAATAATTAGTTTCTTTAGCTGATTAGATCTGCAAGGTCAAAATTAGGTCAATTTACACCCCAAACTACTAAGAACTGAGTTAATACTCAAGAATAAGTTTGGAATTAGTAGGTTTCTACTGACAGAGATGTTCCAAAAGCCTTGAAAGAAAATTTAAAGAAGACTATTGTAAAGAAATAGGCTCATCTTGATTTTTTAAGCCATTAGAAAAATTTAAAGCTTAATTAAAAAGTAAAATGAAAGCAAAGAGTACTATGAATAAGGAATCACTAAACTTTGAATTGTCAACTCTTAAAAGTTTCTTTTAATAACATCTGCATTAGCTCTAGAAAACAGTAACTCAAAGACTTGTTTTTAACTCCATCCAAAGATAAATTTATATTTTGAGCATTTATCAAGTACATATATCATTTGGAAAAACAAGAAAAAACTAAAATGAGAATTGGGAGGTAACATACAATTTATTACTATCTCGCTGATAACTTTTGTTTATTTTTATTTTACTAACTTTACAAAAGGCTCCTATTTCTAGTTAGTGTGTAAAGGTTTGCAAAAGACCACCACTCTGATGTAACAAAAAGAAAACACTGGATAAACTAAACAATCACATTTTTCATTAAAACCACTGAAGAACCTTGAAAGCAAAGAAATTTAAATAAACTATTTTCAGAGAGGGATGCCCCCTTCTTAATTGAGTAGACAGAGTGGCTTTCATATCTAAGGGCATTTAGCCAATGCTGGGTTCATGGGTGGAAAAAAGGAAAAGCCAGAAGCACAGGAACTTTGCTGAAAACAAGGAGAACCCAGTCAATTTTGCACAGCCAGATCTGGGCTAGTAACAGTGCACAGGAATTTAGAGAAGCCTGAAAGGTAGAGCTGGTCCTCTCTGCAAACTGAGGATGGGGATGAAGCTGGTGGCTGTGCTCCAAAGCAGGAAGAGAGGTTTTCTTTCACTGCTTAGATCCCAAACCCAAAATCATCTGCAACTACACAGTTTACCATCATCATTAACATCACATTGCTATTCAACTCTGTTATTCCAGAAACTCTTGCCCAAAAAGATTAAGACTCTTGGCTTCAGGCACCTCAAGAAAACCTTTATACGAACAAGAGACTTTTCAACAAATCCTGAGAGTAAATGCATCTTCTCAAGAACTGTTGACTCAACTAGACTGTTTACTCTTTAAATTTCACTGTGAAACACAACCTTCATTCACAGTGTCCCCCAATTCTCAACTAGACAATGAACCATGCCAAATCTGGATCAGGACCTTTCTTCTCCCTCTAATCCCGTGCTCCACTGAAAAGCAGATCTCCCAAACCTCATAAATTCTTCACTTTGTCTTCCTCCCTAAATTCAGATTTATTTTGATGGTGTTCCCAGGAAATTCGCAAGAGGAAGAGGCCTGATCCAGAGCTCAAGACTCTGGAAACTAAGAGTGGGACAAAGCCCTGACCGAACTCAACTCCACATTAGATAAAAGAATCAGCTCCTCATCCTAGCTACCTGGCAGGTAAGTGGAGGCTCTTATAGGGGAAAATATAATCTACTATAATCTGTACTATTCTTTTATACAATGTCTACTATAAAATATAAAACCACAAAATATGAGAAGAAACAAAAAATATTAGCCATAAGTAAATGAAAAAAGCAATAGAAGTGGCCTCACAAATGGCTCAGGGAATTTGCAAATAGACCCTGAAAAAGGATTATAAATGTTAAGGGATTTAGAGCTTTAAAAAATTGATCCAACTGGTTAAAAATGATTAACAAAATGAAAACGTAAGTACTGTGTTAGGTTGGAGTCGCTCAAGAAACCAGACGACACAGTGAGCTAAGGAGCAGGATTTATTAGTGGGGAATAAGAAGGAAAAGTGGAGCCAACCAAGGGAGGTTAGGACTCAGTTGTTCTTAGGGCAGAGTTTTTAAGTGCAAAAACCCACGAAGGGTAACTGGTTGCAGTGTCAGAGTCTGATTGGCTAGAGCTGGTTGCCAGGTGTCATTTCTGCTGACCATTGTTCTTGATACATCTTGTCAGGCTCAGGTTTAAAACTGCACCCTGTGATGCCGGACAGGCCGACCCCAGGCCCCAATCTTAGCCGGGAATCTGTTTGTCCTGGGTAAGGTCAGCAGGCAGTTTCCCAGGCAGGCACTTTCTCAGGCTACAGTTTCCCACAGTACAGTTTGCCCGCCTGGTGATTTTCCGTTCCTCCTAGGCCTGCCTAGGTCTGTCATACAGGAACTTAAAAAATATAGTATTTAAAATTAAAATGTTTATTGTCTATGTTAACAGGAGAAAGAACATAGAAGAACAGAAGTGAGTTAAAAATAATAGTGAGTTAATAATTTTTAACAGTGAGTTAAAAATTAAAATGTTCATTGTCTATGTTAACAGGAGAAAGAATACAGAAGAAGAACAGAACAGCGAGTTAAAAATGAAATTATGCAAAAGTGACCTTATTAAAAAGCTATCATACTTTAGTTCTTTCCTTCAGTCTCTTCATATTTGGAAACAGAGTCGGCTTCTTTGTTTAAAAACAAAATCTTTTTTTAAAGTATGAAAAAAGTTTTCTTTTTTCCTTATGGAATAATGGCTGTAAAATTTAATGACCAACTATAATTTTTCCTCCAGAAAATACTTATTTTCTGTGCTCCAGTCCGAGACCACCCTGTCCATCTCTATTCCTGTCTTTATATTCCTACTGAAATGTTCTTAGCACCTGTCTCCTTTCAATTAAGTGCCTTTTCAAGGAAGAAATAGGTTTTATGGGGGGTTTTAAAAAATTATTTACTTGTAGAGAGAGGGGAAGGGAGGAAGGAAGAGGAGAGAAATATTAATGTGCCTTTTGCACACCCCCAATTGGGGACCTGGCCCGCAACCCAGGCATGTGCCCTGACTGGGAATCGAACGGGCAACCTCTAGGTTCACAGGCTGGCGCTCAATCCACTGAGCCACACCAGCTAGGGTGCTTTTTCGTGTTTTTTTGTTTGTTTGTTTGTTTGTTTGTTTTTTAAATCCTCACCCAAGAACATTTTTTCATTGCTTTTAGAGAGAGGAAGGGAAAGACAGAAACATTGGTGTGAAAGAGAAACACTGATCGGTTGCCTCCATAGGCTCCCAGACTGGGGACATGTATGCATGGCTGTTCACAGATTTCAGACAAGTACTGGGCACATAGTCAGTGTTTAATATTTTTTTAGCAAACTGAATTATCTGTTAATATAGATTTTATATTAATATAAAAAGTTCAAAGTTACAATAAAAAATTAAATAACTCTCAAATACCACTGTACTCATATTTATGGATTTTGACAAAATCCAAAGTAACAGTCTGTATTGTAAGAGGTTTTTAAATACAAAGATAAAAAAGTGTGCTATTTGTAAGTTACATAAATGTCTAATCACTATGTTGTACACCTGAAACTAACATATGTTCTATGTCAACTGTAATTAAAAAATTAACTTTAAAAAGTTTTAGGGAAAAAAATTTTAAATCTGCTTTTTCATTTAATCCATTGGTTCATCTTTAACAGCTGCAGTAAAAGAAAAACGCCTAGTTAAAATAACACTCTTTTGTTAAATAAGGTTTAAAAACAAATATATTTATGAAAGTATACACACACTGAACACTGCTGTACCAGTCAGTATTCTAATGCATGCTAAGAGGTAGAGTGAAAGAAAATATAATGCTAAAATTAAGATATAAAAATGATTTCTTTAAGAGATGATGTATCAAGTGGAAATCTTTACATGTCAGGTTATATAAGCATGTAACTTGATAAACTGTCTTAAATATTTTCATTTTTAAGGTGAACAACTGATTTTTTCTATAAAAGGCAGTATGAAAACTCATTTAATATATACCTAGGATTATAACTGCTGGAACATAAAGAAAACATTACATGATTACAAAAATACCATTAAAAATAAACGAGAACTCACCAGATAAAATGTATTAGTTCCAAACTGTTTGGCCTTAAATCATTTGCTTTTGAAAACCTATAAACATTCCATTAAAATAATGGACTTTATTGTACATTTACTGCAAGGTTAGCCAAGCTGACAGAAGTCAGTTACTAATTAAGCCTTCATACCTCATCATAAAAGCAAAGGTGGTTTGACCTAAACTGTCAATAATATCATATAATATTAAAAAATGCTCACAAATTGCTATGTATGTATTACTAGTATTCACTGGAAAATCATCCTTTAACCATTATAGACAACCAAGCTAAAGACATATACATATAAATACCATACCATGTTAAAGTTTGTTAATGTACAAGACTACATTAAAAATGCTAGCAAATTTTTGTTTTGGCGGGTTGTGTGTGTGTTTGTCAGTGTTTGTGTTGGTGAGGGAGACTGCAAAGAAAAGATGTTTTTCATTAAAGATTCTAACAAACCTGAGGAAGCCATCTAAAAATGCTATCAGTCCACAGCACACGTGCTACTGAAATTAAGTGCAAACGAGGTGTTCTTAGCATCTTGTTACTTTGAAAAATCCAATTTTCTCTAATATTTTAATTAAGCCACAAATTTAGAATCTCATTAAGAAATAAATGGTTATGCATATACTTAAAATCAGCTTAACTACGCAGAGAAATTGCCCATCTTATTTTTAAGCTATTTGTTCAAATTTCAAGCACGAGAAAAAAACATTTCATATATGTATTTGTAGGTTTGTACTTAGCAATACAGAATTGGATATTTCTTCACTCCATCTAAAAAAGCCACACCTCTTCTTCCCCAGAGTAACTTCCTCCATCTCCAACAAGTAAGTCATTGCTTTTTATTTTTAGTATTTTCACTAATACTTCTAACTACATAAAGGAGAAACAAAGTTTCAATTAGGCATTCATCCTTTTTAATACATTTGTTATGAGTTATTCCCAAGTAAGGAGGTGAATATTCAGAAGTAGCCTTAGGGACTAGGTTTGTGTAATAATTAGCTACAGACAGTTGGAGGGGAAGAGTGTAAGAAGTTGGCACTATCTCAAAGAACAAAATGGTTGGAGTGGATATAGGTGGATAGTTGGAATTCACAAATAGTGAAAATATACTAAAAGCATTAGACAACAAAATCTTACTCATGCCAGGCTCATGCTAGAGCAAGCATGCTGGGAAGGAAAGGAAAATTCTAAAAAATGTAGATGCTCAACCAAACGACTACAAGCTTACTCTAAAGGCAGAAAGAAAAGGAAACTTCAAAGATCTATTTTCTCTGCTACAAAAAGGATATGTGACTTATTTTTTTAATTTTATTTTAATTGTTGTTCTTGTACAGTTTTCTATCTTTTACTCCCATTCCAGCCTACCGCCCCAGCCCTCCCCACCTCCCTGATATGTGACTTATTTCATCGTATTAATCTGTCAGTCCTATTGCTGAGGAAAAGCACATTTTGGTCATACACATTCTCTTTCCCTCTCTCTCCCAACCACTGCTAGACTATTAGCCAGCAATAAAATTTTTCAAATGTTTCAAATGTAATATGCAACCTCAGTTCTTCCACACCTAGACTATCTCTTTCATAACATTCCTCTGTGCTCCTTTGAAAGTTGGTACATCCACCAAGAAGGTTTTTTGGGTCAGAAAAAAGTAAGGATATTTCACGAGTAAAACTTCATGGTGATTAATTTCCTGATTCACCCATAAAATGGGGAGTAATATTAGTACCCACTTCAAATGGTTACTATGAGGACTAAATGAAATAATGCTCTTAAAGTGATTAGCACATTGCCTGACATCAAGTGTTCAATGACTGTGAGATATTATCACCACGGGAAGACAACTGATAATGACTAATTATTTGAATGGATAATCTCTGAGGAGTTAACATTGAATACTAAGTACTAAAATTGTATCTTCAGTGCCTGGCATGCATCCAATAAATACGCTTTGAAACTATATACTCCTCTCAAGGTCAGTTACAGAACTGTGTTACTCAGCAGTAATCAGACACGTACAAATCCATTCCCACGTCCTGCCACCCCCTCCCAAACCCTGTGCCTGCCTTATTTCCAGAGTTTTGTATTAAAACCATTCAGGCAAGTTGGAAGTAAAAATGTGAATCTAAAAGGTTCTTTACAGATGCAAGATAACAGTTTGCTTCTGATTTCTTTTCCTTATGAAACTCTGATTGCCCCTATGCAATTCGATACATTATTCTTCAATACAAAAATTTTCATAATCTTTGAATTAAGCACATTTCACCTGTTTTTCTCATTTTGTTTCTATTTTACTCTTTTAAATATGTACATTAAAACTAAGATCACTGAAGAATAAATGCAATTTTTAACATAAGGCTTCTTCTACACTATCCCAAATAATGGGAAATAAAAAATAATTCCATATGTGTGTTATGAAACTTTACTGCACACACTATTGTAGATAAAATTACTTTCTAAGACTTATTGATAACCAGGGTACAACACAACCTAGCCAAGTGGACATGCCCAATAAGGGTAAGAAGAAACTAGAGAGCCTGAGAAGGTGGGGGCATAGGAACAGGAGGGTAGTAAAGGGTTTTATTCCTCTAGGGTTGTCAGTGGTGGCTACCACTTACTGAGTGAGTTAGGGGCATTAGATTTTATAGAGGCAGCTTGGCAGCAGGCCAGTTCTAATGTGTGGTTATAGGAGTTGTCTCTAAAAATTTAAAATATAGTATCTTCCCTTAATTCTTCCAATATGTCTGAAAACTATCTTATTCTCTTTTAAATCCCTTTCTGCTTAAACAAGCTGATTTGGACTCTGCTGTCTGAAACTGAGAACCCTGACCAATACCCAGGAAATAAAGAATATTTCAATGAAACTCAATAAGCTCATCTGTCTATATAAATTTTAAAAACACGTACAACTAAAAACAGTTTTTGAATCTTCACTGTTGAGAACTGCCCTGCCTGGTTTCAGGAGCTGTAACCACCCCCGCCCCCCCTCCCATGGCTAAGGCTGAGTAAGCGACCTTTGGTCTGTAAGCCACTAAGGAGACAAAGCTCATCTCCCTGGCAGAGGTGCTACTTCTGCTCCTTTTACTTCATCCGTAACTGGCCCCCAATGCTTGATTGGTTAGCCAATGAGGGGTAAGATTTCTCAAGGGAGGGACGACCTAAGCCAGGCACGATCACGTGGAGGCCCCAAGGAAGGACTTGGGGGGCTACAGCAAAAAGGGGTGATGGACCCTAGACCCTCAGCTATCCTGACATAGTCTGAGTCCTCATTCTGTCTGCAAGGAGTCTGGTAATCTCTTGGCGGCCTTGCTTACCCTGCCTGCCTTAAGCCTGAAACAATGCTGGTGGTGGGTGAAGCCCTGTGTGCTGGAAAGGGCAGGTTGCCTAGGGTGATCAGGCCTAAGAAAGAATATGTAAAATCCTGTGAAACCTGCTTTGTTTAGAATGCTCTCAATTAAATAAGGGTCCAAGCAAGAAGCGAGTTAGTTCCTCAAAGTTTTATTGCTCTTTAGCTATCTGACCCTGACTCAAAATAGGTCCTCAGAGTTCTTTGTACGTTATCCATTGTTTGATCCTTACTGCCTGACAATGGTTAATGAGCCCATATTCCTATGCAAAATGACCCAGTAAAAGCCCATTGAGGAAGAGGCTCTTGGCCCTTCTCCTTTGAGAGATCCACCACCTCTCCTCCCCAAGCAGACCATGTCTTGGTAGACTTATTCTTATCCGTGGCAGACAGAGGGCTCTGCATGCAAAGCTCACCCACACTTTACTACAGTTTTACATTTGTGAAGGTCATTGGAGGCAGATTTGAAATATTATTTAACCATACTGGTGATATGACAATTCATTTCTATGTAAGAATGCCTTATAGATTAGTCTTCTGCTATTAATCAGGAGGTCTTTTTTAACTCTTAAGGATTACTAATATCAAAACAGAGTAAGTTTAGGAGTTAAAGCTTTTACTCTACAATTTCAGCTGACCATATCATTTCAGTTACTGAAAGGAGAAGTAGAAAATCTTGGGAAAATTAAGGGGGAAAATGAAATTTTGCTTTTCATCAATTAAATAAATAAATATAATGGGTGATCCAAAATTGGGATCTAGATATTATAGTTTTAAAAATTATAAAATCAATTTCAACTAAAAGAAGAATTTCTCAAAATATCATCAAAGCACAATGTTAAGCTCATTTGGATATAAAATAATTACTGGATAAAAATGAACTAAAACAATTTTAAAGAAGCCATAAAATCTTTTGTATGAAAATCTGAACACAGTATTTAAAAGAATCAGTCCATGAGTTTGAGTGTTTTTGAGTTTTTTCCTTGAGGTTGGTTTCTAGTTTCAGTCCCTTGTGGTCAGAGAAAATGCTTGTTCTGATTTCAATTTTCTTGAATTTGTTGAGGCTTGTTTTGTGACCTATCGTGTGGTCTATCTTTGAAAATGTTCCATGTGCACTTGAAAAGAATGTGTATATTAGCTTCTTTGGGATTAAAGGCTCTATATATTTCAGTTAAGTCCATTTCATCTATGGCACTGTTCAATGCCACAGTATCTTTGTTGATATTTTGTTTGGAAGATCTGTCCATTTTTGACAGGAGGACATACAAAAGATCCAGAGACACATGAAAGGATGCTCGGTATCACTAGCCATCAGAGAGATGTCAATTAAAACCACAATGAGATACCACTTCACACCAGTCAGAATGGCCATCATAAATAAAGCAACAAACGATAAGTGTTGGAGAGGATGTGGAGAAAAGGGAACCCTAGTGCACTGTTGGTGGGAATGCAGACTGGTACAACCACTATGGAAAACAGTATGGAATTTCCTCAGAAAACCAAAAATGGAAATGCCTTTTAACCCAGCAATTCCACTGCTAGGACTATATCCTAAGAACCCTGAAACACCAATCCAGAAGAAAACTATGCACCCCAATGTTCATAGCAGCACAGTTTACAATAGCCAAGTGCAGGAAGCAACCCAAGTGCCCATCAGTAAATGAATGGATCAAAAAACTATGGTATTCTATGCAGAATAGAACAATGGAAGTCTATGTAGCAGAAAGAAAGAAGGAGCTCCTACCCTTTGCAACAGCATGGATGGAACTGGAGAGCATTATGCTAAGTGAAATAAGGCAATGAAAGACAAATACCATATGATCTCACCAGTAACAGGAACCTAATCAACAAAACAAACATGCAAGTGAAGTATATATAGCCAAAGACACTGAAATTGAGAACAGGCTGACAGTAATCAGAAGGGAGAGGGGAGGGGATAAAGGGGGAAAGGGGAAGGGTTTACAGGGACAATTATAAAGGGCATATGGACAACAACAAGGGGGAGGTGAAAATGGGGGAGGGAGGTGGGGAGGCCTGGGGCAGTAGAGAGGGGTGGGGGGAAAAGGCAGAAAACTGTACTTGAAAAATAATTTAAAATAAAATTTAAAAAATAAAAGAAAAATAAAAGAATCGGGTTAAAGAGTCAAAGTTAATATAACTATACTGCTTCCCACAGTTTCTGACAATACAGTTTTCCATAAAATGTTTAACTATTGAAGATATATTTAGTATTTTAAAGATTACATAATTAATTTTTAAAATAATATATTTGTATTAATACCACCTCTATAAATTCATACTTTAAGTAAAGGCTTACATTTTATTAACATTCAGGGTCCCCTGGTAAAGGCAAGTATTATCTTAGTGTAATGTACATTTAGAAATTATTTAAGAAAAAATAATATATTTTAACAACCTAACATTTCTAGTTATACTGCAGAAATATATTTTACTGTAGAAATGTACTGTAGAAAATATATTTTCTCATTAATCTCTATAACTGTTCTTCAAGATAGAAAGAACTACTAATTTTTCTTAAAGCAGGATTAGTCTGTGGTACAGATTACCTAGGGAACTTAAACAAAGTAACAAACTAGTAAGTAGCAGAACCAAACGTGAATCCAGATCTAACTTCTCTTAAGCCTGTCCTTTTTCTATTATATCAGGTTGTTTGTTTTTTTTTTAAAGATAAGTCATCAGTTTATTACTTTTCACACATAAATATAAAATGTTGTACCTAATATCTTACTTCCATCTCAGTGGAGTGGTGAGAGTTACTGGGAGGAGTAGGATGTAGACTTTGGTCTATGAAGATAAAGCTGAGTGCTCTCAATTAATTACATAATAGGTAAAAATGAATAATCTATAAAGAAAAATAATTATGTAAACATGGTTTTCTAATACTTTCTCTTCTGAACTAAACTAACTTTTTTGAGGTCTACTGACCTATTACAACAGATCTATTCAATAGCTTAACAAAGGCAAAGATAGACTGTCAAAGGCAATAATCTTTTTCATTTATCACAAGAGAGCTAATTAATTCATTAGCCTGACAATCAACTGCACTGCCAGTGAAATTTATGAAAGTAGGATGAAACAGCTCACCGTGCACACGGATGTCTTTGTGATTTTCAGAGTAAAATCTGAAGAAAACTCCAAATCTGAGACAGATGTCGTATGGCAATCTATACGCTACCCATTAAAAAAGAGTGGAGAAAATAATTTAATAAAACTCGTAAAAACAAACCAAAACAAACAGATAAACACTGCCTTTTATACAAAAAAGATTACTATAAACAAATGTTTTGCAGATTTTAATCATTCACACTCCGCTTTTGGGACGTTTCCAAATGTAGGGGCTACTGGCTCTATTGTTTAGTTAGTTTTTCTTTAAATCAAATTAGTATTTTTTACTTGGGCTTCTTCTAAGAACAGTATATATCAAATCATGGTTCTGATGTGCTGAAGTTTTTTTCTAAGACATGCTGAAGTACTTTCAAACAAAAATGTTTTTCTGTGTTAC
Source organism: Glossophaga mutica (assembly GCA_039655065.1). NCBI lineage: Eukaryota > Metazoa > Chordata > Mammalia > Chiroptera > Phyllostomidae > Glossophaga > Glossophaga mutica. The sequence continues at coordinate 32,206,064 of CM077308.1, forward strand.
AACTTAAATTTTGTATACCACTAGAGGTACACATTTGCTATAAATTTTGTAATAACAGTGAATATTTTTATAGGAAATGCCAACTTGAAAACATACTGATGAAAAGATCAAGGTGTTTTAGAATTCATTTTGTAATTGCATTTGAAGATAAGTTTGTTATCAAAACCAACCATGAAGATTCAACTAAAACAAATGGCAAACATCCTTACTTTCCCCATCTGTCCTGGTTCGATCCTTCCCCACTTTACCGTGGAGAGCAGACGGAATCAGCTACGGCAGCGTGACCAGAGTACACTACAAAGGCTGTCAACAGCTGAGTTGCTATGAGTAGGTTATAACACAGGGAACACAATTCACAGGACTATATCCTTGAGGCACTACTCTATTTTGAGGAGTTTGAGAAAGCTGAAAAGTCACAAAGTATTTGCCTTCTATTTGCAGGGGGATTAGGAACATAGAACAAACTGTATTTACCTAAGTGAACAAACAAATAAATAACTCATTAATATTTTTTAAAAAATAGAAAGGGTATATTTTTTACACATCTTCATTTTTCAGTTCCAAATTTTCTATTTCAACTGTTCACTCATAGGTTTTTTGGCATTTAAGCAAAGAGATCACTGGGGAAAGAAATAAGCCTTCCCCCTCCCCCATCACAACCCTCTGCTTTCTGCTCAGCCTTAGGGTTGAGTTGGCTGTAACTGTACACTCCTACCCCTGAGCCAAAGAATCCAAATAAATCCCCTACTATCAGTACCAAAGCATTAAACAGTTCTATAATCATTATCCCGGCTGTATTTTTTTTTCCTTAAAAGCTGAATGCAATTTTAATCAGCTTGCTCTTGTGGAAAAACTTTACATGTTTATTAGTCTATGCTAATTTTAAATATTTTATTCATTTAAGAAAATTAATAAACATTTACTGAATATCTTCTTTGTGCAGAGAACAATTATTGATGCTGTGAAAATAACAGTGTGAGTGAAAAGAGACAATGTTTGAACCAAAAACTAAACAAGCTACATTTATTTATCTAATTGAAACAGACAAATTAAGGAGTTTTTAAGAAAAGCAGTATGTTATTATTCAACCTATGTAAATCTGACATAGCAAAACTCGTAATAGAACTAAATATATACAAAGTGAAGAATAAGACATTAAAACACTAAAGAAATTAACTGACAAATCTGAACATAGTAGGACTTCAGTTTCATTAACAAATTCATTATAATTACTTTGAAAGAACTGGAAGAAATTTGATTAAGAGAAGCTAAACTGTGTGGAATATAAGTTATGAATGAATTATCTAGCTATAAAAGAGAAGCTAGAATAAAGCCAGCAGGTAATGATGAAGCAGAAATGACTCCCTATATATTTACACACACACACACACACACACACACACACACACACACACACACACACATATATATATATCAGGACTTTCACCTTCACTAAATCAACAACTCAACTCCCGGAGTCTAAGGAACTTCAATACACAAAGAGAAGTGATTTCAAAGGATGATATAGTCAAGTGGTAAATATTATGACTTTAAGGTGTTTTAGACTGATTAAAATAACAAGAATAATTACTGTTTGAAGGCCCACATATAAAAGCAACATTAATTTCAAATACTAAACTCATAAAATCTAAGAAAGGTGGCAATAGCGTCAAAGAAAGTAAAATTGGTAAAACACGTACCTTAATACTACAAGGGTCTGAAATAAGAGTCTTTGAATCTAAAACTTCCACAACAGCTTCTGGAATAACTGCTTTCTTCATGCAGGACATATTGAAGCCATAAACATCATCCCAAAAAGCAATTCTATCAGCATGTTTATTCATATCACTTACTGCCACAAGGCTGATAGTGCAAATATCGGGGTAGACTGTAAGAAATAAAATAGCAAACAATTTAGCATTATCTCTCTTTATTACAAAATGGAATCCTTTAAGACTAAATATAAATACCAAATCTATTAATATGGATTACTAGCAATTGATTATTAGCAATGAGGGATTTATGAAAGTATAAATCAAGGAAAATAACCAAGTTCCATCTTTTTCATAATCTTTAAGAAAAAAGATTTCCATTATTATGAATGTATGATTAAAATACGGATTTCACTAATGAGTTACTATTAAAATAATTAAAAGATGATGGCATAATTAGATAATCCTGAAATGAACATGTTTATTAGTATTAAACTTACAACATGCTGACTTTATTAGTATTAAACTTACAACATGCTGACTTTAAAAAAGTACTAGATCTTTATATATTCCTCTGAAACATGAAGAAAGAGACAAATCATTTAAAAAGATTATGGGACATGTAAAAAAAAAATCATGTGATGGAATTTTATGGTTGTGTACAAGACCAATTCATAGGGCCATCTCTTATTTATTATAAAAGAGAAGTAATAATGAGCATCAAATATGTGCCAGATAACTTATTCTAATTTATGGATATATATACCTACTCTCAAGAAACTTGTATTTAGACACTTTGGACAAATAAATGGGCAATTATATGTGAGGTCATAAATACTACAAAAGGAGAAGTATAAGGTACTAAAGGAGCTCACAGAAATAGCTAACTCAGACTTGGCTACCGAAGGAGTACATGGGTATGATGTAAGATGAGAAGTAAAGATCAAGTTAAGTTAGGAGTGGATAGGGAAAGGGTGTTCGAGGTAGAGTGAGCAGGGTGTGTATATAGTCACTATTAATATACATTCCAATTTGAGAGAAACAGTGAGATATAAGGCTACAAAGGTAAGTAGGAATCCAAGTAACATGGCTAAGCAAATGACATAAGTACACTGGATTTGATTCTAAGAATAATGATAAGCCAGTGAAAAAAATTATATAGGGTGGCAATTTAAACAGATCGTGGTTTTAGAAACATCTTCTGGAGAGCAATGTGGAGAATGAAAAGGAATGTGTAAGACTAAGAGACAAAATAAGAGACAGATGTAATAATCCAGGTGATCTGAGGTAGAGTGATGGCTGTCGGAATGGAAAGGAGATATATTCACGGGCTATTTAGGAGGTAGATTCGTAAGACTGTAAGACTGGCTGGTTGTGGAGGTTGGGAAGAGGGAAGAGTGTCAAGGATGATACTTCTTAGTTTTAGCAACTGGGCAGAGTGTGGTACTAACCATTATAATGAGGAGTAAATAAGGGCAGATTCAAGAGGCATGTGAAAATTTAACACTTATGAGACAAACAGGTCAAAATATCCAATAAACAGCTGAATATACAGGTCTGAAATTCAAAACAGATGATCTGGGTTCAAGATATAGATTTAGGACAAGCATATAAATGGAAATGTGTTGGGTGCTCATGAGACTACCTAGGGAGAGAACATGATGAGTACCAGAATTTAAGAGATATATAGAAGAAAAGGATGTTGAGAAGAAATGGCTAAGAGGCTGGGGTCACAGAAGTAAGAAGAAAACCAAGAATGTTAAGAGTGGTAAGGGAAGAGAGTGATTCAGGTAGAAACTTTCCTCTAATAACAAGTATAAGTCTTTATAACAAAAATGTTAAAATAATACTGATTTTGACTAACAAAATTAACTTTGTCCTTCAATACATCCACATTTATCATAAATTAAAATATAAATTGAATTTTCCTTTCCCAACAAATAGAAAGCAAGTACACGTGTACCAAAGAAATGCACAAAAGAAATAATTTCATGACTATTAACTAGCCTTCAAACTTCAACGGCAGAGAAATAACTCTCACCTTCCTCCAAACTTTGTTTCTATCCATAGCCTTAGGAATTTTATTATTCAATGACAGTAGCACTAAATTATCTTCCAAATAAAGCCGATGATAAGATCTGCTGGCATCAAAGAGATTGCTTCTCCCACACCTGACATGTGAGATACCCAGAAAAAATACTTGGTGCAATGCCACTGATAAGCGGTTTCTCAAGCCCTCCCAACAGAGGCCTGCGAGGCAGGTGTGAGAGCTGCACCTGGGCTGGAGTCTACAGCCATGGAAATTCAGATACTTCTACTCTCCTCTTCCTCCTCAGACTTGGGAAACTTCTTGCCTGTACTTAAATTCCTGGTTGATACAAATTCTTCAAAGTAACTGCTTTGTTATTGACAATGCTAGCCCAGGAAGAGTATCAGCTACAGGAAAGCATGTTTATTTTCTTAAACCAGATCTTTAAGATGAGAAACACTGAAGAAACAGAATTCTGAAGCAACTTTACATATTTGGAAACTTCTTTATGCATCCTTAATGGGACTTAGGATGACAATTATAGAGGTGTTTCCACATGATGGCTTGTAAGTTCATCTTTAAAAAGGACGATAATAAGGGTATAAGATGAGGGGTCAGCAAACATTTTCTGTAAAGTAATTCTTTTAGGTTTTGCAGGACATATGGTGTTTGTTCAAACTACTCATCTCTGCTGCTATAGTGTGAAAGCAGCCACGGACAATACATAAATAAATGAGCATGGCTATGTTCCAATAAAACATTATCTACAAAAACAGGCAGCAGACCAGATACAGATACTCCTGATAAAGAGGAGAGAGAAATGGATCGGGGTGGTATTATCAGGGCCACCATATTGTACTACGTCAGAGAGTGCCACTCACGTTGCAGTCTATGAGAACTGAATATCCTCTGGAGTGCAGACATTCAACTTACTTAACATAGTTCATAGAGTCCTTCTGCTTTAGGCTATTATTAAAAATCTTAGTGATATTAAAAAAATATCATCAGTCTCTATATCAGGAGTTGGTAAACTATGGACCATGGGTCAAATTCAGCCCACTGCCTGTTTTTGTGAATGAAGTTTAACTGAAACACAGCCACACTCATTTACCTACCTCGGGTCTATGGCTGTACTGTGGTAAGGTCTGAATACTTGGGACAGAAACTGTACGGTCTACAAAGCTGAAAATATTTACTATCTGCTCTTTGGTAGAAAAAATATCTGAACTTCTGACTCTCCATTTATCAAGCACTAGTATTACTACTAAGAATTAAGGATGAGTTTTTCAGAGGGAGAAATGACATCTCACTGAAAGTAATTTTAAAAGTTTTGAAAATATGGTGGTAATAAAAAGAAACAATCTAAAGAGAATTATGATTTTTACTTTTCTAGTGCTGAGGTATATTTTCAAGCTAATCATATTTCACAAAGGTACAGAAACACTGTTTTTGTATTTGTTAGAATTTAGAAATGAAATTATTTATTTTTCAGTTAGTAAGTGCCATGAATATTCATAAAGGAATTTTAATCAGTGTTATAGGTCAATTTGGTTCCATATCCACCTCCTCACAGCTAGCTAAAATATTGGGCCACCTGCCAGAACCCTGACTAACCCTTTACCTTCACATTCTGACACATTTGTCATTTGATTTTTGTCAGATAGAAGCATAATTGAATAATTATTCCTTCACGTAGGTGAAATTAACAAACCGCTGATTGGACAAATGAACCCTCTTAAAAGACCATTTATAAATTCACAGCTTTGACATCTGTGTCCTTCTCGATTCACTGCCCAGAACCCATTTGTCACTACAACAGCTCACATGGTGAATAGATAAAGATGGAAAATGCCTCACAAACTTTTGGACACTAAAAGACAAGACTGAGATGCATAAAGAAACAATTTCCTAGTAAACATGAGCACCACTGCTTGCATAGAACAAGAGAGTAAAATGCTCAGAACAAAAGGAGATAAAAGTAAAAATAAACTTCTTTCACAATATATGGGAAAATTACGGAGAAAGATTTGAATGAGATTAAGTCAATGACAAAATGGTTGATATGCGCAAGGAAAAAAATGTACTACTAAGTCCCTACATTTGGGAGTTGAATAAGTTTAAAAAATTAACATCCAGTTTACATAATAAGGGTATCTTAAAAAACGTACTTACTTGGAAATTGAAAATATTTTCCCATCACTAATTTGTAACAGTGAATAGGACCATCAAAGCTTAGCTAGTCTAAAATGTAGCTGCAATGTGTACTGAAAAATTATGTACTATAAAAAAAAAGTAAAACTCGACACTGTTGCAGTATCACTGAAAGAAACCAAAATAGTACATGTGGAAAGAGCAGACCTGACGATCAGGAAGCAGACAGTGAGTCATGGATGTACTAAAGGAAACCTCTTAAGCACTATGAATCACTGCCAGTGGCTGATGGCACACTGAAATGAGCTATGGAAAAGTCAGGTGCTACACAAAAGGCAGGTGTTAGTACCATGATGCTTACATTCATTTCCCACTTTATAAGTTAAACACCTAACATTAACCTCACGTTGACCAGCTGTTTCCCTCAGGAGGGAAATTAACATTTATTAACTATGTCATGTCAAGCCATTTAGACTTTTGACTGATTCTATAAGGCAAGATTATAATCCTCATTTTACAGAAAAGGAAACTGAAGTTAAGAGAGATAAACTAACTTACCCAAATCATCTGTCTTAATCAGCTAACTAGTCAATTGCCAAAGCAGGGATTCAACTCCAGTCTCTAACTGCAAAGTCTATATGCTTCCTATTATGCTATACTTTATGCTTTTCGAATGAAGAAGGAGAATGAGAAATACCATTTTCCTAAGTTAAACGGATACTTTTCAGAAGAGAGAGGAAGAAGAGAAAAGAGTTGAGAAAAACTGGACATTAATAAAATTTCAGGGCAAAGTGAGGAAAATGAAAATGTTCAGCTTTGTTCTGAGTAAAGAAATGAGATGACAGACAAAAAGAACACTAAATAGGAAAGCAACTAAGCAGAAATTAGAGCCTAGTGACTGAACTGTGCAGCTCAGTTTTCCACAGAGGGAAGTTAACAAGGGACGCCTATTTGCAAATTTGGAATTTATAACAGAGGTAATTTCTTATTAATGTAGACCAGGCTTCCAATGTAAAATCTTTGAGAGGCACAGATATACCAGTCAATAAGTATATATCTGTGCTCTATTTTGCTGCCCCCTTCTGAATTGTGTATGAAATTCCCTGTAATGAGTGAGGGCCTGCTACCCTCTATAGAAGCTGAAAAATGACAAACTTGCTTTCCCTCCCTCCCTCCCTCGCAGGCCAGTCATGTGCACATAAATTGGGCCTCACTAATGATAAACAACTAAAGCTCCATCTTCCTTTCAGAGGCAGCAACGCCTACTATTGGTGAGATCAGTAATGCAAACTGTGTCAGAGAGTGCTCAGCATTAGAAGTGGCATCACTTCTACACAGGTACTATAAGGTAATTTTAAGCATTGTTCTTTTTTTTTTCTTCTTCTTCTTTTTAGATTTTATTTATTTATCTTTAGAGGGGAAGGGAAGGAGAGAGGGAGAGAACATCAATGTGCGGTTGCCTCTTGTATGTCCCCTGCCGGGAACTGGCCTGGCAACCCAACCCAGGCATGTGCCCTGACTGGGAATCGAACCGCGATCCTTTGGTTCGCAGGCCTGTGCTCAATCCACTGAGCTACACCAGCCAGGGCGCATTGTTCTTGACTGTATAACCTTACAGTCGGGTGTTCTAGTTCTCACACTAACTTTAAAGCTACCCTATCCTTTTAATAAATTCCTTCTCTGTTAAATAGCCAGGGTAGGGGGTTCCAGCTACCCTGATGGGAGGGGGATATGGGGGAATGGGTGAAGAAGTAAGGGGATTAAGAAGTACAAATAGGTAGTTACCAAACAGCCATGGGGATGTATAGGAACTGGAGTAGCCAATGAACTTACACGAATGACCCATAGACATGAACAATGGTGGGGGGATTGCCTGAGGGAGTTGGGGGTGCTGGGTGGAGGGGGGCAAAGGTGAAAAATCAGGACAACTGTAATAGCATAATCAGTAAAATACATTTTTTACAAAATGTCCAATTGTAAGAGTAATAAAAAATTTAAATACTTAAAATAAATTTAAGAAAAGACATGCAAGAAAATTACGAAACAATGCCAACAGAAATTAGAGAACTTTATAAAATGAAAAGAAAGATGAAGAACTCCCTTTACCTGATATCAATACTTATATAATGTTACAGCAATTGAGAAAGCATAGTACTGGTGAAAAGGCAGACTTACAGACTGAACAAACTGAATACAGATACAGACCCCGCACGTATATGGCCAATCGGTTGCCACCAAAAGGTGCTGAAAAAATATTTTCTTGTTTTACCCCTTCACTTCCCTTTTTAACCACCCATTTTTTTTTTAAATTAAAAAGAGACATGCACTGACGATAGTAACAACAAATGCAGAAATGGGCATACAATTACCACACAGGTTCAATATCTTTTTCAGAAAAGTGAGAAATCAAATCATGTCATAATGTATTTGATCTGAAGGAGAGGGAAATTTCATTTTACTTTTTTTTTTTAAGTCACTTTTATTAAGGTATAATTTACATGCAGTAAAACTCACTCTTTTTGCCCTTTTTGCTGTATAATTCTATGCGATGTGATAAATACATAGTCATGTCATTACCACAACACTCAACATTTAGGTAAAATGTATCACCACAAGCCTCATCATTCAATTTCAATCAATAGTAAAATTTTAATATTACCTTTGTAGTGCTAAATGTGCTTATCATTCTGTAACTTCATTCATCAGCTTTAAATGATACTCTTTAAATTCCTGCTGTTAATAAAGCAATTGAAATATATACACTTCCTCTCATTTGCCCTCTGCATTTCCTTTCCAATTTTTCTAACAGTATTTGACATTATTAGGGTATGAAACATTTGCATTCTATGTTGTCATCCTATGTTTCTGACGTAATTCTAGTTCTAAAAATACACCCTGGTTACAACCAGACATTTTCTTAGTTTTCCTCCTCTTTTCTTCATTGGTTGAATGTAAAATAGTGCAATTCCTAACATACAACTAGCATTAGTACATCTTAGCTGAAATTAGTATAAGCAGTCTTAGTAAGCCAAATTTAACTTTACAAAATTATTTCTATCAGTAGTATTAGTACTATATAAGTACCTTTAAAGTACTGTGGAATTTCTTGGTGATAACAAGAATAATCAAGTTATTGGATGACTGTGTTTTATAAAGGTTTAACTCCATGCCATTTTATGTATATAATGAGACATAAATTGAACCCGAATGTAAAAGGAAATTGTGGTCCCTTCACGCTTTTATGGTCTTCAATATTTTTCCCTCTCTCATAACTCAATTATTCTTTCTAAAATCTTTACACTGCTAATTGCTTAGTAAATCTTTCCTTCAGAAAAACAGAAAACTTTATTTTGCAATAGAAAAACAAACATCTGGATGATTGGTGATATTTATCAAGGCATACTCAAACACACAAAATAGACTAAACTACTTCATGCTACTCATTTCTGACTTCCTTTTCTCTTGATTCTGTTAACAAATAACACTCAACAGCACTGCTTAAGCTGTTAAATGCTGACCTCTCTTCAACATATGTCCAGGTTATTTTAGTGCTAACATTAGGTATATAAAAATATGAAAGAGCTGGACTTATGAGCCTCTACTTTAGCCCTCTGATGCTGGGAAACAGGTCTGCCACTAATTCAACTATAACCTCATTATTTGCAAGCTCTAAATTCTTAATGAATTTCATCAAGAATTCAATTTAAATGGATTAAGTTGCTGTCATTCCTTCAGTAAGATCAATAAATACCACCAAGGCAGGTATAGAAACAGTTTTTAGAATCTTCCCTAGAACAATTTCAAGACAAAAACTAGATTCAATGAAATATACTTTTAGTAGGGAAATAGTAAGGAGTAGTGAAAAAAAAAAGATCCAGCAGCCCTGGCTGGTGTGGGTCAGTGGATTGAGCACCAGCCTGTAAACCAAAGGGTTGCTGGTTCGATGCCCTGTCAGGGCATAGGCCTGCATTGCAGGCCAGGTCCCCATTAGGGGCGTGTGAAAGGCAACCACAGATGGATGCTTCTCTCCCTCTCTTTGTCCCTCTTTACCCCTCTCTCTATAAATAAATAAATAAAATCTTAAAAAAAAAAAAAAAAGATCCAGTGGATCTGATATTTTTTAAAAAAGGCCTGACCACTTAATATGTGTCATCCAGGCCACCCTTGTTTCCAAAATTTCAAAGGGCTGTTGTAAGGATGTAATAACATAAGTAAAGGTAGAGTATATTATTTGGCAGCTTGTTTAGACAATCAACAAATGGTAGTTAATACTAATTCTTTTTTTTAAAAAATATTTTATTTATTTATTTTTATTATTTATTTATTTATTTATCTTTAGAGGGGAAGGGAAGGAGAGAGGGAGAGAAACATCAATGTGCGGTTGCCTCTTGTATGTCCCCTGCCGGGAACTGGCCTGGCAACCCAGGCATGTGCCCTGACTGGGAATCGAACCGCGATCCTTTGGTTCGCAGGCCCGCGCTCAATCCACTGAGCTACACCAGCCCGGTCAGTTAATACTAATTCTTAATCATTAAATTGTAGTTCTCATTTTTTAAAAAAAAGCCACTGCATTTATAGAAAGAGCCAACAGTTGCAGGGTAAAATATATCAAAAAATTTTAGCCATGTTCATGTCAGAGATTAGGAACATATCTTTAAATGTTTGCAAAAAATATAGTAATAAAATGAGAGCACTTTGAAAAAGGCAATCCATTAAATGCTATTATAAAAAGAACCCTACTGTACAAAATTTTCTCTGTGTTTCATGTTTTGCCCTTATTGATTTCTATTATACCATAACTACCAAAGTAATTTCATAGACGATAGATTGGCAGAAGGCATAAGTATGGTCCAGTGCTTTATGTCACTAGTTCAAAATGTCTCCTTTTCATCCATTTTTATGTAACACTTTTACCAATTGTACTCTGACCATGGATACCATTTACTGATTCAGAAGCCTTGTGAAAGAAAGGGAAGGCACACAGAGAGGTGAATGAAGAGAGACAGATGCTATTCAATCCAGTTTTAATGATTCAATGCAATAAACATCTATGATGCTCTATCTATGTTGCTGGAGCAATGGAGCTTGTTGAAGAAACAGAGAAAAACATAGTCCCTGCCTTGAAAGAGAACATTTTGTTTGTATATAACTGTTCATATCAGAAGGCCTGTAAAAACACAACCTCACTGTGAATATGCAGAGTTAACATAATTAGAAGTTCAACGGGGATGAAAAAAGAAAGCTTCCAAATTTATCAGGATTCATTTAAAGATACTGATTGGGTACGTTGTGTTTTAACAACTCAGTAGAAACCAGTCACTATTTAAAGTTCTCACTAAATCACACAGAAATCAGGTTTACATATTTAGTGAAGTCATGAAAAATTTGCCACTAAAATGAATAATCTCCAACCTAGCATGAAATACTCTTTGGAAAAAAGAAAACAAAATGTCATAAGAATTAAAAATAAGAAATTTTGTTACATTTTAATTTAAATATCAAAGAGCTTCCAAATCTAGTCCTTACTGTTTTTATAAAAAAGTGTTCCTGAGAATACCATTAACTTTGAGTCCTGAATATCTTCTATAATGTTCTACTACCAACAGTATATGAAATGGATGTCTTAAAGCTTCATCTAATGAAAACATCTCTCATCTCTATTGGGAACTTTCTCAGTCATGCGTAGTTTATTTGAAACCCAAAGGTTCATTTGGTTCTTCCAGACTAAAATAGGTTATTAAAACCAAAATTTTATACTCACCCGATCCTCCTTTTGCCAAGTATTTGTTCTTTGCATAAAGAACAGAATCTAACATAGACTCAAAAAGCAGAAAATAGCCCTGCAGAAAAGAGAAAAAAAGGATTTTAGAAATGTGCAATATCCTCACATGTAGATCAATTTAAATATCTGGCTGCTCCTTTAACAAAAAACATATTTTTGTCTCTGCCATAAAATATTCTGCGAAGTTTGAAATTATTTTTTGCAATACGTTCTGCACGTGGTAATTATTAGAAAATCAGGCCAGGGCATAAAGTGAATCCAGAAAATTTATTACTGTCGAATGTACTGAACCTTCTTTACCTGTGCTTCCACTTTCTAGACTATTATTCCTTCCTCAACAAAAATTTCAGATGGAAATTTTTAACAAAACCTCTAACTCTCTGGAATATTGCAAAATTAATCTAGAGGAGTGTTTCTCCAGTAGATTTTGCCCCATAGGGGACTTCTGGCAATGTCTGGAGGCATTTTGACTGTATAACTCAGGGCCGGGGTGGAGGGATACTACTGCCACCTAGTAGGAAGAGCCAAAGATGCTGATAAACATCCTACAATGCACAGAATAGCCCCTACAACAAAGTTTCTGGTCCCAAGTGGTATAGGGCTAAAGTAGAGATATCCTGGTGAGGAACACCCATTCCCCCAATACTTCCTGCCCAGTGACTTTCTCTTTGGTTAAAGAAAGAAGAGAGGGGATCTTTAATGAAAGAGGTTTAAGAAAGACCAGATGCTACATCCTCATCTTAGAGATTCATAACACACACTAGCACATTAATAGTTTTGAAAAGTGTTATGGTAACAAGGGCTGAACATATTTTAACCAAGCATTACCCACCCTTTGACTAGAGACCTTTTTTCCCTATTCAGCATCTATCAACACCTTGCACAATAGTGTTGTTTGAAGTACAATTCATGAAACACTGCCCCAGTATACTCAATTTTGGAGAACAGTAATGCATCGCCCACCAAGAAAGGATAATCACAGCACAAATGGAAAGATAATTTGTCATTAACAGTGTCACAAACACAGTGCATTCTAACAGTATGCTACACAGTTTATTAAATAAATGACAAAGTAATCGTAAGTGAGAGATTAACACCAGTTTCATTCAGTCTTTCTCCTTCTAGGGGCCCATCCACCCCTAGAAAGGGAAACAAATTTGTTTTATGAACAAATAACTCTTTGATAGGGTAAGTACAATTATATTTAACCACAACAAACAAAAATAAAATTTTTAAAGGTTTTTCTAAAACAAGAAACACCTGCAAAACCAAAGGGATAATCTTCCCAAGAGATTAACAGCAAATTTAAATTACAGAAAATACAGCTCTCATGCTTGAATCACTTATGAAGGAAGCTAATTAAATTGCCACTAGCAACTCTACTTTGGCATTTACCCCCAACACACAAATTCACTGATAAGAAAATAACTGACTACAAAAGAAAGATTTTGCAACAAAGCTCTTAATGTGTTTACTAAAGATTTGGTGGAAAGTCTTTTTGTGGATAGAGTACTTTAGTGATAGGTCTAACTCTCAAGAGTTAATTCCCCATTAATACCATCTGTGTATTCAAAGAACAAGAGATTGCTGGGATTCAAATAAGAAATCTTTATCAGTCCGACATAACTTGATCTATGCACACAAATGCTAATAAATAAGCATTCATCTGTTGATTAAAGTGAATTATAATTTATGTCAAGGAATTATTAAAAGAGGAGGCATCTATTTACCCTATGGAAAACCATCACTTGGTAAAACATGTAAATAGGTTGAAGAAAAAAATGGTTCCTCCCTATTTCCAAGAGTGTTGACTGTTAAAACATTAGAATAAAACACATTCACATTTTGGTACAAATTAAGTATTTGTTATATTCCAGGTTTTTTTGGAAGGGGGTATAAACACTGTTACTGATTTGGCATTGTGTCAAAACTGTTTCTAGTATTATTACTCTTTCAAAGTAGTTAGCTAAATCTAAGTATTTTGCTCCCATATACTCAAATGTCATGTTACTTTCATGTACTACAAACAAAAAATGTCTTTGATCAATAGGTCAAAGTCCTTCCTTCTAGCAACACACTCCATTATTGCAATCAAGTCATAATGATCAAGTTACTCTTAGCCACTCATCAGAGGTTAAATTATACTGTTATTTTAAAGTGGTATTATGGTCAATACCAATACTATAGTAGTTGAGAGGGTGGACTCCTGGATTTAAATCCCAGATGAGTCCCCTTTTCCTTGTGACCTTTGGTAACTTAATTTCATGGTGCTTCATCTGTAAAATGACAATAACAATCATACTCCCTTCATACAGTTGTTGTGAGGATTAAGTAAGTTCATATACACAAAAGGTTTGGAACGATAAATCTTAGTTTAGCAGAAAAAATTAAGAGCTATTTATTTTTTTCATTTTTTAAAGATTTATTTACTTTTAGAGAGTGAGGAAAGGGGAGAAAGAGAGGGAAAGAAACATCAATGTGTGGTTGCCTCTTGTGCAACCCATACTGGGGGCCTGGCCCACAACCCAGGCATGTGCCCTTAATGGGAATCGAACCAGCGACTTTGGTTCACAGGCCCATGCTCAATCCATTGAGTTACACTAGCCAGGGCAAGAGCTATTTAAAAAGTATATTTGCAAAGGATAATCAGAATTTTAAAACTATGTTTAATAAATTAGAGAATAAAGACTTACCAGGCTGTCCAGAAACATGTAACATGTATTTAGTGAATATTCATATATTACAGCCGATGAATAAGACCTAAAATTCCTTTTTTTTTCCAGGAATCTATCAGGATACATTTTCTTGTGTCATTTCTTTTTTTCACATTAGCCAAGACTATGTGTATGCATGCACATACCAAAATATATATTTAAAAACATACATGTATCTACATACACATCTGCTCAAAATTTCTTTAAAATCAACAAAATTTAAAAACCCAATCAAAATAATTTGATCAAATTGGATAAATTAATGCCAATTCTACTTTAAGATTCTTCTTAAAAAAGATAATCACAGAGATTTGTTACCCCCAACCCCAAAAAAGTCAATTTTACTTAATACTCTGAACTTTGTTATTTATTCGTAAGATTTTCCCCTATGTCTGCTTTCATTTTAAATAATAAACCCCAATAAGCATTTTCCCACATACCCACATACTTAAATCATCATTAAGATGATTACCTTAGGTAAGATTAGAATCTTGATAAATAGGACAGTATTAGAAATACTTTCTAAGGTTCTAATTATTAAAACCTAATTTCACATTAGATAAATCAGTGCTAAAGAGGTTAAGTGTCTTATTTTATTTAAGTCATATTGCTGGAAAAGTAACACTGGACAATTTTTAGCAGCCCTTACAAAACAGTGGCCTTAACATTCAATTCCCATTGCTGCTAAATTCAATAGTGAGATAGAGTACAAACAAACGAAAGAAATCATCATCATCCCTGGCAGCAAAAATATCTTTTCCTAAATGCCATGTCTTTGCTTCTCATTTTTTAGAGTAAGCCTACATAAGTAGGTCAGAGAATTTCTGAAAGCATGTGATCAAATGCTTTTGCTGATACCTGTAAAGGATTAAGCACAGTGAGTGGCACAGTTTTAACACACACACACATTACATGACTCTCTAGTTTGGCAGAAGTCATTACAAGTCTTTCTTCTTTTGCCTTTTCCCATTTTTTAAATTTTTTCACACTTCACTGGTTTATAATTAAAATTAATATGCTCCTTTAGAAGGCTCTTTTGTCTCCTAAAATTGTAAAATAATAATAGCGGTGATAATTGTTAAAGTTCATTGTGTTAAGTGCCTTTATATGGGTTATCTTATTTAATTCTTCCCTAAAGCACATTAGTGTTATTTCCATTTAACTGATAAGAAAATAAGGCTTAGGAATGCTAACTTAAGGGGACTTAACTTAAAATAAGGGGACTTAAAAAAACAGCTCATAATCATGGAAACAGTTGAATGAGCCAAGATGTGAACCTTGATCTAACAACACAGGTCAAGTTCTGAATCATTATTTTATGTTGCTTCTTAAACTGATCTACTTGACTGAAAATAAGATTTGGTATTTGTACTATATTATACTACAGTTACAATTAAATACTCAAATGTTCTGAAATAAAAATTTCTCATAGCGCATATTAAACAAGATTAGAATTTACAATAGGTATATGATTCATAGTATTTCAGAGTGATAGCTTAGTTGGCAACTATTACCCACCATCTATAGTGAAAATTATCAGTTTAGAAAAATCAATTGTTGTACCAGAATATATGTAGAACCAATATACATTTTTGAGGTAAATTAATATGCCTAGTTAAAAAATACTGGCAGATGCAAAGATTTATATATGTACTGCTAATGGTTATTGTCCTTTCTCTCAACTTTCCACTTTGCTAAACTTCATTTTACTATAGGCTCCCTCCGTGATAGTATAGCCTTTAATTTCCTGGGAATTGTCCTTGGTTCTGAACCAAGTCATTCATTACTGATATCAGAAGGCTTTGCTCCAAATGCCCTGCTCATCTGCAGTGTAATTCAGACTGTAATTTCACAGGCTGCTGCTTCACCTGTAGGGGTGCCATCTGGAAGAGAATTACACCCAGTATTTTCTCCCATGATGCTCAGGGGCAATCTTCTTTCCAAACTGACATTTACTTTTCAAAATTAAAATTTGCATTTTTCACTTCAAAAACTAATTACTAAAAAAGGAACATGTTGATTAAATCTGGAACTAGAACATTAACATTATTCGTTGAAATAATAACCTGATTTGCCTGCTCATATCTTCTTGGGATAAATTAATGATAAATAAAACTTGTGATATTTTCAGAATAAGGTACTTCTATTGTCTATTTTCTTTTTCAGTTCAAATAACTGAGTTACCCATACACCCTTAGGTAGAATGAACTATTCAAAAGAGTGAGGGAAGGGCCCTTGCCAGGTAGCTCAGTTGGCTAGAGCATCAGTCATCCTGATATGCCAGGGTTGTAGGTTCAATCCCCAGTCAGAGCACACACAAGAAGCAACCAATGAATACGTAAATAAGTGGAATGACAAATCGATGTTTTTCTCTCTCTCTCCCCCTTCTTCTCTCTCTCCAAAAATCATAAATAAATAAATAAATAAAAGAGTGAGTCAAGGAAGAAGCACAGATAAAATGAACAGTTAATCTCTAGAAAGTCTAGTAACAAATAGTCATTAATCTAGACTTAAAGATAAAAATAAAAGTTTACTTCCAGCAAATAAACAAGCCTACAAAACCCAATCCCTAATACTCAGTATGTTTCTGAAGTATAATCAGTAACTGACAACAATTTTTCCAATATTACTCTAAATTCTGTAAGATTTACTGTAGATAGAATTTTATTCAATGTATCCAATGTTATTAGGATTACTAGTCATTTGTTACTGGAAAACAATATACTTTTAGTAAAAACATATAAATGTAAATTTGTTTACCAGTACTCTTTGAGGATGGACCCACTAACTGGAATCTTCACCATCTTCCATGCATAAACCCCACTCAATGAATTGAAAGTAAAGCCCAGTTTGGGTTATTTAAAGTAGGAAAAGATTATTAGCCTTTGTCACCACAGTAAATTCAATAAAAATGAAAAAACTTAAATAAAAAAATAGAAAAATTCTAAGGGCATTTGCCAAGTAAAGAGTCCCCGAATTCTATAATTCTCACCCTCACTCCTAATATTTCATAATTTGTCTGATCACTTTACTCAACATTTTTCTTACAATCTTGTTCAACATTTATGTTAATATTAATTGATTTCACATAGATTAGCAGGCAAACAATGGAATAAGCTCTTGGTAAACACATAACCCAACTGACAGGAACAGAACAGGAGCAACAATGAAAGTAACTCATTAGTTTCAAATGTTCAGGTAGCCACAGGAATCCAGCAGGTGTTATGCAGAACAAATGCAGAACATTTAGCTTCTAAATTAAAAGCAGATTGGTTGAGAAAGCTGTCACATTGCATATCCATGTGACAAAATGTAGTCATGATGCCACCTTTTAAGAAAAATTTTCCTTGATGCCCAAGATTAGGTCAGGCGGCCTTCATAATACCATCTAAGTTGGAAGCTGAGTTATTAACAATGCACAGAAATGAGATCTCTAAAGCAGGGTTTCTCAATCCTGGCACTACTGACATTTTGAGCCATACTATACTTTATCGTGGGGCTGTTCTGTCCGCTGTAAAATGCTTAGCAGCATCTCTAACTTTGCCTACTAGAGGCCAGGAGCACTGTCCTCCTGTCCCCACTCTCTCCTTCCCCCACTGTAACTTAAAATGTTTGCAGACACTTCCTACTGACCAAATCACCCCTGGGTGCAAAATTCAACACCCTCACTCCACTCAGAACCACTGCTCCAGAGATATCCACAATGTAATTCAATAAGCACTTTCTCCCATTACAGTGTTATTTGCTGTGGTGTTAAAATGTACAGAACTTAAGATTTTACAGGCTGCATCTGATCTCAGAAGATTTTATAGGATGTAAAGTAACCTCTATATATTTTACTGTTATATTTATAATAGCCTTAGACATTGAAATGCTGAATTGCAAAGTATTTCTAGTGATTTCCCCAGTCTATCACTTGACACTTTCATCTTAGAATGTGCTGATGCTAAGCACTTTCAAAGGAAGATTTATATGACTAGTTATATAATATGTAAGCAACACACATTTATTTCTGTTTATAAATGCCTAGAATAGTACATAGTTCTAATACACAATTAATTACAAAAATGATAAAGTAGACTAAAGGGCTAAAAATATTATCTGGGGTAAAAAAAACAATACTTTGGAATAATAAAGAGGTCAAACTTTATGAAGAATACACAACAATCCTAATGTGCATACACCTAAAAACCACATAAAAATACCTGAAGCAAAAACTAATAGAACTGAAAAGGAAAACAATTTCTGAACTATAGCTAGAAACTGCATTATTATTCTTTTAGTACTTAATAAAAAAGCAGACATAAAAAAATAAAGATTTAAAAGATTAAACAGTACTATCAATCAACAGTACTATTGACCCGACTGATAATTATATAATGCTTCACCCAAGGATAGCAGAATACATATTCATTCTAAATGAATGTGGAACATTCAACTAGACGCCATACACTGAGCCATAATATAAGTCTGAACGAATTTAATGCAATGATAATGTATATAGCATGGCCTCTGATATCAACCAAATCAAACTAGAAATCAGTAACAGAAAGATATCTAAAAAATTTCCAAACATTTGAAATTAAATAACATGCTTCTAAATGATTTATACATCAAAGCAGAAATAACTAGGGTAATATTCTGAATCAAATTTTAAAAATGTGGATGCAGCTACAGCAGTAATAAAGGGAAATTCATAGGTTTAAAAGTGGAGAAAGCAAGCTGTAAAAAAAATATGTAGAATATGTTTACCTACACTAAATACAAGGGAGGGGGTTGTAATCTATTTTTTTTATGCTTTATCCCGCCTAGAACAGCACCCGGCACATAGCAGCCATACAATATTTGTTAAATGAATGTGCCAAGGGGTGGGAAGATACATACATGTATATGTTTATAAGAGATTAAAATATTTCAGGAGGGATATACTAGAAACTGGTGACAGATTTTGTTGGTGGATTCAGGGTTATAAGTCCTAGGTGGTAGGGTAAAGACAAGGGAGGGATAAAATCTGTAACTTCTATGAATTATTACATAGTCAAAAAAAGGAATAAATTTTATATGTATATCACAAACATTTGTCAGAGCAGCTCCTTTTTCATTATTATTTCACTTAACCACTCTTCCATGCAAGAATGAGAATAATGGTAATACCTATCACTTATTAGGCACCTACTATGTGCTTGCTACTGTCCTCCATGACTACTTCCTTTTCCTCTTCTCATAACTTACAACATACAGTTCTCACTTTTCAGAGGCAGGAACAAAGCTCAGAACAAGAGCTAATTTTCTAACAAGAAAAACTTTTATTACTCTAAAAGTCTTTCCTCCACTAGATGGCACTCTCACTTAATCAACTAAAGATTGACAGTAAAACTGACCCTTTTCCCAAACTGCAGCAAACTGTCCGATCACCAAATCTATAAAAGAAAAAAAAAAGAAAAAAGAAAAAAAGTATATCATCTTAAGATCTTCCAAATGCACATGTGGTCCTTATTTGACTCACAGAATCAATTTCAAGAATGAGGGTAGACGATGAATATGTTTTTCTAAAACAATATTCCTAACCCCCACAGTGGTTGAAAAAAATCATTAATTATTACTGAACATTCTACTCCTAAAAACAGAATTAAATTGCCCTGGCTGGGTGGCAAAATTAGTTAGAGCATCATCCCAAACCAAAAGGCTGGGGGGACAACCCCGGGTCAGGGCGCACACCAAGGTTGTGGGTTTGATCCCTGGGTGGGGTGCGCATGGGAGGCAGCCCATCAGTGTCTCTCACCCCCTCTCGCTTTCCCTCCTCTCCCTTCCACCCACCCCCTCTCTCTAAAGTCAATAAAAACATATCTTCGGGTGAGGATAGAAAGGAAGTATATTTATGATTCATGAAATGAAAAGAAGCTTCAAGATAATAACAGAAAGCAGGTAAACAAAGTTTTAAAAGAACCAAAGAGAATTCCTAAAAGTAAATTTTAAAAAATTGAAATAAAACCTCAATGGATGAGTTTAACAAATTGTTAGAAATAACTTTAGAAAGAATTAGTAAATTGGTGGACTGAACTGAAAAAATTATCCAGGGTGCAGCCCAGAAAACTAAAACATTAAAAACTATAAAGGAGGTTAAAAGGCATGGAAGGTGAAGAAGTCTAATAAATACATAATGGCAATTATTGAGTGATTTATTAAATTAAATAAGATATAAAAACTCAAACCAAAAAGGGAGTTTGAGAAATTTAATACATTAAAAATTAAGAATGTCTATTCATCAAATCACACCAAAAAATAATGAAATGACAAACATAAATAATAAAGAATTAAGTATCTGTCAAGGCAAGTTAGGTTATATTGAGTCAACAACCCCCAAATTACCACTTCAAACAAACAAACAAAAGACTTATTTCTGGTATTACAGGTTGAGAAGAGGCATTGCTTATTACAGTTGCTCAGAGGGTCAGCCAAGCCATAGGGCCACATCTAACTTCCAAGAGAACAGAGTTAAATTCTATTATGTGCCCAGAAACAGGGAAGAGCAGAAGACATGAGAAGAGCCCTAATAACAGACTGGAAACTAGAATAAGAAATTCTATCAGAAAAATACGAGAAATAAGGTAATTTGCTAACACATATTTTGCTCTCACTAATCACTGGTACTTTCCATCAAGGGGAAAACTATTTCTGCCAAAAATATACTAATAAAAATAAGACTACAGAAATAGAAATAAAGACATTAAAACAATGCTAATCTTTGTTATCAAAAGAACATTTTTTACAGTTAATTTTATTTAACTTCCTATAATTTATTTGAATTTTAAATTTTGGCTAGTTTTATTTTTATTTTTATTTATTGCTTTTTTAAATACAAGAATGCGATGTTATGCGCCCTCTCGTATGCACCCTGGGACCAAACCTACATCTTGGGCATGTGACCTGACCAAGAATCAAACTCGTGACCTTTCAGTTTATGAGATGATGCTCCGAACAACTGAGTCACATGGCCAGGGTCATGTACAATTTTATATAGCTTAAAATTTTCAGAGTAATATATATAAAAGAGGAAAAACATAAGTTTTAAAAAATCTTTAAATTCAGGTCACAAGCATATTTTTGTCAAAGAGAGGAAATACAAAAATATACCTGTACAAATGAAAATCTGTGCTGTTAATTAATCTCCTATACTCTTCCTGACTCTAAGATTACTTCAGTTTATCTAACTTACTAAAGTACTTATATAATTATTATTATATAATTTAAGGCAAGAAAACAGATCAGGAAAGGTCAACTATTGGCTAACAGTTGGCTGAAATGCCTGGCTTCACTGCCAACCAAACTAAAAACAGCAAAAACATTTCAACATCCACTAGTTTAAAATGTGACCTATGGCAGCTTTATGGTTAGTTTGTGGACTGATGATAGACCAAATCAGAAGGCATGTTTTCTGAGTGATACAGGCCATAAAATCCTACTTACCAATAGTAAAGAGCATTAAATATGAACAAAGAACACCCCATCATTATGGTTATAGGCATGGGCATGCATACACATTGCACAAATACACCTGTGCAGGGAGGGGAAGATGGGATGGGGAAAGTTAATTCCTAACTTTTACTGACAAAGCCAAGAATATTTGAGTAAAGAAAATTTTAGGTCACTTCTGAAGCAAACCTAGATAGAAAAATTACAAGAGACTTTAGGCAACTTGAATTTATATCATCAGTGACTATGAAACATAAAGTTCACTTAATATGTAATTCTGCTGATGGTCCTGATGACAAAAAATAACATAGGTAAAAAAAGAATCCTCTCTGGCCATTGGTATCATATAATTCCAGGATCTTGTCTCTGTATTTCTAGGAGGTCAAGTGGAAAACAGCGATACCAAATGAGTCAATCTGGTTTAAATGAACAAGAATTAGAGATGCTGACTTTTTTATTAGGCCACCAGAAATAAAAAGCCATGAAGAACAACTCAATTGGTAGAGTGAAATGTGAAAAACAAGAACAGATACTCATAGGTATAAATATTAACATCTTGTAGAGATTAAGCTGTTTCTATTTAACTGATCACAATTTTATCAAATAGAAATTCCATTCAATAAAAATGAAAATGTAAAATTAAAGGAAAGCCTACATCTGCAAGTGATAGTTTATTAAATGATAATAACATAAATGATTGGGCTTTTAAAATTACATTCTTATCAAAGAACATCTTCCAAAAATAAAGGCAAAGTTCATGAACAACTGTACACAGAAAACATATCTATATTAAGCCATGGAACAGTTAGTGGGCCATAGTAGAAGAAAAGATGTATTTCTCTGCAATACATGGTGAGAACACTGCTATGCTGGATTACACATACATTAAACATCTATGTCCAGTTCTACAGTGTATATTCTTCACTTGTCCTTCCCTTGCTGAAAATACTTTTAAAAAGAGAAAAAAATGTATGATATAGCTTAGAATTGGGTTATTCTACATTTTTGTATCATTACTGCCATATGTAAAAAAAAAATCTTTCAAAGACAGAGGATTCTATTCAACATACGTTAATTGTAAAATGCTGGTATGTGAAACTGTGGCTTTATAATACTTATTTATCGTTTGCCCATTTTTTCAGCCAAAGTAGAAATGTCTGAAAACCATTGGATATATTTTATAAAGCATACCTGCTCCTTGTTTAATTATGTAATTTGAATTTTTCAGCTTTTCAGCTTAGAAATCCCAGTGAAAGTACCAAAGTTAGGAAGACACATACACGACTTAGGAGATATTATAAATGATACTGCTGTACTTCAAAGATGACTCAAAACTTTTTAGCACAAGCCTACTTAAAAGCTTAGATGCAAATTTCATTAGAGGAAAAAAGTCATCCAGAATTCGTTGCCTTAGAGTATCTGCCATAAATTACAGTATCTAATGTTCCACCTAATGCATTTAACACAATGGGCTAGGCTTAATTCTACTGATGTTTAAAAGGCAGACAGCAAGATAATGCAAACTCTTAAGTCATACCTTTGTAAAGAGCCTCAGCAACTGGAAGAAGAATAAAGTAGGAGGGTTCACAATACTGATATCAAACTATGCTACAAGGCTACTGTAATCAAAACAGTCTGGTACTGGCATAAAAACAGACACAAAGATCAATGGAACAGAGCAGAGAGCCCAGAAATAAACCCACATCTCTATGGTCAATTATATTTGACAAAGGGGCAGGAGCATACAATGGAGTAATGATAGCCTCTTCAATAAATGGTGTTGGGAGAACTGGATTTTATGTGCAAAAAAATGAAACTAGACCACCAACTTACACCATACACCAGAATAAACACAAAATAGTATAAACTATTTTAAATGGCTGCTGAGTAAATGTCTCAAATGTGCTTCCGCCAAAGTACCTTTCTGTAGTCCTAAAAGAGACATTGGATTTTTAATTATACATAACTAAATTCATACTTTCTCATTCAACTCATAATGGAAATCAGTGCTGACACAAATTCTTTGGTATGAAAAT
This sequence comes from Glossophaga mutica, assembly GCA_039655065.1. NCBI lineage: Eukaryota > Metazoa > Chordata > Mammalia > Chiroptera > Phyllostomidae > Glossophaga > Glossophaga mutica. Next base: position 32,229,961 of record CM077308.1, read on the forward strand.
AATGACATTATGATTAAGAATTGTTAAAAGCCAACCCTAGCATTAAAAAAACCAACACACTGAACCTACGCACCCCAATGTTCATAGCAGCACAATTTACAATAGCCAAGTGTTGGAAGCAACCTAGGTGCCCATCAGTAAACAAATGGATCAAGAAACTATGGTATATTTACACAATGGAATTCTATGAAGCAGAAAGAAAGAAAGAGCTCCTACCCTTCACAACAGCATGGATGGAACTAGAGAGCATCATGCTAAGCAAAGTAAGCCAGGCAGTGAAAGACAAATACCATATGATCTCACCTTTAACAGGAAGCTAATCAACAAAACAAACAAACAAGCATAATATGACCAAAGACATAGAAATTGAGAACAGGCTGACAGTCACCAGAGGGGGGAGGGGAGGGAATTTCTGGGGAAAAGGGGAAGGATTTAGAGCAACAAATATAAAAGACACATGGACAAAAACTGGGGGGGGGAGGGGAGGGTGGAAATGGAAGGGAGGTGGGAAGGGCTGGGGTGGTGGGCCAGGATGGAAGTAAAAGACAGAAAACTGTACAAGAACAACAATTAAAATAAAAAAATAAATTAAAAAAAAAAACTTTTTTACGTACAAATGAGTAGCAATGACGACTGTCACTGGCTCCAGACTGAAACTTGACACTACATTAAATCTGAACATTGCAAAAACTTCCTGAAATCCTGGCTATTTTGCTAGAATTATAACTATGTTTATTCAAAATTTATCATTATAAAGCAAATTGTTTTCAATTTTTTTATAAATTCATTTAATGAAAATATGTGTCAAATACACTTCAAAAAACAAAGCTTGAAAGTTTCCAAATGGTTAAAAAGTTGTCTATCTAGAAATACTATCCACTTTGTCTTTATCAAATTGGCTTATCAATAAGTCAAATCAGCTGTCAAATACCATTCATTTTACTTTACATACATTTAAAAATAAATATTCTGCTTTGACTTATGATTTCAAAAGTAAATTATAAAGTTACATAGTATACCTTAATTTTAGTATTTTAACAATACCAATAAATTCTACTTTATGTGATAAAAGACACTGATAACATGGCCTAAGAGATCAACAAGACAGGACATTCCATATGATAGCAATAAAAGCAACATCATGTTAATTTTTATTTATTCAATTTTTTAGAGAGAGGAGCAGGAAGGGAGAAAAAGAGGGAGAGAAACATCAATCAATCCGTTGCCTCTCGCCCTCCCCTAAATGGGGACCTGGCCAACAACCCAGGCATGTGTCCTGACTGGCGGTTAACCTGCAACCTTCAGGTTTACAGTTTGCAGTTTGCGGTTTGCAGGAGGGTGCCCAATGCACTGAGACACACCAGTCAGGGCAACATCGTGTTAATTTTGACAAAACAGTCCTAATAAATCCTTACTTTGGAAGCTTTTAAGCAAACATATTTAATTCTTTAAAATTTAGAAAATAGAAAAATAACACAGTAATTCCTTCTTATGACTTTAAAAGTAAAGAAAGTTAATTTATCTTCTTTTTTAAAAGATTAGAATGAGCAATAAATAAGTGCTACTTCAGAATCCAGTACTATAGAAAAACTGTATCTGTTTTTAAAATAATGCTGCCATTCTGCCATTTATTAAATACAATTAAGTGCAGAAAAACTGCTATCGTATTTTTTTTTCTTAAACCAATAAAAGTAGCTTTTTTTTAAACAAATACTTACCATCCACTCGGATATAATAACATCCACTTTCTCTACAGGAAGATGAACTTCTTCAATCTTTCCTTTAATTAGTATGATAGTATCTTCAAGTTTATTTAGTCTGAAAATTATCACGATGAATTTAATTAGTATGTTAAACAGATTCTGAAAACTAGTCAAATTACATAATTTCTTGACAACTGTTCAAATTATTTTGTGGAACTTAAAGTATATTCAAAGTTTATTTATTTCCTGGGCACATAATTACCTTTTGGTCACTTCATAAATGTCTAAATTTTTTGCCCATTCTAAAAATCAGGTCAGTTATAACATTATTGATATTTAAGAATTATTTACACGGTCTGGATAAAACCCTTGTCAGATTTATGTATAGTGAATATTGTCTACCATACTGTGTCTTTTTCATTTTTTTAATGTTATGTTTTGAAGAACTAAAGTTCTAAATTTTGATAAAGACCAATTAACACTTTTTTGTGCGTGTGTTCATGCTTTTGGTGACATTTTTAAGAAATGCTTTCCTATATCGAATATTTTCACCTATGTTTTCCTCTTTTTTTTTTTTTTTTTTTTTTAGTTTCCACGTGGAGTTAATTTTTCCAATAGAGTATCATGTTCATTTTTTTCCTTACCAATGCCTACTGATACGGTGTTGAAAAATTTGTTTGGAAAACTTTTCACAAATTATAGTTTCAACTTTGTTGAAAAATTATCATTAACTCATAGAAGTACTTTGATATCTTTGTCAAAAATCAACTGATCATTTTTGCATGGTTTTATTTCTGGACTTTCATTTTTGCCTCAACATTTAGATGTATATCCTACTAATATAACACTTTCTTGATTGCTATAACTTTAAATTAAGTCACAAAGTCTGATAGTATAAATCCTTCAACTTTATTCTTTTAAAAAATTCTTGGGTGGAGGGATTGAGCAAAAAGGAAAAAGGACTCATGGACATGGACAACAGTGTGGTAATTGCTGAGGAGAGGAGGTTTAAGGGGACTAAATGGTAACGGGAAAAAATAAAGATTAAATTTAAGAAATTAAAAATTAAAAGATTTTTAAAAATAAAAAATTTTTAACTATTCTAGGTCATTTGTTTCCATATGAATTTTAAGGTTCACTCTCACTAAGTCTCTGCATAGTTCATGTCTTGGATATATTTTGTTAAATTTACCCATTTGATAACTTTGGTTGTACTGAAAATGCTGATTTCTAAAGGTTTCCATTTCTAGTTGTTTGTACCTACTAATAGAAATACAACTGATTTTCATATTTTGACCTTGAATCCCGTAGTACACTGATACCTCCTAACATGATTAAAATTTTATCTATTTCTCCTGCAATTTGTCAGTTTTTGCTTCATGCAGTTTGAAAATTTTATTAATATAGGTGTAGTAATATTATATATTCTTGATTATTTGATCTTTAATCATTACAAAATGCCCTACTTTATTCCTGGTAAGTCCTACGATGTTTCCTTTGTTTGATATTTATACAGCCGCTCCAACTCTTTCAATGATTGGTACTTACATAACATCTTTCTCTATTCTTTTACTTTTAACCTATGTTATTTTATATTTAAACTGGATTTTTTAAAGGCATAATATAGTTATGTCTTACTTTTTCTACAGTCTGATAATCTTTTTTTTAATGGGTCTTTAGACCAAGGACTGGAAAATTAAGGCCCGGCAGCCAGTGGCCCAGCTTTGTACAGCCCACAGGTTAAGAAAGAAGAATAAAAAGAAGTATCAACAGCAGAAGTAACAGAGATTACACATGTCCCACAAAGCTTCAAACACTTACAGTATTACTATTACTATTTACTGGCCATTTACAGAATGGTTTTGCCAACCTTCGCTTTAGAACACTGTAGAAGCATAGCTAAGGCAAGGAAAACAGTGAGAAGGTCTAATACAGAATTAAATGGGGTCACACAGAAAGAACAAAAATAAAAAGGACAGAAAAAAGAGATTGGAGATAAAGAACGAGAATTTTTTATAACTGATAAAAAGCATTAAGACACAGACAAAAGAAATCCAATAAATCTCCAGAAGACCAAATTTTTTTAAAAATTCAGGCATTACTGTAAAACTGCAGAAAATCAAAAACAAAGAGAACATCTACAAAGGTAGATGATCTTCAATGAAATAACAATTATTCCAGCAGGCATACAGGCAAACAAAAGAACAGGAACAGAAGCATAGCTATGGAGAACATTTAAAGGGTTATCAGCTGGGAAGGGGAAGGGGTACAATAGGGGAAAAGGTGCAGGGATTAAGAAGCACAATTGGTAGGTACAAAATAGACATGGGGATGTCAAGAATAGTATAGGAAAATGGAGAAGCCAAAGAATTTATATGCATGACACTTGGATACGAACTAAGTGGAGGAGATTGTCGGAGGGAAGGTGGGTACTGGGTGGAAGGGGGAAAGGGGGGAAGAACTGGGACAACTATAACAGCATAATCAATAAAATATATTTTAAAAAAGAATTGGAGATAAAGAAACAAACTATTCTTGTTTAGAAATGATGTTTATGAATACAGATGGCAAATAAAACTATAAATAAGTTATTACAATAAAAGTATGAAGGTGCTGAATACAAAATCAATATATAAAATCAACTGTCTTCTATAAAGAACATGAAACAGTTTGACATTGAAAAATTAAAATATATCAAAGTGCAGCATTAATATTTCTATCTTCCTCATAGACAATGCAAGGACATCAAGTCACTCTTAATGGGAAATTCACCCAGGGAATGAATGTCCCCCAGTAAAAGCTGTGCATAAATCATGGGTCTGCTATTTTAACTATTTTTTTCCCCAGTTTACCTTCTGACTTTGGTCAGTATTTCATTTTCTGTAATAATTTCTGCAGTGAATAAGCCTGTGAAAACCCTAATGACTACTAGGATTTGAACCATCCTCTACAAATCTCATTAATAATCCCTTAGAAGAAACTTCATCTAATTCCTCTATTTCATACCATTTTTTTCAAAAGCCATCTAAACTACTCCCTGTTAATGAGCTGTTTTTTATTTCCTCCCTGTCTAGACTGATACCCTCTTCTCTTACTGATACCCTCTTTCTTTTATATGTCAAAAACATCATGCAGTGCCTGCCATTTTTGGTAATTGAATAAGAGTAAGATACTGCCTCCTAATTATTCTCTCTGTTACACAAAGTGTTCAAGAATAAAATGAATGGATCTAAAAACTATGGTACATTTACACAATGGAATACTATGCAGCAGAAAAAAAGAAGGAGCTCCTACCCATTGCAACAGCATGGATGGAACTGGAGAGCATTATGCTAAGTGAAATAAGCCAGGCGGTGAGGGACAAATACCATATCATCTCACCCATAAGTGGAACCTAATCAAGAACAAACAAACAAGCAAAATATAACCAGAGACATTGAAATTAAGAACATCTGACAGTAACCAGAGGGGAGGTGAAAGGGGATAATGGGGTGGGGGGAAGGGAGGAAGGGTTTTCAGGAACAGCTATAAAGGACACATGAATAAAATCAACAGGGGTTGGAGTTGAGGGAGGGAGGTGGGGATGGCTGGGGTGGGTGGGGGAGTGGTAAGGGGAAAATGCAGACAACTGTACTTGAACAACAATAAAAAAAAAAAAAGAATGAGGAAGGAATCCCTAATTTCCTCAACTATCATCATCTTTAACAACAGCATTAAATTACATGGTTATAAAATCAGTCTAAGGTCACCTGCACTCACAGCAGGTATGCTGCTTCAGAGGATTATTCTACTTACGGGGTGGGGAGAAGGAAGGACAATTACCTTTCTTGGGCTAGGTATACTGCAGCCCAGCTTTTACTCACTGTAGCAGTTTAGTTTTTAGACCATCTGCAAGCATCTAACCACAGCCACTTAGCAATCTATCACCAACCCAAGTAATCCTTTCTACTCGGTTGTGTGTAAAATAAGTGATGTATCCTCCTGATTGTTTACCAATGCCTATAATGATTCAGCAGGCTTTTCTGGTTTCTTCCCATAAAAAGTCCTGTCTCTTTCACAAAATACTCTCAGCACGCAGGAGTCCTCTGCCCTTGTCCTCCATCGATCTGTATTGTCTTTGGTGTAACCCCACAGCCTTAAGTTCATTGCATTCTCGGTGAATACTTTATCTTCCCAGGCAGCCTTATCAGCCTTCCAGCGAAAGGAAAAAACTGTTCTTAAGTCTTTTCTCTTACCATCCTCTCCTCTCTGAAAGGACTGACATTTAGAAACAAGTAACGGCCAGAGAGTGGAATTTTTCATTGTCTTTCTCTCTACCCACTACTCCCTTTAAACCAGCAGCCAACTTTTCTGAGTTTAAGTTTTGCCATTTAATAACAAAAATGTGTAAGCATCTAACCAAAAATTAGATCCTCTTCATATTCTTTACTGTGTTTTCCATTACCATTTATCCCCTTATACCACCCTTCCCCCACAATCACACCATTGTCCACATCCATGAGTCCTTTATACTTTTTGCGCAATCCCTCCATCCCCTACCCGCCCCACCCCAAGATGTCAGCTTGCTCTCATCTATGAGCCTGTATTTTGCCTGTTAGTCCAGTTTGTTCATTAGATTCCACATATGAGTGTAATCAGACAGTATTAGTCTTTCTCTGACTGGCTTATTTCACTTAGCATAATGTTCTCCAGGTCCACCCATGCTGTCAAATAATTTACAGCTGAGTAGAATTCCATTGTGCAAATGTGCCATGGTGTTTTACCACGCATGTGCTGATGGACACTTGGGCTGTTTTCATTATCTTGGCGATTGTAAATAACACTGCAGTGAACAAGGGGTGTTTATGTTCTTTCAAATTAGTGTTTTGGGATTCTTTTGATAAATTCCCAGAAATGGAATCGCTGGGTCATAATGCAGTTCCATTTTTAATTTCTTGAGGTGTCTCCATACTGCTTTCCACAGTGGCTGCCGCAATCTGCATTCCTACCAACAGTGCAAAAGGGTTCCCCTTTCTCCCCATCCTCATCAGCACTTGTTTGTTGATTTACTCATGATATCCATTCTGACAGGTGTGAGGTGGTATCTCATTGTGGTTTTAATGTGCATTTCTCTGATGATTAGTAACATTGAGCATCTTTTCGTATGTCTATTGGCCATCTGTGTGTCTTCTTTGGAGAAGTGTCTATTCGGATCCTTTGCCCAGTTTTAATTGGATTATATGGTTTTTTGGTGTTGAGTTTTATAAGTTCTTTATAAATTTTGGATATTACCTCCTTATCACATGTATCAGGAATATGTTCTCCCATTCAGTGGGTTGTCCTCCTCATATGTTTTTGTCCCTTCCTTTTTTTGGCCAAAATGTGCCTTAGCCTTTGTGATTCACGGATCTGTATAGGAGTCCTCCAAATAGCACCATTCTGAGCTAACATACTTTCAAATCAGACTCCACACAAACCTGATTACCCAGAATTACCCACTATTGAGCTTCTTTAGTAATTTCAAAGACACAGGCAATTAAGAAAGTTAGAAGACCTACAGAGGATCCAGAGGCACATGAAAAGATGCTCAGTATCGCTAGCTATCAGAGAGATGCAAATTAAAACCACAATGAGATACTACTTCACACCAGTCAGAATGGCAATCATAAACAAAGCAACAAACAACTAGTGTTGGAGAGGTTGTGGAGAAAAGGGGACCCTAGTGCACTGTTGGTAGGATTGCAGACTGGTACAACCACTGTGGAAAGCAGTATGGAATTTTCTAAGAAAACTAAAAATGGATCTGCCTTTTGACCCAGCAATTTCACTGCTAGGACTATATCCTAAGAACCCTGAAACACCAATCCAAAAGAACCTATGCACCCCTATGTTCATAGCAGCACAATTTACAATAGCCAAGTGTTGGAAGCAACCTAGGTGCCCATCAGTAAACAAATGGATCAAAAAACTATGGTCCATTTACACAATGGAATTCTATGAAGCAGAAAGAAAGAAGGAGCTCATACCCTTCGCAACAGCATGGATGGAACCGGAGAGCATTATGCTAAGCTAAATAAGCCAGGCAATGAAGGACAAATACCATATGATCTCACCTTTAACAGGAACCTAATCAACAAAACAAAGAAACAAACAAGCAAAATATAACCAGAGACACTGAAATTGAGAACAGGCTGACAGTCATCAGAGGGGAGGGGGAGGGAATTTCAGGGGAAAAGGGGAAAGGTTTAGAGCAACAAGTATAAAGGACACATGGACAAAAACTAGGGGGGCAGAAATGGGAGGGAGGAGGGGAGGGCTGGGGCGGTGGGCTGGGATGGGAGTAGAAGACAGAGAACTGTACAAGAACAACAATTAAAATAAATAAAGGAAAAGAAAAAGAAAAAGAAAGAAGTAGAGATCAATCTGGTACATACAGAGGGACTCCTTACCATGTGAGTTAATAACCCATGCACCTTACTTAGAGATCTTATCTACTCCAGATCAGAGAGTGTATGTCTGATATAGGGAAGGGAAGACCAAAGCAGTGGCCTTTAATGTCCCAGACATCTCCCGATTTATCTGCCCATATTTACCCATATTTTAAAAATTATTTGTAAAGCCTGACACTGGGTACAATCTGTGTTTCGAGTGAGACAGATTTGACAGTCTGGTCCTTTGTATCCACTCACCCACATATTTATCCATTCTCTTTTATTCCTTCCTATTTCCCTAACCAACTAGGGTCATTTTCCTTCTTCCCGAACTAATTTTTTAGCATTTCCTTTATTGTTCATTTATAGCTGTAGCCAAATGAAATAGTGTTTGTTAGTTCTAAAATATATTTTGACTTCATTCTTGGAGATATTTGTCTTTGCATATGGAATTTTTGATTGGCAGTGATATTGCTGTAGTATAGGAGTCACTAAACATTAGCCATGGACCAGCCACCTGATTTTGTAAATAAAAGTTGGGACATAGCGATGCCCTTTTGTTTACATGTTGGCTATTGCTGTTTTCATACAACAATAGTGATTGAATAGTTGTAACAGAAACTACCTTATTTTGCCTTGTATAATGCACATTTTTTGCCCAAATTTTTTAGGGAAAAATAAGGATATGCATTATACACAGGCAGTACCTGAAATGCCTTGTGCCTGGTTCTTGTGTTCTGTAATTATTTGATACATATTTCTTATACAATAATATGTTCAAAACTAAATGCTAAAATTCCTTTATAATACAAAAAACAAGTATCTACCTATAAATGAATAAATAATTGAATTAAAAATTAAAACAGAAGTATTTTTCCTGAAAGTCTGGGTGAAAAATGTGAGTGCACATTATACACAAGTGCATTATACATGGCGAAATGTGGTAGTTTTTTTTTTAGACTCAACTGTTCATAGTGGTGAATTTGTTGCTATTTTAATGTTCATCATTTTGATCTTCTTCTTTTTCTTATATAATTCCCTTTAGCATTTCATAACATAATGGCTTGGTGATGGTGAACTCCTTTAGCTTTACCTAGTCTGGGAAGCACTTTATCTGCCCTTCAACTCTAAGCGATAGCTTTGCTGGATAATCTAGGTTGTAGGTCCTTCTTTTTCATCACTCTGAATACTTCTTGCCAGCCCCTTCTAGCCTGCAAAGTTTCTTTTGAGAAATCAGCTGATAGTCTTATGGGAGTCTTAGTCCACTGTAGGTAATCGCCTGCTTTTCTCTAGCTGCTTTTAAGATTCTCTTTTTATTTTAACCTTTAGCATTTTAATTACTTGTCTTGGTGTGTTCCTCTTTGGGTCCAACCTGTTTGGGACTCTCTGTGTTTCCTGGACTTGGATGTCTATCTCCTTTACCAAATTAGGGGAATTTTCTTTCATTATTTTTCCAAGTAAGATTTCAATTTCTTGCTATTCCTTTTCTATTTCTGGCGCCCCTATGATTTGAATGTTGGTTTGTTTAAAGTTGTCCCAGAGGTTCCTAGGCCTATCCTAATTTTTTTGAATTATTTTTTCTTCATGCTGTTCTGATTGAATGCTTTTTCCTTCCTTGCGTTCCAAATCATTGATTTGATTCTCAGCTTCATCTTCTTCACTGCTGGTTCTCTATATATTTTTCTTTATTTCACTTAGTGTAACCTTCATTTCTAACCTTATGTTTTTGCCATACTTAATGAGTTCTTTGAGTGTCCTGATCACCAGTGTTTTGAACTCTGCATCTGATAGGTTGGTTATCTCCATTTTGTTTAGTTCTTTTTCTGGGGTTTTGTTCTGTTCTTTCATTTGGGCCATATTTCTTTGCCTGCTCATTTTGGCAGCTTCCCTGTCTGTTTCTGTGTATTAGTAGAGCTACTTTGACTCCATATCTTAGAAAAGGCACTTGTAAATTGTGTAGGGCAGAACCTTAGGTAATTGCCAGGGTGGGGCAACCTGATTCCCTGCTTTGTGGCTCTGTACGGGTTGGGGGCGGCGCTTGGGGAGTGGACAATGACACTGCCTGGCTTCTGGAGGTTTGCCCAGCACTCGCCCCTTTTCCAGTCACTTCACCTACTTCCCATATGCTACTGGTGCCCTTCCAGCTGTTGCCTGGCTGGTAAATCCCAGAGTAGGGGGGTTTGCATATGGTCTAAGTTCATGCAGGCCCTTTAAATGGACTCTCCTGAAAATCCAGCAGTTTCTTCCTCCATCCCCACCTCCACTGGTTTTTACAGCCAGGGGTTATAGGGATTTGTATTCCCGGTGCTGGAACCCTGGGCTGTATGGTCTGGCCTGGGATTGCTTGCTCCCAAGGTATGCCTCCTGATTTTTATCCACTACATGTGAGTGTGGGACCACCCATTCTGCCGTCACTGCCTCTGGGAGCCACACCATCTCCACACCTCTCAGCCAGTCTCAGTGACTCTGCCCCTGCTACCCCTCTGGATGAATGTGGTCCTTTAAATCCTTGGTTGTTGGACTTCCACACAGCTCGATTTTCTGACTGTTCTGGTTGTTACTTGTTTTGAGATATAGGTGTAATTCTCTCTGTGGCTGCACGAGGAGGCGAAGTGTGTCTACCTACACCTCCATCTTGACCAGAAGTCCATTTCCAATTCTTGTCCCTTTCTTTTTATTGCCTTGCTGTGCCTTCTAGAATTTTCTTAACAGTGTTGATTAAGAGAGGTGATAGCAAGAATCCCTGTCCTGCTTCTGAACTTGAAGTGAATGCTTTCAATGTTTCCTCAAGATGTAGGCTGTAGGTTTTATTTTTGTAGATATATTATGTCAGGTTGTAATCTGTTTAAATTATCTAGTCATCCCACTCTCATTTATTGTAATGCCCATTCTTTCCTCTACGCTTTGCATCGTCATCTTTGTGGAGAACAGAACATCCGTGTATGAGGCCAGATTAACCTTTATACCAAAACTCTACTGAAGCAGTAGAACAGAAAATTCCTGGCCACTCACATGGGAACATATATGCAAAAATCATAGTCAAAATATCAGAAAACTAATTGAGCAATATACTGGAAGGTAAGGTTTATCCCAGGAATACAAGGTGGGGATAACTTTTTGGCTCTCCTTTTAACACATAGATACATTGAATGGATACAAAGTTTTATCAAACTTCTCTGAATCTATTGAGATGATCTCAATTGATTTTTCTCCTTGATTTTCACATATTTAACCAACCCTGTATTCCTGGGATAAACCTTACCTTCCAATATATTGCTCAATTAGTTTTCTGATATTTGACTATGATTTTTGCATATATGTTCCCATGTGAGTGGCCAGGAATTTTCTGTTCTACTGGCTCAGTAGAATGTTGGTATAAAGGTTAACCTGGACTCATACACAGATGCTCTGTTCTTCACAAAGATGAAATGCAAAGTATAGAGGAAAGAATGGGCATTACAATAAATGAGACTGGGATGGCTAGATAATTTAAACAGATTACATACACACAAACAAAAAAGAATAAAACCAGACCACTACTTCCTACCACAGACAAATAACAATGACCAGTAGATTATAGACCTAAATGTAAAACTATAAAGCATTTACAAGAAAATACAGATATCTCCATAAGGTTTCTTACTCAACTTACAAACAGCAGCAACCATAAACAAGAATGCTGCTACATGAAAATTGAGAATGTCAATACATCAAAGAACACTACAAAGACAGTGAAAAGGCAAGCAGGAATGAAAGAAGACTTTCATATTACATAAAACCTACAAACAACTAAAATCTAAAAAATATAAAGATTTTTATATTTAAATCTACAAATAAATGAGAACCAACTGAATAGAAACCTGAGCAAAAGATGTAAACAGATATTTCACAGAAAAAAGAAATACGAATGGCCAATAATTATATGACAAGATGCTCAGCTTCATTAACAATCACAAAAATCCACATTTAAATTGCAATGAGATACTGCTATACAACTGAAAATTTAAAAAAACAAAAAAACAAAAACCACAATACCCACCAGAACAGTGACATACTATTGATGGAAGCATAAACTGGTATAATCACTTTGGAAAATAGTCTGGCAAACTGAACTAATAAGCAAAGTAGAGACAGACTCATAGCTAGAGAGCAGAATGACAGTTATAGGAGGGGAGAAGTTAGGAGGTGGAGGGATTGAACAAATGGAAAAAGGACTCATGGACATGGACAACAGTGTGGTGATCATGGGGGAGGGTATAAGAGAGGTATAACAGTAATGGGAAAAATACAATAAAAAATAAATAAATTCAAATGCCCCCCCCCCAAAAGAAAATATTCTGGCACTATTTAGGAAATTTGACAGTATGTATACCATAAGGCCTGCATATATCCCAATATACCACATATACCTGTGTGTGTATGTATGCACAGGGCATACATACAAAAGATTATTAACAAAGTTAGGAATAATAGCCTTAATCTGGAGAACACAAAATGTCCATCAAAAACAGAAAATTGCAACACATTCATCAATGGCCTTGTATAGAACAATAAATGTGAATAAACTATAGCTATACACAACATGAACATGAAAAATAATGTTGAGCAAAATAAGCTAGACAAAAGGGATGCATAATATATAATCTTATTTATTAAAAGGTCAAAACTGAGTAAACTAAATGATCTTAAATGGATGCCCATCTAAGGGGTTAAAATATAAAGCAAAGGAAGTGGCACCATGAAAATAAGGATGCTAGTTAATTGGGCAGGGAGAGCATCTCACTGAGAAAGGGGACATGGAGGTGAGCGGGACTCTGAAGTACCAGAAATGCTCTATTCCTTGTTAGTTGTGCATATTGTAATATAATGTTTCATGTGCTTTGTAATAAGTATATAATTATTTTCACACAAAAGTTAGGATGCTTATATCATATTTGAGTTTTTTCAAGGAGATATTTAATGCAATTCTTTCTGATGAAATTGGTGTAACTGCTTACCACTGATTGAAATATTTATAAAGGCTTTATAACGTAAAGGCTTTAACGGTTACAAAAACCTCAAAGAAAATAAAAAGCAAGCTTTTTAAAAAAGTAAAACATTCCCATTACCTAGAATTATCTTCGGAATGCTTATGCTGAAACAAGATGTGTTCTGTAAGAGGCCATCTGCTCTGGCTGTTTATTGTCTGCTACAAGTCATAATCCTATTTGCATCAGTAATTACTTTACTGGTTCAAATATAAATATAGCAGAAAAACTTAAGATTTCAAAGAATACACAGAAAAAAATGACAAAGGCCATAATTCCCAGTAATTCTGTATTAAAACAGCTCAATGCAGATGTCATTCACATAGATAACCTATTTCATGAAACTGTTCACCTTAATCTCTACCTGATACCTCAGTCATGAAAAAACTATAGATTTTACTTACTGTTCTCAAGTGGCTACTCACTAAAACTTACTTCAGCATAAGAGCATTCTAAGTGAATTCTATCTCTGGAAACACCTGCTCAAAAACTACCACAGCTTTAATCTACAGAAGCATGAGATTGCAATAAAAAAGGTATTTTAAGTAAACCTCTTAACTAATCCAACAGGCAGTGAAATTATCAAACTAACACTTTCCTATCTCATACCAAAATCATAGTTAATTCATAGTTCTTCTTTATCCTCTATGTTCTTAACACAAAAATGTCTCTCCCCATCACCCCCTGCGCTTCTCTCTCTCTCTCTTTCTCCCTCTCTCCCTCTCTCTCTCTCTCTCTCTCTCTCTCTCTCTCTCTCTCTCTCTCTCTCTCTCTCTCTTCTTTTATTTAAAAGAGAAGAGAACTTGGAAGGGACACCAGTTTGGCTGCACTAGAAAGAATGAATGACAGAAAGCTGTGGGAGGCAAAGACAAAGAACAAATAACTGAGCCAGTTACATGCAGATACATTAATTTATGTGAGGAATGTTAAGGATGTGAATTAAAGCATTCACATAGTTACTGGGTAATGATGCTATTCTACAAACCCAAAGCTCTGGACCAAGATAAACCAGGATGACAGCATATTTAAAGTAAACAGAGATTCCTGACAAGCACCTGGTGTCTGACATGGATTTGCACCATAGCTGGCCACAAAGCAGGTATGTGCTACCTATGCAACCAGCCCTTTGAGAACTATGATCTCTAAGACTCGAGCCAACTTCCTTGGGTAGAGTTATCCCACACGTATCTCTGAAGTTCACAGGTGGAGAGAAAAGTACATCTGCTGTGACTCTTGCAGAGAAAGAGGGCTTACTTGGGAGTCTGTACATGACTTCTTTACCAATGTGTGTCTTTTTCTTGCTGCTCCTGGACTGTATCCTTTGCTATAATAAACATGAACTCTGAATACAACTTTTACTGAGTCGTATGAGTTCTTCTAGTGAACACTGAACTAGTTAGGTAGTGAGGGGAACCCTCAGACAGGGCCAGTGAGTAAAAGTAAGTTAAGGAGTTGGCAGGGTGGGAGAAGAAAGGAATTTAGTTTCCTTGTAAGGTGTCTTCATCACATTCATTAGAATTCTATGCCTTCTGAGTAGCAAAATATTTTTTTTACCATTTTAGCTTCAACGGTGGTTCAAAATTCGCTGCAGCTTTAGCTCACTATTCCATGTAACTTCTATTAAATTTAGAAAAAAATATAAAGGAACACCTCTTACTTCAAGAATAGATCCTGATGTATTTTGTTCCAAATCTTGTGTATGTGTATGTAAATATATAAACACATATATGTGTGTTTTTATATATTATCACTACCTTTTAAATCATTATGTTGTTACTTTATTCTTCTCAAAAAATTTCACTCACCATCTAGCACACGTATCAATTTGCTAGGTGTTAGGGATGAAAAAAAAATTAAGAAAATAAAGCTCCTGTCCTAGAAACTAGAGAAAGACACTTGCATGAACATAACACCAAAATCTTCTCTAGGCTTTTCTAAGTGTTTCATTTCTAACAGTATTCTAGACACAGGCTTCATAAAAGATTGCATCTTCAATATGACAGTGAGATTGAAAATCCTGCACAGTGGCTATATGATGGATCAACCTACTCATGAAAACTCTGCAATAACATTCAAAAGTCTGAATAATGAGCTGCCCCATGACTGAGTCAGTGAGAAACAAAAGGCAACCAGGGTAGTAATAAAAATATTACCAGAAGCTACCTCTGCTTCCTGAGCATGAAAGCATAAAATTGTCTGGCAATTGAATAGCTTTGCTATCCTTAGGTAAGTTTATGTTTCTGAAATGATCATTCATTGCAGAGTTCCAAGTATGGCAGCAAGAGTAAGAAACAATTTCTCATCCCTTCTTTGTTCACATTGAGTTCTATTTGGCCCTGTCAGGGAGGGGTGTCCAACCTTTTGGCGTCTCTGGGCCACACTGGAAGAAGAGTTGTACTGGGCTACACATTAAAAACACTGTGACACATAATCACAA
Source organism: Glossophaga mutica (assembly GCA_039655065.1). Taxonomy (NCBI): domain Eukaryota; kingdom Metazoa; phylum Chordata; class Mammalia; order Chiroptera; family Phyllostomidae; genus Glossophaga; species Glossophaga mutica. Next base: position 32,245,538 of record CM077308.1, read on the forward strand.
AAAAAATCTCATAATGTTTTAAGTAAATTTGTAATTTTGTGTTCAGCTGCATTCACAGCCATCCTGGGCTACATGCAGCCCACGGTCCACAGGTTCGACTCCCCAAGTAAAGCAAACTATTGAATGCAACCAATACAAGCCTTCTAGGTGTCAATTGGAGATACAGCATAGTCAACTGACTATGAGAATGGACTGTGGAGTCAGGCTGCCGGGATCTAATCCTGGCTCCACTACAAATGAGGATAGTTACTTCTGTGAAATAAAATGAAACAAAACAATATAAAATATATTGAGTGTTACCACTATTCTTTTCCTTTTCTTCCATAAAAGACTTAAAATGAGAGCACATCTAGTCTTGCCTTGTAGAAATCAAAAGTGACAAATTAATACATAAATGGACATAGTATTTCATAAATGAGAATTTCTAATAGAAATTCTTATCATAATCTTACTATCAGCATTAAATCCTTGATAATCTTCTAACACATGCTCTTCTTTGGGATATGGTACTCCTATTTGTTTGGATGGCAATGCACAAGCAAGTGAGGATGCTCTTTATGGACCCACTAAATTATATTGTAATGATACTGAAAGAACTAGAAAACAATTTTACTAGATTATGGAATTGCATACATATATATGCTACATACAAACATATTCTCCAATATGAAAACAATAACCACAAATCTGTATCTATGAAAAATCTAAGATCAAAGTAATTTTTTTCATTAACATTAATTTGATACTGGTTAATTAATAGTAATAGTACCTAACTATTTTTTCTTCTAATCCTTGCCCAAGGACACATTTATTGATTTGGGGAAGAAAGAGAGAAAAACATCGATGTGAGAGAGAAACATTGACTGGTTACCTCCCATATGCACCCCGACCAGTGATCAAACCCACAACCTGGGTACCCACAACCTAGGTATGTGCCCTGACCAGGAATTGAATCCACAACTTTTCGGTGCATAGAACAACACTCCAGCCAACAGAGGCACACTAGCCAGGGCTAGCCACTAACTTCTGAATACCTACTACATGCCAGGCAGTGTGCCAAAAATCTGTATGCACATTTTACTTGTACATTATTTACCTTACTCATGACCAGAGGAGGCAGTCATTGTTATTTTCATTTTGACAGTACAATGATTAAGGTTTCAAAAATGTTAGCTATAATTTAATCAGAGTTCAAATAACTGGTAAGTGGTAGAATGAGGACTTGAACCCAAGCCGACCTCAAACCTTGTACTCTTAACCCCACATCTATACTTTTATATTATGCTCTAAAAATTTAAACATTTTACATAATCATATTTAAATTTTATACTACCTAGGAAAGATAAATGTTAATCAATTTTAAGAATAACATAGGTATCAGTGGGAAGATCATTTAAATGTTATCATCACAAAAAAGAAATGGTAGTTATGGAACACAATGGAGGTATTAGATAATGCTATGGTAGGAATCATTTTGTAATATATAAATGTAGCAAAGCAACACTCCACTTCAAATTTACAGAGTGCTGCGTGTCAATTCTCAATGAAGCTGGGGGGAAAAGAGTGGCTAAGAGGCCTCCTATTAGTTATTTATTCTGGCAATTACTCCTGAGTTCCAAATGTAAGGTGCTTTTGTTAAGTACACAGCTAAAGAAATCTAGTTCTATAAGCTGTAGTTCAAATAAAGGCCTTTTTTCTAGGATATACACCAACCATAAAATCAATCACCTAACTTACCTCCTTAAAGAAAGGAGATATTTTTAGAGAATAAAATTAAGTTTTAGGGGATAAACTAAATTTACTCTGCCTTATTTGCAGCCAGTTTGGAATTTATTTATTTTAATTTGAAGGAGACTAATATTGTCAAAAAAAAAAAAAAAAAAAAAAAAGAAGAGGTAAACCCTTAGTCTTTAGTCTAATTGCTGTTTGCATATTACTGATATAAATATTTAGTTCTGTAGGGAGTCCTCTAACAATATTACCTTGTATGTTAATGATTTCTAATTTTATACAATTAGCATACTTATAGTCATAATTGGAAAGACAGTGAAAATTATAGAAAAATAACTCTCATCAATGAGAACTGTGAAAAGATTATTCATAGAGCAATTATATCTAGCTCAATCCAACTTAAAATTTCATTATTTTGGAATACATTTTTCCTGAAAGACAAATGTCTTGAGTCAGCATTAGACAGCTATTAAAGACAAGAACACCTGTTAATTGTTAAACTTAAAAATAATCTTAAATAAAGCCTTAAAGTGTATTTACCTTATGATATCCATTGCCTGGTAAAGGATTTCGGATTGATCAACTCCAAGAACCTTCTTTGCCCCAGCTTTAGCAGCAAACATAGAGAGAATTCCAGTTCCACAACCAACATCCAAAACTACCTGGTGTAATTTAAAAATATATATACATGTTATTGAAAAGGTCTAATATTTTAAAAACTTTACCAAGTAGGTAATTATTTCTATTTGGGGAAACTGCAGATATCATTACAATGGGTTGTTTTAAATTCATAACAGTGTATTTGGCCATAGCCTGTTGCAATCAGACACCACAACGTAAATTTAAGAGATGTTTTATATGAAATAAGCAACTTTCATAGACTTCTTAATAGGAAAGTATTCTAATTTCCTTACTGTATGCATGTGCTAATTTAGGTTGAGTAATCCTAAATTTATTTTAACAGAAATAAACAATCTCAAGTTTGAGTGGCAGGAATTAACTTAAACAGAATAGCCTGATTCAATACAATTTTAAAAAATGATTATAAAGGAATCATGGGTATAGAACATCATCACATTCCCTCCATTTCCAAAATTAAACATTTGCCCTGGCTGCTTTGGTTCAGTTGATTCAGTGCTAGCCTGCAAACCAAAAGGTTGCCGGTTCTATTTCTAGTCAGAGCACATGCCTGGGTTTGGGGTGCCAGCTCCTCAGTTAGGGGTGTGCAAGAGGCAAATGATTAATGTATATCTCGCACATTGATGTTTCTCTCCCTCTCTTTCTCCCTCCCTTCCCCTCTCTTTGAAAATAAATAAAATCTTTTTAAAAATACAAAATTAAACACTCAACTTATTATAATAATACAAGTACAATAAAAACAAGTTGGCTTCTAAAATTCAGTAACTTGAGAATTTAAGTCTTAAAAATGATACTCATCATCATTGGTGAAAGTAATAAAAGAATTTTTATGCATATATTGGGTTGGCCAAAAAGTCTGTTTAGTTTTTTTCCATAAAATAAAAGACACATTTTTCATTTTCACCAATAACTTTATTGATTTGGGTATTTTGAGTATGTCAGCTATCTCCCACTGGTATAACGTTGGTTGGTATAATGTTAATTGCTCTCAATTAATGTCTTGATTTGATTGCTATCAACTTTAACTGATCTACCCCGCTGTGGAGCATCATCCAGTGAGAAATACCCAGTGGGAAACTTCGCAAACCACTTTTGACACATTTGATCAGTCCAGCACCTTTTCTATACACTGTACATACCTTTTTTTCTTTCCATTTCAGTTGCATTTTTACTTTTCTTGAAATAATAAAGCATAATATGCTGAAAATGTTGCATATTTTCCTTATTCAATATTAGAATGGCTACGTAAAAATTCACCAGTTTTGATGAGTTCTTTTAAATGCACACTAATATGACAGCTGTCACAATACAATCTAGCCAAATTGTTTCAAATGAAGTTAAAGACAACTAAGTGCTACTAGAGTCATCTTATAGAAAAAAAACAAATGAACTTTTTGGCCAACCCAGTACAATGCAATATATATTTTTCCTTTCCCTTTTCACAAATGAAAGCATATTTTACTCACTATATTACACATCGCTTTTATTATTTAAAAATATAGAGATCTGTCCATATCAGTTTATAGATAGGATTCCATATTATGGCTGTATCATAATCTACTGGTCCAGTTCTCTATCGATAGACATTTGAATAGTTTTTGAAATTATACTATGACAATACTGTAAATAACCTAATATCTATCCCACTCACACAGGAGTAAATCTATAGGATATATTCCTGGAAGTGAAAATATTGTCTGAAAGTATATACATATTTATAACCTTACTAGACATAACCAAACTACCTCTCTAGGCCAATTCTTCCACTCAGGAAGACTCCACCAGCAATGTGTAAGTGCCAATTTCCTCACAGGTGAGACTAGTCCATGGAACAGATTATCAAACTTTTAAATGTCTGCCAATCTGGCAAATGAAAAATAATGATATACCAGTCTAGTTTTAACATGTATTCCTATTATCATAGGTTCAATACCATTCCATATGTTGTAGAGCTGTCTTTAGTTCTTTTTTATGTAAACTAGCTACTTATATCCTTTTTCCTTGGGCTTACTAGTCCTTTCCTTATCAAATTTCTAATCAAATTTTTCTTATCAAATCTTACCAAATAAGGGTTTTTTGTAAATCAGGGAGATTGTAACTCTACAATATGACTCACGATGTTTTTTTCTCAGCATAGATTTATCTTTTGTTTCTGCTTACAGTGATTTCTGCTATGCAGAAATTCTTTCCTAACAGTCAAATTCATTAATCTTTTCTTTCTTGGCATCTGGATTTGATCATAATTAGAATGACCTTGACCATGTTCTCTCCTATTTCAGTCTTATACATTTCCCTCTAGTACATTTGTGGTTTCATTAATACAGTTTGTTTTCCTATCATGGTATACACTAAGTGGCGTGGTTCCAAATTTACTTCTGTTCAGATTGCTAACCAATTGACCCAACATGTTATTTAAAAGCCTGTGTTTCCCCAGCAGAAGCAGAAATCAAGAAAACAAATCCCATTCGATATAACAAAAAGAAAAATAAATACCCAGGAATAAACCTAACCAAGGAGGTAAAAGACCTGTATGCAGAAAACTACACAACACTAAAGAAAGAAATCAAGGAAGACACAAACAAATGGAAACGTATACCGTGTTCATAGATTGGAAGAATTAACATCATCAAAATGTCCATACTACCCAAAGCAATTTACAGATTCAACGCAATACATATTAAAGTACCAATGGCATATTTCACAGATGTAGAACAAACTCTTCAAAAATTTATATGGAACCATAAACCACCCCGAATAGCTGCAGCAATTTTGAGAAAGAAGAGCAAAGTAGGAGGGATCACAATACCTGATACCAAACTGTATTACAAGGCCACTGTAATCAAAACAGCCTAGCACTGGCATAAAAACAGGCACGTGGACCAGTGGAACAGAACAGAGAGCCCAGAAATAAACCCAAGTCTCTACGGTCAATTAATATTTGACAAAGGGGGCAGCAACGTAAAATGGAGCAAAAATAGCCTCTTCAACAGGTGGTGCTGGGAGAACTGGACAGCTACATGCAAAAAAATGAAACTCGAGCACCAACTTACACCATACACAAAAATAAATTCAAGGTGAATAAAAGATTTAAATATAAGCTGTGACACCATTAAAGTCCTAGAGAAGAACATAGGCCGGGAAATCTCAGGTGTTTCACGCAGCAACATTTTTACTGATATATCCCCTAAAGCAAGGGACATTAAGGAAAGAATAAACAAATGGGATCTCATCAAAATAAAAAGCTTCTGCACGGCCAAAGAAAACAGTATTAAAATAAAAAGAGAACTGACTATATGGGAAAACATATTTACCAATGATACCTCAGACAAGGGTTTAATATCCAAAATATACAAAGAACTTACAAGACTTCACTCTAAGAAGACAAGCAACCCAATTAAAAAATGGGCAAAGGACTTGAACAGACACTTCTCCAAGGAGGACATACAGAGGATCCAGAGACACATGAAAAGATGCTCGATATCGCTAGCTATCAGAGAGATGCAAATTAAAACCACAATGAGATACTACTTCACACCAGTCAGAATGGCAATCATAAACAAAGCAACAAACAACTAGTGTTGGAGAGGTTGTGGAGAAAAGGGGACCCTAGTGCACTGTTGGTAGGATTGCAGACTGGTACAACCACTATGGAAAACAGTATGGAATTTTCTAAGAAAACTAAAAATGGATCTGCCTTTTGACCCAGCAATTCCACTGCTAGTATTATATCCTAAGAACCCTGAAACATCAATCTAAAAGAACCTATGCACCCCAATGTTCACAGCAGCACAATTTACAATAGCCAAGTGTTGGAAGCAACCTAGGTGCCCATCAGTAAACGAATGGATCAAAAAACTATGGTCCATTTACACAATAGCATTCTATGCAGCAGAAAGAAAGAAGGAGCTCCTACCCTTTGCAACAGCATGGATAGAACTGGGGAGCATTATGCTAAGCGAAATGAGCCAGGCAATGAAAGACATATACCACATGATCTCACCTTTAACAGGAACCTAATCAACAAAACAAACAAACAAGCAAAATATAACCAGACATTGAAATTGAGAACAGGCTGACAGTCATCAGAAGGGAGAGGGGAGGGAATTTCAGGGGAAAAGGAGAAGGGTTAGAGCAACAAGTATAAAAGACATGTGGACAAAAACTAGGGGGGGTGGAAATTGGAGGGAGGTGGGGTGAGCTGGGGCGGTGGGCCAGGATGGGAGTAAAAGACAGAAAACTGTACAAGAACAACAATTTAAAATAAAAAATAAAATTAAGTAAAATAAATATAAAAGCCTGTGTTTCCCCCGCTGACTTGAAATAGGACTGCTATGGTCTTAATGTTTGTGTCCTCCCTCCCCTCAAAATGTTATATGTTGAAATCTTAACCCCCAAGGTGACGGTATTGGAGGTGATTACATCATGAGGACAGAGCCCCCACAAATAGGATTAGCACTAACACCATCCAGGCTATTACCTTTTTACCCAGGTACTCCACTGCTAGAAATTTACCTTATTATTGTACTCTCACACATATGAAAGATTTTAATATTTTATATTTTATATGCAGCATTGTTTCTAATATAACAAATTAAAATAACTTATGGACATTCTTTTATTGGATATATGAAGCATTAAAGAATGTTAATAAAGAATTATCTCTAAGAAAAATTACTGAGTAATGAAAGCTAAGTACAAAAGGATATGTATCATAAACTGCAATTAGAGTACATATTCTTTTACAAGACTATCGTACACACAAACATACATAATTTATATATATAATTCTTACTTAATCCTCACTTTGCAAATGAGGAAAGTGAGCTTCAGAGAAGGAAAGTAACAGGTCCAGAATCATATAGCTAGTATTTTGCAAAGCTAGCATTCAAATATAGGTCAAGTGTTTCTAAAGCCTATTTTAAATTATATTTTAATTGTACCAATTATTTATTACATCTAGCTCAGAATTAGGTGAGGAAATAAACTAAAAGTTGATAGACTCAAGGAGGTACAAATCATAACAGAATAAACTAACACATAAAATCACAAAGAAACTGAATTTACTTTTTCTAAAAAAAAAAAAAAAAGTGAATTTTAACTATAGTTAATAATCAAAAGCATAAAAAAGGCACCTTACTGCGAATTTCTTCAATGGACCACAAATGGAGATTAATTAAGAGTAGGTGATAACACAATTAAATGCCACTCGAAGTTAAATTTAATCTGAGAAACCATATGGCCTCCACAGGAGCTTTGTGAGTTGAAACAATATGAGAAAGGAATGAAGGAAAGGGTGGCAAGAAGGGAGGGATGGACAAAGAGGGGAAGGAAAGGAGAAAGGAACACATTTTTACGTATAAGCACCTTTTTGAAAAATAAATCTCTTCTTCCACTACATAGTATGATATAGAAGCTAGTGTTGACATAATGAAGTTTGTCTACCTAATGCAGATAAAAGCAAACAAAAACAATGGTAATAAAACTTAGGAAAGCATTATTTCATACATTTTAGAAAGAATTATATTTAAATAATTTTGTCAACATATTCTATAATTTTATGAACAGAAATTATATGACCTGTATATAAATATAAAACAGTGTGACTTAAAATGTAGCTAGTAAATCCCACCCTAATTACTCATTCTATTTCAGTGTTTAAAGTGAAGTGGCACAGGGTTAAGGGCACTAGACTGGGAGTAAAACCCCTCAGGTCTGTTCATTTTTAATGGCCTGTTTTAGGGCAAGTCAATTACCCTATTGGTTTCAAGTTTCCTCATGCGTAAAATGGAAATAAATACTTGCCTGTACCTAGTTACAGGAATACTGTATAGTAACAATGAGAGATGTTTGAAAACAATCGATAAATTATCAAATACTACTTAAATATATGGTAGTATGTTTTCTAAATCTGTACCCATAGTAAAATAAACTATTCCAAATCATTTAAAAATACAAAAGCTCTAGATTATTTAATATTTTATTGCAGAGAATTATATCCTGAATATACTTTAAGGAGTCAGAAATTGAAACATGTAATATTTTATATTAGACTATTATTTTTGAGAAACCGTAAATGTCAAGCAAAGAACTAAACAATGTAGTCCCAACTTACTAATAAGCCCTTTACTGACTTTGCAGATTTAACATCTTCACTAAAAGCAATAAAGAGAATACAAAATAATTATAAAGATTCTATGTTTTTCATGGTCATGCATTTTGTCTGAAAATGTAAAATGTAACATATACAAAATTTCTATAACACTATTACAAAAAAAGAAAACAAGAAGCGGAAAGTGACTGTGTATAAAGTTTATGAACCCAGTAAGATGTGTTCCACATACGAAGAAATATTCTAATTACTTAATTTCTCAGTAATTAACATTACGATTACCCATACCTGTGCTGTTTCAGTATTTTCTTAGATATTATAACACAAAATCTATCCAGGAGCACTGTGGAAAAGAAACTTCTAACTTACTTTCACTTAAATTCTCATGTTATACATATCAAAAAGTATTAAGAAAAGATAAAGAAAGACAATGATGGTGTTTTTATAATAACAAAAATAATAAAATTTTAAAGTACCTAGGAATGAATTTAACCAAGGAGGTCAAAAAAACCTGTACTCAGAAAACTATATAACATTGAAAAGGAAATTAAGGAAGATACAAACAAATGGAAGCATATACCATGGTTATGGATTAGAAGAAATTAACATCATTAAAATGTCCACACTATCCAAAGCAATCTATAGATTCAACGCAATTCCTATTAAAATACCAATGGCATATTTTACAGATCTAAAACAAACATTTCAAAAATTTACATGGAACCAGAAAAGACCCTGAACAGCCTCAGCAATCTTGAGGAAGAACAAAGCAGGAGGGATCACAATACCTGATATCAACTCTAGTACAAGGCTACTGTAATCAAAACAGCTGGTACTGGCATAAGAACAGACACATAGATCATTGGCACAGAACAGAGAGCCCAGAGATAAACTCAAATCTTGTGGTCAATTAATATTTGACAAAAGGGGCATGAGCATGCAATGGAGTAAAATACCCTCTTTAATGAATGGTGTTGAGAGAACTGGATCAGTACATGCAAAAAAGTGAAACTAGACCACCAATTTACACCATACACCAGAATAAACTCAAAATGGATAAAAGACTTAAACATAGATTGTGACACCATAAGTCCTAGAGGAAAGTATACACAGGAAAAATTCAGATATCCCACAAAGCAATATATCCTAGGGCAAGGGAAATAAAGGAAAAAACAAACAAACAAACAAACAAAAAAACTACATCAAATTAAAAAGCTTCTGCACACCTAAAGAAACCATCATCAAAATGAAAAGGGAACCAACCATATGGGAGAACCTATATGCAAATGATACCTTGGAAAGGTGTTTGATCTCCAAAATATATAAAGAACTCATACAACTCAACACCAACTCCATATCTATTATTCTGTTCTTGTTCTGGTTGTTTCCTTAGTTTGTTATTTGAATTCAATTATTGACAGTTGTGAATTTACTTCCATTTTAATGTTCATCGGTATGATCTTCTTTTTCTTATGCAATTCCCTTTAGTATTTCATAAAATAATGGCTTGGTGATTGTGAACTCCTTTAGCTTTACCTTGTTTGGGAAGCATTTTATCTGCCCTTCAACTCTAAATGATAGCTTTGCTGGATAGAGTAATCTAGGTTGTAGGTCCTTGCTTTTCATCACTCTGAATACTTCTAGCCTGCAAAGTTTCTCTTGAGAAATCAGCTGATAGTCTTATGGGAACTCTCCTGTAGGTAATTGTCTACTTTTCTCTAGCTGCTTTTAAGATTCTCTCTTCATTTTAACCTCTGGCATTTTAATTATGTGTCTTGATGTGTTCCTCTTTGGGTCCAACTTGTTTGGGACACTGTGCTTCCTGGACTCCGATGTGTATTTCCTTTACCAAATTAGGGAAGTTTTCTTTCATTATTTTTCCAAATAAGATTTCAATTTCTTGCTATTCCTCTTCTCCTTCTGGCACCCCTGTGATTCAAATGTTGGTGTGTTTAAAGTTGTCCCAGAGGCTGCGAAGCAAAGGATCGCGGTTCGATTCCCAGTCAGGGCATATGCCTGGGTTGCAGGCCAGTTCCCAGCATGGGACACACAAGAGGCAACCGTACATTGATATTTCTCTCCCTCTCCCCCTCTCCTACCCTTCCCCTCTAAAGATAAATAAATAAAAATCTTTAAAGTTGTCCCAGAGGTTCCTAAGCCTATCCTCATTTTTTTTTATTCTTTTTTCTTCCTGCTGTTCTAACGCTTTTTCCTTCCTTGTATTCCAATTGTTGATTTGATTCTCAGTTTCATCTTCTCCACTGTTGGTTCCCTGTAGATGTTTCTCTATTTCCCTTAATGCAACCTTCATTTCTGTCTCAGTCTTTTTTATGGCATTGAAGTACCCAATGAGTTCCTGGAGCATCCTGATAACCAGTGTTTTGAACTGTGCATCTGACAGATTGTTTATCTCCGTTTCACTAACTTCTCTTTCTGGAGTTTTGTTGTGTTCTTTCATTTGAGCCACATTTGTTTGTCCCCTCATTTTGACAGCCTCCTTGTGGTTGTTTCTATGTATTAGGTAGAGCTGCTTTGCCTCCCACTCTTAGCGTACCTTAGCGTTAAGTTGTATGGGGTGGAGCCTTAGGTTATCTGGAGGGTAGGGCAACCCATGTCACTGCTCTGTTGCTCTGTGTAGTGGAGGTCTCACAGTGGGGACAATGCCACTGCCTGGCCTCTGGAGTTTTGCCCGGGAGGAAGCTGAACTTCCCGGGAGGACTTGAACTTCACTTTTCTCCCCATATGTTCCTGGTACCCTTCCAGCTGTTGCCCTGATGCTGAATCCCAGAACGGGTGGGTGTGCGTGAGCCCTAAATCTGTTGCAGGTCCTTTAACAGGATGCCATTTTTTCTGCTGCTCCAACCCCCACTGGTCTTTGCAGCCACAAGTCATGGGGACTTATCTTCTGGGTGCTAGGACCCTGGGCTGGGTGGTCTAAACTGGGGCCAGGATCCTTTGCTCCCAAGGTATCCCTCCCATTTTTTTATCCACATGTGGACATGGGACTGCCTGTTCCCATCTCCATACCTCTCCATATCTCCACCCTTCCTACCCATGTGGATGAATATGCCTTCTTTAAATCCTTGGTTATCAAACTTCCACACAGCTCAACTACCAATCCTGGGTGATATTTGTTTTGTGGAGTGGCTGTATTTTTGGTTATAGGTGTGCATGGATGTGAGGCATGTTTACCTACACCTCCATCTTGACTAGAAGCCCTCCAAAGTGTTTTTTTTAAACACACATGTTAAATAAAATTTTTCTAACACTTGGGTGTAAATATAAAAAGTATAAAAAATTCTTAGTCTCTCCTGAAATAACATATAAAATGCATAAAGATAGCTAAGTACAAAGAACTGATAAAATTAGGATTTAAAAAAATGAAATCACTGTTTGTCTATAATGGAAATCAGCCAAAACAGATACACACCAACATAAACCTTTCATGATAGTTACTGCTTTGGCCAAAAGATATCGGATCACCATAAAAATTTCAGCTAAGCCACAAGTGAAACACTGTTAGGAAACAAGGATAGAAAATTAAAAGCCAATCTATGTTATACTCCAAATAATTTAAAAACCAGGAAGAGAGTTTTCAAAATATAAAGGTGTTCAGTCACTGCTAAAATATATATGTAAAGCCCATGAAATAACCTTAGACAGGTTACCTTTTTTAAATGGAGGTAAAACGCTAATTATAAAAACCTGACATGTTGTCATATACATGTTCTTGAAGTGAAAAGTGCGGGAAAAAATTCCTAAGCAAAGGAATGTAAGTAGCAGATGATAATATTCTTGGACTAACTTCCAATAAGGAGGAACAGACAGAACACGTGAACTTTGAGAGGTAAGCTTGAGATGGAGGGAGTGAAGGAAGAAAAAAATGAAAAAACTTCACAAGTGGAAAAACAAATTACACAAATTTCAAACAGACACAACAGTGTGAAAGTTCATCTTTGAAATAACCTGATGCATTATGAAGACTAAGTATAAAACTTAAAGCGCCTAATAAAGGAGTAAATAAATGAGGTCTTAAAAGCAAGCAGATAAAATAAATTCCACCTTACATTACTTGTCCCAACTTCTTAAAATCATTAATTTTTAACTAATTTACAAACTGGAATACTAAGCAAAAGTGTGCTTTGGTATGGGGCTTATCTGACACATTTAAAATTTACAGGAATCACAGTAAATAAAAAATATTAAGCAATATTATCTGGATAACCAAAGTTTAACTAAGGTACATCACTGTAATTAATGATTCCAGTTTAAAATATATATATATATATTCTGTATTGAAAGACAAGCAGTACTAATCAGCATTTCCGTTATCAGTATTCTGCACCACAGAACAACATCATAAAAGTTTTCCATGAAATAAAGCCAGAAATACATTAATCAAATGCTATCACAGTGATGACCTCAGAGAGGATTTCTGCTGTCCAACTGAAATGTACAATTAAGTAGCCTACGCTACTCACCTTGTCTTTGAAGATATGCGGATTTTGATATACAAAATCTCGGTAACTTTCTGTTCGTATTTTGTCCTATGGTGGAAAGAGAAAACGTTGTGTTTACAGAATAATCTAAACTAATAAAAAATATTTTAGAAAGTTATTTGCTATTTTATCACACATTGCTAGTTTCCATAGGTATTTTTTGCCTGAAAAACCAACCAAGCTTAATTTTGTTTTCCTAACAGAAAACTGTAAAAACAGAAATAGCAACACCACACACAAAAAGTTTAAGAACATCACTGAAAGTCAAATAAAATCTGTTATTTAAAATGTACACATTTTCGTCTTGACATGCGTTATCGTACAATTTCAACTGATAGTTAAAGATGATGTAAGATGAACAGGATACTTTGTTCCTTTAAATAGGGCCTGGAATCTAGAGCCTGTCTCCCTGTATTAGAGTTACATTAAAATACTAGGGGGAAAAAACCAAAACAGGTAAATGTAAACTTACAGTTAGATATGAAAAATGAAGCTTGAATTGTTTTTCTAAGAAAGTCATTTGTCAGTACCTATCTGATTTATAATCTTGTTTTGTTTCTAGAAATGTCTATAGAAGAAAATGATGCTTAAACGCCCATAAGCTTAAAAGTAAAGACCTGCCGCCCACATTACAAGGCTTCCACACACTGGAGTGTCACATGACCTGTAACAAGGCCAGCACTGAATGCCAACATTCATGTTGGTTCACGGACAGAGCTGATTCCCCTTCACATTACCTCAGCTGAGACATGTAAGTACAGCAAAGTAAGCAGCAAAGGGCTCTGTTGTCAAGTGAGTAAAATGAGTATGACAAAAATATCTCACTCAAACAGAATTCTAGTTTTGGGTCTCATGCTATACAAAAAAAAAAAAAAGTTACATCAAATACTACAATATAAAATTTATACAATCCATAAACCCTCCCAAAAAATGTTTTTCTGCCAATATAGGGATTTAAAAAATTTCTTCAAAGGAAGCACCAAATTAAAAGACAAATTGTTCTACTTAATTACTGGAGCTAAAAGGGGGCAATTTCATGCTTTCTGATGGATTATTAATGGCTTTACAAACAAAATTTTAAATCAGGTTTATTAAATCCTTCCCTGAGCCCTGGCTACTGTAGCTCAGTGGACTGAGTGCCAGCCTGCGAACCATGGGGTGCCGGTTCAATTCCCAGTCAAGGCACATGCCTGGGTTGTGGGCCAAGCCTTCCTCTGGGGGTGCGGGAGAGATAACCACACATTGATGTTTCTCTCTCTCTCTTCCTCTCTCTCTAAAAATAAATAAAATCTTTAAAAAATAACGAGAAATTTGAAAACCAATAAAATAATTTCTCAACCTTCAAAAAAAAAATCTTTCCCTAAAAGATTTTAATAATTACTTTTTAAAAATGTAACGTTTAAATTAAGTTTACCCATATTAATTTTAAACTTAAAATACATAGCATTTCATACATTTTTATACTCTTCTTATACCAAAACCATTGATTTTTGCTGATACAATAAAACCTACAAGGGGTGAACATCAGTTAGGAAGGCAGTCACTTGGAAAGCTCTCACCAATCACACTGCTTCACCACTGCTCGGACTTAATCATCGGCATCCCAACTCCTGTCCCAACTTCACGCACCGCTGCTCCACTCAACTACCATCCTTCATCCAGGCTCCTTCTATATGTCCCTGTGTTTTTGTTCATGTTACATACCCTGCTGCAGCGAAATCCAAAGTATACCTAACATAGAGCCTTAGAGCAGTTTCAACTTAATAACTGAATTTTTGAAAGAAAAATCCACTAGATAAGAAAATGCAAGCAAATAAAAGACTAGCCCTCATAACCATTTCTAAAAGCTTATCCTAACAAAACTAACACTTTAATACAAAATAAGGTAATAAGCAGAAATTTAAAAATTGTATTTTGCACCAGCCTATTACACCAAGAAAAACAAACAAAAAAAGAATAAAATTGGAGCTCCAATACTAAAAAGCAAGATAATCTTCTAAGACTGGTAAAGTATCATGAAATCATTCCTATGAATATAAAAAAAATTTTAAGGATAAGATTAAGACAACAGGAAAGTTATGTATTATAAATTTTACATATACAAATGACATTATGTTTTAAATGTATAGGCTCATGAAAATGAACAGAATGCTTGAGCCAGCTGCAATACAATAAAAAGAATGTAGTAAAGAAAAATTATTTAATGGCACTATGATTCAAGAGAAATGTTCACCATAATGAACAATGTTCTTCTTGGAAAAAAAAGAAAAAGAGAGAGTGATACATCTCAGAATTACATTAGTCAACAATGACACTTCTTCAGAAAGACAAAGTGGCAAAGGATTTAGAAAGTTCATGTTATCTATCCCTCTATTAACTGGATCTCTGGAATTTAAAAAAAAAATCATCTGAATTCCAGCAAATAAGGTCATAAACTACCTTTATTTATAAATATAATCCTAATGTATTTCAAAATAATGCCATTGAAATATCTGAGACTAAGCAACAAAAAAATCCAAATAATAATCCTATAAAAGAAAGGCCAATTCTAAACACAAAAATAAGTCCTATGTATAAGGTTTCTAAATTTAAATTATTTATAAAGATTAGGTGAGATTCTGATAGCAGCAGAAACATGAACAGACTATGTACTAAGAAATGTTTTTGATAAGAAACAGAAGAAATAGCCCTGGCTGGCGTGGCTCAGTGGGTTGAGCACCAACCTCCAAACCAGAGAGTCTCCCATTCGATTCCCAGTCAGGACACATGCCTGGGGTGTAGGCCAGTCCCCAGCAGGGGGCGCACAAGAGGCAACCACACACCAATGTTTCTCTCCCTCTCTTTCTCCTTCCCTTCCCTCTTTCTAAAAATAAATAAATAAAATCTTAAAAAAAAAGAAACAGAAGAAATATGTAAGGCATACTTCATATTCATCTGTAGTACATAACTTAGCAAAATACAAAATGGACAAACAGCTCCTTTTGAATGGAATATATCCATATTTCCTATGAACACTTAAATCATCTTCAAAAAAAGATAATCATATTATATAGCAGCTAAGGGAAACTAAAGCATGGAGAATTACATTAATAAGGATTCTTAGAATGATTCTCTAAAGAGGAAAGGACAGCACTGAAAGCTTCAGGCTGGAACTTAAATCTCTGTGTACTGGGTGCATCAAAAGGACTTAAACATGTATGATCAGGTGTGAAGATCTTTTAGTTATTGCTACCTAGCTACAAGTATCCAGGACAGAGTATTGGAAATAAGTGCTCAACATGGACTTCACTGATAAGTGTGCTAAAGACATTCACACGTGTCTCAACCTTAGCTTTCTGAAAAATGCAACACAATTTCTGTATCAAAGGCATTAAAGGTTCTTGGCATTAATATCGATGGGTGATTTAAAATGACGAATGTGGGCTTAGATTAACTCCTTCAAGAAAATATTCTAGACATAATAAAATTAATTTTGACGAAAAACCTAAGTGCATTTATTTTAAACAATTTCACTCTGGACTTAATGTATTACTTATAACTGTTATTTGTAACGTTACGCCATTACCCAAGTGACAATAAAAAGCACAAGCCATGACACGTCATTAGTAAAAAAATGGCATGGCATTACTTTAAAAAACCTTGGGTAATTTCAATTACTATTAGTCACCAAACCTTCACTCTTTGGTTCTACAAAACCGAATAAACAAAACATGAACATGTTATTAATCCCCAGGTTACTTTAAATGCTTATGTTTTGGGGGAACATAATCTTTCGGCTTCCATAAAATAAAACATTCTTTTGAGGAAGCATTTAGGAGGGAATTTTTTGTTTGTTCGTTTGAAGAAAAGGTAGTGGCATCTACAATTCACAAATAAACATCTAAAATTTTCAATAATTTTTAAATTCCAAAACGTTTTACTCTGGTTAAGAGAATTTCAGGTTTACAGAATTAAAAAATTATATCTTGCTATTTTACAATCTATAAGGTAACACATGATAAAATGTACAACTGCCAGATATAACTAGAAATCTACTTGTATTTTATATAGACATTACTATTACAACAATTAAAGCCAACCAAACTTAAATACTGATTTAACCAATTCAGAAAATTCCTCCATATATCAATGATTTCAAATGTAAAAAAGTTGTATCACAACAATTGAGAATTATTTATAGTAAAATTTTGTGCCAAAGATTTGCCCAAACTGAAGTCAGTATAGCTATTTAAAACACTAAATCACTTCCTTTGTACTTTTAAAGACAAATATATAATTTGTTAGTTCCTACTTAATAGTTGTTCTTGAGAAGACTAAAATCGTCAGCAATTTTTTTGCCTATGTTTTGTTTAAAGCAAAAGTGATTCCATAATAGATTAACATTAGTGATCTTAAACAGCATTTAAATAACTTTGATGCTTCTGTAATCTTTTCAACCCAAGATGAGCTATCAAGCACCAGAGATTTAAAAATCAGTTATCAAAAAAAAAAAAAAAGCAGTTTTACAGCGTATGTATTAAGAAGCTGTTTTATTAAATTTTTCCTTTTGTAAGGATTTGGTGCATTTACGCTCTTCTCTAACCTTTAGCATTTCTTCATGTATCCCATAATGCCCGTATGAGCTGAAGTAAACACCATCCTCATCCTCCTGGAGGTCTGCAATGGCAGTAGAAGATGCCGACCCAGTTCTGACATCTGCGTTCATCACAAAATCCTGAGCAAATTGTCTGTAATCAATTTGAAATACACCCTTGAGACAGGTTAATTAGATCATGAAAAAAGAAAAAGCTAGAGGTTGAGGAAGAGGAAGAGGAAGAGGAAGGGGGCGGGTGTGGAGTGTGTGAGCCTTCTAAAGCACCTTCTATCTTAAGCAACTGAAAGCTCCCCCTGCAGGATCTTAAGGGATGGCAGGGATCTCAAACCCAGTTGTAAGCATTCCTTCTGCAAACCGCCGGAGCACTGCCAACAGCAAATTGCTGCTGTTTACATCTTTCAGCTGGGTAAAATAAGCACATTACTTTTACTCAACTTTATTATTCTTAATATTCCAAAACTGTATCTTAGTAGCTGAGTCAATGTAGTGCTGTGTTTCAGCTCTTTATTCTTTAAAACCTATTATTTCATCAAAGGTTATATATACGGGCAGAAAGTGGACCCAAACTGAGATTACAATATACGAACAGCACCACTCCAGCTCTAAAACTTACTTCCCCCTTTGATCACAACACATTGAAATCTGTAAGGTATGCATGGAGAGGAGTGCACAGACACAGACAGTGTCGCTGTGGGTACCCAGCATATAATCTCAGAAACAGGTAAGGGGAACTACCATCAGCTGTACTATCCTTTCTGCTGAACGCTCTGGCAAACTAACAAATGGGTACTCACAAACCCAATAGGTAAAGCTAGGGGAATACTTGGTAGAAATGCAGAATCTCGGGCCCTACTCCAGAACTCCTGAATGAGAAATCTACAGTTTAACAAGGTCCCCAGGTGATTTACATGCACACTGAACTCTGAGAAATACGAAGCCAGGATAATGCTCAATCACTCACTGGAAAAACCACCCTATATATCTGGTTTCCTGATTAAATTCTGTACCATAATTACATTTTAATTCTTTAAAATCAAAAATTTTAAACCTGTTTTGCACCTAAACCTAAAAATCTTAATCCCTCCACTTAAAAGCTTAGAAGAGGAAAAGTAAAATGGAGAAATCTACTAGAAACAAGGTAATTCAAAGGCAGGCAGTATCAAAGAAGGAAAACAGTAACTCCCCAGAACAATTAACGGTAGTATAAAATTATAAAGTAGATGAAAAGAGTTAAAACTACAGAATTTTATGCTAACCAATGTCCACAATGTATAAAAATGTTTTAAAATATTCTGTCTTATTATTAGTTGTATTTTTTTTTAGGTCTAAACAATTAATTTTCTGTAAGACTGATAAATTACTTCATTCTTTGCAGATCCTCGCGTGCTCTAGCTAATGCAGCTTCAGCAGACAGCGCCCTGGATTCCATGTGTTTCAATTTTTCAACAACAGAGGTATTTTCACTGAGTCCATTGGGGAATGAGAATGGGACTGACACTGGTTCGTAAAGATCTTCTACATCTAAAGAAATAAATGGACATTAGCAGGCCATCTTACAACAACAAAGGACATACAAATAAGCTAGGAACAAATACAGGCTGTGGCAGAAGTAGGTTTACAATTGTGAGTATGGAAAACACAATGTATTCTTGTATTATTTTTCATACTAACAACTGTAAACCTAGTTTTTTTCCCACCTTCTATATACTAACTGCCTACTAGGCAGCCAACTAAAAAAAATGGTAAAAATGCTTTAAATGAAATAAACATATAACATTCAAATTAATTTGAATTTAAAGAGCATGCTGTTAGTCTAAGTTTTTCATTAGTTGGCTAAATTAAACACATATATAAGTGTTAATTACACTGAACCAAACCCAGGAAGAAACAAAAAAGTGGAAGGAAAAAGCCCTAATATTTACTGATCACCAGCTATCTTTCAAATACACGCATTACATCTCAGGTCATCCTCAAAACAAACCTAAGATGTAACTAATTATCCCATGTTAAGGCATGGGAAAAATAAATTTCAGAAAAATGACGTGACTAGCCCAAAGGCATACAGCTGTACAATGAAGAAACTAAGATTCAAACCCAGGCCTGCCTGGATCACTGAGCTTGTAGCAGTGTTGGCCGGATTTCTCCACTGAAAAGTTAACATCTCCTTTGCAGTAAATACTTTCCTGGGAAGATACTTTGAACTATGCAAATCATGTTCCACCTTAAATCTCGGTCCACTAGTACCGCTTAAAACTGTCAAGGTCATGAAAAACAAGGAAAGCCAGAGAAACTGTCATAGCCAAGAGGGGCTTGAGGAGACAGGGCAACTAAATGTATTATGGTACCCTAGAGGAGATCTTGGAACAGAAAGGGGAGAGTAGGGAAAAATTAATGAAATGTGAGCAAATGAAATGGAGTTTACTTAATTTTTTTAAAGTATAGTATAATATCTGAAACGTAATCCACAAAGGGTGTTCACCTACCAAATTGAAGTAAAAGATCATCTTCTAATACTGGCTTTAAATACTCTTCTTTGTCCCAAGGCACTGGGTTGTATATGGAATTCATATACTCAACTGTAGGATTCTGGATGTAAAATTAATCGCATGTTTTTTTCACAGCATATAATCACAAAATCTCCCTAGCAAAAACTAGGAAAATTAAACAGAAAGGAAATCATGTCTACATTACACAAATTCTCTATTCAAGAAGTTTATGTTCAACTATCATTTTGTTAACTTGATTGGATGATTGCTTAATCAATGGTTTCAATGCACAATTTTGTATTGTTTGGATATGGAAGAAGTGACAATAAAAACATTCGTTTGAATAAAACAGAAAATAGAATAAAATATTTGAATAGAAAAAAGGGAACCACAGTACATGAAATCACGCTAAAAATTATTTTTGGTGTTACAGAAATACTATCAGTATTTCCCATCATCTGACTCTGAATTACTTTTTTCTTACCTAACACTGATTCATCCCTCAGATGCAGTTAAAACTGACACATTAAGCATGCTGTGTATGCATGTACTTGGTAGTATACATTGTGGCATTTCCTGATGTCCATGATTCTAATAGGAGGACTGACAAATTTAAAGCAGTTCTATGTATCATAGTTCCTTGTATTCTTTTAATCACCACTGGTTGTGGCATTTCTTTAGTTTCAAAACAAAATTGTAAACTAAGCTACCAACTTACCTTAAGTCTAATAAAATTTATCAGTTTAATGTATCCATAAAATTCAAGCCCTGAAGGGGGAAAAAAAAGAATTCACATATTTAAACATGAGATTTATTTAACTGACCTGCTCTACAGAGGCTTTTCTGGGAGACAATAAAATATTTCTGTCCTCTCAACTACAGCTTAAAATATTTTTAATTTCTTATTAAGAACTAGAAACAGTAACTTTGATACTTCTAATATTTTAATTGAAAAACAGCCAGCATAGATGATAATTTTCTAATTGTTTTTCTTGCATTTCTAAAATATGGGAAATTAATTTTTAGAATTCTCCTTTATTTCTAAGAACAATACAAATCAGGAAAATTAGGTCATAGACTTTGCCAAGTATTGGGCAGTTAATATTAGACTTGAAAGTTTCTTCATCCCCAATTTTTATGGTTCCTACCAAATTATAATTTTGCCAGGATACAGAGTACACAAAGTATATACTAGCTTTAATATAAAATTAAACAATGCAAACTGAAAAACAATGAGGCTTGTTATTTGGTTCTCCTATCTTTCCAGAAATAAGGCAGCATTTAAATCAAGGGAAAACGGCATATCCAAACGTTTATTATTTCTCCTGAGAAATGTTATGAGGCACGTAAAAGCAAACAAAACATTTTATGTGCATAATAGCACACAAAAACCATATTTGGCAAGAGAAAAAGTACAAAGTTATATTCAAAGTATGATTCCAATTCAGTTTAAAAATGCACATTAAAAACACGAAAAAAGTCCATTGACACTAAGTCATCCATGCCTTATAAAAGAAGTTGTGCCTGAATTTATTATTTATTAACATATTACATCACATGTTTATGTAATCCCCTTTCCAGCTGTTAGTAAATAAAGGGGCCTAAAAAACAATTCTGTATTTCATTAATTTTAGTGGAATAGTGCAGGTCTTCTATATCCATTTAAACAAGTGGAAGGCTTTAGTTGTAAACTAGGTAATGTTTAAATACAAATTTCAAAAGAATCATCATCTACATATTTTGCTTACCACCTTAATTTCATCAATCCTTTTTCTATACTTTTTTACCAAACGCCTTATAAAATTCAACCTTGTATGCCTTAAAGTTCACATTGTGTTTTCACCTGGTAAGTTGTCTTTTTCCATCAAGTCCCACCTCCTTTTCCAAAGTCCACCTTTATGCTTGCTCTCCCTAATTCTAATACGATAAAAATGCAATCCCATGCCAAGGTTTTTCCTTTTCAGTTGTCAATAAAAGTTTGAATACAGCAAATCTCATCTAGAAGAATGACATCTAATCTTTCCTCAAAGGCCACTGTCAAAGATCAGTTGTTGCTGTATGTTTTGCTGTATTG
Source organism: Glossophaga mutica (assembly GCA_039655065.1). Classification (NCBI taxonomy): domain Eukaryota; kingdom Metazoa; phylum Chordata; class Mammalia; order Chiroptera; family Phyllostomidae; genus Glossophaga; species Glossophaga mutica. Next base: position 32,267,670 of record CM077308.1, read on the forward strand.
GACTTGTTTAGAATCGGAAAGGCTGGAATAATGTAAAGTTGAAACTTAAATTTCACAACTAAAATTTTCCTATTCTAAAAAATACTCACCATGTTTATGGACCATGGTATCAATATTAAATTGATGCTCAGACTTACAGTGTGAAAAAGTTTCTTCGGCAGAGGTAAATAACCTGAAAAACCAAGGAACAGCTTCATGAGAAAGTCCCCAAGAAGTCTACATATTGATCTCTTGTTAAATATGCATCTCCCCCACTCTGCTAGTTTCTAGTTTTATTTCCAATTAAGAGAAAACGAACATATCTGCAGATGTCAAGGACCCAGAACTTCAAAAGAGAATTTACTTCTGAGTTCCATTTTATTAAAATAAACCAACTACCGATTAACTGTCAAAGGTAATTTACTTGCCCATTAATAGCATGAATGTATCAAAAGAATTTTAAGAAAGAGAACTCCCTTTGACAGATCCTGCCTCTCTCAAGATATGAAAATTCCCTGTGTAAGGTTCTTTTCTCCTCTAAGTGTCAACTCTACTTTCGGAGGCTTTGAACTGGCAAAGCTCAAACTGCTTTCAGAAATAAAGCATCAAACCTAATTTTACAGCTGGCATAGTCCCACAGTGCCATTATTTTAAAAGTGATCTTGTAGTGTTCCCACAGTACTTGCATGACAGACACCGTGAGGACCAAGCCTCTTCAGTATGTGACCCACAAATCTGAAGGACACAAAGTAGGAATACACAGCAAAGAAGCTGCATACCTCTTTTATATGCCCAGCACATATGCAGCAGTTAGCTTGCAACACACCTTTACCAAGACAGGTCAGTTTTGCAGTACTGATGCAGCCTATCACAATGACGCACATACTGACGTTCCAATAAATTTTACGGCCAAGTATGAGTAGACATTCTACACCCATCCAAAGGAGGCTACATGTGAGCACAATGACGAATCAAGAGAAGCTAAAATAACCACCAACCAGCACTAGGCCCAGATTTAAGAGAAACTGGAAAATGTTTATTAAAGGAACCCTGGCCAATGCCAACCAGGCCTCTTTCATGCCTACGTGCCAGGGCAACAGCCAAAGTCAACTCTCATTGAGGTGAAGAGGAAGAATTTTAAGTGGAAAGAGCATGGATTTGGATATGACAAACCACAGCTTTGTGACCTTGAAAAGCTATTGGTATTGCAGTCTCTTTTAACCTAAGTGAAAAGGCATCAATTCCTTCCTCTTCCATACGTGGGGAGCCCTACCCTCAGAAAAGTAATTCTTTAAATGGGTCAAACGAAGTATTACACCTGAGAAGCTCTCTACTTGACAGAGAATTATAGAGTGGCAAAGCTGGGAGGGTCCCGAGAGATTTTTTAGTTCAGTGACTCCGAAACTTGTTATTCATTACGATCACCTGAGATAGTGCCTTTATAAACGATTCCTAGACCCCAATCGTGACTTAGAAGGCCTGCGGTGCAGAGTTCAGCGTCCGTATTTTATTATTTTTTTTAAGCATCTCAGGTGATAAAGGTGCAGAACCGGATTTGGGAACCACAGATCCAGTCCAAAACGCTACTATTTTACACACGGGGAAACTGAGGCCTGGCGAAGACAACCTGGCTGCAATTCATGGCTGCTCCCTGTATACCACTTAGGGTTTTCAACAAGCCCTCACTCCAGACCACTGGAGAATTCGAGAGCGGGCCACTCTGACTCCAGACGAGCTGACCACACAGACGCACACGGCCGGGCCCCCTGGGCTGGAGCCTGGCACAGAGCTGGACGAACCTGTCGCAAAACAGGCAGGGGGTCTGCTGCTTGTCGTGGGGGAGCTCGGCATCGTCCTCATCCTCCCAGGCGGCCTCGTCCCCGCTGTCTGACAGATCTGGCAGGTCCTCCTCATCCACCAAAGCGCCTCGGCCGCCTAGCACACGCAAACGATCAGATGCGCTCCGCACACCAATGCGAACCCTGCGCTCGAGGAGGGTTGGGAGAAGGCTTTCACTGCTTAAGAGAGCTGCCCGCGTCCCGCTCCCCGGCGGCCCTCACCAGCACCTCCCCCACCCTCCCCGCAAGGCCCTACCGCCCGGGCTCCACGTCCCGGAGCGCGCACGGGGAGAAAAGGGTCTTTCACCGGCCCCACGGCAGCGGCGCGGCCTGGAGGCTGGGAGAGCCGGGTGCTCAAGGGCCGGGGATACCCACCGGTAGCGCCCGACGCTAACGAGCACATGGTTGTGGTGCCCCGAGAGCCGAGTGTGCAGGGGGCGGGGACCTGGCTGAGAAGTGCGCGCGAACGCCGCGGAACTCTAGTGACCGGGACTCGAGAGCGAGCGCGAGCGCACGGCAGGATAGGGATTTCGGGAACTTCAGGGGCACCAGAAACGCGAGAACGCGCGCGCTGGCTCGAGAGCGCTTCCGGTCCTCAGGCCCCGTGCTGGTCACGTGAGCGGGTGGGCGGGGCGAAAAGCCAGCTTCGCTTCCTCCTGCCGCAGGCTTGACGCAGTGCGAGCCGACTAAGCAATGAGAAGTCTGAGCGTCTGAGGCTTGGACACGTGTTTTGCTTCGTCGTCGGGCTTCCTAAGGTAGTGGGAGGCTCTCGCCTTCAGCTCTGCGCCCGGAGGTGGCGAGACGCTGTAGTGGTTTTGCAGTCTGCACCACGCCCTCGGAGCTTCCCTCCTTCTGGATTCGCGGAGGGACACCTGCCGCTGCGCCCTCCGGTGGCGGTGGAGGCAGAACGCAGGCAGGAGACACGGATTTCTGCGGTTCCTGGGCTCCCTGATCCTCCTTCCGTAAAGCTGGGGAGAGGGAACTGCAGGAACCGGAGTGGGTGTAGTAAAAAACGACTTGAGGCCAAAGTTGTGGGCTTTTTTTTTTTTTTTCTTTTTTTTTTAAGGATTTGAGTCTTTAAGCAAGGGAGTGATATTGTCAGATGGGTACAGGGGTGTCCAACCGTTTGGCATCTTTGGGCCACACTGGAAGAAGAGTTGTCTTGGGTCACACATTCAATACATAAACACTAAGGAAAACTGATGAGCAACAAAGTAAAGGTTTTAAGTGAAGTTAACGATTTTGTGTTGGGCTGCATTCATAGCCATCCTGGGCCTCACGGGGCTCACAGGCTGCAGGTTGGACACCCCTGGAACTTAAAAAGTAACATTTTGGCTGCTGTGTGGGAAAAACACAAACCTTCCCATGCCTCTTATCTTCCTTCCCTTCCCAGTATTTATTCGAACCATAGACTGCTTTGTTACGTGGGCGTGGGCAGTAGTAATTTCAGTAGGTAATGTCCCAAACTCTAATTCCGGAGGCTAGCCTCCTCTTGACACAGGTTTATAAAATTAGATTGGCTACCATGGCTTAACAGGTTCTACATAATCCTGCCTAATGTTCTATCTCAACTCGACCCTTCACCTTGGGCCGCCAACCTCCAGCCTTTTATTTGGACTCATCATTTTTCCATCTCCAGAATTTTGCTAAGAATACTCTACAAATGGGTAGGTGCTTGTCTTGACAGAAAGTTCCTCAGACCACCATTTCTAAAGGAGGTCCCGCTGTCATTCCGGCAGCCTCCTGTTCCATTCTTAGCACCTACCAATTGCTTGTTTCTCTTTTTGTGTGTGTTTATAACTGTTTGCGAGGGTAAGGCCATGTCTGTTTACTTTCAGTTCTCTGGCGCATAATACATGGCCTAACTCCTAACAGGTAATCAAAAAATATGCTGAATGAAACAGAAGCCTTGAATTAATGCTAAACTCTTCTGAATGTCCCTAAGTGTAAACTCCAAAAAGACAGAATCCATCAGCTATTACTTTTGAAGCTCCTTGTATTGTAGGACACTGCCCATGGCACCGAGGAGCCATTTAATAAGCTGAATTAATTAACTCAAGGCCTTTCAGTACCAAGAACAATACAACGTTTTCCTTCATCCTTCCAACAAAACTCTCCCACAAGGCCCATCTTCTGTCTGTCAGTGTAACATTTAAAGGGAAACCTGCTAAATTCCTTGGTAACACCCAATTATTCAATGTTAACAGGAAAAAAAAAAAAGGAACAGCCATTTTAGAGGGGTAATTGGGCCAGAATCTTGTCCACTTAAAGTTTATGTCTCACCATAATGCTAGGCTTGGGAGGGAGTAGCTTTTCTCTTTGCACTAAAGATGAACACAAATCCTCCCCCATCATCCTATCACTCTTACACCAGAACAGAATGTTGAAGATGACCTGACAGAAGGTTTGTGGGCAAGGAAATAGTATACAGAGAGTAACTTAAAACTGGTCACTGGGTTTAGCTGCCATAACTTCAAACCTCACTTCTAGAAGCCCATGCTTGTTATCACCCAAAGACACGGGTTCTTCAGAGTCCAGCCCCAAAAGGTCCCCACCTGGCAGGAGGAGGATGTCCCATCTCCTACCTAAAGCCCACTGGCCTTTATCCTCCAGTGACCACTGAAGCTTGAAATGTACTTGGCATACTGTAGACCCTGTAAAAATCGACTGAATCACTCAAATAACTTTGCTTCCACCAGTACAAACATTAAGACGAGTTTTACCACCATCCTTTGTTCCATGATGGAAATTATCCCTGTGTACTTCTCTTGACTTCTGCATCTTCCTTTTCTATAGTTTTTAAATTGCAGCACTTTGAGATGCACTTTTACTGGCTTTGTGAACATTATGTGGATAATCATTATAGGGATCCTAAGCCAATGGAGAAATCCAAATATTGCAATTTAATTCATCCATAGCATGTACTGATCAGCAAAAATTGAGTGGAACTTCCTGGGACTGTACCTATACTGGACGCTCTTGCAGAGTGGTTAAAAATACAAAGTTAGGGCATCAGGCTGAGTTGGGTTAGAATCCTGTCTCTGCCATTTCCTAGCTTCAGGTCTTCGCTTTGGCCTCTTGACAAGGCACTTCACTACAGTGAGCCTCAGTTCCCCCCATCTAGGATATGAGGATGATAATGTAACCGCAGAACTGGGTCCTATCCTGTTTCTAACAAGACCCGGAACCAAAGTTTAAACCTTGGATATACCACCTATCAGTAATACTTGTGAAACACCACTCACAAGTAATGCTTGTGAACCCTTAACTGCTACCCCTTAAAGCCCCACCCAGAATCCTGCATGAGAAAGGCAGATCTGAACCTTGCCTCCTGTCTTCTCACCAGTCAACTGGCAAATCAAGCTCTTCTTTTCTCAAAAGCCAGTGCCATAGTTTGGCTTCTGTGTGTGGTGGGCAGTGGACCCTTGTTTGGTAACAACAGTACCATCTATAAGGATTATTTCGGGGCAGGAGTGCTGGTTAAAGAACAGACAGCATGTGTAAAGGCTGGCACTTAGCAAACACTTGATAAATATTAACTGCTATTGTATCATCCTATTGGCCAAAATACTGCATATTACCCCTGATACTTGGGCATGTTCTAACAATCTAACAGGCACCCAGGACTTGTCTATTTATTTTTATTCCACTGTTTAATTCTCCCATGAATTATATAAGCTCAGTTATTATATATTCTAACGAAGTAGTAAGGCACAATGTTCTTTTAAACAATTATATGCAGTCAGGCCTGGGTACCCTGGAGACATAAATGTCAACAGTTTTAGAACAGAACTCATCTGCAGGTTACAGAAGGTCTTCCCCGCTGCTGTCACTCTGCAGACAAGCGTTTCAAAGCTGGCTCCCCACCCAGTGGCACCAGAATCTCCAGGGGAAGCTTAAACAAAACAATAGATTCCTGTGCCCATACCCCAAAATTTCAGATTCAGAAGGCTGGAGGCAGGGCCTACGAAGCTCTACATTTGAAAAGTTCCCTGAGTGACATACAGCTGATACTTGAACAACATGCGGGTTAGGGTGCCACCCCAGTGCGCTTTAAAATTCACAAATAACTTTTGACACCCACCCCCAAACTTAACTATACTCTGCCCTTCACAGCCACAGGTTTTACACCCACAGATTCAACCAACTTTGGATTGAAAACAAAATTTTTGATCTGAGATTGAGAATCTGTGGATGCAGAGGGCCAACTATACTAATAATAGCCTGTTGTTGATCAGTCTTCCCACTAGCATAAACAGTAATAAGTGTTTTGTGTATTATATGTATTATATACTGTATTCTTACAATAAGTTGAAGAAAATGTTAATGAGAAAAACCTAAGGAACAGAAAATACATTTACAGTACTTACTGAAAAAACTCATGTGTAAGTGGACCTGCACACTTCAAACTGTGCTGTTCAAGGGCCAACCGCACCCACGTGGGCAAGCAGGCCCTGAGCTGCTGGTGCAGTTCACAATCAGTTTTTAATTGGACCTGGTCAGCTAAAAGTAGTGAAACCACAGTTAAAGTGCTCCTTTTTTTTGGACCCTCAAATTAGTGATTAGGTGGGTGCTGAGTTTTCCAAAGAAGCATTTCTCAGGAGTGACCGTGGCTTAAGAGCCTTTGGCCTTCCCCAGGCTGTGGATGGCTGTGTTGTCCAGCACTTCCTTCTGCTTGTCGCTGGGCCTCACTGCGTTGTTCAGCATCGCTCTACACACAGTCGCCACTGGAACGGAATGCCCACTGGCCCAAGATGCTGGTAAGGAGCCAAAGAATTTCCTCACCAGCCACTCGGTTGGGCGAGATTCTTGCCTATCACATAACAGAACTCTAAAGAGAAAAAAATAAATAAGTAAAAAACAGAGTGAGAGATGGAAAATCGCATTCATACCACAGAAGGTATGATGAACTAAGCTGTGTCTCCCCAAAATTCATGTTGAAACCCCAACCCCCAGGGTGATCATACATGAGGACGGTGCTTTTAGGAAGGTAATGAAGGTTAGTTTTGGTCATAAGTGTTGGGGCCTAATCTGATAGGACTGGTGTCCTTACAGAGGAGGAAGAGATATCAGACGTCTCTCTCTCCACATACACACAGGGGAAAGCTACGTGAGGACGCAGACAGGAGGCCATCTACAGGCCGGGAAGAGATGCCTCACCAGACACTAACCCCCCTGGCATCTTGATCTTGGACTTCGAGTCCCTAGGACTGTGAGAAAATGAATTTCTGTTGTTTAAACCACCCAGTGCAAGGTGTTACTCTGTTTTGGCAGCCTATACAGACTAACAGTAGGTAAAAGGCTTTCTTTGGTGCATGAATATGATTTTTAAAAAGAAGGCAGCAAATACTACCTAGAAAATTCCACACTATTCTGAACTTGGCACCACCGACCATGTACCCCCTCCTTCAGAGCCAAAAGGTAGGTTGTTCGGAGAATAATCCACCTCCAGCCAACTTCTTTAATATCTTAGATATCTTAGTTGTCAGCCTCTTCTAATGAAAAACTACCTTCTAGGGAATAACCAGCCGTGGTGTACTCTAAGGCAGCGTGAAACTCACCCAGGCCTAAATATGGAGTAACGGTCAAATTTTAATTCCTCCACTCTACCTTCTACTTCTCCCTGTTAAGAAAAAAACAAACAAACAAACAAACCCATTTTTAGTATTTAATCAAGACCAACTTATTAGAATGTGTACGAGAGAATAACGGGGTCTTGAAGATAATCCGCTTCTGTGGGTCTCAACAGAACTGACCCTTGAACAACACAGATTTAAACTGTATGGGTCCACTTATACAAGGGTTTCCTCAATAGACTCACACAGTTCAAACACACATTTTTCAAGGGTCACTCTGATTCTTTAAGGAAATGCATCATCCACAGATGTGGAGGGCCAACTGTAGTTATACAGGGATTTTTGACTGGTGGGAGGTCAGCACCTCTAAACCCCATCTTGTTCAAGAATCCACTGTACTTGCAAATATTCTTATCTAGATTTTTAGATTCCAAAGAGTCTGGGAAGTTAAGGCAGAGGCCATTTAATCCTAATGTGCAGTATGATTTGAAAAATAAAAATAAAAAAGATGAACGAGATGAATGAATGTCTGTATAGTCACCTAGCCTCTCATTTGACCGATATTAAAATAGATCCAGAGAGAATAAGTGACATGTTAGGAGTTCAACCATAAGAGAATAACCTCCCTTTAGTCCAGAACTGATGTTACAGGCTGGAAGACAGTAACCTTTTTGGTCTCCAGGTAATTCCAGTGGGTCAGAAGACAGACCCACAGACCCTCCCTGTTCCTCATTTCCTAACAAACCCCACCAAATGTTACGAGGCAGTGAGATTACATCTAGATGATACTTTACCTTAAATTCGCTAAACGAACCAGGCATCTCTATGACACATCTTTGTAAAAAGCTAAGACACATCTTTGTAAAAAGCTAAGAAAACTATTAGCAGTGTACGTAAGAGTTAACTCAGCAGGCTGAGGCTACTATCTTAAAAAAAAAAAAAGCTTGCTTGCAAAGTTGGCCTTTGGCTTGGGAACTTGGGTTTCAGGAGTGTTCCCATCATTACCTAACTGACATGGGTAGTTTACTGTGCCCAAACTATTTCTACAAACAATGTGGTTTATGCCGAAACTTGCTTTGCTTCTGCAGGTCCTTCATTTTGTGTAAGCTGAGGGTGCCTACGTGACTGGCCCCTTAAAAACCCTGGACTCCTGAACTCAGGCGGAGTTCTCTGGTGGACAGCACGCATTGCTGGAGAAACTAAGCCTGTGCAGCCCCGCTGGGAGAGAACTCTGGGAAGCTTGCACCTAGTTTCCTCCAGACCTCACTCCATGCACTTGACTGACTTTGCTTTGCACCCTTTCACTGTAATAAATCATAGCAGGAGGATGACTACATTCTGAGTCCTGTGAGACCTTCTAGCAAATTACCACACTTAAGGGTCCTCCAAAACAAACATATTATAAATTCCTGGAGGACAAGAACCATACACAATAGTAAAAAAATCATCTACTTTGGAAAAGTTTAAGAACCACTGCCTCAAAGTCTCTTCTCATGTTAAGATTCCCTGCTGATTCCAAGACCAGAGCTGCCCTATCTCGTTTTATGATGACTAATCAACAGGGGTAAGACACCCTGTTGACTGTTACTCGATATTATCTTTCAAATCCCTCCCGTTTGCTACAGATATCCCTGCAAAAAACAGCTCCTGTAGCTATAAAAATGTGTAATATAATGCACTTACTTCATGTTTGTATTATTTAGCATTCTGTTATTTAGTACTGCCAATTACTCAGAATACTCCAGTATATATAAAAGAAATATGTACAAACCTTAACTTGCAGATAGAAAAAACTGCTCGACTTATCAGCTCCTTTAGAGGACAGCAAGTTGAAATGTTTGCACCCTCCAGCTTTTGCCAGCTCTGCAGATTTCAGGACGTAATCTCGATCAACACGCACAAACCCCTCCTGAGGGGGTAAAGAAGGTGAGTTATTTCCAAAAAGCTGTACGTTCATCTTACAGATTACTACTCAGCTTGGGTGGCAGGCCAGGAGGCCTGGCGGGGGGCGGGGAGCAGGGTCTAAATAAAATGCACCCAAGCAATATGTGAACGTCAGGCTCAGGCCCTGGGAAGGGCTCCAAATGTGATCCTCAGGAAAGACTACCAGCATTAGTAGCAAGGCCAGACTGAAAAATCAAAGGCAATGGGTGAACTGGGGTTTTTTGGGGGGGGTTAAAAAAATTAAATAAAAATGAAAAAACAAACAAACAAAATGACATTGAAACATGGACACCAAACAAATCGGCAAAGAGCAAGAGGAACAATAAGATCAGACTGCAAAACTGGTTTTAGTCACACATTTGTCTTTTAATAACGTTACAATATCACAGCCCCCTCTCTGTTTTCTCTGTTTTTTCTGCACCAACTCTAACATGGTAGGGTCTCAAAGCAGGCTGGGAACACTACCCAGGCACAATGAGAATAGTCTATTTAATCGCCCATTTTTGCATATGTTTTACAACATACTTTACATATTAGCAAAAAGTGCACCCTCAGTTTTTGTTGTTGATGTTGTTTTTTACTGACAAGGGTATAATCAAGAATGTTTGGAGACTCCAGTCTAGACTCTGTCTAGTGAGGGTAGTGGTTGGGTCTTTCTTCCAAATTCACATCTCAGCATTAAGTACATGCCCAGCTCACGGTAGGTGCTCCAAAAATATTTGAACGTGTAAATTAAAATCCAATGAAAGCAGAGAAAAGGCAAGTCCAATTAGAAAAGAACTAAGAGGCAATAAAAGGAAGAGGGGAGAGGAGAGGATAATGCAAACAACAGAATACAGACTCATTTCCAGAGCCTCGCTGAAGGACAGGTGCCTGTCCCCAGACAAGGGAACTCCAGGTGGCAATGTTTCTTGGGACCACCTAATACCTGGCATCCTCAGACTCAAGACATCTGAAGAGAAGTCTAAAATCTACCAAAGCTGAACCCCATAGGTACCCACAATTATGTAAATGAGGTTTTATATCATGAGGATTCTAAATCTGAAGGTCGCTTACTGCCCCAATAATTTTTTAAATTAAAAATTTGCCCTATGGTAGTTACAGGTCCTAAATGTTTTATTTCATATGGAGATGTGTATCCTTCACAGAATGATAGAAACATCGCCTGAGCAAATATCACATCCAACCCCCTCACTACGGAGATGTAAAAACAATGTCCAGTGGTCCTGTGAACTAATAAGAGCTGAGAGCAGAGTGCAAATTGTGCCCACTGTTCCTTTTTATCTCACACCCTCTCTAGCCAACAAAAATGACTAATTCATACTTGGGGTGGGCAGAACAATGGCCCCTCCAAGACGTCCACTTCCTAATCTCCACACCTGTGAGTATGTTAGGTTACATGGCAAAAATACATATGGTGGCTAAAATGGAGAGAGGGGTTGAGGAGATAGGTAAAAAAGTGGAAGGAATTAAGATGTACAAGTTGCCAGATATAAAAACAGTCACAGGAATGAAAAGCACAGCATGGGAATATAGTCAATAACATTGTGCCCTGGCTGGTGTAGCTCAGTGGATTGAGCGCGGGCCTGCAAACCAAAGGATCGTGGTTTGATTCCCAGTCAGGGCACATGCTTGGGTTGCAAGACAGTTCCCAGTGACAGTTCGCAGCAGGGGATGCATGAGAGGCAACCATACATTGATATTTCTCTCCATCTCTCCTTCCCTTCCCCTCTAAAGATAAATAAATAAAATCTTAAAAAAAAATAACATTGTAATAACCACGAATGGTATCTGGTAGGTACTAGACTTTTCAGAGTCATCACTTCATGAGTTTGTAAATGTCTAATCACTATATAGTATATCTTAAACCAATATAAAATTGTATGTCAACAGTAACTGAAAAAAATTTAAAGAATAAAAGGGGAAATTAAGATTATAGGTGGAATTAAGGTTACTCATCAATCAGCTGGTCTAAAAATAAGATTATTCTGTATCATCTAACTGGGCCAAGGTAATAACAAGAGCCCTTAAAAGTAGAAAAGAGAAGCAGAAGAGGTTAGAGTTCAGCAGTGTGAGAAGCACTTGATTGCCCCACAGCTGGCCTTAGAGATGGAGGGCAGTGACCATGAACCAAAGAATGTGGGTGACCTTGAAAAGCTAAAGAAGGTAACGAAACAGATTCTCTCCCAGAGCAAATCCCCTTTTATCTCAGCAAAGTCCCTGTTGGGCTTCTAACTTACAGAACTGTAAGATTATACAAGGATGTTGTTTTAAGCCACTAAATTTGAGGCAATTTGTTACCACAGCTGTAGAAAACTAATACAGAATTCAAGTTTAAAACAGTAGCCCCAGGCATAAAAGAAAATTAAACAGATTGTAAGTCTAGAGATTGATGAATTTTCTTAAACTGAACATTACCCATCAGCCAGTTCCTAAACCAAGAAATAGACTGTGGGGGTCAATGACTATCCCCCCCCGAAGCTCCCTTGTCCTCCTTTCTCATCACCCGCGGAACAGCTATAACCGCCTTCAGGGCAGCAGTATTTTTCTGCCTCGCGTTAGGGAATGTAAACTGAACTCTTAATGAGTGAATCAACACCATCTCCTTTTGTGTCGTGTACTTTGATGTTCTACCTTAACTGACTCGATGACCTACCTGTCCTACACACTGACCCAAACTTACGTGTTGTTGCTTTTTTAAATCTGTGTGGAACAAACCAATTTTAATTCTCAGCACATCCTGAGAAGGCATGTGATTCTCCTCTGAGCCATTTTCTGAAATGAGATTTTATATGTGTTGAAAGTGTGCCAAGAAAAACAATCCAAAACTACATAGAAAAATTCTAAAACACTCAATTTCTCTTCCATGTCTATTTCTTCCCCTCATTCCAATTCACCAGAACTCTAATTTTAACAACAGGTTCATTATTCATATTAAAATGACATAGTTGACTAGTGAAATAAATCCCTTTTTGTTGTTGCTGTGCTTTTAGCACTATTTCTTGGAAGGTGCATTAAAGTTGTCTCTGTTAAAATGCTTTTCTTTCATCAGTTCCTTTAAAAATAAGGGGAGATTCAGCCAATCACAAGTCTCTAGACCGACGCTGTCTCTCTCTCTTAATCCAAGGCCAGTAAAGGGATAATTTGATTAAACTGAGACCCTAATTTATTTGGCTTTAGTTCTGGATCAACCTCTCCTTAATAGAGTGCTGTCGGCTCCAATTGTTTGATGGAAATTAAAGTGACATAAATACCATGGGACTTTTTCAATCTGATTAGTCAGCGGAGGCACATCAATACCACCCCAGCCATCAGACGCTGGCGTCCTTCCTTTCACCCGCCTCGCTAACGACTGACAACGGCTCCTTGAAGGAGGAGCACCCACGCTGCTGCGGAGACCCCCACGCTTAGCCCATCATCCCCGCTCAATGGGCCCGGCTGACAAGGTGCCCGTACCTTTCTCCATCGCTGTTCTCCAGACAAAGCTAAATATTGTTTTATTAGCAATCAATGGCTGTTAATCCAAACCGATTTCACAAATCCTCTGAGCCCTCAAGCTGATTATAAATATGCATTTTCCAAGCACACAAATTTTGAATTTCATTTCCCCAACCCTGATGCGTGCCCTTTCAGCCAGTGAATGAGACTCAAAAGCAAAGGGGTCAATGACATTCAAGGACTTAGAAACCAAACATAAACGTGAATCCTGCTGACTGACGCAGAGGTATCAACACACATCAATTTTTTCGGAGTGAGGAAGGGTCCATTTATAGATAGAAAGGAGCTATCTTTAAAATTGTATTATTAACACCTTTTCTTATTCTCTAGCTGCTCAAATAAAAAATAAGAGAAAAACAAACTAAAACAAACTATTCCATATCCCAGAAACAGAATTTCTGGAAAAACTGTACATAGTTTCCCTAAACCTATGGTGGGAGAAAAGACATCTCTTCTGCGGGCATGAAGTCTGGTATGCTTTGCGTCTTTATCATTCTATAGTCGGTGTATCCTACTCCAAGCTAGGAATCAGAATTCCTTCAAAAAAGGCCCTTGATTGAATAAGTTCCCACTATAAATTCCCTTTCCCAAAACCCACTTGGATGAGTAAACACAATATAATATGACTCAGCAGAGGTATCTTCATATGCTTCACAAATATCTAGGGAGACAAACTCTCCAATTACTCTTTTTTTTTTTTAATCCTCACCTGAGGACATTTTTTCATTGCTTTTAGAAAGAGGGGAAGGGTGGGGTGAGTGGTAGAGAGAGAGAGAAACATTGGTCGGTTGCCTCCCATACGTGCCCCAAAAGGGGGCCAAACCGGCAACCTAGGTCTGGGCCTTGACCAATGATTGAACCTGCGACCTTTTGGTCCATGGGACTACGCTCCAACCAACTGAGCCACACTGGCCAGGGTTCTAATTTCCCTTCACTCAAGTCTTCCTAAAATCCAAAGCTACTAAGTATTGTAATCTTCTTTACCAATGCTTGAAAACTGGGAACACTCTGGCTTAAGAACATCTCATCCACATCCAACAAGGTATTTTGGCAATGACTGATACGACAAGCAAGCGTGCCAAAATGACTCAAGGTTGGGGGAAGCTTTTCCAAGAAGGGCAGATCTATCATTCTGTAAAGGGTCGTACTTAGCCATATTTCTGCTTCAGATTCTTTCTCCTTTACCCCAACCTCATCAATCAGACTAGAAAGCAGAGATGCTGATGAACAACAAATGTTATAGTCTGATGCCCCATTTGTTTGTCTCCTTCCTGGGGGGCATCTCCGTGTTTGATGTACAGTAGTGGAACCAAGGTCCTGGTTAGAGGAAGAGCTCTGGATAGAAAAATAAATTAAACCTGTACTGGGGATTCATGAGTAAATCTCTACGTTCTCACAGAATTTTCCCCTTTGGAGCATTCTTGTCTCTGTGTTATGAAAGTCAACTCACTCTGCAGGCCAAATGGGCTTCAGCGGCCCCTCCCTCTCAGACAAGGAGGCATGGCCCACAGGACCTAACCACGTACCCAAGGTCCCACAGCTGCCGGGTATCCAAACAGAGCCTCTGATCTGGGCCCCTCAAACCATCTATGACCTTGTCACTTCACAAGTCCCTCCTAGACATCAAATAAGACAGTGGAAACTACAACAGGAACGGGCAACCTTTTCCTGTAAAGGATGAGATCGTACATATTTTCACATTTGCAGGCTTCTGTTGCAATTACACGGCTCTGACACCATGGTGTGAAAGCAACCATACCTCATAAAATGATGAGAATAGCTATGTTCCAATAAAACTTTATGGATTACTAAAAGTTGAATTTCTTATATTTTCACACATCATGACATATTATTCCTCTTTTCAATTTTTTAAAAGTATAAAAACATTCTTAGCTCCTGGGCTGTACAAAAACAGGTAGGTTGTATTTGGCCCACAGTTTGTAGTTTGCAAGTCGCTGAACCAGAAGAACATATCATTAGAATCAGAAGCTGTGAGACTACAATGATACCTAATAAATGTTACAGTGGCTGCATTAATCACGTGAAGGGCATCATCCATTCAACAGAATCCAAGAACCTGTACTGCTGGGGCCTATGCCCACCTACTAGGTGAGGAGACAAATAAAGAGGTGAAACCACATCGTACTGCCTCAGACTACCTAACCAAATCCTTTCCTTAACACAAGTCAAGGGAAAACACTATTCTCAGTGGCATCTTTGCTCTTCACTCCAGACCATGTAGATCTGGTTTTCCAAGGTTATTTCAACCTTCACTAGCACACAAGTTACTCATTAAAGCAAGACAAAGCTATCTGGGACTAAAGTGCCAGAAAAACCCAGTGAGGAAGACTAATTATCCCAATGCCTCCTGGAAGTAGGTCCAACAGGAAGAGGAGAGCTGGCTGCATCTGAATCTCCCAAGGAGCCTGCTTAAAATACGGTTTCCAAGCAAGTGACCCAGTAAATATGGATTTGGGCCAACTCAGGAAGTCACTGAATTGATTAGACAGCTAGGGCTTATGAGTGTGAAAAGGAAGATTAGTAATAACCAGCTACTGCTGAAGAAATGGTTTTCCAAACAGTTGAAGAAAGTTAACCTATCCCTAGCACTAGTTTCAACAGAAATCTGGGGAGACTTAATTTTATGGGTTTCAGTGTTTCCCCTAAAATCCATAGGGTGAAGTTCTAACCTCTAGTACCTCAGAATATGACTTTATTTGTTAATAGGGTCATTATAGATGCAATTCGTTAAGATGAGGACATACAGAATAGCATGGTTCTTAGTCCAATTTGACTAGTGTCATTATAAAAAGGAGAAATTTAGTCATAGCCACACACGCAGGGAAAATACCAGGTGAAGAGACACAGGAAGAAGGTAGCCGTCTCTAAGTCACAGAGAGAAGTCTGGTAAAATCTTTCCTCATAGCCCTCAGCAGGCACTAGTCCTGCCACACCCTGATCTCACTCAGACTTCCAGCCCCCAGAACTGTGAAGCAGTAAATTTCCGTCATTTAAACCACCCTGGTTATGGTGCTTTATTATTAACAGCCCTAGAAAATATTGAAGGTCATAGCGGGTAAGGCTGGCTACTCAGGGGGGTTTAACACTAAGACAAAAACCCCAATTTTCTTTAGGTTTCTCTACTGGAATCTCAGATTGCTAAGGCAAAATGTGGGGTGTCCCAGTTACCAAATGGCAACAGAATGACACGAGGCAGAGCTGCCACCACCAGCCCCACAGGGTCCATCTGAGGAACTCTTTCTACGCAGAAGGCTGCCGACCCAGAACACCAGGTGGAGTGAGCTTGGAAATCCACAACCCCACCCAACTGTGATTACCTAGCCACTTGTGAATGCTCACCTCTTTTAAATTGCCTAAAGTTATCATGACCTCCAAAGTTTATATTGTGTCCAATCTAAATTAGTAAAAAAAAAAAAAAAAAAAAAAAAAAAAGACTCTGGAGGAAATGTCAGCTTTCTGTTACTATCATCTTAAACCATTTAAACCCTAACTCATTTCTGAGACTATTTAGCTCACCAGCCTCCTGCTTACTAAAAAATATTCTAAACAGGAAAGACACCTAATGCCTCTGATTAAATTTGCATTACATGATGTGGATGCAACAAAGCAATTTATACTCTCCCTAGAGCTCCCTATGAGATTCGCTTTTATGTCATGGAAATCAACTGCTCTCTGCCTAATGCAGTGTTTGTTTGTTTGTTTGTTTGTTTTATTTTGCTGAATCACCACCAAAATCAGGCTGGCATTTCAGACAGGACAAAACTTTTTCAGTGCTTTTAGAGGGCACAGCGCTTGTGACTGTTCCTGGGGCAAAAAGGACGGCACTAGCCGCTGAGCAGGAACATGACCCTTTCTAGGAGAGAGACTGTGCCAAATCCTGGCACAGAGCTCAGAAGCCAGCTATATCCAAAGTGGACGTGGTAGAACTGCAGAAGATTTGGAAATCCCTACTGAGAGCATAAACAGAATTGAATAGAATAGGATTGTTCTTTGGTTCGTCAGGAGAAATACAACTGAGGCTAACGCCTTGGTTGGTAGACACGAACAGTTCTTAAGCACGTGTTCTCCTGATGACGCCGATGCATGGGCTGTTTATAACCCTGTGCTAAGCCCCCATAGCAGCATGATGGTCCTGCATAGCTAATGGACACGTTTAGCTCCAGCAAGTAAATTCTGATGGAGGGACAAAGTATAGTCAAAGTATACGGTAAACAAACTAGACTAACACTTGCCCAAGATCTATGGTGTAAGCTATGACTCCTAACTACGTAGTAAACTCTGACTTCTGGATAGGGGCTGATACAATTTAGAGAACCATTAAAGAGAAAATTAAAATTTGTGTTGGAACAGTGCTGCGTCAGTTGGGGTTGAATCACCACAGGGGCTGAATCATCGCTGGAGGCTGAGTCACCCCTGGAGGCACAGCAGCTGAATCGTGCCTCTGTGCGGATGCTCTGTCCCAGAAGTTTAAAGCTTGGCAGGAAAATAGGTTGAAGCAAATCACTCAAGTGAGAGAGAATGCTTTAAGTTTGAAACATTTATAAAGAGAAAGAAAAAAAAAAAAGCTTACTGCTGACAGCACGAGCCAGTTACTTTTACCCCGCTGTAATGGTTTGCCTTAGCCAGGGGACAGAGTGACAGCAATATTCACAAGACCATGTAAATATGCACGATGGCCTGCCCTCAAGGATTACTTTGAAGGAAAGATGAACTTGTCGTTGCTATTTAAAGTACAACAAAGGCTAGGGCAGCAAATGAAATTTGAAATGATAAGAGCTGATTTACATTAAAGCACTGCAAAAGTAAAGAAAAAGTGAGTAAAACAGGAATTTTTGACATTACTAGCCAGAGAAAGGGGATAAGCATATATTTCTGCCTTACCGCCCCAGCTTTTGCTTTTGTGGTGCCCAGGCAACAGAATCCAACGTCGTGGCCTTGAAAGGCAGATGCGTAGTCATCCAGCTTTTCAAAATCCACCACTTCTTGATTCTAGATGACAAGGACACAGTTATGTATAACTTGACGTTATTTTTAAAATGCTCCTCTACATTTAAAGAAGAAATTACAAGACATTACTGAAGAGTCTGCCCACTTAACACCAAATTTTGCAAGCTCATGGTCTCCCACCAAAACCCAATTAATCTGAATTCAGAATCAACAATGCACTAATATGGCCATGGTACACATAACTGGACTAGGAGTGATCCGGATCTCTAAAGGCAGGTTCAATTATAATTTTATCCATGGAAACATAAAAAGACCTGTCTGCATATCACCAAAAGGAATACCAATGAGTGTATAAGGTGGGGTCAGGGGATGATATTTGGTATCTCAAATGCCTAGGTTGGAGACCTGGGCCCACCACTTCTTAAATATGTAATTTTGGCCAAGTTATTTTATCACATGCCTCAGTTTTTCAGCAGTAAAATGTAATTGATAATCCTTCCTACAGTCCAATCCATGAATCATCTGCATTAAAATCCACCTGCAAGTGGATGCTTGATAAAAGGGCGTATTCTTAGGTCTCATACCACTACTTCTGAGTCAGAAACTTCACTTTAAAAAAAAATCCTCACCCTAAGATATTTTTTATTGATTTGAGAGAGAGAGGAAGGGAGAGAGAGAGAAACACTGATCTGAGAGAGAAACATTGATTGGTTGCTTCTTGTATATGTCCTAACCAGGGGTCGAACCTGCAACCTTTTGGTGTATGGGACAATGTTCCAACCAACTGAGCCACCCTGCTGGGGCAAAACATTCACTTTTAATAAGCACCCTTAGAAAGTCTCATGCTCACTGAAATTTAAGAACCTTTATCTAACCTAGTAAGTTTGCTGTGAAACTTAAAAAAGAAAGTTTGAGCTCAGTTCCCATCCATCATCCAGGAGTTCACATAAAATGTTGCTTTCCTTACCATCAACTTGTTCAAAATAGTTTTTCTGGCACTGTACACAACGCTGAAGATAAATGTTTGTATAAAGTACCCAACCAAAATATGTGCCACCAAAATAGACTATCGAAGCACAGAACTTGACTTCAGTTCCTAATTACCCGAAGTATCAGACACACCCAATAAAACCAGACTGTGAAGACTACATAATGCTGCCTAAGTCTGAGCAAAGATGTCCATTTTAAACAGAAATTTCCTGATGGACCAAAGGCATGCAAAATGACGTGAACACAGACCTATAGGAGTCAAGAGCATTTACTAGTGAGACCATTTGTTATCTGGAAGTTTCCACCTGTGAAACCTGTGGGACCAAGTTCTATAATTAGGGAGTCTCGGGATTACACCATAATTTACTGAAGCTCAGACTTCACATATAGGACTTGGCATTAGTAACGCCTACTTGAATGTGGTTGGTAGGGTAATAGTACGAGTGTAATAATTTATAGTTTTAATTTGACATTTCACCTAAAACATCATATGGTGTGCTTGAGTGTGCTATTGTTATGTTACAGAATTACATGCTTATGATTTTGTAATAAAAAAGGTATTGTTTGTGCCAGACCCTGTTAACCAGACAAGTGTAAATGAAAGTGAAAGTCAGGGAAAGGAATATTCTGCCTACAGACACACAAGGCTGCAGCCCTGGGAAGTTAAGGCAGGGCAAATTCTAATAAGTGAATAACCTTCCTCTCACTGCCATAGACGGTTCCTGCTCTGAAAACCATCTTCTGGTTCACTGACAACATTCTTGTGGAGTGGTCAGGGAGACAAAACAAGTTAAGTGGGCTGTGTCTAGAACCCAGCTTCAAGTATGCTGAAAATAATGATGGTCTCTGCCTCCCATCACAGCCTGGGCCCAGCCTTGCAGGTGCCCAGACTGAGAGAAGGCCTTTGCCCAAGGCCACAAGTGAGATGTGACCCACGGAGGCCTACAATCCAGGACTCCAGCTTTCAGGAAGGGCTCTCACAGGCCAGTTGTGGCCACATTCTAATCACCTCTCGCAGCGTCCACCACCACTGGCGCAACATTCAACCATTAAGCATGAAATTTGCCCACTTCGTGTACATTTTGAGTCTCAGCTCAAATACCCACCACATTTTTATAAGCTTCCTCATCAAAAGTCAGCTTCCTCCGGCCAATGACTGTGACTTTGGAAAACAGGCTCTGCTCCAGTATTTCTTTCAAGAGCACTCTGCCAGTTTCCCCACTGACGCCCAAAATAAAGACGGATTTGTTCTGCCTCCTGAAGTCTTCCCGAAGCTTGGGCAGCGCCTCTGTCTCAGCCATGCTACTGAAATAACATCAACAGGTGCTGATCTTAGGATGTTTAATGGATAGCCCGGCTTTCCCTGGGGAACAAGGAATGTTTATTCGTCCTGGAGGAAGATATTGTTATTCTCAGTAGGGCCCAGGAGAAAGCGCTGAGTCACCTGCAGGGAGGGTGCCAACCCAAACCCCAGAAAGGGCCACAGACTGCGGGCACCAAGAGGCCTCCCCGCCCCACATCCAGTACCCTCGGTCCAGACCCCTCCTTCCTCTGCCCAAAGGGTGCGGGAGTCCAACTCTGTCCCCTGAGCGGAGGGATTACCTTGAGCCCGCCCCCGGCCCCGCGTCCTCACACCATAGCAGCAGCAGGGCGGCTACCAGCGCAGCAACCGCTGCCACTGCTGCTCCTGCGCTCAGCGACATGCACCGGTGCATCCCGGCATCCCTCCTTCCCTGGGGTTCCTCGTCCCCTTGCCCCTTACTGCCGGTGTACCCCCAGATCCGCCGAGGGTCTGAGGTGGCCACGCCCACGCCTACCCGGCTTCGTCTTCCTGGTGCTTTCGCAGCCGCTGACTTGCCCCGCCCATAGGGCGGGACGGAGTGGGGAGGGGAAGGGACGAACAGTTCCCACGGGAGCTTGAGGGCTGGTCACGTGAGTGGGAGAGCATGTGCGCTGCACAGGGCAAGGTGTGACACTTGGAGACCTCCAGGACCCTCTCCCTGGCGTTCTTCGCCACCTAGGCTGAGCTCTCCCATATCCAGGGTTTCAGCCACTACACTTGACCCTTGCTGGTCCCTTTCTAAAACCTGTAATTTCAATTGTGTATCAGACATTTTCATCTCAATTTCGCCATGTCAAAAACTTAACTCTTGCCATCCAACCACCCCAAAGAGGAATAAAACAAACGTATACCTCGCCTCTCTTGGGTGTCACTGTTCCTATACATTCGCACACTCCTCACCCTTCCCCTCTGGATATCCCGTTGACCCTGAACACAGTAATCCTCCACCCAAGAAGACTCCCCTGGGACGTGAGGAACCATATCTACCTCATTGCTTTAGCCTCAGCTCTTGGGACAGTGTTTAGCCCTTAGTGGGTGCTCAAAGAAAACTTTCGCATGGATGCATTTCTATATACTTTATATACGAGACCTAGGAGGGGAGTGAGAGAGAGGTCAACTTGTCAAACACACTTACTTTACAAATGATGCTCAAGGATGAAGTATGGCTTGTTAAGTCTCAGGTGTGCTCTTTAATGGAGATGACATAGCAAAGGTTAAGAAAAAGAAGGGAAAAACTTGGCAAGGAACTCCCAGGCAAAGGTGCCCTGCCCCCAGCACCCCCATGTCCTTGCAGAGCTCATCTTTCCCATGTCATACCACCTCAATGGCAGCTCCCTTCTGAGGGGAATTCTGTTAGGTTAACATGTTTTCTTTCCAACATGAGCGAAGGCACCTAGAGGATCTGAGGGTCCCATGCAGAAGACAGGGAAGGAGGAACAGAGAGGGCAGAGGGTTTATTCAAGACATAGGGCCAGATGAGCAGGGAAGCCACACCTGCCACAAGGCCTGAAAGTCAAGAAGCGGTGTAGGGATGGTGTGTTAGTGTCCTAGGGCTGCTGTCACAAAGTACCACCAACTGGGTGGCTTAGGACAGAAACTCGTTCTCTGGCAGCTCTGGAGGCAAGAAGTCTGAAGTCAAGGTGTCAGCAGGGCCATGCCCCCCGCAGAGAGAAGCTTCAGGAGAGAATTCCTTCTTGTGCCAGTTTCTGGTATCTCCAGGCGTTCCTTGGCTTGTGGCTGCAGAACTCCAATCTCTGCCTCTGTCTTCAAATGGCCTTCTCCTCTGTGCATCTGTGTCTTTTCTTTTACCTCTTATAAGGATATTTGTCATTGGATTTAGGACCTGCCCACATAATCGAGCATGATCTCATCTGGAGAGCCTCAGCTTAACTACATAGGTAAAGATCCTTTTGCACACAAGTTTACATTCACAAGTTCTCAGGGTTAGGAGGCATATATCATTTTGAGAGCTACCATTCAACTCTCTACAGATGGCAAACAGGACAAATATTAGTCAAATTCTAAACAAAAGGGTTGCCTGATAAATTCTTTGTTTAGTGGATGAAGCTGGAGTTAGAGATAGTGTGCAGAGTGGGGATAAAGATAGAAGAGTAAGTTATGGGATGAAGGCATGGACCAAAGCAGGGAAGAGGAAGAGGGAACACATATGAAAGGCCTTATAAAATAACTAGCTGTGTACTTTGGGTCAGATCCTTAGTTTTAGCCTCCTCATCTGTACGTTGGGGGAAGGGCACAGCCAGCACACTGCACAGATGTACAGCTCAGTTAACATTGAGTACCATGTGTGAAGGCAGTGTAGGCTGGTAGTTAGTGTACAGGCCATAGCGTCAGTCCACCTGGTCTAAAATCCTGGCTCTGCCACCAGCCAGCTACGTGACTTTGGGCAAGTTTCTTTCTGTCCCTTGGTTTTCCCATCTGCAAAGTATGAATGATAATAATTACTTAAATCGTGCAATTTTTAGTGATACAAATTAAAGCACTTAGTATCTAGCGTGTAGTAAATATGAGATAAATAGGATCTTATTATGGAAAAGAACTTTGTGCCCCGGCTGGTGGGGCCCAGTGGATTGAGTGCTGGCCTGTGAACCAAGGGGTCGTTGGTTCGATTCCTAGTCAGGGCACATGCCTGGGTTGCCGGCCAGATCCCCAGTTGGGGGCATATGAGAGGCAAGCATACATTGATGTTTCTCTCCTCTTTCTCCTTCCCTTCCCCTCTCTCTATAAATAAATAAGTAAGTAAGTAAGTAAATAAATAAATAAATCTTTGTAAACATGTAAGTACTAGGGCAGTGACTTGCAATCCTGGCTACACATGGGCATCTCTTGAAACTTTAGAAAAATAAAGATGCCTGGGCCTTGCCCTAGAACTGCTGAATCAAGATCAGTAGTTTTCAAAGCTCTTCAGAAAACGAGAAATTCATCAGTTATTCAGGACATCTTATTGGGGTCCATTTCCTAATAATATCCATAAGGAGAATAAACATAGTCTTCACCTTAGGGAGACCATATAGTGAGGGGAAGCATCCTGAGCTTCACTTCTCCTTTCTTTAGAAGTACATATATAACACTTAACGTATGCCGAGTACCATTAATCACTTTGTATATATTAACTCATTTAATACCTGCAACATCCTTATGAGCAGGAATCATTGTTGTTACAGATAAGGAAACTGAGCACAGACAGGGTAAGTAGCTCACCCAAATTCACCCAGCTAGAGAGCGGAAGAGCCAGCATTGGAGCCGCAGTCTTCTGGTTCAAACAGCTCCACCAACCAGATTCTCTCAGAGCTGCAGTGTCTTTCAGAGCCTGTGACCTCCCCAAACCTGTGTCCTTATCTGTGAAACAAGGATTATAACATTACTAGCTTCATTAGAAACATGAAAATCAAGTGAGGTCCTGCATGTAAAGCACTCAGCAATGTATATTTAGTAGGTACTAAGCACTAAATAAAAGTCAGCCTCTACTATTAATAATTTTAATGTTATTACAAATTATTCAGTTTCATGGAGATATAATGCAGGCTCCAGCTTAAGTCTAACTAAGAATCAGAAATATCTGAGCCTATTTATCCAGTTGCTGGCATAGGACGCCTGATTCAGGCAACATAGGATGTGTCACTTGCATTTACTTCCTGAGCCTCTATTCCGTGGCAGTGGTCACATGAAAGAGCCCTGCAGGGCACAGGGAGAAGGGCACAGGGAGACTTGGAAAGCCGAAAGGGCCATCTCTCTAGTGAACAGAGAGAGCTCTTCAACACATTGAAGACAAATGGCACTGCTTTGAGGGCCCTTTTTAAATATTTATTTATTTATTTATTTGACCCTCACCTGAGGACACACCTATTGATTTTAGAGAGGGGGAAAGGGAGGGAGAAAGAGAAGGAGAGAAACATCCATCAGCAGCATGAGGCTGCTACCAACTGAGCCACACAGGCCAGGGTTGGAGGGCCCTTCCAAGGAAAAGTAGCGCTTATGCTTCCTTCTTTCCAAGAGAAAGTGCAGCTTTAATTTCTCAAGGAAGTCAGAGCTTTGGCCAGAGACTGAGAGAGAGAGAGAGAAACCAGATCAGTCTTGCCAGGTAACACACATGACACATACTTCCTCCAAACACATCAGTGCATTTTATAAGTTGTGTAAGTCTCTAGAAGCTGGAGGTAATTCAAACCGATAAGGTTAATTACAGCCTAATGGGACTAGAGAAACCCAGGTGGCATAACATTTTACAATTCCTGACACAAGCACTGATTAGACTAACATGCAGAGAGAGCAAACAAAAGTTAATCTGTCAGGTTTCATGTGTGCACACACCTGCTCGCCCTTGTACTGGGTGTGTATCTAGAAAATCCAGATTCATTTCTGGGAAGCAGCAGCACTCTTGATTACTTTCCACCACAAAGCACAAGAGGGCGCCAGAGAAGGTGGAAATTTTTGTTTTCCTGGGAACTATTAGCCTTAGACAATTCTTTCTGATCTTTTACATAAGAGTATTTACTGTTAGTTCTCCTGATTTTTTAAAAATGAACTGACCATGTGCATAAGTTTATTGGCTAATACTTTTGGGTGAGATGGGTAGTTCACAAATGAAAAAGATAAAATAAATAAGCAATGTTGGAGGTGGCAGAGGGTAAAGGAGTTTGCTGGTGATGAGTTAATTCATTCGTCAGACACTTATTAGTCACTGTCTGTGTGCCTACTATTTAGGTGCTGTGGGTGCAAAGATAAATGAGCCCACAGTTTTGCGGTGAAGTTATTAGTAACATCAGATGTCAAAATCTTCATAATACTTTATTTTTTATTATTTGCAAGTCCTTATCTTCTTCATCTATTCACCCATTAACACCTTCAGAGGAAGTCTGTGTGATAGTTGAGCTTGAGGGCTTTGGGGTAGGACAGCTGGGTTCAGTTCTCGGTTCTGCCACTTTCTCACTATTAACCTCTGTGCCTCAGTTTCCTCATTTATAAAATGGGGCCGTTATAATAACTACCTCATTGTAGCTATTATGGTGACGATTAAATGAGATATCCATGCAAAGTGCTTGAAACTGTGCCATATTTAAAAGCTGTTTCTGTTCATTATTGTTCAGACACTACACATCCTAGGAAATGCAGATGAAATTGGAAATCAGAGCTGAGCGGAGAGAGAGAGAGAGAGAGAGAGAGAGACAGATTGGGCCTCCAGCCATTGTTTCATATAATTGTTAAGGCCAATAAGTTGTCTTTTGTTTCAATCACTTGCAAGAAAGAATCCTGACTGATACAGCAGCTGTACTTCTTAATTTTCTAATTTGTATTAGTACTATGCTAATGCTTTCCATATTTTAACTGTCATCTTTTTAAAAATAATATTGTATTGATTATGCTATTACTGTTGTCCCAATTTTTCTGTTTGCCCCCCTCCACCCAGCACCCCCAGCCACTCCCTCAGGCAATCCCCCCACCATTGTTCATGTCCATGGGTGATGTGTATAACTTTGGCTACTCCACTTTCTATACTGTACTTTACTTTCCCATGGCTGTGCTGTAACTACCTATTTGTACTTCTTAATCCCCTCACCTCTCACCCATTACCCACCTCCCAACTGGCAAACATCAAAACACAACTGTCCTCTTTTAATCATCACAATAGCTCTGCAAGGTAGAGATGAGATAGGCACTAATATTATTCCCATTGTACAGATGAGGAAACTGTGAGTAAAAAACCAGAGACTGTCCCTTAGCTCGAGTTCCCCTTGGTAGGTGGACTCACACAGGGTCTCACATATGCTAAGGTTCCCCACCGCAGCATCTAAGAGAGGACTTATATCAGCTCCCCTGACCTACGAGGGTGTTGGCCCAGCCATGAGGCATTCCCTGCCCTGATCCCCTACCGCGCTCAGAGAAACAGCTCTCAATTTTTTATTTCCAGTTTTGTTTGGAATAAAGTCCTTGGCATAAATAAATAAATAAATAAATAAGCCTCTTGAAAATAAAACAAAATAAAAAAATGTTACCATTATGCTTATTCCTATCACCATAAAGTGAAGGGTATTTCAATTATGTGAACTGTAAATTGATAAATACCTACATTAACTTTTGGAGGAAGAGGGAAAGGCAAAAATATATGTATATTTAAGGGTCTTAACTGACATGGGAGGAAGAGAAAATTATCAAAATTATTAAGAATTTGACCCAGTTGTTCAGTGATATAACAAGTTTAGTTACATGATTGATTGACACACAAAACCTAGTGTAAAGACTCCGTTTTATGATCATGAGTTTAAATAAGAAAAGACATTGATAAGCCAGTAGCCATAGACAATTTGTTCATGAGTAAAGAAAGGAGAGATGAAAACTGAGAAGTAAGACCTAAAGGACTGAGATGATTAATGGGGAAGAGAAGGAAAACAACCTGTTTTGTGGAAGTCAAGAGAGTGTGGCCTTGGAAACTTTCCTTTTTCTGACCTATGGCTCCCTGATATTTTTGCTGGTTGAGCGTGAGGAATTTGGAAGACAAGGGCAGTTCAGGCAAGAATAAGGAATTCGAACATTAAGGCAGTGATTACGAGATAGGAATTCTTGGACAGTAGTCACTTAAAAGGAGGCATGTGGTTTGAGGGTAAAATGGCAGCAGCAGGTTAAATGGTGATCTCTGTGTTGATTGCACATCAGTCTGATGAAATTAAAAGTTACGAAAAATAAAAGTTATAAAGGAGAATGAGAACCAAAGCACAGGGGACTCAGGATGGGCTATGTCTGAAAACGTAAGTGAAGAAATTGCCTTTTAGCTGGACTGCAAATGGCTTTTGGCCTGAGGCTGGAGAGTAGGGAGGGGGAGCCGGGAAAATATAGAATGACAGCAGAAATCACTTCACATAGTTTTGACTTCCCAGAAGATACAACGATTCATCTGTTGCATTATGATAAGTGAATATAAGACTGAGAAAAAGTGGGGAAATGTTGGAACAAATATTGTGGAAGTACAGCCGAAGATGAATGGAAGAATTATCCAAATCTTTTGGGGACTAGCCCTGGCTGGTGTGGCTCAGTGGATTGAGCACAGGCCTGCAAATCAAATCTTTTGGGGACTAATCTTATTCCTCTGTCTTTCACATAATAAGAGCACAAATGTTGATATAGTCCATGATTTTCATGAAATCAGCATTCTGTATATTAAGGACAAAACTAGACCAGATAAAGAATTACCCACAATGAAGAAAACCATCCTAGAGCAGTGATTTTTAGCCAGTGTGCCTCAAGAATTCGAAAAACGTGCACTACCTGACTATTTGCTTAATAGCACTGGTCTCTTTTCCCTGAGATTGTCAAATAAAAAATGGCAACAGCCAACACAACGATGGCGACCCAGTGAGAATGAATCAAAATTATACCTATTTTTTGTCAGATCAGCAAAAACCACATTTTTGGTGTCCTGCAGAAGTTTATTAATTGGTATATGTGTGACATGAGATGAAAAAGGTTGAAAATTGCTGGCCAAGAGGAAAGCAGAAAAAAAAAAAAAAAAAAGCATACGACCCCAGTGTTCTGTAGCTCCACTCAGTGTTTTGTGATACGCTTCCACACCAGCTGAACCTTCCCTGACTTCTCCTTTCCCTGAGCCTTCGTCAAGGTCGCTCTACCCTCAGTTGCCTACTGTGCTGTACCATTTACTGTCTTACTAGACTGAACATTGTTTGAAGGCAAAACTCTGTTTCTCTCACTGTTATACTCCCAGCACCTAGGATGCCTGATAGAGTATGAGCACTTAATAATATTGATGAATGAGTGAATGAACAAGTGTGAGTTGGCTTTTCTTGACCACATTGGACAACCTGGGGATCAGAATACTTGAGAGCAACACTTTGATTAATGCTGGTCAAAAATCCTTTTGTTTCTTCCATAACGTCACATTGCAAGAGGCAAACACACATGTGCACCTTGACGGATGGATAGAGCCACTCCAACCTTACAATGAGTTTGTCTCAGATTCCACAGCAGGATTCTGTGAGGTTAGTGCATTGAAACTGAGTGTGAATGTCCCTGCCCTCTGTTCTAGGCTCCATCCCTAAGGGAAAGGCGGGGGGGGGGGGGGGGGGGGGTGTTGGGGGAAGTTTCTCTTCTTTGTCCTGCTGTGATGGAATTAGCCCAGAGCCTAAAAGATCTGGGACCTCCTCCTGGTTTCGCAGTTTGCCAGCCATGAGGCCTTGCGCAAATTCCTTAGCTTCACCAAACTTCTGTTTGCTTGAGTGTAAACAAGAAATAATCTCCCACCTTTTTTGTAAGGATCAAATTATATGGTTATGAAAAGTCTGAAAAACCAAGCAAGTATATAAGGAAAGACATGTATTGAACTCATGCCATTTCAGCTTTAAATTTTCATTTTGATCACTGAATTCCTTATATGTTGATTGGCTTGTGTGAGTAGCACAGGATTTGGCCAAAGGCAAATTGGAAACAATTTAGCCAAATGTGATTGAGAACAAAAGCGATTTGGTTGACATGAAGTTGGTTCATAGGACGATTTGGTCAAGTAACAGTTTAGTAAAGAAAACAATTTTCTTAGTTATTGATTTTACAAAAATGGTTATTTTTGTTTACTCTGGGGAGGGAGTCTTTTTACACCTTTTAGCATTTTTGTCATTTTAAAGAACTCAGAGTTTCCTTTTTCCTGTGCAAGTCATTTTAAGGATGCCTTTGAGTTGGGTTTTTCAACTGTTTGGCCATTCGTCAAAATGTGTTTGCTCTCAGGAGATCTGATTAACATTGATTCTTTATTTATAACTGGGAATTCATAATTGAGTAATTATAAAAATAAATTACCAGAACACAGTCAACTTCTCAGCTCAATAAATACTGTAGCTTCTCTTTCAAACATTTGAGCTCTTGGAAACCAGTTGCTTTGGGGTCCTTTTTTTACCATTTTTATGCAATTTTCTGTTGAGAGAAAGAAATAAAGGGAAGAAAATCTTGAGTGCAGGGGAGGAGGGTTGAGGATTCCAGCAGGGACAAAGACACCATTATCTGCTAAGAGCCTGCTAAAACCTCCATTTAAATTTAAAACTAGCGGGCAACCTCAACGGTTGAAGTGGGAGAGGAAAGTTGGGGTGGGCGGAAGGCAGTGGGAGCATTTTAGTCGTCTTGCTGCTGTAAAGTCTCTTGCAAGCACAAGAGGGCACTGCAAAGCTAAATATCTCAGCACCAACGGCGGAATCTTGCAGCGATGAAACTCATAAAAACAGAGTAGAGGGCTGGGAGGTGGGAGGGTTGGTAAAGGGTACATTTCTGTAAACGAAGGTCTGGGGACACAGGACTCTTGGGAGGATTAAGTAGACAATGTGTGGGAGGAGCCTGGGACACAATAGCTGCAGCATAAACTGATAACTATTATTATCACCAGGCTTTATTTTCATAATACTAACCCATTTCTAAGCAGGACAAGTAATACACAATGTGATTACAACAGCAAACGATTCATTTGCACCCTCATCTTGGGTGAACAGTATGATTAGTGCAGCCCTGCCATATCCATTCTCATGCTGAGAAGACCATTTATTGACTGCAGAGGGCATGATAATATAACTCATTCAATACAGAAATTAGAGTTCTCACAGAACCACAACAAATGAAATTGTCCTATTATATGTTAAGAGGATGTTAAAGAAAGGTTTATGGGTAGAGTCCAGCAAGTAAGAATTTTCCTTGTCAAGTCCCGGTACCAGATTAAATAATGATCGTAATGATAATAGTGGTGTTCTTCCTTTTCCAAATGACGAGACTGCCAAGACTTAATTGATGAAAAAAATTCACCTGGACATCCACCAGCTGTCCTGCCATGATGTCAAACATAAGCCTCTAAGGATAAGCCACTCAGCAAATAAATATTGCCTGGTGAAAGTGCAAAGAGTCCCAAAGACTGGAAGGAGTCACTCAAGTTCCCCGATCCACCAAAGATTATTGCATGAGAATCTAACATTGAATAGCAGTAAATATTCTGATTTCTACTACTACTACTGGCCTGGACAAGTTCAGTCAAATCAAAAATTCATCTAGGCCCTGGTCAGTGTGGCTGAGTTGAAATGGAGCATCATCCCATAACTGAAAGGTTGCAGGTTCTATCCCTGGTCCCAGCACATACGAGAAGGCAACCAATCAACGCTTCTCTCTCGCATTGATGTTTCTCTCTCTCCCTTCCTCTCTCTCTGAAAGCAATGAAAAATGGCATTGGGTGAGGATAAAAGAAATAATAATAAAGTTTTCTAAAAAAAGAATTTATCTGGGAATTGAAAAGTTTAGAGACTTAAGTTTATTCCCAAATTACATATAAAAAACAAAAAGAAGAGAGTAAAATTGACTGCTAGTATTTTAAGTTTCTTTTGTTGTTCTAAAATACACTATATATGTACATTTTTAAAAAATCTTACTTTTTAATTAAAATATAGCATTCTGCCTTCTGTTATTTTTGGTACAACTCTAGCTATGTGTAAATGAATGAAATAAAATGAAAACATGGTCATTAAATTTTAAAATAAACACATGCTTGTGTTAAAGTAACTACATATGCTTATTAAGATAAAACATCCCCAATGCACACATACATTTGAAGATGACGCACTTTTGACAATAGTTTTGTCACACTGATACAACGAAGACCAGCCCCTATGTACCCGTGTTCCACTGAGGATGATCCACCATCTTCCCCAGTGACTTCAAAAGCATCAACCTTAATTAGCTCTGCTTATTACAAAATCATTCCGTTTTCTCATATGCTACAAAATTACTATTTTAAGTGTATTATGCTTTTGTACTGAAATTCGTGTTGCAACTATCTGAGCTGCAAGGACGGTATACCACAAAAAACAAAAATGTTTTCTTTGTAGGAAAACCAGTGATGTAAGTCAAACTTACTCTAATTTAACGAGAGGAATTGTTATCAACTGGATAAGCCACATGCATAACTTCATCTGCAAATCAAATTCCTCAGTTTAAAATTGGACGGCATTTCTTTTGGAACTGCATGGAGATCACACATTTTAGACAGGGCCAAAATGAATTCATTTGGTTGGTATTACTCTCTTTCCCTGGGATAAGATGGACTGCCAGAGAACATGAGTTCCTTCTGTGGTCATGGTTCAAAAGTGGACCTAATTGTTAGTAAAACATGCCAGTTGTCAGAAACAGATGCTTTAATATGGGTAAGTCATTCCTGACAAGGTAATCAAAAGTTCTTGGGATGATGACATGCCCTTGAAATATGGATTCCAGAATTTAAGAGTACGATGAGCCTTTAAGTCTTTTAACTCTTCTTACAGCCTTGTTCAGATTAAGCTGGAGATTCTTCTGACCCTGTAAAACTCCCCAAAGACGAAGATTCTATTCCTATCTGACTAATTGATTCTAAGTGCTCACTAACACAGATGTTTAAGTCCTTTCCTAGAATCCAAAGTGAATCTGGTATTTTTGTAGTGGTTTCCATAAATGTCCAAATATATATACCATGTTGTTGTAGAAACAACGCTGAACTTGAAATCCAAAGACATGGACTTGACATGTTTATTTGTCCTTCAGCAAAGTCCTTTATTTTTTTTTCTGGGGTTCAGTTTCCTCACCTGTAAAGTAAAGCTAAATAATCCTTACCTGTCTCTGAGGGTGTGAGAACCTAATGTGCAAAAGTATGTGAAAACGTGCAATAACTATAAAACTTCAGACTTTTATCTTAAGCCTTATGATATTTAGGAAATTTAGAAAGAAATAAAGATTTAGAGTTTAGATATTAAGTAATTGTGCTCCTAGGAATTTTGGTTATGATTGTTTTCAGTGCACTAGACATACCACTCACTCAGCGGTCTGATCCCAAGCCTAAAAATCTACAAAATTTCAATAACCATTCATTGCTCTTAGCCTCTTTCCATGCAGGTTGTGAACTGTAAATCATTAAACAAATCAAGCTGTCACAAAAATGACTAGTGTGCCATCATACTAAGAGCCAGGGAGCCACTGGAAAGGAAAGCCTGAGGCTACATTGTCCAATAAGGGCCGGGCTGAGTTTTTTCCTGGAACCTATAAGGCCTGTCCTTTATGAGTAAATTGAATTTCCAAGAAACTTGGCTATCCAGAGAATCACTCAGTCCTAACACGCTTGTCAACATCCCCAAGGTCAGAGGACCATAGCGACAAGTGAGGTAGCAAAGAAAGTCTCTGCCATTTCATAGTGCTTCACAGTTTCCTAAGCTCTTCTGCAGACTGCAGACCAAATGCGTAGTTCGGCTCTCACCATGTGAGTAATCTCAGTCATTTCAGAGGTGGCAACAAAAAGGAAGGAAGGCAGGATCATGAGTTAAGCCACTTAAATATCTTAAAGCAAAACTATAAAATACACAAATGTTTCCAAAATGAGCTATGCCACTAATATCCATCAGAATCTAAAGCAGTGCCATTTATACAATGGAACGGAGATATGTGCCCACACAGCATTTATTTCCCTTTCCCCCCATTTCTAACTTTCCTTTTGAAAATATCACTCATTATAGCATCTATGTACTTTAGGTAGGATTGACCTCATCCTTTGGTCTTGGGGTCAGCCCTGAGCATTCTGGGCCATGGGCCAGTCTGGATAATTCTGACCCCTGTCATTATTCATAAGTGGTTCAATCATAGTGCAACTTGGAACTTCTGTTTGAAGGATGTGGGAAGTATCATTCTTCCTGGAATGTCTAGCCCCTAATCCCGCACACAGCCGTCTTAATACAAAGAGTGAAGCCAACCTGATGATAAATACCCCCAATCAGAAGAGCAGAGTACAGGTGTGTAGAGAAGAGGTGACGCCTGATCCATCTTGGGGCTTTACGGTTGTGAAAGCCGGGACCTTCCCTCTGTAGTACATAAGTTACTTTATCATTGATTTTCTGTTCTCACCACACAAACCACCCTAAAGGATATATTTACTATGTAAAGTGCTTTTGCATCATATGTCACATAACTGGACACTCACAATGACTCGGTGGAGTGGGTTTTAGTGTGATCTCCACTTTACAGAAGAAGGAAGAGATCTCAGACAGGTGCATGACCTGCCAAAATTCCACACCAGGTAAGAGTCAGAGCCAGAAATACTATCAGGTGTTCTAGTCTAAAACAATTGCTTTCTACTCTACCATGTCAAGTTGAGGTGCCAAATTAAGGGCAGACTTTTGAACTTTCATGACCTAGGCAACATACAAGTTTTTGTAATTACTAATGTTCTTAAGATATGGTAGGCATATTACAAAATTTAAAATCTCACTCTGGCTTTCAGCAGTGGTTGGATTCCTTAAGTTTTTATTTTATTTCTTTTAAGATTTTATTTACCTTTAGAGAGGGGGGGAAGGGAGGAAGACAGAGAGGGACAGAAACATCAATGTGTGTGGCTGTCTCTTGCATGCCCCCTACGGAGACCTGGCCTACAACCCAGACATGTGCACTGACTGGGAACTGAACCAGCAACCTGTCGGTTTGCAGGTCAGCGCCCAATCCACCGAGCTACACTAGCTAGGGCAGATTCCTAAAGTTTTCAATCTTCCTGCCATATGGGCTCAAATCTGTGGTGTGAGTATGCTATCATTTTCACTGATTGTACTGCAGTTCTTGTGTTATACTACACAACAAGGGAAAACTATGATCTTAAAGTTATTTGAAAATTGGGTTATAAACATCCCATGGTTAGTGCTATTAGCGCTGATGTTAAGGGTATTTAGTGGAAATCTTTCAATTGCCATCAATTTCAAAGAATTATTCTTTGAAGACGAGTTATTAACCTGTGGCTTGTGTTACAGGGTTTCACTAAAAAGCCCATTCTCCAATGTCATTGGTGTGGAGTCTCATTGTAATAGAAAGGCTCAATTGGCAAACTTCCAATCAAGATAGAGGCTCACCTTCTCACACAACTACAGAAACAATTACAACTAAACTACAAAACAGTTATCACCCAGAATCATCAGAAAATTGAGCTATTTGGAAGTCTGACAACCAAGGAATTAAAGAAATCATATTCATCCAGACAGGTAGGAGGGGCAGAGACATGGAGATGCAGACTGAGCAGTCCCACGCCGACATGTGCTGGATAAAAATCAGGAGGGATGCCTCAGGAGTGAGGAATCCCAGCCTCACACCAGACCACCCAGCCCAGGGTTTCAGTTCCAGGAAGATAAGTCCCATAACTTCTGGCTGTAAAAACCAGTAGGAGTTGGGGCAGCAGAAGAATCTGTAGGATTTTCACATGTCTCCTCTTAAAGGGCTTGCAATAGACTTAGGACTTACGCAGACTCATTCCCTCTGGGCCCAGCCACCTCAACAGTCTAGTCCAAAGTCTGTGCTGCAGTGCAGATGACTTCCAGCTCTCCTGAATCCTTGCACTACTCGCTCAAGATTTAAAGCCCCTGGGAGATGGTGTCTGATCAAATGGACGTTGTGTGTTTGTTCTGTTGCACAGAGGATAGAGAGTGAAACCTGGCATTCTGGGCTTTCTGGGGTAAGAGCTAGCTACTGCCTCCTACCAAGACCACGCACAAAAGGGGAGTATCCAGAAAGGAGATAAGAAGTGAGACTATTTACAATTCAATAGCAGTCAATCAGTCAGGAGATAGGCAAAGGACTCCAATAGACATTTCTCCAAAGAAGACATATAATGGCCACCAGGTACATGCAAAGGTGCTCAGTATCACTAATCATCAGAGAAATGCAAGTCAAATCCGCAATGAGATATCAACTCCCACCTGTTAGATTGGCTAGTATCAAAAACACAAAAGATGGGCCAAGATGGAGGCATAGGTGGACACACTGTGCCTCCTCTCACAACCAAAACTAAGGACAACAAATATTTAGAAACAAGAAAACAACCAGAACTTATAGAAAATTGAACTGTACGGAAGTCCAACAACCATTCATCCAGACCGGTAAGAGGGGCGGAGTCGCGGCAGGAAAAAGTGGAGGTGCGGACCCCAGAACCCAGGCAGCAGCTGCTGGCAGTTCCCAGGTGCACAGGCGGCAGCTGGTGGACTCTGGGCCCACAGGCGGCAGCTGGCAGACCCCGGGCACAGGGTGGCAACTGTGCAGACCCAGTGAGGCCGAGCAAGGCAGCTGGTTGGCTGGGTGGTCCCACATTCCCAAGCGCAGACAATCCAGGTGGAGAGGAAGTGGCGGAAGGGACTTGAATCCAGGAGAGAGCAGAGTGGGAGCCATTGTTCCCTCTCAGACCCTGCCCCCACAAACAGTGTCACAACTCAGAGACTCCGCTGCCCCGCCCTGGGGAACACCTAGGCTCCACCCCTCACACGTAACAGCTGCGACCAGACCAAAACCAAAACAAAACAAAAAAAAACCCCACCAAAAATGGTTCAAACTGGAGAAAAAATGAAAACCCCAGAGTCAATTCTTCTAAGCCGTGAAGAGATAGCCAACCTATCATATGCACAGTTCAAAGCCCTGGTGATCAGGATGCTCACAGATTGGTCGATTGGCTCACAAATTAGATGAAAAAATGCAGGCTACACTAAGTGAAATGAAGGAAGACGCATGGGGAACAAATAGAGATGGGAGGAAAACTGGGACTCAAATCAATGGAGTGGACCAGAAGGAAGAAACAAACAAACAAACAGAAAACAAGGAAGAAACAAGAATTCAAAAAAATGAGAAGAGGATTAGGAACCTCCAGGACATCGTTAAACATCCTGACATCCGAATTATAGGGGTACCAGAAGGGGAAGAAGAAGAGCAACAAGTGGAAAACTTATTTGAACAAATAATAAAGGAGAACGTCCCTAATCTGGCAAAGGAAATAACTACCAGGAAGTCCAAAAAGCTCAGAGAGTCCCAAAGAAGTTGGACCCAAGGAGGAACACACCAAGGCACATCAGAATTTACATTAGCCAAGATTCAAGTGAAGGAGAGAATTGTAGAAGCAGCAAGGGATAAGGGGACAGTCACCTACAAAGGAGTTCCCATCAGACTGTCAGCTGA
Source organism: Glossophaga mutica (assembly GCA_039655065.1). Classification (NCBI taxonomy): domain Eukaryota; kingdom Metazoa; phylum Chordata; class Mammalia; order Chiroptera; family Phyllostomidae; genus Glossophaga; species Glossophaga mutica. The sequence goes on from CM077308.1 coordinate 32,303,789, forward strand.
TTTCTCAAAAGAGACCTTCCAGGCAAGAAGGGGCTGGAAAGAAATATTTGAAGTCTTGAAAGGCAGGGACCTACATCCAAGATTGCTCTATCCAGCAAAGCTGTCATTTAGAATGGAAGGGAAGATAAAGTGCTTCTCAGATAAGGTCAAGTAAAAGGAGTTCATCATTGCCAAGCCCTTTTTATATGAAATGTTAAAGGGACTTATCTCAGAAAAAGAAGATAAAAATATGACAGTGAAAAGACAGCAAACTCACAGCTATTAACAACCACACCTAAAACAAAAGCAAACTAAGCCAACAGCTAGAACAGGAACAGAACCACAGAAATGAAGATCACGTGGAGGGTTAGCAACAGGGGAGTGGGAGGAGGAGAGAGGAGGAAAAGGTACAGAGAATAAGTAGCATAGACGGTGGGTAGAAAATAAACAGGGGGAGGGCAAGAATAGTGTGGGAAACGTAGAAGCTAAAGAACTTATGACACATGGACATGAACTAAAGGGGGGGGAATGTGGATGGGAGAGGGTTTGCAGGAGAGGGGAATGATGGGGGAGAAATGGGACAACTGTAGTAGCATAATCAATAAAATATATTTAAAAACCCACAAAAGATAACAAGTGTTGGCAAAGATTTGGAGAAATTGGAATCCTCGTACCTTATTGGTAGCAATATAAAATGGCGTAGCTCCTATGGAAGACAGTATAGAGTTTTCTCAAAAAATTTAAAAAAAAAAGAACTACTATAGGATCTAGCAATTCCACTTCTGGGTATACATCCGAAGGAAATGAAATTAGGATCTCGAAGAGTTATCTTCACTCTCATGTTCACTGTGGCATTATTTACAATAGCTAAGACATGGAATCAACCCAAATGTCCATCAACAGATGAATGGGTCAAGAAAATGTTGTGTACACATACAGTGGAATACTATTCTGTCTTCCAAAAGAAGGGACTCTTATCATTTGTGATGATACACATAAAGCCTGGAATAAATTACACTAAGTGAAACAAGCCAATCTCAGAAAGACAAATACTACAGGATTCCACTCATATGAATTGTCATACTTATAAAAGCAGACAGTAGAATGTAGAATAGTGGTTGCTATGAGCTAAACACGGGGTGTTGTCAAAGGGTATAAAGTTTTAGTTGTGCAAGGTGAATACGTTTTAGAGATGGGCTGTAGAACACAGTGCCTACAGTTAAGAGAGCAGGGTTGTGCACTTGAACATTTATTATGAGGGCACATCTCACAGTGAGCATTCTTACCACAGGAGAAAAGGATACAAGGAACTTTTGAAATTGAAGGATATATCACTTTAATTATGTTAAGAATATCATGGGTGTATGTATATGTCAATACTCGTTAACTTGTATACATTAGACATGTACAAGCTTTTTACTTGTCAATTACATCTCAATATATAATTTTTTAAAAAGTAGTGGGAGTAGCTGCTGGACAGCTAAACAATGGCAAATGCCTTCTACAGGGAAAAATGCACTAAAGCATTTTTCCAAGGAAAACTAAGCCTGCCACCTGGAAAAGATCTCCCTGGGCCCCAATGAGTACCAAGAATGAGCCGAATGAAGTTCCAAGTTCACATTTGTCTTCTTTATATGACATGCATGGTCTCTGTTGAGCAGGCAAAAAATGTTGCAGGCCAGGAAAGTTCCAGTGAGTAGGGATGTTTGTACTTCCCTGTAACATTTATTTCTGAGGTTCACATTTACGAGATATGTCCAGAAAAAGTCCAACCATCATTGATATAATGAGAATGGTTTGCATGACATGATGTAACCTGGCAGCCCAGGAGAGTGGACTGGAATGTGTATGCATGAACAATGATGACTTCACTATACTAATCAGTCAGGGCGGTAGGTGCCATTGAGTGAGTATGTGTACTGTGTGGCCATCGCATTCAAAATGACTGAGTGAATACACCAATGAATCTACATCAAATTTTGTGTTAAGCTTGAACATTCCTCCGTAGAAACTATTTGCATGATTCAGAACGCTGTGGCTATGAGCAACCGGTGATTGGCTGCTTCATCATGACAATGCACCCACTTGTGCATCACATCTTGTGCAGAGTGTTTTGGTAAAATATCAAATCACCCAGGTGACTCAGCCCCCTACAGCCCAGATTTGGTACCCTGCAACTTCTGGCTTTTCCCAAAACTAAAATCACCTTTGAAAGGGAAGAGATTTTAGACTGTTAGTGAGATTCAGGAAAATATAACGAGGCAGCTGATGGTGATTGGGAGAACTGTGTGAGGTCCCAAGGTGCCTACTTTAAAAGGGACTGAGGCGTCATTGTCCTGCGTACAATGTTTCTTGTATCTTGTATCTTCTTCAGTAAATGTCTGTATTTTTCAAACTATGTGGCTGTATACTTTCTGAACAGGCCTTGTATCTCCAGCAAGACTTAAAATCAGAACTGGTAGTTTTCAAAGCATCCTAGAAACTCCAATCTCTAAAAATCAAATAGCACAATGGTTTGAAAATGTTCATGCGCCAGAGGCCCTCCTTCAAAGCCTGATAGATAAGGTAGATACAAGTATCGCTGCTGTGGCTGAAGCGGGGCGCGCTCCTGAGCCATCTCCTAGCTTCCCCCACGTCATCCACACATTCCTGCCCCCAGACAAACCCCTCGAAGCACCAGTGCAACAGTAGTCATCCACTTCTGCAATAAAGTTGCATAATAAAGCATTCCTAAAACTCAGTGGTTTGTAATGAAGAGCATTTATTTTCTCGCTGACGGTTCTGCAGAACGCATGGGGTCTTCCATGAAATTAGGTGAAGGAAGGATAGCTGTTTCTAGCTTAAGGGGAGCCAAGCTGGCTCTGCAGCCTTAATATGTATTGAAATTCCTTCCATTGATGATACACTCCATTGAGTTCTTCTTCCTCCACTCCTATTTCCATCAAATTCTAGAAATTTATAGATTGCCTACTTAGTGCTCACGCCTACACTAGGCACTTAACAAGCAGAATACAAATTATGGTGGGAGTTTTGGACACTAATTTTCACTGGAGTACGAATGACTACCCTGGGTGTGTTCTCCGCATGACTAGTAGAACTTGTAACCACAGAGAGCAGAGATGTACAGCTGGATGGAGGCAGTAGGGCCCCATTGGGCAGAAATGCAGGGCACAAACGGGGTTGCAGAGAGTGACCTCAGCCTATTTTACAGAGATCTGTACCTGGTACTTTTATAAAGCATGTTTCCCAGAGCTGTACACTCAGTCTATGCTCAGTAAATATTTCATTAATTCGTTCTTTCAGTAAATATTCATGCACCTTCACCCTGACTGGTGTAGCCCAGTTGGTCGGGTGTCAACCTGCGAAGTGAAAGGTCATTGCTTGGATTCCTGGTCAGGGCACATACGTGGGTTGCAGATTCAGTCCCAATAGAGGCTTATTTGGGAGAAAACTGATCGACATTTCTCTCTCACAGGGATGTTTCTCTTCCTCTCTTTCTTCCTTCCTTCCCCTCTCTTTAAAAATAAATAAATAAAGTTTTTTAAAAAAGTATTCACATACCTTTTATTCCCCCCAGGAGCAGGTACTTGTCAAACTGATTGATCTGTCCAGCAAATACCAACTCCAAGAGACCATTATCCTTTTTCTTCACTCACTACTTCCAAGAGGCATTGGTACCACAGATGCAATAGGATAAGGTTACAGGGCCAGGCTCTGTGAACAATATCATGTCATGCAAGTACCAGGGATTTCCTCGATCATCAACATTGCTACGGAGAAGAGATGGGGGACTTAAAATAAGATCTGGGCTCCAGGTTCCAGGAGAATGGAGCCTTTCTAAGCTATGTTTTTGAGCATTTGCTGTATATCCAGGTACTGCGGTGGGTACTGAGGACTCAGCAGCGAACCAGACGAACACACTCTGTGTCCTCATGGAACCTACAGTCTGGTGGTCTGAGGGCCAAGGGCCATGGGGTGATTATAATTGCTTTGAGCTGATTTTTCCTGAATGTTCTTTCTGTGTCAGGCCTCTGCTAGGGATACAAAGACTAAAGAAAAACAACTCACCCTTGCTTGAACGGTGCTCACAGACACATAAACAGGCAACTAGAATGATGTATAAAAATCGCTAGCATCCAAGATGTACTTGTAGAGCTACAGGGCACAGAGAAGGCTGCTAGTGCCTCTCACTGGGAAGGGGCAAGTGGAGAAGGCCGCACGGAAACACTGACACCAGAGCATGGAAGGGTGGCCTGGAGTTCCCCAGATGGACCTGTGAATGCTGGGTGGGACTTCCTTCTTGTGGGTAACACTGGGCCATTCACAACATATGGCTTCAGAACGTATTCAAACGGAAACAAAATCAACAGCAGCAAAGTAGATTTAGGCTTTATTTGGTTCATTTATTGACCAAGCATAGCTATTTAAACATTAGCTTTCCCCCTGGTTTTGCTAAAACATCCCCAGTGAGACCTGGTCATCAGTAATGCAGCACTCTGCACATGCGTGGTTGACACACAGAAGTTCTCACTTATTTCCCTGTTTTAACTTTGAACTTTGTCTCTCAGAGACATTGTTTACCCATAAACAATGACAAAGTGAAAGAAGAGAGGAGGTGGGGCAGGGGTAGGAGGAAAGGAAGAGGGGAGGGGAGAGGGAGCAGGGAAGGAGGGAGGGGGGAGCGAAGGAAGAAGAAAAGGGTCGGGTTGATTCCGGGAGCACGTTCATTTGGAGCTTAGAATCCAGTGCAAGAGAGTCATTCGTTCTTAAAAAAAAACAAAACAAAACAGTATGGCCCAGCACCAAATGAAGTATGAGACGAGCACGTTGACAGAGCAAAAGAATAACAACCCAAATAAGCCGAGAGGAATAAGCGAGAAAAGAAAGGAGACGGAGCAGCACCTGGCAGAGAGGCCCTAATTCCAAACCCAGGCAGAGACGAGGCTGTTGATCCACTTAACAGGAAAAGGGTAAAAAGCATGTATAACTTTACCCCTGTGCACGAAATCATCTCAAAAATAAAAAATTGCTCCTGCAGAGGGAAATCCGTTCAAAATCGGCAGCTTGCAGAGAAAGAAAATTAAAATTTCACATCCTGTGTGAAGTGAGCTGGCTGACGGCCTCTGCCCAAAGCCAGCTGAGACTGTGCTCTGAGGGCTGTTGACTTTAAAGGGGACCACCGTCGTTTCCTGCCCCTCCATCACGCCTTTGCTCAGAGCAGTTTCCCACTCTGATCGTGATTCCTATTTGCCATTAGCTCTAGTTCCACTAAAAAAAAAAAAAAAATCAGTTTTTACTCTTTTACAAGAAAATAGTTGGATGAGCCTCCTGGGGAAGGAGACAAACCATCCTATTTCTGATTGCTATGGCTTAGTCCTAGAAAGTTCATTCCTTAAAATGTCCGAATCCCAGGCAGCTGCCTATGACTTGATTTTCAGATAGCGTCCTGAGACCCCCAGTTCCCCACTCTCACCCCCCTGGGATTTTCCCTTTAAGCTGCAGAGCGACAGGCATCAAATGATACCCATCCTGACACTGGGGGCCCGGGAGAATTTGTACGTTTTGCAGCTGAACCAAACTTCACAATGCGCCAGGGAGGAATTGGTAAAAGGTTAAGCTAGAGCGATGGTCTTCCAATTGGAATACTAATGATGACCTCTAATGAAGCCTGACAGTACAATCTGTTTCTCATTGTTGCTCAAGTGCGGGCTCCCCAGCACACCCTGGCTTTTAAGGAAGGGACAGACTGGGATAAATGGGCCCTGCTGGTGAGCAGGCCCGAGCACAGCTGATCTTTCAGCCGGGATTAAATTAATTAAAGTGATTCTCTTGGCCAAAGAATTAGTCTTTTTATCCGTCATTATTGTATTGTTTATTAATCTCCAATGGAGGCTAATTGGTATCTGAGCTTCTGGGGGCGGAGGATCTTGGAGTGATAGGGATGAAATTGTCCTCATTTGAAATGAGGAGAACAGGAAGGGTTGTTTTAGTGCTAGATGTGAGATGAGCTTGTCAATTTAAGACCTTCATCAAAAGACTACAACAGCCCAAAGCAAGAACAGGAAGGCAAAATGAACCTAGATGGAGAATGGGTTAGCTGGGCTGGCTTTGCCCCAGATTAGTAATCAACGGAATAGTCACTAAGAAACCTACTACAAGCATGGCATTGTGCCAGGGAATTAGAGGGACCCATTCATATGCCACAGTCCTTAATTAAACAGGAGACACTTTGGTGAATGAGATGCCTGAGTCCCATTCCCCAGATGAATCTAGGGGAAAAAAAAAAAAAACCCTGAATACTCATCTAGTTTGAACTCTCATTTTAACAGGAAATAAAGAAATTGCAATCAGTAGTGATGAAGTTTATCAAAGCAGGGATATTTCTTAGGTTGAGAGAAAGATGCCAAGCCTGCTTTAGAACATTACAATGTCAGCAAGGATCAAAGGTAATAAGGTCTTTTCTTGTTTTCTGCTTTCAGTTTTACCCTTACCTAGGGCTGGGATGAACTTGGAAGGATGGCCCATGGAGGGGATCCTGGGACTGGGAACATAGGAGAGGAATATCCACACAAGGCATGTTGAGACAGCATAGCCAGGAACCAAGGTTCTGTTTGTATTTTTTTTTTAAAGGCTTTTTCGCTTGCAATTGACAGAAGCGCCGTTGCTCTTTGCCTTCATGGCCACTCCAGGAAGGCAAATTCTAGGAGAATTTCTATTCTGGAGGCGATGCTGCTTCAGCAATTCTCTTCTGTTGGATTACAAAAGAAGCTGATCAATTTCAAGATGTTATTTTGCAAGATCAGGATCTCTCTGAATGCTGGTCAGTTAGTATTCTGTCAGTGACAGTGGACCAAGGCCCAAAGTCAGAAATCTTGTTCGTGATCCTGGAATGTAGACACCACCTTTGTGGTTTCTGTCTCTTTGCAGCAGTCTTCCTACTGTACTTCCCATTGTGATCATTAGGTAGTACCTCAGTCTTTGCTAAGCAAAATAATTGCCTGCTGTGGGAGTCCCCAGTGGGTGGCTGTGTACAACAGAGCCAGACAAGGAGCGCACAGCCGTAGATGGGAGGAACAGAGAGGGTCAGGCTGCCCCATTCCATTGTTATACCCCAATATTGTTGTATTGTGCATTCTGTATTCTGTCTCCTTCCTCCATTTGTACTATCTATAGGGTTGATAAAGGATTCCGTTTTCTCAGCTCAGGAAGATACAACCACCTTGCACTGTTGGCCATTGTAACGCTCCCTTGTTTCTGATGCTCACCAGGTGGACGTTGGAAATTCACCAGGGCTCAGCCCTGGAGTGGCCACCTCCACTTGGTCAGTGTCTAGGGAAGGATGCCCCTTCGCTGCCGAAGCTCACCTGGTATAATGTGGGGAGAACCCCAAGAGCTTCACCCTACAGGGCCACTTACACCGCTGCAGCCGCCACTGATGGTGAAGGGGGTCTGCTGTTGCCTTGCTGGAGTGGCCCAGGGAAAGTGCAGAGACACCTGTTCCATAGGGTTCCCCCTCCAAGTCCTCTGGCTAGAAAGCATGAGTTTTTCTCAAAGTCTTTCCTGTCTGTACCCACCTGTATATTTCTAGGTTTCATGCTACCCTAGAGCCCAACATAGGATATCTGGGAAAGAAAAAGGGAAGCAATGCAAGAGGTTCACTGCTGGGCTGTCCCTTAAGGACTGGGCTCCCTCCCCAGTGGCCCTGGCTCCTTCCTCCCTCCCAGAGTCCTCTGAGAGTCGCTTGACACATTCTATCCTGGGGGTTTAGCTGTAGTCAGCAGAAGTGATAGAGGATAGCATACTTATGTTATCTTGACGAAAACCAGAATTCTTCCAGGTCTTTGTAACATGTATCCATTACTCTTTGAACATAGCCTTGCTTTTTGTTTCAACAAAAGTGTTCCAGGCTTATCTTCTATTTTCCTTGCTCCAGCAAGGAATCAGTCCTTTCTCAGTAGAGCACTGGCTCCTTTCAGCAGAGAGTGGTATTGAGGAACCAAGGTCTGCTCCTGGCTATCACCACTGCTTCGGGGGTTTTCACTGCCCGCAGGTGCTTCCGGAGTTCAGACCTTAGGAGCAGCAGCCATGGTGCCGCAGATAATAGGCTATTTAAATTTAAGTTTAAAAGAAATAACATTTAAAATTCAAGACGTTAGTTGCACTAGCCACATTTCAGGTGCTCTATGGCCACAGGTGACTAGCGACGACCACACAGGACATTGCAGAGAGGGAATGTTTCCAGCTTCGAGGTGCTGATCTAGACCGTTTCAGCCCCGGTACATCTGCAGTATGGACTGTATTACTTTGCTTGTGGAAATAAAGCATAGAGACTAGATCAAATTTTTTGTACTATTTATCTATTAAATTAAATATACAATACCCTAACCAGACATATATACCACCCAGGATGTGCTTTGGTGCAAAGGGATGATCAATGCCTTCAAACGATCAAATCGTTTCCCAGGCTAGCACTTTATCTGCTAAGTCCACTTTAGCTATCTAAGAAGACCAGACATTATAACTCGAAAACTTCTCAAGAATTCAGTCCAAGATATATGACTGCCTGAAATGAGAAATTCCTCTTTATTTTCATTCTCCACGTGCATTTTGTCTACTGAGCCGGTGAAGGTGAGAAGGATGGGAAGTAAACCCATGGTGGACTGTGGAAGGCACACCCTCTCTGGGGACCACGGTGGAGCCTTGGGTGTGATAGGTCGCCGCCTGCTGACAGCGACCGGCTACAGAAAGACAGGGGAAAAATGATCTCAGAGTCATGTCATAGAATAAAAGATGAGAAAAATATACCAGGCTTTATATATATTAGTATATGTCATATATAATGTTATTATTATGATATAATTGAGATGAGGTACAAACAGAGCGTAGTATAAGACAGCAGAAACAGTTACATTTTAGCGATGCATTTCTTTAAAAATAAAGAAGTTAAGTTTCTGAGTACAAGTATACTACTCTTCCTTCCTCTCCTCCTATGCTAATAGTAATTCCACAACTATATGGCAGCCCTTTTGGTAAGCACTCTGCATGTATTAGCTCATTTAAGCTATTATTATTCCAAGCTCCAGAAAGACTAAATAACTTTCCCAAGATCACATAGCTTGCAGGGAGTAGAGGAGAAATTTTGTGCAAGAAGTCTGGTTCTAGAGCCAGGATTCTTAGTCTCTGAGCAAGAAATTCCAAAACAAATTGTAAAATCATTTTATACTAGTTCATTGTGTGGGAAGTTCAGAAAACATTGATATGAGACTATGTTCATTGTAAGACACATACCCAACTCTAATACCTACCGAAGCAATAGGTATTGCAATAGGTATGAAGCAATGAGGACATAAATTCAGGAACAATGGTCAGGAAGGTGAAAGCAAACACATACAGTATTTACTTTGTATCAGACACTGTTCCGAGCACTTTATACACAAGAACTCACCCAATTTTCACAAAAATCCTTTGAGGCAGGTATTATTATTATTCCTATTTTTTCAGAAAAAGAAATGAGGCATAGCGGTTCAGTGACTCACCCAACATTCCACACAACTAGTAAGTTTGGGATGTGGGATTTAAACTCAGAGCCCAGGGTCTCAGCCACCGCACTGTGTTGTCCCCAGTGTTATTGACACCTCACTGCTAATGTCAGCTCCTGAAAAAGTGACCCAACCACAACAACCCCCACCCTGACAAACTTAAAAAATCCCCCCAGACTGAAGCTACACACTCTTCAGACTTCTCTTAAGAGAAGTACGCAGGGAGAAATTGTAAACAATAAATCCCAGTTGCTGTGTATGTCCTACACCCATGGGCTGCTGGATTCTCACTCTCTACACCCCGCCCACATACTTTCTTATTTCTTGTCATTCTCATACAGATACTCTCGCATGCCTCCTTTAGAGAAACTCACCCATGATGTTTGTCTTTCTGAGTTATTCCAACTCTTCCTACTTCGTACTAGCTCCTTGAGCTGCAATAGGCCTGAAACAAAAGAGATCAATTGAAAAACCTGAGTAGATTTTCTTAGAAAATTGCATGCTTCCATCATGGGGCTGTTGTGAGAATCAAAGCAAGAATGTGTGCTATCTCGCTTTGAAAATTCTGAAGGCCTTCAGAAATGTAAAGGATCGTTAGTGTTGCCATACTAAAAAAATTAAAATTAAAATTAAAAAACCCCCAAGCTCTCTTTCCAAAACAAATTGCCCTAAACACAAAATCAAGGGGAAAGCAGGGCTTGCGGTTCACCGTCTTTTCATTGCGTAGGACTTCAGAGTTTTTACGTGTGTGTGTTTGTTTTGTTTTTGGTTGCCGTTCACATTTATTTCACTGGGGCTGCATGAGACTCACAAAGCTCACGGAGCCTGTGCGGTCAGATTCAGTTATGAACTGGCCAACAGATGACACTGTTTTCTTCAGGGAAATCTGCATTTGTCATTGCGGTCATTGAATTCACCGCTCCACACGAGTCACCTCCTCAAAGAAGTCTTTGTGTTGTGCTTCAGATTAAGAGTGTGTCTTTCTGTCAAAGCCAGGCAAATTCTGCCTGAAATGAGTTTCTCTTTGCAGCACACAAAAAAGTAAATTGGTAAAAAAAAATGCCAAGACAATCCTTTGAATATCATGGCCACACTCGGAACCAGCTCACCCTGTGGCCTCAGTAAAGCCACCAAATTTCTCTGGACCTCAGTTCTTGTACCTACAAAAATGGGGAGTGGGGACTAGAATTGTGTGATCCCTTCAGACTCTAATATTTTATGATTCTATGACTCTTCCCTTCTGAGAGCTTCAAAGATTAACTGTAGTGCATATAGGCCCTATATGCACAATGGTTAAAACTTAATGCTCCAGAAGGAGATGTGAGACTTCATCTTAATCAAAAATATGTACCTCTTACTTTACAGTTAACAGAGTATTTTCAGGTGTGTATTTTATTTCATCCTTACCATAAACCGTTGAAGTAGCCATTTTCATTCCTTTGCAGTTCCGTGATGGAACTGAAAATGAGGAAGTAGGAAATCCTCTTCCAAAATTCCACACTTAATGAGTGGTAATCCTGAACTCAAATGGTAAATTTGGAGTATTGTAATCTCCACTACGCCCCAATGCCTGGAAGTTTATTGGAGCAGCTTTTTTACTCCCTCCTTAGCACTGAAAATTATGCAGGTGACCCACATATTCCCTCGTGAAAGGATGTTAAGAAACTGATTGCATAAGAAAGTTTGAAATGTTTTGGGGCCTATTTCATAAACATGATGGTGGCAAAAGTCACATAAAAAACCTAAATGCTATATCTCAACTTTCACTCACTCATTCATTCTTTCACGAATTCAACACACATTTGTCATGTTAGGCATGGTGCCGGGAGACACAGCATCAAAGAAGGCAAAGTTCCTGCCTGTTCTTATCCTGTGTATCATCCATTGTAAAACACAGGGGTTGTTGTGAGTGTGCTGGATGCTACAGGAGCACAGAGAACAAGCTCACGGCTGCCTAGAGCAGTTAAAGAAGGCTTCCCAGAGGACGAGGGTCTAACTGAGAAGGGAGGGGAGACGGGGAGATCACTGGTTATGTGACAGGAGTTTCACATAACCATCCACATGGGCGATGTTCCGTGTAGAAAGAAGGGCGTGTGCAAAGGCAATCTTGCTCTGACTTTTGTAAAGATATCGCCTCTTTAAAATATGTTTCCAAGATTTAAATTCTTCTTTTTAAAAAGTTCAGATTTTTATTGACTGTTACAAAAGCGGTTTAGTCAAATAGTCCAAAGCCCATGTCATCATCAGACTCCTCAGATTCTTCTTTCTTTGCTTCCTTTCTTTTCCTCAGCTGAGGCAGCAGCAGTTGAGGGGGCAGGACCTCCTGCTCGTGCTGCACTAGCTGCTGGGGCAGGTCCACCAGCCCCTGGATTGCAGATGAGGCTCCCAATGTTGACATTGGCCAGAGCCTTTGCAAACAAGCCTGGCCACAAAGGTTCAACATTTACACCAGCTGCTTTAATAAGAGCATTGATCTTATTCTCCATCACCGTCACCTCATCGTTGTGCAGGATAAGGGCCGAGTAGATGCAGGTGAGCTCCATCCGAGACAGAGGCCATGGTGTGGGCAAAAGCTGGGCGAGCGCTGCCGGGAGTGGTGCTAGTCGCCGGATGAAGTGAGGGCCTCACCCCAAGGCAGCCTTAGCTTCCTGGGAAGGACCGAGCACCTTAGTGGAAGCTGGGGAAAGAGCCCAAGATTTAAATTCTTAAAAAAATTTTCAATTACAGTTGACATATAACATTATGTTAATTTCGGGTGTACAACACGGTGGTTAGACATTTCTGTAACTGACGAAGAGATCGCCTGAATAAGTCTAGCACCCACCTGACACCGTACGTGGTTATGGCGATATTGTTGACTGCGCTTGCTGTGCCCTACTTCACAAGCCCGTGACAGTTCTCATCTCCAGCAATTTCTACTCCTTAGTCCCTCCCCCTTTTCATGCATCACTCCAAGCCCCTCCCCTCTGGCAACCATTAATTTCTTCTCTGTATTTATGAGTTTGTTTCTGTTTTGTTGGTTCATTTATTTTGTTTTTAGATCCTATGTATAAGTGAAATCATACGGTATTTTTTTCTTTTCTGATTTTATTTCACTTAGTATATATAATACCTTCCAGGTTCATCCATGTTGTTGCAAATTGCAAGATTTCATTCTTTTTTTCTGGTTAATATTTCATTGTACCACATCTTTATATATTCTAAGACTTTTTTAAGTACAAAAATGAGTGAGTTCTGTCATATTAAACAATATAAAGATCTATAGCCCTGGCTGGTGTAGCTCAGTGGACTGAGCACGAGCTGCAAACCAAAAAGGTTGCCAGTTCAATTCCCAATCAGGGCACATGCCTGGGTTGTGGGCCAGGTCCCCAGTGGGGGCCGCATGAGAGGCAACCACACATTGATGTTTCTCTCCCTCTCTTTCTCCCTTCCCTTCCCCTCTCTCTAAAAATAAAATATTTAAAAAATAATATAAAGGTCTATAAAAATAAGTTCATATTCTCTTTACCTCATTCTCATTCCCTTTCTACCCAACAAATATGTATCATTTTTGTGTAGGATCTTCCTCTCTACCATATTATTATGCTACAGTTAACTTGTTTTAATATGCTTGTGCCCAGACAGTGTGATATTATGTATGTGTCAGTTGGTTTAAATTACAAGCCCAGAATAGTCCGTTGCCCTGATCTAGATGTGGCTACTACAACTGCTTCAGCAGCCTTCACCTTTGACTGACACAAGGACACCTGGTCGATTTGTACAGTGAATGTCAGAAGTGGGCTTTTCACAGGTGAAGTTAGTAGTTCGTTAGCATGATAGATGTTAAAAATGGGCTCTCCTTGGTGGTATTCAATTTCCATTAGTTTAAGACTCTAGTAAGATCTATAGCCTACTCCCTCAGGGATGGCATCTGAGACTTTATCCTAAAGCGTACTGGTCCTATTTGTTTTCAGGGGTTTCTTTTTTTTATTTTCTCTTTCTGATACTTTTTAAAAAGATTTTATTTATTTACTTTTTAGAGGAAGTGAGGGAGAGAGAGGGAGAGAAACCTCCATGTGCGAGAGATACATTGATCAGTTGCCTCTCATACGCCCCTGAACTGGGGACCTAGCCCGAAACCCAGTCATGTGCCCTGACTGGGAATTGAACTGGTGACCTTTCACTTCACAGGCCTGCACTCAGTCCACTGAGTCACACCAGCCAGGGCTGAGGGGTTTCTGATGGCCTGACATAGATAGACCGTAAGGGAGATAGAACCCTACCCCTGCAGTATTGTCACATCTGGCTCCAGGGAAACTGTCATGCAAGAGAGTGAGTAGAGCAACTAAAAGACAGAGGTAGACTTAACTGAGTTCCAGAGCTGGTGATGCGACTGTTTGTGATCGCTTGTAATAAATGTTCATCTACACAGCAGAATAAAGTTAGAGACTTGCTTTTATTACAACCCAGTAGTGTTAAAGCTACCTAAAACTTTTAAGAGATTAATATTATTTACCAACATGACCCTAAGAGTGGCCATGACTAAACTGGCTTAGATAAGTTCACAGTACACACACCACACACGTTAAAAATTAAAAAGTGGAAAAAATTTTTAAAAAATTAAAAAGTGGTATTTGTCCCTCACCACCTGGCTTACTTCACTTAGGACAAATACCATATGATCTCACCTTTAACAGGAACCTAATCAACAAAAGAAAAAAAGCAGGCAAAACATAACCAGAGACATTGCAATTAAGAACAATCTGACAGTAACCAGAAGGGAGGTGGGAGGGGATAAGGGAGGGTAGGGTTTTCAGGAAATACTATAAAGGACACATGGACAAAACCAAGAGAGGGGTGGAAGCAAGGGATAGAGGTGGGTTTGGCTGGGGTTGAGAGAGAGTGGTGGGGGATAAATGCAGACAACTGTAATAGAACAACACTAAAATAGTTTTTTTTTTAAAGTGTCCTGGCCAGTATGGCTCAGTGGATTAAGTGCTGGCCTGAGAACTGAAAGGTCATTGGTTCGATTCCCAGCCAGGGCACATGCATGAGTTGTGGGCCAGGTCCCCAGTTGCGGGTATGTGAGAGGCAACCAATTGATGTATCTCTCATGTACATCTATGTTTCTCTCCCTCCCTTCCCCTCTCTTTAAAACTAAATAAAATCCTAAAAAATAAGTTTAAAAAGTTAAAGATGTATCATATCAGATTCATTTCTTTATTTTTTAACAAGTGTATCAAGGTCTATATGGGTCAAGAGACAAAGATATAACTTTGTTTAAATGCTGAAAAATATTCTATAAATACACTAATTATGTTACCAGTTACTACATACCACTACATACCACTATTAATGAATCATTCTAGTTCTGTTTTATTTTTGTTTTTATAAGCATTGCTATAACAAGCACCCTTGAACTTAGAACCTTATTATTGATGTGTTTATTTCTACTGACCATTTTTTAAAAGCAGGATTATTAGGCCAAATGGAAACTTAATACATTAAAATAAAGTATATTTTAATATGTATTACCAGATTACTTTCCAGAAAGTTTGTAGCTACTGACCAACTCCCATATCTCATTAATGCATGGGAATGCTGGTTTTCTTGCATCCTCTCCGATTCACAGCAGTCTTGTTCTTTTTCTGTTTTGTCAGTTTGATGGGTCAAAGTGGTACATCACTGTCACTGTATTTGACACCTCCCCTTTATGTTCTGGTGTGTTAGGACACTGAGATTTCCTCTTATGTGAATTTCCTGTGCGTGTTATTTGCCCAATAAAATTTGCCTTTTAAAATTTGCAGGAGCATTTAGTATAGTTTATAGAAAACTTTATAGGAATATAAAGTTTTTTATTATATTTTATATATTTTTTCCGAGATACCATCTGGTTTTCCATTGTGTCATGTGTATTTTCCCATGTTAAAAAACATCTCTTTCCTTCATGGCTTCTGGGTGTCCTGTGATGAGGAAGGTCTCCCACATACTAGGTTTCTACAGTACATTTTTCTAAATTTCCTAAATTTCCAATTTTATTTTAAAACATTGAAATATTTAAGCCATCTTTAAAAATTTTTTTTCACATAAGATTTGAGTTAAGGATCTTTTTCTTCTAGGAGGACAGCCAATACCATTGATAAAATGAACCAGATATCTTCACTGAGAGAAAACACCTCGTCTTACATTTTAAGGACTCAGATGCACCAGCCCTTTTAAGATTTTCTATTTGGCTTCAATGCTTTTTCTTTCATTTTCCTGTGTTCTTGCCAGTCCTATACTGTGAGAACAACAGACTTATGGGGAGTCTTAGTTTTTTTGGGTTCATTGTTGTTTACTAATAAAAATGAATTAACCAAGTGAAAAAAACAAATTATTTAGTTTAAAAAGCTTATTAGATTAAAAAGACAAATAAAAACAGGCAATAAATCAGTTTTGCCTAACTGAGCAATTTCAGAAACTGCCTTTATTTTCGTCAACTTCAGTTTGCTCATCTGTAAACAGACACTGATAATTGCTACCTCCTTCACAGGTTTATTGGAAGGAGCTAAGGAAATCAGACAAAGAAAACAGTTTACAAACTCTAAAGGGTGTTACAAATGACACTTATTATTATTCACATGAGTTAATACGCGGGACACCTATTTCTTTACGGAAAATGTCTGAATACACAAGCATGATAACATTTTATCAAGTGTCACCAGCCTGTTCTTGCTTCTCCCACTCAGAGCAGAGGGATGGCGGGTGAGCATTAAACTCACATGCGTTCTCAAAGCCCTGGCCAACTAATTGGGAGGAACTATTGAAAACGAACGGTGATGAGGAACAATGCGTTGTGGCAAAGCTGCCTCCCCAAATCCCCAGGTTAAACAGACTTAAGCACCCCACGTCGTGGCGTCGCCTGGGGAGGATTCTAAGAGGATCATTCCCCTATGGCAGGCTGGGTAAAAGGTGAAAGGTTAACAGGCCAATCCCAGGACAAGGTGTTGGCCCAAATTAGGTGTTTAGAACATTTGCTGAAGGACTTAGTCTGCTGAGTTTTATTTTCAACAGCAAAAGTATTTAAGGAACAAAAAAAGTCTTTTGTGTGGAAGAATTCAAGAAATTTAGTTGGGTCCTCTTTTCTTTAAAGGAACGAAAAAGGTCAAAAAATGTCCGCCTATGTTAAGGAGACAATTACAGACTTAAAAACGACGACAACACTAAAGCTCATTTTGTATTCTGAGAACAACATCATACTGGTGTGACCTCCTGTTCGATAACTTTCACTTGAAATTACTCTTCCACTGAGACCAAGCAGAACTACCAACAAGTACATATGGTTGACTGGTACTCTGGCATCTAAATACTTGCAATATTTTTTTTAGGGCAATGAATTCTTCAATAAAATCTAGGCTTGGGGCAAGGGCAGGTAGAAGGAGACAATGTTAGAGTTTGATAAAAGAAGTATAATCGGACACCTGTCTCCACCCCTAACCCCACATACTCCAAGGCCAGAACATTTTCTTCATTTATCCTGCAAAATACTTAAGCACTGGCTTTGGCTATAATTTTATCCAAAGATGGAATTCTCCAGCACTGAGGTCATGTACCTGAAAAATGGAATTTTTTAAGGAAGAGAAAAACATACCCTTGGGCATTTGTACAATGTCCTCTGAAAATGCCGCTGGGCAGTTTAATCTAGCACCAGCACGCTCGTATCGCCTTTCTGAATTGTGAAGACGCTGGCATAGACAGAATGCAAAGGGTCACATTAGCGAATCCATATACAACTGGCACCAATTAAATAAGTGTTTGCCTTAATTTTGCAAGGATAAGCCAGAACATTTTATTTTTAAATTTTTAAAGGGTTTTATTTATTTATTTTTAGAGAGAAGGGAAGAGAGGGAGAAAGAGGGAGAGAAACATCAATGTGTGGTTGCCTCTCACATGCCCCCTTACTGGGGACCTGGCCTGCAACCCAGGCATGTGCCCTCCTGGACTGGGAATCGAACAGATTCCCTTTGGTTTACAGGCCCACACTCAATCCACTGAGCTACACCAGCCAGGGCAGGCCAGAATATTTTAAGAACCAGGCTATTGTACATGAAACTAATTTCAAACCCTATAGACTACAAAATTTAGAAAATTAAGTGTATGGATCCAGACAAAAGGGAATTTTGAGCAGGGGCTAGTAGTGGTGGTGGCAATTATTCAATCTACAGAAGCAATTGCCAATAGAGTTCTTGTGAACAGCAAGATGCCTTAATGAGCTTAAGTAATATGGCACACAGAACACAAAAATGAGAGCCACTCATCTGCATACAATAAAATGCCACAAAAGCAACGACAAGCCTGAAACCCCAATCCTTAGCAACATGACATTCTTCTTTTCTGAGGCCCAAATAAGAATAGTTTGTCCAGCAGTCGCTCTTTCAAGTAAAAAGGACAATTCATGAAAAAGCAGCTAGAACGGTCAGTGACTGTGACTTGGCCAATCACGCGCTGCTTTACGTTGAGGTGGTCACCATGCTTTGGCAGGCAGAAGTGCTTTATAGGTACTTCTCAGGATATCACACAGAATATTTATAAGACATGTATTCAAGGGTCAAGAGTTAATAAAATTAATAACTCAGTGCTTCATCAGGAAAATTTTTTATTATATTGATTTTAGAGCTAGAGAGAGGGAGGCTGAGGAAGAGGGAGGGGGGAGAAAAAGCAAGGGGAGACATCAATTTGTTTTTCCACTTATTTATACATGCATTGGTTGATTCTTCTCTGTGCCCTGATCAGAAACTGAACCTGCAACCCTGACGTTATCAGAACGATGCAATAACCAACTGAGCTACCCACCAGGGCCAAGGATATTCTTAGGAGAGCCTGAAATTGTTTTGTTTTCCTAAAAGTATGTGATGGTGCAGAACACAAAGACCGTACCAGCATGCAGCACCTTGGTCTGTGCCAGGCCTCCAGACAGACCACTATCACTTTTACACCATCAGTGCAAATGTCAGCATAGTGGGGAAAAGGCAAGTAGTATTTTAGTATAAAGGGAAAGTAGTTTTGACCTCACAGACACCCTTTGAGAACCACTACCCCGAACTGTAAGTAATACAAGGACAAGGCCCATCCAGTGGTGTGCCAGGGCCAGCTGGCATTAGCTTGCAAGAGCTAATTGTTAACTTCTCAGGAATTTTTGCAAGGCAGCTAATGTGACATTGGCTGTTTGAAACCAGCCATGGTAGGGGCATCTACTCCACAAAAATCAACAGGCATCACAAATCAGGATCTTTTTTTTTTTTTTTTCCATTAAACACCTACCAGCACACTGTGACCTGTGTCCCTTGCATCTTTGTGAGTCGGCATCTCCCACTGTGCCTGCCACGTATAGGTATTCAATGAAAACTTCTTCAATAAACAGCAGTAAAGCAATAAGTCCACTAATGCTTGATTGCCTCTGGATTAACTGATTATTCAGCTCCATAATTCCTTTTTCTGAAACACGTGCGTGGGCCAGGTATGTTTTAAGATTTGGATTTTTAAAAAATCTGAGAATGATAACATTGAACATATAACACACACCACGTAAAACCCCCCGATGGTGTGCACGACAGCACTTCAGTGGGATACAAAGGTTTTAAGAAGTCTCACATCAGTTTATGCCAGGTTTTTCCGCCAGGTAAGCTATGGGGTGGGAGGGGCAGGAAAACCCCTTTGGTTTTCTGAGCTGAGGGCATTTCAGAATTGCAGGAAGAGCGTGGACCTCTATGAGGTCTGAGCTGGCAGAGTTCAGAATATGACCCTGCCTGGTAGTGACCTCTCCATGAAAACTACCCAGTTAAAGCCAGTTGGCCTCTGATGCCTGTCCTTAGCTGCATATTCCACAGAAGGAGTACACAGGAGGGACCCCAGGTAACTGCCTTGGACCACATAAAAACAAAAACGATGGGCTATGTGCACCTCCCAGAGAGCATTGGCCTGATGGAGTCGGGCATGGCAGAAGTAAGTGCAGAATACTGTTGAGTAAAACTCCCTCTCACTGCTTCACAGCAGTTTCTCAGGCCCTTCCCCATCTGGGGAGAGAAAACAAGCCCATCTCATGGTGCAGTGTATGCCTGAACACCCGATGGCCGGATTTGTTAACTTCGCATCTTTACCAAGGAGTTCATATCAGACCCACCACAGGCCTAAGGATGGCTCCTGCTGGGCCCCCAGCATGAGGACAAACGGTGGGCTAACGAGTGCAATCGCAGCATGAATAGGCCTAAGTTAGGCTAGGCCTAATAACGCGTTTACTGACACCTGTATTAGTCCTCCATCACTAGGGGTGAACTGCTGTCCGACAAGCCATAATCCCATAAGCTTTTCATTTGCATATCCCTCATTAGCTGATTAAAACTTAAAGAAGGCAGGTTTCTGCAGCTGCTGGACCCATTCCTTCACACTGCCTGCCTGGGTGGTTTTGGTAATGAAGTCATGTGGGTGGATGTGAGGTTTATATGTATGGAAGGGATTAAGAGTATTAGAATTTGTGTGAGCTGATGTTGCCATATTCTCTCTACTGGAGCCCAGTAATTGGATGGGAGGAGAAATGGCAGACCCATTAGTTTGTCTGTTTACTCAGGAGCAGGGTGCTAGAGATTCAATTTTGCTTTCTTTGGCTCCCTCGCCTTTGTGAAGCAGGCCTGCTTTGTCTCCTCTGGCCCTGAGCACCTCCAAACACCAGCCCCGCTAAGGCGATTCAGCCACAAAGGAGAGCCATTGGTGACTGGAGGCCTGGGGAGAAGAAAATGCAGCCCCGACTCAAGTACTACTTGAAGGCAGCCCTGTCCCGCCTGGTCCAATCCTGGGATAGAGAGCAAGAGATCATTGAAATTGATCAACCCTTCTGGGCCTTGTTTTTATTATTATTTTATTAGTTCTCCACATTTGGGATTAACAATCCTCAGCATCAAACGCACCGCAGGCTCCTTATTTGGGAAATGAATGGTTAGACATTTCAGAGGCTGCACAAAGCAATTGTTGTATTTGCCCGGTTTGCATAATTTTAATAGACAAAAAATAACACGAAGAAAAAATCCATTTCCTGTGCTGTTTGTACAGCTGGAGACGGAGCTCCTTGTGCTTGATGATGTAAGAGATGCTCCATTGTCTCGCCCCTCACCCCAACAATGAGGTCCCACTAATGTTGTTAACAAAACCGGACCAGGCAATTCTGAGAACTTTGAAGCTGAACATTGTCTCCAAAGTGTATGGGGCGCCGCAGACAGAACGATGTTTATTCATCAGCAGTGCCGGGGTTTGCAAAGCCCGGAGATGAGGCCTCGCACCAGCAAACAGTGAAGAAGGAAAATATGGACTGGTCAGGAGCCAGAGAATATAGGCGGGGAATACAAATTTGGGAATTTTAGTTTTCTTCCTTAAAAACGTTGGAGAAGTATTAGAGACTGTTTCAACTCAGATTCTGTGAAGGTTTATCTTATATTTTTAGTTTTTAGGGTTTTTTTTTATTAAAAGCCACAGCCCCCACCACATCCTTAAATTCTGATGTGAAACTTACTACGCGAGTGGTTTTACCACTTGCTGAAATATTCCATTTCAATGGAGTTTATGCTTTTAATGTCTTTAATAAAGGAACAAATTAAAACATCCACCAAACGCAAGGCTGAATGTCTGAGTTAGGTCATTTGCAGGCTTTTTAGTGGAATCTTTTAGCGAGATTAAAGGATTCCAATGAGACCCTGATAGGCAACAGCAGAGAAACACAATACCAGTCATTACCAAAGGTTTCCCACAGTAAAATTAAGTCTTTAAAAACAAAATGAACAAAAATGCAAGCAAGCCAGAAAAGCGAATAAATAAATGAAACACCACCCAATAACCATTCCAAGAGCACATTTATGTCAGTAAAACAAACGTTTTCCATCTCTAACTCCCTCTGCCTTTATTATTTTAATCATTTTTCCCACTCCTGGTAACGATGTTAGTAAAAGCGATTGGATCCTCTGTGCTTGATGCTAATTCAGCTCGCATTTCAGAGCCCCTACTCTCTGCTGTGTTTAAGTTAGGGTTAGAAAGAGGCTAACCCAGCAAAGTACACCCGATCATAATGACGACCCAGCACTGACAGTAGCGATTAAGGGAAACCTGGTTAGAAAGATAGTGAGGAAGAGAAAGTAGGAGAAAGTTTTATCCTGGCCCATATAATGATCTTGAAGCCAGAGATTCAATGAATCTCAAGACTACAGTGATCCTTAAAGATGTAGCCAACACTCTAAGTCCTCTCGCAGCAAAAATTCCATCCACCCGCTACCTTGTTCCAAGCGTTTAGGACTTATCACGCTCTGAAATTTTGGTAATCCTGATCTACAAATTGATCGTCTAGCCACTTTGCATTCCTCTCAAGCTTACCTTTGCAAACTATACTCTTCATAGGGAAGGAATCGAGCATTTTTGAGCATCTGCTTATCATATCGCAGAGGCCAAGCATGCCATATCCTGCTAAGTGGGAATAATTTTTCTCAATTGTATAAGAAAACTGAGGCTCAGGGACACTACATGGCCTACCCAAGGATACTCAGCCTCTAAGAGGAGCAACCCTACTTTTTCTTCCTACACAACAGACCACTCTAAAGTAAATGGTTTAAAACAACAACCATTTTATTATTTCTCACGGTTCTGTGGTTTGGCTGGAGGTGCTGCTGGTCTGGGCTGGTATGGACGGGGCTGGATGGTCTAAGATGGCCACACTGTCAGGTCTGGCCTCAGCTGGGATGGCTAGGACAGCTGGCCCTCTCCCTCTGTCATCCTGAAGGAACCTAATGCAGGTGCACGTGGTGGCAGCCTTTCAGAGAGGGAGAGCAGAAGCTGAGAGGCCTGCTGAGATCTAGGTCCTGAACTCGCAGTGGCTTCCCGGCATTTCATTGGCCAAAGCAAGTCACAAGGCCTGCCAAGGCTCAAAGGGTGGGAAAATAGACTCTGCCTCTTGATAGAAGGAGCTGTAGAGGATGTTTGGCCATTTGCAATCGAACACATGGTCTATTGTTTATGCTTTTGATTCTGGAATCAGTCCATGTTCAGATCTTGGTTTTGCTATGTTAGCTGTGATACTTTGGGAAAGTTAACTAACCTCTTCCTGCCTGTTTCCCCACCTATTAAGCAAACATAATAATAGGACCCTCCTCAAAGGGTGGTTATGAGGACTAAGTGAATTAAGTGAATATATATCTATATCTAGATATATCTATATCTATTCTATACCTATATAGAATAGATATAGATATAGTCATTTAGAATACTGCCTGATACAGAGTCTGCACAATATTGTAAGTATTAGTGACTATTGTTAATACTGTTATTATTTTGTTGTTGTTAACTGATATGGTATACTACCTAACTCAGTATTTGTTAATGTTAGTGTGTGCTAAGACCTGGGGACATAAAATAAAGGAGTTGGGTGGGAAAGACTTAATATTTATTCACCACCTATTTGTGTAGGCTCCATGCTAGGTGTTTCACAAGGAGTATTTCATTTAATTCTTACAAGAGTCCAGTAGCATAGGCATTAGTCTCTCTGGTGACAGAGAGGTGACAAACTGCTTACAAACTAAGGGGAATGAGACATGGCCTCTTTTTCAAAATACTCATACACTAGACTCAAAAACATTACCCCCCCACCTCAAAAAAAGAACATCTGTCTGGTTATTTCACAACACACTCACACACATTATTAACTCTCTGGAACTCAAGAGCACTTTTGTTATCCCTGCTAAGTAACTGAAGACATGATGTGCTGAGAAATTAAGCAGCAGAGAGGTCCAAAGCTACTGTGGAGAAGAGCCTGGATTAAAACCGGTGTCTTCAGCCACTTTGCTGTAGGTTCCTCCGTGATGCTCTGATGTCTCTCTTATTTGAATCAGCAAGTGTCATATGAGGAGGAAAAACATCTCCAGAAATTGCTAAGAAAGGCTTGACTGCATGGAGGCAGAACAGTCAAAAGAAGCACAAGCCAACTGCCCCTGGTAAATTCCACACTCTGTCATAATGCTTGCAGTTGTTTGCTGAAATCATTTTGGATGTGGTATGCCTGTTAAGCAGATATGGCAACACTAATGCACCATGGCCTACTCAGTACTAGAGTTTTAGAGCCCAGTTCATAACAGGACAACAGTTCCACAGCCAGCTTGGTTTGTACGCAGCTTACAGATGCAACACATTAATCAAAGACTAGGATGGCCAAAACTACAACAGCTTCAGAAAACTGGGGATCCTCCACTTAACTGATGTTTAAGCGGCTCCCAGTCAAGGCTAGCTTGGCACATGTAGCTCCCTTTGCACATTGGAGAAGACCAAGTTAAGCCATCAGAAAGAGCAGGGGCTAGATCCAGACAGATCTGAATGTTGATCCTGGTGGCACTGCCATACCCCTGGCAGGTCCTTCACTCTGTGAATCTTGGTTTCCTCATCAGTCACAGGAAGGAAAAGCTTGACCTTTGGAGGACTGTTGTGTGCACGGTGTGAGGTCCTGCACGTACAATGCTAAGCACAGTACCTGCTACATGGTCACCTCTTCCAATTGGTGAAAGATGAATTGATAGTATCCAAACGAGGAACCCAGATGTGCCCAAATCCTGCCCTGCAATCACCCCCACCCCCTTTTGAGGGGACTAAACACACAAGGAGCAAAAGCAAAATGAAAATCAAAGACACATCTTGGCATCGGATGCTTGCACAGCCTCATCCTGAGTTCGGGAAAGCCACAGGGGAGCATGTGGTTTTAGCTTGAGGACAAGGCAGAGCTTTGCACTCTCCTCTCAGATTGAGGTCTCAGAATTGTTGACCCTCTAGTGGATTTCTGGGGGAAGGAGGTCAAAGAAAAGAGGAAGAAGAAGTTGGCCAAGGTTGGAAGGAGAAAGAGAAGAAGAAGGAGAAGGAGGCAGGGAGAGGAAGAAAAACAGGAAGAGACAGATGATTGGGCCCATCTTGATGTGCTGGGCCCTGTCTGGATCTGCTCGCCACACAGAGGTAGGCGGGAATGGTAGGGGTTTAGTGACACAGTGACCCCGTGTATTGGTAACCATGTCCCATTCAATGTTTTAGATTGTCATTACTTAGATTAGTAGCTCCTCTTCCCTTGACAGGAATTATGGAGGAAGGAGAGTGGTGGCAGGCACAGCATTGGGAGACAAGGCCACCAAGCAGCACTCAAGGCACTGTAACTATACTCATCGTCATTGACATTGTTGCTGTTGTTGCATTCCTGTGATCCAGTGTCCCCACTATTAGTGAAAAGAAAACTGAATAGTGAGGGCTACGGGTCCTTTCGGCTCTGATTAATGATAAAAATATTTCAGAAAAGCTGTACATAAATAAAAACTTACAAATCGAAATTCATGACACATTGAGAGCTAGTATGGCATAAAAATAGAGCACAGAAAGTCACTCTTGGACTTATTATTTAACCATTCTGAGTCTTAATTTCCCCATCTGTAAATGAAAACTAATGATAACTATCTCCCAAATTTAGGAGTTTTAATAACTAGTGTGGAATAAAGTCTTGCATGTGTTCAAGCTTCAAGAAATGAAATTTTGAGGAACTTCCGGCCAAGATGGAGGCATAAGTGGATATACTGTGCCTCCTCGCACAACCAAGATTAAGGACAACAAAGATTTAGAAACAAAAAACATCCAGATCTGTCAGAAAATTGAACTGTAAGGAAGTTCGACAACCATTCATTCAGACTGGTAGCAGAGGCAGAGCTGGTGGTCTGTGGAGAGCAGAGAGGGATCTCGGCAGGAGAAAGAGGTGGTTGGTGGTCCTGGGTGCGCAGGCAGAAGCTGGCTGACCCCAGGTACACAAGGCGGCTGGCTGACTGTGGACACACATTTGCCACGCAGATAAACCAGGTGAAAAATGGGGAGACAGACCTCACAACCCAGGGCCCCAGCTCTGGAAAATAAAGCCTAAAAGCACTGATTGAAAAACACTTGTGGGGGTTGAGGTGCCAGGAGAGAGTCCCAGCCTCACAGGAGAGTACGTTGGAGAGACCCACAGGGTCCTAGAGTGTACACAGGCCCACCCACCCGGGAGGCAGCACCAGAAGGGCCCAATTTGCTTGTGGGAAACAGCTGAAGGGACTGAAATATGAGAGAGAGCAGAGTAAGCACCATAGTTCCCTCTCTGACCCCACCCCCACATACAGAGTCACAACCCAGCAACTGGGTTGACCCGCCTTGGTGAACACCTAAGGCTCCATCCCTCATATGTCATAACAGGGGTGACCAGACCCCCCCCAAAAAAAAATATGGCTCAAGCGGAAGAACATATCAAAGCCCCAAAGCAATACTTCTAAGCGACCAAGAGATAGCCAACCTATCAGATGCATAGTTCAAAGCCCTGGTGATCAGGATGCTCCCAGAATTGGTTGATTTTGGTCGCAAATTACATGAACAAATGAAGGCAACACTAAGTGAAATGAAGGAAAGTGCACAGGGAACCAATAGTGATAGGAAGAAAACTGGGACTCAAATCAATGGAGTAGACCAGAAGGAAGAAAGAAGCAACCAAACAGAAAACAAGGAAGAAACAAGAATTCAAAAAAATGAGGAGAGACTTCGGAACCTCTGGGACATCTTTAAACATTCTAACATCTGAATTATAGGGGTACCAGAAGGGGAAGAAGAAGAGCAACAAGTGGAAAACTTATTTGAACAAATAATAAAGGAGAACTTCCCCAATCTGGCAAAGGAAATAGACTTCCAGGAAGTCCAGGAAGCTCAGAGAGTCCCAAAGAAGTTGGACCCAAGGAGGAACACACCAAGGCACATCAGAATTACATTAGCCAAGATTAAAATAAAGGAGAGAATTCTAGAAGCAGCAAGGGATAAGGGAACAGTAACATACAAAGGAGTGCCCATCAGACTGTCAGCTGATTTTTCACTAGAGACCTTACAAGCAAGACGGGACTGGAAAGAAGTATTCCAAGTCATGAAAGGCAAGGACATACATCCAAGATTGCTCTATCCAGCAAAGCTTTCACTTAGAATGGAAGGGCAGATAAAGTGCTTCTCAGATAAGGTCAAGTTAAAGGAGTTCATCATCACCAAGCCCTTATTATATGAAATGTTAAAGGGACTTAACTAAGAAAAAGAAGATAAAAAATATGACAGTGAAAAGACAGCAAACTCACAGTTATTAACGACCACATCTAAAACAAAAGCAAACTAAGCAAAGAACTAGAACAGGAACAGAACCACAGAAATGGAGATCACATGGAGAGTTAGCAACAGGGGAGTGGGATGAGGAGAGAAGGGGAAAAGGCACAGAAAATAAGTAGCATAGATGGTAGGTAGAAAATAGACAGGGGGAGGGCAAGAATAGTGTGGGAAATGTAGAAGCTAAAGAACTTATGACACATGGACATGACCTAAAGGTGGGGAATGTGGGTGGGAGGGGGGTGCAGGATGGAGGGGAGTGAAGGGGGGGAAATGGGACAACTGTAATAATATAATCAATAAAATAAGAAAAAAAATAAAATAATAAAATAAAATCTGTACCTCTAAAAAAAGAAATTAAATTTTTATTATCACTGATAACATGGTATAAGATTCTTTACTTTATCAGTTCTGATCTTTATCATGCTATTCAATATGCTGCCATGTTTTCAGCTGTAAGTTTCTCATTCCGACCCCCCACCCCCCACCACCACTCCATACCCTACAGGCCATGTCCATATGGAGCCCTGTAATAGGAGTAGCTTCAGATTCAGATCCAAAAGAACTAGAATTGATCAAGTCTCTATAGTTTTACAGTTTTATGACTTGGGACCTACAATTTACTTTCTGTGAACTACCTTCTAACTGAGATAATAATTCTGTGGCAAAACTCACTAGCCGTTGACCTCTATTTCCATCATCTGCCTTTTAATCTGGGCATACTGCTGTCTAGTTAGAAGACTACATTTCCCAGCTTCCTTTGCAGCTAGTTATGGTCACATGACCAAATTTTGGCCAGGAGTGTCAGGAGTGTTACATGTCCTTTCTTTAAGCTTTCCTATTTCTTGGCACTAAGGTGCAATAGCTGGAACCCACCTTCGTGGGCCCTAGGGATGATTGAACAGAGAGCAAAAGGAGCCCACATCCTGAGATAGCAGGGCTCTCGTACTGGCCCTGTAATGACTACCTCTGAACATCTCATGAATGATTAAAAATAATTGTCCTTGTTTAAACTAATCTTATTTTGAGGTTCCTCTTACCTTCAGCCAAACCTATATAAGATAATAAA
This sequence comes from Glossophaga mutica, assembly GCA_039655065.1. Lineage (NCBI taxonomy): Eukaryota > Metazoa > Chordata > Mammalia > Chiroptera > Phyllostomidae > Glossophaga > Glossophaga mutica. The sequence goes on from CM077308.1 coordinate 32,331,548, forward strand.
TGTTAAAGTACTCGGCACATTGTAGGCACTCAATAATTTTATTCTCATCTTCCCATCAAGTTCACTCTTCTTACTATAGTCAGAGAGCCTTTCTTAAATTCAAATATTAAACAAGAAATCCCACAGATGTGCTCACGTTGTCCCCATTTCAAAGTCATAGATGGGGTGATGAGGGAGGCCAAATAAATAATTCTGTAGAAGTACTTTGTATATTGTAAAACTCTATCTAAACGAGAGGTCTGGAGACCTTTCCTGCTAAGGCCACACCCCCTCTGACCAGCCTTGCTCTTGCTCTCTTCTTCCGCCAATCCCAACCCCTCCTTCCACACACCTCATTTTCCAGTGGCACAAAACTGAACACCTCAAACGCAAGTCTCAGACTTTTCTATTGATGGTGGAGAAGAATGAGCACAGAACACAAGGACTATCTGGAGAGAAAGCCTGAGCAGCCTTATGGAAAAGCCCAAAATTTCTTGGAAGCATTAAACCTTATCTCAAAAGATTAACTTCAATTTTCATTCTCCTCCACTATATCCTCCTATTTATCTTAATAATAATTTACTGTTCAAATTACTCAACTTTGAATAGCCTGTGGCTTTAAGAGCTCCCCAGATCAAGATCTGAAAAGGAAGCCCAAATTTTTTACATCCTTATGCTTTTTTGTGCTGTTTCTTCTGCCAGAAGTGCCTTTCCTGAACTTGTCCTTCCTATAATTTCTGTAAAAGTGTTCATGATTCCTTCAGGTAGACTCAGTCACTCTCTCTTCAAGATGGGCATCCCCCAACTGAGGGACTTAAAAGATTATATCTAAACTAGTTTGGGGGGTGGGAATATTCACAGTAGGATGGGTTGTCCCTTTCATTAGCCTACAATATCCTCCAGGAAAATGACTACAATTTTGTCCCACCATCACTATTACAATTACCATACCCCCATCCCTGTTAGGTCCTAACACTATGCCTAGTCCATAATACCTACTCATCAAAGATTAGATAGAATAAATAAATGAATGAATGTTCAACAAATAACTCCAAAGAAAGAAGCAGCTTTGTGGACCTTAACCTCAAATTTCACCCACATGCTCTGTCTAGTTCAGACAGGGTCAATGCCAACAGTGACCTCCTTCATGTATGTGGCTTACCACACTTCCAGATTGGGTCTCGAACCCTTCTCTATGTACGATGCAAAGATAAAGTTAACCACCTCCAGCTCAAGTCAGCCCAGCCAGGAAAATCCATGGCCAAGGTCTCAGTAGTCCCCAAAATGTCAATACTATGAAGGTTGACGCTAAGCTCCACACACCCCACATTATCAAATGCCCATTTGCTTCATGTTTTGTCTGGTCTGTCAGCACCACTTACTGCTGAGCAGGTCCCTTATCTTTATTGATCACTTAATTTATCTTTTCTTAACTTCCCTTGCACCGTCTGGTGCCGTGTGTCCGTCTGTTGAGGCTGTCATGACTGGTTTGCTCTTGAAATAATAGGGGCAGCAGGTGGTGTGACTAAGTCGACCCTTAGCAGAATGGGGGACCATTCCCAGTCCCTGTCTCAACCTGCCAGTGTGTCTACACCCTCCCAGCTGTTCCACATTAAAGCAGTCAACTGTGACTTTACAGTCCCAGTTTTACACAACTGTTTTACAAACTGGGAAGAAGGTCTTTTGTCACAAATCCTTTGTCAGGAAGTAGAATGGGAGAGAGAAAGCCAGTTTCAGACTTGGTGCATTTTAATGACTATGCAGATAGATGCATACTTCTTTGCTTTGGTAAAGGGGGTGTGGATGGGAGTAAAGGGTGGGGGACTGGCTGGCAGGGGAGTGAGCCGGCTGACTTCTTGCTCTTGGGACAATTTAGTAAGAGGAGCAACTGCTCTTTCAACCCTAGTTTCGGGTTCGAACAGAACTTCGTGCAGTTCTCTACTCCATGAAAGCCTTCATTCCTCTTGTAAAGTGAAAATAAGGGCAGGATCTAGAGCCCTATGTCCTGGAGTCGGTACGCTGGGGGCAAGTATTGTGCAGTTGAGAAAACAGCAAGAAAACTGATGCCTTTGGGACTCGAAAGCCAAGTGTGTTTAAGAGTTGGGGCTTGTAATCACATGTGAGAAGAAATGGAACAAGGTGAAAACATCACCGAGTTTTGAGTCAGACAGATTCAGGCTTCAAAGCTAAGGAATCACTGTTAACAATATGGTATATTAAAATTCCTATTTCTTAAAACAGGACTCTTTCATAGGACATTTACTCTATTAACCAGAGTTGATTAATCAAAACCTTTAAACAATTAAAACCTACATAGCTCTCGCTACACACAAACCCATGGCTCTCCATTTTGGTTATAAGCTAAAAGACAAGAGAAAAATGACTAAACTTAGCATTGTGGAAAGAGTACTTGGGACTAAAGGTCAGAAAACCTGCCATTCTTTCTTTTTAATACTAATAAGCTGGTTGAGTTCAGGTATATCCCTTAAGTGAGGTGAGCTTAGTTAGTAAACTGTATTAAGTATAGTTTGTCTCTGAGGCGGGTAAGTCGGGGAAGTGGGAGGTAATTGGGGACGGTGGCAAAGAGAGTGGGACTATTGTCTCTTTTTCTGCTTATACAATAGGTCTGAAGAATGGAAATTTGTACTTTCTTTTAGGTATAAGAATGGCACTGTTAGTCCTTTCCCTAAGGTGGGAGAGGAATGGAGCCTGACTCCTTGGAACCACGGCTGTCCCCTGTGTCATGGGGGGTATTAAGGGCTGCTGTTTCCACGAGGCCTGTTCTTCTCTTTTTCCAGTTGGCTACATTAGAGGTCACAGGTACAATGTTCTCCTTCTAGCTCTCACCTGTTTTTTAATCCACGTGGTGAGCAAATATGCGTTAGAACCCATGTCTCGTCCTGTAAAGCAGAGATATTTATGTGACCTACTGACCAAAATGTTTATAACTGAGCCATGATAAGTAATGTAGACACTGTCATTAAGCATTTGGAAATCTGTCAATTCAACTTAGACTATACAAATTAATAAGCAGGAAGCAAACTTATTTTTCACACTAAAAACTCTGTTGATATAGTGAAGAGGAATATATATGGTATTAAATGTTTATATTGGAAAACAAGTATGTCCTTTCATCAATGATCTAAGTATCCATCTTATACAACTAAAAAAGCAATATCAAATTAAAACCAAATCAAGCAAAGGGAAGGACATATTAAAGATAAAAGCAGAAGACAATAAAACTAAAAACAAAATAATTGAGAAATTACTTTCAGTGAAGGTAAAAGTGGTTCTTTGAAAAGATCAATAAAGTTGGTATTTCTAGACACACCTGATCATGAAAAAAAGAGGGAAGACACAAATTACCAATATTAGAAGTGAAAGAGAAAACATTAATATATGAGATCTGTCCAGAAAAATTCCAGCCATTGTTAATATAATGAGAATAGTTTGCGTGACATTGATGTAACCTGGCAGCCAAGGGGAATGGACTGGAATGCACATGTGTGAACAATGACGACCTCACTGTACTAGTCAGTGGGGGTAGTAGATGTCTCTGAGTGAGCACATGTACTGTGTGGCCATTCCATTCAAAGTGACTGAGCGAGTAACAAAGCTACATTAAAATTTTGCATTAAGCCTGAACATTCCTCTGCAGGAACTATTCAGATGATTCATAAGCCCTTAGCTTTGGGCAACTGGTGATTGGCAGCTTCATCACGGCAATGTGCCTGCTCATGAATCACATCTCATGCAGAGTTTTTTGGCAAAACATCAAATCACCCAGGTGACTTAGCCCCCCTACAACCCAGATTTGGTACCCTGTGACTTCTGGCTTCCCAAAACTGAAACCATTTTTGAAAAGGAGGAGATTAAAGACCCTCGATGAGATTCAGGAAAATACAACAGGGCAACAAGACTTCATATACCCTATAGAAATTAAAAGGATGATAAGATGTTAATATAAACATCTAGTGTCAAAAAATTTTCATAGCTTGGATGAAATGGGCAAATCCTTTGAAAGACACAAACTACTCAAGAAGAAATAGATGATCTGAACTGTCCTTTATTAAAGCAATTGAATTTATTTTCAAAAAATTTTCTACAAATAATCATCAGAACTAACTGGGTTCACTGGTGATGTCTACCAGATATTTAAGAAAGGAATATTTTAATTTTATACGAACTTTTATATAAGATAGAAGAGGAGAAAACATTTTATGAGTCATTTATGAGGTCAGCATTATCTTGATAGCAAATCCAGAGGAAGATATCATAGGAAAAGGAAACAACAAATATCCCTCATGACACAAAAATTCTTAACGCAACTTTATTAGAATCCATCAGTGTATAAAAATTATACATCAAGATCAAATAGAGTTTATCCCCCAAAAGCAAGCTTGATTCAATATTTGAAAGTTGATTGATCTAATCAATCAGTTAATGAACTACAAACAAAACACCCTATGGTCATATTAATTGATATTAACTAATATCAATTAAAAAGAACCTTTCACAAAATCCAGCATCTATTCGTGATAACACGTTCAGCAAGAGAGGAATGGAAGGGCACACCCTCTACTCTATGAAGGCCATCTATAACCATCTATTGAAAAACTAAAGTTAAAATTATATGAAATTTTTAAAAAGGCAAAACTACAGGAACAAGGTCAGGGTTGCCAGGGGCTAGAATGAGGTAAGATTTGGGGGATAACTGAAATATTTTATATCTTGATTGGTTATTGATTACATGACTGCATATACAGTAAAACTCACTGAACAGCACATCTGAAACAGGTGCATTTAATAATATATAAATGGTATCCCAACAAATCTGATTTATTTTTTTTAAAGTGTTATGGCTAAAGCCTCCCATAAAAGCTCTGAAACAAAACCAATGTACAAGTGAATTAAGTCCACCTCTTAAGGAGCAAGTATGCCGATGCGTTGATACTGTTACAGAGAACAGAAAAACATGAAGTTTCCCAATGTGACATGAAAATAGCCCAAAACCAGTAGGTTGACTTCACAAAGATAGCAATTAAGGAAAACTCCAGAATTGTGATTAGAGATATAGATATATCACATAAAATATTAGCAAACCTATTTGAGCAATATTTTATTTTTTAATTTCTTTGATTGATTCTAGAGAGAGGGGAAAGGAGAGAGAAAGGGAGGAAGAAAAACATTGATGTGAGAGAAACATCGTTCAATTTCATCTTGTGTGTGCCCTGACTGGGAACCAAACCACAACTCATGCACATGCCCTGACTGGGAATCAAACCGGCAACCTTTAGGCTTGCAGGATGATGCCCAACCAGCTGAGCCACACTGACCAGGACTAAGCAATATTTTAAAAGAATAATGCACCTTAGCGAAATAGAATTTATTCCAAAATTTCAATCATGTTTCAACATAAGATAATCAATCTATTTACATGCATTCCTAATTTTGAAAAAAAACCCTCAATAAACAAAAAGTAGTAATGTAACTATTATGCAACTAAAATAGAACATTATGAAGAATTATTTGAAATTATCAGCTGAAATGCCAGAAAGAGTGCAATGTAAAGTCATAAAAGTAGAGATAATATTATAATTATTAATGATTATGTAATTGTCCAGTTGGAAAACCCAAGAAAATAAATGCAAACAAACCCTGTCATGTGCTACCACAAGGAGGAAACTTCTAGAACATTATACTAAGTGAAATAAGCCAATTGCAAAAAGATAAATGCTGCCTCATTCTTATGTGAGCTATCTAAAGTAGTCAAACTCACAGCAAGAGAAAGTAGACTGTGGTTACCAGGGCCTAGAGGGAGGAGGGAATGGGAAGTCGTTCAATGGGTACAGAGTTTTGATTTGCAAGATGAAAAAGTTCTAGAGATCTGTTGCACAACCATGTGAATATAGTTAAGACTTCTGTACTGTACACTTAAAAATGGCTTCAGATAGTAAATTTTATGCTGTATGTTTTTACCACAATAAAAAATACCTTGGGACTGCCCTGGCTGGTGTAGCTCAGTGGATTGAGCACTGGCCTGTGAACCAAAAGGTCTCCAGTTCAATTCCCATTTGGGGCACACACGCAGGTTGCGGGCCAGGTTGTGTGGGGGCATGTGGGAGGCAACCAAGTGATGTATCTCTCACACTTGGTTGATGTTTCTCTCCCTCTCTCTCCCTCCTTTTGCCTCTCTCTTAAAGTAAATAAATAAAGTATTTTAGAAATACTATTGTGACCAATTAGAATATTTGTCTTTTTAAAATAATAGTCTATAATGAGAATGCTGCAAAAAATTAGCAACCAGTTGGAAGATGTAATGGAAAAACAGGTGCCAGTAATAATGACAAAAACAATAATATAGTATCTTTGATAAACCAAAACTTTCAGAACCTAAATAAAATAACCATAAAACTTTACTGAAGAACTAAAAACAAATACTTGAGTAAATGGTGAGACCTAGCATATCCTTAGTGATAGGCTGATTATTATAAAGCTGTAAATTCTCAGATTAATCGAGAAGTGTAATAACATGTCAGTAAAAATTCTAAATTAAAAAAATAAAATTCCAATTATATATTTTAAAACTTGAATACAATTTTAAGTACATCCAGAATATTAAGATCTGAGAACAGTCTAGAACATTTTGGAAAAGTATTGCATTTAATCAGTGTGAAGGACACAGTGTGTGTTATACTAAATATTAGATATCAGAACATATTATAAGACTACAGTAAATAAAACAGTGTAGCACTTTGTACTTTCACTTTCAGGAAAAACAGAACATTTTTCTAAATTAGAAGGTCAGAACATACTTAAGTATATAATGAATTTAATATTTGACAAAGGTGACTTTTCAAAATAGTGAGAAAAATGTCCCAGGTCCATTATTCAACAAATGAAGCTGGGACCACTGGCTCATAATTTGGTGAGAAAGTTATTTCTTTATTCCTTATGATATATACAAATAAATTCCAAATGCTTTAATTATTTAAGTGTAAAAGGTAAGTATCCAAATAATCATAGAGTGTAAAGGGACTTTATGAGGTTGACTTCTTATGCAGATCTACAAAGAAAAGTTGACAGATTAAAATACATAAAGTTAAAACTCCAATGAGAAAAATTATAAACATCATTAAAAGAAGGAAATGATGAGAGAAAACACATGTGAAATATGGTAGATCACCAAAAGAAAAAGAAAAAAACTTTCTTGCAAATGAATGAGATGAGCATTTAGTTAAAAATATAATCCAAAGATATAATGAGGAATTCATAATATAATTCACAGGAGAAAATACACATAAAAATATTCAACTTTATTAGTAATAAAATGCAACCTAAAATTGGAAATTTAAAATATTTTTAAATTGGTTTGGGTCACCGTCTGTCTTGCAGACCCAATTGTCTCTTTACAAGCAGGTAACAATTGTAGAAATTCCACTGGGTCTCTAGTGTAAGACTGTTTTTCCAATCAAGCTCTACTGGCAATCTGTGACTGGAGGGGAAAGGATATGATTGGCCACATGAAACCTCAATATGAAGGTCCTTCCAGGTTTCAAATTCTAAGATTCTTCTACCAGGACTTTATTTAAAACAAACTGACAATGCTCAGGTTGGCTGGTTGTGGGGGTCAGTGCAGAGAAGTCTCCTGACCCTAGTCCTTTTCCACAATCCCTTCGACCCCTCAGTGGCTGCAGATACCCACTCCCTCTGTAGTCCCCCCTCAGCTCTGCAGTGGGGAAGATGAGCGAGGGAGAGTCTGCACCCCCAAAGGATCTATAGCTTATCTTGTAATAAGAACTGCTCTTCAAAATGATCATTCCAAAGCCAGTAAGATCCAGAATTATCAGGAAAGATTCAACTGCGTTTTCTTCCTTAGGTAACAAAGTCATGATGGAAATGTTAGAAAGATTTTATACATAAACAGTCAAAAGTAAATAGCTTTTTTCCCTTAAATTTCAGTGAATTAAGCATTAATTTTACCTGAACACCAAATTCCTCAAAGTTTTTATTCCTTAAAAGGAATTGAGATTTCCACTGCCCATTTGGAACTCTTATCCAAAAAGGATACATCATCCATTCCCAACAGGCCCACTCCCAATTGTCTGCATGATGGTCACAGGCAATGAGATACTGCAATAATCTTGGTTTTCATATGCCTGTTTTCACCCTTTTCTCATAGACTTTTTACTTAAAATTTTTCTGTATTTACTTACTGTATATACTTATTTATAGGTTTTTTTTCGTCAAGATAATAAACAGCATTAATTTCCTCTGGTTTGTTGATACTTTCAAGTAGTGGGATGCAGGGCTTACATAGTGTTCCTAATTTCCAGGCTTTTTCTCTGCTAAAATATGAAGGCCAGGACCTTAACAGGTAATGATCTACATGATTTCATTTTGAAACTAATAGTTTAAAACTCAACCATCGATAAAGAACTTCTTTCCAGAATTCCCCACCCCCCTCAGAAAAGGTCTGACTTTCCCAATAAATTTCCAAAGGTCTATTCATTATAAAATGTGAGCCATGTAACTTATCCTATTTCTTTTTGGTTTAAGCCAAATAACTGTCTCTACTTCATAACAACTTAACCATTTCTCTATATGATTTCTTAACCTTTCATTTGGTGTCTTGCAACTTTATTTAAACTGCCTCAGAACTTCTATGGAAGTTAGTACGTATAAAACACTCAAAAGTAAACTGATTAATTAATAATGGCAGTTTAAGAATAGATTCTATTAGATCCTTCTTTCCTTTCTGTATTATTTTGTTTAATTACTTAGATCTTGATGTCTTTCAAGAGCCTGAATTTATATATTTTAATGAAATCCATGTAGATATAATCAGGTAGAAATATTTATTAAGATAAAATTGGGTGTTATTCTTTCCTTCCTAATGAAATCAGAAATGACTTCTTAGGTTTCAAAAAAAATTTTTAGAACCAAAAAAAATTTACAAGCAACCAAAGCCAGATAGTGGGTAATAACATTCCCCAAGAAAATACTAGTATGAAAATGTGAAATTTGTCTTTAATAACGAAAGTTTAAAACAGTATACAAGACAAAATGTTGGCACATCCCAAATAACAAGAAACATGTTTTCGTAAAGATGGCATCAACAATTTTAACCGATAACCACACGCTGGAGTTCAGGGTTACCCCAGAAGACAGGGGTCATCAAAGATGATACTTCCAATATCCCTTGATCCTGCACCAGTAATAGAACAATGTGAGCACGCAGTTGAAATGCCTGCCATCACATTCTGGAAGTTGGGCTCTCTCTAAACATCTTCAGTTAAAAGTCCTCCAGTTGGTGTTATTTACTGTGGTCAGGTGACAAAATAGTGGGGTTTGTCACCTCAGGGACCCAAGGGTGTCAGTTAGAGAGAAGATGCAAGTGAACCGAGTTTGGTGGTTGTTTGAGACCCTGATGGACATTTGTCCACCTCACAAAAGCCTCCATACAATTGGGCTCAATTTGTCACAACTGACAGTTTTTGCTGGAAAAAGGCCCCGATCTAGAGTGGCACAGATGTTATAGTTTTCATCCTTTCTCAGTGCGGATCACAGGGACAAAATTCACCCATCGGAGTTAATAATTCCAAGCAACTGCATGAGCCGAAACACCTTTTCGGTACCAAAAGACACATTTTCTGTCTCTTTGTCCCTGTCTCTCTAATGTTCTGATCAGTTTCCTCTGCATGAGAGAGGCAGCCACTCAGCCACTGCCAGACCCAACCAGCAGGAGACCTACAGGGGGACACAGTCATGCTGTGAGCCACCAGCAAGGCTCTGCAAACGACGAGCTGTGAGACCAGCCCCACAGAAATCTATGACCTTCTAGAAGGCAGAGCCCAGCCACATCCATTGCTGTATCCCCCCCCACAGCGCCCCGCTTGGTTGATCTCTTAACAGTCCCTCCATAAATGTTACATGGAATGACAGAGGAGCTCGACAGGTCTCCTTAAATGCCAATAAACCCTTTTCAATCAAGTCTCCCTAACTCGAGCCTCAGAGAAAGCCCAATTCATAATCAGAGAGCTGCAGCGGGGCCATAAGAAGGTGCAATTGCAATGGATTCTTGTGGCAAAAGCCACCAAACGCTTGTGCTTTTTGATCGTTCCCTGAAAAATGACTGAAGAAAGCAAAAATTGTTGTGCAGGCACCTTGCAGGGAGTACAGTTTCTATATAATTGTCTTAAGAGTAATTGAAGCTGTCCTTGAACAACTCACAAATTATCTCCTGACAACTTGAAATAATAGTCCTTTTTGTTAAAAGGAGAAAGCTTGTGGAGACCAAAGGTTAAACAGGTCTTTTCATCATGATAAATCACTGGTTAATGAGGTTACTATTGTTGGGTGCTATGACCATTCCCTTTAATGCCATTACCTCCTAGTTGTAAAGCTGACACTACTAATGGTCTGCATTCTTTGAACTTTTCCACAATATTGACTGGCTTTTCGGAGCAGATGTTCCTTGGATGTGAGTGCAAGAGGGACTGCAATTCTTAGTCATGGAAAAAGCTTCAAGAAAGCTTAGGGAAACTAGGCAGCCTAGGCATTTGCAGCGAGGCAGTAAGAGGTGGTTTAAAAACAAGAACATAAGCTTTAATTCTGTGACACATCAATTTGCTCTAAGTACCCGAAGCGATATAATGTGGCAACCAGCCCTGGAGCACTTAATGAATGGATAATAATTAGAAATAGGGCAATAGGTGCAATTAATATTTGGATTACTCCTTGTGCATTAAATAGCATACATCATCTCACTTGATCCTTACAAAAGCTAAATTCCACATATTATTACCACTTGCAGATGGGGAGGCTGAGAACCTGTGGAGAAATCCTGTAGATGTTCCTAAAGGTGTCAAACTCATTTTCACTGGGGGCCACATCAGCCTCCAGGTTGCCTTCAAAGGGCCGAATGTAACTTTAGGACTGTAAAAATGTAACTACTCCTTAACTAGGGGGAAGGAGCTCGGGGCTGCTGCCAGGTAGAAACAAGGTGCCGGGACAGATAAAACAAGGTGGAGGGCCCAATTCTGCCTGGGGGCCTTGTGTTTGCCACCTGTGTGTTAGAAAATGAGGAAACGCTGACTCCAAACCTTGTGTTCTTTCATACAGCCATTGCCACTGGGGGAAGAAATGAACTAATTCTGAATCAGCTCTGTAGTAGGGATTAACAGTCATAGATATTTCCTGTACAAATATTCTACAATAGAGCAGTTCTTCATTTGTACTTGATGACTGAACAGAAATAGAACTACATCATCTCACAATAGAAAGATTTTAGAGATCAGTTTCATTGGGAACCGAGGCCCAGAGGCAAGTGACTTAGCAACACTCCAAACCAGCTAATGAATAAATTATCATCAATGTCGTATTTGCAGTTCTTAGGGCAGAATGGCATCCAGGGCACATTTGCAATTTTTAAATCACAAAATCTCTCCTCCTTGATTTTTGTTGCTGTAGTGTTGTTTTTACTTTGTTTATGTTGATCAAAAGTAAAAAGTTGAATTAACAATTCAGATATAGAGCTAATATAAAATCAAATGTGCACAATGCCTTCCAACTATACACAATTAGTACTGTGCAGGGAGGACATTCTGGTGTTTTATCACGAATTATACATCCCATTCAACATCTGACGGCCGCTGCCTTTGTGAAGCCCATGACAAGGGAACAATTCAACTGCAATCGTTAGAGAGCTAATGGGTATTCAATAAATATAAACTGAATTAAACTGAAAAACATGTATAAATTTATACTGTACTTGTTTCATAAAAATTTGAGGCACTGAAATAGTTTAAATGTTTCACTTTTTGAGTTGTTGAGAAATAACTTTCCTAATAGGGAAATGAATCTAGAATCATTCCCCAATGTTTGCTAAACTTTTCCCTCATAGTAAGTTATTGCCCAGCCACTTTAGCCAATCCTTGCTATTTCAGTCTTGAATCCAGCCAACACAGTTAGGGTTTATGTCACTGTTGGGAAGACATAGATAAATTTCAAAAAGGAAAGAGAAAAGGAGATGTGAAAAAAAGGGAGAAGGAAAAGTTTATATCCAGCATACTGGACACTCTCTAAAGGGCAGAGACTATAATTTTATTTACTTTTCTACCTGAGAGATAGAAGCCATTCAATGCATGTTTATTGAATAAATACATAAAAATACAAATTCATGAACGAAAACTTCATAATATCCACCACAGGGAATGGCTTGAGTACATTCGACTGCCCTCTTCAAAGCTGGTTCACTTCAGACACTTCAGTTGTTATTACAATGTCCATGGGTCAGTGAAGTGGGGAATCATTTTGTCTGTTTTGACATATGAGGAAATAGATCCACAGAGCAGGCAGCAGCAAACTGCTAAAAAGGAAATATCGATTTCAAAAGGAAATCACCATGTTTTTAAAAATTGCAACAGGGAGACTGTCCACATAAAATTGATAATGTTAATGCAAGGACAGGCCGTCTTGTGTGTGTGTGTGTGAGTGCGAAAAGGAAAGAGATTGCCATCCTTGGAAAACAGGGCCAACATCTTCTCTTTCTCCCAACAAAGGATGAAACCTGGTATTGAATCATTACACGTTAATCTCCCGAGTGCTTTGTTCTGATCACCAAAGACTCTGAAATAGGGGGAAAACTCAGGATGTCTAGAATCTCATATCAAAGCCCTAATAATTAGCTGTTTTTCACTTTTTTTTTTTTTTTTTTTTTGAGAACACAACCCTGGATCCACAGCAGGGATTAGGCAAATGTTAACTAGCAGGGCTTAATTTCCAAACCAAAGCTCAAACCAGGCCTGTTCAATATTCAGATGAATTCTGAAAGAAAAGTCAGGAACACTTCAGGATGTCTCAAAATATATGGATATTAAGTCTTGTATTGGTAAAATTAAAATTCTGCTTAATTTCATCATCACCACATTCTGGTATTATAGGGGGTCTAAATTGGAAATTAAACCTATTCTCTCACTTTTAGAGTTTATAGGGCCTCAGTTATTAAATTAACTTGAATAGGTGTTTCCAAGAACCTGGCAACAGGTCAGTAGAAAGAGGCATAAAGAGAGGATGACAATTTACACTTCACTTTAACTCACAACAATCTTGTATTTGTTATCTTTGGCTGGTATAGTTTCTCCCATTTTAGATGAGGAAAACGAGGTTCTGAGAAGGAAATGAGAGACTAGCATATGAACCTGCTTCCACGACTGCGGAACTCGTCCTCTGGCAGCTCAGTTTGGTGGTCAGCAGCAGGGGGTTACAGTGTCTGCAGTGTTTCAGTCATGTGATAGTGTGGATGAGCCAGGGAGCTGAAACTGTAACTCCAGGGGTGGTCAGTTCACAGGCTGTGAAATACGCACTATCCAGGAGTGGTCAACTTTGTGCCATCTCAGAAATAATACGAGGTCTCTCTGGGAAAAGTCCAGCTACTATTAACATAATGAGAATGGTTTGTACAACACAGATGTAACCAGGCTGCCAAGGAGAGTGGACTGGAATGCGCATGGCTGAACAATGATGACTTCACTGTACTAATCAATGAGGGTGGTAGACACTGTTGAGTGAGCACATGTACTGTGTGGCCATCGAATTCAAAATGACTGAACAAGTAGAGCAACTATCTGTATCAAATTTTGCGTTAAGCTTGAACTTTTTTTTTTGACTTTCAACTTCTGAATCAAAGGAATTCGGGGAATCTTAGGCTAAAGTTTGGGATTAAAGCATCATCTCTCTTCCTGACCTTGGGCTGTCCAGGTTTGATAACTTGGCTTCTGTCTTCTTCCCTGGACTTGGTAACTTAGCTGCTGGGATGAGTGTTCTCCTCAACAGACATACCAAACCCAGGGTTAGGGCTCTGCTCTTGAAACACTGCCCAGTGCATGAGGTCCCATTAGGATAGTACGATCTCCATCAGTTTGCCTGCGACAGTCCCACTTTATGCCTGTTGACTCAGTGTAATTATTAATAGCATTCCCTTTCACTTTTAAAAGTATCCTAATTTGCATAAGAGATTAGCTGGTCCCTCTACCTATGAGAGAAGATAAGCTCTTCTTCCACAGTATGTTCCAAGTACTTGGCAAGGAGCTTGGCAGGGAGAGGGGTTCAGTAAGTGTTTGCTGAAAGGATGAATGAGTAAATGACAGAATGTGTCACAACGTGTCACCTGGGACCAGTCTTCCTTGATATTACTATTGCTGATCTGATTTGTAAACACCACTTACCTTGATTTAAAATACATTCTTACATTTTTCTGCAGCCATTTAAATTAGGCAATCAGTTGAACAATTTAAATGCAATTAAATCCACAAAGCAAAGTGATAAAAGATTCCAAAACAAAATTTCATTTTCAGTCTTTAGAATATCCTAGGGAAACAACCCATTATTTTAAAAACTGGTAAATAATGAAAAAGAATTAAGCATTGATCCTGCCCTTCTTACAGGACTGACTGTATCGACCTTAAGCCATCGGTTGCTCAGGTGAAGTCTGTCTTTGTAAAAGCACATCAGCCAATAAGTGAAGACTGAATGAAGATATATTTAGAAAATCAACACTTTGCAAACCTTACGGATGTACTGAGTTTAGAGCAGGGGTTTCAGCTGAAGAAGTTCTGTTGGTTAGGGGACATCTGGCAATTTCTGGAGACAATTCCCAGTCATGACTGGGAAGGGGTGTTATAGCATCTATCGAGTGGAGGCAGGGATGCTAGGGATGCTGTCAAACATTTGAAAATGTACAAGACAATCCCTCACAACAATGAATTATCTTGCTTGACATGTCAACAGCCTTGAGGATGACCTTGGTCTAGTGATCACTGAGATAGCAAACATCACAAAAACGGAGCCAGGCAGACTGTGCCTGCTGATATAAGTACACTGCACCTCCAAGGAGGCAGTCATGCCAGAAAAATCCATCCTGAGCCTGTTCAACTCTCTAGTTCAGTGGCCTCTCAACTCTAGGGTGCATTCAAATCACCAGATAGGCTTGGTAAAACAGATTGCTGGGACCCTCAACCAAAGGTTCTTGTTTGATAGGTCTGGGTGGGGCCCCCAAATTTGTATTTACATCAAGTTCCCAGGTGTTGATGTCGCCAGCTCAAGACCACACTCTGAGATATAATGGCAATTTAAAAGAAATTCAGACAACAGAGGAATATGTCAATTCATTATTGCATTCACCAATTATACTCTGTTGTACTATTGAAGTTCATTATATTATTCTCTCTACTTTTGTATATGTTTAAAATTTTCCACGATTAAAACATAAAATTTAATAAATGGAAAGCAGTTTAAATTATATTGTTCAGAGAAAAAACATAATCATGGTGGGGGGAGGCTAAGGGATAAAGCCCAGCATGTTAATTTTTGACATCTCTTGGTGGTAGAACTACGGCAGTTTTTAAAAACTTCTTGCTTTTCTGTTTCTTGATATGAAAGGTGCCCTTTTTCATTGGAAGAAAGCTACAAAAATTGCTCTGTGTGCAGCCTGGTGAACTGCACTTGTAAGGGTCTATATCTGGGTCTCTCCTCTTCGTGTCCTGCCTCGCCTAGTGGAGGGTCTTTTTCCCGGACAGTTCTTTGCAGGCCATGGAACCTGCTCTGAGAATCAGGCAGTCCTGAGCTATATCCACAAAATGACACAAAGTGACTGTCACATCAGGCACATGAGAACTCTAAGACCGTGCCACTGGGGTCGAATGCTAAGTGAATTAAATAAGCGGGTCATTAGACTGAGGCGGTTCGAATGCCATGCCAGTCTACATATGCAAACCAAAATCTAAGCCTGTAAATGCCTCAGGGTTAAAAAATCAAACCCAATCAAAAACAGCCATCTCGGCTTTAAGCTACAACCAATCAAATAATTTCCTTGCTTGACACCTGCTTCTTCTTTATAAAAGCCAGAAAACTCCTAACCACTTCAAGTTTAGTGATGCCCAATTCAAATGGATTTTTGCTCAAATAAACTCTTAAAAGTTTTAATATGCCTCAGTTTATCTTTTAACGGGAGGAAAAGACCCCGTTCAGGGCAGGCTGCATGGAGGAGGAGGGGGCATTTGAATCAGAACATGAAGACAATGCAGAAGATTCTAACAGGTGAAAAGGAAGTAGATAAGGCCATAGAAGGAACCCCCAACTGGTGACAGAAGCTGCATGGGCAAGGTCAAAGGCATGGAATCCAGTGAGCTCATAGCCTGCTGGGCAGGAGGTCAGGAGCTTGGTAAGCTTGAAGGAGACCCAGGAGGTTGACTTTCTGAAGGGTGGCAAGTGCTCACCACAGCTTGTATGTTTTGCTTTTTCAAAGGACTTGCGTTGTTCTGGAAGGCTCCCTTATATCATTGCCCTGTGTAGATCTGGTTAATGCAGGCTCTTTGCTACTTTTCTTCCTCCTTGACGCTGGAGACTATACCCCTCAACCCCCAGCATGGACCATCCTCTCCTCAAATAGGTGAGTATAGTAGTTTCATTTCCAGGAAGCCAGCTGCTGCAACACTGCCCACAAATGCACAGGGCCCCAAGTTGAAGGACGGTGTACAGAGCTTGCAAGGCCAGATGCCTTCCATCAAACTCTCCCCAGTCTGCAGGCGTTCCGACCAAGGCCCCACCAGCTGTGAGCCTCTTCCGCTGAGGAGTGAGGCTGCACAGGCTCCTCTCATTTATTGGGATTCCAAGTGAAAGAAGTAAAATTTGTTAAGAAATGCTCATTTCATGTACACTGATTAGCATAAAATTGCTCCTTTGTCTCAGCTGCAAGGGAGGACAATGGTACAGAGACTCCTGGCTGGTGAGATTGTCCCTCTGCCTTCCTCCACACGGAGCTCAGCAAGGCACACCACACAAAGACCCCAGGGAACCCGAACGGCTAAACTCCCAGCTGGAAATGCTGAGAGGGAGGCCCTCTGACCCAAATTCCTTCATCTTTGGGTGAAAGTATAAAACAGGATGGGACAGAAAATACTCCTCCCAAAAGTGTGGTTTCTGCGTTCCTTTGGGAGTAGCTTAGAGTATCAGACACTTCATTCACTCATTTATTCTTTTGCTATTTTCGCAGTGGCTGCTGGGCCCCCACCCAGACCCCTGGCATCTGAGAGATGCGAAACAGCAAATTGAGCCCTCGCTTTCTCCAAGAAGAATTTAGAAAAACTCACCAGCCCTATAATGCTGAGATCGAAGTACATATATTTGATTCTAAAATGCATAATTTTCTCCATTTTAATCTCTCTCAACAGAGATAAGTCCTGTAATTAATAGCACCCTAAAGTTATAAGTGACAGAAATTTTCCTTCTTGGTAGCACATAAAACAATGCTGTCTCTAATCACTGAGGGTGATGTGGATTGGGTGAACATTTTACAGTGAAAGTCAAGGACAGAATGTTTGAAATCGATAAACCAAAAACCTTGTATTGACAAGCTCTGCCCATCTTAAAAGAATTTTCCCCTGCATCCCAACCTTCCAAAGGAATAGTTTGCAGGTGGCAGCGCTGTTTTATCAATTTGAATATGACACATATTTAAAATTCCTTAGGCCTTCCTGGTCCCTAACAAAACAGCTTCGAAACAGAATCAATCTTAGCCAGACAGACTTGGCTCTAAATTACATTTCTGGTGCCTATTATCCACCCCCTTTCTTTCTTTTTTTTTTTTTTTTTTTTTGGAAGCTGCACTTAACCTGACTTATAAAAGGTGGATGACAACACTTCCTTCCTAGAGTTGCTGGGGATTAAATGAGAAAGCACATCGTGTAAGACATGCTCAGTAAATGCTACTTCCCTCTTTACACAGAATTATTTGTCATACTGGACGTATCACACCCCAAAATCTCCTTCAGTCTGCAGAAGATGCTCTTCAGGTCTGGGGAACCGAGCAAGGTCACACCGCGGGTGAACGAGGCAGAGCTGGGGTTTCCCAACAGTCTAGTGCCCTATTTTCCATACAACAACCAACTCCATCAAAATCCTCATCTCAGGCCACAAGCCCCACACTCTGGTTCCTGAGGAACCACACCCCATTCAAAAAATGAAGCCCAGAGTAAACAAATCCAGAGAATGACATTAAAGTGGCTAGGCTATTTATAAGACATTGATTGATTCTAGGGAACATCTGTGTGAGTTATTGTGTCAAAAACGCAGGGGTCATAATTGGCTCTGATATGATCCAATGCCTGTGACCCTGTCCCCCTGACATCCTCTGGGGGCCACCAGTTCTGGCCTGACACAGCTGCTCAGCTACCCCAGTTTGCAGCTATATTGACACAGCCATTTTCATGGTAGGCCTGTTGTAAATTTGTTGCTACATGGTGCGTCTGCCCCAAATTGCACGGTGTACGTAAATTTTTGTGTGTGTGGCGGGGCTGGCACGGGGGTTGGGGGGTTACCGGGGCTGAATGAAGCGTGTGATGGGCCAACCCGCAGGAGACCTAACCCTGATAAATTGTTTACTTGTTAGTGATGGGGCTCGAGGGCCGGGGGCTGCAGGCGCAGCAGGACGGAGGAGAAGGTGGACCCACGCCAATTACCAGCCATTGTGGTGCCCCACCCCGTGATTGACACCAATGTCTCCCCTCTCACCATGGGTCCTTTTACTATCCCAGACCCAACACAAGCCCCACTGTGCTAATACCACGGTGTCTTCAATCTCCCCTGCTGCCAGCAGAAATTAACCTAGGCCTCCGGCCTGCAGAAGACCTAAGGCCTTTATTTTATTTTGCATTTTCCCCCAGTTTTCCAAGGATGAGTTAAAAAACAGAGGTTGCTAAGGCCAGTTGGACAACAAAGGAAGCAAAGGGACAAACATTATCTTTGGATGACTGACTTCAAAGTTAATGATCTTCCCCACTGAATTGTGCCCTCCGCTCCTCAATGAGGTCTTTGCCATCAGATAAAGAAGCTCCTCTTTAATCCACTAACACTTCTTTGTCCCTTTGTGGCAAAATGATCATTTCATCAGTTTCGGGTACTCTCTGTCCGAAGAGTTTTTTAGCCTGAGTGATTCAGAGGAGGAGAGATGGAGAAGGGTATTTCTCTACTTCATTTTTCCTCAAGTGACGGCTGAATAACTATGCAAAAAAATTAAGGCATAATGACCCAGCAACAGTGACAAAACCTAATTAGTCACGGAGGCCACTGGGTAATGAGCCGCAAAACCTGGCTCTTGAGTGTGTAATAACTGTATTTTTCTCCATTTCTTCCCCTTTAGTCACAGCCTTGTGTGGCATTTTTAACAAACTAAAATGGCACCAGATGCAACAGGGTTCAGACATTTTAACTTGAATTAAGAAACCATATGTTCCGATAAGTCATGGTCTCTTCTTTCCCACAGACTGGGTCCTCCATCTGTGAGGTAACACTCTGGTGGTGAGGAAAGGGTGCCCACTGGACGATCACCCCACAAAGATGCCGAGGTGTTGGGGTTAGGAGTGGGGCCTCCAGGACTCTCCCTAGACAGAGATGCCAGTTTCCACGGGTGTCCCGGACATTCCTGATGTGGAGCGCAGATATGCCCGCTGCGTAACCCGTAAGAATAAGACGCTTAAGTAGGAAGAGACAGTGGGAGGGGACAGAGGTGGGAAGGACTCCGTGTCCAAATAATAGGGTCTGGGATGCTGAGGATTGCCTTTAACCGTTTATGACAAGGTTATCCACTTTCAAGAGGTTGAAGGCACACATTAGCCGAGTCTGAGGCTCCCAAAAACCTCGGGGTGTAGGACCTGTTACCTCCATCTTTTTGAGATGAAGCAACCAGGTGACAGTCAGACCTTGAATGCAGGAATCAAGGTCGGAAGCCGCAGGGTGATCATTATCCCAGGTGTCTCCCATGTTGCTGCCATGACTGTCACTGTCAGTAATAATTTCCTCTTAAAATTAGAAACGTTTTAAAGGGTGGGAAATTTACATATCTAGTTTGTCATGCTGCCTCTCTTTAACCAACGCTGAGGTCCAAAGTCAGGGAGGTAAAATGTCACTAATATCTCATTTTTATCTTGAATAGGGCACTGTCCAAATCTGTTAACTTTTATTTCCCTTCTTCTTCTGGGAATGTTGTTTTACTTCGGGCCATCACCAACTTTGGGGTTATGATTGGGCTTATGAAACAACAAGAATTATGTATCATCTTTGTTGTCTGAGGGACAAGAGGGTCGACTTTTCTTTGTCCTTCTCTGCACCCAACAGACGAAGAAAAACTCCCCAAGATGGATCCAAGTCCCCCTAGACATCAGGAAGGACCTCATGTCCTTGTGAGCCTCTGGCTGTGGACCCATAAAGGACTCTTGGATGGGCATCCTGTGTGGAATACGGAGCACAGAATTGATACGAGAATACAGACACAGGCTTGAATAAACACTTCTACCTTTTTAGGGAAAATTTAAAGTAACATGCATTAAAAAAAAATTAGCATGAATGGGACATCTCCTGTGTCTCTAGTCCAGGATCAGCTGCACAATTTGCTGGGCCCAATACAAAATGAGAATGTGGGGTCCCTTGGTCAAGAGAAAAATAAAGAATAATTCTTAAAAATTATTAAGAATTTTAAGATCGCTTCGGCAGGGCCCACCCAAGCACAGAGTTCTGCACAGGCCACAGTCCCCTGAAGGTGGACCCTCCAAGAAAGCCGAGGCACAGGTGCCCTGTGGTAAGGGCCCCCACTAGACACTGCGAGCAGGTCAGCCCAGGAGGCCACCTCGCATTACTCCAACTTCTCACTCATAAATGTTCAAAGTTGCCTCTTTCTTCTCTAAACTTTGAACTTCAGAAAGCCTACTTCAGTGTCTCAGAAGTACTGTATGCAAAACGGGGAGCTTCTCGGTGCAGACAATGCCATTTCTTCTCGACTCTTCCTCAAACTTTCATCTATTCTAGTGCCAGCAAGCTTGGCTGCTCTGCTCATTGGGCCTTTTCCTGCACTCAAGTCAAGTCATTATCCTCTTTTTATATACTGCACTTCGTGCCCTTGTGAACCTGTTGAAAAATAGTGAAAGAGAGTTGAAAAGTACCACTGGCTCCTAAAAATAGTGCTGACTAGGAGGCAGAAAGGGGGAACTCCGGTTTTATTCAGTGCTAAAGATAACACCACCAGAATGATAGACTCCTCTGAATTGTTTGTCCCCACTGGCCATTGTCCCTTGGGCACTGAATGAGCCTCTTAGCAGCTCTTGAGCGCCTGTCACAGGTAGGCACCCAACAGAGATAATTCCCAGACTATGCTTGACTGCTCCTTTATAGAGACTCACTCATGGTTCTGAAAGGCCTCAGACACTGTTGAATAAACTCCTACTCGCTTCCATAAACTTTTTCTCCCACTGAATTTTCCGGGGATGTGAGCAGCTTCCCAGCCTTGCCAGAGGATGCTTCTGAATGCACTCCTGTTCTGAATCAAAGCCTGACAGCCAAGCTTCTTTCCAAAGCAAGAGAAAAAAAGGAGAAGAAGAAGAAAATGGGGCCACCGGTGCCCAGGAGAATCTCTGCATTTCTTCTGCAGGTGAAGGCTGACTCCCAGCGGCTCTGGCCTTTGTCCTGCTCTTCTTATGGGTTTATTTATCTATTTGGGTTGCAGAGACTTTTTTTCCATGAAAGAGAAAAGTCTCTATTTGTTCTCCAAGCCCTGTTTCTTTTGGTTTTGAAAAAGAAAGCTGTCCCTCCAGGACATAGACACTCTTGGGCACATTTGTCTTCGAATGTCCTAGAAGAGCATGGCTTTGGAGCTATACCAAACAGCATTTGAATCCAAGCTCTACTGCTTACCAACCCGTAAGGCCTTGAGCAAGTCACTCGCCTTTCTGAGCCACATTTTCTCATCTATAAAATAGGGCTATTAATAAACTATCTCGCAGGCTCTTTTTTTTTCAAAGATTAAAACAAATCATGTAGTAAAGTATTTAGCATAATGCTTGGGAGGAAACAGAGTTCAATAAAAGGTGTATTTTTATTACTATATGATTACTCTATTTTTCTTATGTTATTCCTGTGATTTATTTACTAGAGTCTAAATAGCCCTTTAAGCCAGTCCTTTGCTTCTCAAGGATATTTACCCACCTTCCATTCAGATCTTTCTAAACTGGCTTCCCTGTAAAGGAGACCCTACTTCCTCCTTAATACTTACAACCCAGCTCTTGAAAATATTCCAGGTAGACACATTTGGTTCTATTTCCTCATTCAAATAATGGAGTGGAAATGAATGTGATCTTAAAGGACTGTTTTGAGGTTATTGAGGTGAAGGGCACAAGAATGCTTGGGAAGGAAATTATATGAAACTTCTTATTATCGTCCTTTGTATTCTACACCCCTCGCTCACCTTGTATTTCACTGTGTGAAATAAACAAAGTGAACACACAGCATTTCCGGAAAGATCAAGAAATCCTTTTAGCCAGAAAGAGGAAAATGAGTCCGAAAGGAGGGCAGCCTCGTCTTCCTTCCCTATCCCCGCAGCATTCCCACTGAAATATCACTGACAGAACATGCAGACTGAAAGGAGACCCATCTCAGAAGTCTCAGTTTTGGAATATCAAGCACCAGCAGCACTTCCTCAATGGAACCACATGAGATTTGATCAACATGCTGATTGGTGCGTGGATCCTCAAAAGCCAGGAGGGTTGGTGGTTAGAGAGGAGGCTGACCCACTGAGCACATTAGCATTCTTCCTCTTCACAAGAATTAATGCATTTAATTCTTGTTGTCCTGTTGTTGTCCACAATCCTAGTTGTCCTGGCTTTGGGATTAGCACAAAGCTCCCTGAGGCAAAGTACTAGGAAAAGCTGTTCAAAAGCAATCCTGCCCCAATTTGAACCCATCAGCAGGAAGAATCCATCCCACTGAAACATCTTTCCTCCCAGCTTCATAAAGCAGGACTGCGTTTCAGTAGTTCACCTACTCATTCAGCAACAACTGAGCATGTACTCTGTGCCTGGTCCTGTGCTGTGTGGGGGGATGTAGAAAGAGTCAGGAACAGGGCGAGGGCCAAGAACTGACTGTCTGAGTAAGACAATGAAACTACCAAGAACTCGAAGACATAGTAAAAATCCACTATGCCACGAAGGAGGTGCATGTAAAATACTGTGGGAGTTCAGACTCAATTTTGAAGACTAGGGAGGAAAGAGGATAGGATCAGGAAAATCCTCCTGAATTGTATCTGAAAAGATAAAGGTGGATTTGTCCTGGAGGAGATTGGCTGGGGGAGGAAATGAGCTTTCAGGTGGAGAAACACTCAAAGCTCAGAAGTGTGAGATCAAGGGGCAAGTTCAAGAACCAAAGACTTAGCAAATGTCCATCCAATGTCCAAACAGGAATGAACTCCGAGAGACAGGGACCTTCCTGCCCCACAGCTTTAGCAGTTACTGGGCTGGTTGGGATCTACTCTCGGTTAGATCCCACAAATGCTCACCTCCCCGCTCAGAGCTCCAGCAGGAGTTCTGAGAAGCCAAACCAGAGTGAGACTTCGTCCTTGTCTTCCCAGGGAGCAGAGCTCCGCTTCTTAGTCCATTTCTCCTCCCAAACCAGTGTTAACATCCTCTTTACTGCGTTGAAATTATCTGTAGATACTATCGTACATGAGGTAGTCTACCTACACATATCATTTCAAAAAAGCAACGTACGCTCTATCAGTGATATAAAGGAGAAACAGAAGGAAAATGACTGATAACAAACCCATGTATTTCAATATGTAAATGCTTGGGGAAACAGACTGGTACTTATGAGAGGTCAGAAATGTTCATCCACATACAGAATCAGAGTAAATGCAACAGCTATAAACGCAGACTGACATAGCTACGTTTTGGAGACTCAGATACCACCGCCATTGTCGCCATCAGTGCACGGAATTTTCCGAAATGGTGAAAAACTCTTGGCCAAAGGCCAAGCTAAACAAAGTATAACTGTCCTTTTTCTTTTTAACAATGGTTACTACAGTCCTGGTTAAAACTGAAAGATTACTTGGTGTCTATATGGAAAACAGAGTTAGGTTTGAGCCTTGGGTAGTTATAAACAGTCTCTAACCTTGACTGTCTAGTGGAACATCACAGTATCTTGTGGGTGGCACGAAAATTAGTCATTGTCGGGGACTGTCTTGTGCATGGCCCCTGCACAGGAAATGACAATGGTCCTCTCCCATCAATGTGATGGCCAGTCCCCACATATGTAAATTCCCCAAGTGCCTCCTAAGGTCAGTGCTACCCCCACTGAGAAGCAGAGTTTAGTTGAGGAGGGAACATTCATAACCCCAGAGATGATTAGTGTAATAAGTAATTACCTATTAAATGTCAGAACAGACATCAAATACTATTCAAAGGAGGGCAAGGACACCTTGGATTCAAGTCGCCAGGAAATTCTTCACAACTAAGCATGGTGACCGAAAAAGTATAGACTGAAGTCAGACAGACCAGGGGTCCAGATTCTCAACTTTGACCCTTACTCCCTGCATGAATTTGGGCAATTCAAATTCTCTCAGCCTCCTTTTGCTTACCTATAAAATGGGAATAATGATACACTGAAAGGCAAGGAGATAGGATTAAATGAGATCCTATATGTAAAGTTGTTAGACAGCAGATATTATTTGTAGATGCTCAACAAATAATATCTGCTATTGGTATATGGGGGAAGAAGCAAATTTCAGCTTGTCCTCCAAGGATGGCAGGCGGTGGGGAGGGCAAGGAAGCCACAGCATGATGACAGGCCTGGAGGCAGGGTCTCTGTGGTGGTTCTGGGGACAAAGTAAATAGTTCAGCCAGGCTGGCAAAGAGGGTGGGAGCAGGAGGCATGCTGGACAAGGCGGGCACATTTAAGAGCGTGAAGCCTTGAATGCTTGGCTAAGGGGGTTGGCGTTTTTTCTTGTTACCTAAGGGAGGCAATGAATGTGGAGCAGTCCAATCACGTGTAGGGTAAAGCCCACTGCAGACAAGCCACGTTCTATACCACATGCTTCTCACCCTGCTCTACACCTCAGCTGACATGAACTGAGGTGGCCTTGAACTTGAGAGCAGCCTGTCCAGTAACCTGTGGCTTATGTTTAAAAAGCCTGCTAGCAAAATTGAGCTAGGCCAATCAGATTCTTCCTTCAGGAATTTGAAAAGGACCAGACAGTATCTGTCAGAGTTGAACAGAAAATTCTGCAGGCGCACCTGGAGCTGGGGCACCTACTTGGGACCATGGGCACACTGCAGTTAGGAAGAAGCCAGGTGGCCGAAAGCTCACAGACTGGATTGGACATGCACAGAAGCAGCAACATCATTATGAGAAACTGCGTGGAGCGTCAGAGACCGAGAGCGCAGCAAATTATGGTACTGGTGGTTTTCTGATTCCAAATCCAGTGATGTACATCCTTACGAAAATTATCTTTTTCTTATGGTTCGTCGAATGTGTTTATGATTTCTAATTGCCCAAACTTCCCTAAGCACAGTAGTGTTTATCTGTTCTGGAGGTTCCTGAATAAAGTGATTCCAGTTCTTTAAACAGTCTCATGCATATCAATATCCCAACTTCAGATACAGCCTGGTTGTGGAGGGGATATGCCAAGTTACCATCTATGGTATTATAAGAAAGACAAAGAATAGACTGATTAAAGAATGTGGTAATAAGCCCTAGACCTAATGTCCCCTCTCTCAACAAAATTCCTACTAAAATTATCAAAGCAAATCAACCGTTATGGGGAAGAAGTCCGTTTTATCACTGGAAGGTGAGAGCAACGCCACTCATGTGCCTGCAATTTTAAGGAATTCTGCACAAGCAGTACCATCCTCTGGAAGGAACACCGATGTGCCACGTAGGAACAAAGACTGCCTGAATTGTAAATGGAAGAAAGCCTGGTGGAACCCAGACAACAATCCTAGCTTGCAGCATTTCTTGGGGAAGTCAAGGCATAGACCACTTCGAGCTTCCTGAAGCCTCTAGAAAGGTGTGTGCTATACATGCAAGACAGCAGAAATCGAGAGCCTGTTGCAGCAGACCACACCGGCATGAATGGATGGTCTGTCCAAACACCCAGGAGACCTCCAAAGGTGGTTCCTAGCAAGAACCACATTAGAGAGGAGAATGGGGGAGGTTAATACAGACAACCACACGCGAGACACACAGAAGTAAACATCCCTGCTTGGACCCCTCTGGTGGCTGCTTCCTTCGGCCCCAGGAGAAGAAGGTGTTTCTGATCCGCGAAAGAGTGACAGAGACTGTAGGGTGTCCCTCATAGCTATTCTCCTCTTTCTTCTTTTAAATATGTATTTTTAAAGGTTTTGTTTATTTGTTTATTTATTTATTTATTTATTTATTTTTAGAAAGAGGGGAAGGAAGGGCGAAAGAGAGGGAGAGAAACATCAGTGTGTGGTTGCCTTTCGTGCAACCCCTACTGGGGACCAGGCCTGCAACCCAGGCATGTGCCCTGACTGGGAATCGAACCTGTGACCCTTGGTTTGCAGACCAGCACTCAATCCACTGAGCCACACCAGCCAGGGCTATTCTCCTCTTTCTAATTAGTGAAATGTTTACTGGTAGCACATGGCTGCTTAGAGTAAAATGGGCATTTCCCAGCCTTCCGTGCAGGTAGAATTCAGCCATGTGACTAAGTTCTGGCCATGGAATCTTAAGTGGAAGTATCCTGTGTGGCAGCTTCCATGAACCTCCCTTAGTCTCTCCTTACCCTTTTCCTCCATCCTGCTACCTGAAATATGGATGTGATGGCTGGGACTCTATCTAGGACCAGGGGACTAGGGAACACACCCTTATGATGGTATAAGGAGACTGCATCTCTGAGGACTTCAAGAGAGCAAGCATATCTTGCCGTGTATAATGTGCACATTTTTTGCCCAAATTTTTGAGGGAAAAATATGGATACACATTATACATGGGTACATTGATTTCCCACCCAGTGGGTTTAATAATGGGTATAACAATCCTGTATAATGCACACAAAAATGCAGGTGCGCATTTAGACATGGCAAAACGTGGTACGTTACCAGCCCTAGATTTTTACCCAAAACAGACACAAATTCCTATCTCATTTAAAATACTGTTATTTTGTATCTGTGATACAGTCAAACCTAATTCTAACATTCAAAAATTAACACTACAGTAAATCTAACATATGCACTTTAGACCCTGGCTGGGTAGCTCACTTGGTTAGAGCAGCACCCTGACTTGTCAAGGTTGTGGGTTAGATCCCTGGTCAGGAAATAAGTGTAAAACAAATCTCTGTCTGTCTGTCTGTCTCTCTCTCTTCCCCTTCCTCTCTCCTTAAAGTCAATAAATAAAATAATAAAGCATGCACTTTAAAGAGCTATATGAACAAATAAAATAAAGACTTTCTACTGCACAGGTGAGCAAAAGGAGAGAATTACCTGGATACATATTCAGTAATTTACAAAAAGAGCCACCATAAGCTATGAGAAGATACACAGCCCTATGAATAAAGGAGAACTATAGAAACACCTCCAATCTGCACAATCAGTAAGTTCTAGAAGCTACTGCTTCCTACCAGACAGGGTCAAATTGGCAATGAAAGGAGAAAACCCCACTGATGAAAGTTTCCTTAAATGAGCAAAGCATAAATGATGAATTTTAGAATGCACTGGAGGCAATAACAGGAGACTGAGTACTGCAGGAATCTGGGTGTGCGGTCACTTTTACACATCCCACCATTCGATCGTGTACTACTCCTCCCCACGCTTACAACACAATCCACCCTTCTCCAACATTTGACTTCCCCTATTCCACTAAGAATATTAAGTCTATCAGGTATGAAATCCCTCAGACTTTCCTCTGCACACCCATCCCGCATTTCCATGTGTGTACACTTTCACCCAAAACCCTCTAATCCAAGAGGAAGATGTACATTTGCACATTTTAAGGCCAATCCTTTAGTCTCTAGCCTCGATCACCTCCTTTTCTAATTTCTCTAAGATTGGGACCTTGTTCTTCCTCTCCTGTATTGTTTGTTACCCTTTTATGTGTTGTCGACTCCTTTTGCGTAGGTTATAAATACGGTCATGTGCTGCATAATGCCACTTCAGTCAGTGATGGGCCACATGCACAGTGATGCTATATCATTCAGCTTAGAGGTGCAGTAGGCTCTACCATCTAGGCCTGTATAAACACACTCTGTGATGTTCGCACATGATGAAATCACCTAGCGACACATTACTCAGAGATGTATCCCCATTGTTAAGTGGCATATGACTGTATGTTCAAATCACCCATCTTTTCAAAACTCTGCAAATCTTCATCCTCCACTAGTTTCCCATCACCTGTCATCTCCTGTCCCAGACACGGTCCCCAAAAGAATAGATAGCACTCACTATCTAGTTGTTCCCTCTTTGTGTGTGTCCAAGCACTGTTTTTAAACAGAGTTGTTTAAATACATTGTTTTTATGATAAAATATGTTAATTGTAGAAATTTTCAAAAATGTAATAGGATACATAAAATAAAAATTATCCATATATCTATGACTCAGTGACAACTGAGAGATTTTTCTTTGGAGATTTTTCTATTCATCTAGTCTTTATGTATTAAAATATAAAATTAACGCCTACTATAATTTTAGTTTTGTAGCTTTTTTCTCACTTTATGTAATATTTTGCAATTATTCTACATCACCAACTTTTCTTTAAAAATATGGTAGTACTTCAAACAATAACTTGTACACAAAGGTTTATAGCAGCACTGTTCACAACAGCCAAAAGGTGTAAATGACCCAAATATCCATCGACTGATGAATGGATAAACAGGATGTAGTATAACCATACAATGGACTATTATTCAGCTATAAAAGGGAATTAAGTACTGATACATGTTACAACATGGACAAATCTTGAAAATGTTAATGAAAGAAGCCAGACACAAAAGGCTGTCTATGGTACAATTCCATATATATAAAATGTCTAGGACAGGAAAATCCATAGATCCAGAGGGTGGATCAGTGGTTGCCAGGGGCTAGGGGAAGGGGCCGTGAGGGGTAGAACTGTGTAAGGGGTAAGCGGTTTCCTTTGGGGGTAACTAAAGTGCTCTGGAACGAGGTAAGGGTGATGGTGATACAACATCACGAGTGTACTAAACGCTATTGAGTTGTACTCCTTACAATGGTTTGAACAGTAAAATTTAGAGCCAGTGATTACAAAAGATGACATTGTGTGGCCATGCTATATTTTACTTAACTATTCCTCTATTGTCTAGTATTTAAGTTATTTTAAAATTTGCTTTTCGTACAATATTATAATGAAGTTGTTTTATCATTAACTGGACTTAATATTATAAGGACAGTTGGTTTAATATATATTTTTATTTAACTAAGGAGTATTAATCTATTGCTAGTACTCTAGACATCTTAATCAGAAATAAGTGCTGAATTGTATCAAGCAGCTTTTCAATATTCATTGATTGAGATAATTATGGTTTTTCTTATTTAACCTTTTATTATGGTATCTTTTATCTGAATATTTCTGTAGAGCACACTGTTCTTGCATTCCCATTACACATCTCACCCGGTCAAAGGATATCGCTGAATTCTGTGTGCTAGTGTTTTGTTTTGGACTCTTCCACCCAATTGCAGAAATGAGATGATTTACAGCAGCATGTCTGGTGTCTTAAAATATCTGCAGAACATCAAATACATTTGGAAAATATTTTGGTAATTGTATGTAACAGTTTTTTTTTTTAATTACAGAGTTCCTCAGAGCCTTTGTATTTTTTAAAAAGATTTGTTTATTTTTTAGAGAGAGGGGAAGGGAGGAAGAAAGAGAGGAAAAGAAATATCAATGTGTGGTTGCCTCTCGTGTGCACCTTATTGGGGACCTGGCATACAATCCAGGCATGTGCCCTGACTGGGAATCGAACTGGTGACCCTTTGGTTTGGATGCTGGTACTCAATCCACTGAGCCATACCAGCCAGGGCCTCAGAGCTTTTAATATGCCAATGTGTACTGTGAACCTCCAAGGGGAAGATATAATACAATAATTTCCCACATTTATCAGCCCACAGAACACATTTTTGAAGCCATACCTATCAACGGAATAGTGTTCCATAATGTGGAAGTATATTCCATCAGATGCCATTGGGAAACTCGAGCTATTTTTTTCTTGTTGGCTAATTATGAGTATACTAATCTCTTGTTTACTTCAAGAATAAATTGGGTGTCCTTTCCTGTGCTTAGACACACACATGTCCTGCCCCCTTCTCTTTCTCTCTCAATCTCAATATGATTTTCTAGAAGTTTTCCTCTTTCACTGATTTTATCACAAAACTACTGCTTAACTGTAGATCCTGTGTCTCTCTTCTCTAATTTGGCAATTTCTGTTTTTATCTGCACTATTTCTGTCTGTATTATTTAGTATCCTATCAGGAAAATAGAAACTACAGTAGTTATGTGAATGGAGAAAATTTAACTTAAGGAAGTAAATAAGTATTCAAAGGCTCAATGGGCAAAAGGGGACTCTGAGATGGCACAGGACGAGTAAACACAGGAAGCATGTCCCTCCCTCCTCCTCCAGCTTTCCAGTGCCCCCTCACTCCTCCAAATTGCCTGTCCAAAGCAAAAAGTGGTTAGCAGAATCTCCGTCCCAGCATCACAAAGCAGGACACCTTCCTTTGCTCTCCTGTTCAGTTTTTCTTTTCTTTACTCTTTTTTTTCGCATAATTTTTAATTACGTGAGGTATAATTCACCTGTGATAAAATTCACCCTCTTAAAGTATGCAGTTTGGTGGGTTTAGCATATTCACAATGTTGTATGACCATCATTGCCATCTAATCCCAAAACATTTTCATCACTCCAAAAAGATGCCTCATACATGTTAGCAGGCACTTCTCATTCCTCACTGCCCCCGCCCCTGGCAATCATTAATCTACCATCTGTCTGTGTGGATTTGCCTATTATGGACATTCCACACATAGATGGACTCATCCAATACATAGCATGCTGTGACTGGTTTCTTTCACTTAGCATAGTGCTTTCCAAGTTCATCCACATTGTAGCATATATTGGTAGTACGTCATCCTTTTCATGGCTAAATAATAGTCTATTATATGAGTATACCACATTTATCTATCCATTCATCAGTTGATGGCAGAGGTGGTGATGAGAAAGCAGAAGACACTGACATGAATTTAAATTCATCAGGCGTATATCCCTGCCTTTTTCATCCATTGTTGTTTTCCCAAATGCTGGCTGCACAGTAGGTGCTCAATAAATGCTTTAAATTAAAGAAAAAAATGGACATTTTTATGGTATCCAATCATAATATTTGCTTGTAAAGAACAGAAACTCGAATCGACTTAAGTAAAAGTGAGTTTCATGTGAGGATAAAGGGGACTTTCCCGTAATCCAATGGCGGAACGTATAGCAGGGTCTCACGAGAACAGTAAAATTACCCTCTCACTTCCTCTACCAGGAGCCATGAGGATCTCTCACCTTGGCTCCTTTATTCATGTCTAATCTACTCTTCCTTATTGCAGATCAGTTTCATCTGCCAAGTTTTAAATTTCTATTCTCCCCAAATTCCACTTGAAAGAGGCTTTGGGTAGCCATGCTGGCTACCCTACCTGCCTACAGCTCCAACTACCAACATTGCCAGTTGACTCAGTCTCTGCCTAAATTTCAAACTCCCGGGTGATGGATTCTAACAGGCTAAGCTTGGGACAGCTGTCCAGGTTGGCGTAAGCAGCTGTAACCAGGCTGGAGTCCTGCAGCTCTATGGGCTCCCTCTTCTAGACTGTGGGTGAGACAGGTTTTCTAAGATGGGGCATTGTTTGGGGGAGGAAATGGTGATGCTGTGACGTGGGTAAGCATGGAGTTAAGGGGATTGCTTTCCACCCTTCGAAGCTTTGGGCTATAGTCCATGGTCCTATGAAAATGCCTTTAGGATATAAAATGCTATTATAGCCCTAGAAATACCATCAGCAAGATGCTCCAACAATCTGTTATTTTCCAAGCCACTGTTTAAAATGCATCTAAGCCTCAGGGGAGGAGATCGGGATATAGGGTTAACCACGTAGTTATGACACGCACTGTGCAAGATTCCCAGCATCTAACAATAAGCATCTCTTCTCACTCCCCACGGGCACTCTCAGACTAACCGTTAGGGCCCACAGTCGGCCAAGGATCAAGATCAGAGTCCCTCCATGATGGAGAAGTGCAAACACCAATCTGCTTTCTCAGCTTTCCAAGGACTCCAACTCTCTAGCCACGCGCATGGAATCACATAGGAACCAGTGTGTTAATTTGGATTAATCGGCTGTGCTGAGGCAGGAGAGAAAATGGTAGCTTTCTGTGGCGTGCCCACCTGAGGCTGATGGTCTGGAAGGGACTCCAGATTCTCCCAAGGTCCCCAGCAGCCTCAAGGGGGCACGGCTACCTCCCGTGCCCCATCTTATTTTTGAGGAGTCACTTAGAACAGAAGAGAATGTGGTTAATGGTGTGTGGGGCCTTCATTTATTTGTTTGTTTGTTTACCATTTGGGCCACATGCAAAAGTTGAACACATTTCAATTTACAAAATTAGACCTAGAAAAAGAATATAAGTAACCTAAATACAGTACATTTTAATACTTGCTTGTACGTATCATTCTGACAACAGTGGGTCAAAATTCAAGTTGAAGAGTTAAAAAAAACCTCGCATTTCTTTTATTCTGGCATTCTGTACTGATTTAATTAATGTGATACTAGAATCCTCAAAAGCCATAATGTGGACTAAAGTTTTACAAAATAATATATTAGTGAGAGCCTCTAATGCCAAGTTTATATCATATTAGTTCCCAAAATGTCTCTAACATATTGTTTAGTTTCTAAAAACTTAGTCAGTCTAAGATACAGTTTAGTCCCAGAAAAAACAACAACAACAACAACAACAAAAAAACAAAAACCTGATGAAGTCCAGCTCTTGCTTCAGAATACATTTAAAAAAATTCTTTCTTAAATCTTTAAAAGTCCAGCCTGTTGGCTGAGGGAGGACCTGGATTGATTGACAGTATCTGTCAGAGGCAATGAACTCCACTTCAACGTTGCCTTTATGCTGGTGTGTCAAGTTGTTCAACTGTGACCCTTCCATCTGTTCCAGCTAATCTGAAAGTCATTTAGACCCCGTTCCCCATTCATTTGAAACACAGCACGTTCTCCTGTTAACACACATATGCAAAGTCGTCTGCTGTCAGCAACCTCTGGGTTTTCTGATAGGTCCCACTTACAACATCTGTATAAACATTTACACAACAGAAAATCCATTTATTGACAATTACGGCCTCCCTAACTTAATTTTTTTCAGACATTTCTGATTATAGAGTCATTTTGAGCAGACAGTTAGAAGTTTACCTCCCCAAATTAATTTTTAAGCTGGAACAGTCAACTGATTGTGACATTTCAAAACAAACAAACAAACAAACAATCTTTGTTCTGACTACTTGAGAATTCATTATTTTGTTTTCAAGGATTCGGTTAAACTTGAAAATGTTTGCATCCTTTTTTTAAGCAACTTTGGGAGGAAACAGTTAAGTTCATCAGATATACTGAATCAGAATCTCTGGAGGTAGGGCTCTGGGAATCTATACTCAGAAATCCCTCCAAGTGATTTTGATAATTCACCGGGTTCAGAAAACAACTGGTCTGATTTACTTACACTTTACGGAGATGCATTGCATGATTTGGCTTTCTTATGTGTATGACTCACATGACCCTATTACATAAATTGCTTAGTTAAGAGTATAAAATAAACGGAGAAAGTGGGAAGGCTTATTTGAGTGATTCACACAGATGTTTCTTCGCATGATGTGTAAATTGCAAGTGCATTTGAATGTAACACAGTAGGAATATTCCTGTTATGCTAAATGCATTAAGACCTCCTTTGGTCTAAAACTGTTTTTAAAAATTGCTTTGCTTTATTTTAATTTGTTTCCTTCTCTGAATTCTGTCCAGGTCTAGCCTGTATTTCTCAGGTCTGGCCTCCAACCTGACATTGAATCTCTGTGTGACCTTGAATGAGTTACTTCTCCTCTCCGGGAATTAGTTTGTCTGAGGAAGTTAGAGGAGGTAATCTCTAAAGTCCCTACTAGCTCTGATATTCTCTGCTTTTCTAAAGCAAGTTCTATACCTCCTGTCCTCTCTGATGAAATCACCTCTTGCCTAGAATATTATCTCCAACCATACACAATTGGGGGCAAAAGCACAAATTTCTCAGAGTACCTAAAGAAAGTATTTCGAAGGTTTAGGAGCTTAAGGGATACCCTTTGTGAAATATCTCTCGAATTTAAATTCACAGTTCTAGCTCCCAAAGTTTTTTCATTGAGCTCTTTACAAAATATGCCACTCTCTCCTTTAATGTTATATTTCTGATATCCAAAGGCTCTTTTGCTACATTCAGCAACAAATCATTTAATCTTCTCAAGCTTTAGATTTTTTTATCTGTAATATGAAAATAACATCTGCTTGTGTACAAAAGAGAATAATTCATTAGTACAAAAGGAGATAAGTGGGGAGATAAGCACTTCCTAAACTGTCAAGCCGTACAGATGCCATTATTTATATTATAGTTACTGCTGCTGCTGCCACTACCGCTCGTAAGTTGGTTCCCAGCTGTACCACCATTGTGATTCAGGTACCACCTAGTAAATGACTGTTTTGGACACTTGTGGAGAAAGATGGAAGGGAGTTGAAGGCATGTACCAAAAGTTTGTAAAACATTCTTAATATTTGGCACAATAATTTTCTTTCTAAGAATGTATCAAATTATGTATTCTATTTTTGCATAAGAAGGTTCATCAAAGTACTGTTTTATGATAGCCCATAATAAAACCAGTCCAATATCGAGACATCATTAATGAATAAATCATTATCCAGGCATCATCGAAACACATAGTTGTTCAGAATGGTGTTTTGGAAAAATATTTAATGACTTAGAAAATACTCATGCTGCGTAGTAAGGAGTAAAAATAAAGTAGGATGAAAACTTGCATTTAAGTATTATTGTAATTTTATGGAAAAGATATTGTCTAAATATATCTGAATGAAAAAAGATACATATATTGAAGTATTTTCAGTGACTGTTAAGAACTGGAGTACTGATGACATCCGTTTTTTTAATTTGTCTCTGTTTTCTAAATTTTCTTTTGAACTTTTTTTTTTTTTTTTTTTTTTTTGACAAACTGCAGCACCTCCTTCTCTTCCGAAGCATATTGATGATCTCCTGGGTATCCTGCCCTCTGTTAGGGCTGATGGAAGCGTGGAGGTATATAGCATAGGGATAGGCTTTAAAGAGCTTACAGCCTAGAAGGAGAAATTATCCCTTAGATCAGTACAAATGAATCACCATAGAAGTTAAGAGAGGAAGTTTCTCTGAGGATGCAACCAATAAGTTGTTCATGAAATCCTGCAAGAATTGCTACTGAGGAAGCAATAGACAGAGGCATTGTAATCTGATTAACATCTGCATAGACTCATCAGGAAATGGAGAGTATTTTACTTTCATTTTTACTTACTGGAAAGCTCTTTTCAAATAGCTTGAGGTTAAAATATTCCAATTAGATGAGCATTTTTGTGTCTGAAGCATGGGTCACAAACTTTAGCTGCTTACAGTGGCCAGGCCAGTCATGTAGATATGTCTGCAGACATTTTTGGTGTTACTACTGGCTTAGTGGGTAGAGGCTGGAGATGCTGCTAAACATCCTACAATGCTCAGGACAGCCCCACAGCTAAGAATGTCAACAGTGTGCCCTGGCTGGTGTGGCTCAGCGGACTGAGTGCTGGCCTGTGAGCCAAAGGGTCACCATTTTGATCCTCCGTCTAGGACACACACCTGGGTTGCAGGCCAGGTCCCCAGCTGCGGGCACATGAGAGGCAGCCACACATTGATGTTTCTCTCCCTCTATTTCTCCTTCACTTCTCCTGTCTAAAAATAAATAAATAAAATCTTTTAAAAAAAGAAAGGATGTCAACAGTTTGAAATAAGAGGTGAGGAGGCTACTGCAATTGAACAGTTAGCAGAGAGATCTGAGAGATGACCCTTGTGATGAAATCTGATTGATCCAGAGAAACAGTCTTCCCCAGGAAGGTCTGGGGGCAGAGCGGGCCAAGCAGGAGAAAATGCAGAAGCAAAGGCTCTGAACTGGGAACAAACTTGGTGTGGCTGAGAAACAGAAATCGGATGAGTCCTGCTTCCCCCTGCCTAGTGCACCATGGAATTTGCTGGGTGTAAATGTGAACTGAAACAAAGACATTTTAAACCACTCATAGGATCTTAGCAATCCTCTGGTCTAACCCTCATTTTACAAATGGGGAAACTGAGGCTGAGGGAGTCAAAGTAAGGTCACATAATAAATCGGTGGCAGAGAAGTTAGCCCTGGCTCCCAGTTTTGTACTTTTCTTGGGCATTCTGGTTTAACCATCATTGATTTTCTTGTCTGACCTAAAGTCTGACCTACTTATTCTTCTAAATAAAATTTACCATCTAAGTACTTCATGTATGTTATTTTAAGTGTTCCCTATACAAGTGTCCTGTATTATCTATTCAACACCATGATAGTCTACAGGGAGAATAAGCATCCCTGCTTTGCAAATGGTAACTTAAGAGTTTTGGAGAGGTGAGCATGTAGCCCATGTTCATGATTGGAAGAATTAATACTATCCATACTACCCAAAGTAATCTACAGATTCAAGGCAACCCCTATCAAAATTCCAATGGCATTTTTTACAGAGAGAGAGAAAAATTATCAAATTCTTATGGAACCACAAAAGACTCCAAACAGCCACAGCAATCTGGAGAAGGAAGAACAAAGATGACCCTGGCTGAGTTGGTTAGAGCATCCTCCCAACACGTCAAGGTTGTGGGTTTGATCCCCAGTCAGGTGGGACACATACCGGACTCAAACAGTGAATGCATAAATAAGTAGAACAACAAATTGATCAAATCAATGTTTCTCTCCTATCCTGTCCCTCTCTAAAAAGCAATAAATTAAAAAAAAAAGAGGAAGAACAAAGATGGGGCCATCGCAGTTCTTGGTTTCAAACTATATTATGAGGCTATAGTAATCAAAAGATTATAGTACTAGCATAAAAACAGGCACATAGACCAAGGGAACAGAAAAAAGGGGCTAGAAATAAACCCATACATATGCAGTAAACTAATCTGTGACAAGGACACCAAGAATACTCAATGGGGAAAAGATAGTTTCTTTAATAAATGGTATTGGAGAAATTGGGGTGTGTTCGTAAGGGCCAGAGAGGGACTCTGTCTTGAACTCATTATCTACTCATGCTTTGAATTCCTTAGCCTGAGTCAAAGTCACATAAACCAGAATGAAAGAGAGCAGGCTGCAAATTGAGGTATCTGAGATTGGCAACACAGAATTTTTTCATTCTCTTGCTGAGGACCATGATGGACAAGCACACCTCTGTCAGCAAACGAGAAGGAGAGGGAGAGAAGAGGGAGCTGCTCAGGCTGGAATAAATATCAGCACATCCCAACTTGGCACTTTTGCCCCAAAGTTAACACAGTAAGGGCTCTGTCAATACTGGTAGAATTGAGTGAAACTGCATTTGGTTGCCTCACAACGGGGTAATTACATGTCCTGAAGTATCCGGGACAATGCTGGCTTAGGCCCATTGTCCCAGCATATCTATTCACAGTGTCCTCTTCCACGCTCACAATTGTCCCAACTTGGATAATATGTTACTTGCTGAGGAGGTCTAGGGCCCACAGGCCATAAGAGCAGGGCAATCCTGGTACTATCTGGATGCATCCCAGCCTCTCTCTACCTAGACTCTGCCTATGGGCAGTGACCAAACCAAACAACAGACCAGCAGTTGGCCAGGTAAAGGTAAGATTCTATTCTATTGCCACCTGATCACTAATGCAGCCATAGTGGACATTTATTTCTTGTACCTGTCTGTCCATCATTCCTGCACCCTCTGTGAAAGCTCTCTGACTGTGCTTAGGAAATTCCACTCCCCTCACCATCAAGCGAGGGGGCCTCAGGAATGAATATGTGACCCATACTGGTCAGTCACAGCATTTTAAATCCTTGGTCACAGGGGTTGGTTCAGGAATACACATGCAACCTAAGCCTGATGGGTTAGAGTTCAACACTGGACTGTTCGTGTACATTTGAAAAGCGTCTTTGCTATAGAAAGCCTGACAATCTTGAAGTCAGTTCTAGAATATTTTGGAACCTGGTTGGATTGCTGAGAAGATAGGTGAAAGCTGGGACTCACTGGCATCTTTTCACTCAGAGAGGGACACCTGTGTAAGAATGGAATCAACACAAAAGGCAGGATAGAGAGAGAGCTGGAGAGAAAAAGACGAATACTAAGAACATCATTTGAATCCCTCCCTGTACCCACTGAGGCCCCAAACTAGTATTTCCCTAAACATTTTGGTTAGGAGTGATAAACTAGAAATTTCATTTTTTCTTTTTAAAATCCAGTTTAAGTTGGGTTCTTATCTCTTAAAAAACAGTGAGGACAATTCTATCTAATATCAGAACATGAACCAATAAATCACCTTTTTGACGTAAGAAACTTGAGAACATATGCCAAAGCAAGAGGAGTCACAAAATCTAGCCTTGAGACATTCTTGTAGAAGCTCATTCCAATGAGAGAAATAAACTCTGACATTCCTGACCACCAGCAGCCCCAATCTGCCTCTGTGACGCCACAAAACCTCCTTCCTGAAGCCACCTAATCCGTGGCTGGCGTACTCGGACATTCCTGCTCTCGAGTTGAAATCTCTGCCCTCTGTCTTCTGCAAATGGATTTGGAGTCAGTCCCTCGCAGCCCCAGAGAACAAGTCTGCTCACTCTTTCTTATTAGAACGCTTCATGTATTTGAAGACAGCTCCTGATCCCCGGGGACAGTCATTCTCACACGCCATGTTTCCAGACCTCTACCATACTGCTCTGACACCTTTGGTGGTAGTTGCAGGCGGGGGGGGGGGGGGGGGGGGGGCGGGGCGGGCGGGGAGGGGGGTTGTGTCTGGCAGAATATATGCCACCTTATAATTATAATCATGACCATAAGAGCCAAGATGTACCGTATTTTTCGGACTATAAGACGTACTTTGCCCCCCAAATTTGGGAGGAAAAGGGGGGGTACGTCTTACAGTCCAAATGTAGCTGGCCTGGCTCACTGTGCGGGGAGCAGTGGTAGAGCAGGGTCACAGGTTATTAAATATTTTACCACATTGTTTTGCTTCAAAATTTTTTTTCCTATTTTCTTCCTCTAAAGCCTAGGTGCATCTTATGGTCAGACAAATACAGTATTAAGCGTTTACTACTATTAGCCAGACCTTCTGCTAAACTCTTTATAGGTCTTACCTCATTTAATCCTGACAACAATGCTCTAAGAGGTGGGTATTATCTCCATTTCACAGATAGGAAAACTGAGGCTCAGATGGTTAAATAACTTGCCTAGGGTTATATAGCTCTCTGGTCTGGGATTTATATCCTAATCTAATTGAATTCATACTACACTCACTGCTACATAATACTGCTTTTATGGCCTATAGCAAGGGCCTTGATATAAGACATAGAAATTTGGGTAGTAACTCAACATCACATTGTACTTGGACAGATGGCTACAGAATTCCACTATGATCTATGAGCTGATACATTTCTGTTGTTTTAAGCCACCAAATTTGTGATAATTTTTTACAGCAGCAGCCACAGGAAACTAATACAACTGCTGAGTAGTTTTGGATCCTAATCCCCTAAACCAACAAATAAGTCATATCTCCTGACCGTGAGCCATCAGCAATAGCAATGTAAAAGATCTGGATCACGCCTCTACATGTACAGTCATGTACCTGCTAAAATTTAAACCATACAAGGGGTCGTCAATGTCATTGTCAGAGTCAGACATTAGTTTGACAATAGGATTACCAAGGGGGGCTTCCTGGTTCAGCAAGAAAGTTCTGAAACACCAGGTTGAAAATATTTGAAACAGTTTCTCTGGGACAGGACTTCTCAAAGCCTTTGACAGGCTGACAATGCTGTGAATCTCCCAGTAGGGATGTGGTGTTCAGTGCTCACCAAGGTTATCTGATTACCATCACCCTCCCCGGTCTTCGACCCCAAAGCACTTGGAACAAGCGTTGCAAGATGACGGGAGAAAAATATGTCTGGCTGAACCACCTCACTGTACTGATTGTAACACTGAAATCAAGAGAAGTTGTTTTGCCCAAATCCCACCATTGGTAGTGGTACCATCAGATCCATAACCAAGGCCTACTACCATTTTGTCAAGTGCCTCTTCTACTAAACATGTGGAACATTTAAAAAGAAAAAACTAAATGTCATCTTTAAAGTAAGAGAGGAGGTTTCTCCAAAGATGGCTTTATTGAAGGGAAACATTTTCTACAGTGAGTAAACAGCATACAGAATGCAGCAATGCGATACGTGGAAAGGTGGACTTTTCCTGTCTTTTGTTATTGGCATTGACCCTGAAGACCCTCAGTCCTCCCCTAGAAGCTTAAGGGGCTTAGATCAAGGGCAGGTTTTGAAGTTTAATTTATTCAGATGAAGCAAAACCTCCAGGGAGAGGATTTGCTCACCACAAGCTGTTGCCAAGTTGGGACTGTCCAGGCCAGGCCCACACTCCGAGCTGCAGTCCGCTTGACCCCCGAGCTCCTGGCAGCACCCAGACAGCCAGTTGCCTGGGCCATTAAACATTCAGGGCTTTCTCAGCCTCCCAGATCCTTTCCTATTTCTCCAACATGTTTAGACAGGTTCCCAGTAGGCTTCACATCTTCTAACCACTCTACAAGGAGATGATCTTAGGGAATCTAGCCAGAGACGCAGAGTCTTGAAACATGCTCCATCCTGAGTTAGCATTTGACAAGTCACAACGAGATCATTCCTGCCAAAGAGGCTCCTTCACCCTGACAACAATCTATAAGACAGGGCAGGTGAGAATCCAGGGTTACAAGGAGTTGTTTTTGTTGGGATTTTCCTTTTAATGTCATATTCCTCTGTTTGCTGAATGCTATAATTTTATTCTCCAAGATGGAAAAGTGGCCAGTGATTTTGAGCCAGCCCTCTTGATGTGGCAGAGGAGAGATGTTTCTCAAAGGGGGTGCCCCACCTCCAGGGTGCAGCGTTACCCACCCTCCATTCCAAGTGGGCTCTGCCTCTAGATTGAGCTGCTCTAAGCACACAAGGGGCTTGAGTTTTTCTCTCTCATGTCTTTATTTTTAAGTTAGCTTTTACTACTTTCTTCTTATTATAAAAAAATAACATAATTCTTAGAAATATTGGCAATACATGAAAAGCATAAAGAAGAAAATTAAAACTATCTGTATTCTCACCCTGATTGGTGTGCTTCAGTTGGTTGGGTGTCATCCTGCAGACTGAAAGGTCACCAATTCCACTCCGAGTCAGGGCACGTGCCCGGGTTGCAGGTTCAGTCCCAGGTTGGGGCACATGAGAGAGGCAACCAATTGATGCTTCTCTCTTCAATCAATGTTTCTCTTTTTCTCTTTCTCCTTCCCTTCCCCTCTCTCTGAAAATAAATAAGTAGTCCTGGCTGGTGTGGCTCAGTGGATGAGTGCCGGCCTGTGAACTGAAAGGTCACCAGTTCAATTCCCAGTCAGGGCATATGCTTAGGTTGCAGGCCAGGTCCCCAGTGCGGGGTGTATGAGAAGCAACCACACATTGATGTTTCTCTCCCTCTCTTTCTCCCTCCCTTCCCCTCTCTCTCTAAAAGTAAGTAAATAAATAAATGAATAATAAGTAAAATATTTTTTAAAAAAGGAAACATGTTTTTAAAATTATATGTAAATTTTCACCGCAAAGAGAGCAAGGTCATTAATATTTTAGGCTCCAAGTCCTTTCAGAGTCATGCTTAAACACCTTAAGGTAGTACTGGTGAGAGCAAACTTTGAGGTTAGTCCCTCAAATACCCACAAGATGGGAGGTAGCTTGGGTGGTTCAGCTCTGCATCAAGCACAAAGAAAATCAACTCTAAGTTATTGAGCTACAATTAAAAAAATGTGTTTGGCTTGTCAAG
The DNA here is from genome assembly GCA_039655065.1 of Glossophaga mutica. Taxonomy (NCBI): domain Eukaryota; kingdom Metazoa; phylum Chordata; class Mammalia; order Chiroptera; family Phyllostomidae; genus Glossophaga; species Glossophaga mutica. Next base: position 32,373,482 of record CM077308.1, read on the forward strand.
CTGGAAGGTGTCTGAGAACCTCCTTGAACAGATGAGAAAACTGAGCACCAAAGAGTGACTGACTTCCCCACCTCACCTGGCACCTCAGCGTGGTAGCACAGGGACCAAGAAAATCTGGTTCTCATGTTAGTGTGTTCTTTTCCTCGCTATACCAGCTGTTTCGCCATAGAAAGAATTACAGTTATAAAATTCAATTTGAGTAAAAACATTTGGCTACACCACCTCAAAGCATGAGGAATTTTTATGCACTAATTATTTGGCATTATGGAGGACATAATCTCCACATAAATACAACTTTCTAAACTATTAAAGGTCAGTTTTCTAAGCACAAAGACTTTTATCTGAATTATAGCCAATTTCAGGGAAAATTATTCTAAGTATGCCTTTTTAAAGATAGTCACATTTAACAACACAATCTTTTTTTCATGACCAGAAGTCATAATAAGGAGCACCAGTTTCTATTCTGTGCTGTAATACGCTGAGACCCTCTGGGATTGGTAAATTGTAAAACTCTGGATCACTCCAGACTGCCACGCTTTTATAGTTTTACGTTTGCTTTATATGGATTTTCTGTCTCCCCTTCACAATCAAGCTGTCAGCTATTCTTTCTTGCTGTTCCCAGTATGTCCGAGATCCTCTCCTCGTTTGTTCCCCATCTGCTATGCTGTTTCTAATCTGTTAAGTGCTGCGGAAGCAGATATTCCTGTTCGTTAGAAGGATTTATAATGTAAAAGTAAATAGGCTCTGAGTGAGTATAGACGGGCTCCCTTAGTGAAAAAGTTCATGAGCAGACTGAGGGACATGTATTTTAATTGCTCAGAAGCTAGTTTAGGTTTGTTTTCTCTTCAGATTAGAAAACAATGTTCAGATAAATGATACAGTAAAGCATAGTACTTTTCAAAAAAATTAGATATACACAGGCATGGAGAAATCAGACATTCCTTGCTTTTTTTATATGCATCAGTCTTTCTTTGGGAAGAGATATAAATCTCTAGGCAACATAGTGGGTCTAGGGTCCTTTAAGGTATGTCTCCATTTCTTTTAAATTTCTAAAGTCAGCCCTGACCGGTGTGGCTCAGTGGGTTGGGCATCATCCCACAAAATGAAAGGTGGCTGGTTCAATCCCCGTCAGGGCACACGCCTGGGTTGCAGGTCGAGTATGGTGTTTCTTTCTCACATAGATGTTTCTCTCTCTCTGTTTCTCCCTCTCTCTAAAAATAAATGAAAATAAGATCTTTAAAAAAAATAAATTTCTAAAATCACTTTCCAGCATAACATTGGTCTTTTCCAAACTGAAGTGAAGTGCAAGTGGCAACACTGCCGAGACATCACTTGCAGGACCTGCGGGGGCAGAGCACTGGTCTCTGATGTCAGGGCTGATCCTCCCCAGCGACTGCCATCCCGCCCCTGAAATACACAAGCTGCCAATATTTCCACTTCTTCCCTAGTTGCTTGTGTCTCTTTGAAAAGATTAACTTTTCACAGCTTACCGATGACCCTGTAAGTTAAAACAGATTTCCTGTCATCCAAATTTTAAAATTCTCTGAAATGATCAATAAGACCGATGTTCCTCCTCTGCCACAATATTTTCTCCATGATTCTAAATTCCTAAAAATACAGTCAGCAAAATAAACAAGCAAAAGAGGCAGACTGGTAAATAGCTAACCTCCGAGCTCACGTGAGGCTGAAATCATTTTTAAAGCTACCATTGGACAGGGTGCTGCGGGGGCAGCATGGGCTGTAAAAGCCAAGCGATTTGCAAAATTATGCCAGGACAAGGAATTACTCAATGCAAACACCTGCTCGAGAGTGATTATCAAATTATCCGCAGCGTAACTATGACCCTGCCAGTTGACTTTCCTTTCCCTCCACTCCACGGTCGTTTGTATTTACCAGTAAACACCCACAAACCCACTGCACTCTGCTAAACCAAAAGGCCAAATTAAACGACTCATACTGGAGTTAATGAGGGGTTGCAATAACAACAGCCCGGCAACATCTGAACGGTGCATTAACAAGCTGCAAAGGACTTCCACACGCAGGACCTCCCTTACAGTTTGAAATCACTGCAAGCTCAGGCTGTTCCCTGGGAAAGTCGCTACCGATGAGTTTTCCCAAACAACGGGTAAAGCTGGAAAATGAAAACTGAGGTTAAAATATCACCGTAAGCCCCTCTTCTACTTCACCACCACCACCCCCAGCCACCACCACCACCACCACCACCTTTCTTTCCAGCTGTCAGTTTTTAAAGTGTATGTTTTAATTTTCCACGGTTGACCACATCCAAAGCTGAGTTAAGGGGCATGGGATTCTATTCTTCTCTAAAATCTATATGCAGCCCTGGATTACCACAGCTGGCTCTGGTAACACTTGCAAATTCTAACGATCTAAGACTATTTCTAAGGCCATTGTGAGCGACGTGGGGCTCGTTTCTGGCACGAAATCCTCTCGTTGTAATGTAGACCATCTTAAATGGTCTTTTTGTGGCCATGCTCTCTCCCCTTAAACAAATGCAGGGCATATTTTCCCTGATGGGTGTCCCAAGGAGAGCTTGGGAAGAAGTCGTGATTATCAAGGCGGTTCGCCCAGACACACAGGCTTGCTTGTTACCGTATTTAAAGAAGTGGCCACAAAGAAATAGTCATTGGATTTACAATAGGGGAAGCCTAGTATGCATTTCCAAGGAATCACATTTTGGGGAGAATTACAGAATAATTACACATATGCTTAGATCGCGAGCATTCAATGAAGCGGACAGTATTTTGAGGATTTAAGATGTTGGTGCTGTGGTCCTCTCTAAGAAACCGGGATAATTCAGACATTCAAATGCAAAACCGCACCATTTGGAGAGTGTAATGCGGTCTGTTCTGGTCACTGTTACAAATTCGGAAAGGATCCCCTGGCTGCAGACATTAGAGGCACTTAATACTTAAATCTGTTTCCAAATGTAAAGCATAGAACAAAAGTGCTGGGCATTAATGAATCGTATCCTAACACTGGTGTGCTGACACATTTCATTAAAGTGTCACTTTGGGAGAGTAAAAAATAATGACAAGGCTTTGCTGTAACTTGATAAGGTCCTCAGATGAAATATCATTAACTATAACACGTTACACATCCATTTTAACACTCTCAGGGTTTTCGAATTGGGCTAGAATTAATTTCATGCCTAGCGTGTTGTCTATAGGCAATTACTGTATATGAATCTTTTTCATAGGTCTAAATCTGACTGTTTATTCATGTTAGTTTTATTTTAACCATCCGGAAATCAAGTATTATTGGAAGTTATTGTAAATTATCTTGAGAAAAATGTTTTAAATACCAAATAGCTTGTTTACTTAGGAAGCCAGCAGTTAGTTACTTCCTGTTGTGGGACTGGCAAAATACTTTTCTACTGAACTCTAAAAAAGTTAAAGTATTCTTCTAAGCTCAGAATAGTTTCTCTTTTTAATTAGAAAATGGACAAAAATTAAAATTCAACAAATGTAGACCCCAAACAGCATTTCATGGGTTCAAAAAAACCTTCCAATTTAATGTTCTAATTTAAAGCTAAGTAGTTCTCTATTTAGGAAAAAATTCCCTGAGTAAATACACATAATTTGTGTTTTCAGTAAATTTTCAAACTTCTCCTTCTAAGATCTTGTGTAGCCAAAATCTCAAAATAAGAACTTTGCAAGTTCGGCAGCCACCATGATACTCTTAACTAACGGATTCATGTAGGGTGTTTTCCAGCACTTATAGATTTGTTTGATTTTGTGTAGAGGAGTCATTCTACAAAATGAGGTGAGGCAAGACATGCTCCCAAGCAGGGTCTACACAGCGGAGAATCGAGTTGCAAAGTAACACAAAACAAGAGATAAAACAGAGAAATTATTCTAAAGCAAAACAAGAGAACAGCAATAGACACTAGGAGCTGGCAATCTCGCAATGTGAAAGGTTAATCACAAGATTTAAAATCTAATCTTGCTTTCAAAGGCAGCTCATGTAATTGCATACATTATAAAAGGGATATGAGAACAGTGGGAGCAGAAAAAAATTTAAACAAGTGGACTTGGTCATTTAATATGGAGAAGAGCAAAAAATTAGCAAGAGCAGGCGGAGACTTCAGTAAAGGTTTAGCCAGGGAACTGAGACAGTAGAAATGGCCACAAGAGCCACTTCTAAAGAAAAGGGAACCTTTATTTTAGATAAATATCTATTCCAAAGGGATACTCCCCAAAGACCCTTCTGCTTAAATTCCATTCATTCATGTTGCCTAACAAATATTTATAGGGGGTCTATCATGTGCTGATATTGTGGGAATACGAAGAAATCCGACACCAGAGGAAGAACGTCATAGCTCCCTGGAGCACAAAGCAGGAAGAAGTAGCTGAGAGTTGAGAGGTGGGAGAAAATCACTCCACAGAGGGGATGGCATTTCAACTATGCCTAGAAAAATGGGCAGGCCTTGGCCATAAGCAGGTGAGAATGGCCGGGCACAAATGAGAGGGAAAGGCATGGAGTGTGTGCAGAAGGCAGGGAGGAAGTCAGGTTGCGAGGAAGTGCCACCCACACCCCAGGGCTGAGCGGGCTGGGAAGGGAGAGGGCGCAGGACCTGGAGAAGTTTCACTTAATTCTATGGAGAGAGGAAAGCACTGGTGTCCGGGGACCCAGGAATGGTAATGATGCTAACGGTGCTGGAGGAGGTGGACCTGGGTGGGGCAGCCCAGAAGAGGAAGAAGACAGTCTCAGAAGGATATTTTTCAAGGGAGCAAAAATGTAGAGGTTTGTGCTCTTGGGCTAGAAAGTACCGAAAGCATGTTTATGAGTTACGTGTTTCTAAATTTCAAGACTGCCACTTCCCGCTAACTGGAAAAGCAATAAGAGATGCCCTCAAGGAAAATGTAGTTTATCAAGGACAGTGGAAGACCCCAGCCAGTGGGTGTGACTCAGAACAAATTCACCAGTTTTCCAGAGAGATGTGCAAGATCTTTGAGCACATGTTAAATGCCAGGGACTGAAGAGATAACAACTACCCCCAAGGGTTTACGTAATTCCCTGTCGGAGCAAGAATATGGGTACACCTCAGGCCCAGCCATGACGTACAACTGCCGGCCAACCCTTGAGCAGCCCCCTTTGCCCAGAAGTGTGCTAACCAGGATAAAAACAACCTCCTCACCAACAAGGGGGAACAGGCCACACCATGTCAGCAAACACATTTGAGGCCCTTGGTAATAATTGCATGGTGTGAGGATTTGGGGGAGATGACTAAAGGGGATAATGTACCAGTAAGTTAAAAACAAAATCTGGTTTGATTTTGTAGGGGCATTTCTTTATCTGTCATATTTCTATAGCATTTTATGCTTTTTAAGGTGGTTTTAAATTATATTTTTTCATTTACCCCAATAACCCCATTATTTTTGTTCTACAGAAAGACAGAAGCCCCGAGAGGCCGTGGAGCTCCAGCTCAGGTCTCACAGAGGAATGAGCACCCAGAACCCATTTTCTTGATTCCCCCTCCACTTCATCACTTGGCCTCCTCCTGCTTATAATCAAGAAATATGCACTGAGCATCTATTCCGCAGAGGGTATGCTTCTAAGTCTGAGGAAAGCCTTAGGTTTTCCTGGGAGTTTGAACAGAAAAATCCTTGCAGGGTTTTAGGAGCGGAATGAAAACCTAGCTCCTCTTTCCTGCGCAGAGCCCCCTGGTGGCGGATAAAATAAAGAGTTTTGAATTAGAATGCCCTTAGTTTTTAGGATCCAGATGCCTTGAGAAGTTAGCATCTGACTTTATGGAAAGATGAGAACATTGAAACACAGAAAATAATGTTTAGAAGGGCTCATCTAGTCCAGTGCTCTAACTTGGCAACATATTAAGAAACTGATATTCAGAGAAGTCAAGTAATGTGCTCACTGCAGCACAGCATCTTAAGCTAGTGTTTCTCTCCAGTGAGAAAGGCACCCCTTAGCATCTTCCTCATTCTCCTTTCTCTTGTGGGTCATGCCACATAGGCAATGTCCTCTGGGAGAACATAAGCTCCCAGTATTTGCACAAATAATTGTCCCTCTCTTAACAGGTATGTGATCCATGTGACTACCTCCCCCACCACCCCCTCTGAGACTCAGTTTCCTCATCTGTTAACTAGGAATAGAAATCATGGCCACCTCACTGGGTTGTTTTAGGGGTAAGTGAAATAATGCAATGACACACTTAGCACAAGCCTGCCACGTGGTAAACCCCGGATATACAGCAGTTGTTGTTATACTTAAACAACACCTCTGCCTTGCTGTACCCAGAGCCCTTAGCCCTAAAGCTTTCATCTATCGATCAGGGCTTCTGAGACAGCATCTCAGTGTACCCAGGCAGACTGGTTCTTCTTCCAGGGTTGACAAGATCAGTCTTTCTCATGGCCGTGCCAAAGGAATTCACCTCCTATCCTTCTTGTGAATTCACCTCAGCCCCATAGGGATGGGTAAACTACAAGTGAGTAGCAGCTTTTATTGTTACTATTGATTAAATTGAGAAAAACTATGACTTATGTTGTATATTAGAATAAAATAACATTAACAGTAGTTATCACTGGAATGCCTACTGTGGATTAGATGTTTAATTTATAAGCAATAATAGCTACTTTGTTTGAATGCCCAGATAACATGCAAATATCATGTAATTGACTCACAAGAAACCCATAGGTAGGTAAAGGAAGCCTTAGAAGCAGATATAGGTGGTGTAACTTGCTAAAGGCCTAATTTCAAATAACTGGCAAAACCCAGTTCCAGGAGCTAAATCCAGTATTCTTTTCATTATGGCACCAACAACTATGCCATTGAGAGATTCTTGTTTGCCTTCATAGTATTTGGGGTTGTTGTGTGGAGCAATCCTAAATGTTACATGTGAAAAATTTAACATAAAATTGCGTGATTAGCACTTCACTCAGTCTTATAACTTTGTATCACTTCAAAGACTCATATTTTTTGAAATACAGTAGGTAAAACAAACTTATTGGGCTGCTTTCAAGATTTTTTTGAAGAATTAAGTCAAAGAAAGTGCTGGACATTCCTTTTTATAGTAAATATGTTGGCCCCAAATTTCTGGTCTGCACTAAGAAGTTAACTGAGCTCATTTCCACAGCTGGCATCTAAGAGAATGTTTACTATCCCTGACTGGTGTGGCTCAGTTGGTTGGGTGTCATCCTGCAAAGTGAAAGGTTAAAGGTTTGATTCCTGATCAGGGCACATGCCTGGATTGCAGGTTCGATCCCCAGTTGGGGTGTGTATGAAAGACAACTAACTGATCGGTGTTTCTTTCTCACATCGATGTTTATCTCCCTCTCTTTCTGCCTCCCTTCCCCTCTCTCTAAAAATAAATAAATAAAATTTTTAAAAACATAAAATAGCCATGGCTAGTATGGCTCACTGGATTGAGCACCAACCTGTGAACCAAAAGTCACTGGTTCGATTCCTGTTCAGGGTACATGCCTGTGTTGTGGGCCAGGTCCCCTGTTAGGAGCGTGCAAGAGGCAAACAATTGATGTATCTCTCACACATCAATGTTTCTCTCTCTCTCTCCCTCCCTTCCCCTTTCTTGAAAAATAAACAAACAAAATCTAATAAGTAAGTAAATAAATAAATATTTGCTATATCTATGTTCGCAATCGCAGGTCCCAATGGCACCTACAACAGCGTATGAGCCTCTTAAGTCCATATAATTATTAAGAACACTATCTTTTACTCTCAAAACAATCCAAGTTTGGATGATAAATTATACAACCATCATACCAACAAATCATGGCGGTAAAGAAAATTTCCCATCTTCTCTGAAATTACAAAATGGAATGAGAATATTGGACTAACCCTCTCATTGTAAACGACCATGAAAACTGGACAAAATATACGGAACAACCCTTTTCCTACATTGGGCAGCCGTCAGCTCACGACTGTGAGGTAAACACCATGAGTGCCCCAGATTTCCTTCCACAGGCATTTTCAAAACCTCAGTGCAATTGCAGAAAATCCAAGCAGAGCAAAGTAAGGCTCACCGGAGCAAAGGAGTTAAAGGTCAGATTCCAAGGGGATGAGACAACTGAAATTGGGGAGGGAAAATGCGGAAAGAAGAAAGCTAGACAATGAAAGAGCTCTAGAAACCTGCTCTGGCCAGTGAGTCTTTGGCTGAATATTAAGCCGCACCTGTGCAGGGCAGGCCTCCACAGGCCAGGCAGAGAACCACGCAGGGTTCGAAGGGGGACAGCCGCAGGGACCCGCACAGGGCTCGGGACATCGCGCTCTCTGGAGTGATGAGACCTGATGGAATACCAAGGACACTTAAGAGACTCTAGAAAGATCACACCTGAAGAGTAGGGTAAATAAACCTATGGGTAAAGGTTTTTCTAGTCTTACCCTAACACACCCCTTTAAAAAAAAAAAAAAAAGCCTACATCACCATAAACACGAGAGTAATGCATTGCTCTATGGCCTTAGGGCAGCTACAACGTCATTAGGGGATAGGAATTTTTCAGCTCCATTATAATCTTACGGGCCCACCATTGTATTTGAGGTCCATCAGTGACAGAAACGTTGTTCTGTGGCGCCTGATGTCTGCCACTGGCATCAATGTGAAGGAAGGAGAAAGTAAGAAAAGTTATGCCAGGATGCATGTGCAAGCCAACACGAGACACGCCACATTTTTGACGAGGCCTTTACGCCTTTCTTGTCTTCAAGTGAAAACTGCGGCCGTGAAATTCCTGTTTTGTTAACGTTAAGATATGGTAATGCCAAGCATTCAGGACCATAAGCATGGAAAATTGATGAAATTGCAGTCTGTTCAAGGGAATAATATGGTGAGGAGAGGGAAAAATCTTTGCCTGCGTCATAGTCCCGGTGGCAGCTTTTTAAAACAGGTGAATATTTTCTTCCCTCCCTCCTGGAAAGCATCCCCAGGTACAGCATGTCAAGTAGATGCTGAGGTGGAAAGGTCAATGAGAGAAAAAAAAAGAATGAGACAAATAACTGAGATATTTTTAAGGGCATGTAAGTCAGGGAGCATTTCATTAGTATCATTGCAGCGATTTTCTGCTCTCAAAGCAGTAGCCAAATTGAAATCATATCCTTCTACTTAATAAGCAAAAGAATGGGATTATGTTGCCATAACATTAAGATTTGAGATAGTCATGTAACAGGCATGAAGAAATTCAGAATTAAAGAATCTAAGTGAAATTAACATGGCCCTTTCCCATGAAAGCTGTACAGCAGAATACATAAAAAATAATCACTTCTTTATGAGCTAATAACAGCCACAACTTAATTTTCAGAGTAATGCATTCCTAGCATATGTTATTTTGAAGTCTCAAGTGATTGGAAAGAAAAGTGTTATTATATCTAATCATAGAGCACTAACCTTCCACCTTCAGTATCATCTCCCAAAGTTCGAGGCTACATAATTGCATCAGTTAGTGATAGCCGTTTAACAAATCAACCCCAAACCTTTTAGCTTCAACAGCAACCCTTTATTAATTCTCACAAGTTATGCTGACCCAAATGAGATTTGGCTGATCTTGCCTAGGCGCAGTCAAGGTCAGCTGTTATGTCGACTGTGGGCTGACCGGTCTAGCATGGCTTTGCCTAGCACAACTTCACTCTATGGGCTTGTCCTCCAGCAGGCTAGTCCGAGTTAATTTTCTTGGCAATAGCAAATTCCAAGAGAAGACTAGAAGCAATCAAGTCCTCCTGAGGTCTAGGCTCAGAACCGGCACTTGGTCTCCTTACCACATTCTATTCGCCCATAGTAAGACCTGAGGTCAGCCCTGACTCAAGGGGTGAGAAAACGGTCCATCCCTGGATGGGAAGACCTGCAAAATAACATTGCCAAGGGGGAGAATAGAAGCCACTATAATTATCTAATTGAAAATGGAGTGCCCCCAATTCACAAACAGATTGGGATCCGAAAGTACAGTGGCACTCCATCGCTCAGCTCTTGGGACACGTGCTCCTGAGGTGACAAATGTTAGTCTCCCAAGTTAATCAACCTATTATCCCGTAAGGCTGCAGGAACCATTGTGCACTGACAACGTAATCTAAAACTAAATAACATAGTTGCTAGGAAAGTGCCAACAAAAAGAAAATCAAATAATTAAATTGGAAATCACTTTTTATTTCTTAGATAAAAGTGCCTTAGAAAAGAAGTTTTGTTAGAGGAAGCTGATGGTATAGGTCAGAGGTGTCACACTCATTTTCACCGGGGGCCACATCAGCCTCGTGGTGGCCTTCAAAGGGCCAAATGGAACTTTAGGACTGTGTAAATGGAACTACTCCTTAACTGTTAAGGAGCTGAAATTACATTCAGCCCCTTGAAGGCAACTGCAAGGCTGATGTGGCCCCCAGTGAAAATGAATTCGACACCCTCGATATAGGTATTTGGACTCACAGACACAGTGAGGGAGCTGTGGGGAAATTAGGAGTGCCTGGTCCCCAAGCCCTTCTTTACCACCTCCCACCCCCAGCCTTCCCTACCCACCAGACCTGTGGCGTGGGTTCTGAAGGCCCACCTGCTACAAGCTCATTCTAATGCTTACTCCTGGGAAAGTCACACAGCTGGAGTAATGTGTAAGCTGGGAGCTTTGATTCCAATGAAGACTTCTTATGATGATTCTAAAATGAACCTCTGTTCACTTCCAAGTGCTTAGAACTTAAAGATGTCATTTATTCCTTTTCTTGAAATTTATTTTTATGATGTCTCGAACATACAAAAAGTACATAAAATCACATAACAAACATTTCTGCATCTACCGTTCAGCCCTCCCTCCCACCAAAAGGGTACATACAGACTCAGCTCCGTGCACATTTTTCAAGAGAAGCTAGGAAGAGTTTGAAATTATTCAGTCTTTGTCAGATACAGCTCATGCCTCTTTCCCTGTAGTACTACCTACTCCTGTGGTTAGGCAGTGGGTTCAAAATAGTGACAGCCCAGCGACTGTAAAAATGACAAAAATCAAACTTCAACTACTTCAATCCTGTCATTTTATGGGAACATTTGGAGTTTTTTATATATCTTTAAAACAGTGAAACTGAATGTGAACTACAAGGTGTAATATTTTTGTTGGTAAGTGTAAAGTATAATCCATACATCAATATTTTACTAAATTTGAATATCTTTAAAATGAAAAAGGTATTCTTTTACATTGTTATCTTTATTTTAAAACTACAGAATTAACCAACATTTGTGAATATTTCCAATTATTACATGATGATTTTGAAAAATATTTTGTCATATAAAGGAAGGAGTGTTACAAAATGGTCTTTTCTGGGTGTCAAGCACAGTAAGTGCCACCACTCGAAACACTGACCTTTATACATACTTCCAAATTTTAGTCTCTAGTCTAGAGCTCTCTTAGCAGCTCCAAATGAATATATCAGAGTGGCTGTTTGATCATTCTACTTGGGTGTCCTGCAGATATCCAAAACGGGTCATCTAGATAGACATACTGATTTTTCTTCATTTCCCCCCCTCCACCCCCACTGCCTCCTTCTAGGCTTTTCAGTAAGTGACACCACCATTACCCACCTGGTTACTGAAGCTGAATACCAGGAAACACTGTCGATACTTCCCCTTCCCTCACTTTTCATATCCAGATAGTCCCCAAGAGATTTCCACTAGCATCATCCTAGCACAAACCATCCAGTGCCCAAAGCTCCCAGCCTCCCAGCATTTGCACCCATCCTGCCAATCCATGCCTCTCCTGTAGCCTTTGGACCAGATGATGCTGACTCCTCAAAGTCTTTCGGTCATTTCACATTACCACGGCCTGCAAGCCTGAGTTTCTTGTCCAACACAGAAACACTTTCATCCTCACTCACTCTCTGCTGTCTACAAAGGGTTTCATTCTGATCCTCAGCCCCCAACCCCAACCCTTTCCCCAACTCAGAGACTTTGCACTTGTCCACTCCTTGTCTGGAAAAGCCTGGAAGACTTTTACCCCAGTTCTTGCAAGGACTCATTCATTGTCATCCTTCAACTTGTAGTTAAAGCAGCCTTCCTTGACCCTATTTATACCCATTATCAACTTCATTAAGTATAGGGTTTATTTGCTCCTAGTTAATGATCTATTTTCCTCATTATCAGTGAGCTCCAAGAGAGCAGGTCTGCCTGCATACCACGATGTAGTAAGTTAAGCCTTGCTGGGAGCTGAAAGTGAATCAATGAACTTTCCCTTCCTGCTCTGTGTGTGTACAATTGCAGAAGAAGCTGTCATGCCCTCATGTGACATATCCCCCTGGTCCAGGATAGTACATGTGACTCACATTAAAACACCAAGCTTCTGCTTCAGGATTTTAGAACTGGGGTGGAGAGACAGAGAGTTATTCAATGCCCCTCAGGTAGATAAAGATGCTGCATAAAAGCTCAGGGGCTATCGGTGACTCTGTTTTCTACTATGTGAGTCAGAAAAACAAAGACAACAAATTGGCAGGAAGATGAACAAAGAGCAGACGGTTGGGAGACAGAGAGCATCTTCATGGTGTTGTGTGCCTGGTCCCAGGTGTCACAGGGCCCCATTGCAGCCTTGTTCTTGGTATCCACTAGACATGGCAAAATTCACCTACTGAGACCCCTTTTGCAACCTTAAAAATACCATGAAAGCACATTTTTTTTAAATCAAAAAGTCACATGGATAAAGGTGACTATAAATTGCTGCCCCCATCAAGTGAGCAGGTCAAGAAGGTAATGCTAGGTAAATGGATGTAAGTCAATGACACACTGAAAAAGACATTGCCATTATGAACTGACATTTACCAGCCAAAAAAGACAGTAAGAAAATGAAATAAATGACTAAAGAGTTCACCAGGAAAAGGCCAGTGTGACAGGGCAGGAGGATGGCAGCAGCAAGTGAGGAGGTGGGACTGGGGGCGCTATCAAAGAGGGTGGGGTCATAGCGCTTTGGTAGACTTGGTGCAACCACAGTGAGCCTAGGTGATTTCACATCCTAGCAGACATTCATCCACCAGACATTCACCCCAGGTCTCCTGTGTGCAGGGTACTGGTGTGGACTACTCCTGTGGTTCGGTGCACGTCTGTGCACTGAACAAAGGGTGAGTACAAGCGGTGGTCTTAAAATCCAGGCCAAGTTCTGCTTGTCAACTATGAGCTTGTGAGGGCTAGAAATGCCTGGGGGGACCTGTTTAAAGTTCACACAAAAGTCAGTAGTGGTCCTGCCAAGGCCCAGACTTCTCAAGAAGGAACAAGCCCAGGTTTCACCACCCTCAGGGTGCTCTCAGGCTAAACCCATACATTGTCACATTATAAACGTCTTCCCCAAGGAAGGGCCATTTGAATTAAATCCTAAATGATTCCAGCAGATGGACCAGAGGACTTAGTTAGCATTTTGAGCAAAGGAACAACATATGCAAAAGCATGACACATGGTGGTTTAGGCAGGCACTGCGAGCAAGTCTGAAAAGCCAGAGAAGTGGGTACAGAGAGGAAAGGGTGGGAAGGCTGCTGGGGAGGGAAGAGGCCATCAGGAAGAGCCTTCTGTTCTGCACTAAGTTGTTTGGTCTTTGGCCTCTAGTCCGCAGAGCTGCTGATGGGATATAAGCCAGAGAGTGACTGGGATGGGGATGGTGGATGGACTGGAGAAGGTCAGGCCTGGAAGCAAGACCAGTTAGGGGGCTGCAGTAGTCCCGGTCAAGGCTGACGAGGCTGTGCACCCAAGCAGTGGCAAAGGCGATGGAAAGCAGGAAACAGAATGACATTTAAGGAACACGAGGAAGATGGTTTGGGGACAACAGCTCCTGGTTTGCCCAAAACAATTTCAGTTTACATCTCTTGTCATGACTTAACAATGAAGAGTGCCCCTTGCACTTATAAAAGTGTCCTGATTTGAGTGATAAATTATGTTTACCCTAGGTGTAGGGCATGAGGAAGACAGAAGGGTCTTGGATGTCCTTTGGGATCTGGCTTGGACAACCCTAAGCTTCATGGCTCTACTTACTAGTGTAGAGGATACCAAAGGAGCAGGTTTGGGCCTGAAAATAAAAGATTAGCCCTGCCTGGTGCGGCTCAGTGTATTGAGCACTGGCCTGCAAACCAAAGGATCGCCAGTTGGATTCCTAGTCAGGGCACATGTCTGGGTTGTGCACCAGGTCCTTGGTATGGGGTGCAAGAGAGGCAACCATACATTGATGTTTCTCTTCCCCCCTTTCCTTCTCTAAAAAGTAAAATAAATAAAATCTATTTTTTAAAAAAAAGATTATCACATACTGGCTTTCAGATGCTCATGGGGCATTTGAATGAAATTACCAAGTACATGGATTAAAATATTCTAAAATATAGCACATAGAATGTTGTAACTAGAAAAACCATGTGAGACTTTGAGACCATCTGTCATTGTTACACAATTCTTTCCTCTAAAATTTCCCTCCAGTCCTCAAATGCATGAAGATCTCCATCAGAAACGCAAAATGCCAGAAAGTGGAGGGTAACTCCAAAGCACGTGGAGAGAGAAAAAACAATACACTGCACCCATTAACTCCTAACAAAAGGATCCAGTTTCTGCTACCAAATCCTTTCCCAACCAAACCTTCCTGCCTTAGACAGGAACAATTTACAGAAATGTCAGAGCCCCCAGCCTCCCAGAGAAAGAGTTTAAACTATATAATAAGTCAATAAAGGAACTTTTAATTTTTCATCTAGTCATTTGAGGCCAAAACATTCCAAAACATAAAGCAGAAATGTTAACAGAGTGTGACTAAAAACCACTTTCCAGAAAATGAGTGTGATTACAAGTGACTTTCTACAATCTGGATTTAAAATGAATGAGACTAATAAGGTAAGAGCAACTGAGAACTAGTTTCTCTCATGACCTCCAGCACACACTCTATGGCTTCCTAAAATTTAGCAGGCTTCTTTAACCAGCCCCCACCCCCACCCCCCAACACACACACCAATGACACACTGATACACTGATACTTGGGCTGAAATTCAGCAAAGAAACAATTGGTCACAGCAACAGCTGAAACAAGAAGTGTCAGCAAGATTGATTAGACTGATTACAGGGTCCAGCACCCATCAGAAACACGAGGACTGTGGCTTCTTCTTACAGCAGGGGCTGGGGAGCCAGAACCAACCAGGACCTGCTCACATCGCCGAGGCCACCGGAGAGAACCCAAACCAGCTGCCCACGGCTCTTTGACATGGCTACCCTGCCCATCTTGCCCTATTACCAGCCTCTACTTATGCCTGTACAATTCAAACACATGGCAGCACCGTCATCATTAAGGAGACCTACCAAAGAACAGTTTTGCTCAAAGAAATGTTTTCTGAATTCCAGTGGTGTCCCCTCTCCAAGGAGGACACAAAAGCCTAAAGTCTCACTTCTCTCTTGTCTTTAACTGGTTGAGATTTAGAGAGGAAAGAAACCAGGGGAGGAGGATGAGAAAAGCCTCATGGGGTAGAGGGCACATAAGCTTGGGATCACGCATTACAGACAGCTGTGTGGCCGCAGGCACGTCCTTTCAACGTTCTGATTCCTGGATTCCTGCTTTCTGAGCCAGAAGTCTGCATGCAATCCTTATTCTTCTCATTCTTCATCACCCCTCTTTCTAGGGGTGATGCTTGGGGTGAACATCTGCTTGGGGTGAAGCTTTTGTTGATGGCACTCTCCAACTGAAAATCACTCATTGGCTAACCAGTGATTATAGGATAGAGACCCACCTCCAAGGTCGGCATACAGCCATCCAGGGTCTTGCCCCTAGGACATAAATAGGAAAATGATAGCAAAACCAGCTGGACTTAACATCAATCCTTCTGGATTACCCTCCATCTGACTCCATAGCCTCGGGGTGCTATGGCCCACCTGCATGGCTGAATCACCCCCACCACTTACTACTGAAATAGGCGCCCACACATACTGTTGCCCTTTTGGCCTCAGGATCTCTTTGCAATCTTAAAAACTATTGAGAACTTCAAAGAGATTTTGTTTATGTGCATTCTACCTG
Source organism: Glossophaga mutica (assembly GCA_039655065.1). Lineage (NCBI taxonomy): Eukaryota > Metazoa > Chordata > Mammalia > Chiroptera > Phyllostomidae > Glossophaga > Glossophaga mutica. The sequence goes on from CM077308.1 coordinate 32,389,447, forward strand.
CCAGCTATTATTTCTATCAGAAATTAAAATGAGGAAATTTTAAAAATACTGGTTAATTCAATATCCTAAAAACTGTAACTTATTAACATAAATTACGGTTAGGTGAAAATAAACATATTTCCAAAATAAAAAATAAAGAAGAGTGACATCGCTCTGCATTTTTGCAAATCTCTTTTAACACCTGGCTCAACAGAAGACAGCTGGATCTTCATAGCTACTTCTGCACCGAACCTCTGGCAGTATCACGGGTCATATAGCCCCTGGAAAACTCTACTAGACACTCGTGAGAGAATAGGAGTGAACAAGTCAAACAGTATCATTACAAAAATAATGTTGAGCTCCTGAAAGACTCTGGGAAGCCCCCAAGAGCTGTGAGATCCCATCTTGAGAACATCTGATCTCATCTCTGTGGGACGAGTTCAACTTTTTAAGATCAAGCTGAGGGCTAACAGTCATAGCATCAGGATGACTTGAGTTTGAATCGCAGCTTTGCCACTTAGAAACATGTTATATAAGGTATAAAAGCTCCAGGTTACTCGCTTCTAAGATGGGAATAATACCATCTATTCCATGGGGTTATTGTCAAAGTAAATAGGGCATGTCTGTGCTTGCCACAGGGCCCAGTGCATGATAATCATGAGAGACTGGGGGCGGGGGGGGGGGGGGCGGACAGGGATAGGGAGAAGGATAGAGAGAGTCACTAAATAACCTTACAAAGTTACGTGCTGTCCTGACACACTTTGGCTCTTAATGTCTAGTTGGAAAAAAAAGGATAAAAACCTAAATAGTGTATTATAGTGTAGCAGGGTGTATTACAGCCTGGTATGGTAGGGTAGCCTAGCCTAGCCTATAGTGGAAGCTCTTGCACCCAGGCTGGTAGGTGGTCTGCTACTTGTCCTTAAGTAAAGGAGATTATACTTGAGGGTGTGGGTGGGTCTTGTCCAATCAGTTGAAGGTTCTAAGAGCGAAAACAGAATTTCCAAAGAAGAAATTCTGCCTCAAGGCTGCAGTGGCAATTCTGCCTGAGGGTCCAGCCTGCCGGCCCACCCTACAGATTTCAGATTTGCCAGCCCTCCCAAACATGTGAGCCAATTCTTTAAAATCAGTATCTTTATCTATCCAATTGGTCTGTTTCTCTAGAAACCCTGACTGATAGTGCCTGGGAGGTTAGCAGGGAGTAGGGAAAAAGTTGCTGGTGTTCAATCTCATGATAAGCTTTTCATTCCCATCTGAGAAAGGAACAAGAAAACTGGGCCAGGGGCTTGGACTCGCTGAACTACTGTGGGCCTTAAAATCACTCTGATATCCTCAGGATGGCCACTTTTCTTACCTCCTGCCCATTTCCCACACTGTCAGTCATAAAACTGTTCAAAGCCGAAGTGTCATGGCTAGTTCCCGATATGGCATAAAAGGGGCAAGGGGGAGAGTTAGGAGCAGAATCCAAAGTCACAGAGCAGGCTGAGTCCCCAAACCCATGACAAGGGGAACAAAGCACACAGGAAGGCAAATAAATCCCAAGCGAGGTTCCAGGGCTCAACAGCGGAAAGGTCTCCGGTGGCTCCCCTTCCCCAAGCGACCGTGTTTCCCGCATGGTTAGGGAGTGTAGAGAGAGCCTCTGAATGCCTGACACCGCCTCTCTCTCCTGCGCTGACTTGCAGGATAATAAGCATCTAGCAGCAAAAAACTACAAACGGGGCTGACAGGTGTGCCCACGGAAATTTAAGCTTTCCCAGGCAGTCATTCTCAGAAAGCATTTCTCTGTCAGGGCCAAAGGGACAACTCCAGCAGGTGATCCTTTCATTTCCCACTAATTCAATTTGTGTAGAAAGAAGCATAGCTCATTGACTAAATCTGCCTTTCTCTTGGAGGGCAACTTGATATGGCTTGACATTGCTAGCTTAATTCCCCTCTCCCGTTACAATCAGGAAGCTATATTTTTACTTGATTAAAATTCAGAAATCTGAGATCTGGAAAGGACCTTAGAATACATCGAGTTGAGCCTCTTCATTCGAGGGTGAGGACGCGGAAGGCCATGGAGAAACACGCGCATAAGACAGCTCAGCTAATGAGTGGGCGGGGATCACAAACTGCACAGTGAGATCAACCCAGGATGCTCCAGCAAGCAGACTGGCCACAGTGCGTGGGGTCAGGCGAAGGTGAGGATGCAGGTTGGAGGGTGACACTGCGGTCGCTCCAGTGGGAATGGCACTCTGGTTATCTGACCCAGCCTCTCCCAGGAAGCCCCGACACTATTCAGCCTTCACTTACATGCTTTCACTGATTGGGGTCTCACCATTTCATTAAGCAGACCCAAAAGAAAAGCTCGTTGTTTTTTTTTCCTCACAGAATTCAATCTGTTTCCTTGAAACTTCTACACATTATCCCAGGGGCTCTCTCACCTTGGCTGAACATTCATTCGGCTTGCCTCTGGGACTTCCAAAACATCCTGACACCAGGCTACGCACCGGGCCAACCAAATCAGAATGTGAGGGTAGAAACCAGGCGCTGGAGTTGTCTAAAGCTCCTCAGGGGGTCCCAATGGGGAGCCACGTTTGAAAACTCCTGCATTTGGGTCAGTTCTTGTATCAGTCAGCTAGGGCTGCCATGACAAAATACTGCAGACGTAAATACCGGGTGGCTTAAACCACAGAAATTAATTTTCTCACGGTTCTAGCGGCCAGAAGTCCAAGATCAAAGTGTCAGCAGGAGTGGCTTCTCCTGCGGCCTCTCTCCTGGGCTTGCAGATGTTTCGCTGCTCCTGTGTCCTCACACGGCCTTTCCTCGGTGCTCACACAGCCCTGGTCTGTCTCTGTCTCTGCCTTTCCCTCCCTCCCTCCCTTCCTTCTCACCAGTCAGACTGGGTTCGGACCCCACTCTTATGATCTCATTTAACTTTAATTAACTTCATAAAGGCCCCATCTCCAGACACAGTCACACTGGGGATTAGGGCTTCACATATGAATTTGGGGGAGGGTGGGACCGGGAAGACACAATTCTGTTCATAACAGTTTTGCCCACTGACTAGAACTGGCTGAGGTGCCCTTTCCCCACAAGGGCCATAGATCCCACATGTGCCATGAGATGCCAGGTCGTTAGGGTGGACAGTTGGGTTCTGGAGCCCTCCAACATCCTCTACAGCTACCCAGCATGCTTTGAAAGCAGCACCACTGAGCAGGGCCAGGTGCCATGCCCAGCAGTCTTATGAACCCCGAAACCAGACAACAAAATGAGCACTCTCTGGCCCTCACTGATCCGCCTGAGGAACTGTACCCGGCCCAGGATCTCTCCCTTGGCAGACAGCTGCAGGGCACTCACAGAGCCACTGCAGGAATTCGAGGTGACCAAGGAGCACGGGCCAAAGAGACAGGGGCTAGAGGCCACACAGGTACAGGTGACCTCTATCCTCCCCCTTTACGTATATCAGATGGCATTTTGTAGCAGACGAGCTGGTGGCAGGCAAATCCCCTCTAGTTTAATCACTGTATCTTGCAAACATTAGCCTTTTTTATATGAGTTGTAACATGGTAAAGATTAGGAAGCACTGCCTTCCACTTCTCTAGGTAAGTGGCACCACCTTTGAAATTATTAAGCCTAAAACCTGCGAGTCCTCCTGATTTCTCTTTTTCCTTTGTGTTCTAAATCCAGTCCTTCAACCAGTCCAGTTGTGACTACATTCAAAATTGTCCCCTCTCTGTCCACATCTTTCCATCTGAATGCTTCTACTTGAACTAAGTCATCATCATCTCTTGCCTAGGCTATTGCAAAAGACTCTCCTAACTGGGCTTCTACTTTTTACATTCTTGCCCTGCCCCAATTCCTTCTCCACATGGTAGCCAGTGTCCTTTTGAAACCTTAATTTGATCAAGTTATATCTCCTTACCTATCTCCACTCTTAAAACCTTTTAATGGCCCTTCAAACAAAACCTAGACTCCTTCTTATGGCCATTGCCTTCCTCTCCAACCTTATCTCTGATTCCCTCCCACCCTTGCACATTACATACCAGACACACTGCCTTCCCTCCAAAACCTGGGGAGAGAATATTCTCAGTCAAATGTCAAGGCCAAGTGGAGACATCAGGCAGCAATTAGATGAATGCAGTCTAGAGTTCAGATGACATCTGAATTGGAACTATAACTTTGGAAGTCTAGTAGGTCACGAGACTATGAGATCACCAAGAAAGTAAGCTTAGAAAGAGAAAAGGATTAAAGACTGGGCCCTGGTGCTCTTTCAACGTTTAAAGGTCGGGGAGACGGGGAAAAAAACCTGTAAACGAGACAGAAGCAGCAGTCGGTGGCACAGGAGAACCATCCAATTTGGGGGCCTTGGAAGCCCTCTGAGAAACTTGTTAAAAACGTACATTTTTCAGCCCTGGCTTGGTTGGAGCATCATCCTGTAGAACAAAACGTCGTGGGTTCAATTCCCAGTCAGGGAATTTACCCAGGTTGCCAGTTCAATCCCAGGTTGGGATGCATACGAGAAGGCAACCAATTGATGTTTCCCTCCCTCTCTCCCTTCCTCTCTCTCCAAAAGCAATGAAAACATGTCCTTCGGTGAGGATTAAGGTTTTTTTAAAATACATTTTCAAACTATCTGCTGGAGTATTCAGCACAAAGACACCCAAAATTTTCTTGTTTTTCAAACAGGCACTCCTAGCCTCGTTATCAGAGAAGCTGGGGAAATACTCCCCTACAGATTGCTCTTTTTAAACACACAAGTATACCTCAGAGATCCCACGGTTTCCAGACCACTGTAATAAAGTGAGTACTGAAATAAAGTGAGTCCTAGTTTTTCTGCTGGTGGAGGGCTTTGCCTTCAATGTGTGAAAAAACAACCTGTGAAGCGCAAGCGCAAGAAAACGAGGTATGCCTGTATACTTTCCAGGGAACTCTTACCCAAATGCATTGAACCTGAATCCTCAAGGGACTTAGCATTTGGAAGTTCATCATCCAAACATTTTATTTGTTCTTGGGACCTGTTCTAAAACAGCCCGCAATTTGGGCTTTGAGCCAATGAATCAGGTCTCTCTCCATTTTCAAAGGCTGATCATTTCTATCATTTCTTAATCTGGAGGTGTGCCCGCTAAAGCCATGTGGAATTTATTTAGCACATGTGTGCTACATTAGGTTCTTGGCAAAGAGTCTTGGGTTTGAACTAAAATTAAAACCAACGCACAAATGGACATCTCAAGCGCAGACATAACGGTAAAACTGCTAGTTAGACCTCTTCACCAAACTCTCTTTGCTGATTTAGCTTCCAAAGCTAAAGGAGCCATTCTCTCCGAGTCTCAGGAATCACATTTAACCTTCCCCGAGGGTTCGGATGCTGGCGATGTCGAGATGGTACTTCCGGTTACTGTGCGTCCTCCCCGCTGCCTCTCCCAAACCAACCTGCTCCATCTGGGTTTCAAAGTCTGTGCTCAAAGACTCTTCCTAAATCTTCTTACTCTAAATGTTAAAAACTTTCTCCATCCATTTGATCAAAATGGAAAACTTTTTGCCCTCTCTGACACAAATCATTCCATTTTGACCACCTGATGGGTACTTGGGGTTAATTAGAAAATCCCCATCAAAAGTTCAGAGGCCAATATTAGCTGTCAAAATCCCACATTCCGCTCTCTCCCCTCTTTCAAGTGCAAAACAACCTGTGTCTGAAGATGTTTGGGAGATAAAAGGGCACACAGCAGCTCTGGGGGCTTTGACTCAGTCCTATTCACGGCCCCACCACCATGAATACGGCAAAATCTCAAATGAAAGTTTTAATCTCCCCACTGCATTCAGCCTAAAGAGAAAAGGGCTTCCTTTTAACAATCTCCCCCCTTAAACCTTTTGTGTTGCAATGCTCCTGAAAAAAAAAGCGGAGATTTCACTCTGACCGGCGAGGGCTTTACGCCAAAGAAAGCAATGCACCTCAAATCCTTTGTGCTGAAATTAGAAGAAGGGCTCGCCGGCTCGAAGCAACCGCCGCGAAAGCAGCAGCCCATAGTGACTCGGCGCGCGGGGGGCAGAGGGTGCCCGCGGCTCTGCAGACGCCCGGCTCGGAGGCGGGGGCGGGGGAAGAGTGTGATCATGCCGTGGGCCCCACTGCTTCTCAAAACTGAGTCCCGGGTGGGAGTAAGACAACGATGGTTGATTTCCCAGCCGGGACACCGGTAGGAAACGCAACAACATCCGCACCAGAAGGCCCGATTAGGCCCTTTGTTTTTATAATGCACTCAGGAGGAGAAAGAACAGTTCCAACTTCAGTCCTCTCCAAGTCACCCTTCGGGGAGAACCTCGAATCGAGGTTTCCAAGACCCTGGCTGATAGCTGAGAAGCAGATGGCGGCTGCCTTTAAGTGCCTACCTTTGGGGGCAGACCCAGCGCCACTCTTGGAGCGGGGCTCTCGCCCTCTGTCAACGCTTTTGCGCGCAAAGCGTTTCTCCGTCGCACACCCGCCCTTACCTAGAGGGCTTGAGCGGCGTCTCCGTCTTTGCCTGCCTAGGCTATTAACCCTTTTGCACGTAATTAACTCCGCCGGGGTGCTGGTCACAAGAAACACCACCCTCAGCTCTCTTGACATTAAAAAAAAAAAAAAAGAGTTTAATAAGTATGACACTCCATTCTTTATTTCTTCCAAAGGGTTAGCGTAAATGTTTGAAATTAGTGCCTGATATTAATTTAAAACATCGGGATTAACAGCAGGGGCGCAGTTCTGAGCCCAACACGGTTTTATTAGCGCTTTAATTTGGTGTTGCTGAATTCTGACAGCCCAGTGAATGCCACCTTTTCAAACGGGTGTTTTTTTTGTACAGAGCCCAGAGTTCAAAAGGTCCTAAGAGAGGGCCCAGCCTTCCGCGCGAGCGGCGCAGGGGCGGCCGCAGCGGGCTCTGCCGCGGGCTCTGCAGCGGCCCGGGCGGCGGGCCCTCCCTCCAGAACGCTGAGCGCGCCCCTTTGCGCCACGTCTCTCTTCCTGTGCGACAGTCTGCTTCGCTAGCCTTTCACCATCTCTGAACATGATTTTTACTCAGGGTCACAGATAGCTTGGTAGATACGTTGCCACTGTCCCTGGCAAATTGTCTTTGATTCGATATTTTTCTTTTAAAAATCTGTTTGCGAACAGCCTCCCTTTTCCCCCGCTGACGGGTCCTTTTTGGTGTGCGAGACTTGCAGTTGGGTAGTCGGAACAGAGTGCGGCGAGGAGGTGGGCGGGAAGGCTGGGGGTGGGGTTGTTTCAAAAGACATCTCCAATTCAAACGTTCGAAGAAATAACGATGAAACAGCGGAGGGTGGAGGTGAACAGGAGCCAAACGGTATTTAGTGATCACATATATGTGTTAAATGGCTTGGGTTTTTATTTTTAATTTTTTTATTGGTGAAAGAAACAGAGAGAGGGTGGAAACGGGAGGGAGGTGGGGAGGGCTGGGGGAGGTGGGCTGGGATGGGGGTAAAAGGCAGAAAAACTGTACAAGAACAACAATTAAAATAAAAATTAAAAAAGAAAAAAGAAAGAGCGAGAAGAGAAATAACAATTTGTTGTTCCTCTGGTTTATGCTTGTATGTGCCCTGACCAGAGATCCAACCTGCAACCTTGGCGTATCTGGAGGACACTAACCAATTGAGCTACCTGGCCAGGGCATGGCTTGTATTTTTAAAATAGAAAGCACTTATAAAGACTTTAAGACTCCTGCCCTGGCTGGTGTGGCTCAGTAGATTAAGTGCCACCAGCCTGTAAACCAAAGGGTCATTGGTTCGATCCCAAGTCAGGGCATATGCCGAGTGGACGCCAGGTCCGCAGCTGGGGGTGTGGGAGAGACAACCAATCGATGTATCTCTCCCACTTCCATGTTTTTTTTCTTCCTCTCTTTCTCACTCTGTTCCCCTCTCTCTAAAAATAAATAAATAAAATCTTTTTTAAAAAAGACTTTTAAGATTCCTTCCTTTTCTTTTGCCATTTGCTCAAGTGTTGTAGAAAATGCTCCTTGATCATTTTTAAGCTGTGAAATTTTTGCCAAGTTCTTACACCAAACACTAGCAAACACACAAAAACACTTCCAAACTAAGAGCAGGAATAAATATTGCTGGTCAGCTTTTCTACATCTATGTTCTCACTGCAAGCTCAAAGTTAAAAGAAAACAAATCTGCACACAGCTTTATTAAAGTTTTCTAAGTTTCCTTCCAGTTCTAATGTTCGAGAAATAACCTTATTTCTCAGTTTCTGGGCAATTCAAGGAAACGTATATGTTTTCTTAAAAACCATAATTATCTGGATGATTAAGCTAATTCAATAAAATTTAAGTACTAATTTTAATAGTACTTAAAAATTATTAAGTACACCCTCTGAAAAATTATTTTTATACATTTCAAATGCACAAAGACTGCTACATTTAAAGGAACTCTCATGCAAATTTTCTGTAAAATGAAGACTTTCCAATAGGAATAAACAACCTCTTATTTATTCTGCTTTGTGTATCTGATTTTTCTTAAACCAGATTCCTTCAAAAACTACACATAGGTTTCTTATACACTAGTATGTCTATATTCATAATACACTCAAATTAACAATTCTCCAGAACCAAATACAAGTACAAAAAAAAAAAAGGTTGGGTGGCATTTTTTTGTGTAAATGAGAAAAAAGGGGGATCTAAATGTCATTTTTATAACTATGTCTTAGAATTTAAAATCATGTACATTTTTAAAGACAGCTGACAACTTCTCTCATTAGGGAAAATAAGAGGAGGCGGGAAACCCAGGGGTATCTCTTGAGCAGTGAAAAAAAAGTCATTCAGAGAAGATAAAGCTACTTTATTTTTAACTACTCCACTTAATAAATGTGTTAAATTTACATCTTTATGAAGAGAAAATAAGACAATCACATTAAAATATTCTATATGTCAGCTGAATTATGAGTTTTGTTTCTTTTACATACTGTGGCTCTTTAAGGACAAGTTTTCATTTGGCTCTGATACTTTCTCCGGAAGTTTTAGAGAAGAGGGAATTGGGAAAAAAATTAATGCAATTGCTTATAAATTCCAGTTAAGCTAAGGTAGAAGAGGAACAAATTGTAGGATATGGTGATATCTGAGCTTTTAATTTCTACCTCTAAAATCTCCTTCAGAGATCAGCAATTTGAAAATTAATTTGTGAGCCTTGCTACAAACAGTATTACTATTTCTCACACAAAACATTTTTTTTCTTGCTTGTCTTAAAGCAGAGAGACAACCTGGAATAAACCACCCATTGTGCTCGGCACCTACTCCAATCAGACAAGTCCTTTGCCTTCGTGGGGATGGCGACCCACCTGAGCCGCCACTTTCAGACTAACCGAGTCCGAACGAACCACCCCCACCCTTCACAGCAGCCTTTTCACGCTCACAAAGTCAGCAGGCATCTTGCCCCTCGTAAAGCCTAAAATTTATCAAGCGCATGCAGAATAATTCACATCACTGCCCCTGAAACCCTTTGAAGCAAATAAACAGAAGAGGAAAAAAGATTAAGATTTAATCTCAATTTAAACATGTTAACAGTAACCCTATATTTTTTCCAGATTTTATCCAGCTGTTCTGGATATTTAGTGAATTTGAACAAGAGAACAAACCTGTTTTAAGGATTAGAAGATATGAAGGTTCAAAGGGAGTCAACCCCTTTTCTGAACTATGTATCTTCCACCCTGGCTTCTTGCTTGGCAGACTTTTAAGATTCAATGCCATTGATTTATTTCTCACTTTTCTTTCGCTGCAATGATCTGGCTTTGGTCTATAAGTATTTCCCAAGCCGGACCTTTCATATTCTTAAAAACTATAAACATTGTAAGTCGCACAGGGTGGGCTCAAAATCATTTGTCTCACACGGCACTGGGGTTTATTTCTGAAGTCATTCATAATCATCTATGTCAAGTTCAATGAAAGAGGGCTTATTTAATCTTACTCTTTTTTAAAGGAAGACATGAGAAAGAAAAAGGCTAAGTATGACCACATTTGGGGTAAAGTTGCAACCACTTAATCAAATAATTACTTCCCTAAAAAGAATGAATTTGCTTAGATTTCCCAGAACTACAGAGAAACAGACAGACATCCTCATGAACAAAAAAGCTTAATGTTTAATAGGAACTGACTCTGCAGATTAAGTTCAGATGGTGAGCTAGTGGGAAATAGAAGTGCAACAGCCAAAAAGAAGCTTGAAGATGAATAGACAGAAGTGAACTGTTTGTACATAGTATTCACCACTATAATTCCTGAATAGAAAGGAATTTGTCACCACAGGTGGATGAACCAAGTCCTGTAGAAGACACCGCGGGAGCTACAAGGAAGGGTCATTCTAGAATGTCCTTAATTTTAGTGTTAGAGATGAAGTGTCTAGAAAGATACACTTTATTTGTCTTGGGTAGGGAGAAATAAGGGTTTGGGAGTAGAAGTGTAGGGAAATGTTTATTGAACAATAATGCTATTACACAGGTAAGCATCACAAGAGCTCTCTCTGACCCTCATTTTTACAGGCGAGTAAAAGTTTGAACAGTTTAGGATTCTTTTACAAGGAGACAGCAACTGGGGCTGACATCTGAGTTCAAGCCTACCGCTTCTAAAATAGCACGCTGCCTCTCTACTCAAGAGTAAGAAGACACCTTTTAGATGTTCATAGAAAGTTATATATATAAAGTTATACAGAGTCCAGCACAAATAATGCCCCTTTTTTATTACAAAATCTTTTACTACAAAACCATAAGCATGTAATTCTGTAACATCACAATATGACACTCAAGCACATCATGTGACATTTTAAGTGAAATGTTCAAATTAAAACCATAACTCATTACATCGGTATGATTACCCTACCAACCCCACTCAGGCAGGCATTACTTCTGCAGGTCCCTGTATATATGTGTAGGTGTTAAGTTATATATGTGTGTGCATGTGTGTTAAAGCCTCTTTCTTTTGCTGTGATCTGTTCTTACATCATTCAATTCAACAGGTTAATAAATTTTCATTAAGCATCTTTCACTTTCCACCACCCCAAAAAGATATTTGGTACAGGTTAAGTGCCTTGGTTAAGGTATCACAGAACCCAGGCAATTAGACTTGAGTCCATGCTCTTAATTAAGCACCATTGTTGAAGACTGCTTCTGCTGTCATCTTGCAAAATAGGTGATCTGGCCAAAAGAAGGAGAGACTATTGCATAAAAATGATCTCACAGGAAGATGTGTGCCTCCTAACTCTATGGCAAATATGGCATTTGGGCAAGATTCTACAGGAGCTAAAATAAATTATTGGCCCAATGGGAAGAGAGCAAAGATAGAAACATCGAAGGAACTGGGACTTATTTCTTATGAAACAAAACAATAGCATCTGTACTTCTCTGTTCAATTAAGAATAAGTGGAAAACCACATTACATACAAAAAACAACATTCATTGTTTATACAGAAAACTTAAAAAATATAGAAAAATTATAAAACAGAAAATAAAAATTAACCATGGTCTCATCACTCAGAGACAGTTACTATTCTCTTTATTTCTAATATACATTTATATCTACATATATAATATACATGCATGGGTACATTTTAAATAGAATTAGCATCTTATAAACTTCAATCTGGCTTTTAAATCACTATTACTTTGCTCCATGCCATTAAAAAGCCTTTGAAAACATTCTTCTTAATATTAACATATTATTTTTAAAACCAATTCCCTATAGTTAGGCAACTAGTCAATTCTGTTGTTGCTACTGTAAGTAGCTCCGTATTGCACAAGTGTTTTGTGTCTTTGTGGACATGGACATCTCTGATAATTTTACCAAGATTAAACAACACTTTCAGGTTCTTGATATACACTGTCATACTCTCTTCCAAAGTGGTTGTATTCCTTTGCCTTCCATGAATAAGATTCAAAACCAATCTTATCACCGCTGGGTAATAATATTAAAATTTTTTTTTCTACCAACTCAATGGAGAGGGAGAGCATATTACTATTTAAAGTTCCTTCATTGTTAGGTTGAATATTTTGGCATGTTTCTTGATATTTTTATCTTTTATGAATTATCTTTTAGTTTTTTTGGCATTTTACTATTGTTATGCTTGACTTGTTGATTTAAAAGAGTTCTTTACAGATTAAGAATATTAAAAATTGCATAAAACTGTATTTGGGCCTGTTTTTCAAAGTCTAGATCAAAGGCATCTTTCATTATGCCTCCGTCCTGTCTCCTTCAACCTTAACTTGTCTCCTGCTTCTCAAATCCTAGCACAATATTCAGTACTAAATTATATACTCCAGTCCTTTAGAGTTTATTTTTGTCCTCCATAATAACTTTCCAGAGGAGAGCTCATATCTTTTAACAACTCCAAAGAACACAAACTTGACACTTTGAGTTCTCAGTGTCTTTAGCTATGACACAGTTGCGATTATCGCCATTTCACGGTGATAGAACAAGAGTTCAACCCAGGTTCTTCAGCTGCTACGTGGTTATCTAAGTACCAGGCTTTCCGATGCCCCCTGCAGTGGTCTTTCCAGTTTTCACCTTAGTGTGTTTACATTGAGATGAAATCCTTATCTTATTTTCACATTTTATCTCAGTGTATTTCAAACATTCGAGGCACAATGTAAAGAGGTCACAAAGGAGACTTAATTGGTAAGAAATAGAACTGAGTCTGGTATTTTGGATTTTGGGTAAGAAAAATGAATTCTGTTCTCTTTCTGATCACATGGCTTTCATGATCCTTTGCCTTTGCCTAGAAATCCTTTGCCTTACAGTGAAAAATAACAAATTTCACCTCAACTTGATTGATGGGCTGTGTATGTATATAAAGGATTTCTAGGAGTCATTTTAAAATCACAGCACAGATCAGCTGCAGCAGAAATGAAATGAAACAGGCTTTCAACATCTTGTTTCTCCCAAATCTTGCTCCAGAATTCAAATCTTTTCCAATCATTTGGATTTTCTGAATGAGTGATTTTATCTTTCTCTTTATTAGAATGGGAACTTAGCAAGTACCTACTCATGAAAAATTTATATTTTAAAATCAATTTTTCTGAAATGGAAAGCACACCAGGGATGGCCTAGAATCCAAAGGAGAAAAATCTGAAAAAGCACTAGGGAGCAGATATATATATATCCACCCACAGTGTATTACTGTGCAATCCAATACAACTTAGCTAAAAAGGACAAACAAGGAAGAAGAAAAGTTCTATGAACAGGTGAAATTCACGCCTCCTCTCTGGAATTGGGCAAGCATGTATGTTAGAGAGGCCTTAAAGCTTCTTCTGGAGAAAAGCACTGATTTGAATGTCATTAACATGGCTGGACTTCCAAGCCTTCTATAATGGTCTTTCATTTCCATGTGAATATTAGAAAATGCCTTTCTTAAGGCCACATCTCATCTAATTTACATGCTCTCCAATGGAGGTCATATCGATATGAGACCCAACCTCTGTTAGCTTTGTGGGTCCCTTAACCTGAGAAACTTGAATCCCATTGAGAGCTATTCAAACTTGGCAGATTGATTTCTTCAGTCATTTTGTCATAGTAACTGACAATTCACTGCCATCCAAGTGTATCTGAGAGCACAATGCCCACATAAATATTGTTGGCAATTCTCAGCATATCCCTTTGTGGAAACGGTAGGTTAATTTACTTCTGCCGCTCGACTTTCTATAGCTATGTGCAGAAGATCATTTCCTCTGCGACTATATAGTGAACAGACCCAGTAGGGCTTGTTTCAAAGAAACAGAGAGTTCAGAATCCCCCATCAATGCAGAATGAAATGAATCCACACTTCAAACACAGGTTAATCTCGAAGGGGAGATAGGACCCAACAGGAATGCAAAAACCTTGATGAGAATCAGGTCCAGCCAAAGTCCTAAAGCTATTCCAGAGAGTTTACGGCATGGAAGTGTAGACGATATGATTGGGAAAATATCTCCAATTAAAAAAAAAAATCACAAGAGGGGCAAAGGGCATTGAATCCTTAATCACCAGCTAATTTAAAAGGTGCATTCTGAGCTGTGCTGACTCTCAGAACAGGTTGAGAGAGCAGGGCAAAGAGCTCCAGGTGCTTGGTCTACAGAGGATTTTCTTGTTGCTTCCCCAGCTGAAGGGAGATGCAGCCACAGCTGTGGCAAGGCAGAAAGAGCAAGGGCTTTGGCAGTAGACATTCCTGGATTTGATACCTGCTCCACTGCTTAGTCGTGGTAACCTAAGTCCCTTAACCTTTCTGAACTCAGTTTCATTGTTTGTACAATGAAATTACAAAGGTACCCCACTTTATGGGGTGGTTTTAAGGATTAAATGAAATCACTGATTCATTCAATAATCTTTTCTGAGTGCCTCCTCTGCAGTAGGCACAGTATTTAGGACTGGGAAGTGAAAATATTTGAAGGAAAAAGTCTCTATCTTTGATTCTAGGGCATCCAATTAGAATGGAAAACAAAATTGCTTTTAATGCAAAACTGGACTCCGTGAGTTGGCTTGGAAGAGTCAGGGAAGGCTTCTTAGAGAAGACATCTCTTGAAATTTGAAGAAAGGGAAGTTTGTCAGGCATACGAACAGAGAGGTGACATCCCAATAGGATGGGAGGGCCAGAGGGATAGGTGATGGCACCCTTATTGTTCCTCGAGTATATGATGTGATAGGAGCATGTGGCAGAAGACTTTGATGAGCAGAGAGAGGACCAAACACAAAGAGCTCTGTGAAAGCCCAGTGAAGAGGAGTTTATCACAAGGAGCCTTTAAAATACTCCTGTCCCATCGAGCATTTACTGTGTACCATGTGCTGTGCTCAGTCACTGTGATACTCTTTTCCTAGTCAGGGGTAATCAAAGCTGATGTCACCGTGGAGTTGATTTTCCACTGTGATAAACAGTGAACTAAGCTTGTGTGGGGATGTGTAGGGAGAGGGGTGACAGATGAACCTTTCGAAAAAGTCTACCCATGTCTGGTTTCAAGAAGCATGAATCCACCTCCACATGAACTGATTATCTTTCTGAACTGATTTCCATCTCTCTGATGTGTGTGTAAATAACGTCCACCCAGCCTTACTGTAGAACTTTATGGCATAAGGGATGGCTAATACCTTAAAGAAATAAGTGCTACCTAAGGCCATAATCTGTTCCACTTTTCTCCTTGTCTTTGGAGTGTGTAGCCAGGACACCTGAGTATCTGAAGGAGCCCAAGTTCTAAGAGAAGGGTGCCCCGAGCCTCCCCTGTCCAATTAAACAGGAGGTGGCATTTGCCAGAGGGTCGGTATCACCTCCTATTTCTGAGGCCCATTAAGGAGAATCAGGACTTTGGGGAAACTTGGAAGACAAATTCTAGAAATCCAGATGCTTGGGCTTTATCTTGGGTGAAGTCACTTAACCCTTGTGAGCTTCAGCTCCCTCATCTCAAAAATGGGAATAAATGGAGTTCCAGCCAAGATGGCAGTATAGGTCACCCTGGTATTTGGAACCTCCCAGAACCACACCAGAATTACAACTAAGTAACAGAACAACCATCATTCAGAACACCTGGAATCTAGCTGAACAGAGAAGTCCTATAAATAAGGATATAAAAAAAGAAGTCACTTCGAGACTGGTAGCAGGGTAGAAGACACGGAACAGTCCTGCAGTTAAAAAATCAGGAGGGATATCTTGGATGCAGAGGTATTACTCCCTGAGGAGTGAGGGGTCCCAGCCCCACACCAGAACCCCCATCCCAGGGTTCCAGTGCTGGGAAAAGAGGTCTCCATAACTTCTGGTTCTAAAAATCAGTGGGAATTGAGGCTGAGTGAGCCAGAGGGCTTCTAGAGTCCCAGACAGCTTGTCTTTAGGGCCTGTGCATGGACTTACTCGGACTCACTCCTTCTGAGCTCCAGCACTGGGGCAGCAGCTCAAAAGGCACCAAGGACATAGTGGGAAGAACTGAATTGTCTGGCTTTAAAGCAAGGGTAGGAGGGGCAACTTTCTCCCAGACAGAAGTGCTAGAAGAGGCCATCGTTCCTTTGCTGAGCCCTTGCCTCACAGAGCCAGCAGGCACCATACCTGAGACTCCAGCGACCTGGCTCACAGTCGACCCCACCCTGATGATTCTGAGACCTCACCCTTTGATCCCACCCAAACTGTTTCCAGTGGCTTTTCTATACAAATGGCCTGTCTTGACTCATGCTTTGGACTTTCCTAAAATCTTTCGAACAAGCAGCACCTGGTCCCTGCATACCCTGTACCTCTTGCTAAGTGGCCCCAGGCTTAGCACTAGCTCTTTTTAATTCCCACTGGACAGCATCTCTGTCAGCTGTTTGCTATGAGAGCTCTCTGATGCCAACTACCTACTTGTCTGCACTTTGCATGTGACTTATCCTTTGTGTTTCTCAAGCCTCATTCTTGTGGCCCAGCTCCCTGGTCTCTGAGGTCTAGTCATCTGTGATCTAACTAACCGTATCCACTACCACGCCTCAGAGATGACATTTTCAATATCCAAAAATAATGGGCATAACAATCTATGGTGAAAGAAGTCAGACCGTGGTTGCCGCCAGGGGTGGGGTGGGAACTGACTGGTAAGGCACAGGAGAACCTTCTGTGGGTTACCAAAATAGTCTGTGTATTCACAGGAGTCAGTTACACGGATGTTTACATTTGCCCAAACTTAAATGCTAACACCTAAGGTCTGTATATTTCAATATAAATAAACTAGTCCTTAACCAAAAAAGTAAAAAATTAAAAGGTAAAAGGGCAAACTTGCTTAAAATAAACTCAGAAGAGAATGACAGTCATTAGATTTTAGGGTTTCTGACCTTTGGCACTTCGTATTTTGGGCCAGACAATTCCTTAAGGATCTGTACATTCAACAGCAGCATCCTTGACCTCTACCACTAGATTCCAGTAGCATTCTCTTGGGACCTCCCCTTTTGGTGACAACTAAAGATATCTCCAGAATAGCCAAATGTCCCCTGAAGAAAAATCACCCCCAGTTGAGAGCCACCGGGTTCAATAACTGGGTGTTAACCAGTGAGCTAGTTCATGCCTAGGGTTTAGCCTTAGCCACCCATGCAAAATGTCTTGTGCACAACATGGTAAGCTTTGGGGGGCAACCTGAGAGTGGGTTGCAGAGGAATCTTCCTCTGAAGGGACAAATGATTTTTTGACCACCAATGATGTGGGCATGATCTGATATTTCTCTACATTTCAGTTTCGGTTGTAAAAAAGAAAAAGAGAAAGAGAAGTAGAAAGACACATAGAGAATAAGAATTCTAGAAAGTGGAGTAGTGACGCCGGTTGTTCTAGTAGTTGTTGTGGGAGTAATGACATAACATCAATGATAACTAATATATTATGTTTTTTACATATTTTAAAATCCTTTAAAAATCCACTAATTTCTTCCTGACAATAGCCCTTTCAGAAAGTTGCCTATGATGTTAATTTCTCCACTTTATAGATGATAAAATTGGGGAGCAAGATTAAGTAACTGCCCAAGGTCATGGTGAGTTAAAGAACAGCTGGAGCCAGCCCTAACCCTTGGTCTTCGGGAGGCAGGATCCAAATCAGAGAAAACTGTGTTCCTGAGAGGAAATAAGTGATCAAGCAGTCCCTGAAGGGTGGCCCTGCAGACCCAAATTCACCTATATGAATAATGTGTAGTGCCCTGGCTGGTGTGGCTCAGTGGATTGAGTGCCGGACTGCAAACCAAAGGGCCACCGGTTTGATTCCCAGTCAGGGCACATACCTGGGTTGTGGGCCAGGTCCCCAACCAGTTGGGAATGTGTGGGAGGCAGCCGATCAATGTTTCTCTCACACATCGATGTCTCTCTCGTTTTCTTTCTCCCTCCCTTCCCCCTCTCTAAAAATAAATAAGTAAATAATCTTTTGAAAATAATGTGTAGTAAAAAATCATAATTTCACTTTGGAAAGCACAGCCATTGAACATTTTCTTCTGCGGTCTAGGAGTACACTTTGGGGGGATGTGCAGGCACTTACGGTGACAACCATGCTCAGCACAAAGAGAAACCCAGAGACTCCAGAACGCTTCCCTGGAATGGAAAACTGTGCCAGTGAGCCAGGCCTCCTCATTTCTCAGCATCCTCGCTGTGAGATGATGAAGAGAGCACGAAGGATTTTTAAGGCAATGAAAATACTCTGTAGGGTATTATAATGATGGGTATGTGTCATTATACATTTGTCCCACCTGCAGAATGTGCAGCACCAAGAGTGAACCCTAAAGTAAACTATGGGATTTGGATGCTCATGATGGGTCAACGTAGGTTCATCGTTCAATCAATCAATCAATCAATCAAGTACCATTCTGATGATGGGGGAGCTATGCATGTGTTGGGGGCAGGGAAATCTCTGTACCTTCTTATCGATTTTATTCTGAACCTAAAAATTGCTCTACAAAACTAAATTCTTTTTTTAAAGAAGCTACCGGATGTTCACCCTTGTTAATAAGATATGGGAGAACACAGATTCCAAAGAAATGGGGTCTTAGGTTGGGAGGAGCCCTCAATGCAACGGAATTGCAAAGAACAGCCTTCTCCTTCTCTGTTGTCTTCGGGTGTTGTTCCTTGATATTCCTAAGTAACAGGGCATTTCATAATTGTCCCCTTAGATGTATTCGACTGAAGGGATATTGAACGTAACATTTGTTGAGCACATTCCATAGGCATTTCTTTTATAGCAGGAAGTTTGCATGATAAAATTTGAAATTAACCGTACAATCAATTAGAAAATAGGATTTGCTCTGCTATTGCCTTTAATGTATCTCCATCTGGAACCTGTAGAAACAGAAGCATTTTGAGCCAACATGGTGTCGGTGCTTTATTTTATCACAAATGGATGACAAGGGAAGAATATACTGAAAATGGTGCCTATAGCAGTCTGCAAAGAAAGCTCTTTATCTCTGAGCAAAAGCTGGAAGTAATCAAAGCTGAGTTTGCTGAGTAATGTTGATGGCAATATTTAAAATTTTCTTTCTATTATTAAATGTTCTGCAGGAAAAACAGCTTTGATATTGAATATCTGAAACTCGTGAACCCCTAGCTCGGTTTCTTCCATTCTGTTTCTGGTTTTATAATGTCCTTTCTGAAAACGCCACAGATCCCATTGGCACACCCGCCATCACACACTGAACTGTGCTCAGCAGGCACCTATTATGTAAGTAACTGTGCTGAGTCAAATGGGTCATGGACGGCATGAGTTGCATAAACCAGATTACTTGGTTTCTCTATGGAATGGCAAGCAGACCTGAAATTCTTTTCAGAAACACCACTGAACCTGAGTAAATCAGAACTGAGCCTATCTATTTTCTGAAACTATGATGTCCTTTGACCAGAACTTGAACCAAGGGGGTTATTTCACTTGGGGCAGATGGCCTGTTCTTCCCCTGAACCTGATACGACCGGCTGGGCCAAGAGCTAAGCTCCCTAAAGCTAACACCAGGAAAGGGCCTCAGAAGACGGTGGTCTTTCCCGGGAAGAGTTAATGGGCCTTAGCGCAACTCCAGCCCCTCTCACTCCAGAGGGAGAGGGAGCTCTGGGAGTCCGAGAGGGGGCTTTTGCTGCTCTGACTTCTCACACACTCTTCTTTCAAATGAATTTCAACCTTCTCTTGTCCAAATCCCTACAGAAGGGAAAAAAAAAGGAACCACTCTGCAGTTTTTCTACTATTATGCAAATAGATTAATCAGGCAATGCTCCTGTGAGAATTAATTTATATTGAATCCAATGAGGCCTGGATGCTTGCTGACTGAACCCCTAGGCCAAAGCCTCTGCTAGGTAGCACCTCATATTATTCCTTTGACGAAATGTGAACTGACATAAATACTATGGCTCCCTTTCAATCCGATTACCCCGTTACCGCACATCAATGCTACCCCAGCCATCAGATTCTGGCGTCTTTCCTTTCACCGGCTCCAGGAACAACAGACAACTCCTCCTTGATAAACAAGCACCCACGCTGCCACCTCGTACCCCCACTCTTAACCCATCATCCTCACTCAATGGGCTCTATTCGACAAGGTATTTTATTTTGTTTGTAGGAATCAAGGACTGAAAAACAGTTCAAAATCAGGCTTGGCTGGGGCTGTTCAATTCAAAGCTGCCCTTTCACACCACCAGTCACTAAGAGCCCCTGGAAATAACACCCCTGAAGCATCCAGCCTCTAATAGACGCCATCCCCTTGGGACGCTGCCCCATCCCCTCCGCTGGACTCCCTCCCTCACATCCCACGAACTCTTTTAAAAACGCACAAAAAACAAATAGCAGCCCAGGTTCCCTGGGCTTGCGTGACCTGAGGCTCAGTCCAAATGAACCTACACTTTAAGCCATACCTTTGTCCTAAACTCATGTTGACAACCACTAAATTCTTTCCGTTGCTCTGCATAGAAACTTAAAAAAAGAAAAGGTTCATTTCTCCCTTCACCGCCCCCTCGCCCCCAAACTCTGCCCATTTATAAAGCGTGGCTAAATAATCCACCAGGTGGGGGGAAGGCTTTTCTGTGTGGGCAGCTCCGTTTCTGGAGGCCCTACCTTGGCAATTAGATTAACAGTCAATATGTGAAAAGCAGGGACCCCAACAGACCCCACGACTCCCTTCATGCTTTATGCTGTTTACTGCACATAATTGATAGCAAAATATCTTGAATGGTGGCAGAAAAAATATGGATTTGTGAACTGCTCGCTGTTGAAGATGGAAATGAGGGAGGAAGAAAACAAAGCAAGCTTTATTTGTCAAAAGCAACTTCAAGACATTGTTGTACTTGGTTTTTTGAGAAAGGGCCAGAAGTTACAAGGGATCCTAAACTGCGGCTGTTGGTATGTTTGCTGGCCTTGCAGTTAATTAGTTGAAATATTTCTGTATCTCCTTTTAGTACTATGGGAGATGAAGGACAGTGACCTTACGGGCGATGCTTGTCTTTCCGAATCGAGGGAGGCAGAAGTAGCTTCTCTAACCACTGTCCCTCTGAATTTGAGGAACCCTTTGAAGCATATTCTAACTACGCATATTAAGAAATTACTCACTCTTTAGAAATAAGAGAAAGCAAAATAAGGAGTCGGAATTGAAACACATGAACACACAGCTACCTGTGAGGAACGTTATGATTTTGCCAAATACCATTCACATTCTTTGGAAGCAATTTGCTTTCTGTCATGCTAGAGGAGCTGCATCACGTAACGTAAACTTCCGTTTAAAAGCAGTAGAGGCATTGAGCGAACATGCTAGACTTCAGCACTTAATTTTTGCTAAAAGTGACAGTCCCTTCCTTTCACTCTGACTTCGGTGCCTTTGTCCAAATGTCTAAAAATTGCTTGTTAGTGTCAGCCAAGTACAAGTTTAGTGGCAATTCAGGAGTGTTGACTTATACCATTTTACTTATACCAAGTTACTTTTACTGAAAAATAAAAGCAACTGCTTTATTCCTTTCCCTTGGCCTGGTCGTTCACCATTCATTCAACAGACATTCATTTAGCATCCATGGATTTCGAGATGTCTCTGCGGTGGCAGACTCTCAGCGGCTTTCGGCGGGACCAGTGTGGCTAACACCCTCCCCCCTTATCCTTTCTTCACCTGAAGGAATCTTCTCCTGCAAGCTTAGCTCTACCCAGTCCTGCCTCTTAACAGGAACATCTAGGAAACTGAGTTCACGGGCCTAGGGGACACAGCCTCTAGTCACTCTCATTGCTGTAGCCTTGTTCTGGGTGGCGAAGGCTCCCAGGCTACCCCGAGTGACCCTTTGCCCCCTCAGTTCCTGCACGGTCCTTTTTTCTCCCTGTCCCACAGTCCCTTCACAGATCACCTGGCTACTCAGGGCCAGCGTTACACCCAACACGGGGCCCTCTTCACTCTAACCCAGAGGTTCTCAACCAGGGGCAGCTTGGGCCCCCATGAGGACATTTGGCAATATCTGGAGTCATATCTAGTTGTCATTATTGGGGGACAGGTGAATATGCTGCTGTCATTTAATGAATAGAGGCCAACAATATTGCTAAATATCCTACAATGTAATGCATAGTCATCCACCCCCCACCCCACTCAGCAACAAAATTCGAAATTTGAAATTAAGAAATCTTGCTGTAATCAGTCTTCTCCTCAGTTCAATAGGCAGCAATATGGGCTTTGGGCCAAACCACCCTGGTCCAAACTTGCCTCTGCCACTAAATTAGCTACATGATCCTCTGCAAGCTACTTTACACTTTTTGAGCCTCAGTTCCTTTGTCTGTAAAATGGACGCATGAGGAGACAAGGAAATTTATACACACACATACACACATGTACTGGCATAGTACTCACTAAAAGGAAGTCATCATTATTGTTGCCACTGAATATTATCCCTAGAAAAGCCCCTCAATATCCAATCCCAGGTACTGCAGCTAAATGGCAGACCTCCTTCCTATGAACTTCCTTTCCCTTGCTCATAGTTCTCACACCACAGATAGTACATGGGGCATGCGTCTACCTCTTCTGCCTCAGGATCCCCGGACTAGTAATTAATAGCAGAAATTTTCCCCACGGTCCTTCTCTACCCAGTACTACTGTCCCTCAGTGAAATCTGGCACTTGAACTGAAGTCTACTTGCCATCTTCATCTAGCCCATGTTATTTCTTACTAAGTGGAGATTATCTCTTGCTAGAAAGAGTGAGGCCCCTGTCACTGGAAGTGCTTAAGAAAGGTGACCACAAAGGGACTTTATGGAGAGGATCCCCAAACTAGGAATGTTTGGATAGCCATGTTGGCAACGTGAGACCTGCTCACCAGAGCTGCAGCTCACGTGCTCCGAACACAAGGCTCAGGGCAGACGATTTGGGTGAGTACATTAGTCAAGGCAGGGTATGTTCTCTGATAACCCCAAATCTCATAATGAAAGCTTAGTTCTTGCCTATGTCACAGGCCAATACAAGATGGCTGACTGTCCTCCAAGCCATGACTTGGAGATCCAAATTCATGTTGTACCTCTGCTACCCCGACACATGGCCTCCGCACCCCAGTGCAGGGACAAAACAGGATTGCACATGAGAGGTTTTGTATTCCAAGCCTGGGAGGGATGCACATCACTTCCACCCGCATTCCACTGCCCAGAGCGGAGTTCACGGCGCCAGCTAACTGTGAGGAAAGCTGGGGAGTGTTGTCTATGAGTCCACGAAGAGGACGGGAACGGGTGTTGGGAGCATTAGCAGGATCTGTGGTGGGGTCATTAAAAACTGCAAAATGCAGGAATGAGACACAGTGGTGAAGGGAGCCACTAGGGCTCCTTCATGGGTCCAGTGTTGGGTGAGGCACGTGTAGTGATGGACAGTTTGCTGCCTGTGTAAGCTACACACCCTTTCCTTTGTTAATAGGTATCTTCTTTGTCCAGAAATCTAACTTCCATATATTTCCAGGAAGCTAGGTCCTTCCTATCTCCAGGAAGGTGACTTTTGATCTGTTTCATTTAAAAAATGGTGATTCCGTTTTCCTTGCCAGTGACTAACTCTGAGTCCCTTGCCCTCACAAAGTTCACTTTTTAAAAATCTAGTATCTACTTCTATGAATAAAGTAGGTGTTAGAAATGCTACTTCTACCTTAATATTATTGTGAAGATTGAATGAGTTGATACATAAGTATTTTTGAACAGTACTGAAATTGTGTAAATGCTAAATATGAGTTCATGTCACCGTATTAGTATTAGAATGTTTTCTTTTTATAAACTAAGGTAAACTTTATCAGTTGCTAAATTCTTCTGGGTGTCAGTTTGGCCTTTGAGTATAGTGATCTCTTAATCCCTGCGGTGCTTCAAGGCAGATGAGGGCTCCAGACCTGGAATTTAAACCACAGACTAGTCTTGTCAGTCTTCAAAATCCCAAGACTTTCTTCAGAGTGCGGTTCTGAGTCAGTACAGAACAGCGGTTACGACCATAGACTCCAGGGTCACCCTGGGTTCCAAGCCTGAGCTCTGGCATTTAATAACTATGTGTCAGGATTCAATCAGATAAGCAGAACCAATAGGTTCTAGTGGATATATATATATATATAAAATTTGTATACATTACATATATATCATATGTAGTAAGTCTTCACTTAACATCTTTGATAAATTCTACAGCTTTAAGTGAAATGACATATAATGAAACCTATTTAACCACAAGCTAATTGATATAAACAAGAGTTAAATTCCTAGGGCATCTCATCAACGTTAGAGAAATGTTATGAGATGACATTGAATGAAATGAAATGAAATGAAATGACATTGAAATGACGTAATGAAACGACATTGAATGAAGTGTTCTGTCCCAATAACCTGCTATACATCAGGAGCAGGCTGGAACCCACAGACACAGTCTGAAAGCCCATGGGAACAGACTGAAATCTGGGTCAGCCCCTGCTGCCTCTGCCCTTGTTGTTACAGATATCCTTCTGCTTCAGGGACCTACACACACACACACACACACACACACACACACACACACACACACCTGGCCCAGGAGTCGGAGGGGCTGGGCAAGGTGGAGCGCCAGCTGCCCAGCTGCTACCTCGCACCAGTGAGGTGAGCCGGTAAGGGATTGTGGCTTTCCCTCTGCCCTCCCAAGCTGTCAAGACTCTCTTCTACCCCCAAGCAGGGGTCACGTTGGAAAGAAAATTCTGAAAAATGGGTGTCAGCCTAGCCAGGCAGACACAACGCAAAGCCCACACAGCTACATCATTAAATCTCTCTAAGTTTCTCTGTCTTCAGTAGATAAGCGGAGACAATAATAGTATCTACCTCATCGGGCTGTTTTGAGGATTATTTTAAATAATGCATGGAAAAAATTTAACACAGTACCAGGCATATAGGAAGTTCTCAATAAAGCTAACTCTCCCTATCACTGCTGTTGTTAGTTTGTGTGTTCTTTTTTGACATGCAATAAAAATCAGGTCACGGAGGAAATCAGGTACAGGCGTACCTCAGGGATATTGTGGTTTGGTCCCAGACCACCCTAATAAAGCACATATGCAATAAAGCAAGCCATAATCTTTTGGCTGGTGGAGAGTCTCGAGTTCCATTTGTAAAACAGGCAGTGCCTAGGTAGCACAATAAAGCAAAGTGCAATAAAACGAAGTATGCCTGTATGGGATTAAAATATTTAGTTTCTTGAGGGGAAAAGACACTAAATTTCCTCTGTATCTAAATATATCCAGTCACTCTTCTAGGCAATATACATTTCCCAGTTTTTTAGTGTATTGTTACACCCACTTTAGATTGGGCAGTTGGAAAAACTAAGGAGCAGAAAGATTAAGTAGCTCGGCTCAAGGGCACGCAGCTGGCAAGCAGCAGGAAGCAAGCAGAGAGAGAAGTACTCGCTGAGGAAGGGCCTGGCCTCTCCGAGGAGCAGGATGTTGCGGGAGGGTGGGGCTGGCAGGGAGGGGACTTTTCCTCCCTTATCTTAACGCAATGCGAAGATCCAGGATGGCTCAGACTGTCGATCTTGTTGTTCCCAGACCTGGAACCCTGCCTGCTGCCACAAGGCAGGTCCCCAGTAAATATTTGTTGACTGAAGGAGAGGGTGGGAGGATAAGATCTGGTTTATGTTTTTAAATCTCTCTAGTTGCTGTAAAGTATGCACCCTGCCTCTCTTGGATTCCTTTAGTAACATGAAACTTGCTACTTGTTTTCTTTCTCTTGGCAGCCCTTCAACTCCTTGAACATGGCAGTCACATCCCTCTAGGTCTCCATTTCCCGGCGCCAACAGCCTTAGCTTCTTGACGAAAGACCTTCTGCAGTGATGGGCGTGGCCTCTGGCCATGCTCTCCAACAGAGTAGCCACTGGTCTCCTGTGGCTTCTGAGCACTGGAATATGGCTAATGTGACTGAGAAACTAGGTTTTGAGTTTTATTTAAATTTTGAAATTTAGCTTTTTATTTTTATTCAAGTTATTTAAATTTTATTTTTTAACTAATATGAACTTGAAGAGCCCCACGTGGCTGGTGGCTACTGAATCAAGCAGTGAAGCTCTAGTTCTGCACTTTGAACTTTATTCTGATAATAAGATGGACATCTCTGCCTTTCCTCTGGGCTTCCTGCTCCTCCTCTCTACCTGAACTAACCAGTTCTGACACCTCATATCCTGTGTCTGTCCGCCTTCTGTCTCTGGGCAGCCGGCTAGTACCTGAGGCCTAAAGACTAGTTGGAGCCCTTTTCCTAGGCAAGCACCAGCTTTCAGAGCAACAACTTTTAGCTTTCCGGGTCACATAATTCCTCTTAGGGACGAGTTCATTAAAATATGTATTTACATATATGGTCCCTGTATAAGAACCTAAGGGTTGAGTAGGGATACGTCAGTACCTTCATTAATTACACTGTGAAGATTACATCTCTGCTTTATTTAATGCTGGGAGACCAGGTGTTAACATCTGTGTGTTAAGCTGAGCTTGGTTCCCTTGCTATGAAATTTGACTCTCTGTTAAACATATTGAGTCAACTAGTATATTCGCTGGTAATATCCACTAATGGCCAACAATACCGACAGAAATCACCACCTAATTTCTGTAAATCAGCAAAGAGGACTGGCTCAGAGGATACAAATAAAGATTAGACAGTCTTCTGACAAAATCTGAGAGCTTTCCCATTTGGTTACATTCCAGAGAATCAAACAGCATAAAATGAAGGGCTAATAATGATAAAACTTTAGGAAAGGTTAGAAAGAGATCAGTGAACTAGATACACTGAACTTTAAAGCAGGAAAGATCCTTTTAGATGGGTCAGGAGAGTGCTCCCAGGCCTGGAAAGATGCACCACTGCACACAATCTCCGAACGCACTCCATGTGCCGGGCACCAAGACACAGAGTCAAAGGACATGGAGGCCACCTCAGGGAGTTCATGGCCTGTGGGGGAAATGCCCATGAAAATCATTTCAACAGGTACAGTTGCCAGAGTTAGCAAATAAAAATACAAAATATCCAGTTAAATTTAAATTTCTAATAAACAATGAATAATTGTTTAGTGCCTGAATATTCCATGCAATATTTGGGACATAGTTATGAGTATACTGAAAACAGTATTTGTTTGTTTGAAGTTCAAATATAAACTGCATCCAATATTTTATCTGTTGAGTGTTAGGTACTACAAGAAAATACCCAAGGGACGTAGACCTCAGAACGCATGTCAGAGAAGGGTCATACAGGAGGTGAGGCTTAAGCCCAGTCTTTCCCAACCAATAGAAATTAGCCAGGTAAAGAGAGTACTTAAGGGTCAGCATGCACAAAGGCACTGGGGTTTGAGGACATGCACATAGCTCCATGGGGATATAATAAGGAATAGCTAGGATTTCCATAACTGTCTGGGAGAAGAGCCAAAGTCAGAACACAAAATTACATTCCTAGCTAAGCGCAGGGGTGTCGAACTCATTTTCACCAGGGGCCACAACAGCTTCATGGTTGCCTTCAAAGGGCCAAGATAATTTTAGGACTGTGCAAATGTAACTACTCCTTAACTGTTAAGGAGTTGAAATCATATTCAGCCCTTTGAAGGCAACCTCGAGGCTGACGTGGCCCCCGGTGAAAATGAGTTTGACACCGCTAGGGATAAAGAGGAAAAAGAGAGTTCATGAAAAGAGTGAGAAGGAGCAGTCTGAGAAGGAAAAACCAACAACAACCATGAAGCCAGGAAGGAGGAAGACGTCCGCAGTGTCAAATGCTGCAGGCAGGCCAGGTATGATAAGAGGAGTCCATTGGCTATGCCAACAGGGACAGCATCGGTGACACTGACAAAAGCCACTTCAGTGGAATGTGATGGCAGCAGGTTTAGAAAGGCCATGGTGAGAATTTAAGAAAGCAAAGGTAGATGTTGCTTTCAAAAACATTTGGTTGTGGAAGAAATGCCACGCTTAGACCTGCATGAAGAGGGAATTGGCCAGGGCCCTGAGCTTTAGGGAGGCTGGTTACCTTTCAGGCCCTCTTATGTCCATGGGGCCTAGGAAACATGCTCACCTAGAGCCTATACACTTCCTTTTAGACGCTGGAATTCTTTGCCCAGATGGAACCTTTGTCTAAATGGTTCCAAAGATTGTGCAAAACCTCTTCCTAGGTCTCTCTTTCCAAGGGTAGATGATGTCACTCATGTGCCTGTCTCTAAACCCAAGGCCTGGAGCAGGGATGGCTGTTTGGAGGGGAGAGGGGTGTGAATGAATCTTGAACATGTAGACCAGGTGTCCACACTCTTGGATGCATAGCCCTTTATGAGGACGGATGGAGTCAAGGTGGGAAGTGAAGTAGGGTGGGACACAGGCTTCCATCCATTGTCTATCTCAAGCCTTACAAAAGTTAAAGAAAGTCTGTAAGAAGATGTAGTTAGAGACAGACATAAAGTCAAGACAGGGTCCTTTTCAAAACGAGCACAATTTGAAAGAACATGTGGTGAAAAGGGGTATTAAAACAGAAGACAGAGTAGTGGAAAACAAGGTCTCTGTATCAATCAGGAGTTCAGCAGCAAATATTTCCAATGGCGAGAAGTGCAGGCGGGGTTAAGGAAGTAAACAAGGGATGTTAATGCACTGAAATGCTAGCAACAATGAAGGCCATCATGTTTTCTTACATCACTGGGCCTGAAAGGGTAGAAGGCTGGCAAGGCAGTATTACCAGAGCCCAGTGAACTTGGGAGCTGTGGCGGCAGTTCCTCACAGAAGTGCAAAAAAGCAAGAAGAGAGTGGGAACAATAAGCACTTCAACCTTTCTCTTCTCCTGCCCTTGAGCTGGTGCCAGTGTCTCCACTGACTGAGACCAACAAGAAGAAATCAGAAAGCCAGGTATTGGGGATCAGTGCATTTCCTAGAAGCCAGCTTCTCAGGGCAAAAGCAGGGAGGGAAAGAGTAGGAAGTGGACCTGGAAGAGCAAGCAGAATAAATAACTAATACTGTTCCCAAGGAGGAAGGAGAGGACTTAACTCTCCTCTCTCTGTAGTTAAATGAGAAGGTTAACAGTGGAAAAGGGGGAGCAGGCAAGGGATGTTTGGATTTTCCTTCAGCAGATGGGAGCAGTTGGTCTTAAGACCTGATTGCAGTGTATGTAGCACCCTAAGATAAGGCCATTTTTCCTACCCCTTTCCAAGGTAAGAGAAAGGTCACATTTTCTTATGTCTCCGTCCCCTTCCCCTACACTGACTACGCAGAACTGCAGGTGAATATCTCTGGGGGACTTTTCCTTCTCTCCTTCATGCAGCCACCTCTAGATCCAACTCAGCCTCAGGCCAGCAAACCTCCAGCGACTTAGAAGCTTACACATTTCAGAACAATTCCCCCTCAAGTACCTACTCATGAGTCAAACAGCCTCTCAACAGGACAGGTCCCTTTTCTGACCCAATCTAAACTCCCTACCTGTTAGAAGACAACTAAGTTTGAAACCTAATTTTCACTACATTGTAAAGAACTAGCAGCCTTACCTCTAATTCTTTCATGGGTGTGTCTGGATTAGGAAAGTAACTATGTCACAAAAGTGGCGCAAACAGAGAAAAAATGAGCTAAAGAATTCAGGATGTTTAGAGACAAGGATGCTTCCCCTCCTCGCTTCTCTAAGGAACTCACCCTAGATCTACAAATGACTATTCTTCCTGTTTTAAAGCACATTGTCTCACCCTGGCCGGTGGCTCCATTGGTTGGAGTGTTGTCTGGTACACCAAAAGGCTGTGGGTTCTGTTGCTGGTTGGGATGCATCCAGGAGGCAAATGATGGATGTTTCTCTCTCACACTGATGTCTCCCCCCACCCCTCTAAGAAAATCAGTTTAAAAAATATCCTAGCCCTGGCTGGTGTGGCTCAGTGGATTGAGTGCCAGCCTGCAGACTGAAAGGTCACAGGTTGGATTCCAGGTCAGCGCAGGTGCCTGGGTTGCGGGCCAGGTCCCCAGTTGGGGGTGTGAGATAAGCACCTGATCCATGTTTCTCTTGCACATGATTCTCTCCCTCTCTCCTTCCTTTCCCCTCTCTCTAAAATAATTAAATAAAACCTTTAAAAATATCCTTGGGTGAGGATTTACAAATAACTAACTAACTAACTAACTAACTAACTAACTAAAACATGCTGTCTCATTCTTTTAATGAGAGAGAGGGGAAGAGAAGGTGAAGCAACATTCTGGTTTAGAGAAGAAAGCCTTAGCCCAGAGACAAGCATCTTTTTCCCTGTGGGCTCTGAACTGTTGGACAAGATTAAGGTTTCATATTAAGACAGCAAGTGCCAGGAGACAGCTTGACAGATTGGTAAAAACCTCGAAGTGCCCTTCAACGTAGACAGGATGACTCTTCCCAAAGTACACTGTTCGCAAGTGTGTGTGTGACGGTGAGCTAGGCGCACTCAGGATCCACCACTCAACTCACTAGACTACCCCGCCCGGAGGGGCCACCTCCACCTGAACGCAAAACCGGCCTCACTGGGGAGGAGGGGAAAGAAGGCGGAATAGATTTCGCATTCTCTCTTCTCCCTCTCTCGGTCCTCTCTGCGGACAAACCCAGCCCTTTCAGGCCCAGAGAAAGATCCCTCCCATAAGTTTTCCCACCCAGCACCCATCGGCCAGCTTCACCTTTGTCCGAGCCTCTCCATCCAGCAAGACCCTGGGACACAGTCTAAATTAAAAATTCCAGCTCGGGGCGAGGGGAAGGGAAACAAACCTGGGGTGGGGGAGGGGTGGGGCAGTGAGGAAGGGGGCTCACTGTGGGGCGCTGAGTGGTATAAAGCAGCTGAAAGGCGATGCCCAGCACTAGGAGAGCAAGCCAGGAGCGCGCGCTCCTGTGCACCTGCCACAGGGTCACACCGAGTGGCGGGACCAGGGCTGTAGGGGAGATGCGAGCAGAGCCGAATTAGCGGGGATGGAAGCGGGGCGGGATTCCAGGAATCCCGGCCTCAGGGCTTTGCTCTCCGCACCCAGTGGATCTCCAGCCGGGAGGAGCAGAAGCCGTGTCCTCGCAGCCCTCCCACGGCCAGCCCATCCGCCCTGAAGCCCCTGGCTTACTCCGCGCACTCCTTCCCTCCACTCGGGCCGCACCCCTAGCACCCAGAAATGCTGTCGGTTGGGTGGTCCAGCCCAGACCACAGACTGGGAGGAGGTCCTGGGGCCTGCCGCGGTGGGGCGACAGAGAGCTGAGAGTTTTTAAACCTTAGAAGGTCGGGACTGAAAGGGCTCCTGGGTCTCTCTCTAGGGCAATCCCTCCTTTTCCTCACGGGGAGGCTGAGGCCCAGGAGACGAGGACTTTCCCTGAAGACACACAGTAAATTGAAATGAATACAAACCCGAGTTTAAAGGATATCTAACCCCGCAGTCTTTGGAGAATTAAGGAAAAACAAAGGTGACTTTTGGGGGGGAGCATCATCATTTGAAAAGATGCAAATTTCCCAGACAGGGGGCTGGGGGTGACAGAGAGAAAAAACGCTCAAGGTCTGGCCCACCAAAATTCAGTTTTGATTATTTTGAATGGGTTTAGATCGCCTCTGCCAACCCCTCAGGATACTAAAATCTCTGAGCCACAGGGTCCAAGCAGTGAGTTAAACTCCCTTCAAGGCGGCCCTGCGCTCCGTGCTGCTCTACAGAGATCCTCTTTCTTCGAGTTAAAAAAAAAGAAAGAAAGAAAGAAAAAGAAAACAGAAAAAACCCACAAAAAACACAACACACAGTTAACCACCTGTCAGGGCTGAGGATACAATGAGGTTCCTGGAAAAAGAGCTTTTCATGCATGTGTAATATATTTGTTCAGCTAGTCACTTAATGAAGCTGATAAATGTGACGCAAGACAATAGTCAAGTTAATCTATTTAGTAAAATGTTTTGAGACTTTCAGGCTACGTTAAGGAGGGGAGCGTTCGGGGACATTTCCATTTAAATGCGCTCATCTCCCCTCTTCGGCTGCACAAGGGGTCCGGGCAATCTATGTGAATATAATTTCTTATAAATGTGTCTTTAATGGGTTTAATTCACCCTTGCCAGCTGTTTTGGGGGCTATTTTGTAAGAGCAAAACAAACGTTTCAGGCTTGGAAAGCTAGTTAAAATTAGTTTCGGTCAGCGAGGCCAAGCTATATTTCCTGCAAACCATCTGCTTGATTGGCACAATAGAAGGATTTCCAAGGAAAGGGTGGGGGGAGAGGGAGTGTGAAAGGAATGGGGGGCGGAGGGAGACGCTAGAAAGGGCTGGGGCGGCGGTAGCTCCTTGTGGCCTATTCTAAAGGTGAACCCCTTAGAGGTGTCTTAATAGAGCGGCACAGGGCTGGGGCGGCAGGAGAGCTCTTTCAGCCCGAGCTCCGCCGCCCTCCTCCCGCGCCGAGCGGGTCCTCTCTCTCTCTTTTTCCCCACGACCACAGAAGCCAGGCGGCGGTGCTTTCTCCCGACGCCGCTGCCCGGCGTCCTGCCAAAGGCAAAATCCTCTCGAACTGTTGTTGGCAGCTCCCACCCGCAACGCCATGGCCTGAGGGTTCGATCCTTCGAAAAGTGCGACCTTAGGGTCCCAAACCCTCCCTAACGAAATCGCGTTCGTTATCTTGTCGGAGGACCGGGAATCTCAAGCCGCTTTCCACTTTGCAGAGCCCTTCGACTCCCTCCGTGGCCTGCGCTTACCCCGGGCGCTCCTGGCTCCGCCCGCACTGGACAGGGCCCTGCCAGCAGCGGAAACGCAGCGCTTTGTGCTGGGACCCTGCCATTCCCCACTGCCCGGGGCGGGGGCGGGGGGAGGGGAAGCGTCCCTCAGAACCGGTTCTGAGAGCCCTTCCCACGGGCCCAGAGAGCCCCCGGGAGCCTCCGCCGGCTCTACTGTGGCCTTCTGCGCCCAGCAAGCGCGCTCGTGGCCCCAGCCAGGATCCGAACAGGGCCTCGAATTCTCCCTTTCCACCTCCTGCCTTCTTTCCCCTTGAAAAAGAGACAGACAGAAAGGCTAGCTTTGGGGTAGAGGGCGCGAGTGACTCCTGCGAAATAAACTTGAAGATAGCGACATTACCATGAATGGACGGGCGCACAAAAGCCCGTGGGCTCAGGTCAAACGGCATTAGTCACAGGTCTTAGCCCAGCCGCCTGCGCTGCGCAGCCCCTAACGCCATCCCGGAGTTTCAAAAGACGCGTTCAAGGAGATCACGTAAAGTAAGATCCTTTCGTTCGATTTCTTGCTTTCTTAGGCTTTATTTTGCCTTTTCACGGGTGGCCAGCCCTCTCCCCCGCCCTCGATTTTTCTCTTTGGCGCCTCAGGACTGCTTATGGACCGCTGGAAGTGGGGTCCACGTGGATCGCAGCAAGGGGTTGACCCACATTCCAAAAAATGTCAGCGCCCCCTTTTAAAGGAGAAGATAGCGGCAGTTAGTGTATAATGAGGTAGCATGGCCGGGGGTGTGTGTGGAGGGGGGTGCTGGAGCGTGCCAGTGGGCAGGATAATAACTGTAACAGCTACTCCCAGGAAAATGCCCCAGCAGGAGAGGAGGCCTAGGGAAGGGGAGCGCTAGGGAGGCCCTGGACGGGCTTTGAGTTCTTGCTGCTCCCCAGACAAAACCCGGCGCACAGAGGCTCCATGCGATCTTCCGAAGGCCGGGTGAGCACTTCTCAAATGAGAAACCCAACACCTGTAGTCGCTGTCCTCCTCCTTCCGGGAACTGGCAATCGCTCACTGCAGGGAGGGAGGGAGGGAGAAAGGGGAGGAGGGGTGGGTGGGAGGAGGGAAAGGAAAAAGAGAAGGGGCTGGGGTGAAGGAGAAAAGAAGGAGAGAATACAACAAGCAAGCAAACAAACAAACAAAACACCCAACAACAACAACAGAGCAGAGGATCCAGCTTCCAGAAAGCATCTGGGGAGGGAGGTAGTGATTGCAATGGAAAACTATCTTGGGGCAAAGTTAAAGCACCGGTGTTTGAATGGTTTAGACTTCTGTCCCTTATTTTACTGGAAAACTTCAAAACAAGCAACTCTTGAAGTTCTTTAGGCCTCCCTCTTCCATTTTCCTGGGTCTCCGGTTAATTTGAGCAATGCACTTTCCGTATCTAAACATTTCCGTCATTTATTTAAAAGTTTCTTTCCTTAGGGGTTTTCCACCGCCTGCTGCCCAGTACGCTTCCAAAAGCCGTCAAGGGCGCAGAAAGGCCATACTCGTGTCATCTTCGAGCACTGATTCGGCTCCAGAGCCCGCCCCTAAATAACTTTTTAATTTGAATCAAGGGAGAGCTTTAGCAGGCTCCGTTTCTGGTTTAATGTGATATAAATCGCAGATGCACTTTTATTGAATGGTTAAAGCAGCGACATGGAGATCATCAACAAAAAACGCCCCGAACAAAACCATCCAGAGAAATAAAGCTGGTTAATAAGATTTTTGAGAAAGCTTTGTGTTAAAAAGCAAAAAGGAAAACCAGCTGAAAGTGACAGTTAGTTCATGGTTAATAGGATCAGGGAGGCCTGGCAGGGCTGCACACTTTTCTTTAGGGAGGTTCAGCCACAGTAAAGAAGTGAATGGGACATTTAACACATCTGTTATCTTGCGGAGCACAGAAACATCCCAGCCCCAACTCAGAGGGAAGGGAAGGACTGTCTGCAGGAATACTCTTATCTGAGGCCCTGAATGGAGGATAAACTTTCCTGATGTGCACCAACATTCTCAGGAACCATGTCCTTCACTCTGTTTTCAGACATTCGTACTTTGCAGTTAAGACGTTGCAAAACCTTGACCAAATTGAGCGCCCCGCACTGTGTAGGCAGAGCTCTCTCCTGGCAAATCCCAGTCTTTGCTACTATGGCTTTAAAAAAGTTCAGGCTGTGAATGAGTTTCAGCTGACACTGTCTAAGGCTCCTTGAGACTGGAAAACAGCCACACAGCACTCACCGCATTCTGGCCGCCTGCATGAGGCAGCTTCTGGCAGGGGGAGCACTGTGCCAGTGGAAACCTGCTGCTTGGCCCTAGGGAGGTGCCCGCCCCCCCCCCCACCCCAGATGAGCTGGGGGATGCTAGTTGGTGACACTCCTTAGATAAATGTGACTGAAAATCATTTTTCAAATTGCTGGGAATTTACATAAGGAGACTCATTCTACTACTGTTCAGGTATCACCAACTCACTCAAACTCAACCAGTTTCCCGTAATGAAATAACAAATCAAGACCTCTCCCCTTCACCCCTATGAATGCGTGCCCAGGAGCCCCGAAGCAACAATTTCAAGCCCCTCTGGGTTGTTAGAGTGTTATCCCCTCCACAGACACACTGACTTAACCTTCCTCTTATATCTGCTTTATGCCTCAGCTGCAGTAACATAGGACTAGAGTTGGAAGAGGGAATATATTTTCATTTTTATTGACTTAAAATTTTCCATTGCCCTTCCCCAAAAGAGGGAGGGTTATTGTACTGATGGCCCGGGGATGAATTTCTATGAATATTTATTGATTTATTTTCTAGGCTCAGCAGGGGAGCTGCAAATAAATTTAGTGCGTTCTTTAAATAATTCCTTTTCTATGAGGCAAGATGTCATCTGAAACTTCTAAATAGGCATTTAATTAGCCCGGGTGTTGCTTCGGAACAAAAACTCCCGGCAAGAGCTTTGGGGATGAACTGTATTGCAAAGAGGCGGTCGATATGCAGAACTGATGTGCGCCAGCCTTTGTTGCCGGCCCATTGTGCGGGCGATGCTTATGAAGACTAATCCAATCATAAATTGCACCTCTGCGCCAATCAGAGCGCCCAGAGCCTCTGGCGAATGAAGCTCGAGTGGAGAACTTTGTTGAACTTCATTGTCAGAGCTGTCACTTTTCAAAGCGCTTTAACGGGCGGGCTACTATAAAACCATCACCTCGACGGGAGGACCACGGAGGACTCGCAGGCGCCCAAGTGGGAGCGTTTGTTACTTGGAGACGTTTGCTAAGCCCAAGAGAGAGGGCACCGCGGGGGCGGGAGGGGCGGGAGGCCAGGCATTTACCCTTCGGCTACTGGAAGAAGGGTTGTTACGCCCGCCCTGCGCCTAACATGATGTTCCCCGGCCTCCTCGCGCCCCCCGCCGGGTACCCTAGCCTCCTGCGCCCCACACCCACCTTAACGCTGCCCCAGTCCCTGCAGTCGGCATTTTCCGGACATTCGAGCTTCCTGGTCGAGGATCTGATCCGCATCAGCCGCCCCCCAGCCTACCTGCCGCGCAGCGTGCCCGCGGCCAGCATGTCGCCCCCTAGGCAGGGGGCCACCGCGAATCTTACAGACACCGGGGCCTCGGACCTGGGCTCCCCAGGTCCGGGCAGCCGGCGGGGCGGATCGCCACAGACTGCCGTCTCCCCTGCTACCGAGCCCACGTTTCTGAAGTTTGGGGTGAACGCCATTCTCTCCTCAGCGCCCAGAAACGGTAAGCGAGCCCCAAACGCTGAGGACCGGTCCAGGTGCGGAGTCCTGTCCTCGGTTTCATGTACACAGCAGGTACCCACGCAAATATCGGCGCACACATGTACGCACTATCCCAGAGGCCTCACGTCGCACAACGTGAGACTTAAGACCCACGGATTCCGGGAAAGAAAAGCCTCCAGGTTCACCCCACCCTCAAAACGAACTTCAGCAGTTCTGTTGCAGCGAGCAGTTCCCTAGCGCAGCTAAACAAAGCGCGGGCTACTGCGCCTCTGCGATTCTGCCCTCTAGCCTCTGGGTGCCAGCTTCTTAAAACCCAAGACTATACATTTCCTAGCTTCGCTAGTAGTATGGATCTGCAATTCTTTTCTTCCGCGCTCGAGTCCTACCTATCTCGTTATTGCCTAGGATGAGATGGGTGACGGGGCTGGGGGACGACCCAGGACTATTTGGAGGGTGAAAAGATTTCATATATATAATCACATCGTGTATTCAATGTGCAGAACGATGATCAAGCAGGTAATAATCAAATTCCCTTTCTGTCTCCATCCCTCTTTTCCTCCCTCTTTCACTCTCTTCCAGAAGGATCCCCCGCCTTGCTCCAGAGTGTCCCTCCCAAGACCTTCGCCTTTCCCTACTTTGAAGGCTCCTTCCAGCCTTTCATCAGATCTTCGTATTTCCCAGGTAGGTTTCACCCCCCCCACTTCCCAGAGACTGGGCGCGCCCCAGTCCCAGCACGTCGCGAAGCCATATTTCTCCGTCCACCCCTCGGGGTTATGCTCTGGTTCAGAGGTTGCGAGGCGTACAACATTCACGAATCCGTCGCGCCAATTTGATGCCCTATTTAGCACAAGCAGTGACTGCTTGACACTTTGCACCAATTCTCTGCTCTACAAATTAGCAGGAATTGTCATGGTCCCAATTTGAGGCGGTTCCCTTCCCGGCGAGGAGCTGTTGGCATCCCTTCACGCCGCCGTTTTCCCACAGAGTCAGTGCACTTGGCCACGATTTCCCCACAAAGGTTTCAGCACCATGACCAATTGGTCAGCTCCTCCGGGCAGCCACACACAGACCGGCCCTCGCCCCTCCACGCCGCCCAGAGACACCTACCAGCCGGGGCTAATTTCTCTTTAAGACTCATTCAGGGCTTCGGGCTTTTCACAAGACCACATGGAGTGCCCTCTTGTGTGGGATTCCTGGGGTCGCCCTGGGGGAGGGAGACTAGATCTCCCACAACCCCAACCTTCGTTTTCCAACCTGATTTCCCAAACTCTTCTCATACCCTCCCCCCACCGTCGTATTTTTTTAAAGGGCCACTGAACTGGTAAAATAAGTAGGAGGGAAGCTCGTGATTGGTTGGGTTCCTACTCTACAGGAGAAACACCTCAAACAGGTTCCACGAGGTTTTCATCCTGGAGTCCCAGTGGTAGCTCAAAATCCCTGCAACTGGTCAAGACTCAGAAGGTGGAAGAGGAGCGCCTGTGAAGAGAAAAGAGGCTGGGCATGGTTGGTGGGGGGTGGGTAAAACCAGGCCAGCACTCCCAGATATCAGCGAAAGAAGCAAGCAATTGATTTTTTAAAGGCAGAGAGAGAATTCACCCCCCCCCCACCCGCACACACACCATTCATTCATGCTGCCGCTGATCATGGAATTTGCTCCCTTTCTCTCTCATCTCAATGCGCTAACAAAAACAACCCGCGCTTTATAAATAGCTTTTCATGTCCATTTAATGAAAATGATTCGGGGGAGAGAAGCCTCTGCCATCAGTATTCCCCCCATGGTCTTGGCCTGCAGTTGTGTTTAGTTTGAAAGTGTAAATCTCTTTTGTCCCAGTAATACATGGCTTTCGCTGCTTGTCCTCAGTCTTTTTCTGTTAGTTCATTACTACACAATTACCGTCCACGCTTCATTAGAGTCTCTGTTTCTTTTTGTTTTTTCCCCCTCCCTTAAAGCGAAACTTTCCCCCTTTTTATCATGCCAATACCCATTGGGAAGCGGTCAATGTGCTAATTAGCTGCCACTTTTCATGTATTCGGCCAAATTCTTTACGTTTGTGGGGGAGGGGAGGGAAGAGTAATATTTTTTTTTTTGAAAAAAAGATGAATACTGATTGGATTTTTCAAAAAAAAATCCAAAGCGGATTTTCTCCTCACTGCCAAATCAACAAAGCACCTCAGTTTCATCTAAGGAACGCAAAAGCCACCTAGGTGATAAAAGCTTAAGCGGGAACCCAGTGATCTCGGCTGGATATTTCATCATTTATTTTTTGTTGCTATTTTAGCTCATGTACGCAGGTTTGTCTCCCCCAGACTGTTGAATGAAAAAAAAAAAAAAAAACGAAAACAGGCTACTGTGGGAGCTGTTTTCTGTGTTTCCGTGGTTATACCTAATCCGGGTTTGCTTGGTTGAAAGGGAAAAGTTATTTGGGCGGAAAGCGCCTTTCACGCTCGAAGGTTTGTAGGTTCGTGGCCTATTCTCCAGGGGAAGAAAATGGAGAGCTTTAAAGAGATGAAGGGATCAGAGAGGAAAACCGGGGGGAGGTGGCGCTGGGAAGGCGGACGCTACCACCGAGCGGGGCACCACCCACTCACTCGCAACCTCCCACCCAATCTCCCACCCGCACCCCTCCGCAGCGTCCTCCAGCGTCGTGCCCATCCCGGGGACCTTCTCGTGGCCGCTGGCCGCTCGTGGCAAGCCTCGCCGGGGCATGCTGCGCCGCGCCGTGTTCTCCGACGTGCAGCGCAAAGCGCTGGAGAAGATGTTCCAGAAGCAGAAGTACATCAGCAAGCCCGACCGCAAGAAGCTGGCAGCCAAGTTGGGCTTGAAAGACTCGCAGGTGAGAGCGGTCTCCCCACAGCCCTTTCCTCTCCACACGCTTCACCCCTCCCCTACGTGTTGCACAATGAGGAGTGCGGGGTCCAGCTTTCTCCCGGCTGCTCTGGACGGCCCACTTCTCTCCCCGCCCCGCCTGCCCTGGACTCAGCGCCTACACCCCTGTGCGTCTGGGCCAGGTACCAGAGGCTGGGGCCAGAGGCGCAAGGAGTGGGGGCGGGGGTGAGGGGAGGTTTAGGGCTGAGGACCCTCTGAATTCACATCAGGGGGTGGGGAAGAGGCTGGGGGAGGAAGGACGGAGCCCTCTTCCCCTGCCCCTCCCCTCACCTGCCTGAGCCCCCGCCCCTCGCCCCCTTTGAGGCTGGGTCTGCGCTAACCTTTGTGTCTCCCCTGCTCTCTCGGCCCCTCGCGCACCAGGTGAAAATCTGGTTCCAGAACCGACGCATGAAGTGGCGGAACTCCAAGGAGCGTGAGCTCTTGTCTAGTGGGGGTTGCCGCGAACAGACCCTTCCCACGAAACTCAATCCGCACCCGGACCTCAGCGACGTGGGCCAGAAGGGCCAGGGGGACGACGAGGAGGAAGACGAGGGCCGGGGCAGCCCCCGCCACCGCGTGGCCTATCACGCATCCCCTGACTCTCGGCACCTGCGGGACCCGCGGCACCAAGGGCCGCCGCCCCCTTCCCCGGCTCACTCCAGCAGCCCCGGCAAACCTTCGGACTTCTCTGACTCCGAGGAGGAGGAGGAGGGCGAAGAGGAGGAGATCACCGTGTCTTAGGAGCCTCCCGCGCCCGGGGCACTGTTTCGAAGTGCTTTGAAATGGAAGAGGGTGGGCTGGGCCTGGCGTTCATTTAGTTCCCGCTGCCCAGACGCTGCCACTCCCCGCTGTGGACTCGTCACCTTGTCAAGGGCACCCCAGCCCCTTCCATTGCCCAAAGGAACGTTTCCTTCCCCCACACCGCCTCTCGACAACCCTCTCCACGCAAGTTCAATGTAGGTCTTGGTTTCAGCCTTAACTTTTTCTCAAGGGCTCCTGTCCATCTTCTTTACTGCAAGCTATTTGAAACACAGTCGGGGGCTCACTCCCACAGCCTGGGTTTAACTGTGAGCCAGGCCCTGCTGGTCCTTAGCAGCGACAACCCTGTAAGGTAGCAAACCCTGGATGGAGGAGGAAAAAGGTGCAGGAGCTCCAGCAGCACATAATTCCAAGACCCTGACTTCCTGAAGGCACCTTCCTACCTTAGATACAACGCCAGACTCTGCAAACCCAGTCTTCCCATAACAGCGCCCTTAGAAAGCTCAAGCGTTTCCAAAACGAAAGAATGTCTAT
Organism: Glossophaga mutica; assembly: GCA_039655065.1. NCBI lineage: Eukaryota > Metazoa > Chordata > Mammalia > Chiroptera > Phyllostomidae > Glossophaga > Glossophaga mutica. Next base: position 32,429,809 of record CM077308.1, read on the forward strand.
GCCTTCTGGTCTGAGGTGCAACAGAAAAGCTGAGCCTTTTCTGCCATACTGTAAATGCTCTCTGGGCAAAGAAAGGAGTTCTCTAAATGGGAGAGAGAGTCCGTCTGTATTTCTGTATGTGTGTGTTAAAGCTTTTTTTTTTTTTTTTTTTTTAATTCTGCATCCATAGTGTACGCACCAAGCACTCTACCTTGTGCCCTTTCGTTATTTCTGGGGAGGTTTCGCTGACTTGCAAGGCTCCTGAGCACTGGGCATGGCGTGGACAGAGAGAGACCCACAAGCCTCTTTGATTTTTTTGTACCGAACTTTGCTGTCTTTGCACAGCTTTTATGAACTGTACACTATTTTGTACACATATGTTGTATGGATATTTTATACCAAGGTTATTGTGAATGACTATAAAGGACTGACTAGAGTTTCTTTTTTTTTTTTTTTGGCAATGGTTTTTAAACTTTAAAAAGGTAGCTGTTTAATTGCATAACTTATAAAGAAATACTTATTTTGTATTTTTACCATGTACAGATTTTTATATATGTATATATGTATCAAATAAACGAATGCCAAATAAAAAGTAGAATGTATGAAAGGGTTGAGTGATATCATTAACTCACAGAGTATTAGAACTGAAAGGAATGGAGCTTCTCTGGTCCGAGTGCTGCAGGAATTTACAGAGAGGAGGCCGATACTCAAGAGGGGAAGGCACATGTCTAAAGCCACCCCGCTGCTTAGGGGCCCAGCTGGAACGAGAACCCATCTCCAACTCACAGGCCAGGGCCCTCTCTGCTCCCCTTTACCATAAAATAAGCATATCTGCGATGGTTACAATGCTCCAGTCAAGTACCAACAAGTTGAGTCTGCAAGACTCCTTCTCCCCTTCTCTAAGGATGGAAATGATGGGCTAAGAGAAGTCAGTGAAAGTTTAAGTGGTTCAAGTTTGTAATGGTTTTCCTTTTTCTCCTTGAAAGCCTATTTCCTAGTCCCCAGAGAAACTCATAGTTGGTCTTGACTTTTGCGTATGAACTAATTTTATTGCGAATGCCATCTGCAGGCATGATAGGAGAGCCCACAGACAGACTCTAGGGCCCCCCAGTGGAACTGAAGTTCTTTAAAGACTAGCTTTCAGCAGAAATGATGTATTTGACCCACAGCCTAGAGAGTAGAGAACATCAGGTTAGATAGAACTCTTGCTCTGGCTGGTGTGACTCAGTGGATTGGGTACTGGCTTGTGAACCAATAGGTTGCTGGTTTGTTTCCCAGTCAGGGCACATTCCTGAGTGGCAGGCCAGGCCAGGTCCCCAGCAGGGGGTGTGTGAAAGGCAGCCACACATTAATGTTTCTCTCCCTCTGCTTCTCCCAACCCCCCCACACACCCCCTGCCCCCGGCCCCGTTCCCCTCTGTCTAAAATAAATACATAAATAAATAAATAATCTTTTTTAAAAATTAAAAATCCCTCTTAAAAAGGAAAATGTGCTATGTATGAGGGGGTACCCCCCAAATGGAATTTATTTATAAAAAATTGTGTATTTATTCTTACATGTTTAAACTTCAGTCACCTTCAAAGTGTTCTCCATTTGATGCAGTAGACCTATCAAGACCTTTTTTTCCCACTGCTCAAAATAGTTCTTGAACTCATCGATTTTTATACTTTTTAGTGCTTCTGCCATTTTATGTTTTCACCTCTTCCACATCGGGAAGACATTTCCCTTTGAGGACGTTTTTCGTCCAGGGAAACAAAAACAGTTGCTTGGGGTGGGATTGGGTGAATAGGGAGGGTGAGGCATGGCGGTCATAATGTGTTTGGTCAAAAACTACTGAGCACTCAGCACAGTGTAGGCAGATGCACCGTAAATCATCCATCATGAAACGGGCAAATGGGTTGGAAGAGTCTTAAAAAAAAATTCACTGAAGCCAAACACAGCCTCTCACAACAAGGCCAGCTGGTGCACCGATACAGATGGGTTCCTAGAACCTCACCTAGCAGGAAAAGCTTGGACTACAAGAGGCCTGTCCTCCAGAAGATAATTCCAGTTTTTTTGGGGGGTCTCCCTCTTGTAAACACAATGGAATATTACCGAGCCTTAAAAGGGAGGGAAATCCTGTCACATACTCAACATGTGAGGACCTTGAGGACATGATACTACGTGAAATAAGCTAGTAGTAAAAAGACAAATACTACACTTGTATGAGGTACCTAACATAGTCAAACTCATAGAAACTGAAAGAACTGTGGCTGCCTAGGGCTGAGGTGAGTGGGAGATCAGGGGCTGTTCCGTGGGCACAGTTTCGGTTTCCCAAGATGAAAAATTCTAGAGATCTGTTGTACAACAATGTGAATCTAGTTAACACTGCTGAACTGCAAATTAAAAAGGATTGAAATGGTAAATTCTATGAGTTTTTTTTTAATCTCAGGGTTTAAAAAGTTAAGCAAATTGGAATAGTAACTCACATGTTAGAATAGATAAAACCCAGAAATGGTCAAAAGTGTGACATGCAAGTGAAAAAATTTGAGGTAGTGATATTATCATAAGACAATGTAGAATTCAAAGAAACATTATATGATATATACAATTTTTTTCTATAATAATAAAGTTAAAATCCAGAAAAGGAAAAAAAATACTCTGGAAAGTTTAAAAGTATATGCTTCTTCCCTGTGTCCACAAAGATTTACTTAAGAACTACAAATGCTGAATTTTGGCTCATGTTAGTGTCTCTTTCAGCTGAGCATCACAAGGGGGAGGACCATATCCATTTTGCATACCGTTTCTCTAGTGTCATGCATAGTCCCTAACACATAGCAGGTGTTTGATATGTGTTGAGTGAACAAATAAAAGGAGGGATGGAGACACTCTAGAGAGTAAACCAGTAATTTTCAACCAGTGTGCTAAGAGAATTTTTAAAACATGAATACCTACTTTTTAGTCAGGGGCACTGACCTCTTTCCCCTTAGACTGCCAAATAAAAACGATGAAACAGCCAACGTAACAACAGTTATCCAATGTAAATGCATCAAAATTATATGTATTTTTGTCAGATCAGCCAAACATATATTTTTGGTGTAACACAGAATTTTAGTAATTAGTTTATGTGTGCCATGAGATGAAGAAGGTTGAAAATCCTGGTCTAAACTATAGGTCTGGAATTTGTAAATCTTTCAAATGAACTGAAGAATTCCTTGGAAGGAAGGAAGGAAGGAAGGAAGGAAGGAAGAGAAAGAAAGAAAGAAAGAAAGAAAGAAAGAAAGAAAGAAAGAAAGAAAGAAAGAAAGAAAGAAAGAAATCCTCAAATATCCCTTTGCTCAGACTGAGACCCAGATCGTCAATGGCCTTTAGGTATCTTGGTGTCCCAAGAACTTGTTAAATTCCACAGGCCCAGGACCAAGTGTCATGCCTTCCAGTTGCAATAATCTATTCAAACAAAGCAAAAACAAAATGAAACAAAACAAAAAGAAAAAAAGCCCCTAATTCCATCAATGTCTATATTTCTCTCACTCAAAAATTAGAGACCCAAGAGCCATTCCTGACCTCTCCCTCTCTTTTCCACTCCATACAAGGAATCAACCACTAAGGCCTGTCCCTGCATATAAGTCCTGAATATATTCATTCCTGAGTTTTCTGCTCTTCTTTCCATTTTCATTGGTACTATCTATAAGAAGAGCTATTATTATTTTTTTTAGAAGAACATACTAATTGCTGGATGTGATGAGTAGCATTTCATACACATTTTTCCCTTTCATCCACACTACAACTATTTTTAATTATATTTTATTGATTATGCTGTTACAGTTGTCTCAATTTCTCCCCCTCCATCCAGCACCCCCTACCCCCTCAGGCAATCCCCACATCATTGTTTGTGTCCATGGGTGATGTGCATAAGTTCTTTGGCTACTCCATTTCCTATTCTGTACTTTACATCCCCATGGCTACTCTGTAACTACCTATTTGTACTTCTTAATCCCCTCACCTCTTCACCCATTCCCCCAGACCCCCAGACCCCCCTCCTATCTGGCAAACACCAAAACACTCTCCATATCCATGATTCTGTCTCTGTTCTTGTTTGCTTAGTTTGTTCTTTAGATACAATTGTTAATAGATATGCATTTATTGCCATTTTATTGTTCATAGTTTTGATCTTCTTTTTCTTAAATAAGTCCCTTTAGCATTTCACATAATAATGGTTTGGTGATGATGAACTCCTTTAGTTTTTTCTTGTCTGGGAAGCTCTTTATCTGCCCTTTGATTCTAAGTGATAGCTTTGCTGGGTAGAGCAACCTTGGCTGTAGGTTCCTGCTTTTCATGACTTGGAATATTTCTTGCCAATCTCTTTTAGCCTGAAAACTTTCCTTTGAGAAATCAGCCAACAGTCTTATAGAACTCCTCTGTAGTTAACTGCATTTTTTTTGTTGTTGTTGCTGTTTTTAAGATTATCTCTTTATCATTAACCTTTGGCATTTTAATTATGTTTTGGAGTGGGCCTCTTTGCATCCATCACTCTCTGTGCTTCCTGAACTTGAATGTCTATGTCCTTCACCAAATTAGGGAAGTTTCCTTTCACTGTTTTTTTTTTTTTTTGGATAGATTTCCAATTTCTTGCTCTTCCTCTTCTCCTTCTGGCACCCCTACGATGCAAATGGTGGACTTCTTGAAGTTGTCCCAGAGGCTGCTTATACTATCCTTGTTTTTTTTGGATTCTTTTTTCTGCTTGTTGTTCTGATTGGTTGTTTTTTGCTTCTTTATGTTCCAAATCATTGATTTGATTCTCAGTTTCATCCACTCTACTGTCATTTCCCTGTACTATTTTTAATCCCATTTTACAAACAAGGAAACATACTGAGAGATCTTTTTGGTTATGCCCTTTCCCCAGCACTCACAGCATCTGAGAAAGCTTTGTGGAGAAATTTGCTCAAAGACTTGTGGGGTGATATGATTTTTGTGGGGTAGGAAGAGGAAAGCATACACCATACCATTTCAAGAGAGACAGGAGAGAGAGCAGAGGGAAGGATGTGCCTGGGATGTGGTGGGAGACAGTGATGTGGTAAGGAAGTGTTTTTACTTAGAGGCAGTAAGTTGAAACAAGCAGCCACTAAGCAAAACATTTCCAAAATGCCTCTTTCCCTTTTCTAAAAAAAAAGAAAGAAAGAAAGAAAGAAAGAAAGAAAGAAAGAAAGAAAGAAAGAAAGAAAGAAAGAAAGAATAACAAAAATGGCTGCTGAGTCCTAGTGTGCTGGGTGTAATGCTGAAGCTCATGTACTTTGTATCTAACTTTACTACAAGCCTGCATCGAAGGACCAGTATCAACATCTGACACGATGGGAAACAGAGGCTGAGTAACTTTCCCCCAATTTCTAGAAGGCAGAGAGCCTAGCACATTCCTTCCCGCACCCCACTACCAAATTCAGGCTTCACAAGGAGTCCTTTTGATAAATATTTATTCTTTCCTTTAAAAGGTGACTTTAGTTAAAGTCATATGATCTGAATTTTGGAAAGGCAAAATTAATTAACTATAAAAATGGTCGCCCTTGCAAAGGCCTACATGAGTCTAAAACTTTATACCCTCCGAAGAGAAAAAAAAGTGTTTCTTTGATTTTGAATCGATGGTTTCACTTTTTTTTTTTTTTAATGACTTTTCTGATGCTGATGTAAAAACAAGCCCAGTTAAGTGCAACATGGAATCCCAAATGAGATCCTGGAGCAGAAAAAGAAAAATTAGATTAAAAACTAAAGCAATCTGAATAAAGCATTGACTGTAGGTAACAATAATGTATTTTAATAATGTATTAACATTGGTTTGTCAACACATGTAACGTGGTGAAGTAAGATATTAACACTGAGGAAGGTGAGCGATGAGTATACAAGGAACTCCCTGTGCTATCTTTGCAGCTTTTTGTAAATCCAAGATTATCCCAAAATAAGACTTGAACAAAACCCCCAAAGGTGTTTGTATAGTTAGTTGCATGTGTTTTTATGTGTTGCTAGGGAGAAAACGCAACCACATTCTTTACAGTTTAAATGGCAAAAATACTATTAGAGTAAGGTGCTGATTAAAAGGAAAAGTGACGTTTCAATTCATTCTTTGGTAATCCAAAGCAACAAAAGTGTGCACTCCACCCCCTGCCCAAGCTCGGTGGGGCTGACGATTCTATTATTTTCCCCACTCATCCCCAGCCCCCCACCCCCCACCATCCGGGTAATGCCTCCTGGAATTCTCTTTGGCACAAACATCTTGTTTTAGGGCCATGTTTAGACTGCGATTAGAAGAGGATTACTCGCACCACATAGGCACCCCCATGGGAAAGAGGCCACCCCTACACTTAACTTCCCTGTACCTACCACACCCCAGCAATCACTAACCGACTAGGCGAAGCAGAGAGAGGGGTGAGAAAACGGTGTTTCAGTTGCTCTTAGCAAAAAGTTTGATATCAACTAGCAGCTGTCACTAAGCTCCTCGTTCTCAAGTCAAAAGGACTCATTTACTAGGATTGATAATGTAAGCAGTGCTAAGGTTTGTATTCCAAGAAAATTCTCCTTTTAAAGCTGTAGTTAGGGGGGGAGTGACTAGGAACAAGCAGTTATTAGTTATTGACAAGGCCTCGAACAGACTAGTTTACAGAGGCCTGTTTTGTGCACATGTATTTGAGGAAATAGTTTCTCTCTTTTTAAAAAGGTTTTATTTATTTATTTTTAGAGAGAGGGGAAGGGAAGGAGAAAGAGAGGGAGAGAAACATCAGTGTGTGGATGCCTCTCGTGCAACCCCTACTGGGGGCCTGGCCCACAACCCCAGGCATGTGCCCTGACTGGGAATCGAACCAGAGACCCTTCGGTTTGCAGGCCGGTGCTCAGTCCACTGAGCTACACCAGCCAGGGCAGGAGATAATTTCTCATACAATGTTCTCTCACAAGTTTTCTTTGCCTCAATAGTCAATTAACCCTTCACATTTGTTCAGAGTTCACAATTTTTACCTTATATCATCCCGTTTGATTTGCATAACAACCCCATGAGACAATCAGGGCAGGCTTCTTCTTCCCTGTGCTCCACCTAGGCTCCCTGTTGCCTGAATAAAATTGGGGTTCTCTCAGTCAGAAGGAGAGGATTAGTATTAGGTGGACAACCACCAAGGTCTTCTGCAGCATCTAAGAATGTAGATTATTCCCTTAGTTCCTCACCTTACTTCTCAACTGCACCCCATCATCATCTTGGCCTCTCCTCAATAGATCTTCCTCCTTCATGCATTAATCAGGAAACCTTCCACCAACTGTTGGGAAAACTCTACTCCTTACCCCTAGGGAATGGTCTTACTCTAGTTCTAGTTGCTTCTCTTCCTCTTTCACAAAATTCGCTCCCCTCATCCCAGAACAGCAGGTAAACAGACATCCATATGACAAGTGGGAGGAGGCTGGACAGGCCAAGTGCAGGAAACTTTGGATGATCCAAACTCATCAGTGAATCAGGAAGAGACTCTGCACACATAGTCATCACAAGTGGGAGTTCACCTCCTCCTTTTCTCAATTGTCCCGTTAGCAAATGTTGAGTCAAGTACTGTCAAACACACACACAACACAACACAACACAACACACAGACAGGACTCGTAATGACAGACACTAATTCTCAGAGAAGCTGTACAGATTGAACAAGTTGTCACAAATGCTGATGTCTCCGATTACCAGGCACATGAGTGGTGGGGACCTTGGTGACCTGGAGGATGCAAAGCCCACTGAATAGGCTGACTACTACTCACCCTAGCTGATTGTTTCCACGTGGGACTAACAGGTCAGCTTGCCTGGGAGAAGCTGGAAATCTGGAATTTAATTGCAATTTCCCATTATAAAAGAAAAGGTGAGCCGCCCTAGCTAGTGTGGCTCAGTGGATTGGGTGCCGACCTGAGAACCAAATAGTCACCAGTTCGATTCCCACTCAGGGCACATGCCTGAGTTGGGGGCATGTGAGAGGCAACTGATCAAGGTACCTCTTACATATCAAGGTTTCTCTCCTTTCTCCCTCCTTTCCCCTCTTTCTAAAACAAGATAAATAAAATCTTTTTTTTTTTAAATTGTAAAAAGGGGAGCAAATGCCTCCTCTCTTACAATGAAGGCTCTACTTCATAATATGTGTACGTGGAACTGCCCAGTTCCTGTCCTTTGCCTCCCCAGCTTCTTTCTAAGGGTCCCCTTTGTGCCTGCCTGAGACCAGAAAGGGGTCTACGGCTGAGCAGTATGCTTCTGAATGGCTGCACCCTTAGCCTTTTGTTATCACTACGGACTCATGGACTTTCTGTCCTATTTAATTATATTATGATACATCACCACCATTATCCTTTTCAGCGTTCAATGATCTCAGACTTGAGATAACCCTAACCCTAACCCTAACCCACAGGAGCCCCTTCGAGCTGACTCCTGTGTCCCTTAGATCTGTCTCCAACTGTCCTTGAGCACTTCCTGCGTTCCAGACTGACCTGGTAATTTTTCTGGCCCACACCTGGAATTAGCCACTTCTCCAAGAAACTCAGGTCTGTTTATTTATTTAGTGGGGAATGGTATTTAGAAATCAAGATCTGCCTGCTAAGTGGGCTTGTTTGCATTATAATATTGCCTCTGAGAGAGAGAGGGGATATCATACGGATAATCTCCAATTTAATACAGCAGCACAGGGTTCTTCCTTCCCTCCCCAATTCCATATTTTTATGTCCTTTCACAGCACGTGAGAATTATTGTTACCCTAGACAATATATTTGCTTTAACCAACACTACTCACAGAAGGGTACTGGGACGTCTATGTCAATATCGCTGCCATCAGCACACCTACCAAGTGAATACATGATTATATTTCACTAAATTACACAAAGTTCTGTTACCTATTTGATACACAGGCAGGTCTATTTGCGCCTATTGCTATTCATTTGTAAGGTAGTTTTCGTCCTTGCTGAGTTTACCCTCTGAACTTCCTTCCACCATACTCCCTCCTCACTCTGTCCTCGCCTCTCTGCCTGCTGCTGAGGCCTGTATGCTTCTGAGAGTCCTTCTATCTTTCTTTGTTCTCTTCCCTGGTACCTTTTACCTATAGGAGCCATGTTCTGCTCCAGGCACTAGAACTACACTGTGGAATCAGCACACCTCCAGCTCAGTGGAGGAGACACAGAGCACTGCAGTAGAGTGAACAGGAGGCCCCAGACTCCTGGGAAGCACAGGGGGTGGGGACTTCCCACCCCAATGGGCCCCTGTGTGGGGGTGGCACTCTGTAGCTGGCTCTCCCACTATGCAAAGAGACCCTTGTTTGAGCTTTCCCTGCCATGAAGCAGGTTAATAACACTCATGCCCCAGGCTGTGCTGAGCCGGCACCTGGCCCGGGGAGAATGCAGCATGTGTTGAGCATCATGACTACAGTTGTGTACAGATGCCCTCCACAGAACCACACACAAGGAAAGCAAGAACTCAGCCTGGGTGTTGTAGGGGTTCCTACATTCTCAGAGCTGGTCCACTTCCACGTCTGCAATGACCGTCTGTCCAATTTTGCCTGTGTAGCAACCATGCCCCCCTCCTGGTAACAGCACTTTTACGTGCCTTCACTGTGAGCTTTTTTCCCTCTCTTGGTGCGCGTGGTCTGGTCTGGCTGCTGCCTTTCCTGCCCCCAGCTCAGTGAATGGACAACACAATTCAGGCCCGTGAATCTGAATGAGCACCCACTCCATAATCTGCGGCGCTCAGAGCAAAATGAAAACACAGGGTCCCCTCTTCAAAATTCGTTAAGACTTCCAAGATAGCAGCAGCAGAGCATTGCAACAGGTTGCAGTGGACCCAGGAGTTCCTAGGACATCCACCAGATGGCCGTGGGGGAAGGGCTGCAACCAGACACCTGCCAAGCTCCTTCATGTTCCCAATGCCAGAGGCTCACATCAGCACACAGAGGAAAAACAAGCCAAGGGAGCCATCGCAGGGGTCAGGCAGGAGTTAGAGATCTCACCGGCACGTTGCCTTTGCTGCACGCCTGACCATCTGAGCCCAGAGATGGGAATGTTTCCCTAAAGGTCACACAGCCAGTTCAGGGCGGTGTTGAAACTGGAGCCCAGGTCCCCTAGCAGCACTCCCAACCTCTTGAGGCAGGGGTCCAAAATAAATTCCAGCCTGGCAAGATCTTGGCAACTTTTAAAAAAAAGACATGGGAATGAGAGCAGCCAGCAATCGCTGAGAGCTTATAATGCGCCACACATGGTTCTCTGAACTTTACACATTTGACCTCAATCGTTGCAAAAATTCTAAGAAGTAGGTATTGTTATCATCATCTCCATTTCATAGATGGAGAAACAGTGGTACTGAAGTATGAAGTGACTTGTCCAAAGTCACAGATCTAGCAAGTAACAGAACTGCATTTAAACCCAGGCAGGCCAGCTGGAGAATGCGGGGTCTTAGCCCGCTCTCCACTGCAATAGAGTTTCAGGTTCAGAACCTTGGGAGTAGCCGGAAGAGCAGGAGAAGCGGCTTCCATTGGCTAGCGCTTGTGCCCCCAGGTGCTGTGCTCTGGTTTACCATCACTGTATCTCAGCAGGCGGTGCCTCCCTCAGGCAGGACCTGCCTGGCTGCTCCCAAAGGCTTGTCACAGAAACCTTGACTCAGGCCGATGCCCTGTATTACCTCATTTGACTGCGCACCCCAAGGGGGGATGAGTTCTTACAAGGATGAGTCAGCGGCCCCACAACCTACGGCAAGCCTGGCTCTACCTCTGCTCTGCTCTTCTCAAGGGTGCTTTATCCTAAGGCTGAGCTCAAGATGACAGCACCAGGCCCAGGTCACCTCCAGACATGACAACAGTCAGAGGAAGAGGAATGGGACCTGCTCTGAGGATCTCTCAAGAGACAGGAAACTTCCCCGAAGTCCTCCGCTCTGCCAAGACTCCTGCAAGCAGCATGATATGTTTATCCAAGCCCCAATCCCTACGACACAGACTGGGTTTAACTTTAGACCATAGACTCCACCCTGGAGGGTGAAGTAGGGGAAGGGTCCGCCTCCCCGAGTCACATCAACCAGTGGGGTAGGGGCAGGTAGGTGCATAATATCAGGGTTTACTTAGGAAGAAATGGATGACAGATGCCGAGAGGCAGAGCATCTAGTCACGTTCGTTTTTCAGGTGAGCAAGGTAAGGCTCGGAGTAACAGCTTGCAAATCACGGAGCTGGGATTTGAACTCATTCTGTAGGGCTCCAGAGCCTGTGCACCTAGCTGCTCCCTTACTCACCTGGGAAAGGAAGCCAGGATGCTGGGATCTGGTTCTGGTTCTGGCAGCACCGTTAGCTCAGGTTGTGTTCTGAGACCATTCCCCCACCCCCAGCCTCAGTTTCCTATTCTAAGTATAATAGTACCTTCTGGGCCTCACCTGCAGAGCCCAGGGGGCCCAGCAACGAGGTTACGCATGTGAGTACTTGGATGTGGGCAGCGACAATTGGAGGGTGTTGTGGTGTAGGAGTAAGACTCCAAACTTTGGAATCTTTCAGGCCCTGGGTTCAAATCCTTATTCTGTGTCTGGTTAGTGAGACTTTGCACAAGTCTCTGAACCAGTCATTCCATAGAGGGAGGGAGTGGGGAGGATACCAATGTCACATATTGTTAAATGGATCACAAGAATCGTGAAGGCAAATTACTTGTCTTAGATGCCTGAATCATAATGATTCCTTTTTCTATTGCCTTTATAGGAATTCACCTTCACCCTCCCAGCATGAAGCAGAAGGAAAATACCACGCTCCATTTTCTGTGGCTCATGCGCCATACTTTAAAAAAAAAACCCAAAACTAAAAGAAAACCCCATTAAATTAGAAGAGAGGGGCCAGGAAGAGAGACAGAATTTTGCCAAGAAAGTCCAGCCCAGCCCCTGGAGGATTGGCATTGTGGCATTACTTGGGCTTTGCTACCCTCTCGTGGCCACTCTGAGGTATAATGGGCTGCCTGTAATTGCAGCCTGATGGCAGGACTTGGGAGACGTCTGTGCCCCCACTAGAATGTGTACATTCTAGTTCTCCAGTGCTAAGGGGAGAGGCTACAGTTTGTGCTTCCTGGGCCAGTGGGATCAGTCGCATTAAAGAGCCACTGAGCTAGTTCAATGTTTTCATTGACAATGGGGAACCTATGGCCCTGAGAGCAGGTGGGACTTCTCTGAGGGAGGCAGTCAGGGTAGGAGCCAGTAGCTCAGGTCTCCAGACCCCGAGGCTCCTTCCACTATGCCCTGCCCAGGGCAATCCCACCCCGTGATCCCAAAGCTCCACCTGGATCCATCTGCCAACCAGTAGGGCAGGTCCCTCTGCTGCTCCTGTGTCAGGTGGCCCTCCAGCCTTTGCCTACAGTCTGCATGCACCTCTCTGCTGTATCTTCCCCTTCTGGACCCAATTCCATCCTCTGAGGCTCCCCAGCTCCAGCCTCTGATGCTGTGCAGACATTGTGTGGCCAGGGAAGTCGGAGCTGGGAGGATGAGGAAGAGGGAGGAAGTGCCTCACCATCTCGGCACTCTGGGCGCAGCCCTGAATCCTGCAAGACAGGGGTGCTCAGCCTGGGGTGGCGTGTGCTTTTTAAAAACCTCATTGGAAAGTATAACGCTCGCAGAAACAAGGGCACGAAACAAAGATATACAGCTCCACATTCAATTACAAAGCAAATACTTATGCAATTGCTGACCTAGCAACCCGAAGCCTTCCACCCTCTCGGACCACGGCCCCTGCCCTTCCTCTCCTGCTTTATGTTTCTGTGACCCATGCAGACACTCACCCCGAAGTGGTGGTGTGAACTTTATGCACATGGCACCATGCATTCGATACCCTCCCTGTCTGGCTGCTTTCACTCAGCATGCACTCAACGTCCGCCCACAGACAGTCTCACTGCTGTCTGATGCTGACTGACCACAGTTTTATTTGTCATTCTACTGGCCATGCAAGTGTGGACCATTTCCAGGTTTTGTTATAATGAACATTATAATTGCAATAAACACTTGTGTACCTATTCCTTATTATGCATTTCTGTCGAGTGTATAACTCTCTTAGTTGGGTAGGGCTGCCATAACAAAATACAATAAACTGGGTGGGGTACAACAACAAGAATTCATTCTCTCACAGTTCTGGAGGCTGGAAGTCTGAGGTGTCAGCCGGGCCATCCTCCCTGTGGGGCTCTGGGTAGAATCCTTTCTTGCTTCTTCCTGGCTTCCAAGCTGGCACTCAATCCACTGCCCTGGCTGGTGGGTGTGGCTCAGTGGATTGAGTGCCAGCCTGCGAACCAAAGGGTTACTGGTTCGACTCCCAGTCAGGGCACATGCCTGGGTTACGGGCCAGGTCCCCAGTTGGGGTGTGTGAGAGGCAACCGCACATTTATGCTTCTCTCCTCCTCTTTCTCCCTCCCTTCCCCTCTCTCTAAAAATAAATAAGTAAAATCTTTAAAAAATAATAAATAAATAAGGTCACATTTGGAAGTAGCAGGGGTAGGACTCCAACATATTTTTTAGGGGGCACAATTGGATCCATAATAATAACTTTAAGAGTGGCATTGCTGAGTTGTCTTAGCAGATCCTGAGAACGGGCCTGCGTGTAGGCAGCAGCTTTGTGCAGCGGGGCCGGGAACAGGTGAGGCAAGTGAGGCGTCTCAGGTACACAATTCGAGTCACCCAGGGCCCACCTTGATCCGGGGGGTATGCTTCATCCTCATGACCGCTCACGGTGAGAGAGTAGACAGAATGTGACCAGGGAGGGAGAAAGCCAGTGGAGGGTTTTGTCACCAGCTGCTCCTGTGGGCAACTGGGGCTCAGTCCCCCTGGGGAATCTCTAAGGGCCCTATAGCATGTGCCTCCCACTTGTCCCACAGCAGGACGGGAAGGCAGGGCACTGGCCACTCGCTCCTGCACCTTGTTGGTTGCCGGCTGTCCCCAGGGCACTAAGTCCCCTGTGCCCGTGGGCTGACCCAGCTGCTGTCGCCCTGGAGGGAGGACTCGGGTGGAGAAGCAGAGAGACAGAGGTGCTTGCGGGGGAGGCTGCGGGCCCCAGCTGTGCACTGCAGGCTCAGGTCACGTCAGAGCTCCGGACCAAGGCATGAATGGTGTCAGCTGCAGCCCCTGCCTAGCAATGGGTTTGGCTCATGGAGCCCCCTGTTACTGATGCTCCAGGACGGGTGGTAGCTGGTCGCGATGTCAGCAAAAAAGACTTAGCACAGGAGGGTTAGTGGAACAAGCTCGTCTCCACACTGTAGCTGGTCGTAGGGCCCTAACTGCTCTTCAGTATCTCCCTTCTCCATCCCCCAGTCTGTGACCCCCTCCCCAGCAGCCAGCACATCACGGGCCTGGAGGACCCAGACCTTCATTCCTGATGGGTCTCAGCAACTGTTTACCTTGGCCTGGCTGGGCTGCCGTGGCTGCAGATACTCATTCACCATTGTTACCAGGCACAGGAATAGCAAGAGGTGTCTCCCAGAGTTCTCCACATTCCAGGCACCCTTCTCCCTGCTCGCACGTTGCAGTCTCACTCCTTCTCCTCATCAGGGTGGATCACCTGGCGGGAGCAGTCCCAGGTGACTGGTAGCAGGGGTAGTCTTCAATTCAGTGGTAGGGAAGTAGAAGGGACCCTCTTCCCACCTCTCCCCACCTTCCCTCAACACACCAGGAGCAAGCACCTCCCGTTTTAGAGCATAAAGTTGTGGGGATGGGAAGCAAAAGCATCCTCAGGTGGGGTGCTGGGGGGGGGACCACTCCTGCTTCCGCTTCTCAGTTCCCACTGTTGAACCCGAACTGCCAGGCACTCAGACACCAACAATGGCTCGTGGGGGAACGCACGTTTCCTGGAGAGCGCAGCCCCTCACAGAGTGTCTGACCCAGGCTGGTGTCTTCACAGCCTTTGAGAAGGAAGCTCAACCTCCAGCTTTGTAGTAGGAACCAGTGGGTTCTGTCATCATGTGTCCTTTGTTGAGTTCCCTTCTCCATCAGACAGGTTCTTTGGTCAGAGACGTTATCCATAAGTCCACGTAGGAAAGTCAGCAAGCATGTGTGAGGCTTCTTTGGAAGCATTAACTGGATTTTATTTTTCCTGAACTACTCGACAGCAAGGACGCCTCGTCTTAGTGACCTTCATAGCAAGTCTTGCTGTCTGGTAGAGACATCTCTCTTCTTCTTTTTTAAATTTTTATTTATTTATTTATTTTTAAAAATTTTATTTATTTATTTTTAGAGAAAGGGGAAGGAGAAAGAGTGGGAGAGAAACATCAATGTGTGGCTGCCTCCTGCGTGCCCCACAATGGGGACCTGGCCTGCAACCCAGGCATGTGCCCTGACTGGGAAGAGAACCTGCAACCCTTTGGTTTGCAGGCCGCACTCAAACCACTGAGCTATGTCAGCCAGGGCTTAAATTTTTATTTTTTTTTTTAAAAATTATTGATTTTAGCAAGGGAGAACGAGAGAGAGACATCAATTTGATGTTCCACTTGTTTACGCACTCATTGGCTGATTCTTGTATGTGAGCTGACTGGAGATTGAACCTGTGGCTGTGGCGTATCGGGATGATGCTCTAGCCAACTCACCTACCGGGCCAGGGCCAAAATCTCTCTTCTTGTTCTTCTTCATTGGCTACGCTTTACCTTTTCCATTTCATTAGACATGTTAAAATCACCTTGTCGATTCCATGAAAACTATGCTGGACTTTTGCATGTGATGGCATCAAATCTATACTATAGTTCATTTGGGAGGAACTGACATCTTTATAACATGGAGTCTTCTGACCCATAAACATATCCATTTCTTTGGGTCTTCTTTAATTTCTCCCAACAGTGTTTTATGGAGTTCTGTGTAGAGATCTTGCCCATCTTACATTGCATTTATTCCTAAGTATGTGATATTTTTGATGCTCTTAAGTTAGTATTTTTAATTTTGTAAACTCTTGGTTGCATATAGATGTTCAGCTGTTTTTCGGGGGCTGATTATACCCAGCAAATTCATTCAACTTTTATTTTTAATAATCTGCGAATTCTTTTGGATTACCTAAGTACATATCATCTGCAAGAAAAGTCAGTGTAATAGCTTCCTTTCCAATCCCTGCAACTGAATCCTCAAGCTTCTTTGCACCAACGAGGGTCTCTACTGTGAGTTCAAATGATGAGAGCAGGCACCTTTGTCTCCTAATGTGAAGGAAAAAATATTCCACATTTTACCATTCAATGCGTTTCATACACCACAGTTCTTGCTTTTAAATGTGCCTTGTAAACGTGTACGATGTGTCAATTGCAGCCTTGTGAGGAACCCTGACCTTGAGGGCCCAGCTACACCACGTCTGGATTCCTGACCCACAGTCTGAGAACACGTTGCTTGCAGCTGCTAAGTGTCCGAGGTCATTAGTTACGCAGCTAATGAGGAAGGGACGTGTGATCCTCCCCTCCGTGTCCTACCTAAGGTGATGGTAGTAGCGTCATCTGGCAGAAAGGGCATGAGCTTTAGAATCAGGAAAACCGAGAAGCCCATTCCTACCATTGGTCATCTTGTTTCCCCTGCAAAATGGAGATAGTATCTACCTCTTAGAGGTGCTGTGATTACGTGTGATGGGGTGAAATTCTCAGCTCAGTGTCTGGCACACAGCAAATATTTAAATGCACAGTTCCTTTTCTTCCTTTTTCTAATTTCTTCCTTTTTTTAAAAAAAGTCCACTAGCCTCTAGCCTGTCATGCCCTTTACATATGCTGACCATATTTCCTAGTCATTGTTACAGAATATTGTGTAGCTATGGGGTAGAACATGATACTGAAAATCTTGGAAATTTTGGACCCCTCATCGCTAAACCATTGTGCGAGCTCCCCTTCATTTTTTTTGACAGGCATTAAAAACTGCCTGGGCTGAACATCTGGATTCTCTGTCCCCCCTGCTTGGGCCATTGCCGTGCATTACGACGAGTTAGATATTTCCCGTCATTAGCGGTGGAGCCAGCTGTGTGGGATCCATTTCACAGGGAACCTTCAGGCCTCACTTCAGACCAAGCCCTTAAAATTTCTGTTGCTGCTGTCAGAAGTGAATGCTGAAAGATGATGTCATCTCCCATGGCCTACGCCATCTCTGCAATAAATGTCAGCTGCAACGTGGACGGGGCCCCTAAGATTAGAGGCAGCCCAGGGGGGTGGGATTTGGGGTTGGAAGATCAGGCCGAAAGTCTAACCCTCACCTCTTTGCTGAGTCAGTCTTCTTCTCAGAACCTGGTTGTTTCATCTGTAAAACGTGAGTCAGAGTATTTACATCCTCAGGGTCATTTTGTAGATCATATTGGGGGATTTGGGAAGCATCTGGCAATTAGCAGGTACTTAATACATTTTAAAAAAGGCTTTCTTGTGCCAAGGGGGCAAACATACTGCTTGCTCCTCAGCATGTGGTCCAGGCTCAGAGCATGGGCCGCAGTTAGACACACCAAGGAGCCTGACTCTGGAGCCCACCCTGGACCCACTCAGCCAGATTTGCATTTCCACAAGATCCCCATGAGCAGCAGGACCTTGGATGAGAAACCGAGAGGGTGTAGGATGGTGATGGCTTTGTGGCTGAGGTGGGTTTGTAGATGTTTTGGGCTCTGCCCCTTTGTTGCATCCAAATAAGAACGACACCGACCAGGACTTGCTCTAGTACAGAAAAGCCAAACCACGAATCTGAATAAATAAGCATCAATTTTATTGAATCGTGAATAATTTAAGACTGGTACAATCATCAGCTTTATTCTCTATGACGTGGGGCATGATCTCCAGCAGATCATTGGCAAATCCAAAAACCTCATGACAAATGAAAATTAAATAGGGAGGGCAAGGAGGAAGGGGAGGGAGGATGGAAACATACCGTACACAAAATACTCGATTCCTAGTTTTCTCTTTAAAAATGGCTAGAAAAAATTCAGCAAAATGCAGCACTTTAATCCATTATTTACAATTTCTATGTTACAATGAAAAAATGTACATCTTATAGAACATATTTCATAAACTGCTCCACTGGCAAACAACTAGCTCAAAACAGCAAACTTTCCATTTAATATCCACAAAGTTGGATTATTTTTTCCTTTTGAAGTAGATTGGCCATGATCAAATTTGAATACACAGAATTCTGAAGTTTAGAGCATCCACAATTAAATAAAAAATGTTCCCAAGATACAACAAAGGTATAGGCAAATCTCATTCCTTGCCCCATCCCTACCCCACCCCCAACCTTAAATTAAAAGGTATTCCCATCTCATTTATGGCCTGTATAATTCTTGGCAGTTTGGGAAGAAAATTTTGGCTTCCATTGGTAACTCAACATAAATGTTGCATAGAATTTCATACATTTCAAAATTAGCCTAACTGTAGAAAAAGGCAAAATGGAAGCATTTCGGACAGAGCCCTAAATGAGTACAAAGTCACTTTCTCAAAGGTGAGTGACACTGATAAAGTAAAATATGACCAAGAGAAGAAATGTGCATATCAGACAACCCTGCTTCCCGAAACGTTAGGAGGGTCACTGAGTTGTGAATCATATAAGGGTTACACTACTTGGAATCACTGTTCGCTAGTCGGGCAGCACCAGGGACAGAGGTCTCAGTTCTGAGCCTGGACCCAGTGGGAGGGAAGTCTGTGGGAGAGGGAAGAGAAAGAGAGGGCGTTGTTTAAAAAAGAAAAAAAAAGAAAAGAGTTTCAAACAACACTGACAGGTGTCTACTCACAAGGTGACTGGGAAAACTGCCCAGAAGGAGAAGTCAATTTCGTCTCCTCCCAAATTCACAGTATGAGTGTAAGGTCATCGCAAGGAGTTAGACTGAGGAGGACCACTCTGCAGGTCTACCAGAAGGCTCAGGGTTCGGCCCGTGGCCACAGGCTAAACACATGGTTCGAAAGATGCATGAAAAACAAAACAGGACAGGACACACTCACACCCCCTGACGACTAACGAAGGGTTAGCAGAACGGAGTCTGAGTCTATTGAGATAAAACAGGGATGGTGTCGAGAGGTTTTCCATTTACCAGTTAGTGGGACACATTCCCTTTTTCCTTTGGAGGAGGAAGAAAATGGCATCATCCAATGTCATGTGAGCAGTTGCAGGTCCAGCTCTTGTGGTAACCAGAAAACACAGCGATAACCCTTCAGGAACAGAAATGTGAAGATGGAATAAAACCCCTGATCTTTAACAGAGACTCCCCCACTGGGGTCACACAAGATGCTCCTTATTGAACAGAAACAAACAACTGAAAGGCTTACCACACCGTAAAGTAAAGTAAAGACCAGCGTGTTAAAGACACAGAGCTGCATGGCTGTGTCAGCAATGCCACGGGGACTAGACTTGTAGGAGCTTTGCCTGGGAGTTAGCTGGAGACTGCCAAGAACCTAAAAAAAGAGGATTTGTTTTCCTTTTTCCCACAGTCACGCACCCACACAAACGAGTCCTTCGGATGAGACAGAAGTCACAGCAACTTGAGTTCTCCTGATGAGTAGATGACTTTTTAGCCCTGTGTGCTCTGACGGGGAAAATAAAACAAAACAAAACAAAACAAAAAAAAACAACAGACCCCAGACAGGCGTGACACTCATACATGAACACGGTTCATACAAAACCAGTAAGGCATCGCTTTGGGAAGGTCAGCACCGAAGAGGTCAGGCAAAAGGCTCGCCCGGACGGAGGCCCGGGCTGGGGCTTCCGGGAGGGCGCGGCCGCCGCCCCCTTGTTGGGTTGCATCACGTTGGTTCGGAGAAAAGTGCAAGTCTTTCGCGAGGTGACCTCCCCACCCCACCTGAGGTTGGGGCTGGCACGCTTGGGGTGTCGACGTGCGTTCCAAAGCCTTGAGGACGAGAAAGAAAGGCAAGATCCCGGCTCACCCACGTGCGGAGGACGCGGGCCCTGGCCCACTTTACAGGATGCAGCCGCCCCTGCCCCAGCCGCAGGAGGCAAGTGTGTCGATCTGCGAGGACGGACAACTGAAAACCCCAACTCGGCAGGACCAAACCGGAACTCGACTCCTGCGGCTCTCCCTTTCACCAAAGGACTCATTCTGACCAAGCGGGGAAGGGGGGAAATCTTCAAAACCAAAGAGTCAGAAAGGGAGAAACTCCGCCTCATTCTCAAAGGGGTCATCCGTTCCCCAAAGCAGGCCGACTCGCTGCGCACAGTGTCTGCAGGGGAAAGCCTGATGCGCTTTGCTCTGGGAAGGAGACAGACATGGGGCGTCTGCAGGGGAGCACGTCCGCCGGGCGCGTCCTCACTTCTGCAGTCGGCTTGGGGGCTTGGTGGAGGCTGCCGGCTGCCGGGGCTGAACGGTGTGGCCGGGCTGAAACAGGCCAGATACCTCTCGGGCAAGGAGAGCACCATTTAGAGAACAAAACAATAGAACAGAAAGCACGAGTTGTTGTGGTTTTTCCCCGCCTAAGGTTTCCCTGTGTCATAGCTCTGTCATTCGTTGTGTGACCAAAGCAAATGCCTAGTTAGCACCAGTTCTCCGTGGCGGGCCGGCATGGGCGCGGAGGTGCCGGCGGTCGGACCCCGTCTGCAGGGCCTGCGCGGAGGGGAAGCCATGCGGCCTCCGTTTCCAACGTTGCTCCAGTCTCTCTGTCGCTGGGCAGCTGGTAGCAGGATGTTGTTTGGTTTCAGAGCTTCGGATGGGGTTTTCACTTTTAACCCTTTTCGTTTCAATGGTGATGATCTTTTCCCGAGAAGTATCTTCAGTGTCTCAGGGAGGTCACAGCAACAAGGCAAAAACAATACTTAAAATAAAACCAAAGATAGTGCAGTTCTCGCTGTGGAAGGAAGCAGCCCCAAGGCGGCTGGCCTGGGAGGCCTGCACCCAGGTCAAGGCTGGGGGACGAGGGGTCTTGGTGTTCCTGCAGCGCTCACGCTGCGGCCGGGGCTGGCTCAGGAGGGCATCTTTAGGGCGATGTAGGTGTAGTGGGGCGAGGGAAGGGGAGGGGGAGGGGGAAGAGGAGGGCAGGCTCTACAGCCAGGCCCCTGTCACAGAGTGGACTCCAGGGACGAGTCCAGGATGTCGTCGTGATGGCTGTTGCTGTTGGAGTCACTGTCGTAGCTCTGGGGGCTGGAGTAGTTGGCCGCCTCCTGAAGCCTCATCAGCATGTTCATCTGAAAAGAACGGAGAGTGTGAGCAGCTTCCTGTCCAGCCCGCCACCCACCCCTGGCTTCTGGCAAGCTCACGCCTCCTCTTCCAGACTCACCTTGGGACTGCAGCCCACAGCGGGGACAGTAGACAAGAGCATGGGCTCTGAGCCAGGCTTCCACAGTTCAAATCCCGCTGCACCATTTACTAGCTAGCTGCATGACCTTGGAGAAGTTCCTGAACCTCTTTGTGTCTCAATGTCTTCACTGGTCAAACAAATGTGAGTAACAAGTGTACCTGCCCTATAACTTTATGGCGCAGATTGAGTTAATATATGCAGAGCACTGAAAACAACGCAGAAAGTCCCCGATGAATATGACACTTATTTTTACTTGGGAGGGGCACACCTTATCTGAGCCTCGGTAAAGGCACAGATGAACCTCCCTGCTTCTTGAATGTGTTCATCAGCACCCTGACTTCCAGAGCCCAGGGCTTGCCCTTCGATAAGCACAAGCTCATCTGTACACCAGCTGCTGCCCAGGCCTTCATGGGGCGGGGGGGGCGGGCAGGCAGAGACAGCGCCAGGAGCAAGCAGAGCCACGGAAATCAGAGGCCTGGAGCCCGACTCAGGAGTCTTTGGACAAATCACCTCATGTATCTGACCCACCAGTTCCTCGTCTCTAGACTGGAGAGAACAGCAGCCCCTATGCCCTAGGGCTGAAGGAGGGGACGAAATGACATCACGTGTATCGGGCCCTGAGAATGAGGCCTGGCACAATGTAAGTGTTCAATAAATGTGATCTGCTGCTGTCACCACCACCATCATCATCATCATCATCATGTTAAAGAGTTTAAAGAGTGCTCTTAAATCTTCCGACATTCTCTATTGTTATTTGTTTGGGAGTGGAGATGGGGAACTAAAAACTACTTTTATTTATAACTATACATTATGTGTATATGTATTTTATATTTTACCTAGCAAGTAAATGAGGAAGATAGGGTCTCTCTGAGCTAAGGCCCAGACTTGATGCTGCTGGGCAGGAAATCCAGCTGCCCCCTGCCAGCTGCCCCTGGGGATGCCTAGCAGTCCCCCTGGGTGAGCTTGGTGTCCATAACGGGGGGGAAGGGTGGGGCAGAAATGCAGAGACCAACCCTCTGCAGCCAAGGTGACGTCTTCACTCATCAGCATTCCTGGTACACCCACAGTGGGTGGTCTGGAACACACACAGGTGAGTCCTGCCCTCTCGGAGGTCTCAGTCCCATTCGCGGAGAGGCTAGTGAATATGAGAGCTATTGTAACACAAGACCGATGGCCCTGGGCAGAGAGGACAGACTTGGGAGGAACACCAAACACCCAACATGGTAAGTAGGGGTGGCTGATGAATGTGTTCACTTCTGGAGGCTTGGGGTTGGAAGGAGCCTTCTGTGTAACTGTTCTCAGAATCCACGTTTACCTACACGCCTTCTGTATTCCATCAGTGACACAAATACTCCTGGTCCAGAAAAGAGCATCTGGGAACGCGCCAGCCACCCCCCCATCCTATTTTCATATAGGACCTTGTGAGCTTGCATCCACAAAAATTAGCGCCGTGACTCTGGAGTTCAGTAGTGGTTAACGTTAGAAACGTCTCTTTAAAGTTTGGTAAATACTGCAAATTAGATTGTGTATCGTAACACAAATAAGTCCATTTAAAATACTGTTCCTGTTAAAAAAAAGTCTCAACAGAACGACAGCTCTGTCCTGCCAGTTACAAGGACGGCAGACAACCAAAGCACCTACTGCTGTTTTTAAATCTGGCAAAGCGATCAGTCAGTAGGGAGAGGACAGTGGCAGGGCATCTTTTGATCCTGCTGCATCTCTCACGAACATTTTCTTTCACTAGGTGATGCGAGTGCCGGCCTCTGATGTGCTTTTCCGTTCGCCTTCGTTGCCAACGGAGCTCAGGGCTCCACATAAGGCACGATAATAGTATTTAACCATGGCAGGCTCTGCTGTATTTGCTGCCACCGCATTTTATGGGCTTTTGTTTGGTTAGATCTAATTTTGCAGCATGACTGTGCATACGCTTTATATTGGCAGAGAGAGTGAAATGGGTCTTCAAATAAATAACACCCTTTCGTGATGACACCAATGACATGCCGCAGGACCTTAATTCTCATTTGTATCAATTAGCCTCTGGTAATGGATATACGTGGTTTTATTACATGCGGTTTCACATAGAGTCACAGGACCTGTTGATGATGTTCAGTGAGGACTTTCTGTATGGGAACTGCAGTGTCACCATCCCTGGCCCAGGTTCTTCTTAAAGGGTTTTTATGGCTTTAGCAATGGTGACGTAAGTAAGCGGCTCAGACAGTGGCCGAACTGGTCTCACTGGCCACGGGACCCGCACGGAGGCCATCCTGCCTGCAAAGCCCTCCCTGTCCGTGCTGCTGATCATCTGGCCGGGCTCTGCTCCTTGGTGAGCTCAGCCTCTGCTCCGCTGCGAGTGTTCATGGGAGCAGGACTCCATGACAAAGGTGGCCTTGAGGTCAGAGGGCAGGGAGTGGCGTAGGGACGACACTTAGAGGGAAAAATCAAGCTTGTATCTCTGACCTTCTACCACAAACAACTTCAGAGCGCTTAAAGATTTCAGTGAAAAACTAAAACCATGAAAGATAATATTGACAAAAGCATCCCTCATCTTGGAATGAGCCCAGCCTCCCAAAGCAAGGCCGGGGCTCAGTCACCTGTGTTCCCAGCAGGCCTTGCTTCATGCCCAATATACAGTAAGCGCTCAGTGAGGGCTGAGCTGCTCCAGGTGCTGAACACTCACCAGCGGGTCTCCTTCAGCATCACTGGGGGGCATCTGCTTGCTCGTTGAGCCCTCCCGAGGCATGGAGTAGCCGTCAAAGCCGACATCCTCAGGCCGCAGCTGCAGCAGGGGAGGCCACTCATGCTGCTGCGGGCTGGCTGCCCAGGGATAGGTGTCCATCACCCACTTGGCAGGGTCCTCCCAGGGCGCCCGCCTTCCATAGAGCTGAAAGGAGGCAAAGAAGGCAGAGTTAGGAAGGGGGCCAAGACCACTTCTGCAGCCCTGATTTTGCAGCTCTGTGAAAAACTCCCCCAACCGAGCACTGTGCTCCCCTGACACTGTAATTCCACTTCCAGAATGCCACCCTAAGGAAGTCATCCAAGGTACGTGTCTCGCTGGGCATGCTAAGACTGAAGGCAGCATGACTCAGGGGTCAGGAACGCCAGCTTTGGAGTCAAGCTGACCTGGGCTCACACCTGGGCTCTGCCACTGACTCATGATATTACCCTAAACTCGGAGCCTTGCCGATCCAACATGAAGAGTGGTCTCTGGGGGAAAACCCACCACCTGGTTTGAAGCGTTTGCCAACTCCCCTGGGATAAGCAGCCCCACGACGGCTGGCTTCAAACTGCCGACTCATCGTCCCTGCACCTCGGAGCTGGAGGGAGCTGCTGGCTACAAGCTCAGGAGGCAGCCCCAGCCTCCGGCTGCGTGCACCCACCCGAAGAGCTCCTTCCCCACGATCAGGTGCCAGCTACCGACGCCACAGGCAGAGGTCACAGAGGGCCACGTTTTGATAAAACCCCATTTCCTGAAGAGAGTCTGACTCTCCGAGTCCCTCTGTGAAGGCACTGGTCACTCTCAAAACGGCCAACTGTTAGCAGAGATCAATGTGGCTGGTGCTTCTGTCCCCCCAGTGCTCCCAAAATTGTCCACAGGAACTAGAAACAGAAAACTGTAATATCACTTCATTTTTTAAGACCGCCACCAGGCCTCCATGCTCCTTCACTTACGCCTTAGTTATAAAAGGATGTTAGTGACTCTTACTGGCAGTTTCAAAAAGAACAAGGACCCAGGCTGCCCACTTCCCGAGGCGAGCCTCTGGACGCAACGGAGCCAGGTGTGGTCCATGTCTTTCCTCTCCACCACTCCCGCCACCGTCTTGGTTGACCATGATGTGGCTCCAGGGTGAAGACGTACTGCCCGAGTTTGCCAAACGTGGGGACGGGCTCAGGGAGGAGAGGAGGCAGAATGGGACTTCAAGTCCGTCTAACTCCATGCGCCACTGGCGTCTGAGCAGGTGTGGGAGGACGTGCCCACCGTCCGGACAGGATGCTCCCACCCTGGGCAGTGCTGTCAGAGGCGCTGGAGGGCACCCCTTCTGCCGGGGACCGGGGGGTACGAAGACCAAAGACTCCTGAACCACAGCGGCTGCAGTGGGGGCTCTAGAGTAGGGAGGGCCACACCTGGACCTCCGCCTGTCTGTCTGTCTGTCTGCTCCCTCTGTCCTCTCAGGACTCCTACAGTTGACGGGAGAGAGGCCAAGGTGCTGACAATAGAACAGAGCTGAGCTCTCACTGACAAAAGCACGTCTTTCCAAGTCACAGGCGGCCTCAGCTGGAAGGAACTGGGGTCACTCCCTTGAAAGTCTCCCCCATTACTTACCAGATGAGGAAATTGGGGCCTAACGAGAAGAGCCAGTTGGGAAAGGCCACGAAGCCGACCTGAATTCAGACCTAGGATCCCAGCTTCCTCCTCTGGGCCTTTCCCCTCTGTACCTCTCCTGAGACTCCAGACAAGCACACGTCAGCCTGGGCTGGGCTGTCCCCTGCAGCCGCCTCATGACGGCCTACGCCACCTCTGACCTGTGTGCGTGAGTTCTGTCAGAGAAGCTGCCCCCTCCCCACGCCCGCAGATGGGCCCAGGCATCTCCTTCAGTGGTGGCTGTCTCTTTCTCCACTCAAGACAGACACAGCCTCCTATGACCTCACTGCTTTCTCAGACACGAGCACTGCGCCCCCCCACCCCTGGCCCTGCCGTCTAGCACTCTGGCCCGTGTGCTGCTAAATCTTCCTTACCCCGGGCCAGTGCTGAGTCTAGACCGAATTACATGAAGGCAGTGTGTGCGTGTGCACACGTGTGTGCGTCAGGGAGAGAGGCAGCACAGACATTTGGGGATATTTACAACTGAAGAAAGCTGTTCCACTGTTCCAGATTAGGAACACTCCTGCAGTTTTTAGCAGTGTCTCCCTCCAAGGGCCTTCCCCATGGAACTGGGCTGCTCTTCCCGGAGCAGACTTCACACAGGGGAGGCTGTACCAAGGCCTCATTCCTGACAGCTACTGCTTCTGTCTCCATCCTCCAGCCTGGAGGGGACGCTCAGGGTTGCAGGCTAAGAGAGGCTGGAACCCGGAGGTCACCAAGTCCTTAGAGAGAATCTGGCCCAGTGGTTTTCAAATATTTGATAGAGCGCCCTACACACCGCCCCTCCCCTCCCCCAGGGGGACGGAGGTCCTTCAAATTATTCTGTAGACTAGACACTTTGGCAAGTGTTTGCAGTGACAGCTCCAAAGGGGAACAGGGCCGGGGACTGACTCATCAGACAAATGTGCAACAGGCAAATGCCAACACCATCTGCAAGGGCAGGAAATATTTTTACAAGCCTCCCCACTTGCCGCTGGCCATGTTCAAGTCTAGGTGATGAATAGCTGGGCGAGTACCATAGCAAGTAAAGGAAATATTGTGAAGCTCCTTGGCCCCGGTGCAGAGCCCTGTGGCAGCTCTAAGCAGCAGCAGAGACAGTTGGATAGACAGACAGACAAACAGTACATTCACGTACACCACAGCAGAGAGGAGCCTGGCATCCCCACTGGGTCTGGAGCAGGGAGCCAACACATCAGCAACTAAAACCTGGGCTGCTGGGAGCCCCTGCCTCTGTGGGATGCACATGTATAACACACACGAGGAACCAAGGCGCACATTCAGGAAGAGCCTCTAGGCAGCTACACCCCCACACCCACACATACTCTTGGGAAAAGACTCTGCAGTCAAAACTTGCAAAGGCATCTGGTATTCACTAAAGGGCGCTGCCACAATTCCTCCGGAAAGGATGGTGTCTGGTGGAGGGGCTGTCTGGGAGTCAATGATAGGCCTGATCTCAGCGGGGTCTCTCTGTGGCCCCACCCCCACAGGCAGCCCCGCCAGAGTCCATTCTGCCCCATTCTGGGGCCCCTACCTCTTCTGAACTTATAAGCTCGGCCA
Organism: Glossophaga mutica; assembly: GCA_039655065.1. Taxonomy (NCBI): domain Eukaryota; kingdom Metazoa; phylum Chordata; class Mammalia; order Chiroptera; family Phyllostomidae; genus Glossophaga; species Glossophaga mutica. The sequence goes on from CM077308.1 coordinate 32,456,897, forward strand.
AGGGCTTGCCTCCTTCCAGCCACAGTGCGCTGCCTTCATGCCTACTCTATCACCCAGCAGGGCCAGGTGAGGAGTAAATGACCCTCCACACACAGTGAGCATGGAATCAAAGTGACATGGGGAGCGTAGGGAATTTTAAACTTTTTTTTTAAAAGAGAAGAATCCTTTTATCAAATGAAATCTGATGTAGAGCTCCAACTACCTGAACCACAATACCTGCTTCCCTGAACCACCTGAGATTTCTGGGTGCAGTTATGGGGTTCCCTTAGGGCCACCTGGAAGTCACAGAAGTCACCGAGGTGTCAGCTGGGCCTGGGCTCCCACGCTGGCTCATCCCACCCCAGTGAGTAAACTCGGGCATGGGCTGAGGCTGCTGTGAGCCTTGGCATCCTTATCTGTAGGGTGTGTTCCGAGCTGTGGAAACCACATGAGATCATGCACATCAGGCCCCCAGCACAGTGCCTGGTGAGTAGCTGGCCCTCAAAAACGTCAGCAAACTTTCCTACAAAACCAGAGGCTCAGGAGGAACACACTGGGTTTCCCCAGGACTCAGCAGATGCTATGGCGTCTTCAGGTTCATCAGGGTGATGAGTCACAGGTTTGAGGCAGGGTGGCTCATCCCTGAATGACCTGGTAAAATGCTAAGTCCGGCTGCCTCCCCTGGTTGCTCCCACACTCTCTAAAGACTGTTCTTCAAATCACCTCGCAGCACAAGGAAGGGATGACTCTTCCTGCCTCATGCTGAACTAGCGAGCCTCAGCACATGGCGGCCTGTCTCTGGTTTCTCGTCCTGTTCGAGTTCGTGTTGTCCTGAGGCCTCTGAAGACTATCGGTGCTGCTTGCATGCTACCGATGAAGCAGTCAAACATTTGTCAGGCTTGATGAAATGCACAGAAGTGACAAATAGCCACTGAGGCGTACAGCCACTGAGGCGTACAGCCACACACACGCGTGCGGTGCGCACCCCTCCACGACCTCCACAGGCCCGCAACAGCATCTGTGTCTCCCACCACCTGGGACCGAGGAGCCCTGACACCCCGCTGCTGTACTGGTTCTGGATAATTCAGCTGCATGTGATGCCTGCAAGTTACTCAGTCTGGGTGCCGAGAGCCTTGAGCTCCTCAGGCTGCCTCCGGGCTCAACAATAAAACTGTGAAAGCTCCGTTTACTGCAGAACTCCTGCAGCTCGACCCTGGGCTGAGTGAGGAGTGGAGAAGCTGTGCTTTTCAGATGCCGCAGGGCCGAGAATTCGAGCCAGAGGCCTGGATGCAAATCGCAGATTCTTCCAGGTTTACTTTTATGGCCCTGGGCAAGTCACTTACTCTCTTTTGAGACGCTACTTTTCTCTTCTGAAGAACGGGAGATAAAAAACATTTCGAAGGTCCAGGACTAACGCAGGGCCTGAACCAAACAGCAGATACGAGAGCACTCTGTCCATGGCGAAGTGCCACACACCGTCGGTCGCTCCGCGGCTTTGCTCTCACCGTGCTGGGCGCGCTGCCCCCAGGGCTCCTCTCAGCCTTGCAGCGCTCCGCTGTGGCAGAGCACCGTTATCCTCCTTTTCTACCCATGAGGGCGCTGTGGCACGAAGAGGCTGAACGGCTTGCCTGGGGTCCCACAGCTAACAAGGGGCAGAGCCAGGATGTACAGCCAAGGCTGTCCCTACTCTGTGCTACACTGACGGCCTCACAAGGGAGGAGTTGCCACCTCATGTCAGTAGGAATCTGATGAGAAGGTGAAGTCAGCTCATCCGGTCACTAGAATAGAGACCTCCACAGTCCCTGCCGACCCACACCCCAGTGTTGAGGAGGCTGGCCCCAGTGGGTGTTCTCACCTGGAGTCCTTCTCTGACGGCTTCCAGGAGATAGGGGATAATGGAGTAGTTCCACAGGTCGGTGAACCACACCCTGGAGCCGTCCACATCGATGGGGCAGGACAGGAAGAGCCGGGGACCTGGGGGCCACAGTGAAAACCAGTTAGGAACAAGTATAAAGGACACATGGACAAAAACTATGGGGGGTGGAAATGGGAGGAAGGTGGGGAGGGCTGGGGTGGTGGGTTGGGGTAAGAATAAAAGACAGAAAACTGTACAAGATCAACAATTAAAAAATACTGATTAAAAAAAAAAACAAAAAATCAGTTAGGGCTGAACTTCGGAGCAGGGTCAAGAGAAGCCACGGTCCCTGGTGTTCTGAGTGACAGCAGAAATTCCAGCTGCCAGGCGGTGGGCTCAGAGCAGGACACTTGGGCTGCACAACCCCACCCTCGGACCTCTCTGCCCAGGACAGCACCCCCAAGGGAGGAAAGGCTTTCTGGAAAAAGACGTTCATTGTGGTGCTATTCATCCAAACCTTTGAAAATGCAAATACTGCATGTCCAAGAGAACAGAAATGGTTAAGCGCGTGATGGCATACCCATATTTGATTATTTTTCAGCCTTTAGAAATAATTATAAAACCGGAACGGCATCACAGAATGCTCATGAGATAATGTGAAGTGAAAAATAAAAGAACATACTGTAGGTATACTATAATGGCAGCCGTGTACAATATTTATGTATGGGCAAGGACAAAAAAAAGCTCAAATTAAAATACTTATGTCAGAGTGGAGGGATGATCAATGACCCTTTTGTCCTCTGTTCTAAATCTTTAGGCTTCAGGAATGGTGGTAACATTTCATTCTATTTTCAAAGCACGGCAAGTCCCACTCAGTGGGCGGCTTCCACCTGGGGGAGCCTGGGGTCTGTCTTGGGCCGGGATTGTCCCTCTGCCTCCTTCTCTAACCGCACGGACAGCACAGAGTCCAGCTGACTGGTGCCTGCAAAGTGCTGTGCCAGCCAAGGCCTCAGGACAGATGTGAGGAGGCCTGAGCTCAGGACCTCCCGCTAGCCAGCCTGCCCGCCCGCTCTCGCCTGGCTTCCCACCTACCTATGGTGACGTCCGAGGAGCTGTGAGCCTCCAGGAAGCGGTTGAGGTGATGCCAGACCTTGGGGATCCAGTCGATGATTTTTACCAGCTCCACATTCCGCACCCGCCCACTGATCTCCGTCTCCATGAGCTTCCGCCTCAGGAACCGGCCAAGGAAGCCCTTCACGGGCTCCGTGTGGTTGGCACACAGCACCCACCTGCGGGAGGTCAGGAATGCTTTTCCGTGACTACTATGGTGATAAAAATGAGTGCTAACCTCAAGATTCAAAGCACCTTAGAACTAGAAGGATGGTGTACGAGCTAATGCTAAAATAGGACTCACTGTGCGAAACACTGCGCGTACGCTAACTCACAACTCCTCACGGCAGCCCCCTGACGCACATGCCATCCCCGCCCCCATTGTACAGACAGAAGTGCTAAGGCACAGACAGGTTACGTAACTTGTCCGAGATCAAACGGCAATTTAATAGAACAGCTAAGACTAGAACCAAGACGGTGCAGCTCCAAAGTCCGAGCTCAAACCACGGAGCTCGCTGGCCCCTGTGCTGGTGTCAGGCCCTGTGCTGGGCCATGGAGCTGTAACAATGACTGAGACACATTTGCCCCCGTTCCCCAGGACCTCACAGCCTTGCGGAGGGAGCAGATAAGCAAATAAAGAAATGACATGTGGCGAAGCCTGGGGAATCAGGGAGGGGGATGCCTGGGCTGAGACTGGAAGAATGGATGGAGCAGCCACGTAGGGAAAGGCAGGAGCCGGGGTGGGGTGGGGGCTGGAAGGCTTGCTGCAGGAGTTGCAGGGACAGGAGAAATAGCATGGGGTGTTTGGGGAACCTGTCAGAGGTCCAATGAAACCACTTGACCTGCCGACACAAGGAGTCTGGATTCCATTCTGCAGTGGGGACCACTAAAGAACATTAAGCCTGGGGTGTATGGTCAGATTTGAATTCTGGGATGCTTGCACCAGCTGCCACTGGCCCAGAGGATAAGGGCAGGCCTCCTGGTTAGGAAGTGGGTACAGCATCCCCCGGGAGATGATGTAGCAATGACAGGGGAAGGCGAAGGACCTGAGGCGCATTGAGGAGAAAAGCCTGGACAAGACGGAAGCCACCCGGGTGAGGGGTGAGCCGTGGTCTCGGTGGCCTGGAGAAGCTCACATTCCCCGATCACGACAATCTAGGCCCACTTTCACAGATGTCCCTCAGAGATGCCTGCAGAGCGGCCAGTGAAAATGAGCCAGGGGTCCCACCCAGGACAGGGCTTCTCAGCCCCCTCTGAGGGCCCAGCAGGAGGGGAGGAGCATGGGGTCAGCTGCGGGGCAAAGGGTGGTTAGCGATGGCAGGCAAGCCAACAACACACACGGCACGGCAGAGTCGGGCAGTCCTTCCCATAGCCCAGCAGGGGGACCCTGACTGGCGCTGGGGCAGAGGGACACGCAGCAGCTGGCACTCAGAGACCCAGACTCAGCTCTGTGGGGACATTCAGAGGCAACAGCTTTCATTGATCACATTCACACTGGCCAGAGAGATGCGCCGCTGGTGATGTGCAGGGCAGGCAAGCGTGCCCACGGCCCTGCCCGGAGCTGCCTGCCTGACTCCGCCACCCCAGGACTTGGAGTCAGAGACCCAGGTTCCAGTCTCAGCTCTTCCACTGACCAGCTGCATGACCTCACACGAGTCACCTAACTCTCCCAGCCTCAGTCTCCCCACTTGTAGGCTGAGAATGAAAAATGTAACTACATGAGGCTGTTGTGAGACATAAGAGTTAAGCTGGGAAAAATGCTCAACGCAATGCCTGGCACAGAAGAGGTACTCAGAAAGTGGCACCTTACCTGAAGTTGTGATGAAGCTGCAGGTTGGGAGTAGAAGAGGTAGCCTGGTTCATTGTGCCAATTATGTAAGGGCTGTGGGGGCAGGAGAGAAGAGAGGGCTTTGTGAGTCAAAGCCAAGCTTGAGAACGGGGTGCTCGCAGGGGCCTGCGGAGTCTGTGTCTAGGCTGATGGCTGGCTGCCTCCCCTGCCCCGCACACCGACCCCGGCCATGCACGTGCCCAGCCACCTGAGCAGCACACATCACATGCGGCCACTCTCCCAGGGACCACAAGGCCCAGGGCTGGCCTTTACCATTTATGGTCCTTGCAGTTGAGCAGCCCGTTGAAGATCTCGCCCAGAGAGCTGACGTGATGCAGGTTGTCCAGGATGATGACGAGAGGCATGTCCGCAGCATCGTTCTCGCTGGTGCACTGGTCGGCAAGGTTGGACAGGTACTGGCGCAATTCCTGCAAAGCCCAGGGGAAGGACGAGAGGGTGAGTGCACCCAGGGAAGAAGCACACACTCAGAGTCTTCCCTTCGCCCAGGCCAACGTAGCGGGACAGGCTCTCATGAGGCACATGCCTGCCCACTGCAGGGGGTCAGCCTGGGGGATGGGGGCGGACAGGGGGTGAGGAGGGCCTGGGTCCCGCCTTCTGACACTCACTAGGTAACAGCAAACTTTCAGTCCAGGGCAAGAGCGCAGCACCGCGGAGGGTGCCCAGGCCTGCTTCTGTGTCTCTGCCCCACCACTTCTCTGTGAATGTTGTCATTTTTCTTGGCTATTTCTTATTATGCCAGCCTCCCAGGGGCAGGTGCCTTATAGGCCCCTGTGTAAGCTATATAGGTCCTACACAAGGTCCTCTTCTGCACGCCTGAAAGTTTTACAGGAGCCCTCGATGAATAAATGGAGCAGAGCCTCCCTACACACACACACACACACACACGAGTACAGCTGGTCAGCGCTGGGGCAGGTAGCCAGCCAACAGCACGAGGGAGACAGTCTGTATGCACAGGGGCCTGGGGAGGCCCGGTTGAAAGGGAAAGCTTTGGACTGAACTGAAGAATGGCTAGGGCACTGGCAGGCCCTGGGGCCAGAAGGCAGCCCAGCTGGTTGAAGGCCTGTGTGCCAGGGAAGGAAGAGGAACAATAGTGGTGCCGTGGGGGGAAAGGCTGAAATGGTGAGTTAGGGACCAGCCAGAGGACCCAGGGTGACTGCCTGGTAACATCACCATCATCATGACAGATGGCGTGACCTGGAGCCCACGCGGAACAGCTCTAGCACCTGACACAAATTCTGCGGCCCACAGCAACCCTCTGTGATGGGCACCACGATTAGCTCCCTTTTACAGAGAGGGAAACTGAGGCACCACCCAGTCAGGCAACTGGCCTCAGGCTGCCCAGAGGACAAGCAGCAGGGCTGGATTCAGACTTGGGACGTGTTCAGTGTGTTCCCCACACCAGCCCGTCTGGCACGAAAGCTGCTTCCCTCTCACCCCCCACAAACCCAGGTCTTCCCCGTAGGTCAAAATGCAGCTTGCAAGCAACAGATAAAAGCCCAACTTTTTAAGTTACTAGTGATTTTCCTTCTTTTAGCCTCCTTCCAACTGGGTTCTTGGCCTCAGCCTTATAAGGACAGAGCTCCTGGGACTCGCTCCCCTACTGTCTTCGGGGTGAGGTTGGGGAGCTGTCCTCTGCACCTCGGCACGAGGCGCCCCACCAAGGTGCCCTGGAGAGAAGGCCCTCCCTTGGCTCACGCGCACGGAGGCTCTCGATATGGGGGCTCGGACCACTTCTCTCCAGTCCTGTCCCCACATCAGAGTCCCTGGGGAAGCTTGTGAATGGCACCCGTTCCCGACCCACACAACCTACAAGACAGGTCGTCTGGGAATGAGCTCTAGGAATCCCACCATTCCCAATTCACTGTGGACTCCCTGGCCCCTTCGCAGAGGGCCAGCCAGCGGCATTACCCATGAGCTCCACTGCATGAGTGACAAACAGGTGTGAGGAACCCTTCCCAACACTGAGCTGGGACAGCTGGGACATCGGACGCTCCCTGTGAAGCAGGGTCAAGCCTATTTGCTGGCTCTGGAGTCCCAGACTTGGACTGGAGCCCCCCTCCACGTCTCAGTTCCATCCGAGTAGCCTCAGACACATGACCACCTGCCTCCAGCCTCAGTTTCCTCCTCTGGGAAACGGAGATGGCAGCGGCTATTCCCTGAATCGCCATTCGCTGTGAGGGGGCCAGTCTGCTGTCATGGGGCAAGCAGTCTGTCAATGTGAGCTGTTGTCATTCATATTCCAAAAAGGGTTTCCTTTGGGAAAAACAACAGTACCACTAGGTACACGATAAACTATTGGTAAGCTGAAGTGGACGCATGTGGGGTGATCTCAAAGAACGAGGCACGTGCGACTCAGTGGGGAAGTTAGAAATGAACTAGATCGACTCACAGATGGAATGTCTCAGTGGGAAGTTCTGGGACAAAGCCTTGCTTTCTGCTAGCCCCAGTCTGACCTTCCTCACAGGGCCTGTATAAGCCCCCAAGGCAAGCACATAGAAAACGCTGCTCCACCAACAGTTCTGAAAGGGCCAAAAAGTGACCCCTGGCGGGGCAGCAGCCTCCGAGAGACCTCCTCCTCACCTTGCTGGACTTGTGGTCCACGTTGAAGGTGGCGATGACCCCGTCTGTCAGCTCCCGTCCCTCCCGAAGCACCAGGTACTCTGACAGCCTGTTGGCCAGGTAGGTCTTCCCGGTGCCGCTGGGGCCAGAGAGAATGATCCGCCGGTGTTCTACCAGCAGGGAGACGTAGCGCTGCAGGATGGGCTTGGGGATCAGAGACTCGAACACCAGCGAGTCCAGGCTGTTTTCTGCGAGCCCTGCGTTTGAGAGACAGAAGCGTGTGTGAAGCCCTGTAGAAAGACGAGCTCTGTGCTCGCCCAGCTGGGACTGCTACGACCCGAGGCCAGCTCTTTCCTGGGCAGCCCGCTCTCCCGAGGCCCCTGGTGCACACACAGGAGGCTGTGAGCAAACTGCCACTGCTTCCTGCCCCTGAGCACTGCGTGCTCTGGCCCCGGCTCGGCTGACTTGCATATGTGAGCCCTGGGTCCTCACCTGTCCCCTGCAGAGTTCCTAAGGCTCTGGGCTCTACCTGTCTGCCTGGATTTGCCCAAACCAAACCCCAGCCTCCCATGCCTGCCAGCACCCTAGGGCTCCTTCCTCACCCTGTTCTCTCCTGCGTGCCTGGTGCCACTGCTTCCCACACTCGCACGTGCCATGAAGGTAATGACAAGCAAGTGCAAAGCAGGGCCGTTTGATGGGGGGATGTGAATCCTGGCACACCTAGGCTGAAACGCTGCCTCCCTCTGAGCCTCAACAACATCAAGAAGAAACTCATCTCTCCCCTTTTCTACCTGGGACGACTCCATGAATCAGGCTGCTGCTTTAACAGAGCTAGGTTCTTGATAACACACCCAAGAGAAGATGCATGCAAGTCCTTGTTCAAGAACCTAAGGTAATTCTGTTAAAAACTCACCTCAAGAAAGCTAGTATATACAGGTAAAAAATAAACTGAAGAACATTTATTCTGTTTTAAAAATCGCACCTTCCTTCCACATAATTCTGCAGACAGACCCCTGGAAGGCATATACATGCTTGTTTCTAACCCTGCCCACCCAAGAAGAGCCCCTAAATACAGATACTGTTCCAGAGTGACCACGGCGAATGTCCCAAAATGACTCATGCTCTAGGCACGGGCCTAAGACTTTCCTGGTACTGAGTTCAATGCAGACCACGCTGGCTCAAACCTCAATGCAAAGTACGGCGCGCAGGGTCCCCAGACTAAACTGAACAACATCAGGAGAAAAGCACTAGAACGCTTCTCTATGCACAGGTGTTGCTGCTTCGATCTTTTCTCGTACCCCTCACCCCTGCCCCAGAGTGACTGTTTTGCAGACAAACTCACTTCAGAGCAGGCCAAGTCACCCCGCCTCCCCTGGTACCACTGAAGTGAACCATCTGCAGCTCATGAACCTTCCAGCTCAAACCCTTGAGTGGTTTTTAGTGCCTTGAAGACGTACATTTCAAGCACTTCAGGAACATGGGAGAGTCAGGTATCAGAAAACAAGAAACCTGGGCCAGTCCCTGGAGATGTTAAAACAAGACGAGGAGCCAGCAGCAGCGACAGACAAGGCCCCGTAGTGGGGAGGCCAGTTCCACGGGTGACAGTAACGTCACTCTTTCCACCCCTCAGTGTTTGCAGTGCTCCCCTGTAAGCGACAATGTGCGCTCACCAGCATGGACGAAACTGGAGCCCGTGACCTCTAAGGCTTTCCTCAGCAGGTGCGTGTAGTGGAGGGCTGTCTTGGTGTGCCTGGTACCCTTTCCACCTTCGCCTTGTAGGATGCTTCCTTCCTATGGGAGCTCACTCCAGGTGGTTTAAGTATGGCTCACCCAGCACCTTCATCTACTGCGGGTGAGGGCTCAGTACCGTGCCGAACCCCAGCCTCTCCGTGGTCACGGTGACTGATTCAGCGATGCCACTCAGGGCCACCATGGCCATTTCATGTGCAGGGAGCTCAGAAAATAAGAGCAGCTGGGGTAGGCTTGGTCCCGAAGGCACTGGTGCAGCACCTGAATCCCACTGTGTTTGATACCAAACCTAGATCTGGGCACGTCTCTGTCATTGGCAGCCCAAGGCCGTAACTGTAGAATGTTGCTTGCCAACGAGTAAGGCTACGTGTGAGGTTCAAGCAGCAGCTTAGTGCTTGTCACCAGCACCTTACTGCTTGTGACCAGGCAGGATCTGGGTTCCTGCTGATCTGGAACCCAGACTGCAGTTCTCTCGGAAAACCTATCAATTGGGAAATAAAACTTGCATCAGACGCCCTCAAAACTGCACTGTTAAAGCTACCGTCAAGATCAGTGCCCTCTCGGGCGGTAAGAAACAGGGTAACCCGAGGGCTGCACCTAGCACAGTGTGCGCTGGCCACTTCTTTAGGTGGTTCATAAAGTGCAGGAAACGGGGGTTTGCAGTCTGATGGGTTCGCGTCAGCCTGGATTGAACAGCCTTCTGCAGGGCAAGTCTTAGGATGTTAAAGGGTACAGCCTTTTAGCGTATCAGTGCAGTCCTGTGTCGCTGCTCCCCAAACCCCAATGGGGATACTGATGCAGTTTCCCAGACTTCTTTTGCCACAAAATCCTTCCCCCCCACCCCCACAAAATACTCTGTGGGCCTGGAGTTCCACAAAATACACTGTGGCCTGGGGCTCAGCGTCTTCGGGTGAGGAGGCCGTGGAGGCTCCGTCAGCACCATGTGTGGGCAAGCACTCCAGCGGGTTCGCTGGGGGCCCAGAGCGACGCCTCTCTCATCTGCAGCAGATCATGATTCCCCACCTGCACCCCGTCCAAGGCCTGCTGGCAAGAGTGAGCCACTGGCTTTGATGGAGCCCATTTGCACAAGGTTGTTAAGATTCCGCCATCTCAGAGTCACCAGGCTAATGGGACGGTTTGTTGTAATTTCCTCAATAAGTATTTGTTTCTGATGGTGGTGGAGAATGCTGAAGACGGTCTCACTTGATTAGGCAAGAAGAACCGCAGACAGAGGGGGGAAGAAAACCACCACCCACATCCATGTGCACAAACAAAACTGTGGCCACAGTGTGCTAAGCCACGTCACAAAATAAACACAGCTCCTGAAAGCTCCCTCCTCGGCCGTCTGCGAGTTACCTTTGACGGTCACAGAGATGGTTGTGTTCTCTCCCACCAGGTAGCCACAGGGCAGAAGCTCAGGCGTCTCGGAAGTGTTGCTGCGCTTGACTTCCCCGATGCTGTAGCCGAGAACACTATCCGAATTGAGCCCCAGCTGGCTCACTGGGTCGACGTGAATGATGTATTCCTGGAAAAAATAAAATGAAGACGCCATCAAAGATGTGGCTAAAAATCGGCCCATGACTCATGTTTTCACTGAGTGATTTACAATCTTCTCTTCCTTCTTAGCTGCAGCCGGAGCTGAAATCGCGCTGAGGAATGAGGGCGGGGAAGAGCTGACTTTCTTCTACGGGGAAGGTGCCTCATGGTCACAGGCCTCTTAACACACAGATTTATTTGGTTAGTGGTGTGTGTGTGGTGTGGCTTTTGGGGGTGGGCATGGGAGGAACCCTAACAAGACTGTGAACATTTAGTCTGGATCGACCAAGCAGGGAAAAGTTAGGCAGCTTTTCCCGAGTTCAGCTGAAGTGCCGAAGACATCGGGACCTGTGAATGGTGCTGGAAAATTCATGAGAAAGTAATTCTGGTAGGAGATCTCTGCACCAGCCCTCTTTCTGCTCAGAGCAAAGGCCACGCTGATGACAAAGGGAGCAAAACCCAGGGCTGCTCAAGAAAAGCAGCTTCCGGAGCTTTAAACGGGAAAATGTGTTCTGAACTTGGAAAGAGTTCCTTCCCTCTTTAGGTCAGTGAACTTGGAACAAGGGCTATGGGCTACGAGGTAGCCAGAAGAAGGTAGAGGTGGAACCCCAATAACAGACCTCTACCACATTTAATGCTCTTATCTCCTTACATGTGGTCACCCACAGGTTCTTCTCAGCCCCAACTGCTGTCTCTCTAATCCAAGGAGGTCCGCCTGCCCAACAGCAGGGGTAAGGTTTCAGCCTGAGCAGCAGGAGTGGTCCGCCCTTAGCCCTGAACATCACCTGCCTGCCCGCATGTCTACAGGTGGCCAGATGAGCAATCTCTGGTCAGAGAATAGAATTACCTGTGTGAAGTCACTGCATTGAGATGCTGGAAGAGACTGGAGTGTACTAGTTAAGTCAGAAGTCAGGCCAATTCAACTAGACCAACACGGTCTGGTTTTAGATTCCTGATTTCGGGGTGAGTGACCCAATCTGAGCCTTACCGTCTTCATCTTTAAATGGGAAAACAAAAGAACCTTCCCCCTAGGCTTGACAATAAACTGGGGTCACGTAAGGCGCAGAAAATGCAGGCCATCAGTACTGCTCAGGGGATATGATTAATGAGCACTTATGGTTGTTGACTCACTTCAGGACAATAGAAAGAAGGGCACCGAAAGCTTCCCTTAAGCCACCTTGTACTTCATGGCTCACTTCAGCACTCATCAGTTACTTCTCCTGTGGTGAACCTCACTCCAGTGAAGTGGTTAGAACAAACACAAAAATAACTATGCCAACATCCTTGACGCTGGCCACTGGCCAGATGTCAATGTCACCTGTAGCATGAATCACAGAATGGAGTGCTGGCAAGGATGTGGGCACGTCGATCAACCCCCCAAAATAAAGAATGGCAATCTGATGTTCTAGCCCTAGCCAAAGGGCACAATGCGCACTGCAAAGCAGACGCAGCCGCAAATGATTCCGACGTGCAGGTAGAACGTGGGCGTTAGCAGTTCACTGCCGGACGTTCGAGTGATGGCTCGATGCTGGAGAAAGGACTCACTGGCTCACCAGCGATAGCTGTGGGCAGCCGGGAACAGTTTGGTCAATCAGCAGTCTGTGCTTAACCATCCTTTTTCTGATCATTTGAGTGCCAGGGCACAAGTCCCGGCAACGTAAGGATGTGGGAGAGGGGACAGGCCTGCGAGATCGCCGGGTTCAGGACACACAGCACCCTGCCCTCCCTCAGCCCAGGCCCCCGCTTCAGGTAGACTGCCCCAGCCGTCTCCTCCAAACACTTACTTTGAACAGCCGTCTAACCACCCCATCGAGCACATCCCACTTCGTCTTGCCACTAACTCCAATGCAGCCAATAAGGAAGAGGTGTGGTCTGGAATCCTAAGGGTAAGGAAATGTATGCAGGTAAAAAACAGGTGGAGCTCTTCTGACCCAGCTTACCAAGGACTTAGATTGTCCCAGAACGTCACCAGTGGTTTGAGAGGGGAATAAAAGTGCTATTTGTTTTAACATCAGATATAACTCAGACCAAATGCAACAGTCTTAAAAACCTTCTCTGCTCTGCTGCTAGAACAGCAATCTGTGGGATAGGAAGGGAGAATCTTCTTTCTGGAATCTAGAACCTTCCACGAAGTGCATACCTTGTACAGTGCACAGATCATGTCCCTTACCTGGAATGCTCTGCCCTTTCCCGTCTGCCATTTAGTCTTTTCCAGACCGCTTACAAACTCACCTCTTCCAGGAAGCCTTCAATGATTAGCTCACCAGGCTCAGAGCTCACAGTGCCAGATGGTTCTGTACACAACTTATATAATGACATAGTCTGTGTTGTTTATTTTTACGTATTTGTCTTATTTGTACATTGTCTTTCTCTTAGATCTTAAACTCCTTCAGAATAGAAGATGTTTCTATTTTTCTTTTTTAAAATAACATTTATTGCTTTTCTTCTAATTTAAAGTTAAAACATGCTCACTTGAGAAACTCATAAAGCTCTGGGAATTTTACAGAAAAGTAATCTTTTTTCTCTCTGCTCACAGGGCTCTGCATAGTGGGGTTAACTAATTAAGCCAACTAGAGAGAAGCGAACGGGACATGCCATTCTGTTGGGCTTTACAGTAGCTGACGTGCTCACAGGGATGCAGAATTAGGCACGTGGTGGGGGCCGGGAGGGAGCGTCGGGCAGTCAGGCCCCGTCAGCAAAGACGAGGGCCGTGGTTTGCAGTGGGGTGATGGGCCGCACTGCCTGCTTTGTAACCTTACGTGAGCGAGGCTCGGGGCTTGGGTTTCTCAACTGTGCAAGGGAGCTAACGCCATCTGGTCAACCAACCTCGTCCGGCTTCTGTGGTGATTCGGAACCATACCGTTTTTAAAGTGACCCATAAACTGTTGTAAAATGTAAAGTCTAAGTGTTCATGTTGATATTCACTAGAATGAAACACACTCACAGGCATCACCTGTGTTTATTGTAAGAATGAACTCCCCCCTCCGATGGTCCATCGCTCTACCAGCCAGGCTCTGAAAGTGGAACTCCTCGTCAGATCTTTCTGGCAGCTCTAAAATTCTGGGCCCAGCCCCTTCGGTGAGACTAGAGAGCCAGCCACAAGGTGGAAACCCTGGCAAGATGGGTCTGGCAGCAGACACTTTGTTTGGATGGGTACTACGGTCTCCCTAGCTCTCAGAGGCTACAGCAGCCATGTTGGCTAGAATGCTGAGAACTAACAAACAAAAAACTGAAGGGGACCTCCTAGTGACTGATGGAGCCTTGTCCCACTTATTGGTGAGATGAGATGGTCATTCACAGCATCATTTGGATTTAATCAATGACTAAAAACCAACTTTGATGTTCAATACCCACTTCTACCTCTAAACAGTCCCTGCTGGTGCTATGGCCTCCTGAGAACAGAAACTACTCGGAAAACTCAGGTTCCCCCACCCCAGCCTTGGTGAGACAGGGTGTCCCACCAGCCAAGTGCGTGCTCCCTGGACTTGGCCATCTCTGTCCCTCAGTGTCTTCTCTGACAGCTGGACACAACTGGTGCTTATTTTGGAACCTTGTGTACTAATAAATGTGCTTAGCTGCCTTGGACATGCTTTGGGCACACATTAAATTCAGAAAAGCCACTGCTGGGTGATGTCAGTGTGTAAGTGAACGTAAGGCCATGTTTACGACTCTTCATTAGACTTTCCAAACACGGGAGAGAGGGAAGGGCTATTTGCTCACTTTAACTGTGTCAAAATGCTGCTGGGGATGACTGTTAGTTAAGGAAAGCATTAGTAGTATTTCCAAGTCGCCTTAGGCACCGAGGTTATAGATAGGATTTGATGAAGAAATCACTAAGCTAGGTCGTTCTACCTGGGGAAGGGACAGGCAGAGCAGGGAAAGGGGTCCAACTAACCTCCTTCCACTTCATTTCCTCCTGAAAGCTGACAACTATCTTAACATGCCTGCCTCCTTCCTTCCGAGCCGAGCATTCACCAGTGTCATCCAGCAACATGTCTGCGAATGGAAAACATCAACAGCCTTAGGCACATGGGAAAGCAAAGCCGGCTTCCTGACACCCCCGCTGCTTGTTGGCGCAGCAGCGGGACAAACCAGGTGTCGGGGTGTGGGGGAGAGGGGGTGGCAGGGGAGGGAGAGGGCAGAATGGAGAATGCAACCACAGAAACCAACAGTGGACCAACCAAGGAACCAGCAGGCTGACGATGTATCTTGCCAAATGGAAAGTGCAAGGGAGAGACTCAACCAAAATAGCAACAGCAGCATCATGGATAAGAAATCAAAGCGTCAGCCTCAATACGCTTACAAAGGAAACCTAGACCATGTTCGCTTATTACTGCGCCAGCCTGGAATCCAGCCTGAAGGCAGGAGGACCCCTGACCAAGCCGTTGCCCCAAATGGGACTTGCTGCCGTGGGGTTTAGATGCAGCCTTCAGCTTGCAGGTCAGCCTCTTAAAATGGATCCAACAGAACTCAGCATGGTGGGCAAGGGGGTCCAAGCTCATGGCCTGGAGAACTCGTGGTGCCGGAGCAAAGCATGACAGCGGTCTAACGGCCGGGCTCATGTCGGTAGCAGACACACACCCACACACACTCACGCGCCCCAAGTGCACACACGCCTGTTGCCTCCCCATTTGATCTGCTGATCTGCTTATCTTGGGGCTCTGGCTCAGAGACCCAGCACCAGCCACGGGCGCTGTCCCGCCCCCCAGCCCCGTGCCGCCACTCACCCAGGCTGGTGGACTCGGTGAGGTTCAGGCTGTGCTGGGAGAGGCCCAAGGACTGCCTCGGGGAGGTGGAGAGGGACACCTGGGAGGGTGCCCGGCTACAGCCACTGCCCTGAGACTCCGACTTCAGCCGGTCGTTCTCAGCTTTCAGCTTCTCTATTTCACTCTGCAAAGAGTAAGAGAGAAGCTCTTTTACTGGGTGGACATAACGTGAACAAGCCTTTTCTGGAGGGGGGCTCTGGAAGTCCCCGAAGGGAGTAAGTGGGTTGCCCAGCAGAGACAGAGGAAATCACACCATTGGAGAGATGCAGCGGTGTTTGCTGTCTGTGGTGGAGAGGTCTGTCTGGTGGGGGGTGGTCCATCCTTCCCAAGAGCTGGCCTTTGAAAGGGCCTCAGAAATGCTTCCCAGAGGCTGAGTGGCAAGTGAAAAGGAGTCTTATCTAAGTGGACTAAGCAACCCTGGGTCTGCCAGGTTTCTTTACTGCAGAGCTTCTCAGACCCCTTAATGAAGTGCTGTGCACTGTGAATCTGAGAGGGGCGTGGAGTGGGCAGCCTTTCCCCAATGTGTCCAATCAAGGAACTATTCTTTCAGAGTCTCTCACTGAAGGAGTGTTCCACGGAACCTCCTTTGGGAAATGCTGCTCTCAGGGAAGTTGCATTTAGAAGAACCCACAGAGATCTTTCATTCTACGAGTACTCATAAAGAACCTACTATGTGCTGAGTACTGGTGCTATATCCAGAGAAAGGAATGCAAAACATAGCTCAGCAGACCCAAACGCCTTCAATCTAGGGCAGAGGGTACAAGGGGCTGTAAGGACAGGTCTATAGGGATTCAGGTGAGGGTACCAACTTCCAGCTGCAGGACTTGGAAAGGTTTCACAGAGGAAGCAGCATGAGGCTGAGCCTTAGGGGAAGGGTCCTTGTAGACGTGTGGAAAGACACCTGATGTAGGGACACTATGGGACAAATTCCCAGGCATGCAAAGGGCTCCTGACATCAGTGGCTCCCGCTGGCCGGTGAGAAGAGTCTGGAAAGTGGAGTCGCTGGGGTGGTGGACGGGGATTAAGAGTGAAAAGGATCCTGTAGGAGGCCAGGTGAAGGAGCCTGCAACACATGCAAGGAGCAACAGCAGAGCCCCTGAAAGTCTTGCATGAAGGAGGAACAGGGTTACTCTATGCTTGTAAAAGGCTGGTCTTTGAGTGATATGTGGGAGGGCCTGGAAAGGGAAGAAGGCTAGGAGAGCAGAGGGCTGCCACCAGGCTCTGATGCAGCCTTGGAGTGTGGCGGGAGCAGCCATCTATCCGCCAAGCCGTCCCGGCCTGCCTTGGGCTTCTTTGCCCTCGCCCGGGGCTCTCACCTGCATTCGGTTCATGGCCTCCCGGAGCTGGTCGAGCTGATGTGCAGAGCTGAGGGCTTCCAGGCGGATGTCTGTCAGCTTCATCTCCTTATCTCTCAGCTCGTTGCGGAGCTGCATGACCGTCTCGGCCTCACTATCCATGCACTCTGAAATTCTGGGGAAAGGAATGTTACTGACCAAGGCAGCTCTGAGTTCATGTCCTTTCAGGCCTCCACTGACCACTGGTCCATGTCCATCATCAGGTTTGTTCAGCAGTAACCCTGTATAACCAGCTGCGCCCTGCTTCCTGGAGGTGACACTATTAAAAGCACCTGAAATTCACAGATTCTATGGCTTTCTACACTCTACCCTTGCGGAGATCTGGCAATCAGAATGGTTTTGTGTGCCTTTTAGCAGAACTCCAATAATCTAAGGATAAACAGAGCCAGAAAAGGGAGTAGTAACCTTGGGAGTTTGACACCCCCACACCCCCCACCGCCAGTATGTACACAGCTGGGCCCCGATAATGATACCACATGGCTTCTGGGATCTAAAACCACTCAGAGAAACGAGGTCAACTGTCTGTTTTAAAGATTGAACACTCCAGGGTCAGGCAGCTGAGGGGGTGATTTTTATGTGCCATAAAAAGAAAAAAACTCTAAAGACAGGGGTGGAAGGAGTTAGTCCTGTTAGTCACTAAAACCCACTCCCCTAAGTGTCCAGAGAGTGACGTTCTTTCACTCCCCTACATGCAATGCTGCTTAAAAGCTCATGGCAAGGAAGAGAAAAATCTCAGGTAGTTAGAGAGCAGAGCAGATGACCTGGCATGGAAGCCAAAGTTTGGGGGGTTTTTTAATTGATTTTTTTTTTTTTTTTGAGAGAGAGAGAGAGAAAGAAACACTGATTTGTTGTTCTACTTTTTTATGCATTCATTGGTTACTTCTTGTATGTGTCCTTACTGGGGATTGAACCTGCAACCTTGGCATAGTGGGACTATGCGCTAATGGACTGAGCTACCTGGCCAGGGCAAGAAGCCAAAGGTTTATTTGAAAAGTATACAGCAGTGTGGCTGGTTGTCTTTCCTTCCCAGCTGCACTTCCCAGAGCAAGGAGACTGCGGAACCCTGCTGAGTCCTTCTTTCTTAAGAGGTGGTCCTTCTAGGCTGGGTTCCTGACTTGACTTAGTGATGTTTGCTCTCCAGATACCTGGCAAGTCAGCCCAGAGTGGAAGATCATAAAGGTCATGAGGAACTGGAATGTTAAATAGATAGTTCTACTAAAAACAAGTTCTATTGATTTCTAACATCATAGAATCTGGAGCGAGGGGTGATCCAGAATAGAAAGCTTTGACTTTCTTGGACTAAGGGGAAAAAAAGAAGACAAAGAAACCAAACGAAACAACCCCAAGTTCATAAAGTTACCAAGCTGAAGCTGATTATCTCCGAAAGGCACAGTGAGCATGTGGTCTCCGAAGAAACAATCACGCAAGCCTGTTCTGTAAAACCCAAGTACTGGACTTGGGGCCAAGCAAAACCTGACCTGTAAGACTGGGTGAGGGTGTGGAGATGCCAAAGAAAAACCATTTATAATTGTCAAAAGACATGTAACTGTATTTCGGGGGCAGGATGGCTAGAAGAAAAATCAACACCTGAACAGCCAAATCTTTTTGTTGCTATTTTCTTGACCTGCACCTGAACTGTTTTGATTTGAGAGATACAGAAAGTAAAAACCTCCTCCTATTTTTAAGAGTTTTCAGCAGCCAAGGAAACTTCTCTGCTTCAAAATCTTCTAAAACCTCTAAGAGACTCCTGAAAAATGTAATTATTCCCATTTCATACCTCTGAAGAACCCAGGCCAACAGATTTGGGACTAAATGGGCTGGAGTGACAGAAATATCTTTAGAATTCAGATCACCCCTTTGCCCCTCAGCTCTGCTTTGAATAGCCAGGGCTTGTGAGGTTTAACCATGGTCATGCCTTTTCTTTTTTGGTCTGGGAGTTTTGCAGGAGGAGCTTGCAAAAACTGGTTCTTGAGAGACTATAGTTTCCTGATTTAAACGGAGTATAAAGTCTGAACTCTATTCCAACGTGACACTTTGGTCTTAGCCAAACCATGCCCTGCTCAGATCTGAAAGCTCCAATCCACTGCAGAGAGCAGCTGGCTTCAATTCACACTGCATCAGTCTGGTCTGTCTGTATCCCACAGCAAGGCACTTTGTTCCAGCACTTTTTCCCTAGAAAGCTTTCTCAGCAAAGGACACACAAACTCCTCAGCACCCACCCACTTTGTGGAATATAGTGCATGGGTAACTTTGCAAAGCTCGGCCAATGATTCTACAAAGGGACGCAGACCAGAATGAAGCAAGTCTGTGCTGGGAGAAACTGCAGGAGGCCCTCCTGACTACCCGCCCCACCACGGGCCAGTTCTTAGAAACAAACTGCCCCACGGGAGGGATGTCCTATAACAGAGATGATGTTGAAAACAAGGTCTTCTGCAGCAGCTCCAAGGGTTAGTCCCTAACTCTACGGCCCACGGCAGACCCTTCCCCCTTGATTCCTTCTCACACTTGACTTCTGTGATGTCACTGATAACAGGCCATGCCCTGCACTCAGTAGGCACTCAGAAGTTCACTTTATGGACTACTTACTAAAGCAACCAGATGCATATCTTTTCCACCCAGTCCCTACAACATTATTCCAGCACATTCCCACTGCCTTGTCCAGAAGGCAGGGCTGGTGGCGTACCTAATTTTAAATGCCTCCAGTGTGGGAAACCCTGCCTTCCCACAGCGCCATTCCTTTCGCCCACTGGGTGGGGCCTTTTCTAAGTCCAGACTCCTCTGCCTTTGGTTTCTTCTTTGAACTCTCTCTCACATGTAGATTTGTACATTCTTACAAACACTTCGGGGTTGGGAAGAGGCATTTGCTCTCTGCCCACCCTTTGGAAAAGTAAACCAAACACAAACATTTCCAGTGTGCATGGATGCTGTGGAATGTCCAAAAGGCACTGGAGAGCCAAGAGTCTGCCCCGCCCAACCCCTGTGGGGAAAGTGGTTTGGAGGGCTAGATCTCGAGATGGTCTCTGGAGCCCTGGATGGCCGAGTGCATCATTGCCTCTCTCTTCATCCCACATGGCCGGCCACCCAGAGGCACTGGGCCCGGTCAGTATTCCTCCAAACAGGGTCTTCTCTCTGCTGCTGGGTTCCCTCCCACCTCCCTGGCTGCTCTACTGTTTCTTCTTCAAATAGCAGAGTGTCCCAGAGCTCAGGCCTTGCCCCTCTGGCTCTCCTCCATCTCCATTCAACCCCTTGGAGAACCCTTCCAGCTTTCCAGCTTTCAATACCAGCGATGAGCCCATGTCTCCCAAATCTGCACCTCCACACACTCTAGGCTGGTTGGCGCCTCAAATGTCACCATGTGCTTTCAACTTTTCTTCCAGAATATATCCCAAATCCACTCAGGACAACTGCCACTCATTCATTTCACCTAATACTTGAATGTCTGCAAAACCAACAGAGTAGCTACCTCCATGGAACTTAGACTGTAGATTTTTGGGTGGTGGGGGAGGATGGTGGTGGACAAAGAAAAAATAACAAAGAAAAATGTACATAACAGGTTAGGAATATTTGCAATGGTAATAAATGAAATGGGAGGGAGCAGAAAGAATGGTAGGGTGTGTGGGGCGGTAGAGGGGGTGTTTTTTTTTTTTTTTTTTGCATGATGCAAAGGCAAAGCCTTACTAAGTAGGTATCAGTGAGCAGGAACACCTGCAGGAATGAATCTTCGGGGAAAGTGTGCCAGCAGTAGGGCAAAGGCTAGAGGCAGGGAGTTTGACTGGAGAGTTCGAAGAAGAGGAAGTGGGCCAGAGCAGGGTGGATGAGGCGGGGGACTGCCCTCACCCTTCACAGAGGAACACAGGACTCTGGGTGGGCCCTGAGGTCCAGTCCCCAGTGCTCCTCTCCCGGCCCCTGCTCAGGTTGTACCCTCGCTTATAATGCAAGTGCACAGCTCTCAGGCCACCCTCTTATCAGGTGCCGCCCGAAGGAAGAGGAGCTACTAATCTAAGTAAAATGAAGGCCCCAGAAGGCCACGCTTCACTGGTGGGTGGGGCCGCTAAAAAGTCAGGGGCCTGTGCTCTGTTTCCTCTTCCGCTTCCTGTCTTCCATGGGGTGTGTACAGTTGGTGTGCTACAAAGACCTGGCCGATCCTCTCGCCCTCATTCCCTGCACCCACTGTGTAAGCTGGCCTTGGGAACCTCGTGTAGCTGCCATCTTCAGCAGGCTGGTTGGCTGGGTGAGGGGACTCAGTGAGGGCCGCCCAGACCTGGCCTCCTGAAATGAAGGAGGATGGAACAGGAGGAAGGAAGCCCTTCACACACAGTATCTGACTTGGCCCTCAGCAGACTCCAGTGAGGTAGATGTAATGAACCCCATTTTCACCAACAAGGAAACTGAAGTGTCCACAGCCACCCCGCTCCCTTGTCTCACTCTGGCTCAGTGGCCATGCGAACCCCAGGCCCAGCGGCCCTCTCCTCCCAGGCGCTGCCTCACTTGCAGGGTAACTGTCCTTGCAGACAATCCCGCTGCAGTTCCTCTTTCACTCCCGGCCTGGTCTCTACTGGGAGTCAGCCCCAGGGGGCAGGGCCAATCTTTCCCACTGCTGCAGGAAGCCAGTTGTGCCACCTTCTAAGCTGACACCTGGGTCCTCACGAGGGTCTGCCCCACGCCGTTCCTGACATGTTCTTGCCCTTAGAACCTGGGCCTTATGTAGTCAGAAGGGGCAGGGGATGTTTTCAGATGGAGAATGACCAGTGGGTGCTCAGTGGAAAACGTGGGCGGCTGGCTGGGCAAGAGCAGATGACTCGCCCCGTCTACGTAACCGTCACCGAGGGGAACGGCGTCTGAGCCATCACCGAGTGAGCGGACACGTATCTCCCTTCACAGAACCAGCGGTGTTCCCAAAGAGCTCTGAACGAATGGACTCATTTGAAATGACTAGGGGCGTTCGGGGGGGTGAGTCATATTATAAAATATAGACTGTTTGGGAAAGAGACTTGCCACCGAATCTCTCCATTTTTGAAAACTTCCAATTTCTGTGTGTTGACCTCAGAGAATCAACACTGCATCACAATCAAAGAAGAAAAGGGTCATCACTCTGAGCCTTGTCCCCCAAATGAGCCAGAACTTCAGCAAAAATAGCCAGCTCTTACAACATCACCTCCACCTCACAGCAGGATGATTGTAATAGCTCTTTTATACCCATTTCTCTCGTTCAATCCTTAGGACAGAATAAGTAGGCAACCATTACCCCAATGTGACAAAGAAATGGAAACAAAGAGAGGTTAAGCAACCTGCCCGACAGCAGCTTACTAACTGACCAGCCACAGTGATAGGCTACCAGAACAAAAACCTCAGTTTCTATTCACTCTCTACCTTTCCAGTCCAAAAACAATGAAAGGACCTTCCTGGTCCTATGAAGGCAAGACATCAAGGATCCCAAGGAGCAGTTATCACATAACAGGACGCCCAGCTACTCCTGTCTGAGAGAGAGGCCATCTGAGCCCGACGGACAGACTTACAGAGAGTTGGAGTGAGAGTTCCTCAGCAGTGGAGTGGAGCCCGTGGAACCGTTGTGTGGTAACTTTGGTGAGGAAGGCAAAGAAGAATCCGTCATCTCCTCGATGTCCGAATGAGAGGATGCTGACTTGGGGGACTTCTTCTTCCCGAAAGCTTGCTTGAAGGAGCTGCGCAACTGAACAGACAAGACAGTCAGCCTGGCGGGGGCTGCGTCCAACATATAGGCCTTGGCAAAACAGGAACATGCAGGCAAAAGGGCAATTAACTCTCCCACGTTTTCTTCCCACCCATGAAAAAACTTCCCAACAGCTCTCTCCAATCAGTTGCATTAAGGGAATAAAAGTTATCTGGTGTGGACAGCTCAAAGGACTGGACCTGTGGGTAACATTCCATGCCTACTCTCGGTTCAAGACTAGATGCCAACAGCAAGACAGAGCCTGGCTCAGCAGGTTGATGTCGGGAGGATGAGGTTACACAGCAACAAAGCAGGATGCTCAGACGCAGTGACAGATGCGGATGAGGTTAGTCATATCAATGGATGGGTTAGCTTGGTATCTGATATTAACAGACTTGCTTACCTCATTGACCTGCCAGGGAAAACGCAAGCAAAAATGGGGGGGGGGGAGGAAAAAAGACAATTTTTAACAGAGAAAGCCAGTGATGGGGAAAGCTTTGGACTTTTCAGACATGACATGACTAATTATAAACACCACACAGAGAGGAGGTTTCTAGTAAGATCACAAATCCTTCGAAGCACGAGGGGCATCTTCCTCTGTGATGCAAGGGAAAGAATAGGGAGTCTGGAAGTCCCAACAATCTGAGTTATTCCAGCTTCTCTGTCTGGTTGGAATACCTGCCCCTCCCCCCCCCCCCCCCGGCAACTGTGCTCCTCACCCTTTTGTCCCTCATCAGTCCCTTCTCTATGCCTTATTTTTTTGGGGGGGGGGCGTGTCTTTTCTTCTCAGCAAGGAAGGGCAGCCACACTACTACTGCACCGGTCCCTACATGCTGGAGAGCTCCCCGATACCTGTGCTTAGGGGCTCCCACTATCCTCGCATACACACGAGATAACACAGTGAGCAGGGAATCAGACACCTCGCTGTGTTACTAAAAAAAAAAAAAAAAAAAAGATATATATTTTTTTATTTTTTTTTAATTCTTTTTTTTTTAAAGATTTTATTTATTTATCTTTAGAGGGGAAGGGAAGGATAGAGGGAGAGAAATATCAATGTGTGGTTGCCTCTCCTGCATCCTCTGCTGGGAACTGTCCTGCAACCCAGGCATGTGCCCTGACTGGGAATCGAACCGCGATGCTTTGGTTCGCAGGCCCGTGCTCAATCCACTGAGCTACGCCAGCCAGGAAAAAAAAGATATTTTTAAAGAAATTTATTCACCATACTGGAGGAATAGAACCTGGTATATCACAAATTGCCCAAACCATGAGATGAACCTCAAAATTCTAATGAGACCATAAAGAATTAAAGTGCATGTCTCTTCTGAAAATCACAGTAAGCATGTAATCTTCTAGGCCAGAAAGTAAAGTTACGTCTTTAAAAAAGGTCTTTTAAAAAAGTAACCTCCTTTTTCTAAAGTCCTTTTTTCTTTGGAAACATGGTCTGAGGGCTTTCTTTGCTATTGAGAAATTCAGAAAATAGGCCATTCTGAAAAAATTAATGGGATTTTTCTCCCATCAATGTTTCATCCGTAACAAACTAACTCTACATCCAGCTTGTGGGTGAATCTACATTGTACTTCTTTCTTATTCCTCCTTCTGATCGTATTTTGAGAGAGTAGTTATAGAAACAGAAGCATTTGGCACATAAGCCATCAACCTATACCCTTGCCTCCACCTTTGGTAAAATGCCAGGTGGAAGAGGAGATTACAGAATTTAGACAGGATTAAGCTTTGGGATTATCTGAGGATGCAAATTACCCATCCTCCCCAACTGCAATGATAACCAAGAGAAACCGTTAAGGCAAAATAAATAAGTTTTATTTCTTAAACTGAAGAGAATGGATCGCCACAATTTTTCATAGAAGAGAATTCTCTCTTGCCACTTTGATAATCAAATCAGATCATAGTTATCAACAGCGTATTAGAAACAGCAATGTGAGTTCATTCTACTTGTTTAAATCATATCAAATGAGTTGACTATAAGCCATTAGTAACTTAAAGAAAAAACTCCATCAGAATGATGGGAGGGTCACACTAAACTTGGCCTGTTAGCTTGCCTCTGGTACAGATCTCGAATAATCAAAATTACTGAAACCTTAACTCCCCTATCACCAGACCTCGCCACCCATCCAAGATAACACAAAATGAACGAGACGTGTATGGAATGGATGAAGACATTAAAGCTACTACGAAGACATGATGCTATTGGCACCGACAAACGAGGCCCTTTGAGTACTGGCCAGCTTCATTCCACTTGGGCCGCAAACAGGGGGCAGCAAATGTCAATCAGAATTCCACGGCCTGGACTGCAGAGCCAGAGCCTGGGTGGGGAGAGAGGAGTGGAATTTCCCCAGGAGAACGGGAAAAACTGTTTGAGGAGTCACTGACTAGGAAGCAAAGGAGCACAGTGGGTCATGGAAACCTGGAGAGACGCTGCTTTGGAGACTGGTTCTATTGAACTTGCCATCCTGAGGTATAAGCTCCAGACTGAGAGCCACTCACTGACTGCTCACATCACCAGTGTGAAAACTTTTCTTAGAGGACATGGTCAAAAGTTCTCCAAGAGAAGGGTGGTCCAGGGCTATCATAGGTGATTGTGTAAATAAATAGATAAGGATTATGATTAACAATGGTTAATTAGTGATAATACTCCAAAATATACTTTGGAACCAAGAAGATACCACATAAGAGTAAATTTGCTCTGGTACCTGGAACTTTCTGGCCAAAATATGATGAGGAAGAAATGATACATATATGAAATGAAAGATGAGTCCTTCACATAAAGTCTCATGAACAGAAAAATTGTAAGGTGGTGGTGATTTCATAAGTCCTCGTGTTTGGTTGAGCACAATATTGATTTCAGTAGAAACCTATCCACAAACTAAAGGTCTATGTTTGGAAGTTAAGAGCTCGCCTGGGCTTTATCTGGAGGGGACACCAGTTCTGAGACTGACTCTGTTAGTCCCACGAGAGTCTCTGGATGTACACTCACCCAGTTCTTCCTCTTCTTTTTCTTTGAATCACTTTCTATGTTGCTGCCCACGCTGGAGTGGCTGGTGGCGCTGTTGATGCTGGAGACGCTGTCGGAGGAGTGCTGTCTGCGGATGCGGAGGTCTGCGGACTGCGAGGCACCATTCCCTGCAGACCCGAGGCAGACGTCAGCAGCTGCTACCTTAAGCCCAGTCCTTTGTCTTAGGACGTAACCCTCACACCTAAGTCCATACACCCAAAGACCACTCGGTGTCTCCCATTAGACATCACCTTCTGTCCCTCACTGCTGCTATTAAGGTCCTTGAGCAGATGGGTACTATACCATCTGGTCAATAAACGAGGGCGCGTGCGCGCTCTCTCTCTCTCCCCTTTACGTGAGCACAAGAAGGCTGAGAGAGAATTCCCCCAACACCAGCTCTCTTAAGCTTTAGACAGGTGTTTTTAGTGCCTCCTCCTCACTGCACTGGCCACCTTTCATCCCCTTGGAAATGCCACGTCCATTCATCTCAGGGACCTTCCACAGGCCATTCCTTCTTCCTGGAATGCTCTTTTCCCTCCACGCCACCTGGGCAGCTCTTGCTAACCCTTCCCATGTCAACTCTGACATCAAGGTTGCAGGAGGCCTGATATCTGAAACAACAGCGGTACCAGAATGACACAGACACCTGTCATTGCCTGACATGTCAGTGATTCCAAAACAGTTTGCAGACAGTTTTCCTCTCGAGCACAGAGCTACACCTACAACCTGGTTTTATAGAACACCAGTGCAGAGCCAGACGGACTTGGGTCTAGTCCCTCTTCTGTTTCTAACTGCTCCATGACCTCAGGAAGTGACTCTTGTCTCTGAAACTCTGTCCCCCACCAATACAATGTGGAGAGGCCCAGTATCGCTCTCATAAGGGTATCATGGAAAGAAAATGAGATCATCAATTAAATAATTGAAACACTGATACAGCGCTTAGAACACAGTGAATGGTCCATAAATGTAAGCTATCACTATGACTTCTGTTATTACTGTAACACCATTGTTGCAGGAGGTAACTCATCCTCACACCCACACTGCCCCCCAAGTGAGTGACACAGGGACAAAGCAATTCACTCACAGATCTTTTCCTGGACAAACAGGAGATGAGCCCATTTCAGGTTGTCCCACATCAATACGTACACATCAAAGCATTAGTGAAGTTAAGGGCTATGAAATACTTTGACACTTGGCCAATAGAAATAAATTTTCTTCCGCTTTTGAGATACATCAAAGAGGATGAGATGGAACAGCTATCTTCCCAGAGGGCATAAGTAACTGGGTGACGTATTCGCCTTCCAGGACCTGCCCGGCTGACACGGACACCCACTCCCTGGCAGGGTGGTTGCATCATTCCTTGTCAGGGGAAGGCTCCTTGGGGCGGGCAGGTTGTTAGTCTCAAGGCTGTTTCTGTTCCTTTACCTTTGCAGTTGAGCTCCGGTGTGTTAATTACTCCGTTAATGGCAGCCTGGGCAGCTGCGTTCTGTTTCTTTAGCAACTCAATGGTTTTTCTTAACTCATTCAGCTCTGAATCCTGAGAACAGGAAAAAAAACATATTGGTTATTCTAAAATCATTCTCTGTACAGAGTTCAACTGAAGTGCAAGTTTCAGCAGTGGAGGGTAGGAGGTAAAGGAGTTCTAATCAACCTCTGTCTCAAACACCAAGTTGGGTCAGTTCTCAACATGCGTGCGTGAGCCCATGACAGCAGCAGGAACAGGACTGTGTCATATCTGTCACGGATCAAGTTACCACCTGGCCGTCTAGGTCACTTTTTCACTCAACAGACCTACTCTAAAATCTATACCATGATCTGGAATGAAAGAGAATAATATGTTTAGGTGTGTTTTTTAACTCCAAGCAGGGAGGGAAAAAAACATCCTTTCTGCCTTACCTTCTGCTCGGCCGTCATGGTCAAACTCTGAAGCCTGATGGTCATGTTTCCCAGGCTCTGCTCAAAGGCTGCCACGAGGTGAGCCTGGAGGAGAAGACACAGCCCAGGTTACACTACCTTGCCAGGTAAGAGTGCTTAAATGGTGCGAAGCACCAGAGACGAAAATCCTCACAGGACCACGTGAGTTAGCGCCTGTCCGATGCTTCCGCCTCCTGAGCCCCGCTGCCCAGCACTCTCCGGGACTGTTACTCCAGCTTTTCATGGCTCAAATGCCCCGAACTTCCTCTCGCCTTAGGGCCTTTATACACACTTTCCCCTCAGCCTGAGGTGCTCTACCCCGCAGCTGCCTCCCTCCCTCCCTAATTTTTGCATGTCCTTCTCAAGATAGCTCAGCTCATGCATTCATGACACCCCCAGATTGGGGTGGTGCCTTCATATGTACTCGGACAAGCACACTGGGCGGCTGCTTTGTGCTCTCTGGCACCACAGTCAGAGAACTCCATGTGCTCTTGCAGGAGCTGCTTCGCGTGTCCCTGCCACACAGCAGGGTGACCTTTTGTTCATCACACACCAAGCTCACAGTAGGGGCTCGTACCGAGCACGCTTGTAGAATGAGGGAACAAAGCGGTTGGCGTATTTTGCTTGTTATAATCTGGGTTAATAAAAAGCCACAGCAAGGCCCATCTGCTACCTCCTTCGAGAACCCCTCCCCTGTTCCCCCAGGGAGTTACGACATTCCCCTGAGCTCCCCCTGCACTTTTATAAACCTTTGTTAAGAACACAAAGCACCATTATTTTATATCTTACTAAGACATTTTTTAAAATGCTGCCAATTGTAAGTAAAATATGCATCCAAATTTCAAAGATGTTAAAATGTGAGAAGAAAAATATGTGTCTTAGAATTGAGAAATTTGATATTTTCCCGTCTGCCCCCTGCTCTGCAATCCTCTTCAAGGGTAAGAGGCAACTTCTTGTTCTAACACTAAAACTTCTTCCTTCTTCCACAGAGCGGGAGGTGATAGATTGGTTGGTTGACTGAGGGTCCTGGTTAATATTGTTAGAACCAAGAATAAAGAATGGGCAAATCATCTAATCCTATTGGACTCAGTTTCTTCATCCATAAAATAGGAACACTATTTATTTTCCTCCTAGGGTTATTATGAACATTAAATGAAATAATATAGGTGAAACACAGGAATGAATGAACAGCATGGAGGAAGAGGTCTGGGAATGAGAAAGTGGCCAAAGATACCATCAGAACATTGGAGCACGGAGATCAAGATAGGGTTCTCAGAGAGGGTGGGTAGATACCCAGAGGGCTGTAGGAGGAATGAGAAGGACCAGCAGGATACTTGAGAGTCTTGGGAGAAGCTAAGATTTGATCATGTTGGAAAATTCCAGAAGAAAAGATGGGTGATGCACATAGTGGAGAATAAAAGCTGGATAACATCTGGTTGGGGGAGGAGTCACTGCCCTGGGCTGTGCGGAGGGCCGGTGGACGCTGCGATTTAAGGAGGTGACGTTTGAGGAATGAGTCAGAGGCCTCTGTCACGATACTTCACCAAACAGGAACAGTTGAGGATAAGATCATCTCTAAGATCAACAGTTGAGTCTTTTCCAGCAGCCACAGGATCTGGCCCGGGAGGAGGGCCACTTGCAATGGACATGTGAAGTGGACTAGCCAGTTCCTTTATGACCACATGCCTGCTCTCTCTTAAAAATTGAGAGAATGCCTTTGCACTTTAAAATAAAGAGATACACATTAGTCTGCCCTGGAGAATGTGGCCAAACCAGAGCCAGTTTAATTCAAGACAGTCACACAGTGGATGAAAGCAGTGGGCCAGGACAGGGATGTAAAAAAGAACGATGGCTATCCTTGCATTTCAAGAGAACAACAAGGTCAAATTTAAAGGACTGAATTTCCATTTATGTCAAATCTTTGTCTGATCACCACCTGTGATTCTACCAGTGGGCATTCACATTTTCTCTTCTACTGAAAACAAAATCCCAGCCCCACGAAGACTGCTAGTGAGAAAGTGTTTTTGCAAAGCTCCGGAAGAAACTGCATTTGCTCTGAAGAACTGAGGTCCGCATTTTACTGGTGAATGAAAGGACTGACTTTCTGTATGAATACAACTATGAAAATACGGGCTGAGCCTGGTCCAGAGCCACACGACAGCCCTCTCACTCATCCAGCACCATTCTCACACTCCCGGGAAAGCCAACACCAGTGGTATAAAAACACCCAGAGAAGGTGGCTTTGAGTAGTTTGTCCTAGAAAAACAAACGCATCGTGGCCTGTGGGAGAGATGGCAGACAATAAAACACGATAGCACTGCTATTGGTGTGTGGTAAGGGTAAATATTTACTTTGAAACAATACTGGATCCAATGGCGTTTGTGAGGGGCAACGTATACTTTTAGAAGAACAGGAAGACAAGAGAGAGCTCTGACTCTTCCGGAACAGAGAGCAGGGTTGCGAATGGCCCAATGTAAGGTCCCACGGAGCTGGAGGTTATTGGAAGAATGAACCCAAGTTCATTGTAAATTAGTGCTTTAAGATTAGGGAGAGGCAACGATCTCTACTTAGAAGTAGAGGAGCAGTTCAAAATCACTTAGGAGAGAGGGTCACTGTCAGACCTCACACACTGGGGTTACACACAGGAGATCCTGGCTTATTGGGCCTGCGGGAGGATCTGGATTCAAATGGTGACCCAGATAAAGAGTCTGCCCTCAGGAAAATACCTCTGCTGTTCTTCTGAATAGGATCTAAGCCTCAAATTCAGGTCTCACATCACTTTCTGAGGGTCTTTTGATAGCGTTACTGATGGCGGACAAGGTAAAGAAAGTAAAGGAGGATTACAAAACACACAGTGGCCTAGTACATCAGGGCTTTGGGAAAAAAAATCTAAGATTTCTAGAAATGCAGGAGAGCTCAGAAACATGAATGCTAGTGACAGCAGCCACTGGTTATTGAGCTTGTCGTCAAAAGTCAGCACTGCACAAGGCACTCACATGCAGACTGTAAAGAAAAATGGCGTCCTTGAGTAGGCTTGGGCTCAAGCCAGGAATTACCTAGGCCAAAATTGCAGGCGAAATATTAATTTGGACCAAGCTTCTTGGTCCAAGGAATACAACCTTTTGAGCTTGCTTTTTGCTTAGCCGCTGTGGGGTCACGCAGGTTGTTTTCTGACAGCCTCGCACACCTGTGTGCGCAGACCCAGGCTGGGCTGTGCACTCCCGGGTAGGAAGTCTTGCCCAGAGGCATCTCAGCACCTTCCTGAACCTCAAGCTCTGCCTTCTGGGCGTCAGCCCTGCAGCAGGTCTCCTGCACAGACTGGTCTGATGGGGCAGGAGCTCTCTTCCTCTACTTTCGCTGATCCTATCACCACACCCGACCCCCTCACAGCTCTGAGGAAAGCCCACTGAGAGGGCTCCACTGCCTTCAGAAGGAAGCCCAACCTCCCACCTAATAGCTGAGGGCCTCTGCAATGCACCCTGACTGTGGCCTTTTGTTGGCACCTGCTTCTTTCTCCCCTCCACCCTGCTTCTCGTTCAAATGCATCAAGACCTTTCACCTCAGGCTTTTGCACCAGTTACTCTTTTCAGTTAGAAAGTTGTCCTCCCCATGCACCTTCCCCTACACAGTATCTGTCAGATGTCACCTCCTCCAGGAAGCCTTTCCTGACCTCCTACCCCACCGAGACTGAGATAGGTGTTCCTCCTACATATTCCCACAACCTTTCCCCCTTGATCTCTATCATGACAGTTACTGTGTTATGGCAAAACTGTTTTGTCTCTTTGCTGTGCCAGACAAACACCACTAAAGTGACAGTGACTTGCTTGCTTTGCTGTTGAACCCACAGCGCCAGGGGCAGAGTTGGCACTTAAACAATTGCTGAATTGAGTGCTGGCTGGCAGTGCCCACTGAACACGTAATTGTGTATGTTATAATTACAGAGCAGTCAGCTCTTTATTGTGAAACCTTAGGTTTCCTCCCCCACCACCTTTTTCCCCCCTTCTGTGAAAATTTTCAGAAAGAGAAAGGGAAGGGGAATGAACATTTCTGAGCCCTTACTATAGCCCAGGTGCTGATCACGTGACAGCTGTGATGGGTCGTATCATCACCCACAGTACAGAGGAGCAAATACAAGCTCAGAGGTTACAGAACTTGCCCAAAGCACAGAGCCTGAGTCAGAGTCAACATCCACACCCACGATGCTACAGCCTGTGTGTCACACCACTGGGCTTCCACGCTGCTCGGGGCGGGAGGCCTCGAGCTGATGCTCAGCAGGCCGTAGTGGCCACCACCCCTCCCGACAGCTGCTGCCCGGGGGGTCCATACTCACATTTGCTGTCAGCTGGGTGGTCAAAGCGGAAACCTTTTCCTGGGAGGCATCCAACTCCCGCCTCAGTTTGCGAATCTAAAGAAGACCAGGGACAGGGTTACTTGCTTTGGAGGTCCGTTTCCAGGCTGAGCTAGGTAAAATAATGGATGACAGTGTAAGAGGAAATCAACCAGCAAATGGTTGCTTACCTCTGACTGGCATTTTTCCTCTGGCTGCAAAGAAAACACAGGGAGATTAGAGGAGTTGAGGAACAGAATAGAGCCGACCAGCCTGCGGAAAGCAACCGCATTTGGATACTAACAGCAGTCTGGAAGATTTATGAGTTTCTTTCCTGATGTATTTTTCTAGATAAACTGGTTTTGGATAAAATTTAACCAACAAAAAGGCCCAGAACAATCAGTGTATTATTTTACAAAATTAGGAAGAAGTAGACACTCTAATTACTTTGGTTGTGAGGAGCCCCCTGTCCCCATATGGAGATGGTGGCAGGGTCTGGGGCCGAGGAGAGGGGCTGTGAGAGGGGACGGGCCAGGGCAGGTGCCAGACTGAGCAAATAAACACACAGGTAACCTCGAGTTTCCTGGTTACCTGTGACCCTGGAGAAACACAGGTGACACCTAGGGGGTCCTTGCGATGGCAGAGCCTTCCATGCGGGGCCCCAAGTTTTGTTCTCCGGACAAAGGTGGCTGCCAGTGGAAGAACAAACTACCCCTCTCCTCCCAGAGGGGGTGCCCCCATGGGTTGGGGGGACCTACTGCCAAGGGAACCTTTCTTTCCTTTCCTTGGATTCCCAAGGGGCCCCCAGAAGCAGACTCCCCCTTCCCCCTTCCTGGAAATGCTGGCAGTGCTCCTGCCTTTCTCCCCACACCCCCGCTCACACTCGCTCAGGGTGGAACAGTGAGGTGGAAGCCAGGTAGGTGAGTGACAATCGGCGAGGGCCTCCTTTTGTCCTTGGGTCCTCCCTGAATGTCCTAATCCAAATTTACTAGCACTAAACTCATTAGTTGTTAAAGCCAGCACCTGACTCTGGTGTCTACTTCTCTATTCAGAATGTAAATGGGTAAGATTCATTACATGTGCCCCCAAGCCCCCACCCCTGTAAGCTGGGGCAGGTTCCTGTCCGATCTCCCTTCACTCTGCTCCCCACTGTCCTCACTCCCAGCCCTGACCAGAGCCCCCACTGTCCAGGCTGGCTTCTAAAAGCAGCAACTAACTTTTAGGTACACTGGGGTGAAATCGCTTAATCCTTGCAGGAACTCCATGAAGTAGGTTTGCCTGTAATCCCTCTGAGGCTCAGAGAGGTTAGGTCTCTTGCCTATGTCACACAGCTGGGCCATCTCCTCATCTAAGAAACACTTTCAGAAGGAGGTCTGGAAATGTCCTCAGGGTCCACTCTTCCCTCCCAGATAATATTTATCTGTTCTTCTTTGTCCATCCATCCCACCTATCAAATATTTATTGACTTCCTTTATGTGCCAGGCACTGTTTAAGAGCCTACATACAGCTGTGAACACGTCCAAGTCCCTCACCTCATGTTATTCACATTCTGGTAATAACAACTAGCATTTATTGAATAGTGCCACACACCAGCAACTGTTCCAAGCACTTTGTATTCAATATTCATTGAATCCTCATAACAACCCTCTGCATAGGTACTAATACCATCACCTTCTGTTTTGCAGATGAGGAAAGTGAGGCACAGACAGGATAAGTCATCTAGCCATGGTCATTACTGATAAGTGGTAGAGCTGGGATTAGATCCAAGGCACTCTGGCTCCAGAGCCTGTGATCTTAACCAGCACATTCTCCTGCTTTTACTATAGCTACATTATCATGGAAGCTTTCCAGAAATAAGGCCTCATCTTGAGAGTCTGATCCAAAGGGGAAAAGTTAATGATGAGAATGTCAGCGCTATCTAACATTTGGAAGGCTAGTAGAGGCTGGTGAGCGGGCTGAACCACCCAGCCCTACTTCTATCCACAGGCCTAACACTCCTCCCCTTGTTTCTGCCACTGTCACTGCGCCCACCTGTCTATGGGGGCGAGGCCCTGTTCTCAATGGCAGCCTGGAGAAATCATGTGTTCTAGATCTTGCCCCCAGCTGCTGCTGCTCTTCTGCACATCTGGGAAGTCTAGGTGCAGCTGCAGACCTCCCTGCACTTAGCAGCTCCCCATGGAACTCAGCTGCGCTCTCTAACTCGTCAAGAAAGCAAGTGCGATGCCAGACGTGGCCTCTTGCATTTACTCTACTCCATGTGTTGGCTATGGCTTCTACATGACAGTTGTTTAGCATCATGTTGCCTTTTCCTGTCTTTGTAATTAAAATGACAGGCGCATTTCAGCCAGAATGGGCAGTCTTGGATATCCAAGAATTACAGAGATTTCAAGGGGGCGGGGGGGGGGGGCGGGGAAGCCTATCATCATCCAACAAGAGCCTATAAAACACTCAGTTATTAAACAGACTCTTTGGTCTGGGTTGGTGACAACTGCAGAGACTCCAAGGATCTCTTTGCAGACAACAAATAAGCGCTTGTTCACCTTAATGTTTGCAAAGGCGCCTGAGCATTTGTTTCGGAATTTCATCACCACCTGGTGGCTAATACTAGACGAGGGAGCACACATCAGTATTTCTGGGTGCAGAGTCTAGACGGCCCTGCAGGTTTCCTTGGAGTTAGCAGACTAGTCAGTCTGGCATGAAAACAGCTAATTGTTAGGCTCTTTTTTTTTTTTTAAAGTCTGCAAAAGTAACCTAAATTCTCAGAGAGGGCACATGCCAAGGACAGTAAAGGGGAACCTCTGATTCCATGACTGGTGGGATGTCAGAGGCTGTGGGGACCTCAGAGACCACCTAGCTCAGCTCTCTGACACAAAGAGCAACGGAGAGACACCCGAAATGATGAGGTGATTTGTCCAAAGTCATATAGGGAGAAAAAACACTGAGATTAGACCTCAGGTTTCTTGTTGTTCAGATGAATTAAAAGTTATTACTAGATCTTTGGAAATTATGAACTTATATCAACTCAGAAAAGACCATTTCTCATTTAATGAAAATACCTGCTTCATGTCCACCCAGCACAAGCGCTCCAGGAAGAGAGACCTCTGACTGCAAGAACCTCTAATGTTTGGCATGAGGGCAAGTGGTGGGTTCCTCCACGGGAGGCTCACAGGTGGAGCATCTCACGCACTTCCCCTCCAAGGCTGGCCGGCACAGGCCAGCCTCCGGTTTTCCCTCTGCTCAGAAGGGCCCACCCCTCTGGGTTGACAGGGAACCCTGGGAATGCCACGGAGAAGACACGGGGCGCAGGCACCTAAACGTCTGCTATGGTGGCTCTGCACCCACCCTGTGAAACCAGAGTCCCACGTCCCATGTCCCTTGGGACCCTCTGGTGCCTCTGCCTTCCTCTTTCAGCAGCAGGCTCCTCTCTACACTCAAACCATATCCGCAGGGCTCAGCCTGGCACGTATTTAGTGCCAGCAATCCTGTTGAAGAGGTGAATCTTGGCTGGACAGTCCCATCTCTAGTATCGATATCACAGAGTTTCAGTGTAGAACAAAGACTAGCTCAGAAGGCCACCTCGATGCTTTCCTAGTAGACAATAGCTTAAACGGCCTCTCCCCAAGGTTAGTGTATATAAAGCCTTTAAAATGAAAGCCAGGACTCTGTGGTGAAATTTCAGAGAAGGTGATTAGCTACAGACAGAGGTACTTTGGAGTCAGAGGGGTGAGGTGAGTAGGAGCAAAAGAGCATTTCTAGGCCCTCCAAATCAGACCATGCTAACAGTCACGGAAGTGTTTGTTTGCTAGAGGCTTAAGAAAGAACGGTCAGGCCGTAGTCTCTTTCATTTGATTCTGGGACGGCCTTTTACTTACAAGGGGCTATATATAGTTCATCCTGCTATGTAGCCCAGAAACCTGAAATATTAAAAAAAGTTTGTCCTCCACAGAATTAAGGACTAAATCATCTTCAATTCTTAATTAACGGATTTTTCTTCCCTAAAGGAATTCCCAAGTATTTATGCACATAGCTATAAAAAGTAAGCCCCTCTGAACAAACCCAGTGCCACATTTGATTACAACGGGCTTTTGTTCAGTGAAACTCCCCACGACGGCAAACGTTTAACATTTACGAGTGTTTCCTCTGTGCAGCCGGGCACTGTATTCATGGCTTCACGTGCATTTTCTTGTTCCAGGCAAACCTATTGTTTGAACACTTATTAGGCACTAGGAATAAAAACAGAAGAAAGTCCTTGTCTTCAATGAATTTGTATTGTAGCAAAATATAATCTTCAGAACATTTAATCCTCCTTACAACTTCACAAGGTCGGGACAGCTGTTCTTTCTATTTGATAGATAAAGAAACTGAGGCAGACAGATGAATATGTTTCTCAAGGCCTTTCTTTTCAAATTCTACCAGCAGGCGGCCAAGGCTTCTCACACATGCTGACCAGTGATCACCCACGGCACAATGCCACTTGAACAAAGCAGCGGGTTCCTGGTTTGTGGGTTGCTACGTTCTAATCAATAGCCGTTTGTGAATTTCAATCTTGTTGCCTAATTAACTGATCCCCTTATAATGGAAATACTCTCTCTAGGAAGAACGCTGGTCTTTTATTCTTGACACATTTGATAGAGGAACCTCAGCTCACACGATCATAGCCACACAGCATTGATTTATACTCACAGTTGAATAAATTGATGATGTGCTGGAAACCAAGGAGAGCGAGGATCCGTGAACTATTTGAAAAAAGAAAAGAAAAGGTGACTTGCGTAGCTGGTGCTATGGAGCCAGGATGGGGGGAAAGGAAGCAGAAATGCAGTCTTCTAGGGGACTACCAGGCTCAGAGCAAGTGGATTTCACCTTGACCCACCTTTCCTGGTTCGGCCGGAGGTCAGCATCAAGTAAGGAATAAGTTGTTAAGGGAATCAGTCAATTTTCTGTTACCACATTTTTTCCCTACAACCTCCTGAAGACTTTTTTCCCCCTATCAAAATGATACATGATTACTTAATGAAAATTTTCAAGGACAGAGAAGTGTTGAAAAGCATGTTCACTACCGTAACCTGCATGATTCATAATTCTGTCACCCAGAGGCAATCTGCTACCATTCCAGAATACTTCATTCCCTTCTTTTTTTCTAATGTGTTCATTTCGGGTTCAGATCGTGGTGCATGTATATTTTATATCCTGCTAGCATCTGCCGCTTGTATGTGCAAAAGTGAGATGTTTTGAACACAGAGGGCTGTTGGCCATAGTAAATTCGTTCTAGATGAATGAACATTTGTTCACAAACCTTTGTTTAGAAAACATATCTAGCAACATTAGAGTCTTCTTTCAATTTCTATCACGTCCCCAAAGAGACAAGCCACTGGTGTTGTGTCTTCTGTCTCCAACTGGCACTTTTTGGCTTAGATCCAGCCTCGTACTCTCTTATCACCCCTCCTGCCCTCAGCCAAGAGGAGACACCTCATTAATCGCTTTCGTGGGATTTTAAAGCATGGTCTTTTCTATGACAAGGGATTCTGGCTGACTTCTCTTTTGGGGAACCAGATTCTTTCATGACATTTTCTTGGTACTCTCTCAACAACTTGTTTCAAAGACAGAAACATGCCTGGGGAGACCTCACAGACCTCTTCACTGGGTGAAGTTTTCCCGACCACGGGTGGAACGCCTCTCCTCCACACTGCGCTATCACCCTTGGTCTGAGAGTCAGAGGCTGGGGAAGTAACTTCCCGCACGTGCTCAGTGGATTCCACTTACCTCCCAAGGAACGAACTCGGCATGGAGCAGCAGTTGGCAGAAGCAACCTACCTACGTGATGCCTGAGGACCAGCTCAGTGTACCACTCAGGTGCCTCCTAATATTACAGATCCTACACCGGCCTCTCAAGCATGCCTTGGGCAATACTTTGTCTCCTCAGGGTCTCCACCCATACAGTCCCTTTTGTTTAGGATGAATCTCAGTTCTGTCTGTCCAGACCTTCGGGATCAGCGTAAACACCTTCTCCATGAAGCCTTCACTTATTTCCCTGACTCTCACCTGCATAGGCTTCCTCCTTCTGAGCCCATATTGCTCTTGGCTTGCCCTACCAGCCTTCTTTTCTCTTCGCATGTGCATTACAACGAGGCTGCCCCTGCACCACCACTCACATCCACCTTCCTTAGCAATGCCCAGAGTTCTAGATCTTTGCCTCTGTTCTCCCTCCAACCATGACTCATCTGACTCATATCCCATAAAATATAGGTTAAAGGTGTTAACGGCCAATCATGGCTTTCAGCATTAATACGTCCACACATTAATAGAGGCTTCTCATGTCCCAACCTGGTGACCTCATGTTCCAAAGGGGTAACCTACTTCAGCCCCAGGACACAAGCAGCAGTTGGAGATTATACCGAAGGCCAAGTCGGGGTCAGAGACGGGGACAGCATGACCCTGCCATGACACCTTCCCACCACCCCGCCCTGCCAGACGTCCGCACAGGGTGGCTCTACAGCATACGGCTGCTGGGAAAGAAAAACTGTTTTCTCTTCTATCTCTCCACCGAGTGGGCTTACTGACAATGCCTTCGGCAATACCCCAGTGTAAGTGGGGGCCACAGGGCAGGAAGAGCACATCTGGCAGGGTTCGGGTGGAGGTGCTTGTTTTTCTCTAAAGTTAACTCCTCTCACTTGGTCCAGAGCAACAGCAAGGCTGGGATCCAAAGAAAGATTTCTTGATTTCCAAGGTCAACCCCAAACTGCATGCAGCTTCCCTGCACTTGGCCCTCCTTCAAGCGAACCGAGCCAAGTCAGAGCCTGGGCTGTGGGGCTTGGACACTTTCGGACAACAAAAGGCATATGCGAGTTACAAAGCCAGGGCAGCCAAAGCAGGCCACATGTTTCCTCTCTGTGCTATATCGCCAACAATGTAAAGTTACAAGGAACCTCAGGAACACCTAGGCCATCTCTACCTTTGAGCAATCTAAAACCGAGACAGGTTATGTGAGCTGCTCAAGGTCATGCAGCATTCAGGAATGCAATCTGCTTGCTTTGCCCTTGAGTGACCTGGTTTACAGGTTTCTGGGTGGTTTCTTTCTTTCTTTTTTTTGGTAAAGCCCTTTGGTATGTTTCAGAATGTGTTCCCAAGCCCCTTGTTCCACCTACAGGCAAGCACAAGCCAGAACCAGCATTTGAGAAGATGCTTTAGGTACAGGTAAAGTCACGAGACAGATGAAACCACCTGGGCACATTCCAGCCAATAAAGCAACAAGTGCTCTGATATTGCACGTGGGCATCTCATGTGTATATTCAGCTTCGTATGAATGAAAGCACTTTCTCATTCGTACTATTATTTGAAAGGACCCTCATCATCACAGAGAATTTACAGGGAATATGCCCAGAAAGGGCAGGGGTTTCTATCCCCAATTAATGAAAGAGTAAATTAAAGCCCAGAGAGGCTCAGTGATGAGGCTGAGCACATACAGGTGCTCAGGAGGAGGGAAAGAGGTGAATCTGGGCATCGTACCCTGGTTCTCGCCTTACCACTGGGTACTGTGCAAGGGGTAGGAATGAGGTTCGGTTCTGAAGGCTAACAGACTACCCCCTCAATCAGCAAAGAAGTATAACTGAACACCGAGAACAGGCTGATGATGGGTCCCAGTCCACCTCACATGGGCAGGAAAGCCCAGCTGCGACAGGGGCAGAGCCAGCATCAAGGTGGAATTGAGTAGAAAAACCGATGGCTCACACCGAGAGTTTGGGATCTAGTCCTGGCTGCAGAAAGTCCTCAAGTCACTTCTTCTGCCTCAATTTTGTCATTAACAAAATGGGGTGAAATGGCCTTTGGGGAGAAGGATAAAATAAAACATGACAATTATAACAATAGCTACCATTGATTGAGTCCTTACTCTGAGCCCCTTTTCAAAGTCATTTCGCTAAATGCTTTCCAGGATTTATCTCGCCTAATCTTCATCAAGCCTTTGAAGCAAGTACAAACAACTCTGTTCCATATTTCGGTGAACAGGCACTGACCAGGGTCCGGCCCCTTACCAAAGCCTCACTGATAACACTGAAGGTGCTAGGTTTACACTGCAGCTGTAACTCGGGGGCGAGACACACGACTGAGCTGCAAGGCAGGATTGCTTTACAAAATGCTGCATGGCCCTGCCCCTGCGATTCCCCATGAAATGGTTTAGACTGCACGAGCTCTTAGGGGTGATTGGTACAGTTGCAGGATTGTTTTTCCCTCCAAAGACATCCATTTAAAAATGCCTCAAGCATCTCCCTGGGTGTATGCTATTAGAGTTGACTTTAAAATTGCATAATGCACCTGATGGAAGTGAACTGACCTGAAATAACTTGGAAGGGCTATACGTGGGCCATGCCTCTACCTCACCTACACGGTTACGCTACCCACGCTTCCTTTGAAACGGAAGATGCTTATTAAATCCCTCAAAATTCTTGCACAAATATGCGTGCTCATTCTTCCTCAATTTCCATCCTAAGTTCTAGCATGTGCTATGCCTTACTGAGTCTTACAAGGAGGTTCTAAAGTGAGATGTGAAATTTTTCCAACTGTTTCTGCAACACTGTAAACACTTCAAAAGAGGGAAAAGAGTCTCTCTATCCAGTGGAATTAAAAACATGCAACTGCACCCAGGGGGAATCCAAAAAACGGAGCAAATGAATACACGTAACAGAAAAAAACTCTCATATACGCAGAGAGCAAACTGACGGTTGCCAGGTGGGAGGGGCTGGGGGGCTGGGCTGGGTGAAAAGGGGAGGGGAAGAAGTGGCACAAACTGGAGGTTACAAATAGTCACGGGGACGTCAAGTAGAGCATACGGGCACAGTCAAAAACATTGTCACCTGGGGGACCACTTCATCAGCTACACAAACGTCCAACCGCTGTGCTGTGAGCCTGAAACTAGTATAATATTAAATGTTAACTGTAACTGGAAATTAAAAGTGAATTTAAAAAAGAGAAAAATAAAAAACCCATCTCGTTGCACAAGGCGCATTTTGTTTTTGCAATAGCTTTGGAAGAGATAAAAATGAATCTGACGTCAAATTTCCCAAAAGAAGAAAATGTTGTGTTTATAGTGTATCGACAGCAGTCCCTGCCTCTTCTCCACAAATCTGACTTTCACCTCTGATGTCAGCTCCGTGTCGCTGTGAGTGACGAAGGTTACCAAAGTCTAGACACTGCTTGTGGGCCAGCACTTGTTATCAGTGTCACTCTGACACCCGGATACTCCATGGTTGTGCTGCCTGACGGCTTGATGCCAGGTGATAAGTAAAAGCTATCTGATGAGGGCGCTGCGGTGGTCCTGGGCCTTTACGAGGTGAAGCGTGCTTGTTTGGGCAAGTCTCGGCACTGCACGCAGTTCGCTCAGGTACGCTCGTGACAGAGAAGATGGATGCGGCCCAGGATGCACTCCATCTGGGAGTCGTCCTCGGGAGGGCTGGGAGTGCTCCAGGGCCCTGCCTGGCCGGCACACTGACCGTGAAAAAAGTTCAAGACAAACTGCCTGCTCCTGCACCTTAGAGTCAACACATCCACCAGCATTCCTGCTCTGAGTGCTTACAGCACTTAGTTGTAGCTCTTAAATGCAGGGAAACTCTCTCAGTCACTCAGGCTCCACCTTCCTTAATCCTCAGTCCCTGCGGGTTCCCATATATGGATTTATAGACTTGCATCTGCTCATTGAATGTCATTGGAGGCAAAAGATATATAAATAAGGGTGGAGAGAATTAAGTCGATAAAAAGATTAACCAGGGCAACTGCTCTGTAACTAAACTCTAAAACTCTTAAAGTGCATCAGGCCCTGACTGGTGTGGCTCAGTAGGTTGAGCGCTGGCCTGCAGACTGAGGGGGTCATGGGTTCGATTCCTAATCAGGGCTCTTGCCTGGGTTGCGGGCCAGGTTCCCAGCTGCGGGCGTGTGAGAGGCAATGGACTGGTGTTTCTCTCACATACCA
The DNA here is from genome assembly GCA_039655065.1 of Glossophaga mutica. Taxonomy (NCBI): domain Eukaryota; kingdom Metazoa; phylum Chordata; class Mammalia; order Chiroptera; family Phyllostomidae; genus Glossophaga; species Glossophaga mutica. The sequence continues at coordinate 32,498,553 of CM077308.1, forward strand.
ATGTCTCTGTCCCTCCCTTTCTCTCTCCCTTACCCTTCATCTAAAAATAAATAAAATCTTTTTTTTTTAAAAAGAAAGTGCATCGGGCAAACTAGAAGCCTATATCCCACATTTCTGTCCCTCCTGACCTGTTTAGGGATTTCCAAAACAATCACAGGTTTGATTGCTCTTTCCTACCATGAGGATGCTGGGCCTGTTTCCCCACTGTGACAGGAACTGGGGTCAGAGGGAAGTACCCCTGATTCCCCTCCTACTTTCTGTTCTGTGGTTGGCAAAAAAAGGGGGGTACAACTAGAGATACAGCCCCCAGCCTGGGCTCCCTTTGCACCGAGAGTCCCCATCCTCTGGCGGGGGACTTCCAGCTGCCAGAACACCAATGCTAAAGCTACATCTACAGGCTGTGACATGTAGTAACATTATTGGGGTAATATTTGTATGTATTATCTCATTTCATTCTCGTAATTCCTCGAGCTGGGTGCTATTACCACTTCCATCTTATCAGTGAGAAAACAGAGGCAAAGAGAGGCGAAGTAACTGCCCAAGATCATGTACCTAACACACAGCAGGACGGGAACTCAAACCCTGGTCGTCTCACTACACGTTTGTAACCATTCATTAGTCAGTGAGTACTTCCTCCACTGCCCTATCTGCCTGCCTTCGGGAAGCTTTGGGGGAGTGGGTGATGTCCGTCCACAGTGTTCTGACTGCTTGTCTCCCTGACTCATACCTTGAGTGAAGGAACAAAGGGAAAGAGAATAGAACCGAGGTAGGAAGACAGCCGACAAAGTTGCCCATAGTATTTTTATCCCAAAGTTCTGATTAAAATGAACAGGGCACAAAAATCGAATCTAAAATACTCCCAACTAGCAAGCAAAGAAGGAAAAGGGTGTCGCTGAAGGCAACAACCTTGAAAAATTGATGCCTAAATAAAGAAGCGGAAAATTCCAGAGTGCGGCAGAGCGGCACAGTTGACCCCAGAGCCGCATGGGTGCGTCAGCCCAGGGAAATGAACTCTCCAGGAACTTGCTCTGCGGAGATGGTGAGCCGGCGCTGCAACCTCAGGATGGAGGTGCGTGCCAAGAAGCTCCGGCCCACATCCAAGGCAGAGAAGCCTAGAGCACAACTCAGCCAGCTCGGAGGGTCACCAGAGGTTTTTTTCAGCAGCCTCTTCCCTAGAGTCCTGTGAGGTTCATTAAGACCCGGACCCTACTATTTAGTTCCCCAGTCTGACCCCCAGAGTCAGTGGGAGAGTTGGAAGCACTTTCAGGTAGACTCTAGCTCAGCAAAGTGACCTTGGCATAGAAGAGCATTAACTACACCTGCTGGCCTGGGAGATGGCCAGTCTCCTTGCTTACCTTCTTCAAACCCATCCCGGAATGAGCCTGAGCGGCTCATGGTCCTGCTCTTCTCATCCAGGGACATGGAGCTATTCCGGAAGCGGCTGTCGGTGTATGGGTCATACTGCCCGTCGGCATTGGAGAGGCTGTGGGTCCTCAGCATGGTCGGGTTGGACAAGCTCATCTGCGTGACGGTGGTGGGGCTCGCTGGAACGAAAGGAACGAAATCAAAAGGCTGGAAAGTCACGTTTCTGTTCAAATCCTGGATGGGGGTGAAGAGGAGACTGCTTATTATCAGCCATATCCGTCCCTGCCAACTCCTCTCCCTCATCTATTTTCTAAAAGGTAGTCACATCAGCATTTGAGTTACACACTGAGAGCTAAAAATAAGGGAGGAAAGGTGGGTCAGTTCCAAAGCCGAGGCTCTGGGCCTCAGCTTTCCAACTTGGCACGTTCAGACAAGCTAGTGTCACCTTCCAGGCATGAGCTAATTACTCCCTGGGCTCATCTGGAACAATTCCCTCTAAAGCCAAAAGCCCAAAATAGTCCCACCGGGCTTTTGATCAGATGGGAAGCATTTGTGCATGACAAGAAACTCCTGCCTCAAAGAGTTACGGCTGCGAAAGAACAATATGCACTCAGGTCTCGTTGCCTAGGATGGGGAACACCGAACACTGGCGCCTGAAGAGCTTCGGTGCAAAGAGGACATGTTTACTGTAGCCGAAACTAGCTTTCTTATTAAAATCCTGTCATTAGTAATGCACTATTTCAGAAGTATCCCTGCAGTTAACTCAAAATGAAGAGTTAAGTCATACTTGATTACAAGCCACACCTGTCCTTAAATAGAGCCTCTGAGTTTATTATCCGCAGCACTCAGGAAGGGCTGCCGCTCTCTCTCTAAAGAAGGGGACAAGACTGGAGAAGCTCGTGCCCCCCTCTATCAGTCTCCCACCCTGCCCCCTTTTCCTGTAATTCCAGCCAGGACTGAGCTTTCCTTTTTCTAACTGTACAGAATACTTCAGTTTCTACACAGCTTCCTATAAAGCTATGGACTATTCTCCTTGATCCTATTTATGAGTCTGCCTGAGTGTGTTTGTTGCATTAAAAAAGAATCCATTGACATGTCAGCAGGGAGCGTGTTACAAATTCCTTCCCTTTCCCCTTGTGCCAGTCCAAGCATTATGTCAGCAGTGGGCACTTCCAAGAATATTTGTTCAATCAAAACCTGATTTTTATTTCTAGCTTACTAAAGCAATGATGACCAAACATGGTATATGCTATAACACCTACTTCTTCAGGTCTTAGAAACAAAGAATGGGATGGTTAGCTCTTTGCTGTAGCCCTACCTCTATCAGTCACAGAAAGAAAATGATTGATAAAAGTACCAAAACCTTTTCCATTTTCTCCAGCTCTTTTGCTATCCATCTCTTCTAATCAAACTACATTGTGGAAGGCTGATCAGATACTGAGAGTCTGCGACCAACCTGTCGCTTTCAAATGCAAGCTTGCCTCTGCCCTAGGGAGCTGGTCAGCACAGCTACTGACCAGCAGCCACTCACCAAGCTGCGAAAAGTTGAACCTTGTTCCGGAGGGAGAAGTTCCGCTGGAGCCGGAGGAAAAGGGGGAGTTGGCGGCGGTGTCCTGCAGGCCTCCCGCAGAGTGGGACCGCAACCATTCCTTCGCGTCTTCTTGTGTGCGAAGCTGGGAGGTGGGAGCATACCTGGGCAGACAGAAATCAAGCTGGGATTAACTATGATCAGCGCTTATGAAAATGAACTCCGTGAAGCTGACAACAATCAGATATCCAAAGTTGATGTTAAAAAAAAATCCAATCACTACACATCCTGAAACTTAAGAAGTTTCTCAAAATGTTTTTTTCCCCCCTACTTGGCCGCCTTTGGGGAAAATTGGAATTCCTTGCAGTTTGGAGGGAATACACAAAGGGAGCAAGGTCGGTGAACGCTCAGAAGAGCTGTCACGGGGCGTACCTGTAACGTGTTGATGCACGACAGCGTCATGTCAAAGCCCCCACCTTGACGGGACCAAAGCAACCAAATACGCTGCTGTTACAGCTCCGAGGGCATTTTAATTAGATAAGTCACGGCACCTGCATTCTAGAGCGCACGCAAGCGGCCACAAACCATAGCGTACCAGAAACCAGACAGGAAAAGGTGTGAGGACAGCAATGCTTACAGCAGTTGCTGAGATCCAGCACAGGCAAGTCTGCGTGAAAGGAACCCTAAATCATCGGCTTTCACACAGGGGAGGCTCTCCAGAGGTCGGTACCCCTCCTCATTTATTCTGCAGGGTGTTTGGTAATGATTTATCAAATGTCTCCAATGAGCTAAGTGCCTTCACAGATGTTATCTTGAGTCATGTGCCAAGGTTTCTACCACTTTTGTGTGATTTCAAAGTCCATGTTCTTCTCATGATGCCCACAGGCAGCTTCTCAAATTTCTACATCATCTAAGCGGCTGGAGAACCCTTAGACTAACAAACAGATTACCATACGGTGGCTAGTGATTACGTCAACAGTGGGATTCTTCTGGCTTCAAAAGAGCTGCTGTGGGTGTGCTGGCATGGGACGTGTGCGCCGAGGGAGGGGCTCGAAAGGGAAAGTCAGGGCGAGAAGGGAAAGAAGAGCGTGTCTGCCTTCATGTTCTCACTCTAGCTGGACATGTAACTTTCTAGGTCACATCAGCTGCCTGGAGACAGCTTGTCACGTATCCCTCTTCTGAATTTTTTAAAAGCCCATTTAAAAAGCCAGAGCTCTATCATTTTCATAGGCTAGATCTGCTCCAGAAATAGACATATAGCATTTTGAAATGTTACTATTTAGAGAGGTCAGCTTTCTCTTGGGACAACGGTGGGGCGGCAAGTCCCGCTCATTAGAAGTGGCGGAAACGTAAGCACCTAGCCCAGTTGCTAACGATCAGCCCCCATCGGTGCGATGAACACTGTTCAGTACGAAAGGCCTTGCCAGCTCCCTCTTCTAAGGCCACCCTCGGGAGATTTTTCAATGCTTTCATTTTTAGAATCTTAGAATTGGCTTTACTCGGAGCTCCTTTGGAAAGAAAGCGGTGATACCTACCTCCCAGGACTGTTCAAAATGCTCTCAGCCTTACGAGCTACAGGTTATCAACGACAGACACACAGGACAGTGTTGAAACATTTCATTCCGAGTTCCATTCTTTGCAAAGCACATGATGCTTAGTGCAGGGGGAAGCTGATGCTACGGAGGAGGAGGCGTTCGGGGGGCGGGGGAAACGACAGCTGCCACCATACGACATTGAAACCATGGGGCGGGCGTTAGAACCGAGGTTCCTCTGATGGGCAAGGTGAAGTAGGTGGTGTGAGGCGCGCTGACTTCCAGCATCTTGTTTCGCCAGGACGGGCACCCAGAGTGAGCCCAGGCCGTGACTTACAACAGACAAAAGGACATCACTTCCTCCTCATCTTCTCTTTCCACCAAAACTGGATTACACCCATGTCTTGCTGGGTTGATTTGGTTTTTGATTATTATTTTGATGAGTGCTAAGTACCTGTCCTCAGCAATTTTCTACGGGCTGAGAGTTCGGCATTTTCAAATTTGGCGGTAATGTTTCCTTTCTCCTTGGCTCTGTCCTGGCGAACATATCAACATGCTACAAGTCACACCCTTCTCTGGGAAGCCAGCCCGTGAACAGAATGGTCATGGTGACGTGCTCAGCGACGCAATCTACTGGCCCCAGTTGTGCATGACATGGTTTTACCACAATAAGCCTGAATAAGCACAGCCTCTGCTCAAGCACATAAGCCAACAAATGGAGAGATGAGAATGAGGGGGTGGGGGGAAGCGGTTGTCCAAGGTCCTACTGCGGTGGCCAAAGCAGGGAGCCCAGCCCAGCCCGAACCCCCGCCAGCCAAGCCCCAAAGCCACACCACATGGCATGGACGCAAGGAGGAAACACAGATACCTGAGTCCTTTCTTAGGCAAAGTGTTCCTATCAAGGTGCGGGTCACTGTAGGGAAGTTAAAACAAAAATGAGAACTTCAGAGAAGCACAGAGAAAGCAGGCGATGTGAGGCGGGAGAGGCTAAGAAGGGGCCGCAGAGAGCTGTGGGGAGAGACTCACTTCGCCAGAAAGGCCCGTGCCCAGCAGAGCATGCGGCCCGTCCAAGGGAAGCCGAAGAAACCCAGTCCCCCGCCCGGCCCGCGCTGCCACCAGCGCATACTCCACCCCGAGCCACCGGGAGGCCTGAGCCACTCTGCCCCACAGGTTCAAAGCCAAACTCGGGGGCTGCCGCACCTCGAGGCAGAGCCCGTGCCTTCCGCCGCCCAGTCGCCCATCTCTGCACCGTCACCACTGCTTCTTGGAGAGAGAGAGAGGCCACCTTCTCTGCACCACTAACTCTGGGCCACCCCAGTGCCATGGGTGGTGACTTCAAGTGAGACAAGAGACTTTCTGGAGAGTTTTAAGAGGCCGGCAGTCTGCATATTTGGAATTCGTAAGAGAATTCCAGGTCCCTCTCAGTTTCTGCAGTCCTCATTGGACGTAGCTAAGAGCTGAGCCCTGGACCTGAGTCGGGGCATGTTACAACTTGCAGGCTGATAAAGTCAAGGCATTTGGGTTTCCAAAGAACGAGGGTTTAAAGGCTTGGTCTGTGAGTCTGACAAAAACAAAGATTTTGCTGTTGATGAGGTGAAGAGGGCTTTCATTAATTTTTTTTTTCTATCATGAAACAACATCTGCTTGTTGTGTTTGGCCAAGCCACGGCTCCCCCACAAATTTAAGGTCAATATCCATTTCTGAGGCCCACCCACAGGACAGCTGGGGGCAAACAAGCCTCTTCATTTATAAAGTCTCAATGCTCCACGCACCCTTTTTCATTATCATCACAGGAAATGGGCACACAGAACACAGCAGCCTACAGAACATAAGGAACCAAACTGCAGCGAAGGACTTTAGAGGGAGAAGAGCCAGCTGCGTGGGGAGTGGAGGGGGCGGGAGACCAAGGTGAGGGCCAAGCTGCTCGGTGGGTGGTAGATCATTTCTGGACTCGGAGCAGGAGGGGAGGGAGAAGGGGGAAAGGGCGGGAAGCAGGAGCATGCCACAGGAACGCTGAGATGCAAGTGAGAGCTTCTGCCGCCCGCAGTTCAAGTGGCGGGTTGGCGGTTCCTCCCCAGGTTGGGAAGGGAGGGGCCAGCCCAACTCCACCTCTCCCGGGGCTTCAGTGGACAGCGGAACAGACCCTCACTGGCATGTCTGGGGGTGACACACCACACCGGAGCCACGAACACAAGCAGAAGCCTCGGGCCGACAGCCTCACACAAGACATCTGGCTCGACACAGACGGGCAGAGGAACCTAGAAGGCTCGGTAGGGTCTCCGGCCTGCAATGTCATTACCTGTCCTGTTTCCTGGGCAAAGTACTTCTGCAGAACTTAGGGCTAGCGGCAGGGGAAGAGAGAGGGCTAGAAGTCCAGGCAGGTAGAAAACAAGAGAAGGAACATTAGACTGGAAGAAAGAGGGGGAGTTGTAAAATACAGTGACTTTTCTCATTCCCAGGGCTGACCCTGGCTTGCTTCCTTCCCTATCGGGGAGACAATGGACACTTCACTACTGAAGTGAAATCCAGAGCTCTGGGGATGCTAATTTAGGTTTCTTGAGTTCCTGTCACTGGCCAGCAGCCCTTCAGTGGGAGGGTGTTTGCCATGACGGCCACCAAACTGACCCTGCTGCGTAAGGAACATCCTACCACACACCCCAGGGCTGCAGCCGGCCACCCACTCTGCCTGCACAATTACAAGGGGAGGGGAAAGAAGCCAACTGATGCGCTAACAGAATAAAATGGAAGGATTTCAAAGATGGAATGTCATTTCAAATGGATGCATTAAGTCTACCCCCAAGAGACTTCCAGCAGCTCCAAGGACGGAGAACAACCACGATGAAAAAGGTAACAGGAAGCAGAGCTGAGCTGAATTCCACCCCCAACTGGCTTTCCTACGGAAGCCATCGGTGACAAGAGAGAGAGGACTCTCCCAGGCTAGGGCAATTAACATGTGGGATTCCTGACATCGTCCTTTGTCTCTTGAAAGGGTGTCTTTCTGAGAGAGACAGGCAGCCAAACGCACGTCACCAACCTTTCTGACAGTGTGGTCTTCACACTGTTGGTTCTCACAAAGGGAGTCAGGGAGTCGTCCTTAGAGGAGGCGATGAGGCCCGTGGAGGAATTGTGACTCAGGCCCCCTCCGCTGCTGAGGGAGATGTCAATGGACTCGCAGCTGGTGTGGAGGCTGCTGACGGACTGGAAGCCCAGGCCGTCCTTGCTAGCTGCTGAGGAGCTGCTGGCATTGGTGCCCCAGGTGAGGCTGTTGGAGGGGCCTGAGTGCGCTGAGCTGGGGCTGGAAGCTAGAGGAGACTGGTTGAGATCCACATTCTTACTGTAGAGAGGACTGCTGCTCCCGCTGCTCAGGACGCCGCTGCCTGAGGGGGACTCTAAGTTACCTGGCTGGGTCAGGGTGGCATGAGGGTTGGAGATGACCACCGAGTTTTTCATGTTTTCAGCTGTGGCGATGGGCACTTGCTTGCTAGGCTTCCCACCAAAGAGTCTGTGAAGAGACAAAGGGTTGTTGGGGTGGAGCACCCAGAGCCAAGGGGCCCCCAGCTGTTTAGTAGGGTGCAGCTCCGGTCCAGGAGCCGTGGCAGTCCCTGGGGGGAGGCATGGGCATTTCAACGGAAATGGCTACGGGGATCCCGTTGGGACAGGCCACCGGGACACTCGCGAATGACACATTCCAGTTTCCGGTGCTACACTGCAGCTGAGACCCTGGCTCTATCTGAGCCAAAGGGCCATGGGGAATAATTTTCTACAGGACTATTCATGCTGGTCCAAGATCCTGCTTCCCTTTCTTTCTGTGAACAGAGTAAATAGAAAATCACCCTGGCCCAGGAAACATCTAGAAGCAAAAGAGCTGCCTGCATCATCGTTGTATCCATGACCCCAGGCACAACGCAGGCCCTCGGTTTATGACAGCTCGACCCCAGGTATCGGGCCGATTTGATCTCTAAGCACATGTAGACTCGAGAACCTGAGCCTAGACCTGGATGAGGCCCTGGGAAAGCATCTTCACAGATTTCTCCAGGGAAAGCCCTACCCAAAAGGTATGTCTTTGAAGCCAGAATGCGAGTGCTACCCACTGATGCACGCGGAAACCTTGCTGAGTTCCCAAGACATTAGACCAGACACGTGGTATGAACTGTGTCTCTGGGACAGAGACACAGAGATGCCATTCCAGGTCACCCCCCCGACCCCCCGCTCATGACCAAAAACGTGCCGTCAGAACACGGACATGGCACAAACGTCTCCCTCCTCCGCTGGCAGAAGGGCACCTGGTGAGGGGCAGGGCTGTCTCACAGTCAGGGAGCAGTACCTGCCCTGGTACTGCGAGTGCTTCCGCTCACTGAAACTGCTGGGACAGGTGTCTCTGCAAAGTGGTGACAACACCGACAGGCAGGTGGTCCTTCCCCACGCTGCTCAATGGTGTGAGTTTGACCTGTCTTCTCCAAACGGTCCTTACAAATCTCAATTATTGTACAGACGACCAACCAACAGACCACGTAATCAATCCTCACTACAATATCTGGTGACAGACAAGAAACACTTTTGCCTGGTGACAATCAGAGAATGAAACATCCGATTACTGAATTTTGGCTTGAGAATGCTTCCACTCTTCCAGTAATGGGGACCCCACCACGTCAAGGGGTAACTCACCCCAGTGCCTAGCACTGTCCATGAGAAAACCAAAATCTGATCCACCTTCTTCACTTTTACTCATTGCTCCTAATCCTGCTATGTGTAAAGACACAGAGAACACCCAGCCTTTTTGTTGAAGACAAAGATCTTCACCTAAGATCTATCTTCTCCACACTAAGGCACAATAAAAACACCTTAACCATTTAGTAAAAATGCAATTGTCAGGAACTGGCTGAAAGGTGTTCAATGCAGAAACTAAGAAAATGCGTGCATTTTCAAGTATTCTAGTACACTAGCCTAAAGGTCTAATAAAATGCCTTTGTAGTTACTGAAGGAAATTCATAATACCAAAGAGTGAATATTACATGTAATACTCGAGGCAAGAAGCAGAGAAAATTTTCATTTACAAGGCAATCTGGTACAACAACAAAGAACAGCCTGATAGGTCCTTCCCCAGAAAAAGTAATTATTACTGAAATTCTAATAATCAAGTCTAGACAAAGAACAGCGAACCGCTTCATTATACCTTTCATGTGGAATGCTTCTTCTGAAGCCTCTTCAAACATTCCGGTTCATTCCCAAATATGTACATGTGCATACAGTTTTTATTTTTTTCGCTGCATGGTTTGCTGCCCTTGGACTTACTCTTTCCTAGGGCAGGAAATCTCCTCTCCTGAGAAGCTAGACTAGGTTCTGCCCCGCGCACATGAGTCTGAGCACGGTCCAGTGGATATGGAGATTATAATGAGATACTAGGGACAGGTAAAAGCTGTAGAAACTTAAAATGAACTTGAAGAAAAAACAGCAAATAATACTTTCATGTAAAAATTCCCACCGTGTGGAAATGTGAGAAAATGCTTTTCTAAGGTAATAGGAAATCAAGTTCTCTTTTTCAGAAATACTTCTGCCTTAAGAGACTTTTTTTTTTTTTTTTTAAGGAAGCTAAAATTTCAGAGACCGATTTGGAATTACACACGTGGTTATAAATAAGTACATGGAGAATTAAGTACATGGACCATTTGAGGAAAGGATCTGGCCAAGATCACTGTCTAGCATGATGATGAGGAATTGCAGCCACTGAATTAACAAGACAAGAAAAAAATTGTCTGCATCCCCTGAGCTACCTATCCAGATCTGGATGGTAGCTGTTATTCACTACTTACTATGGGCCACATAAGGCTACATAGATGAATCTTCATAAGAACTCTCAGGTAGGTATTGGTATTCCCATTTTACAGATGAGAAAACTGAGACATACTGTTAAGAAAGTTTATATGGTGGCTAATTAAGGTGAACCCAAGCTTTGAACTCAGGATGATCGATTACAGAGGCTTAAGATTTTCATTCTAACATGGAAAAATAATCAGGTGATGGCGAAACTGCTGGCAGCCTCTGACCAAACAGGTTTTTCCTAGGACTGAAGTGGAGGAAACAGAGACTGCTTTAACTAAGAAACGGGAAATTATTAATAATCCAGGACACCATTCCATATATTCCGGTTCTGCTCAGTGCCATTTACGCGCTTACCTGCGGAGCGTGGGAGAGGCCACATCAGGGTACTTGGCCCCTGGCTGGAGCGTGGCCTGAGCCGCACTGGACACAGGCTGGGCTGCCGGGTTCACCTTCACAGAGTTACAGGAAGCCACGCTCTCGTTGTCTGAGGAGATGCCTTTCTCCTTATCCGTCTGGTTGACCAGGCCCGGCAGAGAGCTCCCTAGGGCCGTTTTGGAGGGCTCCCTGAGCTTGGGCACCGGCAGGCCTGCTGACTTGCTGCTGATGTTGGAATCGATGCTGCTGGTGCTAGACCTGTTCCCAGCCCCGTTCCGGCTGGTGGACTTACTGGGCCGTGGCAGACTCCGGTACTGCAGGTTTGTCCGGGAGCTGAGAGATAGATACGCATCGTCCTGATTCTGAGCCCCGTCCATGCTTGTCTTCCGACCGGTGGACCGCCCGACGAGGGCAGACGACTTTGGGATTTTGCCCAGTGTGGCGGACCTGCTGGTGACAGTGGCCCCGCTGGCTGTGATCATGGCCAGACCGGCAGCCGAGCCACTCTGCTTCTTGAACCCAAAGCTGTTGGCGTTGGCGGTGGGCGCCCGGGAGCTGCTGGGGAGGGGCTTCTTGGACTCATCGCCACTGCTGCGGCCTGCATCTGACGGGGAGCGCTTCACCTGCGAGGCTTTGGGGGACAGCCTCCCTTTCTCGGACACCTTTGCATCGTCGGTTTTTCCTAAGAGAGAAATCGGCAAGGTTAACCTGCAAACCAAGAAGCCGGCTCATCCAGTTCAGTCTGTTTAAAATCCTCCCCTCCTCCAAAGAACTGGTTCATGTTCTCCTTGGGGAAAGCAGGACCCTTGGGAGGCAGAGGAAGGAGCTATTCATAAAGGCAATCTAGTCTACTACTGTCACCGTGAGCCTTTTAGATGTCAATGATGTTACTCATTTGCAAAGCAGTCTAAATTTACCCAGCATAGAGCAGAGCCAGCCAATCACTGACACGTCTGGGGAAGAGGCCTGACTCTCACTGAACTCTCTCCTTCTGTCCATGGAAAAGATGTTCCTAACCTCCATAGGAGGGGCCCTGGACTTCCTGCAAAAACAGTTCCCCTGTTTACACACATCCCTGAATCACGGAGACATCAACTCAACCTGCCAACAGCTTATAAACACACGCCTCGCGTGTGCGCTCTGACCCAGCGCACGCACACCCGTGTAACATGGCCTCAGCAGTGGACCGCCTTCAGACTTCAACACCTTCCACACATTTTTCCGCTTGGAAAAAGGAAGAGATGCAGACTTTCCTGAAAGCTGGTTATTAGCAGAGTCTATACCCTAAGAACAAAAACCTGAGCATTTACAGGACTTAAAAAACAAACAAACAAAAGACAATTCCTTGCTGGAGTGACTCTGGTTTTGGCTTTGAAACTGACACCTGTGGATGAAAGACAGCGATGCCTCTCACTCACCCGATCCTGGGGTCTTCAGTGCGCCCGCCGAGGCGGCCGGCTTTGTCCTCGGCACGGTGATGCCCACCTGGGCCGTCATGCCGCGCCGCCACGAGCCCGTCTGGGAGATGACGGGGTTCTTCTTGCCCGACGTGCTTTTGTCGGACTCGTCAGACATGTCCGAGGGATTCCGCCTCCACTTGGAGCCTGGCTCCATCTTTACGCCGCTGTCTGACCCTCCGTCGGACTTCTTGACATCGTCGCCCGACCAGAGGGAGCTCCTCTCCACCTGTGAGTGTTTCTCCGCGTCAGTCTGCGGGTGAGACGCTGAATCAGTCCCTCCCAGGCCCCAGGGTAGAGAGACCCTCACCACTGAGCAGAAATACCAATACACTGGATGAATTAAGAGAAAAATAATAACTGACTACTTGAAAATGTTTGGACCTTTGTACTCTGGTTATCTCATTAGAAGGCCTGATTTTTTTCGGTCCAAGGCAAGTAAAGAATACAACTATGTCCTTGAGAGGAGTGAAGGAGGAGAGTGAAAGGGGCCAGAGGAAAAAGAGGGAAGGAGCCCCACAGAGAACTGTGAGCAGATGGGAGATGCAGCGAGCATTCAGCCACCAACTCTCTGCCACTTGGAGAGAAACCCCCTCTAACTCAGGCAGCCTGATCTCTAGCCAGCATCCAGCCTCCTGCCCGTCTCCCTTTGTTCTTCTGTCTCCCTATCACTCCACTGGCAGCGAGATCTCAGGCTCTAACGCAGCGTCACAGTCTAACACTCGGAGCCAGTGAGCGAGCAAGTGGGGGTGGCTGCTAGTTCTACTCTCAGGGAGAGAGAGGGGCTGAGAGGAACACACACCCTCAAAAGCCACTTCCCCCCAAAGCTAAAAGCCAGCGGGTGCCTGCTCCTGCCCCAGCACTGTGCATATGCCACACTGCTTTGCTCCTCTTGTGGGATTCTGTTCAGACAAGGCGTATAATTAGCCAGCTTTCTTTGGAAGAGCCTTGACCTGCTGGCCATGGAACCCAGGAGGGGACAGAAGTGTGATGTTAATGATTTGCTGCAGTGAAAAGGCAGAAGCTAACCAGAATGCTTCAGGGGCCCCCCTAAGGGGGGGCAGTCCGAGGAGATGCCAGTCGGGAGAAGCCACGCAGAGAATGGGGAAGGGAGGTCACTTCAGAGTGGCTGTACTAGGATATACGTCCCTTACTCGCTGTACTTAACTCCCTACAATGGGCACCAACAGCGGGACAGGAAATCAAAATGATCACCTGGCCAGAATCCGGCCTAATGCCCGTCACCCAAGAGTGGTACAAACACCTTCCTCCACAAAATACACGGGCTGAGTGGGATAAAACCCGAACACAGACAAGCAGCCCAAGTTCAGCTGCTCCTCTGTCACCACCATGGATATTTTTGCTCTGCCCCCTCCCCGCTTATGAATTCCCCTCACCCATGAAAGCCACCTTCCGGGTGCCTTCATTGTTCAGTCATTCCTCGGACACACGCTGAGCTCCTGCTAGGTACTAGGCACCAGAGATGGGAAAAGACAGAAGCACCGCCCCCGCCCCCCCCCCCCAACCGTGGGAAGCTCTCTGCTCAGCAGCGGTGGCGGGGAGCACAGAGAAAGCGGACTTCCCAAGTCTGAGCACAGGGCAGGGGCTCCCTCAAGGCTTGGTGAGTAAATGAGTGAACAATCGAACACAGACTTTTCCAGCTGGGGCACACTTTAACAAAGTGATGCCATCTGACCCCGGCCACCACCTGGTCAAATAGGGTAAGCAGGAAAGCGGTACTGTCTTCACCTCAGTTGGACAGAGGAGAGGAAATAAAAGTCACCCACTCCCGCCCTGACCGGCGTGGCTCACTTGGCTGAGTGTCGTCCTGCAAAGGGAGAGGCTGCCGGTTCGATTCCTGGTCAGGGCAAGAGTTCCTCTGTACCCACTGTTTGCCAGGCACCATGGAGGGTCTGGGGATCTATGGGTAAGACTGGTTCCCAGCACTCCTGGAATTTACGATCCGTGAAAGAGGCAGAGATTAGATAAATAAAAACAAGTAAGTAATTGTGAATTATAAGGAATGTTATAAGGAAAGGACAAGGAGTCTGAGGGAGAAATAGAGGCACCGATATAATTTAGACTACGATAATGGGGCTGGGGACAGCGGTGAGGTAGGACCTTTTTGAAGAAGCGCCCTAAAGAATGAGAAGGAACTTATTAAGAGAAGAGCATGTGCCCAGGCCTGAGAGAGGAAAGGGCGTGGCTTTGGAAGCAATCACCCAGCAAATATCTACCGGGGGCCGCCATCTGCCAGGCAAGCTTGGGGGCACTGGGAATACTACAGTGAACAAGTACAAATCATTAATATCTTGTCCGAGTACATTTTAACACTTTCCGATACACTCTAAGACATACTGAAAACTTAGCACACCACATCCTAGATTACCGCATCCGTTCTTTTCATATTCATTCCCGTATCCCATTCCCCTCAGTCAAACTGTAGCTGTGCTAACAGCAGGAACAGCAACAACAAAATTTACTAAGCACTCACTGTGTATTAGGCACTGGGCTACAGCACTTTGCCCGCACCACGTAATTTAATCCCCTCTGAGGAAGTTCAAGTTCATCATCCCAATTCTACATGAGAAAACAGAGGCGCACGGTGGGGGAGAAAAGTGTCCAGGATCACACAGTGAGGCAGTGGAGATGCAAGGGTTCCGCGGACCACAGTGTATCCACTTTAGGACGCCGCCTTCCTGGGAACGAGCCCAAGAACAAGAGACATTTCTGCTTGTCCAGTGGTCCTAACACGATCCCAACACACAGCAGATGCTCTTTCCACGCTGGTTCCCCGGCTCCAGCCCCAGAGCAGCTGCAGCCCAGCCTCTGGGTGGGACGCTCAGAGCTCTGACTCCACCAGCGGCAGAGGGAGTGCCACAGGGCCCTGGCTCAGGACTGTGGCTTGACCCCCACCCCTCTGGAGAGAACAAGGACCCCACCATCACACCCCCACGATTTGATCCAGGGCGGCGGCCTTCCCTGCGCTACTCTGCACAGTGGGCATGTGCCTGGGACGTTACCAGCTTCAAGTTCCTACCTCCTTAGCAAACCCTCCTGGAGCCATGCGCCAGATCGTATGGTGACACCACTAGGGATCAAAAGGTGGAAAACGTCCCTGCCTCTGCTCCCGGGGCTTACAACCCACGGCCAGCAGGATGGCCACACGGGGCAGAGCTGTACCCTCCCCCTTGGCCCTCCACGCCTCTGTCAGCTGTTCCCCTCTCATATGGTGCCTCATTTTGAAAGGGCTTTCCTATTGCCCCTACCTGGAAGTCCATTTCCTCATTCAACGGCCCGGAGGGAGGTGGGGCAATAGCCCTAAAGGAGAGGGAGAGGGCCTGGGAGATTGGAGAGGTCACTAGTGAGGGCCCCAGTTCCTCAGGGACCACAGAGAGGCCAGTCCTCTAAGAATGACAGGCTGGAACCAAAGTGGGGGGACTTGAGCAGTGCGGTGGGGGCTGCATAACATGATGTCCAGGGGGAACATGACCTTGGAGTCTGGCAGACTTGGAGTTCAAGTACTGGGTGCTCCCCCTCCTTTGTTGTGTGTGTGATCCTGGAGGGGTGGCTTAGCCTCCCTGAGATCATTATTTTGTATACAGCAAAGGGGGGTGATAATAGGTGGGTGTCTTAGAGAGCTAGTTGAGAGGAGACTCAATGAGCTAAGTGTGGAGGGACTCAAAAACCCTCTCGCCTCTGAAAACCCCCAGCGCCTTAGCATTTATCCCATTTTTGTCTTGCATTAGGTGTGAAAAGGGCACTGGTCTTTCCTGCTATTGGGCCACAAGCCTCTAGAAGTCAAGGACACGCCCTCTTCATGCCCACATCCCCTGCAGACCCAGAGGCTGAACTGGCTGAAGTCTGGGCTCTAGTCACAGCAGAAAAATTACCAGCATTATCACCACCACCTGCCACTCTGCTTGCCGGACACTGTGTCCCTCCACATCCATCATTAGCTCACTCGATCTGCTGAGCCTGTATCATCCATATTTCACAGACCAGGCGTAAAGAGCAAAAGTAACTTGCCTCAAGTCACAAGCAGCAACAAGCAAGCAGATGGGCAGAAGCAGTACCCTCCCTGCCCCCCGCCAAACCCTATCCCTTCATCCAGACCAATATCCGGGGAACGTCCAGAGAGCTCAGGCTCTCTCGTGGCCACAAAGGTCAGGAATCCCTGCCAGATAATTCAGGACCTTATTTCCGTGGGAAGCAAAGAATAAATGCACATGGCATTATCTACAATCCCCCACCCTGTATATTTTGTTAAAAATTTCATGGGCTGTGAAAATAAGAAGAATCTTGAATTGTGCCTTTCTGCATCTCAGCACCTGGAATGGAACCTTCCAGAGAAGTGAAATACAAAATGACTAAGAACACAAGTGGGGAGATGAATATGGGGGCAGAGATGGGTATTTGTTAAACTCTCCTGCCACCAACAACACTGTCCTCAAAAGAAAATGCTGCAAGATATAAAGTGAATTGCTTTGAAATGACCAACAAAATGTATTAAGGACACAGTCAGCTTTAACTGCTGACAGGAATGGAGGAGGGAGGCAGAGGGATGGTCATCCAGAGGAAATTAGGAACTAAACATGGTCACTCCTGAGCAACTGCCAAGAACAGGGCACCAAGACAGAACATTTAGATAACGTATTCTCAAGCACCCCCACACTCACCCTTCAAGATCAATCTCATTGCCATAATTTTATGGGCGAGGAGGCAGAGGCTTGGAGGGGTGATTAGCTTACCCAAGGACGTCAGAGTGAGGGGCTCAACCCTGACCTCAGAGGCCACCCCTTGGACCTGACAGGGCGACCTGGTCTGGCTGCCCACCTGGGCTCACCAGCTCCCCCGGGGAAAGTCAGTCAGGAGGCTGCCATGCCTCAAGCAGGGGAGACTCTGCCCCCCCCCCACAGGGAAGCAGTGGGCACAGCTGCCGATGCTGAACCTGGCTGGGCACGTGTGCCTCAACGAGGGCACACCGTGCTCCTCCACGTCCGCGAGGGAGACAGCCACTTACGGACAGGGGCCCTTCCGTCTCCCAAGGATCGCCTGCTCCTCCGTGATGTGTCTCCTCCTCTTTCCATCAGCTGATGGAGGCTACTCCTTCGGCTTTCCAGACCATAACTTCCTTGTTCCTTAGATGTACTTCCTTTTGGCTATTCCTCAGAGGTTTTTCAAATATGAAAACCTAGGCAGGTGACCTGTCCTCAACCTGTTTTCCCGGTGACGCTCTGAGCCACTTCTCCCTGCCTCTCCATGCCCTGTCTGGGACAGTGTGTGCTGTCCGTCCATCCAGGAGAAACCAGTATGTGATGAAACCCGAGTGAGCCCTGGGAGAGGGCGGCAGCACACGTCTTCCCACTGACTGATGCTGATGCTGACCAGAGAGGAGTAATGGCCCTTAGCGCTCCTCCGAGTGGTACAGGGGAGCCGGGGGCGGGGGGCTGCCATTTCCACAGATTCAAATACTTGGAGATGCTCCCTGGACAGGAACAAAGGGATGCCACTACAAATCCACTTAAAGAAACCATCTCTAATAGGAATTTTAGAAACTACTGGTGCAAGTCTGTGTTTTACTGCAACACCTACCTGCTTAGATTTTATTTAAATATTTTAAATGCAGGTAGTCACTGCAAAAACAACCTAATGAGTATTAAATCCTTTAGGTCCCTCGACATTAACTTTCTGATCGTGATCAAAAGACATGTCTGTACCCTATCCTGGACCTTTTCTGCTGTGACTTGTGCTAGATGGAAGCAAAGAGCTGGTCAAAGAGGAGGAGAGCCTGGCACGAACCCAACCCGAGTGTGTCTGGTAGGAAATCATTGGTAAATCCCAGATGTGAACCCTGTATCAACATGGAAAATAGATTCCAATTCTGTCTGGCTTTGCGGGGAGGGAACAAAAACAAGGACATTCTTCTAACACTGTGTTCTGCTGGCTAAACGCGCCTCTTACAAGCAAGCTGTTCCTACCTGGCAGGTAAATGCAGAAAAACAACTCAGTTACTGATCTGTTGGTACCTGTCCCCTCCTGTACCCCCTTCCTCTCTGCCCAACCCCCTCTCCTCTCAAGGACCTCTGATACCCTGCCCACCCCCTAACTAGACAGCGGGTGAGCAATTCCTTGGTTCCCCATTTCAGAATCTAAGGACCTGTGGAAGTCAGTTATTATTTATGTCACATATGGTATGAAATGAAATTAGGATGAATCTTGGGAAAAATTAGCGTCCACAAGGAAAGGAGAAGTGGTGGACACTGAGACATTCGGCAAGGGCAGGTGGCAGGGACACAGGCAGCCCGGTCTCTCTAACGTGTGTCTACCGATGAAACAGGGATCACTCGGGGAAGTGTGGTTTAAGTTCTTTTTTTTCTTATTACGAACCTTTTCAAGGAGGTACAGCATTCACATACTGACATACCCAATCATAAGTATACAGCTTGAATAAATTTTACCAATGTAGCATACATGTCTATCACACAGAAATCAAGGTATAGAGCATTATCAGTGCCCCCCTCCCCAAATCTTTGTGCCCTTTTCATTTGGGTAGATTTTTCCCCCTTAACCACCACAACCCATCCTCACTCTCCAACAATAATTAGAAATTCCAGCTAAAATGAAAACCCTAGAAGCCGCAGGCAAATCCAGAGGCAACACTTAAAATATTCCATTGGTCAGGCAACATGTATTTCTGTGGGACAGAATTATTCCCACGCTGTGACGTATCCTTGCTTTAGCCCTGTTCTCAAAGGCAGGATACCTTTGAAAGCTAGAGATTCCAAAGCAGTTCCCATCTGCCCAGTGTGAGAAACAGAGGGAAAGTCAGTACGTGGAAGGGAATGAGCGGACGTGGAAGGGAGTGAACAAAGGGGGCAGTGTCATTTCTGCCCCTACCCCCCGCACAAGGTTGCCCTGGGAGACTGTCCAAATCAGACCTTCACATGGGCTCCTCCGAAGCAGCAGCCCCCGTGGGTGGGAGGGACCCATCACGAAACAGATGGCAGCCCACATGTGGCAGTGCCATGACCGACCAGTCCTTGTGCTTGCAGACCCACCTCGGGGACTAGTCATGCAGATGGCATTTGCCTGTCCCACTAGCAAAATGGGTTTACAGGAACCAACCTTTCCCTTTGACCTCTAAGGAATGCCGTGAGGGCCAGTGAATGGACTCCCACAAAACTGCTTTGAAAGCAAATATAATGTAGCACTACACTCAAAACATAGAGTTTACAACAACCTGGGAGTTTAAAGTAGCGCTGAAAACTCAAACATCTCAGGGTAAGGCAGCCAGGAGCCCTGGGGCTCGGGGGCCTGTCCGAAGGGGCCAGCAATGGGACATCGCTGACTGTTATTGCCATTTGGAGAATGTAGGTCCAGGAGACAGTATCTTCTGATTTTTTTCAAGAGAAACCAGAAACTCATTCGCATGTAAAATAACACAATTTATAAAATTTGACATGGAATCCAGTTAGGAAGAACCACACCGTGGGCCAAATAAAACACACTGTTGGAAGGACGCGATGCACTGGTTGTCCCATCCAGGGCTCCCGGTCTGTGTTCCCTCCCCACCCCTCCCGAGGAACCAGATGCGACCGAGGTGGCAAAGAAGGGACACGCATTCCTGGCTAAGAACGGCCGAGTGAGTCCAGCATCCCAGTTTTTTAAAAAACGGATTATGAAACGAAGGTCCAGGAAAGGACCGTGACTTTACCAAGGCCACCACAGGAAGGGTGGCGTGGCTGCCCCACTTCCACGCCCAGCGCCCTGCTGCCCGACACCCTGCCCGGCAGGCAGAGTCCAGGTTGGGGGACAAAAGCACAGGCAGCAAGCAGGAGGCTGGGCCTTGCCTCATGGACCTGGGGATTCTACTCACCCCGAATGGCCCCCTGGGCCCACCAGCCCAAGGCTCTCTGCTGGCAGGGCCTTTGGGGGAACTTGGGAGGGTCTGTGTGCCTTACCTGTACATCCAGGTTTTTGCGAGAGGAGGCAGGTGTGTTGGCATAGGAGCTGATGGAGGAGCTGGTGTTGATGTCATCAGTGCTGAGGTTGTCTATGGTGTCGCTGATGCCACTGCTGACGGAGCTGCTGTCATCCCAGCTGCCAAGACAAACACACCCTGAGCAAAAGAACCACAAGCTGTGCCGGCGAGAGCTTATGGCACATGCAAATGCACGCCGTCCCTGGAGGCTCGCTGTGTCATGGAGCCCCAGACTGACACGATGCACCATCCTGGTTCTTTGGGACTGGCGGCTGGGGCAAGCGGCTGATACAGACCTTCCCCATAAAGCTGGGCACTTCCCTGAGTGGCTAAAAACACCACCCATTTCCTACTTCATCCCGGGAACTTTATGAAGTCAATGGCTGCTTCCCAGACCTCGTGGCTGAGTAGGTGCAGAGCTTTAGAGATCAGAGCCGAGGGCGGTGCACAGAAAGATTCAGCAGTGGCACCCTCCTTGGGGATCACCGTAAGTAGGAAGAATTCTCAGTACAATCTGAATGCGCTGGACTCCACTCCTGGATGAAATGCCAAGGGGATGAAAGCTGCAAAAGGCAGCAGGGACCTGCCAGTGCCATTAGTGGCTCTAACTCTACTAATATTGCAGGATGCATCTCAAACAGAATGCTTCATTTCCCAACTCTCAAATCCACTGTGATCCATCTCCTCCCTGCACCTCAAGTCAAATCTGTGGGCAATGACTCTTCTCTTTCCTTCTCACCATCTCCCAGCACCGCCAAGACACTTAAATCCACCTCCGGCTCCTGCCCTCTCAACTTGCAATATGTATCCCAACGTGCACCTGCCACCCCCAGTTCGAGCTGCTATCTACTCTGCTTAGGTGCTGGCCGACAGGTCAGCTGGGCTCCGGGCTCCACTCCTAAACCAGTCAGTCCCCTCACCCCACAGCGACCGCATCTGAAACACAAATCAGACCCCGTTGCTCCACTGCTACTATCCTCCACAGGCTTCTCGGGTACTTAAAACCCAACTCTTTGCTCTGGCGCTCCAGACTGGCCGATCCGCCTCCCTCTTTAGTCCCCTCTCTCGCCAGCCTCTCCATCATGCACTGGCTCTGGTCACGTGGGCTTCTGTCCCTAAGCTGACAGGGCTTCCATTAGCTATTCCTCTTCCTGGATACTTGTCCCTGCCTCCTTCTCACCTGGAGTGTCGCCCCTCAGAAAGGCTTTCTTCCCTGGCCTCACTATGTGCAGTGCCATCCCTTCCCCCACCTACCAAGCCTGCTGCGTTTTCTCCTTTGGCTACAGGGTGGCAGGTACGTAGCAGGTGATTTAAACTCATGGGGCTGAAGAGTTTAACACTGCTCTACTTAAGGTAGAGGAAATAGCTAAGTACTATTATTTTTCTATTGTATAGGTGGAAACACTGAGGCTTAGAAAGGCCAGGCCACTAGTAAGAGGTGGAGTAGGATCTGGATCCAGCCATTATGACTCCAGAGTCACCCTCTTTTCTGTGACGCCAGACAGCATTCCTCATGTCCAGTTTCAGTGTACATGGGGACATGACACAGCTCACTTCCCAGGAGGAAGCCACGGCTTGCGAGGCAGGCAGGCACCAGGTTCCACGTCACACAGTGGGAGTGGTGAGGCCAGTTTCTACTCCTGTGGCTGTCTGATAACAAAGCATTGAGTCAGACACTTGACCCCTCCACTCAGCCTTCCACCGGTGTCTTGCCTGCAGAACAGCAGCCTGATGCCTCAAAATGCTGGGTGGTGGAGGCCTGCCCCTCAACAACTCAAAAGAAGTTCTGGTTTGTTCCAGCAGCTTGTAAGATCCCTGCCCAAGCTCTGCGGACCAGGCAGGATGACAAAGGTTTGATGGAAGCTGTTTTCATCACCCTTCCCTTCAGCACTGTTATTTGGCTTCCAAAAGCCCACCTGGAAGGTCCCCCAGAAATGAGGGGTCATGTGTGACTGGTTCCCAGGTGGGGAGGGTGAAAACAGGAAGCCCAAGTGCTCAGAAAGGGGTTTAGTGTGGGCGACATCACAGGGTCCAGAAGGCCCCAGGCCCCAGGGTCTCAGCAAACTTCACTCGTGTGATTGTGCTGATTAGCTCGCCTCCACCTGGTTCCAGACCCCTGGGGCCCGCCCCACCTACCTGCTCTGCGCCCCGTGTTCCACCGTCTCACAATCTGGCTTTGTTTCTATACACTTACACAATTTTCTAGTTTTTCTCTACAGAGAAGTCTGCTCTGCCTTCCAAGTATGTGCAGGGGCCGCTTGGTGACAGCAGCTAAACACACGTCATGCATCAGGCACAGGCCGGGGACCTTACACACATTATACACGGCTCCAGTCCTCGTGTCATTCCTGCAAGGTCCCTGTTACCTCCCACTTTACAGATGAAGAAGTCAAGGCTGAAAGAACACGTGTCTTGACCAGTGTTTTTCAGTCGACGTTGGAATTAGGTTTAAACTGCAAGGCTGTCTAATTTCAGAACATGCACAGCTCCCGGTCTGGGCCACGCTGCCCTTCACAACGATGGCCGTTCACCGAGAACCTGCCACGTGCCGACTGCCCACCATTCGCACATATTCTCACCGACTCTCCTACATACTCAGAGGCAGCCTTGCTTCCTATTGAGGCAACTGAGGCAGTGAGGATCCTCGTCCAAGGTCACTCTGCAAACGCAGGGCAGAGCTGGGAGTGAAACGCTACCCGGCCCCAAGCTCACCTCCTCCCCAGCCACCACCCACAGGGTGGTGTGCAGCAGCAACGACCTCTCTTTGCAGGTCACCTCCCCTCCCTCTCCAGGCACAGAGTTAGTGCTTATTAAACAGCTCCTGATGGAACTCAAGTGCAGAGGTGAGATAGGGGCACGTTCTGACACAAAATCACCACCGGCCCTGGATTCAGAGCCCAGTACCCTCACCACTTATTTCTTTGACAAGTCACAACTCTGTGCCTCAGTTTCCTTAGGGGGTGACACATGGCTGATACAACCTAGGCTGGGGAGAGTATGACACAACAGATGGAAAAGGACTCAAATCTCCTCACACAATTAAATGGAAAGCCCACAAATCTTCAGTGGCACCGGCTGTCGAGAGTGAG
Source organism: Glossophaga mutica (assembly GCA_039655065.1). NCBI lineage: Eukaryota > Metazoa > Chordata > Mammalia > Chiroptera > Phyllostomidae > Glossophaga > Glossophaga mutica. The sequence continues at coordinate 32,521,703 of CM077308.1, forward strand.
GAATTTAATGGAGCTAAAATTTCCTATGATCTGATGAAGAAGGAGGACTGATGGGAGAGGCACGTGACTGGTGGGGGGGAAGGACGGAGGTTAGTAACAGATGCCTATGAACCCAACCCCAGATTTTTTGCTTTGAAATTGTACCTGCTCTTCCCTGTGGCCTTTCAACACCAGACTATGATTCCAGCGGGGCATGGGACACGGGACACTGATCACACACATGATTCCTCCCCTTGGTGCCCAGAGCAGCGTGAGGCTTGTCCTGAGTTCACAGGAAATCCTGGTAACTGACTAGCCCCAAAGGGGAGAAGCCAGAGATCTGCCCCACAGAGGAGTGGGAGTGGGGGAACCAGTGACTTGGAGGGAGGCCCATGCTGAGCAAGAGCGGCTTCAGTGTCCCGAGCTGCCTGTGTGCCAGAAACCAAAGCTGTCCCCACTTTCGGAGAACCAGTCATGTCTCCTTCACTTCTGCACCTTCAGGGACACTGCCAAGTCAACCTAGTATAAAATCACTTAGGTTCCACCTGTCTGTTCCCCCGTAAAACTCAGGGTATAAACCGTCATGACCCACCAGGCTCAGGTCAGTGAGCCCCGAAATGTATTCTAAGAAACACTAGTTCCACGAGGCGCTGTGACCTGGACGAGGGAATGCAGGGAACGCAGGCTCTTCCGCGCCCCTTGCAGGCATTCAGGGGGTGCACGCACATCTTGGCGGCTGTGAGGCCCTGCCATGGTCTCATTCATGCCGCTGAGAATAGCGTTTCCCAAACTTCCATGTCCACACGGGAGAGGCTGGGAAGAACAGCAACACCACTCTGGAAAAGGTGCAATCCAAGTCCAGAGCGGTCAGTGCTCACTTCCCCTCAGTGGCCTGAGCAGGCAGCTAGCAGGGGGACACAGAGTCCAGAGGAATGACGTTGCGTGGGCACCTGCACCCAGCTGTACCTGAAGCCAGAGCACCCCTGGGAGACTGAACTGTGAGAACTAAGACACTGCTTTCTTTTGCTCAAAACTGGTTTGCTTAGTTTTGGGTTTTTTTTTTTTTTTAACCACTTGGTACATATACCCATGCTAACTATTGGGAAATTGCAATTTGTTTGTAAAACGACTCCAGACCTGTGGCCCAGAGTCAGACAGGAAAAATATGAAAAGCATGCCGAACCCATTCAGGCAGCAAGGACATTAGCTGAGTCCCAATCAAGTGGCAAAGGAAATTAGGTACAACTGGCACGGGGTACAAAAGTCTACTGACCCAGGTCAGGTGGTAAGTGTTGCAAGAGGTTACAGAAACTGATTACCAGTGAAACTTGAAAGAAACCGAGAGGCTGTGTATTTACTGTGTGGAAAAATGAAATTCCAGCTCAGAGGCTTGAGGGACCCCAGCGACGTAGCAGAAAGAACGAGTGTGTTCAGCTGTGGCTCTGGGGCGATCACTCTGGAACATGAGCTGACCACCCCTGCGTCATGGCCTTGCGTACGACGGAGAGAACATGGCCACGGGATGATCCCGGGCCCGCCTAGGTGATCAGCCTACTGCTCTCAGTTGGGAATAACGACTTTAAACCCTGGCAGGGCTTAAAAAGATGAAGAGCTATGATGAAGTAAATCGTAATATTAACACTTAACTTTAGAATGCAAGTTCTCTGATCATTGGGATAATCTCTGCACACTTATAGTATTTAAAGGGGTGTATGACATATTAGAGAATTTGAAAAACAGTCTTGTGATTTCGATTTTAAGTGATTTCCGACCTGAGCATTGTAAGAGAAAAGATTTGAAAATGACATTCAGACTGTAAAGAGAATGGGAGGGTGTAAGATAATTTGTGGCATTTGTAACTGTAATGGATTTGTAAGAGTCCTTTAAGCGCGCAGGCGGTTTCTGCTGCTGGGCTGGGAGATGGACCCTGCCAGGCCCTCGACCAGCCCAAGGACACCAGAGAGGTTAAATTTGTGAAAACAGTCTGAATCACGGAAGACAAGAGTGACCCAAATTCGCACACAGTACTAATTGTTTAAATCCAAGTTGTTAAGTCTGAATTAATAAATTACTAACCGATAAGAAGTGGGAGTCCTCTTAATGTATACCAAAACCCTTGATTTGTGGATGGTATTTGTAAGAAAGCCTAGGTTTAAAAATGAAGACGTCAATAAGTAGTATAGTAACACCTAAAGAACTCTAAGAAGCTCTTTCGGGGGGCACCAAAAAGACATTTAAAAAGATACTAAAGGAGATTTCACTTGCCACGGGACTGACTTTTCCATGAACGACCAGAAGAATCAATGAACTCGAGGGAGCACTGCCACTCGTCCTCACGTCTCCCCACCCCGGTTCCCCTCAGCTCTGCAACGTGCGGCTTCCAAAGCTGCTCCCAGCCTCCCAGCGGAAACAGCGTTGCATCTGAGGGACTTCGGAAACAAGCAGAGAAACCCCAGGGCCCTCTCCAGACGCAGGCTCTGCAACAGGAAACTAAAAGGGATGTGGGACACAGAGCTGCTTTCCCTGCCCTTTTTTTTTTCTTTCCTCCCAAGACAGCATACCATGGATGTGCCCTACAAATCCGCTGGCTGAGACACCTGGAGAAATGGCAAGAAGATGCATCCACTGATTCCTCACAGTCACCAACGCAAAAGCGCCGTTTCCCAGCCAGGTCACAGTCACGTACCTTTTCTGCTACCCAATGAAGTGCCCCCCCATCGGTCCGGCAGACAGTGCCACAAAGGGAGCTATAAGTGATCAGATTTGAAAATGACATTCACCTACTTTTAGCCCATGGTGGGAAGAAGGAATTCCATCAAAAACTTGCTATTTTTTCTGAAGACTCGTAAACTCAGTATTTTTAGATCCTGAGCCAGGAGTCTTGAATTCATTCATTCATTCATCCATCCATTCAGCCAGCACCCTATATAAGCCTGGCATCAGGCAGAGCAGCAGGCATACAGTGATGATGTCCTTACCCTTGACCTTGACCGCACGGCCAGTGGATGTGAAAGACAAGGACACACAGCCCAGACACAAATAAAAATGTACAATAGGGAGACAAGCAAAAGGCAGCGTGCGGAACCTGCACTGGTTCCTGACACCATTTCTGCTGTCTTCAATGTCCCCTCAAGTCCCCTTGAATGTCCCCTTCAATGCCACCAGCCAAGTCCCAGTACAAGGCACCAGCCTGGCAGCACGCTCAAGCCCAGGCCCACCAGCACTCTGTGCTGTGCGGCTGTCTCCTCCCAGGTGGGAAGTGGCAAAGGCAAGGAGCCGGAACACCTGGAGAGTCAGCTGTGGCCTCCCTCGTACTGGTCACCTCCTCTCTAAGCCCCAATCCCCTGTGTACAGAGGGAGCTGGACAAGGCCATCCCAAAGGCTGCTTTCCAGCTGACATCCTACGAGCTTCAGCTCAGAGGAAGGTTGAAACCGAGGCAAAGTGGCATGCTGAAGGTCCTCCCCCATCTCAGACAATCTCCTCCCGCCCCCCCCCCCCCCCATTAAGGAGAAGCTGCCAAACAGGTAACTTGCACTTCCTAGTCTCTGTTTTTTCATTGCGGATTTTACCACTCAGGTTATTATTATTCTAAGCCCACACAGTCTTTTAGATACTTGGAGTAGGTGCCACTATCTTACACAAAGGAGACAACCAGCTAGCCGAGTAGTACCTGCCCTCTCCAGACAGACGTACGTGCCCATCCGAGCCTTGTCGCTCATGGATGCCGCCCGACTGGCCCTGCGATTACAGTCTGCGGACCTTTGTACAGGTTTTCAATCCCCATTCACCATAGTGTCTGCAGCAGACCACACGGTTTATCCACAAAGGCAGAGGAAGCAGTCTTGCCTGATACGTATAGCCACCATTGACGGTGTTTCCCAAACACCAGGCACTGTACTGGGCACGTTACATGTATTATGCCATTCCAATTTTCCTCGCAAGAAACAGAGGTGTGGGGCCCAGAGCCCATCGGAACGATGAAATGCAAACCAGGGTCTAATGACTCCAAGCAGCCCTCCAGCCGAGCAGGAAGAGTACGGGCAGATCGGCTGCGAAATCCCTGTCTGCTGACGGCAACCAAGGGCATCAAGAAGAGACCCCGTTTTGGCCAAGACAGCATGTTAACCAGAAGTGAGGCTCTCAAGGCCTTGACTGTTCGCCTACTACTTTTGGAGAAATACAGATGCAAAGGGAAAAGGATCTCCAAAAGTGACCAGAAAAGCTATTCAAAACTGGAAGGGTCCATAAAACCAGGAGATCCAGTTTCAGAGTCTTATAGGAAATGCTGACATCACTGTGTCAGGAATTCAAACGCCACTCAGAGGGCTTAAAGCAATTTCCACAGCCAGAGCAGGAGCTAGCTCTCTGCTGCAGGGGGAACGCAGGTGAGAGAGTCATAAATTACTCTGGCTTCTCACACTCCGTGTTCCTCACTGTTTCGGGGAGTGAGCATTCCATGGAATTGGGGAGGGAAGCCTGCTGTCACCAGAGAAAACCCCCCTGAAAAACCACTTCTAACTGGGGCAAATTTTTAGTATCAAGCTCTTCTGGGAGTAGGTAGATGCAACAGGTATCTGCTACGGTCTTGAATTAATGTGATATTATATTTATAATTTCATCTCACATGAAGCAAAAGGCAAAAGAGAATCCCAAGGTTAGAGGAATGACTGAACAGATTTTTCCCACTGGGATTCACATGCCCAGGCGTGAGGGTTCCTGGCTGTCAGCAAGAGGCCGGGACTCGGAGAAGCGGAGTTATCGAAGGTTCTGCAGGGTCACTACACTTTTCAGGTGGACTGCCTGTGAGATCATGCCATTTATTCCAGGGAAAGATATGCTAACGGATGTTGCAGAAGTCAGTTGGCAGGTATATACCCACTCTCTGCTCACACATAAGCGGCAGCAGGTTCGCAGAGATGCGGCACTGTAACTGGTTGTGAAAAGCAATCTTCACAAAGCCAGCCACCTCCGCCTGCCCCCCATTCCCCGCCCCCAAAGACTCAGTCTGCTTCCAGAGGCCCTACCATCCTCAGAAACAGTCTGGGCTGTCCCCAGTCCCCTTTCTGCCTCCTTCCTGGTGACTCAAGTCCTGCTGCAGAGTCAGCAAGGGCTGTGGCCAGGCCTTACCTGCTCGCTCCTCCAGTCTTCCTCTAGAATCCCAGAAGAGCCCATTTGCAGGGCTGCCGCCAAGTGCCCCCCCTCACCCGCCAGACAGCTGCCTTCAGTTGCAAATACCCAGACTGGTGGAACTTGTTTTCTGGCTATTGTTCAAGGCAATTGTTCCCTCCAAACTCCAGGGCCCGAGCTGGAATGAGATCCTTTGGTGTGGATGAGTGAGCCAGCCCCACCAGAGGCTCAGCCGGAACCCCTGGGGAAGGGAAAGGGTAGGCTACCACAGTTCCCACCAGACAGGTATGTTAACTATTTCCTCCCCAGGAGGTTTTCTCAAGGGCATCATCTCTGACCACCACTGGGGCCTATTAAAATAGCCCACTATCAAAGAATGCAACAGGACTCCTGAAGAGAGAATCCTAACCTCCACTTTCTATCTGGGAAAGATGCTCATAGACAATGACCAACTTTAACTGAAGTTTATAGAGCTATGCCAGACTGTGCTGAAGAGTTTATTTGCATTATTTCATTTCATCCTCACAACTCTATGATAAAAATAATAACCGTGCTCACTGAATTTATGTGCTGGGCCCTGCTACTCTGTGTCTTCTCCCAGGCACTGTCAGATGGACTAATACTATACCCATTGTACGGACAGGACAGCTGAGGCTTGGAAAGAGAGGTCCGAAGGCCAAACAATAGGAAATGTTGAAGCTGGGACTCAAACATAGAACCAAGAATATTCAACCACCTCCTTTATTTATTCATTTGACACGTTCAATGAATACCTATCATGTATATTAGAAAGACTTTAAAGTTTTCCACACCAAAAGAAAAAAAAAAAAGACCCAGTTACTCGAATAAAACTACACACCAGCCACCTCTCTCTAGGTTCTACCTCTGGGATTAGCCTACGTGGTTTGCGGTTCTGGTGCAAAACGACCCAGAACCTGAACTTGAATCAAAGCTAGGGCAGAGTTAGACTCTAATTCCCGTAAATTTAGTCTCATCCAGCAGAGGGCCACAGCACCACCAGGCCCGGAAGGCTCTGGGTGGAGGTAGTAGCACCAGCTCCGGAGAAGAAAGTCAAACAGATCCGTGTCGGAGCTCTGGCTCTGCCGCCTACTGTGTGACAGCAGCTGCCCCTCCAGGAGACGAGGGGTCTTTCGTGTGACATGGTGCTAACAACACCCAGCCCTCACAAGCCTTTTGTTGGGACCAAATCAGAGCTCCAGGCACACAGGAGATAAGCGGCTTTTCTCTGGTGCAGTCCAGGATCCACAGGATCTGCAGGGACTGCAGGAAGGAGATGCAGGCCCACGCTGTGAAGCAGATCATAAAGTTCAAGTACAAACACTTGCTTCTCGCTGCCATAAATGGACAGTGTCCCCAGGGAGAAGCAGCTTCTACAGACGGTGCCAGGTGCAAGGCCAATTGTTTGGGGAGGAAAGAGGGACCACCAGCCCCCTAAAGAGGGCTCGCAGGGGATTTAGCAGCACTCAGCATGCCGGGGGTTGAGTTTCACCCCACAGCACCTTTGTCCCATTTTGGTAACTCATTCCTTCAACAAGTAGGTGGTCCCCTGAGTAAGCGTGAAATTCCTCCCTTTGGCTCCTGGGGCTTGGTTGGGTTGGAAAGCCCAGAGCTCTGGTCCAGATGCCTTAGACCCTCATTGTTACAATAGGCACCAGCATGTCTGCTGACCTCAGCTACACAAAGCCTTCCTCCTCCCAGGCTCCACTGGAGAGGGCTGCTGACATTTGGGCCACTGCCTAGCTGCCGCTTTTGCCAAAGATCTCAACAAACCCACCCTGGCACTCTATTTACCAGAAGACACATGGTCCCTAAGCATCAACAGATTTCAGCATATTTTAGAGAGCTAATGGAAACGACAGGGAACAGGGACACAGGTGAAGAGTTTTAACGGTGGACTCCAGGCACCTTGCGAAGCACTTTACTTACGCACCATCACCCCACACCCTCCTCTCCATCACCCTCGGAGGCACAAGCTACTGATGCTCACTCTTCAGACATGGTAACAGAGGCCTACGGAGGCTAGGCGACCTGCCTGGCGTGCCAGAGCTAATAAACGGAGCTGATTATGAACTTCGATCTGCCAGATTCTGAAATTCAAGCTCTTCTTAATCTCATTAATTCAACCTAAAAGCAGAGGGAAAGATACTTTTAAATAGATCATGGTCATAAAAGAACTCAGAACTCCCACTTGTTAACCGAAAAGCCCAGGACACTTTTTAATGCAATCTTTCTTCTTCAAACATCTCCAATTAGTTAAAAGGAGAGGGGTGGGAGAAGAATTCCAGACAGGGCACTGGCTGCCTGCCTTCGGCCTGAGTAGCTGGAGGGAGGTGTGGAGTCCCAGCACTCCCACTACCCGCCTGCACCTCCCCTGCACCTCCCAATACACTCTGGGGGGTCTGGTAACCTGAATGCACAAAACAGAACCAGAAACGACCTCAGGGCAGCTGACAGAGGTGGCTGTCCCCCCGACACCAAGCTGGCCTCACTTTGTAGTCCACAAGGGACCTGCCCTGAAGCTACCCTTCTGGTGCAACGTGGAAGGGAAGGGAGCTCAGGTCAAGAAACGCCATTCAAAGTTAGCATCCCAACCCTCGTGCAGTTCAGCCCTAACTAATCAGCCAACCTCAGCACACATGTGAGCAGCTAGTGCCGGGTAAGGGTCAGCATTAACATGAAGGGTGTGCAACCTCTCCCTCCAAGAGTCAATAAATCCAGCTGTTCAGGAGGCAGCCCCAGAGTTCCAGGGCAGAGTCCCAGCCACCCAAGGCCAGCTCCAAGGTAGGGGGCCTCCCCATATTTGATTTCCACTTAGGCTCCTGCGCCCTCTGAACCAGGTACAAGCACAAACCCATCCACAGATCCATTCGTGGGCCCAGGGGCCTCACAGAGATCAGAGAGTGCCCAGGTAGGTGATGAGGCCAAAGCAGCGTTGCTTCTTGGTATATGCCCCCTCGCAGCCAGAAACCAGCAGAATCAAACTGCCCAGCCAGCCGGCCATGCCCATGCTTGTGTCGCGTGAACTTTGGTGACTCCTCCATAACGAAAAGTGTCCACATTTAAAGTGGCAGGTAAAACTCCCAGCCATTTGCCAAGCCCACCAAGGAAGGCGGAGGGGGCCTGGGTTCCACTCCCTGCTCTGCTCATTAGCTGCATGACCCTGAGAAAGTTACTTAACCTCTCTTAGTCCCAACTGCCTACCTCAAAATGGGGGGTAATACTGCTGGCTTTGGAACAAAAATGAAATGAAACAATGCTTGGCAAGAAGTAAGTGGTAAATGAACATTGTTTCCTCCTCCCCTTGTCTGGTTTAAAAATAGAATGCTCCTCTTTGGGCAGTTTTATAGCAGCCCAAACCAACAAGAAGAGTACTCATACTTCAATCTCCCATACCATCTCTCTTGGAACCTAGTTTCCAGAGAAAACCCACCCAGTAATTTGCAGTATTAGTAAACACAACCGCAGTTCACCCAGCTTCTTAGATTCCAGACAACACCTCCAACTGCAAGTCATTTTAATCAGAGCACACAGAACCATGAGCAGTTCTTGCATGGCAGGAGGTGGGGGGCGGGCAATGTCTCTCTCCAGCTCCCGGCTCCCACCAAGCTGCAAGGTCTCCCCCCAGAAAAGCCTGAAATAAGGACCTAAGACAGCTGGGTAATCAACACCCAGCTTTTCAGTATCAGCAGCCTAAGTTGATAAGATGGTCTGGGAAATATTGACATTACCCCAGTACCCAGGTGGACCAAGGGCATCTGGGTAATGCTCTGCTTCCTCTGAAACAATCAAGGTTAGGACGCAAGGGGATGGGGGTATGAGGGAGAAGGATGCTGACTTTCCTGACTAGTGACTCCCCCAGCACATTGCCTAGGGGGACCTTCAGCAGCTGCACATCACTGGCTGCTCTGCCCGAGTTTTCAATACCATCCAAGGAACGACAAGACAGGACATGCACCGTACCCAGCCCCAGGCCCCAGATGTTAGGAAATTGTCCTACCTTGTCAGCTTCCTAGGCCAGAGCATTTCACTACATTGTGGTCCTTAGAGAAAGTGGACAAAGAAGCTGAATGAATCTCACGATGGCAACTCGTCAGCTAGCTGAGCCAGCCCTCTTTGGGCCAGGGAGTCCCAGGCACCCAGCTACTTGGTTACTGAAGGACCAGCTATAAGGGGATCACCAATCTCCAGCCCAGGAGAGAAATCTGATCCAACAACAAAATTAACCCATCAAATGCTGAGGGAGTGAGAGGTCAGGCCGAGTGCTGGTATCAAGTCAGCTGTGAAAAAGTTTCAGCAAAGTAAACGCTAACACCAAACTCTGAAATCGTTACCGTAAAGCACTGAGTACAAGGGCCCCTCAATGTGGCCCCAGGGGAGTCTGTATTGGCAGTTCAATTTGAATAAAATCTAAGTGTGCAAAAATACTTTTAATCTTCTTGGACTGTACCAAAACATTGCAGAAAGTCTTTTCAGCCAAAATTGCTGCTTTTAATAATGATGCAAACTCACTGATAATAACATTTCTTAGCTCATTCCATTGTCAGTTGAATGCAAGGCATTTGATTGAAATGATTAGCCCACAGAGATAACTCCTGAATCCAAAAGGGAAAGATATCCATTTGCCTTCTTAACAATGACATACATTTCTTTCTGGTGATAACAATTTTGATACAGTGCCAACAAAAATATGCATTGATTCCTTGTGCTACTTATTATTTTTTAAGGACTGTTATTTTTATTATTTTTTATTCAGTCCATGCATGGCTACTTTAAACATTCTGATCCAGAGGCTGGGAGAGGAGCTGGGACAGGGGAGAGTCCCAGTTGTGGGGTGGCAAGGGGTTGCACCAGCAAGTCCCCTATTAAAACCTGTAATCAAGGAATTCAAAAGGAACTATGTAAACAGTTGCCACGAACAATGAACAACTGTTTTACTATTGAGAATTCAAACACAAAATTATGTTATAGCCACAAGCTTTTATTTCAAAATGAAGAAGGATTAAGATGCTCTCCAAAATACCTATCCCCCTCTCCAAAAATCCCACCAGTTGGCTCCTGGTAGCTTTCAAAGACTCCCTGAGAGAGGCTCTCCCCCTGGCCTGGGGAGTAGGGTGTTGGGGGGGTGTGTGTGTGACCTGTTGTGGGAGGAAGCAATACCTGGTTCCAAGCAGGGTCTCTGTGTGGTCAGTGTTTGCTTAGCAAACAGAAGCCTCTCAAAGGGGAATGAAGAGTCACCCCTCCCCCCCCAAGGGGCAGGGAATAAAAGGTCAGCTCAGAGAGGAAACAGGGTCTAGTGGGGCTTCCCAGGTGAGTGCAAAAGCAAACGTGTCCAGGAGCAGAGATCGTAATCTTGAAGGAGTCCCAAACGGAGTCAATCATTCATATCTCCTTCCTCAAAGCCCCTCCTAATAGAAAAACTGCGCCCTGCATCTTCATGGGGAGTGGCAGGCAGGTGCAGTTCAGATTCATCGAGACAAAAAATTCAGGACAGACCCAAGTCTGGCTGACAAAGATGCTTCAAACCATTCCTCTTACCTTCTACACTGTCTCTGGAACGGAATTTATCTTTACAACATGACCTGTCTGAGAATCTGGCTGATGTCTGGGTTAATTTGGGTGGAACGGAATGGTGACTCTGCATGTGGAGACAGGCATATACCCACACGGACACACGTGAACAACTTTCCAGTCTGCTACAGTTGTTCCTTGTGTTAAGCAAGTATAGTACATAAGAATCCAGATTAACTGCAAAGAGAAATGAAGGCATGTCCAATTCATTATTCATTCATTCATTGATTCACTCATTCATTCTTTTCATATGGCTGACATTTACTGAGCACCTGTGATGTGCCCATCACTGTTCTAAGTAATAAGAATACAGGGGTCAACAAAACAGACAAAAAGTTTCCTACTCTTATCAAACTCATCACTTAGTGGTAGGACTATAAAATAAATGAGATGAAATGCAAATTATACAACACATTAGCAATAAACACTAAGGAGGAAATGCCATGGAAGGGAAAAGCTACGACTTGTCAGGAGGGTGGTGTCTGATGTCTGAGGTTTTTCACAGGGTGGCTAAGCACGGCGTGCTGAGAATGACCACTCCAGACCTGGAAGAGGCGTGGGGGCTGGTTTTGTAAATGTGTGGGTGTGAGAGCCTTCCAAGCAAGGAACCGATCAATGCAAGGGTCCCGAGACAGGATGCAACTTGCACATTCACTCCAAGAACCCGGCGCCCACGGTGGCTGGAGCTGGGTGAGCAGTGAAGTGAGGGGAGCCCTAGCAGGAGGCCAGGTCAGAGAGGCCAGGGTAGAGGGCGGGGGTGCCTGAGGGAACCTGCTGAATCCCTGCAAGACTAAGAAAGGATGCACCTGGGTGAGCAAATGAGGTTTCTCTTTGTATGAAAGTTCATGTCAATCTCATACCACACTAAATATAATACTTTTGATTATGCATATTTTTACAAGGGGGTGCTTTATTGCACAAGGCAATTACTTTAAAGGGGTCTCAGTTCTCTTGATATGGTTAAAAGTGAGAATCACATCTTTAATGTAAAATGCTCTAAATTCTTTGCAGCTTCAGGTTCATCAAGCTAGGGCTCTTCCATGCTACAAAGGATAACACTCAGCGTGGCTTCTGCAGCAGAAGGACAGAGAAAAGGAGGCAGGTCAACCAGCTCTCTGAGAGAAGATGCCATTTGGTGCTTTTTAAAGAGCCAAACTTCACCTGTCATGTAGGACCCCAGCTTCTGAACAGGCCAAATTCCAAAGACTTTCTAGAACTTGTTAATATTTTTCTCCATAGAAACAATGTTAATGATGATGTTAAGGTTCCCAGGTAAACTCACAGAGCCATTTTTAAACCAAAAAGTCATAAACTCTCCCCAGGCATCAAAGAGAGGGCCAAAACTTTACAAACAGAAAACTACTGAAATTGATCTAAAAAGATGTTCACTTACTTCTAATGAATACTTTATCAGAACAATACTAATGAAGACACTTTGCTCCGTCTCTTCCAGCACCATCAGCGTCTCCCTTTTTACTGGCCAAGTTGTATACCGACCATTTCATAAAGTGCTGTCTTGTGTCCATATTCTGCATGGCCACGCTAATCTTGGCTCCTCGTCACAGCGGAACAGCTGAAAGGAGCCGCCTGCACTCCAACTCCTGGGCCCCGTTCCCACTCCAACCCACCCCTCAGACCTGGGTCCCCAGGATTCCACTAACACCACGTTCTGCTTCTCCCAAGAACATCGACAGCTTATTTCTCGCCAAAGCCAACGGCGGAGTCCTCATTCTTACTCTGAGTTTGCACCAAATGCAGCACCCGTGGCTTCTGGCTTCTTGTATGGGTCTTTTCTTGGGTTTCTGTGCTTCCGCTGGACCTGGTTTCTTCCTCCCCCACCGGCTGGGCCTCTCGCTGTCCTTTGCTCACCCTCCTCCTCTCCTCTCCAGGCCTCTAGGATTCTGTCCCTAATCCCTTCTCTCCTATACTGAGTCTCTTCCTAGGCGATCTCATCCATGCTTCCAATGCTAGATGTAAACGAACAACTCCGAAGTTGGTTTCTCTGGCCTGGCCCCCCCCCCCTCATGTGCTTAACACACCTGAAATCTCTTCAACCGCAGACCAAATTTTGGCTCCTACCTACCAGTCTCTGCCCTTCACAGCTCTGTGCTGCAGTCCCTTCTGCCCAGACGCTCTTCCCCATGTCTCCCCTTCCTGCTTCCTTCTCATGGTTCAGGTCTTAGTTGGAATGTCACCTCCTCAGGATTTTCTCTCTAGACTCTGGCCCAGTTACTTTCTGCCACAGGATATTTCATGGCCTTACCAGGCGGCGAATTTTCTTTTCTACTGGGGGGAGGAGGGTATTTGCTGTCCGTATTTTTCAAAAGCTAAGCAAGATCCTTGAAGATGGGAGTGCTGCCTGCTTTTGTTCTGAGCAGCCTCCCTCCCAGCGCCCAGGGCATCTCTGACGAGGTCCTGGACCACAGGGCACAGAAGGACAAACAGGGACCTGGACGTCCCAGGCAGGCTCCTGGAGACCTCTGGTGCGTGCAAGGACTTGAGCTCAATGGTTTGCAATCTTTTTATTTGGACACAGACCCAGTGGAGAATCTAACACTTCTGGGCATGGTCCAATTTAGACAGAAACCCAGGTCTGTCTCCCTGCAAAAAAATGTTGCAGACAGACAACATTCTGCACACAGTTTCGGGGACCAACTGACTCCTTGAAGCCTATCCATAAACCTCTGTGAAAAGCAGCTGCTTCTGAGTTTTATGGCACTGACTTCATACAAGGTCATTTCACTTTTATACTAGGATTCTTTGTTTCCTTAGCTTGGGAGCCAGTCTTATACTCATTTGGGTTGCTTTCCTCAGGCCTGTCAATAACAGGCCAAACAGAGGGAGAGAGGGAGGGAGGAAGGCTCCCCTGGATGGATGAAAAAGCATGGGAAGAACCCTGACCAGTGTGGCTCGGTTGGTTGGTGTGGTCCCACAGAGCGCAAGGTCCACTCCTGGCCGGGGCACAGGCCTGGGTTGCACGTTCCCTCCCCAGTTGGGGCATATTTGAGAAGCAACAGATCAACGCTTCTCTCTCACGCTGGTGTTTCTCTCCCTCTCTCCCTCCCTTCCTCTCTCTCTAAAAGTAAATGAAATCTTTACTTAAAAAAGAAAAAAAGAATGGGAAGAGGTTAAAAGACGACCCAGGAAAATGAAAAGCATCACACTGCAAACGTGGAATTTTCCTTGGCGTGACCTGCAGCAGACAGTGGGGAGGGCAGAAACCTTCCCGGGGTCCTTAGCAAAGTCTTCCAAGTACAGGAGTGAACACAAGGGAGTTTGTGATTTTTTTTTTCAAAAAAAGATTTTACTTATTTATTTTTTTAGAGAGAGAGGGGAAGGGAGGGAGGAAGAGAGGAAGAGAAACATTGGTTACCAAACCTGCAGCCCGGACACGTGCTGTGACCGGGATTCAAACAGGTGACCTTGTATTTTGCAGGACGATGCCCAAACCGCTATACTATGGCAGTCAGGGCCGGAGTTTGTGGTTTTTAACAAAAATTGTAAGACCCTAGGTAGTAGCTTCAGGGTAGAAAATGAGTGCCATTTAACAAAACAGCCACTTAGAGCCTAACCTGTGCTGGGCACTGAGAAGAAGAGGACGAGCAGGAGGAAATGGCCCAGCCCTGAGGGAGCTGGTACTCGGAGGAGACGAGCAAGGAAAGTCATTCTGGATGTTACGGTCAAAGTGATGAAGGAAATACACAGGGTGCCAGGAAAGACAGTCTCGGGAGGCCCTTCGTTGAAATAACGTGGTCACCCAAGCATGGCAGGAAGTGACATTTAAGCTAGCATGGGGGCGATGAGAGGGAGCCAGCCAGCCACCAGCAGGGGGGCAGTCAGGGTTCCAGGCAGAGCGATGTCGAGGGCAAGGGTCAGAGGTGGGGAAGAGCTGGGTGTGGACGAACTGAAGGCTGGCTGCCACGCGTACAGCCCAGGTAGGGCGTGTTGTTAATGGGGAAGAACGTCGGTCCCCTGGAGGCCTCCAAACGCAGGAGCCACGGGCGATCCCGGCGAGGCGTCCGTAAAGCGCTTTGGAGACGTAGTCAGTGTGCCTCTGCGCCCCCTGCCTTCTTTCTCCATCCCCTCAGCCTCTTTCTGGGGCTCAGGACCTACAGGGCACGCGAGAGACCCACTTGCCTGCGGAGGTGGCCGTGCAGAGTCTCTGCTTCCCCTGGGCCTGGCCCAGCGGCGTCTTTGTATTCACGCAGACTGTGGGCCCCGCCCTACTTTCCCAGTGAGGAGGTGACGCTGTCCCCCAATCTTGTTAGAAAGACAAGAAAGGGCCGCCTTTCGGCTTCGAATGTTTTATCTCGTGAAGCTGCAGTTGCTGTTGCCTTCACCTGGCTAGCCCTGGGGCCGGTCTGCAGCCCACACTGGGGGTGCTCACGCGTGGAAGCACCCTCACTCCTCCACCTCTGAACGAAAGGCTGCATTCATTCATTCACCGCCGGGAAGAGCAGCCACCCTGTCACCCGCGGTCACGCCCCTCCCGCTCCGAACCTGGAACCAGAGGCCTGTTAACAAGCACCTGGACGGAGGAGGCTGGAGAGCACGGCCGCGGGGGTGCCAGCACCCTCTGCCTAAAACCAGATTCCTGTCCTCGGTCCAACATCAGCGATGCCTCTCCTAACAGGGTGCCGATCGGCTGCAGGTCAGCTCCAAAGGTTCCAGCAGAGAACACGAGAGGCCAACGTCCTTTGCAATGATAACAACAACACAGATTTGTAGACTTTGCTGCCTATAAATCTTCTTTAATTCTCACAACTGTGCCGACATTATTATCCTTGTATTACAGAAAAACAAACTGGAACTCAGAGAATTGGGATGACTTGCTCATAGTCAGAGAACTGCTGAGGAACAGACTGCAGCCTTCAGATGCCAAATCCTGTTCCGTTTCCATGGCCCCGCACCACATAGGCTAGTGCTCACCTCCAGGACACCACGCCAACAGACGACACCAAGACATTTAGTTGGCCAGGGCCACGGATAGGTTATCCCAAAGTCCTTTAGCTACTTCTAGTACTTCTGGCCTTGGTCTAATTTAGATCTACCCTTTTACCAAATTCCATGATATCATGGCTTCTATTATATTTCTAGGGACTGTTTCCTTTAAAATATTGGCTGGGCCCTGACCAGTGTGGCTCAGTGGGATGGGCGTTGAATGGCAAACTGAAAGGTCACCGGTTCCATTCCCAGTCAGGGCACATGCCTGGGTTGTGGGCCAGGTCTCGGGTTGCAGGCGTGCAAGAGGCTACTGATCAATGTTTCTCTGGCGCATCAATGTTTCTCTCCCTCTCTTTCTCCCTCCCACCCCCTCTCTCTAAAAATAAATAAATAAAATCTTTTTAAAAAATAAAATATTGACAGGGTGCTGGCTTTTATGTATGTGCCAGGCATTGTGCTGGGAAAAAATGATAATATGCAAAGGAGTGAAGGTGTCTCTCTACGCCATGGAGCTTACGGTCAGGTGTGTGCGGGGGATCCGGCGGTCAAGTAACGAACAAATGTATTTCATCGCAAACCACAACACATGCCGCAGAAACAAAGAACGGTAAGCGGTGGGAGCACGCGAGTGACAGGGGAAAGAGAGGGTCACTGTCCGTGCGGTGAGGAAAACCCGCGCCCCGCCTGCCTGTATGTACAGGAATGCCGGGCAGTGTTGCAAGTTGGTAATTTGGTGAAAATGAAAAACCTCGTGCCCAGATGTGGCTTTCCCCACAGTGAAATCTAGACAATCTCAAGCCCCATCTCTAACAGCCTTGGCTGACAACACAGCAGCCACAGAGATTCCCGTGTCCTTGTCCCCATGGCCAGTAAGGCCTAACAGCAGAGAAGAAAGTTACTTCATCCTGTATTAAGGGAACAGCTTAGAGCCAGGCCTTCCTGCACCTTTGGTCACCATAATAAGCCTGGTGATTTAGAAGAAAATATGGGAAAAAAGAGGCAAATCCATACAGTAGTTTGTTCTTTAGAAAGGCAAAAATAAAGGAAATTGAAAATAACACCATAGCTATCAGGAGTTATTTTTTTATTATGGTATCATGTGTGCATAGGGAGAATCCTGGAGCTGGAACTTTTATTTTTGTAGTGAGTATTATCTCTATTAAGACAGGTGGGTAAGGAATAAGGTATTTCAAAGCCACTCTTTGGCTTTTCCGAAGGTGGCTCTAGCTGCGAGGACGTCCTTGCACATGTCCTCTGTAGGGTGAGTAGTCTGGGGACTCGGGGCTCCCATTGGCCCCCAGGCAGCGTCCACGGCTCTCACGCCACACGGTGTGGGCCGGACCCGCCGCAGAACAGTGACAGGGAGTCGGTTTGGCCAATGCACTGCCAGAGAGTGGCTCTCAGATTGCTGGGCCCGTGTTCTCTAAGACCCTTCCAAGCCTGAAGTTTTGGTAACCCTCGTTCTTCCCCTGAAATCCCTTTTCAAAAGAAAATTCATTTGCCTTGTGAATGTCCATCAGTCTGCCGGGACAGCCCCTGAACTCACCGCAGACTTTCTAGGCATCAGCTGTGATGTCAAAGGCTGGAAATACCTCCTCCCACAGGACCCTTGCTGCAACCCTGGGGTCCCTTGGAATGACACCTGTGCTGTGCCCTAGCTCTGGTATTTCACGGCTTCCCTTCTGAGTTTACAGGGCCTATAAAACAGGTTCACAAAACCCTCCACAATCTCTAAACCACAATCTTGTCTAAGTCAAAAGGAAAAAAAAATGTTAGTTTGGCAAAGAGCTCACCTCATTCCAGCTATTTGCCTAGTGGGGAGGGCAGCTGAAAAGTTACAGACTGGTTAAGGATTAAACTCCTTCCACTTGACCATTAGTCTCTAAGAGAAAAACTGTTCAGGACGGGGGAAGAAATTTTGCTCTGGGTATTGAAAACCAACTGTGTGTCAGGTTGTACGATGTAGACATGAAAACTCATCATACCTCTGCGAAACAGATTTTATCGTCTCCAACTCACAGGGGATCTACAAGTCTGAGAGGTCAGGTAAATTGCCCAAGGTCAGGTAGCTAAAAAGTGTTAAAGAACATGGCTGCCTGACTTATAAATCAGAATCCTTCTTGGGATTTTTTTTTAAGCTCTCATTTTTACTGCGTTCTTATCATGGTGTTTACTATGCTAAATTCTCCAATCTTATTTAATCCTTCTGGCAATCCCTATGTAGTAGGTATTATTATCCCCCAAGTAGACGAGGATATGAAGAAGCAAAGGGGTAAGTGCCTTGTCCAAGGCCACACTGCTGGTAAGACCCCAGCTTAAGCACTGAAACCACCTTAAGCACCCCTGATTTTTGGCCATGAGCCGGGTTCTTGGCACACTGCGTGTGACTTTCCTTACCTCACCGATAGCTGTGGACCAGCTGAGTGTTGAGGGTGCTGCGGTCACAGTTTTTACCCATAGACCCTTTTCTTCCTGCTTTCCTCTCTCCTTCTCTCTCTTTTCCCCCAACTTGTTTGCTTTTTTCATGATAGAACAGGGGAAAGAACACTGCCCAGAAGCAGGGCCTTGGCAGCCAGAGGCCTTGGGAAGTCCCTGTGAGAGGGGCGGGTTGAGATGGGAGGCCCAGGGGGCTGCTAGTACCTAGTGCAGAAGATGCCAGAGGAAGCCGGAGGGGGCTAAGTCGGTGACTCCGTGGGTGGGGGGGGACATCATGGGAGTTCCTAGTTCTATAAATGCATTTAAGTTCAGAGAGAAAGAGAAAGACTTTCATTCAGTTCACAGCACAGTGCAAACTGACACTGAACTTGTAGGTTCAGTTGCAGGCAGCTAGCTAGACCGAAACAGAATCTCCATTCTTCAGCCAACCTTCTTCCCAACGTGGTACCAGGAACAATGCTGTATGAATTCAAAAGTGTGTGAATGGTTCCGGGCAGCCCCATCGCCAGTAGCCAGCACATGCTCAAGAATATATTTTTTCTGCAATGCCTCAAAAGCACCATCTGCACGCACAAACGTCAGAATGATAAGGAAAATATAGAATACGGGCTTTGTTGGCAGCCACGCTAGTGTGCATACATTTAGCCCTAAGAGTGGTCTTTGCATTGCTGTTTATAAGAACAAAAGGACTGGAGCACCCCGAACATCCATCACTAGGGACAGAGTTCATCGAACTGGGGCCCTTTTACAGAAGGGAATACTGTGGGGCCCTTCAAAACGATGTTGCAAAATCCTAATATAAAAAAGATGTTTGTGCTGTAGTGCCAGATTACAACAGTAGATTATAAAACACTTCTCGTTTCTTAGAGGGTGTATAGCGAGCAGTGAAAATTAGGGGCGACAGAGTACATTCCCCGGCTCGCCCATGTCTAGTTGCCTGACTTCGGATATGTTGCTTAACCAATGTGCCTCTCAGTTTCATCATCTGTATAATGGGTTCTTATTCTGAGTTATTATAAAAATTAAATGAATCAATACATATAAAGAACTTAGAACAGTACCTGGTTCATAGTGAATGCTCAAGCATGTTTGGTCTTTTAAAATAAATGTTACAGGTGCTTTCGGGAATAGAAGAAAGTCCAGGAGGAACCGAAGTGCTAAGAATGGATCTCACTGGGTCATATAGTATTTCGATTTTTTACCCTCTGCCCACAATGTTTGTTTATCTGTTACTTTCTAGCTTTCCACAATAAAATAAATGTTCGGCCCTGGCTGGTGTGGCTCACTGGATTGAGTGCCGGCCTTCAAACCAAAAGGTCACTGGTTCCATTTCCATTCAGGACACACGCCTGGGCTGCCCGGCCAGGTCCCCAGTTCGGGGCGTGTGAGAGGCAACGGACTGATGTATCTCCTGCTTCTTTGTTTTTCCCCCTCTCCCTTCTTTCCCTTCTCTCTAAAAATAAATGAACAACATCTTTAAAATAAAACAAATGTTTGGTTTTTTCTTTAATAAGGAAGAAAATAACATTTAATTCTTAAAAAGTCCTAAGCTTTAATGAGAAACAGAAACCTCACCAGCACTTGTTAAAAAAGCAGTGGGTTAGGCCAGGTAATTATAAAACTGGGAGTCTAAATAAACTGTATGGTGTTTCCTGGTCTTTTCTAGTCTGGTGCCCTAACAGCAAGAAGGAATGCGTACCCGTGGGTCCTGAAGACGAGAAGAGGCAGAGCTGGGGAGAGGAAGAGAGCCCAGAGATGGGAAAGCCTGATTTCATTCACAGCAATCCAGTTGGTTTAAAATGTCAGGAAGTTTAGCGGATTAAGGGTATTACAGCCGCTATTCATAAAGGTGTTTTGTTAGAGCTTCCAAATAGCAATCTGGTGAAATAAGCCTTGCACAGCCTTAAATGAAAGCCTGTTACAGTACTTAAAGTTTCCTAGAGAAGGAAAGAGACCCCCAGGTATTCATTTACCTCAAGAGCAGCTGCCTGGAAGATACCGTAATGTATCCTCATGTAGCCAATGCTATAAAATAGGTTACCAGTCACCCAGCTAGGAAGTCTGAGCCCAGATCACACTGGTGGCAGAATTGCAATTAGCAGTAATGAGATGCATGTCTGCATTCTGACAAGAGCCGCAGCTGTACACGTATTACAGACTTGGGTCCCTGTCTACAAAATCCAAGGACATTTAAAGCTGCTGGAATCTAAGAGGCACAAGGCATGTTTGGATGTCCAAATTCAGAAATTAAACAAAAGTGCCTGATGCTTTATCTCACAACACATCGGGGATGGGAAGGTCAGGGCCGACTCTGGGGACCACAGAAGAGTCACTATGACAGAGTCAAAACCAGCACACAGGCCCCATGCTTTTAAGTCGATCAACATAGTGTTCTCAGGTTCACGTTCACACACAGCACCGGCAGGCTTGTAAATGAGGCTCTAAGCCAAATGTCTCATTTGACAAATAAATGATAAATGATCTCTAGCCCCCAACCCATGCTTCTGCAGTACCCTCATCTCTCTCCATGATGGACCAGGGATCCCACATTCCCACCCCACAGAGACCTGTGCAGCCAGGTAGAGACTGAAGCCTCATTTGCCACCAAACGCTGCAGGAAGGAACAGAAAAGACGGTCCAACGGGATGAAAGTGACAGCAAGGGAAGTTAGTGAGAGTGATCTTATTCATTTAAAGCAATGCAGCCACATCACAGCTGTTGAGGAAAAGAATCCATTTTATTTACGCAAAGCACTTTAAGGTAGTAAGTGCTTCCAGCACTGCCCTGTTTCAAACATTTATCAGATGCTGGGGAAATGAAGCATGTGCAGACACACACACTATTCTGCGCAAGTGGTGTAGCTCGCAAAATAACCGGAGGGGTAAAAGGATCTGAGTTGAAAACTTCAATTTTCAACTGCCAGGCGGATCAAAGCCACAAGCAGCAGCAGAAGAAACAGACGAGTCTAAATTTAGTCGTGCCCCACTCTGGGTAATTTCTTTACCAGGGTCTGTGGTGTGGACAGAGCTGTGGTGTGAAGGATCTTCATCTGAGCCTCTCTCTATCTGGCCTGAGCAGAGTCCCAAGGGTCAGGTTGAAGGTGCTGATTGCTAGCATGCTCTTGCTCATGTCCCTGAAATCTCTATGGACCATCAGAGGGCAGCGAAAGCCCTGCAAGTTTTTGGACCTCAGGACGTAGCTGAGTGAGGAGAGGACAACAAGGATGAGAGAGAAAAAAGACACAGGTACCGATGAAGACAAAAAGGTAGATGCATGCATTTTAGTGGAAAGGAAAATTTTCTGTAAAGAGGAACAGAAAATGTCAACATGACTTTAAGTAAGGAGGCCTACCAATGGATAAACGGACTGACTAATTTAGCTTCAAATGCACAGGTTGAGAGTTCTAGAACTTCTGGGTTCTGCTTCCTTGTCTCCATGAAACGGGGCGCCTGCACTGAGCCATTCCCCAAGGCCTGCAGAGGGGTGAAGCATAACGGGGTTCCTTTCCCGTGTTGCGGACATAAACTATTTTGACAAACGCTGAACAGCACAGTAAAACAAAGGACCCAAGTCTGAGGCTGGGTGCAGCAGACAGTTGCTCCATGACTGGCTGATCTTGGAAGAGAGTCACAGCAGCAGCCCCAGCTGGGTGGCAGTTCTGTGTCCCGGTGGCCACCACTCCATGCTCCTCTTACAGCCGCTGATCGACGGGCTCATGCACCAGGTTCGATGTAGATAAATCCCAAAGGGGACTTACCTTTCAGAGGAGAAGTGATTTCCTCAAGGACTGGCTTTTGTCCTCCAGCCAACCTGTCAAACCTATCTTCTGGTGACCATGGAGACACTGCTGGCTAAATTTAGACTTCAAGAACCTTTTCTAACCTGTCATTTCACCACAGACAAGGGCGGCTCAGTTTCTTCAGTGGAAACAATGCTGCCAACCCAATCAAGGCGGAGAGAGGAGGCCCGGCGCCAAGGGGCTCATTCGCAGGTGCTCTCGTCCTGGCCCTGCACCTCCGGGAAGAACTTGCACACATCCCAGGCAGGTGGGCAGCGGGCCTCACTTTAAAGACTTCTAAGAAAAGATGTGCCAGCATTTTACTTAATAACCTCATTCTTCTGTTTCAGAAAGCGTGCTCCTACAATGACCTTACCAATGCTTTCTGGGAGATGAGAAGTGAATGATCCTCGGAGACCAGGGTTCTAGTCTCAGCTCCACCTCCAAGAATGTGCAAATTATTTAACCTCTTTGTCCCTCAGGTCCCCTAGTCTTTAAAATGAGGAAACCTTGTTGGGTTGTCATGAGGATTACGTGAGTCAGTTTCAATTAAGTGTCTGGCTCACAGTAAGTACTCCATAAACGTTAGGTGCTGCTGCCGCCAGTACTATTATCCCAGCCTCTCCAGCTGTCTTACCTCAGGTAGGTTCACGTCTCTGAGCCGCATTTTAGTTTCCTGATGTGAAAAATAAAGGTCACACCGACCTCGCAGGAAGGAGCTTGGCAGGATGAAACGAGGGAAGATCGCTGGAGCGTGTAGCCCACCAGGCACCGAGTGCTCAGAACTGGCATGTCCTTTCCCTGTGCCCCCCTCCTTACTGAAATGAAAACCTGCCATTCCAGATGGGAATCATTTGTTCTTGTTCTGTTTTTAAACAATGATTAAAAATAGCCCTGGCCAGGTGGCTCAGGTGGTTGGAGCATTGTCCCACATACCAAAAGGTTTCGGGTTCAATCCCTGGTTGGGTCATGTGTGGGAGGCAACCGATTGATGTTTCTCTCTCCCCTCCCCCTTCTTCTCTCTCTAAAATCAGTTAAAAATATCCTTGGGTTAGGATTTTTAAAAATTGATTAAAAATAAGCAAACCACTCGGGACTGAAATCATTCACAAATATTTATTGAGCTTCTAGTACACAACAGTTTCCTCCCAGGCCCCGGCTATGAAAGTGTTAAGACAGACAGGGCTGGGTCCCTTTCATCAGAGAGCTTAGGGTCTAATGAGAATGAATCAGAAGGCACATCCGTTCCTGCCTGGCCTTGGAGTGGATTCTTCCTTCCGAATAATAGCTATCATTTATTGGGATTATCACAGGTAGGCCTCACACCACCTCCACCAAGGAAGGGTCTCTTATTATCTGCACTAATGTACTATAAGCCATTTGGTTAGTAAGTGGTTAGTAAGTGATCTGACTATCCCAGCCATGTTATTTAGGTAAGAGGGGATTCCAGAGCTTCTGCTCTTTACCGTTGCATTGCATTGCCTCAGGTTCAAGGTCTTGCATTAAAAGAAGCATGAGAAAAAAGAAAGGCAGATGAGAAACCCCTGACTGACTAAAGTCCATCTGGTGGCATCTGGAACAAAAGCGTCAGCCATTGCAGGCCAGGATTGGGGGCTAAAGCTTGCAATTTGAAAAACAACCCAGTAGAGTTAGATGCTATCTTGTTTCAGCACCACCTTAAGTTACTCTAAGGCAGCAGCAGGGACAGGGGATTTATGAGAATAGCAAGGCTGAGCCTCTCATGGAAGGAGGTTCTGAAAGAATTAACTGTAACCTGATCAGAACATCAAAACGCCCAGCATTCGAGCCCTTTGCTTTATGTCCCATTAGCATGGGTGGTCACTTCCTCAGCGGCAGCAGGGAGAGCCCCTCATCTGCAACGCTGCCAGGCTCTGGGGGTGCCGAGAGACCAGGACTTCAATGCGCATTTCACAGAAGGGGAAACTGAAGCACAAACACCTTTTGGTTTACACAGGAAACATGGATTCTGAAACTCAGGGCCCCTCTCAGGAACATTTTAGCTTGGCAGGCTCACACTTGGACACACAAAAAGAACAAATTAAGCCTTTTGAGATGCTTTGGAGGGGAATGTGGTAACCACTGTTTCTGGGAATTCTGGGTGAGGTTCTGGATGGCCTGACGTTTCTCCATCCCTGGAGCTCCAAGAGCCCTGGTGTTTGAGAACCAATGTTGGGGGATTCCAGGGGTTTGCCAGCAAGGAAGGCTGCAGGCTCACTGTGACTGGGAAGAATGCTAGATGTCTTCTTCGCAGGTTTTCCTGATTCCGTGTGGGCCCCCCGTGCTCTCTAGTAACTATTAGATATTATTATTATTATTAACAATATGACAAAATCAGAAGTCAGAGAGTTCACATCCGATGAACAGAATGGTTATTTTTCCTCACCGAAGAATGGAAGCCGTGGATCCTAATAATTCAAGATGGCTGGTGCCGAGCGAGGGCTCTGTTCTCATCCCTGGCCCTCTGAGGCTCACGAGGATCTGCTTTACGCCCACAGCCCTGGTGTGACCCCTCCGTTCCACTAGGAAGAGTGTGTGTGGGCAGGTGGGTATGAACGCCTTACCCTTCCCACCAGCAGCCAGCTGCCTCCTTCTCGGAGAAGCAACAGGCAGAAGCAGGTGTGATTCTTTCACCTGTTAGACCTATGTTGAGCTAACTTAGAGGTGGAGGGAAGTGGGTTCCAATAGAATAGGAGAGGCAATGTCCCACACCTGGCCCCTTGAGTCACCAGACCCCTGGGAATAGGAAGAATGCAGTCATTTGAGATAATGGAGAGGGCTTGCGCTGGAGGTTCAGAGGACCTGGGTTCTAGTCCTGCTGGCTGTGTGACTCCACGCCAATGACCCAGTCTGTTTAAATCAGTTGCATCATCCACAGGCGGTGGTGATAGTTTTCCCCTCACAGGTGGGAATCACGTGGTACGAAACATCCATACAGACCTCATTTACATCCAGTCCCATCAGTTACTAGCTCTGTTTCCCCAGCTGTAAGACTGAAGGCACCAGGTTCTGATGCACACAATGCACAGCGTATTAGAGCACATGGAGCGTGGGAAGGGCGCGGTTTGTTATTCTCCACGCTGGGTGACCTCAGAGCCCCATCTCTCCCCTTCTTCCTGGTCTGCTCTCTGGGTACCTACTTGGAGGGCCTGTTGCTTAGAGCAGAAGGCATTTCCCCCACCCGCTTCCTCCCACCTGGTGGAACGGGGGCCCCCCTCTGGTTTACAGCCCACCTATGGGGGGGCACCCTGGTCACTGGGTGTTTGTGTAGTGTTTAATCATTAGGAGGTGGCCAGTTCTGATACCAGGAGCCCCGGGACATCTGCAAATAGGTCAGCTATTTGCCTAAGTCTATCAGAGTCTGTTTTTAGAAGGCTTCCCTCCAAGGACACAGGGATGACCCCTGATGCAGCCTGGAGCCAGGGGGATGGTGACTTCCAAAGGGTCAGATGTCAGGTGTTGGAGTGAAATTCCGACCAGCCTGGAAAACACACTGGCCTTCAAAGATAGGGCTTCCTGTTCCAGAGAATAAACCCCTAGGTTTTCCTCTTCCCCTCCATCCCATTTCCTTCCCTGCCAAATCTGGACCACTCTTCTCCTCACCACTTAAACCCCACTTGTCCTCCAAGACCCGTGGAGAAGCCCCCTCCTGCAGGAATCCCCTTCAGTCCACCCTGCACTAAGCACTCTCATTCTGACCTCTGAACTGGAAGCGCCGATATCCCCCAGTCTGCACTGCCCTTTGCCTCAGTGGCTCAGGACCTGGTCTCTGAGCCAATGGAGAGGGCTTTGGTGTCTTTGAAGAAGGCTCTGCTCCAGATCCCTGTGTCCCCAGAGCACTACCAGTACAAGTCATCTTGGCTGGGCTTGCCCCTTACCTTTAGTGGAGACTTGCCCTGCTAAGGGTTGAACAGGTACAGAGAGTGAGAAAAACCACGACGTGCACAGAGAAAAATGCAAGGCCTTGGCTGGGGAGACACAACTCATCCGGCTAAAACTGAAGTTTAGTTCCACAAGCCTTGACTGCTCATTGATAAATAAGACAATCCCTGCCTTTTTATCCCTTTCAAATTCAACATAGAGAAAAGAGGCGCGATCTTGTGAGAAGTGACAATAAAGACTTGCACAGGGTCCTTCGGGAGCTCCAGGGAAGGAAACTTACAAAGCCTGAGATGCCTAGCAAGGTGACATTGGAGCTGAAGGCCGAAAGGTGCATGTGTATGAGCCTGGCAGAGCGGCATCAGCAGGGCGCATTCCCTGGGTGAAGGCAAGCAGACTCAGAACACTGCCTTTGGGGAGGGGATCACCATGGCTGTGCTGGGGGTGATGTGTGGACAGTGGCAGAGAGAGCAGAGGACCGGTGCCAGGAACCACAGTACACAAGAACATGCCGTGAAGGGGATGGAAGGGTGAAGGACAGAGAGAAACAGTCCCAGCTCCCAACTCCGGGGAGCGCAAATCTGTAATCTGGGAGCTGACCTCCTGGGCACCAAAGTGGCTGATCATTAGCATGACGAGCGCTGCCTGCAGAAAGAGGCGCTCCCCTGCAGACTTTCTGCAGGGGTAGGCAAGGCCAGGGCCCACATTAGCTCTGCCAGCTTTGGGGCTTTGCTCTCTACTCCTTTATTCCAGATCATTAAGAGCACAGCCCTTGGGGAGACTGCCACAGGCCTTTGTTTAAAGTGAAAGGCAAGGACATTTAATTGCCCTAGCTAGACACTCTGCTTCACCCCCCTCCCCGAGCCCCTCCATACGCCCGGTCAGTACCCCAGGCCCTCCCCTGGCGGCTTCATCCCAAGGCTTGAAATATAATCAGTGCATGTTCTGAGGCCCCCCTCCAATTATGGCTCTGAACTTTACTTCCAAAAGCAGAGCTGAAATTACAGCTTGGCTCAGAATGATGTTCAAATCCACAAGGCCATAAACCCTTTCAAGTCCCTTTTCAAGACCTTTGCTGTGGATTTTAACAGGTTTGCACCTCTGATGAGGCTGTTATATGATGGTTAGTCTGCCAGCTCCAAAGGGTGGGACCTCCTGCCGGGACGTGGAGTGTGTTCACTGTTTCAGCTTTTGCCAGTTACCCCCTGGGGTCTCGGGCCTTAAATGACACCTTCTGCCTTTCTCACCAGAGTTCCCCAAGGACTGGAGAAGAAGGGGTGTAAGAGTAGAGACCCCCCTACCCCCTGCCACAGCAGAATCACAAAAAGAAGGGTACATTGTGGCATTGAGGCAATGCAGCATGGGCCCTGGGGCTGAAGGGACCCCGCTGACAGCCGGGCTCCCCAGTCTGTGCTCTCTGTGCCTCCCTTTTCTCATCTGCCACCAGCTCGCCAAGCCCTGTCTGCATAAAACTTGCTGCCACTGACTGGGGGTATTTATGAGCCTCAGGCATTGAGGGGACATCGGTCCTACACAGTTCTCACTCACTGTCACAGCGGGTCTATGAAGCGGGCTCGTTTGTATTTTACAGATGAGGACATGAGGCTCAGGGTGGGTAAATTAACTGACCTGTCATATGCTGGGAATGGCAAAGCCATAGTCGACCCTGTGTGTGCGTGTGTGCACCTGCATGTTTGGGGGCGGGGTGTTGTCATAGATTTAAAGTCATTTTTCTCTAAAAGGTGGTGGGCTGGATTAAACTATTCAGTCTCCCACAGGAGAAGCTCCTGGATACCAACAAACCCATTTTTTGAAGGCAAGTTGGGATCACAGTTATATTGAAGACTTGAAGGGAACTGAGTGGAATGGCTCACTACAAACCATAGCACCAGAGTTAATCTGTATCAGCCATAGACTTACTACAGCTGCAGATGCCCCATTCTGATTGGTCAGAGCCCCTGTTCTGATTGGTCGGTGCCTGCATCACAGAGCAGGGCAGTCACTCGCTCATTCGCCATATATGCAATGAGCACCTCTCTGAGCCAGGCACTGTGCTAGAAAGGGAATTTACCTGAAAATAAAAAAGGACTTAGTTTCTGTTTTACTGATACTGATAGCCTGGTGGGGGAAAACAGAACAAAAGTTAAATAAAAGTAAACACAAATGTGAGGTTAAAACAAATATGCAAAGCATCTGGGAGAGTACGTGGGACACAGCAGGTGCTCCTGGGAGGAGTTTAGCCGGCCTCCCAGGAGACCGCATCTCTGGTGTCCCCGGAGCCCTCAGGAGTTGCCCCCACACTGACAGGAGGAAAATGTGCATCCCTTTCCCTCACAGGAACTCGAAAGCGCAAGGCACCTCGCGCCCAGAGATCCACCCTCATCTCCCCAGAGTGCTGGGCTAGCAAAGCCAGCTTCTGGCTGACCAGAGGACACCCAAAGTGCCCCACACTCCTCTCCTAGGGTCCACCCGTGCACCTGTAAAAGGCAACAAGACCTACTTGGACCCCATCCGAAATGCCCTGTGGTTCCGCTGCACGCCTCCTCCGTGGGCTGCATACTCATGGGTTCCCCACAATCCACGTCTAGACACCCCAAAGCAGCAGCTAGGAAGGACGCTTTTTAAGGCTCATTTCACCACTGGGGAACCCGTAGGGTTGTGAGCCCCTGCCCCCAAACTCAGGGCAGGCTCATGGGAGAGGCAGTGATAGAAATCCTTGAGCCATGCAACCATCTCATTTCCCCCGGTCCCCATCTGATCTCTCCCACTCAGTCTTGCCACATCCCTCAAAATGTCAGAGTCTCCCATCAGATCTCATTTCAGGCAATTTTACAGTACTGAGCAGCATGGATTAATGAGGGGGATAAATCAAAGTGCGCAGTGGACAAGGAAAACCAGCAGAGCACACAAAGCCGGCCCCTCTCCTGGGGCACCGAGGCACGAAAGGGCCACAGGGGTCTACAGCAGAGGCCACTCCGGGGGAAGAAGGCAGACCCCAACGGGTGTGCTCCGTGTGACAAAGGCAGCTCTGAGGCCTCTGCTGGAAGTTCTGGCACTGAAGTATCGGCCTGGCCAAAAGTACGTATGTTTTTTTCCCATGAAAGACACATTTTTCATTTTTCCCAATAACCTTGATTTGGATATTTTGAGTATGTCTGCTATCTCTGCTACTGGCTTCTAGTGGGTAAAGGCGAGGGTGCTGCTAAACATCTTCCAATGCATAAGACAGCCCCACAGCAAAGAATTATTTGGCCAAAATGTCAATAGTACCAAGAAACATTGCAAACCACTTTTGACACATTTGATCAGTCACATGCCTTCTCCATGCACTGTGCAAATCTTTTTTTGAGTTTCAGTTGTGTTTTTACCTTTCTTAAAATAATAAAAAAATAATAATAATAAAGCATAATACACCAAAAATGTTGCGTGTTTTCTTCCATCTTTAGTATTAAAATGGCTGCGCAAAAATTCACCAATTTTGATGTTTTTAAAAAAATGCACGCTGATATGACAGCTGTCACAATACAATCTGACAAAATTGTTTCAAATGAAGTTAGAGGCAACTAAGCACCAGTACAGTCACCCTAAGCAGGCAGGGGGAGTAGCAAACTTTTTGGCCAACCCATTAGTTACATTGTTCTTAAGAGAAAAATACAACTCTCAACAGCTTCAAGCTTCCCTAATATTCTCCTAAGCAAGCGTTCCCTCCATGGCAGGCCCTGGCTGGAACCTGAGCCCCACCCAGGACTGTCCTTTCGCTGAGCCTGGGGAAAATCAGATGTGGGGAGAGGGCTGTCTTAAAGGCCAGCAGTCCAGATACCATCACCTTTGTAGCTGCCAGTGAGGCTCTCCTTCTGGGGGGGGTGGGGCAGCGGAGCCTGAAACACGAGGGAGGCAAGCACAGCAACAGAAAGCAAAGGTTTTGTGTCCAGAGAGATGCAAATCCAAGGCCTAACTTTGCACTGTGGCTTTAGGGAAGGAATGTCACCTTTCAGAGCCTGTTCCCTTGTACGTCAAACTCCTGGTGTCCTTGCATAAACCCAAGTGCTGTTGTGCCCTGCAGGACTCTGGTGTACCACGCAAACCCTGCCAAATGCATGAAAAAGCACAGGATAGGGAAGTCCTTCCAAGTCCTGCCCCAACACTGCCCGATACGGAGGATGACCACCCCACTCTGGACAGGCAGCACCGATGGAGGGAACAGTGTGCATCCAAGTCCAATTGAATCCTGAGTCAAAGCACCCACCCAAATCAATACAATTCACTGCTTATCAGTCCCTTAGAATTTTATCTTGATGCAAATAAGACTATAATGCCATGAGTTTCAACTCCTAACGTAATTCTGGCGAAGTTCCAAGTTAGAGCAAGAGCCACTGCAGTGCATGATAGAAGATTTCCTCTGAAGTGTCAGAAAGGCCCCCCCTCCACCATCTCACCCACGGTGCTGTCCATCCTGGACTCCCCCATTTTGTAAGATTCCATTCCGATCCTTCAGCTCTGCCGTTCTTTAGTACCTGCCCCCAGCAAACACAGTGGCCCTCTTTTCCTCCCCTCCTCCAAGTGCATCAAGGCTGAGAGCAGGCTTAGCTCAGAGGTGCAGAGAGGACGGATGCCTGGAGGCGTTCTCTCATGTCCAAGAGGCCTGCCCCGTGCAGAAGTGGGGCAGGGGGAGGGGAGGCCTCAGCCTTCTGAGTCTGCACACACCAGAGGTCTTGGGTAAGTGAGTGAGGACCTCACTCCTAACAGAACCATCATCACACAACAACACCTGTCACTGCGACTATCGAAGTCCCTGAGGGTCTCTGTTCTGCATGGAGAGCTGCGCTGAGCTGACGAGCCAGCCACTCTGTTCAAGTCTGCCCTCAGGTGACAGACAAGGACACTGACTCACAGGAACTCTGGGGCTTTGGGATCCGCAGGTCTGACCACACAGATGAAGAAAAGGGGAAAGGGGGGGACATCGTGCCCAAGGTGTTCAGCGGCGGCAGAGCCAGATCTAGGACAAGGTCTCTTGGTTCCCAGGGCACTGCTTCCCTTATTGCACGGGCTGCATTCGTAACACTCACCCAAGAGATAATGCGTGCTTTCACCAGAGTTACTTCAGAGTCCTTGCTTTCCAAAGTCACACTGCGGTGACCTTGCTCCCTGAAGCCTGGAGGACAACGAGTGGTCACTGGGCCACTAACGACCTCCCTGGGCCTCAGTTAGCAAAGGGAGAGAGCTGCGACGGATGATTCCGAAGGTCTCTCCGCCAGCCCTGCACTTAGCTTCCGTGTGGACTGGCTTGGGAAAGGCAGCCTTGGGAAAATACACTCCCAGGCACGGTCACCCAGAAGAGAAGCTCGGGGCTGGCACAGCTGGCCAGCATTATGGTCTGAAGGTTACACTGTAACCAGGGACACTGTTTCAATCAGCTCTTACATTTCAGTAGCAGGAATCAGGGCTAAGCTGCTCTTTCAAAAGCGACCAAGGATACTAAAGGAAACAAAAGAAAAGCCCGAATGGATGGTGAGATAAACGGGCCTATTTGGACACTTGGGTCATGTTTCTAAAGGATCTTTCAAATCATCACTGACAGGAAAAGAAACCTCCTGCGTTTTATTATGATAGTGAGTTCCCACTGTAGGACGGCAGGGAGCCCCCAGGGATACTCCTGGTCCTTCCTGCTCCCCACAGCACCCGGTGAAAGTCTCTACAGCGCTGGCACCTCAAATTATGGTGGCTTATTTAAGGCTTCTCTCCCTTCTGTTTGACTTCAAGCTTCTTGAGATTGGGGAGCAGGGACTACTGCCTACTCATCTTTTGGATCACCACTTCCTACTATGCATAGTAGGTGCTCAGTAAACAGCAGCATTTTCTGTAAGCTGTCACATATCAAAACTCAGTCCAAATGTTTTGTTGAAATACAACTGACCCATAGCACTGGCTGAAATTCCTTAACCAATTCAGCTGTTGTGTTCCTCACCCAGAGGAGCTACTAGAGGCCATCAATCAGAATGGGTGGCACGGTGCCTGGCACCTGAGAGGTATATAGTAAATATGTGATAAAGTGCATGATACAGAGTTGTCTACATAGTGGGGGTGGTGGCATTAAGCTAAGGCTATCACTTGTATGCAACACAACAATGGTCACTGATGCCATTAATAGATTTTTTTTTTGCTTTCATAGGCATATGGTAGAATTATACTTCTTTTCACCTCTGAACTTGAGTGTACCATGTGACTTCCTTTGGCCAATGACAAGTGAGTAGAAGTTTCATAGGCCATGCTGGCAGAAGCTTTAGGAGACAGTGTGTGGCTTGCCACACTCCCTTTCTCTGTACCATGCGGCCTGTGAATGCTTTAAACAGAAGTCCCTCTGGCACCCTGGGTCCGAGCGTGAGAATGATGTACAACACAGCCAGCCTCCCACTGACCTGCAACGGCAAGATAGGGTGGTTTTTTGGAGTTGTCTGTTACACAGCCCAGTCCATCCTGTCCTAACTGATGCAAAGACTTGTCCAGGTGCATGGATTAAAATGCATGATGTTATTGTCTGTTGTAGGGCATAGGTGTAGTCAGATTCTGCCTTGGGGCTGGGAGCCTGTGCTTTGAGCTGCTAGGGGATAAACCCAGAAGAATGGTACCCCATTTGGGCTTTTCTCTTTGACCTCCCATTCTTGCTTTCATATTGCTACTCATCATCTTCTCCGTACTTTGAACAAACTGCAAGTCTACAGATTGCCTTGAAACAACTGTTGAAAAGGTACCACTTTTGGGAGATGTACTTTGGGGGGAGTGAGTGTGGCCCCTGCCTCCATCTCTCTCTCTCTTCTCTCTCTCTCTTTCCCACATATCCCAGCCAAGGCTCTGCCTAAGAAATAACTGGGTTCGGGAGCTACTACCTCACTGTGCTTCTACAACGCAACCTGGAACAAAGTTATCACGTTGGGCAACATTAGGAAGTGCAAGATTCTCAAGGGGCCACTACACTGCTGCTTTATTTTATTTTATTTTATTTTTTATTTTTTTTTTTAAGTGAAAGCACTGCATGAACAAGAAAGGCTACTCCACAGACGAGTCTCTCTCTTCTCTTTACAACCTCCCGGGAGAATTCCTTTGTGGCTTAAGGTGCAGATGGTTTGCTTCCTGTCAGCAGCAGCCCTCTGTTCAGCACAGGTGGCCCCTGCCCACCCATCTCACAGGAAGCAGCTTTCACTTTAAAAGGAAGCCAGTGGTTCCAGCAGAAAAGAGGCCCTTGGGAAAGGCCAACACAGTAATTATTACCTTGTTACTACGGAAGTAGAGATTTGCCTCTAAGGTTCCTTTTATGAGCTCTAAAATGAAAGTGACTTTTACTCTTGCCTACTCTGTTTTCCTGCTACAAAACAAGCAGGAGAAGAAAGAGGAAGGAGGGGAAAGAAGACAGAATGAAGATCATTGATGTCGGTGTTAGCGGCATCTCTCTGTCCCAAGAAAAGGAGTATAGCCTGTGAATGCAGGGCTAAGAAAGTGCTCAGGGGCACTGGTGGGTGTAACAGGCAGGCGAAGGCAGGAAGGAGAAGGCAAGGAGAATGAGAGAAGAGAGGGGGAGGGGTGGGCATGAAAGAGAGAAAGAGAGGAGGGAGAGGAAGAGAGATCAACGGACTGACTCAAGCAAGCACAGAGGAAGGTGAAATAATGTGGGAGAAGTCGGGGGGGGGGGAAGTGAGGCAAAGTTCACTTTCACTTAGGCCGATAGGAAGCTCAATGCTCAAGCATCCAACCACATAGCACCTTACGGCTAGTATGTCTGTATTCTCAGTTTCCTTCCTTTCCTACATGCCATGTCCTAACTTACACTCCCTCTAGTCCTAATGCTTTCCTTTAATGCACAATTGTTCTGTTATTGTATATATTTACTCTAAGCTGTTATGGAAAGAAGAGGGCTTAATTATTTGTTAATTAATTAGATATAAAAGAAAAGAGAGCTCTAGGGGATAGAGCTCGGATAGCCCTGAATGATTTGCAGGACTGAGGAACATTTCACCTTTGCTCAGTACCTCATAAAACACTTTCACCACCTTCACTTGGTGTACTTCTCACAGTGGTCCTTAATTCCCCCTGGCCGGGTAGCATAAGATATCCACAGGTTCTGGAGATCAGGCCATGGATACCTTGGGGGCCGGGGGTGCATTATTCTGCCTACCGCAGGCTTGGAAGGTAGGAGAAGCCATTCCCATTGGTGTTCCTTCTCATCTGCACATTCCAGCAGAGGTTGTGCCTAACAAATAACTGGGTTGGGGGCCTACTACCTGGGAAGGGCTCCCGACAATTCCATCTGCAGGCTGGGGACCTCTGGCCTGGATTAAACTCCTCTCTGCAGGTTGGGCCTGAATCTGTAAATGTAGTGCTTGGTGCCAGGAGGCTGCTTTGTTCCACACAGATCACAAAGCCAAGCAGTGCCCTGGGCTCTTGTGACTCTCCCAGCGAGGAAGGAGGGCGCTCAGCTTGGCAGGCTGGTCAAATACTAGGTTGCATAGTTACATCCTCACCCCGTGGGACTCCCAATTCAAGCCGAAAGTGGGACAGCCAGGGCTCCAAATGCAGACAGCAGAGTCAGCGCAGTGACAGAATCCTGCTGCCAGGGCAGACTCAACACCTAAAACATTCAGGGTATGGGGGACAAAGACAACCTAGTAACAAGAGGGGAAAAACAATCTCTTCTTCCTGCTTGGTTCCTTGGCATCTCATTAGTGGGCGATTTACATTTTGTTCTCAGGCTGATGGTTTACCACGCAGCATTAGTTATTTTGCTTTATCACTACCTAAATCAATAAAAGCCACCTTCATTCAATAAGAATTCTAATGGTTTAAAAAAACTGTTTTAAAGATTGTATTTGTTTTTAGAGAGAGGGGAAGGGAGGGAAAAAGAGGGGGAGAGAAACACTGATGTGAGAGAGAACCATCGATCCATTGCCTTTTGCGTGGGCCCTGAGCTGGGACCGAGAACCAAACCGGCAACCCAGGCCTGTGCTCTGACAGGGAATCCAACTGGTGACTTTTCGCCTTGAGGGACAACGTCCAACCAACTGAGCCACACTGGTCAGGATAGAATGCATTCTGATGGTTTAGTTACCAGGGGTGTCCAACCTGCAGCCTGCTCAGGATGGCTGTGAATGCGGCCCAGCACAGAATCATAAATTTACTTAAAACATTATGAGACGTTTTTTTGTGATTACATGTTGCAAGGTAGTTGTTGTGTGGCCCAGAGACAACAAAAGGCTGGACGCCCCTGGAGAAGAAATGTACCAAGTAATTCCCAAGTCCTCCTCCTGATCAAACGCCCTCGGCAAGCCCGACTGCTGTCCTCCTGGTGCTCTCGATGACACTTCCATGACCCAGGGGTGCCACTGAGGCGGAGCATGTAGCTGCCTGTGCCCACTGCATGCTGAAGCCCGAGGGTGATGACAGAAAGGGCCATGAGCGCAGTCCATGACTTGCAAGGACAAGCAAAGAAAGGGACTTGGGAGTGGAAACTTTTCCAGAGCTGTGCTTTAAGCTTTGAAAGCACGCAATTCGCCAGAGTTCAAGAACTTCCGATGGGTGATGAGGGGACATCGTGCACGGAGGAGCTGGCAGGAGTTCCACAAACCCTTTGATTGTCTGGGATCCCAGCCTCTGGGCCCTCCTGAGTGTATTTCTTTTTCTTCCCAGGCTGTCCATTCAGACACCTGCACGCTAAAGTTCTCTTTACTTGCCTGTTATCTGGGGCCTATGTCTGGTAATAAGCCACTTTGACTTGTCCCCTTTGATGCTCCCTTCTCAGCCAGCTGCCTCTCGTTGGCTGGAAGTAGCCACTGACAACTGTCAGGTAAGAACTGGAGCCCAGGGGTGGCAGCCCTGAGGAGTGACAGGAGATCAAGCACAGACTTGGCATTCTGAATTACTATCGTCATTTACTATGTCTCAGAGGCCACTGGTGACACAGAGACTCACAAGCTGACATGGTCTCTACTTCCCAGGCTCGGGAGGTATACACTGCTATCAGTTACTTTTAATAACCCTGAAGATATCCCGGCCACAGCCCGCTGCAAACAGCCGGGGTCTGTGTGGCAGGTCAGTGCACTGCAGGGCTGTTCCCTGGAGCCGGAGCGGCTCTGCTGAGGTTAATGGTTTTCCTGGCCACACGGGGAGGTGATCTGCACTCTGCCTGCTTGTTTTCCCCTGGCTGAGGTCTAGTCGGGTCTCATCTCTCAGTACTGTTCCTATTTCCTTTGTAGAGTTAGCCTGTTGCTTGTGTGCGAATCCTTACGGGCCAGCTGTCTTTTTTATAAGGAACTTTCTGGAAATATCTCAGCTCTGGGACCTTTTTTCAGGTTAAAAAGTGGGGGTTTCTGGAAAGGTGCTGGGTTCTCTGTATTTTTCCACCTGTCTAATTTAAATTATTTAAAGAACGTATTTCCAATTACTGGGACAAGAACAGAATGGCCTAACCAGCAGCCAGCAATTTGCATACTACCTTTTAAAAAAATAATATATCTGCACACAATCTGTGATATTCTTCCTTGATATCTCACATGAAATAGCCTATACTATCCTTACCCTAAAGCAATATTTGTAAAATCACGGGTTTCATGTAAGAGTTATCTCTTTAAAATATTAAAATTAAAATGAAAAAAATTTTTAAATCCTTACCCAAGGATATGCTTTATTGATTTGAGAGAAAAGGAAGGAAGGGAGAGAGAGAAAGAAACATTGATCAGTTGCTTCCCCTTGTGCCCTGACTGGGGCTAGAACTTACAACCTTTTGGCGTACAGGACAATGCTCTGACCGATGGAACCACCTGGCCGGGGCTAAAATGTCATTGTTAAAAAGAAATATTTCCCTGTCTACCACCTGAAATTATTTCCTATACGACTAATGTGAGCCTCCCACTTGAGCACAGTTTGGGGGAGAGATTTACATGAAGAACTTTATAGAAACAAATCAAATACTATTTCAACTTAGCCAACAATGAAGCATTCCTATGGCCTGTTTACAATAATTTTGGAGATTAAAGAAATTTAACTTATTCCAGAATAATGCAAAATGTTTCATTGCCTACAGGTCAAGACTTATATAAAATAGGAAATTTATAAGTATTATTAAGCCCTTTTCTTGTTTTAAAAAAGCCACCTGAATTCTTTCTCTAAAAGTTGGTCCATCGTCCACAGTCACATCTGAGCAGCGTCCGTCGGGGGAGAACCAGAAGACTCTGCTGTCCGTTCGGCCCACTCTATGGGCTGATCTAGAAAAAGTACAACCCTCGCTCTCTTCTTCCCAGCCCCCACCCAGGGCCTCCACCTCCAAAAGCAGAAAGAAAGCTCAGCTGTGATCTGTGATAATTCCATTACCCCTGCAATAAAGCATTAAATTAAACTGCCTAGCACAGATTCTTCTTCTGCTAGAAGGGGAAATGAACCTCAGAAGGCCTGCACTTTATGCTGATCGATTTACCAACCAACCCCATGTTTACAGGAGAACGCAAACAAGCAAAATAATTGGCCGACATTGTGACATCTCCAGAGAGGGTGTTACAGCAACTGACTTTTTTAACCCCTGACAATATTTCCTCTAAATATTTTAGTTATAGACAGCTTTAGCTTTAGAAAGAGTTCTCAAATGGTTCATCTTTCCGTGGAATCCTCGAACCAATACTTTAAAAAAATTAATTACAGGAACAAAATGGACTTGAGCTGGCACTGCAGTGGAAAGCCTTCTGTCATCTCTGGTATAAATCACCATGCTGGACACAGGGGGACTCTGAGAGGGACGCGTTCAAGTCAGTGGCAGAGCCTGGGCCAGATCCCAAGCCCCTGACAACTAATTCAGTGCTGCCTACCTCAGCCTAGGCTTCCCAGCCCTCCCTGAGAGATCGTGAAGAGAGATTTCTCTTTAGCAAATGCCATTTCTGGGGGTGACTTCAGTGTCTGTCTCTTTAGTAGGCTGCCCCATCTCTCTGAAGCCAGAGAACCATGGAAATCACCCACCTCCTTGTAAACAGCACGCCCTGCTAAGGGAACAGGAGGCTGGACTTGGGCTGCAAACACCTGGCTTTCCAACACATGAGGTTTAGCCCCTAAAAGAGTACAGGGATTGCCAACCCCTCACACCAAAATCCATGTAGGTCACACGAACGCAGTTGTGAAAGAGGCCAATCAAGTATGCCAGAAAAATCCTTCAACAGACAGATCACTAAGGGGCATTGAAATCCAGAAATACAGCACATTGGCGCTCGCAGTGGTCCTGGGGATCGTGACAGCCCAAACCTCTTCTTTAAGAGACTGCTCATGGTCATAGAATAGGTTTGCGTCAGAGCGAGGACTAGAAATTTGGATGCCAAATATTCTTCTTTCTTTATTGCAGTGTTTTCTGGAGCTCTTTTCATCTCTGACAGCAGCAGCAATGAAGACCAGTCCAACGCTATCACCTCAACTGCTCAGCTCTATAACCTCCACACTTAAGTCTTGCCTCCTATTATCAGGCAACAGCAGACTGAAGGGGAAGCCAGCTCCGCCAAGGCCAGGAGAGCTCCCATCTGCACACAGACCTTCTGTGCATCACCAGGGATTCTGTTCCAAGGTGCAATACCTAGAAAGCTGCCTAACAGGGGAAGTGGAACAGCTCCCCAGGGACTGCTGAACTGACAAAGATGCATAGCAACAGTCAAAACAACAACAGAAACTACTCAGAAGCAGTGCTCTCAGAAGCAGCACCCCATGCAGAGCAGGACTCAGCGGTTCAGCAGCCCTCTCCCTCCTGCTGTGCCAGCTGCCCACCCCAGGCATGGCCTCAGGGCCTCCCGACCTCTGCACGGTTAAAGCAGCACCCATCACTCCAAATATCACCGCCCTCATTCTGCAGGTGGCTGTGAAATGCCCTCTGAACCTGGCCAAGCCCAGGTGAAGCAAGCGTACCTGTCAGCGTCCCCGAGGCCCAGGGAGGTGTTTCTTTGCAGGGTCTCCCGCACCACAGCCATTCCATCAGGGAGCCGGTTCAGGCGACGGGTGTAGAGGCCAAGTCCGCCATCAGTCATGTACCTTTAAAAGGAGGAGGATGAAAAGGTATGGTCAAAAGCAAGTCCTGTACAGTCTTGTTGTTCACATCCAGAATCCCTGTGTGGCCAGCCTGTGCTCTAAGGGACTGAGGCTTTCCTGAAACTCTGTCACTGATCACAGTCTCGGGCCAATGCTGCAGCTGACTCAACCAGCTTGGGAGCAAAAATGGAGCTCAGCTTAACAAACTCACAGGAATCTATGAAGCAGAGGGGAACTAACTAGTGAATAAAATTAAATATCAAATGTATTCATGACATTCTTTTTTAATGTCAGCAATTACACAAGCAGGTTTTTCACCTAAGAGAGTGAAACTGGCAAGTCCCAGGGAAATCACAGGGAAAAGTATTATAAAACAGGGCAGTGGAGGGTGCAGGCAAGCTTTTAAGAGGTGGAAAGAAATGACAGAGGATCCAAGAGTCACCTTTGCCATCATGGGCAAGTCACTTCTCTGGGTTTTTCATTTGAACTATAGGAATATACCACGACCTTCCTGCATTGCAAGGCAAACGGGAGGATTAGTGAGATAAGGCATATGAAATGCGCTCTGCAATTTGCATTGCACCATGTAAATGAAGGACATTATTAGGACTGTCATCATCTTGAAGTATCTACAGATGATGCACTTCACCTTTGATAACTATGTGTTCAGGTGGTTGTCCTAAAACTATCTTCTGATGAAATCGGTGTTGTCCAGGGAAGGGGGTGACCCCTGGCGCTTACTGGACAGATGGCTGGTGGTCTGCTCAGACCGGCTCCTGGGATCTTTGCCACAAGGAGGAGGTAGTTCAGGTCCAAAGCAGCTTTCCCTCTCCACCTTGGCTCCTTCACAACACTCAGTCAAGGAGACTGCTGTGCTATTACCCGCTCTTCAGAGGAGAGCAGGAAGGCAAAGCAAAACCCGGGCAGAGCAAGAAACCAAACTCAGATCCCTGTAATTCCCACATGGGCTGAGTGAGAAAGGCTGGCGGGGCATCTGGAATTGTAAGTGTTTTACATTTCAAGTCAAGTGAGAAGACCCGCAAGTAGTTTATTTTCCTGAAACCGGCAGTTGAGCTGCATCATGCAGTGTTTCACAGCATTTAATATTTCAGCTTTGGAATACAAGGGGTAGGTCCTGACGGTTTTCAGTCCTTGAATTTTCCCCCCTCTCATTTGGGAACTTTTGGGATAGATACATTCTTAGGAAAATGGAACTATAAGATGCTGTGGAGGTTGCCCGGAACCAGAGCATTCAACTTAGGGGGCAGAGAAGGAAGTTCTCCCTGGAGCCACCGTGGGTGAGAAGGAGCCTCCAGCGTGGGCCAGAAGAACATCCGCTTAGAGCAACTTCCAGGAGGACGTGTCTGAACTGAACTTCTCTGATGTCCCCCCTTGTCCCCCAGTTACGCCATGAATGACCACAGACGAGGAAGTGCCAATGTCATGGAAACTGCTGGGAGCCCGTCAGACCAATAGACTGGGGTTATACTAACAAAGCAGCAGCAGCAGCAAAGACTGAATCTTTCATTCCACTGTACCGTGTGGAAAACAAAAAGCTCTCTGTGAACGCACTAGAAACCACTGCAATCGCCCTCCCAGCGCACTCTTCCCGCTGGATAACAGAATGGTCATTTCGTTCCTCTCTAGGAGAGTCGGAGGGCCGTGAATCCTGACTGGTCTGAGCCGACCGCAGGACGTCTGCTCCTCTCACCACTGACTAGTTTGGAAAGGGTTGTATTACCGAAAATTTGGCTAGTGATGCCAAGTCTGCATCTGGGAAAGTTTTTTCACTCTTACAAAAGACATAGGAAAATAATATGGCCTAAAGGTTTTGTGTCCTCTCCAAATCCATATGCTGAAGCCCTCACTCCCTATGTGATAGGATTGGATGTGGGGCCTTTGGACAGTAATTAGGGTTAAATGAGGTTATGACGGTAGAGACCCCCTAATGGGATCAGTGTCCTTATAAAATGAGAAGGAGAGGAGAGCTCTCTCTCCGCCACGGGAGGGGAGAGCAAAGAGCGGGCGGATGGCAAGCCAGGAAGCGGCCCTCACCGAGAACCGAGAATCGAATCTTCAGGCAGCTTGATTTTAAACTTCCCAGACTCTGGAAGCGTCAGAAATAAATGTTTGTTGTTTAAGCCTAAACAAATAAATAACACTGAATTTTGTACTTTAAATCACAAATGGGCCCTGGCTGGTGTGGCTCAGCAGACTTAGCACCAGCCTGCAGACCGAAAGGTTACTGGTTCCACTTCTGGTCAGGGCACCAGCCTGGGCTGCAGGCCAGGCACTCGGTTGGGGGGTGTGAGAAGCAACCAGTTGATGTATCTCATACATTGATGTTTCTCCCCCTCTCTTTCTCCTTCCCTTCCTGTCTCTATAAAACAAATAAATAAAACCTTTTTTAGAAATGGTGATTTTTTTTATTGGTATATCATATTAAATCTCAATTTTAAAAAACTGATAGCAATAGTTAAATAATTCTTTGATTACCTTTTAATGCTTGCTTTTCCCACTTAAGACAGTAACCTCCTTGAAGGCAGGCATTGTTCTCCTTTTTATCAAATCTCCATCCCATGTGCTAGCACATTCTAAGTGCTTACTAAATACTGGTTTTTGCTGAAGGAATGACGCCCAAAGACATAGTCATTGGGTGGGATTTAGCCAAAACTTTTTGGAAGGACAGCAATTAGAGCTTTTCTTCCCTCTTAAATGTCAGCAAACTTGACATCTAGGACATATGGCAAAGGAAACTGAACTACCTGTCAGCCTACCCATCTGTCTACCCGTCCATCCACACACCCACCACCCAACAGATGTAGCGACTCGGGGTCCAGCAGGGGCTACGCACCCACATCCTACAGATGATGCATAAAGAAAAAACCACCTACGCCAAATGCAGTAACTCTGCCAGAGGCTAGACCTTCTAGAACAAATGAACTTCCAAGGACCAAACACAACCTTACGTCATTAAGCAAGATTTTAGTCAAGTTCTTGAGAGCCTACAGGTAAACAAAAAACTTTCAACTGGGGGGATCTTGTCAAAGGACAAACAAACTAATTTTGGCATTCATTTCCCTGACGGATTTTTACTGCTGGTGAAATGGCACACACAGTTGGGCAGTTACATGCAGCCCGGCATGCAGACAAGGCCCCGAACCCCACCCCCACCAGCCCCCATACCCCCCAGCTGGCTTTCTGCGAAGGCCAGAGAGCAGAGCTTGGTTACCATTCCAGAGCCGGAATACTGAGACATGCTGCAGCCCAGGCCGGCAACACCCACGCGCAACGTGGTTTCGCTGAAAAATGGCCACTAAGAAAAGTGGGAGGGCCCTGGAGAGATGGGACTGGATGCGGTAACTGGGCTTGTCAGCTGATGCTGGAAACTGATTTTGTTTAGGCAGCATGGAAGGGAAAAGGCAAGGCTAAATCCAGGTCCTCTGCCTTCTCAAATGCACCTGAAAGCCCGGGAGTGGAATGAACGCAACTCCTCTGACAATGATTCCCTTTTGTTGCAAATCTGTTTCATTCATGTGTGGACGGCAGGGGGAGGAGTGAAGGGAGAAATGATGAGGAAAATGGGGAATTTATCTCTTCTCCCAGAGGTCTGTAAAAACGTATTCAATCACATGCTTTTAATAATATTCTTCAAAATAACTTCTAGTGTAGGTTCTCTCGTTAGCAGACAGCATAGCACTGGAGACAGCTGTCACCAGACCCAGCCTCACACTCTAGAATCTAATTTGATGTGTTTATTTCTAAATTATTATCCACTGACTACAATAGTCTAATTTACAGAGAAGCGTCACGTTTTTAAAAATAACTCTTCCAGCTTTAATAAAAAAGATACATGTCTTTTGTTGTTGTTCAACCAAGCTTGTATGGGAACTGGCTACTGAATACATTGGCATTGGTTAACACAGATGGCCATACTCAAGTCAGCCCCTGGAGAAAGCATCATGTACAGGTGAGGCGGACACTGTTGTGGCATCTGAAACACCAGCCCTTGCCCGGCAGCTAAAAAGGCTCTTGTTCCTGAGGGCTCAGGGAGGCCAGGGAGGGATGGGTGCACCCCACCTTTGGAAGCATTTTATCTGTGGGGTGTTTTCCTTGCTATTCAAGGCTGAGGCACCCTGGGGTGGCCCACGAGCATCAGTCAGAGTCAGAAAGAGCACGCTGTTGTCAGACAAACCTGGGTTCAAAGTCTCCTCTGCCCCTTGCTAGCAAAGCGACCTGGTGCACATCATTATTAACAAGAACTGATGGCTTCCGGTGCTTGCTGCGCACTGTGCGAAGGGCTTCACATAAGCTGCAGAGGAATCCTATCAAGTGCCTGACATGTTGGGAACGCTTTATCACAGCGTGATGACTGCATACCCTTCTCCCTGTTCAGTGCCACAAATACCAGGCTCTGTGCCAGGAACAGAGATGGAAAGGCCTGGAGACCTCGTTCCTGCCCTGCTCTCGCAGAGCTAAACACGACAAGGGACTCAACCACAGGGCACACAGGTAACTCTACTCCTACACGCAGAGAAGTGTTACAGATGGACATACAACAGGCTCCGAGCACATGGGAGACGGTGGCACAGAGAAGAGTCCATGTAGGTACACGGATAACGTGAAAAACAGCCAAGAGAAACGCAGAGGAGGGTGCGTTAAGAGAAGGGTACGTAGTTCACCGGCGCTGGAACATCAAGAGCAAAGACAGGAGCTGGGCTGCATGGGGACCCGGGCACCGTCGGGAAGGGCCTGGATGCCAGGTGGGTTAAGGCCTTTGCCTGCAAACCAGGGGAGCAAGTGAACGGCCGGCTCTGGCTTCTGTTTCGCATAGAACACCGACTTTTCAGCACTTCTGTCATCCATTACTGCGTTT
Source organism: Glossophaga mutica (assembly GCA_039655065.1). Classification (NCBI taxonomy): domain Eukaryota; kingdom Metazoa; phylum Chordata; class Mammalia; order Chiroptera; family Phyllostomidae; genus Glossophaga; species Glossophaga mutica. The sequence continues at coordinate 32,565,368 of CM077308.1, forward strand.
TTGGTGAGCGTCTTCTCACTGACATTTCCCTCTACAGATCTTTCAGGATGCACCAGGTGTCTGAATCCTCTCTGAGTCATCCCAGGCCTCCGGGGAATGACCAGACTTGGCAGGTAGACCTCACCATCCCTCCAGACGTGCCTATTACAAGAAGTTTCTCAACAAAGTGGGTGCATCCTGTGTAACTGACACTTGCTACAAAAAAGCTCTGGCCTCTAGCAGGACCTGTTAGAACACAGATGTGTGCTAGACTTGAGTCCAGCATTTAGTCAGTAGATTTCTGTTCTTTTTTAAACGTAATGAGGCTGCAACAGGAAACAAGTGAAACTGGGCCTTGTGAGTCACCTTCAGACGGAGGGACAGTGGCTCCTTGATTCCAAGGTCCACGGTCTAACATGGCCTGCACAGGCAGCACACACCGACCTTCACTCATCTCAGAAGAAACCACCTTCCTTCCATCAGGAATGGGGGAGGTGACAGGGGACGGGAAGGGAAAGAAATACGTACTGACCTGATCTAGTTCAGTGCACTTCTAACAGAACACGGCATTAACAAAATTTTAAACCCTCAGATGCAAGAAATGAAAGCAGTGCAAACAGGGGGGAAAAAAAAGAAATCAAGCCTGGACAAATACTTTGCTTTAAAGGCATGTCAGCCTGTCTATGTTTTCTGGACACACTTTTGGTTGAAATGTGAACACTGTAAAGAAAACTGGAATGAGAGAAATACGGAACATTTTCCTTGCCAATATCAATAAGAAAGAATGACCATACACATCAGCACGTACTTTGTTGCGCAAGCTTAAAAGAAATGACGTGGGCTGACAAGAAGCCCTTGAAGTCGAGCGTCTCACCAACATCCACATCCCCAAACAGCATCTGCTTTCCCGGGCCCCTCTACTCCGTGACAGCCTGGCGTGGCATTCACTCTCTAAGTTTCTCAGGGTGTAAATTGCGTTTTCTGGACAAACCTGTAAAAGAACCCCTTTAGGGTGGGGCCTCTTAGAAGTCAGATGAATAAACTCCACTCTGGGTCACGGAAGGACAAATGGACAAGCTCGTCTAACAAACCGCCTGAACCTTTGTGAAGAAAGCCAATCTTTATGATGGAAAAGAGCTTCTATGTTTGTCTTCAGGGTGGAAGAGATGCAAAAGATGATTAGAAACAACCAGGTTTAAATTTTCAGCGCTAATTCTAAAACAGTAGCACTCAAATTTAGGTGAACACTGACAATTTTATGGAGACGCTTGGAAAACCTCAGAGTCTTTAGGCGCAAAAGCTGAGGCAAATATGGTGTAATGTCATTTACCACTCCCATGGCCTCTGCCTGAAATGACAAGGACAGAGACCTGTTACAGGGGGAGCCCAGTACCCTGCTGCCAGGATGCACCTGATGCTCTAGATCCAGTGAGGGTGACTGGTAATGAGAGAACACGGTGCTGCCGCTTCTCCATCGGGGGCCGCCACAAGCTCACACACGATGAAACAAAACCAATGCAGCCTTCGGAGAGAAAGTCCAAGGTCTGAAAAATCTTTCCCTGTAATAGCGGGACTTTAGCGATAAAAAATCCAGACTACACAACACGAATAATCAGGAAACACATCCTTGCTGTCCATGTCTGTGGGGACCCTGCCGTCAGGGGCAGAGGGGACTGTGGGACTAGGGAATCCGACCAGTTCCTACCTTTCTGCTTGATGCGGAGCTGGGGCACCTGTCAGCACCGCTGGCTCTTCAGGACGTCACCAAGCTGGTATCTTACTCTTTTCAGGAGGATAGGGGAGTTCGATTTTCATCTCTAGTAGAATCTTCCCTTATATTTTGCTCAAGCCTGGAGCAGCCACCTGAGGCCATGCCGCGAGCTGCCACGCTCAGAGCTCAGAGCGGGACCATGGCAAAAGGGTGTCACTGCAGGAAAGTTCTTTCCATGGCCCCGAGCCAGCCACCAACCGGGAACGTCCACAGCTCAAGGGACGGCAGCCCCTTCCCTGGCTTGTCTGCATCTCACTTCCATCTCACTGAGTTCTGGCTGTGAGTGAATGGATGACGGGAACCCCGGCTGAGTCCTCTGATCCGGGTGTGGCAGGAAGTCAAGCCTGCCTCAGAAGGGAACTGGGCTCAGGAGGCCAGCCAGCCCGTGCACCGGAGCATGCCTCTCTGGGGAGCGCTGCACAGACGTTGCTAAGCTAGTCAGACAAGAGCTCCGCTCTGGCAGGCCGCGAGGACAGCAGCAGCAGCAGCAGAAAAAGACAAGTCTGCGTAAAGGGTCTCAGGGGCCTCCTTTAAGCCTCACTGGGGTGGGGGGGCGGACAACGCCACAGACTTTATTTCCTAAAGTGCAGCGAAGGCACACTGCTGGAGACATTGTGACAAAACTTGACACGTGCCTCACCCTCTACCTGCCACTCAAAATCTGGGCCATGCACCAGGAGCCGCAGCATCACCTGGCGAGCCTGCAGAATGACAGTTTCCCAGACGTCCTGAATCAGATGCTGCCGTTCAACAGGACGCTGGACGGCTCTAGTGCACGTTGGAGAGTGGAAGCACCGGTCCCCGTAGTGGGAGTGAAAACGGAAGTGCTCCCGTGGAGATTTCTTCCTTATCATGTCCCTTTTAATGTTACACTGTACACAATATTTCAGGAACGTGGCACAAATATATTCGAAAAACCAACGCAAGCTTTTTTTTTTTTTTTTTACCCATCCAAAAACCATCTGGGGACTGCTATTTAAAGCAGAAATTCCTGAATCTCCTTAAGTTACACACCCCTTTGAGAACCTGCTGAACCTACGGCCCGCCTCACGTGCAAAACGTGCGTCTGGTCTGAGTCGGCCCCTCTCCTGAGTCGGGGCAGAAGTGGATCCTGGCTGACTTGGTTTTTCCAACATATTCCGCAAGTTTCCACACAGCAAGACTCCTGGTTATGCCTGCTCTGCAGCGCCTCAGCCGTGGCGCATGGCGTTGCTGAAACTCCCACGCCACCCCGAGTTTTAGCACACGGACGCCGCCTCCCCATCGCTGCGGGCGTGGGCTTGCTCTTTGCGAACGCCCAGCAAAGGAGGGACGGAGCGAGCGGGAAAATTCTCATGCGGGGATAAAACACACTGCCAAGTTCCCTTCGTCTCTCACAAAAACACCAGGAGACTTTTCACAAGTTTAACCAAATTCCATGGGGCGCTAACTTCCTCAGCGTGTTGGTCTAGGATACCTAAGGATCTATGCCCATATCAGCGCCAAAACATTTTAATAAAAAAATCCACAATGTGGCTAATAAAACAGATGACCGCACAGAGCCGGGGAATTTTAACAATAGTGGATTTATCACTCCTGTGTAAATCAGCACGCACACGGACAACTTTCACAATAATCCCTAACCACGCCGGTCTGCAATGAGCGTTGGCAGAGCGGTCTTCTCAAAGGAGGCTGCGCACTGTGGGAATCTGACAGCGCCGGCGTCTGGAACTGGGTCCGGCCCGGACGCCCTTTCTTGTGGTTCAACTGTCAGCGTGGTGTTGCGGCGAGCATTTCTCGCACTAGCAGGAAGCTTTCCGTCCACCTCCTGAAAGATGAAACGCATTCTAACACACAGGAGACAGTTCTCCAGACAAAGCCCCTTTAAGCTCCTTCTCGGAATGAAACCGATGGTGAAAGGAGACTGACCGCCGTCCAGGAGTTCTCAAACCTTCGGAACGCACCTGAGTCTCCTGGGGAGCCCGAGAAAAAGCTGCATGTTTCAGGACCCAGCTTCGCAGAGACAGAAGGTCATCGGTGGGGCCCAAAGCCTGCATTTTGAAGCAGACCTTGTTTTTTTTAGAGCACTTTGAGGTTTACAGAGAAATGGCAAAGAAAGTAGAGTTCCCATATCCCCCCCTCCTACCTCCAGTTTCCCCTATTGTTAATATCTTGCATTAGTGTGACACATTTGTTAAAATGGACAAACTGATATTGATACGTTATTATTTGATAATTATCTGATACTAATAACTAATGCCAATTATTAGCAATATTGTTAATAATATTCATGTATTATTACTGATCAAAGCCCAAGTTTACGTTAGGGTTCACTCTGTGTTGTACAGCTCCGCAGGTTTTGGCGGATGCACAGTGTCCTGTGCCCACCATCACAGCATCATGCCGATAGAGTTTTATTACCCTAAAAGTGCCATTCTCATCCTTTTCTTCCCTCCCCACAAACCTGCATTCCGAACAGACATGCAAGTAATTTCTTGCAGGTAGTGAGGATCAAGCTGTCAGAAACGCTGCCTTAAATCTTGAGACCCGGATGGAGGAACTGGGAGCCAGACTGGCCTCAGTTTCCCTACGAGCTAAGGACTCACCATGGTATAATGGTGGTTCCAATTTCAGGTCCTCCCAGTGACCAGTGCTGGCGCGCTACACGAAGGAGGCAATGAGCCTGTTAACAGTACCTGCTCCCTGACAGCCCCTCCATCTCAGATGAAGGTTTGATAACAGTGGTTAGGGCTCCAAGGTTTTTTCCAAAATATCACTTAACGCCTGGTCTTGGACATACAAGCTGACAGGCCTCAGAGCAGTACATCCGCGGAAGTGGAGAGGGAGAGGGAACGTGAGTGAGCAGTGCCCGGCGTGCTGAAGACAGAGGGCCATGGGCAATGCCCGGGTGGCTCAGCAGTGACGTCATAGTTAGATGCCAATACCCTGGAGAGCCTTCTGCTCTGTCAGCAGAACCTTTCCTCCCCGGCACTTCTCATGCCCTGAGATGCGCTCACCTGTCTTCTGGACCCTGTTACACCTCATCGTCCTGTGACTTCTGACGTGCCTTCCCCACCCCCAGTGCTTCAGGACACAAGTCCACGTCTCCGCAAGGTCAGCGGAATTCATGATGGTATTCAGGGTTGCGTGTTCCCTTTCCAAGATGACTGGCACCCCAGGGCGGGGAGTCAGACACCCAGCGTCTCTTCCTTGTCTGGTTTCACGCAGACACCCCCAGGTAACAACCATAGTCACCACCGAACTAGGGAGAAGCCAGCTGGTGCTCCGGCTTATGTTCCTGCAAGTTTCACCTTGTACCTAGACTGCAGCTGAAGGGAATGTCGAGGTGTACTGAGAACAGGGGAGTGAGAAGATGACTAACCCCTCCTTCACACTGGGGCATAAAGCAGGCCTTGGGGGTGCCCCAACCTCAGCAGAGATCTCCGGACACAGCTGAGGGGCTGAACTAGAGCCACACGCAGGCTGTTGTCCTAGAGGTGGCGCATGTTTTGAGGTGGTGTCATCTGTTCACTAAACATGTACGTATCCTCTGCTGTGAGACAGGCACTGACTTGTGTGCTGGGAACGAGAATCAGACTAAGTCCTTGACCTTGATGGGGGCTTAGTGCCTGGGACTGGGGAACAGACCTGTAGATGTTTGAATGGGGTTTAACAAGGGCCAGAGCAGGGATGGGGCCAGAAAGGGCTTCTCAGACGAAGAAACCCTCAGTAGCATCTTGTAGGATGAGGAGGTGCCCCTTGGGTTGGGGCAAGAAAATTAGAGAGCTCACGCAGACACACATGTGCACAAAGGACCTAAAATGTGCAGTGAATTCCTCGTGCGGTCTTAGATGCTGAATTTCTAGCAGGTGACATTTTCATTAAGAAAATTAGTATTCTGGACACCCATTCTAAATGGGATTCAGTAAATGTACTACCAATACAAAGAAATCTTTTACACACACACACACACACACACACACACACACACACCCTCTGGCCTTCAAGCTAGGGATTAATCAAAATTAGGTGACCACAGGATGCTCCAATTACCTGCCACTAGACACAACAGCTGACCCTGCTCACTTTTCCATATGTTCACACGCCCTGGGTCACCTTCAGAAACAGAACCCAGGTGGCCTGGAGCCCCGGCTCCCGGTGGCAGTGGGCCCGTTTCTGGGGTGGAGCAGGAGTTCAGACAAGCACATTTGATGTTATAAATGTACCATTCTAAACCAACACGTAAAAAGGCCTAGCGGGTTCTATATAATGTAGTGTATACATAAAGTGTGACCTAGTTTTGGTTGGTATGGACCTACTACAGGCAGAATAATTCCCTAAAGTCACACCTATTCTTACCCTCGCCATACCCCCTCACTCACCCAGTTCAAACTGTGATGCCTTTATGTTAAGCAGAAAAGGGCATGAGATTTTTAATCCTTACCCAAAAATGTTTATTGATTTTTAGATAGAGAGGAAGAGTGGGGAGGGAGGGAGGGAGAAAGAGAGAGAAACATGGATGCAAGAGACAGACATCAGTTGGCTGCCTCCTGTGCGTGCCCCCTGGGGATTGAACCCACGGCCTAGGTACGGGCCCTGACCAAGGAGCAAACCCTGCTGGTGCACAGGATGACACTCCAACCAACTAGGCAACCTGGCTAGGGCTGAAAAATTTTTTTTAAGTTTGAAAAAAAAAACTGACTTAAAATCCATGAGGATGGGCACCGACCAGCTCTCTCCTGCAGAGTTCGGATTTGGAACTACTTAAGCGCCAGGCCTCCACAGGAGGAAAGACTGTCCAAAAATGCGTCGTGCACCCACAGCAGTGACACAGGGAGTTTTCACGGGAAGGGACCAGGCTGTGGCTGAGAAAGTGCAGCTGCGGCCCTTCCATGCCCGGAGCCAGTCAGGCGTGTCTCCCGGCTGCTGCTTCGGGGTTCTGCCTGCCCCCGCAAAGAAGCTGCACTGAAAAATCCTGGTAAAACCGGTCATGAAAGAAATTCTTAAAAAACAAAACAAAATCCTAAAGTGAAAAGGCATCTTACACAAACCACCGGCCCCAGGAAAAGTGACAAAGCGACCCTGCCTCCAGTTGGGCCTGCACTAAGTCATGCCCCCCCATCCCCGTCCCCCCGCCCCGTCCCGTCCCTCCCAGGTGAGTGAGAAAAACGCCCTTTTTTGCCGAGTCTCGTGAAAGTGTGCTCTGCTCCGCGAAGTGCCTGTGGGGTCTGAGGCGCACAAACTGCAGAGAACAGACGCTGTCTCCACACTGGCTAAAACGCCGCCACGGCTGTCCTCGCCCGACACGCTCTGCCTCCTGCGGTCTCTTACTGGCGGAGAGCCGGATGCTCCCCTCCTCCTTAGGACACCAGACTGCAAGGCTGTATGTGCCTCTGCAGCTTCGCCTTACAAGGCACCCGAGCATTCGGGGAAATGCCAACTAAACACAGTCTCAGGGAAATACAGAGTATTAGATCTGGGGCTGGGGAGGCGATGTTTAAAGATTACCTGGTCTAATAATTTTTCAGATGCAGAACTGAGACCTAGAGAGTTTTAAGTGATTTTCCCAAGGAACCACAACCAAGAAGTAGCCACTGATGTGTCTTAATCGTAATATGCTTTTGTGTTCAATAAATTTACTGAGTTCAATAAATCTGTTTTTTTGAGATAAGATTGAGGCTTGGCTCCCTTATCTTACATTTTATTGTAACTGTTTGCTTCTCTAGCTCCTTGTGCTCCAGCCTCCCACCCAACAAGTTCAATAAAAGATGGATGACAATGATGATGATGATGATTAGACCAATATTTTCAATATTTTAGCTTCATTATCCCCAGTCCCTAGAACTGTGCCCAGAACTCTTGAGATGCCTAATAAATGTCCTTGGTGGACTAAATGAAAAAACAATAACCAAGAATTAAGTTGCTTTTATGTAAATGATGCATGTTCAGTATTTGGGGAATACAAAAAGATATGAGCCATCCTTGCACCTATTGAGAGAAAAGTCAAATACTATGACTACATTACCTAAAGGCTGCAGGGAAGATGGGGGCCTTCCAGGGCGCTGGGAAGAAAAGGCTTGGAGGGAGAAGTCGCAGGTCCCATTCAGGGGACAGCCAGCATGGCTGGAGCCAAGCACCACCCCACCCCCGCCTCACTGGCTGTGTAGGGAGCAATGAGCTGAAGGCAGTCTTGCTGCCCTATGGCTAAATTCCGCATTGTTCCTGGCTTTTTAAAAAGGAATAGAGTGAAACCAGTAGAGCAGGGAGTTTCAGCTGAAAGGCAGGCTGTCTCCTCCTAGAATTTCGACTTGTAGGGGCCTGGAAGGTGCCACAGGCGTGTCTGAAAGGGGAGCAGGTAGAACAGACTGTGTTGACACACGTGTTCCTCCCCGTAGCAAGGCGGCTGCTGAAGCTCCGAAGGCGACGTGGGCATGAGACACCCAGAAGCCAAGCGGCCAAGCACCCAGGCACGTTGGCTGGCCTGTGGCACAGGACGGTGTCATCTGGGAGTGGCAGGGCCCCCCAGCGGCAGCGGCAGCTGCAGCAGCACGCTGGCAGGAAGGGCAGGCGAACAGGGAACCGGAACGCAGGCCAGTGACCTCTGGAGCAGGAATCTAGACGCTGGTTGCCTCCAGGATACTCAGATTACCTTCATCGGGGCAGGGGGAACCGGAGTCAGAACAGCTGTCGGGTGCTCGCAGACAAAAGAACAGGGTCCCTGACGTCTTGTTTCTCCCTTTCCAGCTTGTTCAAGTGCTTCTCCTTTCCCAGGAACGGATGTAGGTCCGCTGAGTTTCCCACACCTTGACTTGCCCAGTCAGAGTAAGCGTGTTCAATACGGTAACATTTTTACACTTTAAATAACTATTGTTTGCACTGTATGACTTATAGAATGTAACTTTTCACCAAGAGCTCCCCTGGCGTGCAGACCCTGAGCTCACACTGATTCGCAACAGCCACAGCCCACTCTGCCTCCAAACCCGGTCCATTCCAGATCAGAACCTGCAGCAGGGGAAGGAGGTGTGCACGATTTCTGCGTTTATTAAAAGGGGACGTGGGCGAGAACATTTTCAGGAGGAACAGCTTTGGTGCCCTGCCACCATCCCGAGGCTGGCGTGACCTGTGAGAACCTGGTTTGTCAAAGAGACCTCTTATTCTGAACACAACACCTGGCTCTGGTCCATTTGTAGCTGAGCCTCGGGGATTTCTGTGGGAACCTGGACACCCTGAATCTTAGACCAGGAAGGACCATGGAAGGTCATGTCTCAGCCTGGCTCAGGCAGAAATCCTTTGTCCAAACCTATGGACACACAGTTTCCCAGATTCTGCTTGATTACTCTCAGGAACAGGAGGCTCATGTCCTTGCAAAACAGCCCAGCCTGCTTTGGACAGGTCTAATTTTCAGCATATTTTTCCTTACACTGATTAATAGTCACCCCAGTGTTTACAAAATAAAAAATTTAAGTCTAACTTCCACCTGTGGTTCAAATTTGGTGCTCTGGAACCTATGCTCTTCTAAGAATTTCCCACACCAAGAAATCTACTTTCTACAAACATTTCTACGACACTGTGAGCCCTTCTACCTTCCTTGTTAGCTTTCCCTAAACAAATCTCAGCCTGATTCTGAACCCCTTAAAACCTGGCACCGAGAGCAAAACAGGCTTTGTCTACCATCCAGATACTCTGTTGCTTCCCACATTACTCTATTAATCCAGGCAAAGGTTAGGATCTACAGAGTTCTCTAGAACCTGGATACATCTCTGGGTCTCGGAGCCTAAAATGCAGCAGGAGGCAGCACTGAAGGGGAAGGGGCTTGGATCTCAAATGCTGAGTCCTCAAGTTTCCCCAAACTGGCTGCACCTTACAATATAGCTGTATGATCTTGGATGAGAGACTTCTCCCCGCCTCAGTTTCCACATCTGTGAAATGGGGAAGATAACACGTTACAGGCCTCTGACGATTTCTCTAAGAATTCACTGAGGCACACATGAAGGTTCAGGCCACGGGAAGAGCACTGGACAAGCACTGGCTGCCATTATCACTGAGTTACTACTGTTATCTATCTCCCATCGTTCTACAAACATTACTAAGCAGACACTGCATGTCTGGCAGAAGTTAGAAATGCAGGGGTCAGATTACACAATCCCTCTGCTCAAGGATATCTTGATCTAGGAGACTGTTATACAAAGAGACAAAGCCAAAAGAACTGGGAGGAGCCATCTGGGAGGTATGACCAGGTGTCTGGGAACCCAGATTTGGTCTTTCCCCCCTGGGGAAGGAGGCTGGATGTCTGCTGGGGTTGCCGGGGAAGGCCGCCTGGCTTCGGCAGATTCTTAAAGGACTGTGGCAGGTGGATGGCAATCGAGTGCAGAGGAATTGAGACAGACACATGCAAAGGCACAGAGTTCTAAGAGCATGGTATCTGTAGCAGGAAAACATCAGTGGCCCAGAGTGCCAGGACCAGAATGGGAGTGGGGGGAGGGGTGGACAGTGAGGGGATGAAGGAGGCAACAGAAGTGAGTCTAGGGAATCGCTCATTCACTCCCCACACGAAAAGGAGGGCCGACTTTGTGCTATGCACTGTGCTAGGCACAGGAGATGTGTGGTCACTGTGACAGACGAGGTCTGTGCCTCCAGGGTGCTTACTGCCAGTGTGGGGGCATGGAGGGCCTTGTACGTCATGCTGGGCAATGGAGGCATGGGGTATCTTCCAAAGATGACCACAGCAACATCTCCTGTCCCATTGGTCTTCCAGCTGACCTTGCCACTCTCCCACTGAGAACTAGGACCTATGACTGCCTTGATTAACCTAGTCTGGTGAAAGCGACATCTGTGACTTCTCCGGGCAGGTGATAAAAGGTAACGCAGCCTCACTTTGGTCACTGTAACACTTGCCTCTGGGAGCGCTGAGCTCCCAGGTAAGAAATCTACTCATCCTAGGGCCTCCATGTCTTTGGAAGCCAAGACATGGAAAGGTCATGGGCATCCTACCTTTGCTTTGCCCCAGACCCAGTGTCAGTTACTCGAGCCAGCAAGCTTTGGAATGCCCCACCCCCTCCTCTAGCTATCAAGCCAGCTCCAGCCCCCAGGGCCTCCCAGCTGAGGCTCTAGGTGAGGCAGAGCAGAGACAAGCCATCTCCCCTGTACCCATGCCAATTCCTGATGCAGAGATCCTGTGAGCATAATACAAGCTAGCAGCTAGGTTTTGCAGTCATTCATTAATCAGCAACAGAAACCAAAACGCAGAGTTCACCAAAGGCAACGTGGAGCCAGGTGATAATGGAATCAGAGTTATACTCTAGAAGATTTCTCACCAAAAAGTAGGATGTATCTGTTGGATGGGCATTGAGATCAGAGGCAAGGAAAGCAATGAAGGGATGAAGGCAGTCGTCTCTGGGAGAAATATGAGCAGTGAGACTAGAGAGAACGTGGCCAAGAGACACTGAAGAGACCCTCAAACTCCGTGCCGGTGCACCAGGAACAAGGGAATGAAGCGTCTGAGATTCTTTCTGGGTTCCAGCTGTGGAAGAGGGATGGGTGTGGGAACACAGGCGGAGAAACAGGTTTGGGGCAAGGAAGAAGAGTAGGGTTTTGGACATGTTTATGCAGCTTCGGTGAAAACCCTGGGATGCAGTGGCTGTGCTCCCACTCCGTGGTCTGCCTGTCTGCCCGAGTCCTGGCTCCCTAACTCACCAGCTCCGAGCCCGGGGGCAGCTCACTGTGCTCCAGGTAGCTTCGTCCTCACCGGGAGAGTGGACGGAACACGATATAGGTTAGTGAGGATGTAACGAGACAATGCCTATACCCGGTCACAGGCTAGGCAGGTTCCTCACACTGGGAGGGTCTGGTACAGGACATTAAATGAGAGCTGTTCGCAAGGAACCGCATATGCATCACTGGTGAATGGTTTATTCGACTGTCAAGCCTGTGTCGACTTCTACAATAGCTACATCAGCCCACACAGGAGTGAGGGAAGGCAGTCCGTTAGTGGTCCCTGATTTTGGTCTCCCTCCCTCTCTCCCAACTCAGTGGTTGAATGGTTTTAATTAATGATGCCCACAGAGTAAAGCAAAAGTCACTCGATGAATAAAGCTCTAACTTGCCACGCATGGTTCTGAGGTCTCCAGGTGGTGCTGAGCTTGTAATCGGGTGTTTTGTTTGGGTTCGCCATGGGTGGGGGGCTGTGAGGGTAGAATTTCCTCAGAGAAATTCAGGCATCACATCTACAGGGGCTGGAAGCTGTAGGTGACAGAAGGGCCCACGTCCGTGAGATTCGACAGCAGGAAGCCACGCTGCGGCAAGGCGCTTCAGTATGTGACCGTGCGCAGCGGGCTCTGGATTGGGACCTTCCTGCCTCTGACCACCTTGCTGGTTTTCATTTCCAACAACCACGGAACCAGTTTGGCCCCCATTCACGTTCGGCACAGGCACCTGGGGAATGTTGACACAAGTGTTTCTAATGCTGCAGCACAGACCCATGACATTTAACCAAAATGAAACACATAGCAATGCTCTCGAGGCAAAGGAAAGTATCTGCCCTGGCCGCTGCCCCAGCCAGCCTCCGTGACGCTTGCACAGGCACTGCCCGCGTACCTTCAAGTTCTTGGGCAACGCGGCCCTCCGGGCCCTACGCTCTGATCACCACCTTTCAGCTCTTGCCGTGGCTCCCTAAACTGGCACAGGGGCTGCCAGTCAGGGCTTCCAGTGTCCAGAGGATGCCCCCTCCTCCTTTTTTGGTCTTGCCTTCCGTCTATTCAGAGCATGGGGTCTAGCTGCAGTGAAAAGCCATACTACACGGTTCCTGGGGCGATGGCTTTGACTTCAGCACAGGGGAGCACATGCAGTCACTACCTGTGTGGCCTATTCAAGCAATAAACCCTCTGATCTCGGTCTCAACTGTAAAAAGAGGATGAAAACCAGCCCCCCTCTCTCTCTCGCAGAACTGGTATAAAGAATAAGTGAGACGTTGCAGGTAAAGAGCTCGACACAGCGCCTAGTGTGCAATGCATTCAAAAGCAGCCTGGCAGCTGGGCATGACAGAGCCGCTGCCGCGGGCGGGGCAAAGGGGCCTGTGTTCGCGGGCTCTGTTGGGTGACTTCTCCCTGGCCTTCCGCCTTCAGAGCCAACACCACATTTATTCTGTCCCGTGTTTCTGACAGCTTCACCCTTTCAACCTCAGTGTTTGAGATGTGAGATTTCTCATTTCAGAACAGATGACCGGGCGATCACAAGCACAAAGCTCTGGGAACTCCGACGACACAGCCAGCCAACCACAGACCCCTGTCTCCCACGGGTCCCCGGATCAAGAAGTGGATGTGGGCTTGATTTATAGCTGGAGGACTCTGGAGACAGGCTGGGCCTCTCCTTAGACTTGGAATCTTATTGCACTTGGGGTCTCAAAACTCATCAGCCCTCCAGGGCTGTCCACACCAGGGCGCCTGTCTCGTTCCCCACTTATTCGGGGATTAAGAGGAAAGGCTGAAACCTCCATTTCTCAAGGAGATTTCTTATCAGGACCCTGGGGATTCAGGAAGCAATTCAGGATTCTTCCAAGGCATGCACAGATTCTTGATTTGTGGTCACATCCCAGGCAGGACGCATCAGCCTTGAGCCCTCGCAGATGTTGCCATGAGCTGACATGCTGCTCTGTGCCTCTGGGCTGCAGGTAAGCTGCCTCCAGTCCGAGACGACTCATTCCCACAGATCACGCTGTGCTGTGAGGCCTGCTCCCAGGCTGTGCTGGTTAACTTTACGTGTCAGTGTGGCCAGGCCACGGCACCAGGTATTTGGGCAAACACTAGTCTAGATGTGGCTGTGAAGGTGCTTTTTAAAGGAGATTAACATTTAATTCAGTAGACTTTAAGTAAAACATCCTTTATCACATGGGTGGGCCACATCCAATCAGGTGAAGAAAGAGAAAATATCAGTTGATATTCTCTAAGGAGCGGGGAATTCTGCCCCCAGGCTGCCTTTGGACTTGCAGCGCCAACATTTTCCCTCTAGAGAACCCTGACTGATACACCGACCAACTCTGACCCAGCTGGCAGGTGTGTGGTCACTGCACTCAAGAATAAGAAACAGCATGAGAACATCTCAGTAAGTATTCTAAGTACGATAAAGGATTAGGAAGGCAAATGGATGCAATGACCCTGAGACGCAGGATTCCATTTAACAGACGGGAAACAGGCTCAGCAAAGGGAGCTGTTTCCCCCAGGTCACGAAGTTGGCAAATGAGGAGTGTGGACTTGGGTCTTCTGTCCCCACGTCTGAAGTTTCTTCCACTTTACCACCCCAGAGCACCTTCATGAGAGGATCGTGAGTTCTCAACAGAACTTCGGTTTCTTATCTTGATCTGAGTTCAGACATATACGGCTTGCTTTTTTTTTTGGAGTCTTTCAACATGGGCTTACTGTCTCAGGGCCAAACACTCCCAACCTCATCCAAATGTTTCTTTTCGTATTCACCTCAACTTGAACTTGCTCTCCTCTAACCTTGCCGTCATAAATCTGCTGAGTCACTCTGTAGCTGCTGACCCTTGAAAAATAACTGGGAGGGGTATTTTTTTTCAGTGATCTATATGCTTAAGAAAAAATATATATATTAAAGTATATATTATCTTCATATATAAACATATAAATAAACACACACACACACACACACACACACAGAGACTATGTTTTCTAGAGGGAGACATCAAAAAATTTAACAAAACTATGCAAAAGCTTAACAGGACAAACAGGACCTTTAGGTCTATCCGTGATACCTCAGCCCTGTCCATTCAAGGTATATTTGCAAAACACTGAGCAGCGAAAGAGGAACTTCTGACCAGGTTCAGCAAAGACAGTGGTTCTGAAGGAAAAAGGACAGAAATATCCAACCAATATCCAGCAAAGCAACAAAATCCCAGTGAGATTCTGGAGCACAAAGACAAAGTAAGAACAAAATACTAGGCCATCCTTTTCATCTCTGCCATGACAACTCCCCTTTGGGTTTTCATTTTCCTTATTAGTAAAATGAAAGTGATATCATGCAAAGCCAGAGTCTAGGGGTTCTGTAAGATGCTCAGCACAAAGAGGGGGTGCAATACTCCCCATCATCCAATGAGAGCTGCAGAGTTGGAAGACGTTTCTCCCACATGTGTAAGTGCCTTTCGATGAACGCGCTGTTCCCAAGTTTATCCTGAGAAGAACCTGTAAGGACCAAAAGTGAGCCCCCAAAGTAAGGACAGCCAAATGGTGCAGCCTTAAGAACAAACCTAGTCAGTCCTACCCTGGAGCAAAACCCGGGCGGACATACTTGCTAAATACTTGTTCACTTGAAATAACTAAAATACAGAGTGTCTCTACGGTGCTGACCAATGCATACAAGGTGGAATTTCCCTTGTCAAACACCTAGGGCCAACCAGAGTGACGCCCAGAAGGAGAGCCCCGGACAGGGCCGAGGTCTGTTTGGACAGGACAGCAGGCGGTGTAGACGGTGGGAGAAAGGAAGGAGTGAGTGCCTTGCTCAGCTTGATCCACCACAGCAGAGTCCGCAAACCCAGTGCAGTGACAGTTACTGGAGTGGTTCAGGGGTCTTGTCTTTGCCACGTGACAGTCACATCCTCATCTCCAATTCTACTCACTGCAAGGAAGTGTTGCCCTGGCATTTGGCTAGGAGCTAGGGTAGAGGAGAATGAAATATACTCGTACCCAGGACTCTCACACTGCACCTGGCACGGAACTAGGCCTTCCATGTGCATCCTACCCCATTTGCTCTTGGCATTGGTGCCATCATTATGAGGATGATTGGAAGGACCTGCAATGCCCCAGACACTGACCAAGCACTCTCCATGTAGTTCGCCCAGGGACAGCAGCTCCAGGCATCACTACTCTCTTTGCAGATGAGAAGAGCTGGCTTCCCAGAAGGGTAAAGTGAGAACACAAAAGGCCCCCAAGGGGCTTGCTCTATTCTCAGGTCCCCCTCGGAGTCCCCCCATTCATTATGCCTCTCAATGTTAACATTTATTACCACCTGCCTTGTGTTGGAATTAAGCGCCGACCCACAGGAGAATCTGCCCCACTGAGCCCCCAGCTTCTCCAGGGCTGTGGGATAGGGGCTTTCCTAAAGCCCCCAGAATTACATTCTATAGGCTGCCACGTACTCTGCTTAAACACACTCAGCCAGCCCTGGATCGGGACTGGGCTGCTCCGGTCCCCGAAGCCTGAGACAACCAGAGGGACTGGAAGGGTGCCAACAGACAAGAGGAAACACCAGAAACGAATGGAGGGTGCTGAGGACAGAGGTCAAGGACTCCCCAGCCAGTTCCAGCATGGGCCGGAGCCTGGGAGCCATCCTGATCTCTCAGCACCTTTGTGCTCCGTGTCAGGCTGGCCCCATGTCAGGCTGCGTTTAATGTGAGAAGTCTGTCTAACCCCTCTGTGCATCTGTTCCCAGGGTCTCGGCTTCACACAGAGCCACGCCACTGATCTCCAGGCCCTAACAGCTTCTGACCCGAGACCACCCAGCTCCTCTTGAGTCTCCTCCAATCCATTCCAGACACCTCTTTCATAAAAACACACCCCACGGCCATCTGTCCTCAGGCCCTTGCTCTGGACCTTGGTCAGCCTGGCCACATGTTTATTATCTTTCAAGGCCCAGCTAATATGTACCGAAGATGCTGCTGCTACTGCTGGAAGACCTTCTGGTTGTGGTATCTGCCGAGTGCTCTGTCCTGGCAGGATCTCACGGAAGCCCCAGGACAGCCCTGGGACAGGGGCACCGGAAAATTACACAGCTCGCTCCAGCACACACCGCCAAGTGTGGTGTTCCCAGCCCCGGAACCCAGCTTCCATCTATGGTATTAGGACCTTGGGGACTGGGTCTTGTCCATTCCCCTTGGCCTCAGGGCCTTTGGCACAGCCTCTAGTATACAACAAACTCAATAGCACTTTTAAATGGAACTGCACTGCCTTTTGCCTGGATCGTCCTCAGAAGGCCGGCCAAAGGAATGCTTGCCAGTTTCCCGCTCCTGGGGAGCCCGTATTTTGGAAAGCTTTGGGACCAGAAGGATGTCACCAAGGATTTGAGAGCGGGCGGTGAGGACTGCTCAAGGAGGGCTGAGGTAGGACCTTCTTCCCCCAAAGCACCCATGTCTGTTCCCTTCCCCTCTGCCTTCCCCACAGGATTCAAATCTCAGAGCCAGCTCGTACATTCAAGTCAGGACCCAAGCCTGATTTCCTGAGATGAGACACCCCTTTTTTCTCTCTTTCCCATGACTCATTAGGCCGTTAGTTACAAGTGGCAGTCCGGGCTGCCCGTGTCAGAGTGGGACCACACTTCATTTCTCCACAGGGCTGCTGGCCAGCAAATCAGTTTTCAACCCTGGTCTCCGCCAGCTAAATCCACAGTCACCAAGAGTGGCAAGGGTAGGCCTGGGAATGGTGGACAATCGCTGCTTTCAGAATGTTGTTAGCTCAGTTGTTCTTTCTGCTCTGATGAAAGTGCCTACCCGGCTGCCAGTAAGAGCTGATAGATTGCCCACACTCCATAAATCAAGTGGGCCCGCTGCGGATGGAAGCGGCAGCCTACGGCCGATGCCTCCGCAGCCATCAGGGACGACCGACACTGGTAGCCAGAGCTGTCACTCAGCCAACTGACCACGTCAGATGACATCACAGCCACATGGGGAAGCTGTCACCTGTCGTGCAACACTCAGGGGAATCGGTCCTGCCCACCGTGTGACTCTCTGTGCTTCTATACTCCACCCACAGAGCGACTTACAACAACAGGGGTCACTGTATTTGCCTGGGATATTTAACTCGAAGGAAAAATGTCAGACAGGAAGTGGTATTCATGGTTTCTGTGAATTCATACACGGGTAAGGCCTGTCAGTGAGAAAAATGAAGGAAGAAGAAACATTGTAGAAAGACCCCTCGGCTAGGACCTGCCCCAGCTCCATCTCTAACCTACTAGGCTACTCAGGGCCCCAAGCTTCTTACTATAGTTATGTTGTTTTTGTTGTTATTGTTAGTGGTGTGTGTGTGTGTGTGAGAGAGAGAGAGCGAGAGAGGGCGGCAGTGCCTTAGGGGGCAAGTGACTTACCCAAGGGCCTAAAGAACTGTCCACAGAGATGAGTCCTGACTTTCCCGTGACAGTCAGACCTCTCTAACACCACTGAGAGCCTCCAGCGGCTGACTGACTCGCACCCAGGAATTCCCAAGCCTTCTAAGAGCTGTAGGAGCCAAGATCATTTCAGAGAGACTGACACGGAGGAACAAGGGCCCAGCCATGGCAATCCCCGAGTTGCCCGCCATGCCCCCTGGAACCCGCCGTGACCCGACCCAGCGCCTTTCAGGACGGCCTTGCCTCCAATCATTTGTCTTGGCTCCGGGGTGCGATTTGGCTTCCTCTCCTTCCCATCAGTTTGCCAGGAACAACAGCCTGTCAAGGTCGCTTCGGGTCTGGCCTGGAAAGCCCACGAGAGACATTCACCAGAAAAGAAGGCCTTTCATGCTATCAGTGCCGCCTTTTTGACGCACAGGGCTGCCTGCGGCGTTCTGTGCTGGCTTGGTGACAGATACCTCCCACGTCTGTCCCATGGTGGTCAAAGGATGAAGAAAGAGAGGAAGAGAGGCACTTCCATCCCCATGACCCCCCACGGCACCTGGTCCAGCACTCGGGGCTATCTCTCTCTTCCTGGACTGTCCATATCCAGCTCCCTGGCACCGAGGTGGTCAAGGATTGGAATAATCAGACAGTATAACACAGGGCCAAAGAGAGGAAGACTACGTGATGCGGCTGGGCCCTCAGGCTCAAGGGGCTTCAACCTTAGGCACATATTCATTCAGAGGCAGGTGACTGGTCTCAGTTTGCTGAAGGTCTATGTAGCTTCTATTCAGCAAATACTTACTGACCACTTCCTATGGAACCGGCAGGCACTGTGCCAGCCAATGAAGACGTGCAAGCGTCTGAGGCAGATCCGACTTTAACCTTCCAGGGCTTGTGGCAGGAATGGGCTCCCTTCCTCATAAGCAATGCACTGATACAGTCTAAAATTTTTGTGTGGGTGCCTTATTTGATTTTATACACCCCCCCCCCCACACACAAATATTTACAATTTTGATGTAGCTCTACTAGTACTACTACGGCATGTTAAGTACCACGGGAGCCCAGAGGAAAAAATCACTGCCTCTGCTTGGACAGAATCAAGGAAGGCTTCCAGAAGGAGGTGACCTGTTGGGCAGTAATAAGAAAGGCAACCTAAGCACAGAGTGTTGCTCATGAAAATGATGCCTAGAAGCGTGAACACCCTGCTATGATTAAATATTTGTGTCCTCCCCTACCCCCCCAATCATATGTTGAAGCCCTAACCCCCAATAAGATGGGATCAGGAAGTGGGACCTCTGGGAGGTAATTGGGTTTGATGAGGTCACGATGGCACTAGTGCCTTTATAAGAAGAGGGGGACCCACTAGAGCCTCTTGGCCATGTGAGGACATGGTGGGCCAGGAAGGGGGCTCTCAGCAGAGCCTGATTGTGGTGGCATCAATGACCTTGGACTTCCAGCCTCCAAAACTGTGAGAAGTGACGGTCGGCTGTTTAAGGCCACCATCTGTGGTATTTTGCTAGGGTAACCCCAGCTGATGAAAGGCACACCCTGGCATATCTGCGAGCTGCAGGCACTTCAGCAAGGATGGGCTCCTCAAGTTCTAAGGAACCGAGTCTCCCAGCAGAAACCAGAGCATACCCTGTACCTGGTGATGGAGGACCCCCTGCCACCCAACAGGGACGATTGCGGCCATTAAAATGTCAACACTGAGGACCAACCTGTTCAAAACTCTGCTTTCTGTCCCACACCAGGCTACTCCTTAGGCTACACTCGAACGACAAGCCAGCTCTCACAATGCCCACTTCCTCTGCCCTCAGTCTTAAACCAACTCCATGCCTGACTCCTAGAGGTAAAAGCAATCAAAACCACAGCGTCACATCCTATACTGGCCTACTAGATGGAGCTAGGTTTCCCACCAAAAAGACACTTGAGGTGAAGTTGATTTTCCCCAAGTGCACTGTAAATAGAATCATTGAGTTTCACAGCTGGTGGTGGCAAGTTATATAAGCCCAAGGTCCTGTGAGGGTAGAACTGCAGAACAGACCATTCACAAAACATTTATTAAACACCTATTTGTACTAGTCTCTAAGTTTAGAAAAATAATGGGCCCAGTCTACTTTCCAGGAGCGCCAAGTTTGGAGTAGGAAAAACACACACGCAGAGGTGCACATTTCTTGAACATCCCAGACTCCCGTCGGGCGCTTTTCAAGTCCTAGCTCTGATTCCCAAAGGGTGAGAACTTGTTTCAGCTCATTTGGCAGAGCCAGGACTAAATCCCCAATCTGTTTGTCTCTTACAGCCTTACTCTTCTCTCCACACCATCCAGCCCCTCTCGACCAGTTCCCCATGCTAAGTGAAAGGTGGAGCAGGTTGGGTATAAACCAAAGTCACCAGAAATGCATGAGACAGAGCTAACTAACCCTGACTGGGGAAGTCCGGGAGGGCATCACAGAGGTGGCACTTATTTTAGGGGTAGTTAGATGGACTTGATGGGAAAAGAAGTCCAGGAAGAAAGTGGCATGCCCTGCCGGCACAAAGCTTCACAGGGGGCAGCCTTTTGTAACGAATGGCAGGTAGCCAGTGGGGGGCGTGGGCGTGAGGGGAGGGACGCAGCCAGGGCCAAGGCAGAGAGGGCCAGTGAGGGGAGGATGGTAAACAGCCCCCCACATGCAGTTAAGAAGTTGAGATCTGTTCCCATAGGCAATGGGAAGCCAACAAAGGCTCTCGGAAAAATTTCAGATGTTAAATTTAAATGGTCAATTTTTTCCAGGAAGGAATGTATATTCATACTTTAGAAGATTATACAACTCAGTGCCTCCTTTGAAAAGAAAAACAGTCATCTTTCCGAACATATGGATGCTAACTCTGTCCACATAATTTTATTCTGTACCACACGGTACTCGGAATTTTTAGATGAGTAGATGGATCGACTTCACAGATCAAACTTAGTAAGAGACATCTTCATCTGTTATTTAAAAATTTCCCCCACTAACTCCAGCCAAAGCCCAATTTACCAATCTAATAAAAGAAAGTAGTGAGGTCAGGTGACAACTTGTAAAGTACTTAGACACGCCTGGCCCACACTCGGAGTTCATTTACACACACGCGCACACACGCAGACCAAAGGCATCCGGCATCGGGTGCTTACTAGCATCGGCCCCACCTTCGGCAGCAGCACCAACTGGTACTCACAGACGTGCGTGCCCGCTGTCCCCCGGAGACAACGAACTCCAGACTTCAAAAACCAGCCGCTACACCCAGAGGAGGCACGGTGTTGTTTTGAAAACAAAGGTCATAGGTTTTCAGAGACTAGAATTTACTTCCATTCCAAGCTTTCTAAATGAACTTGCTGTAAACTTTTACAAGGACTTTCCTCAAAGAGCCTCCTTATGGATTTATATATTACTCATACATCAGGGCTGTCCCACTAAGCCAAACACACATCTGGATGAAAACTTTAATCATCTCATTGTGTCCAAGTGCCTGGATGTTTGCGGTTGATAAGATACCCAGACCTTGTCTGAGACTTTGTGTCTTTATCAGATACTTGCCATTCATCAGATACAACCTCAAAGAGAAACGTAATTGGGGAAGGTTATGAACCGCATTCATTACAGTGCTTCAAGGCTTAGGGGAGTGGAACAGCGTGCCTACTGTCACAGAGCTCACGAGTGGCAAGAGCAGGGTTTAAGCTCCATCTGTCTGCTGTCTCAGGCTGTTTTCTTTCCACTACACCGGTTGCCTCAGTGGTATGGACTTACTGAGCAGAATCTGAAGCAGAAACTAAATGACCAGCGCTTCAGTATCTACAACGCTGTCATGTTTATAAAAGGGAAAAGAAATGAGTATGAAGGACATTGAATGACTTGCCCTGGATTCAACATGCGCAAGTACACTGATAACTCAGCCTCACAGCAAACATGCACAGGCATTGCCACAGAGTGAAGTCACACTTAACTAGCGTTCTAGAATGTTACAAGTAGAAGGTGCATTAAATGCCATCTGGGCTATCTCTCTTCCTGTTGGAGGTAAATTTCTGCATCAAAAGGAATGAAAGAAGAAAAACCAGGCCAGAGTTCTCTAGTTTCAATAATTGGGTGGTTTGCTTACATGTCTGCACTTTTATCTACACTTGCTCTGAGAGCTATCTCACTTGCTAAAAAATGTAAACTTCCCAAAGCAGGAACTGAAATGTAAACACTTGGGCTTTTCAGCAAGGGTAAAGTCTCCGCCTGGGACAGCCAAGGAAACCAGGACTGTCTGGCTGTGGTATCGCCGAGGTTCAGTTTTGAGTGTTTCAATGTCTCCACCTTGTGGAAACCATCAATACTACCTCAGAATCAACACTGACCTTCATCTACTGAGGATTAAAAGACAGAGCCAGCAATAAAGTAAACTCTACTACAGGATACAAAAATCTCAGAACTACAGTGAGAGTTGATAACGATAACCCTGAGGTCGTGCTGGATACCTAAAGCCATCTAATTGATAATAAAAAGATTAAATTGCCTGAAACTTAATTTTATGAATGGGTATGTTATTATTTTCATGTGTACAAAGCACTAGAAACCCGAAACGATGCTCTAAGTTAACTGGATCACTTAATTCACCAGCCCATTAACCCTCCCAGTCATTCTGGAGGGCAGAAGTATGTTACATTGTAAGGGCTTGGTGGCTCCTATCTTCCAAGCTTGCACTACGGGATGGTTCTAAAAGTACGAGGTAGGAAGCCAAAGCACCTCTATGTCTAAACTTGTAATCAAGTCAAAGATCACGTCCAGTCAGACAGGTAGAACTAAGCAAATTAATTTTGAAATAAACCCCAGCTGCTGTGCTATTTAATGCATCAGTAAGATATCGGGCAAGGCAGGGGGCACAGCGGTTAAGGAACAGGGCTCTGCAGCCCCAGCTCTGGGCTCTGCCTCTTAACCACTGCAGGACCTTGGGCAAGTTCCTTAACCTTCCTGAACCTCAGTTTACTCACCCATAACATGGGGATGATGATACCACCTACCTCAAAGGAGAGCTGTGCATACAGCACAAGGATATATCTGTATCTATCTCAATATATATAAATATTATATATACAAAACGCCTACCATGGAGCTTGGTCTGAGGTGGGAGAATTAGCTATTATTCAATTATGAAAATACAGACTCACCCGCAGGTTCTTGATCACTGTTCATGGAAATGAGTGGCCTGAGGTTTTATTTTTCCCTTTAAGATTATTAATTTATTTTTAGAGAGAGAAAGGAGGGAGAGAGACAGGGAGAGAAATGTTGATGTGTGAGAGAAACATTGATTGGCTACTTCTTGCATGACATCAGCTGGGGACGTGGCCAGCAATCCAGGCATGTGCCATGACTGGGAATCGAACCGGTGACATTACGGTTCACAGGCTGGTGCTCAATCCACTGAGGTACACTAGCTAGGATGTGGCCTCAGTTTTATGCCTGATTTTTATTACCTGTAGTTTTGACTGCTAGAATGCTAGAGCAAGGAAAGATCTTGGAAAACTTCTGCAAAAACCAAGTTAACAGATGAAGTCTCAGGCAAGTGGAATAAACAGATGCACCTTCTGTTTACACAGTGACCTGCAGTGGAGCTAAAAGCAAGAGAAGAGCCTCAGCATGGCTTGCAGAGCATGGCATCAAGGGGGGCTGGGCTTGTTCCTTCATCCACGGAGCCACGTGTTCATTCATTCAGCAATATTCATAAGCTCCTATATGCACACTGCACTGGGCATTCAGCAGTGAACAAGCCAGACAAGGTCCTTGCTTCACAGAGCTTATTATTGCAAACAGGAAGGGATAGAGAGACCATGAAATAGAAACAAATAATCAGGCTCATTTCAAACAGTGGTGAGATTTCAAAGGAGCATAACAGGGTGATGGAGAGGACAGGGTACGGGGCAAGGCCGCATAAACTACTTCAAGTTGAACGGTCAAGGTGGGCCCCTCCAAAGAGGTGCCAGCGGAGCAACAAGAAGGAACCAGCCATGCAACAATCTGGGCAATAAATCCAGGCAGAGAAAGAGACGGTGCAAAGGCCGCGAGGAAGGAAAGAGCTTGACGAGACTGCGGAACTGAAGGAGCAGCAACCGCAGGGGAAGCAGGGGGTGGGGAGGCTGGAGAACCAGGAGACCCGAGAGCCAGATCCCGTGGGACCAGGCGGGCCGTGCTAAGGGGTCGGGGTTCCACCCTAGGCGCAAGGTTTGGCTTAAGGAACTGACACACACGGTTCGCTGTCAAGTGTCACTCCGGCCGCAAGGGGAGCCTTGCTAGAACTGCGCAGGGAGTGACTGCTGACGCGCCACACAGCCTTGGACTCTGGTGTGGACAGCAGAAAGTCAAGCAGGCAGTTTGGTCTGCTCCAGAGAACCTAAATAAAGCCCTGGCAAAAACCAAACCGGCCAACCAACCAAAGAAACAAACAAAAACAGCCCAGGTGCCGAGCCTTCTCGGGCTCTGTGAGAAGGAAGAAACCCTAAGGACTCACCCGCTTGTGATGTCATCCGTGCGGATGTTCTTGCTCAGGACGTCCCCATCGCTCATGTAGCCGGGGGCGTCCATGCTGATGCCTTCCAAGTCCATCTCATCTCCTGCCTTGTCCGAGACGTCCACGTGGCAGACACTGCTGCCCCTGGAGGCCAGCTGCCTCCTCAGAGGCGCAGAGTACACGTAGCGGCCCGACTCAGTGTTGATGAACCGGCTGGCGTTAGCTCGAGGCGGGTACCCGTTGCCCATAGAGGGGGCATCCCCTGCTTGGAGGCGGGGGCTGGACTGGCCGAGTCTCCAGGAGAGAGGAGTGGGCCTGCCCGTCAAGCTGAGGATACTGCGTCCGCTGATCTCCGTGGTGACGTTGGTGTCAAATGTGGTTTCTAATGTGCTAAAAACATGAAAGCCACCTCAGGTTAGACCCTAATGTGCCTAGAGTCCTTTGTAGTTTATATGTTCTTTAACTTTTAAAAACTATGGTCTATTATTTCCCATATACAAAATACAATCAAACAACAGGCATCAAGGTACCACCCTCTGTTAAACCGAAAAGAGGAAGATGCACGCCCACTTAACATTCTGGAAAGCCCGTCGAAGACCTTTCCCACTAAAACGCGGTACAAGGGCCCCACTGCCAACAGTCTGATGGAATTACCTTAACCACGCTACTCTTTCTAACCCGGGAAGGGAAACAGAAAGTGCTGACTGGGTAACAGCGAGTGCAAGGGGACCACCTGCCCGTTCGTCCAGGAGGCTGCATCACAGCTCTCCTTTGTCAAGGCAGGAGGCACCTGTCCCCTGGGATGTTCCAATATCCTATCTCGTTTCCTCAGCTCCCTCCTACCCGAGCAGGTGGGGAGGGCCTTGATTTTCTAAGTCTCCAAAGTCCATTTCCCCCACACGTTCACATGTGCAAAATGATAACTAAGCTTTGGGGCAAAAGTCTGGAAGAGAGTGGTACCTGCCTAGGCTTGAGATCAAATCCCATGGGTAATAAATCAAATCCCATGGGCCCGCACCTGCCAGGGGGCTGGGCTGGCCCCTGGCCAAGGGGAAGGCTCCTTGGCAGGCAGGCCCCTGTCTTTCTGGCCCTGACACGGTCGAGACCATCAGTTCACCTCCTCGGAGCTGCCCTGGGGCCCCCAGCTGAGCAAAGAGAGGAAAGCCTTTTCCTGCAGGAGAAACCATCGAAGCTGCCCCTCCTGTCGTGGTCATCATCATCATCATCCGAGTCCAAGCCCAGAAATGCACCACACCGCTGCAACCCACAGTCAGTCCGTTTCCCACCTGATCCCGGGGTCCCATATCCAGCTCCCCACCATCAAACAGCAGAAGGTTTAAGGGGCCCCACACCACAGGCAAGTTCGCTCTCTCCTTTGGAAGAACTGAGCTGTTTGGCGCCCCAACTGTTTTTGTTTCCCTACAGTCCTGCAGTGGCCTTACCTTCCTCCTATTGGGGACCCCTGAGTTTGGGCCCCGGTCTTCTGTAAGATGGGGCCCACAGTGCTCAACCCCGATCTGCCAAACACGCCGGCCGTGGGGAGGCCCCGTGGTCTCCTTGCTTATTCGTTTATCAAAGAGACTGAAACTGGAGAAGCAAAGGAGGCTCTGGGAGATCAACGGGGGTACCGAGGACTTGGCCTTGAGTACCAAAGCCAAGCACAAACCGTAAATCTCGATTCTGCCAAAATCACAAGAAAATGTCCTAGGGTGGCATCCTTTTCAACTTCTTGCTCAGCAATGAAAACAACTTGATAAATGTTTCCAAGGTAATGCTAGATTTTGTACAACTAAATCGTTGTTTAAACACGATCATACGTTTTTATAAATATTTCTTTACGTGCTTTATAGACGTGCATGACTAACACCATTACAGAGTGCTGTGTATCAGAACCCGGGTAGGAATTCAAGTTATTCACTTTATCACACGGGTCAAATACAGTTCGCCTGCTCGTTTCAACAGCACGGTAGGGTTTTTGGAAAACGCACAAAAGTGCAATTTAAACAGAGCTCACCTAAAATATCCTGTTGAATGGATTTAGCCACCTCCTGCTGTGGGGAGGAATTTGTCTATACCAATTCTTGCTCCTTCTAGTTCTCTTCCACACACTGTCTGGCTTTCTTTGTCAATTCCCGCACATGTGGCAATCAAGGTTATTTATACCATTCTTAACCAAATCACTTTGCTAGAGGTATGAACACATAGGAGAAGCCATGTGAAAATTGAGTTACTAGCTAGTTCAGTAAAGTGATTCACACTTCAAGTACCTGTGTGTAACCTGAGTTCCCCGTAAGCTGGACATGGTCTCCTCCAAATTCTGCCGCAGGTCAGCAATGTTCTTCACCGTCCGCAGTCGCCGAGCCTCGGGGTCTTCCCCTGGAAAGACGAGGGTTAAGACTATTTTAATTCTCAGACAGATGGTGAACTTCACAGGAGTAGTAACCGTGTCTATGATTTAACCATGTTCCACGCTAGGAGCCTGGTTCACTGAGTGCTTAAGAAGGATTTGAGAATGAATGAATGAATGAAAGAATGAATGAATGAAGGCATGCCCAAAGGAAAGTGTTAAATCCAAGAAGAGAAGTCTTTCTTCTCCCCCTCGGTCCCTCCTGAAATGTGTGAAGTCTAGCTGATGGGAGGAGCAAAGAACCTGGTCCGAGACATAAACATGCTGTCACGCCAACTCCAATAAAGACACGCACAGGATAGGTCTGGTTCCTGGGGACCACTTCCTGCCCGTGCAGAAGTGGGTGAGGCAGTCTGTTTTCTCATCCAGGGGTGACGCGTACTGCTGTCTCCTGGACCTATGTTACAAAAGGAACTCGGAGTGGCTAAATGATCTGCTCTTGCTAACCACAAATATCTCTACAGAGAGAGGTTTGCCTTTTCTTTATTACATCATGTCAAATTCTAGCTTCTCTCCTCACTGGCTGTGTGGTCACAGAGAAGGCGCTGGTACTCTTCACCCTTCAGATGCCACCACCCGAAAGCAAGGACAGTAATGGTCGTGACCTTGAGGGACAGCAGTGGGGACTAAATGGCACAGGAGCTGGAGATCCTGAGCACAGCGCCCACCACAAACACTGAACTCATGCCCGCTGGTGCTGCACAGCAGGGAGCCATCAAGACGACTCAGGGCTTCATTTGGGAGACAAGAGACTTCCATTCTCTGGGCAAGATTCTCCACAAAAATGCGTGACCCAGCAGAGGTCAAGCTGGCACAAGTGCCCAGGAGGAACAGGGGAGTAACTATAGTAACAATGACAGAAATCAAACATCTTCCCCTCAGAGTGATTTCAGGGAGTGCTGAGAAGACTCAAGGACCACAATCAATGATCTTTAAAAGCCTATGATCATTGCAAGTGTGAAGCAACACTTTAAAAGACATCTCCATAGAGAACAAGGTCCTCGTGGGCAGCAGCAAGTGGAGTCTACATCAGACACTAAGTAGAACTTCCAGCAATTGTCATTAGTAGGGCAACAGGTGCTAAGAAATGTCATAGACTGAACCTCTCCCTTCTGAGACAGATGGCAGCTTCCTTAGGCTGTTCTCGGCATGCTGGTGCCTGCAGGCTGGGGAATGGACTAAATGGTAGCTGTGTGATTTCATGGAGGAAATTTGCTACAGCAAATGCTCTACCCTTGCAAATGCAAGTGTTTTCAATTTTCTACCTCTTTTTAACCAAGAGAAATTTGGAAGGCATTTATTTTTTTTCTCTTATCTAAAAAGTGGTCAAACGTGTACTTCCCACCCAATTCTTTAAAGTCCATACACATAGGTATGTGTTTTTGAATGAAAGCAGTGTGGATGTCTACCTTCTCCTAATGGCCTTGGAGGAACGTAACTGCATCGATCTCCTGGGCCACAGTTAAATAAATTTGCTGCCAGTTTGGCCACGTTTTATCTACACGAGGCTGCCAACAAAGGTACTGATCTTTTGGACAGCTCTGAGCTCTGCCATGAAAATTCATTATGAAGCTAATTACCTCCAGTAATTAGCTTAATCATGCTACAAAGAGGATAATGATTATTTCATTCATTCATGTTCCTGTTCATGACGTGGTTGCCCACATTAGCTCTCCTTTGGAAATTCAAAGATCTTTGGGATGGAACGGCATCTCTCCACCTTTACGGTCGGCAGCCCTCACCCGACTCTGCAGGTGTTCGAGAAATTTTTATTGTCCAACAGACGCTCGGTCAGGGGCAGTGGAAGAAAGGGCACTGACTGCACTCTGACGGGTGAAGGTCTGGTTTGTGGCACGGCTGCAGAGTAGCCTCCTGACCTTGGCCAAGTCACTCACTCTTCTGAAGGACATCTGTGAAATGGGGATAAAACCCTTCCATTCGAAGGATGAGGAGGAGGATCGGATGAGGAGGTCCTGGCACAAACAGAGGGTTCATTGAAGCCGACTGTCCCCATCCCCTCTTGGGGAGGGGTGGTTCCTGCTGGGAAACGTTCGCTTCCTGCAGAGCCCTATACACGCTGGATGCCAAGAGTGACACAGAAATGCACGCTAGTAGTCCACCCGCCTTGCACAGGTGACCACATCCTGAACCGTCAATTCTGCCTCCTTAGAAGATGGCCTGAGTGTATGACTTTCCTGCCATCTCTCAGCCTGAACAAAATAAAAATACAACTGTGCTCTAGTGGAAACAGCAGGATCCTTTCAGCTCATATACTGAGATTATAAAAATTAAGCTATTCTATGTCTACCTGTGGCTCTCGCATTTGCCAAGGACAGCCTTCCCTCCAGCCATTGGCCGTGATGGAGAGAACACTGCACATTCTGACCCCACAGGGCTGAGTTTAGAGGATGTCAGGGTGTTATATAAAGAACATGGAAGAAACCTGGGGTCTTTACTTAGAAGAAGAAGGCTTAAAGGACAAGCTGCTACATGAAAAGGATCAAAGTTGTCTGTGAACTTCCGGAGGCTGGATTATATCCAGGGATTAAAAATGTAAGAGTAAAGAACTGTTACCCATTAAAGCCACAAAATATGAAAAGGCCGCCTAATGAAGGAATGATCTTTCTGTCATAAGAAATACCCAAGGAGAGACTGAAAGATGATTCATCAGTGAATGACAGAAGGGAGGCAAAGGCTGAATAAGAAACAAACAGGAGTGTGTGGTTCTTCCTAATCTATAATCCAAATGCAGGTCTTAACAGTAGCACTATGTAAATGACCAAGCACCATGGTAAAATCTAACTATTTGTATAAGCACAGGAAGACCTAAGCAATTGATCAAATAGCCTCATAAATGTCCATTTCTAAATATACCCACTATTCATTGCCATTTCAAGGGAGCAGTTATGGATAAGTTAAATTCAACTCCATGCCACTATATAGCATCTCCATAAAATAACTCACCATACAGTCACACATGTGAGTCCTACTGCTTGAATGTAAAGACAAGTCACCCTGATTAAGAAACTTTCATTCGCAACCAACACCATTTGGCTTAACACAGAAGAGTGCTTGATCAGGCAGGACTGGTTGCCCTATCTGTTCCCCAAAGCAACTGACAGCACCTGAGGCTGTCTGAGCTCCTCGTTGGTGTTACAGTCCTGATGCAGAGGACACACGAGGAGAAAAGGAGAAATGAGAGAAAGATCACGGGCTGCAATATGTCACTCTGAAATTTAAGGGTTATGTGGAACATTCTCTGGCTGCTGCTTTTGCTTTTCAAATATGAATTTTCCCAAGCCTCGGTGCCTGACGTGAATCCATACTACTCCATGGGACACATCTGATACACGCCGGGCCCTGAAGCCCTGGCCTGGCTCTTTTGATGCGTGCACATAAGAACACGATCTGGAATGCATGTGGAGACCTGAGCCGTCAGCTGAACACCACGCCCTTCTCTTGGCCCTTTCCCTGAGCAATCCATGCCCTCATATGCAAGGGAGCTACAAACCCTGGAGACAAGGAACTAAAATCAATGCCAAATGTGCAGCCCTGAACTACTGTAAGACAGATCAGTTACCCGTGGCTTGAAAACTCTGCTCCATCACAGCGCCCAGTCGGCAGAACCAGAAGGAAACAGTTAATTCGCTCAGATCCTCTTAAATTAATACTAGAGCTAATGGTGAGGCGGGTGAGATTCGATCATTCGGGCTGCAGACCAATGCCGCAACTGTGACATGGCTGTGAAAATGATGTGGTCACGGACGGCGAGTCCAATACATGAATTTTAAACACAGACTCAATTTCTAACCCAACTCTGGAAGTGGAAAGGTAGGAGAAGAATAACACAGCCACTGCTAAATGTACGGCTTGCCCCCCCACTGCCCACATGAGAAGGTGCCGGCACACAGGGCAGAGTTGGGGGATGGGGAGGGCAGACTGAGAAGGTGGAAACTCAGAAAGCACTGCGGTAGAAATTCTCACTCAGATGCCGGCTTCTGTCCTTTAAGTGGAGAGTGTGACAGGGTAGCATGAATAGGTACATATTTGTGGGGTGAATGACAGGACAACTGTGGATTTTATATTTTTACTTAATGCCCCTTTAATCATCATGGTCTGGGCTATACTTAAATAATTTTGTTTGGTTTTGGTTTTGGTAAAAGCCGCAGGCTGTACCCTTTCCAATTCATAGGGGATGCTAAGAACAATGTTCAGCTGGTGCTTCCACACAGGAAAGGAAAAAAGAGGCAACACTGTGAGTTCCAGCTCTTGTTGGAAAACATCTTTATCTGGAGCGTAAACCAGATGATTCAAAGCTAGGTGTCAGAGCAGCTCAGCGCCCCTATATGAACGAAATGGAACGTACCTTAAAAGATGATTTGCCAACAGGTAAGAGACTTATTTACAATTTGGAGGCGGAGGGAATAGATTGTGTGCCAGAGAGAAGAGGAAAGAAAGGGAAGAAAATGATAAGAAAAGTAAGTTTGTTTAGCTCATCAATGCCACAGTAAACCAACTTCCGATCATGCCAGGGCCATCCCCTTCTGGCAGGTGGTTAGACAGCACTGCCAACGGGCGCAGCGTGCCTGGGGCTGCATACTCACCGGCGAGTTCTTCCAGCACAGGCTGCCCGCTCTTGGCGTAGTGGCCGGGCTCCGTGCTCACGCCTGCTGAGCTGGATTCGGCGGTAACATTCCCTTCGGTGTCTGTCTGGGACCTTCACACAAAAACCACAGCAGAGACACTTGTCACAAACGGTAACGTGCACATCTGGACCCCTGTGATCTTTCCATAGCACCCCCGTCACCTCCTTCGGCAAGGAGCTTTAGGACGGAGCAGACCAGCAGACTGACACTAAATAATTCATTGGCGCATGTGGAGCAACGTCCTAGACGCAGAGAGAGCCACCGAACTGTAAAAGATGAAATATTCATCGCCCAGTCGGAGGGGCTGCCATCCGTCACTAGGGACCGCTCCTCTGAATCCCCACCAGGCGCTAAGTCTGGCCAGCAAAATGCCGGGAGTACTGGGTAGACTGACTCATTTAGCTTATGCCAAGCAGCAACTTCTAAGTAACCAGCAACACCAGCAAGTCAAGCATAAGGTAACTCCATTGACAGACCCCATCCCCCGCCCCAAATCCTCTTGGCATGGCTTCTCTGAAAAGGTGACTGTAAAACCAGTCAAGACTGCATGCCAAGCAGGTGTGCTTGCCCTCCAGGTCTCTGATTCACAGCTCAGATCTCCTGACATGAAAGGTCTCATTGATCATCATTTCAACACTTGACTGAAATGTGTACTTCCCCAAACCTTCTCCATGCCCTTATTTGTCAAGCGAATTGAGGCAACGGCTTCATGCACTGTGTTCTTGCCACAACTACCTCTGTTCATTTAGGCATGGCGTGCAAACGCGTAACCACACTCGGATGCACATCCCTGGGTGTAACACTATTAATTCATTAGCGTCCTGAGCTAATTCAACCAGATTTCACTCTCTGTGAAGAAAGTGTTTGCCAAGAATGAAAACTCTCTCAAACATGGGGGATGTGCTGATACACCTCAACTCATCCATCTATTCTTCCTCCCTTTGGCCCCAAGCCATCAGTTCCCATTTCTGCCCATCTCTATCTTTAAAGGATTCCCACATTCCCAGGGGTCCTCTCTATCCCCTGGCCAGAGTCCAGGCTCTCACCGTCCCTGCCCAGGCCCCGTGAGAGCTCTGTAAACAGGCACACTGCCTACAGCGGGGGCTGTAAATGGCAGCCAGGGGTAGAAACCAGCCCTGGGATTTATTCTGATTGGTACACATAGTAATGTAAAGCTTTTGAATTAGTTTCAACATTTAAAAATGGGGAGATCACACAAGGAATCACCCTTGGCAACTTCTGGCTTCCCAAGCAAAAAATAAGCAAGTCTGGAAAGACTGAGCTCCGCCCACTGGTGCCAAGTGGTGGCGGCTCCCCCTAGAGGCATGGCGTTCCCTCTGCCATGGTCCTGCTCTTCCCAAGACCCCCATCTATACTGCCCTTTGGGGGCCCAATCAGGCACCTGAATTCATGACCTCTGATGAGGACTGTTCCTAGGTCCGGTCCACTCCTCACACCAGCCTCCACTGATCTTTGTGTTACTGATATGACCACGTCATCCTTGGATGAAAGGCCTCTAGGGGTTTCCCATTTCCCACAGCATAAGGTCTAAACTCCTTATGGTGGCAGAAGATGCTCCACGTCACACAAGTCTCCCTTCATTTCCAGCCCCTTCTCCTGCCACTCCTGCCCTGGACACAGAGCCCTGTCCTCGGTGCCACCCACAGATGGCTTCTCCCCATCCCCAGATTACACCACATTCTTAGCCTTTTTGTCTGCGTTGTTACTGTGACTTCTGCCCGAGGGTCCTGCCCCTCTTTCTCCCTTAGTTTGCTCCTAATCTGCCTTAGGATGTGGTTCCCATGTCCTCTCGACCTGGAAGCCTTCCCGATTCTGCCAGCTGATCACTCTGCCCACCCTCCTTATTCTCCCAATGGCTGTGTGGGACAATGTGATGTAACTAAGAAATCTTTCCTCAGCTGGATTGAGAGCTCTGAAGGCAAAGACTGGTTCTTTTGCTGTGTACGCAGAAGAATGTGATCCGCTTAAGCTCATACGCTGAGCAGGCAGACAAGGTAGAATCAGCATGTTGAATGGATAGATGAGGATGCTTTAGGCCTAGAAGGATGCTGGGCAGTAGAAGGAACTCCGTAACCTGATAGCCAGGCACATCTGAGGACATTCCTTCACCTCTGAACCACAGGGCCCTCACCTGTACAGAGGAAACAGCAGGGTCCTCTCCTGGCTGCTACAAAAATCACATGTGGTATGACACAGAAACAGTGACACTGTTATTTTTAAATTGGTAAGTATAACTCATTCTGAGTAACTTTTAAAATGATTGATCTTCCTTGTATCCCTTAGTTAAATCACTAACATGGAGAGGTTCTGGGGAGAACAGGGCAGGTTATATACAGTGAGCCATGAACTTGAGAGCATTTTAGAGCCCAAAGAAGTCTACACCATTTTAACAACTTCTGTAACCTAGTCCCGTCTCCTCACTTTAGAGATGGAGACAGTCAGGTTCACAGAGATGCTGTGGTTTGCAGAGCCAAGACGGTGTGGTGGCTAACAGCATTCTCTCTCCTCACACAGCCTTCGGGTTAAACACTAGCTCTTCTGGCTGCAAGCTCTGTGACTTAGAGCAAGTTATTCAATTACTCTAAGCCTCAGCTTTGCTCGGCTATAGAATGGGGATTTCAAAAAGGTAGGCAGCTCAGGGAAATGTGGGAATAAGGAAACGAGCTAAAGCATGAAAAGCTCTTAGCAAGGCTTCCGCACACACTCAGAGCCAAGGCCACACAGGGTGCTGCATCAAGGCCAGAGTCCAGGAGGCCTGACTCCTAGCTCAGTGCGCTTCCTCCCGGCCTCCTCTCCAGCTCACCTAGAGCACAAAGGCACCTTGCACAGCAGCAGGACATCAGACATGGCAAGCTTTACATGGGGCTCTGTAGAGACACGTGGCATTTCCTCCTTTCTCCTACTTGTCAGACACTTGCTCTTTATCACACAGAGTTTTCCCTCTCATTAGAAAAAGCTTGACCTTTTTTAAAAAAGGTTAAATATTTTATAATCTTTGAAATAATTACAGACAAAATGGGGGGTACGGGACTGATGGCGAACAAAGACTGTATATATTTTAATTTTGAAAATGCAAATCAAGAATCTGTAAACAGCTGCTTGAATATGCATTACCTCAAGACTTTGAATGTTACTGGAATGATAAACATTTCACGGGGAGTGATTCAGTTGCCTCCATGGTTCAGAGAACTATTGTATCAAAAGCTGTGTGTGTAGACGAGCGCTGAGTCGCTAGCAGAGCCTTGGCACTCTTCGCAGGACTGCTAGCTGAACTGATGACGTGATTTAATAAGGAGATGACTGGCTCCCAGTTTAAAAGTTCTGGCACGACCCTCCCTGAAGGGGAGGGTGAGCAGAGGAAAAGGGAAGAGGGACGAGGCAAGGCTTGACATTCCCTCACTGGCCGGACCTGGCTGGCTTCCCTCTGAAATCACTCCAGTCAGTCCTGCCATCAGCTGCTGGAGGGAATGGTAACGATCTCTTACAACGCAACCCAGGCAGGTAGAGAGGGCAGTGGGCACGAGTCTATGAATGTGAACAGCTATGTAAATACACATGTGCACATGTGCATTTTATATACAAATGCATGCTGGCACTCATACTTACGTGTGACTGCCAATGTGCATCCACAACTTTGGGTGTCTGTGTGAGTGTGTGTAGTTGGGTAGGTGCATGTACTTAGGCTAGAAGCTGTAAAATGAGTGCCTAGAATGTGACATCCAATCATTCAACCCTTGGTCCCCCTTTGCTATGCAAATGTGTTAGTTATCATTCAACTGTGCCCTGCGGTCAAAGACTACTTGCCCGAAGCACAGATCAAGTTGACAGCTGTGAGCAAAGCTCCGAGGCCTCCTTAGGACCAGAGCTGGGGGAGCTCCCACCCGCCGGGAGAGGATTCCTCCACGTGCATCATGTGGCACCTAGAGCCAGTGTCTTGCATTCTGCAAAGGTGTGTGGTGTGCGCTGAACAGCCAGGGAATCTTATGAGGCCAGAGCCACACAGGGCCAGCAGCACCTGGCCCCACATATGTATGCGCCTATGGAAGCTCCTGCTGCTGTCAGAGATGAGAGAGATCGAGGGGCAGATGACAGACAGGAGGACAGTCAGGTACAAACACCCAGGCTTGTCTCCTCAACACGACCCAGGTTCTTTTGTTCTCCCAGCACCGGTCCCTCCTCACCACTCCCCTCCTCCCTCACCCTGTCCTCTCCTAACATCCCAGCACACAGCGGGGACCGGAAACATGCTTCACGTGTGTGCTGTGGCGAGCGACTGGGAGGGGCTGGAAGCTCAAGACAAACGCCTCTGGGAGAAGGAGTCTCAGTTGTTCAGCGAGGCAGTGTCTGTGTTTCTCACATTTTCAAGTACATTCAGGATGCATCGGGACTGATGCTGGAGCCTGTCGGGTGCGGCCAAACCACCTCTCATGTGGCTGCTCATGCTGCTGCTGCCTCTGAAATGCCCCCGTGGCCCCACACCGCCAGGTGAGCTCCTCACCCGGGGTCAGCTCAAGTTTCACTTCCTTTCTCTAGCCCTCTCTCGCCTCCCACCAAGCCCTGCCGTATTAATTGTTCCCTCCAGTACAGTGAGTATCCCTCTACTAGGAGCTTATCGCTGGTGACTTAGCTGTTGGCTTACATGTTCCCGGAGGGCAGTCCTGATTCCTGCCCTAGGTTGCCCACAAGCTACCAGAAAGACTCCGTTGTCCAGTGGCCCAGGAAGCAGGTGGGGGGCGGCTCCTACCTGTACAGGAAAGGTGCGACCGTGGCAGTGTTGGGGTGGCTGTATTGCTGCTGGGGCTGAGGTAGCTGAACGCTGACAGTGTTGCTTCCTGTGGTCTGGGTGGTCCCGACGGACCCACTGACAGTCTGGCTGCTGATGCTGTGGTTCAGGGTGGTCCCTCCTGGGCCTTTCCCTTCCGAGGATGCCAGGCTAGAGGAGGAACTGGAGTGTCTGCCGTCCAGCTGGGGCTTCTGCTGGGGGAGCCCTGAGCTCGGCTTGCCACCCCGGCTTCGATCCCCCTCCTTGGAAGGGGCAGGGGCACTTGGGGATTTCCCAGGCATGCTCTTCATTCCTGGTTTTGGTATTCCACTGAGGGAAGGGGCTGGGGCCTCCTTCTTGGCACTGCTGAGCTTGCCCCCTTTGGGGATGAAGCTGGCGATCTTAGAGGACTTTTTTGGCATCTCGGTCACCACTGCCCCGCTGGGGTCTTCTTTGGGCCCCTCTTTGAGGTCTGGCCTCTCTGTCACGGAGGCTCTCTTGGTGAGGTCCTTGCTTTTCTCCTTTTCCTTTTCCCGCTGTTGTTTCTCCTTTTCCTTCTCGTTGCCTTTCGGGGAACTCTTCTTGGTGGTCAGGGCCCGGCTGAAAGTTCTCTGGGCGATGCCCTTGAGCGCGATCTTGGGGCTGCTGGAAGCAGGGCCCGCCATGGAGGGTGTGCGGCCGGTGGCCTCCATCTCTTCACTCTCTTCAACGCTGGACAGAATCTCTAGCCGCTCACAGCTCGTGTCCCGTGACCCCGGGCCCTCACCTGCCTTGGAACCCGCTTTGCTGTTGAAAAGTTTTAGTTTTTCCAGCATGGACTTCTGATTGTTGGGTACTGGCTTCAAGGCTTCGGGGCTGGGCCTGGGGGCCTCGGACACGGGCTGCTTGACCGAGAGCATGGATGATGTGGCACTGTGCTTCACACTGATGGGCTTGCTGCGCCAGGGCTTGGTGGCCGCGCCGGGCTGGGGGATGGCCGAGGAGACACTGCAATTAGCAAGGGTGGAGCTGCTGCCACTCTCCAAAGAAGCAGGTGCATTTTCGCTCATTCCGGGGTGGGAGGAGGCTGGGCTTGCCAATGGCTCTGCAGAGATGGGGAAGAGATGGAAACCTGAATTACACCTGCAGACCTGCACGGAGGATGAGGGAGGGTCAGCCATGACACTTAGCCAACCACTCCAGACCCAAACACCTGACAGCTCTACCACCTGCTGTGTGCACCACCTGCAGGTAAATCTTACCTTCACTTCCTCCTGCTCTCCATCACGCAGTTCCCATTTTGGTGTATGGGGTGCAAAGGCACGCTGATCTTAACATCAAATGCTCACAAAGCACAATTGAGCACTTACATTTATGGAAAAAGAAACAAACTAACACCTGTACCACCACCGTGGTGGTACAGGAAAGATGCAGGAAATATGTACTGTTTTGAATCATTCAGCCCACAACATCGTTTCCCGGTTATGGGAAACAATTGAACATTACCCAACTTTAACAAAACAATGTAGTAGAGATATTAAAACAGAACAGGCAACAAAAATTAGGAAAAGAAGAGAAACCAAGTACGATTTTTACAGAAGAAGAATTACTCACAGAAGCTGCTAAGTCCTATCAGAACAGATCGGTTTTCTCCTATTTTGGCACTTCTAAAGAGTTACAAAGATGATTCAGAGTAGACTTAAAATAAGAAAGACTTTTTCGTGTAAACTGCACATGGCTTCCCTGTAGGGTAGACAACACACAGGTTATCTGAAAGTCAAGGCTTTCCCCTTGGCGCTCAGAGAGTATTTCCCCGGCCAGACTCTGTTCTCAGAAAAGCCTCAACACACTTCCAAACTAGAACTGGAATTATCCTGGCAAGGGCGGGTTCCAAAGTGGGGTTCTGCTCCCCACCCAAGGCAGCCCATATAGCACAGACACAAGCGCGGTAGCGCCCCTGTCAGGAAGCACTCAGAACCCTGGAGCTCCAACTGCCAAGCAAGGGCAGCTGTCAGAGCCAAAGTGGCAGGGAAGGCAAGTCGCAGCTGAGCCCAGGGCCCGCGCACCCCTCACACCCACCCGCTGCGTGGAACAGACAGAATGCAGCACCTCAGCCCTCACCGCACACATCTCCATTTGCAAAGTCACCGTGACACGACTTACCTAGCAGCAGCCACTTTCTCCTGAAACAACGCCCTGTAGAAAGTTCTCCTACCAGAGAAACTGTCCTTCCAATTGTCACAAGTGTTTCTGGTTAAACTGCTCATGTTTCTAATTAACTTTTGTCATCCGTAGCTGCTCCGGTGCCCAGAAGCCTGTCGGGATTAACGGCTGCTTCTTCTGCTCTTTCTTTCTTTCCTTCTGTTTTTTTCAATACCTATGTTCCGCTGCCTTCTAGCAACAGAGTAAACTATACAGAGCGGCTTTTTATGATTTAAAAGTCAACGGCCGCCAAAGCCGCGTGAAGGCAGCCCCTGTGTGGGACACGCGCACTGAGCTCGGGGGGGGGGGCAGGCGGGGGGAGAGCTCTGGGCAGAGGAGCGGCTTCCCTTCACTTTCAGCTGCTTGGGGGAAGCCACAGCTCCAGGGTGATCCAAAGCAGACCTCCCAATGTTTTCAAAGACATACATCTTCCTGACTTGCTGGGGATTTGGGTTTGGGTGGGGGTGGTGATGGAGGGGTGCTGCACAACCCTCCCTAACAAAACTCACGGGGCGTCACAGGATCTTTTCCTGGGGAGAGCTGGAGACCGGCTCGAAAACAGGCTCACGGAACCCACCCACCCTGCCAGCCAGCCCGAGGCTCTCCACAGGCCTGACGCTGCTTCCAGAGGGCCTCCCGGGTATCAGGAGGCATAGTGCTAGGGGCGCGGCGAAGAGGGGATTACTGCCCAACTTTCTGAGTGAGGACACTGAGGCTCAGGGCGGCTAATGGCAGACCCTAAATCAGGCAGCTAGAAATGAACATATCTGGGGCTTGAACCCTGGGCTCCCGACACAGTGCTCCTTTGGGACTGCATCACAGCTACTTCCTTTGATGAAGAGTACATTTGAACAACACCCGCTGAAATGACTGGAGTGCTTTCCAGCACCACCTTTCCTGTTGCTTAGGTCTGTTCATGACATCCGAGGTGAGGCCTGGAGAGGAGGCAGCCTATGCCACTGAGGCCAGCCCTTTGGAGGGAATCCAAATGACCCTCCAACGCTGAGCTCCATTTCTCTCAGGACAACTCTCCTTCCCTTTACCTGGGCTCAGGTCTGGAGCACAGAATGAATGAATGAATGAATTCATATCAACAGTCACTCATTCAATGAGCAGCTAGTATACGCCAGACACTGTCCTGGGTCCTTGGGATACAGCAATGACAAACAACGATCCCTGCCTTCCTGCAGTCCACATTCTAGCAGGGAGGAACAAATGATAGTCGATGTCATTATTAATGCACACATTTATCATTTGTTAGAAAACAAATGCTAAGGAAAAGGGAGCTTTGGGGGCACGCTGCAACAAGGTCTTTCTTTACAGGAACTACGACGTCACATTCAGAGACACACACCTCTTTCCTAAAGAAGGTTTAGGCACATTCCCCATTGGCCATATGTGCATGAATCATGGACTTCTTAGCTCCCACACATTCCTTGGAACCTTATAAAGCTTATTTGAAATGATTTTGACGAGAAATGGCCCTCTGTAGCATTTCTGTGGATTTTTACCATTAACATACACAGCTGGAAATTAACCAGCAACTAACGAGCTAACGGCTGACCCAGAGTTCCACAGACAGCTGGTTTGCCTAAGTGAAATGTGCAGACTAACTGAAGGTGTCTGTCTCCTTCAGGAAAGTGTCATGGGGAAGACAAGGGCTCGTGCAACGTAGGCAGGATAGACACTCACATCGTCACTTCTCAGCCCTGCCACAACAGCGCCCAGAAACCCCTTCTGGTCTTTCAAATGCCAGCGCCATGCCTTCTCCTTCATCACCTGCAACCCTCAGGCTGAACGCACTGCCTGGTGTGCCTCCGATGGAACTGCTCCCTACTCTGTGTTTTCCTAGGACACTGCCCACACCCCCTCAGAGGAGGATGTGGGAGTGCCACCTACTTATACCAGGCACTGGAAACACAGCTGCATAAAACACAGCTGCTGCCCTATAGGAACTCACTGTCCAAAGGGGCGACAGACCTCGAAACGGAGCACAGAAACTGCGTAAAAGGGTGGGAAGGGCTGCACAGCCCCAAGGACGGGGATCCACTAGTTCTTCCCAGGGTGTCCAGGAAATCTTCATGGGGAGGTCACCCTAGAGTTTGTCACATCACGTCTCTGCTAGGGTTGTTTTGATATCCCACCTGTCTGTGAGTTCCTCCAGGACAGACCCCCCCGCCCCCCGACAATTCATCTTTGCATTCCAAAGCCTGCCAGAGCACAGGACGGAGTCGGTACAGTGGACCCTTAAACAACGTGGGGATTAGGGGTGCCAACCCCCAGTCACACAGTGGAAAAATCACATGTAACTTTGACTCCCCCAAACTTACCTGCTAATAGCCTACTGCTGACTGGAAGCCTTACCATTAACACAAGTAGTCGGTTTACACAGATTGTGTGTGTTACCTCTGTTATATACTGTACCCTTACAATAAAATAAGCTAGAGAAAAGAAATGTGTCATTAGAAGTCATGAAGAAGAGAAAACGCATTTGTAGTATTTATTGGGGAAATGTATGTATGGTGGACATGCACAGTTTAAACCTGCGTCGCTCAAGGGTTGACTATAAATGGTTTCTGAATTATTGGTTGGTAGTTTTGACATTTGCAAGTCACATTTAAGGCAATGGAGATGCAAGATTTGTGATTAGTCATTAGGGTTTTATTAAAACTTTCAGCCTGAACTCGGGGGAAAAACCCAGGATTGGGATTCAGAGCTTCAGAATTTCCACTTGGCATTTAGCCTGGGCTCTGCTGATTATGAAATTGTGGGGACATTTCAAGGATACTCCTTACATCTGTAAATGGTAACACCCGGAGATGGCTCTGAACTTGGGCTCTATAACAGTTCCCTTAGTAGGACTACAAGGCGCCAGGGTGCCTGAGGATCCGATCATCAGTACTTTGCACTTATTGTTACGGCCAGAAATCCCTTTAACTGTGAAGGGGGTTCCAGGTCATGAGGTGTCTTGTCCAGGTTAACTTGACACAGTTCTGTCACCCGTAAGAATATCACTATACCAGTGACCTCAGATCTTGGCTGAAGTGGTGGCCTGGGGCCTGCTCCTCTTTCTTTGGAAAGCAGCCATTTTGCCTACCAGGGTTCTGAGGTTGCTAGCATGAGAGTTGCCTTACCAAGCCTCAAACTTTGTCACCAACAAATGGTGTGACCCTAGATATGCCATTTTGCCCCTCTGCGCTTCAGGTGCCCCATTTGTAAGAAAGAGGATGAGCTATTTCTCTAGAGCCCTTTCAGCTCTATTTCTATTAAAATCTCAGTGAGTCTCCAAGAGGCCCTATGAGGCCGGGCCACTGCCAACCACGCCCCACTGCACGCGGCCCACACTCACTAAGTTCCATCCTTACCCTGTGCCGTAACACACAGGTACTTCCTTATCTTCAGACAGTGCCCTCCACAGCTCTCTGATGATAGGTACAAATAAACGGGGAAAACTGGCTGGATCAAGGCATAATCAACCTCAAATGAGTTGCTAGTCAATTCAGAAATGCTAGTATTCTATGAAAACAAGGGTGGAGGGTGAGTTCTTTAAAATTAAGAGCACTTCTCTCCCTAATAACTAAAAGCTAATTTCTCATGTATAGGCATCTTTGTTAGAGCGAAGAATTTAAGAGGGAGAAAGAAGAAAAGCACCGAAGAAGGTTCTGGACAGCATTGTTTTTCCAGCAACGGTATGTGGGCCACTGGAGTAGGTGAGATTATTTTAGATGGCACATGGATGAACACGTTTATATTTTAAGAGTTATATATTTACTTTATTGCATCTTAGAAGGATAGTTAGCCCATCATGAAATTTGCAATTTCATGAATATTAAACGTTGATTTAGGAAAAAGATGAAACAAACAAAAACACAAGTAGTTCACAGATTTGT
Source organism: Glossophaga mutica (assembly GCA_039655065.1). NCBI lineage: Eukaryota > Metazoa > Chordata > Mammalia > Chiroptera > Phyllostomidae > Glossophaga > Glossophaga mutica. The sequence continues at coordinate 32,607,591 of CM077308.1, forward strand.
CAAAGACTGACATTGGGGAAACATTATTCCATCAAATCAAGAAATACTTATGTTATATTAAACCTATTTTCTTAAAAAATGTAATCAACCAAATATAAATCAAATCAGAAGGCCCAAATAAGGACTAGGTTCAAAACTAATCTAAAATGGTTACTTTTTAGAGCTTTATTTATATGTACTTACTTAAGCGTGACATTTCACTGAGAATGGCCAGATATGGTAACAAGACCGGGCCTTGTTTAGACAAAGATAATTTTTAAAATAATGGCTTTAACAAGTTTTTTACTATTAAACATACTAAGAATGACATTTTACATCACACACAATAAATATCAAAATATCCATATGTCAAACTGAAAAATATCAAGACATAATCTTACTATGTACAAAAAACCGATAAACGCTGATCACAGAGCCCCTGAACAGACTCTGACCCACCAACGGATCGGGCCTGGCAGAGGGAATCTCAGCTCTAACAGACCAGCTTCCAAGGTTCACCCACCACCAACCGACAAACCACAGCGAGAAGGAAAAGTCTCATTTGAAATATTGCAGACAGGATGCCTTTGAAGAAAAGGCTTTTATTTTATTATTTTTTTTAAGGGTTTAGGGGGAGCATTAATCCTCCTGTGGGGAGGGGAAAAGGTTGGTTTTTCTGGCAACCAGCCTTAACCTTCCCTGACAGGAACCGAAATACTCTGTAAACGAAAATACTGTCTATCGCAGACAAATTAGCACTTCTTCCTCTCTCCCTCCTCGAGGGCTAACACTGGCCCCGGGTCCCTCTGTCCCCAGTATCTTAGTCCAGATCCAAGTTAGGGAGATGTTGGTGGTCTGGTCCCAATGCTAGCAGGTCCCCAGGGGGCGTATTCTAAGCCTGCGATCCCAGCTCCTGTCACCCTACTGTGATTGCAGACTGGCCCTCGGGAGGTTTCCCTGCCTAAATCTTCTCTGTAATCTCTAGGAAAGGGCCTGATCATTGGGCCTGGGAAAATGTTTGCAATTTCCTATAATTTGTCAAGGTGTCAATCTTGAGCATTCAAATATGTTAGGGTAATTGAAACCAGTTTTTTTTTTAAGTACTTAAGATTCCAGGCACACAGGCTGGGGACTGTTTTCCGAGTTGGTCAGGTCAATTTCTGTGCCATCCTGTGTGCCACCAGACCACAGAGGGCCACGTGACCCTCAGCCAGTCCACTCAGTGGTTCTGCAGGACTCCTTGAGACTGGCCAGAGAGGCTTTCTCAGCACTGTGGTGACCAATGTCTAATATTAAGAGCACAGGCTTCAATACCGTCTCCTCTCCAACTCCTTCTTGGAAAGAACCCTTGGAGGTACAGGCAGCAAGGGAAGGAAGGTGTGAGGACCACCAAGGAAAGTGAGAGAGCATGGAGTGAGAAGAAGCTGGGCTCCGGACTCATACGCTCCAAGAATCTTCTTGTGTCTACAATTTCATAGGCTCCTACAACACCCAAGTTAGAAGAAAGATAGTGATTTACATAAACAAATTATTTTTAATGTGCTGTTAAAGTCAATCCCTATCAAAATCCCAATGATTTCTATTTTTTTTCTTGCAGAAATAGAAAAATCCATCCTAAAATTCATGCGGAATCGCGAGTGACTCCAAATAGCCAAAATAATCTTGAAAAAGAACAAAAACTGCAGGTCCCTTATGTCTGGATTCCAAAACTTACTACAAAACTATAGTAATCAAATCTGTGTGGTACTGGCATAAAAACAGACATATGGACCGGTGCAGGAGACGAGCAAGCCCCGAAATAAACCTTTGCATACATAGTCAAATGATTTTCAAGACTATTCAATGGGGTAAGGGCAGTCTTTTCAAGAAGTGGTGGTGGGAAAACTCGATACTCACTTTTCAAAAAATGAAGTTGGATTTGTATCTTACACCATACAAAAAAGTGACTAAAGTGAATCACAGACTTAAACATGAAAGCTCAAAATACAGAACTTTTAGAAGGAAGCACAGGGCAAAGTCTTCATGATACTGGATTTGGCAATGATTTCTTGGATATGACACCAAAAGCATGGGCAAAAAAATAAAATAAAGAGAAAAATAGATAAGCTTCATCAAAATTAAAAATGTTTGTACGTCAAAGGACACTATCAACAGAGTGAAAAGGCAAGCTATGCAATGGGAGAAAACACTTGCAAACCACACAGGTAATAAGGAATTGCTATCCAAAATACAAAATGAACCCCTGTAACAGGTTACCCCTGTAACCCAGCGCGCTGACTGAAAAAAAAACTGGGCAAAGGACTTGAATAGACTTTTCTCCAGAGATGATATCCAAATGTCCAATACATTCACACACACACACACACACACACACACACACACACACACGCATGAAGAGATGTTCAACAGTGTTAATCATTAGGGAATGCAAACCAAAACCACAATGAGATAGCACTTCGCACCCATTAGGATGGCTATTTAAAAACAACAAAAAGAGGAAATAAGTGTTTGTAAGAATGCAAAGAAATTAGAACCTTGTGTACTATGTGGGAATGTAAGATGGTACAGCCACTTTGGAAAACCCAATGGAAGTTCGTCGAAAAATTAAACGCTGACTATTATCGAGCAATTTCAATTCTGGGTAAACACCCAAAAGAAGTAAAAGCAGGTACTTGAACAGATTTTTGCACACCTATGTTCACAGCAGCATTACTCACAACAGCCAAAATGTGAGAGCAACTGAAGTGTCCATCAATGGAGAAACAATAAACAATGAATATTGTTTGGCTCAATGAATGGATAAATTAAACGTGATATGTACAAACAATGGAATATTTAGCCTTTAAAAGGAGAAGAATTCTGACACAAGCTACATCAGGGATGAACCTTGAAGGCGTGCAAACTGAAGTAAACCAATCATGAACGGACAATACTGTGTAATTCCACTAATGAGGGGTACCTAAAGTAGTTAAATTCACAGACGCAGAAAGTCAATGGTGGCTGCCGGGGGCTGAGGGGAGGAGGGAGTGGGGCGTTGGTGTTCTTGGTACAGAGTTTCAGTTGGGGATGACAGAAGTTTAGGAGATGGTGGTGGTAATGGCGCACGATAATGTGAATGTGCTTAATGTCACAGAACTAGACGGTTATTTTGAAATGGCTGCAGTAGCAATATTATGTTAAGTCTATTTTATCGCAATAAAAAACCAGGATTGTATTTGGCTGCAGAAAGCAGAATTCTGACCAGCAGTGCCTACCCAGGTGAAGGGTTCACTATTGTTATTTCCAGAGCTTAGCGCAGGCCTTGTATGCACTAAGGGCTCGATGAATGTTGGTTAATTTTTTAAAAGCTTCTCTGCTGCTTTGATGGTTAATGAACCACGCAAAATTGTACCGTTTTGAGCATTACCTTCTTAGCATTATTTTATTGTAGCTTGAAGAACAACTTCTGTTTTAAAGGACTGGGGGTCCTCTTTCACCAGCTCCAGCAGGCACGCAAATCACACCACCTAGTCTTTGCCTCCCTAAACTGGGCATCACCAACTGTCTCCAAATTGGTCAACCTGTTTCCTTGGACTGGGATGCCTCGCTGTCCCCCTCAAAACTTCAGCCTCCAGTCTACCACCTCCCCTGCCATTTCCTCAAGGAAACCTTCAGAAGCCTTCTCTTTTCATCTAAAGAGCCATAAGGCCCTGGCCAGATAGCTCAGTTGGTTGGAGTGTCATCCTACATACCAAAAGTTTGCGGTCTGATTCCTGGTCTCTGATCCCAGGTCAGAGCGCCTACGGGAGGCAACCGATCGATGTCTGATGCTTCTGCACCACCTCTAAAACTCAAAACCATATCCTCAGGTGAGGATTAAGAAATGAAAAATAAATAAAAAGTAAATAAAGAGCAGTAAGTCTCCATCAGGGCTTCTCTGGGGTCCCTGTCTCTTGTTGCCCTGCACTGTGGTTACCAGTTGCACTGAGCTTACTTACAAGAATGGCTGACACACTAAAAGGTGCCCAGAAATCATTGTTGGAAAAATCAAACAAATAAAAACTATTACTCACACTGGATCCATCCATATGGCTCAAAATTAAAATCAGGTGTGCCTGGCTTTTCCCTCTTGGCTAACCATGCTAGCTGTTCTCTTTAAAGCTAAATGAACTCAAAAGACCAGAAACCTTGGTGATGTTTGTGATGCTTTCAGTGCTTTACTTTTCTACATATGGTGCAAATTTTGCTATGCCGGGTCACTGCAAATGTCACACACAAATACTCCAGTATCTTGTGAAGGTGTGACCCAAACCAATAATGCAAATTGCAAACAGTGCATTATCATAATAGACTGAAGCTGTCTCTTTCCTGCCTGAGCCACCAAGTTCCCAGTTTTCCTGGTGACTTTTTCACCCCAGAGGAAGCGGGAAGACACCCACAACAGCTGGGGCAATTGCAGTTGTGTTTCTTTTTAATACATGACAGGGTCATTCTTTTTCTTCCGTGGCTTATTCTGGAGAAAACCAAGTGAAACTAGGGGTAATGAACTCATTTGCTTCTCTGCTGGTAATTAAAGAGCAGTAAAAGAAAACAAGGAAGTACCATTTTCCTATACAATTTTCACTACCTTTTCTCCAGTTTCACAAGGCATGTTTTAAAATCCCACTTAATGACATAAAGAACTGGTAAAGCCAAACAAAGGTTAGACTTGCTGGAAACATCAGTATACAGTTGGGCTTACGTTTGACCTTGTAATAGCACCTTAAAAAGAGAATTCTTAAAATCTCACTCTCCCTCCCACCTACCCTGTACCTGGAAAGGTGCCCAACGGCACATTTTTGGAGTTTTCCCACTCAGCTGGATGAGGAGGCATCATTTGACTGCTGACATTTGAAGAAAGATAACTTTAAAAAAAAGTGTTCCTACTCTTTATCTTTCATTTCTTGAAGCCAGATCACCCTCGAAACACCTCCTTCCTCTCTCTTGAACTTATTTGTTCAAAACCCCAAGCAATATCTTTCAGGAGAAAGCTTTTGTTTTAATTGGTCAAGCCAATTCTCTATCTTGTACCATATATGGCTACAAAAATGTACAAAACTGGCTGCAGAAAGCCTTCTCTCTTTTTTTAAGGGTGTATGAAATTTCAGCGACATTATAAACATTTGACAGGGGGCACTTCTCATTCTTGCAGGAGGTCACTGTCCACAGCTAACTGTTCTTTGGCAGGGTGTGGCGGTTGTACACTATTATAAATACACCCCTCTACGAGACAGTGGCTAAGGAATTCTGCAGACTCCGTGGCCCCCTCCTCTAAGACAGCAGCCCCATCTTCCTTCTTCCTCCCAGGGCAAAGGATTGATACTCCAAGACAGGAGCCTCCAAACCAGTGTTCAACCAAAATGCTTTCCACTGAACACCACAAATAGGTCGTAACAGGGGGAAGGGGTTCTAGGGTCACATATGTTTGGAAAACGGAGGGCTAAATAGACGTATACCTCGTTTTACTGTGGTTTTGCTTTATTGTGCTTCAAGGGTGTTGCTTTTTTTTCTTTTTTACAAATTGAAGGTAAAACACCACCCCCCAAAAGATTATGACTTGCCTTATTGCGACACGCACTCTATTGCAGTGGTCTGGGGCAGAACCCAAAGTATCTCCAAGGTGTGCCTATGGTCGTCCCCCAGTTTCCTTGCCTGCAGGACGTGGCGTCCTTAATGTGCTTGCCTTGCCTGGGAATACCCAAAATGATAATGGGAGGATGGTGTGATTCCTAAGTGGATTTTGCCCTAGAACTGATTTTACGGAATGGCTTAAGAAATGCCTGTTATGGACTGCAATTTGGCAAACAGTGTCCTTACGGACAGGGCGCATGATGCAAACCAGAGAAGAGAGCTGTTCAGCAGGTAACGATCACCAACCAGGAGAGCTATGCCAGGGGGAAGGAAGATGACGCCCCCCCCCCACCCCCCGCCCCTGCTGTTTTGTTACAACCTGATTGGCTGTGGAATGATTTCATGATATGCATTTTGGGCATTAAACATCCTTAATGTGTACCTGTTCCCTTTTATGTCAAAAGGATTAGTAGAAGCATCTTCACTAAAGCCCACAATGAATGCCTGAAAACAGGAAGCAGGAGTCATGGCTGCACAGACAGCGGGATGCCTAAAAAGATGTCCATCCCCAGAGAGGCTCCCTGCGACTCTGCCCTGGGACACGGTAGCCACAAAAACAGATGTTTTCTTGGACTGTATGTATACAAGAATAACATTCAGAACAAGGGAGCTAAGGATCTCATCTAGCCATGTACAAGTTGGACTGGAGCTAGAATGATGAAATCTTGGACCTCGAAAGGCTTCTTAGAGATCTGCTACTTTAAGTCACTTGTTTCCTGACGCAGAGTTTGGGCAGGTAATGACTTCTCTAGGGTCTTGCAGTCAGTAAATGGCGCAGCTGTTGTTGAACTTAGGTTTATGGAGCCTTTTCAGTAAAGTAGCTTTGTGGGTCCTACCCCCAAAACCTATCCACCAGAATGTCTGGGATGGACCCAAGGAGTTGGAGTGCCAACCAGCTTCCCAAGGTGATTGTCATCTGTACTGAAGCTCAAAAACCAGGTATTAAAGAATTCAAGTTCTCCCACAACTACACTCTGAGAAAGTGTAGTTTGCCCAGGATAAGGACTAGAATGAGGATGATCCTAAATCTCTCTCAACAAGGAGCACCCAGAGTGATTCGGCTTGGGGAAGAGAGGACTTCGGAGGAGGCATGTGTTCCAAGAACTCTTATCACCATGGTGGCTTTCCTTTCTCTTTGATTTTTCAGCCCACTGACCCTGAACACAAACAAAAAGGCAGGCCCGTGACTCAGGCTGCCTCCGAGCAAGGGTGTGAGCACAGTGAGAGGCCAGGAGCCCATCGCAGCCCTGGGGAGCGGGAATCCCGGGGCTCCACAGAGTGACTTAGGGGCAGCCAAGGAGGGGGCCAGGATGGGGACGGCAGTGTTGACAAGGGTTGTGGAGAAGGGGAGTTGAGTCAGCCTCTTTCTGTGTGTTCTCCACTTCGCTTCTGCCAGAGCAGCTCTCTTTACGTGTGAGATTTGACAAAAGGTTTCCATGGAAAAAACCCCTCTAACAATATTAATAATTATACATTCGTAGGAATAATAGCCAAGATTTCCAGAGCCTGCACTTTGTGCCAGATGCTGCGCTAGAAGGCTTACTGTACTGACTTGTTTTCATCTGCCGGATAAACTCAGTGAGGAAGGTCATAACAACTGTTTTACCAATGAGGAAACTGAGTCACAGGACTTTACTGGGTTACCCAGGATCAAACAGATTAGTGCCAGGCAACTTTAGGTCAAGTCCACATACTTGGGCTGCACTCTTAGTCTGCCTGCCTTGAGGAGAGACAATAAACTGGACTCTCCAAGCATGTGAGCCTCTCTTAGTACAAGATACGAGTCTTCTGCCAACAGTTTTCAGACTCTACAGCAGTTCTCCGACTTTTAACTCCTTCCCCGAGGAAAAAGGGAAAAGGGGAATTTTTTTCCCCTCCAGGAGGTTCTTTTTAAAAATGGGACTGTTAAGCATTGAGCAACAATTTAAGTATGGTTTTTGTTCTTCAAAATGTGGGATACCGGCAAAATGTAATCTTTCGGCTGTTATTTTTCCTGCCAATCAAAATCAGAGGCCAAGCAAGGAACTCACTTCTTATATTTCTCTGGGGGAATCAATGCAGAAACTGAGAGTTGAATTGGACTATTATTCACTATCTATGATTGTATTATGCCAAATGTGCAGTAACAGAAGGAGAAAAAAAAGCAGTCATTTATCCTGACTCTGCCAAGGGTGCCCACACTTGGTATCAGATAGATCAAATGATTTCACATGGATGTCACTGATACACACACACACACACACACACACACACACACACACACACACTTCTAGGCCTTTTCACCCGACAGTTGTCTTCTTAACAAAAAAAACTGAATTTTTCTTCCGAAAACAAAATGCACCGACATAGGGAATCTGCCCCTGGAGACTGCTCACGGGCTTCCCTCCCCCAAACCAGGAAGCAATCTCCTCCAGGTGTCTGTTTTGTTTTACAGACAGGCCTGGCTGTGACAAGTTGGGGGCAGACCGAGCTTTTGTAAATGGAACACTCATCTTAGTAACTCTTCTGTGAGGTTAAGACATCTTTCAAAAATAAGGTAATGGTGATGACGTGGAAAGAATGCCAAGGTAATCATCGAATTTTGCTCTGTGCCCCTCACATCACCCGGAGAACTTGTAATCACAGCACTCTGTGGATGGGTGCAAGTCCAACTGAACTGCTTGGCAACCTGGAGCTAGGTACTTAAGTCCAGCTGAGCTGCAGTGTATTTCCAGGTGAAAACAAGACTAACACCAATAAACTGTCAGTACCAAGTGCCAACCCTGCAGCAGGCACTGCACTGCGCTAAGTGCTTGAAGTGATTTCATTTAACGAATTCATGTAATTCAATGATTTCATTAATTCAAACATAAGCATATTATGAACTGGACTTACTGCAGCTCACAGACTTAGCAACTCGCCCAAGGCCATGGCTAGGAACTGGTAGAGCAAGACTTTGAACGCTAAAGTCCATGCTCTTGACCCACGGGCTCCACTAAACGGGGACGGTGACCAAAGCTTGCTTCTTCAGCATGAGGAATAAAGAAGTCCTGCTGGGGGGCACCCTGCAAAATGCTCTGCACACAGATTTTGGTTCTCCTACAAATATTGAGCTTTCTTCAAGTGAGGTACAGCGGCAGCAAATACTGGTGGAATTGCTGTCTTCCATAAGCTGAGCGGGGTGCCAGAGGACACCCAGAAAGCCCTCTCTGACCCAGCTCTCTAGCAGAAGAGACAACTGCCCTTCCTGACGCCCCGTGTGTCCTGAAGTCCCCAAGTTTTGCAAGTAGCTCCCCAGAGCCCTGCCCAAGCAAACTACAGATCACTGGCAAGCTCCCCCTGTTCCCCTCTGACCCAGGGCCCCATGTGCCTCGTCCACCCCACCAGGCTCGCTGGAGGCGGCCCAGTTCACACACAGCTCTCACCGTCTGCCCTGGTGACTCAGACACTCCTGGCAACATCTGCTCTGTTTCCGTAAGACTCAAAGGGCTCTTCACATGAGTGCGGGTGAGAGGGGATTCAAGGAGCTTCTCACCCGTACGCAGGGCCATGAGATATAATGTGGAAAACAGGCGCACTCATGAGCCAGCCTGGAGGATTTAATGCACTCACTCATGCCAAAGCTCATTAAATATTGTGCCAGGGGATCTTTGTCATCTTGAATAATACATTCTGGAGGTACAGTAACCAGAGATGTGATTGGGGCTCAAAGGTATTTGGAGATGTTTCTCCTTGGAATCCTAAAACAGCCACATGTAGTGTTTGTTGCTCCGTCCCTCCTATCCCATCCTGTCCCTCCAACATTTTTGACACTTCTGTTCCAGGTACTTTCCCAGGTGCTGGAGATGCAGCAATGAACATGTGGCCTCTGCCTTTAAGGGGTTCTAAGTCTTGTGGGTGAGAGAGACTAGGAGACAGAAGTACTGATAACAATGAAGTGTGGAACCGTTGTGATCGGGGGATGATCATAGAGCTGTGGATCACAAAGCAGGTGACTTAACTCTGGGATCAAGCGGGAGTCAAGAAAGTCATTCAAGCCATGTTTTCCCACCCCTGCACAGAACTTCCAGAACTTCATTCTTTACCAAGAATTAAAAGGAAATAAAGTGTCTAGATACCCAAACCTAGTGATTCAATCAAAGTCTGAAGGACAAAATATATAGATTCTCCATTTGATCAGCATGAAAGCTGGTCAGACAAATGCATTCACAATACTAATCATGACCAGGAACTTCAGGGGCATATCCATTGCATCCAGGCATAATGAAAACAGGACACGTAACTCAATCAGAATGTTACTCTTCCCGCTCACCCAGCATGCAATACTCTCCTCATTCAGCGCATGTACTGAATTTATTAACATTTCCACAATGAAGGGTCCTTACAGGTCACTTCCCAGTTCAGGCTGGAAAAAACAGGCCTACAGACTCAACTTGTTCATTCCTTCCCAAATCTCGCTGACAAGCCAAAAGCAAAGTTGATGGTTTCAAATAATATTAAACCAACTCCTGATCTAGTCACTCCCAGCTGTCAATCCAGACACCACAAGTTCAAGGTAAAAGGTTAAACTTCCTCTATCAAGAGACTCATATCACAATGACAAAGATGGAAATGAGTGACAGAGAGCCAAATGTAATTTTATATTCTGAATTTGGGACTTAAAAGAGGAAATGAAGGCAGGAAAAGACAACTAACATGAGCTCCGCAGTGCCCAGCACTGAGCTTGGCAGCCAGGTTCAGCTCCTTAATTTTCACAATGGCCCCCTGAGGTGGGCAGTGTCAAGCCTGTTTTACACAACAGTAAGCTCAGGCTCAGAGAGCTTGAGTCACTGGCCTGATATCACATAGCTGGTGAGTGCCAAGGTGACATTCAAGCCAAGGTCTGTCCAACACGGAGGCTGAGGCAGTGTGCTACCTTAGCTCCATTCTCCTTTGTAAAAAATTAATAGAATCGAGGCACCGAGCTATAGACTGAGGGGGCTGAGGGGTGGGAAGGGGTTGCAGAGTATTTCCTGGAAGCCACTGTTTGTTAGGGTAATGAGAGCACCTCAATTTCTGTTAGGATGGGAAAGCTGCCTCTGGTAGAATTCCTTGATAAGCCATGTGGGCCAAAGTCCTGGGGGAACCTGAATGTGGGAATGCCTGCCTTGCAGAAGGTAAGGGAAAGAATGACTTGCTTACATCAAAAGGAGGGAAAAGAAGTGGGCGGGACAAGCAAGCGAGGGGACCTGTGAGATGCAACATTTCCCTCCCTGGGACACCACAACAAACTGTCAAAAAAAAGTTACTAAAAAAAATAGGAAATAATGCTATGAGTAGATAGTCCTTGGAAACCAACAAGAAAGGAGGCATCTGTGTTCCTGCTGTTGGGATGGAATGGAGAAAACCTTCAGAGAGAGAGCAGCTGGGGACACTGTCCGTGAGAACCCACGGAAATCCGGAGCTAGGTTACAGACAGCATCAAATCAGATCACCCGACAGCAGGAAGGTCTTTGTTAGCCAGCACCTGGGCTGCTTAGCACAGGTCCAGCACAGCTGATCTGCCCGCTACACCGGCACTGCCTGTGTCTGCCTCAAGGGCCAGCCGCACAGCCAGCCCTCCTGGCCTTAGTGTGCTCTCCTTTCCATCACACAGCACCCCCACTGCCCTCACTCCTTTCTCCCTGTGAGGGCCACAGCCCAACTCGTCCCCTCTCATGCCCCCATCTTCTGTCCTTCATAGGTCTCGGCCCTTCATAGGTCTCTGCCTTTTGTTCTTCCTGCCTGTCTGAAACAGGCACAGCTAAGTAAATACCTCCTCCTCTAGACAGAGGGCAGCAAACTGGGGCTTGGAGACCTAGTCTGCCCCACCATTAATTTTTGTAAATATAGTTTTATTGGAACACAGCCATGCCCATTCATTTACATATTGTCCATAGTTGCTTTCTCACTATAAGGATAGAATTAAGTAGTTGCAACAGAGGCCCTATGACCCACAAAACCCAAAATGTTCACCATCTGGTTATTTAAGGGGAAGTTTGCCAACCCTTGCTCCAGAGTACTAATTCCTTGAGGACAGGGGCCCTGTTTCATTTATCTTTTTATCTCCAGTACCTCCTAAGAATAAATATTGCTTAAATGGGTGAATGCATGCATGCAGGTTACAGTAATGTCACAGGTCAGGAACCGAATACAGTGATTATTGCCAAGATTGTAATTAGAAATGCTTTAAAAAACTAAGAAGGGATAAGCTAGCTAACTGGGTTTCCTGGTTACGCCAGTTAACAGCAACAACAAAAACCTTTTATGTTTTAATGCACATTGATTTTTTTTCTCTTAAAAGCATGTTATTGCATTTCTCTTCCTTAGTAACCTTGAGTCTAATTGAAAATTCCATTTGATGCTTCAGGCTGCATTCCTGAACATTAATATCCATTACTGAAAATCACAGATGCAGTTTCAGATGTTACTTGGAAATAAGGTAATTCGTCTTCCAGTTAAATGCTAACAGTCGTTGCTTTTTGGTACATATTTTAAAAATATAAGCTTATTTCTCCTTCATCTGCTATTTATAATTGTTAATTATTAATAGTAGCTCGATAATGTATCGAGCATATATTGTGTAAAAGTCACCGTGCTAAGTACTTTACTCACATTGCCTAATTTATGCCTCACAATCGCCCAGAAGTAGATACTGCCTCATCCCCAATTTACAGATGGGAAAATGGAGCCTTGGAAAGATTAAGTAGCATGTCCAATGTCAAAGGACAGGCACACACCTGCTGGCTCTAGTGTCTGAGCTTAACTAATTACTCTATAGCTCATTCATTCATTCATTCATTCACTTTACCAACAAATATTCACCTGAAGTCTCTGCACACCAAGCTCTGTGAGGGCAATGGAGAGGGAAGAGAACGAGGCTCAGTGCCCGCTCTCAAGGAGCTCAGTTGCGAGCGAAGGATGGACAGGATAACCATAAAGCCTGGGGAGGAAACTGGAGAATCGGGGCCAGGCGCCGTCTCACACCCAGTCCCAGGGGTCAGGAAAGGCTTTCTAGAGGGAAAAATATCTAACCTGAAACATAAAAGAGGAATTAGAACTTGGTGGGAAGAAGAGCGGGGAGTGAGGAGAGCAGGGAGCATTTCAAACAGACAGCAGCATGAACAAAGAGTGGGTGGGGCAGAGGATATGGCCCCTGCATGAAAAGGCTAACTGCTCCACAGGGCAGACGCTTCAGGTGAGAAGCAGGCCAGCCCGCAGAGGTCTGCAGGCACGGCGGTGCGCCTGCACCCTCCAAGTGATGGAACGGAGAGGAGGAATGATAACCAAGTGCTCCAAGGGCCATGTTCCAGAGGTTCGCTCAACTACAAATTCACCTTGTCCAGAAAAGCCATTTATTTCTTTATGAAAATAAGACAATTTCTTATTTGAGATTCCCCCTAAACCCTACCCTACTGACAACTAAGCCCTTGATGGACTCCACTGAAACCATTAAAATAGCTGGTAGAAACTCAATGCTTCATAAATGTGTACTAAATTAATACACCGAGTAGGTGCAGCAAAGCTGTGTACCATCTTTGAGTTACACTGATCTATTAATCGGAGGTGTCAACTACCAAGTTTTGGAGAGGGAGGACTGAGAAAAAAACACGGTAATTTTAACAACTGGTACCAGAGCTCCTCTTAGAAGCTTTCTTTAGGAAATATCTTGGACCTAGGCCACTCCAACTGTGGAAGATGAGGCTGTGGGGGCGTGGTCTGGAAGGAGACCAGAGGACAGAGACAAACTCCTTTGCATAAGAACGGGAGGGAGAGAAGGACACTGAATGACACACTAGGTCCAACAGTCCATTTTAAGCTGTTTGCATTGCAAATTGTAACCCCTCCCTGGCCCTAAACCTTCAGGAAACATCTACTATGCCTGAAGCCTTCTGTCACTCTTCAGGATTGAATGAGTTGGGTCAGTTTCAATGGGGAACAGAGAGATACTGTACAGATGATGGTAAGATACGTGATCTCCAAGTTCAAATATTTCAGCAAAATAGGAAGTAGAAACAAATACTGACCAACAGTAATGTAGCCCAATACTTCCAGGAAGATTGGGAAGGACACTGGGTCTCCTTCTGCCTGTGAGTTCGCATCTCAATTTCATGTGAATCTCAGAGGTAGACTAGTGAATGCTTAACAACAGATTCATTGAAGGGGAAAAAATAAGTTCTGATTCATAGTGTTTGCGGTGTAAATATTCCTGACATGGCAGATTTCAAGCCACCAATGTGACGTCAACAGTCTTTCGAAACACCCCCAGATTTCTGAATTGGCTTTCATGAGCTGGTTCAAGCTGGCTCAGTTTACGGCTGGCTCAGGAAGTCCACTGCTGGGATGTGGGTTAAAGGAGGTTTCCATGGATTAGGTCCTTGTTTTGGGCTTTGACAAGGAAGTTTTATCCAGTTATATTGGCTTTTGGAGACTAGGCAATACCTGTGGCAGAGCAATGAAGGCACGGGGATAAGAAGGTGTAGAGGCAGGTGCCTTCCATCAGCGTGCCACCGTGGGATCAAGCACCTTCCGCCTGAGAGGAGGCTCTCAGGTCAGCTACTGTAATGACCCTTCTGAAAGAGGAGAAATCAGGGATCCATAGAGTATGCTTACTGCTCAAGGTCATTCCTCACATTAGTAACAGGTCTGGGCCCCGAGCTGGGACGGTGTGAAAGTCCTCCTCGCAGGGGAAGATAGGTGTGAACTTGGCTTGCAACTGGGCAGGAGTGCACGCAGGCAGCTCTGGCTATTTTCACGCTTTCCCAGCTTACCATTTGGAGAATTTCTGACTCTCCCTGTGTGAAGGGGAAGAGCTGTTCCAGGGAAATGCCAGAGTCTAAGAAAGCCAAGAAGAGGAGACCCAACTGGGGTGGCCAGCAGCAAAGGAATGAGTGGACAGACTTCTCCAAGAATTTCCAAGAGTGTGGGTGGAAGCAGCGGGCTGGGGGGATGTTCCTGACTGTGAGAGGATCCCCCACAGCCATGCTGGTCAGCAGGAAGTAGGAAGGGCAGGAGAGGGAGGCCCTTTTATGTTCTCCAAACACGAAAGTACAAAATTACTGAGGCAAGGCTTCCCTCTTGTCGCCAAGATGATCCAATTAGCCATCATAAATGTTTTTCAAATGATTTCTGGCCTGGTTATGTTACAGAAAACAGGGCAGGGTGATTCAATCCTGCTGTCAATACAGAGAGAGGGAAAGAAAAATGCCAGCTATTCTGCAGCTGTCCGGCCGGAACCCTAGAGAAGCTGCTTTCCTGACGACACTGACGCACAGACACAAGCCAACTTCCAGAGCAGGAGTTAAACCAAATAAACCTGAAGGATATTGATCTAGGAGGCGAGTCTTAAACTAGCAGCCAGGAATGCATGGGTTTCCTTGGGCAACTCAGATTACATGCCCCGTCTCTGCCTTTAGGAAAACTGTGCACTGACAGTGTCGGTTACATCTAGCTTCTCTCTGAGTTATCCCTAAGTTTTCAGCTCATGGAAGTTAGTCTGGACACAAACATGCCGGATGAGCAAATGTACAGAGTGATGTACCCTGGAGGGGCACATAGGGTACCGAAACAAGACAAAGCCTGGGTCCCTAGGAAAGTTATTCTAAAACTAGGAAGGGAGGTACCCATGGGGCCATGCTCCCAAGGCAAGGATTTCATTACGTTAATGGGATGGTCTTCGTGAAGGTGGGCACTTGAAACGGACTCTGAAGGATGCACTCATCCTTTAATGCATGTCCATCCTGTGACGGGTTATAGGGACGGGCCATCAGCAGTGACCGGTCTCATGGGGTGGATTAGAAGAATCAGGCATTCTGAAATACTACATTTAAACAGGTTTAAATGTTTAAACAGGTTTTCCCCCCGTTTCATTTACTTAACATTTCCAAAACCAGCGGCGCAGGCACTGAAGTCCAAATGTGATTAGGTGGAATATAAACATTTGCTCAAAGCTGCAGGTGTTTCAAAGCAGAGCAGCCTTTTCCAAGAGATACAGAAATGCACTAGAATCACTTTTTTTCTTGCATTTTTTCCCTACAAGTAAAGAGGGGAAATGCCCTGGAGTCCAGATCTAAATTCCTTTTCTACTTTTTAAAATCAATATTATGAAACCAACTGACCCTAGCCCAACCTGCTTTTGAGAGTTCACTAATCTTTATTTAATGAGATAATGTTAAGGAATCACTACCAAACAGACATTCTGCTTCAAAATTTGAATGTAAGCACCAAAAGAAGTTCCTCGGTGGAGACCTAACCTAGCAGAAGCTCAGCGATGGATCCCTACAACCCACCGTCTCACCCATGAGCACTGACCACCGCCGCGGCTGTGGGAGTTGCCACGTGTGCTCACAAAGGCAGAGCTACCTTTTGCTGAGAGACACAGAAACACACTGGGATTCCGCTGGCCCTGGTCTGCATCCCCTGAGCGGCCAGGTCCCTTGTGTCCATAAATAAACCTGACACTGGATCGTGACAGCCTGCCCTTGTACTGTTAGCCCACCTACCAGGCGGGCAACGCTCCATGGGTGGGACTTTGAGAGTCCCTCCACCCTACGGCAGCTCTGCCCCAAGCTGGGATTTCTCACTCCACTGTGCTGTGGCAACTGACTCCTGCCCTGACTGGCCTATGTGGGCATACCAGGTCACTGAAAAGATTCTAGCACCAGTTCCGATGTGTGGATATGTTGGAGGGGGAGTGTTCCCCACCTATCCAAGCAATGCCCCATCATCAGCTGGGTAACCTACAATTGAACTCAATTCTGACACTATCTACCTGGAAACAGCATCAGATTCCATAGGTGAAGGGTTCGGTCCCACAAGAGTGCCCCCTCCCTCAACCTGAGACACCAGTTGCAAACTCAGATGGCTACCTGCGCTTCTGACTGACCGGTGACAGATTGCGAGTTCCCATGCCCTTCTTTCTTGGATTTCATTAATTTGCTAGAGCAGCTCACAAAACTCAGAGAAACACCTTCCTCCCTGATTACCGATTTATTATAACGGGGACAGCCAGATGGAGCGGACGCAGAGGACGAGGTATGGGGCAAGGGCAGGCAGCTCCCGTGCCAGGTGCTCTCCCCACATTCCCACTGGTTCACCAACTGGGAAGCTCTTCGAACCTCACCCTTTTGGGTTTTTTGTGAGGGCTCCATTATGTAGGCATAATTAAATGACTGACCACCGATGACTGAACACAATCTCCAGCCCCTCTGCCCTCTCAGGAAGCCAAGGGGTGGGAATGAAAGATCTAACCCTCCTATCACAAGGCTGGCTCCACTGGCAACCAGTCCCATCCTTAAGCACCTTCCAAAAGCATTAACACAACCAAATTCTCTATGGCGCTGGTCATTTAGGGAAGTCCAAGGGTTTTAGAAGCACTGTGCCAGAAAAGGGGATGAAAACCAACTATGTGTTCATTGTAAATCACAGGATCACAGTCATCCACCATCCAAGGGCCTTCACAGTGAGACGACTGGGCGCGCAACATGGAACAGACTGAGGACACCTGGGTTCTAGTACCATTTCAGCCACCATCTCTTCCTTCAACAAGGATTTACTGAATGTGACAAAATGCTGCCTGCCCTCGGAGAACTCGGGGTCCAGCACTGATTTGCTGGGCAGAACTGACAAAGCCGTTCTGCCCACTTCAGACACACACTTGCCCACGCTCAACTTTCCTGTCCTTGATCACGCAGTGCTCTCTCTCACCCTCTCATTTATGGGCATGTTCCCTCTGTCTAGATAGACTACTCTTTCCTTGCTCTGCACAGTTAATTCACCACTCACCTAGTGTTTGCTGGTTTTGGTCATAGCTGCATCTCCCGCAGTTTGCACAGCCCCTGACCCAAAAGAAGGGCTCCATGATGAGTGAATTTACCGACAACTAGCTTCTACGAGAGTATGACGGTTAAAACCAAAATACCAACTTTGGAATCGTACAGATATCCGAGCTGAAAGCTGAAATCTGGCCCTCGCCAGTTCTGTGATACTGTAGGTAATTTACTTAATCACTCTGAGCCAGTTCTGTATCTGTAAAATGGAGAAGATACTATTGCACTAACACCTCCTGGTAATGGCATGAAAGATTAAATGAGGCTCCACATGCAAAGTACCTAAAACACCTCTAGGCACATAAGAATTCCTCAACAACCAGCTGCTCCCATCACCATTATCTTCATTATTCTTGTAGCAATGTCCCTTCCTGGACACAGCCCATCACCTCACCTACACTGAAAGCAGGTCCTGCAGTTATTTATAAGGCAGGCATTCGTAACATCTGCTGTTGACGCACACATCAGGCTCTATGACAGTGATAAACAAGGGGAGGAAGAAGAGGATGGTAGCAATTACTTCCTTTGATGTCACTGCCTTGTGACTTTTTGATAGACCTGTTTTCCCAAAGCCCATCAAGAAGTGGGAGAAGAAGATCAGCTCAAGCCTGCAGGAGCAGGCTCCCCTAATCACAAACCACCAAGACCTGCGAGCCCCTGGACAGCCAGCAGTCTCTCCCCGTTGCCCCTGGCAATCTGCTTGCTGAGCGTCTGGAGAGCTGCTTCTGTGCCTCAGATCAACTGACAATGCAGACGTACAATCTGTTTTTATCTAGATCAAAGGCAAAAAAGAGAAATGTCTCCGCTACTATTTAAAGTTCCCAGGCTGGCACCAAAGGCTCTCTACACCGTGGTTCCAGAGGGAGTGGACGGGCAGGGTGCCCCGTTACCCACCTCTAAGCTGTGTGGGGCTGCCCGGGGCTCTGCTGGAGCTGGGGCAGCTTCTGGATTTGGGTTCCCAGAAAGCCAGGGCACATTCCCCACCCCAGGGACCATCCCATCTGAGCTGGATTAAAGTTAAATGAAGGGAAAGGAGGACCAGAAGTTCTCTTCTGTGCTACCCTTGGGGCAATGCCTTCATTTTAATCAAGGAGAAACTGAGGCCCGGGGAAGGGGGAGCACTTGATCAGGAGCACTGAGCAGGAGCAGAGCTGAGGTCAGCATGGTGACTTGGGCGTGCGCGAGAGCAAGCCGTTACCTCACAGCTGCGCAGAGACAGAACTCACACGCACTGACATTCACCCACTTAAAGTGTGTGATTTGCTGGCTTCAGTGCAGCCAACAATGCAATCTACTTTGTAAAAACTACAGCAAAAAGAAACTCCGTACCCATTAGTACTCATGCCCAGCCTGCCCTCCTCCCCCCAACCTCCAGCCCAACTCCTACCCCTGACAGACACTAATCCACTTTGTCGCTTTGTGTTATTATACAGTTGCTTACTTTGGACATCTCCTATAAATGGACTCATACAGCATTTGGTTTTTCGTGACTAGGAAGCCGTTTCCTACTGGCAGACTTCAACGGCAGGCCCCCTGCTTGCTCACTAAACTGTGACCCAGAGCTGCACTCTCAGATACTGGAGCCGCTGCCCATGTGTGGCCATCTAAACGAACTAACACCGAATATATTAAAGATCCGTTCCTCATTGCCATCAGCCACATGTCAGGTGCTTCACAGCCACACAGAGCTAGTGGCCATCATATTAGACAACATGGATGGGAATATTACCATCACTGCCGAAAGTTCCTAACTACGGATGGGCTCTCTGCTCCCCCTGGTGTTGGGAGGTTACACCCAACATTGGGAAGTGTTTGGAGTGTCTCCTACACACTCTCCTTCACAGAGGAGAGTGACAGCCAGGAACAGCTGCAGGGAGGGGCATGGCAGGAAGAGATGGAGGGAGGGAGTGTTGGGCCAGTTAGAGCCAACCCCTCCTTCTACCCTCCCCCTTATCTTGGTGTGACCCTCGGTGCCAGGGAGCTCTCCCCTTCCCCCTACCACCCCAGACCTGAAAAGCTCTCTGTTTAGTTAAGCTCATCCAAAAGGCAGATATGCCAAAGCTTTTGGACGCACTTCAAGGCATTCAGCCTCTACCTCAGCCCTTTGATGATTTCTGAAGCGTTTCATGCCAGAAGGTGATCTGAGGGACTCCGTAATGAGACTGAACAGTCCCGTTCAGTTTCCGGCCAGCAGTGGCTACTTCATCTGCCAAGACATGACCACTAAGACCGACGGCACCCCAAGGCCGGAGCCATGGCAGCTCGGCATGCTCAGGCACAGGCAGAGGGGAGCTCAGGAATCGCCACACCCAGCATCGCGCTCCAGCCGCTTCCTGCGGCTGTTCATTACTTCAGCTACAGCGCCTTTCCTCTGACTGTCCGGAGATGCTTCAGTCGCCAGCTCCCGCGAGTGGGGCAGCAGGTTGTTTCAAACTGTGGGTTTGGGTGGATTAAGATGATCACAGAGCCCAGACTAAAGGATGATGGACAGACGAAAGGAAAAAATAGACTTACATTCAGAAAAAAACCCTTTACTAATCAAAGCATCCTTTGTTCTAAAACACTGCACAAAAATCATCAACCATGACGTTTTCAAGTTGTTTTAAAGAAGTATCATTAAGTTGGCTAATATTCTTTTGTTTAAAACTGTGCTGAAAGATCTAACTGCTTTCTTCTACGTTAGTAGCCAATTCATTTTTTTAAAAGGCAACTTCCTTTTTTAAAATGCTTCTCCCAATATGTTTGCCTATCTAAATCAATACTTTTGTTTTGAATTCCCCCTGCCTCAATGAATGGCACTGGGGGAATTTCAAAAATCAATAGGTCACAGTTCTAAGATACAGAAGCAAAGGGTAACCAGGCGGATGGATATTCACCAAGCCGTGGAAAATGTTCACGTGCTAACACGCTGTTCTTTCAGTGAAGGTCACTCTGCGTTTCTTAGTCCCTTGGTTTTCGAAAACATCCTGCACCACGGACCATCCAGAGACATACGGTAAAGCAAGAAGACATGGGCACATGGTTGCTTTAGACTTTTAACCTGAAGCAACACACCAGGAGTGCATCAGTAGCTCTTTGGGGCTCCTCGTTCATCAGCGGCTGGGGTCACTCTGTTCCTGGCAGTGATTTCTGACTTTGTACACTCATGAATGTGTGTGTTTGACAACACTGCATATATAATTCAGGATTTTTTTTCATACACTGCATCTCATGTCATTCTCACAACAACTTTATGAATTGGTGCTATTCTTATTTCTATTTTACAGCTGAGGAACTGGAAGTTCAGAGATGTTAAATAATCCATCAACTTTACCTGACTATCCAGTGGAATTGCGGGCACCAGATGCCTTAGGGTCCTGAACCCCAGTCTTGCATTCAGACCATTTTCATCATGTGACAACTGGTGCCAGTTGGTATGAAAAAAAAAATGTAAGAAGTAGAGGAGCCCAGGTATCTGGGGACCAAGGCTCCCAAAAGCCTGAGAACAGGCTACTTTCACAGGTAGTTCCTACCTTGCCCAAAGGGGGCCTCATAAAGCAAGCAGAGCTGGTGGCCCTCCAATGAATGGACTCTATCTGCTGGTCAGAGAGAACTTCTGTGGAACTGGCATACCCAAGGGTGTTTCAGCACCTGTCCTGCTGGGAGCTCAGCTCCTAGGGCCACATGCCTCACATACTTGTCAGAAACTATAAATGTGTCTGAGTTTATCTTTGCTGAGCTCAGAGTAGTCTCATTTTCAAGCTATTGCAGTGAAAACAATAGACTATTAGCTTGATGCATGAAACCAATACATCAATACATACTTATTAGACCCAACTTATACATTGTGGTGGATTGACTGCAAAACCAGCTCAAGTTGCCACCCCTCTCGGTATCACACCTCCCTCAATAGAGTGTTGCCCACCTTCCTGCATCTGTGACTTGCTTTGACCAACAGAACAAAGTAGAAGAGAACTGAAGCCCCTTTTCAGAGCTTAGGCCCCCAAGGGCCTTGCATATTGTAACCCTCTACCTTAGAACTCATCCACCACCCACTGGAGGATGAAAGACCAGGTGGAAAAAGCTGGGTTATCTCAGTACCAGCTGGCCAGCATCCAGTCAACCACTCGACAACTTCGGACAGATGAGTAAGCCCAACCAAGATCACCCGAGCCTGGCACATCTCAGCAGAGCATCCCGTCAACCTGTAGGCTTGGGAGAAATAACAGATGGCTATTATTTGAAGCCATAATTTTTAGGGCCTGGGGAGATTGGAGTCAACAAGCCAAAACCTGCCTCACCAATCTTACCAAGGCTGGAGGGTCCAGAAGAAGGTCAGCTACCACAAGTTTCACTATTATTTACTGTTTCCTAGGCAGTAACAAGTTTGAAGATGCTCCAGTGAAAAGAATCACTATTTCTGATGAAAGGCTTTGAGACAGAAATGGCTCAGAATTTGGCTAAAGGAGCAAAAGTTTGGCGTTGGGTGATGCTAGCTACAATGCTGGCCCTAACACGTATGCCCTACATGGAAAAGTCACTCTTCTTCACGGGTGCCTGCAGGTATGGACTCAGAACCAGGTGAATTTAATATGAGGCCCTTGGCTCCCTACGGAGATTTATTACCAAAGCGCCAGCCCCCTGGTTTCTTCCCTATAAGGTG
The DNA here is from genome assembly GCA_039655065.1 of Glossophaga mutica. Classification (NCBI taxonomy): domain Eukaryota; kingdom Metazoa; phylum Chordata; class Mammalia; order Chiroptera; family Phyllostomidae; genus Glossophaga; species Glossophaga mutica. The sequence goes on from CM077308.1 coordinate 32,629,686, forward strand.
GTCACTCTCCCTGGTTTTCCCTAATGAGGATATGCTGCCCCCTACAGCATGTATGTGAAATAGAGTTTTAAACAGGACCCTCCAGAGAGAACTGCCTGAAGATATTTATAACTGGCTCTTCTCAGGAGAGGGCAAGGAAGTGAATCCAAGTGTGAAATGGCTGAAACCACCCATGAATAACCTCTCGCTCAGCACTCCTGACTTCTGGGCAGCAGGGATCCTTGCCTGTGGCCTTTCTGATGGCCTCAGCATAAGCTCGGCAAATTCAAGACAACTTATCTGAGGTTAAGGGAGAATTCTGCCCTAAGTATGGAAAGGGAATCAACAAAGTCATGCCAAGCTGTACACAGGCCATTATCTGCATGAAATGCAGCACAATCGAGAGTAAGAGAAGAAAGTACATTTGGGGAATGGATAAAGACCTCCAAAGGAGCCAATCCAAAGACGAGGCTTTGGGAACTTTAATAAACTGTGGCCTTTCCAGCCGCTACGAAAATCACACCAGCTCTACCCTCTGCCTGAGACCATGAAATCCTCTATTTGCAAGGGATTCCAGAGACTATCTATTCTGACCGACACCTCTAGTAATCTGATCTGGCCTCTATTCTGTTTCTCTGGGGTCAGGGAACTCTCTGCTCCCAAGGCAGCCTGTTCAGCTGTGAGAAAGGTGAAATACTCGTGTTGTGTGTGTGTGTGTGTGTGTGTGTGTGTGTGTGTGTGTATTAATGGAGCCAAAGTGTGCTTTTTTTGTAATTTTTTAGTCCTACCCTCTGTGGGTAGAGACAGAAAAAGCTGGCCCAGGATACAGACCGGTGTTTGAAAAGGAAATTGGTCTCTCTCCACAACTGCTTCCTAAACACGCTCTGTCTGTTTTAACCACTGGGTGGGAGACGGGTGCTCTGCGCACAGGAGACCACTGTGAACTTCGTCTCAGTGTCTCATCAGGTGAGGGTCTACCTACTCCAGAGAATTAAGTTCACCCCCCCTTTATCCCCCCTCATAGCAGCTAACCTTCATCTGAAGCAGTTATCACAAAGTGTGGTATTATTTGTGTTTTGTTTAACATCTGCCTCTTCCACCAAACTCTAATTTCTACAAGGGCAGAGATCATTATCTGTTTTCCCCCAACTTTTAAATATTTAGTGACTAGCATGATGCCTGAGACGTAGAAGGCACCCAAAATGTGTGGAATAGATGACAGGCTGAGTTCCAAGTGTGTGAACACATCATCTCCCCCACATCAGGAGGGGGAGACTCAATCACTCCATACCATACAGTCTGGCTGAAATTATCCACCTCTTAAAAAGGAAGTCAAATGTGGCATAACTTTTCTTGCAGCAAACATCTCCCAGTGCCTTCAAAGACCCTTAATCCTTGGAGCCAGAGCTGACTCTGGAATCCACCAGCTGGCCGCCACTGAAGGGAGGGGGAGGAAGGCCTTGTGAAACGGATTTTAGCTCAGGCCTGCTGGCACGTCCTCAGCGCCAGACTGAAAGCTTTCCACCCTGCCACATGAACCTGATTGCCCACAACGCGGGTTTTCTCCAAGCCACGTACATTAGCCCAAATGGAGGAAACAAATGTGGGGAGGCCCTGTCTGAAGTCTTTCATCTTCCCAAACAGGGCCCTGAGAATGCCAGGCTGGAAACCAAGGCTCCAGTTAGTCACAATATGGAACCTAGGCAGTAGGGGGCAGCAGAGACTCACGACGTGCCTGTGTTGTGACCATAATCTTGGAGATGTATATTTGCAAGGTAACCCCACCTCTGACATCCTCATCCAGAATGTGTTTGTCTTCTCATGCTAATGAACACTGTCAAATATCTAACTTGGAAAAGAAAGATTTTTTTTTTAAAAAAAAAGAACATTTAAATCAATGACTAAACTAAGCCTTGACACCTGGATAAAAAATGACTATGAGAGCACCCGGAAACGTAAATACTTCCCCCTACCAATGATCCCTGAAAGGAAATTGAATTCATGTATGTGTAACGCTCTCCCCTCAGCAGGTGGAAGCAAAAGAAATGCTGACATTCACCACCTGCAGCTGAGATGAACATCACTCAGTCATTTTCTATTCTGACTCAAGACTCATCAAGTAGATTTCATCTTCCTGAATGATTTATTTTCTCTCTATTCATCCTTCCTATTACAAAAAAAAAAAAAAAAAGCCAGAGAAAGAATACAAAGCAGAACCATAAGCTTACATATTGGCTTTGAAACCATCTTAGAGAAAAGCAGACATGGTTATTTCCTTCTTAGGCCAAGCCAAGCATGGCTTTAGCTTGAAAGGTTATTAGTTCCCCACATGAGAGGGATTGATGAGTCTCTTCCTCCGACAGCTCTCCTGAGTTACACGGTAGCTCAAGAAAATGGTTTTCAAAGGTGGCCAGAGAGACTATACCAGATACAGTTGCTTCCACCTTCTGGTTTGACTTGAGTTTCACGGCGGAGGTTCAGGACAAAATCCAAGACTGAGTGCAGGAAGGAAGGCCCATCCCTGGGGCTCCTCTCTAGGTAGTTTCCCTAGTGCTCACCCTGGCCCTGAAGTAGACGGTACTCTCACACTCACAAAGGGACACAGAAGACAACGCTCCAACCAGGGAAGAGGTGAGCCGCCCCTCCTCCCTTGGAGCGCCTCCTTGCATTATATCCCCTCTGCTACTGTCTCTGGACCCCACCGGGACACTCCCTTCTCTGTATTTGCAGCCTAAGTATGGCAGCGAAATCCGTTTCCTTGTTTTCTATTAGCTCAACTGGAGGAAGGTGGCATTGAAATTTTTTTAAATGAGACCTGCCTTTACTGCAGGAGGCATTACCTCCTACCCATCCACCTATGAAAGGGCACATTGACAGACAGTGAACCAACTGATGATACAACCATTTCAAAAGATTGGAATTTGGCAGCGTTCCTTCATGACATGCAAATGAAACCCACTATGTCAATAAACTCCAGTTAAATACCTCTTGGGGAACATGCTGCCATGTGGGGCTTCTCTGAGGGGCTTCGCTGTGACACTACTAATCGGGCCTAACCCTTTAGGGAACCCTGGAAGTTATGCACACGAAGCTGTTAGAAGAGATCTCGGTTCCTGTGGGGTACGTGGCTTTCTAGCTGAAGTGACTCCTACACCTGCCCTAGGAGAGTCTTGTCCCCTCACACCTGAGCTGCTCTACCCAGGGCAGGAGGGGCAGCAGTAACACCTGGATGGCTGCGTGGACTGCTGTCTACACTGCTGCAAGGACCATGCCTACGGAAAAGAAACACCTGCTCAGCCCTGCCAGCAGCCTGTGACTCCTGCCTGTGTTCTTCTGAGCAGGACAGTGCCCCGCGTGGCCTAGGGTGGGTCTGCCGGGGTGATCCTGAGCAGATGCCCCGGTGAGCATTGCACTTGCCCAAAGCCGTGCTCCTAGGAAGGGGCAAGGCCAGACCTCAAACTCAGTTTCTGCCTTCAAGGTAAACACTTCTGTTGAATTCCAAGACCCTAAACCTTTTCTCCTGAGAGAACTATTCTGATGGTGCAACTTCGCCAACACACGCTAGGCTTTGGGGGTTTTTTTCCTCCAGTGGCACATGAGGTCCCCAAGTTTGGCCGCTTCTAATTCACCCCACCTGCCTGGTCTCAACAAATGGTCTCATGGTTCATTGAGTTCCATTTCCAGACGATCCCCTAAGAATTCTTCAAATTCAATGACACCCCCTGGTTCAGACTTCTAGGCTGACTTTTTAAGCCCTTAGACAATTATGGCTCTGGTTAAAGGGTCATGGTGACTGCACAGCTGACTCCTGAACAGAGATAACTACCCACCGGGCAATGACAGGCACCTGTGCGTCCCCTGGCCAGGGACAACAGCCCTGCGATGGCAGACTCCTGACGACCACGGGAGACCCCACCCCACCACTGAAATGACCCTGCAGAAGTTTCCCCTCCACAGGTCCTCTGCAGGACAAGAGTGTACTAATAAAGGGACCCCAGCAGATGTACTCAGATTGGCCCCTGGACCAGAAGAGCAGGGTGAGTCACTGCTCCCCAGCCTCTCCTTGTCTTTGTATCAGCAGAAAACTGGAGAGAAAAATCATCACCAATGATATCGCCTCTCTGAAGTCCTCCCCAAGCCTTCCTAGATAAGTTCATCGCACACAACTTTGAGCACACCTCTATTATAGGAATGTGAGCACTGCCCCCCTCCCTGCTGAGGCCGTGAGCCCCTAGAGAGCAGGGTCTATGCACCAGTTCTCTCTGTCATCACAATAAGCCCAATGCTGAAGACATAAAGGGTGAAGAAATGAACAAATGAAAGAACCCAGGAACAGAGGCACTCTGACCGTATTCTTTTCTGCGTGACTGGGACCGCTGAATTCATCCCACCCAGTCTACACTGCAAATTTATGTCAGGATCCTGGTTAATGGCAGGACACAGCAACTTCTTCAGTCACATCTCCTAACCACTAACTCAGATAAAGAACTTGGTTCGCCAACCACCAAGTGACAAGCGTACAGAAATTCTAAATCCGTGGCCCTAACGTTACTCGGACATGACACAGAGCTGAAGGCTGTAAAACTCTGTCTCCAGCCACGCCTGGCTGTTCTCTCCTGCCCAGGACAGGCGGGAGTGAACGAAAAGGAAGGAAGGAACACAGAATAGAAACCAGAGAAGGAGACCTTCCAGGGAGCACAAACAAGGCTCTCACTAGACAAGGCCAAGGGGCAAGTGAAAACTGAAGGGTTCATTCACACTTCTCAGTGGCGGGGAACCCAGATTCACTCTACAGAAGGAGAAGCTGAGACCTGGAGAAGGTGAGTGTCTTGAGTGGGGTCACGTTAGCCAGCAGGGAGCTTGACCTCAGCTCCAAGAGTTTTTGTACTATGCCAAGGTCAACCGGTTGTAACGCACAGCAAAGATCAGCAAAAATGGCCAATGGTTTTGTTTTCTTTCAAATAGCTTCTTAAAATAATTTGCTTCATTTCAAAGCATATTTTCTGCCCAAGGAAATGAAAATAAAAGTGGTGTCAAGTGTGTAGAGAAACTGGCCCTTCGTACATTGTTGATGGAGATTACAAATAGGTATAATCTTTTGGGAGCAAAATCTGGCAATGTTCAAACAACTGTAAAACGTGCATACCCTTTAATGTAGCGATCCCACTGACATGGCTGCATGAGCGCAAAAGAGATATACAAGGGTGTTAATCTTAGCACTATTTATCATATCAAAAAATTAGAAACAACTTAAATCAAAGCGGTTAAAAATATTCAGGTAAATTCGAGCAGTGGAATACTATGCAACTATTATGAAGAAAGAATGACCTATAATAAGGCTATCCCTGGCTTGCTGATTTTATTTATAAGATTTTAGAAGTCATATGCATGTGTGTGAGAGAAAGCAAAGCACTTAGAATAGTAGCTGGCAAAGAGTAAACATTAGGAAAAATTTATCTATCAAAATGTGATAGTATATACATGAAGAAAAAAATACAGAACATTACAAACTAAATGGTAAACAGTGGCTGTTTCTGGGAGATGGGCTTATGAGGTGTTCTTTTCCTTTTAACACGTTTCTGTGTTGTTTGAATATTTTTTCATAATTTTATGATAAAAATGTAATAAAGATAGGCTTTCTATCAAATGAAAGAAACATTATTCAGAAGAGAGTATCTTCCCCATGCACAGAATTCAGTCTAGGAATACTAAACACCGAAGATGCACACGATGGGCCCAATTGCACGGCAACGGATTAGGTTTCTGGCAGCGTTAACCCGCCCAGAGGATGCGAAGGGGTGGAAGGAAAACAATGTCACAAATGTTGAAAAAGACAGATCGTTCTCCCCTGAAAATCTGTGGTTCTGGTCCGAAGCCCCAGAGCCACTCGGAGCCAAGAGACGAAGTAAACAGCCAGTGGGTGCCCTGCGCTCCTCGACACCTCGACAGAGAACCCTCTGACAGGTCCCAGGGGCCATGACCGCTGCCTGTGAGGGCTGCCCGCAAGAGCGAGGGGACGAGACTGCAGGCGGCCCTGACCCTGAGACGGATAATGACAACTAGCAGCTTTTCCTGAACCCGCTGACTCCCCCAAACTGCAAAATCTGAGATCAGAGTCTGCGGGAACATTCACAGAACAAGGTGCTGCACCGGGACGTTTCTGGCTTTTATGTCTACCAACCGCATGCGCCGCGCGGTCACCTTACAGAACAGGTAGGTGAATTCTGGGTGAGTCCCCAGGTTTTTCTAGCTGTGAAGTATTACGACTTTTCCTCTGTTTCCCAACTCCAGGTGATGGTTCCCTATACTCAGAATGAAATTTACAGATGCTAGCAAGATGGAACTTGCATCTTTGGACATGATGTCAAGAAAAAACCTCTAACATTTCCCCACAAAGCATAAAGTGCTCTGTGGGGTTTTAAAAATGGCCTGCTACAATTTCCTTTTATTCCTCTTAGCTCCTTTTAAAAATTGGGACCGAGTGTTGAAATGTTTTTGTCACTTATTAACACAATGATGAATTTCTCACTTCACTCACTGATATGATTCGATCCGTTGCTAGGTGTGGAATTCCCAAGCCAACGGGTTACAAATAAAAATCGGTGTAAATTGGTTCACGTAGGAGCGGAATGCCAGGACGCAATGCAGTAAGGGCTGGACTGACTCACACGAAAGCGCCGACGACAGACAGGTTCTGAGATTGTACCACAAACTCGCTCTCTTTGGAAAGTGGTCCATACTTCAACCACAGCACCAACCACCCCGAACTGCAATCGACCTGCTCACAAATGTGCCTCTCTCCAAGGCTTCCCAGGGTGAAGGACGCTTTCTCAGGCACCGAGTACCTGCTGTGTCTTACATGTGGCGAGGAGGTTGGGTTTTTTCTGTTCCCTTGGCACATGCTATGTATCATGTGTAAGCTGGCTAACTACCTCATCAGCTGCAGTCGAGACCGGACTCAAGGGAGAACATAGGGACCGTAAAGAAAGGAGGAGGAAATACGACAATCACACTGTCTTTTCACCTCAAGATGGCGGGAAAGTATTAGTATAAAAATATCCAGACCTGCCCCAGGCCTGCTTTCTCCCAGCTCCCACGCAGCTGGAACCACCGTCCACTACTGCAATCACTCCGAATCCTTAACAAGACTTTGTGAGCGCCACTGCTCACAACACATTCTCACGTGTATTACCTCACTTGATCCTCATTACAGACATCCCAGGGGACAGGCCAGAGCCAGAGTTCAAAACCAGAGGAGTTGAACGTGGATATGAATTCTAGTGTTCAACTGCCAGGGAGGACAAACTACAAAATCTCAATTAGCCTCATTTCCTCTATCTATAAAATAAAGTTAATATTACTTACTTTATAGAATGTTTGCAACGATCAAGTCAGAAAGTGAACATCAAAGTCCCTTTCTTCTTCCCTTCTTTTGACACCGAAGTCTTCCCCTTGGGTGATACTTCTCTTGGGTTCACAGCACAAGCCGTTAGGAGGCCTCCGGGCTCCCTGGCCGCCTGGCACACACGCGGCAACCCCTGCCCAGGACGGAGGCGGGCTGATGGCTATCCCAGCGCTGACGGACAGCCGCTGGCTGGACTGCCTGAGTGGCCCTGGTCTGTGACAGGCTCAAAGACATGGTCCCAGCCACCGACCCTGCACCCTCCCACACCTGTTCCATCCACAAGGAGCTTTTTCTTGATTGTTTTCAATCTTTTGGTCTCATTCGGGGGTGTCCAGCCTGCGGCCCACAGGCTGCACACAGCTCAGGACGGCTGTGAATGTGGCCCAACACAAAACCATAAATTTACTTAAAACACTATCAGATTGTTTTGTGAGTACATGTCACAATGTATTTAACGTGCAGCCCAAGACAACTCTTTGTCTTCCAGTGTGGCCCAGAGATGCCAAAAGGTTGGACACCCCTGGTAAGGTCTCACATCCATCCTTCGGACCATTTAATAGACGAGACTTTCTCCTCAAATGACCTTGGGACAAGGGTGGGCCGGCCCGATGGGGGGCACGGGCTTCCCCTCACATCTTCCAACTCTCCCCCTCGCTCATCCTGCGCATCTGTAACCAGCCCACAGTGGGCAAGGCCTCCAGCATTGCTTTGCCATGTCCTGGAACAGCACAGTCTTAATCACGGCTCTGGAGCCAAAGCGCCTGGGTCCACTCCCAACTGTACCTCTCTGTCTCTGGGGTGAACTCAGCAAGGACTCAACCTCTCTTTGCCTTCCTTTCGTCCTTTGTAAAGTGGGGATCAACACAGCTGATTTGGGGGAACTCAACGAAACACACAGTAGGGACTCAATAAAATTTAGCTATTTATTTATACAAAAACCAAAAACCTTTCTATATGTCTAAATGGGTGTATACACATGCATAAATATATGGTGGACGTGCTAAAGGATACGCATAGGATAGTTTATATTGGAATACTTCAGGGAGCATATAAAAGAGAACTTTTATTTGATATATACTTGTACCATTTTAAAAGCATATATTATTTCTGTAATTTAAACACACTTTTAAAAAGAACATACTTGGGCCCAGACCAACGTGGCTCAGCTGGTTGGGCATCATCCCACAAAGCAAAAGGTCACCAGTTCAATGCCAGGTCAGGACACATGTCTGGGCTGCAGACTCAGTCCCTCGTTGGGGTGTGTGCAAGAGGCAACCGATTGATGTTTCTCTCTCATACAGATGTTTCTCTCCCTCTTTCTCTCCCTCCCTTCCCTTCTCTCTAAAAATAAATAAATACAATCTTTTAAAAAGTGTTTTAAAAAAGTACTTGGGTATGGTGAAGATGAGGAAGGGAGGGGGAGGAAAGGGAGGGTGTGAGGGAGAGAGAGAAGAGGAAGAATGGCTTGCTTGGGGCAGAAGCCCAGGGCTGGGTGCAGAGCCTTGACTGGCTGAGACACCCTGGTGAGAGCTTTGCACCCTGGTGAGAACTAGCTGCAGCATGAGTTCCCCACACCTTGTCTGGGAAATGTTCTGCCACGTGTATCCGTCAGCCTTCTATAAATTTCCTCCACATCTTCTCTGCTACTCCGAGAAAGGGGATATCCAGCTCCACTAAACCAAGTCACCCTGAGCTGGAGGGTGGGTGGGGGATGTTCTGATTTCATGGCAGTCAAAGGGCTGTCCAGACTCCCAAGGCACTTTAGGGAGTGGGCGGCAGCTCTCCTGGGTCTTGCAAGAAGAGGGCACGTGCAGGACAAGCCCTGCAAAGCGTCCAGGAGACTTGAGCATGTCCCTCCAACAAGTCCAGCCTCCTCTGCCCACCTGGGAGAAATGAAGGGGAGCTCTGCTCTTACTGTGGAATCTTCTAAGCCGCCTTAGAAGATTCCTCTCATCTTCTCCAATGCCTAAGGAGAGACATGCTGAAGCGAGCAAAGACAGGCCTGACCACCTCTGTGCCACAGCGCCCCCAGGGCTGCTCACTTTTTATCTCCATCCTGAAAGCTCAGTGCTGTGTGTAGTAAAAAAGCATACCCTTTTCTGGTAAAAGCTCCATCACCAGAACACCAAGAGCAACGCTGCCTACTCCTTCAATGCAGGCAAGATCTTCATTTAGCCAACCCCCATTTCTGACTCCTTTCAAAGGGTGGCTAACTCCCGTGCCACTTCCCTCACATCATTTCTGATGGGTGAAAAGCTTATTAGCTCACAAAACGCACACCTCGAGAAGCTTGCATTTCTAGAACACCACCTGCTGTACAGAGTATGCTCTACGAAAATGTATTTTTAAGTTGCAAATCTACATAGCTTCTACCTGTAGCCAGGTTTCTTATGGGCCCCACCCACACAAATACAGCTGTTCTTGCTGGCAAGTATGAATCAACATAACAATTATTTCCCCACTTTATTAATGCCTCTGCTAACAAAGTTCCTGCCAGTCAAGTACGTCCTTGGGACCCATTCCCACAACCGTATCAGCAACGCCACCCCCAACTAAACTCACCCAAAGGAACTGGATCTGCTATAAAACAGAAAGAACCCCAAAGGTGACTCACCTTTCTCGTGGCTGCTTGGTGGTGGTGGTGGGGGTGGGGAGGTGACTGGTTTGGACTTGTCATAGTTGTTAAAGCTTTGGCTGCGTCGGTTGTTAGCAGCAGCTGACCCTCCACGAGCTTTGGCGTCGCTGCCTGCAGCGGATACCCTTGCGGTAGGACCTGGAAGTCTACGATGCAAAAGCAACAGAGTAATAGATTCAGTGTCAGAAGCACAGAGGCCTCTTAGGAGAAGGAACTGCAACCATGCGGGAAGGAAAAGAGAAACCATTCAAGACACTGCGTCTGAGCAGGCTGGCCAGCCAAAGAATTGAGTGGAACCACTACAACTAGGCTAGTAACGACCCCCGTAAGAAGTCCAACAGCAAAACACGAGACGTTTTCCTCTGAGCAATGGGAGACATTTTGGAGGAAAAATATATGAGTCTGTTTGCTGACTGAAAACACAAAGTCCACCTTCCCTCTCCTCTTACATGAGTATTTTTACTTTATGATAGGGCCAAACCATGTCATCTCCAATTCTATCAAGCGTGGAACATAAAGGTCCATTAAGACTCTGAACTGTTTACCTTATGTGTTGAAAATGGTGTTTGCTATATTCCAGACATAAGTATCAAGCAAAAGAGAATTTCTAACACTTGGAAAGGAAACTGCTACCCCTAGAGCCCAACACCTGCGCAGTGGAAGCGCGTGGCCTGGGAGGAAATACCGTGCCGACAGCCACTTCCGTCAGCACCTGACAACCTATCCCCACCGGCGTTACTCCAGGGCTGAAGCCCAGCTTCTCCGCACAGCGGATGGATAAAACCATACGTTCTTTCTGTGAAACCCGGGGGAATCTGTCGGCCTAAAGACACGTGTTCTTTCCCTTTAAATAAAACACCTCATTTGGGGTGGGTTGGGAAATAAAGTCAGCAGACATCTTTGTAACGTGTCTAAAGATATTATGGCTCATTCCCCAAAAAGGTAAGATCTCAAGTCAGAATTTTGGTCCAGGGACTACTAAGGCTGTTTCCAACCAACAAATTTGAAAGATGAATAAATGGTGAAATATTTAGTTATATTTTTCTGCTAAACCCACTTAGCTGTATTTAGAAGCCACTGGAACCTCAGCTGACTAGCATCAGAGCTAGTGAAAGTCTGAACTTTCAACTTAAAAAGCTTTCAGACTTCTCTTTCCATGCAAATCTGTAAGCATGAAAGAAGTCTGCAGTCTGGAAGCATTTCGGGTAGAAGCAAGCAATCACTTTAAACTTTTTCTTGTTGGCCAAACAAGAAAGGTGACTGGAGAGTAAACAGAGAACATGAGCTGGTGTGAGAGTACTGCAAATCTGTGCACTTAAGAAGAAGCTGGCCCAGTTCCCTGATGGGGAGCTAGGAGAGAAGAAAGCAGGTGAGCTCTTCCCCTAAAGAGGCATCACCTCCCACTGCACTAAATTAACAGAGGATCTGCCCCCCTGTTAATTTACCCTGTCTTGTCTGGAGAAGATATTCACCCTGAAAGACAGGCACAGAGTGGGGAACAAGACCAGCAGGACTAGTGCCAGCTTTTGGGAAGCAGATGTGGCCAGCACAACTGATGGAGGAGGTCCAGCAATGGGATCTTGGTATCGCCTGGTTCTGCTTCCAATGCAAACAGCATCCTGCAAGTCCTCCATGTCAGAGCTGTCTGAGTGGTCACAGCCAATGATAGAGCTTCTGTAGTTATGGATGTGGGCTCCTTTGGGCTGGACTCAGTATGAGTCTTTATGCCTAGATTGGCCTGGAAAAGGATTACAGACTGGGTCTGAGATGATGTCACAGCAACTGTATTAGGTGGTACAGGGTAACACCAGTCACCACATTCTACTCCAGTGGGGAATTTGCAAAGAGCAAGGATGCGAAAAGCAATGAGGAGGGAAATGGTGCTTTCCTTTCGGAATTGCTGGGGAACCCCCACTGCCCTGACCTTGGGGCTGAACCATAGTTCACGGCAGCACAGGGCCTCTATAGAGGCATTAATTAAAGTGTTGGATGGGATGGGCACAACCGTGAATTAGGCAGGCGGTCTGGTCCTCTGTGAGGCAGAACAGATAGAATATGGGATCTTTCCACACACATAACACCAGGCCAGTCTTGTCATCTCTCTGAGATTCAGATTTTGGATCTGTAACTTTGGAATAATAATAAACCACCCAGGGAAAACAGCTGTAATCTTGGGATGGAACTTCATGTCTGCCCTTAATGTTGTCAGCACTCAATGCACGTCGGTACCCCTCCCCGCCCTCTCAGCTGAGCATACAGATTCAGAAAGGAACTGGCCATCGCCATGAAGGAAACATGTGGTGGCACAAAAAAGAGACAAATAAGGAAGGAGATGAACTAGGTTAAAGTATCAGGAGAGAGATTGTAAAAACTCTGAGATCAACATTTTCAAAGAGGCAAGATAGGCTTTGGCCTACAGGACTTGTCACTTCCCTTAGGACATTCCAGAAGAGGAAACCGCTCACCCAACTCCCTGTGACTGACTGAGATCTTATACTTGGGGTACCTCTGAGCCATCTGTGGGCCCCACTCCCCAGAGTGAAACATTCCTGGTTTTGGACTAACTAAAACGGCTCTGGGTTTCCCGTCGGTGGTCACTGTCAGATTCTCTTCACTGAGTCGGGACCTAGAGGTGCTCCTTTGATGGGAGTGGCATATCCATCCTTCAAATGGCTGTGGACTTGTGCCACAGTTCCTGAGATGTGGAGAAGGAGTTCTTGAAGGCTTTGGGGGCAGAGCACATAGAAAATAAAGGATGATTGACACATACTTAGCCATCAAAAGCCACCAAAGCTCAAGCTGACATGTCACCCTCTCCCCGCATCACCAGTACACCCTAGCCAGGACAGCTCCCTGAGCTTGACCGAATGGAACAACTGATTGAAGACCTAGTAATTTCTTCCAGGTTTCAGAGGAAATCCATGCCAACAATCAGCTTTAAAACTTGGGTTCTGCTGTGAATGGGTTTGGACAGTTGCTGCTCCAAAATAAGCCTCCTCCACCTCTCTGAAATTTTTAGCCAAGTGCACCTCTCACACAAAGGCCAAGAATGAAGGTGTGGTGGGCGGAAAGTAAAGAAAAAGGCTTATCTGGATCGACCCACTAAGGAACCAAAACATTCTTTGGAATGGTAAATCCACATATAAATGGAATTAATTCAGATTGAATTTTAAGTACAAGACTTCCCAGTACAGAATTTCAAAGCCAAAGGTACTGAAATTTCTACCAACTGAAGAAGGATTTTGCTGTGGTCTGAATATTTGTGTTCCCCCAAATTCATGTGGAAATTTTATGACCAACATGATGTCATTAGCGGATGGAGCCTTTGGGGGGCAACAAGGTCATTAGGTTGAGCCCCCACGGATGCCACTAATACCCTCGTCAAAGAGGATCTGGAGAACCAGCGTGCCCTTCCAGTACGTGAGAACACGGCAAGAAGTCAGCAGTCTGCAACCTGGGAGAGGGCTTTCCCCAGAGCCTGCCAGGCTGCTGCCCGCTCTTGGACTTCCAGCCTCCAGTACAGCGAATAGCACATTTCTGTCATTTCTAAGCTGCTCAGTTTGTGGTATTTTGTTAAGGCAGCCCAAATGGACTAAGACAGGGTTCCAATCCAATCTTATCCAATCTTAAGGAGCTGATTGGCTCCAGCTGACATCTAAATAACACGTGTATTGATAAAAGGACATGCAAAGTTCAGGAGCAATTTTAAGAAAGAAAATGATAACCTTGGAGGTTGGTGGATGGTTGGGGAAGGTTCCAAATAAAAGCAACCCGAGAGTAGATGTGGCCTGTGGGATGGGCATGTGAGTAGAAAGCAAGAAAGTAGGGCGTCATGGTGAGAGGCAGAGGGGCCATGCAGACGGAAGCCTGTAGAGCAGTGGAGGAAGGAAAGGTCAGCTGTGTGCTGGGGCTTGGGGGAGGGTGTCAGTATGGTCTCAAACTTCGTCCTGCCCTGCAGCAATGAGGGCTCATTAGGGAGGCTGAGAGCGGGGCTACAGTGGCATCGCTGTCTATCTTCTGCTTCACAGTGACACAGTTCCAGGCCTCTGGCTAACGTTCTGAAGTTCACTGTTATTAACATCCTCGTGCATCAGGAGAACTTCAATCAAGCCCCAGCCTGGAAGCAGCAGCTGTCTGAACATTAGAATCCCTCTTTGCTGAAGAGCTGGGTCTTGCTCACGTGGCACAGCTGCAGGTACCAGAGCAGAGGCTGCCCAGGGTGCCTGCCTCGCCAAAGACATGCAAGGAGAGAAAGGAGCATGGCAAGTTCAACCCTGTCTCACTTACACCCCGCATCGTTTATAGTGCCAGAAGGTTCCAGCGGCTCCTTTGGAAGAGCAGCTCCATTTCTCATGACCATTCCATGTCCGCACACGTTACAAAATGACAGAGGACACAGATGGATCCTTTTCAACATAACACATATTGCTTTTTAAAAAAAAATATTTTTAAGGGATGTGGTGGGACAAAGAGGCGGAAGGAAAAACCTGCTGTTATTGGAGCCATGGTCGATTTCTCCAACATGTGCAGCGCCCAGCAGGCAGGGCGGTGAAGCCACAGTTCCCGGCACGTAACCTGCCAGTACGTCCCGGCTCCATGAGCCGTACGTGCTGGTGGGAAGAAAGCTGTTCTTCTCCCTCAAAACCACTTCAAAGGCCGGGAGCAGAAGATGACCCTCCCGGGATGGATGGCAGCTTGTGTGCACATGCTCAGGGCCGCGGGGGGTGGGGATCTTAATCAAAGATGCTTTTTGCTAGACAAGATGATTAAATGCTAAACCTCTCATCTCTACGGCATCTTCTTTTCAACAGCTGGGCCAAACTTCCAGCCCCACTGATGCCTCTGCATAAGATGGCCATGTAGAGATCAGCTGTGCGGGACCCGCTGGAAGTGGTCTGCTTGCCTCACCTCGCCCAGGCCAAGCCCGAACACCAACATCAACATCCCTGCTTGTTACGGTGCACTTACTATACGCTAAGCATTAAAGGATTAGAAATGACTTTACATAAACCACATCGCACTGTAAGGCAGGACTATCCCATTTTACCAGTAAGGAAACACGGGCTCAGGGAGATTAAATAGTTTGCCCAGCTAACACGGGCAGTGGCGAAAATGAGCTTTCACTCGGTTTAAATGCCAAGATGCACTCAGCCACTGCCTCCTGCACGTAGAATGACCCCAAAGACCTGGGGCTCACCAGGGATGCCCAAGAGACAAGAACAGTGTCAAAGGCAGAAATACATGGGAATCCTTCATTCCTGTGTCAGTTCCCTCCATAAGCCCCTTCCCTGCATCCAGATTCAAGGGTGAGGCTTTCCATCGGCTGAATATCCCTGGTGCCTATCTCAAGGTGTTCAGCTCAAGGTGTTTGCGTGTGAACCAGAGACCTATTTCCAGAGCTCTGGGAGAGGTGTCCTACTTGGCCAGGAGTAGGGCTGCTTTGGATAACCAAACTTACTACTACACTTAGTGGTGATCAATCAGCTCAAAGGCTCATCAGGCTTGTGCCCCAAACTAGGGATAGGAAGTGGGGAGTTAAGGGAAGGCCAGATTATGAAAATAATGAAATGAAGAGCATCCTTTTATTGGCCTCATCAATGAGCAAATGCACCCAAAACTCTAGGTGAGGAATATGACCCTGAAGGAAGCCAAAGGGTCAGCTTGAAAGCCCTGCGCCCAGCGGACCCTTGGGCAGGGGCAGACCTACCCTCATCCTTCAGTTCTTCCTCTCTTCCTGCTGCCTCCTTCCATCATCTGGGACCCGTAACAAAGTCACGCACGAGATGGGCATGTGCTCCCGGTGCGATCTTTGCCCCGCTAGCTCCTGTTTAATCTCCCAGAATTAAGCACATCGTGGGAACAAACACTAAAGCCCATGTTTCCTCCGAGTTCACCCTCTCCTTTCCTTCCCAATGTATGGACATCTGTAGACCACTCAAAAAAAAAATGGGAACCCCGTTTGCCCGTGTGGTCTGTGTCTGTCCTGACTTGGGCTCTGTTCTGTTAGGGAATGCAGTCACCGGCATGGTGTTGCATGTTTGCGTGTCCCTTCCCACCCGCCAAATTCAGGTGTAACCCTTATCCCAAATGTGATGACGTCCAGAGAAGGGGCTTTAGGGATGCAATTAGGTCAGAAGGTGGAGCCCTCGTGACAGTGTTAGTACCTTGTAAGATGAGAGGGGAGACAGCTCACTTCCTCCCTGCTCCCCACCATGTAAGGACACAGCAAAAACATGGCCATCCAGATACTTGGAAGAGGGTCCTCGCCAGAACTCAACCACGCTGGCACCCTGATCTCAGACTTCCCAGCCTCCAAACTGTGATAAACAAATTTTGTTGTTTCAGCTGCCCGGTCTGTGGTGGTTTCCTACAGCAGCCCAAACTGACTAAGATGCAGTGATAAATGTAGACTCCCAGTTGTACATGATCCCAGAACCAAGTCTGGGGAATATGCCGACTTGTTCTACAGAGAAGCTTCTCCTCCCACCTCCCACCAGGCAGATCCTGAGTTGGGTCTCCCAGTGTGTACACTTTCTAGAAAGGTCAACTCTGGTTAGAAAAAAGGTACCTGAAGCTTGAGAGTAGAGGCAGCAAGCAGATGTTCAGTATGTGTTACATGAATACAGACAAAGTACGGGTATCCCATCAGCTTTCAGTGAGTATTTAATGAAAAATCAAGACTAGTCATAACGAACAGGAGAATCTCTTTCTGTTAAAATACTATAAGGGCAACATGAGGCAAAAGGCCAGAAGTAATGGTTGAAACCTAACATTTTGAAAAGCAGCCTCAACAACTACATAAATGCTGGAATTCAGTAAGGAGGAAGAGGAGGGGGAAAGTATATACAGTGGGTAAAGTGGGGGTACTAGGGTTTGATCACATGGGCTCAAATCCTGGGTTTTCCATTTGCTGTGTGACTTTGTATAACTTACCAAACTGCATGAATTTTAGTATTATTACCTGTAAAATGGGGATAATAACATGACCTAGCGCAAGAAGACTGATGTGAATATTAAGATAATGCATTCAAATTGGTGTATAATGAGCATTCAAGAAGTGTTAGGTGTTGCTACCTTTAAAATAACAGTAGATACAATGGTGTAACTGGCATGTCCCACACCCTAGAATGGTTCTTCATAGGATGCAAGGATAGGACGCCAAACTCTTGAGTCAAGAGAACTAGTGAGCAAGCCTACTGTTCATGTCAGGCCAGTGAGGTGATCTCTCCACGGTACACAGAGCATCCAGAACAGAAATGAGATACAGCTGCCTTATTGCTTTGTCTCCTCTGACCAACCGGAGTTATGTCTCTGGTCTTTGGAACTCAAGAGAAAACCCATCCCATGTTAGTAATTTTAACAACAACGACAAAAAGCACAGCACACATAAACGAGATGCAGGTGAGATGGGATAAGGGTCAGGAGAAGCAGGAAGCCAAATTCATCATAAAACCACTACAAAAACCACCTAGACACCCCCCCCCCTAAATCAGAATGGATTTTGATGACCAAGCAATCAAAACCGAAATTAATGAAATGCAGAAACATTATGTACACCTCAACCTCACTTACACGGTCCCTCCCCCATCACCACCCCCCACCACAAACACCCCAACCACTCTCAAAACTCTCCCACATGAGCCAAAGCATGTTTGGTTTTCTCGAACTGCAAACATGAGCTGGGGAAAGGGACAAAAAGGGGATGTAGCAGGAGCAAAGGGAACAATGGGTTGGGTTGAAACCATGCTTTGCAGGACAGGAAGTCTAACCTAGAGATCTTTCTCTGACCCAGAGTGAAGCAGATGATTTTGCTTTGAGGTGAGTCCTTGGATGATGCACTGCATGATGGGAAAAGAAAAAAGTGGAAGAGCTGAGTGAGGGAGAGAAGATACGTTAGACACACAGGTAACAACAGGGTCACATGACAATGGGAAAGCTCCTGAATTTTTCTCTGCCCACTTTCCCCACAACATGGGGCCTTCTTTCTAGGTCTAACTTTCCTGATTTGATGAATTTCCAATGTGAGGAAACTGCTATCAAGATTACCAAAAACTTATAAGGTTTTCTTTCTCCTTCCTTCCTTCCTTCCTTCCTTCCTTCCTTCCTTCCTTCCTTCCTTCCTTCCTTCCTTTTTTAAAAAACCCAGTATCTTTGTTTGCAACCAGTCACTATAAGGCCTTTTTCCCCCACAATAAAATGTTAAAGCAAGAGGTCTCTAACAGGTTAAAAAAAAAAACTTTACACCTCTCTGGAGTACTTAGATGGTTCTATGTCACATAGATGCTTTTCTGATGAATGCCCTGACTGTCCCATAAAGTTAACCCAAAAGGGTATAGATGTTTGCAAGTTTTGTTGGTCTTGGGAACTTTGCTTAGTGGTATAAAAATGATCATTTAAAGTATGCTGAATGTACTAAGTTTGGGACTATGACCATAAATTTGTATATCTGAAGAATCTTGGTTGAGCTTACTAAAAGAAAAAGTTTAACTCATTTACTGCCTTATGAAAGATGGAAATACTTACCTTTCTGGAATCCATATATGCTATATACCATGTTCATAAAAGGATCTGAGGTGAGAAACACAATGTGGCTCTATAAATTAAGGAGAGTTCCATGGCCAAGTTTGAGGAATACGTTCTGTACCCTCTTCTGAAGTGAAGGAATAGACAAAAAAATTTTTAAAAAAATAAAGCAATTTTCTGGCTTTTCCATCAACAGGTGAATACTGATAATATGTAAGGTGGACACAGGTAGAGAGGGAAGCAAGTCATGGGGACTAGGCTCCTCTCCTGGACTCTAGACTGATGAGGAGGGTCGACAGGCAGAACACGGATCAAGTTCTCAGCCATCACATAGATCAATGAGAAGAGCCACGGAAGGGCGGTAACGGTGACTCTCCATCTGGCCATCACTGGAAATGTTGCTCTGATTCCTTCTTGCTATTGTCTCAGATTCCTTGACCAGCTTCAACAACTCTTCACAAACATCATGGAGAAGGTGGCAAGTTTTAGTATTTATCATCCCAAGGGGCACAGTATTTAGGCCCGTTCATAGGTGGCAAAGTTCGAACACAGGCATGTTTGTCTTTGCCAAGACAAACATGGCATTTGGGGCTCACACCAACATCGGATGCTGATGATCAGGGATTCAAACCACTACCTTTGAGATTCTGGTTATCAAAGACAGAATTTAGAGATAGTAATACAAGGGAATGGAGCCAGTGAGGCAATTTTACTATTTTTTTCTTAAATTATAGCCAGAATGCTAGCATGGGCTATCATAGCCCTAGAACTGGAAAATAAGATCAACCTCTGGATGTAAAATGAGAAAGCATCACTGTGTAATGGATAAAACTGTCCTCTGCAGAAGTAACCCAATCTGGACAAGATAAAGGAGTGGAGATGGACAGCAACTCCAAAGGCCAGTTCCTGTCCCCACCACGATGGCAGGAAGCATCCTGGAATATAAAAGCCTGGCTTAAGTGAGCCTGGCTCTTCTTTAAGTAAAGCATTTATTAATAACAGGATGTTTTTTCTTACTGGCAGATGGGTGTCCCGACTTTTAAGAAAACAAACACCTACAATGAAGATAGATGCCTCGGGCTGGCCCAGCCCAGTGACACAAGCCCAGGATTTCTCCACACATGTTCCTTGGAACTCTAGGCAGCGAGATGCTCTATAAAATAAGAGTTCTTGTGCCAGGTTTGCTATGCCCCTCCCTGGCTTCCTTATCTCAATAAATACCAATTCCCTCAATGCTCAAGCCAGAAATTTAGGCTTTATCTGTGAGTCTTCTCCCCCTCACTACAGATACTAAATCTATCTGTAGTCCTGTTGGCTCAGCCTCCAAAATATGCTGAGTTGGTCCATCTCTCTATCTGCTCCACCACCCTGACTCCAGCCACTACCATCCAGAGGACCACAGAAGCTGCTGAACTGGGGTTCTTCTTCCTCTGCCTACTCTCCAGAGAGAAGCACAGGGGACCTTTTAAAAAACTCTAAATCAAATCAACCCCCGCTCCTGCTTAAGACTGTCCATGGCCTCCTGTCCACTTTAGAATGAAATATAAACTTTTTCATTATCCAGTTTGGCCAGTGCTCTGTGACCTGTCCTCAGAACCATAGCACTGCTCACATCCAGAGGCCACCGGTCACATTGTCCTCCATGGAAATAGTGGCAGCCCTCTTGGCTTCCAGGCCACCTTTTAACACCCCACCACCCCCACTCAGTGAGCTTAAACCACACCAGCTGTTCTGCTCCTCCAATTGGCCAAGCTGTTCCTATCATGGGACCTTCACATCAGCTGCTCCCTCTGACTGATCTACTCCACACCTGAGCTCTGCTTGGCTCACTCCTTGTTCATATTTTGACTTCAGTGCCAGGTCCTCAGAGAGACCTTCCTATAAACCCAACCCCTCTGAATCCCATAATCTTATTGCAACACCACTATCTGATATTTCTCTTCCCTATTTGCCTGCTTCCCCTAATAGAATGTAGAGAGCAAACATCATGGCTATCTCTTTCACCCTTGACCTCCTGGGGGCCTAGAACAGTGGCTGGCCCACAGAAGTCATTCAAACACCAACTAAATAAAAGTGTGTGAGCAGACTCAAGGATTTGAGAACTTTAAAAACAGTTATAACAGCATGACCCAGATTTTGTTCCCAATTTTTCCCCTATACAACCCTCCCCCTGGCAAGTTATCATCCGGGGAATAAGCACCCAGCAGAACGGTGCCCTGGTCCCTCCATCACGCAGGTCGGGCAGGGAATCTCTGATGAGAGAATGGCCGCAGAAGTGCAGAGGCTGGCTGCCTGGCTGTCTGCTCCTCATTGCTGGCCCAGGTATCTCCGTGAGCCCACAAATTTCCATAATGTGAATTGGGTACAATTGGATCATTCATTAGGGGGTCTGAGTTACATCACATTCATCACTGCTGGTTTTAACAACATCACAACTGGGAAACAGCACTTCTCAAGTTGGAAAAAAAACTGTCCATAAGGCACCTGTTTTGTTTGAACTGCTCTGAGCTTTGCCCAACTACAGTGGGCTACCAAGGGTGTGGAGGTGGGCAAGAAGCCCTGTGGTTATCAATGCCGGTGGCTCTGGGACTGGAAGCAGAAGGCCATTACTCTCCAGCACACATTAAATAAAACCAAGCGATCAATTTGATCCATGACATTGAAGTCTGGCAGCTAAAGGTTTACAGATTAAAAAAAAAAAAAAAACAAAAAAACAAAAAAATTCTTGGACTTTTCTCAGACTTTCTAATTCCCAATCTCCTTTTTTTTTTTCCTACCATCAAAACAAACGTTTTACAAGGTGATCTTCCGCAGAGTTGTTTAGGAGTCCGACTACTGCCATGGCCGCTACCCTGGCTCTCTGCTCATACAGCATTCTGCGGTGAGCCCTGCCGGCAAGCCTCAGCCCCTCTGGGAACACCAACAAAACCCAGGCCCTGGTGCTGCAGAGCAGAGGGCCACCGCTGACCCCCTCCCAACACTCAGGGCCAACAAACCCAGGCGCATTTAATGGTCACCACTCCCACCCGGGGATGCTGGCCCTCCCAGGGAGAGTGGCTGCTTGTTAAGGACCACCAGCCATCTTTCTTCTTCGTTCTTGACATTTCTCTCTGGGCAAAGCAGAGCTAGCTACTGGAGGACAACCCAGGCCCCCAATGAGTAAAATTACTCGCACGTGTAACACTGAACCCGGCTAGTAGGTGAACATGCAAAACAAGCCTGCAGTCTATTTTAGGGGCTGTTTACTGCACAGCAGCCTGTGTGTGTGTGTGTGTCATAGGGCAGAGTTAAGGCAGGAGCAGCTCACTGGCTTTGGCCGCTGGGGATTCTGACTTTAAAGAGTACACATCACCGCCAGGCCCAGGAGGAGGCCTCCATTTCAAGGTCCTGCTAATTCCTCACTATCAGGAGTTCTCAGCACTGAAGAAATACGAATAAGAAATACATTCGAATAGGCTAGAATTTGGTGGGTGTGAAGGAGGGCCCCTGAGAAAACAGAATTATCAGCTGGCAAGGAGTCCCCACCTGGACTGCATTTCGGCTTGTGCTTTTGACTGCTGATGTGGTGCTGGCTGGTGAGGCTGGCACGGGGCTTGGGGAGTGGCTGGCACCTGTTGCTGAGGAGTGCCAGCCTGGCACTGGAAGGGGTCCCCGGCTGCCTGGGACACGGCAGGCGGCAGAGGCGAGGAGAGGTGCTGCTTCTGGGGCTGCTGCTGCTGCTGCTTGTACCGGGAGAGGCTGAAGAAGAGGCCTAGAATGGCCTTGAGGTTTCCATTCCTGATTTCTGCAAGACAACAGAGACAGGGGTTAGCAGAGGAGTCCTTTCTTGCTCCAGTTCAATGGGCTGCTTCAGCCCTCACGTGAGCTGCATTCTTCTAGGAAAGGTCCGATTTCCTGAACACTTATGTACCTGGCATCACAAGTTCATTAAAATCAGGCCTCAACCACAAAGAAATTAGCTTATTGTCCCTGCTGGGATTAGAGTGGATACAGGAGGCAAGTTGCAACTGGATGTCTGGCAGATGCCCGGAGGAAACGCTCAGTAAGGGCATAAGCAGAAAAGTAGAAGTCCCGAGCAAGACGGAGCTTGTTCTACGGGCAAGGCAAACCATTGGGGACAGAGGAGCCCTTGGCACGACAAAAACTCACTGTTCTTCACGGGGCTCCGCCAAGCCCACATTCTATGCTTCACGCCACCTGGAGTGTGCCAAGCGGCTGCTGTCCCACTCCCAGGTCCTTGCACGGCTGTACCTGGTCACCCTGCCCTCACACACAGGGCTCTGTGTCTCCCCTGTCCGTTGAACACATAATTTCAGTTTGGGATGGGTGTGGGGATAGCCTAGAGGACCTGCTTCTATAAAGAACTCAGGCATAAATTCTCCTATGTTAAAAGAAATTAGAGCAGTGTGGAGATGAGAATATTTTTATACAGATGGAGTTTTTCAGATGTTAAAATGTAAAGAGCTGCAGAGAAGGAACAAAATATTTATTCACAGGTAGAGGCTACAGATGCACAAGGGTGTCCCGTCCCCCCCCCACCCCCCAGCAACCCATTTTCACATGCAGGCCTTTTAACACCAGAGGTGATGACTAGGGTCTAAGCTGACCCTGAGGGTGAGTGATAGGACCACCCACCATGAAGGATGCAGAAAGAGAAACTTTGGAGGTTCTCTAGGCTGAGGGAGGGGGGTTGGAGGAAAGGAAGCCTCACCTGTGTGGGTAACACAGACCCCCCAGGTTAGCCTCAGGCTGGGGAAGAGGCTGCTGATAAAGGAAACAAGAGTTTCCTCCAAGGACCAGCAAAGAGCAGAGGTGTGAATGGGGTCCTGCCAGCGCCCTAGGTGGGGCTGCTGATTAACCGGGCTGAGTGCTGGAGAAACTGACAACACGAACTCCTAGAATCCAGCCTTCACTCTCTACTTTGGGAGCCGGCAGGTGCTGGCTGTCAGGGACAAAACTGACAGGAGTGTAGCTTTCGGAAAACCTGAGCCACGAGTTCCAGCCTGTGCTCTACCACTTACTGGCTGGGCAACCCTGGGCAAGTCCCTGAATCTCTCTGGGTCTCTGTGGTGATGTTGACACAGCTTGCCCCGCCCTACGAGGCTGTTCTGCAAGTCAAAAGGGAGCGTATACTGAATGCACGCTGTAAACAGTGAGGTCCTTCACCGATCTTGGTTACAGTGTGACGAGTATAGCCCCAGAGTCCTATAGGAGATTCCCATACAGCCCCAGCTTCATGCCTTAAAAATGAGGATTTTTACTATGGTGAAAAATCCCTATAATTTATCAAGCAAACCATAACACCTTTGAGAGTGTGTGTGGGGGGGGAGAGGTGGGGGTAGAGGGGAGTGCTCTTAATTACACCAGGATGACAAGTGGAAGCCACGACTGACAAGGACAAATCAGGCTTATAAACCACTGTGTGCAACGCAGGGGGCAGAGAAGGGTCCAAGGAGGTGGCCAAGCCTCCCAGTTTCTTTGGATAGTTCAGCTTTAAGCCTTCAACTCTGCTTCTGCCTCATCTTCAGGAAACCAAAGGAGAAGCACGCGTCTGCTTCTAAATGTTCCCACGAGTGCGCCAGGGCCAGGGAATGGGAGGCTGGGATGGGACAGTGCGGTTGGCTCATTTTACCCCTGGAAAAACAGAGGGGGAAGTGACACACCCGTGACCACCCAGCTGGACAGCGGTGGGAGTTAGGGACAGATTCCAGATGAGATAACAAGAGCTGGCATGGGACTTGGGGCATTAGACAATTTCTCCTCGTAGATGAAATCTAGGTAAGGATTTTAGTGTCTTTTAGACTCAGTATGTACCAGGTGTAGCTCTTTCCGTCAATGATCTCACTCAATCTCTGCAACCTGGGAAGTGAGTATTAGTATTCCTCTCTTACTGAGGCAGAAGCAGAGGCTCAGACAAATTTTATGGCCTCCCAAGGTAATAAATGCTGGAGCTGGGATTTGAATCTAGGTTTTTCTGGCTCAAAGCCTGGTCTCCTAACCCTGTAGAACTTGGCTTGCTTGTATACTCATCCTGTACAGTGAATTTAAACGCACACCAGATAATGTGTTATTAAGCTAGCTGGTGGTCATCTAAGTATTCTTTATTCTCCTTCTGTAAGTGTTCTTTTGTTATGGAATGTGTCAAACATTCTGTAACACACTTTTTCAACCACTGCAAGCAAAACAGAAGGAACTTGCAAATCAGCGTACCTAGGGGCTCAGAGGCTGCTCACTGCCAAAGGCTGGCAGGTCCATGTCAGCATCCGAGTTTATCTACCAGCCCGGCCCCGGCCGACAAGGAGCCAGCTTTGTCGGCTTCTCTACCTGTTGTGGTCAGTAACTCATTTATTATTCATAACGGTTTGTTGCATGATTCCCTAAAACATCTTATTTATTTGTCAAAGAGCACAATGATCCCATGAACACACGTTTTCTCAGGAGGCAACATTTTTACTGTAAAAAGACATCGATTTTTGGAGCCAGAAAGACCTGGGTTTATCTCTCTATAGTCCTTTGTTTATAGACTTTGAGTACTCACGAGATTCAGCTCTGAGCCTCAGTTTTTGTCTTTAACATGGGCAGATGCATGCTACACCTCTCCCACCGGGTTGTCACGAGAGCTAAGTGCAGACTCAAGGAGAAAACGTGTGCAAAGCACCTAGGACCCCGCCCGGCTCAGTACTTCCCTCTCTGGTTCAGAAAATACAGTCCCTCTCCCTGCAGCCTCCTCAGCGCTCGCCATGGGCTCCTCACCTGAAGGAAGTCTGGGCTGGCCCGCTGTCCCTGCAGGGCCGCTCTGGGCCAGGCGCAGGTGTCGAGAAGAAATCAGTCATGAATTAATCTTATGTTAGAGAAAACTCAGTGGTGACCTTCTTTCTATTTTTTTTAAACAGCTTTTTTTTTCCAGGTATAATTCACATCCGTAAAATTAAATGTAGAATAATGTTTAGTAAGTTTATTAACATTCTAGTTGTAAAATATATCCCTTACCCTGAAGAGTCCTCATGCTCACATGCATTCGACTCCCACACCAGTCCCAGACCACCTCTAATCTACGTTCTGTTTCGACAGTTTTGCCTTTTCTGGACATTTCATTTAATGAAGGGAATTGTGCAGTAGGTGGTCTGTTACAGCTGCTGTCTCTCACTGCGCATGACGTATTTCAGGTCAGAGTATTTACCGTGGATACGTCTCTTTGTGTTGCTGAGCACTATTACCCCAGTGTATGGATATACCACATCCGGTTTGCCCATTCACCAGTCGGTCAGTGGACATTTGGACTGTTGGACTGTTTCATTTTCTTCTCAGAGCACTGAACTCGAGTGGCAAAGGCTCTGTTTGGGGTGGAAAGCCACGCAGTTTATGCTACGGGGGGTCTGCAGCAGACAGTCTGCCAAACAGCTAGCACTGTGTCCCTCCCATAATTCAAAATGTCATCTGTCTGGATTTCACGAGGCCTGGTAAACCAGCCCTATGGGCCGCCTCAAAACAAAATGTCATTCTGCTAGCCCACAAATGCTTCATTCCGAAGGCTTCAGAAAGAGTATCATTTTGTATCTGATCAACTATTCTCACCCTCTTGATGCCTAAGAAGGAAAACAACGTAGACCTAGAGAGAGGTGACTCGCCCAAGAAGACACGGGCTAGCTGGGGTCTAAATCAGCGTAGGAACTCTGCTCTCCTTTCTCTTCGGTGGCCACCCCCATGTAAACTGTAGAATGAACTTCGTAACCATATTCCAATTTCCATTAGAATTCAGTAGCCTTGACTCTGATTTTCTCTGGGTTCTGACTGATCTCTTTGTTCCCATTGGCTGGTACTAATCTGCACAGATGCTGGAGGGAATGCTGGGCACAAAGGGTAGAATAAATAGGAGAGTTATTTTCTTTCAACATCATTTAAGAGAAACCACAGGCCTGGTTTACAAAGGAATAATCTAACACAAAGAAACCTGCTTTGTAGGGAAGCAGAGATTCAGAGCCAAAGGGAGGTTGCCTCAGACCACAGAGTTGCAGGATCCCTATTCAATCGCCTTAAGCCACAGTGGGTGGTATAAAGCTCTGCCCAACTGACAGGAGTTTTGATTGAATGGCATTATTCCTCCAGCTAGGCCTTCTACTCCACCTGCATTCACCATGTAACTTTCCACCTGACTCTTGCAGCCCTTCTGTGTATAGCTTGCCAAACTGATGATGACTCTACCCACAGGGGAAGTGGGGCTTGAGGGGGTAGGAGCAGAGCGCTTACAGGGCCCCTTCTGGTTGAGGGGCAGAAACAGCCCCACATGCACCGCCAAACTCACCTGTTGCTTTTATGCAAAAGGTTCAGAAAGACCTCCTGCTTTCTGGCTCAGGATGAAAGGAGAAGCAAGCTCAGCATCTAGGTCTCTGGGCATCAGAGCAGAAAACCCAGGTCTGAGCTCAAGTCAGCAACTGATTTCACTTCAAAAGCATACACCCCCTTCCCGAAGGCATCAGGAAGGACCCTCCTGCCCCTCTTTCTCCAATCTGAAAGACTAATGAAGAGCTGGTCCTTTACTCTCATCACATTACCCATGCCCCGCCTCCTGCCTAGATTTCTCTTCGCCTTCCTTTTCTGTCTGATGAATGCTGAAGCATCCTGTAAAACCCAGGGGAAGCATCGGGGTCTCTCTGAAGGCCCCTGACTGCCCCAGGCAGAGCTGGTCACTGCCTTTCTCTGGGCACCACTGCACCCTGGCCACACCATTAGCATGAACTCTCTGATGAACTGGAATGAAGGCTAGTTTTGTACGACTTGCCTTGCCTCTCTGCGCACCCCAGTGCCTAGCGCTATGCCTGGCATATAGGACGTGCCCAGCAAACATCTGGTGAGCTAAACAGGATAAGCCATACCTCGGGACCTCCGCTTCTGCAGTACAGGAAGATGGGCTCAGGGCCAGGTGGCGCAAACCCCAGGTGCTCTCAAACTCCCAGGGACAAAGGCCATACTTCCTCCCAGGGACAGGTTTACAGATGGTCATGACAGGTGGCGTGTGGGCTGGGGAGGGGTTAAAGGGATGTCGAAAATCACCCAGGGCAGGGTGAGGCCCAAGCTCACAGGACTCTGGCAAGTCTCCAAGAGCAAATGGAAGGGTCTAGTCTTTGGGAACACCGAGGGGGCAGGGAGGCCTGGTCCGGGGATATGTCTTCAACCAGCCGCATCTCCACAGGCTCACTTGGGCCTGTAGTCTCTGCTGCAGGCATCTGCTGTCTGTGCCCAGAACAAAGGCTTTCTACCAGGCAGGTCGGGGCATGGCCCGAGCTGCTGAAATGCTTCAAGGACAGGTGCATACACCTTCCTTAGTCCCAAACCAGCTTTAGTCACTGAGAAAGGGTGGAGATATACCCGCAGGGCTTTCCAACTGCTGATATATATATTTTTTTTCCACCAAGAGCAGCCTCGAGGCACTCAATCATCTTCAGAAGGAAAATAAAAAACATTAAAACTACATTATTTCTTTAAACACTATAATGCTTTCCTAGTAGTTAAGCAGGTGGTTCGAAGTGTGGGCAGCAGCGAGTAGCAGAAAACACCAGGCCTTTCAATCAGCAGACGTGAGAAGCTTACCCAACTGCTGACCTTGTGGGCCTCCCTTTTCCCACATGCAACTTAACCTCTTTGGGCCTCCGTTTCCTCATCTGTGTGGCTGGGATGATGTGAACACTAACCCCGTAAGGTTGCTGGGGGATTACACAAGATATAAAATGTTACGGCATTTATTAATAGCTCAGTGATTGACACATAGTGACCTCTTAATGAATGGCTTCTATTTCCACAACTTCACCGTATGTCAAGTGAGATTTCTGTAACTCTGAAATTGTGAATAAGGTCCATTTGAGGATAAAGGCTCTAAGTACCCTTGCTTTTTTTTTTTTTTAAGATTCTATTCATTCATTTATTCATTCATTCATTTTTTAGACAGAGGGGAAAGCAGGGAGAAAGAGAGAGAGAGAAACCTCAATGTGTGGTTGCCTCTCACACGCTCCCTACTGGGGACCTGGCCAGCAACCCAGGCATGTGCCCTGACTGGGAATTGAACTGGTGACCCTTTGGTTTGCAGGCTGGCACTAAGTCCACTGAGCCAAACCAGGCAGTAGTACCCTTGCTTTTTAAGTTCAGGGAGTTGACAAAGGTTGGAGCCAGTCACCATCCCTTAAGACTGTACAAGTTCAGAATCAGTCTTACCACCAAACATCATCCCTCACTTCCCAAGAAATCAGTATAAGTAGATCCAGATGGGAGAATGGCTTTGAGGGTACGGGAGGGTGGCAATGTTTGATGATCACAGAGTCAGGGTATTTCCCTCCTCCCCAAGGAGGTGGGGCCCCGGCTCTCCTTGCAGTCAAAGGCAAGGAGGCTCTAGAAGAATCATTCCAGGTGGGGGTGCTGGCCTTCCAGTCCCCAGCTAGACACCCACTTATCAGAGACTTGGCGGATCTGCCTCTTGGACACCTGAGTGAGGGGAAGGAGCTGAGGAGAGATCACATGGTGGGGGACTTCCAGGTGACAGCAGGCCTGCTCTGCCGACTGCAGTGGAAGATGGAGCCCACACCTGCCTGCTGGTCTGATGGTGGATAATGGAAGGACCATGGGACCGAGGTCTGCAGCCTTACCAGGAGCACCTCAGCGTGGGGATAAAGGGTGGCCTGAATCAGGGGATGGGACCAGCTGGAAATGAGTTGTAAGGGCTGGTCAGATCTCACAAAAGTCTACCTAGGCCCGGGAAACAGGATGGGGGTGAGTCCCTGGCCAGCAGGACAGACACCCCCCCACCCCCCGGGGACAGCAGCAATTACCCGAGGGGAAGACAGCTACTTCCCCACCAGCTGAACTGCGCTCCTCTGTGCTGGCCCAGTCCTGGAGGCTCAGGCACAGGAACGAGGCAAGGGGAAGGAAGTGAAGTTACCATGGCTGCGTCCCCCTTCCACCTTCCGAAGCCACTGCACTGGGAGGCATGGGGGAAAGGAGTTTTGAGTGGAGTCTGAGCTTGAGGTTTAAAAATGCACAAGACTGAGTCATAAGAATTGGCATAAAACTGTTCTAATGATGAGCATGACTAAAGAGTTGCAGATTCAGCCAAGATATCGCTGAGTGAGTCTCGACTCAGCAGGAAAGATGGGGGATCAAAATAGCACAGCTGGGGCAGTTACTGAAATGCCACAAGTGCCCACTTCGTAGCTATACCCCAGTAACTGATACCGCAGCACACCGATTGCACCTGTGCCTCTCCACGCCCAGACTCATGGGCTGCAACATGTACAAGGGGCGAGGGCTGAGCGTCTCCACATAGCATGCATGCCTCCCCAGGCTCCACAGCACCTTCCGACACTGTGGTCCAGTAAACAAAACTTCTCAATCTTCCTGCTATCTTCCACCTGTACATGGCATGCCTACACTTTATCCACCTGCTGTCCTAAAAAGGCACCATGAACAAAAGCTCTGAAATCAGAGACCTGGGTTCACGTCTTGACTCTGCCATTTGCTGGCTACAAGCCTTAGGGATCTTGCTTATAACCTCTTTAAGCCAAAGTGTCCTCACCTGTAAACTTGGCCTACCATAAACTCCAACTTCAGTGGTTAGGGCTGTATGGAGATGAACAAGGCAGAAGGCAGGGCAATGGGTAGAGAGATGGCAGAGTGGCCAGAGGCCCACAACCCAAAGAGTCCTTGCTGCTCAGCAAGACTCTGTAGAAGTCCCTGCTGATGCTCTGCCCAGGGGCACAGGCCAGTGGTCCAATTGCTCCCAGAAACCAGGAGGAGCATGTGCCTGCCACCTACAGGCCAGCATGAGAATTCTCCACCAGGAGGAAATTCGCTCCTCAGAAGGGCAACCTGTGTCTTCCTACCTGTCCATGAAACACCACCACTCATCATCACCCTGTGCCCCAGCACTGTGAACCCCACATGTCCTTCCACCTGGACCTCAACCCCCTGGAGAAGGGCTCATACCCCAAGGCTGAGGGAACCCGCCAAGGACCCTCCTCTCAGAGCTGGGACAGGGCTCCCCACTCAACAGCTGCTTCAGAGAACCCTGGGAGCAGCAGCGTGACCTTGCCTGACATGGGACAGGCCCTGCCCCCTGGAGTGCCCACAAGGGGAATTCCACTTGGAGACACAACACACCCACGAGGCACCGGATGCGGCCATCCCCTGCCCCCAACCCTGGAAGAGACTGCCGTTCAGAAACACAGCCAGGAAAAGCAAGCTTTCCCTGCAGAGCAGAGCAGAGGCAAGAAGCAGGCCCCAAAGGAATCCGTCACGTTCTCGAACTTACCTGCTCCATGGGGCTGCTTCCTTCCTCACCGCTCCCTTCCTCCCCACCCTGACCACCAGGGTGGATGCTAGCAGGCATCTTTTCAGAACCCAACCTTGCTAGGGAAAAGTGGTGTCATCCGAAACCCAAACTGCTTTACCTGTTCTGGGAAAAGTGGAGGCAGGTGCAGCCTGATGAGTTTGGGAGGATGCCGGGGCCTGTGGCAGCTTTGGAGCTGGCAGCTGCTTGTATTTACAAATAGGAGAGAGGGGGGAAATTTCCAGAGCGAGATGCTGCCCAAGGAGGCTGGGAATTCACACCAGCCATCTCCAGACCAAGACCTAACTGAATAGCACACCACCAGCGAACGGTCATATGCTAATGAGCCACCATATTGGAGTTAATTAAAAACTAATCAGAGTGTCAAAATGTAGCATCTCATTAATACAGCAAGTGCTTTTTAATTTTTTTTTAAGTTAGGAAAAGTACTGTTTTTTCTGATAAAAGTAAAAGATAAGGATTGGGCACTTCTCCCTGGGAACCGTGCAGTTTAAATATGTTCTGTGGTTAAGTGTTCTCTCTCCCACAGATAAGGCCCGGCTTGATAATTAACCGAACTGCTTGCTACTCAGGTGAATAAAATCGGCATTGTTTGATTAAGCCCCTCTCAAAGAGAAGCAAGCTCTGTCTTCACTGCTCCGACAGACACGGCCAACACGGTCGAATGTGCATTCCCGGAGTGATTCTTTAGGTTGTCAAAAAGTTGGCACCCTCAAGTCCAGACGAGCATTGAGATGCCTCAAAACCAGAGGGAAGACAAAAGCAGAAGAGGCCACCAGCATCTCGCGTCTTAACTGCATTCATGTTGTCAGTTAGTAACAGGAGGGCATTTCTAACGACGAAAAGGCAGCTTCATGATGAGCGCTGACTCACCTTCTGCAGACAGCCCCTGAATGTTTATTCCCTTAGCTGCCAGAAAGTTCAAGCAGGCATCTATGTTTTCAATCTAGGAGGAAAGAAAACACAACAACATACACTCAATAAATGTTCAGCCTTCTCCAGAGCCACCTCTTATTAGACACAGAGGGCCATGTCAGAGACAGGGTTCCCTGTGCATTCGCTGAAGTTCTTGACATGGAAAAACAGAAGGACAGGAGTGGATGCAGGTCAGGACTCTCCTTTGTCTGTACTTGCACAGGAAGGGGTTACCTAATATCCCAACCACACAGAGCCAAATGTCGGGGCCTCGGAGGGCTCGCAGCTGCCAAAAATAACCGGGGTGGAACCGGAGCTCCCGTGCTGATCAACGTCGCCGGTGCAACCCTGCAAACTTGAGCAGCTGCCAGAAACACGGAGGTGGGGACGAGGTTAGGAGACCCACCCGTCTACCAGCAGCTGGGAGAAATTTCTAGCCGCCAAGGCAGCAGGCAGTCAAATGTACAAACATGAACGGGAGTTTCAGCAGGAATCTGGGTAGTGTTTACTCACAAAATTCTCAGGATGGCAGGCATCGCAGAGGACCGGGGAGGGCTGCGACCTTGCTGAACCCCTCTGTCCTTCGTGTTTTCTGTGGCCAGAAGGGGCCCACGGGGCAGAGACCGGGAGGCCTCCCACCTTTGCTAGGGCTGATGCCATGGTCAAGGGTGAGCCGACATCCAGCCCACACAAAAAAAACAACTAGGTCATTCCCAAAGGTCGGATTCAACTTCAGTTGTCAGGGCTAATTATGTTTTGGTTTACGGGAAAATGTTCGGGCTTGATTAACGTCAATGGTGACCACAAGAGAAAGAAATTGCCTTTGACTTGACACAGGGATCTTTGAGTTCCCACAACTGCCATTTCACAGTGGAGATCCCCCTCCTCCCCAGCCACCGACACCCACCTGACCTCCCAGGCACCTGTCCTCCCAGCATTCTTATGAACCCAAACCAGTATTTAATTCATGGAATTCATTTTCCATTAATAAATGACTGTACTTCACAGTGTACATATGACCTTTTTCCTTCCCTGTCCCCGTGCAATATCCCGATGGCTCCTCCGCAGCCAGAGAGGGAGGTGTCTGCGTGGTACCAGCTGTAATTCAAGCAGAGTCTGCTCCAGTCTTCCAGAGGTCTTCCTGAAGATCACGCCCTACCCCCCCCCCCCCCAATCCCAGCACTTTCCTTCTCAATCTCCACATCTTCCAAATGCTTTAAATTAAGCTTTGGCACACTTAAATAAAACTGCACCCGTTTTAGAAGAATCCATCAACCCTGAGTTTGTGGTTGCCCCATCCTCGTATTTTCTAGCTCAGGTTTGTTCCCATCTCTTTCCCAGCCTCCAGCGCGCTTCAAGGAGACATTTTTTCATCTCAAGGAAAAGGGGAAGAATGCAGTTTCCTGCAAACTAAATAAATGCTGATGCTACGGGTTACCCCTGCCACCACCACAGAACATCACTTCTATAAAGAGGGAGGAAAAGTGAGATCGCTTTTAACTTTCCTTCCTTCTGCCCATCCCAGAATGGCTGCCGGTGACAACCAGGTGCTACCACCTTGGAGGGAGGGGGTGGGGGAGGAGGGAAGAGCATGGCTGGAAGTCCCTGTGAAAGGTGCTTTGGAGCAATTTGCTTCTATTTGTAAGGATGATAAAAATTATACCTCTCAATGCTATTTTACCCCAAGACAAAACCCAGAGTTTGAGAAAATAATTACCAGTCCTCATTTATGCTATTGAACGCAGTGGTAATATACCAAAATAACTCAAAAGGACTTGTCACCCCCACAAAGAGGTGCTAATATTTAAATCAGGTAAAATTATAAAATTCTTCTTCTACCCCTTGTCTCTCCCTATAATCCTACTTCTTTAATATATTATCGTGCCCATAGCTGATAATATATTAAAACAAGGCTTTGGCAATTATGCTCCCATAGAAAATGAGGAAAACGAAAAGCTGGCCACTCCTGAATCTGTTAATGCAAAAAATAAAATAGTCCAGCTGATGCTACCCTGGCATGCGCGATGCAGATGGACTGACCTGGGCTAGGTGTTTTCGACAGCAGTGCGGCCGCGTGGCACTAAATTAAAAGATGCCCACTGACATGTTCAGGGAAAACCCAGCTCTACTTCCATGTTATAATCTATAGAAATAGCCTTCCAGGAACATAAAGAACATTTACTTGTCCCATTCATGGAGCATTCGATACATATCATTTAAAGTGTAAAGTAATCTCTCCTTGCAAGGCTACCCTTGGCATACTTCAATTCAGCCATCCGCTGGGCTTCCTTTTAATGTTAAAATCTATTAAAGCAATGGATAATTATAAACAGATTACCTAGAATACTTTTCTCTTCCTGTTGATTTTTAAAGCCCTGTTATTCTTTCAACGAATTTCATAATTTAGATCAGTAGTTCCCCACTGGGTGGGGGAGAGCAGGAGAGAAGGGGCAAGGATTTTGTCCCTCAGGGGACTGGTGACAATGTCTGGCAGCACTTTGGGTTGTCACAACAGGGGTGGGGATAGGTGGGGACCTCCTCCTGGCATCTAGTGGGTAGAGGCCAAGGATGCTGCTAAACACACTACATTGCACAGGACGGCCTCACAACGAAGGATTATCCAACCCAAAATATCAACAGTGCCAAGACTGATGCACCTGAGCGATATGATCCTTTTAATCATTCATCCAATCAACATAATTGCTCGCATGTCCACTCCGTGCCAGGCACGGTGCTCGATCCTCTTGATGGTGATGGTCCAGAGTCCTCCTCCCTGTCCAGGAGCCCACATTTATACGATGCTTCTCTCTGGGGCTCACAGACACATTCGACGCACACCCCTGCCCCCATCCATCTCAGGGAGAAGCAGAGCATGTAAACAAGGGAACTTTAGTTCATATGCGTGAGGAACTTCCCTCATGAGGTGAAGAGGAGAGGTGCTTTCTCCTGAAGAGGTGAAACAGGAGCAGCACGCAGATGGCCAGGCTGCACTCCCTGAAAATGTTCAAACTAGAAACAAGAACTTGGGCCATCGTTTAAAAGACAATTCATACGCCCATCAAGAGCCTTGAATTTTCCTTCCCCTCTACTATGCTCACAGGAGGAGCTCAGAAAACATTCCTGAGTCTCAAATCCACTCTTTAATAACGCTCTGTGGAGGTTAAAAATCACTCCTGACAAGGCGGCCGAGACCCACGCGCTTTTCATCTGCACCCCAGGAAGACAGCGGGCCGGGAAGCGGGCTGGGTCAGATGTGAATTCCAACCTCCGGCTTCACTTGGAATGAGATCAGAAGGCGAGAAGGTTTCTTTGATCCAGGCTCTCTTGTGATTAACATTCACCTTAAGGTTTTCTTCCAAATACTATCCAGGTAAACCACCCATCTTCATGTCCCATTGAGACTGCAAGCTGCCACCAAACCCTGGGAGGGGAACAACCGGATGGCAGGAGCCCAGACCTCATTACAGCACAAGGGTGACCTTGGGCCTCTCTCTAACGAGGCTCATGTGTGATCCAGACACGTAGTGCGAGATGAAGACCCAGTCAAAGCACCGAGGCACAGCAAAGGAAAGGACTCCGAACCAGCAAAGTATGTAAATACGGCCAAGGCTGTTCATTAACACATAGCAGCCAATATAAACTGCTTTCCAAAATTAGCTGAAGAAATCTGTGCTAACTTGGACATTCCAGTGGTGCTGAAGGGGGCAGGGTGAGAAGGCTGTTGTAGTTGTTGGCATAGCTCTGGGATGGAGTTCCTGAAGTTTACAGCATTAGCTGGGGTGGAGGCTGGGAGCCCAGAGGTGGGACCACATTGTGGTTCAGAGACCCTGGAGCAGGCAGATGCTGGATGAATGAGGGAGAGTTAGGGTTTAGACCAAGACCAAGGTGCACTTTCCAGGGCTTCCCTTTGTTTGGTGCCACATGCGGCCTCCACCCCATGCAGCCTGTGAACACCCCAAAGCAAAAGCCTGCCATGAGCCATTCGCCCAGTCTCAGCCAGAGTCTCCGTCCCAAAGTTGAAAAGTTTCCCAACGGTCTCCGAATGTCAGACTTGGCAGAGCAACTCCCATGGACTACGTACGCTGTCGCCTTCATCTCCCACATCCAGACGTAGGTCTCCACCCAGGACAGTCAGAGAGCAAGGACAATCAAAACAAATGCCAAGCTACTGCAAAGAGAAGAGGGCATAGGAGGCAAACGGAAAACTTCACATTTCAATCATGATGACGGCTGGACTGGGTCTCATGATAACGTAAAATATGCAAACCTCGGAAGCACTGCTGTGTAGCTCCTCGGTAGCTTGGAGACTGATCAAATACCATCTGTTGTGGCAGTTGTCATGGCAGCATTTTTCTCTGAATACCAGTGTAGCTGAGTGCGAAGCGCGTGAAAATGGTGGGTGCAAATGAAGACCACCTCCATCAGCAACACCACAGCCCAGGGGAAGATGGGGCTCAGGACGCTGAGCAAAAGGGGTGCCAGTTTTTGAGTTAAGAGCTTCTCACTGGGGCTTGCCTTGGAGATCTCCAACCTGGGAGGATGAAACTGACAGGGGAGGCAAACAGCTGCTGAACTGAAGTTAGATTTTTTTTTTTTTTTTTTTTTAATCATGAAATGCCTCAAGCCTCGGAAATGGGAGATCTGGACCCAGACAAGGATGAGTGAGAACCTACGAGTTCTGGGGACTGGGAAAGCACAGTGCAGAGTCTTCATAAGCCTCATAGGTCAACTCAAACAACTTTCTTTCAGATGTGTGTGTGTGATCCCCACACCTGATACTGCTACTTTCCAACAATAATAATGATCATTCATTCATTCATCCACTTCTTCACCTATGTTTACTGAGCACCTACTGGGTGTCAGACAGTGTGCTGGTACTGAGTATACAGGGGTGAATAAAACAGACATAATCGCCACTTTGTAGAGCCTATAGTCGGACATAAGGAACTGACGTGAAATAAACATTGCACAAATAACATCTGTCATATATTACAAGTCTTGATCTGGCCTAGAGGACAGGGATCAGGTGAGTATTGTCTTAAGGCAGAGAGAGCAAGTGCATCCACAGAGATAGGGCTTTTTGTCTGTTCTATTCACTGATGTAGCCCCAAACCCGTAAAACAGCATTGAACACATCGTAGGTACTCAAGAATATTTGTTGACAGAAGGGGAATTTGAGCCTAGACTTAAGAGTTCACTGGGAATCCAGAGTGGGAAGATAAGAACGTACCCATCATAGGAAACCTAATGCTTAAGAGCTTCCAGGCAGAATGCAATGTCCCACATTTGGGAACCAAAAGAAAGTCTAAATGGCTGGGGGCCCATAGGCATGGAAAAGCAATAGAGATGACACCAAGAAAGAGCACAGGGCTGGCCATAGGGGGCTGCACTCAGGAGCTGACACGGTGAAGGAGAGAAGGCAGGGGTCCTTCCAGTTCTTAGGGAAGGCTTGTCATTGCCCCATTACCATGGTAACAGCAGGGAGACCAAGCCCTTCCAGTTGGAAAGCTCAAGGATGCCAGGGATGACTGAAGCAGTGGAGGTGGGGCTCCAGAGACATCCGGGCTGGGAGCGGAGACAGGGAGGAACAGAAAGGGAATGTCAGCATCTGTGGTCACGTGTGCTAGGGAGATCTGTTTCGTATCTAACCCTTCTGACACTCCTTCCTTTGGCTCTTTCCAAAAATAAATATAGAAAAGAAGAAAAATGGAAATCTAATCATGAAACCAAACCAAAAAGCAAAATGCACTTCAGAGAAATGTCCTCCTAAATGCCTGTCTCCCCAGGGTTATCTGTCTCTTCCCTCTGCATTTCTAGGGGCCACGACCTGATGCACGACTTGCCCAGCTTTTTTTTTGGGGGGGGGGGCGTCCACCTATGTCAGCGTCATCAAAGGATCACATGGGCCCCAGTGTGATCCTGGAGCTGTACAACCCCCTGGGACAGAGCGGGCAGGGTCTGGACACCGTAGTTGTAATCTTAGAAAGGGGCCCCCAGATAAAACAAAGCACAGTGGCGTTTCAAATTCTCTAGGCGAGGGACTGTGTGGTAGCATCTTCCCGTGTAAGTAAGCCCCACAGGCTGTCACTTGCCTGGCGGATGCTTAAAGCCATGTGGCCAGCAGTACAAGAGGTTCCAGACCTCTGACCTAGCTTGGGCCAGGGGAGCGTCAAAGCTCCCAACAAGTCAGCTCTAGCTCTCTTGGTGGCTTTGAAGCTGAAAGCTTAAATAAGAGCGTGGGACTTGGGCTGGAGGGAGCTTGAGTCTCTCTGTCTCATCTGTTTCTCCTGCTGCTTTAATGCCTTGCCCAGCTCCTCCGATTTGGCAATGCCGTCCACCTTATCTTCTCTAGTATTTATAACTTCAGCTTTCCAACACTGTGGTCAAAAATTCCTTTAAAAAAAAAAAACTCTGTAGGAGTCTCTCTGCTGTTACAGCAAATGGGCAAGTCCATATGGGTACCAAAAAAAAAAAAAAAAAAAAAAAAAAAGCTCTCTAGAGGAGAAAAAAATTAAAAATGAGAATCTCAAATTCCTCCAGTGACTATCTTTCCAACTGCCTAGGATATTTCATTTTCCTATTATTTTCTGACTTCTCAATTTTTCCCTTGAAGCAAAGAGAGAAACCTGGGACGAGGGCTATAACTAAAGGTGCAGAAGTCAGTCCTTATTTTGGAGGCTCCCATAATGCACCCTCGGGGTTGCACTCTGCAGAAGATCTCCTTTTAGACGGGGCAGTCATTCAGAGGAGAAAATGCCACTGAGGATCCGCACTGTCAGAGAGGCCCAGTGAGCGCCTTCGTGTGCGTTCACTCGTTGTACCATTCCAAGCATCTTTTCTCCTGTTAACACCTTTGGAGTAATGACCCCTAACTTCTAGCATCCCCCAAAGGGCCTGTTCCAAGCTGAGGCCTCCAAACTAGCAGCTGGACACAAATGCTAAAGGGGAATCAATACGTTAAGGAATGATACTTAGAAGATATAACACAGGCTTTTGGGGGGCAGCAAAATCTGGGTTCAAATCCTGATTCTGCCATTTACTAAATTAGGATCTTCTGCAAGTAGACTAAACTGTAAAACGGGCCTTATAACACCTCACACATAGGGTAGAAGTTGTCACCAAGTGAGATGATCTACGTGTGATGCTAAGAAAGGGTCCAATAGCGGGCAGTTTTTGTTACCATATTGTCATTTTTGACATGAACGTCACAGGAGAATAGTTCCGGGGCCATAACGTGCCCAAAGCTGTGCGTGGGGTGGGACCTGGGCAAACAGAGAATCAGACCAGCTGCTCTGGGCTGCCTTCCCTTTCCTCCTGCCAGCTTTCCTCTCAAGCCCAGCTACCAGGACGCTGGGACATGTCCATCACCTGATGTCATGCCTGACCTTCACCAACCCTCTCTCTCAATTAAAAAAATACATTTTATTTATATTTAGAAAGAGGGGAAAGGAAGAAGAAAGAGAGGGAGAGAAACATCAACATGAGAAAGAAACATCAATCTGCTGCCTCTCATACATAGCCTGACCAGGGACTGAACCTGCAACCCAGACATGTGCCCTGACTGGGAATTGAACCTGTGACCTTTTGCTTTGCAAGACAACGTCCAACCGAACTACACCGGTCCCCTCTCTTGAAAAGACACTGATGAACTAATTCACCCCAAGGCAGAAGGAACTGCTTGCTACAGGCTTCCTGCATATTACCTCTCTCCAGGGATACTTATATTGCATCACAATTATGATCTG
This sequence comes from Glossophaga mutica, assembly GCA_039655065.1. Classification (NCBI taxonomy): domain Eukaryota; kingdom Metazoa; phylum Chordata; class Mammalia; order Chiroptera; family Phyllostomidae; genus Glossophaga; species Glossophaga mutica. The sequence continues at coordinate 32,669,222 of CM077308.1, forward strand.
TGGAAAAAATAGGGACTTTGGACTCTACACCGGATTCCTGTTCCCTTAAAGATTGTCTATACGACCCTAGGAAAATTATTAACTGCATCTAGCCTCAAATTTGGGTTGGCATATGTTAAGGGTCTAGAGAGTTACATAGAGCTTTAAAAAGACCCTTTCCTCACACAGTTCCGTAACAGCAGAATACCAGACATCACTGACCTCTCCAGAAAGCGAACAATCCTTACGGAGCTGGGACATGCTGCGACTTGCTACGTTACACGACACCAGAACTAAGAATGGGTTCCTTGTAGCTGAAGTTCATTTTAACCCTGTCAGAATCGGCTCTTGCTGTCCAAAAAGCTTTCTGGTCAGAGTCTCCATTATCAAGTTACACAAGACCTTAGACAAGTAGTTTTGTTAAAAAGACACTTTTGGTTTTTTGCAAAAATACTTTGGCTTTACCTTCAAAAAAGCTTCCCAACTCACTCCAACTTTAACAAGAAAACCTGACCTGCGGACCGCAAACACACAGCTGCGTCCTGAACCAGAGGGAGAGGCACCTACTGCAGCATTTTACCCAGGAACTAGCTAGAACTTGGTAGCCTCATTCATTCCCTGCAAAACAATGACAGAGCGTTTAGTCTCTTGTGGGCCCCACTCTCAGGGACGGGGAAACAGTGGTGACAGGACAATGTGGTCCTCCCCTCCTGGAGCACACGGCTTCCTGGGCAGGGCTCACCGTAAGCAGGCGTCGCCCCACCAAACAGAGCTCACGTAAGGGCCACCTGACACCTATCGACTCACCTGCTGAAAAGCCTGACACCGACTCACTATGCTCTTTTCAGGAGGTCCGGGTTCTTTCGGCGTCTTTGCCACATGGACACGCTGCAAATTCACAAGCCACCACAAAGTCTTCCAGAGGCAGCAGCATATAAATGCCAAACAAAACAGAACAGCAGATCCTTGATATTCCCCAGAGAGCAGCGAATCCTCAATTTTGGAAATACCACGAGAACATGTCATTTCACCCACAAAACAAATACACATAAAGGAACAGGGTAATGGGGTCATCTGCAGATGAAGGCCAAGAGTGAGACGTGCTCACCCGCGTGGTGGCTAGTTCCCACACACAAGCCTGCTGCAATTCAGTTTTGTGGCTCAGCCAGACTGCTAAGGTCTGTAGTGTGTGGTTCTTCTGGGTTGCTCTCGAGGGGTCCATCCATGGGTTTCAACCCTGCAATTCCACGGACAGCAGGGTACAGAGGTGCCAGACACGTCCCCGAAGCACTGCTGACCAGGAAAGCAAGGCCAAGCAGGTAAGTCTGAATGTTCAACACTCAGTCCCAAATCCTGCAGGACACTGCCCCCCAAGGTGGTGACGGCTGGAACGAAGGTGCCTGCCCTCCTCTCCTCTGCCTGGGTACGTCCCCCTGTAGTGTTCGTGTCTGCAGGAGATCCAACTCAAAAATCACCCTTCTCTTTTCTCCTCAATTCCTCCTGCTCCTAGCAAGGAGGAGGTGATTATTCTATGCCCGGCTCATTCTAGGACATTTCGCACACATTGCCTCTATCAGTTTCAAAAGTTGCTGGTAGGTATGGCTACCAGCACTGAATTCTAGACCACTGGTGATCACTAGTATATAATTTGGGAGATTTTGCAAGTAGTACACAAAGTACTTTATACCAAGAAACGAGATTTGGCAAATAGTTCCAAATTCTAAAATCTGTGACCAAGGCAAAGAGCTACATGCTAACCAAATCAGAAATTATACAATATTAAATTAATTAAGACTATTATTAATATTAAATAATTCTCAATTTTGCTTCCTGCCATAGCCAGCATGTCCGCGGCATGGTCCCAGTCCACCGGAAGAGAACATACTAGACAAGGAAGGTCTCTATCACAGCATATCCACGAGCTTTCCAAGGCTACCAGATACCTAATGCACCTGTGAAGACACAGTGACAATTTTTCACTTGTCATGCAATGCTAAGCCCTGCTACTATTTCTGTCTTTGGCAAATATTCAGCTGAACTAGATAAAATCATGATTTTTATGAGTAAAAAAGTGGCTAGATATTGGTTATTTCGTGGGTTCTACCTGGAGACCAACGTATTGGGAAGACACCCTCCTCCTAAAGGCTAAAATTAAACTACAGGGTGATTATAAAAACAGAGCACTTTACAGCCATTTATAAAATGTCATCAGTAAATTCTGAAAAATCTCTGCGAGTGTCTCTCAAAGCAGCCTCACAAGACTGATGATGATATAAAGAAAAGATCACATCAAAAGAGACACCCCATCCACGGGCTAACCCCTAAATGCCCTTTGCTTTAGCTTTAGTTAGGGTTTCTTCTGCACAATCCCTTTAGAGGAGCAGATGGGGCACAGGGAAAGCTTTAATTCTAGGTCAATTCATCTGAAAACCTCCACGAATGGTAACAGGCTATCTCCTTCACTAGTGAAGAAAACCCAGGTTGCAAGCCTCTCTCCTCCTGCCTTCCTGTTCCTTCAGGGGAAAGTGCAAGGAAGATGAGGTTTGGATCTGGTTCTGCTGCCCACCCAAATCTACATCACTGCTTCCACGCTCACACCAATGTGGGAATCCCTCTGACCCACCAAATACATTCCACGGGAAAAGCCAACTCATGTCTAAGTGTTACCGTTTGCATTGGGACTGGGAAATTTTAATGGGGGAGAGGGAAATTAAGGATTTCACAGGAGCAGAGGTGAAGTCTGGGAAACTGTGGATTTCTCAGGGTTTCCTGGCTGTCTTTGGGCGAGATATTTAACTCCCCTGAAGCTCAGCTTTCCTTTCAGCAGAATGGGTATACTGATTCCCTTCTTGAAAGCCTTATAGAGGCCTCACAAGAAACTAGTGTTTGCATGCTTTAAAAACACGAAGCCCTGGGCTAAATGCTCTTTCCCATACATCATTACTTCAGTTCCTTTCCACCACTAGAGAAGGTAGACAGCATCTACCTTCCTTATCACCATATTGCCCCAGATGGGGCAATGGAGGCAGCACAAGGTGCCTTCCTAAAATTGCAGTTGTTAAACGGCAGAATTGGAATTTGAACACTTAACAGAAAATGTCTTAAAGCCATAAATGCAGGGAATTAACAAACAAAGAACAAGACCTTCACTAACGCTGAAGAAGAGAAACACAAGCACTGTTTGGTCACTTCTCCCGCCTTGGTCCTTCCCCCACCCTGGTCCTTCAGCAGTGTGGCACCTGGCCAGTCCAACCAAACCAAGCCAACCTTTACAGCAAAAGGGCAAGGGACACTTCACTGAGGAACAAGTGACTTCTCGCACACCCTTCTGAGCATGTTTTGTGTACCATATTTGGGAACACACATTCATTTATAGTGTTTTACATCTTCAGGTGTAGGAGGAAATATTTAAAGCAATATAAACACTGAAAGGTACTGTTTCAAAGTCAAAATGTTCCCAAAACAGTATCTTTCAAACCACCATGTCAGTGCTTAGAATTTCTGTGGAAGTTCAGGATACTTGCAGCAATACAATAGTTTGGAGCAGAAAAACCTCCAATGTGTGCAAGGGGGTAGGCAGGTAACAAATGACTAAAATGGGCTGGGTGTAATACAATAGGGAATGGTAGGGAGCATGGCAAACACACCCTATCCAGGGGTGTCCAACCTTTTGGCATCTCTGGGCTACAATGAAAGAAAAGGAGCTGTCTTGGGCCACACATTAAATACATTGTGACACGGGCCCTGGCTGGGGTAGCTCAGTGGACTGACCACAGACCTGAGAACCAAAGGGTCGCTGGTTCAATTCTCAGTCAGGGCACAGGCCTGGGTTGCAGGCTGGGTCCCCAGTGAACGGCGCGTGAGAGGCAACCACACGTTGATGTTTCTCTCCCTCTCTTTCTCCTTCCCTTCCCTTCTCTCTAAAAATAAATAAATAAAATCTTTAAAAAAATACATTGTGACACAGAATCATAAAAAAAAATTTTTCATAATGTTTTACTTACAATTTGGTATTGGGCCACATTCCATCCAGGGCTGCATACGGGCCATGGGCCGCGGCTCGGACACCCCTGCTGCACCTACCTAAAGCGCCAGCTGCGACTCAGTTTTTACCATCTTTTGCCTGGGGAATGATACCCCAGTGTTGCCAGATTATCAGGCCTTTCTTTCAAAAGCTGCATGATCAATTTTTAGGAGGTACATAGATTTCTCACCTACCTATTGGCATCTGTTCAGTATTTGTTTTTGCTGCAGAAGACTTTCTGGGACCTGAACTAAACTCATGGCCACCATTGTCCACCTTTTGCTTCAGTGAGCACACTGGCTCACCCCTTCACCTACCAACCAGTTACTAACACGCAGACACCACGGGCTAACTGTGCCTCACCAAAGTGCAAGCAGGAATCCATCATTAATTCTGTTGCATGAAAAAATAAAAAACAAACACACAGACAGAAGACACCCCTTTGATGTGAGGCTGAAACATAAGAACCCCATGAAGACATATGCAGGGAGGTGGGTCCCAGCATGAGGCCCAGATGGCTTATATATTAAACCACAATCTACATGGATATAAATCACCATCCAGTTTCAAGATTTGTAGCTAGTCTTCCCCCGCCCATCCTCATATTTGCTAAGTTCTTGAACTTCGTGGAGCGCCACGATGCCACTCACAGCACCTCAGTCCCCAGGCAGGTGTGACGGGAACTTCTTCAGCAAACATTCACCCAGCATCTACCAGGTGCCAGGCAGTGTGGACAGACTGGACACATGCAACCCACCCTCAGAGAAGTTAATGTCTAGTGGGATACAGGCACTTACGTACAACGTGCTAAAGGACTATCACTTCAGTTTTTCGATGGAGGAAACCAAGGGCCCCAGAGGTCAAGTGAGCGCGAAGGGGTCGAGAAGGCACATGCAAACTCCGAGGCCATGGCACGTGCACAGTTCACAGCCTATCAACTCAGAACTCACTGAGGTTCTCAGATGAGAGGATGTCTAAAGCATCCCAACCTTTCCAAAAACGCAAATGGATGGGCTCCTTCAAAATATTTAGTAAAATTTAAGTAAACCCTTTAGCGACATGGTTAAATTCAACAACTTCAAGCATCTTTGCAAACTAATACAAGTTTAAATGCATGTTTGCACAGGCATTTCCCCAACAGGCTTTTTTCACTTGGCTCTAAGACAGCACTGGCAAAATGTGGTCCCCAGACCAGCAGCATCAGCATTACCCCAGAGCTTATTAAAAATGCAAATTCCCCGGCTCCTCCCCAATCTCCCTGAGTGAGGTGGGACCCAGTATCTGCTTTGACAAGCTCTCCGGGAGATCCTGAGGCACACTGAAGCCAGAAGAGCACAGCTGGAGGCGGCTTTGCCAAACCAAACACTACTTCACTTCCTAATGCAAATCATGTTATTCTAGTGCCTTTTCGTACATCTTTCTGACTACGTTACAATATAAAGTTGTGAGAGAAGACACAGGATTTGAGAGGATGTCTTGGCTTAGGATGACTCAAGTTTCATTAAAGCATTTAAAAAGTACATAGTGTGTTTGACGTTAAAATTTGACATGTAGCATCACCCTTGCTCTCTAGGAAGTTCTTGGATGGCTGGAACATTACTGTTTAGCTCATGCATTAAGAACCATTAGCTGAGCACTTCCCATGTACCTAGCAGCAGGTTCTGGGGAGATGGAAATTTTTATTGAACTAAAGAGATGAAGAAAAACACTGTATGTATTACAAAACTTTGATATTATTCATTAGTATAAAAAATATGGTAAATCTCTCACAAAATTCACTCAATGTCATATTAATTACAAGACAAACACACGTTATTAGGAAATACAGTACCTACTTGTGAGTTTACATTCGCACCGAAGTGCTCAGGGACACCTGGTGTTCACTTCTAATCACCAGCCGGAACGGCACTGGCCACTCCCACGGCAGCTCAGTGGCCCACAATACAGGCAACGCTGGGCACTAAGTGCGGGCCTCTGTCCCCTCGCTCTTCCCTACGATGAGCCGCTCTGAGCGTATGGATGTATTCTAAAAAACTCCATTCTGAAGTGTTCTAACAACGCAGCTCAGAAACCTAAGGGGCTCACAGGAGCAAGATGAGCCTCTGCTATAAACCCAAATAGTTGACTGTCTAATATAGAAGAGTTACTTTGCTTGAATCCCAGAGCATTTATTTCCTACTGCTGCTGTAACAAAATCCCTCTCTCCCCCCCGCCCCCCTCCCCTCTTCCATAATCACATCTTCCTTCTCACCTTCCAGCCTCCATCTCACAAGTGTCTCTGTGATCACATTGGGCCCACCCATCTGGGTGGGAAGGATAATCTTCCCATCTCAAAACCCTTAGTCACACCTGCAAAATCTCTGCTATCATGTAAAGTAACAGCCCCAGGCTCCAGTAGAAATTAGGAGGGGAACATCTGGGGGCGGGGGAGGGAGTGCGGCACCCCGTCCAGCCTGCCCCACCAAGTGCCTCCTTTCTGAGTATGAAAGAGCCTTGTAAGGCACAAGTCCATAGTATATATGTGACTTGTAAGCGGGGAAGGGCACTCATCGCCAGCAAGGATGATGCCAGGTGCTCCTTACACCCTCTCTCACTCATCCCTCCAACCACCCTAGGAAGCAGCTTCCACACCCCCTTCCTATAGCCCAGGGGAAGGACTCAGACTCAGTCGCACGCCCAGCGCACACAGCCAGTATGTGAGACCCAGATCTGCCCAATTCCAGAGTCCATGCTTATTCACTCGTCCTTCCAAATCTCCTTTCCATGACGTAATGAATCATCCCAAAGCTCAGCCCATACCTATGGGAGGGGCTAGGATAACAAATGTAATTGTTACCCCTCCACATCACAGTCAGCGTTTGATCCTTCTTCAGTTGATTTCCTTGTAAGTATTGTAGAATGGCGTAAGAGTTCAGAGAATGGACTCGAGAGCCAGGCTTCCAGGGTTCAAACCCTAGCTTGTCACTTATTAGCTGTGCAACCTCAGGCAAGTTACTCAACCTCTCTCTCCCTCAGTATCCTCATCTGTGAAATGGGAATAATAATGGTTTTACGGAGATAAAATCAGTTAATGTAGATGAAATGTCTAAAACAGCACCCAACTATAAGTGTATAGAATAAATGTTTTCTATTATTATTATTATTATTATTACTATTATTATTATTATTACTACATAAAAACACGGACAGCACCAGGGACGAAGGCAGTGACCCTGGGCTCTGCAGCACAAGGGTAAAGGACGAGATGCCCTCTGACAAGACTCTCAGTCAGTCCCTGGCAGGGCACGGCAAAGACGCCAGGGCCTCAGCTCTCCCACCCATTCACGGAATGGACAAAACACATTTCTCGTCCCACAGGGTTGATATGAGAATAAAATGAGTTAGAACACATAAAGCACTGAGAACAAACAAAGCCTGACCATTTTTGTTATCAGTATTAATTTCTGGTAGTTATAAAGATGCCTAAAAAATTAACTGCAATGTCCTATTTGGATCCTCTGAATAAATTAAGGAAGGAAGGAATTAAGAAAATGGAAGATATTTTCAGAACTGGGCCTGATACCCATTGCTTAACTCCCACACAGGACTACCAAGTTCACACCCAGTGCTCAAAGCACTGCTCAGCTACGGATAATGACAAGGGAATGATGGGATGTTACAGTCTTCTGGTCACACGGGCAAGGCCAGGCCAGCTCCCTCATTGGTCTTTCTGTCCACCCAACCGACATTTATTAAATACCTACTACAGGTCAGTCATGTAAGTCATAGATGTTCATGGTATCTCCTCCGAGGGTATATATAAGTCCACTGACAACCACCAGAGAGTGTTATGAGAAATGCAGGCACAGGACACCCAGGGACACAAAAGACAACAGACACCTAATTATCTCAACTGCTCAAAGTAACAACTGGCCTGAATATTAAAGGTTACGATACCCAGGTAGGATGATCGTAAAGTCTTCTTGGGAGACAACAGCATGCAACGAATTACAAAGGCATGAGCGTACACGACCGCCTCAGGGCACCCCAAGTTCTAGTATGTCTGGGGTACAGAAGAATCTAAGTGGCCAAGTGGCAAGAGATGATGGTAACTAGATCGTGAAGGCCCTTCCGTCTTGTGTGCTCGAGTGTAAGGAGAGAGAAATGGGGTGCCACTGACAGTGTTAAGCAGAGGTGTGACCAAAGAGATGTAGAGACACACGTGGAAGATGTCACTATCTTTGAAAAGAATTCTGGCCAAAACACCAGCAGTGATGGTGGATGTCCCACGTTGAGTGGGAGGTAGTGAATGCTTCCTGCCGACTTCGGGCCTGGATACTTTTTACTTTTCTTTCAATTCAAAGTGGCCTGTGGACTTTTCTTTTACACCTTCTTGTTTCCATAACATATGTGCACCCTTAGGATTGTGTATAAATAGGCCTAGGGGCCCAGGGCAGAGGCACCTCAGCTGCCCAAGGCTCTCAGACACTCCCCAGGCATGTGGCCAGCTTTCTGCAGCTGTTGGGAGGGCTCAAGGTCACTGGGCCTAGAAACCCGATCCTACTGCAGATGGCCTTCCCTCGGCCCAGGAAGTTCTGGGGAGAACAGTCAGAAGTACCTGGCGCCAGGGCTCCTCAAAGCCATCTGAAGAGCCTGCCTTCTGCTAAGGGCCACCTGCCCCTTGTTCTTAAGTTTCCCTCAGCAGGTCAACTCAGGCCCTGTCCACAAATAATCAGTTTGCCCCCCTCCTTGCTACCTTCCAGCTAAACCCAGCTGATTCAGCTGTATCCACAAGGGAAAAAGGAGGAGAACAGGGACCGGGTGAGGTGAAGACTATTCTTGCTTCGCCCGCTGTCTGTCGCGCAAATGAACACCACACCCTCTTAAGCTAGAGAGACTTGGGTTCAAGCTCCAACTCTGCCTCCTAGGTGAGCCTCCGTCCCCATGCGCAAAATACAGGTAATAATGGCGTCTACTTCATGGGATTGTTTTGAGGAAAACTGTAATAATTAGGTAAAGCATTTAACATGTTCTGTGCTCCGTGAGCGCTCCGCAAATGTAAGTTCTCTCACGGAAACCTCACAATCGCCCTCTGAGGCGGTGTCATTTCCCACAGTCCTCTGGGTGGGGGACCAGGAGGTGCGGAGAGGCCAAGTGGACTGCCCAGGGCCACACTGTCTAATAAGGCCCCGCCCCTAAAGGTGAAGCTGGCCGTTCCTGAAATGTCATTTTCTTTACAACTACACAGGTACCTCGAAAAATCATTATCCTATCAAGAGTCAACACTCGCCAAATGCTTCCTGTGTGCCCAGAGCAGGCAACCCCTTCACGCAGGTTATCTCATGGGCGCTGTACCACAACACTGTGAGGCGGGGACTACCACCATTCCTGTCCCAAAAGCTGGTCCCCAGAGAGCCTGCGGGACGTGCCCAGGTCACGAGCTGTCGGACCTCAGAGCCCACGCTCTGAGCCGTGGTGCCTTGCAGCGCCCAGTGGTCAGAGGGGAAAGAGGAGGCCTAGTCTCTCTCTCCACAAAGGAGACTACGGACCAGAGCAAGGAGGGCTGGACCGAGGACCAAAGCTGGGTCTGAGGGCTGGTGCGCCATGCTCCTTCTAGGCTTCATCACACTGTGTCTTCCCAGGTGCTGGCCTTCTGAAAGGGGCTCAGGGGCACCTGCGACAGTGGGGAGGGAGTGGGGCAGGGCAAAGGGAGAGGCTAAGGTGGCCCTGCCCTGGGCCACTCACTCCTGCTTAGATTCAGCATTTATCACTCTCCCATATGGGATTCCATATGTGCTTTTATTTGGGGGAAGAGAAGTTTGAAAACCACAGCCCTATCCCCTGTGTCTAAGTGCAAACTCTACTGCCTGGAGAAGTTGGGTGGGTGAGCCCCTGAGAGGACACGGTGAGCGGCAGAGCTGTCCCTCGGCAGCCAGAGCACTGAGCTCGGGGTCTGTGGAGCCCCAGGGACACACGGGCTGGGCTCTGAAGTATGTGATCCGCTTAGGCCGTGTGCAAAATCCTGGGGTAGGCACCATCTGGGAGGAGAGGGCTGGTAAGTTTTCTCAGATCTTCGAAAGGTTCCACATCCCCAAACACATGAATGACTACTAAAACTAACCAGCATCACCATAGAAACTGCCACAGACTACATGTCGACCACACGCTAGGAGAATGGGGGTACCTCAAAGGACTGTTGGGAGGATGAACTAAGGGCATTTGTGAGGCCCTTAGTGAGAATGGCACCTGCCACAAAGCAAACACTCTGTAGGCTTTGGTTATATTTTCTTGTTGTAATTATTATTATTGTCCATTATTAGCACTTTCATTGACTCATGCACACAAAAACTTTATGAGGTATGTATTATTATAGATCCCACTTTATGGGACAGGAAATAGAGGCTTCAAAAGGTTAAAGAATTAGCTCAAGGCCACAGACTAGCAGAGAAGGAACTCAAATTTGGACTGTCTGGTTCTCACGCCCAGGCTGGGCCCCCATCGGGATGCTCTAAGGGAAGAGGGCAGGAGGACTCCCTCAGAGTCCGGAGGAAGCAGGTGGGCAGGGCTGGGAGGCCCCAGATGACCCCAGGCCCGAGATCAGCCAGCCAAACAGGCCTGGGGCTTTCCACTGGAAGGGTCAGCAGGCCCTGCAAACTTTGCACCTCTCCTCATCAACAACAGAAAGCCAAGCCACTTAAAATAATAATGATTTAAAAAGAAAACCACCCCTGCAGTGGCCATCCCTAGACTCCAAAAGTGAGCTGATGTGTTGGGGCTCAATGAGTTTAAGGAGCAAGGCAGGGGCCACCCCCATGCCTGCTGGCTGAGCTCCAAGCAAAGTTTCTCCTTCCAAACTAACACATAACTCTGCTGAACACACCACTTGAAAGCCAAAAAGATGCCCCTGGGTTGCCATGGCAACACTAAACAGACAAAACATTTAACCAGCTCTGACGCACGCACAAACTTATTTAAGGGCCGAAGGGACTGATTTGGTGAGGGAGAGGGAGAGAGGGCAGGAGAGGGGAGGGCTGTGTCTACAGCTTTATCTCCAAGGACTCAGCCCCCACAAAGCATGCAGGTCAGACTGAAACAGGGCAGACTGAGACTGAGCTTGCTGGGGAAAGGGAAGTCACTGCCTGGCCTCTGCCTCTCAGTCGGGGTCACAGTCCTGCTTTATGAGGCAGAGAGATGGACGCCGGGACTTGCAGATGCCAATGGTCCTAGCTCTGCCTCTCCCTGGGGACAGCCTTCTGCTACCCAGCATTCCGATCTTCTCACCCCAAAGTGGGGAGCGCTATATGCTGGCCACAGCCGAGTGGGAGGATCCGATGTGCTCCTGGAGTGTAAAGTCGCATGTAAACCTGAAGGCACTGTGGGGAAGCACATTGGTGCTGATGTTAAAAACATTAACCGCCATTTCCCACCAGGGAGCGCTTGCATTTTCCAGATCCCGCAGTTCAACTTCCAGCCACGGTTGATGACCATGGTTAAGTTTCCTTCAGGAAGCATTGCTCCTGGGTCCAAAGGGGGTTGCTCTGTGAGCTGTGGCCATCTGGGGAGTGACGATGAATGCAGAAGATTTGTCGCAGGTCTGAAAAGACCACTGTGCCTATGGGGTCTGTCATATACTGGGCTCTTCTATGCCTCAGCCCTCACCTTGGACACACGTGGCAAAGGGTTGATGTTGCTGAGAGGCGGGAAGAAATCTCACTAGACAGGGCTCATAGCAGTGGGGGAGGATCAATGAACACATATTGCAAAACCTCCCTCTGCAGGGTCTGTGACATCCTCAGGTGAACAAATCCTCCAGAAATGGGAGCCTTTGTCCACCCATCACTCCCCTGTGGAGAACCTCTGGCCTTTCGAGACTCACCCCTTAGAAGTTACTCTAAAGCCTCCCTTTGCCGGGGTGGGATGGGCCTCATGGTGCCCCGCAGGTGTCTGTGGGAGCAGCTGCACTGCTCAATCGTTCCATTTGTTCTCTGGTCTCCTGCCTGCACGCCACTGAGCTCCCGGGGGCAGGAGTCACGCCTTGTTCACCTGGGGGATTCACGTGGCCTAGCCCAGGGCCTGGCATTAGTTGGCACTCTGTGAATGTTTGTGGACTGACTGGCTAAAAGTATGCCATGCCACGCCCATGCTGGGCACCAGTGCCGCTGGGATTCTCTAGTCCACATGCCACAAGCATCAGCTCTCCGTTCCCCACTCTCTGGGAAGGAGGCAGGTCTGGGAGCAGAGCCTGAAGTGCAGCAGTTGCAGCAGGGAAAGGAGTCGCGGGCAGCCCGTGGGTCAGGAGGAGCAGGAGGGTGGGAGGAAGAGGTAAGGGCGCGTGCCTCCTTCCCACAAAACCAAAGCCCAAGTTCTTACCCACTGATAAGCAGACAAAATGAATTTACCCCCTGAAAACTGGAGCGACACCCACTCCTCCTGCTCTGAAACAAAACTGCATTTCTTTGGCTCCATTATTCAGGGCACCTCTGTGTTCTTGGGGAGTAAGCACCTTAACTGCACGCGGATCATGGTCAGGGAGCGACAGCTACCTCCCAACAGGCGCACTGCCCAAGTGCTCAACTCACTGTGTGTCAGCCTCCGTTTACCAGCTCCGTGCTTTCAACGTACCTTCTCCGGTTCCTCCAAACCAGCAACTTTTAGCAAATAAAAGCAACAAACCTCTGTCATTAGCCACCCCAAATATGGCCTCGTTGGGAAGTTAACCTAGGAATCTAGAAATGATGGCCCATGCACTATGCCATTGCTCTCAAATTAAGCTTCCCATGAGCAGAAACGCTTCGCTCCACGTGCTCACGCGCGCACACACGGCGTCCTGTTAGAACACCACGCCAGCTTGTTTGCCGGGACTTCCCGTGTGCCCTAGGCCTGTTCTGCTGTATGAATTTGTCCCTGTTTTGTAATCTAGGGGAAAGGACAATGGCCCCGTTGTCCTCCTCATCATCTTTCTCATTTCCTACAGAGGGGAATGACTGTGGCGGGGGTTCTTACATCTTCCTGGGCCCACATCCTGTAGCTGAACTATTCTCTGCTACGTTTACCACCAGACCATGTCTGCTTCCCTGCCCTTAAGCTGGAACGAATTATCACAGGCAATTATAGAATTTTATGGTCGTGCGTTCTCAAAAAAAAAAAAGAATCCAGGACAATGAAACCAGTACTTTCACAGCTGAAAGAGTTCTGGAGAAACCACCACAAAATGGCATTGGTGCTACAGCGGTATTTATAAATAAAATATTTACATGGAAAGCTGAATTTGAACAGAAGGACCTGGGTGAGAATCTTATTTTCTAAATTTGAAAGTGGATTTTAACAACAGACAACACCTCCGACAGAAGGTGCGGAAAACACAAATGTTCCAAACAAGGCTCACCGCCTCCGAACGTCAGTTCCACATGTGCATCGCCGTGGGCCGGAACACAGGCGTTGATATCCATCTCAGGGGAAGATACTGCCTCTCTTTCATGTGAAGATATGACTGCATGTGTGAAACGCTTGCACTAAAATTAAGTCTTCTATCATCCAAATTTTCTCAATTATTAATACACCAGACAGCTGCAGGAGCTCTAGCAAAAATAGCAGCCAAGCTCTTCCAAAAGTCCAAGCAGCCCGGAGACGTCTGCGAGGGACTTCGCTGTGTGAGGAGCAGTGGCTCCGGATCAACCCACCCAACCAACGAAAACTGCCCAGGGGAGCAACGAAAAAGAGAAGCGTGCTTCGGAGTGTGCACCAAAAAATGACACCCCCCCATGCTTCAGAGTGTGCACCAAAAAATGACCTCCCCACCCCCCGCATACGCCCTCTTCATAATAAAATGTTTCGTGCATGAAAAAAGTTGACTGGGAAGGCTTCTTCTGTCCAACTCACTGGGATAACGAATAATTCAGAAAATCAGACAGTACACCCAAGGAAGGCCAGTCACTCCGGTGCATTCTGGAACGAGACTACCAAATTGTGCCTCCTCCACTGAAGCGAGGTGAGGGTCGAAAACAAGTTATCCCTTGTTTTAGATTTCGGGAAGCAAATTAATGTCCAGGGGGGAAAAATGTTGTCCTTAAGTAGCTATGTTCATATTTCAAACGGGTATTAGCATCATCTTAACAGGGGCTGACACTGCACATTCTGTGTGTGAATATCCACGTTTGAAAGCGTTTAGAAGAGAAAAGCTAAGCGCTGACAGCATCACAATTTCATGTTGTCTCAACTCAACAGTGATCCTGAATTTTAACTCGAAGGTTATGTGCAGAACATGCAACGAAGGGTAGATTTTTAAAAAGTCTTTTATTTTTTAAAAAAGCTGTACTATCAGAGCTTAAGCAAGCACATCACAGCAGAGAGAATATTACTTGTCAAGGTTATACGGAAAATGATATGGATGTAATTCACTTTACATTTCCTGTCACAGTTCTGATTTCACATCATTCTAATCTTCAAAGGAAATCAGACCACAGGCCCCAGTTTCGGAATAGTGAGATACCATCACCTGCCTCATCTGTGCCTCAGCTCCACACACACACAGAAATTGGTGTGGTCTCTGAGGAAGCAGAACAAGTCATAACAGTCCAAGTTCTAAGCAAAAGTGTATGTTTGCCCCAGTTGCGAATAATTTGTTTCTAAGAGCAAGGGTCATAGTTCATTTTTGCAGTCTCACCATCTACGTAAAAACCACAACCATGTTTCAGTAAATGTTCACAAATGTCAGAAGAGCAGACCACGGCTACTTGGAAAAGGCTGTTAGTTTATTAATATAATGCCCCAGAGTAAAGCTGATGGTGTGAAGGTTTACGATATGGTCAGTATCATTCAGAGGTAGGGCTAACATAACGCAAACATGCTCTACCCGGGTACTGCTTACCATTTGCGATCTGTTCTTCGGACAGCCATTGATGTCTTCAATCTTCTCATTTGCTGAAAAAGGAAACACAAGTCAGAAAAATAAATTACCATCACAGACACTCTGCTGCGTGATGTTCAAGGACCCTGGAGGCCAACCAAGCCCAAGGACCGGAGTGGGGTTTGTCCAATCAGCACAGGCATGTGAAATACTGAGAGGCATCTAGCAAGCTTTAGGACTTAATCATCGAGCCACCGTCCTCCAGGGACAGCTGGGGCAAGGTCGTCATCATCTAAAGCAGAGACAACTGCATTGAGGATAGTCTTGGAGTGATGGGGCATCGTGGAAATGTTGCAGACTGGGGAACCGGCTGAGCTATGATTGTGCTTTAGGCTTTTAGATAGACAAGCTCAACCTCCCCACAAAAGCTGGGATGGTTCAGAGTGGTTTAGTCCAGCTCCAACTCAGCTCTAGGGGACAAAAGCTTCAGATGATAACATTTCACCCTACCTTTAGCCAGAAAATCTAACACTGCTTGATACTAATAGGATTACTAATAATCCTATTCCCAAGTGGTGGCAAAAAGAGAAAATGAGAGAGTAAGACTTAAAAATGGCTCATCCATTTGGACTAGTAAGTCCCAATTAGATCTGGGATACTCTTTGAAGTCATAATGGCTCTTACCTACTAAGAGAAGCAAAAGAAAGAAGGTGCATTGGATTAACTGGAAATCAAATACCAATAACAGGGAAGAAAGGCCCAGCCTCCCACGGTTAAGTATGGAGGATCCCCTGCAAGACTCAGCCCAAGATATGCACAGAGGGGTTGAGTTTGCAACTGCAGCTGCACAAAATAGGCCGTACGTATAGATGTCAGGACACTGGCTTTGGGGACAAAATACTCCAGTGTGAATCCCAGCTCTATAGCTCTTAGCTGTGTGACCTCAGCTATGTCACTCAACCTCTCTGGGCCAACGCTCCCACATCTGTGAGACGGAGCTAATACTACCAACTTCACAGGAGGGGCTATGAGAAACAGATTATATGATGCCAAAAAACGCTTGGCACAGTGCCTAGCACATGGTAAGTGGCCTATAAATGGCAGCTATCATTAACCCAACAATACACAGCCTTATCATCTATGTAAAATATATAAAATTAAAATTTCCTTTCTTAACATCTCCATCTGGGCTAAGCCCAGAAACTCAGATAGGACTCCACGGCAAAGAACTGGGATTTGCCTTCTCTGGGAAGCCAGCTTCCTCCCCAGTTCTGTGATGTTTCACCCCATGCCCCACCCCAGGAGGCTAAGGCACGCCCAGTTCTCTTGGACTCTCAGCATCCTGTACCTACCTCTATTTTGCTCTAAATCATCTAATGCGTAACTAATTCCTTTTCTTGGCTCCCCCAGCATAGCTGTTGTATTTCATGTTGTATTTCACAGGTATGTCCTTAGGGCTCATAAATGCTCGCCAAACTGAATTCCAAAAAAATATATCACATCCAATTTTAATGAATTTCATGCCTAAAATTTCCATGAAGAAAAAAGACATAAAAAGAGTAACGGAGTCAGAGTATCCCTAGCCTCTAATACCTGAACCTAAACATGGCTCTCCATCTCTTCAGCTGAGCTTATTTCTTTCTTTCTAGTGTTTCTACCTTGAGAGAGAAGTGAAAAAATAATGCAAGCTAGTAACAAGAAACTGTTTAAAAATTGAATTACCATGAGACTGCCTGGATGGTATACATACAACCTAATCTACATTGTCTTTAGACTTTGCCAAAAGTAAGTTTGGGAAAAAAAAAAAAAAAGCTAGGGGGATCTTTAGAGCACCCACTGCGTTTTCTCAAGAGAACACTGGGACAGGCATTTTAGAAATGCCCCTTCCACCACCTGCTTCCCCTACTCCCAAAGGAGGTGCCACAAGCATTTACAAAGCATGTTAAAGATGCCCAGTGAATGGAACTAAAATGAATGGATATTTGCTCTTCAGTGCACCAGAAAAAACAATTAGCTGAATATAACACTAGCAGATAAACTCCCCAAGAACGAGGACTTGTATCTGCTTTGTTTCCTACTTGTATCAGAGCTTAGGACAGTGCCTGACACACAGTAACCGCTCCATCGATATCTGTTGAGTGGAGTTAAGGAAGGAGCACTCCGACCACTTCAAAGGATGAAGCATTACTGCCTGTTTTGTGCTTTCGCTTGTAAATATAGACGTACGTATGGAAGATTTTTTAAAAATGACCTTTGATAAATGGCACTCCTCTACACATGGTAGCCTTGCACTCTGACCTTGGATTTTGGTGTACCACATGGAGAATAAATGTGTGGCTTTGGGTGTCAATGACACTCAAGGTATCTATCTTCCCACTGGATACTCACGATGGCTGAAGTCATAAGTCATTGGGTTCTGATCAATACCCAATTCAGCATTAGGTCATTAGTATTCATTAAGGTGAAGGATGGATAATTGTGATCTTAAGAAATAATTTTAAAGATTCTTTATAATTCATCTGGATAAACGAAATGAAAGGGCTTGGCCTAATCACTCCTCTAAGTCCTTCCCGTGGTCTGTCACCTCCACCACAGTCGCATGCTCCTTGAATTCACGACTCCTATAAGCCTAATTCTCCCATTTACAACATTCAAGATGCTGGAATGGAGCCTATTCAGGACCATGTTAAGGCTGTATGGGAAGAGATAAATCAAATGACTAAGCCCAAACTCAAAATAAATGCTTACTAAAATGCAAAGTGAGTCGTGGACCTCCTAGTTTGCAATTTTGTGTAATTTAAATACTTCTTTAAATTCTCAAGTATGTCTATGGTTGTCATAAATACTTACAGTGATAATAGCAGTTCTGATTCTGCTAGTAAGAAGAAAGAAGAGCTTGATCTTCAGAGCCAAATTGATTAAATCTTGTATGGGGTCTTTGGCTACAGCCCCAAAGCAGAAAGCCTTGTGCAAAGGCATTTGCCCCCAAAGTCCTCAAGTGTGATTACAATCAGTATTCCTAAGTTATCCCTACTAAACAGTAATATATTTATCCCAGCGTGTTCAATACATTCTTAGCCCATTAATGCAGTAACTTGTCTGTACACAAGGTAACATGTTAGTAACTGGAAAGCATTAGTGTACTGTCTATGTTTTTTAAAATACTGTTCATTTTTAGAGAGAGAGTAAGAGAGGGAGAAAGAGAGAAAGAGAAACATTGTTGTGAGAGAGAAACATCAATTGGTTGTCTCTTATATTGCCCCACCTGGGGACTGAACCCACAACCTAGGCGTGTGCCCTCACTGGGAATCGAACCAGAGACCTTTCACTTTGCAGAACAATGCCCAACCAACTGAGCCACATTGGTCAGGGCCATTAGCACACACTTTTTAAATACGATGAGTGGCATCAAGCTCGATACTTTCCAAAGACCTCCTCTGGTAAGTTCAGAGCGTTTCACCGGTCCATGCATCTGTATGGGGCATCTATGCATGTGCATTGGACAGCTGGCAGCCCGACCCATGGGAAGAGAAACTAGCTGCCCAGAAACGTAGATGACTTACCCAAGGTCACACAGCAGTAGTAGGTCGTCAGGGGAAAGAAGGTACACTCCTGCGTGTTTGAACTTCCCTGTTGTGCCGAGAGGCAGCCCAGGTGGTGATGGTGATGAGCTATCAGCTCTCTTCACCTCCAACAGGAAACCCTTCCTGTCTAAGCTTCCTCCTCTCCAATCCTTTTTGTTCATCCTACTTCCTTCTTTCTCTCTCCTCTTTTTTCTATTTCTCCCGCCCCCTTGCCCCTTTCCTCACTCCAATCCCTTCTGGCATCTTCCCTGAGTGACAGCAATGTAAGCAGGAGGACGGAGCCTGTGTGTCTCTCTCTCTTGATTCATGCTGTTTATCCCAGCCTTGTAAACTTTTCTAGTAACTCAGAGATGGTACTGTAGTGGGCTGGCGGGCAACTGCTGAGTCTGGACAGCTCATGACTCAAGGAGATAAGCGCACTAATAAGAGGTTGAGCACAGAGAGATCCACCCCTCAGTCACTGAAGGAAGGACACGAAAAGGCAGGAGCAAGTGCCCATTTCTGCCTACCAGGCAGAAGGCAACAACGAAATAATATGGACCCAAAACAATCCCACTATCTAGGAAGCCCTCCTCCAGGGGTGTCTGGAATGGATGACAACTCAGATAGGAGCAGTGTCTGTGAAAAGCATTTCAGGTTTTCCTTCAAGTCACCTCTGATCATGTCACTCCCCAACCTGAAAATCAGCTCTTCCATCCCCTGGCTTTTGTTCTAAGGCTAAAGCCCAGAATTCACTTTCTTGTACCTGGTGGTCCTGACTGGTTTTGCCTTGCTGTTCCTCTGGCTCTCTAAGCTCCTGATGTTTTACACGCTATTTTCTCTGCCAGGAACGCCCCTCCTGACTGCTTCACCCAGCTAACTCCACCGCACTCACTCCAAGTTTGGCTTATAGGTATAATAAACTCCCTGATTCCCACCTCCTCCACCCCCGCCCCAATCATGGGTCCCGTCTCACAGCACCACAGGTCCTTAATCACTATGCACGATACTCCTCCTGGGTCTAGAAAGAGGCTGTCCTTTAAAGGTGCAACCTCCCTGCCTGCAAAGTTTGATGTCCCTTCATTTAGATGTCTTCTTTTTAATTTTTTATTTTGAAATAACTTCAAACTTACAGGAAAGTTACAGAAATAGTACAGAGAATTCCTACATTCCTTTATCCATTCTCATTTTCTCCCTTCTGCCTCAACCCCTTTCTCTGTATAGAGACACATTTTTTTTTTCCTGAAACATTTTAGTGTCCTTTGCCTCTTACACTTAACATGTATTTCCAAAGGACAAGAATATCACCTAACTATAGAGTTAGGAAATTCAGAAAATTCAGCACTGATATAATTCCAATGTTCCAATTGTGTCAATTGATGCAAAAATGTCCTTGGTAGCATTTTATCCCCCGATCCGGACCACATAGTGCATTTAGCTGTCCTGTCTCTTTAATCTTGAACAATCTCCCAGCCTTTCCTAGTCTCTCACAACACTGACATTTTAGAACAGTGCAGGCCAGTTTTAGATTTTTTTTTTTTAACTAGAATATTCTACAATTTGGGTTTGTCTGAGATTCCTTGTGATTAGTTTCAAGTTTTCCATCCCTGGCTAAAATTCACCATCAGTGATGCTGTGTTCTCTCAGGTATGACATCAGGAAGCATGTGACATGCAGCCGCCCCTCACATGTAATGCCATTTTGACCAGCTGGTCATGATGTCTGGATTCTCCCCGGTATGGTTTCTACATTTCCCCCTTGGGACTCACAAGCAGTCAGGGAAGAGACACTCTGGGACCATGCAAATAGTCTGCTTCTCACTAAACTTTCCTCTCTCGATTTCAGCATCCATCAATAATTCTTGCCTTAACTAATCTTTACCATTAAGATTACAACTCCGTCTATGTCTCAGTCAGCATTCTCCTGCATCATTGAGCCCTCTCTGCTCTGTGGATGCATCTATTTATTTATCAGTAATGACTTATAGATTCCTATTTTATTTTATGGTTATAATCCATGACCACCCTCAATTATTTTGATGCTCTCATTGTCTCCGATTAGGTTGTTGTTGTTGTTGTTGTTGTTGTTGTTTTGTAGCCCTAGAGGAGAGAACTAGTTCTTATAAGGAGATATCACCAAGGGGGCAGATTTTGACCTAAGAAAAGAAGAGCTTTTGAAGGGTTCTAATTCTCAGTGTTAGATCTAGTTTCCTGAGGAGGTAGTAAGCTGCCCGTCACATTAGGTATTCAACAATCTGTTGATTACCTTTCATACAAGCAACTCATGCATCAGGTTGGGGCTTTTCAAGGTCCCTTCTAAAACTTAGAGCTAAGAGTTGCAGTGGAATCCAGGAAAGGAGGAGGGTATGACATATAGTTCCAGAAGAATGTTCAGAAGAATGCTGAATCCCAAGAAGGGGAAACCTCCAAGCCACCTGTTGGAAAAAATTCGATCCAGACTTGCAGAAGCAGGAGATGCAGTGGATAAAATTCTCACCCCTAATCCTTGCTAAATGCTGTGAACCCAGGAAGGAAGATGACTCAGACCCTGGCCCAATCCAGCAGCTGGTGGAATGATAGGGGAGGGTATCTCTCCAGTTGCTTGGGGGAGCTAGGAAAGGTATCAGAGAGCAAAGGATGGAGTCACCAGGACTCCAATCCTGGAAAAATTTTAGATAGACAGAGAGAGAGATAGATAGATATAGGTACATACGTAACATGTGTATATTAAGTACATGTACACATATAAATATACCTTTTTCATTTTATTTTAATGGACATGTCAGAGAAAAACATGGACCTCAAAAGTAAAGAGTACAAGTTCAGCACCCTGCCCTGGCCAGGTAGCTCAGTTGGTTAGAGTATCATGCTGATATGTCAAGGTTGTGGGTTCGATCATGGTCAGGGCATGTATAAGAATCAACCAATGAATGCATAAATAAGTGAAACAACAAACTGATGTCTCTCTCGCGCGTGCAAAAAGAAAAAGAAAAAAAAAAGTTGAGCACCCTGATCAGAAAATACTGCTCCTCCTCCCTCACCAAGAGATCTGTGTTCATAAGATATTCTCAGATCAAATCTGTCAATTGGCTGACACGCAGTCTAGGGGAGAAGGCTCACACAGAGGAGATGCCCGTGTTTAGCTGCCTTCTCAGCTGCCCGTCTTCTGGGCCTCTGTTCCCCACTCCCAGAGCAGAGGGTGTAGGCCCGGCAGTCAGGGTCCATGTGCTGACATCTGGCCTTACCTAGGAATCTCTGGCCTTACCTAGGAATCTCTGGCCAGAGCCAGCCTCTCCTGCAGGGTAAGGGAAAGCAGCATGGTGCCTAAGGGGCAGCCTGGGTCACTGGTACTAACTGGAGCCTCTGAAGTCGTACTCCAGTAGCTCCAGGCCCAGAGGGGTAACTGTCTAGGGACACTGCTGTCATCCAAATAGGTTCAGGGAAACATCCTCCTGAGCAACAATAAAAAACATGGTAGCTTACATTTCCATAGCATTATGTTTCATATATTCATGACATACATGCTAACATTCACCTCTTCTGGGCCCATGACGGACAGAACTGATCTATCATGACACACTCTGACACTGATACTGAAGCCTCATCATGGTTCTTCACATACCTTTCCAGGCAGTGCCTACTAAATACTATCTAGGATATCTCCCTTGCATTTCATAAGCAGGCATGGCTGTGCCCATTTTAAATATGGGAAACAGAGGCGGCAGAGGTTAAGTGAGTGTCTGGAGGTCCCACCATTGGGAGGGATGGAGCTGGGATGAGAGCAAGACACTATTCTCTCCCACTCTCTGTCTTGCTGCCCATGCTGAAAGTGGAGAGGGTTTCTGATAGAAGCCCTCTGCAAATGCCAAGGCTCGAGCAGAGTCGGTCCATGTGCCTGACATGACCTGGCTGAGACGGAGGTCCAAACGCAGCTCAGATTCGAGTCACCTCTTCCATGAGGACGTTGCCCAGAAGCTGCTACTCCTTCCAAGGTTACAAGCCTTGTGCATTTTCCCAGCAAGGAGAACAGTGCTGGCCACAGTCAGGGCCCTATGACTGGTTCCCGAACTGAGTGAAGGGAGGAAGTACCCTGTACTGAGTTCAGTGCCTCTGGATTGAGAGGTGGGTAGAATACAGCTATGCAAAGAACAGAATTTTGAGAAACAGGCTCACACAGCTTAGACTCCCAAGCTCTTAGACACAGCTTGATGCCTAGTCCTGTGATACTGAGCTACTGGCTCACTGGGCCTGTTTCTGCATCTGTAAAATGGGATGAATACCACCTACTTCATAGAGATGTTGAGGAAATTGAGAGAAATATTTAAAAGAACTTGGTAGGAGAGATGATGAAGACGAGGAAGAGGATGGAATGGAAGCAGAGGAATGTGGCAGATGGCCTTCAAGGGGACCCCCAAGACTCCTCTCACTGAAGTTTAAGCACTTGTAGCATAACCGCCTGTTGAGTGTGACAGGACCTAGGACTTACTTCTAACCAACAGAATATGGCAAAAGCAACGGGATGTTACATTATATAAGGTTCTTTCTCCCCACAGAAAACTTTCTCTCTTGCTGACACAAGAAGTCAATCAAAGTGGCCATGCTGGGAAATCCCTGTGACAAAAAGCTGAGAGGGGCCTATAGTCAACAGTCAGCAAGAAATCGGGACTCACCTTCTTTATCTGCAAGGAAATAATTTCCTCCAACACTCTGGGTGAACCTGACCCCTCCCTGTTCAAGCCTCCAGATAAGAACTCAACCCTGGCCGACACCTTGACCACAGCCTTGCACAGGTGCCCAGCTAATTCACACCTGCATTCTTGATGCACAGAAACTGAAAGATAATAAGTATATGTTGTTTCAAGCTAAGTTTGTGGCAGTCTGTCTACAGCAATGGAGACTAACACAAGGACAGAAAGAAAAAGGAGAGGAGAAGAAGGAGGACCAATGGAAGCTAGCCTGAAGAAATCAATCTCAGGACAGAGAGAAGCTTCCTTCTCCTTGAGTGGCAGCCAGAGTCCAAAAGTTTCAGCTAAGGGCCAACCTGCCTGTGTGTTCAGGTACAATCCCCACGGATGTGAGCAGAGCTACCACTACACAAGGCTACTTACTTCTCACACTTGAAGGATAAGTGACTTTTCCACAACAATACATGCCCAAGGGGCTGGTGCTTCTTTTTGTCCTTTCCCTGTGCCTCCTCTCTTGGCATCTCTTGGCATAAATTGGTTGCTGCCAGTGACAACCACCAGCCTAATGCCATACAATTTACCTCCTGCCTCCTTGGTCCGCCCTGAGCAACCAGGCGGGACCACTGGGGCACATTCCTTAAGGCTCATAGCAAAGCTATGCCCAGCCTCCACCCACGTGCCTTCCTGGACGAACCCTCTGCTCCCAGACCATGGGCAAAGCGGTAAAAATCCCGCCACCCCATCCCCTGCCCCTGGTGTTAAAAACCGGAACCGGCCCTCTCCAGAGTCTGGTATTCCGATTTCTCAGACGCAATTAGAGTTGGCAGGACTAAACCAACCCCTTATAGCTTTTTTAAAACCTTTAAAATAGATATACTTCCAGAGTAATCCACACAAAAATTACCAACAGAGAAGGGGTGAGAATGAGAGAGCCAGAAAGGCAGGTAGCAGGAGGCAAGGAGGAGGACGGGAGCCCCTGCCCAGACCACCAGCACTTCCCTCCAGCCTTGGCCAGTCTCCCTTTTCAGAGGATCAAGAGAAGACTGCTGTGTGGTGATCTTATCAGGAGAAAGGAGCCCGTATCCACACTCCTAAGCACAGGACAGTCAAATAAATTCTCAACACGTTTGGCAGAAATACAGCATTTTTCTTAGAGACTACAGTGGCCCCTCCCCTTGCCTGACTTGAGCCCTCCTGGGTCTCCACTGCAACTCATCAATCCCCAAAGTAAAATGTGCTCTTACCCACAACCTGGATAATCTGAGCCAGAAGAACACCGTCTGTCACATCTTGCTGGAGATCCTTGATGAGACGTTTGTGGCCTGATTTGGCTAGATAATGATTGGCCCAGTCCGTGTAGATCTGCAAAAGAGCAAAGAGGCAACTTTAGGAAGCCAGTCGGACCCCATCTGAGTCTGAGGCAGCTGCTTGGGCTGCGCAGCCACCCCCATCCCGCTGGCGGGCTGTCCGGGGCCAGCCAGTGCCATTAACATTCAGTGCATTGTACCGAGGGGGCATTCAGCAACCATAGCTGGGCTTTCGCCTATTGAGAGATCCGCCGTCAAGGCTCAGGGAAAAGCTAAAGAAAGCTTCAAAACATGCAGAGGCCTGAATGGGACAGGAGACACGGAACTAAACAGTCCGCGCCAGCCGGCTTGAGAGGCTGGGGCTCTAAATGCGAGAGAGGTCCCCCCACCCCACCTCCACCACCCCGCCCCTTCCCATCTTTTTCTCTTTATTGAGAAAACGTATGGGGAGGTTACCACCCAATAGGCATCTTTTAATGGGCCATTTCTGGGTAAGAAGGGCTATTGAGTTAACCAAGTTCTCAGGAGCCTGGGTTCCTTGTAAAAAAAAAAAAAAAAAAAAAAAAAAAAGGGAAAGAAAGAAAGGAAAAAAACCCAAGTATGAAAACACAGAGTTCCTCAATGACTCTTGTGTGAGTGGAGTTACTGATGGCCTTACAATCACCTCAAATTTAATCAGTTTAACTTAAAAGCCAGGCATCATTTTCACTGTTGGGATTCTATAAACAAAACCCAGCAAATTCCAACATATTTAACCAGAGCATTGGTGTAAACTGCACCCTGAAAGGCAGAGGCTGGGTCACCCATGAGATCAGGAGAGGAGACCCCCTAGAGGGTATGGATGGCCAAAAAGTTTGTTACATTTTTTTCCCGTAAAACAAAAGATACATTTTTCATTTTCACCAATAACTTTATTGATTTGGATATTCTGAGTATGTTGGCTATCTCCCACTATTGGCTTTTAGTGGGCAGAGGCCAGGGGTGCTGCTAACCATCTTCCAATGCATGAGACAGCCTCACAGCAAAGAATCACATGGGCAAAATGTCAGTAGTACCAAGAAACTTCGCAAACCACTTTTGACATATTCAATCAGTCACAGCACCTTCTCCATCCACTGCACAAATCTTTTTTAGCATTTCAGTTGCATTTTTACCTTTCTTGAAATAATAAAGCATAATACACTGAAAATGTTGCCTATTTTCTTCCATTTTCAGTGGAAAAAAAATTCACCAATTTTGATTAATTTTAAATGAACACTAATATGACAACTGTCACAGTACAATCTAAGAAAATTGTTTTAAATGAAGTTAAAGACAACTAAGTGCTACCAGAGCCATCGTATAGAAAAAAACGTAACAGACTTTTTGGCCAACCCAGTATCGAACCTGCTCCTCTCAGTCACCCTACTACCATCATCACAAAAGATACGTTCTTCCAAACAGGCCAAAAAGCATGAGAAAACTCTCATTGGAAACTTTGCCCCTAATTGACATAAGCCAAATGCAAACAAAACTTAAAATCTCCTCACCAGTTTTGAACACGAAGTTCCGTGCATGGATTTGTGAGAACATGCAGGCTCTGCTTATCAGCACTTTTTTCGCCCCTGGAGTGACATGGACAAATGACTGTCCAAACGGTAACTATCCTACCTCACCCGGGCCATATATTAGCACCAACAGTTCACATACTAAACCAAAATGACGAAGGTGATCGTTGCATCTCCCCTGACCCAGCCAGCCTGTCCAGTGCCTCGTGTGACCGCGGAGCAGCGGAAGCCCTGCCCTCACCCGGACCCTTGCTGCCCTCCATCCTTTTCTTCTGAACCTTGTGCACCCCGGAAGTAATCTCACACGGTGGGGCCCTCCCTGCCTCTCCAGGCTCCCAGAATGGAGTCTGTGGGCCAGAGCCTCCGGATCTTGCAGAGCAGAGCCCTACTGGACAGGGGGCACCTCTGACTGCTCCACCTGGGGCTGTGAAGGTATCGGCCCCAACATGCAAATGCAGAGCTGCTTTTTCTACTTTAGCAAGATCTGAAGCCGGACGACCCCATCCACCCCACTCCCACCTGGGAGCCCAGGCGTCCGCTGCAGAGACCCACAGGCACACTGCGCATGGCAGCGTGGTTCCGCTTCGCACCTCTGTATGCGGATTGGCCTTGCAGCCACATAACTCTCCCCGCCGTGACTCTCAAGTTGGCAGATATCAAAAATCCAATAAAGCAAGATCACTTTTAATTTTGTAAGCACTGAAAGAGCTAAGGAAACGGAGCACCATCTTCATCTTGGTCATTACAATGGCCAATCTGAAATGTCAATGGTCACTAAATGAAGTGGTAAAGAGGGCAAGAAGGAGGGAGAAAAACACTGAAAGGCAAAGAGGCAGACCTGCGTTCGAGTCCCAGTTCCACAGGCTACCCCCCAAAGGCAGGGACTTGGGGCTGTTTCAGTCAGTGACGGAGCCCACATCCCTGCCGTGACATGAGGCACATTTGTTCTCAATATGCTTCTATGCATCAGCGGATGTGTGACCTCAGCTGAGCTACTTCTGAGGCTAAGTTTTCTCTTCTCTAAAATGGGATCAATACCATCTACTCTTCAATTATTGTGCAGAGTAGCTTAATAAATAGCAACTAACCCATATCATGCCTACAACATGCTGAACACTGGTAAAAACATGTTACATGTATAAACTCATTTAATCTTCATTCTATGATGTAGATGCTAGTATTTGTGTCTATTTTTCAAGGGGAAATTGAAGTATAGGAAGGTAAAGTGACTTGTCCAAGGTCACAAGTGGCAGAGCCAGGATTTGAACTCATATTGACAGACTGTCGAATTCCTTAGACACTACAGTGCTGCTTCTCTGTAATAAAAATATAAATGTAACTCAAATCATTCACCTCTTCCATGACACACTCTCCTACTGAGTCTCGGCCCACTCTTCTATTCAGCTATGTTCTCACTAAAAAAATGAAAACCCAAAAACCTAGTTTTATCTCTTGTCTGAACGCCCTTGAGCAAGTCACTCAACTTTTCTGAGTTTCAGTGTATCCAACTGTAAAATGGGCACCATGAGGCCTACTATGGAAGGTGGCCGTGATAACTCAAGGAGGTGCCACATGGAAGCCCCTGGCCTGTCCCACACTGGGGCTCAGGAAGCAGAGGCAGTAGAGGGTAAAGAGGAAGCTTTGGAGTCCACAGACTTGCTCTAGATCACAGCTGCCAGGCTGCCAATCACCTCTGTGCCCTTTGGCCAGGTGTCCTCATTTACAGTATAAGGACGATCATCTCTGTATCATTAGGCTATGAGAAGATGAAATAAGCTCGTATATATAAAGGATATGGAATATAGCACATGCTAAATGTTCAGAAAATAAAAGTAAAAATTAGACATTTACCAACAGCATTATAAATGGGCCATAACAAAACCAGCCACAGCTTATACCCTGAACCTCCAGGATGCCAACAACCCAGGGACTTGCTCCCCTCATCCTTCACACGGCACAATTTTAAGGGTCTGGAGCATCCCCCATCTGAATCACAAACTCTGGTCAACTGTAAAACAAAGGCAGGCCAGAAACTGGCCAGGCTGGTACACAGAGAGAGGGTTCCTTCCCTAACGAGGACAGGGTACACTGACAATGCTCTGTCGAGACCTGGGGGTCAGTGGACTCCAGCTCTGGAAAGACCTGTGAACTTTCCCACCAGCTATGTCCGAGGGACCATGAAAGCATTCTGAAGCTTAACACCATCTGCCTCATGACCATTAGGTGAGGTGAGAAGGGGTCATGGACAAGGATACTACGGAGTGGGAGGTGATGCTGGTGCCTCCACTCATTCCCTTCCTAGGTGGTGAAGGGCACTTTAAAACAGATGCACTGTCTCTAAAACCAGCCCTCTATGTGTTGGGCAATCCAGCAGGAGCACGCAGCACTGAGCCCCAGTGAGGCCGTGCAGGTACCTGGTATGCCGGGGAGAACTTTTAATGTTCCACAGTGGTCAGAAATGGCTCTGCCAAAGAAAAGAACCTCTCTGCCTCAAGCTGCTTAAAACAAGAGCTCTTCTTCTCTCAGCTTCAACCTACCCACACACCCCTGCCAACTTAATCTCCCAGCACACAGCTGATCATCTGCTCAGAAGATCATCCATCCTCCCCACCTCCCACTGAGTTAAAGGTGTCAGAGGCCGCACTGAGATTCAAGGCAGTCTTACTGTCTTCCACTCTTCCCCAGACCATTTCTGACCCTTTCACAGAGGGGGCAGTACATGTGAAAGTCAAGAGCATATGCTTTAGAATGGCCCGAATCAAGCAGGCCCTTGGTTCTGGGCAAATGAATTTCCATTAACTTTGATTATACCTCAGTTTTATCCTCCATAAGCTGGAGATCATACCAAATACAGTGGTACCTTGGTACTCATTGTTAATTAGTTCCGGAACTCACGACAAGTGCCAAAACCGACGTTCATGACTCAAAAGTTCTAGCAAGTGCAACGAGCCCCGAGCGAGCACTGAGTGCTGAAACATTCTTTTCTTGTCAAAATGCAACGAGTATAGGGTTTGATGAGTTCTGAAGCCAACAAGTACCGAGATATGACAGTATATTAGAAAACAGGGACTGGCAAATGGGCACCCGAACCAAACCCGTAAGACATCTATTTTATAAGCTAAGATCTATCGGGATAGTCACACCCATTTATGATCATGCTACAATGGCAGAGTTGAGAGACTTTTGGTCCACAAAGCCTCAAATATTTACTATCTCTCTTCTTTACCAAATAAATAAATAAATAAATAAATAAATAAAACCACATGCCACTCTGTGTAATAGGGACTGAATGAAACACATGTCTACACATACCAAGTGTACGGTGGTAATAATGACGATGACCCTCCGGAAAATGACATAGCTCACATTCCCCAGCCTCTGATCTCATGCCGCCCCATCCTCTGGAGTGCCTCCATCTGGAACCACCCTGAAAGGCCCAATTCTAATGTCAGTCCCTCATGGAGTCCCTCTCCATTTCCGGAGTGCAGCCTGGACTGCATCACAGAGTGCGAGAACTTGCGAGCTGGCTCCACTGTCTCACCTTCACCATCAGATTCTGGCAGAGACCACGTCTCGCCCATCTTTGCTGCCCTCACAGCAAGGGGGCCCAAGGCAGGAGGTTGGTAAGTGATTGCCGAGTGGAACTGAACGGAAAGAAAAAGGGTGGGAATCCTTTTGAGATGCTTACATTTGAGACTTAAATAATGTGGTCTCTCAGTGAATCCTCAACCCAGGATCTCAGATCTCTTTATCGACTGAAAAGGGCAAGGAACTGAGAAAATAAATCACTCCATGGCTCCAGCTCATTAATCAGAACCCAACCAACAAGAATCATTAATTATCTGGAGTTTCCCTTCCCCTCCCTTGCCCCCAGCTCTCAACTTTTTGAATAAGTGAGTAGTCACAGAACACAATGAGATTTATTTTAAAAACCAGTTACCACAGGCCACACTAAGCACGGACAGGATTCAGTCCTGTCTCCTTCACTTGCTGTTACAGCAGCTCATGCAGTAAATACCACTCTTCCAAAGGACCCCTTGGAAAATGAACTTGCAATATCCCCAGGCATCAAAAACAGACCCCCTCCAGATTGCACAACTCAGCAAAAATGGAGCTGGGTATGCACGAAAGGTTTTAAGCAATGGCTCAGCTAAAGCATGCAAGGCTTCCTGTCAAAGCCTCAGGCATTCAGAATCACTTCTCTAGAGCTGCTTCTTCCCCTCTGGGGCCTTAAAGGTTGCTTTTCCTTTTACCCTGAGTCCACTTATCCTTGATCTGTGACCTTTCAGTAGAAATGGACAACACAAAGAACCACAATAGGAGGAAAGAACAAAGTCACCATCCCCACCCCCAGCTCCAGATCACCAGTCCATTCTAGAAAAATGATTCTAGAGAAAGGCTCTAGAATCATTTCACGCTAATGTCGGAGGCGTCTTTCTCATTGCTTTCCCCCTCTGACCCTTCTATCTCCCTGGGCTCTCCTGTCTCCCCACTCCCTCTAAGGGGAGACTCGGTGCTCCAGAAGCCTGGGTTCAGGAGAGAGGCAGCTGCCAGAGGCTTGAAGGGAGAAAAGGGGGGAGGAAGGCAGTGGCAGCCGCAGAGTACATTTGTTTTGATTCATTTATTCCCCCTGACAGAACTTCAAGGAGTGTGTCCATCATTTGTTTGCTTATAATGCCACATCATTCCATAGCACACAGGCTGGAATCAAAGGGGGAAATTCTGAAAGATCCATTGAAGTAAAGAACCTGATTAGTTGTAACAAGAAAACTCGTAATAATTGCACACTGTTAAACCAACAAGCATAGTAAGTTTATACTGAAATTAGCCTTCAAATGAAGCGTGGGTGGGGGGAAGCGGTGTGTGGGGGGGTGGCACTCTAAGCAAGGAAGGAGCCTAAGAAACGTGCCACAAAACACACGCACCAGAAGTTGGCGCTCTGATGACTCGACTACAAATCCAGCCGGGTATGCCGGGCAGCCTGGTGGATCCACAAGGCAGCGCTGGCGTCAGGATGCGGTTCCAGGAGTGAGGCAAAATGTGTCTCAGAAGGAAATGCCACCAGGAAGGCGAGAGTGAACCAGTCATTCAGCATCCGCGGTGCCTCCTGGTAGATCGACTGTAAAGGGGATGCTACTGTTTGGCCTCTGTTCAAGACGCCTCGCTCTAGACTTTGGCCACGTGATCAACATAGTATTTCCATGACTGAGCAATGTATGGTTAAATGATTTAGTTCTGATTGTTCTGAAGCACAAAAATAATACTGCAACAAGAGCATAGATTGTTCACCCAGAACCTGAATACCACAAAGAACGATGATCCAATCATTCACAATTTTAAGAAAATCAAAATGCATCCATGTTATCAAGGGAAAAGCTGGTAACACATTCACTTCTGCACCCCCAGCATTGAGCAAGGAGTGTGAGCCTACCCTATAGGTGCAGCCACGTGTCCACGTGAGCTCTGAACATCACAGGGTGGGACGGGAGACCTGAAACCAGCTAGTGGCTTTATTCCTGCTCCCTGGTTTCTCAGAAGAGTCCAGTTCTGCCCAGGGTCCTCGCTGCCACCACACGCCCACCTGGAAAGGCAATGACTCTCCTTCCACCCCATCTTTGCTGTCTCCAAATGCATAACTTCAGTCATTTGTGTTTTCTCATGAATCACAGTAAACACAAGGGCAGAGTACCTGCCATCTAAGGAGCTAGCAAGGAGGACAAGGGCTGAGATCTGGCTCTGCCTCCTAGCAGCTGCGTGGTCCTAGGCGAGTCATGCTCTGGCTGAGGGTTGGGGTCGCTCACCTGTGAGACGGTGATACATAAGGTTGTTCTACGGACTAAATGAGCACATACTTGTAAGTGGCACACAGGGTTAAATAAATGGTGGTTATTCATGTTCCAATTAATAAATTCTTGGCTATCTAAACTCTGGGGGAATAAGTCATTCTAGGTTGCTGAGAGTGTATACTTCTGAGAGACACACATTTTTTTCCCATCGAGAATCTTTCCCAAATGGGTTATCATGATCCCTGCTTTTGAAATTAACCCAATTTCGCTTTTTCCTTGATGGCTCCCAGACACCACTAGGAATAACTTGTGTGTTGATGTACACAAGAATGCTCTTAAGGCCTATCAAGTCGCCTGGCCTTCCTTAAAAGACCCCTGTGTCCTTTAAAATAGGGTGCAAAGGAAGAGAAAGTACTGTTCACGTAAGATGCTTGATGGGACTTTTCAGTCAATGAAAATAGCTAAGTAGTAGGATTTGGGGGCACTCCTTTGAGCTGCTTCCAGATTCAGCAGGGAAGGCTTCTTTGTTCTCTGCTCATCTCCAGGCAGGTAGGGCTGCTGGAAAACTGGGCTCCAAAAGCACAGAGATGTGACTGGCTTCTCTGTTCCCCATCTGAGCACATGTGGAATGGTACCACCAGCTCTCCCTGCTGACACATGTTTTGTAATATGGCTAATGCAAACTTATTTATACCAAGGAGCACACATCTCTGTCTGGACCCAGAGGACAGTAAATAGCAGGGAAAAGGGAGGCACCCACTGCTGGTTTCCTCCCTTATCACCTTCAGCGATCTACTGATCCACACAGCCACCAGAGATACACCCTGATACCTGCCCACACCTGCGCTTTTGTTTCAAAGGGGCGGACATGTACAATACACACGCATAGCAAGTGACTAGGGAGAAGGGCAGGGCTTATCCCTAATCCACATTTCCATGTTGCTCCACATCCTGGCACCATCCTTACTCCTACTCTACCCATGAACATCAAGTCAAGAAGCACTGCTCAGAGCCGCGTGCCCACTGCGGTGCACGAAGCCAACGCCACACCTGTGCTGGGTCCCACTCTGGCTGCAGTTTGGTACAGGGTGATTACTACCACTGGCCCAACATCTGTGGTGACTTAAGACACCTTCTCGAGTCAGACTGCTTAGATTCCAAACATGCTTCAACCACTTTCTGGCAGAGTCATCCTGGACAAGTTACCTAAACTGGCTGGGCCTCAGCTTCCTCGTCTGTGAAATGGATCTACTGTCCATCCAGGTTAATGTGAGACTGAACTGAGACAGTACTCCAACAAGGCCTGGCACACAGCAACGGCTCAGCATGTGAGCTGTGGTGACCATTCCCACGACGATGATGACATGCAATGCAAGCACTTTGCAAACAATGGATTCCTTTAGTCCTCTACTCACTGGTGAGGAAGGTTTTGTTTCCCTCGTTTAACAAATGAGGAAATCGAGGCTCCGAGGGATGAAATGACTCTCCCAAATGTCAAGTGACAAGTATGCAGGGTTTGAAAGAAGCGACTCTGGCTCCTAACGATGCCACATCACTACTGAGAGGCCTGCACAGGAACCACCAGCCATGGAAGGTCGAGTGCCACAGCAGTGTGGGAAAAAGAGCAGGAGAAGGCCAGGCTTACTGCACAATAGCCAATACAGTGTCACCCTGTCCTAACCCTGGGAACAAAGTGGCCACTTGTCATTCAGGGCTAACAGATCCAAGAGGGGAGCTGACACTTTCCCATGTCACCAAAGCACAAAGCAAACATAATTTCACAACAGTGTCGCTATCACAAAAATAAAAATGCCAAAAGAACGTGAGTTAGCATTGCAGAGCCGGATCCAAACGGGGAAGCACTCAGGAGTGAAGTCCCCAGTTCCTCCTGGCTGAAGAGGGGCAAGGCCAGCCGGAGACCCATGCAGTGAATGCCGGCCGTGCCTGGGAACGGCCCCTTGGCCGCACAATGGCGGCATTGTCAACAAGCAGCAGGTGGGTGTGCACAGCAACTCGAGGTTTTGAAACTGTGCCTTTAGAAAAATAAACCAGGCTGGTGAACGTGCTGTGCTGGGAGGGACTGGTGAGATCTTAAGGATGAGCACGTAGGTGCCTGCTTACTCCACACCTTGGGTTACCCCACTTTCAATGCCTATGGTCCCTCTTTCCTGCACTCTGTTCTCCAGCAACAGGCACAGCTCTGCACCAGGCTTCATAGTAGACGCAATACTTTCCCATTCACTTCCTCACTCGATCACTATCACCTCTGCACAAAGGTTATGTGCTTCTGTAGAGGGCCTACTGTGTGTCAGGTGTTTGTACCTGTAACCTTATCTATCATCTCTCCCCACTGGAACAACAGCTCCAGGAAGACAGGAATTTGTACCTGTTCTATTCACTTAAGTTTTCCAAACATCCAGGACAGTGCCTGGCACATAGTACGTGCTCACTACATTTCTCTTGAATAAATGAATGATCATCCCCATTTTACCTACTGGAAAACAGAGGCTCTGAAAGGGAAGAAATGTGCGCAGGGTCACACAGCTGATAAAAGGTGCCGCTCCACGGGACCCAGGCAGCCTGCCCTGGAGTGCTCACAGAGGCAGAGTGGGAGCCAGGTCTCCTAGGGCCTCACTGGAAAATCAAACAAGGGCAGGTGAGGATAAAGACGGAACTACTCCTGCTCGCTTCAGAATAAAATCGGGCCCCTCAGCAGTCCTTCCTCTTACCCACTCCAACCTGAGAAATGAGATCAGAACAACTATCAGCTACAATGTCTAGCGGCTCCAAGAAAACCAAATGTCAGAGCCTAGTTGGAATTTCTCAAGACTTCTCTGTCCCTTCCTGTGCTCATTAGTTACTAATTAGGCATGCTCTCCTTCCTGGGGCTTCCTCTGTGGCTGTGGTGGGAAGGGGCCCTTCCCTGCAGGACTGCGGGCAGCTGCTGGGCATACTCTTCGACAGTGGGCATCCCCAAACCCACAAGAGCTTTTCAGGGCTGCCTGGCAGGGCGGCCACACCTGAAAGGCTGGTGACAACCTGGGCAATACGCTGGCCTTTTTCCAGTCTAGCTATTAAATGATCTCTTACACATGAGCCTCTACCTGGTCTTCCAAATCTCCACAGCTCCCCTCACCTGCAGACCAACTACAAGGAAAGAGATGTGAGCGATTGTGCTGCTCGGTCATTCCCATCTAGCCCAAGTGCATCAGGGCTTAGCTTTCTAGGCACAGGCTTGTACCCAGACAAGACCCTGGAGTGCTGGGTAGCCGCTGACAGGCCTCTTAACCTCTCTGAGCCTCACTTTCCTCTCCATGGGATTGTTGGGTGGACAGAGTGAAATAGGAGACCTAAAGAACCCCGCACATATTTAGGCACAGAGTATGCCAAGGCCTTGTGACCTTAGGAAGACCATCGCTGTGAGCCTCGGCTTCCGCATCTTTAAAATGGGATAAAAATCTGTGATCCCATTATGTACTGTGAGGGCTATTGTGTCTAATATTTGTCAAGTGCTTAACACAGTGCCCAGCGCACGTTTAATGTTAAACGTTAGTTCCCTTTCCTGCCTTGTCTCCATGCCCCTAACCCAAGAAGCTCTCAGGTCCAATGCTACCACTATGGGCTCCAGGCTGCAGTAACCTGCGGTCCCTGCAGGTGGGTTTTCTGGTCTGGCATGTCTTCCCTTATCTCCTCCACTTAGCAGGATAGTCCCGTCTCCTAGAAACTAACACTGACTGCCAGGCTCCCTCCCTTCTCTGAAGCCCTAGTGCACTTACAATTAAACGACCTGGTGTGCCTGGCTCCCCAGCCCCTGCCTTTGTGCACACTGTCCCCTCTGCCGCCGGTGCCATCTCTGACCCACCACCTGGCAAATGCCTACTCAGCGTCTTAAAACCCAGTCAAGGGTCAATCCCTGCAAAGCTATCCCGAACCCACTTTCTCACTCCCAACACAGAATTAATCGTTCCTTCTCCTGGGCTCCAAAAGCACTTTGCACGTGCCCTTATCACAGCTACTACAACGACCTAGTCAGGAGCTTCTCAGGAGTAGAGAACGAGTTCTGGACATCTTTGAAATGCTAGTACAATGTCTAACTCATGACAGGGGCTCAATAAACAAGCATTTATCAACTTGCTGGAGGATGAATGAATGGATGGAAAATGAAGGAGCAGATGAATGGAGGGGAGGAGGGAAGAAGAGACTAATCAATGCTCACACAGACGAATGATCGAATCGGGAGACGGATGGATGAACAAATGGATGGGATGGATGAATCTGTTCCCTTCACTGCCCAGATGATAAAGTTCATGAAATCATGTAAGTTCATGCACCTTTTAGACCAGTCCTAGCGCAAGGCACAGAACAGGAACTGACAGGTAGCGCCCTGCTGTGCGAACTTCCAGCACCGGGACAGCAGACAGTGACTGTGCAAGTTCTATTTCAAAGGCCAGACTCACACCTAACCAGAGGAGGCATGCACTGGCTCAGGGACTGACTGTTAAACTTCAAGGACATCTGCAAGCAGGTTGTTAAACACAGTCATTATTTATAAAGAAATATCATAAAGAAAAATTAAGAAAATCTCATTTATGATTTTATCAAAAAGAAAAAAATACCAAAGACTGGATTTTCTCCTTTGGGCAGCTATTTCCTTGTTGTCCATCCTTGCTGCATTACCAGACTGGTGGTCTAAAATTGGGTAGTCAAAATATTCTCTAAAAGGATTAGTACAATCTGTACGATTAGATATTTCTGAGTCTCTACCATGTTCTTTCATGAGGTATTTCTGAATCCCAAAAGACCAATTTATCCACAATTACAGTAACAGAATTTCGGTGACCAAAGAGCCTTTGGCGGTTGGATACAACCCTAAGTTTCATGTTGAAGAAAAAGAGGCCCATTGAAATTAAGTTACTTTTATGTTACTCCCAAACCCAAATATATGGCACTCTAGGGACCTAAAATAAATACATAGGGAAATTGTTCATGAGCCACAATAAAAAATGAAGCAGATAAAAATGTAGCTTTGTGTATGATAAAGCTGAACTTCGAAAATTGAACAGTCTAAGAAGTAGTAAACTATTTACTTGCAAGTTGTTTTAAAATTCTTTTCCAATTTTATTAAAATTTAATTGACATATAATGACCTGTGTACATTTAGAATGTAAAAGTTTGCCCTGGATGGTGTGGCTCAGTGGACCGCGCACTGGCCTGCAAAGCAGGGGGTCGCCAGTTCGATTCCCAGTCAGGGCACATGCCTGGGTTGCAGGGCCAGGTCCCCAGTGGAGGGCGCATGAGAGGCAACCACACATTGCTGTTTCTCTCCCTCTTTCTCCCTCCCTTTCCGTCTCTCTAAGAATAAATAAATAAAATCATTTTAAAAATGTACAATGTGATGAGTTCTGACCTATATATGCCCATAAAACCATCACCACAATCCAAACTCTTCCACCCACCCAAGCACTTCCCGGCAACCCTTGCAACTCATCCCTCACTCGACTGCCCCTGCAAGGCTAACACTGATCTGCTGTCATTACAGATTTGTCTGGGTTTTCTAGAACTGTCTATAAACAGAATTACATTTTTAATAAATTAAATTATATACACTTACAATTAAATTTTTAAAGGCTGTAATACATACTCAAAACTCATCACTTCCTAATTATCTCACTACATTTTACTATTGTTTGTGCTCTTGAGCCTGTTCACTTCTATTGTACTGACACGGAGGAAATGGTGTACAAAGGGGCACTGTTGCACATCTCCTCCCGAGCCTCTGGCCAGGGGTGCCACATGGGCACATGGAAACCAGCCTCGATAGGAAGAGTTACCACACAATCAGCAAGTGCTACCTGTCAGCTGTTTTACCCCCAGAGAGCCAATCATTAAGCCACTAGGCAAACACAGGTGAAACAGGAAAAAAATTGTCAATGTTCCCCACACCACCCGCAAAGGGGAGGTGTATGAGTATGCAAATTTAGGGGAGTAGAGACGGAGCTAAAATGCTTTGTGTGAGAAGAAGAATTCAGGGAGAGGAAAGGGATGAGGTTGGGGGCTGGGAAGCAGGGAGTCTGCGGGGCTGCAGGCGAAGAGGCCCTGGAGACAAAATCCAGGGCCATTTCATGAAGTTGTACATGATCAGAACTGTCCCCTTTCAATAAGATCTACATTCTTACTAGCGCTTTCCAGGGCAAGTGAAATCCTTCTTAGGTAAACCAAGAAGCATGAAGTCCTGTTTCCCAGTGGGTGAAGGGACAGGAGAGACCAAGCTGGAGGCACGCATGGGTAGGTCGCTCCCAGTTCCGAGTGAGGAGGTTTACCCACAGGGACAAGTTGGTGGATGGTGAGCTCCAGGTCAGCCTGCGCAGCACGTAACAGGGCACTTCATGGCAGGAACACTGGCGGAAGTGAAAGGCCCTCTTCTCTGCCTCTTCCTTTCAGCATAAGCCTCCTGGGTTTTGGCATCGGTCTCCCGAACATTTCTGGTCTCCAGCTGCCCTGCCTCTCCCTGCCCTCACAGTAACTCCACCACCCACAGAGGTGTCCCAACTGGCCCTGTTCACAGGGCTCCCTCACTCCCAGGCACTGCCTCCGCCTGACCCAGGTGATTAAAACTCACCTGAACCTCCTTCCCTTCTCTGGGAGCTTGCTAGGTCCCAGGTAGGAAGCTGCCCCCAGGGATGGCCAGGTGAGTCACTGTTCCCAATTAACATTTACATTTCCAATGGTGTCATCAATACTTCAAACCCAGGAGGCTGATGTGAAGAAAAGGAACCTAATCACTCTGGCAAGCTCAGGAGAGATTTTTCTTTCTCTTTTCTACTCTTTTAAACCAGTGAATGGGTTTTTTGTTTTGGCTGAGACTTTCTAGGGCCCTTCAGACCACTGCAAGTGAGTGGCCACAGCTGTACACTGCTTATTAAAATCCACAATACCCAACACAAGCTGTGTGCTTGTTTGAGGATGCTCTTTTACCCAAGAAACCTGAGTAGTGGATGGTAGTTAAAGGGGTCCCCGGGGTCAAGTTTCTTGAGATTACACAGCAGCCAGATTTATCAAGGGAAGGGGACTCAGTGAGGACCCTGGCATGGGGGCACCTGTGGACAGCCCGCTGTCCTGCTGGAGGAGCTGTGACTGAAGGTTGGGTGAAAGCAAGGTGGGGGCATCTAGCTTTGGTTTCCCTTTCAGAAAGAGAGCGGTGGAATAGCTCAGGGGCCCTGGGAAGTAGAGGGGGCAGCAGGCATCCTTGTCCTCCCCCACTTCCAAGTGTAAAGAAGGAATAACTGCATGGATTTCCCTGACTGTATGTGACAAGGAGAAAATGTTTGCGTGAGTGCTTACAAGTGTGAGACCAGATCTGGGGTCAGATCCTGGCTTCACCTCTTCGTGTACCTAAATCCAAGCAAGTCACTTAACTGAGCAGTTTCTGCATCTGCGAGGCGGAGATAGTAGTACCTTGCATAAACTTACATTAAGTATTAAATGAGAAAAATCAAGCACCTGTCAGCATGCACACATAGGTATTCAATGAAGGATAATGATGCTTCTTAAGGAAGGTCCAGGGGCTCAAAGTCATTGGGCCCAGGGTGACCTCACACAGCCTGACATCCTCATAAACGGTCAGAGAGCAACATCCCATCAGGCAGAGAGGCACAGGGCCCGGTAAAGACAATGCTGTGCCACTTGTGGGAAAGTTGTGTGGCAACGCTTCAGAAATCACTGACCTGCCCCTTCTCGAGTCAGGAGTCTCCTTCCTTTCTCAGCAACATCGCGGCCAAGTGACTTGGCCTCAAGTGGAAGTAGCCGGGTGCCCTGGGCCCCTCTCCAGGCCAGATGTCAAAACTCGCAGGCCGAGGGTATTTAGGGTTTTCCGTGTTTGGTAGTTTCATAATAGGCTTTTACTAGGAAGACTAAAAGATACCAAGCTGGCATTCAAGAAAGAAGGAGCATCTCCCCTACCCGGGGGACAACCTGGCCCAGAGCACAAAAGAACGATTTGTACAAAGGTACTATTTATTTTACAAAGTCCTGGGAGAAAGCCCCGATTGATTCATCTCCAGGAGAAGAATAAAGTCCTAACAACAACAGCTTAGCCTCCCATCTGCAGTGGCTACGATTCATAAAGCTCTCGGGGAGACAGGCTCTAACCTGAGCCTCGCGCAATCTGGGGGAAAGGGGAGGCAGCTGCATTCTGCCCATTTCATAGATGAAGAAAGAGGGCTCAGCTGGACAAAGATTAGCATCCGCACTCAGCGCAGATATTTCAACTCTGTCTGGCCATCCAGGTGTCACAGGGCAGTTACAAAAACCAGGCCAGGTCACTGGATGGCCATGATGGGGAGAAACTTCTAGGACAAAACAGGAGGGAATCTTCTGAGAAAACAGGAATTCGAATCCTGTGTCTACTCAGCCAGATTCACCAGGAGATGGAAATCCCCGTGCAGTATGAGCATGTTCACCGAAGCTCAGAACCACAGACCATAGCTTAATTCTACTGAAATATCTATTTTTAACATCCTGCCTCAAAAAGAAATCTCTTCCAGAGGGCAGTGAGCCTAGATCCCGGAGCTAAAACATAATAATAACTCAGAGACACCCCCGTTAATCATGCTTCGCCTTGGGTAGTGTCAGACCTCTAAAGTGAAGGACATAGTGGTGTCCAATATCCCAGCAGCCTTGCACCTTTAATGAGCCAACATGCCCGGAGGATGGAGGCACCAAGAAGAGGAAAATATTCGGAGGGCTCAGGAGAGCAGCTCACGTAGAAAATGCCTTCAAAACTGCATCAAAAACCCCCACAAAACTGCAGGGAGTTTTTTTCTACCAGCATTCATATCAACGCCATTCATATCCTTGCAGATACAGAATATCTGCTCAGCCAGGCAAAGGTTTTAGGGGTTTAAACAATTTATAACCCATCATTCTAAGGTCAGTTATGCACAATCATCACTAAGCAAATAAGAGCAGCTCACTCTTCCCTGGAAAATAGGCCCTGACTAAAGCTTATAAGGTTCCTGGGGCCAAGGATGATGGGTTGGGGGAGGGACAAGGAGGGGACCTGTCGGGGAGGAAGATACACTACATCATTTTTGCAAGCTAAGCAAACCATATCCAAGCTACCATTCTGATTGTCAAACCAGAGCACCACTCTGTCACAAGCCTCAGGACTGCCATTATCCCAGGGTTATGTTAACAGGTTAAAGTTTAAGAAGACATTAAGGAAAAAAAAACCCAGCAACCTCATCTTGCCTTGTTGTTCCATGTGGCAAGCTCCCAGATGGATTCCCTGCAGCAGACGGAAAGCTAGGAGGTAGCCACTGTCTGGCTGGAAAGATCCCATCCAGGTTGTCTTGGCCAGGGGCAGGAGAGGTCAGGAGGGGAAACCACTCCAAGCTGCCCCAAACCAACCCCTTCTGCAGTGAAGCCCTCCAGAGTACTCCTTATAGTTCTTCAAACCTTTAACGGAGGTCACTCTTCCCCCCCATCTGAGATACGCCACCCCTGTTGGCATCCTCCACCCCCCTGACTGTTGCGTTGGGGTTTTTGATTGTATTTTTTCAGGCCATCAGCAACCTCCAGACACGTACTCTCTACCTGCTCTAAAAATACTCCACTGGGCCACACTCAGGAGGACACAGGAAGCAAAAAGCCACAAGAAGGTGGCAGTTAGTTCCGAGAAAGCATTCTGCAGATGAAAGACTGGCTTGGAGTCCTTGTGTTCCTACCTAGCGTAGAAAATAGACCAGAACCATCTCTAAACACAATCCCAATTCAAGCAAACTTCATTCTCTCCCCACAGATCCCATCAGAGTCCCTCAAGGTTGCTTACCACTTTATAATGGTCGCAGGAATCCCAGCTTTGGCCCCGGGTGGGGACCCATACGTTGATGCTTATAGGCATGGCTTGACCTACAGCACGGTCCCAACACTCCTCGGCCTGCGCCCTCTTGGGGTGTCTAGTTCAAAGTACTGTGGAGGCGTGTGAAGCCTCGAAGGTTAATTTTAGCTGAAGTCACACTCCCGCTGTGGCCAGATTTTCTTACACAGGCCACCTCCTGAATAGCAGCAGCTTATGTTACCCCAGCCCGCTGGGCGGCCTCTGGCCCTCAGCCCCAATTGCAGCCAGCTACAGCTCTCTCCCTCCATCTCCCCAGCAAACTCTCTTTGCCCTCCAAAATAATCCGACTCTTCGTGCTTACATTAAGGGAAATAAATCACAGTTCCTTTGCTGTCCCAGGCAAACAAACTTGGGACGACCCCCTCCTCGCCCACACATGGCACAGGCTTGGTGAGGAAGCTCTGGGCCACGGGGCTGCACAAACTGCACTTGAACTGGGCGGCGGCTGCTGCGGCCACAGGAGAGCAGAAGCCTGTTGTGCTCTCATTTTCCGCAGTGAGGTTTTGACAACCTCTGTCTGTGCTGCTGGTTGTGTGGTGCCCACACGTGCCTTGTCTCTTTCCTGTCACTGTCTCTCTGTCAAAGGGAGGAATAACACCACCCGCCCTTCCATTTCTCAACAGGCTGACGAAGGAAAGGAATCTCACTCCTGCAAAGGAAGAGAACGTGAGCCTTCGTTTGACTCTGCAGAGGTTCTGAAGAGGCTACCGGGGCATTTCCATGACCGCCGGATTCCAGATCTCAGCAACTAGATGAGCGCAGACTTCAGGAGGAAGGTCATCAGGGGCAGCCCATTTCAGGACTCGCTTCCCTCCAAGATCAGTGATTGGGACCTAGGAGCTTACGGTACCAGTTTGTGCAAGAGGTGCCTGCCAGATGGAATTCTGTTATGCTTTGGAGAATGCCTTTTTTTTTTTTTCAATGTGGACGGGACCGTGGAAAGGCTATGGAAAAATGAAACAAATCCAGAGTGGGCTACTGAGATCTTCAAACAAATCCTATAGCCTATAACCTTGCAGGAAAAATGCTGGTGTGCAGCATTTGAAATAGGTGTGAGAACCACAACCAGAAACTGCCCCGTGTAGGATGCAACGCAATGTCTTTGCCCCACCTGACGTCTATCTGCTACACTCCCGTGGGGGCCTAGGCCTCTCCTTCACAAGACTCTTTACGCTCGTAATCATTCCATTCACACAGGTATTTATGGAGCATGTACTCTGTGGCAGGTACTCTGCCAGGCTCAGAGGAATCAACAGTAAGAAAAATGCTCTTATGGGGCCTTATTCTAGTGAGGATGAGGGGTGACAGGGAGGGACAAGATGGTGATATAACTAATGAGCAAGCCAGTATCAGCAAACGGTAAGTGCTATGACAAAAACGCAATAGAGAATGAATGGCGAGGAGTGGAGGGATACCACGGTAGAGAAATCAAGAATGGCCTAAGGAAGTGATGTTTGGAGACCTAACATACACAAGGGGGAAACCATGCAAAGACTCAGGGGAGTGGTTCTCCCAGACCAGCAGTAGCAGCAGCATCTGGGAACTTACTAAAAATGCAGATTCTCAGGGCCCACTCCAGACCTCCTAAATCAGAAACTTGGGGGTGGACCCACCCAGGCTGGGTTTGAACAAGCTCCACAGATGGTTCTCAGGCACACTACAGTTTGGGACCCACGGATCTAGCGGAAGAACATTCAGGGGGAGGGCTCTAAACAACAGGAACCTGTGGTTTTACTCACCTCTAAAATCCCCAGCCATCAGCCCAGCACCTAGCACATAGTGGGAATCTAATCAACATTTTTTGACTGCTAGCCAAGCTTAAAGTCCCAGCCCTCTAGAACTCAGACAAAAATCACAGAAAAATATAAATCACAAGTCTTGTGTTCATAACACTTCAGCAAAAGCACCCACAAAAGAGGAGAAGGAGGTCATTTAGAACTCCAGGTGGCCAGTGGGAAGCTCTTTCTAGGGCCTGAAGCTGCCAGCCGCTAGCTCGTCTCTTCCCAATCTAATAAGACTTGGCATCACAAAGTTGGCAATTAGATTTCCTGTAAAAGGCTAAATGCAGTGGCCTTCTGCTTCCTGATTCTGAAACTCGGTAAGAAAGGCATTAGTGTGTGACAGCTGGGATAATCATTTAATTGATCTTTTCTACCCACGGAAGCCTCCTTTCCCTGATCCAACCCACTGACTTGTAAATCAATGTCACCTTCAATGTAAGCCAGAAAAGGCAGGAAAAAGCACCCTTCTCCCCAAACCAAATTGGAGTCAATTTCCTAATGAGGCCTTGGTGAGACTCTAAATGGGTGCCACCATTTCTTCCCCTCTGGCCTCTTCCTGGGCCACCCACACAGCTCCACCCAGGCCAGTGGGAGTTCCAGTGACATGCAAAGCAAAACGAGGGGCTTCCCACAGTAGGAATACCAAGATAGAAAGGGCATCGATTCTCATGTCAACCAGACCCGACTGAAACCCCTAAACTGGACACTATTTCGAAAGCCTCTGCAAAGGCATTTGGCATGTAGGAAGGGTTCAATAAATCTATGTAATTTTCTCCTCCTCATTAATGCTATATGCAATTTCACGCTTTACTCAACAAATATTTATTGAGTACACACTATGCACCCTTACTGGGGAGAGGATGATGAGAAAAACCAACACGGGACACCCTAGTGGCAACGTACTCAGTGCC
Organism: Glossophaga mutica; assembly: GCA_039655065.1. NCBI lineage: Eukaryota > Metazoa > Chordata > Mammalia > Chiroptera > Phyllostomidae > Glossophaga > Glossophaga mutica. The sequence continues at coordinate 32,713,527 of CM077308.1, forward strand.
TGTACCTTCTTTTCTAACACTATTTTCCAACATGAGGAAGCAGAGCTCCTTAGAGAAACTGCTGATTCTTGGTCCGTGACAGAAAATATTTAAGACAGACCTGGAGCATAACACAGCGCCAGAAGGTAAGGACGCATCCCCACAGCAAAACACATTGCGGCGGGGAGGGGGGGGGGGGCGGTGTCAAGGGGACACAGGAGCTGAGTGAGAGAGCACCCCAGGGCCAAAGTGGGGATGATTTGAGCAACGAAATTAATAAAGTAGTATTAGATGAAAACCCAATGTGGAACAAATATCCATTATTCCATACTGATATAAATAAATGATTCAATAAGTAAATAAGTGGAGACAACAGAACAATCCCTCATGCAAACAGAATTTTAAATAATTTATGTAGCTATTCAAAGAAGTGAAGCATGAATGGCCACTTCCTAAGTGTGGGCTGCACAGAGAACAGCACAGAACGGGCAGGGGGGGGTGGGGGGGGAGGCGGGGGGCGGGAAGAGCAACTTTACGGGAGGGGCCTACGGACACCAGATGGCCAAGGTTAACTTCAGCATCGGCAAGTCATGTTGAGGGCATGTCCCCGTGACAACATGTGATGGGAACGGCACTTTGTGTCTGTGGTCTTCCTCTCCAAACCCCACAACCCCAGTCTAATCACAAGGAAAAGCATCAGGCAGATTTCAACAGGGGCAGGAGATGCCTTCCAAAAAATACCTGACCAGTACTCCTCAAAACTGTGAAGGTAAGTCTGACAAGTTGGCACAGCCTCGAGGAGCCCGCCCGAGAAGACATGACAACCAAGTGCAACCATGGTGCGCCAGGTGGGATTCCGGGACAGGCCAAGGACATCAGATTTTAAAAAGTAAGGAGAGCTGAATAAGGTACAGACTTCAGTTAACGATACTGCTTTAATACCGCTTCACTCATTCATGGAAGTTAACAGCAGGGACACTGGGTGCGGGATACAAGGTAACTCCCCGTACGATCTTCGCCACTCTTCTGTAAATTTAAATCCATTCTAAAATTTAAAAACGTTTATTAAAATTATACAAAGGTCCACAGCCAGATTCAAATACCCAATTCTTAAACCCCCATGGATAGCAGGTACATCTAGCCATTTCAGGGCAGAATGCTTTGCCTGATGTTAGATTTGGAATAAAATTTCAGAAATGCCATTTATTTGTACACACACACACACAAACACACCACACATGGTCATATGTATAAAGTTTATAGCCTAGTTGCTATGTACAATAAACTCTTCCTGCAGGGTTGAATTTTCTAGAATGCTCATTAGTAACTGTTAAGGATAAAAGGACTTAACAAAAAAAAAAAGAAAGCATTCAAAACTCCAGGTTTTGCTTTGATCCTTTCAAAAGGACCATGAAAGAACTATTTGTACCCAAAGAATAAGGTTGGGACTCTCCCAGTTAACGACCCTGAGCCCTAACTCAAAAGATCCCATTTGTCCTTAAAGATTCTGCATTTGATTCTTCCTCACCTTTCAAAGAAGAAAATCAAAATGCCTGAGGTTCCTTCAAGCTAACCAGATCAAATGTGTTGTAAGACACTGTAACAGATAATGTAGTTAGAAAACACTGGGTCCCAAGAACTTCAGTACAGCAAAAACGTTTTAAAAATGACGTTAAAATGCAACGGCCCATGTTCTGAAAATTTTTTAAGAGGAAAAAAATACTCTCCATGTGATTGCTAACAGAAGCCGGCTTTTACCAGCAATAGGTGGCAGCATTTCCGTTCGCTGGGCCACATTCTGCATAATTGTACTAACTATTAATAGACAATTAGAAGGAAAGGGTTTTTCAAGGTCCTGCCACATCCCTGTTTTCCATTAAAGGATAAACTCTTTCTACAAATCACTTTTGCCAGAGATAACAAAATCACATCTCTCTTTTTTAAAAAAACAAAAGAAAAAAATAATAGAGTGACAAATTAATTCCTCCAAACATAATAAAACTAATTCAATCATCGTGTCCTGGCCATCTGCTTCATAGATGTAAATCTAACTGCGTTTTCTACTGCCTGATAACTTGCTTAATTCAGTTAGCTCTTGTGACCCTGCTTTTGGGAGCTGTTCTCCGTGAGGCCTTCCCCTGGTGGGTTCTGGACAAGGAACCGGCCGACCTGGGAGTGTTTCTCTGCGGAGCAGTGAGGACGCAGCCCGGCTCCAGCTGGCTGCCAGGCCGCAAACCAAGTTTTAAAGAAGGCAGCTAAGGTGGCTAGAGTTTCAGCCGACCTGCGCTGGATAATGGGTACCACTGAGCACTTCCCAGGTGTCAGGCAATAAGCCCTTTATACGCACTTGTCACATTTAATCCTCAGAATCTTGGGAGTTGGTTTCTAGGACTAGTCCCAGACGCACAAGGAATCTGAGGTTCAAAGAAGTTAAAAGGCTTGCTTCCTGTCTTAAAACCCAGCCTGTCTGACCTGACAGCTCAAGGCACTGGCCACTACACAGGTGAGCCCACCTGACACTTAGGGCTACTTCTAAGTCTGGGCTTCAACAGAGGCGCCAAAGGGTGCATGGGGCAATGTGCAAAATGCAGTGTTCAAAGGAAAACCACAGTGCCAGTTTCTAGACACTTCCTGCTCCACTGGATGGGAGATATAAAAAGAGATGAGAGTGAGGGGAGAGGGAATTCTTTGAAAGGAGGGTATCACTGGAGAACCACGTGCTATGAACACATCCTGCCCCCACCCACTCCAACCTGGGGTGGGTGGGTATGTGCTTCAGCAGGGGCACTGGGGAGCCTGACCGGAATAACCCTGCAGTGAGGGATGCTGCGGTCTGCGATCTGACTCCTGCCCTGAGAATCCAGAGAGGGAGAAAGTGGGCACGGCTGATGGTTTCAGTGGTGGAGTCAGGAGACCAGCGCAGGCAGGGATTGGCCTGCAGCCCCCACCATTATGGCAAAGGATTAGAGTATCTCCTCGGAGAGAGTGCATACCTCGAAGTGCCCCGCAAAAGAAAGACGCCTGCCTTCAACAGAGCAGCACACTAGCTTAGGCAGGCCCCTCCGAGTAAGCGTCTTGCCCTCTGCATAGCCCCCTGGGTGTGGAGGAGGGCCAACCGCTTTCACTCTGCAGGGTCCTGACCCAAATTCAAGTTTGGAGCTTCAAGTAGTCTTGTAAGGGGGACATTCTCCTCATTTCTCACTTAAGACTATCTTTGCGAATGACTGTGACCACAGGACAGTCCATGAGTGAGCAGAAAGGCCATGGGCAGCCAGCGCCTTCACCCATGGCAGGAAAAACACCCAGTGAGATTGGTCTACAATCACACTGCCCAATATGCCAGTTACATGAATAGTCTCAGTTCTCGCTTCATGCTAGAGTTCCCCTGGGGAGATTTTAAAAAACACAGAAGCCCAGGCCCCACTCTCAAAGAGTATGATTCTACAGGTCTGAGCAACCCACATACCTGCCCTTCTTTCCAAAGTTCTCTAGAGGATTCTGATGCCCTGGCAGGATTAGGAACTATCAGATCATGCTCTAGGTGCAAATATATGGATAATTATCTCTGAAAGGGGAAAGGAGGAGCATTGCATCAACACCCAGGTTACTTCCTAGTATACAGAAAATCTATATTATACCATGAGGCGGGCAGCACGGTTGTTACATATGTCTCCCAAGGGAGGGACTCCAGCACTGCCTTTTCTAACGTATCAAAGCATTGGCATATGGAAGCATACAAAAACGATGAGAGCATTACAATCAGTTCTCCACCCCCTGTCCAGAAGGTATCTTCATCTCACAGATAAGAGAACTGAGGTTCAGACATGTTATATGTGCCTAATGTCCAGAAGTTAAGAGGGAAAGTTGACATTTGACCTAGACCTTCTGCTTTCAAAGACCAGGTTCTTAACCAGTATACCTCCTTCCTAAGAATCCACATTAATGCAGAGATCAAGAGTTCTTTCCCCTGGCCCCAGGGCTGCTCAAGTTCCAAAGTTTAAGTTGAAGAAGTGCAGGTACTTGAGATGAAAGGGATCTGATGGCAGCAGAGGTGACTAATGCACGATAATTTCCTACCCAGAACTTCAATGTCAAGGCCACTAAAAAATAGTTATCACATACCATGTAATATCCCTTTGATGGAGAAACAGAACTCAGGAAAGGAATATTTTCCAATGAGTGGTTCACAGGAGAATTCAGCCATCTATAAAATACATCAGCTTATAAAGCCAGAGGGAATTTTGCCTGACATTTTAGGGCCTTGTTTCTTTTCATATAAGGGTGTGGGAAAGAAACTCTATAAAGATGGAACACCGTGGCTACTAAGGCAAATTCAGGATGAATGAGCTTTTAAAAACTGCTGTTCAATCAACTCCAAGTGACTGAAGTATCAGGGGATGAAATAAATAAATAAAATCCTCTGTAGTGGCATTCCAGGTCCAGTAAGCAGACGCACATGATTTCGTGGCAATTACCCAGGCTTTGATTCCAGGCAGAAGTTGGCTGGAATTCTGGCTCCGTCACTTACCCACTGACCTGGTAACTCTGGGCAAGCCATTTAGCCTTCCAGCACGCAGGGTTCGCTTCTGCAAAGCGGAGACGTGAAGACCCTGGTTTAGAGGGATGCCGGCTAGTGGTAGGGCAGGCAGGGGGGCGGGGTGGGGGAGAAGGTGCGCCAGGGACGATCCCAGCAGCCAGAGTACAGAAGTCCCCTCAGATTTCATAGCTCATCTTTTTGAAGAACCTAGATCAGCACAGTGAGATATTTCAATAAATGGGAAGAGACAGACCGATAAGGAAAGGCGGCTTCATGGCACATGAAATTTTAATGGCAGTGACAGTTCCGGTTAGGTTCTGGTCAATAGGAACCATAAATAGCTGTCACCTAATAGCCGTGTCCTCTTGAAAATGGGTTATTCGTCTGAGTCCCTCTCCCAGAGGACAGCTGCAAATACCATCAATACTGGCACTAAGCAACAGCCTTATTTATAGCCAAGGGACAGATTCCAAAGATAGAAGAGGTCATCGAGGCTGAACCTCCCTTCTCTAAACTCCCAAATTCCTAGAGGGCTGAGAGGTAAGGCAGCAGAGCAGGTCTTACAGGAATGTCTCCAGATAGTGGCAAAGTGTAGATAAAAGTCAGAAAAACTGAAAGGTAAGCAGAGGTTTAAAAAGAAAGAAACTGTGAAAGGAGAAAATGAGGGTGGTGCTACACACGCCTGTGCTGCTACATTAGCCCCCCAATATCAATGAGGCTGCCAATACCTAACCTTTAACAAGTGAAGAACCTCTCAGGGTCCATCAGTATACGTCCAGATTCAAGCAAGGGCCAGAGAGTCTTCCCTCGGCCACACTTCCTGTAACAGCATTCCCTAGGACCTGCAGAATCAAGTCCCAAAACCTTACCTGGACTCTCAAGAACTGCTACTTAAGCAGGCCCTCCTGATTTCCCACTCCTCCCCTTTACTTCAGCCCCACGCAGCCAGTGGCGATTCCTCACAGAGAACCGCCTCTTTCCGCCCTCCGGGCCCATACTCTGAGGTGGAAATGCCAAGTCTCCACAAATTAGGATCCGGTGTATTTCTCAAAGAACAGCTGGTTCAAACACCATTCTCCCCTCCCCCCAAAATTTTCCTTGGGCTTTTCACCCAGGTACTTCAGTGTCTTAATGCCTATTTCATTTACATTTTACAGTCTCCGAGGGCAGGACCCATGCTCATTTTCCCCATATTCCCTTGAAGGTGTAGTGCCAACTTAAGTGCCAATCGGTGTTTGTAGGATGGAGGGATGGATGGATGGACAAAGAGAAGAAAGGAAGGCAGGACAGAAGGACGAAGAGATGGATTTGATGTATTATAAAGAAACCAGCAAAGAACATATTATCCACTATGTCATTTGTCACCCGGTACAGCCAGGGAATGGAATGTTCTGATTATCACATTACTCTGATTAATAGAGTGCCCCCCCATGCCATTCCTAGATTTGACCGCTGACTACTGCAAGACTGGAATAAAATCTGCCTTGCCTTTCCAATGAAATAAAGACAGTCTTTTGTCGAGGATTCCCAACGCACTTGCCTATCTTGCAAGACCAAAAGTCAGAAACTGTACCGTCGCCACTGCGCTGCGCCATACGAGGCAGATGGTGTGGAGAACACAGGTTAAAACAGTCCTGGATAACTAGACACGTGTTTGCCCAACCGCAACTGAAAATAACTAATTTTTCTCTATCCTCTTCTTCAGTGGAGCCCTACACGGCTAGTATGAACATTACATACTTTCAAACAGATGACCCAACAATTCAGCAGAGACATGAAGAAACACATCAAACCACACGTGGTCAGGCTCTTTCCGCTCTGACCCGATGGAGCAAACCTGAACGTACAAAGTCGGTAGTAAAAGCCACTACGTACAATGGCCGAGGATCACATTATAGCATCTCGCTCATGTCTCGCCCTTAACCCCACCCCTCCCCTGCAATGAAGCTCTCCTTACCCGTGCCAAATGTTCTTAGACGAGGCCCACGTTTGTTTGACCATTTCCTAGTTCCACCAGCCTCTGATGAAGCAAGGCAGAGGAGAAACACGTCAAAGGAGTCAGTCTGCTCTTATTTTTAACCTGGCCCCTTCCTGCTCGAAGGTGGCAGAACCGGTTCTGTTGTACGCAAGTCTCTCCACAAAGCAGAGAGAGGAAGGAGTGAGGGGCTTCCTGGCCTGTCCCTTATCCTCCACCAACCATCTCTCTCACAAGCACGTTCCTGTGCCAGGGCACCCTGCTTTCGCTCAATGAACTACGTGCAGTACCTCAGTCCACCCCCACAGCCTCTTCTGAGGCAGACTACCCCATTGTAGAGATGAGGCAACTGACACTCTAAGTGGATGACTCTCCAAAGCTGCACAGGATCTGAACCTACAACTGTCTTCATCATGAACTATGCTGCCACCGTTTCAGCAGGTAACTTGGAAGGAGGTGGCATTTCACACTGCCAAATGCTCTCTTGTCCTCTGTCCTTGTCCCAAACTGAGTAGCTAGGGCAGCCTCTGCAGCTAGAGAGGGCCGTCAAAGGGTGAGCTGCAATGTTCCCCCTGCTGGAGTCCGACGGCAAAGCTGACATCGTGCAATCAGAGGCTCCATCTAAGTCAAACAGACGCACTGGTGATTCTGCTCTACAGTTCTGTAGATGTATCCCAGCACAATATGCCCACCTGGGAGTTTTTTGGTGCCAAGAGTGAACAGACGGGAATGTATTGCAGAAATATTAACCTTGGCAGTCTCTTGTCATGGTAAACCGCTGGTTGAGCTTTAATGAAATTTTGTACAAGAGCAAAAACATCTGTATCTCTGGTAAAAATAAACCCCAGCCTGAACACAGGACTGTCTTTGCAAAAGACCCTAACGAACCTGGAGAGGACTGGAAAGGAAGCCTTTCTCTGCTATCGCCACGACTGTTTACAGCAAACAGGACGGGGCTCTCCCCTCTGTCTGTGTTCTCTGAGTTACATTTACGGGCTTCTCACGAATGAAGACATATCCTAAATTTGTGCAACTTTCCCAGTGGGCTTATCCGTGTGGGAGAGCAGAAGCCCTGCAAACTGCCTGTCCCCATTGACCCATTCTTGTCCCCACAAACCCCTCCCCAGGATGAAAGAACACTAACACACACTCTGAGCCCAGCCAGAACAAGAACAATGAGGCCTCACTGCTTTAAGGATCCTGAATGAATCATTCATTCAAGCCCAGATCAAGAGCATGGGCATTGTCCTATTTAAAAGATGAAACAATAAGCCAGTCCACAGACCAAAGGCCCCAGGAATCACACAGGAAAAGTCGCTGTCTGACTAGGGCGTGTGGCAGCTTCGGCTAGGTGGCCCTTCCTGAAAAACAAACAGCGCAAGACCTCCTGAAACCCAGAGGCACACAATCCCCTCCCCATCTCCCTTCTGAATCCCCTATACGAGCCCCGTGCTGGGTCTCCCTGGGGATGAAGCCTCCCTAACCCTAGGGACGCCCTCTGACACTACCTTAGAAAGCTCTTCCTTCCACTAAATTGAATTTTGGTCTTCATTTGGTGGAGAGGACCCCAGAGATTAGTTCTTCCAACCCTTCAGAGAGAGAAAGTGGCATACTGGCTCTTCCATGAGTCTTTACAGACCAGAAGTGTTTCTTTCACCTTCCTATAAACCCTGTTCATAGAGCAAGGCTTCAGTTCTCGGACACCACGGCTGCCACCTAGAAAGAGGGTGATAATGCCTAATGATGACAATAGTGATTAAAATAAAAGTAACAATCTTAGCTCTTATTTATTAAACACATAGTATGTGGCAACACTGTACTGTACACTTTAGAGGTACTTCTTCTAATCAATCCTCACAACAACCCTCCCGTTCAGGACTATTATTCTGTTTGTTTTACATTTTGAAGAATAGAAGCTCACGGTGACATAATTCACCCAAGGCTATAGAGCTAGTAAGTGACAGCGGCAGGATTCGAACTCAGACGTATTCACCCCAGAGGTGGCCCTCTCGTCACCATGCCAAAAGAGGGGCATATTCCAGCTCGGCCACATCCTCTGAAAATGGTCCCCAATGTGGTCAGACTGGCTCATGGAATACAGAGCAACCAGTGTGCATGGGCATGACATCACACTTCCACCGGGGGAGCCCGAAACTGCCCTCCTCTACAGAGCAAGAGCAGATCCCACCAACAGTCATGGTGGCACCCTTTGCCTGGGGAGAAGTAAGCATCAAAGAGGAAGCAGGAAAAGGAGAGGGGGAGGGGGAGGAGGTGGAGACAACCTGTTTATCACCTAATGACCTGCAGGAATGCTGGGCCTGGGAAGACACAGCAAAGGAGAAGTGCCAGAGGTGCTGCCCTGGCCAATGTATGTGGCACAAGGCAAGAGGGTGACAGCGTGAGCCTTGTCCCGTGAGCGTAGAGGGCCGGAAGGGAACTAACTGCCTTATGGGAGACCCAACCGTGTACCGGGGGAAGGGGCTCTAGTTCCTAGTCAGGGGCAGGCTGCCTCATCACAGGCTGACTTGGTGTCCACCACTTTCCACTCCTCTCGCCAGGAGGGTCTCCGCTGTTGCCAAACTGGTTGGACTAAGTCACACACAGTAAAAATGACCTGTCTGGCTGCCATATCCCTGATCAAAGCTGACTTATTTCAAAGGCGAACTATCAGCAACTTGGGAGATTGTAATCAGACAAGGAAAAATAAACTATAAAGTTACTTCAGTGGTTTTTTTTTTTTTTAAAAAAAAAGGCCTCCCTGAAAAAAAAAAGTTTTCTTTTGTGCTTCTGAAATTCCAAGTTCCTAATAACGCCATGAGGAAACTTAGACACTAATCAAGGAATGCGTCTGGGTCCTGAGGTAAGACCCTGATGTCCCCGTGGCCCGATGCTTTCTCTAAGACGGGGAAATTTTTCGAGGCGGTGAGCTTAAACCAATCAATCACCCACAGCTAGAGACTGGGCTTCGATCCCGGTGTTCGGAGACTGCAACTTTGCTTCCGCACACGCTCATGTTTTAATCACAGGGCAATGAAAGCACAAAGAGTTTCCAATGGACACACACACGCAAATGCACCTTTACACACATCCACACACACATCCACACACCTCCCTTTTCACTACTTCTCTTTAGAAAGACAAGGAACCTCCACACTACTGAGCTAGAATCACACTAAGCTTACGCCTCAGAACAATATGATTTAAAATCAGTTCGGGGTCTGCATGTTCAGAGTACAATTTGGTCAGGAGAGAAATTTACAGAGTAGGTCTTGGGTATCTACCTTGAAATGGGAAGAAGAATGAACTTACTTACATATGCTATGTTGGAGAAAATGGAATCTTCCTTCTCAAACCCTGGGGACTATGAAACCCACAGATGAGCCTAGGAGGGGCCAGCCTTGCCTAGAAAGCAACTGGGGTCCTCTCTTTCCCTTTGTGAGGCGGTGAGCCACCCCCGAGCACTGGCATGCCCAGAGGACCCACAAAACCTGAGCTTGTCAGAAGTGGGCCCAGAGCCGCTCTGTACAGAACGGCCAGTGAGGGTAGTGATCGGCAGGGCCGGGGCAGGGCAGGGGTGCAGAAGGGGCACCGGGCTGGAAGGGATGTTAGAAGGAAGTACCATGAAACTATCACTAATGTCACACCTGTATAAACAAACAAATATGTCAACTTAGTAAAAGATGACGGGCTTCCTTGGGCTCCGGGAAGCTGCCAAGGTATGGTCTTCCACCCAAGTCTGAGGCCCTGGGCTGAAACCCAGGGGCCAGCAGCTAAAACAATTTCTTCATTAAATTAACTCTCCTGAAGAGGAGCATGTTCCGGCCTCCTCTTGATTGAGGAAAGTCACTTGGTCCACACAAAGCACAGTCTCTTGGGGCTCTGCTGCCCTGGCCAATATATGAGGAATAAGGCAAGGGGGAGACAAAGAAAGGGGTCTGAACGGCACCCACACACCTGCTCTCTTCTTACCACTGGCACTGCTGCTTCTGGGGCCCTTTACCCTTAACAGTTTGTGCAGGTGCTCAGCAGGAGAAATAAGCAAATGCTGGACTCTCCTGGCAGAGGCAGGTGACAGACTTTCAGAAGTTCATGAGGGGCCCCCAGCCTCCCCTCTCCCACGCAGCAGATGCTGCCGCCAGCTGCAGCCCAGCACCAAAGGAAGTGACCAGTTAGGAAGATACCAGACTCATTCATTGTACTGGGTTGGCCAGAAAGGCTGTGCAGTTTTTTCCATAAAATAAAAGACACATTTTTCATTTTCCCCTGAATTTCATTGATTTGGGTATTTCGAGTATGTTGGCTATCTCCTGCTATTGGCTTCTGGTGGGCAGAGGCCAGGGATGCTGCTAACCATCTTCCAATGCATGAGACAGCCCCATGGCAAAGAATTATTTGGCCAAAATGCCAATAGTACCAAGAAACGTTGCAAACCACTTTTGGCACGTTTGATCAATCGCGGCACCTTCTCCAAACACTGCACCGATCTTTTTTTTGCATTTCAGTTGCGCTTTTACCTTTCTTCAAATGATAAAGCATAATACACTGAAAATGTTACATATCTTCTTCCATCTTCAATATTAAAATGGCTGCACAAAAATTCACCAATTTTGACAAGTTTTTTAAAATGTACGCTGATATGACAGCTGTCACAATACAATCTAACAAAATTGCCTGAAATGAAGTGAAAGACAATGAAGCGCTACTAGAGCCACCTTCCGGAAAAAACCAAATCAACTTTTTGGTGAGCCCAGTATGTATCAGCCAACTGATTCCCAATCACATGCCGCCTGGCCATGCTGAGACTCGCTGAGAGGTTCCCTGTATTTGCTTGGGGTTGCTGCTGCTTAGCAGAGTTTAGGTGACAGGGACACACCACTTTGAGCATTCACAAAAATGATTCAAGTGAGATCTAGAACACCTCTTTACTCTTCTGCATCTTTCTAAATCCCAATCAGATTTTCTCTACTGGGAGCCTAGGATCTCTGGGGTCCTCGGAGGTGCACCAGGGTCCCTGAGAGTTCACATGGGCATCAGAATGCTTTCAATTGACCCATAGGAAAAGGATGACTATATATCTGCTATGAAGTAAGCCTTCAATAGCTGGTAATGTCGATTTGGGCCGCTCCTTGGCAAAACTTTCAATATTACCCGTTACCCTCAGGATGAAGTCCTAACTGCTGAGACCTTAGCAAAGTCTTTTAGGGCCCAGCCTGTGCTCACCTCTCCTACCTTACCCCCTTCTTCCACTCCCTGAGCAGAGTGAAGGTGATTGGTGCTGGAAGGGTTAAAAGAACACCAGCTGGGGTAGCCCCAGTGCTTCAGATCTATGGATTTGGAGATTTTGCTCCCAAGAATCCAGAGATTAATGGGAGGCAGTTAGGTGTACTAGAAAAACTACAGATTTAAAGTCAGTTAAATCTAGACTTGCAAACCCCCTCTACCTTCCACTCGTAACCTTAGGCAAGTTACTTAATATATCTGAACCTCAGTCTTTCTGTGTGTGTGCAACGAGTATCACGTGAAGGGAGCTCTGGAATGATGCATGTAAAGCAGCCAACATAGTGCTTGCAACAGTGCGAGTTCTGGACCCCGAAGCCCCAGCTCAGGCTGACGAAGTAAAGCTCCACCAACTCAGTGCTTGTTCCACAACTGGAAATAAGCACCAACACCCGCACCCCATCCACAGCCTGCTTTCCAACAACACCCCCTTGTGCCCTGGTCATCCCCACACATGCACGAACCACCCTCTCCCCACATCTTTTGAAAGCCATTTTCCCACAGCAGATCATATTGGTAGTGGAGATTTCAAACCAGATTTATGAAAACCCATAACTAGAAGATTAAGATTCCAAATGTCATTTGGATAAGACGGGCCAGATGCTCCCAGAATCACAAAAGCCTCAAGCTCTTTGCACTGGCAGAGAAGTGGGAATTGTCAAGAGGCTCACACTAGAGGGTCTGACTCTGTTGAGAAAAAAGTGCTCTTCCCCTTCCAGAGGAAGAGCACTTCCTTCTTTCCTTTTTCTCTTTTTAGAGAACAGAGGAGACACGTTTTCAGTGGGCTGAGTGGGCGTGCTGCATCTCTAGAGGGACTTGAACACCATCAACTGGCATTTGATGTGGGCTTTTAGTCACTGGGAGGCAACTGGAATACAGGGTTGGCTCACTGGCCCTCCTCCCGGGTGGGTCTGGAATGTGTGTCTGTCTATCCTATGGCTTCTGCCAGGAACCAGAGGGAGGGACAGACCAAGACCAGGAAGGGAGAAAAGCCCTAGAGGCGTAAGTCATAAAGTCTCTGGCAGAACCACCTCCCAGATCCCCAAAAACTAAAAAGAAAAGGTGACAAATACTTCCAGAGCATCTACCATATGCATTCCCACCGCGAGGAATCACACACGTGACTTCATTGAGTCCTGACAACAACCTGCTGAGGCTCAGCAGTGTTATCCGTGCTCCGTACAGGAGGAGACAGGTGCTCAAGGAAACTAGGCAATTTCCCCAAGTCCTACAAGCCCCAAACACAAAATGGCAGAGGAGGGATTCGAACCAGGTATTTCTGATTCAAAAATGCTCCCACTGTCCTAGAACTGGCTCTTTTCCACAGGAACTGCCCCATCTCATTGTTTCCACAGAGGCTGTTCTACTCCCACTGACTACCGTCGCTAGAGCAGCTCAGGCAGGAAGACAAGCCAACCTCACTCTCAAAGCATTAAAGAACAATACAAAGAAAAAGAAAACGATTTGTGTTGGGAAGTTGACCTTTGACTGTAGGCTAAGTTCAAAAACCATCAGCGAGTGAAGGAAAAAGGCTTTTCAGAAGGAATCTGCCTCACTGACCAAATTGAAAGCCTAAACTCACCTGGGATTCAGGAACTGGTAGGAAAAGAGCTCATCCTCTTTGAAAAACCAATGAAGAAAATGGGGGAAAAAACCCTGAAGGAATAAAATATCATCAACTTCTCTTATCTCGAATGCTCTCTGCCCCAGGCCTTTTCTCATGTCAATCAAGCCCCAGTCTCCTGCTAGTTCCCCCTGCATGCCTCTATCTGGTCACCCTCCTGCTCTCAAACCTCCAATGACCCCTCTTATCCTTTGAGATCAAGTCCAGAATCCTTAGTCCAGCATTCATGGCTCATCACAATGTGGCCTCAGTGTCACCTCCACCCTGACCTTCCCTCCATTGTGGCCTAGTGACTGGCCACACTGGCCTTTGTGTCAGGCTCACCTGGGTGTGTAGCATCATGGTTCAGCTGCCTGATAGCTACGTGGCCTTGGGTGGGTTCCACTGAGGCTCTCTGTGGCTAAAATGAGGACAAGTAACAGCAGGTCAGAGGAAGAACTGACCTACTGCATGTAAAACATTTTCAGAGACTGGAGATACTTAAGCCTTCATACTAAAAGACGGATTGGTAACATGGCACTGTTCCACCTCGGACTTTCTCTGACCAGGAGTCTCGCTACCACGTTCCCCTACACATCCTGCCCAAAATTCTGCAAGGTTCAGATCAAGCCAATACTGCGATCCCCTTCCTGTGACTTCGCTGGTACTCACTGCTTGTTACCATGTATTGGGTTGGCCAAAAAGTTCATTTAGTTTTTCCGTAAGATGACTCTAGTATATGCTTATAATGCCTAGTATATTGTCTTTAACATCATTCAAAACAATTTTGTTAGATTGTATTGTGACAGCTCTCATATCAGTATGCATTTTAAAAAAACTTATCAAAATTGCCCTGGCTGGTGTGGCTCAGTGGACTGAGTGTTGGTCTGCAAACCAAAAGGTCACCAGTTCAATTCCCAGTCAGGGCACATGCCTGGGCTGTGGGCCAGGTCCCCAGCTGGGGGCATGCAAGAGGCAACCAATCGATGTTTTACTCATACATTGATATTTCTCTCCCTCTCTTTCTCCCTCCCCTCCCCTCCCTCTAAAAATAAATACATAAAACCTTTTTTAAAACTGCTGAATTTTGTGCAGCCATTTTAATATTCAAGAAGGAATACTCAACATTTTGGGCGTATTATGCTTTATTATTTCAAGAAAGGTAAAAACACAACTGAAATTCAAAAAAAATATGCAGTATATGGAGAAGGTGCTATGACTGATCAAATGCGTCAAAAGTGGTTTGCGAAGTTTCTTGGTCAAAGGAACATTGGACATTTTAGCCAAATAATTCTTTGCTGTGAAGCTGTCTTATGCATTGGAAGGTGTTTAGCAGCACCCCTGGCCTCTACCACTAGAAGCCAATTGCGGGAGATAGCCAACAGACTCAAAATATCAAAATCAATGAAGTTACTGGGGAAAATGAAAAATGTGTGTTTTATTTTATGGGAAAAAAATGTTACAGACTTTTTGGCCAACCCAGTAGAGGGGATTTGCATACTTACCCTGGTTAATTATCTGCCTTATCTTTCTATGGTCATGTTGCCTATGGGCACCCAATATCCATTCCTGTCCCCTTCTGTTTTCTCCTCCACCTCCACACTACAGTCTGGAAGCTTATTCTGAACTTCCTTGCCACTGGGGTTCTCCGTGTGACTTAGGCTCCACCAGTAAGTTGCGCCTGCATGAGATCTGCAAGGCAGGAGTGAAGCAGAGGGGGCTTGGCAGGCAAATTCCAACAGATGACAGTGTGCGGCTAGACTTCAACTCCAGGTTGCAGCACCTGGTCATCTTCCTGGGAGCCAGAGGTGGGTGGGTGGGGGCGGCAGGGTGGCGTGACAGCTCCAGCCTAACAGGCCCTCTGGAACTCAGCTATGGTGGGTTGGCCTTAAAACCAAGAGTCTTGCTGCACCCTCCTAACTTCTGTGCTTCCAGGAATTTTGCATGTTGCCAATTTCTTGTATTAAATCCCTTCATGCCTAAGTCACGTGAATGATTCCTAGGTTCTAGACTGACAGTAACTGATCAAGTTCCCAGCGTGCTCTTCAGCTTCTCAAGCTTATAACTATGTACCATATGATTTATGGGCAGTTTAACACAGAGCTCTGGTCGCAGGAGCTGCTCACTACATGAGTCTATCAGGAATCCATATGTATTTTCATCCTTGCAGCCGACTCAACCTAAACAGACACCTTCCCACAGCATCTCCAAAAGCCATGACAGTCTGTGCAACTGACACATACGAGTATATATTACCCAGCAGTGCCCGTGGCCAAGGAGACCTCCAAGTCTCTACAAAATCGTATGCTGGGAAGAGAAATAACCACCGACATTTGCCACAGAGTGAACCTAGAGGACAAGAGCAGATCTGTCACTGGGACAAGTTTTCCCCATGCTTCCCAGTCAGTATGAAGTAGCAAACTCAGAACTAAGAGTTGGACCAGGAATTTCTGACTGTTCCCTGAGAGTCGGTAGCTCCTCCTCCCTTCCCCGGTCTGTCTTCCTTTCTCGCTGGTCAATAGGAGTCAGGTTTCCTTCATAAATCTGTGTTTCACCAAGTGGGAGAGACAGACCGCTGGCATGCTTTACAAGGTTTTAGAGTGCACACTGCTGAACATCTAATTTTAATAGTTATGTACTTATTTTTATGATTACTTTCTATTATATTCAATGATACTGCTTTTGGAATATAATTTCCTCTTTTAATACATTTCTTCCAATTAAGTAGTCAATTTGAAGAAAACTCATAAATAAGCAACACAAGGGGTGGACAAATATGGCAAAAACTATAAATATGGTATAAGAGTGAGTAAGCTTGGGTGACACTGACAAATCAAATCTCACAACTGTGTTTTGTGGGGAATTTCAAATATCTCATCCTCTGGGCTTATCAGGATAGTATCAGACAACTCTGAGAACGTTCGTAATTCACTGTAAATGACTTTCTCTCCCACTTGTCTTCTCAGGCCCTTGGGAATAATTTGGTCTTGCAGGAAGCTGTAGGATAGAGTCAGGAATTCAGCCTTTCACAGACTGGGGTGCAGGGCAGGTCAGCCTTGCTGCTTCACCCTGTGCCTGGGACAGGGCACAGAGTGAACACACCTACTTACTGCATAGGGTGCTGAGCAGGGGAGGAAGACACAGGTGAAGTTCCAGATGAAATCACTAATTTCAATAATTGTCTTTAGTTGAATTTATTTACCTAAATGTAGTTTTCAAGATACAGGATCCGGCAAAAATAACACCCCTTTTTCATTACAAAGTCTTTTATTACAAAATCATTAGCATGTAATTCTGTAACATAACAATATCACACTCAAGCCCACCATATGACATTTTAGGTGAAATGTTCAAATTAAAACTATAAACAATTACACTCATATTATTACCCTACCACCCACACTCAAGCAGGCGGTACTTCTGCCAGACCCTGTATATATAACCCTAGTGTTAGGGGAGAAGTTTGCAAGAACTTTGATAAATGAATGTTCACTGGGAAAAAATGCTAGTATCAGGAAATACTCTTTAAAAATACTTGCTCATTTTGGGTCCTTGTGAGTATTTATGAACATAAATGGTACTGAAATTGGAATGAGCAATCCTTCTCCCCTCCCTTCCCGCTAGGGTAGAGGTCCCCCCCACCCCGCCACGCCCTGTTCCCAGTGAAGCAGAGTGGGGCAGTGTGGCGCCTCAAAAGGCCCAGCGCCTGCACTGCAAGTGCCCTCGCTGGGATGCAAATGCACTAGCCCCCTCCTCAGGACCTGGCCCAAGGGGTCAGGAAACAACAGCTGTGTTGGCATACAGTTGCCAGCAAACAAAAGGAGCAGACTCCCTCGGCCCGCAGAGCCCAGGTAATGCCAGGATGCAGCTTCACAATTATGCGAGAGCAAGGAGGCGGGTGATTTTCTCTCCAGCCATACTGTAAAAATGCTGCTGGCACCAAGGGTCCCCAAAACCCAGCATAAGAGAAAAGGATGGGAACAACGCCAAGGAAGTAACTCACCACTGGTGCAGGATGAGGCCCTATTTGCTGTGGACCAACCACGGCCACTCCTAGCAGAGATGTCACAAAGCACGTCCTAGAACATGTCTGATAAGGGAAGAAGTCTCTGGGGAAATGGTTGTTCTAGCCACTGTCCATACATTGGCTCACAATGTCTTTTATTTATTTATTTTTTCACAATGTCTATTAAAGGGTGAGGGTCCTGTCCGCGGCATAAGGCAGCCTGAGTTGGATTCTTCAGCTGAAATCCTGCCCACAAGTCCAGGATTTCAGAGAGGACACGAGAAACACAATGTAAGACACCATGATGTGATATAACCAATAATACAAAAGTATACTTGGTGCCCTGATAACAGCTGAGGGGAAGAGAAATGCTTGCTGGCTTAGGGGCAAGGAAGGCTCCTTATGACTCCAAGTACAGGCGTTCTTCTTCAGAGAACCCTGCTCAAGTGGAGGGCCGGTCATTCGGTCCTCCATTCATCCAACACATATTTATTGCCCCCCGCCTCTGGACCAGATACTGTGCTAGGTACCAGCACTCAGTACAAATCAGACAGACAAGTCCCTGGAGTCATGGAACTTACATAGAAACCTGGTGAGATGGATGATAACACATTTATAATTCAGACAATTTCAGTGCATGTGGTGTGCTACCAGGGAAGTGACGAGAGTGACAAAGGCAGCAACTGAATGGCTGGGGGTCAGGGAGCAGCCTTCTCTGAGGATAAAATGAGAAGGAAGCTTCACATGAAGGGCCGCCTAAGAATATTCTGGGCAATGCAACAAACAAGACAGAGACCCAGAAGTAGGGAAAAGTCTAACATTACAGCAATAGAAAGGCAGCCCCGTGCCTGCCACCAAAGAGAAAGCGGTAGTCAGGGACTAGGTGATGCACCACCTCCCAAGGCATAATAGGGGTGTTTGGGTTTTATCCTCCATGCAGTGGGCAGCCACGGAAGGTTTTAAACAGGGAGCGGCACAATCTAAGTTCTCAAAAGCTCACTCTGGCCACCTGTGGGAAGAACGGATGGAGAGGCGAGGTCAGGAGGAGAAGCAGGGAGCCCAGTTCCTTGGTGGCTGGAACAGTCCAGGTGCAAGCGGCTTGGGCCAGGAGAGTGAAGGCGGCGAGGAACCACAGCTGAGAAAGAATGGCACACTTTGGCGCTGAATCAAAGCTTCCTCGATAAATAAGTTATAACTTGGCTGGAATTTTACCCAACGTCTTGATTGGCTTTTCTAAACCCAATCATCATAAAAGTGAGACTGATTACATGCACAGCTATCAGTTCTAAAGCCGAGATGGGCAACGAACAACGAACAATGCTTTCAAACTTAACAACAGTAATTACCCCGTGAGGTGTGCACTGAGATAAGCTCAGGGCAGTTATCTCCATTCTTTTTTTTTTTTAAATCCTCACCCGAGGATATGTTTATTGACTTCAGAGAGAAAGGAAAGGAGGGAGAGAGGGAGGGAGGGAGAGACATAGGAAGGCTGCTTCCCATACATGTTCAGACCAGGGATCAAACCCACACCTTTTTGGTGCGCGGGACAACGTTTCAACAAACTTAGCCACCCAGCTAGGGCTCTCCATTCTTATTTAGGAAAAATGGCTCCCTCAAAACTGGGCTGTCAGGTGCTCCCTGTCTCCCTCTGCCTCCCCCCACTCCCCCACAACCTGAGCCAGTTCTTACTTCGCAGTTTCCAAGTTAAGAGCCCGAAACCACCCCAGAAGGCACTGTAACTTCGAAGGAAGAATGTGCTCTGGCATCGTGCTTCAGTAAACCCAGAAGGCACGCGGAGATAAGAGTATTAAGGGTACCTATTAATGAAGCGAGAAGACTCAAATAAAGAAGACGTCCCAGAGGGAGACAAAAAACAGAGCCTGCATCCCAGCAGAGGCTGAGTTTTGTAATCGCTGATGAGTTTGCAGGGAGGGCCTTTGCTTCCCAGCACCCCCCACAAGCAGCAGCAGGGGTGGCAGTGGGGGAAGCAGAGGTTTTTCTCCCTCCCTCTGGCCTGATGTGCATGCCAGTTAGAATGTGGGACTTCAGTGGTCCCAGAAAATGATTCTTGTTTGCAGGGAGTCCTGTCCCCTGCGGCAGATGGTAGCTGGGCTGGGCACCAAGGCGTGGCCACGCTCTCCACCGCCTAGAATGAAATCCCCCTGGCAAGTGAGGCTTCAACTTGCGGAAGAACTTACGGGGGTTGGGGGTTGGGGGGAGGCTAAGCTACGCATGAAAGGCAGGTGTGTCACTGGCACAGAAGTTCCTAACAACCTGAACCTAAGTATGTTACGGAGACAAGCAGGAAGGGAGGAATCGTCTCCCACTACCACTTAGATATGTAAGTCGACCGTGCATGTGAAGAACGGGCACCCCGCCCCACGCCCCAGTAGTCCTTTCCCTATGCAGGGGCTGTACAGAGATGGCAGAAGAAGGTGAACACTTGCAAAGCATCTCCCAGGGCCTGGGCACCATGTTAGCTAACAGCTCTGCTCACGCAGGCTCACTCTATAACCCCGCTAGAAATCCTCTGTATTGGAGGGGGATAAATGAAGCCCAGAGCCATGTACCTGGTGCAGAGCAGAGCTGAAATCTGAACGAGTCCATCCCAAGTCCCACGTGCTTTCCACACGCACCAGCCGCCACCCTCGGCCCAGCCAGGCTCTCCCCTAGGAACACTGAGTGCCTGCTCTCTGGGCGGGTACAGTCCAGGATTCCAACCCAAGTGCTCTGCTTGCCCCAAACTCTTACCTAGCTTGAGAAAGGTGATCAGCCACAGGTGTTCTCACTTGGAAGCTCTTTCTAAAGGAAGCTCTTTCTAAGGTAAGCTCTTAGAAGTTCTTTCTAGCACCCCAACTCTGCTATACGGTGCTAGAGCAATGAGATGGGGCTCTCTCCTCTGCAGATTAAGATGCTCCTTTGAACAGCTCTCAGGCCAGCGTCTTCCTGCCCAGCACCAGGCCTAGAGACCTGCCATGCCAGTGCCTGCTCCCCATGGGTTCCACTCCGTAGCTGGGCAGGAAGAGAACTTGGCGGGCTCGGCAGTGCCAGGCTCAAAGGCTGCAGAAGATTGGTGCACACGGTGTGTGGGGCAAGGGGGTGGCAAGGGGAGGGGTTCCAGCATGCGTTTCCCTCGCCTTGGCCTCCAGTCATCTGGCAGCTGGTGAGGTGGTAATGGTTAACCCAGGAGGGTGCTCCATCCTCCTCTGGTGTCCTTGGTGTGAGTGACGTCAACCCCCACAGGACCCGTGCAACCAAAACCTGGCACAGTTCCTAGCAGTGAGCAGTTAAGGGTGTTGATTTTCAAGCCAGATTGATGTGGGCTCAACGGTGTGGCTACCTCTCTCACTGACTCAGGATGTTATCTTCTGAGCCTTAGTTTCCTTTTCAATGAAATGGGGGTATTAATAGCATGGACGTCAGAGGGCTACTGTGCAGATTAAAATGAGATTATGCACGTCAAGGCACAGAACAGAGCTTGTCACCTAGCAAGTCCTCAGTAAATGCTAACTAATAAAAAATACAAGTAATATTCTAAGTGAACGTCGCTGAGGCTGGCAGCAGATACAGCCCTGACAACCTTCCTCTCTGCAAACAGAAAGAGAAAGGAACAACTGGGGCACCTGCCTCACAGCCCCAACATTCTCACACCCCTGGAGGCAGTAAAAGATCCGGCCATGGACTCAGCACCAACCACACAGGCAGGGGCCTCATGGGCACGATCTGCAATCTATTGCACAATTCTGCTGGGCCAGTGTTATTCCTACAGAGGGGGAATCTGAGGTTCAGAGATGCCACACGGCCAGTGAACAGCAATTAGGATCCACACAAGAATAATGAGAGCAACTACTGCATGCAGTCCTTACACTGTGCTAGGTGCTATTCTGAGAACTTTACACATTAACCCATTTAGCCTGCAGCGCACCCTAGATGCGGAGGCACCAAGATTACCCCTACTTCACAGATGAGAGTAACGGAGGCCCAGATAAGTTAATAAAGCAAAGCCACGCGGTGAACAGCTGGGCTGGAATGGGAGCCGAGGCAGGCTGGCTCCAGAGTCTTGCTTTAACCCTTGCCCTCACTACCTCTCCAAAAAATAAACACAGAAAGCCCCTGCGCTGCTCACTGCTCTGCCCCGCCTCTAAGAAATGAAGTCTCCTGGGAGCTGAGGACACTTTTCTAATGAGTGACAACGGTGCTGGAAACAAAAAACGCACTGGGCTAAAAGTAGACTTGGGGCTGGGATCTTACTCAAATCACTTTCCCTCTCTGGATGTCAGCTGGCCCAAGTATAAAAGGATTGGCTTGGACTAGAACTTTGCACTGAAATCTTACAACTCTAACAGTATATGGTTCTCTGAAATGGGCCTTGCCCCCTCCCACGGAGACCACGGAGTCCATGGAAATGCGGGCTGAAGTTGCTGACAGGCCCTTCCCAGAGCAGCCAAAGCACGTCTAATGGAAAAAGACGGCATGCGGCCGGGCACTGGAGAGCCGCCCACGAGTGAGCATCTGAGGCTGGGAGATCCTGGGCAATCCACCAGGCCCTTGGTTTTTCCCCTTTGGCAAAGAGAGGGAAATAACTTGCCTCGGTGGGTTGCTCTGAGGTCATAAAAATGGTCATAAAGCATTTTCCCAGATTCAAAGTCCCCGTTTGCAAAATGCTCTTGAACTCAGCCATGAGAAGAGTAATCAGAGAAGGCGGGACTTTGCAGGATTCCCAGAAAGCAGTCTGAGAATGTAAAGAATCTTCATTACTTCTCCATGCTTCTAACAGCTGAGAGTCTGGTCCAGAAAGAGGAGAAAAAGCCCCAATACTAATTGAAAGCAACTCAAAAGATATTCAAAGCAGTACCATGCTGTGTAGTATATGCTATGCTGTTCCCCAAAGTCTTCATCTCCCCGTTGGAGAACACACTCTCAGAGGCTAAAAGTTTGTCCGTCTCCAATGAACATATGTGGACTTACTGATTCATTCCCATGTGAGACCTGAGGATGCTTCTCTGTACGCCAAGCTGCCTAATTCTCATCTCTTTTTCTTAAGTTGGCCTTGACTCGAGCCAACAAACAGGTACTGGACATCTACCACAGGGCAGGCAGCATGGCATTGGTATTTTCCCGTTGCTTCTAAAAGCTACATAACAATAACTGCTGAAAACAGCATCCACGTCTTGGACCTGGGCCTGGGTAAGGGAGATCAAATCCTCCCTGTTAAAGGTTTAAGAAGGTAAAAAAAAAATGATGTTAGGATTTCAACTACTTGCTTAAAATCCGCTTATTTTTTATCATTATGCATTCATGTTACATTTATTACATGAATTCTTACTATAGAAAAATGATCCAATCATCCATTTGGCAATTATTTCGTTGGCAGCTGCTCTTTAATAGGCAATGTGCTAACAGTCCCGAGAGCTTCAAAGAAGAAAACTGGTATACTCCTTATTGCATTGGAAGTCTAATTCCGGAGTTCTGGTGTTACCAATTTTATATTATTTTTATATTTTTATTTCTTAATCCTCACCCAAAGACATGTTTCTATTATTTTTAGAGTGAGGGAAAGAGAGAGAAAACATTGATATGGAGAGAAACATCGACTGGTTGCCTCCTGTGTGCCCCCAAGCAGGGATCGAACCCACAACCTAGGAATGTGCCCTGCCCAGGAATAGAACCAGCAACCTTTTCGGTGCACAGAATGATGCTCACCAACTGAGCCACCTGGCCAGGGATGATGCTGTTACCAATTTTAAACTAAAATAATGGCATCTCTCTCCCTCAAGAAAGGTAATAAGCTTAATTCATTTATTTAGTCAACATATTTACTGAGCACCTATCTTGTACCTGGCAGTGAAGACAGGTTTAAAAGCAGTCTAACATGATTCTTGCCTTCACAGAGGCCAGCAATCTGTATTCAGGAGACAGCACCTAACAGTGATAGGTGTTACGAAAGGAAAAACCAGGGGCTAAGAGTTTGAAGAGGGGACCTACACGAGGTAGACAGGGCAGGGAGGGTCTCAAAGAAGGAGCTCCATTTAGGTGAGCCCTGAAGGATGAGAAAGAGCCAGTCATGTATAAAGTGCGGAGCACTGCATTCAGGTCAAGGGGATGCCATGGGCCAACTCCCCTTGGTGAGTTCAGGGCAGGAAGGTGCAGCTGCTGCCTGGTGAGCGACCAAAGGAGATGCAGAAGAGAGTGTTGGCAGAGCAGATGGCGCAGGGTCTTTTAAATGGCAAGGAGTCGGGGTTTTTATTCCTCATGCAAGGGGAAGCCACTGACGTGGACTTGAGGCAGGAGAGCGAAGGGGTACATTTGAGTTCTGACACCACCTGGCGCTGCATGGAGAGAGGACTGGACGTGGACAACAGGGGAACGATGGAGACCGGTCAGGCTACGGCAGCTCTCTGAGTGAAAGACGACAGTGTCCCGCCGATGAGAAAATGAGACGCAGTCGGAGTTTGGATCTACTGGGGGGTTCGCTCAGAAGGACTTCCTATGAGAACAAAGGAGTGCACAAGAAGGAGGACTCTAGGGTGGTGCCCCACACTCTGGTTTGAGCAGCTGCTAAACGGCAGGCGGTTTGCTCCAGTGGAACTCAGCAGCGGTGATTCTGCCCCCTCGGGGACGCCTGGAAATCTATGGAGACATTTTTGATCGCCATGACTGGGGGCTGCCACTAAACACTCCACGTGGGCAGAAGCCAGGGATGCAGCTGCACATCCTGTAAGGCACAGGGCAGCCCCCCGAGGAAAAAAAAACAGTGATCTGCCCCCACCACGTGCCAACAGCGCTGAGGTCAGGAAAGCCTGCCTTACAGAAGTTGGAAGAGTGAGGAGGAGAGCTGGTTTGATGGGTGACTGAGCACCACATCTGGGGCATATTAAATTTGAAACAGTCATGTTAAATTGTCCTTGGAACCACACTCCAGCGTAGAGAGAGTAAAAACAGGACTGGCATCCAGGCCCCTTTGAAGAGAAGAGTCGGTCCTCTTGGAGCTAGAACCCAGTGGTCCTACTCAAAATCCTCTCTCCTGTTAGCTAAATTATGAAAGAAATTTCATAAATTCGAGAAAATGTGGGTCTTTACACTTGCCATTCACCCACTGGCAGGCCCTCTCTCTCCCGCCCCGAATGCTGCCTGTTCTGTAAGCCCGGCACCAAGTCCTAGGTACATGAGGCTTCCGGGAGGACAGCATCCGTGCTGTGTCTGAATCCAGGCGCCTGACTCTTCCCACCCCTGCTGTGTGCCGGCAGCCTCTCTAGGTATGCCACCACACTGTCACCTATGTATCTCTCTAAGATTTCCGACATCCCTGACAGGAAAAGATCTCACCAGTCTTCCAGATAAAGAAACCAAAGCACAGAGAAGTGAAGTAACTTGCCCAAGGCCACAATGATTTGGACCAAATTCTTTTTGTTTCCAAAATAAGTGCACAATACAGGCTGCCTTCCTCTGATTTCCTACTGCGCTAAAGCCACCGCCTTTGGACGAGTCCTCAGTCCTGCTTCAGACCTCGGCTCCCCGCACTATTTTCCTGTGCACGCAAGGGACTGGCACACACTCTTGCTCGGTAGTTTGCAGAAGTGTGTTCCCTGTGTTCCCTCTAGTCCGGCCTCCCCAGCTGGGCTGTTAAGAGCTGAGTGTCAGAGAGGCATGCGAGGGAGGAACGGAAACTCCCCTTCACCATCTTTCCTAGATCCCACTTGGATTCCCCAAAGAAGCAAGTGCCACTGGTGTCTTCTGGCTTCCATCTCCATATCCACGGGAAACGCTCTGTCTAATCTAACATGCTATGTCTAATCCGACCTGGCAGAGATCAGTGCTCCTATGGGACCCCCAAAATCAGGCTCCATGCAGCCGCTTTTACTCCTGGGGTGCAGACACCTCTGACTCTTTTGCTATTTAGCACCTCCACCTGGACTCCAGGTAGTCAGGTACGTCAGGGCAACCCTGTGGCCCATTCAAGGGACAGAAAGCAAGAAGCCTTCCTTTGGACTCAGGCCTCACTTGTGTTCTTCACACTTTATCAGAAGTCCCAGATTTGGGAACTTGATAGGTGTTGCCCTTAAAGGTGCTCAGCCAGGAGAATAAAGGTCACATGTCTCTGTCCCTAGGAAGGCGGGGGAGGGGGGGATGCCGGCCCAGGGTTGACGTATGTTACACACTCAGAATGCTTGCATAGTTTGGGCCACGGTTTAGATAAGTACTCAATAAAACTTGAAAATTGATATAAATAGCCTTCAACCTGACTCTACCAAACCAATCCATCATGTCTTGCTCCCCTCTCTCCCAACCTGCTATTCCCCGCTGACTTCCTGATTTTTCTCCGGGACAGTGCTGTCTATAGTCCAGATCTCCCAGGTGAAAAGCCTCGGGAATCTTTCAAGCCCCCTTATTTTTTGCTGGCCACTGACAATCAGCTGCCCACCCCTGTCAGTTCTGCCTCCACAACAGCTCTCCTACTCAACGGACGCCTTTCCCAAGTCACGGTCTTAATTCCCACTTCCTCTAGCTAGAGAAGCATAAACCCTAGGAGGAAAGCTGACCTCTCCATCATCTTTGCATTCCCCAGAACCCACCACGATGCCTGAGACACACAAAATGTTCAAAACCTGGGGTACCTGTAAAACCACCATTCCAGCTGACAGTCTTGGGCCATGGAAATTCAAAGAGGGACAGGCAGCACAGGCTGCAGCCTGTCTTCTCCTAAATGTGACGCGACATACCAGAATTAAAAGGTCTTCTTCAGACCCCCTGCTCCCAAAACACAGCTACACCTCACCTATAGTACAAGGTAAGTAAATTCTCCCTTCCAGAAGCTGAGCCCCAGAACCCACCCATGAACTCCCAGCCTGGAACAGGCATGAAACCCTGAGATGACTGGGCCTCGTGCTAACTTGCATCCCAACATCAAGGGGCTGGTGATTTGCTCCCAACCTCAGTCTAGACCCCCATTCTCCAATAAGGGTAGGAAAAGGCCTTATCGTGTGTGTGTGTGTGTGTGTGTGTGTGTATGCAGGAGGGTAGAGGGGAAGGGAGGGGGTAGGAAATGACCACCCCCTTGAGACGTGCAAGGTGGATCACCTTGTATTCCCCGGGCTCAGTGTGCCTGGGAAACCACCCAGAAGCCACCACACAGGAAAACTCCTGAACAATGTTCACTGTCATGGATCTCCAAGCAGCTACAGAAATCCCGGACATTCGAGCAACACTAAACCTGGAGCGGACCCCTACTGGGCAGGAACCAAACTAAACCCTGAACAGAAACCTATGTGAGACCCAAGAGGGAACCCAGGACCCCCTGCCAGCGACTGCTCAGATTCACCCCAATTACATTATTCACCTCACAATAAACCACCTACATTTCATGTGATTCAACTTTGCATTATGTTGAAAAACAGAATGGTGACTTTATAGCTGCCCCATTCATGGAGCACATAGCGTGTGCCAGGTCCTGGGTGGGTTTCTGGGGAATGCAAGTGTAATGGGGACTCCGGTGCTGCCCTCCCAGATCTTATGCTATAGCAGGTGTCTGCTCCCTGTGCAGAGTCAAAGTAAGTCAAAAGCACAGTGATGGCAAGGGAAAGGGGGTCGTTTACCCACAATGGCTACTGTGCAGACACAGTCAATAGGGCTTAGCAGCTGAAACATCTTGGAACTGCACCACAGACAGCCTTGAAACTCCGACGGTCTCCCTGAAGAAGTCTGTTTCAGTTCTTATAATACAGAACACTTCCAGGAATTACATGAAAAGAATAATGCCCTCAACTCCAAAGTCGTAGCGTTATCTGATCACGTACATGCTCTTTTTCTTTTTGACCGACTTGCTATCTGAGAAGGTCCATGAATAGAACTTTTCTCCCCCTTACCTGGTGTGAGGTAGGTGTGCAGCCATCCTTTACTGAATGATAAGCATCTTGGGAAAGAGAGAGGAAGACAGCGTGTGGACCTGGTGCGCAGGAAATATAATGTAAGATAAACCTAGTGGTCTCCAAATTGCTCTGGGTCAGAAATCTGTGTGTTCGAATAGGGGCCCCCTTAAACCAAAACAGAGCTGGCTCTGGAACAGTAAGTACCTAACAAAAGAGGCAGTGAGACAGCTTCTGAGGACTGAAAACTACCTTGTCTATGGCTTCCTGCTCCTCCCCATACAGCAGCCAGACATCACTTTTTAGAGAGAACATTTACTATTGTAGTTAGCACTTAAAAAAAAAAAAAAAAGCCAACCAGCGCCATAAACTCACTTCATTTAATTTCAAAACATGAACCCATTGCTATCTCAGGAAATATCACCTTACTCTTTAGATTAAATGTTAGCCCAAGTCTAGCAGGCATTCAACAATGAGAAAGTAATATACTTTCGTTGGCTTCTCCAGGCTCAAGTTTCACCAAAACAAGTTTCGTGCAAAGATTAGCCGAGTACCGGGTAATGGGATAGGGCAGGGTTACGTCATCCGAGGCCCATTTCCAAAGAAACATGGCTTTTCCAGGTGGAATGCTAAGTGCTCGCTCCTTGCTCTTTATAATCTTTGTTACACCAATTTGCAGGATGGATAACAGCAGATGCATGGAAACTGGTGAAAGGCCATGAGGCCTTGGGCGGGTCATTTCATCTCTCTGGGTCCCTGCTTCCTCCACTGTGGACTGTTGGGGCCACTAGACATGGGGCCCCTTCCTCAACTAACATTCCCAAATTGTTAGTCCTGACTCTACTCTCCAACTCTTGCTGCAGCTGCCCTGGCATGAAGTGCCCCTCCCAACCTTTGAGTCCAGCATTCAAACTGTGAGTCTTACCTTCTACGATTATGGATGGATGCAAATACTTGGCAGACCAAGTCAACTCATCTCCCAAGTCCACTGCTCAGCTAAATTTCCAACCCTAACTTTATGAAGGCACCTTAACCCCCTCCCAAGCACAGAGAAAGACAAGAAAAAGAATAATTTTTGCCCTTGAACTGATGATAGTAATGAATTTTTACTGATTGCTAATGAGGGGTCAGGTTCTGCACTGAAAACTTTTCTTGCATTTATCTCATTTAATTTTCATAAAACCCCTATCAGGTAGGTACAACAAACATGGGAACTAAGGGGCAAAGAGATGAAATGATTTGCCCAGGATCTCACAGCTAGCAGGTGGCAAAACCCAGGATCTGAATCTAGGTCTGTCCGGCACTATACTATGTTTTAGCCAATCTCTAACTTGAAATAACCAAGCATGAACATAAAGGCATCTCACCTTGCCCAGGACACAACAGGTTTATGCCTATAATGCAGTACGATTGATTATTAATGGCACCCCTTTCACTCTCAGCAGTGTCCAGGTTTGGATAATGAATTATACAGTCACTTCCTTATAATGCCTCCTGAGGAGTGATAGTGATGATAATTACTACTGCACAACTGAGTCACAGTTGCAGTGAAGCCTCCCTTCCCCACCCCATACGGAACAGTGATCTCTCCCAGCCTTCCTAGTCTCCTTACCCTGCTGTATTTTTCTCCATAACATTCACCTTCGTAAAAAGGTAATAATGTATTTTGCTTATCATCTGTTTCCTTCACTAAAATATAAGTTCCATGCAGGCAAAAATTCCCTTTTTGTTTACTAGCATATCCTCCGTAAGTAGTACAATTCATAAATATTTGTTGAATGAATGAATGCATCATCATTTTTGTAACAAGAGCTGACATCTTTTGAGCATTTACTATGTCTATTTTACCAAGCAACACCAAATTTGGAAGAGTGATCACCATCGTTTCACAAATGAAGACACAGAGCCTCAGAGAGATGATACCTTCCCAAGGGTACACAGTTGGTGGCAGAGCTGAGAGGGAACAGAGGGTGACTGTCCACCCACCACTCTAAGTCTGGCAGAACAAACACGACACACCCACCGGCAGTGCAGGATTTAGCGCACACTCTGGGATTAAAGTCAGGCTAGCACGACTGCCAGGGAGCGCTCCCAGGAGGAGGCGTGGTCGGCCAGGCCTTAGAAGAAAGGGATCTTGAATCGAGCTTTGGAAGAGAGATGTACACAGACAGATGGAAGAAGCATTTGGTCCCAGGGAGCAGGGAAAGGGAGACAGCACAGGGCTGACCATGCCCATGGGCACAAACAGCTTCTATGTGTCAGCCCTGCAGAGGGGGATTTAAAGCACCCCTGTCACCCAGAAGGCCTTGAACGCCATGGAGGAGTCAAGCTTCACCCCCTCGTGAGCAGAATTCCACCAAGGTTTCTGACCAGGAATGGTGCAGTTTGCAGTCTTGATTCTTGAAACTCACATCAGTGACGATGCCAGAGCCAGCTGCCAGGAGCTGCAACTGTGGACCGAGGCTCACCCACCGGGCCCACTGCAGAGCCATAGCCTCCTGAGCCCAGGGCACCTATTGAGCTGGTAAATCCCTGTTTAAAGCACTTCCCTTCCCACAGGTGTGTTTGTGTTTTGGGTCCTATCTTGTTCCCTGGGAGCACACAGCCCTTCTCTCACTACGACAAGGACACTATAATGTGGGTGCTTACCCTACCTAATACTGCAGGTGCACACCACAGTATTAGGACCAAACGTGGTTAGTAGCTTTGGTAGTTGGGAAATCCTTTCCTACCTCCTAGACCTCCCAAACATCTCCATCACATCTTCTCATTATCCTATTCAAACAATATCTTTCAACTCACTCTAACCCCTCACCCTATCACCGATAGGTGATTCTCAGTGGCAGGTCAGGTTCTTTTCACAGCTTCTCCTCCTCCACAGCTGCTACTCCTGTGACGTCAGCACCCACACGTTTGCAACATCAGAGTCAAAAAGAACAACCCTGGGGAACAGCTCCCCTGTGTCGCCCAGCTAGGAGCCCTATGTTTGAAGCTGGACAGTTGATGGCGGTCTGGTCCACACCTACTGGAGAGGCCAGAGACCCTGAAGAAAAGCTTAGCAACATGCCTTCTGGGTGGCTGGCCGAAGTTGGCTTCATACAAAAGTAATTGCATAAGTAATGTGAGCACCACTAAGTCCCCAGAGGGACCAATTATAAATCTCTACGTTTATTAACACAAAAATGAAGAAAAACATGTTCCCTCAAAATGTCCTACAAAGGAAGCCACTTACTAATTTCTGCGGTTTTCTTTCCCCCCTCCCAATAGTCTGTTCTTTACTTTCCCAGTCATTAACCAGAGTCAAAACCTTCCTCACATGCTTTGGTTTCAGAAACGCAGAGCCAGGCCACGATGCCTCATTACCCACAACAGAAATGTATATGGAAACATTCCTGTCTATTTCAACCTGGTTTCTCCAAAAAAGGATGGAATTTCCTGCCCTTAAGATGTTTAGAATTGACAGAAAACAAACAATGGTTTCAGTACCTGGTAGATGGTAAAATCTATGCCAGTTATAATGAGCAGAAAACAGGAGAAAGTTCTAGAAGTCCCTGGGAATGGCAATGACTGATATTTTCCAGCAGAAGAGGGGAGTACCTTCAGGTAAATGGTCAACAGTTTTATTCAGAAAAAAGGCAGAGCCCTGGCTGGTGTGGCTCAGTGGACTGAGCACCAGCCTGCAAAACAAAGGGTCTCTGATTCAATTCCCACTCAGGGCACATGCCTGGGTTGCGGGCCAGGTCAGGTCCCCAGTAGGGGGCACTGGAGAGGCAACCACATATTGATATTTCTCTCTCTTTCTTTTTCCCTTCCCTTCTCTCTAAAAATAAATAAAAAAAAATATTTTTTAAAGAAAAAAGGCAGAACTTGTTAGGAGGAGAATCAGTCTGTGTATGCAAAGATGAGTAAGAGGTGACGGACCCCAGGATTGGAAACACAGACCCAGCATCCACAGGAGCACTGCTGTGCACACAGCGCCCTTGCCTTTGGGAGGGCACATTATAACAGCAGAAAGGCAGGCAGGGCCCTTTAACCCACCAACCTCTTTTAATCTGCTTGTTAGCCTGGCCCAAGACGGGCCCAGGGGGTCTTTGACCAATGCGTCTCTGGGGGAAGGTCAAAGGTCAGAGGCACATCCCCTCATCATCATTATTCTCAATTATTCTCCATTCAGAGCCACTTTCTCCTTCACTTTGAGAAAGGGCGTCATATGTGTTTTCCAGGACACTGAAGGGTGATGACCCAACCCAGCCCCGATCCCTGTGTTCCCTTTGCTTTCCACCTCACTCGGCATCCCCGTGACCACAGTGGCCCCTCTCCGACCTGTGCATCGTACCTAGCTCAGCAGAGGCCCTGCTTCTCTCCTGGAGGCACCCAGAGCTTCATAACACATCAGTTCAAAATCTAGCATTTGCCATCAGACAAAATAGAGGTTCTACAAGTTACTAGCCCTGGAATCTCAGGCAAGCCACTCAACTGTCTGAGCTATAATGTCCTCATCTGAATAATGGGGATAATAATAGTTTCTACTTCATAGGGTCATGGTGAGGAGGAAATGGAATAGAGCTCAAAGTAAAGGCACAATACGCATTAGCTATAATGATTAATGTTATGTTAAGAGTAATATTTTTTATCTTTTTTTGATGATAAATGTAATATATGGTCATTGTAGAAAATTTGGACTATAAAAAAAAGTATAGACAAAAAAAAACCAAAACAAAACAACAAAAAAAACCCTGGTTCTCCCCCAAAACTCAGCATTGTTAACACGGGGAGTATCTCTGTTCATTCTCTTCTCCGAACACAGACACAGGCATGCACTCCTGGACTGTATTATAATCACAAGAGCTACCATTCACTGCCCGTCCACTGCTGGACACCCAGCTCAAAGCCTGATGCGTGCTTTCTTCATTGTATTTTTTAGAGAAAGGGGAAGGGAGGGAGAAAGAGAGAGACAGAAACATCGATCTTCTGCCTTTTGTATGCACCCTGACTACGGACCTAACCCGCAACCCAGGCAAGTGTTCCAACTGGGAATTGAACCAGCAACCTTCCGCTTTGCGGGATGACTTCCAACCAACTGAGCCACACGGGCTGGGGCTGCACACTTTTTTCTAATTCTCTGTAACTCTGTGAGGTACTGTGGTACCCATATACAGATAAGGAAGCCAAAGCTGGAGGAGGCTGTGCACCTGGCCCCATGTCATACAGGTAGCAGTTCCTCAACTGAGCTGTGACCATGGCTCTCTGGCTGGACAGCCTGGGTGCCGAGCCAGTTAGACTGCAAGGGTGGCCTCTCCCAGTGCCTTTAGTCCCCCTGTCGTTTGGTTCTGCCACTTCTCAGAGGATACAAGCTGCTCCAGCAGGGGCCTCACTGATCCTCCTTATCCTCTACAATCTGAAAGACTCTGAAAGAAGGAAAGTGGGGGTGATGAGGGTGTCAGGACCACCCACATCAGGCTCTGGAGCCAGGCCCCAAGCTTACCCCGTCCCGTCCCGGCAGGCACTCAGGCCTGAGCGGTCCGCTCCTCTCACGTTCATCAAAGGCTCCATGACCCTGTCGGAAGGGATCTGGGCAGAAATAAGATTGACCAGCTACTGCCTTCTACCCGAGGTCGGCAGGTGCCTTTCTCACATGCCCCTGCAGATGTAATACACAAAGATGCAAGTTTTGCTTTTAATTACTTTTGGCCTAATTTTGATCCAATTAACCTTAAAACAGAGCATGAAACAAAGACTTTGGTTCCACTATTCAATCAGAACAGTGAAGTTTCAAGCTGTGGGTTAAATGACTTCATGTTTAGTGAACTGCTTCAGTGATGAAAGTTCCGGCACCTACCTCTGGCCCCAGGCCCCATTCTGGGTCAGTTATTCACACACAATTGACTTCCAAGATGTTCTCAGAAAGCTCTTTCCTACTGAGGACCACTAATGATTCAAAGATAAGAGAGGTTTGTTTCCCCCAAGCTCATTAGGAGAAGAAACCATTCACCCAAGAGCACAATGGAGAGCAGGACAGAGATCGAGTCCCATTTACCTTTGAAGAAAACACTACCGACAACTGTCGTTCTCACCTATAACTCATCTCGGATCCAGGCTCTGAGAGTTGGATCCTGCTTCTACGTTCTCATCTTTTCACAACCTGGAAAGAAGGCTGTAAAAGCCTCTTTACGGAAGAGGAAAACTGACTCAGAGATGAGTAAGTGGCAAGGCTGGAATTCAAACCAAGAATCACCTGAGCGCAAAGCCTCTCGCACGCAGCACGGTCTCCCAACAGAACTGGGCTCCTCAGGGCGAGAACACACAAATAACTGGTAAATCAACCAATCGGTAAGCGAAGAAACAAAAAGCAAACTGATGATGTACAGACCAACCTGTGGTTTCCAGGATTCTGCAGAAAAGCTGAGGCCCATCCTTGAGCATAGTGGAGGCTCTCTGAATGTCAAGAGGTACCTCTTCCTGCCCACGCCCTGGGAGCAATGAGGTGCACAGGACCACGTACTGCTGCCTCCCCCAGGCTTCCGGATTGTTTGAGCTCCTCCAGCCCCTCCCCTACCTGGGAGGTGGGTACTTTGGTGGACCACCACTACCTTGGGTGGTCCTCACAGTTAATTTGAAAAGTGAGACTCAGGTCTAAAGACCCAGACAGACCCTATAAAGGCTGACCTTTGACCCACATTAGGGAACACTCCCTTCATAGGCTAAAAGGGTAACAACACTGGAGCAGTGAGGGCATCTTGGCTCTTACCATAATCACCTGCCACCAAGCTCCAGAAACTGTCCCCTGGAATAGTCTTCATTTCCCTTCCTGGGCAATAATCCTCTCTCTTCTTTTTTTCTTAAAACCATGTAGGTGGAGCAGCCTGATGCTACCGAGCCCAGACCAGGACCCAACTTTCCTGTGCTGTGTCTCAGAGTAGCAAATCAGGTGTAGCTTGGAGAGAGAATGTGTGAAACTCTGGGCTCTCCTGCAAAGGTCTGGTTGGAGAAAGATTCCAGGAAAGGATTAGGGAGCTGGAGTCCTGACATAGTGCAGCAAAGGTGCATACCGTCTGCTAATGTTACAGCACATTAAACGAAGTTGTAAAATAGTAGCTTAAAGTTAGACAGGCCAAACATAACACAAGAAGTATGAAAAGCAAGGTGCCATTTTTCCAACAAATAAGTTCATTATATGAAGAAGCAGCTTAGGTTGATTTAGCATCTTGGACTACAATGCAGCTGCTATGGGTTTGTTTGGTTTGTTTTTTTGTTTTTTTTTTTTTTTTTGCAGCATCTTTAATAATCTCACCCCAATGAGTATTAAGTCCAGTTTGCGTCCTTATTATATGCCAGGAAACCTACAAATAATGGCTTCTTATCCTGCACCAGCTACAGGGCGCGAACTTGCCCCTTCACTACAAAGGAAACTGACATCCACAGGAGTAAAGGACTTGGCCACAGCTCTGACTGACTTTCCATGGGGAATTAAGGTCCCCCCAGTTGACACTATCAGGAAAAAAAGCAACATTTCACAAAAGAAAAACTCAGAGAAAAGGCTTCAGATCGCATTTTGTCCTCGGGATAGAGAAACAGCTCAGCTGCTGGGGCAAAGGAAACCGCTCCTCTCCTCAGCCCTCCCAGAGTGATGGGCTGGGCGTTTATTTTTGAAAACGGAGGAGGGAAAAAGTACCTGCAGCCTAGATGGTTCTTGGGAGCTTGAAAGGAAACTAAGCCATTGTGAGACGCGTGAGAAGAGGAGGCGTGTTCATTCAATCTGGGCTCAGGGTTCCGCAACCCCCCCTCAGCCCGGACCCGCAAACAAACCAAACCTCAGTAGAGATCAACACCCGCGTGCATCCCCAAAGTATCAAAACACAGCGCGGGAGGGGGGTTAGAAGAGGAGAGACCGAGGAGATCCCGGACCAGATCTACTAGCAGGAGACAACCCCCAGCATTTGCAGCCCCCAAGAGCCCCGGGAGTCCGTAGGTGGAAGGGACTCGGAGATAACGCAGCCCTTTCCCACACCTCCTTCAGTTGCGCTCTCTCTCTCTCTCTCTCTCTCTCTCTCTCTCTCTCTCTCTCTCTCTCTCTCTCTCTCTCTCTCTCACACACACACACACACACGCACGCACGCACGCACGCACGCACGCACACACACACCCACCCCGACTTTTCAGGTTTAAAAAGAAAAAAAGAAAACCTGAAACCCATCTTCAAAACAATAAGGGAAATACCAAGAACGGAGTGTATTTCAGGGGCTTTCCATCATAGAAGACAATTCCTAATGGGGATGCGGGGGTGGGGCGGGGGATAAGAAGTAGAGCAGTGCCCCGAGAGTGAGGTCTGCACTCTGCCCTTACCAGCTTCATGGTGGTGTTATTCTGTTCCCAGCGCCACAGCATCACGCTCATCTTACTTCAGGGCGAGGAGGGAAGGGAAGAGGAATAAGGGACGGGGGACGTGGGGGTGGGGGCAGAGGGTGCCGAAGCACCTGCCCCGGAGCCCAGCAGGTCGGGTCCTGTTCCGAATCCTCCTCTCAGCCCCAGCCCCACGGGCATCCCTTGTGCCCAAGCCGCCTGGCCCCCGCCTCAGGGCCGTGTCCACCCGTGCTGCCCACTCCCCTGCCTTTCTCACTCGCTCCCGGCCAGCCTCCCTGCCTGGCCAAATCAAACAACTCCCCCGGCGTCCCAGCGCCCGCGCCTCACAGCGCGGAGGCCGCTGGGGCCGCGGTGGAGGGGGGGTCGGGTGGCCAGCTCCCCGCCCCCTCGCCGCCTGTGGGCTGCCCTGCTTAGTCCTCACAGCTTGGAGGGGCAGGCTAACCCCAGGGGAGGGGCGGGGTAAGGGAGAGAAAAGGTTGGAGGGGAGAGGTACTTAACTCTTTCAGGGAGGGCATGGGTAGGCGGGGCAGCCTGAGGCATAAATGGGGGCCGGGGCTGCAGGGCGGGGGCTGCAGGACGAAGACAATTTGTTGCTCCTGGGTCGTTGCGGGTCCTTAGCTCAGACACAACTCTCGTGCCTGTCCCCACAGGTGCTCTGCATTGTCTGTATTTCTTTCTGCACGGAACTCACCCAAGTTGTGCACTAGTGGCCACCCCTGGGCCACCGCCCCCGCAGCAGCTGGAATTTTGACTTCAGGATGGATGCACCATCACCACTGTCTCTACACCGCCCCCTGCCCCAGACGCCCCGCTCCCCCAGCAACATTTATTTCCTGCTACGGGAAGGAAGGAGCTACAGTGTTTTCAAACACACCTGGCTGCTGCTGCCGCTGCAGATAGAAAAAACATCGTGGCCCTCACCCCAGGAGGGCCAGGCGACACAGGGGAAGAGGCTGCGTGGCCTTTGTTTCCGATTCTGCCGCCCCCACCTGCCACAGGCTCTTTCTAGGGACTTGGCCCTCCTCTCCTTCCTGCCCAAACCTTGGTCTAGGTCCAGCATCCCCTAATCTGTCAGTGAGCTCCCGGGGGGTCCCCAGCAACTTTCAGTATCCTTGAAAGGGCTTAGGAATCCTTCAGCTCCCCCAAGCAAGATGGCAGTGGCCACCCAGACCTTGTCTCTGATTTGCTCGGCAGTGATATCTTAGGATGCAAACAGACGGAAGCCCTGGCTGCCTCCTGCTGATAGACACCGAGGATAACTCAGGGAAATGCCACGTTACACATTCATTTCAGCAGTCAAAACTGTTCAAAATGAGAAGTGATAAAATGGGTCCTAAATCTTTTAAAAGTGATCTTTAAAAATGCCAATTAGATCAAAATGTTGCCCTCCCTAAACCTCTCAGGATTTGGCTTCCCTTCATAGTTGGAAAATCCCAAATTGTTTCTATGACCTATACAACTTGCTGTGCCACACTCTCCCCCTTATCTGACATGACCTTCCAGAGGTCCCCAACTACAGTAGCTTTCTTCCTTTTTTTTTTCAAACACATCAAAATCCTGCCCACATCAGGATCTTTGCACTGGACATTCCCTCAAGCAGGCACTGTTCCTCTTATACCTGCCTGTGGTCTCACTTCTCATGTCACCTCTTCAGAGAGACCGGTGATTTTTAATGCAGCAGGATTCTCTTCTCCACACTCTTCTATTCCGTCACTGTTGTCTTTCCTTCCTTGTTCTGCTCACTGTGGAAACTTAGTTAACTCGTATTCTTGTCTATTTTCTGCCTTGTCCCGTTAGGCTATAAACCCTACAAAAACAGGGACCTTGTCCATTTTGTTCACCATCCCCCACTCCCTAGTGTCCCCAAGTGCCTGGAAGAGTGTATGGTGCATGGTGCAAGCTCAGGAAATGTTTCCCAGGTGAAAGCCTGTCGACAACGTCCTACTCTAAGTTCCTACAGCTTCCTCTGCAGTGAGGACTGAGCCAGACCCAGGCAGCACATCCCACATCCTGCCCGGGGCCCTGACCCACACCGAACGACTCCAGGAGACCCTGTTATGTACATCAATGCACATATTTCTGGAGAACGAAACACAGGCAGTGATACTCGCTGCCTCACGGAAAGGGGCACCTCCTAGGGGAACAGAAAAAGAGAACGTTTGAAAACACATGTCATTTGAAAAAGCATATTCCATGTTGAAATATCTTATGTATTTGGAAAACGGATTCTAAGATAACTTTTTCTTCTGAAAATAAAGTTTGACAAAATCTTATGGGCCTAGAGAGTAAAACACAATCGATCTATTGCAGCTGTTTTAAGCCAGGGGTCCTTGAGGCTGGTTGGAAGGGTGTGGAGTCCAGAAACCTGTGAAAAAGCTGTGAGACCGGGTGTCAGTGCCTTTGCTGGGGAAGCATCTATAGGCTTATCATACTCTCTAGGATACCCAAAACATTAAAAACTGCCCATCTCCAGGAAGTCACTGAATTAGTTTCCTACCCGAACCTTTGCTGGTCAAAGATGGGAAAAACCACTCACGGTGCAAGGAGGAAGGGTAGGGTGGGGCAGAGAGGGCATGCACCTGCCTCAGCTTTAAGTAAAGGGAACAGATCCATGGCCTTGCCTTGCAGACCTTGCACCTTCACACTCTAGGTGTGCTAGGTCATTTCACAAACATTCCTTAAGTATCTGCCAGGATGCATTTACCTGGCTCCAGGCTGGGTACTGAAAATCAGAAAGGAGTCTGTCTCTAACGTGTGCGTGCACACATGCTGTCTATCGGAAGATGGACATATATACCAACAGTTGCAAAGCAGCGTGACAGGTGCTACAAGAGAGGGGCTGTGCAGCATACAGCTGGGCCACAGAGAGAAGAGAGATATGACGAAGACTGGGAAGCCTAGAAGAGCTTCACAGAAATGACACTGCCCTGCATCGGGAAGGGTGAAGGCAGACTCCACAGGAGGAGGAATGCACCCAAGGAAGGTGGGATAGTGCGTGCAAAGGTGTGGAGGGGTGATGGCAGGTTCTGTGTGATCAGAATGTGGGGATCAAATGGCAGGAAATGGGGCTGTTTGTCAGGCTGGAGCAGGCTAAGTCCCTGAAAAGGGGATTCTACCCTTAATTCTTGGAAGTGATTAGATTAGGAGGATCTCTCCAGTAACAGCAAAAGG
This sequence comes from Glossophaga mutica, assembly GCA_039655065.1. NCBI lineage: Eukaryota > Metazoa > Chordata > Mammalia > Chiroptera > Phyllostomidae > Glossophaga > Glossophaga mutica. The sequence goes on from CM077308.1 coordinate 32,752,299, forward strand.
ACAGCTTTGAAAAGGTGGAGGCTGGAGGGAGGATGACCAGTTAGAAGGCTATCAAAACCATGCAGAAGCTGGAAACTGAGGACCTGAGTCAGGAGTGGTATATGGAAAAGGTAACTGATATCACCAGTAATCCACGGATGCAGGGCATGTCCCCAAGGGGTGACGGCTATGAGTTCACACCAGCAGGCATCAAGACGCTGCAGATTTTCAGACAGAAGTGGTTCCTGGAAGCCTCCTACACCTTGGAAAGCTATTCATCAAGTCGCCTCTCCCAGGGCCTCTCTTCTCCTTCCTCCCATTTTTGTAATCTTCCACCGAGGCCTTTGATGTGAATTAAGGGAAAGAGATCAGTCTGTGCTAACCACATGGGACAAAGCGCTGGGAACGATGCTTGCGAAGGTCTGCCCTGAAGTGTGCTCTGGTTCCTCCCAGCTGTTGGCCTCTTTTCTCAGCTCCTGGCTTTCTGACCCATCCCCTGGGCCTGACAGCACGGTGCTGACCCCTGCAGGCAGTGACCCCCACCCCCACCCGCCTCCCCCTTAGCCCAGAACCCTGAGGGTGACCTTTCTTATACTGTCTCGGTAGCCACGTGATAGGGCCCTAGACCCTAGTATCGTGCTACTCCTGGTGGCACTGACACCCCAGAAGCTGGGTCTGCCAAGTATCTTATGTTCCAGACCTTTCTATCCCCAGCATCACGAGATCTGTCCCACGTCGACCAGCATTTTACTTATTCCCTCATCTGTGTTCCCTACTCATGCGTCCCTGAAGTTTCAGCACTTGCCCAGCTGTGGGAGGCACGTGATAAATATCTCCTGAATGAGAGTTCGAGTGTCTACCTTGCTCCTCGAGGCAGAACAAAGAGGGGAAGAGATTCAGGCCAGAAAGCCAGTGTGAGGCCTGGCATCTCAAAGATCTGCCCCTCCAAAAACCTTCATTCCCTCACCTATACACGAGTGATCTGTAAAGTTCCTTCTCACCCCTAACTTCTGCAAGTCCAGCCCATGTCTGATAAACTAATTTGTGTCCAGCTGTTACTGCCTTAATGTGTTTCCCAGCTAACATGCTTCAGTTTACCCGGGGTCTTCCGATCCTTCAGCCAAGCAGTGACTAATGGGGGAGAGTTCAGACGCTGTGGGGAACGCCTGACAAAAGGGGCTCTCCAGCCCGTCCTGAATGCGGGATGGTGCCTTTCCTGCCACACAAGGGGAATGGTAGCCTTTACGTGGTACGAGCATGACAAAGGGAAGACCAGAAGCTATGTGCCACCCCAGAGGGTGCGAATAAGCAAGAGAGCTTAACATAGGGAGCCCATTACTTTTTTTCCCCAAGTGAGTGGGCTTGAATAGTAAAACCACAGAAGAGTTTAGCATCATTCATCAAATGAAAATCCTAGCCATGTTAGCAGCTACTCATTGAGCATGGTACAGGGCACCGTTCACTTACTCATCACAGCAATGCTAAGAAAGGTCATTTTCCCCATATTGCAGATAAGGACTCAGCAAGGGACAGTGACTGGCTGTGTTCAACCAGCTCAGAAACCCCCCACCAAAACTACTGCTCAGCCCCGTCCACCTAACCCCTGATCTCGGCAGTGTCCCTGTTACTGTTGTGCCACAAACAGGAAATGAAATCCCGGAAATGCCATCCCTGGGAGCGGACAGCTTTGCACGTGACTTTAAGACTTATTTCAAATCCCTTTCCACTCCGGGAGGGCCCAGAGACCTTGGAGATGGAGGAAGAAAATGTACGAAAATTAAAAGGCCGTGGAAGCACACAGCTAGCAGGCTTTTCAGAACTCGAGAGTCACATTTTTAAAAAGCACTAATCCTTCCTGGTGAAGAAAGGACTTTTGTCAGCAAGCCAGTGGCAAGAAGGCCTGAGCACAGGAGGTGGCATCTTCCCCCCACCAGCCTCGGAGGGGCGTGAGCCCCCCACCTAAAGGTCAGCCTGGGAACACTGGGGTCTTCAGGGGGTCCAAGGCCATTGGAGGGTTTGAAAGTAAGATGTATGGCTTTCAGGGGGGCAGACACAATATCACACTGACAAGCCCACAAATGAGTGAAAACGCCTCTGAAAAGGGCCGGGCCGGGCTGGGCCAGCAAAGGATTTCTCTCCCTCCCCCACCCTCCTTCTTTTTCCTTGAGATAAATGAGCACGTACAGGCATCTCCTGGTGCACACACCGCATGCCGCTGCTGCCTTCAGCAGGTTCCCCGAGCAGGGTTTAATCTGTTGCTTCCTGGCTCCTCACACAGTTTACTTTCTCCTTTCCAATGACACGGGTCAGGCAGTGGTGGAGAATTTCTGGGTAGAGCAGCGCCTCCCGGGGCCCCTCCCAATGTCCCTGTGGGTCACTCTCCTGGGCTTGGCCTTCACAGTCGCACTTCCAATACCTTGGCCGAGGCTGTTCGCTCAGCACGAAGTGCTGCTTCCCCGTTCCTTCTCTGCCAAATGAGAGCCTGTTGATCTTGGGACCCAGAGTGAAATCAACTGCGTTGATGAACTTCTCTTAGATTCCCCCGCACCCACCCACCTCCGTGGTCCCCAGTACTTTGTTTCTGCCTCTCAAAGGCCCATTCCCTCTCCTCTTGGAGCTGCCATCTCGTTTGCTGTTATGGGCATTAGTACCGATATTAACATCATTAGCCTCAGATTATAAATTGCTCAGGAACAGGTGCTTATCTTACTCATCTTTGTACACCCGAACTAGTGCTTGGCTTACCGTTGGTATTATTAAACAGAATTAATACATCCTGAATGCTGGGACTATAGGGAATTTCAAGATCATCCAGTACCTCCCTAATTTTCCAGAAGAATCCAAGTCCCCTGTTAGAATCGAAACCCCTTCTACTGTACTGTAAAAAATGTATTGAAAATAAATGCAATTTTCTAGACTAAAGATTCATTTGTTTCCTGAGAATTGGGATACTTGACCTTTCCTTTTAAATATTACTAGAAGGAGAGCTTTTGGAGAGTGAGGATTATGTCTTATGTTTTTCATAGCCTCCCACCCCTGCCCCACCCAAACACCGAAGGGTCTTAGGTTAAGAAATAAGTTTCAGGATGAATGAATGAAGAATTAAAGACTAACTTTAAAGCCTCGGGGTAAGAGGTTTTAGTCTTATACGAGGCCGCCAAACAGGTCCCAGGCAATTCAGGACCCATCTCCAAAGACCAGGCTTGCTTTCCCCTCAAACGGGAGGGTTGCCAGGTGTCTCTGGTATTTATTTGCTCTCTTCAACATCCCAGGCCTGGGGGCTCCTCCGCCGGCCCCTTCCCCTGCCAGCACCTCAATGAGGCAGATAAGGGTTGAAATTGTGCAATCACTGGGCGACCTCTGACCCCCTTTGAAAAGCCTCCATGGGGCTGGTCTTCTCTCCTCCCCACACCCTCCAAGGACCAGCACCTCCGGTTCTGAACCCATGAGGTGTCAGGGCGTGGGGACCTACAGACATTTTTGGAAGTGGCTTAAAGACTTATTTTAGGCTTATTGAGCCCCATTCAGTTGGGCCAGGGGTTCACGTAAGGTGAAATAAAACTGTTTAAGGCAAAAACAAAACGTTTTTAAAAATTCTGCCACAGCATTGTGGGCATGGAAATATAGATAGCTATTGTTGAAAGGCTTTAAAAAGTTAAATGGCTTCTAATTTTTGTCCTCTGTTCTGGTTTTACATCTGAATGATTCAGAGAAACAGTTTGGAACGGAGTTGTCCTCCAACTCTCACTGGGTTGCGTTGATTGGTTGAGCTCCGCTTTGTTTGGTTTTCGGTGGTTGTGGTTTGATGGGGGAGAGCATGGTGTGGTTCTGTTTATTTTATTTTCCCTGTGGGATCAGCCCTTTCGTTCTGGGCCAGTTCTGGTCACCAGGGATTAAGGTTAGCAATTTAAGAGGCAGCGGCTTCCCCAAGGGGCTGCGGGCTACACTTCCTCAGAACTGTTCAGAAACTGAGCGCCTCTCTAATAAACTTGCTATAGGAAATGCAGTTGCTTTTTTAATGAACTTTGGCATGATCGAGCAAGTAAAAGAGCACAAACACCCTAGAAGTCGGCGAGAAAAATTACTCTCCAATGGGATCTTTGGAGACTTTCCCTTTGGAACAGAAGCAGTGGGTAAACTGATTCCACTCTTGTAAGGCATCCTGACACTCACAAGAGATTGCTTCACACACACGCACACCCGGCGGCATATGCGGCATACTCGAGGGCCTCCCCCTTCTCCCAATCCAGGAGGTGTCTGTGCTGAGGGCCACCGGGGTGAGGATCAGGGCTGGCACTCTGGGTCCAGTCCACAGGGAGTGAGAAGAGGGTGGAGACAGGAGGAAGCAGGTGTCTGAGATGCACCAGCAGAGACAGTGTGTGCACACAGTCACCCTCTCTTCCAAAGTCAACAGATGACAACCCGGGGAATCCCAGAATGAGGACGCCATTGTTTAGCACAGGAAAACTCCCAGCACTGCTAATGACTCACTTTGGGCTCCTGTGCAGGCCCATGAAACCACACAGGTCAGCCAGACTGCTGCCGTGGGTCCTCCAGGCTCGCAGCCCGGGGCCTTCCTCGGAACCCAGAGCAGAACGACTGGAGAGGTTCTCCCCAGCCGGCACCCTTCCGCAGCTTCCCCCAGCCATGCTCCAGTCACCTGTGGACACCCAGAACTCACGACAGCCTGGGATTAGTTTGTCACAGCACTTTTATGTCACGTACCCAGGTGGTTATGCTTTAAACTAATCAATGAACTAAGCTGGATGGCTGGCATAATCCCATTTTCCCAGCGAGGACACCGAGGCTCGGGGAGGTTCGCTGTGCTGCCCAAACAGAGATTAAGCACCGCTGCTTAATGAGAGGGCCAAGGCTGGCTCTCACCCCTACGGGCTCCTAGTCAAATACCCTCTCCTCGGTTACTCGAGACAATAAAGTTTTACTTATTATTATTATTATCATCAAAAATAATACCACAAATAATAATGCTTTCATAAATGAATCTTCTGTGTTCTATAGGTACCATTCTGAGATATCTGTATGTAATTGATGATTATGTGCAAGTTATCATAGTAACCTTATGATATAGGTTTGAGAATTAGTTGTTACAGAGGGAAAAACAGGCACAGAAAAATCAAATAACTTGCCCAAGGCATTGGGCTAGTAAGTGACGTCCCTTGCACTTAAATTCTGTTTACCTGCAGTATCTACATTTTTAATCTGTGCTGTTCTCTCTCTCTCTCTCTCTCTCTCTGTCTCTTTCATTCTCTCTCACTCTGTATATTATTATGGTGTGAGTAATAAAATAAGAGCCACTGCCTCTTATTATTACTCACACCATAATAATAATCATAATATAATGATTATTATAATACCATAATCATAATGTGAGCCTAAGATCAATAAATATTACTTGCTTTATCTGTCCTTCCATTCTAAATGACAGCTTTGCTGGAAAGAGCAATTTTGGATGTAGGTCCCTGCTTTTCAAGACTTCAAATATTTCTTTCCAGCCCCTTCTTGCCTGCAAGGTCTCTTTTGAGAAATCAGCTGACAGTCTGATGGGAACTCCTTTGTAGGTGACTGTCCCCTTATCCCTTGCTGCTTCTAGAATTCTCTCCTTCATTTTAATCTTGGCTAATGCTCTTATTATATGAAATGTTAAAGGGACTTATCTAAGAAAAAGAAGATAAAAAATATGACAGTAAAAAGACAGCAAACTCACAGATATTAACAACCACACCTAAAACAAAAGCAAACTAAGTAAACAGCTAGAACAGGAACAGAACCACAGAAATGGAGATCATATGGAGGGTTAGCAACAGGGGCGTGGGAGGAGGAGAGGGGAGGAAAGGTACAGAGAATGAGTAGCATGGATGGTGGGTAGAAAATAGACAGGGGGAGGGCAAGAATAGTATGGGAAATGTAGAAGCTAAAGAACTTATGACACATGGACATGAACTAAAGGGGGGAATGTGGGTGGGAGAGGGTGTGCAGGGTGGGGGGAATGATGGGGGAGAAACGGGACAACTGTAATAGCATAATCAATAAAATATATTAAAAAAATAAATATTACTTGCATACTTAACATGTCCCACACACTGTCTGAGCTCTTTACATAAATAATTGTCTTCAATTCTCACAATAACTCTTTTAAAGTAGTACCATCTCCATTTTGCAAAACAGGCAACGAAAGCACAGAGGTGTTAGGTACATTGCCAGTCATCACACAACTCATAAATGGTGCAGCTGGGATCCTCACATGGGTTCGTCTGAACCCATAAGTTTAGACCTAAGGTTTCAAGCCTCATAGGTCTTCTAAAGCAGTAATTCTCAAAGTGTGGTCCTCGGACCAACATCATCACCAATACCTCAGAACCTGTTAGATATGCGAGTCCCCAAGCACCACTGCAGACCTACTGAATGAGCAACTCCGTGGGCCCCAGTAGTCTGTGTTTTTACAAGCCCTGCAGCTCACTGTGATGCCAACTAACAACTGAGAACCTCGGCTCCAGGGGCAAGGGCTTTGTACCCAGGTTGTGGCATCATGTTACCTGAGAAAGGTTGCAGAGTCAGCCCCAGCAGGGGTCATCTGGCCCATCATCCTCCAGTGTCACCCAGCAACCAGCAGGCCACCCAGGGCAGGGAGGGGGCTGGCAATAACTATTCAGGTTCCCACCTGAGCAAGGTCCCTGCCAAGAGGGCCACCTGCGTCTGCTTGAATCCCTGCAGTGACAGCCAGCTCACTGTCCCCAAGGCAGTTCTTTCCCATCTGGAAGCCTCCAGCTGCTACCCTGCATTTATGTGGCATTTCTCTCTGTTCCCTTACACCATCTCCTGCCATTCCTTCCTCAACCCCCTGGAGGCCACCAGAAGTGGCCTGCCTCAGGGCGGCCCTTCAGACATTTGATAGTGCCCACGCTTCCTGGGTCTTCTCTAACCTAGGACAAAAGTTGCTGTTCTTTCAATAGTTCCTCCTCTACCTCTGCAAGTCCTTCCACCACCCTAATCCATCTGAAAAGGCTCCTGAGGTATTCTCAGAGGGGCACCCAGAAGCCCTTATCTGCCACTTGCTGTGGGCCGAGTCCCCAGACTCCACTTAAGGGAATCATATTAGGCAAGCCGAGACACTGCCCTGGGCTGCAAGCCTAGCACTGTCCTGAAGGAGGGGCTGCAGGCAGGAAGCACAGACCACTTTTCCTCCTCTTCTCCCTGAGGAGAAGATGGAAAACGACAGCCTGAGTTTAGACATTGTCTCCCTGCCTCTGCTTTCCCAAGAAAATGTTTTTCCAAGACCCACCCAGCAGCTGTGAGGGAGGTCCACCCTTGGGGAAACATCTTCCACCACACGTGCCCACTCTCCAAAGTCCGCAGAAGCCCGTGCTCGTTGCTGGCATCTCGCTTTCCCAGGACTGGTGGGGATTCGCTGTCCCTGTTGGAACCGCTGGCTCTGGGAGTTGGCAAATAGCAGTGTCAAAGCTCCGCAGCTTCTCAGCAGTTGGCAGGGACTGAACCTGTCTGCAGGCGAGAGATAGTGATGGGTCTGTTACTTCCCCAAGAAAGCCAAGGTGGGCACGGCTGGGCACCTGGAGACCTGCACTGGAGGCCCTTGAGGCCCAAGTGTCCTCTGGAGACAAAGTGCTTGAGTTCAGATTCTCCCCGACCCTGGCTGGCTGTGTGACCCCGCAAGTCAGTTCACTTCTTTGGGCCCTACAACTTTGCCTCGCCGCAGGGATTACAACATCGCCTCTCCTTCTAGTTGCTCCAGGCTCACGTGGGACCCCCGTGTGAACACCAGCATGGTGTCTGGCCCCTGGTCGCTGCTCCCTGGACATTTATTGTTCCTGTTGATATTACTGTTTCATACGAGTTGATCAGGGATCAAGTTATATATGACCAGAGGCTTTTTAACTTTGCAAAGACTTCCTTTATTTTCTCATGGACTCCTAATAACTCAATGAGACAACAGCACCAAGACCCACCATTGGCACTGTATAAGTGAAAACACCATTGGCACTGTCTAGGTGAAAACACTGGCACCCAGCAGGTGAAGTGGCCCGTTACCACGCCCCAGATCATCCACGCACCGGCCTTGGGCTCCTGGGACTCGGCTCCATGGACAGCGTGATTTCTGCTATCACTAGGTTTCCCCCGTGTTATCTAGCTGTCTTCCTGAAATGAAGAGCTGGACTCGTGATCTTGGACAGAAGTTCCCAGTCTGAATAGTGCACAGGCCCCCGGCTCTGCACCCTCCAGTTTCTATCCTAAGGCACGTTCAGGGAAGTGGTTCCTTTACCTTGGCACTCCTGGACCAGACCCCTGGCTCAGGGCTGATCCCCTCCCTGCCTGGTGTATGAATCAGTTTACAGCCAGGCTCACCACCTAGTCCAAGGCTCCCTGTCTGACCCTGAGCCAGAACTCAAGGGTATATGGTACTAAGTCCCCCTGGAGTCCTTCACAGGGCCACCCCTTGCAGTCCACCCCCAAGTAGCCTCCTACAATGGCTCCAAGAAAGAGCTCAGCCTCTCTTGCAATGACCCAGATCCAAGTCCACATCTCCTGAGGCTTCTGGAGCAAGGCAGGCTGGGAGTGTGGGGTGGGAGTCATACCTGACTGCTCCAGATGCACCTCCCCTAGCTTGCCAAGTCCAAAGAGGCCCCAACAATAACATTCTGCGGCATTTGCGCCTGGAGCTGGGAGTCACCATGGCTCCAGAAATAGCAGACTTTCCCACCACATCCCATCTAGGCCTGATAAGCAGTATCCCTTCCATGTCTGCACTAACTGGTTTGCAGCCTGGCTTGGCTGGGTGTTCCTGAGAAGGACACTTTATCTCCGTGCTCTTCTTCTGCCTCTAAGAGATGCTTCCCTCTCTCCCCAAGAGATACCAGAACTGGCTCCGCTGCATACTTATCATCCAGGGATGCTCTAATGACATCAGCTTCCTGAGATCTGGACAGTTCCCTTCACTTCAAAGCCTGGCATGGCTCCCCCACTCACTGCTCCTCCCCCACCCCCATGTTCCCACCGGATTCATCCTCCAGACCCCAACAGCGCATGGAACTGGGTTCTCACAGTCCTCACCATCACCCAGAGCACAGTTGGGCATGCTTGTCCAGTTCTCTTTATCAGAGTCAACGGGGCTGAGGATTAAAGAGAGGGCCACCTGGTTGCAAGTGAGTGATATTACAGGGAGGAACTGTTCTTACATTCATTAATTTATGCAACAAATACTTTTTGAATGACCACTCAGCACCAGGTTCTTTTCTGGATGTCGGGGAGAGAGAGAGAGACAGCGTGCACTGAATGAGACAAAGCCTGCTGTCAAAGAGCTTACATTCTAGGGAAGCAGAACTGACAAATACATAATACATACCAGAAAAAGAAGAATAGCCAGGTGAGGGTTAGAGTGTGCCTGGGCAGAGAGGGCAGGGCATGCACGTTAGGGGAGCTGCTGGGGGAGGTTTCCCCAAGGAGGTGCTTGCAAGCAGAGACCCACAGGAAGGAAGAGAGCTATGAAGCAGACTCGAGGGAACAGTGTTAGGGGGACAGGGACAGAAGGATAGGAGTGCACAGGCCCTGAGCGAAATGTGGTCAGTGTGCTTCAGGACAGCAAGAATGCCACCAAGGCTACAGCAGAGTGAGCAGGATGGGTGGGGGTGGGGTGAGAGATGAGCTGGAGAGAAAGGTCAAGGCCAGCTTGTGTAGAGTGAGGTTAGGCAAACTCCAGCCCTTGGCCTGTCTTTGTAAGGCCATGAGCTAAGAACAGTTATTACATTTTTAAAGGGTTAGAAGAAGGAAGGAAACAGGGATGGAGACAGAAACAAAGACAAAGATAAAAGCAAAGAAGGAGAAGATGATGACGACATGACAGACTCCTCCTATGTGGCCCACAAAACCTAAACCATTTACAGAACCAGTTCACCTATCACCTACTATAAAGATCCGCACTAAGGACAGTAAGCATCTGGGTTTTATTCCCAGCATTACAGGAGGCCGAGGAGGGTGAGGTGAGTTCTGAGCAAGGAAGCAGCCCAACCTCAGGCACACTTGTCCGTGCTCACTCTGATTCCGTGGGGAGATGGTTGCAGAGTCCAGGAGGGTGTTGTTACACTCACCCAGGGGAGAGGGTGGGGGCAGTTCTGTGGTGAAGAGACTCATTCTGAGCCATGTCAGCCGAGTTGTCAAATGGAAGCTGGTGTGTGAGGCAAAGAGAGGAGTGAGGGACGACGCTGAGGCTTTTTGCTTGAACAACGGGGTGAATGTTGGTGCCATTTATGGAAATGCAGGGGGAAGCAGATGGCGAGACGGGCTTCAGAAATCAGTTCTGGTTTGGCCATGATCAGTTTGCTCAGTTAAACATTGAAGTCGAGACATTTACATACACATACATGCAAAATGCACATAGGTACTACGTAAAGCAGTGGTCCCCAACCTTGTTGGCCCCAGGGACTGGTTTCGTGGAAGACAATTTTTTCAGCAGTTAAGGTGGATGAAGTTTTGCCCACTGACCTGCCACTCAACACCTCCTGCTGTGCAGCCCTGTTCCTAAGGCCATGGCCCAGGGGTTGAGCACCCCTGATGTAAAGGATGGTGATGTCGCTGATAGTCCAATTGACATCTTTCTGAAGAAAAGAAAAAAAGAACCTATGGAAGACTTAATCCCACATGTCAGGTATTTGATATTCATTCCCACAACAATCTATAAAGGAAAATGTCTCCATTTGTTTCTTCCATTTTCCTGGTGAGAAAACCAAGGCTTCAAGAGGTTGAGCAATTTACGCAAAGTTACGTCTGGGGTTGCATAGCTGCAGAGCTGGAGACAAAGGCAGGAGTCCAAGTTCTTAGCCCTATGTTCCCAAAACTGAACAACACATCCGTGTCTACTCAGGAATGCACCCTTGCTTCCTTAGTGCTTATGGTTGGGCAATTTTATTTGGAAAACATGATGCACAAATTAAGTTCTCAAGCTGATTCTACAGAGCAGAGACAATAAAATATTGTTTTCCAACTCTATATTTTGTAAAATTGAACAAGCACATTTTTCATTATAATACTATTTCTTATATGGTACTTTTTAAATTTGAAAGTAATATATGCTTATGAATTAAAATAAAAATATAGAAAAATAGAAAGAGGGAAAATTAGTAATATTCCCAACCCTTAAATATAGCCATGCTTCATTATTCTAGAACTTTGTAAAGGCTATGCTTTACCTGCTGTATGGAGAGCGACAACAGGTTTCTGAGGTTCAGAACTGTGGCATCGGAAAGTGCAGGGGACCCTGAAGGAACCAACAGACTGTGTGGCAGAGGAGCCAGGTGACAATGAAAGTGGCTGGTGTTTATTGAAACAGCACGCTGCTGTGCGTCAAGCACCGTGCCGAGAGCTCTAACTGCATGACCCGATTCAACCCTCACACCCCACTCTGCAGTGCCCTCCCTCCCCACCCGCAGCACGGGGACCAGCCCAGGGCAGCGAGCCCCCGAGCAGGCACTCTTCACTCCCACGCCTCATCCTGCGCCTAGAGGACGGTCAGGACCCACCCAGAGGCTGGGAGGCACTCCAGACATACTTCTTGAACAAATACATCCAAACCAAGTCATGTGATAATTCGGACCGAAGTTAAGGGGAGAGGAAGACAGGGTGAACTGGGGCAACCTGGGAGCGACTAATTGATTGATTTATGTGACAAATATCTATTGAGCACCACCCAGTGTCGAGCACTGAGCTAGACTCTGCGGACCGGTGGTGGACATGACAGACTAAAACCCTGGCCTTGTGGTGCTTGCCTTTCAGTGCATGGACCCGCTTGGGTGGCTAAATGCCAGGAGATGCTCAGAGGGGCCCCCCTCAGGCCCCCAGGTCTGCCTCATTTCAATCTGAGGCACTTGATCACCTTGTGCCAACCAACTTGTTCTAAGAAGTGATGAATTTCCAAATTAAAAAAACAAAAACTAATTACAGCCCTGACGGGTGTGGCTCAGTTGGCCGGGTGTCATCCCACAACGTGAAATGTTTTGGTTTGATTCCCGTCAGGGCACATGCCTGGGCTGTGGGTTTGGTCCTCGTTGGGGCACATACGAGAGGCAACCAATCGATGCTTCTCTCTCACATGGATGTTCCTCTCTTTCTCGTTCCCTTCCCTTCTTTCTAAAAATAACTAAATAGAATCTTTTAAAAAATGAATTACAAATCATTTCTATTTTATTTTTTAGACCAAACGTTGTCCAACTTGTGCTTCCTTGTCATCTCTTATTAGCTTATTTCTGCTCAATTTCCAATCAGACCCACTAACTGCAGTTTTTAACCTGAGGCTATGACCCTCCAGGGGTCCCCATGGATGGGAACATGTTATATGGATACACATTTTGCAGATGGAGAAGGGGCTCAAAGGGGAAAGGGGTCCATCACTTTTGTCAGATTTTCAAAGGGGTATATAACCTCAAAAAAGCAAAAATCCATGGCTCTAATCTTTTTCCACTTCAGTGATATTTCCCATAGTTTGACTATTGACTCTTTTTTTTCCCCTGTAACCGTCTCTTGTAGAGCTGAGACTGAGTGGCATTTGAGGTTGGCTTTCAGAAACTATGCGAGTACAGCACTGGTATTTTTCCAGGCACAGCATAAAACAGAGCTTAATCCACTCACTTCCACATTGACACAAGGGAGAATGTTCCAATTCCTTGGCTGCTGAGAAAGGCAGTGTGCCCCTCCAGGCTTCACATAACCCTCTTTCACTTGATTATTATTTGAGTCTCACCCCTGGCCCCGACTCCACACTGTGGGTCTATACCATTTCCCTGAGTACACACAGTCTTAGACTCTTCTGAGCCAAAGAAAATCACACTGTTCTGATAGTGCAAGGCAAGAACAGACTTCCTAAGCAGGTTGTTCATCTGCCAGAATTCCTGCTCACTATGCTTATTCTTGAACTCCAGATATCAATCACCATGTCTATAGGGGAGAGAAATGGAACAGAAAATACAGACAGTCTCCTGTTTTTTTCTTTTTGTTGAAAGCAAGTAGCACGTTCAAGTGGAACATTTAAGATTCGAGGTCTTTGTAAGCATTCATTGCTTCAGGGAATACAAATCAAGTGGCTACTGTGCTCTAAACACTTTCCAAGGGCTGAGGACCCAGTAATGGACCAGAAGGCCATGGTCTCTGCCCTCCTGGAGCTCCTGGCCCAGTGCAGGAAGGAGGCAGCCCAGGTGGCCTCCCCTCAGGCCCCAGAGGTCTGCCTCATTTCGTTCTGATGCCTGTGCCAACCAACCTGTTCTAAAAAGTGAAGAACTTCAGGAACGAAAAAACCTAATTACAAAGCACTTCCATTTTATTCTTTAGACCAAACATTACCTAACTTGTGCTTCCTTGTCATCTTATTAGCTTATTTCTGCGCAGTTGTGCTAAGAGTTATGAAAAAAATGAAGCACCATTAGGAACATGTAACTAAAAAATCTTTTGTAGTATTGTAGTGTTGAAGAATGAGGAAGACATCCCTTTGGAACTAATAGCTGTGTTGAGACCTGAATTGAAGTTTGCAAGGCCAAGGTTCATGGAAGGAGAACATACTAGGAGCCACTGAGGATGTGCAAAGGCCCTGAGGCCAGAACTAGTACCGAACACTGGAGGAACTGGAAAAAAGCCTGTGTGGCCCAAGAGTGGAAAGTGAAACTACCAGTGGCTAGGAACAAGGCTAGAGAAGCAGTAGGGGATCTATGTAGGTAGGGCTTTTTACGTCAACGTAGGGGTTCAGATCCTTATCCTGGGAGCATGGGGAATCCTGGAAAAGTGCTGAGAAGGGGTGTATGTGTGTGTGTGTGTGTGTGTGTGTGTGTGTGTTTGAGAGAGAGAGAGAGAGAGAAGCATATGATCAGATGTGAGGTTTTAAAAGATCATTCTGAACACGGTGTGCAGAGCAGACTGGAGATGCGCAGGAACAGCTGGGAGGGATCTGGGTCAGAGCCTCTTCAGGAGACCTGGGGAGAGACGCTGGTGGTTGTGACCAGGGTAAGGTGAGGGGCATGAAGAGAAGGAGGCCCACCTGCGAGGAAACAGGGAAGATGAACAAGCAGAGCCTGCCCAGGAGTTCAGTGTGGAACTGAGAAGGAGGGCAGCATTGATCCTCTGCTCAGCCATTTCTGCTTGTCCCCAGAGCAGCTCTGGACCCCCCTTCCTACTCAACCTCCAGCAGCTGACAACTTGGGTGGACACCCCAGTTGGGGTTATGCCACATCAAGTATAAAGCTAAAAGGAGCCACTAATTCATGGGGCTCCAGTGTCAATGGCCATTGCCAAAGGAGCCAAGCCTGTCCCCACCCAAACCTTGGAGCTGACAATCCTACCACCAGGCTCAGGCACCCCTGACCTTCACGTGGTTGCTGCTTCAGCTCTAATGCTGCCCCCGCAGAGCAGTCTTCATTAAGCCCTTCATCTAACCTCTCCCCCAGCCATTCCTGAACGCATCACCCTACTTTACTCCTTCACAACCCCTGCCAGTCTCTCAAATATACGTATTGATGCATTTGTTTACTTGCGTCTCATCTGTGGTATCTTCCCATAAGAAGTTAAACTCCATGACAACAGAAAACGTGCTATTCTTACTTCACAGGGCTAAAACAGTGTCCAGTACATAGTAGGTGCTCAATAAAAAAAATAATGCCTCAGTGACTCCCCAAACACCGAACGCCCCCCAGCCTTCCCTCCCATGGGAGATCTGGACACCCACAGCAGCACTGGTTCCGGGCTTCGGCACTGACTGGGCAGCCCTGTGCCCTGACCCTTCACGAGCCCTCTTGGACTCACTCCAGCCTCCATCTGAACACAGGATGCAGGTGAGTACTGGTTTCCCAAGAAAGAGCCCTCCCAAGGGGGCTTCCTTTTCTTTATTCCCCGAAGTTGAAGAACCACAGAACTGGCATCCTCCCAAACTCCGCACCTCGGGGCACAAAGCAAACACAGTATGGGCCAGAGTTACTCATTTCCACACACGGCTAGAAGAGTTCACGAGCAAATATTGCTTGTACTGCTGATTTGTTACTATTTTTTCCCTAGTTTTCCCTGTAGGTCTCAGGGCCAAAGTTGCTACACTGTAGTTCCTAACTGTTTCTTTTTAACCTGGGGTGTTGGACAGCATTTGATTCTCCCAGCTAAATTCCTTCTTGCAAAGGACTCCTGATTCTTCTGACTCCTCCAATATCATTTTGAAAAGGTGTTGCTCTCATAACATGACAAGGGGGGCTGCATTCTGCAGAGGGGAGGAAACAGGATGTGGCGAGGCCCAGCCAGGCCCCTGCAGAACCCACCGAAGGGACGAGTCGATACTGAGTCACCAGTGGACAGCCAGTTCTCAGGGCCTGTGAGTCAGTGGCTGCTGTGTAGGTGTTTTGATACCTTCTGTGACCCTACATCTCCCCGAAGCCAGGAGGAAAGTGACTAATAACAGACAGCGCTGTCCAGTGATGATTTCAACTGAAACCCTGATACAGTGCTGGGTGGGGGTAAGATGTCATCTTACACATCTACTGTGCTGCCCCGCAGTTAGAGCTGGGATGGGACACAGGCCGGGCCTCAGCACAGCTGGCTTAGGCTAGACACCCCTCTGCAGCCTGACTCTCAGAGGAGCGAGGCCCAGGCTCACACACTGGCAGGTGTGCCGGGGCTGCTTATGAAGTGACAAAACTCTGTTCTAAAACTCTGATTCATATGCTGAAACTCTCACTTAACCAGGACTACTTTTCTCTTAGATATTACCTTTCAGGCAATAGAGACAAATGAGAAGATCATAAAGTTTTTTCCCCCTACACAGGGGGGCTGGGAGGGGATTAATAAAAATCAACTCCAAGGGATGGTATAGGGGCCTGAGCTTGGGATAACAGTCGTGGACCCTCGTGCCATCACTGAGCATTCTGTTACGCTCTCCATCACTGCTCATCTGCATCTTCTGCATCTGTACGCACAAATGGTAGCAGTGGGCACCATTTATTAAATCCTCACTGTGCGGTGAGCACTTCATCCATGTGACTTTATTCTCTTCTCCCCATGAGGCAGGAATCCATTACTATCTACATTTTATAATTCAGGAAACAGGAATCAGAGACATTAATTGATTTTCCCCAAAACATAGCTAGTCGGCTGGAGGTGGGAACCAGCCCCTTATCCGGCCCAGAAGCCCCTCGCTACTCTGCTGCCAGACGGCCCTTAGTCCGAGAGTCAATTTACTGTTTACTAAGTCATGAGAAGTGTGGGGTTTTTTCCCAGGAAGAACTTCACCAACTGTTTTCAGAACACTAAATTAAAATAATACCCAAGGCTTAGTCCCTTTTTATCAGAGTGTTGAACAAGTTCGTCTCCAAAGCATCTTCCAGGTTCAAAGTTCTATGGTTTCATTCTGATCAGCTGCACAAAAGCATCTTCCTTCCAAGAGGGGAAAACAATCTTAGTAGGCTCTTTAGAATATCTACCAGCAATGCCCCGTAGATGGCAGGGTTCCTAAGAAACCCCCAGGTAGGTGATAAATGAGAGTCCATCTCCTGGAAGGTATGGGAAGGTGGGCAGAAGAGGCTGCTCTGCCTCCCTCGGGAGGTCTTGGCTTGACTTGGGCAGTCTGCTCACGGGGTGGTTACCGGCCATGCCAATCCCTGATGTATCAGAGTGTGATGACCAGCCCGCATAGGTGTGGAGGGAATCCCGAAGCCCCCAGGGCTGCTGACTGTTTGCCTTACAGCAAAATGGGAGAGGGCTCCACAGGCTCCAAGCCTGAGCCCACCCACCAAAGAGGCTGCCCGCTGGCCCACCCTGCCCTGCCCAGGCCTGAGCCTTTCCTCCACCACCATCCCCACTAGACTCATGGCCAATGACACAGTCGCACAATCACCCCAAGCATCGGCCTTGGCAGGGATGGGTCCCTTTACCGCACTGCCTCTTACAACAGTCACCCCCTTTTCACCATGGCCACTGCCTCCTGCCCCCGCCCCACCCCTGTGCCACCATTCCTCTCACTCCCTGAGCTCCCCTCACTCCAGCTCCTCCTGGCCTTCTGCTGTTCCCGCACCCAAGAAAGCTCTTCTTCACCACCTGCTGCCTTTCATACAACTGCCCCTTTTCTACCATTCAGATCTCACCCCCCAGGGCCCCTCCTCAGACAGGCCTTCCCGGACCCCCTGTCACTCTGCCCCTTCACTAGGTTTGTCCCTGTCATCGCCCTCACCATGACTTAATATTCTTCAGTTTATGTATCTCATCACCTGCCTTCCTGGCACTAAAAGATACATTCTGTGAAAGCAGGAACCCTCCCCGCATCTTGTTCACTGTTGTGTCCCCAGTGCCTCAAATAGAATAAATAGTAGGTGCTCAATAAATGGAGTGTACTAAAGCCTTTGATCTCAATCTCCTCTTTCTTAAGTGGAGGTGGTAACATTACACCTCAAGGCTGCTGTGAGGATAGAGATCATATATTTTGAGGGTTTGACAAAGACTAGGTCCTAATAACTGGAAGTTTTAAAATCATCGTTATCGCAGGAGATAGCCAATGTAGACTAGGGAGTAATCCTACAAGCTCTGGAATGGAATCTGGCCTTCACAACCAATGAGCTATCTGACCTTCCACAAATTACTTAAATTCTCTAAGCCACAGTTCCCTCATCTGTAAGATAGTGATAATAAGAGTACCAAGTCCTAGGCTATTGTGCAGGTTAAATAAGACAATCCATGGAAAGAATTCAGAACAATGACTAGCGCGTACCATACCCTCATTAAATGTACACCATTTCCAGATATAGGGTGACACATTTTTTTTCATTATACCCTCCCATTACACACTCCAGCCCACAAAGCACTTTTATATAAATCTTCTCAGTTCATGCTTCTGCATCCCTCTAAGGGCCAGGAATTACCTACTCTCTTTTATAGCTGAATAAAAACAAGGCTCAGAGAGGTCAAGCAGCTTACCTAAGATCACACAGCTAACAAGAAGCAGAGGAGGCAGACCCTTGGGTTCAGGAATTCAAAGTCTTCTTGTCACCCATAGAGCCCTACAGCCCTAGAGTCTGAAGACGCCACGCTGGGCCCAGTGTGGAGAAACACTGCCGAGCTGCTTGACTAGCCCTGTTCAAAATAAACAGAAGCCCAAGGCCTCTGCACACTCGCTGAAGCCAACTGTGTCTCTCCAAAACCCGCTCCCTGGTAGGCCAGTCAAGGGTTTGGCATAGCCACAAAGGCAGATGGAGCCTGTGGCTTCCGCCACTAGAGCAGGCCCGAAGTTCTAGTGCTTTCCCAGCTTCAAAGCAACTTCAAAATAGCCCAGTGTTTGCTGGAGGTGGGTCAGACAGGGGCACTGAAGTGGTCACCAGGGCTTTTTCAACTGCTTCCAGCTGGCGCAGTGTTCACCGGGCATCAGGGTCTTGCCCGAGGAGCAGCCAGGCCTAACGGCTACTCCCTGTCTGACCCCTGCCCTGCCCCTGTCCTGGGAAAGGCTTCCAAAGGTGGCCTCACCAGGCCTAGGCGATGCTTCTTGCACCAGGGACATATCAGAAAAGGGATTCTGGGCATGAAGTCCAAGGCAGGGGCCGGATGTAAATGCCATGAAGGGAGAGCAAACTGAGCTCACCAAAAAGAAACTGGCGGCCTGTTCCATCTTTTCAACTCCCTGCTGGAGCAGATTTGTTGTGACTCATGCGTCAGGCTTTAAATACTTTCACAGGGCATACTGATTAGCCCAAGGCACAATGGAGGCAAGTGAAAAGTTTCTCAAGTGTGAAGTTCCCCAAAGGAAGAAAAGGCTGCCGCCCTCAGAAAACACTGATGGAAGCCCACCCTGGTTCATTCCTTAACAGAACAAGGCACAGGAAGCTGTGGCCAGAGACAAAGCCCAGGGAACCCGTCCAAATCAGGGTGGCGGGTCGGGGGGTACATTTTCAGCTAGATCCTTCTCCCAAAAAGCCCTGCATGGTTGTTCCGCAACCACGGCTCACACTTCTGGGCGTTACGTTCTCGGGTCTTCATAGACAGGTCCGTTACTGGGTTGAATGGTGTCTTGCCAAAAATCCATGTCCTCCCGGAGCCTCAGAACATGACTTTACTTGGAAAATAGGGTTTTGGCAGACGTGATTAGTTGAGTTTGTAATGGATTAGGGTGAGTCCCAAATCCAATGACTGGTGTCCTTGCAACAAGGCCAGTGAAGACACTGAGAGAAGAACACCATGTGAAATGAAGACAAAGATTAGAGTGATAGGACTTCAGGCCAAGCAACGTCAAGCACTGCCAGCCACCACCAGCAGCAAGGAGAGAGGCAAGAAATAGACCTCCCTCAGACCCTCCAGAAGGAATTGATTCTGGACCCTTTGCCGTGAGAGATGAATTGCTAGTGTTTTACACCACACACGTGCAGCAGTTTTTAAAGGCAGCCCCAGGAGACCAATATATGTCCCAATCTAGACGTCTAGACCTTCTCCCATCAAAATCGCCCTCCTCATGCTCCATATGTAGGAGGTGGCTGTTATCCATTTTCAAAAAAATGACAGATTTCAGGTCTCATCTCTGCCATGCTGGCTGCTGCATGACTTTGGGCAAATGGATTCACTTCTCTTATTTTCAGTTGTCTAGTCTATAAAATGAAAATAATAGAACAGCAGTTGTGGGGGTCTAAATGAGAAAATATGTATGTAACAAGAAAGAGCCTATATCAACCACTAGAATTGCTCTTGGGGAAGGTATTGCAGTCCTTTGGTGATACAGTGAAACAAACCACTTGCTGGAAGGTGCATCCCAAGTGCTTAGATCAAGAAAAAGCTGGGGCTGGGGGACTGGTGATTAACATAATGGGTGTGTAGCATGTAAGTTTGGTGGTTAAGAGTTGGCTGATTAAGGGTGAGGAATATGAAGTCCAGAGGGGTGAATCCAAGAGATAAAAAAAAGAGTCAGCAAGAGAGTGAAGGAAGGAGGAAGCCACACCTGTCCATCCCACAGTGTGGCTGAAGAACGCTCTGGGGGAAACAGAAAGGTCTAGTGGGTATTTTCAGTGTTGGTGGTGAGGTATACAAGGTAAGTTCATTCTCCCATCACCCCTACAAAATATCCAGTAAAGTCTACGTTGGGTCCCAGCACCTTTATGATCTTTTGCTTTGCCCTTGGAGAGGTACCAAGTTTGAAGGCTGTGCTGTCTTGGGAGTGAAAATGAGGGCAGCCCACATAGACGCATGACTGGAGAACCAGAGATCTGGGACATCTGGTTTACCCGCACATACAGGTGTGTGCACACTGCAGGTACTTTATAGATTTTATACATACATGTTTGCTTCAGCCTCAGTCTTCACCTTCCTGACCATGTCTTACTCTTGCCTGAGCTTGGAATGATTTCCCTTCCTCCATCACTTCTTCAGTATTTCAATCATGCCCATCCTTCAAGAATCTGCTGTCTACCACAGAGGGCTTCACCCACCCCACCCCACCCCACCCCAGGCCAGAAAGGGACGACTTTCTCTCTCCCAACTTTGTGCAGAGTGTGTTCCCATGTAAGAGGGACTGTATTCCTTCTGGAGTTAGTGTGAATAAAAAACAAGACAAAACGTCATGCAGTGGCAGACAAAGGAAGATGAACTCAGAACAAAGAGAAAGACCCAGAAGGGAGTGAAGGAGGGGGATTAATTGGGAGGTGGAGTACTCAAAAGCTCAGATGGCCAAGTTTGTTCACGGTCATTGTATCTGGACTGGGTGAGAGGGACAGAGGGGAAAGGTGATCTCTCCGGCAGGCCCTTTTGTAAAGCTGAAATTCAAGCATTTCCCCTGACTCTTGAGTGTCATTCTGAAGCACAGGGAAAACAATCGCCATGCTGGTAATGTGGTTTCTTGGAAGCTCTCTACAGCCATGTGGGTACAAATTACCTTAGGTAACAAATTACCTAAGCCAAGCTTTCTCCTTGCCCTCCCTCAGAACAAATAAATACATCCACCAGGGCCTAAAATAAGCCTTAACCTCAGTGGTGGGGCAGGTGAAAGGCTCTGATCCACCCACAAGGAGCTCTGCAAAAGAGCTCTCCATGGGTCTGGAATGAGGAAATCACTGCATTTACCTGGTCGGGGGGTGGGGGCAGGCAGCTGGGGGAACAGGCAACAACCAGCGACCAACCAGCTCCCCACCTGCCACCTGCCCTCAGCACCTGTCCTGGAGCCTAGGCTACTGAGCTGCTGGGGACTGGAGATGCTCCCCGAATGCATTTTTCCCCCTCTTCTCAAGGAGGTCCTTGTGCAAGGGAGACAAACGAGCAGGCAAGTGCAGTGCCGTGTGAGCAGTGCAACAACAGAGCGGCTCACAGTTGTGACGACCCGGAGGAGGGGCCCCAAGCCCAGACGCCTGTGCTGAGCCTTGACGGATGAAGAGGAATTATGGTATGTCTTAAAGTCTGTGACTCACTACCACCACACACATACGCACTGGTTGTTAGAGTCATCCTTGTTTCAGGAACATGGAAATGTAAGGGAATGTATGACTTGGGTTGGGGAAAAGAATTTATAATAATCAGGCAAAGAGCTTAAAAGGGGCTATCCAAGCTGAGGGAACAGAATACGCAAAGGCCCAGAGGTAAAACCATGGCCGCCTCATAGGTACTGTTCTAGTAAGTACATGGAGACGGCTCAGCGAAGTGGCTGCTCTAACGCACTGGGGGGTGTCAACCACAGACATTTACTTCTCACATTTCCAGAGGCTGAGCGCCAGCATGCAGGGTTCTTGGTGACGGCCATCCTCCTGGATCACAGATGGTTGTCCTCTTAGCGTATCCTCAGGTGGGGAGAGAGCTCTGCACTCACTCTCATGACCTTCTCTACCCTGGTTCTCTCCCACAGGCCCTGCCCCGCAATGGGGTCGTTGGGGGATTAGGGCTTCGGCATGTGAATTGAGGGAGGTGCACAAGCATGCACTCCATAGCCCTGAATTTATAGTCATCGAAGTTAACGACGTGAGAATAATCACGGTTCGTCAAAGACGTACCAACAAAAAACCCCATCACAAGGGATTGAGAAGCACAGACTGGCAGTTAGGAAATAGTCATGGGGGAGAAATCACTGTGGACAGTGCCAGGTGGGCACTGGAAGTATCAGGGGGAGCACTGTGTCAAGTATAGGATTGTCCAACCAGTACACTGGTACACCTGAAATTAATACGAAAGTGAATTCACTGTATCAAAAAAAATTTTAATTAAAAAAATAAATTAAGAAAATTTTTCAGAAAAAGTCTCCTCACCGTGCGGTCTGTAATAACCTAGAGGCGGCGACAACGCCCCCGTCCAATCGCCAAGGACGGGTTAAACCCGTGGTGGTGCCCGCGCGCAGCTCGCTGCTGCCCAGCTGGTAAAGGTGACTGTGCGTGGACACGTTTAACCGTACGGGAAGTGGTCCGTGATGTATTTTCTGCATGTGGGTCAGAAAATACAAAGCTAATTGGTAGGAAAACAAAGGCTAAAAAGAAGCCGACCAAAATATTCACAATAGTTATCTCCGGGGTGAGATGACAAGTAATTTTCAACTATCCTTTTACCCTGTCCGTATGTTCTAAATGTTCTACAATAAACATGTAAGATTTTTAAAATAAGCAATGAACATAGCGGTGTGTGTCTACATACGTGATTATGTGCCAGGCATGGCCCCGGAAACGAGGGACAGAGCATTAGGGTGGCCCTCTGGGTCCGCATGGGTGAACAGGCCCCCGGCCCGGACGCCTGCAGCCCCTCCCCCTGGGGCTGTTGGCAGCATCCCCTCCTCTCTGCTTCTCCAAAGGTCACTCTCAGTCAGCCACAGCCATCCTCTTAAAGTCAGTTTAAATGACGCGGCCACATTCACCTTCCAAGATAGGGATGTAATTAGTTCTTGGAGCCAGAGGTTCCTTTTAAAAATGTCCCGTTAATTATTTGTCAGCAAATCAGCATTGACAAGCGTTGACCATTGGCCTCTTTGGGGAGGGAGCAGGAACATGAAAGAAGCTCCAGGGTGGAGAGAAGAGGGCTGCAGACTTTGAAGATCCCAGGAGATCGGAGAGCAAGGAGAAAGCCCTTTGCCTTTACAAGTAAATAACCGAGCTCGCCGCCCACCACCAAGTCTAAGAAATGCGGTGCAGAGCAGAACAACAACAGAGGCCCGTTCACTTATCCATCGAATTCCACACTCTGAAGCTGTAATGACACATGAGACGCAGTTCCAACTTTCATGGAGCTTACGTTCTACTGGAGAGAAAGGCAAAAAGCAAACACCTATGTCCTGTGAAGGCAGGCAGTGATGAGCACCATGAAAGTAAACTAAAGGAAGTAAATGGAGACTATGGGGGGTGCTGCTTTAGATAGGTTCACCAAGGAAGAGCACAGCAAGACGGAAGTGAGAAAGCAAGCTCTGTGTTTATCTCTGGAAAAGCACTGAAGACCACGGGAACAGAACAACGAAGGCCCTGAGTCAGGGGTGTGACTGGGTCACTTAAAAACAGCGGGGAATCCCAGGTGGCTGGAGCAGAGTGAGGTCTGGGACATGCTCTATGGGCATCCCTCTCTAGCAGAGCAGGTGCGGTCCCTCTGTATATGGGTCCCCCCTCACACCCTGTCTCCACCCTGTGAATCAGGCCCAAGGAAGCTGTTTCTCCTATCACCACCTCCAGTTCAAGAGGGATAAGTCATTGGAAACCTGGCCGGGTTGACTAGCAAGAGAGGGTGATGGTTCAAAGCACAGGCTTTGAAGTCAGACACCCCTGGGTAAAACGTCCCAGCTCTGGTACATCCCTGCTATGTGCCCTTGGGCAAACTGCTGAGCTTACATGAAGTCCAGAGGAGTGCTGGTAAACTGGATCTCCTAGGGTGGGGGTAGAGGTGGGGGCAGGGGATGGAGAAAAGCCCCCACTTGTAAAATGTATTGATTTCTGTGGTGTAAATACTCCTACTGTGGCTGATTTCAGTTCTCAACATGAAATCACTGAACATGGAATTAGGAGGAGACACATACAACTGGCTCATGAGAGCCAGTACCAAAAATTGCCTTAGTTTCTTCATCTCTAAAATGAATTCCACTCATAAAGTACTTGGTGAGAATGAGATGCGGTCCCTATAAACAGCACTCAGCATAATGCATGGTGCATAGGTGATACTCCGTAAGTGATAGCTGCAACTTTCATTCAGTAAAAATGTTGAATTCTGGCACTTACATGTAGAAGTGAATTCTCAAAGGACAGAGAGCAAAGGGCCAGCCAGAGGGCTGAGGCCTTATTCTGACTGTTTCTGCCTCCTGTGTAACTTTGGGCCAGTTGGTTTCCCTCTCTGGTCTTCAGTCACTCTATCTCAAGTGAGGGATAGAACTATTTATGAAGTCCTTTCCAGGTTGAACATTCTGCAGCTTCCTGCTCAGGGGACTGTTCTAGAAGCACCACTGGAACGAGTGAGTTGCTGCGAGCTACCAAGGCAGCGTAAGGGAGGGATGGAGTTCACTGGATTCTCACGTAGATTAAACGCAACACGGACAGAGGTGGCAAACGTGTGAAGAGTCTGGGACAGCAAGCCTGAGCGAGTTCTTCTTCGGCAAAGGTCTAAGAATTGTTTGGAAGGTTGAGGGAAGTCAGGGGAACACACCTAAAAACAAACAAACAAACAAACAAAACAAGACCTATGGCAGTAGCGAGAGGAAAAGATCTGTATGAGTGAGTAGACTCAGGATTGATAGGTTTTCAGAAGATGTCTCTAGGACTTCCGGCCAAGATGGAGGCGTAGGCGGACACACTGTGCCTCCTCTCACAACCAAAATTAAGGACAACAAATATTTAGAAACAAGAAAACAACCAGAACTTATAGAAAATTGAACTGTACGGAAGTCCAACAACTATTCATCCAGACCGGTAAGAGGGGCGGAGTCTCGGCAGGAGAAAGTGGAGGTGCAGACCCAGGAACACAAGCAGCAGCAGCTGGCAGTTCCCATGTGCACGGGCGGTGGCTGGCGGTCCTCAGGCCCACAGGCAGCAGCTGGCGGACCCCGGGCACAGGGGGGCAACTGTGCAGACCCAGTGAGGCTGCACAGGGCGGTTGGCTGACCAGGTGGTCCCACGTTTGCGCTCGCAGACAATCCAGGCAAAGGGGAAGTGGTGAAAGGGACTGGATCCAGGAGAGAGTGGAGCAGGCACCATTGTTCCCTCTCAGACCCCACCCCCACATATAGCGTCACAGCCCAGCGACTGGGCTGCCCCACCCTGAGGAACACCTAAGGCTCCACGCCTCAATACGTAATAGCCTCGACCAGACTAAAACCAAAACAAACAAACAAAAAAAACCCCACCAAAAATGGCTCAAACCGGAGAAAAAATGAAAACCCCAGAGTCAATTCCTCTAAGCCGTGAAGAGATAGCCAACCTATCAGATGCACAGTTCAAAGCACTGGTCATCAAAATGCTCACAGAATTGGTTGATTTTGCTCACAAATTAGATGAAAAAATGCAGGCTACAATACGTGAAATGAAGGAAGACGCATGGGGAACCGATAGAGACGGAAGGAAAACTGGGACTCAAATCAATGGAGTGGACCAGAAGGAAGAAATTAACAACCAAACAAAAAACGAGGAAGAAACAAGAATTCAAAAAAATGAGGAGAGGCTTAGGAACCTCTGGGACATCTTTAAACGTTCCAACATCCGAATTATAGGGATCCCAGAAGGGGAAGAAGAAGAGCAACAAGTAGAAAACTTATTTGAACAAACAATAAAGGAGAACTTCCCCAATCTAGCAAAGGAAATAGACTACCAGGACGTCCAGGAAGCTCAGAGAGTCCCAAAGAAGTTGGACCCAAGGAGGAACACACCAAGGCACATCATAATTACATTAGCCAAGATTCAAATGAAGCAGAGAATTCTAGAAGCAGCAAGGGATAAGGGGACAGTCACCTACAAAGGAGTTCCCATCAGACTGTCAGCTGATTTCTCAAAAAAGACCTTCCAGGCAAGAAGGGGCTGGAAAGAAATATTTGAAATCTTGAAAAGCAGGGACCTACACCCAAAATTGCTCTATCCAGCAAAGCTGTCATTTAGAATGGAAGGACAGATAAAGCGCTTCTCAGATAAGGTCAAGTTAAAGGAGTTCATCATCACCAAGCTCTTATTATATGAAATGTTAAAGGGACTTATCTAAGAAAAAGAAGTTAAAAAATATGACTGTGAAAAGACAGCAAACTCACAGCTATTAAGAACCACACCTAAAACAAAAGCAAACTAAGCAAACAGCTAGAACAGGAACAGAACCACAGAAATGGAGATCATATGGAGGGTTAGCAACGGGCGTGGGAGGAGGAGAGAGGGGGAAGGTACAGAGAATGAGTAGCATAGATAGTGGGTAGAAAATAGACATGGGGAGGGCAAGAATAGTATGGGAAATGTAGAAGCTAAAGAACTTATGACACATGGACATGAACTAAAGGGGGGAATGTGGGTGGGAGAGGGTGTGCAGGGTGGGGGGAATGATGGGGGAGAAATGGGACAACTGTAATAGCATAATCAATAAAATATATTTAAAAAAAAAAAGAAGATGTCTCTAATAAACATTTTAGAAAGGAAGGCTATTTCCACCAAACCTTGCATGGAAAGAGAGAAAAGAATTCAGAAAGGAGTTGGTAAAACTTTGGGTAAGATGAGCACAGCAGAGGCAGAAGGGAAATGAAGGCAAGCATGATAAGGCAAGGAAGAGAGAAAGAGGTTAGCAAGAGAAATAAAGTTAACGCCACACTCCATGGAATTGAAAGCGGAATCTGCCAAGCTGAGTTCCCTGTGCCTCCAATGTCCTCATTAGAATCCCTTTGAAGTACAACAGACCATAATTTTCGAGAGCCAAGAACAAAGCTCCATCCAGCCTTTGTTTGGCTCATGTGGCCCACCAGTAGGAACCAAATATCTGCCACGGCTCCCTCAAAGCCACAGACATGAGGCAGGTCCCCCCGCAGATGACAAACGGCACTGGGAGATTCTGTGGACTTTGCACTTTTTGTCTGAAAAGTCTCTGGACTGGCCTAAGTTTCTCCTCGGAGGGACAAATGAATGAGTATCAAGCCTGAATGCTGCGATCCCAGAAACTGCTTCCCCTGCGATTATGGTTTCGAATTCCATTTCCTTACAGACGAGCAGTTGCTCAAGCAGCCTGAGAACTCACAGCTCTTCTAAGTCGTGACAAGTAAGTAACTTAACTGAGTTTCCATCTCGGCAATCCCTGCTCTAACGTTTTCGGGTCAGATATTGTTCCCATAAGGAGCTTAACTCGGAGGCCTTGACACCCAGGGAAATGAAAGGGGAAGTGGGAGAAGGCAGTTCATTCTGACTGCAGCTGAACTCCGACAGGTGAGCTTAATTACCGGCTGCCTCCAGCTCCTACTCAACCAGCTTAGGATCAAAAGAATGAAGTTGTAATAAAATATAATGACATTTTAGTCCAACTGAGGACTAAGTCACAGCAGTCGCAGCGACTGGCGTTGTGAAGTAGAGGCTTAAGGAGGTGAGGACAAACCTGTGACAGGGACGCCCCACCTACTCTCACGTCTCGGCCTCATCGTTTTAAGGAGGACACAATGAGTTCCAGGCCTGTGGAGTCAGAACTCTAAATGCTGCATTAAATGTCTCTGCAAGCGATGATCAACAGTAGCTTTTAAGCTTATTAAAAATAAACCAACAAATGAATCAATCACTGTCAAGTGCTCAGTGTGACGTTGCCCCTAAAAATAAGAGTCCCTCTGACATTTTAAGAGCATCTTGCAGTGGATGTGTACGCAATCTGCTGGTAAAATTTGAAAGACTGCTTACTACAACACTTCTGAATGGCCCAGAAATGACACTAGCCGAGTGTTACAACCTCTGGGTTTCAATCCTGTCTTTTGTCAGTTACTGGCCTTGAAGTTTGGTCAAAGTCTCCCCCATCTCTGCCTCTCAAGTATCCTTGATCACATTCATGTTCGTCTTTCTTTGTCTTTCAGCATCACGATCCACCTAGGAAGGCCGGCTGAGGATGCCTTCGTTCTCCCTCCAAGCCTGCTTCTTCTTGGTCTGTACCTCCCTCCAGGAGTGGTACTCCACCCTCCAGGGAGTATTAAAGCCATCATCCCCAAAGCAGCCATGAACGCCCAAACAAAGCATTTTACCCACATCATTACATTTAACACTCACAATAATGTTCATTCAGTTAACAGGTATCATTCAGCACTTACTCTGTGCCAGGCACCATGCTAGGCGCCTGGGATCAAGTAGACCACAAAGCAGGCATGGTCCTCATCCCCAAGCAGGGCGTGATGTGAGTTTCATTATATCCAATTTACACGTGAGGAACCTGAGACTCAGAAAAGGCTAAACAGTGGAAAGTAGCAGAGGTGGGATTTTCAAGCCCGACCTACGTTGTTTCACTCCCAGCCGTCCAGATACATGGCTTTTTCCCGCCCCCAGACGCCTGGAAGGTGGTGGGTCCAAGTCTCATGTGTCTTAACACCCTTCTCACAGATGCTCAATGACTAAGGCTGGCTTAGCTGAACTCTTCGGTCCTGGGCCACCTGAAAGTGTGGGTCAGGAGGTGTGCCTCGCTGTCTCCTGGCAGTGATGTGATAACCCCAGGCACGTGCAGGCATCCATAGGGCCTCTGAGCAAGTCCAGGGGACCACCTCACCTGGGAGGCGGTCTGCTCCTCGGGGAATCCAGTCCTGCTGCCCTGCCACTCCACCGGTCAGCCCTGCCTGAGGCCTCAGCGCTCCCCTCATCTAATCAGAGCCTTCGCCACAAAACCTCCAGGGGGTCTCATTACATGCCTGGCACGTCCTGCCAATGCCGAGCTCCGCTTGCCTGTATGCTCAGGTTTCCTGGGCTGTGCCCATCCCGCCTGGTGAGTGGGGCCCTGGGGGCAAGGGGCCTGGCATCCTGACCAAGTCCTCCAGGCCCTTCCAGGCCTCCCCGTGGGTGGAGTTCTTGGTTTCAGGATGGGATCACTGTCGGGAGGGGGAGTGACACTGGCTGAAGGGAAATTTCTGAAGGGAAATAACTGCTAAGGGATGGTAAGTGATAGAAGACCCCAACTCAGCCTGATTTTTAGTTTTAAAAAATCGAAACTCGAAACCAGTCCATAGTACTGTCTGGAGAGAGTCCGGGAGAAGCAAAGGGGGCCAGGAATGGGACAATAGTCGATTTGCCCCTCCACAAGGGCACAGCTGGGACACTGGATAATCTGAGTATGTAGGTTCAGTTCTTGTCCCAGGTCTCCCCCGCCCCCCCACACCACAGCCCTGGTATCTAGTGGACCTGCTTTATTCAGCCCATTCTGACTGTCGTTCTATGTGAGAATGACATAGTCGGTGTGATGGAAGGTGATCATTTGGATCCTCTATCAGTGCTGTGTGACCCCCAACTACTGACTCAACCTCTCGGAACTTCAAGTCTCACATCTATAAACTGGGTATAATTATTCCTACTCCAAAGTATTATTAGGAGGTAAAATAATATGTGATGACATAATAAGTGTTCAATAAAAGGTAGGCAATAATGACAATAATCATGATGGCTTTTTAAGAAGGGAGGGACATGATAAAGAGGTTGGCTTTACAAAGCTTAACCTTGCGGACCCTCTCAATCAGGAGCACAGACGGTGAGCCCATCCCAGAAGGTGGGTGTGGCTGACTGACACTTTGGCTGGCACAATAGGAAGGGATGGAAGTGGGGTTCCTGAAAGAGAAATGGAGGTGATATGGGGTGAAGGTATTATATGTGTCAGAAGAATGTGGAAATCAGATAAAATTTAAATAAAAAAGAAATCCAATTCTAATTTTGCTATTCACAACTGCTGATCAAACGCGTCTTCTTCTGATCAATCCCACTTCCATGCCCTCCCTGCACTCTCCCAGTCAAAGACAGCACACACACTCCATAATCAGAAGTGTAACACAGAGGTAACTGATGCTGAGCCATCCAATCCTGAACTTGTAATCATGCTCTACTTACATGAAAATCAGGCTCCAGGCATGTGTGACAATCCATTTTACTCTGGTTTAAAATAACACACACCCACACACTGAAGTCAGTTGGGGAGAGAATCGCAAAGTGCGGCTGCCATTGGCTGCCATATGTCACCAAATATGTGGAGCTCCACTTGTGCGCCTGTCAGGCGGTGGTACTACCATTGCCTTGTCTTCTGTAAAGTCACACGATGGGAGATGTTCACTGAACACAGGTGGACCCTAAGGTGTGGGTGGAACCTGGCCAGTGGCAGTAGCTGTAGGGGAGGGCGTGCAGGGACCGAGGCTGCAGTGGCCTGACGTCTATTTCTTACGAGCGGTATGTCTTAGACAAGTTATCTCCCTTTTCTCTCTCAGCTTTTCCATTTCCTCATCTGTAAAATGGGCATGATATTTTCAGGTAACTATGTTGGTGAAAACACTTTGGAAATGGTAGGTTTCTGATGCTGTTAGGGACTATCAGCCCTGACCCAGTCCAAAATGTTGCCCAGGGCTTTAGGTGATGGCCAGCTAGGCCCAATGTGGTCTGAACCTCACACCCTTCCAGTGTCAAAAGCTGGGGTGAAGAATGGTAGCAACAGGTGGGGAAGCAAGTAGATCTGGAAAGCTGGCCCGGGGACCAAGTCCAGGCCAACTTACCCATTAGGCACGGTGCTGAGGGCCCACAATACTTCTAGGGTCTCATGGAAAGGGTATACAATCTTTTTTAAATCAGAAGAAAAAAATGAATACAATCCAGCCAGGATAATATTTGTCTTATACCAACGGAATCATGAAATATACTTTTAATATCCTTTTTTTATTAGTGGAAAAATACGTCCCCAAAGGCAAATGTGCCGAGGGCCTGGGAGAGTCATGACACGGCCTGGCCAAGCCCCCAGCCCACTGCTGTTGAGGGCAAGCGCGCCTCCCTCGTTACCCTCGTTACCCTCGTTACCCTCGCAGAGCCCAGCTTTGTTCCTCCGGGGCTGACATCTGTCCCGACACAATAGATTCATCCAGAGACAACATCCAGGTAAAGGGACAAGTGAGAATTCCAGCCACCGTGGCCGGCTGGAAAGGGAGACGCCTGAGGCGGGCGGGGTGCTGAGTAATTCCCGGCTGCCTCTAGAATCACGCCTTCCAAGCCACTGCCCCATCTGACTACTGGACTCACCTTCCAGCGGCAGACACTTTCTACTCCCGCTGTTGGTGGGAGTGCTGCCTTCTATGGACTTTCTGGAGAGCCGCATGGCAGTATTTAGCACAATCTAAAAGGTATGTACTTTGACCCAACAATTTTGTTTCAAGAATCCGTCTTAAAGTCCTTTGCGTGCAACCTTGCAGAGGTAAGGGACCAGGAACAGTCATTCACACTGGCAAAAACACGGAATGGCCGAAATGCCCAGGAGGAGGGCACCAGCCAGGGGCTGCGCAGCAGTGACCATACACTAGATAGACGGCAAAAAAAGCCGTGAAAGGGAAGACACTGGGCCTCTCTGAGTCGGGAGACAGTGAAGAGTGGAAGACCTCTGTAAGATGGTGAGGATGGGGGGATGCCAACAGGGGGAGGAAGAGAAGATAGATGTTTTTGAATATGCTTTTTTTGTACAAAAATTTCGGGACAGATGCACAAGAAACAGTTCACAGAGGAGACCGCTGGGAGAGTGAGAGGGAGCTGGGTTGAGAGGAAAATGGATGTTTTCTATTCATTGTATACCCATGTAGCTAAATCTTTAAAAAAAAAACCTATCTGCATCTATTCCTTTTTTAAGTTAAAAGTGCTAACTGAAATGATAAAAAAGAAAACTGTGGCTTCAGAAGAGGCTGTGTACTCTGGGGTGTGCGCCAGTGCCGTGCTCTAACTCACCGCGTCCAGACGGGCCCCCACATGAGTGGCATCAGCACGAACCATTCTGGAAGCACTTAGCACCGAGGGACGGAGGGAGGAAGAGCCAACACCTGGCACAGGGGGGCTCTGGCGGAACAGCATTTCCCCAG
Source organism: Glossophaga mutica (assembly GCA_039655065.1). Classification (NCBI taxonomy): domain Eukaryota; kingdom Metazoa; phylum Chordata; class Mammalia; order Chiroptera; family Phyllostomidae; genus Glossophaga; species Glossophaga mutica. The sequence goes on from CM077308.1 coordinate 32,784,241, forward strand.
GTCTCTGGCCAAGTGTGTCACTGGGATCCTCCTCTCTGCTCGGTGAAGCCTGGGACTCACCCCCAGCGCGGGCCTTCCTTCCAGGTCTCTTTCTGGAAGGCCTGGCACCTTAGACTACACAAAGACAAGAAGGCAAAAAGTTTGGGCTTAACACTGAGCTTCCGTTTCACTGAATGATACCCTCTTCTTGTAAGCCTCAGTTTCTTCATCGGTAATATGAGAACAATAGCCGTACCCTGGAAGGGCTGCTTTGGGGAAGAAATGAGACCATCTCTGTGAGAACATCCAGCACGATGTCAGGTGCTCGGTTGCATCTGAAGGCAGTGGAAGGGGAGGGGATGCCATGAGCACGACCCCCGTCACAGCTGGAAGAGACCCCTTAGGGCCTGAGGATGGGGGTGGTCCTGGTCTACTTGGGCGGTGCGGTGGGGAAGCAGACACTCCAGACCCCTTGGGCTGGACCTGTCCAGGTAGCTGCCCCAGCAGGATGGCGAGAAGCCACTAGGACGCCTGCCCAACATTACACACCGGGCCGTTTGTCCCTCAGCGGGACGGAAGGTGCTGAGGCTTCCTGTGCAGGTCCAGATGCCATCGCATTCCCAGGGCTGCAGAAGCAGGTCGGACCGAGTCCAGCCCATCTATGTAGCCTCACCTTGGGAGTGCTCTGTCCTTTCCCTCACCCAGACCCAGAATTTGTCCCTGAGGGAAACCCAGACACAAGTCCTGTGCCCAGAACTGAGAACTGCAGACCCCACGCATTCTCCGCCTGGCGTTACCTTTGGGTGAGGCGGTTGTAAGCAAGACCCAAGAGAGAGAAAGCACCTGGAATGCACAGCGGGGGTTGAAGACCGCAGTGCTTCATCCACTCTGAACATATCCTGGGCCAGCAAAGAGGGGGAACCCCTGCCCGCCCCTGCTCCCATGTCTGTGCTGGGCTTGGGTGGTCTGACAAGGCGAGGTGAGCACCAGGCCCAAACCCTGCCTCTCGTGTCCAGAAGCCCCGACCTCACTTTGTTGCTACAACCTCATAACCACCGCCTCTCCCACCTATAGAATCCTCTGCAGTTTATCAAGCCCTAATGGGAGCTTCTCATGACCTTGTGAGTTGATGTATCAATTTTCAACACATTTTAAATATGAAACAGGCTCACAGGAGTTCAGTTGCTTGTCCCAAATCCCAATCAGGAGAGTGGAGTTGGAACTTAGACCTCACTGTTTCTCCTCTCTGGATCCTGGTTTCGTACCCTGTGCCATAAGCAGGTTGAAGAAACCTTCAATTTCCAGGAGGTTATAAGCTCCGCCCCTTTAATGATAATGCCCAAGTCCCCGTGCCTGTGTTACTGCAAAATGCCACCAGATGGCAATAGCAGCCACGGCTTCCCAGGGAAGCGGCCTAGGTGAACAGGAAGGTGGGCACGTCTGCCTTGCCCAAGGTTCACACCTCTGGAGCTGCAGCTTCTAGTCCAGAGAGGAGCTTCCTCTGGACAAGAGCAGAGGAGGCTTCTTGATTCTCTGCCTGTCTAGGACACCAAGACCCAAGGATGCTTGCTCCCACTATCTGGAGAGAGGCAGGGTTGACAGCAGGCCAGGCCCCAGGGGAGTGCAACCAGCTCCAAGAACCTTCCAGGCACCAGTGCCCCATCTGTCCATGCAGGCACCTGGCAGAGCAAGGTTCCACAACACCAGGTCCTACCTGGGGCATCTCATGAAGAGGGCGGCATGGGCCCTCACTGCAAACCACACCACACCTTTGCCCATCCCAGACCTGTGTGATGACCACATGTGAAATGACTTCTGTGCTCAACGTGGCTGCTTACTGGGCACTGACTACAAGCCAAATACATGTTCAGTGTCTTGCGCTTCCTTCCTTCAATTCTCAAAACAGGCCTATGAGGCAGGTACTATTAGCACCCGTTTTACAGATGAGGAAACTGAGGCTAAACGAGGTTAAGTAAAGTAACTTGCCCAATGTCACCAGAGGTAGAAAGTGGCAATCCAGAATTTAACCTTAAATCAATATGACTCCCAAGCTCACACTCTTCTGAAAGAGTTTGTTTTGGCTGGAATATAAGGGGCCTGAGAGGGGTAAGTGGGAGGAGACACACGGTTAGGGGAGCCTGGGGCCATGTGGGAAAGGGCTTGGATTTCAGTCTTTGAAAACTCTTGCTTGGCGTCTTGCCACCGTCTCACATCCTGTGTGTGTACTGGGGCTGCTGGCTGCCGCTTGAAGCAGCAGAGGCCAAAGGTTAGGAAGCATGTACTATGAGGCCAGACTGGATGACTTTGAAGGTGACCCTGAGTTCTTTGCATTGGTTTCCTAATTTGAAAATGTGATAATAATATTGTTTACTCTGTAGACTTTTTGTGAGAATCAAAGAAGATGATACATGGAATGTGCCTTTAAGATGCCCTGGACATAGCAAATGCTCCATAAACGCTCGCTACTCTTACCGACTGGGCTACCAAAGCCAGTATTAGCATTGTCTGTCGGCTCTCCCTTCATGCCCCTTCCCTCTGCACCTTGCGAAATATCAGCAAATCCCCTTCCCTGAATATGTCTCCATGTTTTCCAACCCCGATGACATTCCCTCTGCATGGAATGTCACTTACCCTACTTCTTTTGAACAAACCCCTCCAAACCCCAAAGCCCGCCACATGTTAGTACGGTTTACCCTGATTAGTTCTATAAATACATTTTATCGTCCCTAGCCTCTGGCAGGCAGTCCTCCGTCCCAGCACTTCACGTAGTACTTTGTTCATAGCAGGTGCCCTCAGAGAAACACATGGCAAGGGACTCCTCACCAAGGTCCAAATTGCTCTCCAGGGTGTGCCTGCTTGGAGCATAAAAACTACAGGAGAACTTTCTTTTTCTTCTCAGAGGACAAGATCATGCATTTTCCTCTCCATTGTCCTCTTCAAATTTGTGAAGCCGAATTCCTGGCATAAAAGCAACACCAGGTCTCAGAAGTCCCTCAGCCCAGCTCCGTCAGGTCTGGACATGTCAGCCCTTCTTCCCTCTCAGGAGGCAAAATGAGGACATTTCCTCCCATAAGACACTGTCAATATACCTGACCCAGTCACTCACTCAAGCAAAGGAAATTTTTAGCTAAGAGTTGTAAACCCAAATTCCCAAAAGGGCCAGGTAGCTGGTCAGGTACAAGCCTACTGGGAGTGGTGGGGACTGTGGTAAGGGGGAACACCCCCTTAAAGGCATTAACATATGAAAAAAATCTGTGGCTACAAACACATACATCCACAGACCTAATTCAGCCTGCAGACCCTCAGCCTGCAACCCACGCCCTTACCTTACACCTTGCCACCCGCCCTCACAACAGGAGGGATTCAGGGTGTAAATGCAGTACGACCTCTGAAGTGATAACTAAGGGGACAGACCGGAGTCTGAATCCCAACTCTATCATTTCTTAGCTCTCTGACCTGGGACACCTTACCCTCTCTTTATCCATTTTGTCACCATTACAATGGGACTGAAATGAGAAGCTATCTCATCGGGTTGCTGTGATGAATAAACGAGAAAATGTACGTGAAGACACTGACAGAGAGTACGGTATATGTGAACAACTCGATAAATGATTTTAAACGTTATTGACCAAGTGGGAGGATTATAACAGAGGAGGATAAGAATTGTGTATATGTCTCTAATTACGCTGTACGTTTTGCTGTGAGCTGTGTCTTCTCCCCGGCTACTGCCTCTTCTCTCTGCAGGTACCAAGGTGTGGCCCAGGGGACAGAACCTAACTTGCCAAGTGTCTCCATGGTGTCTCTGGGCCCCAGCATCCAGCTCCGCACTGTGGAGCAGCTTGGGAGAGGCAGGCAAACGTCCCAGCAAGCAGAAGCCCTCCATCCGCAGTTACTAAAACACCTCCAAAGAGCTGTCACCAAGCGCAGGCACTGGAACCTACGTGACTTCCTCTACGGGGAACAGACTTGGAGCTCTCCTCACAAAGGCCAGGAACCATCCCCCCTCACCTTCCCTAACAAACCAGCACCATCTGCCAACCTCACCCACCATGCCGGGGTGGGGGAGGGGTGGGAGTCCAGGTTGAGGTGTCCACATTGGCTCTAAGTTATGGCCTTTCCCCCCTTGAAAACTTGCCCCCAAGTTCCAAGGAAAAGCCAGCATCCACTCGCTGCGCTCCGGAACCACGCAGATGGAGCTGTCTTTTCATCTCCTGGATGAGCCTCTCCCACATCTGCCGCCCACATTTAAGACCTGCATCCATAAAACTGGAGATCCAGCGCGGCGAGGCTGACAGGCTCCGAGTGGATCCTCAGCAGACATCTGTCCAGGGCTCCCGCTCGGCCGGGGCCTGGGCCACACAACGCGGAGAGCCTGACCGGCACCCAGTACCGAAGCCCTTTTTACCCCCATGAAGTTCTACCTCAGACAGCCTTACCTTCCCGAATCGAAGAATACAACGAAGAGAAACTCGCCTTTTCTCACGGCCTGAGAGGCGTCCTGACCATCATTACTTGCTCTAAGGGCTGATAAGAGTGGGTCTTCGGTCTCCTCTTTCTCTGCTGTCAGGTTGTCAGCAGTTTCACTGTGGAGGATTGATCGGGCTGCCGGAGTGACTACTTATCGCAGCCCGCTAATCAGCGGCCGTGGATCTGCTTCCGTCCGAGAAATCAGATAACGACTAGTAACAGCTGCCACTCATCGGACACTGTACGTGCTGCGGGCTTCCACTTAAGCGCTTTCTCTCCGTGTGAGATTTCACCGAACCCTCTCAAGCACCCTGGGAGGCAGGAACACTTCTCCCCATTTTTCAGATGAGGAAACTGAGCTCGAAGCACATGAGCCTTGCGTAGAAGCATAGAGCTAGGAAAGAGCAAGGACGGTTCTTAAATCCAGTCTCTTTGGCCCCAAATTTATGATCCTCACATGCCACCTCCGCCATGTTACCCTGCCTTGGGATTATCTAGCCAACAGATGGGCGTCTTTCCTGTACCCTCTTTTCCTCTCCTCCTCCTTGTAATGACTCCTTCCTGTAAAGTTTAAGCTCTGTGGATTAGGAGCTTTGAGATAGTTTTTTATAAGTACCCAAATCTTTCCAAATTACTTGCATTTTGTGGCCCCAAGCCAAGTGGCTGGGGAAGGCAGGCTGGCAAAGGGATTAGGAGACTAAACACCTAGTTCAAATCCCAGCTCTGCCACTAATTACTTCTTAGCAAATCAACTATATAGTGACCCTCAGTTTCCCTTTCTGTGAAATGGGCATAATTGTAATTTCCTTATAAGTTTATTAAGAGAAAGACATGAAAAATTAAAGAAGTCTTAGCCCACAGTAGACATTCAACAAATGACGGTTACTGAATTTGAAACTAACCTCCAGATCAATCAGTGTATTTGTTTAGCACATACCTAGCACAGATGCTAGATGCCCCGGGAGAGCTAAGCCTAAAGAACAGATACTTCCTGAGAAGAACCAGAATTTTCCCTGGGATTTTTAACACTGACAAGAGTTCTCATTGAAGTTTAGCAGATCAAGTTCCGTTCTATTAAACATGCCTGTGAGGATTGCTCTTGTCTTTTTTACCTTCTGCTTCAGCAAAGCTCCAGAGCCTGGGACGGCCAAGGACGTCCTCGTCATTGTGCCCTGTGCCCAGCCCACCAGCCCTGGAACCCCACCAGAGGTGGCTTAGATGGCGGACTGACAGTGCGTAGCTCCCGTTTTCCTAAAAGGAAGCTATTTTTAATTCTAGCAGCAGTGGAAACTGCATGCATTAACATAATCTCAACCTCACCAACTACTTCCAGTTTTTCATTTTTTAAAAACATGTTTCATGATCAAAAGCCATGCCTGGTGTGTGTCTGGAGCTGGGTGCTATCGAGAGGGGGAGACACCTGGTCACTGCTGCGTCCTTGGAAGGAACAATGATCATTTGGAACTGTCACTGACGTCCGTGGTCCTCTCTCTGCCCCTTGCATTGTTTTGAGCCAAAGGCTTTTGGAAACCTCCTCCAGTTCTGAAGGATGATGCCGGTGGCCAGACAGGCCCTGGCAGGCCAGGCTGAGGTTGCCCCCACGTTGGGCAGATGGCAGCAGATGGCACCCAGGTGGGCAGCCGCCAGCACTGAAGCTCCTTCCTCACCACGATGTCAGCCTTCCAAACTCTGTTTGTTCTTCCCATCCCTGCAGGTTATTTTTACCACGGGGGAAAAAAAGTGATGCTATTTCTCTGCATTTTATCCTGAAACAAGTCACACCAGCTCCCTCAAAAAAGCACCCAACAGATGGCTCTGGTCCCTTGTGCTCAGAGAAACAGCAAAGCTCTGGGCTGTCAGCAGGTTATTAAAATTTCATGCAACATGCAGAAGACACGGCTTCAACCTCCTTTGTTCAGAACGGCAGAGAGGTTAGGAGTTCGAGTCCTGCCTCTGATGTGGCCGTGTAATTCCAAGCACAAGCAAGTGACCCAGCCTTGCTATGCTTCTGTTTCCTCCCTTGTAAAATGGGAGTGATAACAGGGTTCAGTTGATGGAGTGGTTGTGAAGATTAAATTAATCGATCCAGTACTTGGCACACAGTAGGCGTTCTATAAATACTGGTTAAAATTATTATTCCTCTGCTGTAAACAACCTGTGCGGGTCTGGAAAGGAATTCTGCAGGGCCCTGTCTGGGACGCCAGGGGAGAGGGCTGCTCCCCGGGCAACCCTGACACCCAGTGCCACCCATGGCCCTGGTGGAGAAAACCAGGCAGAGCGGACAGAGGCTCAGGTTGATCTCGCCGCCACCCTGTAATCAGTGGCACTGGGCTGCTTGGTGCCAGGCTTAGTAGCAACACCCAGGGAGGAAGTCTGAAGTTTTCTAGAGGGGTTCAGAGTCCGGGTGGGGAAACCACTGCAGCTTCCATTTACTGAGCACTTACTATGTGCAAAGTCCTGGGCAAGGTATGTTCAAGGCCTTCTCTGATTGACTTCTCTCTAGACTACGAGGAAAGTATTATCATTATCCCTATTTTACAAATGAGAGATCTAAGGTTACACAGCAAGTAAGCACGAGGCCAAGATCCCACTCTGGCCTGGCCATCTAGACAGCCTGTGCTTGTCATGAATTCATACCACTGAGGTGGGTCTGGGGGGCTGAGGGCTGCGTTCCACCCTCCCAGCCTGAGAGGAGGTGCGTGGGACCCACCCAGCCCTCTGTGGCAGACCTGGCAGAGAGCGAGTGTGGTTGCTGACGTTACTGCGGGTGTGGGTCCAAGGCCTCTGGCTTCCAGGCACTGCTGGTGTGAAGTGCAGGCAGAGCCAGCCCCCTCACTGTACATGTTCTGGGGGTGGGATACATGAACGATCCCTGTCTCTGCCCGGCCCCCGGGGGATTTCTCACATCCCCACCTCCACCAGCCACATTTCTGAGAGCCTGTTAAAATGCCAGTGTGGGACCTGGAAGAGAAATACCTAACCCAGCATTGGCCATGAACGCTGAGCATGAATTGCTTTGTGTCAGACTGAGTGTGAGTAGGAAGGAAGAGCAAGGGGTTCAAGAGAAGGGGACCCCGGGCAGTCATGCTTGAAGGCAGCACACCCTAATGGAAGGACCCTTCTCAGAAGTGATGCATCCAGGGCCCTTTCTCTGAAAGCATCCTCCCCGCACTGAAGCTGATGGCCTCACTCAAGTTGAGGTGTCTGCATCTGGCATGGGTTTATTATATTCTGCTTTCTAATAGCGCATTTACATCTTAACACAGGCATTCAGGAAATCGCTACCTTGCCATTGCAGCCAATAACTACTGCTGGGACATGGGCTCCGGTAACTGAGCTCTGGCTCACCCGGCAGTCACTACGGAGCCTCCCCTCCCTACCTGTCCCAGACACCTGACACGGGCACCATGTCCTATGCTCACTCTTTCCCCCCTCAGATCAGCACGTTCCTCTCCAACCTCAGTGCCCACGCCCAGGCCCTTATCGTCTCTCTCTGCCACAGTTTTCTCATCTGTAAAATAGGGCTACTAGTAGTACCTTCCTGATAGGACTGTAGCAATCATTAAACAAGTTAATACATGTAAAATTCTTAGGCTAGTACCCAGCACATAGTAAGCCTTCAATAAACATCCATCACCGCCATCGCCCACATCAATAGTAGCACCAAGATTACCAAGGATTCCTGGTCAGGCCTTCAGCCTGCGCCCTGCCTTAAACATCGCCCGCAGTAGGCGGTCAGTCGAAGCGCGTCTGCTCATTGTCAGCTCCCACTGCACAGTGATCATGCTCATTCCTGCCGCCAGGCCTTGCACAGGCTCGGCCTGTCATCAGAAAACCCTCTTCCCTCCCTCCGTGTATCCAAAATCCTTTATCCCCTTTAAGGAAAGGGGTGAGATCAGAAACCGGCTCTGGTCCCGTCTGCCCCTGAAGCCTCGGTCGTCTGTTCTGACGCTGGGCACTGACGGCGCCCAGTGGCTTAATGCCCACTGTGTGGTAGGCAGAGCATCTCATGTCTTCAGCTGGAACCCTGAAGGTAAGCACGTGCGTTCGCTGTTCGGGTGTTCCCTAAAGCGCATACGGACCTGGGAGCTTGGGCGATAGCAAGGCATGGGCTCTAGAGCCAAAATACTACTAAGCTCAAAACCTGGTGCTACCATTTACCCGTCACATGACCTAGGCCAAATCAGCCAGCCTGCCCAGCTCATTTTGCTCATCTGTAAAATGGGTTTAAGATCTAACCCCAGAGGGTGGCCAGGGAACTAAGCTGATGCTGTGAAGGAAGCCCCATCACAGCGCTGCCCACGGCAAGTGCTCAGGAAAGGTTAGCTTCCGTCCTCTCTCCCTTCAACACTCGCTCACAGGCTGCTGGGTACTATCCTATTAGGAACCAGAGTGCTGCCCAAAGGGGCCATTTAACCCACCTGCTCCTGCAGGAGGGGGAAGTGGTCAGCTGGAGTCTGCCTTCTCCCATGAGAGCCCGCCCCAGCCTTCCCCCAGAAATGCCCCCTCTTTCAAAGCTGCTTTTGTGTTCAAGACAATGAAACTAACATCCGTGCCAACTGCATAACTGTGCAGGCATCGATTAACCAAAAAGTTTAAGGTCATAAAAACGCCCACATCCCAGACTCCAAGCCCAGCAAAGGAAGAATGGATGTTGTGAGGCGCATAAATTCTCATATTCCTCAGGGTGTTCTCTCTCTCCCTGCCTCCCAGAAGACTGGGAGGGTTGGACTTGGCACAAACAGGCATGCCAAGATCTCCAGGAGACACCCAGGTATCTGGACAGACTACAACTGGGCAAGGAAGGCCTGACAGCAACTAGCCCACAGAGAGATGTCCAGCCAAGCAGAGTACCCTGAAGGCTGGGTGACCAAAGACCTCCTAAGAAGCCAAGGGTGTATTCTCTCATTGCCACCCCTCTGGCTATGCCTCTTTGGGCTGGTTACATACCACTCCACCAATTCATTCACAAGGTTGTTATGAAACTCAGATAAGACCCTTTAATAGCTGCCCACGCTTGCTGTGTGCCAGGCTTCATGCTAAGCGCTCTACATGAATGGTCTCTTCCCGTTCTCTCAACCATGCCTATGAAGTTCCATTTCACAAAGGAGGAAACTAAGGCAGAGATGTTACGTACTTACCTGAGGTTACACAGTAGAGACAGAAGGAGAACCCAAGCCTGTTGCAATCCCTAGCCCACGTTCTTAATTATGTTTTGCAAACAGTAAAATGCTATACAGACATCTGGTATCACCGTTATTCACCTGAGATAGAAGGAGAATGCTTAAAAGAGACTGACAATAATGCCCTGAGATGTAACTAGAAGCAGTGTGCTGAGAGGGTAGTATGCAGGGGGCGGGGGCGGCTATGGAGCAGTCACGGGGCCCAGACACTCCTGGCCGCCCTGTACTTCCTCCTTCAACCTATACCCCCGCTCCCCAACACATGCACACTGTTCCATCTGTGGAACATGGGTCGTACATGTTCACATTCATCATTTTACTGAGAATCTTACACTGGTCCCTAGAGGCAAGGAATATTGTGCCCATTTTATAGATGAGAAAAACTGAGGCTCAGAGGGTAAATGACCTGCCCAGGGCCCCATAGCTAGTCAGCTCAGTAATACCACACACGATTTCAACTTGGATCCCCTGACCTCAAGACCCCTATTCTTTGTGTTTGTCGTTGCAGCTGTGAGATGCCCCCTCTGAATCCCCACCGATCCACAGTGTTTATGATTTGCTGAACCCCGGTCGCTCTTTTGTGGGCTGTGTCTCCTATCAGCTCCTTTGAGGACAGAGATCACATCTGGTTCAGTCACCACTGAGTCACCGGGGCTCTGCCCAGCGTGATCTGCAGTATAGGGCCACCAGCTGGACTTGCACCTCAAAGCTTTCCTTCCCATGTGGGAGTTGGGAGAGGACAATGCAGCTCCTGGGGGGGGGGGCGGGGTGGGTAACAAGGGGGCAATGCCTGCCTGTTAGTAAGCCCCCATTAAATGCCATGTCAGGAATTGGATGTATGCGAAGTAGGAGGGGAAGAGTGGACCCACGAGAGGCCCCGCCTTGGTGGCATCAGGGAGAACCCAGCTGCGTCCTGGAGACCCCACGTGTGTGCGCCCTCAGCTGGGTCGTCAGACTTAGCAACCAAACATAGAGGGTTCCCAGTCAAATCTGAATTTCAGATAAGCAACCAACAATTTTTTAATTTAAGCATGTCTCATGACACACCAAATAAACCCATATCTTTGTTCTGTCTTCATCATTTATTAACATTTGTCAATACTTAAACATAATCTGAAATTCTGTATTATTTATGTGAAATTCAAACTTAACTGGGCCCCCTGCTTGTTATCTGGCAAACCCACCTGGAGGTACCCTAAGCTGTTGGGGTTTGGGAGGATTATTTCTCCAAATGGGCCGAAAAGAATGCCCCTGAGGGCCATGGGGACACTGGAAAAGGCCAACCACAGTCCCTGATGAGCAGGCGCTCCCCAAGGAGCAGGAGGAGGAGAGCAGCGCCAGGCGGGGAAGAGGTGGCCAGCGTGCCCGTGGCCTGGGGAGCGGGTTCACGCTGCTTTCCTGGCATGCGGCGGAAGGTGGAGCTGCCCCAGCTGCTCCCCATTAAGCAGAGCTGGCATTTCAGAGCACGTCACAGGCGCTGGCTCCCAGCCCTGGAAGTCAGCGTCTGGCCTCCGAGCCAGCACTGCCTGCCCAGCCCCAGCCCTCTCACCTCAGTGGACCAGACTAAGGGCCCCAACAGGCCCATTGTCATCCTGCCTGGTGCCTCAATGGGGCCATTCAGGGGCTTTGGGACCGGCCCCCCTGAGGGCACTTCCTCCTCCCCCACCAGGGTGCCCTTGGCCACAGCCTTCGCCTGTGTGGGTGGGGGGTCTGGCTGTGGTGAGAGCAGCTGGCAGCCAGGCCAACATTACTGAAGGCTGGATTGTTGACAGAGGGCACAGAAATGTCCCACATGTCACGGGACTCCAGGGCACTCTGCCCACACTGTGCCCCGCCCCCACCCCCACCCCACCCCACCCGAGGCAGCTGGGCTTCCCAGGGGCCTGTACCTGAGGACTGCGCAGCAATGCCTTCCCCGCATCACTGAGGAACTCAGGACGATTCATCAGAGCCAGACTGAGTTCAAGCCCAGGCTTTGCCAAGTCCTAGCTGTGTGGGGTTAGGCAAGTTGCTGCACCTCCCTGGGCCTCTCTTTCTCCATCTGTAAAATAAGACTAATGAAATCTACTTCCTAAGGTGGAGGCTGAAGGAGATAAATCATCTCAGCATGTAGCATGGAGCTGGGAACTTAGGTGCTTAATAAATGTTCCTTTCCCCTCTACCTGTTCTTATTTCTAGTTCTTCCTAATGCACCAAAGAAGCAGGAAAATGTGCTCTCCAGGGACCAGCAGATCCAGAGGCCGCTGCTTTGGGAATATCTTGGTTCGGGCTTTATCAAGGGGACACTGGGCGCCTTGCAGACCTGGGACTCTGGCTGAGGCCCCTCTCAGCTCACACAGCCCATAATAAGGAGCATTTTAATATACAACTCTTCTTCTTAACTCTGGTCCTCTTTCTACCACCCCACTCTGGGGTCACAAGTGTCTCAGATCCACTTTACTCTCCCAGATCTCCTGCCCCAGGTTGCTCCTAAGCCCTGACTTATAAATGAGCAGAGAGACTGATGCTGAACTCTAGGGCCAGCATCAGGCAGTTAAAGGCAGCCAGCATGGGCCTTAAACCCAGAACCAAGGGGCACTCACCCAGGGTTCATTACCATTCACCAGGAATCCTGGTTAACCCTTTCCCGTGGCTGACATCCTGGCGCGGCACCCACCCTACGTGGCAACCCTAGCCCCTGGCAGCAGGGAGGAGAGCCAGGGCTGCCTGTCCACCAGAACCCTCTACCATCTGCTCAGCAAACCAAGTCCAAAACATGCTGCCCAGTTTTCTCTGGAGCTTGCGCGCATTCAAACCTCAGTCCCTCTTACTTTACCTAGGATCCCTTTCTTGTGTGCCTCAACTCACCCAGCTCCCTTCTCCACTTAATCCTCCAAGTGGATCTTCCACTATGGACCAGTCAAAGAGAATGGGGAGCTGCAGACCAGCGTTTGCACATTCATTTGGTCATACTTGTCAAAAATACACATTCATGACTCTGGCTGGGTAGATCAGTTGGTTAGAGCATCATCCCAATATGCCAAGATTGCAGATTCAATCCCCAGTTAGGGCACGTACACAAGAATCAACCAATGGATACACGAGTAAGTGGAATAGCAAACCAATGTTTCTATCTCTTCCCCCTCCCAAATCCTTAAATCAAAAGAAATAAAGTAAAATTGATTAAAAAAACATGTATTCTTGGCCTCCCCCAGATCTGCAAAATTAGAGTCTCTGAGGCTGGAGCCCACGATTGTACATATCTACCAAGCCCCCCAGGTAATACTGATGCACAACGAAGTTTAAAGACCACTGTCGTGGAGGAAGAGATGCATGCCTGAAATCCCTCTCTGGTCCCACAGGACCTTTCTGTGCACATTCCCTTTCCCGTTGTTAACTATCTGAAAGAATGAATTAATTGGTTTCCCTATTGCCAAATTACACTAATAGAACTGAGCCCTGTCAACTCATTTCTCAACTGCATTCTGCCTTGGTATTTCTTGAGAGGTTTCTATCCATATATTAGGGTACAGCAGAAATACACATGCACACATGCACATGTGCACACACCTGAGACCCAACACTTAGGGGGAATTCACCACAATGCCCTGCACTCACCATGTGCTTCATACACATCACGGTGTTTAATGCGCAGAGCAGCCCGTGAGGATCTCTCATGCCTCCAGGACAGAGGAAGATGCAGGGGCAAGTTTAGCAACTCACTGAAGGCCTCACCCTCAGCGGACAGAGCTAAATTCCAACCCTGATCTGTGTGGCAGTGACCACTTGCACTATCCTGATGTCTCAGAGGGGCTGGTCTCATCCAGGAGATCTCACCCAAGTGGGCATCCGAATACCCTCAGAGCCCTAAGGATACAGCTGCCAAAGCCTCACCCCAGGCCTAGGTCTGTAAGGGAGCCGTCTGGGCATGTGTACTGTTTTGACAACTCCACAGGTTCCTGGCAAAGAACCACTGGACATGCGCCCAGGTCATGCCGATTGTGAAAGTAGGGTCTAGAAAGAGAACTCACGTTTCTTGATTCCAAGAACAGGGCTCTTTCAGCCTCCCCACACTGCCTCACATGCTATGGTGCTCCCAGTGTTCAAAATGGATTTTCTACAGCCTCTTGAGGAGCATCTGGACACACACACACACACACACACACACACACACGTATGCACATGCCTGTGCTCACGCAGAGGTCCGTTTGCATGCAGGTGTGTGTCCACACACAAACAACTTCTTGATACCAGGCTGACCATCTTTCAGTCACAGGGCAGCTTCCCTGTCCCCACTCAGGGCCAGGTCTGAACTTGAGTGAGGCTGGGGAGGTCCCTCCTCCAGATGGCTTGGATGGGGTTAAATGAGACAAGGCTAAGGGAGCAGGGAAGGTGGCAGAAAGCTCTCCGGACTCCCTTTGCCACCTTTCTTCCTCCTGCAGAGTCCTGGGTGAGGCCACCAAGGCCTCTTCCTCCATCTGTGATGGCCCAGGTCTGCGACACAGGAGTCCACAAGGACAGGAGGTTTCCATGGTACCGGTGAGCATGTGAGCGGCCTTTAAATAGCCCTCACTTACACAGAACAAGGTGAAAAAGCTCTGACATCAGCCTTAGACAATCGTTGCACCAAAAGCCTGATTCAGGGGCTCAGTTCATCTGCTTTGCTCTTATCAATGGGCTTTCCCCAAATCAACACCCAACTGCAGCATGATTTAAAGAAATGCCTCAGCAGGCAGACAGATTGCATTTACACAGCACCTACCTATTGAGAGGGCTTCCCTAGGCAGGGATCAAGAGCCCAGCACTGCCACTCGAACAAACCCCTCCTCTTGATATTCCGGGACACATCCTGCCTCCTTTACAACCACGTGCTGAAATCATGCAGTGCAATTTCCCATTGCAATTCAAGGAGAAATGGAAGGAGACTTCCAAAAAGCAGAGAATCATGGGAGTTGGGCTCTGTTCCGGCTGTGGGAATAGCTGTTGGAGCTAGAAAGTATTTCACAGCTGTCTGTGAGAAAGGCTGGGGTGAAATGGCCTCTAGCTCCTGAAAGATGCCATCTTGACCAGCCAAGAGCACCCCCAGCAGAGTGGAGAGCTGAGGTCCTCTAATCCTGAGCTACCAGGTTATAAACTAGATCTCCCAGAAGCAGTTACCAGTTAGATTACAGCACTCCCCACCCCACATCAGGCTGACCAAACATTAGCTACAAAGTGAAGTACAGAGGTGACTATGACAGAACAATGTAAGAAATGGAGTGGCCGTGTATTCTAGAAGTCTCTTTTATGATAGTCTTTTCTAGGGTTGCCCCATCCATGCCTCGCACGACCAATCACAGGGCTGAGCTATTAGAGGCAATGGGGTCTATCATTCCAGACAGAGGTAGTGACTGAGCACTTTACAGGAAGGGGATTTCTCTTAAGTACCTCTAAAGGGGTGAGGTCATAAAAGCTCCTCCATTTCCTAACCTTCAATGAAGTTTGGCCTATGAATTATCTGGGGGGTCTTGTTAAAGCGCAAATTCTCCTTCAGAAGGTCTGGGGCTAGGCCCAGATTCTGCATTCTTAACAAACTTCCATGTGATGCCATCAATGCTGGTCCACAGGCCATACTTCTATCAACAAGGGTTTAAAGCACAAAAAGTGACCAGGAGAAAGGAAAAAAAGAGGAAGGAAATGGGCGGGGAAAGGGAGCAAGAAAGAAAGGGAGAAAAAAGGAGGGAGGGAGGGAGGAAGAGAAAGAAAGACTAACGATAAAATGGCACCGGAGCATGTTGGCAAACCCAGTCCTCCACTCCACTGGGTGGGGATCTCAGAGTCAGCCCTGAGCTCCGACAAAGAGTCTGCTCATAGGATGAGGATTCCCCTCCCTGAGCCAAGCCATTACCTTTTCCCAGCCAACCCGACTCATCCACTTTGCACTCACCCACCCTTTGCACTAGGAGCCCCCATGAAAGAAACAAAACTGTCAAAGGGATGACATTTTGACCCATTGGCATTGTAAGGGACACACTGTAAATTCCTTAGTAGGATCTGAAGAAGTAGTGTAAGTAAGAACCCTGGACTTGAACTCAGACGTAGACGCTAGTCAGAGTTCTGTCTAAAATCTTGCACAAGTCCCTGTCATTTACTCACTTCATATTTAGTAAACAGTAAACACTTACTATGTGCTGGGCCCCGAGTCTGCCAATCAGAAGCCTGAGAAATGACCTGTCCTGTGTGAACCCTATAGGCCACCTTTAGAGCCCCCTCCTGTTTCCCATCTAACACATCTCTCTTTCCAACTCTGTTTCAAGGAGCAAACTACCAGTTATTTTTAAGAAACAAAAATAATCTGCCCTATTAAGGGAGAGATATTTTAAAACCACTGAATGGATTTTTCCTTCCCTGCTTTTTTATTGATACATCTCCTCTCCTTCCAGTTCTAAAATAAGCGCCCTGTCTGCCCATACACTAATCCAAAGGCAACACACTGCAGATGGCGTGGCCTGGGGAGAGCCAGGCGGAGGTCGCTTGGAAGGCACCGGACCTGGAGGATACAGCGAGGCAGCCCGGCCAGCCTGGCCTTGCCCATGGCCTGCTTCCTCCGAATCCAGGTGATGAGACGCTTTTCAAAACAGCAGTGGAATGTGGCAAGAGTTGGTGTTTGCAAAAAACAAATTTCTGACCGAATTCCAGTTCTTTGGAATGGAAAACCAGCAGCTTCCTGTTACAAAATGTACCAAACAGTTCATGTTGGATACACAAGTGTGGGCAATTCATATACTTCAAGTCTAAATGTGGCCAAAAGTATAATGAAGCCGGTATATTTTTAGCCAGGTAAGCATTTCTACGGATTAGGTCAAATTTATATTGGCCTTTGCAATTCAGAGAAGAAATTATTCCGAAAGAGTGAGAAGCAGGGACTAGAGGGAAAGTCACACAGGCCACCAGGCAACTGGGAGTCCCTGGTTCCTGGTGACCATCTCTAGTTCGAGGGTGCTTCTCGCAGGACTAAACTGTGCGTGCTTTCCCAGTAGAGAGGCAGCATCTTTCAAAGAACAGAGCCCAGGCTGCTTTAGGAGACAAGTCACAGCTGGGCTTTGGTACCTCTCACGCCGAAGAACCTTAATTGAGTTCCCCTTGTACCCTCAGTTGCATATGTCTCTCCTCCCCACCCTCAGCTAGATTTGGGTTTATTCGAAGCAGCATCAAGGGAGGACCACGTGTGGGTAAGGAGGCAGGCTCTGCGGGCTCCACCTGACTGTCAGGCCTGGCTCCTCCACTTACAGGTGGGTGACCTTAGGCAAGTTGTTATGCTCTCCATGCCTTGGTTTACCTGTAAAGTGGAGGCAATAACAAAAACAGCTACCTCAGAAGTTACTGCTTTTGTGATCATGAGATGGGAAAGCTTATACGAGATGCTTAGAAGAGCACCCAGCACAGAGTCAGTGCTCAGTAAGTAACAGTGATTATATCTACCCATCACCAACACCAGTTGCTTTAATATACATGACCCAATGAAATGCTACTTTCCCTGGGGAAACTGAGGCTTGGCATGGCTGACCTGTCCAAGCTGTAGTTCAACAACTACTGATTGAGGGCCTACTGCCTTCCAGGCCCTACACCAGCACTGGCGAAGTGAGAGACCAGGGACATAAATGAGGAGGCAGGATCTGAACGTGGGTCTGACTTCCTGCTTGGGGTCCGGAATGGGGGTCCTAAGAGGCCTGTCAGAAAGAATGTAAACACGAAATCAAAGAGTTCTAATACTGACCACGCAATCTTGGTCAAGTTTCTGACCTTCCTGGGCCCTCGTGTGTAAAATGGGGGGAATGCCACCAGACTTATCACATCATGTTGAGGCTTAAATGAGATGTATGTGTGAAGTTTCCAGTTCATAGGAGGTATTCAATGGTGATCTGTTGCCACAATTATACCAGCCACAAAGAGGTTCTGACTTTTCTGATCCATTAAGCCAAATGCAAAAGCTTGCTCATTGGAAGGAATCAAGAACACTTAACTACTTGGCAGAAGGGAGGAGAAAAGAACATAGCTCAGGGCTGTTTCTGATTCTTTAAACCATCAGGTCCTTCAGAGCAGAACATGTGATCACCATGAATGGAGTGGAATGAACACGGGGCCAGGAGTCTGGAGGCCTGGGCTCCGGTGTTTGCCCTGCCCTTGGAGCTGGGTGATGGTAAGCAAGTCATTCCCCCTCTCTGGGCCGTGGCTTCCCCATCTGTACAAAGGAAGTGTGGGAACAGATGGCCTCCCAGCTCTACGTCGGCTTAGCTGTCCTAAGTCTTTGAGGCATACATCACTAAGTAGACGTCCCAAGTAAGCCTGGTTATTCTAAATCTGGTTTTGTCACCTAAATGGTACTTTTCCCTCCGGGGCTGGCCTTCCTCCGTCCCCAGACAATTAACAACCAAAGTTAGCACACCACACCGGAAGGTCTGACAGCTCCGGGACACTTGCGGCCCACACATTTTGACGTAAACATGCGTCACTCACAGGTCTGAAAAGAATCAAAGCAAATCAGCACAAAATGGGAACTGCGTGCTGAGCTGCAGCTGAGCGGCATGTGGCAGGAGGACAGGAAGGAGGTCCTGCCAGCTGTTAGGCACGTGGATCCCACCCGGCCCAGCAGCCGCCGCAGCAGCCCCACCGGGCGACCTGGCGGACAGCAGCCCCAGCAGTGAGCGAGGGAGATGCTGCCCAGATTGCAGGAGAACGTGAGCAAAAGCACTGGGCTCCCCATTCTATCAATGCGGAGCCTCTGGAGACAGGCTGGGACAGGCTCGGGAGGCGCCGACCAGAAGGAAACAGGGAAGAGGCCAAGGCCCGGAAAACGGGCGAGCAGGCTCCAAGGAGAAGTGTTAGGAGGCGACTGTCATTTTTTTAAAAATGTATTGATTGATTGCTTTAGAGAGAGAGGAAGAGGGAGAAAGAGAAAGGGAGAGAAACACCGATTTATTGTTCCATTTATTTATGCATTCATTGGTTAATTCTTATATTCTTGTGCGTGCCCTGACTGAGACTAGAAGCCATAACCGTGGCATAGTGGGAGAATACTCTAACCAGCCGAACTACCCAGCCAGGGCGAGGCTTGGTTGTTGTAAGCAGCAGCCCTGTACGGAACTCAGGCCTCTTCCAGTTACTGGCAGAAGGCAGTGGTTAAGAGCACGGATTTTAGAATCGGAAGCACTCAGGTTCAAATCCTGCCACTGTCCATACAGCTGTGCACCCTGAACACGCTCCATGACCCCTCTCAGGCTAGGCCTCACTGATGCCTCATTTTCTCCTTACTGGCCAATTAGGATCAATAACATTGGCTCAGAAAGTTCATGTAAGGATTAATTAAAATTAAGTATGGAAACGGCACATAAATAGTTGCTGTAATCGTTATTTGTCGAGGGCGCCCCATCCTAGAACTCTCTAAACCTTCCCCTTTTTTCAACCAACTAAAATCCTATAGAACCCTTCTCAGGTCCCCCCTCCAAAGTTGGGGGCACCCACCAAAGCCCATATCATTCTCTCCCCACCTTCTAGTGTGCAGTACCACCGTGATCACACCCTGACAGATCTTCCTTCCCTGGAGCGGACAGACAGTCTGGAGATGGTAAACGTCCTGTGTGAAGGAACCTGCCAGGTCCCTCGCCCCACCCGAGCAGGTGAGTTTCCCTAAGACCTGACAGGCGAGGGCCTGGCTGCTGGTCTCAGCCAGTGTGCAGGTTGCCCGTTCCCCTGCTTGGCCACCCACCATCCCCTCTCGGTTCGCATCCCAAGGAGGAGTTCTGTAGGGTCCATGTTTTAGCCACAGCTTTATAATGCAGCTGGTGCTCAATATCCACATACTCCTGTGTTTTCATTCTTCCTTTTATCGTCCCACTCCTGTCCTTTTCTCCTGCAAATATTAACTAAGAACCCACTGTGTGCTGGACTTGAACCTGAAGGGATAAAGAGAAACACGTCCTTGATCTCATGGAAGCCATGATCTAGCCGACTAAGCATTCAGAGTCCAAGCTTGGGGGGGCTACAGAGCAGGCTATGGGAGAGTGAGACAGTGCATCCAGACCGTGAACATAGCAGAAGGCTTCATGGAGGAGGTGACATGAAGCCTCAACTTGAATGGGTAGTGGATATGGACGATTTAGCAGACCTAAGTAGGGGGAGAGAAAGAGGGTCGAAGCCGAGAAAGGAGCTTGCCTTCACTCGTACGCCTTACCTTCTCAATGCCTAGACTGGTAGTACTCAACAAGAGGTTTTAACATATTTTTAATATTTTTTCATTTTTAAAAATGTCTTTTATATTTTCACCTGCATAAACTCAGAATTTTACAAGAGATTACTGGATCCTCTGATTTCCATAAAATGCCAGCAACCATTCTGATGAAAGAACAAGGAATGAAGCCAATCTTCTCACACTACACCAGAAAGCGGATAAGGAGTCTGGTCGCAAACCTAGTAAAACCAACTTGGCCAGGCTGCTTAGTGTGATCGCACGCACACACACACTCCTGTTGGAGCTGTGTTCTCCTGGGCACACTATAGATGTCAAGGGGGACTGCTGATGCACACTCTGACGAGTCGGGGCTTTGCTTTGTTTTCCAACGTTTTGTTGTGAAAAACTTCAAGCACAGAAAAGCTGAAAGAACCGTATGTATATCTTCACCTAGATTCACTAGTTAACATGTTACAACACTGGCTTTCTCTTTCTCTCTATGGACACACTCACTCTTTTCTTTCCTGAACCATCTGAGAGTTAGTTGCTGGCATCAAGACACTTCACCTCGAAGTATTTCAGCATGTATCTCCCAAGAAAAAGGACATTTCCTTATATAATCCCAATACCACTAAGATGGCTGGAGTAATACCATCTTATAGCATCTGCACTTGTCTGCAAAATGACCTTTCTAGCATTAATGGTTTTCCTCATGCAGGATACAGGCCAGGAGTTCTCCTCAGATTTGCGTGTTAAGCTCTTTTGTCTCTGTTTCTGGAATTGTCTTTTACCTGCCTTTTAAAATTTTTGTCTTTCATGGCATTGACAGTTTGGATGACCTGTTGTCTTAAAGAATGATCCACAGTCTGAATTTATCTCATTGCTTCCTCATGCCAACAAATGATTTTGATCCAATTCCCCATTTTTCCCTTCCTCTGTCCAAAACCAGCCCCGCCAATCACACGCAGGATAACGCTTCATGACACCTGAGGCCTTGGAGAACTTGGAGTTTCACACATCCCAGATTGGGTTAATTGATGTTATTAAGAAACTTTATTATTATTGTTATTATTTATTACTAAGCAAATATTTAATATTTGAAAGAATACTTTCAATGTTCCCAAATTCTGGGGCAGAAAGGAGCAGCCAGACAGCTGCAATTTTATAGCAATTTACTTTGATTCAGTATTAACAATGTCTTTTCAAATATTTTTTTCAAAGTGCTTTCGCACTTGCTATTTAAGAACCTTGACTTTGGGGTCAAACAGATAGGAGTTTAATTTCGGGGCCCACCACTTCCACCAGATGTGCTAGATAGAAAAGTTGCTTAACTTCTCTCAGCCATGGTTTCCTTAAGGGGTTTAAGTTGCTTACACCAGTACCTCATTCATAATAACTGCCTCTATCAAGCTTCTCAATAACCCTTCAAGAAAAGCAGAGTAGGTATTACCCTGTTTCCTTCATGCATGAGGTAACAGAAGCTCAAAAGACAACGTGACTTATTGAAGGTTATGTAGCAAAGTGTCAAAAGAGACGACTAGAACCACAGTCGCTGACCTCCAGAGCTGCCATTCCTATTCCCACTCAGGAAGTAGCATCTCCCTCGTGGGATGTTGTGAGGATTAGATGAAATGATACATTTCTCTTGCTCTGCGTTATCCTGGTACAGAGGCTACCTTCAATCTGCATCAGTGACCATTGTTTTAATTATTTTTGTGTCACACTGCCAAGAGTAATCGATTTTGTTCAAAGGCCCCTAAAGAACCCTGGAAGATAGGCTCATAATAATTTTAACCAAGCCCCCATTTCTACCCTATCTTCTCGCCCGCCGAAACAGAGGGGTGGGCCCTGACTGGTATGGCTCACTTGGCTGGGTATAGTCCTGCAAAGCAAAAAGTCACTGGTTCAATTCCCAGTCAGGGCATATGCCTGGGTTGCAGGTGTGGTCCCCAGTAGGGGCGTGTATGTGAGGTAACCAACTGATATTTCTCTCTCACATCAATGTTTCTCTCCTTTTCTTTCTTCTTCCCTTCCCTTCTCTCTAAAAAAATAAAATAAAATCTTTAAAAAAACACAGGAGGGCGGAGTTAGAACAACTGAAAATTCAATGAAGGTATTAAGGTTTTGATTGGAAGGAGAGACAAAATATTTGGAGGCCGTGGGTCCATTGTTTGCAAAACACAAGGCAGGGTCTGTTTTCCCTGGGAAAGGAAGCGCTAAGTCATGAGTCATTCTTCAGGTTCTGTGTGGGAGGCTAGGGTTCCTGCAAAAACCTTTGTGTGGCTCTCTATTGTCTTATGTGGACTGAAGCATAAAGCCTGACCCAGTTTCGTTCCCAAAATCACATGGCCCATTCTGCCCAAGACATTCTAGGAACACATTGTCCATCTCCTTAAACAATGTGACCAAGTTGCCATTGAAAAAGAAGAGACAGCGTCACCATTGAAATGGACCCTGTGGCTATTGGTAAAACCACTGGGCAGCTGGCCATGCCTTGGGGCACCTAATGACCAAACCGATCACAAGGTCTAGCTCCCATGACAATCAGGCCAGGCATGAGAAAAGAGTGATTTCCTTCTGTCCTCAGAACAATAAGGAACCATTCAAAGGTCCAATTAGCAGGACTGTTTCATTCTTTGTCTTGGGCAGAGCCATCAGTGTGATCACCTTTGAGCTCAGACTGGGTGTACAAGGGAGCCTTCCCGTATGTTTGGCTTGCAGAAGATCCCTCGGTATGGGTAGTGCTGTCAAGATGGCATGTCTGGGACCAAAACGTAGAGGTTTCATTTCACAACTGTGGATAGGACTCATTTAGAGGAGGTTGTTCTTAATTTACTCTTGCTTCCCATTCATCTAACCAAAGCCCTGCCATGTTCTCTGCTTTCACGGTGCAAGCCATCTGCCTTTCCACGTAATCAACCATGCACTTGCGAGGCAGAGAGGTAGAGTGGGAAGAACATGAGCTTGGAATGAGGCAAATCTGGTTTCCAAACTTGGCTCTGACTTTGGAAAACAAAAATAGGCAATACCTATTCCTCGCTTATTACACGCCAGGCATGGTGCTCAGACACCTACTTGTATTATCTCCCTGAATCCTCATAGCCAACCTATGGGAAGAAATGGGCATCAACATTTCTTCTTCATAGATGAAGACACTGACATTTAGATGTTGAATACCTTGCACAAAGCTCAGCTTCCTCATACAAAATCCATACTGCTTTCCATTTTACCCAGTTTCTTGTGTCTCCCACAAGAAATTACACATCCACGCACACGTGCAGACTACCCAGCACATAGCAGATGCTCCACAAAGGTTCCCTTCCCTGCTGCTGAACCTGATTCTAAGAAATAAAAATCTCTGACCTTAAGCCAAAATCTCACTGGGTGGTTTGGCTTTGTCAGACCAGCTTCAGGAGCTTCACTAAAGCCTAATTAAAACGCCTTTCTTGAGGCTACATCTCTTATGTCTTTTAAGTAAATAAAATGAAATACCAATATTTGGTGCTTCTATCTTGGTCACAGAGGAAAAGAGTGTGAAAAGTGGGAAGCAGATCTAGCTCTTCTGAAAGTTGGAAATTGGGCTCTAATTCCTCTAGCCTGGCCTTTGATGTATGTGTGCTTACATGTGCTCATTACTTTAAGCTGTTCCATGTGTATATATTTGTATATGTGTGTGTATATCTGTGTATATACACATATCCAGAAGTAGATGTATTTATATACATATATATACACACATAATGATACACTAAATAAGCCACCAGTCCCACCCCTAAAGTGTCTTCAGAAAATTAACCCGTGAAATAAGCAATAATATGTGAACTATAAACATTCTTGCATGTTGGCAGATAACCATGCTACACATTCCCCTCCAAGAACTGAGAAAGAGAAGAAAGGGAATAACACAATAGCAAAAAAATGCACTAATCAAATCCATAATCAACTTTGATGATGGAGCACAGATTCTAATCAAAACACAATGCGGTAAAGTTGCAACAGGTTGTAAGCTTGGAGCCGAGTGCTCTTCCCAGGGGCCTTGCCTGCATTTTCTTTTTAAACATCTAAAACACCCACAGAGGATTTCAATCACTTCTAATTACTTTTTTTTAAAGAAATGAGTTGCAAGTTGAGCACCAGGCTCCTAAAAACAGGAAATATCAAAGTATTATATATAATTTTTTTTCCTTGCAACTGCTTCTTAAAAATAGGCCAACCTCTCCTCAAATAGCTCATGAGCATTCCTTATCTGAAGGTCGGCCGGACAGGGTTCCTGAACTAACACAGAGCCTATCTCTAAAACAAGTCTTTGCACATGGTCATAATTTATACACCACGTTAATGGAGCAGATGCTATAAAAGTTCATTCTTGGGGGAGGGCCCAGGTATCCCAGCACCAGGAAGGGAGTCTGGGAGGATGTGCTGCTGCAGAACACAGTTCCCCCACTGGGGGGATGGAGCCCCAGCTATAGGTTTGTGGGAGGAGTCAAGGTGAGGGGCTTGGGGTCGGCAGTGGGGCTGCACCTCAGAGCTATTTTCTGGTTTACTGGCTATGTTAGGTCTTTTTGCACTTGATGGAGGAAAGCGGGCTTGGGGAAAATGGGCTGTCTCTGGCTGAAGAGAATTGCTGCGTAATAAAAGGAGCCCTGAGAATGGCCTCCTTTCGCCTATAACTACCACACTGAATATTCTGGACCCCAAGCTAATAATAATCATCACTGTCATTTCCCAAGGGTCTGTTATGAACCAGGTCTTTTATGGACACCATCTCCCCAGCTTCTCATCACCACCCTGCACGCTCAGAATTACTATCCACTAGGAAGCCAGCATGCAAATCCAATCCTTCAACTGTGAGAAGACTTTGTTCTTTTCTCATCACCTTTTAAAAGGAAGGTACTAGATACAGAGCCATTACCTATTGCATAAAGATGCGGCGTCCCTGTGATGACATCAAGTCCTGCTCTGCACTGCTGCATGACCCTGCTCCTCATTCTTCCCTGTCTTGCCCATCTCACCGCCCCTCCTCCCCGCCCAGCCACTTGTGCCTGTTTCTGAAACCCAGCCACCTCCTGCCTCCTCCGCAAAGCCCTCTGGACTTCTCCAGCCATCATGGCCCTTCTCTCCCTTTGAACCCCCAGTATACCTCTTAGCCCTGTCTCTGTTTTGCCCTATTGCCCTTGGTACATCAGTTATGCCTCCCAACCAGACTATAAAATCCCAAAGGGCCAGCCATGTTTTATTTACCCTGTTCATCTGCCAGAACATGCTGAAGAAGGCAGCTACAGAGAGGGGGAAGACCACCGGCCTTGAAGCCAGAACAACCTGAGCTAGAATCCTTGCTCCACCATACTGGAGTAGAATGACGTAAAGCTAGTGACTCCACTTTGCTGTGTCTCACTCACTCTTCTAGCTCAGTGGTTAGAGCAGTGGTCTTATAAATTACAGCCTGAAAGAAATCAGGAAGTCTCTCTGGTTGCCTCTGGGTAACATGGTGGTTAAGGGCATAGAGTCCACAGTCAGCCTGTCCAAATCCTAATTCTGCTTCTGTTACTCACAAGGCTACTAAGCCAGTCTTTGCCTCAGTTTTCTCTGAGTAAAATGACAGTAACAACACTTACTCCACTGGATTATTGTAAGAATCAAGAGGCACTTTATATATTATCTTTAGCACAATTCCTGACACATAGGAAGTATTGTGTAATGATTTGCCATTATTACATTATTATTGTTATAGAAAATGCCATATCTGCTTAAAGAGTTACTGTGAGGCTGAAATGAGATTATATGTAAAGAACCTGGCACATCAGGCCCTCAACAAATGGTTCTGCCTTTCCCTCATCTTTCCACTCTGCCAGTTGCACTAGGCGGGTGATTGATGCTCTGAAAATCCTTGTGAACCAATTGATACCTCAAGGGCTTGAGAGAAGAAGCTATGCCTTTTCTTACTTCCAGGCCATTAGATCTAGATAATATGCCCTATCTCTTGCTTAGTAACATAAATAGCTAATTTTACTGTGTTCCTTGTTTGCCAAACACTGGACTAAACACTTCACATACTTTTCCTTCCTTAATTCACCCTATTTGTGTGGTTGTTTATGTCCATCTTTAAAGATGGGAACGCTGAGGCCCAGAGAGATTAACTGATCCAATCATCTAGTTATTATTCCATGGCAGAGACAGGACTTCATGGATAGCCACCTGACTTTAAAACCTGTGCTATCGCCCTGACTGGTGTGGCTCACTTGGTTGGGTGTTGTCCTGCAAAACAAAAGGTCACTGGTTCAATTCCCAGTCAGGGCAATGCCTAGATTTCAGGTTTGGTCTCTGGTTGGTGCCCATACAAGAGGCATCTGATTGATGTTTTCTCTCTCTCATTGATGTTTTTCTTTCTCTCTTCCCTCCCTTCCCCTCTCTCTAAAAAAATAAATGCATAAAATCTTAAAAAAAAAAAAAAAAAAAGCTGTGCTATTCACCACTGCACAACCCAGCTTTCTGCCCCAAAGTCCCTAAATAAAAGGAGAATCAGAGGCCCAAAGACATCATTTGCCATTTAGTTCATCATTTTCTAAGTATCTTCTAGTAATAAATACTACATTTTGGATTGGGGACTATAGATGTCAAGCCAGATATAGTCCTCAAGCCATAATGGAGAGTCTTTCCCACATGGTGAACAAGCACAGTGTCAGGAAGACTGTAGCCTGGTCCAAAGCAGGGAAAATCCCTTTTACCAAGGTCACTCTGATACCAGAGGGGCAGTGGGAACAAGGATCTGCCATGTGCCACAGAGAAGAGCCCAAAGAAAGTCCAGACAGGTAAGTAAAGATCAGACTAGTGAAAACCAGGATAGCCTACCGGGGAGTGGCCAACTTCCTTAGCAGTCCATCTAAACCATGCTCATGGTCAGTGCACTGAGGGCAAGGCAAGGTGGAATGGGGCATCCTGGGAAATGTGCACCAAGGGTGAGGGAGGGAAGCAAAGCCTTGAGGAAACAGGACCGTGCCAGACCCCCTGTGAGCAGCTGCAGGACATTTTTTCAGGGAGGAGGTGATGATGAATCACCTTTCCAGAGCCTGCCCAGTGCAAGTCCTCCAACAATGTTAAGTGAAGGGTCAAATGGGCAGGCAGATCAGCTGCCTGGGTATGAACAATCAACCCCAGCATCTCCTTTCCCTCCGATTCCTCAGGCCTTCTTCATCAGCCTGGATGTGTGTCACACCCCAGAGTCACTGCTCTGGCCTCCCACACACTGCCCACCACACCTTGTAAGCCCCACCTCCAAGGATGAAGGGGAAACTCTGACAAGACTGTACCCCTGAGTTCATTCCCATATCAGAGCTCACTGGGCAAATCCTGTGGCCAACGGCAGAAAAACAGAGCAGAACACGAAACACCAGCGGGGACAGGCCTCAGGAGCACTGGGGGAAATCTTGCCTTCCTCCCACACGCCATCACTCAAACCTGTCAGCTTCCAAAAACATTTAGCAAGTGCAGCAGCTAGGGGCATGCTTATCAGCCTGGCGTGGGAGCTTAATCTGCTTTGAGGGCCTTCTCCAGCCCAGAGCTCCAAAAGTCTGCTTACAATTAGCTTCCAGCTCCAGTTCCTACATCAGAAAGGCTAGGAATGTGTTGAGTTCTAGCCTCTGATCAGAGAAAGCTCCAGGAGAAGGTGGAGACAGTGTCAGTAGAAAAGTAAGTGCCAAAAAGGTCAGCTGGTCTATTGCCACTTCCCTGACACCAGCCCCAAACTCGCCCCACCCCCCACCGCCTTCCCGTCCCTCTTCTCTCCCGACCAGGACAGTCACATCCGTCAAGTCAGCTTGTCCCCAAAAGTCCCTGATGACTGACTGCCAAGAAAATACGACGTGCCCCTGCTCCCTCCTACCACAAGAGGGAAGAAAAACAGCAGGGAGGGCAGGAGGCCAAGAGAACCTGATTGGCCCTTGCTGATTTCCTTAAAAGAGATTGAATGGCCAGATCCTGACACCCAGCCGAATTGGGTGATGTGAGCTCTGTCTGGAAAGGTAGAAGTCACCACTTCAAGCCACCCCTCACCTCCACACCCAGTCACCCCGGCCACAGAGCTACCGGCTACCCGCAGCAGGCTCTACTACCCAGGAAGGAGGGGCTTAGCTTCGGGCCGCCATTCTGAGCAGCCACCCCACCCCCATCCCCACCGCAACAGCTAGCCAAGACGCTAGGAGTCTCCAGCTGGCTGCTTCAGCTGGTGCACCGGGCACTCCTACTGCAGTCCCAGCACCGAGCCCGGAATCCTGTTAGTCCAAGGGATGGAGCAAGGGCAGGTCATCTTCAAGATGAGAGAGCAGGTTCACTGCCACCCCCAGACTCCTTTTCCTGGATATTGCAGCCACAGGGGCATCGAGCCCAACAAGGCCTCTGATCATTCCTTGTCAGGGATAAAATCTCTGCGGAACCGACAGACAAACAGACAGATAGACAGTCGGTACAGCTTTTGGGGGGCCAAACCCTCAACATGCAGGATTTGACATCTCCAGAACTGACAGTTTTAAAAAAAAACAACATCACCCAGCTGTGCCCCCTAAAAGGAAGCCGCAGGCATGCCCTCACCCGGGTCTCATACGGATCCTTAAGGCAAACCTAGGCCACCCGGGCCACACCCACCGGCCAGGCTAGTCTCCTTGCGCATCCCCCAACCTGCCGGCCTAAATGGATCGGTTCCCTTCTCTGACCGCAGGGTAGCCCTTTCTCCCCACGCTGCCATGCCACCCCCTAAAAAAAGTATTCACTAATCCCCCTAGAATATGGTCCCGGCACACAGCACCTCTCACCTGGGTATCGAACCCGTTTTCCAGCGAGCCGCTCTTCCGCAGCGGGAGCCCCTCCCCCGCCGGCTCCTGCAGCCCCTGCGATTTCAGTGGGATCTGGCTAGGGAAGGTGGTCTTGCTCACCTCCACCTTGCTTCCCAACTTGAGGTAGCAGGGCTGGGGGCCGGCCCGGGCCGGGGGCACGTGCAGGATGGGCGCGGCGCTATGCACGGGTTTAGGCAGTCCCGACTTCATTTTGGAGGCGACCAGGATGGCCGGCATCTTTTCGCGGGGCTTCGGCTTTCCCAGCACGTCCCTGGCAGCGGCGGCGGAGGAGACCGCTAAAGGCAGCGCGGGCAGCAGAGTAGGCGCCGGGCCTCGGCCCTCGAGGCGCCCACCACCAGTGGAGGGGGGAAAAAATTCCCGGGTCGGGGAGTTCGGAGCAAAACGATGAACGCGCCTTCGAGATGCTGGAATGCTGCGGAGGACTAGTCGCGGCGCTCAACTGGTCCCACCTGGATGGATGCTGCAGCCGGGTCTCACGCCCCTTCTGGGAGGCCAATTCAAGGGCTCTGGGAGCTCAGGGGATGTTGCCTCTTGCGATTTTCCTCCTGGGAACCCGAGGCATGCAAGCCCATATTAACTTGTCACTGCATCTCCGAAGCGAGGAGGCCCCTTTGGAAAAAAGGTGGCGGGGACCCAAGCCTCCTGCTCCTGGAGCCTGTGGGTGTGAGCGGGCGAGGGAAGAAGCGAGCTACGGCTGAAGGGAAGGAGAGAACCGCGAAGGAAGAGGGAGAGCGCACAGAGTCCAAGACGTCTCAGGACCACCGAGAAGCAGCTGCTGCCCTGAGCGTGAGCACCGCAGTGTCACCCACGACGCAGAGGCGCGGCGAGAGCCCCCGAAAGGTCTCTGTAGGCGTGACAGTCACCACTGCCCAGAAGCCCCCCGGACAGATAGCACCTTAACGCCTGCGAGTCTGCACATGCTCCGTGCGCTATAGCGCAGCAAGGCTGTGGCGATGGGGCGCGGGCACCGGGACGCGCGGCTGGGCAGGTCTACGCTCGCGAGCGGCCGCCGCACTCCCCGGGAAGGCTGCGCTGGCTGCGGGGCTCAGTGCAGCAGAAGACGGGCTGCGGCCGGTGAGGCTGCGGCGCGCGCTGACAGCCCGGACCGCCCAGCGCGCCTATTGGTCCGAGGCGCGCCTATCAGCGACCGGGAATCACACAGCGAAGGGGCGTGGCATCAACTCCCAGGCTGTGGCCGAAAGTCTGGGGCCGCGCTTGGCAGCAAGTACAAAGCGGGCTGGTGGCCTCTCTGCGGCACTGTTCCCGCGGCGCGCTTCACCGCGGGCCGACACCCCCGCTCCCTGAAAACTTCTTTTGAAAAATGCCCTTTCGAACGCAAACGCCCGCCTCCGGGCCCCGCAGGCAAGGCTCGGGGGAAGTTTTGTTTCCTTTTTGAAATTATTCTGGTCACCTTAACGGTTTAAGTCTTCCGGAGTCGCGCCCGAGGCCCCGCGGCCCCCCGTCTGGCCTGGGCAGGGCTGCTCCTCGTCTCCCGCGTAAATGACAAGCCAGCCATTTCTCTTCTTTTCTGCCTGCTCTGCCAGGCGGCCCGGGGGGCCTCCCAATAGCTTCCTCTTCGGTTTTCAAAGGCTGCACATTTCACTTAACTATTTGAAGTATTTATGGGCAAATACAATACCCAAGGAAGCTTCCCGCCCTGAAACAGCTCCTCCTTGCGATCTACCACAAACTCTGTAATTAGAGTGGCCCGAGGAAGCCAGGAGAGGCTCCGTGACCCTGGCTGGCTCAGGCCAAACCTTGCTGCATTTCATGTAGGAGCCCCTCCCTGGCAGTACCTTGGACACACTGGCCCCACAGGTTCCTCGACTTAAATTCCCCAGAGGATTTCATCCTTCCTCTCAGTTGTAGTTTGAGTTCCTTGCTGACTCAAAGGATATGAGAATTGAAAGGCAGGCCAGAACCCTCTCGGTTCACGGATGAGGAACCCCCACCCTAAAAAAACTGCCCAGATTTAAAATTGGGCTAGTTCTTTAATCTTACATGCATCCTTAGAAAGCTTTGGTTTTCCCTTGCAGTAAGGAGATTTGACTACATTTCTATAATGTGCTGTTGTTTGGATTAAATGAGATAGTGCATGACAGTCATTTGGCACAAGTATCTGGCCATGTAAGGGGCCAATAGAAGTTCGGTATTGTTATCCTTATTAATTACTGCTACTCCCTCTCTCCCAGTCATCTCTGCCTATACATTGCCTTCTCTGTCTCTGAGATACAGGTTTTCTCCATATACCCACCCTATAGACTGATTCACAACACCGAGAGCATTGAGTTTTCATTATCCAGACCAGAGGAAACTTCAGTTTTAAAAGGACCTCTTAAAACAACACCAAGAAATAAGAAAATGCTTTCTTACCCTGGTCTGTTCCCTCTCCCATATCATTCCCCCCGCTTCTGTATTCTGTATAGCAACTTTCTATTCTAGCTGGGCTAAAACGCACACAGTCTTGTATATAATACCAGGTACCCTCCCTCCCTCTGAAATTAAATCACAACATGTGGTCTGTGCCACTTACTCAGCACTCTTCCCTTTGCCATCCAATACCACCTAGTTATTGATGGTTTCATGTGTTTATTTTCTTCTGAGAGAGACTCTGTAACTGCATTTAAACATTTATTAGATTCTCTCTGTGTCAAGTAGAATGCTGTGGACAGAGGAGCTGCCCAAATTGTCAAATGAATGAGTGAATGATGCCAGCAGCAATCCTCCAGGAGAAGAGCCATTTAGATTCAGGTACATAAAGTCATGATAAATATCATGCTGCATTAAACCTTAGAACTCTCCTACCCAGAATTCTGGTTTTGACGGATGCATGAAGAGTTATGGAATGATACTGCAATTTTTGTCTCTAAAGGTCATGGAGATATTTCAAAGTATTCCCATGGCCCTAATGCAGTGGTTCTCAAAGTATGGTCCTGGGACCAGCTGCAGCACCTGGAAACTTGTTTGAAAAACCTCCCCCACTATGCTTACACCTGAAGCTAATACAAAATTATACTGAATATCAACTGTACTTGAAAAAATAAAAATAATGGCTTAAAAAAAAACCCGCCCCAGACCTACTGAACCAGAAAGCTCTGGTGGTGGGTCCCAGCAATCTAGGGTTAACCGGTGTTTATGTAACCCAGGGGTTCTGATGCATTCTGACATTTGAGAGCTTCATCCAGCCCAATGAAAACAGCATGCAGTTGGTGCTCTTCTAGGGCTTCTTAAACCTTAATATACATAAGAATTCCTGGAAATCTTACTAAAATGCACATTCTTCTTATTCAGTAGTTCTGGAACTGGGGGGGGGGGGCAGGGAGGCACAGAGATTCTGCTTTCCAATTGAGCTCCATGCTGGTGGTCTGGAGCTTTAGAGCAGTAAGGCTAAACCCTAGGTAGCAAAGGGTTTCATCTCCAGAGTCATCTAGAGTTAAGTGACTTTGTGTCACACTGTGCTGGAAATAATTCTGAGGGTACCTCTGTGTAGTTTAGTTGTAAACAGCAGTATGATTAATTAATAATGTCAGTCACAGGCATAGAAATAGAAATAATGGCATACATGCTATGTGTTTGCCATCTTTGATCTCCCATTTAAATCGTATTTGCTGCCAAGGTCATTTTTGAATGTGTAGCCTCAAATGTAGACTAATATGAAAAACAGAGCATTCTTTTTCTTCTTTTTTATTTTTATTATTATTTTTTTGGTATTAAAAAGTACCTATTACTAATACTCTAGAATTTGGTAGATATATGAGCATTCACCTTAATGCTGTGGGATTTACATAACTCAAGTCTGATCATTTCTAATCTTTCTTCACAGAAAACAAGTGAATCTTTTAAAGTGTATTTTCAATTTTTTTTCCTGCCTCCTCATCTTTAAATAATTTTATTTGTTCCTTCCTGGAACATTTTTCTTTTCCCTTTGTATCTTTCCTATAAATCTTGATTTCTTTATTTAAAGCAAAGTAATTTAACATAATAACCAGAAAAGTGGAGAAAAAGCTGTTTTCCCCCCTGCAGCACGAGATAACTGCAAGGTTCCTCCTTTAATAAGATCATCTCAAATTATAAAAATATCCTATAAAGTTAGTTCTTCCACATGGACGCCATGTTAACATGAAAAGTCATTTTATCGATATGTTTGGCAAGGATTGTTAGCTAAAGAAATCATTGATTTGGAGAATGGCAAACTGCTTTGGAAAGAACACACAATCCAGGTTTTTTTTTTTTTAATGTTATCTTTTAAAATTATACACACTATGGACAGCGCATCTTAAATCTCAACCTTGACCATCTTCCCCTCTTTTTGTTCTGTCTGACTCTAAACTTTCAAAGTTGACCACAGGGAGTGGTGGGGAATTTGACATTTACTTTCAAAGCTCTCAGGACCACTGAATCACCCTCAGAGTTCGGACAGTTCCCTGGATGCAGGAAGAGCCAACCTGCCTCAGGGTGAGCCCGCTGCCTCCCGTTCTGATCCTGACATCATCCAGTGGTGGTGCGTCGAGTGGACCTGGGCTTCAGAGCTGACACCCACCCATCCTTCATTAGCGTTAAAGACCCCTGGCTGCACCTGACCTACCAAGAAGACAGTCCTGTGAAGATCCTGAAACATCTAAACGCCAGCCTATCATTAAAAAAAAATGCAGGGATCTGGGAAAAAAATCAAGAGCCTCTTGGAGACCCCTCACTATGACAGATGAAGGGACATGTTACAAGTCTCTGAAATAATAGAAAAAGGGAAACATTCATGAGTTTATTTGGGAGTAATAAAAATCACTATCGCTTATTTTCAAAAACTCACTGTTCCTTAGTTTTCTATGACATGGTTGACAACCATGACACATATCTCAGAGATGGTACAAATGCCCACCCTTTGGCAGTGACTGAGGTGAGAGCCCACTCATTCCAGACTGCAGAGAAGTGGAGGTAAGAACTTTAGGACAGTTCTTAGAAAGTCCGTTCACCCTGCCCCCACCCCCACTACTTCCACTCTACCCACTCCCAGATGGGTCTGTGAGCAGATCAATATGCACAACAGTGAGCTCTGGAAGACTGTGGGTTCTCCCTCCTGAGATTCTGGAGTGTGAGGAGTCTGTGTGAAGGGGGGTGCATGCGTGCGTGCATGAGTGCATGCGTGTGTGTGTGTTTATAGGCATTGAGGCAATGACCTTGATTAAATGTTATATAGCAAACTATTGATTAATCAGATATGGAGTAGCTCAATCATTAATTCAATGAATAAATTGTTGAGAGTCATCTATGTGTCAGGCAGTAGACATTATGATAGGGAACAAATAATAAGTTCTTGTGAGGACTGCCCTTTTTCACAACTGAGAAATAAGGAACTCACAATCTAGTCAGGGAAGCAAACAGAGAAATGAATGACAAACGGTATTGCTAATACTTTAACAGAAGCAGTGCAAACTGTACAGTGATAAACAAGGCACAAAGGAGCATCAGCTGTTCATGGGGTTAGCAGCTAAGTGATTAACTTTCTGCCAAAAAAATAATCCTGAAAAGTAACAGGGAGAATCTTTCCTTTCCAGCCTTAGTGTTGAAACTCTAAGAGATATGGGTCCACTCTCCTACCTTTATAAGTTTATAACTTGCCTCATTCCACAAAGAATTAGAGGATAACCTATCTTCGATAAGCTAACAGCTAAATATTAATAAGAACAAATGTAATAGAAAAACATTTAAAACTTAGACTGTGACTACTTTTGCCTTCCATAGGTGGGGGAAGGAAGTGTAAATAAATCACATCAGTGGGAATATAAATCACCTATCACTTCCTCCCATATTCAGGCACTAGGTGAATAGGCCAGTCTGAAATTTCCAAGTCAGCCAGGTCTGGGCTACTTGAGAGAGAGTCTCTGAGACCTTAGGTTATCTTAGAAACAACATTAATGAGCACTTGGATGTGGGAAGGCCAGCCCAGAGCACAGGGCTCAAGCTATGGTGTTGTCTATAATAAGTGAGAAAAATCCTACTTCCTGGGAGAGGTTTAAGTGCTCCCCAAAGTGGAGTAGCCTGAGCAACACGAAGAGACCCCCAAGGAGGGGCAGAAGCAGAGCAAGGCAGCCAACTGAAACCCTCTGCTTTCCCCCAACTCACAATAAAGCCTGCTGTGCCACCACATGCTTTGAGAGACTTAATTCTTCTTTTGATGGAGAAGAATTATTTTTAAAAAGAGCTCGGTTTCAAATCTGGGTTCATTTTGGAGAAGGAAGGGAACAGGGCATAGAGTGAGACCCTAAGTTCACTCTATGGTAGCAGAAATACAGAATCAGGGATGGCCATGAAAAGGGAAAATGTGTCCCCTCCCCCATCATCATCTTTCCAACTCATCCCCCCAACCCAGCTCAGTGATTTGCAGCACCCTGGGGAGGAACTGGACTCCCCATTTGATGTGGAATAGAAGTATCAAACACATTTAAATAAGAATGTCTCCTGAGAAAGAGATGGGACCAGGGAAAAATGTATATCAAAGATGAATACCAGGGTTGTGTGTGTGGGCGAAAAGGAAAATAACATCTGGATTCTCTAGTCCATGTAGTTAGCTACAGCCCAGTTGGTACTGGCAACTTCATGAAGCTCCTCCTATATTTTGGACTGAGCACCATCTAGGACTGTACCTGCAGAGAGTAAAGATGAAGGGAACTGAGCTGAGCATGTCCAACTTCTCGGCTGAATCCTACTTGCAAGCTTTTCTTTCTTCCTTTCTTTTCTTTTTCTGGCTTGTTATTTTTAATTCTCTACCCACTTTTTTTATTATTACAGATGAAGAAATCTTATCAATTGAAGGGTCTCGTTAATTGAGTTTCAAACAGATTGTTTTAAAAATTGTATTGCTTGTTTTGTGTTATCCATCCTTCTTTCCACACATGAGACCCGACAAGTAAACCCAGTAATAATGATGGTGCTGGTAAGAACTATAATGTATGAAGTTATTCTTACTGTGTGCCAGGAACTATGGTAAGCATTATACATACCTTACCTTTAATTCTCACAATAATCCTATATCGTGTATGAGTAGTATCATTTTCATTTTACAGACGAGAAAACTGAGGCCCAGAGAGGGTTCTGCATCTTATTTAAGTGCCCACAGCTAAGTAAATGGAAAAGCAGGGTTGGAACCCAAGCACCTGGACTCCAGAGCCTGAACTCTGAACTCTAGGCCCTCGTGGTCATGGTATACTGTCAAAGATACAACCATGGTACCAATAACAGTAGAAATGACAATGATGGCTTCCTGTTGGGATTTGCCTTATACACACCATTGCAATTGCTCCATTTTTACAGTTGAGGAAATAAGTCAGAAAGGTTCGGGAACCACTCTGGTTGTGAACGATAGTGGTCTTTACAGCAAGGCAAGACATGGCGTGCAGGCCAGTGATGGGGGCCTGCGTGCCTGAGGCTCTGAGATAGAGCTGCCTACTTGCTAGTGTCCGCTGGGAGGCAAAGGTGACTGGGCCAGTGGTCCTTATACAAGAAGCCTAAGAATCACTGGGGGTGCTTCTTAAAGGAACAGATCCTTAAGATCCTTCGAGATACCTAGAATTCTGAGTCTGTGCGTCTGCATTTTAAACAAGCACTTGGATGACTCTGGATCAGCTGGTCCTCACACTTTGCTTCCCAGCCTTGGCTGTCCATTAGAGTCACCGGGGAAATAATAAACTAAGGCTGCCCAGGCTCCACCCTGGGCCAATTAAATCAGACTGTCTGGGAATGGGGCCCAGGCATTTGTACGTTAGTAAAGCTCTCTGGGTGCAAGCAAACTGAAAAGCACTGCTTTAAGAAATGCTACAGAGGCTATGCTTTCCCAACCGTTTAGAGTGAAGGACTATTAAAGCAATAATCTGGATAATTTTAATCGATGACAGCCAGTGTGGAAAAATTCGGGCCTTCTTTTATTCTCTGAGCAAGATTTTCTGGTTGAGAGAGACCCTTAGCCAGTCTAGCTGCCCCTGAAGCCAACATGCAGCAGGGTAATTGCCCAAATGCTGCCTCCAAGCCAGTGCTGTGCAGGGCATTCAACAGCCTGGCCATTGCCCCAGGGGGTCTCCCGGCTCTGAGCGAAGTGCTCCCCGATGCCTGGTCTGCTGCATCTCCTCTTTTGGTCACTGCTGTCATTCTAAGAGCCCTCCTGCCTACCCCCTGGCTCTGCCCCCAGCACAGAGCCTGGTGAGCAGCAGCCACTGGGAGAGGCAGGGAGAGGCTGGGAGAGGCACTCCGGGCCAATGTCTGACCCACAGGAGGCCAGAGGTGCCCAGGGTGCGAGGCTCTCAGAGGACAGCTTAGAGAAGAGTTAACTCCCAGAGGTCTGTGCTCATCGAAGGGTGTACTGCTGTGAAGAACCTCAACAATGGACAACTGAAAAAGAATCATTTAGAGCTTAGGATGCATTTTGTCATTGTTTTTTAAATTTAAACTCTTAGTGGAATATATTTATCTTAATATTTACATATATGTTTGGCTACTGATAAATTTGCTCATATATTTGTTTTACATACAAATGAATAAATATGTTTATAAGGAGAAGGAATAGGAAGGAAGGAATCACACCAAAATGTTAACAGCAGTTACTCCTAAGGGGCAAGATAGGAGACAGGTCATTTCTTTTTCTTTTGCATCCTTGCTTTAAAGGGTTGGAATTATAGATGGTTTCGAAGTACCTTTCCATGGGATTTTCTGTATTTTTCAACCTTTTCGTTGTTTGGGGAACACTTATTAAGCCCTCGAGTGAACCAAGCCCTGTACCAAATGTGGGTGGCATGGAAGTTAGCGACGGCACCTCCATCTCGGCTCCCCGCCTTTTCAGGCCGGAGCGATGAGCCCTCCCCCAATCAGACAGATGAACACTTCATTAGCTCCCAGAGGTTACAATCCAGTTTTACCTACGCGTGTATAATGAAGTCACTGCCAGGCAGGAACCGTGACCCCAGAGATCCTGCCTGGGCTCCCTTCCTGCCTGAGAAGCAGCTCCGCACAGTATCATTCTCTACGCAAGTGCCAAGACCACCCCTGAGGAGAGGGGATAGGAAATCAATTCTCGCCTGCGGAGCTGTCTGGACAGCCTGAAGACTGAGTCCCCATCCCGCAGAAAGAGAGAAGACAGGAGAAAAGAGGGCCCCAGTGCGCCTGAGATGAACCCTGCCGGGTGTGTGTGTGTGTGAAAGGCAATTCCAGTTCACACTACCCCTTGGCTGAGCTCAAGGCTGGTCTAAAAACTGTCAACAAAGCAGACACCCATGAGGATCTTTTGTGCCCTGAGATCATTCGAAGCCACTTAAACATAAACAGCTGTGTTGATTTCCGCTTGTTCTCCAAAACCCAGGGCAAATAAAACCCCAGAGCTTGACGAGTGGAAAAAAACAAAATATACAAGGATTTTCTTTTATTTTTTTGGCTTAAAAAGATACTGTTTTACACTCAGCGGGGCAAGACACCATTAAATTTTTTTTTAATTGCCTGGCAACTTTCTTGAAGCTCCACATTGCACAAGAATTTTAGACACTCACTGATGAATTTATCAGGATTTTCTCCTCAGGGCAGTCTGGACATGTGTCAGCTGTGAATCTAACAAAGCTAGCCTCCCTGAGGCTGTACCAAACACTGTCAACAATCACCATCCTGGCTTCCTCGATGCTACAAATACCATCATTTCAAACCTTGGGGTGTTGAACGAATTCCCATTCAGAATCATTGGCTTGTGAGCAGCTTTATCCTTCCCAAGGGTGGGAGGCAGACCACGAGGGCTGGGTTTGGAGATGGAGAATCCAGTCTTCAAAGGTGCCTGGCCTGCGAGACTGCCTTCCCGCTGAGCTGTAGAAGACAGGTGTCCAGAACACTGCCGTGACCGCTTCAGCTCTTTCCTCACCTTGACCCTTTGTTCTGAACTTTCAATCCTGTCCGGTCTCCACAACCCCAATTTCTTCTCTCCCCCCGCCCCCACAAGGAATATTGGTGGACCCCTCATCACTACTCCTTCCACCCTGTTTCCTTCCTGGCAGGGTGGAGTGAAGGGGGGAGAGGACTGGGGCTGGAGTCAGGCAGACCTGGGAGTGACTCCTGAATTCACCACTAATGAATGACTGATAGGGAAAGGGTCGCATCCCTTCTCTGGCCCTCAGTCTGCCCACCAGTAAAGTAGGAATGATGAAAACTATTGCACAGGGTTGTTTGAGGACTTGAGATAATGGAAGCTGAGGGCCTGGTGTGAGTCTAGAAACTTGTAGGCATTGTATGCATTCATTCATTCATTTACAGAGTATGTTAGTGTTACTGAAGGCCAGACGGCATGCTAATTGTTGGTGAAAGAATGTTTTTAAGAACCAAAGTTCTTTTCTTGGGGCGCTTACAGTATAATCTGGGAAATGGACAGTCATTACACAATCATATCAGAGAATGCATAATTACTAAGTGAGGCATCTGTAATGAGAGGAGGTAAAGAACCTAGATCGCTTTAGACCAGTGGTCCCCCACCTTTTCCCCAACCTTTCTGGTACCATGGACCAGTTTTGTGGAAGACAGGGGTGGGGTGGGGAGCGCGATAAGCTTGGAGCTTCACTTGCCCCACTGTGGAATGGGGAATGGGGTAAGGGAGTGGAGGCGGGGCTCAGGTGAGCTTCATTCCCCCTCCCTCTGCAGATGGGGGTGGGGGAGACAGGAAGCAGAGCTCAGGCAGTGTTGCTTGCATCCAGGTTCTTGGGGACCCCCACTTTAGACTGTTGAGACAGCCAAAGCTTCAGGAGAAGTGATGTTCGTGATGCTGTTGGGGTGAGGTCTGGAAGACAAAGAGGGAAACCAAGCAAGGATGGAGCTTCCGTGCCTGCCTGCCAGTGCACTGGGGGTGGAAGTTTGGGCAAGTGAGCAAGAGCTGGATCCTCCCACATTTTCCTCCCTCTGACCCATGGGTCAGAGACAGTGTCGAGGTATTAGTTGCTCCTCTAGAAGTTTTACGGAAGTGGAAAGAGTCCCATGGATATGCATAGACAGCTGGCTGTGTGATCTTGGCCGAGTCACTTAACCTCTCTGCATCTCAGTTTCCTCACCTATGCCAGTAGTCAGACCTGCCTCCTGGGACTTTGGGGAAAGGTCAGCTGAGAGGCAGTAAAGTAGGGCATAGCGGTTGAAAGGAGGATGACTTTGGCATCTGCATGAATTTGATGGCATGGGTTTGGGCTCTGCCACTTACTAGCAATGTGACCTTGGACAAGTTACTTAACCTCTCTGAGCCTCAAATTTCTCATCTGTAAAATGGGGTTTCTAACAGTACATCCCTCACGCTGTTGATGGAAGGATTGAATAAATTAATATATGTAAGGCACTAAATCAGTGATTGACACATTGTCACTACGACCACCGTTCCAATTGTCATTTTTCCCGGCATGCAGCAAGTGTTCAAACCACAGTTCCTTCCCGCCTACCCTGGAGTCACCACATGGCTCCTTGCAGTGGCTATATCTGAACTTGTAGAAATTTCCATTGATAAGACATTGAGTAAAGACCCAGAACCTGGGGACCCCGCCTCTCTGAGAGGGACTCATGGGCACCAGCCAGCATCCTGAGGAAGCGATCTGTGTCCCTAGAACTGGGCATCCGGAATGGGCCAGCCCGGGGAAAGAAGCTGGAGGGAGGGTGATGGAACCTCTCTGTGGATGCTTTCTGTCAGCTCTGCAGGCTGACAGAAGCACAGAGAGGTTCAGCCTCTCTCACTACAGCCCAGCCCACCTGTGCCTGCTCCTCCCCCCAGCCTCCTACCAAACTCAGTTAGTAGAGAGGAACACAATCAGGCTTTGCACATGTTTCCTCTAAGACAGCTATGTGACGTACATCATCACTCTTCTTGCTATGGAGTATCGAATGAAGTGTCTCCCCACTGCCGCCATCAACAGCTGCTTTGTCCTGAAACTCCTGAGATGCCTAAGGTCATCATTTCCTAGGGAGATGCCTCTTTTGAGGGAGAGACTTTGTTTTCCACAACTGCCTCTTCATACTGATATCGATCTGTCTTTTCCAAATCCACATGTAAAACCAACGCCTCCTGGCCCAGGCACCACGGTAAATCCAGAGGCACAGCACCCCTGGGCTGGTGACAGGGCTTGGGGTGGGAATGAAACCATTATGTGCCAGCGTCTTCATCTGTGTAATGTCTGCAGTTAATGCTGGGATGTAATATTTTTTCCCTTTCACAGCTGAAGAAGCCAAGGCACAGATAGGTAAAGTAGTAATTTTCCCAAAGTCACACAGCCAGGAAGCCCCAGAACCAGGATTCAAATCCTGAACTGTCTGACTCCAGATTCCACACTTTTCCAGGGACACCTGGTTTTACATTCGTCACCTGGCCTGAGTCCCTGCTTCTTGTTTTCTGTAGGTTTGGCAGATCGTTGTCCCTCAGCAACGTGGCACTGATTCCCTGTGGGCCACAGAGCGGGGGCCCTGGGCCAGCCACCCTTGCCCATGCCTTCCCACAACAGGTAGAGGAAAGGAGGGTGCAGAGAACTCGGGAAGGAAGAGAGCGCATCTGTCTGCCTCGTAGGGCAGGAGAGAGCTAAGCCACAGTGCACTGGAATTCAGGTATGGAAATAATCTCTGGAAAATCTGGAGTCTTCTATGTGCTCCTCTCTGCCCCGCTCCCTTTCCTTTTCCCCTACACTCCCTCTCTCTCTCTCTCTCTCTCTCTCTCTCTCTCTCTCTCTCTCTCACACACACACACACACACACACACACACACACACACACACGTGCATGCGCGCGCACTCTGTCCTCATGCAGCTTGCATCTGGCAGGAAGGCATGCCAGCTGAGGTGTTGAAATCCATGGAGAGTCATGATTTGGCACCTGCGGAGTACTTTTCAGCACTTTGGAATGACAGCTTATTCTTCCACACAACCCTTCCAGAGAGGTTGTAGCTGTGCCATCCTGGAGAAAGGAAACCAGAGCAAAGGCCGTGAGTGGTTGTGGCCAAGCTGGAGTTGAACTTCTCACCCCTGCTCCATGCCGCAAGCCATGGGGCCTCTCACAGCTACCTCCTTCTCCTGGTTCAGCTGCTCAGTTTCCAGGTGACCTTGGGAAGGCCACTGATCCCCTTCGGGCCTCAGTTTTCTCATCTGCAAAATAAGGGGGTTGTTTAGTGGCTGTCAGCCTGGGCTCTGGGGCCCACAGACATGGTTGTGGCAGTTCATCAGGCATAATAACACTGCCATTTACTGAGAGCCTTAGGAACATTTTCCAGGTGTCTTGTGAGCAATATCTCCAATTCTTAAACCCACAAGGTAGGAATAGTCATCCCATTTTATAGATGAGAAAACTGATCTTCCTAGAGGTCAAGGGACTTGCTCAATACCACATAGTAAGTAGTAGGGCTGGGATTGGAACCCAGGCTCATGTGTGTGACTGTTACAGCCTACTGCTTCGGAGAGGGTAGCCTCTCCGCCAGCCTAGCTAATGGACAGGGACATGAGTTCCTAGCTCTTCCACGGCCACCCCGCCACAGCTCAGCCCTGTGCTCTGTAATGAGCTGCCCCTGCACAGCAGCCGGGAAGGTTCTGCTGGGCTTGATGAACAGAGTGGGCACAGGCGCTAGGTAGCCAATGCAGCTTCCAGGGGAGGGAGGCACGGAGCCAGCTGCTCTGGGGCTGACCCCAGAAGTCCTGATAAGATGTCGAAGCAAGAGTTCAGTGGCGAAAAGGAGTAGGAGGCCCTTCTCACATTCCTCCCCACTCAGTGCAGAGCTCCTGTCAGAGCCGATTGGCATCACCGAGCTTCTGCACCTCGGCACTCTCTCCCGAAGACCCTGACCTACTTTGTGTCGTGTGGACGTGGATCCAGAGGCCCCAGCCAATTCCTCCTCACTCACTGGTCTGGGAGAGAGCTATTTCAATCACCTACTGAATAAAATCCAGTCTTCTAGTTCAGGCTCCCAGGGGCCTTCCGGTCCTGCCCTTGCCCACCTCTCTAGCTTCCTCTCCCTAGTTGTTGTTGTTGTTGTTGTTGTTGTTGTTTTGCCACATGCTCTAGTCACTTCCAGACACACCACCCATCCTGTGTGTCCACCTGCGAAGAGACAGGACAGTTCCAAGGTAAGCACAGCTCTCTGCAGGCAGGCAGCTTATGGTCTGCAAGGCTGTGCAACCAAGTGAGTCGACCAACCCCTGCTTCAGTTTCCCCACCTTCAAAATGAGTGCATTAGTAGTATCTATGTTATAGGATCGTTGTGAGGATGAAAGAGGAAAATACACGTAAAGAGTCCTTTTAAAAAGCTCCCAGATGATACCACTGTGCAGCCAGGGTGAGGGGCTCTCCGGTGTAAGACTGTGATCCCCAGGACAGTGGAGGGGGCATGCCCCTGCGTGCACTTCAGGTCCTGGGGGCTCAGGGAGCACAGTGCCTGGCACACTGCAGGCCTTCTGGAAAGCGATTTTGAATGAATATGTGATTCTATTTATTTGGAAGATGAAAAGGTAAGCAGTTCTTTCCCCAAAGCCAGACACTCAATCACTACCAAACCCAGTTGCAGCCCCAAACCAGCAAACCATGGTGCTGGTCACTGCAAGGTCCTGCTGGTTCAGCCACTGAGAATTGCTGAGCTGAGCGGAGCTCTGCTGAGCAGATAAGGTCAGCGTTGAAGCTGACCACTGGACAAAC
Source organism: Glossophaga mutica (assembly GCA_039655065.1). Lineage (NCBI taxonomy): Eukaryota > Metazoa > Chordata > Mammalia > Chiroptera > Phyllostomidae > Glossophaga > Glossophaga mutica. The sequence goes on from CM077308.1 coordinate 32,827,557, forward strand.
TGGGAAGAACAGAGTAAATGAGACCCATGCAACACACAAAAGGGTAGGAGTCTTCAACATGAGACAGATTTTCAGGCAAGCCAGTGTGCGGAGGTTTACTCGAGGTTTCTTATTTTGTTGGTTTGTTTCTTGGCCAGGCTCCCCATTTCAGGGCCCATGCCTGTTTCAGGCTCAAAACGGACAAATGCACTTTCCGAATCCTCACACCTATTTCCAGAGGGAAACGCTGGGAAGTGGTTCGGACCAGCTCCGTGGCTTGAACAGAAGTTATTCTTAGCACAATGGTGTGGGTGGCAAGCCAGGGGTTTTTTTCTTCCTGATGTCATTGATGTTCAATTAGGCTGCTGGAAACTAGGACGGCATTTCTATGTTTGGGGGTAAGGTCAGAGCGGGGCATGACCCAGCATCTCAGTGTCACGTAGCGTTGTGCCTTTTCTCTTGTGCTATGCTGTCCAAGAGGGCCTCACCTGAGGAGCTATAAAAAATGGAATTCAATGCAGAGGACCAGGTTAGCTTTGCATTAGTCGAAGTCAATTTGGAAAAAAAAAAGGATCATCTAGTGTTCTTTGATAGAACTCAGATAGTAACCCAGAAGGAACAAAACCTTTAAACACATACGACAATAAAAGACACTTTTCTCTAGCTTGCACCCTGCACCTAATCGAGGCAGCTAGGCTGAATTAAAATGCACACAGTGACCCAAAGTTAAGATAGGTAATGTAACAGAAAGCAATGCCAGCAAAGCCTAGAAGGAAAGGCTAGGACTAACCATTTCTCAAATGCCCACTCTGTGCTAGGCACTTATAGGTAACAGCTCGTTTAATCTTTGCAGGGTAGAGTAGTGTCGTTTCCTGTTCAGAGATGACAGAACCGAGGTACAAAGAAGGTAAATAACCACTGCAGTTAGTAAGTGGCTGACATGGGTGGTGAACTGCCATCCCAGCCTCCTGGGCATGTACCCTTCCCACTGTAGTGAGTCCTGGGCTGGAGAGCCCTGACTCAGCTCCCTCAGGAAGGCCACCTTGGGCGAGTGACTGCACCTGGCTGGGGGAGTGAGTAAGGAGGCAGCAGCTGGAGGGGATCCCCTCACCAGGTGTTCTGCTGCCAATGCGGCCCTTGGCTGGCACGGCTGGAGTGAGCTCTTGGTCAAAGCAGCAATAGCCTACTCAGGCAGTGGCATGAGATAGTGCTTTGCTGTTGGCCATGGCCAAGGGGAGCAGCAGGGGAGGAGTATTTTGCCTGTGCCAGGGGACCCTTGTGTGAGAGGACAGGCTCCAGACACGGTGAAGGAACATGGGAGTAGATCCCACCGAGCTGGGGGCAGGAAAGGCCACTTTTCTAACCTAGAGATGTACAAGGGAGCAAGACTGTAACAAAGTCCAGCTGTCTGCTAAATGGACCTAGACAAGCCGTGGCTGTCAGTCACTGGAGCATGCCCCGCCCCCCAAATCCACCTGCTCCAGCCAAGTAGCTCTAACATGTCATTCTAAGGAAAGGAGTCGCCAGGCACCACCTGCTTGACCCCGGTGATCAAGGACATTAGAAGTGACATTAAGAGGATGGCTTAGTGGCCAACTCAGGGTAACAGAGTTCTAGCCCTGCCTCTTTGTGACTGGAGCTGAATCACTCTTACCCTTCTGAATCTCAGCTGCTTCATGTGGGAAATAGGGATAAAACTAACTCCTACTCTGAAGATGCTCTGCCAAGGCCCTCAACTCCCTCTTACTATTTCCACGGCCCTCTCCTCCCCAGCTACTAATGGCCAGCACTGGTGACCTTGCCCAGAGGCCTGCCTTTAGCCTGCTGGAGCCCCCTCACCCATGCATGCAGAGACCTGCAAGCTTCTGAGTCTTCACTGTCACCCACCCCTCAGCCCAAGGGGCAGCCTGTGGCCGATGACAGAATGGGGATGAAAGACCTGTTCACTTGTCTTGAGGTGGGACGAACTCTGAGGTGTAACTGAAGCTCCAGAACGCCCCACAGGATGACTTTGCTCCGAATCACACGTCCTCATTGTCCCTGTCCTTCTGCTCCCTCCCACCCACACCGTTGGTCCCAGGGCCACTTCTTTAACAAATCATGAATCCTTGGATTCTACTTCTGGAGAGCCCAACCTAAGATACCACTCTGCTGGGTCATTACAATATGCAAATTAGGTGACATGATTCATGTAAAGTGCTTGGTTCAATGTCTGGCACACAGCAGTAATCAATAAATGGTAGCTGATGTGTTTTCAAATAAAATAAGATGATATTGTCAATAAAGACTATTTTTGATTCAAAACTGGTAATTTCATATGGATCAACCTAATGATATTTTACAGTCCAATCTCCTAACATTCCCCCACCAGCTACAAGAAAAACGTTTTTCTAGTGAAGACCATAGCCTGTCCTGGTGGGTCCTGAATTGATTTTTCCCCTGTTCTGTCCTTCTTAGAACAGAGCTGCCTTCAAATATTCCCCTGGTTTCTGGCATTCCGGTTTTTGCTGGGGCGGGGGGACTGGGCACAGAAGCACTTGTTATTTAACCAGAAAACCATGTGAACTGGGGCCCCACCTAAAACAGGAGAAAGGGCAGGGGTGAGGGTGGGGCAGGTCAATCACCACGCATCAGGTGGAAAGGACCAGATTATAAATAGGAAAAATGTTTTCACCTTCCCCCAAGGGCAATGCTTTGTACATATATTTTGGTTTCATTTTCCTCGGATGATGACTTCGGTGGCCTCTTGAAGCAGACTGCTGTGAACCAGCTCTTTGAAGGGCCACGTGTTTTCACGGCACATTTCAGCACGGAACCCGGAACAAATGGGCACCATGTTTGTGTCAGCATGGCCCTCCTGGCTGACAGAGACATAAAACTGCACGGAAAAGTGTTGTTTATATTTCCTCTAGCTATCGCTGCTCCAACCGCATGACAATGGGGAAAGTTTACGGTACAAACAGTCCAGCTGCTATCTCACTGAAACCGCAGTGTCCCCTCCCCTGCCATGGGGGGGGGGGACCCTGTGGAGGGTGAGAGTCACATGCAGTCATGGCTTCAAACACAGAGGAAACCAAGGGACCAGGCAGAGACGGGCCGGTGGCAGATACGTGAAAAAGAGAAACAACGAATCTGAAGATACAGGGATGGAATGTACCAAATGACCTGCTTAACTGGCACGTTCCAGCCCTACGTAACCAGGGAGTTGTTGAGCTTAGAGAGCAGGTCTTGGTCAGGTCGCCATGCAGCAAACTACCTGGGCAGGTGGCAGAATCTGTCCCGGGGTTGGGCGTGGGAGCGCTCACTGTCTGGGAGCCTTGGCTGCTCTGTGACCTCAGTTGGGAGACCACCACGTGTGAAACAGCACATAGAATACTTATCACCTGGTACAGTCTATATCTTATTTGTTTCTTTATTGTCCCCTGTCTCTCTCCTCACCTCAATGCACATACACGCACTCAAACATAAGCTCCATCAGAGCAGGGATTTTTTTTTCCCCTGATGCATTCCTACAGCCTAGAACAACACCTGGCATGTGATAGGTGCTCAATACATACTTGTCAATTGAATGAATGAAATATGATTGCCTATATGGTCAATATGCAGAAATGCCTGCAAAGGCAAATAATGATGTTGAAGCGTTAAGTAAAATTTGATTTTGCTCATTATACTCCACTCACGATGGCAGTAGAAAGTCAAGCCAAATTTAGAAGGATTTGCAACAATAAGGAACAAAACAAGAACAGTTTCTGCTTTACCAGAAAATGCCATTAATCAGAACATCCCTATATGGAAGTTTTGTCTACAGAATATAGAGTATTTAAACTTTTTAATCCTCACCCAAAAATATGTTTATTTTTAGAGGTGGGGGAGAGACATCGATGTGAGAGAGAAACATTGTTTGGTTGTCCGAACCAGGGATTGAACCTGCAACCTAGGTATGTGCTCTGACTGGGGATGGAACCTGCAAACTTTTTTGGTGTACAGCATGATATTCCAACCAACTGAGCCACCTGGCCAGGGCTAGAGCCTAAAGTACTTACATGTTTCCAGATATTCATATGTTTAGCAATAGGTAGCACCAAGTTATGAACTTTCTCAGACAAAAGCAAGCAAAACCAAACATTTGGCTGAGGAGCCAAATGACCCAACTTCTCAGACATAGGTTTCTAGAGGGTACATGTGGGCAGAAGTGCCTGGTGAGTCACCTGCAAGTCACAGATCAGGGAAGAAGTTGTAGCTTTCATTCCAGTTTAGACAAGACCCAAAACTCCTACCGCAAGGCCACCAAGTGGTGTGGAGATTTCCCCAGTGCGTCTGCGAGCACAGCCGGAGTTATCAGATGGTCCCATTGATGTCCCTTTGGCAGGAGAAGAGCCACACCCAAAGTCACAGAGGACCCACAGATGTCACGCTGGCGCTTCGCCATGGAATCACAGCCTGTGTCTCTTACCATCATGGTTGGCTCCACACAGAACCCTTCAAACACCAGGCCAGACAGTGGCAGAATCTGAGCTGTACGGAAAGTATTCTCAGCCCCACTTTCATATGAGAGCAGAGCACACATGGTTTTAAGTATTTAATCATGTATTTTGACTCCATAGTACCAGTCAGATGGAGGTCTTTTGACCTAGATAAAGCCAGTGCTACTGAGAAATGAAGGAAGAAAGTGGGTTTTGGCCTTCTTGCTCCTTGTCTCCATCTTGGCGCCTGCGGTCCAGGAGGCTGGGGCTGGTGGGTGTCAGGGCTGCTGTCCCTCCTCATGGTTAGGGTGGAGCGGACCGCACCCATGACAAGAGTGCTACAGAGGGCTGGGTGGGCCTGCCGAGGTGGGGAACATCAGAGGAAGATCCCAAAAGATGGTTGCACTCAGCTGGCGTGTCAGTGGGGGGCAGGGCTGGGATCCACCAAGCCATCTCCTGGAACTGCCCTCTAGCCTCCAGGCACAGGTGGCAACCTTGTCCTTGAAAAGTGGCCTGTCCAAACTGAGAGGTGCTCTACGTGTGAACACACATCAAATTTTCAAGATTTCATATGAAAAAAAGAATGTAAACTGTCTCAATTTGTATAGTGATTATGTATGTTGAAATGAGAATATTTTGTATATATTGGGTGAAAGGAAGTATATTCAAATGAATGTCATCTGTTTCTTTTTTAATGCTGCGACTATAAAAATAGAAGGCAGCGGGAAAAGAGGAAGAACAAATATAAGAGGGGGAGATGGATTGACTCTATAAAAGAAGCCAGAGGCATGCGTCCACAGGCACTGACCAGGGGTGTGGAGGACAGACATGGTGGACACTACGCATTCACCTACTCAGTGGCAAATAACACACACACTACAAAATGTAAAGTTACAGCTTCGGCTTAGATCGTACGATACTTCTATTGGACAGTGCTTGCCTAGAGCCTTGTTATTTTAAGTGTGATTCCCAGAGCAGTGACAGCGTCACCTGGAGAAACGCAGATTCTCAGGCCCTGCCCCCACTGTGCTAAAACAGAACCTGCATTTTTAACAAGATCCTCAGGTGACTCATTTCCATGTTAAAGTTTGAGAAGCCCTGGCAGGGGTCATTCCCTAGGACTCCTGGCTTCACTGTGGGTGTCCAGGTCAGCTTCGAAGTCTATGGCAGATAAGACCCCAGGGGAGAGAGACCTCTGGTCAGTAGAGTGTTAAGGCACTGGTTTGGAAGTCATAGGATCTGAGTTCTACTCCTGCCTCTGCCTTGAAATTGCTGTGTGACCTTGGTTGAGTCACTCTACCTCTCTGGGGCCAGTTCCTCATTCTGCAAATAAAGACACTGGACTGAAGACCTTCAAAGCTCCTTTTACAAAGGTTCCTTGTCAAATTGTAGGGAGGGTTTTGTTTTCACATTGGCTTTTGTATCACAATGCTCATGACCCTTCAGGACGGTGACATACAGTGGGGAACTGCTACCTATGCTCTAGGATGTCCTCCTTTCGGTCCTGAAAACTTTACCAACATACATGGGAGATATGGTGAGCTCCGTTCCAGACCACCACAATAAAGTGAGTACGACAATAAAGTGAGTCATAGTCTTTCTGTTTGGTGGAGGATCTTGCCTTCAATTTGTAAAAAGTGCAACCTCTGTAGAACACAATGAAGTGAAGTGCAATAAAACAAAGTATGCTTGTTGTTTAATTAATACTTGTGCTACACTTACTGTGTGCTGGTGTTGATTCTAAATGCTTTACACATATTACTTCTTCTAATGCATGCAATGACCCTAAGAGGTAGCGCTCACTGTGTGTGTGTGTGTGTGTATGTGTGTGTAAATTAAAGAACAGAGAAGTTTATTAAGTTGCCTAAGATCTTCATACAGCTGGTAAGTGGTTGAGTTTCGAATTTTTTCCTGGTAAGCTCGACTCTTCATTCTCAACCAAAACAATAATTTCCTCTGGGCTGTTCTGAAACTCCCTACACGCGTGTTCAGCCCCCCATCTGCCAGCGAGGCCTGTTGTCAACTTGCCACACTTGCTTCTGGTGTCTGGGCTCCAAATTTTTTTCTTGACACTGTTGACATCACAACCCCAGAGGACATCACCCTTTTAACGGTCCCCAAGACCTCCCAGCTCCTCACTGCAGACACTGCAGCCAGGGGCCGTATTCTCACTCCACCCAGTCCTGTTGCCAGCGGGCTCTGGGCCCTCCTGACTTTGGCCTTGTTGTGACAAGCAAGGAGAGGAGTGGCCTAGAGGACAAGCCTGAGACTGTGAGGTGGCAAAAATAGGAATGAGAAAAGGAAAGTATTAAAATGGATATAAGTGAATCCAATCAACGCACAGGGCCAAACTCTTGTTTTGTTTTGTTTTTTTCTTCCTGCAACATCTGTTTGTCTCACACACGGCGGTGAAGATCACGCATCCAGCAATCATGACAATCTATTTCCGTGCGTTCCCACCTGATGGCAGTCCCCTGGGAAGGGCACTCAGTCCAACTGTCACACTGATGTCAGTACCCAGACACACACTCAGGCCAGGCTGGTCTCTATGGATGGGGCAGGCTGATAAACTTGTCCCCAAGGAAATAATCTGAAAAGGGTTCATGCTAAAATAAGCCCTTTTTCTTTTTTAAGATCCCTCTCTTCTCTCCTGAATACATTTTTATGTAAAAACAACTAACGCTAAAGTAATGAAACCAAAGCCAAGGAATCAAAAGACAGTTCAGCTGGCGGGTGGTGAACACGGCATGGGGAGGGCCTGCCCTGCCTGGCCCGTGCACGCCCCTGCCCAGCCAGGCCGCTCCACTCCGGTGTGAGCCCTCGGTCACCAGCGTTGTCGCAGCCTCTGCCCCAGCTGTTTCCAGGGCTCCCCTCCCTGCCACCTTGCACTCCTTTTTCCAAGCTCTTCCTTCCATTCCTGCTTCCAGGCTCCTTGCCTCACCTCCTGATGATATCTCTGTACCTGTCCCTTGGAACTGACACATTATTTTGACTTTGGCATGCCAACCTCCCGGAGTAGAATTCCTATTGCTCCCATAGACTATCCTTCTCTGGCTGCTCCAGGCACCAACCGACCGAGGCTGGCTTAGCCAGGCCTCCTGGGCTCTGTCTGGCATTGTCACATGACCTTTGTCCAGAGCAAGTTTGCCTTGACCAAGAAGGCCAAGGATGGACCACTGATGGTGGTCACATCGGGATTCTCCCTCCCCTCCTAGATTCCTAAAGCCTCCAAGTGCTCCTTGCAGGGGTAAGCAAGGCTCTCCCTCTGAGTTATTTCTAGCCAGGAAATGTGCTCTGAGGCCTCCCCCCGAGTGGTGCTGGGTTCTCATAGCTACAGTGACCATATGATTTTCCATACAAATCAGGCTCCTCTGGCAGTGGAAGGGGATGCTATTAATAACGATGCCTATACAATAGGTACAAACTGGGACTATCCCAGGCCAACTGGGGTATTTGGTGCCCTTACTTATAGCCTAACTTTCTTCTCAGAGATAAAGCTTAATAATAACTATATCCCTATGTACTGTAATAGCTGCCAATCACCTCTCTGCTTAGCATCACTCTGACTTGTCCACATAGGGCCCGTACAGCTCAGGAAAGCAGATGCGTTGCCCCTGGGGACAGGGCACAGTGTGGAGGGACCACCTGGAGCCTCCTGACAGCAGAACTTGGAAGTCTCAAAAGGGCATATGAATTTTGTCATTCTACTTCATAATAAATTCTTGGGTTTTTTTAACTACCTGTATTTTTTTCCCCACAAAATTGTAAGTGAAACCAAGGCCTAGGAAGATGCTCCCTGCAGGGTACGCTGGTTTTTGTGCACCTCCTGATTCTCCAGGGTCATCTGAGAACCCGGGCATCACAACAGCCTCTCGCTGGTGAGGGGCGGGAGGGTGGACAGGAAACCACTCGTGCTCACCTTGTCCACGTTGTTTGTTTGGAATGAATACGAATGCCACAGATCCAGGCCTAGCCCAGGGCCTGGGAGTACTTTGGCATTTGACTTTTCCCACTACTGAGTCTTCGTTCCTCTCTGTGTAGCAGAGGAAAGGCGAATAGACCTCCATGCAAGAGTCTTAGGGGGCAAGGGCTTCATGGTTACACCACCCAAGGCCCTAGCTGGGACTCTTAGCCCCTGATGTAGAGATTCTTGAGCGTGACAAGAGGCCAACTCTACGGGTGACCCTCTCCAGTGGGAGGTGTTTGTGTGAACCCCCAGCCTCCCTTTTATCACATTTCATGGTTTCTGAAGAAGCCAGAGGCAGTTCCCCAGAAGGCATACCTGGAATGCAAGAGTCTGCTGCTGTTTCCTCTGGGTGGAGGGTGGGATGCAGGCTGGGACCCAGAGGCTCTAGGTTGAATCTCTAAGACTCAGCTAAGCACAAGCTCCCCAGCAAGGCCTGAGCTAACCATGCGGATGGGGCCCAGCACTCATCCTACAGTGTCCCTGTGCTTCCGTGCGACCCAGCACTGCCCTGCACCACTCGGACAACACGTACACACGCAGAAACATGCACACATGCACACACGCAGGCTGGTCCCAGAACACCAAGTCACTCTCTCCTCCTTTCAATCTGGAAGCTGCAGCCATTTGCTATGTCTGAGGGTTTAATATGTCTTGTGTTGAATTCCTCCCCTCCTCCAGCTCCTTCCTGCAGATGTACAATTTCCCTGGAGATGAAAGGATAATTTGAAAATTAACTTCTTATTTCAGCTTTTCTTCATAGCTCTAGATCAAAATGCACAGGGCATGGAAGGTAATGATTAGGAGGGGGCCTGATGGGGATTCGAGGCTGCTGGGAACATTCTGTGTGTTGACCTGGGTGCCGGTTACATGGGCGTGTTCACTTGGAGAGGATTCATTCAGCTGCATCTGAACAACGTGTGCTCTTCTCTGAACGCATGTCATGAAGATTTAAATTTGAAAATTTAAATTTGAAAACAAGCACAGACGTGGTTGTAGCTGCAACATGGAGCCCTGCTATCTGGATGAGAAATCTCCGTGACTCGTTTCTGCCTCTCACGTGTCCGTGCAGCTGAGAGCCACTGTAGGGCTACGGGGCTGCCAAAGATTCCAGACGACAGGCGGAAGGCCTGCACGGTCTCCCGGCTTCCAGGCGGAGCGTGTTCATCTTAGGTCTCAGGCTGCCCCTTCTAAGGCTCTGGGCAGACTCGCACTCCTGGAGTCAGGAGGCCCTGAGAAGGGAGGCCAAGTGGTTAAGAGCTGAGTGTCTCGAGCTGGACAGACAACCCCGTGTACAAACTCTGATTCTGCCACTGTCTAGCCACGTGACCTTGGGAAAGTTACATAAACTTCCTAATTTTTAGTTTCCCCATCTTTAAAATGGGGCTAATAACAGTGCCTGCCCCGTATAGTTGCTGTGGGAATAACCTATACTACCTATAAAGGGTTTAGCCCAGGGCCTGGCAAAGAAGTCAGTGCCCATTAAAGACTAAATGTTATAATCAAGTGCAACCCCTCATTTTATGTGAGGAAACCAAGACCCAGAGAAAGGAGTTTCTTTTTGAAGGTTGCAGAGCCAGGATGTGACAATGACAGGGATGAGCATGCTGTGTTTTCCCACTATGGAGGCCCTGGGCAGGACCACGCTGCCACGCTCCCTTCAGGCAGGCGGAGTGGTTCACGTTGCGCGACACCCATCTTGCAGAGAGGGGACTGTGGTGTGTTCAGTTTTGCTAATAGGCCAGTTCCCAGGTGGAGGAGAGCTGGAGGGGACGATGCACGGAAGCCAAGGGGGAAGAGAGATTCTCATCTAATAAACACCAAGTTCCAGCCTCATTGGCCAGGCCAGGTGCTGGGGACAGCACGGGGAGCAGAAAGGGCCCGCCTTCCTGGAGCTCACAGTCTAGGAGGGGTGGGTGGAGAGATTTCCCGCCGTGGTGATGACAAGACATGGGTTATTCAAAGGAGAACATGTGACAGGGGACCTAAGAGAAATGAAGAGGGGAGAGGAGAACCTGCGGGAAAGCGCAGGGGCAGGGCGCGGGCCCAGGAGATTGTAGAGGACAAGGGCCGGTGCTGGTGGAACACAGGGAGCCAGGAGGACCGTGCCAGACCTCCTGAGCCATACTCGAAGTTCTGGACTTTATCCTGAGGGCCGTGTGAAGTCTCTGCAGAATTTTAAGTTGGAAAGTGACATGGTTGAGATTTGCTTTTGCTTTTTAGAAAATCCCTGAGAGTCAGCCCAGGCCCAAAAGCACCGGCTGGTGTAGTGAGTCAGGGGAGCTCCTGCAGCCTCGCACAGTTTCCAGGGCCAGCGCGGCGAGGGCCCTTCGGGATGGACATGCCGTCATTCAACAGGCAGGGAAATGGAGGACCAGAGAGGGAGAATGACGCACCCAAGGTCACTTAGCACCTAGAGGCAGCGCCAGGTCTGGATCCCGCACATGCAGCCATCGCCCTGCCTTGCACGGCTGTCTCACTAGTTTGTGTGACAGTCTTTCAACTCCAAATGGACGGATATGCTCTTAATGGACAGGAGCATGTCCTATGGCTAGAGGCACTAAATGCATCTTTGCAGAACAAAGACATTCTAGTGCACAGCCTTCTCTGAGAACCCTGGATCTGCTCCCCTACCTTCTATTCTTCCCTCCTCCTCTTCCTTCACAGTACCATGGAGCCTGCAGAACTTGCAGATCTGCTCAAGCAGAGCCTGTGAGGGAGGGTGGCCACAGGGCCCGAACCCAGCAGGGCTGCTGGAAGGCTGCTTCCTCCACCCTACGGCTGGGGTCTGGAAATTCCCAAGGCTTCTTCCTCAACTGGTCCCCACTGATGGGTGATGTTATGGGCCTTTGAAATAAGAGGAAAACCCCCGCTAGGTTGGAAATGAAGGTGCTTTAAAGCCAGATGGCAGAGCTGAACGCAGAGGGCACGGCAAGTCATCCAAACACACCACGCTGCGACGTCAGCTGGGCCTTCTGGCAGGAAGGCGCTGGGAGCAGGGCCCAGGGCGTCGCGGCTGGGGCCTCCTCTGAGGGTCAGAACTGGGGGCCTCCTTCGGGTCTTGCTTCTGGCTTGCCCCAACCCCACATTCACAACAGGCAGAATCTTAGGTTTTTCCTGAGAGAAGAATTTCCAGGTTCTAGCCCTGCCTGAAGCCGTGCTCTTCCGGAGTGAAGGACGTAGGCTGGAAAATGAAGACTTACTAGCACCCATGATGTGCCAGGCACCGTGCTGGGGGACTATGGGTCATAATGACCTAACCAGTGACAATGTACCAACCAGCCGTTCTTTAGGCCTTAGGGATGAGGCCAGCCCTGCAACATGAAGGGGGAGGGACACACTGCCCTGGAAGGGAATGAGCGCTCCCATATTCCATCATCCAGGAGGTGTGGGAAATGGGAGGAGCCTTGGGACTGGAGGAAGGCGCCACGCTCTCCTGACTCTGCTGCCGTGGGACCTGCAGCGTGGCGTGGCCCCAGGCAGGCTGGGGGGTGGTGAGCTGCCCTTGGCTCTGCGGAACCTGTCCAGGGGCCGGGCAGCGCCTCGCCCCCACTGTTTACCATGGCAGGAGCAGCAGCAGCTCAAAGAGCAGCAAGTTTGGGTGATAATGGGCATTTAGGCAACACTCCAGGGGTGTGCCCCTCTTCTGGGAGGTGAGGACCCATGGGTGGACCCACGGGCTGAGGCAAGCCTCTGGGGTCTTGGAGACAGCTGCTGGCAGGGACAATTGGGCAAGCCAAGCGGTGACTTCACCTGGGGCATTAATAACCTTGTCTGTGGTGTGGGGACAAGAGGGATCTCGTGCAACAAAGGAGCCCCTCTCTGGAGCACATGTGAGCCAAAGCCCTAAGAAACCCCTCGGAAATGACGGGCAGACATGGCGACAAGGGCTGATGCCCAGCAAGCAGGCCTTGGCTGTAACGGCTGGCATGAAAATGAAGCATAAATCTATTTTCAACTGAGTTCAGGGCATATAGACTCTACATCGCCTCATGTTTCCATTGTAATTACCCTTCAAGGGAACTAGAACTTCATATTATCCCCACTTCACAGATGAAGGAACTAATATTCAGAGATATCATGTCAGTGATTTCCAGTTCTGAAAGTGCACACATGGGCTAGTTAACACTGATTGGGGGAGTATACATGGGTTCCTAACTTCTTTTGTATTTTCTTAAGTAAGGAAGCTAAAAAACCAGAAATTGCTCCATCTGCACTCATTGTTGCTTCTTGGTAGAAGAAAGAATATTTTAATGTCAAAATGCAGGAAACAAACTACTTGGAACAAAGGCAGGTCTTTTAAACTTAATAAAGTTGTACTGTTGCAGGGCCCAACCGAATATCCTTATTTTTCTCCCCTCCTTGGGGACCTGTGAGGTGCGGTCCTGCACTTGTCTGCTTGGTGGAGTGGGGACCCGGAACTGAGTGACTCACCCAGACAGACAGGGGCGAGAGCCCCAGGTCACCTCAGACTTGACTCAAAGGTGGGCCTTCCCAGATGCCCCACACAGCTGTGTTCCACTGTGGCCAGGGAAAAAGATACCCACAGAGCCACCCAGATGCTCTCCAGGGTGCTCCAGGGAGCGTGGGTGCCTGGTCTGATGGCCCTGCCCAGGGGCCTCTTAGATGGGTTCAGTCACTGGCTGAGAAGCTGACCAGGGACCCCAGCACGGAGGCCTTGGCAGAGCACAGCACCCTACGTTTTCTGTGTACCAGGTCACGGCCCATGAAAACGCAGCCCTTGCTGGGACACACGCAGTCACTCAGGAAGACCACCTAGCTCACCCTTTCCTCTTACTTTTTTCCTCTTTTAAAATTCTTGTCTATTCTATTCCAGTTGTCCCAGTTTTTCCCTCTCTTTTCTCTTTTAGGAAGACACGCCAGTGAGCCCTCACCCTCACACAAGCTGCCACCCTGAGGCTTTAGCTGCCAGACACCCTGCTGGGAGGGACCACAGGACCCCGCTCTCTCCCCCGGTGCCCTCATTCAGCAGGCTTAGAAGGGTCCCAGAACCAGGCCACTGATGGCTTCCCAAACTTTGGGCACTCTTGCTTCCTCGGAGAACCACGAATTGTTAGTGCTGCAGGGCTCTCAAAGGGTCCCGTCACCCAGTCTCCCCATTTTATATACAAGAGGCACAGCGGACGCTAACACCCAGGTCTTCTAACTTCTAGCCAAAGCCAGGGTGGCACAGTGGACAATCCTCAAACTCAGGTCGGAGTCTCCCCTCCCTCATCTTGGCTGTGTGATCTTGGGAAAACCTTCAGTTTGGGACCCCAGTGTTTTCATCTGAAAAATGGACAAAATAAATACCAGCCTCCCAGGGTTCTCTCAGGGATTAACGAGGCTGGGTACACAGAGCACTTCACACAGTACTGGGCACCTCATCCACAAAGTGGGCATTTTCTCCTGGGCAGCTTACTGACTTCTCTCAACGGAAACAGTGCTTCTCTCTGTTAAGTGGGAGTGATAATTGGATTAAAGGAGATAATGAATGGATGTAAAAGGTTGAGCCCAGTGCTTGGCACATAGCAAGCGTATGGAAGCAATTATTATTAACACATCATCATTATAAACCCCTTCTCTCTGTCCTTCTTTCTTCCCTCTCAAGTCTCCCACTCCTTGATGTAGGTAAAGGAAAAGTACAAATTGTAGGGTGCACCACGGGCGAGCATGCTGCAAGGTAAGTTAAGGGGCTGCCAAGGGGAGTGGCACCACTGCCCTGTCTGAGGCTCTGGCAGTGGTCAGCAGCCCTGGAGCCTGCAGGGTAAAGTCTACCCGATGGCTTGCCCCTCCTGGAGGTGCTTGATCTGGGTCATGTGGCCAACACAAGCTTTCTCAACCATCTACACATCTAACTCCCCTCTTGGTATATTCTATCAGGTACAGTGTCCGAAACCCTATGTGAAAACGCCAGGCAGCCTCCTGAGGCTGTCAGCCACCTGACACGTTCCCTCTCCACAGGAATCCCACTCGGATGCGCAGGTCCCAAGGTAGCTTCCTGACCACACGGTGCAGGAAGTGCTCACGAGGAGTTGCTGAGAAGCTTTGGACACGAGACACGGCTGTCAAACCATCACTGGCCAGGGGCTGGCCAGACCCTCTCAGAGACACAGACCATTGGCCAGAAGGACCAAGGGACTCTCCCTGAGGGAGGAATCTGTTGCTACATCTCCGGAAACTGGTCTCTTGTTCAGGTGGATTTAGGCACATCCGAGGCCTTTAATGCCAAATAACCAGGCCAACAAGCTTCAAAAAGACACAGCCTGCTCTCAGTTCGGCAGCCAGCCATGTCGTGTGGAGTGCTGAGACTACCCCAGACTCTGAGATGGAGACGCTGGCGTTCAAAGGCTGGCTCTGCCACTCACGGACTCAGAGAGCTGCCTCACCACGCAGAACCTCGATTTCTTCTTCAGTAAAATGGGGACGACCCACCCTATCAACTATAAATGCTGTGAAAATTAAACTGAAAGTTGATGATGCTTAGTTCCGAGCCTGGAACATCCTCGCTATGTAATGATGACCGTGAAAGGACAGCCAGGCCAGGGATGGCCCTCAGCAACTCACCGGGGAGCCTGACATCAACTCCTGAAGCTAACTCATCTGTACTCATCTGTACAACCCTGGCTCTGCCTCCTTCTAGCAAGTTAGTCAACCTTTCTGTGCCTCAGTTTCTCTAGATGTAAATGGGGATAATGGTAATATCTATCTCAAATGGGCTTATGCTGATTAAATTAAATTTTTTCATGTAAAATGCTTAGAACAGTACATCGCACACAGCGAGTGCTCCATAAAGGTTGGCTATTAATAACAGAATGAAATGATTTATCAGCAGCCTGAAATAAACTCCTAACGTGTGACTTTCAGGAAGCCCATTATTGTTCTGCCTTCCTGAAATGATAGGTGGGCAGCAGGCATGAGAACCACACCTTTTTCCCACACAAGCTCATTCCTGAGCGGAGGAGCCATGCTTTGTGCTAATAACGATCATTTCTAGGATGGCTGCCCTGTGCCAAGTGCTTCATGGACTCTACCTCCGATCCTCACAATAACTCTCTGAAAGTGGCATATGATCCCCTTTTTACAGATGAGGAAACTGAGGTTCAGAGAGGGGAAGCAACTTGCTCAAGGGAGCACAGAGGGCAGGGATAGAAGCAGGATTCGAACACAAGCCTTTGTGGCTCTGGCTTCCCCGCACAGAATGGAACTCCTGGGTCCCTTCTGTGTGCGGGACTGTGTCCACCAGTTCCTTAGCCTTCATTTAGCTCCACTGGCCTGGCTGAGGTGGTTGTTATTTAAAAATTGAAGGGTAGGAGAAAAAAAACCCCTAAAACAATAAACAGTGATTCAGACTGAGTCTTTACTCAGGCAGTTACGGGAAACAGGCGGGAAGCAACAGCCTTAGTCACTTAGGAATGGCCAAGCCCCTGACTCATGGGCAGCAGGTCACGCTGCTTGGGACAGGAGCCAGCGCTGCTTTAGTGCCAAAAAGGCAGGGAAATCTCTGAAGGGGAGCAGAAGATGAAAGGAATGAGGAGCCAGGGCAAGAGCTGCTTCTGTAAGTGAGGGGCCAGCCTTGCCCTGGTCCCAGGAACAACATCCAAGCTCCCAAGTCTCACTGTCCAGCCTCTGTAGTCACCCCCCAGCTTTTTCCACCTGATTTCTCCTTATTCTCATTGAAATACCCTGCGCTCCAGCCAAATGGGATGATTCGCCACGCCCTGGTTCTCTTTATTGCCTGGAATGTCCTTGTCCTCAGATCAGGTGCCTCAGCCCCCCACACTCCCATCCCCTGCCCCCGGCTCTTGGACCCACATTTCGCCTCTCCTCTGTGCCCTCCTGCCTTCAGCTCTAAACTCAGTCCCTCGTTCCTCAAATGTTTATGGAGCACATGCTATGTGTTAAGTTCCATGGCAGCTACTGGAAATAGAAAGATGGATTAGATATGGTCCCCACCCTCAGGAAGCTCAGATGCAGTGCTAATTTAACCAGGGAACTAGGTGTACACAGCTAACTGACGTTCTGGTGTGGGAAGCACAGGGCACTTCTAGGGACCCCCAACCCACTCAAGAAACATGGGGAGTCTTCCTGGAGGCAGCGATATTTGAGCTGAATCTCAAAGAGGATGAATTAGTCAACAGATGGTAGATTAGGAAAGAATATCAAATAATTGCTCTTCTAAACTCTTAAAAACTTAGGCAAGTATTATAAACTTATTGTACAAAAAGAGGAAAACATGAAGGAAAAAACGGAGAAGCAAGTAATAGCCACATACATTTTTTTTAAAAAGCGCAAAACAAGTTCATCTGTTTTGTAACCTTTTCACATGTGTCAATATCCTATGGAATTTCTCCATGTCGATAAATACTGGTTGACATTAGCCAGAGGTCACAGCTTATGTGGCCTGAGGAAGGTTTCGTCTGGCTCACAGAGGTGCCGGGAAAGTCTGCGTTTGAACGCCTGGCACCGGGCAATGTGCCGCCCAGTTCTCTGCCGCCCACTCTCCTCCCTGTCTTACATCAAGGGGATCTGCTTCTCCATTTCCATCGCTAGGCGTTGGCACCGGAGCCCCTGGTCCTGGACATTTGAATGGCTACGTAGTATTCAGAACTCGAGCCGCCCTGAAAAACCTGGCATCTACCTATGCTTGTTCTATGACAGTCAATTTCTACCATTGACAGCGACTGGTGAGTCGCTGCCTTCTCTCCACATTGGTGGGCTCCTCAGACCCAGGCTCCGTGCCTGACGTTTCTTTTTTCTCCTCACTCCTTCTGTCTCAGAGAGCCTGCCCATAGGGACTTGCTCAACAGGTGGTCACTAAATGTCTGATGAAGGAATGAAGAGAGGAGCCACCAGGTCAGCACTCCACTTCTCCTAAATCAGGTCAGAGCCCCACTTCACCCTCAGATGCCTCCCTTCATCCAGATCCTGCAGTGGGTCCTGCTCACGGGCTCTGGGTCAGTCAACCTGGGCTCACAGCCGGTTCCAACACTTAGGAGGTCTGACAAGTTACTAAACTTCTCCACGCTTCCACTTCTCGTGTATACAATGGGAATACAAATTGTATTTATCTTGCCAGGTTGCTGGGAGGGTTCCACCCTACACAAAAAGACCTTATTACAGGACCTGACGCACAATCACAACTGCCAGCTGTTGTGTTTACTCTTATCATCATATTATCTCTCTCCCCAGGTGTGATCTGTGACTCTCAACTCTCCTCTGAAGGAGGCTTTCCCCTTTGTCAGCTTGCCCTGCTTCTACCCCTGGGCACAGTCTCTTGCTGCCGGCTGGTCCCCAGCCTGACAGTGGGGACGGAATCTTTTCTTCTCAAAGGAGGAGGATACTGGGGGTATGACCAATACTTCCAGGCCTTTGGAAAACTTCACTGAATTAGACCAGGGTTGGGCAAACTTTTTCTGTAAAGAGCCGATAGGAAATATTTTAGGCTTTGAAGGCTATGGTCTTCAGTAACTATTCAACCCATAGTAGCAAGGAAGCAGCCATAGAAAATGTGTGAATGAATGGTCACAGGACTGTTCCAATAAAACTTTATTTACAAAAACAGGTAGCAGGCCAGATACGGCCTGGAGGCCATAGTTTGCTGACCTTGGGGTGGACCAATCACCCATTCATACAGTCAGGGCCTATGGATCTTCTCCTCTGCTCTGTGACCCTGAGAAACTCCTTTAAAACAACTATGGGACATTTACACAATGTAATACTACTAGGCCACGAATAAGAAGAAAAGTTTACCCTTTGTGACAGCATGGATGGACATGGAGAACATCATGCTAAGTGAAATAAGCCAGTCGGAGAAAGACAAACACCATATGATTTCACTCCTATGTGGAATCTAATGAACAAACTGAACTAAAGCAAAATTGAGACAAACTCATAGGTAGAGAGCAGGGTGACAGCTCTGGGGGGTGTGGAAGGTAGGGGGCAGAGGGATTGAGCAGAAAAAGAAAAAGGGCTCATGGACACGGACAACAGTGCAGTGGTCATGGAGGGGAGGGAGGTATAAGGGGGCGAAAAGTAATGGAAAAAATAAAAATGAATAAAAATAAAAACATTGTCAATGGAGAAAAAGTAAAGGGGAATCTTTTTATCGTGCCTGCAGAGTCTATGTATAGAGAGAGTCTCTCTCTATATACACACACACACTTAATTATAGGCATATGGTTTTTATTTTATATAGCTATATTACATGTAAATGTAAATGATTATGCATTAATCATTTTAGTTGTGTTCTTATAAAAATCAAAAATAGCAAAAAATAAAAAGAAGAGGAGGCCTCTTTCCTGCCCTGAAGCTCAGGGTCCTCATTCCTATTGAGGAGATTGGGACAGATCATTTTTAAGAGGCATTCTTTCTCTAAAATGCAGTAATTCTATGTGAGACATCAGGCAAAGTCTGTTCCTTTCTGAATCAATCTCCTCCTCTGAAAAATCAAGGGGATGTATCAAATACTGAACCTCGACCACATGCCCAGTGGGAGCCTTTGGGCTGAGGAGGCCCTGAGATTGCTGTAGAGTGAGTGACAGGACCTCAAGCGTCCCAGCCACCCCCAGATGCTGCTCTTCCCCACCTCACTGCCGTCCTTCCCACTGCCTGGGACCCCTGCCGTCTGTCACTGTGGGCTGGGCCCATGTTCTACCACACACTGCGATGCAGCCAGGCTGCTCTTGCTCAAATGGCTTGCCTGGAAATCAGTCCTCAGCCAGACTGCCACAATTCACGGTTATTACACCAAGCACCAAGGGACAACTCCTCTGCAGAGTGCAAGGTGGCAGGGCAAGCTGGATGCAGCGTCACCGTGGTCTGGATCGGACTGCTGCCTGCCTCAGGGGCCAGCAGGAATGCTGAACTCCCCGCTCCACAAGGCCAGCCTTAGAGCCTCACTGTGGCTGGCAGCCTTAACCTGCCCTTCAGAGGTGCGCCTGCCCTCCTGGCATGGTTAATAAGCACTCACACACAGCCCCATGATCACAGGGTGCTCTTGTAGCCTCTTCAGCCTTTAGAAATGTCTTAAAGATCTGAGGAGAGTCAAGAAGCTCTCCAGACCCAACAAAATGCTGCTTTTATCCCCATAAAAAAAGAAGGCCAGCTGCTGAGGCCTGACTCACAACCAGGCAGGCCTTAGAAGACCAATCAAGTCACTGGTGGGAAACCGCAGCATTCTTGTGGCCTGACCACTAAGGGACAGGACTGGGACAGCCTCGGTTCCCTGGGAGCTGAGGTGCTGATGACAACGGCACCACCATCAGCCTGGGCAATTCTACCTGGCAGATGCCCCCACCCCACAGAGTGGGTGACATCCACATCTTTCCTGGGGTACGGGGATAACAAGGACTGTGTCCTAGCCCTATTGTACAGCTGGGAAGCCCGGAAACCCAGCTACAGGAAACTGGTTGCTATGGTTCCCTTGAGCGTAATGCTATAGAAATTGCTTTCTAAAAAAAAACCTTTTTTAAAAACTTCTGGTTTTTTTTTTAAAGAAAGGTAAGGAAGGAAACATTTATTTCAATATTTGCTATAAGCCAGGTATTGATCTAGGTTCTAAATTCTCATAGCAAACCACTGCTTGGTATTATTATCTCCATTTTGCAAATGAAAACAGGGAAGCACAGAGAGGCTCAGACACCTGCTCACAGGCACACAGGTGGAAGGTGGCAGAGCCAGTTTCAAACCCAACATTGTCACACTCCAGTGACCGCTGTCTTTCAAATACATACGCTGGGATTCAGGAGATCCAGCAACCCAGATTATTCTTAGCATAAGGCCAGGCCCTAGAGCAGGGGGTAAGACAGGGCAATGAGCAGAGAGGGAAGGAGCTAAATCAGAAATTGGATAACTGAGGAGTGAGGACCCAGGTAGCTTCTGATGCACTAGCACCAGGCTCTCAGGCTGGATGGAAGTGTCACAGGACTTGGCATCAAAGGGCCTGGGGACAAGGTCCACTTTCCCCACTCTGAACCTCAGGTCCCACATCTCTAAAATGGGTGTGGCAATTGCATCTGCCTCACAGGGTTGGTCTGAGAATTAAGTGAAACAAGAGGGAATGCCAAAGACATGGCACAGAGTGAGTGCTCAGGAAATGTTAGCATTCTGACTACTGTTACCATCTTAATTACACTAGTTGTGAAAATACACATGTAAATTATGAATTGCTGTGCAAACATCAATTAGTTTAAGAGGCACTTGGGCAACTCTGGGGCTAAGTCAGCGGAGGGACCCTGGGAATGGCCACGGAGGTGGCACATTCCATAGACAGCACGACCGCACCCTGTAGCCCAGGTTTATTGGGGATAAAAGAAAACGTCCCACCATATGCCCCCAGTGAGAACAGCAGGCAGGCTAACGCCCCGCACGTATTTACCGAACAACTGGTATGTGCCTTGTCCTGTGCCGAGAGGAATACGGGAACACAGTGTGGCCCCTGCCCTCCGGGAGCTTGCAGACTGAGGGAGACAGGAAAGGACACACTGACGGTTCACTTTCCAGGGGATCCTGATAGAGGGGTGCGTGCCTGTGGGTATAAGGTGGGCAGGGGAGGCTCCTCCAAGAAGGGGACATTTAAATTTGACTTTCAGAGATGAGTAGGAGTTTATCAAGTGACATGTGGGGGAGGGCAGGCTAAGAGGAAGGAACGATCCCTACAGGATATCGCGGCATTTTGGGAACATGGGATCAGAGGTTCCAGGGTTACGCACGGTGGGGAGTTGGGGGAGTCTAGGGGTGTGAGCAGCACGAGAGATGAAATGAAAAAGAGGGCTGGGACCAAGTTGTGCAGGGCCTTGGATCCCACGCTAAGGATTTCCACTGGCAAGACAAGAGAAGGAAGATGCTGTGTGCGTGAAGGAGTGAGCAGGTCCATGGAGGCCCTTCAGGGGAAGGGGCAGGAGCTGAGGCTGGGGGAAGAGCTGCCCTTTATCTCAGGCTCTTCCCTGTAGGCAGATACCCTGCCAAGCTCTTTGCATGGATTTCCTCCTTTAAGCCTGCTCCAGACTCCACAAGGTGGCCCAACCATTCCTCCCGTTTTACAGATGAGGAAACTGAGACCCAGCAAGGTTCTACATCAGATTCGAACCTGGCACACTGGCTCTTCCCCTCACAGGGGCTGCTCCATCTTCCCGTGGACAGGGAGCACATTTTGGAGAGGCCAGGAGAGAAGGTGTGATGTCTGAAGGAGGGTGTGGGCCTGCGAGGCCAAGGGTAGAGGCTGAGGGTGGAGAGCCTGATGTCTCGGGCAGGGAAGTGAGGAAATACCTGGTGAGGCTGAGGCTCCGGAAAACCTGCTTTCTGGGTGACCTCACTGACAGAAGCTTCCAACTGTCACCGTGTGTCCACTGAGATTCCTTTCTGGGCCGCCCCCCACTTTTTCCTTGGAGAAGGAAAGCCTTGCCAGAGCTAGCACCCCTGAGAACAAACTTCCCACTCCAAAGCTGGGAGAAAGGTGCAGGGGAGTTCACTCTCTTCCTTGGGGAACTCAGCCTTCAGGGTCGATTGCTTATAACTTTCCATTGAGAAAAAAATTGCTGGTTGGGAGCTGCAGCCATTCCTTCCTGTCAAGAGGGGCCCCAGGCCCCAAGGACTGGCAGCCAGAGGGGCTGTCTCCCAGGAAGGAAGGAAGATACATGCATATGCTTCTTCTGAGAGCTCGTCCTCATGCCCCTCTTGTGCAAAAACCGCCCCAGAGTGGAAATAGAAATAGTGTCTGGGACATGCTGATCCTCGGGCCACGGTCGGAAGGTTCCTAGTTAGCTCAGGGAAGAAGTGGCTTCGAGGGTTCCGGATCAGAGGGAGCAGAGAAGGTGAGTCGGATCAGGACAAAGGGCCAAGGATGAGCCTGATGCTCAGCCAAGAGCTCCTTCCACATCCCGGGCCGGAGGCACTTGGCTGTGAGGCCCAGGCCTGACGATGGCCAGAGCCGCTCTCCAAGTGCCCCTGAGTTGCTGTTACTTAATTAGCTCCATGGCCATAAAAGGCTGGCTCAGCACGCAGGAGACGCAGGAGACGCCTAGTCCCAAAAAGCAGCAAACTGAAGCGTCATAAAAACACAGCCCCAAGAAGGGGCAAGGGAAGGGCAAGGTGGTAAATTCAAATAATCCTGGATATGTGGTTTCTAGTGATGCTGGGACTCGGCCCCTGAGCCTGGCGTGCCCAGGCTTAGCCGGTCATGGAGAGAAGGTTACACCTCCCAGGAGGAGAAAGAGTAAGCCATGGGCTTTGGTCCATGTGTTATTTAATCAAAGCCAAAAGACAAGGCACGAAACCTTTCAACCCCCACCCCATCCTGTTTCTGGAGTTCCTGTAAAACTGACTTTGGTGCCATCCCACGTCCTTCTCCCCCGCCACCCCCCGCCCTGCCAGCTAAGGCTCTATGTGAGAGATTTGTTACAGAATTGAATGCCAAGGAATCTGTTGTCTGAGAAGTTGGGTTATCAGGGTGGTGAAAAAAGAGGTCTCGAATCAAACTCCTTGAGTTAAAGGTTGCCCTGGGCACTTATTAGCTGTGAGGCTTTGAGGAAATCACCTCTCTGATCTTTGCTGTTAAACGACAATAATAAGATCTGAGAATTGTTAGAAGATTAAGATTCTGTGTGCAAGGCATCCAGCAGAGTGCCTGCCACATAGTAGATACTCAATAAACACAGGCGTATTGAACGTATTAATAGAACACAGTGTCGCCTCTCTAGCTGGCCCCGTAAATGGAGATACTATTTATCATCATAAGGTTGCCGTGCGGAAATGACGCTCAGTGTTAGTCCCTTTCTCTTTCTCTCCCTGGCCTCTGCTTACACTTACTTAGACTGCTCGGAGGTTCAGACTTTGAGGTTGAGCCAAGTTCAATGTTTAATCCAGCTTTTGGCTGCAGCTGTTTCTGACTTCTCCCTTTCCATCAGCTATCTTGAACACATATAGTTCGTTACAACCTGTCTCATATTCGTTTTGAAGAAAGGCCAGGAGCAAATAAACAAACACAAACACAATCACAAATCTATATTCTGTGCCACAGAAGCCCTTTTCTGATCCTCGGTCTGCTTTTCTCAACTCTAAATCCTCTTGTTTGGAAGGTCGCCTGGACCCTGACCCTCACTGACTCTGAGACAGAGGGCACTTGGCCTGCCCCAAAGCCTAAAATATTTACTGTCTGGCCCTTTACAGAAAAAGTTTGCCGAGCCCTGGTCTAACCTGTTGAAGCAAAGTCTTGTTGAAGCAAAGGTGGGGCAGTGGAACTACTGGGATGTGTGGAGTTCAGTTTGACCCCAAGGAACTTACGTGGCTGCAGGAGAAGACAGGGGCCACCAGGAACAGTAGAGAAGGTAAATAATGCCACAGGCAGTGGGACCAGAGGATGTTAGAGAGAGGAGATTTCATGGAGGGAGCTGAGTTCACAGGGTGAGTAGGATTTCCAAAGTCTCGATAAACAAGAGGTAGTCCCAAATGAAGGAGAGGACGCAAAATGAAATAAGAGGCCCCATATAAAGAAGACGGTCCTCAAGACATCATACCATCAATCACCACCCTCTTTTATGGTAGACTCAGATAGAGCTTCAAAACGTCTCTCAACCCAAGCTCCAGCCCCTCTGCCCATTAGGAGCTAAGCAAAATACATAACTTATTTGCCATCTTTAAACTAGATGGAATCACAGGCTCTTGGGCTTGGAGGAGAGGGGCCTACAGGGATGGCTGAGCCAAGGGGCTCTGCCGGGGTCAGGGAAGGGACTGGAAAATGCATGGGGCCCTCCATTAGCTTCCATTAACTTCCCTGGCAGTCTAAGGGGGGGCGATGAACAGACTGTGGCTGGGAAGTGCTTAGGCCAGGCAGTCAGGGAAGACAGGGTGTCATTATTTATCCACACAGAGTGCTTGGCGGCTGTTATTTCTTTATTAATAATTTCCTGTGAGCTCAGAGGTGCCCACAGTCACGGCATCACCTCACTGGTGGCCCTGTGGCCCAGCTGCAGCTTCAAAGGCTGGGCCTTCCTCTGGGTGTGGAAGGACCAGGCAATTAGCCCCCGCCTCCTCCCTCCTCTGCCCAGTGAGTCAGAGAGATGCTTGGTCAGCAGCCCTCTCTGCTGGCTGGGCCCCTGAGGACTGCAGACTCCCTCAGTACAGGGCTGCTGGCGCCTGGGTGAGGAGTCGTGGAGTGGCTGCCTCCTTCTCCTTGGAGTGCGACAGAAGAGAGTACACTGTCCCCTTTCCACAGAGCCCCCTGTGCACTGCCAAGGCAGGTGCCTTATTCCAGGGGCACTTCTGTGCCTTCCTGCTAGGGCCTTCATGGAGTCCAGCAAGGCCAAGGCTGCCCTGTGAGCTCAGAGTTACGTGAGGAGGTGAGGGACTGGGACCTGCTGGGGGAGCTGAGGCCTAAGCAGAGATATAATGGCTCAAGGGGAGTTACTGAAGGTGAGAATGGAGGTGAGGGTGGAGAACATTCCAGGCAGGTTGGACAGGTGTGCTAGCAGAGGCCAGAGAGAGTGTGCATGCACATCCAAGAAACCGAGGTTCAGCAAGCCTGGGTCATAGAGTACAAGGTGGGTGTGGTGAGGAGGGACTGGAGTCCCTGATCCATGCAGGCAGGAGCCAGATCACAGGGGACTTTGTGGCAGCTGAACATTCAGACTTCCTCCTGAGTTCATCAGTGGTCGTATGCAACGAGTGGTACAATTAAATTAGGATTTTGGAGAAACTTGAAATCTGGAGGCCAGGTGGTCTACCAGGTCTGACCCATTGGGCATCACCCAGAACAAGAAAAGAAGGAGTCCCACTCTCTGTGAGCCATCACGGGCAAGCTGGGTCCCCAGTGGGCACTGGCATTAAAGGGTATTGACAGACCTGGAATCTCCTAAGAGAAAAGGGAGCAGGAGTAGTTAGAACCCTTTGACCAAACACAAACTACTCAGCCAGGTACCTCTGGCTCCAAGCCCCTGCCCACAAGTACAGAGCTTCATCACAGGGAGAGCGGCCCCAGCAGAGGGAGAGGAGGAAGGCTGTGAGTGGCATGGCCCCCATGGCCTGGCACTTAGTAGGTGATCTACATAGTTAGCACTTATATAGAGCATTCTGTGCACAAGGCACTGCACTTCATGTATACGTACTCCATTCTAGCATCCCCAGACTCCATGAGAGAGGTGCTATTGTTATCCACATTTCACAGAAATCAACTTTGAGACTCAGAGAGGGAAAGTAACTTGCCCGAGGCTCTATAGCTAGTAAGTGGTAGAGCTGTTGTAAGGGAATGAGCGAAGGAAGAAAGGAAGAGAATGGTCACCCGAGGCTTAGGAATAGGAAAGTGAGATGAAACGGAGCTGAGGATACCAAGAGGGTGGCGGTGCACGCTGGGCTCTGAGGTGTCTGGAGCCTGTAGGGGCTGGGCAGTGGAGCTCACTCTGTGCAATTAAATGACTTTCTATACAGAAAGGCCCAGGACAGCTTCTGACACCAACGAATAGCTCAATGAATCTTAGCTGTCAGCTGTACCCTCTTTTTGTAGCTGGTGCACCTTCTTGAGTTCCCTGCCTTTCTAATTGCTGTGTGTGGTAGTCATTTGTCCATCTATCCATCTGCTCATTCTACATTTTATTGGTACCTCAAGAGGATGGACAAATGGATAGATAAATTCCCAAGGCCTGCAGTGTCCCATGGGCCTGCAGTATAGAGGAAAATACCTTGTTTAGAACGAAGCGAGACATTCTTCTCAGTCACACCAGTTCTTCCTCGGAAGAAGCCTACTTAATAGCCTGGGGAGAGAGGCTCAGAGAGCCAGCAGTCTCCCCTCTCATTTTCCAAGCAGATGAACTGATGGCAAAGAGCCCAAATTCTGGGCAGCCGGAATGGACACCAGGGTAAGATGGCTCAATGTCCCCTCCTTAAGCCAACTTTGAAACAGAGGTGAGTCGGGGGTCTGAATAAGGAGGGACAGAAAGACAGTGATCCTACCCTAGACTGTCATGATTTGAGATCACCACGGAGCTGCAAACACACTTCAAATCACCACTGCAGAACCCAAAGTTACGCTTTAAGGCAATTGATGGAAATAGCATTTCACATGGGAGGTGCAGATCTTATTTATATGTGATAAAAAAGGTTCTCTTTGATACATTCCAGAAGGTTTCCCTTCCTGTTCTGCCTGCTCAGATTCCCTCCTTCCTCTGTCCTCTCCCTTCCCCAGAGGTGATCCTCGGTGGACAGGGAGAAGAGACGTTTGGTGACGTTCAGTAGGCTCTGGGCCCGGGGCTGGGGAGCTGGGGCGGCTCTGGCGGAAACGAGCTCCAAAGGAACTAAGAGGTGTAAGGACAGTGGATGGGAGTGTTAGAAAAAACAAGCAAACAAACACCCTGAGACGCGTGACTGGGTTTGAGTCCCTTTCGTAGTATTTGAGAAATACGAATAAAGGACTCGAGTCATGTTGAACTTCCTTTCGGCTTCTGATCTGTGTTCTTTTAACTGTGACACCCGATCTGGCCCGGGTCACCACTTTACAAACTGTACTTTCAGCTAATCTCCTGGCCAAAAAACAAATCTATAAGAGACACATTGATACATGTCCAATGTGTACATGGAGACTAGGCATCAACTTGCCTCATTCAATCATTTATTCATCGACACTCATCAAGTTCCTAACAAGCACCGAGCACGTTCTAGGACTGGTCCTGGTCATAGGGGATCCGGGATGATTCCTCCCCCAACCACCCATGCCCCGTCCTGGGCCCTACAACCCAGCAACTGAGCTGCTTCCTTATCTTCACTCTCTTTCCCTGGCTCGGGTGCCCCCAAAGCACAACCATGGGTACTGGCTGTCCCCACAGGTGTAGTCCAGCCTGAAGAAGTTGACAAACTTCCACCCGTGCCCCTAGTTAGACACCACATTACAATTATTTTTTTCATGAATTTGACTTCCATGCCTGACAATGACAAAGTCAAGGGCATGTCTTACTGATCTTTAAGCCCCAGATCTCAGTTCAGGGTCTGGCACAGAGCAGACATGAGTAAATAACCATGGAATTTCAGAATATCTGTTTGGTCCCATTCCATCAGCCAGCAAATTAGAACAGGCTTATCCTATGTGGAAGGCACTGGTTCTGAGACCAGCCAGTGACCTTTGTGGGCATGATCACTGTGCCCAAGAGCCAGCAGCACTTTAGGGGATGGACAATGGGAATAGGGAAAAGAGGGGATGAGTCTAGTGTGAGGGAGCTGGGATGTTGTGGGAAGTAGGCTAGGGAAGGACTTCTGGAGGGAGTGACATCAAGTAGGAACTAGCTAGAATCAAGTGGGAACTAGCTGGAATCAGCAGTTTTCAACACAGGCTGCATGTAAAAATAACCTGGAGAATGATACCAAAATACTTCTGACAGGGCCTCACCCCCAGACGCTCTTATTCAGTGAGTCTGGGGTGAGTTTGAACATCTTTCCTCCCTCCCTCCCTCCTTTCCTTCCTTCCTTCTTTCTCTTTCCTTCCTTCCTTCTTTTTCTTTCCTTCCTTTCTTCCTCCCTCCCTCTCTTTCTTTCTTTCTCTCTCTCTTTCTTTCTTCTCTCTCCTTCCTTCCTTCCTTCCTTCCTTCCTTCCTTCCTTCCTTCCTTCCTTCCTTTTTTTGAACCTCATCAAATGAGTCTAATGTAAGAGGCCAGAGTGGAGTCTCATTACACTGGGTGGAGGTGGAGGAAGAGGGTGCAGCGAGCATGTGTGTGGGTCCTGAGCTGGGAAAGAGCATGGCAGAGTCTTAGGAACTACAAATATAGGAACATGGAGGTGAAGATGGGGAGAGATGGCATCTGAGACCTCACCATCGGTGCCAGCAAATTCACAGCAAGATGCCACAGCTCTACAAGCTGCCTGGGAATCTACTTGGCTGTCTGGGGGAAAGGAAATATTCAGGGTTCAGGCCACCTGTGTGCAAGGCCATCACCCCAAATCTCCCTTGACACTAGTGATACTTGAGTGGTGGTTACTCCCCACTGCATCCAAGCTGCTGGAGGGGGCACAGTGAGGAACACCTAGCCAGGTAGGGACTGTGATGGCACCAGGAATGACAGTTATTTTCTGCAAAGGCTGACTGTGGCCTTGCTGCCCCATCCCAGACAATGATGGAAGAAAATCAGAATCTCTGCAGGTGCAGCCAGTGAAAAAGTCATGTGTCATATTAGAATTTGGCAGATGGAACAGAAAGAACGTGTTACTTTAAAACCAGAGAGAACCAGGTTCAAATTCTGACTCTGAAATACTGCCATTTGAACTCATAGTCATTCGACCCTCTTGCAAGCTCCATCTTAATTTATTTGCAAGGGGAATTTATAATGTCTCCTTGTAAGCTTGTAAGGATTTGACATTAGCAATGGGAAAGGTCCAGTTGCCTGAGACGGAAGGTTGTCACGCTGATGATGGGGTGAGAATGGTGGTATTTAATTCTTTGAAATGATGTTGTGATTTCATAACCTTAGGATGATCTAACTTTCCATTATGATTGTCATTGATCATAAATATCATATTCATATTTAATACCTAGGTTGATTTTAAAAGTTCTTTATAAGAAGACTGATAAAAAAATGCTTTGCCAATGTTTCATTATTAAATTGATTCTGTCATGCTTTGCTGCTCTTCCAAGAGACTATGATAAAGATTTTTATGGTGAGAAGTGTGAGATATATTTGTTCTCAACACTACATCTTATGAATCAGAAATCAAGGGATATTAATAGTAATGATGACTGAGTGTCTATGTCTCTTAGAGCTTCTACATAGATTGATTTTAATATGAGCAACAACCCTTCCAGGTAAATATTAATATCTCCATTTTACATAAGAGCCAGTTCCTTAGAAAGAACAAGCCACAAGGATCTTCCTGGGTTGGGCTTCCCAAATGGAGCTGTTGAGGGGAGAAGGGGAGGCCATCACCCCCTCAACCATGCCCCATTTGCATCTCAGCCTCAGAGACAGCATCTGCTCTGGAGGACCGAAGGAAGTGCTGGGTATTGGTGAGTTAGAGAGGACCCCAGCTGGTTGTCTGCAGCCCAGATGGTCCAGCTGCCACATAGCAGGAGCTGCTGCCCCTGGAGTGGGTGCAAGCATGTTTCTTGCCTTCTCGGGTCTATTAGCAGGTCATTTTTGTTGTATTAATTTGGTGCCAGTCTCTGCAATGTGTTTCTCTCTGTTTAGCCCATTAGCTCAAGCCTCTCAGGACTCAGATTACTTTTTCCTCATTACCTGCCCCCCACCACCCTGCAAAAATATTGTACAGGTGATATGCTCCTTGGCTTTCAAGTTTTACAACACTTGGGTCTGAACTCCAGTTCTGCTACTCACTAGCTCTGTGACTTCAGCAAGTTACTTAATTTCTCGGAGTCCTGGATTTCTTGTCTGTGAGGTGAAGATAATATATCCCTCATGTAACTGCTGTGAGGCTGAACATGAGTCTGTATATAAATATGTCTTACACATTGCAAGCACACAGGGGGCAGTCAACGCGTGTTTACCCATTCCCTCTCTTTCCTTGGGCAAGTGGGGCTTGGCGTTTTCCTCCATGGCTCATGTTTCCTGGCATCTGGCTATTGGTTCAAACTGAAGCAGGCTGAGGCTCCAGATTTGAATGAACCAGCTCTCAGTTTCCACTGAGATTCGGAGTTCTGTGACCTACCCCTTTACAAAGCTTCCCAGAAGCTCTACAGATGGCAGACTCATTTCTCATGTCTGGGAAGGAGACTCGTTTCTCCGGTCAACCTTGTATCCATCAGACTGGCTTGGGGGAGGAGGTACTTCTCTAAATGGCTCTGAATTAAGCTTGGACTCATGACTTCTCCA
Source organism: Glossophaga mutica (assembly GCA_039655065.1). Taxonomy (NCBI): domain Eukaryota; kingdom Metazoa; phylum Chordata; class Mammalia; order Chiroptera; family Phyllostomidae; genus Glossophaga; species Glossophaga mutica. The sequence goes on from CM077308.1 coordinate 32,857,764, forward strand.
TTAATATCCTGCAGATCAGTCATACCTGGGCTGGGACATGCAGCGTGACTACTAAAGGCTCCAGGTCAGCGACAGGGAAACACAGGCAATGCCAAGAAACTGGCAAATCTGGTTTGACTTCAGTGTGGAGTCCCCAATAGCTACCTCCATGTCCAGCTGTGGAACTTGTATCCATGTGACAAAGCCTCAACTTTCTCCTCTCACTCAAAAGAGCTTCCAGCCGAAGAGTCTAGGCTAAAAGAGCGAGGCCAGAGAAGGAACTGGGCCTTTTGGAGGCTCACCGTCCACCTCCAGTGATTGAGACTGGGGTTCACCTGCCCCTTGGAGGGTGGTCTGGTCCTAATCCTGTACGGTCATAGCCTTACCCTGGGAGGAAAGGAAGAGGGTTTCATTTCATGCAACAGAGCAGGTCAGTTGGCAATGACTTTCTGGAGCTCTGCACCATGGAAATGAAGCCACACCTGGCTCCACAGGAAGGAGCGCTATCACTAATGAGCATGTCTGCTACGGGTATGGCAGTGAGGAGTGGCAGCTGCATCGCACACACTTGTCACCCCTGCCCTATGGTAGAAAACATGGTATTCCAAGCCGAGTCCATACGCCCAACATCAAAGGTGTGTGGATGTTATTATATGCGAGGCCTTTTGCTCTGCTGAGAACTTTGATGGGATCTGAGATATGAGAGGAGGTAGGGAGCTCAGGGTTGGGGACACTTGAATTATCCTGAATAATAGAGGGAGAAAATACTGGATTTTCCGTGCTCATCTGGAAGGAAGGAGACGAGGGTAAGAAATGAGAGTGAGAAGAAAAGAATATGCTACCAGGATGGTATGGGGCTGGGATGCTATTTGGTGAGGCAGAGAATCAAAAGTTGAAGCCAGTCAGGAGTGGGAGACAAGGGACCACAGGAACAGTTTGGACGGCAAGGTCTGGAGTCCGACCGCCTGAGTTCAGCTCCCTAGCTGTGCTACCTCCCAGCTGTGCAGACTTGAACATGTTCCCTGCCCTCTCTAAGACTTGGTTTTATTGGTAAATTGGACACATCGACAGTGTCTAACTCAGGGTGGTGGGGACAATAAAATCAAATAATACTGTATATATAAAATGCTTAATGCATTGCCTCCCACATAATAAGTGCCCTGTAAACATCAGCTTTTGTTATTTTTATTTATCACACACAGAATCTAATATCCAACATGAAAATACATGCATTTCTGAAGTACATGTCCCCTCTTTGTCTCACCAGCAAATATTTAGTATACTCTACCCATAGGTGCACCGTCTCATGTGAAAGAGATTGGGTTTCTGTGGCAGAAAATGTGGTGCGGCATCAACGTGGGCAGGGTGGAGAGTGAATAAAACATGATTTGTGCCCTGATACCCCCACACCTGAAAGCCAGGAGACCTGGGTTCCAATTTTACCTCTGCCATTAATTCAGTGAGAGCCTTAACCCCCTCTCCATTGTATGAAACAAGGGTCAAGTTTCCTACTTAACCACAGATTCTCACTTGAATAGAGTGGATATGATAAAGTAACAAAATTAACAATGAAATCCATTGAGTACTAAGTGTCAGATTCTGCTCAACATTTTCACATTTGTTCTCTTATTTAATATCATAATAAGTGTCCACACTGGGCATAATGTCCTCACTTCTCACACGAGGACACTGAGACACAGTACCTTTAAGGAACTTGCCCCAAATCATGCAACTAGTGATGGGGAAAAGCCAGGATTACAATACAGGCCTGTCTGACCTTCAAACTACCATTCATGTTCATGCCTTAGTCTCAAAAGCCCCCTGACAAGTCAAAAATACCATACAAACAGAAGGTATCCATGCCTCTTATTATCGTGCTCTTTTGGCCTTTGAATCATTTCATCAAAGCTAGCATCCATAGTGACACAGCAGCAATACGCAAAAAGTGGAAGCCACCCAAGTGTTCATAAAGAGATGACTGGATAAACAAAATGTGCTATATCCATGAAATGGGACACTATTATGCCTTTAAAAAGGACTGAAATGCTGACACATGCGACAACATGGATGAACCGCAAAGACCTGAGCCAAATAAGCAAGACACAGAAGGACAAACGGCAGGTGATCGCACTTGTAGGAAGTATCTAGTGCAGCTGAGCTAACAGAGGCAGAAAGCAGAGTGGAGGTTGCCAGGGGCTGGGCTGGGGGTAGAACGTCCATGTTTAATGGATACAGAGTGTCCGTCTGGGAAGATAAAGCTCTGGAGATGGGCGGCGCTGGTGGTCACACACTGTGAGGGTGCTTAATGCCACTGAAGTGCACGCTCGAGAAATGGTTTAAACGGTTCATTTCCTGTTAGGTATATTTTACCACAGTTTTAAAAAAAGAGGGTGACAAAGCATAAAAGTTCCACTTCCCCTCAATTGTTCGAATGTTTACACAGAAATAGCCGTTCGTATTAGCACTACTACAATTAGAAGGGCAATTTTCCCTTCTGTGCTGGGGCCACATCACCGTGACACTCATATCAGAATCCTAAGAGTGGCAGACATACGTGGTTTAGAAATTATGTTCAATATTATAGTTTGACAGTTAGAAATGAAAGAATCACCTATTACTTTTATAATACACCTCGTCTAAATCCCGCATGCTGGTGGCACTTGGGGTCAGGAGGGCAGAAACGCTCTGAGTCGAGGCGTCTGAAATCGGAGGCAGCGGGGTAATCTCCAGCTTCTGTCAGGATCTGCTACCCGCTCCCCATGCGCTTGCCTTCCCCAGAACCCTGCACACCTACGAGTACTCTGGACATCGCTCATATTACTGTCTCCCACTGCCCACCTGCCTTCTTCCGTACCCCGCTTCTTGTTGCCGCCTGGATGTCAAGTTCATGAGCCTGTGAATCATAATGTCCAGGCCAGGAAGTGGTGAGTGATAGTGGTGACTCATCCTGAGCCACACCAGAAAAGGAACCAGACAGTACAGGTGATGAGCTCCCCGATGCAGTCCCCACCCGCCGGGGAGGTCCGGCCCTGCTCTGGCAGCCCCTGGGAGGCAGTGGCCAGGTGAGGTCAGCAGAAAGTAAGCCTGTTTCCTTCTGTCCAGCAGTGGTGTTTGTCTGGCCTTTGCTGTGCCGCCTGACCTCGTGTTTTATGGGGCACTGAACCTATGTTTACTTTGAACAGCCTCGCTTGCCAAGCTCATGCTGGGGAAGGGAACACAAACAGAGAAAGCGACGCCTACGGTGCTCCTCTCTGGAACATTTTCTCTCCAAACACAAGTTGTTTGCCTTGAAAGGCTCGATTTCTACTGGCAGGCAGAGAAATAATCAATAGACTACTAGTAACAATGATAGTCTTTTTCGTGTAGTGCTCAGTATACTAAGGTATTATACTAAGTACTTTATACCAAATAACTCTCTGAAACTTCATAAGAACCCTGCGGAGTAAGAACTCCATTTTAGTGATGGGAAAACTGAGGCCCCTAGGTATTGAGTCACTTGCTCGGGGCTACACTGCTAGTAAGGGGTAAGGTCACAATTTGAACTCAGGAAGTCTGGCCTGGGCATCTTGTCTTCAATGTCTCAGAAAAACTGAGCTCCAGACTAGAGAGCCATCCCTGATTCCCCAAGTCCCCACCCGTGCCCCAGATCTAACACTGCATCTGCCACCCTGCGCCTGGGACCCTGATCCGATATGTCTCTTGCCGTGCAGCTCACGTCAATCCATGAGCTTTGTCTTGTTGATTCTACCTCCTAAATAGATCTCAAAGGTGTCTCCATGGAGTCTAGATCACCGTCATCTCTTGCTTGAATTCCTGCAATTTCCCATTAAGAGATCTCCCTGCTTCTGTTCTGACAAGCCTCCTCCCTGTGCACTTCCTATACATGAGCCAAAGTCACCTTTCATCATCACAAACTGGAGCAGGTCACCTCCCCTCTGCCAGGTCCTATTTAAAACCCTTCTCCAATAGCTTCCCATTGTACCAACCCGCTTCCCAGAGCCTACAAGGCCTGACACTCACTGGCCATGTCTTAATAACGCTCCTTCCTCCCTCACCCATCACTGACTGCACCTGAACTGGCCTCCAGCATTTGCCAAGCTCCTCCCAGCACTTGGCCCTCACACACATTCTTTCGTCCACCTGGGTCTCGCAGGCTCCCGTTCATCCCAGAGGTCTCTGGTTTAAATGTCAGCTCTTTGCAGTCACCTGCCTTGACTCTTGTTACTGCTAGATTCTCCCGTGACCGTCATAATATCACAACCTGAAATCATGCACTTACATTTCTTTATTTTTCTTTTTGTTCACCATCTTCCCCCAACAGATTATAAGCTTCACAAGATCGGGGACATGTCTATTGATGTCACCAATGTATGTCCAGGGCCTAATGTTATGGCAACAGAACATACTTGAGCTGCTAAGCAGGCATTTGCGGAATCTTTTTGCTGATTTCCAACCCCACCCTCAGGACTAGGGCAGGAATAAATGTGCCAGGTTTCCTGGCTCCACAACCTGCCTCTGGCCCCAGTGAAGCACGCCTGATTTTAGACGTCAGCTCAGGTCTAACCAGTGGAGTATCAGCACAGAAGCTCTCTGGGGGAAAAGAAACCCTGATTTGCAGCACTTGCTGATTTCCGTGGTGTGAACATTCCCACTAGAGCTGATTTCAAGCAACCAGTGTGATGTCGGTGAATGCAGAGTTGGGAGGAAATGCATGTAATTAGCTCTTGTCAGCCAGCAAGTCTGCTCCAGTGTACTGCCGGACTCATCCAGGTCTACAGCCCATCTGATCCTCAGTGGGGGTATGCAAGGGGCCTGACTTCCACACTCAACGGGCTCAGCACGAAGCACCCTCCTTGCCAGCTCCATCTTTGACCAGGTGCCATGGATCTGGTGCGATGGCGAGTGGTTCAAAGTTTGGACTTCAGTGTCTGTAATGTAGCTCCCCCTGCCTTCCAGCTATGTGACCTTGAATAAATCAAATAGCCTTCTAAGCCTCACTTTCCTCTTCTGTAAAGTAGAGATAATAATGGAGATGATGTGGTTCTTAAGATGATTAAATGAGTTTCTACGTGTAGAGTGCTCACTGTAGAGCAATAGTTAAAAGCCTAAATAAACTCTGGAGGCTGGGTTCAAATACTGGTTCTGCCAATAATTAGCTTTGTGACCGTAGGCAAGTTACTTAACCTCTCTGTGCTTCAGTCTCTAAATTGTAAAACGAAATAATAATAGTACCCACCTCATAGAATTGTAAAAATTAAGTGACTTCATAAATGCGGAGAGACATCAGCTATTTCTACAGAAAAAAATGCTACTATGGTTTGGGATTAAATGTTAGTAGTACATATAAAAGTCCTTAATGTAGTGTCTGTTTCACAAAAAGTGCTTGATAAACAGTCCTTTACATTATGAATAATACTTGATCTTGCACTGTGGCCCCAGCTCAAGTCCCCACCTATGCCCCAGATCTAATACTGCATCTCTATCACCTTGTGCCCCCATCCCTGATCTGATATGTCTCGAAACCTGCTCGCCTCTGTCACCCCAGACTGGTGTGGTCTTGCTACTTGAACCTATTGCTTGTCTCATTCTCTGGGTGAAGAAGGACACCCAGCTTTTCTTCAAGCACCCCTGACCCACTTACCACCTGCATGAAGCTCTGGACCCCCAAGGGCATCAGATGAGCCTTGCTTGGTGGGTGATGGACACCCACTATTAGCATAGTCTTTCACTCAAGTCGCTCCCCATCTGGTCTACCCTCCCTGCTCTCCCTAACCATGTGTTCTGGCCTTCTCAGGATACGGGGCAGAGTGCTTTCCGAGAGCTTAGGAGGTGGGTGAGGTGAGAATGGGGTGATAACTCAGATACATGCACATTTCCCTAACACACAGAACCCACTGGAAGAAGAGCACTAGGATGCGGCATGAGCAGCAGAACACAGGCACTGAAAGTTGTGTTGATTTCGAATCCCCAGCTGTATGCCTGCCCTCTCTGAGCCACAGACTTTTTTTTTTACCTATTAAACGTGCAAAATAAGTTCTACCGGCTCAGTGGAACTGAGAAGTACCAACAACAGAAAATACACGTGTACCAGCCATAAATTAGATGCTCAGAAAGGAGTGGCCATCACAGAAGTCTTTCCAATCTACCCCAGACTCTCCTGCTTTTGCCAATGCTAAATGCTGGAGGGCCAGTTTGAGGCCTCGGCCTTACTTTTCTCTGCTCACACTCTTTAGAAGTTCCCATGGACTTTCTACACTCAGACTCGTATCCCCAGCCCAGACCTCTCCCCTCAGCTCTGAATCTGTAGCGCTAACTCCCCACGCAGCAGCACCAGTTGGACGTGTACAAGGCATCTACCCACCGCCCAGTAGGCTTCCCCTCCACGGCGTTCTCCATCAGAGTGAACGGCATCTCCATTCGCCTGGCCACTCAGGCTGAAAGCCCACGTGGGAGCTGTGGTTCCTCTGCCTCCCACACCCCACGTCCAAACACGGCCAACCCAACCCCCGGGTTACATCCTGAACCTGACCACTTCTCGGCTTCTCCACTGTCACCACCTCAGTCAGTGACCATCGTTGCCACGGATGCAGATTCTGAGTCAGTGGCTGCGCGGTCAGGCCTCAGAGCTTGCGTTTCTAGCATGTTCCAGGTGATGTGGTGTTGTCGAGTCCCTGGACCACACGGAGAAGCCTCTATCAAGTGTCCACACTTGCTTCCTCACTCCTCAGCAGCCAGAGGGATGTAAAATATAAATCAGATCAAATCACTCCCCTACTCAAAACTACTCCCCACCAATGTCTTCCTTTCAAACATGGAGTGAAATCTAAAGTTTTAACGTGACCTGCACCTTCCAGCCTGATCGGGCCCCTCCTCAGCCTCACGGCTGAGTGTCTCTTCCTTGCTCTTGGTACTTCACCCCATGGCCTCCTTCCTGTTCCTCAGACGTGCCATGCTGCCTCCAGGGTTTTGCATGTGCTGGTCCTGGTGCCAGATGAACTCGGGACTGCAGAGTCCAGTGCAGCAGGAAGCTCCATGAAAACAAGTAAGATGGAGACCCTCGTGGGATGGGGACGGGACTTCGTCACTGAGAACCGACCCTGGAGCTCCTCCTACAGCCATTCTCCCCGGAAATGGAGGCCACCAGGCACTGTCAGTCAGCACTGCACATTTTGTCATTTCTGTTTGCCATTTAGAGAGACACTTAGCTTGAAGCTGTGATGTGAGGTAACCACAGCGCAGCAAAAGTCAAATGACACTGCTGAGCCCCTGCTCATGGACAGGTCTTCTCAAGGCGCATGCCCTGCAAACGATGCCCTGCCCCCATCAGAATCCTGACTCCTGGGAAAGTGAGGAAGCAGCTGGACCAACATCCTTCTCCAACCAGGTGCCCGGAGGCGTGCCAGGCGGCTGTTGGGTCCTCGCAGTCAACCGTAATGTTCCATCCTGTCAGGTCATCCAGGCAAGAGGTGGAAAGCGGGGTGGCTCTGCCAAGCAAGGGGCTCTGAGGTCTGCGCTCAGCTTCAAGTCCCAGCTCTGTCAGCTAGGATTGCGCTACCCTAGGCAAGTTCCATAAGCTCTCTGAGCCTTGCGTTCTGTGTCTATAGATTGGGCAGGCAGCGGTTTACTACCTCACAGGATTATAAATATGTTCATATGCATCACGAGCTTAGCATGGCGCCTGGCTCACGGTAAGCAACCAGTAAGCGCTAGCTATTTATTATCGCCATGCCTCATTATCTCTGGTTTCTTCCAAGAACACGGCAACCAGGGTAGCAGAGTTGGAAGGAAGTAGCATGAGTTATGATGCCAGGCACGTCCAGGTTGGAAGCCCAGCCCTGCCTGTCTGCATGTCTTCGGGCAAGTGGCTTCACCTCAGTTTTCTCATCTGCAAAATGAGAATATTAACAGCAATGCCCTGGGTGTGTGAGGAACGCTCATAATTGCATGAATATGAAAGGCTAGGTGCTTAGTAGTGACCTAATACGTGTTAGTCTCCCTCCTTGTGTCCTCTTCTACCTCCCTCTGAAGCTTGCCTCTGCATTCACGACGCTTCTCTTCCCCTGTACTGTCACGCTGAATAAATGAATACATTAAGTTAGTGCGAGCAGATACTTTAAGAATCCTGTCTGGTACACCTCCCAGGTTTCACTGCCATCCATCACGGAACACTAACAAGAGCACTTAAAGAAACACAGCACATCAGAGACAGAGCAGAGCTCCTCCATGGCTCCACGGCTCTTATGCCAAGTGTCACATGTTATTAAAGGCCAAGGGCAAGAGATGTGAACATGAAGGGGGTTCCTAAGGAAGCACAGAAAAAGGATGGCGGCTGAGAACCTGCCTGTGCAGAGCTAGGGTTCAATGCTGGGCAGCCTCCTGCCTTCTCCAGAGCTTTGCACATAAAAACCAATGCCTTAAAGACTCAGAAAAGGTGGGAACAACCTAAATATCTATCAGCAGGGAGCTAATTATAGAAATGACAGTCCACATGAAGTATTCCATACTCTGCATCCACTGGAAGGAAAGAAGTGAATTTGTATGTGCTGCCACAAAAAAAAAAAAAAAAAACTGCCAAGTGAGAAGCAAGGAGGAGAATGCTATGTATGGATGGTTCCATTTATGCTATAAAAAAAGTCTCTGAGGTCGTATGTGGATAGATATGCATGCCAATGCGCCGTGAGCCAAACTGCCATCTCTGGGTAGAGGGGAGGGACCTTCGGGACAGGCATGAAGGTTGAAACCACACTTTTGCTTTCTATCTCATGTACTCCTATGCTAGCGATTGTTTTACACATGTATTGCTTGGGAAGTTAGAGAAAAAGGGTGGTGGGAAGGGATGGGAAAACCAATATTTCTGTCCGTAAACCCAAGCCCATCCAATCAAAGATGCTCCAGGTCTGGGGGAAGCCTTGCTTTCTCCCTGTATATTACGGTTGCTTCGGAGAAATGTCCAGACACGCTCTCTCACTGCCAATGCTTGACCTGCTTTGTCAGCACCTCTGCAGACACTGCACTGCTTAATATCCGAGCTTCATCTTGGTCAGCTCTGTCCTTGTTCCAGGATATACTACGGTCTGCCGTTACAAGACAATACGTAGAATACAATACAAGCTCCTTACCCTGGGACTCAAAGTCCTGAAGGATCTGGCCTAACTAGATACTCATGCTTCTAGCTCAGAAGGAAAGCATATCCCGTTACGCTTTCTAATTCATCTTGCCAGAAATGGTTTTTAGAAACAGATGCCATCTGTCAGGACTGCCATCTGCCCTGACTTGGCTATGATGGCCAGAGTGGATGACCAGCTGGTTCACCCACCTCGATTTTTCATTCGGATCATCTGCAGGCTCTTAAAGAAGCAGGATAGGTAATAATAATTCAAAGGATAAAACAAGTTCCCATGCATGTAGCTTTTACCTTGTGCCACACGGTGCTGCTTCCTGTATATTACATTACTTACTTCTCATGGTGACATTTCAAAGTGAGCCTCGTGTGCTCCCTTTACAGAGGAGGAAACTGAGGCCGAGCAAACATAGGTGAAAAGGGGTTCCTGACCTCTAGGCAGTACTGCCTCTCCAAGGCACCTTTTTTAACAGGAGCTCACAGATGTGTGGGCACCTCTGCAGTCACAGTGGCCCGTTGGGCTGTGTGGTGAAGAACGGGCCACATTATGGGTCCCATCGTGCATCCCAGTTCCCGGAGTCGCTGGTCCCTCTCCCCACAGGGAGGAGCACCTGGGCCTCCTTTCTTCCCATGGGACCCGGCAGGTTGAAAACGCTTGAGTCAGGCTCTTATTTAATCTCTGTGCTCTTATAGGGCCCTTGAGAAAAGACATTCTTCCTAGAGATGAGCTGTGAAGAACACCTTCCAGAGAAAGGCTCTTCGAGTGTTTCAAGAGGATCTGTGCCGAGCACCTAGTGGCCTTGCACAGCAAACCTGGGGGATGGTGTGTTTTCTCCCAAGAGCTGCCTTGAGCTCAGACTCAAACGATGGGATTCAGGTTCTGTCTTGCCCATCCAATCTGTGTGACCCTGAGCAAATAGCTGTCCCTCTTTGGGCCAACTTTATTGAGCAATAATTTATGTAGAATAAAATGCATGCTTTTTAATTGTTCAGTTCTCTGAGTTTTATAAGTGTGACCCTTCTGTGACCACTACCACAGTCAAAATACACACATTTCCATCGATTCAAAAGCTCTACTTTCTGCTTTCAGTCACTAAAGATTAAACTGGTCTTTTTTAGTACTTTGTACAGGTGGAATCATTCTGCACATAGTCATTTCACTTGTCTTCTATCTCTCCATATGAAACCTGTTGAGATCCACTCATGCATGTGTCAGTAATTCATTCCTTCCTATTGCAGGGTAGCACTCCATTGTCTGACAACACCATCGTTTGCATATGCATTTATTTGCTGTTGGACATTTGGATTGTTTCTCGTTTGGGGGTATCACAAAAGAAAGCTGCCAGGGTCATAGGTGAACAACTCCATGTTTTTATTTCTCTTGGTTCAATACCGAGGCACGCAAGTCCTGGGTCACATGGATGTGTTAGCTTATTTACTGTCACATGGTTATGTAGGTTGGCAGTCTGAAATGCAGGTGTTGGCGGGGCCAAGCTCTGTGCAGCAGATCATCAGGGGTTCTGGGGGCTGGGTGTGGAGGGTCTGCAGCGCCTGAGGAGATGTGGGCTGCAGAGGGAGTGAGACCTGAGTTCAAGTTCTGGTTCTGCCACATTCAAGTTGTGTGATTTCTTTTTTTGCAATTTATTTAACCTCTTTGGGTCTCACCTTTCATATCTGTAAATTGGGGAAGTCAATAATATCTACCTCATAGTGTTGTTAAGAGTAAGAATTTTCTATTTAAAGCATCTAGCATAGTACCTGGAACAGAGCTGCTGTTTGAAAATTGTGGTATGATTCCCTCTAAAATTGTGTTCATTAGCAGCTGTCCCTGGCCTCTCCCCTCACCCTAAAATACATCCATCATAACCCCATCCAGGAAGCTCTCCAAACTCTGCACCCTAACCTTTCTAAGCACATCCTGCCTTCTAACCTCTGACCTCCCCGAGTTTGGGGCACATGGCACACACCCCTGCAGGGCCTCAGCTCAGACGCAGTTGTAAATCCACAGCATTGCCTGCCACGTGTGGCTGCCCAATGCTTGTCTGCACAAAAGACAAAAAGCAGGAGGAAGCCAGCCTGCTGGCCTCTCCCGCCCCTTTTTAAACAGCCCCGATGTGCTGATTAGAATATCTGTATTAAAAGAAGCAGAGCCCCCACCTGCACTGCTGCTTTTTCTTAGCCAGCTTCACTCTACAGCCCCTCAAGGTCAGAAATGAAAGACGATTGGAATGCCAACCACGTTTGCGCGAAGTCACACTCAGAGATGCTGGGTGTGCATTTTCTGACGTTTGCCGGGGAGGCTATTAGCATTTCTGCTGATGGGGCTGAAGCCCCCAGCCCTGGCCTCTCACTCAACCCCACTTGCAAAGCCAGGGGATAATCTGCAAGGCGGGCATGGCTCCAGAGAAGAGCTTGTGTCAGGCGCTGCCATCGATCCAGGCCAGCGCCACTGTCCCGGCAGCCAACCCGACTTTAAAGGACACTGCGGTCACGTCAGAAGCTGCCCCTGTTCTCTGCCTCCGCCATGGTGTTGCTTTGTAGTTAAACTTGGTTTTGGCTTCTGACTTTGTGTTTTACCAGCTGGGTGACTTGGGAAGAGTCCCGCAACCTATCCGGGCTTTGGTTTCCATCACCGTAAAATACCAGTTACTTTTTCACCCAAAGAGTTGTGAGGATAATGAAATGAGATATGACTTTGAGTCACATAGCAAGTAAAGGCTCCATAAATGCTAGTTCCCCTTTCTTCCCATCCTTCTCCAGCCTGTCGATGAGCCTTATCCAACTCTACATGCAGTTAGCTGCCAGACTAGGGATAGTGAACATCTGGCCCTCTTAGCACCCCAAACTCTCACAGGACCATAACAGACATTGCTAATCTGTCCCTGGTGTGCTAAGGTAGGCAGCACTATGGCCCCCTGAAGTTGTCCACACCCTAAATTTTGAAATCTGTGACTATGTCATGTGCCATGGCAAAAGGACATTACAGGTATAATTAACTGAAGGGTTTTGGGGAGGTGAGGCTGGATGAACTGGGGGAGGGGGTACCCAATGTAACCACAAGATCCTTCATGTGCCAGAGGGAAGCCGGGGCGCCGGTGTCAGAGAGATGCAGTGTGAGGAAGACCGGACCGGCCACTGCTGGCTCTGAGGATGGAGGAGGGGCCGCACACCAAGGGCTACGACCAGCCTCTAGAGGCTGGAAAGCGCTAGGAAGCAGACTCTCCTCGAGAGCCTCGAAAGGGACACAACCCTGCTGACACCTCGATTTTAGCCCGGTGAGACCTGCGTCAGGCTCCTGACCTCCACAACGAGAAGAGAATAAATTTGAGGTGTTCTGAGCAACCAAATGACTGCAATTTCTTATAGCAGCCAGAGGAAACTAATACACCCCTCATCTTTCCCCGCAATAACGCACTTGGCCTGAGAATTCTTTCAATATAGTGCTGCAGGCAGCCACCAGGGAGGCATTCCGGATGTGACATTCTGTCAAGGTCACCACACGTAACGCCGTACACGGGTTCATCTCGCAGCGCTCTGACTGTGGCCTGCCCTGGCCTCACGGCCACCTCCGCTACCTACTTTCTCCCTAGCTTGAAACCCAGCAAGCTGAGGTCCACACCCCAGCCAGCTCTGGACTTCTTCCTGCATGCCCAGACCCCTTACTGGTCCTGGAAAACAGAACTACTCTTTTTCAGGGCTTTATTCTCAGGGTTCCAGCAAGGGCCTGGCTTCTGTGGCTGCCCCGTGACCCACAGCTGGAGGATCCCCTGAGAAAAATAACCCACATGAAGGGCTGGATCAGAAGGAATGTAAGACCACAGCCTGCCTCCTGGCTCCCGCTTCCCTCAGCCTCATTACAAAGGCCTTGCACCACAAGGGGTTATATTAGACGCATAAATTCATAGCCACTGGCCTCTGGCCACCATAAGAACAAAGGCTTCTTGCAGCAGCACCTAGCACCAAGGAATGCTTCCTATGGGGGAACAAAGGGTCCAAAATAGAGATGTTTTCCTTCCACTTGTGAAAGTGGAGGAGCTATAGACACGGACAGGCTCCCAGGGGATGGGCACCAAAGGGGAGAAAATAATGACTTACAGTTCAAAACACCTGGAGGTCAAACAGCTTTACCCCAGCGTCCATCTCTGGGGTTCAGTCCGTGCAGATGTAAGCACACCCACACTCCTCTGCTGTCTGCAAACACCACCCCAACCCAACCCACAGAGAGACAGCCATGTGCACATACATGTGTGTGCACACCCCAACATGCCAATCCATGGGTGTACATGCACATGCTTGCATCCCCAGGCATCAACACGCTCATCCCTGCAATGGAAGAGCACATACGGGGGCACCGCAGTGCGTGCACACAAGGTACCTATCTACCACACTCAGACACATGCGTGTTTATCCACACGGGGTGGTTAAGGCCCACCTTCACGGCAAGCCTGGGCCTAAATGCAGCAGGCATACTCAGAAGCACTGGCCCCTGTGGCATACACATAATCGCACACAGAATCACCATCTCAAAACCATGGCGATTCCCCCTTCACGCACACGCCCGCGGCCCACGCCAGATGGGCAGCCATGCGGAAGGCAACCTGGCTGGCACACAGTCTCCAAACGTCTTCATGAAAACAAGCAAAAGCCAAGTAAATAGAAGCAAAGGCCTTTGATGTTGTCGTTGCTGCCACAGGACTGCCCCCTGACTGGAGGGGCTGGCTGCCGCAAGCTGCCCACTCTCGCAGCAGGCAGCCCCTGTGAACACAGGGTCTGTGTGCGCTGACAGCATGGTGATCGTTTCCCCGGGGCCTGCGGTGCCCACATTAGCACGTGCGTGTGCGCACGCACACACACCCACCCCTGACTGTTTGCAGCTGCTTTTTCTTTTTAAATCTCTCATATAACACACTTTGCAATTCAGCCCCCTGCTCCTTGCTTGGCTGGGCTAAACTATTTTGGGAATTGGCACAGATGCTGAGAGCAAAGATATTATTTGGAGATGCTCAACAGAGATCAAAGCTGCTTAATCAAAGCTGTCGACTCAGTGCACAGCGCCTTGGCGCATCCACCGCCCAGGTGGAGAGGAAGAAGTCAAAGTAGGTAACATAGGAGGCAGAGAGAATGGAGCCATCAGACTCAGGGGAGGTACTCCTGAGGTCACCAAAGTCCCAAGTTTGTCTCTCTCTCCATCTCCAGACAGAAGTCTGTTCAAAACAGCCCCAGAAAGAGGAGAAGCTGCCTTAAAAGCCCTCCAGGGAGGAATATTTCCTAACACTGTATTGAGCAATTCTTACACTTAGGAAAGGATTCTGTCTCCCGGTGCAGGTCTGATGAAACATTCTTGAGCTTACATGGACCACGGCTCCCTCCCTGAGTGTTGCTGGGTGGGGGTGGCTGAGACTCGAAGGGTAGGTGCAGATGGGGAGTCACTGTGGGTACAGCCTATTGTGGGGATGTGGAGACAGGGGGAGCTCAGTGAATTCCTAGTGACTTACATCCTTCACCAAAGCTATTCAACCGAAAGAACCCCCTTTCCTGACACCACCATCCAGCACATACAGAAAGTGGTCATTCATTAATTCATTCATGCAAACAATATTTGTTAGCACCTACTATTTGCCAAGCACTGGTCTAGCTGGGAATATAGCATGAACAAAACAAAATCTATGCCCCTCAGGAATTTACATTTTAGATGGAAGTGGGAGAGATGGGTAGGGGAGACAGGTCAGGTTATAGGTAATTAAAATTATATTTCAAATTGCTTTAAGCACTAGGAAAGAAGCAGACAATGTGCTATGAAAGACAGAGAGAGTAGGTAGAGGCCATGCGGATGGAAGGCCGTGGTAATCTAGATGGGGTGACCACTGAAGCCTCTTGGAGGAGGTTACATTCAGGGCAAAACCTGAAGGAGGAGCAGGAGCCAGCCACGTGAAGAGCAGGGGCAGCTGTGTTTCAGACAGAGGGGACAGCAGGTGCAGGCGACAGAGGGTGATGAGGACTCCCTGTGTGTGAGGCAGGGCAGCGTGGCTGCAGCATGGTCAGCAAGGGGGGGTAGGATGGGGTGAGACCGGCCAGTGGCCTCGGGCAGCTCAGGGAGGCCTTGTAGGCCACTGTGAGGAGGCTGCCCTTCTTCTCAGAGTCTTCGCTCAGTGACTCCTGTGCAGAATGGGTTAAAAGAGGGCAAGAGCAGAAGCAGACAGACCAGCTACAAGCACTGCAGACTCTGGGTTGAAAATGATGGTTACTGGGACTATGGTAGTGGCAGTGGAGGCGGGAGTGGTGAATGGGCTTGAGAGCCATTTATAAGTAGAAGCGATGGACTTGCTGATGGATTGAATGTGGAGGGTGAGGGGACGGGAAAATGCTGTCATTTGTCAATCCAAAGTCAAGTGACCTAGAGTCAAAAGTCCCATGCCTCTGAGAGACCTTCAAAGTCACTTATTCTCCAGAGTTGAAACTGTCCTTTGCCGCACCAGGAGGCCATCAGCCCCTGCTTGCATGGGATGGTGAACTGACCAGCTGCAGGACCAGCCTGCCCATGGCCTGACAGATACCAAAGATCCATGGGGAGCTCTCCTTTGAGAAGTGCTGAACTTGGACTCCCCAAAACGTCCATCCATTGGTCCTGGTGATGTCCCTCTCTTGGGGTCATGAGGAAATGGTGAGCCTCCCTCCACAGAGGGGACTTTGGATAACTAGAGACAGTGCTAATAGTATCCCAGGTCATCTTTTCTCTAGGCCAAATATCCCTAGTGTCTCTACAATTGCTCAGGGACATCAGTGTGACGATGTCCCTTCACAACTGTGGTACTCCGGTGTGGGCCTGGGACTTCAACATACTGGGTTCAGAGAATCCCCAAACCACCAGAAGTCAAGACGTCATCTTCGCTGAGCTCTACATTTGCATACCTTACCTCATGACCCAGCCACTGGGCCCAGAAAACTGAGCTGGCTTAACCCTCTCCCTGTAGCCTTTTCTTTTTCCTCACGGAACTATCCTTTTGTCCTAAAATGTTCTCTTAGGCCCAGGGGAGGGGTGACACAATCCAGAGGTGCGTTTCTCAAAGCAGACCCTGAAATGATGGTCCAGGCAATGCTGTGTACTATAATATATAGTACTACATGTATTCTATGTATTTATGTAGCTATACATCATGGATACATATATTCATATAATATGTACCTGTGATATATATCTACATAATGACATAAGTGTAATATAATTAATATAATTATATATATTAGTATGTGTCTCCTTGGCTGCCAGGTTACATCAATGCTGTGCAAACCGTTCTTGTTATATCAACAATGGCTGGACTTTTTCTGGACAGACCCCATATATTACACTATACTACAACGAGCAAGCTCTGACAAGCCCTGCAGTAAAGATACCCACTGAATTTGGCTGACTAACACATTACCTAAACTTGATCAAATATTATATTAATATACATGTACTACATATGTATACGATGTCTGTCCAGAAGGTATCCAGCCATGTACTATGAAAAATAGAGACATTTATTGGAGAAGATACAAAATACGGGAAACACTGTACATAGGACAATGATACCTCAGTCCCCTTCAAAGCTGGTACCTTGGGACCTCACGTAGTTCTGCCAATTGCCATCAGCTGTCCCATTGTATTTTCCTGAATCTCACTGATGGTCTGAAATCTCTTCTTTTTCAAAGGTGATTTTAGCTTAGGGAAAAGCCAGACGTCACAGGGCACCAAATCTGGGCTGTGGGAGGGCTGAGTGGCCTAGGTGATTTGATGTTTCACCAAAAAAACCCTGCACAAGACGTGATGCATGAGTGGGTGGGTTGTTGTGATAAAGCTGCCAATCATCAGTTGCCCGTAGCTGCAGCCTCCTGAATCACCTGAATAGTTTCCATGGAGGAATGTTCAAGCTTAATGCGAAATTTGAGGCAGATCTTTTGCTCTACTTGCTCAGTCATTTTGCTGGACAAGATTGGGCATGTTCAGGGTGGTATGGACGCTCAGTCATTTTGAATGCGACGGCCACACAGTACACTTGCTCACTCAATGTTGTCTACCGCCCCCACTGACTAATACAGTGAAGTCATTATTGTTCGTGCATGCACATTCCAGTCCACTCTCCTTGGCTGCCAGGTTACATCAATGCTGTGCAAACCGTTCTTGTTATATCAACAACGGCTGGACTTTTTCTGGCCAGACCTCGTATATTACACTATACTACAACGAGCAAGCTCTGACAAGTCCTGCAGTAAAGATACCCACTGAACTTGGCTGACTAACACATTACCTAAACTTGACCAAAGCAACCTTCCTTCCCGGAATACCTACAATGGATCTGCGTTGGGAAATGCCATTCCAGATGACCGAGTTATAAGATGGGTAACTTAAGCCCCAAGTCCCATTTTGCCCTGAACTATTTAGGAGTTTCAAAGCCCAAGTGGTGTTTTTGAATTCAATGACCTGCCGAATGGGCTCTTTCCCTCTTTATTGGCACTTCCAGCCTGGCTCCATGTGCCTACACACACCGATTGTGTCCAGGGAGCCGGAGGCCGTCAGTTGTCTTCCTGCCTTCCTGCAGCCCTGCTGAACTCACATAAGCCATCCCTTGGCTGCCAACCAGTTCTTAGACGGGACTGAACGTTTACAGCCTGTTGCAAATTCATAGGAGGAGATCTCAACAGTTGGGCACTTTTCCCACGATTTCCCTACTTGCTGCTCCATCTCCCTGATCACTCACAGTGCTGCTCAGTGTGGGGTCACCTGGCTCCACTGGGACAGGTGGAGAAGGATGGCAGTGGGGAAACACTCTGCCACAGGCCTCCTGTGACATCCCCGGGAAGTCGCTTTCCTCTGAGCCTCTGTCTGCCCCACTGTCGAAGGAAGTGGAAGACGCTGAGGCCCCTGTGTGTGATGGGTCTGTTTCTGCCACCTCCATGCTGGCGGGCCTGCAGCAGCTATTTTCCCAGAAAATTAACCTAAAAATACAGCAATGGAAAATGTCCTCCCCACGCACAACCTTATTAAAAACTGGAAATATCTCTCAAAATAAATACTTCCTTTGTTGATAAAATATCTAGAAATATTTTGCCATTCTACATAGGGCGCCAGCCCTAACGTGAGCTTGTGGGAGGGTCATGAGTAGTAACGGTGGTGGTGAGGGGAGGGTGCCAGAGGCCTCACGTGGGGCTGTGTGGGCGGCGCCGTCCACATGGGGCCGCTCGCAGAGGGTCTGACCATTTCATAGGAATTCTCGGTAGGCAAACCCTCCTCAAAGCAGTGAATCTAATTCACCTTCTATTTCATATGACCACGCTGAAGTGCAGCTGCATTGGGAGTCCTCAAGTAAGAGCCATTCTGCTTGCCCAACATTTTAGGCAGAGTCAGCCATCCTGATCGGGGAATGGGGAGACCCCTCCCTCCAGAAATCCACCAGACCAGGCCCAGCCCTGTAAGCAGACCTTTCTAAGGGCAGCGGTCTTAGTCTCCTGTGTTAACACTTTCCTGCACAAGGGCCGATGCCCTCTCCACTTTCAGATGAGTAAGTTAAAGCTCAGAGGTGCTCACAGCCAAATGTGTGCCTTGTGGGGGTCAGCACTGGCAGAACTAGTTGGGAGGGAAAGGTGTCAGGGGTTCCCAAACATGGAGGTAAATGGGGGTGTGGAGAGAAGTGTACAGAGGCTCAAAGTGGAGGCAAGGCCAGTCGTCAGGGGACACAAGGCAGAACTTCCTGGCCTTTCATGTGACTAGGACACCAAACCCTAACTCTTAGATGGAACAGAAAAAAATTAGGGCCAGAGGTATGTTCCCTGGCTGCTTTATAGAAGCCTTAGTTTCGAACTGATGAGCTGCTCTGTGGTCCAGTTGAGTATTTTCAGCTTCCAGCACCGAAGCTCCCTTCTGTTAAGAGGAAACACATTATGCCATTTTATGAGGTGTGAGTCTATGTACTAAGTGGATCTGGACCGATCAGGTCTCGTGTATTAACCTAGAAGGTGTGAGGCAGCCTGAATTCCAGCATCCTTCAGAGTTAGAAAGAAAACTTGAAGATCACAGGACTCAGTACCTAAGATTCCAAGAAAAGAATTGCTTATAGGGACTATAATCTCTCCTCTCTTCTAGCGTCAAGCAAGTTGGCAGCTTTCTGAGCTCCAGACCTGTGGCCAGCAGCCCCTTTCTGGGTGACCTGCCCCTGAACTACAGGTGGGGGCCTTCTGGAAGATGGTAAGCACAGAAAACCACACACCCAGAGCCTTCTTCCAAGGGCAAGGAGATCTCTGTCTTCCCACTGATGCTCAGGGGTAGATCCTTGCTTTTCTAGGCAGAGACAAAGGTATGGAGAAATAGACATGGAGAGCAGAGTGGGACATGGAAAGGAAGACACAGAGGCTCACAGAACAACACAAACGTCTCTGATGTCTCCAGAAGCCAGGAAATGCACTGACCAAAGCCACAGCCCAGGCCCCAAACAGACGAGGCCCAGGCTTGTGGAAACAGCACTCAAAGCAGCAGCACTGGCACTGACTGTCATTTCATGAACTTGAGCTTCGATGAGCCACTGAACCAGACAGACATGGATCCAAAGGTTATTGGGATCGGCATTGCTTTGCTACAACACAGACCAAAAACAATGGCCCAGACTGCCCCTTAGGACAACTTTCAATCCTACACCAACCTCCCAACCCCGAGTCTCCCCCACCCTTAAGGTAAAACTGTGTTCCTCGAATACTTTTCTGACTGGTTCCACTGCTTCCCATCTGTCTTCCACACGGCAGCTGGAGTAATTGGTCTGAAAAGCAAATCTGATTGTCACATCCCTGCTTAAAATTTTCTGATGATTCCGCTCCACTTTCAGGATGAATCCGAACTTCCCAGCTTGGCTTCTGTCAGCTGGAGGCTGCCGTCTCGCCTACCAGAACACCCACATCTCTTGCCACTCCGTCAGATCACTTCTGTTCCAACTTTCTCCACCTCTTAAAAATTCTTCTCACGGGTTGATGGAAACACTGCTATGTACTCACCAAAAGCCACTTCGTTTTCCTCCTGGGGACCCTGCTAGAAGTGACAGATTCTGAGACTCTAAAGGATGGCAGTCAATAAGAAGCATAATTGGTAGGTACAAAACAGACAGGGGGAGGTTAAGCACGGTGTAGGAAATGGAGAAGCCAAAGAAATTATATATACAGCCCATGGACATGAACTGAGAGGGGGAATGCTTGATAGAATGGGGGTACTAGGTAGAGGGAGATACAGGGGGAGAATGAAAAATGGGGCAACTGTAATAGCATGATTAGTAAAACAGACTTAAAAAAAGAATTAGCAAACAAACAAAAAGCTTTTCATGATGTGATTTTACTTATTTTCAGAAACTAGAGTTTTATAACAAAGGAAAAAAACAAAGGCTGGCAGTCATACGCGGCAGGCTCGTGGGTCCCTGAACCACCGCGTGGAGGGCAGACATCTAGAGCCATGCAGCTGGGCCAGCGGAGGAGCAAGAAACACACTTTTATCGTGTGGACTCACTGACACTGCGGGGACACCTGCCAGAGAAGTTAGCGAACTCCAGCTCGCACACGGGCATGTCCTGTCAGCCCACAGGCCCGGGGTGTGTGCGCTCTCTCCCCGCCACATCCTTCCCTTTATCTTCTGCCTGGGAAATAACTACGTACCTTCAACACTCTGTTACCACCTCTTCTGAGAGCCCACCTTGGTTCTCCAGACTGACTTAGGGAGGAGCCTCGTCTCTAAAGTCTCCCAGAATTCTTTCTTTTTCTGTTATGTCTTCACTTGCCCATCTCTTCCAGCTACGAGACTAAGGGCAGGGACTGTGTCTTGCTCATCTCTACCCTCCTGAAATCCAGAACAGGGCCTTCCCCGGAGGAGAAATTAAATGAATGTTTTTGAATGAATGGATGAGTAAATAGAATAAGTTAATACATAGAATTGCAAGCGAGCTGTCCCTTGATAATAACCTATATGTTTACATAATGCCGCCTCCCTCACATGTGTATGCCGGGAACAGTGTTGGGGAATGTAGGTACAGCAGCCCGGGCTACTGAGAAATGTAAGTAGCACATTTGCTGGACAGTGGTTGGCACAGAAGCCAGGGCTCTGAGTTCTCTGCGTTAGGGATACGGGTGAGAGAGCAAGAGGAAGTTAGGAAACCTCGGCATGGCGAGAAAGGAACATACCTTTATTAAGCATCTACAATGTGCCAGGTCATTTACATTGATTATTGCAGTGAGTCTATCTTTACAACAACCCTATAAATTATCCCTGATATCTGTACTTGGCAAATAAAGAAGCAGGCTCAGAGAAGTTAAGGGACTTGCCCAAGGCCACACAGCTGGAAAGAGACAAAGCTGGAATTCAAACCAGGCCTGTCTGTCTTCTGAGTGGGAGCTCCTTCCAATGTACCTCAGAGGGCAAAGGCTGAAGCCAGACGTGCCTGAATTGTCCATGACACCCAGACCTTGCACGGACACGAGGTCCTCCCACCAGCCCTGGCCCTGGCAGAACACGCAAGCAGCTTCCCCTGGCAGCAGTCCATGAACGTGGACTGAGGGGGAGGTGAAGGAACCAGCTGCTTTTTCCGGGGCCGGGGCTCTGCCAGGCAGGCCTAATCTGCACAGCTGCCCCAGACGCTGCGGAAACAAACACCGGGCTGTTGGGTCAGGTTCCCCTGAGTTCTCAGATGAAGGAGCCAGACTGGAGCCGGCACATTTCTCAACCCTCAGGCAACCGCTGACCAGGCCTCCTGGGCTCTGTCTCCACTGGCAGCCGTGACTGGTGCAGCCTCTTGGCAGGCTGAGCAGCCTCTGGCCCTGCTGGCAGGTAAGGGCCCAGGGTCCTGGGTGCCAGGGACCACCCCCTCTGTCTGGGGAGACAGGTCCAGGAGCTTGGCCGGGAGCCCCAGGCCCCAGTCTAGCCTCCGCTGGCTTCAACAACCTGGCAGCTGAGCAGAGGCCCCTGAATTCCTGGCAGGGAGGTCAGGAAGGGAGAAGTCCTTTTGGGATGTGACTAGGAGGGCAGGTTAGCCCGGGGAAGGGGGTGGCTGGGAGGTGTGTGAGACCCCAGATGAGCTCAAAGGCCAGCACTTTAAGACAGGCCTCTCCTAGTCACTGTGATGAGCAAACATAGCTCTTGTCCCCACAGAGCTCAGAGTCTAGAGGGGGGGATGGACACAGGACAGATAATCTTAGAACAGTGTCAAAATTTCTTCAGGGTGCACCATTTACCAGCTATGTGGCTTTGGACAAATGATAAACTCTCCAGGCCTCAGTTTCTTTGTCTGTGAAGTGGGACTAATTATATCCACTTAAAGGGTTTGGATGAAAAGTATATGGGTAAAAGTGCTTAGCAAAGTACCTTGCTCATAAAAATGGTGCTTCTAAATGCTGTGTGAATCTTCGTCCTCCCAACTAGAAGGAGCGTGTGCAAGGGAAGGGACTTGGGTTTATATTTCTCTTATAGAGACATGGACTCCAGCCCGGTGCTAAGCAGTTAGTGCTATAAGTAACAGAGAGGTTGAATGTATAGCCCAGTGGGATAGAAACGACTGCCATCTGTAATAGCTTCAGGATGTCAGTCTCTCCCTACTGGGCTTGCTCCAAGGAATCAGCCTCTTTGAACTGACCACGATGAAAACCACAAAGCAGGCAACAGCTGGCAGGAAGAGGCTGGCCAGCCTTATAATCTCATGATGAGTCTGGATAATCTAAACTTGATAAGAGCTCCTTGAATAATCACGGACAGACTGCAATTGTGAGAATAACTCCTACCTAGACAGCACTCTCAGTTTGCAAAGCTCTACCACACACACTCTTTCATCTGGGGAGCCCGATAAATACGTGTTGAAGGATGGAGCCTTGCATCAGCCTTGTGATGCAAGGTATTAGGGCACTGATTTAACAGATAGGGTAGCCGAGGCTCAGAGAAGTACATGAAATTGCTGGAAAAAGATAGGTCCTGTTGATGCTGTAATAGTGTCCTTTGCAGCACCCTGCATCTTTCCTGTACGTAGGTGGTAGGTGGGGGTATCTAGTCATTGACACTCTCCCCCACTCCACCACCACCACCACCTCCTCGAACCAGACAGGAGATCCAACCAATACAGCCGCTCTCAGTGTGCTGGTTGTGGAGATAAGTCTTTGAAGCAACGTGTAAAGGCTGTTCCCCACAGCCAGTACCCTGCCCTCCAGCAGGTGAGCTCCCTGGTGGGTGGGAACTGTGGAAAGATGAGAAGGGAGCAACTGGCACAGCTGGAATGCAAACAAACAAACCAGGCTCGTGAGAGGCTGGCCCTGCTCTCTCTTGCCCATGGAGGGCATGTATAATATGGAAATAAAAATTACACAACTGAGCTGTCTCCTGGGAAGACGATGGCTAATTAGATGTCTCACAGCACACTAGCTCCTAATCACGAAGCAATCTTCACCCTTGGATTGCAAACCTCAGCCACGAGCCAGGCGTGGTGCACAGAAAGGCAGCCATATTCCGGGACTCCAGCAGTCACCAAAGCCGCCACTCACGGGGGTGCCTTCCAGGTGGCACCCTCTGGGCTGGGGGGTGTGCATTCCCTATCCCTGACTATAAGTCTCTCCTTAAAACCCTGAGAGTGAAGGGCTCTGAGTGCCCTCGTTTACTAGATGAGGAAGCAGAGGTGAGGGGAGCACGCTGGCCTGGGTGGGGAAGTGAAAGGTGGTCCATGACTATGGAGACAAGAGGAAAGGCAGCCCTAAATCCATAGAGAAAGAATGGCATTTGCTTTCTCTTCACATGGGCACTTTCTGGGGTGAGCTAGTTAACCAACCCTGGCTTGTCAAAGCTGGAAAGGCCTTCAGACAAGATCTAGGCTGGTGTTTTGCAAAAGGAAAAATTTTTTTAGTAACAGGACCCTTTAAATGCACTCCTGTGGGGAAGGATGGTGGATGCAACAGAACAAGGAGGAGCCGCCCTGGTATACATGGGTGCCCCACCCACCAGCTTTCTCCTTTCTTGTCTCCCCAGCACATCTTCCTGGAACCCTAAGGTTCCCTGGAACCCAGTTTGAAAACCACTGTCTGTATTCACCTCCTTCCTTGCACCCATGAAAAAACAGAGACCTGGAGAATTTCAATGATCTGTCTACCCCTGTCAAAACTCCAGTAAGTGATAGAAGCAGAATAAGAAATCAGGCTTCCTGTTAGTCAGGTCAAGGATTTTTGTAGGGAGAGGCAGATCTAGATACTGTAGCAGATGTCGGTATAGACACTAATGCTGTACAGACACAGGGATGAAGATAAAAATATGTATGATGGGGGACCCCCAAAACCCAGAATTTATTTATTAAAAATGTGTATTTATTCTTCCATGTTTAAACTTCAATCACCTTCAAAGGACTCTCCGTTTGACTCAATACACTGATACAGTTTTTTCGCTGCTCAAAACAGTTTTCGAACTCATCGATTTTGGTGCCTTTTACTGCTCCTGCTGTTTTTTGTTTCACATCTTGCACGTCAGCAAAACGTTTTTTTAGGACATTTTTCATCTGGGGAAACAAAGAAAATTGCTTGGGGCAAGATCAGGTGAATAGGGAGGTGGGCACGGGGGTCATGCCATTTTTTTGGTCAAAAACTCATGAACACTCAGCCTGGTGCGGGCAGGTGCACTCATCCATCACCCCATCGTGACATGGGCAAGTGCGTTGAAAGAATTTTCAAAAAAAAAAAAAAGTGCTGAAGCCAAATGCAGCTTCTTACAAGAATACAGCTGGTGCACTGATATAGATGGGTTCTAGAACACTCACCTCACTGGGGAAGCCTGTACTACAAGGGGCCCACCCTCCAGAAGATAATTCTGATTTTGGGGGGGGTCAGCCCTCATAATTTATTGAACATTCTTTGAGCCAGGCTATGTGAGTATATTAGGGGTCCAAAATTGGGGAACATGGGCCCCATTCCTCAGGAGCTCACAGCAGAGCTGGGGAGACAGACAAGGACCCCCAGGGCTGCCTCGCAAACCAGAAGATGGAGAGAATTTTGGTGGAAGTGCCCATAACAGCCCAGGGGGAGTGTAGCATGGGAAAGAGTTGTCCTGGACTGACAGGGGTGAAGGCTTTGGGGATTGGGGGACTTAGACCGCCAGAGTTGGGAGGGTCGATGGGACCATAACAGGGGGAGGCACTGCGAGCGAAGGTGGAGAGGCAGGCAAGTGCAGGGCATGACTTGGTGGACATACTGGGGCCCTCAGAAACTGAGGTCAGGTCCGTCTCTTACCTGCCTCCTTTCCTGACAGGAAATGTCCTTCCCAGCCCCGCCTCCGGCCCCCAGCCCCCAGCCCCCCCCCCCCACACACACACACTCTGGGATCTACATGGGGGCTTGGCCTCTTCCTTTCCAGCAACTGTCTTGAAGATAGGAGAGGGGAGTGGAGGAGAGCAGGAAACAGGAAATTAATTCTTCAATGCTGTGTGTGTGTGTGTGTGTGTGTGTGTGTGTGTGAGAGAGAGAGAGAGAGAGAGAGAGAGAGAGAGAGAGAATGTTATGTAAAAAAAACATCAACATCAAACACTGTCTGAAGCTAGTTCTGTCTTTTAACAAAGAGGTGCAATTCACCTCAGGGGAGTTTTCTGACATCATCATCATCATCATTTTTATTATTATAGGAAAATGCTTTAATGGGCCTCTTTGGTCCCCGGTCTGGAAGGGGAAGGAGAAACGAAAAGATAATATGACCTTTGGGCTTTGCTCCCGGGGAGCTCCAGGGGCTTGCGAGGTGAAGCCTGGGGGTGGAGTTGGGGAAAGGGGCTCAGGAATGGAGGGAGAGAGGGGTGTGACGGGGCAGAGGGTGCAGCTCGGCACAGAGCACGGGCTGCGCTCTGTGGAGACAGAGGACGGCCACCCATTTCTCAGAACATCAGTTATTTTCTGTCTACTCTTATTTTCAGCACAGGTCTGGTGGCCACAAGAGCCCTGTGTCAGTGGCACTTTGGAACAAAGGTAGGCGGAGGAGGAAGGACTATTGTCTCAGGTGCCTAGAGCAAGGTCAGGAAGACAGATGCATTTGGACACAGCAGGTGAACACTCTGGAAGTGCAGGGGAGGGGGTGCTTCTCAGAGTAGCAGGGAGAGGGCAGGAGTGTTTTACTTGAATAGTATAGCAATGGATGCTGCCAGAAGGCGGAGGGACTTTGTGTATAAGGATATGTGTGTATAATTACGTGTGTGTGTACACATGTGCACACATTTATGTATGCATATTTGTACAAGTGCGTTCACAAGTGTCAACACCTGTGTGGTTGTGCAGGTAAATGTGTGTGTATTTGTGGGTGGGGTAAATGTATGGGAAAGAGCAAATATTCCATGTGTGCGTGCATGCACATAGGGCCTATGCTTCAGGACCTGTGGGGACATGCGTACAAATGAGTACAGATGAGCGAGTGGCCATGTGGGTGTGGATGTGTGAATGTAGTCCTGAGAACACTTGTAAGTGTGTATGCGTGCCACTGTGTGTAGCGCTGTGAGGATATTTATGAACGTGTGCCACCCTCTGCTGTGTGTGTGTGGTCAGGTGTGCCGGGGCCAGAGGGAGTCTTGGCCCCCTCTGTAATGTGCCATGCACCCCCCGGGGCCCAGAGTGGAAGGGCGAGGCCCGGGCAGCGGGGCAGGGGAGTGGATGTTCCCGGGCGTGCCTGTCCTAGAGCTCCGCAGCCTGCCCAGGAACATTCCCACTTTCCCATTCCTGGGAAGGAACATAATGTCCGCTGGCTCCTCTCCCGCCCTCTGAGTCCAACTCCCCTCCTGCCTTCGGCTGTGAGGCGCTTCCTGACCAGGACAAGGAGCGTCCAGGGAGCCAAACCCTGGGGGCAGAGTGGGAGGGAGACGCACCGGCTCCGCGAGTGTCAGCAACAGGAGAGCCTCCCAGGGAGTGATTCAAGTAGCCTCATTTATGGGGTGTTCGCCATGCGCCAGGCCCGTGCAGAGTATTTCACAGGGATAAACTCATTTAAGCCTCCCTATGGCCTTGGCTGCTAGAGATTGCCATTATCTTGTTTTGGCAGATGAGGAAACTGAGACTCGGGTTAAGGAACTTGTTCGAGATGGCACAGGCAGTGAGTGGC
This sequence comes from Glossophaga mutica, assembly GCA_039655065.1. Taxonomy (NCBI): domain Eukaryota; kingdom Metazoa; phylum Chordata; class Mammalia; order Chiroptera; family Phyllostomidae; genus Glossophaga; species Glossophaga mutica. The sequence goes on from CM077308.1 coordinate 32,884,961, forward strand.
AGCCTCCTGGCAGAGGCAGGCCCAGCGCCTCCCAGGTGGCCCACCACTCTCAGTGCGTGGAAGGGAGACTGAGGCCCAGGAGGAGACCCACTCTCTTACCAGGCTTCCTTCTGCCCTGGGCTGTCCTCTAGGAGCCCCGAAGACAGGTGGGATGTAACTGAGACAAGAGACCTCAAGACAACTGTGATCCATCTCTCCACTTGGGAAAGGCCTTGCATAAGGGCCCAGGGCACAGATGCATTTGCACGAATCGAATCGCTCCCCTTTGCTGGGACTGACGAGGTTAGAATTGGAGATTCTGCAGCCAGGGAACTCCACCCATGGGAAACCTTCCACTCCTGCGGCTGGCATAGCTCCCAAACTGACCGAGCCCTGGCCCAGCACAGCCAGCACAGGGGTCTCTGGCCCCCAGTGATCCTACATGCCTCAGCCGTCCTCACTTGCTTCGAGCATCCCTTTGGCGCTGATGGTCTACGATGTGCCAGGCTACACGCTGACCCTTTACATGCCGTATGTAGCACGTATTATACTGGCCATTTATTACCACATTTCACCTACATAACTATATTATAAGGTTGACGTTATTCCCATTTTACAGTCCAGGAAATTGAGGATCAGAGAGGTTAAGTCACTTTCCAACAATACACAGCTCTTAAAAGTTGGAACCAGAATTTGAACTTTGGTCTGACTCCAAAGTCTATGTGGTTATTATTAAATTATCACATTTCAGCCCCACCATACTCCTGTGAGGTGGGGAGCATTTAGCCTAGGACCAGAAACAGGGCACAGAATTGTTAAATAGTAGCTACGCACGGTGTTGGACGGGCACTAGACTTGTTGGGGCGATCACTTCGTAAGTTATATACGTGCCTAATCACTATGTTGCACACCTGAAACTAATATAAAAGTGTACGCCACCGTAATTGAAAAATAAAAAAAAAAATAAAGTGATTTTCCTAAGAACACATACTGAGTAAGGAGCAGAGGCCAGACATGAACTCGGGTCCATGGGAACATGAATGTGCCCCTGAGATCACATTATGAAATGTGTGTGCACATGTGTTGGATCTTCCCACCCCTTTTCTGCCACCCCAGCCCCTCAGCTCTAGCCAAGAAGGGCCTCTCTCTTCCCGGTCCCACAGAAGCCATCTCCTCCTCACTCTGCTCAACTCCCCCCTCCCCAGAATTCTCATGATCCCAGAAGGGCACCATGTACCTCCCTCACAGCCCCGTTCTCCCCAGTCTGACTCCAGGTTTTTCAGCTGACACTTCTTTGCCTGGCCCATCTCCACGGCAGATCTGGGGCTCGCTACCACCACAGCTTGTCATGGGGCCAGGCCCTTGGTAGAGACTCAGACTGCACCCATTGTTCCTCCTGATGATGAAGATGTGCATTGAGTCACCAGGAGCCCACCCACCCATCCATCCATCTGTCCATCTGTCCATCCGTCTATCCAAAAAAGTTTATTAAACACCTACTATGGTCCAGGTACCATGCTAGGTACAAAGAATAAAACCAGACAAAAGTAACTGCCCCACTGGGTCATATCACCAAGGAGGGCAAGAAAGGTAATACATAACAAACAATCAATCAATCTCAGAGTATGTTAGAAGGTGATGACTAAAAGGAAAAAAAACAGCATAGTTCCAGAGCCCGCAGAGAAGGTGACCTTCAAGCAAGACTTGAGGAAAGGAGTGCTTTAGCGATGTGAGCATCCATGCACTGGGTGGAACAAACAGCAAGTGCAAAGGCCCTGAGGTGGATGTGTGCCAGGGTGGCTGGAGTGGAGTGACCTGGGGGAGAGCAACAGGGGAGCGGTCAGATCGTGTGGAGACTTGACGGACACAGTTAGGACCTGAACTTGTACCCTGAAGAAGAAAAAGACTTTAAAAAAATTTTAAATATGTTTATTGATTTCAGAGAGAGAGAGAGAAGCGTCGATGTGAGAGAGAAACATTGATTGGTTACCTCCCACTCGCACCCTTAGCTGGGATCGCTCCCTGACCAGGAATTGAAATTTCAACCTAGATATGTGCCCTGACCAGGAATTGAACCCCCAACCTTTTGGTGCATGGGACGATACTCTAACCAACTGAGCCACAGCAGCCAGGGCAAAGAGGAAGACTTTAGAGCACAGGTGGCAAACACAAGGCCCGAGGGCAGATCCCGGCCCTCCACCTTGTTTTATTCAACTCGGCACCTTGTTTCTACCCTGCGGCAGCACCAAGCTCTCGCTTAGCTGTTAAGGAGTAGTTACATTTACACAGTCCTAAAATTGCATTCGGCCCTTTGAAGGCAACTGCAAGGCTAATGTGGCCCTCCCCCCGGTGAAAATGAGTTTGACACCCCCTGCTTTAGAGGGCCTTCCTCCCCTCTTTCCTTCCCCCTCCTCCACCCCAGAACTTTGTTTTGCTATCTTCTTATATCATTCAGGTTTGGATGAAAACTGCCTCCTAGGGGAGGCCTGTCCCAGGACCACCTTGTGTACGTGGCACTCTGCACCTCACCGTGCGCCCTTTATCACGACTACCGCAGTACGTCTTCTTCCTAGCACTTGCTGTTCTGGGAAGTAGCTAATATGAGTTTTCCAGGTTCCTCTGTTGGTTTTGTGTCTTCACCCACCAGATGGGAGCAGAGGGACCGGTGTCCTTCTCGTTTACAGTGGAACACCCCTGCCTAGAACAGTGTCTGAGGGCAGCAGAGCACTATACAGCAAGACAGCAAGCATCCTGCCATCCCCCCATTACCAGCCTGCTAATACTGTGACGCACCCCAGGGGGGCCAGGTACCGGCTCATAAACCTGGGTCCTATGGGGAAGGCAGGTGCACGCTTTCTGCAGAAATTCCAACCTGCCCCTCCTCCAACTGCTACCATCCTCCTAAAATGCCCTCCTAATACCTATTAAAATTGCATGTGAGGGTTTAAACTCAACTTACCACAAGCTAAAGAAACCATTTGCAAAGCTGAGCCCTCCTCTTTGCCCTCAACTATGTCATCAAAAAATAAATAGCTCTCTTCCTAGAAATTCACAGTACTGCTGGTCTAGTCATAAAGCTATTGCCCTGAGAATTCTATGGAAGCAAAGGAAACAAAAAATGACCAAGAACCTACCAGGTACTTTACATAGATTTTATCATTCAGGCTCCTGAGCAAGCCTGCAGTGTAATGTTATTATGCCTGCTTTACTCAGAAGTCTAGTAATGCTCCCTGTCTCAACGTTATATGATTAGTTATGGGAGAGCCAGGATTCAGCCTTAGGTCTGCCTGATGCCAAAGCGTCATGCTCTTTCCACTTCCCTGTGCTCACCCAACTTCAATTCAGCACAAAAATTTTATTCTTCAGAGGACTAAGAAGAACCAAGAATTGGAAAACAAGAAAAACAAGGAACCTGTTTCAATGGAGCTGGGGTTGGCAGAGAGCCAGCTCGTCACTTGAGCTATAGGAACTGTCCCAAGCCCAGCGCTGCCCCAGCAGGCGCCCTACACCTTGGAGCCAGGCGTGCTGCGGCCACCCAGTCCTCCCCACCAGTCAGGGCCCTTGGAGCAGCCCCGGCGCCCAGCGCACCCGCCTGGGTGCTCCACAGGGAGTCTCCAGCCGCCTGCCTGCCTGCCTCCCAGACTAAACATTCCCTTCTCCCAGCTCTCTCTGCTCCACGGGGCCAGCAGTGTCCTAGGAGAGTCTCAACAACAGAAGTGAAGGGTAGTTTACACGTGTCTGTGGACACCCTTGGGAGAGGGGTGGGCACATGCCCAGGCTTACAAACATGCGTCCAGGGAAGGGTGAGCTTGTGCACACTGCTTGGGGAAGGCAAGCCAGCCGAGAGATCCACAATACCGCACCCCCCCCCACACACACGCATACACACACATGCCCCAAAGGCAGAAACTGTTAGCTTTGAACTCTGACAGAGAGGTGGGCCCACACTACAACACACACACCCACACAGCCAGAGGCCCTGGGCTTCTGACGCAGACGCGTAGGCCAAAACGTGGACGCGTACACACTGTGCAGGGCTGTATTTTGGAAAATTTGAAAAAATAAAAAATAGAACCTGCCAATGTTTCCACTGTGTGCTGCTTGTAAAAATCTCGCAGGCTGGAGGGAGGGCCCTGAGCCGTGTAGCCGTGTGTGGGCAGTCAGATACAGTGGGGGGTCGCGAAAACAAACCGCCTGGAAAGTGTGGTGGGAGAGACGCACTTTGCCGGCAGGGCAGGGGCAGGGGCAGGGCAGGGGCAGGGGCTGCACAGAGGGCAGGCTGTCCCAGCAGCGGCTACAGAGGCAGCAGGAGTCTCCTGCTGACGGGCGTACAGCTTCAGTTTCCTGAAAGGCACAGAGAGAGACAGACGGACAGACAGACTACCCTAACGGTTGCTTTGTTAAGATTTAGTGGCATGGTATCTGAAGCCAGTGCCTAGAACATCCTAGGCACTCAACACAGGAAAGCTGTTAGTTTGCCCCTCCCAAGACCACGGGTCATAAAGACTTGAATCATCCCATCGCCACCCCAGTGCCACCCCGTTTACAGCTGATTCATTACAGCGCTGTCTCAGAAATATTTTATTGAACTTAATATATATGAACTGTATTTGTAATAACAATAAGTGCAAAATAACAACTAATGTTTATTGAATATTCACTCCACGGCAGACATTGTCCTAAGCACTTCACGTGTATTATCTCATTCGATTTTCACAACGACCAATTGTACAAATGAGGGAATAGAGGTACACCGGTGTTGAGCAAGTTTCCCCATACAGAACTTAAATAGCTCTATCTATCTATCTATCTATCTATCTATCTATCTATCTATCATCTATTTTCTGTTGAAGGAAGCCAGCCAAAACAGTCACGTGGGCACTAGCAGCCCCCGCTTCTCAGGCAATGGCCGTAAACCACCCGTTCTGAGCACCCCTCAGCTTGGGGCAGGCAGCCATCTGGTGAGTCCATTGTAGTTTCTCCTTTGGTCATTATTTTGAACGTGAAGGATTGGTCCAGGAGGTGGTATAAAAGTCACAAAGGGGAAGACCACGTTAAGTGTTAAAAATGAAATTGTTATGGGGGCCAGAGGAGTCTTTAAGTAAAAGGTCCAGGGCATGGAGCAAAGCCACAGCTGTGGAGCAGGCCCCTCCACTCGGCATGACTTTTGCTACCACCTCCCCGGCCAATGGAGCTGGGTGTCTGTGTCCTCAGCATCCAGACATGCGCCCAGCACACTGATGAGGCGCACGTTTACAAGAGGGTAAGGTGGGGAGAGGGGTCCCTGATGTAAACTATGGGCCTTGTGTGATAACAACGTGCCAATGGAGGCTCATCCACTGCAGCGAGTACTCCGCTCTGGTGCCAGACAGTGCAGGGGGCGGGGGGGGAGCGGGGAGAGAGGGGCCTGTGTGTGGGGACAGGGCGTATGTGGGAGCTCTCCACACTTTCCCTGATACCACTGTGAATGGAAAACTGCTCTAAAAATTCATTAAAGCTTATTAATTAAAGAGAGAGAGAACGAGCAAGACAGAGTGCCAAAAGAAAGACACGAGCCACCTCCAGGTCCAAGGGTTTCATCTGTGTTCTGAGCAGCCACAGGGTTTCTGGAAGGTACCTTCAGGGCCACTAGGGGCTGGGGCTGGCGTGGAGAGCAAAGAGCCAGCAGGACCAGCAGGACCCAGCCTCCCCCCACCCCCCTCAGCTGGATCTGCCCTGATTCTCTGTGCTTTATCCATTGGAGCTCTGCATAACCTTCACCGGAAGGAGGTTGTCCTGCTGGCCGAGGTTTCAAGGACTCTGTTTCAGAGGCTCAAACAAGGCAAGACCACCACCCTTCCTCTTATCTGAGCAGCCCCAAAGTTTGCAAAACCCTTTCACAAAAGGGACCCTAAAGGCAGGCAGCTCACCTTTAGGCTCACCCAGTACCAGGTTGGGCATGTAAAAAAGTGCTCGATAATCATTTACTGCATGAACTATGACTCAGTTAGCTTTTACAGCAAATCTAAGAGGTGGGCAAGGTAATTTTGGTTTCACGCATATTACATTGTAAATTGCTTACAATGGGCCAGGCACTGTGTTAATCACTTCACATGAATTAACTTATTTAATCTTCACTACAAAACTTTGAGGTAAGTAATATTATTATTAATGAAACTAGAGCACAGGGAAGTTAACTAATTTGCCGAAGGTCATACAGCTAATCAACAGCAGAGATTCCAACTTTGACAGCTTGGCTCTTCCCCATCACGACAAGTTTTTCATACGGAGTGAACCCTGGGCTGGAAGAGTGGTAGGGTGCCCTTCAAGTCCCAGGGAGGCTTAGTGGTGCGGCCACGCTTGGATCCCAGGAACAGCTCAGATCCCCTCCCACCTCGTCCAGACATGGTTACCACAGCCTGGGCAGGGCATGGGATGGCTGGCTCCCTACCACCTGGCACACAACAGAACTCTCCCAGCTTGGGAGGCCAAGGGCAGCACTTCCCAGGAGATCCACCCACAGCCAAGGCCTGTCTGATGCAGAGGTGCGGGCAGGGAAAGGAAACAGGAAGGCATATTCAGAACAATGATTAAAAAGCAAGATAAAAACACAATCTCTTTTCCTAAAGCTTCCCATCTGGTCCATATGCTCAGCTCACACACTGGGTGGACCCCAGCCAGCTGTGGAATTTTGCCAGCTGGGTCCCTCTGATCTGGGAATGGTCTGGCCTAATTCCAGAAGGAGATGAGGAAGTGCCCCCTGTCCAGGAATGTAGACAGGTAGGCCCAGGCTTTTACCACTGTATCCCTCCCTCCATCACCCATTCATCCTTCATCCATCCATCACCCATGCATCCATCCTTTTATCCATCACCCCTCCATCCATCCATCCATTTATCCATCCATCCATCAGCCATCTACCCATCATCCATCCATGCATCCACCCATCTGCTGGAACTATGGTACAAAGAATAAGTGCCCATATTATGCTGTTCTTAGGTGGACTGACCCCTGGGCTTCCTCCCTAAAATTAAAGGCTGTGTAAGAACTGGATGTGGGTAGGCTGTGACGAAGCTCTCCAAGTTATGAGGCACTTTACCTGTGAGAAATTGTTTATGTTATATATGCATTATAAAGCAATAAGAGACTTCTGAGGCTTCGCAGAGAGCTCATTTCACAGAAAGTTCAGAGCCAAAGTGTCAGCATATTCGTGGCACATATGGGCCCAGGGTGGGTTTCCCCTTCCCTGTGTTTTCCTCTTTACTCTGACTTCCTTGTCTACACATAGGTCATTACCAAATATTAGTTCTTATATTTCTAAGCCTCCTCAAATCCTCTTTGGGGGAAAAAAAGGTGAGTTATGAAGGGCAAAAAAATGACTGAGTTGAACTAATGCAGATGGAATAAAGAGATAGTCACTTTAGGAACTGAGAGTTCAACATTCTCTATTACCCTCACGCATGCCCCTGAGGATGAGACTGCCATCAAAGTGAAGGCTTACCTCTTGCTGGCCAAGTGGTGGCAGCTCTTCAAGAAGCAACTCTCCACCCTGTTTAGGGGCATCTGAGGTGGGGGTATATTAGTTCCCAGCCTACAAGAATGATGGGAGTGTGTGTGAGAGTCAGTAAGGGCTAGCTGTTGTATTGCTGGTGGGCTTAAGTTACCCATGATTTAAAGTTTAAATCTTTGTGCTGGAATCCATCAGGACAGCCTGGGCAGCACCTTCTCCCTCCCTCTCAGGCTTTGAGGATAGAGCAGGAATAGAATCTTTGAGAACAAAGTGGCTCACATGGCCAAGAATCTGTGGTTCAACTGATCCTAGAGACTGAATGGTAACCACCCCTCGTTAAGGCTGGGGGAGGCCTGCAGGGGTCAGGTCCTCTGCCAAGACCTCTGGGGTGCACAGCATTGAAGGCATGAGCCCTGCCCCCAAAGGGCTCAGTGTCTACCAGGGGAGACCAGTCTGCAAGCCAGCAACTACAGCACCAGGAGGAATGAGCTTTCCTTTGGGCCTTTGCCCTCGCCATCCCCCCCGCCTTATAACACCTTTCCTTCCCTCCACCCTCCCTCCATGTTTCTCTCCTTCCCACCTCCCCTGCAAGTCTTCCTGAACTTGTATTTCCACACACTTCTGTGCTTCTCCCTCCCCTCCTTTCTCTTTCCTCAACCTTCAACTCTAGTTCCAATTTTTATATTTGAAATTGGTTACTGTCCGTTTGGCAGTAATAGTAATAACTTAAAATATGCATCTTATTAATTAATTAATTAATTGTATGGTGTTATCTGTTTTTAAAAAGGCAGAACAATGGCCCTCTAGAGATATCCACAACCCAACCCTCTGAGCCTACGAATATGCTACTTTACATGACAAAAGTAATTTTGCAGACGTGATTAAGTTAAGGATCTTAAAATAGGGAGGATTATCCTGGATTATCCAGGTGGACTCCAGGTAATCACAAGGGCCCTTGAAGATGAAAGAGAAAGGCAGGGAGCAAGCAAAGGAAATGTGACAAGGGACACAGGTCACAGTGATGGGATTGACTGCTGGCAGGGGGCCCGAAGACATGGAATTCGGGAAGCCTCTAGAAACTGAAAAAGATCAGCCTACGGCCCCACTGACACCCTGAGTTTGGACTCTGACCTCCAGAGAATGAATTTGTATTGTTTTAAGTCACAAAGTTAGTGGCGACAGTTACGGCAGCAGTAGGACACTAACACGGCTGGCTTTGGAGGACACAACGTTTCTCCCGGGGGGTCGACACTTCCTAGTGTGTACAACGGGACTCTGTGGAAGGGAGTGAGGGTCGGGGGGACTTGCCCATACGGCGTATGGATGCCTTTCCTCTCCCACATCATAGTTGACACAGGACAGGTTTCCTCAAAATAAATGGATGCTCGCATTTCAATGGAGCATTTGTGTGGAGACAAGCTCACAGGGCGAAGTGGACTTGGCCTGCCCACCCTTCCTCGGAAGACATCAAGGGCACCATTGTGTTCACGCACTAATAAGCACTGCAAGGCAGTTGGCTTTGCTTTCCTTGTGCTTTCTTTTCACAGTGGCATCTGCTGGTCTTCAGCTGGCATCCTGGGTACTGTGCAAGAGGGGGCATGAGGGCAGATTAGATGAGGGCAGCGGAGGCCCAAGAAAGAGTCTCTATGGCATCTTACCGTTTATACACACACTCACACTTTATGGTTAACACATGAGTTCTATTAAAAGGACCCTGTAACTTTCACTTGATAAACGGAGCTCTGCAAAGTCCTCTTTGCCCTGCTGGGAGGCGGTAGAACACAGTGGTGCAGAGAGCTGCATTTGAACCCCGGCTGCTCCTGGGTGTGGTCCCTAGATTCGTCACTGTTCTTTTCCTCCTCTGTAAAATGGCGGGGGGGGGGGGGTGGCGGGGTGGTCCTGGGTACACAATGAGGTCATGCATCTACATCCATGACACTGTCCCCGGAGAGATGTAAGCCCTCCATATTTGGTAGCCCTTGCATTTAGCCTCCTGATCCGGAATAAAAATAAAGGATAATAAAGAAATAAGACTAGGTTCTGTGGTCACTTATCTTGTTAGAGGAACCTCTGCTGAAAGGTTTCCAAAAGGCATAAAATATTTGTCTCCTTGGTTCCCTGTATGCCCGAAGCTTCTCCTACCTGCTGTGATTAAGAGGCCTGTAATCTGAGCTCCCATCTTGCATCCTGCTCAATGGACCTGTTTTCTTTCTTACCCCACAATAGCATCCTCAACCCAGCCACACTCATTCATTAGAGGCTCTGAGGCTGATAAGGAAAAGAGCTGAGCTGTGAGAGGGGAGGCCGGCCTGCCAGAAGTACCTGTTCACTCCTTCCTCTGGGGCAGGGAGTACAATCCCATGATGGGTCAGGTAGTGGCCAAACACACTTACATGTAGAGCCAGTCATCTTCCGGCTGCAACTTCCGGTGACAGCTTCCCCAGCTGTGCGGACAAAGGCAGTGTCTCTTCTGCCGCCTTGCCCAACACTCATGATGGCCAAGTAAGCAGTGCGGGTCCCTGTCTAGCTGAGTGTGGACAGGAAAGCTAAAAAGAAATCATCCTATCTGCTCTGGGCCAAGACGGCTCCTATTTCCAAGGGCAGACAAGGGGACACAGGAACAGAAGTCAGGATTGGGTCACACTCACCCCCAGGGCCTAGCTGAGCAGAAGCTGAAGGGTCAGTTACAAGCTGGGTCACCCATCCAATGGGGAGGGAGCCATTCTTCACTGTGCGCTCACCAGGCCCAGAGGGGCGCACACTGAGAGGCCCCGCTAACCAGGGAGGGGGCCAAAAGGAGCACAGCTGTGGGCCAAGTCCTGGCTCACTTCCCTGACCTGGGACCTGGGCCATGCGTGAAGGGCACACACCGGCCAGAGCAGAGCACCTCAAAAGTCAGTGTGCATGCTCTGAATCACTTGGAAGTCTTGTTAAAAATGCAGATTCTGAGTCAACAAGTCTGGATTGGGGCCTGAGATTCTGCATTTCTGTCAAGATCCCAGGTAAGGCCATACTCCCGGCTCATGTTTGGGATTGCAGTTAGCCCAAGAAATCATACAATGAAGGATAATAGAGAAACAAAAGAGGGACTTGCGGAAGGCCTTTCTTTGGGCTTCCAGGATGCCATATCTCAGCGTAGAGGTAATTTAGGGTATCCTAAATGACCTTTGGGGTTTCCCGCATGCTATTCTGGGGAATGAATAGGGGCCAGGGCAGGGCTTGGGGGTTTGGATTTGACCGACACTGACTGCCTGCTTGGAACAGCCCTAGGAACGAAAGGTGGAGTGGGGACTGAGCGGCACTGAGCTGGAAGCCTTGCGGAGTGCTGGTGGGGGCAGGGCAATGAGGGGAGAGAAAGGTGGAAAATAGAGGTGGGGTCAGAGAGGAGCTCTGGATATGGGGTTGGGCCTCTGACTGTCATCACCAGGGACATCTACAGCCAGCTGACCTCTCTGAGCCTCATCTTCCTCATCTGTAAGTATTAAAACATTTAGACTTGAGGATTAGGGTGAGGATTCCATAAAGCAACAAATGTGAAAGCATCCCGCAAATTACCTGGCCCAGGATAGTATCCAATACCCTGTGCATTTTGAAATAAATAGCAAATAAGCAGGCTCAGCCCATGCAGCACCTTGACAGCCAAACAAAGGAGCCTGGCTTGTGTGCCAAGAAGCCAGTCACAAATTATCCGCAACTCCACAATAAAGCAAGGCCCCCCGAGAGATCTCCGAGTAACTGCCTCTGTGTAATTCTGGGCATTTAAATGGAACTCAAACAGATAAAATTACAGAATTCAGAACGAGCCCTGAATGCAGACCTCTCACGAATTCCCATTAATCTTTTGCCTCCAAGTGGGCGAGTGCACAGGCCCCAGATTTTCTGGAGTAATCGGCCAGCTCTCTGTCACAGACCCCAGGATGAGCAGCGGGTCGCGCGGGCTGCACATTACCAGGGCTGCCTGGGGAGGCCACACTGAAATCTGACGCAGCTAAGAAAAGAAATGCCCCACTTTGCAGGGCCTTGCTGGAAGCCCTTAGAAAAAAGGCGGCCGCCACAGGCAAGCCTTTCCAGGAAGGCTTTGTGAGGCCGGCGCCCACCCTCCTCCCCACACGCTCTGTCGGACTGGCCTTCTCAGCTGAGCAGAAACTAGGCCACTTTTCAATATTTTTTCTTTTTTAAAAATAATATTTAGAAATGGTTTTGGGCCCGGAAACTTAAACATTCCCACCAAGTGGTTTCCACCCCCCGCCGTGGTGTATTATTTTAAGTAGATAGAAACAAAAGCAGCATTTCACAAACAGAACAAGAGAAAATGGTAAATACACTTAAAATCAGCATGGGGAGCGCCCTCGTGTCCCCTTGGGAGAGGATTCTCCCTAGACGCACAAAGCTCTAGATGAGAGTAGGGGCTGAGGTGGGGGGCAGGAGAAGGCATATCAGCCTCTTCTCTGGGTGTTTCATTCCAAAGTCCATACCCCTTGCCCTTCTCACTCCCCTGGACCTGTCATACCGCCCGTGGCTGTCCTGTGTAGTGGTTGGGGACACATCTGGGTTCTCTCCCAGCTCTGCAGCTTACAAACTGGGAGAACCTGGGTAAGTTCATTCACTTCTCAGTACCTTAGTTTCTTCATCTGTGCACGGGGTGACTACGCTGCCCCCATCAGGAGACTGCTGTGAGTCTCAAAGGAGTTAATACCTGGAAGGTGTTTAGAACACTGCTCGGCACAAAGCGAGTTTCAATAATTTCCTATGTTGCAAACCACAAACAACCAGCATGTCCCCAAACTCTGATCCAACCGCCCCACCCTGACCTTCCATAGTTCCTCATCTCTGTTAAACAACAATCCCATTCTTCCAGTTGCTCAGGCCCCAAAGTCCATTTTTGACTCCTCTTTTTCTCTTGTACTCTGCAGGCAAGCTATTCGCAAATGCTATCAGTTCAAAGATTTAATGTGTGGCCTAGCTGGTTGGAGTATCATCTAGCAAACTCGATGGTTGCAGGTTCGATTCCCAGTCGGTGCACATGCCTGGGTTGAAGGTTCAGTTCCCAGTCAGGGCGAGTACAAGAGGCAGCCTGGTCACCTCTCACGCCCAACACTGCCACCTGACTCCAAGCCAGTGTCGTCTTTCTTGCTGGCTATTGCAGTAGTCTCCTGCTCTCCCCTCCTGGCCCCCAATCTCTCCTACTCCTTCAGACAAATCCCTTCAAAACATTTAAGTCTGATTATGTGTCTCTGCTTAAAACCTTCCAAAAGCCTCCTCATCTCACTCACAGTAAAAGTCAGGTTTTTACCAGGGCCTGCAAGGCCCTGTGTGAGCAGGCCCCCTGCCTCTCTGCTGCTACCTCGTCCACATCTCCCCTCCTCGCTCATTGTCCCCAGCCACACTCTCCTCTTTGCTGTATCTCAAACAGGCCAAGAATGCTGCTGCCTCAGGGCCTTTGCACATGCCTTTCCCTCTGCCTAGAACATTGTTCCCTCAGAAACCTGTGACTCCTTCTTTTGCTTCTTCAGGCTCTGCTCCAATGCCACCGCATCAGGGAGGCCTGCCTTGAACCTCAGATACAAAAACCTTCTATCGCTCACTGTCCCCCTTTCTCTGCTTTATTTTCCCTTTTAGCTCTTACTACCAGTTTGTATTATAAAGTTTCATTTCTTTGCTTTTTTCTCTCTTCCTCTTAGCGCTAATATAGCAACAGTTTAGTCTCTTTCTCCTTTGCTGTGCTCCTAGTCTCTAGAAACATGCCTGGCATGTAGTGAGTGCTTCATACCTTTTTACTGCATGACTGCCTCCCTCCCTCCACTCCTGTCCCCCTCTAATGTGGCTTCATGCTACAGCCAGGATGACCTGTCTACAGCAAAAGTTCTATGATGCTCTGCCACGGCTCAAGAACCACCAGTGGCTCCTTGCTGCCCACAGGGCAAAGCTACTGTTCCGTACAGAAGGCCTTTGGGGTCTAGCCCCACCTAATCTCAGCCCCTTCTGTCGCCACCAGCAAACCCTATGCTCCCAGAGCAGTCCTGTGTCCTTGTTTCCCCAGTGACAATCCTTTGCTCATGCTGCTCCTTTAGTGAGCTACAGCCTCCCATCCCTCCTCCACCTGTCAGACTCTCACTGAGGTGGCCTGAATGGTGCCCACCTCCCAAACGTCCACCCAGAACCTGTGACTGTGGCCTTAATTTGGGAAAAGTGTCCTTGCGGATGTAATTAAATTAAAGATCTCAAGATGAGATCATTGTGGCTTAGGTCATGCCCTGAATTCAACGACAAGTGTCCTGAGGAGACGAGAAAAGGAGAGAGGACACAGCGGAGAAGCCACGTGAAGACCCAGGCTGAGACGGGAGTGATGCTGCCACAGCCAAGGAGCACCGGGAGACACCGGGAGACACCGGGAGACACTGGGAGACACCGGGAGACACCGGGAGACACCGGGAGCTGGAAGGGGCCAGGAACACAGGCCTCCCCAGAGACTTCAGAGGGAGCACGACCCTGCCAGCATTTTGATTTTGAACTTCTGGCCTTCGGAACTGTGAGACAATACGTTTCTGTTGATTTAAGCTACCAAGTTTGTGCTGTGTCACAGCAGCCACAGGACTCTAATACATTTCCTTTGACAACGGTTGTAGAGAGGCAGCAGCCCTTGCCTTCCAGCCCTGCTGGGGACCGAGGAATTTTTTTTTTTTTTAACTAAAGCCCCCACTTCCTTAGACCAAGCTGATCAGACCAGGGATGGATACCTGGCCTAGGTTGGGCCAGTCAGTATCCCAGGTGTTGGGACCTGCACAATGAAGCCAGAGGGCACTGGTGGGGGTGGGGGTGGGGTGGAATCTAGGCTCAGAACTGGACCTTGTGGGGTCAAGGACAGAAAGAAAGCTGAGGAGCAGAGTAGACACTGATAAGGAGACCAAAGGCCCTGATGACTCTCCAGCAGGGAAGGCCCTGCTCTTTGCTTTCAGAAGAGTCCCTTGTATTTCTCCAACATCCAGCCCACTTCCACTTTTCCTTGACCTGGCTTTCCCTTGAGAAGACCCCTTTTCCTTGCAACCACATCAACCCCAAGCTAACAGCTGAGCTCCAGGGTCACCTCCAGGAAAGGTTTCCCTAGTCCCACCTTGTGGTGGGCCCTAGTCTCCAAGCACCCTCGGCTCTGGGCCAGCACCGAGATTCATTGCCATCATTAGTGGTGTTTGCATGCCAGTGTCCCCCCAGCCTGAGCTCCTGCAGCCAGGGACCCTTCTTGTTCTGTGTGTCCCCATTTCCCAAGTAGTTACCCAGGGGGGTTCAGTGTCTGGTACCAACAGTGGGCGAATAGATGAATAAATGAGTGAATAACTCAGCTCTGCCTGTGAGGAACTTCCGGTCAGGGTGGGAAGCCCAGACTCACACATGCTGCGGGAGCAACACCTGAGAAGTGTGTGATGGGGTGCACACACTGGGGAGGGAGTGGGGCAAGAAGAGGGCAGTTGTGAGCCCAGGGGGCAGCCAGGGAGGGCTGGTGGGGAGGCCAGGGGAAGGAGAAACTGTGCAGGCAGCAGTGTGGGCAATGACCTTTGGAGCAGGCAGAAGGCGCTGTGGAGCAGGGAGGACTTCTAAGTAGAGAGAACGGGAGGTAGGAGGAGAAAAGAGCAGCATTAGGGGCACGTGGGAGAGAGAGGCCTGACTCGAGCAGGATTTCTGGTGGGGGCAGCTCTGGCTGGAGGTTTCAGTGGGGCCATGCTGGCGCCTTTGGTAACTCGTCCACTTAGCTGACATCCAACCAGGCACTGTGCCCAGTGCCAGCCATACCGCGATGACAGATAACAGAATTCAAAGACCAGACTGGAGCTCTTAAGAGAACAAGAATGTATCTGCTGTTACAAGACCGGGAAATAGCACTAACCAAAGCATTTGTGGAGCACTTTACAGTTTATAAAGTGCTTTCTCGCATAGTCATGATTACACAGTCATGGGGCACAGTCGAAAAATGGAGGTTGCTGCCGAGGAAGGCCTGCGTTGAGGTCTCGCATCTGCCATGTGGTGGCCACATAGCCTTCACCCTGAGCGACCACCGCCCTGAGCTTCAGTCGCCTCGTCTATGGAATGGTGCCGTGGTCCATATGTACCGAATGCCTCATGCATGCCAGCTGCTGTTGTGCTTTTATACATCGTAGCCATGTTGATCTTCAAAACAATCTATAAAATAGGTATGATGGTTACCCCCATTTTGCAGGTGTGGAAACTGAGTCTCACAAATGCCCCATAGATGGGATAAGATTTGAACCAGTTCTTCTGGCTCCAGAGTCTGTGTTCTCAGCTGAAATGCTACACTGGCGATAATGGCAGCAGCCCCCACCTGGAAGGTTTGGGGAGACCCATAACATTCATACACAATACATGTAACTGATTAGCAGTTAGATGTAAATATTAACCGTAGTTACTGTTCTGTCCCACGCTCCTGCACGCGGTATTAGAGCACTTAGTTGCTTTAACGGATGCTGTTGATGACCTGGCATTACTGTTGGCCTAGCCTAGTGGTCACACAGACAGTGATCATGCCCCTCTGCCTGGGGGCCATGCTGTCTCTGAAGTGATTCATCATTGAACAGGGAGCACCAGGAGTGCTGGGGTGCTCACACCCAGGAGCACCCCTCAACCAATAACCCATGTGAGTTGGCGGATAAACACGCCATCGGTGGGACAATCCTGAGGTGTGTCCTACACAGTCCCTCAGAGGGTCCCCAACAGGATTGACCCCAACAAGATTGACCCCAACCCACACGGCAGTTACTCACCCACAAGGGCACTCGTCACGGCTTTCTCCGTCTCACTCCCCACCCCCACATAGTGCTTCCTGCAATCACTTCCCAAATAAACCGCTTGCATGAAACCCTTCCCTCAGGGTCTGTTTTGGGGGACCCAATCTAAGACAGGGATGCAAAGCAGTTTGGAGAGAGGGGAAGAAGAGATGTCAGCCATGGAGACTCGAGGTTTTCCTGGACACTGTGTGGGGAACAGCTGGAGGGAGCAGGGGCACACCCGCCCACACACAGAAGAGGAGGGTCTCGGTTACTGCGGGGATGGACCAGATCTCCCTCACGCCGGTTCTCAAATAGGAGAGCACTTCGCCTGACACTTCAAAAAGACTGGCCATCAGGGCCTATGGCAAGAGACCCCATGGCTCTGGAGCCGATGGATGACAGGGGCATTCCTTGAACTCCTGGGACATGCACATGGAATAAACACAAATAGGCTCCTCTCATCTAAATAAACTGAGGCACAGTTGTACGAAGCAGCTTTCCTTTTCTCCCCACCCTCCCACACTGCTCTCCTCAAAGGCCATGCTTGTTTGCTTACTTCTTAACCCCAAACCCCACACACCTTCGAAGGTCCTCTTTGTGTCCCAGATGAAGTGGAGCATTTCTGCCTTACAGACGCGATTTTCCAAATGAACTTCCCAACACAGAAGAGCCCAGCTTGTTAACGATAAGACAGCATTGTGGTTTAGATGGATGGATTAAATGAACAGGAGGTAAGAAGAAAACCACGAGAAAGGGTGAATTTTCAGCAAGTTCCTCTGGCCGAACACTTGCAATTTCATTGGAAAGAATTCTCAGGGGGAAAGAAACCAAAGGCGTGGTGGGAAAAAGGAAATTACTAGCTCAGCAGTGTGCTTCTTCCCTTGACGAGGTGGTCACGCAGCAAGAGGGACAGGACGCATGGAAGGGGGCTGACCGCTGGCTGGCATGATGGGGAAGAGAGCTCTGTTATCTCAAAACGAGGGTGGCCTGAGTCATAGCCCGTGGGCCAGGTTCAGAAGGTCTCTTGTCCATTTCATTAACCACTGAAGCTGCAGAAACTCTGAGAACAGGAGGCAAGTGGATGGAGCTGCCCTGGAGGTCCACATTGAAACAAGATTTCAGGGAATACCGCAAAACAAAAAATCAACACAAGAATTAAAAAAAAAAAAAATGCCCTGGCTGGTGTGGCTCAGTGGATTGAGCTCTGGCCTGCAAACCAAAGAGTTGCTAGTTCGATTCCCAGTCAGGGCATGTGCCTGGGTTGCAAGCCAGGTCCCCAGTAGGGGGTGCACAAGAGGCAACAACACATTGATGTTTCTCTTCCTCCCTTTCTCCCTCCCTCCCCCTCTGTCTAAAAATACATAAATAAAATCTTTTAAAAAATAAAAATTAAAAAAGCGTCCATGAAAAAATATATTATTCAGAGCTGACCCAGTTCCCCAAGAAGCAGGATTACCTAATGGTCAAAAGGTTGGCTGTGGAGCCAAAGTACCTGGAAAGGAATCCCCAGCTCTGCCACTTACGGGCTGGATTACCTTGGACAAGTAATTGAACCCTTCTCTGTGCCTCAGTTTCCCCATCTGCCAATCAAGGCTGATGATAATAATCCTACTTTCTTCAGAGAGTTGTCTGTAAGGACTAAACGAGTAGATACATCTGAAGCCCTCAGAAAGCTGTCTGCCACACAGGTGCCTAACACATGCCCGCTGCCATTGCTTCCCGGCTTCCACAGACAACAGCTCCTGGGCACGACCATATTCTCGCAGGTGCCATAGAACAAAAGTTAAGAAGGCAAAGCAGCATGGAAGCACGTCAGACTGAAAAACAATCCCCAAAGCACGGAGCCTCTTCGTCTGGAGCAAAGCCGTGAAGGGCCCCACTGATGCACAGCTCCGTCAGAGCACAGAGGGCCACTCGCTGTCCGTGCCACCTCTGACGTCCCCCTGACGTCCTCTTCAGTGCGGCCGGAAGGCCCTGTTGGGCTGTACATCAGAAATGTGGCTGAGATCGGGGCTCTGCTCTCGTGGAGGAGACAGCGCACCCCCTGTTTGCCCCCAAACACAGCTCTGCCATCTGTGCCAGGCTGCTCCTGCGGCGGCCACAGCCCCGGTCAGTAGAGGGGCCTGTCCCTGGTGTGGCTCACGACCGGAGGCCAGCAGCTCTGTGCTCTGTCTGCGTGTTGCGGGGGGTGGGGGGGGACACATGTTTCAGACGCCCTTGACCTTGAAAGCAGAACCGCATCTTTGTGCTTCACTGAAGATACAGGGCCCCGGTTTTTCTCTGCAGAGGTGTCGTCAGGGGTGAGAAGTGGCCTCGGCCAGCCCTTTGCTCATCTTACACAGAGATACAGGTGTCCCTGCTAAACCCGAGGTTCTGTTTCAGCATTCCTCCGGCACCCCAGACCGGTAGCGTTTTCAATGAAAAATGCCCGCTTATTTAGGCTCCTGCAGCTGGAAACGAAGCAGGAATTAAAACAAAGACAAAGGGGCACTATCAGTAATTATTTCTGAAGTAACAAGCAACTAATTGGGACTTGCAGTTATTAAAACCCATACTGTAGGCAGTAATTAAACGGCAGCTAACGAGGAATTCGGCACGAGGCTCTACAGCCGCCACTCGGCTGCTGTGTTCCTTCCCCTCGTCCTGGGTGGAGGGTCTGTCGTTGCAGGAAATAAACGGCTTCTTCCCAGTCCTCTAACAGATATTCGTCATTCCGAGATTTCTGCCTGGGGAAGGCGGCGTGGCCGGGCAGTGGGACCAGACAAGGCAGAGTGGGAGAAGCCCAGGAGCACGTGGAGGTTTCTAGATCGGCTGCCATCCCCCCTCAGGACAGTGACATCATGGGAAATGGCTGCGGGGTACCGTCAAATCAGTGGGAAAAGAGCTGAATTGGCTCTTTTACACATAGATTTATCGAGCCCCACTAGTGTGTCAGAAGCTCTGGGAGATGCATTTACATACATTATTTCATTGACTCCTATTGGCCTCAGGAAGGAGGTGCCCTTAGGAACTGCTTTATGGATGAGGGTCACTGGGCTCAGAGAGGTGAAGTCCCCTGTGAGAAATCACCTGGCCACTGTGCAGAGTGATGCCAGGGTTGGAACCCAGGGGAAGTGGGAATGCTGGGTCACTGCTTGCAGGCAATAAACGTGGCAGTGTGAGCAGGAACGGAATCTGTGGGAGCTGCTGGGCGTGGCTGCCTGATGAGCTCATCGAGTTACCAAAACACTCTATGCCTCAGTTCCTGCATCTGTGGAGTGGGGACAATCCTGCCCACCTCGTGGGTTTGCTGTGAAGACCCTCAACGTGTTGTATATCAGCATTTAGCACAGTGTTCAGTGCAATAAATACAAACATTCAGTGAATACCAGTCACAGTCACAGACACTGCTCAGATGCTTCTGGAAGCAGCATGGAGTGCGGGCAAAGCTCACCGCCCAAGCATGGCAGAGTTTCTGCGGCAGTGGAGGTTGTGCAAGTCGCGCAGCACAGTGTCTGCCTGCCTGTGTCCCTCGGGCAGGGGGCAGACCAACCCGGCAGGCCGGCTCTCCTCTGAGGCCACTGCCCCGTTGTCCAGGGCAGCGGGGGGCTGGCCAAGCTCCCAGACAGCCTGTCTCGGGCCTGGAGCACAGAGCCGTTGCCTCACCAGCTTGTAATGAGCTGCGTCTCCATCCTGATTAGAAGAACAATCCTCACTCAGAGACACTCAGGGGAAGGAAGTGACAGCGTGGTGGGGACAGGGCATAGCCTCGCCTCCCAAGGAGGGGTTGGCTTCTGGGGAGCTGGTGGCTTGCAGGTCATAGTCCAAGATGGTGCCCCCCCTGCCCAGAGAGGAGGCTGAGCTGACCCCACGGGGCAAGTCTGGGTCAGAGCAGGAGACATGCCGGGGCCCCGTCCAGGCCGCTGTCTGCGAGGCTGGGAGGCAGCTGCTCCAGAGCTTGGGTTTGCCAGGAAGGGCAAGCAAGGAAACCAACATTCTCTGGGCACCGTCTGGGCACCAGGCCCGATGCCAGACCTATGACATCGTTGCCGTCATCTACGTTGTCCTGTTAAAAAGAATGCCAGGGCACCATCATTTCCAAAACTGTGGATTGCAGTCCACTACTGGGTTATGAAAACAATTTAGTGGGTGACAAATAGCATTTTAAAAATAACACAGTTGTAAAAAAACCCAGAAGATTTCAGAGTGCCCTGCACAGAACAAGGATTAGTCTGTTTTGTAGGAGTTTCGTTTCTTTCACATGCGTGTGTGAGTACTTGGCAGCTGGGCTGTAATGGGGATAGAAATCATGCTCATTTCATAGGGTTGTCGTGGGGATTGAATGAGTTAATATTTTAAGTGCTTAAAAGCAGTGTAGCAGAGGCTGCCAGCTCCCACCCATGTCCCTTGGAAACAGTTCAGTTTCCCTGTACCTGCCACTAGCTTCCTGGGTTTCCCTCTCCCTCCCTCCTTCCCCTTGGGCATAGGCTTAGCCTAAGTGCAGGGCAGGCGAAGGGTGGGAGCATTAATGCCACAGGCACTCCCATTGGCCTATCAGGACTGGGAGGTGGTGGATAAACTCCACAGCCTCCTGACTGCCCAGTAAGGACTCTGAGGCATGTCCCCCACAGCCTCTTGGAGGGTGCCTGGGGCGCTGAGCCCCAACTGTCCGCAGAAGTGACTTTCCTTCCTCATCTCCCTCCCCCTCTCCCAAATAAACTTCTTACAATTATAAACTTGTCTGGATGCCTAAGCTTATTTGGGATGGACTCAACTTAAGCAGATTCTGGCACAAAGTAAATGCTCAATAAAATGTGTATGTGTTGTGTTCATCTCCCTAGGATCTGTGCAAACACTTTATATGCATCATCTCAATTGATCTCCATTCCAACTCTATAAGGTGGGAACTGTGATTGTCTCCATTTTCTAGATAAAGAAACTGAGGCTCAGAAAAGTTAAGCACCTTGCTCGAAGGCATATAGATAGAGGAGAACTCTGTTTGGAACCCACGTGTTTCACTGAAGCCTTATCTTAACCTCTGTACTGCTTTCTATCTGCACAAGGACCCTGCCAGTTAGCTTCTGTTGTTGCTCTGATTTTGCAGATGTGGAGATGGGAAGTCCAGGCCGGGACCAGGCTGGGACCAGCACCTGGCATTCCAACTCCTGGCCCTGTGCTGCCCTTGAGAGCCGGCTGCCTCTCAGCACCCTGGAAAGGGTGGGCATGGGAGAAATCACCTTCCCTTTAAAAAAATCCCTGTGGTGGGAACTGGCCAGCTCTTTATCAAACCCGTGGCACAGGAGAGGGGTAGCATGCCCGTGAAAAGAAGAGACAATTCCAGCAGGTTTACTAAACTTCCAGACAGACAGAGTTCTGCTCTAATGCTTGTGCCTTAACTTCTCAGCGTGTCAATGAACTGATGACCTGGTGTTAAGTCCCTCTCCTCACCGCTGGCTTCAACCTTCATCTTTGCATCCTTATCTCCAGCAGGCCCACCATTCCCACGGAAGTGCCCTGGCTCCTGTGTGCCCCTGGCCTCAGTTCCATAGGCATAAAGCCTATTATTCACTGCACCTATATCCTTGTGTTGGTGTTTGATCTTATTTTGGAGGGACTCAACTTAAGACAAGCAGATTCTGGCACGAAGTAAGTGCTCAGTAAATGATTATTCACTGCACACAGCTCTGTACCAGGCATAGTGCTACCACTCACTTCCTCAACTTACCACCTAGTAAATTGGAATAATCTTAGTATTCTCTGCATGGGTTGGTATAAAGGTTAAATGAGCTAATTGTGCAAAGCACATATCTGACGAAGGACTCATTTCTAACACATATAAACAACTGTCACAGCTCCACATTAAAAAAAGAAATAATACAAGTGCCATCACTATGGAAAACAGTATGAAAGTTCCCCCCAAAAAACTAAAAATACAACTACCATGTGATCGAGCAATTCCACTTCTAGGCATTGACTGAAAGAAAAGGAAAAGACTAACCTGAAAGATACACACAACCCCATGTCCATCACAGCATTATTTATACAACCAAGATATGGAAACAACCTATTATTGAATGAATGGACACAGAAAACGTGGTACATATACCATGGAATACTACTCAGCCACGAAAAAGAAGTAAATCTTCCATTTGCAACAACATGGATGGACCTTGAGAGCATCATGCTGGGATAAGTCAAACAGAGAAAGATAAATACTATATAATCTCGCTTATACGTGATATTACAAAAACACCAAAAAAACAAACAAACAAACAAAAAAACCCGAAACAAAAAACCAAGCTCACAGATACAGAGAACAGATTGGTGGCAGAACAGATTAGAGGGGGACAGGCGGTGGGCAAAATGAGTGGAGGGAGTCAAAAGGTAAAACTTCCAGTTATAAAATAAATAAGCCACAGAGATGTAACATACACATTGGTGACCATAGTTAATAACTTTGTACTGTATATTTAAAAGGTGTTAAGAGGGTAGATCTTAAAAGTTCTTATCACAAAAAGAACCTCTGTATGGTGGTGGATTTACCTAGACTCACAAGGATCATTTCAGAATACATACAAATACTGAATCATTATGTTGTGCACCTGCAACTGATGTTTTCTGTCAATTACACCTCAGTTAAGAAACCAAACAAACAATAAGTCCAATTAGAACATGGGCAAAGACACGCAGAGACATTTTAGCTAAGAGGATATTCAGATGGCAGACAAGCACGTGAAAAGATACTCCACATCACCAGCTGTTAGAGACATGGAAAGTAAGACCAGGAAGAGACGTTACTGCTCACCTATTAGAACAGGTAAGATGAAAAATAGTGATAACACCAAGTGCAGGTGAAGATGTGGAGAAGCTGAATTACTTATGCATTGCTAGGGGGGATGTAAGATGGTGCAATCACCCTAGAAGACAGTTGACTCTTTCTAAAAAAAAAAAAAAAAAAACCTAACCTTGCATTTACCATAAGCCAACAGTTGCACACCCGGGCATTTATCCCAGAGAAGTGAAGACACTTTCACATGAAAACCTATACATAAATGTCTCTAGAAGCTTTTTTGGCAATAACTCCAAACTAGACATAACCTAGATGTCCTTCAATGGTTAAACTGTGGTCCATCCATCCACATCATGGAATATTAGTCAGCAATGACGAAGGGAGGAACTCCTGACCCACACAGCAACTTGGATGAATTATGCTCAGTGAGACAATTCCCATCTCACCAGGTCAAACGCCGTGTCACCGCATTTAGATAACACTGCTGAGATGATAAAACCGTGCAGATGGAAACCATCCCAACGGCTGCCAGGAGTTAAGGGTGGTAGAAGGGAGAAGGATGGGTGCTACCCTAAAGGGACAGCATGAGGGAGACCTTTGTGGAGATAAAAGAGTTCTGTGTCCTGATTGCAGCGGTGGTTACACAAATCTAAACAAGTGATACAGATAGAGAACTATACTCGCACACCATCATGCCGAGGTCAGTGTCCTGGCTTTGATGCTGTGCTATAACTGTGTAAGATGTAGCCACTGGAGAAACTGGGGCGGGGGGGGGGGAGGCTACAAGAGGCGTCTCTGCACTATTTTGTAATTCCTGAACACCAATGTTTTAAATGAGCTACTTGTGAAGACTTTAGACCAGTGCCTAAGGGACCGCTTGACCAAGGTTAGCTCACATTATTATGATTCCATTGTCATTATTACTTCAAACAAGTCATCTTATTTCATGCTCACAATAAGCTTGTAAGAAAGAGCTTTCTTTTTAAGCTCCATTTTACAGACTGGAATACTAAGACTCAGATACATTAGGTAACTTATCTAAGTTCACATATCCAGAAAGACCTAGTAATTGAAGCCAAAAATCCATGAACTTCTCATATACATGCAGGTACAAAGACCAGTAAGATCAAAAGCTTTGCCCTCATTGACCTTATGACACAGTAAGGAAAGTAAAAGATTTAACTCAAGTTCATACACAATGTCATACATGTATAAGTTCTATGTGGGCACAGGAGAGAGAAGAGTAGAAAGAAATATTCCAGCTGAGATCTAGGAAGGTTTCCTGGAGGAAGTGGCATTTAGGATTGTTTAAAAGAATGAGTAGACGCTCGGAAGGTATAGAAGGGGGTAGCGGTGCAAGAAAAGGCATTGTAAACAGAGAGAACCTGATCATTCAGGAATGGAAGTACTTGGAGAGCAATGACAAGCCTGAGGTGGTTGAAGCAGCTGGCATGGGACTGAAGGCAGATGCAAATTAAGGAAAAGCAGTCAGTGAGATGGGATCCGAACGATAGGCTGGGGACTGGGTCCACGCTCCCAGCTGTCGCTCACTGTGGCCTCTAAAGTACAGCACGGAAGCCCAAAGTCCAACGTCTAACGCGCATGTGCGGCACAAGAGTGGACACTACGAGGGGCCAGCCTTCTATTTATGCTGAAAAACCTGGGCAGAGCTCCACGTTGGGCCCTGAAGTCCCAGGAAGCAAGGTGCTCTTCCGTTTAAGGACCCCGAGATGACATTCTCCAGAGTCCTCCC
This sequence comes from Glossophaga mutica, assembly GCA_039655065.1. Taxonomy (NCBI): domain Eukaryota; kingdom Metazoa; phylum Chordata; class Mammalia; order Chiroptera; family Phyllostomidae; genus Glossophaga; species Glossophaga mutica. The sequence continues at coordinate 32,909,728 of CM077308.1, forward strand.
AAGGCCAGGGCCAGCAAATCCTGAAGGCAAACCCTGCCTCTTGTGGGGACTAGGGCCCACCACAGTTATACTGGACTTTGGGACTTTGTCTTTCCATAATAATTCATGAATCCTACCACACTTGTACTTCTCTATCTTCCCTCTCTGACAGGAACCTCGCAGGGGTCAGGATCCAGGTCTGTCCGGGTCGTTGCTGAGTCAGCCCCACAGAGGTGTCCGCATTCAATTTCATTTGATTGACACAATGTCAAGTTCTTGGGCACCTGTGCTAGGGACTGGAGGTGAAAGAACAAGACACAGTGCGGAAGAGAGACAACCAGTCACAGGACAATGGCAGTGCTGCCCACTTAGAGGCAAAAGGATGGGAACCTGCCCTGGTCTGTGACCAGTGGAGACAGTCACATCTGCATAAGTTATCTTAACGAACTCGGAGGGCAGCCTCCTTCCTGAATGAGACTGGGCACGTTGGTCAGAGTGTCAGGAGGTGTCAGAAGGGGCTAAATCAAGACACCGGCTATGCTTCTAGCTCAGTAAATTTGCTGCAGTGGTGAACGGTGACGATGAGAACTGTAGCATTTTGCTAAAGCCCTGAGTGGAAATGGAATGTCACACAACCGCAACAGCGGCCCAGACAGCCACGTACTTTCTGCCGTCCAGCTTCTAGAGCCCTACAGTGGATTAGCGGGAGGAACAGGTTCCAAAGATGCTAGTGGGATACTTCATGAAGGATGTCACCAGCGCGTCCGTATTCAAGTGGAGATAAAGGCAGCCCAACTCGGAAAGCTGTGACCAGGCTGAGGCGCAGAACAGCTGTGGATTACTCATGGGATCTACCTAAAAGGCCTTGAAACTAGGTCTTGGCTCAGGTGTCAGAGCAGCTAAGGTGACTGTGATGGGCAGTGGGATGAACCACACCGTGTAAAATTCCATAAATAAAAAGCTACTGATGTAGTGTGTAGAGGTGGCGTGGCCTGCCTGTGGGTCGCTGCAGTCAGGGCTGTCGTGTGGATAACGTCCCCACCCCTCCGTGTCCACCTTGGTTTGCTTTTACCAGACCGTCCCTGGGGCCTGGCTCAGCTGATGCTTTTGGAACATGGATTTTGAGCTGTGAAGCACAGTTTTTGCAGACATACACTCAAGCTTCGGAAGGAAGAATTAGATTAAGGGGAGCAGCTGAGAGGGACCTCAGCATTCCTCTTGGACAATTGCTTTCAGCCTGAGTTTTCTAGAGGCTAAGGGTTGCCCAGGAGGGTGGGAGACAGCCCTGGGGAAGGCGGTGCTGAGGGCCTGGGCCCAGGGTCCCCACCTATTTCATCCGGAAGAGCTCGATGTGACCTTTCGTACACACTGAAGCTCCAAATATGTTGGAAGATTCCATGGTTTTAGGTTCACAGCCCACGAAGCTAGTCTGACACAATCATCATCACCATCACAACTTTTTACAACAGTGCTCTGCAGGTGCCAGACACTGTTCAAAGTGTTCTGCATGCATTATCTCATTCAATCCTCTCAGCAGCTCTAAAAGATAGGGACTATTATTATCCCCATTTCACACGGGAGAGGACTTAAGGCCAGCGGTTAAGCCATGTGACCAAAGCACATGGGCCATGAGTGGTGAGGCCCGGCTTCAGCAGCACACCACTGGCTCCTGAGCCCGCATGACCCTGAGCTACAAGGCACTGAGGAAGGTGAGTCCCAGAGCGCGGCAGGGACCTGCCACAAGGCCCACGGTGAGCTCAGCGTTCCCAGGGTTTCTTCCTCCTGACAAGCTCCTTCCCTCTCTCCCACTCCATCCCATTGTGCCTTCTAGAACCGACTCAGAAGTGGCTTTAAATAGACCATCCCTTGGTTACCAAGCACCTGTGCGCCCACGTGGGGAGCCGTGGAGGGGAAGGAGCTGTGATGGCTGATCTGCTTCGGGGACCCCTGCTCGGAAGGGAGCGGGGGCTCTCTCCTGGCCTGCAGCCTCATCTCCCACCCTCCGATCCAGATGACGTTAGGAGCTTTCGGCACAGCGTGCCAGGCCCTTCACGCGTGCCAGGCCCTTCGCAGTCTGCACTCTGTCTGTCTGTCTGTCTAGCCTCGCCCAGGCTGCTCCTTTACATACGCTCTTGCTACTACAGATAACACACACGCCTGTTCCTTTGCCCATGAGGTTCCTGCGGCTGGAACATCATTCCTGCCTCGTCAGCCTGGCATACTCCTCCTCTGATGTCCCTTCTCTAGCGTCCTGACCTCCTTCCCAAGGCCCAGTCACTCACACCCTCCCCAGCACCCTCCTCAGCATAGCATGTATGCCTAGTACTCTAAGCACTGACCTCACTTCCTTGATTCAGAGACATGCTAGGAATCCCCTTTTACTTCACCAGAATCAGGACTGTTCTTACAATGCAGGCTTCTCTGTATGCCTTGCTTCCTGAAACATTGTTCTTAAATTGATCAAGTATTTTGTAACCAATGCCATCTTAGGATCTACTAAACACAGGACTTTTCCGTCACCCTCCAGACTGAGCTCACCTGGGTTGGGGGCCATGACCCCGGTGCCTCTGGACCCCCCAGCAGCCAGCAGAGGGCAGCACAGAGGAGGGATCAGGTGGTGGTGCGTTGTGCTCATGGGATGGACAGCGGCCTTTGTGCCCTGGTCACCACAGGCGGCCTGCAGGGATCTAAGCTTCACAGCATCCCAGAGGCCCAGGAGAGCCCCCGCCACCATTTCCCACTGCCCGCTGAGCTCGCGCACTGCCTCGTGGCACCTGCCCTGGAGAGAAACATGGGCAAGAAGAGCGGACTCCATTTCCCCATGGTTAGTCTGCAGGGGCTGCCCTTACAAAGCACGTAATGACCACAGCTGGGGGCCAACACGACAGAAATTTATTTTTGCACAGTTCTGGAGGCGGGACATCCAGAAGCAAGGTGTCAGCTGGGTTGGTTTCTCCTGAGACCTCTCTGCTTCGCTGGTGGATGGCCGTCTGCTCCCTGGGTCCTCACATGGCCTTCCCTCTGTGCGTGTACCTGTGTCCTAATCTCCCCTTCTGATTATGACACCCGAGTCATCATAGACTAGGGTCCACTCCAGTGACCTCTTTTTAACTTGGCTGCCTCTTTAAGACCCATACAGTCTTAAAGTCCCATTCCGAGGCACTTGGAGTAAGGACTTTAGCATGTGAATTTTAGGGGCAGACAATTTGGCCCGTAACCCCCCTTGAATGTCGGCCAAGCCCCAGATTCCAAACCACACCATACTCCACGCGCAGCCTCCACTTTCCTCTCTCGGAAGAGCTGACCAGGCCCTAGCTCTGAGCTTCCTTGAATTTCCAAAGGAAGCTTCCAGGACATCCTTTCAGACCGGCCTACCTCTTTGTGTCCTCGTTTATTTGGTTTCTAGCTCCAATCACCTCCTTGTCCAGACCTTCCAAACCAACTCTCCAGTGGCAGTTCCCACCTCGCCTCCTCTTGGAACCTCACCCTTGTCTAGAAAATACAGGAATCTTAGACTTGGTGAGATCTCTCGAAAACATGGGACTTGGCTTACCATGGCCCTTCCCCTTGCCTTCGGCACACATTACCGATCATTCCCACACGCTTTCCTGCAGAATCCAATGCCAGGCAGCCACTGGCAAGTGGGCTGGCTTGTTCACACCTGCCCCTGAAGGGAACTTCTAAATAGAAATCCTGTGGATTCTCGGGTGCAACATCCATCCACTAGATTGGTTAGGAGGGTCTCAAATTTGTATAATTTTTACTCTTTTCAATAAAAGCAATTTAAGTTAAATAAATAACTGAAAGTGTTTGGGTTATTTGGGGGTAACATTTAACCAACTCTTGGATTCTGGGCCCAGTGGGTACACTCTCCAGATGGCCTGAAGCAATTGACCAGGAATCTGGTCTTTCTATTAGTTGGCCTAAGCCAGGGAACAAAGAAATCAAACTGGTAGAATATTCATTCATTTATTCATTCAGTCAGTCAGTCCTTGCCTTCAAACATTTACTGAGCACTTACTACATGCTCAGCACTGCTCTAAGGGATGGGGATTCGCAGACAAAAATATCAACAGCTTTCATGGGGCTAGGTGTAATGGCACCCTATCTATTTAACCCTTTATGGCCTCAATTTTGGTATATTTCCCTTTCTGTAGCAAATATTACTCATTAACACCACAATCCATGTTCTCCCTTCCACCATACGTGGTTGTGCAGGTGAAGAGATTTCCCAGCGAGCGACTACAGTCCCCAGCCCCACTCTGCATCTAGGTGTGCCCAGGTGACCCCACAGAGGGCATGTAAGAAGTGATGAGGGCCATTGCCAGGCCAAGGCTTTTAGGAAGCGGCTGAGCCTTCGCCATGGCTTTTTTCACCTACCACTGGCTGGACACAGGTTAGTTCAAGGACCCAGAGAAGATGGCAAAGGCATGAGATGGAAGGAGTGTGCCTAAGTTCCTAAATCCCAGGCCAGAAGTATCAGCCTTGGACTAGCTTGTGAATGAGAAATAGATTCCTATGGTGTTTGAGCCTTTCTGCATTTTGGGGTCATTTTGTTATAGAAGCTTACGTCGCCCTAACACAATCTTTAAGTGAAGGCAGAGTCATTGCTACACCGGCTCAGACACAGCTTTGTAGCTCTGCTGTAAAGAGCTCTGGGATTAAGCCCTCCCTCTAGGCCAGATGACTTTAATGCAAACTGTGAGGGTTTTCTATAAAAGGACTTTAAAATCCTGGTAAAATAAGCTTTCAAAATTTAAGAGAAAACTGTAAAGCTTCCTTGAGAAACTCCCAAGCACCATATTCCTTTGCCTGGGAAATCCATCTGCATCCAGGACAATTTTTTAAGCAGCCAGAAACCCTGTTCTGGGTTTTGGTACTCCTGGCTGTGGCTCCCGGAGGGAGCTGGCAGAGTCAGGACCACCTGGCAAAGAGAAATTAGCAAGTAATGGAATCCCTGCCCCTTGACTAGGTCAACAGCGTGAGTCAGTGTGCTGCCGGAATAAAGAAATCCCATTCATAAATTATCCCTCGCCCCAGCTTAAGAACTCTCAAAGTCATAAAGTCTACATAAAGCCAGAAGACCTACAATTGTCCAATTAGAGGTTTGATCCAGGAAAACACACATTTTCAAAGTCACTTTTGGTCCCCACGCCAGGAGTGTAGCTGGGCTGGTTGGGCATGCTGCACCTCTGGGTTTCACAGAAATTTCCACTTCAGCGAGACGAGACAGAGGCCTTCTCAGAGCCTCCACCCCCTGTGGTATGGTCCACAAGAGGCCTAGAAACCCCTAAGGCTAACATTCCTAATGTGGGAATTCAAGAAAAGTTGGAACCGACTTAAGCCAGCTCTTCTGGGAGAGAAGTAACAACCAAGTGCTTACTATTTACTATTCTTGAGTGCCAGGCGCTGTGCTAAATACAGAGCACACGCTATTGCATTTCGTCTTTATTACCATCCTACAAGGAAGGGTCTATTCCGCCCTCCCCCGCCATCTTCCAGATGAGGGAAGTGAGGCCTGGAGATGCCAAGTGACGTGCTCACAGTCGTACATCACAGTCAGTAGCAGGGTTCACATTTGAACTCGGGTCTTGTGATTCTGAAATCCTTCAATGCTACATTCTGTTGCCACGCAGGAGCCCAGGGCCTGGCTCTCTCCCTGTGCGGCTGTGGAAGCTGCACTGGGAAGGCCATTCCGAAGGAGGCTGCAGTGACACATGTCATTCCTGGCAGGGGCTCAGCTGAAATGCATGACCCACGAGGGAAGCCCGGCCTAGAGAGAGCCCTCCGTATTAGCCAGGCACTGTGCTATTGCTTTACTTAGATTATTAGGCTAAGTCCTCATAACAATCCTGCAAAATAAAGATGGTTAAACCTATTCTACAACTGAGGCAATGGAGGCTCAGAGAAGTGAAGCACTTTCCCCAGACCACGTAGCTAGGAGGTGGCGGAGAGTCTGCCTGAACAGAGCCCTTGCTTGGAAACGTTATGCCAAACACAGAGCTCACCCACCGCCGCATCATGTGGCTTTTATCCCTGGGAGGGTTTCTCTTTTGTCAAATTTATACTCCACTTGTGCACATTTCCTTGACAACTTCCCTGCCAGTCCTGGATGTTGAGGCCTCCACACTCGTCTTGACTTTCAGGCCACTTACTAGCAGGATAATTTTGAGAGTGTCCCTAAACCTCTCTGAAAGGACATGGTTTCTGCTCTCCCGGGGTTCACCAGCTAGACCAGGGACTAGCAAAGTTTTCCCGTAAAGAGCCAGAGAGTGAATATTTTAGGCTTTGGGGTCCATCCAATCTCTGCATGGCAACTGCTCAGCTCTAACACTGCATTGTGAAAGCCATACATGTTATTGCGCTTGATCTTTAGTACTACCCTCCAAGGAAGGGTCTATTTCCCTCCACAGACAATACAGAAATGAATGTGTATGGGCAGATTGAGCCCGTGGGCCTAAGTACGCAGACCCGTGATCTAGGTGGTCAAAATAGTCCACAAGCACGTCATTGCACAAGTGCTGTAAGGAAGAGGTTCCATCTTTGCTCTGAGAGCTTATTCCCCAGGACCTGCGGTCAAGGGGCATGGTGGCTCGGACAAGGTCATGAGTCAGGGCAAGGCTAGAGCTGGAGTCCAGGTTACCTGCTCTTCTCCGGGGACACCTGCCAGCACACACTATCTCCCTGGCCATCAGGAAATCTCCGGAAGCTGAGGCCGGTCCTGCAGCCCTGCTGAGAGGTGGGCAGCGACACGGGCCACACTCAGAGAGCAACCAGGCTTTCTGAAAGGCCAGGCTTGGCCTCTGACGGGGGGCAGGAGGCTTCCACTGGCAAACCATTGGCTCTTTTCTTTCTGGCGGGGCTTGCCTCTCGCAGCACCTTTTAAGAAGCTGGCACAGCAGCTGCAACAGCACGCGCAGCATTAATTTATGAAAATCCCAACTTGTAAAAGCTGGGCTCACAGGAGGAGGCAGAGGCCCGCTGCACTGGGGACGCTGCGTTGCAGCCACAAAAGGAAATGTTGGCGAGGTCTTCAGAGAAGGGGTGGTTGGTGGGGCGGGGACGCTGCTGGATTTAATAGCAGGAATACGAGTCATTTGTCTTATTATAAAATAGATGTGTGTTTGGACGCAGAAAATGCTCTGGATCCTTTCTTTCCTCCCCTTGCAGGCATGAAAAGCCTGGAGCAAAACAAAATGCTGCTGATTTCGAGGCTATTTCGGGCGCCTGTCGCTGATTGCTTCGGCACACGCTGCCGTCTCAAAGAATGGTTTTAACAAATTGAAATGCAGAATGAATGAGCATCTTGCTGCTGCTGCTACTGCCACCGCTGCCATCAGAACAGAAAGCAGTCCCCGATGGCCAGGCATGGCCCATGTCGCTCAATTCTTCCCTCTCTTCCAGATGCCTACCCTCCCCATACCTCCTGCCCACGCAGTGCGGGCTGGCGCCCGGGCTAGGCCGCCCACCCTGTGCCAGGAAGCTATTTACTGAAGGAAATAACTCCGATAAAGGGATAAAAATAGCTGGCAGTGATGGAAAACAGGTTGTTGAGAGATCTGTTGACAAGAGAGGAAATAGAGCTGTGAAGAAGGCAGGTGCTGAAGGGTACGGAGAGAGAAGGGGGCCGGCCGTGGCAGTCTGGGATGCCAGAGCGGCTGGTGCGGAGCCCAGGGGCCACGGCGAGCCCACGGGCGGCGAGGCCCAAATGGCCCGTCTTTCCTCTCCGTCGGCGGCCCCGGTCCTGCACTGTGTTACCCAGCCTCACGGCACTGAAGGAGGGCGAGCCGGCCAGCTCCTTCATGCAGTTTGTACATCTGGGATCGGTCTCTGAAATGCAGCCCCATGAAGGAAGTAAGCAGAGTGCAGGGTAGAGACTAGCCAAGAACTTGGCTTTGGAGTTCTGCCACTTTTAAACACAGCAACCTTGGACAAGTCACTGAACCTCTCTGAGCCTCCGTTTCCTCATATGATGAATAAAGATTGTATTAGCTCCACATCATAGGTGGCGATAATACCTGCACACTATGTACCAAAATGGCATTATTGAGGTCATCTGGCCTTTACAAACATGGACTGAGGGCATCCTGTAGGCCAGGCACTGCCTGGGAACCCAGGATACCTTGAGCCTTGAGACTTTGAGATAGTAAATTCCTTAGGAAATCAAGAGCCCACCTTAAAAATATAGAACCAGCACCGCTTGATGTGAAACAGCCCACTTGAAGGGCCCCAGAACACATGTCCTGGGTGACAAAGACAGTCCATCCAACTCCACGTGCCCACTGGGCACTATGTGCTGGAGAGGGACTGATAGAAAGGCTCCATCGGCTCTTCTGAAGCACACAGCCTGGCAGAGAAGACAGGCAGACAAACAGATAGATGTCACTCAACACAAATAGGACCATCACGGAGTTAGGTTTAAGAGGGAACCACGAACACTTCTGTGGGAGAAGCAGGGAAGGCCCCATGGAGGAGGTGATAAGTCTTGAAGGATGTGTAGGAGCTGGCCAGGCAGACAAGGGAGAGAGGCACTCCCATGAGAAGGGATAGACGGCATTGTGTTCATGAGAATAAGGACCACATTTGGAAATGGCTGGTATGCAAGACACGAAAGCTGATGACATCCAGCCCATTTAATAACTGTCACAGCAAGGAACCGAAGAGTCAACAGATGCTGGCCACGGTGCTGGAGAACAGGGTCCAGGAGCCCCTCCCTGCACCAGGACCTGTCCCACTGGCGGGGACTTCCTGTGGGGAAGTCTGGGAGCTGTGGCTGGATGGTTGGAGGTTGTTGGACAGTGGGCACATGCAGGACTAGGGGGAGTGGTATTCACTGATGGTTCAGAGGCGTGGTTATATAGAAGTGTGCCGGCTAAATGTCTAGTCCAAATGGAGGGAGGAGTCAGGGGACAGAACCCTGAGGAGGGGCCAGGGCCTCCAGGGCCCCCTGGGAGGTCATGAGCCATCCCAGTGGGCAGAGATGCGGGCCTTCTCTCACGCCTTTTGCCAAAACACCTGTTTGTAATCTGTTTGTATGTGAATCTCCCATTCAACATCCCATCAGGAGGAAGTATTTTGATGTTAAAAAGATGATTCCTGCAACATAGGGTCCTATTTTTTCATGTATATATTGGAAATCTGAATGTTAACCCCCTCACAGACTTTGTATTTGCACCACACTGTGGAAGGAGAGATCTTAACAGGTTCTGAGAGCTGTCCTTGCTCCTCCATCCCCATGGCAACCGCTCCAGTTCTGGCCGCATCATCTCTTCTCTGGACTAGCACAACCATCTCTTCACGATCAGCCACTCTCCTTCCCGTCATGCCTCTTCCAATACATTTTTTCCAAGTCACGGGCACAGTGATCTTTCAAAAAGACATATCTGATCACGCCACTGCCCATCAAGAGCTCCTCTGGTTTTCAGGAGAAAATACAACTTCCTTAGTATGATGTTCAAGGTCCTCGTGACCAGCTATCTCTGTAAAGTTGATTCATGTTAACCCTCCCTGCCCTACTACAGGGGCAGGACGGGCCCATCAGGGCAAGGCTTGTGACCGCCCAAGAGGAGCTGGACATTGTTCCGGGCTAAATTATGTCTCCTTAAAATTCATATTTTGAAGCCCTTTCAGGATATGACTGTATTTAGAGATAGGTAAGTAAGTCAAAAGGAGGCCCTTAGGGGGTGCTCTGAGCCAATCGGACAACATCCTTGCGAGGAGAGGAAACTGGGACACGCAGAGAGGCACCAGAGGTACCAGGTCGCGAGGCTGCAAGAGGGCGGCCATCTGCACGCCAAGGGGAGGGGCTCAGAGGAAGCCGACCCTGCCAGCCCCTCCATCGTGGACTTCCAGCCTCCACCACCATGAGAGCACACATTTCTGCTATTCAAGCCATTCAGTCTCTAGTATCTTCTTATGGCAGCCCTAGAAAACTGATGCAGATGACGGTATAAGCCCAAAGTGAGAGCTGTCGACACGTCACTCTGCCAGACTGCGTTGGCCTGGGGCCGTTAAGAATTTGGATGGTGTGCTCCCTGTGCTGCAACAGATAAACTTCCCCTCGTGTGACAGACACAGAGAGGCATAGCTCAAATCCTCCTTCCAAAAAGGGCCCATCGCCCAGCTGCAAGGAGTGTGGGGTGCCTGCAGGCCTGCCCTTCTCGGGGCTGCCCCAGCCAGTGACAGTGCAAGGCAGCAGAACGGGGCACAGCCATCTTTGTCCACAGTGGGACCCCTCTGATGACCATCTCTGCTCAGACGATTGTCCTCTCCTGGCGGGCAGAGGCTTTATCCTGACTGCCTCCCAATCAGAGGGTCCCCCTGCACAAACTCACTTTCCGCCCTCTTCTTTTCAAGGTGTTCACTCCTGAGAACCTGTTCACAGCTCTTGCCCTATCTCAACCTGGAGGATCCGGCCTGCAAAGCCTGCAAACCAGCGCCTTCCCGTCTGGAGTGGAGACTGGTCTCTGGGAGTTGATTGGTATGAGTTAGTCTCTAAGCTGCACGAGCTGAAGTCGGGCCTCGAGTTGCATAATCACAACAAGGGGTGTGAGGGGAGGCCTTACGGCAGCCAGCCAGGCAAGGGTATCCACAACCTCGGGGGCTCCACAACCTCGGACCTCATTCTTCCTTTCAAACGCAGCACCTGCCATAGCATTTGTCTGGTCCCCCGCAGCCCTCCCCTCCTCTGAGGGTGGAGGTCTCACGGAGAGACCAGAGCAGCAGCCTGAGCAGAGGTCTAGGCCTGCTCCTGGTGAGTCCTCCCAGCAGCGGGCCCAGGGTTTGTTTGGCCCATCAGAGCGTTTGGTAAAGAAACGGCGGCCGGGCCCAGCGGACGGCCATCAGCCATCTCACAAGGCCTGCGTGGGACCTGCGTGGTGGGTGCAAGGAACACGCGCTTTGAAAGCGGGACAGACCGGGAGCTCACTCCCACGCCCACTGCATTGTGCTCTGCGTGTGAGGTTGCAGGGTTCACTGCTCTTGCCTCATTTTGTTTTGGGGTTTTTTTTTTCCCTGTAAAATGCAAATAAGAACAAAAACTATCTGATAGGTCGTCATCAGAATAAATGAGATGTTTGTTTTATCATAGAAGTTTGGTTCTTGCCTCATAGGTTTTCAATAAAATCTAGTCCCTTCCAGCTTCTCTTTGTCTGTCTGTCTGTCTGTCTCTCTCCCTTTGTGTGTGTGTGTCTCTCTCTCTTTCAGATTTCCAGGCACTAGAGCGTGCAAGTCTTTGCAACAGGAAAAATATATGCAAGTTAATAATACTCACGTATTTACATAAATTAATAAACAGTAGTTATGTATTACAGCAGTTTTAAAATAATATCCCAGAATAATCATCTCAATACACCAAATGTTAATGATGGTTATTTCTGGGTAGCAGAATTATGGGTGATTTGTATTTTCCTCCCAAATTTTCCATAGTTACTATGCATTATTTTTTGCGGGGGAAAACAAGCAACCATGAGCAAGGAGAAAACTATCCTGCAATATCCTGTGATGGGAATTCTGTTCACTGGCCTGGGATTCCGCTGACAGCCTCTTCGAGTCCAAGGACCTGCTGAGTCATCATAAGTTTGAAGTCACTTGAAAATATAGTTTTGCAGCAGAATGTGACCAGGCTACCCAGACCCTGGCCAAGCATTTTCCTCCTTACTCTGTGAGGCAGGAGGAGAAAGACATGTGCTAAGCCTCAGTGTCATCTTAGTGGTCACTTCCAGGAGGAGAAGCCCTCCTGGACCACCCCACATTCAAGTGGGCACTCCTAAGTAGAGATCATGCATCTGTCTCTCAGCATTACATGTTACAATGCTCTCCTCATGGCCTGTCCCCTGCACTGGGCTGAAGCAACTTAAGAGCGGAGAACATGCCTTGCCCACAGCTATACCCCCTTCACCTCCCACGGAGCCTGGTAGAGAGCGGGCCCTCAATAGCATTTGAATGAATGACATGCAAGCTTTAGAGCTGCAGAGATGTATGGCCTGGTCCCCTGCCCTCGAGGAAATCACACTGCATTGGAACTCAGTCTCCCCAATACAATATACACCTTGACCAATGCCTTCAAAGGCTTAAGAGAAATTAGGAGAATAAGGAAGGAGAGCAGAATTCCTCCAGCGGGTGTCTGAGAAGTCCTTGTGTCGGAGGAACAGTTAGAACAGATCCTGCAAGACTGAATAGAAGTGCCCTGTGGGGACAGACGGTAAGGCAAGCCAAAGCAGGGAGCTAGCCGGGAGAGTGCGCCCAACGGGGCGGGAGCAAGGCGGGCTGCCCGTGGAGCACCTTGAACGGGAGACCAGCAGGTCTGGTTGCCACTGTGGCTGAGCAGGGGCTAGAAGGGTTTAGCAGGAGGACTAGCAGAGTCTGACTTGCTTCTCACTGCACTGGCATCTCCCACCTGTGCTAGACGCCAGCCTCGCCCAGCGTTCTTCCCTGCCCATCAGGAGGCCTCTGAAATAGGACCCATTTGCAATTCATCACTGCCAAACCAAGTCTTCAGCAAATAATCTCCCTAATTTAACCCAGCGCCTGTAGGAAAGGCTGGCTTTGGCAGGGGTCCCGAGGATACAGACATGAACGACCTATGCCAGTTTTAGCAAATGAACTGCAGAGACATTCCGAGAGCACCCAAGATCTTAAGTGCAGCCAGCCTTTGAAAATGGAGCTTGCTCCCTTTGCCTGGGCTGGAGGAGCAGAGCAGGGCTTCACTTTAGAGCCCACTGTTCCCATTGAAAAGTGCAGGGACACAAGTTGGCTCCATCCCACCTGAGGGCCATTCCATGTGCTGTTCTTGCAGCCTGAAATCCCTTCTCCCGATGTTGAACGTGGTTGGCCTCTCCTGATCTTTCAAGTCTTGGTTCAGATACTGCTTCTTTAGTGATGCTTCTCCCAGCTCCCCATTTAAAGTAACTGTACTTGCCCTGGCTGGTGTGGCTCAGCGGATTGAGTGCACCGGCCTGCAAATCAAGGGGTCGCTGGTTCGATTCCCAGTTGGGGCACATGCCTGGGTTGTGGGCCAGGTCCCTGGTAGGGGACATGCAAGAGGCAACCATACATTGATGTTTCTCTTTCTCTCTCCCTTCCCTTCTCTCTAAAAATAAACAAACAAATAATCTTAAAAATATATAAAGTAACTGTACTGCCCTGACCAATGCGGCTCGGTTGGCTGGGCGTTGTCCCATAAAGCAAAAGGTCGCCACTTCAATTCCCCATCAGGGCACATGCCTGGGTTGCACATTCGGTCCCCGTTCAGGGCAGGTAGGTACAAGACACAGCCAACTGATGTTTCTCTCTCACACTGATGTTTCTCTCCCTCTCTTTCTCCCTCCCTTCCCTTCTCTCAAAATAAATAAAATCTAAAAAAAAAAAAAAAAAAAAAAGAAAAGAAAAAAGAAAAAGAAAGTAACCCTCCATCACCTCCTACTACATGATTCTATTTTCTGCTTTCATAGTGCTTCTATTTCTTCTTACATGCTTGATTATTTTCTTTCTCCCCACCTGACTCTGAGTAGATTTACGCTCCATGATAGCAGAGGCCTTGTCTTCCTCACAGCTGCATTCACGGTGCCCAGAACAGACGGTGCCTGGCACTTAGTCAGTGCTCAATGAAAATGAATCAAAGAAAGGAGGAAAAAGGAGAGGGATGGGGAGGAGAAGGAGGCAAGGAGAAAAGGAGAGGAGGAGGTAGGTGGGGGTGGGGAACTTCTAACACAATAGCTCCAAAACGACAGCTCCAGCCCCCAGCCCTGCTGCCCTGGGAAGATGACCCGCTAATGTGAGCCCCTAGAAAACTCCCTGGGCAGGGCCAGGGCTGTTGCATCCCCGGGGACAACACAGGCCTAGACCTTGGTGCTTTCAGAAGGGACGGGGAAAGGAAGGGGGCTAACTTTTATTTAGTTCCTACCATGTGCCAGGCCTCTGTCTACTCTCATTTTACAAACTAGCAGACCCGTGGCTCATAATGAATAAACATAGAATAGCTGCCACGCATTTTGTACCTGGGGTTTGCACCTTGTGTACATTGTCTCATTGGTCATAGACAACAAGTGTGGGAGATAGGCATTGATTACTGCTAAGATTTTAGAAGCAGGAGGAATGTTCAGTAAACTTACTCAATCTCACACAACTAGTATGAGGCAGAGCCAGGCTCAGAACCCAGGTCTTTCTAACTCTTACCTAATATCTTCCTTTGACAGACAATGCCCTTACACGATCACGCCGGCTGCCTTGGCCCCCCCAGAATCTTACTTCCCCAGGGAAGGCGGTGGGGAGTGCCCTGTTCCAGGCCATGGCCCTGGGCAAACTTTTCAGACCATCCCCAGCGCACCCACAGGCCGCTCCTGGATCCGGCAGTTAGCCCACCGCCTCCGAGCGCTGAAAGCTGCCTGGGCACCTGACTCAGCGGGCATGCCAAAAGCCACCTCCGCACCCGGGCAGGTGAAGAGAGATGGACCTTCTCACCCTGCAAAGCAGCCAGCTCAGAAACCACCCAGGGAGGCTTCCCCCACCGCGGAGAACGAAGGCATCACTGTCTGTCCAGGAGGGAAGGCCATGCATGGCCCTTAGGCTCTGTCTCCCATTAACTGTGTAGCAGGTAAAAGTTTCTTCACCTCTCTGAGCCCCAGCGTTCTCATCCACACACTATCGTAGAGGTGAAATGACATACACGTGTCAAGCACCTCCCAAGGCTGGCCCAGAGGGACAGCTGGGTAATGACTGGTTTTCTCTGCTGAGCACACCTGTGTCAGGTGAGTCCGAAATTCAGAACCCACCAGCAAATCCTCCTTCCCGCCTGTGTACTCAACACATGCCACAAACATACATGGAGGCCGGTGCTCTGGCTGGGTATGTTCTGGGCCCAATGGACAAAATGGCCAAAATTCTTGACCACAGAGTCCCTCCCTTCTGGTGCGGGGGCTGGGGGAGGAGAGGGGACAGGTGACCACATAAAGAAATAACTAATATGGTCTGGCAGGTTAATGTGCCAAGAAGAAAAAGGCAAAGCTGGGGAGAAGGTTGGACAGCAAGCAGAGGGAGCAGGGGTGGCTGGAAGTTTGGAGAGGGTGCCCGGGGCCGAGCTCACTGAGAAGGGGACTTCGAGGAGAGAGGTGAAGGGTGTGGTGAAGGCAGCTCCATAGGTGTCTGGTGGGAGTGGGGGGAGCGAGGGGGAGAACTTGGCAGGAGGAGGAAGCAGCAGTTTCCCCCCAGGACACAGGGGAGTGCCCTCTGAGCGCAGAGGCCAGGCAGAGCCCTCCCTCCAGTTCAGAGACCGAGCATTTCCCGAACAAGAAGTCAATGAGAAAATTAGATTTTATGAAAATGCAATTTGTGGCCAGTTCTTCAAAAGGAACGATGCTGTCCCTATTGGTTTGGTGGTTTGCTGTTTCTGGGAAGTTATCCTTGGTGAATAAACTTCAGATGTTAACATAGGTTTCCCTAGGTTGATTATATGAATTAATACCAGCAATAAGAATAATATAATATAACGTAACATAACGTAACATAATATAACATAATATAATCCCTGTCATTTATTAAATCCCACCATTTGCCAGGTGCAGTTCTGGAAGCTTTGATATATACAGTTACTATTCTCATTTTACAGATGAGGAAACCGAGGCACAAAGAGTCGATGAAGCCCACTGGCCAAACTCACTAAGCTTGCAAGTGGAAGGGCTGGGGTCCGGAGGAAGGCACCCTGGCTCTGGCATCTGTGTGCCAACCTGCGTGCCAACGACCTCGTAACACGGAAGCGCTTGTGATTTGCAGAACGGATGGCGCAGGGCTGCCCAAGCTTTCCTCCTCTTTCCCACGAGCCACGTTGCTTCCCCAAAATGATCACTTCAGAGCTTCCTATGTAATCTTTTGACGTAGATCAAGGTCTTTTGTCAAAGATATACAGTCCCAAAGACACATGTTGCAGACGGACTACTACCGCAAACGGTCGACGCCCCATTCTGATCTCCACTGTCGAGGGGCTGAGCAAGGAGTAGGCGAGCGGGTGCCACATTCCCAAGCCTTAGCGTTTCTAGAACTTAATCCGCAGGACGCATCTCCTCCCCACTCCCTGGAGGTCAGTGAGTGCGGCTGAAAGTGTCAGCCTTCCAACTCCTGTGGCCAGCCCCATCCAGAGGTTATCTAGGGAACCCACTCTACTTTACATCATTAGCATAAAACCCAGGTGTGCTCAAAGGGTCTCCTTGTGAATAATGAATGCCAGTCTGATCTCTCAGGAAATTCCATGGGTTTTAGGAGCTCTGGGACAGGAACAAGGACCAAGAGCAAATATATTTCTTATCATGCCACGGAAGGGGAGCGCATCCCAGGCTGAGAGCAATGTCTGAGCCAGGGCACGGAGGTAGGACTGCTCCTTGACGCCTTGCAGGGATATTGTGTATTTATTTTTTTAAATAAATTTTAAAGATTTTATTCATTTATTTGCAGAGAGAGAGGAAGGGAGGGAGAAAGAGAGGGAGAGAACCATCAATGTGAGAGGAAAACATGGATCAGCCACCTCTTGCATGTGCCCCCAGCAGGGGGCTGAACCTGGGAATTGAACTGATGACCTTTTGCTTCACCCAACCAACTGAGCCACACCAGCCAGGGCTATTTATTTGTTATGAAAAATGTTTTACCTTGATTATAATACTTCACTCATACAGTTTTAAAGAACCTAGAGAGAGAGAGAGAGGGAGAGAGAGAGAGGGAGAGAGAGAGAGAAACCACCTACAATCCCATCACCCAGGAATAACCATTACTTTCACGACCATGTAGAAGCTGAGACCCTTTGAGTTGTCTGAACCCCAGAGCCCAAGGATGCCTTCCTTGGCATCTGAAAAGCATGTGAACCAGAGCCTTGCTTTCCCCAGTGCTGCTTGTCAAATAGAAGATACATGGGGGACCCAAGGCAGTGCATCTGACGTGAAAGTTAATTACTTTGGCTCAGCTCCATTTCTCCTGACCAGATCTGCTTAGGTTGGAATAAAGGAGGAACCTGTCCTTTGTTTTCCCGGAGTGTGGCTGGGGTTGGGGAGGCCATGCTGGGAGGAGGCTGCAAGTCACAGCACAGACTTGGTCCTGAGACCTGGCTCTGCCCGACATACTCCTGACCTTGGGCAAGCGGTCACCTCTCTGCTCTTCCGCTTCTCACCGGGTGACACAGGAACAGGGACCAGGCCTAGCAGGGGGGTGCTTTTGTAAGAAGTAAATGAGATGAAGTATGTGAGCTGCTTAGCAGGATCTGACATATAGTCAATGTTCAACGAAAGATTCTACTAGGCTCTGGGTCAAGTACTGGGTCAAGTTTGCTGTTGCCACTTTAAAGACCCATCCCTGCAATTCAGGCACCCAGGATTCACAGAGCCAATCCAGGGCTGGGCCCAAATAACACCTACCCCCCGATCCAACTCTGCCCGCTCCAAATGCTCCTCCAGTCCTCTCTCGGGCCTCAGTCTGGCCTATGTCTGGGGTTCTCTCCAGGGTCCTGGCCCTGGAGCATAATTCTACTGACCCTCTATAGTGTGTCCTCGGCTGAGCCCAGAGAACTTTTAGCCCCCAAGACAGACTTTGGCTTCAGAGGCGTGATGCTTGAAGGAAGAACGCTGTTGTACATGGAGGAGACCAGGCCAGGCCAAGGGAACCACAGGGGCAAATGGGCATGGCTGCTTGCTCTCGAGTTCACTCACTCACACTTTCATCCTCTTGATGCTTATTGAGCACCGACTATGAGTCAGGCACTGTATCAGTTGCTGGGGTTGCAGCTGTGAAGGAGCTCCTGCCCTCAAAGAGCTCACAGTAGGGGTGCAGGGAGGCATAAAATGAAATAAGGAACACTACAGTGTGATCCATGTTAGGATGGGGGGTAGAGGGAGCCCCTAACCACCGGGTGTGAGGTGGGGACAGGGTGTGCATGCACAGGTGTGTACAGGAATCAGCGATGGGTGACTCTTTAAAAAAAGTAGGTTCCCTGAGGATAGACAGATGGATGGATGGATGGATGGATGGAGAGAGAGAAAGAGAGGAAAGAGGTGAAGTGAATAAAGAGTCCCGGGCAGCAGGAACAGCCTGTGCAAAGTCCCGAAGACAAGGAAGAGTGTGGTGGGTCAGAGGGCCTGGGGTACATGATGCAATGCAAAGGGCCACAGTGAGGTGCCTGAGCTGAGCCTGGGGACAAAGGTGGGCCCCACTTATAAAGGGCCTCACAGTTACAGAGAAGCAGGTAAGCCCTGGACTGGGCAGCAGAGAGTCAGAACTCACGAGCTGCACGACTCCGGAGAAGTTGTTCAGCCTCTCTGAGAGGTGCTGATGAGAACAGAGAAAATGCAACAGCTGTGAGGACATTCTAAAAACAAGTCTGCAAGACGGGTTCAGGGAACCTGCCCTTTCTTTGTCCAAACCCCACGTGGAAAGCCCCCGCTTCGCTCTCAGGTGGGTGCATCTTCTCCCTGGGACCCAACCTGACCCTCCCCTCTGGGATCCCCACCTCCAGTCCTTGCCCTGGTGGCTCGCTGGCTGGCTTAGCTTCCTTTGGCTGCAAGAAGTACACTGTCAAAAGTGAAAAGAGCCAGTTGTGGCTGGTCACCCTGCCCCCAGCGGTCACTACATGTTCGAGAGAGGAGAAAGGGAAGTGTCTATGAAGCCGCCAGCAGGGCGACTCTGGACAATGATGGAAACAGACATGTCTACTCCGCAGGGATAGGTGTTGCAGAAACAACCTTCCATCGCCCTGTCTCCAGCCTGGAGAGCTTTCCCTCGCCAGGACGGTGTTCTCGCTGCTGCAGAAACGGCAGCAACAGGAAGCACAGGCCCCTTTTCTAGCAAACAAATGGAGGTATCTCTGGGATACCAGGTGAGTCTGTCTCGCAGGACAGAGTGGAAAATGTGTGGGTTTGAGTCAGCCCCACCTGAGTTCGCTCCCAGAGCCACAGACCAGGCCTTGGTCTCCCTGGATCCCAGACACAGACAGAGCTCAGATGAGCATCTTCACGACGTGGCTCTAAGGATGAAGTGAGCCCAGGATAATGCCTGGCTGCTCAAGAAACATGGATGCTCTTTCTCCTGTTCTTCTTCCTCTCTACCATATGAACGTCCTGCATGACCAGCTCTGAAATACCTCAGTCCCCAAGCGGTGCCAAGATTAGGTCATTTGTCACAAGCTGTCGGGGTTTCCTGTCTCCCAGGCATGGGGTGGCTGCCCCAGGGACACGAAGAAGCCCATCACTGAACCCAAAGGTGCTTACAGAACTCCTTAAGTTTATGGAATTCAGCCACGGTCCTCTCTGCACTCGGAGAGCTCTTTGCAGACCTCTCTTTGCATTTCCCTGCTTCGGACACCTGTGAACTGAAACGACCGCCTCGGTCAGGCCTCAGATGGGGATGCAGTCAGGAGTCCTGCAGCACATCTGGGCGCAGCAACTGCAGGCCAGCGACGTCACGACTCACCAGTGTGGACTGGGGCAAGCCCAGCGCTCGGGAGGACAAGCCTGAGCCACGAGCTCTTTCGCTCCAGCTGCCAGTCGACACCAGGCCGGCGCTGGGCTAGCAGATGGAGAGGCGTCCGGGAAGAAAACCGAAAGGCCTTCTCAGTGTTGTGTGTGTCACACCGCAGCCCTTTTGCAAAGCACACCACATCAGGTGCACACAGGGACACAGGCATGCTCGTACACGTGTGTGCATGCGGGTTGTTGGAATGGCGTGTTCAAAGCAATCAGTGGACTGAGGTAGTCATTTTTGTGGCATTAATTTCTGCGGGGGGGGGGAGGGAGGGCTGTCCATTTATCAGCAGAGTTAAAATAAATTCAATTTCAGCCTAAACCAGGAGACTACACAAAAAGGGATGGGCGAGGCGGGAGGGGGTTCTCCGGCGAGAAGAGCAGGCCCTCCTTCCCGTGTTCTGACTCACAGGCTTCTGGGAGCAGAGCTCAGCAAGGAATAGGCACTCTCGAGATGAGGGATTCCGTGCCCGTGTGAAACTGGGACCGTGGTGAAGCCGCCCTTGCAGCTCTGCCCAAGTGCCTGGACTACGAGGGAAGAGGAGCGTCTCCTTGTGGGACAAGTGGAAATTCAACTGTGAAAGCCTGGGGACATGGGAGGGTGGTTCATCGAAGCATCCGGGGCAGCGTGGCATCGAAGGGAAAGCACGCACATTGGGGTCAGGCCTGGGGTCTGCAAACTTGGTGGCCGTAGGACCGAGCATGGGTGATACGACCACCATCCGGCCCGTGTGAGGCTCCCAGCTGGTGGCACATGGCATTATTACCTTTGCTCTCTAGCTGCGTGGTTCTGGGCAAGTGCCCTGACCTCAGGAGCCTCCATTCCCACCTCTGCAGAAGGCTCATGAGGTACAGAATAGCACACAGTAGGTGCTCAAGCAATAGCAGTTGGCTTCCTTGATCCATAGGAGATGGCAGCAAGGGAACTGACTCCTGGGTCAGGGTCAGAAGGCGGGTCTGCACACCCTTATATCCTCACCTTACCCCTCACCGCACTCTGAGGTGAAGGAAGTTCTCTCCTTTGGATGGAAAAAGAACCCGAGGCTAGGTCACAGCCCTGCCGAGAGTCTGCTCAGAATGGCGCTGCGGCCAGCGCTGGCAGAGGGCCCGCCAGGGCCAGGCTGGGCGGTGAAAACAAACCCCCAGCTAAGAGACGCTCTCTGAGGCCTCCGAGGGCCGACCCAGCTTCATGCCCGCTCAGGCTCTCACGTTCCCAGAAATGAGAGAAAAAAACAGCGCCCTGTCTTGTGAACATTCCCCCATATTCCTCTCTCCGGTGGGAGGAAGATTCGAGAACAAATTCTGATCTCAGCCTTAACCCATCCCTGCAGAGAACCCCCTCCCTAAAGGATGGCAGCATCTGTGCTCCGAATGTGTGTGGGCCTCCCCCTGCAGGTGGCCATCGTCACTGCACCCAAGGAGACTGTCGGGGGCAGGCTTTTTACACCAGCACAGCCTCCCTGGGAGCAGCCCTGCAGGGATGGGGGCTCTCTCCTGGGGCCCCCAGGGCCCCCATGTGGCCTCTACGTGGCAGCTGAAAACAGGCCCTGTCTCCGAAGAACGGTATCATAGTAGCAGCTACTACTCGTGAAACACTTGCAAAGTGCCAAGCACCTGGCCCGCTTTACCGCCCTCATTATCTCTCAACAACCCTCTGAGGTAGTT
The DNA here is from genome assembly GCA_039655065.1 of Glossophaga mutica. NCBI lineage: Eukaryota > Metazoa > Chordata > Mammalia > Chiroptera > Phyllostomidae > Glossophaga > Glossophaga mutica. The sequence goes on from CM077308.1 coordinate 32,930,862, forward strand.
TTTACTATTATTCTCCCATGTTACAGACAAAAAAAAAAAAGGTCAGATGTGCAAAGGTCATATGTTTGGTAACTGGCAGAGCTGGGGTTTGAACCCAGGGCAACCAGACTTCAGGAATCTGTTCCACTGCAGTGATGGTTCTCCAACTTTCGGGTGCATGTGAGTCACCTGGGATGCATTTCAAAATGCAGGTTCCGGGGCCTTGTCCCCATAGATATGGATTCAGAGGATATTGGGTAAAAGCCCAGGAATCTGCATTTTAACAAGCACATTGGTGAATTCTGAGTAGTTAATCCATGGATCCTACATCAAGATATCCTGCAGAACACGGGCTACATTCCCCTCCAGGGCCCAAATACCAGCCAAGGTGGTCATTTTCACTTACGGTTGCCACAGGCAGGAGAATGGACTCTGGTCTGTAAAGATCTCTTTCTGTTGAAAGGGGACAGTGACTGGATTCCACCTTCAGCCTCAAGTTTATCTGTCATATATACCCAGACGGTGACAGGCCTCTGACTCCAGAGCCCTGGTCCCCAGCTCAGCACCCCGCTGGGGGAAGGGAGAGGTTAGGGGAGAGGCTGGGGAAGTAACAGAGAGCTGGGTGGGCCCTTCCTGGACAATTGGGTGGTCTTGAAAGTCGTTTCTCCTGATATTGGTTCATCCATCTAAGCAATGAGAGGATATGAGGTCTTCTCCGTGTTTTAACGATTCTATGTGTCCATAATGATAAACCTTCATATTTCTTTTAGCTTCCTGCCAGTTCTCACAGCAATAGAATTTTGCTGTTCAGTGTCTCAGTTTCTGCTAGTGTGAAGATGTGAAGATACCAAGATGTTAAGGTCCAGATGTTAAGTTAATTAGGGCTTTGATGTTAATACCTTCCCCAAGTAGGTACAGCATTTTAGCAGAGCCGACTCCTCATTTTAAGGATGACTTGTTTCAAGACCTGGGCAAACTCATAGGATTAGGATGATGGCCAGGGACTGGGTGGATGGTCAAAGATTCTTTGACATTCCACCAAGCCACCACCAACGCATAGGGTCGGCTCTGAGTGTAAACTCAACTCTGAAGCAGTCCTGGCTGGCTGGCTCTGGGTGAGCCAGATCCAATGACCAGGGGAAGACAGACACCTGGGCTCCAACCACAGGACTGCTGCTAGGTGCTGGCTGATGCTCTACCAGCTCCGGGCCTCCTTCCCCTGCCTTGTAGAGGAGGCATCGGACTTTGTTTTGTGCGGTCCTTTCTTCCTAGATTCTGAGACTTACTAGATCAGCCAGTTTGGAGCAGACCCAGTCCCTAGTAAAACATCTTAGAATTAATTCTATGTTGTTGCTGATTTAGTGCCTGAGCCCCAAACTCCAGGGACACCAAAACTTGGGGGGAAAAGCCCCCAAACTCAGCAAGGATCAAAGAGGTTAAGTGAAGACCCTGCCCATGTCCCAGAAAGGATGGTTTCATCTGGGCCTAGAGGGCACCAAGGGCCCCAGACATGGCCTGTGAGGAGGCCCCAGGGGTCACTCTGACTGTTCACAGGACTTGCCACCACCATCCAAGAAGGGATCTTAGGTTGAGTGTAACTTGACTGCTGTCATGATAAATTTCTCCACAAGGAGGCACTGTAGTTTCTATAAAGCAATGTGAGAATACCTGAGACAATATAGGTAACATTTGGCACACAGCCAGAACTCCATAAACATCAGTTGTTGTGGCAGTGTTGTTACTTTTACTATTTAACCTCTATAAGGAAGTCTGTAAGACAGGTATAATAGGATCACTGTCCAGAAAACGGGAGAGTAAATGAAACAAAGTGTGAAGGCATGAGGCCATCTCCTTCAGAGGCTCAAGGCCAGCATCTCTGGATGGGGTGGTCCCAGACCCAGGGTGAGGGCAGAAGGGAAGGGAAGCTTGGACTGGAGACACGGCAGAGATCTCAGCTCCTACCTCCAGGGGCTCCCCAACCCCGAGGATGGCAGCCTGGGGCAGCGGAGAAGGTTCTCTGGTTAGGCTGGTCTCCATGCCAACCTGACTGAGCCAGATTTATAGGCTAGGCTATAGGGATCCTGGTCAAATGGCTTAAACTCTCAGGGGATCCAAGGGGGTTCAAAGAAGGTGCAGGGCAGTGGTCCCACCCAAGGAACTCAGGGCGCAGGAGGTATAAGAAGCAGGAATCTTAGGAAGGGCTTTAGCTATTCACAGGCTACGGGATTTGGGGTTCAAGGCATGCTGAGATCACAGGGACCCCCCAACATGTATCTAAGTTAAACAAGTTGATGAAGATGATTAAGTGACTGATGGATGCCTGGTGATAGTAGATGCTCATAAAATATCCCTGGTTTTACCTTCTCCCTCCACTGGAGGGGGTAAATTCTAGAACATGAAAGCTGATGAAAGCAAAGGAAGCCTCAAACGGCCTTTGCCGCAGGCCTTGGATTTCTGAACCTCAGCCGTACTGTGCCAAGGTTTAGCCGAGCAAATTCTAGGTCCAGATAATTTCCTGGTTTTCCTGAAGTAACAGATGGGCCCAGCACTGCTCCCCTCCCCTGGCCCCCACTCGACCTGCCTTTGCTGTCCAAAGTAAGTTCAGCTTGGGTGGGAGCATCAGCACCCAGACATGTTTCACAGGCAGCCGACCATACTGAGGTGCATGAGGTCTGTCCAGGAATAGTCCAGCCATGGTTAATGCAACGAGAACAGTCTGTGCAACATTGACGTAACCTGGCAGCCAAGGAGAGTGGCCTGGAATGTGCATGTGTGAACAATGACGACTTCACTGTATTAATCAGTGGGGGCGGTAGGCGCTGTTGACTGAGCAGGTGTGCTGTGTGGCTGTCGCATTCAAAATGACTGAGTGGATAGAGCAATGAATCTGCATCAAACTTTGTGTTAAACTTAAACACTCCTCCATAGAAACTCTTCAGCTGATTCAGAAGGCCACAGCTGTGGGCAACTGGTGACTGGCAGATTCGTCACGACAACGTGCCCGCTCATGCATCACATCTCACGCAGTTTTTTTGCAAAACATCAAATCACCCAGGTGCCTCAGCCCTCCTGTAGCCCAGATCTGGCGCCCTGTGACTTCTGGCTTTTCCCAAAACTAAAATCATCTTTGAAAGGGAAGAGATTTCAGATGAGATTCAGGAAAATATGACTGCACAGCTGATGGCAACTGGGAGAACTGTGTGAGATCGCAAGGTAGACCTACTTTGAAGGGGACTGAGGTGTATGTCATTGTCCTATGTACAATGTTTCTTGTATCTTGTATCTTCTTTAATAAAGAAGTACATGGCTGGATACCTTCTGAACAGACCTCATATACTGTCATAGGAATAGAATTAGTTGTAGTTGTGGTGAAAATCAACAACTACAGGGAAATATCATCTACCAGAAATTGCTCTTTCTAACTGTGGAGACCTAAGCTGAATCGAAGGCTGAATTTCATAATTGGAAGGAGTGAGATGGCCAACCCATGGATCTGCCAGGTGCCCTTTGTAGAACACTAGTCAAGAAGCGGTCTGCGGTCGGAGAAGCTGTAACACGCCACCCTCGCACGCTCCCCCTCCCTTCGACACTCGCTGTGCATGTGGGCAGTTTAAAGGCTCTGAGGAGTCCTGTGTGGAGACCTGGTTCATTGTTCTTCACCCAGAGCTTCCCCAGCTTATGTAACTTGGGATCCTTGCCCCCTGATGCATTCTTTAAAACCATAATTCCTGTAGATAACATTTCTTTCATTGGGACTACTTTACGCATTTCCGGTGCAGCTCGGGCTCCTGCAGGTGTCTGAGTTTGCAACCCGTTGTCTAGCCCAGACAGCTGGAGAGACAAAGTGACTCCCCCACGGCCAAAAGCTAATTACTCTTAGTACAGGGGTGTCAAAATCATTTGCACCAGGGGCCACATCAGCTTCGTGGTTGCCTTCAAAGGGCCGAATGTAATTTCAGGACTGTATAAATATAACGACTCCTTCAAAGTTAAGCAAGAGCTCAGCGCTACCACTGGGTAGAAACAAGGTGCTGGGCTGGATAGCACAAGGTGGAGGGCCAGATTCAGCCTGCAGGCCTTGTGTTTGCCGCCTGTGTCCTAGTAGTAATCAAAACATATTTGTAGAGCACCTCAGAGACTTCCATCCACTTACACAGCATCTCCTTGCAGTGTTGTCCTTAGGATATAGCGACAGCAGCTGATGTCACTGAGGACGTCACAGGGCTTGCACAGGTATGACCTCACAGGTGTGACTTCAGTGGAGCTCCACAGCAGATCCCCACAGCAGGGACCTATTTTTCTCATTGTAAAGATGAACACGATGAGGCTCAGAGAACCCAATGACCGTACCCAAGATCACACAGCTGCAAATAACAGAGCCAAGGTCTGAACCCAGAAAGTTTCACTTCAAACTCGCCCTCTCAGCCACGCTGGCCCCAAGAGAGGTGGTTTTCCTGCAGGCCGGAAGCAGATGTCAGCAGAGCTGGCAACCCGGGATCTTCAGGGTGTTCCTAAAGCTTGTGATTTGTTATCAGATGTCTCAGGAAGCACAGTCTCTCTCCCTCTCTCCCCTCTCTCCCTCTCTCGTCTTCTCTTAAGTGGGGAAATGACCAGCGGATGCCAAGCCATCAGAAAAGGGGAGGGGGCTATTTGAGTGAAGCAATAAAAAACAGCCTCAATGAAGAGCTAATTAGGAAGTCATAACTTGGAAAACCACCAAATGCAATTCTGATGAGGATCAAATTTAATAAAAGCACAGCTTCTGGTCCCTGCAGCTGGAGCAGAGCAAGCACGTGAGGAGAATGGCTAACGGAGACGCTATTCAGGAAGGGGAGACTCCAGGTAGAACGGGCTGAGCTGGAGGGCTGTCTGTCTACCCTCCGAAGGACAGAAGGACTTCAGGCAGCACTGTTTCCTGAGAAGGGGATCTGGAGACTCCCCAGAGGTGACAACGCAAAGCACAGACTGGCCCTGGGAATGGGAGAGGGCCAGAGGCTTCGAAAGAAAGCAGATTCCTGTCTCCAGGTTCACCTTTTATATAAAGAGGTTCTTGGGAGTTTCCATTTCGACCAGATAAGAGTGGCTTGTAATTCACATTCACGTCAATGGCTGCTTCCCAAAGACTGGGAAATGGCTATGGCTTATAGGTTAAGCACGTATGTCCCCTTCTGTCATCCACACTTGGCCACCTTACTGTCACTGCTAGTGCCAAGGAAGGTAAACCTGAGTCCAGATTCCACCAGCAGGAGACAAATTCTGAATGAACGATGTTCAAATCACTATCTCAGAATAACTCATGCTCCCATAATGCTTCAGAGGTTATAAGGTGCTTTCTTGGGCATTTCCTTATTTTGTTGGCACAATAATTCTATGAATTACTTATCTTTATCGGACCCATCTGATGTTGCACAAGGAAAACAAGGCTCAGAGAGGTTACATGACTTGGCCAAGGGCACACAGATTCAGAAAGTCATGGGTTTAAATTCCAGCTCTGCCCTCACCAGTGATGTGATCAGCCTCGTTCTGCTCAGCTGGGATGGTAGCTACCATTTATAAAGGTCTCCTCTGTGCTATGCGCTGTTTTAAGCACCCATGGTGAATTTTTGCAAAGTTGGCCACCGATAACTCCTCCCATTGCTAGAGTGCAAATCGCCACTCCCACAAAGAAACGGAGCTATTCTCTCTCCTTGAACCTGGGCTGGCCTGTGACCTGCCTTGACTCATGAAAGTGGTAGAGGTAACGCTGCACCAGCTCCCACCCTAGGTCTTACGAGGCTGGCAGCATTCACACTCGTTCTCCTGCAGCCCTGAGCCACCTTGTGGGAAAGGTGTGGACTGCCCTCCTGCAAGACAGCGGCCGGCCAGCCCCCAGCTGAGCTGCCACACCCTTGAGGAGGACCTCTGGGGTCACCCGTCCGTGTGAACTGTCCCAGCCAATGTCACATGGGTGAGGCAGGTGTTCCCACGGATCCCTGCACTTACTGCAAAATTGTGAGCAGGTAGTTGTTTGGGGGTAATTTGTTTTGCAGCCAGATAACTGAAAAAAATGCATTAGTTCATTTAGTCTTCACATCAGCCCCAGGGAGAAACAGGTGCAGAAAGCTTAAGTAACTTAAGGAAAGTTACACACCCAATAGATGGCAGAGCTGGATTTAAACACATGAAGGCTGACGGCAGAGCCCACATTTGTAGGCGCTAAGTCATTGCGCCCCTTTGTGAAAGGATGTACCTCTGCAAGTTACTTAAACGATTGTCCCTTCCCTGTGTGGTCCCACAGGGGCATCCACTCCTCCACGTGGGCTCACCTGATATGAACCAGACCAAGAACCCCTCTGAAATCCTGACTCAATGCTGCCCTCCAGTGGGCACTGGCTATCCAAGCCTCTCACTGGCCTATCACCCACCTCCAGGCTGTAGGAAGGCAGTAGGGGAATCTGACATCCCCCAGGAACCCTCTTGACCCCACCCCACGCTTCCTAATTGGAGGTGTAGCTTCCTTCTGTTCTTTGGGTCCCATTTTAGCCAGGGCTATGGAAGGAAGGAAGGAAGGAAGGAAGGAAGGAAGGAAGGAAGGAAGGAAGGAAGGAAGGAAGGAAGGAAAGACTCTGATGCAGGGGTTGAAAACCAGGGTTCATGAATGCCCTCAGGGGCCCATTCAGAGGGTACATGAATTTGACTGGGAAAAATAACATACTTATTTTTTTTATCAGGTTCTAACTAAAAGGCAGCATTTCCATCCATAGTGAACAGGCACCAAATCACAGGAGTCTTAGCTGCACAAGCAACTTGGTCAGTGATCGAGACCTCAGACATCTTTACACCATGTTTTATTTTTTTGCAGGTATTTTGAAATACTATTTGCTCTCATCAATTCTTCATATGTGTAGTGCTTATCAACCCCCCTCCTAGATCTTGTTATTTAAGGTGTTAAAAAGAAGCATACACACTATTATATTGCTAAATTTGTTTTAATATTTTGATGCCTGTATTTCAATATCATTGGTTTCCTTTGAAACTCTATGTTTTATATTTTATGCATTTAAAAATCCATTGAGAAGGGGCCCACAGACAGGCTCACAAAGTAGCCAAAAAGGGGGCTTTGTTGCCAAAAAGGTTTCAGACTGGCCTCCTGCGGTGTTTCCAGAGAAGCCCAATCTGTAACTGTTTACTTATTTCACCTCGTTGCGATTGAGTTGTATAATGTAATTCTGTAGCCTGCATTGTTAACTAACCATAAACATGCTTTCATATTTCCTGCACACATAATATCTCATGGTGGCATAATAGTCCATTTCGTTGATGCCCCGTAATTTACATTCCCTTATCATTTGCCATGTAGAATGGTTTGAATCTGTCACTTTTACAAATGACATCAGGATGAGCATCTTCCTGCACAAAGAATCGCCCATATTTTAGAGGATTTCCTTAGGCAAGATTCCCAGCAGTGGCCAAGTGAATACGTTCAAAGCTACGACACCCTTCCTCGCTCTGAGAGGGAGAAGGAGGAAGAGGACGAATGGGAGGAGGGGGCCGCCACAGACAGGTGTGCAGACTCTGCCCTGCTCAGGGGTCCCTCATCCAGGTGAGGAGCATGGGCTGAACTCGAGTCAGTCTCTGCTCCCCAGCTGTGCACTCTGGCTGATGCTGGGGGTCCTCCAGAGGAACATGGGAACCAAAGTGGGCTTGTTGGAGGAATCCACCATTGCTCCTTGGGACTGGCATCTCCCTGGGACTTCTAGGATATAAACACCACACCTTCAGAAAATGCTAGAAAAGAAGGGACCCCATTTTCGACCTGGAACCCTGTACCACGAGAATCTTGGGGACTCATGAGCAGATTTTACTTCCAAAACATCTAATGAAAATTAACACGTATGCTCAGTAAGGCCTTACACGTATGTCTTCTGGTTGAAGATCATAGCTCCTATCGCTCCTTGGGGGCATGTGGTAATTGCAGTGATCAGTTACCTATGTCTTTTTAATCAAAAGTGAGAGAAACAATAAATTATTACAATGTAAGTTGGTGGATGAGATTCCCCGCCCCAAACATGGTGTCCATGAGGCAGGAAATCATTTATTAAACAATCCTTGCTGGTTAAAACAACAACAGCCAATCCTAAGCCTCACCTACCCCCTCATTTTACAGATGAGCAAACAGCATCTCAGAGGTTCGGTAACCGGAACGTCACACGAGCCGGACTGAGAACCCAAGACGACCAGCGTTTCTGTCCCACCAGGCTGCCTCCTCTTGGCTTTGGAGTCCACGTAACCCATGACCTAGGCCAACGTGTATTCTGTTAGTGGGAGAAGCAGGGCCCTGAGGGCTGAAGTCTGCCCCAGAGGGTTAGGCATTTCCGTCGACCCCATTCCAACATCCGAAAAGAGATCCTAAAATTGTAAGGTGATCCCAGGGTGGGCACTGGCATTAGACAGCCCGAAGCTGCTACTGCTGCTTCCTGCTGTGTGGCCTTAGGACAGTTGATTGGCCTCTCTGAGCCACACTGTATTCATCTGTAAAATTAAAATGCTGAAACTTAATTTCTTGTAGTTGTTTTCTGATTGAAATAAAAACCTATGTGTAGATGTTGTAATACTGCCCAGGCCCTTGGAAGAAACTAACCTATCTACTGTAACCTCTGGCCGCCCTGATCCACATCACCTCCGCGCACAGAACACAGTATTTGCAAACAAAGAGAACTCCCACAGTTTTTAGATCAAACACTGCCCCCTTTTCTCATTACCAGGGGCACCAAACCCAGCCTCCCTTTCTACCGGGTGCAAGGCCCTTCGAACCGGGCCAGGGTGCCTGAGAATCTGTGGGGTCCAGGCAGTGGCTTAGCTCAGACTTGTCAGCAGAGGGCAGCACCACTCTACTAAAAGCCCAGGAGGGTTTGCCACCCATTCAGGGCCTCCACCCCCTCATTACCTCCTGGGTTCCCACCCAGAACCTGGTCCCGCCTCCTAGGTGCTCTGCCCCCAGAGCCCAGAAGCTATGGCCTGCCTCCCCAGAAATGCAATGGCCAGGCTTTTGGCTCTGCAGCAGCAGGGGCTGGAATCGGTTTTCAATGCCAAAGCCTATTTGAATGTGCTCTTCTGGAAATACATCTGTTTGCTACAAACAATACGACCTGGAGGTGGAGAGTCACACCTGACGGAGGCCACCAGCAGCGCCAGCTCACCGTTTCCTGGGCATCTGACAAGCTGGTGGCCAGTGTGTCCCCTCGCTCATCCTGGGGGTGGATGGAAGGAAGCAGGGGACACAGACACTTCGTGTGTGTGCACGCACATTCACTTTGCCTGCACTTGTGTGCTGATGCTCGCAGGCCCTGAGCCCCGGGTGGAGGCCCCTAGGAGGGAAGATGGAGTGAAGCAGGGTGAGGCCCCACAGGGAACTGGGGCCCGCCCTAGAGCAGAGCCCTCACATTCCCCCGGCATCCGCATCCGAGAGTCCTGCTGGAGACAGTGGAAGTAACCAGTGAGGAGCCCAAAGTCGGGGACTGGGTTTGGTGAAGTGCTCACCTCACATTCTAGAGGCTGAGCGAGGGTTTCCAGGAACCTCCAGGCTTTTCACACAGAGGCTCAGGCTGAGGTGCCTCGGGGCTGCAGCCAGGACCCTGTGCACTGAATGGGCTCGGCCCCTCTGAGAGTCCCTCGGATGGGGCTTCCTCAGGGGACAGGGACAGCCTCTCCTGCGACACTCATCAAGTGACATTTTCCTGTGCAAATGTGTCCGTGGACAGCACATCCCACAGCTGTGCCGAGGGCAGAACTGGGGCTGCCGAGACCCGCCTTCCCTTCACTTCGTGGAGGCAATGGACAGAGAGAAGTTCTGCTCACACGCTGATGTCACTGTGTTGAGGGGATACCCCCGCCTCCGTCTCTCTCTCTCTCTCTCTCTCTCTCTCTCTCTCTCTCTCTCTCTCAATGCAATGTTAATGCTGCTAAGGGAGTAAGCAAATTCTTCTGTGCACAGAATTGCTGCCCAGGGAACCGCCCCTCAGAGAAAGCTACTTTAAGGCAGAAAATCCTCACACACAGCACAGCACACTAACCAATGAACTCGAGTTCTCCTCTTTCAGACTACAGTGTGGAAATCATCTTTTTTTTTTCACTTTCTCTCCAAAATGCCTATATCTGTGAGACTGAATAATTCACAGTTCTGCCTGTCCTTCATGCCACAAAGTGGTCCCACTTAATGTTGTCCCATGGCCTTGTGACAAACGAAGCTGCTTCTCGTGTCCTTTGACCTAAATGGGACTCAGCTGGGGAGATTCTGCCCAGCCCCAGGCAGGGTGGGAGGGGTGGGGTGGGTGCTTCAGACCCAGGCAGGGTGGGAGGGGAGGGGTGGGGGCTGCAGCCCCAGGCAGGGTGGGAGGGGTGGGGTGGGGGCTGCAGCCCAGGCCCAACCAGGTGCCCCTGGCCTTGAGCATGCCACCTGGGTTTCTGGGAATTGATTCAGAGAAGCTGAAGAGGCATCAAGTGAGGAGGCTGAACACAGTGGCTGTAAACTGTAAATCCCCAGACGCCTCACACACTCAGCTCCCCCTCGGGGCTCCATCTGTCCGGGGATTCCCAGTTGCCCCAGCTCTTGCCCGTTCCAGCCCCAGGCTGGTCAGTCAGAGAGGAACCTGATGGGCCCTCAGAGCATCCCGCCTCCAGCTGTCTGCACCCCACAGGGCTTCCAGACTCACCGGTCTGCCTCTCCAGGGGCCCGGGCCACCCCAGGCTCAGCCCTGGCCTCCACAGAGGGCAGTGCCACATCAATAATTCACCAGCCTCCCCTCTGCTCCTTAGACAAAGGGACGGGGGCATGCAGGCTGCAGAAGCCAAGGAACCTGGGGCTGCAGAGCCTGGCAGCTGGGGCGACCTCTGGAGAGGGCGTGAGAGGTGGGGAGAGAGGGGAGGGGGAGAGCACAGAGAGCCAGGGGCAGGGGTCAGAGAAAAGCGGAAGAAAAGAGCAACGAAGAAGAAGAAATCCGACCTGAGAGAACAATTCCAGAAGTTAGGCGTGCCTCACGAGTGCCATAAACTATTCTGTCAGAGCTAAACAACATTTTTCCACTGCTATTTTACCCCAGAAATGAGAGCAAGCGGCGTGGCTGGGTTTCACAGACTATTTCTTTAGTTTCTTATTCTGTTTTGACAAGATGTCCGCTTAAGCCACTATTCTGCAACCCGCGGTGGGGAGCCTCCGGCCGCTTTGCCAGTTCTGCTGTTCCGCAGCAGGGCCCGGAGGGAGCGCACCTGAGCAGCTGGGAGGCCAGGGTGGTGGCCGGCGGGTCGTGCCCAGGGCAGCCACCTGCGCTGGCGGCTGGCGGCTCCTCGAGGACATGCTGGGCAGCCTGGGGCATGTCTCTTGACCTCTCTGAGGCTTGGCATTCCCTCCCACCCCCTCCCCATGGGGTAACTTTAGGTCCCTCCTCCTTGTGGAATTTATGGTCTGGAAATAGGTCACAGTTACACCCCAGGCTATCCACCTGCATGCCTTCTTCTATAAGGTGCAGAAAGAAAGTAAGGGGAGTGGGCTGGGGTCCATCCCCAGAGGAGCCGGAGGGTCAGTGGGAAGTGAAGCTTGGCGGTCATTCCTTAAGCCAATATTTACCAAGCTCCTGCTGCGTGCCTGGTCCCGCAGATGGTCCCCGCCCTTGGGCAGCTGGTCAGTGAGTTCTGACCTCTGGGTCCGATTCCAAGCATCCCTACCCTTGGGCAAGTCGCTTGACCTCTGTGAGTCTGTTTCCTCATCCACAAAACAGAAATTATTAATCCCAAATGCATGGGATCGATGGGAGGGTTTAGTGACGTGTTGGGACAGAGGGTACCAGCACAGTGCCGGCATACAGTAAGTGCTTAATAAATGGGTGTCCTCTTTCCTTATTAGAAGAGAGGGGCACTGAGGGGCTCTGGAAGGAAAATTGGGAGTGTTCTTCCTGTGGCCAGGTTGGTGAATGAGCATCAGGAACAGCTTCATTCTTTCCCTCCTTCGGCTCCTGCCTCGTCGATGCCCCTGCTGGTCCCCAGACGGCAGTGCAGGCAGCTCCCGTTCCCACGGCTTTCCGGGTTGCCTTCCAGGACTGGAACAATCGCGTTTTCAGGGGCCAGACAGTAAAGTGCAGTCTCAGTCAAAACCCGGCCTTCCTTTCCAGCTCTGAGTGTGCCCTCCTCTCTCCCAGGCCGAGATGTGAGCCTGGGGCACAGACAGAGTGGGGTGGGGGGTGGGGGTCTCCGACGGTGCTTTCCTTGCTGAGCCTCGCCTCCACTGGTTCTGCTCTTTGTGGCGTGTCCAGAGCTGAGAGAAGGGGCTGGGGCAGGCGGGCAGGACAGGCCCTGGCACATCTGATGTGTTTGCTGTCCGGAGCATGGTGCCCCTGTGGGCGACTGACCTGATGCTCAGGGGGCGGTTTGGGTTCCTGGGCAATGCTCACCGGGGCCTCCCACTGCGTCCCTAGTGACACGGGGAGTCCCTGGGGGGTGACCTCTCCCTCCTCCCCCTCGGAGCCTGCCCAGAAGCAAGCACTCCCATGGACGGGACGCTGCTGCTAGAGGCCCCCCTCCCTGGCAGGCAGCCCTCTGGGGTGGGGTCCCTTCACGATGGCTCAGCCTGGCCACTGGTCACTGTCTGCCGGCCCTGTGACTGGAGGGAAGGCTGCTCTTGCATGGTGCCAGCCCTCCTGGCTCTGTTGTCAGGGTCCTTCCAGCCAGTGTCTCTCTTCATCAGGTGAACCCCAAGCTCTTGGGGACACTTGTCTTTCAAGCCGAAGAGACAGCACAGGTGAAGGAGTTTATAGGAGCATTAGCAAATATTCAGCTGGAATAAGATACCAGCCTCGCGTCTTGAAGGGTGTTCTTGGTCTCTGAGTCCTTCCAGAAGGGTCTCCTTCCGACCCACCCAGGCCTCCTGTTGTTACCCAGGAGGTAGGAGCCCCGCAGGCACCCCCTCGCCTGGGTGATGAGAACAACCCCCATCCCTGTCTTTAGAAGGTGTGAACACGCAGCCTCAGCTCAGGAGCCTCTGCTGAAGCTCCGAGACAAGAAGAAATGTCCTAAAAATCCTGTCGCATTCAGGAAAGGAAAGTGACTTTGGGTCCCAAAGGCTTGAGACGTGCACCCCCGGAGGCCCCTCTCAGTCTGGGAGGCAGTCATCTGAAGAGATGCAGTCTCAGCTTCTGGGTCTGTGACCCGGCTCGGACGGGTACCCAGGGAATCAGTCTCCTCTCATCAATGCAGACGACCTTGTCTTTGAGGGGGTCACCTGTTTCAACACTCACCTTTGGAATGTTTTAAACATTTTCTGTGACTCATAGTTGGAAAGGCACTGTCGAAGGGCATGCTCTTTGGTTATGAAGGCAAACTGCAGGCCCAGACAACCTGGGCTCACCGACCGCCCCCTCACCCTCCGTGTGGCCGTGGGCAAGCGACTGGGCATCTCCCTGCCTCCGTTGCCACAGCTGCAAAGCGGAGGCAGCAGCGGGTCCTACCTCCTAGGACAGAGGAGGCCATGTCATTTAGCATCAGCCCTGGTGTGTGGTGTGTGCGCCGCAGCAGCGGGTGCATCTGGGGAGTGGACAGCTGTGGCCGAATTCCCCCTTCGACCGGCGTCCCTGCAAGAGCTCACATGTCCACCGTTTTGGGGTTTCGCTTTGTCGGCACGCCTGTCCCTTGCTGTCCATTGTGTTCACCTGTGAATCACTCTGGGAAGTACCCATCACTGGCTGCCGTGACACCGTCAGTAATGCACAATGACGGCACAGTCAGTGACAGACGTCACGACCAAACTCGCCGTGAGCACTGAGAGCCTCGGGGGCAGCAGGGGCCTCGAAGTCCGGCTCCCTGTGTCTGAGCGAGCCCCCACTCCTCAGCAGCTAGGAGACGCGCTTCCGGTGACTAACCCCTCAGCGGCTGGGCTTCCACATGTGTAAATCATGCCCACATTTATTTCGCCTTTATCCATCCTTCCACCATTCGTATAGGCCCACCCTGTTCCAGACATGGGAAATTTACTGTCCAGATTACAATTGTTTTGTTTTAATTAGCAGGGAATTGGAGGCCAGAGACATCTTGAAAAGCCAGTCCATTCCCTGTAGTGAACATGTAATCGTTCCTTTCCTATTACCATCATCGTTATTATTGATACTGCTCCGGAAGGCAGGCTGGGCAAGCCTCGGCGCTCAGGAGAAGGCGCCAGGTGGGCTTCTCCTCTCCTCTCCCCCTAGCCTCTCAGCCCCCACCTTTTCCTTTGTAAAGGGCCTCAAGCAAAGGGAAGATGAAAGAAATATCAGGGAAGCCAGAAGAAGAATTAGAGAAGATGAAAACAGTAGCTAGAAGCCAGCAGCTTCCTCCCAGTGCCTGGTCCGGGCACCGTGAGAACTCTCTCCGGGCACCTGCGATTGCGACCAAGGAGCGGACTGAAGAGAGTCGAGGTGGGAGAAGGAGAAAGGTGGGGGGAGGAACCAGCTCCAAAGACGTCTCCAGAGTGCGCAACCAGGAGAGCCAGAAGGAAGCTACTTCGTGCCAGCAGTTTGGAGTTTCATGGCGAAGCCCTGCTTTTGTTTGGCGTTATGCTTGCAGGGGCGGGGCTGGCAGCGAGAGGAACCCAAACGTTTCCAGCATCTCTCAAGCTCTCCATCTGCTGGGCCTGCTCCTGGCCCTCTGCTGGGCCCTGCAGATGGCTCCGCAGCCCCGCTACCTTAATTAACAACTGCTTTCCAACCTGGAGGGTTGGCCTCCAAAGTGACAGGAGGGTCATTAGCCTCCAAGCAGCAGCAGTGCCCCACACGCAGGGCTAAGAAGGCCCCTGTTGGATGTGGGTGTGCTGGGACCCCTCCCCCCATGTCCATGTCAGGGGCTCCCCTCATTGGCAGCATGTGTCACACAGTCCCTGTTCCTTCACCTGCCATTCAAAAGGGAGGTACCACAAAGGCTACAGCTGAGCATCCAGAATCCAGGGCGTAGCTATGGCCTGAACTTCAACTGATCTCCCCCAGACCCCGATCTAAAAGCGGTCAGAAGTTGTCTGGCCAGAAGGGCCCTATAAGCCCCGGACTGTGTAGATGCGGAAATGCTTGCCCCTGAGGCCAGAGGGTGATCTGTGTTAGGAATGCGGTGTACCGTCTCATGGAGACAAATGGAGAAGAAGAATCTATGATGGCTACCTTTACTTTGGAGAAAACGTAAAGACAGAGAGCAAGCTCAAAACCTGGGAAATAAAATATTTCCTACATTCCCGAAGGTAATTTAAATAGTAGAAAACACCTCCAAAAAGCCTGGGGTGATTAACACCTGGAGTTTGGACAACAGAGGGTGGTTACCATGGTAACTGGCCCCTCCTTCTGTACACAACCCTCCATTCTCCAGGAAGTCACCTCGCCCTGTAGGTGGCTTTTGGGAGCTGGGGATTCGGAGAAGAGGCAGGCCAGCCAACCCCACTGCCCAGCTGCCCGGCTGCTTTCCTACCGCCCCTGGCAGCTCAGCCGTAGCCATCAGGCCCCACACCCAGGCCCCCCAGCATGGCCCACCGTAGGGCCGCCCTTAGTCTCGGGAGCTGAACCCTCACCCGCCAATCAGTGGCGCCCTCAGCGTGGCCTCAGTTACAAAACAGCCAGGTGTGCAACGGGAGGGAGGACGTCTGGGACTCAGGGCTCAGCCTCCCCTGGCCTCTGCTCTTCAAAAGCAGTCAGGCCTTGTGAGAGACGCCCAGTCAGGACCAAATGGGGATGAGAGTTCTTGTCAAGAAAACAAGGAGTTCATCATCACCAAGCCCTTATTATATGAAATGTCAAAGGGACTTATCTAAGAAAAAGAAGATAAAAATATGACAGTGAAAAGACAGCAAACTCACAGATATTAACAACCACACCTAAAACAAAAGCAAACTAAGCCAACATCTAGAACCGGAACAGAACCACAGAAATGGAGATCATATGGAGGGTTAGCAACAGGGGAGTGGGAGGAGGAGAAAGGGGAAAAGGTACAAAGAATAAGTAGCATAGATGGTAGGTAGAAAATAGACAGGGGAAGGGCAAGAATAGTGTGGGAAATGTGGAAGCTAAAGAACTTACGACACATGGACATGAACTAAAGGGGGGGAATGTGGGTGGGAGGGGGCGTGCAGGGTGGAGGGGAATGATGGGGGAGAAATGGGACAACCATAATAGCATAATCAATAAAATATTTAAAAAAAACAACAACAAAAAAAACACCTATTTGTTCTCCACGCCTGCTTGGACACTTTGGTATGGCTTCTGAAAGAATGACCTGCCTTGGTTTTAACACAGAGCTCCGAAAAATTCTAAGGTTTCTTGGATGGAAACTTCCTCCGTGGGAGGGAAGAAACTCCACCCACCCACCCACCTGGCCCAGCTCCACTTTCAGCGAGAGCACAGATTTATACACTGTTACTGCATGCAACTGTATTTGAAGACAAACCACAAAAGAGCTCTGCTTTAAAAGGTTGCAACTATTAAATTATTTCCCCCAAATGTTTAGTACCCTCAAGAATAACAGATGGCACCTCTGCTGTAGTTCTCTGGTCAGTTCCTTCTGAGCTGAACTGTCCATAGAGAAAACGACTCTCAGCTAGTCTATGCCAGCCCCTCGAGTGCCTGAGGCCTCCTGGCAGAACCCCCACTTCAAAGGCGACCCCTGGGGCCAGGACCTTCTTTCTTGGGCCATCCACATGTCCCACCCACATGTCCCACAGGAAGGGAATCTGAACCTGGAGGCCACATTCAGCACACCTGTTCGTCTTTAAACCAAAGAGGAGGCTCTGAGGGAAAGACAGGGAGATAGCACACCTGTGCGGTGAATGATTCAGTCGGCTGCCATACCTGAACCAAGCTCCCTGGAGGCAGCGTTGAGACACACACCTCCCCACCTCGTGAAACCTTTGAGCAGTTGCCAGCAGGTCTGTCTAGGCAGCCACTTGGCCCTCCACTGAGCTCCCAGCAATAACTGCCCATCCTGGTCAGAAGGGCTCTGGCAAGCAGTAGGCACACAGGAAACGGATGAGCAGACGGATGAGAATCACGAGGCTCGGAGCAGCTTCCCGGAAGGGAGAGGGTCTTCGAACCCGCAAATGCTGGACTCCAAATTGGCGTGACTGCCCCCGGTGCTGAAAGCAGCGGGAGGAGGTGGAGCATCTAACTCTGACTGCAGCCTGAGCCTGCGCTGGGTGCTCTACCCGTGTGGACCCAGTCATCCTCACAACGATTCCATGAGCCCGGCGTTACCATGAACATTCCCATCCCTTTGCTGTCAGTCACTTGCAAGGATTTCCCTGAGGGAGAATTTGGAAGATTTGTCTGGTCTTACAGCTGGCAAGGGGCAGAGCCAGGTCCACTCCATCTCTGTCCGGCCCCAAAGCCAGGGCTCCTTCTGCTGCCAACTCATCCCCCCACTAAGGTCCCACGCTTTCTCTTCACTGTCCCTGGGAGGATAAGGTGGCCAAGGAAGCAGTCAGGGGTGAGGGACTGGGAAGATGCTGCACAGTAAACCACATGTCTTCCAAAGAGCGGATTCTCCCCCTGACTCCAAGCCACCGACATAGACAAGTGCCTGAGAGTGAAGCGAGGCCCGCCCGGCCCCTGCCTGGCTTCCGTGTCCCGCGTGTGGCGTGGGGACTCCGGGAAGGCAGTGCCCAGCCGGGGTCTGGACGGCCACTCGCAACGCTGGGTCTCACACTCTGCTGGAGCCAGGCCCTGGAACCAGTGAGACTTGGAGATGAAATACCTGACACTGACCTTTATGGTGGCCTCTGTCCACACTGTCACTCCAGAAACCTGTGGCTGGCTTCTAGCCCAGACCCCATTCTGCTCATATTGGAGAGACTCACAGTGGAAATAGTCAAGAGTTGGAATTGGAGGGTTGCTCTGATGTTGCATGGCCCTTATCACTCAGTTTAGGTGGCAGCCAGCTGTGCTCATGTCACTTAAAGAAGTACTAGTCCATTCACTTGGTCATTTATTTATCAAACATTTACTGAATACTTACTATATGCCAGGCACCGTATTAAGCATCACACACCTACACAATGCTTGGCTTGTATTATTTAAATGAATGAATACAGTGCAAATCGTAAGTACAATTCACAAACTTCAGCTTAGAAGAGCAAAACAACCATTTTACGTTGGAATAACACTTGTAATAAGGCTACAAAATATACGCATGTCAGTTACAAAATTGATAAATTGTCCTCCAGCTCAAACTGAGGGCACAAAGCATGGAAATACCAGAGGAAGCAGGAGAGACAAACAGCACTTGGTGCTGCTGAGAAGTTAGTCCCAGAGTTGACCAAGTGACAGAACAGGGCAAGGACTAGAAAGAGAAATAATGTCTGAACACCACTAATGAGTGTCTCATCTAACCTTCACCCTTTTCATTCCCTTTCTATGAACAAGGGAAGCTGGTTTCAACCAGACTAACTCATATAAGATCACAAGCCCAAATGGGAAAATACCGGGCTCTAAAGCCCATGGATTTTAACTCCTAGGCTGAGCCTTTCTCAAAGGAAGAGGACAAGTTGGAGGGGCGGTATCGGTGGGATTGGGTGAGATTTGCTGTGGGGGTGAAGGATGTGGGGGTGCAAGCAAATGCGACAGGCACCAGGACATTTCATGGCCAGCAGCAGTGATAGCGACTACGTTGGTTGGCAACACGCCAGGAGCAGCTCAAGCCACGGTTCCCGGAACTTCAGAGATACACTTAGAATGCGCTCCCAGGAGGAAGCCCACTCTCCTTAAAGAGACAGACTGACAGCCATCCGAGGTAGTCACTTTCATCTCCATCCTGTAGGCAAGGACACTGAGCCTCTGGGAGGCCGATCAACCTGCTTCAAGTCACACAGAAGGAGAATGGTAGCGCAGAGATCTGAACCCAGGTCTTTCTGACTTTCCCATGCACATGGCTTTCCATGACCTCTTTTGAAGGTGACTCAGGATGGATGAAGGAATCTTCGAACTTTAGAACTGGGGAGAGACCATGAGCTTTCTCTAGTTGGGTGGTTGGGAAACAGGTGATTAGGCTCAGGCTTGCCCAGCTAGCTGCATGGAAAGCTAGTCAAAGCTACTGAGGAGGAGAGGGGTGGGTTCGCCCCTCACCAGGGGGACTGCCTTGCCCCCTAGGACCCACAGGTGGCAGGAGAGTCACCGGGAAGGGGCGGAGTTAGAGGTGAGCAGGAGACAGAGGGAGACTTGAGATCTGCGTCAGGCCAAACCCCAGGCTCTGCCATTTCTGGCTCAAGACCTTGGACAAACTCCTGAATTTCCTGCGTTTAAATTTCTCCACCTCTAGAATGGCAGCACTACAGCTTTGATGGGGAGTGTGCGCTTTGAGTCAAAAAGACCTTAATTAGAGTCACGGCTCTGCTGGTGGCAGTCACTGAACCACACAGCCTCTGGGCACTTCGATCCTTAGCTCTACACTGGGCATACTAAGCAATGTAGTAAGTTCACATGAGGTCATTGATGGGTTCTGCAACTTTAAGCAAAATGAAGTACACCAAAACCAGGTTAACTATAGGCTAATTGATAGACATAAGAGTTAAGTTCCTAAGACATCGCATCAACCCCCACCTTGAATGAAATGACATCACTCGCAGGCCTGCAGTACTTCACAGCTTGACCAGCCAAACGGGATGGCACACATAGCCCACGGCGGCACGGGGCCTGGCTCCCGGCGATCGCTCGTGAACGGCAACGACTCGCGCCCCGCGTGAGGGAGCGAAGCCTTTAAGAGCTTCTGCTCTGGGCAACCATTTCTGAACTTAGCTCCATCAGTTTCTGCCTTTGGGACCCCAACGAATTCCTTAACCCCCTGTGACTTGCTTTACTCATTCTGCAAAATGGGGATAATAAAGGTATCTACCTTAGAGGGTTATTGTGAAGATTAAAGAAAGTGTACATATAAAATGCCTATCACGGGGTCCCGCAGGTCGTGAGTGTTTCTTAAAGGGTACCTGCCTATTACTAGCTCCATATGGAGTCAAACTTACTGAGAGGTGGTCAGCAGCAGACAGTTCTGCACAGTGAGGGGGTGAGCTCCCCGTCCGAGGAGGGGCTCAGCCAGAGGCTAAAAGAGCATCTGTCAAGAGCGGGTGGAAGGGATTCCCGTACGAGGTCAGTGGTGGGCCTTGCTGACCTCTCGGACCTCCCGTCATTGCCAGGCTGTGACTCTCAGTTTGAATTAATAGAACAGACATGGACCCATCAGTCCAACACATCAGCAGTGGAGAAATTATTCCCAGGCTTAGTTTTAAAAATCAAAGTCCCTTTCCAGCCAAAGGCAATTACAGACTCATCTATAGTAAGGCAGAAGCATATTTCAATGGAAAAATGGCATCTTCCGAGCTGTTACCATATGGAGCCAGGACACCAGGTGGCCCAGGACTGAGACCAATCACAGGGTCCAATTGCAACTAAATAAAATGACCCCCTGGAGGAAATGGCTCCAGTGAGGCCCACAAATCCCCATGACACGTCATTTTGGCATGTCCCACGTCAGCCTGGACCTCATGCTCTGCCTGACGCCTGAGGCTCTGTCCCTTCCCTCCACTGGGACAAAGAGAGGAGAGGCCGCAGCTGCGAGTCCATCCTGGGTGGGGGAAGGGAGGAGTCCTGGCCCCGGCCTGCTGCGGGGAGAGCCCCCGGGGCAGCCAGGTTCACGAGGGAGCTCTGCCACAGCCTGCCAGTCCTCAGAGAGGGGCCACCTGACCAAAGCTTTCATCTCTACGACAACCCTCGCCCATGGAACTTCCGCTCCGTCCCAGGCCAACGGTCTCAGCTCAGCCATTCTCTCTCCTTCCCCGGATTCTGGAACTATTTGTGTTTTTTCCTGGGCCATGGGAAAGCAAGTGACATTGTGGTCTAAAAGGTGGGACAGCAGATGCTGGAAGATGAGACCTTGTGCAGGGCCCTGTGAGAGAGCTTGGCTAGGATGCCCTTGTCAGCCGCCCCCAAATCCAAAGTCACGGTCAACAGCTCGGCCTTCACGGCTGTCCGTAGGGGCTGTGTGCACACAGCCCGTCACACCTGCAGCTTCCTTGCATGCCAGCTAGCCTTCCCTCACCCCACCATTCTAATATGATTTAGCATTTAACAAGTGTAATCTGCTTCATACAAAAAAGGACAAATACTTGAGAAATAGTGAATTTAGTGAGTTAATAAATTCCCTCCCTGCTGGACTTCTTGGAACTTTTAATAAGTAAAAATACACTGGGAATCTCCAAGAAAGGTTTTGGGGCATGAGAGGTGGGGGGTGGGGAGGCAGGTACATCGCACTGCACTTCCCAGGCTTTGCCTCAGAGCGTCTGGGGGGAAGCACGCCTTGGGAAACGCTAGTGTAACTTGGAGCATGGGAGTCAGAGGCTTATACAGCCCTGGGGGCCTGCCTCTGGTTCCCCAACTCACCAGGCATGTGACTTACTTGAGGCTCTGGTTTTGCTTTATCTCATGGGAGTGATCCTGCACAGTTACCATGAGGATTTGCAGCTAAAAGCACAACTGACGTAAAATGCTTACTGCCCAGGGAAATAATAAGTGCTCAGTAAATGGTACAGTGTCATTGCTAACTTCAGCATGAAGAATGAAATAGAGAAGGGGCTTGTTTTTAGAAGGAGTGAGGAGAGAAGCTGGGAAGACCTCCGGCAGCCAGTCGTGGTGGGGACTCGGGGAGAAGCCCCGGTGCACAGGCTGCCACTGAAGGTGGGGACGGAAGAGGCAGGCCGAGTCCTCCTGCTCTGCAACCTCACAAAGACAGAGCTTTGGGGGCTCAGCCGGACCCTGCATGGATGGCGGCTGGGAATAGGCAATCGTGTTTACCCCCTCAGTTGCTGGGAACAATTGTCCTTCTCAGACAGCCTATTGTCACCGGTGAAGCAGGCACGTAACTCCCCTTGGCGCTGATGGGATTATGTGCTCCTATCGGGAGAGAAACAGGCCTGGATAAGGGACGGGGAGCAGTGGGTCCCCCTCGCTGACCTATCTCAGCGCAGCCGTTTGTCTGATTATCAGCTGAACACAGTGAGGCCTCTTTCAAGAGAACCATTCAGCCCAGAGCATTTGTGGCCTGGCTGCTTCTTGATAACTTTTCGGGGAGCAGGCTGATTGCATCAAATGTGGAAGGCAATGAAAAGGCCTCAGAAGGGCACTGACAGCAGCTGGCCGAACGGCTGTGCTGTCTCAGTGGTCTTCAACCTGCTGGCTCTCATCCCCCCAAGAGGATGCTGAGAAAACGTGTGCACGCTGTTGAGCTGATTATCCAAAAGTTGTCATCATACACATACATACGTTTCCTGTGTTAACAGGAAGTAGAAAATGTTCTCTTCATATATTTAGTGAACAATTATCAAGCACCTACTACATGCCAGGCACTGTTCCAGATGTTGGGAGTATTTTCTTGAACAAGACAGTTTCTAGCTGAAGAAAACATCTTGTTAAAAAGGGCAGACGATGTCCGTGTCTTGGTGGTGACATCGCACTCCGGTTTTGCAAGATGTTACCATCGGAGGGAATGGAATGGAAGGTGCCTGGGACCCCTCTGCATTACTTCTCATAGCAGCACGTGAATCTACAATTATCCCCGAGTAAAATGTTTACTTTTAAAAAAGCACACAAATAAAACACAGACTTACATAAACTCTGACATGAAAGCACAAAAATATAAAGAGAGAGCTAGACTTTGAAAACAAAACAGAGGCGTGTTCTAGGATGTGATGGGTGAGCTTCCAAAACTGGGTCGTTGGGAAGGCCCCTCCGAGGAGGTCACGGTTAGGCGAAACGATGGACGAGAGCCGGCTGGCCCAGGCCACCGCCAAGGTGTCACAGTTCGGCGGGGTGCCTGCTGCACCTCAGCACAGCCCCTCCAACGTCAGTGAGACTTAAAGACATGGAGACAAACAAGTGAATGAGGAGGCTCCGCTTGTGCATGTTGCTCTCTGGGTAGTGTTTTTTCCTCACCAAACCCACCGCAGAACACAGGTGTCACAGAAGGTGGAGTCGGATCAGGGACCCAAGTCTGGGTTCTGGCTCTTCCTCTCAGCTTCCCTGTCACCTTGCCGAGTTGCTCTTTCCTCCGGGACCTGGCTGCTTTGTCTGGAAAACGCTGCCTCCGGGCCAATTCCTTCACAGGTATTTCACTTATCAACCCTCACCACATGCAAGGAGGCAGGTCTATCATTACTTCCATCTCACGGTTATAGAAACTGAAGCTCAGGAAAATTAAAATAAGTAGCCAAGGTTGCACAGAAAGTGGCAGGGTCAGGACTCGAACTCAGGCCTGTCTGATGTCAAAAAGGCACTGGGACTCGATCTGATATTCCTGAGGGCTTGTGTCCAGAATGAGGGGAAATCGTCTAGAGATGGACAGTAAAGGTGACCATGTGCAGGATTCACTCAACAGGAGGCGGAAAAGACAATGCCCACTCAGTGGCTGCTGACAGAGGGCCCCATCACGGAAAAACTAAAGAGAAACCACCAGTCAGCCGCAAAGTGACAGCAGACAGAATCTGAGAAGCAGGAGGGACCAGGGGCTGTGCAAAGAAAGGGGACTCAGGAGGCGCTGCCACTCATGCCCGGGGTGCCCCGGGCAGGTTACTTGGTCTCCCCGAGTCCCACTGTCCTCAGCTGAAAGATGAGGGTGATGACAACAGACCTTCCTCATCAGGCTGTTGGGAGATTGGCTTAGAGCACCGCCTTGCACGGAGCGGGCAGCTTGCTCACGTCGGCTGCTATTATTATTATTATTATTATTATTATTATTTGTTGTTGTTGTTGTTGTTATTGCTGCTATTACTGTTATTGCTATCATATCGCTATTTATAAGGATGCACTGCCTACATCAGCATTCTCCTGCAGGTCCACTGGCTTTCTTTCTTTTTTAACTTGGCAACATTTTATTTTATTTTCCAGATTTATTTTCTGTTTTTGTTTTCCCCAGACTTATGGATATAACGGGCATATAACATTATGTAATTTTAAGGTGTGCAATGTGATAATTCGATATGCCTATATATTGCAAATGATGACCACAATATGGTTAGTTAACATATCTATCACCCCAGAGTTACAATTTGTGCATGCGTGCGAGCGCACGTGTGTTGAGTAATTTTAAAATCTACTCTCAGCCACTTCCAGTTGCATAAAACAGCACTGCTAACTCTGGTCACCGTGCTGTACCTGGCGCCCCCAGGACCTACTCACCTTGTAACTAGAGGTTTGTGCCCTTTGACCGCGTCACCATTTGCCCCGCCCCAACCTTCACCCCTGGCAGCTACTGATCTGGGCTCTATTTCTGAGTTAGCTGTTCTTAGATCCCGCATGGAAGTGGCATCATATGGCATTTGTCTTTCTCTGACTTATTTCACTTTACATAATGCCCTCAAGCTCCATCCAAGGTGTCACTGATTTTTTCTTTTTTTTAATTTTTATTTTAATTGTTGTTCTTGTACAGTTTTCTGTCTTTTACTCCCACGATTTTTTCCTTTTTTATAGCAGAATAATATTTCAGGTGACTTAACCTGTCTGAGCCTGGGGTTGAAGCCTAAGAGCCAGCCACTGGCTTTTCTGCTGCTGTTTTCCTAGTCATGGTGCCGGGTCCTGACGTAGCTGCGTTCTCTGCCTCAGGAATTGGGCCTGTCTGCCCGGTTCTAGGGGCTACCTCCAAAGGTCTGCCCCAGGGGGTTCCATACTTGTTGACCTTGGCAAGCACATGTGTTGTGTGCTCTCCTGAGCTTAGCAGGACAGCAAGAAGATGGGCCCTCATGTTATTGGGAGTTATTGAAGAACTCTAGTTCTCAAACCCCCCAAGCCAGGCCTGGTTGGACCCGCTGCACCCTAAAGTCAACAGGGAATGAAGGTCAGCTCAGGAACGATGAGACTCCGTGGTCTAAGGAGGTGGGTGGAACTATGCACATATAATTTATTAATAAGGGATAAAGAAAATGCTAATTAGGGCAGAGCTCGCAAGAAGGCAATTCCCCAAGTGAAACTTTAAGGGACGCTCACATGATTTCCATTTTAATGAAAAGCATATCACCCAACACAAATGCAAGCTGCCCCTTCTCGTGGCAGGGGCTGTCTGAGACACAAGGCAGGCGGCAGAGGCTGTGAGCTACACGGGAACCCAGGGCGGGCTGAGGGTCGTCTCTGCCTGGTCCTGCTCTAGGCCTCTATTACCTGTCAGCCTTGAAGGATCCTCCTCTAGGCCCTGCCGCCTTACTTTGAGGGCCAGGTCACATCGCCTGCCACTGTGGTCTGGCCGCGGTGGACGCTCCGGGTCCTGGACCCGTGCTCCCCCATCGACCTCCCTTCTCATTCCAGCAGCCTCCTGCCTGCGCCCCTGGTTCCCACCTCACCTGCTTTCCCCAGGGCAATGGCCAAGCTTCCCTCTAGTCCACTGCCCCGGAGATCTGGCTGAAATGCACATCTATCACACCCGTTTTTTTCGAAAAACTTCCCATGGTTTCCTGTTAGCCAGGTCAGTGGGAGCATGGACGGCTCACTAAGCACCTACCTTGTGCCAGGCACTGAGCCGGACATGCATCTGCACTCACAGCAACCCTACAAAACAAATCTCATTCCTGTTTCAAAAACAAGGAAACTGAGGTTAAGAGACAGGAAGTTGCTGGGCCACTCACGCCGTTCAAAAGTATCACAGGAAGGATTTGAACCGAGATCTGAAACGACTTTCAAAGCCATCACCCGGCGCTGCCTCCAGGGCTCCTTTCCGCTGCAGGCTGAGGTTGAAGTTCCCTGCTAGGGACTCAAGGCCCCTCCCTCTGAGTCGGCCCATCCAGTCCACCACCCCCGTCTGTGGCTGCTTCAGACGTTGCGCCTGGGCTCCTGCGGCGCCAAGATCTGTGCCGTGCTCCTTCCTAGTCCCCTGGGCACCATCCAGGATCTCCTGGACCTCCATACCTCTACAGAGACTGAGCAGTCCCTCCTGCCTCTAACTGCCTCCTGGAGAGCTTTCCTCACCTGCCAGGCAGGCCTGCCTTCTCCTTTCCACGCTCCCAATCTTCCCTGTCCTCACCACAAGGCCCTGAGTTCCCGGGAGGCAGGGACTGTGCTATTCACCTTGGCATTCTCAGTCTCTGGCACCAGTGTTCACCAAAGCCGTTCGACCAGAGATTAGGCGTGCACTGCCGTCGGCCCTGTGGACGTAGCAAGGAATGGACTAGAACAGGCTTCCGAGTTCAGGGAGATTACAATCTAGTCATCTAGAAATAATCTACAAGTAAGCAACTGTGTGAACGAGATGACACCAGAGGGTGGGAAATGCTCTGAGGAACTCAAGCCCAGAGACACAATCAGGAGTGACTGCGATGATAATCACAGAGCGCCCATAAGATGGCGCCGTGTGAAAAGGGACCTGCATGATGAGAAGACTCCCAGGAAAGAACAGCGAGTGCAAAGGTCCTGTGGTGGGAAGACATTTAGCATAGCTGAGGGGAAAACATGTGCCCGGCAGAGACTGAGAGTAGTGAGAGAAAGCACACGGGGGCCAGAGAAGGTTTCAGTATGAACTGTTCCAGCATAACGATTATTGAACGGGTAATCGGGGAGGGGGACCTAGTTACGATGGGTTCCGACTTTGCCCCTGCCCTGCAGCCAGACGCTACAGGGAAGAGAATTCTCAGAAAGACCCCCGGACATGAATGGAAATGGTCAGCTGACAACCTCCACAGGATGTGGTGGCAGAATTGTTCACATCGATGGTTCTCAACCCTGGAGAAGGGGGTGGGTGCAGTTTTGCCCCCTTAGGTCCCATTTGCAATGTCTGGAGATGTTTTTGGTTTTCCCGCCTGGGGTTGGGCGTATGACACCAGCATCCCTGGATAGCAAACAGGAATCCTGTCTACCATCCGACAGCGCACAGGACAGACCCCCATCACAGAGCATCGCGTGGCCCAAATGCCAACCCTGCTGAGATCGGGAAGCCCTGGCCTGCACGGAGTCCTGCTGAAAGGCTGACAGCGGCCAGCTGTGGTCAGCCCCAGGACGAGGCCCTGGGGCAAGAGCCCGCTGTGTCCCATCACTCAAACTCACTCAAAGCCACCGTCTCCCTGCCACTTCCTGCTCAGGAAACTCGCTCCCCAGAACAGAGAAGACTCAGCGGACTTCGCCAGCCCCTTCCGGACCAAGAGAACCCCATTCAGCACCATTCTCTAAAGACAATGGCCCTTGATTTGCAAAAATGTCATCAAAGAGAGCATTGTACTCCGAGTCCACAAGATCCAGTATGAGTTACCTCTATACCCAACATCAGTTCCCCCCAATGAACCTTTCTAGAAGTCACTCCATTTCCATGAGAGCAGGGGAGCCCCTGGGACAAAATACATTCCGCGTGTGGGGCAACACCCTGAAGTTCCACGGTCATACTGTGGAAAGAGGTTGCCCTTGGGCTCTGGCTACATGCACCTAAGTGCAGTTCAAGAACTACACTCACTCCCCGCAGAGAGGCAGGGGGCTTGACGGAATCCAGAGCCCTTGGCTTTAAACACCTTGCTTTGCCGCCTGGCTCCACGACTATGAGGGGCCTGCCTTTTTCTTGGTCTCAGTTGCCTCATCTGTGAAATGGGAATAACGACACTTACCATGAATGGTTGGCTATGATGATTAACAATTATGTAAACCACCCGGTAGATGCTCAAAGTACTGCAGCTAGTATTATTATTGAAGTACCTGAGCCAGAAGAGGGCCTTGTCTAACTTCATTTTATAGACACAGAAAAAGAAAAAAGAGGCTAGCTTGTTTTCTAAGTTTTGAGAGGTGTGGAGAAGACATATTACTGATATACACGTTGCTGATGACAAATTTGAGGTCAAGTTTGAACCCTAATCTGTCTAGTGCTTAATCTCCAGAACAGTGCCTGGCAGGAAGTAGGTGCTCCAAAAAGATTTGCTGAATGAGTCATTTCCCACAAGATGATGCTTTCATGGGGGCACCAAACCTGGGTGCAGATTCTGAATCTACCTCTTCGTGGCCGTGTGACTTGTGGATTCATTTCAACTCTGAGTCTGTGTCTCGTCTGCATAATGGCAGTAAAAATACCCACCTTTCTGGGTTGTTGTGAGGATTAAATGGGTTAACGTGTATAAAGCATCTGCACAGTGTCTAGCACTTAGCGGGAGCTCCTTGTCATTTACTATTGTTCCAACCTCTGCATTTAACCTCCACACCAAGGCACATTGTAGTACGAGGCGAGCTCAGAGCGGAAGCACAGAGATGGGCATGCATGGGGGACGGGCAGACACCAGCGGTGTGACCTTGGGCCAGCAGCTCACCCCTCTGAGCTTCCGTGTTCTCAGGCATGCCGAGGAGATAATGGCCACATCTATTTCTCACGGCAGTTACGAACATGTCTGGGGCACACACACAGCACACGGTGAATTCTAAGCAAATGTTAACTCGCATCATTACCATCTGACCTGGCTTCTCCCCTGAACGCAGAGTGCACTCCGCACCTCCAGACACCCAGGGCGCTGCTGTGAGCCTTCATCCGCCTGCCCTCCTGTGGCTGCACGTGGCGGAAGGAGCCTGCAACTGTCACTGCGAGGACCTGAGAAACAACCGCACTGCGCAGAGGCGGTCCCTGCACCAGCCTCCCTGCGGGGTGACTGGAAAGTTAATGCTGGGCTCCCGTGCTGCCTGCCACCTCCCCGGGGACTTGCAGTGGTGACCCGGTGAGGGAACTTGTGACCTCCCTGCTGCCACCAGCATGCTTTGCTGGGCCCACTGATTTCATTAGGGAAGAGCTATGAGGAGCCTTCCAGTTCTCATTCTAAATATTCTTCCTGACCTTCCAGCAACCTCCGAGCTCTCGGTGAAGGAGGTAAAAGGCAGAAAGTAGATTTTTCTCCCTGCTCTGAAGAAATACTGTTGCTCCGCTCTAAATTCATTTTCCTGACTGGAACTGCATTACTTCAAAAGTCAGAACAACCATTCATGTCAGGGTGCCTCCGACGTCCTCACCTGATTACCGAGTGATTTAGAAGCCATGCTCAGTGCAAGAGGCGCAGGGCAAGGGGGTGCTGTGTCCTATTCCCCTCCCCCAACTCAGGACCCCCCACCCCACCCCAACTGCCCTGGGGAACCCTCTGCATCTCCATGTGGGAGCTCAGGTGGCAAATGAGGCAGACAATGCTCCTGAACCCCTAGGGCTTAGTTCTCAGAGCAGGGAGACAGGCCACCCAGGAGGATGTAGACATGAACAGGGTAATTTCTGTTAAGGTACCTATTTGAAGAAAAAGGTGAGGTGTTAGAGAGTTACTGTGGGTGGGGAGCAGGTATGGAGTGTCAGCGGCTACTTTTAGATGGGCTGGTCTGGGAGGGCCTCTGTGAGGAGGTGACATTTCTACGTCCTTCACTCAAGTACATGCTCCCTTGAGGCAGGGAGCACTGTGTAGCCCACCCAAACCTAGTGCCCAGTGAGCTAGGCAGTCCATGCACGTATGTGAGATGGTGACATCGGTAAATGAGGGGAGGTGTGGCTTTTCGCACATATGAACGCTTCTTAACCTTGGGACTAATTGAGTGAGTTCAGCTCCCACATTCTGAGCTCTACCAGCGGTGTCTGATCCGCACGCAGCCTGGGATGGCTGTGAATGCGGCCCAGCACAAAATTGCAGATTTACTTAAAACACTATGAGATTTTTATTTGTTTCGTTAGTGTTTGTGTACTTAACATGTAGCCTAAGACAACTCTTCGTCTTCCAGTGCGGCCCAGAGATGCCAAAAGGTCGGACACCCTGCATCCACGAAAGAGGATGCAGGGAAATGTCCACGGGCCACGGGCAGAATGAGACACGTAGGGGCAACGTCGGGAGTTTTTGTACAAAAATATAAATGCACTTAGTTGAAAGGGCTGTCGTTTATTCTGAGATTAGTTCCTTCCTCCTTGGTGTGTGAGTGTGTGAGTGTGTGTGTGTGTGCGCGCGCGCACATGTGCCCACACTAAAATCTTTTGTGAAACGATGGTGCTAGATGTTTACTGTTCAGGTTTCTGTTTTCCTCAAGGTCCTTACTCGGCAAAATAAGATTCTTCCCTTTCTCAGAGAAATGTCGCTGGTCTGCGAATTCCAAAGGCCGGGGCACCTCTCGTCACAGTTTCTGTACCGGGCAGCCTCAGAGTCCAAGGAAACAGGCTCCGTTCCGGAGGGGGATGGTAACTTCCTCCCTAGTGCCTCTGAGCACCTGCCTGACTCACCCCTGTTCTGCGGTGGGATGACGGGGTTTCGGGGGTCGTCTGCAGTCTCAGAAAAGCATGGAGGGAAAAAAGCGGTACTGGGCCCTGCTCACTCAGCAGTGACCGTAAACTGCAGGATACTCATTGTTGTCGCAAACTGCCAAGGAGGGGAATGCAGAGACTGGGCGGGGCAGAGGGGTCATGAAGGGACAACAAGCCACCTCAATCCACTGGGGTGACTGACTCCAAAGGTCCTTTCAAAACCACCTTTTTTTTTTTTTTTTTGCTGTGGTTGTTTGTTTGCTCCCTTTGCCCCTACCTGGTGCTTTCCGAGATTAGAATGATGCAGTTGGTGTTGGGGAAAGGGGCACTAAGGATGTGTTGTGGTTCATTGATGCAAAATTATTAATTTTGCCTGCTTGCCACCATTGCACAGAGCAGCGAGTGAATGGGATTTGCTTTAACCAAGCTCCTGAAGGAATGCCCCCACCATTGGTTGAGGGAAACCCTTGCAGCCCGATGCCTCGGACTGGGGGGAAGGATGGAGGTTACCTCCTTGTGACTTGGCTGCTCAGCATCCGAAACCCCTGAGGTGGGGGGCATGGAATTCTCCACCACAGCAGTTCTGGTGGGAGACAGACTCCACCACTCAGAAGGGCCCAGCCCAGACTGAGATCCAGGAGCCAGAGTAAGAGTACTTTCAGCTGAGAGCCCAACACAGACACAAAGATAACTTCTCCATTGCAACGTGTAGTGAGAGATCAAGATGCAGAGGTTCATGGTCAGTGTCTGACAAATTCAAGAGAGTGCTAGGTGTGAAGAGAGCTGGAGGGTGGTGGGGTTACCACCTTGAGAAGCGAGAGAGGCTGTTTCATGGAGAAAAAAAATCCAACTCTCCCTCCCAGCCGTGGGGAAGGGGGCAGGAAGCTCAGGGACACGGGACTTCCACAGGAACGCCGTCCACAGCAATCTGCTGCCTTATCTGTAGGGTTTATAGATATAACAATGGTTTTTCCAGGTATGGGCTCCCTCTGAAGGGACAGCTGGCCCAGGGGAGTGATGGGGCCACGGCAGAAAGGAAGTTTCCAGCTTTCTAAAGGGCTACCGAGCCAAGGTGACCTCAGGAACACGTGTAATTGGCCAGGTCAAGGAACTGGGGACTCTGAGAAGATGTGACTGAGTTGCTGTAGAGTCAGCTTAAGTGTCTGTCCCACCCCCGTATGGGGCTGGCTGATACAACACACCACGTTAGTAAGAACTTTCCTTTCCTCTTTCCCTTCTCCTTGCCCAGTCCTGGAGCCTGCAGTCAGTAAACAGATGGCGAAGAAAGAACAGAGGAAGGCAGAAGCAACTGATCCTACCCACCCCCCAAGCTGGCCTTGAAGCTAGCCTTGGAAGGAGAGGCGAGGAGATGTATCTCTAGGGCAAATGCAGACCGTGAGGTAGTACACAGAACTGGATTCTGTGACTGTAGAACCGAGAATGTTTTGTGACTTCAAGTGATACAAGCCATTACTAAATGTGAACAGAAAAGTCATGGGACCTCTTTGAGTGTTTACTTGGGGGCAGGAGACCACTTTCAGTGAGAGGCAAAAATGAAGTTCTGTTCATTCCAAGAATTGTATTTGATTCAAGGACCCAGGAAGCAGGAAGCAAGAAGAGTGCCCCACTAGCATGGCAGAGGCAGCGGAAGCCACGTCCAGGGTCCATGGGTGGCTGTGGCAGCTGTGACGGTGGCTGTGGCCAGGCTGCCATGGAGGCGGCCACGCCAGCTGATGAGGTTGGAGCGGCTGTGGCTTCCTCCGCAGACCGGCTCTGCGGCTCGGCTTCACCAGGCACCTGGCTGGGCTCCCGGCCGCCCCCTGCCTTCCCTCCTGCCCGCCCATTCCTCAGGCTTGGCCTCCAGCCTTCTTGGCAATTCTGCACACTACCTTGAATCCTGTCGATATATTTGTTTCCTTGCCGCAACAGGAGTGCTTTCTGTCTCCAGTAGTCAGGAACCCTGACGAATATGCCCTTCTTCCCCTGGATCCCAGGCTTCTCTTTGCTGTCTCCAGCTGTAAGCACTGGGTCCCCTCTTTACCCAGCTTGGCGACCACGTTGCACAATGATCTGAGAGAGGTCGCACTGGAAGTCATACCCTGGCTCTGCCAAGTGCTGGCCAAAGGACCGTGGAGAATGACTTTTCCTCATCCGTAAAATGGGCACAATAATCCTGCTAAGGGTAATGTCAGGATTAGAGGGGACTGTTGCATTTGAAGCACAGAGCACATTACCCCGTACACTGTAATACTTATGTTAGTTAGGAACAGCGGTAGGGTGGGAGTGCTCGGCGTGGGCGCAGCACGGCGACAGGAGCAGTGGCAGTAGTTGCAGACGCAGAAATGTACTCCTGGACTGTCTCACGCAAAAGGGAAATGCACTTCCGTTCCGTTTAGGCCACTGGCTTCAGCTCTCTTTGTTACACAAAATAACGAAGGCTCATTCTAAGCTCTCATAGAGCATGTTAAATTGACATTATGAATTTTAAAAATAAAAAAGTGACATTTATACTAAGGTTAGAATTATGCATAAAATATGTGCTCACGCAAAGACCGGAAGGGGATGTCATTATGATAAGGTGACAGGGTTATAGGAGAAGTATTTTTCCCATTGAAATTTCCTCTTATCTGTATATTTCCATAAACTGTCTTGCAAGAGAAGAAGAAAGCAATGTCCCTGAGACTGCACCAACTTTGACTATGTTTTTGTATCATAAGGAGAGAAGGTGTGCCTGAATCCTCCTTCATCTGCAGGGCCCTGGGGCAGTTTAACAACAGCAAAAAAGACACGGCAGAAAGGACAGGTCTGCCCCAGTGACAACACGAGAATGGGGCCTGGGACACTCCCAGCACGACGCAAGCCCCCCTAAACCTTGGCATCGCCTGACAGGGTCATGGGAGCATTTCCAGGAGAGGTGGGCCCAGTCCATGAGTCACCAACACCGGAGTCTACACGCTAACACATCCATCCCAGGAGAACCCTCTCATCTCCCTGGGGACCCGCTGCCCACTGGCCTGAGGGCGGTTTTTTCTGGACCAAGGCTCCTCCTCTTGGCAACTTCAGCAGGTCACCAGACACACACCCGGGGTTACATATCAGCGAGGGATAAAGGTGAGGCCTCCTAAAACACAGAGAAGGCAGGAAGCTTGTGGTCAGGAGGCCTGTCCACTGCTCAAATGGACAGGGTGGGGGAGGCCATTGCAGGGTGCCACGTGTCTTCCTCTGGCCAGCACTTCACCGGGAACAAAGCTCTCCTCCCAGGTCTTCCCACAGCCCCCCATCCAAGAGAAGCGCCCGCGTCACAAAGGTCTCCCACCGTGGGGACTTCTCAACCTCAGCTAACATTCTTCTGCAGTGTGGCTCCTTGTCAACACCTCTCGAAACAAGATGCGTGGTTTTCCGCATGACTAACGACAGACCACAGGCCTCGCTTCCTCAGCCGGCACCCTCTCTTCTGTTTCACTCCGACTGAGTTTGTTGACAGGCCACGAAGGAAGCATATCCCACGCCAATTAAAGGATTTCTGCTGGAGTGGTTTGGGCTTGGCACCGTGGCAAAGCCTGACTGTTTCTGATGGTCTGACATACGATTTGGGGAGAGGTTCCTGCTTGGCCACCGGCTTGCTGTGTGTCCTCAGGCAAATCAATGCACTTCTCTGGGCCCCAATTTCGCCATCTGTCAACGGTGGGATTGGACAAGAAGATCCTTTCTCGCTCTGATGGACTCCAGTTCTGTGGAATCCACTCTGGTTTAAGGTGCTTCACTCTGGCTTGAATCTGTGACCCAGACAGCCACTTGAATGCCAGTTTGATATGTCTTTTACAGAGAAATGAATAGCACATCATTCACAGGGTAATGACCCATGGGCCAATTCCAACCAAGGATTAGTAGGAAGAAAAAATTCTCTCCCAAAATTCACTTAAATATAATTGTATTTATACAAACACTGGTTTCACACAATGCTAGATACTAAACTCTAAGTGTCTGTTAGCTCAGGCTGAGGGGCTTGGTCATCCCAGTTCTAGGTAATTGTAGAAATCCCAGAAACTTCCAAGGAATTAATGGGAAAAGGACAGCATCTCTGGATAATTCCTTAGGGCTTATGTGGCTTAAGAAAATTTGTAAGTGGTGCGTTGGGGCTTTCCGATATGAAATTCAGATTTAAAAAAATATGTAAGTCACCCTGGCCAGGTGGCTCAGCTGGTTGGAGCATCATCCCGTGCACCAAAAACATTGTGGGTTCGATCCCTGGTTAGGGCACATGCCTAGAGGGTTCGATCCCTGCCTGGGGCGTGTGCAGGTGATTAACGTTTCTCTCTTACACTGATGTTCTCTCCTCCTCTCCCCTTCCTCTCTCCCTAAAATTCAATAAAAATATCCTCTGGTGAGGACTGAATAAAAAGACATCTCAGAATCCGAAGGGAAGCAGGACATGTCTCCTAACCTTCCCAAGTGCTGGTTCCAAGACCTGGCTGTGTCAGGCCCAGCCTCGCCCAGTGCCTGCGCTGGTGTCAGCTCGCCCTCTCCACAGCCCTGGGACCTTGGACTTGCTGCATCAGCCTCGCCAGACAGGTCCGCCCCACTCGCAGCCCGCCGTGGAGCCAGGGGTTCAGGCAGGCAGCCACACCATCTGTCCTCAGGCACTGCTGCTGATAATTGCTGTGCTAATGAACAAGGTTTGGAACGGACGCACGGAATTTACACGCAGATTTAGACATAGCTCCTCCGTCCCTGAGACTGTCCCCTGACAGCCGGCCATAGTCTCCGGGATGCAAAGGTAAATGCAGCCAAGTCCCACTGCCCGCACAGATAGCACGCAACCCTGGGGGCAGATGCTTCGGATAGCAAGTACTGGGGACTTTTCAGCCAATGCTCACTCACTCATTTATCCATCCACCCCCTCGACAACCACGGGCTTGATGATGGACACTGTGTCAGATGCCAGGGCTCCAGAGATGACAGTGACATAGTCCCTGCCCCCAGGGGATCACAGCCTAGCGGGGGAGATAGACAGCTGGACAAATACAGGACATACATCGTGACAAGTGCTAGGAGAAAGGTCAGCCTAGGGCCTGGGGAAACAGAGAGAGGAGGTTATCTAACCAGCCTGGAGTATCAGGACAGACTTCCTGGAGGTGGAGGGAATGCCTGAGGCAGAGCTATAAAAAGCAGCAGGGCTTATCTAGGGAAAGAATGGAGGAGGGCATTGTGGACAGGGACTAGGATGTCAGAGAGGTCAGCAGGGTCAGAGGAAGCACAGAGGGCGGGGGTACAGGAAGGCGTGGGTGTGTGACGGGGGAGCGAAGGTGAAGGCACTCGGGGTGCAAAGTGAGGCTGCTGGTGAGGGAGACGGGGCAGATGGTGAGGAGCTCTGAAGAGCAATTACTCTGCAAACCTTGGTGAAGCTCTTGCATGTGCAAGGGATGGGACAAGGTCAGCGTGGGCCTCGCCTTCAAGGGATATGACGAGCAAGGCACACAAGTGAGGGCACACAGTGGTTTGGAAGAAGAAGTGTCAACAGACTGGGTTAATCAGAGAAGGTCTTGATGCAGCGGGAGCTGGAGCTGGGCCCCCAGCTTCAGGCGGGACTCGGACAGGCAAGCCCGAGTTACCAGCCAGATGCTCTGCGTATGTTGACTCATCAGGCCACTGAGGCCGTGCCATCCTCCCATTTCCAGGTAAGGACAGTGAGGCCCAGGGAGCTGAGTTGGCAGCTGGGAAGAGGTACAGCCAGGATTCCAACCCCTGCTATGCCTGACTTCAGAGCCTGTGCCCTGTGCATTACCGGTGCCGCTTCCCAGAGGGAAGAGCATGAGCAAGGGTGGCGGGGAGACGGGCGGGAGGCACACAGGCGCCAAGTCTGAGAAGCGAGCGTGCGTGGAGAGGGAGACGGAGGCCGTGGGGGTGACGGTCTCACAGGGCAACCTAGGCTTGAGCTTCAGAGTCCAACAGTCCACGGACGAGTGACTTACTCTCTCTGGCCTCAGTGTCCTCACTGGACAATGGGACCAGGTGTCCACTTCCTGCAGTAGTCCTTAGAGTTCAGTGAGGTAACACGGGAAAGGGCTCAGGACGCTGCCTCCTGCTGGTGAGTCCTCAAACACGGACAATTCATTGTTTTAATCAGTGGTTATCATTATTCCCAATACTAATAATAATTACGATTAGTAAGACCCCAGAGGGAGGCTGGACCCAGTTCATGGAGAACTTGAAGCGCCAGCTTAGGCATGTGGTCTTGATCTTGTCAACACTGGGGAACTAAAGTGCAAGGTTTTAAGCGCAAACAAGAAATGATAGCTTAGGGCGGTTTCTCCTCCTCTACAGAATAACACAGCAACAGCCTTCTGCAGAAGTTTCATGGCTTTTCCTCCTGCACAGTAAAAATGCACCACGGTGAAGAAGGATCCTTTCAAGGCCTGCAAATGCTGGCCACACGCTGACAGCGGCGGTCGGAGTGACTGTCTGCACGCTGGGCACATACCGCAAGGACCCTGAGAAGGGCCTCAGGGGCTCCTGCTGGGGCTGGGGTCTCTGACACCACCAGCTGATGAGAAAAGGAATAAGGAGGAGTTGCCCCTTACTGCACAATCTGTGAGCCTCTTGAAGGTGTGTGGTAGTACCCACCCCCAGCTATTTATCACCAGCTCAGCAGCCTCTGGAGGCCACACTCCCGTAACCATAGAAATGGGCACTCTCTTTATTAAGGGGGTTCTACTGGTGGGTCCCCTCCTCCCAAGAAGGGCTTGGAGGTGGCTGAGTGGGGAGGCCTTTGTGACAACCCACAGTGGCTTCCTGTCCAGCCTGCCCCTGCCCTCTTGCCGGTCTGCAGAAGGGGGCTCTGGGGAGGCTTCCAAGCTGGCCTCTCCCTGGCATTAGCACCCCCTTGAGCTCTTCTCCCTTGTGACCTCTCTGGGAAGCAGACCTTAGCGCCACTTTATAAACTGTGGCCCAAAGAGGGTAAACGACTTGTCCACACCACACAGCTCGTGGGAGGCTGGGCTGATCCAAACCTCTATCTGAACTCCAAACCCCCGCCACATTCTGCCTCTCAGAGAAGGGGGCTGGGAGGTAATAGTTGGCAAGAGCTCTTTGGGAAAGGGACCAAATGATAGTGGCCAAAGAAACAGGAAGGATCCGGCTGACCCCTGGTCCCGAGCCAGGCAGAGGGACAGTCCTGGGTTCTCCTGGCCCTGAGTGGCCTCGGGCAGGCTGCTCCCTGATTCCTGCACCCTCATCTGGGAAGTGGATCTTGGAGGACCTTACTTGCAGGGTGGTTGTAAAGATCCGAAATGTGATATCTAAGCTCTGGTCTTTAATAAGTGCTCACTGGTGGCAGCTCTGATTAATGGTTATTAATGCAGAGCTGCAGGTAAGACGGGGGTGCTCCTCAGACAGCCCCACGAACGTGCAAGATAAGCCAAGAATGGAACTGCGAGCTGGGCAGGCTGTGGGAGTCTTCTCCCTCCTGCAGCTGGTCCTGGAGAGCCATCCTGCACTGCTCGGCGCTTAGGCACGTGACCTAATTTCATCTCTCCCACAGCCCAGGGAGGCAGGTGTGGCTCTCCCACATTGCAGGTGAGGAAACAGACTCAGACTAAACGACCTGCCCTCAGGCTGGCCAGCTCTACCTGTCAGGTTCCGGAGTCCTTCTCCCTGCTGCTCGGGCTAACTGCCCCTCCCCATGGCCACCCAGGATCTGGGGGCTGGCCGCTGGGTCCATGGTCTCCAGAGGGAAGTCTTGCGGCATCTACCCTCTGCCCTCACACCCTCCTGTTAGAGGATCGGCCAGCAGCCACATGTGACATTATTCTGAGCCCAGTGGTAACCTCTGACCCACCCTCCAGCTGAGGACTTCACTGGGACATGGGAGAAATGGGGTAAGGATTGGAGTCTGTGGGGTCCATGAACCCTCCTGGCCTCATCACCAAATGGTTGCAGGACCCAGACCCAGCCTTGCAGGGTCCAAATGAACCAGCCAGGCTGGCATTTAGCCTCCTTGAAGGGAATCCCAGGCTGGCCATCCTCTGTCCTCAATCACGGCACTGCCATGCTCACAATGAGGACCAGGGGAGCTGTAAAACCCCCATTGGCCATGATTAGCAATGAGTAATGAAGTGACGGTGGCAGCTGGCAGTAGCCTCTGCTCTCCCAACACCCATGCCCCTGCCTCTTGCGAGTGTCAGATCGGGACAGAAATCAGCAAAACACCTGGTACCCAGAGACACCTGGAGTCATACCACTGGTTTTTCCTGCCCTTCCTCCCTGAAATCCAGGCTGCCTTTGTTGTTACTGGGGAGCTCATGTTCCCTGCAAGAAGGCTTCAGTTAGGGTCTCCAAGGACAGGGTGAAGTGAGGGAAGAGGGCTCCAAAGGAGAAGGAAGGAGGAGGAAGAGAAGGGGAGGGAACAGCGTTTGCAAGGGCCCTGGGGCAGAAAGGAACTGCCGAGGGAAGAGAAAGCAGGCCGTGTGACCGGAGCACAGTGAGGTGCGAGGATGGGGGCAAGGCTGGACAGGTGCGCCAGACAGCGGGGGGTGGGGGGCACACAGGCCCGAGGGAAGATTTTGCCATGGGGTAGACACCCCATGGCTTCTTTCCTTCTGCACTGGCAAGCCCTTTATGTTTCCCTAGATTTCAGGAGCATTTGGGGGCTCATTCATAGATAAACACACTGGTCTGAAAATGGGCGAGGGTTGACTCTGGGCCATCGGCTGGTGAAATGCCCACGAGTTTGTGTACAGGCGCGTCACACGCAGTGGGCGACAGGCAGTCCCATCCTTCCAGCAGTCCCTGAAGCCAGGGGCTGCCTGAGTGTGGACGAGAGCCCAGCTCCAGGCACCCTGCCAGAAACCTCGGCCTCCTTTGTCCTGCCAGGACAGGACCTCAGGGGCCATGGACCCAAAGAGAAGAGTTGAAGAAAGTCTTAGCCTAAAAGAAGGTGCTATTCCCTCAAAATACTTCTGTCCTGCTCAGTTCATCAAATCTGCTTTCTGCAGCATTGAATAAATACAACCCTAATTAGCAGGTTCATGCTATAGCTGAATCAAAAGCGCATTCTGATTTCCAGCCTCAACATCCCCAGAGAAGGCACTGGGTCTGCCCCAAGAGACCCGGCTGGCGTTTGTGGAATCATCTTCTGGTGTTCACACAGTTTTGCCTCATTTTCTCCAAGGAGCTGTTTGCTGAAGGACATTCTCCTCCAGGCCTGATCCTCAGTGAACTCCCACACCCTGGTAGGCCTGAGTAAACGAGTCGGGAAGGATAATATGATGCACCCGACATGCTGGGCTCGATCACAAGCTAAGGAAGGTGCAGCCAGGGAAAGCCTTCCTGAATGCCGAAACGGGAAGGGGTCATTCCTGCACTCCTTCACTCATTCATCAGTGCCCGCTCTCTGTTAGGTGGTGGGAGGCAGCAGGCTGTGGCAGCTATTGGTGAGGTTTCCAGTGCTCAGGATTCAAATGCTGGCACTGCTTCCCAGTGATAACAAAATCACCTTTATCCAGCGATCCCAGTTGGTTTTCTCCCTTGTGGAGGGTGCTGGGCGAACAAGAGTGGGGGCCGCTGAACCCTGGTTGAGAACCACCCTTTAGCCACCTACTCCAGCTGTTTGGCGTGTCACTGGTTCCTGGTGCGACATCTGCCTAAGCCGGGTCCAGAGCCTCACCCTGCTCTGCGGGGCCTGGTCTAGAATTCTGGGACGACTCCCTGCCTTTAGTGCTCAGCCAGCTGCTCCTTACAGGAGCTAAAACAACTCAGGAGGTTTTTTAGGAGGTTTTTTTCCGTTGTTTTTAGGAGGGCTAAAAACAACTCAGCCAGTTAACGGCAGACAAGAGAGATGTGCCTTTGGAGTGTATAACACAGGACTAAGTGCCAGGCACTGATGGGCAATCCATGGAGGTGTCATTATCTCTCCGAATTTAAAAGATGAAGACAACGGAACTTGAAGAGATTTGGTGATTTGCCCAAGGGCCTGTGAGTGGTCGGGATCAGAACCAAAACGTCTGGAACCAGGGAAGAGATTCGACAGAGGAGCCCCCAGGCCAGTGCACCCTCCAGGCTGCACCAGGGCGGCTGTGGGTCTCTGCAAGCTGCAGCTTTGAGACGACCCTGCAAACAGCTGTGGGCAACAGGGAGAGTGGGCTGTGGGGGCCAGGGGAGGGGACCGGGCAGTGATTTTTGTCACTATCCCCCCAATCCGAATTCACTCTCTTCTGCAAATATGCACTTGAAGTTTTACCTTTTCAACTTTGCTGATACTTTCTTCTATCATCGTATCTTTCTTCGTGTACTGGAATTCCCAGCACTTACCCACTAAACAGCTCAGCAAACAGGTGTATTTGAGGCACTGTAGGAGACACTGGCCTTGGGCTGCTGCCCACCCTCTCCGAGGCTCAGGTTTTCATCTGAGTGAAACGCCAGGCCACAGGAAGCTGCTCAGCTTTATTTCCAGCCCCATCTCTCCTGCTCTCCCTCTGCAGAGGTTGTTGACCAGCGGCCAAAACCGCAAGTGGACTCCATCATCTTCTCCTACCCTCTGTACCCCCACCCCGTGACACCAGCTAAAGAAAAACTCAACAGTGGAAGTAGCCTGGCTATTTTGCTTTCAACATGGGGATGAAGTGTGGAGGGGAAGGATTAACCCAGGGATGCAAATTAGCACAAGCTACAGGCTGAAAGAAAGCATCCTGGAAGGAGTCCCCAGCGTGGCCTCTTCTATCTATAGCTGAGGAGGCTTTGTGTGGCTTTCTGTCGGAGGTGAAGGTGCCATTATCAAGAGGAGCAGTTTGCTCCTGGACTTTGGGGGGAGTGGTTAGTGAAGGTAGAAATGTCTGTCTGGTATTTCGGGACTCCACACCAGTGGCTTAGGAGAAAGAGGATCATGTGTCACCTTTTCCCTGCAACAAAAAGACAAAAGGTCCGCACTGATGTGGCGTCAGCTAGTCTAAGTCCCGCAGCTCCCTCCAGGATCTGGGGTCCCTTAGCGATTTTGTATGATGCTAAGTCTTTAAATCCACACACACACTGATAACATCCTCCTGGGCTGGCCAAAAAGTCAGGTTAGTGTTTTCTGTAAAATAACACACGGTTTTCATTTTCACCAATAATTTTATTGATCGGGATATTTTGAGTATGTTAGCTATCTCCTGCATGGTACAACGTTGATTGTTCTCAATTAATGTCTTGGTTTGATCACTATCAAGTTCAACAGGTCTGCCCAACCAAGGTGCATCGTCCAGCAAGAAATCTCCAGCATGAAACTTTGCAAACTGCTTTTGACACCTTCGATCAGTCACACACTTTCTCCACACACTGCACAGATCGTTTTTGTGTTTCAGTTACGTTTTTACCTTTCTTGAAAGAATAAAGCATAATGTGTCAGAACTGTCACCGCTCTTCTTCCATCTTCAATATTAAAATGGCTAGACAAAAATTCACCAATTTTGACATTTTTAAAAAATGCATGCTGGTATGACAGCTGTCACAGTACAGTCTAACAAAATTGTTTTGAATGAAGTTAAAGACAACTAAGTACCATGAGAGCCATTTACGGAAACAACCAAACACACGATATTTTCGGCCAGCCCGGTACTTTGTATCTCCAGCAGGACATCGTCCCTGAATTCCACGCTCATATATCCAACTGCCTATATGTATCTCCACTTGGATGCCCGAAAGAAATCTTCAACTGAGTATTTTCAAACCAACCCCTCCCCCATTCTTTTGCTCCAAGTGCAGCCGTCCTCATCTCAGTCAATGACCAGTCGATCCTCCTAGGGGCTCAGGCTGAAACCCATTGTTAGCACTTTCCTTCCCCTGCGTGCCCCACCCAGTCAACCAGCAAATCCTGTCCCCCCACCTTCCCCGCATACCCCAGGCCTCTCACCTCTCCCCGCTCCC
Organism: Glossophaga mutica; assembly: GCA_039655065.1. Classification (NCBI taxonomy): domain Eukaryota; kingdom Metazoa; phylum Chordata; class Mammalia; order Chiroptera; family Phyllostomidae; genus Glossophaga; species Glossophaga mutica. Next base: position 32,972,955 of record CM077308.1, read on the forward strand.
CGCTCTGGCCCAAGCCTCCAGCCTCCTAACTGTAGTGACAGGAAACTGAAGATTAATTTAGTGTCCCACAGTATAAGTTGTAGAGAATAATTTCCAAGATTTCCACCCTCTGCACTGTCGAACTACTATTCAAGGTGATGCAAACGAGCAATCAATAATCGCCTGGGAAAGCGGAACACGAAGTTGTAAGATCAAAAAAAAAAAAAAAAAAGGATACAGGCGTATTGGAAAATTGTATTCGGAAATGTTCTCTGGGTTCCAAAGGTACAGGAATTTTACGTTTTGTTTTTCCATGTTTGTTTATATTTTCTAAAATGAAAATATGAATTGTCATTATTAGGAAACGTTGCTACTTTAAAAACTAAAATTATGGGGGGGGGAGACAGAAAAAAGACAGAGGCAGAGACTGCGTGTGGCTGATAAGGGGGAGGGAGACGCTGCCGCCTCCTCTCCGGTGCAGAGCGTGTGAGCTCTCAGCCCTGCGGGCTCCCCTTCCACAGGGAAGGAGGACAGGCCCAGAGAAGCAAGGCGAGTTGCCGAGGATAGCACCTTAATACCCGCTTCCACTCACTCCTGTGTGCCAGACACTGTGCTGCACGCTTCGTAAATACGATAATATTTGTTCTTCACATTAGCTGTCTCAAGCTAGGGATTCCCCGCTCCCCAACTCTGTACCCCATTCCACAGCTGAGGCAACCAAATCTTAGGGACATCGTATAACTTGTCCAGGATCACATGGCTGGTCACGCCCAGAGCTGTATTAAAACCTCCAAGTCCATGCTGTTCATTTTTTTTGTTTTACTTTACAGAGTCGAAAGTGTCGTTGGGAGAGGAGAACTAGATTTCTGAACTCTGCAGTCAGTTTGCCCCACTTTAAAATAGAAGGTGAATGAGCAAAAGTAAACAGCTCAGAGGCTCCCCAAAACTTGTCCTCTGGGCCCTGTCTCATCCCAGCACAGCCTGGGCCTGCCTGGGCCACAGCCACTGCCTCCTCTGCCCGAACTCCCGAGTCCAAAGCATCACCTCGTAAATGAAACAGCTGCTGCGGGCAGGCTTTCAGAGAGCCTGGGGCGGCAGCCGGGGATGACTCAAGGGCCTGGAAGGCGGGCGCTGGCCGGGGCAGGCTGACCTCCTACCCAGCATCCTCTCCTCTCTGATTGCCTCCCAGGTCATAAATGAGAAATTGATTTAGGGAGTGTCACCTAGGGTTAAATGTCAAACACACCTTCAAATTAAATATCAGGGAAGAGCCCTGGCTGGTGTAGCTCAGTGGATTGAGCGCGGGCCTGCGAACCAGAGGATCGCGGTTCGATTCCCAGTCAGGGCACATGCCTGGGTTGCAGGCCAGTTCCCAGCAGGGGACGCATGAGAGGCAACCGTACATTGATATTTCTCTCCCTCTCCCTCTCCCCTACCCTTCCCCTCTAAAGATAAATAAATAAATAAATAAATCTTTAAAAAAAAAAAATATCAGGGAAGAAAAGGCTCCTGAGGTGGCCTCTGAGATGAGGAGAGAAGGGACTAGGGTCCCATCCGCAGCTGCTGGGAGGGAGCCGTACCTGAGGGATCCCTGTGGCCTGACGGGGAGAATGGGGCTGGGAAGTTGACAGACAGTTTCACCAAATGTGTCTGTGTGATCACGGTCCAAAGAACAGCAAAGGTGAAGCGTTGTGAGAGGATCTGCTGAGACCGCCCGTTATTCTAGCTCCGAGGACAACCGCCACACTCCTGAGCTTGAAAGTGGGCCAGGTAAGACTTCCCTGCTGCGGACACTGTGCAGACAAACACAGTGCGGGCTGGAGCAGAGGGAGCCAGAGCGCCTGGAGCAGACAGGACGGTCCAGGCCTGGGGGCCTGGGTGCTAACCTCGGTCCAGTGTGCACCCTGACCGGGAATCGAGCCCTCAACGTTTCGGCTACAGGCTGACACTCCAACCTCCTGAACCATACTGGCCAGGGCCAGGTATTAGCATTTTTAAAGAAAAAAATATAGGATTAGGCCGAAAGGGTGCGGCAGGGTGGAAGCTGGTTTATTAGTATTCTAGGGCTGTGGTCACAAAGTGCCCCAAACTGCGAGTGGCTTAAAACAACAGACATTTATCGTCTTCCAGTTCTGGAGGCCAGAGCTGGTGCTCGGGCTAGAGCCCTTCCTTCCCTGCCCTGGTAGTGGCCGTCCACCCTCGGCGTTCCTTGGCTTGCAGCCATATCACTCCAATCGCTGCCTCCATCATCACAGGACGTTCTCCACGTGTCTTCCTCTCGTCGTCTCAGAAGGACACAAGTCACACTGGATTAGGGGCCAGTTCTACTCCAACATGGCCTCATCTTAATTAACTACATCTGCAATGGCCCTATTTCCAAATAAGAGTGCATTGTGAGATACTGAGAGTTAGGACTTCAACATACCTTTTGGGGGGAGTGCAATCCAACCCATGACGGCTAGCTACAAAAAAAAAAACAAAAGGACTGGGAGATCCGAGAGGGGGTGCTGCAGTGTGTCTAGCGTCACTGGGAAGGGGCCTGTGACTCATCCACCCCTCCATGGAGATGTTCTGTTGCTGCTGCTCAGGGACAGGAGTGAGGCAGCCACACCAGGTACAACTGGACCACCCGTAGGCCTTCCCTGGGAGACATTGGCCTCCATAGTGCATAGTTTCCATGCAAACAGCCCCTGCAATAATTAGGGTCATTACACATTCCACTTGCTCCTCAACACCAGCGAGTCTCACCTTTTGGGGGGTTGAGAATAACACCCCTTCACGTGCAAAAACATGACACACTTGAAGGGCTTAAAAAAATGTGAAATGAGTCAGCGTCAAGCACATGGTTGCTGCTGCAGCAGAATCCAGTCTCACCCTTTCTATAAACGTGCCTGGTTATGGCACCTGTCACTCAGGGTCTAATGAAAGCATCCGTGGAAATCACACGGCGCTGGCCGCCCATCCACGCCGGCCCCACTCCAGCCTGGGTTGCTTGTGAGTTATTTATTGTCCTTCCTGTGCTCTCCTACATATTTTTCAAGCTAAGTTCTCACCTCTTTCAGGTCAACTGGAAGAATTAACTCTTTCCTCTTTATCCACTGCAGACTGTATCCCCTCTTTGTAGCATCACTCAAACTAGTGCAAACAGCATGTGCTCTGTTACTGCAGACATGAGCTTCACCTGGGGACCTGATCAGCCCTTGGCAGCTCACCTGTGAAGGGACATGTGGGACACCGGCACTCGGGCACGCTGCTGGCACACCCTCTCCGGGGCTGCAGAAGGAGACCAAGGTAGTTTTGAACTTTTTTCTGCAGAACTTGAAACAGAAAAATGGTGTCTGCCTAACTCTGTGGTATCTGGAATTTCAAATGAGCCACTTTGCTCCAGTCTAGTGAATTGAGCTTTCACTCGGTAGTGCACTCACGTTGCATTTCAGGTTTCACTCCGAGAACCTCAAACGCAATGTGAGTGCACTGCAGTTACCTTGTGATCTTAGCCCACCATTAGGGGACGGGCTCTTTCTTTCTCCCTCTCTCTCCACCCTCCACATGGCCTCTCTCCCTGGCACCCCTGACCCTGGGGCCACTTGACAGTTGGCACCTCTGTACCACTTTCCATAGCTTCTTACTTTCTGTTTTTCTCTCGCCTCCATGCTCAGAGGCTGCCTGAGAAATCGAAAGAGGCTGTTTTCCCTGGAGGCAAAGTCAGGGGAGTCTTTCAACTGCCACATGCCCGCTCTCTGCAACCCCAGCTCTGTGTTGACCACACACCCCACTGCCTTCCCACCCCTTGCAAAGGACACCTAAGGGTCTCAAGAGGACCTACTGAGTAGAGAGCTCCCTAGGGAACAGGGTGGCTTCCTGATGGGAAGGGAAACAGAGTTTATCTTTTTTCCTTGGAATCTGTCCAGGCAGAGTCACGTCGAAGACCCGGCTAGGGTGCAAAAGGCATTAGGCAGGGGCCCCAGAGGACAGCGTGCAGAATTCTGGCCATCAGACCCCAGAATGTGTTGTTACTGGCTACGCCCATTCCTACTTGGCAAATGCAGGGTTTGGATAGGACTTTGTTTTTCAGTCAGGGCTGTGTTTGTAAAGTACTGTGGATCTGAAGGGAAAGGCCGATGTCTGCGCCAGATGGCAGGGCCCAAGGCCCAGGAGAGGCCGCAGACCTCTCTGGTGCCCCAGCAGTGGCACAGGCCCAACAGAATCGTCACCAGGCCACCGAGACCTGGGTGACCAGGGCAGTGCTTCTCTCATTCTGGCCCTTCCCTCCAGCATCACTTCGCACGCAAGGCTGATCAGAAAGGTGACGGAGGCCGCAGAGAAGCATCAGCTGTTATTTGGTGAGAAGTGAACAGCGTCTGCTGTCAGAGGCTTTCTGCACCCGAAGGGCCGTCTGGACAAGCCCCCACCCCCAGCCTGGTGCGTCTGCCCCATTTGTCCTCCCTGCTCCATGCCACCAAAGGCCTTCCTCACCTTGTTTTATTTCAATAATAGCAGCTCTATCAATACATTATTCTTAGACAATTCACCTATTAAAAGTATACAACTCAATGACTTTCAGTATATTCAGAGTTGTGCAAAAATATTCAGTCCCCCCGCCCCAGTCAAACCCGTATTGATTTCTGGGAAGAGGCAGTGTGTGGACCTCCTTCCGGCTACAGTGCCGCAACATAACCACTGGCTTACTTATTGTTCCAGTAGCTCTGGGGGCGTTTGCATATTTCAGAAGAGAACAAGAATTAAAAAGAGGAGCAGCAGACTGGCGTCATCGAGAAAGTTGACCTGCTATACAGAAAAATGACCAAGAAGAAGAGAGTCTAATGGAGAGACTTTTCTCAATGAAGCCTGAGATGAGCCTGGCCAATGGTCAACAATAAATTACAGCCACCGCTATTAGTATCGTCCTGGTTGTCACTGTTACTGCCGCTCTCAGAGAAGGGTAAAGCGTAGGAGTGAAGACCCTGGGCTCCCGAAGGCCAGGCTCCTCCACCACCCCTCTGTGCTTCAGTTTCCTCATGTGGAAAATGGACACGAAAACAGTACCAAACTCACGGTATAACCGTGAGGGTCAGGGAGTTCCCACATGGAATGTGCTCAGAGCAGGGCCTGCACATGGAGCTGTGGAAGGATCTGCTACTAGTACTTCCTAAGAAGGTTTTCCTGTTCCCTCACAGATCTACAGCAGCCCCTGGGTATCTTCCTTCTCCCCCATTTACTCTCTCTTGGTCCTTGTTTTCCATGGAAAAGGTCCTACTGGTAGTTTTCCAACTCGTAAAATAGCCTTTGGTTTTCTAATTCTGTCTAACGACCTGCACCTGCAGAAGTCAAAGAACTGAAATCGTTAGGTAGTTCCTCCCGGAAAATGCTAATGCCCAAGGAAGAACGCCCCCAGAATGAGAAAAGGTCCCCAAACCCATTTTCGGAGGTGGGTCCCTGGCTGCCAGGTCCAGCTCATAACATTCTTTCTGGCTGGATGTTTTGGGGTCAGATTAAAGCAATTCCAGCAAATATCAGGGCTTCAATTGCCCAGCCCCCAGATTAAATTTTGTTTCTTCCTTAGAGTTCTAGGGGCATTGAATCTGCAGCTTAAGGGGGTAAACTGATGAAATCAAAAGAACCAGCAAAGAGAAGGTGAAATGACTGATTATCTTCCTTTTTTCCCCTGCTGATTGCATTATCATTCATCATGGCTCAGCAGGAAAAAGCTGGGAAAAGCATCTTGTGGTCCTGGGTTGAAGAAATGTCTCAAATGTCAGTGCTGGGAATACAAGCCCAATTTAGCCAACTCTTAAATACATCTGCATCGAAGCCCTTTGTAATCCTTCCTATGGCCTGGTGTGAAAACGGAAGAAAACACTCTGGCCTTCCCGGGATGCATAGGACACAGACACTCCTGTACAAAATCTGGGCAGTAATCATCCAAGGCTGGGTGCTCCTCCCAGAGCTGGGAGCTCCGGCACGCATGCTAACGACAGTGTTCCTGTCCCAGGTGATTCTGTGCCCTTGCACACACAGGCACACACCAGGATGAGCCACCGGGGACCGAACCTCAGCCCGAGGAGAAGAACCAACTTAACAGGGTCTCAGCACACAGGGTCTAAAGCGGGGGTGTCCGACCTGTGACCCACAGGCTGTGTGCAGCCTAGAATGGCTGCGAATGCGGCCTAACACAAAATCATCAATTTACTTAAAACATTATGAGATTTTTTGGTGATTACATGTCACAATGTATTTAATGTGTGGCCCAAGACTACACTTCTTCTTGCAGTGTGGCCCAGAGACACCACGAGGTTGGACACTGCTGGCTCTAAACCAAGAACCAGCTTGCCTTAGCCGATGCCCTGTCCTTGCTCTGTTTTGTTTCCTCACTCATCAGACGCAAATCATTTCCCCTACATTGTAGGGCTTTTGAGGACGAAGTGGGAAGCACGGGTCTGGAAATGCAGTCGGTGCTTAGTGATTTACCTGCTGCCCTTCCTTCCCGCACAGTTCTGCTGCATGATGAGTTTGCTTTGCCTGCTTTTTCCTAAACACTTTGCAGGACCACAGGCAACCGACCATATACTGAGGAGTTGGGGAAAGCCAGGAAGTTCTCGCCTCACAAGGCACAAGCTTGGCCCCAGCAAAGATGGTGGGACGGTGGGCAGCTTTGGAAGTTGTGTTTATTCATCCTTTTGTTCAACACATTCAGAGTCAGCCATTGTGATAAGCATTTGGGAATGTGGTAGTGAATAAAACAGGCATTGAGACAGACAGCTCTGAAACAAATCATTATATTCCTAATTATTCAATTAAAACTCTGATAAGTGGTACAAAAGGCAGACCGGTGGCTGTAGGCATGTATTACAGGGGCACTTAACAGAGCCTGGGGTCGGGAGGTGGTCTGCCCTGAAGATGTCCCTGCAGACCTGAAGGCAGGCTTCCCTGAGGAGCATCTACATTCACACAGAAGGATGGGGGGGCGGGCGGTTTGACAACAACATGGGGGCTGGGCGTGCGGGCTGGGAAGAGCAGCCCCAGGAGAGAGAGCAACAACACGTGCAAAGGCCCTGGGGAGAGAAGTTACCCGTCATATTTGAAGATCCAGATAGGATCAAGAAGAAAGATGAGGGGCTGCTTTTGTGCCTGTAGTCTTTGGGGTTTTTTTGCTTAGTTTGGGGAGGACAAAGTTCAGCCACCCCAAAGCTCTGGGGAGGAAGGACCATTGGAGGGGGAATCAAGGGTCAGTCCTTTAGGCAGATCCTGATCCGGACCCATGAGTCAGACCAGGGAAGGAGCTGCTGCAACTCCAGAGGAATTGGTGTAGTCCTAAGAAGAGACCTTTGACCCCTAGGGCTGAACAAGGCTGGTCCACAGAGCACCCCCCACCTGCAGATGCTTATTAAAACATCCTCCTGCCCCATCCCCCCATCACCCCACCACCACCTTTGCTATAGAAGGAAATATACTCATTTCATCCAGAACCAATCTGTCTGAACCATCTTAAAATCTGGAAGATTGTATATCTCTCAGAATTTATTCCAGCTCCCTGTGATCATTAATCTTTATCTGAGGGCATTGCATATAATGGTTAAGAACTTGGGCCCTGGTGTTAGACTGCTGGGATTTGAATCCTGACATTTGTCATTTATTACCTGTGTGACTTCAGGCAAGTCTCTTAACCTCTCTGTGTCCTCATCTATAAAATGAGTATAACAATATACTTACTCAATAGTGTTGCTATAAAGATTAAATGAGATAATGCATGCAAACATCAGGACTTGTAGGTGAAAAACCTCAATAAATAGCTTTATTATTGTTGTTATTATTATTTCATTAATATCATCATCCTAGCAACCATGTAGTACACATCACCAATGTTTCAAAAACCGAGCTAAGTATTCCATATACTTTATTTTGAATGCTCCCACAAGTTTGTTATAATAATCCCCACTTTCTAAATGAGGAAACCGAGGCTCAGAAGAATTAACTGACATGGCTATTAAGTGACAGAGGATTCAAATCCAGTCTCCAAAAGCAGTTCACTCTCTACATTTCTACCCCAAATTAGCCACTGCTCATCAAAGTGCTGTAAAATCCTCTTAATTACCACTAATGAGAATGAGGTTCCTACACACTACCTGTTCATTGCTTTGCAGATTTTTAGTATCATTCCTTGCCCCAGGAGAACTCTCCAGGGGACCATCATTACCATACAATTCTTTGGGGGAAGTGAAACAACAGCTGGCCCTGCCAATCACCATGGCAACACTCCTGTAAGCACCTAGCATCGTGTCAACAGAAAAAATTTATATATAAATATACATTCTATATTTGCCCTTAATCGCTGAGTTATACCTTCCCTTGCTGATGATACTGTCTGGGCTCAGGTAGAGGTATTTGCAATCAGCTTCAAAATGCCTCCTTGCTCTTGGCTGTTTCCGGCACCACATCAAGCCCAGCACAGGCAGGGACAGAGGTTGCTAGGGAAAAGGAAGCGCTGCCAAGCTCTGGCCCACAGCAGCACACGCTTCCCTGGCAGTGTGCACGGGTGGGGACAGGGCTGGTGTTGTGGGCATGTGACCCACAGAGCGGCGTAGAACCCGCACTCAGAAGGGCCCCGCGCTTAGTACTCTGCTGACACCATCTTGAAATTCTTAATAATCTTTGAGCAAGGGGTCCCACCTATCCATTTTGCAGTGAGCCCCACAAATGATGCAGGAGGTCCTGGGTGAGGAGAGAGTAATGAACAGGTACTTCATGCATTTCCTTCCTGGATGGTATTTTCTTTCTCCTTTTACCTCCTTCTCAGACCTGCCAATCTAGAGTTTGTATCAGAAGTCAGTGGTCTTTCCCCAGGGAATGCAGCCATGACAATGCCACCAGATCTGAGCCCCTCATAACCTTACAAATAACGACTGCTCTGTATGCAATAATGCCTGCTAGGTATCAGGCATCACACTCAACCAGACCGTTACTATTTCTGATTTGGAAGGCAGGTAGGGTACTATCAGCCTCATTTCATAGATGCAGACACTGAGGCTCAGAGAGGTTCTGTGATTTTCCCTACGTCACACAGTTCTTGGGACACAACTCTTAGGACCCTCCCAAAAGGCCCTTCTCAAAGGCTGCTGCTGGCCTGGCTGGGGCCCCGGGGCTCTGCCATTTGTGGCAGACCACTCACAAGTCCTCGGAATGCAGGCCCTTCCCAGCTGCAGGCCCAGAGTTTCTGGCTCCTCTGACCGCCCCAGACTTGGAATAAGACACTCTGCAGCCAGTGTGGGAACTGACATCCTGGGAAGTGGCTGGCAGGACAGGGGGAGCCGAGAGATCTTGCACAGGGACACTACGAACACCAAAAACAGTGAGCAGCGAAGAGCTCTCACCGTTCATTTTAATTGTAGCTAATGCAACGTCATCTGGCCCCTCCACAGCCTGGCGCCAGTGGAGTTATTTGGCTCTCCTCTAAGTGCTTTATGCCATTTACTCGTTTAATCCTCACAGTGACCCTGTGTGAAGTACCATTACAATTTCTAATCTATAGGTAGGGAAACCGAGGAACAGAATGATTAGGTGACTTGACAAAGGTCTTGCAGCTAGCGAGGAGCAGAGCAGGGATCTGAACCCAGATATTTCAGCTCCTGAGACCATGAGCTGAACCACTGAAGTATACTGTCACTCAGAGGAGCCAGGGCCCTAGCCCTGACCCTGAGGTAGGGAAAGCCAGGGCACCTTAGGTCAACTCAGAGGTGATCTGAACTCATGGCCACTGCGTGTGACTCAGCGTCATATTGGCTTCCATGATGGGTCTCAGGTCCTGGAAAAAGTCTCCAGAAGCTTCCAGGAAACTTGAGACCCCCCAGTTGTTCACTTACAACGTGGAGCAAAGCTATAAAGAATGTGAAATGGTTTGTATCCAATTGGGTAAAAGGAAGCATCTTTGTGTCTGCCTGAAACCCTGACAGAGGAGCCGGGGCCACCCAACAAATGCCACAATTAATTTCCCAGTGCGCGACATCGCCTGTGGGGAGAGGAGGCGCCGGTTCATTTCTTATTCATGAAGTCACACTGCCAAGCCTCATTTGCATGAAGTAATTTCTGCTGCTGCTAGCCTGACATAAAATAAATCCATTCCTCCTACAGAATCTGGTCTCCTTACACCAAGAGAGATGAGTAAGCAGTATATGCTGAGGAAACACACCCTTTGGATCATTTTAATCAGAAACACGTCTGTAGCTCAGAGTAAGTGATTTTATAGAAATATAAAATATCTTGGACTCAAAGTACTCAAATGCAACTCTGCCTCAAGATCTGTTTGGGAAAGTGCATTTATCATTTCTCTCTGCTTGGCCAAACACTGATATTTTTACAACCTGTGGAGTTGTGGAAATAGAGCTACCACGCCATTGTCCAGAAAAACAGGAGGAGGAGGAGGAGAAGGGAGGGGGTCCACTATCTCGCCAATCCTGGGAAGATGAGTTACTGGAAATGTAGACGAGCCTTTACATGGTCCTGCAAAGATGCCCACGTCATAGTTGCTACAACCTGTCAGTATGTTACTTTACATGCAAAAAGGACTTTGTACCAGTGATTAAGGTGAAGGACTTTGACCCAGAGAGAGAACTCTGGGTTATCCAGGTGAACCCAACCTAGCTATGTGAATCCTTAAAAATGGAGGGCCTTTCCTGACTACAGTCAGAGGGAGACACGGCCACACATGAACGGTTGCTAGCTTTGCAGAAGGAGGAAAGGGCCGTGAACCAAGGAATGAGGTTAGCCTCTACAAGCCAGCAAAGTCAAGGAAATAGATTTGCCCTTGGGTCCTCCAGAAAAAAAAAAATCCCAGCCCTCCTGTCACCTTGATTTTGAAACCTTGTCAGACTTCTAACCTACAGGACTGTAAAATAATAAGTTGGGGTTGTTTTAAGGCACCAAGTTTGTGGTGATATGTTACCTGGTCATGGGAATGAACGCACCTTGTATCAGCGTTCTCTCTACCATTCAGTAGCTGCATGACCTTGCATGAGTCACCTCACCTATCAGAAACAGTGTTCTGGACAGAATCAATAATTTAGATAAAGCATCTGAAAGTTCTGGAAGTCTTAAAGCACACTGTGGAGCTAAGATTTTAATATCATTGATATTATTATTCCAGCTGACTACACTCTGTGCAAGACAGAGAGCCCAACAGGGACAGCTGTGACTTTCCGATTCATAATGCTTAAAATCATTTAAGCAATTAATGCCAGCTTCCTCCTGACCAAATATTTCCCAGAGGTGATAAAATTTTTTTAAAGGACAAGAAGTGCTTCATCATTTCTCCTGGCTACTTTTTAAGACCCACGCCAGATATTAATCAAGGAGAGGTACATTAGCTATCTATTGCCACAATAACACATAATACTACATAACCAAGTGTCCCAAAAGTCTGTTGCTGGAAACAATAAGCACATATTTCATGAGTCTGTGGGACTGTGGTTTGGGCCAGGCTTGGCTGGGTAGTGCTGGCCGTGGCTTAGCTCTCTCTCATGACTGGTGGTCAGGCGGCTGTTGAGTAACGTGGTTCTCCCTTAGAGGACTCTCACCCTCCTCTGGGTGAGCCTGAGCATCTTCTCTTGACAATGGAATAGGAGCAATAACCTACTGGCCAAAACCTGTCACATGACTAGTCTTAGAACCAAATAAATGATTCTCTAGTGAAAGAAAATGCATAGATGCATGACAAGGAGGATGGATGCTCGTGTGTGTGTGTGTGTGTGTGTGTGTGTGAGAGAGAGAGAGAGAGAGAGAGAGAATGAGGGAAAGAGAAAGAAGGGGAGAAAGAAATGAGGAGCATTGTTATAGTTATTCTATCACAGAGAAGAAGGGCAAAGAAAACTGGGACATCCTTGTTTGAGATTTATTAAGCACCTACTGCAAGCCAGAAACTCATCTAGGAGGCACAGAGATAAATACACCCTATGCAGGGGACTTGCATTCTAAGAGAATGTCTAAAAAGAGTGCTTATGGGGCAAAAGAACAGTATCTGATGTGCTCCTACAAAGGCCCAGGCCCGGGCCAGTCACTGGGAATCCAGCTGCGAACATTGTGTTACCTCCTTCCCTCCACACAGTGGCCCTGAAAGGAGGGCACTATGTTCATTCCTGTTTAACAGACAGGGAAACCAAGGCTGAGCAAGGCTACACTGTCCACATACTTGAATTCCAGATACCAAGCTACATCTCACTCCAAAACCCCAGATTCATTCTCCTCCACTCTGGAGAGCATTCTTCCACTGACGCAGTAGACATCTAAGTGTGTGCAATGCCAGGCACGGTTCACCCCTCCTTGGACACCGCTCCCTCCCAGCATCTATCAGACTTCACCAGAATCCCTGCCCTCTCCCACCTCTACCCTCCCCTGTGTGGGCTTATCATGGTAGAGAGATGCTAATCAGCTCCTTAAAAGGAAAAGAAAAAAAAAAAAAAACCCAGCAGCAACAAAACCCTCTAGGAGAAACAATTCATCATCGTTACCGTAACCTCTGGTTCACTTCATTCTTAGGTTCCCGGCCTTTTATTTATAGCACCTTCAAAGAAGTTCCATGTCATTAATTGCTCACCATTTAGGCCAATTAGATGAGGTTAGCACTCCTGGAGAAATTCACCCAAACCAGGTGGCAAAGGCAGCTGGGTGTGCCTTGGGTGCTGGTTCTGCCCTCTGAGAAACAGAACCACCCAGGGGTGGTCTAGGCAGGTCGGCTGGGCTGGACGGCTCGCATGAAATGAATGAGCTATAGATAGACGTCGACTGTGGATTTATTTCAACAAAACAGATTCGAATGTGATGAGAGGTTAAACTAATGGCTTAAACATAGTGTCTTGCTACTGAGGAAAAACCTTGGGGAAAGCTCCTTTAATAACAGAGCTGTCGACCTAGTGAATCAAATCTGGCTGAGCAAAGCTTTGCACATCTGACCGTGCCGTGACAGTCAACAGCCTATGTCGAACCCAGACTGCGAGCACTTGAGAGCAAGGACCTCAGCTTCCCATCTTTGGGACCCAGCAGACAGTGGTACCTCCATCAATGTTTGCATGGGTGAGTATACAGATGGGCAGGAGGATGGACAGACAGACAGATGGGTAGATGAATGAATATAACAGGATAATATGGGGAGAAACAGACAGGAGTCAGTGTCTGTGGAATAAATAAATGGATTTGTGTTTTTTTAAATAAGTTTCCTAATATTAATGGGATTGAGTGGGAACAGGGAGAAAACATTTATTGGGCACCTTCTGCATGTCAACACTATGTATATATTTTCTCATTTATTTCTAATTGTACACCTATGGAGTTGGCTTAATCATCCCTTTCCATGAACAAAGGACGCTGAGGCTCAGAGAAGGTTACTTAGGGGACCCAGGGCTCATGCCCAAGTCTGCCTCTTTCCTAAAGCCTGTGCCCTCCCCACTGAGAGCTGGGAGGCCTGTGGGCGACCTGGTTTTATAGATGAGGAAAAGGAGGCAGGGAGAAGTACAATGATTTGAGCCCATCCATCAGTGGGCCGTTGGTGGAAAGAACCAGGGAGCCATTGAAGTCTGTTGTCTTCTTTCCCGAGGAGCCATGGCGCGTGGGGATGACCCAGAAAGACTGGAGCCATCAGGGCAGCAGACGGAGGGCCTGAAGCCTGCGCCCTGGAGCCAGGCTGCCCGTGTTTGAATCCTGCCTCCATCGCTTCACAAGGGCATGTCCTTAGGCAAGTTACTCAGTTTGGGTGCCTAAGTTTCCTTACCTGTGAAGTTATGAGGATGATAAAAGGGCTGTGAGCACTACATGATCCCTGATAGAACCTGGCTCAGAATAAGCAAGCCATGGACATGGAGATCGTGGTTAGAGTCTGCTGTTCCCAACTCCTCTTCACTGCCGGCTGCTCCAAACCCAGCACTCCCCAATTCCACATAGCAGAAGGGGCCTCACGAAGGACTTCATGCCAACGGATGTTTGGGAGCAAGAGCTGAGCTAACGGACACATCCCGAAAGGGAATTGCACTTTTTCTCTGTGGCTCGTGCCACAAGTCACAAGTTCAGGTCATAGGTTCAGGTGGCAGGCTCACCTTTCGGTAAGTGAAATTCACTCAGTCCCATCTCACGATTAATGACTCCTGAATGCTCAGAATTACAGGGACCCTGCTGCCACTGTTTGTCCAATCACGAAAAAGTAAGGACAAATTAAAAAAAATGTTTTCAAAGATTTTATTTATTTATTTTTAGACAGAGGGGGAGGGAAGGAGGAAGGGAGGGAGAGAAACATTAATATGTGGCTGCCTCTCTCGTGCCCCCTACTGGGGACTTGGCCTGCAACCCAGGCATGTGCCCTAGACTGAGAATCAAACTGGGGACCCTTTGGTTCACAGGCTGGCACTCAATCCACTGAGCCACACCAGCGAGGGCGAAAATTTTAAAATGGGAAGGGAGCCTGGGTAATCAGAGGCTGTGAAAAGCCAAGGAATAACAAACACATTAGACCACTCCAGACCGCAATTTAAAGGTGACAACCCACCAGAAGAATGAACCATTTTTTCCAGTATATTCTGGTACGTTTGATCCTGTCATGGAGCAAAAGCCAAGACTGTGTTTTATTTCACAAATGCTTACACAGCACTTAGGATATGCCAGACAGAGTGCTAAACACTGCAAAAACTAACTCGTTCAATCCTCATAACAACCCCATGAGACAGAAGCTATCATCGTTGTGATTTTAAAGAAGCTGAAAGAGAGGCACAGAGAAGTGAGGGAACTTTCTCAAGGTCTAATAGCCAATATCTGGTACGACCAGGACTCAACCCCTAAACTTCTACACTTCAGAGTGGGTACCAGCTGGGATGGGTACAGCTCACCTTTAGTCCTAGGAGCAACAATGAAAGTGGCTGCCATTACTCCCCACTTGACAGGTGAGGGATCTCAGGCCCAGGAAGATGGAGTAACAGGTCCCAGCCCAGCCCGTGAAATTCTGAGTTAACCCCAGGTCTAGATGAGCTCCAAGCCCAGGCCTCCTCCTCTGTCATTGGGAGTTCAACTAGCCTTAAGAGATCACCAATTTTTTGAAATAATGCACATTTCATGTCATTTTTAAAATGGTTTTTCATTAGTTGCCTATTGTGGTAGGCAGTTTCTAAGAATGCACCCGGCGATCCTTGCCTCTTCCCACACTGGACAGGACTGGGCTATATAAAAAATAGGATGCAGCAGACCTGACCTCATGTGGCTTTGGAGGCTGAATCATAAAGTACATTGGGGCTTCGGCCTGGCTCTTTCTTGAGTCACTCGCACTGGGGAGTCCACAGCCACGTTGTCAGAACACTTAAGGAGCCCTGCGCAGAGGTCCGCCCAACGGGAACCGCGGCCTCCTCCAACCACCAGCGCTGACACGCTAGGTGTGTGAGTGCATCGTGTTCCAAGCGGACCCTCCAGCTCCGGCCAAGCCTTCGCATGGATGCAGCCTTGACCTCTTGGCTGTAGCTTCCCGAGAGACCTCGAGCCAGCACCACAGCCAAGCAGCTCCCAGATACCTGATGCTCAGAAACTGAAACGATAAATGTTTACCATTTTAAGCCACCGAATTTGGGGGTAATTTATTATATACCAACAGGTAACTAATCACATATCTAAACATGATTTTTTCAACCTTTTGAAGGCTTTTTATTAAAATCATGAAAATCCTGAGAATGTGTTAATATTTCATTTGAAAAAAATTACACTAATTTTCACCCAATGCCGTAGGCCCCCGTCTCTCACTATCCCCAGTGTGTGGAGAAATTCCCTCTTTTCAGCTTTTTGCTTCCTCAAAGGCCCCGCTGGCTTTGGGCCTCAGCTGCAGCCGCTGTGCCAGATGCGGGCAGGCGGGGGCAACCTCTGAGTCCACCAGCAACCCTGCCCGCTCCGCTCCCCTCTGCCCCTCTCTCCTCCCCTCAGCCTCTCTGGCCGTCCCTGCTCACTGCCTAAGCATCACCTTATCAGAGAAGCCTTCAGAGCAACACCTGCCACTTCCCCTCCCACAGCACCGACTCCCCTCCTCCCTGGGTTTATTTTGCCTGTGTAAGTCTCATTACCACCACACACATGCTATATATAAAAAGAAATGTAAATGTTTGGTTATCATCTGTCTCCCACCATCCATGCATTTAAGCCTTATGAGGACAGAGACAGATCTGCTCCTGGAACACGGCTCCTTCCTCAGGAAATGTTTGCTGAATGAATAAATGAATGACAGTGTGTTCATGTTTAAGTTTCCCTGTATGTTCTGCAACCTGGCGGCGCTATTCAATATATTTCACAATCTCTGCGTCACCAGCCAGGGTCGCCTCCTCCAGGCAGCTTCCCCTTTGCCGGCCACCACTGGGGGCCCCTCTGCGCTCTCACAGCAGCAAACACAGCCCACGAAGTGGCCTGCTCATGGCCTGCCCTTCCTGTGTGAGTCTGTGCGTCTGGATGCTGCCTCACTTCAGGCCGCTCAGGTCCTAACTGAGGGCCTGGTGCTTGCTTGCGAAATGAAGGAAACAGCCATGGTGAGATAAGGGAAGAACAAACACACAGAGAACAGCTTTCCCAAGGGCACTCGGCTGTCACAGGCTGAGCAGACAGCTGAGTTCATGTTGTGACCCGAGGGACTGACAAATGGTCCCCTCCCAACTGTCCAGCTACACAGTTAGCTGGGGGTCCTCTGGGGACCTGGGCCCTAGCAGGCCTGCCCATCCGTCCCGAGTCAGCACAGTTCCCTGTCAGGAGACCCTTGGTCTGTTCCCATGACTGTCCTTGGAGGGACGGCAACGAAGCCCAGCAGGGGCAGAGGGAAGAATACAGTGCAGTAGTCCTTGTCGGGATCCCCAATACCACAATAGCCCAGGGGTCAGCTGGGGTCTGTAGGAGGCTAACCAGAGTGGGGGGAGGAGGACTGGAAAGAGGATCGCAGGGCCCCTAGGACCAGCTGAGCCACATCCCCCACAAACACGCCCCCTACCATGGGCTCTCACGCTCTGCCAGCATCCCTGCTCCTGTAGGACAGGGCGCACCAAGCCAGGATTCTGGGCATCTAGTGGTTTGCAACCAGGTAGCACATCAGAATCACCTCCAAAGCATTTTACAGTGATTCAGGAAGCTTGGAGGGGGGTCCTGGTAACTGTGCGATTAACTGGTGCCACAGATGACCCTGATATGTGACCTGGGTTGAGTCCGTCTGCCTTTAGAGCCTGAGCTTCACCACCAGTCACTTCAAGGTTCGAACTTTGGCTCAGCTACTGATGATCTGTGTGGTATTAACTCTCTGAGCCTTACTTTCCTCGTCTGTAAAATGGGATGCCTTTACAAGGAGGTATGAGGGCTAAATGACATGTGGACATTGCTAAACAAAGAGCATATACTTACTGAGTGTATAGTAAGTACTAGTAAGTGGTAGTTAGGTGGAGAAATGTTAGGACCCAGGAAGAATAAGAATCCACGAGTCAAATTGTTGTCACTTATGAGTCAAGACAATAGAGAACCCAAGCGGTCCCTAGCTGAGTCCCTGGACAATTAAATGAATAACTGTTTGTAACAGGAAGCCCCCAGCTGATGGGTGCTCCTGCCCATCAGGAAATCAGGAAACCTAACCAGGCCCCTGTTTCCATCACCTGCCTATGTTCTGTATCGCAGAGGACTGTCCCTTCTCCAGTATCCTCAAAGCCGGACTTACGCAACACGGCACCTGGGTCAGCTGCTCATCTGCCAGGGGCCTGTGTCCCAGAGGCCACTGCTTTGCAGAGCTCAGCCTGGTCTGCAGGGGCCAAGCCAGTGTCTGTCAGCACCGCAGCTGCAGACCCAGCCAGAAGGGAGATAAAACAATTCCCCACTAAGAGGATTTGCAAAACACACAGCACATGCACTCCGTGTATGCAGTTACTGGGTCTTGCTTTCTTTCCTAGCCCCCACCCCTTTCTTTGAAAGCAAAATATTTTTTTTTCCTCACAGAGAATAGAGAATTGAACTCCACTGCCTCTCTCTGGCTGGCATTCCTTAAGTCCAAGGGCCCTTCCTCAGAGCAGATGCTAGAAGAGCAGGTTCAGGGGGGATGATGGCAAATGTAGCAGTTCTCCCAGGTAGCTCTAAATGGAGACCTGTCTCTCCAAACCTCCTGCCACCTGCCTCACCCTGCAGGCTCCATCTGGCCGGAGAGGCTGAGTCAGCCAGCTGGGCTTTCCTGTTCACAGGCTCCCCACGGAGCCAGCCCTTCCACGGCTTGGAAGAGTGCAGGGGTGCCTCGCTTTTTACAGTAGGGGAATAATGAGTCGTGTTTAATTATAAATTACAACAGTATTTCATGTCCATTGCCATAATGTAGACATTACAGAGAGGCTTAAAGAAGAAAGTAAAATCACTAACATCCACGTCTTAGAGATAAGCACTGACGGTGTGCTTCCCTCCTGCCTTTTCTGTGGAGACACGCACATGATATGTGCACACTCGTGGGCTCATGCTGTGCAAATACGTGTACGCTGTGCTTTTCCATTTCTGCTAAAATACCCTGCAATCGTCTTTATTGTGCTAGTAGTAGTGATGGTGGTAAAGGTACCTTTAATTCCAGGACCATGTCCCATTGGAGGAGAATGGGGAACGGGTGAGTGGGGGTGGGGTAGGGGACAGGGGAGGATGGGGGAGGAAAGGATTGTTAGCTTTCACTCACTGAGCGAGGCACTGTGCTAAGTGCTTTCCATACCTTATGTTAGTCTTACAACAACATTGTAGACCTGTACTATTCTCATCTGCCTGCTCTAGACGTAAAGAAACCACAGTCCAGAGAGGTGAAGTAGAAGTGGCCCCAGTCGCAGAGCTGGTAACGGGCCAAAGTGAGAAATGGACCCAGGTTCCTCCAACTTCAGACCACGTTCTAAACTCTCAGCCACTGTTCTATTATGTACCGTATTATATCAAACCTCTCTCTACTTGTGGAAATGTAGGTTGTGTCCTTTTTTTTTTTTTTGCAATAATAAAAATTATAGTCAATATGCCTGTTCACATGGCTTTAAGCATTGTCTAATTATCTCTTTTGGATAAATTCCTGGAAGACAAGGTTTTTAAATTTTTTTTGGAAAGGAGAGCCTTTCTATCTGTATCCACTTTGCTAAGTATAACAGAGAAAGTCGAATTAGCAGTGGTCTGAATGAGACAAAGGTTTATTTTTAAATAAAGAAGCCTGAAGGTAGGTGGACCTTACATGGTGACACATGAGGGGGTCAGGCTCCTTCCTGCTCACCTTATGTATTCCCTAAGGTATGGTTTTTATCCTCATAGTCCAATATGGCTGCAAAAGCTACAGCCATCATATCCAAATTCCCGGCAGCCAGATGGAGGAAGTGGCAAAGAAGAATGTGCCCCCCTACCCCCCATAAGTATCGGCTGGTATATAACTTAGAAAACTTGGTAACATGTCCACATTTAGCTACAAGGGAAACAGGAAAGTATAGTATTTAGCAGGGTGGAAATATGTGTCCAGCTAAATATTGGAGTGCTGGGAAGAAAAAATATATGTTCCAGTCTTCCTGTGGCTCCCATGGCCATGTCCCTCTCAAGAGGTGGTGGAAAAACTGTGGGAAGTCAGGTGCAAAGGGGCGGGGAGCTATCTTCCTAAGAAACGTTATACTAGCAACAGTAACACTTACCCAGTAACTAATACCCCAACACACTGCAAGGCAGTTCCATGTCCTCTCTGATCCCACGAAGAGAGCTGAGAATCAAACTCCAATGCTTCTCCATCACATACTGAGCACTTACTTTGTGCCTCTCATTTTAACTCTGGACATCCAGGCTTTTGCGATGCAGGGACTGTGAGCCCCATTTCATGGATAAAGAACCAAGATATAGAAAAGTGATTGATCTAAGTTGCTCCAATCAGCTTGTGAATGGCAGAGCTAGAATTAAGCACAACTCTGTCTGAAACCAGACTCTGCCTTTTCCATGTTATAATGCAAAGTGCTCCTTTCTTCTCAAAGAAGCCAATTATTAGCGGTGGCAGCAGAGGTAGAAAGGTGCCACAATTTTCAGATTATAGAGTACCTTCCTCCTTTCCTGCCCAACCCTAAAGGGCTTAGGACACCACTGCTGAGTACCGAGGTGTGGGGCATTTGCAGGTGAGGCTTCAGCGAAGGGACAATCTCTGGGGCAGGGTTGGGGGCCTAGGATCTTCAGTCCCAGGAACCCTTCCTCGGCTGAACCGTCCCACCACCTCTCCTGTCGGGGCAGGGGAGGCTTCTGGACACCACTCGCCCTGCCAGGGAAAAGCAGACTTTTGGAGAGCAGAAGAGATGCTGGACTCTGGGCTCAGGACAGCATCAGCTGCAGACTCCTGAGAGAAGACACCCCAAAATGTCCTGTAAAAGGGTATCCTGTCCCAGTGACCCAAAACACCCCAGGGAAGAAAACTGTCTGCTGTACCCCAAAGAGATGAGAATAGTCAGGGCCACCTTCCAGACTGCACGTTTGGTAGGCTGGGAGCTGGCACGTTGCACCAAGAGTTCGGCCCCAGGCCTTGAACATGGCAAACACTCAATAAACAACAGCCACTGGTACACTGGTATGTCAATAACAATGCAAAGGTGAACGTTTGCCTATTAGAGTTATTAGGCGTCACTACTGAGCACTAACCAGCTGCTGAGTAGGTTCTGCACACTCCCTGATTTAATTCGTTGAACAGCACTATGGGATAAGTGCTTTGATCCCCACTCCAGAAGTGAGGAAGGGGCACACAGCTGGGAAGGAGCAGTTCTGGGACACAAACCATCTGACTCCAGCGTCCCCACCCTGACCTTTTCTTTGCCACCTGCCTCTTTGCAGGATCTACAATGGCCTGCCTCAGTCGCTTTCAGTAAGAACACCCTCTCTCCATAGCCACCCCCTGCCAGCAACGGCTGCAGATCCAATCGGTAAAAGGGATGATAAATTCTCAAATGCATGAAAGTACTGTTGTGACTAGTAAAGTTGGTTACAGAATCACTGTATTTGGAGTAGCTTTTTGGTCTTTTGTATCCTTTCAATCAATGGATTGAAAGTCCATTGGAGGAAGCAAAATCACTAAGGGGTAGGAGGGCAGCAGTCCCTAAAACCTTGAAGTTGTGACTCTCGAAAGTCATTGTGCTAACCCAGCCCTCTACTTTATGCAGGGAGAAACTGAGGCAGGGAGAAGGGCTGTGCCATGTCTGGGGTCACCTGGTGATGCCACATGACGTTTCCCCTGCTTCCTCTAGGCATTTTCCAGAGAAAAGAGGCCCAGAAAGGGAAAGCTACTCTCCCAGGCAGCAGGCCTGAGCCTATCTTTTGGTCTGTAAGCCCAGAGCCCCCTGGGAAGGGTGGATCAGCCCCAATCCTGACCATCCTCCAGTCCAGGAGATAATTACCCAACCGGTTGCAACTTTCCTTGGACACCCCATGGAGCCTCCAGGAACTCTCTGGGGCTGCATGGCACTGACTCAAGGATTCCAGAAAGTGATGGATAGACTGAGCATGGTTCCAGGTCCCAGGGACTGTGCATAGTTACTCATAGCAGGCTTCAGAGAGAGGAGCCCGAACCGAGTCATACAGGAAGAAAGGTGGGGAGGGCAACTGAGATGGAAGAGCCAGAAAGACCAAAGGCCTGAAGACTGAGTGAGTGATGGGGTGGCTTCTGGTCCCAGAGCCCCAGGGTCCCAGGGTCCCAGGGAGATATTATAAGTGGGTATACTTAAACCCTCCCTGCTCCTGGGCAGCCACCCTTGACTCCACACGAAGCTACTCTGATTCCACCCACTTTTGCCTGGTTGGCTTTGCACCCTCAAGGCTACATTGGGTAAACATCAGAGGAAGGGTATTTTGTGCCTCTTGGGCAGGGCTACTGTGCTCCACTCCAAAAGGGCTGCAAAGCGCACCACTCAGAGAGGTGAGTCGTGAAGGCAGGGCCAAGCTCCCCGGCTGGGTCAGGGTAAGCGCATGTGGTGGAGGAGGCTCACACAGTCACTTCTGCCCAGCCTCCTTTCCCCAGCCCTGCAGCCTGGCTCAGGCCTGCTCTGCACAACGCCACACCACAGGGCCTGTCACCGGCACCGTCGGGAAGCAGGCTGTGTGTGTGCCAGGGCATCTCTCACACCACAGCCTCTCACCCAGGGCACTCTGGGTCCTAACCGATGGAGCCATCCCCAACCTCCTGCTCGCGCTCTCCCGCTCTCCCGCTCTCCCGCTCTCCCTCTCTCCCTCCCTCTCCCCTCCCCACCCTCTCATTTTTAATAAATTCTACCTGTGTGTTCCTTTAAGGATCTGCTTCATGAAAAGCAAATTCAATAGGAGTTAATGGGTGAGAATGTTTGTTCAATTCACTGCCCAGGTGCCAAATTTAAATATTCACAGGCGACTTCGGGAGACCATGTGTCCCCAAAGAAGTGACTGCTGTTGTTGAATTAATAGGGGCAGAGAAGATATTTGGGGGTGGATGGGCCTTTCACTGCTTCTCAGAACAAGCCCTATTTGCTGGTAACTTCCTGGTAGTCTGGTCCCAGGCCAGAAGGGAGGGCAGAGATTGATAAAGTGACCCTTCCTTTCATCTTCTCCACGTTCTTGCTTCCCATTTGGACTTGAAACTCAAGGGAAATCTCAAGTTAGTGGGTTCTGGAGGTGAAAAGTCCCAGATGGAAAGAACCTTGGATATCACCTGGCCTTAAGAGGTCTCCAGAAACCCACACTTGTCTCTTGTGGATGGAAGGATCAGTACCCAGAAGGGGAAGTGACTTGCCTCAGGTCACACAGCAAGTTTCTAGCAAGACAAGGAGCCTGGACCTTGAACACCTAGGCCTGTGCTGTGTCTTTTACACCTTGCTAATCTCTAGAGGGGCATCCATAGGAGATGCTTGTGATAAGTGCTAGGTCAGGGCAAAGGTGGGGAATTGAACAGCTGAGTCTGAAGCCCGAGCTTCTAGTGCACAGGAAGGACTGAAGGCATCCCAAGAAACAGGGATCTCTCCTGGCCTTGGGGACATATCAGTTCCATCACCCAGTATGGAAGTCCTCCCTCAGCCCTGTATGGATGGGTGCTGGCTGGGGCAGGAGCACAGGCAGGAAGCAGGCAGATGAAAGCCAGCCCCACACCAGATGCCAAAGACTCAACACTAGGAGGTTTCCCCGCGCACCTGCTGGCCCATCCATCAGCCCTTTCCCTGCCTGACCCCAGCAGCTGGCAGCTATGAGGATGGAAAGGATGTGGGCTGGAAAGCTGACAGCTCAGGGGCTGGCAGACTGAGGAGGGAGGGGGTGGGGTCAGGGTGGACAAAGCCTAGTAATGCCTCCTTCAGGGGAACAAAGAGACCAGAAGTGGGAGATTCCCCAAGAGGAGTCTATCCTGGAAACAAGGAGTAATCACAGCCCAAGGTGTAGGAAAACAGACCTCAGGGTCCAGGCAAAGGCTCCTCATGTTCAAGAGCTAAGAGGTCCCTTCTCTAAGGCAGAAGAACACCAATTGGTTGAGCTGCTTCTCTGGGATTGTTGTGATTCCCTAGGAGGAGATGCTTTCTAACAGCCAGGGCTTTGCAGTGACGGAGCCAGCAGTGACCTCCCTGTCATCAGAGGAGCACAGGAAGTGGTTGAACCAGTATCTAAGGATGCTGCAGAAGAACATGACCTCTGCCGCCCCCAAAGTAGCTCCAACCTCTCGAAGCAGGAGGCAGCACAGTGCAAAAGAAAGAGCAAGAGTTTATTTAATATACTTATTTTCTGAGTGTGTGTTGTATGTGTGTATGACCAGTCACAAGTCCAAGGTCATGCAGGGCATAGAGGAGAGGGAGGCCAACATAGCCGGCTCAAGGGCAGAGATACAGTATTTCATCTAGCAACAAGGTGCTTGAGGCCCACCTCCCAATGGTCTGTGACACTCCAGTGGATAAGACCTGCTGAGTAAAAAGTTGGAGGTTTAGAATCTAAAGACTTTGGTTTGAATTCTGGCCCTGCCGCTTCCTGGGGCAAATTATTTTGCCTCTCTGTGTCTCCTTCTGGTTTTCCAAAAATGAAGAAGGATCACAGTACTCACTTACCTACAACAGGTAATTGGGAGTCTATAAAAATCAGCAAGCAGACCAGAAGGCTTGCACACTGCTGCCTGGCACGTAGTAAGTGGGGCTCAATAAATAGAAGTTACTGTTTGTGCAAGGGCAGGGGTGTGGGGGGAACATCAGCTGCCACCCTTGTGCCCACCCTGCCCAGAAAGGCCCGAACACACACAAACACACGTGACTGCAGAGTCTTTGCAACAACTGCTCAACACACCGGCACTTAGGGGAAGGCTGAAGTTTGTCCCACCAGCCTTCGAGAGAATGTCCATTTACCCGTGTGATAAACAGAATTAAGGTATGCTGGAAATTACTTAGAAGGTCCATGACACGGATTCTCCTCCCCGTCACTGCCCACCTGGCCATTGCTGGCTGATTTATTAGCCTCTTGGGACCTTGGTTGGCTCATGTCAACTGCCCTGACTTGCAAAAACTGCTGGGGAAGGCAGTGCTGAGCAGTCAGAGCGGCTCACAGCGACTCCCTAAGGAGCTGACCGTCCTGACCGTCCTGACTGTCCCCAGTCAACAGCAATGTGCCCCCTCCATTCACAGGGAGTTTCTTGGTGCTCAAGCGTTACCTCGGCTGTGGCATGACCCATAGAAAACTGCCTTCTAATTCCACAGGCAACAATAACCCTGGGGTCCTGAGGAATGTTCATTTTGGTCCAGCACAGTTGAGTTGAGACAGAGAGAGCTCAGGTAATAGGGGGTTAATTCAGCAACACGTTCTTATTACCGTACAGGATTTGGAGGCTAAACAGAGGGGTGGCACAGGACCCCTGGAGGAAATCTCTCTTGGAACTGATTCTGGAGCTGATGTCTTCCTCTCTCCAGTGACTATGTAGATGGCCTTTAATTCCCCACCTCAAAAAGGAAGTAATAATAGCACCTGCCTTCCTGGGTTATTGTGAAATATAATTCAATTATAATACAAGTCAAGTTTGGGGGCTTAATGCTTCCACATAGCAGGCTTTCAATAAATGGACAATAAATTTAAAATTGTAAATGTAATTTGTAATTTTATTTCATTTTTATCTTTCTCTGTGGAAAGCATTAATAATTTCCCACCTGAGCCAGGCCTCCTGCTTATTTGGCCGGGATTCTGTCTTTGACAGTAACGCAAGTGACATGCTATGAGTGATATGAAAGCCACCTGTCACTGGCCATTTATTATGAAAGTACCTGCTATTCAGTTAAGTGTTCAGTAAGGGATAGATTCCTTCTTCCCCCGCCCTACCTTTGCAGGCCACACCTGAGACACACCGTATCTATTCAGTGGCCTTTAAGCACCTTTGTACCCATACCACATCAATACACTCTACCACAAGGTCTGCCTGAAGACACAGCTGATGCAGACTGAGGATTTAACAAGAAGGGCAGCCTCTGTGTATTGACCACTCGCTACATGCCGGGCACTGCTCCAGATGTTTCCCGTGGATTATTTCATTCACTCTTCCAAACAGCCTCATGGGCACGGCTATCACTGTTACTCCCATTTCACAGATTGTAAAGCAGTGGTTTAGAAGGGTGAGGTAATTTGCCCCAAGGTCATCCAGTTAATGAGTGGAAGAGTCAGAACTTGAACCCAGATCTTTCTGCCTCCAGAACCCCATCTGTGAACCACTGCTCAGGCATGTAGCACGAAATAGTTACAAGACAAAAGTGAAGCTTCAGGGATTCACAGAGTGATGACACAGATGCCCACACACTGGGGGTCTCACTGAGTGACACAGCCTGTGTGTCAGAGACAGCTCTCCCGAGACCCTTGGGCCAGGCTTCAAGCCACAGTTCATAGGCCCACAGCCAGGGCCAGGTCCCCCAACAGACTCTTGGCTCTTTCACCAGCCAGAAGCCACCTCTGTCCTTATCTAGTACAGGTGCTGACAGGTAGATATTCTCCCGGGGCCCCCTGGTGACTTGTGGAGTGTTTGAGAACATAGAACTCTTGAGGATACCAGTGAATTGATTCAGTAGTAAAGCAAGAATTGTAAATGAGCCTAAGGTCCATCCCTACGAACAACCCAGTCCTCGCCGGTCCACACTGTAGGAGCTGGAGATCCCCACGGCTGAGGTCTCTGGACTGCACAAAGGCCATTGGCCCAGCCCCCACACCATGGCCCCCATGCCTCCTGTCCAGGTTCCATCTTCAGAAGACACAATCAGCCAGTGAGCAGCCCGAAGAGGAAATTTAGAGAAGGAAAGCATGGATGGGTAATGACAGACAGACAGACAAAGCACCCAGCAGCAGCTGGTTGGGGAGGCTGGATTCTTACCTCTAATCTGCTTCTGCAGATTATTCTCCCTGCAGTCAATGGGGGAGAAATGCCACAATTTACATGACAAGGGCCAAAGGAGAGAATTATGGGCAAATCAATTCTGCATGAGCAGATAAAGTCCCATATTTAACGTATGCGGTGAAAGGTAGAAATTCAATTCTCATAATGTCAGATGATGCTGATTAAAACTGACATTTGTTATTAGTATGATGATTTTTCCTTCTCTTTTTGAACCTGAGGAACAAACGGGCCCTATAAAGACAGGGTTGTAGAACACCATTGTAAATGGGCAGCTGAATGACGACAATGCTGCTCTGGCCCCTACTGATGACCCCCTCGGCAGCAGGAGCTCCTGGAACTGCACCAGTCACTCTCACTGGAGCTGACACACCGTCGACATAGCACTGCCTTGGGACACTCTTGGAACTGGAATCAAGCCCTGGGGCAGCCACACGCAAACTGGATGTGCTTGGCCCGTTCGCTTTCCTGTCTGACCCTGCCTTCGCCTTGACCAAACGAACAGGCTTAGACTCCAGTCACATCCCCCGAATCCCACCTCAGTGAAGTCTCATCAAATACGTGAGGATATGATGCATGTCCTTGCACCTTGGACCTTCACAATGCACATTAGCAGATCAAAGGCTCTGAGAAGTTGCGCAGCAAAGAAACCTGTTTAATTTTGTTTCACCTTGGGTTTCCTTAGGTCAAGGTTGGAAAACATTTTCTGTACAGAGCCGGTCAGTAAATATTTCAGTTATGGTAGACCGTATAGTCTGTTCCAACTACTCAACTCTACTGTTACAGTGTAAAAGCAACTATAGACATTATGTAAACAAAAATACGTGACTGCATTCTAACAAAACTTTATTTCAAAACACAGCTGGTGGGCCACACTTTGCCAGTCGTTACTCTAGACTATGAACTACCCCAGCCACAGCATTCCTTTCTACGCAAGACGTACTAACAGGTCAAATAACATTGCAGGTAGGAAGTGAGGTTCAGTTCTGCCAGTTTATGATTCTGAGTCTTTGGGTAAATGGCTTAAGCTCTATGACAGCTCCTGTTATGTAGGTGATAGCCAGCGTGACGGTTTATTTAGAGTGTACATAAAGCCCTTGTCCTGATACATAATCACTCAAAACTGTTCATGTTATCAATGGCCGTTTAGTCATTATCAGTATCGCTATTGTTATCCAGCAGTGGAGCACCCTGTGAAACACCCAGAAGAAACAATCTCCCAAAGGCCCCTTTGGTGCCTGCATTCTGTTAGGAGACGAAGACTAGCCACCAGCCACCAGACCAATGGTGGCGAAGTCCTCTCGTGGAGTTTCCAGACTCTCATCATTAATTTCCCATCAGAGTTCATTCTCCCTGACCTCCCTGTCAGAGCAGTTTCTTTAGCTTCCTTTCAGCTCAGTTAATTATACCCGACATAGTGACCGGGCCACCAAATGAACCGCGGCTCCACTCACAGCCGCTGTCCAGGCTCCGCACCAGCCAGCTGGCTGCGGCGACCTGGTGAAAACATCCGCCCACCTCAGTAGGCCCCGCTCAGACCACCAACATCACGGGAGACCTCCGGAAGCTGGGAATAATGCAAAAAATGTGCACCTGTCTTGTAACGAAAAACAGTTCCTTGGATGCCTGGCAAAGCCTTCTTTATAATGATCTCATTATGGGAAAGCCTTAGTTCTAAAGTAGACATTGAATTTGCATCAGAATTTCTGACCTGACAAGTAAAGCGGCCTCACCTTGGGACAGAGGAGCAGGGCCGCCTGGGAATGTTTATGGAAGCCAGCAGGCCCAGGAGAGGGGGATGAGAAGCACATATGTGTGTGTGTATATATGTGAGCACATGTGTGTGCATACATGTGTGAGTGGACATGCACAGCAGGTAAGACCCTGGCTTTTCTTGGTTGCTCAGGGCTCAGTCTGAGCCCTATTTTCTTTTTTTCTTTTTTTAATTAATTATTTATTTTTTTTAGACATAGGGGAAGGGAGGGAGAAAGAGAGGGAGAGAAACGTCAACGTGTGGTTGCCTCTTGTGTGCCCCCACTGGGGATCTGGCCTGCAACCCAGGCATGTGCCCTGACTGGGAATTGAACCAGCGACCCTTTGGTTCACAAACTGGTGCTCAATCCACTGAGCCACCTCAGCCAGGTTTGGGCCCTATTTTCTTGTTCACAGTACTTGCAGAAGCAAACACCAAGCTCTACGCATAGTATGTGCTCAGTAAATTTTTGTTGACTGATTGACTGAAACAGTCAATGAATTAATGATTAGTTAATAAACCCCCTCCGAAGTGGCCTGGTCTACCTGTTGCTTTGACACTGTCTCCTGCAAGCCCTCTGTGCCCTACTCCCCAGCCCTCACATTGAAAGCCCTTCATCAGCGATTCCTGCACCCACCTGGCTCTGGATCTGCCTGTCCAGTCACCCCAAAAGACCGAATGACCCAGACTCCCCTTCGCTCTGCAGCACCGTTCCCTCCACCCTTCCCTCCTGCTCTCCCTACTCGCACCCCCCTCCATCACGACTTCCCGAGGGAACTCTGGCTCCCCTGCCCTGCCTCTCTTCCCTGACACCCATACACTTTCTCTAACTGGTCTTGGCCATTTTCTGCCTGATAAAACTCTCTTTAATGAACAGAGCTTATAACCCTTATAAGGGCTCTTTGAGGGCTCAAGAGCATCTTTCCAGGAAAGATCCTTGCTATTCAGAGCCATCGATGCTGAATGTGTCATGATAGCCACACATCAGCCTGTGGGTTGATTAGTGCTTGCATTTGGCGAAGCACTGTCACATGGCATCTGGTGCTATGCTGCAAGCCACCCTCGGAGTGGAACTCAAGGCCCAGACTTCAAGCCGTGGCTCCCTCCTTGGCTGAGGAACCTTGGACAAGGCCCTCAACCTCTCTGAACTTCTGTTTCCCCATTTATAAAATGCAGATGGTGTCTGTCCCAGCCTTACCTAGCTCGGGGAGAGACTGAGAGAATAAGAGAGGACGTACATGGAAGATAGATCCTAGTTGACCTTCAGACAGCACAGTAACAGCAATTTCCTGTAGCCTGCTGCATGCCAGACCCTGTGGCTGGGAATCTTCAAGAAGGCTGTGAGTTTCCCAGTGTGGTCCCCACTTTACAGATGAGAAAACTGAGGCTCAGAGATTAGTAGCGATGTGACCAAAGCTATGTAGACCACTTAGTCCCAGTTCCGTCTGACTGCAAAGTCTGCAGCTTTCCACTTTGCCACATAGTAGGCACTTTGTTATTTATGACTCTGTGGTAGGAACCTAGACCTCAAAGAGCAGCAACCCACCCAATAAATCCTTCTCGATTAACCGTTTGAATACATAAGATATAAATAATGCAAATAAAACCTCTGCAGCTCCCTGCCCTCTCGCTTTGGGTGTAGTGCAAGTGGCAAACATTGCAGGAGACAGAGAACAGCGGAGTCTGACAGGAAAGAGCCATAAACATGACAGGTTTCGCAGGGCTGGCAGTTTTGTCTTAGCAGCCCCCTCATCGGTGTTCCCACGTCCACGCTGATGGAGGGCTGCTGGAGTGCCTGGCTCACCCCGAAAATTCTTATAATATCCTTATGCAAAAGATCACTTTGCCTGACCCAAGACTGGCCACATTTACCATGCTGTGACCCAGTTTGGGGCGAAGGACAAAGGATCCTCTGGGAACACGAGTCCTCACCTTCAGCCTCCCCTGATGCCTGAGGAAGGCGTGGAGAGGAGAGTCAAACCGGTGGGGCGTGGGGAGACGGAAGGAAACTGCATGGCCAGGTGGCAGTGACTCGGCCTGCTGGTGCCCAGCAAGGTGCCCAGGCCCAGGCTGAGGACTGGGAGGGCTAAGACCGGGCACTGACCCTCCACGCCGGACAGGAAGTTGGGCATCATCCTTCACTTTCCCAAATCTAAGCCAGAGAACCCCAGTCCCCCAAGGTGCTCCGTGAAAGCAGCCTTCCCTAGTGAATTCATTGGGAAACAGATGCATGTCAGTGCATTAGGGCTCTAGAAAGGCCTGCAGTGGGGAGTGACGATGTTGTCTAACACAGGGCATCAGATTACGGAACCCTCTGCATGTCCCACAGAGCTGATGTTACTTGGAACACGGCCTGGGAGATAATGCCCTTTCTTTCTACAAAGGAGGACACTGGGACTCCCAGTCCCAGTAGGGTTAGTGGGATTGACTGTGTACGATCGTTTGAAGAACTGAGACCAACATTAGGCCTAGTGGTTTCCGCAGTAGCCCAGTGATCGACAGCACAAGCACTCATGGGAGTAAAGCAGGCTGGCTATTAAAAACCAAAAACTAGAAACCAGAAAACCTCTGAATGATTTAGTTCACATTATCTTCAAGTTTAGTATGTCATGGGTTTGGAGAAATAGAAATGTTTTTGACTATAAGAGAAATAATAATAAAAGGTCAATATACTCTTAATGGCAACTGACATTCAGCCTCAGGGCTGGGGAGCAAAATGGAATGGTGGGGATTGGGGCTAACAGATTCTCTTGCTAAAGGGGCAGTGACTTTCTGGCTGCTGAGATTATTAACACGTGAGTGTGCAGGTCAAATACTGGCTCTTTTGTTGTTGTTGTTATTTTAAGGTTTTATTTATTTATTTTTAGAGAGGGGAAGGGAGAGAGAAAGAGAGGGAGAGAAACATCAATGTGTGGTTGCCTCTCACACGCCCCCAGCCGAATATCTGGCCCACAACCCAGGCATGTGCCCCAACTGGGAATTGAACTCACAACCCCTTGGTTCACAGGCCAGCACTCTAACCACTGAGCCATACCAGCCAGGGCCAAATGCCAGTTCTTTTAGTTGCTAAAGTAAAGCAGAGTAGATAGATTTATATGGTACAGCTTCTAAAAAACAACTTTTTTGGCAGGCTGAATTTTGTCCAGGGGTCCTCAGTTCGTTCTAGACCCTTCTCCCTCCATCCCTGTCCATACCTCTCCACTAGCACTGTCTGGCAATTGTGGGCAGAACCAGGCGGGCGGGCAGGAGGCAGAGGCTTTCCCTTGCCCAGCTTGCTTTGCCCTGAGAGAGTCCCCACCGAGGTAAAGTGGGACAACAGTGCTCTCCAAACAACAGTTTTCAACATAAACATTGCCGGGTTTGAGCTAATGTGATACCAGCCCAGCCTATAATCCAAACAAAATAGGCCATTGTCCTGTGATTATTTTTCCTCTGGACAAAAAGCCTCTGAACACTTGGTGTCCCATTTTTTAACCTCTGTATTTACGGGCCATGTTAATTTAATTCAGCAGCTCCGCCTTCAGTGCAGTTCAAAAGCAGCCTGTATTTGCATTTCATGATTTCAAAGCCTTTCTGGTCTGCTGGGCTTCACTGAAAGGGAGGCTTTATCCTCTTCATTCTGAGAAAGAAGAGGACAGAAAAACCACCCAAACCCTTTGACGGAATAGAAAACATCCTTGCAGTTACACACGCTGCTGCTCAAATCCCAGAAACAGAGCCCCCGTCCCAGGACATCTGGAATGTTCCGGAACAGTCGGTCTTGGCCCCCACGCAAGCAGGCTGTGACCAGGGTGTGGATGGAGCCCTGCCCTGCCCGGCGGCTGCTGACCCAGGCCCCAGTTGAAGGCAGTCCGAGCTGCTGGCTGCTGGTCAGTCAGGCTGAGCCGGACAGTTGCTCATTTGACCAGCCTGAGTCCCTGTCAGAGACGGCCAGGCCGTTTCCCCTGGGGGCCGATGGGGCTTTCTTCAAGTCCATCCGCCACTTCTGCACAGCACGCCTGCCCCTGGCTCACAGCCTCATAAACAGGATGTCTTTTCAACCTGGCAACTCATGAGATAGGGCTTGCGACTGTCATTTCATAGATGGGGAAACCAAGGCTTTAGGGAGGTAGAGGGATTTGCCTGAGGCCTCTTCTGAAAGCAAAGCTGTCTTTTTCCTTCTGTCCTCAGGAGATGACTGATGTTGATTTCTGTGAGGGAGACTGGATTTCCACTTTTTTTTTAAATATAAATTTCTAACTGAACAAATAATCCATGAATGTATTCTAATATATTCTTTTTAATTTTTTTATTGATTTTAGACAGAGAGAGGGGAAAGGAGAGGGAGAGAGAGAGAAACATTAATTTGTTGTTCCACTTATTTATGCATTCATTGGCTGATCCTTTTTTGTGCCCTGGCTGGAGATCAAACATGCAATCTTGATGTATTGGGATGATGCTCTAACCAACTGAGCTGCCTGACCAGGGCTGTAGTATGTCTGGCAGGGGTAATGCCTGCTGGAGTGTGGTTGGTAGGGTAATGATATGGGTGCAATCGTTTATAGTTTTAATATGAACATTTCACCTAAAATGTCATATGGTATGCTTGAGTATGATATTGTTCCGTTACAGAATTACATGTTCATGATTTTGTAATAAAAGATGTTGTAATAAGACTGGGGAGTTATTTCTGCCACACCCTTATTTTTTAACAAAAACACTTACCCTCTTCCACCTCCTCATCTCACCTGACACCCACACCCCAACCTCTCCTCCTATCCCCAATGGCCACCACTACAATCAGTTTCCATATGACTGTCCCCTGGTTTTCTAAGTATGTATCTACCATCTACTTTTATGGCCACACATTTGTGGAGTGATTGTCACGTTTAATAAAATGGTCATCCCACTGTACATCTTTCCACAATCTAGAACTGTCCCGGTCTTTTTCACGTGCGCCGTAGTCTGGCCACACCACGGTTCACTTACTGTTCACTGTGGCACCCTCACCAGCCTCTCTGAAGGGACGGCCCCTGCTGCCTCCGGCTGGGGCAGCACTGGCCAGCATGTTTCAGGGCCGATGTGAGAAATGGGATGACAGTGGGACACGAGGGCTGCTTGTTCCCCGCATCCTTCCAGCTCTTCTTTAGGACAGAGCCCAGATTTCTCAGTGTGGGTGCCCTGAACTGTTTCTGGCATAGACTGCTGCAGGCAGAAGGTCTGTTGGGGGGTACTCTACGGAGGGCCACCTTAAGGAAGTGAGGAGGACATGACTGGTTCGGCCAGTCCCCAGTGGACCCCTACAAGGACCTCTGGAGCCAGAATGACCCTTCAGCGTTGTCTCAACTTGAGGCAAGAGGGACAGGACTTTCTATCCCTGCATAAGCCCATTATGTGCAACATGGAAAGGGGTGTGATCTTGAGTGAGGTGTGTCCCTGCGCCTCTGCACAATGATCACAGACGAGACGAAACTGCGTGTTATCGGTTGCCAACATTCCCAGCAGCTGGGGTCAGGGGTGCCCGTCTTGAAGAGGGGACCCGGCCACACAGCCCAGCACCCATGCACCCATGTCCAGAAGAGCGACTCCACTTCCCAGGCTCCCGCACAGCCGTGTGCACGTGATGAGGTTCTGACCGGTGGGACCTGGCAGAAATGTGAGCAGCTTCCAGATTCAGCCATAAAGGGATTTTTTTCAGGCTTTTGCAGGAAAGAAAAGTTAACTTGAGTGCTATTTAAATCAATTTTATTTGAGGTTCCTCTGAAAACCAGCTGGAAATAGATACTGACTAATGCGCCAGGTCATTGGGTACGTACTTTTAAACATGTTTAATAGCTAGAGTACTACCAGGCCTCTCCCTCTTCACTCATGACTGTGCCAATTTATCCCCCCACCTGCAGAGATGAGCATGTCTGCTTTATGGGAATGACTGTACCCTCCTACCTGGGCCCATTTCTGACCTATTTGCAAAGATTCTAGCAGCAGTAGGATTCTGCACAGAATAAAGCAAGCCTAACTTGGCAGAAATAGACCCGAATAGGTCCCACTAAGCCATGTTAGCTCCTGGTTTCAGCTGCATCTGACCTCAAAACCATAGCTCGGAGAACCAGGACCAAAGCAGCAGTGTGGGTCTGAGCCAGAGCTCTGAACTCTGAAACCACGGCTCCAACTCGAACTTGGCTGCTCTCTAGGGAGCTCTGGGAAGGTTCCCATGGGCCTCTCATCTGGAAATGGGGCCTGCTGGCCTGCAGCACAAAGTGTGAGCTCTTCACCCAGACCTGCAAGACCTCCAGTTCATCACGGTGCTTCTGTGAGCCTCAAAGTTGAGCTCAAAGTTGGAGGATCCCACATGGGTGGGCGAGGAGCACCGGGCTGGGATGGCTCTGCTGAGTAAATGGTGGTTTTACCATCAAAACTTCAGGCAGAGCTTCATCTTCCCAGCAGGCACCACTGAGTTTATTAACAGCACTGCCTAAGTCAACCAGGAAATAGCATCGGCAGGAGGAAGGCGGCAGCACTTTCTGAGGGCCCATCATGAGCCAGGAGCTTACAGATATCGTCCTATCTAATCTTCCTGATGACCTCATCACATCAGTAAGTGTGACTACTGATGAGTTCATCGAGACCCAAAGTGATTAATGAATTTGCTTGGGCTGACTGAGTGGGGCTTCAAACCAGCCCTATGTGGCTCCAGGCACAATAACGATAGCAATGTTACCTTTAATAGTATTAATAGCTCACATTTACCTGTCATATTATCAGCTATTGAATTCTCATGGCAACTCTCTAAGGTAAGTACTTGAGATTTACCTTAGACTTATACCCACTTTACAGATGAGGAAACTGAGGCACAGAGTGGTTAAATAATGAACCAAGGCCACACGGCAAGTAAAAGTTGAAGCTGGGACCTGAACCAGCAGCCTGGCTTTGGAACCCATGTGCTTGCCTGCTATGTTATCTGACCTCGCTACCCTATATTTCCCTCTACACACCCAGCTTGCTAGTGAATATTGAAGCTGAAAGAGGTTGCAGAGAACATAGTCTAATCTCCCCATTCTATGATGGACACACTGAATCCCAGAGATGAAAAGGGACTTGCCCGATGACACACAGATGAAAGAAAGAATGCCAGGAGCAGAACCAAGGTCTAGAAAGTACAAAGAAATTTGTAATTAGACTTCCGGCCAAGATGGAGGCGTAGGCGGACACACTGTGCCTCCTCTCACAACCAAAATTAAGGACAACAAATATTTAGAAACAAGAAAACAACCAGAACTTATAGAAAACTGAACTGTACGGAAGTCCAACAACCATTCATCCAGACCGGTAAGGGGGCGGAGTTGCGGCGGGAGAAGGTGGAGGTGCAGGAGCGCAAGCATCAGCGGCTGGCAGTTCCCAGGTGCACAGGCAGCAGCTGGCGGTCCCCGGGCCCACAGGCAGCAGCTGGCAGACCCCAGGCACAGGGAGGCAACTGTGCAGACCCAGTGAGGCCACACAGGGTGGCTGGCTGACCAGGTGGTCCCACATTCGCGCAAGCAGACGGTCCAGGCAGGGGGGAAGTGGAGGAAGGGACTGAATCTAGGAGAGAGGGGAGCAGGCACCATTGCTCCCTCTCAGGCCCCACCCCCACATACAGCATCACAACCCAGCGACTGGGCTGCCCCGCACTGGGGAGCGCCAGAGGCTCCACTCTTCACTACGTAATAGCACGCACGCGTGCGCAGATAATCCAGGTGAAGGGGAAGCGGCGGAAAGGACCGGAGTCCAGGACAGAGTGGAACAGGCACCATTGTTCCCTCTTGGACCCCGCCCCCACCTATAGCGTCACAACCCAGCGACTGGGCTGCCCTGCCCTGAGGAACACCTAAGGCTCCACCCCTCACTATGTAATAGCTGCCACCAGACTAAAACCAAACCAAACCAAAACAAAACAAAAAAAACCCACCAAAAATGGCTCAAACCGGAGAACCAATCAAAGCCCCAGAGCCAATTCTTCTAAGCGACCAAGAGATAGCCAACCTATCAGATGCACAGTTCAAAGCACTGGTCATCAAAATGCTCACAGAATTGGTTGATTTTGCTCACAAATTAGATGAAAAAATGCAGGCTACAATATGTGAAATGAAGGAAGATGCATGGGGAACTGACAGAGATGGAAGGAAAACTGGGACTCAAATCAATGGAGTGGACCAGAAGGAAGAAACTAACAACCAAACAGAAAACGAGGAAGAAACAAGAATTCAAAAAAATGAGGAGAGGCTTAGGAACCTCCGGGACATCGTTAAACGTCCCAACATCTGAATTATAGGGGTCCCAGAAGGGGAAGAAGAAAAGCAACAAGTGGAAAACTTATTTGAACAAATAATAAAGAAGAACTTCCCCAATCTGGCAAGGGAAATAGACTACCAGGAAGTCTGGGAAGCTCAGAGAGTACCAAAGAAGTTGGACCCAAGGAGGCACACACCAAGGCACATCGTAATTACATTATCCAAGATTAAAATGAAGGAGAGAATTCTAGAAGTAGCAAGGGATAAGGGGACAGTCACCTACAAAGGAGTTCCCATCAGACTGTCAACTGATTTCTCCAAAGAGACCTTGCAGGCAAGAAGGGGCTGGAAAGAAATATTTGAAATCTTGAAAAGCAGGGACCTACATCCAAGATTGCTCTATCCAGCAAAGCTGTCATTTAGAATGGAAGGGCAGATAAAGCGATTCTCAGATAAGGTCAAGTTCAAGGAGTTCATCATCACCAAGCCCTTATTATATGAAATGTTAAAGGGACTTATCTAAGAAAAAGAAGATCAAAAATATGACAGTGAAAAGACAGCAAACTCACAGCTATTAAGAACCACACCTAAAACAAAAGCAAACTAAGCAAACAGCTAGAACAGGAACAGAACCACAGAAATGGAGATCATATGGAGTGTTAGCAACAGGGGTGTGGGAGGAGGAGAGAGGGGGAAAAGGTACAGAGAATAAGTAGCATAGACGGTGGGTAGAAAATAGACAGGGGAGGGCAAGAATAGTATGGGAAATGTAGAAGCTAAAGAACTTATGACACATGGACATGAACTAAAGGGGGGAATGTGGGTGGGAGAGGGTGGGTAGGGTGGAGGGGAATGATGGGGGAGAAATGGGACAGCTGTAATAGCATAATCAATAAAATATATTAAAAAATAAAAATAAATTAAAAAAATTGTAATTAAGTTTAAAAGCAAAGCACTCCCCATCTCTTGACCTCCATTTTTTATTTCAACAATCTGGGGGGCTTGGGAATCTGGCAAGTCTAACGTGGTGTTCAGGGAAGGCCCAGCAGGAGGAAGGATATGAGGACGGCAACTGGGAGGAGGAAGAAGAAGAGCACAGGGAAGCTGGCCACAGCAGAGAAGGCTCTAGCGGTTCTGGAAGCCAGATGGCTGCCAGGGCAGCCCCAGCCGGGCACAGCAGGGCTGCAACCCTACCAGATTCGTTTATTGGGTTGGACAGTGCCTTCTTCGTGCTCCCTTTTTATTAGTTGGAAATCAAAGGTGAATGAATTCCTAGGGAGGAGGAGGATGTGACCACTTCCAGCAAGTAACAAAGGATAGTGGTGATAAGAATAGAACACTTAGTCAGCTCTCTCATATGCTCTCAGTGTAACTAGGGACAGCTGCTTGATCTCTCTACCCCTTCCTCTCTCAGGTCTTACACTGGCCCAATAGGGGAGTGCTTCATCCACCAGGGAGAAGCAAATCCATAGCCGTCCTAAGTCAATAACATATGCCTGGCACAGAGCAAGCACTCAAGAAATGGTTATTGCCTTTGCTCACTACTGCCTTTGCTGGGCACTGACCACATGCCAGGCACTGGAGAAGGGCATCGTACACTACAAACGTTTTCTCATCTCACCCACCTGCTGTGGTGTGTATTACTACCTCCACTCTACAGAGGAGTAAATGGAGACTTGGAAAAAGGTTAGGTAACTTGCACAAGGGAACCAAATGGCTCCTTGGTGTGAGTGCTTTACATAGAGCCCTATCTCTTCCTTAGTGCGATGTTCAAAAGGACACTGATGACATATGGATGTAGCTATGGGGGCCAGGAAAGTCACCCAGAAAAGGGAGATGGGGAGAGGCACAGAAGGCAAACTTCAGTGCAAGTGAAAATGATCATCATCGAAAGAAGATAATTTGAGGTGGCTGATTTTCTCTAGGTCAGCTAGAGGCAGACTGACAAGAGGAGGGAGAGGGGAGAGACTGGGCAATTATTTCAGGCTCCCTCCCTACCAAGCTGTCTCATTCCTCTCCCTAAGGCCAAGGCTGCTGTGAGCCAAACCCTTAGACAAGGCTCCAGCTCTCTCCCCATGACTCTCTCCTCTTGCCTCCCTTAGCCCGGCCCATGCTTTTGTAAATGGTCCCTGATTAAGCCACCACCAATCACTCCTTTCCAGTGTGTCACCTGTTTCCTACTAGAACCCACACCTAGGCTTATAAGGTTCCAGGGAGCTTCCAGTACAAGAATGTTAATAAAGTCATTGGGACTCTCCTGGGGGCTACCTAGGAGACAGTCCAGACACCTCCAGTTAGTTACCAGGGCAGCCAACATCTCTCTGAAGCCCTGTGGTTCAGCCAACACTTACTCACTGGCCCTTCTGGGTCCTCCACCTCTACCTCAGCCCCAGGGGGACTGGATTCTTTGTAGAAACAAACTCCCAGGAGGCACCACAGGGCTGTCTGGCCTGGCCTGGCATGGGCTGACTCTGGCTAGGGGCAAGCTCAATGTCAAGCCATTCCAGGTCATCTGGCAACCGTCCTATCTTAGTGTTAATAAAGAGGCAGAGGTAACACACAAGGCATAGGAGCTGCCTTAGTTTGCATTCTTTCCTCCTTCTAAGAAGGCAGAGAATCAAACTGAGAGCCTCTCATGGGGTTTCAGTACAGCTGGCCAGAGTTGCCTAGTTGAAAAAAATCAATACAGCAAAGAAAAGGGAAAAAAAGCAACTGAAAGGAGTCTAGTTAGAAAATATAGAATGAGTAGAAAATTCAGGACAGCCAGAAACAAAAATAGCCAGATCAGAAAAATAACTTTTGGATTTCAGTGGTTTTCTTCCTTCTTTTTACCAGTTTTTTTTTTTTTTTCTAACTCCTACTAGATTTGCCCAGGAAAACCTGCCAGGATTCTGCAAGAAGGTAAAAGTGCACCTGGTAAGGGGAGAAAAGAGGGCCAAATGGAATGTTAGAAGTGAGAGAACACAGGAACCAACACCACTGCCCACGTGGGGAAATGGCCTCAGCTGGCCAGATGGCTTCATTAGCAGGATCCCTGCCCAGTCCAGCAGGGAAGACAGAGAACACACTATCCTCCAGAAGCCAAAGTCCAACCTTTTAAGCCCCGTGCTATCCTCCACCCCACCCTATGGAGTTGATAGCAAAGGCTGCAGATCATGGTCTGAAGAGATGGTTTCTCCACCACTTCTGCCTCACCCCAGGGGCCTGCCTCAGCTCATTCTTAACCCCACTCATACATGGGCATTCTTGAGGCCAGAACTGGAGCCAGAAAGCAGCCATCAATCTTTGGGATGCAGTGGGTTTCCTGAAAAAAGTGGAGACTTTGATGAGGCACTTGTCTGGAGCTTCTTCCCAGCTCTGCCACTTGGGAAAAATAAATACAAGTCTTTGAGTACTTTCCACAAGCCAGGTGTTAGTGTGTGTAGTTAGTTAGCTATCTATTAATAAAGGATGGGAGCAAAGGGAACCAAACATTAAGCCTAACAAACTAGGAAGGTGAATCAGATATTAGGCCTAATATACTGGAGAGCTGAATTGGACATTATTGTACAATTCAGTGAATTGCCTCACTGGGAAGTTACAGCATTCACAGACTCCCCAGGAGACTGCCACATCCTTTGCACTCAGGACCTAATCTCCGAAATGGGCAGGAAGAATCGGTTACCAGTTATTAGCCAGGATTACCGAGGGGAAGAGATTAAACAGCAGGGATATTCCATTGCTGGGCACATGCACCATAGAAACCAGGATGGGAGAGGGGGAGGTCCTTCTACTTTGAGGCATGTGCAGTAGGAGCCAACATGGTGACGTAAGGGGCGAGGCCTAGGCTGGGAAAAGGATCCAATTGGATGAGGGCGTAGAACCCCGAAAGGTCTAGGAAAGGGATTGGCTAAGGGGAGGGCCCGGGATAAACCTGTGAAAAACCCGAGAAGTAGATCAGCTAATTTGAAAGAGAGCTTGCTCTTTCCCAAAACCGAGAAAATAAATGGAGGATTATCAGGAATCTCAATGCAGTTGCTGCTAGATCCTGCCCTTCCTTTACACCCCTGAGGGTAAATGTGGATGCTGTGACGTTACGTGAAAAACATCAAGCTACAAATTGTGCATGCAGTATGATTCGAATTTGGATTATAGAAAGAGAGAGAGAGAAAGAGAAGAAGGGAGGTAGAGATGGGGTGTGGAGAGAGAAAGGAAGGGTGAGAGCAAGATTCTCAGATTTATCCCTGGCTGTTGTAGCTCAGTGGATTGAGCGCGGGCCTGTGAACCAAACAATCACGGTTCGATTCCCAGTCAGGGCACATGCCTGGGTTGCAGGCCAGTTCCCAGCAAGGGACACATGAGAGGCAACCACACATTGATATTTCTCTCCCTCTCCCTCTCTCCTACCCTTCCTCTCTAAAGATAAATAAATTTAAAAAAATCTTAAAAAAAAAAAAGATTCTCAGATTTACAGGAGACAGATTTTTAAAATCCTTTCCTTTTGAGCAGCAAGACTAGAAGTGAATTTCTTTTCTTCTTTGTAACTTTGTGTTTCCTTTCTTTCTTTTGTTGTTGTTCAAGTACAGTCGTCTCCATTTTCCCGCCACCACTTTCCCCCACCCCACCCAACCGCCACTGGGAACATCACACTCTACGTCAAGGAACTTTCTGTATTTTCTAAGTTCTACAATAATTACTGATACGGTTCTATAACAGAAGGGGAGTCAGGGGAGAGGGGTCCTGTCTGTGCAGTGAAATGTCCCCAGAGACTTCCCTTTCTCCTCTCTGCCCCAACTGACAGGCTGCACAGGGTCTGCGGAGGGCTCGTCCGGAGCCTTCATATGTGGTTCATTCCCGAGCCACGTGGAGCTGCAGCACAAGCAAGCGTCCGTGCATTCAGGAGTCAAAGAGCGGGCGCGGTGAATGGACAATTTTCCGGTGCATCTCTCTGCACCACATGAGCAATTCATCGTCTGGGACTACTTCCAAGAAAGGCTCATCTGCTCTGAGCAGCAGCTGGCTCTGGCACCTGCACACCTCTTACCTTGTTCCCAGACTTTCGGAAACAAAAGCTCAGAGGAACGGCGGGCAAGCCCATTCACCCCCAAACTGGAAATGATGTCCCAAGCTTGTTGCCGCCAGCCACGTCTCGGGGACAGGCATGATATGGGCATTTAATTGAGCAAACAAGGAATTGTGAACAGGTGCAAAAGGATTTTCCACAGTGAGGTCACAGAAGGAGAAATCCCACCGATACAAACAGAATGGAATGTCTAGCCCATTACTTTGGCCCATCACTCAGTGCAGCGACAAGGCTTTTATAAATGCTGCCTGTGTTTCCCATCTGCATGTTGCTATAAAAATTTAAATAAAATACCAAACACACACAGCACCAACGTTATCATCATCATCACTCTCTCACGGAAACAAGAAATTCAACGAAATGAACTCTCCACAGTGAACCGCATTTTAATGAAGCTCACGCTCACGTGTGTTTCTGAACCCCTGTGTCTCTCCATAAAGCATCATGCATTATAAGGACTGCTTGGTGATCTCCCATCTCGAGCTTTCACTGTTTAATTTCCTCTCTACGGATTGCCTTCTGGGTATATCCCTTAGGACAAAGACAGTTTCTAATCCTAAGATTTAGAAAGAGTAAAGAAGTTGAACAGCTGGGTTTCGATTGCAGCTCTACCAGTAGTGATCTGAACCTCGATTTCCCCAACTGTCAAATACAGCACAAGGTGGTTTTAAAAATCAAGTGAGATGCTAAGAATAAACTGCGGCTGGCCCGTGGTGGACTCTCAGAAGAATGTTTTCTACCATATTATCTTCCATTCTTAGGCTTCGGCTATTAACACAATTTGATCACTTTCTAAAAAGCCCTAATCAGGGGATTTTCTTTCAAGTTGTTCTTCCTACAACTTTCCAACATGCAAAAAGCCCAGTTTCTTCTCTAGTCTCTCATTGTGAATCTAACATTTTAGAGGCTTTGTTCAAGCTAGTTAATTAAATTGAATTTATTTAATGATGATTAAAATAATTAAAATCTTTTAGAGGGAGAATGATTATTTAATAGAAAGAAGCTTTTTTATTTAAAAAAATTAAGATTTTTGATTCTACTCTACCTGTACAACATACAGACTGATTTTGAAATAGAAATGTTGGCTTACTTATGGATGTCTCAGCAGGTCAGTCCTTCCCCCGCGGGGGCCCTGTTCTTCGGGCAGTCATCCGCACCCTGAAATCTTCCCGCCTGTGACTGACGCAACT
Source organism: Glossophaga mutica (assembly GCA_039655065.1). Taxonomy (NCBI): domain Eukaryota; kingdom Metazoa; phylum Chordata; class Mammalia; order Chiroptera; family Phyllostomidae; genus Glossophaga; species Glossophaga mutica. The sequence continues at coordinate 33,015,532 of CM077308.1, forward strand.
GCAGAAGAAAGTACATTACCAGTGTCCTCTTAGCCTAAAACGCCCAAGAAGTGGACATTGTCCTGCAGATGATTTTCCAGGCTCACCTGTGTGAAGACTAATAAACAGAAACCTCTTTTAAATTGGAGTTGGGCCCTGGCCGGTGTGGCTCAGTGGATTGGTTTGCAGTCATTCTGCAAACCAAAAGATTGTGGGTTCAATTCCCGGTCAGAGCATATACCTGGGTTGCACATTTGCCTCCAGTCAGAGCACATGCAGGAGGCAACCAATCAATGTTTTTCTCTCTCACCGATGTTTCTCTCCCTTTCTCCTTTCCTTCCCCTCACTCTAGAATCAGTAAAAGAAAAACAATTTTTAACTGGAATTGAGAGGGCCTGTAGGGGAAGCTCTCATGTCCGACCACTCATCATCAATTACCCCAAACAGAAAGGGTCGTACTTTTCATCTCCAGCGGGAAGATGTTTTTCCAGCAGGAATAAGGAAGATCTTCTCCTCACCCAGCAGCTATTCAGCTGATGAAAAGCCACTACACTTGGAACTCCCAGTTCCTCCAATGGACTCTTTGCTTACAACAGCCCCTCTGAATTCTTCCTTTACTCTATTAAAAAAAATGACACTTACCTTTGTTTTGTGGACTTACACATGCTTCACCATTACACTGCATTTCTAGGATTGCAAATCTTTGTTGTTCCCCAATCAACCCATTTTGCTGAAGAAATACCTGGCTGTCTATTTGTTTAAGGTCAATTCCTAAGATAGTTTCATTCCAAGTAATCCCATCAAAATGAACACTATTCCAAATCAATCCAAAGAAATATGACTGACTATTCCATAGGAACCCTGTCAAAACAGTTTTCTGTTCCAGGCTGGCTCATGAAAAAGCCCAACTCCAGGCTACTCCATAAAAATAGTACTATAACCAACTTGGTCCCATAAAACGAATATAACTTTCATTCCATTAAGGACTAAGCAAGGGTTTTGTGGATTGGCTGAGAAACTTACCTCCAATTTAAAAACCCCCTGGAAAGTGCATTCTGACTGACACAAGAGGCCCAAAGGCCAACTGTGGAAATGCAGCACATTTCTAAGCGGGCACCTGCCAGCAATGCCTAACTTTTTTTTGCACCAAACAGTTTGGTCCTGATCACAGCAGCAAATTGGGATGAGGCACGTTCGCAGTAGACACCCTCTCACGGATGAGGACAGAATCTGGCAACTTTGCTCATCCAGCTCCCTACAAACCAAATTTCCCAGGTGATCGCTGCCTAAACAAGGACTATTACAGATGGAAAAAAGTATAGATAGTCTGACTTCAGCATCTCCATTGTTCAAGTGAGAGAACTGAGGCCTGGAGAGGGGAAGGGTCTTGGTCAAGATCACCCAGGTATGAATATCAGACCCTCTCCCAGAGGGTGCTGCCTCTTTGCATCTACCCAGTGGGATATTTCCCTATATCCATTTTTATTTCCTGTCTACTCCCTTAATTCTATATAGCTTATTAACCAGGAAGTTCTGCAGCCAAAATTCAAAGCCAGTCACCTCTGAGAGTGGGATCTTAAGTATTTCTCCTAGACCCCCATTCCCTCACAACAGCAACGGAGCTCAGGCTCAGTGAAAAGGGCATTCTTTTAAAGCAGGGATGGCATTTATTATTATTTTTTCTTAACAAACAATCCCATTAGAGTGTAGCCTGCAGTCAGCTCGTGATGGAAATGGGTGCTCTGGGCTGCTTTGTCCCAGCACTAATCAGGTTCTGTGCTTGATCCTGAGGGATCCGGATTACTACCCTATGAAACAGGGAAATGCCTCCATTATCCCTTAAATCTTTTCGCTGGATTCAGGGGTTTTCACACAGAAGAGGAACATTTCTTGCCTGTTGGCTTCTTTCCTCCAGGTTAATCCACATCAGTTCAGCTTTCTTTCCAGGTGCAGCATAGCAGCAGCCCCTCAACTCCCTCACAAGGGGATGGGGACACTCCCCTGCCAGGTCCCAGGGGCACAGTGAGGGGACCCTGACTTGCCCATGGCCGGAAGTCCTCTCATCACTGTTGCAGTCTCAACCACACCCCTTCCCCACACTCTGTCCTCCTTACTGTTCCCCAAATGCTCCTTGCTCCCTCTTGCAGAGACATTAGAGATAGATAACTGCCTGTTGGCTTGTCTGTCTGTCTGTCTGTCTTCTAAGTTTATATATATATACATGTATGCTGTTCTCCAGTCTCCCTAATCACCACCGCTTCTTTAAACCTCCTTAACTCCTATTTGTCCTTCCAGACTCAGTTCTTTCTGGAAGTCTTACACATCATGCTCTCCCCAGGGGACTAAGCAACCCTCCTACAGCTCCCGAGGACACCTGTTTTCCCCTATGTAGCATTTGCGCACACCACAATAATTGTCCATTTCTGAGGATACCAACCTAAGGAAAGCAGCAAAGTTAGTAGCCTCTGCCCACTCCATCTGCTGGGCAGCACTGCCTGAACTTTTGTGTAGAGAAGGATGATAAGTTGCATATTGAGCTCACTGTGAAATGACACAACAATCAATTAACTGTATCTGCCATGGGCATGGGATTAGAGAGCGAAGGCAGGGAGGCGTGCCAGTTCAGCAATGGATGGTGAGCTGCCTAAAGGCAGGGGCAAAGCCACATTCAGCTTTGTAGCCTTACATAGCACAGTGCCTGAAACACAGTTGGTGCTCAGTAAACATTTGTGAGTAGATACATGTAGACTATATTATCTATTCCTTTCCGGGGGCGGGGGGTGTTAAGTACTAAGTTCCAAGCTAAGTGTTTCATATATGTTATTTAATCTTCAAAAAATTCCTATGAGGTTTTGGGATTTTTATCCCCATATAAAAGATGGCAAAACAAGACCTGGAGAAAGTTTGGTAGATGCCTGAGGATTGGACACCAGGGTTGGACCCAGCTCTGTTCAACCCCACAGCTATTGCTCCTTCCATTCGGCTACACTTAAAAGAAGGGTAGTATTCTTTGAGTACCACACGCAGTGCACCAGCCTAGGAAGTGGCCATTTTTGGCCTCTATTAGGGCTTTTCTGGAAACAGAGTTGACATAGGGAACATTCCTGAAAAGTGGGGTTTCTCTTTGCCCTGGGGTCTTCATAAAACCAAGCCATGCACGTGTCAAGACTCCAGCTAACACCCAGGCATGGAGGAGGGGACAGAGGAAGGGAGCGAGGGAGGGCTTCCAAGGACAGATGAAGGCTAAGGACGCTGCCTGGCCTCTCATCCAGACAGTGCTATTCAGAAGTATTGTGTTCCTCAAATCACTCCCTCCCTCCAGGTGTTAGAGCCTCATCTGAATAACGATAGGGTCAGGCTTGCAAGCACCCATTTCTTCTATTTCAGGCAATGTATATGGGACTTCAAGAGAAAATAGAAATACACACACACACACAAAGTATACAGAGAATAATTCTTGCCAGATCCACTTATTGAGAACAGATCATTTTCAAAACCAATGTGAGCACAGCATGGTTTACAGTTTGGGAGTCAGACAAATTGCGTCCGAATCCTAGCTCTTAACTGTACTGACTGTGGCCCGTGGGTGAATAATTTTCTCTCTCTGACTCTCAGCTTCCTGGATCTATGAGATTGGGATAATTAGGCCAATTTTCAAATGTGGTTTAAGAACCAGCTTGTTAGCAAAGTTTTAGGCCCTACCCAGGCCTACTGGATCAGAAGCTCTGGGGACAGGGTCTAACACTCTGCTTTCTGAGGCCTCCGGGGGACTCTTTTGCGCTCGAAAGATTGGGAACCACTGAACTGGGCTAATTATTTTCTAACTTTCTCACCACAACCCACAGTAAGAAATTTATTTTTCATCATAATCTATATTCAACCATTTAATCATAACCAAGACACAAGTTTCATGAGAAATTCTTTCCCTTGCTCTTTGTAATGCTCCCTGTTATTTGCTATTCCATTACACATCATTTCATCTTTTCTTCATTTTTTAAATGCTGGTTCCAACTCGTTAAATTGATTTCGTGACCCATTAATAGATCATAAGCTATGGTTTGAAAAGAAAGAGAGATCTAAGCAGATCCTCCTGAACTGGGCTCATTGGAACAGTAAAGCAACTAGCATGCTACCTTTTGCACAGTAGGTTTTTGATTAATGGTAGCTTTCATCATCATCATTGTTACTAACAAATTATGCAGCGGGTGGAAACTTATTAAGTATTTTTAAGTGAAATGAAGCTCATGTTCTTGTCTAAAACCACACAAAATTGCACAAGTCCCCAATCTCTTCTTTCACACATGCTTATATATAAATCCAAGTTCATCTCTTCCTAGGAAATCCCTCTACAAGTTATAATTACTCTGATTCTTGGCACTAAAATAATCATAGTGCTAGAAAATCCCCATGGATTGTGTTGGCAATGGCCCAATGAGGGGGCAGGCTGGGTGGGAGATGATCATTCTATGGGGGCTGAGAAGGGAATCTCCATGGTGCCCTGAACTCCAATAGGTAAATTTTGACTTCCCTGTGGCATTTACTCAGTACCATCACTGCCAACAAAAGAAATCTCTGCTAAGGGGACCAGATGGCTGCCAAAGAGCCAAATGGGAAGGTGCTGGTTACAAATTTCAATCGTAGCACCTGAACTCTGCAGACGGAAGCTGCTACAGTACTAATCGTCCCCTCCTGGAAAATCAGATCTGAATTTAATTCTAAGGACTTGAAATTATGAATCCCATCTGAAGTACGCTGTAAGTCTCATCCCCCTCTATTGCATGTGGAAGAAAATGAAAAGTGTAAAGAGCTCTGCTCATCGAGCAAGGGGAATCTGTCCTCCAGGGCTGCCAGGTGAGATACTCACCTATCTGCTAAGTTAGGTGAATCCCCACATTTCATCTGTAATCCCCATAGGAATTTTTTAATGGTGATTTCTAATAACTAATATTTGGGGATCAGCCACTGCGTGCCAGGTGGGCAACATGCTGATCCTTATTTGTTAGGTAAAGTAGGATTGTAAATTAAATTTTTCAAAATAGAAAAGAGGCTCAGAGAGGTTAACTAACTTGTCAAAGATCACAAAGCTAATAATAGGGAAGTTGAATTTGACCCACATCTCTGGTTTCAAAGCCCAAGCCCACATTCTCTCTGAGGTAAGCCCCTACTCTCTCAAACTCTTCAGCTGCAGTCCCTGGATCACAGGAAGAAGAAAGAAAAAGGGAAGGGAAGGGAAGGGAAGGGAAGGGAAGGGAAGGGAAGGGAAGGGAAGGGAAGGGAAAGGAAGGAACTAGTTTTCTTGCACACTGAGAATACACCAAGCAATAAACACTGTGGTGCTTTATAGGAATTTTCTAAATCACACGTTTCTTTTAGATCAAGAGCTTTATCCCATTTTCCAGATGAGAAAACTAAAGTAAAGAAAGGTTTAGTCTCTTGCCCAGGATCACTAAATTTGTAAGTGCAAGAGCCAGACTTCAACCTACTCTCTCTAGGTCTAAAACTCCTGCTTTCTCCACTACACCACACTGATTAGAATCTTGGCGGGGTTTCTCCTTCTCACTCCCAATCCACCCTATAGGTTACTGTGCTATTAATCATCCTGAAACACAACCCACGCTGTAGTGCTCTCTTGCTACAAAACACTCTATGACTGCTAGGTGCCTAGAGAATAAAGCCAAAATCCCTTGCTTCAGGATATCCAAACGGTTTTTTCAGTGTTTGTTCCACTGCTGCTTTTCAAGCACAAGTAGACACTTCCCACATTCCCCCGGCCCAGGTCACCTTCTATACCACCACCAAGGCATTCTTTCTGAAATATTGCCTGATTTTGCTCTTCTTTGCTTGAACATGGCTCCATGAAAACATCTGTCATATTCGCCACCATCATTTGCTCTATTCTCTTAGCAATAGAGGTGACTGTCCTCCACTCAGTCTGCCTTGGGGTGAGCCTGTGACCGTGCCCAGCCAATCAGAACACCACACTCTCAGGCCACAGGGACTGGTTCAGGCACTGGCAAGTAATATGAGTCGAACCAAGCCCAAGCTCCAGGGCTAATCCCAAAATCCGGCTCAAGCAAAAGCATTCTCTGTTCTTAGGGACTGTAAATGCCGGGCCACTGACAACCACCTCGGCACCCAGGAGAAATTGTATATGAGAATGCAGTTTACAGAGAAGAGGTGCAAAAAGATTAGCTCTTACTGTTGTGATATGTCTCCCCTGGTTCTAGCCTGGCCTGAAATCCCTTTACCTCTGGATAATTCAAGGACATAAGCCAATACATTTCCTTTATGATTAAGCTAGTTTGGGTTGGTCTTTCTTACACCTTACAAGTGACACTCTCCCTACAACTGGAAACTATAATTGATGTAGCTCTTCCCTGCCATTAGAATGAAATTAAGTCTCCTAGGGGACCTCAAAGACCTGAGCAATAAGGACCCCAACCTACCTTCCAGCTTCATGTCCTTTCACGCCCCCTCCCTGCTTCAAGCACCACATGTCATCACCTATACTAAGTGTACTCAAGCCTCCCTGCCATTGCTCAAGCTGCTCTTTGCCTGAGTGACAAAGGCTCACCCCCAGTGACAATGCTAGTCGATGCTAGATTAGGATTTGAATCCACACTCACCCAGCTCAGCATGTGAGTGCATAACCGCTGTGGAAGACTGTCTCTTGGAGATGGAAGTCATGATAGACCAAAGACCACAGTGTGCCAGGAGCGGACTACAGGCTCTATTCATTTGCTGTGTATAGAGAACTAGTTAAACACGGGAAATAGGGAGCCAGATTTCTTGGGTTCGAATCCTGACTTTACTTCTTAGCCGCAAGACTTAGACATCTTAACCTCTCTGTACCTTAATTTCCTGCTTTATAAATCAATGGTGATAATGGACTCTACCTTGAAGAGCCATTGTAAAGATGAAATAGGTAAAGATAAATCACTTAGAATAGTACTTGATACTTAGTAGGTGCAACCTAAGTCTTGTCTATGGGAAGCACGGAACCATAGAATGTTCCTGGGCAGAGTTCAGGGGCATGCGTAGGGCTAGGTTTTATCACATTTCACACAAATATGTGGCTTTGGTACAGGAAGACTTTTGTGAATTCTGTGCACCTAAGGTGAGAATCCCCTCACCTGATGCTTCCTCTCCATTCAGACCAGACATCCACAGGAAGGGGAAGGGGCTCTGGGAGCAGCCACAGCTGGCTAGTCACCTTCGCATCCCCCTCGCTCCCCAGCCCAAGCACTGCCCATTCCCTGCTGCAGTGTGGCCATCACTAGGCTGAACTTTTGTCCACACGCACCAGGAGCAGGGCATGAACCACTCCTCGGATGGCAGCTGCGGGCACCTGACCCAGAGGGGCCTTCTCTGCCCATGAGGCTGCTGTCTCCAGAGGCTGTTAATCTGGCTGGGCTGGCAGACTGGGCAAGAGCCAGATGGCTGGCACACAGGTGCCAAGTCTGCCACTAAACCATCAGTAGGATGTACAACCGGAAAAGAGGCAGAAAGTGGGTGAGTGGCCTGGAAGGGAGGAGCCCCGGCCTCCTTTTCTTCTCTAACTTCTGCACCCACAGATCATGTCAAACTCCCACCGCTCACTTCTGTGTTTCATTTTCTGTAATTATTCCTTGAGGGTAAGAAGTGAGTTTGAAATTGATCTGTAAGATCGTTCGGGCAGGGGCTTCATCACACACATCTCTGTTCTCCCCTCTATCAGCACAGTCCTGCCCAGAAGCTCGTTTTCCTTGGCTTTGCCTGCTACACCACAGGGCAGCGTCTCCTGTGGGGATGACTGCCCTTCCAGCTCCCCCTCCTCCGACCGCCTGCCATTCATCGTTCATGTGGCAGCCCAAGTGACCTTTTAAAAATGCAAATCAGAGGGTGTCATTTCCTGCTTAACTCTCTCAAACAGCCTCCCATCCTGATTAAAACGAAGCCCAAACTCTTTCCCACAGCCAACCAGGCCCTCCATGAGCTGGCTCTGCCCATGTGCCCCCTCCCTCTTCCCAGTTCTCTTCCTCCTCCTCACCGAGCTGGTCCAGCCTCAGAGCATCTGCACTTGGTCTTCCCTCTGCCTGGCATGTTGGTCCCTAAGTCCTTACATGACTGGTTCCTTCTTGCCTTCAAGTCACCTTTCTAGAGACATGCTTCCTGACCACCCAACATGAATTAGCCTACCCACCCCACCCTGATCTTCTAACACATTATTTTATTTTGGTGTCTTCATAGCATGTGTCGATACTCCCCCAAAATGATGGTGGCAGCATTGTTTTCCTTCTCCTCTGTCTCCTTTAAATTTTGCTTATAATTTTTCTTCTTCTATGAGATTATAAGTTATCAGAGTAGAAATATCTGTTTCATGTACCTGTGAAGAGGGCCTCGTACATAGTAGAAGCTCAATAAATATTTTTGAATAAAGGAAAAGACCTAATAAGTCACTGGATCCCTCCCCTGCTTCAACTGAATTTTACAGAAGACCTGAGTCTTGAAGAGGTGACAAGAGAAAGAACACACCAGAGATGGGACTACAGAAACCCTTGTCTAAAACACCTTGAATTTGTCTCTGATTGATCTCCAGTCCATGTCCCTGCATAACAGGAGACATTGCCTATAAAGCAGAGCCTGGTCCTGGGAAAGGACAATCATCTGCTCCAAAGGGAGCTCTGGAGTCAGAAAGATGTGGGTTCAAGTCCTACCTCTGATACTTCTATTTGGGAAGTTAGGCAAGTTATTGATTTGATCTCCAAGCCCCAGTTATTTCATCTGTGTAACAGCTACTTTACAGGGTTGTTGTACACAATAGATGGTACTTACTAAAAAGCATTATTAGTATCTCACAAAGGTGCCTGGGAATTAAATGCAATGGTGCCTGTAGATCTAGCATGGCACCCAGCATGTTGTAGGTGTTCTCAAATGGCTGTGTGGCTTGTAGATCACATTAGGGAATACCCCAAAAACAGCTGGTTATCACAGTATCCTTTAAAGGTACACCTTTTATTTTCCTTTTTCTGCCTGTAAAAGCAGGGCCTTTTGATTATGTTCTTTAGAGCTGGGTCCTCCTCTGGTTGGGAGGAGCTGACGGTGGCCATCAGTTGCTTGGAAACACCACTGAACCTCCAAGGTGCTCAAACCCTGAACAGCAGGAGCAGGGCGCTGCCTGGCTTGGCCTCCTTCCCTTCCCCCTTAGCAGGCTGGCCCCACCATGAATATGCACACTCAGGCCTCCGCCACAGCCAGGAGAGGAGGCCTCCATTTCTATAGGTCAAGCACCATGGCAACCCCGCAGGCCCCCAAACATCCCTGCCTTTGATACAGTGGGTTCTGGTGCATTGCTCAAAGCTGGAAATCATTCTCCGGGGACTGTTTCACCAGCGCAGACATTACCCATGAATTCTACTGGTGATTTTTCTTAAATAACATAAAAGTAACAGTACAAAAAAGGGAGGGGTTAACATGGTCCTTGAAGAGCTTGGGTTCTGTTTGTAGCCTCTACACCTCCCGTCTCCGGGGTCCTAAGAAAACTTATAATGTTTTGTGTCCTATAAAATGGGACTCATAATAAAGCCCACTCATACAGATGCTATGATTACGTTCAATTATTCATTTGACAAATATTCCTTGAGACCCTAAGTGGCAGGCATTGTGCCTGGCACCTGTTCTTGCCCTGTAGAAATCGCAGCAGAGGGGAGAGACACAACAATGATCGTGCACAGTCTATTTCATTTCATGCGGCAAGTGCTATGAATGGAATTTAAGGATGCCATGAGAACGTTATATTCTCAAATGTGATCATTCTTTTCATAAATATTTACTAACTACCCACGATGCCCCACTTGTGGTTCTAGGTGCTACGGATATGGGAAAGCAGCTTCCCAAATGATCTTCTGTCTTCCATTGTCCACGCCCTGTGCTTCGACACTCTACATAGTCGTCAAAAGCATTTTAAAACTGAAAATCAGATCATGTCACCCCTTGGTGCCTTCCAATTGTATTTAAGATTCAAACTCACTATTGCACCTTCCCTGACCCGACCAAGCTCTACAGCTCATCTCAGGCAAGCCGGCGCCTTGCTCACTGTGCTCAGTGGTTCTCAGACTCCAACACCCATCAGAGTCACCTGGACGGTTGCTGGGTCCCCACTCAGGGTCTGTGATTCAGTAGATCTGGAGTGGTCCTGAGCATTTGCATTTGTAGCCTGTTCTCAGCTACTACCAATGCCACAGGTCTTGAGATCCACTTTGAGAACTTCTGCTTTAGCTACAAGGCCCTCATTTTGTTCCTTGAAGAAACTAAGGTTTGTCCCATCTCAGGACCTTTGCACATGCTGTTCCTTCTGTCTGGAATGTCCCAAATGTCCCAGCTCTCCCCTGGCTGGCTCTTTCTCCTATTAATTACCATTTTCTCAAAAATGTTATCCTCGGTTATCCAACTCCTTCATTGTTTTCTTTTACACTGAACTGTTAATTTATGATCATGGTCCTAATCTGTTGCCGTAACTTTCATGCCCATTCTTCTGTCAGCTGAGAGAGAGAGAGAGAGAGAGAGAGGGAGAGAGAGAGAGAAGGCTGCCTCTGGTTAGCCTACCAGCTCAGCACAGTGCTAGCAAGTGATGTGCTGGCAAGTGATGAGCCGTCAATAAGCACATGTGGAATGAATAAAGAACAAGATCCCTGCTCTCAGGGGTCTTCCAGTCTAGGATAGTCCACATAAAGCCCCCAGCGCAGGGCCTAGCGCACAGCAAATGGCGATCATCACTAACAATCTCCAACCTTCAAGGTCACAGGCCTAAAGGCGATGGCCATTCTCCTTAAATAGAAGCTGCAGAGAGGCAACGCCCTTGAAGCTTCCTGAGACCTACTTTCTCCACCAGCACTGAGACAGCTCTTTGCAGCTGGCCTTGGCCCCCACCCTAGGAGGCCAGGTAAACTGCTTTTCCTCTGCAGACACCCACTGGCTCTGCTGTAAACAAGTCAACCCCCAAGTAGTTAAACTTCACCTTTGCAGACACAACCCTTCCTCAGCTCCTCCCAGTCAGCCCTTGCACCTGACCCCAGTTAAGCCCCCTTCATGCTCTGAGGGGCACTGCCTCCATTAAGCCTCTGAATCACACAGCACAGTTGCCCTGATTTGTGGGAGCCAGCCTCTGTTGGTGAGAGGAACCTGCCACCCAGGCTGCAACAGAGAGTAGTGCCCACAATTGCCCACGAAGGCTATTCAGAGGCATAAACGGGTGGGCAATTAATAACAAAAAAATGATCGTAACAGCCTCTCCTCACATAAAGGGGTTCAATTAAGGCACAATGGTGACGGGAAGAAGGATGGGCGGCTCTGGATGGGCTCTCTCCTCCCTTTTCTAAAGGGCTGACTCTGGCCTTGAGCAGGGGACAAAACCTTAAAGGAGTCATTTAAAAAGGATAAAAGATTTATTGGTGAGGGATTTAGATTCGTGGCTCGAAGGATTTCTGGAGGAGGACAGGGTGAAGAGCCCTGCAGGTCAAATGCTCTCTGAGCCCCTGTGGCATCAGGAGCAGCAGAAACTAGCGATGCGGGGGCGGGGGCAGCCCAGTGGGGTCTCAGCCAAAGACAGACAGGTGCTCAGGGAAGCCTTTCGGGTCCCAGGCCAGTCTCTCTGTGCCTTGCTCTTCCAGTCCCCTGCACATCTCCTCTGCTGCACCCCGGCCCCTGTAATTAGTTCAGCTTCTGCACAGTTGGTTGTTTCATCTCTTTCTCCACCTCCAGACTGAGCTCACTGCTGTGTGCTTACAGCCCAGCACAGCACAGAGCTGACTAGTAGTGGGTCCTCAATAGACACCTGTTGGAAGGAAGGATAGGATCGGGGGAGGGGGAAAGAGAGAGCATATATCATTGGGAAGAGGTGTAGATGGACAGCCAGAGGGGAATATGCTTCCCTTTCATTGGTGTCACAGGTTCTGTGCTGCTTGGGGGAGGAAAGATCTCTAGAAATATCTGTGAGTCACAGAAGAAGAGAAGGGGGAGGAACAGGGAAATGACAGGAGGCACAGACAATACACCGCAGCCTTGGAACTCACTTCCAAACCAGAGAGACAGAGAGGGCTGCAGGCATGAATAAGGGACAGACAGCTAGGTCCCTTTGTCCCGGCAGCTTCTTCTGTGCTCCAAGTCAGCATTTATTCTAATACGCTAAAAAGCTCTTTATTCGTGTATATTATGGGAGGGTAATGGAGAAGTCCCTGCTGCCTGGTTATATACTAAGTGGCCACTCCCACCAGAAGCCTTCAGGTCGTTCCATCTTCTCTGACCCTAAGTCCACACCTTATTCAGAATCGCCACAGACCTCCACCTACCCAGCAGGCCCAGACAGGCACCCGCAAGTTGACACCCACAGTGGGAAGCATCAGACACACCAAAGACAGGCCCATCACACACACGACTGCTCCTGAGAGAAGAGAATCCACGCCACTTAGCAGAAACTGTATGTGACCGTGATCCTGCCTTAAACCAAACCCATTAAGCCAATCCAGCCACGTGATTTCATTGTGAATGACAAAGTTGCACAGGTTACAAAGACAAATCTTATTAATGCAAAAACTCAGGAGACCAAACATTAATTCAAAAGTCAAAACGAGAGGATGAAAGTGCCAGCTTCTAATATTTTTATTAAAGGAGATTTTTTTTTTTTTTGTCAGCTGGGAAATAGCAAAGGTTCTGAATTACGTGCTGCTTTGAACAAGCCATGAATGGATTACGAAAGTTTTTTTGCCATTTATGTTACAGGACATAACAAATGACGCCAGGGTTCAGAACCAGCGGTTTGCTTGGGCCGACTCTGGCTGGAAAATGACAGTCGGAGCCATTCTCTTGCTACCGAATGGGTTTCCTCCAGTGCTGCCCAACTGGGGGCAGTGGGGTGCGGGGTGGGGGGCTGATCTTTAGACGCCGATAAAGAGGGAAATGCAAGGGGAAGGGAATTAGGTGACACTGCAGTTCTGAAAGCTGTTGGTTACAAGTGACCCTCTGCCACCAAGGAGTCAAATCATTGTACGATGCGCAAGGAAATTAGCGGCTGGGTGACTCCCCGTGTGGCCCAGAAGGAGACGTGGAAAAGTCTGCAAACACCCGCTCACCCCGCAGCTCCCCTGTGGAACCGCGCGAGGGCTTCTAGGTTCCCAGCACAGACCTCACTGTCACAAAAAAGGTCTTTTAAACCTACCCCAAACTCTTAGGCAGTTCTTCTTCTTCTTCTTCTTTTTTTTTTAAACGAAGCCCCAGTGAACTGAAAATTATATGGTTTTCAGGTCAGCATCCATTCCTGTCACGTCTTTCCCTGGGAAAGCAAAGAAGGCTCCTCGCTGCCCTCTGCTCTGGATGTCTGGCTGGTTCTCACCAGAAAAGAACGAAGCCATAAACCTTCAGCGTTGAGGGCAGGATGCAGGAGAGGATGGTGGAAAGAAGAGGAGTCACTGCAGCCCACGACTGTTTTTTGTTGTTTTTTAGCACAACCACTGACTTGCTCTGGGCCAGACCCTGTGCCAGGCACTGGGGACAGAGGGAGACACTGCTATGGCCCCGTCCTGCCTTCAAGGATCACATGGCCTGACGGGAAGGCAGACATGCAAACAGACTGTAATCATAAAATAAGCACCCACCCCCATGCCCCCGCCTCCACACTCCACCCCAGTTCTCCCTTTGGTTTCAGTCAAGACTGAGGAGCATCAGGCCCATAATTGGGCAGTGCCACCCGGGACGATGGAGGCAGATAGGCAGTGAAGTGACCTCGATGTGGGGTTGGTACCAACACATTCTGCCTGTGGCTGTTACTCCTCATCGCCCGCATTTCAAACCAGGCTGCTCCTTTCCTCGGAAGTCTCTCTTGGGGACTGTTTCAAGAACCCCCTTCTCCACTTACACCACTGTAGGCAAAGCCCTGCATATGTCTTTCCTCAGCACAGAGCCCCCCTAGCTGGGTCCAGCCCCCACAGACTGGGAGCAAAGTCCAGGATGGCTTCTCAGACCCAGCGGCTGGGGCAGGGAAGGAGCGGGTGGGAAGAAGTAAAACTAATCGCTCAGTTTCAGGCTTTCTCAAAGGCTAAGTGAATTTAATAATCCATAGATCATGGTTTACAAATTGCAGTTCACAGCTGGAAAAAAATAACCCCACACTGCGTACAATCCTGGGTGGTTTATTTTACAAATAAATAACCGCACTCTAAACAGCTCTATTTCCTCAGCTATCACTCTTAGAGAGCAGATCGACTCTCTGGCTCCCCGCTCTCTCCTTCGCAGACCTTAATTTCATTGCCAAAGAGTTTTTATTTACACAACAAATAGCTATGTGAACAAAACAGAAAACATACGGTATCTATTGAGCCCTCACTACATGCTAGGTAACGTGGCGCATGTTCTACACAGATGACTGCATTTAATGTTCATAATATGAAGTCAGGGTTGTTGGCTCATTTTACAGGTGAAGAAACTGAGGGTCAGACAGGCTAGGCAACTTAGTCAGGTTCCTATAACTAACACTCATACCCCTGAACACAATGTCCAACAAAATGTCCCACAAAACAAATTGTTCAACTAAATAGCAAATGGCCGCCCCCAGGAGCACCACGTACCAGGTAGGCGGATCCAGAACTCCGGGGCGTCCTGGCCCTGGGTGCCCTTGCCTCTCTGGGGACGAGGGTGAGATGACTGCCACCCCTGAGAGTATTGCCTGCAGCAGGGGTCCCCAGCTCCCAGGAACCAGGCTGTGAGTGAAGCTCCCCTGAGCTCCGCCCCTCCTGCCCACCCCCAGTCCTGGAAAAATTATCTTCCATAAAGCCACTCCCTGGTGCCAGAAAGGTTGAGGACCACTGGCTTACAGTATTCTGATCCCCACAACGAGTCGGCCTGCTGGGCCAGGCCTGCTGCGGGTGCTGAAGTAGCACCCAGGCCGTACTGATGGCCTTCCACTATTTTTCCTCACGTGTGATAGGCAACAGCTCGGGCTAAACCAGGGTGCCGGGGTGTTTGGTCAGAGGAGAGAAAAGCGGGGAGGGCTGGTCTGGATTCACGTGTTCCGAATTGTGCCTTATCTTACTTGTCCCACTGCAGCAGTCCAGCAGACGGACCAGTTCATAGGCCATCGAGGATCAAGGATGGAGAGAAGGAGCACTCTTCCTGGAACATGTCCACACGCCGACCCCGGTTCCCAGTTGGTCCAGAAGTGGACCTTCTGTGACTTACTCTACTAAGTGAAAGGAAATATGGCATCTGACCATGAAGCAAGCGTATGTTCTAAGTCAGGGATGCTTAATATTTCCTCTAATAATTCATAGATTATTACCTCATAGCTCATAATGTTATAAGGATTTTTAAAAATGATTATAATAGCAGCTGACTAAATGCCAGATTCTGAGCCTAGGGATTTAAAGGCATCATCTCATTTCATCTTCCCCCACAGCTGTGTGAGGTAGGAATTACCGTCTCCACTTTGCAGATCAGGAAGCCAAGGTTAAGCACTTTTGTCTTGGTATCTCAGCCAGGAATTGGTAGAGCTGGGGTTTGAACCTACTCTATCAGATTCCAGAGCCCAGGCTCTGAGTAGCCAAACCATACAAGCTGCTCAATTGAGGGTAAGTGGAAGTGCTTTGAAAACCACGAAGCCAGGTATAAATGTCAATGGTTATTTGGGTGCACTGGACAGTTTGATGCAGAATCTACCAGATAAGCTTTGAAAAGAACCATCCCACTCAATCTCAGAGAAGCCAAAACTAAGCTAGAAGGAGACTGCCAGTCTCCTGGTTTGTCCACCCAGAAAAGGCTTTCAGGTCAGGATTGGAAGGGAATAACCCTTTTTTACTATAGGGCTTCTGGGCAACGGTGGGTCTCCGTATCCCAGGTCACACAGAGTGGCTGCAAACCTTCTAGATTCTGAGGGAGGAACACACAGAACTCCCTTCTGACCCAACTGGCAGCACCATGACCTCCCTGGCTCATGCTGTGTTCTTTTTCCTCATCATTGATTCCTTCTCCTTGGACAGAAATTGAATCACAGATGCCTGAAGCCCTCTTACGACATTTGAGGAGCCGGCTGACACTGGCTCGCTCTCTTCACTGGGCCCAGGATACATAAACATCTGTTCCACACAGTTGTCCACACGGATCCCAGTCTGAGAGTCAAGGATCCTCCCGCCTGTGGATGCGGATGGACATACCCCACGGGGACCTGCCCTTACAATGACCTGCCTCTCTCTCTGACTCCCTCGCACCTGAAGAGCACTGAGCGGTTCGGCTGTTTGCATTAATGACAACAGCGGCAGGAGGGCTGCTATTGGTCTGAGATGCAGTCCTCAATCTTGTTACCAAATCCCCTAAAGCAATCGCTACCCCCTGCTATCACAGGCTGCAAGCAGCTCATTAAGAGGCACAAAACTCCCTCCACAAGTCCAAAAACTCCATTCCCTGGAGAGCTGCCCATTGAAGCGGATAAACCCTGAGTTGTGTCAACTTTCACTTAGACCCAATCCCTGGCCCTGCTCTCTGTGATTGGTGGGCCTTGGTTAATGACACAGAACACACAGAAGGACTAGGAGTCATGGAAGAAAGGGTACAAAATTAGCATTTAAATTGCCCCCTCCTTAAAAAAATAGAGAAAGCTAAGAGTGACAGCCATGATTTGGGGGGCGGGGGGAGGTGGGCGGGGAGTGGGTCATGGAAGAAAGAGGTTCATTCCCAGCCGGAAGAACCAAAATTCCTGATCCTACTTCAATCGGGGCCACTTGGCTCCATGTCCATGACCTTAGGCTGGGAGCGAGGGCCGGTGGATACGGAGCTAGATATCCAAGTTGCCGTTTTCCTTGCGTTGATTCCTGAAGTAGTTCTACAGAAGTGAGACTGGGTAAGTTAAGAGCCGGAAGAAGCCTCACGGACACCAGTGTGGAGCAGCACAATGACTTGGGACGTTACACCACACAGACGTCGCTGACACACTTTCCTGGGGAGCTGGGCATGGCACAGATCCGGCTCAAGCGACTTGATCTCTCTTTGTGTGTCTGTTTTCCCTAACATCACCTACCTTGTACATTGTCGGAAAGGTAATGAGCCAGCTGTTCCATTGAAGAAATCCAATGTAGTACGTGGCACATGTGGCTTCCCTTCATACCCTTTCCCCTCTTACTGAAAGACCAAAAGGGTCAGAGGCAATCAAGTGACGTGCCAAAGCCACCGTGTCAGCTAACGGTAGACGCAGGGCAGGCACCACTCTACTGACACTCCCCGCTTTTTCTCAACCACTCTGTGAAATTCTGCCAAACTAGCCCTGGCGAACAGAGGTGGTTCAAGAGACAACAGAGTCTCTACCCAGTCCGGGTTCAAATCCCAGCTCCACAATTTTCTGTGTGACATTTGGGCAAGTTCCATCGAGTCCCAGGAATCAGCTTCACCTGTAAAATGGGTGCCATAGCAACTTCATGAGGTTTGTGGTGGAGGTTAAGCAAGTTATCACTCCTGGTCCCAGGCCTGGTGCACCCCAAGTGCTCAGTCCCCTCTCACATCCCTTCTTCCCCGCTGCATCTCCCCAGTGCCCAGGGCAGTGCTCCACCACACAAGGTTCTCAGAAGGTACATACTGGCCATCTTCCAGAAGACTGTCTGTTCTCCACCAAACTGTGAGGTTGGCCCTGTCTGCAGCACCACCTTGCCTCAACTTCATGCTCCACTGCCTTTCTCAAGCCTGTGCACCATGGTCTGATGTTCTTCATGCCCCTCCACAGTCCGAGGCAGACCACGGTTCCACCTCCCATTCACTCGTGTCCAGTTTTTCATGACAAATAGTGATGATAGTGGTGATGAGGATGAGAGTGGTGATAGTGGAGATGGTGGTGGTGGTAGTTAACGTTTACTGAACTTACGCTGTGCCAGACTCTCTCCTATTTTTTTACATAAGCTTTTTACCCAAATGATCCATTTTACAGTTAAAGTAATTGGGCAGAGAAGCCACAGAGCTAGTAATGTGATGAAACTGGAATGCACATCCAGGCATTCTGACTAGAGTCCACATGATTAACCACTTGAAAAGCCTAACAGGGCCTCCTAGAAAAGGTCTCACTCTGGAACACAATAAATTGTAGCAACAATACCAACAACAGTGTAACAATTAAGGTAACACTAGCTGCTATAACAGATAAAATCCAAAACCTTGGTGGTTCAACAGAAAAGAAATTCACTTCTCATTCACAGAAGTCCAGTGGTGGTGTGTGTTGGGGGGTGAGGGCGCTGATGAGCAGGGGGCCTCTGCTCTGCAGCCATTCAGGGCTCCAGGGTGATGGATACTCTGCTGTCCTCAGCACAGGCGTAAAGTGCAGCAAGAACACTTTATGAGCCAGGCCTGGACGAGGCATTAGATCACTTCTACCCACAGTCCATGGGCCAGAACTTAGGCGCAAGGAAGGTCTGAGGAATGAAGACCCTAGCTGGGCACAGCAATCACTCTTCATCGCAGACGAGGTGCACTGATATTTGAGGGACAGCTAGCTGTTTCTGTCACAGACAATAATGGCAGCAACAATAAAGATTGTAAATGTTGAGCACTTACTACACCTATACCCCAGGCTCTGTGCTAAGTTCCTTATATACATTATATCCCCTTTTCACACTCTCAAAGACAGATATTATTATTCCTCTTTAAGAGTAAAGAAATTGGACATTTTAAGAGATGTGAAGAATTTGCACAAGGTCACACAGCTTGTGAGTGGCAGATCCAAATGCCAAACCAGACGTCTTAGTCTGTGTCACCCAGAAAGCAGAGCTTCGACAGGAATTCAAGTGCAGACATGCTTTGGGAAGTGCAGTCCCAGGGCAGTGAGAGTGAGGGAGGAGGAAAGTGAGGCAAGGAAAGGGGCGTGTGGGTGCAGTGAGGCTCCTCACTGCCGCACCGTGCGGGCCACTGCTTCCCCACAACTGCTATGGGGCACAGCCAATCAGGTGGCTGGTGTGTTTGCTCGGCACGTAGGACTTTCTCCAAAAGATTCGCAAGGACGAGCTTGTCCACAGCAGGGACAAAGAGTGGGGAGGATTTTCCCATCTCCACCAAGCTTCTTCCTTCCCATTGGTTCAAGTCTATGGAGCGTTGACGCCTTTTACTTCTACATTGTGTCACTCAGCCCCCCGTGGGCACTGGGGGGACCAGAAACTCCATCCCGCAGGGTGACACTCCATCCACGCTACACAATCAGGAGTGACCCACCAAGGATAAGGGCCAGCATGTAGGGGATGGAGGTCATGCTGGCCCAGCACTTCAGCTTGGATTGTCCAGCAAGGGTCCCTCCATGGTGGCAGCAGGACTAGGAGGTGACAGTGCCTTTGGAAAGTGTAATCTCGGAATGCCCAATGCTCATGTCTCACCACCAAAGCTCTTCCCACCACATTACCTGGCCTCCCTTTCAAATAAGGTATGAACATGAAATTTTCAGGCACCTTGATGGGGAGATAGGGGGACCTCTTTGGGCAGGAGTGAGTCTCAAATCTCACTCCATCAGGGATCACCTTTCTCCCTACAATGGAAGGAGCAGCTGAAGTCAAAACGCTAGGAACACAGGGCAGTCCACCTGTGCAACTTCTTTGGTCAAGAGCAATGAGCTGCACACCTGAAGATGGCGGCTGAAAGGGAGAGGATGATACTTTTGATATAGCCCATTGTTACATCCATCTTAAAGACTGGGACTCTGCGGTCAAGGCAGCGAAAGAGCATCTTGTCTAAGTTCATAGAGCCAGCTGGTGTCCAGGTGGGACCAGGGCTCAGCCCGTTCGATGATGCTACCATCTCCCAACATCTCTTCAGGCTTCTGTGGAGTGCCCCTCCCTGGACCCTAGTTTAGGCCAGCCCTCCGATGCCTGCATTCCCCCACCAACAGAGAGAACAGTCAACTCCCCACATTAGAGAACTGCACATCTTTTCTAGCTACCCCCCACTGCCGGCACAAGAGTCATTTGTTTGGGGAAAGCCCTCCTCTGGGGTGAATCACTTCACCTTTGGTTTTGAGGAATTCCAAACCCACAGACATAATTATCCCTGTTCATCAGCTGGCCTAAACCCAAGAAGTCAGCAGTCTACTCGTCTGCGCTGCCCACAAAAGCCAGATAGGAGAAATGCTCAGGCAGTTGGGAATGGAGGCCCAGACTCCCACGCCAGCTCCCTTCCTCAACCCATTAGCATTCCTGAGAGGATCTCTGGGGAGATGGGGAGGAAGAAGAACCCAGATGGGAATGTCTGCAGAGTCTCCTCCCAGAGCCCTCCCCGCCCTCAGAGCTCCACTCAGGTTCAGCGGGGAAGGCCCCTGTTTCTGAAATGAGATTTCTGCAAGGGGGAGAGACAGGCCCAGGCAGGTAGTTCTAAGCTGCCCAGCTCCCCTGCCGAGCCATTAGGAGGAGGATTAGGATGATGGGGCATGGGCAGCCACAATCAGGCCAGCAATAGCTATCTCTGCAAATGGCAGGAGCAGTGTGCTTTAACAGCTCATTATGGATGGGAAAAATGGGATAAAGACCGGGTTCGGTATCCAAGGGGAGCTCCTGCACCAAATCGGATAGTACATGCTAATGCTCACTTTCAAGCCAGTGGCTGACAGAGGGTGAATTCCATTCCTTCCCAACTTTAGTGCCCCCAGCCCCTCTTTTGAAAACAAGGAAGAAAATGGGCTCTGATAAAACCTTATTATCTACTGAGACCCACATCTTCTCCCTGAGAATACCAACTGTAAAAGAGAAATGTTGTGCCTGCTGTTTCACAAAATTGGTTAACAGATAAATGATAAGTAACTGTCCTCTGTCTAGTGTCCGTTTTAATGCAGGAAGAGGGGACAGGTCGTTTCGGAAAGACTAGGAAGAAATGATGTGGACACTGCCGTCCTCGCTTAATCAGATCTCAGCTTCGTGCTCCTGAGGCTGCCTGCGCTTCGTGTTGGAGGCTGCGTGCCGTGCACGGCTGGGTCCCACTGCCACCCGCCCCCCCCCCGCCCCCCGCTGCTCCTCTCCAATCCATTTGCTCCCAGCTCTCAGGCTAAAAGTCGAAGTCTCTATAACATGGCTGAGAGACCTCAGCTGGGGAGCCCTTGCAGGTGCCCTAGCAGCCCCATCTCTGGCCACTCTCCCAGCTCATCCCCAGGGTCCAGAAGACCCAGGGCCTTCTCTTGTGTCTTTGAACCTCCTCTGCTCCTCTCTGTCTTGGGGCCTTTGCATCTTCTGCTCCCTCTGTCCCTTTTTCCCTTCAGAGCCCTATGCAAATGGCAGCTTCTAAAAAAGCCTTCCTTGGCCCCTTTACATGCCCATACATCACCCTGTACATACGCTTGGTATTTCATGT
Organism: Glossophaga mutica; assembly: GCA_039655065.1. NCBI lineage: Eukaryota > Metazoa > Chordata > Mammalia > Chiroptera > Phyllostomidae > Glossophaga > Glossophaga mutica. Next base: position 33,036,832 of record CM077308.1, read on the forward strand.
TACCCTTTCAATTTAGTTATTTGTGTGGTTATTTAACATCTGTCTTCTTCATTCCACCGTAAGTTCCATGGCAGCAAGGTCAAGTGCATCTTTTCTATACTGACTTCCAGAACATTATGTGGCTTGAGTTGCCATGAGGCAGAGGTACTTCCAGATGTGTGTTCAACACAGACTAAAGAAAATCACTTGAACAGCTGTCAATTGGGGAGAGCTAAACCATTTCCCCATTCATTCCTTTGTTCAGTCACCAAATGCCAGAAGACATGCTAGCTGGAGAGTGGGGGTCCAGTCACTAACGAGACAAGCACAGACCATGCACAAGGCACAGTTCATGTGTCTTGTCCCCTACGAAGTCATTCCTCACTCTTTCATCTTCTGAGTTGAGCTATCGCCCCCTCCTTTGTGACCTGTACCTATTTCTCCCCTTCGACCATGCTTGACTTCATTGGTGTACCTGTCTCCCCATTTACTGAGTGGACCCTGAGGCCTGGGGCCATTACCTGCTAATTTGGCATGTGCAGTGCCGAACACATTCAGCGCCTCCAGCTCCCCTGGCACCAAAGAAATGAATGACCAATGAAAGAACGGAAGAATGAATGAAGCTGCAGGAAACTCCTTTAGACAGTCAGTCAGAGGCATGCCTGACCCCTTCCCCTCCACCCTGTCCCCATCCTTCCGGGATCCCCACTCTGTTCCAACCATACTGACCCCAGCTCCATCGATAACATTAGGTGTCCTCTTGCACAGGCTGTGTCTCCTACATAGGAAACCTTTCCCTTTGTTCAACTTCAATTCATCCTACAGCTCTTGGATTAAGCATCACTTCCTCCAGATTGCCTTTCCTGTTCTGACCATCACCACTTTCACCCTCACCAGTCACCAAACCCAGACTTGGCGGGAATTCCTGCCATGGCTTCCCATAGTTCCCAGGACTTCCCTACTGATGACCTGTCTTCCCCACTAGACAGTAGCTTTGTGCAGATAGCAGCTTTGTGCAGACAGCCGCCACGTCTGTCTTGGATACCAGCCCCTTGCCTGGCACAGAGTAGGCTGTGAATGAATTTTTAAAAATTAAATGATTGGACAAATACTTAAATGGAGACTGCATATAAATACAGAATTCTTCTAATAGCTTGCCTTCAATTACATTACTTACTTAAAACATATAGGCATTTTGCTGAGGATCTGAGAAAAAAAGGTGGATTACTTTTTTAAAAGTTCACATTTGGAATTAATTTTTAAAACCAATTTTCATGTTATTCTCAATATCCTACATTGCTCTTGGCTATACCTACAGGCCTGAGTAATGAGGACTGGGTCTCAGAATGAATCAAAGATTAAATCGTGCTCGGCACATGTAAGAAAAATGGATTCTGACACTTTGTAAGGATTTTTAACAAGGGTTGGAACGAGAGAGAATTTCTAATTAACCCTCAGTTATGTAGAAATTACATCCATCACAGCATTCATTCAGAAAAAAATCGTGCACTGGGTGAATGATGAAGGGCCAGACATTTAAGTGAGCGCGCGTGGGGCGTGGGAAGTAACCGTGGCATGGTGCTGGGCCTGTTACAAAAGTTGTCACGTCCAAACCTCACAGCCTCTGTGTGCGGTCAGTATTATCATTGTCACTTTTATAGCTGGGAAAACAGACTCAGAAAAACTGAATAAATTTCCCAGGATCACAGAGCTGATAAGGGCTAGAGACAGGATTTGAGTCCATGCCTGTAAGAATCCAGACCTGTGCTTCTCACGGCCTCCTGACTTCCTTCATAGCAAGTTTTAGATGATTGTGGGGAGAGTGATCAATAAAGCCAACAACACTAACAAAGCACAGAGATTAGAAGCAGGCAAGAAAGTGAGGTCCAAACCCTGAACCCGCCACTCATTATGTTTCAGACATTCTACTTAATCTTTGGAAGTCTCAATTTCCTTGTCTGTAAAACAGGGTGGTAATCGTACCTACCTCATAGGGTCATTGTAAAGATCAAAGAGATAATCCACGTAGGGCATGCGGGACACATTAAAGCACAGTGATGCCACCATAATGGGCTCTCTTAGCCCCAAGAATCAAATGGTTACAGGATTGGTGACACATCAGAAGTCCAATGAAGCCAGAGTCCAAAGTAGGTTCACTCTATGTAATTGCAAGGCTGCTAAAGGGCCCAGAACCAACGGCCCTTCATTCTTTTAAAAATCTATTTGAGAAACACTAAATCACCAATGCTGATGTTGGCATTGACAGAAAATGATATTATGTGGAAAAGTATACATATAGATAACTCAAAAATTACTCAGAAATCTCAGACTCTAATTAGAGACAACTTAGAAATACCTTATTCAATTTGTTTTGCTGGTGCCCTTTTCATGCAGGCACAAGAGTGATATGATAGAAAGCTATGTCTAAATAAGTATAAGAACTCTTTCAATAAGTAGAAGAATTCTAAGTAATGAGAATGCATCGAATCATAGTTTATTGACAATAGTTTTTTTTTCTGAGTGGTACATAAAATCACAGTGAATTTTATAACCAACAGCATTTGAGATTTGATGAAATGCAATAATTCACAAACAGACATTTGGTATATCACCCATTTGTGCATTTCGGCTGCCTGAAGAAAGAAGGAACCCTAAAGCATAAAGGACTGCTCTCACTTGTGTCTCTAATATTTATGTCTTCAATATTTCCCAGAGCTAATTTTGCCAGAAAAAGAGGGTGCAAAAAAGATACAAGGAAACAGGAGGATGAAAAAGAGAGATAAGTGGTAAGAGTATGGGAGTGGAACAAGGAGCCAATTTTGTACAATTATCATTTGTACATAGGGCCAGTCCTGATGGGAATAAATAATTAGAAGGATGACCCCAAGGCACTGTAAAATCCTCATTCATCAAACAAAGATTCTATCGTATTTACCACATATGTTTTAAGAAGGAAGTAGATTTTGAGTAACTGAAAAATTTGCAATGATTGAAAACAAAAGATTTTTCTGGTTAGTCTCAAATAAACAGAAACTTATCAATCTTGGGCATTCCAGTTAAATGAGAGTTGGTGGTAGTAGCTTTATCTCACAGATGGTCACTGACTCCTTCGTGACAGATCACATGGTCTAGAATGCCCTTGTTACCCCTTTCACCCTCTCAACAACCTCATTCCACCACCAATAGACAGGCACCATCAAGACTTAGAAGAACTGGGAACCAATGTGAGAAGTCAAGACAGATTTTGGGAACAGGAAGAACCTTTTTATCTTTGCTGAAAAGAATCTTGGCAAAAGTCTCCCGCAGCCTTTTGCTTCTTTCCTGTGTTTCTATTGACCGTAAAATATGAGAGTTTCAAATGACAATGGATATCTTCATATATAAGATCGATGAGTATGTTTTTGATATTTGACAGCTCATTTATAACAAAGCCAAGGTGCTGACTCCCACCTCCCAATCTAGAATAATTTGACCGCACAAGATAGGAAAACACCTCAGGACCTGCTAACACAGTGCTTGTCTTCTAAAGGACCTAAAGAAGAAATGTGCTCCAAACACGGAGGTCAACCACTGTGACCTGCTCACAGTAACTCCCTGCAGAGTCCAGGATCCCGGAGTCCACATTCCCCACGGGAGTCCAGCTCCTTTTCTCTTCCTAAGACTATACTGCAAACCTTCTCACTTCCCTGCTTCTTTCTAGGCTCTTACTCTTCTATTTCCAATTATCAAGAATAGAACATTGGCCATCCTGACATTCACTTCTTCTGTGAAAATTCCTTCATTCTTTCCATTGCCAATTGAACAGAAATGACCCCTAATGCCACCTCCTCCCTTCAGGGACCAAGATACCTTATAATCTTTGACATCCATATCTTCAACAGCCACTGATCACCTACTCTGAGTAACAGCAGATGCTGAGTTCCAACATCACTAATAAATTTGTAGTATCCATCTGCTGAGACACTTGGGAAGTCCTATCTTCTGCTTCTTACGACAGAGACCAATGGTGTTCACCAGTATTCATGTCTTCCTCTCTTCTTTCATGCAAGGGAGGCAATGGGATTCGTTCGTGCCAATGAGTGTGGCCAAAGTGACCAATACCACTTCCAGGCCAGGCACCCAAACCTTCTGCATAATTCTTCATGCTTTCTCTTCTTTTGCCTATTGGCCAGATACTAAAGATCTAGTGGATTACTGTGGGGAGATTGGTCAAAATGTCACCAATAGGTACACGGTATGGAGGGTAGGAGCAGGCCCTGGGTGACGTAAGTGATGAGAGAGCCCTGAGATGGAAGAAGTCTGGGTCGTTGAACGCAAATGCGGAGGCAAGCCCTCTACTGACCCACCTGAAAACAGAGCATGGAGGACAAATAGACCTTTATTATGATAAGCCAATGAGATTTTAAGGTCTATCTGTTATAGAAGCTATTACTACTTACTCTAGTTCTCCTTTTTGGGAACTCTTTATTTTTTAAAAGGTTTTATTTATTTATTTTTAGAGAGAGGGGAAGTGTAGGAGAACAGGGGGAGAGAAACATTGATGTGAGAGAAACATCAATCAGTTGCTTCTCACAGGCCCACCAACTGGGAACAGAATCTGCAATGCAGGCATGTGCCCTGACCAGGAATCGAACCAGCAACCTTTCACTTTGCAGGACCATGCCCAACCAACTGGTCAGGGCCACAATGGTCAGGGCAGAGCAGGAATTCTTTTCTTTTTTTTTATTTTTATTTTTTATTTATGTTATTTTATTTTATTTTAATTGTTGATCTTTTCTAATACAGACTTTATATGTGCATAGATAGTTTAAATGTTTCCACTGGGTTTGAGATTTTTTGAAAAGCAATGATCTGCCTTTGAATCAGGGGAAAATGCAATTTGCCAACAGTGGCCACAACTGCAAAGAGTTAATATTAAGACCCCAGTTAGATTCAGGGGCCTAATCGGGCAGTCCCCACAGAGCTAATTTCTTTCAACAAATAAGCGTGTTGCCAGCTCACAAAATGTTTGGTCCATACTGCCTTTCAGTTGAGCAGATGGGGGCTTTGATATAAATTGTGTTGGCATTTGCTGCTCTGAAAATAGATTTGCCTTTGCCTGCTTCCAAACTCAGTTTGAAAAAGTGACAGTCAACAAGTCCCATTCCCTCCCTGTAGAAAGCAGGTGAGCAGGGCTAGACCTCTGTTTCCTACTAAAAAGTATGGAGATAAAGGATCCAAGCATCTCAGGCTTGGGGCGGGAGGTCTCTTGGACTTTGCCTTGTTGCTGTCCTATCAAATGCAGAAATCCCCTCTAGTACATTCCAGAATGGAGCACCCAACCTGTGTTTGCTCACCCTCTTTGATGGGGAGCTCACTACTTGACAAGATAACACCCTCTGGTGCTAAGGAGCACTACAATTAGGAAGCTGAAAAGGCCTCCACAGAAATTCCATTCTTTAGTTCCATATCTGCCCTGTAGAGATACCTCCCCCAAAATGCAATCCTATCTCTACATACTGGGTGAGGCAAAAGTAGGTTTACAATTTTTTGTATGGAAAATAATACAACAATTCCTAAATAAATAAAGAATAAACTGTATTTCCTGGACTCATAAGTGCAAACCTGAATTTCTCCATCCTTCAAGCATTAGAAGACTGAAGTGAAGGCTAAACACTTTCTTTTTTCTTATCTCTGTCCCAAAATCCTCTCTCCTCCATTTGGCATAATTCCTCAGTGAAACTGCAGGGCCAGGGGCTAGCCACAAGTCTGATAAATACTGAGAGGAATAGGGTTACATCCAGTGTGCTCAGGACATTATGGGCGAACTGGGTCTTTTGATGGAGTAGGAACTGCCTCAGAGGACAGCAAGGCTCTCCTAGGCTCCCCTAAAGTTTGCTGTGAAGAGAAAACTAAAGATAAGGAAGCAAGAACTTCAGCCTTATGGATGGAAACCCTGGAATGGATTAGCGCTGAAACATGATTTGAAACTGCAAGGTAATTCCAGATCCAATGCAGTTCTAACTGCTGGGATGCCTTAGCTGCCCCTCAGGGGCCACAGTCCTGTCTAGACATCTGCTGCTCCTGGCCCCGCCCACCAACTGCCCAGCCCTCCATCCCTCAAGTCTTCCCAGCACCTGCTTACTCCTCCCTGGCTTACAGTTCGTTATGTCCACGGTGCCTCTTAGCTTCTTCTGCCTGCTTCCTCTGTGAGTGTGCAGGTTGTGGTCTTTTCCCAAAATATTCTCTATGACTCAAATTCGAAACTTCCACAGTGAGAGAACTTGATATTTTCACTTAATCGCCATCAATCCAGTCACACAAAGTGTTAGCGCAGGTTGTCTTATCAGCTGCCGGCCAGCCTACAGATCAGTTCAAACACCCTCCTCTGGCCCATCAGCAAGGAGCAGAGGGGTGGGCCACAGGAAATGAGGGCGGCAGTTTTCACAGAAGGAACTATGTAAGGGTCTTTAGCAAGACCGGCCTATCCTGGCTTGCCCCGTCTTGAACCACATTCACGAACCCAGGCTTACCAATGCATTTGACAGCCATATCACACGGTAAGCCTCCCAGTTATTGAAAAATCCCAGCACCATGTTTACACAAGCTGCTGCTAAGCTGCCAGTCTCCACCCTGCACCTGTATGTGCAAATCTTTGCCTCTTCCATTTCATCTTGGTAGATTTTGCTTATGATCTCAGGCCTGAAAGTTCTCTATCAGAAGTTCTCTATCAGCCCTATCAGAACCACGAGGAAGGGAAGTAGAATGAGAGGGTTGGAGTCAGCTCTCGGCTCCACTTTGGCCAGAAAAACTGCTTAACACAATTGAATTCTAGGTAAGAATTTGTCAGAATAATGGTTTCTGAAACAAAAATATAATCTGAAAACTAGGGAGGCCAGGCCTCTCTCAGGCATCTGTGATCAGTGGTGAGTCTCCTTTTTCAGAGCATGGAAATGCATGGGGTCCACGACCTTTCAGACCTCCTCCTGGGGCAAGCTGCAGCCACGGGGACAATCCGCAGCCCTGCTGTTGCTCCCACAGTCACTAAATGCTGCAGAGAGCAGGAAAAATGACCGCCGACTTCCTTGCCTCGGGAAGAAACAGCCCGCTGTGCCGTTTCCCGCTTCGGGCCTTACCCAGCACCAACCCAGCGTGACTTGAAGGCATGAGCTGCTCATCCCTGGCACCATCAGACCACTGGGGAGAGAGGGACCGCAGGTGCCACTGGCTGTTGGCAGTTTCCAGGCGGGAGCTGAGATGCCCCTCCACCTACACGTCTATGTTGCCTTTAATAAAGCTAAAATAAGGCAGAAGTGCATTAGAAAGGTTTAACAGGCTATGGAAGGGTTTTATTTTTCTGCTGTATCTGATTCTTGCCTAAAGCCTCAAACTAAAGATAGTGGATAACAAACAGCCCATGTTCTAGAGAATGCTTGCCACATCCCAGCCACATGCTTCTGAAAGATGGCAATGCTGGATCTGAGACCCCTTCTCTGTTCAGGCTGCGTAGAGGGGAGAGAGAAAGGTGGTGATCTCCACCCTCAGCCCTCGCTGCCTCCTGAGGGGCCCCAGAAGACCCGTGCAGAGATTGAGGACTCACGCAGGAGGGGAGACTGGCTTCTTACCTCCTTCAGTGGATGTGTGCCGAGTTCCGGAAACTTGTAGACGTAACTCCTTCGTGTTAATGGAGCAGACCGAAGTGAGAGGGTTCTTGGGAACTCTGTATGCCTCTAGGAGTGTAAGTAAAATGAACCCTGCTGCCCAGGGCTGAGGCTGCCAGGATGGCAGAGCAGGGGAATAAGGGTCAGCAGGGGTTAGCTGCTCACTCGCTTTCGGCAGGGCAAGTGTGCGCTGTCCACATGGGACAGAGAAATCTGGTGAAATCCACGGGGCTCGAGTTGCCTCAGAATGACCCACCGGAAGAAGGCTGTGGGAGAAGGGGCTGAAGTGGAGCAGGACCAAAGAGGTCTGCTGGGGGTGGGGCCGGCCAGAGGAGCTCAGAGGACCCCCCCAGACGCCCCATGGAAGGGAAGCCTTTAGGAAACTGCCCTGACAGAGGTTAACTGGAGAGCGGAACAAGAAGTGCAAAGTGCAGGAAGAAGCCTCTGCTTTGTGTCCTGTGTCCCCTGCCGAACCCTGAGGAGCCTGAGCCAGGGGAGGGGGGGAGGGAGGGAGGCGCGAGAAGAGCAGACCCCTTCCCCAACGCTGTTTGCTGGGCTCCACACCAGGTTGGAGCTGATGGGAGGGATCAAGCTTTAAATTGCATATCGTATCAAAGTTTCCATTTAAATCAGATTAGATGTTCAGATAACTTGAGATGAGACTTCTTTTTAATGCCCAAAAGGGACTGGTAAGTAGGAGTGTCACCAAGTGACAGGAAGTGAGATCGAAGGCATTGGCGGGAGAGAAATGATGTGCTTTCCTGATGAAACCCTGCTGAGTCCAGGCCACCTGAGAAACAGGCTGAGGAGTCTCGGACTGATCGTACTCTTCCTCAGCCTTAGATTCCTCCTCTGTTAAATGGAGATGACAAACCCCACCTCCTAGAGGAGTGTCGAAGATTAAAATGAAAGCGTTTATGTCAACGTATGCAGGGTCTGGCCCACGGGGGTGCCCAGCCAATGTCTGCCTCGCTGAACAGGGGTGCCTCCCTACAATCTCTGAACCAACAGACTTCTAGAACAGCAGAGCTGAAGAGGCTGTGGAGAGCCATGGTCCACATCCTCACATGACACAGGACAAAACTGAGGTTCAGAGAGGCTGGGGTCCAGCTGCCTGAGGTCGCCCCCTGGGTTAAAGGCAGAGTCAAAATCAGAACCCAGATCTCCTGACCCCAGAGCCAGCCTTCTTTCTACCAAGCCCCTGGGGCACTCCTATCATAGTTAAACGACTCCTGTCATTAAAGTTCTGTTGATTGACTGACTGACACATGACAAAGGCCCGGTCCCCTTGGCTGTGCCAGGAACTGCCAGATAAATCAATGCATTGGCACAGTTTTCCTTCCAGGAAACCTGTGCCTGGAAGTGCAAGTGGAGCTGGATGTGGACCCGGACACCACCGTCTCCACGCTCACTGAGCTCCCACCCTAACGAGGGAGGCGGAACCCTGAGTGTGCCTGGGGGTGCTAGAAAGGCTTCACGGGGGGCTTCATGAGCTTGCGCAATGAAGGGGAAAAGATGGCAGTCCATTCAGGATTCTCCCCTGCCCCCTTCGCCCCAGGTGACCTCTCTTTTAGGGGTACCCAACTGTGAGTTCCCTAGCCCTATCATCAGGCTGGCCTCCCTCAGGAGGGCCTCCCTCACCCGACTTTTGCCTACAAGTACCTTCTCACACTGCAGACAAGTCAAGGTTCTAGACAAGAGCTTTCTTCATACAGATGAAGAAAAAGGATCACATGGCGAAGCGTTTCCCAGTCATTAGTTTGCACATCTCTGCTCGTTTCATAAGTTAATAGCCCTGCCAATCAGCCCTTCTCTTCCCACCCTGATTCTCTGCTTATAAATGTCCACAGCAGGAAGCTGACTGCAGGAGGCAGTGAGGAGAGGTGCCTGTAAGGCACAGAACTTCCCTGAAGAGAGCAAAGCAAATAGAGTTCGAGGTTTAGTCCCTGGTCAACATATTAAACTTCACATTCGAGAGGCAACCTTCACCCAGTGGTCTCAGAGCACTTAGGAAGAAGGACATGAGCTGCATTTTTTAAAAATCAGGTGATTTAAATCCAAATTCAGTGTTCGTGTAATACCAGGGATAAGCATTCACCCTTTGGGGGGCAAAACCAATAAAATACGGCCAAGGCAGTACAGTGGCTTGAATGTGTCAAGGAGGTAATTCCCGGTGATGGCTAATCAGATGTCCTGTCTGCAGCTGGCAGAACTTTCAGTGGCTCTCAAAGAGTTTAGGATTTTAGAGTTCATTGATTTTAGAGAGAGAGGAAGGGAGACAGAGAAGGAAACATCAATGCGAGAGAGAAACATCAATCGGTTGCCTCCCATATGCACCCCGACTCTATCAAAGGGCAACCTAGGTGTGTGTCCTGACTGGGAATCAAGCCTGCAACACTTTTAGTGTATGGGGCGAATCTCCAACCAACTGAGCCACCCAGCCAGGGCTCCATTCACAATTTTTTTAAGACCAAAATATTGAGATGCCATTCTCCACATGTTGTAATGGCAAATGTCCAAAACCCTGGTAACACGCACTGTTGGCAGGGCTGTGGGAGGCTGCGGCTCCTCCACCAGGAAGTTAAACAACTATTTTGTGCCCCAGGCCCAAAGCCATTTGACTTTCAACCCCATATCCCAGTGACTAGTTCCTAGGGGGAGTTTCATACCTGGATTCTGAAGGTGGAAACAGGAACTTTGGCTCCTATTTGACGTTTAACTTGAACATGCTGCTCTCCTATAATTAGGCCAAGGTTCTAGTTAAAAGTAAGAGGGGTTCCTCAGCAATACTAGCTGCATGTGCTCTTGTATTTCTCATTCAAAGAAAGGAAGAAGGGAAGAAGCAGCATGAGGAAGGAGAAAGTCTAGCACCTTTGCAAGCTCAGGGTACTAGGAGTCCAGTAGAGTTTCATTCGCATTATCTCATTTCTTCTCCACAACAAGCCCAAGCCCATTGCCATCCTCTTTTTGTAGGAGAGGAGACAGACCCAGAACAGCCATTGACCTTCTTAGACAGGTGTGAGCAGGGAGGAGCTGAACAAAGGAGCCACAGCTTGGGTCTGCGGGAGGAAAACCTTATTTTGATATGGGTCGTTTTGGATGAATGAGTGAAAGAAACTCTAGAAGCTAAGGGTGTCCTGGTCAGCTGCCAAGACACCTCAGTCACATTGTAGCAGGGTGCCATGCCAGGAATTCAACCTGTGCTTTTCTTTAAGCCTCTTCTTTAGGGAGAGAGGTGCCAAGACCAGTCTTGAATGGCTGCACTGTGTAAAGGAAATAGCAGAGGCGAACCCCTTAAATGCCATTGCTCCCTCTGACTAGAGGAGAAAGCATGCTTGACACTTTGCACTGCATAAATCATTAAGTCCCTGGACAAGGTGGTGGGGGTGGAGGTTCAGATAGGACCTCAGGAGGGGCACAAATTTCCTGCTAATACAGTAGTTGGGGGAGAAGTCGACCTATTCATTAGAAAACAACAAATGATAAGGCTGTGCTCTGAGACTGTGGAGAGGTTCTCACTGGGTGTTTGGTTTCCCTTTCCACACACCCAGCATCATATTCCACTCTTGGAAGTTTGCCATGAGAGACACTAGGATTCTTGCTGACGTGACCCTCCCCGTTAATGGAACCACTTGCGGGTAGATGTTATCCTTGGCAACGGATTATCTTTGGAAACCAGGCATTAGAGTAAAAGGCCAATATTTTTTCTGTAACCAAGGAGCATCTCTGATTTATTTCTTCACAGAGCCCTTCATGGAGTATTGGGTTGTGATGGCAGAAATTCCCAGAGAAGGGTGATGGGGAAAAAAAGCCATTCAATGGCCTGGGAAAGCTGAGTTCCTTCGGAGACTGCCAGCAGCATCTCTTCAACCCAGATGCCTCTCTTGTGACCCATCGGAGCACTTCTTTGGGAAGTAACAACTCTTTATATCCAGAGCTGTGATGCAAACAGTTGTGGGATGCTCTGGTCACTGACTGAAACCACTGAGAAAAGGAGAGGGTAGGCAGGGAGCTATCAAATTTTGCAGAAAACCACATTCCCAGAGTCTGTCCAAACCCAAACTTGTGTTTCCTTTCACCATTACTCAAAATCACTGAGCTGGTGTTGTCAAAATAGTGCATGTCTCTAAAATAGTGCAACTTCAAAAAATCATACCTTGCTACATCAGAGCCCTCAGCAACTCAGAAACTCTTCCCTCTGTCACTAAAACAAAAGGGCAAAAGATAAGAGAACCACCTCACCTCAGGGCTTTGCACAATAACTTTTAGTAGATATCTTGGGCTTGACATCAATAATAAGGAGCTATAAGAATTGATGTTCAGAGTTACAGACCTGGGGTCCTTTAATATCTTCAATCACCAAAAAGAAAAAGAAAAAAGAATTTGATATGGGTCTCACACTCTACTAGAGTATGAAAAAAAACTTGGAACTAACAAGGGCTGAAATCAAAAGGGTTTTCTGGATAAGCGTCCATTACCCAGAACCATCCCTGTCCCCAAGGTTAGCAGTTCACAGAGGTGGCACTCTCACTGCCCGTTGCTGAAGGCGTGTTTCTTGGCCAGTATTCTGTGACGTAAAGGACCAGGACTACATGAAGTGCACAGAAGCCCAAACCACAGAGACGTTGTTCTAGTTAAAACTATAACCAATGGAGTACATGTCCTTCTAACCCTCTGGCTTGCAGACGATGACCTGTAAGACAAGCCCGTTGAATCAGCACAGGCTGACCTTGGATGAGAGGGGAGAGAGCCTGGTGGGGCACGGAGGACTCACACAGCTGGAAGAAGGAAAAGCATTTTTGAAGAAGGGCAGAGAAAGATTAAAGGCATGTCAGCGAGGAAGTATGTTGTTCTTTTCCTTGGATTTGGTAACGCCCTCCCCACTCTTTTCGGATATTGATTGACTGTTCTGTTCTTCAAAAATGACTTTTCCTTTCTTCATGTGTCTAAATTCTCTGCATCCTTAAAGGTCCAGTAAAAAAAAGTTATCTCTTTAATTTGCGTTCTACAAATAATTTCTTCACTGACTTATTCCAGCACTAATTTGTACCTCTATGATGATTCTTATCATCTTGCCTTATGTTAAAAGATTCCATACCAAATTGTGATCTCCTGGACACAGGCTGAGTTCCACATTTGTGCACCTGATAATGCCTATCAGAATGCCTTGTGCAGAGTAGGTGCTCAAATTACTGTAGAATGAATGAATAAATGAATGAGTGAAATTTCATAATATCTGGACATAGCAAAATGATTCTGGTTTAACCTAAATACTTTAACTACTTCAAAATACTTTTATTTTGAAAGTCTGCTTAGGTCTTCATGTAAAAACACTGGAATAATCCCATTCCAAATTCCATGGCTTATTTAGCTATGGGTCCCACATTAGACCACTTCTCTAATTTCTGACAGTCAGATCTTCGATGAGGGCCTCGACAGTGCTCTTCTCATTGCTCCGAAACAAATATCCCTGACAACACTTCAGCCCAGGCCTGCTGGGAAATTTTCATTCTTCTCTTTCAGCCACACCCAAGAACCCAAAACGAACATTCAGAGAACAACTGAGTGATCTTTGTTAGCACAAATAAAGAGGAGAACAATACCCATGGCTCCTTAAAGCTGCATATTAGCCACACCACAGAAAGTATCTCATTGATATTAATGTGTTTACAGCTTATTACACAAAAATTAATTAAAAATTGAATAAGGGCAGAGCTCAAAATTCTGCATATCTAATTTTCCTTCCGAAGTAGTTCATATGGCAAATAGCTAAAATTCTAAGATCATTAGTTTATCACAGCACAGCATTTAGGATCACCCCTTTCATGGGAAGTGGGCGGCTGTGTGGCTTTATGGGTGCCCCACTAACGTGTCATCTTTGGGGAGGGGAGGCAGAGCTAAATGGACTTGATACTATTTTATGATTCCCAGCTCCAGCTTCAACCCCCAGGGGAGTGCCCTGTTATTTCTGAACCACAAATGGCCCATCTCAGGCAAGATGGAGAAACCTGCCAGAAGTCTCCAAGGCCCCAGATATCCCTGAAGACTCATGAGTAACTCAGAGGGAGGAAACCTCTGCAAACTGAGTCTAGCTGACTGCTACCTCTCGGCTCCCTGTCACTTCTGCTCCCCGGGGGTAGCTGTTTCCAGTAGAAAGATGATGAACGCTGGAGTTAGACAGCCATTAGCAAGTAACTTCTCCCTCTGAGCCACAGTTCCTCCCATTATACCTGCCTTATAGGGTTGTGTCAAGTGCTAAACGAGGTAGCGTGCATGCTGCACCCAGCGCACAGTAGATGCTCAATAAATGCTCTCCCCACGAAAGACAGAACCCAGAGTTTCAGTCCAGCAGTGTAGCAGCTTCATTTACTTCCCCACAGCATAAAATATTCACAAGCCTCTTGCCTGTCCAGTCTACTGGACAGTAAATCCTTGGTGGAGAGAGCTGTGTCACATTTGGTGTGTTCCCAGCACCCCGCACACAGGGCCTGGCACACAGTTATTAGTTGATAAATGTCTATAGAACGAAAGAGTTGATGGAAAAGAACAGCACCAGTTGTTGGGTGCTTACCACTTCCACATTACACATATTAGCTCATTAAATCTACACCAACCCTTGGCGGTAGATGCTGCCTCTGCTTTACTGCTAAGGACACAAAAATTCAGAAAGATGTGGTATGGCAACCTCATGGAGGCTACACAGACGGTAGATAAACCCTATGAAATTGCCTATATTCCTTTTAAAAAACACAAGTGAGTATATACTATGTGTGAGGCACTGAGCTAAACAAACATCTTACACATATTATAACTTATCTGTCACACCCTTGTGTGTGATTACAGGGAAATTACAGATAGGGAAAAACAAGGGAATTACAGATAGGGAAACTGAGGCTCGGAAGGATTAAGTAACTTGCCCACAGTTCTCAACCATTTTAGACTTGCAACAATGGCCATGTCAAATGGGTCAACCTGATATCAAAAGGGAAGCTGGGACCCAAACTCAGTCCTCTCCACCTCCAAGCCCCTGATGTGCTACTGTGCCTCTTGAATCAATGATGAGAAGAGGGGAGAGGGAAGAAGAAGCAGGCAGAAGAAGAGAGAGAGGGAAGAGGAGTGAGAAGGGAAGAGGTTCACAAACACTCTAACTATCTGGGTAATTCCTACAAGGCCAGGTCTTCCCCAATCTTCTGTGCAATTGCTGCTGTGGGGACACAGCTGGTCTGCGCAGTTGCAGCTCCCAGCCAGTGTATAAAATGCCAAAGGCAGGCCTCTCCTTTGCGCTTAGCCTGGGAAGGACCATGTGGATGCCCTCCTGCTGGGTGGGAACGGAGCTCTCCAGTGCCTACCCATCCCAGAGCCCCAGGCTGGGGCCACACTCTGCTGGGGTTGGTATCACAGGGGAGCTGCTTCCCATTGCTCTCTGGGGCAGTGGTGGTCTTGCCCTCTGCTTGGCAGCTGGTGAAGCAGGCCAGACCCAGCTGACTGTTCCACAAGTTCACTCACACAGGCCTTTTAAAGTCACTGTTGCTCTTACCATAGGTAGTCGGGCCAGCCCTGTGGAGGTCCAGGTAGGCCAGGCCATTGCTCTTCTCCCACTGGCACCTTGCCACTGGAGCAGAGACTGACTTGCAGAACTGAGATGGGAAGGGATGGTCCTCTGGGGAAGGAGGATGGGGCTGGGAGCAAAGAGTCCTGGGTTCCAGCTCTGGCTCTGCCTCTGTCTGTTCTATTGAGTGAGTCCCCTTCTCTCTTGAGGGACAGAGACTGACCAACTGTGGACCTAGGGCTCGATCATCTCTTTTAAGCCTTATAAACTCAGTCATGCAGGTATAAGCGTTTTCATTACAGCTCAGAAGAGGTTAACTGACCTGTACAGTGTCACACAGGAAAAAAAGAGGGGGAGTTAGGGTGTGACTCCAGGTTGATCTGACTTTGAAACCTATGTGCCCGCCACTGCGCTGTCAGGGACTCTGCTTTCTCATTCACAGTAAGGAACGATGGTCATTACTTCAGCCTCCCAAGGTCAGGGCAAACATGTCCCTTAGGACAAACTCTCTCTTAAGACACTTAATGGGCTTCCAAGGGCAATATCAACATTAAGAGTCAGGATTATTATATTGTTCCTCCCCCATCTCAGGCCTCAGTTTCCCTATTGTGAACCAAGGGGGCCAGATTGGCATTTCCCAACCTTCCACTTTGGTGATTTTATGTCATATATATTAATACTTAATGTTTGACTTTAAATTAAGTTTAAATCAAGTGGTTTTTTAAAATTTAACATCATCCTAGGCAATAATACACATAGAATCAAGGATTTAATGCACCAATTATATTCTTTCCTAATGCACAGCAGAATACATGGATATTTAAATTATACATGTTCATTCAGGTGGCACCTAGGAGCATGCCCTCAGAGGCAAGCAAGCCTTGTTTGGGGGAATGCTGAACTCCCTGACCTCTAAGCTTCCATTCGTCTCTTGCTCTGGGAGTCTTGCCCCTGTGCCTCTGTCTGGATGTGTCCCTGAGCCTTGGTTCTGTGTCATCTCTCAGCTGTGTGGTTTAGTCTTCTGTGACGGATGCCAGGCTGGCACGGAGGCAGCTGTGTGATGGGAACCTGGACTGCAGCAGCCGGGCAAAGGAGGCAGAAATTGCTCTCTGAGAACCCAGAACTGGTTTCCAGCTGGGATGCCACCAGACAGGAATAGAATGCCTGGGGTGGAAGGCTGGTGAGCATGAAGAGGTAGCAAGCACAAAGCGGGCAGGGTCCTACTGGGTGATGAGCCCTTCCACCAGCAGCCACAGCATCAAACCCAAATTCTGGCTTCTGGCAGTATGAGGCTAGGGAGACAGGTGGCCATTGCCCTCAGGGACAGCAGCATCCCCAGGGGACTAATTACAGGGGGCGAGGGAAGAGGGTGGTGGAGGCCCCACCATGCACCCTGCCACACAATGTGGAGATCATCTGTCTTGTTTAGATGGTTAGCTCAGTTTTTGTCTGTAGCAAAACGTGATAACAGTAAAATGCACAAATCACCAGTGCACAGATTGATGAATTTTCAATAACTAAACACACCTATGTAATCAGCACCTAGATAAAGAGGTAAACCATCAGCTGCATCCTAGAAGCCCTCTCATTCTCCCTTCTAGTCACTGTCTTGCCCCAAGGGTGAACACTAGTCTCATTCCTAATACCAGAGATTGGTTTTACCTATTGGAACTTTATACAAATACAATCATACCTAGGTAGTCTTGCACCTGGCTTATTTTGTTCAACGTTATTACATGTAGTTTTCACTTGATTGTTCTCGTTGGTGTGTAATAGTCCATCGTGTAAATGTATTACAGTTTATTCATTATACTCTTAATGGGTATTTTGGCTGTACTCTGTTTTGGCTGTACTGGATAATGTTGCTGTGAACATTATGTAGCTCACATGGCTTTTGCTTTCATTTCTCTTGGGTATGTAGCTGGGAACAGAAGAGCTCAGGCACAGCCTATGTCCATGCTCAGGGTTGGTGGGTGCGGACAGTTTTCCAAAGTGGTTACACCGTGCACCCCCACCAGCAGGTGTGAGGGCTTCAGTTGCTCCACATCCTTGCCATGTTTTATCTGTTTCATTTCAGCCATTCTGGTTGGGTGTATAAATCACCTATATTTTGGTTTTAACCAAATTGTATAACAGGCACATGGGTGGATATCATTTCTAAGTAACAATGCGGTGTAACCGACCGGGTCTAGACCCTGACTCAGAAGTCCCAGCCTTCTGTCTGCTGTCCAGCTACTGACTTGATGCCGTTAGGAAAGAATCACCACAGGTCTCTGCAAAGCCCCTACTCACACCCTTGTTCATTCATCTGACCCTCACAACATGCTGGTGAAGGCAGGCAAGGAAGGAACTATTCTCAAGAGCTTACATAACTTGCTGAGTAACAAAGACAAAATTTAGGTCTATCTTCTGATTCCAGTCCAGTGTCCTTTCACTGAGTTTACGAGAGGGAACCCCCCAAACCAGAATTTATTTACTCTTACATGTTTAAATGTCAGTCACCTTCAAAGTACTCTCCATTTGATGCAATACTTCTATCGAGACATTGTTCCACTGCTCAAAACAGTTTTCGAACTCATCAGTTTAGATGTCTTTCAGTGCTTCTGCCGTTTTTTGTTTCACCTCTTCCACATCAGCAAAGCATTTCCCTCTGAGGACTTTTTCCAACCAGGGAACCAACCAAACAAAAAAGTCTCTCGGGATGAGGTCAGGCGAATAGGGAGGGTGGGACACAGGGGTCATGCTATTTTTTTTGGTCAAAAACTGCTGAACACTCAGCCTGGTATGGGCAGGTGCACTGGCAAATCACCCACCTTGAAATGGGCAAATGCACTGAAAGAGTCTTCCAAACAAAATTTCACTGGAGTCAAATGCAGCCTCTCACAACAATGCCAGCTGGTACACTGATACAGGTGGGTTCCTAGAACACTCACCTAGCAGGGGAAGCCTGCACTGCCAAGGGCCCCACCCTCCAGAAGATGATTCCATTTGTGGAGGTTCCTCCCTCACATAATGACTCTATTCGCTTATTCTCCATTTGTAAGAAGTTGCTGAGCTACATAATCTTTGATGTTCCTTCCACTTTACATGTGGTGGACTGATTGGTTTCTAAATGCATGAGTGGTTTACTCATTCAGTGTATGGCAGGTCCTCGCTCAATTCTAAGAGGAAATTGAGCCCAACTCATCTGGGGAAGCAGATCTTTGGAGGTGATAGATATGTAGCAAGACAAAGAGTGAATAGAGGTTACAGCTTGGTCATTGAAATGGCAAAATGTGCTCTAAAAATACATTTTATTATTCAAGATTTCCTGCAAATGAAGAGTATCCAACCACCCATTCATCCATGCATCCCACCAATAAGCCAGGTAGCTATCCGTCTATTCAACCATCCTTCCACCCTTTTATTCAACAAGCATTCATTGCACACCTACTCTGTCTATCCCCATACTCATTCTGGGGTTGCAGAAATGAATCAGAAATAGTCCCTGCTCTGAAAAAACTCTCAGTCTACTCAAGTGTCTCATCTTTTTCTTTTTAAGATTTTATTTATTTTATTTTGAGGGGAAGGGAGAGAGAAAGAGAGGGAAAGAAACATCAATGTGTGGTTGCCTCTCACACACCTCCTACTAGGGACCCAGCCCACAACCCAAGCATGTGCCCCAACCGGGAATCAAACCAGTGACCCCTGGGTTTGTAGGCTAGCACTCAGTCCACTGAGACACACCAGCCAGGGCTCAAGTGTCTCATCTTATACATGATTTTCTATGCTCTCAGTAGAAAGCAAGGGCCTTATCTCACATCTGTCACTCCTAAATCATCTATTACTAAGACTGGTATAATGTATGGCTAAGATACATTTGATGAGTGACCTATTCATACCTGAGAATCCCCCCCCCCCAACAACTTGGAACGTGCATTTCTATCATTCCCCATTTCTTGTCATTGGACCAAGAACCAGGTTGTGGAGGCTTTCCTGCCATGGTCGCTTCCTCATACTAACCAGTGTGCAGAAAGGCAGGAACTCCAGCCTCCTTTCTCAGCGGGCCGATGGGTGCAAACAGCTGGGAAACAAGTTCACCCACACTCCCCGGAGAACGATATCCAGGAGACGCTTCCCTGTGGACCCGTTCGCCCAGTTTTCTAGTTGGCACATGAAGGATTTCTGCAGTGTTTTTGACGAGGCTCGCTGGCAGCCTTTTCTTTTTTCTCTAAAGATAGCAGGAAAGCTACATGTTTTCTTAAAAGCCCATACTTGTCCGACAGCATTTCAACAACGCAAAATGAGCAGAATATAGTTCAGAGAAGGTGGGCAGCTTGCAGACAGGGGACATAAAAGAAGGGGGAAGGAATGACAAACTTCAGCCCAATGCCAGGCACCTCCAACACCACTGACCCCGAAACCTCCAGGGCTCAGTCCTGGCGTTCAAGGTCTGTGTGTGCATAACCCTCTATCCATAACCCTCTCTCTCTCTTTTTTTTATTTGCACCCACTGATGGGGTGTCAGCCTTACCTTCCCACCTCCCTTACCTTCCAAATAGCATTAAGCACCTAGTCCTACAAACCATCTATCTCTGGAATCCACACCCTGCTCTCATTCCCTACAGCCACCACTGAGGCCAGCCCACCATCACCCTCCTACCTGGACTTCCATAACAGCTGCCTAACGGTCTCCCTGAGTCTACTTTGACTCTCCAGCCACATAACAAATGCAAATATGATCCCATCGCCCACCCCCACCCTCACTCCCACTGCCTCCCCCCACCTCTGTCACAGATTTTCTGATGGCTTTGCATGGTGCTCAGAAAAAATGCTCTGAGTTCTTCTAAAGGTCTGCAAGAGCCTCCACGGTCTGGCTGCCGCCTCCCTTTCCAGCCTCACCTCAGTCCCTTTTCCCCAGGACTTATTTGGCTCCAGATCCACAAGTCTTTCAGTTCCCTAAATATGCTCTACTCTCTCCTGCCGTCAGACCTTTGCATATGCTGGTCTCTACTTGGAATGCCTTGTCCCTGTCCCTCATCACCCCTATTCACCCTTGAGTAAGAGTTTCAGCTTGGATAACACCTTTCCAGTGAACCCTTATCTGGGCCCCAAGCCTCAGGTGATCGGTCCCTGCACTGTGAGCCTCAGGGCACTGCATATTCTGCTTTGGAAATGCTCCTCCCAGTGGTAATTCTCTCTGTGTCTATCCTCCCTCAAAGATGGTAAACTGCCTGAAGGCAGGCACCAAATAGATCCTCTCCACAGTCCTTCCTCAGACCCCGACTCTGCATAAACGTTGATGAATTGGGAGGTTAGTTAAGTGATACACTGGTTGATTAATTGAAAGCCCTGAGCTTGGTGTCAGATAGTCAGAGGAAGGTTTTATAACAGAGACCAGGGTTCCTTTCCAAACGCCAGTCTATAGCCACAAGCCTCTCTGAGCCTCAATTTCTTCATCTTTATGCTCATGATAGTAATACCTGCCCTTCCTGCCTCATAAATGTTGCACCAACAGATGAGGTGCCAATTGAGAGCATGCTTCACAAAATGAAGATGTGCCCTGTAGGGCAGACCCAGCGGCATTGCTGTGCTCTGAGGTAAGTCTCTTCTCTGGTCCTTTTCTCACTCAGATGGGAGAGAACAATCTCCCCATGCCCTTGCCCCATTCCCCATTCCTTAGTACATTTTTAGGGCACCTCAGGATTGAGCTGAGGGCCTCTTGATAAATAATAAATAGGACACAATGAGGAGGAGGAAAGCTCAAAGAGGTTTACAGGAGACACAAGAGAAACACACAAGCCACATTCACACACACACACACACACACACACACACAGCTCCTGGTCCCCTGTGTCTCTGGGGTCTTGTAATGAATGAGAAAGACCTATACACATGTGGGAAGGAGGAGGAAATGCTATTGATGGCATGTAGGTAGAAAACGTATTCTTGTTGCTAGGAGGCCTTTTAGATGTACCATAACCCAGTGGCTTTCAATTGCTTCAGGAATTCAAGTGAGTTCACAAGGTCATTGGAACTGAAGCACCTTTTCCTGCTAATGTGATGGTTTTCAAAGTACAGATCCCAGAGGTTCAGCAGCAGCATCACCTGGGAACTTGTTAAAATTCAGATTCTCTGGCCAGAACTGTGGGGTGGTGCCTCGGTCCAGCCGCAGCGGGTCTAAGGGTCCCCTCGAGGTGAAGGTAGGAGTCGGTGAGGAAATCAGGCAACTACACAGCTCAAGGCAGGTGATGCTCTGAAGACGTTTATTGAAAGTAAGGCTGAAGCTTTTATACTATTACTGTTGCTATGCTTCTTGGTCTGAACAAGAACTTGGCTTGTTCCTGTTGCCTTGGTTAGGCTAAACAGAAAATCATAGTTTAACATACAATGACTTTATAAATTGAAAATAAGTATTTGACTTGCCAAACAGAGTCTCAGTGAATTCTTTTGCCTGTGGTTAATGATTGATCCGTGATCTATGTCTATATCCTGATTCTATTCTACTAAAATGTTATGAAAGACTAAGTGCCCTTTCTATTATTATGTGTTCCTGTAAGATTATTTTGTTCTACTTACTTACAATGGGTGAACTAATTTAAGTCTTTCTGATTAATTTTCTTCAGCCAACCATCCTTCATTGCCTTTAAACAAATGTGGACAGTCACCAAGGGGGACTTTGGCATGTTAGTCATTTCATAAAAGGCAGACTTTGCCAAGGAACATGTTTTCTATCCTTATTGACTATTCTTATGCCCTCAAAATAGGCTCCTGTAAAGGACAATGGGTGAAACAGTTTTTCTTTATTTTCCTTAATGACCTAAGCGACTATGGGAGGGGGAATTGGAGTAAGCTGTGGTTGTATTACCTCTGCTTGGTGTAATTCGGTCATGAATTGTTTAATTGGGGGTTTTCGGGGGGAATTCTTTGCTAACTTAACTAGTAAATTGTTAGTACAATCTGGACACGCAGTTACAGCTGATTCAGGAGTGGTGGTGACTGCGTCTAGTTCTGTGGAAGCTGGAATCACATCTGAGGCTTGCCTATCGGTTTCATTCTCATGTGTCTTATTCATCTTTCCCAGGTTAATCATATATAGAATGAAAATTATGACTCCTAGAAATATAATTCCCATACTACCAATTATCCCTATGCCGAGTCCTCTTCCCGGAGGACGCCTTCCTTGAAGCTTCTCTCCCCATATCCGGACCTTGTCAGACAATATGGCTGGAAGAGGATGCGGCAGGGTGGGGCTTGCACAGCCCTCTGGGTGAGTCTGCTACACACCCAGGCTGAGACCTACTATGCTAATTGGTCAGAGGAAAAGGAAAGCGAATGGGAGATGGGACAATGGAGGCTTTGGGGGTGGGGGGGGACGGACATTCCCTCTGGCCCCACCAGCACAGGCTCCCCTGTATCTCAGACTAGCTGAAGGAAGGTTTGATGTCAATCTGCTCTGTGCACATGTCCTTGATTCCCTTCATTGCCAAAATAAAACCAAAGAAAATAAGTAGTCCCGGAACGCAGGCAGTGCCTTGAGAACAGGGGCTCTAAAAGCAAACACATTTTCATGCCTGCCTGCCCTTCTTCCTCCCCCACTACCTCTGGAAACACTGGCTGCAGGGACGAATTGCACAGTCTCTAAGGGGGTCTCACAGTTGAGGTGAGGGAAGATTATGAGTGATGGGGGGAAACTGTGTTGGCTTTTAAGTGTTTCAGTGTTTTTATTTACCTCCACCTGCTAAGGAACATCCTACATTGCCATTTTGGTTTCCCCATTCCCTCCATTAAAGAAAAAAAGAGTCTCACTTGTGAGGGGAGGGACCGAATCCATAGACCCGTGAAAGGAATAGAGAACACACAGAGGGAGAAAAGAGACGGGAAGCCCTTGCACATTATGCGGCGGTGAGATTTGGGGTTTGGGGCAGAGAGAGGGGGTGAGAGGAGCTGTGGGACGGAAGGAAATTGGAGGGCAGGGAAAAGGGAATTTGCCGAGCATTGGGGTAGATTATAATGAGCATCTTTGGTGTCCCCAGGACATGTAAGTAATGGATTTTAGTTACTTTTTAATTTGAATTTAATTACTTTAAAATTTTAATTTTGATTGTTAATCCTTGGATACAGCAAGGTTCCAAAATTGGATCACGTGCCTCCCGGGTTATATTAGGGTTACATGTATGCTCCGACAATCACAGCAGCGCTACGCAGCTGCGGGGGCCGAGTGCTATGCACAGAGCACGCCGCCGGGGCCAGGCGGGGAACGCTTCTCCACAGAGGGGACGTGGACAGCCGGTCTGGAAGAACGAGCGGAGGTCAGCCTGGTAACGCAGGGCACCTGGTCAAATGACAGAAGGACCTGTATTTTTAAAGAGCAATTTGGCAACAAAAGACCAACGTCCCTCAACAAAGAGTGAGCTATCGCTCTGAATATTGTGAGTGAGAAGGAGCACAGCCAGGCCTTCTTCGGACAGGCAGCATTCACCTCAATTATGGGAAGAATTTATGGCTAGCCAAGAGAACATTGCTGGCTGCCTGGAACAACTGTTAAATGAGTTCGCCGCCTTCTTACCCTTTGCCACGCCACTTGAGAATACTGACTCTTGTCTAGAAATCGGGTCTCCCGCTCCCTCGGTCTGCGTCTTTGGGAGATCACAGTGTCCCACTGGTGTTCACCATTATCGGCAGTGGCGACAGCAGCATTCCAACTCTCCTTTACTAAGAGCTGGACCGTGCATAGAAGA
Source organism: Glossophaga mutica (assembly GCA_039655065.1). Taxonomy (NCBI): domain Eukaryota; kingdom Metazoa; phylum Chordata; class Mammalia; order Chiroptera; family Phyllostomidae; genus Glossophaga; species Glossophaga mutica. Next base: position 33,060,720 of record CM077308.1, read on the forward strand.
CAACTGAGAGCCAGATAACAGTATGTCATTCCCACTTTACAGGTGAAGAAACCGAGGCTCATTTGGTGTGTGACAGAGGTAGACTGTACCCAGACGGTACGAGCGTCTGTTCTCTTACCTACCAGCCCTACTGTCCCTCCTTTCCAGCCGTCACCACACTGTCCTGTTTTCTGTCTCCTACACTGGTATGATGATCCTAAGTAAAGAGGTTTCTTTGTTTAAGCCCTCAGCCCCCAGCACAGTGCCCAGTATATATACACCAGGTGCTCAGGAAATGTCAGTTTGATGATTGATTAAACTGGAGAGTCCTCTGGTGTCCAGGAAGCCTGGTCTGTGCCGAATGAGGTCTGGTCTCCCCGCCCCGTCTGCGGTGTGATGTGAAGAACGGCCCTCGGAGCCCCTGCCTGCAAACACCAGCCCCGCTGTGTGGCAGTTCCACCTTCATTATTTATGTTTAAAAGTGGGTTTGTAAAATACTTCTCTGAAATGAAAATATCCCATCGAGGTGTTGCCAGAAACATCAGCACAAGGTAGTGGTCGGGAACAGAGATGCTGAAGCCAAATCCACCCTCTTGGTTCAAATGCCAGCTTAGCCGTGTCCTCACTGTGTGGCCTTGGTTAGGTTAGTCAACTTCTCCATGCCTTGGTTTCCTCATTTGTAAAATTGGGATAATAACATCTACTTAGTAGAACTGTTATGGAGATTAAACACCTTAGTGTTTGTAAAGTGCTCAGCATAGTGCCCAGCACACTTAACACTATTCAAGTGTGCATTGAACACATACATCAGGCAGGGATTGGATGGAAACTAGCAGAGACAAAATGAGGTTCATTACGAACAGATGAAAGGGAGGAAAGGACCCAGATGAGGGGACGCAGAAGTTGTTTGAAACAAAAGTCTGCCACCTTTAGAACGTAGCCAAGGCCGCCCCATAGCTCTTGGGAAGGTCCCAGCACTCAGGAAGCTCCCCCGTCTGCAATCCCCGGACGCCAGGCAGAAGATGGAAGGGGAGGTGGGGAAGCAGCCCCGCAGAGGATGCTGGGACAGAGGTGCGCTGGACACCCTGGGCTCTCTCTGTGGGTCTGGTATCCTGTACCCAGCAGCCCTAGAGAGGCACCAAGAGAAGCTCCGGGCCCCTAGTCTGGCCCCAGGGCCCCACCCCTCCCTACTGAACCCTGAACCTTGTTCTGCATAGAACCTCAGTCATTTCTCTCCAGCTCAGACTCAAATAAGATCCCACACTTTGGAGTCAGTTAGACATGGGTTCCAATTCCAGCTCTGCAACAGATTATGTGTGTGGCCTTAGGTAAGTATCCATCCTCTCCGAGTCTCGGTTTCTCCAGTGTTAGAATGGGGGTGAGGTAATAAAGTCCAGCTCCCAGGGGTTTTGAGAAACTAAATGAAAGAGCACCAGTAAATCCTGGGGCATAGAACCTGGAGCATAATAGGAGCTCTGTGAAGATTTGCTGAATGAATGAATGAATGAATGAATGAATGATCTATCATCACACCAAGACCACAGTCTTCTGCTCATACTGCTCATGGTCTCCACCATTCCATTTAGAGAGGAGACCCCAGCATTGAATCACTTCTACCCCTTTCAACCTTGCCAAGGCCCCGCCAGGGGCCCTGGGCTAGTTAAACTTAAGTGATGGGACGGGGGGAGAGCTTCGAGATCCCCCACCACCACCAGCCAAGAACACAGTTGAGCACTTAGGAGGTGCCTGGGAATGATTCAAAGTTTCAAAGAAAATCAAGTTCTATTAACGGAAGATCTGGAAAGACAATGCCTGAATTAGTCTCCACGCTACGTTAAACTGGAAGTCACATTGAGTATAACACTAGTGATTGAAGAAGAGATTCTTCCTTACTTTCTCTTTCATAAACCCTCAAACATCATTCGGGTTTCTGTACTTGCCGATTAAACCCACCATCTTTTTAGTTTCCCAGAGGCCGCAGCTGACTCAGGGTGGGCCAGTGATTTGCTCACCAAGGGAAGCTGATGTTCCCAAAGGGGGGAAAAAAGGCATGTGATTTACATGGCTTAATATACTCATTAAAGGTTTAATTGGAGTCACTTTGCCACTGATCCTCCATCAGCCTCCTTTTCCCCCCATTTAATTAACATGGTAACCTTTAGCTTCACAACTCATAAAGAAAGCCAAGTATAAAAGAGGGAGCTCTACCTACTCCCCTGTCCTGATCCTAGCAGGCAGCTTTTAACCCCAGTGGGATTCATGGGTTCTGGGAGGGGGGCTGGGGGCCAGGGGTGGGGGGGGTGTCTGTCTTCAGTTTGGAGTATTAACATCCTTGGGAAAAAGAGGCTGCAGAGTCTGAGTCAGCCAGGCCCAGGTTCAGGTCCTAGCCCCGTCATTCACTAGCAGTGACCTTGGGCAAGATACTTAATCTCTTTAGCCTCAGTTTTCTCATCTGTAAAATAGGGATACTAATTAAAGGGCTAATTCCTGAGGTGACTGTGAAGTTCAAAGAAGGGTAATAATTGTAGTGAACTTATCACAGTGCCTGACACAGGGTAAGCACCCAACAAAGATTGGCAGTTTGCTCTTATCATTAATATCATGACTATGGAGTGTAATGGATTTTGGGTGCCTGGCAGAAACTGGACTGCCAAGGGACTTCCCAAACAATGATAAATTGTCATTTTGCCTTATGGAGTCACCAAGTTTCTAGGCAACCACATAAATATTTCGAGCAAAAACTATTTGGAGCAACTGCACACAATTTTTTTTGTCCATACTTAATCAAGGTTCAGAATATTGTAGCTGCTCGCCATGGTCTCACTTGGTCAGCTGTCCCTCTCCCAATGTCCCCACTTCCTGCCCTTTCCCTGCCTGCCTTACAACATGAAATATAAATAATTAATGCTATCCAATTACCTAAGCCAAAAACAAATAAAACTTCAAGGATGTATTGGATTTCCACGCGAGTCCACCATTAGGAAGATGATGCATTCCACGTGCACATGTCTGCATCCCGAAAGCCATTTGTAATGGGGCCGCTCAGTGGGTACCAGGGTTAGTTAAAGCTCGCTTCATTACTGTGGCGTCTGGGCAGATGGGAACTGACTGCGCTGCGCTGTTTTCATAGGGAAATGTGCACTAAGTCCCAGGTCAGCGCGGTGATAAATGGGCTTGCCGACAATTTGCTGGGAGCATGCATCTTGGGGGACTCCTGAGGTCATGAAATGTCTGCTGTTAAGCTACACAATTTTCTTTACTTATCGGCCCCAACCACATCGCAGACACATATTTGAACAATGAAACAAAGGAGGACACGCATTATCAGGCCCCAGCTGAGGAACGGGAGGGGCTCTAAGCCAGCCGGTGCTGATTGGACAAGGCCAGGGACATACTAAAGGCCAAGTGCGGAAGGGAAGGAAGGCTGGTGGTTTTGTTTTTAAATGGCAAATTAAAAGGGGGAGCCCATAGGGGCTGCAGATAGGTGTGGTGTTCGATGAAGAGCACAAGTCCTGGGGGCCGAAGCCACCTATCACCTCTACAGCCTCAGCAGCTAGCTCCATCCTCCACCCCACAGCCATAGGGATCTCTCCAGAATGCACATTTGATGCGCACAACTGTCTCATGGCTCCCCGTTGTCCATAGGAGGAAGCCCAAACTCCTTAGCATGTGTACAAGCCCATGTTGTGGATCCTGTTTATACCACTTAACTCCTCTCCCACAATCCCTTTGTCCTACACCACGCTTCCTCCGCACTCACGCATTCAGACACCTGCAGGCCTCTTTTCTCCCCACTTCATCTGGCTAACTCCTAGTCGCTTTTATATCTCAGCTAAAATTGGCCTCCTCCAGGAAGTCTACCCTGACCATTATTAAAGGGGAGTTAGTGCTCCCTGTCAGCCTCTTACAGTGCAACCCTGTTCAGCTGTACTGTTGATGCCTCATTACTTGTCTCTAAACTCTAAGCTCCATGGGGGAAGGGTCTTCCTTGTGTTATTTCCAGTACCCTGAACCATGCCTGGCACAGAATAGGTGCTTGAAACTGTCTAAAAAATGAATGAGTCAATACGCAGAGAAAAGAACCTTCGCACCAGCTGAAGGCACTATCCTGAGTGGGCTGCACGTCCTGCCAAGGTAAGATCAGGACTCCCACCTGCCCTCCCGCCCCATCCCTTCCAAAGGAGTCTCCATCTGGCACCGAGAGATGGAGATCAAATGAGTTAATGAAGCTGAAAACCACATAGGGCACCAGAAACAAAATCTCTAAGGAGGGAGCTTGCAAGTTACCCCAAAATAGGGGAGCAGAGGTGGACAGAGGTGATGCGCGAAGCAGAAGTTTGGGGCCAGAGAGACGAGACAGGAGCAGATGGGGAAAGAGGCGATTCCAAGGAATTTCCTGAGACAGCCATGAGTACATGCTGCTGCTTTCATGGGTGTGTTTTAAAGTCCAGGAACAGATCAGACCCTCGTGCTACAGGGTGGTCAGGCAGTGAGGCCAGGTCCCTGACAAGGCAGTGGTGGCGCCACAGATTCCAAGAGCAAAGTAAGCTTGACTGACTGTTTAAAAAAAAAAAAGGCTGTGTGAGGGGAAATAGGAGCAGACTTCCGGTGCTGGGAGCCCATCCCATGGGCGGGGGCAGCTCCAGGTGGACACATGGAGAAGCACCAGGAAGCACCTGAGCAGGCCAGGCTGGGGCAGAGAGAGCTGCAGCCTTGGTTCTGTCTACTCTGACTTTAGGCAAGCTGCCAGCTGCCTCTCTGTTCGCTTTTACTCTTCTAGAAAACTTCGACGGTTTGCTTAGCACCTTGTCATTCTTCAGGGTGCTTTTCCATTCATACTGTTTAATCTTCCCACACCATATTAGGTAGGTCCCTCATTTAGCAGATGAAGAAACCAAGGATCAAAAAGATAGTCACCTGTCCAAGATCACCTAGCTAGTGGGTGGCCACAGTCAGATTCAAATCTGGTGAGTCCAACTCCTACATGCCCCCAAGCCCAGCAGGCTGCCAGGTGGCCCCAACTCCCCCCAGCTGTGAAGTGACAACACAGAAATCAAGCCAGCTTGGCAGATCACCAGGAGGTAGCAAAACGTGTTCCAACTCCACCCACCCCACCAGGCTACTAGTAGCTCATTCCTGGTATTGGTTTCTTTGCTCCCAGCATCAGTTGCGTACCCAGCCCATTCCCAACGCCATGCTTCCCCTGCTCTGTCCCAGTGGCCCTGTCTTGTCGATTCACTAAGCAATCCACACCAGGGTAACTATAGGTGATAACAACATCCTATGACATCCCTTCTCAATAGCCCCTTTGTGTCTTTACAGGGCTCTTTATGGAGACCCAGTGCCTTTCCCAAAAGCCTAATAAAAATAGGGAAAGTGAGAACAGTCCCTGCTCCCCACTGCCCCTGCTCTCTGCTGGGCGCATGCAGAGATAGTACAAAGCAAGTACTACTGATTCCATTTTACAGATGAGGGCACTGAGGCCTGGAAAGATTAAATCCCTCGTCCAAAGCCCTAGTCAGGAAGTGGCAGTCTAAAGCTTCCAGCCCAGGCCTGCCTTATTCCACGGCATCCAGATGTCTTTGGGCATGGTGGTGTTTCCAAACAGAGGGGTGGGGAGGGGCGTTGCAAGCAGTGGGCAGAGGGAGGGGCTTTCAGGAGAAACGAACCTCTCTCTTCACATGTGGGTGAATGCAGCTCTGACTGTAGGCTAGGACGGGATCATTTATCACAGAGGCGGGCACCGAGACCCAGGTGGGAAAGGAGAAGGGGAGGGAGTCGGTCCGATGTCAGAATTTGAGAGAAAAACTATCAATATCCTGGCAGGCACCTCCCGAACATCTGCTTCCCTATCCGTTGGGGGAGACCCAGGGGTCTCAAACCAGCAGCCTTCAGCACACACGTCAAGGAGTATTTCTCTTCTTATTCATGGGTGTTCAGAGACACCAAAATTCTGGGCTCTTCTAGGACACTTAACACCAACTCCTATCTCCCAGGGTAAGACCAAATATCTAGGATGGACCAGTGAGCTGCCTTTTGCCTCTGTCCTTGGTCTGCCCCCCTCCTCGTCCGTTGGTTTGTGCGACTGGAGCTCCCAGCAGACCGTGCGGAGAGAGCAGGGAAGGCAGATAGATGTTCAGCACCGGGTTTTGATGCCAGCCAGACAGCACTTCTAAATTAAAACTTTTAGAAAAAGGGAAAAAAGGACGTTTTACTCTCTGTTCTTTAATTCCCTGCTGAATAGGAGTGTGGGTTTAAAATTTAATCATGAATGCATTGGAAGGAGATAAATCACGGAGTAAATGTTTAAAGTGCAAAATCACTCTCTTGGGTTGTGATCACTCAGTTTAGCATAAAAATTAAGAGTTAGTGTTTTCCAAGAACAGAGACAAAGATACGTTTAAAATATTTGTAATGACAATGCCATTAATTTTTTTAAATAACTGATTTTTAAATAAACTGATTTGCAACCCAGTATACCATCTGAAAATGTCTCCCTGTTCTGAACCTAGGTTTAGAGCTGCAGAAATTGTGTTGATGCAGGCATCCACAGAGAGCTGGACGTTGCTTTCTTTCCGTCAGCCTCATGGGCCTACAAGCAAATGAATTCTGGTCCTTCCCACCCACAATTCAATTCAGGAGGCAATGCTGCTTCCAAGTGAGGCCCTGGTGAGGCCCATGGAAGGAGAGGAACTTGCGAAGGACACAGTGTCATAGTGAAGGACACAGATGTGGGTGCGTGCAGTTAGCTCTGCTCCCCCCACCAAGGTCGGGCCCTCTCCGCTCTCACCTAGGTGACTCCCCGAACTCCTCACTTGAAACCCATTTCCTCCAGTAAACTCTCACCCCAGACTTACCGCTGTCAAACACAGTGTGGTCACATCGCTCATGATTGAAACCCTCCCACGGTTCCCCTGGCTCTCTTGAAGAAAGCCCAATCACTAGCAGAGCCTATGCCATGGCCCCGAGCGGTGGGGCCGCCTAACTCACCGTCTTTCATCCTACTCTGTGCGCAGGGTCTCCGCCTTGTCTTCACAAGGCCAAACAGCATTGGACCACCCCTTTGCCTGCTGTCTCCTCCCACTCTTCCCTTGCACACTCCTTAAACTGGCCAACTGGTCTTCCTCAAACAGGCCCAGCCTGCTCCTACCTCGGGGCCTTTGCACATGGCTATTTCTCTCCCTAGACCCGTATCCCGTTAGGGAGTACATGGTTCCCTCTTGCATTCCTTCAGGCTCTGCACAAATGTCACAGAGAGAGGCCTTCACTGGCTACCCCATCGAAGGTAACACCCTTACCCTCATTCTATACCCCTCCCTTTGCTCTATTTTCCCCCACAGTGTTTATGCCACCGGACACATGTTATCTACATCTGTGCATTGCTTCTCTGCCCACACTAGCATGGAAGCCTCAGGACACCAGGGGCTTTGTTCATTTTGTTCTCTGCACTGTCTCTGCCCTCTGCACGCATGGTCGGAGCTCGGTGCTGACAGGATGAGTGAGGTGGAGGAGCGGCATCCGGTTCGGGGTGCCGTTCCGCAAACAGGGCGTGCGTGCCGCCGCACACCTTCCTGTCCTCGAGCACGTTTCCTTTAGATGGAATGCCCTTCCTCTCACTTCTCTCACTGGGTTAACGCCGGCTTTTCTTTAACGCTCCCTACTCTGGGAACTCCCATGTCCCCGCACCTTGGACCCAGGCCTGGCCAGGACAGAGACTCTGTGCCCCGTGCCATTGCAGCAGAATGTAATTGTTGGTGTGTTTCCCTGTCTCCCCTAGGAGGCGCTAAGGTCCCCGCAGGATGGAGATACGTCTGTCCATATATAGATATACAGATATACATCCAGAAGGGGCCTGGCAGATAATGCTTCATAAATGTTTGCTGAATTAGCAAATAAATGCTAAGAGCTGGCATCTATTTTGCATTTAATATTTGCCTGTCGTTATTCTAAGCACTTTGTAGAGATTAACTCATTCTCTTAACAAACTGATAAGGTAGTGCTGATATAACCCCATATTTCAGACCGGTAATTACACAGAGGCACAGAGAGGTTATAAAAAATTACCCGAAATAGGGACTTCCGGCCAAGATGGAGGCGTAGGCGGACACACTGTGCCTCCTCTCACAACCAAAATTAAGGACAACAAATATTTAGAAACAAGAAAACAACCAGAACTTAAAGAAAATTGAACTGTAAGGAAGTCCAACAACCATTCATCCAGACCGGTAAGAGGGGCAGAGTCGTGGCAGGAAAAAGTGGAGGTGCGGACCCGAGAACGGGAATGCAAGCAGCAGCGGCTGGTGGTTCCCAGGTGCACAGGCAGCAGCTGGTGGTCCCCGGGCACAGTGGGGCAACTGTGCAGACCCAGTGAGGCCAAGCAAGGCGGCTGGCTGACCAGGTGGTCCCACATTCCCGCGCAGACGGTCCAGGCAAAGGGGAAGTGGTGGAAGGGACTGAATCCAGGAGAGAGTGGAGCAGGCGCCATTGTTCCCTCTCAGACCCCGCCCCCACATACAGCGTCACAACCCAGCGACTGGGCTGCCCCACACTGGGGAGCGCCTGAGTCTCCACTCCTCACTACGTAACAGCACGCGTGCGTGCACAGATAATCCAGGCGAAGGGGAAGCGGTGGAAGGGACCGGAGTCCGGGAGAGAGCGGAACAGGCGCCATTCTTCCTTCTCAGACCCCGCCCCCACCTACAGCATCACAACCCAGCGACTGGGCTGCCTCGCCCTGAGGAACACCTAAGGCTCCACCCCTCATACGTAATAGCCACGACCAGACTAAAACCAAAACAAAACAAAACAAAAAAACCCCCACCAAAAATGGCTCAAACCAGAGAACAAATAAAAGCCCCAGAGCCAATTCTTCTAAGCGACCAAGAGATAGCCAACCTATCAGATGCACAGTTCAAAGCACTGGTCATCAAAATGCTCACAGAATTGGTTGATTTTGCTCACAAATTAGATGAAAAAATGCAGGCTACAATACGTGAAATGAAGGAAGATGCATGGGGAACTGATAGAGATGGAAGGAAAACTGGGACTCAAATCAATGGAGTGGACCAGAAGGAAGAAACTAACAAACAAACAGAAAACGAGGAAGAAACAAGAATTCAAAAAAATGAGGAGAGGCTTAGGAACCTCCGGGACATCGTTAAACGTCCCAACATCTGAATTATAGGGGTCCCAGAAGGGGAAGAAGAAAAGCAACAAGTGGAAAACTTATTTGAACAAATAATAAAGGAGAACTTCCCCAATCTGGCAAAGGAGATAGGCTACCAAGACATCCAGGAAGCTCAGAGAGTCCCAAAGAAGTTGGACCCAAGGAGGAACACACCAAGGCACATCGTAATTACATTAGCCAAGATTAAAATGAAGGAGAAAATTCTAGAAGCAGCAAGGAATAAGGGGACAGTCACCTACAAAGGAGTTCCCATCAGACTGTCAGCTGATTTCTCAAAAGAGACCTTACAGGCAAGAAGGGGCTGGAAAGAAATATTCCAAGTCATGAAAGTCAAGGGCCTACATCCAAGATTGCTCTATCCAGCAAAGCTGTCATTTAGAATGGAAGGACAGATAAAGCGCTTCTCAGATAAGGTCAAGTTCAAGGAGTTCATCATCACCAAGCCTTTATTATATGAAATGTTAAAGGGACTTATCTAAGAAAAAGAAGATAAAAAATAGGACAGTGAAAGGACATCAAACTCACAGCTATTAAGAACTGCACCTAAAATAAAAGCAAACTAAGCAAACAGCTAGAACAGGAACAGAACCACAGAAATGGAGATCATGGAGGGTTAGCAACAGGGGTGTGGGAGGAGGAGAGAGGGGGAAAAGGTACAGAGAATGAGTAGCATAGATAGTGGGTAGAAAATAGACAGGGGGAGGGCAAGAATAGTGTGGGAAATGTAGAGGCTAAAGAACTTATGACACATGGACATGAACTAAAGGGGGGAATGTGGGTGGGAGGGGGTGTTCAAGGTGGAGGGGAATGATGGGTGAAAAATGGGACAACTGTAATAGCATAATCAATAAAATATATTAAAAAAAAAATTACCCGAGCCCTGGCTGGTGTAGCTCAGTGGATTGAGCGCGGGCCTGCGAACCGAAGGATCGCGGTTGGATTCCCAGTCAGGGCACATGCCTGGGTTGCCAGGCCAGTTCCCGGCAGGGGACATACAAGAGGCAACCGCACATTAATGTTTCTCTCCCTCTCTCCTTCCCTTCCCCTCTGAAGATAAATAAATAAAATCTAAAAGAAAAAAAATTTAAAAAAAAATTACCTGAAATACATACACTGTGAGTGGCTGAGGCCAGCTCTGGATCTGGGCTGTTAACCACTGACAACAAGTGCTTTAGTAATAAATGAAACGTGGGAGTGGCATAAATGCGGGACCTGAAATGGCATCCTTTTTCTCCACTTTTCTTTCTTCTCTCTAAGTTTCCTCTGCTATTCTTACTCCCTCCTGTCTCCATGTAAGCCTTTATACATTCAGTTAACATATACTGTTTATTGGGAACCTACAATGTGTCAGGTGCAGAACTGAGGGATGGAGACAACTATGGGCATGATGCTTTCTCAGAGCTTCTGTCTGGGGGAGAGACAGATACTACTTAACCACATGAGTTTACATGGACAAATAATGAGGGCTATTCATACATTCATTCAGTTATCCAACGTGTCTATTGTTGGCTTACTGTGTGCCAGGAGCCATTCTAGCTGTTGAAGATGAAGCAGGATCTATTGACACTCTAATGGACAAAAGTAAACATGCAAACAAATAAACAGTGAAGACAGTTTCAAAGTTCTAAGAACTACATTACAGGCATAATGAAGAGGGGAAAAACAGACTGAGATGGAAATCTACAAAGAGCTAGGAAAGCATATTGCCAGGCACTGTGATCCAGGCTCACAAAAATAGAAACCAATGCTTATCAAGTGCTTGCCTTCACAAGCTCCCAGATCTGAGAATATCAGTCCACTTGTTATTCATAACAAGTCTGTGTAGTGGGGAGCTATTGTTATCTTCATTTTACATGTGAGGAAATTTCAGACACAGAAAGATAAATAACTTGCTCGAATCATTAATAAGTGGCAAACCTAGCATATGAACCAAGGCAGTCTTGCTTCCAAGCCCACACTCCTCCATGCCAAGTTAACACTTATTCGACCATCTAGAGAGGTGGTATTGGCAGGAGGTTTCAGGAGCTGTGTGACTGCAAGTGGGCCCCCGCCTCTTCGGGCTTCAGCATTCCAGAGTGAAAAATGAGATTGCTGGACGAGATCAGAGCCCAGCAGTCTGACATCGGGGGTGAAAGACCCTCGGAAATCATGTGAAGAATGTTGTGTGCATGTGACTGGGACCATGTTTCTTAAGGATGGCACCATAGTTAAAATTTTCAGTGTGGTCTGTGGCTACTAAAAAGCATAGTAAATCATTCCTTTCCATACGTAGTGTCCCATGAACTATACCAAGAACACACCCTGCACACTTTTGCACAGAGTATACCACACCTGCCCTCAGAAAAACCCCAGAGTCTGCAATGCTCTCTATCCAGAAGGTGAAATCTGATTTGAATCACTTTTCCTGCATCTCCCGGACTGCCCTGCCTTCCTTTGATTTGTGATCACTCCTCCTTCAGTGACATCGTTCTGTATGTTGAAGATCCAGACACAACCCTCCCTGGCCCTAATGTCATTAAGGCCAAATAGAGCTGAGCTGCACAGTTGTGATTTCATAAATGTGCCCAGTAAATCCTACAGTGAAACATTTTATTAGGTGGGAAATGCCATACATAAGTTATTTATTTGCCCATCAAAATGCGAATAAAACAACTTCATTTCACAACAGTGCAGTTTGATTCTGTGGCTCTGACTCATGGCTCCCAGCATGGTCCATGGAATTTGGTTTTGTCTTTATATTTTACATTTATGTCCCAAAGAAAAGTAAATCCAGCCATTCAATGCTCAGGTCTTAAGTCACTTAACATTATAAGCATCTTTCAATAATGCATTAACATATAAAATATATTCTTAAAGACAAACAGAGAGAATTAATATTTAATGGACTACAAGCCACAAATGTCTTCAGAAGCATTGATTGCTTCCTAAATCCATTAGGGCTCTATTTTGATCTCCAATGGCTGGAGACAGTCTGCTCTGTGGTAGGAGTTATTTTGGCAGCGCAATAATTTAGAGATGGCCAACATTTTGACGACCTTCAGCTTCTGACACTGAGTGCTAAAGCAGGTCTAATAAGAAGACACAGCTCCTGGCACACCCTGCCTGTTATCACGATTATACATCAGCTGGTCAGAAGGGAACTGCTCTTGTGTGATGAATCTGATTAATCAGGCATCAGGCTGATGCAGGTAACACACCAAAAGGTCGGGTTGCAGCTATTTTCTATCAAGGTGATAATAATGATTATAATTGTAGCAGCTATCATTTATTTGATGGAGAATGTTTATCTTGCACAACCCTAGGGGATTCCATTTGCATCATAAGCTGGAAGGTGACAGTAAAGTGTCCTGAGGAAGGGGTACCTATTTCTAATCTAACTCTCATAAAGGCACTATGTAAGCTAGTGACAGCCTTATTCTCCAATGACCTGTAGGTTAGGAGTTATTTATCCCCTTTCTATATTTGGGGAAAGGGACTTAGGCAGTTTACTGACTTCTCTACCACCATGCGGTTAGCCAGGGCTGATGCTGTGATTTGAACCAATCTATCTGGCTTCAAATCCTGTGTTGTTTCCCATGCACTACCCTGGAGGACATACAAGCTGGCAGGTAAGAGGGACCAATGTGACTCAGATTGAAGAACGATACTAGCTGGAACACATGGGAAGCCAAGGCATTGTTTCCTTGCCACCCAGATTAAACCTTTGGAGCCAGTAAAGCCCTTCACCAGAGGTCCATCTGGAACACGACAAGGAGCTCTCCACTCCTTTAATGAAGCTAACTCATTTCCCTCTTCCTTGTGCCTCCTTATGACTCACAGTCTATCAGATGCTCCAAAACTCCTGCTGAATGAAGCTCTGGTTTTTAAGATTTGTTTCTACTCTAAGAGGTCTCTCTTCAGTGCTCCAACAGCCCCTTTGCCTCCGTCAGAGAACCTGCCACTCCACGTATGAACCCACATGTGAATGTCTATGACAGTTTGAACACCCTGCAGGGCTGGGAGTGCCCGGAGACAGACTCCTTCTGTACTCTGCCTAGCATAGGTGCTGATGATCTTCTGTTAAATGAATGAATGAATGAGTCCAAAGTTAACTGGATTTTCATTCAACTCTCACACCTCTGGACAAGTCATAACTAAGCATTAGAGATGCCACCTTTCTTCAAGTCACCCAGCCACACTCTGTCCATCCTTCTGGGCTCAGTCCAGATCACAGATCATTGAGAAGGCTTCCCTCTCCCCTCACACCACAGGACTCTTAAGCTCAGTTCCATGTAAGCAGCTTGTGTCTCCAAATAGAGTAAAGAGTTCCTTGTGGGAAAGGACTATTCTCAGAGAGTTGGAGGCACACACATATGCCCATAATATACAGGATGGGGCAAAAGTGGGTTTACAGGTGTTTGTGTGGAAAGTAATACAATAATAAATAAATAATAATATAAGAATTAACTCTGTTTTGCCTACTCACAACTGTAAACCCACTTTTGCCCCACACAGCATACTGTTTCACCTTCCTAAGTCCTGTCTTTCTTACTAGAGGAAAGCAAATAAAAGCAACCAACCCTAACTAAGCCCTACAATGAACAAGGTACTGTGTGTATATTAAATCCTTATAATGTCTCTGTAGGTAGGGAGAAATTATGCCCGTTTTACAGATGATAAAACTGACACGCAGAATTCTTAAGCAATTGGCCTGTAGGTGGGCAGACAACTAACCAGGGTCAGATATGGTATTTGAATGAAGATCAGGTCTCTTGTTCTTTCCAAGACACCAGGCTGTATCTTGATCTAAAGCAAAATAATGGTCTCTTCCTTCTGATATTTTCTGTGGAAGCTGCAGTTTAGTTCCTAGTAGCCAATAGCTGGTGGTTCCATAATTACTCCCCAGAAATGTCACTGGGCTTTTCTTGTTATGCCAAGATCAGACCTCCAATTCAATTTAAACCTGAAAGATGTCTATATGTTCTTGCTTTGCAATTCAAAATTTAAGAATCTCAGCCCTTCCATCTATTCAGAAGCAAATTTGTCTGAGGTGGCTTGACCCCCGAAATGTAGTCCAGACTCCTCCGGGCCAAAGGACCACACGATGCCCCCAGAAACCCACTCGGGACATTTGATGGAACCAGGACTCTGCATCTCTGAATCGGATGTGACATGGTTGGAAGGTGAGTCCTAGCATGCGCCACCTCTACAAGTGAAGCTCAAAGTCAGAGGCCTGAAAGGGATGGAAGAAGCAGAGAATGGCAAGGAACCTTATTTTTCTGAAGTCAGTCACACTCTTGATTCCCTTTCTACCTCGGGGTCTGTTCCTCCTTTATGTCTCACCACTGTTCCTCATTTTCCTGACATCTTAAGGTTGGAGCGAGAGCCCCAGAGTTCAGACCTTGGCTCTCTTTTCCATCTATACTTAGGCCCAGTGTCATGGCTTTGAATATCATTTATACTCTGACGATTTCCAAATGTATATAGCAGGACTGGACTTCTCTGAACCTCACACTCAGACTCAACCACCTACTCACTGCCTGCATGTGAGGGTCCAATAGGCACCTTAGCCTTAATGTGCCCAAAACACAGCCTCCCCACTTCCTCCTCCCCACACTTGCTTCTTCTACTGCCTTCCCAGAGTCATTAAATAGCAATTCCATTTTTCCATGAGTTCAAGCCAAAAACTTGGGAGTCTTGCTTAACTCCTCACTTTCTTTCATAATCCAGAACTAATCTGTCAGCAAATATTGTTTGTTGTATATTCAAAATCATCTGGAATCAAACCGCTTCTCCCCATCTCCATGGTTAAGCCACAGTGTAAGTCACCCTTGTCACCCATGAGGACCAATGGCATGACCTTCTCACTGCTCTCCTCTGCCCCCATCCCCTTCCAGCCACTGTCCAGCAGCAACCTAAGCGAATCCTTTAATACGTGACCTGGCTGTGGTCTTTCCTCCGCTCAAAACCTTCTACCGAGTTTTTTGTTTCCCTCAATGTAAAAACCAATGTCCCTGCCGTCGCCTACAAGGCCCCAAGCACCCACCCTTCTCCCTTGGCATTCATGGGGGTTACTTGCACGAACTAGACTGCTTTTCTCTGTCCTGGCCACGGGGGCCTTGGGCTTCCCTGGGTGCTGGGAGGGGCAGTGCCATGTATGGGTAAAGCGCTGGCTGACTTTGGAGTCAGTCCTGGATCCAGACTCAGCTCTACCACTGGCCTTGGGCATGTAACCCCTCTAAGCCTCAGTTTCCTCACCGTCCATGGAGCTGATCGCGGTGCCTGGGGCTTAGGGTTGATGACAAATCTTACACAGAGTGCTCAGCACCGGGTCTGTCATCTTATTCCAGCAGCACACTGACCACATTTGTCCATCCTCCCCCAACCCAGAGGCTACATTCTCCATGTCCCCATCTGCATACACCATGCCTGGTACAGAGCAAGCCCCTCAGCAAAGAGTTGTTGAACTGCACAGAAATGAAAAACACCGGGGCTCACCTGTGTTACGACCACAGAAATTACCATTCTGGTCACGTCAGGGCTCAAACAAAGTGCCACTGACTGTCTTTTCAGGTTGGGACTGACTTCTGAAGGTAGCAGGAAGTGTGGAGCAGAGAGAGGGAGTTCTGATTTTTTTTTTTCTTGCAGAATTCATCACACTCAGCCTAAGACACAGGGGAAAACAAAGCTGTGTTTTGACTTCTAATTTATCTTCTTAATATCCACTTCCCCATGCCCTGGACCAGGGCCAACGAGACTCAGAGATCACATTTCACCAGCGACCTTGAAAGTGTGATTCAACATCTCTTTTTGCAGTAATAAGATCTTTTAACTGCAAGTGACCATTTTTATGAGGCTGATACATTACAAAAGAGCCAATAGGCAAACTGAAGCTCAGGGTTATTAAAGTCCTGGGAAAAATCAATGTGCTCTGAAGCCAGCATCCAGCTGGGACTAAAGTAACAGTGACCCAGGGTTCAGAAAAGTGTTTGCCAGGGCCTGAGGCTGTGTCCGAAAGCCCCACTCACTCACCAACTGCGAGCATGTCTGTGGGTGAAGGAAAGGGTCCAAACCCTTCTCCCCTGGTGGGGGTGGGGCAGTAGTGGGGGCTGAGGCCAGCTGCTGCACAGGAGGGGGTTTCCACGGACTGGGACTGGCAGGGTGCCTCCTAATCCCAAACTGTGGGTCCAGCCAGAATGAAGGAGCTGAGCCGAACTTGGAGTCAACGGGGAGGCTGGGTTTCAGTAAGCAAGGGAAGGACCTCTGGAAGGTTAGAGAACAGGAGGCAGGGCTTGGGAGCTCATGGATAGGAGAGCAGAATGGTGAGTAGAGCACAAAGGGGACTCAACGGGATGACAAGCCAGAGCACACGTGAGGCTAGTACCACAGGCTCACCATGGTGGAAGAAGCATGGTGCACGGAAAAGCCAGCTGCGGTTAAAGGGGCAGAGACCAGCTGACAGACAGGGAAGCCAGTAGTGCCATCTCCCAGTCTTGCTTCTTCAAAAGCCAGCTCTGTGGGTATGATGAAGAATCCAGGACACCAATGATGAGGTCCTCTTATACTTCCTATATCTCTCCCAGACGAAGGGTGCCAAGAAGAGTCAGGAACAGAGCAGTACTGACAAAGTGGACACTGCCCAAGGACACATGTCACTTGGCTGTCACTAGCCCTATCCCTATCACATACAGGCATGATAAAGCCTCTTTCTCCTTTTCTTTCTACCCCAACCTCCAGGGTAGCCCAACCTGAGTATCAGAGCTGTAAGGTCCAAGCTCAGAATATATAGTCCAGTCTCCCATTTTACAGATGGGCAAACTGAGGCCAAAAGTGCCAATGTTCCTTGCCCAGTGATATGGAAAGAGAGCAGCAAGGCTGAGGCTAGCTCCTAGGTCTCCTGATTTGTAATCCACTCATCTTTGTTCAGTGACATATAATTCAAAGGCAATTTTGATTCAAGGTGCATTTTTCATCTATTCTTTAATTACAAAATCAATACTTGTTTATGACATCAAATCCAAAATAAATATATAGGCAAAAATAATAATTAAATGTGGACATGATGTGGTCCCACAAATACACACACCAGAGGTAAGCCATTCCACACATGAGAGGTTAGAGTGTAAAGCCCCCCTTTAGGAGGCAAATATGAGGGCAGTACCCCCAACACACACACACACGCGTGCACACACCCCTCAGAGAATCCA
This sequence comes from Glossophaga mutica, assembly GCA_039655065.1. Lineage (NCBI taxonomy): Eukaryota > Metazoa > Chordata > Mammalia > Chiroptera > Phyllostomidae > Glossophaga > Glossophaga mutica. The sequence goes on from CM077308.1 coordinate 33,078,072, forward strand.
GTCCTCTCTGTAACAGTCCTGCCAAGTGGTCACTCAGTTTTGACTTGTGTACCCCCAGGGCTGAGAGAGATCCTTACCTCTGGAAGCGTCCTGACCCCTATTCCACAGCCCTGGTGGTCAGAGAGCTCCTCCTTCAATTGTCCACCCATAGCAGTAGTTTAACCCTCTGGCAGCCCCAAACCCGGCTGCTTCCTTTTTATGGGGGCTCCTCAAGTATCTAAGAACAGTGTCGGTAGCCCTCCAAGTCTTCTTCTCACCATGCTTCTATCCGTGGCATCTGAAGGACACAGTCAGGATCACCTGTCCCTTGCACAAACTTCACCAGGGGCCTGAGCCACAGAGAACTGCTGGGGAGAAACACAGCCATCACTCCCCCGCCCTCCATGTTCCCCATAAAATGAGAAAGCAGCTCCCAGTGAAGACATGTGAGCCCACTTTAAGAGAATCCAGCGTCCCTAAGTCCAAATGTAGCAGTCCATCCGTTAATGAAGGCTAATTTGCTTGATTTGAATTCTTTTTGAAAAGTACAGATTCAGCTTAAATGGAGAGTGCTGCTAGAGTTTTAATACGTTCTCGTCACAAAGCATTCATCACCACAAAAGAGCTGGGTTCCCACTCAGAATATGAAATGCAGACCCCGCAGGCTACCCCTTCACCTGATACTAGCCAAACTCACCTCATCAACGAGCACCTAAGAAGCAATGCGTGACAGACAGCAGAGAGCAAAAGTGGGTACTAAGTGGAGACACCCGCCCTCCACCAGGTTAGATGCTCAGGAAGGAAGGAGTGCAAGTTTCCTTCTAGAGACCCTACAGATTTTGTGGACCTCACGCTGTGGCCACTGGTGAGATTTGGACATCAGCAGAACGACAGTGGTGGAGTGCTCTGCATAACATCCTCTCCACAGAAAATTCAGTGCATAGACACCCTCCTGGGTTGCACATCCATGGTAGTACATTACACACCACTCATTTCAGGCACTGCTGGGGCTGGGTCCTGCCCCACTGTTGGGCCACTTGGGCTGAATACTTCCTCCACTCTTCCTTGCTGTGTGATCTTGGGTTATAATAGCAGCTGCTCTGTCCTGTGCCCAGCACATATAACGCGCTCAAGTGTCAGCCAGCGGTGGTGGTAGGTATTCAACAAACACCAGTTGTTCTACGGATTGGAAGACACCCTCTCTCCCCTGCATGCTCTAGGCTGCTAAGAGTGGTTATTCGTAATAACTACAGTGTTATCACTTATTAGAGAGAAATTAAGGACATACCAGGCAGGGCTCGGGGCACTTTACATGTATTATCCCAGCTAATCCTCACAAAACTCCAGGATGTGGGTATTTTTACCTATTGTGCTAATGAGGACTTTCAACTCCTGCCTGAGGCCAACTCAAAACTCTCCAAACTACAACTTTGTGGGGATTGCACAGCTAGGATCTGTCTGCTGGGGATGGGACAGCTAGGAATTGAGACTCAGTTCTGTCACAGGAGCACTCAGGGGTGAAGGGGCAGAGGAAGGGGCAGAAACAGAAATGGGGACCAAAATGGAGAGAGATGGGAAGAGGAAGAGTGTCAAGGATGGAGGCTGAAATAAAAACCAGCACAGTCAGTGTGCTGGGTTCACCTCCACATGACATCTAGAAATTTGCAGTGGGCTCAGTGTCCCCCACCCTTGAGGGCACCCTCATGCCCTGAGTACAGGGTGGCCCATCACTGGGCCTCCTTTGGGGGCTCAGCCACCTGTCCAGTGAGTCACAGTCCCCTTCCCACTCCTGCAATTACGGTGCCTCTTGGACTGTACACAGGCAGTGCACCTGCCTCTGAGCAAAGAGGAGGTGGACAGAGCAGCCCGTGCAGAGCGGTGGCCTGAACGCTCTGGTTATTCTCTACAGACCGGACTCCACCCGGAGTGGTTGTGTCAGGATCAGGACCCCTCTCCTCCCCAGGCACCTGGCACAGAAGAGGCCCTCACTGGACGAATGCAGTGAAGGAGCCAATCACAGCAGGGCGGGCGCTGTCCAAGGTAGCCGAGGGTGGAAGGGTGGGACTATCTGGGGGGCTTCTCTCCCTTCCTTGGAATGTCTGTGTTCCTGTGATCAGGAATGCACCCATACAGGTGCAGACAGGACTCGCATGCACCCAGACATCCATGTGGGCACACACTCACAAGTGTGTGCATGGGAACACTCTGCATTCTTACTCGCTGATCCCAAAGCGCAGCACCAGAGGATTTCTAGGTACTGTGTGAACCCGAAGACACAGCAGCTTCCGGTACCCTGAAGGTCATTGGAACTGGCTTATTTTCCCATCTCACAGACTGAAAAAGACCTGCCTCTGACAAGCGGGGCTTAGAAGCTTCCTGCATTTTTGCCTTTCCAAGGTCATGTACAGCTCACCCCCCCCCCGCCCCCACACACACACTGTAGGTCATATCAAGACCCTCGCTACTGGTCTCAAATAAGAGGACCTCCTGCACGTGGTCTGTGCCCTGGGTGGGCTTCCCTGCAGCCTCTCCTGCTTCCTAGCTGCAGGGCTCATTCCCAGCCACACTGAGCACGCCGCCCTCCACTCGATGCAGCTGGGCTCTGGCCCAGGCTGCTCCCTCAGCCTGGCACACTCTTCCCTCCTCCCCTCTCACTCACTAACTCCTACTCCGCCTGCAGATTTCACTGGAGGAAGCCTTATCTTACCTTCCCCCGGGACGACTCTCCCTCCCTGTTCTCCAATGGCACCACGTCCCTGTCTAGGTGTTCTATCTTTGTGAGCCCCTACGATTACTGTCGTCACTCCCACAGACTTGAAACAATGTGAGGACAGGAGCCATGGCAACTCATGTTTATCATCATATCGCCAGAGTCTAGCGTAGATCCTGGAACAGGTAGATGCCCCTGAAAATACTGGCTAAAGGGCTGAGTGAGTGAGTGTCTAACACCCCGGCAACTGTTGCTCCAGACAGGAATTCTTCAGGGGTTGTGGGGTTTTTTAATCAAATTATTTTTATACTATAAAAATGTAATGAGAGGCCTCTGAACAAAGCACCCAGGAAGCTCAGAGGACCCAACTACTTTGCTGGCTGTGATATGGTCAAGGACAGGAAACCGCGTGGGGCGGTTTGGACTTTCGCTTCCAGAAGAGACCTAGGATGTGTCCTTTGACCTTCCACTTCACTCCCCCAACCCCGCACCCCCTAACCCCATTCCCAGAATCCAGGTCTTCAACATCGTTGCCTCTGAAAATACTCAGGGTTCACAGCCCAAATGGAAACCAGCTCTGGATACAAGAATCCACACTAGTTTCTTTCCCACTTTCGTAAGTGAGATTTGACTTTAAAAAGAAACACCTTAGGTTACAAATTCTTTTTAAAACAGAAGTAATGCTATGGAGCAAAATGGCTCTCAATTCAGTACATTTCAAATTTAAAACAAATTTAAATCAACCGAGTGCAGCGAGTGGAGTGGGATGGAAGTGTCTTAAAGCTACAGATCTGCCATCTAGTCACCGCTGAAGTGGAGAACAGAACTCTCGGGACAAGCCAGAGACTGATTGATTCATTGATTTATATCCTCACTTGAGGACATTTTTTTCATTTTTTTTTTGTTGTTGTTATTATTATTTGTTTTTTTAGAGAGAGAGGAAGGGAAAAGAACATCAGTGCAAGACAGAGGCATTGATTGGTTGCCAGCCAGGGAACTGTATGCAGGTCCCAGACCGAGGACCAAACCTGCAACCTAGACATGCACCCCAACCAGGAATCAAACCCACAGCCTTTCAGTTATGTAACAATGCTCCAACCAGCTGAGCCACACTGGCCAGGGCCAGCTGGCAGAGGTTAGATCCTTCCTCAGGTGCAAGACATAAAGGCTGCCTGAAACCTTGACCCAAGGCTTTCTGGATGACCACCCGAGAAAGATGAGACTGAGGGTTTTACTTTGTCATTCCCACAGCAGGGTGCACAGAGCAATGCAAAATAGTACAGTCTCCATCTAATCAACGCTAGAGCCCTTTTCAAAAGGGGGGCTGGACATTCTGGGGAAAGGGGTAGGATGACCTCAGGCTACAAATGCTTTTCCTATAACTAGTGGCATAGCTGAGTTCACCACAGCACAGCATGAACAGAGGGCTGAGTGATGCCAGGGCCATGCGCTAGCCCCTGGAGGAGCCACTTGGAGTCCTGCAAGTAACAGTTCAAATCCCTGCTCTGGCACTCACTGGGAACTTCACAGAGCCTCCATTTCCTCAGTGCAAACCAGAATGTGGCATACTTCATAAGCATGAAGTACACATTTGTGCCAGGCACCGTGCCTGCCTTTACTGCCAGATCACATTCAATCCCCACTGCAGCCCCGGTGAGGCAAGAACTACATGGTGGTTTTAAGCAGGGCTGCAAATTATTTTCTACTCTTCCCATCAAAAGGTGGCTTCTAATTTCCTTCCCTTTTACATAGGACAGCCTTCCAGGCTCACTTCTAATGAACAGAATATTGCAGAAGTGATACAGAGTAACTTTCAGGCTAGGTCGTTAAAGGCAATACATCTTCCACCAGGCCCCCACCTTCCCTACCCTCTCCCAATCAGGACGATCCTGATTGGATTCAGCTACCATGTGGTGAGGAAGCCCAGGTCACATAGACAGGGCACATGTAGCCCAGCTAAATCCGCAGCTGACTACCAGCATCAACTACCAGATATGTGAGTGAGTGAAGCAAAGAAAATCACCCCACTGCACCCTGCTCAAATTAGATTCGTGAGCAAGATAAATGTCGTCATATCGTTGCGTTGGGGTGGTTTGTGGTATAACAATAGATTCCTGGAACAAGTTCTTATTATATCCATTTTACAGATGAGAACATTGAGATGCGGAGAGATTAAGTCACTTGCCTCAAAAAGCTAGCAATGGAGATACAGTCAGGACATAAACCAGCTGGCAAAGCTTATGCCCATAACCACTGCTGCACACCACCTTCCCGACCTGATTCTCCACCACCAACACTAATGCTTAAAGAGAGAAAGTCTAATTCATCGTCGGTTACCAGAAAATACTAATCCAGACTCTCCATTCCCTGGGCATTCTGGTCAAGAGTTTCATGTATTCCCTTCTTTGCTATGATGTGTAAACATTATTTTTTTTTAGCTTCATTTAAATATTCTTTTTCTCAGGGCCCTGGCTGATGTGGCGCAGTGGATTGAGTGCCAGCCTTCGAACCAAAAGGTCACCGGTTTGAATCCTGGTCAGGGCACATGCCTGGGTTGCAGGCCAGGTCCCCACTTGAGGGCGCAAGATGTAACCACATTAATGTAATGTAACCACACATTAATGTTTCTCTCCCTCTCTTTCTCCCTCTTTTCCCCTCTCTCCAAAAATAAATAAATAAAATACTTTTAGATAGATAGATAGATATTTTTTTCTCAGGGAAAGCAACTTTAAAATAAACAAATATCCAGGAGAGTGGTTAATCTGTTGTGGGTTGAGCTGCTGTGGACAGGGATGTAGGGAGAAAACTGACATTTTATTAGCATCTTCTATGTGCACAGCACTGTGCTAGGTGTTGGTCATTCAATATTGTAGCCACATAGAATAGATAAAGAAGATAAATTACAGTTAGTTGAGATTGAACTCCAGTGTTTGTTACAATGCAGTGTAAATCCACCGCTCTCACCAGTGCCTGCTGCTCCCCCACTGCCCCACAGCCCACTGATTAGTGTTAAAATCCCTATTATCTTCTTACTACATGCAACACCCAAATTCAAAACCATCCCCTACTGTTTCTGCTGCTTAAAGGCACAGGACTCTCTCCAGGACGCATAGTAACAGTGACATTCTGGCTCACTCCCGTGTCCTCCTCAAACCCCAGGGGTCGTTCTTCACATCATTAACAAGGTTTGAAATGCCTGATCTTCTTTGAAACTTAGAGCATCAAAACTCACTGATGTTTTAACCCGAGGAAGGTGAGGGAGTGATACATGAGGGGAATTCTCCTGCTACAGGTGTGTGGACAGAAGAGGTGGAAACCAGGCTGAAGGCTTTGGGAACAGGAGAAACTGCCGGCTGTAGGGGGACAGAGGCGAGACACTGAGAAGGAACTGACTGGGCGCGGGGCACTTGGCAGGCGGATGGGGAAGAGGAGGCTTGGGAGGGACACTGGTGGGTAAGGTGTGGAAGGGGTGCCTCCTGGGAAGCGAGCTGTCGTGAAGGCAAGAGAGGAGTTGGAATTGGGATGAGAGTGGGGTAGCAACGCAGCAGAAGGAACAGTGAACACTGCAGAAGAAAAGCCTTGGGGCACAAACGCCGGACGCAGCACTTGCTCTGTCTGGGGTGACTGCAGACAAATTAATTACTTAGCCTCTCCACCTCTCAGCGTCTTCATCCTTACAAGAGGGACGGAGACCAGAGTAGCTCCTACCTCTTGAGCAATTGGAAGGGATAACGTTACATTCTGCTCACAGGATCAATTAAGATACTGCATGTAAGAACTACGCAGGTAGTTAACTGCACAATAAATAGTGGCCATTCCTAAAATCCGCCATGCTCACTCCTGCCTCGGGACCTCTCATACATTTTGCTTCCTCCTCCCCACATCTTCCAGCCCCTCCGCAGCACTCCACTTGGGGTCTGCTCCGATGTCCAGTCCCTAGAGAAGCCTTCCCTCACTACTTCCCAGCCCTCCCTGCCCACCCCTTGCCCTACTTTATGATCCTCGGTGCAGGCCAAGCAGGGGTGTTGCTCATTAGTTCTCAGTTATGAGACAATCCATCAACCCATTCTCTCCACTCCCTGACCATTCGGTTTGATGTTTCATCCCTCCCCTAACTGCAACTACATGATTTCTTTGTTTTACTTGTTTATTGCTTCTGTCAGGGCTTTCTCTCTCTTACGCATCCTGAATCCCCAGGGCTAGCACACAGTAGGAGCTCAGTGAATATTTACAGAAGGGCGGAATTCACAGGGATTATTATTTTGCAGGCAGGAAGCAGGATTAGACATTTGGGGCAGATCTGGGAGCAATCTACTGAGGAAAAGGGATGCTGAGCTCTTCTCTGGGGAGACCTGAGGGACAGAAAACTTTGGGTTGAGGACCATCCATCCATCCTGAAAGGCCAGAGAAGTGGGGTGGGAGGAAGAGTCAAGAGGGCCAAAGTAGGATTATCACAGCCTTAAGCCACCGGCACCTACTCAGCCAGGCCCAGAAGAAAGGGGTGACCACAGGGAGGACCCTGGATTGGGACCCAAGGCCCAGGAGGTTATCATTTAATTGGGCTCCACGTGTAAACTGTCCCAGAAATTTATGAGCCTGGAATTATTTCCTGGAATGTTTGCACAAATGGTGCAGATTACGAAACTCTGGCCAAAGGATAAAAATGTCACATGGGGCCAGGGTTATGGAGCAGCCTGGACCGTTGAATAGATGACAGCAGTTCTACTTCTGACCCTCAGGCACAGTCTTCCTGGTCTGAGCAGCTCACAGTTGAGAGGTGATGTAAGGACATGACCAGTCCCTCACTGCTCACAGTTTAGGCTTGTGGGGTGGGAAGCAGGCTTTGGGGGAAGTTCAAGAGGCTTCGGTCCACCTGTCTATGCTCCAAAAACACAGATGAGATGTTTGGAAAGAGCAGGCTTTGAAAATACTAAAGCTCTAAAGACTCAGAGTTCTGTAAACATATTTAAAGCAACTACTGTGTGCCAGGCATTGTGCTGGCCTATTCGCATACATTGTGGCATTTAACCCTGGCAATAGCTCTATGAGATGACTGTCCCTGACTTACATGGTCCAGATGAGGAGCCTGAGACTCAGAGAGGAAAAAGGATCTGCTTAGCATCCCAATGCCAGTATGTGATTTTACATGTGCAGGTGAATGGTGGCTATGTTTACTTCCCCAGCTCCAGAAGACTAAGGTCCTGTCTTGATCACCTTTATCTCCCCAGGGCCTAGACCCTGACCTCATGCATAGTGGCTACTCACCTATTATGGGTGGAATTGCCTAGCTGGCGGACTGACTGCTACCAGGTAGCAGGCTGTGTCACTGCTCACCTTCTACTTGACCGTGGATGAACAAGGTTATGAGATTTGATTCCATCAGTCGAAGAAGAAGGCTGGTGGGTGCTATGGCAGCAACCAGAATGTCAGGCCAAAAGTGAGCCTGGTTCATAGCGAACAACTGAGGGCAGAGTACAGAGATCATAGCTCTGGGAGTAAAAGGACCTGGATTCGCCTTCCAGCTTCACAGCTTGTGCTGTGGCCCTCGACGAGGTATTTAACATTTCTGAACCTCAGCTTCCCCACCTGTAAATGAGGATAATGCCACCTGCCTTATAGGATTGTGGTAGGGATTACAGATAATACATGTAAAGTCTGTGGCACATAGTAGGTGGTCAGCAAATTACGGCTAGTGTGAATTTTAGGCGTTGATACCAATGACAGAATCATAAGATTTCACGGGTTTTATTCTGCCCACTGGGCCACACTACTGCTTATTTATTCCATATCATAGTAAGTCACTAGGAAAGCAGCTGTTCTCCAAACCCCAGCCCCACCCGCTCCCCCTCAGACGTCCTCCCAGCGGCAAAACCTCCACTCATCTGTAGCTCAACCTTTCTGTGCAGATTATGTTACAGGAAGTTTATAAAAACAGATTCTCGGATGGGATATATATTACATGGGTGTTTTTAATACCTAGCAATTAAAATCTTTAGAACGGGGAAGACAATCAGCAAACTTTCAGTGTCTCCTAGGAGGCCTGACCGCGAGGACGCCAGAGCCAGACTCGGGACACGGGATGCAAAGCTGGACTTTTTTCTGGGAGTGGGAACAGCTGGGGAAAGTCAGCCTCTTGCAAGGTCTGTCAGAGATGAGTGATGTGCTCGCAAGGAGAGTCACACATGTCCCATTATCCTGAGAAACTCCAACGTGCAATTCATAATCTGCTGCTTGACGAAGTATTCTAAAACATACCAAGATTTACAAATTGTCTCTCACATCCTGTAACCGCTTTTCCTTCCGTTTCAAAGTCTAAAGTTTCTGCCTTGCAGTTTTCAAGGTTTCGCCTCCTAGGATGGTGGCTATGCCTTCTGTCATTGTCATTCATTGATTTTTTACACGTGTGCCATATGCCTCTGAGCCACCTGAGGGTCCTGTTAGAATGCAGATCCCGTTCAGGGATCCTGCCACTGGCCACGCACCTGGAGTGAGAGGCGTGGGGAACAGTGGGTGCCTGATGCCTGTGGTTCATCAGAGGGAACAAAATGTTAGCAGGTCTTTCCTCTCCTCTGAGCTTTCTTTTTCTCAGAACGGATCTCTTAAATTAGGCTTGAATATTAAAGAACTCTATTTAAAACACATTACAGCAAAGAGCAAGATTTAAAGAAAATAAATGACTTCTGTACAGTCGTTACTCTGAACCACTTTCCACCCGTGTCACTGACATTAGAAAGGCTCCTGTTCCCTAGTCACAGCCTCTGGGAGTCTCTGGGTCTAGTCTGCCCCGGTGTCCACCCCGACCCAGGACCACGGGGGCCTGGTGCTTCCTGCAGCCTCGAAGCCTCACTCGACACCCACCGACTCCCCAGTGCTTCCAGGCACCTAATTAGGGGAAGAAAATTCCTTTCTGTCCCATTTAGTTGGTAAAACTGGGAAGAGCAAGAAAACATCCCCCAGAGGAAAAGATTTGAGCAACTCAGCAGCTTCTCTCCTCCACACCCCCCTCCCAGTCCACGCTCCAGCCTCGGCCACAGGCAACTTCTTAAACATTTCACAGTGCTGGCTTCCCAGGCCTTGCCACTCGCGGCTCCTTCTCCTTGAAATGCCTCCCCACCCTGACCACGGCCCTTTCTTTACACGGTCTGATGCTCTTATTCATCCCTGAATCTCAGCTCAGGGAATCAGCCAGGTACCCTGGGTCTTAGCCAGCACCTCCGCTACTGCTATTCTCCTTCAGCCACCACAGCCCGAAGCACCTGGCTGGCCCGCATCATGACTGGTTAACACCCATCAAACAGGACAGGGATTTAAAAGGAACTGATCGACTTTTTCCCCAGAAAGTGATTGCCAACTTGTGTGTGTGACTGTGTTTGTGGGTGTGCACATGTGCTCAGTAAATGACAGGCTGAGAAGGCGTCGTCATTGAAAAACGTGCAATGGGACAAAAATGGAGGATGAAGGGTGAGGTTCTCATCCTGATCAGGCAGTGACCACCTGCATGGACCTAGGAACCCACTCCCATCACCCCTCACACACCTCTGTTTACACTTCACCCAAAGAAAGGCCCCTGTCCTCCCACTGGGTGGGTGGCCTCCTCTCACCTTCTCTGTTTGCCTTGCTCTGTTTTTACCCTCAGCCTTTCTCATACCTGATTCTTTTCCAGGAAATTATTTCCAAATATTGCGCCCCTGCCATTGCTTTTCTTACCCTTCCCCTGTTGCCCTTTTGAGTCAGGGAGATAATATCTCCAACAAGCCCCAAACTAGAAAACTAACTCACTTTAGTTTTGCCAAATCACATTTGCTCTCTACCAGACACATTTGCTCTCTACCAGACCAAGGTCAAAGTTACGGACACATTTCCTAACGTTATGCTATGGCTCACTAAAATCTGAAAAATCCTTGGATGGAAGTTATTCTAAAAGCTGGGCCATCTCCACCTTGAACTCGATAATACAGGCTCCCCACTGTCTCATGTTGTCTCTGACAATCTGTTCAAGCGCATCTTGTGTCTCCACTGAGATTCAGATTCCACAGGCATTTGCTGGGTACCTACAACATACCAAGATTTTTTTAACATGATCCATAAAATCAATGATATGAGTGGTATTATTATACCCACTCCCCCCAGGAGAAAACAGGGACTCAGAAAATTAACATGACGCCCAAGATCACATGGACAAGACATCACGGAGCCAGAGTCCAACCTAGTCCCCTACCTTCACACCCAGCGCTCTTCTCATTATGAAATGACAGCAGTTCCCAACATCAGAGCTGCTGCTTCTGTGTCCTCCCACAGCCATGAGTCAACACTGGGCAAGACGTTTGTGCTGAGTGGGTTTAACCTGTGCTTTGCTCGCATCCATGCCTTTGGGCCAGTAAACAAAGCCACCCCGATGTATGGCTTAAGATTATGTTCATTTAAGATAATTTTCTTATATTGAGAGATCAAAATGCTACTATATTTAAGAAGAAATTGAGGGGAAAAATAGTTTCAACAAATGGAACAAGATCCTAATGAATACCACACACTCCCATGTATTTATTTCCAAGGAACTTAAATGCAGAGGCAAAGGCAAGAGGGCGAGAAAACTCTTCTCTTTTGAAGCCAGGCTCCCGTGTGGAAAAAAATGACTGGCAGACAGTCACCTTGAGATTCTTACTTTTGTTGCAAACAATACTTTTTCTCATTGTTGGACTTATTTTAAAATTGGTTGTAAGATAACACATGTGTCTGATAATCAAAAAAATATGGTAACTAACGCCAGTGAGATGGCTGAGTTGACAAAGCTGTAGTTTACAAACTGTCTACATGCTCTTTGAAGATGTGAACTCTGTGTCAGACGCTGTGAGCTCTGAACAGCGTAATCGTTGGGTCAGTGCGTGAGGGAATAAACACATTTACCCAGAAACTACTTTACCTCCTAGATAAGACTGTTCTGGACAGAAATTTAAACCCATTCCATAACAGCAATGAACTGAGACGCTAGTTGCTCCCCATCCTTACCAACTGGGGATTATCAGACTTTTTATAATTTTAGCCAGTCTAATGGGTAAGAAGCGGCATTTCACTGTGGCTTTAAACTGTATTTTCCTGATTCCTAACAATGCGGAACTCCTTTTTCTGTTGCTTCTTAGCCATTCCTACATGTTCTTTTTTGAAATGCTTGTCCATGTCTTTCAGCCTTTTGGTTGAGTTGATTTTTTTTTTAAGATTTTATTTATTTCATTTTAGACAGAGGGGGTGAGAGGCAGAAAGAAAGGGAGAGAAACAGCATTGTGTGGTTGCCTTTCTTGTGGCCCCTACTGGGGACCTGGCCTGCAACCCAGGCATGTGCCCTGACTGGGAATTGAACCAACGACCCTTTGGCTCGGAGCCCAGTGCCCAGTCCACTGAGCCACACCAGCCAGGGCTGCTGAGTTGATTTTTTATTGTCTATTTATAAGCAATCTTTACATATTCTGGATGGGAGTCCTTTGTCAGATGTACCCATTGTGAGTATTTCCTCCCAATCTGTGGGGTTCACTTATTCTGCCAAAGCACATGCATTAGGTCCCCAGCTCAGTGGGTAAGAAAGCACGCGGCAAGTGCGCCAGCCCTGAGAGGCTACTCTAAGAGCTTCCATGCCTTATGTTAGGCTAGGAGTTATCAGTTTTCACCCTGTCGTCCTCAGTCGGTCCAGAGGAGCCCATATTCACTGAGCACCTGGACAGTGTCATGGGACACATGGTCCCCTCAGGGACAGGATTTGCATAAGCAGGAGCACTTTTTCGGGGAAAGGAAGGTGCACTGAGATCCATGTGTGCACGCGTCCATGCAAATGATACCTATCATATTAACCAACCACAACCAGCACCCAACTAAGCCGCAAATGGCAAGACAGCCCCATACGAGATATTTCCACAGATACCCTGTGTCAGCTCACATCCGTCTTTGTCTTTCACACCGTCCAAGTCAATATCCACACAAGGTGATAAGGGATGCTCAATGTCACAGCTTCATGCAGACAAGGCAAAAAAAAAAAAAAAGAGTTTTTATAACTTAGATTTTTTCTCTTACCGAAGTGATGCCTCTTTATTATAGAAAATCTAGAAAGTACAGAAAAGCACAAGAGAGAAAAACACCTCCCAAACCCCACTCCCCAGAGGTAAGAGTTTTAATATCTTAGGGTGTATCCTTTTAGTCTCTTTCTTGTGTATCCGTATGCTTTCCTTTGCATTTTTAAAAGCGGGTCATGGAATACACACTGTTGTGTGATCTGCCCTTTCCACTCTTTCACCCTGAATATTTTTGTGTGTGGTTGCATGGCCTTCTGTAGCGTAATGTGTAATGGCTGGATGGTTCTCCGTTCAATAAATGCACCAGTTTATTTAACCGATTTCCTACTGCTGAACACTTAGCTTGTTTCCAATTTTCCACTTAAATGCAACACTGGGATAAACATTTTAGTAGCTACATCTTTGTTCATCCAAGATTATTTTCTTAGAATAAGTTCCTGGAAATGGAATTGCTGGGTTAGCAGCCATGCAAACATTTTAGGTTTGACACATGTTGGACATCTGCTCTCTCATTAAAAGGACAAACCTTTGAACATTTATCGAACATGTGTGTGGCAGGCACTGTGCTAGGGGCTTTAGCTGCGTCACCTCTAATGCCCCCAAACAACCCAGCAGGGGCAGCACCGCCTTGGTTTCACAGAGGAAGCTTCTGCTCCTAAGTGAGGCTGAGGCATGAGGCTGCTGAATGGTGAGCTGGGACCAGAACTCAGCTGTGGCCAACCTGAATGTCTGTGCTATTTCCAAACCTCACTCCCTCTGCCTCTGTTTACTGCACTAGAGAAGTGGACTATGGTACTTCTCAAGGCTTTTTTTAAGGGCTCTATATTATGGGGGGAGGAGGGAGCTGATTACTATATCAATACTAATATCTCAGTGACTTAGTGAGGACGGTCTCCTGCTTACATCATTGTACAGTATGAAAGTGTGGGGGTGGGGAAGGATGGGTGCTCCATGTGGTCATCCAGGCACGCAGGCTCCTTCCATCTGTGACCCTCCCCTAGGTCCTCTAGGGTCATGGCTGGGGGGCGCTTGGGAAGGGGGCAAGCCTGAAAGTGGTACACATCCCTTCTGCTCACATTCTGTTGGCTAAAATTCCCTGACGTGGCCACACTTCGCTGCAAAAGAAGCAGGGACATGCAGTGAGGCTGAGCCCAGGAAGACGAGAACACAGACACTAGGGACCTCCAGCAGGGTCTGTCACAGGGTTGAAGGCAGTTGGGTTTTCCAACTAATAGTCAGTTAACAAGAAGGATCCACAAATCCCTTACTCAGCCTAACAGAGGAGTCCAGTGCAGATATTTTAGGGTCAAACACTGTGTGTGCAACCCCAGGTCTGCCCTCACAAACGGTGCGCCTTTGGAGGTAGTAACAGTAACAATAGCTAAGAGTAACTGAGGGCTTGCTGGCTATGAGGCGGTCTTGTGAATGATTATGCACTCAAACTTTGGAGTCAGGCTACCTAAGTTCAAATTCTGGCTCTGTCACTTACTAGCCGTGTGACCTTGGGCAGGCTCCTTAACATCTCTGTGCTTCAGATTCCTCTCTAAAATGTGGCTAATGCTAACATGCACATCATAGGTAGTTAAAAAGAGGAAATGTGTTGTGCCTGTAAAAGCACCTAAGCAATGCCTGGCACAGAGCAGACCACATCTACGTGCTGGCTACTACTGTTGGGCCGGTCAGACGGCTATCGTGCTAAGTGCTTTGAAGTTACTAGGTTAGACTTCTTTGGCCCGGTTTCCTCCTCTGTAACATGGGAGAGGAAATTACTTGCCGCAGGGCTGCTGTTCTGAGCACAATCATTTATGGAAGCATGGCCCAGCAACTGGCCTCAGTGGGCAGCAGGCACTGCTAGACTCCCCGATGTGTTCCAATCCAACAGGGTGAGCACAATCGCCTCGCTCTGTGCTGCTGTTGAAGGTCACTGGCAACAATTCCAGGCTCTCATTCAGCATGGGCTGAAAGGAAAAGAATTCTATAACCAAAGCCGTCTCCTGCGCTCACCTCCCGTCCCATTGTCCATGGAGAACATGGTGTCTCAAGCACATTATTCCACTCCTGAGGATGCCGTGCCCTTCCCCCTCAGGCTCTGTTCAGCTTAGATTAAAAAGGCACTGCCTTTCCCAGCTGCCTTTCTGAAATATTCATCCTGCAGACAGAGATTCCAGGCCACAAGGCAGCCCCACCCCTGGAAGCCCAGGGGACATCTCTTTCCTGCAGCATGCCCACCAGATGGTGACAGGCAGTGGACAAATTCTGGCCAGTGCCCAGCAGGCTGGTGTAGAGCACCCTGCCCATACCAGCCTTGACCCTACCAGGTCTTTCTCGGTGCCTTGCAGCTCCTCTCTGCCCACAGAAGCCCAGGCAGAGCTGCTATGGAAGGAACCTCCTAAGTTCTGTGGGCTGGTCCCCTTATCAGATCTCACACCTCTCTCTCTCTCTCTCTCTCTCTCTCTCTCTCTCTCTCTCTCTCTGGTCCCCATTTGGGTAAGTGTCTTGGTTAAGAATATCTTTTTGGCACCAAAGAACCAAATGACCAATGACCCTGCATTTGGTTCATCTCTACCCAGGTTGTCCTGTCCCTCTCCCCATCCCACAACACCAGCTTGCTTCAGAGCCCCACGGGGGTGGGGCAGAGCCCTGAGGGGGGTGGACAGAGCCTGTCACCCTCACACCATCTCCTCTCCTCACTTGTGGCCCCCTTTTTCCTGGGCAGGAAGTTCAGTTGCCCTGAGCCACCCCCTTCCCTGGAGAGAGCCAGGGTCCCTCATCTTTCATGAACTTCCCCACATGCTTGTCAATAGAACACAAGCACACAACTTGTGTAAGTTCACCAACACCTGGACTCTATTTTACCACCTACCTTTCATTCATTCACTGAAATATTTAAATAGTTAAATAAGCCTTTGAATTACATGTTTAATGAACGCCTACGTCCAGTCATTATGCTAGGTACCAGAAATACAAAATCTAATAGGTCATAGTCATGACTTCGCAAAGCTCCCAGTTCAGTGAGGGAGAGAGACAAGGAACCAGGTGATGGAGGGACAGAGTGAAGACTGTGACAATGGGGGTCAGCACGGGGTGGGGGGAACTTGAGGGGTGATCAGCACAGGCTGACCAGATGAGGTGATGCCTCGTTGAGCCGTAAGGATGGGGAGAAACCGTTAGGCAAAGACAGGCGGCTGAGAGAGCAAGGGTGCAAGTAGGGGCAGAAACAGCAGGGGACTGTTACAGCCCATTTAGAACTGTGAGAGCTTATTGCTCAAGACAGAGACCAGGAGGAAGTAGGATCGCACAGGGCCAGGCAGCCCTCGTTCGTGGTTTTAGGGAGACAACTCGGCCCAGTCTGCCCTGACTTTCTGGTTTGAACACTGAAAGTTGCAATATCCCAGGAACCCCCTCAATCCCAGGCAAAGCAGGGTGCTTGGTCACTCAGGTCTAGGGGCTCTGTGCCCAGCTAAGGAGCTTAGACAAGTGACAGAATCAGGTTTGTGTTTACAGTGTGTGCAGAAAACCCACTCCAGCTGCTTCCGCCACCCGGACAGGGAGCCCATCAGCCATGGGGCTCCTAATGCTCAGAGCATGTTGACTGCTGATGCTTCACCATGAAACCGAAGGCTCTGCCACTTGCTGTCGGCCTGTTATCACAGAAGATGTCGTGGGGGTGGGTACCTGGAAACAGGAACACCCCCACGGGCCTCATGGGAAGGTACTGAGAGGCACTCCACCTCTGAGTGGCTTGCTAGATCACAGAATTCAGAAATTCCAGAGATAGTTCGAGCACACCATGATTTTCCCAGGCAGGTATAATTTCTAGGGAGTGCCTTCCCGACTTTCAGAGCCATGGAGATGATGTATCTAATTCGAGGGAGCAGCAGTAGCCTAAGGGAATGCAGTCTGGAGAGAATCCTACTCTAACAAGCTTGACGGATGTCAACATCCCTGTATTGTGTTCAAATTTCATTAAGGCCAAGTAGATTGTATCCAGAGTGGAGAGATGACGTACTCTATTATTTATTAGTTTTGTTTGCTTGCATAAAGAGATTCCACTTACACGGTTAATTGCAACTAATACAACCACCAGGGGGTGAGGAGGATTAGACAAAAGGGAGGTTTTGTGGAAGAGCCGAGAAGGTAAAAACCATCATGGCACTGTTTATCCCTCCTGCCACTGTGATACAGGATATTAATTATATAACTTTATCATGTATGTCTATAATTATAGACACTACAGCTATCCAAGATATTAGTTGAATCTGTTTTTCAGAATGATCTCTCAGTGATCTGGAAGAGCTGGCTAAATTCTTGGGGCTGGTGAAAGTAGGAAGTGCTTCCTGCGAAGGGCAGGTTGGTGCAGAGTGGCCGTGACTGGATTCTGTGGGTAGGCGGCAAAGCGGTAAGGAGGATGCAAGGGTCTCGGAGGAGTGCTGGGCAAAGCAGAGCATCTGAAGTAAGATAGAAGAAACCTCTGAGAGGCACCTACAGAGCTTGGTCAGCTCCCCAAAGACATGGCTGGAGCAGCGGGGTGCTGGGGAAAGGGGCCAGGGCAGCACAGCGGCTGCACCCAGCAGGTGTTCAGGTGGCCATCACCCTCTCTTGTCCTCCCGCCCCTGCCCTTTCCTCCACAGCAGCCACTTGGGAGTTTGCTTCAGCACATAACAGGGAAATGGAGAGAAGATGGACATTTTGGGGTGAATCAAATGTGGGGTATAGCATAAATTTCTTCCAAATTTCCCCTGGAATTTTCCCAACCACTGTCATGGCTTCCCAGTATCACATCCCAACTACCCCTCTTCCTCCCAGGTAACAGGTCAGGCCTTACTCTCCAAACAGGTCTCTCTCTGACCCCCTTGGCTTCTCCACCTGGTCACCAGGGCTTCAGTGTCCTTGTTCCCTGCTCCTGCTCATCTAGACTGTCTGACCTTGAATCACACTGCCACTCCCAGACTCCCTCTCCGCCAGCCACCTGGGTCTATGGAGCAAACCTCGATTGCCCACCAGTAGCTCTCCAGACAGCCCTGCCGCATGCTACTTCAAGACTCAGCTTGGGCAGCAGCATCTCCAGGAAATGTCTCTGCCCCTCCATTCTGCACACACTGGGGAAGGGATGCAAGAGAGTTTGAGTAATTTGCTCAAGATCACACAGCTAACGAGGGGTGAAGCCAAGGCTGGAACTCGAGCCCATGGGCCTCCACAGATGCATGTGCCTGGCACTGAGCCTGGGGAGCCAGAAAGCTACAATAGAGGCCCAGCCCCCAAGTAGCTCAGAGGCTGGTCTGGCCAACCTCCTGCCTCCTGGATGCTGGTGCTCAGAAGGCAGGACCCCTCTAGCAGCTTCTGGGATGTGTGTGTTTATCATCTATTATTTCGGAGCAGAAAAACACAGTCAAAGGTGGCATCAAACCTGCCCTGGGCTGGACACCTAGAGGCGGTGGCAGAGATGAAGTCAGGTTTTACAAAAGGGAGCTTCCCTCTGCTGGTGACTCCCCTGCCCCACCTCCACCCAGCTCTCCATCTGCCATTTCCAAAACCAATCACAATGAGATGCTTTTATCACAACCAGCCCTATCATAGCAAATAGCCAGGCGGTGCTCCTTATTAAAGGTGCGACCGATTCTGCGAGGGGCGTCTATCAGCGATTCAGTGCGTGCACGCGGTGCCTCCACCGTGCATCTGCCAGGGAACTGATAAGGTGCCTCTTGTAGGGTTTTGACAAGCAGCAGCACGAGAGGATGCGTCAGGGGCCCCACCAAGCCAGAGGCACGTTGCCAAGGAAAAAACTCAGGGGGAGAGGAACAAAGAAGACCGAAACAGTATCCCCTAGCCACGAAATCGGATATGAAAATGAGGCAGGCACCCACGAAAGCCCAGCCTCTGTTTTCGGACGGCCTGAAAGAGTCCATTACAACTTTAAGATGAAAGATAAATGATATGCGCAGAGGGCCAGGGCTGTGTCAGCCCAAGCCGAGAGAGAAATGTGTTTGCGGTACGCATCACTTCACTGCGCATGGAGCTTGTCTCCTACGTACGTTCCATGGAGCCCTTCTCCTCTCTCCCCAGAGATGAGCTGTTTGTTCAGACCTAGACAGCTCTGCCTTGTCAAATGAGGTCTCCTCTGATCTTCCACCTGCCACAGCCCAGCCTCACCATCTTAATCTATTCAAAAGGCTGTTACCAAACAAACCTTTACACACTTCATATCACTCCCCTCCTCAAGCTGTTACACCCGAACTCCCATCTCCCTCAACTTCACTTACACCAGCAAAAATGTCTCTTCTGTTTCCCAAAGGAATAAAATAAAACTGAAATCCTGAGGGTCCTGGCAGAACCAATGTCCCAGGAAGCAGACCTCACTGGTCCTTCCCAGTTAGTCTTTCAAATTCTCAGAGCCTTGAATCTTGTCTGAATAATGGGCATGAAAGTCCTTTAGTCTCAATACCCATCATTTCTGGAAACTTCTCCCAACTCAGATTCCTATGATCAAACCAGGTGCAGATCCCCCACCATTCATTCACACACAGGACCATGAGGGTGAGAGGTTACAGTCTGTCCCCTGAGGAGCCTGTGGCCAAGTGGCGATCAGACATGCAAATATCCAAACACGATGCGTGGGACAAACATGCGTATAGCCCAGGGCTCTCTGGGAGCTGAGAAGAGTCCTCACACCAGCCTGGGAACAAGCAGAACAGAGCTGGGGAAGAGAAAGAGGTTAATAGATGGACAAGATGAGCAAAGGCCACCCACGGATAGAGGGAAGAGCTGGTGCACAGACAGGGGCTATGAGAAGGCACGGGGCAGCACCCTTCCAAGCCCCCTGACAACACTCCTCTTCACCCTGTTATTGTTGCCTGCTTGACACAGTACAATCAATATGTTTAAGCTTTTTAAAGATCCAGCCTCTTTGCATCATGATGAGAAAGCAAGGCCTGCACAAAACAAGAGCTTGCCTGGGGCTCCAACCAGGTCTTCTGCTTCCGGTCTGGGCGCCTTCCCCACCCCATGTGTTCGCAGCCTTTAGGCCACCTCAGTGCGTGGTTCCCTCATGGGGAACGCTCTTCCTCCCTGGACTACTTTCTTGACACCTGAGCTCACCTAAGAGTGATATAAAGGGTAAGCATACAAGTGATGCATAGGGAAATAAATGCTTGTTAAACATATGTGCATGTTCAAAACTCAACTTTAGCATCACTTCCTCCAAGAAGTTTTCCCTGATGACTGTCCCAGGTTGGGTGTCCCTCCTTTGTTTTTCCAGTGCTCCAGTGCTAGTGCCTGAGCACTTGTCACACTTTTCTATAATTATCCATTCACTCCTGGGCAACCTGGGTGTTCTGGGCATTATCTGGTATATAGGAGCTCCTCGATGAATAGTTCGGATGGATGGATGGATGGATAGATGGGTAGATGGACAAACCTATTTCTTTGAGCGACAGTTGAAATTGTAGAAGCAGCTTAAAACAGTAGTGAAAGGATTTGGATCCAAAACCTGCTCTACTACTCACTAGCAATATGACATTGGATGATGTCCCCTCAGTGGCTTGGTCTTGTCTTCCATGGCAAGGGAATAGGGTACCTATGTCAGGGTTGTCATAAAATTTGAATGTGATAAGCAATGTGAAGGTGTTTTGTAAACTACTCAGTGTTGGGCACACGTTACCTCTATTCACTGATTGGGATGCTTTGGACAGCAAGTAAAAGAAAACCCATTTTAAGTTAGTTTAAAAAACAAGGGACTGCACTGGCCCACATAATCAGAAATGCACAGCGAGGAAAAATTTTGAGCAGAAAAAACTACAGAATGTAGAAAATATGATTTTTCTGAACATGGGATTTTTCTTAAAATAATCTGTATAAACTTGCCACTTCCCCTGAGACTTGCCTGGCTTTAAACCAGCGAGCTGGTAGCTGTCACATCCTATCTGAAGGAGAATTGAAGAAGGCTACTGGCAAGGGAAAAAAAAAGTCCATGGCTACAGTGCGGCCATTCATTTCAGCAACAGGTTAAACCTACAGACATTTAATCCTTTTGCCTAGTCTCTCACCAAATCCCCTTCAACCTCCCCACCGAGATATTTATGGTGATACTTGTGTTTTTAATAAAAATTAATCTTGAGAGGAAAAACTAATAAAATGACTGCAAACAACCCACCACCACCATCACTACCAGAGGATAACAATAAATAGCTATAGGAACGCCAAAAGACAATAACATGGAATCCCTTTGTTGAGGCCTTCCAGGGGAGTTTAGTGGTTTACTAGGTAGCATGGTGGGACCTGAACACCTGCACAGATGAAAGCATGAAGCTTTCAAGTAATTCTGTACATAAATTCAGGTCCATCCAAGTCGCAGCATCTGGCGGTTCATGCACAGAGACTACCAACTGTACTCCCCAAATAGCCCGGCTGATGGATATTTCTAATATCTAATTTAATAGGAAGGAGAGGCTGGGAGAACAGTAAATCTAGACTGCTGTGGAATGAGAGCTGAGCTTGGGAAATAGGGGGTAGCTATTGAAATTCAAGCCCTAGGAAGAGAACAGCCCCAGAAGAATCTGGCTGGAATGGCAGGGAAGGGAGCAGCATTCCAATGGAAAGGAAAAGAAAGCGTTGCCCTGTTTTCTCAGTAGGTAGCCTCTCATTTCTCTGTCTGTGCCCAGTCCTCCTCTGGGATGAATTTAGACACGTCTAATTTTGAGCAACGGCAACAGGGAAACAGTATATCTATGGAGACCTTCAGCCATAACTACACAAAAGAGTCTTTACCCAAATCTGTGGAACTCACCAAGTGTGAGGGAAAAACTGGCCACCACAAATCAAGAAATAGGACAAATGAGTCTTTACTGAGTGGGTGTTGGTGGCCAGCCCTGGGCTGAAATTTGGAAGGAACATAGAAATGTAAGAAACTGTCATTTTCCAGGGGGAGCTTTCAATATGGCTGGACAGGACACCCTGGTCCTAGTCCTGATCCAAAGGCTGGGCAGCATCCGACCAGGAGGGACAGACATCATCAAAGTCAGTCTCTGTGCCTGAAGAACTGCCACTCAGGAGGAGGGCAAGGTCCTGATAAAGAGACAGGACAGGCATCAAATGCAGAGAGAAGAAAAAGCCTCACAGGGGAACTGAGTGATTTGATGGGCACTCAACTGCCAGGTGGACCAAATAGTTGTGGAACACAGTGAGAGAAAGGTTATGTATCCTGTATGTCCAGATTGTGAACTTTCCTGGATGCATGATATTTCCAGAGATTAGGCTTCTCAAACTCTAGAGGAGAGATGAACTTTAAAAATAAAAAGGAGGGACTTCCGGCCAAGATGGAGGCATAGGTGGACACACTGTGCCTCCTCTGACAACCAAAATTAAGGACAGCAAAAAATTAGAATCAAGAAAACAACCAGAACAGATAGAAAATTGAATTGTACGGAAGTCCAACAACAATTCACCCAGATTGGTAAGAGGGGCAGAGCCAGTGGCCAGTGGAGAGTGATTGCAGCAGGAAAAAGCAGTGGCTAGTGGTACCAGATGCGCAAGCGGTGGTTACCCAGTACAGGGAGGCAATGAGCAGACTCAGCGAGGCACACAAGGCCACTGACCACTGTCACACATTCGCGCACAGATAAACCAGGCAAAAACCGGCAGCGAGACAGACTGTGCAACCCAGGGCCCCAGCACTGGGAAATAAAGCCTAAAAGCACCAACTGAAAACGTGTGGGGGTTGAAGTGCCGGGAGAGACTCCAAGCCTCATAGAGGGGACTGAAATCCAAGAGAGAGCAGAGCAAGCACCATTGTTCCCTCTCTGACCCTGCCCCGACATATAACATCACAACTCTGCAACTGGGTTGCCCTGCCCTGGTGAACACCTAAGGCTCTGCCACTCATATGTAATAGGCACAACCAGACCAAAATAAAAGAAGAAAAAAAATGGCTCAAATGAAAGAACAAGAGATAGCCAACCTATAAGATACACAGTTCAAAGCACTGGTGATCAGGATGCTCACAGAACTGGTTGATTTTGGTCGCAAATTAGATGAACAAATGAAGGCTACAATAAGTGAAATGAAGGAAAATGCACAGGGAACCAATAGTGATGGGAAGAAAACTGGGACTCAAATCAACGGTGTGGACCAGAAGGAAGAAATAAACAACCAAACAGAAAAGAAGGAAGAAACCAGAATTCAAAAAAATGAGGAGAGACTTAGGAACCTCCAAGACATCTTTAAACGTCCCAACATCCAAATTATAGGGGTACCAGAAGGGGAAGAGGAAGAGCAACAAGTGGAAAAGTTATTTGAACAAATAATAAAGGAGAACTTCCCCAATCTGGCAAAGGAAATAGACTTCCAGGAAGTCCAGGAAGCTCAGAGTCCCAAAGAAGTTGGACCCAAGGAGGAACACATCAAGGCACATCAGAATTACATTACCCAGATTAAAAATAAGGAGAAAATCTTAAAAGTAGCAAGAGAAAAGGAGACAGTTACCTCCAAAGGAGTTCCCATCAGACTGTCAGCTGATTTCTCAAAAGAGACCTTACAGGCAAGAAGGGGCTGGAAAGAAGTATTCCAAGTCATGAAAGGCAAGGACCTACATCCAAGATTGCTCTATCCAGCAAAGCTTTCATTTAGGATGGAAAGGCAGATAAAGTGCTTCTCAGATAAGGTCAAGTTAAAGGAGTCCGTCATCACCAAGCCCTTATTATATGAAATGTTAAAGGGACTTATCTAAGAAAAAGAAGATAAAAATATGAACGGTAAAGACAGTTATAATGAGTTAATAATCTCACAGTTATTAACAACCACACCTAAAACAAAAGCAAACTAAGCAAACAGCTAGAACAGGAACAGAACCACAGAAATGGAGAGAACATGATGAGGGTTAGCAACAGGGGAGTGGGAGGAGGAGAGGGAAAAGGTACAGAGAATAAGTAGCATAGATAGTGGGTAGAAAATAGACAGGGGGAGGGCAAGAATAGTATGGGAAATGTAGAAGCTAAAGAACTTATGACACATGGACATGAACTAAAGTTGGGGAATGTGGGTGAGAGGGGTGTGCAGGGTGGAGGGGAATGAAAGGGGGAAATGGGACTATAATAGCATAATCAATAAAATATATCAAAAAATAAAATTTAATTTAAATAAATAAATAAAAATAAAAAGGAGTTGATCTAGCTCAACAGCTTCTGGCTGGATTCTCTTTGTGTTTCTTGCTATTGGGTGATTAAAAAATGGGTATATACAGTACACGTGCACAACTGCAAGTTCAAAACAACTGGGTCTCCCAAAGCACACAAATGGCTCATAGTTGGGAGATCTCCCAACTATGTGTTTCCTGAAAATGTGTCATGGTGCCGCAAAAAAGCCCAGTCAACTGTGGCTCATCCCATCATCCCAAACCAGGCACTCTGATAAATGACACTGATGAGGGGTTTCTTAAATAAAGAATTATTTTTAAAACGCTTTAAGAATAATTTTCTTTGGGTGCATTGAATATTTAGATTCCTAGATAAAGAGTCATCCAGTGAAGCTGATAAAGAATTATGAGTATCAAGTTAAGATATACATAGTACATAAGAAGACAAGATTATGTATGAAGTCAGAAAAGCATGTGTTTGCAAGGGGAAAAGCAGACCAGTCATACACGTGGTAAGTTATGGTCACAATACATTATCATAATTGCTCTGAAATGTACATACTGAGTTTAGCTATCTGGACAGCAAGAAAGATCTAGTCTTAAGTTATAAATTATTATCAAAATAACTCAATGCATTGTTTTCATGTAGGTGATCTTGATTAAAACCATTCCACCTTTTCTGAGGGAAAAATAAGTCTGTGGTGTAGGACATATTACATTTCTCAGCCTCTATTTCCTCATCTAGAAAACTGGGGAAATGATACCCACCTCTCATATTATTCTTTCATTCAATCTCTAACAACATTCATCAGGCCCGGCCACATGCAGCAACAGTGTAGGTGTTGGTGCCCTGGCAATAAACATGACAATGCTTTTGCCTTTGTGGATCTGACATCTCAAGGGGATGGACAATCAAGAGACAAGTACATAAATAAGCATGCAATGTCATTTTCACGCAGGACAAGCACTATGGCCAAAACATTTAAAAAGGCAGGGTAAGGGCATAGAGAGCCAGAGGTGGGGGCCTGCAGGAGGCGCTGGCTTAGATGACATGGTCAGAGCAGATCTTCCAGAGGAGGGGCCCTGAATGAAGAGTGAGGTGGCCATGTGACTATGGAGGGAACCGTTTTCCAGGCAAAAGGAACAGTAGGTGCAAAGACGGTGAGGTGGGACTACAATGACAGGTTCAAAGAACAGGTGAAGGTCTCGTACCTAAAGGGGAGAGTGGATGAAGAAGAGGTTGGAGAGGCACGGCAAGGCCAGACTTCGTGTTAGACCCCAAGTGAGTATGAGTCTGAGCACAGGTGCACAGGTGGCTCTGGAGACAACAAGCTGGCCGTTATCAGTGTAGAGATGGAAGGTGAAGCTGGAGGGCTGGATGGGATCACCCACAAAGTCCTAGAGAAGAGTCAAGAAGACTTAGGACTGAGCCCGAAGGCATTGGACATTCAGAGCAAGAGCCAGCAAGAGACCAAATAAAGGTGAAACCATTACTGTAGGAGAAAAAGCATGTAAACATCCAAAGGAAAAATGATCAGGTTTCATAGGGATGGGATGGGGTAGTGTGTATAAAAGTTGTAGCATAGGTTCTGTTCCCACAAGGAGTTAGCTTTCAAAAATGTTATTTGCCTACCCTAGTATCAGAGAGTATTAAGTACTACAGGATTTAAAATAAGGAAGAAATTAGTGTAGACTGGAGGGAAAAACAATAGCCCCACCCTGATAAAAATGAACACAGTAAGACTGGTTATGGTTAAAATGAATTTTTCCTATAAATCCCAACATCCCAAAAGGCAAATGCTGTGAAATGTTTAGAAGGCACTGCTGAGGAGGGCAGGGGGTCCTGAAACCTGGTTTCTGCAGCCATTCCTCCAATTACTTATTTCCCAGACCTCCCAGGCCTGGTCTTCTCCACCATCTCATGGAAGCAGGGCCGGGGAGTACAAGGGCTACTGAGGCAGGATGCAGCCTGCCTGTCTGTGTGCTATCCTTCAAGCACAAAGGAATGAGTACTCCATGTTGGAGTCCCCACCACTCCCCTCTGCAGGCATCCCCAGACATCTGAAAGGACCAATGACAGCTCGGCTCCATCGTCCCTCCAAGCCAGCTAGAAAAGAGGTCTTGCTGACAGCCATTTAGTACCCAGGCCATGCTCCATCTGAAGCTAATAGAAACCCAGCTGTCATCTAACTCACAACAAATGTGGACCCTTTGGTGGTGATCTGAAGGGATGGAGCAACAGAGACAGCTTCCCCTGCTCAAAGGATAAAGGGACCTGATAGAAAGAACTAGAATAATCCTCCCTTCAGCACTTTCCAGCTGGAAAGCCAAGCATATGCACATTTACTGTCTCGCAAGGTCCTGTGGTGTAAATAAGGATGCTACCTCTCCTTTACAAACAAGGAAACTGAGGCACACAGAAGAAAAAGTGACTTGCATGAGAGTATATGATGCATTCAACAGCAGAGCTAGACTTCCGAGTGTATATCCAAATTTCTCGATTCCTTGCCTATGGAGTTAGTATAAGGATTAAATGAGATTTGGAAACAAGTATGTACAGGATTCTGAAATACCAGGCCTCACAAAGTAGAATTAGGATAGTGGAATTTTGGAGCCTCCACTTAAATCCTGACTTACTAACCGTAAATCACTGAATAAGTTACTCTTAACCACCCCAGCCCTCATTCATCTTACCTAATGGTACCAATCTTCCTCTAGGATTGTGGTAAAAATTAAATACAAGAAGGTAAAGCACACAGTACAATCTCTGGTATTCAGTAAGTGCTCAAGAAATGTTAGCTTCTTTCAGTAACAATATCTTCCACAAATTAGTTGGTTGGCCCTGGACCAGTTGCTTCCCTTTTTCGAGATCCAGGTGTCCTTACCTGGAAATGAAGGGAGGTTAAACTAGACGGAGTTGGAAGGTGGAAAACACTGTGATTCAGAATGTAGGCAGGGGCGGAGGGGGTTTGAGGTCTACCTCCTCTGAAAGTCACTTAACCTCTCAAAACCGCATTGCCCCAGTGGTCAAGTGCAGATAGTAAACAGTACCTACCTGCTGGATTTTTCTGGGGATTAAACACAAGGATGCACTTTGAATTCTTAGTGGAGAATAATACAGGATAAGTACTCAATAAAGCTTGGTTATTGTGATTGCTTCCACTTTTCTGCACTTCTTTTCCAGTGATGGCAAGGATTGTAGAGGACACTTGCTCTCTGAGACCTGCAGTTTTGCTGTCTGTAAAATGGGGGCTTGGACTAGAGTCTCAAGGATCCTCCACCTCTGACATTCAGTGAAACAACAGGTATCTCACGGAAAAACCTCTTCCCAGTCATGGATCCTCCCAAAGCTCAGAGTTGAAGAGCCCAGCCGTCTTCTGGGACATAGCTTAGAAGCCACATCTCTGGCACATGTCCCCTTAACATTAACTGTCAACAAACTGGGCCTTGGAAGCAACATGTAATGATGAACCTGCGCATGGGAGGGAACCAGCAAGAGTGGGGGCCATGTCTCTCCTCTGTGGTTACCCAACCCCATCCTCTGATTTAGCACATTCCCAGACCCTTCCAGGACACAAACGTTCCAGAACAAAGAAAAGACTATTCTCCTCCTTCCTTCCTTCATAAATAAACACTCCATGTAATTACTCTCCTCTTGATCTAAAACATTTAGCAGAGACATTTCAAGAGTGGGCAAACACCTGCCACAAAGCCGTGTCATATGAAGCATTTACTGCTCAGAGCCCCCAGTACCAGACGACATGCTCTTGGCTGCATCTGAGTAAATACAGGGCCCAGCAGAAGTAGCACCTGCTTGAGTGTGGTTGGTAGGGTAATAATATGGGTGAAATAATTTATCATTTTAATTTGAGCATTTCACCTAAAATGCCATATGGTGTGCTTGAGTGTGATATTGTGCTGTTACAGAATTACATGCTTATGATTTTGAAATAAAATGGGAATCATTTGTGCTGGATCCTGTGGAATCAGACTCTGCGAAAAACTTGCTGAAGCAAAATGTTACCACACAGCTACCTCTCTTACCTCACCTCCCAAGACCAGTTCAGTGAAAAGGCTTGTCCAATAAAGAGACTTAACCATTTCCTCATTAGCCATTCTTTCACCCACTCAGGCCAAATTGGTATTTGATGCAACAGGGGAATGTGTTGAGTACATTATTAATCAGGTTCTGCAAAGGAAGGGTCAGCGGGGTGACAGGCACAATTACCGGATGTGGGCAACAGGCCAATGAGAGCGTGTCAGTAAGAGGGGAAATCGAAGGTTATGAAATTGTGGAGGGTTATGAATAGTTGGAGGCAGCTGAAAGGCTGACATTGTGCCCACACCAGACATGTGCAAGACTTCCATCTTCAACTGTCTTCAACTGTCTATTATTGCAAGGGAAACTTCCACTCCAAGGCAGCCAATATAGAGATGTAAGCCCAGAAGCCTGCAACCAGGTCTTAGTAATGAGTCACTCGATGAAGAAGATTCGATTGGAAATTTGTCAGACTGGTGAGAGCCCCAGCAGGAAAAGAGATGTCAAGGTGCCCACCAAAGGAAACCAGGCTTGTTAGCTTTCGATTTCCTGGTGCAGCTGCTCGATATTCTCAATAGACTCTGGAGGACATGGGTGTTTCCAAAAGACTTTTCCAGATAAAATGTGCTGGGGTATGGAAATGGCCCCCAAACTGCCTTAACTGGGCATTGATTCTTTAGAATCAATGTGCATTTAATTCAACAATAAAATGGTAGTGAACCGTCTAGAAGATATCCCTCAGGCACATAGCTCAAAGAAAATCTCTAAGGAAGTCACAGAAGTTCGCAAGGATGTTGCACCAGAAATGAACCACACAACATTAAACCTTCAATCCCTATAAACAGGCGTGGCTATGGATTTCTTTTCAGAAGGAAATATATTAAGCTCTAACTACTGAGAGGACTCTCTGTCTAGGTTATCAAACACAGAGTAGTCCAAGGCAGAAACAAAGTTGTGGTCATTTTAGAAAGGTTTTTAGATTGTTAATCTGAATCGTCGATGAAAGCTTTCATTAAGTTGCACCCTAGGAATTGATTTGCAATGGGTCGTTCGAATGTGCTGTGCAAACTTGCTGTAGAAAATTAGTCATCCTAGACTCCCTAAAGAATACAGACATGACATCCGGGCATCTGTTAAGTTTGCTCAAAAACATATGCGAACCTTTTTTTAAGGAACCATAATTACATCCTGCTGAAACCTCCAAGGACCCTGCTAACTGCCTTTGTATTACAACATCCATTTCCCACTTAGACAGGCTCTGCTATTTAGAAGTACGTTACAATCTGCTTGCTCTTGCAACACACTTTCTCAGCCAGGGTCTGCCGATGGTCAAGGCCTTCCATGCTCAAAGAAGATCAGACTTGGAGGAAGCAGGAGTTGCAGGGTAGTATGTGTATGTGACCTTTGTTAAAAATACAACCAGGAATTTAGAGCTGAAAGGGAACTTAGCACAAATCCAGGCCAAGTATCTCACTTTCAGGTGGTACCACTGAAGACCAGAGAGGGAAATGGCTCGTCCAATGCCATACAGCTCAAATCTGAAACACTATATGGTACAGTGATCAAAATCTTAGACAGTGCAGTCAGACAGACAACGAATCCCCTGCGCTCTACCACTTATTTGCTGTGTGACTTTGAACAAAGGTCTTAACCTCCCTGAGCCTCAGGTCCTTTATTTATAAAATGGAAACTATAACAGTACCTAGGAGGTAACAAGTCCCAAAGGAACGGAAGCTGTTAGTATCCTTTTCATTTTCACGTACAGGACCTCATTTAATCCTCACAACAACCTGATAAGGGAGAAAGGGCTGGGATTACCAGCCTCTTCATACAGGTGAGAAAACTCAGGCCCACAATAGTGAAATGATTCTTCCAAGGCCACACACACCCCAGGTCTAGTTTCTTACGATCCTACTGAAGTAGTGGGGGGAGTTCAGCCCCCATTCAATGTCTCACTAGTCTCCTTGACTTTGCCCCGAGACAAACAGGGAAGCCAGGAGGAGTTGCGCGTATTTGTGTCTACGCAGGAACAAAATTAGTGTGGCCAACATTCTTAGGGCTTCAAATCCCGTAGGGACTCTGGGTCCAGCTGGCTATTCCTGAACAAGGGAAGAGAGTAGTTGTATATTTGAAACTCACACTGATGTTGGGAGTGCGAGTATCCATGGGGGAAAGGGCATATTACTTCAGGATTCTACTTCATATTTTACAGCTGACATCAGACTACTTGTCGATGCTCCATCAGCCTGCCCTCCTGACCCCTAAATCTGGCCTTTGGGAAAAGTCTAATTGCCTGCTCTGAGTGACACCAGAGCCATGTGAGTGATAAAGTTATATATAGTCACTTCATAATTATGTGCCCTAATGGAAGGAGGAATACACTGAATGAATGCAGGAGTGAATGAATGAATACACATCAGGGTTATTTATACTAAACTCTGGAGTGCAATATAGTGATGTCTCCATTAATGCATCTTCTGGGAACTCAAGCCCTGTAAGGATGTCAGCCAAGGACAGAGTCACAAGAAAGCTCCAAGGAGTGTCTTAAGTGAAGACTCTAAATATCAGCTTCTCCAGGCATCACTTTGGGAGGGTTTCTAGGCGTTAGGGCCCATAAGGATGGACATACAGCTCAGGAATGAGTGACCATACTCTGGGCCACTGAGAGGAAGACCATTCTGGAGGGAAGCAGACCAGCCTCTGAGAACAGATGGGCTGGGAGTCCACTGTTTCATTTAGCAAAGCCAGTGCAAGCCTTTCTAGAAAAGCTACCACTATAAGAAGCACCCTATAGCCTGGCTATCAATTCATTCATTCATTCACTCATTCATTAGTTCGTTTGCTCAATGAAGGGTTCTCGGAGCACCTACAAAGTGCTAAACATGAGACCAGAAATACAAAAGTGAGTAAAACTTGCTCTACATCCTGAAAAACTCATTGCCAAGTGGGGGAGACAAGGAGAGGAACAACTGTCCACCACACAGCTGTGGGAACGCACCCACAGAAACCTGCTCTTGACTGTGCCCAACTCCAGTGATGCAACTGCCGAACTGCAGCTCCCAGACTCTAGCTGCCACCTGTGACGGACGCGGAAGGGGAGGTAGCAAGGAGCTGCCATGTGTTAAGCTCTCGCTATGCACCAGACTGTATCAGTGCTCTCTCCTCAGAAGAAAGAAAAAATCCCCCCAAAGTGTTAGTTTCCTCATTTTATAGACACGAAAACAGGCTCAGGGAGGAGAAGCAATTTGCATATGGTCCGATACTAAGGGCTGATTGAGGATTTCATCCAGGGTCAGATCCAGCTCTTCCCAGGACAGCCTCCTGCCTCTCTCTCATCCACCACGGGCCGCTCTGGTGGGCCCATCCCAGGGACCTGAGCCTTTCTTCACCCCTGTCACCCACATTCTTGCCCACCTACGGGCTCCTCTGGAAACTGGCTCACAGGGATAGCCGCGGAATGGCAACTCAGCTAGGAGAACTGAGCAGGAAGAGTAGCAGCGCTGGCTCCCCTCCACGTGACAGACGGCCATCTACTGCCGCACAGAGCCTCAGACCTACAGGGGCTCCGCAGGGGGTGTGGGGGTTGGGGGAGGGGCATCAGGTACAGCTGCTGCAGCTGCGGCCTCTCCCAGTGGCCCAGCACAGGGCTCTAGGAACTAGGAGCCGCCCTGACGTCATGCCCACTGGTAACCCGACCCCTAACGACTGCTCCCTCCTCTCCTCTGCTGGGCCCATCTTGCAGGCACAGGGGAGAGGTCACCCCTCAAGGGAAGGAGCCAAGTGGAGCTCCTTTCAGTGGCTGCTGAAATGAGAGATAATTCTGGTTATTGACATCTCCCACAGGACTTCCCTATTCTCAGAGCAGTTCCTAATTCTCCCTCTCTGGCTGCTTCTAGAATCAGAGCTGCTTCCACTTCACACTAAAAGAGCAGCAGGGCTTCCCCGATGGGCTTATGCTCCGTTTTTGCTGGCCAAGAGCAGGAGTCAGGTTTGGTTGGGGTGTTTTTACTCTAGGAAGATAAACACTTATGAATAAACTCTTTACTTAGTCACTGATGCAGGCACTCTATAAAATGGGTCTAGGTTTATTTTTTTTTTAAGATTTTATATATTTACTTTTAGAGAGAGGGGAAGGGAAGGAGAAAGAGAGGGAGAGAGAAACATCGATGTAAGAGAAAAACATCAATGGGTTGCACCCCGCAACCCAAGCATGTGCCTTGATGGGGAATCGAACTGGAGACCTTTTGCTTCGCAGGAGGATGCCTAGCCAACTGGGCCACACCAGTCAGGCGGGTGGTCTAGGTTTATTTAAATGGAATTCTAATAAAGCAGGCGGAGGGAAAGCATGAAATTTGAAGCCTCTTTCAACCCATTGGGTGTTTATGGAGCACTGGTATGACTTCAGCACTGTGTTCCACTCTGGAAGATAAAAACTAAACAGGAGACTCCATCCCAGCCCTCTAGCATCTTACGCTCTAATTGGGAGAAACATGGCTACCATCAGTGCCACCACCCCTGCTCCTGGCTCGTATTTACTGAACAGTTTCTGTCCACTGGGTACCTGCTAAGTGCTTATATTTCTCATTTGATCTTAATAATAGGCCCAGGATATAGCAGCTATTGATTTCCCATTGAACAAAGAAGAAAGCCGAGGCACAGAGAGGTGAAGTGACATTTTGAAGGTCAGGGAACTGGAGTCTTCATTGTTTGATTCCACAGCTCATGCTCTTAGCCCACAAGTGATTTCAGTGAAATACAGGCACAGCTCAGGGATATTGCAGGTTCGGTTCCAGACCACTGTAGTAAAGCAAGTAGTACTATAAAGCAAGTTGTGATCTTTTTGCTGGTGGAGAGCCTTGCCTTCAATTTGTAAAAAAAAAAAAACAAAAAAACAAAAACACAATATTTGTGAAGTGCAATAAAGTGAAATCCAACAAGGTATGCCTGTAATGTATCAGATAGGAAAAATAGAGTTGAAAAATGTCAAAAAAGAAAAGAGTAAGAGAAAAAAGACAGGGAGGTTTCACATGCATAGGAATGTGAGTGAATCTTGAAGAGAGGGGCGAGATGGCTGATGGAGGGAGGAGGGAGGAATGCGGTGAGGGCGGACGGGCACCGCGAGGAGAGCCGGTGCTGCACGGGCGGCCCAAACGCAGGCTGTCTCCGCATCCTCTGTCACCCATATCCACGGAACTTGGGCTCTAACCACACCTGAAAAAGTGCCTCATACAGGATTTCTACTTCATTCCTTCCAAAAAAGGAAGA
Source organism: Glossophaga mutica (assembly GCA_039655065.1). Classification (NCBI taxonomy): domain Eukaryota; kingdom Metazoa; phylum Chordata; class Mammalia; order Chiroptera; family Phyllostomidae; genus Glossophaga; species Glossophaga mutica. The sequence goes on from CM077308.1 coordinate 33,111,248, forward strand.
GATGTGAATTTATTGCCCTCAAAAGGAAGTTCAGGTACCATTCATAATATAAATTTTGCCCAGAGATCTTCCTGTGGAAGGTAGAAAAAAACAAGTCAACACACAGTTAGTGGGAAATATAGCTTTGCATAGTGAATGAATTCATGAAAAGTAACAAGAGACCACAGTTTTCTAAGTTCTCTGAGTAAAAGCACTCCACGACGACAGCTGTGAGGCAAACCCATACCACCTACAATAGAAAACACGTCCTTAAGTCCTGTACTTCACGAAGCACAATGTTTGCACATGAACGCTGCTGTCGTTACTGCGGGGCTGGCACCTGTCTGTTCCAGGCCCCTGTGCCCACCGTGTGGTCCTGCATTCTGACACATGTTGACTGCCCACTGTGGTCGGGGCGGAAGCTTTGGGGGGACACAAAGATGCCCAGCCAGGCTAACAGGAGCTGAAGACCCACTCACATCACTCCAGAATCAAAGCTGGAAGATGGAGAAAAGTAGCGTGCCAGGGGCTGCAGTCAGAAAACACAGACAGGGGGTTGAGCTGGCCCAGGAGGACGAAGTCTGGCCACCTGTCTGAGCCCTAAGTGGGTAGGCATCCCTCTCCCAGGAGGTGGGACTTCCTTTTGTGGGGAGGCAGTAAAGGCAGGATAAATAAGAGAACCAGCTATGACTTCTGTGACATTGTGAAATAATGACAAATATATATTCAGTCTTCATCCCCGGTTCCTGGCACAGCAGTACTTCCCTTGTGCAGGTCTGAGTACCTCTGGTGGTATACAATGTTATTTTCTGTGCTTTACCATGAACTTTTTAAAAATTTCATACCCATGATTTTACTTTAATGAGTATTCGAAAGAAAAATAAGTAGCACATGAAATTCAGGATTTCAATGATATCCCTGTAACAAGGCTAACTTTTTTAAGTGAGTTGATTTAAAGGCAGACATAGAGTAATAATAATAGGGCAGAAATCAGGTCAGCGGCATATTCAGGTCTGATAATGGTATCTGATGAAAAGGGCACAGGCTTTAGAGTCACGCAGAACAGGCTTCAAGAGCCAGTTCTACCACGTCCTCCTGTTGGACCATGGGAAAGTTACCCAGCTTCTCTGAGCCTTTATTTCTCTGTCTGCAAGGTGAGAACAATAGCGTTACCTTTTGCCTGCTGTTGAAGTGAGGATTAAAGGTGATAACGTACCAAAACCACCTGCCTCACAGGGTCTCAGCAATTGCTTGTCGATCTCTGCACCGCCAGCCCGCCCCGACTCTCCCTCCTGTACGGCCCTCACGCATGTCCTTCCCCATCACCTCTACCTCATCCTCCCCAATCTAGCTGAGATCCACGAGTTCTTTGAACACCATTCTGGGGACTCAGGGATTCTCCTCACACCCGACTCCAGCAGGTGAATCCCTTCTGCCTTCTCAGTCGTGCTGATAATAAGATTTGGAGACTCCATAGGAATCCAAATGGGAAGATCCTCTAGGGACATGAGCAGAAATTAGATTTTTTTTCAATTACCATAGTCAAAGGGCTTCGTGATGTTCTAGTAACGCAAACTGCTTATTTGCCATTTCCCTCTTTGCAGTCCTACCCTGCCCCTGCCAGTGATTGATGGCCATAAGGGAAGGTAGCGCACGCATCCAGCATTCACAGTTTCAAGCGCCCTTGATCTCAATCGGCAGTGAGTTGGCTGCCAGGGCTTGGCATATGGCCTCAGGATTATAGAAGGTGGTCAGGGACAAAAACACTTTAAAGCTGGAAACTCTACCTGCCTTCTAAGCAGAAGGATGCCCAGTAAAGTGATCCACATACCTAATACCAGCAAAAGGCTAGACCAAGGTGTCAAAGAATCACACACCAGTCCAGCAGGAACTGAGGCCCAAGAAAAGTCAGGACTCACCCAGTCGTAGCTGTTACACACTGGAAAGTATGTACTTTTCTTCACACTGTTACAGACACGGGGGACGGCGCTTCCAAGGTAGACCCACGAAGATCACAATTGCAAGGCGCAGTTTTTCACGGCTTATTAGCATGAACTCAGAGACACATTTAAAAAAAAGAATTCACTTTTGGTCAGCACCAATTCAATACACCAGGTGCTGTGCTAAGTACTTTTAAAAATATAGTATAATTTAACATAATCCTACAAAGTAGAAACTATTAGCATCCACGTTGCATAAAAGCGGCATGAGACTTAAACATCTTAAGAAACTTTCCTAAGATCAAAAAATCAGTACGTTCTGAGGCAGGGATTGAAACCCAGGTTGTTCTAATCACCAAAGTTCTCTCCACCTACTATTGAGCTTCTTGTTCTCCATTGTTAAAAGCTCCATCTTCCCTAGTATATTCCACTTGTCAATTTGAAGAACCTAAGTAGGTATTTGTTTCGTTATTCATTTAATGCCTGGTTGCTCCATTGGGCTGTGGGCTTTGTGGAGGCAGGGATACTCCAGTGAAAGAGACAAACATGCAACACACGATTCCATCACTCCCCAAACCATCACCATCTCCTCCTCTCCAATCTCCTCTTTCCATCAAATTCTACCCAACAGAGTAGATGTCAATCCGCACCTGCCCACCCATGCCTCCTCCTGAAGTAACCTACCCTCAAAGGCTAGGTTCCATACCCTGTGACCCTGCCCCCACCCTAGCTATAACTGACTAGTCAGGGAACAGACACATAATTCTAGAGTAGCCAATCCAGAGATATATTTTCCTTTAAGGACTCGCTCTTAAAGTGGACAAAGATGAGCTGAGTCAATCAGATAATGTCATGGATCTGAACTAAGAAACACAGAGGGAAGTTCTCAGTGGGCAGTGACATTGAGACAGGTGGCAATGGTAGGGGGAGGTGATGAGGGCTTAGCCTTGATGTTGAAAAGGAAGAGAAAGAAAGTGTGTACAGCAGTGGAGGAAGGGTGTTAGGCAGAAGAGAAAAGAATGGATGCACCAAGACAGGCTAAGTGAGGACATGGCAACTAAGGCAGAACGCACGGCAAGGACCTGACGCTGCCTTCTGACCTACGAAAGCCTGGTGTTTGAAATTCTGCAGGGTTCCTAAGCACATGTGTCCTTTCTTCTAACAAAGAAACACAAACCTCTGTTTCTCCTGAAGAAATTTAGGTGAAACTCTTTGCAATGAAAAAAGGGGTTTCCTCCACTCCACCCTGCAGATCCCTGATTTTGGTCTTCATGCAGGTGGTCACAGGTTTTAATCCATTGGAAAGGTAGTTCTCAAACTTCAGGGTAATTAGAATCTTTGGAATGCATATTTAAAATGCAGCTTTCTGGGTCTGAAGCCCAGATACTCTAATTAGATGGGTCTGGATCAAGGTTGTTTCAGGTAATTGTCATGAAAATGCTCCAGGACAGAACGTTGAAAAACCCTATGCTTAATTACTTTTTGTTAATTGCATTGTGAGATTAATATTAACCATCAAGCATGCTTTGCTCAGTAAAGGTCTACAGTGTTTGCTGTATAACAATCAACCCCCCAAAATCTTAGGGGCATACAAAAATGAGCATTTCTTTCTCACTCACAGGTCTGCATGTTTGCTAGGGCACCTCTCACTCACAGGTCTGTTCCATGTGTTTCTGAAGCCCAGGAAGGAAATGGCAGATGCTGCCTGGGACGTGTTCTTTTTACAGTGGAAATCAGAAATTCCCACAAGAGCAAGTGAAAACAAGTTATGCCTCCTAATCACGCCTAGGCTTAGAACTGGCACACTGAACTTCCTTCCATCCACACTGCACTGGTCACGCAGGTTACTGGCTATGTCCAAAGTCAATGGAGCAGGAAAGTACCCTCTTTTCCCAGGGGTGTGGGCAAGGAGGGAATGACTATTCACAATAATAATCTAAACCACACAAGGGGCGTGCAGTCTAATGGTGGGACTTTGATCAAAGGAGGGCAGTGTGGCGGTTTGTACTAGAATCACACCACCTGTCTGACACTCAAGGGACCAACCTTAAACAGCAGCTCTTTGCAGAAACTGTTTCTCTTGACTGCCATCCCATTTTTTCAGCAAAAATCACCTGGCAAAGCAACACCGTAACCCAACACCATACACCTTCTCTTCCAGGGAAGAAGGGTCCAGGTGAGCCCAGGCATTTCTAATCAACAGCTGCATCATTTGTCTCCATGCCAGAACATTCCATGGGTTTCAACAGGACACTGTCTCCCTCCCAGACTCCTCATTACTTGCTCTCCTAATTTGTCCCATTGTGCTACAACATGTAAGGGCACATTTTGCACTGATTTATTCAGTACATTCCCATTTTGGTACATCTGAGCCACTGTCCTCGCCTCTAATCTCGCCTCTAAATGATCAGCACGTGCAGACATCAATAAAGTGACCTTCCAGGTCACCCATCACCATGGACCCATGAAACTCAAAGGAAAAAGGAATATCTCTGCCAGGGGAGTGGGAAATAATAGCTTCACAATAATGAAACTGTGTCTTCAAAGTTCAGAAAATGCACACACATAAAGACACACAAATGCAGAACAAATTCACCACTAAGCAGTCCTCCCAGACACCCTTCCTCCCATTACAAAATCAAGGACGATTGAAGCCTTCTCCTTTCTCGGATGCTACTGCTCTGTCTCAAAGAGTCTAGCTCAGGGAGTCAGAAGCCAGACCTAACACTTCCTCTCACCCGACCCCCATTCAGATTCACCTCCACCCCATTCAGAAAGTTGACTCTCATTCATTCATTTAACAAATAGATACTAATCATCTACATTTTGTCAAACAATTTAATATGTGTTAGGGATATAGACATGAACATGAAACTGAATGGCAAGTGAGGAAGAGAGACTTTAGGTGATTGATTAAATGCAGGTTTACATAAGGGAGATGCCCGAGATGTAAGAACTAAGATTCTTTGTTCTAGTTTTTAGCTTTCATGAAGACTTTCCCATGTCATGAAGGATTTTTGCTTATTGCATTTTTAATCATATCAGTGAAAAAAAACAGAGAGGAAACATTTGAACTGAAACTTAGAATCACACTCTCAGAGGGAGCTTCTCACCTACAACACACCCTTCAGGTATGGCGTAGGGAGGAGATTTACAGGAACCTCAGTCACTTACCTAAGAAGCTAGCAAGAACCTGCATTCTGAACACCATGGCACTGTGTGCCCAGGTGTTCTGACTGGCACCTCTACAAGAGACGAAAGACATAGGATCCTAGAGGTTGTAATCAAGATGTTGACTCCTGTCCCTTAAATCCCACCATCCCCGAGGTTCATGGGAGCATGGATACAGGAAACAGACGAGGCTTTGAGTAACCTTGTCTGTACTTACACAGCCTAGCCAGCCAAGGAAGAAATCCCCATGCACACCCAAGCATACTCCTCGACCTGTCTAACACACACAGCTCTGGTTCATTCCCCCAGTGAACGCCAGTCCCCACATCAGGACCCACCATGGTCCGGCTCCCTTAGTCCTCAACCCGCCTTCATCCCAATCCCAATCCCTGTCTCTGCTTCCTCCCCACAAGTGAACTGAGAATGAAGATGCCAGGCTTCAGCTGGTCTCTCTCTAGGAAGAGGCTGCACTTTAAAAACACCCACTTTCGCTCTGCCATCTGCACCTCCTCCTATGTCTCTTCCCAACCCCCACATCCTTCTCCTTCTAATTATCCTAAAGAGCAGGAAGATTAAAAATTAATGCCCTGAGGATGGAAGTCAGAGATGTCATTATTTGGATTCATACCTCAGGCATGGAAGAATCAGATCTAAGCTTTAGGAGCAAAGTAACCTAGGATGAGATTTGGAAAACCTCGATTAATTGGAACTCACCTCTAGATAACCAGATATTTTTTTTCCCCTGGTGCTGAGGTTTTCGGGGATGCCATGAAGTACAATAAATGAAATTCATAAAACATATTCAAGCAAAAATGCCACTCGTGGGGGATGGTGTTTTGGAATCACACAAAAAGTGTAGCCCCATTCCCACATGCCACAGTCCCATAAATTGTAATTTAATGTGAAAGTGATGAGGTCAAGGTAGTTCCTACAGGATGGCTACATGGAAGATCTGGCTGTTTGCATCGACTATACTTCTAAAGCAGAAAAGCTGACTTTCTTTTAGGAAGACACGCAGTAACAAAAGTTTAAACTACAAGGAATTTTGCGCGACCTTCATTTAACCAGAAACATAAATTCAAGCTAGCAATAGTCACCCATCCCTCCCACCCTCTGTTTTATTCCCCAAAGATACCACCTATTGGATTTTGCTAAATGAAGAAAGGAAAACAAATGATAAGAATTATAATAGAAACCACTTAATATTTAATCGTGTGCTAAGTACTGCATTAAATACTTCGAGTGCATTACATCTCATAATCCTCACCAAAGCTTTCATTATTATCATCCTAATTTTCAAGATGAAGCAGAGGCCAGAAAGGATATATTGTTCAATGTAATGAGGTCCCAAAGTTGTGTCACTAACAAATACCAAACAACCTAAGCGACACTGCCATTCTTTCCCTCCAGGTAAAGACCATCCTCTAGATAGTTTAAGAAAGGAGTAAATGGGGAAACGGTCCAGACCAAAAGGGGAAAATGTAGTCTAGCAGGAGCAGGTAAGTAAAGGGGCTCTAGCACGGGAAAGGTCCGCACTGCCTATGACTTCTTACTACCTCTCAGCCCACCTTGGTGCTGAGGGTTCTGTAATTTGGCTCCTGAAAGCCAATAGTGGATAGAGCTGGAAGGCCAAAATTAATTCACTTTACTTATGTCCAGAACTGTCCTCATGTAATTTATAGAAATCTTTCACATAATAGGAATGGCCGCTTATAAAGTGCCTGGACTACAGTCTAACTTCTAGCATCTTTAGGACCAAAATTAACCTAACTTTTCCAGCATCTTTCAAATCTGATCCAAAAATGCCAAGTCTTCTTTCTCATTGAAAATTAAGCTAAAATAACAAGATATCAGCGTTCGCTTCTGTTGACTGAGGAAGACCATTTTATTCCCTGGAGAGTGACCCTAAACTGAAGGAGAAAGGGACTAGAGATCTCCACCCATGTTGTGCAACCTTGGGCAGGTCACATGCCTGTCTGTGCACCCCGTTCACCCAATGGGGGAGCGCCAACTGCTCCGTTATGACCAGTACAGCAGATCACAGTGCATCCAGGGTGCACTAGTCGTGATCTAAAGGGCCCCTGGGCTGTTAGACACCACTCTTCCAGACACGGGGGGAGGCTCTGAACCTTGGAGACACCTGGGATTCAAGCCACCCAGGACATAAGTCAGCCATATCCAGTTGCTGGCCAAATTCTCTTCCTCCAATTCTATTTCCTTGTTCCCGTGCTCCTCTTTCCCCTCCCTTTGTCTTAGCCCCAGAGTAAAAGCTTATCACTGAATGTTTGTGTCATATGTGTGGCCTTCTAACCCGTCTCTGGTTCCAGGCTCTCTCCCCTACAGTGCCATCTTCACCCCTCCTTATTCACCCCAGTTTATTCTAAAATCGAAAAGCACCACTTTCAAGTCATCCCCTAATTCTGAAGCCTGTAGTGTTTACTCGATGTCTACAAGATAAAATCCCAAGTGTTCACACGTCTCTCCATTCTCTTACTTCATCATTTTCATCTTCATTCTTCAACAAATATTTACAAAGCACCTACCAGGCACCAGGCAGTATTCCGGAAGCTGAGGAACTGCCCTAACACTCGCCCTCTAGGAACTCACAGTCTGGGCTGTTGCAGACAACACACCTTAAGCCAACTCTTTCTCTCACTGTACACCGGTGTATTAGTCTGCTAGGCCTACATAACAAAATACCACAGGCCGAGGAGCTTAAACAACGGGATTTTTTTTCTCTCACAGTTATGGAGGCTTAAAGTCCAAGATCAAGGTGTCGGCAGGTTTGGTTTCTTCTAAGGTCTGTCACCTTGGTTTGCAGATGGCCCCCTTCTCACTATGTCCTCACAGAACCTTTCCTCCTTGCACAGACCACATCCTACCATGTCTCGTCCTCTTTTTAAAAGGACACCAGTCATATCAAACTAGTGCCCCACACTTATGACCTAACTTAACCTTAATTAGCACCTCAAAGGCCCTATCTCCAAACACAGTCACATTGGGGTTAGGGCTTCACCATATGAATTTGGGGTGGGGAACACAATTCATTCCACACTGTGAGCTGCACATTTAGTTTCCTCTCCACCCAACACCAACCCAGTCCCAGTATGCTCCTCATTGGGCCTCTTATAGGCAGAGCTCAAGTTCCTCCTCCTCCAGGGAAGCCTCCACCCCACTCCTGACCTTTCCAAATCAGGTAGACATTTGACTAATGTCATTGGCACCATTGGTGGATTGACTGACTCCTCGAAGACACTGGAAGTCCCAAGAGAAAGGGAACAATATCTAAACTCATCATTATAGCCCCAGTGCCTCATGCTATGGCCGGCTGGCATACAGTTGGTAGCCAATACATAAATGAGGGATAAATAAATGAGTGATGAATGAATGGATGGATGAGGCTGACCTGGTACTGTCTGACATTCTCTGCACTGAAATGAAGGCAGGGCATTGACCTGGTCCCTTTGTTATCCTCTCTCCCCTAGTACCTGAGTAGGCCTTCGAGACTTACTGAACTGAGTTGCCCCTGGCCACAGTTTCTTTGCTTGCTTCTTCAATGACATGTGAAATGTGCTGTGGCAGGCTCTCAGTGTCCATCCTCTGAGTGTTTGGTTAACATCCCCTCCATTCATACCAGGAAGACAGGTGGGCCATCCAGGCAGGGAGCTGTCAGGAGGCAAATCAACATGTAACTGCTGCTTCCTCTGGCTCCAAAGGGGCAGTGGCAGCACATGGCCCAGGCTGAAGAGTAAGTGGTTCAGCTCAATAGGGAAGCTGGGGCTGAAGCTGCATCCCCACCTGATGTGTGAGCATCCATCCACCCACAGCCACACACCATCAGCATCTCAGAGCTCGGATCACTAGGGCAGAGGACAATTCCTCTAAAGCAGCTCAGCCTCACTGCAGCCTGTGACCGACCTGGGGGATAGTGGTGGCATGTAGCTCTGATTTGATGAATGATATCATCATAGTTCCCAGATAAACCAACACCTGTAAGATGTCAGACAGGCCAATCCCACTATGGAGTGTGTGTGTGTGTATGTATACACACATGAGTGCCCCTGTATATACGTGTACACAACTGCAAAGAAGTTGGAAGAAACTATTTTTAAAATAAAGTCCAGTTTTAAAAATTTAGAGATATAGCCCTGACCAGTGTGACTCAGTTTGCTGGGCATCATCCCACAAAGCAAAAGGTTTCCAGTTGGATTTCCAGCTTAGGGCACATGTCTGGGTTACGGGTTCAGTCCCCAGTTGAGGCACGTACCAGAGGCAACTGATCAATGTCCCTCCCTCACATCGATGTTTCTCTCCTTTCCTTTCTTCCTCCCTTCTCTTATCTCTTAAAGAGAGAGAGAGAGAGGGAGAGGGAGAGGAAGGGAGAGGGAGAGGAAGAGAGAGAGAGAGAGAGAGAGAATCCTAACGACAAGGTGAAATTACAATACTGGTGTGGAAGCCTGGAGAAAACCCTTCAAGACAGCATTTGCACCTGTAAAATGGGTTTGTTCTATCATCTATCTATCTATCTATCTACATTGAGTTCTTGGGGGAGATCTAAATGAGATACAATGAAAGGAGTACCTCATGCACTCCCTGGCACATAGCAGTTGTTCAAAATGTCAGTCGCTTTCCCGATCCCTAATTTATTTTTTAATCCTTTCTGAAGAATTCACTAAATCTAATCATGTGCACCTGGGAACATTACCTTAAAATATGCATGTGTCTTGTTTTTCATCTTTGTCTTAAAAGGAATGACCACTGCTCTGCTCCCACTGGTGCAAACCCACGAGAGTGCCGCTGCCGTGGGAAGCACTGTGAGGTGTCATCCCTTCAGGTCACTCCATCCAAAGGGCTGCAAGTCCTCTCTAGCCACCCACATGCCGAAGCGTGGCAACACCTTAGATTCATTCCTCTCCGTCAGTCTAGTGACTGATGTAAATTCTCCTGCTTTTTCCTTCAAAACTCTACTTCAGTATACCCCTTTTTTTCTATTCTACTCACTAGACCCAATGTAGCTCCCCTTAATCACAGGTACCCATCACTGCAGAGAGCTCCTAACCATCTCCTTAATCTTACTACTCCCTCTTCTTTCTGTGAGAATAGACACCATATTAAACCAGTCACCTTGGAGGATCAGATTCAGCCTCAGGACCACAGGGAAAGAGGAATCTAAAGCAACAAGTAACATTCATCTATTCAACCAATGTTTATTGGGGCCTACTGTGTGCCACGGGATGAAGAGATGGATAAGACCAGCTCCTTCTTCAGTGAGCCAACAATCTGGTTCAGGAGCCTGACATGTGGAAAAACATCTGGGCCACAAGGAGAATGCGATGAACTGCTACCCTGTCTGCACTTGAACAAGGTAGTGAAACATGAGGAGGATCCATTCTTCACGGAGGATGGATGAGCGGCCTGGGCGGGAGGGCCTTCCAGGTGGACGCAGTGTATGAGCTAAGACTCAGAGGTGGGGTGGAGAATGTGAGGGTTCAAGCAACAGTGACCAGAGTTTGCCAAGAAGAGGAGATGTGGGTAAGAGACAATGGGAGACTATAACAGTCAGAGTAGCTCCCACTGATTGATGACTGACTATGTGCCAGGCACAGCGCTGAGCACCTTACCACCCACAAGTAAGCAGCACCCCTGGGGAGACAGCTCAGGATGGCCGCAGGACTCTCCCAGGTTCGATGCTGAGGTCAACAAGACTCCAGTGAAATTCGAGCTCTTACCCATTATGCCCTGGAAGTTGGCTGCAGTGTACAGGGCCAGGGGCTGGGGAGGCTGTCTTCTGAGGAGGCCGTGGGAAATCACTGAACAGGATGAGGACAGCCGGACTCTGGGAAGAGCAATCTGGCCAAGGATGGAGGATGGACTAAGGAGAGACAGAAACAAGGCCATTCTACCAGCCAGGCAAGAATTCCTGGACCTGAAACTACGGTGGTGACAGTGAGACTAGAAAGAAGAGACAGCTGCCAGACACACTGGGACGCAGGAGCAAGATGGCTGGTGACTGGATAAAAAGTAGTGGACTTCAGGGGGAGGGAGGTCAAATGATTCCGAGCTGTAACCGCAGGTGACAGGGAAGCTGGGGGCGCACTTAAATAAAGTGAAGAAAAGAGGCTGATGGGGCCAGGATCATCGTACACTCCCCTTCGAAGGGCAGGATTCAGCCACCCCGAGCAGTTCGGGCAACCCTGGAGAGATTTTAATGACACTGAGCCCGAGTTTGCCCTCTCTGAAGAAGTCATTTCTAAAACACTGTCTCCGGGAGGCTTTCATGCTGAGAAGCTGACAGCCAGGAGAATATTCAGACGAAACCATCTTTGTCACTTCTCAGTCGTCAGGTATCTTAGAAACCCGAGAACAATTCTTATCTTACAGTGTTCATCCTCTGTGGGAAAACTCTGCCTGCGAAGGACAAACTTTCAAGGAGGAGTAGAGAAAAATCAATCAAAGAGTCATTCCTCTGACTGATCAATAGCTGTCTGTCAGGGAAATTTTACTTCTGCCGTCTACTCTAGTTAAGTGGGTTCTTACAGCACTGAACAATACTTACCTCGCTGACGTTCTCATGAGGCAATTTGCAGCCCTGTGCCTTTCTGGATTTTTTCCTGACCTCAGCACAGAATTTGAATTTAACAAGTGCTAGGCATGCATGGGAAGTCACTGTCCATAAGTGGCACCCAGATAAGTCACCAAAGGGGGCGTTTTGAACGGCACCCACCCCTGCTGCGGGGTGAGAGTGGGCATGTTCACACCTGAAGTCAGCCTCATGGCCAGCTGCCTCTCATTGCTGAGGTCTCCACTCACGAGACGCTTCCTTGGGGAGGCAGCCCCCTGCATATGGCTGAAATGGACCCTCCTGGGGGCAAGAAATGGTCCCTATCTTCATCCGTGTGGTGGCTGCATGGTGTACAAGAGATCTAAAAATTCGTTGAGCTATGAACATAAGAACATGTACTTCACTGGATGTAATCATACCTCAGTTAAAGCGGAGATTTATAATAATTATAAATAGGAAATGCACCCCTCCCTGGCCCCTTCACCACTATGCTCTATTTATTTTCTTTAGAGCACAGACCGCTGTCTATACAGAGATGATCTAGTAACTCGCCCTTTGTTTACCGTTCAGAGAGGCACTCTCCAACGCAGTAAGTAGCTTCTCGTCACATGTCAGTTTAATTTTAAATTAATTACGACGCAAGACTTCAAGATTTCAAGTTAAGATCCTCAGTCACACTGGCCACATTTTTCAAGTGTTCTGTGGCTAGACATGGCTAGTGGCTGCCAATGCGTGCAGTGCACAGAGAAGACGGCTCCATCGTCGAGGAAAGCCGTACACACGGCACCGGTCTAAAATGGGAGCTTCAGGAAGGAAAGACCTTGTCCGTCTAGTTTATAGCTGGCTCTAAGAATGGTGTTTGGCACCGGAAGCCTCTTCCTAGATACTTGTTGAATAGATGAAGGAAGGAATTTTATAACACCAAAAAAATCAGAGCAAAAACAAAAATCTAGAAACACCGTAAGTGTACATATATAGGGATTAGTGAGATAAAGTTTTGACACCTTCTGTAGTGGAACCAACCCAGTCTTGAAAAGGCGCAAGGTAGGCATGTGCATAATGACTTAAATATGTACACTACAGTAAGTGAAAAGCAAGTTTCTGAAAGACTTGTACAGTGTGAGTCCATTTGACTAAGAAAATAGTTAGAAATGCTACATACCAAACTGTTACAGCAGTCACTGCTAGATAGAATGGGAGAAAAGAGGAACTTAAACTGTGTTCTTCTGTAATGTCTCAGTGTGCAATGAGTGTGTATTACTTGAGCATTTTTAAAAGGCTTAAAATCACATGCAACCATCTAAAGAACAACAGAGAGAAAAAGCCCACATTGCGAACTATCCCAAGACTATACAAAACATTTCTTGAATAATTACCAAGTGCCAAATAATTACCAATTACCAAATTCCTTATTTGAGTGTAACAGTATTTTGTTTCATTTCCTTTGATTGGAACAGTATTCCTGTAACTAAATAGGATTGGCTTCTGATGAAAATGCAGAATCTGAAGACCAGAGAGGCAAAGCGGCTCTCCCAGGGCTGCACAGCTGCACACAGCACAGCTGGCATTTGAACCTCGCTCTCTGGCTCCACAGCTCTCGGCACTCTTTACTGCAGAAAGTACGGGCAAACACCCACAAAGAGCCACGTCCTGGAGGAGCCCTGAACTAGCCACTCTGTCTATATGAAACCCCCAGCAAGGGCCAAGCTACAACCAGAAGCATGACACCTACCAAACCCTACAGAAAGTGGCTTTTGCTGCTCAGGACAGTAGGAAATATAGCAAAATTGAAACCAGCCACACTCCCTCTGCTTTGTCTCCCGGGCTTATCCCACAGTTGTCCTTCATTTGTGTAACAATTGAAACACACACACACACACACACACACGCACGCACACTGAAAGCAGTGCCATGAGGATCTCATGCCAGTGAATGCTTGGTGACTTAAGCATGCTGGTGGAGACGTCCCGGCTCCCCAGCAGATGCCTCGATTGTGCCTTTGTTGGATTTTCAGCCAATCCCCCCCGAAGAGGAGTTTTCAGCTCACCCGAGGTATCTGAGCCAAAACGCTGTAGAATCGCCTTTCAGCTCCCTGGACAAGACATTCCAGGCTGCACGCTGGGAGGCTTGTTTAGCTTCACACTTGACGCAAATGGGGTGTGTGTTTACCCACAACACACACACATGCACACACCAACAGAAGCTGCTGGCGCCAACAGAAGCTGCTGCAGTGGCGGTGTTTCTAGCAGCCCAGAAACTGTACTCGAGCAATATGTAACCCGATTTCAATGCCTATCAGGGGAAACAATCTAATTCCTCCCCAGCAAAGTTTCAACCACTGCCCGGAAAATTCAGTAGGAGATGAGATGTAATACTCTATTAAACCTTATTTTGCCAGCACAAGTGAGAGCTCACTCAAGCATGGAGAGTCATTAAAATGGATCTTACATACATCATTATAAATTTAATAATCGCCATGACGGCTAGAGTTCAAGTTAAAATGAATGTCAGCTGAGCATGACCAATTGATGTTACCCCAGCTGCCGCAGAGCCTCACTTGGGGTTATATTCTCCTTCCAGAGGCTCCATGGTACATGTGGACCCAACACAGCCAGAGCCAAGAGCAGATGGGAAATGCAGACATCGACACCTAGCCAAGAAGAGGCCATCATAATTGCATATTATCTCAGTATACCAGCCCAATTAAAATTTTCTACAGTGTCAGAGGTCCCAAATGTTCCTCCACGAAGTGTCTGGATACCAAACTTAGCTAAGACTTAGTAAGATGCAGTCAATCCCTGGTTCTCTTCACAGCCATAACCGATTTTTCTCCTATCTCTCAGAAAGCTTCTGTAGAAACAGGAGCAAACAGGTCTGGTATGGGCCTGGCCAAAAAGTTCATTTGGTTTTTAACATATGATGGCTGTAGTTAGTACACAGTTGTCTCTAACTTCATTCAAAACAGTTTTGTTAGATTGTATTGTGACAGCTGTCACCTCAGTGTGCATTTTTTAAACACTTGTCCAAATCGGTGAATTTTTGTGTAGCCGTGTAAATACTGAAGATGGAAGGAAATATGCAACATTTTCAGCATGTTATGCTTTATTATTTAAAGAAAGGTAAAAATGCAGCTGAAACACAAAAAAGATTTGTGCTGTGTATGGAGAAGGTGCTGTGACTGACCGAACGTGGCAAAAGTGGTTTGCGAAGTTTTGTGCTGGAGATTCCTCACTGGACGATGCTCCACGGTCAGGTAGAGCAATTGAAGTTCATAGTGATCAAATCAAGACATTAACTGAGAACAATCAACATTATACCACATAAGAGAGAGCCGACATACTTAAAATATCCAAATTAATAAGGTTATTGGTGAAAATGAAAAATGTGTCTTTCATTTTACAGAAGAAACCATATGGACTTTTTGGCCAGCCCAACAGATTATACCCTGAATAAATCAAACACCACAAAACAAATTTCCCCTATGGAGGTGACTGAGATGGTGGGCATTCTTCCTTCAATATGCTGAGTGCAGTGTCAGTAGCGGAAATCATTTTAGGAATGGAGTCAGTGCCTATGATTTTAAAATGTAACTTGTTTCTATCATTTTATCCTTGGCAAGTCAGCTCAAAACCTCATACAAATCCTTCTCCCTGCCCCCTCCACACACACCCACATATACACACAGCCATCTAAAATTATTAGGAGGCGTTTTAAGGCTAGTTTTTACTTCCACATGTATTTCACACCAGGAAGAAATGATCTTTCAAACTCATGAGGAAAGTAGATACTCCATCCCGCCCTGTGAGGACACCACAAGTTTTTCAATCACTCACAAGATTTCAAAAGAAATAACAAAATTTATGTTTACTCAGACTCTGGCCCTGTGGGAGCTGCATTTAACCCTTGCCACCACGACCCCACACCCCACTCCCTTCCTGGCACGTCCCCTGGGAGTGAGGAGACACGGCTTCGCCTTTCTTCCTAGACAACCAACCACTCAACGCCTTTCCCGAATGTGTCTGGCTTTTAAAGAAAAGTTGAACTTTAACTGGTAGACACAGGTCCTGGGTGATGGTGGCTTTCAGATGGATGACAGCAAATGACCTACGCTCAACAGGCCTTTTTAAGAGGCTGTGACATCCTCACAGATGGGGCCAAAGAGCGTGGTAGGATCTATTTTTGATCCACGAACACAAGAGCCAGCAGACCACATGGAGAATAATAACTCAGACAGAACCACCACTGGCAGGAGCGCCGTTTCCAAAAGGTGCTAAGAGTGTGTGAATCCCCAAGGGGTTTCCGTGCAAATAAGCTCATATTTGACCGAGAGAACTCCAACACTTTTAGTTAACTCCCTGAGCTAAAGCTTATAAATCTTTGCCTTTCCAGCTCTCAGGATTGAATTTTTTTTTCTTCCTTTCTTCCTCCCCTTGCCCATCAACAAGTCAAGGCTTCAAGCCCAGCACCTGGCAAATCATGAGCCACCAACCACACTGCCTCTTTCACCAGAGAAAGACACACCAGCACAATCAGCCACAACAGCTTTGTGACGGCCACCTGGGCTCTCAGACTCACGCTTAGCAATTCCAGCACCGCAAGCCAAGGGACAAAAAAAGTTCTGCCACTTACCCTCTTTTGATCTTCCAGTCCATGGGTAACCAGCTTTCTCTTCTGCTGTTGGCTGGACTCAGAAACCGATTCCATCTCCCAGGAATAAAATCCCCTCTCTCCTTCAGCGATGCTTCCAAATCCACAAAGGAGGAAAATAACCCAGGCAAAGGCGAGGCATGCACGCCGCCAGACACAGCTCCCGCCAGCCGAGGAAATCCACGCGACCTCAAAGGTCTTCCCTGCTTCTTACAATCCACGCGGGAACCTCACTTACCATCTCTGCCTTGGCAATGAGGGCGGCTGCCGCCGGCATCATGAGAGCTGGGACTGGGGGTTTTACTTCAGTTCCAAGACTGGCTTCCTGAGAGCCCAGAGGACAGATTTGGGCAAAGATGAGTCCATATCCTGGGGCACGTGCCACATTACTGCCCCAGAAAGCCTTTCCTTCACTGTCTCCTTGGCACCGATAATTTATATGTCAATAACAATGTAAATGGGCATTTAATCCACAGAGCTGATAGCATCCACATCCCTCTCCGGCAGCCCCTGACTCCCATAAATCACCACAAACACTGCTCGCAAAGCCGCCCCTCACAGTTCCTGCCAGCGTTCATCACAGAGGTTGCTCTCCTCCCGGGCTGTCGAGTTCCTCCATGGCGTGGGACCCATACCTGAGGAAAAAATGTGCGACAGTCAGATGTGTCTTTTGTGGAGAAGTACGGGTTTGAGCGGCCTCGCCCACCATCTGGATCCCAAACCAGGCAGCAGCCAGCGATCTTCCTCCGAGCCCCTCAGCACTCCAGGTGCGTCCATGGGTAAGCAACCGGGGGGCCTCATGGGCTTCCCACTCCTCCCGGCCAGAGGACACGCAGAGGAAATAAGCACACCGGAGCCAGAAATGAGTTATCTTTCAGCCCTTTGTGGGGTGCATAATCATTATCATCATCATCACAGGAACAAGGCACCCAGGTATGAGACAGGGAAGCAATGGTCTGAGAAGCACAAAGGCATCAACATTTTATCCCGATTATAGCTGCAGAGGCAGGGTGTGGCCGGCCAGGCGCCAGGGTCCACTGGGAAGGTGAGAAGGAGCAGCCTGGACCGACTGAGGGCGGAGAGGTGACTGCGCTACAGAGGAGCTGCGTTCCTGCCTTGGAACCTGCAGGCAACGCAGGCACCCAGTCACCTCCTGACTGACGTCACAGGAGCTGGGGGTTGGCGAGGGTGGGGGGACGTGGAGGGAGGAGAGAGGAGGGACCTCCGCACCAAGGACAACATTTTGCAAGGAGTGCACCCTTCCATGAACAGTCTGGGAGGTGAGGACATATTCAAGAATTCCCATAAAAAGGCATGAATAAATAATTATAAATGTCTCTTTCCATAGGACCAGTACCCCCAGGAAAGAAAGGGGAAAAGGGACAGGGGGGAGGGGGAAAGCTCTTTACTGAGAGGCACTAGTCTCTTGCCAGCATTTCTAATCAATACACTAGCCATTCTATGACTCAGGCCATGCCAGCAGCCAGGAGAGCTGTGGCCAGATCCGGCCACGGCAAGCACTAGACAGAAGCCCTCAGACCCTCCCTTGCAGCTGTCCTGACCGGTGGCTACTTTGGAAGGAGGCCGAAGCCATCCCCTGTCACAAAAGGCTTCTGCACATCTCAATGCCAAAGCAGGTTAAAAGGCAGATAAGAGACGAGAACACAAAGGGCTTATAAGGAGGAAAAGGAGAACAGCTTCTCTTGGGAGAGAAGCTGCAGAAAGATTGAAGGCTTGTCCTACACCACAGGAAACACTCAGCCAGAGCAGATTTCTCCAAGTGAATTCCCAACTCACAAATGTTCTGCATTTGGCCAGAATCGATGAGAACAGAATGTCCAGCAGAGGGATATCTCATATACCCAATGCCCGCTGACACGAGGGGCAGCATGAGTGAAGTCATGGAAATAGAAAAGCTTCCACATACAGACGCCCTCTTGTTACCCATCACCACAGCCCCTTCCAGGGATCGCTGGCAAAAGTGAAACTTCGTATCCGTTCTTTTCAGTTCCAGACCACAATGCCAATAAACTCTGGCAAACTTGCTCCAAGTATTGCCATTCTCTGAGTCTAAATTGGAGTTAGATTTTCATCTCAGCTCTGCAACTTAACTCATGGCATGACCTTGAGCAAGTAGTTAACCTCTCTAAGCCTCAGTGTTCTCATCTATAAAGTGGGGATAATGACAAGTGGGAAGATCAAGATCACTTACTGACACAAAGCCAGTGATCAAAAGATAACTGCTAACGCACACAGAATGCTTGCTATATCCATTCATTCAACGAATATTCACTCATTCATTCAACAAATCTCTACCAAGGGCCTGCCAGGTGCCAGCCATCTTCATTTAAAATAGGCATTCTTAGCCCTATGTTAGAGATAAGGAAGTTCAAGTAACTCGCCTAGTCACACAGCCTGGAAGTTGTAGGGCCTGAACTAGAACCCAGGTCTGACTTCCCAGCCCTGGCTCATATCCATGCCTCTCTGGCAGGATCACTGTTATTTAGCTGTTCACAAGCAGCCTGAGTCCAGAGTCCACACTTTTTACAGTTCCTGGCTTTAATGAATAATAGAAAAAAAAAATGAGTGCCAAAAGGGTCTCCTACTTAGAAGGGTCTTCCCCAGAGCTCTAGTCACAGCTCTGGGCTCTCTCCATGTCTGAGAACTGCTCTGCACTCTGCGCCCGGCCCCTAGCTCTCTTGGGCGAGACCTTGTCACATCCCATCACGCCAGCCGGCGCGCAGGCCCCAAGTGCACATGGGGACAGACGTTCTCGCCACAGAAATGCCTCCCCATCAGCGGGAAGTGGGAGGATGTTCAACACCTCCTGTGAGCCTTTTGTTTTTGTTTTTTATTTCTCCACCAGTTCTGGGGCTGTCGCTGTCCTGGTGCTGGAGCCAAAGTGGGGAGGGGTTACCGAGAGAGGGGAGAAGCAAGGATGCCGCTGTCAGCTAGCTGCCATATCCAATCCGTTCCCTAATCGGGATGCAGGGACTCCATGAGAGCAAGTCCTGGTGCAAAAGCTTTCCTTTCTCACTGCCCAGAGAAATCTCAGGAAGTTTAAGCATGTGAATAAAAAAGAACTACAAGGCAGGACTAAGAGAACATTTAACTGCGTTGTGGAGAAGTCAACATATGTGCTGAAGTGATCCCTAAATGTAGCAACATACCAGCAGCCTCTCTCCGTATCATGAGTTAGCCAGGAGCAGGGCAAAAGAACGGGGAGAAAGGAAAAGACTGGACCAGACCGCACGGTAAGATGGGTCGGGGGAGTATTTGGGCAAGACCCAATTCTCCTTTAAGTCCACAAAACAAGTCCAGCCATATGGAAGACGTCCTGCCAGGGCTTCCTCCTGCCTGGCGCAAATACAGTCAACAAAAGGCTTCAACTTCCTGCTTCACAAATCCTTCGTGCCTTCTGGGCAATCACCAGGGGGAAACTTTTCCCTAGAATGGTTTGAAGGTATAGCCCAGGATGTGAGCAGCAAGGAAAGGGTCCTGTCTCAGAGGTAGAGGCATCCTTCCAGAAGAGCCATTGACATCCCGCCCTGCAATAAAATGCCCTGGTAAACGCCAGTTTGGGATCCTAGGTACCAGACAAGTCATATGCCATGCCCTTCCAGATACAATGTACTCGCTCCTTCCTTCTGCCTGGGTGTTGGAACTGTGAACCCATTTTGTATATGTGGCCAAACACCCTTCTTAAATTTTCCAAAGTTTTCCCAATTGGGCAAAGCCCCTTTGGTCTTCTCACTTTTCTCTCTTCTCTCTAGCTTCTCCTGCACTCCCCCAACCTTCCTCCCCCAGATGGCTCTGAAATTGGGGAAACTGGTTTTAAACCCAGATGAAAGTCTGGGGGGTGGGGTGAGAAAGGAAAGCCTGACCTGTTTCATCTTATAACTGAAGTTAAGCTTCTGAAATCAGAGTGCATCCGCCTTTCCAATGGTCTAATTAACACTCATCACTAACACAGAATTTTTAATTAGTCTTTGGTGCCAATAGGGGAAAGGGAGGAGCTTCTCGGAAACCTAGACTTTCATTAATCAATCAATCAATAAGTTGCATAAGATGTAAGAAAGATAGTCAAGGAGACCTAGTGGTTTCCGCGCTGGGTTTTTCACTTGGGGGCCTTTTTGCTCACGACGGGCGCCCACCTAGCCCGCCACTTCTGCTAAGGCTTCCGGGAGGGCAGAAACCAACCGCCAGCCCTGGTGCCTTTCTTTGCAAACGGTGAGCGGTGAGCGAGCGGGAGTGTGCACCCGCCGCTTCCCTGAAGACAAGAAAGGATCACACAGAAAAATAAGTCGCTAGGGCCCCAGCTGGGCGGCGCGGGCTGCGCGGGCTGCCGCTGGTACCGCTAGGGTCCCTTTGCTAGCAAGAAAGGAGTCGGCTCAGCGGAGCGCACACCCGAGAGGCGCCGGGACTCCCAGCGCTCGGGCGCCCCCTCCACGCCCGCAGCCCTCGCCCCTCTGCCAGGGGCTAAGCAGAGCGTGGGAGAAGGAAAGCCAGGGAAACAGGGGGCCGGGAGGTGGGGTGGGGAGGCCGGCCTAGTTACCCACGGCTCAGATCCACGTACACACACACGGACACAGTGAAGAGACTCAGACAGACTGCCACAGGCATAGTAGACACTCGCAGAGATCCAGACATACACACCCTCAGACTTCTAGGCACGCGCGTGCCCATGTGCATGTGCGCGCGCACGCGCACACACACACACACACACACACACACCCCTTACAGAAAGCTCAGATCACACACGAGGATGCACATCCACCTAGTGAGGGACGAGCACAGACAGGTACCAGATCGACATTCAGAGACAGAGATGACTAGGAAACAGAGGCACAGACAAAACGCACATACACATTCACTCATAGATATACAGACAAGCAAACAGGAGAGACGCGCACAAAACCCAAAAATACATAGAGACCCAAACAGAAGGATCCACAAACAGCGATACTCAGATACAAGCACCCGAAAAGGGCGTTCACAGACACCCACGCCAAAAGCAAACACAGAGGGAGGGACCCAGGCATGGGGATACACCCAGAGATGTTAGGACGCGGGGCGGAGGGGCGGGGGGATGCACAGGGACACACAAACAGAAGATACTCAGAAACACAACAACACACACAAGAAGATACATCCAGCTTCACGCACGCACCACCAGAGGGACACACACCCATTCTGGATGTGGGCGTGTACAGCGTTGCCAGAGGACCAGAGAACCGGAAAGTGCGCCCAGGAGCTCGCAAAACGGCCTGGCAGCGCCGCGCTGCCCGCTGCAGCCCACATTGGCTGAGGCACACTTTCTCAGGGCATCTCTGAACAAGGGCCCGCCAGCAGTCAACCGTCCGTCGGTGTGCGCGGGGCGCTGTGCTTCTCCTGTGAGGCTAGGGAGGCCCCAACCTTCCACCAGGAACCCAAAGTGGAAGTGTGGCCCCTGAGCCGCTCCAAGAGGCTAGCCGGCTCCCCACCAACAATCCCCGCCCTTCCCAGCCCCTGGAGCCCAGCGCAGAGCATCGCTAAGTCCTCTCCTCCCTGCTCGTCCCATCACACGACAAACTTTCCCCTGACTGGTCCCAGTGCTGGGCAGCCTGGCCTGGCCAGGCCCCGGTTAGACGGTGCTGGGGGCTCCTACCTGCACCCATGCAGCTTTGCAGAGCCACAGCCTCCAACCCGTCTTGCACAACGCTCCAGCCCGCGCTCCTCAGCCCGGCCACCGATGCAGCCGCTCCTTGCCCTCCCGTTACCGGGGAAACCGCCTCCTCCTCCTCTTGCCAGCCAACCAGCATCGTTCACATAGTGCGTCTCAGCCAATGGGTGAACTCACCATCCCCAGTCCCCTTCCAGGGTCCCGAGCCCTTTCCCAGGCTAGGGGACCAGAGAGGGGAGCAGGAGCCTCTTCAGAGCTGCTGCTGCTCCTGGAAAGCGTCCCCCCACCCCCCACCCAGGGAAGGGAGGCAGAGAAAGTCATCTGGTCGCTCCTGTTGGGGATCTTCTGCATGAAAGACATACCTGACACTTTAAGGAAGATCCACATCACTGGAGAACAACTCAGGACACCTAGTTCAGCCTTCCACTAAATCCAAAATTCCCCTGGACAGGTTCCCATCCAGGAGCTGTCCATCCTGTGAACGCCTCTCTGGAGGGGGTGCTCCCAAGGCAGTGCTTAGCATCTTCCCTCTAGTAGAGCTCTGACAGAGGGCATGTTCTTTCCACCATGGAACTGAGCCAGCCTCCAGCCAGGACCCATTTCTGCTCTCCTGGACGTGCAGAACAAGACTCCCATGGCCACCTAGCAGTCAGACCTTCAGAAACTAGAACGCAGCACACCCTGTCCCTCAGGTGAGCTTTCTTCAGAAAGGTCTTCATCTTCCATCTTCCCCAGAGCTCTTTTGAAATCCAAGAGGCTTGTGCTCAGCTGTGTCCTTCTACCCCTCTTTCATGCAGCACTCTAGTGGATAAGTGCCCGGGCGGGAGAAACCTCAGGGTCCTGGCACCATTTGCAAATAAGGCCTGAACTGGTGACAACATAAATTCTCTCATCTCCTAAGTTGAGGTCAGGTCCCAACACATAGAGTAAAAGGTGAGACTGACATGTCTGTCTGGAGAGGTGGAAGTGTGGACACTTCTGTCTCTGATGATCTCTCATTTCCCTCCAATACCTTCCTCTAGTCAAAACTTGCTCTAGCCCTGGCTGGTGTAGCTCAGTGGATTGAGCGCGGGCCTGCGAACCAGAGGATCGCGGTTCGATTCCCAGTCAGGGCACATGCCTGGGTTGCAGGCCAGTTCCCGGCAGGGGACACATGAGAGGCAACCATACATTGATGTTTCTCTCCCTCTCCCTCTCTCCTACCCTTCCCCTCTAAAGATAAATAAATAAATTCTTTAAAAAAAAAAAAAAAAAAAAAAAAAACTTGCTCTAACACGTAGACTTTCCAAGGTGAGAAAGCAAGAAATCATACTGGTCCTGGCAGGAGGGTGGTCTGACCTTTCCAAAGCTTACAGATGCCACCAGGCTGCAGGGTCTGCCCACAGCCATAGGCAGGTCTTGCCACACCACTGTCTGGTGAGGGCAATGTGGGCCCAGCCAGTTCATCAGCACAGGACACAGGCCAAAGGCCAAGGCAGAAGGCCAATCCAGCTGCGGGGGCCCTGGTTGAGGGGTAGGAGGAGATCCAGTCTTTGGAAGGGGGTGCACTCATCCACCATCAGAGCAGGAGGGATTAATGAGGCCCACACAGGGCCCTGCCAGATCTGTACCAGTCACAACCACCACGCCCCAGTCCGGAGGTAGGAAGGCGGCTGGAACCCGCTGTAATTGAGAGCAGAGGGCCCAGCTGCAAGATGGCAGCAGAAGGGGAAGTGCAGCTGGGGGTAGAAGGGTGCCTATGCTCGTGTTCACTCAAACGCGTACACATATATTACGTGTCTGAGTCCTGCCCCATTGAGACTGGTCACAAGACAGAAGCGAAAAAGAAAAACCATGTCACCATCTTAGCCAGTTCCTGCAAGCATCCCTGAGGTCATGCAAGGACGAAGACCAGAAGGGGAATGGTAGCATACTAACATCATGAACCAAGTTATAGGGACTGTGATAGGATTAAAAGAACACAGACCTGAGTCAGACTGCCTGGGCTAGAATCCCCTCTTGGCCAGTTATCAGCTCTACGATCTTATCTCTGAACCTGCATTTCCTCATCTATGGAATAGGGTAACTAAGATTCTTCCTGACAAAGGTTCTGAGGGTCAGATGTGCTCATGGATGAGCACCTGCTTTGTAAGCAATAACGTACCTTGCAGAGGAGAAGGGTTTCTACAATAGACCCAGTTTGCCTCTGCGCCAGTTAATTTTACGTGTCAACTTGTTTAGACCATGGTACCCAGTTTTGGATCAAATACCAGTCAAGTTGTTGCTATGAAAGTTTTTTTTAAAGACATGATTAACATTTAAACCAGTAGACTTTGAGTAACGTGGGTGGACCTCATCCAGTTATTCAAAGACCTGAAGAGGGAAGAATGAGGTCCCCAAGGAAGAAAGAATTCTGCCTCCACTGCCTTTGAAGTCAAGACCGCAGCATCGGCTCTTCCTGGGTCGCTAGGCTGCCGGCCTGCCCTGCAAATTTGGGACTTTCCAACCCCACAATCACACAGGCCAATTTCTGTAACTAATTCCCTATTGAGAGAGTGAACAACAGAGAGGGAGAGAGGGATCCTATTGGTTCCGCTTCTCTGGAGAGCCACTCAGCCCCTCCCCAGAACGATGAGGATTTGCCAGGCAAATCCAAATAAAGGAAAAAACCAAGTGACTGGATCGGTAGCCTGGTATGAGCCTGAAGTTGTTGGGGTGTGTGTATGTGTATGTGCGTGTCTCCCCAAGTTTGGTCCAAGTGGGCGTGGGCTTATTTTCGCAGATGGACTTTTATCTATTAGAGGTGGGCATCCTGGGGAACATTTTTCTAAAATAACTCCCTTTCTCTCCTGCCACTATGCCTGCTGCCTTGGGCCCTACGTGTACTCTAGGGTCCAAGAGGACAGTGTGTTCTATGGGGACTATGCTCTCTCTCGCTCTCTTTCACACACACACACACACACACACACACACACACACACACACAGGGATTCCAAATGAGAGTTGCCGTGGCAAAGGCTTTAACACCTATTGCCATCTGCAAGACCATTTTTGTCTCAATTAAGGTGTACAAATTGTTTTAAAAAATCATATCCAGTCACCCACCTAGGGTCCTAACCCCAAATCTGTCCCTACCACCTGAAGAAATGGTTATTCCCCTTTCACTGACATAGAAAAACAGGATCCAGGGCATCTCCAAGGCACTGGAACTGCAAGCCTCGGGACTCCAGCTGCACCCTTCATGCCTTCTGGAAGGGAGTGCACCTTCTCTCTCACATCCTTTTCTGCCTATTCACCTTCCTCTCGGTCTAATGTGGCTGCTGGTCCAAAGGTCTGTCCTCAGTTTGCCAGCAGCCTCTGGAACTTAGTGCAAATTCTCATGAAAGCCTCTGTTGGTCACTGACCTTTGGATCGGGTCAGGGCTCAGTCAACGATGGCAAACAGAAAGGGCGCCGTCACACGGACGATGGGTAGGCAATGTCAGACTTGTATAGCAGAGTGAAAGGGAGGCACGCAAAGGCGCTTACTTCGTTTAGCCTCTGACTCCTGCTACTGATTCCCTGCACCTCAGTTTGTCTTCAAATCAGGAGTGTCCATGTGGACCCTCTTTCAGAGAACGCCTGAGGCAAGTGCATTGGGCAGCACTTTAGACAATTTTAAAATTTTCTTTTTTCTATCAATAAAGGAAAACCTTTCAATCTCCAGAAGATCCGGTCCGAGGCCTCTGCACGCAGGCCACGGGCGGTGGCTTCAGCTCAGACAGCGTCTTACATGCACTGCACTTCGCAACGGGGGCTTCTTACACACGAAAGTGTTCTTTGCTCATGAACGCAGCTGTCTCTGGATTGAACGCAGATGGCCAGCAGAGTGGGAGGGAAGATGGAAAATGTCCCTTTCCACCTTTTTTTTTTTTTTTTTTTTTTTGAATGGGTGAACTTTCATAATCTCTGGGGCCCAACTCTAAGAATTTTCCCTAAAAGTCCTTGTCAGAACTGGTTGTTCCCTTCTCTAGAATCCCACCGAATCCCGTACTCCTTCTTCTGCCTCCTGTTGATGGCATGTGCCACACCACACGATGGTCGTCTCTTTCCGTGTCACCTCCCCGACTCATCGCTCATTTGTTGGTCATTCACTCGACCCTGCACCAAATGGAACTGCCAATAGACGTTCTGAGATGCAGCCGTGAACAAGCAGGAAAGGTCCCTGCTCTCATGGCGACAGTAGAGGGAGATGGGAAATAAAGAAATATGTAGTCGAGATAATTGGAGAGAATAATTAGGGGCTCTGCGGAGAATAAAAATAAGATAGTTTGACAGAGTGACTGGGTGACTACCTTCAACTGGGTAGTGGGAAGAGAAGAAGTTTTTACCCGAGATCTGAATGACAAAAAGGAGACTTCCGTGCAAGGTTCAAGAGGAAGAGCTTCCCAGCTGCTAGTGCAAAGGCCACGAGGCAGGCAGCACAACAAGCTTGGCATGCTCTTGGAGCAAAAGGAAAGTCAGTGCAAGTAGAGCATAGGGTTCCCATCTGTCCGGGGAAAACAGGCCTGTGGAGACTGCAGGAAGCAGGAAGGTTCACGTCTTCTCTCTTTGGTACCCCTGCATACACCAGCTCTATCCCCTCCCACTGCTATCACCTTTCTGTTAAGGCTTAGCTCGGTTTGTCTCTTCCAGCGTTCCACACCCACCTCACCCCAAACTCCCTCACCTCATCCTTTCCCTCCACACAGACCCCTTAGGTTTACATTACGGCCATATGACTATGCTTCCTTGCTCCTTTATTTACTTAGTTCATAAATTTTACCAAATGTCTACATATACCAAGAACTTCCGTGTCAATCCCACATGATCTCGTGGATGAGAACACACAAAGAATCAGGAGATCTCTGAGAAGTCAAAAGAGATGATGCAAAGGTTTGTGATAAAGTGCACAGCCTCTTAAGTCTGTATTCAAACCCTGTAGGCACTTGGTTTACTCACACTTTTAACAGGGCTAGCTATTTCGTTTCCACAACTGGAGCATGTCAGAGAAAGGCATTGATCCCTATGGTTAGCAAACTGACATCTTTAATAAGAGAGGACAATCTGTCGGCAAGAGAGGAGACCCGTAAACCTCCAAAAAGCAAACCAAAGCGTCTGGGCAACTTGGGGCCATTTAGTGGGTGGGCAATCAATCTCACACATCCCATCCATTTATTAAACAACATGGATCCCTCCTAATGCTGACTCTGAATTTGACCACGTTCTTACAAGGCAGGGAACATTTTACTATGTTATAAATTTTTTCATACAAATTGGCTAAATGGAATTTAATGGTAAAAAAACAGGGCTACTAAGGAACCTCAGTTGTCAGAAATGACTTGTATTCTGGAAGCCAATATTTTATACTGATAGAACTATTAATTACAATGTATTGGGCAACTCTAAGATGTGCCAGACCTCATCATAATTCTATGAAGCAAGTACTGTGATGAGCTTTGTTTGCCGCAGAAGGAAAGAAGGGGAAGCAGGCTCAGAGGGGTCGAGTAACTTGCCTGAGGTCACAAAGCAGGCTAGTGACAGAGCTTTTAGAACCAACTCAAAAGAGGGAAGAGAGAATAAGCAGTACCTATTTCTTATTTTTTTATTCCTCTTAACATTTCGCGTAGATTTGGGCATATGGTAAGTTCTCAGAGTAGGGGCTCAGGGTTCATGCATCCAAGAAATTTGTCCCAGGAATCGGGCCAGCGCTAGAGAGACACCGGGGAGAAAGCCAGACCCAGACCCTGTCCTTAGGGCGGACAGCAGGGAGAACAGAGGAATCTACTCCACAGTTTTGGAAAAAATCAATTTGCTGTAATCCTATTAATTACGACCCTCATTCTGAATCTTTTGGAGGCAGATGAAGTTTTACTCTTGAAAACGTAAAGGTAAAAGTTTGCATATGAAAAAAAGTCATCACCCCCACCCACACTGCTCCCCTTTCCTGGGCAGCCTGCGGACTTCCTTGCCAGCCTCAGACCTTTTGCTACTTCATAAAGAAGGACTTAAAATGGAAGGCACTTCAGCATCTCACTCAGCACCACCACAGTTGAGTAGCTCGAGTAGATGTAAGGAGCCTGTTTACTCAACTGATAGTGGGCTGAGACAATGCCACATTGTCTGAAATAGAGAGTGGCAAGGAGGGAGTTTACTGCCAGCTGGCTGGGGGTGGAGGCAGCGGGTGGACTGGCTGGCTCTGGCTTCCCAGTCCCTGGTGGCTGGCACTTCTGCCAGCCTGGGAGGGTGCTACAACAACAGGCCTGCCGAGAAACACCCACGGGCGGCGTGAGCACATCAGCGGGGCTGTGGAGGAGTCAAGTTAGAGAAAGGGGCCTGGAGTGGAACATTCTAGAGAGGCTAACATACATAACAAGATCCAAGCTATAAGTTTATTTTTGTAGGCTTTTTTTTTTTTTTTTTTTTTTTGGTTTTCAAAATATCTTAAGAAAGACAGGGCACATATGTACTGGAAATGGGGTCAAAACTAAAATTTTAGAACATATCCAAGGAATATTTACTGAGTGCCTACTACGTTCTGTGTGTACATGGTCATCACCTGGAAATACCACAATGAACTGGAAAGATAAGTTTCCTCCATCAGAGAATTTATACTCTAGCAGTAGAATCAGTCATTAAACAGAGAAGCTATGATTTGGATAATTTTATAAAGGGTTGACTTTCACAAAGGACGTAAAACAGGATGATGTGATAAACAGAGACTGAGGCTGGGAGGAGCAGCATTTCATAGGGTGACCAGGGAGGGCCTCCCTGAGGAGGGGACAATTCAGATCAGACCGGAAAAAACAGCCAAGTGAAGGTCTGGGGAAAGACCCTCACAGATTAAGGCCCTGAGACCACAGTAAGTTTGATGTAATGAAGAAACCAGTGTGGCTAGAGAGTAGTGAATGACAAAGAGAGTGTAATGAGATCAGGCCAGAGAATTTTGTTCTAAGTGCAATGGAAAGCCTTTAGTGGAACAGGAATGCTTTAAGAGAAAAGGTTTTCAGAGCTTGTTTTGGCTGCATTGTCGAGACTGTACTTAAAGAGAAAACAGAGGGACCAGTTAGAAAGCCACAGAAGTCACCAGGCGAGACATGGTGGCTTACAGTGGAGATGGAGATAAGAGAACAGATTTAGAATATAGTTTGGAAAGAAGGCATGGTGGGGGAGGGGGGAGGGGCACAGAAAAGTCAGCAGGAGCCTCCACAGCTTTAGGAACTTCCCACTCCCTCTGAATCTCTCTCCTGATTCAATCCTCTCTTTGCACATCTGCTCAGCCCTCCTCTCTACCCAGTGAGATGCCCCTATTTACACACTGAGATTCCTCAGACCTCAGCCCTCCTGCTTCTCACACAGACCCCGGGCTCCTCCAGCCTCAGTTCCCACTGCTACCTGGGTCCGTCCAGGTCAGGTGTCAGAAAGAGGATTTGATGGGCCCCGCTCATCTCCTCATGCCAGGACCACCTATGGGTTATCTCCTTTCTCTCGATCTGGTACTAACCACAAGACAGGGCCACTGAAGCAGCAGGGGCTGTGGGGGGTCAGTCTCCTGTACTGTACGGCTGGCAACAGTTAGCAGGCCCAGTGGTAATCCTAGCTGGCTCTTCTATATCCCTGCTGCAGTCACAGTTCTAAGTTTTATGTAATAACTCATTGATTGCCCACAACTGTCCTACAAAACAGGTATCATCATTGTCTGTATTCTGCAGAAAAGGAAACAGGCACAGAGATGTCAAGTAACTTTTGCAAAGTCCCACAGCTGGTTAAGTGTGGAGGTTAAGATTCAAACTCAAGCAGTCTGATCTTAGAGGCCCCAGTCTTTACCACTGTTGAAATCCTTTCCAAACTCTAGGTCAGACATTACTGAGAAGGGGTCATGAACATAGATGTTGAAAACAATAGGAATAGATGTTACTGCTGCCCCTGCCACTGTTGCTGCTGCTGATGATGATGATGATGACAATGATGATATTTTATCTAACGAAGCCAGAAGGAGACTCCCTGCACTGCCTGCTGAGCTCCAGAACTTCCATTTAATAGTTCTGTAATCTGAGTAAAGAGCTACAACTTCCTCAAGCCTCAAGTTTCTCATCTCAAACAGAGTTAATAACATCTACCCTAGCCCTCTCACAGGTATTGTTTGTCAAACAACCACTGAGGTGCCGTGGGAAAGGTGCGCTGATAAATTTGTTCTTCGGGAGCAAAGAGCAAGAACAACTTAGAGGAAGAAGAGGTCCAGAGACTCTAGAACAGAAAACTCTGTGTCCAAAGACCTAGAGGTGTCAGCTGAGGGGCCAGCCTGTGGTGTGCGAGTCGGCAGCCTCCAGCACCGTGCCTCCTCCTAAAGACCATGGGAGCCGCTGAAGGCTTTTAAGCAGGAGAAAGGAAGTGACGTGTTCAGATGAACTACTGAAAAAGTATTTCTGGTGACCAGTGTGAAGAAGGGACTATAGAACGGAAGACTGAAGACAGGGAAAGAGGTGGCCACAGAAAAGCAAGCGAGAGAGGGTGAGGATATATATGGACTCAAGCAATGGCAGAAATATGTAGGCCTGTCACCAAAAGAATGTGGGGAGGCAGGGTCCACTACATCCAAATCTACAGCAACTCTACCACCTACAAGGGGACAGGTGCGTCCCCCTCTATTCTGAGTAAAAGTTTCGGTTACTCCGTATCTGAACAGTGCTTCTTTGCTGGGTGTGTGACTCTCCATGGACATTGTGTTTCTCTAAATTCTTCAAAGGGAAGGCTTTTTGCTTTGATGATGAGGCCCGCCCACCCTAGCCTCCAGTGTGTGGATCACGACCTTTTCTAGGAAGGCAGGTGTGAGGTCCCTGGCTTTACTACTTTGCATAGTACATTCGGAGTATTTGCATTTCGAGTCATGTTTCTCTATTGAAATGGGGCCCCATTAGATTTTTTTCCTTGTTCTGTGGCATCAGATGAAAGTGGAGTGGAAAGCAATGCAAATTCCTTTCATCTCACAATGTGTCCACTGGTCTCACTGCTCCAAGCCCAGGACACTGAGCAAGGACACAGAGAAGCAAGCCCCACTTGGATTCTTTGGGACAGGTTCCTGGCTACCTCCTGACTGGTGCTTGCAGGCACACACATGCACACACACACGAAACACATGCCCAGATGGACACACAATGCTGTATCCACTGAGTCCCCAGGGCCCGCCCCTCACACTAGTCCTTCTTCAAGACATCTTTGAAGTCCAGTGATGCCACCGCTCTATGCTTTCGTCTTCTCCCCTGCAGGGGTTGCCTGATGGAAGCCTACATATTTCAAATCCTCAAAGGAAAAAAAAGAAAACGTTTTTTAAAAAATCTTTCTCCTTCCTGGGTCAGTATGTTAGCTTTGTGGAGGGGAAAGAGAATGACAGGAAGGAAGGAAGGAAGGAAGGAGGGAGCATCTTTTATGGAGAAATATATTAATGTGAATGCTGCTGCCCTGACTGTCTTCTTCCGCCTGCAGAAATCTCCCATGGGGATCAGGCGCTTGGCTCTACAGGACTTGTAAGCTGGTTCTGGAAACAGCACCCTATGCTCCAGAGAATCTCTGAATCCAGAGGTTTCAGCTCTGTAGGAGAATAGAGCTTTACTTTTGAGAATAATTTTTAAATACTTAGGTCCAATTCCAGCAGGCTTACTAAGTATTGAGGGATAGAAAGTAGGATGACTTTATGATTTGGAAATGCAAGAACTGTTATGTTTGTCTCCAGACTGAAAAACAAAAAACCTTTTCAAAGTAATAGTAAACACTATTGGTGAGGACATGGGGAAGCAAATCCAACAAATATTTTTAAAGAACCTACTCTGTGTTACACTTTTCTCCAGGCAGGAGTCACTGTGGAACAGTGCATAAGTGGACAGAGTCCTTGCTTCATTCTAGCATCATGTACTGTGCAGGAAGCGGGCACACTTTGAAGGTAAAATGCATCCAAAGCCTTAAAAACGGGTGTAAGTGCCCTTTGGTTGGACAATCAGGCACCTATATGTGTACAAGACTACACAGTTGTTTAGACGAGTAAAAAATTAAGAAAATGAACCTAAGCACATAACATTAACGAACTATTTAAATTAATTATGGTCCACTTTTACAACTGAATACTGTACTACTTTTTAAAATAGTGTAGAACATTTATGGATTTGGAAAAGTGTTAATGACATTGCTGCACAAAAAAAGTAGGTTACAAAACAGGAGGTATTCCATTTGTATAAAATGGGTGGAAAAAATTAAGTACAAGGTTATCACCTAACTTAGCAATATTTACTGAGCACTTATTATGTGCCGGGGCCCTGGGGCTACAGAGGTGAACAAGATCAGCCAGGTCCTTTCCTGTATGGAATTGGAAGTGGTTATCTTTTGAGTGGTATTTGGAGTAACTTTAACTTTTTTCATTTGTTTTTTTCTGTTTTCCCATGTTTCCTAAACTGATTAAATATTCCATACAAATTACTTTAAAGTTAAACGTAATGTTTAAAAAATAAACTCTGGAGATATCACTTGTAGCTTGGGGTTGGAACGTGGGCCTTAGCAATCAAAGCCCACCTCTTATGTCTGTCCTCCCTCTGAGGAAGAAACCCAGGGCGGCCAAGAGCGGGACAACCAGAGGGCAGGACCAAAGACAGAGAGAGCGTAGACAAGGACCAGTGTTGAAAAACAGATGCCACGGCTCTAACCAAACTCTCCAGCGAAGCAGACACAGAGCCCAGACAGGGAGGCAGGGAGAGGGAGCCCAGAATGGGAGCCGAGGAGCAGAAGCCTCACCTTTTGCCATGCACAGGGCTCAGGTGCCGAGAGCCCCTCCGTGCTGTCTCCACGTGCATAGGGAGTCAGCAGGGGGTCAAGACACAGGGTTAGGTGGGCATCTTCTGCTACCTCCTTAAATTCACCAACCATCTGATTGGTCGTAAAACACTAAAAACCACCCAAATGCTCAATAAGGGAATGGCCAAGTAAGTTAAGGTTCTTTCCATATGTATCCATATCAATGAGGCCAGGTAAAATTTTGAAGTGTTAGCTAAAGTTTCTTTCCCCACCCTTACAATTCCTTCGAGGCTTGGAAATGAAGTGAGAGTGTTAGGTATTGGTGGGTGCTCTGAGAAGCAAGTCCCATGCCCCACATGATCCCTCCCCTCCATCCACCCCCAAGGCCAAGCACTGAAAGGAACGGAAATAATTTTTAAAACAGGGTTGGGGGAATTTGAGGGGCAAGAGAACCCACACCTCACTTCCTTGGGGAAGCTCAGGGAGGTTGTCCCCACCTCCCCCATCCCAGCACGGTTTCACACAGAGGCAAGGAATGGTGGCAGGGCAGCACTAGACAGGGGAAGCCTCGGGTGGCCCCTTGAGTCTCCTCCCATCCCTGAGCATAAGGAATTATCCAAAATTTGCCACAACCTCCAAGAGCACTATCGAAGGCTTGAGAGAGGGCCCAATGGATCTGAAGGGGTCTCAGGGAGGGAACGAGGAAAAATCTATAAAGCAATGACCAGAGGCTCCAGCTGGCCCATGGACATCTTGGTCGAGGCGAACATAAATGGGCCAGCCACCAAAGATCAGCAAGGGCCGGGGTCTTCCTTAGCAGATGCCAACATAGGCCAGATGATGTCAGGCTTGGCCATTGATTTTTTCTCAGATCTATTCCCCACCCTCAAAGCACCCCACCTCCATTCTTTATCACAGGGAACTACATTTCCCAGGCTCCTTTGCCAACTGCTATGGCCCATGAAAGGCACTGGGGGAAGGCCACCCTGCAGGAGCAGGAGAAAAGCCAAGGTATTTCTCCCTCCCTGTGTCTGCCTGCCTCTGATGAAGCTCTAGCTCCTTCGATGGCTGTCTCCTTTGATTCTAGCTCATGCCAAATGACCCCTCTTTTGCAGCCCTATGGATCCAGCCAGGCAGCCTCTGCCGTGGCTCTAGCCAGAGGGTCCTGGCTTCTGGGCTCTGTAACACCACCATCTCAGTGTGTCCCTCCAACCCTAGTGGTGATAACGGTTCCATGTAGCTAATCACTGTCCCCTGCTTGGCTCTGGGGCCTTCCATAATGATGCATCCAATTTCCTGAATGACGCTATGTTTGGTTTCTGTTTCCCTAACCAGACTTCGACTAAACAGGATCGGAAGCCTCCCTCACCCCCAACGAAGGTCTTGATACTGTGTAAGACTCCTGGGAACTTGTCACAATCCCAGGGGGACGAAGGGAGCTAAAACATCCTAAATTAACTGAATTTACCAAAAAGAGGCTGGGGAAACCTTTGAATGATTAAGTTTCTATAGAAATGATTAAATTACATAAGATTTTGTTTGTTTGCTTGTTTTTTGTTTTAGCCATCCAGTGAAAATGTAGCTCAAAATAGTGTAAGTTATAGAAGAATAAAATAATCATCTCTGCACTCTTGAATAGCTTGTGAAATTCCTACTCATGACATTAAGTATAAAATAAAAAGGATGTGTGCCATGACCATGACTGAGTAAAATGTATGTACATGTGGACAAAGACAAGGATAGGAATAGGAAAAATAAATTCCGTAAGATGACGTGGAAAGATGATAAGTGATTTTCTCAAAAATCTATGTTATCTGTTTTAAAAGAATACATTTTCCAAAGAAAACTCTTAAGGGTCGCCTGGGAGCCGTAACAAAGCAGGTGTCTCCGCCAACCCAAGGTCAATGTCTGAGGGACATGGTTCATATTCTTCCTCTGGAGCAGCACCAAGTGCACAGGGCCATTTCACTATGTGGGAAGCTCACGGAATCGGAGGTGTAAAGATAAAAATACAGGCGAGCAGCAAGGAGCAGCAGAGGTGCTAAGACACAGCATCAGAAGCCAATGTTAGACACTTCCTGAAGCCACATCATAATTAAACCAGGTCAGATGGAAGGCTTTGATGGTACAGTCTGAGTAGCGGTGCAGAGTCAAGGCACCCAGAGAAAATGAGAGCGTTTTGTCCAATTGGGGGACATCTCCCTGCTGAAGTTAGAGGAGTAACCCTGTTCTCCCACAACCAGTTCTTGGTACCCCCTTAGAAGATATAATCCTGTGCTTCATACACTTATACCCAGATGGATGAGTGATCTCTGTAGAATATTGTGAAAAGGAGACATTTAAGAAGTAATATGGCCCAACAGGAGGCAGTTAGCATAGCAATGTTAGAGCGTGGCAGACCCAGGTGTGGTTCCAGCTAACCCTGGGCTTGGTGTGCAAACCCAAGACAGCCCTGAGCCTCTCTGAGCCCCAGTCTCTCTATGTGGGTGTGGGGATAGTAAAAGGACCTACCCTAGAGGATTTGGGGGAGTAGATGACATAAGGCTGATAAAATGGTTAGTACATAAGTGCTTGATCAATGTTAGCTGCTGTTTTATATTCCAAAAAATATAATTATGTTTGGAATCAGAATCACTAAGTTTAATTTTTTAGAGTAAACTAAAAATGTCTATGAGCCCCAGACCCAGGGAAAAATGTGAACTGACTATGCTGCTTTTAAATGTTCCTCACACTCACTGTTGACTGGGAGATTGAGGTGGGGGATGCAGAAGGAGGATAAAACCCCATAAAACCCAATCAGAAAACTGGAAGACCCAATGGAGAACCACTTACTGAACAGGTATGGGAAACACACAAGCTCCAGGCTTTGGAAGGTTTTGGAAAACAGGTACCTCTGAGTGTAGGTTTACTCAGAGATCCCCACCTATCTCATAGCCAACTCTTTCTTCCATTATTGAGACAAAAAGGAATTTCGGGTCACTCAGAGCAAAGAGTGCGAGACCTCTGCCCATGTCACTGAGTGCGGGCCAACCTCGGGTAAACACACTTCCCAATTCCACGCGACCCTGTGGCTCTCTCACAGGGCACCATCCTGGACCAAGGGCAGCTAGGATTTGGACTGGGGGGAGGAAGAGACTACTAGGCAAATGGTTTCCTCAGGCCACACAGCCAAGCTCACGAAATTAAATTCCAAATCTAAGCCTAATATATTTCTTTCTAATTTATAAGGTTTTATTTATTTATTTTTAGAGAGGGGAATGGAGGGAGACAGAGAGAGGGAGAATAACATCAATGGGTGGTTGCCTCTCATGCACCCTGCACTGGGGACCTGGCCCACAACCCAGGCATGTGCCCTGACTGGGAATTAAACCAGCGACCCTTTTGTTCACAGGCCAGCACTCAATCCACTGAGCCACACCAGCCAGGGCATAAGCCTAATATTTCTCTGTCTCATAATTCTTAATAGTTTGGTGTGCCACTCCTTTCTGTAAATCCAGCGAAAACTTCACACTCTTCCTCAGAAAGATGCACATGTGCCGACACATCTGTCATTGAACCCATTATCTCAGAGTATTTAGAAAGCTGCATGAACGTTCTAAGGTCTAGAGATAAATTGGTTCATGGCGAGACTTTTTAATCCTTGAACAAAAAACATTCAAATGAGATCTACTTAGGATAAATGATCATGCAAACACATATACACACTCACACACACAGGCATTCTTTCGGTAGCAAAGACCAGCTGCTCCCCTTCCCAGGGTTTTGCCCGGCTCTGACACACGTCAGGCACTCGTGTGGTCAAGCCCAATTTTCGCTCACATTCCAAAATCCCATCACTCCCTCCTGTAATGGCCTTCCTTCCAAATGTTTACCATCCCGTGACATCCCCAAGGCACAGCCCAGTTGTCCCTCCTAACCAGCTGGGCAGTCAAAGCAAGCCTCATTGCAAAGCTGTCAGGGCAAAGGCAAGAGGTTACATAATCCTAATTAGCAGGAGCCCCACCGACTCTAAACAGCTCCTCACCACTTCATCATTTTTCCCCTCCAAGGAAATAATCACAATTGCTACCAACATCCTGGAAACAAAAGCTGACAAAATAAACACGGTGCTGGCCCGGCAGACCCCAGGATTAAAATGTAATCTCAAA
This sequence comes from Glossophaga mutica, assembly GCA_039655065.1. NCBI lineage: Eukaryota > Metazoa > Chordata > Mammalia > Chiroptera > Phyllostomidae > Glossophaga > Glossophaga mutica. The sequence continues at coordinate 33,148,132 of CM077308.1, forward strand.
ATAAAGTCTAATAACTTTCCCCCTTTTCAACACACTTGGAATAAAATTAGCATATAAATCAAAACTTAATTAGGACATTGTAACAATGAACAGCACAGGCTGGTATTAAGGGTTCCAGGCCCAATATGATGCATCAAATAAACGCCGTAATTAAAGAACAAAATCAGGGCGGTCTCTTGGTAATCAATCACCCAGCTAGGTTCAAGGCTTTCAGCTGGAGGGTCACCTCTTTTCTCTGTCTTGTGACTCTCCCAAGAGACTTCATGCATCTTCTGGGCCGGCCTCTGGCACATCTTTCCAGCTCTTGGCCCTCCAGAGGAGTCCTAGCACTAGGCAGGGATTGAAGAAGCATGAAGCTTGCTCAGAACAATAGCCTGTGGGCTTCCAGACTGAAGCGTTTATTCATTATGTGAGTTACACCAGGCCCTTTAGCTGCTGGTGTTAGCCAATCCAGACAAATACTGTCAAGGCAGAAAGCCAGGAATCCTTAAGAAAGGTGTCTTCTACACCCCAAATTCCTGCCCCAGGGCCTTTGCACAAGTGGTTCCGTCTCCCTGGAATGCTCCTCTCCCACATGGATTTCTTGCTTCATTCAGATCTTTCTATTAAAATGTCATTTCATCAGAGAGGTCTTCTTTGTCCCTCTTAAACAAAACAGCACCTTCTACCACTCTTTAACTCTCTTTGCTGGGAAGTTTTAGGGGCCACTAAATAGCACCCTTCCAGCCCACGTAAGTTCTGATCCAATAGTGAAATAAGAAAAAAAAGGCAAGGCAGACAGAAGAACAAAATGTCTGCTTTATTTCCAGAAGTACGGACATTAGAAAACGAGGCTTATACCTGTGGGCAAATGGGCTTCTGGGCATCAACTTGCAGACCAGGCAGATGGACCCACCTAGCCGGGCTCTACTGGACCAGGGGAAGGCTGGAGGAGCAGAGTGGGCTGCAGAACATTCCCTGTTCTTTATCCCCAAATCACCAACAGTGAAATCACCAACCACCCTCTGCTCCCCGTAGGAATGTTTCACAAGGGCAGGCGCTCCCCGAAATGGGAGGGATGGGAGGAAGGGAAGATTTGGCTATTATCCCCACACCTGCTTCAGTTCTCTTCACAGCTCTTCTCCCCATGGGATGAATTATACCAGTATTTGTTTATTTGCTGTTTTCTGGCACTGAATGTCAACTTCGGGAGGGCAGTGCCTCGCTTTGTTTACTGCTGCATCCTGAGTCCCCAGGGCCCAGGACTGTGCCTGGGACTCAGCAGGCAGGCAGTGACTAGTTGTGGAATAAATGAATGAGCAAGGGAGTCTTCACTTGCACCTAGGAAGAAGCTCTACGGCTTCTTAGGTTGCAGTGTGTCCAGGCCATGGTTGCCTTTCATTTCATAGACTCACAGACTATTTTCTAAGAGTTGCTGCTGAAGGGACCAGAGCTTTTCTTTCAAATCCTAATATAACAATCTCCTTGAAATCAATCTAATTTTTCACCTGATTCAGCTTCACTGACCTCTAATCCCACCCAGTTTAAGCTCCATGAATGCAGAACCCTGTCCGTCCTGCTCACCACTGTGTGCTCTGCACCAAGCATCTGGTATAGAAATTGTGGCAGCAGGAGAGAAGGAGGGAGGAAGGAAGGGAAGAAGCAAGGGAGGGAAGAAAGAAGGAAGGAAGGGAGGAAAGAAGGAAGGAAGGGATCTCCTTTCTAAGGTCCCTTCCCCAGGGCTGGTCCTCTCAGCTGTGTGAACAGATGACCTAACCCTCTGCATTCAAAGAGATGACATTATCATTCTCACCTAACATATGATGCCAGAGGCCCAGAGAAGCAACCTGCCCAAGGTCACACAACCAAGTTCACAGGGAGTGAAGGTGGAAGAGCCTAGGACCCAAACCTCTGACTCCAAGGACAGGGCTTACTGTGACACCTACTCTCTTAGGATCCTAATTCATATGCACCAAGGTTACGGCCATCAGTCTGGTGAGTCTGAGGACCAGAAGACACTTGGAGAAGGAACAGAATGGGAGACACAGATAAGCTGGAGGTGGCCTCTGTGCCCCAGCACGACCTCAGGCAGATGGTCCAGCCAAGGGCTGGAGGTACAAGTTCAGCTTCAAGTCACATGGAGCCCTCTCTCACTGGACCACCAGAGCCCTGCATGGAAGCAAAGATCCCTGCTCAAGCCACATTTCCTGAGCATCTCGACTCCATGTAGACCCAGGCTTTGCTGAGGGTGGGAGGACCAGATGAAGTGTTACAGACTGTGTCCAGAGGGACAAGCCTGGTGGGAGAGGCAGATGCACAAGCAACTGCAGTGTGGGCTCCAGGTGTGCCTCTCCGGCTCCAGACTGACCTACTGAGAGCTCCCGTGACTGGGATCCACTACGGGCCAAACACGAAGCCGAGCACTCCACAACCATCAGCTCACTTCATCCACAATAATTCTGCAAACCTCTGACTCCAAGGACAGAGCAGTTACTAATACCAGTAGTCCCATGAGGAAACTGAGGATGAGAAAAGTCAATTACTTGCTGCAAGTCCTGCAGGTCATGAGTGGGGAGGGCAAGCCCAGGTCTGTCTAACTCCAAAGCTGGAGAGCTTAAGCTCTTCCTGCCTGTCCTGCCCTCTCCTGCAGCCACATCCTCCCCAGGCTGCCTCTCCCCATGCTGGTCAAGCACAAGAGATGGATGGGCGGGAGCCTCCAGCCCTGTTCACACAGGATCATTTGCCTAATGTGTACTCTCCCTCTGCACACCTTTGCTAGTGCATAGGATCCTCTTCCTTGTCCTGCAAAACCCTGCTGTCCTCCAAGGTCCAGTTCATGTCACTGCCTCTGTGACCACAACCCCAAAGTCAAGTTCAGTCACCCTACCTTCTCATGATGCAGATGACACACCTCTATTTCAGTGGTTCTCAAAAGGTACCCCGAGACCAGCAGGGGCAGCTGCACCTAGGACTTGTTAGAAATGCCACCTATGGAACAGAAACTCTGGGGGCAGGGCCAGTGAGCTATGTTTTAACAGATCTTGCAGCTCAGTCTGCTGCATACCGAAGTTGGAAAACCACTGCTCTGTTTTCATACATTTTATTAGCGCCATTTGTATGTGTTTGAGGAAATTACTGGGCTGTGAGGACTTGCCAGGCCAGGACTGGATGGTGTTCAGACTTTGTCCCACAGTAGTTGTTCCGTTGACGTGGGAAGTGATTCTTCTTCCAACATCCTCTTGGCTCAGTGCTGTTAGCGAGGACAGGCATTTCTGCAGACGGAGGGCGGAAGCACTTTGGTTGAGCAGGCAGGCCCTCCTGTGTCCTTTGCAGCAGGCCTCCTCTCCAGCATTGCACCTGCTCGTTGGAGAAAGCGCTATGCTTTTTCATTCACTCTTGTCACAAAAAATTCATTGAAAGCCTACCAGAGACCAGACACCATGAAGCAGGGGGACACAATGGTGAATAAAATGTAAACTCTGTCCCTATCCTATGGAGCTTACAGTCTAGTGGAGGAGACACACATTCATCAAACAATGATAATGTCTGAATTTAAGTGGCAGTTACACATAAGGGCTTGTTGAATTCTCACAACAGCCCAGAAGTGGGTGCTGTTATCACCCTCTTTCTAACAGATGAGGAAGCAGATAGAAAAAGACGAAGTGCCTTGCCCAGGTTCATACAGCTTGTAGGTAGCCAAGCTGATACTTGAGCCCAGCAGGGATTTGTCCTTCCTGTAACTACAACACTATACTGTCTTAAAATAATTACAAAATAGTATTATCAACCTTGATTGCCACTGTAAAAAAAAAAAAAAACAGTACACAAGAATGCATGCAAAGGAAACTGATATGGTCTATGGGGACAGGAGAAAAGGTCAGAGGAGCTCTCTAGAAGTAGCATCTGAGCTGGGGCCTGAAGGGTAAGTAGGAGTTGAAGAGGCCCACCCACGAAGCAAGGGTGGGGTAAGGTATGGCCTTTCCACAAGCAGAAACTGCACTTGCAAAAGCCTTCAGTAGATGGTCTAAGAGAAGCCACCAGCAGCCACAGCGCTGGGAGTGGGGGGCGAAGGTGCAGCTAGAGGCCACAGATGAGGTTGAATGCATGGGCAGCACCAGATCGGTCAGGCACCTGTGTGCCATGTCAACACACCTTATCTTTGGTCTGGCCCAGGGCCTTCCATTTTTCCAAAGAAATACCAAAGGGTCCCTCGTGAATAGAGAGTGCATTGTGTGAAAAGGTGATGAAAGTCCAGAAAATCTCAGCATTCACCCATTCAGTCATTCAGAGACGTGGCTGAGCCTTGTTGTAGGTGTTGGGGATTCAGCCCCGCCTTCCTGGAGCAATCAGAATCATGCCTGGACGGGAAAACTCCCCAACACCTGATATTTCCTTTCCTTCACTGGCACCGAGCATGGGCTGTGGGCCAGGAACTGTGTTAGGTGCTGCATTGAAAGGTCTGGTTTGCATTTTAATTGACAAATCAAAATCACAAGTAGACTTCCTAGTCACCAAAATAAATGTCTCTGAACGATTTCAACAGCCGCTTAATACTTCACAGGATTTGAAACATTTCTTAAGAAGGTAGCATAGGATAAATCATTTTCAGTGGTTCCATAAAGTGAACTTTGCTAATAGAATCTAGGGAGATGAAATGAATGTCTACAGACCTATAATTCATTCTGCATAACATTTATATACTGCACTCCGCTGAAGTCTTGTTAAATGACTTTAGTTGGCAAAGCTCAGCCTAAAGAGGAGGTGTAGAACAAACAGATGAGCTCAAAAAGGCCTTCAGAGAGCCTGTTCAGAATCTGTCTTTACTGCCTCTTGTTTTTTCATTTTTTCTATAAAGTGTAGCGGGTAGTACCATTGTGCAGATACCACTAACACTGACATCTTGGGTTCTCAGCGCACACCTGTTAAAAACTAAGCCCTCTCCTTTGTCTGTACGGCCTTACAGCGCTTGGACATCTCCCACTTGAGATACTATACTTCCTCCTCGCTCACTTCTCCAAGCCACTCTTCTTTGTGCAACTCAATAAGCCAAGCTCATTGCCACCTCACAGCCTTTCTCTTGCTGTTACCCCGCCTGAAGTGCTCTTCCCTCGGGTTCTGACGTGCGTGGCTCCTCATCTTCACTGATGTCACAACTCCACACCACCTCCTCAGAGAGGACTTTGCTGATCACCTTAAGGTTCCCTACCTTGACCACTTAACCACTCTTTAAAATTATCTTGCTTTTTAAATATATGTACTTGTTTTCACTTTAGTCCATCTCCCTCTACCAAAATAAAGGCACCAGTTAGAGCAAGGAGCATGGCTCACCCACCACCCGTGGAGCAGACTGACCTTGGAAGCTATGTGTGCCGGAGCCTGGGTCCCTGCATCACTGCCTGGAGGAGAGCAGCCAGATCATCAGGAGTAACCAGACTGGGTTCCACGTGAGATGTGGGGACTTTCCTATTAGATCAGACAGCATTTCCTTAATTCATCCAAAACAGTGAGACCATTTTCTGCCAGGCTATTAGCACTGTTTTCATGGATTGGTTGAAACCTTTTCTTTCCTGGATAGAAATCCTCTCTGTTATGCAAGTTGCAAATATTTTTCTTACGGTCTATCACTCATCTTTTACCTTTGTTCATGGTTATCTTTTTGTTGTATAGACATCCAAACTTTAGTCAAATCTCTTGTTCTTTTATACCACATTTGAGACTTCGCTACTTGCTAAGAAAAGTTTCTTATATACCAGACTTATAAAAATTACTCCTCAATATTCCTTCTGGGTCTTTTTTATCTTCAGTGGGTAGTTCATGCCACAATGATATTTAAACTAACAATTATAGTCGCCATGGATTTAAAATGATAATTTTATTGTTTGCCTAATTCCTACATATTTTCTGTTCTGTTCCTCTGGCCCGGCCCCGCCTGCACCGGGAGCGGACTGTGTGAGCCACCGGCGCTTCACAGTGGTGTTTGGTGACATAAGTGTCTGCACATTGTGCTCTTTCCCTCAGCGTTTCTCAGCCGTTCTTTTATACTTGTTGCTCCTGATTAATTCTAGAATAAAATGATCCAATTTGACCAAAAGTATCCTTTTGGGTTTTTTATACTAGATTTAACTTATGCACTAATTTGAGAAGAACTCCTATCTTTACAATGTTGATCCTTCCCATGCATTATTATGGTATGTTTTTGCCATTTACTAAATTCTTCTCTGGCATACATAAGTTTGTAATTTTCCTTATATAATTATTCCTATTTATTTTATAGATATTGTTATAAGTGAGAACCTTTCCCATTGTGTTGCCTAACTAGATGTTAAGATATGAAGGGTAGTATAGTTTTGTATATTTCTCTTGTATCCAGTACCTCAACTAAATATTCTTAATTCTTGATCTTCTTAGATAGTTCAGTAGTATGATCTTGTCATCTTCAAATAATTATGTCTCTTTTCCTCCAATATTTGCACCTCTCATTTCTTTCTCTTATGCTATCAGTTTGGCTAGGACTCCAGTACCCTCTTGACTAATCCCAGGGATAGTAGGATCCTTATATTGTCTTTTTTTGCTAGAGAGGCCTCTATTATTGTTCCGTTAAATGTGATGTTTGTTGTTTACTTCCTTCTTTAATTTTTTAGATATGTTTACTGATTTTAGAGAGGAAGGGAGAGAGAGAAACATTGCTGTGAGAGAAAAACATTGATTGATTGCCTCTCAGACATGCCCTGACCAGGGATCGAACCCACTACCTAGGTATGTGCCCTGATCAGGAATTGAACCTACAACCTTTTGGTGTAAGGGATGATGCTCCTACCAACTGAGCCACACCAGCCAGGGCTGCTGCTCACTTCTTACACTCTTATTGCTTTAAGACTTTCCTCCTCTTCAGCACTTACCAAAAGTTTGAATGAGGAAAAGATGTTAAATTTTCTGAAATGTATTTCAATACTAATGAAGAAAATCATATGGTTTTTCTCCTTTAACCTATTAGTGAAATGAATACATTAGCAGATCTCCCAGTATTGAGCCATGTTGCCTTTCCTCTGTCATGGAATGTTGCACTTTTACTACTTTTCTGGATTTGATTTGCTAACATTTTATATAGAATTATTTGCATGTACGTTCTTAATTATATGCAGCCATTTGGGTCCAGTTCTCTAGAACATTAGAAAAACACGATATGGAAAATTGTGCATCCTCATGGATGTGGTGGTTTACTGAAAGGACACACGGCAGAAGGTAACATAATTTGTAGGCGTGCCTGAGACTGGTGGTTAAGCTCTCTGCCCGGATAGGCTACTCTCCACTTTGGAGGGAGTACCCTGTCCTGGGACTGGGAAAGAACACTGGGGCATGTAAGAGATTTGAAGCTTGGCGAATTTAACTTTGGAGGTACTGAAGTGGTGTTCAACCATTTTAGTGAAAGCTAAGAGAGGCTTTAGTGGCAAAAAGAGGGAAAAAAAAAAGAAACCCAGATGGCATCCAAGTATCTGAGAAGGGGCAGAAAAAGAAACTGTAGAGGAGTAAATCGTGGACATTTTTCCTTTGGGATTCTACGTGCAAAGAGAACTTCATCTTGAAATTTAACTTCTCAGCAGGATCTTAATAACAGAAGACAGTTCATGCTCAAATCTGAAACGCTGACATTACATTAATTTGGTTCACTGTAGTAGACAATATCATTGGGCGTGATTTGAAATAAAAATAGAATATAAATGAAAAGTTGGGTAATATACAATTACCTGAAGTTTTCCTAAGAAAGAGTGGCCTGGAGTTAAGAAATGCTCAAAGCATGACTGGACCTGGTTCCAGGAGAGCACAGAGGAGCTGGAGCAGGTCTCAGGTGAGTGGCCTCGCAAAGATGGGGTGGGGCCCTCTTGATTAGGACAGCTCAGTCACACAAAGCAAGGGGACACTGGGCCCTCCACGTCCCTGATTCCAAGCTCTGCTCCCTCCCGCATCAGCCTCACCACTGCCGAAGGGATTGTGGATTGGTGACTCCATGGCGCAGAGACCAGAATATTCAGTGGGAAATTTATTGATAAAGTTACTTTTCTTTAAAGGTTAATAGCTATTTACGGAGTGCTCGCTCTTGGTTCTCACCTCCAGCTGGGGCTTCCTATCCTCAGGGAAATCTGATCATAGCCTTCTTATTCTCTATCTTCTCTGCACTTGAAATCAAACAATTAGAATATATTGATGGATGTGGCTATCTTGATGGATGGATGGGCCAACAGACAGATCTCCACCCTCCAGCATAATTGAGTCTTTGAGCCTACTATTCTCAAAATTTACATCTAAACTGGAGAGCAACATGGAAAAACCCCACTTCTAAATCTAAGCCAGACTACAATTCAGCTTTTGCCAGAAGGCCCTGTCTGTGCCAAGCACTTGCACAAACATTAATTAAGGTTATGATTTGCTTCTCATTCCTCTGTTTCTGGGTGGCACACATGTTCTCAGTTGCAAAACAAGAGACCAGGAGGCAGCCACTGTCTGAAACTCCAACCATCATGTGGACTAAACATCCCCAACTGCAACAGGACAACAGCCCAGATTTGAACCCAGGCCTGTCTCCCCATTGAGCCAGCCCTCCATCACTACGTCACATTGTAGATAGCCACGCTTTGTGGGTTTCATCACTCACCTCTCTTTCATGTACACTTGTCCTCCTCTTTGTTGAATGCCTTGTGCTAATTCTTCTTCTAGTTAGCCAAAGACCTTCCTTAAGACGTTATTTTTTAAGGTTATATGAGTAGCACCCTTTCTAATTTTGATGCTGTTTGGCATGTCATTTCCACCCCCACTGTGAGTCATTCCCCTGTCCAGGCTCAACCATCCCTGGGCCAGACTTCAAGGCTCAGCTTAAATATCACTGCAAAGGACAACTCCTCTGCCCTTTCCTTTGTGCCTCCACAGCTTAATTATCTCAGGCTCGTGATGGGCTCTAAACCAAGGTATAAGTGAGCAAGTTTACAAATAAATGAATCCCTACTAAACTGTGATTCCCAAGGCAGGGATCACATCTCATTCAAGTTCGCATCTCTGGTGAGAGTGTCACCTGGTACAGAATAGCCAAATAGTGTGTAACTGAACTGAACAACATTATTACCCCCATGAGGGTATTTCCATATTACGGTCAGACTCTAGATCCAAAATCCTAGTGGCGGAATCTCGGCACCATAAGCCCCCTTGGAGTCAGGAAGGGGAATGAAAGGAACTTCATTTTTATATGACAGGCACTAGAGCTGGTGCTCTCATCACCTCCAAAGAGGAGCTAACAAGGACAATGGGGACAGACTCAGATGGAGGGCAGAATGACAGCTAGTGGGGGGGGTGCAGGATCAGGGGGTGGATTGAGCAAAGGGGAAAAAGGACTCATGGACAACAGTGTGGTGATTGCTGAGGGGAGGGGGTATAAGGGGACTAAATGGTAATGGAAAAAATACAATAAAGATTAATTTTTATTTTTTTATTTTTTTAATATTTTATTTATTTATCTTTAGAGGGGAAGGGAAGGAGAGATGGAGAGAAATATCAATGTATGGTTGCTTTTCGTGCGTCCCCTGCTAAGAACTGTCGCTGGGAACTGTCCTGCAACCCAGGCATGTGCCCTGACTGGGAATCGAACCGCAATCCTTTAGTTCGCAGGCCCGCGCTCAATCCACTGAGCTATACCAGCCAGGGCTTTATTTTTCAATAAAGATTAATTTTTAAAAAGAGGAGCTAGCATTTATTCAGTATTTACCTACTGTCAAACAATGTTTTGAGTATTTTACATATGAAACATATTTGACTGCATGATGAGGATATCATTATCCTTACATTTCATTAGAGTAAATCAAACCAAGAAGCGATGTAATTTGTTCAAAACCCCATTTAATGTGCACACCAGCACTGATAGGTACTACTCTGCTCTCCCATTGCAGAGATCAGGGGACTGAGGCTCACAGAACATTCAACCAACATTCACAGGAGACTGAGGTGAGACACTGGCCCAGGGTGGGAAGCTAGGTCTGCCCAACCGCCAAGCCCACACTGCCTCCCTTCCTGCCTCCTAGAAGTGCAGGTGCAGAGGGCAGCCTCCTGACTGAGCATCACACCACAATCCCCACGAGCATTCCAGGAGATGGTGCCAGGAAAGCCAGGGTGCCAGTGACATCCCGCATCTTGGGAGTCCCGGCACATAGATGGGGACCTGGGCACATGGACACTTAGAGGTACCAGTGAGCCCAAGACTTACAAGTTGACATTATAATGGCTTCCGTTTACTAAGCATTGGCTAGGGCCCTGAGACTTTGTTTACTTTTGGCATCTCTTAATCTTCCCTATGGTCCCACGAAACAGCTGTTATCCCCATTTCACAGATAAAACTAAGATTGGGAAGCAGGAAGTTCCTGCCCAAGGTCAGTTCTTTCAAGAACTGGGTTTTGATCCCAGGTGTGTCTGACACCAAGGGCCATGATCCTGACCAAGAAGTCTGTCCCCCTCCCTGCATCCTTCCTGGAAAGGCACCAACACACGGAAGCCTGGGCTGACAAGAGTTCAAATTTCAGCTTTGCCCCTCCCGTCCACACTACGCCCCTAATCATATAATCTTGGGCAAGTCACTTAACCACTCTGGGTCCATGTTTTCTCATCTGCAAAGTAGGGACCCACTTCCCTTGAGTAGCCTTTGAGAGGATGGGAAAAAGGAGTATTCACAGGGGGCCTGGCACCTGATAGGGTCTGGGTTAAGTATTAACTGCTGCTCTTATTCTCTCCTATTCTTTCTCTTCCTTCCTATTTCCAACAAAGGCCTCCACCTGAAACCCAAAGAAAGTCTCCCTCCTGTTGGCCTTTCTTGCTGGGCTCTTGGACCACATTACTTGTGTAGACAAGAGTCTCAATGGTGCAAGTCCCCAAGGATTCACTTTCCAGGGTGGGTGAAGATTGGAAGAGTTTTTCTGGTCTAGGGCTGCCCAAGCCAAATGGGGCTCTTTTCTGCTCTCTGCTGCCCCCTATTGGTTCATAGCCTGAAGAGCCAGTTGCCCACTTTGCCCGTAAGGTTACACCTATGGAAATGATGATGATGATGATGATAGAAAGACAAATCCAAACAGTTAAAAAACAAAATGAAGTTAACAAAGAAAAGAACCTTGGGGGTTTGTAGACACATGTCCCAGAGCCAACCCTTCCCTGCCATGCTTGGCTGCTTTTGGTGCTAACGGCTCAGGTACCCCTGTGATCTGAGGCTTTGGCATAAAGGGAAAACCAGGCTTTTCCTTTCCCACTTGGGGGATCTTCACTATACTTCCCAGAGAGGATGAGTTTGAACAAGTTCTGCAAGAACCTGGCAGGAGTGCTGCCCTTTCCTCCATTCTCACACCTACATCCGGCGTTGCCAACCAATCACTTTGTTTCTTTCCTGCTGAGCACAGACCCAGCCTCAGGATCCTTCTTAACACAGCTACACTCCTCACCATCGATCAGAGTTGATGCATGAAATGAAACCTGTTTTATACCTGGGAGTTTGGAGCTCAAAAGCTGGGCCCTGCAGCCAGACAGAGGATGGGCGTCAAAACTTCAGGCTCTGAAATAAAATTGAGGAAAAATGCTCTGCACAGTAAGCATGTGACACTAAGATTTCCCAGTGTGCCATTAGACTCCCATAGCTTCCACCTTGAAGAAAGGTAATGACATGTCCTGCCTCAGGAAAAAAGCAAACAAACAAACAAAAAAAAAACTTCAGGCTCTGTCCCTAGCAAGTAGCTCAGTTGGTTGGGCGTCATCCCACAAACTGAAAGGTTGTGTGTTCAGTTCCCAGTGAGGGCACATGCCTGGGTTGTGGGCTTGATCCCTGGTTGGGGCACACATAAAGGGCAACCAATCAATGTTTCCCTGTCACTGGATGTTTCTCTCTCTCTCTTCCTCTTCTCCCCTCTCTCTAAAATCAATAAGCACATCCTTGGGTGAGGATAAAATAAATACATTTTTTTTAAAATTCCTACTCTGTTCCTGTTCCTATGTCACCTTTCTCCAAGCAGTCTGGCTACTTCATAGTTGCTCAGGACAGCACTGGGTTTCTGCTCTTGAAATACATTAACTATTTTATTTAGGAAATGTAGTAAGGATAAAGTACCAGTAAGTTGAGACTTGAAAGCATTACTGAGCTTGGAAATGGCAAATAAGTGAGCATATGGATAATACCAACTAAGGTATTTCCCCCCATGTTTCTGGTTACTCCCTTGGAGTAGTCGAACTGGACCACAAGGCACCTATTGCCTCCTGGTTGGACGATTACAGCAGAACGGAGAAGAATCACAGAGTCAGGTCTTTGGCATACAGGGTTGCAAACACCTCTGAGGCTCTTGAGTTACAAGACCTGGGCATCAGGTGCCCAAGTCCTACACAAGTCAGGGTGTAAATTTTATGTTGTAAATGACAGATCTGGAAGAAATGTGACCAGTCTGCGCCACTCTGTAACACTCCCCAGACTAAATCACTCCACATACTGTTGTAGAGGATGAAGGAGAAAGCTCAGATGTGGGGAGACCCCACAAAGGCGGCCGGCGCCCTGTCCACCCTTGACCCACGACCCAGGCCAGGCCTCAGGGTAGGAGAGGTCAGCTGGCATGTGAGAGCAGGCTCCCCGGGGCTCACTTCTGGGTGAAGCCTGGGTAAGTAACAAGTCTGTGAGTTTTCTCCTCCCAGAACCCAGAAGAGAAGGTTAATGAAATGATTGCAAGAAATGTAAACTTCTCCGGTTTTTTGTTTGTTTGATTGTTTTTTACCAGAGTGGCAGAAATCTAATCTCAGTCAATTCCATGAAATTTTATTCAGTTGGGCGTTTTCTTAGCTATTCTCTATCGTGTTGTTTGTTTTGTCTTATTTTGTTCAGGGGTTCCAAGGCATGGCAGAAAGAGGTGTCCATTCTCAATCATCGTCTGTCCCACTCAGCCACTGGTATGTCCCTGGGCGCATTTGCTCTCTGGGTGTCAGTTAACACAAACGGCTGCTCCCGGAGCCTTGGGCCAAGGCCTGCTGCACTCCGTGTCCTGGTGTAAAAGACCACCATCTATTGCTTTCCACACTTTGTGTGGCACGTGAGGACCCTGGGAGGCTGACCACTTAACACTCTCTCACATTCAGTGTAAACATTAGGCACATTACATAAATTACGTAATCTGTCCATGCCTCAGTTTCCTCATCTGTAAAATGGAACTCTAACAATAGTACATAGCTCAGAGGGTTGCTGTGAGGACTCAGTGAGTTAACATGTTAAACGTCTAGAATACTGCAACGTGCCCACTAATGTTATTATTTGCTACTACTAATAAAGGGGTATATGTCAGACAGGCTCCAAATACTAGACATTTACCACAGGCATTCTGATGTGCCCTGCTGGGTGGGGGAGAAAGGGTGGGGTCACAGCCAGGGCTTTAGGAGCAGCATGTCATAGAACACTAGAGAGCGCTGACATTCAAAAACAGAACTGTCCTGGAGGCTGCTTCAGGACCAGGCATGACTCCTTCAGTTGCTGGATGGTGAAGAAAACCTGGGGATCCTGGGGTAAGAGGGTGAAGGGCCAAGGCTGTGGGCAGGGGAGGAGAAGTGGGGACCTCCAAGGTCTCAGGGCACTAGCCCTTTAAGCAACCAATGTTAAAACTCTTTCATTCTTTTCATAGCCAGTATGGACTCACCAGTATGAGCTGGCTGGTCCCCTGCCCTGGTCACATCCACGGGAGCATCCTGTGCGTGTGAGCACCACTGTCATGAAGCTGGACCCACCAGGTGAGAGCAGCAGGTACAGGGGCTTGTTAGGCTGCCCCTTGGCTAAGTGTTCAGCGTGGGTACCAGGTAAAGGGAAAGCACAAGTTCGAATCCAGGTGGTACAGGTGTCAGCCTGAACAAGTACCTTGAAATCAGCCTCCCTACCCGCCCCCTTAGTACAGGGCCAGCACCCAATCTGAATAAGTCCTTGGAGATGGGGCTTTGTCCTAGGCCCACGTTGAACCGCTTGACCTTAGCCCACCTCTGGGGCCCTTGGATTGTGCAGTCCCCAAAGCCTCCATTGGCCTAATGCCCTCGGTGCTTCACTGGTGGAGCCTTACCTTCCACACTTCGGTTTCCACTTGCAATTGTCCCTTGAGTCACATAGACTTCTGGAGAAACAACCCAATCCAAAATAGTAAATAGGTCTTCCCTTTTACATTATACTGATTGATAATGAATAGGTCTTATCTTTTGTGTCAATTTATACTCATTGTCAATGCTTACCTGGAATTCAGTGTTTGGAAGGTGGCCAACCAGGGGAGTGGAGGGAGGATCATTTAGCAATGTCTGCCCTGGGGTCAGGACCCAGAGGAAGCAATAATCGAATGTGGTGTGTTGGTTTTCTCTGCCTGAGATCCATCTTTCCAAATGGGGGCTCTTCAGGCCTTGTGAGAGAACTGGACACCTGGATAATTAAGAAGAACAAAGGGACAGAATTAAGCTCTGAGGGACCCAAGTTGTCACCAGAGATGGGTTCACCAAAATCTGGAAGTGATCACCCGAGCCTCCTTGGAGACCATTAACAATGTACCAGGCACAGCCTGGGATGCCTGTCTAGCCCCACCAGCCCTCAAAGGTAGGCTGACGAAACATCCCAGCTGGCCTGGAACTGCTCGGGTTTGAGCACTGAAAATCCCCCATCCCAGGAAACTCCCCAGTTCCAGCTGGTCGTTTACCCTACGAACAGGAGCTATGAAAGCCTTACCTCCATCCGATACAGACACCAGCCCACAGTGTCCACGTTGTTATGGATGAAATGAGACATTCACACGGACTATCGAGTCCAGTGGAGGAAAAGGGACAGCATGGCTTTTCTCTCAAGGGGAGCAAAAGGTTGAGAGGCCTCCACCATGACCGGCCTTTATTGGGTTTCCCCGCACATTACATGTTGGTCCTCATTTACTATGCACAGGTTCGTTTAGGTGGTTACCTTTTACAGACAGCAAAGGAGATGATGCCACTAATCACATCACAGAAGAAGGATATTTGCAAATGCAAAGGGAAAAGAGGATGAACCTGTTATACTCCATACTGGGGCGTTCTAGCATGGATTTTAGGAAGTTACAGTAAGCACTTGCTATCTCAATTCAGGGTGAGGGAGTTTTAGCGAAAGCAAGTCTCACAGCAGTCCAGGCACAGTGCAGGCGTGATTCCCCACAGGAGAACCTATCCGTGGGCATGGGTCCTGTGCATCTCCAAGTGGGAGCTAGGTCCACGCCACGCAGAACGGTCTCCTACACCACCCCTTCATCTCCCTCTCCCTGGAAGCCCAGGGCTGATCCTGAAGCCTAAAAACCAGGAGAGCACCACCCCTCTTAGGAGATAGCCCTGAAGAGCCTGTCTCAGGGCATACCCAGTACCTCATATAAAATGTTTACCCAACATCCTACGGACCTTTATTCATTCCCTTAATGCTTTCCTTGTGAATGAAGATGAAGTACAGGGGCTGTGCAGAGACAGCCATCCGGAGCCATGCGCTGAGCAGCACTTACCTTCTGCAAGAAATAAAAGCTAAGAGATGGTGTCCACTCAGCGCATGTGCTGCTGATGAACTCATCGCAGAGAAAGCACAGATAAAATGCCAGATGCCCTGGCCATGGGTTTGAGCAAGCATCTCCCCCCTATGGGGGAGACACTCTTGGAGTCAGACTAGCTTCACTCACCCACCCCTTCTTCCTCCAGCTCTGCAGATCAATATGAGACCTCCCACCCCCTTAAATTCCCAAGTGTTCTCACCCAATAAGCCAGGGGCAATTAACAAGAATCTTTCTCGGGTGCTCAAAAGATCTCTTTCCGTGGCAACCAGGAAAGAGCACATTCTTTCTTGCTTCTCTCTCTCTCAAAAAAAAAAAAAAAAGTACTTTTCAAAGCCAAACAGGTAGGAAAAGGGAAGAAAGCAGGACACAGAGTAAAATCATCTACATTGGTCAACGTTCAAAAATAGCCATGCAAAGGGAAGGAGGAAACTGAAAACTAACTACGGCTCCCTGATTCGTGTCCCTGAAACCTGCAGCTTGCTAAGAAGACTCTCCAGGTGCACTCTGCTGTGTCTGCCCATGGTGACATCTGTCAAGTTGGGAGTTTAATTGTCGGTAATAGTATTTCCCTGTTATTGAGACACCACGCAAATAGCATAAATATGATTTAACCACCCTTGCCAGAAATCGCAAATTTGCATCGTGCATGCTGAATGCTAAAGCTGATTAGCACAAAATTTAATTTGGTTTAATATCAGCCCAAGACAAGTAGAGCATGAAATTAACCTGATGTGTTAATATTGTGCTTCACAGTTCCAACCGTATCCTGTAGATGTTCTCACTGGAGACAGGTGCCGCTCTGTGTGGGGAGGAACTCTGGCAATCAGCGCTGTCTGTGGGACAGCTGGCCCGGGGCGGGGGGGGGGCGGGGCTCCCCGCAGCTACAGGAGTTCAAGAAGGCATTGGATGACAACTGGATAGTATGTTGGGAATTAAGAACTAGCAGTCTCTGTGGTCCTTTCCAATGCTGGGGTCCTGGGACTTTAAATCTTGAGAAAACTTCCACAGGTCAGATGCCATTATCTAAGACAGGAGTTGGCAAACTCCATGTCGCACGATAAATCCAGCCCATTGCCTGTTTTTGCATGACCGGTGAGCTAAGAACAGTTTTTACATCTTTAAAAAGTTGAAAAAAATCAAAAGAAGAAGAAGACATCATGATGTGAAAATTCCATGAAATTTGAAGTCGCGTCCATAAATAAAGTTTGACTGGAACTCAGCCATGCCAGCCTTGTTCACGTTGTTTATTGCCATGTCTGGGCGACAACCGCAAATCCAAATAGTTATGATGGAGACCACAGGAGCTGGAATCCTTAAATTTTTACTATCTTGCTTATGACAGGGAAAGTTTGCCAACTCTGGACCTGAGACAGTAATAATTTTCAAGGGGGCTGCTTGGAGAAGGGAACGAGCACATCAGGAAAAGAAGTGGGGCTCCAGCCTTTAGCTCTTCATCCGCTACACACAGCATGCTTTCGTTTGAAGAAAGGGATTGTAGCTAAAGAAAGGTTCGAGGTACATACGAAAGCTCAAAAACATTTTCATTTTGGAGACCCTTCGAGAGGTCTGTGAATGGTGGGCTGCGAGGGGCTCCAGCTCCCCAGAAGACCCCAGCCCAGGCCCAAGTGTACCTGAAACAAAAGCTGGGTATGTGCACGAGTGCATGCGCTCCTCCAAGCAAGGGGTTGGGGCCGGGGCGGATATACAGCTAAACATAAATATCATAATCCTCAAGGAGCACGCTGTGAGGGAATTTCACAGACACAGCCTTCCCCTCCCCTTGTGCCCGGCAAATACCTGCTTATTCATTTTTAATACAATGATTTATGTGATTAATTCAATTAAACCATTTGTGGTAGGCCAATGTCTACATCGAATCCCTGGAAACTGTGAATGTGACCTCATTTGAGTAAAAGGCCTTGAGGATGTGATTGACTTAAGGGTCTCGAGATGAGACAGCCCTGGATTATCTGGGTAGACCCTAAATGCCATCGCAAGTATCCTCATAAAAGAGGAAAAGGCAATGTGACAACAGAGACAAAGATTGAAATGATGTGGCCCCAAGCCCAGGGACACCAGAGCAGCCACCAGAAGTTGGAAAAAGCAAGGAAGGTTCTTCTCAAGAACCTGACAGGTTTCAGACATCTGGCCTCCAAAACTGTTAGAGAATTAATTTTTGATGATGTACTAGGCCAAAATTTGTACTATGGGACCCCATCTTCCTTCCTGGCCAGTAGTGGCCAGATACAAGCATTTGGCCAAAAGCCAGGTAAACCATAGGCCAGTACCAAGTGAGACCCCCTTGCATGGAAAGGAAAAGGAGCTGGACCAATTGCAATAGATTCCCCTCTCTCAGAAATTAAAGCAACAAAACAAAGAGAACAGCACAGTCCTCAACAGGAGCAAATAATGAAAAGCTGGAATGGCTACAATTAATCAATACAAGACAAAAATGTGAGAAATTGAGAAAATGGAAGCTATAATAGAGGGACAACATGAGGTAAAGTGGGGAAAAAAACAGCTGAGACCAGAAAAGAGAGAAGTAGGTGCCATTAGAATAGCAATGAATCAGAGCAGAGAGCCCAAGGCCATGCTATAAGGTCAATAGAATGACCTTGGATCTAGAACCACCCTCCACTTTCCAGCTCCATTAGGCACTGGAGTAGGGCATGCTCTTGAATCTCCATGATAGTCTTTCTCCCTGTTCTTGCAACAAATACCCTTAGTATAAACCCCTCTTCATTTTAGTTGAACTAACCTGAGTGAGCCTCTGCTTTCTGCAACCAAAAACATCCAACTATCATGCCTGGTCTGCAGTATCAGTGGGTGTGCTGGTAGATGCTTAGCAACCAACTTCCTGGGCATGAAAAGCCCTGATTTGAAGTGCTTGCTGATGTCTGTGGTGTAAATACTCTACCACGGTCAATTCCAAGCTGCCAGTGTGACGTCACTGAACGCAGATGGGAAGAGATGGGAAACAGCATACCAGTATGTACTATTTTCACCACCCAGCTGTAAATAAATGTAAATAACCTGAAAAGCAGAAATAGTAGGACAATGATTAGTTGAGTATTTACATCCAATGTGAGTATAATGGAATATTTATTATCTGTGTTTTTAATATAATTTACTTAGTTATGAGTCTATATATTTAAGTATTTATAATGGTTGTGTTTAATAACTAGCTTACAAAATTCCTGAAAATTTAACACCACTGAAGTAGATGCTCACTAAATGCTCACCAGGTAGTTGAATCATTTCCTGTCTTCTATGCAAACTGCACTACGGCAGACTCTCCTCACTGTGCGGGTTTCGGCTGCCTGGCTCCAAAGCCGGGGGCATATGCAAATATAAGCAAAACAAATCATGTGATTGAAGTGTTGTGCTAGATTTTCCACTGAAGATTTCCACCGGAGGTATTCTAAACCATGGAAATAGACGTGTCATGGCTATATTTACTCAGACAAAAGCTCGCAGCTTTTTGGTTTGGGAATCTGGTTGGTCTGGTTTGGTTTTGTCTAACAGCAGAACACAGGCATGTATGTTAGGTGGTCCCAGGAAGCTCTGATGCACTGAAGTGCTCCCTGGTCAAAAATGCAGCAACTATCAGAGCTCCTTCCACATGCCTACCACTGTGCTGGGCACCGTGGGCACATAAGTGCAGTCAGGGCTGTAGGCTTTGCCTTTCAGGGGCTTTCAACAATAATGATGCTGATGATGAAAGCTGACATTTATTAAGTGCTTACTCTATACAAGATTCTCCTGGCTGGTGTAGCTCAGTGGGTTGAGCGTGGACCTGCAAACCAAAAGGTTGAAGGTTCAATTCCCAGTCAGGGCACATGCCTGGGTTGTGGGCCAGGTCACTGGTAGGGGCTCATGAGAGGCAACCACACATTGATGTTTCCCTACCTCTCTTTCTCCTTCCCTTCCCTTCTCTCTAAAAAATAAATAAATAAAATCTTTTTTAAAAAAAGATTCTTTTCCAAGTACTTTATGTGCATAAACTCAATTAATCCTCAGAACAACCCATCCTGGTCCTATATTATCTTCCCAATCTTACAAGGAAATTGAGGCATAGAGAGGTTACGAAGGAGCCTAAGGTTAAATATAGAAATCCAAGTATCCAAACTCAGACTGTGCCGCTAACCACTGGACCACCTCTCCTTAGGGCAGGAAGGTACCAACGCTGTTGTACCGGTAAATAAAGAAGACAGAGAGGCTTTGTATTATTAGTACATTAGGATCAGAGAAGGAAGTGGCAAGTGTGCGCTGGATCGTTCTTAAAGGATGATTTGAAAGGTCCTGTTAGCCATTTGACGGGTTAAAGGATAGACTTAAATGAAGGGCAGGATTTGGACAGACCAAAAAGATGAGGCGGGTAGCTTTGAGCGGGGTGAAGTCAGGAGCAGAAATGAGCACCGTGTACCGGGGCAAATGGGGAGGCTGCGGGTGTGCCCAGAGCAGCAGGAGAGCAGGTTGTAGCCAGATGACGGAGGGAAGGATCTCAAGGGAGGGTGAGGACGTTTTTAGGGTGATGGCAATGTGCCCTATCTTGATTGTGGTGATGATATCACAAGTGTACAATGTATTAAGACATTCAAATGTACACTTTAAGTATGTACAGTATATTGTTTGTCAATTACACCTCAGTGGTGCTGTTTTTAAACTGAAAAATAAAGGCCATATGCTGCATGATTCAGTTTATATGACAGTCTGGAAAAGGCAAATAGTGCCACACAGTGCCATAGTTGCCAGGGGCTGGGAATGGGACAAACGGTCAGTGACAAAGGAGCATGAGGCAGTTGGGGAGGGAGGGAAATGGAAAGGGTCTATGTCTGACGTTCTATATCTTGACTATGGTGGTGATTCCACGATTATATTCTGTGGTCAAAACTCATACACCTGTCATGCCTAAAAAGGGCAGTTTTATTGCATGTAGATATTTGTCAATAGACCTTTTAAAAAAAAGAAAACTGCACACACACACCCCCTCTACGTTTGTTTGTTTGTTTGTTTGTTTGTTTGTTTGTTAACAGAGGTCAATAGCTAAGTCTTCCCCCTTTTACCTGAGATGCCAGAAAATCCAGTGCAGGCTGCCTCCCCACCCGCGTCTGCCCTTTGCTGGTTTTTTTTCATATCCAATATGTCACTTGATCTGATTGCCAACCCTAGGAGGAAGGTGGCAGGAGGGATCACACACTGACTAGAGAATGAGGAAACTGAGGAGAGAGGTTTAAAGACTCTCACTCATAGTTTCTTGATCCACTCATTTGCTGATGGGCACCTAGGTTGCTTCCAACATGTGACTATTGTAAATTGTGCTGCTGTGAACATTGGGGTGCATAGGTTCTTTTGGACTGGTGTTTCAGGGTTCTTAGGATATAATCCAAGCAGTGGAATTGTTGGGTCAAAAGGTAGATCCATTTTTAGTTTTCTTAGAAAATTCCATACTGCTTTCCGTAGTGGTTGTACCAGTCTGCAATCCCACCAAGTGCACTAGGGTCCCCTTTTCATTTACACAATGGAATTCTATGCAGCAGAAAGAAAGAAGGAGCTCCTACCCTTGGAGACAGCACGGATGGAACTGGAGAGCATTATGCTAAGCGAAATAAGCCAGGCAGTGAAAAACAAATACCATATGATCTCACCTTTAACAGGAACCTAATCAACAAACCAAACAAACAAGCAAAATATAACCAAAGACACTGAAATTGAGAACAGGCTGACAGTGACCAGAGGGGAGAGGGGAGGGAATTTCAGGGGAAAAGGGGAAGGGTTTAGAGGAACAAGCATAAAGGACACATGGACGAAAACTATGGGGGGTGGAAATGGGAGGGAGGTGGGGAGGGCTGGGGAGGGAGTAAAAGACAGAAAACTGTACAAGAACAACAATTAAAATAAAAATTTTAAAAAATTAATTGACTTCCGGCCAAGATGGAGGCGTAGGCGGACACACTGTGCCTCCTCTCACAACCAAAATTAAGGACAACAAATATTTAGAAACAAGAAAACAACCAGAACTTATAGAAAATTGAACTGTACGGAAGTCCAACAACCATTCATCCAGACCGGTAAGAGGAGCAGAGTCGCGGTAGGAAAAAGTGGAGGTGCGGACCCAGGAACGCAAGTAGCAGTGGCTCGCAGTTCTCAGGTGCACAGGCGGCGGCTGGCGGTCCTTGGGCGCCCAGGCGGCAGCTGGTGGACCCCGGGCACAGGGGGGCAACTGTGCAGACCCAGTGAGGACGCACAAGGCGGCTGGCTGACCAGGGGGTCCCACATTCGCACACGCAGACAGTCCAGGCAGAGGGGAAGTGGCGGAGGGACCGGAATCCAGGAGAGAGCGGAGCAGGCGCCATTGTTCCCTCTCGGGCCCCGCCCCCACATACAGCGTCACAACCCAGCGACTGGGCTGCCCCGCCCTGAGAAACACCTAAGGCTCCACCCCTCATACGTAATAGCTGCGACGAGACTAAAACCAAAACCAAAACAAAACAAAAAACCCCACCAAAAATGGCTCAAACCGGAGAAAAAATGAAAACCCCAGAGTCAATTCCTCTAAGCAACGAAGAGATAGCCAACCTATCAGATGCACAGTTCAAAGCACTGGTCATCAAAATGCTCACAGAATTGGTTCATTTTGCTCATAAATTAGATGAGAAAATGCAGGCTACAATACGTGAAGTGAAGGAAGATGCATGGGGAACCGATAGATATGGAAGGAAAACTGGGACTCAAATCAATGGAGTGGACCAGAAGGAAGAAACTAACAACCAAACAGAAAATGAGGAAGAAACAAGAATTCAAAAAAATGAGGAGAGGCTTAGGAACCTCCGGGACATCGTTAAACGTCCCAACATCCAAATTATAGGGGTATCAGAAGGGGAAGAAGAAGAGCAACAAGTGGAAAACTTATTTGAACAAATAATAAAGGAGAACTTCCCCAATATGGCAAAAGAAATAGACTACCAGGACGTCCGGGAAGCTCAGAGAGTCCCAAAGAAGTTGGGCCCAAGGAGGAACACATCAAAGCACATTGTAATTACATTAGCCAAGATTAAAATGAAGCAGATAATTCTAGAAGCAGCAAGGGATAAGGGGACAGTCACCTACAAAGGAGTTCCCATCAGACTGTCAGCTGACTTCTCAAAAGAGACCTTACAGGCAAGAAGGGGCTGGAAAGAAATATTTGAAATCCTGAAAAGCAGGGACCTACATCCAAAATTGCTCTTTCCAGCAAAGCTGTCATTTAGAATGGAAGGACAGATAAAGCGCTTCTCAGATAAGGTCAAGTTCAAGGAGTTCATCATCACCAAGCTCTTATTATATGAAATGTTAAAGGGACTTATCTAAGAAAAAGAAAATCAAAAATATGACAATGAAAAGACAGCAAACTCACAGCTATTAAGAACCACACCTAAAACAAAAGCAAACTAAGCAAACAGCTAGAACAGGAACAGAACCACAGAAATGGAGATCATATGGAGGGTTAGCAACAGGGGCGTGGGGCGGGGGGGAAGGTACAGAGAATGAGTAGCATAGATAGTGGGTAGAAATAGACAGGGGCAGGGTAAGAATAGTATGGGAAATGTAGAAGCTAAAGAACTTATGACACAAGGACATGAACTAAAGGGGGGAATGTGGGTGGGAGAGGGTGTGCAGGGTGGGGGGAATGATGGGGGAGAAACGGGACAACTGTAATAGCATAATCAATAAAATATATTTAAAAAAATTAAAAAAATTAATTGACATATAAAAAAGACTCTCACCCAACATCACACAATTCAGAGGTGACTTCTAGTCCAGAGCTCTTCCCATACGTGCCTGCCCCCCACCACCAGCTCTGCTGGGTCCTTCCGGATCAGCGGTCCATGGTCTTGGAGGTCCGGAGGGAAGGAATCCAAATCCAGATGCCCAGCTGAAGGGGGCTCCTCAGGGCCTGCCCACGGCCTTCAAAACCAGGGTGGAACCGGTGCTTTGTCGTGCTGCCAGCACAGGGGCACATCACACGGGACGTGGCGATGAGCTGCCAGGGTGGGGGTGGGGTGGGCAAAATGGGTGAAGGGGCTCAAAAGGAACAATATTCCAGTTGTAAAATAAGTCATGGGGATTTAGTGTACGGCATGGTGACTCCACTTAATAATGGCATATTAAGAGAGTAGATCTTAAAAGTCCTCATCATAAGAAAAAAATTCTGTGACTATGTATGGTTTCAGGTGTCATCATTTCACTTCGTTTACAAATGTCAAATCATTATGCTGTACACCAGAAATGAATATGTTTATATGTTCATTATACATCAGTAAAAAAATTTTTAAAGGATGTGATTAGAAGAACACTTCACCTCAGTGGTCTTCCTCCCAAAAAACACATAACCCCAGTCTTAGCATGAGAGAGACATCAGACAGACCCAAACTGAGGACCGTTCTATTAAATACCTGACTGGTGCCCCTTAGAACTATGGGGGTCATCAAAAACAGGGATAGACTGAGACACTGTCACAGATCATAAGAAACGAGAAAAGACTGAATTTAATATGGTACCCTTCATGGAATTCTGGAACAGAAAAAGGACATTAGTGAAAAACTAATGAAGTCTGAAACACGGGTTGGAGTTCAGTTAACAACAGTAATGCGCCTCTACTAGTTGGTGCCTTCGTGTGAGGAATGTGCCGTGGTGATATAAGATAGTAACAACAGGGAAATCTAAGACAGGATATGAAAATCCTCTGTACTATACTTGCAACTTTTCTATGAAGCTGAAATTATTGCAAAATTAAAACTTGGTTTAAAAAAAATCAGTTGAGGCAATAGATGCATTTGTTCTTATGGCATCTTTTCCCAAGATGTAAAGACTGTATATTATTTTTTAGCCAAGAATTAATTTGCAAGCCAAGGACAGGAGTTTCTCAGCTTTAACTCATAAAACTACCAGGGCAGCCTTGTAGTGGGAGTCACCCAACTCTTCCACGGCCCACCAAAGCTCCTCTGCCTTTTCCCATAGGCAGAGCCACCTGGCTCTTTGAACTCAGTAAGGGCATCCTAGTCACCTGAGAGCCAAGGGTCAGAGGGCAATGGTGGCCTCATGTGCTGCTCTCTTGAAGCCCTACTGTGCTTATCTGCTCTGGGCAGGACCATTGCTGGGGCTGGGGTGGGGAGGGGTGTCCCATCTGAGGACAGGGGATTCAGGGGATTGCCAGTGCTCCCTGTGAATAAAGTAGTGTGTGTGTGTGTGTGTGTGTGTGTGTGTGTGTGAGAGAGAGAGAGAGAGAGAGAGAGAGAGAGAGAGAGAGAGAGAGAGAGAGAGAGAGAGAGAGAGTTGGAAGAAACGGAGACCGGGGTAAGGCTATGGTGAGCGACCTGAAACAGGCCCCTGGAAACAATCTCTCAGCAGAGGAGCAGTGAGTCCTTTTGGAAACCAACGAAGCAGAAAAGTGGTGTTGACCAACCTATTGTGCAGGCGTTTACTGTGTGTAAATAAAGGAGAGGCCGGCCCTGTCCCCTGACTCTCCCCACCCCCACCCTCCATCAGCCCTTGGTGACCGGTTTGCACCGGGTGTCTGCCGTCGGTACCTCCTTCACAGACCCTTCTCTTTCTGACTTGAGCAGTCACCACCGCTCTCCTGCTTTCTCTCCTAGACTTCCCTCTTTTCCCCTTCCTTCTCCTCTCCACCTGTCTTAAAGGATTATTCTGCTCTTCGAATGTGGCCACTCACACTGAAGCCTTAGCACTGCCTGCCCTGTGCCCCCACCCAGCAGCCCTGGCCCTCGAAGCACAGCCATGCCCCATGGTCCAGAGCGTCCAGGTGCCAGGTGGCCTGCTCGCCCAGGTGCTTCTGCAGACAGTCTGCACGGGGCATCAGGAGAAAGGCCCGACATCTCTGTTCAGAGCAATGTCGGTACCTTCCCTTATAAAACATGTCCTTTTCAGTGAACTTCTTGGGGAAAGCGAAATCTGCGTGGGCTGCGTGCAAGAGGGTCCAGTCAGAAAACAAAAACCACGTCAGCTATTTTAACAGATAATTTAGTGTAAAAAAAATGGCCACAGCTCATTGTGGTGACCACTAATATATACATTATGTATGTCAATAATGTTGACATATAGAGGAATATGTCAATAGCTCCACAAAACTGGGGGCAGTTGAGCGGGGGGTGGGGGTGAGGGGGGGGGTGTCAGTGGTTCAGCAGGGATTAGAGAACCGAAAAGGCAAATAGGGAGAACTGAAGTTTCCCCAAGACAACTGCCGGAAGCCGCTGCGGCCCCCAGGGCTGGAGGAACAACGGGCGTGAGGCTGCTAGGACTTTAGGCGCCTGAAGGCGGTCCTCCCAGAGGAGGAGCCCAGGCCTCCGAGGAAGGCATACCGACTGGCCAGGGCTGGAGTCCCCAAGGAGGGCCAGTGAGACTGGTTTTGAGAGAGTGAGAAAAAATAAAAACCAGAGTTACCTGCTCTATTGAAATAATCAACTGCCACTGTGAAGGTAAGTAGGGGTGATGCTGGCAGAAACTGGGAGCAAACAGGAAGAAGCACATCTCTTCCCTCCTCCTGCCTTCCAGTCTTTATCTAGCACCCCCTACTGGCAGAGGCTATTTTTGATCCAGCCGGCAAAAAAGAGGAATTTACAGAGTCCCAGCCCAGCATCACAGAGCAGAGTATAAGAAGTAGGTTTGAATTTGAGACACACTAGTATAACAACCAGCAAGAGCCAATAGAAACATAAGGCAGAAGAGGTATAAATTTAAATTGATCAAATTGCTATTGCATAGACAAACTGTGTGTGAATGTATGCACGTGTGTGAGTGTGTAACGTGTGTCTCTGAATGGTAATGCATCATGTTTCATGGTAGCTCCCTATTCATAATAATAGTGTCTAATACATACTAAGAGGTTGCCAAGTAAAAGGCAAGTACTAAACTCTTCATATCAATGATCCAATTCAACACTCACAAGAACTCAAGGAAGTAAATACTAAAAGAACTTTAATTTTATAGAGGCAAAAATTGAGATGTAGAGAGGTTAAGTAGCTTGCGTCTTGTGCTCAGAAAGTAGCAGACCCAAGACCCTGCACCATGAAACTCATGCGTAGTCCCTGCATCACGCCTCCACTACTGGGCACCACAGCTACGCAGACGCCCACCATCCCCCCTCCCTTCCCACTAACACGGCCAGGACCTCCTCCAGCGAGAGGGTGAGCAGGTTCCTCAGCTCTCTCTGCTCTGGTGCACCATACAGCTCCCACTCCAGGGTGTGTAAAACCACCACATTAAAGCTTGCACAGCACGGAAGCACAACTACACAACCACAAAACCAAAGGAGAAGCAGGAGTGCTTACCTACCAGTACAACAGCATAATATGCCGGCAATAAAATGATGACGTAGAAATACATGTGCTGACATGGGAAAATAATAACATTTAAGGACAGGTTCCCATGTGCTGTATTATGGACTTTTATACTAACATATTTAATCCTCAGTCCAATGTCATAGACCCCACCATTAATATGCCCATTTTACAGATGACAAAACTGAGGAACCAGAGAGGGTATACAATTTGCCCAAGCAATTACTGGTCATGGAGCAGTAATTGATGGCATCTGTATTTGACACAAGGCAATCAGCGGTCAGGGCATGTGACGCCGACACCACACTATTCCAATGCCAGCAGAGTGTAAGAATTTTTGTGACACACTATTCAGTTAAAAAGAAATTGGGTTACAGAATAGTGTGTGTAGTGTTTTTCCATGTTTGAGACAGATATATACAATTTTTTGTCCATAAAGGAAAGTTGGAAAAAATTTATAATAAAATATTAACAGTTGGTATCTAAGAGTGGTGGTTTCATTTTTTTACTTTCTTATTTTTTAATTACTGTATGCTCTGGTTTTTCTACAATGAAATGATTTTTATGATAAAAATTTTAAGATTTATTTCTAAAGAAATGAGTGTTATCTCAGGGAAAATGATCTGGTAATTTGAACAGCTCCTAATATTTGGAGTGGATGAGAAGAGGCCCTTCATGTTGCCAGTACACATGTACAATAGAAAAGAGATTCACAAGCACCTACTTCATCCTGGCAGGGTTGTCGAACGCTCCCTGACAATCATCCCCACACACGAATAAGCCTGGGAGCCAAATCCCAGCGTTGTTTTAAGCATGTTCCCTTTTCCACTGCCTCTAAGAAGGGTTTGCAGATTACTGAATGTGAGCATGATGATTCCACTTTGAAACTCATGCCACCTCAATTCTAATCAAGATGACTTGGTTCCTCTGAACACCCGGCATCTGCGTGCTGGATAGCATCGCTGTGGTTGCTGTGATGTTATCCCTTTGCACCAAGACTATTCTCTCCAATTTCCCCAAGCCATGTGTTGCCTTGGAAACATCATGATTCTCATAGAGATCTAAGCAAAGGGAAATAATAAAAATAATAAAATCTTACAGTTGAAGTCTATCTTTCACGCCACCAAGGCGCGTTGCTAAACCCTTCTTCTAGATGAAAAGACAGACAGGCAGAGTGGCTCATACCATGTGTCATCCTGATAATTAACAATTACAGAAAACACATTGATCTCTGTTCTCTGGATAATTCAGGTCAAAGTCGTTTTCCACCTGAATTAAGAGGGTTGCCAAGGCCAATTTCATGAACAGGAAGATTTAGTCCTAAAAACACTGGCATGAAAGAGGCCTCTGATCTGGGGGGCAACAAAGCCTCGTGCCGTCACAGCATCAGCTTGGCTGCTGTAGGGTGCGGGCAGCCATAGATAAAATGGACAGGAAGGAGCGTGGCCATGTTCCAATAAAATATTTTATATAAAAACAAGTGGACGGGGTGGGTTAGACCCGTGGACCCTAGTTTTCAAACCCTTGCTCTAGAGAATATATGGAGGACCCTTGAGGTGTGTCTGCACTTGTGAAGGATTACCCTCGGAGAACTTCAACCTTGGCAGAGCTGTTCTCATTCAGGTGTCCGATGAATGTGTGTTGCGTTCCTCTAGCGGGCCAGGCCCCGGCTGAAGCGCTGCGAATCAGCAGTAGGGAAGCAGATGGAGCCCTCAGAGTCTACATCTGACAGAGGAGGAGACAGAGAAGGACATACTAAGCAAGTAAACAAACACACACAAGAGGTGTCTGGTCATGATGAGGGACAGAAAGACAACAGACAGAGGTAATGGGTTACTTGGTGGGAGAGGGGAAGGTCCAGTCAGGATGAGGTGGGTGGAGAAGACCTTCTGGGGAGAAAATTGTGAGCTCACATCAGAGTGGAGAGAAAAAGCTCAAACTTGGAGATCTGAGCAAAGAGCAGTCTCTAAGGTGGAAAGAATGCAAACAGGGAAAGGCTGGTGGCAGGTCGGACTCGGCAGGTGTGAGGAATATAATGAACAAGGAGAGTTTGGTCTGAGATCAGGCCAAAGAGGTGGTCCAGGGTTGCAGCAGGCAGGGCCCTCCAGGGCATAGGGCCCCTCCCTGCCCTTACTTTGCCACGGTCCAGCAGCTCTGGCTGCCACTGTAACCTCCGTGGATGTTCCCAGGCTCTGCACCTTCCTCAGTCCCCCTGCCTCCATCAGCTGTGGCGA
Organism: Glossophaga mutica; assembly: GCA_039655065.1. NCBI lineage: Eukaryota > Metazoa > Chordata > Mammalia > Chiroptera > Phyllostomidae > Glossophaga > Glossophaga mutica. The sequence goes on from CM077308.1 coordinate 33,177,256, forward strand.
GTCTTGGGGGTGTTCTAGAGACACTAAGATGGAACGGGTTCCCCCACCAAGGAAAACACACTTCTTTTCATTGGAGCCAGACAAAAGCAAAATGAATTAATGCAGTAGTAAGATTTTAGGCACCTGGTTAAATGTTTTCTATCTCCTTTTCTTAAAGTCAATGACTACATCAAGAAGAATAAGGAAGGAACTAACTGAGTGTTTCAGGGCCGTGTTCAATGAAAAAAAAAGGAAGAAAGAAAGAAAGAGAGAGAGAAAGAGAGAAAGAAAGAAAGAAAGAAAGAAAGAAAGAAAGAAAGAGAGTACTTTAGCTCTGTCAATGACAATAATCTTTAAACTAGAAAGCATAGAATATACATGTCTAGGAAGACATTGAAGCACAAGGAAGAGAACTAGTAAGAGAGTCTTAAGCTGTGTTATTTTTTTTAAAATGAGAAACATATTCTGTTGCTTGCTTAATTTTTTTTTAAGATTTTATTTATTTATTTTTAGAGAGGGTAAGGGAGGGAGAAAGAGAGGGAGAGAAACATCAATGCGTGGTTGCCTCTCATGTGGCCCCCACTAGGGGCCTGGCCTGCAACCCAGGCATGTGCCCTGACTGGGAATTGAACCTGCGACCCTTTGATTCGCAGCCCACCCTCAATCCACTGAGCTACACCAGCCAGGGCCTGTGTTATTTTTTTAATTTAAATTATATTTTATTGTTTTTGCTGTTACAGTTGTCTCAATTTCTCTCCCTTTGCCCCGCTCCATTCAGCACCCCCCCTCTCCCTCAGACCATCCCCACACTCTTGCCCATGTCCATAGGTCAGGCATATAAGTTCTTCGACTACTGAAGAAACAGATCATAAATACAGAGCACATTTTGATGCTTGCAGGATGGAAGGGGGTCGAGGGGGTGGGTGGAAAAGGTGAAGGGACTGATCTATTTTAAATGAGACAGGCCACCCACCCCCATGAAGCCAGCGTAGAAAGCATCTCCTGTACCAGTGTTATAATGAACCAGGGTCCGTGAGGCCAGGGGAGGAGCCAGAAAGGGCAACGCTCTTCTTTTTCAGAAAAGGTTTACAGGCAGATTTCAAAAGCCACGACCCATGAATTGAACATCACTCCCTAAAAAGGACCTGTAAGGGATCATTAAACAATAACATTTCATGAGCCAGAGGGAAGTGGTAAGCAGTATGACCAGCATGGGTTGCTAGGAACAAATTTCACAGAATCAGCCTCATTTCTTTCTTTGATATGATGGTTACATTCAACAAATGTTTATTATACAACTCTTATGCTGGGGATAGTTGCAACATATGAACAAGGCAGACACAGTGTGTGTCTACACCGCTGGGCTCTCCCCTCAATCCTATCTTGTTCAAATTCTTATCAGTAAGTTGTATGAAGACGTAGAAGGCACGACTATCAACCTCTGCATCACCAAATGGAGTCCCAAACAGTCTGAAATTAATGAAAAGAAATCGAATGTGAACAAATATTCAATCTTGCACAAGTTAACCCTAAAAGTACAGGGTGTAGTCTTCTAGTTTAACATAGTCCGTTCATCCCAGGCAAAGAGAATGGGAAAGAGGACATGCGTGAATTGGAGATTTGAACAAATTTTGGAGGAGGAAAAATTAGTGGAGAAGTGATCAGTGATGTAGCAGGGCACAGGAAGGCACAAATTAAAAGGTTTACAGAGGAGAATAAGGCAAAAACATCGCCCGTCTGCCCCATGGAACCTTGGAGAAGCTCGCGGCGTGAGCAGGACTGCCATGGAGAAGGGCAGGGCCAGGGCCGAGCTGCCGGCCATCTGTGTGTGGACACTGGACGCCCTCGCCCTTCCACCGGTTATGCTTGCACTGGAAGCACCAGCAGCTGGACATGCTCATCCCCCTCGCCCATCACCACCTCCCCCAGGGGGGAGATCAGAAAAGTCTTCTGGGAGACTCTGAACAGTCTCAAAGCAGAGACTGTTACACACACTGATACTCGGGGTTCTCCCAGTGCTCATCTCCCACCGGGTCACCCAGGAGTCAAGTCTTCCAACTGTCAGTCCCCATCTCCATAGCCAAACACAGAGCTATCCGTCGGCCCTTTAATGTTGCCATATTGTTAGACAGGAACGGACAACCAAGATCTTTGACAAGAGTCATCAATGTAAGGAGAGGCTAAACTCAGTCTGCAGGAAAAAAGGACACATTGAAACAGAGGGCCCTTACCACTTTGATTAAATTCAGCTTTAAATCCTAGCTCTAGAAATATCTCCCTGTCTCTCTCTCTTTCTCTTTCCTCCCCGCCCACCCCGCAACCAGAGACCTAGCCTTCCCCTGGATTAGCAGCAATCCCCGAGGCAGCAAAGGACAGTGGCCTGTACCTGACTAATTAATAATCACAAGGTCTGGACCTCAGGCAGGCTAAAGATTACATCTCAACCTAGGTTGTGTTTTAGCTCCTAGCCCTAAGGTGGAATGACTCCCTGGTTACTCTCCCATGAAACCAGACAGAGGGACTCAGAAAAGAAATGATTTATTACCATTACCTCACCTCCGACCAATCAGCTCCCAACACAAATTCAAACCCATAACCCCTGGTGTCTTGTGATTTCACCCTAGATAATCTGTAACCTATATGCCCTCGGGGAGTTTGGGCTTTTGAGCATTAGCTTTCTATTCTCCTGAGTGGAGCCATTCATAATAAAATAGCCAATATTTCTCCACTGTTATTCTTGGTGGTTACTCTTTGGCTCTGCTAGCTCCAGGGGACAACTCTGTTTGATAACAGTGTAACCAAGGAAGTAGACTTAACAAAGAAAAGTACATCTGATCAGTTTCTTAGGGGGAGGGGGGAAACCACAAACCTGACACTTACCTACCCCACCCCCCAAAAAAGAACATTGTAAAAAAGAGGCCATCGAATAATAAGAAAGCTTTTGAAATTAGAAAAATATGATAGTATATATCAATGATAGCCTACATAAGCAGATGAAATACTTGGAAGATGAAGTTGAAGAACCTCACAAGAAGTCAAACAAAGAGACTGATGATATGGGGACAGAAGAAGAGATTCAACGTGTGAAACAGGAGGCCCGATATCCGTCTAAGGAGAATTCCAGAAACCCAGAGCAGAGCAGAAGGAGGAAGAGCGTTAGAGCGAGTCTCCAGATGGAAGGGTGCGGTGCGGGTCCAGCACAATGCATGCCCCCGAGGACACTTCTCACAGTGACATTCCGAACCCTGGGAATAAAGGCAAAACCCTAAAAGCTTCAGAGGGAAAAACAGGTTGCTCACAAAATACCAAGATCAGACTGATAGAGGACTTCTCAAGAACGCAGCATTCCAGAACTTTGTTTCCAGCCTGTCACTGACTGCTGCTTTTAAAAAATAGAGTACAGAAGAATTACTAGGAAAAATAAAATTCAAAAAAGACATATAAAAGCCCAAGTTTTATTATCTGCTTCCATAGACATAAAAGTGGCACAAATTAGTATAAAAGTTTGGAAACGCTTACTTTCAATTTATGTACTGAACCTCCTCACGGATGGGTGGCAAATAGTTTGCAGATCGACAGCGGCCCCTGGACCACACTTTGAGTAGCAATGCGCTGGCAGAAACACCTTCAAGATTCTAGTTCTCAGCCCAGAATTCTATAACCAAACTATCAATCGTGATGACAGCAGAATAATGGAATACTGAGACTTGCAAAAATGGAGACAATGTATCTCCATGAATCCTTTCCTAGAAAGCTACGAGGAGGTGCTAAAGCAAAATGAAGGAATAAATCTAGAAAGTGTAAGACAAGTCCAGTGGAGGGGAAGTAGCCGAGGGGTCCTCCTGTCCCTCCGTTCCACCCTGGACGGCTGGTGTGCGCCTGCCCCCTGCAGAGCCGCCCCAGTCCCTGCCTGGGAGCACACAACCCCTGCATCCTCCAAGGTTAAACCCGCAGGTGTGAGCCCCTGGTGGGGCTGTTCACACGCCTGCGTCAGAGAGGAACTACCACAACCAGGCAAAGCAAGTGCCAGAGAAAGGAGGGCCTTGATTTCACTTGTGCCTTTCCTGGGCTCTTCTTGTCTGCGTGAGTCTACCCAGTGATTCCAATGGGCTCCCACCCTCCCACTAAAATCCAGGCTCAAATCTTGAGATTGCTCCTCTTCGAGGTTGTCAGAGGCAAGCGCAGGAAGTGACGGTGAGGTCCCTGGCTTGGTGTCCGCTCTCTCCGGAGGTCCGCGGAGGCTCACTTCACTCTTGTCTTTCCACTCTGGCAGTCCTGGAGAACACTACAAAATCTAAAATCACTTGCATTCCGTTTTAGCTAATACCACATTTTCTGAAATTATCCCTGCTGCTAAAATCATTTTCTTGTGTGCATTTTGAGCAAGAAAGGGGGGGGCGGGAGGAAAAATTTAATTCCTTGGCAACAAAAATCTAATTAATCAAAAACTGTTTTTTGTCATTCAGAACCTCTTCAGCCCATGAAAACAGCAGCCAAAGGGAGCAGGAACAGTTAGCTTGATAGTCCAAAAAAAAAAATCAGGTGCTTCTTTAGACAGCAGCTTCCATGAATGTGTAAGCGGGAGGCAAGGTGGTAAGGAATCTGAGAGGGGCTTTGGGGTCCATCTGAGCTGGGTCTTATAGCTTTTGTCACATTAAAATCATGAAGCGCTGATGATGAATGAGCATCTCCAAGCACTGCTGTCATTGCAGAAAGTACGAACTTTCAGAAGGCAGTTTTTGCAGATTTTTCAAAGCTGTTTTAAATAGCTTTAATAAGCATGTTATATTTTCAGAAACACATACTAAAGAAAGAAAAGGAGACGTATGAAGACAATTAGCGTAGGTGTGGTCACCATGCTGTTGATTCTAATAGAAAAAGGAAAATGATCTAAATGTTCTACAGCAGGAATTGGTAAAAATAGATCATGGTACACCCATAAAATGAATAATTACTCTTCAAAGTGCATGTCAAAGAGCAGTTTGTTGATGGGAGTATGGGGGTGGGGGTGCCAGAAGCCAGTTACTAGTTTACAAAGCATAAACCATATTTATTGTGTTCAAAATGTTTTCTACCTTTGTGTATATGTGTGTGTGTATACATATATACACAGATAAAATTTTGTGTATGACAAAGATGGTTTTTCTATTTTTTTTAGTATTTATTTTCTTCTTCTGACCATCTGTATTCCCAAATTTCTTTACAGTGAACATAACTCTTTGTGATTTAAAACTTTTAAAATTTTACTTTACTTTTTATAAAGAAAAACACAGACTTTCTAACTCAGCTCATCCTCATTGCTCTCTGGGTGCAGCCCTTGAATGATTTAAAGCCAGCCCGGGGCTCTGTAAACACACGAGATGTGGTGCTCTGGGCCCTGTCGGCAGCCTGGGTCCCTGATGACTTCTGCCAGCACCACCAGTGCTGTGCCTCCCCGGTTAACAGGCAACAGCTCCAGTGAAATAAGTAATTTGACCCTAACGTTAACTGGGGTCACCAGCGTGGTGCACGGGGTTTGTTTGCTGAGCCATATCTGCTTGCTTTGCTCTTCTTTGGGGAGGAGGAGCAGGGTGCCCTGTTGGCTTGTCCTTGACCTTCGCTTCTCCTCTGGGGAGGTGGTCAGCTCTCTGAGCTCTCAGGCAGGACCAGACTGATAGCCTGCCCGCTCCCTTTCTCTCCAGCTCCCAGCTGCTACCTTCCTACAAAAATCCAACGCTGCTGCAGGGCGGCAGCCTGCTTCTCCCCTCCAGTCCTCCTCTGCTTGGGAAAACAACCATCTCTCTTCCCGTTCCCCTCACACAAATCCCTCCTTTCCCCCCTGGGAGGACAGATGGGCAGATCTGATATCAATCACTTATAGCCACTATTGCATGAATTATCTCCATCCTCCGCTTCGGTGTGCAGATAGATGCACCAACTCAAAGGAATAACCTCAGAGGTTCACACAGTCCTTTGCAGTGTGCAAAACCCTCTCCTCTCCAGGGTCTCCTGCAACCATTGCAACGGCCCCTGGTGGGGAAGAAGGTGATGCTGTCTCCCCATTTTACAGATGAGGAGAGTGAAGTGAGGCTGAGAGGTGAAGCACAGGTCTTAATCCAGCTCTCTCAATGCTCCACGCCAGGCCCTTACATCGAGCTGGGATACCAAGTCAGAGTTCCTTGCAGCAAATCTCATTAGCAGCTCACTGTACCCAAAGACAGAAACAGACTTGGGATTTTTCACAGAATTTGAGATCAGCTTGGGGAGTACTGAGCTATAAATAACACCAGAACTGTAAAGAAAGAAAGAAGGGGGACGGAGGGAGGGAGAGAAATAAAAAAGTGGGGGAAGGAAGAAAGAAAGAGAGGAAGGAAGGAAGAAAGGAAAGATGAAGGAAGGAAGGAAGGAAGGAAGGAAGGAAGGAAGGAAGGAAGGAAGGAAGGAAGGAAGGGAGGGAGGGAGGGAGGAAAGGGGAAAGGAAGGAGAAAGGAAGGACACCAAAAGAAGAGAGTGAGAGGGAGAGACAGAGAGGGAAGGGCAAGCCAACAGCAGACACATGGGCAAGAGCTCACCACCCAGTCCTAGCACGCTATGCTTGTACGAGTCAAACCCTACTTCCATGACGAGTCTCAAGACTACAGTTTCAGGGTCCCCTGTCTCCCCCACGCAGCCCACAGAACTCCCAAGGGGAAAATCCCCAGGCGCTGAGCCTGGCTGAGCAAAGTGCAAGGTGAGATTGTCCTAGGAGCTGAAGGCTCTGATGGAAATTTGAAGACATGCCTTTGGGGCTTTCAAGAATTGTCTGCCAGACACTCTTGTGAGGTATGAACAGGTGTCGTAATAAAATGTCATCCTGTTGAATCTCTGATGGAAGAAATAAACCTTGAAGCAGAACAACCCTGAAATGGAACATTTCAGCTGCAGAGCTAAAGGAGAAAGCAGTAAATAAGAAAGTGGAAGGAAGAATAATAATAAAACCCCCCAAACAGCTTGACTTGGACACTGTGTATTATTAATTTAATTCAGCAAACACTACGTGGGTCTCCGTGGGCTGTTCTATGAGTGATACAGGGATCGGGACAAGGTTGGACCTCGGGGACTGCCCACTTCAGGACGTGTTTCTTCAGGTTCCTTCCTGACAGACTGCATCTTCCAAAACTCAGCCAGCCACAGTAAAAGTGGAGTCTGCTCCCCGTCCCTTAGGGTCCGGGCGGGCCTCTGTGACACAGCAGAACTGACCCTGCCCATCTTCCGAGCTGAGTCGTAAAAGCCGATGTGACCTCTGATTCTCTTTCTTTTCTGGACTCTCACTTCGTGGATTGGGGAAGGTGGTGCCACCATGTTACGGGGAAGCCCAAACTAGTCCATGCAGAGAGAGTTTCCGGCGAGAGCTACATGGAGAGGAACTGAGGGCCCAGCCTCAAGCCTCCATCAGCAGATGGGGGCCTGATGCACAGCCTTCCTTCTGCTGAGCGCAGCCTCCAGCCTTCGAGCCTTCCAGCTGAGGCTCCAGACACATGGGGCAGAAACCAGCCTTCCTTCTTGTGCCCTCTCTGAATGTAGAGGTGAGCTCCCATGGTAGGTGTCTCCAGCCACTGTGTTTTGGAGAAACTTGTTACTCACAGTGACTGGGACATCAAGGATTTTTAGAGCCAAGCAGACCTGTTTTTATGCCCCAGACCTGTGATTTCCCAGCTGAGGAATACTGGCAGAGCTACCTAATCTGTCTGAGCCTCACTTTCCCTCTCTGTAAAATGGGAATAACATCTATCTCACATGGATGCTTTGCGGAATGCATGCCACAGTGTGCATAAAGCAGCTGGCCCAGTGCGGTGGGAACAGAGAGAAACTGCCTTGAGCATAGGGGTCTTCCAAAGGGCGAGAGGCATCAGACAAGCATCCTTGAAAGAGGTGAGATAAGCCCAGCTTTGAACAGTCAGGGTCCCCTCACATCAGCTCTGGGCCCCCTCAGTGTTGGGGAAAAGTACTACCTGAGAGAGCATAAAGTCCTGTGACATGAGCTCTGGGTCTTCCCCAGAGAGAGTAAGGGGCAGTGTCATAGCAGCCCTGGGTCCCCTTTGAGACAACAAAGTTTCCTGTCCAATCAGCTTTTGGTCCTGTTAGTTTGGTAGCAGTCCCACCTGAGAGAGTAGCAGGTCCTGCCACATACCCCGGGTCCTACCACTACGGGTGCATAAGACATCCTGAGCGTGGGAAGATGGAAGGTGCCTCTGGAGTAGATGGATGGAGAGGAGGTGCAGGGCTTCCAGGTGGGCCCAGAGGGTGCTCTCTCGGGAGGGCCCCCTCTCCGAGCCAGCTCTGGGTGGTCCTGCCTCCAGGGCCCTGCTGTCCCTGATCCAGGGGCTACTCAACAGTCGTCTGGAGTTTCTACTCTGCTCTGGAAGCAATTCTGCCCAAACCAAGGAAAGAGCAATTTAGATGCCCAAACTTAGGTGCCCCACTTCCTGCCACTCTATCTAACCTCCCTAACAGACGGCTAATCGAGGCAGCTGCTGAGAATCCAAAACAATCCTGGCAACCGTGTCGGGCCTCCCCACATCTCCCCTTCATTTCTGACTGGGCTTTGTCTCACTGTCATCTGCCCCTGCACCAGCTCTTTGCATTGTAGAAGACCCTGGTTTCCCGAACTGGAATTTCAACATTTTTGAGGGTGCTGGCTCTTTCCATCTTCTGGTTCTTTCCGCCGAATTTCCACACCACTCAAACCATAATGATAAAAAATAGCTACCCATTTATTGACCTCCCAGGACGAGGCACACCCTCACATTAATTCTGCAAACGTCCAATAATCCGGTGAGGTTGGTACCACTGGTACTGGCCATTTAAGATGAAGAAATACATGCTACTGGGAGATGTTAAATCACTAGCCCAAGGTCACCAACAAGCTAGTGCTGAAGACTCTGGGGTCCCTAAAATCCACCTATTCTAAATAAATCCTGATACCGCATTACCTTACTTGGCCTACATGGCGGGAACACACCCACCCCACAGCCTGCAGAAGCGCCAGGTCATTCTCCACTGCCTCCTCCCTCCTGGCCTGGAGTCCTTCCCTGAGGCCCCACAGGTAGCTGCCCGGACACAGACCTGTCCAATCCTGCCTGCTTATCTCAGCTCCCTACTCAGTGGCCAGGACACCCCCACCCCCAAGGGCCAGGCTACCTCAAGTGATATGGGTGTTTGAAGTGGAGTAGCTACAGGTGATGGGAAGGAGATGGGCTGGGATAAGGGACCTCGCACTATCTGGAGAATGCAGAGGCAGCCCTGCGGGCAGCCTTCCCAGTCCTGATCTTTCTTCAGATACCACTGCAGGGCTTCTGGCAGTTCCTCAAATGTCCAGAAAAGGCCTCAGCCCAAACACTCTCAGAGCCTTGTTCCTCGAGGTGGAGAATGAAAGTGTGCCAACTGCCTAGACAGTCCCTCTCATTTGCTGCTACCAATAATCAAAGCAACTGTTAAGCTGTTTATTGGAAACTGGCCCCCTCAGCACAACGAAGCTGGAATGACTGGGTCAACCAGACAGAGTCAACACGGCAGGTGCTCCACAAAGACTTGAGTAAATGGATGGATGCACTAAACTCCGAGTTCCATGAGGACGATGCCAGCTCTGCTTTGCCTACCAATGCACCGCCAATGCCCAGCACTGCCTGTGTAATAAAATCTCTGGAGGACAAGGGTGAGCTGATGAGGCCTGGGCCTCGGGGGTGACGCACGAACGAGGCCCAGTGATAGGCACCTGAAGCACCGGGGGGACTGCTCGGTAAAGTCCGTGACTGTCTAACCCTATGCTGTACGCCTGAAACAGATACAGAACAATATCGGATGTAACTGTAACTGAAAATTGTAAAAACATAAAAAGAAATTCTTCCGGGAAAAAAGAAAAACCACCTATCAATCACACCTGTGCTTTTCTAGTCACACGAAAGGCGGGACCCGGGAATTAAAAATGGGCAGACCAGCTGACGGATTCGGTGTGGAAGGTGGTATGAAGGAGAGAGCCAGGATGTCCCTGCGGTTTACAGCCCGGGGACACAGGAAGGCAAAGGCGGCTTGAGCCAGCAGATGTGGAGGAGAGGGGATGCTGACCGGAAGGGGCAGGACCCAGGGTGAGTGCTCCGTGGGCAGCTGCTGCAGGACAGGAAGGAAGGCATGCTGAGCTCGAGAGACTGGAAGACTCCTTAGGGGAAAATGCCCAGCAGGGAGCTGGCCAGACAGGAGCTATCTTCTAGGGAAGAAGTCATCTGCAGAGGTGATAATTGAGGCTGGTAGCAGAGGGAAGGGGGTGGGAGTCACTGGGGAGCAGGTGGAGTGCCAAGGAGCTGGGCTTGTTTACAGGGAGATAAGCCACTTTCAGCTAACGGAAGGACTTGCTCTGTGAGTGAGAGGTCTGGCATGACAGACTCGGGGTCAGTCAACCAACTCCAGGGTTGCAACAATTCTAACGAGAGCAACAGTGACACCAAGACCACAGGAGCAAGCAGAGACTATGAAGTGAGACTCAAGGGGTTTAAGAAGGGGAATTTGAAAGGAAGTCAAATCATAAAGGCCAAAAGCAGTATCAAATCAGACAAAGCCAGGAGTCCGGGAAGGAAAGAAAAGCCAGAACAGGGAATCGGAGGGCCAACAGGGAAGGTCTGGATGGTTGTCTGGGAGACGGGGGTTCAAAGAGCCAGAGCAGGCATGTAGCCCAACAGGGAAGAGCCAGGACCGGGGAGATAAACCAGAAGAATGCGGATTTTGGCCCAGCAGCGAATATTTCTCACACCCAAAAATGTGACTTTCCTATAATTGGAGGTATGTGACCCTACCTGGATGTCCCTTGGAAGGGACATGCAGAGGACACTGAAGCTTCACTAGGGCACTGGACCAGAGGACCTTTAGGGTCTGTTGCACTCTGAGATGCCAATTCCCACCAGCCACCTGCCACTCGTCATTGGTGCCTCACCACCAGCCCTTTTCCTCCTTCACTTCTTAGGTTACAATCTCCTCCCCATATTGTTATCCTTAACAAATTATTCCAAAACCTACTGACTTAAAAGCCACAGTTACTATCACCTGATTTCTGTGGGTCAGAAACCCAGGACAGCTAGCTTGTCCTCCCGCTCCAACTCCCACAGGCTACGATCAGGGTGCTGGCGGGAGCTGCTGTGTCCTCAAGGCCCAACGGGGAGGGTCAGCTCCCTGGCTCACTCAGGTTGTCGCTGGCAGGTTGGCTTGAGGCCTCAGTTTCTCAGGAGCTGTCAGTCGGAGGCCACCCCCAGTTCCTCACCACGTAGGTCTCTCCACAGAGCATCTCTCAGGTGGCAGCTTGCTTCACCAGAGTGAGTAAGAGGGCAAAAGAGAGAGGGAGCACGTTCAAGCCACTCTCTTTTGTAACCTAACCAGAAGTGACGTCCCGTCACTTTGGCTGTATTCTATTTCTTAGAAGTGAGTCACTAGGTCCAGCCCACACTCGACAATTAGGAATTATACAAGGCTGTGACTACCAGGGGCCCCAGCTGCCACACTCCTCCACCCGCCTACCCCGGAGGCAAGCTCCGTGACAGCAGGAACCTTCTCTGCCTTGCTCGCCCAATACCCCAGTGCCTGGCACACAGGCGATGTTCAATATATATTTTTAAATGAATGAACAAGGTAAACTATAAGCTCTGTGAGCTCCCAGTCCTGGACTACGGGACATCCGCTCATTGAGTGAATGAATGAATACGTGAGTGAGTGAGTGATCTGAATGCCGTAGTAAACATGATATAGTACCTAAATCACCAGCTAAAATAATTTGGGAGGCTGAGTGGCTTAGTGGGTACCATGAAAAATGAGTTTTCAGGCATAATGACCAGTAAATCCTATTTCCCAAATGTGCCCGTGGGGCCATTTTGAAGATGCTTAATGACTTGGGGATTCCTCTGGAAGACACGTGGCAAGAGGGCCCGTTGCCCAGTAGAGAGAGGGGTGGAAGGCAGAGCTTTATCCTCCGGCCAGGTGGCGGCAGGGGCTTCGGAGAGTTTCAGTTCGCATAATTGTTTCCCCTTGACTGGCTGCCCTCCCTGCTAAGGCTGGTGTCCTGGAGATGCCTTTCCCAGTGACAAGTATATTGTCAGCACCAGGCCTGCTGACTGGCAGGCCTATTAAATCACAGCGAAGGCCCCAAACAAGCCACTTGGAGGGCCTGGAGGAGGAGGCTGGCAAGAACATGTTTTCCCCACTCCGCCCCCACCCCTACCACGGCTGTTAATTGTGAAGGGGAGTCTCACTAAATTATATGGAAAGCAGATAAAGAACTAGAGCTGTGTTTATTAAAAAAAAAAAAAAAAAAAAAAGTAAATGGCATGATGCCTGCGCGGAGGAGCTTCGCTGTAATCAGTGTATTTATTTCACCCAAAAGGAGGGCCTGTCTGGGCCTCTTATAAGCCTGATAAAGTCATTATGCTAAGTTTCAGCCTTCATAAAATGGAGGCTTTTCTATCTGTTAATTTATTTTAGTAAATAATTGTTTGGCTGAGGGAATGCATGTCTGCATAATTTAATAATTGGGAGGTTTATTACATGTGATTAATAGGAATCATAACCGAATACTGAGAATATAATAAAGAGGGTCGGTGGGAGAGATTCCTCATCCCCCAAAGCCCCTCCTTCTTTCCTTTTCAGAGTTACGGTTTGGTATTTGGAATAGGAGAAATTGCCTTTCTTCTCCATCTGAAATCCAATTCTGATACACGGCACACTTCTCTTCGGAGCTTTGAAACGTGCCTCTGTGTATCGGTACGGAGCAGATGAGAAAGGGGGAAGTCGAGAGAAGAACCAGACAGCGAGATAAAGAGAGAGGCAGGAACTTAAATGATTGGTTCTTTCAGGCCAGAGGCTCCCGGACGCCCACCCGAGCCCTGACTTGTACCCTCACTGTTGATCAGTGAGGTTTTCAACAATCCTCAGAAATGAGAATTCCGAGAAAAGCCCAGTGGTTTTCCACAGAGCCAAAATGTACCCCAGTTTTGGAAAATTCTGGGCTCATCCTTCATGCAGCTAGAGCGTCAAACGTCCTTTTGTGCCACAAGGGTCATTGGCAACATCATTCTCCATCTTCTTACTTGGAAAAATGAAAAGCTAGCAACTTTCTACCTTGTCTCTCTAAAATTTTTTGGCATTTTTAGTCTAGAAACTTCCCAGTCTCTGAAACCCCATAATCTTAGAACTTCTGCTTTAAGACCAGAGTGTCAAGAATGAAGCCTCCTGGGGCCAGACTTCCAAATCTGATTTTTCTAGGTTACTTCCTAATTTCCTAAATGGTGAAACTGATTTACCAATTCCAGCAATTCAAAAATATTAATTGAGCATCGACTATCTGACAAGCACTAGTGTTAGCACTGCTGATAAAGCAAATGATGTATTCCAGTAAATAAGTTATCTATTTGGTTGAAGGAGCATTACTTCTGTAAAGGTATAGATTCGATGTAGGTTAGTAAGGCAACAACACAATTCCTGGTTCTTAAGGGGCCAGTGTTTGTTAACTGAATGAATGAATGTGCTGCTCATGGTTGTTATAATAGATATGAAGGTCCCTGACATATTTCAATGTTGTTGCTGTTTCCATTGTTCCTTCCTGGAAATGGGCCCTTCTGGCCCAGCTAGGGCCAGCTCCTTATAGGTGTTACATACGACTGCCACCCATTATCATTCCAGACATGCCAGCTCTCCTCTTCCAGTAGGCTCCTCACAGCTGCTGCCCCTCCTGGCCACCCCCAAGCCCAGACCCTCTCTCTCACCCTGCAGTTCTGATCATCCTGATTCCAGCCTTTCCCAGGCCTGACCTTTCCCAGCCCTGCCCACCCTCACCTGCTCTGGACCATGGGTCCATGGTCCAGCCTCGGGGTGGCCCCCCCATTGCCTCTGCCCAGCTGAACTCTGCTTCCCAAATTGATTTGGGCAGAGGCTTTTGGTGATGCGGCTGCCTCTTGTCAAACAGGTCTCCCCTCTCCTAGGGTCCCAATGAACGTAAAAATGTACCCATCCTGAGGCCTTGCAGGCACCAGTGACCTAGGCCAGGGTCACTGCTCCTGTGAACACAGTGGCACAGAAAGGTAAAATCTTGAAGATGCATGATCCATCCAATAAATGCACTCAATTTGTACCAAATACACACCAGTCATTGGGCGAAGCACTGAGCAGACAGCGATGAACAGAACTCCCCATAAACACATAGAAATACATGATATAACACTCAGGAGTGAAGAAAAATAAAGCAGGACATGACCTTTGAGGTGAACTTTACAGTGCCTGGGGGAAAGGCATTCTGGGGAGCGATAACAGCAAAGGCCCTGAGGCCCAAGCATGCTGGAATGTTATAAAAGTGGAAGAAAAAAAAAAGCCAATGTAGTAAGCCCTGGAGGGGATGCAGAGTATCAGAGAAAAGATAAGAGGCAGCCAGTTCACATAGTGTCTAGAAGACAATTGGGAGGGCTCTGGATTTATTCCGAGTACTTAGGGAACTCATCAGCAAGTTTCTGGTTGATTAAAAGCAAGGTGAGGCTCTGAGGCCTGGCCTGGCCAACCACATAGTCTCAGAAGAGGTCATCTGTCTTCATAGACTTCCTTCCAGTCTTTTCTTCCTCCTATACCCCACCTGATACCCTTCCGACTGTCCCCTTCCCAGGGTCTCTGGTTGTCTCTCATTCCCACTGCTCATGGGATCACTCATCAGCCAATAACCCTGAAGGTAGGGTACAGAGCACCATGCCCATGTTGGTTAGCCGGATAAACACCATCAGCAGGCAGCTTGGTTTGGTACAGACAATATCAGATGTGGGATCGGGGGAGTTGGTTCCAGTCCAGTTTTGCCATTTGATAGCTGTGTGGCCTTGCACAAGTTAGTTGACCTCTCTTGGCTGCCCTTGTCTTTAAATGGCAACTGAAATAACTGCCTGTGACAATGCCCCAGGTAAACTGCAGCTTGTCGGTCGCTTGTGCCAAGCTGACTATAATCATGAAACCCTCAGCCTCCATGTGGGGTCTCACCCTTGCAGCTATGTGTCTTTATAAACCCATCCTTCCTGACTTCCTTAGGTGCTGGGCCCCAGAGCTGCCACACCTCCATTCCGCCCTCTGAACTTGCCTGACCTGTTCCTCAGCACTCTAGGAAATTCTGACCTTTGAGATCCCAGAGGTCAGAGGGAAAACATACGACCGGTGTAAGGCATGGCTTAGTGTCTGACACACCCAGCACAGTACTGGGGGCCCTCCCATCACTTCTCGGCCTTTTGGCTAAGATCAAGTGTGCTGGGGGACCTCCTCCAGACACCTGCCTCAACAGCCTCACAGACAGACATATAGATAGACACACACGCGCGCACACGGTCAAGAGGGCCCTTGAGCACACTTCTATCCTCTGCTCAGTTGATCAGCTGATAGATACAGTGGCAAAGATGGAAAATCATGTTTATACATTCATTCAGTCTGTCATCAAACATTCGTTCAGAGGCTTCTCTGGGCCAGGCTCTGGGCCAGGCCCTGAGGCTCCGTCAGCAAACTGGGCAGACCTGACCCTGGCTAACTGGAGCTTTTACGGCTGTGCTCAGCAGCGCTCAGGGTGCTGTGGGGGGACGCAGCCATCCGAGGCGTCAGGGTCAACTAGGGCTCCTCTGGGGAAATGTCCGTGCCTCTCCTGAAGACTATGTTTGCTGTTTTGCGGAGTGGCCCATGGGACAAGCCGCCTTTCTCCAAGGGAGTGGCCACCGCTGCAGCCTGGCAGTAAACAGCAAGCCAGGTGACCATGCCAGGTCAGCTTGTAACCTTGGACACATCCCTTCTGCTTTCTGGGCCTCTGGTGTCCCCTCCAGTAGCCCCACCAGTCATAGGAAGGGCTGAGGAAGCCAAGGCATCTTACAACCTTTAGTTAATCTGGAACCACCCCCGTCGCTTTGGCCCCATATATCCCTCCCACGTTCAATCCCCTTACCGTTATTTAACAGTTGCTTATATTGGGCTTTGTATGAGCTGGGGAGTGTTCCAAGTGCTTTAGATGCATCAACTCCTTCAACCATCGAAACAGCCTCACGAAGCGGCCCCTGTTTTTACAGGTGAGGAGCCTGCAGCACAGGGAGTTGCTTGCCCATCGTCCCACAGCCGGAAACGCCCCTCGGACAAGCCGGCTCCAGAGTCCACCCCCTTAACTATTAGAGTACGCTCATGGTCTTAATATCTGTCTTTAAATTAATTCACCTTTTTATGTCAATTAGTTTTTTAAAAACTTTGTATCATGGCCATCCACAGCAAACCTATGTGACTTGCCAAACACAGAAGACATTAACACTAAATTTAAAACTCAGTATTTCTCCATGTGGCTCCCAAGATTATCTCTCAGACCACCAGTGGACACTCAGGGACATCAGGAGGGAATGGGCTAATAACCTTTCCAACTCCATTATACTGTGACTTTCTGTCACCTTCCAGGGAGGAGTTTGGGAGCAGACAGCCCTCCGCCTCTCTGAGCCTCCTGTCAGCCACACACACTGTGAAGGCTTCCAGTGAGTTCAGCTGCCGCCAGCCTGGGGCTTCAATGACTCATCTGCCTCCTCCCCTGTGGGTGAAGCACCTCACTCAGGGGCTGGTGACACCCTAGCCTAAGGCTTCCTCTGCAGTCTGCTTCCTCAAAAACCAACCCACTGAAGGTGTGTCCAATCTCTAGCTAGAGCAACAGACAATTCTCCATTGCCCCTGGTCCACCGGACACTGCGGGGAAAGCCAGCGGCAACGGCAGGTGCAGGGGCAGGCGAGGGTGGCTGCTGGCCTCGCTGCCTGGGCCTCTACCAGAGAGGAACCCTCAGGATAACCCACGCTAATCACACCTCTGCTGCTGCGGCTCTTCGCAGCCTAGTGTCTCTCCCTCCACTCACCACCCCCTGCCCCCACACCAAGCGTTACAAAGCCGAGGGTTTTCTTGCATTGACAGTGGAAAGGAGGAAAAGTGGGGAATTGATGACACAGGGCAAAAGAGCCCCTCCACTGAACAGTCTTCTTTCATTTGAAGTACAAATCCACTCGGGGAAGGTGTAATTGTTCGGGGAATGAAACTCTGTGAATGCCAGTGAGCAGCAGGCTGGCTGCTCAGGGCGCCCAGTGGCCACCCTGCAGAGGCCAAAGTCAGGGGGGTCACATATATGAGAGAAACTGACTTGGGACACCCAAAAACTAAGGTGCAAATCCTGTCTGTACCTCTCGGACAAGTGTGTGTGCTTGTATGTGTGTGTGAATGGGGACAAGTCGTTTACCCTCTTTGGCCTCCATTGCTTCATCTTTAAAAGGGAGATGACGTCCTGGGCTCCCCCTGCTCAAAGGGTCGTTGTCGGGACTCACTGAGATGGTGGCTCTGAATGTGTCCTGGAGGCAACGACACTCCCTGTGCGTGTGGAGGTTTGAGACGACGAGGCGCTAGCCACCCTCCCCTGGGGACACCAAAACTAGCGGCAGGGGCAAGGGTGGATGCTTTGGGGTTTGCCCGCTGAGAACGAGGGCGTGATCTTACCCACCTCTGCAACTGAGGCATAGTTTAACCTGTAAGATGGGCAGACTCCCAGGAGGGCAGGATGCCAATGAACTGAAGTCTTGGCTTAAGCAGGGTTGAAAGTATTTTTCAAACTCCTTGTTTTGTTCTAGAATTCAACATAGGTTTGGCTCCTGTTGTAAGTAGTTTACCAAGTGAAATTTAACATGGAGGGTGGGGAGGAGACAACTTCATTTCCCTTGGAAATTCCAATGGATGGCAGATTCCTGGGTTCCATTTAGGCTGCACACGGGAGGCTTGTTTGCCCTCATTTGAGTTTGGAGTCTGTTACATTTGGGGTTCCTGGACCTTTTGTAATGGGGTTTGGCTGAGCAAGTGACATTCATCACACCATGCCTTTCCAGTATGTTTGCAAGTCAGAATTAATTTGACAGATGACATTCAGATTTGGCTGAAAGGGCTAAGAGAATAAGCTGGTGAACAGTTTACCCAGACACACGGACGGAGCAGCCACACACTGCTCCATTCGTTCACTCATGCATTCACTCAACAAACATTTATTAAACTCCTACTGTGCCAGACCCTCTCCCTAAAGCAGGGAAAATAAAGATACGACTTAGTCTCTGATCTCAAGAAGCTCACAATCTCATAAGAAACAAGCCTGTAGAGAAATACATTCCAATTTAACACAGCAAGAGCCATGGTCAGACCTAGATGCGGAACAGGATGAGGACAAAGGATTGAAGCAGCAGCGCAGGCCAGGGAAGCCTTTGAGGAGGAGTGGCCCCTCGTCTAGACTTCTCGAAGGCAAGAAGCTCACCAGCGCCATGACACTTACTACATTCTGATTCCTATTTGTTTACTAGTGCACATGTTTATTTCTAGCCAAGCATGCACACACACACACACACACACACACACACACACACACCCTGGGACATCAGCACCACAAGGGTGGGGATCGGTTTTGTTCACTGCTTCATCCCCAGCATCCAGAACATCTGGATGGCACGTATCTATTCAATGAATGATAGGAAGGAAGTATTCCAGGCGAAGAGCAAAGCATGTTCAAAGTGGTCATTAAGAGGAACCACATTAAAAAGAGTAGAGAAGACAGTTTTCACAGGTGGTGGAAGAGGACTCAATCAGGCCTGTGGGCTGGCTCAGGCAGCTGCTCAGTCCCCCAGCTGGCAGGCTGTTTGCAGAGGAGGAAGTTACCTGATAAGGCGCCTGTGGGGGTAGCTGAGGCTTTGAAAGTGGCCTTGTTTTTTAGAACGTTTCCAGTCACCCACTCCACCTGTCCGCGCAGAGACTCAATATTTACACTAAATTCGCAGGCAGAGAAAGCTGACAGCAGCCATGGGGCAAGAGCATTAGCCAGAAATGAGACAAACGGAGCTAAAAAAAAAAAAAAGGGATGTTGATACTGCACGGAATCCTGCTTTCCCTGACCAGCCACGGCCCTGGGACAAGGGAAGGGGACAGCGGCAGAGCTAAGGAGGCCATTCTCACAGAACAGCTGTTGGGTAGGAAGCCACATGAGCAAATAAAGTTCATTTCAGATTCTGCGGGGAGGCTTGTGACGACTGAACAGCCGTGACTTGGAGGGAAGCAAGGAGTCTGAACCTTAGTACCACACTTATCACTTATTACTGAGCCAGAAACGTAAGCAGCGTGTTCAGTCGCAAGCGTCAAACAGCAATGTGATGTCTGACCTTGCCAAAGGGCACAGGTTGTGTCATGAGAACCTGCAAGCCACTGTGAGCTTGATTCACACAGGATCAGAGAGGGAGGCGAAGGAAAGGACTTAATTCTACACAGGAAGAGGCAGCACGACAGGCGACTTGAAGTTTTCCACTCTGCACGTGTCAGAGTGCTGACCCGAAAGCCCAGTGAGTATGGACTTGGAGGCTACAAGTACATTTTAGCATGTAGGTGAATTTACAAACACAAAATCCGAGAAAAGTGAAAATCTATTAAGAACCTAAAATGCTCACGCACATTAAAAGGGACAGGTGACACAAATCTAGACTTGACTTCACAAGGCCTGTTGAACTGGTGCTATTTCAGCTGAAGACCCATGTGAGCCCCGCGGTGGGGGCTTGACTGGTAAGAACCACTGCGTGTTTCAGGCTGAGAACAGCGGCAAGAACAGATCAAGTCCCCTCCGGTTGGATCTGGGGACAAGATCCAAAGCCGAACACAGGCTTTCTCCCCTCACAGACACAAGACTCTGCCCTCAGGGAGAAAGTTGCCACCCAGGCTAAGCCCTTCTCTGGTTTTTGCTGAACCCATGGTTCTCGGGGTGGCCAGTCAGTCAAAGTCCCTTCTCCCTTCAGACTTACTTTAGCTCCTGCCCCTCTCCCCATCTCTGACTTGTTTCTGTCACACTGCTATTTGAAATTCAAATTTAACTGGATGCTCTGGGGGAGTTGCTTCTCAATCTGGTACCACTATACATTTTATAGAGAAGCAAACTGAGGATCTGTGACTTAAGGGACTTGCCGCAAGGGCACACACCAGTGGAAGCTGGAACTTGCCTCATCTGATGTCCAACAAGTAGTTAACCCCTTGCCTTCTAAGACCCTGGGCTTCTGTGAAACCGTGGCCTGCTCTCTGAATCCAGGTACTCCAAGGGTTATCTTGCAGTTGAAATGTCTCCTTGGCCTCCAGCACGGAAGCAGTTTCCATGCCTGTGTTTAATCATTTTTAGTAATTTATATCAATTGTAAAAATATATACCTGCAATATATGCATAATGGAATACTATACACCAGTGAAAAAGAACAGACTTCTGCTACACACACCAGAACAGATTGGTCAGTGCTTATGTATTTATACACATCAACTTAAAAAATACTATTGAATAAGAGGCCAGGTACAAAAAAGCAATATCCTGTATGATTCCATTTATGTGAAGTTCAAAACTAGGCAAAAGTAATCTATGGTGATAGAATAGTAGTTCCTAAGGGGCAGTGGGGGGAGGACAGAGGGGCCACTGGAAAGTGACATGAAGGAACTTTTTTGGGTTTTGGTAATGTATATCTTAATCTGGGTTACACATGGGTATAAATATATAAATCTAAAATGTTTACTTAAGATATGCATAGTTTTCCACTTGTAGGTTATACTTGAGTGAAAAACTAAATACAAACAATAAAATTAATACATGCTCATTGTAAAAAATGAACAAAGTACAGACAAGCATTTTTTAAAAATCTGTATTCCCACCCCTGGGAGATATCATTACAAACATCTTAAAGTGCAACCTTCCGGATCTTTTCCCAATAGCATTAACTTTTCATGAGAATTTCCTAAGAAAGGCATCCAGGACCTAGTACCAATCACTAGAGAAGCTAATTTATTTAGGAGTCTGAATTTCCTAGACATGCCTTTCATTTACCCAGAAAGCCTTGATACAACTAGATTTAATTTGACCACTTTTAGAAGAGCACGGCACAATTAAAGGCAAATAAATGGAATTAAAATCAAATTGAATACAGCCTTTCAATGATATGGCTTAAAATTTGATTTTAAGTCCAGTAATGAACATAAAATTAAAGCTTGGAGTGGAAGGCTAGAAAGGGCTGAGCCGCCTGGAATCCAGAGCACCACCTACTGGTCATAGTCTGCAATTACATCCCATCACTCCATCTAAGAGCATGGCATTCCTCCATAAGATGCAAATATACTTCCTTTATTAAATGAGTTTGTATACTTCTCTCAAGAGCTCCCCAGACATTTCTGCTTCCCTAGTGCATTACACAGATCCTAGCACATAGGTAGATTAATAAAAAGTCTGAATGAATAAATGACTGGATGGATAAGTAGACAAAGGGATGGAAGGGCATTCTTGTATCATTGTGGAATGAGGAAATGATGTCCTACCCATCTCTATTTTGTTTTTGTTTCTTTTTAATGAAAGTGGCATTATATATGTGTGTGTTTATATATACAAATATATTACATATATATTTATATATAAATATATATTATATATAATACAGATATATATATATTTATATATATTATATATATATATATGTCTGGAAAAAGTTCAGCCATTATTCATATAACAAGAACGGTTTGTGTGACATCGATGCAACCTGGCAGCACAGAGGACTGAAATGCGCATGCATGAATGACTACTCACTGTACTAGTCAGTGGGGACAGTAGACACCACTGAGTGAGCGTGTATGCTGTGTGGCTGTCACATTCAAAATGACTGAGCAAGTACAGCAATGAATCTGCATCAAATGTTGCATTAAGCTTGAACATTCCTCATGGAAACTATTCAGATGATTCGGAAGGCTGCAGCTATCAGCAACTGGTGATTGGCAGCTTCATCATGACAACACACCCACCCATGCATCATGTCTTGTACAGAGTATTCTAGTGAAACATCAAATCACCCAAGTGACTCAGCCCCTGTAACAGCACAGATTTGGCACCCTGTGGCTTCTGCCTTTTCCCAAAACTAAAATCACCTTTGAAAAGGAAGAGATTTCAGAACATTGATGAGACTCAGGAAAATATGATGGGGCAGCTGATGGTGATTGGGAGAACTGCAAGAGGTCCCAAGGTGCCTACTTTGAAGGGGACTGAGGTGTCATTGTCCTTTGTACAATGTTTCTTGTACCTTGTATCTTCTTCAATAAATGTCTCTATTTTTCATACTACATGGCTGGATACTTTCTGGACAGACCTGTGTGTGTGTGTGTGTGTGTGTGTGTGTGTGTGTGTGTGTGTGTACGCGCATGCACGATAGAGAGAGAGAGAGAGAGAGAGAGAAAGATTGATTACTGGTCAAGACAATGTATATATTGTCTCCTCACAGTTAGATAACCTTCCTATGATAAGAACACCTGAATTCTACGCTTAGCGTATTCCCAGTGCTCAGTAAAGGGTTGAAAGTAGCCATCCCTGTGCACATTAGATCTCTAGACTATTCACCCCACATAACTGCAACTTTGTAGCCTTTGACCAACACCCCCCATGCCCCCACCTCCTGCCGTTCTACACTCTGTTTCTATATATTTGACTTTTAATAATTCCACATATAAGTGAGATCATGCAGTTTATTCCTTTCTTCACAGACTTTTTTTGGAAAATGGGTAAGATAACCACCGGGAGAGACCAGTTGCCTGTGAGGGATTATTGTGACAACCAAACGCCAGGAAGCAGGAGTCAAGTGGTGACCAGACTGAGCAGCAAAGCTGCAGAGACAAGCACTGTGTTAAGAACGGGAAAGAAATAAATGTGAAATGTCCTGAGCCAGACACTGAATAGGCACCGAACAGATGCTAGCTTCCCCTCCCTCTTCCTTCTTTTTTTTTAAATATTTTATTTATTTATTTTTATTATTTATTTATTTATTTATCTTTAGAGGGGAAGGGAAGGAGAGAGGGAGAGAAACATCAATGTGCGGTTGCCTCCCGTATGTCCCCTGCCCCCGTATGTCCCCTGCCCCCGTATGTCCCCTGCCCCCGTATGTCCCCTGCCGGGAACTGGCCCGGCAACCCAGGCATGTGCCCTGACTGGGACTCGAACCGAGATCCTCTGGTTCGCAGGCCCGCGCTCAATCCACTGAGCTACACCAGCCAGGGCCCTCTTCCTTCTTTACAACCCCACTCACAAGTCCTTTCCGTAGGACCCAAGGACCTGAGCATGGAGATTTGTCCTTTCCTAGGCTCACTCAGAGGGGAGGTGATGTTTGATGTTTTTCCGTTGTGTTTTGAAACGGATCAGGGTCACCGTGCTCACAGGTGCCAGCCAGCCTGTCAAAGCCCTCCTGAGTTAGGAAATGTCATTTCTGAGGCGTCACTGTCAGGCTGCCTGATGGTGAGGTGCCCATCTGAGCGTGTCCACTGTTGACAGCACTTGACAAGAGTCGTGCTGGCCTTGCTTCTGGTTGCTGCACAGCAGGAGCTCTGGTCCACACAAAGTCGACATGATGCAGGAGAAAGAATACGGTCTGAGGTCAGAAGGCTGGGCTCTGCCGCTTGCCAGGTAAGTGACCTTAAGCAAGTCGGCTTGCTCTTGCCAGTATATAAACCATCTTATTAGGGTGCTGTAACAAGATAAAACCCGGGAAAACACTTCGTAAACTAAAGCACTGGGCCCAAGTTAAGGTGTGACTGTTAACAGATGAGCATCACGCCCCAGCAATGGCCTGAGCAAGCTCAGACACCAGAGGGAATGTCACCTGCATTGGCCTGGACTCAGCTTCTACTTATGGAATCCAACCTGTTATAGCACCTGCACCAC
Source organism: Glossophaga mutica (assembly GCA_039655065.1). Lineage (NCBI taxonomy): Eukaryota > Metazoa > Chordata > Mammalia > Chiroptera > Phyllostomidae > Glossophaga > Glossophaga mutica. The sequence goes on from CM077308.1 coordinate 33,200,994, forward strand.
AATCTTACTTCACATGGAGCTTATGGCCCCCTGACACCTACCTGCTCCTGCTTTTTAAAAAATATGGACTGCACTCCTTGAAGTATCACCCGCTCTTTGAGCAATCGATTTTCCGAAACTAAATTGTAGACTTTGTGTTACATTTGCACTAGGTAAATTTAATCTTACCATTCTGGTCCATCCACATAGGCAATTAAACTATTTTAATACTACTTTGGCCATTCCATTTGTTCTCTCCCTGCTGACTTGACGACAGCCCCATCTTTCAACAGTGGATGGATGTCCACCCATCCATTCATTCAACATACATTTACTGAGCAGCTACTGTCCCCCAGACACTGTGTCAGGAGCCAGGAGATATAGAGGACATGTCGGACAGAGGGTGGCAGTGCCACCGTGGAGGTCTGCCCCGGCTGCTGGGGCTGAGAACAGGGCGTTCCCAACACTGTCAGCTGCAGAAGGATGGTCCCCCAGTCCCAGAAATGGGCAGAGGCCAACAGCCATTCTCCTCCTCTTTCTGAGCATACCGCTGGACTGTTACCTTCCAGCCCTGATGATTCTTAGTGCTTGCACTAAGACCAGGTCTGTTTTCCCGGACAGGTGGAGACGAAGCCCACCATGACAGGTCTCTCGTGATTTCCTCTGCCTTCCAAGCAAAGAAACTGCAGGTGGCAACAGCTGGCCTGCTCTTGTCTAACCTCACCACCCCACCCTCATCCCCTTGCCAGCGCACACATTCATTCGGTAAATATCAGTAGTGTCCCTCCCGAGGGCCAATACTATGATAGGCTCATAAATCCTCTCTGAGTTCAAAATCTCCACAACGGGAAGCAGGCACCTTCTCCATGTGGGTGAATCCCCTTCCCTAGGCCTTTCATCCCAGCCAAGATGAAGGTCTGAGCCTCTGCATCCCTGTACACCTGGTTCAGTATTTTCAGGCACTACGTAAAGATGCCAAGAGAGGGAGGGAGTGCAAGGAGGCAAAGTACACCTTGTCTTCTTGGTCTCTTCATTAGCAGAGCTCTGTAGTGAGTAAAACCTGGACTGCGAGTAATGACACAGACTCAAGTCCCAGATCTGCAACCAACCAATTTTGTGACTTTAGTTAGATACGGTCCTCTGGGCTTCATTATAAAACGAGTTGAGCAGAGCAGGTCTTTGGGTTCCTATTCAGCTCTTAACATCCTGATTCTTTCTATGCTAATTCCTAATTCCTGGATGAACCTTCCACTCTTTTCTAATCTAGCTTTATAGAGGAACAGAGAATTTTACACACAGGCAGATGGAAGAGGGAAGAGTTTCGCCAGCCTTCCTTATAATGAAACATCTGCTGGGAATTAGCAGCCAGAAGCTGGTAAATGATTGTTAAGGGTTGCAACTTTGGAACATCCTAAGATTCTTCCTTGCCCATAACCTGATTTCGTTCAGGCCCAGCCTAATCTTGAGTCCAGACTCAAACTCCATACTAATTGTTGAGATTGGCTTGAATTATTCATGGAACTTCCACAATGGAATGGTTTGGGAGATATTCTTTGCCAGTGTAGTCATCCTTTCATCTTCAAGAACTCTTAATAATGGGCCATTTAAATAGGTTAGTCCCTTCACTTTCTTGGGCCTTTGCTTCTTCACCAGTAAATAAGGAAGCCAGTCCCTCCAGCTCCAGCATGTCTTTGGTTCTGTGCCTGCAGGTGCCTCAGCCTGGTATCGCACAAGCTGCTCCTAACCAGCAGCAAACCAGAGACAAAAAATAAAATAAAAACGAAGGATGCTGTCTGACGGTTAAATGCAGAAGAATTATGCAATTAGCAAAGGACGTGGGTCACACAGCACGTGAGCCTAACTGCCGCCCAGGCAAACATTTGCTGAATTAGATAAATATGGGTTTTCGGTTACTCTGGTTACACAGACTGAGTTGTAAAGTCGAGGAAAATATAAGTTAATTATGAGATGGGAGTGATAAACGTATGGTTTATGCACTAGGCCAATTAGAATTATTAGCTAAGTAATCATCTCACGCCTAGAAAGGAGTGTTATAGGCATCGCAGGCCCATAGTCTGACTACTGTGTAAGGAAGTCACCGCGTTTCATAGGACATGGAAAACACACTTTATTTTCATACAGTACGTATCACCTGGGGAACCCCAGCACTGGGGGCTGGTGGTATCTCTGTGTATTGATTTGAACCAGAAGGGGAGAGAGCTATGAGAAACAATCCCAGATCCTACTGATGGAACTGGACCATGAATTTGGGTACATTTCTCCCATATTTTCATAAAGGACCCCATCATTTTCCTTCTCATCTCTCCAGCAATGCCAATTTCCCACATGCCTGTCCAGGTTTCCTGTGACAAAAGTGCTGGAGATGCTACCAGGGGCTGGTGTGTGTGGACTTCAAAGACCTGTCAACACAGCCAGGGGTGGGCAGGGGTGGGTTGCAGGCCGGCCTGTCCGAAATGCTCAAGCCACACCTTGAGAGCAGCAGACCCAGCAGCAGGGAGACCAGGAAACCGTCCCAGCTTTTGGAGCACTGTTATTTAGACAACAAAAGTGCAGCCTGCAAAAGCAAATCAAGTGGGCTACTGGAGTTTGGAAATTATAGACGTGAGTCTTGGCCTGATCCACTTGCCATGACTTCCGGGTTCTGCTCACAGCCGATGTCTTATTGCGGGCAAAGTTACCCTTCAGCCAAACTGCAGTTAATTTTCAAGAATACCCAAATCCTCTGAGACAAACCTTTATGGGCCCAGAAAGAAAAAGACAGCATGCTGGGAAGCAGGGCATTGACCCCAGTCTGTCAAACTTCAAAGCCTGTGCTTTTTCCCAGTTTCCAAGGGAAACTCAGTATTGGCATAAAATTATACAACGTTGGGCCATTCAAGTAATCCAGTCTGTGTCCCCATATCACAGGGGAGACAACTGCCACTCAGAGAAGCTGAATGATTTGTCTAAGATCACATAGCACATGACAGTTTCTAATGTGGAAATCAATAAACTGGAAAGAGATTTGATCATATTAATTAAACTATTTCCTTATAATCAAACAGCAGTTAATGTTTCAAACATTTTTTGGCATCCACTGCCTCAGTTGGTCCACACCATCAATGAAGTCTTTGTCACGGACATTAGCAGCTTTTCACAGAAGGTGAAACTGAGGCTCAGAGAGCTAAAGTAGCTTACCCTAGGTCGCAGTGCTTACAGGTGCCAGGGCTAAGGCCTGTGCTTAGAGCAATTACAATGTTTGTGTGCTGAGAGCCGAGACCGAAGAACAAAGAACAGGAGAGGCAATGTGTACTAACAGAGCCAATAAACTAGATGGAGAAACCTTAAATTATGATGCACTTAGTAATTGTACTAAGAGATAAGTGTACGCTATCTTAGGTTATTTATCCTCTTCACTGCATCTTTCTCAAGCATTTCTATAAACTAAGTCCTAACAACAACAACAAAAAAAGATAAAGCAGGCCTCTAGTTGTAAGGCTCTCCAAGACACTAGATACCTCCCCCCACCCCCACGAATGAGGACCGAGCGCAGCCCTGCCTGTGGCGGGGCTGGTGGGGGGAGGTAGGGGAAAGAGGTGGAGGATAGAGACTCAGTTGGTCGGGAGGAATGATTTCCTGGCCAAACAATCTAGGCACTGGGAATTTTTTTTCCCTCCGAAATGATTAAAAACAGGAAAAAAATTAAAAAATGAATATTGATTCATCTGGATTATAATAATACATAACAATAACTATTACTGAATACATACCATAATGTGCTAACTCACATTATTTATCTCATCTAATCCTCCAAACAACCATTCAAGGAGGGTATTTTGATCCTAATTTTAGTGAGAAGGAAAGAGTTAAGCTCAGAAAGGCTGACTAATTTGCCTAAGGTCACAGCTGTAATGATGAGGTGAACTTTTGCCCAAGGTCTGTTTCAACCCAAAATCCTAACTTTTATCCACACCTTATCTTCTATCAAGAAAGACGACTGACTAGAAGATGCCTCTCCATTTCTAGACCCCAAGTTTCTCTAAGAAGCAACCATCTTTGACATGATACAGACAGTACATTATTCTCACAATGATGCCAAGACAACCGGCATCTAAAAATTTTGATTAACAAATATCTTTCTTTTTAATAAAAAAGTAATGTCACTTCAGATTATTCAAACTATCTTAAAAACAATTATAGATTTTTATTTTAAAGGCTGAATTTGTAACAAACCTTAGCACTACTTAAAACGCACAAATAGAGAGCCCTGGCCAGGTGGCTCAGTTGGTTGTAGCCTCATACTATACACCCAAAGGCTTCTGGTTCGATCCCCAGTCAGGCATGTATGGGAGGCAATTAAACAACGTTTTGGTTTGGTTTTCCTTTCTTTTCTTCCTTCCTCCTTTCCTTCCTTCTTTCCTCTCTCTCTCCCTCTCTGCTCCCTCCTTCCTAACTACCAAAATTTCTTAAATCTGGTATCATGAGGTATATTAGGGCAAACTTGATTCTAGAAACCATGACTTTAAGGGAAGTTCACAAGTGCCAAGGGTAATTTAGAAGAAACCTGTTTGAAGAAGAAGTGGGTCATCAGAAGTTTTGGTAACTGTCTCTAACTCTGAGGGGCGCAATGCCCCACCCCAGCCCTACTTGGCTGATCAGGAACCTGTTCTGTCTTCCTGGCACCCGACTCCACCTGAGAGCTAGTAGAGGCTTAACTAACCCCTTAAGCTGACATCAGTGATCATTCTAGCAGAAACCAGGCTGCCTTCCGTGACTCTGAAGCAGCAGTGTGAAAGACTCAGAAAAGTAGACAACTTGTCCAAATGAAGTCCATGTCCCTGGAAAAGAAAGAGAGAGAGAAAGAAAGGAGGTAAGTGAAAATTTAGCTCTGTTGCTGCGATCCAAGGGCAGACACCATGTCCTGTAGCTGATGCCCAGCACAGTCCCTAGGCTCGGAGCAAGTAGTCCATACACACGGGCTGAAAGAAGGAAAGAACAAAAGTTGGGCTCCTAGGGTGGAAAAATATACACAAAACTACAAATAAAAAAATAATAACATAGTAATAGGACACAGAAAAAGGCTTTTGCTAAATTGAGTGATAAAGAAGTCTCACATTTACAGGAAACAAATAAGATGTCAATAGTAATATTAATAGCAGTTAACACTTTGTGCCAGACACTGTTCTACTGCTTGACTGTAAATTCCAAAAGGGCAAGGACTTTGCCTTTTTCACTCACCTGTACCTACAAAGCATCTAATTCAGTAGGCACTCAGGATACTGTGTTACAGCGAGTGAATAGATAAAACAGTCATGAGTAAAGGGGGTTAGAAATAGTACTTAGCTAAAGTAAAAACATTTTTAAAGGGATGGTAATTATGAGATCATTTTTTTCTGACATTATAGAGCACCAAGCATGGGCCAGGCATTGAACTTGGCCCTGAAAATAAAGAAGAGACAAGGTATCCTCTGAGATTGGTGATATGGCACTTAAGATTAGGGCTTATTCAATCAAGTAACATCAAGTCCTTGGTCTGGGCCAAGCACCCAGCTGGGCACTAGGGTGGAAGGGGGCACGGGAAGGGGAGAGAAATAGGAAAGTTCCCCTCGCTGCCCTCCAGGAGCTCACAGTGGGATAGGAGGGGTGTGTGTAACAGATGCACACACAGGGTCACCTGAAGGAGGTCAGCACAGTTACACTCAGTACCAGACTTCAACCTAAGGATAGCAATCACAGATCAGGGAGGTTACGGGATTCCAGCATTGGCCAGGAATTTTTCATGCCCCCATTCCCTGTATGTATACTTTTTTAATGTTCTGGAACCTGGAAAAAGGGGTTCTTCCAACACACTGATAAGTGCTAAGCCTACATGATCCTCAGCTCTGTGACAATTTGAAGATCAGATGATGCAGTAAGATAATGAGGACAGAGCTCAGACTCCAATTCTATAAAAGGGTCCTCAGTATTCTGTGTTCTATTATCTCCAAAGCACTTTCAAAATTTAGACAAAGTCATTACTCAATAAATGGCAGCAACTCTTACTGCTGCAGTCGAGTCCAGGGCTGCTGCAAATACCCATCCAGGTCACATCAGCTGAGTGGAATGCCCCACAGGAAGTCACAGGAGAGTTGGAGGGACTTGACATACCACCCAGCTGCAGCCATCAACAGGCTCTGGCCAAGCCAGCTCCACCGGCAGCATGAGCCAGCTGCCAGGCACTCCCATCTACTGCATCCCTTGTCATATTCACCCTTTTCCAACTCTGCCTGGATTGGACCCACTGCAATTCTTTTTGGAGCCAAGTAACCAACAAGGTTTTAAAGAGACTGGGGAGGGCTGAGATACGGTGGTGAGCAACCGTGATCTAACCCAGCACATGGGGATTTGTGCAATTTAAAGCTCTAGACAGCTGTTTTGTGGCGACTGTGCCTACATGTGCTATTGAAACCGTATAGCCCCACATCGCCCCACCGGGTCAGGAAACAGAGCTGGCGATGAAGCACTTGGGGAAGGGGGAACAAGAGAGCAAGAAGGAAAGGGCTAGGAGCCCGCTAGCCAGAGCAACTCCTTCCTTAGCCCCGCAGTCAGCCTGTCAGTCACTGGGAGAAGGGCCTGATCTTTGCGCACACCCTGTGTGAGGCTCTGGTGATGATGAACATGAACATGATTTTGAAATCCTGAAAGTTACCTTCAAATCTAGACACCTCAGATGATGCCCACCTTCCCCTTTACCGCTGCTAGCTTTTTCATTATTTAGTGCCGATGTGTTACGTAACATCCCAGCCCCGTGAGGTGTGCAGCCACAAGGGTGGCAGCGCAGAGCTGAAAAACTGCTCTGGCTTCAGTGACACACACGTTACACAACGTGATGAACGAAAGACCAGAAACTAATGCACGGATATTTCCTTGGGTTATATAACTAATAACTGAAAAACATGTAAGGTGGGAAAATAAGGGGGGAAAAAGACTTTCAACCTGTCCCCTGGTCCTTCCTTCTTGGCTGGATTGTAAACATAAAAGTTTTCAATAGATTTCAATCTCTTTGTTTCACACTCATGCTGAATTTCAAATCTACACACTAAACAGTGTTGAGCAGAACTGTTGCAGCTTGTTCGTTCTTTTCATTGCCTTTAGCTGAAAGGGTTAAGATTTCAAAACTATGTCACTTCACTCTTAATAGAGCCACTTTTCATCACAGGGATTTGGATTAAAATTTCACATGCTTCAAGAAGACATGACAATTGTCATCAAAATAAGAATCACATATGATAATTTTTCTGTATTTTGTTACACTGGGAGAAGGATTAGATGGTTAACGGCTGGTCTAAGATGTCACCAATACTGCGTTTACAGGAACTTTCAGCGGCAGTGAAAGGGGATATATGAACTAGGACCAGGTAGACCTGGATTGTGATACTCTACAGCTAACTTGGCCATCTGAAATCTTTTTTGTGCCTCAGTTTTTCTTCTCTATAAAATGGGCACAACTATTCTGCAAAGGAAATAAGGTTGAGCACTGTAAAAAACATGGCTTTCAATTCAAAAACACTTAGGGATAAATGCTTAGCTTCAAATCTCAGCATTGTCTCTTTCCCTGAGACCTTGGGTTTGTTACTGAAAAATGCTCTGCTTCTCCTGCTGGATCATAACCCATTGGTTAACGTCTGCACTGAGAATTAAATGAGATGCTATCTGAGCAATATGTCACCAGATATGGCTGCTCCTTGCATTGCCCCCGGCACGTATTTAGCACTCGGACACCTGGGGCATGAATGGCCCGGTAGACCACAGATGTGAGCGCATAAGTTGCCACCTCTGAACACAGGGGCTGCTTCTGAAAAGAGTCCTTTTAAAGAGGACCCCTGGGCTGTAAAAAACTTAAGGTAGGCGGGGCAGAGCTAAACAGGAGCACTCCTGTAGGTGCAGGAGGGAGGGGGGCAACACAACAATCTGTGAAACAGTGGCTAAAACAAAAGCACCAACTGCCCACTTTTGTTGATGTATTCACAACCGCACCTTGCTCCAGAAAAGGTGTACGGGGCTCAGTAAGAACTGCTGTCGGTGGTGGGGGCCTGCCCTGTGACCCTCGCTTTATTTTAAATCTGAGAGTTACAGGCATCACACCAAGAGCCAGCTTTCAGGTCTGAGCACTTTCTTGAGCAACACTTGCGTGAAGCCCGGACGGCACAGCACGCACCCGGCTGGCAGCGAGGGGAGGACAGAGACAACGTTAGGGGCAGTCACCCTGTGCGCCCTGAAGTCGACTTGGAAGAGCCACTGCTTTTCACCAGGACCTCTGGGCCTGCGGCAGGTCGCTGCAGCACAGCGACCGTAGCCTCGGTATCACACCGTTCCAGCCCTTATATCGCATCCGGGAATATAAAATGTCCCGCGCGGCAAGCCAGCACGAGATGATTCACTGACACGCAAGTATGAAATGGGATTGGGGGATGCGCAGCCCTGGATTTGCTGTAGTTTAGAGACGTGAGATTACGAAAGAGGAGGAAGCGCTCAAACCAAACAGCCGATAGATGGGCACCCTCTTCTAGGTGCGGTTAGGCAATATATGCGGCCCTTCAACTCCAACACAGATCCCCAGGAAAGGGGAAACAATTTAAGGCAGATGACAGAGGAGCAAGCCAGCGAAGGTAAAAACAATCCAGGCACGGAAGCGCTGCCAGCCAGGCTTCGGGTTCCCCGTCTGAAAAACGAAGCGCTTTGGGCTACAGCGTCTCCCAATTCTAATAGTAATCTAGAACTCTACCATATTTCATCCTGAAGCTGCCCTAGGCTCGAAAATAGGAAAAAGAAGGAAAGAGAGGGAAGACGACAGGGAGGGAAACAGGAGGAGCGCGTGGGAGACCAGGAGAGGGAACCGTGGACACGCAGAACAAGCTCGGCGTGTTCAACCTTAATCCTCCTCTTCACACACCTGAGTTCTCACGTCTCGGACAAGACCCCGCGCCCATCCAGTTTGGTCACCAGCTGGCCAAGCCTCTCTCTCCACACACCAATTTCTTCTAGAACCATGGGGCAGATAGTGGACAGAAAATTAATTCATGCTAGGGATAGAAGGGGGAATGGTTCTGGCTGGAGTCCGAAAGAGCAGGTGAATGGATTTCGGGCTGGGTAGTGGATCGCAGAAGACCCGCGTCCCTGCCCGCGTGCGAGCCCCAGGAGGGCCAAACTTCATTCCCCAAATTTGAGCAAGAGGAGCGGGTGCTTGCAAATTAAAAAAAAGTGGGGGAAGTTGCTGAACTTTTCCCCCAACACTATCTCAGAGGCGGGACCGGAGGGCGGCGCCTACACGGTGATTTGCGGCGGGTTCGGGTGTGTAGGCTCGGATTGGCGCGCTATGTCCGGGGCTGGGCAGAGTGGGCGTGGGGGAGGGGAGCGGCCCGCCCCAGCCACGGGATCGGCTCGCGCGGGGAGCGGGTTAATTTCAAATCGGGGGCTTGACTACTCCTGGACGGTCACGCTCCCTCTGCCCTCCCGCCGGCCCGCCAGTTCCGGGCTCGGCGTTTCCCTCTGGCACCCACCTCGGCGCGGCGTAAGGACCGACTGAAGGCCGGACTCGCGGGCTCCAGAGCCTGAGCGGGAAAGAGGTGCCAAGAAGTCCCCGCTCAGATTCCGCCCGCTCCTACTGCGAAGTGAAATGACAGGTCAGTGGGACGCAGAGGGAAGTGGTGCCTGGCTGACTCAGCGCTGGGAGAAAGCTTGGAAGGGCTACGGCAGCAGAAGCGGCCGTTTCCCGCCTCTCGCTCCGCTGGGGGCCGAGGAGGGAGGAGCTGAGCTCCCGCGCAGAGGGGAGGGGGCGAGCGAGGGGGAGGGGCTGGGATGCCACGGTTCAGGGCGCGGGTTTGCCCGCGCTCTAGCTCAGCACAGCTAAGGGGCGGTGCCTGCTAAGGTCTGGCTTTCCGCGCCAAATTTTTAAATCGAAGGCGGAAGGTCCGGACCTCCCCGGCAGCGCCAACGAATCGCAGGCCGGCGGCTGGCTCTCTGATTGGTCAGGAATCGTTGCCCTGGAAACCTCGGGGATGCTGTCCGGAAACTGTAGCGCGGGCTGCGAGCAGACTGGGCGTGGGGGGAGGGGTAATTGATCAGGCTTTGGGGAAGCGAATTGAGCTCCGAGCGGGTGGCGCCAGCTGGACAGTACCTGGTTGCCTTACTGAGCAAAGGCAATTGGTCTTCCAGGGTGGGGTCCAACATCATGGTGTGAACTGGCTAACCGAATGGCGAGCGCATAGCGCTTTGCAACTTTAGGGAAGTCTTTATTAAAAGTTTGAATCATAAGGCGTCTTTAAATACCCAGATTAGGTCTGGAGTTTAAGGACTGAATTTGGAAGTTTCCTATAAAGCTATTTCCCAAGATTTCACTGCTGAGCCTTAGACACGTGTGTGTTAGGGGGGAAATGCAGGCATCTAAATGCAGACTTCTATCCCGATACTTAGGGTTGTGTCAGTTCAGCTGGAACCTGGGCTCGCGAGCTCAGTCTCAAACCCTGATCTGTGACTTGGGTGGGTGCTTGTGCTTATTACAGTCCGTTCGGTGGGGTCCCGAGAATGGCCTGACTTCTCTAAAAGTGAGAAAGGGCTGTCATTGGAAATTCTGTGGGTTGCTTGAAGTCTCATGGCAGCGGATCGGTTTGCCGAAAGAATTTACCGGCATTTGATGTAGTTTCCTGCCCAATGGGGCTATCTCTGGTCTGGAATAAAATGTAAGTGCAGTTTGTCAGTTTTCGTTAGCCTTTGTTTCAGTAGCCTGTTGTGTCCATGAAGGAATTTTCGGCGGATCTCCTGCCTTTACTTTTCTTTAATTTTTCTATTTTCTTTTTTCCTTAAGGATACTAAACTTTTTAACAATTGATTGGACTACTTGAACCATCAGGATATTGGGAAGAACTTCAGATTTTTTATTTTTTAAGAAATTCTAAATGTATGAGAAAGTTACAGGATGGAGAACGAAAAGGTACATTTTTAACTTGAGTATTCATCCTTGCAGTTTTAAATGCAATATCATCCTGATTTAACTCATAATTTTTCAGTATCCAATCTCTTATTATATTAATGCAACATCCCCTTCTAGTTAGCCTTTAAAAGCCCAGAAGAAAGCAAAGTTTAATTTTTGAAGAGGGAGAGAGTTGCCCAGAGTTAAAGTAATCTTTCTAGTTTTCAATAAAAGATTTGGTGGAAGTCTCAAATAAGCAGAAAGAAAAGTTATTTTTAAGAATAATAAAATTTATTAGTCTCATTGTTTTTCTGAGAATTCTTGAACAAAAGGAATTCAGAAAAGGGCATTTGACATGATTTGAGATCGGAATTCTTTTTTAAGATACTTTTCTTCCAAATCCTCAGCTTCTTTAACTATGGGGGCTGCAAACTCTGAGAGAAAAACAGTTTTGTAAAATTACAAAAGAATTGTCAGTGTCGGGGTGGGAGGGGGTGAATTGACTGGTGTTCAACTACTGGGAGGTTAACAAAAAAAGAAATATGCAACTTTCCTACAAGTTTTATATGTCAGTCAAATAAGAAAATTGCTGTTACTTTGATGGCCTGAGGTAAAGGACTGCAGCCTTCAGAAAAAACCCCTTCTTGGGTCAGCACCTCCCAGGTGCTCCTGCTCAGGAGCATCTCCTGTTGGATTGCTCACACTGACTTCCATGTGACAGTATTGTAGTGGGTTGAGGGTTGAACTCCTGTGCTGCCTCTCAGCCTGGCCGTCCTCTTCTGCAGAATAGGACCGTAGAACTTGGTGAAAATACAAACGGAAAAGCTCTTGATAAATCTTCAGGAGTCTCAGGCACACAAAATAGTCCCATCCATCTTTGTTTCTAAAGTCATTGAGGGAATTAGTGTGCCTTAGTATTCTTTCACTTAATTGTCATTCCAAGCGTTTTCTTTTAAAATAGACTGGAAGGATGCATGAAGTGTCCCCAGTGGCCAAAAGAAGAAACATGGTCTCCATTAATCTAATGTAAGAACTACTGTCAATTCATGCTTTTATGTCTCAGTGGCAGTCTGTGTCACATTGCATCCCCCTGCCCCCCCTTCCCGGCTGCCAGGAAGTAGCTCTGGGACTTTGAGTAACTAATTTTACTTCTCCATCTGTAAAGTGAAGGACTAGACAGTCAAAGGGCAGCCTTTCCTGGTCAGAAACCCCATTCCTTAGCACCCTGGATTTTGCTCCCTACTAGATTTGCCAACAAGTGTGACCACATTCTAGCCCTCACCCTCACCTCCTGGACTCTCTGACTCTGCTACATCAATGGTGTTTTACTGAGCACCTGCAGCATGCGAGCAATGGTGCTAGATGGATACACAGATGAATGGGACAGGGCTTCTGCTATAGAGGCCTTTACTCACTACGGTTTCATGCGTGAAAGTAACTCTAGAAGTTTGGGATCTTACAAAATTATCCCTTCTATAAGGGGAAACTGAACAAAAGATACATAGAAACTCTGTGCTATCTTTGCAACTTTTCTCTAAAGCTAAAATTATTTCAACATAAAAAGTTAAAAATATGTTTTGATTTTTTTAAATACTTGAAATAGAAGATGAAAAAATTAAGTCCATACTTTGTTGCATAATTAAAAATGGGAAATTTAATTTTTAGAGTGGATAAGCATCAATATAGTGACTAAAATAATCAACTCTACAACCTCATTGGGCATTCTTTCCCTTAGCAATATTTGATCTGTTGTATAATTTTTAGAGTCAAGGGCTAGCTGATAAATCCTGTTTTACAGTGAACTTAATTATTGTTTTAAACCAGGAAAATCTCTTTTCTGAGCCACATAAAAGGGGACAGATGAAAACACCTCTGAAAGAATCCACTGCGGCAAATACCGTGTTGGCAGAGATCCAGTCCGACTTTGGCCCTTTGACCACGCCCACCAAGCCCAAGGAAACCTCCCAGGGAGAACCCTGGACGCCAACAGCCAACCTTAAAATGCTCATCAGTGCCGTGAGCCCCGAGATCCGCAACAGAGATCAGAAAAGGGGGCTGTTTGACAATAGAGATGGATTGCCAGAGCCCAAAGATTGTTTGCACGTAGGTTTGCAGAGGACTGGAGGGGCCTGGGGGGAGGAGAATAGTAGCTGAATGTGGCAACAGTATAAAGCATCACCAGCCGCAGACTATCAGCCTCCCTCAAAACACCAGAAGGTTTGGACCCCATCCAATATGGCATGGAATTCTGAACCTTTGACTTACTTTCAGGTCAAGCTTCCCTTTTAGATCCACCAAGCAGTTTATACTGGTTCCCTACCTTTTTTCTCCCCCAAATTTTGCAGCGGTTGAAGGGAAGCACTCATACCAGTGTTAGTCACAGAGTGCAGAGGCCCCAAATAAATCTGTGAAACTTTATTTCAGAATAAGACATTATTTACTTCTTCCTTTGTAGGAACACTTATCTGGAGACGAATATGAGAAATCCCAACCAAGTCGAAAAGAGAAAAGTTTAGGATTGTTGTGTCATAAATTCTTAGCACGATATCCTAAGTATCCCAACCCTGCCGTGAATAATGACATCTGTCTTGACGAAGTAGCTGAGGAACTTAGTAAGTATGCAAACAGCTTACTGAAATGGTTAACAGTTAAAGCGACTTCATGGACTCCCTCCTTGAGACCCACACTCATCTAGCCAGGGTTTGTAGTGACACAAACTAGGCCACAGGGAGTTATAAAGCCCTAAAGCCCTATTAATGTAAGAATAAAGGCATCTAGTTTCCAATTTCAGTGAGTCTTGAAACAAGCAAAAAAATCACAGTGGGATTGCTTCTGAGGGCATTGCAAAAGCACCCACAGCTTTAAAGGAAGGCAACATTGTTTTATGACTTGTTTCATAACAGCTACAACTTGGAACTTCTGGCTGGGCTCCGTGGTCGAAGAGCCAGTCTGTGGAATGGTGTCTGCATGGTTTATGATGACCGTCCGCTGCTGCACAGGAGCGAGGCTTTAGTGCTCCCTGCCACTCAGCACTATCCTGAGGACCAGAGCGTTTAGCGAAATTACCGTGTCCCCCTGTCTCCTTTTATTCCTCTCTTTATAGATTCTAATCTATTTATAAATAAAAAGAAGGTCTATGGCAAATGTGGCTTACCTTTGCAGTCATGAAAATATCATAAACTGAAAAGATATGCAGGATATTTTCATATATATGCCATAAAGTTTTGCCCTTCTAATACATGTTTATAAATGTCAACTTAATTTTAAGAATATGCAGTTGAGATTCATCTATTCACATACACTCCATTGTAGCTATGTAGGATGTACTTTGTAATTCAGCAGGTGTCTTGACCACCTCCTATGTGCCAGGCAGTGTTGTAGCAGTTTGTGATCACATTAATGAACAAAAAGGACAAATGCCTGTCCTGTGGAATCTACATTCTAGTGGGGATATTAGATGATGTTCAAAGGACATAAGTAATGATAACATAAGTGAGAAGGTAATACATGCTATGGAGAAAAAAAAAATGTAGACCAGGGTGAAGGAGGATCCGATCGGAGTGCTGGGGGCATGCTTTGCGATATTAAATTACGTGGTCAGGTCAGGCCTCAGTTTGAGAAGGTGACCTCTGAGCAAGGACAAGAGAGTTGAGGCAAGAGCCATGAGATGTCTAGGAGAGGGATTCCAAGCAGAAGGAATGACCCAGCACAAAAGCCCTTGGGCAAAGGCATGTCTGGCAGCTTCCAGGAACAGTGAGAAATCTGAGTACCTGGTACCTATCATATGACAGCCGTGTGTGTGTGTGTGTGTGTTGGGGAGTAACATAGTAAACAAGTTGTAAAGTGTGGGATTTAGAGTCGTAAAGACTTGGTTTTGCCTCTCCCTGGCCCTGTGCCCTGGGGTGAGCTGGTTAGCCAGCCTGAGCCTCTCTGTCATCATGAGAGTGTGCGGGAAATACCTACCTCACAAGCTTAGGCTGGAAATTTTTTAAAGCTGTATGGCACATAGTAGACCCTCAATAAATGGCACCTCTAATTCATATTAATTAATTTGTACCCTTTAGAGCAGGAACGTGTCTTTCTCATCTTCCCCTTTGCTGAGTGTAAGTAAAGTGGTATCATCCAGAACACCTCCTGACAAATAAGCAATGGGAGAAGAAGTTACTCAGTTCTGTACACATTGCCAAATCTGATCCTAGTAACATACAGTTGCTTGTTCTTTGTAGATGTCGAGCGTCGGCGCATTTACGATATCGTGAACGTCCTAGAGAGTTTACACATGGTGAGCCGCCTGGCCAAAAACAGGTACACTTGGCACGGGCGACACAACCTCAACAAAACCCTTGGGACGTTGAAAAGCGTCGGGGAGGAAAACAAATACGCCGAGCAGATCATGATGATCAAGAAGAGAGAATATGAACAAGAGTTTGACTTCAGTAGGAGTTGCAGTATAGAGGATCATATCATCAAGGCAAATGCTGACCAAAACGGACACCCGGACATGTGTTTTGTCGAACTCCCTGGAGTAGAATTCCGGGCAGGTGAGAGATGATAGTGAACTCTGGGGTCTAAAGAGAAGGCTCCTTAGGAAACACTGCTCCAAAGTGCCTGTCGCCTCTAACGTTCAGATGCTGCAGTTGTCAACTCGGATCAGTTGGTAGTATTTTTAGCCTTGTTACTTTAGAAGTCACTTGTCCCTTGATGAATTTTAATTCATTAATCCTCATCCTTTTTCAAAGCTTCTGTAAACAGCCGCAAAGACAAGTCTTTAAGAGTGATGAGCCAGAAGTTTGTGATGCTGTTTTTGGTGTCGACACCTCAGATAGTGAGCCTAGAAATTGCTGCCAAGATTTTAATTGGGGAGGACCATGTGGAAGATTTGGATAAAAGCAAGTTTAAAAGTAAGTGTCATGACTCCCTGGGCTTTGGGATCTACTCTTATTTAAACAATAACATCTCAGTTACAAATGGATTTCCAAATGCAGTTGCTATATAAAAGGACCTTCTCTAATTGTGCCTTTGTATCTTTACTTCTCCCTAGAAGCCATGATCATGGCTTTAATTAATGGGCAGGATTCAAACATATGTATGTAACTACTCTTATTTATCTGACACTTTGACCTATAATCAGTTCCTTAAAAGTTACCTCATTTGATACTGTCACTGTCCTTGCTTTACTAATATTCAATCCATAGTTGCCTGAAGTCTAAATGAGGAGTAAATTGTAAAGTAGGACTTGAACCCTGGTTTCTGCTCTTCAAACTCTCTCATATGTGCAAGTACAAATAACTTCAAAAATTGTCACCAGAAGTCACCTGTAGCCCAGTTGGTTTGCCATTTTGAAAGAAAGGCTGTAGCCAGAATATTTGCTCAAAGTTGGAATGGGATTATAGGTTGGGTCCCTGATGCAGAATCGTGTCCTCCCTCGCCTCTCAAACAGACTTGGGAGGGACCTCCACAAAGAGATGTAGGTAGAGAGAGGGTGTGGAAAGATGAGCTCAGCAGATGGGGAGGGGTCTGCTGCAAGCCCTCTCTCTCCTGGAGGCATTAGCAAACCCCCAAGTGGGGAATGAGGCTAGCCTGAACCAGCGGTGTGGTGGGGAAAAGCCACCTCCAGCAACAGCAGAGGCTGTGGGAGTACCGGGGAGCTGTCGCACAGCCTTCCCGTCCCTGAAGAGCTGTACCAGTCCTAGGAAACTACATTCAGACATCCCCAGGCTGGTAGTGTCTCTGTCAAGACAAAAATAAGTGGAGAGAAAAATAATAATGCTGGCAATTGGCTTGGGAGATCTGCGATTTCAGAAAACATCCCGCTACTACTGATGGGCTGCCTGCTTTTCTGAGTCACCGGCCAGTTTTCCGCTCTCGGTTTCCCTGGTTAGTCACAGCCTTGGAAACCATCCCTGGAACAGGAGCTGTGTAATTTGCTAAACCTCTGGGGAACTCAGAACCTTCTGGCATGGCTGTGGAGAAGGGGCTCAACTTATAATTTGGTGCGATCAAGCTGGAAGTAAAAGCAGACTTTCTAACAAAACTTGTTAAGATATCTAAGCTCTGTAGAATTAATAAATCTATGTTTTGCATATTATGTAAGGACAGTATAACAGTTTACAAGTTTTGGTGGTCTATGGAACTTTCCATGCTTGTGATAGTAAATCAATCTTACTATTATAAAGTATCACAAGCAGGAAAGCAATGCATTTATCATTGATGCTTTATTTCTTTTAAAATTCTTCTGAATCCTCATTAGAAGATGCCTAGCAATAGTGACTTTCTGTCAAAAAAAAGCCTGTAACATATAGTTCCCGATAGGGTGACCTCATTAAGTCATTTTTCCTTTTCTGACATGTGCTTTTATCATTTCACAAGTTAGTACCAGCAGTAACTGAGCCTTTTCAGTATTTAAAACTTTGTTTTAATTACAGCAGTATCGCTAGCGTACCTCTCAAAGATTCACATTTTTTCTGTCTGACATCGATATTTAGGATGCCTCTTTGAATATATGAAATCCTTATGAAGCAGAGTCCTTTGATCTTTCCTTATTCCATTAACTAGTATATAAACTTTTCTCCCCCAGCAAAAATTAGGAGGTTGTACGATATTGCTAATGTTCTGAGTAGCCTGGATCTTATCAAGAAAGTTCATGTTAATGAAGAAAGAGGTCGAAAACCAGCTTTTAAATGGACAGGCCCAGAAATCAATCCTAATCCCAGTGGTATGTATTTGTTTTCTGAAATCCTTTGCTTCATTGTTTTGAATTAATGCATATTTAGAGATATTCTCCCTTCCCCTTCCTACCCACACCCCCACATGGAAAGAACATATACAAGTGATTGAAAAGACAAAGTTGAGTGCCAACAGAGAAAGTTTGGCTTCTGGTTCCATCAGCAACCCAAGGTCCATCACCACCTCCTGTATGGTACACAGGAGGTAGAATCTGTATGTGAAAGGACTTGAAAAAGTTGAAAGCATCACATAACGTGAGATACTGTTGCTGTCATTACTGTGCTTCCCAGTGACTATAATAGAGCTTATGCACATTGAGAATATGAAATGAATTCATTCCAGTATCAATATTCTAGTCCCCTCTGTCTCGACTCTGGGATTCTGACATTTTGCATTCCACCAAAGCTCCTGCACAGAAGTGTTGGAAAGTGGCAAGAACATGGGCCATGGGGGCAGAGGGAGACTTAGCTTCCAGACTCAGCTCTGGCACTTACTAGCTGTGTGGCCTTGGGCACCTTACTTCTCCAAGGCTGGGTTTCCTCACCTGCAAAATAGGAAGAACCATGGCGCCTTTGTGAGGTTTCTGTGATCTGGGATGTAATCTCAGAGAGAAGTCCTTTGGCACAGGCATTTGGAGTGCAGGCTCTGAGACCTTAAGAAGTACTTCCCTGGTAGAGGTGTTGAGAGTGTCTTAGTGTGTTCAGGCTGCTGTCACAAAATACCACAAACCGAGTGGCTTATAAACAACAGAAATTTCTTTCTCACAGTTTTGGAGGCTGGGAAGTCCAAGATCAAGGCCCCTGTATGTTCAGTGCCTGATGAGCACTGTGCTCTAGACAGCCTTCTTTTTGTTGTAATCTCACGTGGTGGAAGGGGACCTCTGTGGGGTCTAATCTGTTCAAGAAGGCTTTGCCCTTGTGACCTTAGCGCCTCCCAAAGGCCCACTTTCTAATATTATATGGAGCATTAGATTTCAACATACGAATTTTGGGGAGGGCACAAATATTCAGTCTATAGCAGTGAGGGTCACTGTATTTCATCAGATTAAGACTGATTATAAGATGCACAACTTTTTATATATCAATAAGAAAAAAACCGCTGACAATTACACTACAGCACACCACTGGTTATAAGTTACGATGGGGTTTAGAAATGCTAAATGTCACATTTTGTCTCAGAATTCATTTAATCATAAGATAAACAAGGTTTCATGTAGACAAAAGTCCTTAAAACCGTGTCTGGCACGTAACTGGTCCTCTGCAACTGTTGCTACTTAGTTCGTAAAGTCATTTTAGAACTCTGCTTTGACTTGCCGTCCCAAAAGGAAGACGAGTCGCCATGCCCTTCCCTCTTTCAGGTCTCAGCCCCGTCATTCCCTTCGCCCCCTCAGACTCGGAAGGAGGGCAGCCTTCAAAAGAGAACTGTGCCAAAAACCTCTTTTCCACACACGGGAAGCCAAGCTTTACTCGACATCCATCTCTTATCAAACTAGTAAAGAGCATCGAGAGTGACCGGAGGAAGATAAATTCGGCTCCCAGTAGCCCTATCAAGACCAACAAAGGTGCGTTTCCAATCATGTCAGGGCTCTGCTCGCAAGAATTCCTTGTTAATTTGATTTATTTTTAAACTTACTAGCTTCCGATGGGGCTTGCGAGAGAACTGTTTCCCTATCCATATGCCTAACTCCACCTGAAGCCTAACTTATGTATGAATTAAAGGATGAAAAGTCTTTCATGGGGTTTTTCATTTCATCGCTGTGTGATTTCGGGGGAGGTGCGTGTTTTCTGTTCCTTGGGCTTCGGTGATGTGTCCAAGGAACATCATGTATTCTTTTGCTTTGACCAACACCCCCCGACCTTTCTTTCTATTTTACCAGCTGAGAGTTCGCAGAATCCTGTGCCCTTCCCAAGTAAAATGGCTCAGCTCGCAGCTATTTGCAAAATGCAGTTAGAAGAGCAATCCAGGTAGGTTTGGCAGGGCTCTTTAGTAACAGGATGAATTACCTTTAGTTGCATCATTAGGATTCCTTGTTTTATGGAAGAACAGGAACTAGCCTTGGAAACTGGGGGGATGATCTTTCCTTTAACTCATGCACAATTATTACAGAGACTGTCTGCTAGTTTCATAAAAGCTGGGCTTCAATCTGGGACTCTGTAAAGCAGTAGAATGTTTTAGAGAAAATGTGTTTATTTTAGAACATTTTAGAAAATATGTCCTGTTTTAAATCTTGTCTTTTAGTGAACCCAGAAAGAAAACAAAATTACAGCTGGCAAGATCCGGGCACTGTCAACCAGGGGCCTCCCTGGACTTCCCAGGGAATGCGGAGCTGGAGCTGACAACACCGGCCCTCCTCCAGCCCCTGGGCATGGTCCCTCTGATCCCCAACACGCTGTCATCTGCAGTGCCCGTGATCCTACCTCAAGGTCCTTCGGGCCCATCCTATGCCATCTACTTGCAGCCCGCCCAAGCACAAACCATGACGCCACCCCAAGGCCTGAGCCCAGCAGTCTGCCCTAACCCCTCTTCTAAAGCTAGGAGATCGAAAGACTGCCCAGATGCCACCAATGAGAAAGCAGAGCCCAGTGCCTCCACCAGGCCCGGAGGCCTGTTGCCGGTGCCAGAGAGACAAGGTGCACAGAACCAGGACAGAGAACCTGCAGGAGAAAGAGGCTCAAAGAGGGTGAGCACGGTCGAGGACACTGGTTCCAAAAAGAAATTTAAAGAGGACCTAAAAGGACATGAAAATGTCTCCACAGTAAGTACACTCTTGTACTACACAAAGCTTCAGGAACTCCCCAATTGATTAAAGGAGGATCTGGGGGCTTGTGAAATTCACCAGGGTGAAGAGCAGTCCCTCAGAAGATAAGGAACTATTTTTTTAGCATCCATAATCCAAACAAAGTCCCCCGGACAGCTAATCCCCTTGCCAGGATGACGGCAGGGACATTTTTAACCTTTGGAGGAAGGGATTATTTGCTCTCTTTTTAAAGCACCATGGGTGGTTGTCCATAAGTCCATTTCTCTCCCACATACTGGAATGCAGACACCTGTCATGAGAAAGTCTTAAATAATTTACGAGCAGATGTAACCCCAAATGAATGGACAGACACACAGGGCTCCGGTGACTCGGCTTTCTGAGTCATTACCTAATGTTTGTTCGATGTCACGCAACTGGCATCTGTTGCCTGACAGATAAATTTTTCCCCCTCCTTTTACTTTCTAAAATTTAAACCAAAATTTCTATTCTGTGTGAATAGAAACATCTTATCCTGGCCAATCGTAGGTATATTTCACAGGACACTCTGGTTTCTAGGAGTGAGGTGTTCCAGATCGTTTTTTTTCTAGGTGGAGTTTATCAAGAAGGAATTAACATTTATTGGATGCCTACCCACACACCAGATGTCAGAAGGATTAGGCACTTTTACACACATTGTCTCATTTTCCTCCCCTAGGACAATTATATATGAAAGCCATGATCACCGCTAAATGTGGAAGCGGAAGTTAATCTCTCATTTTGTCCCTGCTGTTAACTCAAGTTATTTTATTTCTCTACATCTTGTTTTCCCCCATCTCTGAAGAATTTGTTCCACCGGGGTTTCCCGATTATCTACTGGGTGTAAAGCACTGTGCCCTGGACCAAGTCAAAGCCAGCTCCTGCCTTTGGCGATGGTTGATTTTGAGTACTTGGCCCAGGGCAGTGTTGCGGTTTCTGTGAGGCCAGGTGAATTTGTTACATGATGATACACACAAAGGGGTTCTGATTCTTTTAAGGCGCAGTATAAGATGCAGGGTATTATCTGTAACTATTGTTACTAAGGAAGCTTTAGAGTTTGTCAAGTCTTCCCTTAGGATGGCCTCATGGTAACCATTCGAAATATCTATCTTAGTGCAGTATCATTTTGCATTTAATATCCATGCTGGGGGGAAATTATAAGGCTTTAGACTGATTAGATTTTAACAGTTATCGGAGCAAAAAAAATGGCATTATAGATTAAAGGATGTTGTGATGAATGTAGTTTGTAGAAAATTGAAAATAGTACTTATTAGAGTATTACAGGTTTTGCTGAAGAATTGAATCAAACCATCAACAGAGTAACTTGTACCACAAGGAAGTAGGATTAACAATAGCAAAGAGGATTTGTAAAATCCCTAAATTGACTCATTAAAAATTTCTATTCCTGCAGCTTTCAAGGAACCTTTCAGTAAAGATTATGAACGGTGCTAAGCATCTAAGAAACAAAATTTAAAGTCTGTGGTACCCTTTTAGCAGTGTGGATTCTGGATTTAATGGTTCCCAAGGAAAAGACAGGACCTGTTAACCGCTGCATCCAAGTGTAGGCCGTTGTCTTAACAATGTCATGTAGGCTGTTGTCTTAACAATGTCCAGGAGAAAGATGTGCAGGGAGATAAAAGGAGGGCCCCCAGTTCTACAAGAGCTGCGTGTAGTTTTTGCCGGTCCTGCTCGTGGCGAGGCTGAGGCAGACTTTCCGGGCAGTTCAGCCACCCCTGGCTTTCTCTGTTTGGGAAAAGCCAGTGATCCAGCAGGTGGAGAGAGGAAACACACAGCCCAGCCTTCTGGCCGTTTCCATTTGGCCTTTAACTTTGTTGCCTAAAGCTTTTGCTCTATGACAGCTGGGTCCACTAATGTGAATTAATCAGTTCTCTTTTTTTACCTGGAGTTTGTGAATTCTGGCCCCATGCTCTTTAGTGTGTGTAAGTGTGTTTGCTTGGTGTCATTAGGACCTAAAGTGTTAGAAACAAATCTGTGGTTGTGTAACTCCTTGGTTCTGAGTTGGGGGTCTGTAAACATCTTTCTGTAGAGGACTGTGTAGTAAAGGCTTCTGCTTTGCAGACCATGTGGTCTCCGTTGTACCTGTTCGACTCTGCCATTGTAAAAAACCAACAGGAAAGCAGCCGCAGGCATTACGTAAACGAATGGGCACGGCTGTGTTCCAGTGCAGTTACGTTTACACAAACAGGCAGGAGGCTGCGCTTTGGCCCATGGCTCGGCAACCCCCTTCTCTACATCATTTCTTAAAATGTTTCCCTTGACTTCCGATACCACCAAAAATGCAGCCGCCAGGGGGCCTGGGAAGCGCTCCGTGCTGGTCTCCCCCTTGGAGAGTTACAATGCAGGCCACTCTGAGACCCTCAGAGCCTCTCTAATTAAAACACCATTTTCCGTTGTCGAATTCAGCATTTCCCAAATGTATCTGAGCAGGATTCGAGCGGTGCCTGCTTGCATCCCATGAAGGGGATTGCATCCCTCGAATACTCTTTGGGAACTACCGTTCTCAGAAATTCAACAATCAGTAGTAACACAGCAGCGCCCTTATGGTGTCCCACGGCACCAGCGGGATTCCGACAGTCAGCCCCACGGCACACCAAGCAGTCCGGAAGCAGGATGTAGGGCACCAGTGTGAACCGGGTCTGCTGGGGGTCTCCTACTCTACACAGGCTCGATGGTAGTTTTAGGACATTTCCTAAGACCACAGAGGGCATTTAGAAACACATGGCTTGTATCACTCAGGACAAGTGTTGGAATAGGAGGGAGGTACTGCCCGCAGCCTGTATCGTTGGGAAGCGTTAGTCTAATGAGGCAACCACCAAGGTATATTAGTCCTGAAGAGGCAGGTGCCATTTTTCTTCCAGTATTTGTGTGTAAAATAAAGCCCTCCTCCTTGTTTTCTAGACCTTGTTGCCATCAGGATACCTAATCCCTCTCACCCAGTGCTCACCCCTGGGGGCAGAGTCTGTTTTGCATAGTAAAGAAAACTCAGGTACGCTTT
The DNA here is from genome assembly GCA_039655065.1 of Glossophaga mutica. Lineage (NCBI taxonomy): Eukaryota > Metazoa > Chordata > Mammalia > Chiroptera > Phyllostomidae > Glossophaga > Glossophaga mutica. The sequence goes on from CM077308.1 coordinate 33,224,436, forward strand.
CTCCAAACCACAGGATCTACAGCTCCCCAATCGCAGGTGAGTGTACATAAGATACCCTTCCAACGTGGGGCAGTCTCAAGTTCGCTTAAGCCTGGTAAGCTTCTCAGACAAAATGCCTGTGTTCTGAAGATATTTTCCTCTCTTTTATTTCCAGGTGTTATTCCAGTGACATCATCTGAACTCACTGCTGTTAATTTTCCCTCTTTTCATGTAACGCCTCTGAAGTTAATGGTCTCCCCAACTTCTGTGGCGGCCGTACCTGTGGGGAACAGCCCAGCTCTCACTTCGAGCCACCCCCTTCCAGTCCAGAATCCAAGCTCAGCCATTGTAAACTTCACCCTGCAGCACTTGGGGCTCATCTCCCCCGGTGTGCAGGTGTCTGCCAGCCCCGGGCCCGGAACTGTCCCCATGTCTCCAAGATTAGAGGCTGTTAGTGTCATACCAGAAAATGCAGGCTCTCAGCCAGGACGGGCCACCAGGTACGACTCTCCAGTCCTGGGCCAGAACCAACCGAATGGACAATCCATCGCTGTGACGGGGGCACAACAGGTAAGAGTTTTTTCACTTAGCTTATTTTCTTCCTTGGGTTATTCAGTCTCAAATGTCAGCGTCGTGGGAGACTCGCTTTCGCTTTTCTTCTCTGGAGAGGGAAAGGGTGGGAGAATGAGGCGAGCGAAGGCCTGCCTCCCCGCAAACCTGGGAAGAGTGTACGAGCAGTCTATATTATTGAGTTCCCATGAGCTCCTTTTCTGGCCTTAACAAAAAATACCTGATAATGTAAAACTCATCCAGGCTCACTAGCCAATTTCACAGTTCTACTGGGCTCCCACGTGTGACATGTTCTTCCAGTCCAGCCTTCGAACGGTGCCAGGGCATACCTGTCTGGGTTTGACTTCTCTTTTCCCGTTCCTCTCTTTCCAATCAGCCTGTTCCAGTAACGCCTAAAGGGTCACAATTAGTGGCTGAAAGCTTCTTCCGTACCCCAGGTGGACCAGTGAAATCAATGGGCTCCTCCTGCATGGATTTTGATGGTGCTAATAAAACCTCCGTAGGAACTCTCTTTGTCCCACAGCGAAAACTGGAAGTCTCCACAGAGGATGTCCATTAATTGACAAATTCAGCTTCATTTAATTTTCTAAAGAATTGCTTCATAGAGGAGGTGTACTCAAACTGGTTTGGAGAATACATTCTCTGAAAATACTATAAGTATGTTGAGGATTTTCTTAACTTCAAAACAAAGAATTGTTTTTACACATACACACACAAATATATTTGTATTAAACTAGATTCATCCATCAGTCCTAAAAAATAAAAGTAAAATGTTGAACCAAGGTATATTAGCTTCTAGGGGGAAAGAATGAATTATTTCACATGTGCCTATACTATGCCATTATGCAAAGTAACTGTATTAAAGTTTACATCTCTTTGAATGAATATGTGACATGCCTAACACAGCATTCTCTGAAACTTTGCACAAAGAAAAAGCTGTGATTTATAATGTATTTTTAAATAGGAGGGCTAGAGCTATATTTTTTTGTAATTTTAATGTTTCTGTTGCAGTATGTCTTTGTAAAGTTTGCAACAATCTTCAATCAAGTCTATGGAAAAATTATTTATAAAATGTATTTTTAATCATAAATTGTTGAAATTAAAACTTTTCTAATATGTATTTAACATTTTCGTTTGGCCGGTTAGGGCACTGTTGGGAGAAATGAAAATTTATCTAACTAAACTCCAAATTCTTGGAACGGAGAATACTTCCTGGGTTCCCTTAGATATGCAGAGTTTACAGAATGTTCCTACCTTCTGCTTCCCTTTGGATCTTCCACATGGCCCATTTTTACAGAAGTGAAAATGGCTTTGAGTCACGGTTGCTTGGCCAAGGCCGCACAGCTCAGTTCCGTGTGCTTCCCTTCACACCCTGGGAGATTAGAAATGAAAGGAGGAGCTGGGTTGCTCCCCAACCTGCCCTGGCCCCACCAGCATCTTCCCCAGGCCCCCTGCTGTCTACAGAGGAGCTGCAGGTACAGTCCTCTCACCACACTTTCCGAATGGCCCAGCTCCAGGAATGGGAAAACAGCAATAAGGTTTCTGATTCCCCCCACCCTCGAGAAGCTACGCTAAACCCCATGAGCTCCAAGACACGAGCTACAGTGTGTGTCGAGTGTGCGTCTCCTCGACCTCTTTGTTATGGGATGAACTGCACCTGGAGAATTGACGTGTATCCTCCCTGGTCAGGGTCTTAAAGGATCATCCTTGTATCTATATCCTGTATGTTCACTGTATGCTAGGCACTGCGCTATTCATTTTAAAGGCATTACCTCTATGAGCTAGGACTATGAGGTCACTGAGGCTCTCAGAAATTAAAGTACTAAGTCCAGAGTCACGCTGCTAGTAAACGCAGGGACTCAGCCATGTCTATTGGCCCTCTTCATGCATCACCCGCCTGCCTCCAGATGCAAGCCTAGCAGCTCTGGTAGAACCAAGCACATTGTTTCAGGATATCTGAGCGTTCGTAAGGTTACCCCTTTCAAATCTACTTAAATATACATGTTTTGTTTGCATAACCAAGTGCAGCTAAGAGAGGAGAGATTTTCACATTAACCTAGAGACCCCCTTCTTCCTTCACACCGCTAGAGAACCAACATGCGCCATTCCAAAGTACCTCTGTGCCTTTTACACTACTTGAAGGACATGTGAATGGTTCCTGCCTTTAGAGGCTTATTTATAATACAAGGGGTGGGCAAAGGTAGGTTTACAGTTGCAATATAAACAAATGATACAATAATAAATAATAATACAAGAATAAACTTTCACATACAAATGTAAACCTACTTTTGCCCACCCCTATATAGTTGAGGAAGACATGTACATGTGAGGAAATAAAGAAAGAATTTCCGTACAGTGAAAACAAAAGTTTACCAGATGGTAAATATGGACAAAAGATACAGTTCAGTGGAGGCCACTACGCTCAGCTGCACACAGATAGCTTCGAGGGAAATGCCAACCAGAAAGACAATCGCAGTAGCTCAGAGGAGGTGAAGCTCCTTGCCTCTCCTCCCCCTCCCCTAGAGCTGAGCTGGAGAGATTGTAGCCTGAGGTTTTGTTCAGACCCCTCATCAGGTCTCCATGTGAAGTACCTCCCCAGGACGGAGGTGTGGAGAAGTCAGATGCACAGAAAGAGGTAATTCAGACTTCAAGGCAGCTCTGGAGATTGTCCCACTCAGTTCTGCAGCTCTGACAGATTTGTGGGTTTGCCCCTAAACCCCCCTCCTGGTATTCATTCCCCTGTGTGACCCCCTCCCCTTGATTGTATGTGGGGCCTATGAACTCCTTCTTACCAACAGGATACAGTAAAGCTGATGGGATGTGTGTGATTATATATACACGAGTATGTGCTTACATGAGATTGTAGTGCCTGTCTTGCTGGAGTCTCTTCCTTGCTAGCTTGGAGGAATCCAAGTGCCCATGTCGGGGAGCCCCACACAGCAAGGAACTGTATGCAGCCTCTCGGAGCTGAGGGTGACCTGCAGCCAACAAGCAGCAAGAAACTGAAGTCCTCAGTCCTACCTAGAACCATAAGGAACTGAATTCTGCCAACAGCCTGAGTGAGCCTGCATGTGATTCTTTCTCCAGTCGGGCCTCAGGTGAGACCACAACCCTGACTGATGCCTTCAGTGCAGCCTGATGAGATCCTACGCAGAGAGCCCAGCTAAGCTGTCCCCAGACTCCTGAGCCTGAGGGACTGTGGGATAATAAATTTGTGTTGTTTTAAGAGGCTAAGTTTGTGATAATACTGCTAGGCAGCACTAGAGAACATATGCAACCACTATCACAAAGTGGTACAGTTATCCCCAGTGGGAAACCAGTAACACACTAGTGCTCGTAACCGTCCTCCAGTTTGTCTTATTACTGTCCACTGGTTTTACAAGCATTCATAGGTGCAAACACCATGGGGACATGGTAACCCCAAAGTCTTTCATGGGAGAAGTGCTGCCCATTTTTAAAGCTGGAAGCAACTTTAAAGATGCCAGATAGCACAGCGGTGGACAAAGTTATCTGCCCAGCATGCAATTTCTGTTTCCAAACTGCCTTCTGATTTCCCCTTAAGGAATTCTGATTTCCTCTTAAGGATGGAGCCCACCCAGTGGGCTGTAACTGGAGGTCCCACCCATATCTACAGCAAGGGTGGGCTTGTCATCCAGATGAGGCCAACCTCCCTGGAATCTGATATTTCATTTCATCATAGCAGTGACCTCACCAGAGGTCATTGCATAAGAAATGCTTATCACACCAGAAAATGCAAGCAAGTCACCTATGTTTAAATCAATGTAAAATGTCATTTAAAATATCTGAAAGGGAATAGTTCAAATAAGAGATACAAGGAACCCAGGAAACTAGAGCAATAGAATTTGATGCAAAAAAAAAAGAAAAAATTAAACCCAGCTTTAAAACAAGTTTTCTCAGCCTTGTCCTTTTCAAGTGATTAGTGGTCCTGCAGAAAAAGGATAGATTTCCAAAACTTAAGCAGATGAGCTATCTGAGCAGTCCTATTAATGCTGCAGAAGACTATGGGTTGACTGTAGATTCTTTACAGTATTTAGCACCACCTGGAAGTTTTTGAACCTTGAGATCATAAAATAAGATAAGCTGGAAGGAAAAGTATCATTATTGTACATTTAAAAAGTATCAACCTTTTATTTAACTTTTAAAGAAGAGGTTTTACATCTCAATTTCCTATTTGACTGTATTCAGGTCAATCACTTGCTCCATCAGATAAGCAATTAAGTGCAGACTCATCATGACTGTTAACATTTTGTAGGAAAACGTAGGTAGGGCATATATTCCCAGTGTCGTCCAGCGGGCAAGTAATTCACTGCATTTTTGAAAGGCTACAAAAGACTCCTCCATATTCTACGACTTGGGCTCAGAGTGTGATTTGCCCTGTGTATACTGAATTCTATTTTTTAAATGTTTACTCAGTTTTTACCATGTGCTCAGCACTGTGTTATGCAAAGCAATGCCTATTATCCTACTTCGGATGATAAAAGATCCTCTGTGTATGAATCTTCTGGAAGTTTATCCTGAATGAAAACATTTTTATTTTAGTTACTATTGATTAAAATCTTTCTAAAATGATAAAATGGCTCCCCAGATTCTTAAACAAAGTACTTAGAATATAATTTAACGTTTCTTTTTCATGCTCAAATTCATGGGCACTATTGTCAAGTTCCAATTTGACAAACAATTTAGGCCATCTGTGATACAGCAATGCCCTTGGCAGCTATTAAATGTGTAGGTCTATATCCTCCTAAAATGAATGGCTCCAGAATACTATACTTTTCAAATTCTGATTTGATGGTTCTCTATCTCCAACTGTTGACATCAGCTTCAATGTTCCTTTGCCTTGTACATTCATGATTAATCTCTGTCTTCTGACCCGGGAAAAGAGCAGAATTCCAGCGGGGCTGATGCCACCATCCTCACTGTTCCACACCATTGCAAGTCAATAGATTTATAACTACTTAAGGAGCGCTTTGCTTCTCTGCAGGGGTGAGGGCGGTAAAAGCAATGAGCTTCCTCTCAGGTGTTTCCCTTGCCAGTCAGTGGCCTTTCTAACTGTCCACATGAATCCCAACTTGATCCAAGGAATCTGGGACCTCATGAAATGCTGAATATAAATTATATACCTGTGTTCATTTTCAGTATCCAGCACTTAGATAACAAGAGCATGTCTACATGGAGATACTCTGTGAAACATGACATGGCCCAGATATATTAGGGGAAAGGGTCAGACTTGAAATACAAATAATTTTTACAGAGTATCTACCATTATACCTACTTCAAAATACTATTATAAGGTGTTTACGATTGGCCGCTAAGGAGTGTGTCCCAATCACAGTTTGTGTGCAAAAGCCAGCCCTTGCTGACTCGAGAACATCACACTCCAGCATTTCACCCCATTAAAGCTGTCACGTGCTTTCAGACTGGGGTGAAACGGGCAATTCCAGATCGTTCAGGACTAATGAGAACAGAGCTTCAGGAGCATCACTGCAAAGGTGTGATAGCTATTTCTATTTCAGGCTCGCTACCTATAGTGATTTATACTGTCCAGTCATTTAAGCCAGAACAACCCTTCCCCCAAACCCCTCTGTGTGTGGTTGCACGTTGGAATTAGCCAAAGGAAGAAGGCTTGACTTTTCAGACTGCCTGCTTGCTGACAGCTCTGATTCTCCAACTCGCCCTTCCAGACTTGCAGAACCCATGGTTCTGCTTCCTTGACTAAACCGTGACCACACAATACCATGTGGCACTTCTGAGAAGAAATGGGGTGGGAGGAGCTCCAGAGGTGACCAGGGGTTATCTGCTTCCCAGTGCCCAGAGGGTGGGATGGGCCACCAAACTGGCACTTTATAAGCTGTGAGCCGTTTTGGTTGCCAATATTTTTATAGCTGCAGATCCAGGAGCTCAAACATTTTTAGGTTGAAGTGTCCTTTACAAATGCATTGTATGGAACTCAGCCACTACCCACTACAGCTTTCTGACCCACATCAGTTACCAGGCCAGGAGACCCTGCATCCAAGATCCCACCTGGCTCAGCTCGGATAGAAATGCATGGCCTGGGAGGCCAAGGCTGGCTGCTTGGCCTAGCTCTGACCCCCTAAATAAGGCACTTAACTGCTCAGAGCTGGTTTCTTCTGACATTATAGAAGTGAGCTCAAATAATTTCTGAGGTCCCTTGGAAATAAATTTTTTATGAAAAGGAAATTTAAACTCACTAGTAATTCCTAGCACATAAGCAGAAACTGCACTAGACCAAAAGAATTGTGTTGAATGTACGGAAAGGGCTAATCCTAGGGAGGAAAGGAGGCTCTTAATGAAACCACTAATCCTCAGGCCTGAGCGTACATGGCAGTCCTCCTGGCTAACACCAGTAAAGCAGATTTAGAATCAGCTGCTGTTCTTTCTGCAAGAAGTTGCAATTTCCACAAAACTCATCTGACAGGTTGTAAGTCCACTCAGTCAAGATACGACTTTTCCTACCAGTTGCATTTTTTTTCTCTTCTCTGTTACATTACTTTTCCTACATGTTGTCTCTTTGGTTTTTGTCCGCTCTAGACCTATGCAATGTAGAGCTTCAGGGAAAAGTTGAAAGAAAGGAAATAGACTGGCACCTCGTTTAACAGGCAGCTTTATGAATGGGATATTCTGAATAATATAGAGCCTGGGGAACTGAGGGTCAGAAAGGACCTTGGAGATCATCTCAACCAGGGGTTCCCAAACTTTCATCCTGGACCCTAACGCTGGGCCCGCCCCCAGCCAGTGGCAGGCTGGTTATATGTGAAACCCAGAAGCATCTTTTACAGGTTCTTAGGTTCCCATCCTCGGAGATGAGCCCCAGGGTGAGGCTCTGGAATCTATGTTTTTTTTAGTTTCTCAGTTAATTCAAATTTGTTGCTAGGTCAAAGAATGAGGATCTGAAAGAAACATCACCTGGTATCTAAACTGTGATTACAAAACTTCTGACATGCCCTGGCTGGTGTGGCTCAGTGGATCGAGTGCCTGCCTGTGAACCGAAGGGTCGCTGGTTCCATTCCTAGTCAGGGCACATGCCTGGGTTGTGGGCCAGGTCCCTGTTGTATTCACCAATGCGAGAAACAGATGCTCGGAAACTTTCAGGATTCAAAGGTGTTACTTTATTGGCCAAAAGTTTTAAGCTGCGCAGGGGCGGACCCTCAGAGTGTCTGGAGACACAATGCTCAGAAGAGCTACAGACGAGAGCCGCACCTTACGCTTATAGGCTAGTCTTTTTATACACTCGGGCACGCAAGCAAGCATATCACAGAAGCAGATGTGGCTGTTAGCTATTGGCAGTTAAGGGGATGTGGGGGTTGACTATTGGCTACTACGGGGAAGTCAGTAAACTCTTTGTTCTGAGGCGGATGCGACTTGTTATCCCTTAGTTTCAGGAAGTGGAAAATTTGAACTAATACATCTCCTTAAATGGTAGTCTACCCTATTCCTTTGTTCCTGGACAGCCAGACCGCATGGGGGCTGCCCCTTTATTTTTCTCTAAGTCTCGTTCCCAGCAGTCCCCCCATTTCCTTTGGGCAAGAATCAAACCCTTGATTCTTCATCAGTGGGCAGAATGGTATAAGGTTGGGACAAAACCATCAGTTTTACTATTTCTATTCTTTCTCTGATGAACTTGAGGAGCTTGTTGAGGACTATGGGCCCAAGAGTGAGAATCAATATGAGTAATAGAAGGGGGCCTGCTATAGCAGATATTAACGTTGTTAGCCATGGGGAAGTCCTAAATAAGGAGGCATACCAGCTGGAGCTCTCTTCTTCTTGCTGTTGCTCCCTGAGTCTTAGTGAGGATCTTAATATTTTCTCTGATTATTCCTGAGTGATTAGCGTAAAAACAGCATTCTTCTCCCAATGCAGCACATAGCCCTCCCTGCTGTAGAAACAGGAGATCTAGTCCTCTTCTGTTTTGAAGAGCTACTTCAGCTAGCGAGTCTACCTGACGTTCTAAGTAGATTACCTGATCTTGAATTAGGGATACGTCTCTAGAAAAGGTCTGCGAAAGCTGCTGGAGGCTGTTCTCCCCGTGGATGAGAGCTCCTGCTCCTAGTGCAATAGATCCTTCTATCCCAATAGTTGCTATTGCTAGTAATGGGGTCCTTTTAACCCGCTGGGGTAATTCTAATAAGAAGTCTGGATTACCTCCATATAAGTAGACTTGTGGGATGATGTATGCGCTCACACGGAGCTCGGGGTTAGTAGGGACTATGCATTTGAAGATGCCCTGAGCACATACAAACCAGTCCCTCTGAAGCCTTCGTTACTGTAAGATTTCCGTGGGTTACAAATATGGTCTCTTGGTTGAGGCAGTATTCACTATAATTGGAGCTACTCAGGGTATAATTTGCTAAGAGATAGCAGGTCCCTTTCCCGTGGAATTCAGCTAGGGTGAGGGACCCATCAGAAAAACAATCTCTTATCTGCTCTTGGTCTTCTGTGAGGGCTTCAGTTGTGGGGGCTCGCCCCTCTACCCTTGAGGTATTTGCCCCCACTCCTATATAGAATGGTGGTCTCGGACTGAGACACAGCCAGCATGATTCTGTAATATTGGGTTGGGTATTATTGAAATAAGAAATAAGTCTAGAGCGTATTCACCTTGATGATGGGGTTTCTCTAATGTGAGAGGAAGGGCGTGGAGTGGTGGTCTCTAACTTAGTCTGTCCTAGGTGGGTGCTAGTTTGAATATCCTTGACTATTTCTCTCACTACCCCCTGGGGAAGGTATAGCCTGGAATCGGGGAGTCTTATCCATCTCTGCTGATTTTTCTCTCCCTTTAACTGCTTTCCTTCCTGTTCCTCCTCTGGGGTATACCTGGGATCCAGAGGAAGGGTAGGCTGAGGTACTAAAGGAAGGACATTCTCTCTCTTCCCTTCAGCCGCTTCTCTCGCGGCTGAATCTGCTAGGTGGTTTCCCCTGATGATTGGGGAGTCACCTTTCTGGTGTCCTTTGCAGTGCACGATGGCCACTTTGGCGGGCAGCCAGATTGCATCCAGGAGGGCAAGGATTTCTCTGCGGTTCTTGATGTCCTTTCCCCCTGCTGTTAAGAGGCCTCTCCCTTTGTATATGGCCCCATGGATGTGTGCAGTGGCAAATGCATAGCGGCTATCAGTATATATGTTGGCAACCTTTCCCTCGGCCATCTGTAGGGCCCTGATTAGCCCTATCAGTTCTGCCTTCTGCGCAGACGTTCCCGCTGGCAATGCTCCTTGCCACAGGACCTCATCCTCGGTGGTCACTGCTGCTCCCACATACCGCTGCCCATCTTTGATATAACTGCTCCCGTCAGTAAAAAGGGTCAAATCTGCCTTCTCGTAGACCTGATCCCTCAAGTCCAGGTGGGAGCCAGTCACTGTGTCTAGGATCTGCTTGCAATTGTGAACTAAGGTGGAGTCCGGTAGTGGCAGCAGGGTAGCCGGGTTCAAGGCTGTCGTCTTAAGAAATTGAACAGCCAGGGGGTTCAGTAGCTGAGCCTGGTACTGAGTTAGCCGAGCATTGAATAGTCACCTGTCAGGAGGGGCCCGTAGTACCTGCTCAACATAGTGCTCCCCAATGACCTGGATATCTTGGCCTAGAGTCAGTTTGCTGGCCTCCTTGACTAGTATCAAGGTGGCGGCGAGTGCTCTCAAACATTCCGGCCATCCTGAAGCTACGGGGTCAAGCTTCTTGGACAAATAGGCAACAGGCCTCTTCCAGGGTCCAAGCTCTTGGCTCAAAACTCCCAATGCTATTCCCCCCTTCTCTGCTACGAATAGCTGGAAGGGTTTGCTTAAGTCTGGCAGGGCTAAAGCTGGGGCGGTTACCAGGGCGTTCTTGAGTGCTTGGAACGCTTGTTTTTCCTTGTTTGTCCATATAAATTGTTCTTCTTTACCCCTAGTTTATTTCATGTAGGGGTTGGGCTAGCTCAGCAAAACCTAAAATCCAGAGCCGGCAATACCCCACTGAACCCAGGAATTCTCCTACCTGCCTTTTCGTGACAGGCTCCGGGATCTGCAACACGGTTTGAATCCACTGCTCAGACAAAGTTCTTTGTCCCCCCCTCTAGGTTATACCCTAGATAACTTGCAGTTTGCGTCACAATTTGGGCTTTCTTGGCAGAGACTTGATATCCCATCTGCTCGAGGTCTTGTAGTAGGGCCTTGGCGGCCTCCTCACACTCTTCCTTGTCTCTGGCTGCTAGAAGGATGTCATCTGCATACTGGAGCAGTATGACTGATGGATGGGAGGAACGGAAAGCCTGCAAATCTTTGCCAAGGGCCTCATTAAAGATAGTGGGGGAGTTCTTGAACCCTTGTGGTAGTTGTGTCCAAGTGAACTGCCCCACTAGTCCATTCTCTGGGTCATTCCACTCGAAGGCAAAAATTTCCTGGCTTTGGGGTGCCAGGGGAATGCAAGTCTATTGGCTTGCCTTCGACTGTTAAAGTGACCATGGGCTCCTGGGAGCCAACAGGAATGGAGCCCTGGCCTCGTCAGTCTAAGGTCTGGAGCAGGACTTCAGGAGCTTGTTCCTGCTTCCGGCCATCCGCTCTCCTCTTTGGACAGTCCTTCTTCCAATGTCCTCTCTCCCTGCAATAGGCACATTGGTCTTTGCCTACTCTCGGCCCCTTGCCATGGCCTCTTGGCTGTCCTCCTCCCTTCTTGTTCTCCGGAGTCTTCTGGGCGGCAAGCAGGATCTTAGCAACCTCTTTTGCCCTGCCTACCTCCGGATCATCCCTGTTTATGTATACCTTCTGCGCTATCTCTAACAGTTTGCTCCTATTCTCCCCCTCAAATCCCTCTATTTTCTGGAGCTTCTTCCTAATATCTGAAGTGGCCTGAGTCACAAAGGCGATATTAACAAGCCTCCTATTCTCTTCTGCTTCAGGGTCTAAAGGGGTATATACCCTATATGCCTCCATCAGCCTCTCGAGGAAAGCCGCTGGGGATTCTTCCCTTCCCTGAATGACTTCACTAACTTTACTAAAATTAGTTGGCCTCCTCGTTTCTGCCTTTAGCCCTCTGAGTAGAGCCCGGCGATACTGGAGTAGCGCATCCCTTCCCCCTGCAGTGTTTGGGTCCCAGGCCGGGGGTTGCGAGGGAAGGATATCTTCTATTTCCCTTCTCCCCGCTGCTGTGCCTCCCTCCTCCCCCATTACTGCTTTAGCTGCCTCTCGGTTAATCCTCTCCCTTTCTTCTGACGTAAAAAGGGTCTGCAAAATCTGTTGGCAATCATCCCAGGTGGGTTGATGGGTCCGAAATATGGTCTCGAGGAGGGAGATTAAACCCTGGGGTTTCTCAGAGAAAAAAGGATTCTGGTGTTTCCAATCATATAAATCACTAGTGGAAAAAGGAACATACACCAACCAGGGCGGCACATCGGGCCCGGTTGCACCTCCTGGAGGGTGAAATGGCGGCACCGCCCTGCGGAGGTAAAACGGCGGCCGTTCCCGCCAGCGCCATTCCTCCCCCTCCTCCATATTGTGCCCCTCCCCGTGTACGCGGGGGACTGATAGGCCCACTCTTCTCCTGCCTCATCGAGTCTGGCTCTGCCCTGTGATGATATGGAGGAGGAGCGTTGACCGGGTCTAAGGGGTCCTCGGGCAGGACCGGGTAGAGTCTGGGCCTGGCCGGCGGCTGCTCTGTGGCCGGATCTCGACAAGGTTCTCGGTTTCCTCCCCGCTGGCCGTTCCCTGCAGCCAGGCAAATTGCCCTTCTCCCGCTCCGATTTCCCTGTATACACTTCCTAACATATCCTGGGCGCTCAGTGGCAATGTCTACCCAGACATCGATATATACAAATTGATCGGGGTGGGGAACCCAATAGACGGTGGCCCGAACAGCAAACAGGATAGGCAAGTCGAAAGTGCCCTCGGTGGGCCAGCCGACATCAAAAGTTGGCCACTCGAGCTGGCTCAGGGTCCAGAGGAATTCGGGGTCTGGCGGTGGTCCACCATATCCCCTGGCTTGTCTTTGCAAGTCTGAGAAATTGTTTAACAAGCAGTCCAGTGGAGAGCCAGGTACCGATGCTTGCTGACTCATCCGGCCGATCTTAATAATATCAGAAACGAGAAGGAGGATAGGTGGGACAGGAACAGCAGCGACAAGTAACAGAAACAATATACAATCTCTTGACATTTATTTTCTAATTCACGGCGCGGCCCAGCACAAAAATATAACCTTATTCTGTCGTGACCGGTCACACTTTCTCAGAACTGAACTGAAGCCAGATCCCGAGGGCGGCGTCCCGACCCTGGGATTCCTGGGTGGGCTCCCGGCGGCGTCCCACCTACCAGCTCAGGCTTATTTGCTCCGGAGCTCAGAAACCGAAAGAGGATCCTCGCGATTACTTACTCAGCTCGAGCTGTCCTTCCAGTTTCCGAACCGAAACTCCGCTAAGGGAGATCTCGCTGGGGCCTCCAAATGTTGTATTCACCGACATGAGAAACAGATGCTCGGAAACTTTCAGGATTCAAAGATGTTACTTTATTGGCCAAAAGTTTTAAGCTGCGCAGGGGCGGACTCCCAGAGTGTCCGGAGACACAATGCTCAGAAGAGCTACAGACGAGAGCCGCGCCTAACGCTTGTAGGCTAGTCTTTTTATACACTCGGGCACGCAAGCAAGCATTTCACAGAAGCAGATGTGGCTGTTAGCTATTGGCAGTTAAAGGGATGTGGGGGTTGACTATTGGCTACTATGGGGAAGTCAGTAAACTCTTTGTTCTGAGGCGGATGTGACTTGTTATCCCTTAGTTTCAGGAAGTGGAAAATTTGAACTAATACATCTCCTTAAATGGTAGTCTACCCTATTCCTTTGTTCCTGGACAGCCAGACCGCATGGGGGCTGCCCCTTTATTCTTCTCTAAGTCTTGTTCCCAACAGTCCCCAGTTGGGGGTGCGCGAGAGGCAACCATACATTGATGTTTTTCCCCCTCTCTTTCACCCCCCACCCCCGCTCCCTCTCTAAAAATAAAATAAATCTTAAAAAAAAAAAAAAAAAAAAAAACCTTCTGGAGCTAATCAAGACGGAGTAAGCCTGTCACAGCCCACCTCTCCCATCAATTATAATGAAAGCCCCTAGACAGAATGCATTGAGGACCCTGAAGAGTAAACAGGCGTAAACAGATTGAGAAGTCAAAACTTGGTCCTAGCTGATGTAGTTCAGTGCATTGAGCATGGGCCTGGGAACCAAACGGTTGCCAGTTTGGTTCCCAGTCAGGGCACATGCCTGGGTTTCAGGCCAGGTCCCCAGTAGGGGGCTGCGAGAGGTAACCACACATTGATGTTTCTCTCCCTCTCTCTTACCCTCTCTCTAAAAGTAAATAAATAAAATCTTTAAAATAAATTAAAAAAAGAAGTCAAAACTTGAACAATTGGTATGGCAGTGAGCTCATTTGGTCTTTCTCTTTCTCTCTCTCCTTCTTTCTTTCTTTTTAAGCTGTTGGCTTTCATCTGAGGGTGGGATAAGTCCTGGAACTGTGCTACAGGTTTAGACAGCATAGTATCTGAAAGAAAAAACCTTTCAAGCTAGAGGAACAGAAAAATAGGCCCCTGATACTGAGGAGTATAGGGAAATACCTTAAAGTTTTCTATTTTTATTCTTTTTTTTTTTTTCTCCTGAAGCCAGGCTTACTCCTGAAACTTCTCGCAATGACAGCACCAATGGGCCCCTAAAACCGTGAGACAAACCATCAGTTTGGAGGAATTGGTGACAGGAGTCTCAGTGGTTTGAAAAGTATGGAAAGGAGTCCCATTATTTTTTTCTCTTTTTCTTTCAAGTTGCTCTAAAAGCACCCCATGTGCTCAGAGTTATATGAAAGCACATGGGCTAAAATTCTGAAACACTGGTGTTGGGAACTGCTCTGCCTGGTTTCAGGAGCTGTAACGCCCCCATGGCTAAGACTGAGTGAGTAACCTTGGGACCACAAGCCACTAAGGAGACAAAGTTTATCTCCCTGGCAGGGGCACAGTCTCTGCTCCTTTTACTTCACCCTGCCTGGTCCCCAATGCTTGATCAGTTAGCCAATGACAGGTAAGATTCCCCAAGGGAGGTATGACCTAAGACAGGCATGATCATGGGGGCCCCCAGGGAAGGACTTGGGGGGCCATAGCAAAAGCGGGTGTTGGATCCTTGCTGTTTGGCTTTGACACAACCTGAGTCCTCATTCTGTCTGCAAGAAGTCTCCTGATCTCTTGACTGCCTTAGTTACCCTGCTTGACTTGAGCCTGAAACAATGCCTTAAATCTAAACAATTCCAGTAGTGGATGCAGCCCTGTGCTGGAAAGGGTGGGTTCCCTAGGGCAATCAGGCCTAAGAAAGAATGCATAAAATTCTACGAAACATACTTTGCTAATACCCTCAATTTAAATGACAAAGGTCCAAGCAAAAAGTATGTTTGTTCCCCAAAGTTTTATGGCCCTTTAACTGTCTGACCCTGACTCAGAATAAGCCCTCAGAGTTCTTTGAATGCTATCTATTGTTTAATCATTTCTGCCTGACAATGATTGATGAACTTTATGTATATACCCTGTATTCCTGTGCAAATTGAACCCAATAAAAGCTTGTAAAGGCAAGGGTTGAGGTGCTCTCCTCTTAAGAGGGTGGCTGAGGCACTTCGAGGCTTTTTCTCCTCTTGAGAGAGAAGCCATGCCATCCCTTTTCCTCCACAGGACTTGGTAGTCCGTGTGAATTTCTCTAGTCTCATCCACAATGTGGCAGACCCCACGAGCCAGGGTTTGCATCACACTGGCTTTCTAGCCAGAAGGCTGGGAAAAAAGACCCTGGGAGCCAGAAAGTGCTGGAGTAATTCCAAGGATGAGAAAGCTGCAGAAGGAAATCCCTTCATTCTGTATGGACACAGTGTCAGATGCACCTCTGAGTTATGCATGCACAGCAGACCCAAAGAACAGAAAAGCCTTAGCGAACTAAACTATAATATAAACCACTGCCCAAGTAACAAATTAACACCTGAGTGGTGCGTGTGTTGGGCAGACACACCTGCTTGGTATTCTCAGAGTGTCCCAGACCTGTGGTTTGGTGTCTGATATGAATTTTGGGAAATTCTCAGTCAATATTGCTTCAAATATTTCTTCCCTTCCTTTTATCTCTGTCCAGTATTCCCATTATATGTATGTTACACCTTTTGTAGTTGTCCCACAGTTCTTGTATATTCTATTCCACTTTTCTCAGTAGTTTTTCTCTCTGCTTTTCAGTTTTTGACATTTCCATTGACATATCCTCAGGCTCACTAATTCTTTCCTCAGTTGTGTCCAACCTACTAAGGAACCCATCAAAGTCATTCTTTGTTCCTATTACACTATCTTTTTTTTTTTTTTTTTCCTTTTCCCTGGCTGACCTGGGACATCCTGTCTCATCCTTCACCATATCCTGATTGGTAGAAATGTCAAAACTTTTTTTTTTTTGTTTTTGAGCATTTTATTTTATTTTTATTTTTTAATATATTTTATTGATTATGCTATTACAGTTGTCCCTTTTCTCCCCCATCATTCCCCTCCACCCTGCACACCCTCTCCCACCCACATTCCCCCCTTTAGTTCATGTCCATGTGCCATAAGTTCTTTAGCTTCCACATTTCCCACACTATTCTTCCCCTCCCCCGTCTATTTTCTACCCACCGTCTATGCTACTTAGTCTCTGTACCTTTCCCCCCGTCTCCTCCTCCCACATCCCTGTTGCTAACACTCCATATGATCTCCATTTCTGTGGTTCTGTTCCTGTTCTAGCTGTTTGCTTAGTTTGCTTTTGTTTTAGGTGTGGTTCTTAATAGCTGTGAGTTTGCTGTCTTTTCGTTGTCATATTTTTTATCTTCTTTTTCTTAGATAAGTCCCTTTAACATTTCATATAATAAGGGCTTGGTGATGATGGACTCCTTGAACTTGACCTTATCTGAGAAGCGCTGTATCTGCCCTTCCATTCTAAATGACAGCTTTGCTGGAGAGAGCAATTTTGGATATAGGTCCCTGCTTTTCAGGATTTCAAATATTTCTTTCCAGCCCCTTCTTGCCTATAAGGTCTCTTTTGAGAAATCAGCTGACAGTCTGATGGGAACTCCTTTGTAGGTGACTGTCCCCTTATCCCTTGCTGCTTCTAGAATTATCTGCTTCATTTTAATCTTGGCTAATGTAGTTACGATGTGCCTTGGTGTGTTCCTCCTTGGGTCCAACTTCTTTGGTACTCTCTGAGCTTCCTGGACTTCCTGGTAGTCTATTTCCTTTGTCAGATTGGGGAAGTTCTCCTTTATTATTTGTTCAAATAAGTTTTCCACTTGTTGCTTTTCTTCTTCCCCTTCTGGGACCCCTATAATTCAGATGTTGGGATGTTTAACGATGTCCCGGAGGTTCCTAAGCCTCTTCTCATTTTTTTGAATTCTTGTTTCTTCCTCGTTTTCTGTTTGGTTGTTAGTTTCTTCCTTCTGGTCCACTCCATTGATTTGAGTCCCAGTTTTCTTCCCATCTCTATTGGTTCCCCATGCGTCTTCCTTCATTTCACGTATTGTAGCCTGCATTTTTTCATCTAATTTGTGAGCAAAATCAACCAATTCTGTGAGCATCTTGATGACCAGTGCTTTGAACTGTGCATCTGATAGGTTGGCTATTTCTTCACGGGTTAGAGGAATTGGCTCTGGGGCTTTCATTTGCTCTCAGGTTTGAGCCATTTTTGGTCGTTTTTTGTTTTGTTTTGTTTTGGTTTTAGTCTGGTCCTCTATTTTACTATCTTTTAATTCTAGCATTTCTTCTTGATTCTTTTTTAGAATATCCATTTCTCTGCTTACATTACCTATCTGTTATTGCACATAGTCTTCTTTTCCATTAAAGCTTCTAGCACATTAACCAGAGTTGTTTTAAATTCCTGTACCACTAGTTCTAACATCCTTTCTGTATCTAAATCTGGCTGTGGCTAAACATGATGTATCATTTCGTACATCATGACAAACATGATGTACTAAAGAAACCTAGTACTGGTTCCCAAAGAGTTTTACACCTGTGGGTTTCTGCTCCTAAATTGTGATTCTCTGTATCTACCTGTTTGTCTCTCCAGTTTGGGGGGCAGCTCTTTGTCCTGTGATCTCAGTTTTCTGATGGATCTAAGAAAAGTTGTTGATTTTCAGTTTGCTCAGCTTTTACTTGTTAGAATGGAGTGATGGCCTCCAAGCTCCTCACATGCCAGAGTGGAAACTAGAAGTCTCTGCAATATTCCTCAGGTAATGAGTGGATGGGCACAGTGGTAGAGCTACACAGCAGAACATAACTCAGCAATAAAAAGCAACAAGCCATGGATGGGTCAACAATGTGGGTGAATCTCTATACATTTTACTAAGTGAAAGAAACTTGGTTCAAAAGGCTGGATACTGTGTGATTCCATTTGTATGCCATTCTGGAAAAGGCAAAACTATGGATTTAGAGTACAGATCAGTGGTTAACAGTGATTAGGGACTGGGGTAGATTTGACT
Source organism: Glossophaga mutica (assembly GCA_039655065.1). NCBI lineage: Eukaryota > Metazoa > Chordata > Mammalia > Chiroptera > Phyllostomidae > Glossophaga > Glossophaga mutica. Next base: position 33,242,468 of record CM077308.1, read on the forward strand.
ACAAAGGGTAAGTACAAAATAATTTGGAGGAGATGGTGGAATTGTTCTGTGTCTTGACTGTGGTGGTAGTTATGAGTCCATGCGTTTCTCAGAATTCATAAAACTGTACATAAAGAGTGTATAAATTTAAAACATTAGCCCTGGCTGATGTGGCTCAGTGGATTGAGTGCCAACTTGCAAACCAAAAGGTCACTGGTTCAATTGCCAGTCAGGGCACATGCCTGAGTTGTGGGCCAGGTCCCTAGTTGGGGGCATGTGAGGGGCAACCGATTGATGTCTCTCTTGCACATCAATGTTTCTCTCCCTCCCTCCCTTCCCCTTTCTCTAAATAAATAAATAAACAAATAAACTCTTTAAACATATAAATAAAAAATAAAAATTAATTACCATTATAACAACCCATCTATCTGGGTTATTTCCAAACTCTGCTGGAAGGTTTCCTATGAAGAGGAATTAATCTTTTCAGAGTCCACTGATACTACTAATACAGAGCTTCCCAATGCTGTGCATGGGTTACAGATTCCCAAGATATTCAACATCTCAGTCCCCAGGCAGTCACGATTCATTGGACTACTCTTTTCCACAGTGAGCTCTAAAAATTCTGTCATTTTCTATTATTGCCACAAAGTGAAAAAGCATTCACTATGTTATTAGATAGCTCAAAGATTTTTTTTCCACACTGAAACAATGTCAGCCTATCAGCAGCATCTACCCTCATTGGTCCTAGGTTTTGCCTTCCTTGGAACCAATTTTCTTCCTCCTTGTATATAGGACAATTCATCAGATATTTGGAGATTTGCTACATGTTTTCCTATTCCCACCACCACCAACTTTTCTCTGAGTAAATGTGTCTGGTTCCTTAGCCTATTCCTCAGAGGGCATGCTTTTAAGATTCATCATTTCCCAGAACATGATCTTCATTGTCAATATTTCCTCCCAATTTCTAGAATAAAACATGATATTTAATTTTTAATTAGCATAGAATCTATAAGGAAACATTTTTGTTTATTGAAAATAGTCCCATGATATCTGCCTCCACACATACAGTGGAGAATGCATAATACATCTTCCTTTGCAGACTACAAATACTATAGGTTCTCATGGATACCAAGTTTCGGGGTCTACATGTACTGGCTCTATAACCTTTCAGTTTTTGCAACACATTAAAATCCTAGAATTTGGGAAGAACTCACTAGAAGAAATTCAGACACTTGAAACATCACCAAACAAGTCAACAATAACTATAACACAACCACCAGTACCATCTTCAGCGTCTATAAAAGGATCCACATCTATAAAAATATCCGTAGTTGTCATACCACATACTTGGCCACCCTCCAGCACTATGGGATTCTCTTAATAGAGCTCCTTACTCTGCTGACCACCTTCTCTCAAATACTCATGTGGCAAGTTCTCCCCACCTCCCAGTAAACAGGAGACCTTTCTTGGGTTCCAGCTAATCCTCTCAGGAAATTGTTTTTCACTCACGAAGCTCTTACCATCTACTTAGTTCACATTCCAGTGGACAGACATTCTCATTACAGTATGTATACTCTGTGAGAAATAAATTTTATCTCCTGTGGGTTTATGAAACATTAGTTGGAATCCCTTGGTCTATGACTTCAGATGTAGCAAAAGTTGGGTTAAGAATTTGGGTTGAAGCCTGCCAACCCTAGACATCCCCTAAATGGATATTTTGAAACATACATTGCAAGTTATGACTCAGATTTGACCACAGATGATTTTTCTAACTTCTATTTCTATTAATTCTTAGGTCAAGGAAATACAAATAAAACAAAGCCTATTTCTAAATGCTAGAAAGACATTTATGGATAAGTGGGATTTCTGCTAATGTGATTCAAAAGTAGACTTTGCCTTAATGGGTTTATTAAAAATGAGAAGAACAGCTCTGCAAAAGACACTGACAAAAGAATGAGAGATAAATCACAGACTGGGAGAAAGTATTTGAAAAACAGAATCTGATAAAGGACTGTTACCAAAATATACAAAAAACTCTTGAAACTCAATGATTAGAAAATAAACAATTCGATTAAAAATGGGCAAAAGACCCATACAGACACCTCACCCAATAAGATATACAGACAACAAATAACATTTGAAAATATGTTCAATATGTATCTCATTAGGGAACTGAAAATTAAAACAATGAGATACCTTTCTGACTTCCAGCCAAGATGGAGGCATAGGTAGATACATTTTGCCTCCTCACACAATCAAAAGGACAACAACAAATTTAAAAACAAAAAATAACCAGAAGTTACAGAAAAATCAAACTGTATGGGAGTCCTACAACCAAGGAGTTAAAGAAGAAACATTCTTTAGTAGGAGGGGTGGAGACAGGCAGCTGGGCAGAGAGGACTCACGGCAAGGTGGCAGCTGGAGGACCAGGACGGGCAAGGTGGTGGCTGGCAGAGTCAGAGGTCCCACATTTGTGGGTGGATAAACTGGGAGGAGCAACTAGGGAATGAGACAGACCACACAACCCAGGGTTTCAGTGTGGGGCAAGCCTCAAAACCTCTGATTGAAAAATCCTGTGGGGGTTGAGGCAGCAGGAGAAACTCCCAGCCTCATAGGAGAGCTCGTTGGAGAGGCCCACAGGTCTAGAACCTACACAAACCCACCCACCTGGGAATCAGCACCAGAAGGGCCCAATTTGCTTGTGAGTAGTGGAGGAAGTGACTGGAAGCCGGTTGGGAGGCAAGCAAGAGGCATTGTTCCCTCTCAGATTCCTCCCCCACATACAGTGTCACAACGCAGCTACATGGATTGCCTCACCCTGGCAAATACCTAAGGCTCTGCCCCTTACTACGTAACAGGTGTGCCCCCCCCCACACACACACACAAATGGCCCAAGTGGAAGAGGAGATCAAAGCTCCAGAAAAAATACAACTAAATGATGAAGGGATAGCCAATCTATCAGATGAAGAGTTCAAAAGACTGGTAATCAGGATGCTCACAGAATTGGTTGAGTATGGTCACAAAATTGAGGAAAAGGTGAAGGGATACAAAGTGAAATAAAGGGAACCAACAGTGAAGGGAAGGAAACTGGGACTCAAATCAATGGAGTGGACCAGAAGGAAGAAAGAAACATTCAACCAAATAGAATGAAGAAACAAGAATTCAAAAAAAATGAGAGACTTAGGAACCTTTGGGACAACTTTAAAAGTTCCAACATCTGAATCATAGGGGTACCAGAAGGAAAAGAGGAAGAGCAAGAAATTGAGAACCTATTTGAAAAACATAATGAAGGAGAACTTCCATAATCTGGCAAAGGAAATAGACTTCCAGGAAGTCCAGGAAGTTCAGAGAGTCCCAAAAAAGTTGGACCCAAGAAAGTACGCAGCAAGGCGCATCATAGTTACATTCCCTAAGATTAAAGATAAGGAGAGAATCTTAAAAGCAGCAAGAGAAAAGGAGACAGTTACCTACAAAGGAGTTCCCATAAGATTCTCAGCTGATTTCTGAAAAGAAACCTTACAGGCAAGAAGGGGCTGGAAAGAAGTATTCCAAGTCATGAAAGGCAAGGACCTACATCTAAGATTGCTCTATCCAGCAAAACTATCATTTAGAATGGAAGGGCAGATAAAGTGCTTCCCAGATAAGGTCAAATTAAAGGAGTTCATCATCACCAAGCCCTTACTATATGAAATATTAAAGGGACTTATCTAAGAAATAAAAGAAGATAAAAAATATGAACAATAAAATGACAACAAACCCACACTATCAACAACCAAACCTAAAAAAACAAACAAAAAAAAAACCTAAGCAAATAACTAGAACAGGAACAGAATCACAGAAATGGAGATCATATGGAGGGTTATCAGCAGAGAGGGGGAGGGAAGAGAATGAGGGATAAGTTACAGGGAATAAGAAGCATAAATGGTAGGTAAAAAATAGACAGGGGACATTAAGAATAGTATGGGAAATGTAGAAGCCAAAGAACTTATATGTATGACCCATGGACATGAACTAAGGTGGGGGAATGATGGTGGGAGGCTGGGTACAGGGAGGAGGGGAATAAAGGGGAGAAAAAGTGGGACAACTGTAATAGCACAATCAATAAGATATATTTTTAAAAATAAATAAAAGCATACCATCATTTGTGGAAAAAAAAAAAAAAAGAAAACAATGAAATACCATTACACACATTTTCTGTGAAGAATGTGGAGCAACAGGAATTTTAATTCATTGCTGGTGGGAACGTAAAATGGTACAGCCTCTTTGAAAGACAATTTGGTGGTTTCTTACAAAACTAAACATACTGTTAGCATACAATCCAGCAATTGCACTCCTTGGTATCTACCCAAAGGACCTGAAAAGTTATATTCATACAAAAACTTGTACACAGTTGTTTAGCCAAGTTTTACTCAAAAATTGCCAAAACTTGGAAGCAACCAAGATGTCCTTCTGGCTAATTTAGATGGCTAACTAACCATGATACATCCAGACAATGGAATATTATTCAGCACTAAAAAGAAATAAACTGTCAAGCTATGAAAAGAAATGAGGAACCTCAAATGCATATTACTAAGTGAAAGAAGCCAATCAGAAAAGGCTACATACTGTGTGATTGCAACTATATGACATTCTGGGAAAGTCACAACCATGGGAACAATAAAAAGATCAGTTTTCATAATGGGGGGGAAGAAGGTGAAGGGTCAAGCCAAGGAACAAGTATAAACGACCCATAGACAAGGACAATGGAGGGGAGAATTGAATGTGGGAGGTAGGGGGTGGGCAGGATAGGGGAAGGGAATGGGGGAAATAGGGACAACTGTAATTGAACCCCAATAAGTAAGGAAAAGAATAACACCTATTAGGGTAAAAAAGGTCAGTTTTCTAGAGGTTGGGGGGAGGAGGAGTGAATGGGAAGAGCACAGAGGGTTTTTCGGGCCTGGGAACTGTTCTGCGTGATACAATGATCATGGATACATATCATTATACATTTGTCCAGGCTCACAGGATATCGAACACCCAGAGTGAGCCGCGAGTGTGGATGGTAATGCTGTACCAGTGCAGGCTCACTGACTGGACACCCCACACCGCACAGGACACTGAGGTTTGGGAAGCCTGTGCGTGTGGGGGCAGGGAGTACATGAAAACGCTTTGTGCCTTCCGTTCAATTTTGCTGTGAATCTAAAAATGCTCTAAAAATAAAGCCAATTAAAAAAAATGGGTAGAAGAGCATTTCAGAATATCGGGAGGTTGCTATCGGGTTTCTTGTTATGCAGAAGGAAATTGTCACAGCACCCAGCGGGAGCCAGTGACACAGGTCCATTCACCATCTTGAGGATTTCCAATTTTCTTTTATCTGTGTCATATTGTAAGAATGCATTCCCTAAAGATGAGTTTAAAACTCAACATCCAAGCATCTCTCCTTCCTCTCCAAACTGTCTTCATGTCAGGACCTCTGTATTCTCTCTTTCATCGTTATGAGCCCAACAGATCAACTGTTATTTCTGAGGTCTTTCTCTTACCTTAATGTGTAGCTTTTCAACTTTAAAGGGACAGAGCCCTAATGTATTTTAGTAGAAAGGAGTTTTTAGTTAGGGTATTTTTTGTTTGTTTTTTTCCCTGTATCAGGATCTCTCCCTTCATAAACATTTTGTACTCTTTCTAATGCCCAAACTTTAAGTAATGGGGCCACAGTAAGACACACGTGTTTTTATGACAAGACAGAATGTCTGCTCTTATTACTAAGGAATCATCACACCAAAAGGGAAATAAATACTTAGTTTTTGTAGCTAGAAAAGAAGAATCATCAACCTTTAGAATTAGAAGATACCTTCAAAGTCATTTAACGCAGCATGAACATTTATAAATAAAGAATCAGAACTGACTTGGCAAAGGGCAGACAGGTAAGTTAGTAACAGAGCTCAGACTAGAAACCCCCATCTGCCCCTTCCAGCCTGGTGCTCCTTCCACTTTGGGCACAGCACAGAGTTTTTGGGAAAGCCAATAAAAATCTCCCAAGTATTCTAAAAAGGCATGCAATTCTTACTCTAACAGTTTACATGGAGTGACTATATGCTTAAATAAGCCATTTTTTTCTCGCTAAATTTGTGCTTTCTCTCGTGCTATTTGTCTCAGATCTGGTAGGAATTTAGTCCTTTCAAGGCCTCTCAAAACCACTCAATCATATGAATACATGCAACCCCAAATTCTCAAATGCCCACAAGGTGCCAGCTCCAAAAACAGGAAGATAAACAAGATGCTCTCTAGTCCCTAAAAGCCCACCCTCTCTCAAGTCAAAATAACATGTGAACAACCAGCCAAAGTTCCCTTGTGATGACAAGACTGAGGAGAATGTTTGGGGGCCTGGCTCAGAGAGGAGCACCTCCTGGTGGGGGCGGGGGCAGGCATGTGTGCGGCAGAGGCAGCATCTGAGCTGCTTATGGAAAGATGAAGACGATTCCACCAGAGGTGGGGGCAGGTTAAGGAGGCGAAGGACATTCCAGGCAGAAGATGGATCATGAGCAAAGCAGAGAGGCATGAAATTGCTCGCTATTTTTAGAGAACAGTGATTAGACTGGAGAGGTTGAAAGACAGGATAAGGGAAAGTGGGGTGGTGGGAGAAAAAGTGGCCAAGTTAATTTGGGGCCAGATGAAGAAACTTGAACGCCATGTCAAAGAGTTTGAACACGATCTCACGGTAATGGGGTGTCAATGGTGCTCCTCAAGCCGAAGGGTGCCATCATCAGATCTGTGTTTCGAGAGGATTTGGTCACTGTGTGAGGCGTGGAGAGGGGTGGGGAAGCTGCGTGGGAGGCTTCAGAAAACGCCTAGGCAGACCTTTGAACCAGAGCAGTAAGAGGAGCAGGGCTAAAGACAAGGGCTGGACTCCAAGAATTGCTTAAGTATCTCCTGCGGATACAGGTGAGCAGCCATGGACTCTAGTCAACCCATGGAAATATCTTCTGAGATAACGGTCTCACTGATCCACTTCTGGACCTCTACGAGTTGATTTGCATTTGTCAATTTGCTGGTCCAGCGCACACGTCGGGGGCTTGTACGTCTCTGGGCTTCTCCTGGAGCCTTCATACTGGCTGCGTAACAAATGCAGGAACAGCCTCTACATAGGACCACTGACGTAAAGCTCTTCTAGTGTCTCGGTGCAAGCTGAAGTTGAGCGGGTACTTTGGCCATGGAGGTGCTCAGACCTGCAGAGATTCTGGGTTTACGGTGTCCTCTCTTGCAACTGCGTAACGCTGACCAGATCCTTAGCCTTTCCCTCAGAGCATCGGCTCTGGAGCAGAGACCCTGGTTCAAGTCCTGAGCTCACTGTTTCCTAGCTGTGTGACCTAACCTCTCAAGTCAGGTTCTTTTACCTGTAAAAAGGAGATAAGAACACCTAGGTCCTCCCACTGCTTGGGAGAAAGACAGAAAGAGACACAGAGGGACAGAGACAGAGAGGAAAGGGATCACACCTGAGCAGGACACCCGTGGTAGAGCTGGGAGGCTGAAAGCATCGCTTAAAGAACGCTGTTGTCACTATAATCAGCAACTGATGAGCAGTCCTAAAAACAAGGAGAACAATAAAAAATCTGGATGATGCAAGTAAATCAACTATTCGTTTCTGCAAGTCTCACTTCGTTTCAGTGAAGATGGCGTTATTTATTTTTATCTCTTGGGAGAAGGAACCACGTTGATACATTTAAGTGTTGCTTTGCCCGTTTCCCTGTCTTTCACGGCTGGGACACGTGACCAGGAGCGCCCTTTGAATGACAGTTTCAAATTAATTCTCTGAAATAGAATCAATGACAAATGTCACACTTTGGAGAAGTGTGCGCAGAAGTACTGAAAAGCCCTAGTAACTGGGAGAATGTGGCTGATATTGAATACATTAAGATCCAGTCAGGCTCCTTTTCAGAGTGGTTTGGATGAGCAGACAGAAGCCGAGGGAGGTTTCCAGGCCTGTAAGCTCTGCAGCCTCTTCCTTCCGTGTATGGCGTGGTTACAGCAGTGGCGCCCAGAGTCCAAGGGGACCAGCACCTGAGGGAGCACGTGAAACAGCACTGGAGTACGGGAAGATGAACGAGAGCTTTTATTACATTGATTGTTATATTTTTGGTATACAGTTTTGAGTATGTTTCATAATGTATATAAGGCTACGGTAATTTTTATAATTTACAAGTATACTTTCACAATTTATAAATATATTTTATAACATAGATATACGCATGCACATAGAGGAAACGCACATGAGTACATGTGTGTATGTGCATGTGTTGCTCAGAAATGTTTACTTAGGGACCACAATCAAGCAATTTTGGGAACCACTGCTGTAGAAGGGGTTTGGACTTCGATCTGGGTTTAAAATTTTCTGTCACCCTAGTGATCTGTGTGACCAAATGACTTACCAGTTTTTAGCTGTTTTAGGGGGAAGAAGAGGAAGCAGTAGGTTCGAGGCCTCACATCGTCATCGACTCACGGCTGACTTGCTGTGTGGCCTTGGAGAAGTCACTCAGCCTCCCTGAGCTGCATTTATTTCATTTCTCATTCAGACAATGACTATAATAATACTTCTTTACAAAGTTTTTATGAGATTAAGTAGAATAATGCTTATTCCGAGTTGGGGTATGAAAGTACTGTTTTAAGGCATGCGGTTAAGGTTGCCATCCTTGTCCCCCCTCACTCTCTTGCCTGATCGTCTTCGTGCTCTGTATTTCTCCCGGGCTCACTCGGTGGTGGCTGTTCTGGGGGAACAATGGGACAGGAAGTGTGGGTTCTCATCCAATGTTACCGTTCACTTACTGCTGAGTCAACGTTCAGCAGCATTGATTGAGCACCCTGCTGTGTACCTAACACACGCCCAATATTACCTATTCTTCACAGAATCCGAAAGGGACAGGCTCCATCTCTCGGATGAAGAGCATCTAGAGCAGTGCTGCCCCGGAGGACATCCGCGGGGCAGAGACACGCTGCATCTACGCTGTGCTGTTCGAAGTGTGGGCACCAGCCGAGGGTGGGCATTAGGAGGCTGGAATACGGCTACTGGGACTGAGGAGCTGAGTCTTTAATTTTATTCCATTGTAAGTAATTCCATGGTGAGCAGTTACATGCGACTACTGGCTGCTGCACTGGACAGAACAACTCTGGAGACGACAGAACCAGCAGTCGAGTGTAAGGCAAAATGGAGACTGTTGTGGGCTGAATGGTGTCTCCCCCAAACTCGTATGTTGAAGTTCTAACCCCCAGTACCTCAGAACGTAACTGTATTTGGAGATAGTCCTTTAAAAGTAAACTGAGGTCATGTGAGTGGGCCATAATCCAACACGACCGGTGTCCTTATAAGAAGAGGTGACTCGGACACAGACACACATGGGGAAAGACCTTCTGATAACATGTGGAGCACATGGCCATTTACAAGCCAAGGAGAGAGGCCTCAGCAAAAACCAACTCTGCTGACACCTTGATCTTGGACTTCCAGCCTCCAGAATTGTGAGAAAATAAATTTTTGTTGTTTAAGCCACGTAGTGCATGGTGTCTGTTACAGCAGTTCTGGCAAACTAATAGAAAGACCTTTTGAATTACGTGAGAAGTTTCATTTACAGTAGACTCTTCTGATGAATTCATCAAGAATGCATTCTCTCTCTCTCTCTCAGAAAATCTAAAATGTAAAATACAAAAAATACACAAGGAACAGCAGTTGGATGAAGAAAGCAGTTCAAATACCCACTGATGCATAATGAACCAAATTAATTACAACCTGAAACTAAAATCCCAGATGATCTGCACATGGGGGTGGTGAGCAGGTGTGTAATCCCAAGGTCGAGGTGAAGGGAGAGGGCAATGCGGCAATGGTGAAAGTGTGCTGAAGTTATTACAAGTTTCTCATCCCCTGGAAGAAACAGAATACAGCTACCAATTCAATCTAGGTGTAAATGAAATATATATTTACTGTAGCATTAGTTTCTAAATTAGAGGAAGAGAATCATTTCTAATTCCTAAGAGAAAAACATGGCACAATAAAGACTATTGTTAAAAGGCAAAAAAAAAAAAAAAAAAAAAGAGAGAGAGAGAGAAAGGAAACATTATAAAAATAGAACAAAATTAGACGAAAGGACTAATTCCTTATGTATCCAAAATCATAATAAATGTGAATGTACTAAAATCCCCTTTGAAAAGATGATTCAATTTAGTAAAACCCAAAATATTGTCAGTTATTAACTCTGGGAAGGAGAGTAGGATTATGAGTGGAAACTTTTACATTTTACCCTAAACACATCCTTATTGTTTATTCTTTCAAAATAAAAATGCATTCCTGTGTTGTAGAATTAGAAAACACTTTTTAAGAGTCAGACACATTATAGTCAAACCCAGATTTTCTGGCTCCAGAAATAATTCTACTATATACATTGTATCTTCCCCTTAAGCAAGTTGGATCCCTTCTTTGGACCTTAATATCTGTATCTGTACAATAAAAGCAGTGGGACACATGTGTGACTTTCACATTTTGTCCCAAAGAAGTAATTTAGAAGCCACTTTGGGGGTTCAAGGAAAGGGTATGTGAGTTGGACCATTAGACCACCTATTTATTTAAAGCAGGTAACTCCCTCTTTTACCTGTTTTATATATTGATGTTCCATTGAATATTATCTATGGAAAAAAGTATTATCATTCTAAAAAATCCCACCAAATTTGAAATCTGCTATTCTAGGGGACTTCTAAAGTCCCTTATGAGTTTAACATTCTGGAGTACTCACCATTTCCCCATTTCTATGATGAACAGACTTTTACATGAAAACATAGACCAAGGATATGTCATAGGTTGTGCTGTGTTCACTGTGTTCATATTTGTGAAATTAACCCAACCTTTTTTTTTACAGTGAAATATTCTATCACTCAACCAATTCGTGTGTGTGTGTGCGCACATGCGTGTGTGTGTGTGTGTGTGTGTGTGTGTGTGCATGTAACTAAAGGGCCAATATGGCTGATCTGAAGGCTGGATTTTATGTATCCCTCAGTTAGGTACTACCTGCATCTAACTTCAACATCCAAGTCAACACTAGTGGAAAGTGCCTTCGCCTAAGAGACAAATGACCTGAATTTCCATATGGAACCTGCCAGGGACTCATTGCTTGGCCTTGAGCCTGTTAGGTGCCTCAGGTACCTCAGCCATAAAATGAAGAATTAGTGTATTAAATCTCTGCACTTCTTGTCAGCTATCAAATTCTATAATTCATATGAGTCCTTGGTGCTTGATCAAAGCCAAAATATGTGCATACCAGGCAAAAAGGAATTAGACCCCCAAAGAAAATGTTTTACAGAGACTTAGGAAGACTGGGCATAAATATGATCCACTGTCATGTTATATTCTTAAGTAGAAAAAGATGATGAACAAAGTAATTGAAAATTTTTGAGAGAAAACTTTTTCCCCTAGGATGCTCGGCCATGGAGTGACGGGAACTTGATGATTACTGACCTTTCTTCCCCAAGCTTCTTTGAAGAGCTTATCTAAGTATCGTTTCAGACACCCATCACTCTTATTTTTAGCTCTGAGTTCTCTTCACGAGTGCACTGACCTGTGCCTCGGAGTTCAAGAGGGCTCCCAGATATGGCTCATGATTCATTTGCAGGTACCTCGCCTTGATTTCCAAAAAGGTCAGGGGAGTAGGAGCCTGGAAAAAATGAGTTTAGACATAAAACCCTTCTTTGCTCGTATTCCTGGTCTAACCACTCGATCAGAAATTTACACTACACAGATGGATCCCTTGGTGCCGTAGGTGCTTGGCAATTAAAACAGAACTCAAAAGATATTGTTCTCCAAGGGCCCCACAGCTGGCGTGGGGGGACAACTCAGGGCTTCGGTCACGGGCTATTTTCAGCCTCTGATAGCAGTTGTGTTACTCATGTCTCATTCCCCCTCTCCTCTCAGCCTCCCTCCCACCCTTCCCTTTGCAGGCCAAGGCTGGCGACGGCCTCCATATATTTAAAGAGGACGATAGTCCCCCCAACTCAGTTGAGCTGACAGAGACCTCACAGGCAGGTAAGTGGAGCAAAACAAGTGTTTGGGATGGAGGTGGGCTGTTGGTTTGGTGGCTGGTTGGGACTGTGACAGGTCCCAGAGAATAAGGATGTGTTTCATGATCCAAGTACTAGCTACTCTGGGTCTGTGTGGGTCTGGGTCAGTTATGCTCGACTCTGGTGTGAATCTAACAGCTGTTTAGAAAATTCCTAAAAAGGGTGATTAACATTTGGGGGCTTAAGAGAACCTCACAGACAGAGAAATGGGTAAGGTGTTATTTTTGGTCTAAAATTGCTTTCATGGTGGAACCGTGTTCCCTATTGTCCCAGTCAAAAGACCTGAATTCTGGTCCTAGAACCGAGTAATGAATGGATGTGTGACTGTGAGAAGTTCCTGCCCTCAGGGCCTTGGTTTCCTCTGCAAGGGTCAGGATGGATGTGGTGACATTTTTCTAGACGGTAAAGTACCGCGCAGTTAGAAAGTGGTGTAACAGATACAGCGCGGCGGAAGCCAGCTTTCCAGCGTGCACCGTACAAGGCACCGCGCTGTTCCAAAGGTGCAGGTGAAGGACCCAGATTTCCACGCTTCACCACGCCCTGGCTTGCACACAGGAAATAGTGACACCTGTTGGTTCAATGCAGATTTTACATCCCACGGATGTTTAGCAACAGGCTTGCCTTTAAACATTTAAAATAAACCAAAACAGCATCTGAAAAAAGACACTGCTGTGTTGAAAATCCATTAAAAGCTCTACTTTGTAGGAGGATAATTCCTAGCCAGGGGTGAGGGGCTGATTCCCAGTGTCATCTCTGGGCTTCAGTCAAGGATGTTTCCATTTCTTTTCTTTCCTTCTATTTTCTTTTCTTTCCTCTCTCTCTCCCTGCCTTCCCCCCTCCTCTTAAATCCCAGTGAATGACAGGCATGAGTGTGACTGAGAATGAGAAGGGTTTTAAGCGATGGTCTGAGTGGACATGCTGCCCAGGGAACAGAGCCGCCTTCTCCAGGTTCCGTTTCCATCCCTGAGCCGGGGCAGCGACTCCCCCAGGAGGGAGAAGTTGGTGAGCTAGTCCGGGGAAGACTTGTCTCTCTGCGGTACAACTCAATGCACTCTAACGAGCTGGGACCGACCATGTCCTGTGCCAGGGCTGGGGAGGTAGAAGCAGCACTGACGCAGGGAGGGGTGGGCATGAACAGCAGGAAGGGCGGAGAAATAGGGAGAGCCTGTGTCCTCAGTTTACTTTTGGGGCTGCATCTCAGTGTTCGGTACCTCCAATACACCCCAATGTGTGTAAAACGGGTTTATGACGCAGAAAACGTAAGGACTCTTCTGGCTTGGCTTTGGTTCCCTTCGGATCGACTCAGTCATTAAACGGACCATGGCTGCTGGCGGGGAGGACAGCTGATTCCTAGGGCGTGGTGTCCTCTCCAGCCCAGGCAGACAGGTGCGGCCCACACGCACACGCCATTCATCAGAGAGAAGGGACGCACGCCTGGCCATCGCTTCTCTGAGTTTCCATTTTCTGAGCAGAATTAAGGTGAGGCCATCTGTCCCAAAGGGATGTGTGACAATCAAATGAGAGAGGGTATAGTAAAGCACTTTGCAAAGCTTAGCAGTGCTACACAAATTTGTGAGGCCTTTGAGAAAAGGCACAGGGCCAAACCTGATGGGCCGCAGGAGGATGTCCTGCTAGGCACACGTGTGATGACAAAAGTCCAGAGGTCAGAGTGAATGACAAGCTGACTGGGACTTAGAAGATGAATTTGGTACACAGAAGGACCCAGACTAGGAACATAGCACACAGGAAATACAACTCCTGAGGCTGGCAGGTTTCCAACTACACGCCTACCACTCAGATCTCTGGGAAGACTGCATTCAGGGTGGGGCTTCATGTTCAAAGAGAAATGTGATACCTTCACCGTGAAAATGTAGTTACTCACTGCAGTGAAGAAAAGCAGGAAGGCAATGGTTGTCTTAAGGGCCATGGAGGATGGAAGACTTTTCTGAGACTCGGCATGGGGAAGGGTTGATCATGACTTGTTGGCTGTTTACCACCCTGTTTACTGTGTGCAGAACAATATTAGCTTGTTTATCTGGCACAAAGAGTCCTGCAAGAACTTCAGAGGGAGAAACAAAAGTTCAAGGAAGCAAAGGAATTACGCAGGGTCACACGGCTAGAAAGTGGCAGAGCCGGTGCAGCGTGGTCTTTAAAAACAAATCACCAAGGTACGAGCGGAACAAAGTGAGTTTCTGAGAGTAAACGTTGGCTGCACTTCAGAGACAATTTCAGAAAAGATGTAATAGGACCCGCGTGTTGCAGCCTAAGTGTAATGCGCAGGCATGTCTTTCGTGTCTAAGTTTTAAAGGGACGCCAGCCAACACTCAGGTTTATTTCTGTGCTGGGAACAAGTGACCTGTGCTTCCCAGGCTTTGTGAAAGGGCCTCTTCACAGGGGATTCATGTATCTCTCTGTTCAGAAGCTTAGGAGGGAGTTATTGACCTTGAGTGTCCTACGAATGGGAGCCGAAGGGCACTGTCCGCCTGGGCCGCAGGGAGGGATTCTGCCTGGGTTCGCTGCTTCCCTTCAAAGCACAGGTCACCAGGGAGGTCAGCTGGTGTTAGGCACCAGAGCTGCCAAAGCAAGAAGGTGGCTGTCCCAGGGCACAGGCTTAGGCCCTTGGCTGACATGCTGTCTCTGGCACCAGGCACTCTAGGCCCCCCAAGGCGGCTGACTCCTCCCCTGGCCTGGCCGCCTCTGTTCCTGGGTGCAGTGCACTCTAAAGGCTGAAAAGCGAAACTGGTTCAGCGTTTGAACCAGAAGGGCCACAGAGCTGAAGCAAGAAGAAACTTGCTCGTTTTAAGAAAATGGATTTCAAAACTAGAGATGTAGTAATAATAATAATAATAGTAGTAATAATGCAACACAAATTATCAAACACATACTATGTATTAAGGAATTGTACATCACATCTTTGCTATTATTATCTTATTTAACCTGAAAACAGCCTTCTGAGACAAGGATTCTCATTTTATCTTTACATGCATGAGGATCCTGGGCTCAGAGATTTCGAGCAACTTGCCCAAAGTCCAACAGATAGTATTTTTGAACTCTGGCTTGGTTCTTTCCAAAGCCTGAGTTTTTCCACTATGCAACATCATTTTCCTTATCATCATTGGATTAGGAGAACACAGAAAAGGCAGAAATGGGGCAGCATTCCTGCAAAGTGGGGCTCCAGTCACTTTTCAGATCCCTAAACCTGTCTCAGGGCTTGAAGGGCCCTTGAAGGGGCTTTACTGCACCGCAGCCCTTGGATGCCCAACCCTGGCTAGGTAAAGCCCATAGTGAGCGAGAACACCTCTTCAGCTCCGAAAGAGCCCTTTCCTTGTTTGAATAGCACTGACTCTTAGAAAGTCCTTTATTTTCCTGAATTGAATTTAGTCTCCCTGTTACTCCCACCCACGGGTACTCTGTCCCAAGAGAGGCAATGGGTTGATCGTATCCCAATTTCCATCAACTGGTGGGAGCTGTGCCTTGTTCCCTCTCCAGCATGTTGTAAGCAGGGACAGGGGGTATAGAACCAGCTTAACTGCGATTTTAATTGCAGCTCTGTCACTTACTACCTGTGTGACCTCAGACAAGTCACTTAAGCTCTGAGTCTCAGTTTAATTGATCTGCACAATGAGGATAACAAAATTAGCTCTGCAGGGCTGTTGTACCAAAGGTCCTTTATATGAATCCGCTGATGCACAGTTAATAATAAGTAGTGGTTAAGGTAACAGCACAGCTTTGGGGTCAGAGAGGCCCAAGTTTCAGCTGGCCATGTGACCTTGGGCAATGTAATCTCCCACAGACTGCATGTCCCCATCTCTAAAGTAAATTTTGTAACGTCACCTACCTTGAAGGGTTGCTGTGAAGATTAAATGAGATACGACACAGTATCCGGCCCAAGGGCTGGTCTCCAGACACACGTTAGCTTCAATAATAATATTACTATGTTAGTAACAATTATAATTATCACTTAGATTCCAGATATGTTTCTATGATCCAAAATCTTTGTATCAGCCAGTGTAGGCAATTTAAATCACCGTAGGACGATCGGGCATCTAATAGGACAACTAAATGAACCACTACTGAACTCAAAATGGCATTCCTCTTGAACACTCTGCTCAGTCAGGGCCTGCGTTTCCTACCCAGGTACTTTAACGGACAAAGAAGAAACAGAATCACTCAGCGCCCATTGTATCCACCCTACCCGCTTTTCCCACGGATCACCTTTCATCCCCATAGCTGGTAGTCTGAAAACAAAACAAAGTGTTGGATGAGAAGGAATGTGCCAAAGATACACAGCTGGTTTTTCTTTCAAAAATTCCCACTGATGCATGAAAACTCAGCGTTATGAGAGAACATTATTGCAGAACAGATGAGCACTTACATTTTATAATACTCTACAGTTTATGGAGTGGTTTGATGTATATTTGTATTGCTACAATCCTGCCAGCAATCGTGAAACAGAGGGGACTGTTATGCCCGTTTCAGGGAGGATACTGACATTCAGAGAGCTTGAAGAGCCTTTCCACATCATGCAGCTGCAAAGAGGCAAGACAGAACCAGGACTCGCTTTTACGTTTCACCCAGTGCTTTTCCCAGCCCCTACTACAACACATTCCCAGCATCATCTCTTCCACAGTGTTATTCGTTAGGAAGCCTGTATACCTCGTCTCTCACTGGGACCTGGGTATCCAGAAGTCTGGAGCCCACCCTCTTCCTAGCTGATATAGCAGGGCCCTGCATTCGGTCTCATCCTCGTAAATCTCGGACTGTCCTACATTTTAATTCTGAGCAACAACTTCATCTGTGATAATGCAGCCATCTCCCAAACTGGCCCAGAAAATGTGATGGAGACTGTGACCCAGAGGACAAATGGGGCTGAGTGACAGGCAAGCCTATATTTGGCATCCCACCTTCAACGATCTTCCCCCGTGCCAGGCAACGCTGATAAACAAATGGCCCATCCCTTGGTGTCTTGCCAGGGTAAGCTCACATTGTGGGTCTGGCTGGGGGAGCATTGAGGCACAGGAATTTCGAAGCAATGCAGGAGGCTAAAAAGGTTATGCATGTAAGCCAGGACCTAAATGTGCTCTCAAATCATAGCAACTTACTGAGCAATATGGCTCTATTTGAATACCCTGATACAAAGGAGGTAATAATGCCTTGCCTTTAAAAAGCTTCTCAATAAAAGCATCCTTACTCATGGTTCTGTTTTCCATGGTTTTGATTAGGGGCAGTCAACCTTGATACAAAAATATTAAATGGAAAATTCCAGAAGTAAACAATTAGTACGTTTTAAATTGCATGCTGTTCCGAGTAGTGCGATAAAAATCGCACAGCTCTGAGTAATATGATGAAATCTCGAGTTATGTCTCACCCAGGACATGAATCTCACCTGGGACGTGAATCTCGTATTCACATGCTACATGACCCCCATTCGCCGCCGGCTCCCCATTTAGCAGCTGAGTCGGTTTTCAGATCAACCGTTGTGGTATCCCAGTGCCTGTGTTCAAGTCACCCTTATTTGTACACGATAATGGCCCCACAGAGCAAGAGCAGTGGTGCTGGCAAATCAGGTACGCCAGAGAGAAGCCGTAAAGTGCTTCCTTGGGTGGATGTGCAGCCACGCAATGCTTCCTCTTGGTGAAACTGCATGTATAGGGTCCGCTACTACGCGTGGTTTCAGGTTTCCCAGGGAGTCTTAGAACACATCCCCAGCAGATAAGTGGGGGCTACTGTACCACTTTAAATTCTATCATATTTCCACGACTTTCACAATCGTCCTGTGAGGAAAGTGCAGTCGATTGTATTATCGCTGTTTTTCACCCACATTCAAGGTCACAAGGTCAAGATTAGAACCTGTGTCTTCCAATTCAGGATGCTTTGCAACAACACCCTTTGCCTTTTGGCTTTTGAGCGTTGGAAGAAAAAAAAATCATAGCTATCTTTTGTGTTTGGCCTCCATAGCTACAAATCCATCTTTAGAAATGGAACCGAGCACCTGTTTAATAGAATGTTCACGGATTTCTATTTTGGGTTTCAAGTCTCAATATATATGTGTCAGATACTTATGATCATTTTTAAAAACCCATGCTAGAGTATGTTACTTTGTGAAGAAGTTATTATCTACAATCTGATCCTCACAATGAAAAATATTATGTGTAGGCAGCTGCTGAATATACACACCCCTGAGAGGTATGTCTCTCTCCCACTAACTTGCAGGACATGCCCATGAAATCTCCACTGGAGATCTGAAATGAGAAATTTGACCTAGGGTTGTTTTCGTGAAAATTTCCACATCATTAATTTCACAAGCGTCACTGTCACATTCCTGGATATATATTGCATTTCTCCTCTATTTTATATTACGTTGAAGCTCTGGATCAAAATGAACACAAGTAAAATTATGTGATTCTAGTCTTTTCTGGAGAACATGTCACGTTTAATAAGAGAAAGATGGCTCCCAGAAAAGGGAGTTGGCTAAGAATATACTCCCGAATGCTTACTTATGCCTCACCTTGTTTGTAAAGGAGGGCGTTGGTCAATCTTCAAAATCTATTCCAATGCTAAAAGTCCTAAAAGTTAAGTTTGGCTCATTTAGGAGATGTTAAGGCCTCTCTGCCTTTCTGTAGGCAATTTTCTCTGCCTAAGTGTTCTTCCCACTTTTCTCTATCTGATGAACTCTTAGTCAGCCCTCAAAACCCCATCTGGAGGTGCCACCTTTTGTGATCCTCCAACAACTCACTGCTTTCCTCTCCAGTGTAAGCGTGGGTTTGCAATGTAAATGCAAACTCCCTCCTTTGAGTTTGCATGCGCTTCTCACAAGACTCTTCCCTGTTGTAGAGTATTCTGGTTCCTGCCTATCTTCCTCAGTAGAATGTGGGCTTTTCAGTTCTAGAGGACACAAATCACTCATTTTTATGTTTTTCTCCCCTTGATCCCTCACCAGTACCTGTTGCTGTGCTTGACGTAGTAAGGTAGTAAATGTATGATGAATGAATGAATTCATGGATGAATGAATGAATGAATGCAGACTTGATCTCAAAGATTTCAGCTCAAAATCCATTACTCATTTCCACTATAGTAAATGACTTGACTATACAAATAGAAACACTAAATGTTTCTTTTAAAAAAATTATTTTTGTCCTGGATGGTGTGGCTCAGTGGATTGAGTGCCAGCCTACAAATCAAAGGGTCACTGGTTTGATTCCCAGTCAGGGCACATGCCTGGGTTGCAGGCCAGGTCCTCAGTCACGGTTGCGCAAGAGGCAACCACATATTGATGTTTCTTTCCCTCACTTTCTCCCTTCCCTTCTCTCTAAAAAAATAAATAAATAAAATCTTTTTAAAAAGTTATTTTATACAATTTAATAGAATTAAAAGAGCCTGCTTCTATAAGAGGAAGGATAGGATGGTCCTGGCTAATCTCGCACAGTTTTTGTAAGTGGGAAAAGCTCCTTGCAGGGACATTTAGGTAGGGATGTCCCCTTTGGGCCTAGTATCGGGTTCAGTGGTCTGTTTGCTATTTACCTTCCGTTTCTTAGCAAAACTGTCTTTGTTGTGAGGCTGGGATACACATTCCTGGCCAGGACCCAGGAGGGCTTAGTGGTAATCGCCAACTATTATAAGAAGGTGAACTGCTTCCCAGAAGGGAAAAAGAAGGTCAGAAGCAGCTGCTTGGAATGACCTGATAGTGCTTGGTGTCCATGACAAGATGACACACCAGGCTTCTTAGAAACCAAAGGATCCCAGTGAACTTTGCCCTTCCCCCACCTCCTCCCACCCGGGGCTGGTGGGATTGCAGAAATTTCACTAAGTATGGATGACTTATTTCAGTTTTGCTCTGGGGAAACTGAAAACTGGATCCACACTTCCACTCAGACACCGGAAGAAAGAGAAAACATTTGTGATGCTCCCTCTTGTCTAGTATCTCTTGAACTTAACTCTAGTGAGGAGACAATGATGGGCCAGGGCTGTGGGCATCAGCAGCTCCTTGCAGCAGAATGTGCTTGAAGGTGTGAGAAGACACACGGCATCGTCACCTGGGTCCTGTGATCACACCTGGCACTGTGAGCTCTGCCCATTCCCTTCCTGCACCTCATGTCACGTGGTCCTTTAAACAGCCCTGCGAAGCAGCAAGGAAAGAATGACTCTCTTTATAGTATAGCGGGGAAGGCAGAGGTAAGAGAAGCTCCACAGCTCATCTTGATGCACACAGCGAGCTGTGGGTAGCCCCAAAAGCAGAAGGCAAGTTTCCAGACCACCGATCTAGAGTAGTGCCACTATAGCTTACTGCCTGAGCAATAATATGTCCTAAAAAGGGAATTAATGAATAGAAGGAATAAACCTGAGCTGGATACTTTATATACTATATATTTCTATCAGCAAGATTAGCTAAGGCTTTGCTACCCAAAGGGTGGTCCACTGCTGGTAACGTTAGCACTGCCTGGAGTCTGTTAGAAATGCAGAACTGCCTGCCTCTCTCCAAACCTACCAAACCAGAATCCGCATGTTATCAGCAAAACTCAAGGTGCATCGAGAAGCACTGACCTAGATAAGAAGATAAGGCCATTTCAATAGGTTATTGCCACTCTGATGGAATGATATTTAAATCCTTAGATGGAAAAATAACAATATTTAGTATTTGTA
The DNA here is from genome assembly GCA_039655065.1 of Glossophaga mutica. Lineage (NCBI taxonomy): Eukaryota > Metazoa > Chordata > Mammalia > Chiroptera > Phyllostomidae > Glossophaga > Glossophaga mutica. Next base: position 33,263,153 of record CM077308.1, read on the forward strand.
TATAGTTTTACGTGCACAAAATAAGCTCATCCACCCCTTCCAGGAATGCTTTGAGGTCCAGAGGGGCAGGTGCTTTTGAAATTTAACAGAAGAGGAAACTGAGTCCCCAAGTAGTAAAGTGACTTGCTCAGAGCTTTATTCAATGCCTTGCAACTTGCACATAGTATTTGCTGAATGAACAAATGAACGAATGAATGAGCGAATGACCAAACAAGCCTGGGCAGGATCCTGGTCTTCAGACCACTGCTCTACCAGTAATTGGTTCACCGCTGAGGTCACCTAAATTTGCGGTATTTGCTTTATATCCTGTTAGAGTTGACCTTTGTCAGAAAGTCTTCAAGATGCCGAACTGGGGTGGAGGAGCGAAATGCGGAGCCTGCGAAAAGACAGTCTACCACGCAGAAGAAATCCAGTGCAATGGAAGGAGTTTCCACAAGACCTGCTTCCACTGCAGTGAGTTGGGTGAACACCACGAAGGCCCCTTGGCATCCAGAGGGCATTTCAAAGTTCACACTCAGCCGCAGATGCCTGTCTGTCAGTGGTCCTCAGAGTGTGGTCCCAAGCCCAGCAGCATCAGCATCCCCTGGGAATGGGTGGGTCCCACCTTAGCAAGGGAGGGTGCTCTCCCGAGCACTCACTCTCCAACCATTTACCCAGCTCAGAGGCCGTTTCCCTGCAGCTCAACGTCAGAACAAGCTGGCCCACCACTGCTCTCCATGGTGAAAACTTGAACCTGGAGGCAACATTTACAAAGTGTGACTTGGCGGAGAAAGACACCATTACTTATCTGGAACCAGGATGGATTTGGCTCTTGGTGTCTTTTGCACTGGCCAGCTGTCACTGAAGTCAGCTGCAACAGGCTTTTTCCAGAGAAAGAACCTGTATCAGACAGAGAAATATGTGCCAATTCTGTTAAGAGTCAGAAAATGAAGAGGTTTGGGGCCTGGGCACCAGTCATTTGACAGGGAATGTTTTTCATCACCTGCCAAGCACAGCTGCATGAATGTTAAAATTGGGGCAATTTTAAGATGCTGTGGTTCACCAGGAGTCTGGCTCTGCCCAGCTCGTGCAACTTGGGACGAGTTGTTTCTCATCTTTGAGCCCAGGCCCCCAAGCACCTGCAGCTGAGCCAGGAATAGCATCTATTTCTTCAGACTCCCAGTCTAGACTCTTTGACATGAGTGCATTCTGGAATTTCTTGGTAGCCAGCCCTGTTTTTTGGCCACTTACCCTCTTTGCTTCCCTCCAGTAGATCTGGCTCAAGGGTTAGCTTTACTGGACGTTTGGCAGAGCCCCTCCCCACAGAGTCCCCCACCCCACCTCCATGCCTCAGCCTGGTGACCACAAGGCATCACACTGCCCCGAACAGTTTCAAACAGAACTTCAAGGGCTAGGCTCCACTCTTAGGGCAGGAGACTCTCCATCCTTAAGCTGCCAGAAACAGTAACATTTTATCTGCTGCAGCAGATAAACAAGGGAAGAACAGGGGAAAATACTGTTCTGAGTGATTGGGGTGGCAGATTTACTAATGCTTTGGGTTTTAATAATGCATAATTGTTTTTAAGGTACTGGACACATCCATCTGATTCATTATTTTTACAGCTATCCATCCAGAAGCCATTGCTGAAGACAGTTTATCCCACAACCCTCTGGCTTTTGTCCAAAAACAGCCAGTTATCTTTACAAAGGAGGGGTGAGGAATATTGGCAAGAACCCTGAAACTGGAGGAAAAATGTTAGGGTTTGAGTCTCTGCTCTGCCATAGACTGTGAGACCTTGGGCAGGTCATTTCTCTGTCAAGCTTCCATTTCCCCACCTATAAAATGTCGAGAGGGTTATACCTACACCGCACGGGTGGTTACAAAAAGAAGACTGGAGTTCGTGACATGGAAATCCAGCCTTCTGGGCCTTTATTCTCCTTTGATCGACTTTGATGCCTGAGTGGGAACAGAAAACAGTAGTGCAGCTGTCCATGGTTTAAGGGGTATCTTGTCTTCACCAGTCAGCAGGAAGATGGAGCCATGGCAGAAGGGCTTTGGGCATTCGGTGATACATTCCTTTAACCCTTCGATGTTTTCCTTAGAACCCGTAAGTGGGATGGGGATGTGAGCAGCACAAATTTCTCAAGTGGTGGACAGAAAGATCCTAGAGAGGAACGCACTTTTTGTATTATCATCGCAAGACTTGCCTATCCACAGGCGACCCTGGAATTGCCGGAGATGGGGTTCAGAGAGGCACAGCCTACCTAAGCCTGTCCCCCGCCAACATGTTTGCCTAACTTCTCAACAGATCTTAATCCTCCTTACTAGCACATCCAAAAGAAAGACAATGCAAGCCGCATGTGCAAATTTAAATTTTCCAGTAACCATATTTTTAAAAAGTACAAAGAAACAGGTGAAATTAATTTTAAAACATTTTACTTAACCTAATATATAAAAAAGTATAAATTTTAATATATATCAATACACAAATTATTCCAAAATATTGTATATTTTTACTTTGCTTGTATCGAGTGCTTCAAAACGGAGTGCATCTCGTGAGCTCCGTGCGGCAGGCAAGAGTTGACAGCACTGGACAGCACAGCGCTACTGAGCCTGCGCGTGGGGGCTGCTCAGAGCCCGGGAGGGGCTGTCGACTCGGCCAGGGCGTGACAGGGCGCAGGCAGTCCTGGAGCCACGGGAATGGCCACTGGAGTCCGAGTCAGAGGCTCTGAGGCCAGTCATGGCTCCGCAGGGTCCTGTCATATAATCATGGACAAGTCACTGGTCTTCATTCACACGTGCATGCGTGCATCCATCTGTCCGTCCGTCCATCCTTCCATCCATCCATCTGTTCATCCGACAAATGTTTACAGAGACTAATTCAGGGCCAGGCTCCACACTCTGCTCTGAGGATAGTCAGACAAAAATCTTGCCCTCAAGGAACTCAGGCCCTAGAACACCAACACAGATTTGAAACGTTGTTGTGAAGATTGGTAGCTGAGAGCAACAAGAAGGGCAGGGATAGGTGTCTGCCTCTCCCTTCCCCAAATTATTCCTCATGAAAAGGGTTTCCGTTGTTTTCAAGGCCTTAAAAAGTCTTCCATGCTATAAGACAGTTTCTCAATTACTTTATTATTATTTTTTAAGCATTTTTACAGAATGTTTAACACCTGTCACATTGACAGAACTGTTTCATGAGCTTCCACACGCCGGTTCCCCACCCTGCAGCCGCTGGCCTGCGGCCGATCCTCCTCGCACGCATCCTTATTGTCTACTCCCACTCTCACGGATTCTTTTCTTTTTTAAACTAAAATACTGTTTGAAGAAGGCATATGAGCCCGAAACAAATTCATTCAATGCTGACTTGCTTATAGAGGTCACTTGATGGAACCGGTTAAAATTCAAAAAGGGAGGCAAATAAAATGAATGCACAGATATTCTTATTCCCAGGGCCGTGACCTTGCTATAATAAGTACCGAGCACCACCATGAACAACCTTTGAGGATTATTGTTACCGAGCAATTCAGCAAGTTATCACGCTGTGGAAATCCTGCATGTTCTTTCAAAGCTGCCCTAATATTAGGTTCATAGGGACTTCTGGTTGAGACACAATTTCCACGTGACAGCTTCCAACTCAGGGGCCAACAGGCTGCGACGAGCGGCCATGAGCTGCTCTGGAGCTGGGCCAGCTGTCTCGGAAAGACGCTGGTGATGCTGAAGATGCAGAGACAGAATTTGGGTACAACCGTTTCCTGAATTTGCGTGAGATTAGAAAAAATAACACCTCCAAGTTAATGTGATTTCTATTATTAAATTAAATACTATTCGTAGGGATTTGACCCTGTCATTTACATCTTTAAAAGTGTTTCTTTTAAATTGGCAAAATAACTCTTGCCATAAATCTTCTGTTTGAAAAAATGAGGGTTTGTCCTACACACTTGACATCATGGGGGGCACTTTAGGTAGCATACGGTGACAGGGATTTGAGCCAATAGAAGCCTAAGTGTCTCTGAGGCAGGTCCATCCTCCTCACCACCTCCTGGCTTCCAGGACTGGATCAAAAGGAGCCTCAGTGGTAACTGCCTCCTTGAATAGTGCAGTGCCCTTCAAAGGTCATGATAAGTACAGAAACTGCTCAGTCTTGATTCTGACATGACTGAGAAAAAAATATGTTCCTCTTCTGCCTCAACTCCTTACCCTTGACACTCTCTCTCTCTCTCTCTCTCTCTCACACACACACACACACACAAACACGTACACACTTCCTTGATGTCATTTAGGGTGAGTCACACTGGAATTCAGGTTCTTTTGATTCAGAGACAATATTCTTTTTTTAAAATATATTTTATTGATTATGCTATTACAGTTGTCCCATTTCTCCCCCATCATTCCCCTCCACCCTGCACACCCTCTCCCACCCACATTCCCCCCCTTTAGTTCATGTCCATGTGTCATAAGTTCTTTAGTTTCTACATTTCCCACACTATTCTTGCCCTCCCCCTATTTTCTACCCACCATCTATGGTACTTATTCTGACAATATTCTTAGCTGGTCCAAGACCACGTACCTGGGTCCATCCAGTTCCACCCCTTTCTAGCTGCATTACTTCCCTTCTCTGTGCCCTGGTTTCCTCATCTGTAGAATGAGGACTGCCTTGGAATCTACAGCCCAAGGTACATGGGTGCATTGGTCAGGAATCAAAGTAGTGTTCTTTGACCAGGGCCTCTTGGCATTGGAGGGGCAGGGAAGGGGGAGGAATGTAACCCCAACCTCCTGACCTTCCCTTCTTTGGCAGTGGCCTGCAGGAAGGCTCTGGACAGCACCACGGTCGCAGCTCACGAGTCAGAGATCTACTGTAAGGCCTGCTATGGGCGCAGGTACGGCCCCAAGGGCATCGGGTTCGGACAAGGCGCCGGCTGCCTCAGCACGGACACAGGCGAACACCTGGGCCTCCAGTTCCAAGAGTGAGTCACTGCCCCGCTTCTCCCAGCCCCGCACAGCCCCAGTTATCAGGGCAGCCTAGTCTGTTCCCATAGCAACGTTTTCTAGAAGCGAAAGAATGGACTTTATTGCTGACCTGCCAACAATAGGAATATTCAATCTGATCAAGTTTTAACAATGTGCCATCTCTCCAAAGTCTCTCTTTAAATTATCTGCCTTTCTAAAGGGCAATTACTTTTATACCACGGCCCTCGGTCTGCATGTCAAGAGAAAACGCAGAAAGTACAGATGTTCCATTGTCTGACCTTTGCAAAACTCCGTGGAGTCTCTTCTCTTCCCTTTGCGCTCTTCTGTGTAAATCACATAAATATGGCAGGGAAGCAATGGCTGTTTGCTTTGAGCTTGCCCCTAATGGCTTTCTTCCCTTGGGTTGTAGGAGGACTCATGCCCACAGGGGCAGTGGCTCTGTGGGGAGGGGCTGGATGTGTGTCAGGAGTAAACTGCTCTGTGGGTCTCCCTGGATGCCTGTTGTCAATGCAGTGCTGAAGGTTACCCCAACATCATCCTAGGGGAGCTGGGAGATCGTGCTGTGCCTCCTCCATTTACCAGGCTGTCCTACCAGCCTTGATGATCACGCCAGACTCCAGCCCAGAACTGAGCACAGACTGACAGCCACTCACCTGCAGCTGCTGTCTGGCCAGCTGCTGTCCAGTTCTGCTCTGTGGTAGGACTGGGCAGAAAGGCCCAGACCAGCGGAGGCAGTGTCCAAGGGAGGGCCTGCCCCACGGAGCAGTTAGACTGTCTGAAGGGTCATCGGCTCCCTCCCAAAAAGAGGAGCCCTGGAAAAGTGCAAGGATGTGTGATTAGCCATTTAAATTTTTCCCATGACCCAATCCCAACGGCATACTCTGTTTAGAGATGACACCAACCGCAGTCTCTGCCATGCATTACCCGAAGCCCACTCCCCTACGTTAGGGCTTCCTTATGGTGCTGCACACGGACGGACAAGAGTCTGGAGACCTCGGTTTCATCCCAGCTCCACTGGTTACGAGCTGCTTGACCTTGGGAAGCTGCGCCTCCCATGCTCACTTTCCTACAACTAGTCCTGCCTACTTTAGAGGTTATGGCGAGACTCGAGCTGTAAATGGACAAGGAAACACTGAAACATGTGGAGACGCAGGGGTTGTTACTGCGCCTCTATCTTGGACACTGCTCACACGGGGGCAAGGGATGCATCAGCTCACGATGTGTTCAGCGTCAGCTGTCCAGAGCCCATCATGCCCTGTAACATTTTCACAGCTCATTTCAGGCAGCAGGCCGGTGGAGCGCAGCATGGTGCAGAAAAACCTACCCAGTCACCGCCATGGCAACACAGTGTCAGTCATACAAGCTAATACACAGGGACACGAGTGCCTTACGATAGAAAGGGAGGGTTTACAGCTTACTGCATGCCAGGCAGGCACTGCTTTACTTATGTCACCTCCTTTCACCATCTCAACAAACTCTGGGACGAAGGTGCCATCATGATCCCCATTGTCCCGATGAGGCGTCTAAGGCACAGAGAAGTTAGGTAACTTGCTTAAGGTCACACAGCTAGTACTGTCTGCCAAAGCAGATCTATAGGTTTCATTCATTTGTTCCCCTCAGATCCCCAAAGACAGCACGTTCAACCACCACCAGCAACCCTTCCAAGTTCACTGCGAAGTTTGGAGAGTCAGAGAAGTGCCCTCGATGTGGAAAGTCAGTCTACGCTGCGGAGAAGGTGATGGGAGGGGGCAAGGTAAGGACTTCTCTGTGAGCCAGACGGGAGTTGCTTCTCTCCACCAGACCGGCTGGGAGGGGTGAGAGAAGGAAGTAGGGACTGGGGCTGGGAGCCAGAGCCTTCATTCTCTTTAGCTCCAAGGGACCACTTTAGGGGCCGCCCATCCTCACCCACTTTCCCAGGCTGTGACTGTCACCTCAGAGCCCTTGGAACCTAGAACTGGTGAATTTGAGCAACCAGCATCGGCCCACTAGCTATCAGGCATCCAGTAAAAGCCCTGGAGATAAAGATGCACAAGGCCCCTGCCCTTCAGAGTCTGCAGTCCTTTCAGAAAGGTGTCAGCCCTGAGAGCCTTCCAGAAAGGTGTCACCACTACATAACTCAATCCGCTGCTGGCATCCCCACCGACGGATAGAGCAAACACCTCGCAGCAGCCAGAAGCGGCTCACAAGTGTCCCAGCCACCGGGGGAGTCCTCAAACGTCTGCGACAGTAACTCGCAGGTGCTCCACAAGCTCCCGTTTCCGGCTCGAAGCCAGGGTATGCCCCACAGGATGTGGGCCTGACAGAAAGAAAAAAAATCCTGCTTATACTGAATAAGGGGCAGAGGGCCATGGCAAGTGGGACTGACCTCAAATATCAGGGCGGCGTCCACCCCAGGGCACATGAGAGCCCCTGGGCCATGCCTGGTAGATGGGCAGATGTGCGGAGGCAGGCGATCCTCCCGATGGTCCCAGCCATGCACTCTTTCCTACTGGGAATATGGAATTAAAACGAGGGTGAGCTACCCGCATAACTGCTCCATTCACTTTTTTCTTCTTTAACTTTATATTCAACATGTCACCCACTGTCCCAAGTCCAAGTTCACCTCTCCAGTTTATTCCTTGGTTTTCTAGTCTGTTCTGAAGGAATACATATGGAAATCACATGGATCGGTTTATTTTTAGGGGTTCTGAGAACTGCTGGCCAAGTCCACAGCATCTTATTTTCTTCAACTCCCTGGAGAAATTATTCTGGGAGCCAATTAGGTACATGAATTGTTAAGCCAGTAACATGCCTTTATATGTGGCTGGTCAGGGCGGTGACCATGGAAACAGAACACGCTGCTGCCCAGCACGCTATGTAACTCTCCTGTTCTCCTGTGCCCCTCAGCCTTGGCACAAGACCTGTTTTCGCTGCGCCATCTGTGGGAAGAGTCTAGAGTCCACAAATGTCACTGACAAAGATGGGGAACTCTATTGCAAAGGTGAGTGGTTCCAGGGGCTCTCCGGAGGTGCTGTTTCCTGAGGAGGGTCCTTAGGAGAAGCTGTGTCCGCATGGACACGCCTGGGCCTGCCAGGAGGCACGGCTGCTCAGTTGAGCACAGTTTGGGCTCTCAGGAGGGGGAGCAAAACCACCTTAGGAAAAGAAATTCCCTGCCTGACCCAGCTCTGGGCTTCTTCATCAGAGCACGTCGGGGGACGATGTTTGCAAATGCTCGGTGGTTTGGGGCAGCTGGGTACCTTGTGGGGAGAGCAGATGAGGAGGAAACAGTGTCTGATTCTGCTTCTGGAAGGGATCACAGGCCTGGACAAACAGCATCTCATCTTCTTCCGAAAACCCAAAAGGCCTCTGTCTGCCTGAGCGGCAGCTAGGGATGACTGGGGAAGATGAACTCAGTCTGGCCCCTCTAGTTCAAGACACATCCTTCCTCACTTTCTCCCTCCGTTGCTCTCTCCCTTTTTTCTTCCTGACGTTACCATTGATGTTGCACACCCTTTACTAACAGAGATAGAACGGACAAGTAGGTTTTCCTCCTGGTCCCCCCAGCCCTGCCCCTAGCTGCCTCCATGATCCCTTTGTCTCAAGGAGAGGTTGCAGAGCCTTAGCTCTTTCCCGATGCTACAAAAGGAAAGAGGCCATGCATCCTCAACCCCAGAGCCTCTCCTAGGCCTATCGTTTCTCAGTGGGGTCCTCCTACCCTCTCACTTAATGGTGGTGTCTCAAGATCTCCAGGTGGGGTGAGAGGAACACTGAGGGAGCCAGAGGGAAGGAGGACATTACTCACCAAGGCTGTAGGTTGCCAAAGCTTTTCCCATGATGAGCGAGACAACAGTGGTTGCCTTCTCCTGGCAGCAGAAGACACAAGATGTCCTCAGCACTGAGAGGCCATAAACCCCTAAAATATTTCTGTAAGCAGCAGAGAGATCAACATGTAGACCAATCATTGCACTTCCAAGTGAAAAAAGCCCTGGTAGCAGACCATACACAACGCAGTAGCGTAGGAAGAGGCAAGTGATCAGCTTGCGGTGTTAGGGAAGACTTCCTAGAGGACAAGCTTCCCCTGGGCCTTGAAGGACGAATGGGGGTTGGGGAGGGGGCACTCCAGGAACAGGAAGCAGTGAGTGCAAAGGCCTGAAGTTGGGACACCCCACTGTGTGCCTGGAGGCGCAGGAGGCAGTGGGGCAAGAGGCTGGGCAGGCAATGAGGGGCCAGATTATGTCGACTCAAATGAGAAAATGTCTGTGAACACAGTGAGGTGCAAAGAACTCTATCTACAGTGGTACCTCGGTACTCGTTGTTAATTCATTCCAGACTCATGACAAGTGCCCAAACCGATGCGTACCAAATGATGAAGCACTTTCTCTTGTGGGGCAGAGTAGTGACTCATACCAGTTCTAGCCAGTGCGACGAGTCCCGAGCGAGCGCCTAGTGCCGAAACATTTTTTTTCTCATCGAAATGCACCAGGTACAGGGTTTGACAAATTTTGAAGCTGACGAGTACCGAGGTATGACTGTAAACTACTTTTATGCTAAAATAAAGTGTTCCATTCACTTACAAATTATCTTATAATAAATACATTCATCAAAAGGATGCTTCTCAAGGTGAAGGAACTGTATCCAGACAGAAGGGACTGACGTAATGGTGCTAACCAACCCATTCTCTCTCCCCTCTCCTGTTTTCGGTCACAGTTTGCTACGCCAAAAACTTTGGCCCCACAGGCATTGGCTTTGGAGGCCTCACACAGCAAGCGGAGAAGAAAGAGTGAACAGTGCGCCCGTTCTCAGATCTTTCGTCAGCCTGAGACATTTTCCACGTGACCCTGCCCCGACGGACACCTGTCCCCAGGCATCCTCTCATCGGTAGCTGGACAGTATTTCTCTTCAGAAGTGATCACAGTCCTTCTAACCCAAAGTTAGAAGAGACCTTTGGAAGAAAGTTACTAAGAGTTTAATCTGTAACAAGTGTTTTACTATTTACGCCACCTGGGATGGGGGAGGCAATAAACGCTCTATCGGTACCTTGCACGCCTGGATCTTTTCTTTCAAACACAGGGAAGTTTTCAAAAATGGAGAGGTAGTTTGAAAAACTAGCTGCAAGGATATAAGACATTTTGGTGTCAAGTGGGGAAGGAGTAAGGAGGCGGAAACAAAGGGAAGCAATCTTCCGGAATCCGTCAGCTGAGCAGACAGAAAAACAGGGGTCCCGGCGGAAACAGACAACACGATAGCAAATTCAAGAAGGAAAATCAAAACGAGCCAAACTGCTGAAGAGTAGAGCCTTTTGTGCTACCACAGGCTTTGCAATGCGACACATTTTGTGGAAACTCAAGAAAAGGCACTGAAGCGCGGTGTTGATGCATGTCGTAAATGATATGAGGATGATTTTCTTTTATTCTGGAACAATTCCCGAGGGTTCAGCAATTTTCTGAAAACTTCCCTTACATCAAATTGCCAGGCTGGCAAACGAAAGGCGGCCAATTAAAAACGTCTGTTCTGCCTCCCCAGCAAGTTCTCCAGCCTCCACTTTAAACACCACAACTTTTCTCCCACAACCACGCAATTCTGAATTACTTGAAGTAAATGGAAAACAAATGAAAATTTATTGTTTAAAAACGATGAGGCACTCCATTAAACCATGGGCTTTTCTGGGCTCCAAGTCCCGAGCAAGCTTTCTTTCAAATGGGCATTCACTCAGGGCTGCTTCCAGCCCGTCATGGTCAAGGCCCTGCAACAACTTTATCAGTTATTTATTTTTTGATGCTCCAAATGCAATTACACCTGATCATTTTCTCTCTGGGATTGGCTTTAACAGATTGGTTCAGAAAGAAAAAGAACAGCTAGCAAAGGCTGTGCCCCAGTCCACTTTCAACGGGAAAGCACAGACATAAGCTTTGCTTACCCAGAGACTCGCACCGGGGCGATTCAGCGCCGGGTCCCACCAGAGCAGCCTGAGGGTGTGCATTTTTCATTCTCTGGGGACAGAAGCATAGGGGAATGTTATCTTTAATTTGTGAACTTGTTAACTTTTTTTTTTTTTTATCAGAGCTGTATAAGAGATCCCATCATTGTCAATCGAATAATTAATCCCAGGGATCAACTGAACTAAATCTAGTCCCCTTCAACCTGCACTGACTTCGAAAGCAATATACAACCCTGGCTCTTCGGAAAGAAGTCCCTGCACTGGAGACTTCCAGGCTCACAAAGGGGTAAGGTGCACATGGGATGGGACTGCCAGACGATGCCACCTTCCCCTCCGCTACCGCATTTCAGCGATGAGCCCCACCAGCCGTCCACCCAGGGGGCTGACGCTAGAACCTGCGGTCAGCCTTAGCTTTGCCCTCTCTCTCACCCCTCCAGGCCTCACTCCCCGAGCCTCCCTGATTCCGACTCCACAATGTCTCTAGAACACATCCCCTCCGTTCTTATTCTTTGGTATGTACTCGTACACTACCCTGCTAGGGCTTCCATAACGAAGCCCATGGATCCGATATCTCACACAACAGAAATGATGTTTTCGAGGTTCCAGCAGCCCGAAGTCTGAGGTCAAGGTGGGGGCAGAGCTGGTTTCTTCTGAGACTTCTCTCCTTGGCATGTAGTTGACCACCTTCTCCCGGTGTCTTCCTGTAGTCTTCTCTGTCTGTCTGTGCGTCCTAATACCATTTTCTCCTAAGGACACCAGTCACGTTGGATTTAGGGAGCACTCGAATGACCTCATTCTAATCCAATCACTTCTGTAAAGGCCCTATCTCCAAACACAGTCACATTCTGAGGTCCTAGGAGTTAGGACTTCAACATATAAATACGGGGGAAGGGATACATAACAGCATGTCATACAAGGACCTTCATGAATTGGACTTGAACTTATCCCTTCAACCGAGTTTTAGACAATCTCTTCCATATACGCTCCACCTACACTTGAAGACATGAAGCTTTCCAAATATGCCAAGTACCCTCATGCCATCATGCTTTGCCACTGCTATTTTTTTGCCTGGAAATGTCTGGAAGATGGAACCCCTCCATCCTGACCCTCTCTTACCCAGCACCTTAGCCTGGTGAACTCAAGTCACAGGTCAAACGGCATTTCCTCTGCAAAGTCTTTGCTGAACTGCCTGAGAATTAATCCACGACTGTGTTCCCACAGCCAGTGCAGAACACAGCACTCACTGCACTGAGCTTTTGCATTCCCACCTGCCTCCTTGTTAGAACGTGGCACGCTTGCCTTCATAGTGCTCAACAAATAGCAGGCATTTAACAAAACTTGGTTGAGGGAGTGAAGTGGAAGAGAGTGCAGGCAGGACTAAATGCAAATTCTGCAAGGATTTCAAAGAAGAGTTTATTATCCAGTGGAGTGAAGGAGCTTGGGGAGGAAAAAAACTAAACAAAGGAAGAACCGGAATGTGGTCCAGCAGTCTTCACGTTTCTCCTCTGCCTCGGGCGCCCCGCTCCACGACGTCTCCCATGCTCCCCACCACAGACTGGGACGCGGGACTCAGTCAGCCAGCGGAGGTCGGACCTCCCAGACCTCTGGGAGAGTCTCCATTCTCTCCACATCAGTGAATGTAGAAGGCCCAGGGGACACCGAGGCCCTAGGAAATGGTGGCCACCAGGCTCGGAAGGCGCTTGGGTCCCTGCATGGAAGAACACCTGCTAACAGCGAGACGGACTGACACAAAAGGAGAAACACGCCTTACGTGGTGTGAAGCCATGGAGATTTAGGGGCTGTGTGTTACAGCGCTAACTCCCTAGGCCAGCCATCGCTCACCTGAAACACTGGATGTGTTACGTCTGAGATGTTCCACCTCTCACTGTTTGGTGCCCATCCAGTCCATTTACATCAAAATTTTGTAAAAATGATTCAGTTATCTTATCTCCTAGGTGACCATACAGATATTTGGGGAAAGACATGAAGTCACAGCAAGAGAGCCTAACAGTCACATTCCTCTGGCCCTGAATAACATGACTGGGTTTGTCTCAGCTTTAAAACAGAACAAAACCAGCATCTCTCTATTCACCCTCAAGCTATGGCCTTCTCCTCTCCTTTCAGAGCCAAACTGTATGTAAGAGTAGAGTCCACTTAGTCCTTAGTATCTCAGCACCTGGCTTCCGATTCCCTTCCTCGCTGCCACCCCACCCTACCCCACCTCCTAATCATAAGCCCTCTGGTCCTCGTTCAGTTGTTTTTCTCACCTCTCCTTCGCTCCTGACGGCTGACTGCTTCCTCTTTGAAATGAATTCTTCTTGAATCCCACGCACTGTACTCTCTTGATCATCCTCGTACCCAACCTCCTCCCAGTCCCCTCCTCCTCCTTCTCCAGTTTCTTAAATCCACATTCCATAAGCTCACATCCTCTCTTTTCCTCTCTCTCACACGTTTCTTTAATCCTTACCTGAGGATGTGGTTTTTTATTGATTTTAGAGAGAGAGGAAGGGAGAGAAACACAGATGTGAGAAACACTGACTGATTACCTTCCATTTGCACCCTGACCAGGGATCAAACCTACAACCTAGGCATGTGCCCTGACTGGGAACGGGACCCATAAACTTTCAGTGCACGGGACCACTTTCCAACTCACTGCGCCACCCGGCCAGGGCTCTCACACTTGGTTCTGTTTTCACTGATTGTCACCTTTGGTCTCTTTTTCGAATCGATGTCTTCATTTCAGGAAGGAAACTCCCCTTTGATTTTCATCTCATTTTTCTACCTCTCTCCTGCGACGATCTCATCCATCTGTGCAGGTAACTCGGCGCTCTCTCCAGCTGCCTTCTTGACTTTTCCACTCTGTATCTTACAAGAACCTCAAACAATAGGCCCCAACCATCAAACTCCTCACCTGGCCTCTCTGCTGTTTTCCTTACTTCTTTCCTTCCTTCCTTTCCTTACTTCACTGGGTTCAACACCTCAAAGGCATCTTTGATTCCTCCTCCTCTTCCCCCACATTCAATCGGTGATCTGGGCCTACCAGATCACGCCTGTGCCTTCACTACTTCTTGCCTAGCCCATTATTAAAAGTTTATTTCTAACATCCTCTATCTGTCAGGGCCCAATCAGAAAAACAGAAACCGCATGAATTTTTTTTCCCCACAGAAAGAAAATAATAGAGGGAGTTGGCTAAACAGCTGTTAATATTTTTGGAAATGTAAAAAACACTCTGACTTAACAGAGATAAAGCAGGAAGCAGCCACCACCTCTGGGGCAGGGAGAGAGAGAGAAGAGCTGGGGGTTTCCTAACTTGGATGCTCCGACGAGAGGCCCCAGGGACTAGGAATCAGACCTCTGAGGAGGAAGCCCTGCCTAGTTACTGCTGGTGCTTCTGAGGGGGCAAAATAGAAGCTGCTCTGGGGAAAACGCTAGACACTGATTCCAACGGTCACTGTCAGGGTGAAGGGCCACTGAGAGGAACAGCCACCAAGTACCGTGGAGTAACTCCTCCCTCCCCTCCTTCTTCCTTCTGGTCTACTGGCAGAATGTCATAGAAAGCCAGCTGGCAAGGAGACAGCAGTTTTCAGAGCCCAGGCCCCAGAACACATAACGCGGAGGACAGAAGGGTGAATTTGGTGCGTTTCCCTACCACTGGCTTCTCGCTCTCTCATTTTCCAAAGATTTCTGGAAAACCAACATTTACTGAATTCTTACTATGTGCCAGTTATAATTCTAAGTTTATATGGATTCACACTTTTAATCCTCTTAACAACATTTGGAGGTCTGTACTATTATTATCCCCGTAATACAAATGAGGAAACTGAGGCACCAGGAAGTCAAGTCATTTGCCCAAAGAGTAAAAGTAGCTTGTAAGTGGTTGATCCAGGATTCAAACCCATGGTGTCCAGCTATAAAACACTAATTCTCAAACTTTTTTTTTTAACTTTACACTGTGTATCTTTGAGAAAAGCCAAAAATAGAATGGTAGAGGTAAGATTTCCTAGGCAAAAATGATTCCCAAACAAGAGCACGCACACGTAAGAATTACCTGGGGAACCTGAAGAAAATGTGGATTCCAGAACTCACTTCTCAGACACTTGGAAGGTCTGAGATGAGGAATTTAAACTCGGAGCACATGATCTTGGATGCCACCTCCCCCGCCGGCATGTCATCCTAATGTAAACTGTCTACAGACCACAAGTGGAGAACTCTCACTTGGTAGGGGTCGGCGAGAGGAGGAGGAGAAGGTTTAACTTGAAAAAGTCCACCTGAGCCACCCTCAGCTGCGAATCAGCCTTCAAATGCAACTCTGATCACATCAGGTCCTGCTTGAAAAGCCTTCAATTCATTCAACAAACTTGTTCCACAGATTAACTCAAATATTTTTCGAACACATACTAAGTGCTAGGCAATGTTCTAGGTCTTGGGATACACCAGTGAACGCAACGAAGCTCCCTTGTGGACCTTAGAGTCTAAGGACTGGAGAGGGAGACCGCACACAGTAGACATAACGCGGTACATAATGTTAGAAGGCTATAGGAAATAAATAATGTGCTATAGGAAATAAAATGGAGTAAAGGGGAAGAGTCCAAGAGGCGGACATTACAAATGATAAAATGTTGTAAAATGTTGGTGAGCACAGGCCTCATTGAGAAGCTGACATCTAAGACGTGCTGGGAAGCAAGGCGCTGGCCCCTGTGGATATGGGGGTGGGATTCCGGGCACAGAGAACAGGGCAGAAGCACGCCTGGCGGGTGTGTGGGATCAGCAATGGGGGTGCAGGAGCAGCAGTCAGATCCCGCAGGGCCCTGTCGGCCTCGGTTGGGGCTTTGGCTCCTCTTCAGGTAAACCAAGGAGCTAGCAGAAGAGGGTTCCACGCTGAGGAGTGACATGATTCAACTTGTCTTTTGCAAGGATCACTTGGACTCCTTAGAGCCAGACAAGGGTGGAGGGAGACAAAACAAGAAAACGGTGGTAAGTCGCAGGCCAGAGGTGATGGTAGCTGGCAGTGGCAGCGGCAGCGGCAAAGGCAAAGGGGGCCCAGAGCATGCAACGCTGGGTATGTTCCAGAGCGAGCCAGGGCTTCTTAAAGAAATGAATCTTGGATATGATGAGAAAAAGGGTGATTCAGGAAAAGATACCAAGGTTTTGGCCCGAGTAACTGAAAGGATGGCGTTTCTGATCAAGATATAAAGACAACTGAGGGTGGGGAACAGGGTTGTTCACTTTTCATTTATTTTAAAATGTATTATACGTTTTCATCTATTTTTTAAAATCTGTATGTGTGTGGTGGGGGAAAGAATAGGGTAGAACTCACAAGCTCAGCTTCAATTTTGGACATGTTAAGTTTAAGATATACACTAGACATCTAAATGAGGAAGGAAGGGAGGAAGGTCAGAGCTCGAAAAAGTCCTTCTGTCACCCAACTGAGAATCAGTCTCCAAACCCAATTCTGATCAGATCACGTCCTGCGCTGACTCAACAAATTCAAACAGTTATTGAGCGCATACGTGTCAGGCAGTATTCTAGGTGATCAGGACTCTGGAGTAACTGCTCACCCCACTCTGCAGTTACGTGACCTTGGAGAAGGTACAAACTTCTTCAGATTCTTATCTGCTGAGCGTGGTTAGAGCACAACACTGGGTCCAGGTGCAGCTGGTACACCAAACAAGGCTCTCTTCCTCAGGGCCTCCTAGATTTTCCCCCAAGAGCACGGGGAACCTAAGGAAGGGTTTTCCGGCAGGAAAGTGACATGCCCAATGGCATGAGTGACATGCCCAGTGGCATATAGCTCTCCAAGAGTTGAAGTTCAATTAGCATTTCCTCCAGAACAAGAGAAATTAGCAATTATAATCACAACAGTCTAATATTTAGGGGTACTAAATAAAAATAATAATTAACCTTTAAGACTTATGTTCAATTTTCTCAGTAAGATGGAAAACTAATTAAATCTTGCTTATTGTTCTTAGCAGCGCTCTCAACTCAGGACTAGAATCGTGAGTCAGTTCATCTTGTGTATACACCTTTTCTCAATTTAACATTCTAAAAGTGTTAAGTCCCAGAAACTACAGAACTACAAAAAAAAATTTTATTAAGTGTGAAAGCAAAACAATATATCTATTTAAATATTTTTACATATTTATAGGTAAAACAAAGACAAATAATTTATCAAAAATTACAAGTTGAAAGAACGGTACTATTTTGAAACAGCCAATAAAGTATCTGAAAAATACCACATTTTATCCATAATTAGTGAATATTATCACCCGCCCCAAAGTAACTTGCATTTGCAAAAAATACAAACATTTTTTTTAGATGTTTGCCAGACTGCTCTGGCTAAATCTAAAAAAGTATAATGCCTTTATCAAGAACTGTTTTCACCAAATGGCTTTAAAAAACACCTGTGTTTTCCTTTGGGCTTAGGTGAATTCTGTATCTTCATTTTTACATCAGGGCATGAACACAAACACAAACAAATCGGAGAGCCTGGAGTTGCTTTGCTTCATACCGAGCGAAGCACTTTCTCCTTGGCTGGGTGGAAGACCATGGTGTACTGGGTCGTCCAGTCTATGGCAGAGGCCTTCACCAAGCCAAAGCAGCCACACTGGAAGAAATCCGCAAGGTTCCGTGTGAACCCAAGGCTGCCAAGAAAGGAAGAGGACACATCTCAATACATTTCCTCTGGAGCCTTTGACAAACATTCACTCATACCAGAAACATTCATTGCGATTCTACAATATGCAACGCCCTTTGAAGATCCTACAGGAATCCAGAGGTGAATCAGTTACTGGGCTTATGGGACCTTAAAAATAAAGCCCAGTTCCACTTTTGGAACTTCAAATCCCTAATTTGGAGAGTCTCTGGCTCTTGCCCAGCACCTAAATAACTTCACTTTGCACCTCACACTCCCTGGAATGGTCACCACCATCCATCAGTTTCTTTCCTTCCATCCCCACTGCCCCAACTCAGACTTTATCTCAAAGGCCAGAGAGGCCAGAAAAAATACAGTGAACAAGATGTGCTTTTTTCTGAATCTTCTATGCAGCTCTCCGGATGATGTCCATCTCAGTTCCTTCCAATTCATCTTACACACTGGAAACTGTCTTGCTCTCCAAAACTCTGATGTGTTCATAGCCCTTCACCTCCCAACCAAAACCCTTTAAAGACACCCCTCTGCCCAAAAGCTCAACTGCAATTCCTCATCTTTGTATTTCGAGCCCCACCTGTTAGGAACTGTCCTGCCTGGTTTCAGAAGCTGAAAACTTCTGAACCCCACCCCCACCCCTGGCCTCCACATGGCTAAAGTTGAGTAAAAGACATTGGGACCATAAGCCACTTAGGAGACAAAGCTTATCTTCCTTGTAGGGGCACCACTTCTGCCCCCTTTCCCTTCACCCTGTTTGGCCCCTGGAGGATGACTGGTTAGCCAATGATGGGTAAGACTCCTCAAGGGAGGGATGACCTAAGACAGGCACAATCATGGGGTCCCCCAGGGAAGGACTTGGGGGGCCATAGAAAAAGGGGGTGTTGGACCCTCGCTCTTCGGCTTTGACACAACCTGAGTCCTCATTCTGTCTGCAAGAAGTATCCTCATCTCTTGACTACCTTACTTCCCCTGCTTGACTTAAGCCTGAAACAATGCTGGAGGTGGGTGCAGCCCTGTGTGGAAAGGGTGGGTTCCCTAGAGCAATCAGGCGTAAGAAAGTGTGCATAAAATCCTATGAAACCTACTTTGCTAATACCCTCAATTTAAATGACAAGGGTCCAGGCAGGAAGTGTGTTTGTTCCCTAAAGTTTTATAGCCCTTTATCTGACCCTAACTCAGAATAAGCCCTCAGAATTCTTTGTACGTTATCTATTGTTTAATCATTTCTGCCTGACAATGATTGATGAGCTTTATGTATACACCCTGTATTCCTGTGCAAATTGAACCCAGTAAAAGCCTGTCAAGGCAAGGGTCAGCGCTCTGTCTTCTTGAGAGGGTGGCCAGGTGCTCCGAGGCTTTTTCTCCTCTTGAGAGAGAAGCCATGCTGTCCCTTTTCCTCCACAGGACTCGGCAGTCCATGTGAATTGGTCTCTTCTCATCCATAACGCGGCAGACCCCAGGAGCTGGGATCCCCGTCACCCGCCTACACAATGAAGCCCCCAGTTCCTCAGGTGTTAGCTCCCAAAGCTCTATAAACTCCTCCTGCAGCTACTCTGGCTCTGGCTTTCCCACCATCATGACTGTGGGAGCTGTTCTCCTACCCTGGGACCCTCATGCCACCACCTTCCCGCAGGTAACCCCTCACCCTTTCAAGTCCCAGCAGTGCTCAAGGCCGGGGCCAAGGCGCACCTCCCCTTCAGTGCCTTTCTGCCCACAGCAGTCTTCAGCATCACTTTTTCTCCATTAGTGCCCGAATACTGTCCATTCCAGTTGTGAGGAACATGGGTTTTTGTGCCTATGCCCTATCTTTCAAGCCTAACCCGACCCCCCGCACACACTGAAACACAACTCTGCATGAGGAGCATTGTGCCCTGCTGCTGTTCGGTGACAGGACAGTGGACAGAAAAGTCCCACTGCTACTCAGAAGGCAGTTTCCTTGGAAGGGGGCGGACTACGCGGAATGGATGGGTGGGAGTAGAGAGACATGCCGGGAATTTCGAGGGCCCAGTCAATGCGTGAAAGTCACTTAGGGAATGACAGACAAGGCAGAACTTTGGTTTGGGCAGGATTTGGAAGCTACATTCAAAATGGCTTATAGGCCTTACCGTTAGTTAGTTCCTCCAGCTTAGGTTGCCACTACTCGGCTGTTCCCACCTCTGCCCTTTATGAGACTCTTCTCCAGGGCATGGCACGCCCTTCCTTCCATCTCCATCATGCCCCCCCCCCCCCCGGCAACTTTCAAGGGTCAGCTTATAATTCCACCCGTACCACAAAGGCCTCCATACTTCAGTAACTATGTATTCCTCTGGCTAAGGCACCGAGAAAGGGACTTTGTTATTCTCTCTGCCAGTCTGAAACAGTCGTCACAAGCTTAATAATACTCTCCACTCTCCATCACTTTAGCCACCGCTTCCCAATTAGGTCATTTTCTTTCCTCTCTAAACACCCATCAGAGTCACATCCCAGTCTCTGATTTCCTGTCCAACAACCTAACAGTTTCATCTTGTACCACAAATGTGCTTTAAAATAGACTGCTCGTGAGATATGCAGTGAGCGCTCAAATCCGCAGAGGATTCTGGGTCACCGCAGCACTCCCAGCCTCCAAGACCCTGGTATATGTGACAGGGAGATAAGCTTCAAAGCCTGATTATTCATATCATTAGATGATGACTTTCTACAAAAACTCTCATTTTCAACTGAGGACAGGTTTTATACAACCAGTGCTTTAGGAAGAACATATCCCAAACTTGGGAAACTAGCTTTCCCTGACACAGGTGGGCACAGTAAAATAGGGCTAAAATAATTACTGGTGACAGAAAGCCAGGTTGAAATCTTGGCAAAGCTCACAACTAATGCCTTCTACAGAGAGCCTGTGGCTGGCCTTCTCAGCCACATGTTTAATTATCTCACAGTGACTTCATGCCAGCAATGTGCAACCTTGTGACCATGTAGCTTTGACTGGAGAGATTCCCCATCTTGGCAAAACGTCAAAATCACTTATTATTTGTGCTGAGTCCAATAGACTAAATCCCAAATTCTCACCACCTTGGGGCTCATGACCTTACCACTCACATCCTGTCACTGAGGCTTCCAAAAAATAAGAGGGTCACCTCTACCAGACAGCAAGTTAGAGGACAGCGGCATGGCCGAGGGCGGTGGCACAGGCCTGGACAACCAATGGCTAGGCTAGCACCTTCCCCAGGACTCGGTGGAAAGAAGAGACCTCACTTACTTGTATGGCGTCCTCCGGAGGGACAACGGCTGCTTCATGTGCCGGCTCTGCTTCAGCAGGCTGCTTCTCTCGTGGGAGGTCAGGCCCAGGAAGGCAATCTGAAAAAGGGGGGGAGCTACGTGAAAAAGGCCACATCAAGGCTACATCACTCTTCGCAGTGCATCGTGGGACACTGGAAAACATGCGGTACTGCCCCCAAAACAGTACCCCCTAGCCTTCTAACCAAGGATGAGGCGGGGGCAAAGATTCAGCAGCTCTAAGTAGACTCTCCCATGTAAATCTAGTAGCTGGGCAATTTTTTTGTCTTATTTTATTAACCTTCAAGAAAGCACAGTGTATTGACTTAATAAACCATAAAATGATTGCTTTAGTAATTCAAACCATGGCTTATGGCCATGTTTAGATTCTTGATAAATTCAGCATGCAACTTTTAGATAAATAAAATAACATAAGGTAAGGTCAGTCAATTATCTCAACTTGTGCATTCATCTTGGTAGCTCTTTGAAAATAGCCAAATGAAAAAGTTAATAATCTGAAGTAAAGAACATTTAAATCCATATATTTGGGGAAAGGTAAGAATTAAGGTAACTGAAAACTCCCAGATCATTAAAAACACTCCTATTTACTAAGTCATCTCATTTAATCCTCAAAGCAACATAGACATCAAGTTCCTTATCTTTAAACAGCGATTATCATCTTCATTAGATTGTCTAAGGATTTGAGATCACACATTTAAAATACCTACTGCAGAGGCTTACAGAGGAGAAGTGACTGGTCTGAGGCCACACAGCTGAGGTGGCAGAGATGCGGTGACCACAGCTCAGTGTGACTGGCCACCTTCAAATCCATGACGCACCAGAGCCCTCAGGAAATGAAAGGCCGAGTTGTTTTGTTATTAAGAAGATAACTTTACTCTAAATCTCTGTATTTGAAAACTCCCTAAAATTGTGAGTCCATTTTCCTTCCTTAAAAATATATAAACAAATTATTAACCTTTCTTTTAAAAATTAAGAATATTATAGTGTCATATATACTTGCACTTGTTCCAAGAGTCCAGAAAGGAAGGAAGAGACTAAGAACTGATGTCT
Source organism: Glossophaga mutica (assembly GCA_039655065.1). Taxonomy (NCBI): domain Eukaryota; kingdom Metazoa; phylum Chordata; class Mammalia; order Chiroptera; family Phyllostomidae; genus Glossophaga; species Glossophaga mutica. Next base: position 33,284,984 of record CM077308.1, read on the forward strand.
CAAGTCTTAGGGTCTACATCTATCTCGCCCTATGGCCATACACAAGACATTCGATGTTTCCTGGGCTGTTTCCTCATCCGTAAAACAGAGGAGATAATACTTTGGCACAGTCTACATCTCAAATGGTTGGAAACAAATGGCAGTGCTTCCGAATATGTAAAGCATAGATAAATATTAGGTATTATAAATGATAGTAATTACTACTAATAAGCACTGATGTTAATAGGCATTCTTACTGCCCGAGTCTGTAGATACCAGAGGGATAGGAATTTAGGAAGAATGTTCAGAAACTTCAGTTCTGTCAGTATTATTAGCTTAATACCTTTCCTTAGCATTTTTCCTTTTTTTAAGGGACTAAGGGATATTTTTCCTTTTTAAAAAATATATTATTATTATTATTATTGGAGAATTGGTTACCTCCCCATAAAAGTGGAGTACATTCGTTGAGCAATGCCCTCACTATCCGAGGCCTTGCAGGAGGCGGTGCAGACCGACCACGGCTGTCTGCTCCACACCGGCAGGCCACAGCACCCATGGGAGTTAGGTTCTGCGCGCAGGGGACAGCAGGCAGCAGGGAAGGGGCAGAGACATCATAGAAAGCTGAAGGTGACTACCACCCTGGAGCCTGAACTTTCTAATGGCCAGGCCCTTCTCTGAGAGTGCAGTTACGGTGTCCACTGGTTACTGATGTGTTTTTCATTTCTTCCCCACTTTTACCCACTTAAGTTCTGCATAATAATAACAACAAACAGGGTTGAAAAAACTGAGGGAAAAAATCACTTCACACCTGCCTGATGCTTCACAGTTTACACCAAGTTTTCATACATCATATCATTTAACTGTATGACAGAAAAGGCCCTTAAATGGGACTGTTAGAAGACCTAAGTTTCATGGTCTGATTTTCCCACCGATTGGGTGACCCTGAACAACTCAGTTCACCTCTGCACCTCTATAAAATAAATAGGTTAGGTCAGATAACTCCTAGGCAACAAAATTTATTCTTTTAACCTTTAAACCCTCCTGTGAGAGGATACAGGCATTATCATCCCCATTTTATGGACAAGGAAACCAAAATTCCAGAGTCAAATGACATGTCTAGACCCACAGAGGAAGTGACAGAGGTGGAAACAGAAATGAAATCTTCTGATTTAAAATTAAAGTTTTTCTACCTTAGCACAGGTATTAAGAAGAGAAATAAATACCTGAAAGAGCTGATTTAATAATAAAAATGTTGACCATGAGAAATGGAACACTGCTAGCATGAAGATATATAAAACCCAAGGGGAGCAAGCCACAATCTGATTGAGGTAGGTCCACAGTCCATCTTCTCTGAACGTTGTGGCACAATGATTCGACCAATCTGTGAATACACAAATAGGAACCCATTATTTAAAAAGGCAACAAACCACAGATCATCATGCAGGAAGGTAAAAATCACTGCAGTTCTATTTGGGGAAAAGAGAATGGAAGGCGTGATGGCACAGATCAGAACCCAACTTTAAGATTTTATCTCCCAACTGCCAGCTCAACTAACAAAAATGAAAACGTTGTGCCTGGGCTTCTGGTCAAGATGAAGACGTAGGCAGACACGCTTTGCCTCCTTGCAAAACAATAGAAAGAATTACAACCAGATCTCAAAACTAGTAACACCCAGAACCATCAGAAAATCAAGCTGAATGGAAGTCCAACAACCAAGGATTCAGAGAAGCCACATGCATCCAGCCAGGTAGGAGGAGTGGAATTGTGGAGATGAGTGGGGAGGTGGTGGCAGTGGCAGAACGGAAGGTCCCACATTCACATACAGTGCATGAAAACTGGGAGGGAGACCTTGGAAGCAAGTGATCCCAGCCCCAGGCCAGACCACGCAGCCCAAGGTTCCAGCACCAGGAAAATAGATCCCCATTACCTCTGGCTGTAAAAACCAGTGAGGGTTAGGGCGGTAGAAGAAACTGCCAGATTTTCTTTGCTTAAAGGACCCTCATGGTCTTAGAATATATGTAAACCCACCCACTCCAGAATTCACCACCAGGGCAGCAGCCAGAAGGGCGCCAGTTGCACACAGGAAGAGGGTGAAGTGACTGGAATCAGAATGAGTGCCAGGTGAACATCCAGAAGCCAGGCAGTGGCACTGATCCCTTTCTGAGCTCTCCCCACATATCACAAGGCAGTTAAGCAGTTCGCCCCACTCTGACAAGTACCTAAGACTCCACCCCACACAATGTATAGGTGCCTTTTCTACACAGGCCATGCTACTACAACAGGGAGTAAAAGTAGCTCTACCTAATACACAGAAACAAACACAGGGAGGCTGCCAACTTGAGGAGACAAAGAAATAAGGCCCAAATGAAAGAACAGAACAAAACCCCAGAAAAAGAACTAAACAAAATGGAGATAACTAACCTATCAGATGCAAGAGTTCAAAACACTGGTGATCAGGATGCTCAGAGAACTCCTTGAGTACAGCAACAACATAAAGGAAGAAAAGAAGGCTACACTAAGTGAAATAAAGAAAAATACACAAGAAACCAACAAAGAAGGCAAGGAAGCTAAGATTCAAATCAATGATTTGGAGCACAAAGAAGTGATAAACATTCAACCAGAACAAAAAGAAGAAACAAGAATTCAAAAAAAACAAAACAAAAACAAAAACCAAGGGGAGGCTCAGGAACCTCTGGGACATTTCCAAACATGCCAATGTCCAAATCATAAGGGTGCTGAAAGAGAAGAGGAAGAGCAAGAAATTGAAAACTTATTTGAAAACATAATGAAAGAAAACTTCCCTAATTTAGTGAAGGAAATAGACATACAAGTCCAGGAAGCACAGAGTCCCAAATAAGTTGGTCTCAAAGAGGACCGCACCAAGACACATCATAATTAAGATGCCAAAACTTGAAGATAAAGAGAATCTTAAAAGCAGCAAGAGAAAAGCAGAGCTACAAAGGTGTTCCCATAAGGCTATCAGTTGATTTCTCAAAAGAAACTTTGCAAGTAAGAAGGGACTGGCAAGAAGTATTCAAAGTGATGAAAAGCAAGGACCTAACAACCAATAGTACTCTATCCAGCAAACCTATCATTTATAATGGAAGGGCAGATAAAGTGCTTCCTAGATAAGGTAAAGCTAAAGGAATTCATCATCACCAAGGTATTATTATAAGAAATGTTAAAAGGACTTATTTAAGAAAAAGAAGATCAAAATCATGAACATTAAAAAAGGCCACAAATGCACAACTATCAATAACTGAATCTAAATACAAACAAACTAACTGAGCAAATAAGCAGAACAGGAACAGAATCATAGATATAGAAATCATTTGGGAGATATGGAGATCATTTGGGGGATCATTTGGGAAAGGGTGGGGGGAAATAGGGGAAAACTTACAGGGAATAAGAAGCATAAATGATAGGAAAAAAAACAGGGGGATATTAAGAACAATATAGGAATTGGAGAAGCCAAAGAACTTACATACATGACCCACGGATGTGAACTAAGCAGGGGGAATGCTGGAAGGAAGGGGTGTATGGGTAGAGGCAGACAAAGGAGGAAAAATTGGGAGAACTGTAATAGCATAATCAAGAAAATGTACTTAAAAAAGCGTACCTTACTGTTAATTAAGGCTATGAAAACACTGCATGGCAGTGAAAGAATAACAGCCAAAAAAAGGTCCATAAAACCATCGCTAAAATCAGCATATTCAGCATAATGCACTGGCCAGAGAAGTTAATTGTTCAAGGACCTGACAATTGAGAATGATTATATTTAATAAATATTTGTCCTGGAAAATTCTCTGTCATATCCATGTTACAGCAAGATATGGGCCTATCACAGAACTAAATATAAACCCTTATTAAGGGTTCAAATCAACATGCCATTGCTGCGGGCACGAGAAATCCTGTGAGCACCTAGATACCACTGGAACACAAGCTAAGAGCACGTAGTTACTGCATGCACTTCGGCGCTGGCACCATCATTCATTCTGCAGCGGGAGAAAGGCCAGGGCAGGAAACTCACGAGAAAGACACCCCCAGGAAAAGAATGCAGAGCAAGATTCATATGATCACAGCTCAGCTTTTTCTCCCCAGGAGAACCTATTCATGTGCCACTTAAAAGAGAGGACTTCACTAAGGCCTCCACGATGTTGACCTCTAACCCACGTAGCTAACTAAGAGCAGCAGTAAGGTGAACATAGGTAGGAAGCAGGAGAAACGAGGGAACAGACCTTCAAGGTTACATAAAGCCAATGACTTTTATAGGCGCCATGACTGTTCTTAAAGGGCGAACTGGTTTTGAAAGGAGAATTCTGTAGATTTGTGCCTGGAGGTTTCATAAATGTCTCTGACAAGCTCGTAAGTAATTTTAGACTTTTTCCCAAAGCAATACTTAAGAGTTCCTGGGACTGGAAGAAAATGAGTCCATGAATTTGCTATCAACTTCTGTCCATTTTTGTCCCAAATATCTGGGGTTTTTTGAGTATCATTTAATTCCCAGCTATATTTCATGAATATATGCCAGAGCATTGTAACAGCAATCATCACCCAGTAGCAATCAAGGTAACAAAGCAGATGATACTCTTTAGAGCTTCTCATCGGGACCCCAAGGAAAGGCGCATTCCATGCACCTGTTACAATATAAAAGATCATAATTCCCAACAGTGGGCAGAGAAATCAGCTGAGTGGGAAATAATATCTACTTTCTTTCGACTTATGATTTCAACTGTTCTCTTCTGGGAACTTTTCTGATAATACTGACCTCAGACTGAAGTTTCCATAGAACTGATTTCAGGTTTAATATCAAAGATATGGCCATAAGTGGCCATATGAATTACCTCATGCAATACAATACTTTAATATGTACTGACACATTCTTAACAGGTGGTCACTGGCTAATGACAGGGAACTCATATTGTTCCAAATCAACGGCTTTCACCTTTAGATAGCTCCGGCAGTCACAATGCTTTCTCACAATGATCTAAGACCTTCCTCCCTGTAAGTCGTATGACGCTGACACTTTCATTTACTTCCCATCCACCCTGAAAACAGACCTCACAGGATGAAACGGAAGGTGAGTAGTGCATGAAGCCAGAAGTAGCTGCAACTGGACCACACGAGGGGGAAGGTGCACAAGCAGGGCTCTAGCAACAGGGGTGTTAATGGTTAAACAAAGAAGGTGGGATGACAGTGAGCACTCATCAGAAAAATGGAGCACTTAAAGTTCATTTTCTCTGTGTGTGAAATAATGATAAATGACCCAATGTCTCCATTCACTGTAAAAAAATGTTGTCAAAATATAAATGGGATAAAAGTAACAAAATATGTTCAGACTTCCCACACAGTTGTAAATGCATGTACAGGTGGGACTGTTACCAAGAAACAAAACGTAATACACAAATTGGTTCAGAGCCAGAGAATAAAGACAAAGAGAAGGGAGGAACCAATGCATGTAATAAGAAAGCAGCTTGGAAAGAATGAACGTGATGGAAAATCACTTCTGTCCTTATCAATACGGTCTTATGCTGGACAGAGGCACCAGACAAAGGGGACTATTTTTAGAGAGAGAGAAGGGGGAGAGACAAGAGTGGTGTAAAATCTGGCTCCTTTTCCCCAGGATCAAGTCCAAGGCACAAGCTGGTCCACAGGCCAGCTTAAAAGGTTTTCCAGGAATATGCTTTAATGTCAGGCCTTCAAAGGGCAGCTCTTTCAACAGAAAGAAGCACTGTCAAAAAACCTTTTTCTTTCTTTCACCACAGGACCTAATAAGAGGTTTTAAATCCCAATGCTCCAGATTACTGATGGCCTTTGACAAGAACTGAGATCAGGGAACACAAACTTCTGACTCTTAGATCCATTTGAGATAGTGACAGCTATATTGAGCCACAAAAGCATTCCCTAGGGATCAGACACCCAAGGTGTGGGTGGGAAAGGGGCTGGCAAGGTAACTGAAGCCTCTCCATGCCTGCAGCAGGGCGAGAAAGAAACCATTTCACATAGGTATTAACAGTCTCTAAGAATGAAACCCCAAACCAAACAAAACTTGTAATTCTGGATGTTTTTGGGGAGGGAAGCTGGGAAGCTGTGGAACAGTGTAGAAGGAATTATCTTTCAAAAGCTAAACAAAATTTAAACTGAAGAAAGCCAAGAAGGCAGCGTGGGGAGACAGGGAGGGGTGGAATTTGGGATGCTAAAGGAAAAAGGAAAAAAAAGGTAAGAAAGCACTTTCTTAACACCTTCCTAAATCATTCCCAATTTTTTGTTCAAGCAACAAATTAGTATTTCACTGGCAAAATACAAGACCTGAGCATAAATTTAACAGGAGAGGGGATGCAAACAGATCAGCCATGAAGCCTCTAGGGCCAAATTCTCCCAAAGCTTTTAAAATCAATAAATAATGAATAGTTAAACAAAGTCAAAGTAAACTACAAGCACTATAGGTTTTTCCAATTAGGTAACCTATCCAAGGTTCGAAAAGCACACAGTCATGCAGTTCTCAGGAGCTACCAAAATCCTCTTGCTTCCATTTAAACCCTGTTCTTTGTTAGTCACCTTGGAACCCTTGAATGTCACTTCCTACAGTAAGAGCCCTAGAGCCGCCTTTATACTGCTACCTAAAAAGAGGTTTTCTTGGGGATGCAGAAAAAGTGATCTAATATTTTCTTCCAAATTATTATTTCCAACCTTTTAATGACTGTTACAGTTTTTTCCATCAGTTATAAGTTGTGACCTGAGATTTGACACAGAATATGTGCTTTCAGTTTTATTCCTTAATCACTGTGACTACCTTCCAACCCCCTCGACCTCTCTACCACCAGCCTCCACCCCCCGCCCTGTCTTCTTTACTTACCACTTCCCTTGCTGTGTACCTGAGCAGCTGATTTTTCTTCCTTTCACTGGGGCATAAATCTGTACTTGCCTTAAATGAATTTGTATTTCAGACCACTTTCCTAATTTATCAAGGTCATTTTAGAGTAAAATTTCTTCAAAGGTACTGACAACTAACATCTTCTAGCATTTCGTGCAGCTTTCCAACACCCAGAGTTTACAGGCAGCCGTTTTGTTTTTATTCGGGGTGCAGGTTATAGTCACCCAGCCAGAATGTGACATACAAGTGCTTACAAGGGAAAGCGCATGTGGGTGTGGGGGTACGAGCTTGCTGTAAGAAAAATTTATACTTACACATGAAAGATTCATATATAATCCAGTTACACACAATGGAAAGGAAAAATAAGAAGAATATGTAATAGCGATGGTTGCCGAAACCTGCATCAGAAAGAAAATCAACGTCGTTAATATTCCTCATGATGATTTTCCAGCTCAAGGCCTTATTAACCACTTTCCTGTCCAAAGTCTTCACCAAAGTAAAGAAATAAGCTATAGCTTTGCTTTTAAATATCATTAAACCAAAACCAAATGACTCTGGTATGTCATGGTCAGTTGTCCATGTTAACTGAACTAGTGTTTATTCACTACTTCTTCAAAAGAGGTCATTTCACCTGTTCTCTAGAAAAGTAAAGAACGTCAAAGTGTAACAAGGACACCTGACTGAGCTGGGGCGGCGCTCTGCTCATCAAGATCATAAAAGCCTGTCTTCTCCCGTGAAAGCACAGGTCTTCTAGAGACCCACGACCATACTTCCTAACAACAAACCCCAGAGTTTTACTGTGATGGCTCAGAGGAAACCCAGGGCTGCAGATCAGGACAAGAAACATTCCCTGGGTGGAAGGCAACCCCCAGATCTCTGCCATCTCTGGTTCTACCTTCTACCTGAGCCTTGAGAAGGACAAAGCGGAGAATGTAAACGAGGGGCAAGACACAAAACGTGCAGAACATGTTTGGAGCAGAAGGCTGATACTACTAAAGTGGTTTCAAGCAAGTAATTTTCTGCCTTTTAAATTTTTTCAACTCTAAAATGGAGATAATAATAGCACCCTCATAGGAGTGGTACCTGGTGATCAAATAAGATACAATACATGAAAGCAGATTATAAATGCTAAAATACTATAAAATGATATTATCATTATTAACATCAAAAACCAGTCTTCCAAAAGTGTTATGCTGTAGAGATGATTCTCTGATGAGGAAGAGCTACAAAATGGATTCCCTTCCACTTTTCCTATGAGTCAACACATAACTAAATACAGGCTTAGCTTTGCAGTGGTAACTGGAAAAGTCAGGCTCTCACCTACACAGCGTCCAGTCCAGAGGCAGTGTTGGTCGTATCGAGCGACACAGGAGCTGCACACAGGGCAATGGAGTGACCTTAATGGCTTCCTCACCTAAGTGGGCAACAAAGAGAGACCCAAGCATAAGCCCATGTCCCCAAGTGGTAGCAAATCACAAGCAAAATCTTATTGTTAAATCAAAAAGGTGCTGGCACAAATAATCCTAAACAGTTGATCATCAATTCACAAAGATGCTCTGGAATGCCTTATTAATACAATACTTACTTCTCTATGTCTAATTCATCGAAGCCCTCACTAAAGAGGATTCGAATTCCAGAGCCTACTGACGCTGACTAATGGGAAATAAGGCAGTATCCTATCACACCAGGAGCACTGGACTAAGAGAAAAGAAACCTGAGTTACATTTCTGGCTCTGCCAATCTTTTAGGGAAAGTTCCTTCCTCCCTTTAGGTCATGATTTCTCAACTGCAAAATGAGAAGTTTCACTAAACTATTCCTAGGGCCATCATGAGCCTCTGACTCCGAATTAGTTCTAACATATGCTTTGTGACATGAAAAAGCAAACAAAACATACAAGATTTTTAATCATAGGCAACTTCAAAAAATTATAAGTACCTTTCTCCCATATGTTCAAGGCAGAAAATTGTTCTGACAGTAATGTAAAATTAGAACCTAGCTGAAACCAAGGTGTATAAATATACCATGGAGACTTAATAAATGCCTACATGAGCAATGTAACCAAGAATTTGGTTCTTTTACAACGGGAAGAAAATTGTAAAGAAAAGACTCACTCACAAGACATGATGTACAGAATGTCCTGAGATCCAGACAGCCAGTCTCTGCAAGGGTGATGATGTTCTAAAAGACACAGAGTTTGACCTTACGTTTGTGCTATGCAGGGGAACGTATAATGCATGGTTATATACCGTAATCACAGCTCTCTCTCTCCAGACTGAGGTAACTGAAAAAGCAATTGCTAAGACTTGCCAACAAATCATTCTGTGCCTGAAATAATGCAACTTTTCAAGGCTGCATTTTCAACCACAGCCAATAAATTAGAATGTACAAAAATTATACCCCCTTCTCCCCATCGATAGCAATGATCCCCAGTTATAATCTGCTGAAGAAGAACAAACATGGACACTCCTAAAAAGAACCAAAATCCGTCAGTGTACAACAGAACTGATCGCTATAAGCACCAACAGCTGTCTTTGAGGAACACTGGCTTTAGGTAACAAAGATGACACTCTCCCCAGCTTGAAAACCTTCACAAGCAACGGAGGACACGCCCTATCACCTGACAACTGCACATCTGAGGGAGAGAAGGGGCATCTCCTCGGTCAGTGAGGAGGTGGACTTGCCCGGGCTCCTGCCTACGCCGTGTACTAGATGAGGGAATTTAAGCTCTATGATTATCACCTATGCATCTACCGCATTTTTTAGACCATAAGATGCACCTAGGTTTTAGAGGAAAATGAGAAAAAAAAATTTTGAAGCAAAAAATGTGGTAAAATATTTAATAACACAAATAACATATTTGACCAATGTAAAAGTAAACAGAACTCAACAGCAGCATTAATAACCATCAGTCCTCCCAAATTGGGGGGTGGGGGAGGTGCATCTTATAGTCCAGAAAATAAGGGTAAGTGTCTAACTAGAAAGAAGTGGAAGACTGTATCTGCTGATAGAAATTATATATGAAAAAGTCTTAGTGAGGTATTACTTTAAACTTTAAATTTTTAAAGTTTAAAAAATTTAAATTTTTAAAAAACTTTCATATAAGCAAATGAAAAAGTGTGACAGTGGAGAAATCTCAGTCTGCTGATTTATTCATTCCACACCGATGTTGTACCTATGAGGTGCCAGGCACTAGAGATGCAGTCAGGGCAAAACCAACATGGCTATGATCTTCTGAAGTTTACATACCCTACCATTAAAAAAACCCAGTAATGTCACAAAGAAAGCTCACCGTTTTCCTTTCTTCTTCAGAAGCCTTAGTGAAGCCTGGATCCGTTGCCCAAGTCTTGTAGAAGAAGTAGAGGAAGCCTATTACACTGAGAATAAAAGCAAAATAGAAAGGAGTGCCTGCTAGATGTTAACGCCAGGTTAAGGAACACACCAGACTTCCCTGAAGAGCATAGTTATGGTATATGCAAACTTCATCACTGGTACCTAAAAATCTCTATCCTCCGCATTCTCTCCTCACCTTGCCTTGTCTAACACATCTTTGCCTGCAAACCTACCCCCATTCTACGTTCTAATCCTACGAAGACTTGGTCATAGTTGACAAATTAATCCCTCCTCAACAGTTGAAACTCACATGGAATACTGATAGAAGAGTTGCAATATATGAAGAACATCCTGAAGACTAAAAAACATTCAAGATCCAAATACATTAACCTCTAATGGTATAATGCGGATCTCCTGAGAGCATCCAGAAAAATATTTGCTGATCATTCTAACAAAATCATTCAAAACAACAAGCCACTTGGTTCAGAGATTCAAACTAAAATTTTTTTATATATATTAGACAAATTCTTGCCAAAAACTTCCTACTGCATAGTATGTAATTGTAACTTATTTAGGCTGAGTTAATTTAGAAACAAAAGGAATTGCTCTCCGTGCAAAGTGACTATAAATCAAATATTTGGGAATGGTAGATGTTATAAACTAAGATAAAAAGTGTTTCAAGGATAGATGGTCCCCGCTTTGAAATGTTTTCGAATTGGAACAAATTCTTTGTTTAAAAAGTTAAATTTTGCTACAGTAAAATTTTGTGCAGTAATAAACCAGTACACCAGTAATAAACTGATTTTCCTTGCCCAATTTAAATCATGACTGACACAGTAACTGTATTTGCCATTCCAAGTGTTGCCAAAATGTCTTGTATCAAATTTCAGAGGAGAAAAGGTGGCCTTAAGACTCTAAACCTTTGCTGTTCTAAGTGTGGAAGCTTGTGAGAGGCAGAACTTCAGACCTCCCCGCGATCTGTAGCCAGAATCTGCTCTGACTCGTGAAAACCAGCACAACCACAGCTGGGTCAGGGTAGCACTTCAGGTCATATACCCAAGGCCATTCAAACAGCATTGACATTCGGCTGGAAATTCAGTGATCTGACGGCAAAGTGTGCCACCTACTGACCAACATTCCCTCACCAGTAACAGGGCTCATATGGGTCCTAGATCCAGCAGCTTTATGCTGCACATGTGAGTAAAATACCCCATCTTGTCGACTCCAACATCTTAAGATTCCATCTAGCTGTGGAAATCAGTTCTTGTGATGTAATGGCATCTTCGCAAATACTGAATACTTTAAGTTCTGCAACGGAGGGTTTCAAACTACGGTGGAGTTACATTGTTGGTAATACTGATTCTACGCATTTGAAATAATTCAATATAATAACTATATCACTTTTCGTGCAATATTTGAAATAATGTAGATTGCTCACATTTTAAAAATTCATCAAGAAACACAATTTTAAAACTGTTGCTACTCCATTGCCACATGGTCTGGTAAACAAAAACATCAGCCATCTCTTCTCAGTGTCATGTCAATTACCCTTGAATTTACCAGGCTTGGGACACACAGATGATTCTGAGGTATATCGTGCTGTTACTTTATGCACTCATGGTTACTTGTAAATTTAGTTGTTGTCTTTTTAAAAATATATATTTTATTTATTTATTTTCAGAGAGAGAGGAAGCAAGGGAGAAAGAGAAGAAGAGAAACATCAATGTGTGGTTGCCTCTCACGTAGCCCCCACGGGGGACCTGGCCTGCAACCCAGGCATGTGCCCTGATTGGGAATCAAACTGGCGACCCTCTGGTTCACAGCCTGTGCTCTATCCACTGAGCTACACCAGCCAGGGCAAATTTAGTTATTTTTATATCAAATAATGAAATGCTTAAAGATACATTTCTAGCCACTATATTTCTTCTTCTCATACCTGTAAGGAAAATAAGATTATAACAGCTTTCTAGAGTCCAAGGTAACTTTCTAGGAAGGTGAAAAAGGATCCTGGCAAGAGGTGGGAAGCATGAAAATTGGAGAAAATGCTTCCCTCCTTCGGGAACTATAAAAAGAATATAAACTAAGAAGGAACCCCTAGCCCCACTTCTAGGAGACTGAATTCCGTCAACCTAAAAGCACAGCACACCCCTAGGCTGCACTTTGCCTGAGTCCTGCTCTGCCAGTGATAATCCTACTCCTCAGGTGAGTTTTATCTTACACCACGGGCTGCTGTCCATTAGCCGGCCATGAAAGAATGCAGTGTGTGGTGACCAGCATTCTTTAAAAAAGAAATACAATAGGGTAACACAAAATTTCAGAGTAAATTACACATTAGGAGTACTGTTTTCTGAAATTTCTGCTTCCCATACATTTTGGGTGGCAATGTAGATTTATCAGTGCTCCACTGAGGATTGAGAACCACACACCGCACTGACCATCGCTGAGGAGGGCGTTCCCCCAAATCCCTCCCACACAGGCCACCTTGGCGCTCAGAAGATGCGTCAATCAACTGCAGCTGCTGACCGAGTTCAAAGAACGATCTGACTTTCAAGAGAAACTCAAGGCAATGTAAGAAATTTTTGTGGGTCCCAGTAACACATTTCATTCTACTGTTCCCTTCTAATGAGCAACAAACACCAGACACCTGCTGTTTCCACTGTGTGCTCTGAGAACAGTTCCAAGGTTGAGTAGATTTTCAACATTAAACATCTTCAACCAAAATCATTAAATAAATACAAATGTGAGTTGTATTATTCCCTGGATCTCTTCTAATATCTCAATTTCTAACCACGGTATTAGTATTCTTTTAAAGGCAAAGAGACAGGCATTTACATTTAAGGTTGAAGGATATGAGGAAAGAATAAGATGAACCAAGTCATGAACATCCAAAAAATGGAACTTAGCAGAAAGGCCATTGGTAAGTATACAAGGCTCTTATACCCGACCAGCAACCTAAGGAAAAAAGGATAAACACGAGTATTAGCGAAAGCAAGTATGACTCACACCAATTTCAGTTCTAAATTCCCTTAAATAACAACAGTAATGAAAAGGATCCCCTTAACGGCCAACAACAGCTTCCACTCATTGACGCCCACTGTGCACCACTTTCCAATGAGGAAACTGAGGCACAGGCACTGTCAAGTGGGTGTTCTCGCCCTTACAGCTAATTTACACATTGCTTCATTCCCAACCACGTCGTGTTTTCAGTGCATCTTTCTAATTTCTATTGAGACACATTGTATTTGTATTTCTTTTTTTTTTGGGGGGGGGTGCATATTCTCTATGTTCGAATACTCCAAAATGCAAAATTTTAAATACTTGGAGATCCACCTTCACATCTATAAAGCTTTCTTCTAGAGTATATAGCAGTATGTTTCTGAAACACACAGATGCACATAACCTTAAGCCCGTTCATCCCACAACCAGCCTGAGAAGCAGACCCTGGGCATAAAAAGGTACATAAAGGCTGAAAGTGGCACTAGTCGTCACTAACCCTCTCACTAAAGTAACAAGAAGCTTGGAAATCCACATACGACTTACTCAAATGTTACTATAAACTCAAATGTAGTTTCTAAAGAAAAAAAAAATCTGTCCTTCATATTAAATACTCCATATAGTAAATCTATGCATGAAGATAGTTTACCTGGATCTGTTTTAAAATTTGTACCAGGAAAAAACAAGAGTTGATGGTGGGCATGAAAAGGGTAAGCTATCAAGATCATTAGTACATTATGATAAAATATTTGAGAAGAATTAAAATCCCAAACCCAATATGCTGCCTGAATAGGCCATATGGAGCCCACGTAACCTCCAGGGCATGACCTGTCTGAGATTTTGCAGCAAAAATGTGTTCGAACTAATTAAGAACTACCTCATCTGTAAGAGACTGTCTTTTTCTGACAGGGGTCATGTAGCAGCCTGTATCAATAAGCAACTGCCCCTGGAGCCCAATAATAGTAGAAGTTTGCAGCTGCTTGCCTCCACGAAATTGGGGCCCTACAGAGGAGTGTGGCAGAGATGAAAGCAGCGCAGATAATGTTGCGATATGCCTGTGTCTCCCATCAGAATTGAGTCCAGATGCCAAGCCTCGCGTGTGAAGCCCTCAACTCAAAGCTATCAAAAACAAAAGCTTTCATATACATGTTTTATAATGTAGGTTTTTACTATAATAAACGAAACCTCAAATGCCCCTATCCAAGGTTAGTAAATACTACCCTTGCTTTCTCTCCAGTGGGGAGGGAAGGAACGAAGAGGGGCGTGATAATTGTGATAATTAATGATCAGGCTTAAAATTTATTTGGAGACTGAGCCAATCCAATTAGTGGAAAATGAATGACTATCTCTAAGTTACAAGTTTTCTGAGTAGCAGACAATTTAGGCACTTTGCTATTTCTCAGAAATTTGAGCTTCTACTTTACATTAAAATTCTAATTCATTTCTAGCCAGCGGTCCTTCTCTTGAGTGACCAAATGGTTAAGAGTCCTCTAACACTTTGCTTTTTCTTAGGGAATCCACAAAGTATGCACATGTTTATTCCAGAAAAATGCTGGCAAGCATAAGGAGGGTGCAGGAATCTCATAATCACACCCTAAAGGAGCAATACTACTTCCTTTTAGGTCTTTTTTTGTGGATCATCATTACAGTTTTCCTTCATTCTGGAGAGAAGTTTCCTGCTTGTATGGACCTTGAATTGCAGGCAACAGTGATTAAGTGCTGCCAAGAAAACAAATCAGGGTGTCAGGGATGGCCGCACTAAGGAGGCTGGCTGGAACTCAGGCCAGCATGAGACATCTCCAACTACACAACAATCAGAACGTGTCAGACAAAGACACAAGCGCAAGCCAAGGGCCTGGGTGGGGTGAGCTTGATGAGTTGTAGAAACAGAAAGAAGGTTAGAGAACAAGGAAAGAAAGAGATGAAGTCGGAGGGGAAGGAATCAATCACATAATACCTCCTGGGCAAGGAGTTTGGATTTTATTCTGAGTACAAGGAAAACCCACTGGAGGGTTCGAGCACGAGAAAAAGATAGGAACTGATTTGCCTTCCTAGAAGATGACCCTGATTGCTAAGTGGGTATGACCTAGAAGAGGGCAAGAGCGGGAGTCAGGAGGCCAGTTCAGAGGTTTGGTCCAGGGTGCCAGTTGTGTAGATGGAGAGAGCACACCCACTGGAGGCTGAGCAAGGACTTGGCAATGAGCTAGATGCGGGAAGTGAAGAGAAGAATCAAGGAAGACAGCAATCCAAGGAAGATACCCCTTATTCACAGGAGGAACTAGATGCCCTTTCACTGAAAAAGGAAAGAAGAGACTGGAGCATGACGAAATTATTGAGTATTGTGTACCAGGCATGGTTCGAACCATTGTATGTGTATTAACCATGAGGCAAGCCTTGTGATGATTATTATCCCCCTTTTATACACAAGTTGAAGCACAGAAAGGTATAAAACAAGTTGCCCAAGGCTGGCCTGCTGTATGGTGAAGCTTGACTTGAATCCAGGCACTCTGACTCTTAACCAATGACTAATATATAAAGTGTAAATGTGTGAATGTTTTCCTAAAAACAGAACCGTACCATAGTTGCTATTTATAACCTCCTGTGATTTAATTAGATTGTTTCAACTAAACATTAAGAGCAAAAATAACTAGCTTAAAATGAATTTAGATTTTAAAAGAAAAAGCAAAATTTCTGAAAGTTGAGCAAAAATGCTTCAAGATGCAAATTAGTTATAAAAATGTCCCCATTATTCATCAAAATTAAAATTTCAAAAAATAAGCTATTTATTTTCCATTAATTGTCAATTCAATTAAATTATTGGGTTGATCAAGTAGCTTTCAGCCCAATTCATAGTCCACTAAAGCCCTTCCCTCCCAGCGACCCTGAGGATGTTTCTATGTGATAAGTAACACAACTCAATAAAAAAAATTCTGTGATTCCAGCTAATCAACAATAGAAATAAGCAATCAAATTAGAATGTAATAATCAGCCTTGCAAAGACTAATATACACACCTTGGAAACAAAGATGTCAGAAAAAACAATGTTACTAGAAGACATCCTTTTAAAAGCCAAGAATCTGAATTGAAGTCCAATATGTATCCAACAGCCCACATGGTAATCACAGAAAGCACCAGCAGCAGGAAGAGCTATTAAGAGATTCAGAATTTTAGAACTTTACGGATTTTACCTCCTAAGTATCTAATAATAATTAGTTCATTAGAAGAACTATTTTCTAAACACATAATAACAAGTAATACAAACAGCAGAACACACAGTTTTCCTTAAAAATTTCTGATTGATAAATTTAAAGTTTGGGAAATTAAAATCTTGGAAACAATCTTTTAAACGTCTTACATTTTCTAAATGTTGCTGATACATACTTTGTTTTGCTTTTCTTCCCTCCAATAGTGGTTGTTTAGAAAAGTGTTAACAACAGCTGACATTTAAAAAAATAATAATTTCTTTCAAACAGTAGTATATGCCAGAAAGCATCAAGCATGACAAACAGGCCACGCAAAAAGCAGGACGCCCAAGGTCTGATGAGGAGAGCATACGGGTTCCAACCCCGCACCAGATGGTGCCATCCCCTAAGGAAGAGGGTTAGGAGGAACACGTTTACAGAAAATGTGAGTTTAGGTCAGCCCATGTGGAATTTTAGATGCCTGGGGACATCTAGAGCATATCCAGGAGGCAGTCAGAAAAGCAGGTCTCCCACTCAGGAGAAGGCTGGAATGTATGAGCGTACAGGTGGTAAAGCCATGGATGAACAACAGCCCAAGCACTGTGTGCAGGTACAAAGGGGCAGAATCTTGGCCAACACACATTTAAGAAGAAAAAGCTAAGTCCTCAGAGGTAACTAAGAAAGAGTGACCAGTGTGATCAGAAAGGCAGCTTGAGAACCAGGAGAAAGAAAGGTTCCACAGAAGCCAGGAGGGCAGTTTCAAGAAGACACTGGTTCTCAGTGTCAAAGTCACACAGATGCCAAAGACTGAAACACATCCTGGTGAAGTAAAAAGAACAAGTCTATGAAGCAACAGTGTGACTACTGCACGGAAGCCAGGCACCACTATTTCACAACGCAGCCCCTTATCTGCAACATGTAGGTGACCTTGGAAGCAAGCAGCGCCTTTTCAACAGTAAAGGGAGAAATTATATTCTGCCCTATCTTTTTCACTACTTCTCTGAGCCTTACTCTAAGGATGGATAATTTCAAATGATACCAGATCTTTAAAATGCTTCCAAATTAGACTGCATAACACACAATGAGCAAGTTTAGATTTTTTTTTAAAAAAGGTAAACTTAGAATCTACAGCAATGTAATTTCAGAACACAAATTAAATATGAATCTCAAAATTTTAGCCCCAGATGTAACACCCACAGACAAGTCACACTATTCACTTATTCAACAATCATTCCAGTACATATACAAGGTGGGGCAAAAGTAGGTTCGCAGCTGTTCATATGGAAAATAAGACAGCGATTAATAAATAAATATTACTACAAGAATAAACTCCATGTTTCCTGTACTCACACTGTAAACCTGCTTTTGCCTCACCCAGTACATATGGAGGCACTATTCCAGTCACCTGGACATATCAAATGAATTTCAGGTCTTTCTCTCATGAAGCTTAAATTCTAGTAGGGGAAGACAGATAATGTACTAAGTGAATTTTACAGTATATAAAAAGCTGGCCCACACAGGACCCTATAAGCCACTGTAAGGACTTTGGCTCTTATTCTGGGAGAAGGAGGTAGACAGGATTCTGAGCAGATGAATGATAGGACCTGACTTATATTTTAAACGATTCATCTGGCTGCTCTGCTGAGAACAGACTAGAAGGGAGTGGGGGCAGGAAGATGTCAGACAACCACAGTAAGTCACATGAAAGAGAATGGTGGCTGGACCAAAAGGCCATTGGTGGATGGGTGAGGGCAGAACTAGCTAATATGTTTTTCCAGTGGCCTAGATGCATGGTGTGACTGAAAAAACATACAGGTGGCTGGCAAGCTGGAGTGCCACGTACTGAGATGTGGAAGGCTATGGATGGAATAGTTAGCGGGGTGCGGAGATCAGCAGTTCAGTCCTGGGTATGTTACATGGGAGATGCCTGTCAGACACTGAGCTGGTAAGTCGTGCAGGCAACTGGGAGATACGAGTCTGGAAAGGTCTAAACTAGAGATAACTTTGGGAGTCATCAATATATAGACAGCATTTAAAGCCATGGAAGTGCATGAAATCACCAAGGGAATGAATACATGTAAAAGAAGTACAAGGACAAAATCCTAGGGCACCGTACCATACAGGGCAGGGGAGAAGCAGAAGGGTTGGCAAAGGAGACTGGGGAGTGACCATTATTTCCTTCTCTCTCCCTCCAAATACCTAATTGCAAAACATGTACAGTATTCCTGATGACCCTCTCCATAGAAATCTCGTGTCTGTTGACTTAGAATCATTCTGAAAGTACAGTTGCCAATTATTTTTAGATAAGATGATGCTATCTATCATATATTCCATTAAAAATAGTAGAACCAATTCAAAACTGCATTTTTAACAATTTAAATTATATTTACTATTATGACTTAGATTTTGCTGGCCATTTATAAGAACAAGCTGAACTTCATTTTTCTATTATTTACTTCGTTTTTACATTTAGAAGAGCACTACTCAGAAGAATTGTCAAATTGAAAAAAGGAATAAAATTTGGATTTCATCTCTTGAAATTTCAGATTATTTTTACTTTATGAAATGACATTATATGCTTGAAGTTGATTACAACATCACTATTTTTAGTTTAACTCCCCATGATTCTAACAAGACATTTTGAATGTTACTATTTTTCTTTTGAAAAAAATGTTAATAAGGAATAAGTTCTTTAACAAAAGTTTCCACAAAATTTCCTGAAAAAAGTATCTTTCCCTTTGCTTCCAAACAATCTAAACCATTTGCATTTCAATCCACTGAGTAAACAAATGTGGAAGCACACCATGACAAACGTCCACAAGGCAACACACATTTTAGAGCCATCAAGCTGAGGACAGACAATACATTGCCAATGAAAGTGCCAAATTCCCGACTTCGGGTTGTGGGATGCTTGTGGGAAGATATAATCAGAAGAAATGCACCACTCCCTGGTTTCCCGATACCTTACAAAACAAATACGAATGAACAAAACAGTTCTTATAGAATATGAAAATACCTCGCATTTCTGCAGCCACCTCCAAAGTGTGAACTTTTTGTTGGCTCTCATTTTGGCTTCTGTTTTCAGCATGTGAACAATGAGCTGATTTCTATTTTGTACAGCCATCTCAAGAGGTGTTTCTCCCTGAAAGAAGAGAGAGAGAAGAGAGAAGAGAGAAGAGAAGAGAAGAGAAGAGAAGAGAAGAGAAGAGAAGAGAAGAGAAGAGAAGAGAAGAGAAGAGAAAAGAAGAGAGAAAAGATCTATTACATTTTGGATATAATATCCAAATGTAATGTCTAGTATACTAGACATTTTTTTAAAAACTCACCAGAATCATAGACTAAACATATATTCTGGGGGTAGCCAGCTGTTACTGTTTACATCTCTCCTCCGGTAACTAAGTCATACATACAGCTTACTGTACGTTAATTTTTCAGTCCTCCAACTGAAGCTACAATAGGCTAAGGGAGATAAATACCTGGTCATACCTTAACATTTCGGATATCCAGGCTAGAACCAGCTTCCAAAAGCTTATCAACTGCAGTGACATTTCCTGCCGCCACTGCCCAGTGAAGCGGGGTGTTCTGCTGTATTTTATCAACCACATTGAGGGAAGGATTAAACTTTAAAAGAAATCCAGTTGGTTCTGGCCTGTTTCAAAACAATAAAATACCAAGGGGTATTAGAGAGATGAATGATTTGAGGGGTAAATTAAATAACCAATTTTTAAAGCTAATATATCAATGAACAAACCAGTAAGCATTCTGAAAACTGAAGAACTTCTTTGTGCAGAGTTCTACATGATGCTAACAGGAGAGATGCACACACCTTCCCCCCCAAAATACATAATATCTGACAGTCTATTATACAGGTAGCACAATTTCCACATCACTACTGCCTTTGTGTTTCAAGCTTTTACTTTCATGTTACTGTTCTATGGGTTAACATCTTTTTTTAAATCGTACATTTAACTTCAGACAGTATTAAATTCTATGTCATTTATCTAATTAAAAACTAAATGTAAAATATTATATTTGAGGAGATAAACCAAAAGCTAACTTCGCATTCTCCCTTTAACCTATTATTAAATAAGGCAGGTATAAATAATGTCCTAAAATACGTGTTTATCTTAGAAAATCATGGACTAGAAGGCAAAATTCAATAAAGTATTTTTGCTTTATCATCAATACCTGCCCTTCCTTCATGACTACTTGAGTCTTTTAATAAAATAATATTCTCCTTTACTTATTCTATCAGGACCTTCAAACACGATGCCTGCCTTCAGAGTTACCAGCAAAGAAGACAAAATGCTTTCTAATACAATTGATTCTACCCCTAACCCAATACTCGATGAAATGAGAAGGAAATGGCATCAGCACTAACTCAGTTCCTAAGACAGAAATCCACAGTAAAAGCAGAATCAGAAATTGAACATTACACTGGAAGCAAACTGATAAAGGGAGAAGAAAATCAGAGGTTGGACTATATGGTGGTCATTAATCACAATACACAGAAAAACTTAAATATGCAAGTGCTGGATGTGAGTAGATAAACTATTTTCATAGATCAGTTATAATTAATATTTTCAGAGCAGTCAACAATGGCAGTGAACCTCAACATCTATTGTTTTCTGGAAAGCAGATTTATCATCTAGATTTCAAACTATGAGAACATTTAAATTTGTCGCAATTTTTTTTGAAAATACAAACTAAGAAATGTAAGTCATGTTAATAAGTATATGCTATGAAATCTCTAACAGTTTTGTAAGGGAATTATTTTGTTGTACTAGTTTTCAAACTTTTTCCATAAGCTATCAGAAAAGAGAAAATTTATTTCAATGGTGCTTTTCTAAATACAACTACCTAAAAAGTCCCGATCACAATCATAGGGTAGAAAACCTTATTTTATCTTCAGAATGCAGTATCATTTCACACAGAGTAAGATACTTAAAATTATATACACAAAAAAGGAATTGTCAGAACCAAGAATCACAATAAGCCAATTTAATTAAATTCACTTACCCAAGGATTTTGTGAGCTGACAACATGAGAGGCGTCTGCCCATTTAAGTCTGTCATATTCACACTCTGTTCAAACAGAAGAGTCAATCAGCCTAACTGCAGCCCCAGTCCGAATTCTCTTTCTTCTCTTAACAGAAGTCTCTCTTTAATACATCAACACTATCATTGTGTCTACAAGGAGGGTTCAAATATCATTTGAATAAAAGAATGTTCTGCTTTCACAGCCACAGTATAAAAATCCATTGACTTATGACAATATTTTTATAGAGAATATGTGAATATATGATTTAAAGTGTTAGATAATGTGAATGGAAGTGAGCTAAGGAAAAGGGAAAGGCAATAATCACCATGAAATATAAGAGACTTTAGAAGCAGAGACCTGAGAAGTCATCTCATTTAGACCTTAACTGAGACATCAATGCATACTACCATCTCTTACACAAGGCCATCCAGTCTCTTCCCAAACACTTCCAGTAGCAAAAAACTCCCTATCTTTTGAGGCAACTCATCATATTTTTTGGATTTATCATATTATGTTTTAAAAGGTAACACATGACAATTTCTTTTCTATTCTTCTAGAATATTTTTTAAAAAAAGGAAATCATATCTCCTTTTAATAAAATGGGCACAGGTTCGAAGTATACCATAATGGTTCCAACAAAGCCAAAAAAAAAAGAGTTTCAATTATTGAAGATTCTCATTGGCCCTGGAGGAATACAACGTGGGAAGGAACCCAAAGAGAAGCAGAAAGGATTCCTCCTCAAACATCTTTCCGAAGTGAGCCCCGGGAGGTTATAATTATCCCACTTCAATCGGCTGAGTCTGAGAGAAAGTGCTTATTTAAAGGACAACACAGTCATTCCGACAGCGTTTGCACAAACATGTTTCCAGGCCTGTGACAGGCGAGCCTGCTAACATAAACCACTTCGCGATGAGAAAGCATATCCCAGACAAATATAGCTGCCAGTGAAACTCCCACTGCCAATAACCTATAATTTAACCTGTGCCATAAATGGATGCCTCTGAAGGCAAGTCATTTTTTCATGGAATTACTTTAGAGAACAATAAGAAACACACATTCAAATTGGTCTCCCATTTAGACTCAAACAATGAATGCAATGATGGGTTAATTCAGTGACCTGACTACCATTTCTACATTCAACCAGAAGAAAAGTACAGGCTTTGAAGTCATGTTTTTGAAAATCTCTGCAAATTACTAGGGTTATAAGGAAAACTATTACAGGCTTACAAGTTTCAGAAACATCTATTATATGTTTCTGAGCTAAATGACCTATCCTTGTTGCTCCAATGAAGCCAGAAAGGAGTATTCAATACCTAGACTTACAGAAGCTAATATTTGAATATCTGGATATCTATTAACTTCTACTTTAAACATGAGAACAGACTACTAATCATCTTCCCAATCTCTTCAAATCCACAACAGCTGGAGTATAAAATACGTTTCAGAATATACCTGTCCCTTTGAGATGAGATACGCTATGATGGGCATGTGTTGGAATAACACTGCCAGGTGGATGCTGCTGAATCCTTCCCCATCGATGAGAGTGGGGTCTGCACCGTACTGCAGTAATAGTATGACCATAGGTAAATGCCCTTGTCTGTAAATAGAGAATAAAAATTATACTGTGTTCTGTGGCGTGCAGAAAAATAAAATAAACTCAGGGAGAAATTGGTATCTCTAAGACATGAGGGATTTAGTTAGATATAAAAAGTATTTCCTGACAGTTAAGATTTTTAAAACCCTGGAGATTCTCTAAATGTCTTTTACTTAGATGCTCCAAACTCATATCTGGACAGTCCTCCTCGAGTGCAGGTAATAACCTTAACAACCTCCCAATCTACCTTAAACCTCATGTTGCTACCCTGTGCAAATAATCATTTTACATGACTAATGCTAAAAATGTAAACTTTAAAACCACTTGGACCTCACTGTTGCTACTTTACATTAATCATGAGCCAGATATGCTGCAATACAACATTCAGACTGCAGCTACACTTTAATAATATTATTCTTAAGGAGCTAGATATTAGCGCATGTGATTATGGCTGGCTCTCCAAAGAAGGCGCCTGTGCCTCAATAGCTTAATGATGATTTAACCCTAGACTCTTCATTCTTGGCTATGGAGAAAAGATTCCATTCCTTGTTTTAAATAAACAATTATTCATTTTAGTTTCAGGTTCACATCACCCCACCAACCACAGAGAATGGAGTTAAAATGAAAAATAAAGAAACTGTTAAGTATCAGGACAGGCACTTACTAACTTCACCTTCAGGTAGCTGATACATATCAGAGAAAAGAACTGATTTGCGTTTATAGTTCACTGAACTATCGCTTTTATTCATGTGATCAAATATAATATTTATTTTGATTAAAACAGAAAGTGTAAGACATACATTTGAGTTTGAGCATCATAGTGAAGCCTTAAGTCCTGTCTTTGGAAATGCTTCAAAGCTGCACTCATTTTTTTATATATATATAAAAAATATATATATATAATATATATATACACACACACACAAATGAATGACTATATATATAAATATACATTTATATTCATTTATTGAAGGGGGGAAAAGGAAAGAAAGCCTTTCAAATGGTCTATAACTGCAGTTTCCAATATTGTGGCCACTAACCATATATGTATTTAAATTCAAGTTAGTTAAAATTAAATAAAATTTAAAATTCAAATCCTTACTTACATTAGCCCCATTTCACAAGTCATATATGGCTAGTGGCTACCATACTGGATAGCACAGAATAGAACATTTTCGTTATTACAGGAAATTCTCTTGGAAAATGCTGATTGTCAATGTTCAGAAAATACACTTAAGTCACCTGACTTTGAAGAGCAATTTCAGTGTATAAGAAACCTTTACCTGATGGCCCAGTGAAGAGGAGTTGAATTTAAATCTCCACCCAACTGATCTACCACAGCACCTTTTGAAATATAATACCTGTTAAAATAGACACAGATAAAAATAAGATTTAAAACTTAAAATTCATACTGAGAAAGAACACATTAACTTTTCTTAGCAATAAATGTACAGGAAAACAGAAATTATAATAAGAACCTTCCCTGAAAACCCTAGATACACAGAAGTCTGAAAGATTCACCCAACAGCATCAGACAGACCCCCAGGGAAGTATTCGTAGCATGGAAGTAATTACTCCTGCCGTCACGAGCACCCCATTAAAATGTGTACACCAAGCATGTGGTAACTGCTCTCTATGTTCTAATTACCACCACACTCTTGAAAAAGTTTATATTCCAAAGGTTTGGACTCACGCGGACTTAACTTGCAAGAAATTATGTCACTTTAAACAGCTTAGAATTAGAATTACTTATATGAAAATAAATTCTAAAAGTAGTAAAAAATTAATTCAAAATCCTTCCAGAAAAGGTAAACATTTTGAGTGTGTGGCCTTCTATTTGGGGGGCACAGATACGATACACTGTATAAGTGAGTCTGTGAGGTAGAGACTTATTTTCTTCTGCAGTTTACAGGAATTGGTCTCATTATTTCAAAGTTGTGCTTCATCAGTCATATCAAAACAACACATCAATTTATTTCCACGAAGGGGTTTGCCTGTGAGTATGAGTGTTTATTTTAAACTTTAGTATATTTTAATTTTGTTAAATCTGAAGGATTAAAATATGTATAGTATAAATTATATATATTCACATGCATACATACATTTTATATGCTAAGGTATAAAACAAAGAAACAAAAAACAATGGGTGGGCAGTAGTACTTTATAAAGAGAAAATATTTTCTACAATCCCTTACATGCCTACTTAAAAACCTATTCCAAAAAGAAAGACTTCTGGCCAAGATGGAGGTGTAGGTGGATACACTGTGCCTCCTCACACAACAAAAATTAAGGACAATAAAGATTTAGAAACAAGAAAACAACCGGAACTGATAGAAAAGTGAACTGGACAGAAGTCAGACAACCATTCATCCAGACCAGTAAGAGGGGCGGAGTTGCAGCAGGAAAAGTGGAGGTTGGTGGACCCAGGCACGCAGGCAGCAGTGGCTAGCAGACCCCAGGCACACAAGCGGCGGCTAGTGGACCCCAGGGCACCGGGTGGCAACGGGGCAGACCCAGTGAGGCCGTACAAGGCTGCTGGCTGAACAGGTGGTCCCACATTCCCACGCAGGTAATCCAGGTGAAAGGGAAGTGGTGGAAGGGAATGGAATCCAAGAGAGAAGAGCAAGCAACATTGTTCCCTCTCAGACCCCACCCCCACATACAGAGTCACAACACAGCAACCGGGCTACCCAGCCCTGGGGAACACCTAAGGCTCCACCCCTCACTATGTAACAGCCGCGACCAGACCAAAAAACAACAACAACAACAACAACAACAACAACAACCCCAAAAAGGGCTCAAACCGGAGAACAGATCAAAGCTCCAGAGCCAATTCATTTAAGCAACCAAGAGACAGCCAACCTATCAGATGCACAGTTCAAAGCCCTGGTGATCAGGATGCTCACAGAATGGGTTGATTTTGGTTGCAAATTAGATGAACAAATGAAGGCTGCAATAAGTGAAATGAAGGAAAACACGCAGGGAACCAATAGAGATGGGAGGAAAACTGGGACTCAAATCAATGGAGTGGACCAGAAGGAAGAAACAAACAACCAAATGGAAAAGAATGAAGAAACCAGAATTCAAAAAAATGAGGAGAGGCTTAGGAACATCCAGGACATCTTTAAATATCCCAACATCCAAATTATAGGGGTACCAGAGGGAGAAGAAGAAGAGCAACATGTGGAAAACTTATCTGAACAAATAATAAAGGAGAAATTCCCCAATCTGGCAAAGGAAATAGACTACCAGGAAGTCCAGGAAGCTCAGAGTCCCAAAGAAGTTGGACCCAAGGAGAAACACACCAAGGCACATCATAACTACATTACCCAAGATTAAAATGGAGAGAATTCTAGAAGCAGCAAGGGATAAGGGGACAATCACCTACAAAGGAGTTCCCATCAGACTATCAGCTGATTTCTCAAAAGAGACCTTACAGGCAAGAAGGGGCTGGAAAGAAGTATTTGAAGTCTTGAAAGGCAAGGACCTACATCCAAAATTGCTGTCCAGCAAAGCTGTCATTTAGAATGGAAGGGCAGATAAAGTGCTTCTCAGATAAGGTCAAGTTCAAGGAGTTCATCATCACCAAGCCCTTATTACATGAAATGTGAAGGGGACTTATCTAAGAAAAAGAAGATAAAAAATATGACAGTAAAAAGACAGCAAACTCACAGATATTAACAACCACACCTAAAACAAAAGCAAACTAAGCAAACAGCTAGAACAGGAACAGAAACACAGAAATGGAGATCACATGGAGGGTTAGCAACAGAGGAGTGGGAGGAGGAGAGAGAGGAAAAGGTACAGAGAGTAAGTAGCATAGACAATAGGTAGAAAATAGACCGGGGGGGGGGGGGTGGCAAGAATAGTGTGGGAAATGTAGAAGCTAAAGAACTTATGACACATGGACATGAACTAAAGGGGGGGAATGTGGGTGGGAGGGGGTGTGCAGGGTGGAGGGGAATGGTGGGGGGAAAATGGGACAACTGTAATAGCATAATCAATAAAATATATTTAAAAAAACATATTCCATATTTAGTTTTTAAAAAGGTTAAATTATTCCCCTACCCACCTATCCCCCCTGGCATTATTACAATGTAAAATATTTCACTGTTTCTTCTAAAGTACATGAATCTTTCTGTTCTATCCTGAGAAAGTTTATCTCACGCTTTTTCTTTTCAAAAAATGTTCAGTTTCACTGCCTAAACTTTATGACTTTCCTTTCTGGGCCAATGACAATCGTGGACTGGACACTCTGCAAGGTCCTTTCCAGTGGCCGGGAACTGATGTGTGTGGCACAAAGACTTGAGTATTCATTTACGATAAAGGACCACAGACGGTTCAACATTCATAGGTGCACTTGAAGAAAAAGACAAACGAAGGAAAGGTCTAGAGGTATAAATAGACAATTAATACGCATATACCCCAACTTACTTTACAAGATCCAGCCTGTTGTTAATAGCAGCCCAATGAAGAAGCGACACATTTTCTTTGTCTGGTTGCCTGACATCATATCCTGCTTCTACCAACTCTTTACATCGTTCGAAAATCCCGTATCTCCAAGAAGAAAGAAAAGGACATAATTGGTACCATTAAGATAATTTCAAATATCAAAGTGTCTTCCTTTTACCATGTCTTTATCCAATCTTTCAGTCAACAGAGAAATGCATTAACAAAAATATAAACAGAGGTCATACTCTAAAGCCAAACGACAAAAAGTAAACCTGGTATATTAACTGATGAGATGAATCCATTTGGAATTGAATTTCGTTTTTTTAAATAAACTTTAACATTCACATTTGTCCTCCTTCAATAAATTTAATTTGATCTTCCACTGAATGCCAGGAATGTATGGTGCTGACTCTCGACTATAATCTTATCCTTGAACCAAACCACACCCATGCAATGACCTCATAATTAGGGGATTTTATTATAAACTCAGTAGTGAAATATAAACACAGTATAAGGAGTAACAAGGGAAGAAATGATCGGCTGTCCTGAAGGGGATGAACCATGGCACGGGAACTGTGTTGCGCAGGCTGAAGGGAGGGCACTGCAGGCACAGGGAGCAGCACGTACGAGACCCAGAGATGTGAAACCGCACAGATGTTCAGAGAAACGTAACCAACTTAACGCCAAGGAAGGATAAAGCATAAAAAAGAGAAGGGCAAGAGATGAGGCTAGAAGAGCTAGGCAAAGACTGAACGGGCTTTCTGTGCCATGCTTTGAAGTTTATACTTACCCATCATTCAAAGGGAAACCACTGAAAGTTTTAAGAGGAAAGCACTAAGACTGAGTTTTAAGGATGGTCACATGAGTGGCCGTATGGAAACTTATTTGAAGAGAGTGAGGCAGAGACTGAGAGACCAATTTGGAGGCTCTTGCAATAAATACAGGTGAGAGGGAATGACAGCCTAAAATGAGAGAGGCAATAGGAAGGGAAGAGGAGGGGTGGACTTGAGAAATATTTAAAAGCGTTATTTAATTGACTGACCATCAGAATGAGAAACAGGAGAGATACATCTCTATTTAATGCCGTAATAACTTTTAAAATAATTCATTAGCAATATTTCTTTTCAGTAGAAACTAATTAAGTCCCAACAGACTATTTAGCACTTTCTTTGAAACATTCCTATTTAGAGACCTGAAAGCTTCCATAGGCCCTCAAGGGTCAAAATCAAATCAAAGCATAGAAATAGGTTTCCTGTGTGGTAAAATTACCATATTTTTAGGACTATAAGATGCACCAGACCATAAGACCCACCTAAGTTTTAGAGGGGAAAATAGGAAAAAAACTTTTGAAGCAAAAAACGTGGTAAAATATTTGATAACATAAATAACATAGGCCGCCGCGACCCCAGTCCCCACAGTGAACCAGGTAAGCTACATTTGGACTATAAGATGCAGCCCCCTCCCCCCCCAAATTTGGGAAGAGTGCATCTTATAGTCCGAAAAATACAGTAAACCATCTCTGTCTCACCAAAATGTGCGTGTCCCTATCAGTCTGGCTGTCTCTATGGCATTCTTAGAAGAGAGATAACTGTCTGATAGTGCTAAAAAATATTAATAAGACACATATAAATTATTAATAGACACATATATTTCTATCTTTCATCTTTTAAATGTCAACTTTAACATTTTACTGGAAAAGACATACTGCCTTTATGTAAGAAATAAGAGGACACATTAGTGAGGATTTGGGGGTTTAGAAAACACATATATGCGCACACATATCCCAGCTCATTTCTGAGCTACTTACCTAAAGATCTTCCCACAACCATTTAAGAAGGTCTCAGACCTCACAGGAAATTTTAAGAAAGATATAAAATGAAAGTTTTTAATTCCCTGTGAGTGTAACCTGATTTTTCACACTTATGGAACTTTACCAGTACCAGAGAAACATTTAAATGTTTCCATTCTAATTAAAGCAAATATTTGCCTTAACATTCCCACCTTCATATAAATACAATAATATAAACAATATTAAATAATATTCACCTAAAGCAGTAGTTCCCAAGACCTCTAGAATTCATATAAATTAATAATTAGAATACCTAAATAACTGTTGATTATTTCTTAACCAACATAAATAATACATTAGTCTATATCAAGGCCAAACGGGCTAATTAATCACCAACCTCCTTTGCTTTTGACAGAAATTATATTTAGTTAATGTGGTAACATTAGTTCTTTTCATGCTGATTAGACACTCTGATGGTCAGATTTATATTTGATTACTGAGAAAATGGATTATGAATCAATGCAGTTTGATAAACAAAATACTTCAAAATACATTCAATGGTAAGAGGTGAGTGGCTGTTAATAATCAATGAGATTCATAAGGGTAAAAATGTTGGAAATGATTTTATGGAAATACATCTGGAGATCTTAAGTGGTAACTTTCAAAACATACTTTCATTTCCAGCGTAAGCAAAACAACCCACTATATGTTTCAAGTGGTCAGAAAACCTATTTCTGCCCTGGCTGGTGTAGCTCAGTGGATTGAGCGCGGGCCTGCGAACCAAAGGATCGTGGTTCGATTCCCAGTCAGGGCACATGCCTGGGTTGCCAGGCCAGTTCCCGGCAGGGAACATACAAGAGGCAACCGCACATTGATGTTTCTCTCCCTCTCTCCTTCCCTTCCCCTCTAAAGATAAATAAATAAAATCTAAAAGGAAAGGAAAAAAAAAGTACTTAAAAAAAAAAAAAGAAAACCTATTTCTACTTTATTGACTTTCTTCTAGCGCACCCAGCACAAAAGGTACGTAGCACTCCATAAATAAATGTTTAAAACATCCATAAATGTGCGAGCTGGTGTTTTTCCATCCCACCTACATATTTAGGTTGTAGTAAATTTTAAAATACTCAGATCTGTATTTCAAATTCAGAGTCCAATTTTAGTGTCATTCAACATCATCCATTCACTCAGCAAACATCTACTGGGCACCAAATACAAGCCAGGAACTGTGCAAACACACAGGGGCCACAAACATGAAAAAGACAGGCTTTTGCTAAGAAGCTGCCCGCAGTCTACGGGAGAGACTAGTAATAAACAGCTACAGTGCCCTGTGTTAAATGCTCCGAGGCTGGTAGCCCATTAGCACGGGAATATGAGGACAATAGTTGCTATTGCAACTACTATAGCCAAGAGTTGGCTATACACTGGAGTGCCATGAACTGCACATATGTTATTATAACTCAGCAGAACATAAGGATAAAACAAAGCACTGGGAAGACTTACTGAGTAGCTTTTACAATGTCACAGTTACTAGAGTCCTCTATAAGAGGAAGAACTTCTTTCGCCTTGGCAAATTCTTTGTTTTCATGTGCGCAGACTCCATGTCGACCAAATCCTGAAGGGTGGGGGCCATGGCTGTGATTCCTGCACTGCAGAGTAGGAGCAATTGGACAAGGCACAGGAAGAGAGTTAATGTCACATTCAGCTGCATAATGAAGAATTCACTACCATCCACAATGTCTACGTTATTAAATTAGAATCTTTTCTGAGTCTTAGAGTTGTATCCAAAGGAAGATTTTCATCTTAATTCTCTTCATTATGATTAGATGCTTAATATTAGAAAATTCCAAATTATATCTATGTTTTGTCATAAAACAAAAGTTATCTGCAAAGGTACAAAGAGATCTTGGTATTTGAAGCGGGTGGAAAGTCTGTGGACATTACAAGCAGGAAGGTCGGTGGGCCTCCGCTTTGGGAGTTCTGGCAAACACACCATGAAGATATCTCCCGATAATCAAGTTCTTGAATATTTATGACATTGAGTCCTAGAGGATGAGGGAGAGGTATTTTTAAATATTTGACTAAATAGCCCCAAATCTTTCAAATTTGGTGAAAATTATAAACCCACACAACCTAGAAGCTCAAAAAAACCAAGCAGGATACACCTCAAATTCTCATACCAAGGTATATCAGAACCAAATCACTAAAATACAAAAATAAAGAGATAATCTTAAGAGCAGCCTAAGGAAAAAGATACATTATATTCAAAAAACAAAGATAAGAATGAATTCAGACCTCTTATCGGTAAGTGCAAATCAAAAGACAAAAGCATGATAGTTTTGAAGAGCCAAAGGAAAAATACTGTAAACCTGGAAACACCAGCAAAAATCAAGAAAATAATCAATAAAATATATATTTTTTTAAGTCTCAAAGGATGAATACCCATTAAAAATAGAAAACTAAAGATATTTGATGTAATGTGCCTAAGTCAATTCTGTAGGAGTTCCAAAAAGAGTTTAAGTAATGACATTTTTACTAAGTCCATTACCCTTCAACAGGTTACTCTTAAGAGGCAAATGCTTCTTTTTTTTTTTTAAACTAACTTACAGTGAAAGTGACTTTTTGGTATGTAGTTCTATGAATTTTAACTCATGTATACAGCTGTGTAACCACCACCCCAAACAGGATACAGACCAGTTCCGAAACCTCAAAAACACTCTCTTGGGATACTCCTTTGTGGTCACACCCTCTCCCCATACCTCCTGGCAACCACTGACACGTTCTGCATCATCAGTTCCATCTTTCCCAGAATGTCCTCTAATGGAATGATATAGTGTATAATCTTCTAAGACTGGCTTCTTTCATTCAGCATAATGCTCCTGAGATTCATCCAAGTTGTTGCATGTTGTTCACAGTTCCTTCCCTGTTGTATAGTATTCCATCGCATGATTGTGTCACAGTTTATCCTTTCAAAAAGGTTTCTAACTTTTGGCAATCATAAATAGAGTGGCATGCTTTTGCTGCATTCTACATAAAAGTACACGCTTTTGTGTGAACACGTGCTTTTGAGTTTCTAGGAGGGAGACTGCTTGGCCATCTGTTAAGTGTATGTTAAATCTGTAAGAAATTGCCAAACTATTTTCCAGAGTGGCTTGTATCCCTTTGCACTGCCACTGGCAACATGAGAGTTCCAACTACTCTGCACCCTCTCCAGCACTCAGAGTGGTCAGTAGTAGCGATGTGTAGTAGTATCTAATCATGGTCTCAGTGTGCATATCAACCAATGACGAATAGGTTGAGCATCTTTTCATGTGCTTATTTGCCATCTGAGCATCTTCTCTGGTGAATTTTTAAAGTCTTTTACCCTTTTTGTTTTAATTGCACTATTTGTTTTCTTAAAGTTTTGAGAGTTCTTTATATTATATATTCTACCAGGGGTGTCTAACCCACAGCCCATGGGCCACATGAGGCCTAGGATGGCTATGAAAGTGACCCAACACAAAATCACAAATTTACTTAAAACCTTTTTTTTGATCATCAGTTTTGTTAGTGTTTGTGTATTGAATATGTGGCCCAAGACAACTTCTTCCAGTGTGGCCCAGAGACACGAAAAGGTTGGACACCCCTGTGAGATGAAAGTCCTCTATCAGATGTGTGATTGCAAATATTCTCTCCCAGTAGCTTCTCTTGCCATTCTTTAAAAGTCTCTTCTATAGAGCAAACATTTTTAATTTTGATGAAGTCCAATTTATCATTTTTTGTTCTTTTATGGCTCATACTTTTGATGTCACATGTAAGAACAACTGTCTTGGGGCCACAACTCCTTCCTTCAGAGAAGTTCTCCCTCAGAGTTTCAGGTACCTGTGCTACCAGGAGACCTTTCCTGCTCTTTGAACCTGAACTAGAGGTCTTCTCCTGCAGCACTCTCATTCTACACGTTCACTTCCAGGGTTCAAGTTCAGGCAGACAGGGAAGGGGAAGGGAAAGGAAGGGAAGAATCCAGATTGGGAAAAAAAAAAAGGTAAATTACCTCCTGGTTCAGCATCTTGTTTTGTTTTTTATATTCTTGTCTTTTCCCCCAGTCTACCTGCTACATTTTATTTCTCAGAACCCTCAGACAGCTGCTCCCTGCACTCTGCCCAGTGCATTCAGTGGGACAGACAGGGCGGAGCATGCTAACTCCGTGTCACCCAGAACCAGAACCACAGATGCTCCTTTGACCACCTAAGCTCTGATCTGCCTGGTGGATTCAACCTGAGTACTTGACACTCTTAGTTACACTCACACACAGCTAAAAGTAAAGATACAGGTCGTTAGATTAAGACATAAATAAGAACGTTACTTTAGAATTCTTTTCACCATATCATAGTAATTACAATTATATCCAACTGGAAGAAGACAAGGGGTAAGGAAAGAGTTGAACTATACTCACAATTTCTGGAGTGTCAATAAACAGCAGATGTAGTTAACACTCACAGGGAAATCAGTCATTTTTATATAAAACCTCATTTTTTAAATTATGATTCACATTCATTTTAAAGATCTAGCAATACAAAAGTGAATAGACTTTTCATTCCAATCTTACATCACCAGAGATACTATTATTAACAGTTAGGTGTATCCTTCCTCATTATGTACATACTCTAACTTATACAACATTATATATATAGTATATATACATACCGTTTTATCATATTCCTCTTACATTTATTTTAGAAGAAACAATGGGGCTGCATCCATCAGCTTGCTTGTCTCACCTAACAATGTGTCATGGACAGCTCTGCTGGTCAGCAATAGTTGAATATGATTCCCTTGCATAGATCTGGCATAATTTACTTAACCATTTCCCTACTGTTAGAGATGTAGACCGATTT
Organism: Glossophaga mutica; assembly: GCA_039655065.1. Classification (NCBI taxonomy): domain Eukaryota; kingdom Metazoa; phylum Chordata; class Mammalia; order Chiroptera; family Phyllostomidae; genus Glossophaga; species Glossophaga mutica. The sequence continues at coordinate 33,319,090 of CM077308.1, forward strand.
CAGCCTTTACTTCTATAAATAATCCTATAATTAACACCCCGTATATTCTATAGGACTGATTCCCCAAAGTAGGACTGTTGGGTCAGAAAATATATGCATTTTTAAATATAAATAGGTACTGACCCATTACCTTCCCCAATTCACACGCCCAACATCAAATATGTGTTGTCTCCCTACGAACCTCCCCATAACTGAATGTTACCAGTTTTTTTATTATTTTAAATTCTTTGCTTATTGATTTGAGAGAGACAGAGACAGAATATTGATTTGTTGTTCCATTTATTTATGCATTCATTGGTTCATTCCTGTATGTGCCCTGACCTGGGTGGGATCAAATCCACAACCTGGACATATTGGGATGATGCTCTAACCAACTGAGCTACCTGGCCAGGGCTGTATTAACCAGTCTTTTTACGCTTTTACCAATCTGATGGCTAAAACAATGGCATCGTAGTTTTCATTCACATGCCCCTGGTTGCGAAATCTGAGTTTGTCTGTAGCATTGATTGGCTCTCATTTTCTCTTTGGTGGACTGCCTTTGCACGGTCTACCAGTTCTCCAGTGGGCTGTGTGCCTCTTTCCATTTGTACGTTAGGAAGATTAACTCTTCGTTTATATACAGCTTTTCATCACAGAAAATTGACTCAGTCTACAGACACAAATGTATTGCCTCTAATAATGAGTTAAGGCATTAAAAACATCAGCTTCGCTTTTCACATAGAAAGTCGGCAAGGATTACACATTTCAATGTAAAGCATATGCACAATTAAGAGCATTTATTTATTCAGCAATTAATTACTATGTGCTTATGATGTACAAAGAATTATGCAAGGAGCACAGAAGATGTGGGCATCTGTCCTCCACGGGGTTAAGTTCCATAGGGCAGATAAATCTGACAGTAAAGTGACAGTGGAAGGCACTATGTGATTAAATGGCAAAAAGGGGTGGGTAAAGACTACAGAACAGGAGTTCTGTTCATGTCATTCCCCCGCACCACCCCGCTAAATCCAGATCAGAGTAAAACCTAAAAATGATTATATAAATCCAAAGCCTGCTTTCAGAGTTAATGGTCTCCAAAGTGAGGCTAGTGTACTCAAGGCAATATGTGTGGTGACCCATTAAGTAACGGGAAAAAATGTTACAGCTTCTATTCTACTACAATGGCTTTGATCTTTTTTTTTTTAAGTCACAAAAATTTATAAATTTGGCTCTTTTAAGCTTTACAGATTTTAGCATTGGCAGCCTCACTTGATCTGTGTATCAAGCAGTCTGTGTACCAGGAACCTGGGGCAGAGCGAAAGTCTCACAGCCCAGTGGGGCTGACAGGGGACAGACCTTCAGCGTACTGCAGTATACATCAGGGTATGTAATTTTCAAGTTATATCATCTGATTTTAACTAAGCTGCCCTCCCAAAAGGAGCAAGGAGTTAAACTACAAAGGAGCCATGAACGGAGATAATGATAACAGCATAAGTGCACACAAACAAGAACATCGCACAGCTGACACTTCTCTTCACAGCAGGCACTCCTCATTAGCCACACAAAGTAAAAACAGACAATCCAGTCCAATCTTCCAAAAGGCCAGCTTCCCTCCAAAAATATTCAAAATTATCAAAAAGGCTAACTTGAAGCAAATTTATATCTGTAATTTAAAACCTTACCATGAGTATGTATATATTGAGCTATTAATATAATTTAGAAATATGCTGTTGAATCTTACAATAACATGCCCTATGAAAATAGGAATTTGGAGACTGCCCCTGTCCCCAGACCCCATCCATATACATTAAACAGAAGGGTGATGAACTTTTTAAGTTCCAGCCAACCACACAACAGAGAAGCATCCCCCTCACTGCGGAAGTTAGCGTTATCCACTGTCAATGAGTGACGACACGCTGCAGGCAGCATCTGGATGATTTGGACTTGCAGCTGGAGCACCGAGCTCCCAGCCAGCTTGCAGTGCAGGCTCCATTCATTCATTATTCCATTCAGCTCATAATACACAATATTTTACAAAAACAAAAATTTTGAACCCTACTTTTCCATATTACAGTTTTACTCTAGAGGGTGCAAGTTCAAAATTGTTTTCCTGATAGGAGTGTATGATCGAAAATGTTTAGAGACCAAAGCTCTAAGTTATCTCCTTTGCCCTAGATTTGCTCCTTTCCCAAAATTTTCCGCAAGGGCTACAGGTGAGGAAGGAGATGACCTGCTTTGGGAGAGGTTAACTTTGACCGGAGACAGTCCTATAAAGATTTTTAACAAAAACAACCATATATCCTCATCACAAAGATTAAAGCAAAGTTTACGTCATGATACTAAATCCTTCTTAGAAATTACTCTCCAGTTATCAAAAATATATTTTTAAATATATATTTTTAAGATTTTATTTATTTATTTTTAAAGAAGGAAAAGGAGAGAAAGGAAAGGAGAGAAACAGTGTGTGGTTGCCTCTTGAACATCCCCCACTGGGGACCTGGCCTGCAACCCAGGCATGTGCCCTGACTGGGAATCGAACCAGCAACCCCTTGGTTCACAGGCCGGCACTCAATCTACTGAGCCACACCAGCCAGTTCCAAAAAAAATTTTATGGTAGTCTCTAGTTGTTTCATTCTTACCATTCTGAAATGTAAACCCCTCGAGAACAAGGCCTAAGTCTCAGATTTCACACTGGCTGTATGATGGTGGCTAATTATCTGCCCCGTTTTTTTCCCCCATAGGGGCTATGGAGGTCCCTGGCTTCCGGCCATCAGCACAGACAAGGACCTAATACTCAACAAAAGGCTTTTATTGGGAAAGAAAAATTGACTGAAAAGTGGCCCCCAAAATCCTCACTGCCTGAGGCAACTGGGGCTCCCTCCTGGGTCCAGGAAAGAAGCAGCCACCAAACTGGCCCTTAGAAGGCTCAGGTGTAGAGGTCAAAGTCAGTATTTTTGGAGCTATAGAACTGTCCACTGGGGGATTCAGCTTCTGGCAGTAAACACCATCAGGCAAGCAGCCTTCATGCACCCAGGTCTGCATCCGGGTGCTGGTGAAGGGCCGTACAGCTCAGTACCCCGTGCTCTCCCATTTACATTCCCACATCACATCCATCAGACCATCTCCTGGCAGCTCTGCCTCTTGTCTCTGGACAGGGGCTGGGGTCCCCAGCTCTTCCTCTGCCATTTCCTCAGCAAACATGTGCAGAGAAGGTTGGGGTCAGGGTGTCCCTGGGTCAGGCACCCCAACCCCTTTAGCTGCATGGCCAACCATTCTCTTGTCTCCTGATAAATGTCAAGGTTGCCCCAAGCCACCAGCTGGTTGGTCCTAGTGCTGGGGGGAATGGGCCATCTGGGCCCCTTGCTACCCACTTTGCCTGGGGGCCAGATGCCTAACTGCCCCAGCCACATCTCCCCCACCCCTCTCTCTCTCCCTCCCTCCCTCCCCGCCCCCTTCCTCTCTCTTGGCAACAGGAGCTCCAGAAGGCCCTTGAGGAGGGCTTGGGCAGTATTGGTGAGTACTGAATATTGGTGTCTGGCCCAGGCTGTCCTCCTCCTCCTCTGACACTCCTCTGCATCTGATCAGGTGAGCACTGATCAGGTGGCTGCTCCCTGATCTTCACCCAATGTTGTCCAGCCAGCTGTCGTGGATCTGAGCATCCCAGTTCAGGTCCGAGCATCCTAGTTCAGGAAGTAGTTGCCATCCACATCGCAGTGGCTGCCTTCTGTCTCTTCCTGTAGGTTGAAGGGTGTGATCCGCACAGCTCCCTCACTAGGGAGTATAGCTGCTTCCTGACCTTCCACATCCTCTGAGGCCAGGATGTCATATTTGCTGGACCCCTCTTCCTCCTCTTCCTCCTCATCACTGTCCAAAGAGTGTTTGCCTTTGAAATGACTTCCAGGACCTCCTGCCCCAGCCACAGAGTCCACCAGCTTCTTCCTGGGGACACTGATTTCATCCTCCTCATTCTTACTTCCCATGCTTTGGAAGGTCACTTTCTTCTTTAGCACGACTGGACAGAAGGGTCTTCCTCAAGCTGAGCTAAGAACCCAGGGTAGGCTGCAAAGGGCTACCTACCCTATTTTTGGCTTCAGGTCTACATTTGTAAAATGGAAGGAGCAGGCAATATAGCTATAAAGTTCCTTCCAACTCCATGTTGTAGGGTTCTAAGAGGAACAGTTGCAAGGTCATTAATGACATGTGCACTGGTGAAGACTTCACTGCACAAACACACACCCTTTTTAACAGTGGAAGCGTAACTGCTAAATGGCTGCCTACAATGTTAACAAGGTAACAACAGACTAAGCGAATTCTCAGGATGCCAGCAAACTCCTGAGTTTTCATTAGTCTTTCATTCAGGGAAATGTAAAGAACACATACTACATACCAATCATAATACTGAGTAACTAGGGGTAAAAGATGAAATACACACAAGTCCTACTACAATCCATTCAGTCATTCGCCAGATTTTTACTGAATGCCTACTATGTGCCAGGCACTGTTCTAGACACAGGGATATGGCAGTGAACACAACAGGTCAGATCCACCCCACCCCTACAAAAAAAGTAATACCAAGAAAGAGACATGAAGCTAGCCAAATAATCTCCCCCACAGAGGGTAACAAAGTATTAGGAAAAATACATGAGAGCTATGGATACATCTGTGGTGATTTTTATAACAAAGTCCCCAACTTCTTAGACACTTCTCCACCAAAAGGAGAGGGCCTGTGGCCGGGGTGTCAAACTCATTTTCACCGGGGGCCACATCAGCCTCACAGTTGCCTTCGAAGGGCCGAATGTAATTTCAACTCTTTAACAGTTAAGGAGTAGTTCCATTTATACAGTCCTAAAATTATTTCGGCCCTTTGAAGGCAAGCGTGAGGCTGATGTGGCCCCTGGTGAAAATGAGTTCGACACCCCTGGTCTGTGGCCTTCCTCTCGAATCGGAGCTCTGTGATGCTTCACTACTAAATACTGCAGAAGAGGTGCTCTGCTAGTTTGCAGGCCCAGACCATAGAAACTGGCAGTTTTCTCTTTCTCTCTCAAGATGCTCATTCTTGGAACTCAGCCACTACACTGTGCAGAGGCCCAGGCCACATGTAGGTGTCCCTACTGAAAGTCAGCATCAGCTGCCAGACATGTGAGGGAAGACAACACCAGATGATACCAGCCCCAGGAACTGAATCATCCCAGTTCACGAGTCTTTCCAGCAGAGGCTCCAGATATGAGGGAGCAGAAACAAACCATCCCTGCTATGCCCTGTCCGGATTCCTGCCACAGAGCCCATGAGCATGGCAACAGCTGGCTTACACCACCGTGCTTTAGGGTGACTGCTACACAGCAGTAGAGGAGAGAAACGTCTTTAAGATATAAAGGATCATATATTTCTCATGATATCTCATTAGTGTTTTTGACTTGATTAATAATCAAATTCGAGCTTTTCTAAATAGTGAGTAAATACTTTTAAAGTTACAATGGACATTAATTTAAGAGAAAACCAAAATCTACAAAACATATTAACTCTGATGAGAGTCACTGTTCTGCATGGTTATCAAGTAAAAACAAAAGAGAGACAGAGCTGATGGGTAGCCTTTAACATTTCTCAAGACATTAACAGAAGTACCAGAGTTCAGTTTCCAAGTTCATTCATTGGACAGTTATTTACAGCGTACCCACAGTACGAGGCACAGAGCAGTGAACATAACAGATATATATCGCTGTCCTCCTAGCGCTTAAGTCAGTGAAGGGAAAGAGGCAAACAGGACAAAGAAGTGTGTTACATGGTATTACATGCTGAGAAGAAATATAAAGCAAGGAAGGAGACCAGGGAATGCTGCTGGTGCTGGTGATAATGAGGAGGGCTTGCCACACTGAGGTGACATTTGTGTCAAGACCTTAAAGAGGTGGGGAAATAAGCCATGTGGGTGTATGAAGAAAGAGCACTCCAGACAGAGCAAATAGTAAGTACAAAGACCTAGAGGCTACTATGGCTGTGGTTGGTTGAGCAAGCAAGAAAATAATACAGCCCTGACTGGTGCAGCTCAGTGGGTTGGGTGTCACCCAGTGGTCACCTATTCCACTCCCAGTCAGGGCACATGCCTGGGTTACTGGCCAGGTCCCCAGCTGGGGGCACTCAAGAGGCAACCAATTGATGTCTCTCTCACACGCCAATGTTTCTCTCCCTCTCTTTTTCCTTCCCTTCCCCTCTCTCTAAAAATAAATAAAATCTTTTTTTAAAAAAAGAAAGTAATGAAAAATGAGGTCAGAGGAAACTGGGGACCAGATGATACCAGCATACCTGGCAGATACCAGGGGTTCAGTTCCGGACCACCGCAATAAAGCAAGTCACAAACTTTTAATAAATGTTATGTTTACATTATACTCTAGTCTATTAAGTGTGCACAGCATTATGTCTTGAAAAAAAAATACGCATACCTTCATTTAAAAATGCTCTATTGCTAACAAATGCCAACCATCATCTAAGCCTTCAATGAGTCATAATCTTTTTGCTGGTGAAGGGTCTTACCTTCAATTTATAAAAACGCAGTATCTGCAAAGCACAATAAAATGAGGCGCAATAAAACGATATGCCCGTAATGGCAAATGCTGGCAAAAACCCATCAGCTCTGAAGCTGGAACCAGGAGAACCAAATTCAACTAGAGCAGGAACATTTCGTCTGTTTTGTTCACTGACTCATCTCCAGCATTTGTAACAGCGCCCAACACCTAGCAGAATGAACGAAGTCTTGGCTCTGTTACCTAGTAGCTACTAGACTTTTAACAGATGACTTCAATTTTTTGAGCCTCAGGTCTAATCTCTAAAACTAGAGTAATAATCCCTCCCACCTCACAGGGTCACACAGTGAGGATGGAGAACAGGGAAATATTTTGCAAACTGTAGAGCACCACCTACAGGTAAGATCTTTACATGATTGTTGTAATAGCCATTATTATTAACAACAATAATGTCTCTACCTTGCCCCATTAATTTCAACCCACGAATCATTCTCTCCCTCCATCTGTCACAGAACGGGGCGGGGTGGGGGGGGCAGGGCTATCTTCCCATCAGCATGAGGGAGTCAACTTTGAGCACCTAAGGGTTTTTGTACATGAGTGGCAGTAATTAACATATGATAATTACTCCTACCAACTTTTCCTTGAAACTCTGAAAAAAAAAGCAATGAGACACAGTTCCCATGTGAGGATTCTACACCCTTTTGTAAGATCCAGTCAGCTTGCAAACCTTTTTTTTTCCTGTCAAAATCCAAGAACACCTAATAAGAATGCCTTGACACCTCCCCACATGTCTTGTTCCTCACTTAAAGCTACATCAGACTGTTGAAAGAAGGGAAGAGCGAGTATGAGAAACACTCTCAAGTTTGGAAAGACTTTCTTTTTTAGAGCCCAAGTAATCCAATCATCTCAAACTGCTTGAATCCCACTAGAGACAGAAAATCCACTGCCTAACTCACAATTGGAGAAAGCTTCAGTTTTCTCATCTGTATATAGAGATAATGCCATCTCCCTAAGGATGTTTCAATTCTGGAATAAAACGATGCAAATAAAAGCATATGGCACATGCTAAATGCTCATTAAAAGTTGGATGAATCTAGATATTCTCCATTTATTCGACAAATATTAAGTGAACAGCTACAATATGCCACTCTAGGCTTTGGGAAACGGCCATTAAAAAAGAAAAAGACAAAAATCTCGTTCTGTTGTAGCTAGCATGTACTCCCTGTGACTTCCCCTCACTAGCCTGTTCTGTTCTTTGGAATTACATCTGGCTTCTGGTAACACCTCCTCCACAGAGTAGAGTCCTTTGGGATTTTGCAGATAGCTATCACCGCAGCTCCCATCCCCTTTCCTCCAGCCTAGACAAACAGCCTGAAATCTTTCAAGGAGTGAGCAAGGATGTGGGAACAAACGCTAAAACTGGGCTGGGTGGGGCGAAGGCGGGTGCCCAGGCGCCTCGGCCGAACGAGAAATCCCTGGAACCGCAGACTCCAGCCCAAGGTCAAGTCGGGCTGGTTCAGCTCAGGTGTGCCACCTGACACCTCTCCCAGGAACCGCCATCCTCCCCTCCCAGGCCTCGCAGGGTTTCTACCAGGCACAGGGGGTATAGGTCCCAGGGGGTGCCCTGGAAGGTTGGAGAACTCAATCAGGCACTCAATCCTCTGCCCAGGCCCCTCCTTCCCGGTCGCCTCAGAGAGAACTCCCAGCATCATTCCCGGTGTTTCCAGGCTTCCCCCGACCCGGCCCGGGCCCCTCCTCCTCCGGAGGCCCCACCGGCGCTTCATCGACCCACGCTCTCGTTTTCCCGGAGCCGCCACCTTTCTCCAGGCTCCCAGGACAGCCAGCACCGGCCGCACTCACCTGCGAGCCCAGACCCGGCCCCTGCATCTCCCCAGTGACGGTGGCGACTCGGCTAAGTGGCGGAGGCAGCCAGCTCTCCAGCCCGCTCTCCAGCCCGCTCTCCAGCCTACTCTCTGGCCCTCCTCGAGTCGCCGGTATCCCACTTCCTGCTCGCGGTCCAGCCTCCGCCGCAGCCTCTGCTCGCGCCTTTACCATCAATCGGTCTCGGGAAAGCCAATCCCTGCTCTCCTCTCGGATAGGGGCGGGACTTTCTTGCCACCACGGAGGCCCGCAGGGAACCGCCGAGTTGGAGGCCCCGCCCCCAGCCCAGGACGGCGGTTAAGTTCCTGCCTCGGATCTGGACTGCGTAGCTTGCCAAGGTAGGTGTCCTGACCTTCATGCCGAATCGTGTAAAGCACCCCCCCCCCCAGACAATGTTCGACCTCTAATAAGGAATCAACAAATGTTAACTATTAAAACATTTGCCACTCCACCTCTGCGGTCTTCGGATAGTCAATTCCACCGTCGCGGGATGTGGGGGGAGGGGCTCTGATTTCTTCTTACAAAACAAAATAATGAATTCCACAGTTCAGACTACAGGGGGATTGGACAAGAGACCCCCATCTGCACTCTCCACGCCCCTTTAAGGTCTACACTGAAAGAGCTAGCATCTAAATTCTGGTAAGCTCAAAGGGCAGCTATGAAGATAGTAGAAGGCTTGGTCCCTGCCCTTGCGGAGCTCCCGTGGTGCAGTGGGGCTCTCCTACTGAGTCCCCAGAAAACGGGAGCTTTTCTAACCCAGCACTAACATAGTCTTTGTAATTAATTATTCCTTAGTATATCTGTTGTCAGGCTAAACCAGATTAAGACCTTTAGAAGTTAAATTGGAAAAGAACTGAAAACATTATGACTCCCTTTATACAATTAATACTAAACATAATATGCGTCTAGAAATCTAGCAAAATGCTGGTTTTTCCCATGATAAATGCTGTAATACAATAAAATCATTAAGTTATTGTTATTAATATTACTACTACACTGCTGCCTATTGGGCACACCAGCCATGACTCCACCCAAAAGCCCATCATCCCCCCTTGAGGGTGGGATCTCTGAACTCCCAGTGCCCAGCACAGCACAGGAACATGGAAAATAGCACAATTTAATTGAGTGGAGAGGTGAACCGATGGGTGTGTCATCAACTTCTATGATACAAGGAAGGACAAATTGAGTGACAAATTGAAGTGTAAGCAACTTCCTTGGAGAGCCAGAGGAGCAAGGCAATTAATTTGGACAGGCTAGGATGAGACATAGGGCAAGGCTTCACAGAGGAGAGAGCCTTTGGGTATGGCCATTTTGCTTAGCTAATAAGAACTCTGTTTATTGACCACTTCCTGTGCATTGGCACCTGTGACAGTGTTTTTACATACACTATGTGTAATCTATAAGATATATGATATTTTTCCCATCTCCCAGAAGAAAAACAGGTTCAGACTGATATCATAAACCTGAAGTCAGTCAGCTGGTAAGTGGTGGAAAGAAGATTCTAACCCAGTTCTCTTACTGCCCAGTGCTTTGACTGAAGTGGTTTGGTTGTTTACTTTCAAGGACTGAATTAAAAGATGTTTTTGGGCTCCAGGGAGGTTTCAAATCTGCTATTTCAATGCGTCTGCACTGATATTCTAACAAACACATCAGAAGATTCTGGAGCAAATAAATGCTAACATTTCCCTCTGCTTATTTTATGCCTCCACTAAGCTACTTCCGATTGGGATAAGTGCATGCGGAACTTATGGCTATAGGAAAGCAAACCCAGTGAGGCCTGAAGTGCTGTCATTACCACTCATCTTTGAAAATGCCTTCAACTGGTACACATACCACAGCAGAATGGCATGAGAAGTGGAGCAGCTCCCGGAGAAGACTGTATGGGCCTCAACCCCAGCTCCAGCACCGACTATGTCTTGGGCAAGTTGCTCAATGTGTGTGTGTGTTTCAGTTTCCTCCTTTATACTCAGAAGAGGACCTGGTATATGATAGACGCTATATGTGGGTTAACTGTTATCATCGGGAGTGAGTGTTTGGGAGAGCAGTAATGGACCAGCTGAGTGGTGTCATGCAACGAGCTTAGGATGGAGATTCAGCAGACCTGGCTTCCTGTCCTAACTTTGCCTTCACTTACTGGATGTGTTAGTCTGCTGGAGCTGCCATAACAAAGTACCACAGACTGGGTGGCTTACAGTGGAAATTTGTTTTCTCACAATTCTGGAATCCAGAAGTCCAAGATCATGGTGTCCACAGGGTGGTTTCTTCTGAGGCCTCTCTCCTTGGCTTGTAGATGTGCATCTTTCCCCTGTGTCTTCACATGGTCTTCCCTCTATGCCTGGCATCGGTATCCTAATCTCCTTTTACAAGGACCCAAGTCGTAATGGATTAGGACCCTCCCATATGACTTCATTTGAACTTTCCTCTTTAAAGAGCCTACTTCCAAATATAGTCACACTCTGAGGTACTGGGTGTTCAGGTTTAAACATATGAATTTGGAGGAGTGAAATTCAGCCAGTAATACTGCGTGACCCTGAGCAAATCACTTTCTCTCTCTGGAACAGTTTCCTTATTTGTAAAATGGGGCTGAGAGTAGCAACAAGAACACTAACCTGGACAGTCCCTCTCAGCTTTAATCATGGAATTTCCCCAGCTGAGACTAAGCTCTACCTCTCCAATCAATCCCCACAGTACTTTTTTTTTCATCTCTTTTCAATGTCACTATTTCTCTTATTCTGCAAATGTATGAGATTGCGTTCCTACTATGTGCTAAGCAACATTCAGCACTGGGGATTCAACACTGAGCAAGACAAAAACACCTGCTTCTTGGCTTGCTGGGGTTACTGTCTAGCAGCAAGGGACAAACTTGAATCACAGTCACAAATACTGACCTCTTAGAGTCAGCTTTGCCGTTCTGGGGTAGATCCTCTTTCCTCTTCTTGGCCCTGGTCTCCTGGCACACATCATCTCGAGGTCCCACACCATGCTTTGCACAAGCTCTAGCATGCACGAAAGCCTAAAAGTGCTGTCCAAACAAACAACAAATGAAAACAGCTAAAGGGATGGTTTACAAAAGGACATCAAAGGTGGTCCAGCTCCGTAAATTCCTCTAAGAAGTACTGACCACATTTTCACAATTCTTGGCTTTGAAAAAAAAATTCCACATTAGGGTTTGCTAATTCCCACTCTCACACTATCAGGGCAGCAACCGACTCCATTTTGACTGAACTTTTGATTCCAGCCTTGTTTCTTCTACAGCTCTGGAAAGAACAGGGACTTTTTTTTTTTTTTAAACAAGGGCTTTTGTTATAATTATGTCAATGTTGGCACCAAAATGACCATTTGAAATGTAAGAACAAAACAAAACAAAACCCCCACACATCTGTCAGCACAGAGCTTCTCACGGACACAGGTCAGGAAACCCCAGTGCTCTTCGGTACCAAGCCAGTGGGGCTGGGAACACTTTAGGTAACAAATGTTTCTTGAGCTCCTACTATGTGCCAGGCACAGGCAAAAACATATAAGTACAGTCTTTTTGGAGTTCAGGTCTTTGGGGAAGGACAAATACTGACAGAGATAGATAGTTTTGTTTTGTTTTTAAAGAAGTATAAACAATAAGTGCTGATAAGGAAAAGTACCAAGAATATAACTCAGGGACCTGCATTAGCCTGGGGGATACAGTAGGGTAGAGGATCCTTTTCATAATGCATAACGCTAGGTCCAAAGGATGTTCCCAATTCCCTCTATTTATAAATGGGGAAACGCTCGAGGAGGGAAGTGACTTGTCCAAGGTCACCCTGCCAGTTAGTGGTGAAGGTAGGGTTAGGACAACTCCTCCAACCTGCTCTATGGCTCTTTCACCATCCCTCAAGCAGCCTCAGCTTTCTAGCCATAACCAGCCTCCCAGATTCTCACGGCTGAGGGTTGCAGGAAGGGTCAGAGACTGGTTGGAAGTCTTGCACCATCTCTTGCCTACTATCTACAAAAATGCTTCCCAGTTAAAAAGTGACAGTGGGTCTTTCCTTTCATTTTACATACAAATCACCAAGATCTGGTAATGAGATACTCTAGGAACCACAGTTAATATGGGCTGGCTGTGGAGATCGTGGTGTACAGTTCCTTATAGTTTACCTGCCAGATTAACCAGATTCTCAAGGGTGTGGGGGGGCAGTGGGGAGAGGCAGAAGGAGAGGGAGAGGGAAGGGAAAGCAGGAAGTATTCCCACTATTTTTTTTTTGGCAGTTGCTATTTTGAGTCTCAGTTACCTGTCTGGAGTCACACATTTAGATACCAACTCCGATGGAAATTTTTCTGGATGTGTCCACATTGTGACAGCAAGACTCCAGACTAGGTAGGTAATAAGTCCACCTTGACTCTGATATGAATACCCAAGACTTCCCTCTCTGTCTGCTGTGTCCATCTATCATAGCTCTGCATTTATTGGTTTACACATTCATCTTCCCCAGGCCTCAATGCTCCTATAAGACACTTGAATATCACTTCCTCAGCAAAGCCTTCCTAGACTCCTAAATCAGGTTAGGACTCCCTGGTAAATGCCCCAATAGCACCTGCAATTCTTCTAACAGCACCATAAAACATTATTGAATTCACATTTTGAATATCTATCTTCTTTGCACACCATGAGCAGAGAACCAGGCCCCGTGTCAGATGCAGATTGACTCCCAATGCATAGCCAGCACCTGGCCCATGGAGCCACTCAATATTCAGTTGTCCAATGAATAAACAACCCTATATTGTTCATTTTAATTTGTATCCTTAGTGCCTGGCACATTTCCCAGCCCAGGTTAAGTGCTCAAAAAATGTTGACTTGAGTTAAAGAATCCCATCTGTGTCTCTATACAGTTTGCAAAACACTTGCGCTTCATTTAGACTGAGATTCATAACATGTTTGCGAAGCAAGCAGAGCATGGGTTGGCATCCTGCTTTGTAGGCTGTGGCTCAGGGAAGCTTCAGCAGCTGCCCCAGGGCATCAGGCTAGACGGTGGAAGAGCCCGGGGCCCAGAATATCTGATGACAAGGGCAGGACTGTCTCCTGTGTGACAAGGCCATGGCCTTCCTTGCCAATACAGTCACTGACGAGAATTAAGATCAGGGCCTAGGAATTAGTGACAGGTTCAAGGCCTTTCAACTTTTCATACAGGTATTTTTTCAAAGGGGTTTTCAGATTCCTACCTACTTGAGGGAATCAAGGTAGGACTGGAATCTTGGAAGCTCACTTTCTGTGCACACTTAGCAAGAAACCTTACCACTTCGAGCCTCCTGGCTCTTCTCTGTGAAATGGGAATAGTAATAGAACCTAATTCATAAAGTGATGGTTGTAAGGATTAAATGAAAGAATGCCTCTAACGTGCATACGATTAATGCTGTATAAATTTTGGCTGTTACTAGGTGCAAAAGCAACTGAGAAAAACTGAAAAATAGTAGAGGAAACTCAGCCTTAACTTTGATCAGGACCCAGCTCTGGAATATTTGTAACTTTACAGGAAGTATAATGACCAAGGTTCCACTGGCTAAAATTTATTCCAAGTTTCAATGAGGACATTGATTTGTGACACTTCATAGGAATTCTTGTTCTTCCTGTTCCACCACCACCCTGCTCTTCCCACCAAACTATTTCTGTTGATGCCCCTCAGCTTTGCCATCAGCAGAGGATAAAACGCTGGTTAAATCTGTCAGTAGTGACTGCCTGTCTGACTCCGAATATAGTGGCAGAGTGGTTGTCCATGGTAACTGGCCCACCTGGCTTGCTGTGGTGCCGATTGTTCAAGAATGTAGAAGACAGGACAATGGAAGGCCAAACTGGTTAACTGCCATCTCAGTTTCTAAGTGACAGAAATGCACACTGTGCTTTGGATAGATGGTGAGTCCAGACAAGATCTGGATTTGCCAAGCTGAAGGCATGGAGGTCACTCCCAGGCTGCTGAGTTCCTGATGAGTGTGGCTACGCTGGAGGTGTACCGTCAGTAATGGCGGCAGACGAGATGGCAGGAGAGACAGAACATTGACTAAAATGGTCGAGTGAGATTCTGCCGCGCCCCTCAACCTTCTGTGGCTCCCTCCTGCCTACTATAGAGTTCTTAGTGGGACTGGAGTTGAGCACTGAGACGCCCTCTAACAGCAAGGCAACCACGGTCACTGTTTTCTCTCTCTCGTCTCTGTGCCTCTGGACATCTGCCCTGTCATCTCTGTAATGTGGGGCCTTCTGCTTACTCACAGTTTCTGCTTCCTCACAGCCTTTGTTCACACATGACATTGACTCCAGCCTTGGCTCCATCAGATTTTACGGGCCCGGCACCCACTACCTGCTTGTCACTGTTTCTGGGCCTCTTCATTCAGACGACTGAAAGAGAGAATCCACTTGGTTGTCATTATTTAATGGGTTAGATGGCCCTCAGTCACTTACCTACCCTAACCAGTCATCTGGGATGGAGTAGCTTCATTTTGCCATGGTCACCAGCGGGTTTAGCAAGGACTGCAGGTGAGCACAGTTCACAGAGCAGGGACCTACATCCCTGAAATGCCATGAATCAGAGATTCATTTGTCCTTACAAGTGCACACAGGCAGCAGGATGTATGTTTCCTAGGGCTGCCGTAACAAAATACCAAACTGGGTGACGTAAAAGAACAAATTTATTCTCTCGCCATTCTGCAGGCCAGAGATCCTGAATCCAGGTGTTGGCAGGGCCGCGCCCTCTCTGAAGGCTCTAGGGGAGGGTCCTTCCTTGCCTCCTAGCTCCTGGTGTTGGATGGCAATCCTTGTTCCTGGTTTGTGGACATATCGCTCCAGTCTCTGCCTCCTTCATGGTGTTCTCCCTGTGCGTCTTTGTGTCAAATCTCCCTCTTCTTACACAGTCTCATCGGGTTAGGGCTCACCCCGATCCAACATGCTCTCCTCTTAGGTGTATTACATGTTCAGAGACCCAATTTCTAAATAAGGTCACATTCACAGATGGCAGGAGGTAGGACTTCAACACAACTTTGGGGGGGGGGGACGACACAATTCAACACACAGCAGAGGGTAAGGACAGGGAGGAGCATTAGTTTAATCCCAGTGCCTCTGTCTGAGAGGTCCTGAGAAGACATCAGTTTTCATTTGGGAGCAGGCAGACATGAACTAAAGGTGATTCTGGACCAGAGGCACTTCGTCTAGGGAGAGGCCAGGGTAGGGTGGGATCATGAGGGACTTTGGACAACCAGGAGACAGTGCAGGGAACAGAGTTACAGGGTGGTTGGGAAAGGAAAGCATCAGGAAGTGAGAAAAGATAGACTACTTATTTCACAAACCATGGCCCAGGACCCACGGAGGGGGTGGGGGTCACAGGAATCTGGAGTCAACTCCTCATGACACCTGAGACAGAGTCTGGTAAATAATAGATAGTCGGGAGATTTCAGTGAGCGGGGGAAGAGAGGAAGGAGGAAGAAGAGGCTGGGGGAGGAGGAGTGAGAAGAGAAAGAAGACTGGTGGTGCTGTACAAAGCCTCCCGTGCTCCTAGGTCTGGGCGACTGCCGTCCCCTGCATCCACGGCCCTCTGGTGTGGCCCTGGTCTCACTGTATGGTGACCTCCCGTTTACTTGTCCATCTCTGCCTTCAGTGTGTGACTCTGAGGCAAGGGTCGGTGTCCTGCACAGTTGAATACATAAAGCAGGTGCTTAATTGTTTTTTGAATTTGTTTGGGACAAGAAATAATGCCTTTTTTCACTCCACTCAAGTTCAGATCACATTATGAGAGACACACACAAAAGTCAGACACATAGAGATAAAAATTTTAGCTTTTTTAGTGACAAAAACTAATATTAGAGAAAGGGATTTAGGTCTGCTAGCCACTGGGCTTCTAATACATCACCCCCATACTGAGAGACTTAGCCCATCACAATTCCTGGTGGTCCTGGACCACTGCAAGCGTTGGAGTGTCCGGGCGCTTGGAATAGAGCAGAAGGGGTGCTCCTCACAGGCAGGCAGATCCCAAAGGGAAGAACAAGAGGCTGAGCTGATTGTGCAAAGCTTGGCTCGCAAACTCTCTTGTTAGACAAATTGCTCCTCCTACCTTTGGGGTGGGGGAGAGGGATGGGAATGGAGAGGGAGAAGGAGGAATAAAGAGAAACCAAAAGTGTGACTCCAACCTCCCTCCCCATGAAATCACAAGGCCAGGGGAAAGGAGAATTTCCAAGCGGAGTGGTTAGGTGAATGAATCAACAAATAAATGTTATTGGTGCTGTTTATTCTTCACCTTCTGTTTGACCGTGTGTTGGGGAGGCTGAGGCTGTTGCAGGGTAGAGACCCTCTGCTATAAGTACCCGTCATCACCCAGCCTGCCACCAAGGTCCAAAATGCAGACAGGACAGTGGACAACAGCATGTTGATCACTTGCTGAGATACGCCTCAGCTGCTGACTTGACTGCAGGAGATCCTTCCTAAGCAGTTTCTCTCTCCCCAGCTGGCATGGATTTCATTGGCTGTGACTCCCCAGGGCTTATCACACTGAGGAAGTAGCATTCAGTTATTTTTCAGGACTTCATAGTTATTAAAATAAGTTACCCAGTCTCAAAAACAGGATACTCACCCCCTTGCTAGATAAAACCCGAGCATTTGCTTGGGATGGATGAGTTTGGTGGCGTTAGGTGGTAGTGAAGGTATACGGTGCATCACCTCAAGCGGAATGCCTCCAGGGGTGGCCGGCCTTTTGGTGTCTCTGAGCCACACTGGAATAAGAGTTGTCTTGGGCCACACATTCAATACATAAACCCTAACAAAAACTGATAAGCAAAAAAAGGGTTTTAAGTAAATTTTATGATTTTGTATTCAGCTGCATTCATAGCCGTCCTGGGCCGCATGCAGCCTGTGGGCCACGTGTTAGACACCCCTGCAGGGTTTTTGTATGTAAAGACACTGCTGGGATTATAGCCCAAGAACCCTGAAACACCAGTCCAAAAGAACCTATGCACCCCAATGTTCACAGCAGCACAATTTACAATAGCCAAGAGCTGGAAGCAACCTAAATGAGTGGATCAAAAAACTAATGGTACATTTACCCAATGGAATACTACCCAGCAGAGAGAAAGAAGGAGCTCCTACCCTTTGCAACAGCATAGATGGAACTGGAAAGCATTATACTAAGTGAAATAGGCCAAGCAGTGAGGGACAAATACCATGTGATCTCACCTTTAACTGGAACATAATCAATAAAAGAAAAAAGCAAGCATGATATAACCAGAGACATTGAAATTAAGAATAATCTAACAACAGCCAGAGGGGAAGTGGGAGGGAATAATGGGGGGGAAGGGTTTTCAGGAACAACTATAAAGGACACATGGACAAAGCTAAAGGAGGGAGTGGCAGCAAGGGAGGGAGGTAAGTTTGGCTCGGGTTGGGGAGAGTGGTGGGGGGTAAACGCAGACAACTATAATTGAAAACAATAGAATAGTAATAAAAAAAAAAAGATAGTGGTCATTAGAGAGAAAATTAGGCCACAGTTTAGTTAAGCTCTGGCTCAACTGCAGGGCTACTGAAGTTTTGCCCATTCCCAGTTCTTCTGGTGCCCGAACACAGCCTGAACCTCGATTCCCAAGGGTGACTGATGTAGGGCCTAATGAGCCAGATCAACATTCCCTAAACAGTACTTTTGTCTTACCCAGCCCAGTACAAAATGGTCAGGTTCTTAATCCCTGCCAGTAGATGCCTGTTGGACATTACTTTCACTCAGCCAGTGCATCAGGCAGGCTGGTGGCAAAGCACTGGCTTTGACAAGGCGCGCAGTGCTTGTCCTGGGAGGCAGTGCAGTCATGGGGAGGGGCCGAGGCCCAGGAGTAAGGTTCCCACCACACGGGAACTCGCTGTAGACCACCGAACTTAGGTTCTCCAGGCCTCAGGCTCCTCATCTGTGAAATGTGATGGACGGGTCTGGCTTCAATGTTGCCAAGTCCAGGCCAAGCAGAGCCCCCAGAACTGCTGGGCGTCCATCAGGGAGGTCCAACCTAGTGAGAAAGTCTTTTGGCAGTAATTTTTCTGATTAGTCCATGTCTCCTGCATCTTCTTACAGCAGGAGTTTTGTACCGAGTGTGGCATGTGTAGAATATTAAAAAAATAAGTGGCACAGTGATTCATAATTTAATATTTGCATTGTGATTACCGATGACATATGTCTTCTGAATCCTCAGATATTAACATTCCAAACCTCTCCCGCATCATACTTCATAACTGCCGCAACGCACTTCCATCCATGAATGAGATTTCGTTATTAAGAATTTCATTTCTCATAATGGATTTTTTTTCTAATTTCGGCTCCATGGGCAATGCACTGAGATGACATGATTTATTGCTTTCAGTGTGCTGGCCTTGGATACTAATTCTGCCTGTGTGCTCATTTTATGGAAGCCTGAACTTCTGCTTCTTTATCAGTGTCTTCCCAGGGGAGGAAAAACTGCAGCCCTAGCACCTTCAAAACAAAATAAGACAACAACAACAACAACCAAACTGTGGAGAAGCAAACATTTCCTTAGAATGAAAGGGTCACGTTTGTTCAAAATGCTATTATCCCATCCATGCACTACTGAGGATGGACTGAAGAAAACACCAGACAAATAATGTTCTTGTAAGAAATGGAGCAGACTGATTAATTCTCAATTAGCATCCATGTAGAATAAGCATCCTTGTATAGTAAACATCTAAGCATGGTCTTAATAAGCATTAGATCTGCTTCAGACATTTCTGCTCATAATGGGGATCTTTCTTGTGGTTAATGAAATAATATGTATGGAAATATGTGTTATTTGTTATATATATATGTATATATATGCACATGTATATTTTTTCAAAGCTCAGAAAGATTGTGAAGAGAGGGAAAATTAATACTTAGGGAGGTTATTAGTTTCCAGTGGCTTCTATAACAAATTGACATAAACTTGGTGGCTTAAAATAATAGAAATTTATTCTCTCATAGTTCTGGAGGCCAGAAACTCAAAATCAGTATCACTGGGCCGAAATCAAGAGGTGGGCAAAGCTGTGCTCCCTCCAGAGGCTCTAGAAAAAAATTCCTTCCTTGTCACTTCCAACTCTTGGTGGCCATCAGCATTTCTTGGTTTGTGGACACATCTCCAAATCTCTCTCTCTTCTTTATCTTTGTATTAGCTTCTGCTCTGTGTGCATGAAATCTTTTTCTGTCTTCCTCTTATAAGTGTACACATGATTGCATTTAGGGCACAGTCAGATAATCCAGAATAATCTTTCTACCTTGAGATCCTTCACTTAATCACATCTGTAAAGATTTCTATCCTCCCCCCCAACACCCCACCCCAGCCATATAAGGTAACATTCAGAGATTCTAGGGATTAGGACACAGATATCTTTTGGAGGGCCATTCTCTACCTACCACACTGAGCAATCACACTGTACCATTTCTTAGTGCTGTGCTCATTGAGCATCATCTGCCCTGGGCACAGAAAAGGACTGGTGGCACCCCTGTTGCTGAGTTAAAGGACTCAGGTCCCTCATTCCCACCCCAGGGTTTCTTCCAACTGCATGTTGCTCAGAGTGGGCTTGTGGGAGGAGGTGCAGGTGCACAGACACAGGTAGGAAATCAGCAAGGATAGCTTGAAAATCATATCGCTAAGAAGATAAATCTCGTGCCAGTGTTTTCTTGGCTCCCAATAGCCATCTGGCGTGTGTCAGCCTGAAGTCAGAATGTACACTGTCCAGGCATCCAAGAACCTTCAGCTCTATCCATGCAAATTATGTGAACACTTCAAGGACTATTGAAAGTGCACCCCCTTAAGAAGTCTTCCTTGATATGACAGGATGTGCTCCTTCCTAATTCCTATGCATCTTGTCACATGCATTTGAAGGCTCCCTTAGACAGGAATAGAAACAAGTCATCCCTATCTCCACAGAGGTTTCAAGGGCTCATACCAAAAAGCCTTTAAGTGAATTCTCTAAACTCCTGCTCCACCGTTTCAAAGTGTCTGCTCTTTTCCTTCCCACTTTTGAAGTCAGAAGACTATTCCTCAACATTTCAGTGACCCCTTTGGGTGACAGTTTCAGCTGGGCTGCTTTTACTGGGATCTGGTTCTAGGCTTGGTTCTGCTACTGACCAGCTAGCTGTGTGACCTTGACATGCTCTGAGACTCAGCTGTTCCTCTGTAAAATGGGAAAGGGGTTGAACACCCACCCTCCCTGCCTCTCTGGGTTGTTGGCAATGACTAAGAAGACAGGTTTTGTTGCCTATGCACTGGTTCAACTCCCAGCTCGTTCACATTCTAGCTGTGTAACTTTGGGAAGGCTGATAAACCTTGCTCAGCCAGTTTTTTCACTTGTAAAATGGGAATGCTAATGCCTACCTTCTAGGACTGTTAATAGAAATAATACATGTATAACGCTTAGCATAGTAGTGGCCATCTAATAAGTGCTCAGTATATGTTAGCAGGAGTTGTTATTCTGAAAAAAAAAAAAAGTGCTTTAGTGAAAAAAATGGAATTGTCATACTGAAGGAGGTACAGCTGGGCAGGACAGGGGCAGCTGGGACCAGAGAGGGAGCCCAGGAGTAGGCAGGTCCAGGAAGGGGGGTCTTGCAGTATGAAGTTCAAGATCAGGCAGGTTGTGTTGGAATAATACTAACAATAATAATCAACACACATGATGGAATTGT
Source organism: Glossophaga mutica (assembly GCA_039655065.1). Classification (NCBI taxonomy): domain Eukaryota; kingdom Metazoa; phylum Chordata; class Mammalia; order Chiroptera; family Phyllostomidae; genus Glossophaga; species Glossophaga mutica. Next base: position 33,340,121 of record CM077308.1, read on the forward strand.
CCTAAGCAAAATTATTTAACTCCTGAGAAAACTTATTGGTAAGGTATTACTCTCTTCCTTTAACAGAGCAGGAAAAAGAGGCTCAAAGATGTCAAATGACTCACCAAGGTCAGATAAAAGATCAGGACTTCAAACTCAGGTCTGTCTGTTGTCATAGCCCTTGCTCTAAACCGCAAGGAAAAAATGGCCCGTGTAAGGTGCCTAGCCATGCTAGGCACAGAACAGGTGTCTAACACTTGTAATTTCTCTGTCCCTGGGGGAAAAGTGAGAGTATTGCTGGTACCATCCTGGGCAAAGCTGAGTTCTAACCTCAGGAGGAGAAACTTGGGGAGGTGGATGTTCCGCAGAATGGGCAGAAGTGAACATTTTAAAAGTATGATCCTCTGACCCTTTTTGTGCAAATACAAAGTGACACCATTTGAATTCATCTGAAATTAGCTGTATTTTAAAACCCTTGCTGAGAATAAAAACCCCCAAGTGTCCCATATTCTAAGTTTAAAGCCAGCCCTTCCCCACACCCCCAGTGTTGATTGAGAGGAACCAGGCATGCAGAACCAGTTTTACCCCCTATCCTGTCATTACCATCCTCTAACTTGTGCAAGATAAGAGGAGGCTTGGGAATAAGGATAAGGTTAGCTTTTGGAGAACGCAATGTTTGAAAAGAATAGTTGTCCCCTTTGCTCACCTCCCCATGGGGAAGTGGGCAGGGCTCTTGATTGATTTCTCTCTCTGCAGCAGGGTTCCCATGTATTAGCTGAGAATGCATTTGGATGCAAGTAACAGAAAATATGACCTGAAATGCCTTGAGCTGGTGGTTGCTGTATTAGTTCATATTGGGCATGCTCAACCATGCCATCAATGACACAGGCTCTTTGTTCTGCCATCCATGTGTTGGTTTTTATCCTCTAGCTTATCACTTTATAGTTGTGAAAAAGGCTTTTTTACTTCCATGTTTTCTAGCATCCAAGGCAGGAAGAAAGGGGAAGAGCAAAGGACACTCTCCTTGCAGATGTGGCCTTAGGCCCCTGCTTCATCAGTCAGAGCTGGGTCACTTGCCTGCCCTAAAACCCATCATGGGCCAAGGGGTAAGAGAGTACTGTGACTGGCTTTGATGAATCAAAATTCATCTCTTACAGCCGGAATGAGGGTCTGCCCTCCTGATAAGAAGGATCTCTGTCCACACCTGTGGGAAGTACAGAACGGGAGGTGGAAGGCTACCGGGCAGCCAATGGACAGGATGTACTTCACCTCAAGGGAATCGATAACAATTTTGGTGTTTGCAAAATGGGGACACTGACCCCCCATTCCCTGACTGGGCACTTGCCAGGTCCCAGTCTTGCTTGTCTGCCCAGTGCCATCAAGTTTGGACAAAAGGACACTGGAGAGAGCTGACTGAGCAGGAAGAAAGGGGACAGGGACCACTCCCTGAACTTCTGGACTATTGAGAAATGAGGACAATGACTCCCACCCATGCCAAGTACCTCAGGGTCAGGGACCAAAGGGGATAGATGACACTGGGGTGGTGAGCTTGTTGGGACCATCACTGATGCAGCAAAGAGCCAACTTGCATCCAGGGCATGCAGCATAAATTGAGGATGCACAAAGATGTTACAGTTTGTGGAGGAAGAAGCAATTTTAAAAGGCTCCACCCTCTGTGCCTTCCTGGACAGTGTCACCCCATTTCCTTCAATGCCCTTCCCTCCCATTTCTAACAACTATCACGTCAACAGACTACCTTTGCATTCGGGGAGCAGCTATCTCTCTTCCTGTTCCCCTCACCCTCCACTCCAGTCTCTGGCTGCTTCTGGACCCAGCCTGACAGGAATTGAGAATATGGGCATGTCATTATCAAGTACCCTAACCACAGTAGCAAGCAAGGGCTTGTTCTCAGAAGTTAACAAGACCCAAGTTATAAACACAGAAGTCCGAAGTCAGTTCCTTCTCTGCTGAGGCAGCAATTCCCTGCTGAGGGTTCAGGCTACAAGTCTAGCTGTATGTAACGCAAGGCAGACTGAGATGATAAATCTGTTTCATAGATGAAGAAACTGTGAGGCTCAGAGAGGTTAAATGACTTGCCTAGAAGTCATAGAAGCTGTAAGTGACAGAGCTATCTACCATGTCCAGGTCTTTTAAGGTCTCATCCTTGGCTCTCTCTGCCACACCATGCTGCCCCGAGATTCTGGGAAAGGAAGAGGTGATCCCACTCCCCTCTCCACCTTCCCTCCAGCATTTTCTGTCTCTAATGCATTACCACTGTTCAGCTCACTTGGCATCTCTGTGTGGAAGCTTCAGCTGACTCTTCAAACCGTTTCCTTCTCAGAGTCCTTACTGCTCACCAGCAGCCTGAGGAGGAGGAAGCAGCCATGGGGCCAACAGAAAGATTTGGGAGTTACATTACTGGAGGTATAGAAATTGATACAAATTTTCTGGAGAGTTGGTAGCAATGTGTATCAAAAGTCTTAATAATAGGGGTACGCTTTGATTCAGTAATTCCTACAAGAAATTTATCCTGAGGAAATAATCAAACAAATGTATAAAAATGCAACAAAATGCAAAAGTAAAGAAAAACAAAGTCTAAAAGTTTTTAGTAAAAGATTACATAAAGGTAAAAATATCCATATAATGGAATACCATGCAATCAGAGTGATGATGTCCATCTATATTTATTGTTATGTAAATAAACACAGTAAAAAAAATAGGCCATGTTTATAGTAGGTATGGTATGACCTCACCTTTTGCAAATATGCAATATTGTGTGTGTCCATTTCAATGCAGTATGAACTCTCCTAACTGACATCCAGACACCGAGCTGACTCACCCGTTGAGTCAGCCCTCCCCTTCCACCAGAAAACCTCCTGGCCGGTGCTCCAGCCCACTGAGGTTTCCAGGAGGAAGGCTGGGGTCTTTGCATCCATCCACTTCTGCTCCCACCAGACAGCTCACGTGCTTAGCAGGCTTCAGTTATGTAGTTCTCTAAACTCTTCCTTCCAGTTTACTCGTTGCTGTAATTTTGTGGTTAAATAGTCTATAAATTGAAAATAAATGAATAAAGGGCAAAATCTACTTAAAAAACTAAGCGGAAGTCTTTGAATTTAATTGCTATTATATTTGGAATAGGTAACATAGGTTCGTTCATAAAAATTCAAGATTCTCAGACTGCTTTACAGTCTATTGAATATAGACTGTCAAATATTCAAAATATTGAATATTTTGTGGTTTTCTTTCTTCTTCAAAGAAGTCAAAACCAGACAAATTCTGGGTCTCATTCCAAATGAGACCCAGTATTACAGTGCTTCTATAAGAAAGACAAAGGTGAACTCCCTTTAGCAGAGTGCAATGACAAGAAAAGGCTATATCAAAACATTGACATATTTTAAGTTAAAATTAAAGATTTAGAATATGTATTTATTATTATTCCTTATTTCAACTTTTTTTTGCTTAATGTACTAAATACTGGCCTTAATACTATCATATAAAAAGACTACTGCTATATTAAGTCTAGATGCAACAGAAGTCTTTTTATGTGATAGTATTCATATAGTACACTGAGCGCACTGATGTATCTGGAAGGATATGGTGAGATTCTGGTTGATTTTTCTGCTCATCTTTGTACTTTCTACACTTTTAAAAGTAAGAGTGTCTATTACTTCCATACTCAGAAAATACTGAAAAGTCATCATCATTTTTGGGCAGGAAAACAGAAAGAAAAACTTCCTGATTAAGGAAATGGCATGCTGACGATAGTGGGGTGTCCTGGTTGGGGTGATCCTGTCTGTCTTCCCCTGATGACTGGAATGGTTTGGGTTGCGTTTTTATAAATCCTAACAGTGATGATGAGTTTGGCTGCTTGGTTCCACCCCATCCTAAAGCTCTGGTGATGTCAGCACCCAGACACCTCGACACTCAGAATTTCCGTGAGAAGAGGCACAAGGACTCGAGCAGAGCAGGTGCTGGGGAAGAGAGATGGGCGTTCCCAGGTGGTACAAGCAGAGGGGCCCATGAGTACTGCCAGATCCAAATCGGGATGCAAAACAAACTGTGGTACATTTACACAATGGAATTCTACATAGTGGAGAGAAAGAAGGAGCTCATACCCTTTGTTACAGCATGGATGGAACCAGAGAGCATTATGCTAAGTGAAATAAGCTAGGCAGTGAAGGACAAATACCATAAGATCTCACCTTTAATTGGAACATAATCAACAAAAGAAAAAAGCAAACAAAATATAACCAGAGTCATTGAAATTAAGAACAATCTAACAATAGCCAGAGGGGATGGGGGAGGGGACAGTGGGGAGAAGGATTTTCAGGAACTACTGTAAAGGACACATAGACAAAACCAAGGGTGAGGGTAGAAGCAAGGGAGGGAGGTGGGTTTGGAGGGAGTGGGTAGAAAATATGGACAACTGTAATTGAACAATAATAAAATAAATTTTAAAAAGACAGAGGGAGCAGTTCTGAGCATCTCAGGTTACTTTCAGTCACAGAGGTTACCAAGAGTTAGTAAAGTGCTTTAGCAAGAGGCCCCCTTGCAGGAAGATGGGCTTGACTTTCTTGTATACATACAGCCGTAATCTTTATTTTTTAATAAATATAACTCTTCCCATAGAAATTTGTAAATAATTATTCATACTTGGTTTATAGAAATACCTGTTGAAAATTAACTTTTGACCATAATAACTAATCTAAAATTATAATAAAGTTGTTCAAAGCCTTATGTAAATAAAATGGAAACAAAAAATACCTTTCTACAATACACTCTGCTTAGGGCTGGGAAAGCTGGGACCATCAGACATGCAAAACCAAACAAACAAACAAACCAACCAACCCTGACAAATTGAAGTCCTGCCTCTGGAAATAGGATTTTTAATTAAGCAAAGACATTCTGGGGAGACGGAATTTGCGGCAGCTCCAGCAGAACAGATGTGGAGCCTTGTTGAAATGAACGGTCAAGGTGGGGGCTCACTTGTGAAAGCAAATGGAAGTCGTCATTGCACTCAGTGTAGCTGTGACTGGCACTGGGACTCAGCTTAAGGAACAGTCATTGGTCAGGCTGGGGCATGGGGACCTACCTGCAAAGGAGCAGAGCTGCAGCTGGATTCCACCTTCCCTTCCAGTTTGCTGGCGAGACAACGGCAGGCATCTCTGTGATTAGAGCCCCAAGAGCAGTCAATCCCTTTCTGGGGGGTATTTGGTGAACGAACTTCACTGCGATGCTGAGTGATGGGATTTAGCATCAGCTAGACCTGGATTCACATCCTTGCTCTCCCACATAGGAGCTCTTTAGCATGAATTTTAAAACCAATTTAAATGAGAGGGCATGCTGGAAGGCACTTTGTGCTAAAATTCGGTCAACATGTCTCTGCAAGGTGGCATGTAAAGCAAGTGCTACATTAAATGTGAGGGCACATTCTCCTTCCTCCCCGCCCCTCCCATTCCCCTCCCCTTCTCTCTCTCTCTCTCTCTGTCTCTCTCTCCCCCTCTCTCTCTCCTCCCCACTCCGCTCTCTCTCCCATGTTTATACATACACACAAATCAATGTAACCTAGAAGACTCAAAGAGGAAAAGTGCATCCTTTTTCACATTTTTCTAAATGAACACAAATCTTGCTCAGCCCTCACCTGCCTGGTGGGCAGAGTCAGGAGATACAGTGTTGGTCATTTTGAGGGCTGCTGCCGTCCCTGTGACTGTACACAAATTTGGACCTTGCACAGTCCAGAAATTCTGAGGAGGGTCCTAGGCCCTTAGACAGCCATGCTGATGGCCAAACCAGTGAGTGCCATCCGCTGCAGGATGGTGGCTCCACTGGTGGCAATCGCACCACCGCAGGTTCAGTCAGCTGCTGGGCCTTTGTGTGGCTCCAAGGCTACATGCTTTGTGCTTAGTCCATCACGCAGCCAGCCCCACAGCCCTCCCCTCCCTCCAGAATTCCTGCTACCTCCAGGGGAGTGAGCAGAAGTTGGCATCGCAGCTTCTTGATCCTCCATCATCCTAGCCCTGTCATCCCAGTTTCCCCAGGCTAGGCATTGCACCCTTGAAGCCTCTAATTCCTCCCTTATGGACCCACCTACCTTACTCCCCCATCCTGGAGCTAAAACAGAGAAGCCGTCACCTCCCACAACCAGCCAGGACAGGGGGCGCCCAGCACTGATAACTGAACACCTCAATGACCTTTCTGGGAGGAGAAAGGGAAAGTTCACCTTTCTTTTCTTTTGTTTTTACTTTCTTTCTCCCTTTCTCTGTTATCGAGTCCATAACAAAAAGGATGAGACATTGATTAGTTAGTTTCTCAATAAGTCAATGCTTTTTAAAATGAAACCCTGGGGCAAGTCCTGTAACACAGCAAAACCAGCCTCTAGAGATATAATTAATAATCACCTCCCAATACAATTCCTTTGTAGGTAATTTTATATTTAAGTGACAAAACCGATAGTATAAACCTATGATGGCCATATGGCACTTAAAACATGCTAGAGGCAATATTGGCTTTGAGGTCAGGGGCCACCGGTTTGAATCCAATTCCATCACTTACCAGTGTGTGATCTTAGGCAAGTCACTCAACCTTTTTGAGATAAATTGTAAGTATCAAACCAACAGTTACTGTTTGTTTACTTTTCTATTCTCGGGCACAGTGCTTAGTGTAGAGAAGGTATTCAATAAATGCATTAAATTAACGAGCAAATTAAAGGTACCTAGTACCTTATTAAACAAACTAGATGTTTAATAAGCATGAGGTTACTTTGCCTCCTCCTCCCCATTCTGTTTTTTTTTTTTAACTTTTTATTCTGAAATAATGAACAAACACACAAGAAGTTACAAAAATAGTATAGAGAGGCCCCACGTGCTCATCACCCAGCTACCCGCAGTGGAGACATTTTGCGTGAATATAATCCATTACCATTGCTTGGCCCCATGCAGTTTGGTCAGTTCCTGCCCAGGCACTCGCTTTTTGTTTATGTCCTCACACGTGTAGAGGTGTATGACCCCTGCCAGTCGAGACACAGAACTGCCCATCGCCACAAAGCCACCGTCTAGCGCTGCCCCTTCAGAGTCCTGTCCCTCCTCCCCTTCCTGAGCCCTGGCAGCCACTGATCTCTTCTCCACCTCCATAATTTTGTCAACTTGAGAATTTTTAGAAATGAAATCATATAGTATCTAGCCTTTTAAGATTCCCTTTTTGCACTTAGCACAATGTCCTTATGGCACACCCAGGTTGTTGCATGGATCAATAATCCACTTGTTTTTATTTCTGGGTAGCGTTCCATGGTATGGCTGTACCGCAGTTTGTTCAATCCTCGCCCTCTGTAGAGCACTTGGCTGCATCCACTTTGGGGCTACTACAAATGAAGCTGCAATGAAGACTTGTGTATGGGACATTTTTGGCGAACCACGTGCTATGAAGGTTTTGTGTGAACTAAGTTCATGTGGGGGAAACGTGCCATGAAGATTCTATGTAAACCTAAGTTTTCACTTCTCTGAAATAAATGCCCAGGGTTGAAATTCATGAGTCAGACAGCAAGTGCATGTTTACTTTGTGCGAATGGCCAGACGGGCATCCAGAGAGGCTGTACCATTTTACATGCTGGCCAAGAACATGTCAGAGATCCCGTTTCTCCACATCCTCAGCAGCATGTGTTTTACCGATGGTTATTTCAGCCACTCTAATAGGTGTGCAGCAGTGTCTCACTGCGGTTTTAATTTGCATTTCTCTGATGACTAGTGATGCTGATCCTCTTTCAAGATATGCATCTGCATATCCTCTTTAGTGAAGAGTCTAAGACTCTGCGCATTCTCTAATCGGTTGGTTTTATTGCTGTTGAGTTTAGAGGGTTCTTAATTCTGAAAACAACTCTTTTGTCAGATATGTAATTTGAAACCTTTTTTCCTAGTCCATATTTGTCATTTTATCCCCCTAACCAAGTTTTTCACAGAGCAAAACTTTTAATTTAATGAAGTCCAATTAGCTAGTTTTTTTTTTATAGATTGTGATTTTGGTACCATGTTTAGGAATTATTTTCCTAATTTCAGATCACGAATATTTTCTCCTATGTTCTCTTCCCAAAGTTTTATGGTTTTACATTTACATTTAGAAATCTGATCCATTTTGAGTTTATTTTTGTATAAGGTGTAAGGTATACAGATCAAGGTTCATTTTATCGGCTATTGATGTCCTCCTCCTGTCCAATTGTTTCTGCCAAACGAGGGAAGAGCACCAGGGTCCACAGGAGTCACTGAGGTAAGATAACACTCAGGGGGGCCGGATGTCTGAACAGTCCCTCACGGAAAAGGAATCACCCTTGCATGTGTATCTAGCATTAACCTGCTGCTGTGGAAACCAAACGTTTCACCAGTGAGTCTTTTTTCTGCCATCATATTGTGCAACTAAACACTGTTCATACCGGACCCCTGAGGAGACTCCTGCTGCCTCTTGCATCACAGCCTAGAGTGAATTTCTGTTTGAAGCAGGAAGTGAACATCAGAAATTCCTGTTGCACGTGATAACATATCAGGTAAGGGCAGGGAAGGCGCGTCTTCCAGAAGCATGGTCTCTGAGGTGACAAGAGCCCAAACTGGGAATCTCTCTCTGCAGCCTCTTTGCAAAGAATAATCTTTCATTCAACAAACAAATACCGAGCAGTTACCATGCGTCAGGAACTAGGCAATGAAAGACGAAGTGAACAAAACAAACACGGCCCCTGCCCTCTGGTGGAAGGAGAGGAGTAGAGTACAGGTAATTGCATAGACACACAATACTGTTTGTCAAAAGCTAGTGATAGAATGCTAAGGGAATATATGGCAAGGACATCTAACCCAGACTTGGGAAGCCTGGCAATGCTTCCTAGAAGTGACACTGAACTTGAGACCATAGAGACGACTAGCCAGGTAGAGTGGAGTGGGTGGGAATGGTTAAGAAGAAGGAAGAGTCCTCCAGGTGACGGGGAAGAGTGTGTGCAAAGGCCCAGAGGTGCCGGGTGCATGTAGTGGAGTGTGGATCTAAAGCCTCTGGTATGGCTGGTGTGTAATGTCCAAGGGGAAAGGGCAATGGATGAGGTGGCCCAGGTCAGACCACGAAGGGCCTTGAAAGTCACTGTGGAAATTGTGGCTAAAGGAAAGTCATGGCCAAGGAATTCAGCCATCTTATGAGGACACCAGGAATCCACTGGAGGACTCTGAGCAGGGCTGTAACAGATCCACATTTATAGTTTAGAAATCTCTCTGGCAACGTGGAGATGGACGGGGGGGAACCCAGGCGGCTGGCAAGGGTGTTGGGTAGCAGCTTGTTGCAAGAGATGATGAGACCAGAATGGGGACAGCGGAGCACAGCGGATGCAGTCACACTGGGGTAGGATCTGAGGCTTAAGGGAAGCGGATGAGGTTCAAAGGTCACTTTGAGAAATGGGGGACAGAGTTGTGTAGGGAAACAAAAGTGAGTTCAAGGATCCCTTGCAGCTGGAGCTGTTGTGTGGACACTCCTGCTGAGGAAGGGCAGGCTTATTCCTTCCCCTTGTGACCCTTCCACCTGTGACAGTCCCACTGGAGAAGAACTCTGCTTCCCTGTGACTTCCTTGTCTGGGTCCCGCTTTGGCCCTGAGGCACCCCACAGCACTAGTCTACGTCTGCTTTGACCATTTTAAAGACAGGGGTCAAGTTCTCTCAAGCTTTCTTTTCTCCAACTTACTCATACCCAGTTCCTACACTCACTTCCCATTTGGCATGGTTCCCAACGCGCCCCCGCCCCCGCCCCCGAACCTTCCAAGTGTCCTCTACCTCCTGCCTTTAATTTAATCACGCAGTGCCCGAAACCTGAATAGAGTCTGTTCAGCCAGAGAACAGTAAGCCTCCCTTGCTGGAGCCTAGGCATTCTACCCCTAGTACCCCCCACCGCCACGCTTCTGTCCTTGTTGGGAAAGTTGCCTCCCTTCCCTGAACATTTGAGCCAGCATCCCCCAGTGAGACCTGTGATGGGACTGGGCCCAGAGCCTGGGCTGGGGAAACAGGTCTGACAGGGGCCTCACTGACTCACCTCCTACGGTAGGCAAGCTGGGTCTGGGAGCACAGGACCCAGCCTCAGCTGGAAATGGATTTCCTGGCCTTTTTTCTGTTGAGAACCGAGATACCAGCAACTATTCTCTGACCAAGGTGGTGTGTGTGGTTTGTGAGGAAAACAGAGCTGGGACACTGGATCCATCTTCGGGAACCATGCACCCTTTTTGGGAGAGAACAGAGAATGGGGGTTGGAGAAGGTCCTTCACAGAGGAGATGGGGTCGCAGCCAGGCCTCGCAGGGCAGGTGAGAAGAAAACGGTGGTGCACTAGGCTGGAAAAGGGAAGGTGCAGAGGTCAGAGTATCTAAGGTGGGCTTAGCAAAGGAAAAGAAAAGAAGATGCTGTGGTCAGAGCAGAGACTCGACATAGGTGAGCAATGTGGCAAAGGCAGGTTGGACTATGTTGCAATGCCAGCCATAGAGGCTAGACTCTCCTTCAGGCAGGAAGCACCAGGGGCTTTCAAAGCAGAGAAGGAGATGATTCAGGTGGTGGGTGGTTTGGTTTCTGGGTCTGATGAAGCCAGGTGGATGAATCCTACACTCTGTGCTGACCCAGGAGAACAGAGCTCCATGATGTCCGGGGGAGGATAAAGCCCTTCAAGAAGTGGTCTGGGGGATCCAAAAAACCTAGCTGGCTCAGTTCCAGCTCACCTGTAGGTGATCTTTCCAATATCCCTTCCTAGGGGCATAAGGACAGGGAGAAGAGTAAACTATTCAAATGAGGGACCTGGGAAGCGCTTTGAGTGGCAACAGCGAAAGTTGTAATCTGACAGCAGAACCGATTACATATTTTGTGCGCCCCTTGTTCAACAATTAAGAATTTCAAGATGGCAACATTAAACCAAACGTAGGGCCCTTTAAGCAGAGACCTGTGCCCATGATGCCAGCTCTGTCTTGGGGTAAAGAAGAGGGCACATAGGGGGTTCTCAGGGGTTGCACTCAAGCTTGCAGTCAGTCATTGCCCCTCTGCCCTGGGCAGGTGATAGCCCAGCATTCCAGCTTAGGCAGCCAGCTAATGGCTCTTGGCTTCATGGAAAGACAGTAAACAAAGGACAAGAAATCTGAGTTCCACTCCTGGTTTAGCTTCAAAATTGATGTGAGTCACTTAACTTCTGGGCCTTAATTTTATGGTTCATATTAAGTGTTCAATAAATACTGTTTCTCGTCCTTTCTATGAAAAAGCCCCAATTTTAGGATCTCTACTGTCTGGCCTTTTGATGGAGTATTTGAAGGAGAACATGGCTTCCAAAGATGGGTCTTTGGTTGCAGCAAGAAGCCTATGAAATGCATTTGTATCTCAGAGCAAATCCAAATATTCTTTTGCATCTCAATACCTTTTATACTTCACTAAAGAGGTCTTCTGTGGCCATTCTCTAACAAGGATGTGTTTGGAGAGACGTAAGGTCTACTTTTAGCTATTCTGCCAACTCTCTGTGGGAACCACAGGCAACTGACCTCCTTTCTCTATGCCTCGGCTTCCTCTTCTATAAAATGTGGGGAACAGACAAGGTGACCACCAAGGTCCTTGTCCACTCTCAGTTCTGCATTTCCTTGAATGTAGGAAGTAACCGGTCCAGCATTTGTCATTACACAGTGTTGAGATGAATTTATTTGGCTCTACCAATGGAAAGTAAGCTCACTGAGGTTAAGAATGATGTGATCCATCTCTGCATCTCCAGTTCCTGACACTGCACCCTGCACTCAACTAAGTGTTAGACAGACAGAGGCATCAATGGATAGACCAGGTCTCTGGGGAAGAGACTTAAAACAAATGAGCCAAGGAAGTAAAAACAGGGCTATAATTAGAAGTAAGACCCCATGGGGAACAGAGAGAATCTGGGAAACATCATACCAAGAGAGACTGAGTACTGGTGATCAACATCTTAAATAATACAAAGGAAACAAGAAAACCGCAGGCTTTAAAGAAAACACATTTCCCAATTAGGAGGTCACTAGTGACTTTTGAGAGAACTCAGGCTGCCAAAAGTTAAGGAATGGATGGACTATGAAGGAGTATGGATAGCGGGCATAAGTGAGTCAAGGCATTTGATGAAAGAAAAAAGCAAGATAAGAATGTCACTAGGCATGTGGCAAAACTGAAAGAAGAATCATTGTGCATTTATGGGTTTGTTTGCTTTAAGAGGAAACACAAAATTTTGTTACCTAAGAGGGAGAAGGGAGGGAGGAAGACATGGATGATTTTAGGGAGTGAGAGAGGCGGGAACTGATGGATTTATGTCCTAGAGGACTCAGGAGAAAGAGAGGAGACCAAGAGCACAGGTCTTTCTCCCCCGCTCTCTGCCACCTGCAAATCTGACAAGTGTATCACCAGGTGCTATAGAGGGAATCCAAACATCAGAAGGGGTTTGGGCAAGGGGACTTTTAAGGTTCCCTCCCCCTGAGTCTGTGACCACTGTGTCCATCCATTCTTATGGTGCCATGTGGCCCACGAGCAGATGATGGCAGACAATGTAAAGAACATCTTTGGAGTAGAGTCTAGTGCAGCAGCATTCCATCACCTACCAACACAATCACCCAATGAAAGAGGAAATGAGCCTAACTCCACCTGTTTTGGAATGTGGCCCAAGGAGGAGGGAGGCATAGCAGAAGTATCAGATTGGGAGTCAAGAGTCTGAATCTAGTCTCTCCTTGTAATTCTCTACATGCCCTAGGATACATACATCCCTTCTGCTCTGCGCGTCACAGTTTTTACTGGACAAATACGATTTTGAGATAGGTGATTGATTTACTTCCATGTGCTCTGACTCCTGAGAGTTACCGTGTCATCCTGAAAGAGCTCGCACTTGCCTCTGTGGTTCTCAGGCAGGTCTACACCTAATGTGGTAACCACGGTACAAGGGGCAAAACAGGACCATGAAGCAAGTAAGTCCTCTGTGGCAATTCACATTCGTGTCACCACGGAGCTCACAGTTTGGCATCTGCTCCAACAGGAAAACCCACATGCTTGTCAATGACATTCTGGACCCTCCCGCTTGGGCTGTGGCACCAACATGACCAAATGAATCATGTCTGGCAAAGGACAGATCACGTCTGGCTGTGAGCCGATGACACTGATGAAACCCCATATTGCTTTCGGGACTGAGTTTTTGACTGAGTTCCAAGTTCTGTGTTTAGAACTTGGTTTGCTCTTTGTTGACCAATCTCCACAAGGATTAAAGGGAGGTAGATGTACCTTTGTCATTAAATACGTCATGACAATTAGCCATTCACTGATTCATTTAAAAATATGCATTGAACTACTGCTGTCTATATTAAATGTATTTTTATTGGATGGATGGATGAATGGATGGATGGATGATGGATGAGGAACCCCAGCATCTGGTTCACCATATCACTTACCAGCTGGATATTTTCAGTTACAAGTGACAGAAACATAAATCTAAGTGGCTTAAGAGGGAATTAAAAAATGTATTGGCTTATATATTTGAAAAATTATTAAAGTCCCTTCAATAATTGAAGAAGGGATTGACGAGTCTCTTCTTATCTTAGCACCTCTGGTTTCTTCTGTGTTAGTCTCATCTTTAGACAGTCTTTCTCCTACCCAGTGGCCAGGTCCACAGCCAGTGACTCCAGGCTTACATTCATGCAGCTTTGCAACCCCAAAGGAAAAAGTGCCTTTCCCCCAGGAGTTCTAGGAAAAGTTCTCAAGACGGTTCTCATTGGCCCAGCCTGGGTCATGTGCTCATCCCTGGACAAATCTGATGGCCAGAAAGATACAGCACTCTGATTGGCTGGGCCCTCCCCCGCAGTCTAGAGGTAACATCAGCTCCAGTGACCCCTATGGACAGGTTCCCTGTCTTCACTCTGGTGACCATAAGGCAGTCTCTTTGCCACTTGGAACCTCGGCTTCCTCCCCTGGTTGTCCTCACAGGCTTCTTGTGCAGTGAAAGCCCTTTAACAAGGTGGGATTATTCTTCTCACTGGCCATTTATCAGCAACACCATGCCTCCTCCTCCTTCTCAAAGCCCTCCCCAATGTCTTGGCCTACAGATGCTTCCCTTTTCTGACCCAGGCCACTTAACTTTTCATGCCACCCATTTGATGACTAATCATCAAGTATATCTGGAGCAGACAAAGTCCCTCGACTCTTGTCAATCCCAACAAAAAATGCTACAATGGCCCTGGCTGGTGTAGCTCAGTGGATTGAGCGAGGGCCTGTGAACCAAAGGATCGCGGTTCGATTCCCAGTCGGGGCACATGCCTGGGTTGCAGGCCAGTTTCCAGCATTGGACACATAAGAGGCAACCACACATTAATATTTCTCTCCTTCTCCCTCTCTCCTGCCCTTCCCCTCTAAAGATAAATAAATAAATATTTTAAAAAAAAATGCTACAATGAATAAGACCCTTTCTCTCCACACAGAAAACTCCCAATGCAGTTAGTGACTAATCTTGCATTGTTTCCTAATTGCTTTGCGTGTAAGTTTCATCTCCAAAACAAGCTTCTGGTCCCTTTGAGGTCACATCACTGAAGTGGTTGGAAGGCTTACACCATAGGTCCCAACCTTCTTCCTTAAAGGACCTCCATTCTCCAGCAGCCAGGACAGTCCCCCTCTCTGCTGCCTCACACCACGTGCTTTGCTCCCCCAGCATCTCATCCTGGGACCTCAGCCACCACAACGTTGGTACCCTTGCCCCCAGCTTAACAGTGGCCCCCATCCTCGGCTTCTGCAATCATTGGAGCTGTGTGGCCCTGGCTGCCCTTTAGATCCAGCCATTTCCAAGCTGAGGAGGAAAAGGATCCTTCTCTGGCTTGTGTCAGATCATCTTGCAAGGCCAGAAACAGAGCGGCAGCTTGGGGATATGCTCCTTTAGTCAACAAACATCTGAGCATTCACCACTCTGTGCCCGGAACATGTGCTAGGGGAAGGGGTGAGGGGGCAGGCAGAGTCCCGTCCTTCAGGAGCTCACAGGCAATGGGGAAAGACCATTGGCCCCGTACCCAGCCCTGGGAGAGAGAACCTCCTCATGCTCCATAGTGACCCCCTTTATTCACTCACTGAGGCAGGGATGGAAGGAACCTGGTACAAGTACCCCAGGTGGCTTGGCTGTGTGCAGGGGAGTGGGGAGGGAAGGAGATGAATGGCCCTCATGATTAGCAACTCAAAATGGTCCCTCTATGTCATTTGTCAATCATGTCCCTGGACTTAGCATATGGACCCAAACTCACTCCCTCCACCAGGGAGATGTTGGGGCAGCCACTGGCCACCTGCTGGAGCACCTTAGCATTGACGCCAGCCATTCCTTTAAGGTGGCCATCAGGGCTGTCCTGGGAGGTCCCTGTGCTTACACTCATGTGCCCAGTCTTCAGCAGGCACACTCTGAAAGCCTTGCTTCCCTTACACGCTTCACGTCACCTAGTGCAGTCCTGTGTGCTGGACACCAGCTCAGAGGACAACTGTGGATACCTCTGAGGTGAGACGAAGCACGCTGAACTGAATGGCCCTTTCCTGGGTGCCTACAGACAGAAGCTGATCTTTTTTAAAAAGGAGGAACGTTTCCTGACCCATCTGCTCTTCACTTAAACTCCTTCCATAGGTAAGCATTTCCCCGGCATGCCTGCTCTTCCCTCCTTTGGTCTCAGAGGGGAAATAGCTCCCGGGATCTCAGCCCCTTACTCTCTCTCCCCCACCTGTTCTTTCTGACATTAAAATCAGTCTCTGTCTTTCATAGCCATACAGGAGGGCGTGGGGCTCCACTGATGAATGTCTGAGAAACCCTTTGAGATCTTGGATGAAAGGCACCTTATAAAATACAATTAAAAATAATAGGGGTAATTACTAGTTGGGCTTGTCCCTGTAGGACAATTAGAGAGTTTTCTTCTGGCAGGTTCTGAATTTGTGCAGGAACACAGGTTCACACAGCAAAACTGATGTGAGATTTCAGGAACCATGATTATGCTTCCTCCACTCAAAGATCTTGTGCTGGAGTCTCCTCTGACATCTGAGGAGTGTCACATCGGGCCATCGCTGGAAAGGATTTATGAGATCTGTCCAACCTCTTGGGTTCGCAGATAAAGCCAGTGAGGCTCAGAGAGGTGAAGTGACTGGCATAAAATTGCACGGCAAGTATGAGGGAGCCAAAACTCTAGAGGTACAGTCCCTGGACACACCCATTCGGAGGCTCCTGTAACCACACCTAATCAACAACATACCCTTTCCGATCTCTACGTACTGGTGACCTTCTATGTCGCAGTAGAACATTGGAATAAGAGTCAGACAGCTGGCCGGGGTGGCTCAGTTGGAACATTGTCCCTTGAACCAAGAGATTGTGGGTTCAATTCCTGGTCAAGGCACATGCCTAGGCTGCGGATTCAGTACCCCTGGTCGGGGTGTATGCAGGAGGCAGCCAATTGATGTTTCTTTCTTTCTTTCTCTCAAAAAGTAATGAAAAAATGTCCTCAGATGAGGATAAAAAAAAAAAGAGTCAGACAGCTGAATTCAAATCCCAGCCCTGACATGTATGAAAGGCAGTAGCTGGCAAGTAAACCTCGTTTCCTTGTATGTAGAGTGGGCGTAGTAATCCCTGCACTGTAGGGTTGCTGGGTGGAGCCAGTGAGTGATGCACACAGACGCACCTGGCAGGGGACCTGTGTTCTGCCAATGCCGCTTGAATGATCGCTGCAAGAAAGAGTCTCAACAGGGCTAGTGCCCGACCTACAGTCTTTGCTTCATATGGCTATGGTCACCGTGGACTTAATGAGCACCTATTTTGTGCCGAACACTGTGCTAAGCTCTCCAGTACTGTAGCTCATTTAATCAGCATCACATCCTCACGAGGTTGGCCATGCGAAGTTGAGGTTCAGGGAGGTTAGCTAACTTGTCCAAGGGCACACAGCTGTAGAGGAGGCAGCCCACACCTGTGCTCTCTGCCACTACGCATGCTTCCTTCTTCCTTCGAGAAAAGAGTCATGAACTTTGATGCAACCCCAATGAAGCCGCCTCGGGATCTTCTGCTGTGATACAGGAGAGGAGTCATGGGGGGTGGGGAGGGTGCGGGGACCAGCTGTAGCCCAAGGTGATCCATTGAAGCATGTTTTGCTTTCAAGGTTGTGAACATTAAACTCTTCTCCTTTTATAAGATTTACTTGATCTCCCCCAAAAGGGCAGTCAGCAGCAGTCGCTGAATGTGGAATCAAGAAATCTAGATTCAGGCCCTGGATCTGCGCGTTAGAAACCAAGTACCTTTGTTTAGTTAAGTCCCTTACGCTCTCTGCCTTCTGAGTTTCGTGTTCCTGGTCTGTACAGTGGGGTGGCTCTTCCCATGTGCCCCTCACAGGGGCTGTCTGAGGATAGAACGGGAATGAACACGGGAGCACTTTGTCAATTGCAGTCTTCTGAATAAATGTAAATCCTTACTGTTACTGTTCCTGCTTAGAAGACCTTCGGTGCGAGAAAGAAGGTGGCTGAGGTCCCAGGCGGGCGAACTTCAGGAAGACTGACCCGACACGCGTGGCAGGCAGAGGACAACACTCATTACTTGTCTCCAGAGGGCAGTTCTGAGTGTTCATAGCTCTGAGTTCAGATTATCTGGTTGGAAGAGGGCATTTTAGGGGGCCAGCCCTTCACAATTCAATTGTAAACATAATGGATTCCATTTATTTCAGGTTTTAGTTTTCCCAGCTGAGACCCAGGATGGAAACCAGCTGGGTCGCATTTTCTTCTTCTGTGTGAGTGGAAGAAACCAGGCCCCCATGCCTGGTCCTGGTGGGGGGGGGCCTGAAAGGAGGAAAGGAGCTTTTCTGAGCGTCCTTCCTCACTCATCGACTTCCTCACCAGTCAAGGCTTTCCCAAACATCTCCTAGAAACTAGAATAACCAGGAGCGTATTCTTCTGACCACCTTGCTCCAAATGGTTGACTCCGAGTCACCCTTTGCAGAGATTCCCAAGGTTGACCGGGAGAATGGCAATGCCTCAGACTATCGGAGCCCAAGGAAACTCGCAAGTCGCCCTCTGCCGGCCTTCGGACTGACTGGAGAGGCAGTCACCTAACCTCCCAGTGACAGGCACTCGCTCCCTCGCAAGGGAAGGCACCTTTCAGCCACCATCTGCCTGCATGGGATTCTCAGAGCCTGCTGGCCTGTGCCCCTCAGCCCTGCGTTCTCTGGCTGCCCTGCTCTGATCTAAAGGAAAAGGACATTTGAATTGCCATAAGCAATTTAGGAGTTGGTTAGAGTTCAGTGTGCTGGAGAAAATGTCACGAGGAAATGAAAACCCGATGATTCACTTCGGGGCCATGTGTGAGCTCCATGGCTTTTACCTCAAAGCACAGCGAGTGGTTGTGCCACAGGGCTCCGGATGTTTGGGAGAATTCCCAGAAGCCCTGTGTGTTCTGAGGAAGCGGCGTGGACCACCCCCATTCCCAGCCCCCTTTTCCTCCTCTAGAATGTTGATACACCCGCTTCTGGTGCTAGGCAGCACAGCCTAGTGGGCCCAATGGGAGGATGAGTCAGCAGAGGCCTGGCTCACAGGGTGCCTGGACACCCTAGGAAGAAGACGTCCCACTTCACATATCCTAGGCTCACCCTTTTCATGTGGCCACGTGCGGTGGTAACTGGCTGCACCACTGCTACACAGACCATCTCTTGCTTTCTGACAGCTACTCATTAGCTGTGGGATCTTGGACAAATTTCTCACTTCTCTTTGTATTAATTTCATCACCTGGAAAAGGGGGATGAGAATGGTACCCAGTTCCTATGGTTGTAGTGGAGATTACATGATTTAATCAATGCAAATGCTTATAACAGTGCCTGGCGCAGAATAAGTACTATCAAAAAGATAGACAGTGCTGTTATTACTATATTATTATTATCATCGTTATTATAACTCTATCTAGGACTGGGTACTACAGGAGGGACACCAGGCTTCCCTGAGAGGGAGCCTGACTGGCCACGGATGGGAGTTGACTTCAGCCCTCAGGTCCATGGGGAGGGAGTGTGGCAGGAGGGACAGACACGCCCATTCATGGAAAGTGCAGAATCACAGAGGATTCTCATCACACCTCAGGGGGAAGATGCTCTCGCTACCTCCTTTTTAGAAATGAGGAAGCTAAGGCTTAAAGAACTTGTGGGACTTGCCCAAGGTCATGTAGCCAGGACAACTGACCAGGGCTCCAGCCAGACCCAGTGGTCCCTGTGGTCTCATAGGAGGCCGCCAAAGTGGGAAAGGAAAGCATGTGTCCCTATTGTTACCTGCCTGATATTGTCTAGAAAGGAGAGAGGTGGCAGAGAGGTGCCACCCAGTCCCCTGCACCTGCCCACAAATACTGCAGGGCTCTGAGAGAAAGGGCCCTGGGCACTGCCTCTCTGATGTACAGCCAGGGGGCCAGGCTCTGGGTGAGGGGAGCCGTTGTTGCTGACAGAGGTGGAAGGTCTGTTACAAAGAAGGCACTGGGCCAGGGGTCAGGATGGATTTCAGGCCTGGCTCTCTGCACAAATTCTAGCGCCCACAATGGCCTGCCAGGCAATGGGTCTCAATCAGTATTTGTTTAACAAGTGGGTGAAGGAACCAATGAATGAAGAACATGGTCCCTGGTTTCAGGGAGTTTCCAACCAGGAGGACAAACATATATCAGGACAGAGCAGCCTGTGCTGGGTCAGACCTATGGGGCAGAGCACAGGGGCTACAGGTGAGGAAAGTACCCCTGTAACCGGGATGTATTCCAAGCAGGAACCCGACTGGGCCACTGGGCCGAAAGGATAAAGGGGATTCCAAGAGGCAGAGGGGAGCGAGGAGCACAGAGCGTGAGGCCTGCGTGCACACAGGGTTAGAGGCAGGGACGCTTCAGCATCTGAGAGGCATAGGAGAAGATAGCTTGATACTGTACAGATCCTTCAATTCTGGAACATATTCTGCTCCAGCCAGCCCTTCCCCTGCACTCTCCCGAAGCGTCACTCCACACTGCACACTTACCTGCAGCTTGGGCGTGAGCCCAGCCCCCAACACTGGTTTTCTAAAGGCCAGCCCCGTTCCAGGAGCTAGCTCAGTACAGAGGCCTGTCGGCTCCAGGCCCCACAGATCTCCCCCACCCAGCAACCACAACGTGGCCTGGTCCACCAAGCTCTCAGGAAGCTGCAGATGGAAGCCAAACCCAGGCCTGAGCCTGGACCTCTGCCCTCCTCCTTGGCTGCCCAAGCTGCCACCACTGTGCTCACACACACCCTCCCCACCCTGCCCTG
The DNA here is from genome assembly GCA_039655065.1 of Glossophaga mutica. Classification (NCBI taxonomy): domain Eukaryota; kingdom Metazoa; phylum Chordata; class Mammalia; order Chiroptera; family Phyllostomidae; genus Glossophaga; species Glossophaga mutica. Next base: position 33,360,361 of record CM077308.1, read on the forward strand.
GCCAAACACTAGCAGAGCAAGCTGGAGAAAACCAGACTGGTGAGCCTCACCGGGTGGCAGCCAGGCCTTAAGGAACCCAGGAGAAGAGGGTGACATGGAGGTCACTGGGGATCCCTGAAGCCACAAAGATGCGGAGAGGAGCTGCTGTCTGCTGGGACCTATGGGGGGCAGTGAGCCCCACTCTCTGCTCCTCAGCAAGTGCCCCCGTGGGAGCTGAGAGAGTTATACCCACCACAATGATCTTCAGAAGGCTCCACAGTTTACAGCATAGGTCTCCACAAGGTATCTACTCTATGGTGACCCAACAACAGAAGTGGAAACTGGGGTTCTCAGTCACATGGCGGCACTGGAAGAGCCACATCCAGCCCCCCACCACCATCCCAGAGACTCAAGTGGCTGGCGTGTGCTGAGTAGCTTCAGATGCTGCTGGCCCTGGGGGCCCGGATTTCAGGACCAAGCTTCAGAGGCCTTGTGGAAGTCTGAGAAAGGAATAGGATAACAAAAATGGCAAAGAGGAAGATGAACAGGTTCTTGCCAGTCAGAGGATTTTTACCATGTGCTAAGCACTCAGTCGGGTCTTTCAGTGACTCACAACCCTATCGGCAGATACCATTTCACAAATGAGGAAACTGAGGGCTGGTGACTGAGGGTGGGCAACGTAACCGTCAGTAAGCTTAAATAAGTTAGCAATCCTGTTAGATCCAGGATCTGAGGCTGGGAATGACCGTTCTGGAGGTTTAATTTCACAGACACTGCCCTACACCGGCAGAAATAGCTGTCCTCACTGCCATCCATGAATAACCATCTAGAAGAAAACATGGGTGCCCTTCACTATCCTACCTTAAATTGCACCTCTTCCCAAACTTGATTGTGGTGGGCCCCCTTCTCCCCAGTCAAGGTTATTACATGATCCCCCACAATAATCATTGACTGCCACCTAGTGGCAGCATGTGAAATGTCACATTTTTCTATTCCTTCATCTGATGCAATAACACAGAAGCCAAAATGTTAAAAGCTTGCTCTTTGCTTCTCCTTGCTTCGGCATCCCTAGGAATAACTATAGGCAGATGGTATTCCTGTTTTATCAATAAGAAATTGGATACCCAGGGGATATAACAGCTTCTTGATCACATTGCATAGAAATTAAGGGTTGGAATCTTAAGCGTCCCATACTGAAAGTGTGATCTCAACTAGACATGTTATTTGCTCTTAGTGGACAACTAATCACCTGTGCCACAATAACAATTGTTTCTTGGGTTCTTCTTTTACCCATTGATCTCCTATGCTAGCTCTACCATGTTTCAAAATTTGGTATTTGAGTGAATCTGTTTCCAAGCTATCTTTTCTAATCTGCTGGTAAATACTACAGGTTCGTAATAAAGTGCAGGTCCTATGCTTCTTTTTCAAAAGTATACTATCTATTTTTGATGTTTCTTTTAAAATTTAAAAGTCAGCTTATTAAAGATTTAAATAATCCTATTAAAATTTTCATACGAACTACATTGAATATGACAGAGAAATTAAAAAGAATTCATATCTTTACAATGTTAAAAGTTTATATGTATGAACATGTGCTATCCCTCATTTACTTAGCTATCTTTAATGTCATTCAAAAATTTTTAATAGTATTCTACACATTTTTATAGATTTATTCTTAATTATATTTTTGATATTATAAATGGATCTCTTTTTAAATCATGTTTAAAATATTTTTCTACTAATACATAAAATGTAATTAACATTTTGTAATAATAAAAATAACTTCTGTATTCATCTTATAATCATTTAATATAACTACTTCATCTTTCTTTTGGTTAGTATATACCCGATGAATCTTTTTCCATTCTTCTACTTTTAACCTTTTTGTATCTTTATGTTTTAAATTAATATCTCATATATAGTCCATAGTTGGATTTCAACGGATTATGTTCATGGCTTAAGAGAGCCAGTGAGGAAGTATGGGGTGGGGGTAATCGCTGTTCACACAGGACAGATAGTCCCCAAACACAAGATGCAGCTCTCACTAGAATAAATATCCAACCGCCATATGAGGGGCCCAGCCATGCTATGTACTGGGCCACAGAGGGGTCAAATGAGGACAGAGCGAGATGACCATAGAGAGTTGGCCAGATGGTCACCACTGGGTGATGCGCTGCTCCTCGATGATCAGGCTGAGGCTGGACACACACACATGTGTGCACACACACACACATGCAGAGAAAGTTCCTGCTCTGAGTGCCCAGAAGCAAAGGAGAGGTACAGATTTCAGCTGCCCCCAGCAGGGACAAGCACACATAGCATGAGGTCTCAGGTGAGTGACATGGTGTCCAGAGCAAGGAGATGACACAGAGGCAGCACTTGTTGCTGACAGACAGCAGGAGGCTCAGGTCCAGAGTACAGGAGAAGAAGGTGGCACCCTGAGAACAGCTTCCATCCAAAGGTCACGGTTAAATGAAGAACATAACACAACAAAAAGAGGATGCTGCCAGTGGAGGATGGAGATGGAGAAGTTCGCGCCGCTTTGCCACCTGACCACAGCAAGACGATGGGCTGAGTCAGCAAAGTCCAGGCTCATGACCCCTGGAAAGCCAACAGAAGGGGTCCGCATTATAGGGTCAGAGCGCTCGGTGAGTGCAAAGAGGCTGGGTCCACGGTCAGGGGCCTTCTGTCTATTCCTAAACATCCCTTAGAACACAGAAGATATGAAAACCCGCCAGCACCTTCTTGTACCTACCCATCTTTACAAAGAATGTAGAAGTATTTATAAACATGAGACGTACTAACGCACTTTGTTCACAAAACCCTCATCCTAACAGGTGTCCCTGGATAAAATACAAGGATTTCTTCCTTCAAAATTAGCAGGACAACTTTCCCCAGTCCTTTTTTTCTTTGTCCCCACACTATTGCCACAAAACAACAACAACAACAGATGCTTCACTCCTGCACACTCAGTTTCCCACCTAGGTCCTGGCACATGCACCTAGAGTGTAGGTGCGTCTCAAACTACAGTGACTGTAGTTTGATAATTTACACTGTCCTGAATGTGCAAATGCAGCTGACGGCAATTTCAGAAAACTGCCTGACACTGTCCCCAGCTCTGGCTCCAGCAGGAGCTACCAAGAGACTTTGAAGCCCTCACTCTCCTGCTTCTCTCCTGGTGCCCACACACCTGTGAACACCGCCCCTGCCCTCCACCCGATTGAGCCGCTTGAAAATAATGGAGGTTCAAATGAGCCCTTTTTTGAGATAACCCCTCAACTGTTGAAGGTGATGTGAAGGCCTGAGAGTGGGGGCAGAGAGAGAGGGGAGTGACATCCAACACCAAGGACACTAGAAGGAGAAGCAGGAACAGAACCTGCAGAGACACGCAGGGAGGAGACAAAGGCAGCACAAATCAGAGGGAGTCAGAGACAGGCAGATGCAGAAACAGGCGGACAGACCACAGAGAGATGCCCATTGGGTGGAGAACGGTGTGGACAGAGAGCCAGCACCTGACAGTGACGGAAGGGGCTTCTCAGTCATGTGTCCTCTATGATCAGTGACAGCAGCAGTTGGGCTCCCACTGTCTGTCAGAATCGACCAACCAGGAGGCTGAATGTCTCCCCTGGTGAGCCTCAGCCAGTGCCCAGCATCCCCTGGAAAACATATTTCCTGTTCTGACAGGGGAGATGATTATCAGTGCAGTCCCCACCCCAACAGAGTCTCCCAATGGAGAAGCAGGGAGCAAGGCACACACTGAAGAGGAGCCAGGAGTTATGTTCCCCGCTCTGTGTCTGACCTGGCCTGTGACCTTTGACAGTGCACCTGCCCTCAATGACGCTCAGATTTTCTCTCTGTAATGTGGCAGCTAAGGTTCCCCCGCCCCCACCTATGCAATCTGGATCTTTGAGCTTTGGAGAGATGCTGATGGAGTGAGAGAATCCAGTACGGGTCAGCACAATGCTGGGAGCTTCAGGGAAGAACTGAGCACCAAGGTACAGGGACATATGTCTTCCAAGGAAGAGCTTGCTAATAATTGAGTACCATCATATCAAACAAGACATATCAACCAGCCTTTCACTCACTCACACCAAGCCTATGAACTATCACTACACAAACCTCAGAATGCAATTTCAGCAGGCACTGGGATTTTTGTTTCTGAGGTTCACTCCGGATTCCCCAGTGCCTAAAACAGTGGCTGGCACACAGTGGACGTTCATCAAATGTATGTTAAAGGGAATTATATGGTATGTCAAGGAAAAAGAAATTCCAACCATGAAAACTATGGTATTGGATTTTCAAGACTTTTCAGTTCCAGGAAAACCCAGGGCCACACTTCGTGTTCCCTGACGGCAGATCAGAATGGATGACAGACAGAAGGACACAGAATGAAGAACAAAGAGACAGGGAGGACCAGAGAGAGACAGGAGCTGGTTCGCCCCCATCACATGAACCTGGCTACAGGCTTCCCTCACCACACAGCTGCCAGCAGCCCCAGAACTCCTGTCTCCATGATCCCCTGACTCTCTGAGAAACTGGCTGCTGGCTAAACAGGAGCCCTTTGACCTAAAAGACAAGGGAATGGAAAGAAAAGGATTCAGTCAGCCTTTACCTTCCTCCTCCTCCTCTCCTCCAGTGGAAAGTCAGCTCAGAGCTGCCTTGAAGCAGGTGGTGCTCTCTGGAGCTCCTGACTCTGAAATGCACTTTCCAGTCCTCTGGCAGGGAGAGCCCTGGAGAAGTTGCTGCCTTATCTGGTGTCATCAGGAGCTTGAGAGCCATGTGATTCTCTCTGCAAGGACCGAGTATGACCTAAGTCAGCGATAAGGGGCACAGTGCTCTCACGAGGGCGTTCCTACCTCCTGCCCTGCTCAGCCTGCCCCAGCCTGACTCCTCCTTCTCTCCCTGACTGTTCTTCCCTCCATCCAGCCAGCTCAGGCTCACCTTGATGCCCTTGCTCCAGCCCCCATGGCTGGGCCACAAGGTGCCAACTGTCCTTCTGATCACACAGCCACAGTCTTCCAGCCTGACCAAGGGGACACAAGAGATTGTATAGCCACTCCGCAAAGGTGCATTCACAGAAAGGATCCCATAACCCAGAGACTTTTCTGGCCCCACCCTCTACCCCAACACATGCTGCTTCCCCTTTGCCAGACTCCGCAGTGATCCTCTGTGCCACAGTGACCTGCTCCCCCTTTCCTTCATCACACAGCTTCCCAAAGTGCACGGGAGAGGAGAACTGGTCTAAGGCAACTGCAGATGCAGTCCATCTCCTTCAAGGGCGTGCTTCTTGCATGTTGGGCAAATTGAAAGTGGACTTTACCCTGTCAAGTACTCTTCGTTCGTTTTGTTTTGCTCTTCTACTGACAGAGGTTTCTCAGAGTGAAGGTCTAAAAGTTCTCTGACCAAATGACTTCCCAACCCACATCTCTCTACATCATCTACTCAGTCATTAATTCTCTCATGCTTGCAGACACAAATGCACCCACTTAACAAAAAGTGCTGATCATTGGGCCAGGCACTGTTCCAGGCGCTGGGATGCAAAGGCATGTTCATTATTCTCACAGCACCCGCAGAGCAAAGGGAGAGAGTTATGTCCTGAGATGCTTCAGTACTATGTGATAAATGCTTTCACATGCCTGTGCTTGTGGTTGGTGAGCCAAGGAGAGGTCCTAATTAAATCAAATTTAACAGAATTAAAGCAGTATTAGTTCAAATAAACGAGTCTGTAAAGAGGCTGACTTCATAGGGAATGTAGTCAATAATATTCTCTTAACTATGTATAGTGTAGATGGGTACTTGCTTTAGTGGGATGATCACTTAATAAGTTATATAATGTCTAATCATCCTGAAACTAATACAATGTTGCATGTCAAATGTAAGTGGGAATTTAAAAGAAGGACTTCGATTTAAAAAAATAAATGAATAAACAAAAAAGGCTGGCTTCAAGCATAGTAGAATCCAGATATCAAGTCACATCATTCAGATACACCCTTTCTCTTGGTTTTGTGGCATCTGCTGGGCTTGCTGCTGCTGCTGATGGCCACGTGGAGTGGAGTGAGAAGAGGCCCAGGCGCAGGGCTGAGTAGCACCCTCCCAAAAATGGATCTGTGCAAGTTCATGTAGTAAAATCAGCTACACACACAGACATGTAAATACTCACACACACTCTCTGACACACACTTTACACTCACTCCACAAACAAACCGGTTCTTTGTGGGGACACTACCCTGCATTCTCACCTCTGATGGAAAGAATTCATAACACAAGTGTGTGGGCCATGGGGTGAGACCTAGACTGAGGAGTGTATCATAGTGAGGGAAATGGGAGGCTCTGGAACCATTAAGGATCTGATCAGTGATAGTTGTCCTGGAATCACGTTGGCCACAGAGAGAGCCTTAATTGAGGTCTCCATTCTCTCGGGTACAAAACAGATCCAAGGGGAGTGGTGGGGTCATAAAGGAAAGAGGCTTCCCCTGGCACAAGGGATTTCTTAGATCACATATGAAAATACACCTCTGGCCCTGGCCAGGTAGCTCAGTTGTTTAAAGCATCATCCTGATATGCCAAGGTTGCAGGTTTGATCTCTGGTCAGGGCACATACAAAAATCAACCAGTGAATGCATAAATAAGTGGAAAAAAATCTATTTTCTCTATCTCTCTTTGTTTCTCTCTCTAAGGTCAATAAATAATAATAATTTTTAAAAGCTCATCTCATTTTGCAGATGAGCAACCAAAGCCAAACAAGTTCCATAATTAGTAGTTGTCAAATTGAAAATATACTGCTTATTATAAAACACCATAAACAGCCGGAAAATTTGTGTGCATATCTCAGAGTATTCATGCAATTGTTTTTATGGAATACTTGATATTTATACTTCCCCTTATATGCCATATATCATCCACTCAGCAATCTGTGGGACAGTTCTGAAGCAGAAAATGAGCAATTTTCTACCTTGATTAAATTCCTGACATGGACCTCCTTTGTTTTCATAAGGAGATTCCTATTTCTTATCATGGCTACAAGCCCTGTGTGATCTGGCAGGGACAGGAGATAGAGTTTTAGAACAAGCCAAAGGTGAAAAGTCTAACAGGAGTGCTCCATTAGAAGTTAGGACCTAAAAAGACGAAACCTTGAGTGAATTTATCACTATTTAGAAAAAAATCCTCCAAGAAATTACTTGGTCAAGCTTGGCTATGGTTGAAGAAAAATTATCTCTTGAGAATCTGTCGCCACAAGTCAGTATCACACTGTGTCCAATTTCATGAGGCCTGTGGTTTCCCTGTAACTAAAAATGACAGATATGTTTTCCGGATACAGCCTGGTGGGGGAAAGCCATGCTGGGAAGGCCCTTCAGCCATTTAGCAAGAGGAAACACAAGTCTTGTCCGGAGGAACTCAGCTACAATTTCGGCCTCAAAGAATTCCCACTGCTAAAGCCCCAAGGAAAGTAAACAGTTCACGATAAAAAAATCCCAAACACACAAAGAAACGAGGTGCCAGGGCAAAGTGATAAAAAACCAAAGGTCATAAAATCAAACCGAAGTGGACGTCGGCATTGGAATAATCAGATAGAGAATTATAATATTGCCTTGCTTAACACGGTTAAAGCCATAAAAGAGAGAATTGATCATGTGATCCAGCACCAAGACACTAAAACATGACCAGATTTAAACACAAAATTTCAAGTAGAATTTTAGACAATAATAACATAAAAATTGAATTGAAAATTCAGCATATGGATTAAACAGAAGATTAGACACAATGAAAAAGAAACTACTAACCTAGAAGATACATCAGTAGAAATTGCCCTGAAAGATGCCTAGGACACAAAGATATGGAAGATAAGAAAGAGAATTTAGAAAAAGAAACCGTAACCTATGTTGAATAAGCCTCCAGAAAGAAAGAACAATAAAATTCATCATAAGAGTAAACTACTAGAGAGTACTTACTGTGTGTCCCTGTTGTAAACTATTACTTAGCCAAAAAGTTCACTTAGTTTTTTCCATAAATAAAAGACACATTTTTCATTCTCACCAATAACTTTATTGATTTGGGTATTTTGAGTATGTTGGCTCTCTCCTTCCTGGCATGACCTTAATTGTTCTCAGTTAATGTCTTGATTTGATCGCTGTCAACTTCCACTGGTCTACCTGACTGTGGAGCCTCGTCCAGCGAGAAACCTCCAGCACGAAACTTCACAAGCCACTTCTGACATATTCAATCAGTCACAGCACCTTCTCCATACAATGCGCAAATTTTTTTTAGTGTTTCAGTTGCATTTTTACCTTTCTTGAAATAATAAAGCATAAGATGGATAAATTATTGAGTATTTTTCCTATCTTCATTAAAATGGTTACACAAAAATTCACCAATTTTTAAGTATTTTTTATTGATTATGCTATTACAGTTTTTCCAATTTTCCCCCCTTTATCCCCCCTCCGCCCTGCCCCCTCAACCCCCAGCATTCCCCCCCTTAGTTCATGTCCATGGGTTGTACATACAAGTTCTTTGAGTCCTCTGTTTCCTGTACCATTTTTATCTCTCCCTATTTTATGCTTACTAATTATGCTGCTTCTTCCCTGTACCTTTTCTCCTCTATTCCTCTCTTCCCACTCCCCACTGAAATCCCTCCATGTGATGTCCATTTCTCTGAGTCTGTTCTTGTTCTAGATGTTTGCTTATTTTTGTTTTCATTGTTTTTCTTTTCTTCCAGGTTCACTTGTTGATAGTTGTGAGTTTGCTGTCATTTTATTGTTCATAATTTTGATCTTCTTTTTCTTAGATAAGTCCCTCTAACATTTCTTAGATAAGTCCCTTCAACAAACCATTCAATAATGGTTTGGTGATGATGAACTCCTTTAACTTGACCTTATCTGGTGCGGGGGCCCCTGTCCTGGGCGCCAGATGTGGGGGGGCTCCACCCACAGAGCCCCATCCCTCCATCATGGATGAAAATAAAAACTACCAAGACATGACTGCTTGGGGAGGAAAGGTGGTCAAACTTTCAGAGGAAAATGACCCAGAGCCCCATCCTCACTGGGCTTTTATTGGGTTCCAATACACCAGAATACAGGTATGTCAGGCAGCAAGGATCAAACAATGGTTAACATTTCAAAGAAATCTGAGGGCTTAATCTGAGTCAATGTCTGTCAGGAAAGGGGGTTGTAAAACTCTGGGAGGCATACTCATTTCCTCCTGGGACACACTTAAGTGAGAGCACTCTTAGCAAAGCAGGTTTCACAGGGCTTTAGGAATTTTTTCTTATGCCCAATCACCCAGGGAGCCGTCCTGGCCAGTACAGGGCTGCACCACTTGCCCCCACAGTTTCAGGCTTTAAGCCGATTAGGAAGCAGGAGACATCTCCCAGACGGAAATGAGGACTCGGGCTATGTCAGAATAGCCGGGGGGCGAGGGTCCATCACATCCTCTTTGCTGCAGCCCCCTGAGTCCTTCCATGAGGCCTTCCAAGTGGTTGTGTCTGGCTTAGGTTGCTCCTCCCATGAGGAGTCTTACCCATCATTGACTGCCAACCAAGCAATGGGGCCAGAGATGGGTGAGGCAGAAGCAGTACTCCTGCCAGGGAGATAAGCTTTGTCTCCTTAGTAGCTCACATCCTTGTGACAGAACAGACTCAGATGAAGTGGGTCCCTAGGCTCTTACACAGCCCACCATGGGGTGAGGGTTACAACTCCTGAAACCAGGCTGAATGGTCCACAACAATCTGGGAAGCACTTTATCTGCTCTTCCATTCTAAATGAAAGTTTTGCTGGATATAGTAATCTTGGATATAGGTCCTTGCCTTTCATGACTTTCCAAGCCCTTCTTGCCTGCAAGGTTTCTTTTGAGAAATCAGCTGATAGTCTTATGGGAACTCCTTTGTAGGTAACTGTCTCCTTGTCTCTTGCTGCTTTTAGGATTTTTCTCTTTGTCTTGAATCTTGAGTAACTTAATGATGTTGTACCTTGGTGTGTTCCTCTTTGGGTCCAACTTCTTTGGGACTCTCTGGGCTTCCTGGATTTCCCAGAAGTCTATTTCCTTTGCCAGATTTGGGAAGTTTTCCTTCATTATTTGTTCAATAAGTTTTCTTGCTGTTGTTCTCCTTCTGGCACCCCTATAATTCAGATATTGAAATGTTTCAGGTTGTCCCAGAGGTTTGTAAGTCTCTCTTCACTTTTTTGAATTCTTGTTTCTTCATTCTGTTCCAGTTGGATGTTTATTTCTTCCTTTTGTTCTAAATTGTTTCTTTGAGTCCTGGTTTCCTGCCCGTCACTGTTGGTTCCCTGAATATTTTGCTTCATTTCACTTTGGGTATCTTTCATTTGTTTTTGGTTGTTTTTTTTTTTTCCATTTTTTGACCGAGCTCAATCAGATCTGTGAGCATTTTGATTAGCAGGGCTTTAAACTCTCCATCAGATAGGTTGGCTATCTCCTCATCGCTTAGCTCTCTTTCTGAGGCTTTGCTCTGTTCTTTCATTTGGCCCTATTTCTTTGTCTTGGTGCACCAATCTGGTTGTTCTGGTTGCTTTTTTCTTTAATTCCTTGGTTGTTGGAGATCCATGCAGTCTGATTTTCTAGCACTTCTGGTTGCTTATTGAGTTTAAATTGGTTGTTATCTTCCTTTTGGTTGTGCGAGGAAACGAAGGGTTTCTACCTATGCCTTCATCTTGGCTGGAACTCCAAAAACTCACCAATTTTGATAAGCCTTTTCTTTTAATGCACACTGATATGACAGCTGTAACAATACAATCCCCCCAAAAAAGACTCTGTCAAAAGAAGTTAAAGACAACTAAGCACCTCTAGAGCCATCTTACAGAAAAAAGAAAAAAAAAGTACTCTTTGGCCAACCCAATATTATGTAATTAACTCACCAATCTTTACAACAAACCTCTAAAGTAGGTAGTAACATCATCCTCATTTTAAAGATGAGAAAACTAAGACATGGAGGAATTACCATGTTTGTCTAAAGCCACATTCAGATGCCAAGCAGCCTGCCTCCAGGGTTTGTGTTCTTAACTGCTGTGCAAACTTTGGAGAGACAACAGCAGAAAATTGTCCAAAACTATTAAATGACAGTAATCCTGAAGCCCAGGAAACTCCACGAGCCCTAAACGTGGTACGAAAACAGAGCCACCACATACGTAACGGTGGAAGCGCATGCACCAAGCCAGAGGAGAAGGAAAGCTCCGGGAAAGAACATGCGCGAGGCTTGGCTGCTGGCCAGGCTCACCACGGCAACGCTGGCGGCAGAGATGGCGGGTCTTCAACGCACAGGAGGAATGAAACTGTCTCCCTAACAAGCTGTATCTGAAAAGAACATCTTTAGAAAATGAACAAAAAACATGACATTTTCAGGCAGAGAAAAACTGGAGCAGTCACCACCTGAAGACTCAAGAAAAAAAGGTGAAGAATACGGTTTTTTAATTTCATCTTTATTGTATTTTTCCATTACCCTTTAGCACCCTTACCCCCCCCCCCCACAACACGTCCAGCAGTCACCACACTGTTGCCCACGTCCATGAGTCCTTTTTCCAAGGTGGCTGGACCGAGTGGCAGCAGCTACAAGCTCCCTGTGCCGAGGCCATACCGCAAGAGTCCCACAAGCCACCCACTCCTGTGATGGCTCCACCAGCCACCACCCTGGCGGTGCACCCAGTCGTCCTCTGACTAGCCCTCAGCCTTCTGTGGGAGCCCCATCTCCGTCTCCCGTGGCAGCTCTTCCGAAGGCAGTCCCAGGAGGTTGGGATGATCTATCCCAAATCAACTCTCTTGCCCCCATGCACGCAGCGCCCTGCAAGGAAAAGGAGCCCCGGGAGTCGCAGTACCAGTTGGGCCCGCTACTGGGCAGCGGCGCATGAGCTCCATCCACTTAGGCAGCAGTGTGGCCCACAGCTTGCCAGGCCCTCAGGAGCCTGGAGAAAAGGACCGGATTGCCACCTGGGGAGAGCTGCACTATAGAACCTGAGCACCCATGGAAGTGGTCCTGCTGAAGGGGGTGAGCTCGGGCCTCTTGGGCGTCATTGGGCTCCTGGACTGGTTCGAGAGGCCCCGGGATTTCGCCCTGATCCTAGAGAGGTCCGAGCCAGTACAAGACCTCTTTGACTTTAGCACAGAAAGGGGGACCCTGCAGGAGGAGCTGGCCCACACCTGCTTCTGGCAGGTGGCAGGAAGGCAAATGGCACTGCGGCGACGACAGGGTGCTCCACTGGGACATCAGGGACAAGAACATCCTCACCGACCTTAACTGTAAGAGCTCAGGGGCGCTCCTCAAAGACATGTCTACACGGGCTTTGACGGGACCCCAGTGTAAAGTTCTCCAGAGCAGATTTGCTACCGTCGCTACCAGGCATGTCGGAGGCCGTCTGGTCTCTGGGGAACCATGATGCTGTGCATCATGGGCTGTGGAGATACTCCTTTCCAGCAGGATGAGGAGTTCATCGGGGGCCAACTTTTCTGCAGGCAGAGGGTCTCTTCAGAGTGTCAGCATATTAGATGGTGCTTGGCCCTCAGACCATCTTGTCTGCCCTCTTTGGAGAAATCCAGTATCATCTGGGGATACAAGATGTCCTTCTGGCCCGGAAGCATCTGAGATCCACCTCCACAGCCTGTCGCCAGGGCCAAGCAAAGAGAGGCTTTTCCATCAGGTCCTCTTCCTGTCAGATGCTCCAAGGAAAGGAGGCTTCTGTACCAGTGATGCTTCTCACCAAGTAGGACAGTCCTTGGTGCAGGAACAACATTTATAGCCCATTCCAGAATGCCTGTGACTGGGGGAAGGAACTCCTCTCCTGGCCTCAAGTCCTTGTGGATGCTCTCTCCTTCTCACAGGCGTCCAGCCAGCATTGCTGAACTCTGAAAAATTCCCAGGGCCAGGGGAGGTGGGAGTGTGAGAGAACCCTGCCATGGAACTGTCCCCTTCACCAGGACTTCTGCTGAATGCAATGGTGGCTTGGGTTGGGAGAAAGTGGCTTGAGGTAGGATAGGACTAGTATCATTTAATCCCTGTCGCCTCTTCTGACTCTTCTGAGTGTCTTCTGTGGGCACTCCAGCTGTGCTGGGAGAAGTACTTGAACTTGCCTCTCTACCTGCAGCTTCTCCAAAAATCTGCCTGGGTTTGGTTCCCTATTTTTCTCCCCCACCGCACCCCCTTCCCCATCCTTCTTATGGAAGGTGCCATGGAAGAGGCTACAGGGCCAAATGCGGAGCCACCTGCCCTGTTTCTGGTCTTCCTTTTTGTTTTTACTTAACTGTTTCAAAGCCAAGACCTCACATGCAAAAAAAATGCACAAACAATGCAAATCAACAGAAAAAACTAAATGTGTGTACAGTTGGCATGGTAGTATACGAAAAGATTATATTGATATAATTTTTAAAATTTTTGTTTTTAAATTATTTTCCCTGTTTTTTTCTTCTCTTTTCTTTTTGAAAGATGTGCATTCTAACCTGGATGTCAACAGTATGTATATGTGAATGTATGTATGTATGTATGTATCTGGTTCCCTTCCAGCTCCACGCTTGTACAGCAGCCTCCATAGATTTCCTTCCTCCTTTTCCTCCTCTGACTTGGGAACCTTCTGGGGAAGGGCTACGACACTTGCTCTGTTTGTAGGGTGACGACCCAGGTGGGACAGCTGCTGCAGCTCCTGCCTGCTTACCAAGTAGGGCAGGTTCTGTGGGTGATGGGGGAGAGGCGTTGCTGACTTGTGTATGTAGGATAGACGTATAAAAGCCAGTTCTAGATGGCGTGCCTTTTGGATCCTCTCTGGTGCTCTGTTTGAGCAGCATGGAGCCTCCTGGCATTATCTCAGTGAAGTGCTATACAGAGGAATGAAAGAGATCTTTTTGTAAAGATTTTATCTATTTATTTTTAGACTGAGGGGAAGGAGGGAAAAACAGAGGGAGAGAAACATCAATGTGAGAAACATCTATCAGTTACCTCTTGTTTGTGCCCCAATAGGGGACCGAACCTGCAACCCAGGCAACTTGGAATCAAAAGGGTGAACTTCGGTTTGCAAGACAATGGATGCCCAACAAACTGAGCCACAAGGGTCAGGGCTTTTTTCTTTTTTCTTACCCTTGGCATTCTCAAATAAAAGCCATTTATCTTTTAAAAAGAATATGTTTGAGAAATAGAGGACATGAAATGGGAAATGGGAAGTGAGCAAAAACACTGGCGATCTCAAAATACATTTGGATAGTCAGTGTTCACTGACTATTTAAAACAATAACAAGGGTTTCATTTCTTGGGGTGGAACAAACCCAAAATTCAGTGTGAGAGCAAACTAGGTTAGGAGGAAGGAAACAGAGGCTGAAGCTTTCTAATGTCTTTGTGTTGTTCGTGAGGAGGGCAGGCTTCTCGGGACAGTTGTACAGTTTGTTTACTGCATGAAACAAAAGCAGAGGAGGGGGAGGGGCTGATATACAATTGGCTGGCTAATTCTTGTGTCCAGGTGCAGGGCTGTGCAGGAAGGAGGGGGCACACTTTTCTTCACACAAAGACGAGACCACGGCTACATCAGCTCAGAAAGGGCATGTTCTCTTAATCAGCATAAATGTGCTAGAAGTAAACTCCTTTACAGGCTAACAATACTAATTGTCCTTAGATTTTACAAAAGCATGTTAAATAGCTATGGCAATTGCCTGGAACATAGCCTCATAGTGTAAAACTTCCTGGCCACTTGAGGAGAGAAAAACATGCTCTGTAAAACCCACTGGCATTCTGGGCAGTGCAGAACTTCCTATTCTGCTCCCACTTTTTAAATTATATTTTATTGTTTATGCTATTATACTTGTGCCAAGTTTTCCCCCTTTGTTGCCCTCCACCCAGCTGCCCCCATTCCCTCAGTCTCCACACTGTGTCCATGTCCATGGGTCCTTCGTATGTGTTTTTTTGACTACTCTATTCCCTACGCTGTCCTCTACATCCCACAACTATTCTGTAACTACCAGTTTGTACTTCTGAATCCCTTCACCTGTTTCACCCCAGGCCCCCTCCCACCTGGTAACCATCAAAATGTTCTCTGTATCTATGAGTCTGTTTCTGTTCTGCTTGTTTGTTTTTTAGATTCAATTGTTGATAAGTATATATTTATTGCCATTTTATTGTTCATATTTTTGATCTTCTTCTTGAAGAAGATCCTTTAACATTGCATATAATTCTGATTTGGTGATGATGAACTCTTTTAGCTTTTTCTTGCCTGGGAGGCTCTTTATCTGTCCTTTGATTCTAAATGATAGCTTTGGGTAGAGTAATCTTGGTTATAGGTCCGTACTTTTCATCACTTTGAATATATCTTGTCAGTCTCTTCTAGTCTATGCAGTTTCTTTTGATAAGTCAGCTGACAGTCTTATAGAGGCTCTCTTGTAGGCAACTAACTGCTATTCTTCTTGCTGCTTTTAAGATTCTCTCTTTGTCTTTAACCTTTGGCATTTTAATTATGATGTGTCTTGGAATGGGCCTCTTTGCATCCATCTTATCTGGGATTATCTGTATTTCCTGGACTGGTATGCCTATTTCCCTCACCAAGTTAGGGAAGTTTACTTTCACTATTTTTTTCAAATAGGTTACCAATTTCTTGCTTTTTCTCTTCTCCTTCCAGCACCCCTGATGTCAATGTTGGTACACTTGAAGTTCTCCCAGGGGCTCTTTATACTATCCTCATTTTTTTTTTAATTATTTTTTCTTCCTGCTGTTCCTATTGATTATTTTTTTCTTCCTTATGTTCCAAATCACTGATTTCATTTTCAGCTTTATCCACTTAACTGTTGATTTCCTGTAAGTTGTTCTTTATTTCAATTAGTGTATCCATCATTTTTGAATGGATGTTTTTTATGCTGTTGAGGTCCTCACTAAGAACCTTGAGCACCCTTTTAAACCAATGTTTTGAACTCTGTACCTGATAGATTGCTTTTCTCCATTTTATTTAGTTCTTTTTCTAGAGTTTTGTTCTGTTGTTTCATCTGGGCCATGTTTCTTTTTCTCCTCATTTTGACAGCCTCCCTGTGTTTGTATGTATTAGGTAAAGCTACTACATCTCTGCTGGCTTGATAGAGGGCTTAATGTAGTAGATGTCCTGCAGGGTCCAGTGGTGCAGCTTCCCCTATTACCCAACCTGGGTACAAAGGTGTGCTTACTGTGTGGGCTGTGTACACCCTCCTGCTGTAGTTGAGTCTTAAGTACTGTTGGCAAACCCAAGGTCAGTCACTGCCTGTGCTCTCTCCAGGGTCACACAGCATTATCTGAAAAATGATCTGTACATGGCTGCTACTTGTGCTGAGCTTGCAGGTGCCCAGGAGAGGCCACGCTGTGAACAAGACTGGCTGCTGCTAGTGCCAGGCCTGGGGTACCTTAGAGAGAGGTACTGGACTTGCTGAAGCTGGATGCTGCTTGTTTTAGAGAATTTGGGGGAAATCTGGAGATTGGGCCAAGACAAGCTATTCATATGGTAAACTTACTGGAAACAGCTTGGGTGAGCCTGAAAGTGGGATGGGGCCAGGCCTCCAGAATTACTAGGGTGAAGCAAACAGTGTGAGCCAGGTTGATGGGATCTCAGGTATGGTGCCTGCCTGCTGACTTTGTGGCGGGGGATGGCTCAGAAAAGGAACAATGGCCTTTGCCAGCACTTCTGTCTGGAAGAAAGCTTTCGCCCAGCTCTTGCCCTGATGCTGGACAATTCAGTTCTCCCTGCATATCTCTGTTGCTTTTCAAATTGCTGCCTTCATGCTGGAGATCAGAGGGACAGAGTCCAAGAAAGTCTGTGCATGAGCCCCTTAAAAGGAACTGCCTGAGACTCCAGCAGTTTGTCCACCACAGTTTGAATCACCACTGGTTTTTACAGCCAGAAGTTATGAACACTTATCTTCCCAGCACTGAAACCCTGCGGTCTTCACGTGGGGCTGGGACCCCTCAATCCTGAGATATCCCTCCCAATTTTTATCTACTACATGTGGTTGGGGGAACAGCCTATTCCACCATAGTCTCCACCTCTCCTACCAGTCTCAATGTGGTTTCTTCTTTATTTCCATATTTGTTGATCTTCCAGCCTATTCCATCATAGTCTCCACCTCTCCTACCAGTCTCAATGTGGTTTCTTCTTTATTTCTATATTTGTTGATCTTCCATTCATCTCAATTTCTGACAGTTTTGAATGATGGTTGTTCTATAGTTTACTTGTAATGTTGATATGGTTGTGCAAGGAAGTAAGCTGTTTTTACCTATGCCATCATCTTCTTCCACTTTTTGATGGAACCTTCTAAAAATGGGAAGAATAGAGACCTGTTTCCGGCGAGATGAAGATTTTAATGGCTGCTTACTAAACTTGCAGGGTTGTGGCAGCATCTCCTACCAGTGTGGCTCAGTGTAAAGAACCTAACGTGAGCAGATTCCCTTTTCAGGCAAAGTTTCACTTGGAATGGCTGATCATGGAAGAGTGCTACTTTCCTCATGAGCCCCCTGAACACAGGGGACTAGGCTAATGGGATAAATGAAAATCTAAGGGAGAAAGTATCTCAGTGGAGTTTCAATTACCCTTTGTCATCATGTGTATGTTTTAGCATTTTTTGTCATGTTTAAGAAACATAGATTATCTAGGAACCAAGTTGGTCATTTCTTTATTGTTGTTAAGGATCTTTCTGAGTAATGTTTACAAGAGAGATATACATATACATGTAGATATACTATACATTATATTATTAATTTGTCTAAAATATGCATTATAAATATTATTCCAGTTTGTTATTTGACTTGCTAAATGTGCCTTTCCCATGCAGAAATCTTATTTTCAATTTTTCATAGTTTTTTAAATCAATATTTTCACTTGTGGTTACTGAGTATGTTGTCATGGTTAGAAAGACCTTCACCTGCCTTGGCTGGCATGGCTCCTTGGCTGTGCATCAATTTTTTTTAGATTTTATTTATTTATTTTTAGACAGAGGGGAAGGGAGAAAGAGAGGTACAGAAACATCAATGTATGGTTGCCTCTTGCACACTCCCTACTGGGGATCTGGCCTTCAACCCAGGCATGTACCCTGACTGGGAATCGACCCAGTGACCTTTTGGTTCACAGGCTGGTGCTCAGTCCACTGAGCTACACCAGCCAGGGCTCACATCAATATTTCTCTCTCTCTCTCTTTCTCCCTCTCTTCCCCTTACACTTAAATACAAAAAAGGACCATTTTTTTAAAATTTTTTAAAAAGAAAGACCTTCTCCAATCCTGAGTTATTAAAGGAAATGCCCTGTAACTTATTTGGCTGCAGCATGGGCACATGAAAGGAAGTCATCGAGACTAAGGCTGAAAGTCCTAGTTGTCCCCAGATCATCTGAAAATAATCTAGCTAACAAACATGATGAGTAGAGGGAGAAAGGTGTGTGTGGTGTGCATGTGGTGTGCTAAATTCCTTATTTTTATAAGGAAACATAATATACACAGTTGTTGACACTGATGAATCAAAACTGGATATGGAGTTTCATTACACTAAGCTATAAAATAACTTGTAAAAGAGTGAGAAATAGGAATTGTACACATCAGTTGCTCTAGTGAACAAGATTAGGAAAAACGTCACATTTCATTTTATACACTCTGGTGGCCTCTGAAATAAACTAATGAGTGTACAATACGTTGGTGAGTAAATGAAAAATGCCAGGTGAGCCAGGCCATGCAGGGGTCTGAATGCTAAGCAAACTCTTCTTCAGCTACAGAGGAGAAAAAGTCTGGAGGGTGGGCTTCCTGCACAGGCTCACAGGGGACAGCAGCTGGCTCCAGGACAGCCATCCCTCACAGGGAGGGGGCCAGACTGGGTAAGATGCAGAGAGGAAGAGATAAGTTATTGGAGTCAGGGCAAATGAGAAACATCCCATGAGGCCCTTGTCTTAATCTCCAGAATCTCATCTGCCAGTGTCTCTGGTGCAGGAAATCATAGGGGCTGTGCAACTTCTTGATAAGCCTCTTCTGGTCTTCAGGGTTCGCTCCTGCTCCTGCAGGCACCTCCTATCCAGAGGTTGGAAGAGCATCCTCTGGTTTTCCACACTCCCTGGGAAGCTCTTATCTACTCTCACCCTCAACTTCAAGATGGCAGTAAGGTAAGAGTCAGCTCTCAACTACCTTCTTTCAACTGCAGGTTTGTTTAGTCCCTCTGAGTCCACAGGCTCACGATTGCACCTTGGGTGGGGAGGGGGAGGGACAGGGAGCCATGGGATCCACCTGTCAGAGTCCAGAGACAGGTGCCCCTTCAGGGAAGCTTTGGGTGCTGGTAGCGCAGACCGTGGGAGAGCCACATGGGGCCCCCCAGGTCCCCCTGCTTCACTGATGTTGTTTTCAAAACTAGTTTTAATAACCTCAGGTTTCATAGGTTAGCTTACTGTTCAAAGGTTTGGGATGGGTTTTTCTCATTGTGTTTTTGTATCCTTCTATCTGGTTCCATCCCAGGAGAATATACGGGGCACAACACAATGAGGTCACTGAGAAGAGCGTGAGGAAGGGGCTGCGTATGCAGGTGTGAGCAGGGCTAAGGGAAATCGATAAAGGGTGCACGGGCCCCCAGTATAAATCACACTTAGGAGCTGTGTGCTTGCACATCCTGAAGGTTAAAGGGAAAGACGAGTTAGCAGAACTCAGGGACGGCTGTGGCTGTAGCTATGGGTCTCACTGTGACCATAAGAAAAGCCACCAGACAAGGACTATGGTTAGGCAGAGTAACGCCACCGTGGGCAACTGACAGCCTGAAGCTGGCAGCCAGGCAGTTACAGCCCCAGTCACCCTCCTCCTGCCCTCCAATCACCTGTCAGCGTCTCCCTTTCCTGAGAGCAGCCAGGAGCCAGAGGGAAAGGGAGCCCAGTGGTGAGGGAAACAGGCCGGTCCCCCCAGGACACAGAGGAGGGCAGAGGAGATAGAAATGATATTTGATGGTAAAAGAAAAAACACCATCTCTTCCCTTGATCTCCTAACTCTTGGTTTTCCTTGGACACACTCTCTCTCTCTCTCTCTCTCTCTCTCTCTGGATGTTTGTCTCAAGTTCTCACTGTATCTCCTCAGTTTCTTTGTTTGACTCTTTGCACCTCTATTGGGCGTGACTTCTTTGGAATACTCTCACACCATCATCATAAATGTCTTGAGAATGCAATGTAGGTTTCGCTTAACAAGGTGGGAGTGCAATGTGATTGATAAGTATTTTATGTTTATGGTCTTCGCTGCTCTAAGAAGAAACCCATTGTAAGAGTGACGTAACCTGTGTGGCGCACATAGCTGGACGCACCACTGAACAGCAGCGCTTCCTGTCTTCTTCACGAAGATGACACACTCGGCCACCTCTAGCAAAGAGGCCTGGCCACACCCACACCCCTCATAGCAAGAGGTTGTGTACCACTTATAACCCTAAATCATGCTCTCCTTTATGGGGGATGGCCATCTCAGTCACTGAGATAGCCCAGAGGTCACATCGAGGGCTTCCACCTTCCAGCCCTTTACAGGAAATCTCAGTCCTGGGGCAGAAGTGGTGCTGAGATCAGAGTCCTCTTGTCACCCCACACAGCCTGGGCAGGCTTTTCTCCTCCTGCCTCCTGCCTCCTGCAGACACGACATGGCCCAGGGCTGTGCCTGGAGGTGCGTGGACCATAGAATATGCCCACTCAGTGCAGGGTCTGTGTTGCAGTAGAAAGAGCCCTGACACTAACGTCGCAGAGAGCTGGGTTTGAACTCACCTTCAGGGCTCCAAGGCTGTAAAATCTTTAGTGACTTAGTCACTACTACAAAGCTCCATCTCCCTCCTCTGTAGCATGGACAGCAGTTCCCAGGAGCAGGGTGGCCACGAGACTCAGGGATCACGCACCAGGTGCTCAAGTCTTGTTTCTGTTCCAGTGGCACCAGTGGAGGGTTTCCGAGCTCGGAAACAACTGTCGCAGCCTGGGGGACCACACTCGGGCCCATGAATGAAAGTGACCACGCCTTAACTGAACTTGATTCCAAAGACCTGATCTGGTATGTGCCGATCTTCATCACTGCCCTGGTCGGCCTGGCAGGAAACGCCGCCGTGCTCTGGCTCCTGGGCTTCCGCATGAGGAGGAACGCCTTCTCCGTCTACATCCTCAACCTGGCGGGAGCCGACTTCCTCTTCCTCTTGTGTTCTATTTTGCATGCCCTGGAGACACTCATCAAGTTCTTCTATTCCATCTCCAAGTCCTTCCCGGACTTTTTTGTCACTGCATCAATCTTTGCCTACATCGCAGGCCTGAGCTTTCTCAGCGCCATTAGCACGGAGCGCGGCTTGTCCATCCTGTGGCCCATCTGGTACCGCTGCCGTCGCCCCAGACACACGTCAGCTGTCACATGTGCCCTGCTCTGGGCTCTGTCCCTGCTGCTGAGCATCCTGGAAGGAAACTACTGTGGCTTCCTGAATAAGAATTTACATCACTTTTGGTGTCAGGCATTTGATTTCATCATTGTCGCCTGGCTAATTTTGCTGTTTGTGATTCTCTCTGGGTCCAGCCTGGCCCTGCTTACCCGACTGCTGTGTGGCTCTTCCCGGGTGCAGCTGACCAGGCTTTTCGTGACTGTCGGACTCACAGTGCTGGTCTTCCTCCTCTGTGGGCTGCCCTTTGGCATCCATTGGTTCCTCTTAGTCTGGTTTCAAGAAGATATTGATGCCTTATTTCATCTTTACCTGATTGTCTTTCTTTTGTCCTGTGTCAACAGCTGTGCCAACCCCATCATTTACTTCTTTGTTGGCTCCTTTAGGCAGCGATGGTGGAAGCAACAGACCCTGAGGCTGGTTCTCCAGAGGGCTCTGCAGGACACCCCTGAGGTGGATGAGCATGGAGGAAGCCTTCCTCAGGAACCCCTGGAGATGTCGGGGAGCAGTCTGGTGTCCTGATTCAGAGTCTTGCTTTTTCAGCTGATGTGACTTTGAGATATGACTTTGTCTCTATCAGTTTGGAAGGTTTTCTTAATGTGTCTATCCACTAGCCCTGGAATTAAAACGGTTAACATACTGGCCCTGCTCCTGAGGTTTAAGACAGTCCCTTTATGCAAACAAGAGAGCACAGTCTGAAGGACAGCCTCCCCCAGGGCCCTCACCCCGTCCCATGGAGCTTTGCCAACTCTGAGTACAGGACCGCGCCCTCTTCTGTAGAATCCCACCCTCAGCCGAGAGGAGAGCAGTGCAGGAAAGAATAAATTTCTTTCATCACGGCACTTGATAAAAACTATAAGAACATTACATTTTGAGAAGTTTCTATAGTCACTCCCCTTCTATCTGTCTCTGTAAATTAAACGAATTCAAGTTCAGTGGAGCACTAACGCAGCAGTCTTCTTTGATTTTTCAGGCCTTAGACTAGCTCCCTAGCATAATAAAAGTTGATTGAATAAACAAATTAATTAAGGAGCAAAAGATAAATTTCAAGTCACTCTGTGCTAAATCCCCATTTGCCAGATTTGAGCCACCAGCTTTAAGTTCATTGTTCTACCATTTTCAAACTTGGCAGTATGAAGTTAACCTTTATAACTAGGTAAATCAGCATCAGGGCATATTTAAGATTGAGAGGTGTTATCTACTTGCATTTCCCTTATATACTCTCCATGAGAATCCCACATTCTCCTTCTCGCTCCAGCCCTTTGCCTTTGCTCCAACTCTCCCTCCCTGGGTGCTCTCTAATCCTTCATGGCCAGTTTGCAAGGGGTATTGTTCAACTCCATGTTCTCTGAGGACAGGATCGATGTCCGATTTGCCTTTTATTCCAAAGAGCTCTCAGCATTTATTAATCTGATTACAGAAAATTTCTAAGTCACATATTCTCTCAATAAATATATTAAGTTTAAATGTAGTACCTTCTAAACCTTTTTGATAGAGGTGTAATTAAGAAAGGGTGATTGCACAGACCATGAGGTCTATCAGCTTTGACAGTGACACACCCATGTGACTCAGACCCAACAGATATAGTTTCATCTCCTCTGAAAGTTCCCTCATGTCCCTCCCAGTCACTCCTCCTGCCCCAGAGACAGCATTTGTTCCTACTTCTGTCAACAAGGGTTCATTTGCCTGACCTTTGACTTCCTATGGTTACGATGAAAAAACGTACTTTTTGTTCCTTCCTTCTTTCGCTCAGAATAGTATTTTGGGATGTACCCATGTTGTTGCACACACAGATCAGCAGCCCGTCCCTTTGTACATCTGAGGGCTGTGTCATTGCACGCATGCACCACAGGTTGTTCTTATATTGATGGACGCACGGCTAGCGTTCCATTCTGGGCTACTGTGAGCACAGCCGCTGTGAACGTACTTAATCGAGTCTTTTTCTGGACATATATTTTTATTTCTTAAATAGATAACCTGAAGGGAAATTATTGGGTCATACGAAGGTGTATCATAAACTCTGAGAAGTAGCCAAACTCTTTCCCGGAGCAATTGTGCTACTTCACATCCTCACCACCAACACACACAAGTCCCAGCTGCCCCAGGAGCTCCCGCAAGCATGCATTGCCAGTCTGTGACTCTCACTCATTCGCATGGACCCACAGTGGTATCTGCTTGTGGTTCAGTTTGCATTTCCTAAATGACAAATGATTGAGCATCTTTTCATGAGCCTATTAGCTAATTCCATTTTTTCAAGTGTCTGTTCAAGTTTTCCCATTTTTATTGTGTTACCTTTTTTCATTTATTTGTACAAGTTCTTATATATGCAGAATGAGTCCTTGGTTAGTTATTTGTACTGTAAATATTGATCCAGGTACTGGTTTGCCTATTCATTTTAATAGACTTTATATTTTTGACCACTTTTGTGTTTAAAGAACAATTGCTTAGAAAGTACAAAGGCTTTCTATACAATCCCTCTCCCCATCCCCAATTTCCCACACAGTTTCTCTATTATTAACATCTTCTGTTAATGTGGCTCATCTATTTAAATGGATGCACCCATATGGATACATTTTATAGACTGAAGTTTAAAGTTTCTACTAGCATTCATTCTTTGTATTGCATAGTTTAGTGGACTTAACAAACATAAAACATTATGCATCTGCCGTTATAATATCATATAAAATAATACTCTGTCCCAAAAACGAATTGAAAACGTTGGTTTGTTTGTTTATTTTTGCATTTATCTTTCTTGGTGTTCTCAAAGCTCCTTAGATCAGTGATTTGGTGCCTGTCAATAAATCAGAAAATTCTCACCCATTATTACTTCAGATATTTCTCTTCTTCCTACTCTCTTTCTTCCTCCTATGATATTCCCATTACATGTATGCAACACCTTTTGTGATTATCCCAAGCTCTTGAACATTCTGTTCTGGTTTTTTTTTTTTTTCAGTACTGTATTCCTTTTGCTTTTCAGTTGGAAAGTTTCTGTGAACAAATCTTGAGGGTCACTGATCCTGCAAAGGCTGCATCTAAGCTATTGATAAGCTCTTCAAAGGTATTCTTCATTTCAATCACAATGTTGTTTTTTAAATTTCTTTTATTGTTGTTCAAGTACAGTTTTCTGCCTTTCCCCTGCACCCTAGACCAATACTCCAGCCCTCCCCACCTCCCTCCCCTGTTTCCACTCCCCCCCTGTTATTGTCCATGTGTCCTTTATAATTGTTCCTGCAAACCCTTCACCCCTTTCCCCTGAAATTCCCTCGCCTCTTCCCTCTGGCCACTGTCAGCCTGTTCTCAATTTCAGTGTCTTTGGTTATATTTTGCTTGTTTGTTTGTTTTATTGATTAGGTTCCTGTTAAAGGTGACATCATATGGTATTTGTCTTTCACCACCTGGCTTGTTTTGCTTAGCATGATGCTCTCCAGTTCCATCCATGCTGTTGCAAAGAGTAGGAGCTCCTTCTTTCTTTCTGCTGCATAGAATTCCATTGTGTAAATGTACCATCGTTTTTTTTTTAATTTTTATTTTAATTGTTGATCTTGTACAGTTTTCTGTCTTTTATTCTCACCTGAACCTGCCACCCCAGCCCTCCCCACCTCCCTCCCATTTTCACCCCCCCCCCATAGTTTTTGTCCATGTATCCTTTATACTTGTTCCTGTAAATCCTTCCCCTTTTCCCCTGAAATTCCCTCCCCTCTCCCCTCTGGTGACTTTCAGCCTGTTCCCAATTTCCATGTCTTTGGTTATATTATGCTTGTTTGTTTGTTTTGTTGATTAGCTTCCTGTTAAAGGTGAAATCATAAGGTATTTGTCTTTCACTGCCTGGCTTACTTCGCTTAGCATGATGCTCTCAAGTTCCATCCATGCTGTTGCATACGGTATGAGCTCCTTCTTTCTTTCTGCTGCATAGAATTCCATTGTGTAAATGTACCACAGTTTTTTGATCCATTCATTTACTGATGGGCACCTACGTTGCTTCCAGCACTTGGCTACTGTAAATTATGCTGCTATGAACATTGGGGTGCATAGGTTCTTTTGGATTGGTGTTTCACGGTTCTTAGAATATAATCCTAAGTGGAATTGCCAGGTTAAAAAACAGTTCCATTTTTTGTCTTCTGAGGAAATTCCACAGAAATACTGTTTTCCATAGTGGTTGCACCAGTCTGTAATCCCACCAACAGTGCACTAGGGTCCCCTTTTCTCCACAACCTCTCCAACACTTGTTGTTTGTTGCTTTGTTTATGACGGCCATTCTGAATGGTGTCAAGTGGTATCTCATTGTAGTTTTAATTTGTATCTCTCTGATAACTAGCGATATTGAGCATCTTTTCATGTGTCTCTGGACCTTCTGTATGTCCTCCCTGGAGAAGTGTCTGTTCAACTCCTTTGCCCATTGGTCATAATGCTTTTAATTCCAGCATTTCTGCTTTTTAGAGGTTTCTTCTTTCTGCTTATATTGTCCATATTTCCCATTAAACTACTTAACATATTAATCACAGTTGTAAAAATTGCCATTCTGATCATTCCCAATTATCAGCCAATCTTAAAGTTTTTTACATCTTATACGGGGAATTAATTAATCCTGTTCCTAATAATGAAAAAATAAAAATAGAATATAAGGTTATTATTCAAGACTGTAGTCATAGCTGGTAAAAATTCAGAAGAAACTCTGAAACAAGTCATTGACTTTGGGGTGTAGGGTGCAGGACAACTCTGACCATTAATCTGATACACTTTTTTATCAACTGGGATGGAAAGGTCAACCTGCAAGTGTCACTGCTGTGCTGAAGAATAGTCTGGAGGATGCTGGGGTCTAAGGTGCAGCACAGGAACACCCTGGACTCACCTCTCCCCACAGACACACTGAATATGCAGCGCCATACATAGCAATTCCCCCCAAAGAGGAGTAAGAGCTGATTGAACAGCTTCTCCGCAACAAGGGACAGAGGGACCACATAGTTGGAAACCCCACACTAAACATGGGGACTTGCAGAAGGAGGGGGTTTCTCAAGGGGCCCAATGTAGTACTGCTTGCCCTGGGGCACAGTAAACAAACAGCAGGTCAAGGGCAGTGAGACTATCCAAGAAGGAAATCCATTCACTAACCATAAAGTACCTGCTAAACATGTGGGCAACTGCTGGCATGTTCTGGGATGTCAGGCACCAGAGGGAACCATTGGTTAGGTTCCCACTCCCCTTGGACAGATGATTGGGAGCTCAGTTGAAACACTGTAGCCAACCTGCAGGATGATCCCAGCATGCCTGAGGTCCCCAGCCCAAACCTGCTCTAGCCAGCCATGGTGCAAGGTTTGCACATGGTGCAAGGTGTTCCATGTGCGCTGGGACACCTCAGCCTGTGCCAACCCCAGTTCTAACTCTGTTCCACCAGAGCTCACCTGAAGCCACTTTGTCCCCCATCCACTAGCTCCAGCCAGTAGTCCAACTACCTGCCCTGCTTGGGTTGCCCCAGAGCTACATACCTTAGGTCACCTGAACCCAGGCACACTCCAGCTCCAGCTAACCATGACTGGGGCTGTCCCACAGCTGCAGGTCCGGGGACACCTGAGCCCACACCCACTCCAGTTCCAGCTGCCTGCAAAAGCCATAGGCACACACACTCTGCACAGGGCTTGCTGCTACACAAAGCCACACTTTCAAGACCAAGAGAGGTAGCTGCTCCATAAAAAAGAAATATGAAAAGTCAAACAAATTAGGAGAGAGAGAAATATGTTTCAAATGAAAAAGAAAACAAGACAGAAACTTCAAATAATACCTAATGAAATGAGGATAAGTAATTCATCTAAGAAAGAGTTCCAGTTTGGTCATAAATATGGTTACCAAATTCAGGTGAAGAATAGAGGAACATAATGAGTACTTCAAGAAAAAGATAGAAAAATAAAAGAAAGAACTAATCATACCTGAAGAATACAAAAACTGAAATGAAAACTACAGTATAGGAAATCAAAAGCAAATTTCAGGATACAGAAGAACTGTATTAGGATTAATCATATGGAAAGAATAGTGGATATTGCCCTATCAGAACAGCAAAAGGATGTTTAAAAATGAGGATAGCTTAAGGAACTTCTGGGACAACATCCAGCATGCTATCACTTGCATATAGGATTCCCAGAGGGAGACGAAAGAGAAAGGGGCAGGAAGTGTACTTGAGAAGTAACGGCTGAAACTGCCCTAACTTCAGGAAGGACAGAGACATGCAGGTCCAGAAAACACAGGCAGTCCCACACAAGAGGAACCCACAGGGATTCACACCAGGTCATTTTATGATGAAAATGGCAAAAGATAAAAATAAGAAGCAATATTAAAGGCAGAAAGAGAAAAAAACAAGTCACACAAATGGGAAACCCCATAAGGCGATCAGTCAATTTTTCAACAGGAACTTTGCAGGGAGAAGGCAGCTGCAAGATGTACTTAAAAAGTGCTGAAGGGAAATAAAAAAAAATTAAACAGACCACCTAGAATATTCTACCAGCAGGTTATCATTCAGAATTGAGGGAGAAGTGAAGAGTTTCACAGACAAGCAAAAACTAGAGGAGTTCACTACCATGAAACTGGCCTTATAAGAAATGGTGAAGGTCTTTGTGAAGTGGAAAAGAAAAGGCCATAATCATAGAGAATATAAATGAAAGAAAAAACTCACTATGCAGCCAAAAAAGTGAAGGCAGTGAGTCAACAACAGAAGTGCTAGTGCGAAGGTTAAAAAAACAAAAATAACAAAACCAACTCTAATTAAAGTAAGTAGGTAGGAGATACACAAAACAAACATATCTGAACTATGACATCAAAATACAAAACATCAACGGGGGAGATGACATGTAGCACTTCTAGAATGTGCCAGAGCTAAATGCCTATCCACTTTATATATATATATTCATTCAAACCTCATGGTAATAACCATAAATGAAAATCATACAATAAACAAAAATATAAAGAGAAAAGAACAAAAACATAACACTAAAACAAATTTAAAACAAAACAGTAGAGACTGAAAGAAGAAGAAAGGAACAAAAGAACTACCAAAACAAACAAAAAACAAGGCACAAAATGGCAACCAACACGTAGCCATTGATAATTACCTTAAATGTAGCTGGACTAAATGCTGCAGTAAAAGACACAGGGGTGGCTGAATGAATGGGGCGAAGAGGACCCATTTATGTACTATCCATAGGAACTCACTTTTTGATCAAAACATACACAACACTAAAAGTGAAGGGATGGAAAAGATATTTCATGCAATAATGTGAAAATACTGACTGAGTAGCAATGCTCATAGGCGACCAAATAGACTTTAAAACACAGGCTGTAACAAAAGACAAAGAAGAACATAATGATAAAGCAGTTAAACCAAAAAGAAAATATAACATTCACAGATATTTACATCTCAACATTGGGGCATCCAAATATGTCCAGAAAATATCAACCAATATAGAGGGAGAAACTGACAGCATACAATAATAGCAGAGAATTTAATGTCTCACCTACATTAACAGACAGATTACTGAGAAAGAAAATCAACAGGGAACACTGGCATTAACTGAAACTAACATTAGAAAGTGTAGGAGGAGGAGGTGGCATGGATGATGACAGCATGAAACACCGTGAGAACAGTTTCCTTCCAAGAGGTCATGGTTAAATGGAGAAGAAAATGCAGGGGAAAGGGTGCTGTCTGTGGAGCATGGGGTTAGAGAAGCCCATGCCATTTGCCACCTGACCACAGAAGGCAATGAGCTGAGTCAGCAAAGTCCAGGCTGAGGACCTCTGGAAAGTTATCAGATGGGGTCCCCATGATAGGGTCAGGTGGTCAGGGAGTCCAGGAATAGCTAGAAGGCTTCGGACCCGTAGTCAGAAGCCTTCTAGCTATTCCTGGACACCTCTTAGAACACAAAGATGTACCTATGCCCCAGAATGTCCTTGTAACCATCGTCACAGTGTAGATGGAACTACTCACAGTTGCCTTTTGAACAAAACAAGGGGTAGGGGCTCTGATCCCCTGTACAGTTGGAAATCTCCATATAACTTTACTAAAACTTTTAAAGATTTCCGCAAATTTTACCAAAAATCTACTGTTAGCCAAAAGCCTTAGTGATAATATAAACAGTCAATTAACTCATATTTTTATGTTATATGTATTATATGCTGTATGCTTACAATAATGTAAACTTGAGCAAAGGAAGTGTTACTCTTAAATTCATAAGGAAAAGAAAATATACTCACTTTGTTTACTAAAAAATTTGCCTACACCTGGGATCAAGCAGTTCAAACCCCTGTTGTTTGAGGCTTAACTGTATAAACATCAGACTGACTAACATCCTTTGCTCACAAAATCCTTTGCTCACCTGCAGGTGTCCCTGACCCAACACCAGTGATCCGGTGTTCCAGAGTGAGCAGAGCTCCTGAGACCTACTCTCCCCAAACCGTTTTCTCTTTGTCCTCATACTATTGCTTCCAAATAACCAAATGTCCTCATTTGGTTATTCCTGCATGCTCCTCATTCCTGCATGCTCAGTTTGTCTCCTAGTCCGGGCACACAGTAGGTGCTCTGTAGTTTGTTATACTGAGTTGGCCTGGGTGTGCACCTGGAGCTGACAGCAGTCTCAGAGAAGTGCCCGACACCGTGTCTCCAGCTCTGGCTCCAGCAGGAACTCTGCAGGGATTTTAACGTCCTGACCCTCCTGCTTCTCTGTGGTCCCCCCACTCCTCTAATCCCCCTGCTCCGGATAGAGCGCTTCAAAACAAACTGAAGTCTTCGGGAACCCTTTCTTGAGGTAACCCCTCAACTGTTGAAGGTGATGTGAAGGCCTGAGAGTGGGGGCAGAGAGAGAGGGGAGTGACATCCAACACCAAGGACACTAGAAGGAGAAGCAGGAACAGAGCCTGCAGAGACACGCAGGGAGGAGACAAAGGCAGCACAAATCAGAGGGAGTCAGAGACAGGCAGATGCAGAAACAGGCGGACAGACCACGGAGAGATGCCCATTGGGTGGAGAACCGTGTGGACAGAGAGCCAGCACCTGACAGTGACGGAAGGGGCTTCTCAGTCATGTGTCCTCTACGGTCAGTGACAGCAGCAGTTGGGCTCCCACTGTCTGTCAGAATCGACCAACCAGGAGGCTGAATGTCTCCCCTGGGGAGCCTCAGCCAGTGCCCAGCATCCCCTGGAAAACATATTTCCTGTTCTGACAGGGGAGATGATTATCAGTGCAGTTCCCACCCCAACAGAGTCTCCCAATGGAGAAGGCGTCAAAGGGAGGAACTTTGTGGTGAAGGGGAATGGTACACACTGGGGAGGACTATGTTCCCCGCTCTGTGTCTGACCTGGCCTGTGACCTTTGACAGTGCACCTGCTCTCACTGACACTCAGTTTTTCTCTCTGTAATGTGGCAGCTAAGGTCCCCCCCACCTATGCAATCTGGATCTTTGAGCTTTGGAGAGATGCTGATGGAGTGAGAGAATCCAGTACGGGTCAGCACAATGCTGGGAGCTTCAGGGAACAACTGGGCACCAAGGTGCAGGGACACATGTCTTCCAAGGAAGAGCTTGCTAATAATTGAGTACCATCATATCAAACAAGACATATCAACCAGCCTTTCACTCACTCACACCAAGCCTATGAACTATCGCTACACAAACCTCAGAATGCAATTTCAGCAGGCACTGGGATTTTTGTTTCTGAGGTTCACTCCGGATTCCCCAGTGCCTAAAACAGTGGCTGGCACAAAGTGGACGTTCATCAAATGTATGTTAAAGGGGATTATATGGTATGTCAAGGAAAAAGAAATTCCAACCATGAAAATATGGTATTGGATTTTCAAGACTTTTCAGTTCCAGAAAAACCCAGGGCCACACTTCGTGTTCCCTGACGGCAGATCAGAATGGATGACAGACAGAAGGACACAGAATGAAGAACAAAGACACAGGGAGGACCAGAGAGAGACAGGAGCTGGTTCGCCCCCATCAGATGAACCTGGCTACAGGCTTCCCTCACCACGCAGCTGCCAGCAGCCCCAGAACTCCTGTCTCCATGATCCCCTGACTCTCTGAGAAACTGGCTGCTGGCTAAACAGGAGCCCTTTGACCTAAAAGACAAGGGAATGGAAAGAAAAGGATTCAGTCAGCCTTTACCTTCCTCCTCCTCCTCTCCTCCAGTGGAAAGTCAGCTCAGAGCTGCCTTGAAGCAGGTGGTGCTCTCTGGAGCTCCTGACTCTGAAATGCACTTTCCAGTCCTCTGGCAGGGAGAGCCCTGGAGAAGTTGCTGCCTTATCTGGTGTCATCAGGAGCTTGAGAGCCATGTGATTCTCTCTGCAAGGACCGAGTATGACCTAAGTCAGCGATAAGGGGCACAGTGCTCTCACGAGGGCGTTCCTACCTCCTGCCCTGCTCAGCCTGCCCCAGCCTGACTCCTCCTTCTCTCCCTGACTGTTCTTCCCTCCATCCAGCCAGCTCAAGCTCACCTTGATGCCCTTGCTCCAGCCCCCATGGCTGGGCCACAAGGTGCCAACTGTCCTTCTGATCACACAGCCACAGTCTTCCAGCCTGACCAAGGGGACACAAGAGATTGTATAGCCACTCTGCAAAGGTGCGTTCACAGAAAGGATCCCATGACCCAGAGACTTTTCTGGCCCCACCCTCTACCCCAACACACGATGCTTCCCCTTTCCCAGACTTCGCAGTGATCCTCTGTGCCACAGTGACCTGCTCCCCCTTTCCTTCATCACACAGCTTCCCAAAGTGCACGGGAGAGGAGAACTGGTCTAAGGCAACTGCAGATGCAGTCCATCTCCTTCAAGGGCGTGCTTCTTGCATGTTGGGCAAATTGAAAGTGGACTTTACCCTGTCAAGTACTCTTCATTCGTTTTGTTTTGCTCTTCTACTGACAGAGGTTTCTCAGAGTGAAGGTCTAAAAGTTCTCTGAGCAAATGACTTCCCAACCCACATCTCTCTACATCATCTACTCAATCATTAATTCTCTCATGCTTGCAGACACAAATGCACGCACTTAACAAAAAGTGCTGATCATTGGGCCAGGCACTGTTCCAGGCGCTGGGATGCAAAGGCATGGTCATTATTCTCACAGCACCCGCAGAGCAAAGGGAGAGAGTTATGTCCTGAGATGCTTCAGTACTATGTGATAAATGCTTTCACATGCCTGTCATTGCGGTTGGGTCAGCCAAGAATAGGCCCAAATTAAATTAATTTTAACTGTTATCCTTCTGAGCTATCTTTCACTGTGATGATTGCCAGTTGATTGTGCAGGTTCTCCAGCAGGACAATCACACCACCTGCCATTCCCTCCTAAGCCCACTTTTCCATCTCCAGCCCCACCATCCACTGGATCCATGCCTGTCACAATTGGCAATGACTCCGTATTGCATATCCTGAGTTTAGTTCTTAGTCTTCATCTTACTGAGTCTCGCAAGTCGGATAGAGGCTATGCTCATTCCCAACTTCTCAAAGTACTTTCTCAGTTCAGTTTCAGGATACTGCGCTGTCCTCATTTACCCACTCCCTCATTTGCTGCTTCTTACGACTGCATTGGCTGGGTCTTCCTCTTCTTCCAGGCGTTTAGAGGGTGAGGCCCTAATACTGAGTCTCAAAACTCTTCTCCAGCAACATTCACTCCCAGGGTGAGCTCACCCAGCTCACACAGGGGCACAGTCCTGTGTGTGATTCATCCCTGCATCCTCCCTGTCTGCAACCCTGCCTGGCACGGCACAGGCACAAGAAGAGTTGGGAAAAGCAGAGGTGAGTGAATATGTTTTTCTGGTTGTTTTCAACGCTTCATAGCTGAGTTACTAAAGGAAGTGCCACATAATTCAATTCGGTTGCAGCGTAGGCACAGGAAAGGAAGTTATCGGATCTAAGGCAGAAAATCCTGGTTGATCCCAGATCATCTGAAAGTAATCTAGCTAACAAATATCATGAGCAGAGTGAGAACGGTGTGTATGGTGTGCCTGTGGTGTGCTAAATTCCTCATCTTTTATAAGGGCATATAATACACACAAATGTTGATATTCATAAATCAAAATTAGAAATATAGTTTATTATGCAAAGCTATAAAATAACTTGTCATTTTTGATGAAAATTTCTGAAAATGAAAAAATTAAAGACATGTTTCAGGTGAGA
This sequence comes from Glossophaga mutica, assembly GCA_039655065.1. Classification (NCBI taxonomy): domain Eukaryota; kingdom Metazoa; phylum Chordata; class Mammalia; order Chiroptera; family Phyllostomidae; genus Glossophaga; species Glossophaga mutica. The sequence goes on from CM077308.1 coordinate 33,393,820, forward strand.
TGAAGACTTCAACGCCTAGAAACTAAGCACCTGGTGTGTTTCATGAACCCTACAAGTGCGGATCTCGGTAAAAGGCCTTGTGTGAGCAGCCTCCCTTTTCAGACAGTTTTGTAAAGGATTTAAAAATGGGAACACTAAACACTGGTTGTGATTAGGGAATGACATTAGGAGAAACTTTACGTTGCATTTTATACACTCTGGTATCCTCTGAAATATACTAATGTGCGTTCAATATTCTGTGAGTAAATGAAAAATGCCCGATGAGCCAGGCCATGCAGGGGTCTGAGTGCCAAGCAAACTCTTCTTCAGCTATGGAAGCCCACATTGCCTGGTGGACAGGCTTCCTGCACAGGCTCACAGGGGACAGCAGCTGGCTCCAGGACAGCCATCCCTCACAGGGAGGGGGCCAGACTGGGTAAGATGCAGAGAGAAAGATATGTCATTGGGGTCAGGGCAAATGAGAAACATCTCGTGATGCCCTTGTCTCACATCTCCAGAATCTCATCTGCCAGTGTCTCTGGTGCAGGAAATCATGGGGGCTGTCCAGCATCTTGATAAGCCTCTTCTGGTCTTCAGGGTACGCTCCTGCTCCTGTAGGCACTTCCTATCCAGAGGCTGGAAGAGCATCCTCTGGTTTTCCACACTCCCTGGGAAGCTCTTACCTACTCTCACCCTCAACTTCAAGATGGCAGTAAGGTAAGAGTCAGCTCTCAACTACCTTCTTTCAACTGCAGGTTTGTTTAGTCCCTCTGAGTCCACAGGCTCACGATTGCACCTTGGGTGGGGAGGGGGAGGGACAGGGAGCCATGGGATCCACCTGTCAGAGTCCAGAGACAGGTGCCCCTTCAGGGAAGCTTTGGGTGCTGGTAGCGCAGACCGTGGGAGAGCCACATGGGGCCCCCCAGGTCCCCCTGCTTCACTGATGTTGTTTTCAAAACTAGTTTTAATAACCTCAGGTTTCATAGGTTAGCTTACTGTTCAAAGGTTTGGGATGGGTTTTTCTCATTGTGTTTTTGTATCCTTCTATCTGGTTCCATCCCAGGAGAATATACGGGGCACAACACAATGAGGTCACTGAGAAGAGCGTGAGGAAGGGGCTGCGTATGCAGGTGTGAGCAGGGCTAAGGGAAATCGATAAAGGGTGCACGGGCCCCCAGTATAAACCACACTTAGGAGCTGTGTGCTTGCACATCCTGAAGGTTAAAGGGAAAGACGAGTTAGCAGAACTCAGGGACGGCTGTGGCTGTAGCTATGGGTCTCACTGTGACCATAAGAAAAGCCACCAGACAAGGACTATGGTTAGGCAGAGTAACGCCACCGTGGGCAACTGACAGCCTGAAGCTGGCAGCCAGGCAGTTACAGCCCCAGTCACCCTCCTCCTGCCCTCCAATCACCTGTCAGCGTCTCCCTTTCCTGAGAGCAGCCAGGAGCCAGAGGGAAAGGGAGCCCAGTGGTGAGGGAAACAGGCCGGTCCCCCCAGGACACAGAGGAGGGCAGAGGAGATAGAAATGATATTTGATGGTAAAAGAAAAAAAACCATCTCTTCCCTTGATCTCCTAACTCTTGGTTTTCCTTGGACTCTCTCTCTCTGTGTCTCTCTCTCTCTGTCTCTGTCTCTGTCTCTCTCTCTCTCTCTCTCTCTCCCTCTCTCTCTCTCTCTCTGGATGTTTGTCTCAAGTTCTCACTGTATCTCCTCAGTTTCTTTGTTTGACTCTTTGCACCTCTATTGGGCATGGCTTCTTTGGAATACTCTCACACCATCATCATAAATGTCTTGAGAATGCAATGTAGGTTTCGCTTAACAAGGTGGGAGTGCAATGTGATTGATAAGTATTTTATGTTTATGGTCTTCGCTGCTCTAAGAAGAAACCCATTGTAAGAGTGACGTAACCTGTGTGGCGCACATAGCTGGACGCACCACTGAACAGCAGCGCTTCCTGTCTTCTTCACGAAGATGACACACTCGGCCACCTCTAGCAAAGAGGCCTGGCCACACCCACACCCCTCATAGCAAGAGGTTGTGTACCACTTATAACCCTAAATCATGCTCTCCTTTATGGGGGATGGCCATCTCAGTCACTGAGATAGCCCAGAGGTCACATCGAGGGCTTCCACCTTCCAGCCCTTTACAGGAAATCTCAGTCCTGGGGCAGAAGTGGTGCTGAGATCAGAGTCCTCTTGTCACCCCACACAGCCTGGGTAGGCTTTTCTCCTCCTGCCTCCTGCCTCCTGCAGACACGACATGGCCCAGGGCTGTGCCTGGAGGTGTGTGGACCATAGAATATGCCCACTCAGTGCAGGGTCTGTGTTGCAGTAGAAAGAGCCCTGACACTAACGTCGCAGAGAGCTGGGTTTGAACTCACCTTCAGGGCTCCAAGGCTGTAAAATCTTTAGTGACTTAGTCACTACTACAAAGCTCCATCTCCCTCCTCTGTAGCATGGACAGCAGTTCCCAGGAGCAGGGTGGCCACGAGACTCAGGGATCACGCACCAGGTGCTCAAGTCTTGTTTCTGTTCCAGTGGCACCAGTGGAGGGTTTCCCAGCATGAACCCGTCTGTCACAACCTGGATCACAGAATTCACAGAAATAAGTGGAATTGAACAGCTCAGTCCACAAACTTTGCACGTGGAGGTCATAATCCTGAAGTCACTGACCATCATCGCTGCCCTGGTCGGCCTGGCAGGAAACGCCGCCGTGCTCTGGCTCCTGGGCTTCCGCATGAGGAGGAACGCCTTCTCCGTCTACATCCTCAACCTGGCCACAGCTGACTTCACCTTACTCTGTTGTTCTATTTTGCATGCCCTGGAGACATTCATTAGGTTCTTCTGGTCATTCTCCAAATCCTTCCCGGAGTTTTTCATCACTGTGTCAATCTTTGCCTACATCGCAGGCCTGAGCTTTCTCAGCGCCATTAGCACGGAGCGCTGCTTGTCCATCACGTGGCCCATCTGGTACCGCTGCCGTCGCCCCAGACGCATGTCAGCTGCCATGTGTGCCCTGCTCTGGACCATGTCCCTGTTGCTGAGCATCCTGGAAGGGAACTACTGTGGCTTCCTGAATAGGGATTTACATGGCTTTTGGTGTCCAGCGTTGGATTTCATCATTGTCGCCTGGCTAATGTTGTTATTTGTGCTTCTCTCTGGGTCCACCCTGGTTCTGCTGACCAGGCTGCTGTGCGGCTCCCAGCGGGTGCAGCCCACCAGGCTCTACATGACTGTTGCGCTCACAGTGCTGGTCTTCCTCCTCTGTGGCCTGCCCTTCGGCATCCATTGGTTCCTCATACTCTGGTTACAGGAAGATATTCGTACCTTCTTTCATTTTTTCCTGATTGCTGCTCTTTTGTCCTGTGTCAACAGCTGTGCCAACCCCATCATTTATTTCTTTGTTGGCTCCTTTAGGCAGCGATGGTGGAAGCGGCGACAGACCCTGAGGCTGGTTCTCCAAAGGGCTCTGCAGGACACCCCTGAGGTGGATGAGCATGGAGGAAGCCTTCCTCAGGAACCCCTGCAGATGTCGGGGAGCAGGCTGGTGTCCTGATTCAGAGTCTTGCTTTTTCAGCTGATGTGACTTTGAGATATGACTTTGTCTCTATCAGTTTGGAAGGTTTTCTTAATTTGTCTGTCCTCTGGCCCCGGAATTAAAAGTTAACATAATGGCCCTGCTCCTGAGGTTTAAGACAGTCCCTTTATGCAAACAAGAGAACACAGTCTGAAGGACTGCCTCCCCCAGGGCCCTCACCCCATCCCATGGAGTTTTGCCAACTCTGAGTACAGGACCGTGCCCTCTTCTGTAGAATCCCACCCTCAGCCCCAGAGGAGAGCAGTGCCGGAAAGAATAAATTTCTTTCATCACGGCACTTGGTAACAACTACAAGAAAATAACATTTTTTACAAGTTTCTGTGGTCACTCCCCTGCAGTCTGTCTCTATAAATTAAGCAAATTAAAGTTCAATTGAGAACACACACAATGGTCTTCCTTGTTTCTGGCAGGCCTTAGACATGCTCCCTAGCATAATAAATGTTGACGGAATAAACGAATTAGTGAAGGAGCAAATGATGATTTTCAAGTCAAGTCTATGCTAAATCCCTATTTGTAAGACTTGAGTCACCAGCTTTCAAAGTTCATTATTTTACCATTTTCAAACTTGGCAGTATGAAGTTAACTTTTATAACTAGGTAAATCAGCATCAGGGCATATTTAAGATTTGAGGTATGTTGTCTACCTATGTGGCCTTTCACACGATCTCTATGAGAATCCTACATGCTCTCTATCATTCTGTCCCTTGCCTTTGCCCTCAAACTCCCTCCCTGGGTGCTCTCTAATCCTTCATGGCCAGTTTGCAAGGGGTATTGTTCAACTCCATGTTCTCTGAGGACTGGATCGATGTCCGATTTGCCTTTTATTCCAAAGAGCCCTCAGCATTTATTAATCTGATTACAGAAAATTTCTAAGTCACATATTCTCTCAATAAATATATTAGGTTTAAATGTAGCACCTTCTAAACCTTTTTGATAGAGGTGTAATTAAGAAAGGGTGATTGCACAGACCCTGAGGTCTATCAACTTTGACAGTGACACACCCATGTGACTCAGACCCAACAGATATAGTTTCATCTCCTCTGAAAGTTCCCTCATGTCCCTCCCAGTCACTCCTCCTGCCCCAGAGACAGCATTTGTTCCTACTTCTGTCAACAAGGGTTCATTTGCCTGACCTTTGACTTCCTATGGTTACGATGAAAAAACGTACTTTTTGTTCCTTCCTTCTTTCGCTCAGAATAGTATTTTGGGATGTACCCATGTCGTTGTAACACACAGATCAGCAGCCCGTCCCTTTGTACATCTGAGGGCTGTGTCATTGCACGCATGCACCACAGGTTGTTCTTATATTGATGGACGCACGGCTAGCGTTCCATTCTGGGCTACTGTGAGCACAGCCGCTGTGAACGTACTTAATCGAGTCTTTTTCTGGACATATATTTTTATTTCTTGGATAGATAACCTGAAGGGAAATTATTGGGTCATACGAAGGTGTATCATAAACTCTGAGAAGTAGCCAAACTCTTTCCCGGAGCAATTGTGCTACTTCACATCCTTACCACCAACACACACAAGTCCCAGCTGCCCCAGGAGCTCCCGCAAGCATGCATTGCCAGTCTGTGACTCTCACTCATTCGCATGGACCCACAGTGGTATCTGCTTGTGGTTCAGTTTGCATTTCCTAAGTGACGAATGATTGAGCATCTTTTCATGAGCCTATTAGCTAATTCCATTTTTTCAAGTGTCTGTTCAAGTTTTCCCATTTTTATTGTGTTACCTTTTTTCATTTATTTGTACAAGTTCTTATATATGCAGAATGAGTCCTTGGTTAGTTATTTGTACTATAAATATTGATCCAGGTACTGGTTTGCCTATTCATTTTAATAGACTTTATATTTTTGACCACTTTTGTGTTTAAAGAACAATTGCTCAGAAAGTACAAAGGGTTTCTATACAATCCCTCTCCCCATCCCCAATTTCCCACACAGTTTCTCTATTATTAACATCTTCTGTTAATGTGGCTCATCTATTTAAATGGATGCACCCATGTGGATACATTATTATAGACTGAAGTTTATAGTTTCTATTAGCATTCATTCTTTGTATTGCATAGTTTGGTGGATTTAACAAACATAAAACATTATGCATCTGTCATTATAATATCATATAAAATAATACTCTGTCCCAAAAATGAATTGAAAACGTTGGTTTGTTTGTTTATTTTTGCATTTATCCTTCTTGGTGTTCTCAAAGCTCCTTAGATCAGTGATTTGGTGCCTGTCAATAAATCAGAAAATTCTCACCCATTATTACTTCAGATATTTCTCTTCTTCCTACTCTCTTTCTTCCTCCTATGATATTCCCATTACATGTATGCAACACCTTTTGTGATTATCCCAAGCTCTTGAACATTCTGTTCTGGTTTTTTTCAATACTGTATTCCTTTTGCTTTTCAGTTGGCAAGTTTCTGTGAACAAATCTTGAGGGTCACTGATCCTGTAAAGGCTGCATCTAAGCTACTGATGAGCTCTTCAAAGGCGTTCTTCATTTCAGTCATAATGTCTTTATTTCTAGCATTTCCACTTTTTTAGAGGTTTCATCTTTCCATTCACATCATCCATCTGCTTTTGCACATAGTCCATCATTCCCATGGAACTTCTTAATAAATTAATCACAGTTGTATAAGCTGTGTTTCTGATCATTCCCAATTATCAGCCAATCTTATAATTTTGTACATCTTATATAGGGAATTGATCCTGTGGCTAATAATGAAAAATTAAAAATAGAATATAAGTTCATTATTCAAGACTATAGTCATAGCTGGTAAAAATTCAGAAGAAACTCTGAAACAAGTCATTGACTTTGGGGTGTAGGGTGCAGGACAACTCTGACCGTTAATCTGATACACTTTTTTATCAACTGGGATGGAAAGGTCAACCTGCAAGTGTCACTGCTGTGCTGAAGAATAGTCTGGAGGATGCTGGGGTCTAAGGTGCAGCACAGGAACACCCTGGACTCACCTCTCCCCACAGACACACTGAATATGCAGCGCCACACACAGCAATTCTCCCCAAAGAGGAGTAAGAGCTGATTGAACAGCTTCTCCGCAACAAGGGACAGAGGGACCACATAGTAAAGTTGGAAACCCCACACTAAACATGGGGACTTGCAGAAGGAGGGGGTTTCCCAAGGGGCCCAATGTAGTACTGCTTGCCCTGGGGCACAGTAAACAAACAGCAGGTCAAGGGCAGTGAGACTATCCAAGAAGAAAATCCATTCGCTAACCATAAAGTACCTGCTAAACATGTGGGCAACTGCTGGCATGTTCTGGGATGTCAGGCACCAGAGGGAACCATTGGTTAGGTTCCCACTCCCCTTGGACAGATGATTGGGAGCTCAGTTGAAACACTGTAGCCAACCTGCAGGATGATCCCAGCATGCCTGAGGTCCCCAGCCCAAACCTGCTCTAGCCAGCCATGGTGCAAGGTTTGCACATGGTGCAAGGTGTTCCATGTGCGCTGGGACACCTCAGCCTGTGCCAACCCCAGTTCTAACTCTGTTCCACCAGAGCTCACCTGAAGCCACTTTGTCCCCCATCCACTCAGCTCCAGCCAGTAGTCCAACTACCTGCCCTGCTTGGGTTGCCCCAGAGCTACATACCTTAGGTCACCTGAACCCAGGCACACTCCAGCTCCAGCTAACCATGACTGGGGCTGTCCCACAGCTGCAGGTCCGGGGACACCTGAGCCCACACCCACTCCAGTTCCAGCTGCCTGCAAAAGCCATAGGCACACACACTCTGCACAGGGCTTGCTGCTACACAAAGCCACACTTTCAAGACCAAGAGAGGTAGCTGCTCCATAAAAAAAGAAATATGAAAAGTCAAACAAATTAGGAGAGAGAGAAATATGTTTCAAATGAAAAAGAAAACAAGGCAGAAACTTCAAATAATACCTAATGAAATGAGGATAAGTAATTCATCTAAGAAAGAGTTCCAATTTGGTCATAAATATGGTTACCAAATTCAGGTGAAGAATAGAGGAACATAATGAGTACTTCAAGAAAAAGATAGAAAAATAAAAGAAAGAACTAATCATACCTGAAGAATACAAAAACTGAAATGAAAACTACAGTATAGGAAATCAAAAGCAAATTTCAGGATACAGAAGAACTGTATTAGGATTAATCATATGGAAAGGAGAATAGTGGATATTGCCCTATCAGAACAGCAAAAGGATGTTTAAAAATGAGGATAGCTTAAGGAACTTCTGGGACAACATCCAGCATGCTATCACTTGCATATAGGATTCCCAGAGGGAGACGAAAGAGAAAGGGGCAGGAAGAGTACTTGAGAAGTAACGGCTGAAACTGCCCTAACTTCAGGAAGGACAGAGACATGCAGGTCCAGAAAACACAGGCAGTCCCACACAAGAGGAACCCACAGGGATTCACACCAGGTCATTTTATGATGAAAATGGCAAAAGATAAAAATAAGAAGCGATATTAAAGGCAGCAAGAGAAAAAAACAAGTCACACAAATGGGAAACCCCAGAAGGCGATCAGTCAATTTTTCAACAGGAACTTTGCAGGGAGAAGGCAGCTGCAAGATGTACTTAAAAAGTGCGGAAGGGAAATAAAAAAAAAACTAAACAGACCACCTAGAATATTCTACCAGCAGGTTATCATTCAGAATTGAGGGAGAAGTGAAGAGTTTCACAGACAAGCAAAAACTAGAGGCGTTCACCACCATGAAACTGGCCTTATAAGAAATGGTGAAGGTCTTTGTGAAGTGGAAAAGAAAAGGCCATAATCATAGAGAATATAAATGAAAGAAAAGCTCACGGACAACGGCCAATAAAGTGAAGGCAGTGAGTCAACACCAGAAGTACTAGTGCGAAGGTTAAAAAAACAAAAATGACAAAACCAACTCTAATTAAAGTAAGTAGGTAGGAGATACACAAAACAAACATATCTGAACTATGACATCAAAATACAAAACATCAACGGGGGAGATGACATGTAGCACTTCTAGAATGTGCCAGAGCTAAATGCCTATCCACTTTATATATATATATTCATTCAAACCTCATGGTAATAACCATAAATGAAAATCATACAATAAACAAAAATATAAAGAGAAAAGAACAAAAACATAACACTAAAACAAATTTAAAACAAAACAGTAGAGACTAAGAGAAGAAGAAAGGAACAAAAGAACTACCAAAACAAACAAAAAACAAGGCACAAAATGGCAACCAACACGTAGCCATTGATAATTACCTTAAATGTAGCTGGACTAAATGCTGCAGTAAAAGACACAGGGGTGGCTGAATGAATGGGGCGAAGAGGACCCATTTATGTACTATCCATAGGAACTCACTTTTTGATCAAAACATACACAACACTAAAAGTGAAGGGATGAAAAAGATATTTCATGCAATAATGTGAAAATACTGACTGAGTAGCAATGCTCATAGGCGACCAAATAGACTTTAAAACACAGGCTGTAACAAAAGACAAAGAAGAACATAATGATAAAGCAGTTAAACCAAAAAGAAAATATAACATTCACAGATATTTACATCTCAACATTGGGGCATCCAAATATGTCCAGAAAATATCAACCAATATAGAGGGAGAAACTGACAGCATACAATAATAGCAGAGAATTTAATGTCTCACCTACATTAACAGACAGATTACTGAGAAAGAAAATCAACAGGGAACACTGGCATTAACTGAAACTAACATTAGAAAGTGTAGGAGGAGGAGGTGGCATGGATGATGACAGCATGAAACACCGTGAGAACAGTTTCCTTCCAAGAGGTCATGGTTAAATGGAGAAGAAAATGCAGGGGAAAGGGTGCTGTCTGTGGAGCATGGGGTTAGAGAAGCCCATGCCATTTGCCACCTGACCACAGAAGGCAATGAGCTGAGTCAGCAAAGTCCAGGCTGAGGACCTCTGGAAAGTTATCAGATGGGGTCCCCATGATAGGGTCAGGTGGTCAGGGAGTCCAGGAATAGCTAGAAGGCTTCGGACCCGTAGTCAGAAGCCTTCTAGCTATTCCTGGACACCTCTTAGAACACAAAGATGTACCTATGCCCCAGAATGTCCTTGTAACCATCGTCACAGTGTAGATGGAACTACTCACAGTTGCCTTTTGAACAAAACAAGGGGTAGGGGCTCTGATCCCCTGTACAGTTGGAAATCTCCATATAACTTTACTAAAACTTTTAAAGATTTCCGCAAATTTTACCAAAAATCTACTGTTAGCCAAAAGCCTTAGTGATAATATAAACAGTCAATTAACTCATATTTTTATGCTATATGTATTATATGCTGTATGCTTACAATAATGTAAACTTGAGCAAAGGAAGTGTTACTCTTAAATTCATAAGGAAAAGAAAATATACTCACTTTGTTTACTAAAAAATTTGCCTACACCTGGGATCAAGCAGTTCAAACCCCTGTTGTTTGAGGCTTAACTGTATAAACATCAGACTGACTAACATCCTTTGCTCACAAAATCCTTTGCTCACCTGCAGGTGTCCCTGACCCAACACCAGTGATCCGGTGTTCCAGAGTGAGCAGAGCTCCTGAGACCTACTCTCCCCAAACCGTTTTCTCTTTGTCCTCATACTATTGCTTCCAAATAACCAAATGTCCTCATTTGGTTATTCCTGCATGCTCCTCATTCCTGCATGCTCAGTTTGTCTCCTAGTCCGGGCACACAGTAGGTGCTCTGTAGTTTGTTATACTGAGTTGGCCTGGGTGTGCACCTGGAGCTGACAGCAGTCTCAGAGAAGTGCCCGACACCGTGTCTCCAGCTCTGGCTCCAGCAGGAACTCTGCAGGGATTTTAACGTCCTGACCCTCCTGCTTCTCTGTGGTCCCCCCACCCCTCTAATCTCCCTGCTCCGGATAGAGCGCTTCAAAACAAACTGAAGTCTCCAGAAGCCCTTTCTTGAGATAACCCCTCAACTGTTGAAGGTGATGTGAAGGCCTGAGAGTGGGGGCAGAGAGAGAGGGGAGTGACATCCAACACCAAGGACACTAGAAGGAGAAGCAGGAACAGAGCCGGCAGAGACACGCAGGGAGGAGACAAAGGCAGCACAAATCAGAGGGAGTCAGAGACAGGCAGATGCAGAAACAGGCGGACAGACCACGGAGAGATGCCCATTGGGTGGAGAACCGTGTGGACAGAGAGCCAGCACCTGACAGTGATGGAAGGGGCTTCTCAGTCATGTGTCCTCTACGGTCAGTGACAGCAGCAGTTGGGCTGCCACTGTCTGTCAGAGGGCTGGTCCTACGTGCCCACTGGTGAGCCTCAGCCAGTGCCCAGCATCCCCTGAAAAACGTATTTCCTGTTCTGACAAAGGGGAGATGATTATCAGTGCAGTTCCCACCCCAATGAATCACCCAGTGGAGAAGGAGTCAGAGGACAGAACTTTGTGGTGAAGGGGAAAGGTGCACACTGGCTTCATGCCTCAGAATGTTTCACCTATTCCCCGATGTCTTCAAGTAGCTTATTTTACATCTGGCATTTCTAGGGGTTTTGTTGTTATTGTTGTTGTTGCACTTATTTGTTTGTTTGCTTGTTTTCAGAAAAAAGCATTAGTCTGAAAGTTTTACCTCTCCAGCTTTCTGGAAATTACCAATAAATTTCTCACGTAATCTTCCCATGAATGTCTTATTCAATGCTTTTTCTTTACAATTGTCCTTGCAATGGAAAGAATTCTGTTCAAAACCATAAACTCTTGCTCAGAATTGTTTTCCATGTGATGAGATAGAAAAAAAGAGTCCTTATTTTTTTCAGACTATATAGTCCCTTAGGTTTCATGTTTAATCCTGTGATTGGGGGCATTCTACAAGTAAAAAACTTGAACACATGAGTTGGCCTACCTCTAATCTCACTGGGTTCTCTGGGTTTTGGGAAAATGATATCCTCACAGATAGAGTCTCTACCTATAATCAGAACAGTCCAGGAAAGTAGGCTTATGAAAAGTCCTCTGGTGGACTCCATTCGTCCACAGCATGGAGACAAGTTGGCCTTGGACTGTTGTAAAGAAAGCCATGGCCTTCATCTTTGAGAAATGATGAGTGGTTTATAGTTCTCACCTCAACCACTGTACAGTCTAGAACTATGCCTTACCAGTTCCAATTAGGCCATTGCAACCTCAGTGTCAATTTTAAAACAGAAATCTTAGAAACCATTTATTATTAGCATACAAATATTAGTTTTTTGGCACACTCTGTAAGCCTCAAGGTTTTGTACCAATTTTTCTGGCTGTGACTTTTAGTCAGTTTTACGGCCAATGCCCATGAGGAGCAGGGTTGAAAACATCTGAGCCTTTCTTAGTCATGTCAGGGTATCGATAGAAACTTAGGCTCATTCCAGACCTCTGGACTATTCTCTGACACCAGCTACTCCTTCCTCAGAGAACACAGGCAGATGGAGAGGGTCCACTATGACAATGTGTGACCACAGAGAGGGCTGTCTTCACAGACAGCAAGGTGGCCCCACATGCTCACACTCAGAGAGGGTAACTCACAAATGAAGGCTGAGTGCTCAGGCCACACTACACGTAGCTATGCAAAATGATACTAACCATAGTTTCCAATATTTCAATCCAAATATATCCATCAGAACTAACTGGCCTGACACTTGATTCAACACTCTTCCCTGTTCAGCACTTGACTGATTTTGTATTCTACGTACTCCTCTTCATTTCCAAATGCTGGAATAGAACTTGGCTGTAGGGAAGGGCTTTCTCAGCTGGATTGCAGGGTGGCGGAAGAAGGCAGGAAGACAGTACCTGAAGCCTGTGCTCCAGGCAGGGTGCTTCGATGTGATGCCACCAACGTAGACTGAGGGTTCTTATAAGATTTGGTCCTGTGAGTCTCATGATTCTTTCAGCTGCACAGCTTTGAGGAACCCTGTAGGGAAAGTTCACTTCACTTTTGAACCAAAGATGGTTGGGTTTCACCTAGGCAACTGATCATTTTGATGTCAGTGGCCTTCCTCGTCAGGTTGGCTGCACTCTGACATCAACCAATACACAATTCATAAAAACGCTTTTCAAGAAGAGTGCCTGCAGGTGCTCAAACCAAAGGCATTGGCCCACTACCTATTTCCAAACCCTGTGTCCAACAGAGGAAGCCTTGTCTCCACCCAGCCCATTTAGCATCCAGAAACCCTGGAATGTACAGAAATGTAGAACTTGCCAGTGCTAGATTTGAAGTAGTGGAGCTGCAGTCAGGGAACCTAGAGTCTCATGCTGACTCCATCAGCAACCTGGGTCGCAAGTCCAGTCTAGGCTATCCAAGCAGATAGTGATATTATAAGATTGTCCCAGTCTGAACTGTATGCCATCTGTGGTCAGGTACCAGTTTTCAGAATAAGGTGGTAGGGTTTGACTTTACCACAGATGTGGACTGGAAGTAACTTCTGTTACAAGTCAGGCAGCCTCAGAAGTTCATGTCTCTACATCTGACTATAATATTGAGCATACAGTCGTCTCACCTGAAGCTATATTTGACAGCTACCTAGAATTCAGAGAGGTTGCCTGATGCTCTTTCTATTATAGTAAAATAGTAAAATATGTATTGGGTACCAATATTGTCAATGTTTTTTTTAATATATTTTATTGATTATGCTACTACAGTTGTCCCATTTCTCCCCCATCATTCCCCTCAATATTGTCAATGTTATAAAAATAAATGAGATTTGGTTCCTATTCTCCAAATGTTTACAGTAGAGTGTGGGAGAGGAAATCTCCTTACACATGCCTATCATATTTGTACATTGGCTCTAAATCCTTCCGGGATACAAAGACAGAGACAGGAGTGAGGAGGGAGAAGGTCTCATTACTAAGTGTGTATGTCATGGCAAGTGGATTAGGAAAGACTTCTTGAAATACTTGGAATTTGAACTGATACCCCTACAATGTTTCAAGCAAGTACCCATGTCACTTTGGCCAGCCTCACCAACATTTTGAGATAGGCAAGGAAAGATAAACAGCAACTGGACAAATAAAAATAGGAGAAGAGGAAATTCTTAGTGGCCTTGTTAATAAAAGTACAAAGGTTGTTTAGAAAACGGAGATCAAGTCTTGGCAGGTATGGCTCAGTTGGTTGGAGCATTGTCCCATATGCAGAAACATTCGAGGTTCAATTCCTGGTCAGGGCACATACCTAGGATGTGGGTTCTGTCTCCCCATCGGAGTGTGTATGGGAGGCAACCCATCTATTTCTGTCTCATATCAATATTTCTTTCTCTCTCTCTCTCTCCCTAACCCCCTTCCTCTGTCTCTCTAAAAGCAATGAAAAAATGCCCTTGGGTGAGGATTAAATTTTTTTTAATTAAAACAAGAGAAAATGGTGATGCATATGCAAATAAGTTTCATTCCCTGTGATGCCCCAAGTATATGGTCATGGTTGGCACAGTCCCCTTAAGAACAATCATAGGCTGAAGCGTGGTGAGCAATGAGCAGTATCTGTCATGGCTTTGAAGTAACAGAAGTTGGCATAAGTTTTGCAAAATGAGTTGGAGTCAATTTGACAATACCGTCAAGTCCAGATATAGCCAGCAAGGTCACCCAAGCAGGACAAGTGAAAAGGGAAATGCCTGGCCTCCTGACACTGACTCTGAGATATGTCCAACCCTCCAGGGTCAGAAACCACATCTAGAAACAACAGACAGATGGAACAAGGACAAGGGTGAGGGGATGTGGGAAAGCAGAAACAAAAAAATGCATCTTCTTCTGGGCTGAAGTCTTTTTGGCTGCCAAAGTCCACATTGGGAGCAGGAGGGATGGTTCATCTTGAAATTAAACTCAATGTTTTATGCCTCCCATAAAAATCCAACTCTAATTGTTTACAGCTTTGATATAGATGATGGCCTAAGACTTGGTAACCAGTTCTCAGAAATCTCATACTTAAATTCTGCAGGTCATTTCCTACCTCTTTTGAAATGCAGTATCTATAGTATCTTGAGATTTAGATCAAACCATTTTTAACATCCTGTTACATGTATGGGAGAATAACGCATAGCAACATCAGGTGCTCTGCAGAGCCCAGTGAGTGAAAGTTGAGACTTCAGTTGTATCTGTAAAATTTCAGTTATTCATTTTTAAAGACAGACTAGAAGCAAATATGACAAAATTTTAATACATGCTTACTTTTAATAAGGGTTATGCGAATGCTTATTATATTATCTCCTGGCCTACGTGCCTGTTCACAAACTGCTCTCCAGCATAAACTTTGTCCTCATTCTTGGTTCCTGCAATATCCATGTAGGTGGTCCTCCACCAAACTTTTCATTTGAATTCATTATAGACCAGCAAGGAGTTGCAAAATTAGTGGAGAGAGTTCCTGTATGCCCATCACCCAGCCTCTGCCAACAGTGACATCTTACACAAATACAGAACATTATCGAAATCAAGAAACTGACCTAGGTAGGACACAATCGTCTATACCACACATCTCACTCAGATCTCACCCGTTTTTGCATGCACACATTTTTATTGTGTATAATTCTAGGATATTTTATCATAGGTCATGTAATTGGTCATTTATCATACTCATGTAATCACAGCCACATTCAATTATGGAACCGATTCTTTATCAAAAAAGAACTCCCTTGGGCAACTCTTTGTAGTCATACCCAACCTGTACCCCTTCCAAACCTGTGGGAACCACTGACCTGTTCTGCATGTCTATAATTTTGTCATTTTGAAATGTCATATAAATGGAATCATACAGTAATCAGCCTTTTGAGTTTGACTTTTTTCATTCAGCACAATGACCTCAAGATCAGCCCAAGCTGGTGCACATATTAATAGTTTGTTGTTGATTTTTTTCAATTGCTATGTTGTGTTCTGTGGTATGGACATACCCTATTTTGTTTCCCTATTCACAAGTAGAAGGACATTTGTGTTTTTTCCGGTTTGATTATTATAAATAAAGCTGCTATGAATATCTGTATAGAGGTTTTCACGTGACTACAATTTTGCCATTCTCTGAAATAAGTACCAGGAGTAGATTGCTGGGTTGTATGGTAAGTGTATGTTCAACTTTTTAAGAAAATGCAAAGAGTTTTCCAGTATGGCTGTACCACTTTACTTTCCTGCCAGCAATGGATAAAAGATCCAGTCTTTTCTAAAGCCTTGCCAATATTTGAAACCATTGGTATTTTTTAATTTTAGCCATTCTAAGAAGTGTGTAATGGTATTTCATCATGGTTTTAATTCTATAGTTCCCTGATGGCTAGGGATGTGAAACATCTTTTGTGTGTTGATTTGCCTTCCATAGATTTTCTTTGGTGAAGTGTCTGTTCAAGTCTTTTGCTGTGGTTGAATCCAACTCTCCACCATCTCCCTGCCTGTTCCCAGGAACCATACCCAATGGTTTCACTTTCAACTTATGTCCACAAACCACAAGTCCACTTAGCTCTGCCCAGTGATCACTTACCTTTTCCATGATTACTCTCTCACTACCCAGGGGAAACACCTCACGCCATGTCTCTCCTGAAAACCCCTCCTCATTCTTTTATCACTCTCAGATGTTGCCCTCCTGAGAATGTCCCTGTCTCCCCACACCAAATCTTCCTGCCAACCTGTCCATGAGCTCACTTCTCTGCCTTTCTCTCATGCCAGGAAATAGCTCTACATTCTGCTACCCTAAACCTTCCTTTCCACCTGTGTGCAGGTTCCACCCCTCTCCTACACAGAAACACCGGACACAATTATTACCTCTCGCACCTGCATCTTCAACGTTCCCTTCTTTTCTGGGTCATCCCAACACCATACACAACATGCTACCCTATGTCCTGGCATAAAACACCACCCAAGTCTATGCTCCCTTCCACCCACAGCTTGGTTTCTCTCCTTCACAGCAGGCCTCCTAAAATGAGTTTTCTGTACTCATCTCCATTTCCTTACCTCCTAGGCTCTCTCTCCACCTTCCCTCTCTCTTCTCTCTCTTCCATGCTCTCTCCCGCCCCCACCTCTCTCCTCATACTCCTCCCCCATGCCTTCCCCTCTTCTATCTTTATCTCTACCTCTATCTCTACCGCTATCTCTATCTCTGTATCTTTCTCCTGTCCTCCCCCCTCCCTCCCTCCCTCCCTCTTTTTCTCTCATCTTTTTATATCTCTATTTCCTTCTTTTGGTTACATCATTAAATTTATTTTCTTTGTTCTAAAAATTTAGTTTTGAAAATGCAATACATTCACAGGTTTAAAAAACAGTTTTGATGCACACATTGAAAACTGTCATTCCTGCAAACAATCCAATTAAAAAATGGGCAAATAACCTCAACAGACACTTCTCCAAGGAGGACATACAGAGGGCCCAAAGACACATGAAAAGATGCTCAGCATCACTAGCCATCAGACAGATGCAAATTAAAAACACAATGAAATACCACCTCACACCCGTCAGAATGGCCATCATAAACAAATCAACAAACAATAAGTGCTGGTGAGGTTGTAGAGAAAAGGGAACCCCAGTGCACTGTTGGAGGGAATGCAGACTGGTGCAGCCACTGTGAAAAATAGTATGGAATTTCCTCAGAAAACTAAAAATGGAACTATCTTTTGACCCCGCAATTCCACTGCTGAGATTATACCCTAAGAATCCTGAAATATCAATTAAAAAGAACCTATGCTGACTAGTGTTCATAGCAACACTATTTACAATAGCCAAATGCTGGAAGCAACCTAAGCACCCCCCAGTAAATGAGTGGATAAAAAAACTGTGGTACATTTACACAATGAAATATTACACTCAGAAGGAAAGAAGGAACTTCTACTCCTTGCAACAGCATGGATGGAACTGGAAAGCATTATGCTAAGTGAAATAAGCCAGGCGGTAAAAGACAAATACCACATAATCTCACCTATAAGTGGAACGTAATCAATAAAACAAATATTCTAGCAAAATATAACCAGAGACATTGAAATAAAGAACAAACTGACGTAACCAGAGGCAAGTGGGGAGAGTGATAATGGGGGGAATAGGGGAAGGGCCATCAAGAAACATGTATAAAGGACATAGACAAAGCCAAAGCGGATAGGTTTAAGAGAGGTGGGGATGGTTGGGGCAGGGTGTGGTGGGGTGAAAATGGAGACAACCATACTTGAATAACAATAAAAGAAAGAAAGAGAGAAAATAGTCATTCCCAGCTTCCAGTCAAGGTGGTGACAGACAGACAAGGCTTGCCTCTTCACACAACCACATCAAAATTACAACTAAAATGTAGAACAGCCATCACTCAGCAACACCAGAAATCAAGTTGAATGGAAGTCTGACAGCTACAGAATTGAAGAAACCACATCCATCCAGACTGGTAGAAGGGGGGCAGACACAGAATGGGTTGGCCCCTCATCCACGTGGATAAAAATTCGGGAGGGATATCTCAGTAGCGAGGAGTCCCAGACCTACACCAGGCCGCCCAGCCCAGAATTTCAGTGCCAGGAAGATAAGTCCCCACAACTTCTGGCTGCAAAAAACCAGTGGGGACTGAGTCAGTGGAGGAGGCTGCTGGAGCCCTAAGCATTTCCTCTTAAAGAACCCATACATGGACTCACCTACTCAGGCTCGCTCCCTCTGAGCTCCAGCACTGGGGTGGCAGCTTGAAGGGCACCAATGGCATATAGGGAGAGACTGAAGTCTCTGGCATTAGGGCAAGCAGAGGCCATTGTCCCTTTGCTGAGTTCTCCCTCCACAGAGCTGATAGACTGGAGCCACATCTGAGACTCTATCAACCTGGCTAACACTGTGTGACCTGCCTTGGTGATCCACAGAGGCTCCACCCCACCCAATCTACAGGCCCACCCAAGCTGCTTTTCCATAAGAGTGGCTCATCTTGACTCCTAACTCTTATCAAACAAGTAACAGCTGACTTCAGTGAGCCCTAGCAGCTGCCAGATTAGAGTCACAGCTTGGCTTCACCTGGGAATCTCCAAGCCCGGAACAAGTAGCAACCATCTCAGATTGCTTTACAGCTCAGGCAGGATGCCCTGGGCATAACACAGGCAGGGGCTGACCTTGGCCTGCACCACCTGGGAAACCCCAGGGCCAGTGCACCCAGTGGACAGCTACAGAGCATGTTGGAGCACCACCACCCTGCCCCTGAACAGCTGATTCTCCATGGAGGGTGGAAGTTGGTGGTCAGTGGTCACAGCCACTCCTTGCAGCTGACTGGCCTGAGCAAATCCCTTCCATTGACCTTTCAACAGAAACCAAGGCTCAACTACAAGAACAGGGTGTACTCTGCCCACACGAAGGGTGTACCCTTGAGTACCCAGCTTGAGTGATAGGGTAGGCTGTGCCACTGGACCCTGTAGGACACCTACTACATTAGGCCACACTACCAAGACACGGGGTCAAAGCAGCTCTACCTAATACATAGAAACAAACACAGGGAGGCTGCCAAAACAAGGAGACAAAGAAACATGGCCCAAATGAACAGATCAAAACTCCAGAAAAAGGGCTAAATGAAAGGGAGATAAGCAATCTGTCAGATACAGAGTTCGAAACATTGTCTATAAACTCAAGGAATTTAGGGAGGACCTAAGCAGCATTAAAAAAGATACAGTCAGAAACAAAATATATACTAATTGAAATAAAGAACAATTTACAGGGAAACAACAGTAGAATGGATGAAGCCAAGAATCAAATCAATGATTTGGAATATAAGGAAGCAAAACACAAACACACACACACAAGAAGAAGAAGAAAGAACCCCCCAAAACTGAGGACAGTGTAAGCAGCCTCTGGAACAACTTGAAGCGGTCCAACATTTGCTTCAGAGGGGTGCCAGAAGAAGAGAAAGAGTAAGGAATTGGAAATATATCTGAAAAAATAGTGAAAGAAAACTTCCCTGATTTGAAGGAAATAGACATGCAAGTCCAGGAAGTGCAGTCCCAATTATGATGGATGCAAAGAGGCCCACTCCAAGACACACCATTATTAAAAGTCCAAAGTTAAAGATAAAGAGAGACTCTTAAAAGCAAGAGAAAAAAAGTTAGTTACCAGAAGGTTGCCAGATGAGAGGGGGAGAATGGGTGAAGAGGTGAGGGGATTAAGAAGTACAAATAGGTAGTTACAAAATAGCCATGGAGATGTAAACTATACAGTATAGAAAATGGAACAGCCAAAGAACTTACACGCATGACCCATGAACATGAACAATGGTGAGGGGATTGCCTGAGGGAGTTGGGGGTGCTCGGTGGAGGAGGGCAAAAGGGGAAAAATCAGGACAACTTTAATAGCATACTCAATAAAATATTTTTTTAAAAGAGAAAATTTTAGGGGGAGGGCAAGAATAGTATGGGAAATGTAGAAGCTAAAGAACTTATGACACATGGACATGAACTAAAGGGGGGAATGTGGGTGGGAGAGGGTGTGCAGGGTGGGGGGGAATGATGGGGGAGAAATGGGACAACTGTAATAACATAATCAATAAAATATATTTAAAAAAATAAAAGAGAAAATTTTCATTCTGTTTCCTTAGACATCTACACCTTCTCCTCAAAGATAAATGATTATTACAGTTGTTTCTCAAATTCTTTCCAGAATTATTTAATGCTAAAACAAGCATATATAGATGTGTTTGTGTGCAAAGTAATATATATGTCATATTGTATATAATACATAAAATGTATATGAATGTATATTTATTCCTTCTCATACAAATGCACATTGTTCTGCACTCTGGGGTTTTTTAACCTAATGTATCTTGGAGGTCCTTCCACATCAGGTTTGTTGCTCTTTTGATGTAGCTGCACAGTATTCCATTGTATGGATGGACCATAATTTGTACAGTATGGATGGCCATTTTGGCTGTTAACCAATATTTTTATTGCAAATTATCCTACATTTATTAACTTTCTATATATGTCTCTTGCACATGAACAGATATATCTCTAGAATAAATTCCTACATGAGGAATTATAGGGAGGCAAAGTATGGCACTTTGTGTGTGTTTATATGTGTTGCAAATAGCCCTCCCCGGGGGCTCCGTCAACCTTCGGTCCCACCAGGAAGGTGTGTGAGTGCTTCGTCCCACTCCGTGTCTCACGGGGTACACTGCCCACTGTTTTGGTCTTTTGTATTTCAATGAGTAGCATAACAGTCTGCCTAATTTTAATTTTTCTCTCTCTTATTATTGTGTTTGCATGTTTCCGTATGTTTAACAGCCATTTTATTTTTGAGGAATTATGTATTTATGACCTATAATCATTTTCTTATTGGCTTGTTGGATTTTGAATTATCATTTTCTAGGAACTTTTACAAATAGAGGAATTAATGGTTTGTCTTTGATATGCGTTACCAATATTTTCCCAACTCGCTTTTTATCTTTTGATTGTGATGGGTCATGTTCCTACAAAGAGAAATGTCTGTATGTTCTTGTTCTTATCAATCTTTTCTTTAATGCCTCTTGCACTTTGTGCTACACTTTGAAAGTCTTTCCCAACATTGAATAAAAAAAGAATTTCCCTATGGTTTCTCCAGGAACTACTATATCTTCAATATTCATTTTTAAGTATTTGGATTACATGTGGATTTATCCTAACATCATATATAAAGTATGTTTTCAACTTTATTTTATTTTGGATGACCACCCATTGTCCCAATTCCACTCACAGAAGAGTTCACATTACACCCACTACTTTAACATACATTTTTAAAATCTTATACTAAATTCCCATATGCATTTGGGTCTAATTCTGAGACTTCTGTTTCTCTGATCAGTTTCCCCACATATGGCTTTCTGCATCCAGCTCCTCCAGATTCCTAACGAGCGAAGGCCCCTTCAGACTCCCTCTCCTTCCCGTCTGTATTAACTGTCCAAGGCAGTGCATCCAGACCTTTGAGGATAAGCGCCAAAAGGCCATGCTCTAGTTCATGGTTGTCTTCCACACTGACATCCCATCGCCTGAAATAAGGCCTGGGCCACGGAAGGTCTCTATCAGTTTCCCGGGGCTGCCATAATGAAGTCCCACAGCTGGGTGGCTTCAACAACAAGAATTTATTTTCTCACAGTTCTGAAGACTAGCACTCCGAGATCAAGGTGCTGGGATGCTGTGAGGCCTCTCTTCTTGGCTAACACATGGCATCTTCTTCCTGGTCCTCACGTGGTTTCCCTCCTGTGCATGTATCTGCGTCCTAACCTTCTGATAAGGACACCAGTCACGTTAGACAAGTGCCCACCATGATTACCTCATTTTAACTTAATTACCTCTTTGAAGACCGTCTTCTAATAGGCATATTGTGAGATGCTGGGAGTGAGGACTTCAGCTTATAAATTTGTGGGGGAGGGACCCAATTCAGCTCATTGAAGAACTTTCTGAATATTTGAAATAGTTTCCAATTCAAGTGACATTTTTAAAAAAATAACAAGTAAGTTAATTTGACTAGCATGAGGCACATGTAAGGAAAATATAGGAGATACAAGTTAAATTTTTAATATTTACACCAAATAAAATTACATTTTAAAATTATATAAAGTGGAAGAGAGAAAAAGAAGAATATGTTATGTATGCTGAAGTCCTTATGTTTTATAAGGGAAGTCAACTGATCCACTTCTTAATGTTGATCAATTAAACATGTACTTGTAAATTCAGGGTTCAGAGCTAACAATAATAAAGGAAATAAGAATGGGTGGCCTCTGGGGAATGGGATTCAGGGAGACTGTTTCCCTGCATACACTTCTCTATCAGTTGGGAAAAAATATATACACATGAATGCATAATACTGTGAGAATTAAAACTAACAAGCAAAAAAGTGGGTGTAGGCCACGGTGAACTTCCACTCTATGATATACTTTATTCTTCAGTTTTAAAGCATCACAATGCAAATTCACATTGCTTGACATTGCTCCCCAGGCTCACAGTTGTCAACTACAGGCTCCACAACAGCAATTACTCACCGAGAGGATGACCACATAGGGGAGGATGGGAGTGGCTGACACGTGAGTGGAAGTGGGGCAAGGGATGAGAAACAACATCTTGGTAAGGACTCATATCTCGGACCAATCCGGGCTCCCTACTGGCCCTCAGTCCCTGCACAGGAAATTACAAGATCTGTCCAGGATCTTGATAAACCTTGCTTGGTCACCAGCTTTCACACCATCTCCCGCACACTTCTCCCGAGTCAGAGGACAGAGAAGTGTCTTCTGGCGTCACTCAATCCCAGAAAGGTTCTTCCCTTCAGCACAGGTCAGCTCTCCACCCATGACGAGAAGAATGGAAGAAAGGTAAGAATACATACCCAGAACTGACTTAGGGTCAAAGCCAGTTACAGATTTTGCTGTAAGTTCCTATCCCCACAATTCCATTTTGGGCGCACACGGGGGAACTGTGGTGCCTCCTTCAGGAAGAGGCAGGAGACACGAAGCTCTCCGCGGCACCTGTGCGTGCAGCAGCTCCGCCGCCGGTCGGAGATGCAGATGGGGCCAACCAGAACCTTTCTCTCTTCTGCTCCATCTCCCCATAGGCAGCCCCTTCATCCCAACCATTCAGATCTATTGTCATGGAGAGAGTGTTGGCCCTTACAGTAATTTAGGGAGCAAGGTAAAACGTACGCATTGCTTCCCAGGGCAAAAACTCCTGTTAACCCAGATTTCATTGTTTTCGAAATTCTTTTCTCTTGTGGATCTGGCAGAGTGCCAGGAGCAAACAGCCCAAACTGGGATAAATGAAGAGTTTTCGTGAGGGACCATTGAGCAGGTTTAAGGGAAAGTGGCAGCGCATGGCGAAGCGCCCTGAGGCAAGCAATAGTGAAGCCCTGCTCCCACCCCAACGCTTAAAGGGGCCAGAGAAGGAGCAAGCACAAAGGGAAGGCAGAGCCTAATCACAGCAACAGGAGAGGACCACCAGCCTGGTGGAGCGGCAGGGCCACTGCCATCACACCGCCCAGCAGGGAGTGAGCCAGGAGATGGAAAGCGCAAATCTCTCCTCCCCTGCCCTCCAGTCTCCTGGCAGCTCAGTTTAACCAGAAACCAGGACAGGATCCCGCTTCCTGGGACGCCGAACAGGGTGGAGAAGGCTGAGAAGAAGGTCCCGGGAGCCAACGCACACTCCGCTCTTCTCTGCTCCCTGGGTTTTTCTCTCCCTCGATGTCATCGCATCATTGCTCATCTCATCTCCACCGGAGTTGTTTGTCCTTCCGTGCGCACCTTCTTTCTCCAGTTTCACTTTTATGACGCAACCACCCACGCTCATGAAAAAAGAAAAGGCCTTGCCACTGGAATGCAATTTTAAAAGGAAACCATATTTTTTATGGGTCAGAGCAGGAGTATCAAACTCGTTTTCACTGGGGGCCCCATTAACCTCGCGGTTGCCTTCGAAGGGCCGAAATAATTTTAGGACTAAATAAATGGAACTGCTCCTTAACTGTTAAGGTGTTGAAATTACATTCGGCCCTTTGAAGGCAACTGCAAGGCTGATGTGGCCCCCGGTGAAAATGAGTTTGACACCCTGGGTTAGAGTCTAGATTGGTTCCTCTAGTACAGACCTGTTGTAATAATGACTTAAACAATAGAGAAAGTTTATTCGCCCCGGACTGGGGACTCCAAGGCACTCAGAGGCCGCATTCCTTCCAACTTGCGTCTCCCTGTCCCTGGACAGGTGCGCTGAGCTCGTGACTTTCCGCGGCTCCCGGACACCGCAGCATTCAGGCCCCAAAGAAGGGAAGGGGAAGCCTGGCCCAAGGATTGTGTGCAACACTTCTGCTCGCCACCCATTGGCCAGCGCCTAGTCGCACACAAGGAAGTTGGAAACGAGGGTCCTTTCTCTGGTCTTCAAACTCTCGGAATCGTTATGTGAAGGATGAGGAGAATGAATATCAGGGGTGATCTCTGCACCCCCTGCTTGTCCCTCACATTCCGAGGTCACATAAAGATTTTTCGGGAGCTCCTCCGAGATCACAAACGATGTAGCAGAGAACGGCGGGAAAGCCTGGGGCAGGGCTCCAGGACTGGCCGTGGGCCCCTCTTCACGGTGAGACCTCAGGAAAACCCCTCTGATGCTTTAGGCCTCATCTGCTCCCCCTTTTAAACGAGGATATTACAACCGATGGTCTCCGCGGGACATGTGCTACAATGCTGGGTACAGGCCCAACCCAGTCCTTAGGAAGTGTCCAGTGTGACTGGGATGACACCCCTGACTCGCTAGAAAACGGATTTACTGACTGTTAAGTTCTCTGAGTGGGGAGAGCAGAGGCTCTAGTTTTCCTCCCGCACCTTTTTCTGACCAATCAGGGCTCTGGGAGCTGGTCCCTCTAAGAGAACACGGGGTGGGTGAATGTGTACTTGATTCCTCTCGGGGCCCCAGGAGGAGGATGCCTCTTCTTCCCACATGGAGGCCTCCTGGCCATGTGAGTCTGGGTTTTGCAGCAATGGCTGCCTTTCCGAGGCAGGAAAGGGCTCCTGGATTCTGCTGTGTGCTCCTAATTGGCTTCCACTCACTTCTCCTTGTTCCCTATTTCATTGACATCTCTTGCTCTCTGTATTTCTGGAGTTTGCTTATGTTAGATTTTTTTTTAAGCTACAATTTTGACTGCCATCTTGAATTTAACTTGCGAATTACTTCTCTGCCTTTTCCCTATCCGGGAGTAATCGGTACTACTATGGTGGTGGGTCTACGGGGCTGGTCAGAAGTGCAGACCCTGAGGGAGCCCTGCTGGGTTCACATCCATATTCTGTGAGACCACGAGCAAAACACTCATCTTTTTTGTGAATCAATTCCACCCTCTGTAAAATGAGAATAATACTAGTTCTCACCTCAAAAAGGCCTTCAGAGAATTACAGAAGTAATACCTGACACACACCCAATCAGCTGCTAACAGGCCCTCACAGGTGAGCAGGTGCTCTTGGTCCACTTGACATTTGCATGAGCATCTCTTCACAAGCCCTGCACTTTCCCATTTCCCCTCATAGACGCCCCTCAAAGAAACACTTTACTCAGCCAAGAAAACCCCACAGAATATCTCCTGGAAGAAGGAGGGGAGTGGGTTTACACTGCACACACCACAGCACCCCACTTCATAGTGCCCCATAGTTATTTCTGAACCCAAAGTATCTCTTTCCAGTGGCACTCAGACCTCATCCCCACTTCCGCCCCTGTACTCAGCTCAGCCCCCAATCTTACCCCTATGTGAGCACCAGAATGGCTCCAAGTGCTCAGCAAAGCCTTGTAGAGGCCTCCCTTCAAATGCACATCAGTGGTCAGTGGGTGTTTTGGGCACACATGGGTCACTCTCCTGAATACACACAGACCTTCCAGAAAAAGCATTACGATATGTGAAATTTTCTTCACCCACTACACGTGTGTTTTAACACCTTTAATTGTTTTCATTTTTTTAACATTTAACTCAAATTTTCATTGTCATTATGTTCCTCATTCATTTAGTCTTTCACTGAATAAATATTTCTTGAGAGCATACTGCGTGCCACACACAGCTAGGGCACTAGGGATAAAAAGTGTTTGTCTTTATACAGCTGACACACTGGGCCATTTTGAAGCCACCTGTCCTGGCCACACTCACACCTGTCCCAGCAAGAGGGCACATTCCCTTCATGTCCCTAAAGCATGGCCTTTCTCCTTGCTTAATGGGCCCAGTAGCGATGAAGGTGGACTGTGGTCATCTCTGTGTCTTTCTGGCTTCATGCAGCCGAGGGGGAAATCCCAACTCAGGACAGAAGGAATACTTGAGCCCACAGCCCTCTTCCGATCTCTCAGATTCAATCCTTCTTCAGAAAATTCTGGGGACATGACATTACCTCTGGCCAGTGAGTAGGAGCTGGGAGGGGTGTGCATGAAGGGACCACAGAACACCCACACGTCAGCAGAGAACCTGTGTGGCAGCAGAGGGAGTCCAGGCTCCAGAGTCGGAGAGAGCTGGGTTTGAACCCAGGTTCCATGACTCAGGGGCTGTGTGGCCTCGGTATCTTAATCTCTACAAGGCTCCATTTCCCTCCTCTGCAACACGGGACAATAACAGCCACATAGCATGGTGACTCTGAGAAACAGTGATCA
Source organism: Glossophaga mutica (assembly GCA_039655065.1). NCBI lineage: Eukaryota > Metazoa > Chordata > Mammalia > Chiroptera > Phyllostomidae > Glossophaga > Glossophaga mutica. Next base: position 33,420,401 of record CM077308.1, read on the forward strand.
TACCAGGTGCTCAAACCTTGTTTGTTTTGTGTGTTTGTTTGTTTGTTTGTTTTCTGAGGGTCACCACTGCAGGGTTTCTGAGCAACGATACGACTGTCACAGCCTGGGGGACTGAGCTCACACCAGCGAACAGAAGTGATCAGGCCCCTTCTATGTGTGGCAAGGCGACCCTGACGCTAGACGGGCTGATCTTCATCACTGCCCTGGTGGGGCTGGCAGGAAACGCCGCCGTGCTCTGGCTCCTGGGCTTCCGCGTGAGGAGGAACGCCTTCTCCGTCTACATCCTCAACCTCGCAGGAGCCGACTTCCTCTTCCTCTGCTGCCAGGTTGTGTATGCCCTGCAATCATTCATCAAGCACTCCTGTCGTACCCCCACACCCATCACTGCGGTGATCTTTGCCTACATCGCAGGCCTGAGCTTTCTCAGCGCCATTAGCACGGAGCGCTGCCTGGCCATCCTGTGGCCCATCTGGTACCGCTACCGCCGCCCCAGACACACATCAGCTGTCACATGTGCCCTGCTCTGGGCCCTGTCCCTGCTGCTGAGCGTCCTGGAAGGGAGCTACTGTGGCTTCCTGATAAGGCCTCGTGACGACACCTGGTGTCAGGCATTTGATTTCATCATCGTCGCCTGGCTGGTTTTCTTATGTGTGCTTCTCTCCGGGTCCAGCCTGGTCCTGCTGACCAGGCTGCTGTGCGGCTCCCAGCGGGTGCAGCCCACCAGGCTCTACGTGGCCATCCTGCTCGCCGTGCTGGTCTTCTTCCTCTGTGTCCTGCCTTTTGGCTACAAGTGGTTTCTGTGTTACTGGATTCAGGAACTTTGTAGTAAAACGTTTTCATACTTTCTGACACTGACTGGGTTTGTCCTGTCTAGTCTCAGCAGCAGTGCCAACCCCATTATTTACTTTTTTGTTGGCTCCTTTAGGCAGCAGCGGCAGCTGCGGCAGCCCCTCTGGTTGGTTCTCCAGAAGGCTTTGGAGGACGTAGCTGAGATGGAGAAAGTGGAGGGAGCCTTCCCCAGGAAACCAAGGAGACTCCAGGAAGCAGTTTCACATAGCGATTCTCTATCAAGCAGGGTTCAGTCGGATAAGTAGTACTTATAGAAGTTTATATACGTAACTGTGTAAAACATGCATATATAGTGGAAGGAGATGATATACATATATACAGGTATACTCGTATGTGGTTAAACTGTCTCTGTAAGGCTGCTGCTTGTCTGATTGTAGAGCTTGGAGTCAGCAGGGCAAACAAGAACCCAGGAGCATGAGCTAAAACCCAGGATAACTGACCGGAATTCATGTCAGTCTCTCAGTGCCTTCATTTTGATGCTATGAGAGTTCTTCAGAAGTTGGCGGCCCCCATCACGGAGCTAAACACACACCTGATCCAGGGTCAGAGACACTGAAGGAGGATCCAGGGGAAGGTGGAGCCGCTCCAGACCCTGCTGCTGCCTCACACCCACGTGAGGAGTGTGCGTGAGCACCCCGTGGTGCCCTTGCACTAAATCTCCCATGCATGAAAACAATACGGCTGCTGCTTCATTTCCAACCACGGAGTCTTGTGCAAATTGTCTTTTTTTTTTCAGATTAGTTATTTTTAATATTTTCTCTAACAATAACAAGATCTTCTGGAATTATACAGTTTATGTTTCAGTTCCAATTCCGTTTTGGGGGATAGTTCTATAAATTCATGGCAATGCCTTCTTTAAGTATTTTTTATTGATTATGCTATTACAGCTTTCCCAATTTTCCCCCTTTATCCCCCCTCCGCCCTGCTCCCCCAACCCTCCAGCATCCCCCGTCCTTAGTTCATGTCCATGGGTTGTACCTATAAGTTATTTGAGTTATCTGTTTCCTAAACCATTTTTATCTCTCCCCATCTATTTTATGCCTACTAATTCTGCTTCTTTCTTTTGAACCTTCCCCCCATTTCTCCCTTCCCCCTCCCCACTGAAATCCCTCCATGTGATCTCCATTTCTCTGAGTCTGTTCCTGTTCTAGGTGTTTGCTTATTTTTGTTTTCATTGTTTTTCTTTTCTTTTAGGTTCACTTGTTGATAGTTGTGAGTTTGTTGTCATTTTACCATTCATAGGTTCGATCTTCCTTTTCTTAGATAAGTCTCTTTAACATTTCATGTAATAATGACTTGGTGATGATGAACTCCTTTAACTTGACCTTATCTGGGAAGCACTTTATCTGCCCTTCCATTCTAAATGATAGCTTTGCTGGATAGAGCAATCTTGGATGTAGGTCCTTACCTTTCATGATTTCAAATACTTCTTTCCAGCCCCTTTTTGCCTGCAAGGTTTCTTTTGAGAAATCAGCTGATAGTCTTATGAGCACTTCTTTGTAGGTAACTCACTCCTTTCCTCTTGCTGCTTTTAGGATTTTTTTTTTGTCTTTAATCTTGGGTAACTTAATGATGATGTGCCTTGGTGTGTTCCTCTTTGGGTCCAACTTCTTTGGGACTCTCTAGGCTTCCTGGACTTCCCAGAACTCTATTTCCTTTGCCAGATTGGGGAAGTTTTCCTTCATTATTTGTTCAAATAAGTTTTCAATTTCTTACTGTTTGTCTTCTCCTTCTGGCACCCCTATAATTCGGATATTGAAATGTTTCAGTTTGTCCCAGAAATTCCTAAGTCTCTCTTCACTTTTTTTAATTCTTATTTCTTCATTCTGTTCCAGTTGGATGTTTATTTCTTCCTTTTGTTTCAAATTGTTGCTTTGAGTCCTGGTTTCCTTCCTGTCACTGTTGGTTCCCTGAATATTTTGCTTTATTTCATTTTGGATATCTTTCATTTGTTTTTTCACTTTTCAACCAAGTTCAATCAGATCCATGAGCATTTTGATTACCAGGGCTTTAAATTCTCCATCAGATAGGTCGGCTGTCTCCTCATTGCTTAGCTCTCTTTCTGAGACTTTGATCTGTTCTTTCATTTGGGCCATATTTCTTCATTCGGGACCCTACCCCCAATAGGTTGTAAGGGGTGGGGCCTTAGGTATTCACCTGGGCAGAGCAACCCTCTTTGCTACGCTGTGGCGCTGCCTGTGGGGGAGGGCCAGAGAGGGAACAGTATGGCTCGCCTGCTCATCTCTAGTGCACTTCTCAGTGGACTCTCGTGTGAGACTGGCAGCTTCTCCCACCGCAGCAACCGCCGTAGTCCACACTCAGCTCTGAGCCCCACTGCAGATTTTCTGAGTCAGCCCTAGCTATCCACCACCTTACCGGTCTGGTTGTTCTGGTTGATTTTTTCTTTAATTCCTTGGTTGTCAGAGTTCCATGCAGTTTGATTTTTCTGGCGCTTCTGGTTGTTTGCTGATTTTAGATTGGTTGTTATCCTCCTTTTGGTTGTACGAGGAAGCAGAGGGTTTCTACCTACACCTCCATCTTGGCTGGAACCCTGCCAATCATCTCTTGATGCACCCCTTGACCAAAAACATGCACAGATGGGAAAGGAATTCTGGGAAACATAGTTCAGCCTAGCCAAAGTTGACAAGGTGACTCTTTCAAACATATCACAGTCCACCCCTTGTCAACTTGGCACCCATAAACACCTCATTAAACCATAATTAATTCCAAATAAAGCTAATAAAGCAAAGTCACCCTCCTCCTAAATGTGGTGTACCTATTTCACCTATACCTGAAACATCCCAACTTTTCCCCTAAAAGAGGGTACATCTTGTATATGTTTTTTTTTTTAAGTGCCTGTTCTAGTTTGCTATCCATTTCTATTGGGTGTTCGTCTCTTTACATGGACTTGTTGGAGTTCCTCATATACTCTAAATAAAAACCCTTTGTCAGATTTATGCATTGCCAATATTTTTTTCCAGTCTGTTACTTGCCTATTCATTTTTAAAGTATCTTTTGATGGGCAGAAGTTTTTGTTTTTTATGAAACCAAATTTATTCTTTTTTTTCCTTTTATGGTTAGTGCTTTATGCGTTCTAGGAAACCTTTGCCTACTCCCAAGGAAGCAAAGGTATCCTCCTATGTTTTCTTCTAACAGTACTATAAGTTTTGCTTTCTAGAAAAAAGCAAAATTACTTCTAGATGTCTGAACCATTTCAAATTCATTTTTGCGCAGAGTTTGAGGGAGGGGAGAAGGCTTGTTTTTTTTCCCATAGTTATCCACTTGTCCAGCACACTGTTGAAAAGACATCCCTCTGCCCCCGATTGAATGATTTAGCTCCTATGTCAAAAACCATGCTTATAAACAGGATATACTTCTGGACGTTCTGACCTGTTCTATCAGTCTATTCCAGGAGTCAGCTTATGGGCCAAATCCAGCTGCCTGTTTTTATGAATAAAGTTTTATTGAAAAATAACCATGCCTGTTTGTTTATTTATTGTTTGTGGCTACTTTCATGCTACAACAGCAGAGTTGAGTAGCTGTTACAGAAATGAAAATATTTACCATCTAGGCCTTTACAGAGTAAGCGTGCCGATCGCTGGTGTATTCTTTAAACCACCACCCACTGCTGTGAAGACTATAGCTTTGTGGTAAGTCTATCAGGTAGTATATGTCCTCTCATTTTGTTTTTCTGCCTCAGGATTATTTTAGCTGCCTAAGTTTTTTTTTACATTTCTATACAAATGTTAGGGAAAAACTTCTCAAACAGCTATATAAACCCTGATGAAATTTTGACTGTGATTGTTTTGAATCTATTAATTAATTTCCGGATAATTGAAATCTTAGGAGAAAAGATCATTTTAGCAATTAGTTTACGTCATGAGATGAAAAAGGTTGAAAGTCGCTGCTCCACCCCAATTGCAACGTCAAGAACTGAGGGGCAAATCCTGGCTGGTGTGACTCAGTTTTTTAGGTGTCATCCTGCAAACCGAAAGGTTGAGGGTTTGATTCCAGGTCAGCGCTCATGCCTGGGTTGTGGGTTTGCTCCCCAGCCAGGGCACATGCAAGAGGCAACAGATCAATGTTTCCCTCCCTCTCTTTTTGTCTCCTTTCCCCTTTCTCTAGAATCAATTTTTTAAAAATTAAAAAGAACTGAGGGGCAAGAGGTGGACATGCCAAATGGGCAAAAGTGGGCTCTGGGAGTGGAAATACATGTATATTCCTTTACACGACATTTATGCACATTTCTTTTATCCTTTCTCGAGGGTTAGGCAGCAGGATTTAAATTGAATGAATAGTGTTTGTTGAATGGCTGAGTCTTCCTGCAATTTTTATATAGGTCACCAGGGGGCGCATTTGTCGCTTAAATCATTAATCATCCCTGAGGGTGGGGACCGGCAGAGTCCCAGAGGGATACTGGACTTGAACAATAAATAATCAGACTTTTAGGTCCTGCTGCTGGCCTTTTCTACAACAAAGGAACAATGCTAAAAGTAAGATTACCTGGCAAGGCAGATACTCAGGGCACATCACATCTACTGACACAGGTGGATAGAAATTCCACCTTTACCACTAATTAAATAGCCAGAAGAGAGCAAGCCAAAGACCTATGGGGAAACAGTGTGGCTCCAAGGTGAAGGGGCTCCAGGGCCTTGGTGAAATAGAAGGAGAGTCATGGAGATTTTTACCGGTCGATGCTGCTTTATTCTCAATTCCTGGCAGTCTCCTTCTGAAATATTAGGGCTGGAACTACACAGAAGAACACACAAGCATTCCCTCTGCCCTTTGACTTTATAGATGGGGAAGCTGAGGCCCAGAGGAGAATAACTTACTCGCCTAAGGTCAAATGACCATCCAGTGGCAGAGCCATAATTAAAACCCAGGAGGTCACTACACTGAGAGGAGTTTGGCTGATGGGGGTGTTCTTCAGAAATAACCCTTTGGATTCAGGGTGACCTAAACTCTATCAGAGATTAAGATTGATCTTTTAGAAGGGGTTATTGACTATGATGTCTTTGCTCAAAAGAGGAGAAAAAAAGCAAAAGGAAGGGAATAGAAAGTAAAGAAGACAAGAGTTTTCCATTGGCCTTGTCTCCAAACAGCCTCCGCTGCCTGCAGCTCTGCCCCTAGCAACTGCAGCTTTGCTGCATTGTCTGAAGTACTCATCTCTTTCCAAAATCAAAAGATGAAGGATAAGCTCCCCAAACAAAAGCCATTTTTCTTCCAAGCACTCCGATAAATCATAATTCAAGGGCAAAAGCGTCAAGGGTGAGCAATCCCTCAAAAACCATCTGCAGAACAATTAAGCACTGTCTACAGCACAACTCATTTCTGAAGCGCAGACTCAGAGAGGCTTGGAAGCCAGAACTAGAAAGGGCCTTGGAATCACGGTATTCAAATACCACACTTTTTCACAAGTGAGGAATGTGCAGTTCACAGAGGGGGAGAGTTAAGGTCATAACTTAAATGCTTTCACGGGCCAGGGAAATGGAGCAAGCTGGGTCAGATAAGAGTTATTTCAGATTTGTTACAGGAAATATGTGACTTTCCCCTTCCAGAAGAACAACAGGGCAAGCATCTTGACAAATGGTGAATAACATGTGCCCTCAGTAATAGGGGTAAGAGTGGGGACTGTGGCAAACTGGACACGCCCCGCCTCGAGGGAGTAACTGCTACCAGCCCCTCGGCCACTCTCGTGTAGGCTTCTGAGCCTGAAGTTGCCAGAGCTTCTTATTTAATATGGATTTGTACTTGAAATGTCCTAGTTGTTTTTTTAACAATGGCAACTAATTTGAATTGGTCGCAGGCCAACCAGAGCCCTTCTGGAATCTGATTCCGCCCCAAGTTTCTGGTGTGGGTATTCTGGGACACACTGGGCTGCGCAGCCTCTTGGGGTCCTTGGGGAGCAGAAGAGCTGAGATTCCTGGCGTTTCCAGGGTCCCCACAGTTCAAGTCCCGATCTGATCGCTCTCCCCACTTAGAAACCTCCTGTAGCTTCTGAGTACATTAGAGTAAAACTTACCCAAGCCTTCAAGGCCCTATGCAGCCTGGCTCCTGCTTGCCTCTCCCACCTCCTCTCTCGCTCTGCCTTCCTGCTGTGCCTGGGCAAGAAAGCTCTGCCTGGGAGCTCTCTCCCTACTCTGCGTGGCTGGTTCCTTCTCGTCACTCAAGGCCCTGTGCGAATGTTCTCTCCCCTGAGAGGCCATCTCTGAACACCCAACCAAAAGGGACCCCACTCGATCTTCTCTCATCATCCCACCCCCTTTCCTCCTTCTTCAGTGCACTTACCACTGTCTGAAACGATCCTTTTAGTCACTGCTTTAACCTGGCTCATTGGCAGCATGTCCCCTCTAGAATACCAGCTCCATGAGATAGGAGGCGCCATCTTGCTCTCTAGTGTGCAATCCAGCTTCAGGAACAATGGCCATCTCACAGTAGGCTCCTGATTATCAGTTGAATGACTGCTTTGCAGGAGCCCACAGCAGTGACCACAGGGGAGACTAACTTCTGACTCCCACTCCTCCGGAGACAAGTATTTCTGATGCTTCTTCCTGGGATCAGCAGCTGGGTGCCCTTGGCCTTCACCTTGAGCGGACAGGCTGGTGTCTGTGGCCCCCAGAGGCTTGCTCCGGATGTGTGGTGAGCTCCTGCAGCAAGACCACACCACGCCTCCCTCCCACCCCTACCCACACACAGCCCAGCAGTTGGTCTCGGCTCCAATTTTCTCCTGACAAACCTTCTTAATGTCCTTGGCTTTTCACTCCTCAGGCTTGCGGCCAGGAAACATGACTCCAGAGATGAACTCTCAGGAGCACAAGGATGTCCTCTGCCTTCAAATCAATTGGCTCACACAAAAGCTCTGCTTTTTAGCTTCCCATCTCCATCCCTACGGTATCTACTCCAAGTCCCAAATCCTTGAGACTAGGACTTGGACACTATTCCTAGACCCCGGAAAAAGCGTTACCTTTACCAAGTTTGGTGTGGGGACACCACCAAAATCAGCTTCATGAATCTCATTTATGCCCTCTGAAACAACAATACTAAGGTCATCGGCCACAGGGACCCTCACTCAGGTTCCACCCTCAGAAAACTCTCCCAAAGACCTTCTCTGAGAGCTAAGTGCTAGAGCTACCTCAAATTCTTTATGGAAATGAGATGGTGAAAAAGAAAGAAGAGGAAAGGAAAAGAAAATATGAGCTAGCAGAAAGAAAGCAGCCCACCTTGTCACTTTAGATATGTCTGTTTCTTCCTCTCTGAAATAATCACTCAAGTACTCAACAAAAATTTATTGAGCACCTACTACCTACCAGGCAGTGTCCTTGACACTTGAGTCACATCAAACAGACCGCGTTGCCTGCCGCTGTGGGCCTCGTGTTCCAGCAGAAGAAGACAGGCAGCTGAATAGTGGACATATGAAGTAAATAAACTGCCTAATTTGTAATTCCTAAATAAATGTAGTGATATAGAATGTATTATAGAATATCTCGTGTTATATATAATATACCATAGTTTGCCATGTATCATGCACACTTTCTGCCCAAAACTTTGAGGGAAAAATAAGGGTGTGCATTGTACATGGGTAGTCCTAATTCCATATCTATATACATGCTTTTAATTCATTTATTTATGCTCATGTGATAAAAGTGTAATTCTAGAAAGCAATAACGATATCCATGTGCAAAATAATACCCTGGAATATGATCACCGGTTTTAGATATAAATAATTGAATTAAAAAATTAAAATGAAAGGCTTTTTTCCTGAAAGTTTGGGCCAAAACAGGGGTGCGCATTATACACAGCAAAATACAGTAGTTTAGAAACTGCCCAGTATGGTGGAAGGCAAAATCTGCCACAGCGGAAAAGGTGCAGAGGGACTGACACTGCTGAAGGGAGCAGGAAGAGTTAATTAAGGAGGAAGGGCTCCAGTGTTAATTAAGGAGTGGTCAGAGTAGGTCTGTCTCATTGACAGAGTGACGCTTCAGCAAAGACTGGAAGAAGTGGAAGGCATTAGCTCTGCGTAAATGACTTTTTGCCCTTCCTTTTTTGGATCCAAGAAGATCAGAACCAAATTTGAAGCTCAGTCCTCTAGAGGGCCCTGTGGTCTGCACGTCTGTGGTCTTTTGTCTGGTGAAGAGGCAGGATAAGGCAGCGGTTAAGGCCATGGGTTCCAAAGTCCAACTGGATTCAAACGCTGGCTCTACCATTTACTGCTCATGTAACTCTGGGTATCCTCTTTAACCTCTCCAAGTCTCAGTTCCCTACACCTCCAAATGAAGATAACCACAGCCCCTTCCTTACAGGGCTCTTTTAAGGATTAAGTGAAAGAATGTACATGAATTCCTTTGCACACAAGAACTCAGTAAAAAATCAGCTGTAATTATTAAGCTTTGGTCTTGTCTCTCAAAGTTTATGTGCAGTTTCCTTGGTCCTCATTCTCTGTCCTTATTGATATTTTAACATTGTTTTATGGTTCCTGTTCTTGTGGTAAGCTACCTCAAACCCTTTGTCGATTGGGGTGGGTTATAAATAAGTACGTAAATAAATAAAAATGTAGAGGAACATTTTCACTAAAGCAAAACATTTCATTACAACAGGCTGAATTGCAACTGGGGCCAAAAGCAAAAGATACTATCTGATCCCTTACCAGCCATCAACACCCCCCAGCAAGACACTCTGGCTACCAGACCAGCTTCCTCTTCCCCAAACCCCTCTCCCTTCCTCCATCAGTAGAGGGTAAAGGAGTCACACAAAATGACCCAATAAGCCTAAATCCTCCCAACCTCAGGCCTACTTCATCGCCAGGGGTTTCAGAGAACTCTCCTTCTTCCCCGTCGGAGAAGAGAAAGGAACTCAATGGGGCGGCTTTCCATGGTGACAGGGTTCAGGAACCAGGTGCTGCCTCAGTGCACAGTCAGATTAGAATCTCATTAAGGCCATTAATTAGTGACTGACATGGCCACAGGGAAGTCCCGGGCCCCGGTTTCCTTGTCAGTAAAAACAGGACTGCCCCCACTAAGATGCTTGTGCGGATGAAAGAACAGAACGGAGGAAAGCAATATGGAGAGTTTATCGGTAAAGTTCTCAATCCATATTAGACTGCCCTTCCTTACCTGCACCCCAGGGCGACACTCAATGGACTATGGGAATAGGAAACTCTTCGATGAGAGGGTGTGCGGGGCAGACACACAGCCCTATGTGATAGAAACTCCCTCCAAGACGTTATGGGGAAAGGTCACTTCTGAGCAACTTTTATCTTCTAGGTATTTCATCACGCTTCTTCCTCACCATAACCCTTTGAGATGGGCCTTGTAACCCACATCTGGGCTTGAACCCAGAGCACACAGCTAGGAATGTTTGAGAGGCAGCTCTGGCCTTCCGAAATGGACTTCATGAAGGGCAAGGACCAGCTTCCACCACAGGACACCACAAGCACAACTGACAGAAAACTGTGAGTCCCAGGCCCTCCTGGAGCACCGTGCTTCTGAGAGTCCAGAGCTGAGTTCAGCAAGAATGTGGGCCAGGCTGACCTCACTGAGGCTTCCTAAGCCGCTCCCCTCACCTACACCAGCCCGCAGGGCCTCCCCTGTGAAGGCATCCCTGCTCCCTAAGTTTTGAAATTAGCTACATCTGAATTTGAAACACACCCCCCTCACACATCAATAGGAGGACCTTAGGTAAATCACTTATTCTTTCTTGTTCCCCTTCTGAAAATGGGGATTTTGTATTCAAATGCCTACCTCCAAAGTTGCCATGAAGATTAAATAAAGCAGCACACTGAAAACACACTGAACACTGCCTGGCGCATAGTCAGCACGCATTTATGGTAGATGCTATCGCTACACTGACGCCGTGTGGGGAAAATCAGCCTTATGCTGGCTGAGCTGTGACTGAGCAAAAATAAATAAATAAATTAATTAATTAATTTAATTTAATTTAATTTAATAAAGTTTGGCCGCCTGTTGCCACAAAAGCCAAACTCATGAATGAGGCAGATGCTGGTGCAAAAGGAAAGAGGTTTCATTCAGGTGCTGCGCCATCTGGGAGAATGGCAGACTCCTGTCTCAAAGTCCATCTCCTTAGCAAGACCAAGACAAAAGCCAGTGTCCAGAGTTCCTACTCCAATTTAACACACAGTCCTTCGAAGCCCACAGGTAGCTGCTAAGCAGTCACAGCCCCCATCCAGGCAGCTTGGCTTACTTCTGGCTGCTGTTCATTTCAGGCTCCCCGCTGCAGCCTGCCTGTGGAGCTTGCATATGCCATGCTGGGGCCGCACAGTCACATGCTCCCAGGTGAGAGAGCATGCAAACACAATGACCTGTGCATCACCAGGTGGACAAGAGAGAGACTCCTTCCTGGAGGCCATGGGCCACACTGCTGCTTAGGCCACATAGCCATGAAGAAAACAGCTGAGTACATGGCGGGAGTCCAGGTCGAGGGAGAGAGAGAGAGAGAGAGAGCGAGAGAGAGAGCAAGCGCTTGAGCACACACTTGCTTGTTCCCCTGGGATTACATTAGCTTGAGTGTGGGACAGGTCTGGTGCTTTCTCAAAATGACCAATTTTCCAAACTTCTGTGTGCTTCAGGTGGGTCCACCTCCCAACCAATCCTCTTTCCCCAGGCTAGACCGACAGCCTCATTGGTCCACCACCTCCCTTCCTGCCATTTGACTTCTATGGCATAAGTGCCTGCCTTCCCCTGGTCCCACCCCCAATATGGTATCAGAAAGTGGGGGGGTTCCCTATCCAATTTTCTTGCTAGCTTTTCGCCCTCAGGCCCTATCCATTGATATTTCTAGCTTTCTGTACTCAGTGTAAGAACCTCCCCCTGCTGCCATCTTGGCCAATGAGGGAAACTCCCTCGAGCTCCACACAGACTGTCTACCCTTAACAGAATGACGAAGATGACACTCTCAAGGGGGAAGTGTGTCCCTGAGCACCAGCTGACCGCTCTGCCCACACATCCACCCAGATGGAGCATCATGGCCTGGCTGTCTGACATATGACCCCTCCCTAGGCCCCACAGGAAACTACCGGGGAATAGCAAGATTTAGCTGAGGTCTGTGCCCCTCCTAGGAAAAAAGACAAACCCATGCCCAGGCCAGGGCCTCCCATTCACTGCCCTTGATCCACAAACATGTACTGCTGGTCCCTTCTGTGCTGGGAACTGGGGAGAGAGAAGACCCAGCCCTATCCCGGGAGTTCATAGTATACTTGGGAGGGGTGGGGGAAGGCAAGGAACTGCCATTACAGCAAACGGAATGAGGGCAGAGTGTCCCTGGGAAGATGAGGAAGGCTCCACGGAGGAGGAGGTATTTGAACTGGACCTTAAAATTAGGTAAGGCATGGAGCTGGGGGGGATGGGGGGAAGGCATTCCAGGCTGAAAGCGCAGCATGAACAAAAGCTAGATATGTGGGGTTTGTTTTGAGAACAGAAGCCTGGTAAGTCAAGAGGGCTGGGAAGCTGGATGACTGAGAAGAGAGCTGGCAGCCAAGGGCCGTGAGCCTGAGGGGCAGGGAGCACAGAATAAAGATCCTGATTACCATGGAAAAAACTGGAGGTGCTGATGGGCCTTCGATTTAAAATAGGATAGTCATAGAAAGCCTCTTCAAAGTGACAGGGTTAAGAGGTTAAGAAGCAAGTCATGTGACTACCTGGGGGAAGTTTTCAGGCAGAGAAAATAGCAGTGCAAAGGTCCTGAGGCCACCAGGTGGTCGCCATGTTGGTAATGCATTAAAAAGGCTGGTGGGACTGGGGTGGTTAGAAAGTTAAAAGGGAGCCAGCTCATTAGAGGGCTTGCAGGCCTTTATAGAGCCTTGAGCTTTCACTTGGCTGAAAAGGAGAGCACTGTAGAATTTCTAGCACCGTTTTCTGACTTACGGTTTAAAAAGACGGCTCTGACTGCTGTGTAGAGGATCAACTGCAAGGAGCCAAGGGTGGAAGCTGGGAGACCGGTTAGGAAGCTGTGCGAACAAGCCGGCAAAAGAGGACGGTGGCTGGAGGTTTCCTCATGTTAAAATGGAGCTCCGGATCCTCGCAGCCCAACGCTTCAAATAAAATAAAATAAAATAATACATTGGAACCTCGGACCGACGGCGTGTCAGCCTGGGGAATGTGGGATTATGGGCAGCCCTTTGTGAGTCTGGCCCCCGGTGCCCAGGAAAAAGCCAAGACAGGTGCGCGCACCGCAACGCGTCGAAAGAGGTCAGAACTGGCTGAGGGCTGTCTTGCTCCCCAAAGACTTAAGAGGGAAGGGTGGAAAGGAGGACGCCCCCTCCCAGCCCTGGGGGGGGGGGGGCGATTCTGGGCTTTCGGCACTGTGTGCACCCCGGTATGCAACCTCTCCGCCTGTACAGGTGTGGGAATCTTGTAAGCATCCCGTGGGGAGCGCCACCCACCCCCTCCGTGCAAACCTACCCCCTCACCCCATAGCCCTTTGTCTCACTGTTCCCCTACGCCCATCCGTCTGCCTGTCCGTCCCCCACAGGTTGCGGTGCGCACTCCGTCGTGATCCCTCTGGCGGTAGCCCTAGCGGCGCAGCCCGGCCCAGGGCTCCGGAGAGGAGAAAATCATGAATGAAATGGATGCAGTGCTCGAGCTCCCCCGCCCTCCCTGTCCAGGCAACCTCAGCGCGGGGGCGGTGCCTGCGAGGACTCCGAGAGCCGAAGACGGGAGAGGGGCTCCCGAGATCTGGGTCAGGAATTAAGGGTCTGCGACCCGGCCCCACTCGGGCCCTAGGCGCCGATGGAGCTCCCCGCCTGCCAGTCCCGCTAGCCCTGCGCAATTCCTGGGAGCGCCGCAAGCCCGCCCGGAGGCGGGGCGGAGCCGGGGCTGGGTTGGGGGTGCCGAACCCACCCGGCGGCGGCGCCTGCTCCTGCGACTCCGCAGCTGAGGTGCTTTTGGTGCGGCGATCCGGCGAAGGAGCGCGCACGGAGCAGGGGACAGAGCGTCGGGCAGACAGACCGACGGACGGACGCCCCCGCACACGCAGACGCACAGAGCTCGGCGCGGCCCCAGTCACACACATACACACTCGCGCAGACACTTACAGGGACACACGCAGATACACGCACACTCGCGCGCGCACATCCTCCCGCCAGCCAGCCTGCCCGCCCGCTCGCCGGCGCCCGGAGCCCGCTCTGGCCGGTAAGTGTGCCGTTTCCGTCGGCGCCTTTGTGTGGGAGCCGGAAGGCGGAGGGCGTGGGGTCCTTCCCGGGGCGGCCTCGCAACTAAGACCTCCTCTAGCCCCCAGGGCAGCAAAGCCGGCGCCCGCCCCCGCCACGCCCCCGTGGGGCTCTCGGCGCCCCCGGACTGGGGGAGGGGTCCCCACCCATTGGGGAGGCCGGGTGCTGGGGAGCCAGCTAGGAGCAGCAACCACTCCCCACGGAGCTCGGACGCGGTTTTGGGGAGGGATCGGAATAGTGGTCCCGGGTCCGAGCCTCTGCGGCCGAGGCTGGCGCGCGGCTGTTGGCCGCATCGTCTCTCCAGGGTCTGCAGCTCCAGGGGGAGACTGGAAAACGCCGCTAGCCTGTTGGTTTGTAAACTGCGGCTCCAGACTCCCAGCCTTCCTCTCGCTTTGCCACCCCCGGACCGTGTAGCTTAAACCACCCGCTTCCCACCACCACCGAAATAAAAGCCCAGTGCGTTCCCCTCCCCCAGCATGCCCCTTTTTCCTAGATGAGGCCCAAGCTCCCGCAAAACCTGCAGATTGCCTGGGTCAGAGCCCTGAGGAGCTACTTCACCGAGGATCGTGTGGCTTAGAGGGTCAGGATCAGAAGAACCTTTGGAACTCATTTAACCCCCTCCTATTATAGATGGGGAAACTGAGGCCCAGTGAGATGGTTTGAGCAAGGTCACAGGAGAGTTAGTGGCAAAGCCTGCGTTAGAATCTAGGGTCCCCAGCTTTTGAACTCATTACCCCCTGTATGATTTGATCCTATTCCCATTGAAGCCCCAGAACCCCAAAATTCATCTAAGTGTACCAGGAAAGTCTTTGTAATCCCTGCCCCGCCCCTACTTGGAGCTTCAAGTACCATTCATTTGTTACCATCCTTACTGTAAAAAAAAAAAAAAAAAAAAAAAAAGGAAAAAGAAAAAGAAAGGTTAGCCTTTCATTTGCCTCATTTGGCCTCAGAGGAGTGCTGTCTTATGCAAGCACTCCAGGTTTGGGATTTAGTTTGGGAGAATGAATCAGTCCTGGACTGGAGGTCAGATTCCAGGATGTTCCTCCTGGTTCTCCCAGGAGTCTGTGAGCCTGTGTCCTCAGTTGGACCAGGTGATGCAGCATCCGAGGAGTCCTCCCCTCCCCCCACCTGGACCCGACTGCGTGCCTTCCCAGGCCCTCTTCCCTCTGTAAAGGCCTTGCTCTTCAGTCCAACCAGGACCTTTCCATCACCCGTTTGTGGAGGTCCTCAGGTCCTTCTTGTCTGCTGAGTGTTGCTGACAAAGCTGCTGGGGAAGCCTGAGTTGCAGCCTTCCCAGGTCCTGGTGGCAGCTCAGGACAAGGCTCCCTCAAGGGCAGCTGGGTGTCCCCAGAGCTGGCCCAGAGAGGGTGCCCCCGGAGACAAGGTGAAGGGGTGAGAGCTGGATGGTGACTGGATTAAGTCGGTCACCTTTGAAGGGACTCCATGGGATGGCAAGGAGGACAATGTTCATTCTCTAGAGACCTGAGGCTCTTGTCTCAAGAGCTTCCTTGAGTGGGATGAGCAGCCTGGCATGCATGGGTCAGAGCCAGGGCGACCTATAACTGCAGGACCCCCCATTTACACTGTGGCCCACCGACAGGACACTGTGCTCCAGAAGCACCATTTGCATAGGCTTCGTTAGGAGTGGTGGCCCCTGGGTTTTTGCAAGGCAGTGGCTCCCAGCCTAAGAGTGAAGGGATCTGGGTTCCAGGCTGTCTCCTCCTCACTGGCTGGGCAGTTTCAGTAAATGCTCATGACCTCTCTGGGTCTCAGTTCCTCTACCCAAAAGAGTAATATCATTGGATTGAAGAGTTTCATGATATCCTTCAAGTCTGAACTGTTTGGTCAGGGGGGAAGCACTTATTTATATAACTGCCATGGGCCTGATTTTCTTCTTCTCTTATTCTGTGAAGGAATAAAATGAGATGAGGTAATTCATGTAGGGTGCTTAGCACAGTACCTGGGGCATAGGAAAAGCTCCGGAATTGGTAGCTTTAGGGCCCCAGTTTTATGGCTATAGCCTCCACTTCCCCCCCTTTTTTAGATTGCCCAAGGACATGAGATTTTAGGGCCTCAAAGTCCCTCTTCCTCAAAATCCCTCCCCCACTGAAGGGTTCCTGGACTTCGGGCTCAGCCAACATAAGTCATTCATGCAGCCTCCCTGGGAGAAGTCGCACTTTTGTTTATCGGGTATTTCACACCTAAGTGTGATCCAATTTATTAATTTCTAACACTCTGTCAGTTAATCCTCATCACACACAGGAGGTCAGTTGTATCATTGTTGCCACGTTGTAGATGGGGAAGTTAAGGCTGGGTTTGTCTTGCCTGCAGGGGCCTACGGTAAGGTCTCAGAGCCAGAGAGCTGTGCCCCCTGCTCAGACCGCCTGGCTCCAGAATCTGAACTCTTTCTTCTCTGTCACGTTGCCTGTCCTCTTCCAAAACCTGCCCTGAAAGAGAGATTGATAACCCCTTGGAAAGAGTTGAGAAGAAGGAGGGGTTTTATTCTTCTGGAAAATCAGGAATGGCTTCTTGGGGAAGCCAGGTAGTGTTTGAGCTGGGTCTGAACGATTTGTACCACAGAAGAAAGTGGGGTAAGCATTGCAAGTGGTAGAAAGGGCATGCGCAGAGACGAGGCAGTGGGGTTCGGGGGCCAGGTGTAGAAACGGGAAAGCAGTTCGTTCTGACTGGTGAAAGAAGGAAGGCCGGGTAGGAGGGTAGAGATGGTTGCCGGGGGCACTGGGTGCTGCGCTAGGGTATTGGTCTTTGGTTTTTGAGTATGGGAGAGACATGATCACACCTGGCCATTAAGAAGCTCACTCTGAGTGCCCCCGCCCCCTTGCAGTGGAAACAGATTGGTGGGAGAGAACCTGCTTGCAGGCAGCCCAGGTAGGAAGCAATGGCAGTGGTCTGGGTGAGAGGCAAAGAGGGTCCTGACGGAGGGTGGTTGTAAGAATGGAGAGAAAAAGGTGTTGATGCAGGAGGCGAAGTGTCACCAAAATTGGCAGCTAATTGGCTATGTGTGCTAGAGGGAGGAAGGAATGAGAAGTGATGACGAGGTTTTGATCCAGCGTGGCTAAGGCGGCCATTCACAGAAAGAGCCCAACGGGGAAGAGTCGGGAGGCTTAGGAGGGGAGGCCAGGGATCTGACAGGGAACTGCAAAAACTGCTGCAAGGCTGGCTCACCGAGCACCCCAGACTGTTAAGGGCTGGTTCGTTCATTCATTCTTTCATTCTCCAAATGCATATAAACATCTGTTACATGCCAGGTTGTTCTAGGCTCTAGGGACACATTGCTGAAAAAGATGAACTTCCTGCGCAAGCTCCACCAAGGTAGACAGAAAATAAAATATAAGCAAAGGGAGAGTGTTTCAAGGGGGTGAGCAGTGCTCGGGAGGAAAATTAAGCAGGGTCGGGAGTGACTGGAGGACGAGAGTGGGTGGAGGGATTTGCCTTTAAATAGAATTGTCTTTAAGGAGGAGGTATTTGGACAAAGACCTGAATGAAGTGAGGAGAAGACCGTAGGGAAGAAAAGCATTCTAGGAAGAGGAGACCACAAAAGTGGTCCTTACCACCGTCCTCCATCGGGCAGCTGTCGTCACCTGCATGTCCCAGAGGAAGACACCGAGGCTCCGAGAGGTTCAGATACCCGCCCGAGACCCTGGGGGGAGAAGGTGGCAGAACTTAGCTTTCAACCAGTTCTCTCTGCCTCCATATCCACCCTTTTTCCAGAGGCCCACAGTTGCCTTAAGGTGTGCGACCTCCAGCCGGCCAGCCTGTGGTGTTTTGAGGGATTCTACCCTTGACTGAGGACCTCTGGGGACAGCCCGCCCTGGGCTCTAGGTTTCCAACTGTCCGCTGGCACACGGCAGTGAGAGAGTCCATCCTTCTAGGCCCAGGACCAGGCTCTACCCTGTCTTGTCCTCTGGGCACCTGAGCAGGACCAGAGTGACCACTTACCCGCCCTCATGGCAGCCCTTCCAAGTGCCTGGTGACTCCTGTACAGAGTGGAGTGATGCTGTCTTCTTCACAAGGTTGCCACAGTGTCTGATGAAGTAAGGGACCGGAAAGTACATGCAGCCACGGTTGTTCTCTCTGAATGCAAACCCTTTTCAGCCTTGACTCCTGCTCCCATCTGTTTTTTTTTTTCTTTCCCATTTTATTTGACTTCCTGGATCACATTCTTCTCTCTCCTGGCAAAGGAGCCTCTGCCAGGCCCTGCTT
Source organism: Glossophaga mutica (assembly GCA_039655065.1). Lineage (NCBI taxonomy): Eukaryota > Metazoa > Chordata > Mammalia > Chiroptera > Phyllostomidae > Glossophaga > Glossophaga mutica. The sequence continues at coordinate 33,438,651 of CM077308.1, forward strand.
CTGAATCGGTTTGCCTGACTCTTCCCTCAAACGCTAAAGGGCCAGGGTCTTCCAGCCGGCGCTGCCACAGCTCAGCTGGGCCTGAGCACAGAAGGGTTAAATCAGAGGCTGGGGCAGGTGCCCTGACAGTGCACTAGCCCCCTCCCTCAGTGGGGTGTAGCAGGAGCTAGGGGCCTCCCAAGCTGCAGGTGGGAGCAAACCAAGCTCCAAACTCCTGCTCTCCCCTCTGTGGGTGCTGCAAGCCCCTTGAGAAGTGGTTTTTTAAGGAGTGAAGCTCAGAGCAGATGTCCAAAGGGATCATCCTGAAGGATCTGGAGCAAGGCACAGGTGACCCTGGCGGGCCAGGCCAAGGCTCAGCATCAGGGACATCTGGGAGTGAAACCAGAGGCAGGTAGAGACCCAAGCACAAAACCATTTGTTGTCAGGGTGGGTATGTAACCAGCACAGGCTCGGTTGGAATTCTAGTTCCAGGTGGAGCTGGGAGAGCTGCAAGAGTGGACAGGCCTCTGTCCTAGAAGGCAGATGACCACGACAGAGACAGTGCCTGCCAGGGCATAAGGCAGAAAGCCAGGTGCTAGGACTGGACTGGTGTCAGGGCCAGACAAGCAACAGTGAGACTGAGGGTTGTTAAAACTCTTAGCAACAATAATACTAGCTAACACAGTGCACAGTGTGCGAGGTATTCTTCTAAGAGCGCCCTGTTTACTCATCGCAACAATATTGTGAGTTGGGTTCTGTTGCTGGCACATTTTACAGATGAGAAAACTGAAGCACGGAGAAGCCAAGTATCTTCCTCAAGATCAGGCAGCCAGTGGGGGAGCCTTAGTTCACACCCCAGCAGCCCGGTCCCAAAGCCTGTGCTTTGTGGTGATTTTAATGAGCTGTTTACACCTACTCTAACTCTAGCCAACTTTTCATTTATTTTTCCAAGAAGTATGTCTTGAATATCCGCCTGGCGCCAGCTAGAGTATTAAGCATGGGAAACAGGAAAGTCCATATAAGAGGTTGTACAACTGATGGTTTAAATAAAAGCCGGGCCCAGAGTTGAGACAAACTCAGTTTGAAGCCTGCTTCTGCCACTTACCAACTGCGTGACCTTGAGCAAGTGACTCAGTCTCTCCAGGTCCCAATCCTCACATGGGCAGGAGCGGGTGATGACCGGGTTTAGCTCACAGGGTACAGTGAGAGATGAATGATGTCATGCACAGGCGTGGCACGGTCGGTACCCAGCACACAGTGAGCACTCGGTAAAATGAAGCCACAGAGATTATAAACCACAGTGTGAGGTGGGGGTGCAGGTATCGATAAATGATTACCGAACGGAGAGGTGAGAACAGAACAGGGAGCACCAGGTCTTGCTAAGGGAGGCAGGGAAGGTTCCGCTAAGGAGGTGACATTTCAATAGGGTCTTGGAAGGGTCATAATGAGGTGGGGAAAGGGAGTTTTTCCAGTGACGAGAAAGTGCATTCCAAGGCATTATAGGTAAGACCCGTCTCTCCAAGTGGAAATACCGGAACACCCCCCCAAGAGGTGTGATCTCGCCTTCACGTTCCGGATTGCCTGTTTTCTCCTCGTAAATTAAACTGTATACCTTGGGGACAGAGGCGGTGTGGAGAGGGAGAGCAGAGTGGAGTGTTTTCAGAGTCGTGGAGAACAGAGAATTAAACCAGACGACCTTTGGACTCCGAAATCCTGCTCTTCGCTTGATCTTATTATGGGCTCCTGTCCAGCACATTGGTAGGACTGTCCACAGCCGGTACTCATCGTTACAGCTGAACAGGCCTCTGTCAGCAGCTGGCTGGGGTGGGGGCTTCCCTCCACCCTTGAAGGTGGGGCTGCAGTTGCCCAGGCTCCCTGGCCCAAGACCTGGTTTCCCTGGGGCTGGGAGCGCCCTCTGCTGGCTTCCTGCTGCTCCACCACCATCTGCTTCATTGAACCTTGACAGCCCCAAAATTGAAGCTTGACCTTAAGGAAAGGTCAGCCTATAGCCCCTCTGTAGGCTGGGCGTCTGCGGCGTAGTTCCATCTTGCCTTCCCTTGGGTCTCTGCCACGCTGACGCCCCCGTCTCCCACCAACAGAGCAGGATAGATGAGAAGTCATCGTTTATCTGGGCACATCCCAAGCAGAGAACACTCAGACCCTGTGTTTGGGATGCAGAACACTCCAAGTTTGCAGTCTGCTCAGACGCGGGGACAGATGGCTGGACAGTGGACAGCTGGGCAGGGAGGGTAGGCAGCTTGGCAGGATGGAAATAGCAGTGAACTAAGCATCGGGAGTCCTGGGCTCGGAGCCTATCTGTTCTGCAAGTTTGCCACACGTATCAGCCTGTGTCCTCTGGTTGCCAGCAACAGACAAGGACTCTTAGTAACAGGCAGAAAAGCTACTTATCAGAAAGCTTTGGGATATGACACAGAGTGACAAGTAACTGACCTCTGGTCTTGCGTTCTTCCCCTGACAAGGGACAGGCAGGGCGCCAGAGGAAGAGAGGGGTAATTCTGAAAACAAAATCCAGATTTTGTTAACTACCTGAAAATAACTGTTCACCTGCTGTGTGACCTGAGGAACGTCACTTAAACTCTCTTGCCTCAGTTTCCCTCCCTGGGTGTTCTAAAGCCGGCCTCTGTCCTCCATTCCCGTGTCCAGTGTGCTTTTTGCTGAGAAGGCTTCCTGCCCCCGTCCCAAATGGCACCTTTCCCATCTTGGGAATGAATTATGAGGGAGCGAGGTGAGTGAGGGGCTGCGTGGTTCCCGGCCGCTCACCCCATTAAGGGGGGCAAGCCCTCCCCCCGTGCGTGCTCTGAGACCTGTGACCTGTTTGCAGAGGTGGTCAGCACGGAACCGGCCTGTCCTCCACCCCTGCACACTGACCATGCCGATGAAACTCTGGATGGCATATGAGTGCTTCCTGCCTGTCATCTGGCCACCTTCTCCAGGTTGCAAAGCTCCTTGCTAGAGTACCCTTCCAGAGCCCCCAGAGTCACCAACCCCAAGACCCGACCATGCCCTCCGTTTAACACATCCCTTCACAGACTCAAGCCCTGTGCTGAACACCTGGGCTGCAGAGGTAGCTGAGGGGGTGGGGAGGCCCCAAGTCCCTGGAAGCCCAGTGGAGGACGCAGGTGCATAAACAGCTAACTATAGCAGAGGAACAAAGTAAGAGACGGAAGTGTGAGGTAGGGGTGTGGGGGTGCCCGGAGATGGAAGAGCTGGCTTCTTCCTGGGAGATCAGGGAGTGCCCCATGGAAGAGGTAATACTGAGAATGAATAAGATTGTTATTCAAGGACTGGAGGAGTGTTCTGGGGTCAGAGCTTCCGGAGGGTGGTGGGAGCTCCATGCTGACAGTGAGGGACGTCTAGACGGCCCCAACAGATTCAAGAGTGTGCAGCGCGAGGTAGAAAGCACGTCAGCCTGGGCTTGCGTCAGGAGGTTCCTGCGGGCTCAGCCTCCCACTCAGGGATCCTGGCTTCAGCACCCCAGCCCCTCCTCTGCCTCCATCCCCAAACCTGTCAGCCATTACTCTGTGTAAGTCCTGGGTACAGCTGGCATCCACTCCAGGGTGCCTGCCCACAGCACCCACTCCTCCCCTTCCACGCCCCCCAGGCAGAGGTGAGGTGCCCCCAGCCCGTCTTGGACAGACATCAGATAGAACACATCACTCAGCCCTCAGCGATTACCTGTGTCGTGTCTCCCCCACCAGCCACGAGCTCTGAGAAGATGCAGTGGGCTGGTTCAGGCCGGCCCCCAGCACCCAGCACCCAGGGTGGGGCAGCCAGGTGGCGAGTATTACCTTCACATGTATGAGTAGACAGATGATGGTGATGACACTCAAGCTGAAAGGGACTTGGAGTCTGACCATTTACTTTATAGATGAGACCTCAGGGGCCTAGGGTAGGGGAAGGTCGCCTGAAGTCAGAAGCGTGTGGAGGGCAGAATTTGAAAGAGACTTTGGGTGCAGAGCAGCCCTGTTCACAATAGCCAGAAGGTGGGAACAACGCGAATGACCATCGCCTGATGAATGGAGACGAAAATGTAGTATATTCTTACAGTCAAATATTCACCCAAAAAAGGAATAAAGTGCTGTTACAAGTGAATGAACCTTGAAAATGTTGTGCTGAGCAAAAGAACCCAGACACAAAAGGCCACACACTGTTTACGATTCCATTTATATGAAATGCCTAAAACAGGCAAATAGAGAGAGCTACCAGGCAGACTGGTGGTTTCCAGGGGCTGGGGGGGGCGGGGTGGAGAATGAGTACTAACTTAATGGGCATGGGGCTTCCTTCGGAGGCGATGAAAACGCCTGGAACTGCGTAGTGGTGGGGGCTGCCCAGCACTGTGAATGTGCTAAACGCCCCTGAAGTGCACACTTTAAAATGGTTAAAACAAGGAATTTTACGTTACGTGAATTTTGCCACAATAAAAAAAAAAAAGTGGGGTGCGGGTGATTTGGGACCAGAGCAGACGCCACGGTGAGCTGGGCCTAACGTGTATTCCTCAAACATAGCTGCCAGCCTCACTTCCCGTTACAGACCTCCCCTGCCCAGGCCACAAGGGGAGGAGCCCATGGTCAAGTGGAACAGGGCTGCCTGCTCCCCGAGGAGGCAGATTCCCGGCAGCCAGGCCTGCTTCTTGCTGTGCTCCTCTGCTGAGGCCTAGCACCCATCACTCCCCCATCCCACCAACCAGCCTGCTCCCAGTTAGTGCCAAATGCTCCCTACATCTCGGGTCTCCGCTCCTGGCTCTTGCTATTCACTCTACGCAGGAAGGTCTTTCCCTTGTGGCCCCTCATCCACGTAGGAACATCCTTTAGGAGCCAGCTCCTGTCTTCTCGTTGGAGAAGGCTTCCTCCCCTCCTGGCCCCCTCACCACAAGCTGAGCTGAGCCCTTCCCAAGGTGTCCACACATGTGTCAATTAAAGCAGATGTGGGTGTGCCGAGTTTGCACCTGGGGAGACACAGGAGGACTGGGAGCTGTGGAGGGAGGGGCCTGGCTTGTTTGTCACGGTATTCTAAGGCAGTCCTGGTGCCTTGTTCGTAGGAGGTGCTCAGCAGACGCTTGTCGAAGGAGGCAATGGCCTTGGGAAGGTTCCCTTTCCTCCCAGACATTCGCCATCATTGAGGGAGGGACAGGCTAGGCGATGTCCCTGCATCACCAGGGTTTTCTGGTTCGAAAGCAACGGTGAGTGGCCACTCCAGCAAGTTGCTGCCTGTATCTTGGCCACTTTCCTGCTCCTTTGCCCACTGATAGAAGTGGAGAAGCAGATGAACGGGGCCCGCAGCAATCCACTGCAAGCAGCTATTTCTGCTCTTCGCGAGGGGGAAGGAGGGCAGTGCCCGGAGACTTGGGCTTCTCCGTGTAGCCTGAACAGAGCATCTCTTTGGAAATCCATCTGCAGCCCTCCCCTGAGCAGCCTGGGCCTGCGGGTCTGGGCGGCGGGTCCCTGGAGTCCTTCGACTATAAGACCGAGCAGCAGGCCCTTGCTCCATTTTCCTCTACAAAAGAGAGGTGCTACTCTTTCTGCTTTTCTGATTATGAAATTAGTCATTTTTCTAGGAAGCTTATTTATAGAGTCCTCTGCACACATGCAGCACCAAGCTATTCTGAACACGGCTTGGGGCCAGGGAGCTTTAAGGTGTAAAAGCATCTGTGAGTCACTCAGGAGGCCCCTTCCAGAGGTATCTGAGTACTTGGTTACCTTTCTGCACCCAGCCAGAGGCCAGCCCTCACAGATCGCCCTCAGGCTGGGGTGCTCTTTAGGAAAAAGAAAAAGCTTGCTCTCAGGATTGAGAGATTAGGGATAGGCATTCTTGATCTCAACTTCCGTGGCCGCAATGTACAACCTGGGGCAAGTCAGACCCCTGTTTTGTGCCTGATTCCTCCTCTGCAAAATCACGCCTCCAGATATGTGACTCTGTGAGTGCTCTTGACATCAGCCCCGGAGGAGGGTTCCAGGTGGCTTAACAAAGATCTGCCCACCAGGCCCTGGCCTAGTAGCTCTGCTGGTTAGAGTGTCATCCCGATACGCCAAGACTGCAGGTTCGATCTCTAGTCACGACACATGCAAGAGTCAACTGATGAATGCATAACTAAGTGCAGGGGCCCCTGTCCTGGGCGCCAGTTGTGGGGGGGCTCGGCCCGCAGAGCCCCATCCCTCCGTCACGGTTGAAAATAAAAACTACCAAGACATGATCTGCTTGGGGAGGAGAGGTGGCCAAACTCTCAGAGGAGAATGACCCAGAGCCCCTTCCTCACTAGGCTTTTATTGGGCTCAAATACACAGGAATACAGGTATGTCAGGCGGCAAGGATCAAACAATGGTTAACATTTCAAAGAAATCTGAGGACTTAATCTGAGTCAGTGTCTGTCAGAAAAGGGGGTTGCCAAACTTTGGGAGACATACTCATTTCCTCCTGGGACACTTATCACTTAAATGAGAGCACTCTTAGCAAAGCAGGTTTCACAGGACTTCATGAATTCTTTTTTTTTTAAATATATTTTATTGATTATGCTATTACAGTTGTCCCATTTTCCCCCATCATTCCCCTTCATGAATTCTTTCTTATGCCCCATCACCCAGGGAACCGTCCTGGCCGGCGCAGGGCTGCACCACTCGCCCTCATAGTTTCAGGCTTTAAGCCGATTAGGAAGCAGGAGACATCTCCCAGACAGAAATGAGAACTCGGGCTATGTCAGAATAGCCGGGGCCAGAATAGAGGGTCCATCACCCCCTCTTTGCTACAGCGCCCCCCCCACCGAGTCCTTCCATGAGGCCTCCCAAGTGGTTGTGTCTGGCTTAGGTTGCCTCTCCCATGAGGAGTCTTACCCATCATTGACTACCGACCAAGCATTGGGGCCAGAGATGGATGAGGCAGAAGCAGCACTCCTGCCAGGGAGATAAGCTTTGTTTCCTTAGTAGCTCACATCCTTGTGACAGAACAGACCCAGATGAAGTGGGTCCCTTGGGCTCTTACATAGCCCACCATGGGGTGAGGGTTACAACTCCTGAAACCAGGCTGAACGGTCCGCAACAACTAAGCAGAACCACAAATCAATGTTTCTCTCTCCTGATCTCTCTCTCTCTCAAATTAATAAGTAAAAAGTAAAGAAATTTAAAAAATAAAAAGGTCATAGCCACCAGGCAGCTCTGATCATAGTCTGGTTTGAGGTTCCTTGTGTTTTTTCCAACACAGTTAGGGCAATATTCATTTACTCAACAAGCATGTATTTAGTGAGCCCCTGCACTGAGGCCAGGCACTGTGTGGACTTTAAAAATAGAGCGGAAGTGGTGGTGTCTGCCCTCATGGAACTTGTGGCCTAATGGCTGAGATGGACGTCAATCACATAATGGCGTAAATCGAAACGAAATGTCACTCTGTGCCGAGTGCCCTGAGTAACACGCACTAAGAAGCAGAGCTGAGGGGAGCTCCCCAGGTAGACGGGAAAGCAAATTCCTCATGAGAAAAACAGCCCGTGAGCATGCAGAGGTCAAGGGAAAAGGGGCGTGACATGAGGTTGGAGGGGCGAACAGGGGTCAGGCATGCTAGATCTAGTCCACTTTGGTAAAGGAGTTTTATCCTTACTCTGAGTGTGGTACGAAGCCATTAAAGCAGTTTTTCAAGGAAGGTCCCATGATCAGTGTTGAGTTTGGAAAGAGCTGATTCTAGCTAAACCCGCCTCATTCGGTTGTGTGGGGTGTAAACTGCGCAGCCTGTACAGCCCTGTGTGTGTGTTGGGCATATGGAGGCAGCTTCGGAGGCCGGCCTGAGTGGATGCCAGGTAAAGGACTGACTCGGTGATCTAGGCAGGGTGCAGGCGTGGACCAAGGCGGAGGTGCTGGCGAGGGAAAAAAGTGCAGGGACTCAGCAGACACGTGAAGGCCCTCTCTGCAGGGGAGCTTGGCTCTGAGACTGGGATTTAGTGGAGCAACGCTGCAGAGAGGAGAAATGAAGGAATGGAACCCCAGTGGTGAGCACCTGGGCCCAGCGCGTCTGCCCGCAGTCCTTTCAGATCTGCAGCCTGGCCTGCACGCAGCCTCAGGACCAGTCTGAGAGGCTGGGCTGCAGGACTGGTGGGCCGAGAGGCAGCTGGCCTGCTGGACTCCTCGAAAGTGTTAGGTTGGCCAAAAAGTCCGTATGATTTTCTCCATAAAATAAAAGACGCATTTTTTATGTTCACTAATAACTTTATTGATTTGGATGTTTTGAGTATGTCAGCTGTCTCCCACATGGTATAACATTGATTGTTCTCAATTAATCTCTCAATTCGATCTCTGTCAACTTCAGCTGGTCTACCCAACGGTGGCGCATCATCCAGTGAGAAATCTCCAGCATGAAACTTCACACTTTGCGTTTCAGTTGCATTTTTACCTTTCTTGAAATAATAAAACATAGTATGTCAAAAATGTTACTTATTTTCTTCTGTCTTCAATATTAAAATAGCCACGCAAAAATTCACCAATTTTGTTCCATTTTTTAAATGCATGCTGATATGACAGCTGTCACAATATAATCCATCAGAATTGTTTTGAACAAAGTTAAAGACAGCTAAGTGCTACTAGAGCCATGTTATGGAAAAAAAAAACAAGCGAACTTTTTGGCCAACCCAAAAGTATGCTAGTGAGGCTCTATTGAAGTTTCTTTTGGTCACCAGTCTCCGAAGTCACATCCCACTAGCTGAAGCTAAAATGTCGGGATTTGTCGGAAGGATTCCAGGACATCGTGTGGCCTTGATGGACGTGCTGCCCAGTCAAGACCCAGCATGGGCCGGAGTGCAGCAGGTTTGAGGCCCCCGCAGCAGGTGTTGCGGCCTTTTTCTCCGGCACTGCAGCCACAGTAGTTCAGCCCCCACAACCACAAGCCCTCCACAGTGCCTCTGATCGACCCAGCCTGGTTGGTGTGTCCAGCCATCTACCACAGGGGTCCGGGACATGAAGAGCACATGGGGCCACCGAAGCCCCTAACTCCACTACTCCCATAGTCGGGAGCCCCTGTGAGCTACGCAGTTACCCTTAGAGTGTGTCTATCTGGAGACCCTTCAAGGGGTCTGCCCGATGCACACAACCTTTTTACAGCTTACTGGCTAAAGGAGGAAAGCTAGACCCCACTATAATTCTGGAGGGTGCCCTGATGGTCTAGAAAGAGGGTTTTCTGATTTCAGAAGGAAATAGAACATTTAGAACATGCAAAAAATACTTATAGCTACTTCTAGCTGTTTCTGGAGACGTGTCTTGCATGCCACTGTCCACTGCCTGAGGCACAGGGCATTGCAGTCCTCAGGGAGCTGGACACAGACGGTGTTACCCAGACCCCTGGTCTACCCGACTGGTCCTTGCTCCTCCATGCTTTCGATTTTTAAAAGCACAGGAACTAAGAGGCAGGACCGTGCAGCAGTGAGCGTGAGCCTGGAGCCTTAGACTAATTTCATACCCCACTCCACCCTAATGAGCTGAGTGACCTTGGGCAGGTTGTTTAACTTCTCTGAGCCTCTTTAATGATTCCTAATTCATGGGGCCACAGCAAAGACTCAATGTGATAAAGTGTATAAAGTGCTTTGCACATGGTGAGCCCTCCTTAAATGGCAGAGATGATGATGATGATGGTCACAGTGATGCTGCGGTTGCTGATTTCACCTGGAAGGTACCTGCAGAATTCTCCTGTCTCTGCAGCCTGACCCTTCTGCAGGTCGGTCTTTTCCTAAGGTCCCTCTGATAGAGCAGGGTGGGGTTATACAAAGGGACACAGAGCGAGAAAGGGAGGCTTTTTATCTTTGCTCAGGATTTTGTCTTGATCCCAGCTCAACAGCATCCTCTCCGGTTTTTCATCCTGCTGCAGGAGGGAGAGAGAGAACCGCGCCGCTGATGACTCCGAGGCAGGGGCCCTGGACATGTGCTGCAGTGAGAGGCTGTCGGGTGAGTCTTCCAGCACCCAGGCGCCAACCCGCCTCCCCCCACCCCCCGCCGCCCCAGAGTTCCAGATGGAGGGAGAGAGCCCCAGATGACACTGGGGCTGGAGCAGAGCCTGGTGAGCTGTGAACTTGCGTGAGAGGAGTGACTCAGCTGGTCCATAGATCTTCATTGAAATGGGGATTTGTTTTTCTAATCCCTCATGTCTCTCTGGCCAGTTATCGTTTGGAGCTGCTCTAGACTCCCATGGAGGGAGGAGCGGGTAGCCGAGGGTGTGCTGGGAGGGTGGAGAGAAGGGGGAAGAACTGGGGAGTCCAGTAGCGTCCAGTTCCAGTAGTGTTCAGCACACTACTGACCAGTAGTGTGCTGAACTGATTTCAAGTGGGAAGATCAGGAAACAAAACCTGACAGAGGTGTGAACCCAAGTGGGGTGGAGGGTGTGGAGAAACCACCTGTCGAGAAGCCTGGTCGGGGGTGTGAAATTGCATCTGGCTGACTCTTGGGGGGAGCCTGGCTGTCTGAACCACGGGCCATGTCACCACAGAGATGTTACCAAGGCACTCCTGCCTGTGGGGGCAGGTGTCCCAGCTGTAGACCAGATACCATGTCGTGACAAACAGCCTTGGTAGGAATAGAGACAAGGAAAGCGGGGGAAGATTTTAGTGGGTTTTTTTCTTTTCTTTTTTTTTTTTTTATTAAAGATTTTATTTATTTATTTTTAGAGAGGGGAAAGGAGGGAGAAAGAGAGGGAGAGAAACATCAATGTGTGGTTGCCTCTCACGTGGCCCCAACTAGGGGCCTGGCCTGCAACCCAGGCATGTGCCCTGACTGGGAATCGAACCTGTGACCCTTTGGTTCACAGCCCGAGCTCAATCCACTGAGCTACGCCAGCCAGGGCGGGTTTTTTTCTTTTTAGAAAATTTTTGTTTTCTTCTTCTTATAACATACCCATTGTAGAAATATTAAAAAATAAAGACAAGTGGCCTGGTTGGTGTGGTTCAGCGGATTGAGTGCCAGCCTGTGAACCAAAGGGTCGCCAGTTGGATTCCCAGTCAGGACTCATGTCTGGGTTGTGGGCCAGGTCCCCAGTTGGGGGTGCTCGAGAGGCAACCACATATTGGTGTTTCTCTCCCTCCATTTCTTCCTCCCTTTCTCTGAAAATAAATAAATAAAAATCTTTTTAAAAAAGACAAGTGAAAAAAAGAAAAATTACCATAATCCTATAACACAGCATACTTTTTCATTTCTTTCCTTCCAAACCTTTTTGTTTAAAAATCAAACAGCCATTTGAATTCTAATACTGACATTCTAAACCTGTAGCTTATCAAAGAACCTCTCGATTGGCAAGGAACATTATAATGGAGTCTTCAGTGATACTCTTTAAGATAGACATTTAAACAACTAGGTATGCCTCTAAAGTGGTGACTCTTTAAAATAAGCAGTTATTTTAGCACTGGCCAATTTGGCTTAGTTGGTTAGAGCTTCGTCCTGTAACTAAAAGGTCATAGGTTCAATTCCTTCTCAGAGTACATGCCTTCATTGTGGGTTCTGTCCCAGTATGAGCTCATATTGGGCTCATACGAGAGGCAACCAATTGATTCTTCTCTCTCACATGGATGTTTCTGTCTCTCTCCCCTCTCTCCTCCCTGCCCCTTGTCTCTTTCTAAAAAAGCAGTGAAAAAATGTCCTCAGGTGAGGATAAAAAAAAAAAGTAAGCAGTTATTTTATTCACACCCTGAGCCAGTGCCCCAGCTACTCCTGGAGCTCCTCAGGTGGGCATTGAGCCCCGTGGTGCAATTCACACTTTACCCAGTAGGGGTGCCATTACTCAAAACACTGGACAGCCCGTTGAGATGGTCTAGGATGGGGGCCTCTGCACAGGAGTTGTTCATGGGAACTTGAACTGTCCAGCTTGGAGAAGAGAATTCTTCAAAGGGATGTGAGAGCTGTCTATGATTATCTGAAAGACTGTGCAGAGGGGGCAGCCGATTCATTCTGTGTGTACCTTAGAAAGATGGCATAAACCCAACGCACAGAAACTAAAGAGAGGGCTGTTGGCCCACGAGAGGCAGAACCTTCTTTCTGACTCTAGAAGGTGTCCAGTCATAGAACTTGATAATTCAAGAGGAAGAAAATGAGTATTTCATCACTGGAGGCATTCAACTATTTTCTGGATAGACATTGGAGAGGAAATTTCCACAAGGGTGGGAGGTTGAGATGACATCAAAAGTCCTTTTCAACTACTAAACCGTTCTGTGACTCAGATATGAGTCATAGAATTCGGAGATGACTCTACAACCAGGGACGGCCCCACTGGCTAGGAAAAAACCCGTGGAAAACAGGACATGACGTGCAGGAGTCCAAAGAGGAGCACAGTGAGGAGGAAAGAGCGTGGGGCTGGCCTTCGAGTCTGGCTGTTCTGTTTACAGGCTGTGTGTTAGTGGACAAGTCACTTAACCTTGCTGGGCCTGTAGTACCTCCTTTGTAAGTGGAAACAACAACAAAATGAATATCTTCACAAAGATTAAGTAAATATAATCACAGAAGCTCTTATTTAACAAATATTTATTGAGCACCTACTATGTGTCAGGTACTGTACTAGGTGTTAGGGATAATAGTGGTGAATAAAGCAGACGTAGTTCCTGCCCTGCTTTGAGTTGCTTCTGGAAAATGGATGAAGCCACAGCAGAGAAGCAATAGTAATAAGGATGGTTAATTCCACCGTTCACTCCCATTCCCTCCTGGAAGCCAGCAACCTGTGTAAAATGCAGGAGAAGCTTTGGTTGTCCCCCCTGGAGCTGGCACACTGCCCGCCTTGTGCTGTGTGCACTGTCCCAAATGCTGTTGCCATTTGGATCTTGGAATCCTGTCCACTAGCCTAGGAAGTCAGCATCGTTTGCTGTCCCCACCTTCCAGATGGGAGGACCAAGGCCCAGGGAGGTTAGGGAGCATGTCCAGGTCACTTAGCTAGTGTTCGGTAGAGTGAGAATGGACTCCAGACAGTATCCTCAGAGCTCATGCTGCTGGCCCACTGCACTTCCATTGTCACCATGGAGCCACCATCACCTTCTGCAGCCCCATCAGTGGAGGTCGGAAGAGCTAAGGGCTGTCTGTCCCCGGGGAGGAGTTCGGAGGAGGTGGGTAATGTCACTGTGCCTGTCCCCGTCTATGTCCTTCCTCCGGAAAGCCCTGCTTTCCAGAGGCCAAGCAAGTTGTGTGCCCCCTGCAGGCCCCACAATGCCATCTCAGCGTGTTTACTGAAGTAACTTTTTTCCGTTTCCTCTATGGGGCCATGAGTTCCTGGAAGGCAAGTGCCTCTCTGTTTCGTCCTCCGTGTCCAACATTCATCCACCCATTTCTTCATTCCTTCACTGGCTGTTTACTGAGCGCCTGCATGTGCTGAGCGTTCTCGTAAGCACTGAAGATTCAAAGGTGCATCAAACTGCCCTGGCTGGTGTGGCTCAGTGGATTGAGCGCGGGCCTGCGAACCGAAGGATCGCAGTTCGATTCCCAGTCAGGGCACATGCCTGGGTTGCCAGGCCAGTTCCCGTCAGGGGACATACAAGAGGCAACCGCACATTGATGTTTCTCTCCCTCTCTCCTTCCCTTCCCCTCTAAAAAAAAAAAAAGATAAATAAACAAAGGTGCATCAAACTGAGAACATTTCCACCCTCACGGGACAGTGTTGTGTGCTGGTTAACAGCAGGCACTCTTGACCAGGCTTGGTTCCACCGCTTACTATGGGGTGGTCGTGGGCAAGCTGTTAACCTTTCTGTGCGTCCCATTTACAATATGGCGAGAGCAATGTGCACTGCCATGTACAGTTGTTGGAGAAAGCAGTGCATTAATAGACAAATTAGAACAGCATTTGGTACATAGCAGGTGCTGCACAGGCATTTGCAATTAAGGGAAAGATAGACAAATAAAATAAGTAACATAGATAACGTGGTAGATAGTGACAAGTGCTCTGGAGAAAATTAAGGCCAAGAGGCAGGGGATGGGAAAGGAATGGAGGGTGGTTCTGGAACCTGGTTAGTAGATTTGCACAAATGTTCGTTAGCTGAAACCACTGATCTGAACTTCATGTTGGACATAAAAGGAGATGGCAGTATAAAGGCCAAGAGAATTGGGGTGCTGGCCCTTTAGAACGAGCCTATGGGCACTGCGAGCAATTGCATAATGATGGTGTAAAAATACAGCCCTCGAGTAATCCCTTCCCCCTCCCAGCTGTCTTCCCTGCCGGGCAAGACCAGAGGCGAGACAGAGAGGGGGGCCTGTCATGCCTGGTGACTCACTTATTCCCACACACACCACACTGCCAGGCTGGGGCAACATGGCCAGCACTCCTGGCCACAGTCACCTGGACCTGAGCCATCGCCGAGCAGGTCAGCAGCCCTTCCAGATTGAGATCTCCAGGTGAGAACATCCTCAGGCGTTTCCAACACCCCAGGCGGCCCACAGCTGCTCCCAGGTCAGGCACGGTTGCTCACAGCGCTGGGGCACTCCACACATGTGCTCGAACTCTCGGTTGTGTTCTCACTTGTCCCAGCCTCATGCTCACACACTCACGTGCACAGACCCACGCACTGTCACCCAGGCACGTGCCCTGTCTCTCCATCTCACAGTGCCCTGTGGAAGCGCACACCCACCCTCAAGCTCGCACACCTGCCAGTCTTCTTCCTTTTGCACACTCAGGCTGCCTTAGCTCCATGGCTCCATCATGCACCACCCCCTTCCACTGGATGTGCTTTTGGAGATGGGCAGGCTTGCTTGATTTCTCCTTCCCTCTTTAGGTCTCTTTCTCTCCCACACCACACCCCTTCTCACGCACACATGCAGAGAAGCAGGCATGCGCCATCCCTCCCATTCTCTGCCCAGTTCGCAGCACCTCAGTTACACATGGTTCTCAGGTACCGTCGCAGGCATGGGGCGTGCACCCAGGTACACCCTCCGCTCCATGCCCATGCACATGTTTATTTTTCTTCTCCCATCATGCACGTACTCTTTTTCACATGGTCACCCTCCTTTCTTTTTCACTCTCCCATGCTTGCTCACTTACTTGCTCACTGTCACCCAAACACATTTATACATTCCAACTCACACTCCCCCTCTTCTGCGCGTAGGTGTTCACATTCGCAAGAAACCAGGCAACCCTGCTGATGCTGGGGCCTCCGCTCCTTCCCCAGCCAGCACCACCGTGGGCCTAGCTAGGGACCAGCAGCTTCTTCGGGGGGACAGGGCAGAGAAGGGAGGGAGGTAAACTGTAGGTACTAGTGATGGCATGACATCACCAAGCGTTGTTCTGTGTCTGCAGTGGGCAGGCTCATGGGACTGCAGCCAGCCTGCAGATGGGGCCCCGAGAGGTGCATCACTGCACTGCTCGGTCCTGCACTGCAAGGGGCCTTGTGTGCGTGCACGTGGGCATGTCAGTCTGTGTGTCTAAGCGTGATCCACACCCCACCCCAATGGCTGTTCCTTGGCCACCCCTCCAACTGAAAGAGCCCCAAGCAGGAGGCTGTGTCCACCCTCAGAAGGGTGCACCTGCACCCATGCAGGCTTCGGGCCACTTGGGCAGGTGGCTCTGGAGTCCTGGTAGCCAGAGCATGGTGTGGAAGGGGGCCTGGGCACACCTCCTGCACCCACGGGGAGTGGCACAGCCAGAGAAGAGGGACCCAGGTCTGAAGACAACCCTGCTCCTGGGAACAGGGTGTTCCCACAGCCCCCCTATGGCTGGCGGCTGGCCGGAGCCGTGATGCCACTGCCACCCTGAGATTTCAGCATGTCATGATTAGCTGGCAAGTAGATGCTGAGGCCTTCGTAGGCCGTTGCCCATTTGATAGGAGCAGCTGGCCTCTTCGGCCAGTGGCCCTGCTACGCACTCCCTACTTAAGTCCCAGTGCCTTGAAGTCTACCCTCCACCCAGCCTTAGGCTCTGTATTATCATGGGTATCCAGTGGACCCTCCTCTGTGAGGGATGAGGTCTAGGTCTCAGCAGGATGCCACTGCCCAGCATGAGGAGCCTTTTATAAAGTGGAGAGGGACTCCGTGTTGAGGAAACCTTTGCTCTCCTAATCCTGCAGCCTCTGCCCTGGCCATCAGGGAGGGGAGGTATGGCTTTCGTGGTGGTACCATAGCCGCACGGATAAGGTTTTAAGCCAGAAGGCAACAAGGGCCCATTGAAAAGGCAGCCTGACCCTTTTGTTGATTTGACAGCTTTTTATTGAGCATCGATTGTGTGCCCAATGCGATGCCAAGCACTGGTGGTGCAGCAAAGAGTGAGACAGACCTGGCCCCTGCTCTCAGTGAGATCAGGGCTCTGTGGAAGGGTGCAGCAGTGATGGAACACTACACTGGGGGGCCATGGAGGTCTTCCTGGAAGAAACGGCCTTTAAACTGTGACCGAAGGATGAGTAGGGTCTGCTTCATGGTTTGGGGAACTGGCTGTCAAAGCAGTTTAAGGAGCAAGTTAACCTTGAAATGGGCCTTGCCCCTCATCTGCCAACCCCTGTTCTCACAAAGCCCCCGTCGTGTGCCTAGTGCCAGTCAGAACGGTCCGGAGGCAGGTGCAGGAGCAGGAGGACGGGTGTAGAGAGGACAGACCCGCATGTCGTGTCATTGCAGAGCTGCCCCTTGTGTGTGTCGACACTCAGCAGCTTGGGTTCTACTAACTTTTATTTCTTTGTTTAACGGATGGTTTTGTTTTCACTCAAGACTTCTAATGCATTTAGGGGTATTTATTGTGCCTGATAGTACACTGAATTGTCTTTGCCTTGAGTCTTTGGAGTGGAAATTAAAGAAAAACTACACATCATTTGGATGTGCTAAGAACCCTAGTTGGAAAGCGTTCTGTAACGACACCACTGTGTAGAGAGAGAAGTGCCAAGCCAGGCACTCACTGGGCAGCGATGGTGGAGCTGAACTGTTGTCAGACAGCAGGACAGTTATGGAGGCAGCAGCCCTGGTAGTTGGGTCTTGGGATGCCATGGGTAAGCAGACAGACCTGGGTTCAAATCCCAGCTCTGCCACGGACTCAGCTTGACCTCAGGTAAACTATCTGACTGTTTTGACTTCCAAACTCTTCACTATAAAATGAGGGTGATAACATGATAAGATCTGCAGAGAGATTTTGTGAGGATTAAATGAGTTGATGCATGTAAAGTCCTTACTGCCCTGTGCTTGATACATGGTAGGTCCTAATGATGGTGATGATATGGAGGTGAGCATATGGAGTATGAACACAAAAACGCTTGAGAGTGTCCAGAGCCCAGGTATCAAGTCCCAGGCCATTCCCCCAGCAGCGGAGCGCACAGTGGAGCTTTGCGGCACTTTCACGACTCCCCACCTCAGCCCTGGGGCCTCACAGAACCAGCACAGACACACGCAGGAGTGTTGTCTACGTGCAAAACCAGATGGGAAGAGGAGCCGGAGTTGCAGGACAGGACAGTCATTCATTTGCCTTCCCCAGGGTAGAAACAAGCCTGCTACTCTAGGGAGAGAGCTGGATGTGTGAGGAAACGAGAGTCTTCGCACCTGGGAGAAAGGCCGTCTGGTCCAGTCCCCTGCCTCCACACAGGCTAACGCTACAGCTCCGTGAGACAGAGGAGCATCCGTCGTATTCCTGGGTCGTGCAGTGACAGATACTGTCACCCTTCTCTTTGGCCCGGCCAGGGACTGATCACACCAGCCCTCGGGAAGTTGTTTATACCTTAAAAAAAAAAAAAAAAAAAAAAAAAAAAAAAAAGCTCCGCCTTCCATTTAAGCTTATTTCTCCTTTTCGGGTCTCCCGTTTTGGTTTTCTATGGCTATCTAACAAACTATCTGAAAACTTAGTGGCTTAAAACCATCATGTTATTTGCTCACGATTTGGAGGGCCGTGCAGGGCCCAGCTAGGCGGTTCTTCTGCCCCGTGCGGTGTCAGCTGAGGCCATCCAGTCAGCTGTCGGCACCTGGTACCGGGCTGGGATAGAAGGTCCGAAAACGCTTTTCTGGCACGTCTGGCACCTCAGCGCTGCTTCATCTGGCCTTTCTTCCCACGCAGCACCCTGGGACTTCCTCCTGGCCTGGTGGTCTCAAGGTAGACAGACTTCTCAGGTGGCAGCTGACTCCCACAGAGTGCTCCGAGAGGGGCAAAGACGGAAGCTTCAGAAGGCCCAGAGGTGACATGGTGTCACTTCACCATACTTATTGATCAGAGCCTGTCACAGGACCAGCCCAGATTCAAGGGAGGGAAATCAGTTTCAGCTTTTGACAGGAGCGGTGCAGAGCGTCGGCGGACATCGTTAATCCACCAGCACTTCCTCTTCAGAAGCTGTCCCATTCCTCCTAATCCTAGCTTCTTCCTCCCCTAAATCTTCCTTCCTTCCAGCTCCATCTCTTGTCCCATTCTTTCCCCGCCTCCCCAGCCTTCCATTACTTAAGCCCCTCACCCTTTGTACAGTAGTTTAAATCTTCAGCATGCACAGCCACGTGCAGGCCCACCCCTAACGTTTGCAGGGCCTACCTGTATTATATCTGTGTCTAAACAGTTACAAGTCAAACTAACAAACTTTCAAATGAAATATATCCTATCTTTCTCCCCTGGCAAATATTCCTTTGTAAGGAGCTTGAAAGTCAGGTTCAGATTTAGAATTCTGACACCTCAGAGTCTACTGGAGCCCTAGGAAAGGCAGTCCCCCGCCTCCCCAGCTCTGTTTATCCTCACAAGGGCCTTCCTGCACGTTTGTTTTTGTTTTGTTTTGGTTTGGGTTTTTTGTTTTTTTTTTGTTTGTTTGTTTGTTTGTTTTTGGTGGATGGATGCCGCAGCCCATACATCCAAGCTTCAAACACACCTTCTGCAAACAGTTGCTTCTTGGACAGCCTAGTCAGGGAAGAGGGTCACGCATGCCCAGGAATCAGGCTCAGCACTCTTTGGGCAGGGACCTCTGGGGTTTGTGTTGCCCGGTACCTGGTCTAAAGCAGGGAGTGTCCCTTTGGCTCTGGCTCCATGGACTCCTCACTGTGAAGAGGAGCATACCTCTGAAGGGTTGAAATAGGGGCCCCCTCAAGTGCAAGGCCAGCATGAGGGATCTTCTCCTAGGTGTGAGGATAGTACTGAGTGTGTCTGCCCCTGCACTGGGCCTCGCTCTTCCCAGATGAGCTTGGACAAACCCCTGGGGTGCTCCAGCCCCACCCAATGGTCCCCTTTATTACACCTCCCCTGTAAAATGGGAAATGCAGCCTTCTCATGGCAGTTTTGAGGATGCAGTTCGATAAAGGATGTCAGGGAGGGTTCGTGTACCATAGCGTCTTATTCACGTGCCATTTTTATGGTTTCCAGGTGTTGGGTTGAGAAGTCCTGGATGTGAGTGGATTTTGAGCTTGAGGTCTTGCACGAACCACTTTGCATCCCTAAACGTTGCAACTTTCTCTCTCTCTCTCTCTCTCTCTCTCTCTCTCTCTCTCACACACACACACACACACACACACACACACACACACACACACACACACACACGATGCCCTGGGGCAGGTGGAGCTGCTTATTAGGACCCCAGTGCTGTTTCTTTTTCAGTCCTCAGCGATTAAAACCTGGAGGATCTAAGGGACCAGGGAAAGCCCTGATTAAAGGAGGAGCTGGGCTGTTTGACCAAGCACACCAGACATCAGCTGGGGTCCCACTGCCTTTTCAAATACAAAATGAGCCGCCTGCCCCAAATTGCCCTCCACGGAATCTTCTTAAACAAACACAAGGCTTTGCATACAGCAGCCCTCAGCCCTCATCTACATCAGCCTCCCCTCGCCTCAGTCCCACCTCTCAGCCTGGCTCCGCTCTGCTGCAAGCACTAGAGCCAGGGTGGTTCCCAAAGCCAACCCTGGCCCATTCGGTGTGTGCTAAGTATGACCATTACGCCCTTTTCAATCATCTTTTTGCCCACATCCCTGCTGAACATCACTTAGCTTAAGACAGACCATTTCTCCGTCACAAACAAGATCGTCTGGAGCGTGTTTCTCTCCTCCACCCAGCCCAGGCTCGCCCTCTGCCAGCAGGAGCCACCCACCCAGTTGTTCCCACATCCACACCAAGGTCTCCCCTCAGCCACACACGGCCTCTCAGGCCTGCCTCCCCCCAGGGGGAATCTTGGTCTGCTGTGAAAGCCCTCATTACCTGAGGAATGGATAAAACTGTTTGTACAATTTATACTTTGCTACAGATTTTATGTTTGTATATTTTTTCCATTCTTTTTTCAATAATAGTTTTTGTTTTTAGCCATGGCTGGTGGGGCTCAGTGGATTGAGTGCCAGCCTGCAAACCAAAGTGTCGCCGGTTCAATTCCCAGTCAGGGCATATGGCTGGGTTGCGAGCCAGGTCCCCAGTAGGGAGTGTGTGAGAGGCAACCACACATTGATGTTTCTCTCCCTCTCTTTCTCCCCCTTCCCTTCTTTAAATTAAATAAATAAAATCCTTTAAAAATAATAATAATATTTTTTGTTTTTCAGTTGCCGCTAACAGAGTATTACATTAATCTCAGGTGTACAATGTAGCGATTAGGTACTTCTGTAATGTAGGAAATACATGCGCATGTATTTTTAAGTTGTAAACATTGGGTTCTGTCAGATGTCATTTCTTTCACTCAGCACTCTGTCTCTGAGCTCCTTCCGTAGTGTTGTGTATCCTCACAAGTCCTGGACTTGCATGTCTAGTTCCTTCACCAAATTAGGGATGTTTTCTTTCATTATTTTTTCAAATAAGTTTTCAATTTCTTGCTCTTCCTCTTCTCCTTCTGGCACCCCTATGATTCAGATGTTGGTATGTTTGGAGATGTCCCAGAGACTCCTTAGCCTGTCCTTGTTTTTCTTTCTTTCTTTTTTTTTTTTTTATTCTTTTTTCTTCTTGCTATTCCGGTGGAATGCTTTTTTCTTTTTTATGTTCCAAACCATTGATTTAATTCTTGGCTTCACACTCTCCACTGTTGGTTCCCTGTAGATTTTTCTTTATTTTATTTAATATAACCTTCATTCCTGCCTGGGTCTTTTTTAATGCTGTGAAGTACCCAATGAGGTCCTGGAGCATCCTTGTAACCAGCGTTTCGAACTCTGCATCTGATAGGTTGCTTATTTCCATTTCATTTAGTTGTTCTTCTGGAGTTCTGTTCTGTTCTGTTCTTTCATTTGGGCCATATTTCTTTGTCTCCTCAGTTTGGCAGCCTCCCTGTGTGTGCTTCCGTGTATTAGGTAGAGCTACTCTGACTCCCTGTCCTAGTAGTGTGGCCTAGTAGAAAAACACACCTGTAAATTGTATGGGGCGGAGCCTTAGGTAACCACCAGGGCAGGGCAACCCATGTCACTGCTCCGTGGCTCCATGTCGGGGAGTGCTCGGAGAGGGGACAATGTCACTGCCTGGCCTCTGGAGTTTTGCCCGGGAGGAAGCTGCCTCCCAGCACCCACCCGTTGCCAGTCATTTCAGTTTCTCCCCATATGGCACTGGTGCCCTTTCACCTGTAGCCCTAGTGCTGAATCCCAGAGCAGGTGAGTCTGCATAAGCCTTAAGTCTGTTGTAAGCCTTTTAAGAGGAGTCTCTTGAGAATCCTGCAGTTTCTTCTGCCACCCCAACTGTTGGGGGGCTCTGCCCGCAGGGCACCCCTGAGGCCTCCACGGATAAGAATAAGTCTACCAAGACGTGATCTGCTTGGGAAGGAAAGGTGGCCAATCTTTCAAAGGAGAAGGGCCAAGAGCCTCTTCCTCAATGGGTTTTTATTGGGTCATTTTTGCATAGGAGTACAGGCTGATTAGTCATTATCAGGCAGTAAGGATCAAACAATAGATAACTTACAAGGAACTCTGGGGGCCTATTTTGAGTCAGGGTCAGATAGCTAAAGAGCAATAAAACTTTGAGGAACACACTCACTTCTTGCTTGGACCCTTGTTTAATTGAGAGCATTCTAAACAAAACAGGTTTCACAGGATTTTACATATTCTTTCCTAGGCCTGATCCCCCTAGGGAACCCGCCCTTTCCAGCACACAGGGCTACACCCACCACCTGCATTGTTTCAGGCTTAAGTCAGGCAGGGCTAGTAAGGCAGCCGAAAGATAACGAGACTTCTCGCAGACAGAATGAGGACTCAGGCTATGTCATAGCTGAGGGTCCATCACCCCATTTTGCTGTAGCCCCCCAAGTCCTTTCCTGGTGCCTCCATGTGATCTCGCCTGACTTAGGTCATTCCCCCCTTGGGGAATCTTACCCCTCGTTGGCTAACCGATCAAGCATTGGGGGCCAGTTATAGATGAAGTAAAAGGAGAAGTGGGGCCCCTGCCAGGGAGATAAGCTTTGTCTCCTTAGTGGTTTACAGTCCAAAGGTCGCTCACTCAGCCTTAGCCATGGGGGGGTTGCAGCTTCTGAAACCAGGCAGGGTGGTTCCCAATCCCCAACACCCACTGTTTTTTACAGGCAAAAGTTATGGGGACTTACCTTCCTGGCAGTGGAATCCTGGACTGGGTGGTCTGGGGCTGGGATCCCTCACTTCTGAGGTACCCCTCCCAATTTCTATCCACCACACATGGGTGTGGGGCCACCCATTCTGCGTCTCAATGCTTCTCTGCGCCTGTCCATCTCTCCGAGTGTCTCTGTGCCTCTGCCTCTCCTACCTGATTGGATGAATGTGGCTTCTCCAAATCCTTGGTTGTTGAACTTCCATATAGCCTGATTTTCTGATGAATCTCTATGGTATTTGTTTCATAGTTTAGTTGTAATTTTTGCTGTAGTTGTGTGAGGAGGTGAAGTGTGTTTATGCCTCCATCTTGACTTGGAAAAACCCAGTTTCCAGACTTTTCTACTTCCCACACTGGTTTGAGGAGAGGATCTGGAAAGAGCTGAAACAGAGAAAACCAGAAAGAAGGTGGTGTGGGCAGAGGCCGGGGAGATAAGCAAGAGCCAAAGCATGCTGGGCCTTCCTTGTTGGCCATGGCAAGAATTTTGGTCTTCATCCTAAGGACAAAGATAAATTTTGGTCTTTATCCTAAGAACTAAAGCTGGGGCTCTTATTTTTTGGAGTGGGTGTTTAGTCCTGAAAGGGCTCCTCAAGACCCCGTGTTTCATTCAACTTACAGAAGGCCTCTGAAGTCCACGAAGGCAGTGAGATGCCCAGGGTCACTCAGCCCCCCAGAGCCAGAGCTGAGCTGCCACTTTGCCAATGTCATGAGGCTCCGGGTTGTAGAGGGCCATCTGAGGGTGGCAGCCTCTGGAGCCTTGGGATTTGTTGGCACTACTCCTCTGGGGTGTCTCAGGCCTCTCTTGCTCACCTCCTGTGACCCAGAATCTCCTAGATCTCTAAGGGCACTTACAGGGCCCACAAAGAACTGCAAGCCAGGACCGAGCCAGCTCAGACCCCGCTCTAAAGTTTCCCATGCTGCCTGCGTGGGTGAGACTGACCCAGAGGGTGAGAGACCGA
This sequence comes from Glossophaga mutica, assembly GCA_039655065.1. Taxonomy (NCBI): domain Eukaryota; kingdom Metazoa; phylum Chordata; class Mammalia; order Chiroptera; family Phyllostomidae; genus Glossophaga; species Glossophaga mutica. Next base: position 33,461,978 of record CM077308.1, read on the forward strand.
GTGCTAGTCCTGGTACTTACTCTCTGGACCTCAGTTTCCTTGTGTGTAAAGTGGGAGGATGGAACAAGATGCCCTCTCCAGTCTGTCCCTTCCTCCCTATGCATTGCATTTCCGTCTCAAGCACTTGGGGCCTCTGGTACCTCATCACACCAGGGCCTCTCTGTGGGCTCTTTCAGTTCTCAGCGTGGGGGGCGGGGGTGCTGTGCTCAGAGTTTCATTGACCCTGTCACCCTGGCACTTCTGGGCCTCCACTCCAGAGAGGCACATAGAACTGGGCCTTTGTTCACAGCAACAAAGCTGTTTGGTTCTACTTCAGATAGAACCATTGTATTATATCCCATCCAAATAGAACTTGAGTTGCGTTTTGTTTTGAAAGCTTGTTAGCATTCTGGTTTTAAATAACTGGCAGAGACGAGCCTGCCCCACTTCTGCCACCCCCGTCCATGCCCACTCCAGTTGCTGCCAGCAGCCTCAAAGCCCCTACCCGTGCGGGGGCGGGGACCCATCGTCCTCCTGGGGGCCCACCTGGCAGATGAAAGGGAAGTCCTTACAGCTGCCTCTTGCCCCAGCTCCCTTTCCTTTCCTCTTGTCCCCCTCCTCTGCAAATTCTGGCTATAATTTGTTGTGTATTCACATGTGCTAGGCACCAGGCTAAGCTCATTGCCTGTTTTACCTTATGGTATCCTCAGAATCTAAGAGGCCAGTCATATATTTATTGTCCAGAGGAGAGATTAAGTCACTTACCCAAGGTCACATAGGTAGTAAATGGCAAAGGCGGACCTCAAACCTAAGCTTTTTCTGTGAGCCACTACATGAAGCTGCCTCCCTGCACACAAAGCCACTAGTGCGGACAGGAGAAGCTGCAGTACAGCCCTGTAGGGTCTGGGCCTGGGACCACTTCTTGTGACTTGGGTATCCGCCTACCAAGGGCATCCACAAACGGGTCCCATTCTTGCCTCTTGACCTGCCTTCTTCTCTAGCACAGCCTCTCAGGAATCTGCAAGCAGCACCCCCGCCCCGCCCCCACCAACCCAAGCCTCCCCCTCTCCAGGCTAAGCAGCTGACACACTTGGTTCCCAGACCTTCCCATCGTCTTGGTCCCAGTCTTGCCTTTCTCTGCCCCTGCATGCCAGGGTATGATAGACTGTGCCAAGAGGAGAAGGCCTGGCCCCCCCATCCTGAAGTGGGCTGAAGCTCCTTCTCAGGCTGACTTCCCCCAACGAGGAGGAGGAAGAAGCAGCAGAGGCCCAGCCTGAGGTGGACAGCACAGAGCCTGGCTAAGAGGTCAGATCCAGCTGCCTGAGAACAAGTCCTGGATCTTCTGTCCACAAGCCACAATGGCCTTGGGCGAGACGCTCAACATCTCAGATTTGTTTTCCTATCTGTAAAGTGAGGGTGGTCCTCTTACCTGTCTTAAGTGTTGGTTATAAGGACTGAATGAGTCAACATTGGGAAAGTCACTGGGGCACTTAGCACTGTGCCTTGCTAGGCTTGTTAAGGGGAAGGGCAGTGTAGGATTCTGTGGTTTGGAGGAGGCAAAGCTTGCTTGGCACAGACCTCAGACCCACAGGCCTGCACTTTGTGTCTGTCTGAGAACCAGGGTCTCCAGGCTGAAGACAGTCTCTGAGGAGAGTTCCGCATGGGACAGGAGGGAGATCAGGACAGCTGCCTGCCTGCCTCTCTCTCCCTTGGTGCCCAGCTTTCTCTCCTCACTTGAGGTGGGTCCCCAGAACGGTGACATTCAGGACAGCACACAGACGTCCCATGCAGATGATGTTCTGACTGTCCACTTGGGCCTGAGGTTCAGGCACCCTCCTGCCTCATCACCTGTCAGCTCAGTGTCAGGACTCTCTCATTCGCTCTCTCTCTTCTTTTCTCCTCTCTCTCTTTCCATAAGGCAGCTTCAGGGTACCCAGACTTCTTACGTGGCTGCTGAAGGTTTCTAGAGCAAGTGTCCTGAGAGAGCCAGCAGACGCCATGTGGACTTGTCTAACTAACCTAGCTTCAGCAGCCATGCAACACCCTCTGCCACATCCCCATCTTCAAGGCCCAGTTCAAGGGGTAAGGGACATAGACTCCACCCACTGGTGGGAGGAGTGTTGAGATTCACAGATAGGCTGGAAGACCACCGCATGACTCAAGTCACAGAGAGGCTAAACGGCTGGCCCAAGTCATATAGTTTATAAATGATGAGCTCGCATGTTCTAGTCCAGAATCCTCTTACGCCAGAGTCAGCTTCCTTCACCCATGCCGCCCCGCCTGCCTGGGGAATGCAGAGATGAACCAGACCGGGATCCTGCCCCCGGCCAGCTTACCATCCAAAGGGACTAAACCCCTACTCTGGTCATCACACTTCCTCCTTCTGTGGATTTGCTGGCTGTGTTGCTCGCTGATCAGGAGGACTGAGGCACTGGAGGGGCTGTGGGAAGCTGGTGCAGATTCTCAGAACCCAGTGCCCCCCATCAGTTCACCCTTCAGCCCAGAGGAGCTAGAATTTTTTTTCTACAGGGCCATCCTCACTCCTAGGAGTCCTGCTGGTCAGCGTTAGTACTGAGACACAAAACATCCCTGAGGGTGTAGAGCAGGGGCTCAGTAAATGTTTGCCAAACAAAAACGTTGTTTGGGGGAACCTTCTGTCACCCCAGCACATCTGGTGACTCTTTGTTTGCCTGCTCTGTACCCCTGGAGGACAGCAGGAAAGGGGGCCACCCCTGCAGCCTCTCCCAGTGAGGACAGGGTCCACGGCAGTCCGGGCCTCGCAAAGCCAGCCTGGCCTCTCGGAGCCCAAGGCAGTGCAGGCCAGGGTGCTGATTGCGATGGCAGAAATAGCTGATTGGGCCTATTCCTTCTAGACTCTTCTACCCTTCTCCATTCCTCTGGCAGCACCTCCTTTGGTTCTGCCTTCAGGGCCTACCCAAGCAGAAGTTCAAAATAGGCCTGCTCCAACCCATCCCTTGTGGCTTTCCACATCTTTCTGTGGAACAGCAGAAAGATCATGGACTGTAGAGGCCCACAGACCTAAGTTCAAATCCCCGTTCTGCCTCTGTGACCCCGGCTCTGCGACCCTGGGCAAGTAACTTAACCGCTCTGTACCTCTGTGGCTCCACGTATGAGATGGGACAATCACGTCAACCCACAGCATGTTCTGGGTATGGAATAGCGTGAGGCTCAGCATATGCCTGGCTCAGAGCTGGCAGAAGGGGAGCATAAGGGCAAGTGAGTCTTCCCTGTTGGTTAACCCCTCTCACAAAGGTGGGAACCATCAGAAAACCACTCAGGCCTTCCACACTCCCTTCATCCCCGCCATGAGATGGGAGCAATAATCCTGTAGACAAGTGTCCATGTCCAATGGTGGGACTTCAGACCCTGTGATAGGCTGCAGAGCCCAGCACCATCTCCCAGACAGATGAGGCCATGCTTCTGAGACATGGAGGGGTAGAGGGTGGAGATTTCTTAAAGGTGATGTGCAACAGAGAGCTGAATACCTCATCGTGTGTGTTGGTTAACAGTGTGGGCTCTGGAGATAGGCACCTGAGTTCTAGCCTTAGTTTACCCATGTATTAGCTGACTTTGGCCAAGTGACTTGACTTCCTTGTGCCTCGGTCTCTTCATCTGTAAAATGGGAGTGAGAGTACCACCTACCTTTAGGATTGTTGTGAAGACTAAATGTGTTCATTCATGTACCGAGAGCAGCGCCCAGCACACAGTAACCACTCATTATGTGTTAGCTAACAATGGTCAGGACACTGGCCAACATCCTAGCTCTGTCATTGCTTGGCTGTCGACCTTGAGCAAGCCACTTTCCATCTCTGGGCCTCAGTTCCCCCACCTAAGAAATCAGCAGACTTGTCCAGATGGCCCACAGGGTCTGTCAGGCTATGACATCATTGTTTCTAGAAGCCCAGGCAGGCCTGAGTGTGAGGTTCTGTTGGTCTGGGCCCCCTGTGACTATGTGGGCATAGCTGGGAGGTCACCCTGGCCATGTTGAGGGAGGGAAGAAAAGCTGCATGGGACAGAACCAACCCCCCTTTCATATAAATGGGAGCAGGCTGAGCCGCCTTCCGCTCCAGTTCCGGTGTGCCGGTGGGCTGGCAGCGGGCAGCTCTGGTGATGAGTCACTGATGGGAGCAGCCACGGCTTCTCCAGCTCAGGGAGCGCCAGCCCTGAGCACACAGAAGCCGCAGAGTTTAATGGTGGCTTCAGGTGCTAGATGACAGAAAGAAAGCATGGTATTTCCACATGCCCCAGGAAATCGGAAGGCTACTCGCCTGCAGGCCCTACGCAGCATCTCCAACAGCTTTGACTGGGGTCTGAAGCTCCTGCCATCCAGGGCCTCTTCCCTCCATACCATATGGCTTTTGAGGAGCCATCAGCTGGGGATCAGGCACAAAAGCTGCCCCACCCCCACCCAGCTACAAGGTTCAAGGTTCCGCCAGATACAGGGACTCCCACTCCTTCTCCCTCTCAGGTTTTCAGCATCTCCCTGCCTTTGCTGCAGTGACCCCTTCCTGAGAAGCAGTGTGGCAAAATGGAAAGATCACTTGGCGTCAGGAAGCCCTGGGTTCGAATGTCAGGTCTGCACTTAATTGAGCGAGACACTTAACCGCGCTAAGCCTCAGTTCCCTTGCCTGGAAATCCCCTTCACCGTGCGCAAGAGGCAAGCGCCGGAGGAGATGGCTCGATGTGCAGTCTCTGTCAGCAAGCTGCCTGTGAGTCAGGGTTTCGTGCGCGTGGCAGAGCAGCTTCCTCGCTGTGAACGGTTGAAAAGCCAGCCCTTGACACAAGCAGCCGCCTCTCACTGACAAAACGGGGCTGATGATGATAATATCTACCTCACAGGGCTGCTGAGAGAAGCAGATGCAACTGCGTGTGCAGAAGCGTCTTGGGAACTGCACCGAGCCTGCCCAGCGTGGGGGCAGCGTCATAGTGAGGGGCACGGTGAGCAGGGCAGACAGAAGCACTGATGTCATCTCTGGGGGTGGGACCGGAGGCCGGCAGCACAGGTGGGCCCAGGACCACAGTGGTCCATGCAGGCAGGACTGTTCTGAGCCCATTCCAGTCCTTGGCAAACGCATAATTGGTCCTCAGTAATCATGTGTTGGATGCACATATGATGAGCAGAGGCGGAAATCAGCCCAGTTCTCCACCCCGTCTACTTGCATAACTTTCCGTTACAGACCTCCACCCGCCACCACTGAGATTAGGGGTTCTTGACCTGAGGTCCGTGAATTCCCTCCAAAATTGTACACAGAATATAGTGTGTGTTTGAAAACATTCTCTTTTTAAGTAAAGGAGTGTTAGAGTTCTACCCAGAAAAGCTTTTAAATATACCCTGCTTGGCCCTGGCCAGGTAGCTCAGTTGGTTGGAGCATCACCGCATGCACCAGAAGATCTCTGGTCAGGCCACACACCTAGGTTTCAGCTTCAATCCCTAGTCATGGTGTGTCCGGGAGGCAACTGATCAATGTTTCTCTCTCTTTCCCTTCCTCTCTCTCTCTCTCAAAATCAATAAACGTAGCCTCAGATAAGGAACAAAAAACAACCCTGCTTTGAAAGGTAGGCACCTACCAGGTGCTCAGTGAATATCTGGTTGGATTAATTTGGATCCTAGGAGTGCCAGGTACCCTGTGGATTCAAAGACAACAAACAAACAGAGCAACAGACAGCCTCCACCTTTGTCTCTGAGGTATGCGTACAGGCCCCACCAGCCTGCAGTTCTTCTTTCCTGCAAGTTAGTTACCTGCCGTCTTTCACATGCAAAACTCATGACCGTACATCATCAGGGGCCTGTCTTCTGAGTGGCTGCTCTGCAGCAGGGCGGGTCTCAGACAGCCACACACACTCTGTCTCTTTCTTATGTCCTACCAAGTGTGTTTATTCTTTTGAGACTTTTTTTTTAGTTTAAGTATAGTTGGTATACAATTTTATATTGGTTATATTAGCTTCAGTATATAATATAGCAACTCACCGTTTTTATACCTTACAATGTGATCGCTCCACTCAATCTAGGAATTAATTGTCACGGCGCATACTTATCACAATATTATTGACTGTATTCCCCTTCCCCTTTGCATCTACCCCCAGCCCCTCCCTTCTGGTGACCAGCCCCTTGGTTTGTTTCTATCCACTTAGATGTGGCAGGTGAGGGTCAGGGCCCAGAACCTGGGGTTATTCACTAGGCCTCATGGTATCTAAACTCAGAACGGCGATTTTTTTATAAAAATACTGTTTCTCACTAAAAACAAATACATGTGTATGAGTATATGTATACACGTTTGTTTATTGGAGGAAATCTAGAATATCTAAACAACGAAAAAATCACCTCTAATTCCACCCTCCTCCAAAGAACTATTGTTAATACCTGGCTTCTCCTCTCCCCACTCACCAAGTATGGCACTTGTGGCATGCGCACTGTGTGTAAGGGGCGCACTGTGTGCAAGGGGCTCACTGCGTGCGAGGCGCTCACTGCCTCATGCTCTGCAAGTGCAGTCACATGTTAGCCTCCTGTCTCACATCGGGCCTGCTCCACCTCTTCACATGCACATTTATACTTTCTTAATTTTTAAGGCCAAGGGGATCATACTGTTTTGCAACCTTGTCTTTCTCCATAGCATTGCAGTTGCTTTCCATGTTATTAAATATTCATCTACAGAGTCATTTATAACAGCAGTGTGATGCTTTATTGCAGGCAGGTTCTGTGCTTCTCCGACTGGGGTGCGTGTACCCCCGAGGGCAAAGCTACAGGATAGATGTAGCATATTCTCCTGGAGCATAAATTTGATTCGAAGCTTTGGGAGGAAGAAAACACATTAGTATAATATCAAAACCAGTGCCTACATACGATAGCATAAAACAAAGAGCACCCATGAATTTTAAAACAAAGCATCCAAGTTCAGAATTGTGCGAGCTTGTTGTTATTCCCCAAAGACGCAAGTCCCACCCTTCTAGGATGGCAGGAACATCTGAGAAGCTGAGTTCTAGTTCAAGACCCATTTTTTACAGATAAGGCACCTGAGACCCAGGGAGAAGGGGTTGCCCAAGGTCTGCAGCGAGTGTGTAGCAGAGCCAGCCACGCGACCCCTTGCCTGAACCCCTCCCAGCCTTCCGTATTTGGCAGCATCCCTCTCCTGCTTTTTCAGAGGATGTGGGTAGAGACCTTGCCACCTGAGTAATTAACCCTCTGCTATCAATAGTGGAAACTCTTGGCTTCCTGCATGATCCGTCTTTTAACAGCAGCTTTTTTTTTCCACCTTGCTGGCCAGGATCTGAGCAGTGCACACCTGTGGTTAGTAACTGGGGCCTTTATGTGCCAGCCCCCATACACTCCAGCAGCACTTAGATGTTGCACTTAGTGCGCTGGACTGTGAGCATGTATCCACTGGTCTGTTTTACTCAGGAGACTGGGAATCATGTGTTGTCATCACTGTAATCTGACATTTACCAGGCACCCTCTAGATGCCAGGTGCCATGCTGGGTGTTTTAGCTACAGTCTTCGTAACAGCTTTCCAAAGTTTGCGTGATTATACCCATATATCAGTGAGAAAATTGAGTAAAAGTTGATCACTTACCCCTCGTCATTCACTCATTTGATAAGTATTTGCTGTAGGATTAGATGCCAGCACTTGAGTTAGATGCTGTAGACAGTTGTGATGAGCCAAACGGATACTGCTCCGGCCCTTACGGACTTACAGACGAGTGGGGGGATGATATTCAACCAGTAATTTGACAAACTGTAGTGAGTGTAAGGTAGCCCAGAGCTCGTCCAACGGCCTCGGTTTAAACCCACCTCGGCCCCTTATGAGCTGGTTGACCTTGTGCAAGTCTATCAACCTCTCTGCACCTCATCTCGGTCTTCTGTAAAATGAGAATAATCGTAGTACTGACTTCCCAGGGGTACTATGAGTGAGCAAATTAGCAAACGGAAAGCCCTCAGAGCAAAGCCTTGCACGTTCCAGGTGTGTTGCTGCTGGTGGAATGAAGGAGAGGCGTGGAGTGCCAGGCATGTATGATAGGCCAGGACCTACGTCTGGTGACCTCTGATTGAGTCCTGTAAGATGAATAGAAGTTAACTTGTCGAAGTGTGGGGGGTGACGGGCGGCGGGGGAGCAGAGTGTTGGAGGGGTGTTCCAGGCAGAAGAAAGAGCTGCACAAAGTACGGAGGGTGGGCTCACTGGAGGACACCCATAGCGTGTGGCTGGAACACGGCGGCAGGCAGGAAGCCACACGGGGTCCGCGTCTGGAGAGGAGGAGCCTGTGATGGAAATGCAGCTGTTTCCGGGCCCTGGGCTCTGCACCGCCCTGTTGATCCAGCCCGTGGGAGATGCTTGGTCAGTGTTGCGTGAACAAGCAAGCACGTGGACGAACAACGACATCGGCCTCACGTGGTCTTGGCTGTGGGTCTTCTGTTGTTGCCCAACCAGAAAAGCAGTCCATTGTCCCGTGTACACAGTTACGTGTGGACAGTTCCATCCCCATTGTCAAGCAGTTCACTTCCCTGTTGCTGGCCCCTGTCTTTTTGGCAGCAGAATGAAATGTGCAGGTTCGGGTGGGGGCCTTCAGCATCTGGGACTCACCCAGGTGGCTGCGGGTGGGACCCCCGCACCACAGTCAGGGCCTCACGTCTAAGCCAGTGCTGTCCAGACTGTTGGAGTCGTGGGACCCTGTGTCAAAATGATCTTAAAGGATCATTTCTCTGTGGAACAGGGACAAGCAGAGCTTCCACGGTTCAGCCACAGGCATAGGGACGCAGAGCACTTGGTAATGCCTCGTGCACCTGAGGAAACAAATGTGAGGGCTCCGTAAAGCAGTTAGAAAACCAGGAGGTGAGCCCAGCTCTCATCTTCCAGGTGTGGAAGCTGAGGTCCAGAGAGTGGGCTTCTCTCCCAACATCACACAACCAGGTGCAGACCCAGAGCTGAATTCCAGATATTTGATACCGATTTTACAATGCCCAGATTTTTCTCCACGCCACCCTGACCGCCCCCCCTCCTCCTCAGTCTGGGGTCTCAAGGTTGGGGAGGGGCTCGTGGCTCTGACCTGGTCACGTGGCCAGCCTCCAGCCCCCAGCCCCAGCCCCAGCCAGGGCCCAGAGCGCAAAAGTTGCCAACCCGGAGGGCAGGCGTGGGTGGGAGGTTCACGTTCGAGACCTGGTTGTGCCATGCCTTTTCTCTCTCTCTCTCTTTTAATTGAGTTTGAGGTGGTTGTTTTTTGTTTCCTTAAGAAATGGAAAAGAATGAAGCTGCGTAAACACAACGATGTTAACTCCCTGAAAAACCTCCTGCCATTTTAACTCTGTTACTGGAGAAATAAAAGAGAAATAATTTGTCCACCCACACTTAGCTGTTTCTGACGAAGGTAGGTGAATATTGCTTTGCTAATCGAGGGTGACTGCTGGAAGTGGAGCCACGCTGGCTGATCCTGGCTTGAGAGGAAGCCCCGGTGGCCCCGGAAGGAGCGGCCCGCCGCGGGTCGCCAGGTCCCGAGTCAGCAGCCGCTGTCCTCCTTCCGCAGGTCTCCCCCAGCCGATAGTGATGGAGGCCCTGGACCGGGCCGAAGGACTCACGGCCTCTCAGAGAGAAATGCCACCACCACCCCCTCCTTCACCGCCCTCAGAGCCAGCTCAGAAGCCGCCACCTCCAGGCGCCGGGAGCCGCTCCCTCACTGTCAAGAGCAGCCTGTGCCTGTTAGCTGCCTCCCAGTTCCTGGTAAGGACCTTGCAGGCCTCACGAGGGCTTGGACAGAGTGCGGGTTGAGGGACAGCCCTCCACTTCCTCCCCAAGCTGGCCACCTGGGGATGCGGAGACATGAGGGGCCTTCTTGGTGTCCCTCAGTGACTCCCAGCCCTCAGGCTGGCGTGCAGAGAGGGCTGGAGTTCAGAGCCCCAGCCTTGATAGCTAAGGCCCGCCCACCCTGCCCTCTGTAACCCCAGAAGCAGGGACACAGCTGCCCCCACCCCAGCCTCTGGCCCTGCAGGGCTCTCTCTGAGGACTTCCTGTCTATGGAGGTATCTCTGGGAGACTTCCCTTTTTATGTATGTAGCTGGGAGATCCCTGGGAAGGGCTTTCTCTTGGCTCCTTGTAGTCAGCATTCCTCCAGAGGGAACCCTCAGGCCTCCTTTGGGCACACAGCACCTGGGCCCTTCCCTGGGCTGTGCAGTCCAAACCTCGGGGGCCCAGGTTGAGGTGAGCTCTCTGGGAAGGGAGATGGGGCAAAGAGCCCAGGCTCCGAACTCGATCCCATGTCACAGCTTGCCTGCGGGATGCTCTGGCTCAGCGGCTATGGCCCCGTCTGGTTGCAGAATGCCACCCTCCTGGAACAGCTGGGACCCATGGTGAGTAAGCTCGGGACCTCCAGGGGAGGAGGGAATGGTGGGGGGGGGCCTCCTGCCCCACCAGCCCCTGCACAGGCGGGGGTTCTCTGAGCCCCAAAGATACTTCCACTCCCCTGAAGCTCTTCTCCCTGCTCCTCACCCTGACATGTTTATCGTTGTTCCCCAGGCCTGGCTGGGCATGGGGACCTGGGAAGTCCCCAGTCTGCTGCTGGTCTCCGTGTCTGTGCTCCTCGTTACCACCCTGGTAAGGTGCCTCCTGACCTGACCTCCGCACTCCCCTCCTCTGGCCCTGAGGCCAGATCCCCACCAGCTCCCATTAGACCTTCTGGGCATGGCCCAGGCTGGGGAATCTGTCTCCTTCCATCAATGTGCCCAGCATGGGGTGGGAGCACCTTCAAAACTGATTACAGTGTTTGAGCAGGGAGAAGACTGAAGTAGGAACCCCCACATCCCTCCAAGAAGCCCTCAATGCACAAGGAACTGAGGGGTCAGGTGGGGAGGGGTCAGGGAGGAGAGGGTGGGGGTGGAGCCTCCCACCTGTGTGAGGGGCATTGCCTTGCAGATAGCTCCCAGGAGAGCAGGGTTGCTATAGACGCTGAGGACCAAGGGGTTAGTCCCATGGGCAGCCCATCAGCGAGGGGCAGCAGCGTCATCCAGGGTCCTTGATGCCATGTGCCTCCAACCAGGTGTGGCACCTCCTGAAGGCTCCCCCAGAGCCACCGACCCCAGAGCCCCCTGAGGACAGGCGCCAGTCGGTAAGCCGCCAGCCCTCCTTCACGTACTCAGAGTGGATGGAAGAGAAGATCGAGGATGACTTCCTGGACCTGGACCCCGTCCCTGAGACTCCTGTGTTTGACTGCACGATGGACATCAAGCCCGAGGCCGACCCCGCCTCACTGACCGTCAAGTCCATGGGTCTGCAGGAGAGGTGGGAGGGGTGGAGGAGGGGTGGACTCTGTGGGCCCTGGAGCACTCAGCCCCCAGGCAGAAGGGCATGTGCCTGACTCTGACCCCAGTGCCCTGGACCTGGCTGACCTTGTAGGCTAGCCAGGGCGCATGCATGCTCTCTAGGTCCAATACACATAGATCGGAATGCCCCGCGGTGAGTGCTCACAGACACTGTGACTGCTCACCAGCAAACAGGCACACACAAGTGTGTGCGTGAGCACACCCACACGTATACTCCCGTGCGCAAGTAAGTCTGGGTGGGTTTCTTTGCCACAGGACTGGTCAGGGCTTTTAATGTGCTTGTGCTCGGTGTCAGTCACAAGGGGGCAATGCATGGCATTCCCCAAAGCCACGTAAGCACAGATCACACTTTGGGAGGTGTCAACACTCTCTTTCAGAGACTAGCTGGGTAAGCCAGGTCCCCACGCCATGTCACAGGCAGAGCACTGAATGAGGAATCTGTAAACCTAGCTTTTGTTTCAGCTCTGCTGCCCCCTTACTCCGCAAGCTCGGGCAATTCTTGTCGCCTCTCTGGGACTCGGTTTCCCTTTCTGTGTAATGAGGGCCCTCGCTGTTTTGGGCCTTTAGACACTGAACCCAGTAGAGACTATCGAGGGTAGACACCCTTGCCCCCTTGTGCCATCCTTGGAACTCCCTCTTTTCCCACCAGCAGAGAGTCCCGGCCTCTCCTGGATGAGATGTCCTTGGCTCATTGGCAACCTCATCCCAGACTGCTGGGCCCAGGACCGCGATACAGAGGGCCGAGCCCTGCTTCACTGGTGTAGGCAGGTCCCCACTCTCTGGGAGCTTCCCGGGGGCCGCAGGGCTGGGCACTGCCTCCAGTAGTGACAGGGAGAGTCCAGGAAAGGGCTGTGTTAAGGTGCCCCAGATGGAACCCTGGAACTGGGGCCCCACCCCCTGCCCCCCCACTCAGGCAGCTACTGCACTGCAGAAGGCGGGGAGTCGGGCCTAAGCCTGGGGCTGAGACTTGTGCTCCTCATGTCAGGGGTGCGATCACAGCCCTTCTGCTCCCCTTGGAGCCTTCTGCTCCTGCCCTTGATCTCTCTGTCCTCATCTTCCCACTCCGAGGTCCCAGCCGATGCCCCTTCCTGCCGCTGAGACTTACACCCCTTTCCCCGTCCTTCCAGAAGGGGCTCCAACGTCTCCCTGACCCTGGACATGTGCACGCCTGGCTGCAACGAGGAGGGCTTCGGCTACCTGATGTCCCCCCGCGAGGAGTCGGCCCGGGAGTACCTGCTCAGTGCCTCCCGCGTCCTTCAGGCGGAGGAGCTCCACGAGAAGGCCCTGGACCCCTTCCTGCTGCAGGCGGAGTTCTTTGTGAGTCCCCTGAGCCAGCCGCCCACAGTGGGCAGGCCTCTCTGCTCACCTCACCTGCCTCACAAGGCGGTGGAGTCAGTGCCCAGAATTCAGCCTCTGATAGATGAACATCGTTTCTTTATCACCTCTCCTGCTTCTGTGGGCTTCCCCTCTGGGCCAAAGTTTCCTCATCTGAAAAATGGGGGTAAAAACGATGGGGATGTTGCAAGGATTAAGGAGAACACTGAGGGGTGCAGGGCACCCGTCCCGGTGGTCGGTGTTCAGTGGTGTCCCCGAGTCTTCAGTGCTCAGGCCGGTGCTCTGAAAGCCGTAGAAAAAGCCTTCTCTTCTAGCTGCTGCCTTCTCGCCCTCCCGCCCGACATCACCAAGCGTGGTTCATGCCCCTTCGAAATCTCCCCACCCCTGCAGCCGTAGCTTAGGGCACCCCTAAACTTCTTCTGTGACAGCCTCCGGCTGCCTGTTGGACTGTGAGGGACCCAGTGAATGACACCCCTCTTTTACCTGCCTGCACGCTCAACCACTTAAAAGCTAAGACCTAGGAGATCACAATATCGCCTTTATGTTTGTTGATAAGGACCAGGTTTAAAGTGAGGCTTAGATGTGTAGCAATAGTGAGCTTCCAAATACCGACTCCCAGAATTAAACTTGCTACCCGTTCCAGGAGATGATGGCATGTTCTGGGTCCCATGGGGTGCCCCTGTAATTCTTGACAGGAGGGCCCATTGGGTTACCCGCCTCTGGGCAGGGTGTGAGAGGGGCCAGGAGCATTTAAGGAGAGTCCCTCCTGGAAGGAGCAAGAGGGGCAGGAACCCAGGTGCCTCCCTCACAACCCCTTCATTCTAGGCCTCCCTGCTCCCCGTCTGGACCCAATGGCTCTCTGAGAAGACCTCCGTCACCCTGCGACCCATGGCTCCCCATTCCACAGAACCTAGCATGGCCTGCATTACCCGAACTAGGCCAGCCCTAGCCGCCTTTTCTAGCCTTAGGCCCCCTCAGCCCCTGTAGGGACTATCTGTTTCAAACTAGGCCAGCTCCCCCCTTCCCCATCTTCCTCCCCCCAGACCTTTTCGCACATCATCCCCCATCCTTGATGCTCTGAAAGCCTTCCTGGACCACCCCAAACCCTGCTGCCACTTCCCCCATCCCTTGAAGAAAGGACATGCGCCCTCTGTCATGTCCTGTTCAGTGGGTCATTGCGGATTTTGCTCAGAGAGAAAGGAACACAGCCTGCATACCCACTCCACAGGCGCTTTTGCACATTTCTTACTCTTTTGAGTCTCACAACAGTCCTAGAACTTCAGTGCTATGATCTGCACTTTACGGCGCACATGCTCAGTGGGTCCAAACACGATGGATTCACCAAGCATGAACGCTGCAGAGCTATATGTAGTCAGCTGCTAAACTGTGTGGACAGATAAGAAGGGAGTGAAGAGGCGAGAGGCACTGGGGTGTCATCCCAAAGGCCAGGGGCGTCCCTAAAGGGTGAGAATGATGTGGAGAATTGAAGAGGGGTGCTCCCTGCAAGTGGGATGCCACAAGCTCAGACCTGGAGGCCAGGTGGAAAAGGGCACATTGGCAACAGGAAGAGATGGGCATAGCTGGAGGGCGGGTCTCTTGAGAGTCACTTGGTGGCAAAGAAAGAGGCCAGAAGGCTTCACATGCCAGGCAGAGAAGTCCAGACTTGGAGCTCTTGACACAGAGAGTGGGAGGTACAAAGACAGCCTTGGGAGCTCAGGAGATCCCTTTCCTGCAAGAGAATCAGGGAAGGCTCCTTGGAGGAGGTGGCATTTAAGATGGACAGGACACAAGAAGAGGATGGGGTGTAGCATAGAGCGAGCAGTACAACCCAGGGCTCTGATGTGGGGATGTCTAGGGTGGGAATACAGACCAAGAAAGCCACTCAGTTTGGCTGGGGTACAGGGAGTATGGAAGATGGTGGTGATGGACCAGGTTGCTTTTCAAACTCTTGTTCTTCTTGTTCATCAACCATTTATTGAGTGGCTGCTGTGTGCCAGACCGGCCCTCAACAGACCGTAGTGATAACATTTATTATGCCCTTGATGTGTGCCAGGCCCTGTTCTAAATGCTGTTTGTGTGTGCATCAACTCATTTAATAGTAAATGGTGAATGAACGCACGCGCTCCTGCCAGCCCCTGGACAGGAAGTTGGGGGTCCAGCAGCCCCTGCATTCAAATGTCTGACGGCCAGCCCCAGCCGCTCACACCGCTGTGTCCTCCTGCAGGAGATCCCCATGAACTTTGTGGATCCGAAAGAGTATGACATCCCTGGGCTGGTGCGGAAAAACCGGTACAAAACCATCCTTCCCAGTAAGTACTCGCTGCGCCGGGGCAGGGGAGGGGCTTGGGACGGGCTCACCTCCCTGGGGATGCCCTCACCCTGAGGAAGACCTTGACCCAACAGCTGGGCCTCCAACGTCATGAGAAAGGATGGAGGGTGACGATGCCCAGTGAAGGGAACCCCTCACCCCTGAGGGCAGCGGTTAGTTCGTTCCTTCACACAGCACTCTCGGACCCTGCGCTGGCCAGGCGTTGCGCTGGGCTCTGTGGAAACCCAGAGAGAAAGGGCGCCCATAGCAGCAGCTCCTGCACAGGGTGTGGTGACAAAGAGTGCTTTCACGCCCCGTGCCTCTTCAGAGCGGGCAGAGTTGAAGGAGACGTGAATGAGGCTCAGAGAGGTCATTGGCTCATCCATACTCACACAGCTAGGAAGCACAGGACTGGGTTTCAGACCAGGCCTCTGTGAGCCCTGAAGTGGGCCCTTGTGTCCGCCTGGAGCCCAGTCTGTCCAGTCTGCGCATCCATCCTCACAGGCAGAGCGGCCCCACGAGGGAAGGAGCCACCTGGCAGGTGCATAGGGATTACCGCGAAGGGATTCTCCCTCTTCGGGGGCAGTTAGACCAGGTGACCTGATGTTTCCCTTTCAGCCCTGGGGTGTCATTTGCAAGTATTGCAATAACTTTAATCAAACCCCTGTCTGTCTGTCACCCTGTGGAGTTCTGGCCCCAGGCCCCCGGGGCTAGCTCGTGGGGGTGACTTGTTGAAAGTGAATCCCCACAAACCTACTCCACTCAGTTTATGGAGTGACGAGGCTTTAAAAAGCAGTTTTGCCATCAGTATCTTCAACAATATGTAAGATGTCATGACTTATTTTTAACTTTTAAAATAGCAACTTGTGGTTGCTATGGTTACACAGTCTCTAGGTAGTTGCAGTTCAACAAAGCACCATGTAAGGCCGGGATATACTGCTCAGGCTGCTCACCTCTTCCGTGTCTTGCCCCCCCACACCCTTCTACCCCATCTGCGGGAGGGGCTCGGGCACCTCAGAACCAAGGCTTTTGCTGGCTACTCAGCACAGCCACTGAGGGAGGACGGGCATCAGGCCATCCCGCCACCTGGTCCTGGATTGCTGAGAGACCTTGAGCCACCCCGAGCCCCTAGGCCTCCGAGCCCGACAGCAAAAGTTCTCTGTGACCAGCAAGAATGGACCCTGTGCCCTCAGAGACTGGGACAGGGAGCGATGGCAGAAGGCAGGCCAGGCTTGGCAGAGCCCCCTCTCAGCGCCAGGACACCCTAAGAGTTGTTCCTGCACTCATTCCACTCCTGTGTCCTGAGCCCCTGCCCCTGGGGCTGAGAATTCAGACAGGAATGAGGCACGGACTGCGCCCAGGGAGCTCACAGGCCGGTGGGAGAGACGGCTCTGTGGACGGTAACAGAGTGACGGGCAGCCCAGCAGTCAGCACTGTGAACGAGATGCAGGAGGACAGTTTCTGCCCATCTCACCCCCCACCCCCGTCCCGTCCCGAACTCCAACTCCAGTTGTGCCTGCAGTGTCACAGACACCCCCACCCCTATCTGCAGGAACAGGTGTCTCTCCGATCTGGCTCTCCTCCTCCGTCCTCACTGTCAGTGACTTTTTAGGGGCAGGGAGTAGTGGCCCAGTTTCAGGGGTGCCATTTACATGGGCTGCATGGACAACTGATTGATGCCCCGCAGAGCTGGGTGGGGCGGGGAGCCCACCGAGCCCTGACGCTCCTCGCTGGGATCACAGCAGCAATCTGCCAGCTGACTCCCACAGCCCTGCCCCCGCCCTGTCCACCCTCCACCGCTGTCACTCAGCTGATGCAAAGCCGAAATCTAATTGTGCCTTTCTCCTCCTCACACACTGTCCTGTCACCCTGCAATCCTCGAGTTTTGGTCCAGCCTGGTGAGCGCAGCCCTTTGTCAGCAGGTTCCTCTCCAGCTCATCCCTCGCCCTGCCCAGTGCACCCTCAAACCCGGCCCAGGTACCACCTCTTCCAGAAGCTAGGGTTACACCCCAGTCCTCCGAGTCCGAGGCCCCCTCTGCTTCCCCCGGCCCCAGCGCTCACAGGCCACACACTGCCCTCTCCCTGCCCAGCACTTGGGGGCAGGGCTGATGTCTTGTTTATGCAGGAGTTTCCGCTCTGGAGCACAGTGCCAGGCACAGGAGCAGTGTCGTCAGAGGGCCCACAGGACCAGTCCCGTCCCCAGAGGGGTGCTTGAGTGCTCTGGCCAGCGCCCACTTCCGGCACCTAATCTGGGCCAGTGCCAACAAGGAGAAGGCAGATGTGGCCCATGCAGCAAGCCCCGCCGCTCTCTGCTGCTGGTCCCCGAGCACCCCTGTGCTCACCCCCTGCTCCACTTCTGACACCCTTCCACGCCCCTGTCTGCAGAGCTGCCCCCACCCCGCCTGCTCCCATCCCCAAATCACCCGCCAAAACCTCGGGCGCTGGGGTGGGGCACCCCAGGGCCGGAGAGTGGAGGCTTGTGCCTTTTCTCCTGCCGGGTTTGGCATCCTTTTTACCATTAACGCATGGTAACACTGGTAACGGTGGCAGTAACAGCAGCAGCAGCTTTCTGTACGGCGTTTTTCAGTATGCTGGGCCAAGTTACCAGTCGGAGGACTCGGTCGGGTTCACTCCTTTGTCCTTTACAAGATTAGTCAGGTGGTGGTGAAAGGGATGTCCCAGGCTACAGATACCACACAAGGGAGATTAGGTAAGCGCCCACGTGGACACAGCTGGTACATTAGGGCCAGGATGTGAACCCAGGCTGTCTGGCTTGGTGGTGTAGGCGCTTAACCCCTCCCCTATGCTTTCAGAGCAGTGCCGTTCGCCCAGCCCTCCCTACACAGGAGAAAACAGAGGCCCAGAGAAGGAGTAAGACAGTGAGCTGGGGACAAAGCCAGACGACAGCCAGGCCTCCAGGCCCCAACCAGCTTCCCGCCCACCCCCACCCCATCTCCAGCTCAGTCCCAGCCTCTGCAGGCTGACAGGGCAGCCAGCACAGGGAGGCTGGAGCTGGGACAAAACAGATTCCACCCGGGAAGAAGAGCAGGATGTTGTGAGAATCTATTACTATGGGATTTGACATGTGAACGGCTAGCAACGGGAGGAGGGCAAACCTCTGCGTGCACACGCGTCTGCTGCTGAAACCCAAGCCTCATCTCAGACGAGGAGGGCTCTACTCCTCTTACCGCAACGTTCTTCCTCAGCTTCCGTCCCCCACATCTTACGGCCTGTTCTGGTTGGAAAGTGCTTTACGGTTTACGTAGCTCTTTCACAGCTGTTTGCTCAGTTATCTTCCCAGCAATCCTAGGAAGTAGGTATCTTTATCCCATATTACAGACGGGGAAACTGAGGCTTAAAAAGGCCATTGCGTTACAAACGTACACAGCACGCTGGTGAGACATACATACTCAGACTCTTGCTGCCCCTGCTGTCCGGGATGTGTGCCCCAAGCTTTCTTCTCCAGAACGTGAGGCACAGTGAGGGCCATTTAAGAGCCACGGGCAAGGGGCTGGCATTGGGACTACAGAGGCAGAGTCCTAGGGCCTTGCCCTCCACCCTCCTCTTCAGCCTGGGCCCTCACTTCCTCCGCAGGCCATGGGGAGGGTCAGTGTTTTGCTACCGAGGTGGGGAAGGAGGAACTTTGAGTCCCAGAAGAAATGTGGGTGCCCTGAATGGGCCGGACAAGGTGGATGCTGCCCCAGTGGGATTGCACCTGTCAGACCCCAGCCCCACCTGTCTCCCCTACCCCAGACCCTCACAGCAGAGTGTGTCTGACCTCACCAGACCCTGACGACCCTCTGAGTTCCTACATCAACGCCAACTACATCCGGGTACGTAACCCCATCCCACCAGCCTCTCCCTGAAAAGGACATCCATGCTGGTGGGCTCCATCCTCTGGGCTTGTTCCTAAGCCAGTGCACCTGCCGCCAGCCCCCCGGGAAGAGCCTGGGGGTGGGGACTGGGCCCCAGGAACACTACACCTGACCCTGACAGCCTGGACGTGGTTGGCCGCAGGGCTACGGTGGGGAGGAGAAGGTGTACATCGCCACACAGGGCCCCATCGTCAGCACGGTTGGCGACTTCTGGCGCATGGTGTGGCAGGAGCACACGCCCATCATCGTCATGATCACCAACATCGAGGAGATGAACGAGGTGGGCACCCCGTGCCACTGCTTTGAGCCCTCACCAGGCCCCTTGCTCCCGTGTTCTCACAACGAGCTCGTGAGTCCGCAGTGTTCACTCCGCTGTCGAGGTGAGGGAGCAGGAGGCTCAGCAAGGTGGCGTCTTTCTCTCAGGGCCACACCCATGGTCCGAGGCGGAGCCTGGAGCTGGCCTCTCTACCTCCGGTGCCCATGACCTCCACCAGGATGCCCTGTGGCCTCCTAGGCTGCCAGGGCTGACGCTGGCTACTTCCTTACCCATAATAACCCAATTAATTGAACCCCTAGGAAAGTCCTTCAAAATGGGTATACTAAATTGGGACCACTGTAATAGCATAATTGATAAAATATAATTTTTTAAAATGGGCATTACTCCCATTGCCCAGATTCGGAAACTGAGGCTCAGGAAAGGGAAGTAACTTGAAGGTTAGGAAGCTGTGATGTGAACCCAGTACTCTAACTGCAAACCTGTTGCCATCTTATGTCTCCCCCCGCTGGCCTGGAGGGGCACTGGGGAGAGTATGGCTGGGGGATCGGGGTGTACCACAGCCTGATCTTGGCCCCCTGCAGAAGTGCACCGAGTATTGGCCGGAGGAGCAGGTGGTACATGACGGTGTTGAGATCACCGTGCGGAAAGTCATTCACACTGAGGATTACCGGCTACGACTCATCTCCCTCAGGGTGAGACCTGGCGCTGGGCTGGGCTGGGAGGATGAGGGCAAAGGCACTATTGAGGACATCACAGAAAACAGTGTTCCAGAGTCCACTCTAGCTGAAGTCAAGTCCTGTGTCTTCCAGGATTTACTGATGAGCAGAGATGAAGGAAGGGTGGATGGACTTGGGCACAGAAGCAGGACCAAATATCAGTTGTATTTCATGCTGTTGGGTTCTCTGTGTGTCTGCACTGTCATTCATGATGCCTTCCGGCACCCAAATCCAGGACTGTCTGGATAAGGGGTCTCCAGCTGCCTCCAATACTGTCCTTATAAGAGCATGGTGACCTTGAGATCCTGGCTAGAAGCATCCCTTTCACCTGGGCTACTGGCCTTCTGGCCTGTAGAGTCCAATCTGTCCACCAGAGGGCAGGCACACCTTGCATTGGGGTTGCGCAAGGAAGTTGTGACCACAGAAAAAGGGAAAAAAAGAGACATAAAATATGAGCAATACAAAACAGCCCAGAAGAGTGGGGGAAGGCATCCTCCCACCCTGAAGTTGTGCTTCTTCCAAGAGCAGCATAATAGAGGAGACTGTTCCTTTGGAATCAGGAGGATCAGTGTGCTATCTTTTTGAAAAATGATAAGAGCCACGTTTGGGAAAGGCGGGACCACTCCAATAAGCCCAAGGCTGGGAGAGGTGAGCTGGGCACCGGCAGAATGACGCCCTATCCAGAAACAGCTTGGGCCGTCCGGTGGTGCTGGCGGCGGCAGGGCCCAGTTCAAGGCCTGAGCCCTGCCCCCCGCCCCCGCCCGAGCTGCCCCCTCTCCCACTGGAGAGGATGTGAGGTGGGGTGTCAGGGAGCACTCGACCCCCAGAAGGTAGTACCCACCTGAACAGCTCTGAGATACAGGCCTGGCTGAAGGGCAGAAAGGGCCCGGAGGGCGGGGGTCAGAGGCTGTGGTAGCTGTCACAGCCGAGTAACTCAGGGAACCAAGGAACCAGCTTCCTGTTTCCCCAGGAAGAAAGGCTGGGGGGAGGTGGGGCTGCCTCATCTTCTGGGTGCCATAGGACTGGTTAGGGAAGAACCGGGGCAGCTTGGGGTTTGGAGGCATTTACTGCCCGTCAGCGGTCATGTGCACCTGCACCAGCCTGGGTCTGGGTGGGACACTGGGAACGGAGCTGACTAAAGCCTGTACTCTCCTCAAGGAGCACCCATGAAATGGCAAGCATTGAGCTAGAGACAGGTGAGGACACAGAAGGACACTGCCAGCTCGGGTGCTCCCTGTGTCCTCACCCCTTTGTTCTTCCTGAGGGCTTCCTGGAAATGGTGATGCGGAATGGAGTTTTGAAGGATGAGTAAGAGTTGAGCAAGGGGCAAACAAATGGTGTTTTTTTCTCTGCATTCCAGGCAGAGAAGAAAGTAAGGGCATGGAAGTGAGAACATCTCAGTGTGTGTGTGTAGCAGAGGGTTTAGCTAGACACCGTTTGGAATGTGGGAGCATCGAGGACCAGCCCACAGGGGCAGGAGGAACAGGCCTGGAGGGGCCAACCCTGCACGGCCGTCGTGTTTGCCAGGCTGAAGGCCGAGGGGACTGGGTTTGTTCGGGGAGCAGGGAGAACCACAAAGGGCGCTGGGCAGCGGGTCCAGATCTGCGCTGCAGACAGGCCTTGGAGACTGGTGTGGAGATGGGACAGTCATGGGGGGCCGGGGGTGGGGAGGGGGGACAAAGGCCTGCCCAGGGGAGAGATGACAAAAGCCAAAGCGGACAAAGGGGGTGGCTTGAGGCAGGGAGAGGAGGGAAACAACGCTTGCTGGGGGTGGGGTCTGGGTGGGCAGGCCAAGCCACGAGGCGAGGTGAGAGGAAGGAGCTCTGTGACTGAGGGCGACCAGGCTGTCTGTTAGGATAAGGAGCTGGGGGACGTGCCTTTCTTGGATAAAGCCGGAGGAGCTGGGGCAGAACTGAGGTGAAGACCAATGCCGACCCCGCTGACCCGCCGCCACTACCATACTGGCTTTGGTCTCTGTCTGGTGCCACTCTGCAATGCAGCGTAGATGGCCGAGGCCAGAGACCCCACTCCCTGTGTCCTCCCTCCTGCCTTCCTCCTCCCAGCCCTTCCCCATCTCTGGGCTGCTTGGTGGGCTCAGAGAGCTCACGTGTCTCTGGGGCGGGCCTCTGTCTCCCGGACAGAGCGGGAAGGAGGAGCGAGGCCTGAAGCATTACTGGTTTACGTCCTGGCCGGACCAGAAGACTCCAGACCGGGCCCCCCCACTCCTGCATCTGGTGCAGGAAGTGGAGGAGGCTGCCCAGCAGGAGGGGCCCCACTGCGCCCCCATCATCGTCCACTGCAGGTGGGTCCTCCCAGCCGCCTGCCAGGGCAGCCAGGGCAGGGCAGCCCCACCGCTGCTGCCCCGCCCCCTCACCCCACCCATCCCCTCGGCCCTCAGCGCAGGGATTGGGAGGACTGGCTGCTTCATTGCCACCAGCATCTGCTGCCAGCAGCTGCGGCAGGAGGGCATGGTGGACATCCTGAAGACCACGTGCCAGCTCCGTCAGGACAGGTCAGCCCCCGGGCAGGGCAGGGGCACGTGGAGAGCTTGAGCCCTAGGGGTCGAAGGGAGAGACTGACACATGCTTGGGGCGAGGGGCAGGAGCACACTGGGTACAGACCTGGCCGATGGGGTCGGGAAGACGGGGAGGTGGAGGGTGCGGATCTGAACGGCTGGTGGCTGGATGGAGAGGAAAGAGAAACAGCTGCCGGCCCGAAGGGCAAGGGCTGAGGCGTGAGACACGCCATCTCTGTGCCTGCCATCTGTGCCAGAGCTGGGAGGGACTGGGAGGGACTGGGAGGGGCAGGGGGAGTGGCTGGCTAGGGGTGGCCTCCCCGGGCTGCACAAAGGCAAGGCCCTCACAAGTGGTTGGTACTCCGTGGGTTTGGGGGCACCCTCCCGCAACCCACCCCCGCTGTGCATCTCTGCTGGGCAGGGGCGGCATGATCCAGACCTGCGAGCAGTACCAGTTTGTGCACCATGTCATGAGCCTCTATGAGAAGCAGCTGTCCCGCCAGCCCCCAGAGTGACCTCCCTGCCCCCCCCCCCCGAGGTCCTCCGGGCACCACCCCGCCCGAGTCTGGGCCCTCACCCCAGCCGCATCCCCAGGGCCCTGCGTCAGGTCCTGACCTGCTCCCTCCCCCCTCCCCGACTTCCTTCTCTCCAGCCTGGCCCCTGCCCCCCCACGTAGCTCTTCCTACTGTATATACTGAGGGTGGGGCAGGGCGGGGGAGGGACGTGCCAGGCCAGGCCTGGGGCCCCAGGGCCTGACCCACACCACGCAGACCTGGGGCCTCAGTTTTTAACGACGGTTCCATTGCTACTTGATTCAAAATGTTTCTGTGCCGCACTCCAAGTGTCCCGCCACAGCGTGTTCTGTCTGTCCGTCCATCTCTCCTGTCTCTGTACCGGACACTGTGTCTCCTCAGCCTGGGAAAGGGGTGACGCGCTCCAGCCCCTAAGCGGCCCAGCCAGAGGTGCCTGGCACGACCCCTACCCTACTTCTTCCAATGGGTAGATGGCATTTTGCCCCCAGTTATTGGGACAGGATGGGGAGAAGGGCCTGAGGACCTGGAAGTCAGGCATGGGGAGCTCCCGAGTGGGGAGAGAGATCTCAGCCAGGGGCGAGGTCTCTGGGTTGGGGTGGGGGAGGTGTCACAGCCTGGATGGCCTCTGGGTGTCAGGTGCCCTCAGGAGGCAGTGACCAGCCTAGGATGCATGGGGAGGAAGGGGGCAGATGGGGGACTGTGAACCCAGAGGACCTGGGCCCTGGTAGGGGCGGGAGGGCGAGGGGGAGCTCCAGAGGGGGTGGGGCCCGGCCCCGGATCTGAGTGACACGTTTCTCTGTTGCTGTGGGAAGCCTTCCCAGAAGTCTTGCTGCGTGTAGCTCTGTGTGAGTTCCTGTGTCCACACGTGTGTTGAGAGCCCATCAGCAGGGCATGCATGACTCTTTGGCAACATGTGTTATCTTGGAGCCACGTGTTTTTATTGCTGACTTTAAATATTCCACGGCAGACAGACATTTGGTGTCTTTTTATAATTTGCTCGTGGTCATTGAATAGAGCAATAAACAGCATTTTGAGCAAAACTAGCCTCCTGGGTCTGTGTCATTGCTTCTTCCCGCCACTCCCTGCCTCCCTGTACTGTCTTCTCCTTCTCCGAGTGCGCACCCACACGTGTGCACGCACATCACAGCCTGGCCCGCCATCTCCCTAATACCCCCTTGTGGAGATTGGGAGTACGAAGCGAACCCAGGTCTGCAAAGCCAAAGATGTCATTAGACAGGGTTCTCACCCCCCTCACCCAGTCCAGCCGGAGGGAGCCCTGGGACATGCGAGCCTCGAGAACAGGTGTGGGAGGCTTCTACAGGAGGCAGAGTGGCTGGCAGGGCGCCGGTTCTGACGGATGGGCCAGAGACGTCAAGGCTGGGGCAGGAGGGACGTTGGGAACGTTCAGGTCGCCCTGCCAGGCCCCTCCCTGTTGGCCAGCACACGTACCCATGGTAGCCCTACAGCTCCCAACGGCAGCTGCAACCCGGTAACTTCCCTTTTAAGGTCTGGGCTGAGAGTAGCCCCTCCCAAGGGGCCTGGAGAATCTGCCCATGGGCTCAGGTTCTGGACACTCCTGCTCTATTCTTGCCCCTGCCCCCAGGGGTGCAGCTAAAGTAACTGTGATGCCAGAGCTGGCAGGTGGAGGTCATTTCAGGGCAGGAGGGGGCCCAGGGTATGGCTCCTGATCAGCCGGCCGGTTCTTACAGGCACCAGAACCCTGTGTGGTCTGGTCGAGGGTCTAGCCACGCAGGTACACCGCACGCAGGGAACAATAGGGAGTGGCTTGAACAGCCGGGATGGAGGTCAGGAGTAGCCACGATGCTGTCCAGCCACCCTCCAACAGCAGGCTGGGCCTCTGCCATCCCCTCGTACTGGGGGCTTAGGCTGTAGGAGCGGGCAGGGCGAGCATTTCCCTGTCCTCCCCCAGGGCAGCCCTGTGGTGCTTCCCTGGATTTGGGCAACATGGCGGAGTCCCTTGACCTTCCCGGTGGACTGTGCACATGCTCACACACATGCTGCCCTGAGCCCTTCAGCTCAGGTGGTTCCCACCCAGCGGCAGTGGGAACAAAACCTCTGCCACAAGGGAACGGGTAAAGCGCCCCTGGAGGCTCCCCACCTGCGCTTGCCCAGCACTTCCTCCAGCCTCTCGTCCCCTCACCCCCATCACCACCCCCACCCTCACCCCACCCCAAAGCAGTTGGGCAGCTGCAGGACCTGATTAGGGAATTGCCCCCAGGGGCCAGACATTTAAGGAACCGGCAGCCTCACCGCTAAGGCAAAGGAAGAAGACTGACCAGTCAGTCTACAGCCTCAGTGCTAGCCTGGCCTCCAAAGCCGCGCTCGCTAACTTCCCCTCCAAAGCTAACTTCCCCTCCAAAGCCGTGGACACAGCCTTTGAGTGTTAGGAGAGACTGGTCACACGAAGGTAAGACTTCCCTTGTCCCTCAAGAAGGGGCAGAGCCTGCTACCTTCTGAGCCCAGAGAGGGAACAGCAGGAGCTGGGACAGAGTCGTAGTCAGAACCCAGAGGGAGAAATAGGACGGGTGGAGCCACCTCAAGGTGGGGCGGGGGATAGAGTCTAGCCTCAAACTGCCTAGCTCAAAAGAGGGCTTGTGGGGTCCCTGGAAGGGCGCTGGACTGGGGCATCAGGAGGCCAGGACTCCGGCTGGAGCATCCTTGGGCAGGTTCTACCTGTCAGACATCGGTTTCTCCTGTGCAAAGCAGAGGTTGAAGAGCCGCTACGTTCATCAGGTCAAAGACGGTAGGTGCCTGCATCCCTTGAGATGCTGTGTAGCTGTTAACAAGAATGGGGAAACTTTACGAGCTGGTGTGGAGAGACCTCCAAGATGTACGAGGTGAAACGGGGGCTGCACAGTGTAGATATTAAGCCGCCTTACATGCAGAAAAGGGGGATGAGGACAAAGCCATTCTCATTTTCATGAACGAGCCTGGAGACTGCGGGTGCTCCCCTGCTGGGGGAGTGTTGGGAGGTGGGGGGGCTCCAGAGTGGACAGGAGCCTCCCCATAAAGATGTTTATGCCGTGTTACCATTTAACTATGTGACTGAATTACCGGTTCAAAAAAAGTATAAGAAATAAGAACCCAACCTCTGTCTTTACTTTGTCACAAACGGAAGAGCCGTAGAAGTGAGCAGTCATCTGTCTCAGCATTCCACCAATGCCAGGGGTCCTCAGGGCCCAGGAGGAAGCCGCACAGCTCCCTCGCGAGGCCTGCTGCAGCCTCGTGGCTTTGTCAGGAGGCTCCTCCTTAGGTCTGACTTCATTTCCTTCTGATGAAACCGCCAGCACTGCCTCCCTAGTTCCACGTGGCTGTCGATAGCTATCCACAGCTCACTCGGCTCGCCAGATGAACCTGAGCCCTGCACCCTCTCTCCCAGAATTCAGAATGGCTTTGGACCATTCCATGGGGGACGAGCCCATGGGTCCTTGTAACCAGGCTGGGAAAGTGGGATATAAAGGGATGAGAGGGGCCAGGGAGAAGAGGCTTGCCGTCCGACTTCTTGCCCTGCCCAGTGCACTGTCATTGTCCCTTATGTCCCCCTGCCTCGTCCCCTACACATGTGCACACACATGAACATCTCTGAATCTCCCTCCTACTCC
Organism: Glossophaga mutica; assembly: GCA_039655065.1. Taxonomy (NCBI): domain Eukaryota; kingdom Metazoa; phylum Chordata; class Mammalia; order Chiroptera; family Phyllostomidae; genus Glossophaga; species Glossophaga mutica. The sequence goes on from CM077308.1 coordinate 33,488,459, forward strand.
CTTGTCCTTCCTGGCCTCATCCTCTCCCTGTCCTCCCAGGTGAGGGCCCACGTCTGCTGTCACCATGACAACCATTCACCACAAGCAGATGCTGCAGGAGCATGTGTCCATGGAGTTCTCCAGCTCCACCACCCACGTGCAGACCTTCTCGCAGACTACCAAGATCGTGGGAGGCAAGTGGAATGGGCAGGGGGGGTCAGCAGGGGGCAGTCTGCCTTCCTCCACATCCACCCCCTAGGTGGCCTCAGTCTTTGTGACTGCTGGGCCCCTTGAGAGCCTGAGACACCGAGAGCCACTCTCTCCCATCCTGTGCTTCTAATCTGTGCTTTGATAAAACTTCAGTCAGCTGGATGTTCACCCGTAAATCAGCTCTCCAGGAAAACAGCTTAGGAAAAACCCGTCACATGGCTGTGTGTAAGTGACCGATGAACTCTTAAATGCTTGAGGAACTCGGAGCCATCGGTAAACATGTGTGTCTCCAATGGTAGGATTTCAGCATTGAGGAATAAGGGAGGTAGCTACCTTGCCTACAGAGGAGTAATGCTGACCCTGCTCCATGTAAGAGCTAGAAGACTTCGAACTGCCAGTGGAGAGAGGATGAACAGATAAACAAATGACCTAAGCTTCCAGGCTCTCAGCCCTTGGGGACCAGGCCTGGGACAGAGAAAGCTGAGAAATGGTCTCCGAGCAGAACAGATTGTTGAGTCACGTCTCTAGGGAAAAGTGATTAAAAGATGGCCAAAGGCCAGGATATTGAATATCCGGCCTCCCAGGCATCGCCCCTCCCTCAAAGTCCTGGAGAGACTGTCCTTCAAGGTCAAAGCCAGAGAAACACGCTACATACCAACCCCTCCTGGTCAGTGAGGCAGAGCAAAGAGACAGCGGGAACTTGAGACCAGAAGTTGCAAATTCAAGTGATTATGGAGTAATTCTTAGCTCTGGCTGCACGATACAGCCGCCTTAGTATGGCAGTAAGAGGAAAAGGAATGAAAAAAACAGCAATACCTGAGTCTCGCCCAAGTGTTAAACCAGGTGTGTGTTTTCTTTTTAAACTCTCCAGAGGTTCTAATATGCAGCCAGAATTTAAAACTAAGAGGGTCCAGGTAGGAAACACAAATGCGGGAAAAAGACTGAGGTGAATCAGAGAGGACATACCCCATCTAAAGGGTGGCCATATTCGCCCCCCTCTGGTTGTGACCATGCGGAAATATGAGAATCCAGAAATCGGAATTTTTTTTCCCCTGAAATCTCACAGTTTTTAGATATAGGGCTACTTTTTGTTTAAACATTGCAGAGGTCAAACAAAACACAGGCCCAGGCCCGGTGCAGCCTGCCCGCTGCTTGTTTGAGACCTCCGATCACTGTTTAACAGCAGGCCACAGGACTTCTCAACACATGTTTCTCTTCTCAGTTGTTCAGATTGGTGGGATAATGAAGGCGCCTCCTTCACTGGGTCGTTGTGAGGATTAAATAAAATAATCTCTGAAATGTGCTTAGCACAGTGCTAGACATGAGGAAAGGACTCTATGATTCAGAGCAATTGTTATTAACTCTCCAGCCAACAAGATTTTGTGTAGTATAGTTTATATTGAACAAAGAAGTTTTTGTTTCCGGAATATAAAATCACATTATCGCATTGAATATGCTCTTTCAATAATGAGATTCCCAGATAGAGTCCCACTGGGCTGGGGTTGCTTCCTGTCCCTCACTCAGGCATCACTTCTGCATGGCACTGAATGCTGAGCCCACAGAGGGGCAGGGAAAAGGCCCACAGCAGAGCTCAGCTAGCTACCAGGCTTTGCAAGAAGGAGCAGGCCAGCCCCTCCTAATGCTACTGGGGGACTTCCAGGAGAGAAGCACAAAAAATCAGGAAATTCACAAAGAGACCTGACCAGTGTGACTCAGTGGGTTGGGCATCCACCCACAAACTACCAGGTCATCGGTTCAATTCCCAGTCAGGGCACACGCCTGGGTTGCAGGCCAGATCCCTGGTGGAGGGCGTGTGAGAGGCAACCAGTCAATGTTTCTCTCACACATCAATGGTTCTCTCCCTCTCTTCCTTCCTACCTTCCTTCCCTTCTCTCTAAAAGTAAATAAAATTCCCCAAAGAGGTGTCTCCTTAAAAAAAAATTTAGGACTCAAGTCTTTGGCTCCAAAACAGTGCTGGACTATTGAGGGGTGGGAGAGACATCGGCTCCCCCTGGTGGTTGAAGGTTGCCATACTAGAATACAATGACCCTCAGACTCCAAGGGCCTCCTTACTTGTCCAAAGCTGGTCCTGCCCACGCTGGCCTAAAGTGCCCCATCATCCCCTCAAGAAAAGGCCAGCCTTCTAGTCCCGGCCTGAGCTCCACCTGGAGCTCATTCTGACTTCTCACCAGCTGCTGCAGAGGAAGTCGTGACGAGGAAGTCATCGAGCACTGTAGAGTTCTTCAGTTTGGTGACTCGGAGTTCCAACATCCCTGAAGGCGAGAGCGTCCCAGAGTTCGTGGAGAAGCCTCATCCAGTCACTGCGCCTGAGGGTTTGTCGCCCACACCTCCTCTCCCCAGGTCCCTGGGTGCTTCTCTGTCTTCCCCAGTGCCCCAGCCGCCCCACCACCATCTTCACCACCCCTTAATACACAAACACAGGCAGAGCCTGGCCTGGGGTCCCTCTCCTTCCTGGGCTCGGTGAGATCCCTGGAAGGAGGCAGAGAGCAGCCAGAAGGTGCAGCCTGAAGGCTAAGATGTGAACCTGCGTCCTGTGCCCACTGCAGGGGATAAAGCTGTGTTCCGAGCCCAGGTGCAGGGAAACCCCAAACCCAACATCTCCTGGAAGAGGGAAAGCGGCATCCCCATCAAGGAGTCCGCCAAGATGTTCTACGACAGCGTGAACAAGGAGCACGTGCTGAAGGTGTGGGGCCTGAGCCTGCGAACCAGTTACCCACCAGGTCCCTCTCTCCTCTGGACTAGCCTCGAGTCTTCTTGCCCACAAGAGTCACAGCGAGACCCCAGACTGGGAGATGGGAAAAGAGGCCATCATTGCCCTAGAGGTGGGGCAGGATAAGAGAGTCCATTCAGGAGCTGGGTCTTTCCCAGAATGAGCAGGGGACCAAAATTAGGGGCTGTTCAATCCTCCACACATGTACCCATCACTCAGCTCCCTACTCACCTCCACAAATAGGCCCTCCTTTCCCACAGAAAGTCTCCCTCTGGTCCCCTCCCCTGTCCTTACTAATGGCCTGACTCTGATCCAGCTGGAGCCACTGACTGCGGACGACTCTGACAACTACAAGTGCATTGCAAGCAATGAGCATGCAGATGCCATCTACACCGTGTCCTTGCTGGTGACAGAGGGTAGGCCAGCTCCCTCCTCCTGGCCCTTCTGAAGGACCAAACACCCCTTCTCTGACCCTGTCCCTGTCCCTCTCTCTGTCCTCAGGTCAAGATAAAATGGATTTCAAAAAGATGTTGAAGAAGAGGTGAGGCTGGGAGGAAGCTCCTCTGCCCAGAGGCTGTCCCTGCCCCCTCCAGGCTAGAGCTTCCTGAAGGCCTCTCAACAGGGCTCTGATTTAATGGCCCAGGCTCCAAGAAACCAGGGAGCGGGGTGGGGGATCTGAAGGTTAGGAGAGGCTTCCTCTGTCTTCAGAGGGAGTTGCTGAGTCCAAGCTTGGCACCCACCTCCTCCCAGGGCTCCCCCTGCTCCCAAGAAAAAGCAGAAGAAGGTGACAGATGAGAAGGAGATGCTGGAGATTTTGTCCAAGGTGCCCAAGAAGGACTTTGAGAAGGTCTGCATGGAGTACGGTTTCACTGACTTCCGGGGGCTGCTCAAGAAGCTCAAAGGGATGAAAAAAGTGGAGGTGGAGGTAAGTACCCATCCGGGGGTGCAGGGCTCTGCAGGATGGGCCTGGGTCTCACCCGAGTGCCAGCACCCGTGTGTCTCCTGGCCTGCACACACAAACCCAACGCATATACTCTCTATGACACAAGCAGGAAAGGAACTCAATTTACCTTTTACCTCTCCTCTCTGCACCTCTCCCTAATGTACGTGCATGGACCTGGAGTCAGACAGGCCTGGGTTCAAATCCCAGTTCTACTGCCTTATTAACTGTGTGAATTTGGGCATCTTCCTGACTCTCAGTTTCCTCATCTGCCAAATGAAAATTATACTTTCCTCTTCCATTGGTTTTTGTGTTGGTATTGTCATTCATTTACTCAACCAGCTTGTCATTATTTAGCATCTACATTGGAATTAGAAAATCTGTGTAATGGGCCCAGGTCCATAGTGACTGTCCTGTGAATGATGGTGCTTTCCTCCCCCCCCACCCCCCTGCCACCTAAATCTTCCAGCTGATCAGTGGCGGGAGATAGGGGGAAGCACAGCTGTCTAATCAGTCCAGTTGTTTCTCCCCAGACCCTTGGGGTGCTCCTCCAGCATTGGGGACACAGACTGGGCAGGCTTCAGGTACCCCTGACACTGCCATTTTATTATCACAATCTCTCAGGCCATCCGGATTCTGAAGCCCCTGGAAGACATAGAGACCAAGATTGACACCACAGTGACCTTTGAGTGCATCATGGAGCTGAAAGATCCCAATATCAAGATGACTTGGGTCAAGGTGGGGGAGCACCTCATCAGGGCCCACCCCAACAATATCATTTCCTCTCTGCACTCCTCCCTTTGCAGACCCTCTCACCATCCATCCCCTGTCCTCTCTTACATCCCATTGAGGGGGTGCCTGCTGGTATGGTTGAATCTGCCTGGAAGCTGGGCTCTATTCTTAGCTATTCTACCACTTGGCTGTTTAATTTGAGGCATTACTTTCCTCTCTCTATGCCTCAGTCTACCCATCTGAAAAGGCTGGATTAGATGGCCCTCAAAGTCACTGAAGATCTGTGCCCCTAAGAGAAAGCATCTAATGGCCTTATGCGTATTAAGAGTTCAGGCCTTAGGGAAAGCAGGGACCCTGGAACCCACTCAGAAATTGAGGTCGGAGAGATCTTAGGGACCTCCAAGTGCATTTTAGGACCTTAGGTGGGCATGGCACCTTCCAGCTCAGACTAGTCCCCAAGACTAGTCTGAAAGTCTCCTAACCCACTTCAATCAACTTTTCCATCTGTTGCATGAGACAGGGTACTGAACCATTGAGGATCCAGTACTCCCTGGGCAAGTACGATGTGAAGCAGGTGGGCACCAAGTACATGCTGGTTATTACCAACGTGAACATGAACGATGCAGACATCTACACCCTGAATGTGGGTGACAAGCGGATGACTGCAGAGCTCAAAGTGCTGGGTATGAACGTGGGCATCAGAGGGCACCAGGAGGACAAGGTCAGGGTCAAGGGGGAGGAATAGCCAAGGATGGGGTCCATGGGGAAATGGGAGCGAGGACTGGGGGGCTCTGCAGGAAAGGCCTGCGTGGGGATGGGAGTTCACAGAGCAGAGAGACAAGCGCCACGGGCCAGAGCAGCAGAGTGGTGAAGGGCACCGTCTCTGGAATGAAACTACTGGGACTCAGATCTCAGCTTCTGTCCCTTGTGAGCTGTGTGATTTGGGGGCAAGTTATTTAACTTTTCTTTGCCTCAGTTTCCCCAACTGTAAAATGGGGAATAATTGCAGAATCTTCCTATGGGAATTGGATACCTTCATAGGTGCACATTGGCTAAAAGAGTGCCTGGCACATATCCAAAACGACACAAGAGGTTTTTAAAATTGCTGTCGAAATCAATAGGGAGGACACCACATAAACACCAGGAGCGGGGACTCCAGGATTCACGAGCAGAATGAAAGGAAGGGTACTTTCCCCAACTGTGGGCTACAGGAGGCCAATGACACCTGGCTCTCTGTGTCCCCTTCTCCATCCCACTCCTCAGGAGAGACAGGGCTGCAGTCCAGTGACCGCCCCTCCTACTTTTTGCTGCAGATGAGCCACTGAAGTTCTTGGGAGAGATGAAGCCGGTAAAGGTGACAGAGCGCCAGACAGCGGTATTTGAGGTCCGCCTCTCCAAGAAAGTACCAAACTTTGTGTGGAAGTTCAATGGGAAGGAGCTGAAGAGGGATGAAAAGTATGAAATTACAGTGTCTGAGGATGGTCTGACCCACACACTTAAGATTAAGGATGCCAGACTCAGTGACAGCGGCGAGTTCTCCGTGGAGGCGGGGGACCTGGTACAGAAGGCCCAGCTCACTATTGACCGTGAGTGGTTGAGCCGGTTCTTGAGGGGTGGGCTTTATGCCACAGCAACCTCCGTGTGGGCAGTCATCCATCCACCCAGCCAGCCATCGATCTGCCCACCCATCCCTCCCCTCTTTGCAAGGCCCTGTGATGGGTACTAGAAAGAGAAAGGGGTCTCCTCTTCGTGACTCCCAGTCTGGTTGGAAAGGCACATGTGGAAATGGAATTTGAACAAAAGTTCTTAAGCAAGGAGTCAAGATACAATGGGGTCTTATTGTCAGCTGGGAAATCATGAGCTGAGAAATTATTAGCCTTTATGGCCCTAATATTGTATGTTACAACACATCATTCTTGACTCTTGACGCACATTCTTTTTTTTTTTTAAAGATTTTATTTATTTATTTTTAGAGAGGGGAAAGGAGGGAGAAAGAGAGGGAGAGAAACATCAATGTGTGGTTGCCTCTCACGTGGCCCCCACTAGGGGCCTGGCCTGCAACCCAGGCATGTGCCCTGACTGGGAATCGAACCTGTGACCCTTTGGTTCACAGCCCGAGCTCAATCCACTGAGCTACGCCAGCCAGGGCTTGACTCACATTCTTATAACTCGTTTGGGGAATCACACGTGATGGTGGGTACACCAAGAAGTATGTCTCACATGCGAACCACACTTGACCCATGTGACATGGAGTTATCATTACTGTGATGGAGGGAGACACAGAAACTGTAGGAGCCCGAAGAAGAGGCACCACCACAACGTCAGAAATAATATGATGAGGTGGTGGTCAAGCTTTACCGAGAAGAACAAAAAGTAGTTCAGCCTTCAGAGAAGTGGGGAGAAGAGAGGACATTCTCCGCAGAGGGAATGGCATGTGAAAAGACTCAGACACTAGGGAGACAATGCAGTTATGGCTGGAGTTACAAGGGGGCATTTATCCCACTTTACAAAAGAGGAAAGTGAGACTTCAGAGAATGAATGCATTGCATACAGTCAGCCGGAAGTGAGGAGCAGAGCGGGGACTCTCCCTGCCATGTGCCTCCATGGGGCACGTGTTGCACACAAACGCACTCCACGTCACCAGTCCCTGCGCTTTCTAGGGCCAATAAGAGGAGCAGAGCAGCATGTAGGAGGTTGGGGGCAGGCCCAAGTGTTTCTCTGTCGGCAGGCATCCCCATCAAGTTTGTGAGCACCCTCAAGAATGTGCGCGTGAAAGAGAGGAGCCGGGCATGCCTTGAGTGTGAGCTGACATCCAAGGATGTGACACTGCGCTGGAAGAAGGACGGGCAGCTGCTGGCGCATGGCACCAAGTACAGCATGAACCACGAGGGCAAGCGGGCAGAGCTGATCATTGAGGACGCACAGCTCAGCGACAGTGGCGAGTACACTGTGGTGGCCATGCAGGACGGGGACCCCACCGAGTACTACAGCACTGCCACGGTCACCGTGGAGGGTACGCACCCACCCTGTCAGTCCCCACCAACCGACCCCCTGACCCAGGCAGTTCCCTGTTCGGCACCCCTGCTGACTCCAACCCTCCCCCAGACCGAGATCAATTTCCGCCTCCCCACTCTGACCACCCCAGTCTCCCAAATTCTGACCACCTCTGACCTCTCAGGCCCTGAACATCTCTGCCTCCTAGACCAGCGATTTCAACTAGCGTGCAGAAGAGTTGTCACAACATGTACCACCTGACTATTTAGTCAGGGGCCTGACCTCTTTTCCCGCAGACTGTCAAATCAAAAAAAATGACAACAGCCAACACAACAACAGCCACCCTGTGTGAATGAATCAAAATTACACTGAGTTTTTTTGTCAAATCATCAAAAAAAATGTTTTGGTGTGCTGCCAAATTTTAGTAATTAGTTTTTGTGTGCCATGAGATGAAAAAGGTTGAAAATCGCTGTCTCCCCATCTCTCGAACTCTATCCAAAATCCCTTGACTTCATTCATCCTTGACCTCCAACCTCTGGCTGTCCCCCGCAACCGTGATCATCCCTCACCCCTTACTCCAAGTAGCCCCTACTCACTAGCCCTGACCATTCCCCGCTGACCCTTACCACCCAAAATTCCCAATAACCCTGGGCATCCCATAGACCAGCGAAACCACTATTCAACATCCCGACTCCTCTAACCACCTGTATCCCCACCATCTAGTCCCCTTCTTTGACTGAGCCCCCTGAGTGCCCGCTGACCGTTCTGTGATAATCAGCTACCCGTTAGTCATCTCCCAGTCTTCCCAGCCACCAATTCCCAATGCCACAGCCTTTCCCTGAACCCTTTACCTACTTGCTCCCATCCCCACACTGACCATTCGCCAGTCGCCCCTTGACCATTTCCAAACCTCCTGCTCATCATAACTGATTCTGGCAGACACGACACACCGGACCCTGCTCCCTTTCTCCCCAGAGCGTCTGGCCACAGTGAAGAGCGGGATGTCCGACGTGCACGCCGCCACCGGCAGCCCGGCTGAGCTGTGTGTAGTACTGAATGACGAGAAGGTGGAGGGTGTGTGGCTGAAGGATGGCAAGGAGGTTGGAGCAGGGGCTAGGGAAGGGGACTAAGGAGGGAGGGGTTTAGCGGGCATACGCTCACACTCATGCCCACCCTCACCCCCCAGATCACAGACTTGCCAGGCGTGCAGATCGTGAAGCAGGGTGCAGTGCATAAGCTCATCTTCCCCAACATGGGCCCTGAGCACGAGGGCAAGTACACATTCCGGGCCAAGGGTGCAGAGAGCGAAGCCTCTGTATTCATTGCTGGTAAGGTTGCCACCCACTGCAGATGAGCCCCAACCACACCTGCCCCACCCACATGCTCCTAGCTCCTCCTCCACCCCTCGAGGCCTCCCCTATCCCTACTGGGCCAGCCTTCCCTACTGCCCCCTCCACACCGCAGATCCTCCTACCATCGACCCCTCGGTACTGGAGGCCCTCGCTGCACACCCCGTGACTGTGAAGGTGGGTCACACTGCACACATCAAGGTGCCCTTCCGGGCAAAGCCACTTCCCAAAGTGACTTGGTACAAGGACGGTATGGAGGTGACAGAGGAGGAACGCGTGTCCATGGAGCGCAAGGATGACCAGGCACTGCTCACCATTTCCAACTGCGTGCGGGAGGACAGTGGCCTTATCCTGCTCAAGCTCAAGAATGACCATGGCTCAGCCACAGCCACCGTGCACCTCAACGTGCTGGGTAAGGGCAGGGTGCTGGCTAGGCTGGGCTGAGGGCACCCACTGCCCCGTGCCCAGGGCAGGAGGCAGACTGGAGACAGAGTTGGAGTTCAGGCTGAAAAAGGGATTGGAGTGCTAGCTTTGTGGCCAGAAGCCCCGCTTCCTAACTGGGCAGCCTTGGGCAAATCAATGAACCTTCCTAAGCTTCAGTTTCTCTTGCGGAAGAGGGTGATTTTTTTTTTTTAAGTATCTATGTTAAGTGAATAAAGCACATAGGAGAGTGCGTAGCACGTAATAGGCCTTCAAATGTTACTTAAGTCCTGTTATTGACTTGGAGAGGAGGATGTGGTTGGACGTATGGTGGCAATGAGGTAAAAGAGAGGTGAGATTTTAGGGACAGAAGTGAGGTTGGTTGGGAAGAGCATTGGGGTTGGAGGTGAGACAGAGTGAGGGGAAGTGACACGGGGTTGAGGATAAAATGAGGTTGGAGAAAAAGGTGGCGTGAGGGTGGGAATGGGATTGGAGATGGGCCTGAACGTAAGGTTAAGGAAAGAGGTGAGAAGCTGGCCTCAGTGAACTCACATTCCACATGCGGCGCGCACACACCATCACCACCTCCTCCTCCTCCTGCATCTCCATCCGGCTGTGGCCAGTTTGCATTTCGGTTCAGTTTAGCAGCGAGACTTAGCAACTCCTCTGTGTTCTCAGTCCTGAGGACACAGAGGTGAAGTATCCCCAGCAGACCCTCAGCCCCAAAGGAACAGAAGCTGGTAGACAGATAATTATAAAAGAAGGCAGACTGTAATGCCAGAGAACACTGGTATTCTGGAAACTCAGAAGAGGGGGAGATTTTGTCTGGAAGGGGATGAAGCGGGATCTGCTGAGGCCCCTCAGGTCTTCAGTCCACCCGCTTCTAGGCAGGCAGGAGTCTCAGGGAACAAGGACCGAACTCTGGATACATCTCAGAAGGAGAGGCAGTGGATGCAGGGAAGGGCAAGGGATCCAGAAAGTGCAGAATCTAGCTGCGTTCCGGTCCGGCTGGACCTCTGACCCTGGGCTCTGAAGCCCCATCCTGATTCCGTCTTCCGTCCTCAGACCGCCCCAAGCCTCCCCAGGGCCGCGTGGAGTTCCTGGAGCTGTCCGGCAACTGTGTGCACATGAAGTGGAAGGCGCCGAAGGACAATGGCGGGCGGCCCGTGACACAGTTCATCGTGGAGCGGAGGGCAGTTGGCAAGAAGTCCTGGATCAAAGTGGGCGAGGTGGACGGCAAAGTCACCAAGTTCTCCACCAACAAAGTGGAAGAGGGAAAAGCCTACCAGTTCCGTATCCTAGCCGTCAATTCGGAAGGAGTGAGCGACCCCCTGGAGACAGATGAAGTGTTTGCAGGAAATCCCATCGGTCAGTGAGGTGGCCCCGTGCTCGGTGGGGAGCTCAGGGGTCAGGATGGGGCCCTTTAGCCGGAGAGGAATGCTGGTCTGTGGGGAATTCCATGGGTTCGTTTCTCAAGCCACCCCATGAGACCGATGAGTTCCAGAGTAAGAGCCAAACATCGTTTGGGGTGGGAATTCTCAGCTTTTTCCAGTCAGAGCGCATGCACAGCATACTTCTGTGTGTGTCCGAAACTGCGAACAGTTCCCAGAACCGACTCCGCACGTTTCTCGTTCCAGAAATCACCCCAACACTGAGTGAGGGATGGTACTTTAGAGATAACCTGGCATGCTAGAGAATACCTTACCCATGCTAAGATTTTTCCAAAGAGAATCCTTAGCAACATCAACATCTCAGTTATGATTAGTAATTAATCACTTGCTACGCTTCTTCCAGCTGACCTCCATGTCCCAATGTAGCAAGACAACACCTGAAGAACTGGGACATTGGGGGTGACACGGGTTGGGAGGTTTCAGTCGGTGATGCTCAATCTTGGCCACATGTGAGAATCACCTGAAGTCTTTTTAAAAATGCTGGCGCCTGGCCTCCACCCCAGGCCAATTAAATTAAAATGTCTGGAGGTAGGACCTAGGTGCTAGTTATTGGCGGTGGTTTATTTCTTTTTTCTTCCCACTTCTTATTAATGTGCAGACAGAGTTAAGAATCATGTATTTTTTAAAATATATATTTTATTTTCAGTTACATTTGACATGCATCATTGTATTAGTTTTGGGTGTACATCCCAGTTGACTAGACATCACACCCCTTAGTAAGTGATAGTCCTGATGAATCGCCCACCCACCCGACACCATTCATGGCCATCAGACTGTTGCTGACTACATTCCCTCTGCTGGACTTCACATCCCCGTGACTGTTCTGTAACAACCAATTTGTGCTTCTTAATCCCTTCACATTTTCACCCATCCCCTGTTCTGTCTCCCATCTGGCAATCATCGAAATGCTCTCTGTGTCTACGAGTCAGTTTCTGTTCTGCTTGTTTGTTTATTTTGTTTTTTAGATTCAATTGTTGACAGACACATATTTATTGCCATTTTATTGTCCATACTTTTATATATATATATATATATTTTTTTTTTTTTTTTACTTCCCTCTTCATATTAATGTGCAGCCAGAGTTAAGAATCATGGGTTCAAGGTTTGGTTTGGTTTTTCAAGGAGGGGGCCAGAGGTCAGCAGAGGGTTGGGCAATAGTCCATGTGCCTCTCTGCTAACCTCTGCTCTCTCTCCATCCGGAAAGAGCCCCCTGGCCTTGCCTCCCAGCCTCAAGTGACTGATGTGACCAAAGAGGCCGTGACCATCACATGGAATGCCCCCACCCAGGACGGGGGAGCCCCAGTGCTGGGCTACATTGTGGAACGGAGGAAGAAAGGCAGTAACCTCTGGGTGCCATTCAACAAGGATCCCATCCAGGGTGAGTTCCTCGGGACAGAGGCCCAGGAGGAACGAAGGGAGGTTTTGCTGGATGGACCTGGTACCCTTGCTGCTCTGAATATACTGCCTCCCCCAGCTTGTCTGGGAATTTCAACAGGATCCCATGACCCCCTTTCATGCCCTACCCTGTGGACCTCCCGGCCTCGTGACCCCTCAAATTCCCATTTCAGGCACCAAGTGCACAGTGGATGGTCTCCTGGAGGATACGGAATATGAATTCCGAGTTATAGCTGTGAACAAGGCAGGCCCCGGACATCCCAGCATGCCATCCAACTCAGTGGTGGCCAAAGACCCCGTCAGTGAGTGTGGGGCTGCCGGGCCACTGCACATCGTGGCGTTAGCCCATTCACGGTAGAGAGAGAGGATTTCTTCTCCGGGAAAGTCTAACGGGGGTGGGGGTGGTAGCAAAGAGGCTTCACTTTCTGGAAGCTGCCAGCCTACCGGAGGAACAGAATTCAGACACATAAGAAAGCCAGCAAATAAAGATTGAGAACCAGATTAAGAGGCAGGTTGGGAAAAAAGGTTTGTTTGGGTTTTTTTTAATTAAACTCTGAGTATTTCTGGTATCAGGTGAGGGAGTAGAAGTGTGGTTGAAAATGAAGTGGGGGTGCTTGGTAGACAGTTGGGAGGGCACTGAGTTTAGGAGTGGAGGTGGCGTACTGCAGGTGAATGGATATGGTGGTGATGGATGGGTTCAAGGTTGGGGTTTTGAATATGGAGGGCTGGATGTGTAGAATATGTTGAATTTTGAGGACACTGACTTCAAGGGTGAAAGTGTTAGGTCAGTGAGAGAATTGCATTTGGAGGTTGTTGAGTGCGCAAGGCCAGGTATTGAGGGGAGGGTGTGAACTGGGGGAGTTGGCAACAGAAGCTGTGAAGTTAGGTTTCAGGGCTGTTGAGTGCAGGCACTGGCATAGGGTTGAGTGGAGGAGAGTTTGGGGGCTGACTGGATGTGTCTTTCACCCCAGAACCCCCAGGCCTGGTACAGGGCCTACACGTGTCTGACTCCTCTAACTCCAGTATCTCCCTGGCCTGGCGGGAGCCTGCAGAGGGCGACCCACCCTCTGGCTACATCCTGGAGATGCGGGCTGAAGACACCAAGGAGTGGTCCAAGTGCACAAAGATCCCCATCTCAGGCACCTGCTACACGGTGGGAGGCCTCACCGAGAGGCAGAAGTACTTCTTCCGCATCCGGGCTGTGAATGAGGCTGGGGTTGGGGAGCCCGTGGAGCTGGACAAGGGGGTCCGAGCCATGCCACCACCAGGTGAGGATGCAGAGGGCTGGGGCTGCAGGCCCCTGTATCCCAGCTTGCAAATCTTCCTCTCTGGGACTGCATTCCACGGGGGAAAACTGGGCCATGCTGTGATCAAGAAAAAGTCATCCATACTTACTGTGGCTAGATGGAGCCGAGTGACCTTTGGGGCTTCCCTTCCCACTGCCAAAGTCATTATGTGCCAAATATTATCCACCGTGTACCAAAGGAGGTGTGAGGGATACAGAAACAAGGAAGACACTGGACCCAAGGGTCTTACATATTATTAGAGGGAGGTAGATGAGGAAAAAAGTGTGTTGTAGTGATGCAGGCCTGTTAGACATCTGTACAGCCTCTAACGGGGCCATGAAGGAGGAGAGGCTGGGAAAGGCTTTGGAGGGGAGGCTTAAAACTGAGTCTTCTGGAAAGAGAGGTCCATGCCCCAGCCTCTCTCTCCTCCATCTCAGCTGCGCCCAAGTTTGACCTCAGTGCCCGGCTGAAGAGTCACATGGTGGTTCGTGCGGGGACAGCTCTCTGCATCCATGCTGCCTTCTCTGTGAGTCATTCCTGCCCCTGGCCCCAAATGCCCACTATTTAACCAAGATGGCAACTGTAGCTCTCACGGTCTCTGCCTCTGCCTCTGCCCCTCGCCAGACGCCTGACACTAGAGCCTGGCAGGAGACTTCTCAACACTGGAGAAGGGCCTGTCCCAGAATGCCTCCTGCATGACCCCTGAAGCCATTTCCTGTCCCTACCAGGGCTCACCACCACCCAACGTGATCTGGCAGAAAGATGGCATCCCCACCAAGGGCAGGGAAACCATCACCAAGGGCAAAAACCACTCCCAGTTCCTCATCAACAGCACCAAGCGCTCCGACTCGGGGGTGTACCGCATCTTGCTCCAGAATGAGTTTGGAGAGGCACACTATGACATCCATGTACGAGTGGCAGGTACGACAGTGGGCAGAGGCCTCAGGGAGCGTCATTGCACACTCCCCTAAATATAGTTCCCACTGCTGCTTGAGTTCTACCACTATAAAGTCATGCCTTTACTTTGAAGGCTTCTTTGGCGCCTCAAAGTAAAACTTCATCAGCCTCTGCCTTAATGGGGAGGGTGGTTTCAGCTTTTTCTCACTGTCCTGAGGCCCCAGGGGCATTGAACTAGGACCAAGCCCTCATTTCAGTTCCTGCAGTCTTATCTAGTGAGCTCCAGGACATATTCAGAGTAGGTCCAATAAAACCCAGTTGAGAATGGGTGACAGGCAGGAGGGACAGAGGAAGATAATCCATTAAAAATGTGGGCAACCTCTTACGGAGGGCTGGAAGCTTTAAATAAAGCCCTCGACCCGCAAGTGATGAAGGGACAAACTTCTACTGAACAAGTTACTATATGCCAGGTACTTTACAGCAATTCTCTGATGGTTATTGTTAGCCTTACTTTGCAAATGAGGGATTAAGTCTCAGAAAAATAAGTAATTTTCCAAGTTCACAGGGCTAGTAAATGGCAGAGCTACACTTCAGAAACAAATCTTTCTAACTCCAAGCCACCAGCTACCTAAGACTGAAAGGCCTTGGCAGGTGGCGGGGGTAGGGACACAGTCCTCGAGGCGCTCCAGGTGGCTGAGGGACCCTCTGACCGTTTCAGATTTCCCACGGCCTCCCACAAACCTACAGCTGTTTGAGGAGGTTCCCAACACAGTGACTCTGACCTGGAGCCACAGCCCCGACGTGCAGGAGGACGGGGAGGCCCACTACGTCATCCTGAAGCGGGATGCTAGCACTGCCACCTGGTTCACCGCAGCAGAGCGTGTCTTCAGCAACAAGTACACAGTGACGGGGCTGCTTCCTGGCAGGAAGTACTACTTCCGAGTGTTGGCCCGGAACGAAATCGGTGACAGTGACCCTCTGGACTCCAAGGATACTTGGCTGGTCAACAAGGACAAGAGTGAGTCAGGGTATTTGGGGGTTCAGGTTGCATCTAAGATCTCTGATGCTGGAGATGACAGAGAGGTTGAGAGGGGTACCCAGGATTTGAGGTAAAATCAGAGAACCATTGAGGTGGGAGGTGAATGTTGGTTGGGAAGATGAACAGAGAAGTCAAGGTCAGGAAGCCTAGGGCAGAAGACACCTCTGAAGTATACTGGGGGGTGGAACTAAGGTGGAGGTGGGGAAGTGCCCTTGGAGACTGGGTGGGCCAGAGGTAGGGGTGGGGGTGTAATGCTGAGCGCGGTCCTCTCTGAGCCCAGAGGCTGAAGGGGGTGAGGACAGGAAGGGCCTCCAAAGAGCAGGGAGCGGGCATGAAGTCCAGCAACAGAGGAGAGGAGGGCTTAGAGATAGGAATAGTGTCAGGAAATGTGAAATTCAGGGCTAAATAGGAAAGCGCTGACCCTCACGGGGACATGGAGGAAAGCTTGGAAGGGTATGAAAAGCAAGATAACAGCTCCGCTCTGGGAAAGAAGTCTAGGACTCTAGGGCCTGGAAAAGCAGAAAACCCCGTAGAACTGGCTTAGGTTGTGTAGCCCTGAAGTGGCAAGGGGGTGGGAGGGTGGTGGAAGGAGTAAAAAGCCAGTCCCCAGAGTTGGTGGCATGTGGGACTCTAACCCAGGTCATGGGGGTTCCATGAGCCGGGTCTCAGGGGTGCCTTTGGCTCTCTGAGGTGGCAAGTGGTGGTGGGTAGGGCCTCGGATGTGTTCACAGCCTCTGCATCCCACGCACAGTTGAGGACCTGAGCGCCAAGCTGAAGCCGTACCAGCAGAAGGACTGGCGGCACGCACCACGCTTCCTGACTCCGCTGAAGCCACACACAGTGCTGCGCGGCCAAGACTGCACCATGACCTGTGCCTTCCTTGGGAATCCTCGGCCCACGGTGACCCTCTACAAGGGTGACGTTAACATCACGGCCAACTCCAAGTTCTGGTACAACTCCACCAGTGGCGTCTGCACAATTGTCATCCCAACCTGCACCCTGAAGGACAGCGGCGAGTACAGTGTGTTGGTGGAGAATGAGCTGGGCAAGGACCGCAGCAGCTGCACGCTCACCGTCTACGGTGAGAGTGCTGTGGACCCAGGCCAGGGGTGGGGGGCAGTGAGAGGGTGGAGGGGGTAGGGATCGGAGGCAGGTTGCTTCCTACCTCGGGCAGAGGTGCAAAATGGGGGTCTTGTGGGTTGTTGACGGTCTTCTTGTGGCTGGCAATGTTTTTTACTTAACCTGCCATCAGGCGGTGTAAACATTAGCCACAGTTGGTGCCAGTCTCCACCCTCAATGTCATTGGTTAGGTGCCTGGCCGCTGCAGACGTGGGAGCTTGCAAACACTCTGGAGATGGGTTTGCAACCCCTGGTAGGCCTAGACTTGACTGGAAAAAGACACTGAACAAGCCTAAAACAGACCCACCAATCATATCTCTCTGGCAGAGTCATGGAAGGAATCTTTACGTCACAAATGTTTGCAAGTGATTTGAGATCAAAAACCACTGGTCTAGTATAAGGACAGATGAGAGACACGAATGCGGGGAGGACTGAACGGAACTAACCAGTGGAGACCCTTCCTCCGCACACGTGTGCCACACTTCTGCTCCTGTGTGCACATGTAGGGAAATATCTTATTCCTTCCTACACAGTCTGCTGTCTTCCCAGCTACACAGCTAGGAGCATGAACTCTCTGGTAAAGCTGACTGCCCGGGTCCTCTGGCTAAACTCCCTCCTGGTTTTCCCACTAGCCTCTTGCTAAACCCCAACGAATCGAGGTTCCTCCCCAACCTCAACTACCTCTCCAGCTTCATCTGCCACTCCCTGAACTCTCCATGGCATTTCACCAGTGTCCATGGTCTCCATGGTTACATACCTTTTTTATCCTGTTATAGATGCCTTTTCCTTGTGGAAAGGCATCCACAAGGAAAGTCAGCTAAGTGCCTGGCACACTGAGGTGATGCCTTCAGAGTGGCTGCTGAACTGTGCGACAAAACTAGGCCAGGGAAGGCACAGTGGGAGATACCCAGCTTTCACACCACACCTGGAGAGACTCCTGACAAGTCCATTCTGGCTGGAAGCCCATGGACCCAGGGCTCTGGCCTCACTGCTGACCAGCCCCGTGACCTTGGCAAGCCACTCTGAGCCTGCTTCCTCCTCTACTTCTTAGGCTTACGTGAGATAGTGCACGGAAGTGCCTGGCAAATACAAGTGCTGAATAACTGGCAGCTCTTGGCGACACACATTCAGCCAGCCTTGGGAGACTGGAGCTGGGGCCCACCCCAGGGAAGAATTGAGGGTCCCAAGCAGGGTCCAACCCCTGGTTCCTGCACAGTAACTACAAGCCCAGCAACATGGAGGTTCCCTTGCCTGTGACATCACTAAACTAACAAATACTTGCTTTGCTCTTTCAGACAAAGATGACAAGTCAATTTTAGCATCAGTCACCGAGAGTCTACAGAAGAAATCAAAGTACCTTATGTGAGCTCCTGCCCAGTCTGGGGACCAGGATATTGTGATGTGGGGCCTCTGGGCCTGTCCTCTGCATGGCCCCAGTAAGGGAAGCCCAGTTTGCACTCTGGTCAATGTAAACATTCAGCGAAGGGACAGGACAATAAACTGACCGAACTCACCCTTTCCCGTTCCTCAGGATGGTGTACGGCTGGTGTACATCAGGGACCAAGGAGGTGGAAGTGGAGGTGGAATAGGGATGCACAGAGGCTGCTGAGAGCCTGGTCCAAACCCACCCACATAGGCAGTGACCAGTCCCCCTTTTGACTGGGTCTTTGCCTCCCCCTCCTCTGTGGCTACATTGTACCCTCCCACCCTCTCAGGGTTTAGGTGGACAAGTCTTGCCTGATTCATCCTTCTCCCCATCCCACTCCCTCCCATTTCTTCACACCAGGTAGGTCCATCATCAGAGTTCTGGGGTTTAAAGGGATCAGGACCTTGCCTCTTTAGTGTCCAGGGTTCCCACTCTGAGAACAAGAGCATCTCAGAGCTAGAAAGAATTACTCATCCAGCTCTAGGTTTCAAACTTACGGGTTGGCAGTGGAATCCTTCCTTTAAAAAACCTTAGGAAGCTACAGGGCTTGAAACAAGGACAGCAGGCTTTGAGCCTCCCTCCTCCATTTATTCTTTTGCTGTCTCCCACCAGAGATTTCTGTAAAAACCCTTTGTTGAAAGTCACTGATTCATCCAACACCCACAAGGGACTTGAGTTGCCTTCTATCATACCCCCACAACTGCACCACCCCTCTACTAATGGCGTATTCAACACCACCCAAGGCTTCCCTTTAGAATTCTGGGTCAGAGCATTGCCCATTAAGATGCAAATGTCCCTGGAGTGTGGGGGACACGTTATTCTGCCAGGGCTTCACATCAAAAGTATGAGTCACCCAGTCTAATTCCATTCCTCCCAGCTGTTCAACTGAGCCCGAGTCTAAGAAGAGAGAAGATGGTTGAAGGGAATCTGGATCATTTCGGAGGGGGCAGCAGGTCTGGGGTGAGACAGGGAAGAAGTGGGCAGCTGAAGGACACTGGGTAACTAAGGGTCACCAAAGGTGCTGGGCACCCATGCACAGGCGAGGGCATCAAGGACAAATTTGGACGGTGACAAATACCACCCATCGCCACCCCCCTGAACTACATCCTCACCCACACACATGACCGGGGAAGCAAGACCCATTCCAACCAGCAGTGTTACCGGAGCCAGGGAGCCAGCCTGGCACCAGGATGCACTGGCCAGTACTGTGACCCAGGCTGTGAGGACACCCAGGGCCCCTGGCTCCATGCCCCTCCACCCTGCTCTCCAGGACGGGCATGCGCCACACAGACAGACAAGCAGGGAGTCAATAGCCCTTGGTTTTTATTTTTATTTTTTCATATGAACAGTAAAGGACAGAATTGTCCCATCTTTGTTCACCTTGCATTGAATGTGCCTTGGGTCTTATGACCCTAGAGTGTCACTGGAGCCACCCCACCCTTGCTACCAGTGCAGG
This sequence comes from Glossophaga mutica, assembly GCA_039655065.1. Lineage (NCBI taxonomy): Eukaryota > Metazoa > Chordata > Mammalia > Chiroptera > Phyllostomidae > Glossophaga > Glossophaga mutica. Next base: position 33,507,883 of record CM077308.1, read on the forward strand.
AGTGGCAGGGAGGAAAGCAGTGGGAGAGGGGGTTGGGCATGGGGGGTTCCCAGCTCTCTGAGCCAGGCTCTGCACCCCTTCAACAGCTCCCTGAGGCCTCTCCCTATAAGATTTTAACAGACAGCAGAACAGACACAGATGGCAGAGGAAGACACAGGCTGGGAGACAGATTGCACACACACAGAACACATAGGCTGGCCCCTTCCTTTGGCATGGTTCACCCTGGCCCTGGAGGTAGGGTCCGAGGGTGACGATGTGGGGCCTGAGCTCTGGGCTGACCTTTGAGAGAGATGGGACCAACCTGAATCCTTAATACCCAAGCTCCCAGGCCAAAGTCCCCTCCTGCCTACCTGGACAGACACCTTTCCACCCATCACATAGAAACTGAGATTGTTCAAGTAATAAGAATAGATGAGGGAAAGGGAGGCTCCACCCCTATCCAATCTTCCCAACTCTGGACCTTCAAACAGGGCTTCAAGCCCTGGCAGAGACTTCTCCCTCCCCTTCAACTCTGCACAAATCAGAAAGAGTGGGAGTGAGCCAGACTCTTCCATCCAGTAGAAGGGGTGGGGAGGTCAAGAAGCTGAGCACCATCACAACCCCAGAAGGGTTTGACAATCCCAATGGGGCAGCGTTGAGGAGATATCTGCTTCTGGCTCCAGCAAGGAGAGTCCAGCTCTCTTTTTAGCTCTGAGCATTGTCCTGGACCACTAGCTTTGCTAGAGAGATCCATTCCTGCTCACCCCCTCGAACTTGTACATTTTCCAGGCGGTACCTGCTGCCTCAGGCTGGAACTCCAGCCATCCTGAACCACCTCTTGCAGGTTCCCAGGTTCTGGACCCCAGTCCCAGGAGGAGAGAGGGGTGACCAGACCCTAGCCCCTCAGTTGGCCTTGCTCAGTCTGCAGTCTTCCACCGGCTCCCGGCTCTCGACAGCTGACAGGGCAATGAACATCTGGGCAGCATAGTAGGTGGACATGATGAGTGCCTGCGAGTAGGGCACGGGAAAGCAGAATTTGTCGACAGCGATGATCAGGTCTGAGATGATAAAGAGCACTGCGCCACTGCACGCCGCCAGCTCAGTCCAGCGCCAGGCTGCCTCGCCCCACCGTAGCCCTGCCATAGCCCGCCAGCCCATGAAACTGATAAGGGCCACATAGGCCGCCACCAAGTAGGTGAAGGCACCTGAGAGGCCCGGGTAGAGGAAGCCATAGAACAGGCCCGCCAGCACTGCCATCACCAGACCTGTCCGAAGAGCCAATGGCCGCATGCCAAAGGCTGAGGCGTAGAGCATGTGGACCACAGCAAACATCAGTAGACCTGGGAGTGAGAGAATGGGGTGGGTGCTGAGGGCAGGCTCAGGGGAGCAATGAGTCAGAGGGGCTGGGGCTGGGAGTATTTGGGATAACCCAGGAGCTGTGTTTTGGGAAGAGGGGTGGGAAGAAATCCACAAAGATTCCCCCTTCCCCACCCCAACTCCCCTGAGGAACTCCAGACCTGATCACCGGATCACCAGCAAAGTCATCCTCCAACAGGGGATCCACAGTTGTTGGTCTCAGAGCCCCGCAGATTCCCAACATTCTTATTCAAAAGCTCCCAAATCCCTGACCCTCTAGGACTCTAGCCCCCAACCCCAGGATTCCTCCCAGGTAGCTACTGCAGCAACTGACCGTGCACAAAGTAGCCCTGGTCCTGCCAGATGAGGAAGGCATCACCTAGGGCAGAGAAGACGAGCCCCACAAAGATGCGGACGGCACTGGGGCGGGCCAGCAGGAATCCTAGGCCATGGGCCAGAAGGAAGAGCCAGAGGGAGAAGATGGGCAGGCACTTGATGAGGGCGCTGAACCAAGATGGGCTGGACGAGGGCAGCCAGAGCACAAAATACACACAGGTGGCCTTGAAGAAGGGCACCAGCTTGGGTCCCTCACTCTTCACCTGGAGGACACAGGACAAGGGCAACACTCAGAGCTTGGGAATTCAAAAGGCCATAGGAGAGCTCCAAGCCAGCATCTTCAGCCCAGGCACTCACCCCAGAGACAGGCCCACCTCCCGGATGGGGAGGATTGACACAAAGAAACCAGTTTGGCCTTTCCCAATTAACCAGCAGAATGTGAACAAGCCCATCACTACCCTGAGGCTTAGTTCATTAGGAAGGAGAAGGGCTCCACAACTCCGCTGGCCATACCCATTCTTGGCCCTGGAGCAGGACAAGAATGGTCACTTACTAAGCAGAAAACAGTCCTTGGGATAATGTCCCCCCTCCTGCCCCCCTCCTTTTCTCTCCCCAAAGCCCCTTTAGCCCCTGTCTGCCAGCATCAGCCCTTAGCTGTCTGAATGGAGTGCAGTCATCAGGAAACCACAGAGACGCCACAACTGGCCAACTCGTGATCTTCAGCAGTGGGGCCAGGGCACAGACTTAGGGCCCTGGCAACACCAGGTGACTGCCAGGAATGCGTGAGGTGGTGCACTGCCAACCACCTCAAGCCCCACAGGCTCTCTCTCAGCCCGTCTGCTCCTAAGCCTCCACTCCAGTTGCTCCAGGGTAAAGGCAACCATCATGAGCAGAGAGTAGACAGGGATACTGGCTAGAGAAATGGACCCCACAAGTTGGGAGCAAGAAAACTGTCCCTGAAACACCAGCAATTTCAGGGATCTGAGGGTTGGTGGTGGGTATCAGTCTCATTTCCTAGACAAGAGCAACTCAAGACACATCAGAGAGAGAGGCAGGAAGGGGTGGGGGTTCTCTTCCCAGCTTTAGATCTGGAGCCAGAGGCGAGGCTGGGAGGAGATGAGGAACTAAGAGAGGGAAGTTAGAGCAGCTGACTAGGTCTCAGCCAGATTAAGCGGGGGAGGGCAGCTAAAGAAAGGTTGTAGCCAAGGTCATGGAAGGCTTGCTCCAAACTGAGGGACTGGGCTGCTGCAGATATTCTGAACGTATGATCCCCTGAAACTTCTTTCCTTGGGGTTCTGGTACAGAGTCTCTTAGACTCATTCAGAGAAGCTGAGATGCCCTGTATACCCACACTCTGCCCAAAGTGTGCCTGTCTGGGTGAGCTGTCCAGCACAGGGCTCAGGGGACACACTCAGATTCCCAGACCACCAGTTACCTGGGGACTGATCAGATGGTGATGAAGGAGGTTAGGAAGAGGAAGATGGGTGGGTCCAAGATCTAAGCCTGCCTGTGCTCTGCCCGGGGGGGAGAGCTGGGAGAAGAGATGACTAAGTCCCTCCTCTGGAGATCCCCCCCATCCAGGCTGGACAAGGCAGGGCACAGGCACAGGAGGAGCCTGAGGGAGATGCACAGCCCGCACTGTCCCCAGGACTCCTCAGCATCCACCCGCCAGCCCTCGGAAGCATCAACGTCTGCTCCATACCCCTCCCCCAGCCCCATAGTTCCTGGAAGAAATAGGCAATAGTAGCTGGGGACACTTTGAGAGTCACAGAGAACCCAGCACTACAGGAAAGGTGGGAAAAAGAGACAAAGGTTAGAGCTGAAAAAGTCGAAACAGGAAGAGGTGTCAATAGAGAATGATCCCACTTCCTCCAGCGTGTTATCCAGAATGCTTAGACTCACGGGCATCCCGTCCACCACCGCCCCAGACTTGTTTATAAAATGAGGAAGGGGAGGAAACAAATCTGGGACAGAACACCCAGGAGGGCCGGGTCATCTTCCTACCCTCCCTCACCCTCTTCCATGCCTCCACGCAGAACTCGGCAGCAGGATCCTGTACCCTTCCTGTCCTCTACAGCAATCCCCGCCGACCCGCGCCAGACACGCACAGATCAACAAAGTCACGCTCCGGAGTCACGTGCCCTCTGTGTCCCTCCCTGCCGCGGACCGGCGGGGGGCCCGCGGAGGAAGGGTGCCGTGGGTCTGGGGAGCCCGGAGGCCCTGACAGCGACCGCCTCCCGCCAAGGCACGCAGCCGCTGCGGGACCCTCTGCCCTTCCTCGTCCCCCAGTGCCTTGGCCTGCCTGGATGCAGTCCCCAGGCCGGTGGGCTCCGGCAGAGCAGAACATTGGCTCGCTCGCTGGCTCGTTCACTCACCACGGTGACCGGGGACACCATGGCGGCGGCAGCGGCTGCTGGCACACGGCTCGGGGTTGCAGCAGCCAGGACGTGCCAGTGGCCAGGTGAGGAGGCGAAGAGATAACAAAGACCGGGGTGACGGACAGTACCTCCCGCGCCCCGGGCGCTGGGGGTTCTGTCTGCGATCCCCACTACGTCACCGCAGACCCGGCCAATGAGGTGGCTGGAGCGGGTGGGGGCGGAGCCAGGCTGGAAACGCTGGCCAGGCCCCAGGGTCTTTGGCTCCCAGGGGAAGGAAGGCGGAGGGGCCTCCGGGGAAAGTGACGCCAAGATGTCTCAGAACAAAAACGTAACCCCAGTTCCTGGGTGATGACCGAGGTTGGGTGAGACACCGTCCTTCTTGTCCTGCATTCACAGCTACACACATTTTCTCATAACCAGGCTATAAAAAGCAAAGACAGGCTCCCTTCAGCCTTTAAACATGCAGTCCGCACGGGCATAGTTGAACCCACAACCTTTACTGTGTACAACCATGCACCCAGGTGGACACACAATGGTCAGCAGACATGCGACTTTTAACATGAAAAGAGACACATAAGTAGGTACACAGCAGCCCGTAGACCCATAATCCTAACATATACACAAGCACACACAGAGTCACAACTACCAGTAGGCAACAAACAAGTACACAGACACAAAATCAACAACCGCAGGTTGACACACATCCTTCAACTTAAAACAGAGACACATACAAGCCTCACACAGCTGTGACATAAGTGTAATAAACACAAGAGCACACCGGGAATGGTGGGCAGACAGGCAGACCTGAGCATACTTAAGGCCCCCAAGGAGTGGGAACTAACTTTGCCAATAACACAATTTAAGCAGATTTTAAGGTTGATATTGCACTGACTACAGGTACACAGGCACATTTGGAAGTGAGTGTGTTCAGAATTGTGGGAATTACATGGGTGCACTGAGAGGCAGTCACGTGGACTGGGATCTAGTCTGTTTGGCTGCTTCACCTGTGGGATTGGGTGAATTATTGCTCCACTCTTGCCTTGATTTCCTCATATGTACGCAGATGACTTATCTCTAAGATTTCTTCCAAGCCCAACATGTGTAGGATGGTATAAGGATTCAGAAGAGGCATCCCCAAAATGTGCCACTTTGGCATGTGAATTATTTTGAGCTGAAGGCAATAAAAGACCGTGCAGGCTCATGAGAAACTTTTACCTCTCCTTTAAAGAATTTAAATTAGGGGCCTTGCCCACATAAGAGTTACTACCAGAAATAACTTTTTATGACCCATCTATAGGACAGGGCAATCTTTTAACTTCTAAACTTCTGCTCTTCTTATCATCCTGCAATGATTTCTTAAAGCTCCCAAGACACCTTACCTTCTCTTCAGTTCAGAATGTCATATAAACCTCACTTTAACTTTCTGTCCCTGAGCCTCTCATATATATGGAGTCCTTGAAGCTCCTCCTCAAGCTAAAATAAAACTAAGTATCCAAAGGAAAAGATGTAAATTGGGAAGATGTAGTTAGACAGATCATCTTAAGTCATCATCAAGTGACTTATGATGTCACTTAAGATATAATTTTGAGAGCAATTGTTCTTATATTACAAATCTTTGCAAAACCAGAATGCAGCTCTAGAAGCAATTCAAAGCCCACCTACATTCATGATCCCTGATTCAAAGAAGAGAAACAAGATTTTTCAAGGTTTTGTTGTTGTGTTTTTTTTTTTTTTTTTTGTGAGCACACGTGGGTTCTGTGACTCCAAGTCTCCCTTGACGAGGATAAATGCAGATAAATCTTGTTTTCTCCACAAAAGCTAATAATAAGACAAAATGTTCACCATCAAAGTAGGTAAACTTAATTTATTCCACATGCCAGAAACACGGTTTGGATGCAGCTTTCCCTGTCTTTTGCATGTCCATACCCATACCATGGCAGTAGTTTTGCGATGAAGGCTAAGACTTCTGTTTGTGTCTGTCTGTCTGTTCATGTGTGTTGTGTGGTCTTTTCTACCTTCAGATGGTATTGTTCATTTGTAAAAGAGCTCCATTTCATTGGTAAACAAATAAGAACTTACATAAGAATTCTCAAAAATATAACAGAAACTAACCCAAATACACTCAGAATCACATGATCTGCGAAAATATTTGATATTAAAGCTTGTTGGAGTTCAGCATTTCTTTAAAGTTATCAACATTAAGTAAAGGGTGTGGCAAAAGTAGGTGTATGGTTGTGAGTATGTGAAACACAGTTCCTTTTTGTATTATTTATTAATTATTATATTATTTTTCGTAAGAACAACTATACACCTACTTTTGCTCCCTTCCCCCCATATTGTATGTGTACTTGAATATGGTTTCCTAAAACTTTTTGGTAATTTGAACTTTTTGGGAATTTGGATAACTCATGTACCTGTGAGTCAGTAAAGACTGAAAAAATATCCCACTTAGCATTTTGCTGAGTTAAATGATAAGTTCAGTTCATTGAATGGCTAACTCATTTCCAAATAAGATAAAATAATGAAACATGAATTATTGAACAAAGGTTTATCTCCTTTTTGCTTCTTTTTTTAAGTTATTTTATTGCTGTTCAAGTACAGTTGTCTACATTTACCCCTCACCTCTCCACGCCCACCCCAGCCAAACCCACCTCTCTCCCCCGATTCCACCCTACTTTTTGCTTATTATAGAGAAACTAAAGACATTTGGGTCTATTAGAAAATATGTCTTGTGCCACATTGAAAATATGTCTTGTGCCACAATCGAAAAAAATTGTGCTGTGAAGAAAATATATTTTTAGAAATTAGGAAATGTGTTCATAAATTTATCAATCTAAAAGAATCCTTGTGTAACAGATACTTCACAGTTACTTGCTTTTTAGTTTTCACTAGAAACTAAGGTTTTTAAAAGTTAAGAATTCTATATGAAAGTACAAAATGCAATAGACTTCAGCAGTCTTAACTGAGTGCCGAGAACAATATGGGAAAGGAAGAGAGCTGATGGATGACTTTATAGGGTTCTAACCTTAAGACAGTAAAAATGTAGGAAGGCCATGCTGGTTTCTTGGGTATTAGTTTCTTCAGCATCTAAATCTAACTTTTGAAGAAAAGGTTAGCATTAAGCACCTTTACCTTCATGGATAAGCTTTTAGCTTGCTCTTGCCAAGAGAAGAGTGCTTGAGTTACAGAAGGCGTTATTAGTTTAAAGGACTCAGCCTTTTTGTAAATTGCCAAATATCAAAATAGATTGTGATTTGTAAATGAGTTGTCTGAGATGACACTGCCACTATTTCTATAACCATTTTACCTGAATTTTATAGTCATCCTATGACTGTATCCCTAACTGTGTTTATTAAAAGCCCAATAGCTACCTCATGACAACTAAGTACATGTCCTTTAAGGAAAAAAATATTAAATTTTGAATTGAGTGTGTAAACTCCTTATTTTTATAGCGTTTCTTTTTCCACATTTGTCGATGGCTTTAACCTAAATTGTAGGTGTTGGTAAGGGGTAATTGTCCTACATCAAACTCCCGTTAAATAACTCCATCCACTCTGGAGGAGGAGGACATAGAAGAGGCAGAGCCTGGACACTAACTCATAGGCCTGCGAGTCAGTAAAGACTGAAAAAATATCCCACACTGAGGTGGTTATTTTGAAATATGAAAACATATTAAGCTAAAGCAATTCGATTGACTGGATGATCCCAGGATCTATCCATCTTATTTTTCAGGACAGATAGTTTTTACTGTGAGGCAAATAGGTAAAAATTATACTGTATGGCTATTGCATTTAGGTTCTGAAGAAAAGAATCTTCAGAGAAATCTATGCACTATATAATTTGTCCAGATTAGTTTTTATTTGGGGAAAGAACTCCCGAAATATCGCCAATGCAGGTTATGCATCAATTGAAAGTCCTCCGAAAGCAGAACTATTGGGAAACCATGGTATGTGGGGTAAAAAAGAAAAGCTCCTGCAGTTTTTTGGAGGCAATAACTTTAAAATACTTAAATAACTTAGTTTACTTGGTGGAGTTAAGAATTCAACTCGTTGATTTTAATATCATTGTTACATCTGAAATAAACTTCTGTAATGCTCTAGTAGTAAAAAAAAAAAAAAAGTAAAGAATTCTAATATATGTAATTAAAGCTACAAAAATCACTGATAATAGGGAAAACAACTGCATACACCAGAAAAATAGGCTATGTTTTGGCTTGGAGAAAAACCGGTGTGAGATATACAGAAGTGTTTTCATTAGGGAAATAAAGTAATTTTGTCCTGATTGTTTCTGAACTGGGTAAGAGAACAAGAAACAAACTAAAAGAGACATGGAAAGTTGTAGAAAGTTGATGAAAAAGAATCCCAAGAGAGGGAATTTTGTGCAATCAAGCTGGGTAAGGTTGACTGAATCTGTTAGAAGTCCAGAGCAGGCTTCCCCAGAATGTGCCACTTTGGCATGAAAACAATTTTGAGCTGAAGGAAATCCATACCCCCTCAGGCTCATGAGAAACGTCTACCTCTCTCTTCAAGAATTTAAATTTGGGGACTCGCCCATAATGAGAGTTATCACCAGAAGTAAATTTTTGTGGCCTATCTATAAGGCAGAGCAAACTTTGAGTTTCTAAATATCTGCTCTTCTTATCATCCTACAATGAGCCTTTGAAGCCCCTAAGGCACCTTACCTCATCCTTAGCCCTATATACCTCATTTTAACTTTCTGTCCGAGAACCTTTCACATAGAAGGGTTATCCAACTGTCATGTAAGTTGGGTTTCTCATATACGTGTGTGTGTCTGTATAAAAAGTGGTTGTTTTTCTCTTGTTAATCTGTCTCATGTCTGATTATTAGACCAGACAAAAGAACCTTGAGGGTAGAAGAAAGTTTCTTTCTCCCCCATAACAGGGAAGGGGAAGGGCCACTGGTTTCGGGAACTTTAAGCCTAAGAAGATTCGGAGAGATGAAGATTTCAGATATAGGGTAAAGGAAGGGCTACTGGTCTTTGATCCACAATAGGAGGGAAGTAGCTGTGTGTCAGGCTTTGAGAAATGGGGTGGGGTGGGGGTAGCCAGCCCTAGTTAACCCTAATTAGCAACCATCAGGGAGTTTTAAACTTCCTGGGACGGAGACACTTAAGTCCTAGTGCTGGGCCTCTGCCTTGTGCTGGCCAGGGAGAGGCTATCAGGCTGCTCCTGTGAGCCCCTTCCTGTGAGCCCCTCCCTGCTGAGCCTCTTTCTCTTTCTTTTGGGCTCTGCCCAGCGTTCCCTGAAGCCGTGCTCTCAACCTGACACCTATTCAGAGCAGGGAGCAGCCCTCTTCTAGCGACAGAATTGACAACCAGAGATTCAGAGCGCAGGCAATAAGAATGAGACCCACAGCTTTCTCCTGGCCCTCCAGGCCCCTCTGCCTAGAGCCCCAGTGGCCAATGCACTCAGTCTGCTCTGTTTTCTTTCCAATCAGAGACTGTGGGGAGACCCCCCTGACCAGAACAGGAAACTGGAACACTGGAATTTCTGCCCACAGGCCTCTCTCTCTCTCTCTCTCTCCCCCTCTCTCTCTCTCTCTCTCTCACACACACACACACACACACACACACCCCTTCCTGCAAAGTGTGTTCCCTAGAAAGAACACTGGACTAAGAGTTAGAAATACTGATCTTGGTACCAGTCCCTCCTTCTCTGTGACTTACTACATAACTAACTCACTGTATGATTACATGACTTACACAACTAAGTGGGCTTCATCTTCGAAGACTCAGTTTCCTCATCAGTAAAGTGGAGACATTGGGCTATGTGATAGGTGCAAACATGTCACTTTTCCAGCCAAACCCTTTAACATCACCTAAGGGATAGTTCTCAAACGGCATTTTTTGTTACTCTAGGCAAATTTTACTATCTACAAAAATGAGAGGGTGGGACTATAAAAGTGATTTTCTAAAAGTGAAGACTGTCCTGCCTGGCCGGGTAGCTCAGTTGGTCAGAGTGTTGTCCCAATATGCCAAGGTCGTTCATCCGGTTCCTGGTCAGGGCACATACAAGAAACAACCAGTGAAGGCATAAATAAGTGGAACAACAAACTGATGTCTTTCTCTCTCTCTCTCTCTCTCTTCCTTCTTCTCTCTCTATAGTCAGTTAATAAAAAATATTTTTTAAAAGCAAAGACTATCAAAATTACTTGGAAAGCTTTTTTAAAACATAGGTACCCTTGTCCCACCCAGGCCTACTAATAAAGCAGCACAGATTTTAATAAACTTAGATACACAAATGCCTAAATATACAAAACATGAGACATAAAATTGTCCTCCACAAGGCTAAAATTAATGTCGAATTACCCAACAAGCAATAATCATACATATAGATCACTGGCAGAGTAGAGGCATCTTCCCTCTGTGATGATTACTCTCTGCTCTCCCAGCACCCAAATCTGTTCTCAGCCTTTCTCCCCCCAGGCCCTGGAGCCTGACCTGTATACACTATCTCACCGGGGCTTGCTGGCCCTCTGGCTTCAGATTGTGTTCAGCTGAGATCCGGAGGCAGCGCTGATCGTGGGAAAAGAGCAGGCTGAGGTTTCCCTGTCACCAGCCCTCCTGGCCAGGCTGAGGTTCTGGTATGGCTTTGCTCCTCCAGGGCTATAGTTCCAGGCTCCCACCTAGACCTCAGGCTTCGGTATGGCAACAGCTTCTTCCTGTCACTAGTCCTCCTGTAGCTATTCAGCCCTGACTGGTTTCCTTAACGCTGTCCACATCTTTGCCAGTAAGTCACTACATTCTCTTCAGCTGCATTCCTGAGTGTGCCTGCACCCTGCCTGATACAGTCACCAAAAAAGCAAGGTACTGCCCGCTTCCCCAAGAGACAGGGCTTATCTAATGTCATCCCCATGGATAAGATGGCTTGCTTGTCTCAAAAATTTTGATTTTAATGTTTATTGTTTTTATATTAAGTTGCATATTGCAAGGGGCAGAAGGTGAAGTAGTGCTGCCTGAAATCAGGCTTTCCTTCCTCTCTGCACCCAAAATGACTTGTTAGCATGACTCTGTCACACAGCTTTGTAATTTTCTCTTTCCTTACTTGTCTCCTGTGTGAGAATGTGAGCCCATTCATCTACTCATTTATTCATCCAACAAATGTTTATGGTGCACCAAGTATGTCAGCCACTATGTTAGGTTCTGGGGTTCAAATTCAGTAAGATATAAGCTCTGTCCTCATGGAGTATGCAATTCAGTTAAGGAAGGCACACAAACAATTATTATGTAAAGTGGCAATTGAAATTATTGAGGTAAGAAGGTATGCCTCAGGTGACATTAGAATTACTCACTGTTTCTGAAGGAGTTGAAAAATCTGGGGCTTATCTGCTGAGTTGCTCATCACCTAGTAGGTACCAATGGAAATGATGTTGTAGGCCCAGGGAATTGTGGAGTACGGAGAAGCACCAGAGACACACCAAATTCAGTGAAATGCCTGTAGTCTTGGGGTGAGCTGAGGAGTGAAAAATGTGAATCTAGAGAAGTAAGCATGAGCCAGATGAAGAAAGGATCTGACTATTCTGCTGAGGAGTTTAGACTTGACCTTGTAGATGATAGCATGCTAGTTATCTTCTGTTCCTTAGCTTCTCTGATTATTCCCGATTCTCACACACCAGATACATGAATGATACATGGAAATGGGCATCAGCCATCATTCTAGGCTTGCCTTGCTTCCTCCCCCTGTGGGACCTCTGCTCACCCAGCAGCCTCCTCCATCTCTGACCCCTGCAGTTTTGCAACAAGATAGTTTCTCCTCACATGGTTTGCCCCACTTGGCATTGTAATCCAACTCTAAGCTGTCTACCTTATTTCTGACTTGCTGCTGGATCTCAGATAATTTGTATTTATTCCAGACCCCCAGTACACTTCTGACCAACTCTCAGAGTCACCCCACCCCATCCCAACCCTGCCCCATCTAGAGATCTGGGGAGGAAAATCGGACACCCATGAAGAAATGTTAAGGAGGGCATGACAAGTTCAGGTGTTCCAATAGCATTATGAGGAGTGAGTTGATAAGTTGCATGAGCTGAATGTGAGTCAACCAAGTGGAGGTGTTTGATGGATGGCGACAGATGGCAATTCTACTTCCCCATTGTGGTAAGTCAGAAGCTGTGAAGACAGAGGATAATGACCTATTTTCATTCCTGACTGCGTGCTTCATCAGCTCATGGTCTGTGTGAGGCTCCATTCCCCCAACCCTAGTCCAGGGCATTCCTACAGGTCTCTCCTGTGCTCTCTGCTTACAGGAGTCAACCTAGGAACAAGAACCCCAATATCACCCATCTTCTGGATACATTTGTTCTAGAATGCCTCTGTCGAGCTGCAGCCTTGGGTCAGACCAGTGAGCTCTGGAGTGGCCAAGGTAAGCCAAGATACAGAATCAGCTCCTGGAGGACTTTAGGAAAAGAACAGAGATTTTAACAGAACTCCTCTTTCTAGACCCTCAGTTAGGGCTAAAATTTAATGCTATCTTGAGATACTACACTGGTCGGTGTCATTCTGGACACTGACATTCTGGGGTCTTTCTTTGGCTTCTGAGGCCAGACACACCTGGGTTTTTACTCCTCTTTCCTTTCCTTTGTTGACAAGGGCATCATCAGGTCTTGAAGCATAAGTGGATTTCTCTAACTGTAAAGCTGCCAAACCAAGGGTCTTCTAATGGAGTTCAATATAGGATTCCCCAGGAGAAATCCCTGATTTTGGTGGGGTATGTAGGATTAGACAACCTCCAACACTCAAATTCATAGAACTTTAGACTCTGGGAAGTCCAAGTGTTTTATTAAGTCCTCGTGTTGGTGTCACCCAAGTTCCATTGTCTCACCAGTCCCCCTCCAACTCCCCTCTCCATCCAGAACCTAAGATCTCTGGGTTGTGCTTTTCTGGGTTACTCCTTCCTCAGTATTGGGAAGTTAGTATGCGGAAGTAGAAATAAAAAGGGAGAAGTATCTGGAGGTTGGGCAGGAGGATGACTTTTGAGGAAAAAAAAATCTAGAAGATTCTCTCCTGCACATCAATGCCTGAGAACCAGTCTTTGGATAATAAGCCAGAGCAGACCCTCCTATCTCTTCCTCTCAAAGGCTCCATCTTCCCAGACAAGACAGATGATCTCCCCAGCCCAGATCATTCCTCTCGTTACCTCAGTCAATGCAGTCATTTATCCCTGAGCTAGTATTTATTAACTACTTACAATGGGCCAGGCTGTATCTAGGACACAGACACGAATAAAACAGACCTTCCCTGTCCTCACGGAGCTCATGATGCAGTGGAGAGTCCAACACAATCACCTCGGCCTCAGCTCCCCTCCTCCACCCCACTTCTCTCTTCTCGGATTTCCCAAGAGCAGAAAATAAGGCAGGGAAAAGAGAGGGCTGGCTGGGCCTGGCTGAGCCTGGCTGGACTTTCCAGATTTCCTCCAAACAGGAAATGGAGCAAAGCCAGTGAGGGCGAGGTGCCCTGTGTAGGTGTCAGGAAAGCTATTTGTGTAATCTCAGCCCTCTCCAAACCCTTTGCTGTTCCAGCCCGGCTTCCCGCCTCCCGTCCTGAGAAGTTTAGGTTTTAGGGGAGTGTAATACTCTTATATTACAATAGGGTTTAAACTGCCAAAGAGCTGGAGTTGTGACCCTATTCCTCTCCCTGCTCCTAGGCCCATACCACACACACACACCACTCTGCAGCAAGTGTCAAACCTTCACTGTACAGGAAGTGATGTGAGTGATCTCCCCTTGCTGCAGAGAGAGCGGAGGGAACAACCTTACCCTGCAGAAGAGGGATTGCATTTGAGTCAGCATGAACCACATTTCCGGATTTACAGAACAGGTCCAGTTTTTTTTAAGGTGGACCCGAACTCTTCAATATGGCATCAAGGCTCTCCCTGCTATTTTCACGTTACCCTCTCACATGGGCTTTAGACTCCGGAGAGAGGTATGAGCATATAGGGAGCCACTAGCATATAGAAGGACCTGGGAAAATGGGAATAGATAAAATCAATGAAGGAGAAAGGTACAGAAGAAGGGGGCCAAAGATAGACTTTTAAGTAACATCCACATTTGGAAGGAAGCTAGAGTATAGGGGTCCATGGAGAAAATCAGGACTTGCGCACACCTAGTTAAGTACTTAACTCCATCGAACGGTAGAAAAATAATTTGGTCAATTACAATAAAATATCAAATAGCCACTAACGATGATATTTCACCAAAATCTTCATGACATGGGGAAGTACTTGGGATAGAATAGTAAATGGAAAAGCAGAATCCCTCCTGTATTGTCATTCAGCCTCTCAACCTTTGTGTGCACGTGGGGTTAAAAGTAAGTGGGATGGAAGGGGGCCCTTGGTGAAATAGAATGAAGAGACAAACATACCTATGTTGCTCTCTTTGCTTAGACACAGTTTTTCCTAATTCTGCACAATAAGCATGTTTTTTAAATAATTAAAAAATTAAATTAAAGTTTAAAAAAATTGAAGCCCAGACGAGAGTTACCTATATTTTATTTTGCCAAGACCTTAAAAAAGGGGAGGAAGCACTCTGTAAAGTGTGTGATTTTCTAACCACAGTGCTGTACATCTGAAACTAATACAGAATAATATTGAATGTAAGCTGGAATTGAAAAATAAAAACTAAATTTCAAAAGAAAGGAGAAACGATCAACTGCCATCACCATCATTGTGAAAGAAGAGACATCTTAATCTCCTAACAATAAAAGAAAATAATCTCAAAATTGAGGCCAATACTTTAAGTAGACTTTAGCTTAGCAAAAAGAGTGGCATTACTTTTATTTTTCTTATTTATTCTAGGCGCAGTGAAACCATCATCAGGGACCAGCACCGGTCTGCTGGTGGGCATGCGGGAGATGTGAGAAGTGTGGCACCGAGAGAGGCACTGGCTGTGGCAGGTTTGGGGAGGTGGTTGGGTGTCATGGAAACCCTTTTGGAGGCCAGCAGTTCCTGGCTAGCGTCCCAGCACCCATTTCTCTTGGCCAAGCAAATGAATCTGAGCCTCATTCTCCTTTCAAGTGGGGAAATCAATAGTTCCCTGAGAGAGTTTTTGTGCTAATTCAATGAGAGAAGTATGTGAGGCACCTAAATATAAGGCACCTGATACTTAATAAATGCTCAGTAGTGTCTTTCCTCCTTTGAGGAAATAAATTCAGAGTGGGCTTTTATCTGCCTCGAATGACTTAGGCACAGTCTTTTCTGAAGGTAAGGGGGACTTCCAAACAATCTCGAACTTTGCAGTGCATCAGAATCACTTGGGAAGCTTGTTAAACATGCAGGTGACTCCACCGTGGGTTCCACATCAGTAGCTTTGGGGTGAGAGCCCAGCATCTGTATTTTTACAAGCTCCTCAAATGATTCATGTGCACGCTGAAGTCCGAGGATCTCTGCACTAGGTAAACTCATTCAGCCATTCATTCAATAAGCAGGTAGCACGTGCTAGGCAGGGTAAAAAAGTAAAACAACACAGTTTTTGAAAGACCAATGCCTAGCCCAGGGCCTGGCACATAGAGAGCACTTATTAAATAGTTATCAAATGATAGCTTTCAAGGAGGTGCATTCAGCTGGGTACCTGGACATATAAACCACTGAACAGCCAAAAGGACTTGTGATGAAAGCCAGCACCACAGAAAGGGGAGCCAAAGGCTAATAAATGCACCTACAGAAGACGTCACAACAAGTTTCCTAGTGCAGGGGGCATCTGCCAGCTTTAAGGACAGGCTGGGTTTACCAGCCAGAGGAGTGGGTGCATGCAAAGACATAAAAGTGTGACGGTGTGACTAGGTATGTCTGGAGCACAGGGTGCCAGGGAGAGGGCTGGGAAGTGAAGCAGAAAGAGCTGTGTGTTTGGGAACTGGACTGTGACTGACCTGCTCTGCTAGGCAGTTTCAGCTTTAGGACGAAGTCCATGGGAATCACGAAGACTTGTAGGTAGTGGGTGAACAAACAGATTTTCACTGTAGAGAGCTCAGTATTGCAGCAACCAGTATGGAGACTGGGATGGCAAAGGCAGCAGTGGAGGCAAGGGGAGCCGTCAGGGAGCTGCTGCAACGGTCCTCGAGGAGGCTGGCGAAGGTCCAGACTGCGGCTGTGGCAAGAGGGTTTTCACTCAGTTTTTTCTCATGTGGGGATTCTGGCAAACGTGCGGTCTTTCACAAAGGTTAGGAGGGAAATATGTCCGTGAAGCTATTAAAAAGAACCTTTTTTGACTGTGAAAGTAACATATTTATTATGGAAAATTTGGAAAAAATGGAAAAGCACAAATAATATCATAGGAATCCCTTATAATGCACGGTCCAGAGAGAATCACTGTTGAATGTTTTGGTATATTTCCTCCCAAGTGCTTTACTTGCATATTTCAAGTTTTAAAAAGTATATATTCACCATAACTTACTTGTTTCCCATATTGTTGAATGTTAATTGTTTTCCTATTTTAATTAATGCTGTAATGAACATACTCTACGTAGATCTTTGCCCACATCTTTGATTATTTTCTCAGGAAAAATTCTTAGAAGTGGGATGATTAAACCAAAGGGAATTATTATATTTATGATTCAAAAATTACCCTCCAGATAAATTGCAAAATTACCCTCTGAAATGAGTCTGTTTTTGTGAGAGCTATGAAGAATATTTAGTTCACCCGATAAATAAACATGTAAACTCTTTACTTACAGGTGAGGTGAAGATCACAATTCTGTTTCAATTAACTTTCTAAAGACTCTACTTCCTGTATTAATAATAAATGTTTGAACTTCCGGCCAAGATGGAGGCATAGGTGGACACACTGTGCCTCCTCTCACAACCAAAATTAAGGACAACAAATATTTAGAAACAAAAAAACAACACAACTGATAGAAAATTGAACTATACGAAAGTCCAACAACCATTCATCCAGACCGGTAAGAGGGGCGGAGTCGAGGCAGGAGAAAGTGGAGGTACAGACCCAGGAATGCAGGTAGTGGTGGCTGGCAGTGGGTGGCAGGCCCCAGGCCCACAGGCAGCAGCTGGTGGACCCCGGGCGCAGGGTGGTGGCTGTGCAGACCCAGTGAGGCCGCGCAGGGCGGCTGGCTGACCAGGTGGTCCCACATTTGCGGACGCAGATGGTCCGGGCCTGGGGGAGGCAGCAGGTGAGGACTGAAGTCTGGGAGAGAGCGGAGCAGGCACCATAGTTCCCTCTCGAACCCCGCCCCACATACAGCGTCACAACTCAGCAACTGGGCTGCCCGCACTAGGGAACACCTAAGGCTCCACCCCTCACTGCATAACAGCCGCGACCAGACCAAAAACAAAACAAAACAAAACAAAAAACACCAAAAATGGCTCAAACCGAAGAACAAATCAAAGCTCCAGAGCCAATTCCTCTAAGCAACGAAGAGATAGCCAACCTATCAGATGCACAGTTCAAAGCACTGGTCATCAGGATGCTCACAGAATTGGTTGATTTTGCTCACAAATTAGATGAAAAAATGCAGGCTACAATACGTGAAATGAAGGAAGACCCATGGGGAACCAATAGAGATGGGAGGAAAACTGGGACTCAAATCAATGGAGTGGACCAGAAGGAAGAAGGAAACAAACAAATGGAAAACAAGGAAGAAACAAGAATTCAAAAAAATGAGGAGAGGCTTAGGAACCTCCAGGACATCTTTAAATGTCCCAACATCCGAATTATAGGGGTACCAGAAAGGGAAGAAGAAGAGCAACAAGTGGAAAACTTATTTGAACAAATAATCAAGGAGAACTTCCCTAATCTGGCAAAGGAAATAGACTTCTGGGAAGTCCAAGAAGCTCAGAGTCCCAAGGAAATTGGACCCAAGGAGGAATACACCAAGGCACATCGTAATTGCATTAGCCAAGATTCAAATGAGGGAGAGAATTCTAGAAGCAGCAAGGGATAAGGGGACAGTCACCTACAAAGGAGTTCCCATCAGACTGTCAGCTGACTTCTCAAAAGAGACCTTACAGGCAAGAAGGGACTGGAAAGAAATATTTGAAATCTTGAAAAGCAGGGACCTACATCCAAAATTGCTCTATCCAGCAAAGCTTTCATTTAGAATGGAAGGGAAGATAAAGTGCTTCTCAGATAAGGTCAAGTTCAAGGAGTTCATCATCACCAAGCCCTTATTATATGAACTGTTAAAGGGACTTATCTACGAAAAAGAAGATAAAAAATATGACAGTGAAAAGACAGCAAACTCACAGCTATTAACAACCACACCTAAAACAAAAGCAAACACCTAGAATAGGAACAGAACCACAGAAATGGAGATCACATGGAGGGTTAGCAACAGGGGAGTGGGCGGAGGAGAGAGGGGGAAAAGGTACAGAGAATAAGTAGCATAGATGGTGGGTAGAAAATAGACAGGGGGAGGGCAAGAATAGTGTGGGAAATGTAGAAGCTAAAAAACTTATGACACATGGACATGAACTGAAGCAGAAGCAGGGGAATGTGGGTGGGAGGGGGTATGCAGGGTAGAGGAGAATGATGGGGGAGAAATGAGACAACTGTAATAGTATAATCAATAAAATATATATTTAAAAAATAATAATAAATGTTCACTAAATGCTGGACAGCATGCTAGGTGCTCTACCTATAAACAGGGGTAGGAAAATAGGTTTATAGTTTTATGTATGAAAAATAATACAATAATTAATAAATAATAATACAAGAATAAATTCTGTTTTGCTTACTCACAACTGTAAATGTACTTTAGCCCATTCCATATATATATTTTTTAATTCTCACAATATCTTTATAATATAGTCACTCTTATTGTCTCCATTTTACAGATGAGCAACTCGAGGCTCAGAGAGGCTATGGGACTTGACCTAGGTCACAAGTGAGAAAACAGAAAATTATAAACCCTCCAAATTCTTTAATAAGCCTTGTCTAGAAATTATATCTGAAATGAGAGGCCACAAGCTTTAATTTCCCATTTAATGAGGAATCTTGAAAAGAGTAAGATGCCTGTTGACATAGGTGCCTGGAGATAAATTGCTCAGGTGGCCTCGCATCTCCAATAGACAATAAAAAGAACAGAGAATATTTACATAGAGTTACCATCACATTTATGTTAAATATATATGTATTTTTATCCTGTCATTATAAAGTTGAATCTCTAAGTTTGCTTACCAAGAATGATAAAGGACTTCCTTGTAATATGACAGGTTGGTGTTAATGGTTTCAAGGATTGCTGACTAAAACCTTGAGGTGTTGGTAGCAAAACAGCAACAGGTTTTAGACTGGAAGAATTAGACCCAACCTGGTTCAGCAACCTCAGTACTTGAGTTCTGTCTAACAAAGAGTTCAGAGCCAAGACTCAAACTGTAAAAGAAATTTTTTTTTTAGAAAGCCACAGCCCTGACCAAGTAGCTCAGTTAGACAGAGCATCATCCCAACACATCAGGGTTGCAGGTTTGACCTCTGGCCAAGGCATATACAAGAATCAGCCAGTGAGTGCATAAGTAAGTGGAACAAAAAATTGATGTTTCTTTTTCTCTCTCTAAAAATCAATTAATAAATTTTACAAGTAAAAAAAAGTCACAGAGGTATGCCCTGCCTGGTGTGGCTCAGTGAATTGAGTGCTGGCCTGCAAACCAAAAGGTCACAGGTTCAAATCCCAGTCAGACCTTTTGGTTTCACATGCCTGGGTTTTAGGCCAGGTCCCTAGCTGGGGGTGTGCAAGAGGAAACCAACTGATGTGTCTCTCGCACATTGATGTTTCTCTCCCTCTCATTCTCCCTTCCTTACCCTCTGTCTAAAAATAAATAAAAAAAATTTTTAAGTCACAGAGGTAGAAGAAATGAGCCATAGAAGAAATGGGCTCAGGAAACAAGTTACGAAGAGAGGCAAAGAAAATGTGCCTGGGGGAAGGGGGAGAGAAAATCATGGGCATGCTCCATAGAAAGAGCCTCACTGGGTCCTCTGTCTTGCGGGTTTTTCAGGGTGTGAGGATTTTAGGAGAGGTCCCAGGAGAGGATCTCAATAGAATATTCATCAGCTTTCCAAGTGTGTTCTTCCAGGCTCATGGCCTCCACTAATTTGTTGGTTCCAGAGCAGGGGGTCATTAGTCAGTGCAGCTGGTCCTGATGTCAGCCGCGGTGTGGCTTGTCTGGTTTTGCTGCTTTTCTGGGCCTGGAGCTGAAACACAGCTGAGGCTGAAATGTATTTGATGCAGATCAGAATCTCATCGTCCCGGGGGCTTACTGTTTAAGGGCTAGCCTTTGGCCCCCTGTTTGTTTCTCCCTCTAAGGGGATCTAACCTGCATGACTAGTGGCATTGCAGAGGAAGAAACGTCAGGGGAGGGTCTGAGCCACAGGACCAGTGATATGAAAGGTCAGGGGGTCTGAACTGCACAATCAGATCTGCTAGGGGAGGAGAGGTCACCCTGGGGAGGGGGGCCTCGTTTTCCCAGTTTCGCCCCTTGTTAGGTGCCTGGGGCTTTCAGCCCCAGTGACCTGCCACACCTGGCCCATTGTCTTAACTCTGCTCATGCCTGGCTGCCAGCTACAAAGCCATAAATATTTTTATAGGAGACTACTCTTGTTAAAATATTCGTAAGAAACAAGGTTGTTTACTCAAAGTCACGCATTATGTTTCTCATAAGAGATTGAACTCACTCATCAGCTTGTGATAATTAGCTCTCTAGGACTCTCCTGACTTGATTAAGTGACTGTACTTCTAAAGATGATTTAACTTGTCTGTTGGACTGGACCATAACCACAGCCTTTGATACGTGCCCTCATGGTGCCTGGATCAATTTCTTCTTGTATAGATGTCATCTCAACATATAATTATGAGTACAGTTAATTAGATTATTTGATTATCTTCTTCCCCACTAGTGTAAAAGCTCCATAAAAGATGAGGCCACACCTATTTCTGGTCATCACTGCATCGCCTGTGTTTAACGCAGGGACCGGCACAAAGCAGATGCGAAATAGATACTTGCAGAATGAAAGAACGAGCATCTGCTATACGTGCTACACACCCTATAGGGGTCCTGCTGAGGAAGGAGAGCTAGAAATGATGAAGAGGGAGAAAAGGCTGGGATGTTGAAGCCATAGAGAAAGAAAGCCCAGTGGTACTGGGGTAGTTAAGGGGTTGATGAGAATGGAGGTGACTGTATGGCAAAGCAGTGGTTCTCAGACCGTGTTCCTGCAAGACTTCAACAGCTCCTTTAACATTCCAGGGGCTGAACAAAGAACAGATTTATACCATTAAACTAGGCCTGTTCTCAATTTTATCTCAATCTTAAATTTTTATTTCATGTATTTTTCTTAACTCTTTGCCACCTGCTATCCATTATCTGTACAAAGTCCTAGCGTAGTGTGGTGCGTTATGTAACAGATAGTCAGTTAACAGTTAATATACCGAGTGGGAGAAAGGAATGAGGCAGTCAAACACAAAGTGAGGGAAGGAGACCGGACTTTGGATGGGCAGCACACAGCAGAGCGGGCAGATGTTATAAAACTTTACACCTGAATAATGTTGTTAATCAATGTTACTCCAATAAATTTAATTTTGAAAAATGAAGAGGAAACTCCTCTCCTCAAACCAACATATCAATGTGTCGTAAAGTCTAAAAATACCAACATGATCACCTGTTTAAAAATACGTGAGGTAGCCCTGGCTGGTGTAGGTCAGTGGATTGAGCTCGGGCCTGTGAACCGAAGGATCGCGGTTCGATTCCCAGTCAGGGCACATGCCTGGGTTGCAGGCCAGTTCCCAGCAGGGGATGCACTAGAGGCAACCATACATTGATATTTCTCTCCCTCTCCCTCTCTCCCTCTCTCCTTCCCTTCTCCTCTAAAGATAAATAAATAAAATCTTAAAAAAATAAAATAAAAAAAATACGTGAGGTAGAAGGTTGCAGATGGCAGGATTTGTTTTGAGGTGGCAGGAGCTGGGAGACCCTACACTAAAGCTTTCTAAGGCACTTGAGAACTTTGGGGAGGGGACGCTGCCAGGGAGGCAGGTACAAAGTTGGCTCGAGAACATCTGCATCTGACCAGAGGAAAAGAGTCACCTGTGTTGGTGACCACACTGCCCTGTCAGCTCAGGCCAAACTTTTAGTTAATTAAATCCCAAATATTTCCTTCCAAATTTTGACTTAGCAATTTTTTGGATCTAAATTTAGCACCTGGCATTTTTTTTTATTATCATAAGAGCTTTGGGGATCTGGATTCTGGCAATATGTTCCATAGGTTATGTCCATCCCCTTTGCTATGGACTGAACCGTGTCCCTCCCCAAATTCATATATTGAAGCTCTAGGCACCCCCCCCCAACCCCAGTATGACATTTGGAGATGGGGCCTTTGGGAAGTATTTAGGGTTGAATGAGGTCGAAAGGGTGAGGCTCTCACGATGGGATGACTGGGATTAGTGACTGTATAAGAAGAGACACAAGAAAAAAATCTCTCCCTCTCCCTCCTTCCACCATGTTGGAAAACAGCTAGAAGAATGGGTCTGCAAGCCAAGAAGAGAGTTCTCACAAGAACCTGACTGCGCTGGCCCCCTGATCTTGGACTTCCAGCCTCCAGAATGCTGAAAAAGTACATGCCTGTTATTTAAGCCACCCAATCTGTGGTATTTTGTTATGGAAGCCATAGCTGATTACAACATCCTCTTAATACCATTATCACACGACTCCATTGTCTTCCATTCTCCCCTCTTTGTCATCTAACCATATGACCTGGTGTCATGGCTATTTACCTTCCAGGTGGCCTTGAAAGCTGCCCTAGGCTTCACCTGGCCTATATCCCTCTCACCTCCAACAAAATTGAATACGCCCCCTCTGGGTTCTTCCATCCATAAATCCTGATAGGAAAGACAGAGAAAGCCACTAACATTTTACAAATCAAATAACTACCTGACCTTAAGCAAGTAATTCAGCCTACCTATGCCTCCACTCACCTAGAGAACGAGATGATCACATGAGCTAATATATCTGAAATACCTGGTACAATGTCTAGCGTTAACAAGGACTCAGTAATTGTTAGCATTATTAATACTCTGTCCCAGGCACAGTGTCAAGTGCTTCATGTGTCATGTCTTATGTAATCTTTATAGCAACCCTGCGATGTAGGGGTTACTATCTCCTTCTACAGACAAGCAGGACCCCTGGTCACTATCACTTTGCCCTATTTTGTTGTCTTCATAGCCATCCCCATATGACGTTGTGTCCACCTACACCTCCATCTTGGCCGAAAGTCTATTTTCTTTATTTTTATTGTTGAAACTATTACAGATGTCCCCATTTCCTACAGCATTCTTTAAATGGCTGTATAGTGTTCCATCATCTGGATATGTTACTTATTTAATCAGTTCCCATTGGGATGGATGTTTAGGAGAGGAGAACTCAAGAGTTAAAGATTTTAGCTGTAGTTATAGTTGATAGGCTTAAGTGATTAATCTGTGTGGAAAGCTGTTGTTCCAGGAACTGGAATACAGGACCTACATGACCCCAGGTGGTCTGCAAGTGATGAAGTTAGTATCTGAGTCATCATGTACTAGGGAGAGAATGTCTATGACACAGATAAAGAATTGTTGATCAGCCCTGGCTGGCGTGACTCAGAGGATTGAGCACTGGCCTATGAACCTAAAGGTTGCTGGTTTGATTCCCAGTCAGGGCACACGCCTGGTTTGTAGGCCAGGTCTCGTGAGAAGCAACATGTATCTCTCACACACTGATGTTTCTCTCCCTTTCTTCCTCTCTCCCTTCCCCCTCTCTAAAAAAATTAAATAAAATCTTTTTTAAAAAAGAAAAGAATTGTTGATCAGTAGATGAAGAAATAGTAGGGAAATCTCTGCCAGACTGCAGCTCTTATCTGATTAACCTTTCCCTTTTCGTCTCCTGATAAAACAGGCAGCTTGAGATGAGATGTTAAGATAGTTTTTTAGAGAACATAACCCACCATCTTCTCAGACCCTGGCATCTGAATAAAGCATCCATAAAGATTCGGTCTTTGTCTCTGTGTATTGGTTCTGACAGTGATGGGCAGCACGAACGTCTCCTTTTCAGTTTCGTTAGACTGTGTTTTTCAGCTGGTATGACAACAAACATGTTCATATATTTCCACATATATGTGGGCGTAAGTCTGTCTGATAAATCCCTAAGAGTTGAATTACTGCTTAAAGGTTACATGGATTTTTCATTTTGACATTAAACCAAAATTGAGGCACCAGTCTCCACTGACATAGTATTTCCTCACACTTTTTTAAGGATTTATTGATTGATTTTTTTTTTTTTAGAGAAAGGGAGAAAAAGAGAGAAAAAAATACCCATTAATTTGTTGTTCCACATGTTTATGCCTTCATTGGTTGCTTCTTGCAGGTGCCCTGACTGGGGATCAAACCTGCAACCTTAGCAGATAGGTTGACACTCTACCCACCTGAGTTGCCCGGCCAGGGCCTCCTCACACTTTTGTGACACCGAGGGGTTTTTTTTGTTTGTTTGTTTTTACAGTTTTATAATACATCATCTGTATATTGTATTACGTGTTCACCACCGTTCTACCAGCAACGTTGGCAGTGAAATGGCACCAGTTGTTACAAGAAGTTAGACCTCGGTTCTTGAGTTCTGGCTAAGAAAGAATTGAGCCAGACTCAAACTAGAACAGAAAAGTTTATTTAGAATGTTACAGAGGTGGTAGAAGTGAACCAGCTGGGCCTCATAGGCTCAGGAAACAAGTTACAGAGGGAAAGGAAGGGTCCTTGGAGCTTAGGAGAGAGAAAGGCAAAGCTGACCTGTCCGTGGGAGGGAAGAAGGGGGAGAAGGAGAGAGGGAAGGGACAGGCACAGGCATGTTGGTGGGGGGAGGGGCAGAGCCCGTGCTGGGTCTTTCATCAGGAGGGTTTTAAAGGCGGGGAGGTCTTAGGAGAGGATCGAAATTTATCAGCCTTATGCTGACACACCAAAATGAGATTCATTCCCTTAACTTCATTCATCCTTGGGTGTGGTTGACATAAATGACACTAATTGGATTTCTGCGATCTATGTTCCTGAATAGAGTGATTTAAGCTATTTACCCTCTCTGGTCAAGAAGTGTAAACCCTTAACCATTAATTCTTTTTTATTTGATTATTTTTCTTTTTTAATATTGATTTTAGAGAGAGGGAGAAAGAGAAGGAGAGAATCATCGATCTGAGAAACATTGATTGGTTGCCTCTTGCACGTGCCCTGACTGAGACCAAACCCACAACGTGGTCCCGTGCCCTGACAAGGAATTGAACCAGCAACTTTTCAGTTTGTGGGTCAGTGTCCAACCAAGTCATACCAGCCAGGGCTAAACCATTTACTCTCCAGTATTCTTGGTTAGAGAAGATAGGATTTTGCAATTTTTTTAGATAGATGGCTGTAAACCGCTTGACTGTTTATCTGTCTCAGTTTCCCTGCCTTGCTAGCCTGCCTCAACCTCTAGTCAACTCTCCTTCCATCACCACTAGTCCCCCTGTATCCCCTCCTACCTCCACCCCAACCCTGCCTATTATTAATCTTTGTAATATTTTAATTTCTGCCAGTGTGAGAGGTGGAAAATATCTAATTTTAAGTTTATCCAGTTAATTATGAATGCAATTGTGCTTCTTTTTGTGTTTATTAGTCCTGTATAAACTGTGCTTTTTCTGCGAGTACTGGTTCTTTCTTTTGTGCCGATTTGCGATTCTCGGTCAAAGCTCTTTCGCAGGACTGTTCTTCTCTGCCGCCCACCAGCCCCACCCCTTGCCCTGCTCAGTCCTCTACTGCCGCCTAGTGGCAGCGGGGCTTGTATTTACCGCAGGCCCTCGCTGACTTCCTGGAGCTAAACCACCAGCAGGAATCATGCCCTTGATTGCTAGGTACCTGGTTTAGCAAATAAAAACGCAAACACTTCCATATCATATGGGTTTCAAGTAAATGAGTTTTTAGTTGGTACATATTATACTAAAAATCATTCATAGTTTATCTAAAATGTAACTGGATATCTGATATTTATTGTAAAACCCTATTCCAAGGGTGGCTTCCCCAGAAGTCCAGGACTCCACCCTCGTATGCGGGACCTCCTCTATTCTCAGCGAGTTCTGCTGCACCACATTCCACCCGAGTGGCTTTCACGCTGGTGGCTGCAGGTGATGATGAATCATTGTGGTGAAGACCTTGGCTCTGCATTAGAATCCTGGTTCCAACCATTCATGAAGTGTGAAATCTCTTAAAAGTAACATTCTCCCTGGTGCCTCTGTTTCCTCATTAGGAGAATAAAAATAACAATATTTTCCTCACTGGTTGTTTTGATGATTGCTTTTTTAAAAAAATTTTATTTAGTGGTTGATTTGAGAGAGAGACAGAGAGAGAGAATGAAATATGGATTTGTTGTTCCACTTATTGATGTATTCATTGGTTGATTCCTGTATGTGCCCTAACCAGGGATCAAACTCACAGCCTTGGCGTATGGGGGTGATGTTCTCACCAGCTGAGCTACCCAGCCAGGGTGATGATCTCTAACATTAAGGCTACCATTTATTGACCACCAGGCACCTTACATGTGTCAGTTCCTGTTGTTATTACTAGTATAGTAAAAGAACACAGCAAATATAAAGGTATGTCTTTAGGCATCTAGAAGTTAAACAGTGGGGAGGCATCAAGAAGAGTTGAAGGCAGTTGCCAATAGGAAGTGTCATGTAAAAAATGTTCAAACCTGTAGAAAAGTTTTTATGAGTTTATTTGAGCCAAAATGATATAATTGCCAGGAAACAAAATCTCAATGGATTGAGAAAATGCTCTGGGAAATGACAGTTCTACCACTTACTTTACACATCAGAATTCAAATGTTACTGGATGGAGTCTGGGCCTGGAGTGGGTCCACCTTGGGCCTGCCAGTGGTGGTGCGTGGATACTTGATTTTGTGTAGGAAAGATTTTGCAGCGTGAGTGCGAGTGATTTTGAAAGTGTTAATTAAAGCTGGAAACGATGAAACAAAAGGAGGGCTTAAGGTAGAACAAGCAACAGGAGAGAGCCTAGGCAGGGCTGCTTTGGCTCTCTTAAGAAATAGAAGTCACAGTAAAAGAAGTGAGCTCACTGGGAAATCAGAGAAAAGGGGGTCCTTGGACACAGGGTTGGGGGGTAATCCCAGATGAACTGCGGCTACCCACTGCTTCCCTGGTTGCAAGTCTCATGGGGTCCCTTAGAGTTTAGGAGAAAAGCAGCAGAGATGCAAGAAATGGTTGTGCTCTAGTGAGAGCGTAGCATCCTTTGTCCTTTTTCTCGAGGTTTTGTCTCTTTCTTTGGCCTGCTGGAATCCTAGGAGAAGTCTCAGGGGAGGGTCTTAGAATCTTCATTAGCTTTTCAGGTGTGTCCTTCAATATATTGATTCGTCAAAATGTGCCATATAATGGGATCAGGGGTTATTTTTATTTTGTGGTTAGTTTTATTTTTAAAGACCATCATTGAAGAGGGACCAGGACCTAGGCTGTTCTGTGCATGGATGGTCTGGAATGTGTAAACAATTTGCTCCTAAGTGTCCTTGGTTAGGGAAGATAAAACCTGTGATTCGTTAGCTGGCTGTAAATTGCTCAAATCGTTTGGCCTTCCTTAATTATTTTTGTCTCAGTTTCCCTTACTCTGCTTGTCCAGGAATGTCCCTAGCTTCTCACTATCTGGCCTCTGCTTGTCCAGGAATTTCCCTAGCTTCTCACTATCCGGCCTCGAAAGGGAAATCTGTATTCGTGAAGGAGTTACATGAACTTCACTGATGGTAGATCAGGGAGGCGGGAGAAAGCAAAGTGGGGAAATCTCTGGGACTGAATAAAAAGTAAAAAAAAAAGTAAAACATACTTCTTTTCCATTTGTAAGTATAGCCGATAATAATAACAATTAGGGGATTTGTCATTTCAGTTCTGGTGGTTGTGCCCTAAAAGTGGGGAGGGGGAGGCATTAGCCTGACATCCCAAAGGTGTGTTATTCTAGATGCAAAAAGACTATGAACAGGCACTGTTAAGGTAAAGATTGAACTTTGTTAGGGAGGATACCAGCCTAGGACATGACTACCTGCCAAGACCTGCTTTAAGGTAGAAAGTGGTCATTTCAGACCATCCTATGTGGTTACTTTCAGACTCTGAGTTTGTAAGGCTGCCATGCAGGCCTCCCCTGAGCTTGTCAGGTTTAGTATGTGGCCCCTTTTCGTCCACAGAAGACATCCTGAGGTGTATGGAAAGGAGTGGGATAAAAGACTACTCTTTTAAAAATAAGTTTACTGTTTCACTTTTACAACCAAAGCCAGCATGCATTCATGACTTGGTTAAAAAAAACTTTGTTAAGATTTTTAAATGCAGAAGCATGAGGGCTCGTCAGCACTCTGATTGCATTTTCCTGTGGTCTTTATTCTGTGTTCTCAGTGTGTCTTTCAACTTCACTTGCAATGAAGAAAGTAGCTGCAGCCATTCCAGGCCTCATACTAGCAGATCTAACCATCTGGAGCAGTCTACTTTCCCCACTATTCCCAAGGCCCAGACCTAGAGACTGTCAGAGCCTGGCTGCAGGGCCACATCATGACTTTGATGGGGCCTAGGCACTTTTGCCTTCCTGGGCCCCTTCCTCCATAAAAATAAAACCATTACATTTTTTTTTAAAGATTTTATTTATTTATTTTCAGAGAGAGGGGAAGGGAGGAAAAGAGGAAAACATCAATGTGTGGTTGCCTCGCACGCGTGCCCCCTACTGGGGACCTGGAGTGCAACCCAGACATGCGCCCTGACTGGGAAATGAACCCATGACCTTTTGGTTCACAAGCTGGCACTGAATCCACTAAGCCACACCAGCCAAGGCTAAAAAAATTTTTTTAAATTAAATTATATTTCATGACTGCACTGGTAATAAAGATGAATATACTGTATGTCCAGGCAGCTATAACAAAACACCACACAGTGGATTAAACAACAATGTATTTTCTCGCAGTTCTAGAGGCTACAAGTCAAGATGCCTTAAGGGTTGGTGTCTGGTGAGGCCTTTCTTCCTGACTTGCAGACAGCCACCTGCCAGCTGTGTCCTCACGTGGCCTTTCGTAAGTGTGGACATAGAAAACTCTTTGGTATATCTTCCTCTCCTTGTAAGGACACTGTGAAACAAAAATTTCAACTTCTACAGCTCAAAATCTTTTTTTAAAGAAAAAATTTATTAGCCCCTGATGCAAGAAAAAGACCAGGTCCTGGGGCATGCAGTCTCAACCAGCAGCAGTAGGGCTGGGTGGGAAAGGCCAGTATGGCTGCCAGACTGCAGCTGGGGAGCACATCTAATACATCAAGTAGGGGGAAGAAAGAGGTAAGCCATTCTGAAAGAATTTACATTAGTTATAGACAATGGAGGTGGGAGAAGGTGAATCAGGCCGAATGAGAAGGAAAAGGTGTTTGCTCCTGTGGATTGTCTACTGGCAACAGATTGGAAAATTTGTGTGTAAACAAGAAATGAAGGCTCCAGAGGTCCAAAGGTGCCTGGCTAGTCTCTCTTTTGGATAATCTTGGAAATAGCCACCTAGACGTTAATCTGATGTTATAACAGGCATACAGGAATCCCACCAGTCTTTTGTCAGCTGGCCTGCAGTTAACTGGTTGTAATTTAATGTAGGACTTCTCAGAATTTTCTCCTTGTCAACACCAGTCAAATAGGATTATGACTTTATTCTTAAAACTTCAGCCCTGGCTAGTGTGGTTCAGTGGATTGAGCTCCAGATTGCAAACTAAAGGATTGCCGGTTCTATTCCCAGTCAGGGCACATGCCTGGGTTGCAGGCCAGGTCCTCAGTAGGGGACACACAAGAGGCAACCACACACTGATGTTTCTCTCCCTCTCTTCCTCCTTCCTTTCCTCTTTCTCTAAAAATAATAAATAAATAAAATCTTTAAAAACATCATTTAACCTTACTTACCTTAAAACCTAATTTAACTTTAAAGACCCTGTCCTCAAATAATCACATTGGGAATTAGGATTCAACATAGGAATTTGGGGATGGGGGGAGGGGCACAATTCAATCCAAATATATTAAAGCATCTTCTTTAACCTAAAAGATTTTTTTTCCTTTTGATTTTAGAAGGAATTAAGGCATTTTCTTGTGCCCTTAAAAAGATTTTGGGCCCTGGGGGCTGTGCCTACTATACCTGCAGAATATTCACTCCTGCTTGATGTATTTACAATTGAATCCACTGGGGTTTTAACTTCCTCCCCTGGAAAAACAGTTAGGTCGTGCTGATTAGATTATGGCACGCTCTGGGGCTGGGAGCAGGGAGCAGGGTTATCCCGCCTGAATGGGATTTTCTGCTGTAGGATGGGATGGATGCCAGCAAAATAATCAAAATATCCTTCGCACACATGAACAATTTACAGAAGAAGAAAAAGAACAACAAATCACAATTAGCATATGAAAAGTGGCTAGTAATTCATGCTGGCTAGTAATTGAGGATAGGAAAAATAAGAAAACGATGCTATTTTTCACCTGTCAAATTGACAAAAATTTAAGTTTGGGAATGTCCCCAGCTGTTGTATAGAGAAAAGTGTGCTCTAATATATCAGTAGTGGGAATCTACTGGAAAAATGGTAAGCCCTTTTCGGAGGACAATTAAGTAGTAGTTATCAAAATTTTAATTGTGAATACCCTTTATCCAAGCAATCCAATTTTTAGGTATCTAAATCTCTAACATAGGAAAACATAAGGACTATTTGCACAAAAAAGCATTTATAAGGCTATTCATTGCAGCACTGTTCATGATAGTAAAAAATTGTAAGAAGCCTTACAATTCATTAGCAGTAGTGTGGTTAGATAATCTATGCTAAATACATACGATTGAATATGAAACAGCAGCTCTAAAACTGAAGTAGATCGATAGGTACTGACATGAAAAGAGCTCCAAGACATATTGAAAAAAATCTGCATACATATATATACATAGAATGATCTCATTTCTGTAAATAAACCAAATTATGTTTCCAACTATCAATATGCTAAATTTGTATTGGTATGTAGATATTTATATATGCTACTCTCTGTAGATACATATATTGTACATGTATGTATCTTACATGTATATTGTATATTGGACATAAATGTGTGTATTAAAACATCTCAGAAGAACACACAGCAATTTGATATGGTAGTTTTCCCCTGGTGAGAGGAATGAAATTGAGTGGGCCTCCTGCAGTATTTGTATTGTTTGCAAATTTTTTACATCCAGCATTGTATTCAAGCACCACGCAATACATATATTTAAAAAATAAGCAAAAAGACCCTGGCCAGTGTGGCTAGTTGGTTTGTAAACCAAAAGGTCACGGGTTTAATTCCTGGTCAGGGCACATGGCTGGGCTCTGGTTTCAGTCCCACGTGGGGCATGTACGAGAGGCAGCTAACTGATCGATGTTTCTCTCTTGCATCCATGTTACTCTCCCTCTCCTTCTCCCTTCCTTCCCCTCTCTCTAAAATCAATAAGCATGTCTTCAGGTGAGGATTTTTTTTTTTAAAAAGTAACTTGCCTAAGAACATTACCCTTCCACGGCAGAGCTAAGATTAGAGCCTAGACTTGGTGTCCACAAAGACCCAGTTCACTCCATTATTCCCTGTCCACACGACCTCTCTGGGTTTGCCTTCCTCCCAAAGAGCCCCTATCCCCACTCTCCTTACTGCCCGTCTCTCACCTTTTCTTCCTCCCCAAATATCTTCTAGTACCACAGTAACACATCTTCCCGCCCACTCCATTAACTCTAAGTGGCTCTGTCCCTCCAGTGTCACATTGTTTATCTGGCCTTCGGGCTGGGGTTGCTTAATTACTGGAGAATGCCTGAGTGCCTAGACAGCCAGACACTCCAGCTTACCCTGCCCAGGCCTGCGCCTCTCACTAATCATAAAAGCACCACTGCAGCAGCTCTGACGCTCCAGAGGGTCCGTTCCAGACGGAAATCTCCCATAGAGCATTTCACGTCTGTACAGTGACTCCCCGGAAAGGGGTTGATGAGGCTTTCCTCAAAACTGTCAGAAGATCAAAGAAATATATGCACATGAGCACACATTTCTAAAGTGAAAAACACTATACAGCATTGGCTGTTACAATCTTTTTAAAAACTAAAAAAAAAAAAAAAAATTGATTTGTTTTGAAAAGGCAGTATATGCACAAGGGAAAACATTCAAATAGCACCAAAGAGGATGCAGCAAAAAGTAACCCTGCCTTTCACAGGAGTTCTCTTCTCCACAGAATCAACTTTGTCCTGGATCATCTTGGCACCTGTCCTTTCAGAGATAACCTTATATATATGAGGATATATGTATGTATACACATCTATGCTCACTTTTTTTTACCTAGTAGTAGCACACATTGTTCTGTGTCTTGCTTTTTTTTTTCACTTAGTGTACTTCAGAGATTATTCCATATCATATGTGTAGCTCTGCCTCATTCTTTGCATCATTTTCTACTCTAGGTCTGTACCAAAATGTATTTCATTAGTCTCCTACTAACGGACATTCAGATCGTTTTCCAAATCATGCCACAGTAACTAACTTTGTTTAATTGTCTTTTCACGCATGTGGAATACTCTAGTAGAACATATTTCTAGAAACGGAATTTCTGCGTCAGAGGATTTGAACTTTAGACTTGAACTGATAAAGCCAGTACATAGTAGCAGAACACAACCTGGAGCCAAGTGCTGGCTTGGCCCCTTATTCGCTGGGTGAGCCTGGACAAGTCCTTAATCACCCCGGGCCACAGTTTCTCCATCCCTCATAGCTTGCTGCACAAATTCAGTGAGTTAATGTTGCAGACAGTTCAGCCTGGTTTCAGGAGTTGTAACCCTCAACCCATGGTGGTCTGTGTAAGAGCCAAGGGACCCACTTCATCTGGGTCTGTTCTGTCACAAGGATGTGACCTACTAAAGAGACAAAGCTTATCTCCCTGGCAGGAGCACTGCTTCTGCCTCATCCATCTCTGGCCCCAGTGCTTGGTTGGCAGTCAATGACGGGTAAGACTCCTCATGGGAGGGGAAACCTAAGCCAGACATGACCACTTAGGAGGCCCTCATGAAAGGACTTGGGGGGCTGCAGCAAGGAGGGGGTGATGGACCCTCACCACCCGGCTATTCTGACATAGCCCGAGTCCTCATTTCCGTCTGGGAGATGTCTCCTGCTTCCTAATTGGCTTAAAGCCTGAAACTATGAGGCGAGCTGTGCAGCCCTGTGCCAGCCAGGACGGCTCCCTGGGTGATCGGGCATAAGAAAGAATTCCTAAAGTCCTGTGAAACCTGCTTTGCTAAGGGTGCTCTCATTTAAATGATAAGGGTCCCAGGAGGAAATGAGTATGTCTCCCAAAGTTTGGCAACCCCCTTTCCTGACAGACATTGACTCAGATTAAGCCCTCAGATTTCTTTGAAATGTTAAACCTGTATTTCAGTGTATTGGAACCCAATAAAAGCCCAGTGAGGAAGGGGCTCTGGGTCATTCTCCTCTGAGAGTTTGACCACCTTTCCTCCCCAAGCAGATCATGTCTTGGTAGTTTTTATTTTCATCTGTGACGGAGGGATGGGGCTCTGCGGGTGGAGCCCCCCCCCCACATCTGGCGCCCAGGACAGGGGCCCCCCGCAAGTTAATACACAAAAACTGCTTAGAGTGGCTGGCATGCAAGAAACACATAGCATTAGCCTTTATTATATCAATTTATGATTTTGTCAAGTTGCTTTTGTTAAAGTTATATGCATTCTTACCATAGTGCCTTATTTCTCTGACCCTCACCAACAATGGCTATTTTCCAACTTTTTTAACTTTGCCCATCTGATGGGTGAAAAGGGTGTCTTATTGTGATTTTAATTTTCATATAACAAACTCAATTGCTGAATTTAGTGACCTCTTATTGCTACTGAACCTCCTTGCAGCATTTGACATTTGAAGCCTAGATCTACTAAGTTGTCCCCTCCTTCTTGGCAATTCTCTATTGCCTCCTGGAATATGACACTGTACTCCTTTGGTTCGCCTCCTAACTCTCTGGTCTTTTACTGGTTCCTCTCCCTCCTTCCTTCCTGCCCTGGCTCTCAAGACCTTCTCAACATGGCTTCACCTACTTTTCTGACCTTATTTCTTATTTTTTATTTCTGACATTATTTTACTCTAAATACATCCACTACTTGTTCTCTGAACCCATTTATATGCTTTCCTGTCTCTCTGCCTTTGTTCATGTTTTAACTTGAATTCCAGCACTTTTGGGATTGACAGATAAAATATAGGACAGCTGTGAAATCTGAAGTTTAGGTAAACAGCTAATTATTTTAGTGTTTTTGTTCATCTGAAATTAAAATTTAACTGGACATCTTATTTGCTAAATCTGGCAACCATCCCCCCAGTACATTTTTACCCCCTAAGACAGGTAATACTTTCTGTCTTACATCATTGGTACTTGTGTTCGTACAAGAATGAAAGCCTTGCCCGGGCAAGGGCTGGGTCTTTCCTTTCTCTGTATTGTACGTAGGGCTGTGCGTAGTTTCTCAGAAAATATTTGATGAATTCAGTGATGTAAATTTTCTCTCGGATGGTTACAAGAAAACGCCTCCTTTCCCCACAGTCCTTACATCATTTCCTCCTCTTAGCAGTTGTTCTTGGTGATTTTGAGTAACTACCCAATCCAAACTCTCTTAAATTATCTATAATTTCATGTGCATGCATTTATACCAGTTCAAATGGTTAATTGAGATGTAAGGAGGCAATTTAGCCTGGTGGCTAATATCTTCAAGATTTGTCTTGGTTCTCCCATTGACTAGCTGTACACTATCAGCCCAGTTATCTCATCACTTCGAGCCTCAGTTTTTTCATTTTTAAAATAGTAACAAGTACTTTCGTATAGCACCCATGATTAAATCAGATGATCCATGAGGTACTTAGTATATATTAAGGGCTCAATATATGAGAGGGGACTCAAAAAACGGAATTTATTTATTTAGAATTGTGCATTTATTCTCACATGTTAAACTTTAGTCACCTTCAAAGGACTCTCCAGTCGATGCAGTACACCTACCAAGACATTTTTTCCACTGCTTAAAACAGTTTTTGAACTCTTTGATTTTGATGCCTTTTGGTTCTTCCATTGTTGTTTTGGGTTTTTGTTTTTTTTTTTTTTGTATCACCTTTTCCACATTGGCAAAATGTTTCCTTTTGAGGACTTTTTTTCATCTCGAGAAACAAAAAAAATTTGCTTGGGGTGAGATCAGGTGAATAGGGAGTGGGAGCATGGGAGTCAAGCCTTTTTTGGTCCAAAACTGTCAAACACCCAGTGCAGTGCGGGCAGGTGTGCTCCTAAATCACCCATCATGAAACGGGCAAAGGCATTGAGTCTTCAAAAAAATTTTGGTGAAGCCAAATGCAGCCTCTTACAACAGCACCAGCTAGTACACTGATGCAGATGGATTCCTAGAACGTTAACCAGTGAGGGAAGCCTGTACTACAAGGGGCCCACCCTCCAGAAGATGATTCAAGGTTTTTGGGGGTCCCTCCTTATATGTTAGATATTGTATCTGTGAAAAACTCTATAAAGGAAAATATATTGGGGGCTTACGGCCCCCCAGTATTTACAAAAGCAGTCCTGAGCTAGTTCAGAGAGAGCTTCCTTGAGAAATAATACCTGATTTTTATTGAGTATTCACCATATGCCTGTATATGAGATTGCTAGGGCTGCCATAACAAAGCACCACAGACTGGGTCACTTAAATAACAGAAATTCATTTTCTCACAGGTGGAGACTAGAAGTATGAAATCGAGGTGGTGGCAGGGCTGGTTTTTTCTGAGGCCTTTCTCCTTGGTTTGTAGGTATCCATTTTCTATCTTCACATGGTCTTCCCTCTCACCTATGTTGATATGTCCTCTTCCAAGGATACCCTAACTGGATTAGGAGCCACTCTAATGACCTCATTTTAACTTAATTATCTTTTTAAAGACCTTATCTCCAAACATGGTCACACTGTACAGTCCAAGTGGTTAGGACTTCAATATATGAATTTTAAGGTCATACAACTCAGCCCCTAACAGTTAGGTACTAATCTATAGTGCTTACATGCATTATTGTACATCAATCATATCATTGCTATTTTAATCTTATATATTAAACTGAGGTGCAGGGAGAAGTTGAGCACTTGCCCAGTTATACAATACCTAGGAACCAATGGAGCTCATGCTTGAACCTAGATAACCACCCACCAAAGGCTTATGAAATTCAGAAGGATGCCTTGGAGCTGGCCCAGCAAAGATAAGAGGGAGCATACCAGGTAGAGGGGAGTATATGGGAAGGCCCTGGAGTGGAAGAGAGCTTGGCATATAAGGGGATGTAAGAGTCCAGGTGATGATGTTAAGGAAATGGGCCAGACAAAACCACAGCAGTCCTAAAGGCCACAGTTAGGATTAAGATCTTGGTCTTTATCCTAAGAACAATGGGAAGCCATCGAAGAATGACTCTACCCATTGAGTAATAGCAAACTGCTGGAAGAAAACGCAAGAATCTTAGTTTTAAATTTTTACAGATGAGGAACCTGAGATCTGCTAGTTTTTTCAATATTTTGCATCCAAGTTTCCCTATAACTCACAATCATGAGTGAAATATTTGTAGAGTTGGTCTCCTCCAGCTGTGAACTACCTAAAGCAGGTGGGCATGTATATGAAAGGCATTGGTGACCTGTATGCTATGCTGTGCTGGATTCCCCAGAGGGAATGGGACAGTTGAGAATTCCAGTTCTGCCCTGGAACAAACTGAATCTTGGCCTGCTGCTTTGGCAGATCTAAATGTAGAAATGTAGTGAGGGCTACAGCTCAGCATTAAACTTTGGTTGGAAGAGTAAGGCCAAGAAGCTTTGTCTAATATTTTTAACAGTTTTATTTAGATATAATGAGCTGTAAAACTCTCCTGTTTTAAGTGTACAATGATTTTTAGTAAATTTATAGCACAATCATCACTGCAATACAGTTGTGCAGTATTTCCATCACACTGGAAAAATCCCTACAGTCTGTTTACAATCAGTTCCGGCCTGTTCCCACTCCCATCCCCGTCTGCCTAATAGTGTACTTTACTGAGTTGAGATAATCTTATAGAGCTCAGATAACTTTTTTTTTTTTTAAGTGTGTGTCTGCAGTGAGAGCAAGGCAGCAACAAGAAACGTGTGAATCGAATTAGTCACGGCGAGGCCTGCAGAACCAGTATCCCTGGGATCCTAGCCCTTTGCTAGCTGTTTGGGTCTGAGCAAGTTCACGAACACAAAGCTTCCCGTTTCTTTGTGTGTATGGCATTACTTATGCCCATTCACAAGGTTATTGTGAGGATTGCACAAGATACTTGATGAAAAGCGCTTCGCCCAACACATACGGTGAGGCACTGGAGCTCTCATGGTTATTGTTAGTACAACTCAAGGGAAACAAAAACCAAAATTTTCCCTTAAAACCAAAATACAAGAGGGTGGTGGGTGGAAGGGATAAGAAGTCCACAGAAACGTGCCTGTCTTGGCCAGCTTCCCGCAACTCAGATAACTCTTAAAAAGAACCGGGGACTGGACTCCCAGAGAATACGAATATGGGGTACACAGGTATGTTTTATCAGTGTGCCAACTATGGTCAAGTTCGGTTTGTATCCACTGAGCAAAACACTGCCCTATGTGGAATTTATTTGCTCCAAATGGGGCAAAAGCGGTAAGCGGGTGCCGCTAAACCTGGAATGTGTGCATCTGTGTAGGAAGTGAGCACACACCATGTGCCAGGACGTTATGAATAATGTGTATCCAAGACAGGACAAGTCGGTGTCGTGTGCGCCTGCGCAGCTTCCGGAGCGCCTAGAAACCAGTTACTGAAATCCCCCTGCTCGAGACCTGTCGGTTCTGCTGTTCGGGCGCCGCCGTTTCAGATCTGAGCGTCCACCCGTGACACCCAGCGAACCCAGGCCTGGTAGGTAACCACCACGCCCCCACTTTTCCTACCCAGAGCTCGCCAGGGGCACCCAGACTGTGAGGTTACGCGCCAGGGCCGCTAGGGAAGGAG
The DNA here is from genome assembly GCA_039655065.1 of Glossophaga mutica. Classification (NCBI taxonomy): domain Eukaryota; kingdom Metazoa; phylum Chordata; class Mammalia; order Chiroptera; family Phyllostomidae; genus Glossophaga; species Glossophaga mutica. The sequence continues at coordinate 33,545,940 of CM077308.1, forward strand.
CCCTCTGACATAGCCACACCCCGTATTTTACCAGGCCGCGTCTCCTTCGTTAGTGACTGGCTTAGCCCCGCCCCCTAGGTGATGTCATTAGCCACGTATCACGTTTCTACGTGTCTCAAGCCTAAAAGAGGAAGTTACGCCAGGGATTCGCGAGTGTGAGCGACGAACCTGAAAGAATCTAGGCTGCCTCCGGAGAGGGGCGGTTAGACGGCATTGGAAGGCGCCGGAAGTGGTCGTGCTGAGGCGGGGTAGGAAAGCGGCTGGCCAGCCAGTTTACTTGGCTGCAGCTGGCCGCCTGGGCAGGGCGCTCTTTCCCTCCGCTCCGAGAGCCTGGCCCAGTCTGCCGGATTCGGTCAACATGGATTTCAGGGAAATTCTCATGATAGCTTCTAAAGCACAAGGAGTCAACAACGTACCGGTAAGTAGCCGCAGGGATGCCGCTGCAGGAGGTCCTAATCTTCAAGTTCGGAATGTGTATCTGTCGGGTGGAACTTAAGGCATCAGCCTCTCGGCTCCGAAAGAGGAAAGACCTGAACACCTTTATTTACTTTTCTTGAGCACGGACTTCTGGAAACTAGGGGTGAAGATGGGCTGGCGACGAGACAGAGCCTTCCAGTGAGTGGGTTTTGCTAGCTCTGTTTCCCCTGCAATAAGGGACTTTGCGGTTTGGTTGTTTTAGAGTTGAGAGCTGATGAGTGGAGTCGTGCCTGGCACACAGTGGAATGTATCGCTAGTAGTTTCTGGCTTCGGTGTAAACTTCTGCCCAAAGGTTGGGAGGAAGCATGTATGTTGGGAGATCAGGGGTTTTAGAGACTTGGCCTGATACACTTTTGGCTGATTTTCCGCCGATTTTCGGGTCAGACATTTAGTGATTTCTCGAACAAGTTCTCCTGATTTGTGGCTCCACCCACTTAACAAACGGGGTGGTTAAATTATCATCTCCCAAGGATCACCTTTTGTGTTGGGAAGAGAAATTGAGCGGATTCCACGAAGTCCTTGGCCAACAGCATGGGTGAGCTAGTTTTAGCTTCCGTTTGTTTACTTGTGGCCTTCCAGATTTGTCTTTGAAATACAGGTTCCATTTGCTCCAGTGGTTTGCCAATTCGCTAATCATCGCAGAGGTGGAGAGTAGCAGGTTTGTGGGGTTGTAGCTGTTTTGCATAAACTATTCATTTCTGGATTCTCAGACGGTACCCACAGGACAGCTGTAAACCGAAAAATTGCTTTGTGATACCTGCGGTTTGAGCAGTGAGATGTGGAACACGTACAACTCTCTGTTAGAGTCAATTCAGCTGGAATTTAGTGTGCTCTCACTGTAGTCTGCATTTCTTAGAATTTTGTGTATTGCAATGTTTTGTTTTGTTTTTTTCTTTCTATACTTGTCTTCTGATGCTGGCTCATTCTTTTACCCTTTGGAAAACGTTGATCTGAAGATAGCAAAATTACTGGTAAATAAAACTTATGCCTATCAGTTTCTTACCTGTCTAGCCATCTGCTTCCCAAGTACTCTTAATAATCATTCCCTTCAGCCATGAGTCATAAGTTATGCAGATTGAAGTTCTGGGCTTAAACCTTTGAAAACTTGAACAACAGAATTATTTTCTGCATCTGTAAATTTCCTAGACAGGTCAGTATTGAATCTGGTAATATTGGACCTTTGAATTAGGTCCATATTTAATTCTAGATTCCTGAATTTCAGTAGAGGTCAAAAATAGATGATAATACTAGCTTTGATGCCCAAGAATGTTCTGTGGAAGAATTAAAGAGTTAGTAATTTCTTATTCTAAAAACCAACAGCTGCTGGGAGGAAAGCAGATATTCCTAGAGCAGAAGCAGATTTCAAAATATGTGTATATTTCAGAATACACATATTATCTATTGATCTATCAAAGACTGGAAGCAGAAGGGAAAAACAGGTAAACTGGTGAGGTCATTTAAAACTTAATAGATGAATACAGGCATATATGTTACGAAAGCATGCTTTTTTTTATCTGCGTGCCCCTCAAAAAGTTAGTAACCCTAGAAGTTGATTTAGTTAGCATTATAATCCTTATCATTTTACATCACATGAAGGTACATCACAAAAGAAACTGTTGAGGAATAGAGCAAAATTTTAGTTAAATTTAACCCATGATCTTGCTTCAACTTGATTCATCTAATTATTCTAAGTTATATTCTTCATCAGCTCAAAGTCTAGCCTTTAGAGCACACCATCCATGCAAACAGTGTATAATAAATAATAAGGCCCAGGAAAATGTGTTCTTTCTGCAGGATTCTTTCTCCTTTTAAGTCGACGGGAGAAAGAGATAACATTCTTATAAAATAATGTATTTTTAAATTTTTGGACACTTGTAAAACATAGAATGTTAATACATACCTATATGCCTACACCTCGTATTTAACATATATTAATATTTTGCCATTTTCATATTTTTAAATAAATAAAACCTAATCGATACACCTAAAGAGTCTCCCAAGCCCTGTTTCCTTTTTTAAAAATTATAACACGTGGTACAGAGTAATAGAAATTCTTATTAAACAAGTATCCTCGTAAACTACCATCCAAATCAAGAAACATCATTTCAAGCCTGCTTGACATTAACTTTACTGATTAATTGGTATTCTGAGAACTGCAGAGTTTGCAGTGATTGGCAGTGATGGCACCATTCCTCTCTAGTGCATAGTCCCTTTTTCCTTTTTAGCCATCTTCTCCCCCACCTTCCATTTATTTGACTCCTGTCAGACCTGATGTTCAGAGTTAGTCTTCTTGGTTCCTGTGTCAGACCTTCGCTACAGAAAGATACTGCTGGTGGTGATTAGAGTAAAATCCAAGGGAGGCTAAAATCTAAAACACTTGTACAGCCACTTTGACCTCTTTGCAGGGCTTTATTTTCAAGAGATGTCTGTTGTATCTGGGTTGAGAAATAATGAACATTTCCCTAATGAGACATCTTTCTTTTTTCTGTTGTTTCTTTTTAAAAGAATTACTGTAGTTATTTTTATAATGTTTTCATTAAAACATAGGAAGGATTGCATCATGCCTAGAAATATTAGGCACGCTATGTTTCCCAGTGGAAAACTGAGTTCAGAAGAACAGCTGGTCAAGGTGATGTAACCAGTCATTGTCATTAACTCTGTTTATATTTAAAGGAGAAAAGACATTTTTCTCCCTGCCTTCCTCTAAAAAAAACAAAGCAGTTGTCTCATTTGGATTGAATAGCTTAGAATATGGATTCTTCTGGGTTTCAAGTAGCTATAACTAATGGCTTGTAGTGCATGGTCTTTATCACAGTGAGACTGAAAATTATCCCAAACAAGATACCATAGCTCTGATACCATACCTTTCTGTGGTACCAGATATTATAAAGATTTGGGGGGCTGTGGCCCCTTAAGGAGAAAAATATAGGTACAGAAAATGGAGCCCAGGAACTTTAACTGGGATGGCAGTTACGGATGTCTTCAGGAAACATGAATATTTGAAGTAGTCTGGATATAAAATGAGAGGTGCCAAAGCTCCACATATTCCAAAGAAGCCTACCGTTTATTATGATAGTTGTATTTCCCTTTAAAGAACAGTATGGACCAACAAAAAAGTTTGTATAGGCAGTGACTTTGTAACCCTTGATCTATTGGGTTGGCCAAAAAGTTCGATGGCTCTGGTAGTGTGCTTAGTTATCTTAATTTCCTTAGAAACAATTTTGTTGGATTGTATTCCAACAGCTGTCATATCAGTGTGCATTAAAAAAATTATCAAAATTGGTGAATTTTAGCCCTGGCTGGTGTAGCTCAGTGGATTGAGCGTGGGCTGTGAACCAAAGGATCACGGTTCAATTCCCAGTCGGGGCACAGGCCTGGGTTGCAGGCCAGGTCCCCAGTGGGGGCTATGTGAGAGGCAACCACACATTGATGTTTCTCTCCCTCTCTTTCTCCTTCCCTTCCCCTCTCTCTAAAAATAAAGAAATAAAATATTTAGAAAAAAAAAATTGGTGAATTTTTTGTGTAGCCATTTTAATATTGAAAATGGAAGAAGATACCCAACATTTTCAGTGTATTATGCTTTATTATTTCAAGAAAGATAAAAATGCAACTGAAAAGCAAAGAAAATATTTGTATATGGAGGAGGTACTATGACTGATGGAACGTGTCAAAAGTGGCTTGCAAAGTTTTTTGGTACTATTGACATTTTGGCCAAATAATTCTTTGCTGTGGGGCTGTCTTATGCATTGGAAGATGTTTAGCAGCACCTCTGGCCTCTGCCCACCAGAAGCCAATAGCACAGGGTGTCAAACTCATTTTTACCTGGGGCCACATCAGCCACGCAGTTGCCTTCAAAGGGCCGGATATAATTTTACCTCCTTAACAGTTAAGGAGTAGTTACATTTATACAGTCCTAAAATTATTTCAGCCCTTTGAAGGCAACCTTGAGGTTGATGTGGCCCCCAGTGAAAATGAGTTTGACACCCCTGCAGTAGTGGGGGATATCCAACATATTCAAAATATCCAAATCAATGAAGCTATTGGGGAAAATGAAAAACATATCTTTTATTTTACGGAAAAAACTAAATGGACTTTTTGGCCAACCCAGCGCAGTCATTTATATAACTGGATTGCTCTCCACTCTTGGGTCTGACGATGACTGACCCAGTGCCTGGTGTACGTTGAATATCTAGCATCGAACAGTATTTCCCAACCAGTATTTTAGGGAAAGGGTCTTTTAGAAACTACTGCCCCACAGGCAGTTATTTCCTTCCTCATCATTACCTAGAAAATCTCTTTCTGAATAATAATGGCAAAAGCAGTTAATATTTATAGTGCTTACTCTGTGCCAGGCACTGATCTAAGCTCTTTATATATACATATTAATTTAATCACTACAATAACCCTATAAGGAAAGTTGTTTTACAGATGAGGAAACTGAGGCCCAGGAGATGGAGAAACTTGCCCAGAACCACACAGCTAGTGCGTGACACAGCAGACTGGTTCCAGAGTTCTTGCTCTTAATCTCGAGCCTTTGTTGAATAAGGAGAATGTATTAGATACAGGATGGAAAGGAAGATAGTCCTCTATACAGCCTGAACAACTGAACCCGCCCAGCTCCCTATCCCCATCCCCAGGCTAATACAGTCTTTAAGCAGTAACCCAACTGGTTTTATTTATGACACTTCTCAGTGTATAATAATGTCTGATGGGAGAGAGATTTACACAGCATTTGAAACTGGTAGAGAAATTTCCAGCCAATAGGAATTAGTGCTTGCATGGTTAACAGAAAGGGCCTGAGAGTGAAGGAAGGGAAGAGAAAGCTCAGTGGTGGATCTGTTTGAGGTAATGGCACTGTCCGAGAGAGAGGTGGAAATTAGGGATGGGCCTTTAAGACTGAGGTTAGAGCCCTGCCAGGTGTGGCTCAGTGGGTTGGGCGTTGTACTATAGACCTAAAGTTAATGGGTTCTGTTCCCATCAGGGTACATCCCAGGTTGGAGGCATGCAAGAGGCAACCAGTCGATGTTTCTCTCCCTTTCTTTTTTCCCCCTTCCCCTCTCTTTAAAAATAACTAAATAAAGTCTTTAACAATAACTAAATAAAGTCTTTAACATTAAAAAAATACTTAAGAAAGAAAAGATTGAAGTTAGAGGTAGAGATGTGAGTGTTGGAATTAAATTAGAAGTGAGGCATGTTGTAATGGTAACACTCTTGGACCCGCATCAGACCTAAATTCAAATTCACGACTGTCTGCTACAAACTGGAAGTGCATGGTTGTCCTACCTGGGGCATTTCTAATATACGGGTTGGACTAGAGGCTCTGAAGTACCTATCTGATATTACATTCTATTATATATATTATAAACACAGTGATAGTAAATTGTACATTTAATGCGATAGCAATCTTGAATAGCAGACTGTTTTATTTTCACCCTCTTAGCTACCCAGCTGAATGTGCATGGTGCAAACCATTGATTTTCCAGGCCTGCATTCATTCCCTGACTATGATGCTCTGACATTGTAGAAATAGTGCGGTTATTAAGGTTAAGAATATATTCTTTGAATATTCCTAACTCCTAATTGTAACCAATAATAGATCTCTAATGTATGTAAAACCATCAGGAAATTTATATCTTCTACAATTACAACAATATGTTATCTCCTGAGTAAAGAACAGCTTTCAAGAAGGGATTGACTGTTGATTCCAACATAACATACTTGGCAAACATGTATTTCCAGACTTAAAGCTCCAAAAGAAAAAGCTTCTTTTAAAATTTCCTTTTTATTGAATTTATGAGGTGACACTGGTTCACAAAATTATACAGGTTTCAGGTACACAACTCCACAGCACATCATCTGTACACTGTATTGTGTGTTCATCACCCCAAGTCAAGACTCCTTCCATCACCATTTATCCCTCCTATACCTCCTCCATCTCCCCCCAACCCCCGTTTTCTTAATATGACTCTGGCAGTGTAGTCTCAGCACAAGGAACGCATGTTTTAAAATTACTTAATGTCTTCTAGGTCTGTTGGCTTTAGAATTACAAATCTTGGCAAAATCTCTGATACTGTATTTAAATGGCATAAGCTTCACTGTTGTGGATCATTCATTGGAGTCCAGCAGAATGACTGAGTTGGCTTACAGTATAATAAAATGAAAGACACTCTTGTCCAGCTGCTTTTCATGAAGCTCAAACAATGAAGCAGCCTGGTGCCTTGAATCAGATTCAGAGTTGGTGGGTGCATCTTGATGTGCTGCTGCAAGAGCTAAATGTGACCATCTGATGCAGGGGGAAGTGCCAAATGGTTCTTCTGTCTTATAAATAGAATATAATGTAATCCCAGCCTGAGGCTTTCTGCAACATTTTTATTGAGATGTACGAGGGGGGACCCAAATAAACCTGGAATTTATTTATAAAAAATTGTGTATTCTCACATATTTAAACTTCAGTTTCAAAGTACTCTCCATTTGATGTAATACACCTATCAAGACTTTTTTCCCCGCTGCTCAGAACTGTTCTTGAACTCATTGATTTTATTGCCTTTTGGTGCTTCTGCCGTTTTTTGTTTCACCTCTTCCACATCAGCAAAACATTTTCCTTTGAGGAATTTTTTCATCCAGGAAGACAAAAAAAAGTTGCTCAGGCAAGGGTGGGGCACAGGGGTTATGCCATTTTTGGTTAAAAAGTGCTGAGCACTCAGTGAAGTGTGAGCAGGTGCATTTGTAAGTCACCCATCATGACATGGGCAAATGTGTTGAAAGAATCAAAAAAAAAAAAAAAATCACTGAAGCCAAACACAGCCTGTCACAACACCACCAGCTGGTGCACTGATATAGATGGGTCCTAGAACACTCACCTAGCAGGGGAAGCCTGTACTACAAGGGGCCTGCCCTCCAGAAGATAATTCTGGTTTTTGGGGGGGAGTCCCCCATCATAATTCACATACTATAAAACCCACCCATGGTTTTTAGTATATTTACAGTTCTGCAACCATTACCAGTATCTGGTCCCAGAACATTGTCATCATCTCCAAAATAATCTCTTACCTTTCAGCAATCACTTCCCACCCATCCCCCTCTCCTGTTAACCCTGGCAACCACTAATATACTTTCTGTCTCTGCGAGTTTACCAATTCTGGATATTTCATGTAAATGAAATCATATACCTAGGGTAGCATTACATAGTGATAATCATCATAAAATAAGGTAAAATGCATACACCATAAATAAGTGACTAAGTAGATAAGTGATCATACAAAAATATATGATTTTTTATTTTGAAAACCTGCATTAATTTTTACTTGACTACATTATTAAGTTTGAAAATAGACACCTTCACAGGCCAAGAGAATACCTTTTGGAGAATGCTCTGTAAGCTGGTTCCTAACATCTTTGAACTGAGAAATTATATTTCTCTTAATTAAATTTAAGAGATAATTAATTTCTGTAACCATTAAATGTTTCAACAAGGGTATCATTTTAGCTCTTTTGGAGTAAAAACAGAAAATCGTAGAACTTAAAAAATGGCAATGATGTATGTAAATTTAAGTGGTGGGGAAGTAATTTTATTCTGTAGTCTGTTGACTTTTTTACTAACTCATAAACAGTGGGTTTTTTTTTTCTCTAATAAAAACTTTAAAAGAAAAAAGTGAAATTATACACTATATGGCTGTGATGGTCAGTTTTGTGCTAGCTTTTGGAATTTTTGAAATTTATTGATTTTAGAAAGAGAAAGGGGAAAGAGGAGGGAGGGAGGGAAAGAAATATCAATTTGTTGTTCTACTTATTTATGTATTCATTGGTTGGTTGTTGTACGTGCCCTGACCGAAGATTGAACCTGCAACTTTGGCATAGCAGCACCAAAGACACTCTAACCAGGGCAGGAATTCTTTTCTGCGTGAATCTGAGTTCCTGAACACCCCCACCTGTTTCTTCCTTGTGCTCTGCCTTTCCTTGTGTTCTGTATTTATGTTCTTGGTTCGTGTTTCCCTGAGTGCAGTACATGTAGCTCTAGCTCTACCATGATTTTAGGTGATGCACCAATATTTTTTATTCTAATAGTTTTTTAAAAATAGTTACATATTTTGATATGATTTAGAAAAATGAAACTAGCTGTCTAAGCTGGTCATTTCATAGATATTATTACTGGAGGTAAAGCTGTAACATGTAATAGTAAGTCATGGTGTTAGGTCTGTGAATTTTCTTCCTTTTTTAAAAGACTGTATTTATTTTTAGAGGGGGAGGGGAGGGAGAAAAAGAAGAGAAACATTAATGTGAGAGAGCAACACTGATTGGCCGCCTCTTGCATGCACCTGACCGGGACAGAACTTGCAGCCCAGGCTTGTGCCCTGACCTGGAATCCAGTGAGCGACCCTTTGCTTTGCAGGACAACACTCAACCAGCTGAGCTAAACCCGGCAGGACAGGCTACAAACTTCCTTAAAATTAATAAATAACAATACAGGTGGTATACTAAAAAGGAGAAGAATTATGAAAGTAGTATGTGAATGACTGAAGCTTGGTAAACACTGTGTTAAGTTGTGCCCACTGACGTTGTTTTCCCTTCCGTGCCTGTATTCAGCAGAGTAGCTTTTCTTCTAGTTGTAATCCCATTACCTATCTCTTAAAGTCCCAGCTTAAGAAGAAAGGTGTCTGTCCTGAAATCAAATTAGGAAGTATTTATTGCTTAATACGCAGATAACAAACCCTGACTAGTATAAGTAATTAACACTAATGTGTTAATTGGTATTTTTCTGTGGGAAACATGCTTTCATTTGGCAGGTGAATCTATGGACTATATAGTTGGCAGGGACAGGACAGTCTTAAGTCTCAGCAAGGAAAAATCTACCCTTCTTCCGGTGGAGTGAGTGTGTGCACCTCTGCTTACAAATCTGTATATGTCTTATGCAACTCGATTCATACTCATGGTGGTCCTTCCATTATGAAACTGTGACCTTCTTGTCTATGTTTGAGGTTCATGTAAACCAGGACAATTTTATATACCTAGTTAGGTAAGCAGTGTGCTCCTTCTCCTCAGTCTTCTTTTACCTCTCCTTTTCTCCTTTAAGTGTTGGGCCCCAAACTAGTACAGGAAGGGTCTACAACTACATTTACAAAGATAGGGATTTTTTAAAAAAAGGAATCTCATGACGACTCAGCCAAGAGGACTAGGAAAGAACTCTGGATGTTCTCTTGGGATTTCTCTCTGTCAGAGATATTGTCAGTTCTCAGCATTGTAATCACACAAGATTTTCAGGTTGATTAGGGTGTGCTTCCTTGGCTTATTGCTTCATTGGTAGACTGATTAGTTGGAACTTCCAGGCTGTTTCAAGATGTCTTGTATTTGGCAGCCATATGGTAAGCATGGATCCTTTGGCTTTCCTCCAAGAATTTCATATACACTTTGGGAATCACTTTTTGGTTCTTGAGTAGCTAAATTTTTTCTCAGACATTAGTGTTTCTTTTTTAACTATTACAGCAATGGGTTAAATGGAAAAAAATGTCATCTCTCTAATAAGACAAAAGAGGGAGGGCACTTCAAAAATCTTTATTCCTAGCCCATAAATTTAATGTGGGATGATCCTGGAGATGAGTCATCTCAGTCTGAATTATTAGCTCTATTTATCATACTTCTTTAATGATAGTTACTCACAAATGGAAATGTTTGTATTTTCATAGTTCAAATGAACAATATTCTAGTGTTAGTCATTTCCCGATGTGGTTACATAAAAAGTGAAGCCCAGAGAAATTCCATCTGTGCCAGGATGTTAGTACTTTTTGGGTGGTCAGAGTAAAATCTCAGTGTTCCATGTCGTAAGCAGCATAACCTGTGTAGCCACGAGTAGAAAATCATCTGGAGTAGGGTACTCAGGAAAGAACATAGCTGTAAGGAGTAATTTTTACTGCTTGTTTGAAATGTTGGACTTCAAAATGCTTAGAGAGGAAGGCTGCTTTTTTTGTTTTTAAGATTTTATTTATTTAGTTTAGTTAGTTAGTTAGTTTTAGCCAGAGGAGAAGGGAAGGAAAAAGTGAGGGAGAGAAACATTGATTGGTTGTCTCTCTCAAGCCCCCAACCTGGCCTGCAAACCAGGCCTGTACCCTGACAGGGAATTGAACCAGTGACATTTTGATTCACGGGACAACACCCATCCTGCTTAGCCACACCAATCAGGGCAAAGGCTGACTTTTTAGATCAGAATTTTAAAACAGTCTGTTCTAAGTGGTGATTGATTTTTTTTAACCACCAGTCCAGGTACCTTTCTGGGATAATAGCCTGAAAATAATGTTTCTCTGAATTTTTCATTTATGCATCATTTGGGTAGTTACAGAGAAGCTCTGTACAATAAAAATAGCCTTTCATAATCATATTTAACCTGAAATTTTATGGCTGAGCTTTAATGTGGGTTATATGATTTCAATTATTCAAATTAGGTTTTTCAGTCAACATTTAACCCTCTCTATTGCCTGACAAAGTGCCATACACTAATAGACAATATATTTTTAAAGTGGAATTATTTGTAACTTTTACTGTTGTCTTTTGTTTCTTTTTTAGAAAAGGTATAGTTTGGCAGTCGGTCCTCCCAAAAAAGACCCAAAAGTTAAGGGTGTCCAATCAGCAGCTGTACAAGCTTATCTCAGAAGAAAGGAGGAGGAGCTCAGACGAAAAGGTATGTTATCTATTGCCTTGCTCTTAGTTTTAAAGTCTTCCACCTTCATAGCTAGCTTGTACTAGCCAGTGGATGTTTATAATAACGTAACGGGCTAATGGGTTTGCTGCATATGTGTATGAGTCAACTGCATAGAATCACCTATGTTATGTTGATCATTTGCATGGATGTTATCTTTTATTTCCTCTTAAATAAAAACTTTTTGTGAATAATGACCCTATCTTCAAATTGGCTATAGTAACCCCAATAAGAACTCTATTCCTTGACCTTGGTTCTGAATCTGCTTCTAACCTATTTAGTATTTTAATTTTTAAATTATCATTGAAAGTGCTATCTAAAAGATTGAACTAGAGGCAATTTTTGAAAACCAGTAAACTCAAGAAGTAATTGTACTTCATGAAGATGAAAAGAAAACTGACTCAAAAGGTGTAAGTATTCATTGCATCATTATAACAACTGCTAAGTCGGTACTAACGTTCCCTTAACTTGGTATATTTATTCGGCATGAACTATTTTCTATATTTAAAGCTAAAGCTAAGTCTCTCACTTGCTTAGTCATATAGAAAAACCCGTATGTGACCCACTTATTATGTTAAGATGACTCAGTTGATACTTGTTCAAGTGACTTCCTCATTTGATTCCTAGATGTCTTCAGACTGTATTGTTTCAAATTAAGTGTTGCTTATGTTTTAGCCACCTGCCGATTTCAGATGAACAGGCTGTTATCTTGAGGTCTTGAAATGTGTTCTTTTTTGTCCCCTTTAGCCTTAGAGGAGAAAAGAAGAAAAGAACAACTAGTGAAAAAGCGAATCGAGCTAAAACATGACAAGAAAGCAAGAGCTATGGCCAAGAGGACAAAGGATAATTTCCATGGTTACAATGGGATTCCTGCTGAGGAGAAGTCAAAGAAGAGACAGGCAATGGAAAGCCACACTAGTCAGGGAACAGACCAAGAGTACGAGATGGAAGAAGAGGATGAATTCTTAGAATACAATCAAGCAGCATCGGAGCAGGAGTATGAGGAAGAGCAAGAACCTCCCAAAGTTGAAAGTAAACCAAAGGTCTCCCTTAAAAGTGCCCCACCACTCATGAACTTCACTGATCTACTGAAGCTGGCTGAGAAAAAGCAGTACGAACCGGTGGAAATGAAGGTAGTAAAGAAAACAGAAGAGCGGCCTATGACTGCACAAGAACTTAAGGAGCGAGAATTTCTTGAACGAAAGTATAAGAAAAAGAAACCTGAGGCAGATGCAAGACTACCTCCAACCAAAAAGGCACCCTCTCAGAAAGAAAGTGTGAGCACAAAACTTAGCAAAGTTTCTGGGGACAAATGTCCTTCTTCCAAAGGTGCTCCCCTTCCTCACGCTGAGAAGAAATCCAGACCCAGCACTGCTAATGAGAAACACTTGGGTTTGTCTTCATCCAAATCCATGCCAGGGGAGAGGACCAAAGTGGGATCTAGCAGTCGCTCCCAACCCCCGCTTCGTGCAGGCCATGACAGACCCGTTTTCAATGGGACTGGAAAGATCCCCTCAAACACTTATTCACCAGGTGTCCCAAAGACTTCTGCTAAAGGGACTCAGAAATCTGCTCCTGAGCACAAAGCCAAAAAATCTCCCCATCCTAGCCATTCCAGGCCTGGGCCCATGGTGACCCCACATAATAAGGCTAAGAGTCCAGGCATTAGGCAGCCAGGCAGCAGCTCCAGCTCAGCCTCTGGGCGGCCCAGCATAGGGACTGCTCGGCCTGCAGTTAGTTCTGGCTCTGTGCCCAGGCGCCAGGAGGGCAGCTCCAGCTCAAGACCTGAGCGATCAGTCATTGGGACCAAGAGACCAGCCAGTGACTTAAATCCTTCTGGGCGGACAGTCAGTGGTACAAGTGGCCCTGGACGACCCATCAGTGGCCCAGGTGCCTCCGGGAGATCAGTAGTCAGCTCCAGTGGTCCTGGGCGGCCTGTGAACGCTCCACATGACCTCCGACGACCAGTGAGTGGCTCAGTGCCCACCAGGCGGTCAGTCAGTGGCCCTGGGCATTCAGTAAGTGGCTCAGTTCCAGCTGGACGGACTGTTGGTAGTTCTGGCCCTGGAAGACCAGTGAGCAGCTTGGGACCTGGGCGAATAGTTAGTAGCTCAGGACCCACCTTGAAGCCCAGGTGCACTGTTGTCTCAGAAACAATTTCTTCCAAGAATATCATTAGCCGGTCCAGCAATGGACAGATGAATGGAATGAAGCCTTCCCTGTCTGGCTACAGATCTGCCCAAGGTAAAATTGCCCCTCACCCTGAGAGTATCTGTTTACCACTAGGAAATTGGAAAACATACTTTTTAATATACCAGAAACACTGTAATCCTTCTACGTGTCCTTTAATGTTTTCTTATGTTGCTAGAGTCCTAATGTTTTGTCTGCCTTGTGCTTGAGAGTTCCTATAGTGATCATGACTTGGAAAAGTCTTTAGAAAGAGACTATTTAACATCCTCGGTGTTTAGCCCTGTAATATCTCCAAGTTTAATAAACACAACTTTGTGATTTGTAAGACAAAGAGAGTATATGTGCCTTATATGGTTCAGTGAATGGATTCACCTTTTCATGAGACTGAAGAGCCCAGTCTTCAAGTATTGGAGTGTATTTGTAAGCTTGAAGCCTTTTGGTACATTACTTATTCATCAGATGTTTGTTTAGTACCCAGTATGTGCCAGGAACTGTTTAAGACTACCCTTGTGTTTCTGCTCATTATAGTGAGCAACATTAAGGCTCTAGGTACTAAACCTTTAGGAATCTCCTGTCCCAACATATAGGATCATTGGTGGCACCTACTGGCTGCTAGGTCAGTTTCTCTATGGTAATAATTATGTTAAAGCACTTATTAGGCACCATGGAGAATACAAAAAGAAACAAAAGATTTTCATCCATGCTTTTAACTTCCTAACTGAGCTAGAATATTGGATCTCAACCAAAGATGATTTTGGTCCCCAGTGAACATTTGGTGTGGGGGGGGGCAGGGGATGCTACTGGAATCTACTAGATGGAAGGCAGGGATGCCGCTGTTACCTTACAGTGCACAGGACAGCCTCCTCCTAACAAAGATGTCAGGCCCAAAGTGTCAGTGATGCCAAAGCTGAGAAAGAAGTTCTGAGCTAATGAGACAAGCCTGCAGATTAAAGTTATTGGAGAACAACAGGAGTGTCTGTAAGCAAGGACTAGAAAGCAGTTGTTCCCAGATGCTGGCCTATTGATTAATGTCAGTCTTCAAAAGGCAAAATTTTTAATCAGTCTTTTGGAAAAATGACAGAAATAAGGATAATGTAGTGAGTTTTTCCTAAAGTCAGACTTTACTCAGTTTAAATAATTGTCCATAATTCTGAGAATCTCTCCTACTTTATTGGACTTTTTAAAAATTTAATGAAATTATGGTGATAATAGTGAAATTAAAAGTTAATGATCCTATGCTATTTGTAAGTTTTTTTAAAAAGTTCCCAGTCTTTTAAATCCAGGAGAATTTCACTAAGCTAGAAAATGTAACAGATACTTCTCAGTAAGTCCTGGGATATACAGGAATTCTGTTCCTTGTGGCTATCATGAGGCAGCAGGGATGGGGTAGGAATGGCTCCGTGATGTGCACTAGCTGGCTGGCTCTGGTTTGTGAGAATACCATCTTAATGAGTTCTCAAAATCTCAGTTTATGTAGAACTTTGTTGGGGCTATTTTAAAGGTTTTTTTGGGGGGGATATGTGGCTATTTTAAGTTTTAATGCTCTTACAAATAATGGCTTTTCTATTCTTAGGTCCTCAAAGGCTTCCCTTCCCTAGTGGTTACAAAAGGCAGCGAGACTATGAAGAGGAGGAAGATGATGACTATGACTCCGAAATGGAAGATTTTATTGAAGATGAAGGAGAATCTCAGGAAGAAATATCCAAGCACATTCGAGAAATCTTTGGCTATGACCGAAAAAAGTAAGACTAAAGAAGATTTAGATACATTTTTTATTTTGAATAACTTATGCAAAGAGGAGAGGCATTGAATACAATTCATAATTAGGAATCTTTGCAAAGATATGTAGCTAATGCGAGTGAAGCAGCGTGGTGTGGTAGAAATATTGGCTTTGAAATCAGAAAGCCATCCACAGAGCTATGCTGAAAGTTGGTCTGATCTGACAGCTGCTTTTCTTTGGTGTGACGAACTTTGCACTTAAGTGTTGTCCCTGGACAACAGTCTGGGACCAGTAACATTAACATTATCTGGGAGCTTGTTAGAAGTGCAGATTCTCAGGCCTCACATCAGATTTCCTGAATCCAAATCAGCTTTATAAGGTTCCCAGGTGATACACACATTAAAGTCTGAGAAGCACTTAAAGAAAGATCACAGTTTGAATGAAGGTTCTACCACTTGCTAGCTAGGTAAACTGGAGTAAATTATTTGATATAAAATGGCATTTGGAAGGATTAAAGGAGGCAGTGTTTGTGTAGGACAGAAAGGCTTTGTCATAGTCTGTCCAACAATCGCTACCTCCTTCAAAGCCATGGAAAAGGAATACGATGACCACCCTAAATTTGGGAGGGGGGGGATTTGTTGCTGTTTTTTGAGACATTTAGTAGAAGAAAGAACTGGACTAAAAATTAGATCTAAAAATCTAATCTAGCCCTGACTGGTGTGGCCCATTGGGTTGGGCATCCTGCAATCCAAAAGGTCACCGGTTTGATTCCCAGTCAGGGCACATGCCTGGGTTGTTGGCTTGCGAGAGCACCAATCAGTGTTTCTCCTGCACATCGATGTTTCTCCCTCTCATCCTCCCACTCTTTCCCTCTCTCTAAAATAAATAAATACAATCTTTTTTTAAAATTCTGTCAAAACTAGTAACTTTTAAAAAATAAAATAATGAAAATCGATGTCGTGTTATTAGAGCTATATGTTCTTGGTCAAGCTATTAGCCTGTGTGCTTCAGTCTATGTTCTAAAAGTCCTTTCCTCCCTCATGGTGGCATGAAGTTCCTATGAAACTTACACAAAATAATTTTCACATATATTGTGCTTTTAGGAATTTACTATAAGTTATCACATAAATAGAAGTGAGTTGAGAGTAAGCATTGTTGGTTGGTACCTTCCTCAGCATTGGATTCAGGAATCGGGGGGTAATAAGGGCTCATTTAACTTGTCTCAGAAATCCACTTCTCCTCATCCTCTGCCCACTCTCCTCCCGGCCAGGCAAGGAGTACTCCTAAATGTGTTTGATTTAGTTATAAAGATGATTTTAAAAATAACAGGATTTAGTTCCTTTAAAAAATTAAATTTTTGTTCTTTTTAAAACAATTTTGATTTCCTCTTTCCAGATACAAAGATGAAAGTGATTATGCCTTACGTTACATGGAGAGTAGTTGGAAAGAGCAGCAGAAAGAAGAAGCAAGGAGGTGGGCACAAAACATCATGTTTTTATCCCACGTGTAGACATGACCTACATCTCCTTCCTGTTTGCTGCTTCATTTGCACTGTTGGGAGCAGGGGCTTTGGGCCACACAATTCTGAATTCCAGTCCTTCTTACTTGCTGTGAGGCTTTAGACAGATTCCTTAGCCTTTCTAAATCTTGTTTTCTTATTTGTAAAATGAGAACATACTGCTTTTGGTGACAGATGGATTGTGAGGATTAAGACAATGTGGACAAGTTGCCTCGCACAGTGCCTCACCCATGTAGGCCCACAAGAACTGCTGGAGGCTTCCTCTGATCCCATTATGGCAGGTTCCTGTTTCTGTTCTCCGCCCTGATTCCCTTTCCACGTCAGACACATCTCGGTCCTGCTCCTGGTGTCGCTGCTGGCCTCAGGGCCCCGATGATGGACACCAGATTCCCTCTGATTCCTGTCTGGCTACCTGATAGCAAACTAATGATAATTTCTTTGGTAGACGTAACAAGTGGAATAATTTGTAACTTGGTAAAATACTTTGCCTTAGTCTCAACTGAGAATATTAAACCTTTTTCTCCCTCTCATTTTCTCTCTCCTGTAACTAGGTATCAAACTAAAGTATTGGGAAAGCACAAGCACCAAATGTTATTTTTGTATAAATGTTTCTTACTCTTTATTTTTAAAAACTGTTAAGATAATTTCTATTTTATTACTTATGGGAATATTAAGGTATTTTGTGTTGAGGTTGCACCTGAGGTCTTTTTCCCCACTGCAATTTGAGTCAATGGCAGTGGCTCCTGGTAAAAATATTTCTGCTAATCTGTTTTCAGTGGTAAGGCTTAGGCATTTTGAGTGCATAATACAGCCCATCTGAGCTTTCAGTTGAAATTTCATTCTTGCTTTTTAAAGAAAGTAGTAATTGCATGTGTACTGACAAATACCTTTCTTTTCTTTTTCGACAGTTTGAGACTAGGTATGCAAGAGGACTTAGAGGAGCTGAAGCGTGAGGAAGAAGAAATGAAATGCCGAAAGGTCAAGAAGCTGAAAAGGCGCTAGCTGCTGCTTTTATTTATTTTTGTGAAATTCTGGAGACACTCTGCTGCAAGGAAGTCCTGCCTTCTGACTGAAGAAGCCCCTTTATCATTTTAGATTTATACTTGGGTCCTAAGGAGAAGGAATGCATACTGTATATTTTGAGCATAAAGTATTTTCAAATACTTTCCAGGGCGAAATCTGTAACGCAGATGACATCCTGTCCAGTGAGCGCTCTTATGAGGCAGGTGCCGGCCTTGATCCTGATGAGCTATGCACTCTAGCATGGGGCTACTCAACAGTCAGCCGATCTTCCCTGTTCCTTTGCTAGGTTAGAAAGGAAAAAAAAGATTGCTTCTTGACTTCCATAATTCTGCTGATGCGTGAGTGGGGCGATGGCCGGCTCCCATACTTACTTCCTTTTTATGAGGAACCTGGCCCTTCCACGAATGTTGCCAGCAATAAAGTGACCTGTCCTAATCTATGCGTTTGGATTGAGAACTTGAAAATGTAGAGTAGGCTTTATAATTACCAGATGGAAGTCATCTCTGTGGCTTTGAAGTAAAAAGTAGAATAAATTATATTGTATTCTGTATTCATGGATTGGATGCTGAGCATTCTTATTTGCTAATTTAGGTGATTAGGCAATTAAAAATATTCTCAAGTTAAAATACAAGTTATGCCATTTAGTATAAGAATATTCTTTTTCAAGTTTTCCTTTCAGATTTATTATAAAATAGACAATGTCATTTCTGATTTTTATCTAAAAATTCATTTTTATATTGAAGAAAATAATATTTTACTCAAAAATTAGAGTTGGAAGAGTAATAGTTTAAAAAAAAATAAGCAAGTGACATGTGAGGTTGACCTCCTCCCCATCCCCCACTGTAAAGATACTTTGGAATCCAAGGTGCCCTTGTATCCCTTAATGTTAATGACTTTGCATTTTTATCTTAAAATTCCTTAGCAATTAATGGCAAAAACCAAAAACTAAATTCATGTGTATCAAGAGCACCACTGTCCCTTTTTGCCCATATTGCACTTTTATTTCAAACTATGCACTGTGAAGAGATTTTTGCCCCCCAGTTAGAAAGGGATGTTTATTACACTGGGCTGTGTTCCACCTTTCTTCAAGTCCGAGCTATAAACCTGCTATCTCTTAAGCCTCAAATCCAAGCAATTCCTCTCAGGCTGACTTAGGTTCTGGCTGGAGAGAAGCCAGGTCTCAAAGAAAGTCAGCAACAGAAAATGAGATGATGATGATGGAGAACATTTGTCCTTGATTCTAAACATGGAGGGTTGGGGACAGTGGGACATAAGCTTATAGAACAGCTCTACAATATGGTGGCTGTTTAAGCCATTGGGTGGTGAGGATTAAGAAGGAAAAGTTGTTCTACAAAGAATCCTTACTTTTCAGTAGGTCCAAAACTTGTTTTGGTGTATTCCTTTTTATCCATCAAGCTTTCTTTATTCTCAAAGTTTGAGCATTACAGATGACCATCATCTGCCTTCTTTCATGGGTCAGCCATGTGACCCAGTCCCTTAAAACTCTGACTCATTTTGAATTGACTTTCAAATTTTGAAAGTGCAAGGGTGTAATTTTGAAGCTGAATCCAATGAAAGGTGTGGTCATCCCTAGGAACAGCACCCTTTCTAATGTTCCACACAGACTGTTAAACTAGTGGCAGAAAACCCTATTAACTGCCTCTCGCCTATCTCAGATACCTTCAGTGAAGTCGGTGAAAGGGCAGTGTGAGGTTCCATGTGATAAAACAGGTTGGGAACAACATTTCCTTTGCTGTCACTTAACGCGATTTTTTCCCTCACTTCAAAAGTTTTTTTCTTGGATGTATTTTTTTCAATATTCCAAACTCTTTGATATTGGCAATTACAATCAAGTACTTGTTACAGATGAAAGATTTTTGGTGGCTTAAATTAACTAGCACTTTACTCAGTGATATTGAGCAGCCATCTGTACAGAAAGGCACCATCGTGCTAGATCAGAGTTGCAGGACTTGGTAAGAGGAGTCAGGTTGTGTCCTGCGTCGGTCACTTCTGAGTGCATTCCCTCTGTAATGTAGATGTTAGTTTTGCTATTATTTAACATCAGCATTAATAAAAAGGCACGTCCGTAGCTCATTTTTAAAAAATTGAGTCTTTCAGGTTAGTTTTGGCCTTGTTTCCAAATCTTGTCTTCCATTTTGTTCAATTCCTGACCACTCTTAGGAAAAGCTCACAAACCTTTCAAGAAACTGGAGTAGGCTATTATGTTATCAAGGTTTACAAATTAAGTGCATGATTTTTAATGTACCCTCTACTGTTCATTTTCAGATTTTCCTAAGTCAATATTTGAAGATGTGCCTTTTATTGGGTAATGCTAATTCATGAATGTAGTAATGTTATTTCACAATCGTAATAATGTTACACGATCATGGGCGTGGTGCTCTAACAGATGATGGTGTGAAAGGAAAGGAGTTTTCGTAAAACTCGTGTGCCTCTGATTGCACAGGCCCACTTGCTTTTAATGTTGCTATGACAAAGCAAGGGGCACTTTCTTGTAAGGCTACTTTCAGAACTTTTCTTAGTGTTTTCTCTAAACTATAAATGCAGTTATGTCCATCTGGAGGCCAGGGTACCACATGTCACAGGCAGCCTTACCTGTGTGCCGTGAAAAGGTTCAAAGACTGTTAACAAAAAAGAAAGTCTATGGGAACTCGAAATTTCATGTTTTAAATGTAATCCCCAAGATTTTCTCCAAGAAATAATTGACTGTTTTTGTATCTTGTAACTTCAAAGCAGCTATTAGTACATTTCTGAGATGTAGCAGGAGACCAAAACATGTTTGGAAAGAGAATAAATTTATGAAGAGAGACTGGTTGGTTTATTTTCAATGTGCTGAGTATATCAGACTACTATTTATTTTGTGCGTGTATGTGATGAGATAAATATTCAGGTGTTTAGTGTATAATTAAGAATGAGATATAGATTTCTTTGGAGTTACTAAATCCATCATGACTTTTACGTAATGGACGAATCAAGTTTAGAAACATTTATAGTTTAGCTTGTTAATCTGGTGCTGTTGACCTGCAAGAGATTCTACTTTTGCATATACAGGTGAAAGTTTTACAATTTATGTATAAAGAAATTGTAGGCATTAAAAATATTTTATTGATATTTTCCCTGGTTTGCACTTATTGACCAAAACCCATATTCCTTATGTCATCACCCTGAACATTTTTCCAGCTAGGATCCCCAGCAGGCTCATCACGCTTCAGAGACAGGGTTTGCCCCTTATACACTTGCCTCTGTTCGTTCGCCCTTAGGCATTTGCGTCTGCTCAGTTCCTACCACTGATACCTGTCTCCCCACCAGCTTAATCAAGACACCCAGATTAGGAGACTGTTTGGAGTTGTACTCTGAACTGGAGGGAAGAAGAAGACTGGGTATAAACTTATCAAGAAAAGCAGGCTCTGATCCCCTGTAATAAAAAGAGCCTGAGATGGCTGAGAAGATGAGTCCTTAGGAATATATTAAGAAAGTAAGCCCTCTTGACTGAAATTACAGCTCACCATATGTGAGGCAAGTGGGCACCAGCATGCAGCCAGAGGATGTAGGCACTTAATGAAATGTGTTGAAACTAGGTCATAAATACAAGAGATGCTAGTATCCTAGGTTGAGAAATTAGTTTTGCTTACGGGTTTTGAATTCACATTTCCATAAAAAGGGTAATCCGTTCAGTGCATAGAGCCACTTGGAAATAGTTTAGCAAAACTGTACCAAATAGTCATCAACAAAATGTGTCCATAACCAAAAGGTCTGCTGGTAAGGGTACATTTCTGGACGTGAAACTATCAGTAACCCCCAAGCAGCCACAGAATGGGGACACTTTCATACAGCGTACTTAAAAGGTACTGTATTTACTCCTGTTGGAGTTGTCCCTCCCTCTCCCCTTCCCCTTTAGGGTCAGAAAGCTCTAAGCCAGGAGTCCCCAACCTTCCTCCTCCTGGTCCATGAACTGGCTAGCATTACCGTTACCACCTGAGCTCCTCCTCTTGTCCCCCACTCCCCTCCCCGGCCTGACCTCTGCCTCGTGTCTCCCCTCCACCCAACAACACCCTGGTCCATGGAAAAATTGTCTTCCACAAAACCGGTCTCTGGTGCCAAAAAGGTTGGGGACTGCTGCTCTAAAACACTAGAGGGCTTATTAAGAATAACCCAGGGCTCACTCAAATTAGTTGCATATATCTTATACTTACGTTCCATCCTTGGTCTCATAAACTCAAACTGCATCATAATGAGGGCTCAGCAGTTGGCTTTTGTTTCTACACGTGCTGCCTGTATTAGCAGCAGTCAGTGCTAGAAGAATCAGACAACTTCTTGGCTATACAGGTGAGGGAGATATTTGAACCAAGAGATGGCCAAGATCTTAAGATACCCCAGCCTCTTGTTTGGCCCTTTTCCTTCGCACACAAAAAGGCCAAGGAGTCCTGGCCGGTGTGGCTCAGTGGATTGAGTGCCTGCCTGCAAACCAAAGGGTCACCAGTTTGGTTCCCAGTCAGGGCACACGCGTGGGGTGTGGGCCAGGTCCCCAGTAGGAGGTGCATGAGGCAACCACACATTGATGTTTCCCTCCCTTTCTCACTCCCTTCTCCTCTTAAATAAATAAATAAATAAATAAATAAATAAATAAAATCTTAAAAAAAAAAAAAAAAAGGCAGCATGCCAAGGAGAAGGCCTGGATCTTAACCTCAACTGCAACTCCAAGCTGTGTGGGTTGGTTAAGTTAAGACTGGCAACTTAATTTTGGCCATTTTGTAAAATGAGGGTATGACCCAGCTTAGGTTATTGTAAGGTTTAAAATAATACAGAATTTAGTATCTGGCATCCAATATAAAAATGAGGTCTTTCCACCACATGGTGTAAGCTTTGGGTTCTTAACAGTAGCTGTGGGAAGGCCACAGAGAAATACCCCAAAGAATAGGCTTAAAGTTACTGCAATCTTTAGTTCTTTAACATTTTTTCAACCCTGGACCCAGGAGAAATACATTATTTGGGAAATATGTCTAAAGAATTCTTGAGAATGTCTATCCTTGAGGGTACAGAATAGAGGACAAGTTGAACTTGATATCTTAATACCAGTTTTAGGGACTCTGAAACAAAGGGGACTCAATCATTCCCATGCACCCCGTCTCCCTCCCCACCCTCCACCTCCATGTTCCCAGCTCACAGAATACCAAGTCTTCATCTTAAAAAGGTGCGGTAACTTTTTACATTAAATGTGACAAAAATAATGTGCAATTACTTTATGCGAAACCAACAACAGGAGCTGTACAGCTGGTCAGGTGAGCTTCAGAGCTGCATTACTTCACCAGGGTCATCTTTGCTTATTTCCACCGGGGTCTGAAGGGGAAAAAGTATGTCAGGTGGGTCACGCTTAGTGTTTGCTAAGTATGGGCTAAGGGAATTGCCCTCCTTACCAAGAGCAGGCAGGGGTAGCCATGTCCAATTCTGTCACCTAATGCCTCTGATCTCAGTTGCCAGAGGGGCTTAGTAGTGGGAGAGCTGACAAGAGGCAGAGAAAGGACAAATATACAAGGTCCAACAGGAGGAGAGAGGATAGAGACATGTGCTGCCTGAACCAATACAGACCAACCTTCACTTGAGGGGGAGTTAAGTGTGGGTTGCTGGTGTGGGCTGAGCTCAGCAATGGTGGTGAACACCAAGCACACGGAATGTCCCGTGAGAACAGACTAGGTCATCCACGTCAGACAGCTTTGACCCTGGGCCTGAGAAATCTTTAACTCTACCCCTCCTGTTTATTTGAAACTGAAAAAGAACAGAGACTCTTAGGAAAATATACATAAAAGATCACGTGAAAGACTAAGGTAACTCTCCCAGCTTAAGAAGAAAGTAATAGTAATAAAAGTAGGTAAGTTACATAGCTTTTTTAACAAAGAAAAGGGCATTTGTTTTTAAAGTTACTACAGTTGGATTTCGATGCTTAGTTCATTTTTCTTAGTTCCTTAGTTCATTTGGAATACATTTCAAAGTCAGAATAGAGAACAAAGTTGACGGCACACTTACCCCTCCTGGGGGATACTTATACCCCTTCCACATAGTTCCTGCAATGAGAAGCATCCATAAGACAACAATCATTGCGGGCTCCGGCTCAGCTGGAGGTGTGTGCGGGGGGAAGCGGGTGGTTCTGAAAGGTGTGTTCTGTTCCCTGAGTGCTGGGATCTGGGCCGTCTTCATTCAAAGCCTGATGGTGGATGACCCCGCATGATAGCTCCTGGCTGAGGAGCTCTGTGGTCTAGTCTGAAGTCAGATGGCTTGTCATGGCCATTTTGGGGGGCAGAGCTCAGCTACCAATTGTGACATCAGCTCCTGTGACCTTGGGGGCCAGTCATAGTGAGTAGCTGTGGGTGGTTGCCCAGGATGCCAGGTGTGTTGGAACTAAGGAGCCCTTATCAGAAGGGCCCTGTTCTCTGGTGGCTCTGTGGCTGGGATCCTGCTGGCACCAGATCTTTATTACTTCACCACCTGTCAAAATTCTGACTAGTGGCTTTATGCGATCAAATGCAAAAAGAAAAATTCCCATGTAAAACACAAAACAAAAAAATACCCTCGATTAATTGGGGGGATTAAGTGGCTAGGTATGCTATGAGCAATTATTTTATATACAGTTGTTAGACTATTCAAAGAAGAAAAATCTTGCATTTTGCAAAATAGCACAATTAAAATTTTATGCAAGGTAAGCCTCCTTACAACCTCCCTCAGAAGGGAAGAGAAGGCAGGTGGGCTGTTATGCTCATTTCACAGCTGGAGAAAAGGAGCCACAGGACAGATTCAGTGGTTCGGTCAGGAACACGGCAGTGGCTCAGCAAAACGAGAACCCTGGACCTCCATCACATCCCCACCCCTCCAGAGGTCCGTCTGCGTGGTGCCAATCATCTCTCACAGGAATTCTGAGGCAGATGAAGAAGAAGGAAAAAAAAGGACCACCACTGGGCCTTGCTCTTAGTGTACCTGGGGCTGGGATTTGATACTGTGCCTTCCAGAGCAGCTTCCCAGAAAACCTGCTCCTGTAGTCAGTACGTCGTAACTAAGACTCAGAGTTAGGCTTCTCTAACTATCTTTGAGAAAAGAGGTCTGAATGAAACAGGGTGGGATATGAGAAACCAGAGGGGATGGTTTGCTAAAAGGACACTGTTATTAATGTTTGTTACAGGCAAGCTGGGCTAGTGGGATGAATGTGAGAGGCTATTAAGTTCAGAGATCTACACTTCATCCCAGCTTCACAAACAAGTTAGTCTGTGTGGTCTTTGATAAACAGTTGAGGTTGTTGCCAAAGTAAATCTTTGTTGACTGGTTCATGAGTTTGCTTAGTTGTTAAGTTAGCACATACTAAATGCTAAGTTTTGCATTAAATAAATGCTTTACATGAATTCTCAAATGTAATCCTCACAAAAAAATAGTAAGATACTGAGATAACTCCATTACACAGATGAAGAAACTGAACTTCATAGAGATTAAACTTACTCAAGTCAGATAGCTAGTACATTGCAAAGTTAGGACCTGAACCAAAATGCATGTTAACTGTCCTCAGCAGTGCTTCCCAAATTCTCTTTCCAACCATTTCCATTTCATCTATTTCCAATCATTTCTCCTTCTAGAGTTTATTATATTTTCCAGAGGAATAAACTCTCCATTGAGATTTCAGGGTGCTACCAAGTTCTCAGGAAAGGAAGGAAAGCAGCCCAACAGACCTGATCACTCACAGTTGTAGATCTTCATCCAAAGCCTGGCTGCTCTGTCGTGCCTTGCTCTCTTTAACAGGCCACCTCTCTTTCCACCTCAGAGTTGGAGGCTGAGTCAGAAAGAAATGTAAAGGCAGCCATGGCTTTACTCGTTGGCCCAGTAGGCAGCTGCCCTGGTACGGGACTGAAAGGACTGCTGACAAGCCCACCCTCCAAGGCCCACTTTCCCTCTCCTGATCAGCAACCACTGATCCACTTGGCCTGAAATCCAGAAGTCAGGCACAACTCCAACAGATCCCTTATAAATTCCATAATGCTTTGAAATAAGTGACGTTATATATACCTAGGGGGAGGGGAACTTAAAGATGTCCAAATGGCATGGGAAGAAGCCTGGGAAACTAACTTTGTTTCCTGACCTCTAATTAGTGGTGAACCTCAATTGTCTTTCCCACTTGCTCAGAAACCCCATCAGGGAGGGTCAGCCCGAGCCAGGACTGATTACCGTGAATTTACATGCAGGGTCATTACTTACCATGAACTCCGGAAACGTGCCCATGTAACATGCAAAGCCAACAAAAAGCATCCAGCCAAGCACGATCATGATAAAACAATTTTAAAGACACAATTGCACAGTGAAAGACTCTTCACCAAGATCTTGGTAAAGGAGTATACTCATGAAACCCTCAGGTGGCAGAGCCCTCAAAAAGTCAGTTCCAGTCCTTGGATCCAAGGGATCTGCAACTCCCTAGTGGAGAGGTTGGAGTCTGGTAGGGCATTGTGACATCATTGGTCACATGACCCACGCTCACACCAAATCAGATCACGTTAATTCTTCTGTTCAAAACCCTCCAGTAGCGACTTCTGGCCAAGATGGAGGCGTAGGTGGACATACTGTGCCTCCTCACACAACTAAAATCAAGAACAACAATTTAGAAACAAAAAAACAATCCGATCTGACAGAAAATTGAACTGTAAGGAAGTCTGACAACCATTCATCCAGACCGGTAAGAGGGGCAGAGTTGGTGGCCAGCAGAGAGGGGTCGCAGCAGGAAAAAGTGGTGGTTGGTGTCCCGGGTGCACAGGCGGTAGCTGGCAGACCCAGTGAGGCACTCAGGGCGGCTGGCGGACCCGCACGCAGATAGACCAGACAAGAATGAGGGGCGAGACAGACCACGCAGCCCAGGGCCCCAGTGCCAGGAAATGAAACCTAAAAGCACCGATTGAAAATACTTGTGGGGGGGTTTTCAAGATGGCGGCATGGTAGGAGGATGCAGATTGCCCTTCCTCCTGCACATGGGTGAAAACACTTGTGGGGGTTGAGGTGCCGGGAGAGACTCCCAGCCTCACAGGAGAGTTCGTTGGAGAAACCCACAGGGTCCTAGAATGTACACAGGCCTACCTACCTGGGAACCAGCACCAGAAGGGCCCAATTTGCTTGTGGGAAGCAGCGGAAGGGACTGAAATAGGAGAGAGAGCTGAGCAAGTGCCATTCTTTCCTCTCAGACCCCACCACCACATACAGAGTCACAACCCAGCAACTGGGCTGCCCCGCCCTGGTGAACACCTAAGGCTCCACCCCTCACTACATAACAGGTGCGACAAGACACGCCCCCCCCCCCACAAAAAAATGGCTCAAACGAAAGAACAGATCAAAGCTTCAGAGCCAATACTTCTAAGCAACCAAGAGATAGCCAACCTATCAGATGCACAGTTCAAAGCACTGGTGATCAGGATGCTCACAGAATTGGTTGATTTTGCTCACAAATTACATGAACAAATGAAGGCTACAATAAGTGAAATGAAGGAAAATGCACAGGGAACCAATAGCGATAGGAAGAAAACTGGGACTCAAATCAATGGAGTGGACCACAAGGAAGAAAGAAACAGCCAAACAGAAAAGAATGAAGAAACAAGAATTAAAAATGAGGAGAGGCTTAGGAACCTCCAGGATATCTTTAAACATTCCAATATCCAAATTATAGGGGTACCAGAAGGGGAAGAGGAAGAGCAACAAGTGGAAAACTTATTTGAACAAATAATAAAGGAGAATTTCCCCAATCTGGCAAAGGAAATAGACTTCCAGAAGTCCAAGAAGCTCAGAGAGTCCCAAGGAAGTTAGACCCAAGGAGGAACACACCAAGGCACATCATAATTACGTTATCCAAGATTAAAATGAAGGAGAGAATTCTAGAAGCAGCAAGAGATAAGGAGACAGTCACCTGCAAAGGAGTTACCATCAGACTGGCAGCTGATTTCTCAAAAGAGACCTTACAGGCTAGAAGGGGCTGGAAAGAAGTATTTGAAGTCATGAAAGGCAAGGACCTACATTCAAGATTGCTCTATCCAGTAAAGCTTTCATTTAGAATGGAAGGGCAGATAACGCGCTTTCCAGATAAGGTCAAGTTAAAGGAGTTTATCTTCACCAAGCCCTTATTCTATGAAATGTTAAAGGGACTTATCTAAATAAAAGAAGATAAAAAAATATGAACAGTAAAAAGATAGCAAACTCACAGTTATTAACAACCACACCTAAAACAAAAGCAAACCAAGCAAACAACGAGAACAGGAACAGAAACACAGAAATGGAGATCACATGGAGGGTTAGCAACAGGGGCATGGGAGGAGGAGAGAGGGGAAAAAGGTACAGAGAGTAAGTAGCATAGACAGTAGGTAGGAAATAGACGGGGGAGGGTAAGAATGGTATGGGAAATGTAGAAGCTAAAGAACTTATAACAAGTGGTCATGAACTAAAGGGGGCATGTGGGTGGGAGGGGGTGTGCAGGGTGGAGGGGAGTGAAGGGGGAGAAATGGGAAAACTGTAATAGCATAATCAATAAAATATACTTTTAAAAAAAGGAAAAAAAAAAACCTTCCAGTAGCTTCCTCCTTCTGAATAAAAGCCTAACAAAGAAAAAAGCAGCCCCTGACATTGGAACTGGTCTGGCCCAGTGTTGTTAGCTGACCTGGCACTCATGGCTAGGCTACATGATTCTCCTGTGGGTATAACAATCTCACTGAAAACCAACATCAGAGGGATCATCAGATTATGATAATATGAGATAAAACAAGTCCACTTTATAATTTTGTCTAAGCGGGCAAAAACAAGGTCACCGTACAAACCATGAAATAACAAACATCCTCCTTTCTCTGCTCATGTGAGTGACTGCTCCTTCTTTACTAATCACCACTGGGGCATCACTCTAGTTTGCCCTTCTTACAGATATTTGAGATACCCAATCATAGAATTGTCATTTCTGACAGCACCCAATCCAGAGGGAAGCTTTGCTTCCTTAAATCCTTCCCAAGTCACCCAAAGCCCAAATCCTGTTATAACAGGTTCAACACCCTTACTGAGCTATCTCAATGCTTGTCTACAATATCTATTTCCTCCCTGCAAGGAGTAGTCAACTCAGTTTATTCAAGTGTGACTGTGTTTGCTGGTCTCTGGCTGAAGGGCATAGATACAATCACCCTACTACCAGCCCATCCTCCTGACAGTTAAAAGTATCCAGCTCCTGTGAGTTTTTAGGCCCAAAACCATATTGCATATCTTCACCTGCCTTCTCCACCAAGCTACCTCCTCTCTGGTTTTCAGGGTCTTTTTCTCACCTGGCTTTTTACCCTCTCTATCACCAAGCTTGTGGCACACACCACCCCCACCCCGCCCCACCTGCCCTAGGCCACATCATCCTCACAACGCTGTCCCTTATCTCCCATTTCTCCGACAACCCTCTTGCTGGCTCAGTTTTCCTTTTCTAGCTCCCCGAAATTTTGGGTTTGAAGTTTCATTACCTCTTTCTTCCTAAATCCAACCACAATATTCGGTCCTGATCCTTCTCGATACTCCGCTGAATGTAACACGTCCTTCTTGAAACTCTTCCAGAACAGTGCGAGCTGCTTCCACCTTTTTTACTGCTTCTCTTCAGATCTTTTCTATTTTTCTTTCCACAGATGTGTTCCAAGTTTCTTTCCAGCAAGCTAGAGCGTCGCTAACGCGTTTCTGATGGTGCTCTGGGTTCATGCTAGAGCGATGACCCGACTCCCGCGGAGCCGCCGCTGAGTCTGAACACGGGTTGACACTGGAGTCCGAGAAAGGGCGGGGCCTTGGTGCTCTCGGGAGGTTTGGTCCTCAGCGGCCGCCATCCAGGAGCCGGTGTGAGGCGAGGTCCTGCGGCTGGGGGCTGGGGTCACGGAACCTGACTATCGAACCCGGCTAGAGATGGATTTCGACTGCGAAGGTCTGAGACGGCTGCTTTGCAAGGTGCGGCAGCCCGGGGTCTCCGGGGCCTCCGGGGCGTGGCCACTTGGCCAAACTACCACCTTGGGTGTGTTCTCGTTCGAAGCGAAGGGGTGTTGGCCTGAAGTTGGTTGCGGAGAAGGGACGGGGAAGCCACTGGCCTCTCTCCCAAGTTCGGGGCTCTGGCTCCATTCGCAACGCCGAGGTTCCCCACCCACTGCGCAGCTCTGAGGTCCAGTCTCCACCTGGTGTGAGACCTTCGCCTCCAGCTTCTCTTGGTGTCCATTAGTTCCCAGCACTCCCCATCCCTTTAACCACTCCCTTTTCTCTCTGCTAAAATGGCCTGTCCCATTTTTTCTTCACTTGCGGTGTTCACTCAGCCTGTGTATGACCCCCAACTCAGATGTCACTCCCTAGAAGATAGAATCACTCACTCCCTTCCCTCTCCTTGCTTTCAGAAATATCGATTATCACAGTGTGGAGTAATTATTGAGTTATAAACCTTACTGATGCTTCTGAACTCGTTAACGCCCAACACGGTGCTTCAGGCCTGTCAAAAACGGAGGTGCTAAATAACTGTAGTGAATGAAAAGACCTGAGCAGATTTAAGGATGAAGACAGGTCTTGAAGGCCCTCTTCTAGGAGGGCCCATTAAGAGGAGGTCCTCTTAATGTTGAACAGTTAAGTGGGAGGGCTGTCCCAGAGGTCTCTGGGGCATGACCATCGCCAGTTTCCGGGTCAGTGGTGGCTCTCTGATTCCCCACCAGTGTATTGTCCGATGTATCCCCCTTTCACCAGTTTTCTAATTAAGTGATTCTTATGTTTCTTAAGACTTCCCTCATGTGAAAACCATCCCTTTGTGCCTTTGTTGTTGTTATTGTTGTTGGATTTGCTGGTGTCTGTTGGCGCAGTTTGCACCCCTGTGCGAGATTTTAAGCCTTGTGAGTGAAATTGTGTGTGTATATATATGTGTGTGTGTATGTGTATACGTATACACATATATGTGATTTGAATGATTTTATCTACTGTGAAAGGTGTAGATCTTGTAAAAAGAGCATTCATCATGCTTAGAGTTACACCCTTTCTATTTTCAAACATGAAATTTTAAAAAACTGCTCTACCAACTTTTTAAATGAGAGAACACAATGTATTGTCCAGTGGCAAGAATTGTTAAAATTGATAGTAGAAAAAGAACTGTATTTTGGTGGACCTGGAATGAAGGAAAAAGACAAAAGAGTGATTTTTCTCAAGGGTGGGAATAGACTTCTAGAGGTTTTTTGTTGTTTTTTTTTTAATCATCAGTGCATAACACAAAGTCTGGCACATAGGCGCTTAATATTTGCTGGATGTGTAAATTAAGGAAGCCAGTTACAAACAAGTCAGTCCTGCCAATATTTCTGAAGTTCTTAGCCCTTGTACTAGGCAAATAATATAATAACTTAATATCTAGAAACAACTGTAGTGCTAAAAAATCTGTGAACAGTACATTAAAATTAAGCAACTGTATGGAGAATGTGAAAATTTTTATTGAAAACAAATAAATAAATATTCCAACCTAAATAAATATTTCAACTTCATGTATACAAAGAAGTCAGTTTTCTCCAAATTGAACTTTAGAGTTAATACAATTCCAATAAAAATTCTAACAGGTTATTTTGGCAACTTTTGAAGCTGGTTCTAAAATTCATTTGGAAGAACAGAAGGCCAAAAATAATCTTGACATTCTTATAGAAGAAGAGTAGGTGTGGGAACTTGCTCTACCAGATGCCAAGACTGGTAATTAAGATTTAGTGTGGTCTTGATGTAGGAAAGATAAGTGAACCAGTGAAACAAGACTAGAAGACTTAGAACCCATATTCACACATATTTGGAAATGGAATACGAAACATAGGTAGTGCTGCAGATAACTACGGAAAGGAGGATACAGAGACAAATAATTATTCATATGGGAAAAAAATAAAAGTAGATTCTGACCTTTTACCAAACTTAAAAATTCCCTTGTATTAAAGATTTAAATATAAATGGCAAGCTTTAAAACATACAGAGGTAAATGTAGGGGAGAATCTATGGTTTCAGAGTATACAGACATTTTAAAAAATAGGACATCAAATACTCAGACTGATAAATTTGACTGCATTCAAATTAAGAACTTCTAAATATCAAAAGACAGTATGAAGAGAGTGAAGGGTCAAAATACAATCTTAGAGAAGAATTTTATAACTGAAGTAATATATAACTGACAAAGTATTGATATCCAGCATATATAAACCAGCATGCTTACAAATCAATAAAACCAATAGAAAATTGGACAGAAGCCATGAATAATAATTTTTTTAAAAAATAAAAGAACCAGGGAAATGAATGTTTGCTCAATCTGTTAGTAACTGGAGAAGCAAATTAAGGGCATGGTAGAACACCATTTTCCCTTACTAGGCTGGCACAAATTAAGATAATTTCAAATGATTTGGAGGATGTGGATGAATTGGAATTTTCAGCACTGCCGGTGGTTAAATGGTTATTTAACCATTTTAGGACAGTTAGGCCTTATTTTATTGATTTGATCATGTGTGTTTTATGTCCCATTTACCTCTGGGTAGATGCCAGAGAGAATTCAGAATATATGAAGCAAGAGATATTTGTAGAAGTTATTTATAGATAAAAATTAGAAACATCCCAAATGTGCAGTGTCAGATAATTTGTTGTATATTCACACATGGAAAACGTGCCTATGCAACATGCACACAGGCAGCAGTGGAGGTGAACGAGCTCCAACATGCAACAATACAAATGAATCTTAGAATATTATTCTGAGTGAAAAAAAATCAGGTTATATACAAAGTATATTTTGATAAACTCAAGAAACAAAACTAAACAAAAATTAAACAATGAACTATGTTGCTTAGGGTTACACAGGTGATAAACTATGGAGGGCAAAAGCCAAGGGAAGTGAACACACAATTCAGCTCAAGGGAGGCAGCTGAAGGAGCAAAGGAGGAGCGCTGAGACGGCTGTCATGGCATCGGAAAGGTCTGTGTGCTGCCGTACCGTAGCCTCTGGCCGCTGTGGCTACTTAATCATTAAAATTAGATAAAACTAAACATTTAGTTTCTGAGTCACCCGTGCCACATTTCAAGTGTCAGTAGCCACAGGCGGAGGCTGATTCTCGGACTTCCGGCCAAGATGGAGGCAGAGGTAGTCACACTGTGCCTCCTCACACAACCAAAACAAGGACAACAACAAATTTAAAAACAACAACAAAAAAATCCAGAACTGACAGAAAAGTGAACTGTATGGAAACCAGACAGCCAAGGAGTTAAAGAAGAAACATTCATCCAGACCAGTAGGAGGGGCGGGGATGGGCAACCGGGTGGAGAGGACTCGAGGCAAGGTGGCAGCTGGCGAAGCAGGTGGTTCCACTTCCCTGTGCAGATAAACTGGGAGGAACAACTGCGAATGAGACAGACCTCGCAACCCAGAGCTTCAGTACCGGGAAATAAAGCCTCAAAGCCTCTAACTGAAAACCCCTGTGGGGGTTGAGGCAGCAGCGGGAGAAACTCCCAGCCTCATAGGAGAGTTCATTGGAGAGACCCACCCACCCAGGAATCAGCACCAGAAAGGTCCATTTTGCTTGTGGGAAGCCGGGAAAGTGACTGAAAATTGGAAGAGAGTGGAGCAAGCGTCATTGTTCCCTCTTGGACCCCTCCCCCACATTCAGCGTCACAACCCAGGGTGAACACTTAAGGCTCCACCCCTCACCACGTAACAGGCATCACAAGACCAAAAAAAAAAAAAAATGGCCCAAATGAAAGAACAGATCAAACGTCCAGAAAAAATACAACTAAGCAACAAAGAGATAGCCAGCCTATCAGATGCACAGTTCAAAGCACTGGTAATCAGGATGCTCACAGAATTGGTTGAATATGGTCATAAATTAGATGGAAAAATGAATGCTATGCTAAGTGAAATAAAGGAAAATGTACAGGGAACCGACAATGACCGGAAGGAAACCGGGACTCAAATCAATGGTGTGGACCAGAAGGAAGAAGGAAACATTCAACCAGAACAGAATGAAGAAACAAGAATTCAAAAAAATGAGGAGAGGTTTAGGAACCTCCAGGACATCTTTAAACATTCCAACATCCGAATCATAGGGGTGCCAGAAGGAGAAGAGGAAGAGCAACAAATTGAAAACTTATTTGAACAAATAATGAAGGAGAACTTCCCCAGTTTGTCAAAGGAAGTAGAATTTCAGGAAGTCCAAGAAGCTCAGAGAGTCCCAAAGAAGTTGGACCCAAGGAGGAACACGCCAAAGCACATCATAATTACATTAGCCAAGATTAAAGGTAAGGAGAGAATCTTAAAAGCAGCAAGAGAAAAGGAGACAGTTACCTACAAAGGAGTTCCCATCAGACTGTCAGCTGATTTCTGAAAAGAAACCTTGGAGGCAAGAAGGGGCTGGAAAGAAGTGTTCAAAGTCATGAAAGGCAAGGACCTACATCCAAGATTACTCTATCCAGCAAAGCTTTCATTAAGAATGGAAGGACAGATGAGTGCTTCCCAGATAAGGTCAAGTTCAAGGAGTTCATCATCACCAAGCCCTTATTATATGAAATGTTAAAGGGACTTATCTAAGAAAAAGAAGATAAAAATATGACTGTGAAAAGACAGCAAACTCACAGCTATTAAGAACCATACCTAAAACAAAAGCAAACTAAGCAAACAGCTAGAACAGGAACAGAACCACAGAAATGGAGATCATATGGAGGGTTGGCAACAGGGGTGTAGGAGGAGGAGGTGGGGGGGAAGGTACAGAGAATAAGTAGCATAGATGGTGGATAGAAAATAGACAGGGGGAGGACAAGAATAGTATGGGAAATGTAGAAGCTAAAGAACTTATGATACATGGACATGAACTAAAGGGGGGAATGTGGGTGGGAGAGGGTGTGTAGGGTGGAGGGGAATGATGAGGGAGAAATGGGACAACTGTAATAGCATAATCAATAAAATATATTTTAAAAAGATTTTAGTAATATCAATTTTTCAGTCTTACTAATTTTTATGACAGTATAATTGCTTTAGTTTTAGAATTTCGTGGGCCATTTCGTCTCTTAAGTGACAACGCCTGCAGTCTTTAAGCATATGACTTTATCTGAGGCACATTTCCTTAGAGAATATTATGCAAATTTCTCTTAGGTGATACAGGAGGAGTAATGGAATATGTCTTAATATTACACTAAGAAGATATCTCTGTTTCATGTAGTGAAAATGACCTGAATATTTTTTAAGGACATAAAATAGTCCTTTTCTTCTTTGGATGTCAAAAAGACAAATCACATATTTAACTTGTCATGGTGACTTGGGTTTTCAAGCCTTAAAGAAGAGCTTTTGTCCTCTTTGGACAAACTTTTATAGCGGTTTTGCAATTCACTCAATACTAGTATATAATAATCTCTAGCTATTTTTTAAAAAGATTTTATTTGTTTGTTTGTTTTTAGAGAGGAGAAGGAAGGGAGAAAGAGAGGAAGAGAAACATCAGTGTGTGCACCCCCCACTGGGGATCTGGCCTGCAACCCAGGCATGTGCCCTGACTGGGAATCAAACCAGCAAGCCTTTGGTTCGCAGCCCAGCGCTCAATCCACTCAACCACACCAGCCAGGGCTCTTTAGCTATTAATAACCACATTTTCACTAGATGTTAAAGATGTAGAAAACAGCTTATAATATTAAGTAGATAACAAACAAAATTGCTTTTTTAAAAAATAAATGTATATTCCAGGTGACAGCAAAGCAGCCTTTGTACATCTGTGTTAAGTGTTTGGAGTTGGGATAATTTCATTCACTTTCATTTATCCTAAATCAGGGACACTGAATCCAGGGCTCATTTCACTCTGCTGTAGTTAATACTGATCAATTCTTAGTTTTGATGCTCAATCCTATGGATCACAATTGCCTTCTGTATCCACTGTATTCATGCCAACCTGCCTCTTCGTTAACTCCCATCAATCAGCCTGCCTTTATTAAAGGCATACCCTGTGCTGCTGTGCTGTGGGGAGATACAGAGATGAAGAGATGATTCCTGCCCTCAAATGGTTAATAATCATAGGCTTTTTCTTCTGCCAAATTCTTTCCCATCTTAAAGTGACCTTACAGGAAGAGAAGTATCTTCCCTGTAATTTTCTGTACCATTCTAGACTCGAAGGTGAATTGTAGATAGCTTTCCCTAGAGGCCTTTTTGTAACTAAGATATGCTTTCTCTTGTGGCATTGTTTCTGGTCTGTACTTCTTTGTGTACATATTTTGTTTAATATCTCACTTTTATGTATGTTAATCATGAGGTCCTCATAAACACCTGTTGATGTTGGTATGCAGTAGAGCTATCTGTCTTTTGCAGATAAAAAAATTAAGGCTCAGTTAAACAGGATCTGTTAGCAGTCATCCCCCATTTTCTCCCAGTCTCTGCCAGCCCTGAGCACCCACTAATGTACTTTCCATTTCTATGGATTTGCTTATTCTGGGTATTTCATATAAATCATACAATGTGTGGCCTTTTGTGTCTGGTTTTTTTTACTTAGCATGTTTTTAAGGTCCATCCATGGGGTAGTATGTATCAATCAGTTCTTTATTTTTATGACTGAATATTCCATTTTATGGAAATATCACATTTTATCCATTCATCAGTTGCTAGACATTTAGATTATTTTCACTTTTTGGCTCTATGAATAATGCTGCTATGGACAGTTGTGCACAAGTCTTCGTGTGGGCATATGTTTTCATTTTTCTTGGGTATGTACCTCAGAGTGAAGTTGCTGTGGTGAACGGTAACTCGGTGTTTAATCTTCTCAGTAAACACAGACTGTTTTCCAAAGCAGCTGCACCATTTTACCACCAGCAGTGGTATATGTATGTGAGGGTTCTGGTTTCTCCACATCCTCTCCTACACTTGTTACTGTCTGTCTTTTTAAAATTATAGCCTGTATTTTTGTTATAGGATGACTCTTCCAAATTTTTTGTTCTTTTTAAAGATTATTTTGGCTGTTCTGGTTGCCTTGAGTTTCCATATGAGTTTAAGAACATTTTTAAAAATTTTTGCAAACAAATAAAAAATGCCAGCTGGGATTTTGATAAGGATTGATTATTAAATCTGTTGGGGAACATTGTCATCTTAATAATAAGTCTTCTGATCAATTAACAAGGGATATCTTTATGTAATTTAATTTCTTTCAACAACGTTTTTTAGGTTCTTAGAAGTCTTGAGTTTTGCATCTTTTTAAATTTATTCCAAAGTACTTTATTCTTTTTGATGCCATTGTAAATGTAATTGTTTTCTCAAATTCATTTTTAGAATGGCAGTAGACTCTTAACATACTTTTTTTCCTTTTATTTAATCCTCAGTACAAGTCTACAAGGTGGGTATTATTTGTCTTTGCAGAGGAGAAAATCAGTTCAGAGAAATTAAATGATTCAGCCCTGGTTCTTGTGGCTCAGTGGATTGAGTGCTGCTGACCTGCAACCCAAAGGTCATTGGTTGGATTCCCAGTCAGGGCACATGCCTGGGTTGCAGGCCAGGTCCCCAGTAGGGCACATGTGAGAGGCAACCGCGTTTTGGTGTTCCTGTCCCTTTCTTTCTCCTTCCTTTCTCCTCTCTGTAAAAAATAAGTAAATAAAGTCTTTTTTTTTTTTAATTAAAAAAAAAAGAAATTAAATGATTTTGCCCACAGGGCAACCGAGGTAGTGTTTCTGGGAGTGCATCTGGATGAATGAGGAGACACTTCACTCAGCCTGACTACAAACCCTTACATGCTTTCTATTCACCCTTTGAAACCCAGGAGGATTGGAAGGGAAATTCAAGGTGTCTCAAGTGAATGAATGAGGTATTCAAGAATAAGAGTTGGATCTTAAACAATGATGACAGTAGTGATAGAGACATACTGCCTTACTTCTTAAGCCTTCAGGAAGTATTTGGAGGCAGTATGGAGACCCTGTGATTGAAGGCCCAGGTCCCAGATTTGAGTCTGACTTCCCTACTTAACTTGCTGTCCTCTAGCATTCATTTTCATCCTCATAGGGTCACTATTAAAAGGATTAAATCGAATACAGTTTATGTTTGTAAAACTCAGAGCCTAGAGCCTACTACATAAGTAAGTGTTAAGTTAAATGTTAATTATAATTGTTCTGTTGCCTACAGATTTATTCTTATTCTATCTCCATTTTTCTCTTTTCAGTACAAGTTCAGGGATCTAACTGTGGAAGAACTGAAGAATGTAAATATGTTTTTCCCACATTTCAGATATTCCATGGACACCTATGGTAAGAAGCATATTCTCTGGTTTTTGCTACATTATATAAACTGTTAATTATTTGTTTCTAGAGAGCTACACAATTATAATTTCTCATTTCTCTGTTTTATCCCCTGGTTTTGAACTATACCTTGTGACCTGTGATCTCTGAGGCAATTTAAGTGAACACAATTTACATTGTATTAGTTTTCTATTGCTGCCATGACAAATTAGCACAAATTCCATGGCTTAAAACAACACATATTTACTATCTTACAATTCTGTAGGCCAGAAATCCAGCACAGGTCTCTGTAGGTTATAAGTGTGGGCTAAAAATCAAGGTGTTGGCAGGTCCCCAATCCTTTCCGAAGGCTCCGGGAGAGAGTCCGCTTCCTTGCCTTTTGTCACTCTCTGAAGGTCACCCCCATTCTGTGGCTCCAGATCTCCTTCGTCTTCACAGCGAGCATCTCTCTGACTGTCCTCCTGCAGCCAAATCTCCCTCTCTCCACGGCGAGAAACGTTCTCTGCTCTTAAGGGCCCGTGTGATTAGGTTAGTCCTGCTCCTGTAACACAGGATAATTTCCCATCTCAGGGTTTGTAACTTAATTACATCTGAAAAGCCTCTTCTCCAAGTAGGATTAACATATTCGCAGGTTCCAAGGATTGGGATATTGGATATCTTTGGAGGCTATTATTTTGCCTACCATATATATGGTTGATTCAAAATTATTAATAACAAAGTTTTAGTTATCTTATTCACTTAATATAGAGGGTCTGGCTGCCTAAGAAAAACTTTACTATCTTTCAAAAATTTCTGACCACAACCCACACTTGGAAATGCATTTTGTGTCATGACCCCACATATACATAATTAAAATACTGTGGACGCTCTGACATTTTCTCTTTTGTTCATTTCATTCCCTTTAAAAACAAATGCTGATTAAGACTCACTAAATTAATTTCAGGGCCCATGAATTAGGCAAAACATACAGTTTTGAAAAACATCTTTGCTCTACATGGATATGTTTTATATTTGAACTAGTTTGGGTTAAGAAAATATATCTAATTGAGATTTATACATTAGAAATTTTGAAGAGTTAATTAAGTATTTCTTAGGCATAGCTAATTTTATATGTGGAAGAAATTATAAGATTCCGGCCCATCTGTGACTGGCCTGTTTTGATCGGCAGAGGCTTTTCAGATGTAATTAAGTTACAAACCCTGAGATGGGAAATTATCCTGTGTTACAGGAGCAGGACTAACCTAATCACAC
Organism: Glossophaga mutica; assembly: GCA_039655065.1. Lineage (NCBI taxonomy): Eukaryota > Metazoa > Chordata > Mammalia > Chiroptera > Phyllostomidae > Glossophaga > Glossophaga mutica. The sequence continues at coordinate 33,585,056 of CM077308.1, forward strand.
GGGCCCTTAAGAGCAGAGAACGTTTCTCGCCGTGGAGAGAGGGAGATTTGGCTGCAGGAGGACAGTCAGAGAGATGCTCGCTGTGAAGACGAAGGAGATCTGGAGCCACAGAATGGGGGTGACCTTCAGAGAGTGACAAAAGGCAAGGAAGCGGACTCTCTCCCGGAGCCTTCGGAAAGGATTGGGGACCTACCAGCGCCAGGGATGGGGGGTCTAGCAGCTACTGCTTACTGAATGTCAGCTCTGCTTCCAAATGTCTTATCTGTGTTACCTGACATGTATTTTCACAACCAAAGCCTGAGTTAAGTATTATCATCTTTACTTTCCAGATAAAGAAACCAAGACTCAGTTTAAATGAATTGCTCAAGATTTCACAGCTAGTTAGAAATAGAGTTGGGGTTTTGGCCCATGTCTGTCTTGCCCTCTGCTTGAATGCTGCTTGAATGCTGCTTGTTCTTTTACAATGCGTTTCTTCATTATACAGATTTATTATTCCAGGTCATTCTTATTCTCATTTCACCCTGTCCAGAGAAAGTGAGCTGTGGTGCCGTTGGACCCTCAAGCTGTGGGGCTTATATTGTCAATGTGTATTTTATTGTTCTATATTAAAATGATAATCGTGCATCTTAACCACTTTTATTTTAGCTTTTTGAATAATTTAATTGGACAATAAATATTTATACTTAGAGTTTGTCTACCAGATTTCTAGGTTATTCTGTGACCCTGAGTAACAATCCCTGTTCCACACCTCTTTCCATTTTAATTTTTGCCATGGAGTGATCTCTTCCCCCATTGTTACCTTTCCTTTTTGTATTGTAGTTCAAGGTAAACATCTGCTTCTGTACCATCTTGGACTTGAGTTTTCTGTCAGCTTGGTTTCCTCATTTCTCTTCCTGATAGATCATCAAATCTACTTGGAATTTTTTTCTTCCACTAAACAGTATAGTTGCTGAGGCACTAAAAGGAACACGATTCCACGGCAGTGTGATAGTCTGAGGCCAAAGGTCGTCTTTCCCGTCCGTTCAGTCGTTAGGGCAGTAGCTGTTCCCCAGTGTGTCCCAGTTACTGGTGGGCAAGTCGAATTTCAGGGATGTGAAGATTGAATAAAGATTAAGAATAATGGAGTTAGAGAAACCAAAGAAGATAATTACTGATCTTTCTAAATGGTCACTTTAAAAAATAAAGCTAACATTTTTTTTCTGATTACAAAAGTTATAATCTGATTTCTGAACGTTATTGTAACTGACTTGTTACAGGTGACAATTATTTGATAATGTCCCCACATTTTATAATCCTTTACTTTTTTTCACATTATATCATTAACTTTGTGACAACCTAATTATACAGTATTACTATCTTTATTTTATGGATGATCAAACTGAAGGTCAAAGAGATTAAAGTAACCAAAAGTCACATGCCTCTGAGTGGGGAAGGTGGACCCAGAACTTGGGATTTCAGTATCAAAGTTTTTCCTGGATTGTGGTATTTAGAAGTGGCGTGTGTCTGGATATGCGTATGTGCGTACGTGTGTTACCTGCTGTTGCGTCAGCTCTGACTCCCGGTGACCCCACTGGAATGCACTTCCTACTTCTCATAGCACATTTTGAGGCTTTTTTTTTTTTTCTTTCAGTTTTCAAAGATGATTCCCAGAAAGACTTGCTGAATTTCACTGGTACTATTCCTGTGATGTATCAGGGTAAGTGTGGAAGCTGAAAAATTGTGGGCATTTTCTGAAAGAACAGTTTAGTAAGAACTTATATTTGTTTAGTGCCATAATATTCTCAAAGTGTTTTGACATGTATATGGTCTATACAGAACCTTACTGAATATAGTAGACAACCGTCCCAGTCAAGGAAAGTCTAGATTAAATTAATATCAACAAATTCAATTCAATTCAATAAATATTTATTAAATGTCAACTATGTGCCTACTACTCTACTCGGTGCTGGGGTTCAGAGGAGAGCGAGACCAACATGGGCCTGCTCTGGTGGAGAGTTACCTCTGTTTTCCATTGCAGACTGCGGGAATCCCCACCTTCGTCTTCATTACCTGAGTGGAGGGTTCCCCTTCCTTTCCCTCTGGATGGGACTAAGTCTAAGCCTGGTCAGGTGACTTACCTAAGACTGCACATCTGGTATCAGGCTAGAACTTCAAACTCCCAGCAGGAAAATTTAAAACATAAGGGTCATTAAAGCTCAAAGAAAGCCACACATTTTCAGTGACCCGACAGGTTAAAACAGCTAAGTGTTTTCCCAAAAAGAAAAAAATAAATCCCTAATTCTCTATACCAGGAGCGTCAAACTCATTTTCAATGGGGGCCACATAGGCCTTGCACATAACCCCTGCAGGGCCGAATGTAACTTCAACTCCGTAACAGTTAAGGAGTAGTTCCATTCATACAGTCCCAAAATTATGTCGGCCCTTCGAAGGCCACCGCGAGGCTGATGTGGCCCCCGGTGAAAATGGGTTTGACACCCCTGCCCTATACATTACTCTTCTTATTTGTCCAGACCTAGTTCCTCCAATGTCTAAGAGGACTAACTCTTAAGATAGGTATCACAGGAGATTGCTTATATAGTGTGAGTTGAAGAATACCAGTGAAACATTGGTTCCAATATAGTTCTCTTAAGTGGTGCCTGAAATTTCGCCATTAGAAATTTATTCCTCTTTAAATGTGCAAAGAATCCCAGGAGGGATAACACCCAAAATCACTGCCAGACAGTGCTGTGCTTCTAGAAAACAGTCAGTAAATAGTTGAATGACTGCACTGGTTTATTACTGACTGAAGGACTGAGGAATACGTGAGATTGCTGGGCATTTGAAAGAGGAGGTGCACTGCAAAGGGACTGAGGAGGATCTGGAAACCAAATGGGAAGAGAACAGTGGAGTCTGCTATCTCTTAAAAAGGGCTGAACACCATGTAATGAGATTACTTTGTCCAAAAGACACCAAGAAGCTATATGTTGGAGGACTTTTTCAAAGTAGGGGCTTCATTGTGGTAGTTCCTAGATTATTAGAAACCGTGCTTAATTTCTACTTCTCTGTAATGACTTATTGCCAGAAGCACACTCACATTTCACTCTGCCTCTGTGTGTGTCCCACCTAACTCCTCCTTTGGCATAGGAAATGCAGAGGTTTAATGTGATTTTTATACATAGGAATGTGGTTGGAGATAAAAGTAGGTAGCAATGGACTGCAGAATTTGCAGCAAGATAGGCAGAACACGTATAAGGTTTGTTTTTATTCTCCTTTCATGCTCCTCTGCTACCAAGCTGTCAGACTATTTTCTGGCTGCCTGGAGAACTTGACTCAGACCTGTTCCCCGTTACTTGTGTTCTGCATGTTTTACGGTTAGATGTTAGGAGAGAGAGAGAATTCCTACCCACCCCAATGCCTGACTGACTGACTGATTGATTTCACAATTCTTGCCCATCCCAGTCATTTCAAGGAAAGGTGTATAGTAACAGAGGAGCTTACGCATTTAAATGAATCATTGCTTAGAAGCATTTCAGTTTTTAGAACAGAGTGGGGAAGTAACAGGAGGGCACACAAGTTATCTTAATACCATCGGTAAGGCGCATTTCATTGGCGCTCTGACTCTCCTAGTGCTGTGGAGTTGCGTCATTGGTTCTTATGCTGGCAGGGTTTCTCAAGGTAATGACAGCACCTGCAATACCTTTTCATGGGCAGTACACTTTTTTCCCTTCGCTTTTTTTTTTTTAAAGAATTTTTGGGATTGATTTTATCCCGGCATCTCACAGTCTTCAGAACAATCACAGAACAATCTGTCTTCAGAACAATCACAGCACAGGACATGCGTCACCAAGACTGCCCAGAAAGTCTGACCAGCTGAATCTTACTGCTTAAAATACACATATTCATCTGACAAATGGTGATATGCCTCACATAGAAATGTGTTAGCATTTGCAAATCTTCTAACTAGCATAGAACCCTCTACTAACACTTTCCTTCTAATTCTTCTGGAAAACCAGACTCAATCAAATCTCCCTGGCACCCTAATAGTCCTTCAACTCCCCATTTCCATCTCTCTCTGCACTCAGGGTAGCCTCCTGGAGCAGGTACAGGTTGTGACTGTTAGAATCAAGCCCAGCTGCCCAGGTTCTGTTATCCCTTCTCCTGCATTTAGAGTAGGACTCTACAGTGAACCTTAATACTCAGAGCAAATCCCCACTCGGATTGGGGAAGGAAATTTGAGAGAGCCAGAATTCATCCATTTGATCAGTTAACTGAAGGAGGAATCATTTTGGTGAAACTTGATTCCTGGAAGAAGGACTTGATTCCTTATGCTGTTATAGTTGTGTCAATTTTTTCCCCCTTTCCGCCTCCACCCAGCACTCCCCACTCCCTCAGGCAATTCCCTTCACCATTGTTCAGGTCCATGGGTCATGTGTGTAAGTCCTTTGGCTACTCCCTTTCCTGTACTGCACTTTTCATCCCCATGGCTATTCTGTAACTACCTATTTGTACTTCTTAATCCCCCCACCTCTTCACCCATCGCCCTAAAACCCCTCCCATCTGGCAACCATAAAAACGCTCTTTGTATCCATGATTCTGTCTCTATTGTTCTTGTTTGCTTAGTTTGTTTTTTAGATTCAATTGTTGACAGGTATGTACTTATTGCCATTTTATTGTTCATAATTTCAATCTTCTTCTTTTTCTTAAATAAGTCCCTTTAACATTTCATATAATGATGGTTTGGTGATGATGAACTCCTTTAGTTGTTTCTTTTCTGGGAAGCTCTTTATCTGCCCTTCAATTCTAAGTGATAGCTTTGCTGGGTAGAGCAATCTTGGCTGTAGGTCCCTGCTTTTCATGACTGAATATTTCTTGCCAGTCCCTTCGAGATTGCAAAGTTTCTTTTGATAAATCAGTGGACAGTCTTATGGGAACACCCCTGTAGGTAACTAACTTATTTTCTCTTGCTGTTTTTAAGATTCTCTCTTTGTCTTCAACCTTTGGCATTTTAATTGTGATGTGTCTTGGAATGGGCCTCTTTGCATCCATCTTGTTTGGGACTCTCTGTGCTTCCTGTGCTTGCATGTCTATTTCCTTCACCAAATTAAGAAAGTATTCTTTCATTATTTTTTCAAATAGATTTCCAATTTCTTGCTCTTTCTGTTCTCATTCAGGCACCCATTATAATGCAAATGTTGGACATCTTAAAGTTGTCCCAGAGACTGCTTATACTGTCCTCTTTTTTTGGATTCTTTTTCCTTCTTGTTGTTCTGATTGGTTGTTTTGGGCTTCCTTATGTTCCAAATCAGTGATTTGATTCTCAGTTTCATCAATTCCACTGTTGTTTCTCTGTAAATTGTTCTTTATTTCAATTAGTGTATCCTTTGTTTCTGATAGAATCTTTTTTATGTTGCTGAGGTCTTCACTAAGTTCCTTGAACATCCTTATAACCAGTGTTTTGAAATCTGCATCTGTTTGTTTATCTCCCTTCATTTAGCTCTTTTTCTGGAGTTTTGATCTGTTCTTTCATTTGGGCCATGCATCTTGTCTCCTCATTTTGGCTGCCTCCCTTTGTTTGTTTCTTTGTATTAGGAAGAGCTGTTATGACTCCCTGTTTTGGTAGCATGGCCTATGTAATTGGTGTCCTGTAGGGTCCAGTGGCACAGCCTCCCCTATCACCAAGCTGGGTACTCCAGTTGCGCCATTCATGTGGTCTGAGTACACCCTCCTCTTGTAATTGACCCTTGATTGCTGTTTGCAGATCAATGAGAGGGATTTACCAAGGCCAGTCAGCTGCAAGGATTGGCTGCAACCACTTACCACCAACCTCCACCCTCCATGGAAGATCAGCTGTGCAGGGGCAGGGCGGTGTTATTCCAACGTGGTCTGTAGTTTTCCACTGGATGTGCTGGCCCTGGAGTTTCCCCGGGTGGTGCAGGCCAAGGTCAGCCCCAACTTGTATTTTGCCTAGGGCTACCCTGCCTGAGCTATAGAGCAATGTGAGATGGCTGGGCTTGGAGATTCCCAGCCAGATTATTTTTATCAAAGCTCAACTGGTTATCTGAAGTCAAACTGCAGTAATAAGGATCCTGTGATCCTTCCGGTTGCCAACCTTCTCCCACCCACTGCCCCCTGGGCCACTTAGATTCTTTACATAGGCTACAGCAATTAGTTATCCCACTCACAAGGGGTGGGGGAGGGAAAGGGCAGGAAAAACACAGATAATCAAGGTAATTTTTTTCCCAAGTGATCAGTTTAAAAAAGAAAACTTACTCAGAATCAAGAGAAAATGCTGTGCGAGAGCCCAGCTGCCCTTCCTCAAGACCCACAGCCTCCTCATTTGTTCATATAGAATGATGAGACACAAAGGCCTGCAGACAGAATGCTTGAGGTGGAGGAGGGCCCTGTGTGGGCACAGGCCAAAGGGCAGAGATGCAGAAAGCTGCACCTCCATCTGCCGCCATGGCTTAGGGCCTCCTGTTCACCCACAGAAGTTCCAGAGATAGCTTGCACCCAGCCCAGTACACAAAACAGCTCCTCTGGCTCTGTTGCAGCAAGGCCCTGTGAAGGCCAACTTGGGTTTTTCCCTTTGCTTTTTTTTTAAATTATCATTCGAGTATATGTACATTGATTTTAGGGAGAGACAAACGTGAATCGATTGGCTCCCATACACATCCCAGCTGGGGCTTGAACCGACAACATAGGTATGTGCCCTAACCGAGAATTGAAACCACAACCTTTTGGTGTATGGGATGATACTCCAACCAGGTGAACCACCTAGCCAGGGCTTTCCCTTTGCTTTTGACTAGAATTACATCAACTCATGATGCACACTAGTTATTTCTTGCTGATCAGCCCATCAGAATTTATTATCTTTCTTTATCAAATGGGCCAATATAAATGGTCACTTTGTGGTACTATGATCATATAACTTTATAATCATAGAGTTATATACAGATCAATAGCTATGCCTATCTATACCTATACCTATATTGTAAATATGTAGACGCTGTGTATGGTGATGGATGTTAACTAACTGTGGTGACATACCTCAGTAAAAACATCCTTTAAATAGTTAGACACTCCTGGCTGATGTGGCTGAATGGATTGAGTGCTGGCTTGCAAACCAAAGGGTTACTGGTTTGATTCCCAGTCAGGGCACATGCATGGAATGTGGGCCCAGGTCCCCAGTAGGGGGTGCACGAGAGGCAACCACACATTGATGTTTCTGTCCCTCTCTTTGTCCCTCCCTTCCCCTCTCTAAAAAGAAATAAATAAAATCTTTTTAAAAAGTTCTTAGACAAAAGTAGAAAAGGAGTATGGAGTCTTGAGTGACTCAGTAGGACCAAGGTTGGGGAGAGGTAAGGAAGAGAAGAAACAAACAAAAAATACTCTGAAGGAGCAGGCATTGGTATAGATGGAAACTCAGGAAAGCATGATGTCTTGCAAGCCATGAGAAGAAACTTATTCAATATGAAGAGAGCTCTTGATACCTCAAAAGCTTCTGATACTTCAAACCTTGCTCTACAGAAATAACCAGTTTTGCCTGGTGGTCAAAATCCAGAGCAATCAAACAGGAATCATAGTGAAGATAAAATAAGGAAAAATTAAAAGTGGAGCGAAGGGGAAGGAGATAAAGAGGAGAAAGGAAAAGGATATAAAAGAGAAACCAGAAGAGGAACAGGAGGAGGTGAAAAAGAAGAAAAAGTGGAAAATGAGGAAGAACATCTTGAGAAGAGGTTCGTCAGTAAACCCCTCCTCACCATTCTCTGGGCAAAGTTTAAGTAGCATTTGAATTTAACATGACAGAAAAACAGGTAAGTCAATGATTATCTATATTTTTTAAGATTTTATTTATTCTTTAGAGAGAAAAGAAGGAGGGGAGAAAGAGAAGGAAGGAAACACCAATGTGTGAGAGACACATCAATACGTTGCCTTTCGCATGTACCCAACTGGGGACCTGGCCCGCAACCCAGGCATGTGCCCTGGCTGGGCATTGAACTGGCAGCCTTTTGGTTTATAGGCTGGCACTCAATCCTCTGAGCCACACCAGTTAGGGCTAAATCAATGTTTTTTTTTAAAAAAGAGGGAGGAATTCAATAAAGAAATGTATAAGCAGAAATATAAGAGAAAACTCAAGAGAGAGAGAAGGGCAGGGAGAGAGAAAGAGAGGGAGAGAAGAAACATTGATGTGAGAGAGACATCTATTGGTTTCTTCTCTCATGCAACCCATTCAGGGACTGGCCCTGCAACCCAGGCATGTGCCCTGACCAGGAATTAAACCAGTGACCTTTCACTTTGCATGTCGACGCCAACCAACTGAGCCACACCAGTCAGAGCTAAACAAGAAAACATTAGCAATTTTTAATTCTGTGAAGAGCTGGATGAGAGGAGTGCAAAGAAGTTTCTAAACATTCTATTTTTAAACTACTGTGGATTTGAAGTTTTATAATGTAAGTTCATTGATTTTGTTTAATTAAAAAATCAGTGAAGAAATTATTAACCTCTGTGAAAATGTTCATAGAATAAAAGGGAAATCTATAAAAAAAAGAAAAGGAGTATGGTTCTGAGAACTGCTGATATGCAACAGTAGATCAGCTTTTGGGATATAATTTACTAATTTTCTATCTTAGCTGCATGTTAGAATTACACAGGAAGCTTTTTATTTTTTTTATTTTTTTATTTTTTTAATCCTCACCCATGGATTTTTTTTTCATTGCTTTTAGCAATAGAGGAAGGGAGAGAGAAAGAGAGAGAGAGAAACTTCAGCATTGGAGAAAAACATCTATTGGTTGCCTCCCTTAGGTACCCGGACCAGGGACTGAACCCACAACCTAGGTATGTGCCCTGACTGGGAAATGGACCTGTAACCTCTCAGTCACAGGGCAACGGCTCCAACCAACTGAGCCACACTAGCAAGGGCCATGGAAGCTTTTTTAAAATTATGTCCACACCCCATCCCATTGAATCAGAAACTTTGGGGAAGTGGCCTGGATATGTTTCGAAGTTCCTTAAATATTTCTAATTTGCAGACACTGCTGAGTATTATTGTGCTTAGAGGAGGAGTAAGTAAGCAAGATGAAAAAAGTAACTCTCAGTGGAAGGAGGATTTCCTCAGTGAGAAAAAGGTTGCAGTGGAAAAGAGAACATTTTATTTATACTGGGCCTATTTGCAAAATACAAACATTGCCACCCCTTCATGGTACTTACCATGTCGTATACTGTTCTAAGCACTTTACTTACCTACATTTACTAGTTTCATCCTCACAACCCCGTGAGGTAGGAGCTATTATTCCCATTTTATAGAGGAAGGAATTGGGATGCAGAGAAGTTAAGTTCCCTGAAATCATACAGCTAGTAATGTGTGAAACCTACACACTCCTGCTTCTAAGCAGCCATGTTCTTAAGTACAGTGAAAGACATGCAATAAGACTATGAAAGCAGGGATAAATATCAGGAGCTACAAGAAGAGAGCCAAGGTGATTGATGAGATTTTTAGTTTAAGTTTAGTTTTTGTACTTATATTAGGTTTAGCTTTGGGCTCCCTGGCAGCCGAGGCAGTCAGATGTTGGCTCTCAGCAGGCGAGACATGTGTGATCACAACTGGAGGAGCGTGCAGGCGAGCTCCCATCGCAGCACACTGAAATGGACGGACCACTGGGCAAGGTGCTGTTAGGGTTATTTGCAGCTCTAAGTCTTTATGCAAAACTAGCTTGTATGTTACAGTACCTGCTAGTAGTGAGCAACTTGAGGGCCAGTATCAAACTCATCTTATTCTTTTATTTTTCATTTGTTTATTAATTCTGTCATTCTTAATTATATAAGAAACTTTTATGGAGCAGCTAGTATGTCAGGCACTATACTTGGTGCAGGGGATATAGAAATGAATAATACATAATCCTCTCTTAGGAGGAAGTTTACAATGTAAAAGAAGAAACAACTGTAAACAAATGCAGAAGTATAAAAATGTAAGGGTCCAGGCGGCAGCACCTCTCTCTCACTTTTTCTTACTTTTCCCCCTTCCCCTTCCTTTTTTTTTCTTTTTCTTTTTCCCCCTTCCTCCCTTTCACCATTTCCCCTTAGAGGTGCTTCCCCCCAGCAGGGGCAGAGCTGGTCTCACCACCCCCCACCCCCCGCCTCCTAAAAAATACATATACGTATAAGGGTCCACTGCTATTCAAGAAAGGTGCAATAGCTCTGCTCTGGTGGACGAAGAAGATTATCTAGAGAAGATGGTGTATCTCCAACTCCTGGCACAGTAGGCCCTGTCAATATTCATTGAATTGAATTGGATGTCTTAATTAAATTTCTTCAAATATTATGCTGGTGACTTAATGGGAACGTATTTCCAATGTTAATGTAGATGAAATGGGGAAAATAGGCCTCGATTTACATAAATCTTTTATATATAAACTTGACTTATGCATCTTAAAATGCCACCTAGCTATACCATAGATAAATGCATGTGCCTTATTATTGTTTGAAGTGTATTTATTTTGTCTCAAATAGGTAATACATATAACATACCAATTCGTTTGTGGATTTTGGATTCTCACCCTTTTGCTCCCCCCATTTGCTTCTTAAAGCCAACTGCAAATATGGAAATCTCAGTTGGAAAACATGTGGATGCTCAAGGCAGAATATACTTGCCCTACCTCCAAAACTGGAGCCATGTAAGATCGATTTGGATTTTCTTTTACAAGTTCTTATTTTTCTGAATATTTATATTTGATCCTAGTGGATCAAAGTAACAAGTTACTCCATTTTCTTTCAACTATATGCTTCATACGGTCTTTAAAAGTAACTAGAAATTGAGCCCCTAGGGGTCACCTGAGCAGCAGGACCCTGAGGACAGCAGCCTGCCTGAGGCTGCTGTCTCCGAGTCTAGGAGCCAGCTGGTGTTTGCTCCCTATTTCTGTATAGTTGTTTGCTGCTTGATAAAGCACGTGTAAAGCTACCAGCAAGATGTTGGGCATTGTTTCCCAGTCCCTCTCTATTAAAGATTGTTAGGTAATATATATGCATTTATTTGTAGTTTTGCCTCTCTATGACCTTTAATAAATTGAATCATATAATTTTCCATTATGTGCTTTGTTTTAATTAAATTTTTGAAATTCATTCATGTGATGTATGTAACTGTAATTGTTTTACAAATCATCACATTATGCAACTTTGTATTCTGCATTTTTCATCTGCCATTATATTGAGCATTGATAAATCTCTAGGAATGCAATAATTGGATCAAAGGTTATAAATATTTTGAAGGCTCTTCTTATCTGTTGCCAAACTGGCCTCCAGAAAGTAGACGGAATGTTGCATGTCTACCAGCAGGAGGAATCAGTGCAGGCAAGGGCCTGTTTGACAGCACCCTTGCTCTAACAGAAGGTGTTACTCAAACGAAATAGACTTTTGCTTATCTCTTTACGTTTACTTTAAAGTGCTCTCATTTTTATAGGTAATTAAAACCTATATGAAAGGCTTATTTATAATATATGTGCACGTGCCCAGGAAGTTGTAGAGCACGGGGGGCGGGGCTGTCTGAGAGTTCAGCCAGGCTGCTGCCGAGGGTGATGTCAGGATCATCCCTTCTTACTTTGTGTACGTCCCGCGAAGAGGCATGCAGTTGTGGACACATTTTACTTTTTTATGGTTTTCATTTTCATATATATAAAACCTTTAAAAAGAAGGAAAAAAGAAATAGTAAAAGAAATAATTTACACCAATTTGTCAGTAGTGGAGTTTAGGTGGAAAAACATTGACTGTTTATTGACTGTTTTATGAACTTGTACGTTATTTGTAATAGTTGGTGATTTAAATAAGATTTTCAGTTAAATGTTATGATTGAGTCTTGCTAAAAATTAGTCCACTGGAAGGTGAAAAATGATGTCTTAATCTTAATGTTTAGTTCTTTGGGTAGTTGAGAAATTAAAGTTTTTTCATATGTTTATCAGTCATATATGTTTCTCCTTTTTTGAATTGCCTCTCTCTTTCATTCATATTTCCTTCTTTTTTCTTTTTTTTTAAGATTTTATTTATTTTTTTAGAGAGGAAGGGAGGGAGAAAGAGAGGGAGAGAAACATCAGTGTGTGGGTGCCGCTCACACGCCCCCTACTGGGGACCTGGCCCACAACCCAGGCGCGTGCCCTGACTGGGAATCCAACCAGCGACCCTTTGGTTTGCAGCCCACACTCAATCCACTGAGCTGCACCAGCCAGGGCTCTTTTCTTTTTTAAAAACTATCCTCAAAAGATATTTTGACATATGTACCCTGTTGCAGGAATCCACAGTTCCTGTTTCCTCTTTTCGATTTCCTTGGGCGTCTCTTTTCACAGTGTTGTTCGTTTGCTTGTTGAACACATACTCAGAGACAGTACGTAATCAGTTGGGGTTGTGCTTTGTTTCAGTTCACATGGTGTTGATTTCAGTTTACTATTCAGAGCTTCTGTAGTATAAGCTAAAACTGGTTTTAAGAAGACATTACATTATTTAAATTACCCGATTTAAAGTTACTAATAATTTTAAGTTCCACATACTCTTGTACAGTTGGAATTAGAATTATATAGTATAATTATATAGAATTTTGGAGCTAGAAAGAATCTAGAGGTTGTCTAGGCCAAGGATTACAGACATTTTCCCCAGTAGTCAGTGTGCTGTGTTGGGTCTATAGAGGTTTGTTGGAATGGCACAAAAGTTTTGTTTTGCTTTGTTTTATTATTTTTCCTCTTTTTTTGTTTTGTTCTTAATATGAATTTGAATACCTATACATGTACTGTCTCCAGTCTGCCACGATAACCTTCTCCCCAAACTTTCTTATCTGTAACACCTTCACACATGTTATCTGCTTAGTCTTTAAAGTTGTTTGATGCTAATGGCCTCATCCTATTTACTCATCAATAATGAAACCCAGACACTGAGAATTTAAGCACTTTTTACAATGAAAAAGCTACTTGATATTCCTAACAATAATAAACATCAATTTTACACTCAGAGTATATAGTTTGCATGCATCGGCTCATTTGTTGCCCGTAACAGCCACTTGAGATTTGTTATTCACACTGCATTGCTGATAACACTGAAGCTAAGCAAGGTTAAATGAATTTCACTAAGGTTGCTTAGCCAGTTTAATGGAAAGAAACAGGACCAGCTGATACAGTACGGCTCAGCGCTGATTTTTGGGTTTGAGGGTGGCTACACAGGTGCTCCGCTAGTGAGCTCATTCACGTTGTTTTCCCACATTTTGGAGGTGTGGGTTTAACGTTTCTTTCTTTGTTTTTCAGTTAAAAGATTTAAGTAACTTTCTAAATGAAAGTATTAAAATAGTTGAAGGTATCAACTAATTTCCATGGTACTTTTCAAAAAATGAGAATGTAACTCAGTACTTTGTCTTGGCTAACAAGGTGTAGGTTAACAAGGTAGTATTCGTGAGCCAAATTTTTGCATAACTCTTCCCTTTGTGTGTATTCTGCAGCCTAAATCTGTCATTGTAGGATTAATTAAAGAAATGATCGCCAAGTTTCAAGAGGAACTTCCCCTGTATTCTCTCTCACGATCTGATGAGGCACGGCAGGTGGACTTGCTAGCTTATATTGCAAAAATCACAGAAGGTTTGTATTTTTGTTAATCAGAGAGTTATGAGGTTAGAATTTCTCACTAACAGCCTCTACGCTCTGCTACTTTATTTTTATAAATAAATACATACACACACATATCTGTATTGAATCAAAACTCCCTGGCCTTCTATCATAGGCCAAGTTTTAGCATACAGTTCCAGTGGATATGGTTTCTTAAAATGTAGAAGATTACTCTTGTACTAACAGATGAAACAATTTGGTGTTTTGTTCAAAATCACTTGATATATACAGGGATGGGCAAAAGTAGGATAAATTATCAGCCATTGTTACCTAAAAGATAAATCACAAGCAAGGATACAAAATTATAATAATAAAAAGAAGATAAATTATATTATAATAAACAATAATACAAGAAGGAACTGTTTTGTGTTCTCACAGCTATAAACCTGCTTTTGCCAATCCCATATTCATGATCCTAAACCTTTTTCCTTGTCTGTTTGTGTGGCTTTTTGCCTCATTTCAATGTATTGGACCAGAAAAACCCGTGGTTCTCAGTGTTTCCATTGAGTATAAAACAAAATATCCATGCTTGTAAAATTTTGTAAGGTGTTAAATATTTTTTACATTTCAGACCAGAGCAGTAAGAATCAGAATGTTTTTTAGAATTATGAAAATTCTGGGTTTTTTTTTCAGTCTTATATAATGTTTTTAAATGTTTGGAAGGATATTTTCCTTTTAAAAAGGCAGCCTTCATTAGCAGAATATTTAGTATCAAATTCCTGTCTTTCCAGCATCTCATTTGTCCAGCAAGTATTTTTGAGTGCCTGCAATGGATTAGCACCATGTTTTCTGTCCAAGTTATTGAAGCTTGCTGTATTTTTTTAAAAGATGCTAAAAAGATTTTTGGTAGCATTTTTAAATTGTCATTTTCATTCACCTTTTTCCTTCCAGGTGTCTCAGACATAAATTCAAAAAACTGGGCAAATTATGAGAATAAAACAGTGAAGAAAATTACTGTGGTTGGAGGTGGAGAACTGGGAGTTGCCTGCACACTAGCAATATCAGCAAAGGTATGTAAGCACGGTGGCGATAAATATATTTATCATGTTGCTACACTTTGGAGTAGTTTATGGTTAGTATACAAGAAATGATGGCTTAATTTTGTCATGTGGGAAAATCTCTTTTTGCTTTAAAATATATTTAGTTAGTGGACAAAAGCTAAAAGCTCACATTCAGTTAGTCATGTAATAGGCTTTGAAAAAGTGATTTGAATAATGGGCTTATCACACTAATTCAAGGGAAACCTTAACTTGGCATTCATCTGACTTAGTTACAAATTCTTTTGTTTTGAGTCATGCTGCTTATTTTTTAAAATATTTTAGTTACTTATTTACTTTTAGAGCGAGGGAAAGGGATGGAGAGGGAGGGGGAGAGAAACATCTGTGTGCCAGAGAAACGTTAATGAGTTGCCTCTTGCACTCCTCCCAATGGGGACCTGGCCCACAACCCAGGAGTGTGCCCTGACTGGGAATCCAACCTGCGAACTTGCGGTTTGCAGCACAATGCCCATCCCACTGAGCCACACTAGTCAGGGCTGAGTCATGCTGCTTTAATTAGACTCTTATTTAAGAACTTAATTTTAGCTCTAAAATTATTCAATAGAATTTTTAAGGTGATCTTTTTTCATATAACCACTTTCTTTAAGATTGTAATTCCTGAATTGATAGTTTGAGATTTATTTTTCATAAGTCCTTTTCACTAGATGTTTTCTGTATAAATTATTTTCAGAAAGACACTTAAATCCCCCTTCCAGAGTGGTTCAAATGGCCCTCCAGGGCCCAGTATCTTGGTAACAGTGTGTCTATGTCATTTGAGGAATATACTCCAGAATAGAATATCTGACCCTTTATATATTTATTTGGTAGCTATCATTTGATCTGCTAGTCTGTTAAACTTTGATTGTTTACCAACTAAAATTTCCTCTTGCCATCTGTTTTCTTCCATTTAAGACTCATGTATGTCTTGGAGCTAGGTTCTACTTCAGCAAATAATTAAATTGTATCCAGGGAGCTAGAAAGTTTTAAATCTGGCTGTTGAGAACAATAGAAGTATATTGTATACAAGTATACAAGTATATTGTTAAGAACAATACAAGTATATTGCTAACTTCAGAGATATTTATAATTTCATTTCCTCCACCCTCCATCTGAATAGACTGTTCCCTCTTAATTGGAATCGGAATTGTTTTCAATTCTTTTGTTACTCAATAGAGTGCTTCTGTAAACACTGCTTTACAAGCTACTTATTTTCTCATCTGAATTTTTTTTAGGTGTACATAATCTCAGAAGTAATAGTAGTTAGTCAGAGGGTATGGGTGGTTTTTATGGCACTTATTACATATTGCAGGACTGCTCTTTAGAAAGGCAGAACTAATTTATGCTACTAATAAAAATGTGCACATCAACCAGAATTTTGATATCTCTAACAATACTGAGTTTCATCAATTTCTTTGTTTTTGTTAAGTACAGAAGGCCCTTTAAAGTCATGTTTATTTAGCTATTAGAAGAGTCTCACTGTTGGTATTTCCTTGTGAGCTGTCTAGATGGAAATTTTTTCCCATTTTTCCTTTTAAACATTACTATTTTAAGACAAGGTACAATATTCAAGTAGTGCAACAATACTCAGATAGTACAATAGTAGCCATAATGGTGACAATGGTATGTACTAGTGGCAGGTACAGCGGTAACTAACCTTTACTGAATGCTTCACTAGGTGCCAGGCACTCGTCTGAACACCTGACTCATTTTTACAGCAGCCTTGTGGCTTGGATACCGTCATTACTGACCTTTTACAAATGACGAAACCAGGGCATAAGGAGGTTACCCAACTGCCCAAAGTCACACTGTTAAAAAATGGAGCCAGCATTTGAAGATAGGCATTCTGTTTATAGAACCTATATTCTAAATCCTTCCTACTTGATGTGTGGCTTTCAGACCAGCAGCATTGACTTAAGCTGAGATCTTACTAGAAGTGCATAATCTCAGGCCCCACTCCAGACTTAGGATAGCAAATCTGCATTTACTAAAATCCCTGGTGATCCTTGTGCTTCACTGCCCTACTAAATGTGATCCTTTAGCTTGAGAAGCTCTGCTCCAAACTGCTCTGTTATACTGCTTCATTATTATTGTCGTTGTTAGCAGTGGATATTTAGGTTGTTTAGTTTTTGTTTTGTTTTGTTTTTTTCTGAGTTTATTTGAGCCAAGCTGATGACACATGCTGGGAGCAAGATTTCAAATGCTCTCTCTATTCTTTTGAATATCCGTATACTTATACATCTTGTATCAGCATCCTACACATACTAATAAGATTTGTAGGAGAATTTACATAAATGAAATCGATGATGTTTTAAAATTTTGATAGAAATTTTCAAATTATCTCTATGTCAGTTTATTCTCATACCCGTAGTGTGTGAAAATACCTGTTTTTTAATTGTTGTTAAACTTTTGGATCTTTGAATGTCTGAGAAATGAGAAATGGTAATTCAGTTTTCTTTGTATTTCTCTCACAAGTGACTAACAATAATACAATTAATAGGTACAGTTTAGAGGACTGCTCTCCACCAGGCCTGTGTCACGTAATCCTCACAACCCATGAAGTAAGGCCATGTTCAGTGACTTGCCCAGCATTACAGAGCTAATAAGTAGTCTTGCTGGGTTCTTTTCTTAACTTCTACACTTTCTTCCCAATAGTCTGGTAGATCCCTTGGTGTTCTTGCTCTTGCACTCTAAGATAGGAGAGAGCCTTAGATCCCTTACTACTTTGGAAGACCTTCCACAACCTTCCACAAATCTTCCACAAAGATAATCTGACTTTTGAGGTATCCCATGTTGTCATTTACAGCCAGCCCATCTGGCACCCAAGGAGCTGTCTACCAGCAGGTGGAGATAATCTCCATGAGCTCTCTGGGCAGAGTGCTGCATGATAGTTGGATTTTATTTTAGATTTATGGCTATTATCCCTTTTTCTTTTTTATATGTTTACTGATTTTTTTAAAGAGAGATGAAGGAAGAAAAAGAGTGAGAGAGAAACATCAACTGGTTGTCTCACATACATACCCCGACTGGGGATTGAACCCACAACCTAAGTATGTGTCTTGACTGGGAACCAAACCTGCAGCCTTTTGTTGTATGGGACGATGCTCCAACCAACCGAGCCATAGCAGCCAGGGTTATCCTTTTTTTTCTTTAAGAGAAAGTTCGTATTAGTGTTTACTTTCATGCTGGAAATGAGATGCCAAAAGAGACCCAAAAAAACCATTCTAAATTCTTTCAGAATATAAATTATAACATCAAAATGAAAACATAAACTCAATAACAATAACAAACATATTGAATGCATCAAATCATCTTTATTACTTGTCCCATGAAAGGAAACCTGCAACCTGTGACTTCTGATTTAAGTCCTGCTAGATCTGAATTTTCAGTGGCACCTGAAGGATCACATTATTCAAGTTCATAATAATTTCTTGCTTGCATGTCCCTTTTATTGTTATTGCATTACTTTTGCTTCATAACACAGCACACCAGCCCTGTGTATTCTCCTATATCCCTCACTTCTGGATAAATTTAAATTGAGTAACTGGACATGTCCAGTGTAATGCTCTTCTGTTTCTGACTGTGCAGGGCCTTGCAGACAGACTCGTCCTCTTAGACCTCTCAGAAGGGACTAAAGGAGGGATGATGGACCTTCATATCTTCAACCTGCCTAATGTGGAGATCAGCAAAGGTCTGGTTTTTCTGCTTAAAACTTGTATGCCTTATTAACTCTTGTATTTAAGTCCTAGAATTTTACTAGACTTTATTTTTTAGAGCAGTTTTAGGTTCAGAGCCATATTGAGGAGAAGGTACAGAAATTTCCCAAATGTACCTCCTGCTTCCACACATGCATAGCCTTCCCCTTTGTTAGCATCCCCTACCTGAGTGGTACAATTGGTGAACCTACCTGGAAACATCATTATCATTCAAAGTCCGTAGTTTACTTAGGATTCACTCTTGATGTTCTGCCTTCTATGGATGTGGACAAATCTATAATGACATGTATCGACCATTATTGTATCTTAGAGAATTGTTTTTCCTTGTAAAAAGCTTGGAAAATTTCTGGGTAAGTGGAATATGGAAACTGAGAAAAGAATACTAAACAAGGCCAAACAGTTTGAACAACTTACAGCCAGCTAGTGAATCGCAAGACCTTGCCTTCCCTGGGCCTCACCAAGGACACCTGAGAGCAAGGTGGCCTGTACCTCTCTTCCCTAACCAGACAGCACATAGTTTAAATGACTCTGGTTTGGGAAATAGAGAAAGAGTCCCAATTAATGCCATTTGTGCCAGCCAAACCTAGGGATAGATAAAGTCAGGGGAACAAACAAAAAAACCCAACTAGAGCCAGACAGACCCAAGATAAAAGTAAAACAGTGAAGCAAACCAAAGAATAATCTCAGATGGTCCTATATGCTCATTTTGATGCATCAGCATACTAAAAACAGACCTGGAAAGCTGATGAATACTCTGCTAAAACTCTTCCCTTCGCTTCTCACCTGCAGAAGAGAGAGAAAACTCTCAAAACGAAACATGTAAGTATGGACTTGCTCTAGAGCATGCCCATACCCCTCCTCAGGTGTGAAATTTTTACTTCCTCCTAAACTCTAAGGGTCTCCACGAGACTTGCAACCAGGGGGGCAGCGGGCAGCTGGAGCTCATCCCAGGCCCACCCCCTAGTCCTGTCTGCAAGGTCCCCTTTTTCTCTGACTTCCCAGTGAGTTAACAGCAGCCCCGCCTAGGCTCACTCCTTTCCTATAACGTTTCTAGGGAGCCAGATCGGAGCACTGCCGAGGCTCACTCCTGTTGCTTCTGCCCTGAGCCCTTCCATTGTGTCGCTGTCCCCAGCTTTAGTAAATGTACACTCAAAATCACCTGGACTTCTGTTGTGAAATCTTTCCTACATGAAGTTAAGAACCCATATACTACAGGCCAGCCTGAGGCAGACCCACTCTGGGCATAGGCCCCATCTGCTAACAGTTTGTGCCCTAAAAATCACCTGTGCTCGCTCTGTCTGGAGTACTGGAATCTTAATGCTGAAAGTACCTTAAAGATCGCCTAGTCCAGGCCCGGCTCAGTGGGTTGGAGTGTGTCCTGACATGCCAAGGTTGCGGGTTTGATCCCAGGTCAGAGCCCTTGCAGGAATGAACCAATGAGTGCATAAATAAGTGGAACAACAGAACTATGTTTCTCTCTCGCCCCCTTTCTCTCTCTGTCTCTAAAAATCAATTTTAAAAATCACCTAGTCCAAATCCCTCAATTTACATATTTAGAAACTAAGATTCAAAAAAGTTAAGTGACTTACCCAGAGTCATACAGAGTCTACAACTGTTTATATTAACAAGAGTCAGATAAGCAAATAATATTCAGGTTGGTCAAAAGGATGTATTCTTGTCTCTTTCAAATCACTTCAGGGGACCGTCTGGTATATGAACCCTAGATGTCGTGAGTCCGTTTAGGACATAAGGAAGTTGTTTCTTTCTGTGTATCTCATTTTAGTATCGGTTTATTTTTTCTGATCGCTTGCTTTTTCATAATATCCTGGTTAAGAACACTGGTTTTAGAGTGAGAAAGATGGGGTTTGCATCCTAGGTCTGCCACATTATAGCTCTGACATTTGTCAGATTATATAATCTCTGAAAGTTTAGTTTTATCATCTTAAAAGTGGGAATAATACCTACTTGTTGGTATATAGCAAAAGTGTTAAACCAAGAGTCTTTTAAAAAATTTAATTTGTATTACTTTCACTAAAAATATATTGTTAAAATAAGTTTTAGTAACAATAAAAAGGGTTTTTGTGTCAATAAATAAAATTTTAATGTTAAAAAAGTTATTTATCTCATATTTTTAATTTTAAAAGTTTCAATATATTTTATCATGCACATGACATATGAATGCAGACATAAATATGTAGATAAATGCTACATCTGGTGATATGGGCTTAAAGTATTTTATTACCAGAGATGCATGATCAAAAAATTTGGAAGACCATTGAACCAGAAAGTGTTTATTCTAAGTACTCTAAAAAGTGTTTACTCTAACCTTCGAAAACCAGGTCACAGCGGAAGTCGGGCTGTAACATGTAGTTGTCCGGCTTTCCCTTGCATTTCCTTACTTAGGTGCCCTCTATCCATTCACCATACTTTCCAAATACAGTGTTGAGACATAATGGCTTCACAAGCCTAAATGTACTAAGAACAACAGAAGGTCAGAAAAGTGGAAATGATACCTCTGGTTTATAAAAATTGGGTGCAGTAGTTCTAGCAAGCCTCTAGATCCCTGTAGGGCACAACGAGTTCATTTTCTTTCTCTAGAGATAGTACAATAATAGTTACTTTAAAGAGCCTTTTATAGCCCTCATCTACAGGATCCCTGGAGGGGGCTGGATATTCTTTCATGCCTGTTATTTCAAGTACTGAAATTCTGAAGGGACCTTGTAACAATTCCAAATCACCTTAGGGCACTGTTGAGCACACAGACCCTAGAGGTTGTGAGCCATTCAGTACATGAGAAAATTGTTTCTTCCTCTGCCTTATTAACCATCAGTGACTTGTTTCTGGCCATTGAAAGAACAGAATCCTCGGAGCAGATATGTAGGTTGTGGTGCTTGCCACCGCATAGGGAATGTTGAATGAGCACACACCATCTGCTGTCTTGGGGCAAGTTTCACATTGCCCTTGTTAATTTTGGTTGCACATTCCAGATCATACTTAATTTAATTCCTATGACATGAAGTAATTGTAAATACAATGTTAACTAACATTTTATGAATATATTCTACCAGATGGAGAAGTGCATTAATAATTTTGGGAAATTGAACTCAAGGGAAATTTTAGTAATGTCCCATCATAACAGGTATTGATGATTGCAACTGATCATCGCAGGTTGTACTTTGCTCCATTTGGATATATATATATTTTTTTAATCAGTATTTTTTAATTGTTGATATTGTACAGTTTTCTGTCTTTTACCCCGCCCCAGCCCACCACCCCAGCCCTCCCCACCTTCCTCCCATTTCCACCCCCCCATAGTTTTTGTCCATGAGTCCTTTATACTTGTTGCTCTAAACCGTTCCCCTTTTCCCCTGAAATTCCCTCCCCTCCCACTCTGGACACTGTCAGACTGTTCTCAATGGATATATTTTTTTAATAGCTGCTAAAACATTTGGGGGAGGGATATACATACTGGGTTGGCCAAAAAGTTCATTTGGTTTTTTCTGTAAGGTGGCTCTAGTAGTGCTTAGTTGTCTTAACTTCATGCGAAACAATTTGGTTAGATTGTATTGTGACAGCTATCATAATCAGCATGCGATTTAAAAAAACTTATCAAAACTGGTGAATTTTTGTGTAGCCATTTTAATATTGAAGATGGAAGAAAATAAACAACATTTTTGGCATATTATGCTTTATTATTTCAAGAAAGGTAAAAATGCAACTGAAACACTAAAAAAAAAAATTTGCGCATTGTATGGAGAAGGTGCTGTGACTGATCGAATATGTCAGAAGTGGCTTGTGAAGTTTCGTGCTGGAGGTTTCTTGCTGGACGATTCTCCACAGTCACATAGACCAGTGGAAGTTGATAGCGATCAAATAGAGACATTAATTGAGAGCACTCAACATTATACCACATAGGAGAGAGCCAACATACTCAAAATACCCAAATCAAGCATTGGAAATCATTTTCACCAGCTTGGCTATATTAATTGCTTTGATGTTTGGATTCCACATAAGTTAAGTGGGGGAAAAAACCTTCTTGGCTGTATTTCCACATGCAATTCTCTACTTATAATGAAAATGTTCTGTTTTTAAAACAAATGGTGATGGGAGATGAAAAGTGGATACTCTACAATAATGTACAACAGAAGAGATCGTGGGGCATATAATACGCACCACCACTAACCACACCGAAGGCCAGTCTTCATCCAGAGAAGATGATGTTGTGTATATGGTGGGATTGGAAGGGAGTCCTCTATTTTGTGCTCCTTCCAGGAAACCAAACGATTAATTCCAACTAGTACTGCTCCCAGTTAGACCACCTGAAAGCAGCACTTGACGAAAAGCATCCAGAATTAGTCAACACAAAACGCATAATCTTTCATCAGGATAATGCAAGACTGCATAGTTCTTGGATGACCAGGCAAAAACTGTTACAGCTTGGCTGGGAAATCTGATTCATCCGCCATATTCACCAGACATTGCACCTCGGATTTCCATTTATTTCTGTCTTTACAAAATTCTATTAATATAAAAAATTAAATTCCCTAGAAGACTACAAAAGGCACCTAGAACAGTTCTTCACTCAAAAAGATAAAGAAGTGGGCTTTGTGGTGCAGTGGATAGCGCATTGGACTTCTAGTGATGACAAAGATAAAGAGTCTTGAGAAGATGGAATTATGAAATTGCTTGAAAGATGGCAGAAGGTAGTAGAACAAAATGGTGAATATATTGTTCAATAAAATTATTGATGAAAATGAAAAATGTGTCTTTTGGCCAACTCAATTTGTACATGTGAGCATGCAAATATACAGGTTGGGGCAAAAGTAGGTTTACAGTTGTAAGTACACTAAACACAGCTTACTCTTGTATTATTATTTGTTTATTAATTATTGTATTATTTTTCATATGAACAAGTGTAAACCTACTTTGCCACACCCAGGATGAATACACACAAACAGTTCTGCTTTTGTATGCATAGACTAAATCTGGAGAAATACTAAGGAAGTGTTAAAAGTAGTTGTTTCAGGAGTCAGACTAGGAAAACTGGTTTTGCATTTGTTTTTGCACTTAATACTTTTATCCCCCTTCTTTTTTTATATCAATTTTTAATTTAATTTTAATTGTTGTTCAAGTCCAGTTTTCTGCCTTTTACCCCCATCCCAGCCCACCCCTTCACCCCTATCCACCTCCCTCCCATTTCCACCCCTGCCCTTGTTTTTGTCCATGTGTCCTTTATACTTGTTCCTGCAAACCCTTCTCCTTTTCTCCTGAAATTCCCTCCCCTCTCACCTCTGGTGACTGTCAGCCTGTTCTCAATTTTAGTGTCTTTGGTTATATTTTGCTTGTTTGTTTGTTTTGTTGATTAGGTTCCTGTATCCCCCTTCTTTTTTTTTTTTAAATTAACTTTTTTTTTTAAAGATTTTTTTTTTATTTATTTATCTTTAGAGGGGAAGGGTAGGAGAGAGGGAGAGGGAGAGAAATATCAATGTACGGTTGCCTCTCGTGTGTCCCACGCTGGGAACTGGCCTGCAACCCAGGCATGTGCCCTGACTGGGAATCGAACCGCAACCCTCTGGTTCGCAGGCCCGCGCTCAATCCACTGAGCTACACCAGCCAGGGCTTGTATCCCCCTTCTTTAAAACTGTGCTAAGCATGTAACACAAAGTTTATCGTGGTGACATTTCTTTTTGCACTGAAATACATTTTATAAAAAAAAAGATGCACTGTGAAGATCCTTAAAAGTAGTCCAGCTGGGTAAATAAATGATTTCGGCAGATTTGCAGTTCCATTAACAACATGGATGAACCTAGAGAGCGTTGTGCTGAGTGAAATAAGTCAGACAGAGAAAGACAATATCACCATCATGCGGTATTGGTGGTGATTTGTGTCTGGTTCTTTCACCTAGCATAATGTTTCCAAGGCTCATTCATACTTAGCATGTATCAGTACATCATTACTTTCTATGGCTAAACAATACTCTATGGTGTGGACACACCACATTTTATTTATCCATTTATCAGTTGATGGACATTTGGATTGAATCCTTCTGCTATTGTGAAAAGTGCTGCGTTGAACGTTCATGTATAAGTTTTTGGCTGAACACCCATTTTCACTTCTTTTAGGTTTATACCCACAGGTAGAATTGCTAGGTCAGGTGCAATTCTGTGTTTAAGTTATTGGTGAATTAATAGTATCCTTTTCAAGATCATTATTATAGCACTTACAGATCTAAATAGCTCTATGTCTTTGAACAGCTTTATATGGATGTCTGTCTCCTGGTGGTAGACATTTGTTGTTTTGTATTTTTGTGATTACAAATAATGCTTCAGAGAACATTGTAATACACAAATCTTTGTGTACTTCTCTCACTAGTGGGATAAAGTAGAATCACTGGGCCAAAAGGTATGTGTTTTTTAAATTTGCATTACTAAGTTGTACCTATTTATACTCTCACCAACAGTGTATGAGGGTTCTTGTTTTCTTTCTCTCGTTTACTTTTATTTGATATTAAACATAGCAAATGGAATAATTCTCCTATGATATTGTTTTTATTATGTCATTTTCTGGCTGAACACATTATTATGCTTGTCTCTCATTCCTTAATAATGATAATAGCTGCCATTATTTTAGAGAATCAATAACATGTGTTAGATACTTTACGTATAGTCACACTTCATTACTTCTCATAGTTTATTCTGTAGATGGCTCAGAGAGGTTGTGGCTTAGGTCACAGAGTCAGTAAGTGGCTGAGCCAGGGTTTCAAACATATGTTTGTTAGCAATTTCTTATGATTTACTCCAGAATAGTCTCTGCACGTACAAGCATAAATGTTTGTGTGTGCAGGTATATGCATGTGTGTGCATGGAGGAAAAGTGTTTTGATAGTTGTATATTTAAAAGTAAGTTCTTGATGAATGGCGCAAAGTAAAATTTGCTCAGTAGACAGTTAATTCTTTTTTTTGTCATTTACCCAAGGTGAGGATAAAAAAGGTTTTTATTGATTGTTTTTAGAGTGAGAAGAGTGTGTGCAGGGGGAGAAACATTGATGTGAGAGAGAAACATGGATCAGTTGCCTCCCACACGCACCCCGATGCACCCAACTGGGGATCGAACCCGCAACCTTTTTGGTGTATGGGATGACACTCCCAATGGAGCCGCTGGGCCAGGGTGCCAGCGAGTCTTAAAACATGGTTTATGGATAACTTGTGTCACAGTCACCTGATGTACTTTTAAAATGACAGATGCCTGGCATCACCACAGGCCTGTGGAGAAATGAAAGAACTTGGGAGCTCCCTGGTCAGTGTGGCTCAGGTGGTTGGAGTGTCGTCCCACAAACTGAAAATGGCTGAGGGTTCGATTCTTGGTCAGAGCACATGCCTCAGTTGCAGGTTCGGTCACCGGTTAGGGCGTGTGTAGCAACTGACTGATGTTTCTCTCCCTCCCTTCCTCTCTCTAAAATCAATAAGTGTGTCCTCGGATGAGGCTAAAAAAATTTAAAAAATGGGAGCTTGATAGGAAATAGTATGGAAAAGGAAGCCTTTCTTGCACTTTGAAATATTAGAAAGCTTCTATTCTGTTTACTCATAAATCAAACCTGAGGGTAAAGGCATTTTCATCATTCAAAGCAGAAGGAGCTAAAAGGGGAAAATAAAAAAAATGATCCTGGAAAGGTAGGTTGGGGCCAAATTATAGGGTCAGAAGTTGAACCATTCATTCACGGGTATTTAATAATATGGACAAGCCACCTAATCTTTCTGGGTATCAATTTCCTCTACTTTATGAGGGTTAAGTACACTCTGAAGCCAAGCTGCCCGGGCTTGAAATTCTGGCTCTGATACTTACTAGGTCTATGACTTTGTACAAGGTACTTAATTCTCTGTGCCTCGGACTCGTTATCTGTCAGATGGGGTTGATATTGTCCCCACAGTGTGCTGTGGCTTAGATTAAATGAGTAAATGTATGGAGGATTAGAACAATACTGGGCCCATGAAAGTGGTGTGGAAGTCTTAATTGTATCCCTTCCAGTTCTACTGTCTTCCAATTCTTGAGATTCTGACTCATCACCAGACTCTATTCTGAACTCTAGAACACAGCAATTGCTTAAGAGGACTCATGAAGAACCGTAATTAAAATCCGTGAGTCAGTTTTCGGAGCTACCATGCCCACAATTGTAAGAGATTATGAACTGAAGTTGGGTGGTGCATTTCCCAGTGGACACAGTGCGCACATATTTCCTTCTGAAACTTGTTTAGGAAGATGGCCTTAGAGGCTTAATTAAGACTGTAAACCCTGGCGTCTACTCGTTGTCTCCCTGGGATGCTAATATTCATTTACAAAGGTTGAACTGATGCCTTCTACTTGCTTTCTTATGGTTCTCTTGTTTCTGATGTTGGCAGTGTCTGGCTACTGATTTGACATGTACTTACTGTAAAACACACTGTGCAACAGAGAGTAATGGTGTAAAATAGCACGTGTACGTTCGAGGATCGAGGCAGCAAGCCCCAGAGAACAGCTTATGCATTAAGTCCCATTGAAAGAGGAACCTAAAACCAAGGATAGTGGGCTTCAGTATAAGAAAGTTAGTAAAAAGTGTAAGCCAAGATATTTTATCTTGATTTAAAGATTATTCAAACCATGTTTTTCCTCTTTGGAGTAGAATCCTCAATAAATAAAACAGATATGAGCAGAACTACTCTGCTTGAAGTTAAAGGAAGTGGCCTGGAGCCACCAGCCTCCTTTTCACTTACTCGCAGTCCTCCCAGCTGGCCTGAGTCACGTTTAAGGAACTCTAGGACTCCTAGACTCAAAGTTTAGAAATGAGTGATATAATTGTAAGTTCATTTGCCTATAGTATATTATTTATTTTCCTTAATAAAATTGTGGATTGCATAAAAACAAATTCCTTGTTTGTGGGTTCTGGATCCTGTAATTTATTTGGTTTATCTTTATTGCTCTCTTTCCTGCCTTGGGATACACTCTTGCTATTAATTCTCCTTCTGATGGCAAATGTCAGCACTTGGTATACTTCCTATGGAGATAAAGTTGATCCGGGGGCAAGTATGCCTAACAACTCTCTACTTGAAGAAAAGAAAAATCTTCTTATGAACTTGAACTTGAATAAAACCTGTATCTTGAGCCCTGGCTGATATGACTCAGTGGATTGAGTGCCAGCCTATGAACCGAAAGGTCACTGGTTCGATTCCCAGTCAGAACACATGCCTGATTTGCAGGCCAGGTCCCTGGTTGGGAGCATGTGAGCCGCAACCAATTGATATCTCTCACACATCCGTGTCTCCCTCCCTTTCAATCTCTCTCCCTTCCCATCCCTCTATAGAAACAAGCAAGCAAACACAAAACCTCTATCTTGACCTGGTTGTTTCTTTTTATTCATTTAGATCCCTCTGCCTCTGCTCATTCCAACGTGGTCATCTTCACAGTTAACTCTTTGGGAAATTCTCAGTCCTACCTTGATGTGGTGCAGAGAAATGTGGACATGTTCAGAGCCCTTGTCCCAGCTCTGGGACATCATAGTCCAAACAGTGTCCTGCTTGTCGCATCTCAGCCAGGTAATGGTTTCATTTTAAATGAATTTGATGGTCCAGTGTATCAGTAGAATTGCCAATGCTGATAAAAGTCGTAAAACTAGATTATAAAGGGATGACTAGGGTATTCAGTTAAATTGCTCTCATAATGAACAATATAGTATTTCCATATCCTGTCATCCAGTGACTTCTTATGGCTGGCATTAACTAGAAGGTTACAAATCACAATTTTTAATGTAGTACTACTATTACTATGTTCCAGGTTGTTAGCATGCTTTCTTCAGTGAGAAAATAAACTCCCAAGAGAAAAATGCAGTGACTTAAGTGAAAGATCTTTTGTTAATAAGTGTCATAAAATGTTAGCATGCCAGAGTACATTTTTAACATTTTGTATTTTAAATTGTTTCAAAGTGTTTTATCTAAAAACTAATATTTTCAAAGAGTTAGGTGTGGTACTGGACTCAAATTGGTGATCACATTTTTTTAATGTTACCAATATAGGAGTATGGTACGCATTCACTTGTTTTCCTATAGTGATTGGTTGAGGGACACTGGTCTCTTTAATTCCTTACATCCTTTGGCATGTAAGAAGAAAGCAGTTGTGTTTTTGTTCCTATACTGCATAGTGGCGGTATGTGCATCAATATTTTAATTTAAAGATAGAAATTTAGCCTAAGATAGATGTAAAAGAGAAATTGACCAAAGGAAAAAAATTATCTTCTGGTTTTCTGTACCTAGATTTCATCCTTCTTGCTTAATGATTCTAGGAAATTTTCCACTCTTAACAATTTATATTTAACAGCAGAGTTATGTTAAATCATCTGGAACCTCATTCATGTTTTTAATATACATTAAAAGTATATTATGCCTTATAGTGCATTTAGGACCCAAGAAGAGTGCATACAAGTTCTAATATACTTAGTAAAATAATAAATATTTGTTTATGAACTAGGCTAGAAGTATGTTTTTAAAAATCTTTACATGTTCCTCTTGTGTGCAATATTTAGTGGAGGTCATGACCTATGTGGCGTGGAAGCTGAGTGCATTTCCTGCAACTCGAGTGATTGGAATTGGATGCAATCTGGACTCACAGAGGTTACAGTACATTATTACAAATGTTCTGAAGGCACAAACTTCAGGAAGTCCAGTATGGGTTATTGGTGAGCAGGGAGAAGACAAAGGTAAGAAATCCATTTTTGTTAGTTATATTGATAACCTGTCACTAACAGTCATGGTATTCAGACACATCTGGGGACTCAAGAATCGTGGAGTTTGGTTGGTTTTTGCTCCACATTTGAGTGCCTTCTTTGTGACATGCCCTGTGCCGTGAGTAGAGACCTCAAACTTGTTATCATAATTATATTTACTTTTCTGTAAATTTACAATTAGGCAAGACTCCTTAGTCAGATTTTATATTTCCTCAAAACTTTCTTAAAATTCAAAGCTTCCTGTATGCTTTGATGTCAGATGGTAGCAGCTGTTATGTCTGGGTTAGAGGTGACTTTTAAAAATTTATACTTTTCTGTGTTTCCTAATTTTGTCATTATGGATATGTAGTATTTGTATAGTTTTTAAGAAAATTATTTTAATGAAATACAGCAGTATTTTAAATCTGTGTAAATCTGTGCTGCTCACCTAGAGAGTTTACTGCCAGAGTCAGGTTATAGAATAAATCCTATAAAACCTGACAATGTAATTCAAGCAGAAATACTTTTCTGGTTCAAAATGCCTCCTGACACTAAACACTAATCAGAAGGACCCTAGAAAACGGTAGTGAACAAGAACTTGGAGCAGATGCACTAGAGTAATGGTTGTTTGGGGGTTTAAACAAACCCGGGACCTGAATTTTACTTGCTACTCCATTTGAGTTCTGGTCCATGTCAGTCTTTGGCTTATCTGATTATTGCAAATCTCCCAGTTAGTTTTCTCTTCCCCCGGTCTACCAAATTAATAATGATATTAACCAAAACTTACACAGTGTTTACTATATGCTTTCAAATATTAATTCAATCTTCCTAAATCATACTCCTCTTCTCAAACAATTTCACTGGCTTCTTCTGACCAAACCATTAAATTCCTTTGCTTGGCATTCAAAGAGTCCCAAAACGTAGCCCTAATTTTCTTTCCCCGTTATAGGTATGGAGGTAGTCATGTCATTAAAGAGCTGGGAGGGGCCCAAGGGACCATCAATTACTTAGGGAGCCAGAAATGGGTGCAGGAGCTAAGAGTCGAGGCTCCTGGGGAGCCTGCAGCTTTCCCGGTCAAAGAAGGACTAAAACCCGGGTCCCGTGCCTCCTAGCCCCACCCCAGAGCTCCGCTTCAGCCACAGGGACCTTAGCCCACTGCATCTTTCTCCTCCACAATCGCTTCTCCCTCCCTCTCAGCATGTTTAAACCTCATCCTTCAAGCTCTCAGTCAGGGCCCCCTTATTTACACTGTGAAGTTTTTCCTGATCACATCACCCTGCAGAGATTTTTTTCATTCCTTGGAGCTAAAAGTTATTGTTAGCTACATGGTGATTAACCATTTATTGCCTCATGATGTTTATTTTTTTTGTGAAACTGCTGTTTATCCTGATCCAGTCTGAATTTTGTATGTGCACCTTCTCCTTATTAAAAGTGTAAGTTATTAAGCTGTTCTTCTAGTTGAAAAAGTCATACATTCACATTGTAAAAAAATTAAATAGTACAAAAAGATATACGGTGAAAAAATGTCCCTTCTATGCCAGACACCCAGTTCCCCTTCTCTAAAAGCAATCACAGTTACCTGTTTCTGGTGTAATAATCTTAGAGAAATGTTTTGTGAATAGACAGGTGCATGAAATGTGCATCATACATTATTTTTTACCTTGCTCTTTTACTTATTGTTATGACTTGAAAATGATTACTACATATATACATATATATGTTTATATATTTCATTCTTTTTAACTCCTGGATATACCAAAATTTATTTAACCAGTCCCCTGAATAAGTGACAATTTTTGAGTGAATTAGAATATTTTACAGTATGGTTGCATTAATATCACAAATTGTACAGAGAAAATAAAGGATGATGTGACAGTAACTAAATCTACAACACTGCATTGGCTGCTGTTAGAGCTCTTTAGATGAATAAGAACCCGACCCTGTCTTTAGGAAGCTTAGAGACAGGTCCAAGAGAAGTAGGATGAAAACACAAGGAAGGATATGGTAATTCTGTCCTGAGAATGGGACAGAATGGGAACTAGAATAGAGGGATATAGGTGCATGTGAATTGGGGTTACTAAGTATACTATGTAATATTTGACACATGTAAAAAATGCATATAAATGTATACGTATGTTTTAAAACATAATAATAGAATATACATTCATGAATCCACACTCAATTAAGAACATTACTGATACCACCGAAGCTGACTGTGTTCTGCCCAACCCATCTCCCTGTCTTCCATCTAGATACCACTGCCAGATGTTTTTCATCCTGTCTTCTGCTTTGTTTCACAGATGAGTTATGTCCAAGGATACGTATACTTAGGTTGGCCCTGAAGCCAGAAATGGATTAGAGGCTCCCTCTGCTGGTTTCATGTGTAGATACAAGCTGATTATATTTTTAAGTATACCACCACAATAGCAATTATAACTATTATTTTATATTGAGTAGCTATTATGTGTATTAAATGGTTTGCATATCTTACCCTGAGGATGTGGTGGTTTTCCAAATTAATAGATGAGAAAGCTGAAAACTAATTTGCTTGTAAGGGCATCTAGTAAGGGCAAAACTGGAGTTTGAACTCTGATCTGCTCCAGAGCTGTGCTTTTGCTTGCTGTGACTTAATTAGATAATTTACCTACAGCACTTAGGACAGTAAATTAGCACTGAGTAAATGCTCAGTAAGTGGTAGCTGTCACTAGAGTCATCAGCAAGACGGTGGTGAAAACTGATAGAAGGACATGTAAAACTACACTTGGAAGTAAAGCAACATCAGGGTTTGCAGACATAAGAATAGTAGGTGTGTAAGTAAAATTATTCTCTCCGAGTATTTCAGAGACAAATGACAACTACAGTCACATGGCATACAAGACCCTTTAGGATTTGTTTCCTGCTTCCTTCCCCAGCTTCATCTTCTGCCCTTCTGCCAGGCGATCTGTGCTAGTCAGACGGTCACCTTGCAGTTTCCGGAAAGGCTCGTGCACTCTCATGCCTCCTTGCCTTTGCACCTGGTGCTTCCTTTCCCTGAACATTCATTCACTTGACTAACTCCTGCTTGCCCTTCAAGACTAGGCTTGAGTGCCACCTCTCCCAGGAAGCCTTCCTGAATTCTTCAGGTTAAGTAAGTTCATGCCTCTATTATAAACATTATCACACTATGTTATAACTGCATATTTACTTGTCTGTTCACCCCACCAAGACTGTAAGTTCCTTAGAATGGTCACAATAAATGAATGAAATGAATGATCTTGAAATGAATGAATTTCAGATTCAGATTCATTTCAGTTTCAAAAGAATGAATGATCTTGACACCATCTTGTGACCAAAAGCCACTCATATTATGCCCACCAAATTAGACAGTCAGCAAAACATGTACTTTGGAGCTGCTATTTTCAGCTGTGATACTGAAATCACATGTGAACTACAGATCACTCTTTCCAGTGGTGTTTTAGAAATCCAAGGCTGGACCTCAGAACAGAGTGTTCGATCATCTGCTTTGGGCATCAATCTTACCAAAGGGGGAGGTGTTATATGTAGTGGAAAAATGCTATTCCATGGTCATTTTTCATTACAATTTTGGGATTCAGAGGGTTACTGTTCTTGAGAAGTAGAACCAGAAAGATTAGGATTGATATTAGATATAATATTTGAAAGGGCTCCTTAAACTAGGATGGATTTACATTGAGGAAGTTTGAAGGGCTGGGCAGTAAATGAACAAAAAAATGAAATAATTAAGTCCATCTAAACTTAATTTAAAATTTTAATGACTGTCACAAGCAAATGTGAACATTTGGACATTGGAAAGTAGTGAAACTTCCTTCCTCTTTCCAAGTGTTCTTTTCTCATGGCTCAGAGAGGAAAGATGAAGAATTTGATCATTGTGTAATATACAACAGTAGTAATACTCATAATTAATTTCCAGATGTTGTGCCCTTTGTCTTTTTTATACCTACCCCCTTTTATTCATCTCTCCAAGGTATATAAAGGCTGTATTTTGTTTAACATTTTCCTGCAATTTCCTACATACTGTGAATATACTAATAATGTACCAATATTTTTCTGGAAAATAAGTCATGTATAATCCTTCTGTGCAAGTAAAATAGTTTTTAAAGTCCCTCAATCTGTCTGTATTTATTTATATTTTTCAAAAAACAATTTTTGGTTTCTGTGTTTTTCAACTTAATTAATGCAAGTATGTCTTCCTCTTTGTTGCAAAATATAATTATGGATTGTGTGTGAGGTCAGTTCTGTATTATCTCCTGAGCATTCTTTTTAAAAATATGTTTATTGAACATATAAACATAAATATGTTTAAACATGTTAAACATAAACATGTTTTAGAAGGGGGATAGAGAGAGAGAGAAAGAGAGAGAAGCAGAAACATTGATTGGTTGCCTCCTGTACACATACCAACCAAGAGTGAACCTGCAACCTAGGTATGCACCCTGGCTGGGAATCGAACACCCCCAACCTTTTGATGTACAAGAAGATGCTCCAACCACCTGAGCCACACTGACAAGGGCCCTCCTGAGAATTCTTTACCATGGTAAAGAATATGTGTGAGAGGACACAAAAGATGAGCAAATGGTCTCTGCCCCCCAGAAGCTTATGATCAGTTTGAGGAAGGGAGGCATCTGGATATATATGGTGTTCTTTGTTACTGACACATCTCTAAATGGCCTAATTTTGAATGCAGTTTAGAGACTCGTATTTTAAACGTAAGACAGACTTATATATCTGAGTGTGTTTGTTTTGCTTACTCAAATGAAGATTTGTATCAAAGAATGTCTTCACACAGATGAGAAACAGGTGAATAT
This sequence comes from Glossophaga mutica, assembly GCA_039655065.1. Taxonomy (NCBI): domain Eukaryota; kingdom Metazoa; phylum Chordata; class Mammalia; order Chiroptera; family Phyllostomidae; genus Glossophaga; species Glossophaga mutica. Next base: position 33,618,964 of record CM077308.1, read on the forward strand.
TAGAAAGGTTTAAAAATGTTGGCTTTCTGATATGTCCCCTAGAGCAAGGGACATAAAGGAAAGAATAAACAAATGGTACCTCATCAAATTAAAAAGCTTCTGCATGGCTAAAGAAAACAGCATTAGGGGACTTCCAGCCAAGATGGAGGCGTAGGTGGACACACTGTGCCTCCTCGCACAACCAAAATTAAGGACAACAAAGATTTAGAAATAAGAAAACAACCAGAACTGATAGAAAAATTGAACTGTACAGAAGTCCAACAACTGTTCCTCCAGACTTGTAAGAGGGGCGAAGTCCCGGCAGGAAAAAGTCGAAATTGGTGGACCCAGGCGTGCAGGCAGCTGCGGCTGGCAGATCCCAAGCATGCAGTCGGTGGCCAGCAGACCGCAGGCTCACAGGCAGCGGCTAGCAGACCCTAGGCACAGGGTGGCAACGGTGCAGACCCAGTGAGGCCGCACAAGGTGGCTGACTGACCAGGTGGTCCCACATTCCCATGCAGATAATCCAGGTGAAGGGGAAGCAGCAGAAGGGATTGGAATCTGAGAGAGAGCGGAGCAAGCGCCATTGCTCCCTCTCAGACCCTGCCCCCACATACAGTGTCACAACCCAGAGACTGGGGTGCCCCGCCCTAGGGAACACCTAAGGCTCCACTCCTCACTACATAACAGCCATGACCAGACTCCCCCCAAAAAAAAACAACCCAAAAATGACTCAAATGGGAGAACAAATCAAAGCCCCAGATCCAATTCATCTAAGCAATGAAGAGACAGCCAACCTATCAGATGCACAGTTCAAAGCCCTGGTGATCAGGATGCTCACAGAATTGGTTGATTTTGCTCACAAATTAGATAAACAAATGAAGGCTACAATAAGTGAAATGAAGGAAAACATACAGGGAACCAACAGAGATGGGAGGAAAACTGGGACTCAAATCAATGGAGTGGACCAGAAGGAAGAAAGAAACAACCAAACAGAAAACAAGGAAGAAACATGAATTCAAAAAAATGAGGAGAGGCTTAGGAACCTCCAGGATATCTTTAAACGTCCCAACATCCAAATTATAGGTACCAGAAGGGGAAGAAGAAGAACAACAAGTGGAAATCTTATTGGAACAAATAATAAAGGAGAACTTCCCCAATCTGGCAAAGGAAATAGACTACAAGGAAGTCCAGGAAGCTCAGAGAGTCCCAAAGAAGTTGGACCCAAGGAGGAACACACCAAGGCACATCATTATTACATTAGCCAAGATTAAAATGAAGGAGAGAATTCTAGAAGCAGCAAGGGATAAGGGAACAGTCATCTACAAAGGAGTTCCCATCAGACTGTCAGCTGATTTCTCAAAAGAGACCTTATAGGCTAGAAGGGGCTGGAAAGAAGTATTCCAAGTCTTGAAAGGCAAGGACCTACATCCAAGATTGCTCTATCCAGCAAAGCTTTCATTTAGAATGGAAGGGCAGATAAAGTGCTTCTCAGATAAGGTCAAGTTAAAGGAGTTCATCATCACCAAGCCCTTATTACATGAAATGTTAATGTTATCTAAGAAAAAGAAGATAAAAAATATGACAGTAAAAAGACAGCAAACTCACAGATATTAACAACCACACCTAAAACAAAAGCAAACTAAGCAAACAGCTGGAATAGGAACAGAAACACAGAAATGGAGATCATATGGAGGATTAGCAACAGGGGCATGGGAGGAGGAGAGAGGGGGAAAAGGTACAGAGAATAAGTAGCATAGATGGTGGTTAGAAAATAGACAGGGGGAGGGCAAGAATAGTGTGGGAAATGTAGAAGCTAAAGAACTTATGACACATGGACATGAACTAAAGGGGGGGAATGTGGGTGGGAGGGGGTGTGCAGGGTGGAGGGGAATGATGGGGGAGAAATGGGACAACTGTAATAGCATAATCAATAAAATATATTTTTAAAAATTTAAAAAGTAAAAAAAAAAAGAAAAAACAGCATTAAAATCAAAAGAGAACCAATTACATGGGAAAATATATTTGCCAATGATACCTGGGCAAGGGTTTGATCTCCAAAATATATAAAGAACTCACATGACTCCGCTCCAGGAAGACAAACAACTCAAATGAAAATGGGCAAAAGACTTGAACAGACACTTCTCTAAGGAGGACGTACAGAGGGCCCAGAAACATATTGAAAGATGCTCAGCATCACTAGCCATCAGAGAGATGCAAATTAAAACCACAATGAGATACCACTTCACACCTATCAGAATAGCCATCATAAACAAATCGACAAACAACAAATGTTGGAGAGGATGTGGAGAAAAGGAAACCTAATGCACTGTTGGTGGGAATGCAGACTGGTGCAGCCACTGTGGAAACAGTATGGAATTTCCTCAGAAAACTAAAAATGGAACTGCCATTTGACCCGGCAATTCCACTCCTGGGATTATATCCTAAGGGCCCTGAAACACCAATCCAAAGGAACCTATGCACCCCAATGTTCATAGCAGCACAATTTACAGTAGCCAAGTGCTGGAAGCAACCTAAGTGCCCACCAGTAAATGAGTGGATCAAAAAGCTGTGGTACATTTACCCAATGGAATACTACACAGCAGAGAGAAAGAAGGAGCTCCTACCCTTTGCAACAGCATGGATGGAACTGGAGAGCATTTTGCTAAGTGAAATAAGCCAGGCAGTGAGGGAGAAATACCATATGATCTCACCTTTAACTGGAACATAATCAACAAAAGAAAAAAATCAAACAAAATATAACCAGAGACATTGAAATTTAGAACAATCTAACCATAGCCAGAAGGAGGGGGAGGGGACAATGGGGGGAAGGGTTTTCAGGAACTACTATAACGGACACAGGGACAAAACCAAGGGGGAGGGTGGCAGCAAGGGAGGGAGGGAGGTTTGGCTGGGGTTGGGGGGAAAATGCAGACAACTGTAATTGAACAACAATAAAATAATTTTAAAAAAGAACTAAGAACTAAATAAATGTAAAAAAATAAAAATAAATTTAACTTCATTTGAAAAAAATTAAAATGTTGATTTTCAATTCAGTATTAAAATGTGATATAAATATTGAGTTCACATGCTCAGCTTTGAATTTTCAGTTGTTTTTATAATTAGTGTAGTAGAGGAAATGGGTAACACCAAAGCTTCTCTCAGAAAACAGGACCTTGCCTGTCTTAACCACCCTGTAAATCTAGTCCAGAGCAGGTGACCAAATTACTCCTCACCTGGTGAAAGAGATGAGTCTGTGTGGTTCCCGGCTGAAAATGTCCCGTGTTTACAGTACTTGAGGTCTGATTATTCACCGCCTGCTAAGGAAAGAGGGCTTTCTACTTTCAAATGGCCCTGGTAGAACTATTGTTGATGAGAGAGGACAGGTGAGTGGGCTGCAGGTAGACTCTGGGGATCATGTGTTGTGGGGCTCCCAGCTCACAGTCTTTCTTAGCGCAGGCAGTCAATATAACACACCAGTGTCGTCAGTGGAAAATGTAGCTATTGCTAGAAGCGGGTAATGTTTATTTAATGTTTAATACAGGTACCTCGACTTCACACAATCATTTATCACATCTTGATTCTGTGAGAGTTATTGACAAAATATAATTAATGTTTCATTTACTTCCAGTGACCAAATGGGGTGGCCAAGAAGAAGTAATGAGTCGTAACGCTCAGGTGCAGCTGTCCGGCAGGTAACACTGAGTGTAACTGTGCGCTTCTCCAGCTAACAGTCATGTCCCTCATTGCTGACACAAGAGCTGTTTACACGCATGTGCTTATTACGAGGCTCCCGTGGACAGAACTAGCTAGTACAGACAAATCCGAAAGTGCAGGGGAGCAGTGTTTTCTGTTCTCTGATCTCTTATCTGAAAGTGGACCCAAGAGTGTTTTACAAACTGTTTAAGTTACACAGCCGGCACTTAAAGGGCAGAACAGGTTCCTGATTTGTAAGCAGAGATTTGCTGCTTCTATAGCTAAACATCTGATATTGAGAATTTTCTGAAATGTAGAAGAGAGTTTCTGCTTACCACTTAAAAATGAATGTCTTTATTAATCACTCATAAATACATTTAGAAATTAGTCTGACATGAATGGAGAAGCCATATGGTAAGTTCGGGCAAAAACGAAGTGTGATGCGCAGATCCTTGTTCTTGTGCTTTATTCAGGGGCCTTCCAGGGGTCTGTAGGTTTGGCTCTCTGTGTATTTTCATGCCATTTCTTGTTTCACCATCACATAATGACATACTTTCCTGCTGTCTAAGTGGTGCAGATTTTCACCTTTTTAAACCTTCAGCATATGGCCCTGACTGGTGTGGCTCAGTGGGTTGGGCATTGTCCCACAAACCCAAAGGTGACCAGTTCATTTCCAGTTGGGGCACATGCCTGGGTTGCCGGCCAGGTCCCTGCTTGGGGGTGTGTGAGAGGCAAAACCAATCAGTGTTTCTGATCGACATTTCTCTTGTACATTGGTCTTTCTCTTTCTCTTTCTCTTTCCCATCCCGTCACTCTATAAATAAATAAATAAATCCTTTCCCAAAAAACCCTTCAGCTTATGGTTTTCAGGATATAACAACTGGAAAGAATATTCTTTTATTGAGAGGAATAGTATGTTGTACAATCCATTTGAACCTGATTCTTTATATATTCTTTACAGCTTTTAAAAGGAAGAAATTAAAAATGATTTTTAAATTTATATCATTTTTATTAGTTACAAAAGAATGTATACTATTTTGAAACTTTACTGTAGATATCTTTAAAATAGAAAGTGAAAAGCTGGGATAATTCCATTCTGTAGAAGCTATCACTTTTAACAGTTTAAATGCCCATATGTTCAAATATTTTTTCAATGCTTCTATAAACATCATTTTTTAAATTATATTATAATAATAGATTTATGTCATTTATATTATCCTATACCTTGATTTGTTTCCTTAGTAATAAATCTTGGACATTTTTTCCATATTGTACATATAAATCTACTTTATCCTTCTCAAGAGCTGCATGGCACTACCTTTGGTAGTTATTTATTTAACCAGTCACTTTTTAAAAAATACTTCATTCAGTTTTTATTTTTAGAGAGAAGGGAAGGAAGGGAGAAAGAGAGGGAGAGAAGCAATGATGGGCCAGAACAGCACTGCCTGATCTGTTGCCTCTAGCGCGTCCCCACCCTGCGACCTGGCCGCAAAACCCAGGCATGTGTCCTGCCTGGAAATCCAAACGGCCACCTTTCTCTCTACAGGATGACGCCCAACCCACGGAGCCAAGCTGGGCAGGGCTAACCAGTCACTTCTGATAAACTGTTTCCAGAATTCTTTCTGTCCGAAGCAAGGCAAACATACTTACTTGTTTATCTTTGCACACTTGAGCACGCTGCTGTAGGACAGATTCCTGAAAGGGGCACTTCTAGGTCAGGTGTTGCCAAATCTTTCTCCTAAAAGGTAACTCTCACCAGCAGTTATGGGAATGCCTGAATCTTTGTAGCTTCTCTAAAAGTAGTGACCAATTTTTTTAATATTTGCCAATTTTGATGGGCAAAACTGGTCTATTATTTTAATTCATATCTAGTTAAATAGTAGTGGTGGTGGTAAGCATCTTTTTATGTTATTAAGCCATTTGTATTTCCCTTTGTGAACTGCCTATTTCACATTTTAAGAAAAACCTTAATCATTAGTTTATCTGTAGGTTTTCCTAACAATTACTCTATAGATCTTATTTCTGCATTATAAAAATATGTAATTAATACCTTAACTCCTTAACTAGAAGGTAAAACTAAATGTGTATTTTGTTCATTTTCTGAGGTTTTTGTTTTTTTGTGTGTTTTGTTTTTTGTTTTTGTTTTTTTTTGTAACCTAGAGCCATGGAATTATTAAGGGAAAAAGGTCAACGATCCTGGTCTGTTGGACTATCAGTAGCTGACCTGGTTGACAGTCTTATAAATGATAAAAAGAAAGTGCATTCTGTATCAGTTTTAGCAAAGGTAATTCCTATTCTCATTCTCTCATCATATTTTTAAAATTCTGTTCCTAGTATAAAACCAGAAAAGGTGCTATTCACACTATAACCGAGTGTCTTCAATATCACCAGATTTTAGAGTAACATCTAGGAGCAGACAGTTCAGTCTAAGCCCTATCCACCTTGGCTGTGGAATTCTGGACTCCTGCCATGCTTCTCCTCCCCACATGTAATTCTCGGGAATTCCCAAGAAGCATCCGTGTATTCCATAAACAACTTGCGGTTGTCATTTACCACCACCGCCAGCCAGTTCACCCCAGACCGCACTGGTCATCAGTCTGCACTCCCCAGTTCAGTGTGTCCTTACCACTTCATCCCAAGCGTAAAGTCCCTAAAGCACAGCTAAGACCAGGCGCAGATGCTTAACCAAATTTTCTGGAAAACTTAGGAATTCCAGGAGAAATAAAACATGGAAAGGAAAACAGAAAACAGATTACTGCGTTTGACTGCACTCAGGGCCCAGGCTGCGCCCCTCCCTGGGAGTCTGCTCCGACGCCTGAGCCCCCATCCTGCTGCCCCTATTGCAGGGAGCTAGCTCGCTTCCCACGAAGGGCACGTCTCTGACCAAGTCCCTCCTGTCTCACAAGCAGTTTCTGAAACAATAGCTTGAGTTCAGAAAATAAATGAACAATTTTTTTAAAAAGTTCAACTGTATCACTTGGTACTAGGGCTATAAAAGCAAGAAAGTAACCATATTTATGATACTAACTTCTTTGCGGTGATTCAGCTGTATTATAATCTAATTTTATTCATTTCAGGGATATTATGATATAAATAGTGAAGTGTTTTTGAGTTTGCCTTGCATCCTTGGAGCCAGTGGGGTATCCGAAGTCATCAGAAGCACAGGGAAAGAAGACAGAGTGACTGAGAAGCTCCAAGGCAGCGCATCATCACTCCATGATCTCCAACAGCAGCTAAAACTTTGAGCCTGAAGTTCAGAGTTACCTGTAAGGAAAGGTCGTTTAGTTTTGCCAACACAAACAGGGTTGAGAACTTCTGTATCTTATTACTTATCCTTACAAACTGCTTGGTTAAGGTAGATGGTTTCTTGGTTAGTTTTGTAATTTGAATTCTTAGGGAGTTAGATAAGGAGGGGGGAAATCCAATTTTCTTTGTTCTTGGGATATCTATATTGTTCTTTAAACCTGTAGCAGAGATAAACACTATCTGCAGTATGCATTATGTAAAAGTCTGTATCCTCATCTAAAAGCATATTCAGTGCTTTGGGAATATTTTGAAAGTAATACATTTTTTAGAAGACAGTTACTCCTTGACAGTTACAGTAAACACGATGAGCTGAAGGCCCATTGTGGATTTGGGAAATCTGCGCTAGGTATGCATTCAAAGGATCCACAGTTTAAGGTGGTACTGTTTCTTCGTTAAAATACAGTTGGCAGTAATGGTAGTAAAGCATTTTGTTTTCCCTCTTCGATTAATTAGCTACCAAAATATGGAAAAGAATTTATAGGTACTTTAAAATAGTAAAGGGGAAAATGAAAATTTTTAGATATATGAAGACAAAGTATAGTTTAACTTCCATTGGGACTGTCCTTTCTGAAATTTTCTATAATCTCTTTCTGGGCTACATCAGATCTCTAATATATCATAAACTCAATGTAATATTAGTAGAATCATAGAGAAATGTGCATTTTGATGGTGAGAAAGCCAAGCAGTTTACTTGAAGCTGAAATACGAGGGGAAGAGGCTGGATGGACTGGTTATCCTGAGCAGATCCTTTAATGACTCCCAAAGAAATGATCGGTGTCCAGTCACTTTGATGCTGGGTCAACAACAGTATGTTCACAGGTGAAAGATAGCCTGTTGTCACTAAGGTGGCATGCGACTAACAGTGAGAGCTAACATCAACACTTCTTGTATTTCAGGCAGTGTGATGAGCACTTTATTATTTTACTGAGTCTTCAACATTAGCCCATCAAGGTAGGGACTGTTATCACTATCATTTTGTAGAGCAGGGAATTGAGCTTTAGTGACCAAGATCTCGTGGTTAAAGGGCGCTTATCCATATAACTTCTCCTTTTTCTAAGTATTAGAAGAGGCAAAAGGCTTAACAGCAAAAATAGTCACCACCAGAGTAAAGCTGGGGTTCTGTACTCTTCCATTCTCATGTAGGAGCTGACTTTTTTCCAACATAGTTTTTAGAAAGATTAATTCCCTGACTTCCCAGACTTGCCCTCAGCAAGTAGCAGTGGGCGGGTGGTATGCACCAAGGTAGGTGTGTATTTATTTGGTCACTCAGGTAGTGCTGGCTGGGAGCCTACTATGCAGCAGGCACTGCATTTTTAGGTACTGCAGGTGCAGTGGTGAGCAAACCTGGACTAGGTACAAGCGCTTATGTTCCTTATAATTTAGTATGGGAGACATAATAATCAAATGTCACAATTAATGTGCAATTGAAAATGTAGTAAGTACTGTGAAGAAGTCCAGGTGCTTTGAAAGCATATTATAAGTGAATCCATATCCGGTCAGGGAGAGGTGGGTACCCAATGGTCTATAAGGGGAGATACATCCTAGATAGAGAAGAAACAATCAAACTAATGTTGATTTAGTATAATAACAGATGCTTATAATGATAAGCTTAAATCATTAAGGAAAGGTGAAATTATATCATGTCCTATGTTTAAGAAAGTGGGAAAGTAATATGCTTCAAAGGATTTTTACCAGAATTAACTAGTATAAAAACCTTAGACACTTGAAGAGATAAGCATTAGTTCTGTGTAAGTTCACTAGATGGAAAGATTATTTCGGTGTTACTCTAAAAATGTATCCTCATTGCCCATTTGCATAAGGCAGGAAAGTAAAACTGAAAGAACAATTCATGTGTTTATTAGAAACACAACTAGCCTTTTTTAATATCAGATATCTAATGAGAAATTAGATAATTTCTACTATCTAATATGCTCTTAAATAACAACCTAACTACAAGATACTGTATTATAGATGAATTGCCAAGAATTCACTACATTAATTATTTAAAAAAAACATGTCAGTACAACAAATACCTACTGAATGTCTGTTATTCAAAGTACTGTGTTAGAATCTGACTGTTCAAGGAGGGGTAACAGCTCTTGCCCTACAGAAGCCCATGATGTAGAAGTAACTCTATCAGATAGCTCCTTGTATCAGATAGCTCCTCGAGTGTCGAACATTATCAATCATGTCATCTACATTCCACATAAAAGTTGAGAAGCGGTACCCCCACCACCTCACTGTGATTTGGTGATAATCGACATTCATGATGCTGCTATTAAGTTTCACTTTTTTATTTTTCCCAAAATCATGCAATGTCCCTTGTTATGATTTTTAGTGGAGATTGAATTAAAGTGACTTTGATATTGTAGCAGAAATATTTTATTTTTCCAGCTTTACATTGTAAAAACAGTGAATAAAATAAACTTTGACTTTAAAATCACCAGGAGATTCCTAATTTATTGAGTGGAAGGAAATTTATTCAGATTGAGGAGGAAGATTCTTTCCTATAAATCTGTGGTTCCCAAGATATTTAGTTTTTTTGTTTCAAGTATCTTAAATGCAAAATGAAGAGACTGGATTTTTTTGTTTTCAAACTTTAAAAAGATTATTTTTAGCAAGAAAACTTTTAAAACAATACATTACCTGCACTCCCTCAATTGATAAAAGCAAGGTTGCTCTAAGTGAAGGTACTCCTGAGTAAGCTGTGGCTCTAAGAACAATTTGAAAACCACATTGGAGACAATTGTACTTAACAACAATAAAAAAAAGTTAAAAAACAAAACCACATTGCTTTAAAGACATAAAGCAGGTACAGTGGCGAGACAGACTGCCATGCAGTTTTGACTGGAGCTGTGTGTTTACTAACATGTACATATTAAAAAAACTTACATCTGTTGGAATAATTTTTATTGTTGGTGTGTGCATGCAACAATTTGTAATAATGCTTCCACGTGGTTTCAGTTATGCCCTCTTTGTGTACGTGACCTTCACCGAGGTGCCAGTTTAGAAGAGAATACTCAGCCTGTTCCTCATTAGCACTAGGCTAAAATCATCCAGATTACCATACACCATCAAAACCAGCATCTTTAATGACATTGTACTTAAAACAGGTGGTGATGTGCAATGACCAACATGACTAGTTCTTCATAAATGACTATGAAGAATTCTTATTGGTGGTAGAAATTCAATTAAGATCAAGTTCTCTTGTGCTGCACAGGGCAATAAGCATCTGAAGATGAGCCAGCCCTCAAAGACTTGGACTTGGACACAAATGTAGTGCGAGGTAGAATGCAGCCTGCATTATCATTTATGCCTGGGTACAGAGCAGAAGTTCTGACGCAGGGGAAAGTTTTCCTGGAGAAGAAATGACTGCCATGTTTTCTGTGAAACTAGTGCTCTGCACTTTTCCCTCGTTAAAGTGGTATTAAGAACTTTTAAGCTTCAAACAAAAACCCTGATAATCAGAGAGACCCTGGGCATCATCTAATGCTAGCCTCTGATCTTAGAATTGTTAAAAACTACAGCCAGAGCTAAACGTGCACTTGCCTGCTAACATCACAAGGGCAAGTCAGTGGCAGTTTCCCGACTCCCAGTCCAGTGCCCTCCCATTTGATGAATCAGCCATTCAAGCTCATTGGCAAGACCTTCCCAGTACATTTTCCCCTCCCTGCACCCGCTCCCCTAGTCAAAGAGCAACTGTGAACACCTGACGATCTTGCCCCAGCCCAGAGTTTCCACCGTCGGAACCAACTGCCCTCATCACTGGGACGCGACCGCATCAGAGCACCGCGTGGGTGGGAACCTACCCCGCTTCGGGGATTACCTCGGAAGTGACGTAAAGGAAGCGGAAGTCTGTCGTGGCAGCCGACTTCCTGTTGTTAGAGGCGGGGGGGTGGGGGGCTGGCGACTCGGTGTGCAGCTGTGTGGGGCGGCCTGGGGCAGCCCCGGAGCGGCTGACCCCCTGCCTACAGGGACAGAAGCCGCAAGGTGGCCGCCATGGCGGTGTCGGAGGGCCAGCTCAAGAAGATGGTGTCCAAGGTGAGGCCGCGACGCGTTCGCCACCCGGCCCGCCCACCGCCCCTTTCGCTGCCGGGACCGGCCTGGCCCGACCCAGTCTAACGAGCCTCCCCGGCGGGCCGGGAGCCCCAGTGTGGCCCTCGGGTGCCTTTGCGCCCCCTAGCCCCCAGATCTCAGTCGCCTAGTGCCGGAACCCCAATACAGGGCCCGGGAAGGTCGGGGGCGGCGACGGTCAACAAAGGCACGGAGCGGAGGCCGTCCGCCACCTGCCGCCTGCCGTCCTCTCTCCCGGTCGAGTTTGGAGCGGTCTGTGGGGCAGTACAGTTTTCGGTTTCGTTTCCGTTTTTATAAACACAAAGGGAAGCTTGTACTTAATTGTCGATCAGGGGCAGACCTCCACGCCAGAAGGGATCCGTCGGCTTTCGTCCTTCCCTCCCGGGCCCCCAGAGATTGTGTCTTTTTCAGTTTTGTATTCCTCACACAGCTCAATATCTGACCCGCGAGAGATGAGTAACTGTTGGTTGAATAGGCTTGATTTTAAATAAAAAACGTCTAGAGAATCCAAAATTTCAATACCGCACCACCTCGGGTAAAGTAAATAGAATTGCATACGATTTCAGGGACTTTGATTTGCTAAGAGTAACTATTTTTTAATTTCTTTAATTTCCTTTTTTCAATTACAGTTTACAGTCAGTATTATTTTCTGTTAGTTTCAGGTGCACAGCATAGTGATTAGACAATTCTACAGCCATTACAGCATTATTGACTGTACTCTCCATGCTGTACTTTACATCCCTGTGACTGTTCCGTGACTACCAATTTGCACTTTTTCATCCTTTCACCTTGCTCATCCAGCCCCCAAACTCCCCTCACCTCTGATAACCATCAGCCTGTTCTCTGTGTCCATGAGTCTGTTTATATTTTGTTTGTCCGTTTATTTTGTTCTTTGGATTCCACATGAAAATGAAATCATACAGTATTCGTCTTTCTCTGACTTATTTCTCTTAGCATAATACCTTCTAGGTCCATGCATGTTGTCACAAATGGTACAGTCCCATTCTTTTTAATGGCCAAGTAATATTCCATCACAGAAGCGTGCCACCTCTTTTTTATCCATTTGTCTACTGATGGGCATGTGGGCTGCTTCCATATCTTGGGTATTGTGGATAATGCTGCAGTGAACAAAGGGGTGCTTATGTTTTTTCAAATTAGTGTCTTGGGTTTGTTCAGATACATACCCAGCAGTGGAATTACTGGGTCATAAGGCAGTTCCATTTTTAATTTTTGAGGGGCCCCAGTTTTCCACAGTGGCTGCACTGGTCTGCATTCCTATCCTGGTCTGCATCTCTACTGGTAGTGCTGAGGCTTCCCCTTCCTCCATGTCCTTGCAGACACCCGTCCTTTGTGGATTTATTGATGATTGCCATACTGTCAGGCATGAGGTGGTATCTCATTGTGGTTTTAATTTGCATTTCTCTGATGATTAGAGACATTGAGCATCTTTTCATGTCTGTTAGCCATAAGAATAACTGTCCTTGATTGTATGCGTCATATAACAGGAATTTGTTTGCTTTGAACTTAATTTATAATCTTCATAGTTCGAAACCAGTGTATTTTTTTCATTTTTAAAAAACAGGAATTTTGTCTATCAAAGCTGTGAATTATTTTGATACTTACTTCCAATGTGGCACTTGATACCAGAGTGAACTGGGTGGGTTTTTCTCCCCCCTAAATTTACCAGACCTAATCAGAATAAGACATGTGAAGTGTTCAAGAATTGAATCTCCTGTAGTTCACTGGGTTAGCTTTGGATGTTTTTCAAAGCAAGAATGATAGAAACTGAAGTAATGTAAATACTTTTCAATGTTAATAAAACACACTATTATGTATAAACTTATTCCTTTGGGAAAAAATTCTAATCCATAGTCTTTGATCAAAAAGAACATAACCTCTAGAGAAAGTGACAGCTTTCAAAATACTGCTTCTCTTGGTTGTCTAGTATCTTCTAGGCTTTTTTATTTTCTCTTGATAAAGTAGTTATCCTTAATTGTAGATAAAGATTTGGGGAGCCCTAAAAGATTGTGGCCCAGATCTATGTTGTAACATTTAGATACATACATCACTATTTAAAAAACAGTATATTGTTTTACAAACTGTGTAACTGAAGAGTATCCGTCCATGCCATTTTTATTCTTTAAATTGATAGCATAGTATTAAGTATTTATATATAAAGACAAGAATATTCAAATACTGGTTTTAAATAATTTGGGGGGTATTTATTTTTTGAGAGAGGGGAAGGATGGGAGAAAGAGAGGGAGAGAGACATCAGTGTGGGAGAGATACATCGATTGGTTCCCTCCCCAATGAGGGAACCTGGTCTGCAATCCAGGCATGGTACCCTGACTGGGCATTGAACCAGTGACTTTTTGGTTCACAGGCCAGTGCTCAATCCACTGAGCCACACCAGGGCTAAATACTGGTTTTGAATTTTAAAAACCATAATTAAGATTCCCAGTCTTCCTGTAGAGGAACTTGTCTTCCTCTCCCTTCAACCTCTTTTGATGCTAAGAACAAAAAGGATGTAGGGAAGAGGTAGGACAGAGCATTCTACCCATCTTTTGGTTCTTGGACCAATGTCTGAAAAACTGAGCCTCCTACAAGTGATGATGTCAGTTCTGAGTATCAGAATCTTTTCTATCCAGCCTATAAATATCCAGCCTATAGAAGCAATATGTGAAATTTTGTCCTCCTGGCGGAGGGTGACCTTCGGGTGTTATTCTTTCAGTTAGGTGTGGTTCAATGTAGGGATTGCTAGCCAGGACCATAGATGCATTCCTAGGGTGATGGTCCTTTAGTCTTGATTGTGAGACCGCCATGCCCATCATGGTACGTTGGGCCACTTGCCTTGACTTATGTCTTGTATTTTATTTTATTTTATTTTATTTTATTTTATTTTATTTTATGGTATAAGTGACATATAACATATTTTTATATATTATTACAGATCATTTTTCCCTTTGAACATTATCTTAGCTGCCACCTTAAATATAACTTTTTAGTTAACACCCTTCTCTATCATAAGTCCATCTTTACACAAATAACTTTCTACTTTCAATTCTTCATTTAGGCAGTTATCTGCATTCTGAGGTAGTGTACATACAGTATTCCTAGAGGCAGAGTCACTACTGTGTAGGTAAAAGAGAGCTGATGTTAAAGGTTGCCACATGCCTCGCACTGTTTGAGGTTTTAGCGATACAAAAGTGAACAGACAAAACTTTGGGAATTTAAATTCTCATAGAAGACAATAAAGGATTCAATAAATACGTTAAGTAGTATGTTGGAAGGTGATACATGCTTTGTAGAGAAGTAAAGCAGGAGAGGGAAATAATAGAAGAGCTCAAGGGGGCGAAGATGAGACGGGTCAGTTTTACAGAACGGTAAAGGAAGGCCTTTCTGAGAACATCTGTTTGAGCAGAGAACTGAAAGGGGTGAGGGTGCAAACTGGAACATTCTGAAGTAAGAACATTCCAGAAAGGAGGGAAAACAAGTGCCAAGGGCCTGAGACAGAAGCTCGTTATGCATGATAGAGGAACAACAAAGGAAATGAAGGTGGCTGGCCTGCAGTTAGCAAGGGAGAAAGAATGGGTAAATAAAGGCGTGGGAGACTTCGGAGGGCTTGCAGGCGTTTGTGAGGACTTCGGCATTTACTCGAAGTATGATGGGAAGCCTAGACTGTAGGAGATTAACGGGGCAGAGATACCTATAAAGAGGCTGCTGCAATAATGGTGGCGTATGGAGCAGTTAGCAGGGATCAGATTCTGGATATTTTTGAAGGCAGAGCTAACAGGATTTTCAACTGTAAATGTGAAGTAAAGAGAGGCATCAGGTATAACTTCCAGGTTTTTGGTTTTGAGCAGCTGGAAGGATGTCAATATGGAAGACTTCGGAAGGGGCAGATTTGGGGAAAGATAGGAGTTCAGTTCTGATGATACTAAATTTGATACTCATTCCATACCCCAGTGTAGCTATCCAACTGACAATTGTACATACATGTCTGGATTTCAGGAAAGAGGTTCAGACTGGAATTTTAAAATTTGGGACTTATCAGCATATAAATGATATTTAAAGCTGTGAGGGAGGGAGTTCACCAAAGGAGCCAGTGTAGCTAACTGGGAGCAAGGACTGAGCCCTGGGGCTTAATAATACTAAGAGGTTGGGAGAAGGGAAAGAAAGACCAAAGAGAAGGCGCAGCAGAATGTGAGGGCTAAAATTTAGGGGGGAAGTTGTGAAAAAGAACATAATTTCTAAATCAAACTACTAATTCAAGGAAATACAGAGGGCATAGGAGCATATATATTAAACTATACCAAGGCAATGCAATTAGCAAAATGCTAACTATGGGAGCCTTTATAGGACAAATGAACCAATTTCGTCAACAGATTCCAAGCGGTATCACCTGATGAATATATAAATAAAATGTGATATACTTAATAGAAATGGCATATTAGCCATAAAAGGAATGAAGTACTGATATACGTTGACACAGGGATGTACCTTAAACACATGCAAAATTAAAAGAGCTAGTCATGAATGGCCTCATAGTAGATCATTCCATTTAGATGGCATGTCCAGAATCAGCAAATTGATAGAAACAGAAAGTTGACTGGCCAGATGTCTAAGGTGAATGGGGGTGTGGGGCAGGTGGAATGAGGGGTGATTGCTAAAGGGCACAGGTCTCTTTGGGGTTGATGAAAATATTCTAAACTTGACTGTGGTGGTAGCTGCACAGCTCTGTACTAAAACTGTTGAACTTTATATAACTGCCTTTACATTTGTGAATTATATCTCAATAAAGCTGCTATCAAAAAAGAGGACTAGAGAGAGAATTTATAGATTAAAAGAGCCCTAAAAGACAGTTTAACAAAACACAATGTGTAGGTTTTATTTGGGTTTTAATTCAAACTAAGAAAAAAAATGTGACGTGGATGAACCTTGAGGATATCGTGCTAAGTAAAAAAGTCAAGACAGAAAAAGTTAAGAACCCTATGATTTCAATCATCTGTGGTGGGAGGGGGGAGGGGTGGAAACAAAGGAATAAATGAACAAACAAGAAAAACAAGCAAAAACTCACAGACAGCTCTTGCTGGTGTGGCTCAGTTGGTTGGAGTGTCCTTCCCACACACCAAAAGGTCAGGGGTTGGATCCTCAGTCAGGGCATGTACCTAGGTTGTGGGATGGGTCCCTGGTTGGGGCGTATATAGGAGGCAACCATTCATTGTTTCTCCCATCTCTCTCTCTCTCTCTCTCTCTCTCTCCTTTCCTCTCTCTCAAATCAATAAACATTAAAAAAATTTTTTTAAATCTCACAGACACAGACAACAGCGTGGTGGTTACCAGAGGGAAGGGGGGTGTAGTAAAGGGTAAAGGGGGTCAAATATGGGGATAGAAGGTGATGCGGTTGTGCGTGGTGGGCACACAGCGTGATGTGCAGATCCTGAATCATAGAAATATTCACTTGAAACCTTCATAATCTTATTAACCAATGTCACCCCAATGAATTTAATTTTAAAAAAGGGAAAAAAAACATGAGTCTGCATATTTGATAATATTAAGGAAATGGTGATTATTTGAGTGAGATAGTAGTATTGTGGGGTTTCTTTAAATGTGATGATTTGTTTATTTCTACTGGGGAAGGAAGAGGATAAATAGAACAGTTTCCAATTCTCTTTCCCCTGGATACACACATACCCACTTGCATACATAAACGCACACACACCCCAAAAAATACCGCAAGACAAAAAAAAGGAACAATCAAAAATCAAAACACCCTCAAACTGCACCTGGACTTCATATTTTGACCAAAAGGATAGATCCTGGGAGGACATGCAAAATCAAATGACAAAAAAATGCTGAACAAACAGCATTATTAATGTACAGAGTAAATGACTGAACTAGTAACAGTTGATGTTGTTCATGTCTGTAAAAACTTTGGAACCACATAGCTGATTTGCTGTAGTCCATACCAGCTTCCAAAAACCAGGAAAGATTTTAGTTAGCTTCATTCTTTGATGCCTTGTCAGAATTTCCTACAAGGTCTGGAACATCCCCCTCCTCCTCGTCAGTGTCTGCTGGTTTTGGCGGTTTGCTGTCCAACACTTGCTGAGGGAACTGTTCAGTTAACTTCCTAAAATGTGCTAAGCTGTCAGCACCAAGCTGACTTACTGCTCCAGGAAGCATTTCTGGGATTGGTTTGGCTTCTCAGTGACTGGTAGTTGCAAAGGTGTTAGTGGAAAGGGAAGCTTACACTTTGGGATTCTTGAAGTGAGTCACTGTCCCACAATCTTTAATTATGTTTATCTCTTCATTACTAAGCTATATTATGCACAGCTAGTTTTTTTTAGAGAACTGAAGTTTTTTGTCTTCCGCTGTAGCTGTTCTGTGTACCACCTTCTTTCTGCGATCTGTACCCTTGCCCCTATCCCGACCTGGGCCTGAAGTCTGGTAACTTTTTTTCTTGATTTGTGCTGGTCTGTAAACCCAAAGCAGGGAGGGTCCTCCACCCCCACCAGCCCGCAGCAAGGGCAAGATGGCTGCCTCAGTGTGCAGGTTTTTAGTGTTCTTTTGAAGAAACATACTAAAATATTTATGGGCCATAGAATATGATTTATTTCCACATAATATAGGAAGAGGGAAAGATAAATGAGATTATAGATTAAATAAGATGGGCTATTGATTATTGTTGAAGCTGGGGTTAGGATAACAGGGGGCTCATGATACTATTTTGTCTACCTGTGGATGTTTAAAATTTTCCATAATAAAAAAGGTTTAAAAAAGAGAGAATAGAGCATTGACTGGTGTGGCTCAGTTGACTGGGCATCATTCCACAAAGCAGAAGGTTGCTGGTTCAGTTCCTGGTCCAGGAACATGCCTGGGTTGCAAGTTCAGTCCCTGGTCAGAGCGTGTATGAAAGGCAACTAATTGATGTATCTCTCTCGTGTTTATGTTTGTCTCCTCCTCTTTCTCCCTACCTTCCCCTCTCTCTAAAACTAACTAACTAAATAAATAAAATGTAAATGAATAAAATCTTAAAAAAGAAAGAGACTAGAAAAAGCAGTCCAAGTCAGCAAAGGTAGGCAGCTCCTCAGGAATTTTTGCTATAAAGGGGAGCTGAGAGAAGTGTGATTATAGCTGCGGGGAGGGAGAGAGGAAGGTTCAGGACAGGTTTGTGTGAATAAGATGGGAGCAATAAAAATGTGTTTGTGTGCTAATAGTACTGATCCCATAGTGTAGGGAAATTGGTGCTTCAGACAGATGAGGGCAAAAAATGCTAAAGTAAAGAAATGCTAAAATAGACCTGGATTTGTTCCCTATTTTTTCTTGCATTTTCTTTCTTATTGTTTATCACTCTTTGTGCTAATCTCTGAGATTTCTTTGACTTTACATTCAAATCCTTCTATTGAGTGTTTTTTTTTCTGCTCTTACATTTTTTATGTCCGAAGTCCTTTCTTCTCTGCGTGTCCTTGCGCTACAGAACACAAAGAGTTCATCCACCAGGCACTAGGGGAGCTGGACACTAAACACTGAGAATTGCCATGGAGAAATATTGGCTATTTTGATGAATGGTGCCACCCAGGAGAACAGGAAGCGAATACTCAAAAGTCCAAACTTCCCAGTGGTGGTTCAGTTACAAAGTATATAGGGCACAACCACAAGACACTTTGGGTTAGGGGTTTGGGTTCATGCTGGGAGCTGATTGGTCAGAGGTGAGGTAAGGGTAAATCTTTTCTTCAGGTTGAGGACAGCTCTGAATTCTTTTCCAGTCCAGAGTCGCTTGGTCCTGTGGTCCTATCTCATAGGAAAGTAGCCAGGGGGTCATTCCATCTTTGAGCTCAGGTCCTGAAATATATAACCTAGGACTTGTGATCATTAGTCAGGTCCTGGCTACTATCTTGTGCTGCCTTGGGGGTTGCTGATTACGCAGGGGAAGCTAGGTCTCTCAGTGGGTATACGTATAGAGTGAGATGATATGATTTCTAGAGCTAGGATTTAAAACTGAATTTAAGCCAAGACAGAAGAACCCTCGGTTTCACTCGTCTCATAGATACAGTGTCATTTCTTTCTTTGAAGTTATTGATCCTAATCCTTTTTGAAATTTTCTGCTGCTTCTTGAGTTATTTCTGTCACTACTTAGTTTCTTTTTTGTTTGTTTTGGTCTCTGACATACTTCTGGAGTCTTTCTGAATAACTACCTGCTCCTTTTTAGGAGAGAAACACTGAAAGCTGATTGAAAGCTTTGTGTGCCTGGGTAGAGTTTCTCAGCTGGTGAGCTTCAGTATACAGTGTTTTGATCAGATGGGGGTCCCCATCTTCTGATCTCCTAACCTGCCAAGAGCATGTAAGCCAGGTTCCTAGTTTTCCTTTCTTTCTTCCCGCCCTTCCCCACCCCCCAGGTTCCTAGTTTTCTGGAGTTGAGTGGTACAAGGCAGAAATGTGAAAATACAACACAGCAAATGATAAATTGCAAAATAGTTGGTATTGACAATAAATGCTGAGTTTGAAGGAAAGGGCTAAAAGGAATTCTAGAAAAGGATTCATTAAGAAAAGGGAGGGAGATATACGCTAGGTTTTTGAGACTGATGAAGATTTGATTTGGTAGAGGATCTTTTAAGTTGGAAGAAGAGCTCAAATGGAGTTAAGCAAAGGGTTTGAATAGGTGGCAGAAGAGAAGGTTACTGAGATTGTTTCAGACTTTAATTAATGTTAGTGATTAGTCAGAACCATTATACTTTTAAGAGTGCTATTACAAAGATTTTAAGAAAATTAACCTAGCAGTAAAACAGGTACGTTGGTTTTAAACTAAATTCTTATATGATTTTCCTTTCCAGTACAAATACAGAGACCTAACTGTACGTGAAACTATCAATGTTATTGCGTTATACAAAGATCTCAAACCTGTATTGGATTCATATGGTGAGTTTACATAATGAAATGTCAATTACTATACTTTGAGTTTACTCCTCTTGTTAATGATTGTAGGTTTCCCATTACCCTTTTAAGATTGTTGGTTTTTCCATTGTAGAACTAAACCTTCACCTAATGTAAATATTGGAGGGATAGAAAATTACAACATCTAATTATAGTGTCTTGTATTTGTGTTGTAGGTGTTACAAGTTTTTAGAAAGTACTCTAACATGGAGCTGTGCAAATTTAGTCCTAAAGGGGATGTTAAAGATAGTTTAATTCATCATCTCCCAAAGTATTAGCTGTAGCTGTGAAGAATGTTGCAGGGGGCAGGGCAGGGGGCCGGGGTTGGGAATTCTGTTGTTAAATTCAAGCAGTTGTGGATTGAACAAAATTCAATGGGTTTCTTTGCAGCCATGTTACAATGTTTCTCAGAGCCTCTAATGTGCTAACATGTTACACTGCAACAAAAGGGGAGAGAATACCCTTATATTGTAGTGTATCCTAAAGTTAATTACTCCCCTGTATCTCTTTATAGTCTTAGGAAGATATTTAGCAAAATGACATGCTGTTATTTTATAGATGAGGAAAACATTTTAAAAATATGATCCTTAATTCTGTAGAGTGCTTAGGTGACAGTTTCATTATTGAGATGAAATAAACCTCGGCTTTAAGGAAGAAATGCCCATACCTAATAGTCTTTTTGTCCCCACACCGGATGTGCCAGGGCCAAGGGCTCCTGTCCATGGTGAGGCCCTTGGCATGGAGGACAAGGAGCTAAAATTGTAGCTGAGACCCTCACTCTAAACTCCACATATCCCCAGGGCTTCGAAAGCATCGGGAGAGGTGGGCGGCAACAGAGGGACAATCAGTCCTGGGTTTCCTGAACGACAGAGACAGAACCAGGAGTTCTCTCCCAGCTCTACCTCCTGTCCACACACCGTACTGTGTGGTATCTAGATCTGCAAAAAAAACCCCGCCTATTAACAAAATTAGTTTATTTAAAAATGGCTTCAGTCAGGAAGAAAGTGGAGCTAGAATTTTACTGTGACAGTTTTTACTGTATGCTAAAAAAAAAAAAAAAAGGTTTGTTGATCAAAAAGATCCCAACATTATTGAAAAAAATCTTACATAGCTTTATATGGCCAAATCACATCTAAACTATTGCTACTATTGCTATCAACATGCTTTTAAAGTAAATAAAGTCATGTATTTAAATAAGGTGGGGTTTCTAAAAGCACAAAATCAGAATAAATTACAGCGCGGTTTATAATTGTCAATAGTAAGAAAAAGAACTGAGGTCAGCAGTGCCGTGTTCTTGGGCTTCACGTTGCAGCCCCTCCCCCGTGTGGTACACGGTAATCATGTGTGCCCTGATTAGTCAGTGGATTGTAGATAGAGAACTTGTGCGATATGGTATGAGAAATACTTGTATTGAAAGATACATAGATATTTGATTGTGAAAACTTCACTTTTTTTAAAACTGTGGTTTATGCTGTTAGGATTGAGAATGATAGTAAGTGGGGCTAAACACATGGGAAATCTAAAATTTTATGATATTAGATGAACTTGAAGTATGGTATTGGTTGATGGTTATTTTAGAGTAATTTTACAATCATGTTAGTTAGGAAAACAGCTCCTATTTACTGAGATTATAGTGCTCACACCCATTTTCCCAAGTAATTCAAAGCATCTTTACTCATTCAAAAGCTGATCCCACTGAGTGACTCAACAAAGGATACTCTGTTATTGGACAAAATGGATGATACAGTAACAAGTTAAACCGTTTCAAGGATACTAATGAGTTTTACCAGTGTTTCTAAAAGAATAGCTTAATGGAAATATCTATAAAAATGCTTGTGTTTAAATCGTGTTCTTTCCTTTCAGTTTTTAATGATGGCAGTTCCAGGGAACTGATGAACCTCACTGGAACAATTCCTGTGCCTTACAGAGGTAAGCGTCGTGTGTAATTTATGTTTCCAGTATTGATGCGTTTTGGTGCATATAATATGTTGCCAAAGAGTTAGAAGTAACTTAAGCCTATTTTCTTATGATTTTCATGATGATATAGAGATCTTAACTTCTGTTGGAACTGAACTTTATTTGGCAGCAGCACCTAATATTTTCAGCATTTTTCCCTTCCTACCAGCACATATCAGTAAGTGCCTCCTTGTGCTGGAAGAGTTTGAAGTTTCATAGAATCAGAGAATTTTAAAACTAGAAAGGGATCTTACATGCCTTCTAATTCTGCTTCTCACCCCATTCAGACTTTTCTGACAACGAGAAGCTGTACAGTGTAATGGCTAAGACAAAAGCCTTAAAGTCAGGCTACAGTATAATTTCATTTCTCACTGGTCTATTGGGTTTATGGTCATGGACATCTGTAACATTTGGATAATAGCATCTAACTCAAAAAATAGTTCATTGTATGTAAAGGACTTAGTACAGAGCCTCGTATATAATAAACGCATGTCAAAAGTAGCTATTATTTAAGGTTGTAATGTTGGTGATAATTTCATACTGGATAATTACATCTCTGTTAGCCAGTTAGTTACCCTCTGCTGGAATACTTACAGTGGTAAGGGAACATTCAGTTTCATAAACAACCATTCTGTTTTTTGGACAGCTCTGTTTGTGAATTATTTCTTGTGACTTACTAAGACCTGTGTCTCTGTAACTTGGCCATTACTTTTATATAGTACCTGCTATGCATGAGGCACAGGGGATAAGGGCTATGTATACAAAGATAAAGGATGTACCTTCTCTGGAAGAACTTACACAAATAGGGGAAATGGAGGGAATAAATAGATATACCTAGCTCTAGCTGGTGTGGTTCAGTGGAATGAGTGCCAGCCTGCGAATCAAAGGGTCACTGGTTTGATTCCCAGTCAGGGCACATGCCTGGGTTGCAGGCCAGGTCCCCAGTTGAGGGTGTGTGAGGGGCAACCACACATTGATGTTTCTCTCCCTCTCTGTCTCCATCCCTTCCTCTCTCTAAAATAAATAAATAAAATCTTTAAAAAATAGATATTTAAAATGTTCTATAACTGCTATAGAATGATAAAATATAAAGGTGCTTTGAGATTACCAAGAAGAATAAGACCATGTTGGATGATAATAGAGGAAATGACATTTGAACTTGGTATTAAAGGATGAGTCAACCATTCATAACAGAATGGACACTTCAGACAGAGGGGGGAAAAAACACTTGAACATCAACACTGAATAAAGCATGTGTGATAAGATTAGGGAGGACTGAACAAAATTCAGGATTATTGACTTTGCCTTTAGGCATTAAACTCTGGTTAAGGAAATAGGTAATGGGGGAAAGAGGGAAGCAGGAAACTATGGTAAACATAATTATGGATATTTATTTCATACATATAAAAATTTATCTAAATCCTTCCCTCATCATTTTTCATATGGCGTAGTTCTTAAACCCAAATAATTCTGGAGAAGTCTTCATTTTCATAAAGCAAAGAATTCTGGTTGGTGGAAATAAACTTATGTTTTCTGTATTAGGATATATTCTATTTGAGTCCTTTTTTCATTGTAGAAGTAGTTTTGGGTAAAAAATAAATCCAGAGTTCCACAACTGTGTAATTTCTTTACATAAAATTTATATGTATATATTTACATGAAGTGGAACTGTTTCTAAGAGGAAAAGTATCTGCATTTATGTCAGGTGATTCAAATGGTTTCTTGGGACATTGGCTTTGAGTTTAGTAAGAAAAGGCTACAGTTATGTTCACTGTATTAACTCTGTTGGATCCTTTGAAACACTGTTCACTTTGACTATATATAGTCAGATTTCTCAACTGAGAGAGGTTCTATTTCATAAAACAAAAAGATCACATCATAGGTTGAATAGCTATCACTGAAAATGCCATATATATTGGTCGAGTTGTAGCCACCAGTCAGCATCGGTTTGACAGTTGGATTGGCTTTGGCGAGGGAACTGTATCGCTTTCTGATAGGATACCATAATCCATGGTCTTCCTTGTATAACCCTTCCCGGTGAACCTTATTAACTGAAATGACAAGAGGCAAGTAGCAAAGAGTAGATGGCACTGAGAAACAGCTCCTAAAGCGCACCCGCACAGCAGCAAGCACACACTAGCAGGGTGGCGATCAGCGAGTCCTAAATCCTGCCGGTGTGTTTTACAAACCGAAAATTCGAGAAACTGATCTTAAACAGAATTTTGAAATATTAAGATATCTGTTGTGATTTTTTTAAAGTGTTGCTTATTGTCTCTTGCTTACCTGCTAAGCCATACTGAAAAATAATAAAAATAGAGTAACTGAAGTTTCTTTCTCTCTCAGGTAATATATATAATATTCCAATATGCCTGTGGCTGCTGGACACATACCCGTATAACCCCCCTATCTGTTTTGTTAAGCCTACTAGTTCGATGACTATTAAAACAGGAAAGCATGTTGACGCAAACGGGAAGATCTATCTTCCTTATCTACATGAATGGAAGCATGTAAGTATTAACAGTGTTCCGTGAATTCATTGTATTTTATATATTTGTTCACTGTCATCTGCTTTTTGTTAACACTCAAAGAGGGTTCCGATGAGGAGATGAGCTCACACGAGATCACTTATGCTGAGCTGGGTAACTGAGAAAGGCTGTCCACAGTGAATACGGTCAGTAGCAGTGTGACGGTGTTGTGGCCAACAGCAGACTGCGTATGTGACCATGGCTGCGTAAGAGTGCGATGGAGCTGGAGGTTCCTGTCTGTCAGGATGGTGTCGTGGCCGTCTTGACATTACAACGTAATGTGTGACTCACGTTTGGTCACACTGGTGTAAACAAACTGACCGCACTACCAGACCTATGAAAGTGCAGCACAGAGTCGTTAGCAGCAGGCTGAACCGTCTAGGTCTGCGTGAGTGCACTCCGTGATGCTCACACGATGCTGGAATCTCCTGACCACCCAGTTCTCAGAGTGCGTCCCCATTGTTAGGTGGCACATGACTGTGGATCTTGTGTTTGTACAGAGCTTGGCAATGTACAGAATATGCTTAGTCACTTTTATATAAGTTGAACCTTTAAGTATAGACAGAATTCATGTAGTGGGCAGTGCATTTAAAAAACAGTATACTGATGGCATGTATTTGTGAAACTGTTCACATCTCATTACTCAGAGTGTTCCTATCAAGCAGTAATAATGGTAGGAGACCTTTGTTTCTGACTCTGATGGTAAGGCTCTGGCAGACCAGTGTTCCTATCAAAACAGCTAGAAAAGCCAAAGAACAAACAGCAGCTGTGGAAGGCTTCGGAGAGCCATTGGGGCAATTGGGACTTGAACGGCCAAGATCCTCTAGTGAAGGGAACTGCGAGAGCTAAGTTAGCATTCTCCCAGTTTCCCTGGGAGTATTTACTGATTCTTATTACTACAGGGTAAGAGACTGAGGATCTGGGCAGAGGGCCTTAGCTAAGAGGCAAAGAAACCTGCAGAGTTCTAGCAGTTTACAGAGCTGAAAAGACAGCAGTTGCTGTTCTGTCTGCCAATGCAGCCAGTAATTTAGGAGCCAAAAAATGGAAGAAAAGGAAGTTACAAAGAGATAAACCAGATAATCTGAGTTTTCCCCACAAAAGATATGCTGAATTCCTAAGTTTCAAAGGCAAGATGCTTAAAGCTGAGCAGAAAACCTCTGAAAAACAGAACCAAGTTCTCGGCAGTCTCAGGTTAAGGAGGCGCTAGGAGTTCGGAACCTCAGCACAGAAGAGGGTGTAGGTAAACATCCTAGGCTCTTAGCTGATGCCGCCGGAGGAACACATCCAAAAAGTGAGAAGTCAGGTATGGTGAGCCTTACAAAACCCCAACCTTAAATAAGTTCAGTCCCTGATTATATTGAGGTGATTCTCACAGTATCTGCCTGACATAGGATAGGTGAACCCTTGCTGGAAGAACATAATGTATAAACCCTCTATAAATTGTCATAAAATGTAACCAGCATATAATTTAAAATTAATAAGTACATCAAGAAAGGGGGGAAAGGCAACAGAACTAGGACACTGCCACTCCCAGGTAACCCACTAACCAGACACAGACTTGGAAATCTTAGAACTGGAAAACAGAGTAATAGAAATTAAGAACTCCATGGAAGGGATTAGTAGCAGATTGGACTCAGTCGCAGTAGAGAATTAATGAACTGGTAAATGAATACTTTGTATTTTTTTTAGTGCTATTAACCTAGGAATAAGACTTACAAAAGTTGTACAAGTCCATTGTGGAGAAAATTTTATTCAAAGACATCACAGAAGACTTAAGTCAAAGGAGAGAGAACCGTATTTGTGGAATAAGAAATGCTGGTTCCCTTTATATTGATTTATATCCTAACAGGAGTTTTTGTTTCTATCTGTATTTGTTAATTTTGTGAACATGCTGGGCTCAGTGGCATGACATTTCCTCACACTGCTCAGAATGATGCACGATTTAAAACTTGCCGGTTACTCATGTAAGGAGGTTTCCGTTGGTTGTCATCAGACCACAGGTAACTGAGACTGCAGAGAGTGATGCCGCAGCTGGGTCAGCAGGGGGCGCTGCCCACGGACCAACGGACTTGCTCCACATAAATAACTAAATAAGCAAATAATCACTTAGTTTTATTAAGTTAATTAAAAGAAGTTTTTGTGTTTGGGGTCCTGTAAAAAAATCAAGCTGAGTTGAAAAGTGATTCTTAAAAATTGCTGAACTTTCCCATTTTGCCGAAAATTAAATCTGTAGCTAGTTTAAATTTGTCTTCTGTTTTAGCCACAGTCAGACTTGTTGGGGCTTATTCAGGTGATGATTGTAGTGTTTGGAGACGAGCCTCCAGTCTTCTCTCGACCTACGATGTCAGCGTCTTATCCACCATACCAGGCAACAGGGCCACCAAATAGTAAGTAGAATTGGGATTTGATTTTTAAACTCATAGGAACAAAAGAAAACAAAACCTTGTTAACAAAATGTTTTTAATGACTTCACTTTGCTTTTTAGCTTATCAAGTTAGTGGATTTTTTGGAGGTGTTCTGAGGCCCCACATCTGCATGTGCAGATTCCCACCAAAGACTGGCATTTGGGCTTTCATTTGTGGGTAGAAATCCAACTCTGGGTGTGCTGGATTCCAGAAGTGGGGGGAGAAGGAATGCTGGAGTAGAGCTAGATTTTTTTTTAAATTATGCATGCCATGGAATAGCCTTATTTGATCAGTTTGGAAGCATATATAACTTGAAAGGTAATCTGACCTCTCCTTTTCTTTACAACTTCAGGATCAGTGTTATAGATAAGAATCAATAACAAAGTCAACTAAATCGTGCACATTCAGCTATTCTGGGTATACACAATTGGACATCTAGCTCTCAGCCTTCTTCTCTTCAGTACAGCCAATTCATGACTTTACGTGGGGTGGGGCGGGTGGGCGCATGGAGTTAGTACCAGTTCTCCCCTAATTTGGTGCACATTATCTCTGTTATTCTGGGTTTTTGAAAATAATTCTCACTGATACTTTAAAATCACCCTGGATATTTGGGAATTGGTTGTACTTACTTGTTTTGATAATAAAAAACCTGCATTGATTTCATTGTTTTGAGTTGTGATTATTGTTATAAATTTTGTTTAAGATTGTAATTAACCAGGCTTATTTATCTTATAAGTTAGATTATATTAGTTTTAATATTTCTTCTGAAAATTATCCTTTTCCTTTTTAAACCATTCTGTCTTGAGGAATGTCTTGACTCATAAGCTGAATGGGAATTAGAACTTTCTGAACCCATTTCCTTTTCTTTCCATGCTTCCCAGAGTAAGTTTGTTTTTAAGATTCAGTACTACTCTTAATAAAGATGCCAGGTATTCTTTCAGACCCCAAATTTTCATCTTAAATTCTCTTGACTCCAGTACCCAAGATTAGATAATCTTGCTCATATAAGTTTGAAATACTGAGTATTTCCTAGTTTATCATTCATGTTTATTGCTCAAATAACATAGCAGTGACCACGTAAGGCAGGAACATGTTCAGAAATGTAGGCAGTCTCCTGAGCAACGTCGTTTCCTAAATTTCTTCCGTCTTCATACGGACACTGGTGGAAGCACAGCATTCGAGAAGGGGACCATGCCAAAGAGGTCACTGTTGCAGTTGGGTTTTGTTCTCACTGTAAATCACATTAAGTAATCTAGAACTAATGTAAATAAGTTACTAAAGGCCGTCTTATTGTCCATCCGTTCCAGTTTTAATACTTTTTATACACTTAAACAATATTATTATTAGGTATAACTGTAAAGAAATGAAAATCTGAATTCCATTCCCCACACACACCAAAGAACAGCTCAGAAATTTGGATACGTACTTAAATATTATCTTTTGAGAAATTATATACTTCTGTTATTACTCAAAACATATTTTTGTAAAGATTTTATTTATTTGTTTTTAGAGAGAGGGAGAGAAACATCAATGTGTGAGAGAAACATTGATCAGTTGCCTCTTGCACAACCCCAACCAGGGACCTAGCCTGCAACCCAGGCATGTGCCCTGACCGGAAATCGAACCAGTGATCTCTTGGTTTGTGGAATGATGCCCAACCCACCAAGCCACACCAGTCAGGGTCATTACTCAGAACATTTTGATCTCCTGTTTTACCTGTTGTAGGACATTTGAGCTAGCTGTGAGTCACATTTAAAAAGTGTTATGTTCAAACCTCATTTTTTGACAACTAACAGTAATAGTCATCATCTATTGAATGGTAACTGACATACAGCTAAGCACTTCACATTCATTTTTATTTAATCCTTCTGGGTTGTGTGTATTTGTATTGCTTTTGATTCTGGCTCTAAAATTACTTAACTTCGTTATCTGTTTCCTTGCCAGTCTTGGATCCAGATAACATGTTGTTTCCCAGAATTAGAATTTGAAGGCTTTGGTAGAATTGTTAGCTTTTTAGAACCTCAGAAAAGGAGAATTGCTTATAACTGTGAGGCGGTAGTTTTAGCTGTGTGAGAGAGAATCTAGCATGGGGGTCGTAATTGGGCACCGTGTGTCACCTTGTATAAAACTAACTTTTTTGTCCAGTGTTTTGAGGGGAAGCATAAGGATGCGCGTTATACATGGGTATAATAATGGGCATAATGATCGCGTGTATAATGTACACAAAAACGGGGGTGCTCATTACACATGGGAGCGCGTTATACGTGGCAAAATACTGTGTGTATGTTGCTGACATTTAATAGTGGCCTCATTTTTTGATATTCGTAAAGTTAAGCTGTACTTTGCCCCTAGGGCAGAAAAAAAGATATTTTGCGTTACCTAGCAAGTGTGGCATTTGGGAGGCTTTTTGTCTTCTGAAATAGCAAGGATCATCATCTTAGCGTCCTTATACTTAAGAAAAAATTTACTCCTGACATCAGTAGACTCATCCTAACAAGAAAGCTGTGTACACTGATACTTGGCGATGTATGCTCAGCAACTCTGGTACAGACTTCTAAGGTCTCCCACCTTACTTGCATTCTGTGCTCTAAGGGTTTATTTCTTGAAGGCTCCATGTCTCTTGCCTTGAAGCCTTCGTATACCATTCCTCTGCTAGATCGCTTTTGTGCGCCCCACCCCCGAGGTTTGGATCAGCTGCCTCCCGTGTGACCTCATTCGCAGCTCTCCGTGCTCCCCTGTCACCCCACTTACCACTCGGCGCTGTTTCTGTTCGCTTACTCGGCTCCCCGACTAGACTAGAAGCAACTTGAGGCCAGAAAGTTCCTGTCTTCTTTTTTTGTCATCAAATTCCCGGTGCCTGTCACATAGAAGGTACTACAATGTTCATTGGATTAAGGACTAATTCATCGTTACATTCAGTGAGAAACATTTCACTGAAGATAAGTTGATTCTCAAAGAAGTCATTTGCAGTTAAGGCCAAAATTAACTCCTCTTTTCTTCCTCTGTCGATTAGCCTCTTGGCACCACTGACTGGTGCAGTCGTTGGTATTTTCTTTGGGAAAGAATATACAGCATTTTTTAAACTTGCTGGATTGTAAGTACTGGAGAAAGAGGTAATCTTTCTCCAGTGCTTACAGGCTTTTGTTTCCGTCTGTTTTAACCACTCTAGCTGAATAGAAGTTTGTATAGGACTTCTTGTAGTAATTTAAAGTCTTTTAAAGTCCTCAGTCAAGCCAACAAAACCAGCTGTGCTAATCGGTCAACATAGTCTGAAAAGAAATATCAGAAGATGTCTTAGATATGGTCACTTTCTAAGAAGCCTACTTTGGACCAGAGGAGGGCAGAATCACCTTCCAAATTTTAAGTTGAACCAGCTCCTGTCTCGAGGTGGAGACTCCTTGACAGCTTGTGGAGCTGAGCAGGTTGACCTATTTGCCAGTTAGTCCTTGTTGGGATTGTCACATGTGTTGTCATGACTCGTGTTTAATGCTCTGAGAACCACATGATTTGCAGAGCATTGCGCTTGAAGTGGACTAATACGGGTGCAGTGTTTTGGGGTTTTTTTGGTGCTGACATTTATATTCTTTAACAGTATGAAATTCTGCTGTGGTTTGACAGTGATGTATATCTCATGTAATAGCCTACGTATCTAGGACTATGCATATTATTTTACACTGTTAAAACTTACTTTCAGCTTCCTACATGCCAGGCATGCCCAGTGGAATCTCCGCATACCCATCCGGATACCCTTCCAATCCCAGGTAATGAAAATTGATCTTTCGAATCATTGCTAGAAATTCTACTGTTGATCTAGAATCAAAATAACAGATGCTAACTAGGGCACTGAAGTAAATTTAGTTACAGTTTAATGGAAGATAAGACTAGGTGGTTAGAATTTATGGTACATGAGTGCATAACTCAAAAGGAGTTTTTTCCATTTTGGAGAAATGTGGCTGCATCCCATGTGCACAGAGGAAAGGGATGGGGTAATGACAGTGATCTTGATTGCTTTGGACCTTGAAATTCTTGCTGCTTACCTTTAGGAACAGTGTTGGTGGCTCAGAGGCTAATGGAATACCGATTATAATGAATTCAACCAGGAGAATAATATTTTAATGCCCTTTTTAAAAACTTACCTTTTCTGTAAATTATAGGGGACAAATTAGTGGTTCATATAATGGAGTCAGCCTTGTCCCTGTAATATTTATTCATTTAGTTCATAGACTACATCTACTACCAATCTTTATTTGATAATAACACAACACTAGTAAATTAACTTAATAGTGCAGTCAGTCTATGAATAATGTACAGTAGAAAGTAGTGAAAAATAATTTTTTTTTAAAGATTTTATTTATCTTTAGAGAGGGGAAGGAAGGGAGGAAGAGAGGGAGAGAAACACCAGTGTGTGGTTGCCTCCCAAGCACACCCCACCAGGCCCAGGAGAAATAATTCTTAACCCATGTTTTAAGTGTGCACTTATTCCATTGATAATCCAGGAGTAATTTCAAAAGGTGGATTTTGGGCAGACTTAAAGGGCAAAACTGGCATGTGTTGGTGCCTACATGAGACTTTCAGCTACTCTAACAATTAACAAGGAATTTTTAACCCTGCTAACTCTTCTTATCATCAAATAACCCCTACAGATGCATGCAGCCACATTTCCTGAACACCTGCTCTGACTAAATATATGGATTCACAAATACACTGCAATGTGCAGCACCTTATAACTTAAATTTCGCAAACTTATTTCTGAGACTTCCTTAATTTCAGAGACCAGCTTTTTTTAAGGTAGTAAGTGTGTGTCACATCAAACAGATGAGCAGAGACTGGATGAGCATCTGTCAGGGGCAACAGAGGAAGATTCCTGCGATTATGATATGTCGGCAAGCTATGAGTTTTAGATTTCTTGAGGTTCTTAACTTTCTTAAGTTCTAGAAACGGAATCCTATTTGAATTACTAACTGAAATTACAAGCCTTTATTATTAACAATAGCTAGTAAGAAGGAACTTTGGATGTGTAGGGGGAATAGTCATTGGAAGGACGATAAGGAAATGGATTTCGGAATAATAAAGCCATTGCAGAGAAACTTGTAAATAAAAGTGAAGGCCGAAAATACTGACCAAAATGGAACCCTTATTCACTTACCGTATGTAACCATGGAAGTCTGTTTTGTGAGGTTACTTGCTTGTAAGAAGTTCCTTTTTGAGGCAGCTATTGTTCAAAGATTTGGTGTTTTTTTTCCTGTGTAACATAACTTTTCATCCCAAACTGTAACATGCTAATAATGAGTTGGGAAGAGCAGCTGTATTCAAATTGCCATTGATACCTTTCTGTATATAAAAGGTTTTGGCAGAAGAGCTTCAGAATCTCGGTCTTCTTCCTTTTTCCTAAAGGAAGATTAATAAGTCTTCCCACAAACCGAAAGATCCCTGGTTCAGTTCCCAGCCCAGGCGCACGCCTGGGTTGCAGGCCAGGTCCCCCCGGTTGGGGGCGTGTGGGAGGCAGCAGATACATGTATCTCCTGCACGTCAGTGTGTCTCTCCCTCTCTTTCTCCCTCCCTTCCCCCCTCTCTGAAAAGAAATAAGTAAAATCTTTAAAAACATCAGGATGGTCACTAGTAAGTTATGTAATTCCTAATCAGTGGGGTGCACACCTGAAACTAATAATAATGCATGTCAATTGTAATTAAAATTTTTTTAAATGATAAAAAGAAAATATCACAGTAATTCCCTCTTGTCTGCAGTTTCACTTTTCAAAGTTTCAGTTACCCACAGTCAACCACAATCCAAAAATATTAAATGGAAATACAGAAATTAACAACTCCTGAGTTTTCAGATGCCTGCTGCCTGTGCCATGATTAAATCTTGCACTGTCTCCCTTCTCGCCCGGGACACAAGTCACCCCTTTGTGCGGTGCTGCATGCTGTGTGTGCAAACTGCCCATCAGTCACCGGGTCGACTGTCATGGCATCGCGGTGCTTGTGTTTAAATGAACCGTATTTTACTTAGTAAAATGGCCCCAAAGCACAAGTGTAGTGACGCTGACCATTTGTCAGGGATGTTGTAAATGGTGTTTACGAACAGTGCTGAATAGGAGGTAGGAGGAGAATACTTCTAAGGAAGTTCCTTCCAACTCTGATATGAATACATGAATGGCACAAAATTTCCATAGAGTGAGAAATTCTTAAAACTTTATTTAAGTAGGAGTGTTTTTCAGATCAGATATTCACAAAGGTCATCAGTGAACCACAAGCAAAAACTAAATAGTATCATTTCCCTATGCTAGGAAATCAGAATGGAAGAGCTCTCTTACAAAATACTTGATGCTTCCTGATCTGATGCCGTTGAACTCCCCTTAGAAATACGCTAGTTGCTTTCCGCTGCTGTGAAGGTGACCCTCAGGGAACCAGGGCCAAGCAAGAGCATTTTAACCATTCACTGTGAGACTAAAACCAGTGTCATCAAGGGAATTTCTATAGAACTTAGCTTGACTAGGCAGATGCCTGTAGCTCTAAAACGGTATAGGCATTAACTGGGCAAAGAATGACATGTGAAGCTTAACTTCCTGAATGGGAATCTGAAGACACTAGTGTTGGTCATCTTAGTATTTCATGTTTTCGGTCTTATCTTCAGTGGTTACCCAGGCTGTCCTTACCCACCTGGTGGTCAGTACCCTGCCACGACAAGTTCCCAGTACCCTTCCCAGCCTCCTGTGACCACCGTTGGTAAGTAGCCTTCCAGACTGTACTTCTCCACATAAGGAAGGTCTGAGACTCCTGTTGTGAAAAGTGCATTTCGGTTTTTTATTGAATAAATTTGGCCAGTAACATTGTGTAAGTTAAGGTGTATAGCATGTTACTTTGATACATTTATATGTTGTAATATTACTGTTGTAGCAATAATATCGTCTATATTCACTACTCATTCCATGTTTATATCCTTATACACCATTAATTAGTCTTATCCTTCCCCCCTCTCCATCCTCCTGCCGGCTTTGTACATCTACATTGGAATGTTAGAATACTCCTTAGGGGACAAACTCTTCTCTTTTGTTTTAGAGGAAAAACTCTTCGTGGTAATTTACTTCGAAAGCCTTCTGAAAGGTGTCTCAGCTTCTGTCTTGGCTCCCTACACCTGTTTATAAAAGCAGCAAAAGCGAT
Organism: Glossophaga mutica; assembly: GCA_039655065.1. NCBI lineage: Eukaryota > Metazoa > Chordata > Mammalia > Chiroptera > Phyllostomidae > Glossophaga > Glossophaga mutica. The sequence goes on from CM077308.1 coordinate 33,652,997, forward strand.
CCTATGAGAATAAACGAATCCCGTCACTTCTTGCTCAGAACCTTGCCTTGGTTCCCCATCCCACTCAGAGCTCAGTCCCAGGCTCTTAGGCCTGCAGGGCCCTGTTCGATCCTGCGCACCCCCACCCACCCACCCCCCCACCCCCCTGTTATTTATGCGACCTCATCTCCTACGACTGTTCTGTCTCAGGGTTCGCCCACGGCCTGTTTCCTCTGCATGGAGCGGTCAGGCCTACTCTGACCAGTCAGCTGCCGCCATCACCACCAGCCCCTAACGCAGTACACAGCTCCCCAACATCAGAACGGTGTTTGACATATAGACATTCGTCAATAAATATTTTGCTGAGTGCCTCAGTGAATGTAGGATCTCGTGAAGTTTATTTTTCTGTTACATTTTCTGATAAGTTATAACCACCCAGAAACCTGCCCCATTTTTACAGGGCACATTTTTACATGCAAATCTTTTTGGTATTTCCAACATAAGCACTTCATAAATCTTTAGTATTGGAAACTGTTCTCCTTGACACTCATGCTGTGTACTTTGCTTATGGTTTCTTTCTGACACTGGGGAGCTCTGTCCTGTCGTTTGTCCCATGTCCCACGTGGGCATTTGTGTGCCTGTCCCTAACACATTCACCCACTTGCAAGGGCTCATTTCAGAACATCTTTGGTAGAGCTGGTGACCGATGATAACAGCCAGCATGGGCGTTGGTTCTTGTGGGGTTGGGTAGTCGTGTTTGCTATCTGATCGGCCGTCACCACCTGCGTCTCCCTCCCCTGTGGTCTGAGGGCCTGTGTTGTATCCCACAGTCATGCGTCAGGTCCCCTGGTGCACTAGCTCGGAGCTTTTCTTTTTTTAAACCCATCCAATACCAGCATAAAGTCATTGGGGAGGTGATAGCTTACTGGTCTTGCCACACGGCATTGCATTTCCATTGCTGCCATGGGACTTCAATTTATTTTCTATAGGGAGCTATAGTAGGGCCTAAATCAAATTTAACTTTTTGACTATTTTTTTTAAAGCACAGAACAAAAACACTGTCATTTAGTTTTAGCAATAACCATATAGTGTGTACTAACCCAAAGCGTGCTTTTAAAATGGATTTTACATTTACAGAACAGAAATAAACTAATTTCTTCAAAACTATAGTTCTTGAGGACTCCTTCCATTGTCTGGAGGAGTTACTTAGTATTACACTGAATTTGTAGTTCATCCTTACTTTGGTAGTCAGTGAGCAGTAAACCTATTCACATAGCAAAAAATAAAATCTAACTGGTGATATGTATTGGAAGTTAACACAAAGATCCTTTTTCCTATTACTGGAGAAGCAAAAGAGAAACCACTCTGTCCATGACTGCGTTAATCTTAGCTGACCAGTTTCACATACAAGATCTGTAAAAAGTGATGGGTGTGAGTACCAGGCGAGACATTAGGCGGTGCCTTCCCCACCACCACCACCCCGCCCCTGTCCAGCAGGAGTGGTTACAAGTCTGGCAGTCCCTTAATCCCAGTCTCAGCATAGTGTGGAAGTTCTCTTTTGTAGGTCGGTCTGTTTCAGGAGGCTGTGTATAATAGGTATTAGAGTCGACTTGGAATTCTGAGTCCTAGACCTTAGGCCTTTAGCATGCATACAGTGTGTATTTGGTTTGTTATAGTTTAATAATGATAATGCTGAAGAATGAGTGCTTATCCCCACTTTTATTTTTTCATTCATGGATTTGGGGGCAGGGGTTTGTCATCTTTTTAGGACAGTCATTGGTTGGGAGCTATCAGGCAAGGTACTTGGGGAAATACATAAATACTCAATTGAAGACACTGCTTCTGTCACCGGTAACCTGGCTCCTGGTGTGCTAACATTACATGTGATGAATACCCTTACATGTGATGGTTTTGGACAAAGAATTCTATTTTAGCAAGGTCCACCGTAACACACCTGCACCATCTTAATGTGGAATGATGTTTGGGTTTAATGTAATTCATGCAGTTTTGTCTAAAATTACTAAAAGGTGCAGCTTTAATTATTGGGTTGTCATATGGTACGACACACCCCACAGGAGACAACCTGGTCTTCATTCTTTACTAGGAAAGAAAGAATGGCAACCCCTAGAGATAAAGCCAGTGCCTCATACAGAATTTCTCTGGGAAAACCACCCTAAGTACTATATATCTTAACCTCAGACTTTAATAATTCGATTATAACATTTTGTTTCTCAATCATAAACAAGGGTCAGACACAGTAGGTTTGGAAGGGTATTATCAACAGACATTTAAAAAAACTGCATTGCTTTTATTAAAATCTTGTTTTAAGATGTTGGATTGGAAAACCCTGTAAACCCTGAATGACTTCTGTATTTTCCATTCATCGTTCTATATTTAATAATTAGAGAGCAAAACAACACTGAAGAAAAATAAGAAAGCTTCCTACTGAGTAACAGATACTCCTTTTAGGGTGGAAGCTAGTAAACACGACAGGGTTCTCCTGGCTGCCCGCCCCGTGCCGCTCTCCCTTCTCTGGCGTCCTGCACTGGCGACTTTGGCTACAAAAGTGCCCTTCTAATGGGGCGCCCGGCTCGTGTGGGCGGACCGGCGCACCCTTGCCTGTGTGTGGGTCTGGGCATCTCCTCCCCGGTCTCTCCCGCCTCCTTTGGGGACACCTGTCTCCCTTCAGGGTACGGAGCGCTTCCTTCCAGCGCGGGCAGTCAGTAGGTCATGAGTGCAGGTACACCGAGGGCCTGGTGTGCTAACCGTTAACACCTTACCTGCACTGCAGTCCAAAACAGTAGTGATAAAATGTTGAAAGCTTAAAAAAAGAAGCCTTCATGTAATTTAACTATGGATTTTTAGTTGTTTTTAATCAACAAATCAAAGGAGGGAGAAGTGAATTCCTTTGGCTTCCTGTTGTTATTCTAGTAGGGTACCTCTAGCATTGTAGATTCTTAAATTATTCTCGTTCACAAGGTAATTTTAAGGAATGACTTTAATTCTCATCCATTTTTAAGGACTGGAATTTCACTGTCTTTCAGGTCATTGGTCTCTGTTCCAGTAGCACCTTTCATCGTTCATGATTACGACAGTTGAGTGATTTGTAGCATCATTTCTTTTTCGAAGTAGTTACTACTTTTGTATCCTCTGTTAGTAAGGTCCCTCCACTTTCGACAACTTGATTTTTATTTTAATGTAAACTAATTTAAATCTTTGTGGTGTGTGTTTATTTTCAAGAAGTGTAAGCCTGCCAATGACTTTCTTTAAACCTTCTTATTGTGGTCACAGAAACTTTCTAGGGCTTACCTAAAGAATTTTTAAATTCTGATAGTGTTTAAAAAGATAAATTGAGGGAGCCCCTGCTTTCTTTGAAAGAAAGTTTCATAGCCTGCACAGAGCCTGGCAGCAGTATTAGAAGCTCACATATTCATAGACTTATAAGTAAAAGCCTTTTGTCAGAAGCTTAAAGAATTTGCTTGGTTTGCACCTAAAAGCATGAATCAGAATGCCTTTGCCTGTATAGTTGTGTGAAGTGTCCCTCCTACTTCATAGACTGACCTGTATTTTTTGTTTTGTTTTCATTATAAAAGGGAATAAGGGCTTGGTCCAGTGACCCACGTGAGTTTGATACAGTTTCTGAGTAGAGGGTCAGTAAGCTACTGCTTGCGATTGCTTGGCCACCATAGTTTGCTCTCTAGCATAAATGCCAGACCAAAACTTAATGTAGATCCGAGCAAGTAAGATCCTAAGTAAAAATGCTGGGCAAGGGATTCACTTTGCTGGTTAGAGGTGAAGCAGAGAAGCTACTCTTCGGTTAACTTGTATTTGAGTTATAGGGAGTAGTGATCAGTAGTATGTACTATTAAAAGATAAATAAAACTAACTCTCAAGTGTTGAAAGATTGTTTTAAATCAGGGTGGTATAATGCACTTTGAAGATACTGGCCTAAATTATCCATTGAATTGTCACATCCATTGGTAGAGTATTGATTTGCCTAGAAGAAAAACTATCCTATTTCTCAAGGGTTAAGGTCAGTGATCAGATCCTCACATTTAAGTGAAGTTTTGCTTGAGACTGTTTCTCAAAATCTGTGCTGCCTTTTCGATCGCTGCTAATCCTGTGAAATCCGACCGTGTGGATAAAGGTCGGTGTGTGGGGACTTGTAAGATATGCTAGTTTGCCACAGTCTTGATCCAAGGTTCACTCTAGCAGGTATGAATCATATTAAATTTTATTTTAAGATGTTTAAGAAAAAAATTGTTTTGTTAGAGAAGTGATCCAGAAGAAGATGAGAATCTTCTACCACATTTATTTGTTATTGTTTGTATAAACAGTCTCTTAAAGAGTCAGAGTTCATTGAATTTTGAATTTTAATGTGGGTTTTCTTTTTGGGGATTTACATTTCAGATCTTACTTATAATTCAGATATGCTGTGTAATAAGGCCTGTGTGTGACAGAGGAAAAGACTGGGTCTTTTTGGCATTTCTAGCCTCCTGATGAACTGTGACCTTTGTAGAAAGCCCGGCAACTGCTGCCTCAGCTTGGGTCCCATTCTGAGTGTTAATGGCTTTAGCGGGAGACTTATTTGAAAGAACTTAGTTGGTGTTGTATGGTAGCACTTGCCTTTAACGTATTTATAAGAGAACTGTGTTTTTAAAAATGGGGATCTAAAACTTAAGCCTAAGTATAACTTAATCCATTTTTATGTAATAATTTTAACAAAGTTTGTTGATATGCTTGTATGTAAAAAATCCAGGCTAGCTATAAAGAGACCCTTAAGTCTTTATTAGTCCGATAACTTAGTCCAATAATGCAGGTGAATGGAACGCCTTACCTGCTGCATGTGACCACCCACACATGAGCGCCCCACCATGTTCCCATCATTGGGGTCCCCAGCCTCTGGGAGGGATGGCCTATCTCGCAGTCATTTAGGATACAATAAGCTGCTTTAGAAACAGGCTTTAAAATGCTTCAATGCGTTCTTACAAAATAAGGACTTGATGAGATAGCACCTTCACTAGCCATTATTTTGTGAAATCACCCTTTGGGCACAGAACTCTTGTAGAAATTAGCCTTTTTGCTCTCTTAAAAGAGCAAGATTTTTCTTTCCCTCCTAAAAGCCAATTTTTACCAACTAGAGGTGCGCTGTTACAGGCATTAGAACATGCGTGGATTAGAGTGATGGTGGCTAAACCTAGGCACGAACTCAGAGGAGGCAAAGATCCCCCGAGGTTTGGGGTTAGGAAAAGAGGTGAATGTGCGGGCCTTTCCTTAGCCAAGAACAGGGCTTAACCAGAGAACCAGAACAAAAGCAAAGTAGAAAAGGCAGTGCCTGGGCTGAGACTCATTTAGAGTAGGAAGAGGGACAGATGAAAGCTTAAAAGCCTGTGGTCCTTGGAGGGGACCTGGAAGAGGCAGGTTGTCTTGCTGAGAAAGGTTCATACTTTTGAAGGGTGAGGAATCAGGCACATACTTAAAGGGGTCTGGATTCTTGTTCCAAGGGAGAAAAAAGAGAACGGAAGACTCCCATCTGATGGTTTCGGTCGTCTTTGAAGAAGTTCCGAGGGTTGGGTTTTGTTTTTTTGTTTTGTTTTGTTTTGTTTTGTTTTCGCCTTTGTGGAAAGATGGTAACAGAGGGCTTAGGGCATTTAGAAAGATTGAAAAGCATCGAGGATTTCCATTCGGTTATGGCAGGTGAGGCCTTCAGAGTTCTGATGATCTGAACTCGAAGTCCCAATGATCTGACAGAATGCGAGAGAGGCCACCGTGGCAGGCAGTCTGCGTACAGGACTGTACGAGACAGGCGGGGCGGGGGGCTTTGGGGACGTGCTGGCTGGGAGCAGGCGTGGTAGAAGGAGGTTGAAGGTGCGAGAACAAATGAGTGGAGATACAGATTGGTGAATTCAGGAAGGTTGCTAGTCATCTTAGTGTCTAATGTGGGGACATGAATAAAGAGGTGGTCAGAGAGGAAAATAAAGAGAAATTGAGTGGAATGAGTCTAGAGGTGGTGCAGTAGCTGGTAAATTCATGAGAACACTGGAAAAGTTAGGTGTTAAGAAGCCAGGGATGTAAAAAACAAGACCTTGCTTTCACTGGGGAAATGAGATTGGCCTCTAGCTTTCCAACTCTGACCTCCAGAGCACACATTGTCTGAGGTAATACTTTCGTTTCTCAGAAATAAGCTGAAATATTTCGGTAAGATCAGAAGTGAATTCTGGAAGGACACACTGTATGGATTTGTATGTTAATAATCAACCAACGTATGAGTCACCTCTGTCCGAACCCTGTAGTAGGATGGGTACTGTTCGGGCTCTCCTCAGCAAGAGCTTTCTAGCAGAAAGAGGGAGGCCCTGGTAGGCAGAACTGGTGAGCGCTGGGAATCTGCTGTTGGGCTCTTCCTATGCATAAGCGGTGTCCTTTGGGCAGACTGACGAAGGACACTCCTCAGGAAAACCTGGTGGCCACGTGAGACACCGTCTGTACTAATTTTCCAAGTCAGAAAAATACAAACAAAGAGTTCTTCTGTGGTGAAAACAAGAGGAAGAGAACCCCCCCCCCAAAAAAAAAAAAACAACTTCAGACTCCTTTTTCAAACCTATGACACCTGAGAACACCAAATGTGCAGGAAAGCACTCAGAGTAAGCCAGGTGCGGACTAGCTTCTGGGAGAAGACGATGTCACTAACCAGAAACAAAAATGAGGTGACCCGACCAGCTTACGGAATGAGTGGCGAGGGTCGTGGTTAGACGGGATGGCACTGAAGAGCATGTGAGGAGCTGGTTGTGCTGTGGTTCGGGCTGCACAGTTCCCTCTTGCAGTCTGCACCTCGGGGCCAGAAAGGGGCTTGTAATGGATGGGGACGTGAGTGACAGGAGTTTGGGCACGTTTTTGCCATCAGACGAAAGGGCCTTTTTCCCTGATGAGTGGAACTCAGTATTGAGGTGGTAAATTTTTAGCTCAAAGTGGAAGAATACTCTGTTAGTCTGAAGTCATTCTTTATTCATTGTGGACAATAAAGGTTACATACACTTACAGTGATTCCCCACATAGTATTCTATCAAACATAGCTGAAAGTTAAAATACCATTTATACATTTGCTGATTGGGGACCCTAAGTGAAGAACATTGGTAGTCATAAAGAATCCATACTTAGGTTAAAGGAAGGACCTTTTGAAGAGAATATCTGGGGGATACATTTATTTGATCTGAAATGCGCAAAGACATTAAGACATTGGTTAGGAAAAGTCATGTAGAAAAGAATTTGAGAATAAACAGAAGTTTATCAGTTGCTGAGATTTGGGGATGTCCTTCTCTTTTGTTATCTGGTAAAGAGTAAAGGGGAAAAACCGGGCAGAAGCAAAGCCTTGTGAACCTGTACATTGGTTTAGGGAAACTCTTCCTGTTCTGTTTTCTCATGGGCCTGCAGTGGGTTCCTGTCTCCTTCAGCTTTGCGATAAAGCCTGAGAATGGACTTGGCCTAAATCTAATGTTTTTCCTTGGTATAAATTTGTCATTTCACTTATTGGAGAATTTAGGAATTGTACTCTGTAGGAACATAGCCTCTGCTTCATTGATAAAATAACTAATTGTTGAGGCAGTAAGTAGATATAAGTAGGTAAAAATACGAATTAGTAATCTCTTAAAGGGAAAGTATTTCTGAATCAACTCAGATTTTGTTATTTTGCATGAAATTATGACATTTAACACATAATTTTTCTTTCCTCCCACTTTGATAATGTCAACTCGTGCTTTGTCCTTTTTTTTTATTATATCATTTTTTGCTATTACAGTTGTCCCAGTTTTTCCCACTTTGCCCCCTTCTACTTGGTCCTGACCCCCACTCCCTCAGGCAGTCCCCACACCATTGTCCATGTCCATGTGTCATGCATATATGTTCTTTGGCTACTGTCTTCCCTATGCTGTACTTTGATCCCCAACCTATTAGTGTTTTGTAATCCCTTCACCTTTTGCACTCGTCATCCTGACCCCCTGCCATCTAGCAACCATCAAAATGTTCTCTGTATCTATAAGTCTGTTTCTGTTCTGGCTGTTAGTTTATTTTGTTTTTTAGATTCCATTATTGATAGATATGTATTAATACCACTTTATTCATATTTTTTAAAAGATTTTATTTCTCTTTAGAGAGCGGGGAAGGGAAGGAGAGGGAAACACCAGTGTGTGGTTGCCTCTCATGTGCCCCCCACTGGGGACCTGGCCCACAACCCAGGCATGTGCCCTGACTGGGAATCGAACTAGTGACCCTTTGGTTTGCAGGCCAGCACTCAGTCTGCTGTGCCACACCAGACAGGGCTATTGTTCATATTTTTTAATCTTCTTCTTAGAGAAGACCCTTTAACATTTCATATAGTAATGTTTTGGTGACGATGAACTCCTTCAGCTTTTTATCTGTCCATCGATTATTCTAGAGGATAGTTTTGTTGGATAGAGTAGTCTTGGTTGTAGGTCTTTACCTTTCATCACTTTGAATATATCTTGGCCAGTCCCTTGTAGTCTGCAAAATTTCTTTTGAGAAATCAACTGACAGTCTTAGGAGAACGCACCTGTAGGTGTAACTAAGTGCTTTTCTCTTGGCTGCTTTTAAGATTCTCTCTTGTCTCTAACCTTTGGCATTTTAATTATTAAGGGTCTTGGTGTAGGCCTCTTATGGTTCATCTTGTTTGGGACTCTTGTTTGGTGCTTCCTGGACTTGTATGTCTACTTCCTTCACCAAGTTAGGGAAGTTTTCAGTCATTATTTTTTTCAAATAGACTTCCAATTCCTTGTTCTTTCTCTTCTCCTTCCACCACCCGACATGATGTGAATGTTGGCACACTTGAAGTTGTTCCCAGATGCTCCTTACACTATCCTCATTTTTTTTGGATTCTTTTTTCTTCTTGCTCTGATTGGGTGGTTTTCACTTCCTTCTATTCTAAATCACTGATTTGTTTCTCAGTTCTATCCCCTCTGCTCTTGATTCCCTGTAAATTGTTCTTCATTTCAGTTAGTATATCTTTCATTTCTGACAGATTCTCTTTTATGGTTTCCGTGCCCTTTTTTTATGCAGTTAAAGTTCTAAGTTCACTGAGCATCCCTATAACCAGTGTTTTGAACTCTGCATCCAGCAGACCACTTGTCTCCATTTTGTTTAGTTCTCCCTCTGGATTTCTGCTCTGTTCCTTAATTTGGGCCATGCTTCTTTGTCTCCTCACTTTGGCAGTCTCCCTGTGTTTGTTTCCATGTATCAGGTAGAGCTACTGCGACTACCTGGCCTGGTAGAGTGGCCTAATCTAGTAGTTGTCCCACAGGGTCCAGTGGCACAGCCTTTCATGTCACCTAAGCTGGGCACTCGAGGTGTGCCCACAGTGTGGGGCTATGTAAACCCTCCTCCTGCAGCTAAAACTTGATTGCTGTTGGCAGGTCAATGGGAGGGATTTATTCAGACCAATCAGCTGCAAGGACTGGCAGTGACCACTGACTGACCACCAACCCCTGACCACCATGGAGGATCCGCTGTGCAGGGCCCACTCCACAGAGCAGGACCTCCTTTAGCAGGGCTCTGGTGCCTGCTGAGTCTGCCCCTTGAGTGTGTCACTTATGGAGGTGGTTGGGTGGTGATGCTCTGAAGTGGTCTGTAGCTGTCCACTGGATGCGCAGGCTCTGGGGCCTCCTGGGAGGTGCAGGCCAAGGTCAGCCACCCCCTTTGTTCTGTCCAGGACCACCCAGATAAGCTACAAAGCAATTTGTGGGGGGCTTGGAGGCCCAAATGAGTCCAAGCTGTGAACCAAGGCCAGCGGTTTGCTGCCAGTGCTAGGTCCGTGGCCACTTAGCAGTAAGTGGGGCATGCTGAGGTCAGGTGTTGAGAGAACTGAGGAAATCTGAAGCATGAGCCAAGACAAGCCATTCATATGGAAAAGCCTCTGGAAATAGCTTGGGTGGGCCCTGAAAGGTAGTTGGGGTGGAGCCTTGAGGAATCACCAGGATGGGGCAAACAGTGTTAACCAGGTTGATGGGTCTCAGACATGCCACCTGCCTGCAGGCTCTGTGGCTCTGGCGGGGGTGGGGTGGAGTGTTCAGAAAAGGAACAATGGCCTCTGCCAGCACTTTTGTCTGGGAGAAAGCTGTCCCCCCAGCTCTCGCCCTGACACTGGACAATTCAGTTCCTCCCTACATGTCTCTGATGCCTTTCAATTTGCTGCCCCCGCGCTGGAGCTCAGAGGGAGTGAGTTCAAGTAAGTCTGTGCACAAGCCCTGTAAGAGGAACTGCCTGAGACTCTAGCAGGGTCCATCTTCCACAGCCTCAATCCCCGCTGTTTCTTTCTGCAAGAAGTTCTGGGGACTTAATCTTCCTGCCCACTGGAACCCTGGTGCAGGGCTGTGACCCCTTGCTCCTGAGATACCGTTCCCAGTTTTAATCCACCACTTATGGGCATGGGACCAGCTTGTTCCATGTCTCCACCCCTCTTACCAGTCTGGATGTAGTTTCTTTAATTCTGTAGTTGTAGGGCTTCCATTCAGCTCAATTTCTGACACTCTGAATGACAGTGGTTCTGTAGTTTAGTTGTAATGTTGATGTTGCTGTGCAAGGGGGCGAGCCGTGTTTACCTGCACCGCCGTCTCAAGTGAAAGCCTCTCCTTTATCCTGTTTTCAAAGGTTCCTATGAAAGAAACAGAAGCTTGGGAAATCAGTGTTTTTGCTTTCTCCTGCAGGTCCCAGTAGGGATGGCACAATCAGTGAGGACACCATCCGAGCTTCTCTCATCTCAGCGGTCAGTGACAAACTGAGGTGGCGGATGAAGGAGGAGATGGACCGTGCGCAGGCAGAGCTCAATGCCTTGAAACGAACAGAGGAGGACCTGAAGAAAGGTCACCAGAAACTGGAAGAGATGGTGACACGTTTAGATCAAGAAGTAGTAAGTAACTTATTGAGTAGTTGCCATTTTTACATTGAATTGTAGGCAGGGCAGAGTCAGAGTGTTCTGTTACCTTGTCACACTGGACAGTGTGGGGTATAGTCAGAGTTCAGTAAATTATACATGTCCTTTGAATGTTGCTTCTCTACAGCTTTGTTTAAAATGGAGCCTGTGTTTGATCTTGGGAAGGCAGTTGGTATTTAGAATATTTTTGCCTGTGCCTTCACCCGGGGGATGAGATTTTGACCCAAAGGAGGACTGTTCTTTGAGTACCTGATTTGCCGTTACCAGGAAATAAGAATTTCAGGGAGTGCCTAGCCCTAGTAAAGATCTGCAGACTTCAGAGTCAGTCTTTTTTGTTTCCAAATGTTGTGTGAGCTATATTTAAAGTGTCTTCATTGAGCCTGTCTAGTTTAATGATCCAAAGTATGCAGGTGACTTACGAGCTACATGTAGATGTAGGGTTTGCAGCCTTTAGCTCTTCAGTTTTCTCACACTCTGTCTGGCTGCTGTGCCCTGAATAGTCCGATAAGTCAGCCCTGTGACTTCAGCGTGGAAGTAGAAGCACTAGCACTGGTAATTTGAGTGCCAGCTTCTCTCTCTGCTGTCACTCCGTGAGGGAGAATTTATTACAGCAAATGTGCATTTTTGGTGAAAGGGTTAGGAGTTATTGAGTGTGTGAGGGCTTTGGGGAGACTTGTTATGTGCACATTAGTTTTACAAAATGATGCCAGCGTGAAGTGAGCTTCCCAATAGCCAGCTGTTTTCAAGCGTTCAGGAAAGCGACCCCAGTATAACTCAGACCCTGCAGCTACCGCCTGCGATAGCTTATAGTATTCAGGTGTTCAGGGGTCTGTGTGTTGAGTCTTCTATAGACTGGGGATGAGTTATTCTGTGGCAGAGGCCCACTTGTCTGAAAGGAAGATCTCTTCTATGATTTTCATGTAAGGAACCTCCGGCTGGACAGGTTTAGTTTACAATTTCATTGTCAGGGGTCAGTGACAGGCTCGTCACTGCCACTGAAAGTGTTCAGCTCGAGTATTTCCAGCATCGTCCTGTCCTCCCCCAGCATGCTGTTGTAGATCTCACCTTTCCCTCTACCTTTGTCTCATCCGTGAGTTGTTAAACATTGCTTCTTTATTAGAAAATCGTTTCTGTGAGGTTGAGTAGGAGATGCCTGACAAGCACATAACTGTGTGTAATTAGGATGAAGTCATCATGTGTGGACTGTTCTGTTTCAGGCTGAGGTCGATAAAAACATAGAACTTTTGAGAAAGAAGGACGAAGAACTCAGCTCTGCTCTGGAGAAAATGGAAAATCAATCTGAAAACAACGATATTGATGAAGTTATCATTCCCACAGCCCCACTGTATAAACAGATCCTAAATCTGTACGCAGAGGAAAATGCTATCGAAGACACTATCTTTTACCTGGGAGAAGCCTTGAGGCGGGGAGTCATAGACCTGGATGTCTTCCTAAAGGTATGTCTTCCTCACCTGCTCTCCAGGATTTGGGAACTTTTAGAGGCACTGACCTTGAAAACCACAAACCAGCGGGTTTCTCTGTAGGGTGGGGGTTAAAGTTCCTCATCTTCCCCAAAGACAGCGAGAGATAGATGGCAGTGAGCAGTGTCCGCTCACCTGCAGAGGGGCGAGGACCATCCGAGCAGGGGAAGAAGGCGGACTTCGTGCTGCATCTCTTCCGTCTCACTGCCTGGTGTGCCTGGGTGGGTCAGGAGGTGCAGTCAGATTCCCGTCGGTTCTTTCAGGTCATACCGTCTGATTTGAGATCACCGGCTATCCCCCCGCCCAGTGTTTTTCTGATAATTTTTCTTAGAGCTACATAATTTTAGACCTATTTTTCCGGATCAAACAGTCCTGCCAAGTTGTGGGCTGCCCTGGTACTAAAGCCCTTCTGAATGAAGGTTGTTTCAGGCTTCACGCTATTGTCCAGACGTGAAGGAAAGAGCCCCTGAACCAGTTGTATCTACTGCTCCCTGTGGGGTCGTAAGCAACATGGTTTTAGGAACAGCAGTGGCCACCCTTTGGGAGCTCAGTCCAGCTGCTATCGGTGGTGCTGTGGGGTCACTTGCTCATCTCGCCATCCCCACCAGGAGTGAGGGGCCAGACCAGTCCTGGACCTTGTGCAGCGCATGAGTAGCCAGGTTCCCTTTCTAGACACGCCCCTGCTTAGGTGGCATAGCCTAGGGACAGGTGCACATGGAGAGGAGGCAAGTGAGGTATGTTGTTTGCTAAGCACTGGACAAAAGTTGGCCTTGTGTTGCTCATCCTGCCCTTCCAGTCAAGTGAGGACAAGCAGTCACAGTTATCACAGTTTCCTGTGACTTTTGTGAGGGACACAGTACAAGTTTCCCTGGCATCTTGATAATCTCCAGATGTAGCTTGAATTCCTGAGCCAGATCCTTCAGTATGGTGCTTTTCTTGTGAAGAAAGAGTGAGTGAGTGAGTGTGTGTGTGTGTGAGTGAGAGAGAGAGAGAGAGAGGGAGAGAGAAATAAAAGGTCTCAGAAGACTACTTTAATACAGCCTACCAGCATAAATCTAGTGGAATTTAAAAAGCCACATATAATGAAGTGTTGGTTTCAAAGGAAGGTTGCTATAATGAATTGTTAGAATTCTTAGATCCCATCTAGGTTACAAAATGTCTGATACTTCGTGCCTCGCCAAAGCCATTCTAAATTGTTGAACTTTCCCCCCTCCCAGCATGTCCGTCTTCTGTCCCGTAAACAGTTCCAGCTGAGGGCACTAATGCAAAAAGCAAGAAAGACTGCCGGTCTCAGTGACCTCTACTGACCTCTCCGACACCAGCTGGACATTGCGCTCTTCTTAAGCATTCGTTTCTTCTCTTCCTTTCTCTGATCAGTAGGTGCCCAGAATAAGTTATTGCAGTTTATCATTCAAGTGTAAAATATTTTGAATCGATAATATATTTTCTGTTTTCTTTTGGTAAAGACTGGCTTTTATTAATGCACTTTCTATCCTCTGTAAACTTTTTGTGCTGAATGTTGGGACTGACTATGCTAAATAAAATTTGTTGCATAACTGCTCTCTTCTTTATTGACCATCTTTAGGCAAAAATCCATGAAACCTTAAAAAGATGCCTGGCTTTTAATTTAGCTAACAAAGCGTATTATCCCATGTAAGTTCAAATCTAGCTTTATTTATTCTGTAGCATATAAAATGAATTGTGTTTCATACAGGATACATACATAGACACCTCAATTTTGAAATAACTGAAATTCAGGGATCTGAGTGACTTTTTCCGTGAAAGGTCCTGGTGACATCCGCCTGCAGTCTCTACCTAGATGTGTTTGCTCTCTAGGCCTGGTGGCAGGCAGCAGGACTGCTTTTATCAAGGAGGAAGTGGCAGGAGGCCACGCTGTGTACCTAAGAACTTATTTTAACTAGGCAAGACTGTCTGGCCACATTAAGGAGGAAGATACAGTGGTCTCTTTTATTGTCATTTGAAGTCAGTCTTCTGGCAAGTGGTTCTGTTTGTGACCACCAGATGAGCCAGCTGTCCTGCAGAACTCTTCTAATAGAATTTTCTGTCAAAATGACACAGCTGGAAAGTTCATGAAATTATAAAAGAAACATATGTTCTAATTTGAGATTCTTTTAAAGATACTTAGGGAGGCAGGCAGCCTTCTCCGTAGTTCTCCCAAAAAAAGAATAACCAACCTTGTCATCACTGCGATCACTTTAGATCTTTTCTTAAAAAAATAAAAATCTACTTGTAAATATCACCAAAATAAAAACTAGCAAGTTCAAATCAAGGTTTAATTTAGTGTCATTTAGTTATTTTTTGACACATAGCAAGTATGGGTTTATCTCTTCAGCAGCAACAAACAACAGACATTTTAAGAAGAGAGGTGCTTTCACAAGATCAACCTCAAAAATTGTGCCTCATAAATGTTCTTTTACCTCTATGTTATATTAATGTTAAATAACTTTTCAAACATAAACATGCTACCTTACTTATGGTAGAAACTGTATGCACTCTGCTAAGATTCTTCAAAATACCTTCCATTATATCAGCTACAGACAAGGCAACACCCCAAGAAGTATATCCTTTCATTTTAAGCATCTCATAGCCACTGTGGAGTTAGAAGAAATCATGAACGTAAGTTTAGAAGAAACACTTATCACTGAACATCTGTTGTCTGGGAACCTATTTGACAGTGTCACAAAACTGAAATGTTCCCATCAATAATTTCTCCTAGAAATTTCTTACAGGGTTTGGTTGGTTACTTAAGATAAACAGTTACGAGGGTAAGCATAGAGATCCAGAAATTACTCTGAAATCAATCTTACCGCTACCAGTAAAGTCTGTGCAGCAGCAGTTTAACAGAATATATCATCAGTCAACAGCGAGTGCCGATTATGTGCTCATCAGTGAGAGACAGACCCCTACCTGCTTAAGAACATGAATATGATCACGAAAATGGAGTGCCATGAAAGAAAAATACAAGAAATGTAACAACACATATTTGAGGGACCTGATCTCATCCCTCTGGCGGAATTCAGGACTCACTAACTTCCAAGACACTGAAAATACAAAACACTAATATCTCACCTGGCAACTACTCTGTGAACGGCCTCCCAGTGCCCGGGCTCTTCAACAGTCCGTGTCTACACTCAGGTCCTTCAGAGGGACCCCAGCAGTGTTCACTCCACACAGGAACTGAGAAAGAGGGAACAAGGTATCTATTTACTGCCTGGTATTATATAACACGATTTTTTTTTTAACCTTAGGAAACCTGTTACAATTGCCCTGAGTGGTTTTCAACTTGGATTGTTTAACAGAACTGTCAAAAAGTGCAGATGTCCAAGTCCCACCTCGTATCTGCTACATCGGAGTCTCCAGGGATGGAGTCCACGATTCTCTTATCTTGGCAGAGATTTCTGCAAACGAGAGTGGCAGTTTTGAACTTCCAACTATTGATGTTTTAACTTTTATCACTTCAAATCCTTTTCCGTACCCAGGGCTTACATTAGGTGGATTTCCAGGGTTCCTAGCCAGAAGAAGCTAAGAAAAAAAAGGACTGCTATGACCATATTGCCCGTCCTCTGAGCTTTAATTTTTTTTTTCAATTCATATGAGGAATTCACATCACTTTTCTGAACTAGACTGGCCCAAGTTAAGTGTAAACCACATCATGTTATTTAGTGCTGTAATTACCATTTTAACCACACACGTACAGGATTATAGTAACTCAGTTTTTTCACATTTGTATTTCTGGTAGATTATTATAAAAGTAATAACTATGCAAAAATAATAAAATACCAATAATAGGGCCTAAACAGCAATAAAAGTCCTTTCTCTCCACCCAGGAGCTGTTTTACTTTATGATTAAATAGCTGTATGATTAATATAGTCTAGATGTATTTCAGAGTATGAACGGCTCACTGCTGCTTGCAGGCTTACCACTTGAGTCTCCGCGCTCTCCGAGGGTCGACCCACGACAGCTTTCAGAGTGGATCCCAAGCCTCTGCCCAATCAGGAAACGGAAACAGGCGGTGTCCAGGTCACAGCCACTCCCTATCGCACGGTTTTGGGGAAATGCACTCAGCTTCCAGGCTACAGAAGTTAAGATATCCACTGAGAAGAAAGAAATTCATATCATAAAATGTTCTCATCCAAAGTAATGCTTTTTTTAGATTTATCTAAATTAAAACTGGTAAATCTGATGGTTTTTTTTGGGGGGGGGGAGGGACATGGTTCTCTACCCAACTCCAGCTATATACCACAACCCCAACAATATATACCCATGGAAGTAATTTAAAACTTTTTTGTTGCTACTTTGCATAGCTTGTTTTGCAGGAACAGAGGGGCTTTTTAATTCCATCAAAAATTTGAAAAACAGCAAATGAATACTCTCTCAAGTCTTTTAAATAACTTTTCTCAAGAGTAACCCATTTTGAGCTCAACCCGGAGGAGAAAGAAGGGCAAGAAGCTAGAGTAGGAAAGAAACGACATCAGACTAACTCCAATCTAGATAAAGAAATGAAGAATACCAGAATTTAAAAATAAGGTTAACAAAAAAACCCCAAAACTTTATAAATGTATTTTTTCTCCTTTCTCCTCTTCTACAAACGACAACCTGATAATGTAACCCTAAGAACAATCATTTAAACACTCAGAAAAAATCCTTAAAATTAATAAAGGAATTAAAATGGTATTCAATGCTTTAGAAAATACCCTTTAATGCAAAAAAATAAAGTAAAAGAAGAACCAAAGAACAAAAGAAGTCATAAGATCTATAGAAACAGCCAAATGGCATGCATGTATCCAAACATATCAATAAAAACACAGAATAAACAAAACATTCAAAAGATTCTTGAGCCGGATAAAACGAAATCTAACTATATCGCCCTGTAGAAAGGGCACATTTTAGATTTAAGAGGCTGTAAATAGGCTGACGCTGAAAGGGTGGGGAATGGTGCACCGTATGGACAGCAACCACAGGGGCACCTGAGCAGCTCTAATGTCAGACAAAATTTTAACCAAAGGAAGTTATTAGAAACCAACAGGGATATTTTGTAATAGCAGAGTTAATTTCTCAGGAAGACATGACAATTATATACCTAGGCCCTAAAATACATGAAGGGGGAACGGAAGGCAGAAGCAGACAGTAACAACAACTGAAAACCAACATCATGCCCATGGCTGGTGTGGCTCAGCCGTTGGAGCACAGGCCTGTAAACCAAAAGGTCGCAGGTTTGATTCCATCCTGGTCAGGGCACATGCCTGGTTTCCAGGTTTGGTTTCAGTCGGGATGTAGGCTAGAGGCAACTGATCGATGTTTCTCTTTCACACTGATGTTTCTCTCCCTCGCAGTCCCTCCCTTCCCCTCTCTCTAAAATCAATAAGTAAAAATTGAAAAAAGAAAAAAAGATAAGCAACACCACACTCTTTGATTATGGATAGAACTATGAATCAGGTAATCAGCAAGGATATAGAAGACATTATCACTATCAACCAAGTAGAATTAAGTGACATCTTGTAGAACACCCAAAAACTACAGAAAATACATTATCAAGTGCACATGGAATGTTTTCTTTTTTTAAATCCTTACCCAAGGATATGTTTTTATTGATGAGAGAGAGAGAGAGAGAAACACTGATGTGAGAGAGACACTGATTGGCTGCCTTTGACCAGGGATTGAACCTGCAACAACTTGTGGCACACGGGACAGCACTCCAGCCAACTGAGCCAGGGATGGAATGTTTCCCATGATAGACCATCTGCTAAGCAACAAAATAAATCTCAACAAATTTGAGTTGAAATCATAAAGTATAATCTCATAACCACAACAGAATGAAATTAGAAGTAACAACATAAGGAAATCTGCGAAGTTCACAAATACTTGAAAACATTCCCCTAAGTCAGCAATTTTCCACTGGTGTGCTGCAGTAGCTGCACCAGTGTGCCACAAAAATTTTTTAAAACATGCATATCTGGACTATTTCGTCAGGGGACCTGACCTCATTTCCCTTAGATTGTCCAAAAAAGCAGCCAACACAATAGCTGTCTGGTATGAATGAATCAAAATTATACCTATTTTTTGTCGGATCAGCAAACAATATATTTTTTGGTGTGCTGCAGAATTTTAGTAATCACTTTATGAGTGGACTGAGATGAGAAAGGTTGAAAATCGCTCCCCTAAGTAACCAAGGGGTCTCACGGAAGCAGAGCCTCGGGCACATTCAAAATCTGGTTCCACCCTTAACCACCCAGTGGCTGGAGGTATAATGGACATTAGCACAGCTTTACAAGAGATGCTGAAGACCGCCTTCAATCGAGAAACAGTTTATAAAATGATGAAACAAAATTTAAATAATTGTAATATCAAAATTAAAATGAATAAACTTAATCATGTACTCAGTTTTGGCCTACCCACAGAGAAAAACTATTCCAAATGATCCTAAAATACAGTGATTGGACTGAATATCCCAGCCTAGATTTCTGAGTTCGAAACTCAGTCAGCTACCTGTTTGATATTTCCTCTTGAGTGTCTTTCCAGATTATGTCAAATTTAACATGTCCCAAGTGGAAACCTTGATTTTTCTCCCCTAAACCCAATACCCACTTCCCTCATCCCTCCCAGGCTCCCACCCTGATATTGAAAGCATCCTAACCCAGGTAAACAACCCACCATCCAATCAGTTGTTCAAGGAAAAAAATCTAGAAGTCATTTTTTATTTCTCCCTGCCCCTCACTACACATAATCTATCAATAGTCCTGCATATTTTTATCTCCAAAGTATGTCTTAAATTTCTCCACTTTGTGTTTCAGCAGTGAAAAGTCTAGTACAATTTTGGAGGGTCAGGCAGTAAACTATAGTATTACTTTCACTTCTGTATCCTTAGTAATCTGAAAAAGAGCTCAGATAGGATTTTAGAATGTAAACCTTGAAAGTCACATGATTAAACAAATGATCTTTTTTATACACACCACTGTTTAAAAAAATCATAAGCAACCCAAGTGCCTGTCAATAGGATGGGCACTTGGATAAAAAAGCTATGGTACATGTATACAATGGAATACTACTCAGCCATGAAAAAGAGTAAAATCTTATTTTTTGCAACAGCATGGATGGACCTAGAGGATATTACACTACGCAAAGTTCGACAAAAAAGACAAACACCACATGGTTTTACTTATATGTGGAATCTAAAGAACAAAATAAAGCAAAATAGAAACAGACTCACAGATACAGAAAACAGACTGACAGACAACAGAAGGGAGGAGGTTTTCAGGGCTGGGTCAAAAAAGCGAAGGGATTAGGAAAGAGGAACTGGTAGTTGTGGACAGTCACAGAAATTGGAACTACAACACAGGGGACACAGTCAATGATACTGTAATAACTGTGTGTGGGGCCGGGCGGGCACTAGAAATATTGGGAGGACCGCTCTGTAAAGTGCATGATTGCTATGCTGTAATTCTGAAACTGATACAGACTAATATTGAATGTAAAAAAAAAGACCCCCCCACACACACAAATCTTCCTTATGGTATACACACACTGATTACAACTGTGCAAAATACACGTTACAGTAACAAAACAAGAAAAGATTGTGGTTATATTGGTAGTTTAATACTCGCTTTTTTTCTACCAAGTTACTTAAAAACACCACCACCACCCTAAAAAATTCTACACTGAACAGAAAAAGCTGACCTGGATTGGCAACAATAATCAATTTGCAAAGAGGACTGTACTGGGTAATACTGGGAATCATTGCCTTAAATATGGACACATTTCGATGGACAAAATCAAGGTGTGTTTCTCCCTTTATCTGCCATGCATCTGCTGAGTTAATCACTATGTTGGAGTTTGCAGTGACAAGGTAATCTGGGGAAAGATTAGATTAGAAAATGGATTGTGGGAGGACACACCTTACATGTAAGCACACATTTCCTGTTTAGTTCAATCACCACACTATATTTAGTAAAGAGTGGGTTCTGCTAGATTTTATTCAATGCTCACAGCACTCTATTAGTGTCAGGAAATCAGTATTGAGTTTTCCTTGTACATTTTTTAAGTCTCCTAACATATACCTTTAGTGCTTTATATAGTTATAGGTCAAATGTACCGAAGTCTGATAAATGAGAATGTTTACTTAGAGATAGATGCAGTGTGAAAAGACCCTTGAACAGGGAGATCTTAGTTCATCCATTTGTTCAAATAATTATCTCCTGGGTGCCTAGTACATAAAGTGCAGTAGTTAAGAGCTTCAGCTTTTGAGTCAAATGGAACTAGGTTCAAATCCTTCCTCCATCACTTTTATTTAATCTCAGTTTTGCAGACGCATCATCTGTAAACAGTTGTGCTGAGGATTAAATAATATATAGAAAGTGTTTGGCTCAGTGTCTGGCACAAAGTAGGCAGGCAATTAATGATAATTGTCATGATAACAATTATTACTGCTGCTCCTAGGAATGTATCGGTGCAGTAAGAAACCTTGTAAACAAATGCAGTGCAACCTAATGAAATCTGAACATGTTATGCGAGTATAGAGTAGGGAGCAATCAGCTTTATAAGAACGGGGGAAGTCTTCATAAAGAGAGATAAAGACATGCTTTTTTAGATATTCATGTAGTATTAGAACATTTATAGTATTTAATTATGATATTAACTTTGGCTAGAAACAATATTTGCCATTTTCATGAAAGGGCTGCCATGTTGAAGATCCATTGTCTCACCCATCCGTTTGCCTTCATCAGCATCCACAAAGGCAAGTTCATGACTCAAGCCCTAAAAGACCCAGTTGCGGGGGGTGGGCTCTTGATTCATTGGAAAATAAAAGAAAATTCTTATTAGAAGGCACAGTAAATATGTTCAGTGTTGTGTTATGACATAAAAGTCAGAAAAGAAGAAATGCAAGTTAGCAAGAAGACCGTTTCAGCTCCTAATTAAGAAAACAAAACCAGACTTCTGGCCAAGATGGAGGCGTAGGCGGACACACTGTGCCTCCTCTCACAACCAAAATTAAGGACAACAAATATTTAGAAACAAGAAAACAACCAGAACTGATAGAAAATTGAACTGTACGGAAGTCCAACAACCATTCATCCAGACCGGTAAGAGGGGCGGAGTCGCAGTGGGAAAAAGTGGAGGTGCGGACCCAGGAACGCAAGTAGCAGCGGCTCGCAGTTCCCAGGTGCACGGGCGGTGGCTGGCGGTCCTGGGGCACACAGGCGGCAGCTGGCGGACCCTGGGCACAGGGGGGCAACTGTGCAGATCCAGTGAGGACGCACAAGGCAGCTGGCTGACCAGGGGGTCCCACATTCGCGCACGCAGACGGTCCAGGCAGAGGGGAAGTGGCGGAGGGGACTGAATCCAGGAGAGAGCGGAGCAGGCGCCATTGTTCCCTCTCAGGCCCCGCCCCCACATACAGCGTCACAACCCAGCGACTGGGCTGCCCCACACTGGGGAGCGCCTGAGGCTCCACCCCTCACTACGTAACAGCACGCACGCGTGCGCAGATAATCCAGGTGAAGGGGAAGTGGCGGAAGTGACCGGAGTCCAGAAGAGAGCGGAACAGGCGCCATTCTTCCCTCTCGGACCCCGCCCCCACCTATAGCGTCACAACCCAGCGACTGGGCTGCTAAGGCTCCACCCCTCAGACGTAATAGCTGCGACCAGACTAAAACCAAAACAAAACAAAACAAAAACCCCACCAAAAATGGCTCAAACCGGAGAAAAAATGAAAACGTCGGAGTCAATTCCTCTAAGCAGTGAAGAGATAGCCAACCTATCAGATGCACAGTTCAAAGCACTGGTCATCAAAATGCTCACAGAATTGGTTGATTTTGCTCACAAACTAGATGAAAAAATGCAGGCTACAATACGTGAAATGAAGGAAGACGCATGGGGAACCAATAGAGATGGAAGGAAAACTGGGACTCAAATCAATGGAGTGGACCAGAAGGAAGAAATTAACAACCAAACAGAAAACGAGGAAGAAACAAGAATTCAAAAAAATGAGGAGAGGCTTAGGAACCTCCGGGACATCGTTAAACGTCCCAACATCCGAATTATAGGGGTCCCAGAAGGGGAAGAAGAGCAACAAGTAGAAAACTTATTTCAACAAATAATAAAGGAGAACTTCCCCAATATGGCAAAGGAAATAGACTTCCAGGACATCCAGGAAGCTCAGAGAGTCCCAAAGAAGTTGGACCCAAGGAGGAACACATCAAGGCACATCGTAATTACATTAGCCAAGATTAAAATGAAGCAGAGAATTCTAGAAACAGCAAGGGATAAGGGGACAGTCACCTACAAAGGAGTTCCCATCAGACTGTCAGCTGATTTCTCAAAAGAGACCTTACAGGCAAGAAGGGGCTGGAAAGAAATATTTGAAATCTTGAAAAGCAGGGACCTACATCCAAAATTGCTCTTTCCAGCAAAGCTGTCATTTAGAATGGAAGGACAGATAAAGCGCTTCTCAGATAAGGTCAAGTTCAAGGAGTTCATCATCACCAAGCTCTTATTATATGAAATGTTAAAGGGACTTATCTAAGAAAAAGAAGATCAAAAATATGACAGTGAAAAGACAGCAAACTCACAGCTATTAAGAACCACACCTAAAACAAAAGCAAACTAAGCAAACAGCTAGAACAGGAACAGAACCACAGAAATGGAGATCATATGGAGGGTTAGCAACAGGGGCGTGGGAGGAGGAGGGGGGGAAGGTACAGAGAATGAGTAGCATAGATAGTGGGTAGAAAATAGACAGGGGGAGGGCAAGAATAGTATGGGAAATGTAGAAGCTAAAGAACTTATGACACAAGGACATGAACTAAAGGGGTGAATGTGGGTGGGAGAGGGTGTGCAGGGTGGGGGGAATGATGGGGGAGAAATGGGACAACTGTAATAGCATAATCAATAAAATATATTTAAAAAAAAAAAAAAAAGAAAACAAAACCAGAGCGGTCCCTGAAGTTCATGAACATCTCCTCGGTTTAAGCTGAGGCTACACAGTGACCAACGGTAAAGCAGGGGTTCTGTAGGAGTCTCTCACCAGACTGTAAGCTCCTTGAAAATGGGCAATCTTACATGTCTCCACTCATCCGGGGATTAGCATCTGCCTGGCTGGCACAGAGGAGCGCAGTACAAGTTTTCTGGAAAAATGGATTAGAAAATCAGTCCCCTTCCACCTCCAAAATTTTATACTGTAGTTCTATAATCAAACAATGTTACCTGCAAAAACTAGTCAATACTGTATATTTCTAGCAAGCTACTTTATATGTAAGAAAGAAGGGAAAATAATATATTTGTATTTGCAAAAGAAACGCTAGAGGATTCCACACAAGCAACTAGTTGACACGGTGGCCTGAGGCAGCTGTTGGGGGTAAGAGGGGACGGAACCTGGGTGACGGTGTGACTTCTCCACGTACGTCTTTTCATGTCCTGTTTTTTAACCATGTGGATGTGTTACCTGTGAAAAATGTTTTAACTAACTACATATTCTTTTATCTTTATTATATATTATTAAATTTTTCACTAAAAATGAGTTTGTGCTAGTACTTAGAAATAAATATTCATCTATCTATAGTTTAAGTATATGTCCAACTTATATTGTTGGATCTTTTTACTTTATTCTTTTTTTTTAAAGATTTTATTTATTTATTTTTAGAGAGGGGAAGGGAGGGAGAAAGAGAGGGAGAGAAACATCAATGTGTGGTTGCCTCTCATGTGGCCCCCACTAGGGGCCTGGCCTGCAACCCAGGCATGTGCCCTGACTGGGAATCGAACCTGCGACCCTTTGGTTCGCAGCCCGCACTCAATCCACTGAGCTACGCCAGCCAGGGCTTTTTACTTTATTCTAATTAATGGAAATCCAAAGCCAAGTACTTTAAATTTTAAACTAGATTATCAATGATTAGCCTAGAAGTCTAAACTGTATCACAAGGAAAAGGCTGTTGCTTAACGAGATGACAATGCTTTCTAGATACTCTGAATTATTCCAGAGCCTTGAGTAGTATGGAACAGAATTCATGCAATATTGGAAACATTAGCTTTGAAACACTGTTTTTAAAATGTACTGTAACCCTGGTAAAAATTAGCACAACCTAGCACCCAGATCTTGGTTTATAACACAATTCCTCAGTAAAAAGAACCAGAGCTCCTTGGGGAAAAGGCTGATTTAAGACTGGAGCAGAAAATATACAAGATGAAGAAGCCAAAACATCTTATAGTGCCAGAAATGAAGGAAGTGCTCGAAACGAAACCCTACATTAATGGGGTATGTCAAAGAGACACAATAGCCAACTGAAAGAGCTCCCAATGGTCCAAGCTGAAACAACTTGAGACACAAAATAAATATGTATTGAGTTTTAACCCAAAATATAAAATAAAATCCAGGAGTCCATACTGATGTTAATAAATGACTGAATTAGCACTGGCCGGAGTGGCTCAGTTGATTAGAGTGTCATCCTGTAAAACACCAAGTCACAGGTTCAGTATCTGGTCAGAGCATATACCTAGGTTGTGGGTCAAGTCCCTGGTTGGGGCACGTGCAGGAGGCAGCCGATCGATGTTTCTCTCCCACACCAATGTTTCTCTCCCTCTTCCCCCCTCCCTTCCCTTCTCTCCCTCTCCCTTCCCCATTTTCCCCCTCCCTTCCCCTCTCTCTAAAATCAGTAAGCATGTCCTATAGTGAGGAATGAATGAATGAATGAATGGGAGAGAGAGAGAGAGAGAGAAAGACAAATCTCTCATGCAGAAGAATTCCAAATAATCTATGTAGCTACACCACCCTCAAGGAGAGGGAGCATAACTCCCCACTCTTTAAGTGTGAGCTGCACATACAGACTTCCTTCCAAAGAGCATGATATGGAAAGGGGAGGGGGGAAAAGAGTAACTTCACAGTGGAGAAACCCAATCCTGCCTCAGCCAGAAGACTGAGGGCAACGTCAGCCATGAGGGAGCATGTTGACCGTATACATACACTGGGTATGATGTGACGAAAACAGCCCTTTACCTTTCTGTCTTCTCACGATAACTGTGAGAAAAACACAAGAAAACAATTCTAGTGGAGGGGCATTCTGCGAAATACCCCACCAGTATTCCTCAAAACTGTCAAAGTCATCATAAACAAGGGAAGTCTAACAACCTGCCACATTCTAGAGAAGCCTAAGGAGACAGGAAGACTGAATGTAACGTGGGATCCTGGATGGGAACCTTGGACAGAAAAAGGACATTAAGTAAAAACGAAGGAACTCTGAGTAAAGGACTTAGACTTTGCTCTGATTGGACATTATCAGTATCAATATTGTTCATGAATTGTGACAAATATACTGTACTAAGCTATGATGTTAACTGGAGGTGAAGTACAGACAGAATTCTCTGTATTATCTTTTCAATTTTTCTGTAAATCTAAATAAAACTTCTAAAAAACTATTAAAAATGTTTCCTAATTCAATCTCTCTGGGCCCTCTTTCCTTATTTATAAAAATTAAAATGGGTAGAATATCCATCCATTATATTTTCTACCCAGTGTTTTTCTCTTTCAACATGCATTTGGCTTTTAGCAATTTTTTTTTTAAATTATTGTTGTTCAGTTACAGTTGTCCCCATTTTCCCCCATCTCTCTCCCCTGCCCTGCCCACCCCCTACCTCCCACATTCAATCCTCCCCCCCGCTTGTCTTTTTAGTACTAAGTGTCTGTTCTAGTAGGCGCCATTCCAGACTCTGGATACAACACCGAATGAAATGATGCGTGGATATCACACTATAGTAATGGAAGTTTCTGTATTATGGTATATAATTAAGTAACTTTCAAAGATATTGCTGTTTCTTTAATAGGTTTGCACCATATATTTCTAATAAATTACTAAACAATTCCTATGGCGAATTCCTTCTTCATCAGCAAGGAGCTTTTAAGAGTTCATAGTCTCCTTGAATAAAAAAAGTTACAGAGTCAGGGCCAGGAGGAGAGATCAATGTAAGCCTCAACCAGGGGCTTTGCAGAGAGATTGTGCACCACATTTTCCAAAATACATACAATGTTGTAGTTTGCAACATCATAAAATTCAAGCTATAGGGGCTTGTGGCTATTATCTTTAGGGATAGGGCTCTCAATCTCCCCCAGAAAAGCCCTTCAAAACAGAGATGATAAATATTATATGTACATAGTGTCTGTATACTTGTCTATTCATACAACTTGAGATAGTCTTTTTTCTCCTCTATAAAACATATCTAATAATCACTTTTGGGGATTATATTAGATAATGTATACAAAGCATAATGTTATCATTATTATTGATGTTGAAAACAAATGCGCTGGTTTCCATGTATATGTATTCATCAGCATTGAGGACACTGCTGATAAAAAACATTACAGTTTGTAGGACAAAAATGAGTCATGGAGAATTCATATGATTACCAAGAGCAGCAGTTGACAAGAGCTGATGTGCCTTAAGGATACCATGTCATCTAGGTAGGAGACCCAGTGCCAAGCCTTTAAATCCAATAAATCATGCCAAGATTAAAGGCTGTTGCTTGAAAAAACTTTCTAGATATTCCATTGAAAAAGCGAAGCATAGCTCATAGTTTATTTTGATTTACTAAACCATTATGGGTTCAGATGAAGGTAATATTCTTAGAAAGGATTCAGAATCTTTTTGGCTCTGTATCTAGTCATTGAACTGGAACTAATTTTATCAACTACATCAATACTAAGAACTACTAAACACTAAAATCAACCTAACGTGAATAAGGAATGAAGGGGAATAAAGCTATAGACTAAGATATGGGAGAGAGATGTTTATAGGAAAAAGACTATTGCATTGGTACTAGTAGGACAACCACCACAACTGAGGGATGGTACGCTCTTTTTTCTTGCAACCTATTTCTCCAGTTTTTTTAATTATTATTTCTTTGTCAAGCAAATGAGTGATGGACAATGTCAACAGGCTTTCACACAGATGCTTTTAACACATATGATACCATCATAAGCACTAGAAAAAGAAGCCCACTCTGGGTGGAGCAGTTAAAAAAGGCACCGTTCCAGAGTTCTGGCCAAGATGGAGGTGTAGGTAGACACACTGTGCCTCCTCGCAGAATCAAAATAAGGACAACTAAAATTTAGAAACAAAAAACAACCAGTACTGACAGAAAATTGAACTGTATGGAAGTCCAACAACACAAGGAGAAATTAAAATAGATACATTCATCCAGACCAGTAGGAGGGACAGAGTCCAGCAACTGGGCAGAGAGAGGTCATGGCAAAAAGAAGCAGTGGCTGGCAGACCCCAGGCATGGGGTGGCAGCGGGCAGACCCAGCAAGGCGCTGGATTGTGGAGGGGCACGGGGCACAGTGCACAAGGCGGCTGGAGGACTGGGTGGTCCCACATTCATGGGCAGATAAACCAGGCAAAACTGGGGAGCAAGACAGACCACACAACCCATGGTCCCAGTGCAGGGAAATAAAGCCTCAAAACACCGATTGAAAACACCTGTGGGGGTTGAGGTGCTGGGAGAGACTCCCGCCTCACAGAAGAGTTCATTGGAGAGACCCACAGGGTCCTAGAACATACATAAACCCACCCACATGGGAATCAGCACCAGACGGGCCCAGTTTGTTTGTGGGAAGTGGCAGAAGTGACTGAAATCTGGCAGAGAACGGAGTGAGCGCCATTGTTCCCTCTTGGACCCCTCCCCCACACACAGCATCACAACCCAGCAACTGGGTTGCCCCGCCCTGTTGAACACCTAATGCTCCGCCCCTCATACGTAACAGGAGTGTCAAGGAAAAAAAATGGCCCAAATGACAGAACAGATCAAAGCTCCAGAAAAAATACAACTAAGCGATGAAGAGATAGCCAACCTATCAGATGCACAGTTCAAAGCACTAGTGATCAGGACGCTCACAAAAATGGTTGAATCTGGTCGCAAATTAAATGAAAAGATAAAGGCTACACTAAGTGAAATAAAGGAAAATGCACAGGGAACCAATGCTGATGGGAAGGAAACTGGGACTCAAATCAACAGTGTGGACCAGAAGGAAGAAAGAAACACCCAACCAGAAAAGAATGAAGAAATGAGAATTCAAAAAAATGAGGAGAGGCTTAGGAACCTCCAGGAAATCTTTAAACATTCCAACATCCGAATTATAGGGGCACCAGAAGGGGAAGAGGAAGAGCAACAAGTGGAAAACTTATTTGAACAAATAATAAAGGAGAACTTCCCCAATCTGGCAAAGGAAATAGACTTCCAGGAAGTCCAGGAAGCTCAGAGAGTCCCAAAGAAGTTGGACCCAAGGAGGAACACACCAAAGCACATCATAATTACATTACCTAAGATTAAAAATAAGGAGGAATCTTAGAAGCAGCAAGAGAAAAGGAGACAGTTGCCTATAAAGAAGTTCCCATCAGACTGTCAGCAGATTTCTCAAAAGAGACCTTCCAGGCAAGAAGGGGCTAGAAAGAAGTATTCCAAGTCATGAAAGGCAAGGACCTACATCCAAGATTGCTCTATCCAGTGAGCAAAGCTTTCATTTAGAATGGAAGGGAAGATAAAATGTTTCTCAGATAAGGTCAAGTTAAAGGAGTTCATCATCACCCTTATTATAAGAAATGTTAAAGGGACTTATCTAAAAAAAAAGAAGATCAAAAATATGACAGTAAAAAGACAACAAACTCACAGATATTAACAACCACACCTAAAAGAAAAACAAAAGCAAACCAAGCAAACAGCTAGAACAGGAACAGAACTACAGAAATGGAGATCACATGGAGAGTTAGCAACAGGGGAGTGGGAGGAGGAAAGAAGGGGAAAAGGTACAGAGAATAAGTACAGAGAATAGATGGTAGGTAGAAAAATAGGCGGGGAGGGCAAGAATAGTGTGGGAAATGTAGAAGCTAAAGAACTTCTGACACATGGACATGAACTAAAGGGAGGGAATGTGGGTGGGAGGGGGTATGCAGGGTGGAGGGGAGTGAAGGGGGGATATGGAACAACTGTAATAGCATAATCAATAAAATACATTTAAAAATAAAAAAGGCACTGTTCCTCTGGGTTAAGCCAGAGAGACCTCCCACTCAACCCTTGAACTGGCCGCTACCTACACAACCATGTGGTGGCCTTGCCTCCAAGCAGGAAACCTTGGTTAACCCTATGGCACAAAGCGCACGACTTACTTTTAATAAGATGCTGATTGCACAGTCCATACCAACCGATCCAGTGCCTATAACGGAGATCTTATTGTGGTGAATGGCCTCCTCTGAAGTGAAATTCGTAGTAAGTTCACGCTTGATGGTCGACATCTTGGAAACCTAAGTAAGAAAAAACTGCAAATCCACTAGGGTAGGCACTGGTCTGCAGAGAACTCCTGGGCGCCAGTGGGGAAGGTGCTTCAGACACAACAGGGAAAGACAAAGATGACTGTCACAGCCGGGTGGCTTCTGGCCAGCAGCCCAGCACCCCAGCAACCAGGAGGCAAGCCAAGGAGGAGGAAGGTGTGTGCAGTCAGCAGGGACTGAAGGAAGGAAAAGGGGCTACTCCACCAAAGATGAGCCCGCAGCCAGGTCAGCCCTTCCTCCCCTCCCAGCCTGGTTCTCCCCCTTCCCCAGCTGTCAGCTCCAGAACCGAGCCCGGAGTCACAGGCCCAGGCCCAATCACAGCCAGGCGCGAGGTACCTTCAGCCACACTCACACGGGACAAGGGTCAGCGTCCCCAGAGTGGGGCGCGTGCCACCCGCAAGGGACCCAGAGCCGTCCTGGGCAAAAGAAATTAGCTCCCGCCGTGTTCACTCTTCGGCTGGTTCGCAGAACTCCTGCTGCCCAGCTCATGGCCGCTCACAGTCGCTCACTTGAGAGACAGAGGCAGAGAACGAAGGAAAACTACTTGAGGTCCGAGGAGGAAAACCGTTGATTACGTTGGCAGCACAAGCCGCGCCCAGCTCGTGCGGCCTCGTGGGGGACGCGCACACCTGGTGCAGGCGCGAGGCTGGAGACCTGGGGTTCTGAGGCACTGTGCCTGCGCGTGCTGCCTGTCACCTGCGCGCGGTTGACGGGTTGAGGTTGTCTGCAGCTGGCGATGTTCTTTTTTTTTATTATTATTATTTTAATTAGCGATGTTCTAAAAGGCTCCTAGGGTTCCAGACGCAGGAGGTGCGGCAGGCACATTGAATTAGGAGGCCTCAGCTATGAAATTAGGGGGCCACTGCTTTCCTAGAACCCATCCACCGAAGAGCCCCAGTGCAGCTATTCCAAACCAAACTATGTCTGGATGTATGCGGTAGGGGCTTTTAACGCCTAACTGGGAATTCTTCACTATTTGTGTAGAAAGAGATCTCAGGGCTAAGATTTCCCACCAACAAATGTGAGCTGAAGTAGAAAAAATAAAAAATTTTAAATCTTCTATGCAATGGGGATTTTTAAATGAGATATGAAACCCTAAGAATTTGATCATTACAGTGCTGATAACCATTTCTGTGAATGGAAGGGAAAAATCAATTCATTATCGAAGTGTAGAATCCAAAACGCCCCTCTCACCCCTACCGCTGAGATAAACCAAGACATGCACGTTTCTTCTCCTGCCACTTTCTACCTAGTTAACTGGTTTCTAACTAATCTGCGAACTGTGAGACAATACACATCCGACAAATTATTTTCTAAAATGTAGGACAGTGTTTCTCACCCTTTTAAAAATTAATTCTCCCTCAAGAGCTTTTTTACACATTTTCCCCTAGTCATTCAATCCCCCCCATTGTGAAATTAAATATTAAGATTTTTGTCAGGTAGGGTTGAGCTTCAGAGAGTAAAACCTTTGTAATATCTAAGATTTTCACACACACACAAAATTTTCACCCTCTTGAGGATCATATTGCCACTATGAGAATACATGATGTAGGGCAGTTGTACTTTCTAGAATATTCATTGTAGAAACTGTAATTTACAGCTGTTCAATCTGTCAGAATTTCCTAAAATGAATGTTAATTTGGTACACAAAGAGGAGTTTGTTTAAAAAGTTTTTTTAAGAGATTATTTATTTATTTTTAGACAGAGGGGAAGGGGCAGAGAGGAAGAGGAACATCAATGTGTGGTTGCACTCGTGCACCCCCTACTGGGGACCTGGCCTGCAACCCAAGGCATGTGCCTCAACTGGGATTCAAACCAAGGACTCTTTGGTTTGCAGACCAGTACTCAATCCACTGAGCCACACCAGCCAGGGCAGATTTTATTTTTATTTTGTTTTTTTAAAGACTTTTTTAACATGATCTTTTAAAAAGATTTTATTTATTTATTTTTAGATAGAGGGAAGGGAAGGAGAAAGAGGAGAGAAACATCAATGTGTGGTTGCACTCGTGAGCCCCCTACTGGGGACCTGGCCTGCAACCCAAGTATGCGCCCTGACTGGGAATCAAACCAAGGACCCTTTGGTTCTCAGGCCAGCACTCAATCCACTGAGCCACACCAGCCAGGGTGATTTTATTTCTTTTTAGAGAGAAGGAAAGGGAGGGGGAGAGAAAGGAGAAAAAAACACGGATTTGAGAGAGAAACATCCATTGGTTGCCTCTCGCACACCCCCAACTGGGGACCTGGCTTGCAACCCAGGCATGTGCCCTGCCTGGGAATGGAACCAGGGAGCAGGCGACCCCTTTGTTTACGGGGCAATGCCCAACCCACTCAGCCACACCAGTCAGGGCAAGGGCGGCTTTTTTAAAAAGCCAAAATCCACAGAAGATTCCCCTTTCCCATATTTTGTGCATTGAAGGGAAGTATTTTTTTTTTTAAGAAAGGAAAAGGAACAAAACAGGAAACTAATCATGTTCAGTAGATGACTAGAATGAAGGCTATTACCATAGTGTGAACTATGACCCCATCAAATGGGTGCAGCTGGGCTGCAGCCAGGCAGGCCCTCAGGGACTACACATCTGCCTTCCAGTTCTTCCCACTAGTCTAGTCTAATTTGTAAATTACCTTGGTCCTGATTTCTTAGTTTTTGTTCCACTGATATTTCCTACAGCTGCCTTATTTTTTTGTGTGCAATCAAGGAAATATGTATATTAATATGTATATATATTTGTATATATAAATCAAAAGAATCACATTCACTCCTACCATGGACACAAAGAGGGATCTATCAATTGACTATTGTCAAGCATTCATTAATAATCAATAAGATGAGGTACCTTAAATATTCACTGAGATACTTGAGGGCAGAAATTGTCATATTGGCCTTATAACCACAACACAGCAAGAATAATAGTAGTTTGCTGAATGAACTGGGAAGAATGTAATCCAGGTATACGAACTGAAAGTTGAAAATCAGTGATTCCAGGTTTCATATTAGTTTAAGTTAATCACACAAACCAGGACAGATTGCCTTCTGTTTATTTTCCACAATGCATTATTTTCACTTATATCTGATGGTCTGAGCTCCTTGTGTAGTATTTCAACTGACATCAAATCAACAATTTAAATTTATATGAATTGGTATAATATTTGCAGGGTTGAAGATATTTAAATTTTTTTGCACCAAAGAAAGTTATAGTTCTATATTTCTTCTGCTATACATGGTCTTAAAAACAAGTACTTAGTAAAGATGATACATAGATGCAGGAAGCTAATGGAGCAATGTAAAGTGAAAAGGTTGGTTCCCTCAGGGAAGAAAGCGCAAGATGAAATTTCAGTACTAGAAAAATCAGTGGTTGTTTTGTGAGAAAAATCCTAAGTTCTGTCTTATAATGGATTGTTATATTATTCTCCTAAACCTGAAGACAACTCTTCCTTTTGTACAAGTTGGGTATCATTAGAATAGAGCTATGAGAGATTCATAAAAGAGGAGAAATCTCTTTAATGTTTTCTTTACTAGCCTTGAGAGTCTGGAAGTATGCTATAGGTCGTCAATGTTTTCTTTTGTTTTGTTTTTTTTCTGGATTAAATGAAAGTACTTTCAAAATGTAAAATATACAGTTTGTCATTTTCTTCTCTATAAAACAGTGGGACATTAAAAGGCTTTAAAATACCAGGTCTTTTTGGACATTCCAAAGTGTGTTCGCACTCTTCTTAAAAAGGGCCTCCTCCTCAGAACTCAAGTTAATTTTCACAATATCGGAGATACCATTTTGCCCCAAGATGCAAGGGATACTGAGAAAAATTTCTTCTTTTATTCCATAAAAGCCCTAAAAAGCAAAATTAGATTATTGTTCAGTAACCTGATATGGAAAAGCAGCTATGCAAGAGAGCTTCAGAATAAGAGTATACTGGAGACAATGAAGCACAACAAAAATCCCTCAGAGGTGGCTAAGTGGCTGTCACCACCACCAAGAGCATCATGTTCTGTGACATTGGAACTTGTATTCAGTAACATGGAAAACGTGCCAGAGGCCTCAAAGTGACTAAGAAAGACACTGTCTACTTTACCTCTTGCTGGGTCATCCTTCCATCTGAGGGAAAGGATGCCATGCAGTCATTCATGATGTCATTTTAGCTGATAAAAAACTGTCAGATGGAGCAGTCTATATTTGGTATCAACTGTATCAAGAGAACAGTGAATTTGGAAGCAGGAAGAGGCTGAGAAGGCTCTGTTTTGTATAAATTTACCTTTATATGAGGGAGTACCACTGAGTGTAGACAATGGACGCTACAGGTGGCTTGGCAAGTCTCCAGAGGTGAAGCCTCCAATGGAACCTATGGGTGTGGGTGCTCTCTCGTGCCCGGCAAAGCCCCCACCAGTTGCTAGTGGAAATGTACTCCTGCCCTTCTGGCTACCTCTAGCCATTGCCCCCTCCTTACTTCTATCCTGAACCTTTCATGATGTATAGGACCCATGAAATAGGTGCAGTCACTGCCCTATCCTGGGCTTACTGAATCCTGGGCATATTAATGTTCCCTCTGTGCCTGCACCTGAATCCAAGGCTACAGAAGCAGCTGCCAGAGACAGTCTGTGAAAACCTGCACAACCCACACAATGCCTGCATGCCCATAAACAAGCCTCTGCCCTCTTCCTACTGGCCCTAGAAGATAAGAAGACCCAGTAGATCCCTCATTTCTCCCTGCCTCTCTCCACTCATTGTTCTTCCCTAACCCACCCTTTGGGGTTGAGTACAGGGTTGAAGGAGGCAAGGACTTATTCTTCCTCCA
The DNA here is from genome assembly GCA_039655065.1 of Glossophaga mutica. Classification (NCBI taxonomy): domain Eukaryota; kingdom Metazoa; phylum Chordata; class Mammalia; order Chiroptera; family Phyllostomidae; genus Glossophaga; species Glossophaga mutica. The sequence goes on from CM077308.1 coordinate 33,687,506, forward strand.
GGTCTGACTAGCATTCAGGGAAGGGAGAAACCCCCTGACTCTAGAGTGGTGCCACCCAGCTTCCCACAATAGCTCAGAGTCCACAGGCACTTCTCAGTCAAGCTTCCCTCTCACCATCTCTGGGGCTCTTCTCAGGAGCTCAGGATATAGCCCTTGTCCCTGTTTTGCTCTAGACACCCGCAGAGGGACTCTCTGGCCACCTCCTCCACTGAAGTCAGCTCCCTCATTTTGGCAGCCACTGTATCATGAGCTCTATCAGACCAACCACATGTCTTCCTCTAAGGGCCTCCTGCCAGGCTGTACTCACATTCACTCCACTCTGGTGGGGGCCCAGCCATGGAGGGCACTGCCCCACCAGACTGTCAGCCCACATTCCATTCCCAGCCAGGCCCCAGCTCCAGTTAAAACTCACCTTCCTTTCCTTTCCCTTTCCTTGGTCATTCTGTTGCCATCTCTGTGTAACTTTTGAAGTTTTAACATGAGCTTCCAGGGTGATAACAGGAAAGTCACTGTGGCTGGGGAAGGAAGCCCTATGCAACACTGTGTTCCAGGAATTTGTTTCCTTCTACTTTCTCTGTCACTCTTCCTTCTAGAAGGGGATTCTCCAACTAGAACCGGACAATTCATGTCCATCCCATCATACCATTTGGGGGTCTGCTGGGTGGGCTAAAAACAAGGGCCCTGGCCCTGTATGCTGACCATGACCTGCTGCCATGCCCTCCTACCCTCTTCCTTTCAGCGGCCTGACCCTGCTTGCTTTTCCCTTCACCATGCACCCCCACTCTTTGCTCCCTTTGCTCTCTGCATTTCAACAACTGATCTTTTTTTCCGACCCTCAAGTGTTCTCTACTTATATCTACCTCAGACCTTCTTGCGCATGTGTTCCCTTTTGCTTGGAACACTAGTCCAGCTTTCCAAATTTACTACTACTTGCCCTGGCTGATGTGACTCAGTGGATTCAGTGCAGGCCTGGGAATTGAAAGGTTGCCAGTTCAATTCCCGGTCAGGATACATGCCTGGGGTCATGGGCCAGGACCCCAGTTGGAGGTGTGAGAGAGGCAACCAGTCAATGTGTCTCTCACAAATCAATGTTTCATTCCCTCTCTTTCTCCCTCCCTTCCACTCTCTTTAAAACTAGATAAGTAAAATCTTTAAAAAGCTGCTACTCATTACTTGGATTAGGTCACATTTTGCTTCCTCAGAAAGACTTCTCGAAACACTACGAATGCCTCCTTCCCAAAGCACTTAAATTCTCTTCTTGTATACTCTTAGCACTTTTTAGTTTTTTCATCATAGCACTTAGCATATTTTGTTATGTTTTCTTTGTCATTGTTTTTTTTTTTCATTAATTTATAAGATGTCAAAGTCTGTCTTTTTGTTAAAAATTATATACTCAACATCTTGTATAATGCCCAGAACATAGTAAGGATTCAACAAATATTAAAGATAATAAATAAAGATCAATTTAAGCCTACCTTAGCCATAGTGGAAACTGAATGCACTCTCCTAAGATTTTTCATAATTGATCCTATTAAATCAGTCACAGATAGGCCAATAGCCCAAGAGGTATACCCCTTCAGCCTGAGAATCTCATAGGCACTACAGTTGCAGAAAGTAAGAAAACATATTAATGAGGAGTCAACTTAGAAAATATATTTCAAGAATCCATTTTGAAGCAATCTACATGTTAAGGCCACTCTATTAACATTTTCTCAAAGATTTCCTCTAGAAATTATTTATAAATAAGCTATGTAGGTTTCTTTTATAATTATATTTTATTGATTATGCTATTACAATTGTCCTGATCTTTTCCCCTTTGTCCCCTCTCCACCCAGCAACCCCCACTCCTTCAGGCAATCCCCACACCAGTGTTTATGTCCATAAGTCATGCATATAAATTCTTTGGCTACTCAATTTCCTATACTGTACTTTACATCCCAATGGCTATTCTGTGACTACCTATTGGTACTTCTAAATCCCCTCACCTCTTCATCCATTTCCCCCACACCCCACACCATCTGGCAACCATCAAAATGCTCTCTATATCCATGATTCTGTCTCTGTTTTTCTTGTTCCCTTAGATTTTTAGATTCATTTGTTGACAAATTTGTATTGTTTGCCATTTTATTGTTCATAGTTTTGATCTTCTTTTTTTTCTTACATAAGTCCCTTTAACATTTCATATAATAATGGTTTGGTAATGATGAACTCCTTTAGTTGCTTTTTGACTTTGAAGCTCTTTATCTGCCCTTCAGTTCTAAATGATAGCTTTGCTTGGTAGAGCAGTCTTGGCTGTAGGTCCCTGCTTTTCATGACATTGAATATTTCTTGCCAATCCCCTCTAGCCTGCAAAGTTTCTTCTGAGAAATCAGCTGAGAGTCTTATGGGAACTCCTCTGTAGGTGACTAACTGCTTTTCTCCTGCTGCTTTTAAGAATCTCTCTTTATCTTTAACCTCTGGCATTTTACTTATGATACGTCTTGGACCTCTTGGAGGTGGGCCTCTTTGGAGCGGGCCTCTTTGCATCCATCTTATTTGGGACTCTCTGTGGTTCCTGGAATTGCATGCCTATTTCCTTCACCAAAGTGGAGAAGTTTTCTTTCATTATTTTTTCAAATGGGTTTCTAATTTCTTGCTCTTTCTCCTCTCCTTCTGGCACTCCTATGATGTGAGTGTTGGACTTCTTGAAGTTGTCCCAAAAGCTACTTATACTATCCTCACTTTTTTGGATTCTTTTTTTTCTTGTTGCTCTGACTGGTTTGTTTTTTTGGTTTGTTTGTTTTGTATTTGCTGGGGGGGGTTGTTTGTTTGTTTTGCTTCCTTATGTTCCAAATCATCGATCTGATTCTTGGTTTCATCCACTCTACTGTTAATTCCCTGTAAATTGTTTTTTATTTCAATTAGTGTATCCTTCATTACTGACTAGACCCCAACACAGGGAGGCTGTGGAGGTCCTCACTAAGTTCCTTGAGCATCCTTATAACCAGTGTTTTGAGTTCTGCATCTGATATATTGCTTATCTCCCTTTCATTCAGCTCTTTTTCTGGAGTTTTGATCTATTCTTTCATTTGGGCCATGTTTCTTTGTCTCCTTGTTTTGGCAGCCTCCCTGTATTTATTTCTATGTATTAGGTAGAGCTGCTCTGACTCCCTGTCTTAGTAGTGTGGCCTAATCCTGTAGTAGGTGTCCTACAGGATCCAGTTGCACAAACTCCCCTATCACTCAAGCTGGGTACTTGAGGTGTACCCTTTGTGTGGGCTGAGTTCACCCTCCTCTTGTAGTTGAGCCTTGATTGTTGTTAACAGGTTAATGGTAGGGATTTACCCAGGCTAGTCAGTTGCAAGGACTGGATATGACCACTTGCCACCAACCTCTGCCCTCTGTGGAGGATCAGCTGTGCAGGGACAGGGTAGGAGTGCTCCAACATGTTCTGCAGTTGTTCACGGGCTGTGCTGGCCCTGGGATTCTCAGGTGGTGTAGGCCAAAGTCAGCCCTCACCTGTCTTCTTTCCAGGGCGACCCTGCCTGAGCTATAAAGCAATATGAGAGGGCTGCTATTTGTGCTGGCCTTGGAGATTCCTAGGCAAAGCCAAGCTGTGACTCTAGGCTGACTAGTGCAGGTTCTGAGTCTGGGGCTCACTGATGCTAGTTGTTGCTTGTTTGAGAGGATTTAGGAAGTTGTGAGCCAGGCCAGCCATTCATATAAAAAAGTAGCATGTGTGGGTCCCTAAGTTGGATGGGGTGGAGTCTCTGGGGATCTCCAAGGCCAAACAGTATTAGCCAGGTTGATGGAGTCTCAGATATGGCATAAGCTTGCTGACTCAGTCTGGATGGATATGGTTTTTTTCATTCCGTAGTTGTCAAACTTCCATTTAACTTGATTTCTGACAGTTCTGAGTGATGGTTGTTCTATATATTAGTTATAATTTTTGATGTAGTTGTGCAAAGAGGTGAGCCATGTCTGCCTATGTCATCATCTTGACTGAAAGTCCCATACATTTTTAAAAAAAATAAGTACAGAGTATAGTATAGTAAATACATAAACTAGTTACACAGTCATTTATTATCATTATCACTTTTTATGTACTAAACATAATTATATGTGCTGTACTTTTATATGACTGGCAATACAGTAGGTTTGTTTATACCAGCACCACCACAAACACATGTGTAGTCTTGTATTTACCTTACAGGACTATGATGTCTTTAGGGGATAGGAATTTTTCAGTTCTATTATAATTTTATGGGACCACTGTTGGTCCCATAAATGAAAAAACTCTATACTGTGTTTTCCATATCTTTTTAAAAAAAATATTTTATCTATTTATTTTTAGAGAGAGGGGAAGGGAGGGAGAAAGAGAAGGAGAGAAACATTAATGTGTGGTTGCCTCTCACATGCGTCCCACTGGGGAATTGGCCCACAACTCAGACATGTGCCCTGACTGGGAAATGAACGAGTGACCCTTTGCTTCGCAGGCCAGCACTCAATCTATTGAGCCACACCAGCCAGGGCTGCCCATATCCTTTCATCAAGCTTAATAAGTTAATGCTAGATTAAAGCATGTTATGTCTCCTTAATTTCACAGTCTTTGAACTTCAAACCACTATTGATAACCATGTGCTTTGTCTTATTTTTAAAATTGTGGTAAAACTGGTCATTTTAGCCTTGCTGGGTAGCTCAGTTGGTTAGAGCATCATCCCAATGAGCCAAAATTGGGGGTTTGATCCCCTGACAGGGAACACAGAAGAATCAACCAGTGAATGCATAAATAAGTGGAACAGTAAATCAATGTCCTTCTCTCTTGTACTTCTCTACCCCCCATCTCTCTCTCTAAAATCAATAATTTTTTTTAAATTGGACATTTTAACCATTTTAAATATACAATTCAATGGTATTAAATACACAAACACTGTCATACAACTATTACCACCATCCTCTCCAGAACTTTGTCACCATCTCAGACTGAAACTCTGTACCCATTAAAGTGATCTTGTGATTTTATGATCAGAAAATAAAATAACTTATTGTTTCAACTCGGTGACATTTAGAAAATAAAAAGTTATCCAAAACCACTTTTTGCTATATTTTAGTCTTTGCCCTAATTCTGTACCTTTTTAGTCTCTGCCCTAATTCTGTACCTTTTTAGTCTCTGCCCTAATTCTTTTATTTTTTATCTTTTAATATATTTTATTGATTATGCTATTACAGTTGTCCCATTTCTCCCCCATCATTCCCCTCCACCCTGCACACCCCCTCCCACCCACATTCCCCTCTTTAGTTCATGTCTATGTGTCAAAAGTTCTTTACCGTATACATTTCCCACACTATTCTTGCACTCCCCGTCTATTTTCTACCCCCTGTCTATGCTACTTATTCTCCATGCCTTTCCCCCCTCTCCTCCTCCCACTCCCTTGTTGCTAATCCTCCATGTGATCTCCATTTCTGTGGTTCTGTTCCTGTTCTAGCTGTTTACTTGCTTTGCTTTTGTTTTAGGTGTGGCTGTTAATAGCTGTGAGTTTGCTGTCTTTTTACTGTCATATTTTTTATCTTCTTTTTCTTAGATAAGTCCCTTTAACATTTCAGATAATAAAGGATTGGTGATGATGAACTCCTTTAATTTGACCTTACCTGAGAAGCGCTTTATCTTCCCTTCCATCCTAAATGACAGCTTCGTTGGATAGAGCAATCTTGGATGTAGGTCCTTGCCTTTCATGACTTGGAATACTTCTTTCCAGCCCCTTCTTGCCTACAAGGTCTCTTTTGAGAAGTCAGCTGACAGTCTGATGGGAACTCCTTTGTAGGTGACTGTCCCTTATCCCTTGATGCTTCTACAATTCTCTCCTTCATTTTCATCTTGGCTAATGTAATAATGATGTGCCTTGGTGTGTTCCTCCTTGGGTCCATCTTCTTTGAGACTCTCTGAGCTTCCTGGACATCCTGGAAGTCTATTTCCTTTGCCAGATTGGGGAAGTTCTCCTTTATTATTTGTTCAAATAAGTTTTCCACTTGTTGCTCTTCCTCTTCCCCATCTGGGACCCCTATAATTCGGATGTTGGAATGTTTAAAGATTTCCTGGAGGTTCCTAAGACTCTCCTCATTTGTTTTGAATTCTTCTTTCTTCATTCTTTTCTGATTGGATGTTTCTTTCTTTCTTCTGGTCCACTCCATTGATTTGAGTCCCAGTTTTCCTCCCATCACTATTGTTTCCCTGTGCGTGTTCCTTCATTTCACTTATTGTAGCCTTTATTTGTTCATCTAATTTGTGAGCAAAATCAACCAATTCTGTGAGCATCCTGATCACCAGGGCTTTGAACTGTGCATCTGATAGGTTGGCTATCTCTTGGTCACTTAGATGAATTGGCTCTGGGGCTTTGATCTGTTCTCCCGTTTGAACAATTTTTAGATTTTTTTTTTAGTCTGGTCATGGCTATTAGGTAGTGAGGTGTGGAGCCTTAGGTGTTCCCCAGGGTGGGGCAGCCCAGTTGCTGGGTTGTGACGCTGTATGTGGGGGCAGGGTCTGAGAGGGAACAATGGCACTTGCTCCGCTTTCTAGGATTCCTGTTGCTTCTGCCACTTCCCCCAAGCAAATTGGGCCCTTCTGGTGCTGATTTCTGTGTGGATGGGCTTGTTTACATTCTAGGACCCTGTGAGTCTCTCCAGTGAACTCTCCTGTGAGGCTGGGAGTCTCTCCTGGCACCTCAACCCCCTCAAGTGTTTTCAATCGGTGTTTTTAGGTTTTATTTACTGGCGCTGGGGCCCTGGGTTGTGAAGCCATTCTTGCTCCCCATTTTCACCTGGAATATCTGTGCACGAATGTGGGACTGCCTGGTCAGCCAGCTACCTTGCGCAGCCTCACTGGGTCTGGCCCTTGCCACCTGGTGCCCGGGATCGGCTAGCCACCGCCTGTATGCCTTGGATGTGCCAGCTGTTGCCTGCAAGCCTGAGTCCACCAATCTCCACTTTTTCCTGCCGTGACTCTGCCCCTCTTACCGGTCTGGATGAATGGTTGTTGGACTTCCATACAGTTCAATTTTCTATCAGTTCTGATTGTTTTCTTGTTTCTAAATCTTCATTGTCCTTAATTTTGGTTGTACGAGGTGGCACAGTGTGTCCACCTACTCCTCCATCTTGGCCAGAAGTCTCTGTGCCCTAATTCTTATACATTTCTGCAGGGTTATTATCCTATACACACTACATTACACTTGAGCTTTTGTAAATTTAATGCTCCAGTCTAGAATATCGAAAAGTGATCTTTAGGTTGTGTAACTTTTATTAATATGTAACTTGGCTAAAGCATAATGGGGAATCATTTGTGCTGTTACTTCAAATGACACTTCATTTGAAGTAAACCTAGTTAACTTCTGATCATGTGAATCAGCTTCATGCTTTTTCTTTCTTCATCAAGTCACTCGATGAACAAACTTCTAGGTGCTGTTCTAAGCATTTAACATGTACTAACTCATTTACTCTTCATAACAGTCCTCTAAGATGGGCTCTATTATTAGTCCCATTTTAAAAAACTTGCAAACTGAGCTTTTAAATTTTTTAATAACTTTCAATATCACACCACTAATAAATGGTGAAGCTAGGATTCACACCTGGACAACCTGGTTCCAAAGTCCATGCTCATAATCACTTGCTAAACTACCCTCTAAGTCTAACACATATGAATTCTTTTAAAGTACATTTTCTTTGTGAAAAATGCCCCCCAAATAAAGCTACACATAGAGAGGGGAGGGAATTTCAGGGGGAAAGGGGAAGGGTTTACAGGAACAAGTATAAAGGACACATGGACAAAAACTATGGGGGGTGGAAATGGGAGGGAGGTGGGGAGGGCTGGGGTGGTGGGCTGGGGCAGGAGTAAAAGACAGAAAACTGTACGAGATCAAAAATTAAAATAAAAAAAGCTACACATAATATAAGTCTGAAGTCAAGGATTTTCATAAAGTTAGAGTTATTTCTCTTACAAAATGCAAAGATCAACCATATATTTTTTTCTGTGACCTTTGTTCTTATGACTATTAATGCACTAAGAACCTGTATGAATACTTTACCTCTGAACAACTTGTTGATGGATATTTTTCCAATGGTCCTTCTCTGAATCAGTTCCTAATTTGGGGTCTAAAGTCTTCAGAGCAACACCAGCAACATTCACCCCACTCCATAAGGGCACTGAAAGAAATATATCTTGGGATGAATTCTTCTTCCTAGTAGAGCACCAGTTGTTTGAGTTTAGTAATTTTTTATTATATTTTATTGTTTATAGTTGTCCCAGATCTTCCTCCTTTACATCCCTCTACCGCGCCCTGCCCCACAACTCCCTCAGGCAATCCCCACACTGTTGTCCATGTCCATGGATCCTGCATATGTTTTTTGGTTACTGTATTCCCTATGCTATACTTTGATCCCCATGACTACTCTGTAAGAACCAATTTGTACTTCTTAATCCCTTCACCTTTTTCACCTATACCCCTGACCCCCTCCCATCTGGCAACCATCAAAATATTCTCTGCATCTATGAATCTGTTTCTGTTCTGCTTGTTTATTTAGTTTTTTTAGAACCAATTGTTCATAAATATGTATTTATTGCCATTTTATTGTTCATATTTTTATCTTATTCTTGAAGAATATTCTTTAACATTTCATATAATATGGGTTTGGTGGTGATTAGCTCCTTTAGCTTTTTCTTGTCTGAGAAGCTCTTTATCTGTCCTTCAATTCTAAATGATGATACCTTTGCTGGGTAGAGAAATCTTGGTTGTAGTTTCTTGCTCTCAATAAGTTTGAATAATTCTTGCTATTCCTTTCTAGCCTGCAAAGTTTCTTTTGAGAAATCAACTTCCAGTTTTATAGGGGCTTCCTTGTAGGTAACTAACTGCTTTTCTCTTGCTACTTATAAGATTCTTCGTCTTTAACCTTTGGCATTTTAATTATGATGACACCGGCTGGTGTGGCTCAGTGGATTGAGTGCCAGCCAGCATACCAAAGGTCACCAGTTAGATTCCTGGTCAGAGCACATTCCTGGGTTGTGAGCCAGGTCCTCACTTTGGGATGTGTGAGAGGCAACTGATTGATATTTCTTTCACACAGAGGAAGAGTGTTTCTCTCCCTCTCTCTGTCCCTCTCTTCCTCTCTCTAAAAATATGTGGGAGGAACACCATCCTGCAGAACTTCTCCCAGCCACCGAGGATGAGAAGTAAGTCGTCCTGGACACAATCTTCTTGTCCCAGCAGGAAAGGGGGTGGTGATTCCCTCTAGTGGAGAATGCCCTGAGCCCTATTCTGAAATGGCTTTTATTGGGAATGGTATGTGTAGGTGTACACATCATACATGGATAGCTCATCAGTCAATGTCAAAAGGCTACAGTCATAGAAAAACAGGTATTATCTATAGATAACAATTGAAGGAACACAGAGATCTGTCATAGGTTAGGGTCTGTTAGTCATACTGACACCAGAGGGTCTTTAAGATGTATTTTATGAGATAAGGAGTTTACTCCTTATGCCTTGGTTTGTATCACCAGGGTTATACAAAACAAAGCAGAACAAGCTTCAAAGGATACAATGTATTTTTCAAGCCTGATTTCCACAGGAACCCTGAGTGTTAGAGTTGGGTCATATCTGCCACCTGCATTACCTGGTTTTCCAGGGAGAATTACTAGCCCCTTTCAGGGCTTTCTCTTGTGGGGCTACAGTCTCCAAAACCACACAGAGCAGTCCCCAACAAAAATTAATAAATAAATAATTTTAATTATGATGTATCTTGGTGTGAGACACTTTAGGTTCATCTTGTTTGGGACTTTCTGTGATCCTGGACTTGTACATCTATCTCTTTCATCGAGTTAAGGAAGTTTTTTGTCATTATTTTTTCAAAAGTTTCCCATTTCTTTCTCTCTTCTTCTGGAACCCAAGTGATATGAATAATAGTACATTGGATGTTTTCCCATAGGCTCCTTACATAAGCTTTAATTTTTTAGATTCTGTGTTTCTTCTTGCTGTTCTGTTGCTTGTGTTTTGCTTTCTTGTATTCCAGATCACTGATTTGATTCTCAGCTTTATCCACTCTTCTCGATTCCCTGTAATTGTTCTTTATTTCAGTTAGTGTATCCTTCATTTCTTATAGGATTTTTGATGCTGTTGAAGTCCTCACTGATTTCCATGAGCATCCTTATAACCACTGTTTTGAATGCTACATGTAGTAGATAACTTGCCTCTATTTTATTTAGTTCTTTTTTGGAATTTTTTTGTTCTTTCATTTAGAACATGTTTATTTGTCTCCTCATTTTGGCAGCCCCTCTTTTCTGTGTTAGGTAAACATGTTTCTATGTGTTAGGTAAAGCTGCTACATCTCCCAAGCTTGGCAGAGTGGCCTAATGTAGTAGGTGTCCTATAGGGTCCAATTGCACAGCCTCCCTTATTACCTAAGCTGGGTGTTCATGGTGTGCCCACCATGTGGCTGTGTATACCCTCCTGATATAGTAGAGCCTTGACTGCTACTGGTATGTCCAAGGTGAGCCACCGACTGTGTTCTGTCCCAGGTCTCACAGCATAAGCTACAAAGTGATCTGGAGATGGCTACCATTTGTGCTGGGCTTGGCACGCCTAGGCAAGGCCAAGCTGTGAAACAAAGCCAGCTGCTGCTAGCGCCAGGCCTGGGGCAACTAGTAAGAAGTACAGAGCACACTAGGACAGATGCTGCTTATATGAGAGAATTTAGGAAAATCTGAAGCATGGGCCAAGACAAGCCATCTGTATTGAAAAGCCACTGGAAATAGCTTGGGTGGGCCCTAAATTTGGGTGGGGCAGGCCTCAGGGAATCACCAGGGTAAGGAAAACAGTGATAGCTAGCTTGATGGAGTCTAGATATGGTGCCTGCCTGCCAGCTCTGTAGTTCTGTTGTGGGAATGCTCAGAAAAGGAAAAATGGCCCCTGCCACCATTTCTGTCTGGAAAAGAGCTGTCCCCCAGCTCTTGCCCTGATACCAGACAATTCATTTCCTCCCCATGTCTCCAATGCCTTTCAATATGCTGCATCTTGCAGGAACTCAGAAGGAGTAAGTCTAAGTAAGTCTGTGCATGGGCCCTTTAAAAGGAACTGCCTGAGATTCCAGCAGTTTATGCCTTTCACAGCCTTGATTCCTGCTGGTTCTTATAGCCAGAAGTTATGCTCCTGGCACTGAAACCCTGGGCTGTAGAACGTAGCGTGGGGTAGGACCCCTCTCTCCTGAGATATTATTCCTGATTTTTATCTGCCACAAGTGGGTGTTCCAGGTCTCTGCCCCACCTACATGTCTCAATGTGCTTGCTTCTTTAATTCTGTAGTTGGTTTCTTCTTTAACTCTGTAGTTGTAGGACTTCCACTTAGCCCTATTTCTGACGGTTCTGGATGATGGTTGTTCTATAGTTTAGTTGCAATTTTGATGTGGTTGTGTGAGGAAGTGAGCCATGTTTACCTATGCTGCCATCTTGACCAGAAGTCTAAATTCAATTCCAGTAACTTTTAAAAGAATTTATTTATTTATTTTTAGAGTGAGGGGAGAGGAGAGAAAAAGAGAGGGAGAGAAACATCGAAGTGTGAAAGAAACATCTATCAGTTGCCTCACAAACACCCTCAAATGGGGACCTGGCCCACAACGCACGTATGTGCCCTGAAAGGGAACTGAACCAGCGAACTTTCAGTCCTCATGCTGGTGCTCAATCCACTGAACCACACCAGCCAGGGCCAATTTCACTAAGTCTTGAATAAACTGAGATCACTACCTTATACCGTATATAAAAATATATTTCAAATGAACAAAAAAGGGAAATTAAAAATAAAATAATGTGTTAGAGAAATATGTAATACAATTTATTTACAATTATGTGATATAGGAAGCATTTTAAAGCAAGGTACAAGTATAGAATTCACAAAGAAAAGAATGGTTAAAAAGATAAAATATTACAAGCAAAGAGGGAGAAGAACAACAAATTAACACCATACTTCTCAACAGAAACAAAGAGCTGGGAAAAATAACTGTCAACCTAGAACCTAGAACAGTTTAATATCCAATTAAACTGTCATTCAAGAATGAGGTGAAGTCCCTGGCCAGGTAGCTCAGTTCATTAGAGCATTGTCCCAATACTCCAAGATTTGGGTTCAATCCCTGTTCAGGGCACATACAAAGATCAACCAATGCATGCACAAATAAAGTGGAACAACAAATCAATATTTTTCTCTTTCTAATTCTCTAATTCTCTCTTCCTCCCTCCCTCCCTCCCTTTCTCTAAAATCAATAAATAAAAACTTTTTAAAAAAGAATGAGGTGAAGCTAAAACATTTTCAACACTTTCACATAAACAAAACTGACAGAACATACTTCAGAAAGAAAAAAATGAAGGCGTTAGATGCAAAAAATAAAGACAAGCATCAAAATTGGAAAATATATTAATAAATTAAAACAGTAGTAATGCCCTGGTTGCTGTTGCTCAGTGGGTTGGGGGGCAACCTGTGGACTGAAATGTCACTGGTTAGATTCCTGGTCAGGACACATGTCTGGGTTGTGGGTCAGGTCTCCAGTTGGGGGCATGTGAGAGGCAACTGATCAACATTTCTCTCCCTGTTCTTCTCCCTCCCTTCCCCTCTCTCTAAAAAATAAATAAAATCTTTTTTAAAAACAGTAGTACTGTCTACTCAATAATGATTATAAAAACAAGATGAACTAGGAAAATGGTTAGTAATTGCATATATGACAGAAAGAGGGTGATCAAACTTAAAGCATTCCAAGGTCTTTGCATTGTTCCAAAGAACAATAAAGGTACTAATTATTTTGAGGTCAAGTATGATTACTAAAAATGTATATGTTATCACTTACAAACTGACTGTATAATGCAAAGTAATGGAGGAAATTGAAGGAAGTTTAATCGATTCAACAGAAAGCAGAAATAGAGAAAAGAAACAAAAGAAATCTCACTGAACAGAATACTTACATATTCAAATTAATAGCAATCAGAATACACTACTTTGTTTTCAAATAAAATAACAGAATATTAAATGTGAGAAATTAAACATATCTAGGAAAAGTATCTTTAATGACTTTCAGGAGAAAAAGCTGAGTTAAGACAATAACACAAGCTGACAGGTCAAATTAAGTATTTGTCTAACTCAATGAAGAAGTATTTATTATACTATGACCCCTGTGGTACAAAAATACAAAACAAGAAGGGCTCATTAAATGCTTTGAATAAACAAATGAATGGTCAAATCACTGGTCCCTGTTTTCATGGGTTTATTGCCACTGTGGAAAGAAGATTTACACATATGACACAGAAAACACGGTAAGAAGTATAGAGTTCTAATTGTGCTGCACAGCTTAATGTTTCAGTTCAAAGAAGAAAAAGGCTGTTGTGGCCCAAGTAACAGTTTAAATTACATATTATATAAATTTATTTACATGAAAATTCTGAAATAAACAAATCTACAGAGTCAAAAGTAAATTAGTGCTTGCTTGGAGCTTGGGTGGGGGGTGCGTTCAGGAGTAGAAGTTTCTGGAGTGATGAAAATGCTCTATAATTAGATTGTGGTGATGACTGCATAAGTCTGTGAATATACTAAAAACCAGTGAATGTACAATTTAAACAGGTGAATTTTACGGCACATGAATCATACCTTAATAATGCTCTTTTTAAGAGCAACAAGTATAAAAGACATGTGAACAAAAACTGGGGGCGGGGGTGGAAATGGGAGGGAGGTGGGGAGTTCTGGGGCGGTGGGCCAGGATGGGAGTAAAAGACAGAAAACTGTATAAGAACAAAAATTAAAATAAAAAAATTTTTAAAAATTATGCTCTTTTAAAAAATAACAACAGGCCCTGGCTGGGTAGCTCAGTTGGTTAGAGCATCATTCCAATATGCCAAGGTTGTGGGTTCGATCCCTGGTTAGGGTACATACAAGAAGCAACCAATAAATGTATGAATAAGTGGAACAACAAATTAATGTTTCTCTCTCTCTCCTTTCCCCTCTCTCTCTAAAATCAATCAATAAGGAAAATTTTAAAAAACAATAAATGAAAGTGCTCTGGAGAAACACTCATAAGAGAAACATTCACTGACTTTAATTTTTTTATATTATTATTTTTTTATCCTTACCTGAGGACATTTTTTTTCATTGCTTTTAGAAAGAGAAGGGAGTGAGGGAAACAACAATATAAGAGAGAAGCATGGATTGACTGCCTCCTGCAGGTGCCTAGGATGGGGATCATATGTGCCCAGACCAGGGATAGTATGGGCCCACATTTGGGACCAAGGATCAAACCCACAACCTAGGTATGTGCCCTGACTGGAAATTGAACCCGCAACCTTTTGGTTATGGGATGCTGCTCCAACCAACTGAGACCCACTGACTAGGGCAAAGAATACTCACTAACTTTTAAAACAGCTATATGTTCTATGTACAACTTTATTAGTGGTAATTAAATCAATGTTGGAAAAGACAAAAAATAATGGAATAGAAAAAGATAGCTATACCAGGAAAATGCCAATAAAACAAAAGTTACACAGCTATAGTAATATCAGAAAAAAATAGGCTTCAGAGAAAATAAGCCTCATTACAGATAATTACAATAACTACATAATACAAATAGACTTATACTTACCACTAGAATCACCATGTTCCCCAATAATCCAACCATGGCAGCTAGTGGGATGGACACCCAACTTGTCTCCAATTAGGTAACGGAAACGGGCAGAGTCTAGATTACAACCACTTCCAATTACACGAGTGACAGGTAAGCCACTTAGTTTCCAGACCACATATGTCAAAATATCCACTAGGGAGAACAATTTCATATTAGAAAAAAATTTACAATAACTTCCTTTTACATTTGTTTTTCTGAATAGATAGATCAATTGTCTTGGACTCAAATACAGATTTATTACCAAGTTTGAGGTAAAATAATCAACAAAGAAATATTCATAATCTCTCACATAGGTTTTAGAAGTTTAAATTATTAACTATAATCTTTAAATTCTCTTTTGAGATAATATATGTGCCTATCTGCATATTTAATAACCAGTCAGTTAATTCTACTTCATTAAGATTGCCTAAATTTTTCCTCTCTATCACCACAGCTTCATCTAAGCTATCAGCATCTCCTACCTAGAATGAGACCACATGCATAGCCAGGGCAGTGTGCTGCTCTGTGCAAGCTCAGGAAAAACATGACAAGATCCTAAGCTTAAGCTCTGTTTGACCTTCAGGCTCTGCACAAGCTGGAAGAGAAGGACACATTTGTAAATTGGCTAGCCAAGTGTTGAAGGCATGCTGCAACATGCACACAGAGCCCTCCAGCAAAGACTGGGAGATAATTGGTTCCAAATTTAAAGAAAGTTGTGAGACTTCCGGCCAAGATGGAGGCATAGGCAGACACACTGTGCCTCCTCTCACAACCAAAATTAAGGACAACAAATATTTAGAAACAAGAAAA
This sequence comes from Glossophaga mutica, assembly GCA_039655065.1. NCBI lineage: Eukaryota > Metazoa > Chordata > Mammalia > Chiroptera > Phyllostomidae > Glossophaga > Glossophaga mutica. The sequence goes on from CM077308.1 coordinate 33,702,965, forward strand.
CAACCAGAACCTATAGAAAATTGAACTGTATGGAAGTCCAACAACCATTCATCCAGACCGGTAAGAGGGGCGGAATCGCGGCAGGAAAAAGTGAAGGTGCGGACCCAGGAACGCAAGCAGCAGTGGCTGGCAGTTCCCAGGTGCACAGGCAGCAGCTGGCTGACCCCGGGCACAGGGGGGCAACTGTGCAGATCCAGTGAGGCCACACAAGGCGGCTGGCTGACCAGGTGGTTCCACATTCGCGTACGCAGATGGTCCAGGCAAAGGGGAAGTGGCAGAAGGGACTGAATCCAGGAGAGAGCGGAGCAGACGCCATTCTTCCCTCTCGGACCCCACCCCCACCTACAGTGTCACAACCCAGAGACTGGGCTTCCCCACCCTGAGGAACACCTAAGGCTCCACCCCTCACTACGTAATAGCCGTGACCAGACTAAAACCAAAACAAAACAACAACAACAAAAAACACCAAAAATGACTCAAACCAAAGAACAAATAAAATCCCCAGAGCCAATTCCTCTAAGCCGTGAAGAGACAGCCAACCTATCAGATGCACAGCTTAAAGCACTGGTCATCAAGATGCTCACAGAATTGGTTGATTTTGCTCACAAATTAGATGAAAAATTGCAGGCTACAATACATGAAGTGAAGGAAGACGCATGGGGAACCAGTAAAGATGGGAGGAAAACTGGGACTCAAATCAATGGAGTGGACCAGATGGAAGAAACTAACAATCAAACAGAAAACGAGGAAGAAACAAGAATTCAAAAAAATGAGGAGAGGCTTAGGAACCTCCGGGACATCTTTAAACGTCCCAACATCCGAATTATAGGGGTACCAGAAGGGGAAGAGGAAGAGCAACAAGTGGAAAACTTATTTGAACAAATAATAAAGGAGAACTTCCCCAATATGGCAAAGAAAATAGACTACCAGGATGTCCAGGAAGCTCAGAGAGTCCCAAAGAAGTTGGATCCAAGGAGGAACACACCAAGGCACATCGTAATTACATTAGCCAAGTTTAAAATGAAGGAGAGAATTGTAGAAGCAGCAAGGGATAAGGGGACAGTCACCTATAAAGGAGTTCCCATCAGACTGTCAGCTGATTTCTCAAAAGAGACCTTCCAGGCAAGAAGGGGCTGGAAAGAAATATTTGAAATCTTGAAAAGCAGGGACCTACATCCAAAATTGCTCTATCCAGCAAAACTTTCATTTAGAATGGAAGGGAAGATAAAGCACTTCTCAGATAAGGTCAAGTTAAAGGAGTTCATCATCACCAAGCCCTTATTATATGAAATGTTAAAGGACTTATCTAAGAAAAAGAAGATAAAAAATATGACAGTGAAAAAACAGCAAAGTCACAGCTATTGAGAACCACACCTAAAACAAAAGCAAACCAAGCAAACAGCTAGAACAGGAACATAACCACAGAAATGGAGATCATATGGAGAGTTAGCAACAGAGGCATGGGAGGAGGAGAGAAGGGGAAAGGGTACAGAGAATAAGTAGCATAGACGGTGGGTAGAAAATAGACAGGGGGAGGGCAAAAATAGTGTGGGAAATGTAGAAGCTAAAGAACTTATGACACATGGACATGAACTAAAGGGGGGGAATGTGGGTGGGAGGGGGTGTGCAGGATGGAGGGGAATGATGGGGGAGAAATGGGACATAGGTAATAGCATAATCAATAAAATATATTTAAAAAAGAAGCAAACAAAATTAAAATATTAAATAAATAAATAAATAAAATAAAAAATCACTAAAAAAGAAAAAAGAAAAAGAAAGTTGTGGCTAGGACTTCCAGTCAAAATGGTGACGTAGGCAGACATGGCTCACCTCTTTGCACAACCACATCAACATTACAACTAAAATATACAACAACCATCACTTAGAACCATCAGAAATAGAGTTGAATGTAAGTCTGACCACAATGGAATTAAAGAAACCACATTTATCCAGACTGGTAGGAGGACTGCAGATATGGTATGGGCTGGTCCCACACCTACATGAGGTGGATAAAAATTTGGGAAGGATATCTCAGGAGTGAGGAGTCCCAGTCCCACACCAGCTCTCCCAGCCCAGTGTTCCAGTGCCAGAAAGATAAGTCCCCACAACTTCTGGCTGCAAAAACCAAAAGGGATTGAGTAGGTGGGAAAAAACTTCTGGAGCCCCAAGCAGTTCCTCTTGAAGAACCCACACATGGACTCACCTACTCAGACTCACTCCCTCTGAGCTCCAGCACTGGGGTAGCAGCTTGAAAGGCACCAGTGGCATACAGTGAGGAACTTTAGTGTCTGGCATCAAGGCTAGCAGAGGCCATTGTCTCTTTACTGAACCCTCCCCTGACAGAGACACAGAGAAAACTAGCTGGTGCCATATTTGAGACTCCATCAACCTGGCTAACACTGTTTGACATGCTTGGAGATTCCCAGAGACTCTACCCCACCCAATTAACAGGCCTACCCTAGCTGCTTTTCTGAATGAATGGCTCGTCTTGGCTCATGCTTCCAAAGTTCCTAAATCTTCTCAAGCAAGCAACAACTGGCTGCAGTGAGCCTCAGGACTGGCACCAGCAGCAGCCAGCCTAGAGTCACAGGTTGGCTTTGCCTGGGAATCTCTAAGCTCAGCACAAGTAACAGCCATCTCAGATTGCTTTATATAGCTCAGGCTGGGTGGCCCCAGGCAAAACAGAGGTGGGAGCTGACCTTGGCCTGGATCACCTGGGAAACTCCAGAGCCATTGTACCCAGTGGGCAACAATAGGCCACGTTGGAGCACCACCACCCTGCTCCTGCACAGCTGATCCTCCACAGAGGGCAAAGGTTGGTGGTCAGTGGTTATAGCCAGTCCTTGCAGCTGACTGGCCTGGGTGAATCCCTCCCATTAACATGTCAACAGCAATCAAGGCTCAACTACAAGAGGAGGGTGTACTCAGCTCACACCAAGGGTACATCTCAAGTACCCAGCTTGGGTGATAGGGAAGGCTGTGCCACTGGACCCTACAAGACACCTACTATATTAGGCCTCACTACTAAGACAGGGAGTCAGAGCAGCACTACCTAATACATAGAAACAAACACAGGGAGGCTGTCAAAATAAGGAGACAAAGAAACATGGCCCAAATGAAAGAATAGATCACAACTCCAGAAAAAGCTAAATGAAAGGGAGATAAGCAATCTGTCAGATACAGAACTCAAAACACTGGTTATAAGGATGCTCAAGGAACTTAGTGAGGACCTCCACAGCCTCCCTGTGTTGGGGTCTAGTCAGTAATGAAGGATACACTAATTGAAATAAAAAACAATTTACAGGGAATTAATGGTAGAGTGGATGAAACCAAGAATCAGATTGATGATTTGAAACATAAGGAAGCAAAACAAACAAACAACCCCCCCCCCAGCAAATACAAAACAACAACAAAAAAAAACAAACCAGTCAGAGCAACAAGAAAAAAAAGAATCCAAAAAAGTGAGGATAGTATAAGTAGCTTTTGGGACAACTTCAAGAAGTCCAACACTCACATCATAGGAGTGCCAGAAGGAGAGGAGAAAGAGCAAGAAATTAGAAACCCATTTGAAAGGACCTCGGCAGCATAAAAAAGATCCACTCAAAAACAAAGGAAATACTAATGGAAATAAAGAATAATTTACAGGGAATCAACAGTAGAATGGATGAAACCAAGAATCAAATCAATGATTTGGAATATAAGGTAGAAAAAAACAACCAATTGGAACAAGAAGAAGAAAAAGAATCCAAAAAAGTGAGGATAGTATAAGCATCCTCTGGGACAACTTAAAGAGGTTCAACATTTACATCATCAGGGTACCAGAGGAGAAGAGGAAGAGCAAGAAATTAGAAATCTATTTGAAAAAATAATGAAAGAAAACTTCCCTAATTTGGTGAAGGAAATAGACATGCAAGTTCAGGAAGCACAGAGAGTCCCAAATAAGATGGATGCAAAGAGGCCCACTCTAAGACACATCATAATTAAAATGCCAAAGGTTAAAGATAAAGAAAGAATCTTAAAAGTAGCAAGAGAAAAGAAGTTAGTTACCTACAGCGGAGTTCCCATAGACTATCAGCTGATTTCTCAAAGAAACTTTGCAGACTAGGAGGGATTGGCAAGAAATATTCAAAGGCATAAAAAGCAGGCACCTACAGCCAAGACTGATGTACCTGCAAAGCTATCATTTAGAATTGAAGGGCAGATTAAGAGCTTCCTAGACAAGAAAAAACTAAAGAAGGTCATCATTACCAAACCATTATTATATGAAACGTTAAAGGGACTTACTTAAGAAAAAGAAGATCAAAACTATGAACAATTAAACGACAACAAATACATATCTATCAATAAGACAAATACCATATGATCTCACCTATAAGCGGAAATTAATCAACAAAACAAACAAGCAAGCAAAATAGAACCAGAGACTTGAAAATAAAGAACAAACTGACAGTAACCAGAGGGTATGGGGGAAAGAGGTTACCAGGGGAAAAAAGGGGAAGGGTCAAGTCTAGGAAAATGTATGTAAAGGACCATGGACAAGGACAATGAGGGGGAAGATTGAGTGTGGGAAAGGGTGGGTAGGCAGGACAGGGGAGAGCAATGGGGGGAAAATGGGGACAATCGTAGTTGAACAACAATATAAAAAATTTTTAATGATTGAATCTAAAAAAAAAAAACTAAGCAAACAGGAGCAGAGACAGAATCATGGATGTAGAGAGTGTTTTGATGGTTGCTGGATGTGAGTGGGTTAAGGGAACATGGGTGAAGAGGAAAGGTGTTTAAGAAATACAAATAGCGCCCTGGCTGGTGTAGCTCAGTGGATTGAGCGCGGGCCTGCGAACCAAAGGATCGAGGTTCGATTCCCAGTCAGGGCACATGCCTGGGTTGCCAGGCCAGTTCCCGGCAGGGGACATACAAGAGGCAACCGCACATTGATGTTTCTCTCCCTCTCTCCTTCCTTTCCCCTCTAAAGATAAATAAATAAAATCTTTAAAAAAAAAAAAGAAAGAAAGAAATACAAATAGGTAGTTATGGAATCAGTTCCATAATTTATGGAATAAATTCATAATTTATGAACATAAGGTCATAAATTCCAGTAAGTTCCAAAAAGCGAAACTAGAATTCGCCACACACTGACCACTATGCTGATTCCATGCAAATGAAATAACATGTAGGCATACCCTGCTATAGTCTATATGTAAATATAGGTTATATGCAACTACTACTCCATTTTATAAATGGGACTTGACAATCCAAAAATTCTGGTAGCTAGTGGAGTACCAAATGCCCTAAGAATACCAAGGATGACTGTATGTGAGATGATGGAGGTAATAACTAACCCTACTGTGGTAATCATTTCCCAAAATATAAATATATCAAATCATTATCACACTATACACCTTAAACTTCCATGTATGTGGCAATTATATTTCAAATAGCTGGAAAAAAACTTATTGTATTGTTTACTTTGAATGGGTGCAGTTTATTATATACAAATTTTATCTCAATAAAGTTGTTTTAAAAAAAGAAGGAATAGTATTGAAAGACTATCCTTACGCAGTTAAAGAGAAAAGACTCACCTGGATTTGAGACAATAAGCATCATACAGTCAGGACTATAACGGACTAGGGAAGGAATGACTGATTTCATGATATTCACATTACGTTGAACCAAGGAAAGACGAGTTTCTCCCTCCTTTTGCCGCACACCTGCTGTGATAATAATTAATTTGGAGTTTGCAGATACTCTGTAATCTAAAAGGGAAACAAAAGACAATACCTGGATCAAGATTGCCATGATCACTGTGCCTTAATTCTTTAAAAGTCTACTGTATGACCTTAGTATAAAAGTACTCATACCTCATGTCTGACATCTGGGAATGAACAGACTTTCCATGTAATAATGTTATTTTGAATAACCTAAAGGAAGTTTCATCACTATGACTTACAATTTTCATATGGCTTTAAAAAAGTAACAACACAATCTACTATCCTTTCAAACCCACATTGTCACTTCTTATTAAGGCCCAAGGCAATGCAAGTCATCTCTCTGGCTTTGCAGAAACACCATATATATCAGAAGCTCAGAACTCTAAAAATTATGTAACTGTTTCAAGATTCTAAGAGTAAGAATGCATTTATTTCTAAATAAGATGGGATTTGAGATCACAAGCAAGTTCTTGATTCACACACAAAAAATAACCTTCTGAATCCAATTGTTTCACCTATCAGATCTAACGACAATACATGATGCTCACTATCCTATACTGGACTTGTTTTAAAGCATTATATACCTGGAAGTTATTTATCATATGGATGTCAAAAATTAAATTAGATAAAATCTCTTCTATATCCCATCTCTATTTTTTAAAATTAGTTTTATGCTCTTTTGAAAAGGACATTTGTTCAATTTTAAAGATACTATCACATCTTCATTTATAGTAATTTTCATTATCCTAATCCAGATTATAAACTGTAAACATTTTATGTTTTTCCTGGCCCAGTAAAAATTTTAATCAGAAAGACAATTTAGAAAGATAGCATTTCTTAGGCTAATGTGTTTCACATTAATCCAAAAGACTATCTCTCCCATCTATTAAGTAAAGGATTTACAGAAGTTCTCTCTCTGCAGTCAACTCATTCTTGCTCAAACATCTTACTTGAGATAACCTTCCATAAACTCTTACCTAACTAGAGAAACCCCAAGTAATCTCTCAATCTCTGTCTCTCTTTCCCCATCCCCCCTTTCCCTCCCTTCTCCCCAACTCAACTTTTAGAGGACATACAGACAAAAACCCTTGCAACTTCTCCAAAGTCATCTCTTCACAGTTCAGACAAGTTATTTGAAATATTGTGCCTAGTAAGTCAATTAAAATGCATACCAAAGTAAAATATCACATCTTCATAATCTACCTCCAAATCATTTTACTAACTTTGTGTCTTATTTTTGTCAAATTTTCCAGGTGCCCTGGTTTTGTTGATGCTATCATCTCCCTACCTGTTATTTATTTTTCGACTTAGGTATAACTCAGTCTTCCAGGAGATAGTAAACCATAATGGTCTGGAACAAAGACTGAGGTTCAATGGCCTGTATATTGACTTTGCCACTTCCTAGCTATATGACCCCAGAAAAGTATTTTGCCTGTTCCTCTGACTCTCAGTTCCTCAGCAACAAGATCAAGCTAATCATAGTTTTTCCTTTAGATGATTCAGTGAGTTTAATACACATAGTATTCAGAACAGTGCCTTGTACACATTCAATGTTCAATAAATGTTAACAATTAATATTATATCATTAATCAAGTATTTCTTTAAATGACAATTCCTCTGCTAGGAATCCCCTAATCATATTATTAATAAATACTACTCTCTTACTGCTTACAATTCTCAAATAGTCCTTATATATACTGCCTTATGTTACCTTCCCATTGTTTTTTCATAGTTAACCATTACCTTGATCCTAAGAGCCATAATAACAGGTACTGATCTCACAGGTACTCATTCCTCCCTTTCTTCCATAAATATTTTAGTACCTTCTATGTTCCAAGTGCTTGAGATCTGTGTTAACTATTGAACATACATTCAGGATTGAGATACGAATAGATGTTACAGAACATATCAACTGAATTAGTAATGTTTCACTTGGATGCACTGATGTTAAACTCTTTATATTTAAAATTTAATATTTTAAAATAATTATTTCTATGAACATTAATTTTAATGTCTTAGACATTAAAAGCACATTGTTTTAAAATTGTCCTTTTAAGTGCAAAAAAATGAAAGTGAAGGAAAACCATAAAATTTAGTAGTTTTGTGTTTAAATTGCTTCATGACTACCTTTAAATTAATTGTAGTACTTTAAAGACATTGAAATGATCACTGTTAGTGTGCTTTATAAAAGATACTGCAAAACTTCAATTGGCTAAGTCATACACAAAGGCCTTGCCCTACAATCAGAAATTAGCAAATGAACTTTGAAGTATGTTTACATGTTTTAGGTCAATATGAAATGTTTATAATGTCCCTTTCCAACAGCATTTTTTTAAGATTTTTTATTTAGCCCTGGCTGGTGTAGCTCAGTGGATTGAGCGAAGGCCTGAGAACCAAAGGATCGCGGTTCGATTCCCAGTCAGGGCACATGCCTGGGTTGCAGGCCAGTTCCCAGCAGGGGACACACGAGAGGCAACCATACATTGATATTTCTCTCCCTCTCCCTCTCTCCTACCCTTCCCCTCTAAAGATAAATAAATAAAAATCTTTAAAAAAAAAAGATTTTTTATTTATTTTTAGAGAGAAGGAAAGGAAGGTAAAAAGAGAGGGACAGAAACATCTATGTGATCTGAGAGAAACACCAATTGGTTGCCTTTCTCACACCCCCAACCAGGGACCTGGCCTGCAACCCAGGCATGTGCCCTGACCAGGAATCAAACCAGCAACCTTTCAGTCAACAGGATGACGCCCAAGCCACTAAGCCACACCAGTCAGGGTTATAACAGAATTTTTAAATTAAGTAACCACATTCCATTTCAATGTTTTATAAGAGGGTTTCTAGTAGAAAGTATGTCTGTTGAATAAAATGACCTAATAGTGTACTATGCACTTCAGTCCATGATAAATTATTTTGCCTAATTCTCTGAGGCTTCTTAGTTGGTCAAGACATGATGACAATGCTTATGCTAATTTCTATTTCCTGTTCTCACACTATACCCTGAAAACTGACCCTCTACAAGGACAAATAGAAAACCAGGTTAAAAAGTATAGATAAATATATCAATAGTATTCAAAACTAGTCAAGACTACATATACTATGGAAAAATCTAAGATGGAATGATAAGTTTAAAAAGCATTTATAGCCCTGGCCAGTGTGGTTTGGTTGGTTGGATGCCATCCCACAAACCAAAAGATTGCGGGTTCAATTCCCACTTAGGACAAATGCCTGGGTTACAGGTTGGGTCTCCAGTCAGAGCATGTACAGGAGGTAACCAATCAATGTTTCTCTCTCACATTGATGTTTCCCTCTCACATCAATGTTTCTTTCCCTCTTTCTCCCTCTCTTTCTCCCTCTCTTCCCCTCTCTGTAGAATCAATAAAAATGAATAAAATAAAATTAAAAATAAAAATAAAAAGCATTAATATGTCAGTTATGTAAAAAAACAAATGAATAAAATAAACAAAACTATTAGAAAAGACTTTAAATTTTCTTTATGCACTTTTGTATTCACTAAACTTTGTCCAATGAAAATGGATGTTCTTTTTAAAAGAAAAATAAACTAATCTTTAAAACTGTAAGTCCTAATGATAATGATACTATTTTTAATTCTATATTTATGGATATCAGTTTGGTAAAATTCATTATTTTTTAAAGCTTTGAAAATAACTTTATAAAATTAAAATTAACCTTTTCCAGAGATAATCTTTGAAGTATTAAAGAAAAGACTGCCATGCTGAAGATCCATCATTTCTCCCTTCAATTTGTCCTCTGCGACATCAACTAGTGCAAGTTCATCAGTCAAATCCTAAAATAAAATGAAAGTTATGAATAAAATATTCTGGAAAATGTTCTTATTTGCCATTTTAGGAGGATGAGAAAAATCTGTGTGTGGCTATTTTATAATCAAAGGAGAGTTGTATTTTTAATAGCAAAATGATATAAAAATGATAATTTTGGACTTCTGGTCAGGATGGAGGCATAGGTAGACACACTTAGCTTCCTCACCCAACCATAGAAAGAATTACAACTAGATTGCAAAACAACACCCAGAACAATCAGAAAATTGAGCTGTATGAAGTCCAACAACCAAGAATTTAAAGAAACAACTTCATCTAGACAGGTAGGAGAGGCAGAGAAGCATGAGGACATGGTGCAGCACAGAGAGGTGGCAGCAGCATGCCAGATGGTCCCACAGTCACATATGGTGGATAAAAATCAGGAGGGATACCTTGGGACCAAGCGATCCCAACCCCAGGCCAAACTGTACAGTCCAAGCTTCCAGTGCTGGGCAGATAAATCCGCACAACCTCTAGCTGGAAAAACCAGTGAAGGTTTGGGCAGTGGAAGAAACGGCTGGATTTTCAGGAGACTCGTTTGAAGGGCATGCAGACTTAGAACATATGCAAACTCACCCACTCCAGGATTTATCACTAGGGCAACAGTTGGAAGGGCACCACTAGTATACAGGAAGTGAATGAAGTGACTGGAAACAGGGTGAGTGCTGAGCAAACCACCAGAAGCCAGGCAGTGAATGGCATTGACCCCTCTTCCCCAACACAGAGCCCCAAAGCAGTGAAGGGGTTTGCCCCACCCTGGCAAATACCCAAGACTCTGCCCCATACAATTTACAGGAGCCTTTTCGACAAATAGCCCACAGTATTAAGACAGGGAGTAAAAGCAGCTCTACCTAATACACAGAAACAAACACAGGGAGGCTGTCAAATGGAGGAGACAAAGAAATAGGGCCCAAACGAAAGAAGAGGAAAAAAAAAAAAACAGAAAAAGAACTAAATAAAACAGAGATAAACAACCTATCAGATGCAGAGTTCAAAACACTGGTGATCGGAACGCTCAAAGAACTCATTGAGTATGGCAACAACATAATAGAAGAAATTAAAGTTACACTAAATGAAATAAAGAACAATCTATAGGGAACCATCAGTGGAGGGGGAGAACACGGGATTCAAATCAATAATTTGGAACATAAGGAAGAAATAAGCATTCAATCAGAACAGCAGGGAGAAAAAAGAATTCAAAAAATGAGGATAGTATAAGGACCCTCTGAGACATCTGCAAATGTACCAACAACCAAATTATGGGGATGCCAGGAGAAGAGGAAGAGCAAGACTGAATACTTATTTGAAAAAATAATGAAAGAAAACTAACCCAATCTGGTGAAGGAAATAGACATATGAGTCCAGGAAACAAGTTGTACCCAAAGAGGACCACATCATAATTAAGACACAAGTTGTACCCAAGACACATCATAATTAAGATGCCGAAGGTTAAAGATAAAGAGAGAATCTTAAAAGTCGCAAGAAAAAAGCAGAGAGTTACCTACAAAGTAGTTCCCATAAGACTGTCAGCTGATTTCTCAAAAGAAACTTTGCAGGCAAGAAAGGACTGACAAAAAGTATTCATAGTGATGAAAAGCAAAGAGATACAGTCTAGATTCCTCTATCCAGCAAAGCTATCATTTAGAATAGAAGGGCAGATAAAGTGCTTCCCAGACATGGTAAAGCCAAAGGAGTTCATCATCACCAAGATATTATTACATGCAATGTTAAAGGGACTTATTTAGGAAAAAGATGATCAAAACTATGAACATTAAAATGGCAACAAATTAACTATCAACACTGAATCTTAAAAAAACAAACTAAGCAAACAATCAGAACAGGAACAGAATCATAGATATGGAGACTGTTTGGAGGATTATCAACAGGGAGGGGGAGGAGAGAATGACAGAAAAGATGTGGGGATTAAGAACTATAATTGGTAGACAGAAAATAGATAGGAGTATGTTAAGAATAGTACAGGAAATGGAGAAGCCAAAGTACCTAATATGCATGACCCATGGACATGAACTAAGGGAGTAGATTGCTGGAAGAAAGGTAGGTACCCAGGGGAGTGGAGCAAAGGGGGAAAAATTGAGACAGCTGTGATAGCATCATCAATAACATTTTTTAAATGACAATTTTTGAATATGCCTAGAATGATCAGAAGTCAAGGTAAACAACAGAATGTAGCAAAAATTATTAATTGCTTTGCCATCATATATTTGTTAATTTTTTTAGAATTGGATTTTTTCCACTCCAGATAACAGTTTAAAACAAATGAAAAGTTATGAAATTCTTTCAAAGAACTTTACCATATTTAATCTGTATGCCTATTTTCTGAGTTGGCTGAAGTTGTTTTCAGTATGCATCCTTACAGCCAAAACAGAAAGGCAGCCATCTATGGGAACTGAATTCCACATGGGTCAGTATGCACATTAATGTCAGTTCTCCAATCTAGGATAGTAGATGGGCATATAACCAGATCCAACCAATTGTTCCATCTTCCTCTGGTCACAAAAAGTAGTTCACAAATGGGCATGCAGCCCAGGCATAACAAATGTCTAGGAGGTTTGAAAATGAAAGATGGGAAAGTAAGTCTCGTTTTTCTTTGTAGTCATAGCTCTAAGAATGACATAAGACTCTAAGAACCATGGAGACGGGCAACAGTGGGGTGACTGCAGGGAGGGGGATGAAGTTGAGAGAGGGTATGGGGGAATAAATGGTGATGGAAAAAAATTTAAAAATAAAAAAAAGACTCTAAGAACTGTATAGCCATCTTTACCATATACAGAGAGACCTGCCTAAGAATTCAGCCAATAAGGGAAATGTAAACAAAGATATACAAATGCTGCGTATGGATATGCATGAATTCCAGAATCTAGTGGTACCTGAAGCCAGCTCTACTTTTAGAGTTTCCAATTTTACGAACAATATATAGTCATCTCTTTATTGCTTACTGTCATTTGAATTGGGTTTTCATCACATTCAACAGATATAAAACTATATAGAAGGACCATATCCCATCAGATTCTAGTGGCCAGATTCCAAAGTTGAGCAATAAGAAAAAGGGATCCAAGTCCCTATTTACTAATGTTTTTTTTTTTTCCTCATATCAGGTACAACCCGGTCTTACTGGAAAAGTATAAATTCTAAAATTTACTAAATTATGTGCCATATGTCAGGAATAGAAGGAGGATAAAGGAGTTTCATCCAGAATGGTCACGTATGGCTAACTGATTAAAAAAAAAAATCATGTTTACAAATCCATTTTTACATCAGTCTGTTTATCTATCTGGGTCTGAAACAGGACAACAGAAACTACTCTAAGCATTTCAACAGAAGGAATTTAATATAGGGAATTTTTTAGACTGATGTTAGAGGGCTAAGCGAACGAAAAGGTACCACTTGTGGTAACTCAGAGTATCTGCAGCTTGAAACTATCACCCCTAAGGCTTAAGAAACAGACATACTAAAAAAGCAGCTTCAAGGATCTAGTCTCAGAATTCTGGCAAATACTAGTCTCAAAATCTGGCGGCTGCTGCTGCTGCTGCTGCTACCACAAATGCGGCAAGATGAGGACAATGCTGGACTTTCCAAAGAAACTGGAGGCTAGAACCAACTTCTACCATTGGGCCAAAGGGGCTGAAGTTGAGATGACTGTGACCAGAACAAAAAGTCAACAGAAAAAAGAAAGTCGCTGCTCCCCGCCTACCTTCCAATTTCCCTCTAGTGCCCCTCCCTATTGGTAGGACCCACAAGATATCGACTGACAAAGGAGAAAAAGATTAAGCACAGATCCAGCAGCATCATCACAAAACAGAGTTTACAAAGTTGGATTTGGAGACAAGTGACAATAATTTAGTAACCAACACAGCCTACTTTTAACTTATATTTTCACCTTGATTTACCTCTTCTCAACAGGTAACCAGACAATTCTTATTAAGAAAATCTTCCTAGCTACATTTGTCTTGACTGTCAAAGACAACTCAATCCCTACAAGTTTCTGTTTGTTTGTTTTTAAAGAATTAACTACATCCATAAGAGTCATTTCTCAAATAGGATTCTAAATAAAGACCCTGGGCTTGTTTTGCCAGAATCTTCTACAAATAGCTATGGGCAATTAGCTCAGTTGGTTAGAGCATCATCCTAATACGCCAAGGTTGGTGGTTTATCCTGGACAGGCCACATACAAGAAGCAACCAATGGCCCTGGCCAAGTGGCTCAGTTGTTCATACATCAAAAGGTTATGGGTTCAATTCTGAGTCAGGGCACAGACTAGGTTTTGGGTTCAATACTGGGTCAGGGAGCATACAGGAGGCAACCCATCTATGTTTATCTCCACATTGATGTTTTTTTCTTTCTCTCTCTCCTTTCTTCTCTCTAAAATCATTAATATATCCTTCGGTGAATGTTTAAAAAAAAGAAAAGAAGCAACCAATGAGTGCATAGGTAGGTAGAACAACAAATCAATGCCTTCCTTTCTCTCTCTTTCCCCCCCTTCACTCTGCCATCCTCTCTCTTTTACTCTCTTCCTCTCTCTTTCTTTATAAAATCAATCAATCAAAAAGAAAAAAGAAAAAACAGTTATGAGCATCCTAGAAACTTTTCTGCAGAGTCCCAGATAGACCTTTTTAAGGTAGAGAACAAGAGACTAAAAATCAATCTGAGGAAAATAGCTATGGCCGCTCTGCTCTGTACAGGACAACCAGGTACACTGCATGGCTACCCACTCCTAAAAACTTTACACATCTTTATAAACCTTTTAAAGTCCACCTTTGAATAACATATGGAGGTGTCATGGTGCTCATATGTTCCTTTTGGTCAATGGACTACACAAATATGTATATTTGAATACGCTTTATCACTTTCCATTTATCCCACAATACACATCAATGTGACCTGAAAACAAGGTCCTGAACTACTCTGCTTCACTCAGGTATTGGCCAGAATACAATAAATTCTAGTAAAAAATAAATGGGTTCCAACAACAGACCTTTCTCACAACTGGAGTTCTGAAGTGTCATGCAAATACACCTTAGAGTAGGGTTCTTTTTTGTCGACTCCTTATGCTGAGCACTCAGTAAATTCTTTATTTTTTAATTATATTTTCTTGATTATGCTATTACAGATGTCCCAATTTTTCTACCTTTGCTCCACTCCACCCAGTATCTCCCACTCCCTCAGGCAACCCCCGCACCATTGTTCACGTCCATGGGTTATGCATATAAGTTCTCTGGCTACTTCATTTCCTATACTGTATTTTATATCCCCATGGCTGTTTTGTAACTACCTATTTGTACTTCTTAATCTTCTCACCTCTTTACCCATTACCCCATATCCTCCTCCTATCTGGCAACTATCAAAATGCTCTCCAAATCCATGATTCTGTCTATGTTCTTCTTGTTTGTTTAGTTTGTTTTTTAGATTCAATTGTTGATATGTATTTGTTGCCATTTAATTGTTCATGGCTTTGATCTTCTTTTTCTTAAATAAGTGCCTTTAACATTTCATATAAAATGGTTTGGTGATAATAAACTCCTTTAGTTTTTTTCGCATCTGGGAAGCTCTTTATCTGCCTTTCAATTCTAAATGATATCTTTGTGGGGTACATTGATCTTGCTGTAGGTACTCACTTTTCATGAGTTTGAATATTTATTGCCAATCCCTTCTAGCCTGCAAAGTTTCCTTTGAGAAATCAGCTGAGAGTCTTATGGGAACTCCTCTGTAGATGACTAACTACTTTTCTCTTGCTGTTTTTAAGATTCTCTTTATCTTTAATCTTTGGCATTTTAATTATGATGTGTCTTGGGTGGGCCTCTTTGCATCCATCTTGTTTGGGACTCTCTGTGCTCTCTGGACTGACATGTCTACTTCCTTCACCAAAGTAGGGAAGTTTTCTTTCATTATTTTTTCAAGTTGATTTCCAATTTCTTGCTCTTCCTCTTCTCCTCTGGCACCCCTATGATGCAAATGTTGGACTTCTTGAAGTTGTCCCAGAAGCTGCTTATACTATCCTCATTTTTTTAAATTCTTTTTTCTTCTTGTTTTTCTGATTGGTAGTTTTTTGCTTCCTTATGTTCCAAATCATTGATTTGATTCTCAGTTTCATCCACTCTACTGTTGATTCTCTGTAAATTATTTTATTTTTAATTAAATTAAATTAATAAATTAAATTAATAAATTCTTTATTTCCATTAGTGTACCCTTCATTTCTGACTGGATCTGTTTTATGCTATTGAAGTCTTTGCTAAGTTCCTTGAGCATCCTTATAACCAGTGTTTTGAGTTCTGCATCTGACAGATTGTTATCTCCATTTCTTTTAGCTCTTTTTCTGGAGTTTTGATCTGTTCTTTCATTTGGGCAATGTTTCTTTGTCTCCTCATTTTGGCAGCCTCCCTGTGCTTGTTTCTATGTATTAGGTTGTGTTTGGCTTCAATGAATTTTTTTTGAAGACCCTTTCAACCCTTTTGCCTATTTCATGATGAGTGATTTATGAGTGCACCTACCGACACTGTGCTGAGTGTTCAGCAGTTTTTAACCAAAAATGTCATGACCCTCATGCCCCATCCTCCCTATTCACCCAATCTCACCCCAACAGACTTTTTTTTTTTTAATTTCTCTGGATGAAAAAAGTCCTCAAAGGGAAACATTTTGCTGATGTGGAAGAGGTGAAACAAAAAAGACAGAAGCATCAAAGGCATCAAAATCAACAAGTTCAAAAACCATTTTGAGCAGTGGAAAAAAAACATCTTGCATCAGATGGAGAATACTCTGAAGGTGACTGAAGTTTAAATGTAAGAATACACAATTTTTTATAAATAGATTCTGGAGTTTTGGGGGGGTCCCCTTCATGTAGGATCAAATGATTTTTGACAAGGGTGCCAAGACCATTTAACTGGGGCAGTCTTTTCAACAAATGGTATATTTATATGCAAAAGAATAAAGTTGGAGCATTTATTTTATACCATATACAAAGTTAACTCAAAATGTATGAAAGACTGAAATGTAAGAACTAAAAGTATAAAACTCTTAGAAGAAAAAAAAACAGGAAAAAGCTTCATGACATTGAATTTGGTAATGATTTTTGGCTATAATGTCAAAAGCACAGACAACAAAAGTAAAAAGGATAAAATGAACTACATTAAAATAAAAAAGTTCTGTGCATCAAAGGCTACAATCAACAAAGTAAAAGGAAACCCAGGGAATGGGAGAATGTATTTGAAAATAATGTAACAGTAGTTAATATCTAGATATAAAAATAAATCCTGCAACTCTACTACAACAAATAACTTGATTTTAAGATGAGGAAAGAATTTAAATAGACATTTCTTCTAAGAAGATACAGAAATGGCCAATGAGCACATGAAAAGATGCTCTAGAAGCAAAGAAAAATCAAAGAACTTCCATTGTTATTTTATCAAATATGGTACTTTTTGTTTTATAATGAGCATGTAATACTTACACAATTAAAAAAAAATTTAGAATCTAATGAATAAACTGAACTAAGAAGCCAAACAGAGAAAGACTCATAGAGAACAAGGATGACTGCTAGGAGGGGTTGGTTAGGGGGTGGAGGGCTCCAGCAAAAAGGAGAAGGAACTAACTCATGGACATGGACAACAGTGTGGTGACTGCGGGGGAGGGGGGTATAAGGGGGATAAATGGTAATGGGGAAAATACAATAAAAAAATAAATAATTTTCAAAAAAATTTAAAGTGCAATTGGGAAATATGATTTTTACCCATTATTCCTCAAGAAAGGTAATTCATGGGTCATTGTCAAATGTTACAATATTTAACAAAGTAATCCAGTCGATGTGCCTATAAGTAAATTTAAAATAGTCTAGCAATGGTAAACTCCAAATAAATGTTTTTTAAATTGTGTCAAAATCACGTGAGAAGATACCTATTTGCTATCAAAGGATTAGCCCTGCAACCCTGAACTCATCCACAAAACCTAGAAGGGCCTACTTGACTTTCAGCCACAGAACGGGCTTATCATTTACCTTCATTAAGATACAAATAGCACAAGCCATGCCTACAGCACCCACTCCAACGATGGTGATCTTCCGCTGGGAGATTTTATCTTCCTTAACCAGATTCTCAATCAGCTGCTCCTTGATCGTTGACATTTTGAGAATCTGAGGGAGAGAATGCAATTTCAGCGGCATCGAACTCCCTAAATCAATCACTTTCTCAGTTGCTGATGTGCCTCATCCCACTGAACGACTAAGAAACCGCCTCTTGAGTTTGCAGAAAGGTGGAGCGGAGGTTGAGGGGAAGCCAAAGAAAGAACTTCCCGGTCCAGGGGCGTGGAGGGGCAGAGCAAGGGCCAGTCCATCAGCGGTTAGGCGGTTGGGGCACCAAAAGGCTTTTTGATTTCTCCCTGTCCTCACCTTCCACTTTCGCCCCTCTACCAAATACTCACAAATGCTCTGGCACAACTCAGTACAGACCCCCTGAAAGCATAACACACAGCCTTTAAAGAAGATACTTCAAAACAGTAACCCCAGAAAAGAACACCAACGGCATAACGTCAGGAAAGAGCAACGGCAGCCGAGGTGCGAAGGCCAGCGACGGTTGGCTCCGAACCCTCACGCCAGCACGCTTCCACGTACGTCAGCCCGCGGGCTCCGCCCCCCGGCCGACCCGGTGGCGCAGGCGCGTTGGGGGATGCTTGAGGTCCTCCGGGTGTGAGCGAGATCCTTGGGTACCTGCGGGTAGAGCCTCGTGATGTTCGTGTGAAGAATTATAGACATTCATGAAGTGTGTGCAAGAGTCGTTAATTGGAGAGTTGTTTCATTTACTTCAGCCGGCCTAGGCCTCGGACCGATTTTAGGGCCGTGACTTCTTCGGAGACCCCACAACCACCGGGGCGGGTTCCAGACCCGATGGGAAAGAACCCTCTTGGGAGCAAGCACCTCTTGGGGTGCTGCTGGCTTAAAACAGCATCCTGCGGGCATTGCTTCCAGTTCCTGAGGTGAGAGCGAAGATTGGCACTTAGTGTGGGAAGACCGTCAATGTAGTTCAAAGGCATGCTGAAAGAACCTGGGCTCAGCCCTGGGTGGTGTGTCTCAGTGAACTGAGTGCCGACCTGTGAACAAACGGTTACGGGTTTGATTTCCTGTCAGGGCCCATGCCTGGGTTGTGGGCCAAGTCCCCAGTAGGGGGGCGCAGGAGAGGCCGCCACGCGTTGATGTTTCTCTCTCCCTCCCTTCCCCTCCGTCTAAAAAGCATATAAATAAAATCTTCAAAAAAAAAAAAAAAAAGTACCTGGACCGCAAGGATAGAAATTTAAGTGAAGTGTGGGCTTGGGAGTGACCAACCTGACTTTGCGGAACATGTATTTTGAGTGTGCTTTTCACACCCTTGTCCAAACATTCATTGGCAGGAATTTTTTAATTTATTATTAAGCTCCTTAATTTCAGGATTGAATGGTGAAATAATGTTCAAATTTCTATTGCAAAAACAGAAAGTAATAATGAAAAGGCAAGGTCACGTCTAATTTTTAAGGGTATTTTAATTTGTGCAAAGAATTTACTCATAACTCACACAAGGGGACACAACATCCTCTGTCATTTTTTCATTATTTGCATTTGCATCCTTTTCAAAATCTAAGGGGTAATTTATTTTCTGTATCAAAGCCTGTGGTTTTTTTTATTGTATTTTTTCAGTGTGTTTTTAATGTAGTTCAGATCATGCAATAACCCTGCTTACAACCTTTCAATAGCTTTCCATTCCACTTAAATCAACCAATTTTTACAACCTAAGAGACATTCAAAGTTTGGCTTCCTTCTACCTCTGCAATTTCATCTCAAAACATTCTCATCACACTCTCCCCAGCTTTTGCCAGCTTTTTCTTGGCACAAGACTTTTTGATGGGCATGGACAATAGGGTGGTGATTGCAGGGGGAAGGGGAGTATAAGCGGGTAAATGGTAATGGAAAGAAATACAATTAAAAAAATTTTTAAAGACGTTTTGCTGTTCCCTATATTGGAAAGTTCTTCCCCAGCCCCTTTCCAAATTGATTGCTCATTTTCCATCTTGAGCATAAATGTCACTTCCTCTAGCTTTCCTTGACCAATGTGTCAACTACCACCACATCCCTACAAACCTCCTATTCCTCTTGTGGCACTTTAACAACCTACTGCCAGCCCCAAGCAAGAGGTGTCTATGGTAGACAGGAGCAGCAGCCGCTGTTGGTCCTGTACTACCACTTAACTTGCGTGCTTCCTTCCACAGCAACTCTACCCGTGTCCAGCTTTTACTAGGAGGCTGAGAGGGAGATCATCCTGAAAGGGATGACCTCCATATTCGGGCTCTACACCTGCTCCATGCCCCTATTTGCTTAAGGAGATATCAGCTGGTGGTGACCAAACTGCTCTAACTGAAGATTCTTCATTCATAGCGCAGGGGATTGGCAGGAGCTTGACATCTTTCTGCCTGAGTGGATTCTCTGGTGGCTGTGATCCAAGCTAACCTATCATTTTGCTGGACTGCAGCAATGTAAATACAGGAGTGCCAAGATTTGTCTGGCATATTCCAACATCTACCAAAGTATAGTAGGACCTCAGAAAAGAATTTGAAAGAATGTGGCTCTGAAGTCCTGATAATTTTCTCAATATAGGCTTTAGTGAGGAAAATAATCTACATATACACACACATATATAGATATAGGCCTACATGGAAGGAGGTCCATGCTCTGAACATTCTAATTTGCTTCCACACTAACTGGCAACTTGTGAGATGGGGCTAAGACCTGCTTGATCCACTTCCCAGGGTATTAAGACTAGAATAAGACCATATTCCATTAAAAAGACTCGGGGGTCCTTAAAGAGTTGTCCTATTCCTTGCCTGAGACAGGAAGATTCAAGGTGTCCCCGGAACACTGATTATGACAGAAAGCAAGAAAGCTTTGCAAGATTAAATCTGAAAATTTATAAAAGATTAGTAAGTCTTTCTTAAGCATTATTTTTCACTCACGTTGGTGTTGACTAATTTATTGCGTCAAGTAATATGAAATTAATACTGTAAATATTTTTTTTAAAAAGATTAAGTACGCTTAGCTTAAAAGGCTCCAGGAATAACTACATGTTTCTTTATGGGGAAATTTAAAAGTCCTAAGATTAGACACTGGTGATAGTGCACAACTACGTGGATCCTCAGAACTGTACACTTTAAGAGTAAATTTTATGGTACGTTACATGTTAAGGCTGTTTTTGAGAGCCTATAGGAAAGTAAATTCTGTAATTGTTAATTGTCAAGACTATGTAAGACTATGACAAGACTTTGTCATTTTACATTAAAGACACATAACAAAAAGTGTAATTCTTTCCCTTACCTAACTCTCAGGAAGGAAATTTTGGGAGCGATCCTAGAGAAGTGATAACCATAAAGTTGTTCTAGTTAACCTCTGGAAGTATGGTTTTTAGGCCTGGAAAAGGGTTATAGTTATGGAAATATTTTAAGAAATCTAAAGACAATTTTTGAGTAAACAGGCACCAGGTCATTTGGTTTAAAATTATTAAGTACAGCAGTCCCCCCATTTGTCTAGTTTCACTTTCCATGGCTTGTTACCCAGTCTGAAAATATTAAATGGAAAATTCCAGTAATAATTTGTAAGTTTTAAACCAAATTATGCATACCATTCCAAGTAACATGAGATCTTGCACCATGTTGCTCCATCCTGCCTGAGCCAGGAATCATCCCTATGTCAAGATTATCCATGCTGTACATACTGCCTACACGTTACTCACTTAGTTAAGTCACTTCAGTTATCAGATCAACTAGCCCTGACTGGTGTGGCTCACCAGTGTGACTGGTGTTGGTCAGGTGTGTCCTGTAAACCAAAGGTTGCTGGTGAGATTCCTGGTCAGGTCACATGCCAGGGTTGAGGGTTCTGTCCTGTTGGGGCATGTTTGAGAGGCAACTGATCAAATGTTTCTCTCACTTTCTTTCTCCCTCCCTTACCGTCTAGAAAAATAAAATCTTTTATTTTTTTTTTAATATTTTATTTATTTAAAATCTTTAGAGGGGAAGGGAAGGAGAGAGGGAGAGAAGCATCAATGTGCGGTTGCCTCTTGTATGTCCCCTGCCGGGAACTGGCCTGGCAACCCAGGCATGTGCCCTGACTGGGAATCGAACCGCGATCCTTTGGTTCGCAGGCCTGTGCTCAATCCACTGAGCTACACCAGCCAGGGCAAAAAAATAAAATCTTTTAAAAAGTAAAAACAAACTGTATCACAGTGCTTGTGCTCAAGGAACCCTTATTTGACTTAATGCCACATTCATAACTTTTTAGTCTAATTGTTTTACTAATCTCATTGCTCTAAATTTATAAATTTTATCATATCCCATACATGAGAAAAACAGTTCATAAAGGGTTTAGTACTGTCTGTGATTTCAAGAATTCACTGGAGTCTTGGAACACATCCCCTATGGATGACGGGGATGGACTACTATACCATGTTACTGACTTCTAGAGAGCAAAAGTTCTTAGATACCTGCATTCCCCTGTAGTGACAAAGTACCACTCCTTATGTTCAGTTGGCAAATAATGTATCTTACATTAGTGTGTAATGTTATCTACATGAATTGTAGGGTACCAATTATGATTAGCACTATTACCAAGTTGTTTTATAAATAATACCTTGGGGCTTTGTATATTGAAACAATTAATTATAATGGAAATGGTACTAAAATAACCTAGTCAATCTAGTCACAGCCTTAATATATTAATTCACATTAAACTGAAGTCTGATCAATAGTAAATAGTACCAACAATAAAGAATAATAATTTGGGGCAAAGTAATTAAACAGTAATTGAAACTTTTAAAAAAAGTAAATAGTACCCCCTAAAAAAAATGTAATTGCAGCCTTGGCTGGTGTGGCCCAATGAACTAAGTGCTGGCCTGCAAACCAAAAGGTTGCCAGTTCATTGCGCAGTCAGGGCACATGCCTGGGTTGCGGGCCAGGTCCCTGGTTGGGGGGGATACAAGAGGCAACCAACTGTTTCTCTTCGTTTTCTTCCTCCCTTTTCCTTTCTGAAAATAAGTAAAAAAAAAAATTTTTTTTAAGGCACATAAGCCTGTAACCTGATCCCCACTTTGCTTTCTCCCACCCTCCTGTAATCTTCCTTATGTTCCCACCTTAATTTCAAATGCATTAAAAAAAATCATTGCAGAGTTGCGCAAGAATAACTTAACAGCTCCCAATAATGTAATGAATGCTAGCTTTATGACTTTATATCTCAATAAATTAACAGAATAGTCACTGTTCAAGGTTTATTTGGTGTTTTAGTTGGTATGACACTTGGATAGTTGGCTGCATTATTTACATGTAGACTTTCTTTTTACATTATATGGCAAGGTACACTGATCTGATTCCTATAGTACACAAGATCCTTAAGAAGTTATGCACAAGACATGCAACACTGGATTTCTACATTGGATCCCAGGATGTGATTGACTGGAGAGAAAAAAGTTGGACTAGGCACGCTGGGTAAAGGAACCACAAGTTATGTAACACACAGTGAACACTCATCTAGTTCGAAGGGCAACAGTGGTGTGCGCAACATTGGCAGTGGTGCCTGTGAGGAGGTGAAACTGTTTCACACTAACCAGGTTAGGACTGCACAAGGCAAGTACCATCCAGCATCAAGATAAAGATGCAGGTGAACCATTGCTATTTCTATCTTTAGGAAATTGGTGTTTTTAGTCATAGATCAGATAAAAGGGACAATATGCACAATCTCCAACTAAAATCCTGCTGTAGCCTTGACAGTGAGATGGTGTGACATCAGAAGACTTTAAAACTGCAACTCCTTCTGGATCCCCCACAGCGTGTCTGCGCTCTTCTTCAAACGGGCCTCTTCCTCAGGTGTCAGAGTCACCTTCACAACATCTGAGATTCCGTTCTGCCCCAAGATGCAAGGGACACTGAGGAAGACGTCTTCTTTGATTCCATAGAGACCCTGAAGACAAATGAAAAATATTTTATGCTTTTTCAATGCATTCTGGGGTCTCCCAAGACTTTCATTCCCTACATTATGAAGCTTATTTGATACAGCTTAATAAGTAGAAATTCCTTTCCAAATTTTCAGTTAGGATGTAACGAACAGTGTAAAATAAAGTCATTAAAATGGCAGCAAGATTTCTATTCTAAAAGAAAACCTAAACTATCGCTATTATCCATAGTACTTTCTAATTTTTATTGCATAACACTTTGGTAACTCTAATTTGAGTGTGATTTCCCCCCAGGAAAATAAAAAAACTGCTTCTTTCATAGTCTTCCACCCATCTCAACATAATTGAATAGTTATTTTAGTCAACAAGTTACCAAATATCTATTAGCTGAACACAGTGCTAGTGGATATTAATCCTAACACTCAACCATGTTTTTTCAAAAAAGAAATATGTAGGTGCATTAATTTATTTCTTAAATCAATGATTGAAGACTTAACATTAATCTAATTGCTTTCTCAGGAGAAATTAAAAATAAAACAGGAAATAATGGCATTCAAGTACAAGATATAACTACATAGACCTACCTTGATCATGGTGGAAATGGGATGCACCCGCCTGAGATTCTTCATTATACTTTCTGCCAAATCTGCCACAGACAGTCCAATGGCCCAGGATGTGTAGCCTTTCAGTTTGATCACCTCATAAGCACTGTAGGGTGGGGAAGGGTGGGAAAGGACAGGGAATGACAGGGAAGGGCAGGAAAAAGTAAGGTAGGAGAAACAAAGAAAACCAAAATTTTCACTGAGCATATGCTTTACAGTTAATAATGCCACAAAGTTGCATTACACACATAAGAGTAGACCTTGCCATGTATACCAGGATATTACATACAGGGATGTTTGCAACAGTGTTGCTAGTAATAACAAAAACCTAGCAACAAGCCCATGCTCTCCAAAAGGAGAATAAATAAACTATGATTTACTCATATACTCAACTATTACACAGCTATCAAAACAAATAACCACAGTGACATGCAACAAAATAGATGACTCTTTAAAATATAATACTGAATTTAAAAAGTAAATCCAAGATTACATATAGCATGCTTACTCATGATCATCTCAAGTGTGTGGGGGTGGGGTGGACGGGGGGGAGATGGAGCAGCACAGAATTTACTCATTTCCAGCACCAACAGACTAGTAATTCTGACCCAACCAACACTACAGTTAGTTGATAGCTACTGTCAATGTTTCTTGGGTTGGGTGGTGGGTTCACAGGTTTTATTTAATTAAACAAATACAAGAGTGCCCTGCCTAGACCGATCATGATTCCTTATTCAATTCCATAGACCTGAGGTCCACACATGATCATATGATTTATAAGTAAATAAATAATGCCACCAGGTAGAAAGCATTCCTATTTCACCTACAGTTAATAAGTATTTACATTTAAAAAAATTTTTTAAGATTTATTTTTAGAGAGAGGGGAAGGGAAGGAGAAAGAGAGGGAGAAAAACATTAATGTGTGGTTGCCTTTTGCTCACCCCTCACTGGAGACCTGGTCCACAACCCAGGCATGTGCCCTGACTGGGAATCTAACCAGTGACCCTTTGGTTTGCAGGCCCGCATTCAACCCACTGAGCTACACCAGCCAGGGCTATACATTTTTAATACCATTATGAATGTAGACATTGCTTAAAACTGTATAATCATCTAAATAAAAAGCTAGCTGTGTTTCTGTTCCTAAAAGCTATATAAAAAGATCTTGGACTTAAATGAAAGGATCATATATGCTGTTGAAGAAAAGACTAAATCTCAAATGGGGCAGACTTAATGTAATTTGTTCTATCTTAATAGTTTATAAGCACAAAAAGATTTCTCATGCTATAAACTGGGAATTACACAAAAGGTAGACTATAGCATTAATGCATAATTTTCACTATCTTGTTATTATTACTCAAAAAAGCTGCATATTTAAGACTTCACTGACTCTGTGCATGCCTTCCAGACTTTCACAGCACTTTTCTGCTCCTCAGTAAGGAAAACGCGCCTGATCCTGTCACAGTCACAGTCAGGACACAGGCACCCACCATAGGCCCTGCTGACATGTTTTTTCATCTTAGACAACTTCATCAGAACTTCAGGTCTCACAGCACGAACTCTGTGAAGTCGGCCTGGGCACGTGCCACACACAGATTTTGGTGCTTTCCCAATGGTCTTAGTATAAGGTAAACAATTCTGTTCCCAGGGGTTCGGGACAGCTGAGTTTTGTCAGAGGCTGTATTATAGGACAGCCTCTGATGGTGTGTCAAACGCTGGACCATTGTGAATGCCTGAAGACACCGTCCCCAGAAACAGAGTTAACAGTATCTTTACCTCAGTTTATAGTATGATCTTCAACAAGGCTTTAGAAAACAAGTTTTCTCTCTAACAAAAAGTACTCAAATGCAAATGCTATTAAACTTCTAATCTTTAAATAAAAATAATGAAACTCAATCTTCCATCTTACCTGTCAACCACCTGTTTGTGAACTTCTTTCCACTGTTCCTTATCTGCGTCAGTGCCCAAGGCAGGGTGCAGAGTCTTCAGGGAGACACCGGCAACATTCACTCCGCTCCACACAGGCACTGAGAGAAAGAGCCCAAGATGCGTTAGTTTCCACGCCCCAGCCAGTGGACTGGTGATTCTGACCCGTTTTTCTAATTCTCTTTTATCTGGGGAGGGTTACCTCCTTTTGGTAGTTACTCTAGACTACCAATGCCCTTACTTACAGATTTTCATTTGTTTACATTTTATAAAACTAAGAATTCTCACCTACCCCATATTCCTAACCTATTCTAATATTCTAACCCATTTTCCTAACCTATTGGGATGCTTAGTCCATATATATTTGAATATAAAGTAGTACAAGATCCTAAAGGGAATTATCTTGGCATCAGGAACAGAACTCTGCACAAATTATAACACCTTTCAACTGTGAAAATAACAGAATTTTTTTTCACACTATCCATTTGACTTGGCTGAACTTTTCAGGGCCAAACAGTGCAAGTCAAGTATCAACAGCTAAGATAGCAAATGATTTAGGTCATCCTAAGGACTACTAATATGTCCAAGGTAAGAAGTAAAAGGAATTTCATTCCCCATCCTGCATGCCAGATAAACATTACATGAAGTGGCTAAAATCTTAAACAATAGATTCTTGGAAACAATCCTACCTTGATGAATGGATATTTGATTTAGGCCCTTATTTAATAAAACTGTCAACTTTTACATACTCTTTTTGGAAACAAGAAAGAAAAAATAAGTTATGCTTACCACTCGAGTCTCCATGCTCCCCGAGGACCCACCCATGACAGCTTAATGGGTGAACCCCCAGCCTTTCCCCCATTAGGTAACGGAACCGGGCTGAGTCCAGATTGCAACCACTTCCAATAACACGGTTTTTGGGAAAGCCACTTATCTTCCAAGCCACGTAGGTCAAGACATCCACTATGAAGAAAACATGTAGGCAAAGACACTAGGTGAACCACTAAATAATGATGGGCTACTCAAGATACACGGTGGAGGCCTGTCTGAGCTCTGCTGCTGCCCGCGCCACCACCTTTCTCCACACCTCCATCATGCCGCCCCACACCATCTTCTCCTTCCCTGTTCATGAGCGCTGCAAGGCCATCGCACGCTGCTGGCTGACCAGGACCAGAGCTGGAAGGAGGTGGTGACCATGGAGACCTGGTTTCAGGGCTCACTGAAGGCCACCTGCCTGGACAGGCAGCTCCCCAAGTTCCAGGTCAGAGACCTCACCCTCTACCATCCTGTGGCACCTGCGCTGCTCCCCTTGGGCTACACAGGAAGGACCTCTGAGGAGCAGCCCCGGTGGGTATGGTGACTGATGGCGGGGAGGACCACTGCTGCAATCACAGCACCCTCATCTACGCCAGCTACAAGGCAGGCAAGGAGAGCTATGTGAAGGACCTGTCTGAGCATTTGAAGTCTTTTTGAGACCTGTCTCAGAACCAGGGGGCCCAGGCCTTCATCATGAGCAATCAGATCTCCTCTGAGGACCACAACCTGCTGAGCTTGCTGCTGAAACACCAGGTCCTTGCCACCACTGCCTGGGCTCCTTCCCCCTACTCTCAGCCTACCTGGCTCGCCTTAGTGCCTGACCCAAGCTCAAGACCTTCCTGCGCCCACCCCCCACCAAGAGCATGTAAACCTCCCTATCAACGGCCATGGGACAGTGAGTGAGGGGCTGGGGCACCCTCAGGTGGTGGGGGCTGCCTGCATCCCTTTTCCAAGGACCAATAAGATACATGACTCTGTAAGGATCTTGATAATGATCATGGCTGCTGTTTCTGTTGATATTTTTAAACCTCTATAGTATGTCTAATATAGCAAAACATTAAGTATTCAAAAGATGTAGTTTAATGAAAATAAACTGCATCAATTAAGAGAATAACACATTATCCATAAACTTATCCCTTATCTGAGATGTTCTTGCACAGGTAACTGATTTTAAAGTTTCAACTACATTCAGAGGCACTGAAGCCCCTTTCATGTTTTAAACTTAACTATTTTACAAAAACAAATCTACTCCAGGAGGAAAATGAAAGAGGATAAATAAATATGTGTATGCAATATAATATGTACTATTAGTTTTACTCCAGCTCATCTGTTTTTATACAATTAAAAACCTCACCTGGATTGGAAACAACAAGCAATTTGCAGTTGGGACTGTATTTTACAACATTAGGAATGATGAATTTAAAGATGTTCACGTTACGCTGGACCAAATTAAGACGGCTCTCTCCCTCCTGTTGACGTGCCCCAGCTGTGATAATAACCAGCTTGGAGTTTGCAGTCACATTATAGTCTAGACAAAAGAAAACAATAATCAGATCAAGGCTTTTAAGAGATCTCCATTTTCTAGCCAGCAAAAATTTCTTTCCATAAACAATCTTTTTTATGGACAGTTTTATGTGGTTTGTGAATGTGGCAGAAAAATGTCCCTAATGCTGCCCCCCTCCAGACTCCTGTCCTTTTGGTTTTGGAGTTTTATCACTGTGGCCACTTACATGGAGGAAGAGTACATCAATGCCTTCTTTGTATTTTGGTTTTAGTCACATTGTGACTTTATATAACTACAACTGGGGGTGGGGAGCTGGAAGGAATAAAACTTGAGTCTTCTATCAAATGAGATACACTGAAATTTTTTTGGCTACCTGAGCTCAATGTTCACACTCTTCCACACTCCTACTTTGACTTAAATACTAAATTGTGGTCATATCAGCCCAGCAACAAGGCTTTATTAAAAAAAAGCAGAGGCAGCTAGCTTTACACTATCAACCATACGTTGCTTCTAGGTCCCCATGGCACAAGATATTTTAACCCATGGCACAGGATGAAGATAATGAAGGGAGTTGCCTATCAGATAAATGGTCAATGATTTTCAAGTGTCAAAACAGATACTATTTGGGTCCATGGCCAGGGTTCCTAGCTGATGCTTATTAAGTGTGAAAGGGTCAAGCTAAGGCTATCTGCTGAACAGGCTCAATTACCCTATTCTCACCATTACGTTAGTGTGTGAAAGGAAACAGAGAAAATATTTATATTTCATTGAAGTATTTGAAGCAATGTGGTTAAATATGGACCTAAGGGGCTTTCTAATTACATTCTACTTCATATGCTTTCCATATCATGGTCAAGCTGGATTTCCATCTAAACCATTTACTAGAAATTGAGATTTTGATATTAATAGGTACCAATGCAAAATTGTTCAAAGGCTCTCTCATCCTGTTTAAAAAAGAAATGTTTGAAGAGCTGGAATTTTGAGCCTAATAAAGAATTAAGTCTAGCAGGGACTGTAATATAGACGGCTTGAAATTAACCTTTGCTAGAGACAATTTTTGGTGTTCTAAGGAAAAGGCTGCCATGTTGGAGATCCATCATCTCTCCCTTCAATTTGTCTTCCATGACATCAACAAGAGCAAGTTCATCTGCCAAGTCCTAAAAGACAAAGTTTTTAGTTAAAATTGCTCCCAAAGGTAACATCTCAAAAATAAAACTCTTTCAACTACCTTTTCCAAAACTTTTTCAAAAAAAATTTGCTACTTCCAAATTTTTAGATGGGCCTGCAAATTTTCCGTATTTCTGGCATAGGAGCAGGCCCCCATTTAAAAGGTGATGCACAGATGATCCATATATAGTAAGAAGTACTGACCCTCTCTCTCCAACCCTCTCTCCTCACAGGAGTAATCTCTGCAGCAGCCAACCCACCTCTATGTGGAGACCCAACACTGGATTGGCAATAGTTAGGATAATGTGCAATTATGTAAAAACTGATTGAGTTTCTATAATTCAGTTGTACATATCAATTTTAGGTTGTTATTCATTAAATAGGTAATACGGACCAGTATTAGGAGTTGGAATTAAAAAGTGATATTTTGGACCATTCCCTGGTTGCTTTTCCATACATTGGTGACAATGACAATTTTATATATAGATCTGTGCATTTCAAAATATTAGTGAAGCCCTGGCCACGGAGCCCAGTAGTTAGAATGTCATCTTGAAGGTTGTAGGTACAATCCCTGGTTAGGAATACACATAGGAATCAACCAATGAATGCATAAATAAGGGGAACAACAAATCGTTATCTTTCTCTCTCTCTCTCTCTAAAAATCAATGAATACAAATTTTAAAAATGTATTAGCGAAAAGTATCTTTTCAGCTGAACCTATGCAGATTTGCATCTCAGACCAGGAGCACCAATAATAGTTTAGTACATACAAATGGGATGTGGACCGTCATAACCAAAGGAGTTGTACTAGCTGAGCTGCAGATCTACCCCCAAATTATCTGCAGTATGAGTGGTCTGTCAGTTACTCTTACCCATACCTAAATTAGAGGGCTTCTTAGAAAGACCATGGGTGGTATAGGAAAAACAGATAGTATCAATTTCTGATTGAGTGGGGAAAGAAGTAAGAGTGGGTATACTTTGTGGCCTTTCCTAAGAACAGATAGAGTAAGTGTTGCTCTGCAACTTCTACGAGCTCATTTCTGCTCCCAGTCCCTTCTCACTCCAAGTCTTCTCTGTTCAGAACCCAGAACTCACCATTTCACTTGACCTCCTGCGTCACACTAGGAACCACAAATCTGAAATATTTTAGTATTGCAAGCTGCCTCAATTTCTGTTTTACATAAACCAGGCCTGACTATTCTAAAAAATGTTCTTTTTTCACTCACAAGTTCTTCCTTTCTAATTAAATTTTAGGTTCCATAATTGGTAGCCAAATTGCTCTCCAAAAAGGGTCCAATGGGGATTTGCATGGGAGCAAGACTCTAAGATTTCCCACATTCAAAAGAATAAAAATAAAAACTTAAAAAAATAAAATTAAAAACTAAATTCTTTATTTTTAAAAATTGTATTTATTTATTTTCAGAGAGAAGGGAAAGGAGAGAGAAAGAGGGAGAGAAACATCGATTGGTTGTCCTCACATACCCCTAATTGGAGACCTGGCCTGCAAGCCGGACATGTGCCCTGACCAGGAATTGAACTGGCAACCTTTTGGTTTGCAGGCCGGCACTCAATCCACTGAGCCACACTAAACCAGGGCAAAAAAAATAAATTCTAAAAAACAAAAACATCCATCCCCTTTACGGACAATAAAAATAAAAAAGATTCTCCCACGCTCAGTGTAATTTTCTTTTATAAATATTTTTATTAATTGATTTTAGAGAGGAGGGAGAGAGAGGGAAGGGAGAGAAGGGAGAGGAGGGAGAGGAAGGAGAGGAGGGGGTGAAAGAGAGACAGAAAGAAAGAGAGAGAAAGATCAACTGGCTGCCTCCTGGTACTGACCTGATGGGGGAATTGAACCAGCAACCTTTCAGTGTATAGGACCATGCTTCAACCAACAACCACACTGGCCAGGGCTTAATGTGATTTTCATTTTACCATAGTATATATTATTTCACTTCAAAAATTACTTTAAAATAATTTTAGTTTGTTCCCTGGCTGATGTGGCTCAGTGGATTGAGTGCCAGCCTGAGAACTAAAAAGTCACAGGTCTGATTCCCACTCAAGGCAATAAAATAAAATCATAAAAAAATAATAATTTTAGTTTGTTTAAAAGCAGGGATGCTTTCATTGTAGGCACTTCATGCATGTTAATACAGCAGAGTGAATTTAAGAAACTGGATTGTCAGCCTAATAACCTTTGATTTTTTCTTTTTTGATTTTTTTTTTTTAGTTCCAATAGATACTTTTTTTGGCATAGCATCCTATCTCAAAAATTTGTTTCATATAAAGTTCTTTGAATGAGTGCATGCACCTCAATACTTGTGTATGCAATGTGATAATGCAATCGTTAGGGAGGGAGTACAGGGACCGGTGGGGTCAGGTGATCCTTGGCTTCCGGAGTGATGGTCTCTCACTTACCTTCATTAAGATGCTGATGGCACAGGCCATACCAACAGCACCAACCCCAACGACTGTAATCTTATTCTGGGGGGTTTGTTCTTCCTTAAGAAGATTCACAATCAGCTGATCCTTGAGGGTTGCCATATTGGACTTAGAACCAAAAGGAATCTATAGGGGGGAAAACATACAACCTCTTTAACACTTGTTAACCAAAAGGTGTTCTGAAAAAAGCTTATTTCAATTCCTTCTGGGGTACTTGCCACGGAAAAATCACAAGGGACGCCTAAAAAGGAGCTGGGAAAAAAACCTGAAGATAGCCAAAGGTGAGCTGAAAGGCCTAATGCCAGGGTCTGCTGCGGTCTGGCTAGGGTCTTGGAGCGAAGAACCTCACCTTGGCATGGAAAAATAGTATGGACGTCTGCGTGTATGTGTAGCTTCCTGAGGGCTCACTCATCTTGCTTTATTAAGCCCAGGCTGGGCCGGCCTCCCTTCAAACAAGATCAGTGTGAGCCGTCTACTCCGGTCACCGGGCTCCTGCCAAGGCCCTCAAGTAAGGACCAGAGAGGTGCGTGCGCTAAGTGCCATTAACCGTCTCACCGCCGAATCCTGGAGCAGTGAGGCCTGGCGTGACCACTGCGCATGCGCGCTCACTCAACTCCCCAGCCCCGCCCCACCCCGAAGCGGCGGAAAAGCAGACCAACCGCTGCGTCCTCCGGAGCCCTGGGGGTTTCAAGGCCCGCCCACACCCGGAAGACTAGACGCCACCGCCAGCCCCTCCCCCGCCTGCCAGCCCGCGATACTCGCGCGCATGCGCATTTCAGAGCGCTGGGAGTGGACACGAGTGGTCTAGAGGCCACTGACTGTAGAGAGGTGGACGCTGGCCCCGCCCGGGAGCGGAAAGGATTAGGAACTAACTGGCCAGCGAGGTCTGCGGTAGCAACCTGGGAGCCAGACTTTAGACTTAACTAGTGCTCCCAAGCAGACCACGTGAAGCCCGGAGGGCGGCCTCCCGGGCCTGGCGCAGGGCCAGGGCCCGGCTTTTAGTCGCAACCCCAGGGATTATGGACCGACCCGGAGGGAGGTGCCTGCTGTGGCTTCTGCTGCGATCCTTATTGCAAAGGCGTGAGGCCCAGTTTTGGGAAATGTTGTCAGTACAGGATATGCAGAAATAGCTTCAGAGGCCTGAGGCCTGAGATCTTAACACTTGGTGGAACCTCGATTTCCAGAGCTGGGGAGGGAAGGAACCTTCGACTCTGTTAATCCAACCCTGCACTGCACACACTGGATCTAGTCTTGACAGCGCTCCAGCGGGCAAAAATATCCGAGAGGGCTCACAGGCAAGCAGCCCGGGGTCACCAAGCTGGAATCGGGTCTCTCCTTACAAATCACCGCTATTTCTAGACATCCTTGTGAGGTTCCTGCAGCCTGGCAGGGGGAAGGGCGTTCTTTCTGCGACACCTGGCTTCACCAAAACCTAAGCGCGGGACTCCAGCCCTCCCTTCAATGTGGGGACACGTGTAGAAGAGGGACCCTGCAGAAAGGGGGTCTATTTCCCAACTCTGCCACCACTAACTTGTGACCTTAGAGATGCCTTAACCCTCTCCTAGCTTTAGGTTCCCCCATAAGTCGAAAGGAGACGGTTCCGGTTGATTCTACTCTCAACAGACGGTCTGAAATGCGGGGGAGCTGAGACACCCTTCCAGCTTCATCTCTGCAGCGCCCCACAGATACCCCAGTAGCTGCTTAATAAATACAGTTGGCGAAAGAGCACCCTATAAGTGCAGAGGCCGCCCACCTCTCGAGAGTCCCACAGTTAAAATGCGACCCGGGCATGTTGTGCTCAGTGGCTTTCCGGCTTCCAGGAATCGGCCCAGGCTGCTAAGGCTTTTCCGGCTCCACTGGTTCCGGGAACCCGACCTCGAGTTCTGCGCGGTTTGCCGAGTATGCCCAGAAGTATGCCCCACCGTTCAGACCCGTCCTCCCCTTGTCCTAATGCATCCACTTAGGCTTTCCACCCCAAGTTAGGTGCGGGCCACCTCCTCGGTTCCCCAGCGTGGCCAGAGGCAATGGTGCCCACTAAGAGCAAAAGCAAAGCGCAGCGGGCTCCGTGCCCAGGCTGGTCAGGGGACACCGTCCACGTCTCCAGACTACGACTCTAGGAAGCAGCGCCTACACCCCCAGGGAGTAGGGACTGCCTAGCAGGTAGCGCCGGACCAGAGAGGCCCAGGACGGCTAGCTCGTCAGCCCTATTGGGCTCAGAAAGCGCCGGGCCCTACCGTACCGGGTGTGCACGGCAGACGGGCGTCGGTGGCGCGCGGCACTGGATCCGGACTTGGCGGCAGCGTCTCCGGTAGTCCCAGCTCACACGGGAGGGGCCTTAAATAGAACGGTGGGGCCGACGTCAGGAGGGGGGGAGCGGGGCGGACGTGCGGGATCCCACGTGTGGGTCGGGCTGGGGGCGGGCTCCCAGCAGGGCAGGGCAGTGAGGAGGCCCTGGCGGCGCGCGCAATCAGGCGATCCACCCTCGGACCTAACCACGTGCGCCGGGAGCCGCCCAGGTCCACTGTGCCCTCCCTCATCAAAAGCCCTTGCGGGAGCCAGCGGCTGGAGTCAAGCCGGCCCTCAGATTCCTCTTGCGTGAAATGTGGTAGTTACCCTCAGAAAAGGCTTGATTTGAATCTTCACCGCTATTTCTCAGTGCCCAGAACACCTAGCACGAAATAATCCTCGACAACTATTTGTTGAAAGTGCCTAGCACAGGGTCAGTCTGTCCTTACCTAAGAGGACAGACCTCCCAAATATGACGCTGCGTTTCCGCCTGTTGCAAAACTTTCCAAATCCCAACTCAAAGTGAGGCCTCAAGGGCTCCAGTCTGCTCTCCCCATTGCCCAGCCCCACCCAGCACATAGTGCCCAGCCACACTCAACTGTCAGGGGTATTCTTTTTTGTAAGCGTGTTAGTATTACCTCCATTCCAAGCCTTTGCTTAAATTGGCCTTCCTTGCTCCTCCATCTCTTCTTTAAACTACCAGTCTCCTAGTACTCCTCTCCTACACCCACAGAGTTGGTACCTCCTATCTGCTTCCACCTCACTGGTCTGTGCATCCTTCAGACCCTCTTGCATTAGAAGTGTGTGTCTGCTCTCCTACCTGACAGTGAGTTTCCAGAGCATAGATGAGTCTACTTCCTCCCTGCACCCGGGGCATCAGAGCCTTAGGGCCCAGCTCCCAGAAAGCTCCATAATTGTGAGTTTCTTGGTTTTAAAGGGAAAACTCTAACCTCAGCTCCAGAAAAGGAGAGCATCTCTCTAGCATGTCCTAACAAGTTTCCCATCACTCTAGAAGGCCCAGAAACCTAGGCTCTCACCTAAAACACGCAGCTGGCAGGGCTGAGGACCAGGACCAGCCACAGGTTCTCCAGGGTTCCTCAGATCAGGGAAGGTTGCGACAGTGTCTGTGGTTCCTCAGTGTTTGCAACAATGTTCTCATTCAGTTAGGCCTAGGCCCCTGCCTGCCTGCGTGACCAAAGCTCCTGGGAAGAGGAGGGCAGAACTCGAAGTGGAAGTTAAGCTAAGGACACAGGTAAAAACACTCACCAGGAGGGCTCTGGAACGACCTCTGACGGTAATCTAGGCAAAGGGTTTGCTGTCCCCTAAATTAAGGCACGTAACAATAGCTTGCTTCAAAGCACAGAGTCTTTCTTATGCAAAACAATAGCATCTATTTAACTCTGCAAATATGAATAAAACATGTATGGACCGAGCACCTGCTACGTGTCAGGCAGCAAGCTAGGCAATCCCCATGCTCAGCTGCACTTTAATTCTTTGGAATAGGCATAATTATCCCCTTTTTTTTTTTTTTCAGATAAGGAAGCTGAGGCTAAAAGAGATTAATGACTTTGCCAAGGTCATACAACCAATAAGGGATTTCAGCAGGCACTTTTTAACCCTGTGCTGACTTCACTCCAAAGCCTATGATTTTTTTCCCCTCTGTATGATGCTGTCTCTCCCCTACTCCACAAAGATCCAGGAATTATGTAGGGGGCTCAGGCCAGCCCCAGGCTCAGAAAGTTCAGTTCTCAGTGAGAGGCGGTGGGTATCAGTCTGCCTGAACTGAGAGATTGATCGTTTCCCACCACCAGGTGGGAATTGATACCATCTGCTTTCCTGAGTCTCCATCTTGCAGATGACAGACCGTGGGACTTCTAAGCCTCCCATCACATGAGCCAATAATCACCACATCAGCTGATTCTTTACACTAACTTGCTGCATGTATACACATACACTGTTTCTCTGAAGAACCCTGACTAATACAATCCAAACGGAAGAATTTCTGTACTAAAGCCAAAGCAAAGGGAGCGAGAGACCCATGGAAAGGGTCAGGAAACACTGTTTCAGAGGGTAAACAGATTTCTTAACCTGATTAAGTGTTCTTAGAGGGTGACCTCTTTAAAAGAGAAAATTTTACAAAGAGGTGGTTTGACCAGGGTATCCCTGGACTCAGAGAATGGGTGCTCCTCAGCACACGACACAAAAGTTTCCTAAAATGGACCTGGCCAAAGAATGGTGTTCACCCAAAACACAGTGCTGAGTCATTCTTCCACCCACTAAGTACTTGTTAACACTCCTCAAGGCCATTCAGTGGCCCCTCATTCCACTTTATTCCAGAATAAAACCCAAATTCCTTGGAAAGGCTCACAAGGCCTCCATGATTCGGTGCCCACCTACCTTCTCTGGCCTTATCTCCTATTTGCCTTCATGCTTCCTATATGTTGGTCCCAAGGCTACTTACCACGTTGCCCAAGTGTGCCATGTACATCCACCTAGGCCGTGACTTCAACCTGAATGTTCTCCCCCTTGCCAACATCTCTGCCCACCCCAAACCCACATCTTCATAGGTCAAGGACTATTCCTTGAGCTTTATGTTAAATTCATTCTTATTGCTGTGCATCTCTTTCTCACACTAGACTATAAGCTCCTAATAGACAGAAACTTTCTCATTTGTCTCTATATCCCCAGATATATCCATTTATTTGTTTAATAAATGTATATTGAATGGCGTGCCTGCTATGTAAAAAGCAATGTGCTAGGTGCTGGGAATACAAAATGAGTAAGACAAATGAATAAGCCTTCAGCCCTGACTGGTGTGGCTCAGTGGATTGAACGCCAGCCCACAAAACAACGGGTCACCAGTTCAATTCTCCATCACAGCACATTTCTGGGTGGCCCGCCAGATCCCTGATTAGGGGCAGCAACCAAGTAAAAATAAATATATAAGCCTTCAAAGACTTAACATTTAGTGGTTGAGACAAACAGCATCCCCCTTGATAATTAAAATGCAAGACAGAATGGACACTGCCACAAAAGTGGTAGAAAAATCACTAGCATTCAGAAGAGAGGCCCTCAGCTGGAGATGTCAGAGAAGGCTTCTTGGAAGAGGTAGCATCTGAGCTCAGCCTAGAAAAGGATTTCAACTGAGAAAGTAGAGAACACAGCGTGAGTAAACAGGTGGAGGCAGGAAATCGTGTCCAGATGTGTCTGGTAAACCTTCAGCCTTAAATGCCAGGATAAGAAGATTGGGGGTTTTGGTTTTTGGTGCTCAGTGGAAGTCACTGATGTTTTTGAAGAACAGAGAGGGAGAGGATGAAAGCAAAGTGGCTGAGAGATCATGGGAAAGGGAGTCACCTGGTTTTTAACAATACATGACAAGAAGTTCAGAGCATATGCAGCTCCAACCACATGGGCATAGAATACACACTGCTCTGACACATCAGCACAGCCCCACACCCCTCCGAACGCTCACTGACAGCCTGACGTTTTTACCTTCTTTATGGCTGCAAAGCTGATGGCTTTGCTGAGTCGCAGGGCCCAGGATACAGATGGCCTCATTGGTGTCCTTCCCTGGCCAGCAGGGCCTGCTGTGTACGTGCTAAAGCAGAAGTTCTCTCTGTGGCAAGACAACAGGCGCCTCCCCTGGGTCCTGGAGGAGGTACCGTCATCCCCCCAACCCCATCCATGCCTCACACGATGGGAGTGGAAGCCAAAGACTCCACCCAACTCCCCAGGTTCTCCTGGTGCCTTCCCCACCTCCACCCCAGCTCCCCACCCCCCTCCTTTTCCTCTTCCAGCCTGGGCTTATCCTCAGTACTAGA
The DNA here is from genome assembly GCA_039655065.1 of Glossophaga mutica. Taxonomy (NCBI): domain Eukaryota; kingdom Metazoa; phylum Chordata; class Mammalia; order Chiroptera; family Phyllostomidae; genus Glossophaga; species Glossophaga mutica. The sequence continues at coordinate 33,741,035 of CM077308.1, forward strand.
TGCTGCCTCTGTTTCCCTTTTTGTCTTGGACTGTCATTCCCTCCAGAGTTCATTCCTCACATGACCTTACAGGGGTGTCCAACCTTTTGGCATCTCTGGGTCACACTGGAAGAAGAGTTGTCTTGGTCCACACATTAAATACACAAACACTAATGAAAACTGATGAGCAAAAAAGAAGGTTTTAAGTAAATTTATGATTTTGTGTTGGACCACATTCATAGCCATCTTAGGCTGCATGCGACCAGCAGGCAGAGGGTTGGACACCCCCTCAGAAACTCTAGATTCCCTTTGCTATAGGCAGAATGTTTGTATCCCCCAAATTCATATGTTTAAACCTAATCCCCAATATGATGGTTTTAGAGGTGAGGCCATTAGGAGGTGATTAGGTCATGAGGATGGAACTTCCTTATAAAGGAGGCCCCAGAGAGATTCCTCACCTCTCCTACCATCATGTGAAGATACAGCGGAAAGATCACTATCTATGAACTTGGAAGTGGGCCCTCACCAGACACCTGCTTGCACCTTGGTCTTAGTCTTCCTGGCCTTGAGAACCATGAGAAATAAGTTTCTGTTCTTTATAAGCTATCCAGTCTCTGGCACTTTGTTATAGCCATCCATATAGACTGAAATATTCTTCTAGCCACTTCCTATCCCAGGAATGAAATAATATCTGTGTCCCTTTCGCTCCATCCTTCTCTGCCAGGGAGTTAGGCCTCAAGCTTTCCATCACTTTGAGAGATTCCAAGGCAAAGACTGTCACCAGAATCTAAGTGGCTTCCAAACTGAGGGTGCCCCAAGTCAGTGCCACAGACCGAGTCCCAAAGCCTCTCCAAGCCAGACAACGTAACAGAAAGTGTCCCTTGTCTAGTCACAACAGAAGAGGAACATAAGAAGCTATGGCAGTCTTTTTCTCTGCTGCCTTAGGTGGCGAGGACCATGACCAGCATAGTTTAGCAAAGATGAGTGAGCAGCCTGGTGGAGTGGAGACACTGACCGGAGGGTCAGGGGACTGGGGTTCTTGCTCTGGCTTTGCCATAGACCTTTAGGTGACCTTATGGAGGTCACATTTCCTTTGTAGCCTCAGCATCCTTGACGGCAAACATCAGAGGGTCTCTTTCTCCCACTTCCAGCATCCAGGGAGGCTTTGAGTTAGTGAGCCAAGCTTCCACACACACCCCTTCATTTTTCGCAATAGCTCTGGAGGACTTGGAGGCAACACTGCCCCCCACCCCCACCCTGTTTTGGGCAATGATTAGGGATGCTCCTGGGACAGAGACAAGCAGTCAAGGAGGGAAAACCAGCCCCACCCATGGTAACAAGGAATCCATGTCTAGCATTCTCTTGTCCCCTGTATTAGTTCCAAACTGGATCCGAAATTCCCAAGGCACTGTGGGTGTTGAATTTGTTTATAAAAACAGTCTCACAGAACTTTGAAAGCTGATTACTGACAACAGAAATCCGTTTCTCTGATTCCTGTGTAGACGTTTTAAACCATTAAACCTTCCAAATGCAGAACCACATCCCAAGTCCTACCTCAAAAAAAAGGAGGGTAATTTCCTATAAAATTCCAAGAAGATCAAAGCAATTATAAGTGGAACTACGGCCAGAGGAGACCACAGGTAATTTCCTGGGGTGGGAGTGTGGGAAGGAATGGAGTTCTTCCTGGGCTAACTGCAGGGCACCTTCAGAAATGTGGATGATGGGCCCTGGGTTGTTTTTTTAATCCTCACCTGAGGATATGTTTATTGATTGTTAGAGAGAGAGGAAGGGAGAGAGAAAAAAATCCATTGATTTGTCCTTCCACTCATTTATGCATTCATTAGTTGTTTGTCATATATGCCCTGATTAGAGACTGAGCCCACAACCTTGGCATATGGAAATGACACTCTAACCCACTGAGCTACTGGGACAGGGCTGTGGTGGCTTTATTTTGTTTGTTTGTTTTTTTTTTAAATCATGGCTTTAATGTCTATTTTTTTTTCTTTTTTTAATTTTTTAATCTATTTTGTTGATTATGCTATTACAGTTGTCCCATTTTTTTCTCCCCTTTATTCCCCTCTGCCCTGCACACCCCTCCCTCCAGCACTTCCCCCACCTTAGTTCATGTCCATGGGTCATACATATAAGTTCTTTCGCTTCTCTATTTCCTATACTATTCTTTTTTTAATATATTTTATTGATTATGCTATTACAGTTGTCCCGTTTCTCCCCCATCATTCCCCCCACCCTGCACACCCTCTCCCACCCACATTCCCCCCTTTAGTTCATGTCCTTGTGTCATAAGTTCTTTAGCTTCTACATTTCCCATACTATTCTTACCCTGCCCCTGTCTATTTTCTACCCACTATCCATGCTACTCATTCTCTGTACCTTCCCCCACTCCTCCTCCCACGCCCCTGTTGCTAACCCTCCATATGATCTCCATTTCTGTGGTTCTGTTCCTGTTCTAGCTGTTTGCTTAGTTTGCTTTTGTTTTAGGTGTGGTTCTTAATAGCTGTGAGTTTGCTGTCTTTCCATTGTCATATTTTTTATCTTCTTTTTCTTAGATAAGTCCCTTTAACATTTCATATAATAAGAGCTTGGTGATGATGAATTCCTTGAACTTGACCTTATCTGAGAAGCGCTTTATCTGTCCTTCCATTCTAAATGACAGCTTTGCTGGAAAGAGCAATTTTGGATGCAGGTCCCTGCTTTTCAAGATTTCAAATATTTCTTTCCAGCCCCTTCTTGCCTGTAAGGTCTCTTTTGAGAAATCAGCTGACAGTCTGATGGGAACTCCTTTGTAGGTGACTGTCCCCTTATCCCTTGCTGCTTCTAGAATTATCTGCTTCATTTTAATCTTGGCTAATGTAATTACAATGTGCTTTGATGTGTTCCTCCTTGGGCCCAACTTCTTTGGGACTCTCTGAGCTTCCTGGACTTCCTGGTAGTCTATTTCCTTTGCCATATTGGGGAAGTTCTCCTTTATTATTTGTTCAAATAAGTTTTCTACTTGTTGCTCTTCTTCCCCTTCTGGGACCCCTATAATTCGGATGTTGGGACATTTAACGATGTCCCGGAAGTTCCTAAGCCTCTCATTTTTCTGAATTCTTGTTTCTTCCTCGTTTTCTGTTTGGTTGTTAATTTCTTCCTTCTGGTCCACTCCATTGATTTGAATCCCAGTTTTCCTTCCATCTCTATCGCTTCCCCATGCGTCTTCCTTCATTTCACGTATTGTAGCCTGCATTTTCTCATCTAATTTATGAGCAAAATCAACCAATTCTGTGAGCATTTTGAAGACCAGTGCTTTGAACTGTGCATCTGATAGGTTGGCTATCTCTTCGTTGCTTAGAGGAATTGACTCTGGGGTTTTCATTTTTTCTTCGGTTTGAGCCATTTTTGGTGGGGTTTTTTGTTTTGTTTTGTTTTGGTTTTAGTCTGGTCGCAGCTATTACGTATGAGGGGTGGAGCCTTAGGTGTTCCTCAGGGCAGGGCAGTCCAGTCGCTGAGTTGTGACGCTGTATGTGGGGGCGGGGTCTGAGAGGGAACAATGGCGCCTGCTCCGCTCTCTCCTGGATTCAGTCCCTTCCGCCACTCCCCCTCTGCGTGCTCGAATGTGGGACCCCCTGGTCAGCCAGCCGCCTTGTGCGTCCTCACTGGGTCTGCACAGTTGCCCCCCTGTGCCCGGGGTCCGCCAGCCACCGCCCGTGCACCTGGGAACTGCAAGCCGCTGCTACTTGTATTCCTGGGTCCACACCTCCACTTTTTCCTACCGCGACTCCGCCCCTCTTACCAGTCTGGATGAATGGTTGTTGGACTTCCGTACAGTTCAATTTTCTATAAGTTTTGGTTGTTTTCTTGTTTCTAAATATTTTTTGTCCTTAATTTTGGTTGTGAGAGGAGGCACAGTGTGTCCGCCTACGCCTCCATCTTGGCCAGAAGTCTAATGTCTATTTTTTTAAATTGGAGCTACCCTGGTTAACAAAATTGAATAGGTTCCAAGTGTACATTCTATGATACATCATCAGAATCTTGCATTATTTGCCCACCACCCAAAGTCGAATCTTCCGTCACCATATATTTGACCCCCTTTAAAAAGTATGGAACGTGTCACAAATTTGCATGTCACCCTTGCACAGGGACCATGCTAATCTTCCCTGTGATGGTCCAGTTTTAGTCTGTGTGCTGCCGAAGTGGCGACTAAATCTATTCTTTCAATGAATTTTCACCTTAACTAAGAGGAAAGCAGAGCAGGAATTTGTACCCCTATTTACCCGTGAGACTACCAAACCTTAAAAAAATGTAATTGTTTCAGGCCACACAGCTGGAGAGCAGCCAGGTGGATTTAAAATCCCCAGACCAGTTTTTCTTCCCCAACACTCTGCCTCTCTGTATTTCCTGAGCTGCTTCACAGCTTGCAAAGCAGTTTGCCCATTGCTCCCTGGACATCAAAGGCCAAATGTATTGGATATCCCCAAGCTCCTCACCCAAAGCTGCAGGAAGGCCCAGGCAGCTCACCTGCCCACAGGGCTGCTCCAGGGCCCTACCCCGTCCTCCTCCCTCTCCCTGGCACTCACTCGGCTGGCCTTGCACAGTCCACATGCACGCAGGGCCAAGCTCTGCCCTTTGCACAAACACACTTGCGGCGTCAGCCCCTCTCAAAGGACATTTTAACTTAGCTCATCCTCTGGTTTTAGCCACAGAAGGGATGAAAGCCTAGGAGAGGCCCTTACAGCCTTGGTTCTCCTTTACTCACTGAATCAGAGGGAGACCACCTGCCCCTCACACCTGCTTACACTGCAGGAAGTGGGTGTGGGGGGCTCTCAGCAACCTAGTCCAGGGAGCAGACATTGTTCTCACAGCGGGGAACCAGGGCTCAGAGAGTGGAAGTGCTCTGGACTACCTTAGTGTTTCAGAGTTGGTGTCTAAGGCACTGGGTCCTCCCATCTAGTCCAGTGCTTTCTCCTCTGCACCAGACACCTTCTCCACCAGCCTGGGCTCTTTCCTATGGGTGGGGCTCTCACTTCCGGCTCTTACTCCTGGGGTTTTTCCACTGTATCAGAGCCTCTCCCAACAGCCCTTGCTGGGGCTGGCAGATTGGCAGCGAGGTCTCATTCTGCAAGGAGGCCATACCCTAGCCATTAAAGCTACAGGACTGGCAGGAGGCCACCACAGTGAAGCACTGTTCTCCCAGAGCTCCCAGCCTCCTGTCCTCTCCAGCCCCCTCAGTGGCAGGCTCATGATGTCACAGACTATCCCTACTCCAAGCGCAGCAAGTTCTCAAGCAACCTCCCTCTTTCTTAAGGGAGGCTGCCTGTCAACCACAGACAGGCACTGGCTGTGCCAGCATTTCCATGGTAACCAAGGGCTACAACTTCCTGCTTTGGACAGAGATCCAGAGCCAGTACCAGGACTGCCTTGCAGACTCCAGGAGGGCTGCAGGCCCATCACACTCCACTGCCAACCCCTGAAACTTGGGAACGGCCTAGGGAGGCAGCCCGGCTGGGTTGCCCTGGGCGACTTCAGACCCACCAGGGGTTGAGAAAGGTCCTGAAATGGGGCAGACTGGGAAGGCCTGCCTTCGGAGGCTGTCCCCTCCCTCCTACCTGGTATTGATTGTGGGGACAGGTTGTCAGGCTTCAGTGTTAAAATCTCCTCAGGACAATAGGTGAAAGTTGAAAATCTCAGTGTGTTAGTTGGCTTCAGACTTTGCTCTCCCCGTGGAGGGAATGTTGGCAGTGCAGGAGACAGACTGTGATGATTATGCAACAGTCCCAGTTCCTTGCCACTCCCATCCCCCCATCCCATAAAATGGCTCCTGGGGCAGTTGAGGAGCTGGCCGACTCTCAGCCAGGAGGTGGCATTGATCGATACGGAGTCAAAGACTCCAGAGAAACAGAGTGGACAGACCTGCTTCCTTGTGTGTTCTCCTAAGGGAGGCAGGGGGCTGGCAGGGCACCCCAGGAGCAGAGATGGAGCTGACCTCACTGCCACAATCTGAAAGCTGGGAAGGCCCCTTCAGAGAGATTCCCTATCCAGTAGCAAAACGAATCAGAATGTGAAGTGGAGCTGCTCCTGGTTCCTCCCACCCCTTCTCAGCCTCTGCTTCCAACGACAGCACTTGGGCTTGGTGGCCAAGGACTGGAGTGAGCCTGAAATTTGACTGTAAAAATACTGTACTGGGTGAAGTGTCATAGCCTGCTCCCTAGGTGTTTTGTTTGTTTTTTTAATACTGTTCAACTTCTTTCCCAGTGTCTATGGGGAGTTTGGTCTTTGAGCTTTTGTGACACAGAATAAAGAATATCTGATGGGGGAAAAATAAGTGGAATGGTGGATGGGGAGAAGGATTTGGGTCTACAGGCTGTTAATCTACATAATAAAGAGGAAAACATCTCCAGGAAATTGTGGAGGTAGTAGGGGTGGGAGATTTTTATTAATTTATTTTTTAGAGAGAAGGGAAGGGAGGGAAAGAAACGTTAATTTGTGAGAGATACATGTCTTGGTTACCTCTCACATGACTCCAGCTGGGGACCTGGTTTGTGACCCAGGCATGTGCCCTGACCAGGATTCAAACCGGTGATCTTTTGGTTCACAGGCTGGCATTCAGTCCACCGAGCCACACCAGTCAGGGTGGAGTGAGAGGTTTTTCAGAGATGCCTCTCACTTCTGTGGATGGATGAAAGTGGATGAGAGAGGAGAGGAGTTTTGGTAAACACTGCTGTAGACATCGATGTACTCATAACTCTCACTTTGCCAAAGGGCAAGCCAAAGACTTTAACTATTTTGAAATTATTAGTGATTGCTAAAGGGTGCTTCTTAGTCAGTGCTGGAACCCCAAACTTTGTGGGTCTAGAATTGCAATAACAATCACTCCCATGTTTACTGAATATTTCGTATGTAGTCTGCACTCCTGCATTACCAAATTTAATCCCCACAAATACCTTGTGGAGTAGGGAACATCGTTATCCCCATTTTATAGGAACAGGAACTGAGTCTTAGGCACCTGTCCAGAGCCACGCAGCCAGATGGGTTGTAGCCAGGCTTCATAAAACCCCAGGGGCATCTGGGTAGGCTTGCTGCTTGGAGACCAGGCACACCTACTGCCCCTATAGATTCTCCAGGAAATTGCTAGACCTTGCTGAAGAGGGCTCTCTGCGGGAGCCACAGGCTCTCACTGACCTAATGAAGCAAAAAAATCAATGACGTTTGCACAAGGCATCTGCATGGAGGCTGCTCCCTCACTGAGCTGAGCAGCAGGAATGTGCCTGGGGCCAAGTGACCATCTGGGGCAGCTCCTGCCAGCCTGTTTCTGTGACATTTTGTTAAGTCTTGGGGGTGGAAGAGTGGGGAACACAAAGCCCAGAGTGACCCCTCCTCTAAGGAGACCCCATCTTTTCACCTTTCTGGCCAGGCCTTTCAGGACGTAGACATCCCCCTTTAGCCCCCACCACTGAGATACTCTCACGTCTAAGGGACAAGGAGGGGCAGACAGCTGAGTTCCATCTGCACTGCATTCTTCTATGTTGCAGCAAACGTACAGCCGTTCAGAATGAGGAGTCTCAGTGGGAACCTCAGGTTTGGGAGCCAGGCAGACTTGGCTTCCAACCCTGACTCTGCTCCTACCACCTGTATGTTTGTGGGCAAGTGACTTTCTAAGCCTTCTGCATCTGTGACAGAAAAAAATCATAGTACCCACGAAGGGGTTTAATGCCAACAACATGACTTGGCATAGGGGAATTGCTCAACAAACCATATTTCTATCTCAGGAAACCAACTGAGGCAAGAGGGGAGTTATGGTTACTGTTCTGACAGTTTGTTTCATCTATTTCAGACTGTAATTGGTTTGTGGAATCTTTCTTGGCCTTGCACGTAGGCCTAACCTGACCCCTTCCTTAGGTGAGGGCTGTTCTGGAACCTGCATATAATGCCTGCCTTTTTTTTTTTTTTAATAGAAATGCCTTATTACTTGTACTACAGTCAATTATAAGCACAGCTGGACTGGTCAGGGAGAGGCTACCAGTTTTGTAGTTTCCCACGGTGTCTCTAGTCTATGATAGAAAAAGCACATGAACGTTGCTGGCCCCCGTAAGCTGGCCGCGCTGCCTGGCCAGTGCTGCACACTGGCAGGTCTCTGCCCCTGGCACGGATTCTTTTCCTCACAGGTTGGAGCAGCAGCCATGCGATGTCTGGGCAGCCGCAGTGAGGCACATGTGTTCAGGGCCCAGGCCTGATAGGTGTTTTTTACCTTCTACTTTGGTGCCCCTCCAATAAACGTGGCAGGTTAGCAGGTGTCAAGAGAGGGTTTTGGTTTTTCATGCTGTATTGCTAGAGGGGTGGGAGGACCTGATCTCCGGCTGCACCTCAATTGGTGCAATTCCACCTCTGTCACACATATTAGGGATTAATTCTGTGAGACTAAAAAAACAGGCTTCTGTGGTTACAAAGTCTGAATTCCAAAGTCTTCTCTGGGCCTTTAACACACAATCAAGGTATATGGACTACAAACTAAGGCCAGTCAGAGCCGAACCAGATTCTAGGCAATGCTCCAGCTCTGGACAGTTTGAGCTGAGAATACCTAAGATTCCCCTGGCCTCAGGAGCTGGGAGAACAGCTGAGTCTTAAAAAAGCTAAACTGGGAAAGGGCAGAGGTAACGCACTGAGGAATCCCATGCAAGTCTTGACACTGGAGACAGCAGACCTAAGTTTAAAATGGGCAGCTTTCCATCTCAGGGCCAATGCTGGCTCCAGGTGGTATATGCACCAACAGGAAATCACTTTCTGGATTAAATCCTTAGCCTAAATGAGTGGGTTACCTTCCTTAGTACAGATGTTGAGGCATTTTTTGTGGCTTTCCAGATTGTTGTAGTTATAGGGTATTCTACTCAATTCCCAGTGCAAGTCTAAAGAATGGCACTATTGACTTTATGCTTCTTTCCAGGACACATGCATTTTCCTAAGGCAAAACATGGTTTCATTACGTTACATTTTGTAGCCTCCTGGGTTAATGGGACCCACTAGGGAGACTAACCCCAAAATGTGCTTTGCCATAAAACAGCACAGAATAGAAACAGAACCAGGAGACTCACAGGGCAGTCAAAACAAACAAATTAGACAATGGGAACACAGGCTGCAGAATAAAAGCTTCTGACCTCACAAGCATCTTATCCATCAGTGAAAACAGAAGCTTGTGTGAATTTAGATAAATTACTGTCTAAACATTCATACTCTGTAGCACCTACCTTATGCACCAGTTAAGTTTACCCAGTTCCCCAGGAGTTTCTTTTTTTCAGGCTCCATTATATTTATCACTTAATCTTCAAAAGTGTATTTTATTTTATTTTATTTTTTAAATATTTTATTTATTTTTTTATTTATTTATCTTTAGAGGAGAAGGGTAGGAAAGAGAGAGAGAGAGAGAGAAATATCAATGTATGGTTGCCTCTGGTGTGTCCCCTGCTAGGAACTGGCCTGCAACCCAGGCATGTGCCCTGGCTGGGAATCGAACCTGGATCCTTTAGTTCGCAGGCCCGAGCTCAATCCACTGAGCTACACCAGCCAGGGCTTCAAAAGTGTATTTTAAAAAGCATTTTATTTCTTTACATCTACCTTTCCCAAGAGAGATATTCTGCTATTTCATTTGTCTATCTGCTCTATTGCTATTCCTTCAAGTGGCTGTGGTGGTAATACATTGGAATAGCAGTCTGTAAAACTGTAAGGTGGAAGGGGTTACACACCACACCACACCGATCTGAAAGAGAAATGGGGAAAGTGAAGTTGTCTTTCCTTTGCCAGGTGGAAGTCTGAATGAGCTCTGACCTACTGTGGCCGTTATCTGAAAGACAACCAGCTAGTGTAATGGCTTTAAAAAAGGATGAGTAGCCCTTAACAGTCCACTCAAGTAAATATCACACATAAGGAGAAACCACAAGATGTGTTACAGTTAAAAGAGCAGCTATAAAAAGTTTTACTTTTTTCTGTAACTTTTAATACAAGACATCTAAAGTCTTAAACAGTTGATGCTATTAGGAACAACATATGGCACAGCACGAATTCCATAAACAAGGACATAAGAACTTTTTTCTTTTTTTTTTTTTGCTTAGGCTTTTCAGTCACTACGCAATGATTATCAAATCGCCAAGGATAGTAACAGATACTGCAGAAAAGGAGATATGAGAAACATCTTTTATTTTTTTCTGAAGAGGTGAAAATAAAATTTCTTATATTTCTCACTCATAAGATTATTTTAACTCTTAAAAATGCAATTTCCTTCTTTCAAAGCACATGCCATCTTAAAAAAAACTTAGCAATGTACATTTGCACTCAAAGAAAAACATGCAGCACCATTGTCTTCTGACAAAATTCTGCATAAAAACCCCACACGACTTTCTGCAAATTATGTTCCCTCTTTATCGTTTAGGGACTCCAAACCACATTCAGTGCAATATTTATTGTTTCTTATTTCCGTAGGAAACACAGGACCATGATGTCTTCTGAGCACAACTGTTTCCTGATGGTTGAGCAACAGTCTCCCTCTGGCTTACTTTAAAGCAGTCTCTTTAACTTGCTGATGTAAGGTACAATTAGAATTCACTAAAACTTGAGGATCCAAGTAGAGGATGGAGGAGAAATACTTAAGGTGTACCCTGTGCCATAAACTTAGAAAAAAAATTTACACAGAAAACAACAAAAACCTCAGATTTTATCAATGCACCCTTTTAAAAAGTGTTTTTTTTTTTTAAATTTTCGAAAGCAGCAGCTTAATATGAATCAAAAGCAGTTCCTGAGTAACTGCAGTAAACAGTGTCTTTTAAAAATATATTTTTATATATATATATTTGCAACTTAGCTCATTTTGGTTCTGCCTTAATTTACCTCTCCAGCTATTAGTTTAATCACTTCCTCTCCTTTCAGTTCACAATGTGCAAGTACAAAAGCATCAGCTCCGAAAGTTGGCATGGTGCAGATGTTTCTTGTCACTTGTGTGTGATCATCTGCATGTCTTCAGGCCAGGTTTCCAGAGACACTGCAGGGCACAGTTCTCTCGGTCTCACAAAACCTGTGAGCCAGACGCTTCACGTTTTCTTCAGCAGACGCCGTGACTGCCATGTGTGGAGCTTGTTGTAGGCTGTCTGGAGCATCTCTTCTATGTGACTTACCAACTGAAAAATATAGCAAGACACTTAAACAACAACCGGGCAAAGGCTGGGAAACTTAATGCTTCTAGTTCAGATCTGGCATGTACTTGAAAGTGTAGTTTCCAAGCTCACTTGTATTTCCCCAATAAGGCAACGTGCAAGCCCCTGTGAAGGTGTTATCAGACACATTTTGTACAGAAAGGTAAGAGAGATGGTGGGGTACAGGAAAGGCTGTAATGTCTGCCCTGTTGTCACCAGTTATAGCACAACATGAGAGTAAGAACTATGCTCTAGGCCTGTTTCTTCTGTCAAATGAAGGAGATGAACAGTTAAACTGGTGGTTTCTAGACTTGAACATCAGTCTGTTGACTAAGGCCAGGATGGTAGCATCCACGTTACCTTATAGAACATTTGAAAAGTACCTACATCCCCTGAAGATTCTGACACAGTGGGTCTGTGAAGGAACCTGGGAACCTTTGATTTCCAAAAGCTCCTGCAGTTAGTTGTGCCGCACAGCCAATCTTGTGAAGCACTCCTCTGTGTTCCCAGGGGCCTTTCCAGCGCCAACACGTCAGACGCCAACATCATTCAGTAGGTCACAAAAACTAATGGTCTGAGTGCTACACACAGTGCTATGCCACATCTTACTTAGGTCAGCACTGTATCTTTTGAGTAGAAAAAAATTTGCCCGCATCATGGACATAACTATAAGTCAATAGGACCACACTGGTCTAAGCTAATAAAGACTCCTAAGGTAGAATGCCTTTGGAATATCTGTCTCCTTGGAGGTAGACAGTGTTTATGTGGTTGCAAGTAAAAGTCTTGTAAAGTTGAGACTTCTGGCCAAGATGGAGACGTAGGAGACACACTGTGCCTCCTCGCACAACCAAAATTAAGGACAACAAAGATTTAGAAACAAGAAAACAGCCAGAACTGATAGAAAATTGAACTGTATGGAAGTCCAACAACCATTCATCCAGACTGGTAAGGGGGCGGAGTCACGGCAGGAAAAAGTGGAAGTTGGCGGACCTGGGTGCCCAGGCAGCAGCTGGCAGATCCCAGGCATACAGGCGGCAGCTAGCGGACCCCTGGCACGGGGTGGCAACAAGCAGACCCAGTGAGATCTCGCAAGGCGGCTGGCTGACCAGGTGGTTCCACATTCGAGCGCAGATAACCCAGGTGAAGGGGAAGCGGTGGAAGGGACAGGAATCCGGGAGAGAGTGGAGCAAGCACCATTGTTCCCTCTCCGCCCCCGCCCCCACATACAGCATCACAACCCTGCAACTGGGCTGCCCCACCCTGTGGAATACCTAAGCCTCCGCCTCTCACTACCTAACAGCTGTGACCAGAGCAAAAAGAAAAAAACCCAAAAAAACCAAAAATGGCTCAAACAGGAGAACAGATCAAAGCCCCAGAGCCAATTCATCTAAGTGATCAAGAGACAGACAATCTATCAGATGCACAGTTCAAAGCCCTGGTGATCAGGATGCTCACAGAATTGGTTGATTTTGGTTGCAAATTAGATGAACAAATAAAGGCTACAATAAGTGAAATGAAGGAAAATGCACAGGGAACCAATAGTGATGGGAGGAAAACTGGGACTCAAATCAATGGAGTGGACCAGAAGGAAGAAACAACCAAACAAAAAACAAGGAAGAAACAAGAATTCAGAAAAATGAGGAGAGGCTTAGGAACCTCCAGGAAATCTTTCAACGTTCCAACATCCGAATTATAGGGGTACCAGAAGGGGAAGAGGAAGAGCAACAAGTGGAAAACTTATTTGAACAAATAGTAAAGGAGAACTTCCCCAATCTGGCAAAGGAAATAGACTACCAAGAAGTCCAGGAAGCTCAGAGAGTCCCAAAGAGGATGGACCCAAGGAGGAACACACCAAGACACATCATCATTACATTACCCAAGATTAAAATGAAGGAGAGAATTTTAGAAGCAGCGAAGGATAAGGGGACAGTCCACCTACAAAGGAGTTCCCATCAGACTGTCAGCTGATTTCTCAAAAGAGACCTTGTAGGCAAGAAGGGGCTGGAAAGAAGTATTCAAGTCATGAAAGTCAAGGCCTACATCCAAGATTGCTCTATCCAGCAAAGCTGTCATTTAGAATGGAAGGGAAGATAAAGTGCTTCTCAGATAAGGTCAAGTTCAAGGAGTTCACCATCACCAAGCCCTTATTCTATGAAATGTTAAAGGGACTAATCTAAGAAAAAGAAGATAAAAAAATATGACAGTAAGACAGCAAACTCACAGCTATTAACAACCACACCTAAAACAAAAGCAAACTAAGCAAACAATTAGAACAGGAAGAGGAACATGGAAATGGAGATTGTATGGAGGGTTAGCAACAGGGGAGTGGGAGGAGAGAGGGGGAAAAAGTACAGAGAATAAGTAGCATAAATGGTAGGTAGAAAAATAGACAGGGGGAGGGCAAGAATAGTGTGGGAAATGTAGAAGCTAAAGAACTTCTGACACATGGACATGAACTAAAGGGGGGAATGTGGGTGGGAGGAGGTGTGCAGGGTGGAGGGGAATGATGGGGGAGAAATGGGACAACTGTAATAGCACAGCCAATAAAATATATTATAAAAAAAAAAAAGTCTTGTAAAGTCTCCAAGGCAATTCTGGCAGTACAGGGACGGAAATAAGGAAGTTCTAAATCCTTTTATCGTGTCAATGACTCATTCAATCTGAGGTGGAGTTTGAAAAAAAAAATCACCCTTATTTACACCTGTCATCCTTATGAGTATGTGTGTGTTATTTAGTTTTGTTGGGAAACTATATAAAAGTCATCCTTGCACTGCTGCAGGAAGCCACTTTTCTGTTTATAATACTGTTATATTTTGAGAAAAACCACTTAGAACGTTTGAATATAAAGACTTACTAAAATCTTCCTGATGAAGATTTCTCAGCTTTCAACCGTAAAACTCCCCCTTACTGAAATACTGAATCCTACGTTTGTATATACTACTCTTTCCCATCATCTCTGAGAGGATTTGCATGACACATACAAAAAAAATCTGTGTGATTGCTCTAGCCTTGCATAAAAATAAAGCTAAAAACCCTGGGCATAAAGGACACTTTTCACTCAGTACCCTATCGACTGCCCCACCCTGATGTAAACCATCTGGGAAGCTTCAGACAGACCATAACCCAGCAACTGTTCAATTTACTATCAGAGAGGGGCGAGTCTTCCTTTCTTTACATTGTTAGGTTTGTGCTTACTATTCACGTTTTCAAAATAAACATTTTTAAGGAACACACACATAGGTTGCAAATCTATAAAGAAAAGCATGGAGGTAATTATTGCTCATGGTCTTGGGAATGTGTGAGGGAGGGGTAGGGAACTGGACAGGGGCCCTCAAGAAATACCTGTGGGTACTGGAAACATTCCCTTTCTTACCGTGATTGGTGGGCACACAGATATTTATTATTTTACAGTTAAAAACAGTACTCTGAGCAAGAAAAAAAAAAATGTATCTACTCATTCACAGGAACATGAAGTTAATTTAATCACTGCTACACAGAAAACCAGGACAAAATTAAACTGTTGCCTTACGTTTGTGCTTAAATACTGTCTTCGAATTTTTTCTTGGAATGGGCAGAGCTTTGTGACTTGGAATCGTTCCAAATTACTTTTCATTTTCACTACCTAAAAAGGTGAGAGAAATAATAAATTACAGAAAAATTTCAAAGTGTTTACAGAAATCTAAAGACACATAGGAAGGTTATTTATTTTTTGATTCACTGGCTCCACCAGGCAGAGAAGCAATATCTAATATAATTAGATTAAAATAAAATCTATCCCCAAAACAATGGCTGCTGCAGGAAAAATTTAAAAAATGCAAAAGGTAGAAAATAAAAACATATTCAATTGCCCTAACTGGTGTGGCTCAGTTGGCTGGGTATTGTTCTGCAAAGCGAAAGGTCGCTGGTTCAATTCCTGGTCAGGGCACATGCCTGGTTTCGAGTTCAATCACTGGCTGGGGCATTTATAAGACACAACGGATGGATGTTTCTCTCCCTCCCTTTCTCTCTCCTTTCCCTCTCTCTAAAAATAAATAAAATCTAAAAAAAAAGTTCCTTTTTCATCCTGCCATTCATGGATCATTAACATTTTGGTCCATAACTCATATACTTTTTAACATTTTTTGTCCGTGTGTGTAAATGCATAGATATAGGAGACTTCATGGAGGCTTCTCTCTTGCATTTTGGCCACCAACATGCCATCCAGACTGAGGAGGACCCAGAAAGTTTGGGGCCATCTAAGCCACGGCCACGTCTGCATCAGCAAGCACAGGGAGCACCCGGAAGGCCAAGGAAATGCTGGGGGCTTGCATCATCACAGGATCAACTTCAACAAGTATCACCCAGGTTGCTTTGGCAAAGTTGGTATGAGGCATGACCACTTAAGAGGAACCAGAGCTTCTGCCCCACTGTCAACCTGGATGAACTGTGGACCTTGGTCAGTGAGTAGACACAGGTCAATGCCGCCAAAAATATGACTGGAGCTGCTCCCATCATTGATATAGTGCAGTCAGGCTCCTACAAAGTTCTGGGGAAGGGAAAGCTCCCAAAGCAGCCTGCCATTGTGAAGGATGAATTCTTTTTTTATTTTTAAGACTTTATTTATTTTTAGAGAGAAGGTAAGGGAGGGAGAAAGAGAGGAAGAGAAACATGAATGTGTGGTTGCCTCTCATGTACCCCACTAGGGACCTGACCTGCAACCCAGGCATGTGCCCTGACTGGGTATCAAACTGGCGATGCTTTGGTTCGCAGGCTGGCACTCAATCCACTGAGCCACACCAGCCGGGGCTGAAGGACGAATTCTTTAGTAGAAGAGCTGAGGAGAAGATTAAGATTGTTGGTGGGGCTTGTGTGCTGGTAGCTTGAAGCCACACGGATGGAAATTCATTAAATTCTCACAAGTGCAAAAAGAAAAAAAAAGTTAAAAAGCATAGATGTAGAAAATATACTGTATAAACTGTTTTAAATTTTCTCTTATTTTAATATGAACATCTATCAGTCATTAAATACTCACCCAAGTCATCATTTAAAATAGATGTATAGTATTTCGATGTATGAGAATAACAAATGCTTCTTTAACCAATCACCTTCTGGTAGATAGTTAGGTTAGTTCCATATTTTCTTTTATAGACAGTGGTAGAGGAATATCTCTACAGCTAAATATTTACACACATTCTTAATTATTTAAATTTCTAAATGTTGAGTTTCTGGGTAAAGGCATTTTTTTAAAAAGGCAGTACTAGTAGTAGTGAAAGAAAGAACTCTTAGTAACTCAGCCAACACTGATCATTTTAAGTTTTATGTTCATTTGCAGATTATAGATAAAAATGCTCTTTCACTGTACCTTTAAAGATAATTTATTTAAATACTAGTGAGTATAAAAATTTCCTCCTAGGTTTATTGGGCCACTTGCATTCTTTAGTCAAACGCCTGTTAAAAATCATTTGCTGCCCTGGCCGGTTAGCTCAGTTGGTTAGAGTGTTGTTTTGATATGCCAAGGTTGTGGGTTTGATCCCCAGTCAAGGCACATACAAGAAGGAAATAATGAATGCATAAATAAGCAGTACAAACTGATGTTTCTCTCTTTCTCCTTCCCTCCCTAAAAAATCATTAAATTGAAAAAATTCTGTTGCCTATTATTTTTAAAAAAGATTTTATTTATTTTTAGAGAGAGAGAATGGGACAGAGAGAGAAACATCAAAGTGAGAGAGAAACACTAATCGGTTGTCTCTTGCATGTCCCCAAACAGGCAACTCAGGCCAGTGCCCTGACTAGGAATGGAACTGGCAACCTTTCTATTTGCAGGATCAGGCCCAATCAACAGCCACAGCGGTCAGGGCTGCCTATTATTTTTTTAATGGGACATTTATCTTTCTCTTAAAAACTGATTATAAGAGCAAGTTATACAGTAAAGCTATTATTACTATAATTATTTCTAATCCTCACCTGAGGATATGTTTCATTGATTTCATAAAGTGAGGGAGGGAGAGAAAGAACTGTCAATTAGTTGCCTTCCATATGCTCTCTGACTGGGGATCAAACCCACAGCCTCTTGGTGCATGGGATGATGCTTCAAATACTTTTCTATATCTCAACTAGTCTTTAATTGGTTAAAAGGGTTTCAGTGTTAAAGAGCTAGTGCTGTATTTATTGTCAATCTCAATTTAGATTTAATTACCCCTAAATAATGTACCAAATAAAAAATTTTATCCCTGGCTGGTATGGCTCAGTGGATTGAGCACTGGCCTGCGAACCAAAGGGTTACGGGTTTGATTCCCAGTCAGGGCACATGCCTGGGTTGCTGGGCCAGGTGCTCCCAGCACCAGTAGGGGGTGCGCGAGAGGCACCACAAACTGATAGTTTCTTTCCCTTTCTTCCTCCTTTCCCTTCTAACGATAAAGAAATAAAATCTAAAAAAAAAAAAAAAAAAGACATAAAAAATTTTACTGATGTGACTTGTTTTGGGTCTCTGTTCTTCTCTCACTCCAGTGGCTTAGATGTTAATACAAATTTTAAGATGCATGATCATATGTTATGGAACTGGTCTACACTTGAGTTTCTTAAACTTTAAAATTGGTGTTAATACCTACCTTCATCAGGATGCTGTGAGGTTTATATAATGTATGCAAAGTAATTATCACACTGTCTAGCACATGGTAAACACTTAATACAATTTTCCAATTTCAAAATAATACTCCACCAAGCCACAGCACTGTTAACAGCTGGCTGTGTTTGGAACTGGTTCTGACCTTTTCTTCTAGGAATGGTGTATTAACAGGAAAGCAGGACCAGAAGTGCCGAAGTAGTTCTCCAACAGCCACATACAGGTGTTTCAATTCAGACTGAATATCATTTGGCACCATCTCTGCAAAAAAAAAAAAAAATTCATAGGATAAAAGCTCTTTTCTTGTATGTATAGGCTCTGAAAAGACTACTCAGAGAAGAAATTTGAACATTAACTCTTTGCTGATGCCAAACCAGGATGTGCTCTTCTGAGATAAGTTACTGATACAGTGGCTGACAGATCACAGAATTTAAATTCCTTTGGGATTTTGGAAAAACTTTTAGGTTGCCCTTCATTCTAAGAGGTAGGTGAGAAAAAAGAAAGCTTTTAGGATACAGAGAGACCACTAACATGCCACCGTAATATTAAGACACTTCTGAAACCTAAGTTATTGTCCAGACATCAGGATCTGGGTGCACAAAAACAAACAAAACCCCCAGAAATGTTCCAAAGCAAAGCCAACAAAACTTTAGCCCTGCTCTCAACTTACTAGAGCTTACTTAAGTAAAGGGATAGCAACAGAAGGGAGCCCAGCACATACGGTTTATGGCTTGCTGTGTCCCTCCCTGCATAAGTGCTCCTCCGGGTGACAGTGCTGTGATGGCACTACTGGCGGCACTACTTGAAAGAACCTGAAAGGAAACATGGAAAGTGGTTTTTCTCTTTTTTGGACATCTTTCTTAGATAACATGTCAGCTTTACAGCAAAATGTCCAGTAAGTCTCTATTACTGTATAAATATGCAGTTTATAGCAAGTTCACCAGAGTGAGCTACTTTCCACGAGGCTAGAAACCTGGTCTGTGTAGAAAGAGAATAACTACCAATCTTCTAGGAACAGGACTCAAGTCTACAGGCACCTCAAACTCACATTATCTTCTTCCTAGTCAAGCCTTTTCTTAAGCATCAATTCAACTTAACTTGTGAACTCTTACCCTTGAAAGTAAAACTGAGTTTAAAGGAAGGAACTGAGTAAAACATGTTAATCTGTATACTTGCTGGCAGCTGGGCAAAAAACAAAACAAAACACCCAGCAGGGTAGAAATACATTGTTTGTCATTTTTAAAGTAAAGACACTGAGCTAAAAGAGGAAAGAACGTATTCCTCACTGTGTCAGTATCCACATTTAGGGACATAACTGACCTATCCATTCAATGGGTGCCTGCAAGTGCTAGGTACTGTGGCTATAGCGAGGAACAAATCATCTGTTGAATGGCTCAAGCGCGGGGTTAGTACATCTCAAGTTTTTCAACAGAGTTGCTACAAGTATGAATCCATGTGTAAATTGGCTGGATTTGAAATTTTTAAGCTTGGTGTAGTGTACAGCACATGACAACCACGAGTCAAAGGGACATGGGAGTGCACTTCACTTCTATTTTGTCAGAAATTTATAATGCATTGTAACCACAACCTTCTGTGATTGCTAAGCTCGTTGACTACCTCCTGGCTGTACTCAGGTACACACACATGAGGACAGATAATTTCTTGGGCCTTCAAACTCAATTCATGTGTTTCAGATAAAATCACATCTTTGGGGTGCAGGGGAGTATGGGAGGGTTGATGTGAGGACAATCTTACTTATACACTTAATATGACCGATGAGAGCTAGGTGGGTCTACTTGGGCCCAAGGGCCAGATGTCAGGCAATTACAGTCTAGAAGGAAAGTAGTCAAATAAGCCCCAATCTGTTGTGGGCATGTGTGTGTGTACTGGCATTTCCTAGCTCTAACACCACTAGCAAATGACACCCCAACAGCACTGACATCCCACCCAACACTGGGATCTTGGTTTCTAAATCTATCTGGTACTACAAGGAAGATTCTGTGGCTGGGGCAGGGAAAGTGTAAGATGAATCTGGAACATGTGTCTTATTGTGCCATAAAGTAAGGAGGTGCTCAAAAACTGATAGGGACGTTACTGGAACAATACAGAAGCCAGTCTGAAAGGCTTGGGAAGGGTCTGACTACAGAGGGGCATGGGTACATTTTGGGGACAAAACTTTTTTATCTTGATTTGCGTTTGTGGCTATACAACTGTGTATGTTTATTAAAACACAGAACAAGAGACACGAGAGCTGTAAAAAAGGTAAATTTTATTATATGTAAATTATGCCTTAGTTAAAAAGAAAGGAACAATTTATAACCCACAGAATAATGTAAGAATCCCTGGATCTATGCTGATATAAATAAATACAGAAGGGAAGGAAGCTCTTCCTTTTAGCAGAATGCCAACTGATAAAATGTAGAATGGATGATGGAATTTGAAAATCACCCTTTAGCCAGCAGCATGGTAATACTTGTTTTCAGTAAGAATCATCAATGGATTCTAGAAAACTAGTGGGCGAAAGTTTGAAAAGAAATAAAATATTTACATAGCCTTAAAGTATCTCCCCACAAGATACTAATTGCAAAGGGAAAAATAATAACTTTTTGGTAGAGAAATCAGGCAGATATTAACCTAACGAAGTGATAGGACAAATAAGTATGTGCCTCCTGATGTGAGGATAATATATCACTTCTACATTACTTCTGTGGTATTCCTGCCAAAAATAGGTAACATAAATCCAATTTTAAGGCAACATTAGGGAAACTCAATTTGAGAGCATTCTACTATAAACTAGCTTGTACTCTTCAAATATCAAGGTCATGAAGGGAAAGAAAGATTGAAAAACTATTCCATTTTATTTTTTAATTTTTAGAGAGTGGGAAAGGGAGGGAGAAAGAGGAGAGAGAGAAACATCAATGAAAGAGAAAAACATTGATTGTTTGCCTCTCACACATGCCCTGACCCGACTGGGGACCGAACCTGCAACCCAGGATTTGTGCAGGATGATGCCCAATCAACTGAGAAATGATTCCATTTTGAAGAAGACTAAAGAGAAATGAGAACTAAATGCAGCTCATAAATCTGACTTAGATGCTGGACCAAGGAGTTTTCTTTTGCTATAAAGGACTTTAGTAGTACAACTGGCAAATTTCTGTGAGATCTTTAAGTTAGATATACTTTATTAGTGTTAACTTACTGTTCTGTAACTTTACTGTATAACTTGTAAGAATGTCTTGTTTTAGGAAATACACACTGAAATATTTAGGAGTAAAGGGATCCACTTTCAAAATTGGTCAGAAAACATTTTTTTTTTGCATCTTTCTGTAAATCTGAGATTACTTCAAAATGAAGAGTAAATGTAAGTGCCAATATGTGATAAGCACTATAATACAGGTATGAAGTCAGTGCCTCCATATTTATAAAAACAGAAATGGAAAAAACTCATTACTGGGCATGTTCAGGATTGCTTTACAGAGGCAATGAAATCTGAGCTGAATCTTGAATAATTATTATTAGTTCACCATGGACAGAACAGGCTAAAGGCATTCTAAGAAGAGAAAAAGCAAGAGCAAAAACAGCATAGGAAGCATGATGATACTATGACTAAACAACTCTGAGTAGTTTAGTGTGTTTGGCTGGAGTACAGGATTCTTTGTTATGTGTGGAAGGGGATGGTGGAGATATGGCGAAGATGTGGGTGTGGGTTAGGCCAGATTGTAAAGGGTCTGACATGCCACACAAAGGCATTCAGATAATTACTGTGGCAACAAAGTGGGGCAGTGAAGGTTTTTAAGCTGCGGAGTAATAAGATCATATTCATGTTTTTAGAAAGATAACTTGCAGTGGCAGTATAAAAAACTGATCAGGTTTGCTTAAACCAAGGTGATTAAATTAAGAAATACTGAAGAATTGACAGAAATTGATGATCAACTAAAGGATAAATAAGGACAGGGAAAAATGAAGAACAGTAGGCTGCAAGGTCATGCAGATTATCTAAAGAATGATAGCCAGAAGAATTTGGCAAGATTTTAACAACAAAATTGTGTGTGTATATATATGGAAGGAAAATACTAGCAACCATAAAACTCATTCTTTTCATTGTCTTATCTTCAGATGCTTCTTGAATATGCCAAATGCCTTCCCTCCCTACCTCTTGATTTTTAAAAATTTAGCAGAATTATGGTTTTAAATGCAATGAAATATTAGTTACATAGTTCAATTTGGCTGTGTGTATAAAATGAGGAACTAACTCTGTGTGGGAATTCTGGTTTTCAAACACTACAAGTTACCTACCTGAGTTAATTTGGGTGTATAAGCTTCCATTTCTTGTCTAATACTTTGAAAAGAATTAATAATGTCCTGACTTGTCGCATACTGTAGTGACTGGATTGGAGTAGGACCATGATAATACCTGAAGGTTAGGAAAGAAAGAAATTACACAGAATAAAGGTGCTCAAAATCTGTTTTCCATGTATTTTAGCAGTCTCAATACATTTTCTACAAAGCAAAAAAGATAATATAAAGAGATTTCAATAAAATGATTTACTTCACATAAGGGCAATAAGATGCAAAGAGCACAGAGAGACAGTATTTATTTTCTTGGCTTTGATCATTTAGGATCCTTTCCCGAGGTGCGTAAAGTACCTTTCTAAGGAAAAAGGATACTGTGCTGTTATGGTAACAAACTGACTAAACTTGAATGCTATTCTAGCAGAATATATTCTGCAATAACTTATGTTGTATCAACCAAACTTACCTATCTGACTTCTTGAGGTTTAGTGCAATCGTTTTTATGGAATTATTTTTTCCCAAGTCTTCATATTCAATGGACTCTTGTAACTTCGCCTATAATTATTAACACAACACCTTTTATTGTAACTGTCCCTTATAAAAGTAATGAATACACCTAAAAAGGAAAACTGCACAGAAGGTAAATTATGAAGTCTTACCCCCATGAGCTTCGCTTCCTAGAGATGACTGCTCTACAGATGGTTAAACCCATTTTCTCAGCAATCAATTACAGAGAATACCTGTTTTCCTGCACTGTAATTACTATTAAACTTTTAATTTTTGACAGTTTGGTAGGTAAAAATGTGTATTTTTCTACCCCCCCCAAATAAATAAAAGACTAGTTTTATTTATGTTGTAAATACTTTTATATAGTTCAAAAAGATATTCCCTTTTTGCTTCATCTTCTGTGGATAAATTTTCACTTAAATCTTTGATCCACTTGGAATTTATTTTGGAGTAATGAGTAAAGTAGGGAATCTGAGCTTTTTTACTAAATTATTTATCAGGCACCTTAACACCATTTGTAGAATAATCTGTCTTTTCCCACTGACTCTGAAATGCCACACTCTTAATTCCTCCATGTATCTGGGTTACTTTCAACTCTTTATGTCTTTCTTTTCTTACTCTATTTTTTTTAAGAGAAAATGGGAGGAAGGGAGGGAGGGAGAGAGAGGAAAGGGGAGAGAGAAATACTGATTTATTATTCTGCTTACTTACACACTCACTGGTTGATTCTTGTATGTGCCCTGACTGCAACCTTGGTATACTGGGATGATGCTCTAACCAAAAGAGACAACCGACCAGGTACTTCTGAAATTTTTATTTTGGTTTTACTGATCTCTCTTCTCCAACCAACTGCACTACACAAGTCAGTGCAATTTCTTCAATTTTTAAATTTTTAAAAAAATTGATTTGAGAGAAGAACATAGATTTGTTGTTTTACATATTTATGCATTTACTGGGTGATTCTTTTTTAAAAAGATTTTTATTTATTTATTTTTAGAGAGAGGGGAGGGGCAGGAGAAAGAGAGGGAAACATCAATGTATGGTTCCTTCTCATGTACCTCCCCACTGGGGACCTGGCCCACAACCCAGGCATGTGCCCTGACTAGGAATCGAAAAAGCGACCCCTTGGTTTGAAAGCCAGCACTTAATCCATTAAGCCACCCCAGCCAGGGCCACTGGTTGATTCTTGTATGTGCCCTGACCAGGGATCAAACCCACAACCTTGGCCTATTGGGACAACACTCTAACCAACTGAGCTGCCTGGCCAAGGCAATTTCTTCAATATTTAATGAAAAGACCTAGGTAGCTGTGAAATGCTAGGCTTAGCTCTGGCTGGTGTGGCTCAGTAGACTGAGTGCCGGCCTGTGAACCAAAGAGTCAATGGTTCAATTCCCAGGCAGGACACGTGCCTGGGTTGTGGGCCAGGTCCCCAGTTGGGGGTGTGTAAGAGGCAACCACACATCTATGTTTCTCTCCTTTCTCTTTCTTCCTCCCTTCCCCTCTAAAAATAAATAAATAAAATCTTAAAAACAAACAAACAAACAAAAAAAAACTAACACTAGCTTTAATATAAGGGCCATATCCTATCTTTTTTTAATTTTTTAAAAAATTTAATTGTGACTTTTTAAAAACATTTTATTTATTTATCTTTAGAGGGGAAGGGAAAGTGGGGGGAGAGAGAGAGAGAGAGATAGAGAGAGACAGAGAGAGGGAGAAATATCAATGTACGGTTGCCTCCCGTGCATCCCCTGCTGGGACCTGGCCTGCAACCCAGGCATGTGCCCTGACTGGGAATCCAACCACGATCCTTTGGTTCACAGGCCTGTGCTCAATCCACAGAGCTACACTAGCCAGGGCCAAACCCTATCTTTTAAAATCATTACACACAAACTTTTAGTTTTTCTTCCTTTCATTGTTGAATACTTTCCCCTGGAAAACAGGACTATACACCAGTATGTGCACATGCATGCACGTGAAGGCGGCGAAAAACTAAAAGACTCGAGCTAAAAGACTCGAGTTCATGGAAGGTTGACTGGCAAGACAAAACTGACAAAGTACTTTTAAAATGTTCTAGAATTTAAGCCAAATGTTTAATGTGGTTAGAAGAACCGAGTCATTTGAAATAATCAAGAATCAACATAAAGTACTAGCAATTACATAAGGTATCTGGAGAAACCTGAGCCTTAAATATTCCCAACTTTTTACCCATACCCTTTTGACTGCTGGCTGAAAGCAGTCTGCATCTCTGGAATTTCCATCAATGCTGCTGGGCTCTCCATTTTGTTCATTTTGTGCTTCTCTAAAAACAAGGAAAAGAAATGCATGTTAAGAACCATAGGCAGAACACCACCACAGCTCATCTGGCTATCTTGGAAAGCCCAGGCCCCGCACCTTGCGTGTATACTTAACTGTTTCCTGAGACCTGCTGCCAGGACCATGGCACTATGGTGGTTAAATCTCTTGATGATGGCAGCATTACTGTTCTCCTTTACGGATTTAGAATTCGAAGTAGATGGCACTGAGGAAATGCCATAACCCTGTAAGAAACAATTTAGTGATTAAAAATCAAAATAAAGTTCTGATTTTATCTCTTAAGATACATGTTTAACTGAAAAAATTTTCTGGATGATGGGATTTTACTAAGTCTGAGCACTACTAAATCTTTATAGGTAAACATTTAAAAGTGAAATTATACACAGAAAAAAATTAAGAAATGCCACTTTTTACCATCACCAAAAAATCTTGAGTCTGGCTGGTGTAGCTCAGTGGATTGAGTGTGGGCTGAGAACCAAGGGGTCGCTGGTTTGATTCCCAGTCAGGGCACGTGCCTGGGTTGCAGGCCAGGTCCCCAGTGGGGGCCATGTGAGAGGCAACCACACACCAATGTTTCTCTCCCTCTCTTTAGCACTCCCTTCTCCTCTGTTTAAAAATAAATAAATAAAACCTTTAAAAAAATCTTAACTTGAGCTCTGCATTTTTTAAAGAGGATTTTTGGACCTAGTTAGCAAAATATTAAATCAAAGAACAGAATACAGTGGGAAAAAAAGCATTAACTTTTGAAGTCAGATATAAATTCAATTTCTGGCTTTATCAGTTTTATAGTGTTAGTCTAAGCAAGCTCTATAAAATGGGTTGTTTGGAGAATTAAATGGGATAATATTTTCAAACGTATATTGAGTACATGCTATGGTTTGGCCCTGTAGTTACAAAGTTGACAAGACCTTGTGCCAAAGGAGCCAAAATACTAGTTGGTGGGATGCTAGGCTGTGATAAGCCAGTACACATAGTTAAGACTTATAGATGCTATGAGAAAGTGGTCAAGCCCACTGGAGGAGAGGAGGGGCAGGTTTGAAAAGCTTTGTGGAGTACCATATTGCAAGGCAGACATGGAGACAACATTCCATGATGAGCAAACTTCTTAAAGATACAATGTAATACACATCATGTCATCATGTCATGAGTTGTATGTAGCTAAGTATATACTACAATGAAAAGTGGGCCAGACACTGGTGAAATATAAGGCTGACAATTGACAAGTAAAACAAGATCACTTTTGAAAATGGTAAATGTTATACAGAAAATAAAGAGAAAGAGATGATGTAGTGACTGGATTGGGAGAGGGAGCTACTTTAGACTGGGAGGTTAGTAAAAGTCTCTCTGGAAAAGTGACATTAGAACAGATGTCTAAAAAATGGGTAGAAGCTAGTTAGATAGAAAAACTAGAGGAAAAAAATAGCAAGTGTAAAGACCCTGAGGTAGAAAAAGCTTGGGCTAGTTTTGAAGGCCATTGTGTCTGGAGCATTAATGAGTGGAAGTAGCCCAAAATGAGGTAGAATTAGGCAGAGGCCAAATCAAGAAAGGCCTTGTAGGAGTTTTGATTTTATTCTAAGTTCAATAAGAAGCCATTAAAGAGTTTTATGTAGAGGAATGTTATGATCTGATTTTTAACTCTTAGAAAGAGAGAGAGGCAGAGAGAGAGGGGGGAGGCGGGAGAGAGAAGGAGAGAGGGAGAGGGGGAGAGAGAAGGAGAGAGGGAGAGGGAGAAAGGGAGAGAGGAAGAGAGAGAGAAACACTAACATTTGTCATTCCACTTATACATTCATAGATTGAGTCTTGTACGTGCCCTGATTGGAGATCTAACCGCAAACTCGGTGTCTCAGGATGACACTCTAACCAACTGAGCTCCCTGGCCAGGGCCTGAATTAGATACATTTAAATATTGCAATATGATTTTCACTGAGGCTAACACCTCTATCATTGTCACATAATTATCATTTCTTTCTTTGTGGTGAGGACAATTACATATATAACACAGTATATATATAATTGTATATATATATAACACAGTATTGAAATATATAACACAGTACTGCTGATCATGTTGTACATTAGTACTCCAAAACTTTTTGTTCCCTTAAACATCTTCCCAATTTTCCTACACCTTTCCATGGTCTGTACTATTAACCTCATTTTATAAGAAAACTGGATTTAGAAATGTTAAAAAAAGAACAAGACAGACTTTATAAGACAGAACATAGACTCTAAAACAAGTGATTTGTTTTAAAACAAATCACTTGTTTTAAAGTCTATGAGCTTGACAATTACGGCATATTTAGCTTGGATCAATACTGGAAATAGGCAAAATGAAGAAGAAAGTTACACATATAAATGTAATAATATACCATACTTTTATTTTTAAAAAAGCACTAAATTCTTTTTTCTCGTCACATTAAGTAAGCTACAATCTCTAAGCTTCTCTAAATTTCATTCTCTTAGGATGATTAAGAGAGTCCTATCTGTAATATGTTGAAATTCACCAAGGAAGTCACTGAGTGCTGAGAATCACCAAGAAAAAACTGAATTTCATTATGGAAATGACTTACCTGGGACCAAAGGTAATTTTTTAAAATATATAATCTAGACTGTATGACACAATTTTAACACTGGTTTTCTTTACCTGGAGAGTAAATACACTAAAATTAGAGGAAAGTGGGGGGAGAGAAGGAGGGACCTCCAGTAAAGATGGCGGCATAGGCAGATATGGTACAACCTCCTTGCATAACCACATCAAAATTACAACTAAAATATAGAGCAATCATTCACAACCATCAGAAATTGAACTGAATAAAGTCTGACAACTAAGGAATTAAAGAAACCACACCATCCAGATTGGTAGGATGGGAGCAAACACGGAATAGATTGGTCCCTCACCCACATGTGATGAATAAAAATTCGGGAGGGTAACTTGGGAGTAAGAAGTCCTAGTCCCACACCAGGTCCCATGGCCCAGGTTTCCAGTGCCAGGAACGTAAGTCCCCACAACTTCTGGCTGCAAAAACCAGTGGGGATTGAGAGGGTGGAAGAAACTGCTGGAGCCCCAAGCAGTTCCTCTTAAAGAACCCACACACGAACTTAGACTCACTCCCTTTGAGCTCCAGCACCGGGATAGAAGCTTAAAAGGCATGGGTGGTATACAGGGAGAAACTGAAGTGTCTGGCATCAAGGTGAGCAGAAGCCATTGTCCCTTTTCTAAACCCTCCCACTACAGAGCTGACAAGCTGGTGCCATATCTGAGACTCCATCAACCTGGCTAACACTGTGTGACCTACCTTGGAGATTCCTAGAGTCTATGCCCCATCCAACTTATGGGCCCATCCAAGCTACTTTTCCATATGAATGGCTGGTCTTGGCTCATCCCTCACAACTTCCTAAATCCTCTCAAACAAGCAACACTTGGCTTCAAGTGAGCCACAGGCCTGGCATTAGCAGTAGCCAGTCTGAATTCACAGCTTGGCTTCACCTGGGAATCTCCAAGCCCAGCACAAGTAGCAGCCAGCTCAGACTGCTTTACCGCTCAGCATATTCCCACCAGCAAAGCACAGGTGGGGGCTGACCTTAGCTTGTACCACCCGGGAAACCCCAGGGCCAGCACACCCAGTAGACAGCTACAGATCACAGTTGAAGCACCACCACCCTGACCCATGGAGGTTGGTGGTAAGTGGTCACAGCCAGTCCTTGCAACTGACTGGCCTGGGCAAATCCCTCCTAGTGATCTGCCAACAGCAACCAAGGCTCAACTACAACTGGAGGTTATACTGAGCCCACACAAAGGGCACACGTCAAGTACCCAGCTTGGGAGATAGAGGAGGCTGTGCAACTGTACCCTACATGATACCCTACATGATACCTACTACATTAGGCAACACTACCAAAGCACAGAGGCCAAGCAGCTCTAGCTAATACATAAAAACAAACACAGGGAAGTTGCCAAAATGAGGAGACAAGATGCATGGCCCAAATGAAAGAACAGATTAAAACTCCAGAAAAAGAGCTAAATGAAAGGGAGATAAATGATCTATCAGATGCCAGTCAAAACACTTGTTATAAGGATGCTCAAGGAACTATGTGAGGACCTCAACAGTATAAAAAAGATCCAGTCAGAAATAAAGGATACACTAACAGAAATGAACAATTTATAGAGAATCAACGGTAGAGTGGATGAAGCCAAGAATCAAATCAATGATTTGGAACAAAAAGGGTAGTGTAAGCAGCCTCTGGGACAACTTCAAGAGGTCCACATTCACATCCCAGGGGTGCGAGAAGAGAAAGAGATTGGAAATCTATTTGAAAAAATAGTGAAAGAAAACTTCCCTAATTTGGTGAAGGGAATAGACATGCAAGTCTAGGAAGCAGAGTCCCAAACAAGATAGATGCAAAAGGCCCACTCCAAGACACATAATAATTAAAATGCCAAAGGTTAAAGATCAAGAAAGAATCTTAAAAGCAGCAAGAAGAAAGAAGTTAGTTACCTGCAGGGGAGTTCCCAGAAGACTATCAGCTGATTTATCAAAAGAAACTTTGCAGGCTAGAAAGGATTGGCAAGAAATATTCAAAATTATAAAAAGCAGAGACCTGTAGTCAAGATTGCTCTACCCAGCAAAGATATCATTTAGGATGAAGGCCAGATAAAGAATTTCCCAGACAAGAAAAAACTAAAGGAATTCATCATCACCAAACCGTGTTAAAAGGACTTATTTAAGAAAAACATCAAAACTATGAACAATAAAATGGCAAAAAATACCTATCTATCAACAACTGAATCCTAAAAACAAACTAAGGAAACAAGAAGAATAGAGACAAAATCATGGATACAGAGAGCATTTTGATGGTTTCCAGATGGGAATGGCGTGTAGGGGAGTGAGTATAGAGGTGAGGGGTTTAAGAAGTACAAATAGGTAGTTACAGAATAGCTATGGAGTTGTAAAGTGCAGTATAGGAAAGGGAGTAGCCAAAGAACTTATACGCATGACCCATGGACATGAACAATAGTGGGAGGATTGCTTGAGGGAGTGGTGGGTGCTGGGTGGAGGGGGGCAAAGGGGAAAAATCAGGACAACTATAATAGCATAATCAATAAGAAATAATAAGATATAAAAATAAAAATCATAAAGCCTCAAAAAAAGGGGGCGGGAACAAAACAAAACAATAAAGAAGCTATGAGCATCTGTACACAGCCTGCAGAAAAGAAGCCAGAAAAGGAGAAGAAAACCAACATGTAAGAGTGTAAAAATAACCAAGGAAAGCAGGTTACTTTCATCCCAGAGAGAGAGAGGCAGGGATGAAATTCACCTTGATTATCAGAAGGTACCACCTCTTTCTCCATGACTGATAAACATTTAAGTCTAGAGTCATCATGTTAAAGTAGGTAGCTCGTACTTGATGGTCTGGCTGTTGAAACAGATTAGGGCTAGTGTGGAGTAAGGGGCTCACTCACGGTGGGTAAATAATAGCTGTCAACAAATGTTTATGTTTTCCTTGTCTACTAATATTCATCCACATTTCTAGAGATTAACATTAGCTAGAGCATCAAGCCAGACTCATCAACATGTTAAGCCTTCATTATTACCCAGAGAACTACTGATGGGAGAGCTAGAAAATTCTTTTTAAAAAGTTTTAGCAACTCATATAGAAATTTGTTTTCCAAGGCAATTTTAATTGTGAACAGTACTACTGAAAAGCGCTTATGATAAATAATTCCAAATAACAGTATTTTGATTGATTTACATTCTCACAATTAGAACATCCTCACTAAAGGTAACATTAGAACTATAAAAATATTGAAGACTAGGAAAAGACTGTTTTCTCTTGTGAATTCTTTACTATTACTTACTTCATCTAATGGTTTATCTTCCAAAGCTGTCAAATCAAGTAGTGGGTTTTTCACTCCTAATGAAACCATGGTTTTTAACCCTAGAAAACAAATGAAATAAAACTTGATCAAGTTTTAGCTTTGTTGGCACGCTCCCCCTCCCAGGAGCACCCTGAGCTTTTCCCTTCCCTCACTTCCTCCCTCTCAGGCATGCATCTCCAAACTCTCAGGGACCCCATGAGACTTGCAACCAGTGAACCAATGGGCAGCTGGAGCATTGGCTGCACTAAACCTCTGAACATGTCTCCAAAGGCCCCCTTTTCTCTGCCTTTCCAGTTAGCCAAAGCAGCCCCGCCGCAGCTCACTTCTGTACTAAAACATTTCTAGAGAGCCAAAGCAGCCTTGCCTATGCTCTCTCCTGTTGCTTTTTCTAACCTAAGTCTTTGTTTCACTATCCCCAGGTTTAATAAATGTACCCCTCCATCCAAAAAGGACTTACCTTTCTAGAAATTAAAATACACTAACAGCACTAATGAGTAGAGAACAGCAAATTAAATGGTAGGATGAATCGGATATAAACAGTTACCTTTTTCATCTATTTTGGCACATTCTGCAAAGAGGTCCTTTGACCCTGTATTCAGCCGGTCCCTGTGAAAATAATGGGACTGAAAAAAACGTGTCCAGAATTCCTTTTCCGTCATGCTGTGGGGAACATTTTCTGCATATTTCATTTTTACTGTGGAAGAAAAGCCGTAATAGTTATGTACCACATTTCCATTTCTTAAAACCTCAAATTATTTGAAATATAAACTAGTAGCAAAAACTAGATTATAAATAAACTTCATATTCTCAAGTTTATATTCTGTATACAATAATCTAATTATAAATATGAAATATAACTTGAGGGGTTAGGTGGGGCACTACCTTTTTAAGAATCTTAACACATTTAGAAAAATACTGATTTCAGAGAGAAAGGGAGGGAGACATTGATTTACCGTTCCACTTATTTATGCATTCACTGGTTGATTCTTTTTTTTTTTTTTTTTAAGATTTTATTCATTTTTATTTTTAGATGGAGGGGAAAAGAGGGAGAAAGAGAGGGAAACATCAATGTGTGGTTCCTTCACGTGTGCCCCTCACTGGGGACCCAGCCTGCAACCTAGGCATGTTCACTGACTGGGAATTAAACCAGTGACCCTTTGGTTTTCAGGCACTCAGTCCACGAGCCACACCAGCCAGGGCTCACTCGTTGATTCTTATATGTGCCGTGATTGTGGATCCAACCTACATCCTTGGTGTATCAGGACAATGCTCTAACCAACCGAGCTACCTGTCCAGGGATTTTGTTTGATTATGTATACACAGCATATGCATATCCAACCCAAGGCACTGTGTTAGGTGCTGGGAAAATAAAGACCTTTACACCCACTGTACTATCAGTTTACCACTCTAGAAGCTCATAGTCCAACTAGCAAAGAGGTTAATTAAGAGCATGGCCTCCAGAGCCAGAGAGCTTGAGTTTAAAATTCTAGGTATGACACTTACTCTACTATGGGGTAACAATATTACCTACTTCATAGGGTATTTTTTGATGACTAAATGAGTTTATATACCTTAAGGCTTTAGAATGGTGTTTGGCACATCTAAACACTATAAAATTACATTATTATCAGAAAGATATGTAAATAATTACATTACAATGCAGTAACTCTTTGAGGCAGACACAGGGCCCTATAGAAAGGAAGGGGAAGAGGCTCGTATCTGTCCAAAGAAGTCAGGATTTTACAGAGGCGGCAATGAGGTGATGCTTGAACAAAGTCCTGTGGTAGAGGGAGTGACAGGAATGAGGAAGTGGGGAGAAAGAACTGGTTTAAAAGAGCACTGGTTGGTCAGAAAAATGATTCAAGCAGTGGCTCTCAACCTTGGCTGTACATCATAAACCGTTAGGGCTGAGATCAAAACATTTATACGTTTAGAATGGTTTATGCAAGGGAAATTTTGTGAGGAAGGTTACTCTTGGAGAGAGCATGAAGGACGATTTGAGTTAGTGCTCTAGAGAACTCATCTACTGATGCCTCTAGATGATGCAATCTTTTTCAGGTATAGCTAAGGGTACATAAAGTTTAAGAATCACTGATGGGAAGAATGGGAAAGTCATTATATCAATGAATTGATGACAGCACAATTTATACTAAACCCTTAATGTCTACCATATGTCAGAGGCTAGAAAATGTACTTCACATACTTTGTTGCACTTGATAAGGAATAAAACTTAAACCTTTTGTTTTTCATTGATATAACACTGAATTTATCCAAACAAATATTTTGACTATCTGAAAGAACTGATTCTTCTTACCTGCTGGATAGGTTCTAAATATGGACTCAATGATATCAGAGGTTAAATTGTATCTCAAACCGTTACATCCATCTGTTTGGGGCCGGACATCAGCCTAAAATAAAGTTCATATATACATATACATATACATATACATATACATATACATATACAAAGTATATATACAGGAGTGGAAAAAAGTAGGTTTACATTTGTGAGTATGTGAAACAGTTTACTCTTGTACTATTATTTGTTTGTACTACCACAGTAACCCTATTTTTTGCCCACTCTGTATTCATTAAAATATGGGATGAAGATGTTTAAGCATGCAACAGACACTGGACAAAGTGGAAAAACAGATTTTCTGAACGAATTAGGGACAGAGGTAAGTCCCTCACCTTACTTTTGCAGAGAGACAAAGAAGCCTGGCCCGGTTTCACATAATCAAAGTGACCTATAAAATCTGCTTCCTTGAAAACCCTACCTGGTCAAACAGACCCATTTATGTGTGGCCAACAACAGACAGCTAGGGGAGCTTCAACACAAACTTGTACAGTCATAAAACTGTAACACCTTTCTTACTAAATATGGAAGTACTATCTGACTAGTTTCTTTAAGAAAGACCTTATTAATTCATTACTAAGCACACAGAAAGAGGACAAACACATAATCAGTACTCAAATTTTTGTTAAATCTATACTTCTTTGGTTCCACCAGAGTAAAGACTAATTGAATCCCATTCTCTAATTCCACAGGTAAGGTACTCCCTCTTTTTCTCTAAGATACATTTTACAAATCTTATTTTTTCTATAATACAACAGTCATTATACATTTAACTTTGTATTGTATAGCAACCAAAAAGAAAGCTATCAGAAAGCCCTGAATTTAAAAGAACTAGGGGAAATAAGTATTAGTCCAATTGCTACAAGATTCTCTTTCAAAAGTCCATTTGATGTCCAGCATGCTAGGGTATAGTCCAGAAACCAAGAAAATTAACTAGAAAAAAATATGAATTAAAAAAAAAAACACTGTATGCACTTAAAAATACTTTAGAAGAATACTATGAATACTGAAATGTCTATTAATTTACTTTTAAGGAAATACTAAATTTTAAGAAGAAATGGCATTGTTAATACACAATCAAGGTTTTCTTTAATCCCCACTCCCTTCAGGAATCTAAAGGGTCACATACCAGAAAAGCTGCAGAAATGCCAACATCCTGCTTATGATTGGATGTGGAAGAACTCTCTGCTGAGTTTACATTTAAACGATTGGCCCAGAATTCCTCAGCACTTATCACTTGACTCACAACAAGGTCTTTATAAAGCTGAAACAAAACAGGATCTTCTTGCAGCATTCTGGGGATAGAACATATTGAATATATTGAACTTTCCAGAACAAAACACCATTTAGGTAGGTAACATTTTAAAGATTTTAACAACATGAAATACCAAAACACACAACTTTCATTCTTTGATGATTGAATAACAGAGGTCATTTAGTTTGTTAGTAACTGAAAGTAAAAACAAAACAATAAAACCAAAATAACCCCATATTTTTGGAGGAACAAATAGAGTGGAGATAAATGCAAGTCTGAAGAAGCCAAGAATAAAATTCTTTGAGGGTATGAATTTGGTCTTACTCATCTATCTCTTTATCCCAGTAATACAAAGGTCATTGTATCTGTACTTGTATTGCACTGTATTCTTTTTCACAAATAAAGGTGAATGGAGAAGAGAGAAGGTATGCTTGAGATTTTCTAGCAACTAATTTTTCATGGCGATAAGCACTTGGATCCATAAACACAGATTACCTGAAAGATACTGGTGGTGGAATTCATCTTATTAGAAATTCTCACCACTTTACATGTTTTCTCAGCTTTTTAATACTGTAACTTACTTCAAGTTTCTTATTCACAAACACACTTGTTCTTTTTAAAGATTTTATTTACTTTCAAAGAGAGAGGAAAGGAGGGAGAAAAGAGAGGGAGAGAAACATCAATTGGTTGCCTCTGCAACCCAGGCACGTGCCCTGGCTGGGAATCAAACTGGCGACCTTTTGATCTGCAGGCTGGTGCTCAATGCACTGAACCACATCAGCCAGGGCACAAACACACTTCTGAGAGTTCAATATCTCTGTGACAGAGAACTGGGAAAAGGAATTAAGGGACATTAGCACCTACTAGTCTCAGTTCTGCTCCTTATCAGACGTTAAGGCTCAAGGCCTTAACAGTTCATTCACTGTATTTTACCGCATGTAATGCATACCTTTTTGTCCAAATTTCTGAAGGAAAAATAAGGATGCACCTTATATATTGGTATTACTAATTCCGTATCTATATAATTGTTTTTAATTTTTTATTTATGCTTATGCATTAAAAGTGTAACTCTAGAAAGCAATAATGATACCCGTATGCAAAATACTACTCTGGCATACAATAATCAGTTTTTGTTTCTAAATATAATAAATAAAAATTGAATTAAAAAATTAAAACAAAGGATTTTTTTTCCTGAAGTTTGGGTCACAAATGTGGGTGTGCATTAATACATAGGAGCACATTATACATGGCAAAATATGGTAACACACAAAATAAAGCAAATATGGCAAAATAACTGTACTACTTAGGTGGGATACATTATATAGGTATACACTGTACCATTCTTTAAACTTTTCCGTAACTTTGAAGATTTTCATAGTAAATCGGGACTGGGACTGGCAAAAGTATACATTCTCATTTGCCAAATGCTTAATAGTTAGTAAGATGCTGAAGTTGAAAACCATACACAGAGGTAAAGATACCACAGCCCATATTTTTAGGGTGAGAAATAGCAAGCTATTAGTCTACAAGACTGTAGAGAACCTAGTATCTCTTCAAAAGGCTATTCTTCTCCTCCTTCACCTGTTTTTCTCTTCAAGTTCTTTATTTGCTTTCTTCTTGAATTTGGGCAGCAGCTGCTGAAGAAGGTCTTTCACAGCATCTCGCTCCTTGACTGCTGTGCTTTCATTGGAAAAATGGAAGTTAGTTGTGTCCCCTGCGTGCAGGACCAGCTGAAGCTGAATTTTTGCTTTTCCTTCTGGACTGATTTTCTGGCCTAAAAAGAAAGATGAGGCTAATCAGATGAGGACATGCACACTGTGGAAACTGCCATCCAATAGGTTACTTACTTTGCAGAAATGCACTCTTCTTAAATAATCCAGAGCATGGTTCAACAAATTCACTAACACTCTGCTTCCTTCTTTAGTATTCTTTTTGTATGACACTTCTCACCCACGGCCTCCACCTCCAGATAATAAAGCGCTTTTGTTTCCATTCAACTGGGGCAGATATCTTTAAAGCTTTCCAAACAGTCAGCAAGGAGTCCCGAATATACTCTGTAACAGCTGCCTTCAATCAACATAATCGTTGTGACTCAAAAAAACCTCCAAAACACACCTGATGGCTTGCTTACTTAGTTGCAAAGGAAGATACATAATTTTACATTTGAGAGATATGGTGCCACCACTTTAACCAAGTGATCAAATTAGTCTCATTAAGAGCAGGACAACCTGATACAATAGGTGACAGAACAGTAAGTAAACACCAGCACCTATATATTAAGAGACTATCAAACAAAATCAAAATGTATAATATTCTATAAACCTACACTCTTAAAGAAAAGACTGAAGAACTACAATTACACACATGAATGTAGATGGTACACTGGTTTAAAAAAAAGACAACTCTAAGAAACATTACTGGGACAACTGGGGAAATATAAAATGGTCTGAATATTTATTTAAATTTTTGTAGTGTGATAATATAAACAAAGTATACACACAAAATAAAGCAAATATGGCAAAATAATAACTGTACTACTTACATGGGATATGTTATGTAGGTATACATTGTACCATTCTTCAAATTTTTCTGTGACTTTGAAGATTTTCATAGAAAATTGGGACTAGGACTGGCAAAATATACTATGCAACGGAGAACCTATATTCTCAAATAGTGGTGCTAGTCTTCTTCATAAAGGAAATGGAGATTGGAGGGGCTTCGTCCCATTAAAGGGGTGACTCATGGTAGTGTGGACGCGTTGTCCAGAACTCTCAGCCCACACCAACCTTTTTCAATGAAGATGCTGCTTCCACACCAACAGTTTAGAGGAAGTACCTTACTGCCAAAAGCAGCAATATGAAACGATTTACACTGCCAGCAGCCTGTTCCCTTACCCCATTCCTACAAAACACTCCTAGGTTTCTTTTCTTAGTCACTGCTTTATCCTTGCTCTAGCTTAGCTCTTGCCTCTGAGAGGCCTACTTCTGAAGTTTTTTTCTTTTATTAAAGATTTTATTTATTTATTTTTAGAGAGAGGGGAAGGGAAGGAGAAAGAGAAGTAGAGAAACATTACATCAATGTGAGAGAGAAACATCGATTGGCTTCCTGACTGGGGATTGAACCCACAGATGAGGTTATGTGTCCTGACTGGGAATCGAACCCCCAACCTTTTAGTTAGTGTATTGGCCATACCAGCAAGGGCAGGTATATTAACTGCATGCTGAGGGTATCACAATGAGTGTGTTTTCAAATATACAGGGCTGCACACTAACACAGGAAGTTACTAATTTATGAGTCTATTGTAGAATAAATATTAGTCTGTAGGACTATCAGAAACTTTGTAAAGCTTTTATTTTTAAACAAAGTTTTAAAAGAAGGTAATATTACCAGGATAGTGGGGAAAAAGACATGGTAGCTTAGGCAGTACTGAATTATGACAGATTATAAATAATATTTCTTGTTGAAAATGTAAGATTCTAAGTTATTTCAGTGGAGAAAGAGGAAGACCTTGACCATTTCCAGTACCAAGTAGAGGTAAGTCTTTGGGCAACTATTCATACACCAAGGACATTTGTAAATTGAGCACTTGCAGGTTGAGGATTGTCTATTTTTTGAAATGTCATGTTCCTTAAAATCTACACACAATTTTATCCAGGAAAAGAATCTTATATCTAGGAAAATATTAAAATCCTTATTAATGGTCACAGTTAAGATAACCATAATTTGTCAAGCACTCTTGCCCAGACATAATTTGCCCAGACTCCCCTTGTATCTTTCTCACTCAAATCTTTAGCTAGGTGAACTGCAGAACTCCCTTTCAGAGTAAAGGTTCTAAGTCTCAAAATTTGCTTGGTGCTTTTAAACCTAATTATTATTGAGCAAGAGTACCAAACCCTTTGGGTAATGTTTCAGAGTTAATCTCGCAAAGTTGGAAAGAGAAGGGGTTTTGATTTTTGCCTTCATATTTGAAAATCACACAAAAAAATGCTTTGTATTTCTCCCATCTACATTCAGTATAAAACTGAATTATCTTCTCAACAGATGATGGTCACCTAACTAAAAATTAATTAGACAACTTGCTTAACTGATACAATTTCATTAAAGGGCAATCTGGTATCATTCATCAACATTTTCAATGCATGAGCTATCTGAACCAGTACATTCACTGCACGGATATATTCCATATATACCACCTCACAAAGGTATTAGCACACAGATTGGTACTGCAACATTGCAATAACGAAATTCTGGAAACTTCCTAAATGTCCTTCAACAGAGGACTGGTTAAATACACAACTGTACATCCACTTAGTGGACCATCATGCAACTCTTAAAAGGGTATACAGAGTTCTTTACATGAGGGAGATTTACACATGTACATACTCTATTAAGTGGTAAAGGCTATTACAGAATTACATATATTCAGTAATATAAGTGGGACTAGCTGGTCCCGCTTTGTAATTATTTTTGTATGGTTAATTTTTTTGAGCATTACAATTAAAAACTCACAGATTTTTATAAACAATCTTCTAAAATCACTAACGAATATGACTTACATTTAATATCTCCATACATATGGCTGATTGTAAATCTATCTTTGCCTTCAGGTGCCCAAGCAATTCTTTCTGCCATGAGGTATAGAGCTCCATCCTGCTTCTTTTGACGCACCTTCTTTACTATCAGCAAAACTTCTTCAGATGAAGTTGCCATGATGGCTACAAGGTGCTAGTAGAGACAAAAAGATTTCACGTCTCAGTTAGGGTCAAAATTATTGACTTCTAGAGTCCCTTCCAAATTTAAAACCTAAATAATGAGGGGGGAAAGTCTCTTCCCTCATTCAAAGTTGAAGATAAAGTTGTATGGCATTTTTTTAAGTCAAATTTCATTTTTCTCATACTATAGGTATGCATTTACGTAACACAGTGTAACATCTGGCAGTTTTAAAACCATTCCCATATGTGCTAATCAGAATATTCCAACTTATTTTTATTTTCCTGTTATATCCTTAAATCTTAAATGCATGATTTGACTACAAATATGTGGTCTTTTATGTAATCTATATTTAGAATTGTGTAACTTCAGAATTACAAAGGACCCTGTAAATATTTAGTTCAAACTGTTTCAACTAGTTGAGATAACTAAGGGCTCCAGGGTTTGTGTGACTGTCCAAGAACCACTCCCAGAGCTGGAACTACACCCACACTCTCTAATCCCTGGTCTAGGTTTCTTCCAGTATGCTTGAAAATGAAACTTAGTTTTTTAGAAAATTTCTTTTTTATTGTTTAAAATGTGACAGATAACAGCACTGCATTTTGGACTATAATAGTCAAGTCAAAGATTATATTCCTGACTACAACCTTGTTGGTTTTCTTGATTACTATATGCAAAGCATTAAAACAGCAGCTGGGCAGAGAAGCAGGGTTGTCGGATAAAATATAAGATGCTTAGGTAAGTTTGAATTTCAGATAAACAAATTTTTAGTGTAACTATGTCCCAAATATTGCATATATTAAACCATTACGTTGTTTATCTAAAATTCAAAGTTAACTGGGTTTTCTGCATTTCTATCTGTTACATCTGGCAACTCCTTGCAGATCTTTATCTCCAGCAAACAATGCAGTTTCATAATAAAGGTATAAATAATAAGTGCAGTGATACATGCAATCAGGTGATCAGAGGATCTCAACCACCACAGTAGAGCACCTGGAAGAGATGCCAACTGCAGTTCCCAAGTTTTGATTAGTGGATGGATGGCTTAGTGTGATGGTTTTGAAGTTCAATTGTCCTTAGTTAAGTCCAAAATTCACCGCTCACTAGCTGTGTAAACTTGGCTAAGTTAATCTCTCCTTATTATGAAATGAGGCCACTAATACTTGCTTTACTAGGTTGAGGATCAGAGATAATGTATGTGCCAAGCACCAGGAAGACAGAAAGCACTCCCTAAATGGTAATACCTACTACTTAAACATCACATGGCAAAGAGGGTATTTGACAGACATATTCAAATGTTAATGTTATGCAGTAATAGCAATATTGAATAAGTAATTTTATTTCCATGATCTACTTACACTGTAGAAATACTGCTGAAAGCACCCTACAAGTTCACAGTACATTATATTTTTGTAAATATATTTATAACAAATATATTTATAATACAGTCACAGTAAAATATATTTACTTTAAAATGTTCTTTTATAGAAGGTTCATAGAACACTGGTGTGACAACACGCTCAAAGCAT
Organism: Glossophaga mutica; assembly: GCA_039655065.1. Taxonomy (NCBI): domain Eukaryota; kingdom Metazoa; phylum Chordata; class Mammalia; order Chiroptera; family Phyllostomidae; genus Glossophaga; species Glossophaga mutica. The sequence continues at coordinate 33,781,630 of CM077308.1, forward strand.
GTCATCAAGTATGTGATAGCAAGAATGCTTCCAAGTGTTGTCAATTTCACAATCACAAGTCACCATTTGAGGTTTAAATAAAAAATGATTTCTACAGTGGAAACTTCCTGCAACAATACTCATTAGTTAACTAACATGTATTTTAATGAAGATGTTGTTTCATAGTTGTGTACAATATCAACTCTACTGCCAAAAACAAATAATTTCAGTAAGTTTCAGTGTAAAAATTCTTGTCATTTGCTGTTTTCTACTTTACCTTCTGTTGGTTCTCCTAGTTTTGCTTTGTGCTTTTTATTGTATTGGATTAGACAAAAAGTTCATTTAGTTTTTCTCATTTGATGGTTCTATAGTGCTTAGTTGTCCTTAACCTCATTAGAAACAATTCTGCATTGTGACAGCTGTCATATCAGCATGCATTAAAAAAACATCAAAATTGGTGAATTTTGTGCAGCCATTTTAATATTGAAGATGGCGGAAGATACACAACATTTTTGGCATATTATGCTTTCTTCAATAAAAGTAAAAACACAACTGAAACAAAAAAAGATTTGTGCAGTGTATGGAGAAGGTGCTGTGACTGATTAACAGTGTCAAAAGTGGTTTGTGAAGTTTCTTAGTACTAACACTCTGGCCAAATAATTCTTTGGTGGGGGGCTGTCTTATGCATTGGGAGATGTTAAGCAGCACCCCTGGCTTCTACCCACCAGAAACCAATAGCAAGAGATAGCCAACCTACTCAAAATATCAAAATCAATAAAATTACTGGAGAAAAGGAAAAATGTGTCTTGTTTCATGGAAAAAAACTAAACTTTTTGGCCAATCCAATAAAGTATGCTCATCTTTTTCATCTGATTCCACCATCTTCCCACATTCTGGGAGAAGCCTGGCTTTCTTATTGTTCCCTGGGACATCATCACCATTGTCCTCATATATGTTAAGACCATTTTATGGCCATGTCCAGTCCCAGAGCGGGAGGTTTGTTCTCAGCAGGTCTCCAGAGGTGCTGCATAGTTTGACCTCCATATTTTGAATTACTCTGGAGGCTCCTCAGGTGCCTTGACGACTGCCTCTCCCCATCTGTTGATTGCATTGTAGAGAAAGGCTGGGCAAGTCATGCTCCAGAATAGCTTGTGGGTCTTGGCCACCACTTCTGTCTTGTTCTTACAGCCACCAGCCAATTATGCAGGATCTGAGGCCCTGTGACTCTTCTACTCTGGCTGGCTGTTATCCTCCTCCAGAGAGGAGCTAGAGCTGCTGTTCCTGTAGGGCTCTCCCCAGCTGCCACGACAGCTATGTGCTCCAACCCCAAACTGAGAGAATTTAATACTCAGGACTTCAGATGCCATCTCACCACCTTTTAACAATCAAACGTCTTCAACTGCTCTACATATCTTGGCATTTGTATATATGGCCAATTTGTTACCTAGAAAACAGCCTGGACACCCCCCACCCCACACACTGTGATCCTTCTCCTAAATCCTGGGAATCTCGAATGTCCAACCCAAAGGCTAGAGGCTTGAGCACTGATTTCTGGAATATGTAGATGAAAAGGACTTTGAGGCTGTCTAGGCTCAACAGGAAAGATGACATGATTGATGGGATGTCTACTATGGGCTGGGATGGGGAAGGAGGTAGAAAAGATGCCACATATATGCCATTTCTGAAGTTATGACTAGTTTTCATTCCTAAAGGAACAATTCAAAATATAATTTTAAAACAGTTCTTCAGAAATAGTTTAAAGTATAATTTTAAAGAAGTTAGCATATTCAGGTGTCCTATAAGAATTAAATTTGCCTTGAGCAAACAAGTGAAGCCTTAGGGAAACATTTTAACTGGAAATGAAAACAAACAGGAACAATGGCATATTGGATCTGCCATTAGCTATTTAAAAAAATTGGTAACTTATTATTTGGATGTAATGGGAAAGTAAGCATTAGGAAGACAGGCAGGCATTAAAAATCATACAAATCAGCAACTCTTGATAAAGATATCTGAAAAATAAAAACAAATTACTTCTTAAACCATCACCTCTTCAGAGTAATGAAAAATACCATTGGATTAAAAAACTAATATTTCTTATTCACTCAAGTAGTGATTTAAAAATGAGAAAATACAAGTTAAAAGAGTGAAATCTTAATTTCTCTGAAGTTGATTACCTTGATTAAAAAAACCGGTATAATCAACAAACCAACAAAATACACGGGTCTTAGGTGTTCCATTTGATACACTCTGTACAAGCTATACATCATCACCCAAAATAAGACACACACCATTTCCATCACTCCTGAAAATTCTGTCATGTTCCTTTCCAGTCAATTCTCTTCCCTTCACCCTCCAGCAGTTATTTTCTGATTTCTATCAGCAAGTATTAGTTTTTGTCTGTTCTAGGATTTCATATAAACATGCAGTATGTATTCTTTTGTATCTGGCTTTTAATGTTTTTTTTTTAAATCACCATGTATTACATGTATCAGTTTATTCTTTTTAATATATTAAGTTGGTTATGAATAGGGTCCTGAATGTGGATTTGGCAGAGAAAGGAGAACAGGCATTATAGGCTGCAGGGGTGGTTTGGGGCAAAGGCTTGAGAATCTCTAGGAAGGGTTAGTTGCCTGCTCTGGAAGTAGCATCAAAATCATCATGGGAATCAGTGGATATAGGCTGATGATTAAGCTGGAGGCACATAGTGAAGAATACCACCCTATGTAGTAGAAAACAGAAACCTCTAGACTTTTCAATAGGGATGTGATTTGTGTTTTATGAAATTAATCTCAGGACAATGAGAAATACTGAAGAGAGGGCCCAGAAAAGGTCTGAACCAAGCTGGTGGCAGTGGGATTGGAGAGGAAGAGATAAGGAGTACTGAGGAAGACGGATAATAAGACACTGTAAATGCTGAAGGGGGTGTCACAGATGCTTGCTCATACAGTACTTACTGACATGAGTAAAGCTGACTGACATATGGAAATAAGGAAGAATGAGTTTGAAAGTGAAAACAAGGAATTCAGTTCTGGACACAAGAGTGTGAGGTGCAGTTGAGCCATGCAGGTGGAGATAGTCTATATTATGTGAGCATTTGTAAATGTTGGGATGGAGCCTAAGGAGTTCAGTAAAATGGGATTTTAAAAATCCCATAATCCCACAACCTTAACATCAATTTTCTTAGTTTTAAATTGTGCTTACCTTATCTGTACCCACCTTACAAATGTAGTCTTTAAATACATCCCAGTTAATTACTTTTTCACTGACCAATGAAAATATTGCACCATGTTGTTTTACAATCTCCACAGTTTATCTATATATCATATGTAATAAAGGGTTAGAATTCTTGATATATAATACTATCTTTGAACAGCCAGGGGTGTCCAACCTTTTGGCGTTTCTGGGCCACACTGGAAGAGTGTTCTTGGGCCACGTGTAAACATATTGTGACACACTCAAAAAAATCTCATGATGTTTTAAGTAAATTTACCATTTTGTGCTGGGCCACATTCATAGCCATCCTGGGCTACAGGATGGACACTGTTGTTAAAGTAACTGATTTTTTTGATGTCTTCCTAAGATGTTTAGAGGGTATTCGTCCCTTAAAGAGTTTGAAGTTTGATTCCATACTCTTAAATTTTAAAAACTCTTATTTAAAATTCACTGAATTCTTAATATCATGTGCCAGGCACTGGGCTAAATTCTTTGTAGGTGTTACCTCATTCAGTTCCTGATTGACAATCTTGAGGTAGGTTCTATCATTAGTTCCATTCTGTGGACAAAGGAAACTGGGTCTGAGAAATCAAGGTACTTCTCTAAAACATCAAGAAGTAGCAGAACTGGGTTTGAATCTGAGTCAGTCTGACCTTGGAATTCCACTATGCTATTCTGTAACTATGTATGACTGGAGGGATACATACCCAATTTAACAGTGGTTACCTAAAGTGACAGGATTACAGATGATTTGAATGTTCTTTATGTTTTCTGGATTATGTACAATTAATACATGTTTTGTAATGAGAAAAGTAGTTACTAAAAATCTTTTTGAGATTTTATTCTTTATTAAACCTTAAGTTTATAATACAGGTAAAATGGAAAAGTGTTAGGGGTGTTGGTGTGTGTAAGAATTAAAACAATTTTCAAATTCTGTAATATATGTATGTAACTTTTTATTTAACTGAAAAAACTTATAAAAGAAATTTTATAACATCTATGGAACCATAAATACTTTAATATTAATTTTCTAATATTTATTTTAATAAACACAATTATTAAAGTTTTTAAAAATCTGTACTACATAAAAGATGAGTGAACACAGAGTAACTGTAAAGTGGAGAACCAACGAGACTAACAGGACAAACTTTATTAGCTACTTTGAATCAACTGGGAAAAACAAAGCCTCTTATGTACAGGGTGGGACAAAAGTAGGGTTACAGTTGTTCATATGTAAATCAGTACAATAATTAATAAATACTAATACAAGAATAAATTGTGTTTTTCATACTCACAATGTAAACCTACTTTTGCCCTACCCCAAATGAAGTATGTAAAACCATTCATGTGAGAATCCCTTCAGGAGTTACTTTAAAAGTAAATCTGAGATAAGTTATTGAACATCGGGTATGACTAGTCAACTGTCTCACAGCTACCTTGCTTGGCAAATTTCCCTGGTCACTTATAGCAACTCTGTACATTATACTAGGACTAGTTTTAGAAAGTTTAATAGAACCAGTAGGGGTACCCTACACTAACTTTGATTTCTAGATTCTTCTTGAAGGTGGTTCCTTGGGTAGCAAAAATTTCTTCCCAGTACACCTCTGTAGGAGCCACAGAATATTTCGTTTACAAAAAAAATTTGTGTAGTTAAGCTTAAGCAAACTGGCTTGATGATAGGGCTTTACTTAAAAGCTTATTTACTTTATGAAACAATCTGCCACAAGACTTCTTTAAATAGCAGGATCCTCTGATGAAGACATTAATTCATTCACAGTAAATAGTTACCTGCCTGAAGCTAAATGCATATGCCTCACTCTGAGCCTTGGCACATTCTGCTCCTTTCCCATTAACTAACTTTTACTAATTTTTTCTTACTCTTAGCTTCAGAGTTATTAGGTAAGTTCTCCTAATCTTCTCTTTATAGCACTATCACAACTCTAATTAATTTTTAAAGTAATTCTTTTAATGTCATATTCCCCTGATGGACTGCAAGCTTCAAAGGGCAGAGATTGCATGTATTGTGTTCAGTGCAATACGGCACCCAGAAGCCTATCCTGGAGTACAGGAAGAGTTCAAGAAATATCTGTGGCACCTATTTAAGATATTTGTTTTTAAAAGGATATAATGTTGGTAAGACAAGAAGAAACCTTTGCACATCCACCTGTGGCTAAATTCCAGGAATCACTCGAGTTTTCTACTCACAGATATGAGTATCATTCCTCATAAATTCCGGCTTATAAGAGGGATAGGAAGAATTTGACACTATTCAGCAGAAATCTTTATAACTACCACATCTCTGCATTTCCATTACCTACATCCCCTTTTCCAATGTCCAATGTCAATGGGGCAGGGGGAAAAAAAGTAACGAGTGAAATATAAACACCTCATCACCGGCTAAAAGAAGAGCTTATTGTATCTGCCAGTATACAAAATGGGAGTTTTGGAATGCTGCTTGCCATTAGGTAACCTACTTTTTTTTTTTTAATAATTCAACATTACAGTGAATAAGACCTTGGAAGTAAAGAGTGACCAAACTGTACTACTGTTTTAAGGACAGTTACAGAAGGAAAATATTGAGAGAATAATTAATGTAGCAATTTCAAGACAAAACACTTTTTAAAAAAAATCTTACAACAGTGTAAGGAAGGGGAAGGGGGAGGAAAATGATACAGCAGAATGCAAGACAGAGGGAAAACCATGCTCGTGTTAACTCATAAATACTGCATGCCGAAAAGAGTGTAATACCAAAACTGAGAGGACAATCGGCTGGTAATCAAAATGGGTAAATGAGGGTCTATTGGAAGCCTGACACTGCCTAGAGAAGACAAGAAAAAGGGGGAAGGGCACAAAGACACCTCTCGCAGCAGTATCCAGGAGTTAGAGTGGTCAAAATGCTAGCTAAAAGGTGGAAGACAAACCAGTAGGGAGAAGTTATAGGCCTCCAGGGCAGTACATACAGGAAGCAGGTATAACTGACTGGAGCCGATCATTTTGTTCATTACTTTTAACTGATGCCTTTTCCTTTGCACCAATCTTCCTAGTATTTTTAAAAAGCTGCCTTTGCATTTGCACGGATTATTTTTCTTTTTATATTTGCACTACCATATGCATTTAATACCACCTAGGAGAGAATATCACATCAATCTGTTACAGTACTAAATGTTCGTTTAGTGAGGGTAGCAGAACAGGTTTACTAGCCCCCAATTATCTCTCTCCTTCCCAAATAAGGGATTTAGGTCTGCTAAAAGGTACAAAGTTCCCTCTACAGCCCAGTCCTTCTGTAAGCCACAGGCCTGATACCGGAGGTCATCATCTTTTCTGCTGTGACATTTACATTTCATTTGTTCCGAGTTTTGACTTTGCTTTATAGATTAGGATTCCTGGTAAGAATTCATGGTGAGGAACTGTTTCACTCCTTTATGGAGTCAATACTTAATGCAAGGGATATGTTAAAGCACTTCGTTTTTGTATGTTTTAGAATTGGGTCTTCTAATGGGCAAAAGATTTTTTTTTTAAATTTCTTCTCCAATTTCACAGACTCTAAAACGGGCATTTAAGAGTCAACAGGATACACCTTCTCAGTCAATAATTACATATTTCATGTGTTGGTGGCCTATTTTTAAGATGATCAAATTGGGCACAGTCCAAAACTGGGAGAGGGAATGTGTGGATTAACACACGTATTAAGGTTTTAAGAGCGGTAGGACTGACAGGTGAAGCGAAAAGCGGGCAGACGCTGAGATGAACGCTTTTTCTCTTACAGAAACCGAAAGACTCAACCGCACATTTTCTAAGGGGAAGGGTTCCTTTGCAAGGGAGAGGCCTTCACGTCCTTCACTCTCCGGAGCCAAGTCTAATCCCGGCTTTGGGTAAATCACCTCGTCTCCGCTCTCGGCAGAGAGATAGGCTTCCTACAGGCAAGCAGATCAGGAGTCGCCTCTTCCCCGCTTTAGAATAACGGGCTCCCCAGAAGGTAGGCTTGAGAGTTGTGGGGAAGGAGGGCGACAGGGACACACGTAAAAGGGGGCAGAATCGGCGCCGTCCTGCGGCCCCCGGGCCTGTCAGCAATTCACCTACTCAGCCATCCCCATTCTTCGGTCTAAACTTACCAGGTGGGAGCTACGGCCCTGGGCGGGCAATAAGTAAGTGGGCTGGGTCGGGTCGAGCTCCGCTGCGCTTCTTAGAGACGCTGCCGAGAAGAGGCTGAAAGCCAGTAGCCTCCGCCGCCTCCGCCACCGCCTCTGTTACTGGGGGGTCTCGCCTCCATCGCTGGCTGCGAGAACTCTGAGGGCACGTGACCGGAAGTACCAAAGCAGGCCCTCGGGGCACGTGATCCCAGAACACGGCCGCCATGACACCTTCCGCTAGCTCCCTCCCTTCCCCGCCAGTTCCCGCCGGTTTCAGTTCCTCTTGCCGGCTTCAAGCGGTGAAGGGTCCTGGGATCCTGGCTGGCTCACCCTTTTGCCCTAGAGCGCCTTGGCTACTGACGGACGTTTTGTCGTCTGCCGGCAGCGGTCCGAGAACTGCAGGCCGCAGAGAGCGTAATTGCGACGGCGGCCTGAGGGGTGGGACCACGCACAAGCAGGGGCGTGACCCATCACGTGACAAGGAAGTACCGTTAATACAGTTGTCCACGGCGCTCTGGGATGATGTAAGCCAGGGAGGAGGAGCGAGAGCAGGGACCTGCTCCGGTGTGCCTGTAGGTGCTGGGTGAGTGTCTTGGCACACTGCCAGGAGAGACCGTGTGACCCTGTGGAAATTGGGGGTTACGGGTGTGGAGCTGGTGGAGCGGGGCTGGGACCTAGTGCTGGGAGTTGGTTACCGCTACTCAACTCCTCTAGACTTCTTAATACAGCATTAAAGTTTAGCAGTTAAAGTTACTAGTTCCGCTGGGCGCGGAGATTGTAAGCAGGGACTGTCTTCCGCTGAGTGTACAGTGCCTATTGCATGCATGAATGACTGTAGTGGCCGTTTCTCCGAGGTGTAGAGTTCTCTGATGATTATTTCTTGGGTTAGAAAGAACTAATCTACTTTACCTTCATATACTAGCTTTTAATTTTTACTTCCTTTTGCCTTGTTCTGCCGTGTGAAAAGAGAATGCTGTGATTTGCATTTGGTGTGAGCAGCAAACACGGGTCCATTAGTAAAATGTGTACAGTACTAGGGCGATAAGAAAACCTTTCCTTGATCCTACTACTCGGTTGTTAATCACCAAGTAATGCGGGGAAATGGAAAGATGATTAGATTTGGACTATGGAGAAGTGGATTGTAGCCTCAGCTTTACCTTTTAAGACCTCTGACCTTGGGCAAGCCAGCCCCTCAAGAATTTGTTTCATTGAGTTCAGTGAGCACTTATGACCACCTTCTGTTTCTTTATTTTATTTTTAAAGATTTTATTTACTTATTTTCAGAGACAGTGAAAGGGAGGGAGAAGGAGAGGGAGAGAAACATCAATGTGAGAGAGAAACATCAGCTGGCTGCCTGTTTCGTTCTCCCAACCAGCGACCTGGCCTGCAACCAAGGCATGTGTCCTGACTGGGAATGAACCAGTGACCTTTGGGTTCACAGGCCGGCGCTCAATGCACTGAGTCACACCTTCCAGGGTCACCTTCTGTTGCTTAGTTTTTGCTAGGCTAGAGATGCTACAAACTTAACAGAAGAAATATTTAAACTTGATTTGCTGGAAGGTAGGGTTTCGTTAGATGGAGGAAGATTCAAGAAGCATATGTTAAAATCATGGAGGCACAGAAAGTTTATAGAGTGAAAGGAACAAAAGGTAGCTCTGTATAGTTGGAGAATAGGAGAGAGGATAAGGAGGAAGATGAAACTGGAGAAATAGGGATGAGGCACAGATTATACTAGAAGGGTAGCAGTTGGAGGTTTGTGTAGAGGGGTTTTCTTAAAGTACATATTGAAAAACTTGTGGAAAATATCAAACAGATAAAAATAGGATAATTTAATGATCTCATGTACACACAATCCAACTTTAACAGTTATCAGCATTTTGCTGTTCTTGTTTGTACAGAGATTTAAAATTTGTAGGTACTTTTTATATGCATCATCAATTATTAGCTGTCAATTTGAATTTTAGGTACTGGCCATTTAATATGAAAATTTCTTTGAGTTTTAGTTGACAACTTGCTCTGTTGAATCAAAGTGTGATATGGCTATCTTAAATACACATCCGATGTTATTTTAGGTAGTAATATAGAAATTTAGTGTCCAGATCAAGGAGGTTAGTGTTTCTGCTCTATTCTGTGTTATCCAACTACTTAAGGAGTATTGCGTTCATTTCTAGGCAACACATTTTTAGGTGAAGTGCCTGTATAGAAAATTGACCAGAACTGGGAAATTTTCATGTCAGGAATGATTGAAAAAACTGGCAGTGTTAATTTTTTAGAAGACCTGATGACACTTCAAATACTTAAGGGTTGTTGTGGAAAGAGTAAACTTATTCCCTTAAACTGTAGAATCCACAGTTAGGAATACTTAGTAAAAGCTCTAAGTGATCCGGTTTCAACCCAATACTTTCAAAAGGACTTTGTGGTCCTGGCCACATAGTTTAGTTGGTTAGAGTGTTGTCCCTATACCTCAACGTTGCCTGTTTGGTCCCTGGTCAGGGCACATACAAGAAGCAGTCAATGAATGCATAAAAAGTGGACCAACAAATAGATGTTTCTCTTTCCTGCTCTCTCCCTTCTTCTCTCTTTAAAATCAATTTTAAAAAAATAAAATAAATTTTAAAAAAGAACCTTATAACAGAGCTGTGGAGAAATGGAATGGGCAGCCTCAACAGAGGAAGTGCTTCCTTTTCACTGCTGAAAATTTTCAGAGATCCTAGGTAAAACTAATTTCTGAATTAGGTGGATATATGATATATGCACTGAACTACCTTTGAGTTGTCTTCCACCTTGAGAATTTTAGGAAGTGGGACTTTTATTGGTCCTGAAGGCTGGGCGCATTTGAATAAGTAGATGTGGAGGGAAAGGAGTCATTTCAGGGAGAGGGTAAGCACAAAAAAAAAAGTATTAATTTGGAGTTGGCTTATCAGTATCACCCAGTAACATCTCTTGAGAACTGACATTGCTTATGTTGTTTCTTTTCCATAGGCATTAAATCTTAAGAGCAAACTGGGTTTCTTACCCCATTAAATCATAATTTCTAGGACATTTTCACTGAGATTAAGGGCAAGTGACGTATAAGCTTCAGAGTTTAAGATCACAAGTGGAAGAGATAGACACTGTGGTCTTGATGTCATTCATTTCTTTCTTATACTGTGGCTTTCTCTTTTTCTTGTGCCTTCAGTTCCTTTCATTTTAGAGACTCGTTTACTAGTATCTATAAACCTGTTTTGAGTTTCACTTGGCCAGAAAGTCAGAAACTTTTCCTTTCCACCAGACTTCTTTAGTAATTGAAAAGGCCTTATCTTTACTTCCTTACCACCCACCCTATTTTCATGTATCTGCCCACAGGACTTCACAGGAATTATGTGGTCACCCAGCACCAAATCCTTCAGTGCCTTTCTGTTGCTCGCCAAATAAACATGTGTTCAGGTTCCTTGGTGTGAGATTCATTGTTTTATAACTTGTGCTTCAATTACTGTTCCAGCTTTATTTTTTATTATTCCAGTGTTAGAATTGTGTGTTTCAACCAAAGACCAAACTTTTATTCTCCAAATATATCCTCTATATAGTTGCTTCTTGCTGCCCAACTGGCTCCCCTCACCCTTCTTCTGATAAAAAAAAAAAGCCTGCTTAGCTCTAGTGCTGCTTCCCTTAGGAAGTTTTCCACGGTCCCTTTGAACTCGGTGTGACCTCTTTGTCCTTCTAAGTTCCAAAATAGGACCTTGCTTATGTTTTCCTTATAGAGGTTATGTATGTGTGTGTGATTTCTTTTTTCCCTACTTGAATTTAAAGTGGTTGATTTCCACTAGTACTTTGTCTTGTTTCCATTGTGCGTCATATTTTACTAGATACTCAATAAAATGTACTAGTGGGGGAAAATTAGATTTTTCTTAGGTCAGGAATTCTCAAATATTTGAAATACAGGCATACCTCATTTTATTGCATGTTGCTTTACTGTACTCCACTGATGTTGCGGTTTTTTTTTTCTTTAACAAATTGTAGGCAAGACCTTCCACCAGCAAAAGGATTATGACTCATTCTATTACTGCATTCACTTCATTGTCAACCAAACTTGCAACATCTTTGAAGTATGCTTGTATAGGACTCCTAAAGATTTTTCATTTTTCAGAACACTATTCTTGCAGAGGTAAAGTTGTAGTAAGAATAGTATTACTAGCAGATACTAGATACTTACTACTAGAAAATAAGACTGTATTATGTGTATGCAATACAAATATTGGGTTAGCCAAAAAGTCTGTATGGTTTATTCCAGAAAATAAAAAGACACATTTTTCATTTTCACCAATAACTTCATTGATTTGGATATTTTGAGTATGTTGGCTATCTTCTATGTGGTATAATGTTGATTGTTCTCAATTAATGTCTCGATTTGATCGCTGTCAGCTTTAACTGGTCTACCTGACTATGGAGCTTTGTCCAGCAAGAAATCTCCAGCACAGCAGGAAACTTTGCAAACCACTGTTGACACATTCCATCAGTCACAGCACCTTCTCGGTACAGTGCACAAATGTTTCTTGTAGTTGTTGTTTCAGTTGCCTTTTTACCTTTCTTGAAATAATAAAGCATAATATACTGAAAATGTCACTTATTTTTGTCCATCTTCAGTATTAAAATGGCTACACAAAAATTCACCAGTTTTGATGTTTTTAAAAAATGTGTGCTGATGTGACTGCTGTCACAATACTATCTAACAAAATTGTTGCGAATGAAGTTAAAGACAAGTAAGTGCTACTAGAGCCATCTTACGGGAAAAAAACAAATGAACTTTTTGGCCAACCCAGTGTCTTAAGCTCATATGTGTTTTGCCACCAGAAGTTATGCTCTGTGAATGTCAGGACTTTATTCTGTCCTCTCTTGTTACCTGTGGGACCTAGAGCAGTGCCTGGCATGTGGTTGGTGCTAGGTACACGTTTGTTAAGTAAGCGAATGTGTTTCTGAAAAAAAAAACAAAAACAAAAAACAAACAAAACTACAAAGTATAAATAAAAAAGAAGTATAAGCAATTATTTTTTATTTTTTTGTAGTATTTTAATTTGGCAGGTAACAAAGGATTGAGAAAAGTTAATGAGTAGAATTTTCTTAAGTTTTTTTTTTAATTTCCTTTTTTTGAAATTGGGGCAATTGGGCAAAAATATCTACTTGAGAGTTGTTGAACAGTGAAGAGTTCTCATGTTAGTTTACGAAGTCTTCATTGGGTATTTGGCACTTGCTACACTACTATCAGGTCTCTTGTTAAAGCTGTTATTCCTCTCCAAGTTCTAATTACCTGCACTTTACTTCTCACTTACTTAGTAGGTGCATTTATTCATTTGACAGGTACACACTGAGCCCCTGATAGGCAGGAGAAAGATCTAGAGGTCTATTCCTTTTAAACACTATTAAGTTGTTGGCTGACAACCATTGAATTTGCTGATGAGTGTTTATAGTTAGGGGTCTTTACAGAAAATTGGCCTTTAATAAGAGACACTTAATGACAGAAGAAGATTTACAACTTAAAGAAATTAAGCTGGGGCTGCTATTTTACCATAGAGGAGCTTGACCAATTTTCCTCTTAAATGTCTTGCAGTGCCTGTTCTACTTACTCACACTGTCAGGTAAATAGAGTGGGATAGGATTATGGAGGGCTTGGAGAGTCTGGTTTGATTCTCTGGGAAGTTTGGAGTCAGGGAATGATGCAGTGCAAGCTGATGTTTGCATGTTACCTATGCGTGTTTTCTTCAGCCTAGATTCTGAGCACCTCCAGAGGAGGGATCCCTGTCCCTCTCTCATGATCCCCTTTGTTCTCCACATACTCATTAAATACATGTTGAATGACTAGTGAGCTTCTTAAATTATATTTTTGCAGGTTTAATGCAGGAATACTGTGCCTACCACTCAACATAGTTTTGGCTTTCCAGCTAAATGACTTCTGTGCCAGTGATACCGGAGCCCTACACCCATGTTCTTGCAGAGTTTGAATCTCTGGACCCATTACTTTCAGCCCTGAGGCTGGACTCTAGTCGTCTAAAGGTGAATTTCTTGATCCTTCTATCAGTTTCATATTCACATTTGTATTCATGCGTGTGTGCTCTCTATTACATTCCCCCACCCTTTAGTTCTTTATGTTTTACAGAACCTTAGCTGTTACCTGTGCTAGTAATGCCTTACAGAGAAGTAACGTGTTCATAACTCTTTCTTGATTTGTTTTTTTGAGCTATTTGAATTCTCTTTTCCTTGAAAACCATGATACTGATTGCTGATTTTTCCCCTTTCAGTAATTTTTCTGTCTTCTCTTAGAAAGTAATATATTTGAAGATAAAATAGTATAAATGAATTTTGAGCAACATGAACCTCTGCTGTTAAAACAACTTCATTCCAAAACAAGGAGTTTGCTGGATAATCTATTTTAGGGAACAGAGCAAAAGTTATCAGCTCTGTGACAAGTTATCTATACGTCTTCCCTCAGATCCTGAGTTCTTTTGATAAACGCAGGGATGACATGGTGAAGAACAGGTCTCATGACCATTTTCAAAATAATTTTATTTTTATGCTTTTGCTCTCACCCGAAGTACCATTCTAGCCTCTGAGCAAAGGGAGACTAGGAAGTAATAGGCGAAGTAATGTGAACAACAATTATGAGGGTCAATGTCAGGTTTTTTTTAGCTGTAAGTTACTCAATACCTTACCAATAATGGCTTAAGCATTAAAGGTGTTATTAGCCTTGTTGGAGGTTAGTGTTTCTGGGTTTAGATGTGGCCCACTGATACCTCCGAGGACCCGGGCCCTCTATCTTCCTGTTCTGCCACCACCCATATGTGGGTTTTTAGTTCAAGATGTGAGATAAGAGTCCTGACTCCGATCTTGGTGTGTCCATTAGTATCACAAGCAAGAAAAAGGGGTCAAAGGTAAGGGCTTTCTTTTTTTCAGACTCTGCCTTTTATCTGGGAAGGTAGAGCTATCCAAGAAGCCCTATCATCTTAGTTTTATTAGCTGGATTTGAGCCACATGGCTCCCTATAACTTCAGGAGAAACTGGGTAAGTGAATATTTTGGTTTTCTAGCTTCTGTGGTGGAATGCAGCGAGACTGAAGAGGTTTGGGAATGTCCTTTTGTCAGCCAACCAACAGATTTTACCACGGGGCCACAGCATGACCACTGCTTTCTCTGCTGGCTAAGGAGGGGAATCGTCGGGTTGAGGGTGTAGTGAGACATGGTACAGTGACCTTCATCTGTCCTCTGCAGTCTCACTTGCTCTGAAAGCTTTGGGTGCTTTGTGCTGATTGTACAAACAAGAAATTATTTAAGTGACCAAATGATTAAAGTGGCGGTTTGATCCCGTGGAGACTTACTTGATCCTTCATCATCGTGGTCAGCATTAGAATTACCAAGCTAAATTACACAGAAGATGAATGGTTTGGTAACTGGCTTTGACCAAGGGAGGATTACTCATTTATATAATCGAGCCTATTGATCCGTTTTGAGATTCGGTTAACAATTTAGAGCCCAAGTGTTCTTTCTTCTGTATTTTTCAGTGTACGAGAATGAGAGCCTGAGTGACATTGTGTGGTGTCTAGTTGGGCAGGGGTGGGGTGGGGGAGGAACCTGGTACACAGATCCTCAGTGTTTTTCTCCAGTGGACAATTTATTTGATTAAATGACTGGTGATCTCACGCTTGTCTGTTTCCATGTTTTTAGTGCACGAGCATAGCTGTGTCTCGGAAATGGCTGGCTTTGGGCAGTTCGGGCGGAGGTCTCAACCTCATTCAGAAAGAAGGCTGGAAGCACAGGCTTTTTCTTTCCCATAGGGTAAGAGTAAGGGTGGCCCTGTTGTATACCACTTGGAGTATCTCAATGCCAGTTTCTCCATTATGAGTAATCATTTGGAATAAAAGAAAAATGTAAAACTTGACATTTAAAAGGAAAAATATACCTTTTTGAGAAACTGCCTAAAATTTTTCTTTTTGTCCTCTAGGAAGGTGCGATTTCTCAGGTTGCCTGTTGTTCACACGATGATGATTATGTTGCTGTGGCTACTAGGTAAGAAATGGTCTTAAAACTATCCGATCTTGTCCAAGTGCATTTTAAGTGAACAAATGTAGCTGTGTGTTTGTTAGGGTGATGGACCATCCCAATTTGCCTAAGACTGTTCCAGGTTTTAGCACTAAGAGTTCTGTGTGCTAGGAAACTCCTCAGTCCCCAGCAAATCTGCATGTACAGTTGGTCACCCTAGTGTTTGTGGAAAATGCCAGTATGTGGCAACAACATTTCATTGGGCTTAAGAGAGACAGGGAACAGATAATGTAGAGCATCTGAATCCTGTTATTCTGGATTAAGGGACTAATTTAAGGAAATTAATACCTTGACTTTGCATTTCCTGTTTTTAAAGAACAACTTTACATATATGTTTATAATAATTGATACTGTGATGCAATTAAAGTATACCTTTTTCACCATTGCCAAAAATTTGCTTCTGTAACTCAATTCTTGCAGTCAAGGTCTTGTAGTTGTTTGGGAATTAAATCAAGAGCGTCGTGGGAAACCAGAACGAATTTATGTGTCTTCAGAACACAAGGGCCGAAGAGTCACAGCTCTCTGTTGGGATACAGCGGTTCTTAGAGTTTTCGTAGGTGATCATATGGGAAAAGTTTCGGCCATCAAACTCAACACTTCTAAACAAGCAAAGGTGAGAACCAGTCCAGTTCTTTTTGTATGTGGGCGAGATGAAAGGTGTTGTCTCACAGAATTTCAAATAAAGGGCACAATTTTCATCTACCGAATTTCTTGGGAAACTGATCTGAAGTGCAGAATATTAATTTTGAGGAGACTTGTTTGATGCTGTTGCAGAATGGCTTCTGTGAGCTAACTTCAGTAATTTACCCTTTGTCCATTATAGCACTCCATAATTCACTTGTATGGCTAACTTAAATAAAGCATCCTTTAATACTAGTCTATTAAGAAAGATACCTATTTATTAGTTGTGTAAATAAAATGCCAAACAGAAGTGGCACCAGTTGCCCAGGCTCCTTTGTAAGGATAGAAGAAATTCATGGGTCGAGGTATATTTTCTCTGAGGATGGTGTAGCTTGCTGTGAATGGAATCTTAAAGGCACCTCCTGGATTGTGCTCCGCTGTGCAGGATCCCAGGCTTCCCATCCCAGTTATTGTTGGAACAGAAGGGTTGAGTCTCAGGTTACCCTACCAGGATGCTCCAGTCTGTTACTCAGCCAGCTTCTCACTGCCTCTCCCCTCCAAAGGTTATTATTATATTGGAAGTGGGGAACTTGTCTTTCATTGGCTTATTTTTATGTAGGATCCTGGCAGAAAAGAGAATCTCTTACTAGCATTGGTAAATTACTTTATTTTAATTAACAAATCTTGTTTGGTCATGATGACCCATCAAAGTTATCACTTGATTCCTTATAGTTTTGATCCAGAATATAATTAGCCCTAATTTGTCTTTCTTCCAAAGGGATAAGTAGTTTGCACAGGTGAAAAATTCCCTTATATATTTGAAAACTTGGTTCATCATTTTTATTCTATCCTCTAGAATTAGATCATCACAGACAGAGCCTTAAGTATTCACTTCTGGGAGGTGGGAGGGGATAATGGGGGGAAGGGTCATCAAGGAACATGTATAAAGGACACATGGACAAAGCCAAAGGGGGATAGGATTGAGGGTGGGAGGTGGGGATGGTCGGGGTGGGGTAGGGGGAGAATGGAGACAACTGTATATGAACAACAATAAAAAACAACAACAACACAATAATTAATAGTACAAGAATAAAAAACAGACCTCACTTCTGCAATTGTGTACCAAATTATTTCACATAGCTTTGATATCCCAATAGACATTCAATTTTGGCCCATTAAAAGTTTTTATTTTGCTATCCAGGGTATTTTCATTTAAAAGGTAAAGAGAAGGAGAGTATGTGTATATGGGATGATCAATACACTTTGTTTCTTTCTCATGTCCCTTTTAGGCAGCTTCTACCTTTGTGATGTTTCCTGTTCAGACAATAACAACAGTTGACTCCTGTGTTGTCCAGTTAGATTATTTGGACGGAAGACTACTTATATCTTCACTCACTCGATCCTTCTTGTGTGACACTGAGAGGTATATTGACCAACCATGGGTCGTAGGATGTACAGAATTTTAGAACTGGAAGGGACTTAGAATTCACGTAGCCCAAACTCCTCAATTTAATTATGCAGATATTAATAAGGAGCCAGCTGTGTGCAAGCTGATGGTAGAGAGTAGAGAAGAGATAGGGATACTGAGATACTCCAGTGGGTGGGTGACTGATACAAATTCTATTAGCTCTGTGTGAAACATGGTCTGAGTGCCATGAAGGAAGGCCAAACAAAGGCCTGTTTTAATGTGGGGAATCAGAAAGTCTTCCTTAATTGGATTCGTTCTTGTTTAAATTTCTTGTATATTTATTTATTTTTAAAGGTTTTATTTATTTTTTAGAGAGAGGGGAAAGGAGGGAGGAAAAGATGGAGAGAAACATGTACGAGAGATACATCAATCAGTTGCTTTATACACCATCAACTGGGGACCTGTCCCGCAACCCAGGCATGTGCCCTGACCGGGAATCAAACCAGCAGCCCTTCAATCTGCAGGCTGGCGCTCAATGCACAGAGTCACACCAGCCAGCCAGGGCTAAATTTGTGGCGTATTTAATGAAAATTTACTAAAGGGTAAAATTAGATGAAGAATAATGAAGAAATTGTGAGGCTGACAAATATTCTACCAAAATCTCAAGGGCAGAGCCAAAGGTCCAGTGAATGGCAAGAGAGTGTGTTAGAGGTAGCTGTGAAATACCAGAACAGAATGAAAACATCTTAAATGAATATTATCCATCACTGTGCTAAAGTTCCTCCACTGTTCTCACTGCAGGGAAATTTTCACTGGCTTCCCCCAACCCCATATTCTTCAGGACCTTCCCTCTTTTAAAAATATTTTTGGGAGAATTTTGAACCTACACAAAAGAAAACAGAAATGTTTAACGAACCCCCGTGGATCCATTAGCCAGCTGCAGTAATTTTGATGAGGATTTTTGGTAGATGAAGTTTGGAGGGAGAGGTGCAGTGGCGATATTCTAGCAGGAAGGAACAGCCCTGTGGGGGAAAAGTGAGAAAGACATCAGCATATTCCAGATCCTGCCAGCCTGGCTTGAGTAGGGGAGCTGTGGGAGATCGAGTCGTTAAAAGTCGCACCACACTGAGCGTGACAGCCTTAAATGTCACACTGATTAAGTCAATGTGTTCTCAGATCATTTTGAGAAAGTGTACATATAGCAAATCAGGGTTGGAAATCGATTCCCTTAGAACTATCCAGGCTCGGAAAGTTTATTTCCATGGCTTCATGTATTGCAGGAAATTGCTATTCAGGAAAGCAAGAGACTATTCCAAAAGGTTTGAAGAAATGTGTGCTGACTGTCAGGGATGGTAGAGGAAAGGATGAGGAGGGATATACTTTGTTTTTGTTTTTCCTCTGGATGAGAAAGGCACATGGGAAGGAGGCCAGTTATAGCAGGTGGCAGGTGTCTGGTGTCAGAGAACCTAGCTGGACAGCAGAGAGGCAAGGCTTCAAGATACAAGTGGTCAGTTTACACGCAGTTGTGGGGAGGGTGACACACTTTCTTCTGAGTTATTTCAGATTATAGTTCAGTGGTGAAGGTAGACGTCCAGAACTGGAGATCATCTGGTGTTACCCTTTCATGTTTGCAGATCAGAAAGCCTAGGCCTAGCTGGGAAGAGGCTAGAGCCTCTCTGTATTGATTCTGTGCCCTACCTGTTACCTCACCTACCTCTAATACATCCTTTGACGTTGAACCTTTTTGGCCATTAACTCTGACCTTGAGATTTTGGTAAAATATTTGTTGGTTTCCCAAAGTTCTTAACTATTTTTCATGTGTAGGTTTTTAAGTTTACCGAATGGCCCAATTCAGAAATTTGGCTGAAATTCTAGTAAGTCATCAAAACAGCGACCTGAAAACACCCTGCTAGGGTTGTTTTAAGGATTTGATAAAACGGTGTATCTGAAAGGCTTTGAAAAATGAAGAGCCAAATAAGTGGAGCTTTCCTTTTTCCCTCTGCAGTAGAGTTGTGAGTCATTATTTTCCCGTTTCACAGGAGTGTGGCTAGAGTTGGTTATGAGGATAACATAGACCTGTTCACTAAAATAACATATTTTATAAATGTCCACTTTCTGTAAGCTAGAATTCAGTTTTGGGGGGCATGGATAGTACCATAATTTAAAACATTCATTCATGTTTAAAATTTTTTATTTATGTCAATCTATATCCCCTCCCAACAAACTTTATTATTATTATTTTTTTGAACTGAGGCTCCTAATAGCTAACGGGAGTGATAGATTGAAATTTGCTTCTCCTGCCAGCCACTGTCTACTTTGTCAGCATTGTTAATGCGTCAGGTGGATCCCAGGAGGGAACAGAGCGAACAGAAACGAAGAGCTGTGGTCCAGTGGAGAGAACGCTGGGGGACGGAGCCTGGCAACGCGCCTGCGAGTTCTGGCTCTGCCACTTTTTAAACTTTGCCAGACGATCAGCTTCCGCTTCCAGAGGGTAGAGATAGTTTTCAGGATTAACTAAGATAATGCGTATGAAGTACTTAGTGTTGTGCCTGTCACGCATTGTTTGAAAATGGGTAAAACAAGATTAATGAGTAAACAAATGAGTTGACTGTATTTGTTCACTCAGCAAACATTCTACTCTGGATCCTTATCACTGTATTAAGCATCACAGAGAATATAAAATAAGCAAGGAATATATTTTATTTCCCAAATAAGGAACATAAGTAATAAAACCATAACTTTCTATGTTGCACATTTCAAAGCACTTTCACATTCATGTTCTGAGAGTAAAGCTGATGTTATATTTTATTCATGAAGGAAATAGCACAGGCTTATTTCTTGAATTATCTAAGTCCCATAGTAAATTCTCTAGAGAATATATTAGATCATTCTCCAATAAAAGGATTTGAGTGTATTCATCCAATGACAAAGCCAACAACTCTGCAGCTGAAAAAAAAGGTTTGTGTGTATAGAGCACTACATTGTATTGAGTACTCTCAGTGGGCCAGATGCGCTATATGCTGAGAATTCAAATAAAGAGGAATGAGAAATGGCCTTTGTCTTAGAGAAAGTCATAAACTGTTCGAATAGACACAATTGCCATGTGTAAGGTGGAAGGCGCTATGAAAATACAGCAGGGAAACATGTAAGTCAGCTTGTGGGAGTCAGGGAAATCTCAGAGGAAGAATGATGGAGCTTCGTCATGAAGAGAAAGAAAGGGAGTTTTTAGGAAGAGACATCCTCATCATTATCACCCTCCATGTTCCCAGGCAGCGTGCTAAGCTCTTTTATATATCTAGCTCATGTAATCATGAAGGAACAGATTGTTCCAAGGTACAGTTTCAGAAGGACTTAGCATTTTGAGGAAAGAGCGAGGAGTTAATTGGGTGTTTGTGGCAGAGGAATGGTTTGGAGACGGAGCTGGAGATGCAGATTAGCTGTTCCGTGGAGGGGCCAAAGAAGGTGATTTGGGAAGCGATCAGTGGCATTTACAGATGTATGAAATGATGTCAGGCACTCATTCTTTAGACTTGAAAGGGACATTCACATTAATTCTGAGCCCCTCATTCTGTGGGTCATGAATTAATGTGAAATGGTTTGCTTCCTGTCACAGAAAGAGTTTGAGGCACATCAGAGCTAGAACCCTGTTTGACCCTCCCGTTCTGTCGTTCTGCGCAGTAGTATGTTGCTGAAATGAACAGAGAGAGGACTTGTGGGTGGGGTTACCATGGCCATGCTGATTTGTAGTGCCATTGTGTTTGACTTTTTTTGTAGGTAAACATGCTTTCTCTTCCTTTTTGGGTATTAGAGAAAAATTTTGGAAAATTGGAAACAAGGAGAGAGATGGAGAATATGGAGCTTGTTTCTTCCCTGGAAGATGTTCTACGGGCCAGCAACCCCTCATATATTGTGCCCGCCCTGGCTCCAGGATGTGGGAAGTGAACTTCGATGGGGAAGTTATAAGTACACATCAGTTTAAGAAACTCCTCTCGTCGCCACCTCTCCCTGTGATTACTCTAAGGTAAGATACGATTTGTTTGGCTGGTAGGGAGTGTTTGAGGAACTTACATGGAGGGGTTGGGTTGAAGTCTCATATTCTATATTAGTTAAAGATTTTATTAAGTCTTTTAATAGTGAAGTAAGATTTTTATTAAAAGATTCAGAGGATCCAAAAAGTATTCCATCAGTTATCCTTCATATGATTTAAAGGAAATTGAGTGAGGGCAGGTGCAGTTAGGCTTTTGGGTTTGTTTGGAGGCAAAGACTTTCCTCTGTAGGGAAAAGCATACTTTTATGTTGGGATGAAATCATTAACAGATGTACTTACTTACTAGATCAGAACCTCAGTATGATCATACGGTTGGATCCTCCCAGTCTTTGTCTTTCCCCAAACTTTTGCATCTCAGGTAAGTTTCTCCTTTTGATCCTTAAACACACACACAACTTTTTCTCTTTGTTTCTTGTTCAAGGGCAGTTACCTTTTCAAGATTGTTTTTGTATTAAATTATTTTTAGAAAATTAGGAAAAGATTGTGCTATGTGAAGTGTTCTGTATATAAGAGGAATGAAAAGGTCATAGAAGTATGCTTTGTTTCCTGTTTTGAACTGACCTAAACTAATTGGGCAGTTTATAATTGCCAGGGAACTTCGGTAGAGTTGAGAGGTACAGGTACTCACTTGTTCATAACCGCCCCTAGCTGGTGGAACGTTACAGTGAAAGCCAGTCTCAGGCTGCAGTCTGCCGTACATATGTATGTTTCTTAGCAGGCAGGGGCGAAAGTAGTTATAGAACCTGCTCTTGTAAGCATGTAAGAAATTTTGGCTCCCTGTCCTTAGGTACTCTGACAAGTGCCTTGCATGATAGATCTGCCTGAGGTAGATTCAGCCAGCCATATTTTAATGTCAGGGTTCAGTTAGCCCTTCGAGTTCGATTCCATGCAAAAGTCCACTATTAAGTGGCAACACGGAGTGCCAGTAAAGGCTGCTGGTCTTGCCAATTCTTACACCTTGTTCTGCAAGCATCAGGGTGTCAGTATGGTTCCCAGCCAATCTTTGTATCTGGAGCTCTACTTAATCTCAACAATGGAAAATTATTTCTAATATCCCTTAGGCTAATGTGTAAGATCGCTACTGCAGATTCAGAGAATGATTGGGGTTTTCCAAAGGCTAACTAACTGCTCTTAGAATGTCATTTTTTTTAAACACTTGAAATGTTACCTAATTGCCCCTAACTAATGTATATACATCTTTCACCATCTAAACTGAAGTATTTAAAAGTAAATTATAAACAATATAACACTTTAATAAATCTGTAATGCATCCTGAAAGTTACTGGAGAAAGATAGCTGTGTTTTTCCCATAATTAGATAAAGCATACTAAACATTTTCTTTATGACACTTTGTACAGTTTAAAATTACATATTCATGCAGTAATTATGCCTGTCTTACTCCTAGACTGTAAATTCCACAAGGGTGCCGTGTCTGTTTTATTCACTATTTTATTCTCAGTGCTTTGTGTGGTGCCTGGTGTGTAGAGATACTTAATATTTGTGACTGTAGTGTGATATGTGGGGTGTTGGGAGATCCCTTATCCAAAAGTATGTTTTCTCATGGTGAGGCCACAGTCTGCTTGCTTCTCCTGGGAGAGTGGTTATTCCTTTGAGTTAAAGCTATTTAAAGCTCCCAGTACAGTTTCTGCCATAGCACACAAAGCCCTTCATGATCTGGCTCTGCCTACTTCTCAGCATAAGAAGTAATTAATGCCACTTTGAAGCCTTTGCTGACTCCTGATGCGGCCGAGACTGGGCAGTCATTGCTGTGCACTGTTGTCACACTGGGTTCATTCGTTCATCATCCCTTGTTTCACTGTACCACCAACACCCATCCCAGCACCAGCTTGTCAGTTCCCTTACTGTGGGTGCACTGCTAGGCACACGTAAGGCTGTCAGATATTAGCTAAATTAAAGAATTCAATAATCCTGGCTGGTGTGGCTCAGTGGATTGAGTGCCATCCTGTGAACCGAAATGTCACCAGGTTGTTTTCCAGTCAAGGCACATGCCTGGGTTACAGGCCAGGTCCCCAGTGAGAGGTGTGTAAGAGATAACACATTGTGATGTTTCTCTCCCTCCCTTTGTCTCTCCCTTCTCTTCTCACTGAAATAAATATATTTAAAAAAAAAGAATTAAAAAAAAAATAATTCAGCCATAACTGGTATGGTTCAGTGAATTGAGCACCGGTCTGTGCACCCAAGGGTCACTGGTTTGATTCCCCTTCAGGGCACATGCCTGGGTTGCGAGCCAGGTCCCCGGTGGGAGGCATGTAAGAAGCAACCACACACTGATGTTTCTTACCTTCTCTTTCTCTCCTTCCTTTCTGTCTAAAAATAAATAAAATCTTTAAAAAAAAAAAAAGAATTCAACAGAGATTGTCTGGAGAAACCATGAGTAGAAGGGCTTTTGTTTCTGTTTATTATCTCCTACTTGTACCCTTGTGTCTCCTGGTAACCTTTACTGTTATACTCACGGATCCCACGAGAAAGCAAACTTATGTACTTTGTTTCTTTTTGGGTACACTGATATCACTTTCCCTTCTTCAACAATGTGTTAGGCTTGTGTCCCAGTCTGTTGTTATCAGTGAAGGGGAAAGGGGAGGAGGGATATAGAAATGACAAAGTATCAGCTCTTATCTATTCTGTACCCCTACCCTCCCAATCTAATCTAGGTTGCTATTCTTAAGGAATCTTTCCAAGCTGAATATCAAGTTCAGTATCAAAATCATGATCCTGTATCTCTCTACTCAGGGATACTCTGGCCTCTCATTTTTTCTCCTTGGCTCCCGAAGATAGCCTTCCAGTTTTACTCCTTGGACTAGGGTTCTGACCATATCTTCCATCTTCGTGACAAAGATTACTTTTTCGCATGGTCCGGTCTTATATTGGCAAAATGTTTAATATTTGCGTTAAATATCACTCTTAGTTTCATTCCTACATGGTACCATTTTTAGTATTCTTGAGTACATTAAAAAAATTCATGTTCTCAAGATTATGTTTTGCTGGAAAGATGTGTTTTATTTCTACAAAAAGTTTAACAACAATAAAAAATAAGAGTGTGACAGTTCAGTACATGATTAAGTGCCACGCGAGCAGGGTTGGCAAGAGATAGGCTGGGTATAGGAGGAAAAGCGATTGCTGTCAGCCATCAGAGAGGGATTTCAGAGGGGAGTACAGCTTCTGATCCTTGAGAGGTGGTTAGAATAGAACATTTTAAGCTGGGGACTTCCCTGGTGAGGGGTAAGAAGCATAGATTAGCAGTGGTATACAAAAAGTAGTAGCAGCTTTGAGAGAGCAAGAGAGATCCGTGAGCAAAGGAGTTCAGAAAGAGATGAGCAGAGACGAAGAGTACCACAGCTGCAGTTGGGAAGGAAGGTGGATGCGGAAAGTACAGTGTCCCAGAGTCCAAGGGGCGAGATTCAGGAAGGAAGGAACAGCCAGCGGGGTGCCTCCTACTTGGGGAACAAGAAGGGAAACGAGGAAGGGGTATTGGGTTTGGCAGTTAGGGAATCCATGACTTTTTGAGAATGTAGTTATGTGGAATAATCAGGATTCCACATAACAGTGGATGGGTTAGTCAGGATAAAGGTGGGAAGAAAAAGTAAGTTTTATGACACAGAGAAAAATGTTTAGGTTTTGGAGCCAGACGATTCTTGGTATAAATTCTGACTCTTGCTGAATGACCTTGGGCATATATTTTCATGTTTCTGAGTGTTTTTGTCATTGTGGTTTCGGTTGGTTTTGTTTTTTTAAGATTTTATTTATTTAGTTTTAGAGAGAGGGGAAGGAAGAAAGAGAGAAAGAGAAAGAAATATTGATCGGTTGCCCCTTTCATGCCCCTCAGTGTGGGACCTGGCCTGCACCCCAGGCATGAAAACACTGACTGGGAATTGAACCAACAACCTTTTGGTTTGCAGGCCTGTGCTCAATCTACCGAGCCATACCAGCCAGAGCTGGTTTTTATTTTAATTAATTAAATAATTAATTAATTTTTAAGTAGGGGTAACACATCTGTCTTGATGAGTTGCTGCACAGTTAGATAATATAAGTAGAGTCCTTAATAAAGGTCCTTTCCTTGTTCACACACAACTAAGGATGTCAAAATGTTGCCATCCCTAAGAGTGGCAATGATTGGTGATGAGACATTATGTTTAGTCTTTGTTTTAAATGTACCTCTGTCATACCACATAGGAAGTTTAGCAGCTTGAACAGACATCAGGAAAGATACCAGCCATTTCTTTTTCTAGAAGATTATTTAGCAAATATGTATTTCCCAGGTTGGCATCATATAATATATGTATTTGTTTGTTTTTAGTGGTATGTTATAGACAGAAAAGAGGTTTTAGGACTTGATTAACTGATTTTCTTTCTGCAGGCTGATTTTACTTTGGTAGCTAATATCTGAATTCAGGAGTTATAAAGTTCTGTATCTGAGCACACTAGAATTCTCTTGACTCCGTCCTGTTTTCCTTGCAGTGAGCATTGTGTGTCGACTTGGACAGAAAGAGGAATTTATATTTTCATTCCTCAGAATGTTCAAGTTCTTCTTTGGAGTGAAGTCAAAGGTAATTACATTTTTCTTGTGTAGTTTATAATCTCATGCTTGTGAAAGATTGAATTTTACACTCTTGTATAAAATGTAGAAAAATAGAACGAGGTGACATTTCTTTTAAACATCAACATATAGATATTTCCCTTTGTGAGGTAGTTCACAAACATACATTTGTGAATTTGTGTTTAGTTATTTAGTTTTTCATGCTTTTTAAACTTTTAAATAGAGTTTTTATTTATTCCTAACTGTTAGTAAACACTGCTAAGGACTGAATAGGTAAATTTTTTTCTCTGTACTTACCATGAAATTTTTTTTTAAGATTTTATTCATTTATTTTTAGAGAGGGGAAAGGAAGGGAAAAAGAAACATCAATGTGTAGTTGCTTCTTGCACACGCCCGACCAGGGACCCAGCTCTCAACCCAGGCATGAATCCCAACTGGGAATCAAACCAGCAACCCCCAGTCTCACAGGCCGGTACTCAATCCACTGAGCCACACCAGCCAGGGCTGAATCTTTACTCCTATTAGAAGTCTTGCTTTAACTCCTATTTTTTGTCTCAGTAGTTTAGGGTTCAAAAAGTCCCTGTGGGAACAATAGCCATTGTAGAGGGCTGAGACAGAGAAAAATCAATCTCTGCATTCTTTTGGTTAAAATCAGAAATAGAGGAAATCCAGCTTTTTTAACATTGCTGCTCAAGGTTGAATTTTGGGTCATTTTCTGCTTTGTAAAAACATAAAAAGAAAAAAACCTTTATTTACCAATCTGATCAACATTGATTTCTTGTGGATTAAGTACTCTAAGGGTATCCTGTGAAAAATAGTTTGTTTTTCTTCTTGGGGTTTTTAAAAATTGATATATACATTGAGTAAGTTTAAGGTTATACAGAATGTTTATTTGATACTTTCATATATTGCAATATGATTACCACCTTCTGTGGTGAGAACATTTAAGGTCTAGACTCTTAGCAACTTCGAAGTATATAACACTGTATCGTTGGCTATAATCATGATGCTGTGCGTTAGAATGTATTCATCTTCTGATCGCACATGTGTATCCTTTGACCAGCATATCCCCAATTCCCCCAAATCCCCAATCCCTGGAAATCACCCATTCTGCTGTTTCTGAGACTATCTTTTTAGATTCCACATACAAGTGATATCAAACTAGTTTTTAAAGTCCTTTCAAGATCTCCTTCCTTTAAGTACTTTCATGATGTTCTGTTCTTCCATAAACTGTTGATTTATACACAATGTTAAAATCCATTCATTGACATTAGATTGTAACTCTCAGAAGTGTCCCATTCTGGTCTCTTATGTAGAGTGCCCTCTTTTAAAGTCCCAAATCTTTTTCACAGAAATTAGCATTTTAAACATAGGATTTGTAGATCTGAGAGATATGTTTCTTTCTCTGTATCTTTTATTTTTGTTCCTTTTAGAATAATGTCTAAAATATGATTTCTTTGTTGAAATGCAAATATGAAAAGATAAAGTTCAATCAAGCCAAACCTATATAAATAGTGAATTTATTAGAATAACTTCATCCCTTGCAAAAATGGAAAAGGAATATTTGGTCAACATTGTGCATTCACCCCTGTGGTTTTCGTAGATATTCAGGACGTGGCTGTCTGCAAGAATGAGCTGTTCTGTTTGCACCCAAGTGGGAAAATCTCACATCTGTCCCTCGTGTCTGTGGAACGTTGTGTGGAGCGCCTGCTCAGGAGAGGGCTGTGGAACCTGGCTGCTCGCACTTGCTGTCTTTTCCAAAATTCTATCGTTGCGGGCAGGGTACGTCGGAGCTTACATGTTTATCTGGGTTGTTAAAGCCATCCTAGCTTGCAAGATTATGCTTTAAAATTGGTTGGCTTTACTAGCTTTTTCTCTATGACCTACAGAAAAAGCAGCAGTGAATTCCCAAAGGAAGCATGACAAATAAATCCAGGAGTGGGTGGAGGGTAAGAAAAAGGGTATACTTTCCATTAAAAAAAAAAAAATACCAAGTTTACCCACAAATCTATTTGACTTTCAGACCTTGTTTTTTTTTTTTTTTTTTAAAGATTTTTTTTTTTCCTTTTAGATTTTATTTATTTATCTTTAGAGGGGAAGGGAAGGAGAGAGGGAGAGAAACATCAATGTGCGGTTGCCTCTTGTATGTCCCCTGACGGGAACTGGCCTGGCAACCCAGGCATGTGCCCTGACTGGGAACCGAACCGCGATCCTTCAGTTCGCAGGCCCGCGCTCAATCCACTGAGCTACACCAGCCAGGGCCAGACCTTGTTTTAAGCAGGGTAATTGTGCATATGGTAATTCCTAATTAATTTCTTTATTCCTAAGGTAATTCTCATTAAGTCTTTCTCTAGCTTGTTAAGCTATTTTATTTTATTTTATTTTATTTTATTAGGGAAGAAAATCTTTGACTGTAGATAAGTTGGAGCATTTGAAGTCTCAGCTGGACCTCACAACCTATAGTGATTTGATTTCTCAACTGGAAGAATTGATCTTAAAATTTGAACCTTTGGATTCAGATTGCAGTAGTAGGAGAAGCTCCATTTCATCACATGTAGGTATTCTCACTTTTAAAAGGGTTTTTCTGTTACAGTAAGATTTTCTGCACTAGGTTGCACTCACCTATAGGACCGCAAAACTTGCCTTCCTTTCTGTATGGTAGCTTTTTGGTGGGGAGGGGCTTTCTTTCGGCTGTTGGGCAGCCCATGAAGCCTCCATTAAGCTTTGTCTTGGAGCCACTTTATTTTTGTCGTTTTTAATTAAGTTATGTTTGCAAATGTACCTCATAGAGCCTCCAGCACAAGTTAAGTTGTTCCTAATATGCGATTTCAGAATTTTAATGCTAATTTGAGTCCCAGTGCAGCTCGGGATTGCCTCGTTCAACCCCCATTCTCACAGGCAGGCTTTATGGAGACAAGCACGGGAAATGCGGGAGCAGGACGCCACCCACGTGGGAGCATGGCCCGCTGCCAGGGGCCCCCGACCTCGTTCGCCACTTTGACCTAACTAGCCATAGTTGTTATTGTTGGTTTGCTGCTTTTACCGTTGCTTTTTCTCTTAAAAAGCTATATTGTGTTAGAAAAGAAAGTTTTACTTTGATTTTTTTTAATCTTTTTATTTTTAGGAAAGTTTCAGCATCTTGGACTCTGGTATTTATCGTGTCATTAGTAGTAGAAGAGGCAGCCAGTCAGATGAAGACTCCTGTTCCCTTCACAGCCAAACTCTCTCAGAGGACGAGAGGCTTAGAGAATTCATCTCACATCAGGAAGAGGAGCAGCCAGATCTGTGCTGTGGCTCCCATGGAAGTGAAGGTGAGGAGTGTGTCTTTTAGCAGTTACAGGTGTGAAGCACCTATTTTCTGTCATTTTTATTTGCCAGGCTTATTTTGTGCACAGAACTTTCTATAAAGTGGAAATAATTGTTGTTATGTTGATAGGCATTCCATCTGGACCTATAGATCTGCTCACCAGTAGAATGAATATATGTTTAATTGTTGTTTTTTTCCTCTCAGGTTTAGGCTAACATTGGTAAAGTACCTCATTTTAATCATGCATCAAAATGCTGGAAAGGTTAAGAAAGGAGATTATTAACCAAAAGAGTAGGACAATTTTATTCTGACTAACCAAATTATTTTCCATCAGGAATGAAAAATTACTACAGTTTTGGGGCCATTTTACGTACACTTTTTGATGTTTGAGCATTCCCGTGACTGAACCGCTGAGAAGATATTAATAGAGACTCTAAACTTTCTTTTTGACTTATGGGGATTCAGGGTTAGTAGGAAAATGAATGTACCTGCCTGAGTGTTTCAGATGTGGACCATCCCATGCATCTTATAAACCTGTGTTCTGCTCATTCGTATCTGGGTCAGTTGTGATTTGAGTATTGAATCTTCCATTTCCTTTGGTCTATTTATTTCAGAATTTCTTTAAAGATTAAGAAACTGCCATGTGATTAGATTTTGTTTCTTTCCCCCACTTCCATTCATCAGACAGTGTTTCTCATGTTCCAGTGACGTTTGAGACAGATAAGAATGAAACTTTTCTCCCCTTCGGCATCCCATTGTCATTTCGCTCTCCATCTCCTCTTGTGTCTCTTCAGGCTGTCAAGGAAAGGTAAACTCAACAGTCTTGGCGTTTAACCCCATTCTGGTTTTACTTCGCTTGTCACCTCTGGTACTTTTGTGCTGAGAATGGAAAAACATTTTAAATGAGAAAAAAGAAAGTCTCTAGGTTATTCCTCATATCGCCTGTTGTATGGAGCTGTTAACTTCTTATTACCATCTTGGGGAATTTAGCTTCCCTCTTTTTTTGACTAGGTGGATATTTGAATTGTTCTAGATGCGTTTTTTAACCCACAGACAGCAAAAGTTTAAAA
Source organism: Glossophaga mutica (assembly GCA_039655065.1). Taxonomy (NCBI): domain Eukaryota; kingdom Metazoa; phylum Chordata; class Mammalia; order Chiroptera; family Phyllostomidae; genus Glossophaga; species Glossophaga mutica. The sequence continues at coordinate 33,812,030 of CM077308.1, forward strand.
ATCTGATTTTTTCCTCATTCCTCATAGGAGCAGTTTCCATACATCATTGGTCATTTCTTGATCCTTTCTCAGTTTAGGCGCAGAATTGGAGACTTCAGAAGTCTTTCTAGCTACTCCATGGGACCAGGATTAGCATTTGACTCTTGAGAGAGAAGACCTTGTATAGCTGCTTCACTGCTTATCTGTCTCACTGGATACAAATTTTACTTATTAAGAAGGATATGTTGTGACTAAGTTGGCAGCTGATTTTCTTGAAGAAATTCTCTGGCCAGGCGGGGGGCAGTGGTCACATGGCCTGCTTTGCCTAAGTTGACATAAACACTGCAGACACAACTAGAATTAAAGACTTTTTCTTTAGCACCGAATCAAGGCAATTTAGTAAATGCAGTGAATCCTTATAATTTTGTAAATTTTCTGTGGACCATATGTGAACTATGTAGTTGGTTGGGGAAGCTGCTGTAAGCAGAGTCTTTCTTTTTACTAAATTCAGGTGGCCTTCCTGGGACTAATAGGAACATGGAGAGCTAGGTACTGAATTTTCCATTTTTATCAGTAACGAGATTTTTCTCAAATTAGTTTTTTGGTATTTGACTTCCAGTGTTTCTAGCTTTGTGCGTAAAACTACTGAGAAGATTGGCACCCTTCACCCAAGCCCTGATCTGAAAGTGAGACAGGAACCAAGGGGTGATGAGCAGTCATGTGACGAAGACGTGAGCTTGGCCACCTGCCCAAAGGATGAGGACACTGAGTAAGCTCCTGTGTGTGAATCTGTGTAAAGTCTAGAGGCCTCATCTGTCAGTGTGAAGACAGCCATAGGCCATTGGAGAAGGCACCTGAGTGACTCTGTTCACTGTCCATTGTTTATGTAGCTCAGAGAGACTGGGAATACCACAAAGTAAGTGTTGGAAAATTACATCCACGCATACCAAATCTGTTACAACAGAGTTTTCATTTAGTGCCTCTTCCATCTGTCTCCTGTACAACCTCCTCCCCACCAAATCTCTTCAGACTTTTGGGATGTTAGAGAAGGAGTATTCAATTAAGAGTAAGATGACCAAGGATCTAGGCCTTGTCCTGGCTCTGTTCTGACTAATACGTGACTTTGGGTGAGTCGTTAGTGTTTTCTGGCCAATTATATGAGAATATTGGTGTTGATGTCTTGCCTTGTGCCTTCTTATGATATACTTGTGTTCTGGCATAGTGTAAAAAGTCTTCTCTATCTGGTCTCTGCCTTATGTTATAGTTCAGGAGGTCTGAGCATTATAGGCAAGCAAGCTCCAGCAGTCATTCAGGATTGAGAGGAGACCCATAGACCCAGTGTATCTGGATGGTCAGATGAAATAGAAGGTGTGTTACCCTCAGAATAACTTAGTGAATCCATATAGTTATAGGAAAAACATAGCAGATATTATTACGGCATTGAAGACAGCCCTTAATCTGACCTTAGCTCACTTTTCCAGCCTCATTTTTTAAAAGTATTTGATTTATTTATTTTTAGAGAGGGGGGAGGGAAGGAAAGAAACATTGATATGCAACAGATGCATCCGTTGGTTGCCTCTCGTTCACCCCCAACTAGGGACTTAGCCTGCAACCCAGGCATGTGCCCTGACTGGAAATTGAACTGGTGACCTTTCAGTTGGCAGGAGGGCACTCAGTCTACTGAGCCACGCCAGCCAGGGTTCCAGCCTCATTTTTAACTACATCCTTCTAACTACTCTAAATTCCAGTCCTGTCAGGGACCTGGTATGTACCCCTCACTAGCTTTCTATGTGTTGTTTCTTGTACTTGCCGTATTTCTCCCCCATTTTTCCTAACACAAATACCACCTCCAAGGGAAAGCTTTTATCGACTGCCTAGTCGGAACAGTTACTCTGTCTTTTTGTGCTTTCATAGTACCGTGCTTGTGCTGTTCTTAGCACTCACTTTATTCTCTTTTATATTGTAGTTAGTTGCTTGCATGCCATTCTTTCTGAGTTGAGCTTACTCATCTTGAGGCCACTGACCATTTTTGTTTACTCATCTGTTTATGTCATATAACATTAAGTATAATACCTGCCAGTTAGTAAGCACTTAGAAATATTTGTCTGAGGAAGCTCTAATCCTCTGTAAATAATTCTTTTCACACTTCCCTAGGGAAAAAAAAGAAGTAACTAGTCAACCTCCAGAAGAAGATAAATTGCAAGAGCTCAGACTAGCAACAGTAGAAGCAATGTGAGTATTTATGAATGAAGAAGTTTTATAGTGATTGGAAATGACTTTTTGAGATCATCACTAGTATTCCTGAGATAATGTGGGGCAGAGGTGGTCTCATCTGGAATTGAAATTCAAGAATTAGTGCACAGTTAATGTTTTTTTGTATTATCTTGTTGCCAAAATAATTGTTAAGGAGTAGAAAAGTAACATTTATTATAGATAAGCATGTTGCATTTATTAGGTTTATTTAGCATGAAATAATTTGTTTAAAAAAGATACATGAAACAAATTTTATACTTGTCTGTCTTGTGTAGGACCAAGCTACAGGACCCACTGGTTTTGTTTGAACCCAAGTCTCTGAGAATGGTTTTACAGGAGTGGCTTCCACAGTTAGAAAAAACATTTGCCACGCAAGACTTCTCAGGCATTTCAGACACTGGCAACTCATCCATGACATCAAATGAGGATCTGGTATTGTTTGATGAGTCAAAAAATGGAATATTAGATGAAGATAATGAAAAAGAAAAAAGGGACTCTTTAGGCAATGAGGAAACCATTGCTCAAATGGCATGTGAATCTGTAAATAGTCTGAGGGAGCCCTTCGATGGCCTTTTTCGAGTGTGTTCTCCATGCAGTATAGCAGATGGTCTCCAGAGGGACCTGGCTGAATTGACAACGTTGTGTTTGGAATTGAATGTACTGAATTCTGAGACCAAAAACACAAATGGACACGTGGACAACACTTTGCACCAGCCCTCTCCTGAAATTCCGGCTTGTGAGTTCCTAAAGAAGTACTTTTTTCTCCTGGACTTGAAGAGGGCAAAGGAGAGTATCAAGCTTAGTTACACTGACACTCCTTGTGTTTGGGACACTTTTATTGAAGGATTGAAAGGTAATAATTGGATTGCCTTAACAAAGATAGAAATTGGTATAGAGCACCTTGGCATTTTTGAGTTTAAAATATGAGAATTAAGTAGAAAATCACCTCTGTTCTGGTCAACCTCTATTCTGTCCTTTTTGTATCTTTTTCCACTCAATTTTTAAAAAAGATTTTATTTATATATTTTTAAAGGGGAAAGGAAGGAGAAAGAGAGGGAGAGAAACATCAATGTGTGGTTGCCTCTTGCGTGCCCCCTACTGGAGACTTGGCCTGCCACCCGGGCATGTGCCCTGACTGGGAATGGAACTGGCAACCCTTTGATTCGCAGGCTGGCCCATGATCCACTGAGCCACATCAGCCAGGGCTCCACTCAACTTTTTAATAGCTCTTCACATATTGGTGTGATTTACAGCTGTATTATAAGAAATTAGTTTTCTTTCAATCATATTCAGAAAATGACATAGCAGTGTTGGAGAAGTTGGGGTTAAAGTAAGATTTTTATAACTGCAGATATGTAAAAATGAGAAAATCCCTTGTAACTTACTAATACTGAAATAATATTTACCACGTAATTGAGTACTTATTGTCTGCCACATATTATGCCAGACACTTTACAGGCATTGTTTCATTTTATCCTTACAATAGTCTTCAGAGTAGATGATGTTATTCCATTTAATAAGTGAGGAAACACGCACAGAGAAATTGTAATAGTTAAGTAGGCTAAACTGCTGCAATATCTCATGAAATATTAAGTCAGATATTATAGAAGTTCACTTTTTGCTCACATACTAGTCTAAGACAGATGTTTCAGGTCAATGGACAGCTCTCTTCCATGTGGGAATCCAGAGTTCCAAGCTCCCTCCATTTTTTTGAGTTCCATCCTTCTTTGGGTTTGTGACTGGTTGGGTTGTTAGCCCTGGGGAAAGCATATGGAAGGGGCATATATGTCTCGTATAGGCTTGCCCTGGTAGTGGCTCATATCTCTTCTGTTCGTATTCCACTGGTAAGAATTCTTTTTAAAAAAATATATATTTTATTGATTATGCTATTACAGCTGTCCCATTTTTTTTCTCCCCTTTATTCCCCTCTCCCACCAGCATTTCCACCCCTTAGTTCATGTCCATGGGTCGTACATATAATAAGTCCTGTGGCTTCTCCATTTCCTGTATCATTCTTAACCTTCCCTGTCTATTTTGAACCTACCATTTATGCTTCTTATTCCCTGTACCTTTTCCCCCATTCTCCCCACTCCCCCTGTCTGCTAATAATCCTTCATGTGATCTCTATTTCTGTGATTCTTTTCCTGTTCTAGTTTAGTTCATTTTTGTTTTGTTTTGTTTTTAGGTTCAGTTGTTGATAGTTGTGAGTTTGTTGTCATTTTACTGTTCATATTTTTGATCATCTTTTTTTTCTTAGATAAGTCCCTTTAACTTTTCATATAATAAGGGCTTGGTGATGATGAACTCCTTTAACTTGACCTTATCTTTATCTGCCCTTCCATTCTAAATGACAGCTTTGCTGGATAGAGTCATCTTGGATATAGGTCCTTGCTTCTCATGACTTTGAATACTTCTTTCCAGCCCCTTCTTGCCTGCAAGGTTTCTCCTTCACACTTGATTGAAGTTCACACTAATTATCATCCTCGTATGGAAACCAGCTCTCATACCCCAGAGATCATGCATGCCCTTTCCACTGCATAGGCCTGGGTTTTTAAGGAGGCAAATTTCCCAATTCAACGTTCTACTTGAATAAAAGATGCCCTCTGTCTAATAATTTAGACTTTAAGCACACTTTTCGTTCATTACCAAAAGAGGATAATCACAAGTTGAGATACATTTTATATTACTGGTTCTAGGAAAAAAAACAGAAAAAAACAGTGCTCCTACTCCGTCTTTTGGAACAAAATATATATATACACATTCTTTTTTCAAGGGTAATAGACACTTATAAATTTGTTATTTGTTACTTTGTCTTGTTTAAAACTTTGAGTATGCTCTGCCTCCCAATTTGATTTTAAGGTTTTTTAAAAGTAGAGGTTGTATTTTGTTCTTTTTTTCTTCTCCTACAATGCTTAACTAGCACTGGGCCTTGCACATGGCAGTACATGAGTGTGGTTGTTGAACGAATGTGTTCATGAATTGAATGTTATTTATAGCTCTGAGACGAATGGAAAAGTGTATGTTTTATCCTTCAGAAATGGCAAGTTCCAGTCCTACATACTTGGAGATGGAAGAAGGAGACCTACCAACCAGATTAAAGTTCATGGATGACTCAGTCCCTTTTGACAGTCCTTTGTTGATTGCTTATGCTGCCCGGTAAGTGGTTGTATATGTTATTTATATGAACTAAGTAAAGCACATGTAAGGTGGGGGTTTTTTTGGTCTTAGTTTCTAAATTTTGACTCAGTTGCATGTTGGTCAGCTGCCTGTTAATATATTTATTTTTATTTCTAGTAAGTACTTAGATAATGTTACCAACTGGCGTCATCTCATTGAAGTTGGAAACTAATATGTTTTGTTTTTAAATGCAGATTGTATGAGAAGTTCGGGGAATCTGCCCTTCGATCCTTAATCAAGTTTTACCCATCTATTTCACCTTTGGATGTCATGCAACTTTGTCATCAGCATCCTGTGCAGTTTTTGTCCTACTTAGACAGTCTGGTGAAGTCAAGGCCTGAAGATCAACGGTGAGAAGGCGAAGATGATTTGTAGATTCCCCTTTCTCCTCATAGGGCACTATTTTTCTTGTATAAGCAGTTGTACCATTGTTACTATCAACTGCCACAGAATTGAGGTATCTAATCTCCTACGGAAAAGGAGGATTTGGGCAGCTGTGTACAGTCTTTGAGGGTTCAAAATACACACCGTAAATGTGCACATACTACACTTCTCTTCCCTTCAGCCCTTTCTTCCTCTCAAGGATTTTCAGATCATCAGTATAAAATTGAACCTCTGTTTCAGGGTCCAGGCTAAGGCAGATAAGCCTCCTTGTTGTCTCTGTCAGTGCGTTTATTGCCACCATTTTTATTGATGATAGCCTAGCCTTTTACAGGTGGATCTCAGTTCTAGCTCTTTGCCTATTTTTATTTTTTATTTTTTTTTAAATTTATTATTTATTTATCTTTCTAGAGGGGAAGGGTAGGAGAGAAGGAGAGGGAGAGAAATATCAATGTACGGTTGCCTCTCGTGTGTCCCCTGCCGGGAACTGGCCCGCAACCCAGGTATGTGCCCTGACTGGGAATCGAACCGCAATCCTCTGGTTCGCAGGCCCGCGCTCAATCCACTGAGCTACACCAGCCAGGGCTCTTTGCCTATTTTTAGACTGAGACCTCATTTCCTGTCTCCATATGGTACTTGGTTATTGAGACTGGCTATTCTCCCCACCTCTGATTGATTCACATTTGCCATACTGGCTTTTATTTCTCTTTTTATTTTTGGCCCTTTAATATTTTCCTCATTATCGTGGGGATCAAGTGTTCATTTAAAAGGCTGTTAGATTTTCACCAGCTTTTCTAGACATTTGGAGCAGAAAGATTTTCAAGTTATCTCGCTCACTATATTGATCTCTCAGTAACATTTTCACATCCCCACATTTTATGTTTCCTTTCTTATCATGAGGATTGGTGATTTTTCTCCCTTCTTTCTCTTAGGCCCTCCTTCCTGGAGTCCCTTCTACAACGAGAGTCTGTAAGATTGGATTGGCTGCTTTTGGCAGTGTCCCATGATGCTCCCCCAAGCACAAGCACTATGGACGATGAAGGCAACCCCAGGTATTGAAGTCCTCTTTCTAAGTGTGCTGTTCCTTTGCAGTGGGACTGGTTCATTCACACACAGCACTCTGGGCTTGTGTCCGCAACAGGTCTGGAAGCAGCTGAGCCAAGTCACAGTAGTAATGAGCTTAAGTGTACTTCTTGGTGGTTCTGAACAATTTTTGAGTTACAAATCCTATAACATGAAACCTGATGATTTCTCAGAAAAATGCACATCCATGCAAAATTTTGCATAGGATTTCAGAATATTAAACTGACTCCCTTTTAAGTTCTTGCATAAACCCACCTTTAAGAGCTCTTGATAATTAAGTGTTAGAAGGGAAAAAATTGTATGTGTGTGTATGCATTTTCTTCTTACAAATAACCTGATTTAGGATTTAAAAAACAAATCATAAAAAATACACACTGACACTTAAAATGTATCAGAAATGATTCTTGTACCTCTGGTCAAGATGGCGGCTTAGGTGGACACACTGTGTCTCCTCTCATAACCAAAATTAAGGACAACAAAAGTTTAGAAACAAAAAAACAACCGGAACAGATAGAAAATTGAATTGTGTGGAAGTCCGACAACGATTCACCCAGACTGGTAAGAGGGATGGAGTCGGCAGCTGGCGGAGGGGGATCGCAGCAGGAAAAAGCAGTGGCTAGCGGTCCTGGATGGCCAGGCGGCGGTTGGCAGACCCTGGGCACAGGGAGGCAAGGAGCAGACCCAGCAAGGTGCGCAAGGTAGCTGACTGCTGTCACACATTCGCGCGCAGATAAACCAGGCAAAAACCAGCAGCAAGACAGACTGCGCAAACCCAGGGCCCCAGCACTGGGAAATAAAGCCTAAAAGCACCGATTGAAAACACTTGTGGGGGTTCAGGTGCCAGGAGAGACTCCCAGCCTCACAGAGGGGACTGAAATCCAAGAGAGAGCAGAGCAAGTGCCATTGTTCCCTCTCTGACCGCTCCCCCACATACAGTGTCACAACTCTGCGACTGGGTGAGTTGCACCCTGGTGAACACCTAAGGCTCCTCTGCTCATATGTAACAGCTGCAAACAGACACCCCCCCCCAAGAAAAAAAAGAAGAAAAAAATGGCTCAAACAAAAGAACAAATGAAACCACCAGAGCCAATGCTTTTAAGCGACCAAGAGATAGCCAGTCTATCAGATGCACAGTTCAAAGCACTGGTGATCAGGATGCTCACAGAATTGGTTGATTTTGGTTGTAAATTAGATGAAAAAATGAAGACCACGCTAAGTGAAATGAAGGAAAATGCACAGGGAACCAATAGTGATGGGAAGAAAACTGGGACTCAAATCAATGGTGTGGACCAGAAGGAAGAAAGAAACAACCAAACAGAAAAGAAGGAAGAAACAAGAATTCAGAAAAATGAGGAGAGGCTTAGGAACCTCCAGGACATCTTTAAACGTCCCAACATCTGAATTATTGGGATACCAGAAGGGGAAGAAGAGCAACAAGTGGAAAACTTATTTGAACAAATAATAAAGGAGAACTTCCCCAATCTGGCAAAGGAAATAGGCTTCCAGGAAGTCCAGGAAGCTCAGAGAGTCCCAAAGAAGTTGGTACAAGGAGGAACACACCAAGGCACATCGTAATTACATTAGCCAAGATGAAAATGAAGGAGAGAATTCTAGAAGCAGCAAGGGATAAGGGGACAGTCACCTCCAAAGGAGTTCCCATCAGACTGTCAGCTGATTTCTCAAAAGAGACCTTGCAGGCAAGAAGGGGCTGGAAGGAAGTATTCCAAGTCTTGAAAGGCAAGAACCTACATCCAAGATTGCTCTATTCAGCAAAGCTTTCATTTAGAATGGAAGGGCAGATAAAGCACTTCTCAGATAAGGTCAAGTTAAAGGAGTTCATCATCACCAAGCCCTTATTATATGAACTGTTAAAGGGACTTATCTAAGAAAAAGAAGATAAAAAAATATGACAGTGAAAAGACAGCAAACTCACAGATATTAACAACCACACCTAAAAAGCGAATAAGCAAACAACGAGAACAGGAACAGAACCACAGAAATGGAGAGCTCATGGAAGGTTAGCAACAGGGGAGTGGGAGAAGGAGACAGGGGGAAAAGGTACAGAAAATAAGTAGCATAGATGGTGGGTAGAAAATAGGGGGAGGGCAAGAATAGTGTGGGAAATGTAGAAGCTAAAGAACTTATGACACATGGGCATGAACTAACGTGGGGGAATGTGGGTGGGAGGGGGTGTGCAGGGTGGAGGGGAATGAAGGGGGGAAATGGGACAACTGTAATAACATAATCAGTAAAATATAATAAAAAAGAAAGAAAAATGATTCTTGTGTTTCCCTCCAGGAGAAGCTTTAAAATCCTCAAATGCCTATTTTGCATGCCAGACAGCGGTCTGGAAGGGCATACAATGGCTCTCTGTGAATGATGGAATTAGGCCACTTTCTTTTGTTTTTGATTAGCTAAAATGTCTCATTTAAAAAAATAAACAGATATTGCCCTGGCCAGGTGGCCCAGTTAGTTAGAGCATCATCCCATATACCAAAAAGTTTATGGGTTTGATTCCTGCTCAGGGTATATACCCAGGTTGCAGGTTCAAGCCCCAGTCAGGCGCACACAGGAGGCAACTGATCAATGTTTTGATGTTTCTCCCTCTCTTCCCCCACTTCCTCTCTCTCTAAAATCAATAAGTAGTCCTGGCCAGTGTGGCTTAATTTGATGGATTGTTGTCCCACAAACCGAAAGGTCGTAGGTTCAATTCCTAGTCAGAGGACATGCCTAGGTTTCAGGTTCAGTCCCCAGTTGGGGGCGTGTGTGAGACAGCCTATTTATGTTTCTCTTTTATATCGGTGTTTCTCTTCTCTTTATCTCTTCTCCTCTCTCTAAACTCAATAAACATGTCCTTGGGTTAGGATAAAAAAAATAAAATCAGTAAGTATATCCTTGGGTGAGGATTAAAGAAATAGTAATAAAAATAAACAGGTATTTGTTATAGGTAAAACAATTGTTTTTAATTTTTTGAAAGCCAAGTGGAAATGTTTGGAAAATGTAATAATGTAACAAATATAATTAAACTCTGTTCTTAGCTATTAGATGACAAATAAGCATTTTGTAGAATGTATTTTCTGTCTAATTTACGGAGTTTTTCATTTCACAGGCCTCATTCACACTTGTTTTCCTGGGGTTACAGTCAGCTGATCCTTCATCTAATCAAACTGCCTGCAGATTTTATAACTAAAGAGAAAATGACTGACATCTGTAGGTCTCATGGGTAAGAGAATTTTCTGAGAAGCTGAAGTTAAGATTAGAATTATTTCGGTTAATATACTTTATCATTTGCGAATTTCCGTTGTTATGGGAAAGTATCTTTTTGTGTTAAGTGATAGTAAGCAAATTTTTCCTTTTAAATTTGTTCATATTTTTTCTTTGTGTGGAAGAGACTGGCCCTAATTTCTCTCTCCCCCTTTCTGCTTAGTTGCCAACCCCAGGAATGCAGGTGGTATTTAATTAAGCACTAGACTCTTATTTGAGGCATAATAGCTATAGCGTTGTCCAAATAGAGAGGGATGCTTAATAGAATTGCTGGTGAAGGTCTCAGGGAGGAGGTAAGGCTTTTTGGAAATAAACCCTGAAGGCTAGATGGGATTTGTATTTAAAATGAGTCAGGAGGAGGGTAGGTAAGGTGAAAGAAATAAGAATAAGGGCATGAAAACTGACACTGCTTTTCTTTTTAATTGTCTTTTTAAAATATTTTAAAAGATATTACTTATTTATTTATTTTTAGAGAGGGGAAGGGAGGGAGAAAGAGAGGGAGAGAAACATCAGTATGTGGGTGCCGCTCACACTCCCCCTGCTGGGGACCTGGCCTACAACCCAGGTATGTGCCCTGACTGGGAATCGCACCAGCGACCCTTTGGTTCACAGGCCACACTCAGTCCACTGAGCCACACCAGCCAGGGCTGACATTGCTTTTTATCTATACTACATAGTAGTCAGTTATGTATTACCTGGCACTGCTGTTTTATGGCTGTGCCTGGATTATAATCTTCTGGAGATAGGGACCTGTTTCTTCCTTGGCCCTCATAATGGCAGGGACTTGGTATATGTTTATGCGTTGACAATGAGGGATGAGACTAGCCGGGTGGTGGGGTGATGAGATACGGAGGGCCTGGAAAGCCGGTCAGAAGAATTTAGTCATCAGTAGAGACCCTTTAGACTTTCTGGTACGAGAATGACACAATAATAATGGAGCTTTCTGGAGATCATTTTTGGTGTCACCCAGGAGAGAAAGGTTGGAGACGGGAAGGCCAGGTAGGAAGCTGTTGTGATCATTCACTCTTGGCTGAAGTGGTGATTAATAGGGCAGCAAAAGGACCTCATCCAAGGGACATTTTGAATGACAGGACAGTGGGACTTATAAAACTGGATATAGCAAATGAAGGAGGAAGAAGAATCAAGGAGAACTTCCGTATTTGGAAAAGAAACATGTATTGAATCTTAACGTTTACAAAGTATATAAGCTTATATATATATCATAATTGGTGCTTGGCCTTGAATGTCAGTATTTATCACTAGCCTTTATTCTTTTTTCTTCAACACTCCAGGCCAGGGCTGTCTAACAGAACTTTCTGTGATAATGGAAATAAATGTTCTACTGCATTGTCCAGTATGGTAGCCATTAGCCCCATGTGGCCACCATGTGGCCACTTGAAATGTGGATTGGTCAGCCGAAGAACCGACTTTTAAATTTTATTTACTTTAATTTAAATTGAAATAGTCACATGTATCTAGTATCTACTGTAATGGATAGCACGGCTCCAGATAAATTCACTGCTTTTTATTCCTTTCTTCAACTTTGGTGTCTTTAAAGTTTCTGGCCTGGATACCTTACTCTCTGTTTGGAGCTGGAGAGAAGGAGGGAAGCCTTTGCCAACATTGTGTATTTGAACGACATGAGCCTGATGGAAGGGGACAATGGTACGTAAAGGCCAGTGGGTTACTCCTGGTGGTAGTATTTTAGAAGTCACTTCAGACCTTTCAGTAAAGAAATTTGGTGAACATGTCAAGGACCATGTATATAATTGTAGATAACTGTCCAATTTGCAGTGTCTTCTTTTTTTATCTGTACCACTTGGTAATTATAAAATCATAATCAGGCATAAACTACAGGCAAGTTTTCTATTTAATGAGTGCCTGTTGAGTGTTAGACACTGTACTAGGTGCTTTTCTGATTGCTGTTTAAATGAGATAAGAAGCTTGGTAGTTACTATTATTTTTATTCTGCAGAAGTTATAACTAAGGCCCAGAGAAAGGACAGTTAAGTTCCCCAGAATCTTTCAGCTGGTGGAGCTGGTGGTGAGACTCCTGATTGACTATCTCTAAAGCTTGGGCTCAGCTTCTTTTCTCTGTATCATGTTGGTTTTTTACACAGCCAAAAGTTAGAGATCATTCAGATGAACTTAAAGTGGAGTAGCAGTCCGAGTTCCCTGAGCTTTTACCACTATGTAGATACTTTTTTAAAACATTGAACTTTTATCAATCCAACAGAGATAAAACAGTCATCAGGAGGCCAGGACTGGGACACACTGATACCAGAAATCTGAGAGTCTGTCCGTCCTGTACTTAGAGAGGTGGCTTTGGTCTGCTTTGTTTGTCTCAGGGCAGAGACGCCAACAGCAAGACCCTAGGCCCCTTCATCCAGCATTGTGACCTGCGGTCTTTTCCAGCCCTGCTGGTGTGGGACGTAAGAAAGAACAAAGAAGCTGGTTGGCTGGCAAGGGTTAGCTTCAGATGTCACAGCTATAGCAAAAAATACTGAGATCATCTTTGCTTCAGCCAGGTGGTTCCGTAGGACTAGAGCTAGCGCTGTGCATACCCTTCTGAACAATAACCAGAGGAACTAAAATATAAATGATTTATATTTTTAAGGTGACCTGATGTTTATTATAGAAAAAAATACAAAATTCAGGAAGTATAAAGAAAATATCCTCCCTGCCCAGATAAAAGTACTCTTGATATTTTGTTAATGTAAAATAATAGCTGTTTTTGCCCTGAGTGTATTAAATGGAGTCTTTTCTTGATACTTTTCTCTCCTAAGTCATATGAATCACTGCAAGTTCTGTTGATTTTACTGCCATGTACATATCTTCTATCTCTCTACTTTCTTTTACTCCACCATCACTCTGGTCCTAGCTACTTCTTCAGACTACTGCCTTAACCTTGTAATTGGTCATCTGGCTTCCATTCTTGTCCATTCTTTAATCCATTTTCCTTACAGTGGCCACAGTCGTTCTTTTAAACGAGAATTAGATCGTGCTGCACCCTCTTTGAAACCCCTTACACTGAACTCAGAATCAATTCACATTCTTTTTTTTTTTTTTTCTTTTTTTTTTTTTTTAAATAATTTTTTTTTTTTTTTTTTTTATTTTATTTATTTATCTTTAGAGGGGAAGGGAAGGAGAGAGGGAGAGAAACATCAATGTGCGGTTGCCTCTTGTATGTCCCCTGCCGGGAACTGGCCTGGCAACCCAGGCATGTGCCCTGACTGGGAATCGAACCGCGATCCTCTGGTTCGCAGGCCCCTGCTCAATCCACTGAGCTACACCAGCCAGGGCCACATTCTTAAGATAGACTCCTGAGGCCTGGCCTTGTCATCTCGTTCTCACTACTCACTATGGCCTTTGTGCACTATAGGCCTTTTTTGGTGTTCCTGGAATTCAAGTTTATTCCTGTGTCAGTACATCCTCCATGTTTCCTTTGTCAGAAATGCAGGCTCCTTCACCCTTCATTCCTGATGCTCCGTACCCCAAGTCTGTGCGTGTGCAAGCCTCATGCCCTCTGTCTGAGCTTGTCTCTCCTCTTTCAGCTCTCTGCTTCAGTGTTACTTCCTCACAGAGCCCTTCTCAGATTCTCCAGAAACACCTACCATTCTAACGGTTCTTTCGTCTTTTATAGCACTTGTAACTACATAAGTACAGACGTTTAGACAAACATTTCTGCGTTTGTCTAAATTCTATCTCCTTTACTGTAAGTTTCACAAGAATTCCTTATTGCATATCCAGTGCCCAGCATAGAATGAATATGCCCTGGGTAAATATTACTGAGTCAGTGAAATATGGAAGTTAATTTTACGGTGTTTCCTTATCACAAACTGTTTATTCAGCAGATGTACAGAAAACCAACTTTGTGTTAGGTGGTGAGATTATATTCTCTAATATTTGTATGTTTTGCTGGGAAATGTTTTCCCAAACTGTTCAGACTGTCTCCTGTGTGCAGGCAGAGTGCCAAGAGCAGTCAGAGCCAACATTTCTGTGTTTCTCTGTGTAGGGTGGATCCCAGAGACCGCAGAGGAATGGAAGCTTCTCCTTCACCTCGTACAGAACAAGAACACAAAGCCAGTGCCCCAGAAATCAGCAAATGGGAACTTCAGTGATGGGCCTTCCCCCATCAACGTGGAGAATGTGGCATTGCGCTTAGCTAAGGCCATTGGTCCAGATCGGGCCTGGTCACTGCTACAGGAGTGTGGTTTGACCCTTGAGCTGTCAGAGAGGTTCACCAGAACCTGTGACATCCTAAGGATTGCCGAGAAAAGGCAGAGGTAGTAACAGTTTGTCACACCCTCTCCGTAGGCGCTTGGGAAATGTAGAACCCCAAGATTTTCATAGGTGGACAGGACTAGAGAGATCATCTGGTCCCAGCCCCTCACAGTTGAGAGGACTGAGACTCACCTGTTGATTAAGGGAAGCGGCTAAAGAAATATTTTTTCACAGTTGTGACCAAGACACTGTTTGGATTAATGTGAATGAATGCCCAAACCTGAGGTGTACTCAGTTCTTTAAGAATATTATTGGGCAAGTAGCCCTGGCTGATGTGGCTCAGTGGATTGAGTGCTGGCGTGCAAACCAAAAGGTCGCAGGTTCGATTCCCAGTCAGGGCATATGCCTGGGTTGCAGCCCAGGTTCCATAGTTGGGGACGTGTGAGAGGCAACCAATCAAGAATATTATTGGTACCAAATACCTAATTGTCTCAGTCGTGTTCTGGTAAAGTACAGAAAGCATTAAATGAACCATCTGAACCATTTTTAGGTGCTTGGTTCAGAAGTGGTATGTGTGCCCATGTCATTGTGCAGCCCGGTTCCAGAGCTCTTGCATCTTGCCTAATTCTCTGCCCCTTAAACAACAGCCCCTCATGTCCCCTCCACCCAGCCCTGGGCAGCCAGCGTTCTACTGCATCTTGGTGATTTTGAGTATTCTCCATACCTCACTGAGGTGGAATCATAAAGTATTTGCCTTTTGTAACTGTCTTATTTCATTTAGCGTAATAGCCTCAAGGTTTATCCATATTATCGCATGTGTCAAAATTTCCTTCCTTTGTAAGCGTCCCACTGCATGTGTACTTTGTTTATCCATCCATTGGTCAGCGGACACTTGGGGTGCTTCCACTCCTGTCTGTTGTGAGTAATGCTCCTGTGAATGTGGCTGTGCAGATGTCTCTTTGAGACCCTGCTCTCAGTTCTTTGGGGAACATGTACCCAAAAGTGGAATTGCTGGAGCATACGGTAATTTCATTTTTAATTTTTCCAGGAACTACTATACTGGTTTCCATAGAGATTATACCATTTTACTTCCGTACCAACAGTGCATGAGGCCTCTGATTCCTCCACATCACTGGTTATTTGGTGTGTTTGGTGTTTTTTTATGATAGTTATCCTAATGGGTGTTAGGTGGTATCTCATTGTGGTTCTTATTTGCATTTCTCCAATGATTAGTGATATTGAGCATCTTTTTAATATGCTTGTTGGACATTTGTGTATCATCTTGGAGAAATACCTATTCAAATCTTTTCGCCTATTTTCAATCAGACTGATTTTGTTGTTGGTGGTGGTGTTGTCTGAGTTCTTTATATACTCGTATATTCACCCGTTATCAGATATATGATTTGCAAATACTTTCTTTTCTCTAGGACAGTATGCATGTTTACTCTGGTTTTTTTTTTTAAGGTTTTATTTATTTATTTTTAGAGAGGGGAAGGAAGGGAGAAAGAGAGGGAGAGAAACATTGATGTGAGAGAGAAACAATGATCAGTTGCCTCTTGCACACCCCCAACTGGGGAGCCGGTGTGCAACCCAGGCATGTGCCCTGACTGGGAATCGAACCTGTGACCTTTTGGTTCGCAGGCCAGCACTCAGTCCACTGAGCCACACCAGCCAGGCTGTGTTTTTAAAATATATATAATTTTTACTTTTTAATTTTTTAATTATTATTATTTTTAATCCTTACCCAAGGATATTTTTTAATTGATTTTTACAGAGAGGGGATTTGAGAGAGATGATTTGAGAGATAGAGAAACATCAGTCGGCTGCCTCCCATGTATGCCCTAACTGGGGGTCGAACCCACAACCTTTTGGTGTACAAGATGATGCTCCAGCCAACTGAGCCACCTAGCCAGGGTTGATTGTGTCTTTTGCATAGAGTTGTAACCCCATGAACACAGGTCTGGCTGGCCGCTGCTTTGAAAGCCAGTCCTTGAGAGGCAGGTGCTGATGTAAAAGTGGTTATATTCAGGTGCTGGCAACCTGGAATATGAGGGACTCTCATCTCAAAACCCATTTTAATATTTCAGTGTGAGCCAGGGATTTTACAGGGAGGGAGAGGGACAAGGGGAACAGAGATGGGGGAAGAGGCTGTTGAAGTGCAGGCACTGTCCTTGCTGGTCCCCATACGGATCTTTAACGTCAGCATCCTGGAGCTAGTCAGTGCCCCCCCAGTTCCTGCAGTTGGGCTCTCTGCATCACTCAAAGTCGTGGCCACAGCCCTTTCTTGTACAGTGACTGGAACTGCTGGCACTTGCAGTATGCTTACAAAGAAACTGTCAGTATGTGAGTTCTTTTTATCAGTGTGTTAGTACATCTTATTTATTCTAATTCCGTTTTGTGGTAAGTCGGAGTAGTATAAAGTTTTTATTCCCTGTTGCAGAGTCAGTCAGCTTTTTGAATCCTCTAATTATTTGTGGTTTTAAAAGGGTTTTTTTTTGGTAAAGAATGAACAATGAGAACTAAATTCACTTTTTTTTGTTTGTTTGTTTGTTTGTTTGTTTTTTGTATTTCAGAGCCTTGATACAAAGCATGCTGGAAAAATGTGATCGGTTTCTCTGGTCTCAGCAGGCGTAGTGGAAGAAGATTGAACAGGACGTCATGACGTTCTGAGGAAGATGGAATCAAGCTCCTGAATCTTCTGAATGCATGTTATTGAAGGAAAGGCACTGCCTGAAAACCTCGCCACTTTATTGGTAATACTTTGCCCAGTGTCTATAACGTCCGCATTTATGGCTTCTCTGGGGCCTCAGTGTTTCTCTACCAGAGTTGACCTTCGAAAGGAAGCGGTCCTTGTTTACTGCCATGAAGTATTCTGGATTTAGAATGTGACTGTTCGCAGCTCTGCAGTCCTTACTCTGACCAGCAGTGTTACTTCTTCCTTGCTCGGGGGTTGGGGGAGCACAAGTTTCTCGTTGTGGCCACATGGAGACAGATGGTATAACTGACATTACAGTATCAGGAGTTGGATTATTTTATATCTTGTCTGGACAATTGAGAAATTACTGAAATATGACCAGGTGTAGTGGAATTAACACATAAAACACAGAAGTAAAACACAAAAGACCGAAATTAGATATTTAAATGAAATAGCCCCATGTTTAAATTGAGCTAATTTAAATATGTATTTTTTCCAGTGTTTGACATTTTCTAACCTGAACCCATATCCAACTGACTAATTCATTACCAGAAATGTTTTATCTCTAATCTTTCCTGAACAGAGAGTAGTTCAAAGACATCATGCACTTTTAGAAATTATTTTTAAAAGTTACAATAAAGGAAGTCTAAGTACTAATAAAGATTGAAGCAAGTGCTTGTATTATTATTATTTGTTAAAGATTTTATTTATTTATTTTTAGAGAGGGGAGGGAAGGAGAACGAGAGGAAGGGAAACATTGATGTGAGAGAGAAACATTGATCGGTTGCTTCTCATACGTGCCCCCAACTGGGCACCGGACCCGCAGCCCAGGAATGTGCCCTTCTGGGGAATCAAACTGGCGACCTTTTGCTTTGTCAGACCATGTGCAACCAACTGAGCCACACCAGTCAGGGCAGTGTTTGTGTTATTTAAGCCAAGTACTAGATTACCATTTTTCAGGCTCCTGTACACTTACATAGCATGTAAAATATCAAAGTTCTTACTTGAATAGCATATAGACACAGTTTATTGTGAGTAACTTGCAGGGAGGTGTGGGGTAGACTCTGTAGAGTAAGCAAAGTGTTGGCTACAATGAATGATTTTTTTTTTCTACTAATAGCTAGAGATCTGTAGATAGAAATGTCTGTTATACTTTCACATGACATTTGCATATGTTATATAACCTGGTAGGTTAAAAAGATTGTCAGAGAAAGGAGGGTTCACACCACTTGTTAGAATTTTGGGAAACCTGACGAGGCTGGTCAGCAACGTGTGGTGGTGTGTGCGCGTGAGTGCGCGTGTATGATTTCTCCATCCTAAGCAATTCCCCACCAGCGTGGGTGTCCGATTCAAGTGAGTTCTTACACTATCTACTTGGTTAAGGCGTGTTAAACCAAAGCCTTAACAGCCAAAATCTTTTCTGAAAAAAAGGGTTTATTGAGCCATATGCTAGTAGAAAAAGGACCAGGCCCAGGGTGGGATGGAGATGAACATTCATCTTTGTAGGCTTTTTTTTTTTAAAGATTTTATTTATTTTTAGAGAGATGGGAAAGAGAGGGAAACATCAGTGTGTGGTTGCCTCTCACACACCCCCAACGGGGTGTCTGGCCAGCAACTCAGGCATGTCCCTGACTGGGAATCAAACTGGTGACCCTTTGGTCCACAGGCTGCCACTCAATCCACTGAGCTACACCAGCCACGGCTATCTGTAGGCTTTTTATATAATGGTTTGAGGAAGGAAGATGCAAGTTGTTTTGAAAGAATTTACATTGGCTACAGAAAACAGGGGTGGGAAAAGGTAGAGTGTGGGCAGTTCTGGGATAGGTCCGTAGTCCTTCAGGACGAATCGGGTACTTCTGCTGTGTCAGCTGTGGGCAGCAGTGGTGTGGTGGCGTGTGGGTCTGGTGGTCTGCTAGGAAGTTGATTCAGAGTTTCAGTGTACATTCAGGAATGTGAGTAGTCTTTTGTTAGTCTCTGCTTACAGCTCTTAACTAGTAACTCCAGTTGTCTTTTTTGCCCACTGTCGGGCCAACGGTAATTTGATTTAGATATCTCAGAATTTCTCTTGTCAGTGCTTAGTTCCATAAGTCTGCCCTCCCCTTAGACACAAGTTGCAAGTGCAGGTGGTTCACTGTGCTTCTGACTGGCTATGAAACAGCGGTTCGTTCCCACAGTTCCCTCCTTGGTTTAATTAATTTGCTAGAGTGGCTCACAGAGCTCATGGAAGCATTTTACTTACTAGATTAGCAGTTTATTATGAAAAGAATGCACGAGGAGCAGCCAGATGGAAGAGGTGTGTAGGACAAGGTGTGGGGAAAGTGCGAGGGGCACCCATGCCCCCGCTGAGCTCCATGCTCCCTGAGTCTCCACACGTTCACCAAACCGGAAGCTTGGAACCCAGTCCTTGCAGGTTTTTATGAAGGCTTAATTACACAGGCACAATGGATGAAATCATTTGGCCACTGGAGATTAAACAGTCTCCAGCCCCTCTGGGTCTCTGAAGGTGGGATGTGGGGCGGGGCGAGGCTGAAAGCTGCAGCCCTCTAATTAGGTGGTTGGCAGCCAGCCCCTAATCTAGGTGCAGTCCAAAGTCACCTCATTAACAAAAAGCAACCTCTTCCTCACTCGTCGCCTAGGAAATTCCGAGGGTTTTAGGAGCTCAATTTTAGATACTGGAACCAAGACCAAATACACATTTCTCCTTACAAACCACAAGACCACACCTTCCCTCTGGCAGCAGCTGGATTATGGATTGTGTTGAATGTGAGTCTGTACAAAGGTAAAGAGCGACAGCCTGCCCTTTGCTGTCAGCGTTTGTCCTTACACAGTGGCTGTCCCAAACACCGCCCCAAGGAAACCGGAAGGAGGAGGAGACAACCTGACCTGGCACAGCTGGGCAGGCATTTCCCAGCAGATGTTTCGCGGGCATACGACAGCAATCCTCACTTACCAGAAGGGTCCAGAGAGAGATTGCTAGCATTTAAAAATATCGTGTCATCAGAATTCATTTTCCAAGGCAAATAAACAAACAAACAAACAAAAAAAAAAACCCTTCAGCTAAATATTTAAATCTGAAGTCTACTTGTATACTAAGCAGTGTTTTCAAATACTGCTCATATCCGTGACTGCCCTAAAAAAGCAAGACAGACTGTGGTTCATGGTTGCCCTACTTTTACTTTCATTTATACACTTCACCGCTGTTTAACGGGCTGCAGGGCAGCGTAGTCGGGGAGAACGTGGGTTCTGAGGCTGATTGCCTGGCTTTGAATGTCTGCTCTGTCTTTTCCTTAACCAGACTTTGGGAAATTATTTTGTTTCTCTGAGCTTCAGTTTCTTCATCTATAAAATGGGAATAATATGAGCACCCACTCAAGGTGTTGTGAGGAATAAATGAGATAATGAGTGTGAAGCACATAGCTCAGTAATTGGCCCATAGAAAGAGTGAGGTCAGA
The DNA here is from genome assembly GCA_039655065.1 of Glossophaga mutica. NCBI lineage: Eukaryota > Metazoa > Chordata > Mammalia > Chiroptera > Phyllostomidae > Glossophaga > Glossophaga mutica. The sequence continues at coordinate 33,832,537 of CM077308.1, forward strand.
GCTCCCTCGCAGTGACCATTAAAGGAGACTGAACTCTAGGGCATAGTGCCTGTGTCGTGCTGGACGGGTGATAAATGTTGGCTGTTGTTTGAAAGATTAGAATATCTTGGTTTTACCCACTAGTGATCAGACCCATGTAAATTGTTTTACATGGTTCGGCGAAGTGGGAAGACAAAAACTGAAGCTAATAACTTTCTGGCATGTATGAAATTTGTCACTGCCCTCGTCAAGGCCCAAAACTTGTAGTCATCCTTGTCTCTTCCTTCTTCTAAACCCTCACTGCTGTTAAAGAGAACACCACAAGCCCGTGTCACAGAGATTCAGCAAACACCATGCCACACCAAGGGTCAGCGGAGCTGCAGGGTGGTAGCTGAGAGGAGCACTCATGCTTTCATTTCCATTATCTCTCTTCATGAAGCTGAGGGTCCAGTCAAAAGAGGGGAACTGTTAAAGAGAAAAATGCAGGCTCGACATGGTGTCACTTGTGCTAAAAGCACATGATACCAAACCTAGATGTAAAAACTGACCAAATTTTAGTTGCGGCTCTTCCCAGAAATGTAATGTTAATCAACTAGTCTGGAATTTTCTGGTCAACACCATCTGCATCATAAAAACCCTTCTTGATCTCTTTCTCTAAAAAGGACGTCCTGGTCCACTCACAACTCATTTAAGTGTTGCATTATTTTCTAAAATCCTCAGAAAGGATTTTCTGAGTCTGTCCCACCTGTCCCACATCTTTACTTTGCCCTGGTGCCCACATGTTCTGTAACTGGTCCTGGCTGCCACAGTGGATCTGAGGTGGAGCCCAAGATGTTGCATTTCAGATAGGGTCCCAGGTGGTGCTGAGCTTCTGGTGCCCGGATCACCCTCCGAGTAGGAAGGTCGGTCTGAATTTGGGGGGAGCAGAAACTCGGAAGGAATCTGAAAGTCAGTGCGGAGCCCAGGCCCTGGTGGGGAAATTACCACAGTTATTTTGTGAGACATAAATTTTTGTGCTTTTTAAGCTTACGTATTTTTTATATTGATTAAAAAGGCAGTTAGACACTTTCTACTGTTTTCGGTTTGTTTAGACTTGAATAATTTCGGAGAAATGGCTTCCTGTGAGGTGAGCCCAGGACCTGGGCTCCGGCTGGGTCAGACAGCTCTCTGGTCCCTCCTGCCATGCTAGGGCTGCTGACTGGAATGGCCTTCCCGATCCGGGCATTAGAGTCGAGCTTGGAATCCAAGGAGAAGACACGCAAACTTCCAGTCTAGCCCAGGCAGTGCAGCCCAGGCTACTAGAGTCTGACTTTGATATTGGGGGCCAAACTTTAGCCAACGAAAAGGCACTGGTCACTGCTCTCAGAACTTCTCCATTGGTGGCGTTGTGGCTTATATTGTCCTTGGATCCTCTAATCATAGGGGCCATGATATTACCCTAATTTTACTCCAGCTTCTAGCAAACCACTCATTTTTGTAAGAAAACAAAAATAAGTTACTTTAAGCAAAATATTACATGGTGTATAACAGATAGAATCTTGCTGTGAGGAATGCCACCATGTCCCTAAACCTATCAAAGCCCTGTAGCATCTCCAGTGCGTTACGGAGCACTGGGCTCCAGATCGCGTTCCTCTGCGGTGGCTCTGTCTGTGTGGGGTCTCCAGGTTCATGGCCGATTCACTTCACAGGTCCATGGAATTTACATTTGTCTGTGCTTCCCACTTATTTCCACCCCTCTCCCCTCTTGGCTAAACAGTGTATATTCCTCTTCTCTTTTTCACTCTCTGCCTGAGATTCCATCAGTCTTTTCATTCCTGAGTGAGTTTACTGTGTCCACACATTGGGGAGGTGTGTTTTCCGCACACTTCAGAAAGGCACAGGGTGTGCGGTGTACCAGACAAGGTTCGTGTACCCTGTCAGAACGCCTGGCCCCTCATCTTTCCCCAGCCTGGAGTTCCATATGGGCTTTGATGCTTTTCATGCAGGTGCAGCCAGGCAGCACCTTGCTGAGTCTGCCCTGTGACCTCATATGTCATGCCCCAGGGAAACTCCCGGGTCACTCACACGTGCACAGCAATGAAATGTGAGAGAAGGAACATTCCAGGGCTTGCCCTTGACAATGGGGATGGAAGCCCGTGGATAGGTGCTTTTATGTGACTCCTGAGGATAGTGCCGAGTCACTTGTTACCGTATTTCTCAGAAGGTTCCAGCTCCAGCTCTGAGGCTGTTGCTCACGGCTGGCTCTATAATACGTCTTCATATTGGCCTTGTTCTTGCCCTGTGTTACTCCTCAGTCTCTCACTACAGCAAATGAGGTGCAGCAATGGGCCCACACTTAGGGAACTCACTGGTGTTGAGGCAGCGAACAGCATAGGAATTCTAAGCCTGCACAGCTGTTACTGGCCAGCGTCTAGCATCCTGGTTGCCAGGAAACACCTTTTATCACTGAGGTAGAATGAATAGTAAACCAAGGCAGAGAGGAGGAGGGAGACATGTCTCAGCTGCTAACTCAGCAGTCCTGAGCCTGGTCCAATAATATTGCCAGGTGTTCCAACATCACAAGAAACACTATGTTAGCAAGAAAGGAGGGAAGTCCTTGAAATTTTAAGTAGTGTTTCCACTATCTCGGAAAGAAAGCCTTGAAACAATGCTTTTATCCCAAGGCCTGAAATGCTGGAGAGGGTCCACAGTGCCCAAAGAAGCAGCCCATAAATAACTCTGGGTAACTGCCCCAACTTTAACTGCTTCCTGTCAGGTCTGTTTTACAACAAGATGAACAAATGGAGTCTGGAGTAAGATAAGGATTCGGGATAATAGACCCCCACACGTACCTAAGTTTGGGTAATCACATCCCCCAGGGAAAGCTGGCATCGTCTTTACCCATCAATCAATATGTGACTTTTTACTCCCATCCCACCAACTATATAAGTCCTCAGAACAAAGGACTTGCTCTCTGGGTGCTTGGGGTGCTCTTGGCTCTCTGGCCACCCGGCCTCAGGCTATCTGGGGGCTTGCAACCCTGGTCTTCAGCCGCTCTTACTTTTGCCTCCCTGCTTTGCCCTGAACCTTTGCCTTTCACCCGCCCGACCCCTCTAGCTAGGCCCGTTCTCTTCCATGGGAATGGATCTCTAATAAACTGATTGCATGCTAATAGATTGGCTGATCTGTAATTCTTTACATGCGTCAGCAAGAAGAACCTGGTCTCTCCTGTCAACAGTGTGGCCGTGAAAAACCAGCTCTGAGCAGATAGGGTGAGGATGATTTCACAGGTGTGGATGAAGGACTGGGGGGCCTGAACTGCCCGGGAATGTGGGGCATGGGCCACTGGGAAGTTTCTTTGAGGAGCAGAATTTTTATCGGAATCTGAATTCAAGGACAGCGGGAGGCAAGATGTGAGAAATTAATGTGAGAGCCATGCCTCAGGGAGAATGAAAGGCGCTGGTTACAGGTGTCAGCAGGGTAGGGGCTGGTGTGGTGGAGCCCAAGATACCACCACAAATTCCGGGATTAGGCTCCCAAACACGATTAGAAAGGGGTCGCTGAGGGACGAGGCTTGCATGCAGAGCTGGGGTCAGGACACACTGACTGGGGAGTGAGGAGATGTGGACACAGAGAGGCCTGGGAACAGCACCAGAATAACTGGAGAGGCCTCAGCATGATCAGGGTGAGAAGTGGGGGGAGGTGCAGACATCCGATCTGCGTTGCTGTGGATTACAGGGAAGAGAGCCCAGGTGGGTGGCCGGGTGGCCCGGCCTTAGGAGATGCATTTTAACAGGTGGGGTCAGTCAGGAGAGAGACAGCGGTCAGTAATTTGAAGAGGGAGGGATTAACATAAAGAATTACTAACTAGTAACTGGAGATAGGCTTCTAAGGGATAAGAAATGAAGGATTAAACCACAGGGCTGAGATTCAGATCCTGGTGGAAAGCGTGTGCACACCAGATGGCAGAAGTTTGCTGGCACCACTAGCCAAAGTTGACAAGCAAGAAACTAGGAGGTCCTGGAGTGAGCTAGTCTGGTTAGGGGAAGGGTTGGTGCAGGGTGTCTGCCTGCACACAAACAGGAGGGCACAGGCTCGGCCCTCATGTGGGTGTCCATCCATCACCTGTTGGTATCGAACAGGCAGTCCTTCCAACAAAGAATTAAACACACTTTTAATCATTCAAACTTGTAAGCATCTATTACACACCCATTAGGTGCGCTCTATCAGCATATAGGTAGGTAGATCTCAACCAGGCCCTGTCCCAGCCCTGAGGGCGCACACAGCCCCGGTTCTGGGACCACAGAACAGGAGTCAGTACTTGTCGGGCAGGCCAGCAGGTCTGAAGTGATTGGGGTCTCTGCTGCTCCGGCCCCATCGGTTGGCTCTCTGGTCAGCCCTGGAATCGCCCACTCCGTGGCCACTGTCTCCATACTTGAAAAGGTCTGTGACTCTCTGAGTCTGCTCTCTGGCATCACTGGAATGAAGGAGGGCAGGTAGGAGGTGAATCCGGGGCCAACGAGAAACGGCCCCACCTCCCCATTCTCCCCTTTCCAAGGGATCAGTGACAGAGGAGCCAGGAAAGACCCTGCCCAGGCAGCAACATAGCCCTGGCTGACCCCAACTCGGGGTGGACAGCGCTCACACAGGAGGGTGGGAGTCACCCTTCTAACTGCCTTGTTCTGGCTCCTCTAGCACCTCAGACGTCACAGTGCGCCCAGAGGGGCAGAGGAGTCAAGAGGAGGAGGGAACACATTCTTCACAGGAAACTTCTCTGGGCTTGGCCCCACCCAGCTCCCCAAGGCCACCAAGCTCTGCTCACCATCCCGCATCCCCAGGAGCCCTGTTACCTGATCACTTTAGCAGCCCAGGCACCTCCAGGTCCCCTCTGGGCAGCGTCATACTTCCCCCGGGGCGTGGAAGTACTTATCTGCTCCTTTGTAATTGGCTTCTCTCACGTCTGAGTAGGCTCTCCACATGTATTTAGCCCCTGGAAAGGAAGGAACCTGTGAGGTGGAGGTGATCACATCTCGGCAAACCAGGAATAAAACATTTTCTTCTACTGATTGTATGTATGACTTGAGCTGTTGACTAAGCCCTTGGAGATTAACTGAGATGAGATACATGATTTTTTACCTTTTGTTCCTGGGTTAATGTTATGGGAATCACATGTGGTACAAGTTTGATTCTCTTTGACTCCATTCTAAGTTCTGTTGCTACTTTGTCTTTGGCTGCGTATGAGGCACATAGAGAAGAGGAGAGATGGTCTTTAAGGGATGTTCGTTTGCGCAAGGAACCTCCACCTGGAAGGATGCAGGGAACCCCTGACTGGGTGGAGAACAAAGGGGATTCCGAGGGAGGCTCGGAAGCACAGAGCTCCCAGCCAGTCAATGGGAGACATTCACCCCATGGGCGAGGAAAGGACAGCCCATCCTGAGTACGACTGAGCGTCTGGGCGCAGTTGGCACCTGGGCAGCTGCCAGAGTTCAATCCGCACGTAGTAAGAGTCAGTTCCCTCAGAGACTTTGTAGAAATGGGGTAATAGATGCAGAACGAGGGCAAGTGCCCCACCAGCTCTAAAGTTCAGTGTCCTCCCCGTAAAGTGGGGAGTCTGGCTTCCCTCAGACTGGTTACACGGAAGCACTGAGAAAAGGCTGTGTAATGTCAAGAACATTGTAGGTGGACAATATGGGACTACCTGACTTCTCTGGACTTTAGGAACAGGGGGAGCTAAAGGAAGTAAAAGAATCAAGTAAGATGAACAGGGAGCCATAGAATGAATTTGATGGCAATTAAATTAAATGGCAAAAAATGTAATAACTTACTAGGCAAAGGAAAGATCTAATGTAGAGTTAGAATCATGGTCTACACAATTAATTACTCCACGAGATCACTGATCTTCATTTCACATGTCATTTTGGCTTTAGAAAAGATAGTTTTGGTGAGAGGTATGACATTCCTGCTGTACTCATACACACTGATTTCAAAAGATCCCTGTAGCCCGGATTTGCCTAACAACAATTTCCAAAATGTCTGGCATATTCTACCACCAGGGGGCAGCACATCAAAAACAGTGCTTCTCACACTTCAGTGAGCACGCAACCAACCAGGTGCTTCATAAAGGCGAGGTTTTACACTCAGCCCCAGACATTGTGACTCAGTGGACACACTTATCTGCCTTTCACAAAGCACCCCAGACCCCGTATGATTCTCGTGCAAGTGGTCCTAGAACAACCCTTGGAAAAACACTGACCTAAGAGATGAAAAGATATTTTTAGCCAGGTCTATGAATAGAATTTAGATGGAATTAACAGCAAACTCTGAGGGCAATTACTTAGAGACAGACAATTGCAGAAAAAAATACAAAATACTTCTGTGGATAAATGTAATTTTATTTCTTTACTATGGCTAGTGAGGAATATTCTCTCTCCATTGGTTTCCTGGCCAGATCGCAGCCCCAGCAGAAACATCATCAGCTAGTTCATTGTGGCTTTCGTCAGAAGGAGGGGAGCTCTGTAGATTTGCCTGTCAAAGGCACCACCTCTTCACCATTAGCAATTTGCTCAGATAAGGAACAGAACAAGTGTTGACAAATTCCTCACTCTTCCATGTGCAGCTTGTCTGGGAGGCTGTCTGGTACCGCGGTTAATACCAAGGTCCGGGATCTCAATGACCTAGATTAAATCCTGCCCTACCTGGTGACTTTGTGAGGTCCCTTACTCTCTTTGCACCTCCGGTTCTCTGTTAAGAGATCATGGTACCTACATTGCAGGACTGACAAATTAAAACTAGAGGAGGAAAATGAGCTTATTGTACATGGAAAGCATTTAGAATGATGCCTAGCATGTATTAAAGGCTCCATTAATATTTGTTGTATTAACTTTGGGGAATGTAAAATACTCCCCACACCTTTGACACACCCATTTCATGGCTAAGACCAAGAAATGAACTCTCTCGATCGCCATTAGGGGGCAGTAGAGCATGATTTATATTTAGGGAGTCACCTCTGAACTCCCCATCTCTTCATCACTCCTGCTGAAAGTTGGGGCCCAAACTTCTGGTGCCCTCTGGCTCCAGGATCCCCACAAAAGAGTACACAGCTGCCCAGAAAATCCTAGGGAACACCGACCATGAAAGCACTATTCTGTTTCTTCCTAGTGAGAATGTGGCCTCTGCTCAGGTGAAACCTGGGTGCAGGTCTGACGCAGCCTCCTCAAAACCCATGCTGGGTCCTTCCCTTGACCAGCTTCCCTGAGGAAGGCTCCCCATCCTTGGGTGCTGACACCCAGCACCAGGGAGCAGAAAATGATGACGGTGCAAAGCTTCACCCTGAGGAGAGAGGTAGGTAGATATGACCGGTAAGAAGCGGTTGTGTCTCTTTTTTGGTGATGCTGACCTATCCTAGCATTCCAAAAGTAAATTCCACTCAATTTTATATTTTCATACCAATATCTACATCGATCCCTCCATCCATGCAGATGGATGGATTGTATTTCAGAGAATTCTGGTCTACATTTTCATCTGACTCATTAGAATCACAATGATTTCCCTTACTGGAGAGTGCAACTTACAAGCCAGTGATTTTCAACAGGTGTGCTGCAAGAACTTTTTAAACATGGACTACCTGACTATTTAGTCAGAGGCACTGACCTGTTTCCCTTAAAATTTAAAATTTAAAATAAAATGACAAAAGCCAACACAACAATAGCCATCTGATGTGAATGAATCAAAATTACAACTAATTTTTTTCTCAGACCAACAAAATAATATTTTGGGTATGCCATGAAATTTATTTTCTTTTTTTAAAATATATTTTATTGATTATGCTATTACAGTTGTCCCATTTCTCCCCCATCATTCCCTCCACCCTGTACACCCCCTCCTACCCACATTCCCCCCTTTAGTTCATGTCCATGTGTCATAAGTTCTTTAGCTTCTACATTTCCTATACGATTCTTGCCCTCCCCCTGTCTATTTTCTTCCCACTATCTATCTATGCTACTCATTCTCTGTACCTTTTACCCCTCTCTCCTCCTCCCACACCCCTGTTGCTAACCCTCTATATGATCTCCATTTCTGTGGTTCTGTTCCTGTTCTAGCTGTTTGCTTAGTTTGCTTTTGTTTTAGGTGTGGTTCTTAATAGCTGTGAGTTGGCTGTCTTTTCACTGTCATATTTTTATCTTCTTTTTCTTAGATAAGTCCCTTTAACATTTCATATAATATGGGCTTGGTGATGATGAACTCCTTCAACTTGACCTTATCTGAGAAGCACTTTATCTTCCCTTCCATTCTAAATGACAGCTTTGCTGGATAGAGCAATTTTGGATGTAGGTCCCTGCTTTTCAAGATTCTAAATATTTCTTTCCAGCCCCTTCTTGCCTGTAAGGTCTCTTTTGAGAAATTAGCTGACAGTCTGATGGGAACTCCCTTGTAGGTGACTGTCCCCTTATCCCTTGCTGCTTCTAGAATTCTCTGCTTCATTTTAATCTTGGCTAATGTAATTATGATGTGCCTTGGTGTGTTCCTCCTTGGGTCCAACTTCTTTGGGACTCTCTGAGCTTCCTGGACATCCTGGTAGTCTATTTCCTTTGCCAGATTGGAGAAGTTCTCCTTTATTATTTGTTCAGATAAGTTTTCCACTTGTTGCTCTTCTTCTTCTCCTTCTGAGACCCCTATAATTTGGATGTTGGGATGTTTAAGGATGTCCTAGAGGTTCCTAAGCCTCTCCTCATTTTTTTGAATTCTTGTTTCTTCCTCATTTTCTGTTTGGTTGTTAGTTTCTTCCTTCTGGTCCACTCCATTGATTTGAGTCCCAGTTTCCCTCCCATCTCTATTGGTTCCCCATGCATCTTCCTTCATTTCACGTATTGTAGTCTGCATTTTTTCATCTAGTTTGTGAGCAAAATCAACCAATTCTGTGAGCATTTTGATGACCAGTGCTTTGAACTGTGCATCTGATAGGTTGGCTATCTCTTCACTGCTTAGAGGAATTGGCTCTGGGGCTTTTATTTGTTTTCTGGTTTGAACCATTTTTGGTGGGATTTTTTTTGTTGTTGTTGTTTTGGTTTTAGTCTGGTCGCGGCTATTACGTAGTGAGGGGTGGAGCCTTAGGTGTTCCTCAGGGCGGGGCAGCCCAGTTGCTGGGTTGTGACGCTGTATGTGGGGGCGGGGTCTGAGAGGGAACAATGGCGCCTGCTCCGCTCTCTCCTGGATTCAGTCCCTTCTGCCACTTCCCCTCTACGTGGACCATCTGCGTGCTCGAATGTGGGACCACCTGGTCAGTCAGCCGCCTTGTGCGGCCTCACTGGGTCTGCACAGTTGCCCCCCTGTGCCCGGGGTCAGCCAGCTGCCGCCTGTGGGCCCGGGAACCGCCAGCCGCCGCCTGTGCACCTGCGAACTGCCTGCAGATGCTGCTTGCGTTCCCGGGTCCCGGGTCCGTACCTCCACTTTCTCCTGCCGCAACTCCGCCCCTCTTACCGGTCTGGATGAATGGTTGTTGGACTTCCGTACAGTTCAATTTTCTATAAGTTCTGGTTGTTTTCTTGTTTCTAAATATTTGTTGTCCTTAATTTTGGTTGTGAGAGGAGGCACAGTGTGTCTGCCTACGCCTCCATCTTGGCGGGAAGTCTGAAATTTTAGTAATTAGTTCATGTGTACCATGAGATGAACAAGGTTGACAGCCACTGCTATAAACTAATTTCCATTTCGATCATCCCCTATCAGCCCTGAAACCCAAATAAATGTACACGACTTTCCCAAAAGGCATCTGGGAATTTGTGTCCACCATACCTCTCTGTAACAAGAGAAAAGTTAACCTATAAATATTGTAGGGCACCTGCTCTTCATCACTACCTCACACGGAAGAAGCATACAACGAATCTCTACCCTAAAAGTATTCACATTTCGTGAATTCTCATTGCCTGAACAGCAGACTCAGGGAGGGCCAGGAGAGCTGGAATGCAGCACAAGAATGCTGCTGGGGAAGGAGCGTCTCCACAGAGGGAACGTGGTGGAAAGTTCCAGCACCTCCCCTTGGCTGTTCGTTCGGGCCTGCAGAGACTCCTGCTGAAGCTGAGCTGCCTGCGCCGCCTGCCTGGGAGCTGTGCCTGGTGCTGCGTGTATATACCGATGCTCTGCTGGTGGGGCACACGGGAGGAGGGGTTTGAAGCAAACCACGGAGATCTGGGAAATTCCTCTTGTTCAGCACAGGTCTTCCAGAACATGGGGGTTATTTTTCACACACGTCTGGCTTTCCCAGATTGTGCAACGTGGCAGCTGTCAGGGATGCAGCAAGTTGGGGTTTCCTGCCCATTTCCAGTGTCCCGTGTGCTGGGAAAGGTGGTTTCTCCCTGCATAGAATGTGCTCACACTTGCTGTGACGGAGACTCAGCGTTAGAGAAGAGGTTGGACTGGACAATGTGAGAACGCAGGGTCAGTGGAAGAGCAGAAGGGGCTCCAGGGTGAGTGGGAGCTCAGGATGAAGCTGAGGCCTGGGGCACAGGTGTAGGGAAGGACAGATGACCCCGGAAAAGAAAGCTTCCAGCACCCTGGTGTGGACTCTGCATTGGAGAAGGGATCCTCCAGAGTCAATGTGTTCATGGTCAGTTGCTACTGAAGGTCATAGTGGCAGGTTATATTGGAGGTTCTATAACCCAGGGATGTTGAACTGTAGCATAGAAACTTGCTATAATGTCCTGTAGCGATGACACATGGGACATAAGACAATCTCTGAAGTTTGTTTTGTTATAGTAGTGGTAGTAGTTGTTGTAAAAACTGCTCTGTTAGGAATAGCTTTAGTAAATATAATTTTATTATCCTATGTGCTACTCTCAGCTGCAAGAGCAGACCGAACGTTTTCTCTTTTCAATCTTGAGGAAACTTCTTTCTCCAGATGTTGGCTGGGGTACATTTTTCAAGGACTAGTGCTGGCATCACTCGGTTAACCCTGGAAGGGACGTAGGCCTGAGAGGAACCAGATGCATGGAGGAGAACAGAGCGGAGAAGGACGGTGAACAGACGGGATATGGCCCGTGGAAGGGAGGGGCATCCTTTCCTTTCATCTTCTGTGACAGCTCTTACGTGTGACTCTGAGCCATGTGACAATTTTTATTTTATTGTGATCCATATTAAGTAGACACATTATTTATGGAGTTTGCACACTTAGTGTTGTTCTGGGTTTTGTGTGTGTGCGGAGAGTGACAGAGGCACACACACGGAAAGTATGTTCCAAATACACAGGTGCTGTTTTTCTTTATTCCAACGCTGAAACCCCAGTTGGGACAGGAGCCAGGTCCTTGGAGTTTTGCCCCCACGCATGATCAGTGCTCGGAAAATGCCAAGAACGTAGTCAGCCTCAGTGAATTAACAGCCTCTTAGCTGGATGCTCTGGTTCCCTGAAGAAAGCTGGAAAAATATAAAGTAGGTAAAAACACAGAAACCAAGAGCCGTGCCAATTTCATCAGCCCGGGCTGGGGGAGGCGGTGGGGAGAGCCTCTGCAGAGCCTTCCTGTGTGGCCTCCACTCTGTTTGCTAAGTGCAGGTACGCGTGTGAATATGTGAAGACAGGGATGTAATGCCTGTTATTCTACATTCTGCTTTCTCACTTAACGACTTCTCGCGATCATTAGTGCGTGCACCACACATACTGCCATAAGGTTGGCGGCAAAGCAGAGATTCCACCTGGGCAGTGAGGACTGAGCCTGTGGCTTCTTTGCCATGTGCTGTACCACTGCCACCTGAACGTGGTCGCTGTTCAGCACCTGAGTTAGTTCCATTATGTAGAATGCTCACTAGCTGAATAAATACTCTCCCAGCGGAGTGTTGCCTGCCTGAGAGCGCTGATCTTGTCTGATTCCCCGCTGCATTTCCAGGCCCGGGTGCCGTTCCTCCCATGTACTGGGTCTCATCCAGTAGGCGTTGACTAGTTGAATGAGTGCCCAACGAGAGCCATCAGCACATGGACCCTGTTTACATTTGACTGAGAGCTTAGAGAAATAAAAAGTGAGAGCCCAGAACAAAGTCTGCGGAACACTTAGAGTTTGGAGGAGATGGGGGGACCCAGCTAAGGAGATATAGAAAATGAGCGTAGAAACACCAGTGAAGTGTGGTTATTTCTAAGCCAAGAGGGAAAACCGTCCGGGAAGGCGGGAGGGGGCGACACATGAACGCTGCCCGGAGGCCTGGTGACGAGAGGAGAGAAACGCACCAGTTGTTTTTGGCACCGTGGAGGTCAGTGGCCACAGCAGCTCTTTAGCTGGAGTGGTGGAGACAGAGGCCCGGCTGGAGCGGGTTCTGCGTCAGTCAGAAGTGAGGAACCAGAAAGCGCACATGGGCAGCTCTTTTAAGGCCTTGGACTCTTTTTCAAACATAGACTTTATTTATTTTTAGAGAGAGGGGGAGAGAAGCATTGATGTGAGTGAGAAACATCGATCTGTTGTCTCTCCTCCTGGAGGCCGAGGTGTGTCCCCTGACTGGGAATTGAACCGGTGACCTTCCACTTTGCAGGACAATGCCCAACCAAGTGAGACACACCGGTCAGGGCTCAGGGCATTTGTCTCTTAAGAAGAGGAAAATGTGTAAGAGTGAAGAGTGACGTGGCTTACAGCCCAAATTTTCAATGTGGTAACTCATTGAGAAAGCGGTGATCGAGTGCCTCGATTCGGTATTGTGTACACGAGGGCGAATGAGATGTGGGGCCTGTGCTTGAACAAGCAGGCATCTCCGGCATCAGTGCTCTCCTGAGCATTCACACCGACTGCTCGAGACCGGGGAAGGGCAGCAGGTCTCCACTGCCGACCCTCTTGGCCGTGGACAGCTCAATGCAAGGTTCTAGAGTCAGACACACCAGCCTGCAGTCTTGCCTCTGCCCCTTTTACAGCCTAGGCACATACCCCTAACGCTTGGTTTCTCCACCTGAAAACTACAGACTTTCTCTACAGCTTAAATCTGGTGAGGCCTGTCCAGTGTGGTGCACAGTCTGGCTTTGCGATGAAAGAAAACAGCTACTGTAACTACCGTTCACTAGCCTCCCACACCCTAGCAAAGTCTCATTGCCACCCAGGTGTGATTCTTGCTGACCCTCATCCTGGCCGCAGGCTGGCTGGCAGCGACCTCGAGCATGCGCTGGCGATCAGTTCATCTCCTTTCGTAAGGACACCGATCCTATCAGACCAGGGCTCCCCTCTTAGGACCTCATTTAACTTTAATGACTTCCTTAGTCCAAATACAGCCGTACTGGAAGGTAGGACATCAACATAAATTGAGGGTGGGGGGATATGATTAAACCCCTAGCAGCGCTTCTTGACAGCTGGCTTCTAGAAAGTTCGACAGCATTCTAACTCCTGTCCCCACGGGGGCTGTAGCCAAGTGCACTTGCAGGAAGCAAGCAGCATTCCCCGGGAGTGAAACAGCACCTGGGTAGTTTCTGCCCAGTTTCACTGGCACCTCTTGGAGGAAGTTCTTGTTGTCAGCTGTGGCTTCTGACACCCAGCCATCTTTATCAGCCTTCCGATGGGCTACGGGCTTTCCATAAGTCCTAGATCTCAGCCCTGTGGGACCCCTTTCTCAAATTTATTCATTCTTGTATTCTCTGCTCCTTAGTGGTGAATACTATTACCGATAAAGGATCCTTTCTCCTTCCTACCAATTCTGCAATTTGAGCTGGTTAAGGTGAAGAAGTTGTGAGGAAATATTCACACATGAGAGGGCATTACATCTTCACTCAGGCTTGAAATAAGGCAGTAAAACAGAGTGAGACAAATGCTCACTCTGGCATTGGAGGTGTTTCTTACATGTGAGAGACAGAAATGGGTTACTAATTGGATTTGCAGGTGTTGCTGAGAAATGAACAGGGGAAAGTGGCAGTTGGTGGAACTGGATCCCATGGACCAATCCTCCCACGGCTATGTCCCCTGTCCCCAGACAGAAGCCACTCAGGGACAGAACTGAGAAGACTAAGACCCTGGGGGCAGAGAAAGTGACAGGACACAATTGACAGGAAGTGAGGAGGAGCAACAATGTAACCTAGAAACCTGGAAAGAGGAGCAGGTTCCCTCTGACTCCAGGAAGGGTTGCAGTGGGATGTCTGCCCAGGTAATGCTGAGATTGTGTCCCCTCCACCCAAACACACAGGCACAAGCTCAGCCTTCTGATGCCAGCCCACCCACCACCCACTGGTATCAAAGAGCTAGTCCTTACACCAGGATTAACACACGGTTTTCAACATTCCATCTCCTAAGTGTTTATTACACACCCATTAGGTGCCCTCAGACAGCAAATGGGGGTGTAGAACTCAATGACTCAGGGTGCCTGCCCACAGGGGATCACAGCCCCAGGCCTGGGAGCACAGAGAAGGAGTCAGTACTTGTCCGGCAGGCCAAAAGGTCTGAAGTGATTGGGGTCTTTGCCGCTCCGGCCCCATTCATTGGCTTCCTGGTCCTGCCTCGAGTCCTCTGCTCCGTGGCCACTGTCTCCATACCTGAAAAAGTCTGTGACTCTCTGAGACTGCTCTCTGGCATCACTTGGTGGAAGAGAGAAGGAGGGAGATGAATCAGAGGCTGGGAATGGATGCAGGAGGTGGACAGGAAGAACACGAGGGGCATCCCACAGGCCCCTACAGGGCCCTTCTCTAGGGCTACACCCTCCTGATCCCCAAAGTCAGCTAACCTCTGCTCACCACCCTGCAACCCCAGGAACCTGGTTACCTGAGCACTCTAGCAGCCCATTCGCCCCCAGGGCCCCTCTGGGCAGCCTCATAGTTCCCCCGGGCGTGGAAGTATTTATCTGCACCTATGAAATTGGCTTCTCTCATGTCGGAGTAGGCTCTCCACATGTCTTTAGCCCCTGGGAGGGAAGGAACGTGACACGGAGATGTCAGGTGAAGTAGCGGAGAACCATGACGCCCTTAGAGACAATCAGGACTGAAACCTGCTACTGACTCCTTTCAGCCTGTGGCCACAGCACCCCGGATCCCCGGGGCTGAGAAGACTCCAGCTGGCTTTCCCAGGTGACTGTAAGGAGAGTCATTCCAGTGGGGTGCAGCCGGGCTGCCCTGGTGGTCGGACCCAGGGGATGCGCTCTCTGGCTCCATCTCACTTCGGCCTCCATGACTCACGTTGAGAGGAGAGCAGGGAGGTGCCCTTACACAGCAGGACCTCTCCACTCCAGGACTACTGAGACTGGGGGCCAGTGAGTTCTTCGTTCCTCCGGGCCCTCTTGAGTGCTGTGGGGTGTTTCCCAGCGTCCCCGCGTCTCTGTCCACTAGATGCGGGCCCCGTATTCCCACTGTGACCACGGACATTGTACCGCCCAGGCCACATGTCCCAGGGGAACAAACTGCCTCATGATCAGGAACCTGTGTTACGGAGGGAAGCTACCGACCATAGCAGTGAGGGAGCTCGGTGAGCGAGGTGGTCACGTGGAAAGCAGATTCTGAGAAAGGCCCAGGCGTGGAGCACAGCTGCCTGTCGCCTACAGCGTGCGGTCTTGCAGACACAATGCACGACAGTGTGAGGGCAGTCCCTCTGAGAGATAGGGGCATAAATGGCACCCTGGAAACGTTGAAAGCAGACTGGACGATGGCCTGAATCAACAAGCGCTGGAGCACTGGTCCTCCTCCTCAGCCGTGGCTGCGCTTTCTGATCACTGGGACACGTGGAAAGTCCGATGCCATGTCTCAGGCCAACTACATCTGACTCTCAGGGGTGCTCTCAGGTGTCCACAGTTTGTAATGCTCACCAGGTGACCCAGCATGCAGCTGAGACTGACACCCACCGAGCTCCAGGAAGGGGTGCTGAGGCACATCTCGCTGGCAAGGGCTGTGGCCTCCTGCACAGCTGGGCTCCGACTCTGCTCTGGGACGGGAAGACTGGCAGACAGCCCCTGCTCCCCAAGCTCAGCGGCTCTAACCCTGAGGTTGGGGAAGGCGCTGCCTCACCAGGTTGTTCTCCACTTCAAGTGGGTGACCAGCTGCCCCTGCTTCGCCACACCTGTGCCTGTCAGCACTGAAAGTGCCGTGGAAACCTCCTCAGACCCGGACAAACCAGGAGAGTTGCTCACCCTAAATTGCATGAAAGTGCTGAGTTCCTAGAGGAGCCCCGGTGGGTGATACCAGTTTCCTTTTCGTGGGTTAAGAGGCCAGAAAAGGGCCGCAAACTGACTGAGGCAGGGACAGTGTCACTGACTGGAGGAAGCCCCAGCAGGAGCTAAGCTGCAGGTCTCTCCAAAGTATCCAGGGAGGGAGGGGGAGGGAGGGACAGACAGAGAGGGAGGAGGAGGAGGAGGAGGAAGGATGGCAGCTTTAATCATACTTGGTCTGAGGGAAATTTTACACCATTTCAAGACCTGTTCTGTGTCTTCTGGTCCAACTTACCTTTCAGCGGGGAATGATGAATGTTCTCTCTGTGTAGTAAGTGATTGAAAGAAATCCTGTGGTTTAAATCTGTTTGGTGAAAAGCTCCCCAAACATCTGGCACGTTCTACCTACCACATAGGCCAACACGACCTAAGTAATAGCCCCACCCCTGAAGGGTGCTCAGGATGAATTCAAGCGCCCTTGGGTGCCATCCCCTGTGGCGACTTTACCTTCATAGGCCTCACGCATGAAGGAGAAGAAGCCCTGGCTGCTGCCTCCCAGGACCAGGGAGCAGAAAACGAGGCCTGTGAAGAGCTTCATGGCGCTGAAATGAAAGGGGAGGGTCAGGGAGACTCGGGCAAGGCGGGCACCCCTGCCTCGGGGCCTCGAGTGTCAGAGGGAGCCTGGCTGTGCATTTCCGTTTGTCCTCGTGGGACGCTCCTTGTCCTTGTGGGCGCACGGCAGTGGGACCTCAGTCAGAGCCACAGCCCTCACTTCTGACCCCTCAGCCCTGAACCCACACTGTGCAAGAGGTCAGCAAGGGGGCCGGCCGTGAAGGAGGAAGAGGGCAGTTAGGGCCAAATGGACCCTCCTAAAGCAGCCTGCAGTTCCTCAAAGAGCACCTACCCTGTGCTCCTCTGCCAGCACACACCCATGCACGCAAACACCAAGCAGAAGCATTATTTTAATGAGTGTACAGTCTTGTGGGAAAGAGAAAACAGAGTAAGACTTTGAAAGCATTCGCTCACCTGAATCCTGTGGAGGACTAGCTGGTCTCTGCCTGCTGGGTGCAGGTGGCTGCTATTTATTTACCCTGAGCCCTCCCTGCTGGGCTCCTGGGGAGGGAAGAAAAGCCAGATGTGGCACCCAGACAAAGTCCCTCCAGGTCACTTCCCAGACAAAGTACAGAGGCACACTTACCGGACACCAGTGGCTGTCTTCACCCCCAGGTCACTTCCCCATTGTGCAACCCAAAGGACACCAGGCAGACTGCTCTGCCCGGCAGCCTGGGTGGGTCAGAGGACCAAGGCTGTGCTGTCAGAGTTGGAGGGTCTGAGGCAGGGCCACCTGCGCTGTGGAGGGAAGGGTGTGAAACTCCAGGGTGGGGCACCCAGGCTGCGGGAAGGCGTTCAGCTGGAGGGCATCTCCTCCAGCCAGGACCTTGCTTTCCCGGTCATTCCCTCAGGATGGTCCCTGGGGGCCAGATGGCGGGTGTGCCAGAAATGAAATCCCTCTGAGTTCCTGTGTAAAGCCCTTGAGCTTCAAAACTGACAGGCTAGCCCACCAAATCTCATGGGGGCCCTGGAAGTCTGTTCCCACCACTCTGTCCACATATGCTAAGCTCTCAGCTGCAAGGCACAGGGAGGCCTGCTCAGCTGGCTCCATCTCCGAGGCAGCGTGGGATCTAAGCTGGCTGAGGTGGCCCAAATCCAGGGAGGTGCTCTACCTTCCCTCACCTGATCCTGGAGACCTCTCCCAGCGAGAGTGAGAGTGTTGTGGGATAATGTTGCATCCCAGTGGGAAGTGCCAGGCTCTCAGTCTGAGGAAAATTGGGGGTGAACTCTGGGTCCCCCATGTTACCCTTGTGGTCACTGTCTATCCCTGAGTCACTCTGAGTCAGAAATGTCATCTGGGTGCACAGCTCCTCAGGGGCTGAGGGAGGAGTAAGGAGTGAGGGAGGGGTCAGTCCTGCAGCCCAGCAGGGGCTGAGGGGAGAGGCCAGGACAGGAACAGAGGCTGGTGAACATGCAGGTCCTGCTGGTTCCTCTTCCCCAGTCCCTCTTCACACCCTGAGGGTTCCATGTTGACAATATGCTACAAAAACACCTTGCTGAGGCTCGGGAGGAGGTGAAGGAGACCACATGGCCTGCCAGCAGCATCTGAGCGCTTCATCCTGGACAGTGGTGTTACCTACTCTCTGCCACGGTGGCTACTCACCACTGTCCCCTCACCAGACACTATGTCACCACATCTGAACGCCCTGAGCTGGTTCTTGCCGGACCCAGCCCTACTCATGCACACACATGCATTCTAGGCAGCAATGCCGACTTCCCAGGAAGAATGAGCTCACAGGGCAAAGCTACCGACTTCCAGCAGCACAGTGGCTCTGAAAGAAAGACAACAACTTCGAAAAATAATATTATGTTTCTCAGAATTAGTGAGTTGGAGAGAAGCAAAGGAAACTTATAAAACTGAATAAATATTATCAAAGGGGTAAAACAATATGAACTAATTATATTGTGATCAAAGTGCTATCAGTTTTGAAGAAGAATCAAATGAAAATAAAATTATAAATACAATACTTAATAAAACACCTTAACAAGGAAGTGAGTAACAGATCAATGCAAGTGCACAATAAATCATCTGTCAGAACTGCTCCAGGAACTGTCCCAAGAGGCAACAGAAACAAAGAGAGATGGGAATTGTTAGAAATTTTCAAAAGATGTAGGATAGTCATAGAACTATCTGTATTGGTCTCCAAGAAGAAAGAAAACAGAAAGGTAGAAGTAGTCAAATTCATGACTCATAATGAAAAGAACATATTCTAATAAATTTGGTTACCTAGATAAAAAATGTATTTCTTGGAAAATATAAATTCTAAAGTGGGCACATGAAGAAACAGAAAAACTAAGTAGGACAATATCCATGAGTACATAGAAAAAATAGAGACTGTCCCCTCAAATTCCTCCAAAATGTAGACTCCATTTCACACTTTTACAGCATTACACTGTAATTACAGTATTACAGTGAAATAGTATTGCACACCATTACAGCTATTAAGAGAATTCAGTGAGATTGATGTATTGAAGGTAAAATTTTTTAAATGGATAGCATTTCTCTACAACAATTCTTTTAAAAGATTTTATTTATTTACTTTTAGAGAGAGAGAAAGGGAGGGAGAATGAGAGAGAGGAATCATCGATCGGTTGCCTCCCATTTGCTGCGGGACCTGGGACGGAACCTGCAACCCAGGTGTGTGCCCTGAGGGAAACTGCAGTGGGGACTGTTCCCCTTCAGGGCCGATGCCCAACCAGCTGAGCCGCACTGTCGGGGCTTTACAATAGTTACAAAATACAAAACAAAATGGTACCAAAAATATTACCTACCTTGGAAACAACCTAAGAAAATACACAAATATTTACAGAGAAAATTTGAAAGTCTGTTAAGGAATAATAAATAGGGATGTATGTCGTGTTCATGGAGAGGATGTTTTGGCTTAGATATAAAGTATTCATTTTCCCCAAATTAATTTATGCATTCGATGCAATGCTAATCAAAAATTCCTGGTGGAAATTTTTAGGAATGTAACAAATACATTCCGAGTGGATGAATAAAGGTCCATGAATAGTTAAATCGATTAAAGAATGAGAGGAAGAGGGGACATGCACTGGACTCTGCGGTTGGTGAAGGGGGGTGGGGGCGCTGACCCCAGGGGGAGACCACTGCGATGGTGTCCCGGGCGAGGCTGTCAGGGCGACGGGAGAATGGAGAGAGTCTGCAGCCCCGGTTGCACCCACGACTCGCACCCTAGGCCTGAATGAAGGCCTTCCACGTCGAGCACTGGGGCCCATGCAGAAGAGAGTGCTGCCCCCGAGACAAACTCTCTTTTCCTGGCCGTCATCTCCTGATCTGTTGGCGTCGCATTGTCTGAATAATGATAAAAACTACACTTTAAAACAGAAATCTTCTCATCGTTACAAGTATTTCAAACAGAAAAGAGAGCCAAGGTGATCCCAGTAGGAAACAACAACGAACCCCGTGCACATCAGCGGTGGGAGGGCAGCATCTGGAGGCAGCTGGGCAGGGATGCTGGTTGAGAGGCAGGCTGAGGCGCTGGCCCTGAGGCACTCAGGAAAGTCAGGGTTCGGCGCTGACCCGTCGCATTGGAGACGGGGATGGGCCTGAGGGAACACACAGCATTTCCTTCTCCGATGATCCTCCACCTGTCTGAGGGACCCCACAGGAACACAGTTGGAAGAGTGGCAGGTCTGGCGGAAGGTGAGGAACAGATTCAGGACATGCTGTATCCAGTTGGACACAGGAAGCCATAGGCTCAATTCTTCCTTGACCATGACACCTTCTCACTGATCCAAGCGCCTGTATTCTACACGTTTCTCAAGTGTGTGGGGTCTGGAGGCAAACACATGTATATGCCAAGAAGGGCAGTTATGCTAAGCAAGGACTCAAGTCATTGTTATCCCCAGTGCTTCCATGAGTGGCACCTGCCCCAGCTTCCCTTCTAAGATTCGGTGGGGTCAGGTCTCCTGGCTGTGAGTTCCCCACCCCTGGGAGTAAATGTGGCGAACTGGGAGCTCGTGGGTTATGTCGAGGCTTCAGAGAAGGAAAGGACGCTGATCCTGGGCAGTAGGTCCACTCAGGAGGTCTGACCAGAGGATACACTACTGAGATGATGGAGAGGTGTGAGTCTCCATTTAAATAGAGAATCTGTTTTTAAAATTTTTTTAATTAAATTTATTGGGGTGGCATTGGTTAATGTGAATCAGTGTTTTCAAAAAGATTTTATTTCTTTAGATTTAGAGAGACCAGAAAGGAGGGAGAGAAACATTGATGTGTGAGACGTGCATCCACTGGTTGCCTCTTGAGCACTCCAACCACACACCCACAACTGGGGGGCCTGGCCCGCAACCCAGGCACGTGCCCTGACCAGGATTCGAACCGGAGACCCTTTGGTTCACAGGCCAGCACTCATTCCACTGAGTCTCATCAGGCAGGGTGAAAAGCAGTTTTAATTAAAGGAAAAATGGAAAGCAAATCCCTTGGACCTCAAAGGACTTTTTGTTTATTGAATCACTATGTTGTAAACCACGTCTTGCAGAAGGTAAGAGAAATCGGGGAATTCCAGAACAACACAGAAGGCCAAACAAGCACTCCTCATTTTGCTAACTAATCAGATTGAGACCGATTGCCCGGTAAATCTGAAAGTTTGACCTGGCTCAGTCACAAGTGGTAAATTCCCAGGTTCGCTGTTATTGCCAATCAGTGCAAAGGAGAGGAGTCTCTTTTTGATGGAACATTTTTATTGTCCACTTAGGGTGAAAATTTACATTTTCTATTTTATTACGTTGAAAAACATGCTTAACAATCCAGGTTTCTGAAGGGCTTAACTGGTGTTAAAGGTTTAACGATGATTCGTAAGATGTACTTGAAATTTTGAACAACACTTAAGAATTTGGGGGACTTAACACTTTTTCCCCTCCCCAAAGGAGATCTTAGTTTCACCAATACTCTACAATTCCATATGAGATTTGGGGTTTTGAGTTGTATATAATTCTTTTTTTGCAAACGATTCAAAAGGAGGAAAACTGAAATATTTTAAAACACAGTGCAGAGCCTTTCCGTACATTGAGAACACCAGGTCCAGACGCTAAGGCTGTCCCCACGGCTGCCAAGAGAGGGCTGGTCACAGAACCCACCCTGCCCCCCAGCACGGCCTTTTCCTCGCTTTGTTCCATCAGGCAGATAAGACGCAGGCAGCTCCAGAGGAGCAATGAGGCTCAGCCAGCAACCTCTGCCTGGCAGATGAGGCAAAAAGCAGTACAGACAGGTTTCATTCTGGGTTTCCTGGGCCTAGACAATGCAAACCAGGCACACCAAGCGTGAAGGAAGGTGTCCTCTAAAAATGAGGGGATGCGGACTTTGTAAGAAGGGACAAACAGAATTAGGAGTCCCTACACTTAATTAAGTAGTTGGTCCTTTTCCATTCCTGCTTACTATCTCATTTAGTAAAAAACAAAAGGAAAATCATCTCCTCTGTCCTCCCAGTTCCAAGAATCAACAAAGGGAGGGCAGGAAGTAAAGACGTGGGGGATCTTTGGACAGCGGAGCCGTATCTGATATTCTTAATATTAAGGAGGACAAGATGGGAACAGTAATGGTGTTAGTCCCTGGGGAGAGCTGCTCTCTGGGACATGGCAGTCTTAGGATTCGTGACACCTTGCCTTCTCTTTTCTTTCATTGTACTTTTTGCACACATAATCTTTCCCATTTTTAATTAGAATATTACTGTTTTTATCATCAAATAAGTATGAGTTTTTTCTATGTGGGTATGATCACTCTTCTCCCCAGTCACATGTCTCATTTTCACGGAGGCATAGCCTGGATCCGTTTATTCCCCCGCCCCCATCTCCATGCATGCTGGACATCTGGTGTAGTGGCTGTTGCACAGAAGGCCCTCCGTGAAGAGTTGATAGATGCACAAACATGTCATTATAGGGGATTCCGAAAGCCCAGAGTAACACAAACACTTCTAACTAACTAGAGATATGGCCGTTGTTGGATGTGCAACTTCCTAGGTTGTGTTTCACGGTGGGAACACATCTTTGAACAACAATGGGATCAAATAAAATTGCACTTTTTCCTGTAAAACATCATCTATACTTCTTCAAGTCATTAAATGCTCTTCCACAATACGACTACATGGCAGAGCAGTGAGTTATGCTAGATCTGTCGGAATCCAGGACTTGGCTCCTAACTTCTATGCCATGATGCCTCCAAGTCCCGGTGTCTGGGTTTCAGGACCTGTGATGGGGACTCGGTGTCACAATATCATCTGGAAAGGTATCCTGGTGTTTTGTAACGGGGCTTTCTGTTAGAGATAAGCATGGAAAATGGAATGCACAAAGTCCAGGTCTCTGCTCCCAGATGCAGAGAGAGCTGTGCCCGATGGCATTCTCCCAAGACAAATCATCCAACCTGGAGTTACCACCCACGCCCCCTCGTGTTTTGAAGGGATGTATAAGTTTGCAGAAAAGAACATTGTTAAGGTGTGGAGGCAAAGAGCTGAGTGGGAAGAGCACGGTCTGAGGCGCATGTGCATCCTTGGTTCTGGTCCTGAGCGAGCCATTTCTATTCTCTATATCTTGTCCTTCAGACAGAGATTGCGCCTGGATTGTTTCTTAACGAGTAAAGGAGAGGCACTCCTAGGAGAGCTGGGCACATGTTAATAAGAGTGGATTGACTGCCTCTGTGAAAGTTTAATTCTTAGACAAACAAACACCCCTGTCCTAGGGAGGAGGGTTAGATCCTCTTTCCAGTAATGAGAGACCTCAAAAATGCAAAGACCTGGCTTATTGGGCCTGGTGCCTCCGAATTTAAACAACATGTGTAAATTTGAAGGAAAAAGGACTCATGAACATGGACAACAGTGAGGTAATTGCTGGGGGAAGGTGGGTATAACAGGACTAAGTGGTAATGGAAAATATGCCCCCTCCTGAGGACACAGCAACATCTGCAGACTCAGGGAGTGTCGGAGGCAGGCTGTAGGGCGTGGCTGTTACCCGCACTTTCCCAGAAAACAGACTGGTGCTTCCCCGCCAAGGGAGAGCCATAGAACCACACTCCTAGTTTCTGATGGTCCCGAAATCTGGGCTCTGGAGACTCCACCCATTAGCCTACAAGGAGCCCTGCCCAGCCAATTACAGGGAAATAATCCAAGACAGACTCAGGCTAGTGGCTCAAGGGGAGAGAAAAACACCCAGCATCTTCCCTGAAGCCTGACAGGCACTTGCCCTGGGAGATCCAGGAGCCTCATTTCCCCAGGCGCGCCAGAAGCCCTCTCAGCAACAGTTAGGTCTGTGCCTGACCTGAGACTGACAGCAGGCCGGCAGGCAGGGACAGGCAGAGGTAGATCCTATGGTGACTTGGGACGTTTGCTGACACACATCTGGTTCCGGTGCCGATAAAACCGGGATTTGTAGAGCAGCTTGGCTCATCCTGGGTACAACCAAGAAAGATTAAAAAAAGAAAAAGAAGATATAAAAAAGATAAAGAAAGAAAAAAGGTAATGGGGAAAATGCAATAAATATTAAATCAAATAAATAAATAAATACTTTAAATTTTTGAAAAAATAAATAAACAAGAATAAAATCATTAAATAAAATTGCAAGAAAATGCTAGTTTCAACCCCATCACTGATTTCGCAGCACTCTACGTGCGGTTATAGCTGGAATTTGAAAAACATCACACAGGCGATTTCCATTGTGTGCCCCGGTCCTAACGCTCCACAGTAATGATTATGGACGGGATTTCTTTGCAAAAATAAAATGATGTGTGTTAGTTTGAAAAACTAACTTATTTATAAAGTCCTCATGTTGATCATGTATTGAGAGTATACCATATCCACCCTCAGTAACCACTCTTTTCTCTTACCCTCCCCCTCTGTCCCTCCCTTCTCTCTGGAGCTTCTGCTAATAGCAGACTCCAGAACCTCAGGGAGGAGAGCAGAGAGGCATGTGCACTGTTCACTTGACTGTCCGTTTGGACTTTCAAGAGGTTGTTCTACTGGCTCAGGAGTATCAACCTTCCGCACACAGCGCCCCACCCTCGGCCCCAGAGCAACGCATGATCTCGGCCTGCAGTCGCTGACCAGCACGCCAAACCGTTTCCTGTTCCTTGTTTCTTCTTCAGTACATGTTGCTATTTTTCATAGTACATGGCTGGCTACCTTCTGGACAGGCCTCCGATACACAGGCCTCATCTCGCTGGGCTGACACTGTGGGTATTCTCAACTCGCGGTGACAAGAGGACAGACAGTGGCCCTGTGGCCCCGTCCCTCGGTAAATACAGGAGGCAAAGAGCTCTGCCCCGCTATTCCCCTCGCAGGGAGCCTGGCGCTTCCCCAGCTGGGCTGTCGTTTTCCGTAACAGATATTACCTCCCTCTGTTCTTCACAGGTTTCCTAGTGCTTACCCTTCAGCTCTGTTAAGGAGGGGAAATCCCCTCCTACCACGCATCTTGAGCTCTTATGACTGAACTGATAGTAAAAGTGCCATAAGACCAGATCAACAGAAGTCAAAAAACCAATTTAACATGTAGACACGGGTGATCATAGTGGATATTCACACAAACGATTGAACCAGCCAGCTTTTAATACTTTTTGGACAAAGAAACAGTAAAGTGATGATCTGACAGGACAAAGAAGTTCAGGTTTTGGTTCTCGTCAGTGAGGAATCTACACAGAGTTTGAGCTTGTGCAGTAATTTAGTAAAGGAGTAATGAGGTTTACTATAAGCAGGCTTTCCTTAATTCTGGCATTAGGGTGTCCCTCTCAGCCCCCCTGAACAGGGTGTGGGGGGAGAGGCTACCTAGCACAGGGGAGATTTACTTCTTGCATTCAGGGACACGAAG
Organism: Glossophaga mutica; assembly: GCA_039655065.1. Lineage (NCBI taxonomy): Eukaryota > Metazoa > Chordata > Mammalia > Chiroptera > Phyllostomidae > Glossophaga > Glossophaga mutica. The sequence goes on from CM077308.1 coordinate 33,857,992, forward strand.
TGGGGTCAGGGACACGAAGCGGGGTGGACAAGCCCTTCCAGCGTTAACTGCAGGTCGAGTGACTTCAATGCAAAGGAACTAGCGTGCAATCGTGGGCTCTTTTTTTTTTTTTAAAGATTTTTCTTTATTTACCTTTAGAGGGGAAGGGTAGGAGAGAGGGAGGGAGAGAGAGAGAAATATCAATGTATGGTTGCCTCTGTTGTGTCCCCCGCTGGGAACTGGCTTGCAACCCAGGCATGTGCCCTGACTGGGAATCGAACTGCGATCCTTTGGTTCGCAGGCCCGAGCTCAATCCACTGAGCTACAGCAGCCAGAGCTCCTGGGCTCTTTTGAAACAGCCTGCCCTGGAGCCCTGAGGGTTTCTGGCACCTAAACACTTCCACTCGCATTATGAGGGGTCTCCAAAATTGGGTGAGGGGAACACGGTCCCTTCCACTTCACGGCCCCCAACTAGTAGCCAGATTGTATTTATTTTTTAATTAACATTTTTACTGAAATATAGTTGGCATACAATATTATGCTAGCTTCAGGTATACGACATAGTGATATGACATTTCTATACATTATAAAGTGATCACCATGGTAAGTCTGGTAGCATCTGTCACCATGCACAGTTCCATAACAAAATGAAGGCGCTAGCTTAGATCCCACGCTGCCTCGGAGATGGAGCCAGCTGAGCAGGCCTCCCTGTGCCTTGCAGCTGAGAGCTTAGCATATGTGGACAGAGTGGTGGGAACAGACTTCCAGGGCCCCCATGAGATTTGGTGGGCTAGCCTGTCAGTTTTGAAGCTCAAGGGCTTTACACAGGAACTCAGAGGGATTCCATTTCTGGCACACCCGCCATCTGGCCCCCAGGGACCATCCTGAGGGAATGACCGGGAAAGCAAGGTCCTGGCTGGAGGAGATGCCCTCCAGCTGAACGCCTTCCCGCAGCCTGGGTGCCCCACCCTGGAGCTTCACACCCTTCCCTCCATAGCGCCGGTGGCCCTGCCTCAGCCCCTCCAACTCTGACAGCACAGCCTTGGTCCTCTGACCCACCCAGGCTGCCGGGCAGAGCAGTCTGCCTGGTGTCCTTTGGGTTGCACAATGGGGAAGTGACCTGGGGGTGAAGACAGCCACTGGTGTCCGGTAAGTGTGCCTCTGTACTTTGTCAGGGAAGTGACCTGGAGGGACTTTGTCTGGGTGCCACGTCTGGCTTTTCTTCCCTCCCCAGGAGCCCAGCAGGGAGGGCTCAGGGTAAATAAATAGCAGCCACCTGCACCCAGCAGGCAGGGACCAGCTAGTCCTCCACAGGATTCAGGTGAGCGAATGCTTTCAAAGTCTTACTCTGTTTTCTCTTTCCCACAAGACTGTACACTCACTTAAAATAATGCTTCTGCTTGGTGTTTGCGTGCATGGGGTGTGTGCTGGCAGAGGAGCACAGGGTAGGTGCTCTTTGAGGAACTGCAGGCTGCTTTAGGAGGGTCCATTTGGCCCTACTGCCCTCTTCCTCCTTCACGGCCGGCCCCCTTGCTGACCTCTTGCACAGTGTGGGTTCAGGGCTGAGGGGTCAGAAGTGAGGGCTGTGGCTCTGACTGAGGTCCCACTGCCGTGCGCCCACAAGGACAAGGAGCGTCCCATGAGGACAAACGGAAATGCACAGCCAGGCTCCCTCTGACACTCGAGGCCCCGAGGCAGGGGTGCCCGCCTTGCCCGAGTCTCGCTGACCCTCCCCTTTCATTTCAGCGCCATGAAGCTCTTCACAGGCCTCGTTTTCTGCTCCCTGGTCCTGGGAGGCAGCAGCCAGGGCTTCTTCTCCTTCATGCGTGAGGCCTATGAAGGTAAAGTCGCCGCAGGGGGTGGCACCCGAGGGCGCTCGGATTCATCCTGAGCACCCTTCAGGGGTGGGGCTATTACTTAGGTCGTGTTGGCCTATGTGGTAGGTAGAACGTGCCAGATGTTTGGGGAGCTTTTCACCAAACAGATTTAAAACCACGGGATTTCTTTCAATCACTTACTACACAGAGAGAACATTCATCATTCCCCGCTGAAAGGTAGGTTGGACCAGAAGACACAGAACAGGTCTTGAAATGGTGTAAAATTTCCCTCAGACCAAGTATGATTAAAGCTGCCATCCTTCCTCCTCCTCCTCCTCCTCCCTCTCTGTCTGTCCCTCCCTCCCCTTCCCTCCCTGGATACTTTGGAGAGACCTGCAGCTTAGCTCCTGCTGGGGCTTCCTCCAGTCAGTGACACTGTCCCTGCCTCAGTCAGTTTGCGGCCCTTTTCTGGCCTCTTAACCCACGAAAAGGAAACTGGTATCACCCACCGGGGCTCCTCTAGGAACTCAGCACTTTCATGCAATTTAGGGTGAGCAACTCTCCTGGTTTGTCCGGGTCTGAGGAGGTTTCCACGGCACTTTCAGTGCTGACAGGCACAGGTGTGGCCAAGCAGGGGCAGCTGGTCACCCACTTGAAGTGGAGAACAACCTGGTGAGGCAGCGCCTTCCCCAACCTCAGGGTTAGAGCCGCTGAGCTTGGGGAGCAGGGGCTGTCTGCCAGTCTTCCCGTCCCAGAGCAGAGTCGGAGCCCAGCTGTGCAGGAGGCCACAGCCCTTGCCAGCGAGATGTGCCTCAGCACCCCTTCCTGGAGCTCGGTGGGTGTCAGTCTTAGCTGCATGCTGGGTCACCTGGTGAGCATTACAAACTGTGGACACCTGAGAGCACCCCTGAGAGTCAGATGTAGTTGGCCTGAGACATGGCATCGGACTTCCCACGTGTCCCAGTGATCAGAAAGCGCAGCCACGGCTGAGGAGGAGGACCAGTGCTCCAGCGCTCGTTGATTCAGGCCATCGTCCAGTCTGCTTTCAACGTTTCCAGGGTGCCATTTATGCCCCTATCTCTCAGAGGGACTGCCCTCACACTGTCGTGCATTGTGTCTGCAAGACCGCACGCTGTAGGCGACAGGCAGCTGTGCTCCACGCCTGGGCCTTTCTCAGAATCTGCTTTCCACGTGACCACCTCGCTCACCGAGCTCCCTCACTGCTATGGTCGGTATAGCACAACCTCCATAACACAGGTTCCTGATCATGAGGCAGTTTGTTCCCCTGGGACATGTGGCCTGGGCGGTACAATGTCCGTGGTCACAGTGGGAATATGGGGCCCGCATCTAGTGGACAGAGACGCGGGGACGCTGGGAAACACCCCACAGCACTCAAAAGGGCCCGGAGGAACGAAGAACTCACTGGCCCCCAGTCTCAGTAGTCCTGGAGTGGAGAGGTCCTGCTGTGTAAGGGCACCTCCCTGCTCTCCTCTCAACGTGAGTCATGGAGGCCGAAGTGAGATGGAGCCAGAGAGCGCATCCCCCGGGTCTGACCACCAGGGCAGCCCGGCTGCACCCCACTGGAATGACTCTCCTTACAGTCAGCTGGGAAAGCCAGCTGGAGTCTTCTCAGCCCCGGGGATCCGGGGTGCTGTGGCCACAGGCTGAAAGGAGTCAGTAGCAGGTTTCAGTCCTGATTGTCTCTAAGGGCGTCACGGTTCTCCGCTACTTCACCTGACATCTCCGTGTCACGTTCCTTCCCTCCCAGGGGCTAAAGACATGTGGAGAGCCTACTCCGACATGAGAGAAGCCAATTTCATAGGTGCAGATAAATACTTCCACGCCCGGGGGAACTATGAGGCTGCCCAGAGGGGCCCTGGGGGCGAATGGGCTGCTAGAGTGCTCAGGTAACCAGGTTCCTGGGGTTGCAGGGTGGTGAGCAGAGGTTAGCTGACTTTGGGGATCAGGAGGGTGTAGCCCTAGAGAAGGGCCCTGTAGGGGCCTGTGGGATGCCCCTTGTGTTCTTCCTGTCCACCTCCTGCATCCATTCCCAGCCTCTGATTCATCTCCCTCCTTCTCTCTTCCACCAAGTGATGCCAGAGAGCAGTCTCAGAGAGTCACAGACTTTTTCAAGTATGGAGACAGTGGCCATGGAGCAGAGGACTCGAGGCAGGACCAGGAAGCCAATGAATGGGGCCGGAGCGGCAAAGACCCCAATCACTTCAGACCTTTTGGCCTGCCGGACAAGTACTGACTCCTTCTCTGTGCTCCCAGGCCTGGGGCTGTGATCCCCTGTGGGCAGGGACCCTGAGTCATTGAGTTCTACACCCCCATTTGCTGTCTGAGGGCACCTAATGGGTGTGTAATAAACACTTAGGAGATGGAATGTTGAAAACCGTGTGTTAATCCTGGTGTAAGGACTAGCTCTTTGATACCAGTGGGTGGTGGATGGGCTGGCATCAGAAGGCTGAGCTTGTGCCTGTGTGTTTGGGTGGAGGGGACACAATCTCAGCGTCATACTGTGTAGTCAGCCTGCACACACTCTTCCTCAAATCAGACCCTTTCTTTTCTCTAGTCCCCTCTGGCTGCATTTGTGCTTTCTGGGTTTTGCAAGTCTAGGCCTACTAACTCCCTGTCATTGTGTCCCCTCACCTGCTCGGCCCCCAGGGGCTTATTCCCCTTAAGATTCAGTTGCTCAGTGGTCTCTGTCTGGGGGAGGGGACACAGCTGTGGGAGGCTGGACCTTGGGGTCCAGGTCTTAGCTACCTGGATTCTGTGCGTTTCTGAGCCGCACCTGCAAATCCAATTATCAACCCATTTCTGTCCGTGCCATCTAAGGAATGCCCCCAAAGTAGTCTTGGTTTTTGCTCCATGTCTCTGGTCCCGTGAGCCGTGATCCCTGTGTTCGCCTCTCTGTCTCTCCAATCACAGCATCAGTGGTTTGCCCTGTGTCCTCATCTCTCTCATGAATCCAGGAAGAGTTGATTTTTCACTGTGTTTAGCGTTTCACTTGTTGTGAGGATGGAGAGGCGCCTTCCAAGCTCCTGACATGCAGAACTGAAGCTGAATATATTACTTTTGCAACTGAATATTTTATAAATCTATTGAAATTTGCCATTCTTGGTCAGGGTATCTTGTGGGGTGTTTAAAAATGTTTTCACTTGGTTTCCTGATTCTTATTAGCTTTGGTGATCTACCATTTCACGTAAATCAATCCTATCAGAAAAATGGAGGGCTCTTAGGCCTGTCAGCAGCCTGAACACACTTGGCTACTAGAGTAGGGGCAGCATCTAATTCATCATATAAACAAAGTCACTTATGGGGGTGAAACAGGGGTGCCACTACTAACATTTAGGCTGGGACAATAGTTGCTGAGACTGTTCCAAAAAACCAGGGTCTTTGCTATCTCCCACAGACTCTAAGTGTCCCTCAGACTTTGCCCTGGGCTTCACTTTTTGTTTTTCTATACTCTCAAACAAATGTAAATAGTGTCTGCATGCTGCTGATGGCCATTAAATTATACCTTCACCTCAGAACGTCATTTCTGAGCTCCATGCTTGTCTATTCAATGGGCCTCCTGACAAGTCTGACTGAATGGCTTTGACAGTTCTCACACTTAACATGTCCTAAAATGAACTCTCATTTGTCTCCAAAGCTCTAACCCACTAGGTGTCTCTATTTCAGTAAACGACAGGACCATTCTCTCTGTTGCTCACCCCAGAAGTTGGGGAATGTGCTTGATGCCTCCCTTCCCTTTACCCCCACATCTCCATGTCCAATCCCTGGCAAGTCCCAGGATTCTACTTCCAAACTTCATCTCTAGTCATCAGCAGTATCCCATGTACACACATGCTTCCGGCCACATCATTTCTCTCCTGCTTAATGCAGTAGCCGTCTAACTAGTCACCCCATTTGCATGGTTCCCCAGTTACTCTAGTTGACTATGTAATTCATCATCCAAACCAAGTCCCTTCCCAGAGTGAAAAGGGAGGCATTATTAATAATTAGTCCAGATAACAGACATAAACTAGAATGTCCTAGCAATAAAAAACATGCAGTTAACCTACCTCTCAGCCTAGCATACAATTATAATCAGATCACACATCTCTTAAAATCCTTGCTTAAAATCACTCAACAGATTCCAGTTTCCTTTCCAATGAAGTCCAAGTCCTTATCTTGGCCTACACAGCACAGTGTTATCTGTCCTTGGAACCCTTTGCTGTCATCTCATGGCACCTCATCCCATGCTCCCCAATCTCAAAGCCGTCCTTCAAGTCAAGCTCTTCTTAGCCACAGGGCCTTGCACTTGGCCTTCCCTCTCCCCAGAATGCTCTTCTGCTTGCTCTTGACATTGTGGGAGATTTATCACCTTGTAAATCTTTCCTAAATCAATCTTTCTTAAAGAGACACCTTCTCTGATCTCCCTGGCTGACTTATCCTGTGTATTCCTTCTTTCTTAACAATTTCTGTAAGTGGAATTATTTCATAAATTTCTTGTTTATTTTTCTGACTTTTGTTCACACTGTCTTTTGGTCCATCCACCTCCCTGGAATGTAAAATCGATGAGAGAAGTGATCACTTCTGTCTTGTTCATCCTTAAATATCCAGTACCATGCCAGTACCTGGCATGTAATGGGATCTCTACAAATGCTTATTGTGTGAATGAATGAATGAATGAATGATTGAATGAATTTATTAGTTACTAATAAAATGGTTCTCTTTCATAATAGGTCAATCTAGTTATAAGGAGCAGGAAGGAGCTAATGAAGGGGGAGACACTAAAGATAAAGAAGAGGGAATAACCCCAGATTCAGGTGGAGGGAAGAGGCAGGCGGGACTCAGCCCACAGGGGATGGGTAACCCTAAAGCGAGCAGAAACACCTCTTGCTCTGAGAAAGGAAACAAGGTAATGAGACTAAGGTCAGGGAATGAGCACACTTGAGAGGGAGGACGGGAGATCTGTGGGAGTCCAGCTGTGCTTGCTGCTGTCGTAGACAATGCCCCTGAGACTCATCCATTCCGATGTGTTGGCCCATTTGCAGTCTGTCTTTAGGGCATGTAGGTGGGAGACCCAAGGTAAAAGCCCTGCCAATCTTATTGCATGTCAGCTTTGTATTTGCAGTATCTGTCACAGCACCTCATATATAGTATACGCTTAATGAATATTTGTTGAAATGAATGAAGTAGGAGTATAGCTCAGAAGTTAACAGATCTGGGTGGAGAATTGGGGAGTTGTAGACTGCATGGGTGCTTGACACAATTTTTGGTTCTGAGAGCATGGCAAGGAGTCATTTTATTTTATTTTTTTAATATATTTTATTGATTATGCTATTACAGTTGTCCCATTTCTCTCCCATCATTCCCCTCCACCCTGTACACCCTCTCCCACCCACATTCCCCCCTTTTAGTTCATGTCCATGTGTCATAAGTTCTTTACCTTCTACATTTCCCACATTATTCTTGCCCTTCCCCTATCTTCTACCCACCGTCTATGCTACTTATTCTCTGTACCTTTTCCCCCTCTCTCCTCCTCCCACTCCCCTGTTGATAACCCTCCATGTGATCTCCATTTCTGTGGTTCTGTTCCTGTTCTAGCTGTTTGCTTTTGTTTTAGGTGTGGTTGTTAATAGCTGTGAGTTTGCTGTCTTTTCACTGTCATATTTTTGATCTTCTTTTTCTTAGGTAAGTCCCTTTAACGTTTCATATAATATGGGCTTGGTGATGATGAACTCCTTTAACTTGACCTTATCTGAGAAGCACTTTATCTGTCCTTCCATTCTAAATGACAGCTTTGCTGGATAGAGCAATTTTGGATTTAGGTCCCTGCCTTTGAAGACTTCAAATATTTCTTTCCAGCCCCTTCTTGCCTGTAAGGTCTCTTTTGAGAAATCAGCTGACAGTCTGATGGGAACTCCTTTGTAGGTAACTGTCCCCTTATCCCTTGCTGCTTCTAGAATTCTCTGCTTCATTTTCATCTTGGCTAATGTAATAATGATGTGCCTTGGTGTGTTCCTCCTTGGGTCCAACTTCTTTGGGACTCTCTGAGCTTCCTTGACTTCCTGGTAGTCTATTTCCTTTGCCAGATTGGAGAAGTTCTCCTTTATTATTTGTTCAGATAAGTTTTCCACTTGTTGCTCTTCTTCTTCCCCTTCTGATACCCCTATAATTCGGATGTTGGGACGTTTAAAGATGTCCTGGAGGTTCCTAAGCCTCTCCTCATTTTTTTGAATTCTCGTTTCTTCTTTGTTTTCTGTTTGGTTGTTTGTTTCTTCCTTCTGGTCCACTCCATTGATTTGAGTCCCAGTTTCCCTCCCATCTCTATTGGTTCCTCATGCATCTTCCTTCATTTCACGTATTGTAGCCTGTATCTTTTCATCTAATTTGTGAGCAAAATCAACCAATTCTGTGAGCATCCTGATCACCAGGGCTTTGAACTGTGGATCTGATAGGTTGGCTATCTCTTCACAGCTTAGAGGAATTGGCTCTGGGGCTTTCATTTCTTCTCCGGTTTGAGCCATTTTTTGTGTTGGGTTTTTTTGTTTGTTTCTTTGTTTTGGTTTTGGTCTGGTCAGGGCTGTTACGTAGTGAGGAATGGAGCCTTAGGTGTTCCCCAGTGCGGGGCAGCCCAGTGGCTGAGTCGTGAAGCTGTTTGTGGGGGCGGGGTCTGAGAGGGAACAATGGCGCCTGCTCCGCTCTCTCCTGGGTTCTAGTCCTTTCTGCCGCTTCCCCTTCACCTGGATTGTCTGCGCCCGGGAATGTGGGACCACTTGGTCAGCCAGCTGCCTTGTGCAGCCTCACTGGGTCTGCACAGTTGCCACCCTGTGCCCGGGGTCCGCCAGCTGCTGCCTGTGGGCCTGGGGACCGCCAGCTGCTGCCTGTGCACTTGGGAACTGCCAGCTGCTGCTGCCTGTGTTCCCGGGTCCGTACCTCCACTTTTTTCTGCCTCGACTCCGCCCCTCTTACCGGTCTGGATGAATGGTTGTTGGACTTCCGTACAGTTCAATTTTCTATCACTTCCGATTGTTTTCTGATTTCTAAATATTTGTTGTCCTTAATTTTGATTGTGAGAGGAGGCACAGTGTGTCCACCTATGCCTCCATCTTGGCCGGATTCCGCAAGGAGTCACTTTAAAGTGGTAATGTAAATCCAAAGCAAAATATCCACTAAGATACCAACTAAAATAATATAATTTTATTTTATCATGCAAATAATTTTTTCTCCAGAAGTGCTTTGCATGCCTCTCACAGAAAAAAACATTAGGACCCTGAAGTGTAATAAACTGTCAGTCATCATGGTATATGATGACAGGCCTTGGGAGGAAGCAATAAATAGTTGGAATTTCCACCGTGCTGACTATCAGAGGGCTGAGTCAGCACAGAACACTCCATGCAACTAGATGAGGGAGAAAAGGATGCACTGTATTCCTGAGTCTAACACACCACGGACTGAAAGACACATCATTATTTACATAGAAAAGAAAAAATGCTGCCAACTAAATTAAGTTGCCTCTTGCCTCCCTCTGAATCTGGGGTTATTCCCTCATCTTTATCTTTAGTGTCCCCCCCTTCATTAGCTCCTTCCTGCTCCTTATAACTAGATTGACCTATTATGAAAGAGAACCACTTTACTAATAACTAATAAATTCATTCAATCATTCATTCATTCATTCATTCATACAATAAGGCATAAATTAAGGCATAATGGTTTTTTATTCTCAGAATTTTAAAAAAATATTTTATTTTTAGAGAGAGGAAGGAAGGGGGAAAGAGAGGGAGAGAAACACCAATGTGTGGTTGCCTCTTGTGCTCCCCACCAGTGGGGACCTGGCCTGCAACCCAGGCATGTACACTGAGTAGGAATTGAACCAGCAACCTTTTGGTTCAGAAGCCCACACTCAATCCACTAAGCTACACCAGCTGGGGCTCAAATTTTTATTTTACACTTATTGAGAGAACTATTTTAGACCTACTTAGGCATAGATTTTTATCTTCATCACTCTTGTGTATATAAACAAAAAGGAAAGCCTACCCTAAACAAATTCGTAAGTTTTCCTAAAGCAAGGATAACTATTTCTTTTCATTAGTGCTGCCTGGTCACTAGTAAATGTAAGACATGTCCTCATATCAGAAATTTATAACAAGAAACGTGTGACTTAGAGGTGATGAAACATGATATGAAATTTAAACTATTCAGATTCTCACTCACACTGTGTTATGGAACAGAAATAATCAGCTGGGGGCCTTTATTAACCACAAAGTGTGGTGGAGGTCACGCTCAGCTTCACTCCAGCCCCTCAGACATGGGGAACCTCGTCACCGAGGAACAGGTACACCCCTGACAGGTCTGCCAGGGCTGTGAAGAAGACAGATGGGAAACTGCTCACTCTCTCTCTTAGCCACACTCCTCCACGGCCTCTTCAAACCCCCCTGGCACAGCCGCTCATCTTCTACAAATCCTTAGAGTAGAAGCAACCAGCACAGGCGTTGGGTCCCGCCCCCCTCTCTCCAGAATCCCCTGGCCACGTTCCCCTCCCCCACTCCCCCACTTTGACAGGGGCACCCCAATGCGCTGGCAGTGTTTGCAGTTCAGTGTGCACCCAGCTCAGGACTGAAAAGGAGTTTTTCTTTTCTTCCTGGCACCCGAACCTATCTGAGGAATCCACCTATCTCCACAAATACTGCATAACCCCCATGTTCTGGAAGACCTGTGCTGAACAAGAGGAATTTCCCAGCTCTCCGTGGTTTGCTTCAAACCCCTCCTCCCGTGTGCCCCACCAGCAGAGCATCGGTATATACACGCAGCACCAGGCACAGCTCCCAGGCAGGCGGCGCAGGCAGCTCAGCTTCAGCAGGAGTCTCCGCAGGCCCGAACGAACAGCCAAGGGGAGGTGCTGGAACTTTCCACCACGTTCCCTCTGTGGAGACGCTCCTTCCCCAGCAGCATTCTTGTGCTGCATTCCAGCTCTCCTGGCCCTCCCTGAGTCTGCTGTTCAGGCAATGAGAATTCACGAAATGTGAATACTTTGAGGGTAGAGATTTCGTTGTATGCTTCTTCCGTGTGAGGTAGTGATGGCAGAGCAGGTGCCCTACAATATTTATAGGTTAACTTTTCTCTTGTTACAGAGAGGTACGGTGGACACAAATTCCCAGATGCCTGTTGGGAAAGTCATGTACATTTATTTGGGTTTCAGGGCTGATAGGGGATGACCAAAATGGAAATTATTTTATAGCAGTGGCTGTCAACCTTGTTCATCTCATGGTACACATGAACTAATTACTAAAATTTCATGGCACACCCAAAATATTTTTTTTGTTGGTCAGACAAAAAATTAGTTGTAATTTTGATTCATTCACACCAGATGGCTATTGTTGTGTTGGCTTTTGTCATTTTATTTTAAATTTTAAATTTTAAGGGAAACAGGTCAGTGCCTCTGACTAAATAGTCAGGTAGTCCATGTTTAAAAAGTTCTTGCAGCACGCCTGTTGAAAATCACTGGCTTGTAAGTTGCACTCTCCTGTAAGGGAAATCATTGTGATTCTAATGAGTCAGATGAAAATGTAGACCAGAATTCTCTGAAATACAATCCATCCATCTGCATGGATGGAGGGATAGATGTAGATATTGGTATGGAAATATAAAATTGAGTGGAATTTACTTTTGGAATGCTAGGATAGGTCAGCATCACCAAAAAAGAGACACAACCGCTTCTCACCGGTCGTATCTACCTAACTCTCTCCTCAGGGTGAAGCTTCGCACCGTCATCATTTTCTGCTCCCTGGTGCTGGGCGTCAGCACCCAAGGATGGGGAGCCTTCCTCAGGGAAGCTGGTCAAGGGAAGGACCCAGCATGGGTTTTGAGGAGGCTGCGTCAGACCTGCACCCAGGTTTCACCTGAGCAGAGGCCACATTCTCACTAGGAAGAAACAGAACAGTGCTTTCATGGTCGGTGTTCCCTAGGATTTTTCTGGGCAGCTGTGTACTCTTTTGTGGGGATCCTGGAGCCAGAGGGCACCAGAAGTTTGGGCCCCAACTTTCAGCAGGAGTGATGAAGAGATGGGGAGTTCAGAGGTGACTCCCTAAATGTAAATCATGCTCTACTGCCCCCTAATGGCAATCGAGAGAGTTCATTTCTTGGTCTTAGCCATGAAATGGGTGTGTCAAAGGTGTGGGGAGTATTTTACATTCCCCAAAGTTAATACAACAAATATATTAATGGAGCCTTTAATACATGCTAGGCATCATTCTAAATGCTTTCCATGTACAATAAGCTCATTTTCCTCCTCTAGTTTTAAGTTGTCAGTCCTGCAATGTAGATACCATGATCTCTTAACAGAGAACCGGAGGTGCAAAGAGAGTAAGGGACCTCACAAAGTCACCAGGTAGGGCAGGATTTAATCTAGGTCATTGAGATCCCGGACCTTGGTATTAACCGCGGTACCAGACGGCCTCCCAGACAAGCTGCATATGGAAGAGTGAGGGATTTGTCAACACTTGTTCTGTTCCTTATCTGAGCAAATTGCTAATGGTGGGGAGGTGGTGCCTTTGACAGGCAAACCTACAGAGCTCCCCTCCCTCTGACGAAAGCCACAATGAACTAGCTGATGATGTTTCTGCTGGGGCTGCGATCTGGCCAGGAAACCAATGGAGAGAGAATATTCCTCACTAGCCATAGTAAAGAAATAAAATTACATTTATTCACAGAATTATTTTGTATTTTTTCTGCAATTGTCTCTAAGTAATTGCCTTCAGAGTTTGCTGTTAATTCCATCTAAATTCTATTCATAGACCCGGCTAAAAATATCTTTTCATCTCTTAGGTCAGTGTTTTTCCAAGGGTTGTTCTAGGACCACTTGCACGAGAATCATACGGGGTCTGGGGTGCTTTGTGAAAGGCAGATAAGTGTGTCCACTGAGTCACAATGTCTGGGGCTGAGCCTAAAACCTCGCCTTTATGAAGCACCTGGTTGGTTGCGTGCTCACTGAAGTGTGAGAAGCACTGTTTTTGATGTGCTGCCCCCTGGTGGTAGAATATGCCAGACATTTTGGAAATTGTTGTTAGGCAAATCCGGGCTACAGGGATCTTTTGAAATCAGTGTGTATGAGTACAGCAGGAATGTCATACCTCTCACCAAAACTATCTTTTCTAAAGCCAAAGTGACATGTGAAATGAAGATCAGTGATCTCGTGGAGTAATTAATTGTGTAGACCATGATTCTAACTCTACATTAGATCTTTCCTTTGCCTAGTAAGTTATTACATTTTTTGCCATTTAATTTAATTGCCATCAAATTCATTCTATGGCTCCCTGTTCATCTTACTTGATTCTTTTACTTCCTTTAGCTCCCCCTGTTCCTAAAGTCCAGAGAAGTCAGGTAGTCCCATATTGTCCACCTACAATGTTCTTGACATTACACAGCCTTTTCTCAGTGCTTCCGTGTAACCAGTCTGAGGGAAGCCAGACTCCCCACTTTATGGGGAGAACACTGAACTTTAGAGCTGGTGGGGCACTTGCCCTCGTTCCGCATCTATTACCCCATTTCTACAAAGTCTCTGAGGGAACTGACTCTTACTACGTGCGGATTGAACTCTGGCAGCTGCCCAGGTGCCAACTGCGCCCAGACGCTCAGTCGTACTCAGGATGGGCTGTCCTTTCCTCGCCCATGGGGTGAATGTCTCCCATTGACTGGCTGGGAGCTCTGTGCTTCCGAGCCTCCCTCGGAATCCCCTTTGTTCTCCACCCAGTCAGGGGTTCCCTGCATCCTTCCAGGTGGAGGTTCCTTGCGCAAACGAACATCCCTTAAAGACCATCTCTCCTCTTCTCTATGTGCCTCATACGCAGCCAAAGACAAAGTAGCAACAGAACTTAGAATGGAGTCAAAGAGAATCAAACTTGTACCACATGTGATTCCCATAACATTAACCCAGGAACAGGTAAAAAATCATGTATCTCATCTCAGTTAATCTCCAAGGGCTTAGTCAACAGCTCAAGTCATACATACAATCAGTAGAAGAAAATGTTTTATTCCTGGTTTGCCAAGATGTGATCACCTCCACCTCACAGGTTCCTTCCTTTCCAGGGGCTAAAGACATGTGGAGAGCCTACTCAGACGTGAGAGAAGCCAATTACAAAGGATCAGATAAGTACTTCCACGCCCCGGGGGAACTATGACGCTGCCCAGAGGGGACCTGGAGGTGCCTGGGCTGCTAAAGTGATCAGGTAACAGGGCTCCTGGGGATGCGGGATGGTGAGCAGAGCTTGGTGGCCTTGGGGAGCTGGGTGGGGCCAAGCCCAGAGAAGTTTCCTGTGAAGAATGTGTTCCCTCCTCCTCTTGACTCCTCTGCCCCTCTGGGCGCACTGTGACGTCTGAGGTGCTAGAGGAGCCAGAACAAGGCAGTTAGAAGGGTGGTTCCCACCCTCCTGTGTGAGCGCTGTCCACCCCGAGTTGACAGGGGTCAGCCAGGGCTATGTTGCTGCCTGGGCAGGGTCTTTCCTGGCTCCTCTCAGTCACTGATCCCTTGGAAAGGGGAGAATGGGGAGGTGGGGCCGTTTCTCGTTGGCCCCGGATTCACCTCCTGCCTGCCCTCCTTCATTCCAGTGATGCCAGAGAGCAGACTCAGAGAGTCACAGACCTTTTCAAGTATGGAGACAGTGGCCACGGAGTGGGGGATTCCAGGGCTGACCAGAGAGCCAACCGATGGGGCCGGAGCAGCAGAGACCCCAATCACTTCAGACCTGCTGGCCTGCCCGACAATTACTGACTCCTGTTCTGTGGTCCCAGAACTGGGGCTGTGAGCGCCCTCAGGGCTGGGACAGGGCCTGGTTGAGATCTACCTACCTATATGCTGATAGAGGGCACCTAACGCGTGCATAATAAACGCTTAAGAAACTGTATGTTAAAAAAGTGTTTGTTATTCTTTGCAATAAGGACTCTCTGTTGGTACTAAGTGGTGATGGATGGACACTCACATGAAGGCGGGCCTGTGCTGTGTGTTTAGTTGGAGGTGACACAGTCTCAGAGTCATACAGGTCAGATACCCTATAGCAACTTTTGCCTGAATCGGACCTGCTTCTCTTCATCCCCTGTGATTACATTGGTATTATTAGGCCTTTCAGTGTTGAGACCTCAGTGTACCTTTCTGTCAGTCCCTAAACCCTTAGCCTTAACAGTATATGCCTTCATAGCCCTTTGCTCATGTCTTCTGGAAAGTTAGTGTCCATCCTTGTCAGTTAGTGGTTTATATGTTAGTCCATTTGCTGGTTGGTTTTTCAGCTCTTCTCACAAAAGTTAGTAGTAGTAGGATGTTTATGGTGACAGCTAATATTCAGCAAGTCACCTATGGGCCAGATATTTCTCTAAGTGTTTTCTTGTATTATACCATGGAATCCTCTTATTTTATGGCTGAGGAAACTTGAGGCACAAACAGTTAAAATATATATCCAAGTCACATTGCTAGTTTGACACTAGAGCCACCATTGTTTAAAATTTTTCTTTTAATTTGTTTTTAGAGAGGGGGAAGGGAAGGAGGGAGAGAGGGAGAGGAACATCAATGTGAGAGACACACATTCATCGGTTGCCTCTTGTACTTGCCCTGACTGGGGACTGAAGCATGTGACCTGACTAGGAATTGAACCCGCCACCTTTTGCTTTGCGGGAGGACATCCAACCAACTGAGCCACACTGGCTAGGGCTAGAACCACCATTTTTAATCATTTGCTGAAACTTGCATTTGCATTGAAGTTTAGAGCTTATAAAACACTTTTGCATATGTTAGTTCACTTTGTCATTCTTTCAATGAATGTATTCCATGTACCACCCCAGTTGATTCTCACAAGTCTATGGGGGTAAATCTATATGGGGGACTAGGTAATAAAGGGCAGAGAAAAAAGCAAACAGCAATTTAGAGGAGATTACATCCTCGTGTCAAGGCAACTTCAGAAAGAGGTAAGTAGTCATTTCTTTAGAGAATGGCATGAATATAGTTCCTCCCCAAACTTGCCAGTCCTGGGAACAGAGATCTAGACCCTAGTTCCTAACAAGGACAGCACTGCACTATTCCCATTCTAGCTTTTGGATATCTCTGGGGACCTTTTGGGTTGGCATAATTATAGGACATTTAGTGGATAGGCCATGAAATATATGGTCCAGTGAGGGTGACTAACAACAATTATGAATATGATCATGCCTGGGTCCTGGTGGAGTGGGGTGGTAGAGATGGGTTATCTGGGCTCCCATACCTGATGGGAATATTGGGCGGGCACTCAGGACTGCAGGGCTCCGGGCCGCAGGGGGCGCTGTGGCGAGAGCTGCGCCGGGCCCTCTGGCACCAGAAGGCCTCTCGCCTCCTCTGGCGGCTTCCGGCGCGGCTTCTTCGGGCTCCTAACGGCCGAATCATGGACCGTAACCCTTCGCCTCCGTCGCCAACGAATGGGGACGAGGGCGAGGAAGAGGTGGTGGGGGGAGACTGCATAGGGAGCACGGTGTACAGCAAGCACTGGCTCTTCGGCGTCCTCAGCGGGCTTATCCAGGTGTGGAAATTCGCTCCTCTCGTGGGTCCCCTTACTCCCCCGCCCCCACCCGGTGTCCGGCCCGCCTCCGGGAGCCCGACCAGGCCCGGAGCCGCGGTCGCCACCGCGACCCCGCCCCCGGGTGCGCGTGGCGGTGTCTCTGGTGCCGTGGCCCCGCCGCTCCCCCGACCTGCCGCAGCCACCCCCGGAACCCCTCCACGCAGAAGGAGGTGTGGCGGCAGGAACGCTGGAGCGCCTGCGCTTAAAACATTTTTACTTTTGCAAATTTTCTAAAAATATATGATCCTGTAAATACATTGCTCGGGTTTTTGCTCCCCATTCCCATGGTCGTTTCCGAAGTCTAAGTCCCAATTTATGTTTCGTGGGCTTTTGTTGTATTAGAAAAAAAATGGTGATTTTGGAGTCAGCGCTCTGGTACCCAAGTCGCGATTTCATCACCTGCTTGCAGCGTGACTGGGCAAATCACATAATGACCCAGAGCCTCGATTTCTTTCGTGATTTCTATACAACAGGATGATAATATTTATGTCATTGCATATAGGGTTATTGTGTAGTTTAAATAACCGTAGTGTGCTTACCATCGTGTGTGGCTTATAGGAGGCTGTCTGTGAGTGTGAACTTTACTCCACGCTTCCCAACCGATTTACATACTTCCAGTCTCTTTTCTTTCCAGTCGTCCACCTCTCCACAGCCGCCAGAATAATCTTCCTTAAAAACAAACAAACAAACAAAAAAACCCAACACCAAAAAATATCCATGGGAACTCCTTACAGTTCTTTTGCCTACAGGAGAAAAACGCGTATCTCTTAGCGTGGAATCCAGCCCCATCTGCCCATGACACTAAGCTGCTCACCACCTCCACCCACGCTGCGGGCCCTTAACGCTGAACTCCTGCACTTCCATTGTATGGTCTTCTCCCCTTCTGTACACGACAAACTCCTCTTCTTCCTCAGAGATTTAGCTTAAATATCACCTAAGAGAAGTTTTCCCTAACGTCTCCCAGGCATATAGGTCTTTGGTCCATCATTTTTGCCCTCACAACCCTTTGTCCACGATTCAGTTGAATCAGCCTTTTCTGTGTGATTATCTGTTTACATGTCTTTTCCCCACCGCACCATAAACTGGTTGAAAGCAAGGCATAAGTCTTACTTATCTTTGTATCTCTGCCTCAATGCCTAGCAACAGTGTTTACTCAATGTTGAATGAATAGCTTTACCTAAGATACTGATTTTTTAAACAGTTTTTGCAAGAGAAAACACTTTGAGGGTAGTATCTTTGTGACTTCTACATGATTATGGGGTAATATTACATGAGGAGTAAGTACTAAGGACAGCTTTTGTTCATCTCTTTTCTTCTCATGTGTTTCTGAAGGTGGTTAGCCCTGAAAACAACACATCCAGCTCAGACGATGAGGAGCAGCAGCAGATGGAGCTGGATGAAGAAATGGAGAATGAAATTTGCAGAGTGTGGGATATGTCAATGGATGAGGTACAGGCAGGAAATGAAAATGAAAAGGCTGTTGAGTACGGAGGTGGTGAATGGATTTTTTCTGTAACCCTGTAGGTGGTACAGGGCCTGAGGCCCCAGGAGCTATAAATGCTCTACTTTTGTCTTTTAGATTTGTGCTAAATACATAGCGTTTACAAATGCCAGAACTCCCATAACCCAGGAAGGTTCTGATACTTATCTGCCTAAAGAGAACATTGGCTTCATATTTGAGAGTAGGGGAGGGTCGCAGTCAGGAAACCATTGATGTACCATGGTTAAATTAGAAGAAAGGGACAAGAAGAATTATGTGTATATCATTACATCGATAATATTTTAACATTTGTGTTGTACTCGAGAGCTCCAAAGCATTTTCATTTTTATTATTCCATTTGTTCTTCACAATAACCTTGTGATACAGGTAGTACCCTTATTTTTCAGGTAGGAGAAGAAGCGAGAGATCGACTCACATAAGCTCTCATTTTATTACTTGGACTTTGCAGCAGATTCCTCATTAAAATCCTGTTTTAGTCTCTCCCACTTCCCTTCTGTCTTCCACATCACCACCCAAGTAATCTTTTTCCTAAAGCACGCTTAATTTTCTTCTCTTTTAAAAATTAACAGCTATTCATTGCCTCCAGCCATTTTAAAAAACAGCCTTATTAAGCTATAATTGACACAAAATATACGTGAAGCATAATTGATATACAAAAACGGCACATTTTAAACTGCGATTTGAAAATTTTTGATGTGTGTGTACACACATGAAACCACCGGCATAGCCAAGATAGAGAACATATCTATCACCCCCAAAACTTTCTTTATGCCCCTTTTAGTCCCTCTTACCCCTTCCTGCCTCTGCCCCCTCCAGGCAACCACTGAGCAGCTTTTTGTTACTTCAGAATAGTTTGCATTTTTGAGAGTTCTATATAAGTTGAGTTATAGTTTATTACAGATAAAGCTGCTGTGAACTTTTGTGTAAGTATGTATGGACGTGTGTTTTCTTTTCTCTTGGGTGAATACCAGGAGTAGTGTGGTTGGATCACATGGTAGTCACGTGTTTAACTTTTAAAGAAATGGTCGAATTTTTTTCCAAAGTGTTTTTTACGTGTTATAGTACTATAAACAGTTTCTTCTCATCTTCACCAATGTGGTATGGTCAGTCTTTTAAATTTTAGTCATTCTAATAAGTGTGGTGATTCTCATTATAATCGTAACTTAGATTTCCTTAATTACTAATAATGTTGAATGCATTTTCATGTGCTTATTTGCAGTCATTTATCTTTTTTCATTCAGTGCCTGTTTGAATCTTTTGCCCATTATTGAATTGTATTATGTTTTTTTCTAAAAGTTTTATAATTTTAGGTTTTACTTATAGATCTATGATCCATATTGATTTTTAAGTACAATGCAAGGTATGGATGAAGTTCACTTTTTTCGCACATGGATATCTACTTGTTCTAGCTCACTTGTTAAAAAGACTGTCCCCTCACCACTGCATTGCCTTTGCACCTTTGTTAAAAATTAGTTGTCGTACATAGACATGTGAATGTGTTTTGGGGTTCTTTTCTGTTCCATTGATCTATTTGTCTATTTTTACACCAATCCCAAACTGTTTGATGACTGTAACTTCATAATCTTGAAAGCGGGTAGTGTTACTCCTTCAACTTTGTTCTTTGTTGAAGTTGTTTTGGTTGTCATGGGTCCTTTGTATTTCTGTATCAATTTTAGAATCAATTTGTCAGTTTCTGCAAAAAGCCTGCTAGAATTTTGACTGAAATTGAGTTGAATTTATAGGTCAGATATGGGAAGAATTGATAAATTAATGATAATGAGTCTCTTGATTCATGAACAAGTTTTATCTTTCCATTTACTTATGTCTTACCTAATTTCAGCATACTGATTAGTTTTGGGCCCACATTCGAACAAGATTCGGTCACATGTCCATCCTAGGTTCCTTTATCTGTGTGGTGTGTCCCTTTAGGTTCTGTGGACCAGTCACACTTTAGGAAGGAAGTGTGAAGCTGCTGCAGTTACACTGTGGCCAGAATTTTTTTCTTTTGAGGACTTTGAAAGCACAAGTTGTGATTTGGGGTATGGCCCAATAGGAGTTTTCACCTGTTTCCCTTACCACATTTGAAGCTCTTAGAAGACAGGAATTAAGAGTTTTACTTTTCCTCTTCCGGCCAAGATGGAGGTGTAGGTGGATACACTATGCCTCCTCGCACAACCAAAATTAAGGACAACAATAGTTTAGAAACAAGAAAACATCCAGAACTGATAGAAAGTTGAACTGTACAGAAGTCCAACCATCATTCATCCAGACCGGTAAGAGGGGTGGAGTCGTGGCAGGAAAAAGTGGAGGTTGGCGAACCCGGGTGTACAGGTAGCAGCGGCTAGCAGATCCCAGGTGCACAGGTGCCAGCTAGCAGACCCTGGGAACAGGGTGGCAACAGTACAGACCCAGTGAGGCCACACAAGGCAGCTGGCTGACCAGGTGGTCCCACATTCGCATGCAGATAATCCAGGCGAAGGGGAAGCGGCGGAAGGGACTAGAATCCGAGAGAGTGGAGCAAGTGCCATTCTTCCCTCTCGGACCCCGCCCCCACATACAGCATCACTACCTAGCAATTGGGCTTCCCCGCCCTGGGGAACACCTAAGGCTCTGCCCTTTACTACCTAACAGCCAGGACCAGACCAAAAAAAACACCCAAAAAACAAAAATGGCTCAAACCAGATAACAAATCAAAGCCGCAGACCCAATTCATCTAAGCAATGAAGAGATAGCCAGCCTATCACATGCACAGTTCAAAGCCCTGGTCATCAGGATGCTCACAGAATTGGTTGATTTTGCTCACAAATTAGATGAAAAAATAAAGGCTACAATAAGTGAAATGAAGGAAAACGCACAGGGAACCAATAGTGATGGGAGGAAAACTGGGACTCAAATCAATGGAGTGGACCAGAAGGAAGAAAGAAACAACCAGACAGAAAGGAAGGAAGAAACAAGAATTCAAAAAAATGAGAGGCTTAGGAACCTCCAGGACATCTTTAAACGTCCCAACATCTGAATTATAGGGGTACCAGAAAGGGAAGAAGAAGAGCAACAAGTGGAAATCTTATTTGAACAAATAATAAAGGAGAACTTCCCCAATCTGGCAAAAGAAATAGACTTCCAGGAAGTCCAGGAACCTCGGAGAGTCCCAAAGAAGATGGACCCACGGAGGAACACACCAAGGCACATCATTATTACATTAGCCAAGATGAAAATGAAGGAGAGAATTCTAGAAGCAGCAAGGGATAAGGGCACAGTCACCTCCAAAGGAGTTCCCATCAGACTGTCAGCTAATTTCTCAAAAGAGACCTTACAGGCAAGAAGGGGCTGGAAAGAGGTATTCCAAGTCATGAAAGGCAAGGACCTGTATCCAAGGTTGCTCTATCCAGCAAAGCCATCATTTAGAATGGAAGGGCAGATAAAGTGCTTCTCAGATAAGGTCAAGTTAAAGGAGTTCATCATCACTTTTATTATATGAAATGTTAAAGGGACTTACCCGAGAAAAAGAAGATAAAAAATATGACAGTAAAAAGAAAGCAAACTCACAGCTATTAACAACCACACCTAAAACAAAAGCAAACTAAGCAAACAGAATAGGAACAGAACGACAGAAATGGAGATCACATGGAGGGTTATCAACAGGGGAGTGGGAGGAGGAGAGAGGGGAAAAAGGTACAGAGAATAAGTAGCATAGATGGTGGGTAGAAAATAGACAGGGGGAGGGCAAGAATAGTATGGGAAATGTAGAATCTAAAGAACTTACGACACATGGACATGAACTAAAGGGGGGGAATGTGGGTGGGAGAGGGTGTGCAGGGTGGAGGGGAATGATGGGGGAGAAATGGGACAACTGTAATAGCATAATCAATAAAATATATTAAAAAGTTTTCCTTATTTCCAGCTTCTAGCATGATAATGGTAATCAGGAAATGTGTTTGGGTGAGTTAATGAGAATTCCTGGTGGTTAGAAAGGTTGTTATTGTAAATATATTTAAGGCAGACAAAAGAGGACAGCCCTCTCAAACATCACAGTTACAGTCAAGCCTTGGTTCTCTGTCTCCCATCTCGAACAATTAGGTTCTCAACCAAGTTGTTCATGGAAAAAATGCCTCGGTTGTCAAACAAAACTTAGGTTCTTGATCTGTCAACTCTCTGATGCCTGATACTACTGTGGATTTGCTTATGGAATTGTTCCATTGCCTTGGGACCAGGTGCCCCAAAGGCCTTCTAACATTGCTTTTATCTGTTGACACAGATCCTGACCATTTCTTCTTGCGCCTAAAAGGAGGAATGTATAGATTAAGTTTTTTTTTATGGTTGCCTAAATTCTGGGTTTAAAGAGGAATATTTAACATCCAAGTTAATAATCATTTGTATTTCCAGGATGTGGCTTTATTTCTTCAAGAATTTAATGCTCCTGACATATTTTTGGGAGTATTGGCCAAATCTAGATGTCCTCGATTAAGAGTAAGTATGTACATAGATAGCTTCCTCTTTGGAACAATGACAGCAGATAATGTCTTTCACTTTTCTCACTTTAATTTTCTTACCGACTACAAATTAGTCTGCAAATATTTATTGAACGTTACCAGGTACTAGGTAATGTGCGGTTTAAAGTTGTTAGAATCCTAGCATTTTAGATTTGGGCTGGACCAGGGAGATCAATACTTTCATGTAAGCATAATCGAAGTTACGCCGCCAATATGTGGTAGAGCGGGGAACAGTGCCTAGACCTCCCATTTCTGTTTATTGCTCCTCTTTATTCATAGAATCCTCCATCGCTTCAAAACCTTCATTCTAAACTAAGCCTATTACTCAAGACTTTCCATAATCTGAATCTAATTCATCTTTCTAGCACAAAATCTACCCTCAGATGTCCTTCTAATTTAGCAGGGCCCGTCTGCTCCTCATCTCGGGAGCTTACTGGGATCATCACCATCACTGTGTCTCCTTTTGTCTGCCTTCCATCCCCTCTCCATTTTCACATTTGTTATCCAAGATGGTACTTTCTTCCAGGCCTTCCCAAAAAAGTCAGCTCTCAGTGGCCATTGCTGGTAATAAACACCCCAGATAATTATCTGTACCTCTCATTTACTCTTATCTATGTTCCGTGCAATGTATTGTGCTTTAGTGCCCTGTAGGTTACTGTGTGTTATGCATATTGTAGGTGATTAATAAATATCTATTAAGTAATTATAATTATGAATAATAGCTAGCCCTGGCTGGTGTAGCTCAGTGGATTGAGCGTGGGCCTGCGAACTAAAGGATTGCGGTTCGATTCCCAGTCAGGGCACATGCCTGGGTTGCAGGACAGTTCCCAGCGACAGTTCTTAGCAGGGGACACACGAAAAGCAACCATACATTGATATTTCTTTCCATCTTCCCTTCCCCTCTAAAGATAAATAAATAAATAAATAAAATCTTAAAAAAAAAGAAGATAGCTCCTTATTAAAAAAAATAATAGCTGTTAACTGAGTATTTGGGTTTACTATTCTATGAGGTTGGGCATTTATCTCTACTTTATAAATAAAAGAACTAGGTCTCAGGTTAAGAAATTTGTCTAAGGTCTTACAACTAGGAAAGAATAGAGCTGGGGTTTGAGCCTAGCCTGTCTTTCAGTATAACCACTGTACTGTATTGTCACTCTTTCTTTGAAATTACGAAGTGGAGAATTTCATAGCGATTTTTACAAATTGAATGTTGACTTAAAATTTTACTTAGTACAGTGCTCCACCTGAATTGGGGCCTGGCAAAACCATGAGCCACTTTTTGGGTAATTACATTATAAAAGATTTTACAGTGGTAATGGTTTTTCTCCTGTATTTGTCTAACTTAAATACATTGATTCATGATTGGCACTTAAAATAAGTTTATGTCAGGAATAGCACCTTTCAGGAATCAGTCCTATCATTGTACATGTCTGTAAGCCACAGCCTGCCTGTGGCCGTGATTCTCAGCCTGTTTCATAAATTCGAATCACTGCAGACTTCAGAACTTCAAAACTTCCGCATATCCAGAATCACTAATGACTGGTGAACCCAGTGGGTTTGGGGTAGGGTTGAGGATTTCAAACAAGTTCCAAAGTGATGCTAGTTCTCTGAACCTGGGCCCACATTTTAAGAAGCTTTGCCCTTGGGAACTTTTAAGAAGTCCTGACTTGGGTCATACCCAGATCAGGTTAAACAGAGTCTTTGATTGTCAGGCTCCACACAGCTCTTAAAAGTTCCCCCAGGTGATCCTTTCCAGTGAGCAGCCAAGACTGAGAAGCTTGGTCTTTGATCGCAAATTCAGTTACCCCCTCTTTAGTTTGTAAGGGAAATATACTTGTTTCCTTTCTGCCCAGCTCCCTTTTCATCCGCCATCAACACTTGATCACACAAATTTTACTGGCTCTTCACTCCTGTAACTTCGGTGCCACCTATTCTCTTGGTCTCTGACTTCTTCTTTAGTCACTTCCCTGTCACTTCTTTGCTTTTTTCTTTCTTCCTACATGCTGAGTGTGGACTCCTTCTAAGGTGTAGACCCAGATCCCTTGTTTTTTTAATATTAATTTCTTTAGTGAGCTCATCTACTTGTTACACCATTTAGTTGCAAATCTGTGCCTGTGGTGTCAAAGCTATGACCTACCTTCACATTTCTGGTGCCAGGTCTCCAGCTTTTTTCAGGTTTTCATTTTATACCAGCATGCTGCATTTTGCAATAAAAAATTCCATGTATCCTAACTCAGTGATTATCATATGTATCTGATCGTAAAAATCACGTGGTGTGCGCGGTAAACAAGAGCTTCCTGGGCCCTGCCCTGGAGATTCTGATTGAATAGCTCTGAGATGGGGCTTGGAAATCTGTATTTTTAACACGCTCTCTGAGTAATTCTTATGATCCAGCAAGTTTGGAAACTACCTTAGCTGAACTCATCGTGTCTTTTCCTATGCTTTCTTTTCCAGTTCTCTTGTCAGTGGGATCAATATCCCTGACTGGAGGAATGAAGCAACTTGAAACCTAGGAGTTTGCTTTCTGTCATTATTTTGCTTTCACCTTGAGACCTTCTCATCTTTATTCCTTTCCATGCATGCCATTACCACCTTCATCTTCTTGCATCCTGATTATGGAGATACACAGTGTGGTACAGTGGTCGCATGCTCTGGCTGGAGCACTGCTATTTTCTAGTTGGGGACTTTGGGCAAGTTGCTTAAATTTTCTGTGCTTTAGTTTCTTCATCTGAAAAATGGGGATAATAATAGTACCTACCTCATAAATTATTATATGAAGTGATATATGCACAGTGCCTGGGGATAGTAAGTGCTGAATAAACATTGGCTGTTATTACTGGGATTATTAACTTCTTTTAAAGTTTTTTAACTATCATGAAATAATGCATTTTGCTAACAGAATAATTGTCCTAAAATATCATTGCAGTGTGTTGTCCCCCTTCTTGAGCACGTTCACGGCTCCATGTAACCTTCTACACTAAACCTAGCCTCTTCATGCCATTCAGGGCCCTTAATCCTGACCTTTCTACTTGTATTTATCTCATGCTGTTCTCTCACTTTGCGCAACAGCCCAGCTGCTTTCTTTACTGTCCTCTATATTAACCATGTACATTGTTCCCCTTTTGCCTTTCCTGATACTTTGCCCCTTGTTTGAATGTCTGTCTTATGTGCACATCTAAACCCTACCAACCATTTAGGACTCAGTTTATCCATAAGATTTCTTCTTCCATAACTTCTGCCTGCCTTCAGTCTCACTTTTTCTCATGTCTTCATCCTTTCACAGATACTCTGACATTGTCTAGATTAGGGTGCAGGCAATACACTTGTGTATGCTGCTCCTGTTCTATCTGCTAAGGCTCAGCGAACATTTTTCTTCAAGTGTTATTCTTGTATGTGTCTTTGACTTCAGAGCTATTGTGACTTGTGAAATTTGGTTTACAGGAAATCTGTGTGGGAATATTAGGTAATATGGCCTGTTTCCAGGACTTATGTATGTCCATCAGCAGTGATAAAAATCTTGGGTAAGTTTTACTACATAGTAATTATATTTTTAAAAAGCAGATTGATATTTCATATCCCTAAGGAACTCCTGATGCATAAGAGAAATAGGAAAATATTATAAAATGTAGTACTTCTTTTCTGCTGATGAACACTCTCCACTGTTGATGGTAACTAGGAGTTTCCACACTATTTATGGACATGAGTCAAGATTTTTATCCACAGCAGAAGGATGTGAATCGTCAGCAGGTGGTAAGCCAGAGAGGATAAGAACCAGTGAGGCAAAGCTTCCAGATGGGGTACCTGACCCGAGTCCAAAACAGGTTAGGCTCAGGGGGTCCAGGGACTGAGAAAGCTAGAGTCAGAAAAAGCTGGAGACTAGCATTGTTGACTAGGGTTACCCTGGGAACTGTGACTTAAGTCAGAAGGTGGGACTTGCCAACAGACCAGAAAGTTCAGAAAGCCTCTGACTCAAAGGCTTTCTTGCTTCTGTTTGGGGGCTAGTTGTCTTCCCATGCAGGGGAGTTTGGGGCAGAGGATTTTTTAATGGTGGAAATCCTGGCAGTTACTGTAAGAGGTGTGAGAACACCCTGGAATTACATGCCAAATGTTGTGAGTGAATTCATATTCTGGGGCAGAGGGTTCATGGCTGTTAATTAGAATCTCGAAGAAATTTGTGCCCACGATAGTTTAAGAAAACTCTCTTGGGCAGTTATTTTCAGGGAGGGCTGTAGGGTTTATCATAGGATTCAAGTGATATAATACAGGTAGTTGATTACCTCTTCTAGGAGTGGAGGGACTTTTAGATCCTAAGTGTTTATTCCTCAGTAATATATAAACATTCATGGAGTAAATGACTCAAGACTGTTTGGTGCCTAAACGTTTCTATCAAAAATCTGAGAATGAGTAATGTAAACAGGTTTTATAAATTCAATAAATGCTGCCCTGGCTGGTGTGGTCAGTGGACTGAGCACCAGCCTGTAAGCTGGAAGTTGCAGGTTTGATTCCCGGTCAGGGCACATGCCTGGGTTGCAGGCCAGGTCCCTAGCTGGGGGTGTGTGAAAGGCAACTGATCAGTGTTTCTCTACCTCTCTTCCTCTCTCTCTAAAAATAAATAAAATCTTTTAAAAAATTCAATAAATGCTTACCTTAAAATTATTATGGAACAGTTTACATTGGTGATGGAATATGAATTTGTTCAACCTCTTTGAAACAGTTGGGCATTATCAGGTCAAGTTGGAAGATAGCCATATATTGTGACCCAGCAATGCCACTAACAGGTACATGGTAAGAGAGACCACACACACACGTCAGGGTACTGATGCTAAAAAGTGTTATAGGAGCATTGCTGAAAAAAGAGCCCCAAATTGGAATCAACTCAAGTTTCCATTAGTAGTAGACCGGAGTGCTGACTGGGGTGGCTCAGTTGCTTGTGAGCTGTCCTGCAAAGTGGAAGTTGCCGGTTCTGTTCCCAGTCAGGGTGTGTGCCTAGGTTGCGGATTTGGTCCTTGGTTGGGGCGCATGCGAGAGGTAACTGATCCATGTTTCTCTCACATTTGTACTTCTTGCCCTTTCTTTCTCCCTCCCTTCTCCTCTCTCTAAAAGATAAATAAACAAAAAATTAAAACAAAAACAGACTGGAAAGATAAAGAGTGTAATATTTGTACAATGGAATGTTCTGCAGCAGTGAATCAAAGAACAGTTACAGGAACAACATGAGTAGATCTTAAACACATGGCAAAGGAACCGAAACTCAAAAAAACCACATGCAATATAATTTCCTCCATATAAAGGTCAACACCAAAATACATTAAGTAATAGAACTATATAGTAAGTAAAGTAAAGAGACGGTGGCTGGAAGGTCAGGGTGGTTGTCATTTCTAGGTGAGGAAGGATTGTGATTTGGAAGGGGAACATGGGCTCTGGAGATGCAGCAGTGTCCTATTTTAAAATGTTTAAAAAAATCAAACAAAAACTGCTTTGGTATTTAAAATGAGAGAATGAATGCACATTGGTTAAACTGTTTTTTTTTTTTTTTTTCCCCAGCCAGGTATTACTGCACTGTTTGTATGACTCGGACCCTCCTACTCTGCTGGAGACAAGCAGGTGTGTTTTCCTCTTTCTGTGGGTTTTGTAAACTCACCCGACAGGGAGTCTAGTAAAAATAGAGTTAATTCTTTGCTCTTGAATTTTCTTTGCTCTTTTCGAAAGATAAGGTATGAAGCTCACATTTATCGTGCAGGTTGTTGCTTACGTGCCTGTCCCAGACGGAAGTGGCCAACATCTGGGTTGAAAGAATCCGGGAACACCCAGCTATTTATGATAGCATTTGTTTCATCATGTCAAGTTCAACAAATGGTAAGTCACCATGTAATCTAGACAAAATGTTTGATTATATTTAATTGTTAGGAAACCAGGTAACTATTTCTAGAGGTCACCTAAAGGCTAAGTGTAAGGTGAGAAAGTATTTCAATTTGAGATAAAAAATTGCATTGTGTCAGATATGTACCAGATTTATGGGGGTGATCAGTTCTTGAGACATATAAATGTCTGATCACTGTGTGGTACACCTGAAACTAATATAATATTGTATGTCAACTGGAATTGAAAAAAATATAAAATTTCTTCTTAAACTCCCAAGCAAAGGATGCACACTTACTGCTTTTGGAATAAGCAATGCTTTGGCAAGATTGGCTTTTTTGGAATAGCTTTAGGAATTTTGCTTAAATTTTTTTTTCTGCTTTCAAAATTTTGTTTCTCATTTCAGTATCTGTTTTATTCTCTGCAGTTGACTTGTTAGTGAAGGTGGGCGAAGTAGTGGACAAACTCTTTGATTTGGATGAGAAGCTGATGTTGGAATGGATTAGAAATGGGGCTGATCAGCCTCTGGACCAACCCCAGGAAGATTCTGAAGAGCAGCAAGTGTTTAGAATTGTGCCCTGTGTACTCGAAGCTGCCAAACAAGTACGGTAGGTGAGCTTTTTTGTACAAAAGTTCTGTGAAAATCCAGTTGCCAAAAGTATCCTTAGATAAAGTCATCTTGATTTCCTTTGGACAGGATGAATAACACACAGCTGATCTTTGTGAGGTTTGATCCACTACTGATAGGTGTGGTGACAGCATATTTGGTCTGTGCAAGAATCACTAGCACTGATAAAGTACCGCAGTAAGACAGCTTAGCCGTAGGTTACTGTTAGCATTAATTATAGTCAGTGTTCTAAAGTCTTGGGCAATTTTGTGTAATTCAAATCAAAAGATTTTCTTGCGCTTTATTTTCCGTTGGACATTTAAGAGCTGCTTCAGTTAGTGCCAGACATTTGTTTTCTTGTTTCTTGTGTATATATGCCATTATTAGATAAGTGACTGACTTTTGGGCTCTAATTTCTTCCCAAGAGTGATTACTTGTTCTTGTAGGTTATTAAAACTTTATTGCTAGTGGCTAGAAAATTAATTTATGAATTGATCTGTTTAATGGTCAGTTGTGCATTCTTAGTGCTTTAACCCACATTAAAGCCTATTAATTTTTATTTTATCCTTTTTATTTTTAGGGAGAGGTGAAGGGAGGGAGAAAAAGATGGAGAGCAACATCAATGTGTGGTTGCCTCTTATGCACCCCCTCTGGGGACCTGGCCTATAACCCAGGCATGTGTCCTGACAGAATTGAACTGGCAACCCTTTAGGCTGATGCTCAATTCACTGAGCCACACCAGCCAGGGCTAAAGCCAATTAATTTTATGTCCTTTATATAAGTGAGGATTAAATTCATTATGTTTTCCCCAAAGCTTCTTCAGTATTCTCAGTCTCAGTAAATGATGTAGTCATTATCCTTTTTGGATAGTAGGGAAGAAATGTGGACACTATTGCTGACTCTTCCTCATTCCACTCTTTTCCCATGGCCAGTCAGCCTCCAAGGCTTTTCTCTGACTTTTTCTGGGATTCCATCCATGCTACCTTCTGGCTGTGGCCTCTTACCTGGACAACCACAGCGTTCTCCTACCTGCATTCTGCTACGAGGCTTGCTGCTTCCAAGCCTAGACTCTAGAAGACACTGTGACTATGTCACTTTCATACTTGTAACTCTTCAATTGCCTTTCTTAGGATGCGGTTCAGATTTTTTAAAACATGGCTTATAAGATCCTGCACAGTGCTGCTCCATCCTTACTCTTTGTACTATGTTTCAACCGTATGAAATTTCCTTCATTTCTTCAACTGAACCAAGCTCTCTTAACTCCAAGTCTTTGCACACTATGTCTTTTCTACCTCAAACATTTCTTTGCCCTTTCACGTTTCTGGGTAAACAGCGATTTCTCTTAAGAACTTTCCCGACACTCCAAATTAAAGTCTGCTACGTCGTCCTCTAATACCTTGGATTTCCTGTAGCATATACTTGTATTACTTTGTTATTACCCCTTTAATTATCTTCTTTCCTTTTAGACTATAAACCTCTTGAAGGTAGGAACAATGTCTTAATATATCTGTTTTTTCAGCCCCTAATATAGTATCTGAAAACAGTAGGAACTTAAATATTTGCTGAACCATCTTTGAATTGTTTACTATCTTTTCACATAATCATTTAGTTGAAGAAGTAAGATTGTGAGTTTCTAGCAATTCATACTGTTGATCACAAAAATTATTCTTAACATGGTTTTAGTATTCTGAGCTAGGGTGCTAGGATAACCCTGGGAAGTTTTAAGAACTTCAGTGTTGTCAGTGCTTAGTACAGTGGACCTCACATTCATTCTGTAAAAGTCCCAGTCATTTTCCTTTGTCCTGATTATTCAAGTAAACCAGAATGATAAAGTATCGCCTCATAGGTGTTTGCATTGTTGCTTGCATGGGAAAAGACAAAAAGAATGTTTACTTCTTGTCTTGTTCATGTTTATTATAGAATTTTTTTTGTTTTGACTGATTTCCTCATTAGAATGTAAGTTCTGGTGAGCACCGAGACTTTGTCTCATTCCTTGTTTTATGCTCAATATCTCGGGCAGTGACTGGTACAAGAGTGATGAGTATTTGTTGACTGAATGCATGATTGCAATCCTATGACAGTAAAGTACTTGATTCCGTGCTTTTGCTTTTTGTATGTAGTTCTGAAAATCTGGAAGGACTGGATGTTTACATGCATATCTTACAGCTACTTACCACAGTGGATGATGGAATTCAAGCAATTGGTAAGATGCTATATGGGGAAGTACTCTATTTACTCATTTAATTGTTTGATTTTTTTTTTAAGTACTACTTTATCATTTTTATTAAGTGCAGTGTCCTGGTACTGGAAAAGACACTTGGAATTTACTTTTTGACTTGGTCTGCCATGAATTCTGCCAGTCTGACGATCCACCCATCGTACTTCAAGAGCAGAAGACAGTGCTAGCCTCTGTTTTTTCAGTATTGTCTGCCATCTATGCTCTACAGGTTGAACTGGAGTATCTAAAGATAGAAAATGGCAAGTATGATTTAGTTCACTAGGGTAAATTCTAGTCTCTCAGATTTTAAAGCCCAGGTGTGTGTCGTTCATTTGGTTTCTTTCTCCTAATTTTTATTTTAGGGCTTTTATTTATTCTTTTGATTACAAAAATATTTACATTCTCAATAAAAATTTTTATAAATTTATAAAAAGAAAAAATAGTGCTTGTATTCCTACCAGCTAGAGATAATTGTTCTGCACTCACATGCATATATAGGTTTAAGTCCTGCTTTTTAGGCAACAGTTTTTCATTTAGAAGTATAAAATGAATATTTTCCTGTGTAAACAAATGGTCTTTCACGCAGTGATTTTTATGGCTATAGATAAGTCATGATCCACAGTTTCAGCTTTTTCCCAGATGAGAAGTCAGTTATCTCAACATCTTTTAGTGGAAAAAACAGTTTACCCACATTGATTTGAAATGTTATGATCACTGCTTTAAACAACTCTATATAGTTTATTCAGCTCCGCTGCTCTAGTCACATATCAGTACCTAAAGTGTTTTTGTGATTCACGCTTTATGTTTTGAGACCTAATAGGACTGGTTCCCCTTCACTCTACTGTTTCAGAATTTTTTTACTATTATTTTTGTTTGATACTGAATTAGATTGAGAATTTTCAAAAATAAAACCCGAAAATCTTCCTGACATTTTTATTGGGACGATGTTAAATTTATGGAGTGTCCAAGAACATTTGCTTCTCCATTAGTTCATCTTATTTTACGTCTCAGTAATGTTTTATGATTTTGTTCATATAGATCTTGCATATTCCTTATTAGGTTTACTCTGAGATAGTTTATCTTTTTGACTGCTATCATGTGTGATGCCTTTTCTTCCATCAGTTATTGTTGTTGGAATATGTGAAGGCTATTGACTTCTTTATATTAATTTTACATCCAGTAACCTTACTGAATTCTCATACTGTTTTTCATAGTTGTTCCGGTGGTAATCAAGGGCTTTATCTGATACTGCTTTGGGTTTAAGTTAGATAGATTTTATCACTTTTCTGTCTCTGATTTCTTTCTCTTACCTAATGGGTTTCCTTGTACATCTGGTGTTAAGAAATAATGGTTAAGAAAACATACTTACCTTGTTCCTGACTTTATTGAGTGTGAATGATTCTAGAGTTTCTGTTTTTTTGGGTAAGTTAACTCATTGAATACAGATCTAAGGGAACTAATGAGGTAAGTCATGTGAATGCTTGGGGACAAAAGCATTCCACACAGAAGGTACAGCAGGTGCTAAGGCACTGAACTACAATTATGCCTTCTGTGTTTGAGGAAGAAGAGTGAGGCCCTGTATGGCTGGGGTGCAGTTGGCATGGGAAAGAGAAATAGTACATGGAGCCAGAGAGGTAACAGGCTGCAGTGTTGAGAGCCTGATTCTGCCTTTTACTCTGAATGAGATAGAGAGCTGTGAAGGGTTTTAAGCAGAGGATGGATAGACATGAACTGACTTTAATAGGCTTCCTCTGGCTGCCATGTTGATAAGAAATGTAGAGGTACAAGGGTACAAAAGGGAAACTAGTTAGGAGTTTGCTGTGAACTTGAAGCAACAGATGATGTAACCTGGACTAAGGTAGTAACAGTGGAGTTGCTGGGAAAAAGAGATTCTGATCATTTTGAGGCAGTGCCAGCAGGATTTGATGACAGGACAGGAGGGTGAGAAAATTCAAGATATGTCTGGCATTTTGGTCCAAAGGACTTGCTATTTACTGAGATAGAAAAGATTTATTTTAACTGCTGTAAGTTTCAGATGTCTTCTAGATATTCAAGAAGAGATGTTGAGCAAGCAGTTTATGAATTTAGAGCTGAGGTCTTCTATAACCTTGTTTATTTCATTTGACTTATTTTGATATGAAATGAGAGCCAATTAATGTCTCTACTAATATGTTCATCTCTTTATCATGTGTAGTTTGCTTAATGAGTGATGCCATGTTATTTGGAATGTAGACATTCATCATAAATTGCCTACCTTTGTCCTTTTTCATGCTTTTTTTTTCTTGCTTGAGGTCTATTATATCAGAAAGATCGAACCCTTGTTTTCCTTTTGTTTGCATTCGTCACTGTTTTCTTTGCCTATCTTTTTCTTTTCAGACTTTCTAAATACTTTGTTTTAGGTGTGTTGATTTCTTTTTCATAGGTGAATTAAACTCATATAAATGTAATGATATTTCGGTATATTTGATCTGAATGCTATTGTATTTTCCATTATGTATGTTAGATTTAAATGTCTCTGTCCATGATTTGTTTGCTTTGTTTTTGTGTGTAGTTATTTTTAACATTTTATTGATTATGCTATTACAGTTGTGCCAATTTTTCCCCCTTTGCCTCCCTCCATGTTATGCCCCTTGTCCCCACTTACTTCTGGCGGTTCAAAGTGGTGTTTGCTCACAGTGCAGCTGTAATTTCGGTGTGGCTGTGTGCGTAGGTGAGCTGTGTTTACGTGTGCTGCCGCCTCGACTGGGAGTCCTTCGTGTGCAGTTCGAACATTTTGAAAAGTTTGTATTTTGTACTCATGGTTACCTTTATAGCTGCTCCCAAAATATAGTTATGACTACTCCCTCTTTTTAAAAATTTGTAAAATCTAATGACTTTAAAGGATACATCTCAGTGTTGATTCTTCCTCTTCAATTTTTCCCAGTGCTTTTAAATTACAAATTTGCGACAGTGCGTGGGGGTGAGAGGAGGGTGTTCCTGAATTGCGTTTTTGGATGGCTGTCCTGTTTCATCATTTTGGGTTTCATCTTCAAGGCTTATAATTTTGTTTATGTGGGGTCTCCTTTCCTGTCTTCCATGACCATTATCTTCCTTTAAAAAAAACCAGACAGCCTTTATTTTCACTCTTGTGGTGTGCTTTTTTCTCTCTTATCTCCGTGTCTGTCACCGTGTCTCAGCAGTGTCCGGTTCTCCTGTGTTTCTGCTGCCAGTTTTGCCTGTGTTTCTCTGGTGGCTTTAATTTCTCTTTACTCTTTACTTGAGCTCCACCCTCTCAAGTTTCCCCTCCTGAGGTCTTTGATTTTTCAGTCTCAGCTCCTGTGTTGTGCTTGGTTACATGCGTTTTAAAAAATCGTGGCCTGTGTATCTTAATATTCATAAGCTTCATGTCAGCATTTTTTGTTGAGTATTCTTCATCTGCCATTTGTTTTTCCTGTTTCTTTTTTTTCCTTGGATATCTTCGTGTTGCTCTTACGCCCATTTCTTTTTGCTCACTCATCTTTGAATGAATTGAGTTGCAGGAAGTTCATGTAGGAGAGGGGCCGAGACTGTGTTCTGGGTCATTGATTTTCAACCTTTTTCATCTCATGGCTCACATAAAGTACTAAAATTCTGCAGCACACCAAAAATATGTTATATTTTTTCTGATCTGGCAAAAAAAAAAATAGATATCATTTTGCTTCATTCACACCAGTCAGTTATTGTTATGTTGGCTGTTGTCATTTTTTAGTTTGACAATTGAAGAGAAAAGAGGTCAGTGCCCCTGACTAAATAGTCTAGATAGTGCATGTTTTAAAAATCCTTGCAGCGCACCAGTTGAAAATTGCTAGGCTAACAGGAGTTGGGTCTCTGAGTCTTCTAGCTCTTTTTCTCAGGACGAGAGGTAGCTACAGTAAAGTATCACTTTTTCCTTGCCATTCGTTTCCTGCAAATTTAGCTTGCCTATGAGCTTACTCATTCACGCCCTATTCCTCAGCTCCCTAAAATCCCAGGGAAGTGCCGGTGTCATCTTGCTCATTCTGTGTATTCTGTTCCTACTGTTGCAGGTAAGGGGTTCTTAAAGAAACAGACTTTTCTGGCTCTTTCTGAGCTCGGCCACCTCAAGTTCCTCCTTTTCCTTCCGTGCCCCCTGGTTGATTTACACTGCATTTTATGCTATCTCCAGCTACCTTGTGTTTGAGGTTTCAGCTGTCTCCTACTTTTTCCAAGCTGGATTTTGGGTTTTGTCGCTTATTCTCTTTGTTTCTTTGTGGTGATTTCTGAAAGGAACAGAGTGGAAATGCTGACTTTGAGCCCATTGCTG
The DNA here is from genome assembly GCA_039655065.1 of Glossophaga mutica. Lineage (NCBI taxonomy): Eukaryota > Metazoa > Chordata > Mammalia > Chiroptera > Phyllostomidae > Glossophaga > Glossophaga mutica. The sequence goes on from CM077308.1 coordinate 33,893,327, forward strand.
GTCCTAACTTCCTTGTATATGTATGTGCTTTCCGTTGGAAATCATACAGAGTTTTTTTTTTCTTTTTGTTTGTTTTTTTTTTTTCTGTTTTTCATACAGAGTTTTTATTTGGAATGCTAGGAACACATCTTTCTTGATATTATGGGGCAAAGTATTATTTTCTTCTCCCCATTCCCCAAAACTTTATGAATTTTTATGATTGTGCGAGAAAGTGTAAAGATGCTCCTTTAACTTTACTGATTGACACCCATTTCCTCATCCCGCCTGAAGCCTTGAACTGAGGCTTTGCGGAGTTACCGCTAAGGGTGAGAAAGAGAGGAGAGAGGCTGTATAGAATAGATTATCGTGACCTGCAGGGAATCACGGAGTGCAAAATTGGGTGTTACAGTCAAGAGTTGGTGATAGCGCAAGTACGAAAGTGGAAGACACTCCCAGGGGAGTACAGTAAAGCAGCCTGTCGGGGCGGGGGTTGCTCTGCGGAGGTGACACTGAGCTGAGCTACAGAGCACAAGATTCTCCGGGTTGCCAACTTTTTAAAAATGATATTTTCGTGTAATGTAAAAGACCTAACTTTGGAATTGAAGTTGGGTTTTTAGAAAAATCAATATCCTTGATTCAGTAGTATAGCAAACGTTTTCCCTAGATTTGTAATTATTAAGCAAAGTTAAAAATGATTGATTCAGAGTGAGATATGTTTTAGCATGTTCATGCTAAATATATTTTGAGTTGGGGCTTTATTTAATTTTATGTTCATTTTTTTTATAGGCTAATTAAAATGATGGTCTGCTTTTAAGAAATTATACCTTTTTTTACCTTAATAAAACATAAAATTTAAAAGTTTTGTTTAAGAGTTTTATGAAAGTTGAAGTTTAAAATTCAAATTATTTTCTCACTACGGCCTCCAAGGCCCTCCATGATGGGATTCTTGCCCAGCTTTCTAAACTCATCTTGTGCTCTCCTTGCTCACTCAGTTTAGTCACACTGGCTTTCTTTCTGTTCTTCGGACCTTCTTTGACATTTCTGTTTGGAGCTTTCACACTTGTTGTTCCCTTGGCCTGGAATGTTTTTTCTGGGCTCTTTGCATTGATTCTTCTTACCCTTTAGTTCTCCACTCAGTGTCGCCTCTCCTGAGAGCCTCCCCTGCCAGCCGCTTTGTTGTATCCCCTTTAATTTTCTTCATAGAATTTGCCAAAATCTGAAATGACCTGCTTTATTCATTTGCTTATTTGAGAGTATAAAAATGTAAGTCTCTTCAGGGCTGAGGCCCTGATGATCTTGTTTCCCACTGTAACTGCAGTTCCTGGAATATCATCCAGCACTAATAGGTGTTCAGTATGAATGAATGTATAAATGAGTAAGGGAACGAATGAATGATGTATGAACAACCAAATTTGACTGGCTGATCTCATGCCTCTTGATTTGTTTGTACAGTAGATCTTCCTCTGATTGACAGCCTGATTCGTGTCTTACAAAATATGGAGCATTGTCAGAAGAAACCAGAAAACTCAGCAGAGTCTAACACAGAAGAAACTAAAAAGTCTGATTTAAGCCAAGATGATTTTCACTTGAAAATTTTGAAGGATATTTCATGTGAATTTCTTTCTAATATTTTCCAGGTGTTGACAAAGGTAAGAAAGAAGTATTAATGGTTTCTTTAACAAAAGACAGTATGGATTGCTTAATGCTTCCAACTTTATTGTTACTGTTATTTTTTTAATATAAAAGTAGTATAACTATATTACATAAATTTGGGAAAATAGAAGGAAAAAGAACATCACCATAAGCTTATAGTCTTAAACCAGCAACTGATGTGATATGCTGTATTTTTATACATCTTTATGTTTTTCATGTATTTATAACCCAGTATATACAATTTTCACTTAACACTACATTATAAGCACTTTTCCTGACTTTAGATCAATTAATTCACTGAAAGACTTTTTACTGAGTGAGTTTGATACCTAATTTGTCCCCCCCAAAAAAGTTTTTAAAATTGATTGTAATCTCATCTTAAGGAATAGTCTTCCTGAATATGTTCTGGGTTATTAGCATATTCTTCCTTTGAGCATACCCTTTCTGTCCATATATTTTAGAAAAAATATATATTCATATTTATTGAATTTTTTTCAAGAAGGATTTTTTTAAAACAAATTTCTATTACTCTGGTGATTTGTTTTTGATGAATTGCTCTGCTTCCCTTTCCCAGACTGGGACTGGTACTTTAGCATAGCTTTTCAGAAGTCAGATTACTAGTGTGACGTTGTAAAGGAGAAGACGACTGAGCATAATGGCTACGTGTTTCCCAAAGGCTTTATTTAACCTGTGAGATGTTGCTTGTATTTGATCCTTGGGTTTATAATTTTATGTCAAGTAAAATTCAGGAGGTGATTAGATTGTGCCTTAGTATGATTGATTTTTTTTTTTATTAGTGAGTTTGAATAGCTGCGTTTGAATATCTTTCCATATATTTGTATATTGGTTGTGTTTCATGCTTTATAAATTTATCCATTTTGACTATTTGCATGGAATTTGCAAAAGATAAAATATTACTTGGGTAATACTGTATCTTCTGCATATTCATTGCAAATATTTTTCCCATTGTTTGCTTTTGTGTCTTTGGAAGGAAGGACGTGGATGTTTCTCAGTGTTTCAATGGCAGGAACGTAGAAGGAGGGCGGGCTGAGACTAAAGCAGGGGTGTGGCATGGAAATTCTTGCATGTCATACTCAATGGAGTTTGGACTTCATCTTGAGGACACTGAGGAGCTACTAAAGATTTTTTAAGCATCAAAGGATAGGATCTATTTGGAAAGATTACTCCAAAAGCAACAGAGAGAAGATCAGAGACTGGAGGCCTAGACTGGAAGCCTAGAGAGCAATCAACAGGCTCTTGTGGCTGTAATGCTCAAGAATAATCTGAAAAATGAGAGCTTTAGTGGTGGAAGAGTGGTTGGAGAGGAGGGGTGGGATGGGAGATTTAATAGAATTCAACATTCAGGGGGAGGAGTCAGCAGCAGAAGAGGAAAAGTCTCTGTGGCATCCCAAGTTTTCGGTTGGTGTGGCTGGGTGGGTGAGTGGTGGTGCCTTTCACTGAGATGAGGACTGCCGGGGGGTGGGGGGGGCCCGTGCTGGGCTTCCACAGGGAGGAATGATATCGGGTTCAGTCTGGGGCATTCGAAATGCCTGTAGGATCAGTAGGGAATTATAGATACGGATTTGTATTTATTCAGCAGATGTAGAAATTTTCCTTTCTTACGTCTTTTTGCTTTGTTTTAGGAGACTGTGGCTAAGGGACTAAAGGAGGGCCAGTTAAGCAAGCAGAAGTGTACCTGTGCATTTCAAAACCTTCTTCCTTTCTATAGCCCTGTGGTGAGTATGGGTAAATGCATATAAGTGGCTGAGTCTCAGAGGATTACTAAATAAAATGTTTTAAAATAAACACTTGATCTTCAGGGCCATTGTCAAAAGAGTGCACGCAGTTCACACGACTTAGTGCCTTTGCCAGATAGATGACTGCTGGCTAGTTCATGGGGCTAGCCTGAGGCGCAGTTCAGATTTTAGGGGAAAGGAATCAGCACTGATTTTTTTAGTAGTCCTTTCTGTTATAAATGAGACAGCATGTATGTATTAATCAAAAATAAGGTTGTTAGGTAGGTATAGTCAGTAGGTTTATCTGTTTCTTCAATTTGTATCGCATTTGCTGTCATTAAAGGCAGTTTCAGGATAGGAACTGTTTTAGGAAAGTGAAGTATGGAATGTGGGAGTGAGGGAGTATAGCAGGAAGGAGGATGGAACTCAAACTTCAGTAATGGACCCGACAGGATAATCAGTGGGAGGGTAAAGCCTAGTTTAAGAGTAAAACAAAATGGTAAGGGCTGGTCACTTCCTTGATGGTAGAGAGGACTATTCAGGAAATACTGTTGTCGTCTGGGGACATGTCATTATCTAATTCCTCTGGACTGTTCAGAAACCACAGGTAGAGCATTTTATAGTCAATAATCAATATCTTAAATCCCCTTTTCCTCTACTGATGTTTATTTGGTTCTTTTGTTTGACTCACAGGTGGAAGACTTTCTCAAAATCCTGCATGAAGTTGATAAGACCCTTGCTGGTGAACTAGAAGAAAGTTTCCCAAGTTTAAAGGTTCAGACTTAAAAACTGAGTTGTAATTTCTTCTTCCCAAGAAATCAACTTTATTTTTTTTTTTTTTACTGACAGTTGAAATTCATATATAGGAAGTATTAGGTAAAGCTTATGTAAGACCGTAATTGTCTGGTATTACACTTATGCCCTTCTCCCTTCCCCAGTCTTATCTCACTTTTAAAAGAATTAAACCGTAAGATTAAAGTCTTACTGTTTAACTGTAATTGGTAGGTTTACTTTACGTATACTTGTATGTCTTCAGATCTTATCCATAGGCTCTATGTGACTATATTCAACGTGAAGTTTCAAAGGCACAGGTGAAATCACTGTTGCCTGCTAGCTGGTGCTCAAAATTCCACTCTTACTAGCTCTTGAAGTTTAAGGTTAAGGTGCAAATAACCTTAAAAGAGTAATACTCCAAGTTATTAGTCATGTTTACCTCAGTGCATCTTAATTTCACATTTTGTTTCCCTGAGAGCACCTTTTTTATTTAAAATATTTTTATTGTTGTTCAATTACAGTAGTCCCCATTTTCCCCCACTGCTCTCCCCTGCCCTGCCCCCCTCCCGTATTCAGCACTCCCTCACCCCCCTCCTGCCATTGTCCTTGTCCACGGGTCTTTTATTCTGTTCCTTAACTTGACCCTTCCCCTTTTTTCCTCCATTATTTCTCTTCCCCCTCCCCTCTGGTCACTGTCAGTTTGTTCTTTATTTCCATGTCTCTGGTTCCAAGAATATCTTTTTAAAAAGACCTCGGGTTTCTGAGGGAAAAAGTGCCATTCAAAATGGGTAAGTTACAGGAGAAAAGGATGCTTTATGGGAAGACTAGGAATGTCCAAGTTATTTTTAGCTTCCCTTTTCTGCCTTGAACCTGCCCTGTTTACTTGTTATTTCTTGTTACTGTAACATTATGAGATGGTACATAATTTCATAATGCTTTGATATGTTTGAAAACTTCCTAAGTTATAAATTATAATAAATTGTTTTAAAAAAACATGAGTGATGTGAAAACTTCTTTAATGCTATACAATCTCAAGAATTCACTAAAAACACTTTAGGGCTTGCTTCAGTACAGTGATATTTTGAAGTGGTGCTTTCTCTAGAAGCATAAATATGAAATTTAGAATTTTATGTACAAGTGAAGTTGAAACTTATTTTTTACCCTATACTCTTGCAGAGGAGGGGAGAAATTACATAAGGAACATGAGCTAGCATGATAAATGTCATTCTATTTCTAGTTAAATTTGAAGTTATCTGTACCACTTGAGATAATACAGAAGACATGGTTTTCTTTGCTCTTTTTTTTAAATATATTTTATCTCCTGAAGTTAATAGGCTATAGCTCAGCTGTTTTCTTGACTGATCCAGCTTTCTAGATCAAAAGACTTTTCCACTCTATCTTTAACATTTTCCATTGCTTTGGCTTTGAATTAATTACCCTGAATGACTTTGGCACATAAGTGGAACATAGTTTAAATGCCATCTCTCAGTCTATGTACTTTTTTGATGAAGTGCATGCAAAAACCAACCATATACATTAAAATGCAACCTCTATTTAGGGTTCAGAAAATCTTAAGTGCATGAAATGTTGAACCATTTTATCTTCTGCCAGACTGAACTATAATGATGCTATGTCTGAGAGGTAACTGAATATGAGTAAACTGAAAAATAGAAATATTGAGGTTATAATTATCTTGCCTATTTTAACTATTATTTAAAAAAAAAAACTCATCAGTAAACTATTTTTTAAAGAAATAGGACCATATTAATTGAGAACTGAACTGTGAACTCAACTCGAGCATACGTTCTGTTTTACCATGTTGCAACTCCAATCTCTGCTCCTGGCATAAGTTTTAAGAGAGAAAATAGGTGAACACAGTGTGGGAGACTCCGGCCAGCAGAGTCCACCTGTTGTGACCAAAGACAAGAACAAATGCACAGGCAACAGCAATCCCTCGGAGAAAAGGGGATGACACGGCCACTCAAGAGGAGAGCGCCCCGACCCTTGCCTAGACAGGCTTTTATTGTTTTTCTTGGGTCTTACATCAAAAAAGGACTTATTATCTATTACATAGAATATTATTGTCTACATTTTAGGTACAATCAAGGAAATGAAAATAATACATGCAGAAGGGAAAGGCGATGAGCTGATTAGCTCCATCCTTGGGGAAATTCACACAGGCTTTGGAAATCACCTTGAAGATGGGCAATCCACATTTACTGTTTCAGACCAGGAGGAGGGAGTTTTAACCAGAGCAAGCCATAGCAGTCTGTGTGCATTTTCTAGGCCTGATTCCCACGGGAAACCTGATTTCAGGGTCTGGCTCCTGCCCACCACCTCGCTTCTGGAGGTTTTCCATACAGAGCTGAGTCACAGTTGTCAGACCAGTACCAACCGGTCTCCTACAACACACCTCTTGAATTAGTACATACTAATATTTTTCCTTTTATTGTCAATGTGAGATCTAATACAAGAACCATTATTAAAAAGTCATGTATTTATAGTGAAGTGGTATAATATTTTGAATTTGCTTCAAAATAGTCTGGGGTGAGGGCAAAGAAGTGGGTTAAGGGAGTAGATGAAACAAGATTGGCCTTGAATTGGAATTGCTGCAGCCGGCTGATGATTACGTGGGGATTTGTTATACTGTTCTCTCTGTTTTTGTATATATCTTCAAGGTTTTCTGTTAACATTTTTCAAAAGCGAGTAAATCATACACACGATTCGAAGCCTGAATTTAATTATGAATGATGCTTATTCTTTTTATGTCTAAATAAAATTCAGATTGTTGTATTAGCATTAAATACTATGGAATGTAGTACAGTTGAGACCAATACAAACACATGATAGAAAAGATTATCACTAGTATATAACCAATTGTATAAAAGTTACTGTATTGAGTTCAGTGTTTTAGCTGACTTGACAAGGAGACTTTTGTTATGAGGAATGTTGGTGACCACTAGCCAGGTAGGATATGTTTTAGCACCGTAGTGGGGTACTTTTACTAACAAAAGTTCTTACTGGTGATCTTTAATGGTGTGTTTTATGGGTAGAGGAGACTAAGGGAGAGAAGCAGAATCAGAATTTTAGAGACAGATTATTAGAGATCACCTATGCCCAGTGTTTATTCCTTGGGCTAGTCAAACCTGCAAGAGCCTGAGCCAGTGTAGTCCTAAGGGTCAGGCCAGACCTAGAGCAGCAACCAAGGACAGCTTGTGGTAGATGCTTCCAGCCTCCCCCTCTCACCACATGGCTGTGTTCCTCAACCTGACTGCTCTGCATCTCTGTGCAGAAAGCAAAGTCTGCATTGGTGAAATATTATGGTGTACCTTAGGTTAATATGCATGATAGGTTAATACTTATTCTCTGTACTTTCCCCCTCTCTCCTGCTCCCACTCCCCTGTTGCTAACACTCCACGTGATCTCCATTTCTGTGGTTCTGTTCCTGTTCTAGCTGTTTGCTTTGTTTGCTTTTGTTTTAGGTGTGGTTAATAGCTGTGAGTTTGCTGTCTTTTCACTGTCATATTTTTATCTTCTTTTTCTTAGATAAGTCCCTTTAACATTTCATATAATAAGGGCTTGGTGATGATGAACTCCTTTAACTTGACCTTATCTGAGAAGCACTTTATCTTCCCTTCCATTCTAAATGACAGCTTTGCTGGATAGAGCAATTTTGGATGTAGGTCCCTGCCTTTGGAGACTTCAAATATTTCTTTCCAGCCCCTTCTTGCCTGTAAAGTCTCTTCTGAGAAATCAGCTGACAGTCTGATGGGAACTCCTTTGGAGGTGACTGTGCCCTTATCCCTTGCTGCTTCTAGAATTTTCTCCTTCATTTTCATCTTGGCTAATGTAATAATGATGTGCCTTGGTGTGTTCCTCCTTGGGTCCAACTTCTTTGGGACTCTCTGAGCTTCCTGGACTTCCTGGAAGTCTATTTCCTTTGCCAGATTGGGGACGTTCTCTTTTATTATTTGTTCAAATAAGTTTTCCACTTGTTGCTCTTCTTCCCTTTCTGGTACCCCTATAATTCAGATGCTGGGATATTTAAAGATGTCCCGGAGGTTCCTAAGCCTCTCATTTTTTTGAATTCTTGTTTCTTCCTTTCTGTCTGGTTGTTTGTTTCTTCCTTCTGGTCCACTCCATTGATTTGAGTCCCAGCTTTCCTCCCATCTCTATTGGTTCCTTATGGGTCTTCCTTCATTTCACGTATTGTAGCCTTCATTTTTTCATCTAATTTGTGAGCAAAATCAACCAATTCTGTGAGCATCCTGATGACCAGGGCTTTGAACTGTGCATCTGATAGGTTGGCTATCTGTTCACGGCTTAGAGGAATTGGCTGCGGGGCTTTCATTTGTTCTGTGGTTTGAGTCATTTTTGGTGTTTTTTGTTTTGTTTTGTTTTGGTTTGGTTTAGTTTTGGTCTGGTCGCAGCTGTTACGTAGTGAGGGATGGAGCCTTAGGTGTTCCCCAGTGCGGGGCAGCCCAGTGGCTGAGTTGTGACGCTGTTTGTGGGGGCGGGGTCTGAGAGGGAACAATGGCGCCTGCTCCGCTCTCTTCGGGATTCTAGTCCCTTCCACTGCTTCCCCTTCACCTGGATTGTCTGCGCGTGGGAATGTGGGACCACCTGGTCAGCCAGCCACCTTGTGCGGCCTCACTGGGTCTGCACAATTGCCACTCCGTTCCCGGGGTTCGCCAGCTGCCGCCTGTGGGCCTGAGGACCGCTAGCCGCCGCCTGTGCACCTGGGAACTGCCAGCCGCTACTGTCTGCGTTCCCAGGTCCGCACCTCCACTTTTTCCTGCCGCGACTCCGCCCCTCTTACCGGTCTGGATGAATGGTTGTTGGACTTCCGTACAGTTCAATTTTCTACCAGTTCTGGCTGTTTTCTTGTTTCTAAATCTTTGTTATCCTTAATTTTGGTTGTGCGAGGAGGCACAGTGTGTCCACCTACACCTCTATCTTGGCCAGAAGTCCCATTTCTTATTTTTTAAATTATATTTTATTGATTATGCTATTACAGTTGTCCTAAATTTTCCCCTTTTGCCCCTCTTCACCCAGCACCCTTGATTCCCTCAGGCAATCCCTACACAATTGTTCATATCCATGGGTTATGCATATAAATTCTTTGGCTACTCCATTCCCTATACAGCCCTGTGGCTATTCTGTAACTACCTATTTATACTTCTTAATCCCCTCACCTCTTCACCCATTCCCCCACACCCCCCTCCCATCTGGTAACCATAAATATCTGTGTATCCATGATTCTGTCTCTGTTCTTGTTTGCTTAGTTTATTTTTAGATTCAGTTGTTGATAGATACGTATTTATTGCCATTTCATTGTTCGTAGTTTTGATCATCTTCTTTTTCTTAAGTCCCTTTCACATTTCATACAACAGTGGTTTGGTGATGAACTCCTATAGTTTTTTTTTCTTGTCTGGGAAGCTCTTTATCTGCCCTTCAATTCTAAGTGACAGCTTTGCTGGGTAGAGCAATCTTGGCTGTAGGTCCCTGCTTTTCATGACTTTGAATATTTCTTGCCAATCCCTTCTAGCCTGCAAAGTTTCTTTTAAGAAATCAGCTGACAGTCTTATCGGAACTTCCCTGAAGGTAACTAACTGCTTTTAAGATTCTCTCTTTAGCTTTAACCTTTGGCATTTTAATTATGATGTGTCCTGGAGTGGGCCTATTTGCAATCATCTTGTTTGGGACTCTCTGTGCTTCCTGGACTGACATGTCTATTTCCTTCACCAAAGTAGGGAATTTTATTATTTTTTCAACTAGATTTCCAATTTCCTGCTCTTTCTCTTCTTCTGGCACCCCTATGATGCAAATGTTGGAATGCTTGACATTTTCCCTGAGACTGCTTATACTATCCTCCTTTTTTGGATTCTTTCTTCTTGTTCTGATTTCTTTTTTCCTTCCTTATGTTCCACTTCTCAGTGTCATCCACTCTACCATTGTTTCCCTGTAAATTGTTCTTTATTTCAGGTAGTGTACCCTTCATTTTTAACTGGATCTGTTTTATGCTGCTAAGGTCCTCACTAAGTTCCTTGGACATCCTTATAACCAGTGTTTTGAACTCTGCATCTGATAGATTGCTTATCTCCATTTTGTTGAGTTCTTTTTCAGGAGTTTTGATCTCTTCTTTCATTTGGACCATGTTTCTTTGTCTCCTCATTTTGGCAGCCTCCCTGTGTTTGTTTCTATGTATTAGGTAGAGCTGCTATGACTCCCTGTCTTGGTTGTATGGCCTAATATAGTATTTGTCCTATAGAGTCCAGTGTCACAGCCTTCCCTAACACCCAAGCTGGATACTCAAGGTACATCCTTGGTGTTAGCTGAATACTCTTTCCTCTTGTAGTTGAGCCTTGATTGCTGTTGGTAGGTTAATGGGAGGTCAGCTGCAAGGACCACTGGTTGTGACCACTGGCCACCAATCTCTGTCCTCTGTGGACAATCAGTTTTGCAGGGGCAGGGTGGTGGTGCTCCAGTATGATCTATAACTGTCTACTGGGTGCATAGGCTCTGGGGTTTCCTGGGAGGTGCAGGCCTAGGTCAGCCCCAACCTGTGTTCTGCCCGGGGCCACCCTGCATGAGTTATAAAGCCATCTGAAATGGCTGCTGCTTGTGCTGAACTTGGAGATTCCCTGGTGAAGCCAAGCTGTGAACCTAGGCTGGCTGCTGCTAATTCAAGGTCTGGGGCTACTTAGCAAGAGGTCCGGCGGTGGGTAGCTTACTGAAGCCAGCTGTTGCTTGTTTGATAGGATTTAGGAAGTTGTGCAGCATGAGCCAAGACCACCCATTCATGTGGAAAAGTCACAGTTAACAGTTTGAGTGGGCCTGTAGTTAGGTGCAGTGGAGTCTCAGGGGGTCTCCAGGGCAGGGCAAACAGTGTTAGCCAGGTTGATGGAGTCTCAGATAGGGCACCTGCATACTGGTTCTGTGGCTCTGTTGGGGGAGAGTTCAGAAAGGGGACAATGGCTTCTGCCAGCCTTTCGGTCTGGGAAAAGGCTTCCCCCAGCTACTACCTTGATGCCAGACACTTCAGTTCCTCCCTGTATGCCACTGGTTCCTTTCAAGCTGCTACTACGGTGCTGGAGTTCAGAGGGAGTGAGTCTGAGTAGATAAGTCCGTGTGTGGCATCTTTAAAAGGAACTGCTTGGGGCTTCAGAAGTTTCTTCCACCAACTCAATCCCCATCAGTTTCTGCAGAAGCTGTGGGGACTTACCTTCCTGTCACTGGCACCCTGGGCTGGTTGCGGGGGGCGGGGGCCTGGTGTGGGGGGACTCCTCACTCCTGAGATATCCCTCTTGAATTTGTATCCACCACACGTGGCTGTGGGACCAGCCTGTTCCACGTTTTCGCCCCTCCTACCAGTCTGGATGGCCGTGGTTTCTTTAATTCTGTAGTTGTCAGACTTCCATTCAACTTGATTTCTGATGGTTTTCAGTGATGCTTTATATTTTTGTTGTAATATGGATGTGATTTGCAAGGAGGCGAGCCATGTTGACCTATGCCGCCACCTTCGCCCATTTCATGACGGGTGATTTATGAAATGGGTGTTCAGCACACTGAGTGTTCAGCAGTTTTGACCAAAACCAGCATGACTCCTGTGCCTCACCCTCCCTATTCACCCAATCTCTCCCCAAGCAACTTCTTCTTCTTTTTTTTTTTTTTTTGTTACCAGATGAAAAAAGTCCTTAAAAAGAAACATTTTGCTAATGGGGAAGAGGTAAAACAAAAAATGGCATAAGAGTACTAAAAAGCATCAACATTGATGAGTTCAAAACTGTTCTGAGCAGTGGAAAAAGCATCTTGATATGTGTATCACGTCAAATGGAGAGCACTTTGAAGGTGACTGAAGTTTAAACAGGTAAGAATAAACATACAATATTTTATAAATAAATTTTTTGAGGCTCCTTCCTTGTATTCTTGGCATCTTAGCTAAAGACCATTTGACTGTATGTGGGGTTTATATCTGGGTGCTCTGTTCTGTTCCAGGGTCTATGTCTGTTTTAAAATAATCTCATTTATAATAGCTCTAAAAAAGTGAAATACTTACAAATAAGCTTGACCAGGGAGGAGAAAGACTTAAAGACTTATACACTAAAAACTGTGAAACACTGACAAAAGAAATTAAGGGAGAACAAATAAATAGAAAGACATCTCAAGATCATGAATTGGAAGAATTAATATGATTAAAATATCTGTGCTACCCAAAGTAATCTACAGGTTCAATAATCACTATCAAAATCCCAATGGCATTTTTTAACGAAAACAAAAGAAAACAGTCCTAAAATTGATATGGAACCATAAAAGACTCCAAATAGCCAAAGCAATTTGAATAAAAAGAGCAAAGCTGGATGCAATACACTTTATGATTTCAAAATACAGGGTGGGGCAAAAGTAGGTTTAAAGTTGTGAGTACATGAAACAAAGTTTACTCTTGTATTATTTGTTAATTATTGTATGGTTTTCCATACAACCCACTATAAACCTACTTTTGCCCCACCCCTGAATATAACAAAGCATTTTAGGTTTTCTTGAGTGTGAGATCTGATAAGTCTTAAAAATCTGAAAATCCTACGACCACCTTTATTTTTCACTAGAGATAAATTATGTGAAGATATGCCTTGTGTGATACTTATATTACAAATACAATTTTTACTTTAGAACAGGAGAGCTCTAGCCTCCGTCTTACTGTGTACCTCTTGTTGCCTCTAGAAACCTTTTCTTGTGAAATGGTTTGAAATTATCTTTTAAATACCAGCTCTCTGTGTTCCACTACTAAGGCTACAGCATATATTTATCAAAACTTTTCTGCTTGCCAGGACACCTCATCGATTACAGACTGAGCTTATATCAATATTGGGCATGTTGACCTGCTGGCTGTTTAGAAGTGGGGCCTTGCCAGGCCATCTGTCAATCCCTGTCATTAGAAATGCTCTTCTCTGTTACTGTAATGAAATCACTAAAATCATTTCCTGTTCCCAGTCCTTGTTCAGATCTTCTATCTATTGTCAATAAGAGGATATTAAAATACTCAGCAAAGTCCACATACCCTTTTCATGGTGGTTCACAATGTAGCACATGGCTTTGTGTTTTAGTGTTGGAAGTAAATAATGACGTCAAGCCTATCGTAATAAAAGAGGTCTGCTTATTAAATTCTAAAGCTGTTTTCCCTTTGACATCATGGAATCTGTTTATAATGATTTTTATGAGTTTTCCTCCTTACAGTTCAGGGTTTATATAATTATATTAGAAACTGAGACTTTTCGGGGAACACTTCCTTCATAAATCTGACACTTTCCTGCTTAGTCAGACCCTCGCAGACTCCAACAACGAGATTGTGGGAAGAAGGGGTAAAGAGGCTTTCTGTATTCTCTGGGAGGAGTCTGACTTCCTGAAGTATGAGCTTGCTTCCAGGAAGGAGTGTATGTTGAAAGCAAGGTCGATGGGTAGGTGGGGATGTATATTTATCATAGTCCACAGTTCAAGAGAACGTGTATACATAGCTTTATTATAAGCGATTTAATGTAGGAGCATGTAGTTTTGCTTTGAATGATGTCTGTTCACCCCTTACCATTCGGCGTCTCTGAAAATTCACTCTTCTTTGGGACTGAATTTGGGGAGGCTGGTGGTGTTTGTGGTCATTCTTCAAAACGCACTTGATGTTGGACTTTTCCTACCTATACCCAGCAGCAAGGAGTCACTTGGCCATTCAGCAAGCACTTCTGGGGGAAACTTAAGTCCCTTAACTTCCCCATCACAAAGAAGTCTGTACTCTGTCACGATTGGTAGAAAAAAAAAATCTGCTGATGTTGTGGACCCTGGAACAAAGTCCCAAAATTGAATTTTCTAATTCCTTTTTATATGTGTTTTAGGTTTAGACAAATCAGCCAACTATGTCATTTGTCCTAAATAACTTCTAGAAGTTACTTCAATATTGATGACTATAGCTTTCCGTATTTAAAGCAGTTTGGAGACTTCCTGCTCTAAATGCAGCCTTTTGCTTGTTGGCCACATCGAGTGATCTCCAGTCTTTAAAGATTCAAATTTTGAGATGAGCCTTTTCATCCAAAATCTTACATTTTTCTCTTCCATTCTATTCGGGTAAGTTTTAATGTGGGTTGGCTATTTTCTTTAGAGAAATTGTAGAAAAAGCAACTCACAAAGCACTCGTGGATTTTACTGTGTCATCGAGAAACTGCCACGGGCTGTGCCCTGAGCACGTACAGCTTCACAGGATCTTGGAGGGTCATGCTGCAGAAGCCCTTTGGAGGAACGTGCCCAGTGCTCCGTCACCACGAGTTGGCTCTCCTTTGATGGAGGGATTAATAGTTTCCATAATCATATCATCCTGGTTGCTCTGTGCCCAGAGTTCACTCAGACTTGAAAGAAATGGAAGCTAATTGAAAAAAAATTTTTTTCTTTCTTGTCTCCCCTCCAAGTCTCTCATCTGGAAAAGTGATGAAAAAGAGATTCAAGAGTTTGTTGCCAGAGGGAGCCTAAATGTTTATTTTCTTTTGCGATTCTGGATAAAAGAAAGCAGTTGGATGGTGGGGATGGGATAGGAAGGGGAGGAAGGGTATAGCTCTGCTGCCTGAATAACTAAACAGGATGGAAACACTGGGAAGTGGGTCCAGCATACACTTGGAAGGTTGTCCTGTGAGGCCACGGGTATCTGGTCCTGGAAGTAAGTACAGAGGGAGCAGAAAAGGGGTTTTGTAACCGATAACGATTGTGATCAGACGGGTTCGAGTGATTTTTGTGTGTCTGCTGCCACTGAGGGGCTGCCGTGAGTTTATTCACCACATCCTGGAGTTTGGGGAATACTTACCTTCAGTTCAAATCTTTTTTCTCTGGCTATGAAATTTCAGCTCAGTTCTTTTTGAGCCCCTCCTGTCACTCTTGACCAGTTCTCGCCCTACATATTAGAGCTGGTTTCTGCAATGTTGCTGTCAAGCCTTGGAGGATTTCAGTGGGCAGAGGACCTGGTCTTTGGGAGAACTGGGTTATGTTAATAGAACACAGGTCTCTTGTCATATCTCCAGTCAGAGATCCACTTCCAATATGTGATCAGTACGCGCTTTGTTGAAGTTTGCTGAATCAGTAAGAGAGAAACTGAATTGTAGACACCTGTCATTCATTCATGCCACACAGTATGTTGTAATTTGTTGAATTTGCCATGTGTTAAGCACTGTGCTCCATCAGTGGGATTCAGAGGTGACAATTCAAGAAAGGAAAATAAGAACTAGTTAATGGCTGTTCATTCCATCATTTTCTGGAAGTCAAGATCCACATCCCTTCCTCTGAAGCTATGTGCTTTCACCCCTCCAAGTTACATGCTAGTTGGAGAGTTGGGGCTCCCTTGAGGCTTATATAGTTACAGGAGATAGGTAGGTCCTTTTGTGGGTGACCCTCTCCCTGCACTTTATTTGCAGCTCAACAGTAAGGTGACCTTCCACTATTGCCCACCCTATGTGACAGTTAAGGATGGCAGATATATGTTTGCCCTCACTTTTCTTGTGGGATCTCACAAGGAAATCACCTCTCAAGCTGCTCCTATTCCAGCCTAGGGCTTGGCCATTTCTTTCCTACCCAGGGAAGCTCTGAGTTTTAGCTTTCCCAAGCTGTCTGAATATCCATATAATATCAGTGCTCAATCCAGAGCTAGTGGACGTGCAGACAGGCCTGCCACAGTAGGGCATCGCGGTGCCACAACAGAGCCTGGAGGGGAGGAGGGGCCCTGGTTCAGAAGGCTGGAGGGACAATCTGTTTGTAAGATACTCAAGGGTTTGTCGTCAGAGGGAGCTAAGGTGAGGCCTAGTCACTCGAGGGCAGTGTGGAGCCTGACCCCAAGCCAAAAGAGGCAAAATCATGATTTTACATTAACTGTAGGGCACAGCCTCAAAGATTGGCAAGGCAGCCAGCAATCAGGAAGCTAAGAGGTCAGAGTCGGAAAGAGCGCAGTCCTGTTCACGTCTGCTGTGAAGTCTCATTGCTAGGACCCTCCTCTCTATCCCTTGGAACCTTCTTAGGAGGAAGCCATTTCAGACACTGAACCTTCTTAATTTTTTTTTTTTTTAAATTAAGGGCTGTGCAGTTCTTAAAGGTCTATTTAAGTAATTGGACCAGAATAAATTTAAACTGAATTGGATCTTTGGTTTATTAGTTTTCCTGCTACTAACAGATGAGGGGCAGGTTCCAGAGAAACACCAGCTTTGTTACGGTGGCAAAATGAAGCTGGTAACTTTTCCTTTACACATCTCAATAATAGTGTGAGTTGCATTTTGAGACCCTGTAACATGAGAAAAGAGTCAGAGGCGATGGAGTTGCCCAAGTTGTAGCAGGTAAAATTCTTACAGACTTCTTCTGGAATTTCTATAGGCAGACATACTCAGTATTCTTCCACATAGACTCATTTCCAAGAAAAGAAAGAGGACAATAGATAAAAAAGATACTTCGTGACATTTCAGGAGGCTGACTGACTTGTGCCCAGAATCCGTAGTGACCACCTGATGTTACACAGTGTTCCTATAAAAGCTAGCACATCTAAAGGTAAAGCTGAACTGAAGAATTCCAAATTCAGTTTGTACCCAGTCTCCCATGTGAAACTGGAGAGACTGCCTAACTCGTGCTCATTTATACTCAACAGGCATTTACTGATCATCAGCCACATGCCAGGCACAGTGCTAAGTGCTGGGGACACATGGCTTGGAATATGGCAATTGTTGTTCCACAAATGTTACTTAAATGAACCAAATGTTACTTAAATGAAAGAAAACTATGTTTCCTATCTAGAAACAGACTTATGTGAAGCTGGTTTCCAAACTCTGACGCAGGTAGAAATCACCCAGGAATCTTTTAAAAAATACCGATGCCTGGGTTCCATCCCTGGATATTCCGATTTAATTGGTGTGGGGTACAAACTGGGTATGAGGATTTTTAAAGCTCCCCAAATGGTTCTCACGTACAGCAAAGTTTGGGAACCACTGCATTAAGGGACTCCCACTTGCTGGGGCCCTTTTGAAGATCCTAGGAGGTGCCTAGCACTTTTTTGTTTTCTTTACTTTTTTGTATTTTTTCCATTACCATTTAACTCCGTTATACTCCCTCCCCCTATGTTGTCTGAGTCTGCAAGTCCTTTTTCCTTTTGCTCAATCCTCCACCCCCAACCCCTCCCAATAGCTGTCATCCTGCTCTCTGTCTAAGAGTCTGTCTCTCTTTTGCTTGTTAGTTCAGATTGTTCATTAGATCCCACACATGAATGAAATCGTATGTTGTTTGTCTTTCTCTGTCTGGCTTATTTCACTCAGCATAATGTTCTCCAGGTCCATCCATACTGTTGCAAAGGGTAAAATTTCCTTTTTTACGTATGAGTAGTGTTCCATTGTGTAACTGTCCCACAGTTGTTTTATCCACTCATCTGCTGATGGACACTTGGGCTGCTTCCATATCTTGGCAACGGGAATAATGCCTAGCACTTTTGAATTTGAAATTTTGTATTCTTTTTCTTGAACAGGGCCCCTAAATTGAATAAGCTTCAGGTGCCACAAAACCTGAATCTGATTTTCTCTATCCTTAGTCCAAATCAGTGGGCTCCTTAGCTAGCATGAGATGTTTTCAGAAGTATAATTTGGCCGAAAGCTGCTGATTAACAGTCCTCTTCCAGCTACCACCACGTGAAAGCTAAACCATCACAAGCAACAGATGTCACTTTGTGTGGTCTTGTTCCTCTTTTTTTTTTTTCGGCCCATGACTGTGAGAGTGATTTTTGCAATGCTTCCAGAAGGAACTCCACTTTGGAGGGAAGAACTGGCTGCTACAAGCGGCAGGGTACTGTAGTGTTACTGGGTTTTGCACGATATTGATTGGATTTGACGGTCAGCTAAGTTTATGACTTTGTAGTATTTCCGGTGCAAGGTCTTTACAAGAGATGCACTGATCCTCTTGAGTGTCCCTGGAGCTCTGTGCCCCACGGCCCCCCCTGCCTTTCCCGGAGGAGTTGCCTGGTGATGCTTATAAGGCTGATTTACAGCTCTACAAAATTTATTCAGTGACTTTATTACTGAGGCAAACAGTAGCCATTTCTGCTGCACTTGTGGGCCAGGTGCACACCTGGGAGTGTGTCTCCGTGGCCGTCCCTCAATGGAGCACACAAACCCAGCCCGAAGAGGACAGAATGAGCAGCTCGCTGTGCAGCTGCTGGGAGGCTCTCCTGGGCTCTCCTGGGCTCTCCCCAATGTTTGGAAGTGGCTCTGAACTTGCTAAGTGGCCATGTATTTACCATATTTTGCCATATATAATATGCTCCTATATATACTGCGCACCCACGTTTTTGGCCCAAACTTTCAGGAAAAAAAAAATCTTTCATTTTAATTCCATTTTAAATTTATTTATATTTAGAAACAAAACTGATTATCATATTCCAGGGTATTATTTTGCATATGGATATCATGATTGCTTTGTATAGTTACACTTTTGATATATAAGCATAGATAAAAGAATTAAAAACCCTTATATAGATACAGAATTAGTACTAACCATGCATAATGCACATCCTTATTTTTCCTTCAAACATTTGGGCAAAAAATTGTGCATTATATGCTGCGAAACATGGTGCCCACATCATCTACAGGGTTCAAAGGCTGTTCCTGGGTTCCCTGAGGCTTCCTTTCCTGGCCATGCTGTGTTGTGAGTCTTCTTGGCCCCTTCCCTGTATCAAACACCTACTTAGCAGGTCACATCCAGGCTATTTACAATCTGATTATCAGTGGCTTTGTTGCCCTCTGAGGAAAAGTGATGTAATATATAAGCCAGAGCCCTCAGCAGATTTAGGGCATAGTTGCTTCTTTGAAAGGAAAGGCTAGGGCTTTTTAAAAATTATTAATTTCGGCCACAATACACCCTGTAAAATTTTCTAGTATCTGGCGCCTAAGGAAAACTAACTCCTTCTGGGGTGAGGTTTGGGGTATTGCCATGTAGACAGGATTTTCCTGAAGATGAAAGGACAGCCTCTCCAGATTTCTGTCCATCTGGACTTCTGGGAAGGGTGTTTGCTGTGTGTTTTCCTCCCGTGACCCTCCAGGTGGTCACATTTAGAGCCTTGCAGAATCGTCCTGATGACTCTGAGAGCTTGACCACCCCACCTTGAGCACAGTTGGAGATACAAAGGAGAAGGGAGGTTAATCATCAAGTTTGCTGGTTCTCCCTGATGTAGACTCAGTGATACCCTTTCATAAAGGCTTCAGAGATCGTTAATTATACAAATAGTACTGGCTTTGCTTTCTGCAGCCTTAACAAATGCTGTTTGACTTGTAGCATAAACGACTGGCTACAGTGAATAGGAAGGGTGACCATGCCTCTTCAAACAGTGCAGAATAAACACTAGGACGGCAGCACGGGGTGGGAAACCAAGTGTGCCCACGCAATAGGCCCGTTTCCCCCCAGCACGACTGTCTCTCGTGCTCCAAGTCGCCCCCTCTCTCCAGACCTGAATAGCCAGCACTTCCTAATGATTCAGAACTCTCTGTATTTCCAAAGTCAATGGCATTTTTTCACACCATTCACTTTATTAACTTGAGCGGGAATGCCGTATTGAAGAACTCCAGGGAACAAAGTTCCCAGTGTTGTTTATGGAAATCATATTCTCTGGACCTAGAAGTCTTGGCTGTCTAGGTCCGGAGAACACATGGTATTGGGTACTTTCATAATTCTCTTTTTAAGAAAGTTTTATTGAATTTATTGGGGTGACATTGATTAATAAAATTATATAGGTTTCAGGTATACAATTCTGTAATATTTCATCTATATTGTATGGTCACCACCCCAATAATTATTTCTCTTTTTTAAAAAAGATTTCATTTATTTACTTTTAGAGAGAGGGGAAGGGAGGAAGAAAGAGAGGGAGAGAAACATCAATGTGTGGCTGTCTCTTGCATACCCCCTACTGGGGACCTGGC
This sequence comes from Glossophaga mutica, assembly GCA_039655065.1. Taxonomy (NCBI): domain Eukaryota; kingdom Metazoa; phylum Chordata; class Mammalia; order Chiroptera; family Phyllostomidae; genus Glossophaga; species Glossophaga mutica. The sequence goes on from CM077308.1 coordinate 33,913,431, forward strand.
CCACAACCCAGGAATGTGCTCTGACTAGGGATCGAACCAGTGACCCTTTGGGTTGCAGGCCAGCACTGAATCCACTGAGCCACACCAGCCAGGGCCCAATAATTATTTCTTAATAATGGATTAGGAAGTTTCCATATGTCTAAAAACCTGAAGAACTTACAAAAAAAAAAAAAAAAAAGAAATCTTTTCAGTTCCTTAACCCATTTTCTTTTTTTGAAATTTTGTGGCACATTGAGGTGAAAATTCCCTGGGATAAGTGAGGTCTTGGATTTTGGTCCCTGTCTGTCACTTACTCTCTGACTTTACACAAGCTATAATGCACAGCAGATAGAAGGCTTTGTCTTGACTGATACTAATTGGGCTATTTTGCTCACTGTGTCCAAAATGACCACAAGCCAACATTTCTTGGAGTAATGCATTCAAGCAAAACTGGTTCCCAGTTGTAACTGTTAAAAGTGTGATGGAGAATTGGAGCAGATTTGGAATGGAACTTGCCCATCCACAGCCCTTCCCATACACATTCAGGCACTCTCGCTGATGAGTGCTCACTGCAGGCATGAGGTGTAAAGGTTACTGTGCTTTCGAAAAGAGATTTAGTGGATTTGGATCTTGAGGACTCAAGAGAGTTTGCCCTGGCCTGATCCCTTCCTTCATCCCTTTGTCTCAGCAAATCACTTTCCATTTGAACACGGATAGAGTTCCATATGGCCTCTGACATCTGAGGTCTTGTCAAAACAGCCCGATTCATACTCAGATACATAAATGAGCTTTGATCTTTCTGATGAAGGATTACAGAGCATTTTGTTTTATTATCATGTCTTTCATTTCTCTCACATGGACCTGCTCATTTTTGTATTCATTCATTTCTTCTCAGCAAACATGTACTGAATAATTATTTATTGAGCACCTTCTCTGTCACAGGCCCTGCGCTGGATTCTGGGCTGCAGAGATGAACGGCACAGTTCTCACCCTTGGGGGCTTATGGTAAAAGGGGAAAACAAGGACAGAAATAATTACCTGGCTGGTAAGCTCAGGGAGCATTCCCACTGCGGCTGTGGTTTTTGGAGGATGCTTGTAGATGGTTTCAGAGATCCCCTTCCATTAAATTAAAATAACTCCCCCCCTCAAACTAAACCCATTCATTCACTGGAATTCAAGCCAAGTTTCTGCTTAAAAATGGCACCGTGATGGGTAAACAAGAGCACAGAGCTGAGACAACATCTTGTTTCAAGTTCTTTTTATGTCATTTACAAGGTTTGGACAAGTCTCTGAACCATTCTGAATCTCAGTTACTTTAAGGACCAAAGTAAACAATGTAAATAAAAGTTTTTTTGTAAACACTATGTAAATTTAAGAGAAAAAAAACCTCCCCAGTTTTTAAATAACCACGACTTTTACTTTAGTCCTAATTTTTTTTCCTGAAAAGATTTTTTTTACCCCTGAAAGGATTTTTTTCTTAATCATATGTATAAATCACATTGCGATATCCAAACCAATTCTTCCTTTTCCTTAAGTCTTCAGTCACAGGCGATTAGAAAGTATGCATTTTAGGCCCTCAATATGTGTATAACATGGTATTAAAATAAAATCCCTACAGATGAGCCTCGGGATAACTTCGCAGAGAATGATTCTTCCTGAGGTGTTCGAAGTGCATAGCCAGGCCACACTTTGCTCTACACAAAAAAGAAAAGTTCTTCTCCATACTTTCTATACAATATACGTCCACGTTTCGTATATTGTTTAATAACTCAGCACTAAAAGTTTAACATCTTTTGCTGTTTTAGAAGTATAACATCCTGGGTTCTGACCAGTGCAGCTCATTTGGTTGGGTGTCATCCTGCAAAGCAAAAGGCCACAGGTTCAATTCCCAGGCAGGGCACATGCCTGGCTTGTGGGTTGAATGTCTGGTTGGGGTGCATATGAGAGGCAGCATATGAGATCAGTGTTTTTCTCTCTCTACCCCCGTCTCTTTTCCTCTCTGAAAAAATATTTAAAAAAATAGGAGAAAACTTCATTAACATGAAATCTATAGCAGATATGATTCTTAATTGAAATGTTAGAAACATTTTCATTAAAGTCTGGAACAAAACAGGATATAATTACTGAACATTGTCCTGGCAGCCCTGTCTATTACAATAGGATGAAAAACAAATACTTATCAGGTAGAATGGTAAAATATTTTATAAAAGGACCAAAAATGCTATTATTTTTTCATAGTTTATTTTTATTTATTTATTTTTGTCAAATAAAACACAGAAGACCGCATGGAACGAATATACATCTAATTGAATTATTAAGAAGCAAATACTTCTGTATTCATCACCCAGCTCAAGGAATAGACCTTTGCCGATCACCCAGATGCCCCTCCTCATGCCTCCTCTCAATCGTAACTCCTGCCCCTCCCCAAACAAACTGCTGTCCTGACTTTGATGATGACCACTTATTTGAAAAGTACTATTTTTTTTCAGTTGCCTTTTTAGGAGATATGTTATGCACCTAGGAAGCCAAGAGATTCACTTGACTGGCCTGTTAGAACTGATGAGGTCAATGGGATGGACTTTGTTCCTACAAATATTGTCCCTCTTTCCTAAATCATCCATTTATTCTGCCCAACCAGACCGTTCTTTCTCTAGCATTTCTTATCCTTAAAAAAAAGTTCAAGTCCTCCCTTTACACCACATTTCCCTCCAGCTGCTACCACAGTTTTCTGTTCCTCTACAAGAAAACTCCTGAAAGAACCGACATAATCTCTCTCGCCCGGCCTCACCTCTGCTCACGTAAACCGGGTCCCTTCTGCCCCACATCACCGGCACTGCTCTCATCAAGGACCCCAGCGACTTCCCTCTTGCTGAAGCCAGTGATTACACTTCTGTCCTCAAGTTGGAGCAGCGTTAAAGGCAACTGAAGGGAACTTCCTTCTTAACACACTTTCTCCTCTTGGCTTCTGTGACACCATGTTTACTTAAGTTTTCTCTCTCCATGGTATGTATCTTCAGCTTCCTTTTCTGGCTCTTCCTTCCCTTCTTAACCCCTGAACCTTGGCATACCTCAGAGTCCATTACTGGGTCTCTTTCTTGTCTCTTGATCATTTTCTCCCCAGGAAATCAATATCTTTCAGTCTTGTGATTTTATATATGATCTTCATGTATGATCATTATACCAGTGTCTTCTAAATTTATATCTCCACCTGTGATCTCTTTTGGAAATTTGGAGTCCCATTACTTTTTAAAAATTTTTATTTATTGATTTTTAGAGAGAGAAGAAGGGAGAGAGAAACAGTAATTTGTTGTTCCACTTATTTATGCATTCATTGGTTGACGCTTGTATGTGCCCTGACCATGATTGAACCCACAACCTTGGCATATCAGGCAGACACTCTAACCAACTGAGCTACCTGGCCAGGAGGGGAGTCCCATTTCTTAATGCCTATATCCTCATTTAGATAGCTAAGAAGCACATCAAAGCTAATGAGTGCAAAACAAGGCATAATCCCCCTCACCCACTCCTGTCCTCATGACCCTGAAGGTGAGGAAAACCTGGAGGACGGGAAGAGCTAATCAGGTGGAGAGGCTGGTTTTGGGTGTGTGGTCAGAGATCTCCGGGTCTAAGCACATGGGAAGGAGCTTCGATCAGAGGACTAGGATAGCAGTGACGGAATGCAGTGAAGAAGAGGACAGTGATAGGGTAGCAGGCCTGAGAGGTGCACAGCAACCAGATGCAGGGCTTTCACGGGTCATGGAGAAGTTTCTAAACTTCATCCTAGGAATAATGGGAAGCCCCTAATCTTAATAGTGACATGATCACGTTTGCATTTTTGAAGCGTGGCAAAAATTGTGTAGACTCGACACAATAGTTCTGAGCATATTTTAAAAATGAGAATGGATAGGAGTAGGGGCTGGAGTGGATAAAGGAAGCCAGGGAGGAGATAACCACAGTATTTGAGAGAGGAGATGATGGTGGCTTGGACTAGCACAGTGGCAGAGGAGATGGGGAGGAGTGGCTGAGTTCAAGTGTATGTGGGAGGTTGAAGAGACCAAATTTGCTAATTTGTGGGATGAAGGAGATATGAGAGAAGCATTTGTGGGAAGGCAGGAGGACTTGGAGAGCAGGGAGATCACTCTTTTTTTGTTGAGATGAGATTCACATAACATAAAATTAACCATTTAAAGTGAACAATCCAGTGGCATTTAGTACATTCACAGGGTTGTACAAACAATTCCTGTAGCTAGTTCCAGAATATTTCTATCGTTCCAAAACAAAACCCGTACATGTTAAGCAGTTACTCCTTATTCTCCCGCCACCTCCATCAACACCCTGTCCTTAACAACCACCACACCGTATTCTCTTTCTATGGATTTGCCTATTTCAGATATTTTATATAAATTGAACCACACAGTACACAACCTTTCTGTCTGGCTTCTTTCATGTAGCATAATGTTTTCCAGGGTCATCCAAGTTGTGGCATGGATTAGTACTTCATTCTTTTTTGTGGCTGAATAATATTTCCTTGTATGCATATACCAACTTTTAATTCATTTACCCATTGATGGACACTTGGATCGTTCCCAACTTTGAAATTGTGATTATTGCTGCTGTGAGCATTTGTATATAAGGACTCGAGTACCTGTTTTTAGTTCCTTTGGGTATATACCTCGGAGTGGAATTTCTGGGTTATATGTTAATTCTCTGTTAAATTTTTGAGGAAATACCGAATTGTTTTCCACAGTGGCTGACCCATTTTGCATTCCTACCAGCAATGTACTATACCTGTTACTTTTCCCAATTTCACTTTTGAATATGATAAGAAGCCAATGTGTCATGGAAGTAGAGACATAAAATAAGTCATTGGATATAAAGGTCTGAAGTTCTGAAGGGAGATTTGGGCGTGAAATACACATTTTGGATTGTTAAAAATGTAGGAAAGGGGATGGCATTTACGAAGAAAAAGGCATAGACTGAGGAGAGAAGAAGGCCGAGATCCTTGCCCAGAGGAACCCTGAATATCTGGAGGGCAGAAAAGGAGGAGCTGGCAAAGAAAATCAGGGAAGACCAATCCAAAGACAGTTTAAGCAAGAAAAACTGGAGATTGGGATGGGCCCCCTCTCACACATGTTCTGCTGAAGGTCTGGGGTGGGGTGGTGCAGTGAGGTGTCCTTCTTTACCATCCATGAAGGCAGCACTTTGAAAATCTCAAAAACCACGTCACAGGGTCAGAAAACTCCTTTGCCATAGATTCTGCCAATTAAGATGAGAAGACAAACATAAGGAAAAAGCCCATTTCCCATCTGGGCACCACCCAAAGCTTCTAACTTCGGTGCAAAGATGTCTGTGTCCTAATCCCTGGAACCTGTGAATAGGTTATCTTACATGGCAAAGGCACTTTGCAGATATGATTAAGGATTCTGAGCTGGGGAGATTATCCGGATTATCTGGTAGGCACAAAGTAATCACAGAGGTCCTTACACCTGACAGAAGAAGCAGGAGAGTCAGAGGCAGATTCAAAGATGCTATGTTGCTTTTTTTGAAGATGGACAAAGGGTCATGAGCATGCAGGCAGCCTCCAGACGCCGGAAAAGGCAAGGGAACACTCTCCCCTGGAGTTTCCAAAAGAGCACAGCCTTCTGAGCCCTTGATTTTAGATTAGTGAACCCATTTCAGACTTCTGACCTCCAGAACTATCAGATAATAAATTTGTGTTGTTTTAAAACACTAAACTTGTGGTAATTTCTTACAGCAGTAGTGAGAAGCCAATTAAACACTTCTAATTAGGCAAACATACACAACTATCTTTTCTCCAACCTACAGTCTTTTCTCTGAACCTTCTCAGAGTATGTGAATTTTTAAATTTTATAGTTGAGCCCAGTGATATTCTTGATTGGTGGAATTCCAGGCACAATGCTGGAGATGTTTTTGGAAGGGTCACAGTCATCTTAGAATTCTGTCGGAGAAGTGGGAAAGTCTAGATGACTGCAGTCCCCGGGTTGTGGGGTCTAGGTACGTTCAGAGAGGCTCAGAGAGGGTTCCTGCTCTTCTCAGGCCTTCAAGGTAACCTTTAATGGGCTTCAGGGATATCAACCACTCAGGCCTCTCCACCCCAGGGCCAGTGTCCCACCTATTATGATCTCCACAGAGATGGGCCCACTGAATGACTTCGCCCCATTTCTCTTTAACAGAGGTGATTCAAGCCCTCCCATAGACCCAACTTTAGGCAAGCCATTTTTGAACTCAGCTTGGTTCTGAGCAGTGTTTCGCAGTGAGAATACCAGATTAAAAGTCAGAATGTCTTTGCTCGATTCTTGAGTCTACTTACTAGCCCTGCCAGAAGGGGGTCAGAGAGCCCTTCTGTGCTGAGTTCCACTACCTGTAAAGCAAGATAGTATTTACCTTATTAGAATTATTGTTCAGATAAAAGAAAATAAACATGCAAAAGCTGTAAGTGCCCTACATTTTTAAAGTATATTCACACTCAGCAACGAAAAGGAACCAATTACTGATACATGCAATGAAATGGATGAAGCTCAAAGGCATTATGTTAAGTGCCAGGAGCCAAAAACACTGTGCATACTGTATGATTCCATTATGTGGCATTCTGGAAAAGACGACGCTAGAGGGACATAAATAACATCAGTGGTTTCCAGAGGCTGCATGTTAGGCGAGAAGACTGGGACAAGGGAACTTTTTTGAGATGATAGAAATTTCTATATGCTGATCGGTGGCTGCACAAGTGTATGTGTCTGTCAAAACTCACAGAACTGTGTGTACATCTCAAAAGGATGAATTTTACTGTAAGTTATACATCAACAAACTTGACTTTTTAAAAATGGGAAAAAAAAAGTCCTACAATATAATATATGGCATAAATAGCCCTTTGGGGCAGGATCTAGTGCACTGAGCACCCACTTGATACACAACCTCGTCCAAATGTTTGGTTTCTGGGCCGTGTTGTTCATATAGCATATAACAAGATTTTCTTCTAATAGGCTCATCTGCTCGCGGCTTTAAAATTTAATTGGCAGGATACTGAGCACTTCCCTTCTAAAAGGTTCAATGATTGCCTTGACTCAAGGAACAAGGGAAACCACCCAAAGAATGATGAGGCAGGACTGGACTATCAAATAACCTAGAAACACAGAAAAAACATGCTTTAGTCGCCATCCTGGAGAAACAGTTCAAGGCCATTGGAGGTCATTAGACTGATAATAGACCTTGTCTTGGTTTGGAGGGAATTTCCAGCTCTGGATATTAGTCAGACTTCGGTAGTTCAGGATGACCTAACAGTTTAATAAAAACACCTGTCAGAAACACCTAAAGGCTAAGGCGTGTGAGTCTCAGCGTAGGCTTGCACATAAGGTCAGCACCTGCTCAAAATATCCCCTGCTACCCCGTCCCCTTCCTCCACTGCCGCCGGCAGGAGAACTCCCTTCTTATTGGCCACTTCCTGGCTGCCTCCGGCGCCCATTGGTCCACTCTGACGCCCGCTTCTATAAAAGGCGGGCTAGTGCCACCCGCGGGCTAATCCAGCTCACCGCTAGCAGCGCCACAGGTGAGTGGGGTGACCGCATCCTTTCGGGACAAGGGACAATCATCGCGGATTTGGGGGTACAGCGTGGGTCGGAAGCGAGATGACCCTCCTGGGAGGTAAATACCCATGGAGAACTGGGTCTAGGAAGTGGGAGTTCTCCTCTAATGGGCACTCTTCTTTGCTCCTATTCCATTTGGGGGAGAAGACTATTTTTGAGGGTCTCTTTTGTGTGCCAGAAACAGGCTCTTCACACTCATCTCTCTGTCAAGTAGATAACACTTGCATTTTAAATATGGGGAAACTGAGGTTCAGAATGAACCCAATTCTGTATAACTCCTCTGTGTTGGCAGAAACAGACCATCATTCCTTCCCTTCGTCTCTGTCAAAATGCAACCTCCGTTTTTCCTTCTCCTCTCATAAATGAAACCCTCCCAAAGGAAAGGGAGCCTCAGATGCAAAACTTCTTAGCATCTCACTTACCCTTAGCATCTCATTTTCACCCCAACACAGGACTAAGAGCTTGGGTACAAGGTTATACAACTGACAAAGAGGCATAGTCCAGGTAAACTTAACCTTGCCTATGACATTTGGTTATCAGAGGTTTAAAATTAACTCCCTGACTCTAGTTGTCTTGGGGGAAAAAACTACAGTTGAACTTTCTGACCCATTAAAGTTTGTATCTGTGTACTAATTCTCAAAGAAGGGTGAAATTCACTTATTTGGTTTAAAGGTAGATATGAGCACAGCTTAAAGTAGCTATAAATGTTTTTGCGAAGCTGTGACCTGTGGTCTGTGAACTTTACCACTGTAGTTCATTTGCATATGCGTTATCATCATATTAGATTATCTTCAAGTAGGGATATGTCTTCTATTTCCATTTTCTTTGCCAGAGCCTGTATTTACTGCATTACTGTTTTTCAGGGGCAGTGTTTTCTTTTGTGTTTCATCTTCACTTCCACCCTCTTTTTCTTCCCCCCTTTAGAAAAGAAAATCAAGATTCTCTGGAGAATTCTCTCCTTCCACGCCAGTCTTCCCCACAGCTTCCGGTTCTGTCTTCAAACATCATCCATGCTTTCAAAATACTTTAATTTGAGAGTTATTTGTGCTTCCTGGATCAGATAAATCTAAATTACACTTGGTGCTAATTTAAATAAGGGGAGAGAAAAGTTAGTCAATGTATGCACCTTGACCTCTACCCAAGAGCTGTTGAGCATCTGCCCTCCTCTTTGGTCTGTCTTCCTGATTCCCAATGGCGTGTCCCGCACACCAGCACACCTTTAGTCAGACCCGGAAATGTAGTCAGGGAGTGACGCCTCACCCCTCACAGAAAATGGGAAAATACCAGTTGGTATTGGCCTGTTGAAGTTTTGCTTTAAAAAGAAAACTTCATGATGTTTTCTTTTTACTTCTTGATGAGACATGGATTGACTTTTATCTTCCCAGACTAGTACTGTGGGTTTTAACCCTGAAGGAGTAGGAGTTGGCAGGTAGGTTGAAGGGGGAAAGGAAAAATGTGACAAGGGAAAATGTAGAGGCTCCGAAAGGGGTTGGGGGTAGTTAAATAAAGGAAAAAAGAACTGATGCCTCATAAGATCTGTCAACCAGGCAAAGTTATAGCAAAAGTTTAGTAAAGATTAAAGCTCTATAATCTTATCTTGGAGGTGGGGGAGGGGTGAGAATTCTACTTTAGAGCACTTCATGTTTATATTGACTAAAGAGGGATAGGAGTGTTTCCAAATCTCAATATAAAATGCCTTACACATTACAAATATTCGATTAATGTATCCTTCACCCTCCTCTGCCCCCATCCACTAGGGAGATGCTGGTGGCAAACCTAGATCCATTCCAGAACCAGGGAAAGGAGAGCGAATATGAACCCCAAAGGGATGGACTGAGACCAGCCATGAGTGTTAGTACCTTCTCATCATGGCTCCTGCCAGGGGAGCTTAGGGGACAGCTTTGAAATGTAAAAGAAAATCTTTAGATAGTGTTATATGAAGAGTTGCGCTCTAAGCTCTGAGAGGTCCTTGAAGGATGTAGCTCTGAAACTCTATCATTGTTATTGCTGACTGGCAAAAATCCCTTTATTGTTCTCTGATCCTTGCTTTCTGTTGTTAAAATTTACTCACACCATGAAAATAGTGTAAGTTTATATTTGCAGAACCTCTTCCTTTAGTATGTCATGGTGACAATGTCAGGGGGACTTGGTGACTCCACTGACTCGGTGATTGTGCTTTGAGGTCTTCATCTGTTCGCAAAAGAACTGGTAAATTATTCACTTGAGATTTGGAACTTCGTGCACTTTAGGAGATTCATAATAAGTAAACCAATGAATCTGAAAATCACCTTAAGACAAAGAATACTTACATTTTATAAAACAGCCTTTCCATGTGCTTGCTGCTATAAGAAATAAGCCAAGGGTAAGACAAAGTTTTAGCCAGGCTTGTTAAAAATGTCAATTTCACTACATTTAACATTGTCTCTTTTTTGAAGACTGGTAAATTCGGGACTTATACTTTCCATTATTAGCGCTAATATAAATTGAGTACTTAGTGTAGGTCAGCCACTGTTCTAAGGGTTTTATATACATTTTTATATATTCAATCCTTTTTATAACCTTTAGATTGGTGCCAATTAGCCTCCTTTCTACTTTGCAAATAAAGAAATTAATGCACATAGAAGTTATAGCTTTCCTAGCTAGATTTGTAGATAGACTTATTACTAGAAATTTGCTCTATTACTTAACATCTCTGTTATTGTTTGCATCTGCATGCTGTAGGAAAAGTCATCCATGCTCTGTGTGGAAAAAAAATGTCCATGGTCTTAGAATAGTAGTTAGAGAAGAAATGTTTCCAAAAGTTTTCACATCTCTAAAAATATTTTGAGAATGCATATCTGAGACTGCCCCTGAATTTTTAGCTTCAGATCACCAATTCGGAATTTCCTGTGTACACCTAAGTTTACATTAAGAAATGATCAATTCCGTTGAAGCTGAAAATCTCTATTTGGCTCTCCTGCTTCTCATCCATTAATCCTTTCTGATCGGAGACTTATGGATGGGCCAGAAGGCATCTCCAATCATCTTTAAAATCTCATGGGATATTGGTCATGGGGTGAGGAATTGGGAGATTGAGTGTACTTCTCAGAAATATCATAGCTGGGATCTCAGGGTCCCATTCTCTTCTAATTATTTGTACTTATTAGAAAGTCTGTCTCCCCTCTTCCCTCTCCCTCATACATAAATCTGTGGATTCCTTGAAGGCAAATTGTCTTCTTTGTTTTTAGTCTCCACTGCCCTGACGCTCACTGTGGTGCTTTATACACGTGAATGCGTTTGAATTGAAATGTCATTCATTTTACCATTAGTAATGATTTGAATCAGAGAAAAATCCACATTATTATTACATTTAACTGGGTGTTCGGTTTTAAAGCATTGACACAGAAATGGTTTGGGTTGTAGAGAATACAGTGACACAATTAACTTTGCGTGTTAGGAAGCTAAGCAGCATGCCCAAGATGATACTGATTAACATCAGACCAGTGATTAGCCATGTCTGATTTCATGTTCCAGATATACTCTTACAGTATTAGAAATAAGATGCCAAAATAGACACCCAGTTCATCTTCTGAGAAGACAGCTTTCAGCTAGGTATCATGACTTTTGTTCTGCCTTCTGTGTATCTGGACATATCTAGGGTAATCCTGGTGAAATCAGATCCATATGTTAACGTTCACATGTTGAAAGGCATAGTTTTACATCTGTGTTCTCACATTCTCTAGCTGTGTGACTGGACAGGTTAATTTCTCTACGCTTCAGTTTTCTCGTTTATAAAATGGGTACAATTCCTATCCCCTCCTGCTAAGATTTTATGAGAATTAAACAGGATAATATTAGTGCATGATATTTATAGACATTTGACAAATGCCAGTTCCCTTCCCTGCCTACTGGACTGCCAAGAATGGGTGGAACCTGCCATCACAGAGTGGGGAGTTACTTTCTCTCTTATCTCCATACTCTGAACTTATATGCAGGAGTCCATCAACTTAGTACATACCTGATAAATATTTGTTAAACAAAGTTCCAAAAGAATCATAAAGACTGAATTCTGGAACAGAAAATCATATCTCTTTGGCAAGTTTAGTAGCAGACTGTAGTTTCTGACCCTATGATTGAAAGCCATACTTGGCATTTTATACCCTCTGCCAAACCAGATGAGTCTCTTGGAGCTGCCTTTTATAAGGGGCCCCAAAATGTTATACAGTCTGTATGTGTTAAGAAGAAAGCTTTATGGAAGAAAGAGACAACACCCAAGAACTTTCTGGTCAGAGGCAGAAATGCATAAAGTGCCTCATTTTGCACCATCCTGTAGAAAAGCATTTCAAATCCAGGACTTTGGCCTCCGGTTAGACAGGCCACGGTCCATAGATGGGTGTGGGATGGGCACCGAAGATCAAATCCAAACTCCCCTGCATTACCTACCTGCACACAGCCTCTTAAAGGATTCACCCACTTGCCTAAATGATTCCTCAGTGCTCTGTATTGGTTGGCCATGTCCTCCTCTTTTTCTTTAACCTCCTCATTTACTTCTTCTGCCCTTTTTCTCTAGGATCCATTTCAAATGCATCTTCAGTAAATGTCTCTGAACATGTACCAGAATAATCTATTCCCTGCCATCACTTACCTCTCTGCATGTCACTTTCTCTCTACCAGACTTTCAGTTCCCTGAGGTGGGGACCTTGTCTTTAAGAAATCTTTTATTCCTTTATTCATTTAATGACATCTATCCAGTGCCTATTAGGTGCAGAGATGGTGCTGGGTGCTGGAGATACAATGGTGAGTGAAAGCATACACAGTCTCTGCCCCTGATGCAGCTCACACATAACCACACAGTCACTGAAGCAGAGCTACAACTGCACCTGCCACTGTTGTTATGAATGGGAGTTATATGGTGCAAAGGCAATCAGCATTAAGGGGAGGTGACTTGGAGAAGACAGGGGAGGCTTCCATGAACAAGTGGCACGTGGGCTGGGGCACTGGACATAGTGCATCTTCAAGGCCACATCATCACCCCTGCACCCACTCTGAGCAGTCGTGCCGTGGGCTTGGATCTGTGAGTGAGAGCCCATGTGGGACAGTGGAACCAGCTGCCTCCATTTAAGTTGTTGAAGATTGATTCCACTAAAACTACAATATGGAGCTGGGTAATTAGGAAGGATTGATAACCAAATGAAAACTAATCAGAAAAAAATCCTAAATATGTTCTTTCTATTTATTAATCCAAATGCTATTTCTGAAATCTGTATTTCTCAACTGAAAGCCACCGATCCAAAGTTATTGTGCCCTACTTCTATCTCCCACAGTAGCTTCACCTCCCCCCGCCAACACACGCACCCCACTGGGATTTAAAATCATAAAGCTCTTGTAGGCCAATATTGAAAAGGCTTCAGGGCCCATGGCCTAGAAAATTCCATAGGCAGAGAGGAAAGGAGACACTAATGTGGAATCGGAATTCTCTCAGCTAGGGGTTATCCTTCTAGTCCACACGTGTGCACAGCTGTCCAGGCTCGTGAATTTACAAAAGAAATAGAAAGCTTTGTGCCTGTTCCGAGGGAGCTTGCTGCCCTGTTAGAAGACAGGCTTGTGTGAATAAAACATTTGGGGAAGCTGTTTAAGACCCAGTATAGCAAAGAGCTCAAACCATAGGGAGGAGAGCAGGTAGGCTTTCCTAACACGGGGGGCGCCCAGTTTAGGCTCCTAGTCAGGAAGACTGCGAGAAGCTTCAGGCATGCTCTGAAAGAAGGATTTGGAGAAAAAAAGGAAACTACTAACATGTATTGTGTGCTTATTACATTCTAGGCACCATATCTGGCAATGTTTTATCTTATTTTGGTCTCATTATAGTCTTTCTTTCTTTATTTTTTTAAAGATTTTACTTATTTGTAGAGAGGGGAGGGGATGGAGAAAGAGAGGGAGAGAAACATCAGTGTGTAGTTGCCCCTCACATGCCTGCTACTGGGAACCTGGCCCACAACCCAGGCGTGTGCCCTGACTGGGAATCGAACCAGCAACACTTCAACCCTCAGGCTAGTGCTCCATCCACTGAGCCATACCAGCCAATGCTGGCCTTATTACAGTCTTGCAAAGCATATAAGCATATCCATGTTTTATAGATGAGGAAACTAAAGCTGGGTTAGTGTTATCAAATGTTGTCTTAGTTTCAAAAATTATAAAATATTGTCTATGCTGTACTTTTTAGAACTTTCCTTATATTTTCATACTTTATTTTTAGAGAAGTACACCAGATTCACCATGATTGAAGACAATAAGGAAAACAAAGACCATGCTTTAGAAAGAGGACGAGCAACTCTGATTTTTTCCTTAAAGAATGAAGTTGGAGGACTTCTCAAAGCACTGAAAATCTTCCAGGTACATGCTCTCCATACTGCTACATCAAACCTCCTAAAATGAGTCTCTAAAATTATTATTTAAAGTATGGAATACTGTAAATTCTTCAAAGATAGGCTACAGAAATTTCTTAAGCACTTAAATTTCTAAATCACTGCTTCATTCTAACAAATGGGCAAGAGATAAAAACAGTTTACAGGAGAGGAGATACAAATAGCTAATAAAGAAAAGGGGGAAGAAAGTCTTAATAGATTTTGTAGAAGCAAATTTTAATTTGAAAATATTAACATTTTAATGACATCTAATGATGCATTAATAATATAGTTAATGATATTTCTACATAGCAAAATAGCAAAGATTTTTATAATTATATCGTTCCCCTTTGGCAAAGCTTCGATGCACTTGGCACTTAAATACACCTTTGGTGTGAGGGCAAATTGGCGTGCTGTGTAGGGAATCAATCTGGTAATATGTATTATGGGCCTTAAAATGTTTACACTTTTTGACTCACTAATTCCACTTCCCTTAATCTATCTTAAGGAAGCAGGGATCAGTGTGGCAGCCCATAAGTGTTTATTGAGTACTTAGTATGTGCCAGGCACCCTGCTAGCTACTAAGGATGCAGACCGAGCAAAGGAGACCCAGGGCCTGCCCTCCCAGTGTGTGCAGTCTGGTGGACACACAGACACCAGCAAATAATTATAGGAAGCAAATAATTACATGTGTGTAAAGGGACCTGAAGGTGAAGTACCAGGTACTGTAATAGCATTGCACTGGGGGGCTGAACTTAATTTAAGGGCTTAGGGACACAAAGATGTATTTATAAGAACTAAATATTATAAACAGACTACTTGTCCTAAGGTAGGGGACAGGCTAATTGTGCAACTCGAATATCTTTGGGGTTAAGCTTGTAGCTCTGGGAGCTCAAATCCTTGCTTTGTCACCTACTAGCTGGGTGATCGTGGGCAAACTAATGTTGCTTTGAGATAAAACAAGAACCCAACCTATCTCGTAGGATCATTGCGAAAATTAATAGAGTTAATATATGTAAGTGCTTAGGATAGTTGAAAGTACCTTATTGGTAAATGTTAGTTATTTTGAAAAATGAAGTCTAGATCTATATGACATACTGTTATGCAGACATTTGAAATAATATTTCAAATAATTAAAAATTTAAAATGCAGACATAATCTGGAAGAGTTTGAAAAGCATCATTTTCCCTACCCTACACAGTATGTCTTCAGTCCCACTCCCTGGAGGCAGCCTCTTAATTGCTCTTTTGGTGATGAGTTTTACAATATAAATAGTACGCTCTCATATCTCTGAGTTATCAACTTTTCATAATATTAATTTACTCTCTATTGTAAATGATACTGATAGCTCCTCCCTCCTTTCTCCCTCCTACTCTTCCCCAGATTTGGTAATTATATAATTATTGTAAGCTAGCCAATTGATTGCCCTGGGCCTTTAAATAATATATTTATATTGCTTCTTTCAGCTTTCTTTTTAATTTTATTTTCTGTCAAAGAATACTTGTGCAGGGTTTAAAAAGTCAGCTCATGCTACAGAGCTTGTGAAGAAAGGAGCCATCTTCTGCTTCCTTGCTCTTCATCCCTCAGTTCCACTTGAATTTTTGTTAACCTTAGGTGCAGAGGGTTGAATTAATCTTGTTAAATCACAAGTGTGATATCCTCCTTGAGTTATACAGCCTCCTGGTTTATGTCATTGTTCCATTCGCTCCTCGTTCCTCTCTTCTGATAAACAGCTACTCTGTTTGATATGTACATTGAATTATTTTGATGTGCACTTTAGACTATGTAGAGTTTTGTGTATGTGCTGGTAATTTACATAAACGTTATTATGTAATACACTTTTTCTTTCACTCAACACTGTGTTTGTGGGACCTACCTGTGCTGCTTTGTGTTCATCTAACTTCTGCGTAGTGTTCGGGGTGGGAATCCACCCATTTTACTTACCCTCAGCCTACAGGAGGTAACCAGTTTCAACCCTTTCAACTATAGTTTCTAGTCTTTACTTTCAGAATTCATATTTATAAACAATCTGCTTACTCTGCTCCTATTTCTTGATTTTTTTTTCAGTCATAGTTACTATCTATTTCCTACCATGGACGTAAAGATTCAGTTTTCTTGACACAGCCTCCTTTTCAGTGGCGCCTTCAACTCCCCTTCCCTCTATCTTCCCAATGTAGCATGTCCCAGTTTTTGGCTCTGTCAGTCTTCAGTGTTTTCATTAGTAAGATAAAGTAAATCTTGTCCAAAGAAGATCTATACTACCCGTTACCCCGACTCTTCATTTCTTGTAAAACAGAATTGCAACACAGTGTTTAGGAGCATGGGTGGTGGAGCCGGACAGCCTGGGTTTGAACTCCACTCTGACACGTATCAGCTGGGCGCCTGTGGGAAAAAGTGCTAACCTCTCTGTGCCTGTGTCTGTACCTGACACATCTGATCGGGAATGTCTCACTAATTCTGCTTCATCTGAATTCTCTGAGGTCCTCTTGCCTTAATTTTTCTTCCAGATGGACTTTGAAATCATTTAGTTTCATTTCCTCACCAAACTCCATCAAGGTATTGATTTGAATAGCATTAAATTTATAGATTAATTTAGGAAGAATTAACATCTTTTTCTCAAGAAATATAGTTTAGCTTTATATTTATTCAAGTTGTCCTTCAGAAAGTATTGGAGACTATATTCTTACTATTGGAGACTATTCTTACTATATTCTACTATTGGAGACTATTCTTACCATAAGAAATACATTTAACAAAACTCTGCTTTACTCCTAACCAAGGCCAGTATAATTCGTAACTGGCTTTCTTCTGTAGATTCCACGGTAAATTCCACGTCCCAGGGTAAACCCTGTCCATTCCAGTTTCCCAGCATCCCTGATACTCACTCTCTCTTTTTGGTTCATATCCCCTGATGATTCTCACCTCATCCCTGCCTTTGCTCGTACAGCTCTCCTGCTCGGAACCCTCCTTCTTCCCCAGGCCCCCCTGTTCTGTCTCTGCTTGAAGACTCATGTCAGCTCCTATCTGCTCATGGAGCCGTCTACTCTCTCTAACCCATGATGCTTTTTCGGTTTGCCAAACGTTTTTGGCACCCGAACACTCACCACTTGTGTTTTCTTAGTCTTTTGTGTGTTAGAAAACTGGGTTATAAACTCCCTCTGTGTCTAATCCTTCATGGTATGCTCCACAGCCCTTACCTGGCTACACACATGCTCACTATGTTAATTTAGATTGAAGTGGTTAGTATTGGAGATCACCTACTCCAGTCTCCTCATGTTTTAGGTGAAACACTGTTGGGTAACTGGTTATTAGGTTTCATTATCCCGACGCCCATGCTTTTCCTCAGCTACGCACACCGGTCGGTAAGAGAAGGTCCCCTCCTACAGGTTTCCACATGCGGGGTCCACAGCCCAGGCTGGCAGGAGGAGACCAGAAGCAGCATCTGGTTTAGCTGGTTACCTTGTTGCTTAAGAGATTCGAGGTGTTAAATACTCTGAGATTCGAGGTGTTAAATACTCTCTGTTCAAGCAGTTCGCCGAATTTATTGGATGAATTTGCAAACGAAACTTTTCTAAAAGACTAACAGTAACATCACTTTTTGAAAACTGGCTTTAATTGGTAAGAATTTTCAAAAGGTTCTTTTCATCTAGGAGACTTAGTATTTTCATTTGAAGGCCAATCAATGATGGCAATCCCAGAAACTTACAGTAGGTGTTATTTTATTAGTTTCTGGAGGGTGTGATGAATTTTTAAAACTTTCCTGAATAGTGCCTAATATTGCCCTGACCAGTGTGGCTTGGTGGGGGAGTTGTCCCACAAAGTGAAAGGTTGCCAGGTTGACTCTCAGTCAGGGCACATATCCAGGTTGTGGATTTGGTCCCGGGGTCCCAGGCAAGGCACGTGCCAGAGACAATCAATTGATGTGTCTCTCACACATCGATGTTTCTCTCCCTTTCTTCCTCCCTCTCTTCCCCTCTCTCCAAAAGTAAATAAATAAAATCTTAAAAAAAATAGCAGGGAGAGGGGATTGGGGTGGGGGCGGGAGGGATCAAGCAAGCAAGAAAAAGGACTCCTGGGCCTGGGCAACAGTGTGGGGATTGAGGGGAGTGTGGTGGTGGGAGGGGGTGGGTGGAGACGGAAGACGGTATAAGGGGGATACCGGGAATGGAGAAAAATACAAACAAAAATAGCACCTAATATTTCGGGGGATTTACTTTGCTATTGGCAGCACTAAAAACACCCTTTTCTCCCTCTGGCCATTATGACGAGTGTGAAATTGATTTTCGGTGGTAATGAAAGTCATGAGACTGTCACCATTTGAGGCAGTCGCACAGAAGCGTCACCCTCTGCTTTGTACAGGAGAAGCGTGTGAACCTGCTACATATCGAGTCCCGAAAATCAAAGAGAAGAAACTCGGAATTTGAGATTTTTGTTGACTGTGATATCAACAGAGAACAACTGAATGATATTTTTCATCTGTTGAAGTCTCACACTAATGTTCTGTCTGTGAACCCGTCTGATCATTTTACCGCAAAGGAGGATGGTAAGTTTGAAAAGTAGAAATAACGTACTTAGAAGAATAAGTACGTAATGCGTGTCTTATCTTTTTTTTAGAATTGTGTATTTTATTTATTTTCTTTTTAAAATGTTTATGCCTCAATTAAAGTTGACAATAAATATTACTTGGTATTAGTTTCATGCATACAGCATAGTGGTGAGACAATCACGTACTTTATAAAGTGTCCCCCGATATTTCTAGTACCCACCTGGCATGATACAGAGTTATTACAGTATTATTGATTGTATTCCCTGTGCTGTACTTCGTGACTACCAATTTGTACTTCTTAATCCCTTAATCTTCTCCCTCAGTCCTTGCCCAATCTTATCTTTACCTTGAAGGATGAAAGTAAAAATAAAACCCTGTCTCTTCAAATCGCTTACAGTCTGTTAGTAAGGGAACACAAAATAGAATTTCTCAAAATTCTAAGTAAAAATGATAGGGCAACATTTTATCAAGTGTGAGAGAAGTGAAAAGGAAATCTTGAGTGTACAAAAGAATTCAGAAGAGTTAGAAATCTATTGTTATCTCAGTTTCCAAATCATCAAGCATTTCTGGATTTCATAAACCTCCACGTCACAGTCCCTGAGTACTTAGTAACTCCCACAGGGCTTAGCCCAGCAGATGTTGAATGAATTTGTTGAGGCTATTGACAGTTGCTGGCAGCCATGATGTGAAATACACTATGTACAACATTTCTTTCTATCACCTCCTCCAAAAGCAGGTGAAAAAGCAGTGAAGCCTTCTAAGGCTTCAGATGCTCAGATAGCAAAGATATAGGCTAAAATCTTCCCTTGTGAAAAAAAAATCCTGTAGTTTACTTGGGGCAAAAGACGAATAGATAATTCAGCCACGTTTTGTAGATGGCACTCAATTTAAAATAATCCCTTTGGATTATGCCACAATATTTGAGGTGTAGTCGGGCCAATATCCACCTGTATCTGTATGGCTGTATAAATTATTAACATACTGATACACTTTCATCTTTGGCTGGCAGGCAGCTGCTTCCCTGAGTCCTGTGAGCCTTCCCACCAGGCCTGAAGCCTGTGTGGCCCAGACCCTCCCCTAGAGGCCCCGAGCCTGCCACAAACAGCGGTGGGAGGTGAGGTTAACACCGGGCAGGCAGGAGCCTAGGACTCTGCTTGTGTCTATTTCCAGTGATGTGATTGGTGGCCCTGTTGCATTCGTTGTTAAATCCCTTGAGTATCACTTCTGAGCCTGTTTGAAAGGGCGTTAGACTGAAGTGAGGAAGTTCAAGTTCTAGTGCTCTCTCTTCTGTTAGGGAGGATGAGGTACCTTGGCAAATTACCTTTCTGGACCTTGATTACCTTATGTATAAAATTAAGAGTTTTATAGAGGCTAAATGGTTCAGTTGGTATTTAGGGAATACCAACTTATGTCAAATATTTCTACTAAGAAATGGGGATACAAAAATAGATAGTCCCTCCCCTAGAGCTGGTCCCATTTTTTTCTGTAAGACTCATGTTACAGATACATTACATGAAAACGCACAGGGAAAGCTTTTAGAAAATGAGAAATGGGTTCAGGGAACCTGGACGACAGAGAATTAGCTCCACCTACAGGGTCAGGGAAAGGCTCCTTCGATCTGGGCCTTGAGGGAGGAGAAGGATACTCTCAGGAAAACAGAAGGATGGGTGGAGGAGAAAGTGGGAGTGGGGTAGGAGTTTGAGGCAGAAGAACAGCTTGTGCAAAACCCAGAGTCCTATGAGGGATGGGATGTCTGGGGGATGGTGAGAAGATCAAAGTGGAAAAGGCATGAATGACCTTTAAGATCCTTTTCATCAACAAAAATAAACATTCAAATTTCTTATTAAATTTGCACCTTGGTCTGGACATCCCTATTCTTCTTTTTTAGGGTAGTTAAATACGTAGCTTAAAAATGTTTTTTGGAACTTTTGGTCTATTAGCAAAGTATAGCATTTCTCCAACACTTAAGAAATCCAGGTTTATACATTTTAAACTAAAAAAAAAAAGAATAATATTTACTTGTTAGAAATAGAAGAGTTTACTTGTATAAATTTTGCCTTAATGTACAGCTGAAATTAAAAGTCTCACCTAAGTGCATTTACGACTTTCTTAACTTCTTCTTCCTAAGGGCTTGTTGAAGGTTGTCTCTTCGGGTGTGAGTGGGTCTTGTGTTTTGCAGGGACGGAAGTGGTTCCTTGGTTCCCGAAGAAGATCTCTGACCTGGACCACTGCGCCAACAGAGTTCTGATGTATGGATCTGAACTAGATGCGGACCACCCTGTAAATATTTTTAATGAATTTTTCATGAACATAATTCACAGCAAACAAAAAAATTAAGGCTAACTTTCTCATTTTTGGAGAAAGTGCTTATTCTAGACTAAATAAGATCTTGTTTTAATTTGGACTTCAGGAAGTTTAGTAGACCTCCATGTTGGTAGAATTGAGACTAACTGCCTGAAGAAAACTAACTTCACTGGATCCAAAGCATCTGTTCAGTGCCTGACATCCTATTATTAAGAGCTCTTCTAAGAGTTATACTAAAATAAAGACAGTCTCTGCCGTCAGTTTTTATTAAAATGGGCATGGGTTTTTGGAAAGGGAAGTGAAAGTAGGATGAATAACTCTTATCACTCATGCTGCCCGCCCTAACTGGGTTATCAGGCTGTTGGTGAACTACGAGGTGTTTCCCTGGGGAACCATATGGGATACAGTATGGGCATGAGTTGGAGTATTTAGTGAGGCCAGGGTGTTAGGATTGCGTATGGAGCTCTAGGATCCTGAGAGGGGACGAGAGAAGACAGTGCAGTGTGAAGTCGCATAGACCAGGGCTTTAATCTAGATTCTCTTAGCGCTGTGAGAGTGACTGTACGCTGCCGTAGACAGCCCCAGGCAGTCTATCCGTGCCTTCTATAATATCTTATTGAGGAACCGTGGGATTTACAAGTTGCTATACCTGCCAGGGAAGCTTGCAGTCCGGTTGAAAAGGCAAAGCCCACATACGGATAAACACAATCAAGATTAAAATGTGGAAAGTGGACTAAGTGGCATGAACAAATTGCTGTAAGATATACACAAGACATCCAACACTTCCAGCTGAAGAGATTGGTTGAGTGATTAAGAAAAAAAAATCTTACCCTTGGCAAAGAGCCTGTATTTAACTAGGACAGTGCTTTTATTATTTAAACCATTTTATTTTTGAAGGCATTATAGTATTTTTGTATCTTGTTGTCTATAGTATCTTGTGTCTTTGTAGCCACTATAGTATAAAGCTATCATATAATATTGATGTTAAAATAAAAGTGATCATAAATTTCTAAATAATGCTTGCTCAAAATAACAACTATATAGCTCTTTAATATAATAAAAATGTTTCCCAAATATCATTTGTCAAGTACATTTTGGGATGAATATTTAAAACCTTTTCTTTAATTATCAGGGCTTCAAAGACAATGTCTACCGTCAAAGACGGAAGTATTTTGCAGACTTGGCTATGAACTATAAACAGTAAGTATGTTATAAAAATAATTTACTCACCTTCAAAATAGTAAGATCAATAAAGAGAGTAAATTATGCTCATTTAGTAAACAGAGAATAAGAGAAATGCTACTCTTTACTGAAGGCTAATTCAAGTAACTTCTTCCCTTTATCTTGCTAGTGGAGACCCCATCCCTAAGGTTGCATTCACCGAAGAGGAGATTAAGACCTGGGGAACCGTGTTCCGAGAGCTGAACAAACTTTATCCAACCCATGCCTGCAGAGAGTATCTCAAAAACTTACCTTTGCTTTCTAAGTATTGTGACTATCGGGAAGATAACATTCCACAGTTGGAAGATGTTTCAAACTTTTTAAAAGGTAATAAGCTAGTTAATTTTTTGTAAGGGGAATGTTAAACTCCCGAACCAGGACCGAATTTTTAACGGAGGAATAAAGTCCAGCGAAATGGGAGATCAGAGTCTTGGGTGCCCTGTCCTGGAGGTTCGGATTCTGTATTGGGCATCACATTTGGAAAGGGACAGTCATAATCAGGACAAGGGTAGAAGAAAGTGGGCAGGATTATAAGGGAATTGGAGAATGTATCATATGAATAAAATCCAAAAGACTCTTAGGGTGTTTACCCTGGAGCTTTAAATCATAGCTTTATTTAACTGTTTGAAGATCATCTAACGTAATAGAGGGATTACTCTGTGGCCCTAAAGTAAAGGACTGTTGAGTAGAAACTGCAAGCTTTTGGCTCAAAGTGGGAACGGAACAGGCTCATGAGGTGGTTAGTGCCCCATCCAAGGAGGCGCCTCTGCGGAAGCTCCGCACCTGCCTGTCAGGGGTGCGGTAGGGGAGGTTCTGGCTCCTCGGGGAAGACTGGAGCAGCTGAGCCGAAGCCCCTTTCCACATTGGGGTTCTACTGTTTTCCCACAGAAGCAGATGTGCTAGTAGAGGCACAAATAAAGGGTGAGGAGAGTTTTATTCCTTTTAGATCCTCACTCTTGCTATGTCCAGGCCTTCTTATTTTTTTTCTAGTTTGTATAGGAAATAAAATGATCGGTGATCTCCAGGGTTTCCAATAGCTAAGAGAAAGAAATATTTCTTTGATCTCAGTAGATTAGGAACTTGGGGAAAAAAGAGAAATTAAGTCTTTGACTCAAAGTGAGTTTCGTTTATTTCCATCATGGTCTACAATTACTATCTTTGAATTTTTAACGTAGATTGTTATAAAAATCTGCATATTTATTCAACTCCATAATTCTCATACCTCTATATACGAAGGAAGAACTAAGCAGGAAAGGACAATATTTTCTTTTCATGGATAAACTCATGTAAGTGGTTCCACAAACACTAGATTTAAAAAAAAAAACAGTGATTACAGATGACAGAGAACCAATGAGCATGACCTCACGAGACTTACAGAGACAGACAAGCGTGTGCTAGTGAAGCTGTCATCAGTCAGACTTGGGTGAGGTTTGGAGCAAGTGTTTTTGTTACGGACACAAAACTGAGAGCTGTTCACTCGGGGCCCAGGGCTTGAGTTGGCTGCAGAGCATGTCACTGAAGGTGTTTCAAGGGAAAGCGTCAAAGAGAGAAACCAAAATTCAACGACATTTCAAACAAAACATCCGTTGCAAGAGGCTCCCTGCCTTGTCAAATAGGGTAGCTGCCAGATACCTGTGATTGTTTAAATAATTAAAATTGATTTAATTTGAAATGTTGTTTCTGCAGTCATACTAGCCCCATTTCAAGTGCGATAGTCACATATGGCTAGTGACTACCCTGTTGGGTGGCCTCAATTTAGAATGTTTCCATCACTGTGGAAGGTTCATTTGGACCATGAAATCTGCCTGTCCAAGCGGGAGAATCCGAGTACAAAGCAACCAGGTATAACTAGAACACAGGAGTTTGAGGGTTTGAAATGAAGGGTGAAATGGGGGTGTTGGCTGCCTGCTGGAGGCACTGTTACCGTGGGCATGATGTCTTGGCTGTTGGGGTTATGCTAGACTCCCATCCAGTATAGATAAAATAAAGACCATGCTTTATAAGAGGTAGTACTGGCTAAATAATGGCATAGATTTGAAAATGGTTCTGATCTAAATTAATAGCTTCTGTCCAGGGGATATTCTAAACTCTTCAGGGAGACAACAAGGTGTAGAATAAGGAGACCTGGGTTCTCATCCTGCCTGTACTCTCCACAGTGTGGCATTGGCACATTATGGAGTCTCTGATCCTCAGTTTTACAGTTGTTACAATGAGGAGAAACTAATTCGTACAGTAAATATGAATGGAGATGTGCTATGTAAAAGGTGTAATTCATTGCCTGGCCATAGTATGTGCTTAATCATTACTACTTCCCCCTAGTACACCTAGAATACATTTTAGTTTTCGTGTCCTCTCTCAATGTGTAATTTTGTGCCACTGGCAGAATTAAAACACTGCAGTATGTGGTCTGTTCTGGTGAAGGTTTACTGTGGGTTTTCTCCCTTGCTTTGCAGAACGCACAGGTTTTGTTATCCGTCCTGTGGCTGGTTACTTATCACCAAGGGATTTCTTATCAGGTTTAGCCTTTCGAGTTTTCCACTGCACACAGTATGTGCGACACAGTTCAGATCCCCTCTATACCCCAGAGCCGTAAGTACTTCATTGATTGATTGATTGATTGATTCATCCATTCATTTAATACCTGTTTGTAATATAGAACCCACCTCATGAGATTTTTGTGAAGATTAAATACGTTAGCACATGTAAAACATTTATAATGGTCCCTGGCATATAATACATGCTTCATGCTCTCTATGAGTTAGCCATTGTTATTGTTATGAGACAACCTGTTAGGTGACAGGTGCTGTTCTAAGCACAGAGGATGAATGAATGTATACATACTGAAAAAAATCTGACAAAAATTCCTGCCTTCATAGAGCTTCTATTTCAGAGTGGGGGGCACATATAATAAACAAACACAGATATATATTCAGCTGGTGACTAGTGCCATGGAGAAACATAAGGCAGGGAAAGAAGGAGAGGGGTGTGTGTGTGTGTGTGTGTGTGTGTGTGTGTGTGTGTTATTGCTATTTGGAAAAGGGCGTTCAGGGAAGGTAGCATTGGAGCAGAGACCTGATTTGGGGTGAGGGGCATGTCCTTGGGCATCTGCATGTACTTATATGTGTGGGTTTGTGAGTGGCCAGGGTTTGGAACCCAAACTGTTTCTTTATTTGGTTAGTGTCCTTTGTGATCCTTTTCCAAAGTAATACCACTTGATCGATTTCAATAAAAATAAGATCAGATTTTAACTTGATGGAATGGCTGATTCACACGCTAATGTTAAGCATCACAGTGTGACAGGCATGCACCTCTTTTTCAGCGATACCTGCCATGAACTCTTAGGTCATGTTCCCCTTTTGGCTGAACCTAGTTTTGCGCAATTCTCCCAAGAAATTGGCCTGGCATCCCTTGGAGCTTCAGAGGAGGCTGTTCAAAAACTGGCAACGGTATAAGTCTGGAAATAACTGTATAGATCAGTAATTCTGAACTGGGGTGGGATGTGGGCATTTGCATAGTTTAAAAGTGCATATTCAAGATCACCATTAGAAAATATGTCTTGACTCATACTTAATTTAATTTAAATCACTTATATAGCATTAAAAGAGGATGTAGAAATTTAAGGTTTATCAAAAGGAGACATGAGCTTAAAAAGACAGGGAAACACTAGAGTACAATAATGTTAATAGTTGATGTATCTTCTTTTTCCAGTAAAAATGGCAGGTTCCCCCCAAATGATGCTAACAATATTTTTGAGTAGTAGGTACAAGAGATCATGCTGCAAATACAAAGATGAGGACGGCCTGGTTCCTGCTTCCAGGAATTTCGATGCTACTTTAGAAAGCAGTTGTGTTAGAACAGGATGAAGGCGGCAGAGAAGTTCAGACAGAGTGCTCTAGGTGTGCAGGGAACTGCTTGGGGAAGGTTTCATGGAAGAGGAACATCTGAACTAGCTCGGGGAAGATAAGTAACATTTTCATGTGCCAACAAAGGAAGAGCCTCTTGGGATGAGGGCACAGGAGGAAAGACAAGGAGGTGCTTGGAGTGTCTGGGGAAATGACAGGAAGCTGGGGCAGAGAGTGCGAGGGGGGGACACGGAGTGCAACAGGCTCAATGGTTAGACAGTGCTTCCCAGATTGTGGTTTGCGGTCCCTAAGGCCCTTTCAAAATCATGTATAGGTAACAGATCCATTCAAAGCACAAAGTGGATTTTAATGTAACAGACAGAGTTCACTGATGTGGTTTCAGATTCCACAGTGCAGCTGAACTTTAAGAAACTATGACCTTTTGAGTTTTGATGTAATGTCAAATAAAAACATCCACAGTTATCTGAAAAGACTATTACAATATCCAACCTCTTCCAACTACTTATCTGTGTAAGGCTGAATTTTCTTCATATACTTTGATCGTATATGTTAGCCATTATTATTACTAGTATTAATTGATAACTTGTTAAATGACAGGTGCTGTTCTCAGCATAGGGAATGTAATATGGAAAAGAATGGATAAAATTTTTGTCTTCATAGAGCCTAATTCTAATGTGGCATATAGATAGTAAACAAATGAATATATATTAATATACTTTAATCAAAACAATGTATTGCTACAGGTTAAATGTAGAGGCAGGTATGAGAATCTATTTGTTTTCCAGTCACACATTAAATAATATCTGTCCAGACATTAAAAAGATTTGCAATAGTGTAAAATAGTGCTAGTTTATTACCTTTTTGTTTTGTACAATATTGTTATTTTTCACTAAAATGTTAGTTATGTTACCATAAAATGGTTTATTATATTTTACAATTAATTAGTAAACATTTAAATATTTTCTCAGTTTTAATTTTAATATGGTAGGTATAGCTAGCTATAACCCACAAAAAACAGATTGGAGGCCCTCAGTGATTTTGAAGAGTATGTGAGGGCCCTGGGAACAAAGTTTGGGAAATGTAGCTTTAGAATGAGGCCAGATTTCACAAATACCTGTGAGCGAGTCTGGGGGTCTTGAACTTTATTCCAGGATACTTTGGGTCAGGGGCAAAGAGTTGTAATTTGTTTTAAATTGAGTCACTCAGGATATGAAAGTAACATGGATGTCCTTTTGCAGTGCTACTTTTTCACTGTGGAGTTTGGGCTGTGCAAACAAGACGGGCAGCTGAGAGTCTTCGGTGCTGGCTTACTGTCTTCCATCAGTGAACTCAAAGTAGGAGCTGCACATCTTTGCACGTCACCATGTTCACTTAATATCACGTATATGATCTGAAATAGTTTGCAGATTTGGACAAGGGCTTACTATGGAAAGTACCTAGGGTGACAGTAAACATTATTTAAGAGAGATTTTTCTATATTTCCCAAATATTCTGATATATGTGTGTGTGTTTATCTTTAAAATAAAAAAAAAGTAGTTTAAAACGTTTGCTTACAAAGTCTTGCTGTTGGTTCCTCACCTTTTTTGTGTGTGCTAGCAATAATTCCTGTAATTTTTAGGGAGTTCTTTTGAGATTTATTAATTAGCCAATGAGGGAATAAAGTTAGGCTTGTTGAGTGTTGGATGTGTATGGCACAAATCCAAGGCACTGTCTTGTTCTCAAGGAGCCTGCCACCTGGTGGTGGGTATGGGTCATGCACATGAATAACTAATACAGGGAGAAAGTAGGTGCCATAAAGCAAAAACATGTAAAGACCCTTCCGTGCTTCCTACATGGAGAAGAGTTTTAGACCAATAGAGATCATCTCGAGGCATTTATAGAGAGAGGCAAGCCACTCGCTTTGCTGGATAATAGTGTGGGTTAAATAAAGCTGTAGGAAATTAGCATGGACTTGTAGGTCGGGGCCATTGCATTAGTGGTGCAAATTCGGAGGTGTGCTGACTCTGGCAATTGTGTGTAAAATGTGATATGTGGAAATAGATCGTGTTCTTAGATTCACTAACTCTTTGTCTTCTAGCATGCACTTTCTGGACATGCCAAAGTAAAGCCCTTTGACCCCAAGATTACCTGCAAACAGGAATGTCTCATCACAACTTTTCAGGATGTCTACTTTGTATCTGAAAGCTTTGAAGATGCGAAGGAGAAGATGAGGTAGACTGTATCTTCCCCATGCTTTAATTTTCCTCTGCAAAACATAGGTCCAATAATGGTAGCAACTCACAGAAGTGAGCAACCAGATAAGTAGAAGCCTACTAGGTGCCTTCTGCCTGTAACATATCTCCCTTTCACAACAAATATTCAGAGTATGTTGTTTAAATGAGAGTTGTAAATTATGAGTCAGATACACCATGAAATTGGTTTCTTCTCATTTTTTCTAATCAGAGAGTTTATAATGTAATAGGAAAGATAAATGCAAGTGACTGTACAACAATATAGAAAACCTTCGTGGAAATACAGATGAAACATTGTTTGCATTTTATTCAGGAGCAATTCATTTCAGCTGGGGGAACAGGGAAAGCTAAAGGCCTTTTAGAAAGGTCATGAAGGACAGATAGGATTTAGATATGCTAAATTGTAGGGTAAGGGACAGCATAAAAAAGGTAAGGAGGTGAAAAAATATTAAAAATGTGGGATGAAATCAAAGCTATGCTTTATCTATTAATTAGCTAAGTGCGTTGTTAAGAAAGGTGGATATTGCAGGCAGAGCAACTACTTAGGTTCTCACAGTACTTCGAGTGAAAATAAAAGCCTGAACTAAGATAAAAGGCTGGAGGGAAGAAAAGCGCTATCAAGGCAGAATCAACAAAATATTTGGTGGAAGGGGCCATGAGATTGTATTGTGATGGTGGAGCTAGACTGGGGTTGAAGACATGGCCCTTGTCTTCCAGGGAGTTTCTTACAGTTGGGGATTTAAGCCACTCACAGAACCAAATAATAGCAGAGGGGCTTCCTCTAACACATGTGGCACCTTTGCACAACTAGAGGAGGGGGCCCCTCTGGGTCGACCAGGTGGATTCAAGCTGGATTTCATACCCTGCTAGTGTATAATTGTCCTGAGCTGCACAATTATCCCTAGGGGTCCTGAACATGATTCTTCTTGGGAGTACCCAATGAGAGGTTCCGATTTCGGCTTGATAAAGAAGGTGGAACTTTCATGCTTGAAGAAAGGGTAGAGTTTAGGTCATTTTAGAGAAGGCCAGAGGCAAACATTCTAAGCAGAAAGAATGTACTCGTGCAGGAGGCAGGACTGTTCTCAGCCTGTTTCAGTGTGTGTGTATGCGCTCGTGTGTGTGTAGTTACATAAATCACAACGGAGGGGTCTGTGACTACAGTATGTGGCCAGTGTTGTCATTCTCTGTTGACAAAGCTACTGTTCTCGGTCTCCATTCTGTAGTTAAGAGATGCATAAAGTAATAAATTGTTAATAAAGCCGTCCACGGGATCTTTCCCTAGTAACGCAGGGGTAGATGTATCCGTGACGACTTTAGGTTTTCTACCTGTGCGGGGCTCCAGGGTGCCTCTGCTCACGCAGTGCGGGGAAGCAGGTCGGTCTGGTGGCGCGAACGCCTAGATTTGTCTTTTGCCTCGTGTGTGAAATAGGCTTGCTGTTAGTTTTCACCGTTTCCCTTCCAGAAATTGATGGCCTTTTATTTGTTTTCTTAAATAGAGAATTTACCAAAACGATTAAGCGCCCATTTGGAGTGAAGTATAATCCATATACACGGAGTATTCAGATCCTGAAAGACGCCGAGAGCATCACCAACGCCATGAATGAGCTGCGGCACGACCTTGATGTCGTCAGCGGCGCCCTTGCCAACGTCAGCCGGCAGCCGAGCATCTGACCTTGTCGGGTCCTAATTCTGAGAGCTTCTGAGCATCCGTGCGGAGGCCTGGGGGCCAGCTCTTGTTTTTCTTGAAGACTTGGTCATGGGGGCGGGTAGCAGCCAAACAATGTTTTCTACTCCCATTTCTTTCTTTCTTTTTTTTTTTTAGTATATTATCTAGATTTCCTTTTTAAAAAATTATTTTATTGTTGTTCAATTACAGCTGTCTGTGTTTTCCCCCCAACACTCCCTCCCACCCCAGACAAACCCACCTCTCTCCCTTGCTTCCACACCCCCCGCCCTTGGTTTTGTCCATGTGTCCTTTATATCTACTCCCATTTCTTAGTGGCCCATTAATCTTTGAAAATTTGTACCTGGAAACTCTAGCCATCACCTATTTTTTTTTTTTTTTTGGTAACAGTTTTAGTGAAGTATGATTGATATACCATACAATTCACTGACTACCTATTTTTTAATAGAGAAATTATTTGTCCCAATGGATATATCTAGTCCCAGCCTGATTCTATTTTTTGCAATCCTTCAGTAAAATAACCCTTATGATCATTTAACATACTTTCAGAGGTATTATGGAGCTGGTTCATATTGTTACCTAAATCCTCTTGTTCCTAAACCAGCTTACTTATCAATGAATTTGTGCCAAGCTGGATCACATCCACACACCTAAATTTAATAGGAGACCAGCTGCTAGCATGAATAAAATGAGAGGAACTTGCACATGAAGCTTACCTGGTAGAGAGCAAGCCATCTGGCTTCAAGTGCAGTGTCTTGTGGGGAAAGAGGAGTAGCTACATCTGCCAAGGTCAGTTAGGGCCAGACTAAGAATATGGGGCTTTATTTTGTAGGCACTTGGCAGCCCCTTCCCAAGTGATAATTCTCCTTAAAACTTTTCTCTGGCTTTGCACGACACCGGTTATGTTTTAGATTATCTGCTCTACTTATGCAGCCCTGGGAACTTGGTAGGGGTAGCATTCGCAAAGCCCTGTACTCAGGCATGTGGCCCCAGGTACTGTGATGGATCATCCTCAGGTTAGCAGGAGGCCATGCGGTCAAAAGGAGAGTTCCAGCTGAGACAGACAAGAACAGCACAAAGTTAAAGTTGAAAAAGCAGTGCCGGACACTATTTGTAAGGTATCAGGTGAGACCATAAATAGGAAGGTAAGCCATGAGGGTAGAGGGTTGGGTGACATGGAGGAAATGGAATGTAAGGTCAGGAAGAGCATTTGGGGACCGTCAGGGTAACAATGCAAGGGCTGGCTTTTGTGTGGTGTGCGTGGTGTAGGACAGGGAGCAGGCCTGCTGTTGCATAAACAGATGAAGCTGGGCTCCCAAATACATGCTGTGTCTCTTTAATTTGCTCCTTTTCTCCCTTCCCTTCCCCAAAGGAAGACTTTCCTCGAGTGTTTGTCTTTGGCCCTCTCCTCTCTTTGTTATCTCCTTGTGGGAAATGGCATCCAAGTCCCTGACTTCAGTTCTTATTTTGTATGATTTTCATATTTGCAATCCTAACCCTGACATCGTTCTTGAACTTTTGCTTCTTAACTCCAGCTGTCTGCTGGATACTTCCATCTAGGTGTCCCATAAATCAGGCCAACATTGTACAGTGTTCTGTGGCACCATCCACAGAATGCAAAAGACTTGTGCAGTGCGGCAGCCCTGCCAAGTGTCTCAAACTCAACAGGATCAAAACAAAGCTCAGAATAACCTGAATGTTACGTCCCATCAGCAACTTCTCCCAGGGATCTCATTTTTACTGATGGTATAATTATGGGTCATATTTTCAGCCAGTTTTCTATTTCCAAGAAACTGTCCTTGTATTTCACATTCATCATCAAATTAAATATCATTTAACATGTGTTATTTCAACAGGTCACTTGACCTTTTAATCCTTATTAGACCTCAAAAGAAATTGTAAAAATCTTCTTGAAAATTCCTTTCATTTTATGTTAGGTCAGAAAATAGAATTAGGAAAGGCAAGTCATGCTATTTCGTGTTTTTATATTACTTATCAATTTTAATAGCCAATTAACTGTTAAATATAGTTTTGATAGCAAACAGATGTTAAGTCAGCTAATCTAAAATCATTTAAAATATTCATTAGCTAGTTTATAGTTCGTGTATTTGGTTTTGAGGAAATGTGTTGTAAGATTTTGGTTGGCAGCAAACACCAGCAAAACTTGTGTCCTGCATCTGGTTGTTTTCACACGGCTCCGATCGTGGTGAAGACCCACAGTTACTGAATTTTAAATGATGGTATTGAAAATCACTCTAAAGCACACTCACATCAACATCCAAAGGCACAACCATTATAATGAACAACTTCAGAATAATGGAAATATTTAAGGATTGATTTCAGTTCTTCTAATCTCTGGATTTGTAGTATTTGATAGGTCAGGATTCCTGCAAGTCTTAGAATTTTCATGTATTCAGAAATATATATCTTCAAAGTGTCTAGGAATAGAATTGAACCAAAAGTTTGGTTCATAATTCTTCTTTTCTCTCTTTCTTTTTTTTCTTGCCGTGTTGCTTGTGGTTGAAAGAACATATGAGAGAGTTCATATATCAATTTCTAGGAAATATATAAAGATTCTGTGGTCTATTTCAGTCCAGTCTTTGTTTTATGATGTGACATGCTGTGGGGGACCCTGTCCTGGGCGCCAGATGTGGGGGGGCTCCACCCTCAGAGCCCTATCCCTCCGTCACGGAAAGAAAAAAAAACTACCAAGACATTTTCTGCTTGGGGAGGAAAGGGGTCAAACTCTCCGAGGAGAATGACCCAGAGCCCCCTCCTCACTAGGCTTTTATTGGGCTCAAATACATGGGAATACAGGTATGTCAGGCGACAAGGATCAAACAATGGTTAACATTTCAAAGCAATCTGAGGGCTTAATCTGAGCCAGTGTCTGTCAGGAAAGGGGGTTGCCAAACTTTGGGAGACATACTCATTTCCTCCTGGGACACTTATCACCTAAGGAAGAGCACTCTTAGCAAAGCAGGTTTCACAGGGCTTTAGGAATTCTTTCTTATGCCAATCACCCAGGGAGCCGTCCTGGCTGGCACAGGGCTGCACCGCTCACCCCCACAGTTTCAGGCTTTAAGGCAATAGGAAGCAGGAGACATCTCCCAGATGGAAATGAGGACTCAGGCTATGTCAGAATAGCTGGGGGGCAAGGGTCCATCACATCCTCTTTGCTGCAACCCCCTGAGTCCTTCCATGAGGCCTCCCAAGTGGTTGCGTCTGGCTTAGGTTGCCCCTCCCATAAGGAGT
Organism: Glossophaga mutica; assembly: GCA_039655065.1. Taxonomy (NCBI): domain Eukaryota; kingdom Metazoa; phylum Chordata; class Mammalia; order Chiroptera; family Phyllostomidae; genus Glossophaga; species Glossophaga mutica. Next base: position 33,946,495 of record CM077308.1, read on the forward strand.
CTTACCCGTCATTGACTGCCAACCAAGCAATGGGGCCAGAGATGGATGAGGCAAAAGCAGCACTCCTGCCAGGGAGATAAGCTTTGTCTCCTTAGTAGGTCATGTCCTTGTGACAGAACAGACCCAGATGAAGTGAGTCCCTTGGGCTCTTACACAGCCCACCATGGGGTGAGGGTTACAACTCCTGAAACCAGGCTGAACGGTCCGCAACAACATGCATTTATAATTTGCAAGTTTGTTAGTCAACTGGATAATAAATGGATGCAAAATTCATGTCCTCAGAAAGCATTTATTTTCTGTCAAACATGTTAAAAACTGATTAAAATATATTCTCAATTGTATTAGTTTAAGAAATCTATCACATCTTTGTACTTTTTTAAAAGCCTGTGAATATATGAGATAAAGGAAGCCAAACGCACTTGGAACTTAGGAACCATTTTTGTAATTCTTGGTGAAGTCTCAGTCTCATGATCCTTATCTGTAAAATGACCTGGGTCTCCTTCACTGGGTTATTGGGGGAATTACGTTGTGAGAGGACTTTATAGAGAGAAATGTATTATCCTTAACCATATGTAAAGAATAATTAATATCATCACCCTCCTAATCGGACATCCTCCATAGCTTCTGGAGGATTTTATCTTCCTCCAGAGGGAATTAACTTTTACTTCTAGCAGGCAGTACATGTATAATGGCATGGACGGATCTTCTTAGTCCAATTAGGGATTACGTCAATTTGAAACTGAACTTCAGTCTTTGTGAGTCCAGCCTGTTTCGGGTTTGCCTCTACTCTTAGGGTGCGGCCCTGTAGGGATTCCAAAGCAAAGTAATAGGTATGTCCCAGGGCTTCTCCTGGGGAACCCTGGACTCCTAGTTTCTTCTCCTCCTTCCCTCTCATTTTCCCCATCTCCATAAGATTACTAAAGTACTAAAGATTACTAAAGTTTTTCAGCTTCTCAGTTGTTGCTTTCAGCCGCACAGTTTCTTAGCCTCCAAGTCACTGCTTGCTAATAAGCAAATGCTCCAAGCAGAAAAGAAGTGCCAAATATAATCTCTCATCTTCCAGATATTAGTCCTTTAAGTTCTGGCTGCCTTGATAGTTCTCCAAATGACTTCAAACGGATTTAAAACTATTTCCCCCAGCTTTTCTAGTTGTTTTGATGAGAGAATTGGCCTGGTGTCAGTTAATCTGCCTTTACTGAAAATGGAAATCTGATCTTGGAGTAAATCACTTAACTTCTTTGAGCCTAAGTTTTCTCACCTGCAAAATAATTACAATCCTAATAATACTTATCATACCAGTAATAGTGAGAGGATCAAATAAGATAATCTAATGGAAAAAATTTCCTAACATGTATGGTGCAGAGATATAGTCTGTATGGCCCCAAATACTTTATTTTTCCCTCTTATGGGGAGTCAGGCATGTGAAAGTTATGCCATCAGAGAGTTTAAGTCTAGCCCCATTCAACAACTGCAACTCAGCCAGGCCATTGAAGGGAAGGGCTAGTCAGTGGCATGTACACGGTTGAAATAGTTGCAACATCTGAACACTTCCAGGAAATTGTAGTGAGGGATATAACATAATATTAGAACCATAAGTTAGCTAAAGTGTTGATGCATGTGCATTCAAGGGGTGAAATAAGAAAATAACTGTATCCTCCCAGGCCTTCTTTGTATTAAAACTGGCTCTGTGAGTAGTTCCTCTTTGCCCATTTGAATGAAATCTCAGGTCCTGGCCTTGAATTTTCTGCTCACTCTCAGTCTTTAGCTTCTAATCAATCTCTCTTTCTCTCTCTCTCTCCACAATTCAAAACATTAAATTTTACCTAAGTTTAACGTTTTTCTTCTTTACAACTGAGAAAGAAAGGGGTGCGCTTAGCTTCTTAATTTTTTTTCTCTTCCTTCCTCGCTCACCAGGATGCCTCTGGCTCCTCCAGGGAATGGTGGTAGAAAGGAGTAGATTTTTTTTGTGTGTGTGTCTAATGCTGTTGTGAGTTGGCATCAGTGCTTTTTGTACTTGGTAAGTATTTAGTGCTGGCTCATTTTCTGTGGGTGTTTTGGAAGACCTTTCCACCTTCTAATTTTTTGTGATGTGGGTAAATGTACCTCTCTGACTAGGCTGTTGAATTCTTCTCCCTCAGCCTCTAAGAATCTACTGGTCAGCTCTCTTGGAATGGCACTCTAGCCCTCCTGAATTCCCTTGGATGGGATCTGAGTCAATCCCTTCGCTAAGTTGTTCATGCATGGGGAACACTCACATGGCAGACACTCAGATATCCTTTGTCATGGAAAACTGGGCATGAAAGACCTCTCTGAAGTATCAATGTCTCTTTACTCAACTATCAGAACAGTGACCCAGCCATAAGCCATTGGATTTCTCAGCACAAATCATACGGCAGCCTGTTTGTGTCCCAGTGTGGAGGGAGAAATACCATGCACTCTAAGTAGCACTGCTGAAGTGCACCTTTAGGCATGAGATGGGTGTGGACTCACAGTACACTGACAACTATTTTTTAAAAAGATCTTATTTATTAACTTTTTTAGAGAGAGTAGAAGGGAAGGAGAAAGAGAGGGAGAGAAACATCAATGTGTGATGTTGCCTCTCACATGCCCCTAACTGGGGACCTGGCCCGCAACCCAGGCATGTGCCCTGACTGGGGTTTAAACAAGCCACCTTTTGGTTGGGAGGCCAGTGATCAAACCACTGAGCCACACCAGCCAGGGCACATCGACAACTAACTATTGTTGCACATCCTATCAGAATTCCTTCTCAGCCTCTCCAATCTTTTTCATAGACTGGATGGCATACACTGGTTTCTAGACACCTCCTTCACAAGTTATGCTTGGTGGTCTTGTATCTCACCTTATAATACTAGAGTAATTGGCATTTATTGCCTTGGGGGTCTCAGCCAAAACTGAGACAGGAAGGGTCCCCTTTTTATATCCTATTACACATGCTTGAAAGGAATTGTTAGAACGAAAACGCCCAGTCTTATAAAACGATCATCAAACATGGCATAGTTTTTGCACATCAAGGTCCCCGGAGAACAAAGAGCTGCTTTGTCTCTCTAAAGTTTTTATTTTTATTTTTATTTTTTTAGCGTGATTTTCTTAGCATGGCCACAGTCTGGAGAGGTAAAGGTGAGGTGCTGCCCTCTAGTGGTCCTACAGACAGAAACAGCGAGGAGTGGTGGCGTGAAAGAAGAGGAAAGGGTTAAGAGCTCAGTCCAGAATACTCCCCAGGGCTCCCAGGCCTACAGGGTGATGAGTTCAGGAGGCTTGTGTCACCACAGGGGTCTAGAACTAGTGAATATGGGTTATTAGCCTTAATGTGACCCTATTTGTACCCACAAAGTAAAGTGGGTTATGCACAAAAAAAATACAAAAAAACACCCCTGATTCACCAACCCGTGTGTGTGTGTGTGTAAAATTGATATAACACTTGCATGATATATCATGAATATTTTCCTTATTTAATATCTTAAAAAAATTTAAAATGGCAGCCTAGTTAGTATTCTATTGCATGGCTATGCCATAATTTAATCAATTTATTTTTGGACTTCCAGGTAGTAACGTCTTTTCTATTATATGTAATCCTATAATGAATAACTTGCAGTTTAAGACTTTATGCACGGCTGTGATTATTTTCTTGTGATAAGTGAACAGATGTGGAATTACTGAGTAAATATCCATCTTCATATTACTAATATGCATTACCACATATTCCTTCAGGAAAATTGTGCTTATTTAGAATCCACCAAAAGTGTATGAGGGTGTCTTATAAATGCCATTTTATATGAAACTCTTTGTTGGGTGAAAATGATCCAGTATGGATGACCGGAATCAGGGCTGGGCCATGCTTGGAGCACTGAGAGTCGGAAGGCTGCCCCAGCAGGAATTCACGAGAACTAGCCTTCTCAGTGTAAGTTCCTGCTCCATGCTAGGCGCTGAGGGCGACACCAACGATAATAAGGCACTATCCTCATCTACCAAGAAGCTCCCTCAGATTTTACAAATGCACACCAAAGCAGGCCCAACGACAAGTTCGGCCTAAGACCCTGGGGTAGGACAGTTTCCACCCCTTCCTAGGCTCAATTTCTTACCCATCAAATGGTGAAGCCCTGTCAGCCCTTCTGGGCTGTCGTGGGACTTCCAGGAGATAAAAATGTGAAGGAGCGTGGTGCGCCTTTTCGTCTAGAATTAATCCTAAAAATAAAGGCAAAGAGACACAGCTACCCTGCAAAACAGGAGGCCGGGGGCGGAGACGCTGGTCCATTGGCAGGCAGCGGCCAGGCTCTTGCACGTTCTTGATTCGCAGCAGCACGAGGGCGCGGCCCGCTGGCCCCGCCCCCTCGGGCAGTCCTAGTCTTCCGCGCTGGCTCCGCCCCCCTCTGGCCCCGCCCTCCGCGTTGGCCACTCCCGGAAGCGTCGGTGGAGAGTCCCCCATGGAGCGGGATCCCGGCGCCTCCGGGGCTACCCTAGCTCCGACCGCGCTCTTCGCCTGGGTACGTGACTCCGCCCCCGCGCCGGGGCGGCTGGGACCGAGGGGTGCACAGACGCTGGAGCTCCTGGCCTCCGCGTGGGCAGTTCTGAGCTGGGCGGCGGAGGTCCGAGCCCCGCTCAGGCTCTGGGTTGGAGGATCCTGGGCTGGTGGCGGAAGAGGAGAAGGCGGTAGGGAATGGTCTTCATGGGGTGATTTAGGGGGTCTGCTGGCTGATGGGGTCCGGATCGGAGGGGCTGTGGCTTTGTGGGAAGAACCTGCTTCCAGGGCAGAGCGTCTGGTTCCGCAAGGGCTCCGGGAAAGACAGCGTGGATGGCTCTAGAGAGAGGATCGCCTTGTCTCAGAGCCCTGTGGGTCACCTGTGCTCCGCACCCTCCCATTGCCCGGAGGCTGGGGCCTTTCCCGGGCTCCACCCGAGCCTGGCGGGAGCATCCTTTCTTGTGAGGCCTGCAGTGTTTGGCTGTGTGTGCACAAGGCAGAGACCCAGCATAGTTGCTGCTATTCCGCTGTGACCAGGATCTTGCCTGTACTGGGAAAGTGGGAGTCTGCGCTGTTAACGGTTTGACAGGAGCCCGGAGAGACAGGGTCATCTTTTTGTGTCGGGGCTGGGAGAGGGGAGGGTCTTGACTCAGACGTGTGTGGCAGGCGCCTGACCAGATAGATGCGCGGGAACAAGCAGGTGTTGCTTCTTAATTCTTCATAACACGTATTCCAGTTGGAGTGAAATGTATAATTGTTAATGCCAGTTTCCTTAGCTAGACTGTGAGCGCCTAACAGTGGGTACTGTGCTTGTCTTGTTCACGGTGCCTGTCACATGACAATGTAAGGCGCTCAGTCAGTATTTGTTGACTAAGGACTGAATGAGTACCTGTTGTGTGTGAGCTATGTGCTAGCCTTTTGGGAAAAGCACGAGTTGGGATGGGGGTGGGCTGGGCTGGGGTGGGGAGATACCTATATTGCTGTTCACTAATTAACAAAGGTAATTACCAGTACAAGGAAGCACTTGTTGGATGTAAGGCTGCAGACTGACAGAAGGAGGAGTGGTGTGGCTTGAGCTAATCTGGCTGTCAGTCTCTTCCAGGCGGTACCTGAGCTGGTGATGGAGTTGGGGATTGAATGTGCGTCCGGAGTGGGTGGTGTTTTTGGTGTTTCCCAGGCCAGAGACTGGGGTCTGTGTGGACAGAGAAAACATCTGACAGAAAAAGCCTTTCGGATGTGGCCTTGTCTGTACGGGAACAAAAACACTGTTGAACATTGCCCCTCTGCTGTGCTTGGCGACCTACAGTGTGCTTCCGGCTGCATTACCTGTGTGGAGGGGTGCATTAGTTTGCTAGGACTCCCATAACAACGTCCCACAGACTGGGTGGCTGAAACAATGGAAATTTATTTTCTCACAGTTCTGGAGGTCAGAAGTCCAAGATTGAGGCGTCAGTAGGAGTTTCGTCTGAGGCCTCTCTCTTTTGCTTAGAGATGGCAGCCTTCTTGCTGTGCCCTCAGATGTATTTCTCTCTTTGGGAGAGCGGCCCCGTGTTTCTTCTTGTAAGGACACCTGTCATATTGGCTAGGGCTGCACTGTTATTACCTCATTTAACCTTAATTACCCTTTTAAAGGCCCTGTCTCTAAGCATGGTCACATTTTGAGCTACAGGAGGTTAGGATTTAAACAAAAGAATTTTAGGGGAACACAATTCAGTCCATCACAAGGGAATTTACCTCCTTGGAGTTGTGTGTGTGTGTGTGTGTGTGTGTGTGTCGTGTGTGTTACCTGCAGTGTTTATAAGGAAGAGAGGCAAATAGAGCTATGATAGGTTGTATTAAAATTTACTTTTGTTTTTTTCTTTATCATGGATTTAGGGCCTCTTGCCACATCACAAAAATTTGGTATCATTCTTTGAATCCCACAATGCCAGTGTGTGACTCTCTGTTCAGTGGCCTGTAATCCTGGTGATGGGACAGCCACGAGATCTCGGGGCTGACGGAGAGATCTTGTGCGTGTGCCCTTCATGTCACACTCGGCAAGCTTTCCATTTGTTCTTTCCGAGGGAGGGGCTCATAGGGTCTTACATTCCTTCACTATGAAATATGCACACGCCTTTTCTGGACCAGCACAGTTTCAGATGTAGGGGAAATAGCAGTGAACAAAACAAAAGTTCCTGCCCAGATGGAGATTACTTTTTAGGAGGTAGACAGTAAACAAGTAAACATATATAACTTAATGTCAGAGAGTGCTATGAAGAAAAATAAAGCGGAAAAAAGTGATGGGGGTACTATTTTTGATAGGGTCATATAGTCAGCCTTTAGCCAGTTAAGTTCTGGGCTGGTTCACCATATATGTATATATATATATATATTTTTTTTTTCTTTATTCTTGGAGACAAAGTATGGTATAATGAAAGGAGTGGGCATCTGACTTGTTGCCTACCTGGCTGTGTGACAGTGGAAAGTTACTTAACCTCTCTGAGCCTTAGTCTTCCTCTGTACAAAGAGAGCCACAGTTCCTATCTCCTCTGTTGTTGTGAGAGTTAATGGTGAATGCCATTCACCACAGGGAGAAGCACTCAGTCATTGGCAACTGATATTGCTCTTGGGGCCTTTGCGGGGTGGTGGGGGGCGGTCTGTGTCCCTGCCATGGCTTGCTCTTCCAGCGTGGAGACCTTGCAGTCCCAGATGACTGCGGAAGAGGCCACAAGGGGCAGGAATTGATATGTAATACATTGTTTTTTTGTAGTTGTGTTAAGTCAGGCATTTTAAAAACAAACACATTTTAAAGGTTTTATTACTCATCTCTGAGAAGAACCAGCAAGAAGCAGATATTTGGAGAAATTATAAGGATTTCTGAAATCTTAATTAGGTTCTCTGCAGGTCCCCACGTCCTTATCTTCATTTTGAAAACAAAAAGCTCCGAATACCCCAAACTGACCTGATATGGGCTGTGTACAGTCTTCGCCCACTTACTGTGAAGCTGTTATCATCAGTGTGAATTTGTGTACTGTTTACTGCAGGAATAATACTGTTTTGCTTATGGGGTGCTGCTCCCAGACCTTACAAAAGAGAATGTGATTTTTATACTGTGTTACTGTTCATAACTGGCTACAAGGGTTTCCGATTAGAGATTATGAACCTCTATTGTATAATAATGAATGATAGACATATTGCCCACCAAAAGGGAATCAGTTCCCTTACAGGGATCTCACCACGTGAATCTTAGAGTCACAGAATACGGTGCTTGGAAAGGACCCTAGCAATCATTGCCAACCTCTTTCATTTACAGATGAAATAACAGCCATGCGCCCTGCCTGAGAGCACAAAAGCCCAGCTAACTTTGATTACAGAGCCATTGCCAGGTATCCCTGTGGGGTGTGGGGAGCAGGGATGAGAACTAGTCTTTCCCACCCACTTGTTCCCATTTCCCCTCATTATTTCTTTTCTTAGCCACTCCAGGTAATTAACTTTTATTAGAAGAAATCCCCTGTTGTCCCAAAAAGCAACGTGTGGGGGCTGGGGCACTGGAAGGGGAAGGTGCAGAGTATCATTGGATAAGCTGTGGATGTTAAGGCTCCTACAGTGTGGCATCCTAGGGGTGAGGCTGCCATCTAAGTGTCGGTTGCATGTAACAGCCTCTAAAGAATGAGTTTATGAAATCTCAGATAGGCTCAGATACTGTTGGGGTGAGGAAGACAGGCCAGGTAAATAAACATTGACAGCTGGGATTCCCATACTTTTTTCATCCTTGCTTTATTTTTATCCCTAGGGGGCAAATAGCCATGGGCAACTTGGCCTTGGCCATAAGGAAGACGTACTCTTGCCCCAACAGCTGAATGACTTCTGTAAACCTGTGTGTGTTAGGAGGATCACGGGAGGAGGGGGCCACTCTGCTGTCATCACAGGTAACTTTCCTCAAGAGTAAATAGCCCCTCGTTTTCTTATTTAGACATTTCTCTCTAGGATGTCATATTGCCATCCTTCAGCCTTTTGTATTTTGCAGAGGAAAGCATTTCTGTGAAAGAGCCAAGTTATCACCAGGGAATCCTAGACTGTCAGAGCTGAAAGGACTTCAGAGATCTTCTAGGCTCTCCTCAGGCTCCCACCTCTTCACCCATCCCCCCACCCCCAGTCTTATTACACAACTGAGGCATGGAGTGGAAAATGAATTGCTTAAGGTTACAAGACAAATTAGTGGCAGAGCGCAATATATATCACATTTGATACCATATGAAGTCTGTCCAGAAGGTATCCAGCTAGGTAATATGAAAAATAGAGACATTTATTGAAGAAGATACAAGATACAAGAAACACTGTACACAGGACAATGACACCTCAGTCCCTTTCAAAGTAGGCACCTTGGGATCTCACACAATTCTCCCAATCGCCGTCAGTTGCCCTGTCATATTTTCCTGAATCTCACCAATGGTCTGAAATCTCTTCCTTTTCAAAGGTGATTTTAGTTTCAGGAAAAACCAGAAGTTGCAGGGTGCCACATCTGGGCTGTAGGGGGGCTTAGTCACCTGGGCGATTTGATGTTTCGCCAAAAAACTCTGCACGAGACGTGATGCATGAGTGGGTATGTTGTCCTGATGAAACTGCCAATCACCAGTTGCCCACAGCTGTGGCCTTCTGAATCATCAGAATAGTTTCTGTAGAGGAACGTTCAAGCTTAATGCAAAATTCGATGCAGATTTGTTGCTGTACTCACTCAGTCATTTTGAATGTGATGGCCTCACTCAACAGCGTGCACTGCTCCCCCACCCTGCCCCCCCACTGACTAGTACAGTGAAGTCGTCCTTGTTCACACATGCACATTCTAGTCCACTCTCCTTGGCTGCCAGAGTACATGGATGTTGCACAAACCATTCTCATTATATTAACCATGGCTGGACTTTTTCTGGACAGACTTCATATATTGCTATTTAACTTTAACATATGAGTTAGAAGTCTGAAATTAGATTGAATATTCCTTGAGAGCAAGAGCTTTGTATTTTCAGAAATTTTCCTTGCAATCCCTAGGATAGGACTTAACACATATTACAAGTGCGACAATATTATGAAAGAGAGCATATTGCACCCTGGTGAAGAACGTTAACTCTGGAATGAAACTGCCTGGGTTCAAGTCCTGGTTCTGTTATTTATTAGCTATGTGACCTTGGGCAAGCTACTTCATTCCCCTGTGTCCATTTCCCCTCTGTTACATGGGGACAGTGACGGCGGATGAGAAGAATCCTTGAGTTGGTGGCTGCGTAATGACTCTTGTGGGTCCTTGGCACTTTTGCTTTTGTAGACTCCTTTCTCCATAAGGAAATATTAAAAATTATATTTTATAACTGCATTGATATAAAGATTAATATAATCCAGGCTAGATTTAATATTATATATTCATTATTGTTATACATCCTTTTCTTATTTTAAAAGAATTTAAAATTAAAACGTTTCTGTGGGCCTCTGAAATTTCTGTGGGGCCTAGGCGCTGCGAGTGAGGGTAAGCTGGCCCCACACAAACCCTCTGGGAACAGTACCTGGCACGGTCTAAGCACAGAATAGATGTTGGCTGCATTGTTACAGTGGATGCCTGATTTGGTGATTGGCTGGCCACCACCGTAGCACTTGCAGTTTCCATTTAGATATTAGACTTGAGCCCCTTGGCCCAGTGCCATTGGGTTCAGTGCACATTAACATTCATGGCTTATTAAGGTGAGTGGGAAAACGGTTGTTGGGTTTGTAACTCCAAATAAATAGTGAAATCCTTTTGCTTACTTTGGCAATTATAATTTCTCCTGCACAGTATCACCGAAGCCTTTGTGTATTGCAGATGCAGGAAGTCTTTTCGTCTGTGGCCTGAACAAAGATGGGCAGTTGGGGCTTGGTCACATGGAGGATGTTCTGTGTTTTACACCCTGCAAATCCCTCCTTGGCTGTCCCATCCGACAGGTGGCCTGTGGCTGGGACTTTACCATTATTCTCACGGGTGAGTTCACTCCTAGGCCAGTCTTTATGGCTTTGAGTGGGAAGAGCACGGTAGTGGTGATGCTTATTAAATCAGATCCCTTGTGTGTTTAAAAACACACACAGGTGTTCTCTCTGGTTGTCAAGGAGAGTTGCGAGGTGCTGTCTGCAAGAAGAGTTTAAACAGTAACACTTCGGGCTGGAGCCCTGACCAGTGTGGCTTGGTTGGGTGTAGTCCTGCAAAGTGAAAGCTTGCCAGTTCAATTCCCAGTCAGGGCACATTGCCAGGGTTGTGGGTTTGGTTTGGTCCCTGGTCGGGGCATGTACGAAGGCAATCGATGGATGTTTCTCTCTCATGTTGATGTTTCTCACCCTCTCTTTCTCCCTTCCTTCCCCTTTCTCTAAAAATAAATACCTAAAATCTTTAAAACTTTGGACTAGAAAACTTTTGCCAGAGACTGAGGAATGAACTGGACTGCCTTTGGTGGCCACTTGCTGTCCCAGAAGTTCATGGTAGCTGTGTGACTGGGCTAGCTGGCAAGAAGTGCCGGCTAAGGGTTACTCACAGGGGAGCGTGCTTGGGAGTGTGAGGAAATCAGAGGTTGACACAACAGTGATGGTAGTTTTTCCCCAATGAGGGATTTAAAAAAATACATGAGTATGGTTGGACAGAACTGTTCCTTCGCTGTGAAGTCAGGTAGCAGAATAGGTTGTAGAGGGATATAGGTAAAGGGTTAATAGAATACAGTCGGCCCTCTGTATCTGCAGGTTTCACATCTGTGGATTCAACCAAGTGCTGCTCAAAAATAGTAGTACATACAGTCATTTCAATCCACGGTTGGGAATTGGCGGCTGCAGAGGGCAAACTGTATGCTTTGTTCCATGCTATTTTATATAAGGGACTTGAGCATCCTCAGGTTTTGGTATCTGCGGGGGGTCCGGAACCAATCCCCTGCAAATACTGAGGGACCACTTTAATGCTCTTGGGAATCAGATAACAGATCCTTTGTCAGCTGACTTCTCTCTGGAAATAGTTTTGCCCCATCTAGCTTGCCATTCTGGATTCAAAGGACCATCTATAATCTCTGACTAAGTTCCCTCTTTGTCACAGCCCTCAGGCAAGGGCATCTTCTGACCACGTAACCCTGCCCATCCTCCAGCCCCACTTCAAACCCCTGCGGATTCTCACATGCACAGCTCGTCTTCTTAGCACATGGCCTTCAATGACTGTTCCCCACCTACTCCAGTTGTTGCCTTGGCTCTCAGTCTCCTCACTCCCTGTTCTTTTCTTTCTGGTAACACCAAACAGTGCATGCTATTCACTGCCTGGAACAGCCCCTCTCCTGTCTGTCTGGCGAACTCTTGTCCTGCCTTTAAAACCCTGCGAGGGTGTCACCATCTCTCTCTGGGAGGGGCTCCGTACTGTGTGCTTCATTCGGTAGTATTTATTAGGGTCTAAGTAATAGCTGTCACTTATGAAATGCTCATTGTGGGCTAGTGTTGGGCTTGTAGGGAGTCAGTAGGCAGCACCGTTTCCTGTTCATCTTCAGAACCGGTTGTGAGAAAGGTGGAGAGCCATCAGGCAGGTGGAGCTCACACCCTTGGCTTTTTACTGGTAAAGGCTGAGTGGGAGGCCAGGGTTAATTGTCAGGCCAAGGGGTTCTGCCAACATTCCTCTGATCCCAACTTATCCCCTGAACTCTAGGCCTTCCCCACAGAGGAAACCCTTACTATGTGTCAGCCCAGAATGCCTGAGAGGAAGGGGCCAAGCCACACTTGTCCTGTTCCTTCCTTGTCCCGATCTCACCACCTGGTTAGCTTACCCCTCCTCTCCTAGAAAGCAGCGAGTATGGGAAGGGCAGGGAGAAAGGCCTGGAGTGTTGAATAATGGACAGTGTGTTACATGGAAACATGCAAAGTGGGGAATAAGCATCCTATTCCAGCACTGAGCAGTGGGGCTAGGTGTTCTGCACAGCTCACCTGTCACGAGCTAGCGTAATGGGCAGTCTGTGAAACAGCCCGGTGCCCAGGGTTTTCTTTCCTGGGGCACAATAAAAGCAGGGAACGTGGTGTGAATGTGCTGAAGCACGGGGCGCTCACTCCCTCCTCCCACTTCTGTTGCTCCTTCAGCATTTACCCACTGGTCACAGGTATCTGAGGACTTGGATCGTAATTTAAGCATTTGTATTTTGCAGAAGATGGTCAAGTTCTATCATGTGGATCCAACTCCTTTGGCCAATTAGGGGTTCCTCATGGGCCTCGAAGGTGCCTGGTTCCCCAGGCCATTGAGGTAAGGATGGTACCTAATATTCATCTTGCCCCTGTCCTGTTAAAGACTTTCCCGGGTATTACAGTTGTTCCTCCCCAGACTGGCTGGGTCCTTGAAAGCCCATGGGTAGTTAAAATTTAAGTTGAAAAACTTAGATTTTTTTCCAGGAAAAATTAGGTTGGGGGTGGGAATGAAAGTTGTTAGTGAAAAAAAAAAAAACACCTCTGTTTAGTCCTCATACACACTATAAGTTTTTCTGATGTAAAACAATAAAGACAATATATCTTTTAAAGACATTAATGACTTTTTATAATTTTAAAACTAGTAATAATGGACACCATGTTAGAAGCAGGTCCAGGTAGGAGGGACTTACCTAACGGCACCAAGCTGGGCAGACAGTATAAGCCAGCGTCATCTAATAGAAATAGAATGAGAGCCATGTATGTAATTGAAAGATCTCCAATAGCACCATTTAAAAAAAGCAAAGAGAAACAGGTGAGATTAATTTTAAAAATACCAACTATATTAAGATCTAAGTCACGTACCATAACATTTACCTTTTAAAAACATGTAATTTAGGGGTTTTTAGTATGTTCACAGAGAAGGGCAGCCTTCACCATGGTCTAATTCTGGAACATTGGCACTACCAGGAAAGAAACTGTGCCCTGTAGCAGACGCTTCTTATTCTCCCCTCCTCAGGGCCCTCGGCAACCACCAATCTATCTCTATGGGTTTGCCTATTCTGGGCGTTGTATATAAGTGGAGTTACACAGTATGTGGTCTTCTGTGTCTGCCTTTTTCATCTCACCTGGTGTTTTTAAGTTCAATCCATGTCGTGGCATGTAGGTGAAAGTTTAATGACTTTTAAACTGATGCAATACATCCAAACTATTATTTCATTTTATATGCCATTAATATATAAATTCATTCATGAGATAGTCTATATTTTTTATTTTATGCTAATCTGAACTCAGGTGTTCTTTTTATTTTTTACTGACATTGTGTCTCAATTCCATCCAGTCACATTTCAGTTGTTAGCAGTCACGTGTTCAGCAGTCACAGGTAGCCAGTGGCTACCATGTTGGATGGCATGAGTGTAGAGCAGGACTCCTGGCCCGAGTTCAGAGCTCTTCTTACTGCATCGTACTTTAAAGGTGCACATTTTGGTGAAGTTTATATTGTAAGTGATCATAACAGCACTATGGAATATTTTTAAAGAAATATGCTTGGATCAAAAATGAGGTTTGCTCCCTAAGCTGCTCCAGTCTTATCTAATTTCCTAAAAGTCTGACTCAAGAGTGGGAGATCTGTTTTCACTGGTGAGAGTTTGGTCTGCTCCTGTGATCCTGCTGAATTACAGTTGCTGGACTGTGTGGGGCTATTATCTGGGGTCATGGTTTCCATGGTATTTTAGTCTGTTTGAGCTGCAATATCAGAAATACCATAGACTAGGTGGCTTAAATAACAAGCATTCATTTTTCGCATTTCTGGAGGCTGGAGGGTATAGGATCAGGGACCGACAGATTCGGTGTCTGGCAAGGGCTCGCTTCCTGGTTCACAGATGGCCGCATTCTTGCTGCATGCCTTCCTGGAGGAAGAGGCAAAGGGGCTCTCGGGGATCTTTCCTAGAAAGCACTAACCCCATCCGTGAGTGCTCTGCCCTCACGACCTAATCACCTCCTCAAGACCCCGCCCCCAATGCCATCACATTGGGTGATAGGTCATAGCAGATGAATTTCGGGAGAACATGAACGTTTAGTCCGCACCACATGTTCCACACAGAGTCTAGATTCTGCAGTCTCTGTTGTAGGAAGTGTTTCTGCTTCTAATTACATTAATAAGTAGATGGTATGTATTTATTTAGAAATAGATGGCTTTCAAAGAACCTATATTTAAATTATAATTAATTTCATTTAAGTCACACGACTGAAGAAGACAGAGGAGAGCAATGGTTAAAATACATCGGTTGACAGAACCAGGAGGTGAAAATGTTTTGACAGGCTGTATCCTATGGAACAATGGGAGGAAAGTGCCAAAGTGAAATGTTATAGAAATTCATTTATTTATCTAATAGTATATGTGCTGTGTTTCGACCATGGGGACAAAGATGAGGGAGAGCCAATCCTAGTGTGTGAGGGATAGAAACACCCAAATGCATTGCCGTGTTAGAACTATGGCAAATGGGTGCACAGCCTCAGAGGAGGGAGTACTGAATTCTTCGTAGGGGAAAGTGGGATGAGACAGGCTTGTGCTGACTCTTGAAAGTTGAGTAGAAGTTTTCCTGGCTTGAGATAGGATGCACAGAGTAGGTGCGGAAGAAGAGCATTCCACACAGAAGGAACCATGTGAGCATAAAACTGGAGGGTTTGAGATACTGCAGGCAGTTTAGTTGGGCTGGAGTGTGAGGAAGGGGTGGGGAGGGGGCGGTTGGGGAGGTAGTGTATGACAAATGGTAAGAACAGTGTGGCAGAGAGGGGCCCGATCGGGGTAGTGTGGAGGATGGCTCGAAGGAAGATTACTCGGGAAACTCTTGCTAATAATTCAGACAAGAGTTGATCGTGGTCCAAACCAAAGCAGTGGCAGTGGGAATGGAGAGGAAGGAACAGCGGTGAGTTGAAGATGTTGAAGAGATTGAATCCACATTCAAGCCTGTTAGTTAATTTTGAAAGAAAAAAAATGTTGTATAGGATGGTATGTTCAAATGATCTTAGCAGTACAATTTGGTCTTCCCCAGAGCTAACGTGATTGTAGGCTACACTAACGGAAATAGAGTCTCTAGAAGAAGGGAGGCCAGAGCCCTGTTCTTCCTGCTAGTTGGCCGCATCTAGGGTCTTGTGTTCTCTTGTGGGTTTGGTGCGCAGGCCCTGGGCGTAAAACTGAGTAAGACTCAGACCCTGCCCTGAGAGTCCTGGTTTAGAGAGACACAGTGGGTCTGTAAATAAAGAAATGTACTAAAGCGCCATTGGGCCTGTGAGTGAGGCATATACAGAACCTTTCAAGAAGAGAGACTGAGTAATCAGAGCTTATTTAGAGGAGCGGAAGCAAGAGTGGGAGGGAATTTCAAATTGTGTGATGGCCAATGGAATCAGGGATATTTGATCTAAGAAAGAGAAATGTATTAGTTATCTAGTGCTTGAAATAAATTAGCTTCAAATTTAGCAGCTTAAAACAACAATTTATTCTCATAGTTTCTGAGGGTCAAGAACCTGGGAACAGGTTAGAGGGTCTCTCATGAAGTTACAGTCAGGATGTCGGGGGGGGGGGGCGCTGCTGAAGGTGTGACTGGGCTGGCAGGCCTACCTCTACCTCTCTCGCCTGGTGGGAGGCCTCAGTTCCTTGCCACATGGGCCTGTCTCTAGGACTGTTCAGACCTGGCCTCTGGCTTTCTTCCCCCTAGAGACCAAGCAGGAAGCTGCAGTGCCTTTTATCACCTCATCCCTGAGCCCCTCATCTCTTCCTTGTTCTGTTCCCTGGAAACAAGTCAGTAAGTCTAGCCTACACTCAGCCAGAGGGGGATTAAGCTAAGCACCTTGAGGGAACGGGGTCTCAAAGAATGTGAGGACCCATTTTTAAAACCACCACAAGGTGTGTTAGGATGTGACAACTGTCTTCACATATTTGAAAGCATTGTCAGAAGCTATAGGCAGAGAGGTTTGGCGTCACCTAAGGAGATACATGGAACAGGTCCCTGGGGAGGCCATGAGCCTGTGTCACCGGAAGCAGGTGTTCGGCAGGGGTTGATGGCCACTTGGTGGGGTGCTGTGGAGCGGTTTCTATTATTGGATGGGGATTGGACTAGATCAAAGGTCTGCAAACTAGAACCCTTGGTAAATAAAATTTTATTGGACCACACCCACGCCCACTCATTCATGTATTGTCTCTGGCAGTTGTTATGTTACAATGGCAGAGTAGAGTAGTAGGACAGGAACCACATGGCCTGCAAAGTCTAAAATATTTGCTATCTGTCCGATGATAGAAAATGCTCATCAACCCTTGGACTGGAGGAACTTGCAGGTCTCCCCATCCCTAAGAGGCATTGTGATACGGTATTTTTAAAAGATTTTTGTCTTGTAGGGATGCATATGGAGGTATTTATGAATGGAAATGTTGCTGGCTGGGAGCTCTAAACCAGTCAGACACATAATGAGCGCCCTGCTGCGGTGCATTTGGGCAGCAATCATGTAACATTTTGTAGATGGATGACTCTGAAATTTCAATCCTTTTCTCTGTTTTGACAGCTCCTGAGAGAGAAGGTTGTCAGCATTGCTGCTGGACTGAGGCATGCATTAGCCGCTACAGGTGATCATTTTGCTTTTATTTTTCTAACTAGTTATGTGTGATAAGGAGAAACAGACTGTTAGAAGAAATAAACTTTTAGGAGTAATTCCGAGTGTCCTGCTGTGCTGCACTTCTGATTAAAAGGAGGGGATGTAAGGCCAAAGTCATGTGGGAAAGCCTTCAGCAGGTAGGGAGGAAGGACATGAAAATTTTCAGCTCTTCATTATGTTCCAGGCATGAGACTACATTCTCTTGATTTAGTCAGTACCTCATTTAATCCTCACAACCATGCATTGATGTGAGTTACATTTTTGTATACGAAGAAACCGAGGTCCAGAGAAGCCAACGTGCTGGTCTAAGCTTGCACAGGGAATAGGTAGTAAAAGGTGGAGCTGGGGTCAGGGTCTAGGATGGTCTGGATTCCAGGGCCCACTTCCTTTGACGCGACTGCACTAGTGGGATTTTAATGTTTACTAATTTAAAGGCTTCAAATGAGCTTGTCTCCTGGACCATGAGGGGGCGGTGGAAGGTAGGGCTGACACTGTGTGTCAGGTTGAGGGTGATGAGTAGAGAGGGACGGTGGCTGGTGGAAGAGCAGCGACCCTTTTCTTTCTCGATTTTCTGCTTGATTTTCTGCTCCCACTCCTGGGCTGAAGGACAGCCCTAAGCAGCTGTGGCCGCTGAGGCTCAGGCATTTGGTGAGTCCGGTTGTGGAGTCGGGGAGAGGAGGGGAGGCGAGGAAGAGCATGGGGCTGCACTGTGCTGATGGGGGCTTGGTGTTGACCGTAGTTAAAAAAGTTAACTTTTTTTGGAGATAATTACAGACTCACACGCAGTTGTGAGAAATCGTGCACTCTTTTCCCAGCTTCTCCCAGTGGTAACTGTAGGGCAACAGCACAGCTGTCCTGGTACCACAGTCAAGGCACAGAGCAGTTCCATTGCCACAGGGAGCCACTTGCCACCCTTCATAGCCACACTCACTTTGTACCTGCCCCACTCCCTTCTTAGCTCCTGACAGCCACTCTTCCGCTCTCCATCTCTAGAACACTGGCATTTCAAGAATGTTATATAAATGGTATCATAGAGTATACAGCTTTCTGGGGTTGGGTTTTTTTTTTTTTTTTTTTTGGCTCAGCATGATTCCCTGGAGATTCATCCAAATTTTGAGTATCAGTAATGTAGTCCTTTTTACTGCTGGATAGTATCTCATGGCATAGAGGTCCCACTGGATTAGCTCAGGCTGCCGTAACAAAATACCACAGACTGTGGGGCTCAAACAACAGGAAGGTATTTCCTCATAGCAGCGGAGAGTAGAAGTCCAAGATCACGGTGCTATGAGAGTTGGTTTCCGGTGAGACTTCTCTTCCTGACTTGTAGGTGACTGCTTTCTCACTGCCCTCACGTGGCCTTTCCTTTGCATACACATGGGCAGAGACAGGCCTCTGGTTATTTCTCTTCTTATAAGGGCTCCAGCTCTGTCAGGTTAAGGCCCATTCGATCTTTGACCCATTTGATCTTTGTGGCCTCCTTATAGGCCCTGTCTCCAGATGCAGCCACCTCATGAGTTGGAGATTCAATGTGAGTTTTCAGGGGACATAATTCAGTCCGTAACAACCACAGTTTGCTTAGCTAGTCACCCATTGAAGAACATCTGCTTGTTTCCAGTTTTAGGCGATTAAGAATAAAGCTATAAACATTTGTGGACAAGTTTTTATGTGAACATAAATTTTCATTTCTCTGGGATAAATGCCCAGGAGTGTGATTGCTGAGTTGTATGGTAGTAATTACACTTTTACAAAGCAGCACAGTCTCTGTGATGTGTTTGATTAAGTTAATTGTTAAATCCTCCCCTCCCCCATTCATTTTGTAGCTATTTCTGCATGCGTTTCTGAAAGATGGGAACTCTTTCTGAAAACATTACCAAAATACTGTCATCAGCCCTGCAAAAATAATTCTGTAATTCTATCAAACTATATCCAATCAGCATTTACATTTCCCTGATTGTCTCAAAAAATATATATGTATTTTACAGTTTGTTTGAATCAAGGTCTGAATTAGGTGTGTACATTATGATTGGTCGACATGTATCTCAAGTTTGTCTCTTTAAAAACTATTTATGCCTTTAAAATTTTTTATTGTGCTAAAATACATAACCAAATATACCATCTTAACCATTTTTTAAGTGTACATTTGAGTGGTTTTAAGTGCGTTCACATTATTGTGCAACTGTTACCACTATTTATCTCTGGAGCTTTTTCCACCTTGCGAAGCTGAAACTGTGCCCGCTAAACCATCCCATTTCCCTCTGGCCCAGGCCTGGCAGCCACCACTCTGCTTTCTGCCTCCGCAACTGACTGCTCGTACGGGTGCCTCACACCACTGAAATTGCACAGTATCAGCCTCTTTGTGGCTTCTTTCACTCAGCGTACTGTCCCTGAGGTCTGTCCATGTTGTAGCAGGTGTCCAAATTCCCTTCCTTTTTTTTTAAAGATTTTATTTATTCATTTTTAAAGAGAAGGGAAGAGAAAGAGAAAGAGGAGAGAAATATCAATGTGTGGTTGCCTCTCGCTCGCCCCATATTGGGGACCTGGCCCACAACCCAGGCATGTGCCCTGACTGGGAATTAAACTGGCAACCCTTTGGTTTGCAGCCCATGCTCAATCCACTGAGCTACACCAGCCAGGGCAAATTCCCTTCCTTTTTAAGGCTGAATAATTTCACCGTGTGTGCACTGCATTTTCCTGTTCCATTTCTCTGTGGATAGACACCTGGGCTGCTTTCACATTTCAGCTGCAGTGAATCGGGCAGCTATGATCATGGTTACACAGTATCACTTGGATCCTGCTTTCAGTTTTTTAGGGTATGTACCCAGAAATAGAATTGTCCAATCAACAGTAATTCTATTTTTAATTTTTTGAGGAACTGCCATACTGTTTTCCATAATTGCTGTACCATTTTTTTAAAAAAATTAATTTTCAGTTACAGTTTACATTCAGTATTATTTTGTGTGAGTTTCAGGTGCGCAGCACAGTGGTGAGACAGTCATATAAACCTTCCCACCCACCTTGTACAGGGATTCCCAGATTTCTTTACAACCTCACCAACACTGGTTATTTTCTGTTTTTGTGTTGAAACAGTGCACCCCCTCCTGCGTGTGAAGTTGACACTTCATGGCGGTTCTGATTTGCATTTCCCTAATGATGAGTGACCTTGGGTGTCTTTTCATGTGCTTATTGGCCATTTGTGTATTTTCTTTGGAAAACGTTCAAGTCCTTTACTCCTTTTTAAATAAGGTCCTTTGTTTTTGTGGCATTTTAGGAGTTCTAGATATATTCTGAATAGTAATCCTTTATCAGCTATATCAAGTCACTTTTAGTCTATGAAGTCCTTTTCCTGTCTTTTTCCCCCCTTGCAATTGATTTGTTAAAGACATGTTAACTTTTGTTTTAACACTGCGTTTTGCTTACACTGTGCTCAGTCGTCATCACTTACATTTCATGAAGCAGGCTTGTCTGTTTACACCTTAAGGACCGTAGGTCATAGGGTATTTCCAGAGGAACAGAACCTTAATGTTGCTTTTGGGTGACAGATTCCAGGTATACACATCTGGCTGTAGGCCACATATGTAAAATTTCATGTATGCATTTGTGTGAGGTGCAGAACATGGGTACATGAGTTAGATTCAGCGGACAGGGAAATAAAAGCCCATCCCTCTGAAATAGTGGCTATTTATTCAGAAGCTATATTGCACTCATACATTTATTTAGCAGAGGAATCTTGGTGTAGTAGAAAGAGCACCACATTAGGGGTTAGAAGAGCTGAGTTCTAGCATTTTCTCTGCCACTAGCTCCTTGTATGCCAAATCACACCCGCTCTTCAGGGTCTCAGTTCTCTCATCTAGTAAATAAATGTCAGGAATGGACTTGATCATCTTCTAGGTTCTTTCCTGCTCCATGTGGAGTCTGACCTTTTCAGTTCAGTCATGAACAAGGCGTCATCAGGAATTTGACTGTGCGGGAGTGTCCTGGCACTTTTTGGAGGTAGTTTTACTATGTTGGAGTTTTCTCTGGTGGTCTCAGATTGCTCTAAAGATTGGATTTGTGATTGTCTTGGTCATGAACCCTGTGACCAGTCATAGGGCCCTTGAAGCAAGGAGCTTCTCTGTAGTACATGTGTTAGTGGAGACTGAATTGGGAATCTCCCACAGCAGTGAGGTTCAAAGACCCATCTGGTCTTACCCAAATGCACATTTTCTTCTTTTTTCCTCCTGCTCAATTAATTGGGAAGCAAGTGGCGTCGTGTTCCAGTGGGGAACCGGTTTGGCATCTTCTGGACGGCGGTTGTGCCCTGGGCAGACTCTCCCACTGTTTTTGACAGCAAAGGAACCCAGCAGAGTGACAGGTAAGGCCCTTAATATAGGCCAAACTTTATAAGGCCCAGTTTGTGACCCTGATGGTTGGCTGTGATGAAACCTTTACAGCAAACCTCTAACTGCTCTCCTGGAACTCAGAACAGAGGTGGGATTTTTGAGGGTTGCTCAAAGGAGCGGGGGGAAGAAGGGTAAGCCACAGTGGGAGCAGTGTGTAAGACGTTGGAATCATTCTGATTTTTCTAAGTCCTGCAAGCCCTCCCCTTCCTCTGGGGGTGAGATTAGCTGTCCTGCAGCCCAGGGGTTGAGTTGGGGAGGGTACTCTTAGAGGGGGAGGGGACACTGGATGCTGGACAGGCAGTCCACTTCACGTGACATTGAAAACATCCATAGCATTTTTTCCTGCCTCACCAAGATAGTCACTGCTCGCTGTGGGTACCCCGCTTTCTCATTCCTCTGTGCCTGTGGACAAACTGTTACCTCTGCCTCTTCCTTTTCATTCCCCTGGGAAAATCCTGATCATTATTTAAGACCTCGCTCAGGTGCAGCTTTCTCTGTAAAAACTCTTCCCTCCTCTCGCCTCTGTTGCATTTTCTCATATGTGTGGATAGCACATTATATCGTGTTATTATGAGTTGTTTATACATTTTCCCACACGCCAAAGATTCTGAGTTTTTTCAGGGCAGGAACTGTGTCTGTTTTCTATTTTAGCACAGAACTGTAACTAGAAGGAATTTAGAAGTGTTTTGATTTGATTTGATTTGAACAACCTGTTTGAGATCTGCTCAGGGCACAGCTTAGATTCAGAATTGAATTAGGGGAGTTTTCCGAGGAGACATTAGAATAGATCATCAACTTCCTGCCCTCAAGGTCTTTCATTTTTCATTCTGCCATCTTACCTTGCCACCCTAGGTTCTGTAGCTGGAACCCTGGGTGTCCCTCCTTACCTGGCCACCAGGGTTCCAGCACTTTCTCTCTGGGGAATGTGGCAGAAACATCTGCCTTTTCCCTTTCTCATTCCACAGGATACTTTAAGATTGAGGGGCGTTTTATTAATACACTAGTTAATTAAGCAGACATGTCAGAACAAAGAGTTACAGAATGACTGAATTTCTCTAGACCACGATGTCTACCCGAGCTGACTGGGATTACACCTTGTCAGTTCAGGCAGTGTAATTAAGGGGAAAAAGTACCGGGTTTGGAGGTGGAAGGCAGGTCAGGTTCTAGTTCTGCCTGTATGTTGTTAGGGAGCCTGGGTATGTATTTTAGTGTCTGCATGTTATAGCAGCTGAATATATGAGATGCCGTTTTTGTAGCCCCACTCCGTGGACAGAGCTAGGGAATATGCATATTGATATAGACACACACCTATGTCTCCATCTGTCCTACCAGAAACCGTGAGTCTACGCTGATTTCTCCAGTTGCAGTCCAGTATCACATAGTTGATGCTAGCCTTCCACCTTTTCATACCTGTACCTTTCCCCTTTTCTCTGATAGTGAGCTCCTTTGTCCTCGATATATTTACTTGTTTGTTCAATCCCCTGGTAGGTGACCACATTAGCCCTCTTCTTGGCTGGTGCTGCCTGAGTCCCTTCTCTGCCCCGTTTGCTCTGTTATAAGTGTAATTTCTAAAGAATTTTTTCTTATAGGCCTAGAGAATTCTAAAGCAATATGTGTTGCTGCCGGCTCCGAGCACTCGGCTTCATTGACAGGTGGGTACCAGCTCTCTCAGGTGAACACGCCACTGACAGCTCTGCGTCCCTTCTTCAGGTGGTGATACGGGATGCAGAGGGCGGGGCGCAGGCTTTGGAGTCAGAGTTCGGGTGTGGCCCCTTGTGTGGTCTCAGACAACTTATTCACTTTACCCTCCCGAGACCGAGACCGTTTCCTTGTCAGTAAAACGCTTTGTGGGTGGTTCTATGGACTAAAAATGGCCATACACGTAAACACGCGTGTGGGCTTACTGCCTCTTCTCTGACTTTGTTTTCCCAACTGTACAAGAAGGATAAGAATATCTTCTTCTCAGGGTAATGTGATTACCAAATCATATAAGCGACAGCAAACTTACGTGTAACCTGTTGTTATCTCATCCATTTAATCCATTTAAGCGTCTAATGAAACTCTCAGCTCTCTAGCTATCTGTTCTTTCTGTTTAATCTCAAACTAACCTTTCTGATCCATTTATCTCCCTGTTTGTTCTTTCTATATTTACCTCCTCTATTTTATTTATGTAACTGTATATTTCTATTTTTATTGGTCTTTCATCTTCGTATTTTTCAATCTCTGTATCCATAGATCTATCTAAATTGAGTTATGTATGTTTTTCCTATTGTATTTTATATTTTTATTTATTTCTCTAGTCTGTATCTTTGATCTGTTCCTTTATATAACCTTCTTCCTCTCTCATACTACACCCACCTAGCCGTGCACGCACCCACACACTTGGTACGCCCAGCCACTGCAGCATCAACTCTAGTGACATGCAGCATTTTCTTGAAAGGGAAGGTTATCTCTTCCATAGGTTGTTTCTTTCAAAGCCCAGATGGCCCTTCCCTCTGCTGGTAGACTGGAGACTATAGCTCTGGGAAGTTTATTTTGGTTAAGACCTCTCACACAGATAAATACAATTTTGTTAAAAGATTTTGTTTGTTTAGAGAGGAGGGAGAGAGAAAGAGAAGGAGAGAAACATCTGTGTGGGAAAGAAACATCAATCGGTTGCCTCTCGTACCCACAACTCAAGATGTGTGCCCCGTGCAGGGATTGAACTGGTGACCTTTCGCCTTGCGGAATGATGCCCAACTCCACCCACCCAACTGAGCCACACTGGTCAGGGCTGCATAACATTTTAAGCAAAGGGAAATGACTTTCGTGCGTAGTGTTTTGTGTGGAAATTAAGGTGTTTACACAGTATATGTAAACTAATTCATATTAATTTTTCAACGTGAAATTTGAAATGCAGTCCCTCTGAAAAGCTGTTATTGTTTCCAAACGAGTACAGAGACATCATGTAAGAGTTTAAATACTTTACAAACTGAGCTACATATAATTTGTTATTTAGTGAATTTAAAACAGCCAACAAAAGAAATACCTACTTTTAGCCTAAGTCTTGTATTAGGTAGACTTATAGGTGTATTTGAGAGTTGAGTGGAAATGAATGCCACTTATATAGGAAGGACTGGAGGCCTCAGATGACAAATGACTAGTTCATGCCCCACAGTCGGTGAGGGTTGGGGAAAGCATTCTTTTCTGAGAATCAAAGGAGGATAAGAGATGTTTCTTTCTTTCTTTTTTTTTTTTTATTTTTTTTAATTTTTTTTTTAAAGATTTTTTTTTCCTTTTTTAGATTTTATTTATTTATCTTTAGAGGGGAAGGGAAGGAGAGAGGGAGAGAAACATCAATGTGTGGTTGCCTCTTGTATGTCCCCTGACGGGAACTGGCCTGGCAACCCAGGCATGTGCCCTGACTGGGAATCGAACCGCGATCCTTCGGTTCGCAGGCCCACGCTCAATCCACTGAGCTACACCAGCCAGGGCTGTTTCTTCTGTTTTAAATAATTTGAAATAGTTGGCATTATATAAACCTAGAGATTCTCTAATTGCTTGCTAACGTCAATTCCTTAAAAAATCATGTAATTAGTAAGGCTACTTATTTTATATGCGGAACACCTTTATTTTGGTGTTTTAAAAACGTGTTGAATTTTTATTTTATTGAGATGTAATTCCTATATAAAATTCACCCTTTTAAATTGTACAATGTAGTGGTTTTTAGTATATTCACGAAGTGAGTTGTTTTGGATATTTTTAATGTCAGTTAAAAGTTGTCAACATTCATATTCCCCTTTCAGCTCTAGTTCAAGTGTTAACACACTGGGTCTTGTTCTGTGCTTTTTAGACCTTTCCTCTGGAGTTATACATTATGTAACTGTTTGGCACGGCAGCAGAATTTAATTTTGTAACAGCGTATGATCCGCATGCGGAAGGCAGTTTATGTTTGCGAAAAAGATGGTTTCGATTTACTAAGGTAAATAGAAGCTTATTACAGACACAGGCTCATGGTCAGTGGCATCTTGGTAGCTAACCAGGCCATTTATGGGTTGAGTCTTGGCTGAGGGTCTCTTCTGCTTTCTTGTACAGGATCCTCATATTTTGCACAACCTGGTGAAGTCCAGGAAGGTCGCATGAAAAACACCACAGAACTGGGAATGTCAGTGCTGCAAGGTCACCTGGGTTACAGAAAAGCTCCACCTATTACACTCCCTCAATTTAGACTTGATGACATGAGGCCCGGGATGTGAAGTGATGTGCCCAATGTCCAAATGACAGAGTAGCAGATTTGGGGCTTGAACGCTGTATCTTGGTCTGATGCCATTAATGATATCGTTTGGCTTTTGACCAGTTTTTGACAATATACCAGACTGCCCTAAGGCAAACAGTACCGTAAAGCTTTATTGGGAGATCACAAAGTATGGTGGAAACAGAAAATCTGGCTTCTTACCCTGCTTGATTCGTTATTAGCCATGCGATCTTAAAAGTCATTTAACATCTCTTGGCCTTGATTAATTTATATTCCAGAAGTGTGCTGTCTAGTAGAAATATAATGTGAGCTGCATTTCGAAAAGTAAAAAGAAGCCCTGGCTGGTGTAGCTCAGTGGATTGAGCATCGGCTGCGAACCAAAGGGTTGCAGGTTCGATTCCCAGTCAGGGCACATGCCTGGGTTGCAGGCCAGGTCCCCAGTGGGGGCCATGTGAGAGGCAACCGTACATTGATGTTTCTCTCCCTCCCTGCCCCTCTCTCTAAAAGTAAGTGAATAAAATCTTTTAAAAAAGTAGAAATAGGTGAAATATTTTAATAATATATTTTACTTAACCCCATATATTCAAAATATTATTTCAGTTTGTAATCAATATGAATATTATTAATGATCTATGGTTTACTTATTTATTGATTTTTAGTAAGTCTTTGCAATCCATTGTGCTTTTTTGGTTTTATAACACATTTCAATTTGGACTAGCCACATTTCCAGTGTTTAGTAGTCACATGTGAAGAAATTATAGAACCTTAGAATACTAGAGTTGGAAAAGTGCTTAGAGATCACCGAAGGAGCCACAGATTGCAGATTCATAGGCCCAGTCACAGCCCATGGCCCCATCTTACTTGGTTTCCAGTTAAGCTTTTTCGAACCTGAATGCCTTGTAAACAAGCATGTGTCTGCTGGTTTGCCAGTCGCCCACCTGTCTCTCTCGTTACCAGTGTCATCAGTCATATTGTTTGCCCTTCTAGACTAGCCTCCAATTTTCAGCTGGCAAAACTAAGGCTTGGAGAGGAAGTGATTGTCCAAGGTCAATAGCTAGTTAGCAGATCCGAGAATAGAAGCCAGTCACTTGGCTCTGAATGTGTTCTTTTTCTGTTAAATTACAGTGCCAGTCAGTTGTATCCCTGCTTCTATCCCAGGGTCATTGTGAGGTCCAAGTGAGCTGAAGTGCTGTGCAGATGTGATGTGGTCGCAAGAGAGTGCCTGCTGGACAGGGCACGTAGTGAAATCTTGTGTGTAACAAGTTTAAGCTTCATAAGTGAACTGTGTGAGACAAAGACAAATACCATACAATTTCACTTATATGAGGAATCTAAAACACAAAACACATACACGAGACAGAAACAGACTCATAGATACAGAGAACAAACTGATGGTTGTCAGATGGGCTGCGAGTGGGAGGCTGGGTGGAAAGAGAACACAAACCGGCAGTTCCGAGAACGGTCACCGGGATGTGAAGTACGGCATCGGGAACACAGTCAGTGACCCTGTAGGAACTGTGGGTGGTGTCAGGTGGGTGCTGGACTCCTGGGGGGATCAGTTAGGAAGTTGTATACGTGTCTAACTGCCATGCTGTCACACCTGGAACTAACAAACATTCAATGTCAACTGCAACTGGAAAAAAATTAAAAGTTTATGCTTAAATCATATATTTTTAACCTGTTATTTAAAAAGTTAATATATTTTTCCTCACAAGAAGTAATGCAAGTGTATATTTTAAAAGCTAGGGGATAGAGAGAAAGATATCTTTCACATGGTAGATGTTGAATAAATATTTGTTGAATGAATCAGTGGAAAATCAAACTCACATATTCCTATTCCTTGACAAACTATTAAGGGTATTTGGCCTTATTTCCTATTTATAGAATTAAGAAATCTAATATTATGCTATCTATGAATTTTGTATCTTGCCTTGCTCTACTCAGCACTGTAGCATACAAATCACAGAACTTTCAGTAATCACTTGTTTTTCAGACTTGGGTTCTTCCCCATCATTCGGGACTAATGTTCCCTCCCCTCTTTTGTTCCCCTTCTGCTTGCTTCAGAGGCCGGAGCGCTGTATGTTTGGGGAAGCAACAAGCACGGGCAGCTGGCTGCCCAGGCTGCTTTCCTTCCTATGCCCCAGGAAATAGAAGCTCATTGTTTTCAGAGTGAAAAGGTCGCCACTGTCTGGAGTGGGTGGACACACCTGGTTGCCCAGACAGGTAAGGAAGCAGCAGAGAACTGGCCGGTAAGAGCAGCTGTGGGGGACAGCTGTCCAAACAGCCGTGGATGCTCAGGATTAAGTAGGTTGGATTATACCAATGGGAAGCTTTTAGGACTGGGAAGGGGAGCACCTCGGATCTGGTTCTGCAGGCAGCCAGATATATGGCTTTTACTCTCTGAATCACAGGTGTGCTCCAAAAAAGGTTAGGTTATTGCCTTCTGGCCCTAAGAGTCCACAAGGTTTTGAATGGGAGACCACTGCAGCAAGCACCACCCAGAAACGTGTCCAGGCTGTTGGGGAGGCTATAGCTGAAGAGATGAGTCTGTTTGCATTTCCACCTGAGTCTAAGTTAAAGGCAGCAGAAACTGTTACCTTAAAGGTAAATACTGGGGTGGGCAAACGTAGGTTTACAGTTGTGAGTATGCAAAACAGTTTATTCTGTATTATTATTATTTATTAATTATCGTATTTTCCATACGAACAAGTATAAGCCTACTTTTGCCAACTGTTGTGTTTCATGATTGAGGCAGGAGCATCACCTTGAATCACAGCTGGCGTGGCATTTCGGGTAAAATGTTCGTTGACCCTAATGAGCCGTGAACACTGACTCAGACACCCCGTCTGTCCCCTAAGGTGTCATCTTCTCCTGCCATGCCACCCGCTGTGGGCATTTTTGTCTTTCCTTGAATCTTCATTTATTTCTCATCCTTCTCTTAGGGCAGTTCTTTCCTGGTCTTCATATCCCTGACTTAGTTCTTGTGGTTTGTGTCTTCATGGCCTTTCTTCTTTCTTGCCTTCCTAGAGTTCCTGCTGGCTTACACCGAGGTTTCCAGGCAGGTAATTTGTGCTTCTTAAGATCTGTAATCTTGTCAAGGCCTTCTGAACTCCAGGGGCTCTCTCAGGAGTCCCCTTGCCTGCTCTTGGCCTGCTTATTAGCCAAACCTGGCTTTCCGTGCTCCCGAATATCTGGTGGCTGTTATTCCAGTACTTTCTGGCTTTTGTGGGTTTTCAGGTCAACTTTGGTTGTCCTTGGCAAGTCACACCTACTACCCACTGGAACACACAGACATGCGCTTACAAGTATTCATAGTTATGATCCTTTTAATTGGTCTTTTAAAACCATTCACAGCCACTTTGGAACAGAGGCCTAGATCACAAAGGTGTTTAGTAAACTTTCCATGTAGAAAACTTCAGAGGCTGCTCTGAGGAAAGTGTATTAATTTATTTGGAGGAAAATCATGACTCTCCTCCAAAAGGTTCGGACTGCTTAAGGATGGGCAACATCTACGTAAGTTTTTCTTAAAAAAGACTCACTGAACACGATAGCTGCTTATTTGCGTAATTGTTAATGTCTGTCTTTTCCTGCAGACAACGAGCTCTGCGAGGGAAGGCGCCATATGATCTCTACTGTGTGGCAGCGAATGTGTTCAGTTCCTGCATCCAACTGGATCTGGTTAAGAGACAAAACACATTCGCATGCACTTGAAGTGGGGTAGACAGCTAGGATTTCTGACCTCTTTCCTTGGACTCACTAGTTCATGATCAGAAGGCCTCACTTTGTCTCTCAGGGTTCAGAAGTCCAACCAAATCAGTCACTGTTTATTGGGAACCTATTGAGCAATAGCCTCATAAACCTTGGAGAAACAGGAGAGAAGACATGGGCCATGCCCTTCCACTAGAAGGTGTAGACAAGGGTAAGTGTAAGGATGTGGAGAAAGAAGACTTGGCCATTCACCCGTCCATCCACCCATCATACGGATGGAGGACTGTTTATATACCATCCCTGTACTAGATGTAAACCCTGCCCTTGAGGAGCGTGCTGTCCACTAACGGGGACAGATCTGTAATGAAAACTCAGTACATTGCAGCATGAGATGTGCAGCAATAGAGCTAAGTACAGCGTGCAGAAGCAGCATGGAAACTAGCAGTCGTATGAGTAATTGGGTATTACCAGGTAGGCGTTTCATGGTTAGTCAGTCTTCAAAGAACTGCAGTGCAGTGAAATACACTTACTACCAAATGGTAGTGAGTTTGGTTGAGCCTGTCAGCAAACCCTTTAACTAGTTAGGTAGCTGACTAAATGAAAGACGTGAAGATGCCGCTTCTTTGATTCTGGCTTTGAAGCGTTGTAACTGATGCTGGTTTCCACTTCTGGGCCGGCAGCCCAACCCTCGGGTGGGGGGTTGGAACCCACGTATGTGACACTGAGTCACCCCAGCTGCTCCGGCGCTCGGCTCCAGGTCTCCACCTCCACTTGAGAGTGTGATTTTTTTGGTAATGTTTCAGCTGTTTAATTAACTTGTTAATTCAGATCACTTGTTTATATACTTGTCACTTTCCCCTTTCTCCTAAGTTCAGAATGGTTAGGAACTGGGACGTTTGCGTGTCGTGGTTGCTGCCCTTTCATTTACCAGTGTTGTGCTCCATCTGGCAGCACTGGAAGCCTTTGACCGGGCTCAGTGTCATTGAGAAGGAACACTCAGGGCTTCCGGTTTAATCAGACTCAGCTGCTCACGTTAATGGGAACAAGATTTGCTCACAGGGTCAGAAGCAGCTCATTAGCGGAACAAGGAGTGATTTGACTCCAGTTGTTTTCACAAGCGCTGGTGGTGAATTGCTCCCAGGCCCTACCTGCAGGCCGCATTGGCACAGAGGCTGCTCCCAGTCTCCTTCCGGAAGGCCTTGTGTGATGCTGATTAAAGAAGAGTTTCTGCACAGTGACCACGTGTCTATCCAGTCAGATGGGATGGGGTGGCATGTGCTAGGATGAGAGGAAGGGAATGGATTCTGCTTTCCTTTCTCCATAGGCCCTAGACCAGTGATTCTCGACCCTGGGGGACATTTGCAATGTCTGAAGACATATTTGGTTGTCACAACTAGGGGGTGCTATTACCATCCAGTTGGTAGAGGCCAGGCATGCTGCTAAACATCCTAAAATGCAAGGGCATCCCTCGAAACAAATAAATACCCAGCCCGAAATGAATGTTAGTTATGCCAAGATCGAGAAACTCTGCCCAAGACTGCCAACCCCAGGGGCTGGTGTTCAGCTAGGTGGTTCACAGGGTGTCAGGATAACTTGACAGTTTGTCTGTATAGGAATCTGGATGCAGTCTCTGCCCTCCCCTTTCAGGAGTCTGGTGCCTGCCTGCAGTGTTTGCGATGGAAAAATACTTTTCTCTGTTAGTCAGAGGCACTTGGAAAGAGTCCAGGCGAACCTGTTCTAATCTGGGAAAGTTGGCAAGGGTACCTGTGTCTCAGTCTGGGGAAGCTGCATTCTAGAAACCTTTCTCAAGCTGCTGATGTCCCTGATCATTGTTCTTGGGAACTTCATGGGACTCCTGGGTGACTTTATCCAGCTCAGAGACCTGCAGCTGTCTTATCTGAGAGTCACAATTTCCTGGCCCGAGGTGCTTCTATTTAGAGCTGGATGGCAGATCTGGGTGCCTTCCTAGCTTGGTGACATTGGTTAAGTCACCTTACCTGTCGAGGCTTCAATTTCCTCATCTCTCAAGCAGGATATTCAAGCCTGCCTGCATGCTACATAGCTCTGCGATGAGGTTCAGCTGAATGAATCTGTGTGAAAGATCTCAACTATTTGTAAAATGCTGTGTGCACACATAAGTGAGAGGTGCCTGAGTTTGGGATATGTGAGTATATTAAGGAGTCAGCAGTTGCTTTTAGAAAGGCTTCTATTTCAACAAGGTCTGTGCAGAGCTCAAGGTACCAGCTTCTCCCCTGAGGGCTCACGAGCTGGCCAGGAATGTGATGCTCCATTTCCAACACTGACAGGCAAAGCTTTCTAAAACCTTTCACTTACAAGCAGCAGGCAAGTGGCTCTTTTATTTTATCAACAGTTTGGAAGAGCTTCGTGGCCTTATACGTAATTTTCCTTGTTAAAGTCTCTGATCACACTGTTGTTCCTTCGTGGTACCCATCCCAATGTGTAACTGTATACATCAGTTTGTATTCGTATTTGTTTAATGTGCAGCCTGTATTTCCATGCCAGCACTGTCTGTTTTATTCATAGCTGTATCCTCAGCACCTGGCCCAGGCCTGGAACTTAGCAGATGATCAGTAACTAATGGCTGAATGAATGGCAAGGTGGAGAGACACGAGGGCTTTGAAGTCACACAGGCCTAAGTTGGAATCTCAGCTCTGTGTGGCTGCGGGCAGCACCGCCTCTCTCCGTCTCTGTTGCCACCCTAGCGCAAGCGGCTGCTGCCTCTTGCCGGGATCCTGCAGTGGCCCCTGACTGGTGTCCTCATCTTCCTACACTCGCTTCCTCTCCCTTCCAGTCTGTTTTCTTACCTCGTCTGGAATATCTTTTCCAACCCATCGTGACACGCTCCAATAGCTTCCCATTGCTCCTGTGAGAAAAACGTAGTCCTTAGTGCTCTGCCTTCTGCTTCCCTTTCCAGCTCCGCTGCTTACTGTGCTGGCTCTTGACCGCCAACGGGTCTCCACTCTGGCCTTCCGCGGGCCCTTGAACGCATCATGTATTTCCCACTGCAGTGCCTTTGCACCTGATGTTTTCTCTGTTTGGCTCATGTATCCCTGTACTCCTTCATTTTAACATCATTACGTCCTTTTTTTTTTTCTCCAGGCTTCAGCTTAGTCATCACTTCATTGGGGAGGACTTTCCTTGACATACTGACTAATCACTGTTCCCTTTTATCTGTTCTCAGACCACTACAACCTGTCCTTTGTGCTTTTTTTTTTTTTTTTTTTTTGGTAGTACTCCACGACTAGTTTCCCTCCCCTAGACCGTAAGCTCCGTGAGGGCAGGGGCCACGTTTGTTTTGCTCAGCATTGTATTCTTAGTGCTCAGCGAAATATTTGGCACATGTGAGGTAGTTATGCGGTAAATGTTGGACAAATGAATAAACCTAACTTCTCTGAGCTTATTTTTTTCATTAGGAAAATGGAGTATTGCTGACCTTGGCTGAGAACTAAATGAGATGCTTCCAGCACCCAGCACAGGACTGAGCTCCTGTGGGGGTTCAGGGCACATCAGCTTCCTCTTCCCTTTGAAACTCTGGAGCCCTCTGGAGGTCAGATGCCACATAGCGCCCCTTTCCGGCAGAGGTCTCTGAGGGGCTGTATGTGAATGTCTCTCTCTCTCTTTTTTTTAATTTTTAATATATTTTATTGATTATGCTACTACAGTTGTCCCATTTCTCCCCCATCATCCCCTCTACCCTGCACACCCCCTCCCACCCACATTCCCCCCTTTATTTAGTTCATGTCCATGTCTCTGGATAGGTCACAGGTTGATTCAGAGCTCTCCTGGAGAGTGTAGAAAGACCAGTGCTTAAAAATGCCAAGTGCTGGCTGCTGGTGATTAATTAGACTTTCAAGAGGAATGATTTATTCAAGATCTGAACCTTAAAGTGGGGTTGGCCAGAATGTCCAGAATCCGGTTGCTTTTGGGATGCTGGAAGCTTTCCCTGAGCCAGGCAGTATCCCTAAGTAGTCTTGTGGTCTCACAGTGGCTGTGGATTGAAAAGGTACGAATACTGAGTGCTTGACATTCTTCGGTTTCTTCAGTGTCACCCGAGAAAGTCCTAGAATGTTAGACCTTTCAGAGAATCAGAGATGGAACAAGAAACTTCCTCACTTTGTAAAAGAAAAGACTCAATCAAAAAGGAGAGATGGTGACTTTATAGCAGCATTTAAGCTAGAAATCCAGTTCTGCTTTTCAGTAAATTCTTTCCCTTCCCATCACTGTCCTCCTGGTTCTTGGTTATATTCTCCAGTTGAGAAATTTTTTATTCTTTTTCTCTAACGTGGGGAATTGCAGGACATATGCAGAAGGGATTACTTTCCTTTCTTCAAGTGTCACAGACCAAGAAATATTTTATTGCATTTGATATCTAAGCATTAGTGAAATCCAAGCCTAGCCATTGATTCATACTGAACCGAGTTTATAAATATACCTAATGCTGATTTTTCTGTTTTGGGGCCAAGATCCCTGCCAGAATAGGGTGACAGTGTATATTACAACATCTTCTTTGGGACCATATATCATGAAACCTCAACCGAGCTCAGGGAGATTCTGACCTCATGGGCTCTATTTAAAGCAGATGCTTTGGAATGAGGTTTGTGCTTTAGAACTTTGAAAACCCAGTGGCTGAAAGTCAACCAAGCTCAAAGAACTATTTTGAAATGGCCAGTTTTTGCTTATTACTAAAATCATTAGTTTTTATCCTAGAGTCCTCAGAATGTCAGGAATGGAACTTAGAGCTCAACTGGCCTGACTCCTCAGTTTACAGATGGGGAAACTGAGGACTGGAGAGGGAGAAGCACAGGGAGTGAGAAAAGGAGCAGGGACAGAACATGGGTCCCGTGGCTCTTGGTCCAGTGCTCTAGCCACCTTGTCACGGTCTCTCTAGAGAAGAGGAGAAAGTGACGATGACTTAAACTAATCACACCCAAGGACCTGAAGCAGGAACAGTAGTTCCTTCTGTACATGAGGTTCTGCTTCAAGAAAACACTGAAATGTGTTACCTGAAATGCGCAGCCATACAGTTCCTTAATGGGTTTGTGCGTGGGACAGAAACCAGGAGATGGTGCCCTGGGAGCGAGGTTCAAAGGCTGTTCCAGGATTCATGGAAGCAGCTGCATTTCCATTTGTGAGAATACAATAGCAATCGGCGTTCTCGTGGCCCACCTTTATCACTATCAAGTGCTTTCACATCCATTTTCTCCTGTGAGGTTGGCAAGGTGGGTGTCACTATCCTTGCTTTCACAGACAAGGCCCTCATTTGGTTAACTGCATTGCCCTGGTTCACAGAGATGGGCAGAGCTTGAACCTGATTTGTCCCCAACCTTGCTGCTCTGATTCCAAGTTGTTTGTGAATCTCCGAAAGCTCTAACTCATTAACTGAACTTTTGCCAGTGACTTTTCCAAGCAATAAAGAAGGTAATTCTTAGTTATCCTTGAATCAAGCTTTTGCCAGTGACTTCCCAAGCAATAAGGAAGGTAATTCTTAGCTATCCTTGATCCTTCAGCAGGTATTTATGGAATGCTCACCTGCATGTATATAGCAGTATACTTCAGACTACAAGGGAATATAAAATCCGGAACTACCTTCTGGAAGCTTATTGGGTGAAAAACTGAAATATTTAGTAGAAGAATAAAAAAGAATGTGACCAAGAGCCGGAGGAGTGGCCCAGACACTGCAAGGTCACATTTGAATGGGTGGAGAGTTTGGAACTTGGTTCTGTCGCTGTCTTTTTGTCCTCTGGCAAAGCACAAAACTCTCTGGTGTCCTTTTTCCCAGTTGGACAATAGGAGGTTGTGGATATAATGATTTCTAAGGGCCATTCCAGCTCTGAAGTTCTGTCTTATTAAAAAAAAACAAAAACAAAACCTGGCCTAAGGAAACAATTATGGATGTTAGAATATTTAGAATATTGCCATTCATTGTTGCCTGATTTGTAATAACAAAAATATATGCATGGAAAGAAATGAAACTAGGGGGATTGGTTAAATATACTTTATTATTTTGGAATATGTAGCCATTAATTAGAATGTTTTAGATGACATTTAATGGCAGAGGGTTGTGCTCATGATATAGTGAGTGAAAAGAGTAGATTACAATAAGGTAGTACACTGTAACTTCTATTTCTTTAAAAAGGGATGTCTCTATCCTTTCTTAAAGACTATAAAGAAATATGCCAGGATATTATCCCTGATCGGTGGGATTATGAATGAATTTTATTTTCTTTTATATTTTCTATGCTGGTATGTAATTTTCAGTTTGACTCTATCCCCCATAAATATTAAAGCTAATGAATAAAATTCCTTGCCCCTAAGTGTAGGGGTGTCCGCTTTGCCACCCATTCCTGTATATTAGTTCTTGACAAATCACTTCCACGGGCCTCAGTTGGGAGGTTGAATGGTAAAGAGGCAAGAGACTGTGGAAGGAGGCAGGAAAGAGGGATCTATTTTTGGCGCAACAGTGAGTCAGTTTTGTGACCTCAGGCAAGTCCCTTCTGAACATCCCTGTGCCTTGGTTTCCTTATCCGAATAGAGTTGGGAGGTCACAAAATGTCCTATGAGCTCCAAGATACAGTTGTTTCTGAGGATGGAGAATTTCTCCAATGGTGTGGAACCTGCTCAGAGGCTCTTTGGTTTCTGGAGGGTGGTGTCCTTGCCTTTTCTCCCTTTCCTTGCACCTGGGCAAGTCCATTTCTGTTCAGAGCTCAGGGTGGGATTAAATGGAGTTCAGTGGTAGGGCTGAGCTAAGAGTAGTGACAGCACTAAGCCACTAGAGGGGAGCATTGTTTGATTACTTCCTCCTCTCTTCTATCTGTTCTGCAGGTGAAGAGTAGCCTTGATTTGGTTTCAAATTCTAGAATTAAAAGGACTTTGAAGATCATCCAGGAGAGCCCTATTATGCTGCAGGTGTGAGGTAATAGAGTCCAGAAAAGGCAAGTGACCTACAGTATGTTTTTTTCAGGGTCTGCACTGTAGGGTTCCGGACTAGGCTGCAGACAGAGCAAGAGGGTGGTCAGCTGAGTCCACAGGCAGTTCCCATGATTACATAAGAATCTAAGGGATCTGCCTGTATACACCTTTACTGAGCTCCTCTGGCCAGGTGCTGAGAGGCCTGGAGGTAGAGAATCTCCTGTGGTGGGGGAAGCCCATGCAGACACGTGCTGCTACACCAGTGTCGTTCTTATCCTCTGGTGAGCTGCCTAGCACAGGATCGGGGCTGTGGGGGTGGCTTGGAGGCTGGTTTATGGCAGACCTGCAGGTGTCCTTGGGATTGAGGTCCTCTAAAGTCAGGAGATACCCCAGGCATCTCCTCTTTGTTATTTCCAGTGGATTTCTGCAAGCGTTGCTCACATGTTCACATGCCCAATCTTACCATTTCTTGAGGTTTGCAAGGAATCCTGACAGTTTATTTCCCACCTTTCAAAGGCTTTGTTTTTCTTGGCCCAGGCTGACTTTATTTTTGGTTTCCAGGGTGCCCACCAGCCCTAAGCATTGTGGTAAAGTGGAATTGTGCACTGCTCTGGAAGCCAGGCAGCTGTGTGACCTTGGGCAGGTCACTTCCTCTCTTTGGGTAGGGAGGTCAGACTCTCAGCTGCAGTGTGTCATCTCTGCTGGAGAGATAAAGTTCTGGTGTTATTTTTGGTTTGTTTGGCAATGAATACCCATTGATCTGTGGTGCAGAGAGGTGCAGTGTGTGTCAGGCTGAAGCAGAAGCAGCATTCACTCTTAGAAATAGGTGCATTCGAATAAGGGGGCTTGACAGGGGCCTGGCTAAAGCCAAGTGCAGCTGGCCGCAGAGGGCCACTAGATGGCAGCAATGGGCAGGCAAACAGCCTTGGGGTGAGGTGGGTAGGGCCAGCATCCAGAGTCAGAATTAGCAAGGTCAGAGCTGAGAGGACCCCCCAGGCGTCACCTAGGCCCTCCTCTCTTTTTATGGATGGACCAACTCAGGCCCCGAGAGGGAAGGGGGCTACCTAAGGTCTCCCCATGAGTTAAGACTCAGCTATCTCCTTGCTTGTGAGAAGAACTGAGATTGGTTTGGCCTCTAGCTGTCTGCCCTGTGAGTCAGGAGATAGGGGCCTGGGCCCTGGGCCAGCAAGTCAGAGGTAAGAAGGGAAGGGGACAGGAGTTAACTTTCTGCCTTGCCCCTGGTTTCTTCGAGTGTCCGGTCCTAATGATTTCTATCCTCCCACCTGCAGGAAGGGCAGTGTCCACTGTCTTTGCTGCTCCCCCCCATCTGCCCTACTCTCCTTCAGGCCAAGGCCCTCCTGTCAGGCTGTGCTGTGATGGAACCTTTTCCAGGGGTCTTCTCACACAGCCCCCACACCCCACATACGGGTAGGCCGGGGCCTCGTCTGAGGCACACTGTAATAAGATGTGAGTTAGCACAATTGGTTGAACAAAATTGTTAAAAAACCTTTCCCTGGGGTGAGCGTAGGGCAGGGAACCAGTCTTTGGCAAGCACTCGCCATGTGCTGGGTGCCCCACCAGGTGCTGCCACTTACATTCCCCTCACAACCCTGTGAGGGGGCTTCTGTCTGAGAGGTGAGGTACCTTTCCTCTGGCAGTCCCCTCTGCTGGGAGCGCTCGTCTCTCTGGTCCCCACGAGCTGTTGCCACACTCCATTGCTTGCTGCCCCACCGGCCCCTCTCAGAGGCCCGCCCTGTCCACCCGTCGGAAATAGCCACCGCCGCTCTGTCCCAGCCTCACTCTTCTCCCGCCTGCTTTATTTTTCACTATATCAGTTTTCATGGCCTGAAACCATAGTGTCGTCACTGTTTACTTCCTTGCCGTCCCTGTCTCCTCACCACATGCGAGGCCCACAGGGTCAGGAACGTGCTGTGCTGTGTTTGCCCCTGGCTTTCCCCGGGGTCGGGCAGAGGCTCAGTGAGGGCCAGGTACAGGGGGCGGCTTGCACTTTGGCTTGCGGACGCTGTGCTGTTTTCAGTGGCTGTCCTGAGGAGACCCAACCTGTGGCCCTGCCCACTTCCCACCTTCTTGGAGCAGCCCCAGGCTGAGAGCCTCATGCCCTGAGGCTGACAGCCACGCCTGGTGCCCCAGGACTTGGGGGCCAGCTTTGCCCCTGCATGTCTGCCAGGCCTTGCCGTGGGTGCCCCCCACCCCGCCCCTGTGCACGGTGGTTGGGGGCAGCAGGAATACTGAGAGCTCACCAGATGGTCTGGTCTGGGGAGGGCTCGGAGGTCCCTGGCAGAGAGCTCTGTTTCCATTCAAGGATCCTCTTCCTCTTTCCTGGTCAGATTGATTGGTTCCAGGAGCTCTCTGAAAGTGAGCTCTAAGTGACCAGGCTGCAACTTCGCCATCATTTTAGGTTCCTGACAGATGGCACTGTGCTTGCCCTTTCTCAGGGGACCTTGCCTGTCTCACGGGAACTCTCAGTAACCATAGTGACAGCCAGAGCCTGCAAGTGCTCTCAGATGTGTGCCAATATGGAAGTGGTCCATTTTGAGGAATCTTGGGTCAGCCTTTTCCTAATAGGACAGTGACTTTCTACCTTAGGAGAAAGCCTGGCATGGCCAAAGTGGCCCTGAAGAGTAGCCCTAATTTGCCTGCCTCACAGGGATATATTACGTCACCCACTCGTTTATACAGTCCTTCCTTCGTTCCTTCCCTGTTATTGAACAAATATTTGTGGACTAAGCAGAGGTCAGGGGAGGACCTTCCAGCCATAGAAGTGGGAAGCGCTCCCTGGTGCAGTTTGCTTAACGTGGGGCCAGACAGAATGAGAAGGGGCTGGAAGCATGCAAGTGTGACAGGCACGGGTCCTTATTCAGACAGAACGGTGACGTTTCTGTGGGGAGGGGAGGGTGATAGACGAGAACAGGGAAGGAGAGGCCTGCCCCAGGGTGGCTCTTGGACGCTCCCCTGTGGAGGCCGCTGGCTTGTGTTTGGCTTCAGTTCTCACCTCTGGCTGATTCCAAGGTACTCCGGGTTCTCAGGCCCCCCCCCCCCCCACCATGAGCTGGGGTGGTTATTAGAATCCACGGGATCAGCAGGGACTGGCGTTATCTGGCTCATGGGGCTGCCTTCTGGGAAGTTGTCTTGGGCCACGTGGAAGGTCACCTAGGATGCCACCACCATGGCCTTCCATCTCACGGCACTTCTCAGGAGCCTCAGGCGAGCCGATCTGGGGCTCCTCCCGCACCTGAGGAGATGGAGGTGCACGGAAGGGTCACTCATGTTTATCAAGGATGAGCTCTGTGCTAGGCATTTTGCCAGGGCTTTACAGAGTCCTCCATTTCCTCCTTACCCCGTTTGCCCAGTACGGGTCACTCCCATTCTATTTACATGGAGAAGAGTAAAGAGCAGCTAAGGGGCATGGACTAACCCTGACTCATTTCTTAGCCTTGCTTTGCTCAGGGTTGAAGCGGAGGTCAACGACGTCACCCTGCCAACGTCGAGGGTGTTGTGAGGTGCGAGGGAGATCCTGGATATGAAAGCACTTTGTAAACTGGAGATGACCGTGTGCACGGGCAGGGATCATACTCCACTGCTTCCCGGGGAAGTGATTGGAGACTTGCTTGGACCTTTCCTGCCTGGGCCGATAGAAGCTTCTAACCTTTGGTTGCTCCTCTGTGCGCTCCCCCCCGCCAGCCCCGGTGTCCGTGGCTCAATCCACCACTTCTCTCCTTTAAGCCCCCAAGTATGAAGGCTCTGCTTTTTTTTTTTTTTTTTTTTAAACAAAATTAACTCTACAGTACAAAACTAATATCAAAGTAAGCCTACTTTTTTTTTTTTTTTTTTGCCATTTTGGTGAAAACAATACTAAGTCATGGAATTAAAATGCTGGAAAGGACTATTTCATCCTTATTTGTGACTTGAGAACACAGAAGCTCAGGGAGATGGTCCCGCAGCTACCAGCTGCAGAGCTGGGATCCGGGCCCCTCCACTGCCCCACGTGGCCCCTCCTAAGAGACACTTCAAGGACTTCGTCTAGAGAAAGAATCCAGTTTAATAAATTTCATTACACCAGCCCCTTTATGTAACAGGGCTGTTTCCGGGTCCTGGCAGATGGTCCATAGTAACAGTGCTCTGCTGATTGGGTTGGAGCCGTTCCTATGAAATGAAAAACCCTGTGTAGCAGATGCCTTTCCCAGTCCCTGGCCGTGGAGAAGTCAGTTTCTCCAGGGAAGGCACTGTGGCTTTGGTCCTTATTGTGTTTGGTGTGGCTGAAGGTGAAGGCCGTCAGAGGTAGTCTTAAAGTGTGTGAGGTTTCTACAGAAGGTGGGTGCTGATAAAGGGTGCTGCTTCTGGTGCCCGAGGAACAGATGGGAACAGGGAGCAAAGTGGGAGGGGAATCAGCAGATGTGGAAGGCAAGACAGGCTGTGCCACCATGGGTCCGGCCTGGTGGCCCTTCACACCATAGGCGGTAGCCCTCCAGTGAGCAATTTGAATAGAACTTCAGCACCTGTCACACAGCCCCCCAGCTTTGACAGTGGACTTTGATCCCCAGCCTCCCCAGCCCCTGACATTGAAATTATTGGGACTCTAAGTCTCCTGAGTGTCTTCCTTCTCTGCTGGGTGCTTGATCATAATGGTTCTTCTTAGTGGCCTCCTTGTTGCTGCCCCTGCTTGATACAAGTGGCAAACCCCCAAACCACTGAGAGTAGAGTGGATATCGTCACTTCCGTGGGCTCTTCCTGACCTTGTCTTGCAGCTCAGTTCTCCCCCTTGAAGCGTCCTGACATGTGGGGGTGGGAGAACGCTCCCTTATTCATGAGCGCAGCTCTGTTAGGTCTCCCATAGTAGGTCTTTTATACCCGACTCTCAGGAGGAACCTGGGAGGGTTCCCAAGGGTGGGGTGAGAAGAAATTTGAGAAGCACAATCCAAAGTCATGTCCCAAAGCATCACTGCTTGACCATGAACTGGCATCCCAGGAAAGGCTCCCTCCCCTCCTTGCTCCTGCGCCTGGGCGAATTATTTACACCAAAAAATTGGGGCCAACCTTTGTCTCCCCTGCTTGAAGATCCTAATCTGGGACTCCCATTAACCAAAAACCAGTTTCTCTTTGGAAGCTGAGGATGCAAATAGTATTTCTGGGGGGTTGTGGGATCCCTTGGCTTACCAACATAACAGCTTTGATGTCAGGGTGGGCTTTGCAGGAAGGCTGGCCCCAGTATACCATTTGCCTCTGGTCTTGCTCCTGCGGGGCCTCAGGGTGGTCTGCAGGGGGCGCTGTGTTCCCACAGCCAGATACTGGGGTTTCACTGAAGGAACGCAAGCAAGCATTCCTCTGCAGGCCCAGGCGTGCTTGTGAACCGTGGCTTTCCCTTGCTAAGTCTCATTTCCAGCTCCTGCCTCCAGCTCGGGTGCTGTGAGTCATCATCATCAGTAGGAAACATGGCCTCTCCAACAGCTGGGTGCAGTGCTTGGCCTTTTTTTTTTTTTAACTTCTTTTTTTGTAACTTCACAGAGATAGAAACTGCTGATGATCTTTCGCAATGGACCGTAACTGAAGTCCGGGTTAGGGACAGCAGTTCTAGGTGGGGAGAGGAGAACCCTGAGGAGATGGGGGTGGAAGTGTGTGTCTTTCAGTCACCGAGTCGTGGCCTTCCAAAAAGCCACCCCAGGGAGATTGGCGGGGGGGACCATGTGGAGCTCACCTGTCTCTGTTTTCCTGGCCAAGGAGCCCAGGACGCCTTTGGTAAATTGCAGGTAGCAATGGAAGCTTTGAGGGTTGACTAGTATTTTTCCAAGAAGCTGTAGACAGGATGTACTAGAAGTCAGGGGGGCCTGGGACCTAGTCTTGCTTGGCTTCTTACTAACTATTTGACCTTGGGTAAATAAGTCACCTTACTTACTGGGCCTCACTTCTCCCATCTAGAAGCAGGCAGTTAGTTGGGTTAGGGTGCCCTGCGGTCCCTTCTTGCTGTCACCATCTGTGAGTCTAAATGGAGTATAAAGAACTTTGAACCTTGTTCCCATAATTCCTTTGACACCTGAAACTCATGGCTGTTTTTCCAGGTGAACAGTGCTCACTGCAAGAAGAATCAAACAGGAAGAGGCCTATCCTCTGAGAACCAACAGTCTGCCTTTCCCCTTTCGTCTCCCCATGGGGCAGTCGTCAGAGTCTGCTAGGGGGCAGGAAACTGGGATTCTGGCTCTGGCTTTGCCAAGATGCATGTGTGTCCTTGGGCGCA
Organism: Glossophaga mutica; assembly: GCA_039655065.1. NCBI lineage: Eukaryota > Metazoa > Chordata > Mammalia > Chiroptera > Phyllostomidae > Glossophaga > Glossophaga mutica. The sequence continues at coordinate 33,989,028 of CM077308.1, forward strand.
TCGTTTCCCTCCTTCGGCCTCATTTTCATTTTCTCTAAAATCTAGGGATTATTAGACTGGCTTCTTGGCTTCAACTCCCCCCACTCTCCCTTCCCTCCTTGAGCCTCCTACTGGCTTTTCTGCAGGGTGTGATTCTTAGCTGCAGAAGCCCTAAGTATATAGTTTCCTTTCTTGCCGGGAGGGAGAGCAGCAGGATTATTTTTTTAATTACGCAGCTAACATTAGGCAGCAATCTACATTTTAAAATGTTATTAATAAGAGTCTAAAAGTGTGTGCGAAGAAGCTTTGGCGTCTGCATGTGAAATGACTTGGGAAACATCTGCAGAGGCACTGGCCTCGATCAGGAATTTTTCTCGGGTGCTACGTGGCTGCTGGGTGTGAGTGGCAGCCTGATGTGTTGCTGGGCCCTTGGAGGAGCAGAAAGCGCAAGCAACTAACTCAGCCAGAGCAGCCCCCTCAGAGCCGGGCTCCCGGTCCAGCCTCTCAGGACGGCCCCCTGCAGACTGACTTTAGAGAAAGCGTGAAGGTCATAGCATATGACGAGCATCCGTGTTCAGAGTTTGCAAAGTGCACTTGTGTGTGTTGGATCCCTTTGCATCACAGTCCTGAGAGGTAGTGAGAGTTGGCCAAGGTCTCTACATTGTAAGAGTCTTCCTTTAAAAAAGATTGCATGCTAGAGGAAAAGCTCTGGACAGGAAGTGGTGAGCTGGGCATGGTCCTGGGCTTCCGCTCCCTCCCCTGCTCTCCCCTTCTCTACCTTTCTGTTTCCCTACGTTATATTTCTCTGTAACACCTACAGTCATTTACCAGGGGATGTGGTCTACGAGTTTTTTGTCTGTTGCCTGTCTTCCATGTGCTAGACTCTCAGTTCTATGAAGGAAGGGAGTTTTGTCTGTCCACTGCTGTGGCCCCGAGCACCTGGGATAGCACTTGATGATTTGCTGAATATGGCGAATGCTCAGCTTTGCTTCTGAGTAGCCTGTGTGACTTGGAAAAGTTATTTATTTTCCTCAGTTTTGTTTTCTCTTTGGGGAGTAGGATGGGATGGTCCATGGTGGCATGGTAAGAGCGATGCCTGTAACTCCTTTTTCTTTCAGCAAACCCTGACACCTGCCCTGGGTCAGGACCCATGCTAGGTGCAGTGAGGATACGGAGAGAAATGATCCTTGTTCTTCACTTTTAATGGATGTGATGGTTAATTTTGTATGTCAACTTGACTGGGCCACAGGGTACCCAGATATTTGGTACACAACATTCCGAGTGTTTCCGTGAGGGTATTTTTGGATGAGATTAACATTTACAAGGTAGACTGAGTAAAGCTGATTGCCCTCCCTAGTGTGGGTGGGCCTCATCCAATCAGTTGAAGACCTGACTAGAACAAAAGGCTGACCCTTCCTGAGTAAGAGCGGATACTCTTGCTTTCCAGGTGAGACATCAGCTCTTCCTGCTTGAGAGCCTTTGAACTGAGACATCGGCTCTGTAGATTTTTGACTTGCCAGCCCCCATAATCATGTGAGTCAGGTCCCTATAGATCTCTCTGTATATCCCATTGGTTCTGTTTCTCTGCAGAACCTTGACTAATACAGAGGGCAACAGAAGACATGTTGTCAGATAATTTTACATTTGGTGGTGTAGAATAGTTTTTGGAACAGAGATACAAGCACCATGCCAGTAGCTTCTACAGGAAGGGGTGGCTCATTCTGACAGGGGGACGATGGGAGGCAGTGACATTCGTGTCAGGCCCCGCAGGGTGAGGAGGCGCTCTGTAGGTGGAACAAGCAAGCCTGCCAGCATTGCAGGCTGACCAGCTCTGCGGGCTGGGGTGCAGCGTGGCACTAAGGCCGGGAGCAGGGGAGCAGAGTGCGCCCTTGACAGTGGGGCAGCCATCCAGCATTGAAGAACATAGGTGTGTGGAGGGAGGCATTGTGTGGAAGGCAAGGGAGTTACTAAGGGAGAACTAGGACTGGGGCTTCCTGAGATCTTCTCAACTGGTTTGGGAGGAGAAGGCATTCATTGTTTTCTGGGAAGCCCCACCCCTGTGGGTATAGATAGTCTGGTATGCAGCTAGTCTGGGGGCTCCTCGGGATGCAGATTGTCTTGACTTCTATCACTGGTGCCCCGATTGGACAGCTAATAAAGTCAGTGGTGACAATGGAGCAGCTGTGTGGAATGCCCAGCATATTTTGGGGCTCTGATATTTGCCAAGCAGGCTCTCTTTGTGCCCCTTGCCTGCACAGGCATCCCCGTGACCTGGGACAATCTCCAGAAGTCCTTGGAAGCGTTCACTTGTGAGGAGGCACTGTAACTCAGTGACAGGTGATGTGTCCTCTGCCGGGTAGAACTGGGGGTCCTGACTTTGGGGCCAGGCTGCTGGTTTCCCTGTGAGCTCTGCCACTGCCAGCCATGGACTCGGAGCCCAAGACTGAACCTTGCTTGCGCTTTGATTCCCTCACCTGTAATTTGAGGGTCATAATAATCCATACTCAGTGGGTGTTTATGCGGACTAAATGAACAATCCATGTAATAGGGGGTTAGCATGGAATAAGTGCCCTCAAAATATCAGCTGTTTGTGTTAGCATTACCATTATTACTGCAGCTTTGCCACTCACTACCTTTGTGATCTTGAGCGAGTCATTTAACCTATGTGATCTCTTTCTTTTCCTATAAAATGGGGCTCACACCCCTCATTAAGGGTTGATTAAATTATATGACTTAATAGCAGTGCCTAAAGTAGAGTGTTGGCATCACCTCTCAATAAATAAAATCTCCCCTGTTCCTTACCTTTTTGTTCACTCTCTTTGCAGGCAGCCGCTGCTTCCCCCCCCCCCCCCCCTTTGTCAGTCAGAGAGTCCATGTTTGGCAATTTTATTCCTGTGTTAATTTTTTTTTTAAATTCCAGACTTTTTATTATGTGATATTACTCATAATATGACTTTGGAGACTAGGGAAATTTTACTGAAAATACTTACATATGCAGTCATGCCCCAATTTTTATTTAAATTGCGAACTGTTTTTGTGGTCTTTGAGTTTAAAGTCGGTGTTTTATTTTAGGATACTGGTCAGACTAAATTTTCCAAGGGTGCCAGAAACGTTATATTATACACTGCTCATTTTGACACTGAAGATCTTTAGACACCATTTATCACAGTTTAGATCAGGAAGCTGTCTCAGGGGTCATCTGTCCCAGTGCTTTAATTTTATGGACGGGGAGATCTCGGCCCCTAGAGCAGAAGGGACCTGCCCAAGGTCGAGTAGCCCAGAAGAGAAGCCGGGATCGGGATCCGGGTCTTCGAAGTCTTCGGTTCAAGCTTCCCCCCTTTCCAGCACACCTTGCTTTGTCTCACTTCTCCACTGCTCTCCTCCTCTCCTTTTTTCTTTTTCCCTAGCTTTAATTTATTTGCATCGTGCAGTACTGCAGAGGACTCTGATGTGCCAGAGACTATGTGTGAATCTTAACATAAGTCCACAATTTCACGGTCCAGTCTTCAGCGCTCTTCCCTTTCTTGGATTATCAGTAGAGCGTTGACCGTAAGACATCGGTGGGTGGGAGCTGCCTGAGAAGATTTGATGAATTGGTAGAAACTGTGGGTGGAGCTATAGAAGCCTTGATAACCAGGCTGTGGTGTTCAGTCTGGGAGAGTAACAAGTAACGGTGACTAACATTTATTATTACGTGTCACGCACTTTATGCAAAAGTGTCCTTGCACAACCCCACAAGGTCAATGTTACAATTCCCCTTTTACAGATACGGGATAATGTGCTCAAGATGGAGCCAGCGAATGATACAGTTCAGCAGCAGTGAGCAAGAAGCAGGTAGATTCATTTGTTCATTCAGGCAACAAGTATTTAGTGAGCACCTACTTTGTGCTGGGCATTATTTTTGGAGATAGGGCTGAGCAAAAGCAGAGAGTCCCTGTTATCTTAGAGCTGACTCTGTGGACGGGGAGACTCACATTAATCAGACATTCCTTCTGATTTATAAACTGACATCAGAGCCCCCGAGGTGAGGAACGTGGTTCTCTGAGGTGGCTGCACAGGTACTCTGCTCAGGGGTGAGGGCTCAGCAGAGCTAAAGAGTGAGTGACAGGCGATGACTAGGTGAACGGGGTTGGGGTAGCGGAGACAGCCTGGGACTGAGGGAGGCAGTACAGAGGCCTCGGGGAAGAGCGGCCTGGTGTGACCGCTTCCAGTGCCCGAGCTCCGGGCTCTGCCCTCCTTGCACGGAAGGTCAGTTGGGTGGCTCCGGCAGTTCGTCTGTGTGACCAGTCCTTGGTTATTGTCACCAAGTGCCTTTTTCCAACATCTCTGTCCATGCGGCAGAAGGAAGGATGAGTTACAGAAACAAGGTTCTTAGACTCGAAGGCAGCGATTTTCAAACCTTTTCATCTCACGGCACACATACACTAAACACTAAAATTCTGCGGCACACCCAAAAAATCTTTTTTTTTGCCTATCTTACCAGAAAATAGATATAATTTTGATTCATTCACACCAGATGGCTATTGTGTTGGCTGTTGTCAATTTTTTTTATTGGACAATCTAAGGGAAAGGAAGTCAGTGCCCCTGACTAAATTAGTCAGGTATCACATGTTTTAAAAATTCTTGCAGCACGCTGGTTGAAACGTCACTGCTGTAAGGACTCAGAATTAATCACCCTGAGAGTAACTGGTGTTTGTAAGCAGAGGAACTATGACGACAGGCAGAGAGCAGCGTCCTCCGCGGCGTGTGCTCCAGAAGGCCTCGTCGCATCCTGGAGCGTCACCTGGGAGGGACAGAGAGGTTGCATGGCCTTTTCTCTGCCTAACCTGTGGGTGTTCATTTGCTCACATCCACCTCTATTTGCTAACAACATCTCGATATCTTCAATGACATTCTGTTCCCTTTTGGGCCATATTCTGTTAAGAAAATGTGGATTATTCCTTATATTACATTGTAGTCTATCTTTTTCGTTTCTTTTTAAAAATTGTATTTTTCAATTACAGTTGACATTCATTCAATATTATTTTATATTAGTTTTAGGTGTACAACACAGTCATTAGACAATTATGTGATTTACGAAGTGTCTCCCCAGTAGTTCAAGGCCCCACCCGGCACATACGCAGTCATTACAGCAGTATGGACTGTATTCCCTGTGCTGAATCTGCCCTCCCGCATCTTCCAGGCCGCTTTCCCTGGAACGGGGTGGGAATTCCTTATCGTTCCAGCGCTCAGTTTCTCACTGTGCTTGTAGCCGAGGCTCCTCACCGGCCTTCACCACAAGTCCAGGCAGCCTGCCGGTGGAGAATAAAGGACGGGACGCTGCCCCCTTGAATATTCACCACCCACCCACCTTCCGGAGTATCCTCTGACCTCAGGGAACAGCCCCCACCTCCTTCCCCAGGGCTTTGTACCCAGCTGTCTTTCTCCTCGTTTACTTCTTTGCATTGACTATTTGATAAGCTGTGTCCTGAAGGTCCCAGAAGCATTCGGTCATTTGGTTTGAAGTAACATTCCATGATTCTCATTGCTGGGAACCCCGATCTGGCTTCTCTGCCCGTTTGTTGATTTCTTTTAAGGGCACCACCACCGCCTTCCCACTAAGTGGGAAACCCCGAAGTCTCAGAGTGCAGTTTATCTCCTCCTGCTCCCTTGCCCTCACATCTCACTGGGTGCCACGCCTTGCACATTTTGACATCTTCCCCACATGATTCCAGCTCTCCTTTCTGTCCTGGTGCATCTGAGACTGCTATTGTAGGGAATGTTCCCTTCTTCCTTCCCGTTTCACTTACTGCCACTGAGAACAAGGTGAGTGCCTCGTTCCTTGCCGGTAAAATGAGGCAGGTAAGAGTGCCTGTCTCGTGGGGGTGTTGGGAGGGATAAACAGGAGACTATACAGAGAATGTTTAGAACAGTGCCTGGCACAGAGTAGGCACTATGGAAGTGTTGGCTATGAATATTGTTATTACTGGAGCCCTCCAATCATTTACCAGGTGCACCATTCCAGAACGTTCCTTTCATTGGGCTCCACCCCTGCTCAAAAATCTGCAGTCTCCTCATGGTCTGTCTGTCTAGCATGGTCTGTCTGTCTAGCGTGCCAGACCAAATTGCCATGGTATGGGAAGAGGAAATGGACTCCTTTTACATGTTTTAAAAAAATCTCATTCTTTTAAATTTTCTACTTTTTGAGTATGCTTTACGCTGTATATTTTTTGAGTAAGGGTACATTTATAATGTATAATTTATAAATGTATGCAATACACATATTTAAAGCATAATAAATATACATAAATAGTAAGTGTATGCGAACGAAGAAACAAATAAATACGCATCTGTTGGTGGTGGTTGAACATGTGTCCCTGACAGGGGAGTGCAGGCGGGCGAGTGCAGGGGTCCTGGTCCCGAAGCTGAAATCCAGGCTCCAAGCCTGGCGTTGCCCCGGGGCTGGCCCCAGCCTGGCGGCCCTGAGTCCCCTGCCAGTCCCTCTTCCTCATGGCCCTCACCCTCTCTCCACCTGCCCCACCTTGTGCCTTTCGATGGCCATCGCTGCTCACCCCCTCTTCTTGTTCCTAGAGGGTTTTCTCTCATTTTCTCCTCCAGAAGTTCACCTTACATGCCACGTGTGCCATCAAGCCTGCCAGGATCATTCGAGCCTGAAACGCTTCCTCAGGCTCCCCGGGCCCTCACTGGCGATGAGGGCATTTGGCCCCTGCTGGCTTTCTGCCTGGGGTTGGGATCTTTTGCCACGTACATTTCGTGGCTCCTATTAATTCTCACATGGACATGCCTTTAAGTTAGGTTTTGCTCACTGGCTTTATTTTGACCTGTTTGTCACTTATCATTTATCTGGAGACACATACCTACACTTTTTAAATGACATTAATGCATCTCTACTTTATCACAGTAATATATAATTCTTTAAGGAAAAGATGCATGTGTGACATTTGTGATCTGAATCTTCCTAGATTTGATGGTGTGTTTCAGCTTGAGGCAGACATTTATCTGCAGTACAGGAGTGAGCATCTTTTGTGTGTGGATTTATTATTTCCTTTTACCCCAGGTGACCTAGAATCATAATCCTTGTGTTTAATGCCTGTAGTTTAGTACTTACAGTCCTGAGTTCTGCGTGTCCTCCTGGGAAGTGTGGGAAGCTGGATGGTACACAGAACGTATCCATTTAATCTGGGTTCCCCCCTTCTCAAACACTGTGCGAACGCATCCCATCGGCCAGGTTTTGCCAGTGTGTGACGGCGGCTGTGCTAGCGTTGGAGCGCCTGCCGGTCCCATGGTCAGGAGGCGCAGACTTAAATCTCGATTCTGCCGCTTGCTGGTTCTTCCCACTCGACCAAGTAAGTCATTTCACCTCTCACGTCATTTAACCTCATCTGGAAAATGAGCTAAATAATGTATACGTCACAGAATTATTAGGAGGATTACTTGAGAGAGTGCCTATGAATGTGCTAGCTAGCACCTGGGAGGTGGTCAATAAGCATCTGTTGAAAAGAAAAAAATCAAAGAGTCCCCTCCATGCTCCGTGAGTGAGCTTTCTGGTGCAGAGTACACTTTGGGGGTAAATAGCTTCAGAAAGTGCAGCTGTCTGACTGAGCAAACAGGCTGGAGACTGAAGGCTGGACATCAGGCCGGCCTGGTTTCTGGGTTTGTCTCTAATAGAATGTCTATGGTCTCCCCAGGGAGCATGAGGATTAATTAGTTAATCTTTGTAAAGCATTTTGAAAGTGAAAAGTGCTATGTAAGTGGAATGGCTGAATTGCTATTGGAGATGTAATAATGGTGGCACCATATTCTGGCAGTCTTGCCCATCTTGGACATCAATAATCAATAGCAGAGAAGGTTCTAAGATGTTTTACTTGAGAAGAAAGGATTCATTGTGGGATTTGTGATAACACAATTCTTCTGCAAAATTGCAGATAGCAACGTGCCAGTTTTTCCCAGCAGAGGAAAGTAGGATCACTAAAGAAGTCACAGTCTCCTCATCTGGCTGCTTGGGAAGCTCCCTGCTAGGGCAGTCTGGTTGTAAATCTCAGCCAGCTTAGGTAGAGAGACAGTTTGCCATTTTTGCATGCTTTTTGGGTCCTGGGCACATGCGATTTTGGGGGGTCTAGCCCTACAGAAATGAAGGCAGAGTGTTGAGTGGTTACCTACTGATGTGGACCAGTATGAATAAGCAACAATGTAGAGAGGTACCATGGGCTCGTAGAAGGAGAGGTGGCCTAGAGGTGACCTGGGCTGCTCGCTTCTCTGAACCTTAATTTTCTCAGTTGTTGAATGGGAACATAGTAGTCGATGAGTATAATAATCAAGATGGCTCATGGGAGGGTGGATTTCACCCTTTCTGCGGAGAATGAAGGAGTCAGGAAAGGTTTCACAGAACTGGTGGTACATGAACTGGATTGTAAAGGTTGAGCCACTGTTTCCCAGATGAGTAATGTCCGAAAAGGTCATCCATGGCAAAGAGGAATGGCACATGTTGGCCATGAGGTGGAACATCTGAGTGGACCCACTCGCAGTTCGTGGAATAGGCCTGCTACCCTATGGGTTGCCTAGACATTGCCCCCTTTTTGAAGAAGCTCAGAAGTGGGGTCCCTGTGAATTCCTTGGTACCTACGCTGGTGTCTGGGAGGAGACTGATCCTGAGAACTGTCCCCTCTGCAGAGCCCTGCATGCCTGTGATACTGACATTTCCCCTGTGCGTCTGCGGTTGTTTTTCAGCTGACACTATGAGCCATATGTTGAATGTGGGGCCAGATGAAGCTTTGATACTAAACACAGAGTATGTAGTAGATTTGTCTAGAATTTAATATGCATTACTTGGTGTTTTGTCTCTTAAGCAAAGTTTTTCTTTGTTAAAATAAACATGTATAAAGACTTTATACAGCGCACATGGTTATGCATATTTATTGCAGAGAATCTGTTAATAATCTATGCCTCATCGGATTTTGCATTTCTGTTGAAATAACAAGTGTGGCACTTGGTACAACTGAATGAATTTGGTGCAATTTCTCTTATCTGGGAGAAGAAAGGCCATTTCTCTCTTTCCAAACTTCATTTTCTTCAATCATCTTCAGCACTGGCCGGCTTCCCAGGTGGTGCATCTGGGGAACTGAATGCTTTTCTGGCTGTAAATGATTTTGTCTTTTTTCCTTCTCGCACTCCCTTCCCTAGCACACAGAGACGCTTGCCTAGGGACTGTTAGAATTGCTCCTTTGAGTAAGAGCATAGACTCTGGAAGGGCCTCTGATGTTGCATCAAGGGGAAAACACAGGAAACTGGCCATTGCTTGAGCTCAGAGGGAGGCCCTAAGAGGTTGTGACACAGGGCAAGTCAGGAGCTGGGGGGCTTCAGGGTTTCTGATGGGGGGCCTGAGGCGGTGAGACAGACAGAGAGGAGAGCCTGAGAACAGACATCTGGGCAGTGTGTCATGAGGTGTGGGGAGAGAGAGGGTGGGTAGGCCATAAAGCATGGGTGGGCTTTCTCTGTGTCATGGCCATGTCTGTAAAAGTGCAGGAGCGTGGGCTTTAGAGCCAGTCTCTGTTGGGGTCGAGCTCTGCCGCTCACTGCTTATTTGGTCTCAAGCGAGTTATTTCACCTCACCGAACCTTGGTTTCCCACATCTGTAAAATGTGGATATTTGCGCTTATTTTAAAAAAAATCCTCACCTGAGGATATTTTATTACTGATTTTAGAAAGAGAGGAAGTGGAGGGGAGAGGGAGAGAGAGAGAGAGAGAGACACACACACACACACACACACACACACACACAGACATCGATTGGATGCCTCCCGTACACACTCTAGCCAGGGATCGAACCTGCAACCTTGGTTTGTGCCCTGATTGGGGTTGAACCCACAACCTTTTAGTGTACAAGATGATGCTCCAACCGAGCCACCTGGCCAGGGCTTCTCGTTCTTTCCTTATAGGCAGATAGAAAGGCTCCTAGTATGTAGTAGTTGGTACTAAAATAAATGTTCACACTTTGTCTTGTAATTCAGTGCCTATTCATGAGAGCTGTGGAACGTAGCCTTAACTCAAATAATGTTTGTTTTTAGAATCTGGCAAGGTGTTTACTTGGGGCCGAGCGGACTATGGTCAGCTGGGGAGGAAGCTGGAGTCTCCTGAAGGCTGGAAACCAGAAAAGCGGGGCTCATCCCTCCGCTGCTCGAGACCGCAGAAGAGCGCGCCCTCGGCCCTGCACTGCCTAACAGGAGCAACCGAGGTAGGAAGTGACTCTCCAAAGATGCGATGCATTTCTTTTCCTTGTCTTTCAGCTAAGTGTTTACCGAGCACCTACTATGTGCGTATATTCCAGACATTATGGTAGGTTCCACATGGGAATCTGAAAAGGGTCCTTGTCTCAAGTTGTTTGTGGTTTAACATGGTAGAAAAGGCAGTTACCCAGATAATTACACTGCAGGGCAGGTTGTTTGTAAGGCCTTTGGGGAGGTTCCAGGTACTCTGGGTCCACTTCAGGCATGAGAAATGGGTTCAGGGTGCAGGGATTAGGTTAGGCTTTGAGGAGGACGTGGCTTTGGGCTCTGCCGTGAGGATGGGTCAGATGTGAGTGGGCAGCTGTAGACGAGGACTTTTGGGTGGGCACAACAGCTTGAACAGAGTCACAGGGGTAGGAGAGTAAAGAAAGTGTTCGGGGGACCCCTGGAGCGTGGGTGTCTGTGGGGGTGAACGCAAGGTGATGTCAGAAAGGTGGGGTGGAGCCTGCTCAGGGGGCCTTTATACCGAGCTGAGTATTTTGTGCTTCTGTTTCTATTTCCCAGTGTAGAAAACATTGTAGTTCATTGGCTTATTCAAGCCCCTGTAGTTCCTTGAACTGTCTTGGATTTCTACATTTAAGGCAGGAGCCTTAATTTCTCTAGGGTGTGTGCTTGCTTCTGTTACTAAATTTTACTTTACTGCTGTTCTTAAAAAAAGAAAAAAGAAAAGAAAAAGAAAAGCCTTGGTTTTCAAGAAGAATGAGGATGGCCACCAAGGAAATGTGTCTCTGAACCCAAGCCGGCTTGATAAAGGAATTCAGTTTTCATTCAGAGTCTGTCAAAAAAAATTAATAAGCTAGTGAGACTTCTGTAATTAGCATCAGACTAATTACAACCCTGCCCATGCCTACAGGGCTTCCCTTCCCCCAGGGCCTGCCTGGCCTCCTCCTTCTGGGTATGTAGGACGGTCTCCATTTCTGCCTCACCTCTCAGCCCTGGTCCTCCTGGGCCTTCTCTCAGTGCTGCGCTGAGTCTGTCTGTCTTTTCTCTCTTTTTCTTTAATTGAAAGGCACTAACCAGCACTGCAGAGACAGTTTGGACATGGTAGTAATAATAATAGTAATAGTAGTAACAATAATAAAACATCCATAATCTTACTGCCTCGCACAGTTACATTTCTTTTTTATATATACACATGTACATATTTTACAAAATTATTTATAATATTTTGTACTGTCTTCATTATTTTATCACAACTGCTTTGTTTTTCTTGGTCTTTAAGAGCATTTGAAATGACCGTTACATGGTTGGAAGGTTATGGGGTTTTCTAAATCATTCTTTGAGTGTTGGACATTGAGATCATTTCCTTTTTATTTTTATTTTTTTGGCACTGTGGTGGACTCGGCAGTGAATGCCCTGTTGAGCTGTTTCTTGAAGATACAGTCCGGGGGATGAAACTGCAGGAGCAAAGGCCACGAGCACCTGTGTGACTTACGCTCTATTTCTCTGGATGCTGTTTGAAAGCAGTCGCCTCCACCAGCAGTGAATGGGGACATGCAGTATCTAAGCCGGTTTTGTCTGCTTAGTAAGTTCAGGTGCTGAGACTGGGAACATAAGGCTTTAGACTCTGTTTGCTAAGACTTTGTGGTCAGGTAGCGTAGCAGAGGCACAGAGGCTTCGTGGATTTTTTTGAGTCTCTGGTTTTACTGGCAAGATGAGGATAATAATATCCACCATAGAAGGTCATTAATGAGGATTACTTGCAAAGTTCTTGGCATGTGGCAGGAACTCACTCAGTATTGTTGGGCCCTTTGTCTTCTTCTCCTCTGAAGCCATTCAATGCCCTGCGGTGGCAACGATGTGCAGCACTGTGACAGACATGGCCAGTGCAAACATATAGCCTAAGAGCCTGACAGTGAGGTGACTCTCATTTAGCTGCTTAGGGCAATCTGAGGAGTCGGCTTGGGCCCTGTAGCAGCTTCATTCAGAGCTCCCCTCCACCTCCGCTCCAGCCTTTGGGGTGCTATTGTGTATACTTGCTGGTTTCACTGCAGGTTCAGACTCCAGGCTGTTTCTGTTGGTAAACTGGGGCTGGGAATGATCTCCATGGTTGATGTCCAGGTATGACTTATCTATTTGCCTGAGGCCCACAGCCAAACCAGTGTGAGTAGCTATAAGCTGGTAGGAGTAACTGTCAAGCCCAAGTGCTGTTCCAAGTCCCATTCCCCTTGGACATTTCAAGGTATTAACCCTAACAGGGGCTTGGCTAGGGAAGTGTGGACACCTGGGGAGTCAGGAACAGCCTTGAACTGAGGTGATGATTCCTGATCTTCAAAGACCTGAGTGTGGCCCTTAGCTGACCAGTTAGTTGCCTTCTTTATGTCTAAGGGATAAGCTGGGGGAGGAGTGAGCTGTCTGGGCTGGAGCCTCAGGTTGGATGTCTGCCCAGTAGGGTCCAGAGGGACAGCCAGGCAGAAGGGGAAAACACAGGTAGGTAGAGTTGGACTGTGACGTAAGCATCTCTTCCCGTGAGCACAAGGAGGCAGATAAACAGTGTTACCGGTGGTTGTTATGGGCCAGGCAGTGTGCTAAATGCTTTCTATATATTATTTCATCTCCTCAGTGAGCCTGGGCGCAGGTTCTACTCACAGCTTTACGAACAAGGAGACAAAGGCTCAGAATGGGAAGTCACTGGCCCAGGATCACACTGTAGGTAAACAGTGGGGCTGGGACTTGGACTTGGAGTACCAGAAGTTCACAAGTTTTTGTGTGTAGATGAAGTAAAATTGCGTATGTCCTTTTATATGTGTATCTTCACCTGGATGAAAGTTCTGGAAGTCTGAGATTCAGGGTTTCTGATTCCCTGAGGGTCTCATTATTTTTCTTTTGAGCTGTGTCTCATCTGTGGCCTGAGAAAGACTTTGAGATTTTGGACCCGGTGAACCTTCCTTTAATGTTCTCACAGCGGTGACGACTGCATGTTTCATGCACTGTCAGCTTTGCCTTGGGTACTGGGCCTCTCTAGCCGCTCTTGGAAAAGTCCAGGGGTAGCACAGTGATTGGGACCAATCCCCCTGGCACATGCCAGAGCGTGCAGGGACAGGTTTGCCTGCTCCTTGACAGCAAATATGCACCACAGCAGCTTTTTGCTTTCCAAGCCCTAAGTGGGGCTGCTGCCTGCACATTTCCTGTGGAATATTGGCCCTAAATTCCACCCAAAGGTGGAAGCCTGCATTTTACAGTTCGGCAGAAGTGTTTGTGTTCATGTAGTGGGCATGTTAGGGCTCCTCCAGGGTTCGGAAGCAGGCAGAGCCAGGTACCTGGTGTGTTCGTGGGTCCATCAAGAGACCTGCCTGACTGAGGGTGAGCAGCCTCTGAGGGACAAGGGCTCAGCAGGGAGTCAGGAGATCTGGGTTCTAGGTCTGGTTTTGCCCTGACTCAATGAGTTTGGGCAAGCCCCCTTTCCTCCTGCACCTCAGTTCCCCAATATGTAGGTTGGGGACATTAGACCAGGTGATTCCTAATGTTCCTTATAAATTGAAGAGTCCCTTCCACCTGTGACTCTTATTTCATATAATGGTCACTACTTAAATTTGTAATGACTCCTGCTGCTGGAGCCCCTCCGTGTCGTAGCCAGCATCACTTAACCCCTAGCTGCTGGCTCATCTTTGGCGTGTGAACCAATGTTAACATTTGAGAGTGTTAACCAATCTAGAAGTTCCAGGCTTCGGTCTCACTTGAGCTTTTTGCTCTGCCTTTGCGCCTCGGCTCTGTTCTCTGCCCTTGTTCCTTGTCCCCAGGGCCTGCCGTTCCAGTTTAGGTCATTGAGACTCAGTGTGATGCTCCCACCTGGTCCTCCCAGGACTTGCAGCTTGGTTTGGACTCCCATTTCTGCGGCTCTGCCCTTACTGCCCGGGGCAGGCAGGCCTTGGTGCCACTACCTTCCTGGCTTCCCCACCCACCGCCGCCTTCAGGCCGTGTGTGTGCTGACCCACCTTTCCTGCTCACCTGCGCTGGCCACACAGTGGTGGTGGGTGGGGAGGTAGATACAAAGATAAAGAATACCTGTCTCTGCTCTGCAAGAGCTTCCAGGTACATAAATAAGTCCTCACTATACAGAGTGAAAAGTGTTATTAGAGGTATGTTAGACAGGCCAAGGGAGCAGTGAAGATGGAATGGTTTATTTTGAGGATACTAATAAAAAGAAGTATTGTTTGAACTGGGCTCTTAAAAATGAGCAGGAGTTTAGAAAAGGTAGGACGACATTCCAGGCAGAGGAGATAACATGAACTAACACTGTGAATCTGACTCTGCTTTAACTGCTGGTGCAATCAGGGTCCTGCCCGTTCCTGGGGTCCCGCCTGGTTTTGCAGTCCGGCCGCCTGTCCAGCCTGCCTCTTCACTGCCATCCTCATTTCTTAACTGAGGAAACTGAGGCCCAGAGAGGCTAGCTAGGACTTGAGAAGACCCGAGGCAAGCGACCTGATTCTCAGTGTTTCTGAGGGCCTTGCTCTGGGCTCAGTCTGCAGCCACGGCCCTGAGTCATGTTGCTGGTTTAAATTCTGCCCACGTTTGGTTGAGGAGCACCAAATCCCAGGGAGGGAGCTCAGTGTACACGTGCACGTGTGCGCACACGCGCAGCCATTGGAGCAGGAAATGCGGAAATAAACAAGAGTTGAACCAGGGATTGGGTAATTGTCAAGCCCAAATGCCATCAGTCCTCATTTTGCTGCGGGACTAAAACTGTTTGTTGGAGGATCAACCTGTGCACAGGGTCTAAGTGAAATCTGTCAGAACGAGTGGGAAAGGAGCTATTTTTAGTCTGCAGAGTCACTCACTCAGCTGTGTTAGCTGAGGTTTGAGCCAGTCCCCTACGCTTTCCACAGTGTTATTTCTGAAGGAGAAATACCACTTGAATGCTGTGTAAAACCCATTAATGAACCTGGAAGTTTCCAGGGTGTCTTTGTCCTGCAGCTCCTCCGGAAGGCTGCCTTTCCTGAATGACCTTCCTCCTTTCCTATATTTAATGCATTTCTAATTTTAAGTTTGTGTCAAGACCGTGGGACTTTGGTGCCCTAAATAACACAGAAACCTACCACCAGCAATCAGCTGAGTCCGGAGGGCTCTCACAGAATTGAAAACAGCCTGATGAAGCAGTTCCAAGTTGCTCTCTCGTAAGTGGTTGCAGCATCACTGCCGTCCTTCGAGGAGCAGGAGGTCCCTGAGACCACGGGCCTGGGCAGCCCAAGCCTTCCCAGTACAGCAGGTTTTAGAGGCCTCCGTAAAAGTGGGAGCAGGGTTCACCTAAAGACAGGTTCGTCGGAGATTAGAAAGGCTAACACCTATGTGCTGTAGCTGCTGACTTAACAGGAGAAATAACCCAAAACAGACCCCAAAGCAGTGGACTGCATTTGTCTGTGGGAACACTCCGAAGAGAGAAAGAGCCACCAGACAGGGCCGTGCTGTTTGAAAGGAGGTGGTAAAAGGATATGACACAGAAGCACTTATTTCCTGTCTGCTATTTTCTCCCTTATTTATATTTATCATCTCTTCTTACTGAAATACAAGGTCCAGGAAGGCAAGGGTCTATCTCTCTTGCCCAAGGCTGTGTTCCCAGTGTCTAGAATGACTCCCAGCACCTCGTACGTGCTTAGTAGAAGTTTCCTGACTGAATACATGAACAGTGGGTGAAAGGAATGGTACTGGAGGTATGAGCCCTCTCCCCCTCTTTTTCTCTCTCTCCTTATAGTCTGTATTCCGCAATCCCAGGCCAGTTTGGGGACAGGCATTTCTGTTTTCAGGCATTTGGGCATCAGCTGTCCTGCAGAGCCAGAGAACAGACCCTGTGATATGCTCAGGCAACCCAGACGGTTCTTAGGAAGTCTGTCGGTGATGAGGCTTTTATAGTCTGTCCTTTAGCACTTTACAATTTACCAAGCGCTTTCACGCATATTCATCTTTGGCTTTTCTTCTTTTACTCAACAGATGCTTATATATGCCTGTCTGTCTAAGTCATACATGAGCTGAACGGGGGAGCAGAGAAGAGTGGAATAGTTCCTGTCTCAGGGGCTTGTGAACTAGCGGCAGGGCCCAGATAAATCCGTGGCAGGACATACGGGCTGTGACAAAGGCTGTAAGGGAGAGTCTGACAATGAAAATATGTTGATCCCTTCCTTTCCTTGTGTCCTTGGGGATTTTTTCTCTCGTATATTCAGTCCCTCTCGTTCTGCTGGATTCTGCAGGGTTGGGGTGGGGGTGGTTGGGTTGGGAGATGGTGACTGGAAAGGCTCTCTAAAGTGGAAGCATTGACATTAAATTAGTTCTCAAGGGAACTAATGTGCAGTAACAGGGGAGTCTTGGTGAGAACTTGCATGAAGAGGAAAGCAGAGGCAGAGCAGCCAGAGGGAGACTGAGTATCGACAAGAGAGGGAGCAAGCGAGCCAGGAGCTGCAGTGTCCCAGAAGCCAAGGAGATTTCACCAGGAGGTCGGGGAGGTTGAGGACAGAACAGACCATGGGATTTGGTGACCTGGGGGCGGGGGGTGGTGTGTGGCGTCACTTCAGAGAGAAGCTGAGGTGGGACCTGAAGCAGGGACACAGGGCATGAAAGGGTGATGGAGATGTGGGCTGTAGGTGTGAAGACCCTTTCAGGAGATTCATGGTCAAAGGAGGATGAGAACAACTCAGGAACTTGAAAGGAGAGCCTGGTTTGAGGTGGTTTTGTAAGCTCGGGCGGGAACTGGAGTGTGTCAGAAGGCTGCAAGAAAGGATTAGAGAGAGAAAGAGAAAAAGCTTGACTAAAGATGCAGAAGGGAGCGGGGTAGCTGGAGCAAGGCCCCCAAGGAGATGAGAGTGAGAGACAGGGTTGAGATCACTGCGAATGGGTTGGTTCTGACAAGAAGGAAGGACACTTTTTCTTTGAGCACAGGAATGAAGTAGAAAGAGGACAGGCGAAGGCAGACGTTCGCGGTGGAGGAGAGAACTGCCTTCACTGAAGTGTGTGTATTCTTTGTCCTCATGTTACATCTTAGTTTTATTTATTTATTCAGTAAGTGTTTACCGCATCCTACTGCGGGCCATGCACAGTGCAGGGTGCCCAGAATTCACAAAGACGAAGTTGCTGCCCACTACTGTAATACAGCATTTATTAGTAAAATAGTAATTATTAATATGTCTATCTCTGGATCACACTTTGAGTTCATTGGGAGCAGTCACTGTCTTGTTGATCTTTGTGTAATTAGGGCTGGACTTGGTGCAAAGGGAATGATCAGTAGAGGTCTGTTGGAAATAGTGCGAGAGCTCCTGTTAGGTGGTTTCAATCTTCCTGGTTAGGTTGAAAGCCAAATTGCCTGCTGGCCTGATGAGGTTAGGGTGGGGAGGCCTCCAGCACAGCCTGGTAACTGCCTGGAGTAGAAGAAGACATTGTTATTGGCTCTGACCTCTGAGTGGTGGGTAGGGCAGATGGGACCTTTGTCATTCTAGAGGAGAGGGAACTGAAGTTCAAAGAGAAAGCTGTTGGAAGTTCAGTGCTGCATAGCACACAGCAGAACAAAGACTTGGCCCTGGCTCGCAGAACCCTCATTTTTCTCATTGCTAGCTCTGTACACCAACAGCTTCCTCTCTGGACAATCCTGATGAGAATGTGGGCCTGGGCTCTGGCGTTGGCTATCTCTAGGTGGTAGTTGGGTCTGATGGAGACCCAGCAGTCCTCTCCAGACTCAGTCTGGGTCAGTATGTCCTGAAGAAAAGCAGGAGGAAAGGAATTGCCTTGGTGGGACCACGACGGTGAAGTTAACTCACGCTTGTGGTAGACCATGGTGCTTGCCAGAGTGCCAGGTCTGATGAATGCAGTCTGGAATGTGGGGTGTCGCCTGGGTTGGATTTTCTGCTCTGTCACCTGCAATCCGCATGGCTTTGGGACAGTGAAAACGTCTCCAAGCCTTACTTTTCTCATCTACCAAGTGGGAGTAGTAATTTCTGCTTTGCCTTGCCCACAGGGTTATGCAAATAAGATGCAAGTAAGATAAATAATGGATTTTGTAAACTCTCAGGTACTGTACCAAAGAGTTATCATAATTGGGTTCATAGCATATAAGCCACTCTAGGCTTCTGACCAAGAATTTGTTGTAAGTGTGGACCAGAGCTCCCTTCTGTCTTAATCACTTGACATCTTAGGAGCTACACAGAACCAGCTTGGATCTTGTGGTAAATGCTTCTTAGAATCAGAACCACCGAACACAGTGGAGGCCAGTTGCTTGGTAATCCCTAGCCAATCTCCACACAGTGCCAGAGAGCGTGAATTCTTGTCGAGGTAGCCGAGGTGGCCGAGGTAGTTGAGGTAGCTGTCAGCACTGACGGCAAGGGTGTTTCCATCTTGCTTTCTCTCCGCAGCAGAAGAAATTTATCAGCACTGACTTAAAGTCCCAGTGACCTCTTGCGTCAGCACCACTCTCTGCAGCATTACAGCTGCCCCAGGCCGCACCCAGGGTCACCCGGGAGCTGTCCAGCTGTCTTTTGTTGCATTTGACCTTGAAAACTGGGCGTTCCGGGGTGGAAGTAAATCACACAGAGGTTGAGAGCGAGCAAACTGAAGTCAGTGAGGGTTTGAAGGAGGCTGCAGTGGTTGGATGAAATACAAGGTCTGTGACGGCTGAGTTGTGCCCGAATTGGCTGGCTGGGGAACTAAAACTACCTCCATGTCTACCCCTGTTCTTCTGTCTTGGACCCCCATATCTGTTGCCTAGTTATAGTGACACCCCTGAGTTGAAGACTCCCTGTTTCTAGTCTGGCCTTATTCTAGCTGCCAAAATGATGTACTAAAATATAAATCTGATTGTACTATGCTCTTACTTTTTTTTTTTTTTTTTTTTTTAAGATTCTTAGAAAACGCAGGGGGAAACATTCATTCCCACAATAAACACCATGGAAACCTACTACATGGAAGAAATTTAGCCGAGCCTTTAGAATACATTGGGGAACAAGGCCCAGCCTCTGCCCTGAAGGGATAGGTGAAACTCATAACCCGTAATCCTCGCAGCCAATAAGCAAAGAATGAGTTACTAGAGTGTAAGTTCAGGATTGTCTCTGGCCTTGTTCACCACTGTATCCCCATCACCTTGATTAATGCCCAACACACAGCTGGGCATTAGTACCACACAGTAGGTACTCAGTAAGTCAGTGGTACAGGGTTGAATGTATGCCCTTACATTTTAATGGCTGCACATCCAGGATGAAGTCCAAAGTGTCTGGCTTGTCGTAAGAAGCTCTTCCTGATCCCGCCCCGTCACAATATCCAGCCTCACCTTGTACCAGTCTCTCTCTGGCATGGTGCAGCTCATCCATACGAAGCCAACGAAGTCGTGTTGTTTGACACTTCTGGGCCTTTGCACATGCTGGTTCTTCTGCTTCCCTTTGCCTTTGGCTCCATGGGTAACTACTGCCCATCTCCCAGTGGATGACAAGGATGATGTCTTACATTCATCTCAGTGTTCCTACCATTCAGCTTGACAAACCTGCCTATTTTTTTTTCTCTATGTTGTATTTTTCTTGGCTTGGTGTCATTATCCACCTTCCTTGGCTCTGTTGAGCCGCTGTCCCTGAAGCCCTTTTCCATCTTCCCTCTATTCTTGTCCCTGAGCCTGTTGAGAGTCCAGATCTGGACTTTGTTGGGCTGCTGGAGGCCTGGCTCCTTGGCTATGACGAATCCTGGCCTTCCTTTTGCCTTTCTTAAACATCTTCTCCCTTCCACATTGGCCCCATCCGGACAGTGGGACCTCTCTGCCAGTCCTGCTTGTATAAGAACCCTACCCAGAACAGAGAGTGGATTTTGCCAGTGCCAGTTCCTGGGGCCTGGGCTCTATGTCCTGGACCTGTGGCCACTGTTTGGGCCTTATTCTGAATGGCTGATTTCCCCATAGAACACAACTGCTTGATTCTGAGGGTCATTGCTGCTCAGAGCGTCCTGCTCAGAGGCCCGCTTTGTTGTTGGTGCTGGCCCGAGTCAGAGCAGGCCCCTGTGGCACTTTGTAGTAGAGGGCTGCCTTAGGAGCCAGCCCTCGCATCGCCCTTCTCCCCCAAAGGTCATTCCCCTCCAGTACCCGCCTTTTTCTGGCCTGCAGTGTTCTGAGCTGCTGCGGCCTTGCCCGGTAGGTACCCCTTGAAGCAGATAAATAGGAAACATTGCTGTTGTCACCCCTAACGAAGCAAAACCAGCCCATTTTGTCAGGATGCAGTCTTTAGAACACCAAGATCCCAGGCCGGTTGGTGGAGGGACCACCAAATTATGACTAGGAGAAATTAGTGTTGTATGATGATGTAATTCCCTTCTGTGATGCAGTGGTTCTGTCTGTGGGAACACTGCAGGTTGCTGTTTGGAAGGGAGCACCTTTTACTGGATGCCTGGTATCATCCAAGATCGGGGGAGGCTGGCATAGCCAGAATGGCATACCCATTTCTCTGGGTAGCAGAAATGGAAGGAATCAGAGATGTCTTTGCAAAAAAAGAGCAGCTGCCACGACAGTCAGTTGTGAAGCGCCTGGCTTTTCAGAGGGGCCAGAAGTGCAAGGGAAAGGAAAGCAGTGAGCGTGGTGGGAGCCCACTAACAGGTGCTGGGAGGCTGCGTGGAGGTCCCAGGAAGACCTCCCCATGTGCCGCTTCAGAAGACCCAGCGGGCTGGGGACGGTTGCTCGTGGCTGCTGAGTGAAGTGCATGGGCCATTGCAGCCTGCAGTCCCAGCACTGAGGCAGGGAAGTTCCTCAGAAAGATAATTTAGCCATTCTCGAGTATCTTCTCTGTGGTTTTATTTCCATGTGGTCTCTTTTGGGTAAGATTTTTGATTAACAGCCTGGAGCATACACATTATTTGACTATAGAGTCTTGCATGAAGGAGCAGCAAATAGGAGAAGGACTTGGAAGAATCAAAAGACTTTTCCATCATGGCTTTGATTCTTGGACAAACCTACATTACTTTTGGAAGCCTCAGATTTTGCCTCTGTCATATATAATAATACTTATTAGGCCTTCATCTCCAAGTGGTTGTTCAATTGATGTTATGGATGTGAAAGCATTTTGTAAACTATGAGGCAATAAATAAATATAAGTTATGTCAGGAGATTTCTTTGTCATACCCAACTTTCTATGAGTGTTCAGGTCTTGTAGCTCTTTGGAAATCATTGTTAGCTATCATGGAGCTGGAGTTTGATATGAATCATTTTTATGATCTTTGTGTTCCTCTTTACCCATTAGTACTTAACAAATACCCAGAATGCATTCAAGCTGTGGACTTGGAATGTGACAACAGGGAGGACACCGAGTCCTTCAGCTTTCTAAAAGGGATGTGAGTGATAGTATAAATCTACAGGTAAGACCCGAGGACTTGGGAACAGGGAGCTCTAGAAGCAGTGTCGGGAAGAACGTTGTTGGCCACATCTCTGGAGTCTTTTGGGAGATCTTCTTAGAGGAGATGAAATTTGAGGACTGAGGAGACTGAGTTTTGGTGGTTGAGATCAAGCCTCTTTAGGCTTCTAAAGGATCTCTATGGTTCCTTCTGAGGCAGTAAACCTGGAGGTGGTGGTGGCAGGCTTAGGTGTGAGCTGCGGTTGGCAGTTAAGAAGGACTTGATTGGAAACAGTAGGATTTTTAGAAATAATAGTGATAGCTTATATTTATTGAACGCTGACTGTGCACCACATATTGCGCTAAGCACTGGCTAGACATCGCTTTCGATTCTTACTGCATTCCTGTGCATCAGTGTACTCTTCTACCAGCGTTTTGTAGATTAGGAAACCAAACTCAGGGGAGTTCACTTGTGTAAGGACACAGCTAGGAAACAGCAGAGCTCACACGGTAGCAGTGTAGTAGGCTAGAGGACACAGGCTAACACAGCGGCAGCAAGGGTGAGTTTCTGAGCATCTCAACCCCGGCCCTCTTACCTGCGAACCTGACTCGTACCACTTTACGAGGCTCAGATTAGGTTTGCCCTGTTGAATCGTTTTTTAACAACTCCAGCTGCCATTCCAAGCATAAGCTACTTGAGGACAGGTACCTTGTCCTGGTTGCAGATGTGTCTTTAGTACATAGCACAGTGCCTTTCAGAAAGCAAGTGGTTAGAATTTCTTGCGGAATTGAGTGGAAACCTCTCCTCATTTAGAGTCTGAGCCATGAGTTACTGTGTGATTTGACTCTAACATCTGATCATCTCGTATGTGGTGGTCTTCCAGGGAAGAGCATATGGTGTTACAGAGTGGACACTGTATTTTAGGATTTTTTAAAAAAAATCTCATACCCTGTTGGACAGGGAGTGAGCGGCTAGGTCATGTAGCAGCCACTTGTAAAAGCTGGCGTGGTGGTAGGGTTGAGCTCCACCCACTCTGAAGCAGTCGTGGAGAGGTCTGCTGTGGGATAGCTGTGGTGCTAGCTAGCACGCTGTGGTGCATGGATTTGGAGGGAGAAGAGCAAAACAGAATGCTGACTCCTCCAGTGTCTCAGCATGAGGGCTGTAGGAATAAAAGCATCTCTCACAGTCTTCAGTGCTCCGTTCCTCAGACGCCAATTTAAGGGCAAGAGCACAGAGGCATGCAAATGGTACCTTTCCCTTTGCACCCCTCAAGGTGAGATTTCTGCTACTGCATGGGGACTTGTGGGAGTTCTGTAGTTACTGCTGTACATTGCATTCATCATTCTTCTCCCCCTTCCCCCCCGGCACGTTTTGCCAAGCTGCATCAATTCCCCGTTCCTTCCTTCACTCCATGATGATGATGCATCTGGTGGCTGCAACCTCGCCGCTCAGAGTTTGTCATGTAGTGGAAGGAGCAATGTATTAGTTAATAATGACAGCAGGTAGCTGTCCTGGTGGGGTGCCTGGTTCTCTGCTAAGCACTTTCTAGACATTTCTTTAATCTTCATGACAACCCAGCAAGGGTTCGGGTTATTATTCCTGTTTTCAGATGAAGTGAGTGAGGCTCAGGGTGGTCACTTTTCCAAGGCCACATGGCTAGTAAGTGACAGAATTGTTCCTAAAACCCAGATCCTACTGTGCAGCCTATGCTATGAAATACCAGTGTTAATTCTCTGTGGGACCTGGGGCCAGAGACTCTGCTTCCTTCGACTTCAGCCTCCTAATCCATGCGATGAGAAGCAGTTCCAAAGGCTTTTTCCAAAACCCTAAAGGCTCATCCCATTCCGGTTTGGTTAGAACGTTTACCTCTCTGGAGGCTGGTTTCCTTTTAGCTTTGAGACTTTTTATTTTTTGTTTTATAGTGGCAGGCTAGCTGCTATATATTAATTCCATAGCAACACCATTAATACAGGCAATTAAGACTATACATAGTGTAGAAAAGTACAACTCAGTATTGTCTAGTTGAAGTTTCTGTGATGATGGAAGTGGTTTGTATGGTCCAGTATAATAGCTGATAACCCCAGGTGGTTACAGAGCACCTGGAATGTGGCTAGTATGATGGAGGGACTGAATTTAAAATTTTATTTTAATTAATTTAAATATATATAGCCACATGTGGCTAGTAAGTACTGTATTAGACAGGGCAGTATAGATGGTATGAAAATATAAAACCAAATAGAGTATGGATTTTTCCATTCCCATCTCATCTTTGTCTTCCATGTCCCAACTTCTGATTTCCATGTTGATGTTCACAGAGGTCTGATATTTGACATGTTCTGACATTTGTATTACGCTTTCCACTTTCAACACACTCAAACATGCATTATTGCATCATCTCTTAGGTAGGGAAACTGAGGCACAGAGGAGCTAAATATACTACTAGGAGCTGAGTAAATACTTTCTGCATGAATAATTTTTTTGGTGCAGAACTAGACTGGACACTTAGGTCTTCTGATTTCTGGCCAGAGTTTTCTTTAGTTTTCCCATCACTGGTGTGCCAAGCATAGCATAGAGAGACTGTTCATTAGAGATAATTCTTTTTTAATGTTAAGTGGGAGACTTTCTCTTTTCAGTGATACCTTTCTGTACTATGTGCTTTTTTTTAACTCTCTATAGGTATTATCTTAATCGTAATAATAGTAATGCAGATATTTGGAAAGGTTGTCTGAATGCGATGTGACTGCACAGCGGAGCTGTTCCCGTGGAGAACTACCATGCTCGGCAAACAGAGAGGCAGGGTTTTCACGCAGGGTCTGGGGTCAGAAGACAGTCGAGTCCCATCTTGATTTCTGGTAATGGTGGAGTAGTTCTTTGGGACCAAACATTCCACAGAAAATGACTGTAAACTTAGACAAAATGTGAAAGAAACAGCTCTCTGAAGGAACTGGAGAGTGAATGAAAGCAGGCCCTGTCTTCACAAGTGTCAAGGTCCCCACAGCCAAGGAGAGACTGAGGAACTGTTCCGGACTGAGTGACTCTAAAGAGATGGGGACACTCAGTGAAATGTGCAGTTTGGAACTGGGCCCTTTTGTTATAAGGGAGCAACTGGTGAAACCTAAATGAAGTCTGAAGTTTCATTGGTAGTTACAGTGTTAATTTTTTGGTTTTGAAGGTCAAACTGTGTTATGTAGAGAGTGTTGTCAGATTCAGTGGCAAACGCACTAACATTCTGCAGTGGCATCCGTTTGGCAACCTTCTCAGAAATAGATCAGGAAAAAATGGAGAAAGAGAGGGAAGGGAATATAGAGAAAAGATGGTTAACTGTTAATATTTAGGGAATATGAGTGAAGGGTAAACAGGAGCTCTTTGTGTAGTCTTTGCAACTTTTCTCTAACTTTGAATTTATTTCAAAATAAGATTTTTTTTTTTGCCCTGACTGGTGTGGCTCTGTGTTTGGAGCATCATCCCATACACCAAAATTTGGCAGTTTGATTACTAGTCAGGGCAAATACCAAGGTTTATGGGTTCGATCCCTAGTCTGGGCGTGTATGGGAGGCAATCAATCGATGTTTCTCTCTCACATCAATGTCTCTCTCTCACTTCCTGCCCCTTCCTCCCGTCTTTCCCTCTAAAATTAATAAACATATGAACAAATTTTTTTAAATACGATTTAGAAAAACCTTATCCTGAACAATAATGAAAATAGAACACATCAGTATTTGTGGGGTGCAACTAAAGCAGTGCTGTGAGGGAAACTTGTATCTTTAAGTACATATATTAAGAAGGAAGGACTAGATTTAGTGACTGAAGGTTCTACCCTTAGAAGCTGGAAAAAGAAAAGTAAACCCAAAGTAAGTAGAAAGAAGGAAATAAAGGTAAGAGCAGAATTTAATGAACTAGAAAACAGACAAAAGTAGACAGAAATAATAAAGCCAAAAACAATTTTTTGGAAACATCAATAAAATTGATAAAGCCAAGCTGGGCCAATCAAGAAGAAGAAAAGAGATCACAAGGTACCAGCATTGGGACTGAAAGCAGGTGTGTCACTACGGTGTCTACAGACCTTCAAGGGCACCAGGGAAAGATTATGAACAACTTTGTGCCAATAAATTAAGCAACTTAGGTAAAATAAATGAATTCTCTGAAAAAAGACAGTTTACCAAAACTAACACAAGATGAAATAACAAATCCTGATATCAATATATCTATTAAAGAAATCAATTTATTAATAAACTGTTTACAAAGAACCCTCTAGGCTAAGATAGTGTAACTGATAAATGTTATCAAATATTTAGGGGGAAAAAGCACATTTTTTATACAGAATCTTTCAGAAAATATAGGAGGGGATACTTTCCAACTCATTTTATGAAGTCAGCATAGTTCTTATACCAAAATTCCACAAAGATTTACAAACAAACAAAAATTATAGGCTAGTATCCCTCACAAACATAGATACAGAAGTTTTTAACAAAATATTAAAAATCAAATCTGCCAATATATCATGATCAAACTGTGTCATCCCAGGAATCAAAGCTTGCTTTAACATTTGAAAAACAGTGAATGCAATTCACCATATTAACAAAATAAAGGAGGAAAACCATGTGGTCATTTCTACAGATGTGGTGAAAGCTTTGACAGAGCTGCAGTGAGCTTGCCTCAGGCCTGTTAAGGTGGCTGTCACCAAAAAGCCAAAGCCATCACAAGTGTTGACAAGGGTGTGAAGGAAAAGGGCCTGTGTGTACTGTTGATGGGAATGTGAGTTGGTACAGATATCATGGAAAACAAAATGGAGGTTCCTGAGAAATTAAAAATTAAAAATAGAACTACCATATGATCCAGCAATCCCACTTCTGGGCATACACCCACAGGAAGTGAAATTGGTATCTTTTAGAGATGTGTGCACTCCCATGTTCATTGCAGCAATATTCATAGTAGCCAAGATATGGAAGCAACCCAAACGCCCATTGATGGATGGATGCATAAGAAAATATGATACACACACACACAGACTGTTATTAAGCCTTAAAAAAGAAGGAAGTCTTGCTAATTGTGACAACATGGATAAAACCTGGAGGACATCATGCTAAGTGAAATAAGCCAGACACAAGAAGACAAACACTGCATGAGCTCACTTATATGTGAAATCTAAAATAATTATACTCATAAAATCAGAGCAGAACGGTGGCTGCCAGCAGCTGGGATGGGGAGGAAACAGGGAGATGTTGGTCTGAGGGCACAAAGATTCCATTATGTGAGGTGATGAGTCTGGAGATGGATGTGCAATGCGGTTACTGTAGGTAATAATTTTCTGTGCTTGAAATTTGCGATCTTAAGTGTTCTTACTACACACACATACAAATAGTAACTATGTGAGGTGATGGATGTGTTAATTAACTGATTATGGTAACCACTTTACAATGTATATTCAATAATATTGTATATCTTATATACATTTTTTAATTTGTCAACAATACCTCAAAGCTGAAAAAAATTTAACACCCATTTGTGGTTAAAAACTCTTGGCAGATTAGAAATAGAAGGGAACTTCTGCAGTCTGATAAAGGGCATTCATGAAGGGCAAATGTCATACTCAATGGTGTAAAATGGTGTTCCTCCTAAGATCAAAATAAAGCAAGTATGTCCTCTCTCACTGTTAAATTGGATGGAGGTTCTAGCCAGTGCCATAAAGTAAGAAAAAGCAATAAAAGTCTTCAAAATCAGAAAGGAATAAGTAGATCTGTTTTGATTCATAGATAACATGATTGTTGACAAAGAAAATCCTAAGGAACCTATAAAATAATTATTACAACCAAGAAGTGAATTTTTTAGGGTACAAAGTCAATATTCAGAAATCAGTTATATTTTTTACATAGCAATAGCAAAGAATTGTAATGTCTTTAAAACCCAATTTCTTTTTCAATTACATCAAAAAGCCAAAACTATTTAGGTATAAACTTAACAAAAAGTGTGAAAGACCTATACATAAAAATGACAAAATAGTGCTGTGAGACGTTAAAGACCTAAGTAAACGGAGAGGTATATCACACACATACATTGGAAGACTCATGTTGTTGTTTGTTCTCCCTAAATTGATTTGTAGGTTTGAAGTAATCCCAACCAAAATCCCAAGAGGCTTAGGGATAAAAATTGACAGTCTAACGTTTACATAGAACCATGAAGGACCTAGAATATTTAAAGGAATCTTGAAGGAGAATAAAGTTGGAGGATTCACTTTACCTGACTTCATGATTTGCTATAAAATTACAGGATGTCAATAACAAAAATAGAAATAGCTTAATTTTAAAAATAGGTAAAGGACTTGAGTAGACATTTCTCCAAAGATAATATACAAATGGTCAGTAAGCTTATGAAAAGGTGGTCAACATCACTAATTAGGAAAATGCAAATCAAAATAACATGAGTCTACACCTTACGCACATTAAGATGGCACCTATATATGTGTGTATATACATATATGTGTGTGTATACATATATGTGTGCATACACACACACACACACGCATATACATAACAACCAAAAACCTGTTGGCCATGATGTGCAGAAATTGGAATTGTTGTGTGTTGTTGGTGGAAATGGGAAATGGTGCAGCCACAATGGAAAACAGTGTGGCGATTCCTTAAAATATTAAAAATAGAATTATCATATGATTCACCAGTCCCACTTTTGAATATGTGGTCAAAGAACTGAAAGCAGGATTTTGAAGGGTGTTCATAGCAGCATTTTTCACAATAGCCAAAAAGGTGGAAGCAACCCAGCGTGCATTAGATGAGTGGATAGGCCAAATGTGGTGCGTACGTACAATGGAGTATTGTTCAGCCTCAGGAAGGAAGGAAATTCCGACACATGCTACAATACAGATGAACCTCGAGGACATTATGCTGAGTGAAAAAAAAGTCACAAAAAAGACAAATACTGTATGATTCCACCTATATAAGGTACCTAGAATGGCCAAATTCATAAAGATAGAAAGTAGAGTCTGTATTCATAGTGACCCCAAGCAGAGAACAGCCCAAGGATCCCTTTATGGAGAATAGATAAAAAACTGTAGTACGTTCATTTGATTCCAAAGGAGTGAAGGGGATGCATCCAACAACATGGATGAAATTTCAGAAACCTTGTTCTGAGTGAAAGATGCCTTACACAAAGGAGTAAAGGAGTACACACTGCACGATTCCATGCGTATGAGTTCTAACAGGTAAAGTAAAACCAATAGTGTTAATCTCTGTTCTACAGATGGGGTTGCCAGAACTCACAGAGCCTGAGCACCAGGTCCAAGGCTGCACAGCAGGTCCATGGCAGAGCTGGGCCTGCCACCCACATGTCCCCACTGCCAGGGCACTGTCCTTTCCTCTATCCCAGGTGGCCTTTTTAGCATTTTTGGACATTAGCACATTGTTCTTGAGGAGAGCTGTGCTGAGGGTGCAGGTGGCTTGGGTTTCATTTTGGTCTGAAAAGTGCCCTTCCAGCTTCCATGTGGAGCCTACCAGATTGGATTCGATTGGTTTTCTAGACCCCTTCAGCTTTCCTCCTCTTTGCTAGACTGGAAGAGGAAAGGAGCAGCCAGGCTGGAGAGTGCACTCACTGTGCCATTAGAAAGGTTTTTCTAGTGCTCTTTCCTCTGCAAGAACATCTTTAATTAAAAATAAAACTAGCAGCTGTGGCTGGTGTGGCTCAGTTGATTGGAGCATCGGTCCTGTAAAATGAAAGGTTGCAGGTTCGATCCCCAGTCAGGCCACATACCCGGGTTGTGGGTTTGATTCCTGTTTGGGGCGTGCGCGGGAGGCAACCAATCAGTGTTTCTCTCTGACATCAGTGTTTCTTTCTCTCTCTTTCCTTTTCTCTCTCTCTCTAAAAGCAATGAAAAATGTCCCCGGATGAGGATAAAAACAAAACATCAACAAAAAACCCCCAAACAAACAAGCAAAAAACTGTATTCCTTCTCCTTTTCAAATATTACTGAGACTTTTCGGCATTGTTCTTGGTTTCATGTCCCCATGATGTCTGAGCATTAACTGCAAATTGAGAAAGGGACTGACAACACTCTTACCAAAGAGCGTTCTCACGGGAAATGACCAAGTCTAGACTAGAACCGCCATCTGCTGCCAGATGGGCAGTGTTCCACTCAGCTCTGAATCTGACCCAGAGGCTGGCCTTCTCTGTGTGTTTGCACTTTTGGGATACCCCTCGTGTCTTTGCTGCATGCCGACTCATCAACTTTCCCGTCCCTGCCCCAGACTGTCTGGACGGTCACACTGCCTCTGATGTCTGGGGACACCCGAAGATCCAGCGGAAGCCAGCAGCACAATCTATTCATGCAGTGAGATGGCACCTTAATGTCTCTGCAGTGAAATGCCCAAATTAATTCACCGTTTTTAGCACCCTCCCAGCTGAGAAGGCTCAGGGCACTTCAGAGAGTTCTAGCACAAGGGGTGGGGCTGAGTGGTCTACCTTGAAAGCCAGTGGTCTAGGGAGGGAGGTGGAGACAGGTGGTCAGAGAGAAATCAGAATAGTGAAGTCCACCTTCCTTTCTAAGTTAGAAAGAACTCTTGTCTCCTGGCTTGCCATCTAACTTGTTTACTATAAAAGTATGCTTTTCTACTAAAACTTCTGTCTTCTCCCCTAATCTTCCATTCTCTTTCTCCTTGTCCTGCCACTCTGTCTTCCTCCAGTCCCTGCCCCACCTTCTACTCTTTTATTCATTTGTTTTTTGAGAATATGAAAATATAGTATGGTAAGAAAAATACAGCACATCACCAGATTTCCGCCCCTTCCCCAGGTAATTGAGTCACTATCTAAAGAGGGCGCCAGGCCCTGACTGGTGTGGCTCGGTGGGTTGGGCGTCATCCTGCAAAGTGAAAGGCTACCAGTTTGATTCCTGGTCAGGGCACATGCCTGGGTTGCGGGTTCTGTCCCCAGGTGGAGCATGTAAGAGGCAACTGATCTGTGTTTCTCTCTCACATCAATGTTTCTCTCCTTTTCTCCCTTCCTTTCCTTCTCTCTAAAAGCAAACAAATAAAATAAATAAAATAAAATAAAATAAGATAGGCATCCAGAATGTAGCATTCACTCATTCACATTTGTTTATCACATTTGTGATGAACATTTGTTATGTTTATCACATTTGTTATGCTTTGCCCCACGCAGTTCACTGTCTGATGCGTGCAAGGCTACAGCCAAGCTAAGGAGGACCAAGACACCGAGGTAGAAATGGATTATCTTCCCTAGCTCTCTTTCATCCTATCAGTTTGGCCTCCTCAGATACCACGAACATCCCTGCCTATCTCCTGTGGTGAGCAGTGTGAGTGATTACAGCTTTGCTCATGCGTCTACTTAGCACTAAGACGCTATTTCTTCACTTTGTAAAAACTTGCTTCTCTATCACCCGTCCTGAGAAAGCTGGGGTTCTTCTGTCTCCTCAGTCCCTCATTCCCAGCAGGTCCTGTATTTTCCTGTTTGCCCACTGTCAGTTACTCCTGAGCTTCAGGTATGGACTTCCTTATCTCCTTGTGTTTTGGTCACTAACAGTTTAATAACTAAAGCCTCCTGTGACCCTGAGCAAAGAGACCACAGGAGGTGGAAGAGTCTGGGGCCCTAACTGATACTTGAATGATAGCATGGAACTTCAGAGAGTATTTTTCTGGACCCGTTCTTTTGCAGATAAGGAAACTGAGGCTCAGAACTTAATCACCTTATCCAATGTCACACAGCAGGGTAAGCCTGGCTGCCAGATCTCCTCAGTTGTAACTTTTTTTCCTTCACATTCTTGGCTTCCTCTAGAGCCAAGTGCAATAATTAATATCTTGCTCCTCTGTGCTTCTAAAGTGCTGGTTCACATTTTTACCAAAGAATTTAAAAACCCTGTTTGTTGTATTATACTTATTTGCTTTGTATGCCATTAAAAATACACACTGAGTTGCCATTAGATTATTTCCTCTTCTGAATTAATGAGTTATAGCACATATGCACATATTTTTATTAGGTATATAAAGACCTGATGGTGATGATCTTTGTGGAAATTCACCAGTTGTAACCTCTACCCCATCACCCTGCTGCCCCCCCGTCCCTTCTTTGCTTTTTACCTTCTGATATCCTATCTATTTGACTCATTGGTTGTGTTTATTATCTTTCCTCTCTACAAACCTATAAGTGCCACGATGGCAGGGTTCTGTCATCCCTTTTAACTTCTCTGTGGTTAAAGCAGTGCCTGGCACATAGTAGCATTTGATAAATATTTATTGAAAGAGTGAATGAATAGTTCCCTAATTAAGACTAGGATCCTCGAGTTGGGGACAGAGGCTTGGGATCCAATTCGAGTCCATAACTGCCTGTATGAGCTTGGGCAAGCCTTTCTTTTCTTTGGGTCTCCTGTTAGCCTCTGTAACATAAAAGCATTGGATCTCTAAGCTTGTTTTTAGCTCTAAAATTTCATGATTCTTTACATTTTTAATTTTTAAACGCCTCATAGTAATAGAACTAGTTTTGTTTCATTTTCAAATAAAATTTTGTGCAGAATCTCAAGGTGTAAAATAGATAAACATGGACATGTTCTGATTGAATCGAAACAGGGCTAGGGGTGCGAGGATGCGGAGACGGAAGCCTGAGAGCTTGGCTGCCTGCTGGCGGGCCCGCTCTTTGTGGTAGCTTCTGAGGGTCCCACAGGACACCGTTTGCGAACGCTTTCTTTAGATTAAGTGAGAGATGGAAACTGGTTCATATCTCAGTAAACTTCAGTTTGCGCTCAGCTATGGACTGATAGGGAATGTTGAATCATGGAAAAAAAGTGTGGCGTTAGGTGGTGGAATTATAGGTAAAGTTTTCACTCAACAAATAATTTATTTTTTACAAAAACAAAATCAGATAAAATTATTTGGTTATGTGATTTTATTGGAAACACTTTGGTTGAGATTACCCAATGATCTTTATCTCTAGGTCCCTTTTCTTTAGTGGCGACAAATGTCCTGTAGCTTGAGGCCTAGAGAGTTGCTTGTTTCGGAATGGCCAGAGGATTGAGGGTCTTGATGAAGTTCTCACATTAAGATTGCCCCATCCGTGGCCCCACCACTGGTCCCCTCATATGAAGTGAGCCATTGTTAGTTAATAGCAGAACTAATATCTAAGCTGTGGGTTTTACCTGGAGGAGAGCTGGTAGGTGAGTGGGTTCAACAGGACAGTGAATTAAAGGTAAATGACAAAGGCAGTTTCTTTTCTCCTGCATCAGTAACTGGATTAAATCTGTCTGGGCTACCAGCTGGGAGGCAAGCTAAGCTAATATTTGTCTAACTCTGTGATCTGAATTGTTTGAGGGATGGTTTGGCTTGTTTGAATTTGGGTATCCACTAATAAAGAGATTGAAAGCTCTTGTTTTGGTGAGTACATATTTATCATGTATTATGTTACCTTTTGTGATATAGCAGCTAAAGAAACATTCAGAGTAAATTATCTATAGACTCATTTGATTATTCTTTTCTGGATAATAGCAGTGATATAATTACCCAGACAATACTTTTCATTCAAGGATCTCAACACTTCAAAAAATCCTAGTATTTTTATTATTCACTTTATTCTGAAAATCACTCAAATCTTGTTAATGCCATGAGCATTTCGAAACTGTATGTTTCAGAGAAGTGTAAGCATATAGGTGCCACCTTTAGTGGAAAATTGCATGTGGTGAGAAAAGCAGAGCCACTTGTTGAAAACTGCTATTTTTTTACATTAAAAATACATAATTGGATTCATTTCTAAAATATGACAAAAATTAAGATGAAAGTTTAAATCATTTAAGTTTATGAGGGCAATATTGGAGACTATAGGGATGGGCAAAAGTAGGTTAAATTGCCAGCCATCATTACCTAAAAGATAAGTCATAAGTAAGACTACATGTCAAGGATGAGTAGGCAAAGCAAGAAAAGGAAGCTACTGTCATGGTGGATCCAGGGAGTATGGGATCAGATACAGGCCTTGGGGGCTGGGGTTGGGGTTGTAAGACACACTCAGGAACGAAGGGTCACACGGGACACAGGCCTATGTTACAGGGGTACAGTAACCAAGGGAACATACCCGTCACAGGGATATAGAATCTCTGCACTCTAGTATTCCGCTGTATAATTACACCAAAGTTTATTTGCCATTGCATGGATATATGGGTTATTCCTGGTCTTCGTGAATGCAGGTGTTGCTGCTGTGCAGTCTATACAAGGCACGGTGCGCACACAAAGCATTTCTTCAGGGCCCATGTCTAGGAGTGGAATCGCTGGGTTTTCAGGTGTAAGATATTTACAAAATGTGATACTTTCAGATGTTTTAATTTTAACTAACTGATGGGTATGAAATAGTATTTCATTGTGGTGGTTTTTTATTTGCAATTGTTTGATCGTTAGTGAGGATGCTCATTTTCATACTCTTGGGCCATTTCAGGTTCTTCTTTGATGTATCAGTTTATCTTTTGTTGATTTTTCTATTGAGTTTTTGAGAAGAATTATTTATATATTCTAGATAGTAAGTCTTTGTCAAGAACATGTGTTGCAAATACATTCTTTCATTTTCAAGGTGTTTTTACATTATGGCAGTTTTTGATAAACAAACATTTTTAAATTTTGCTGTCAAATATAACAATCTTTCCTTTGTAGTTAGAATTTTTGCCACCATCTTAAGCAATCATTTCCCAGCCCAAAGCTATACTACACAGGGTTTGTAGGTTTACAGTTGTATGTGAAACAGAGTTTATTCTTGTATTATTATTTTTATTATTGTATTTGTATTGTTTTCTTTTATTGTTATTATTTTATATCGGTATTATAATTGATGGCTGTTCTTGATTGCTCCAACTGAATGGTGCCATCTGTTGCTATGGTAACTTTAGCATCATTTGGGAGTATTCAGACTCCAAATTTCCAAAGACACTTATTTTGATTATAACAAAATTTGAGGATCTAACAACACAGAGAACTGTTTTCCAGTTTTTCTCCCTGCCC
Source organism: Glossophaga mutica (assembly GCA_039655065.1). Classification (NCBI taxonomy): domain Eukaryota; kingdom Metazoa; phylum Chordata; class Mammalia; order Chiroptera; family Phyllostomidae; genus Glossophaga; species Glossophaga mutica. The sequence continues at coordinate 34,023,556 of CM077308.1, forward strand.
ACCCTGATATCTGTGATCCTTAAAGCAGCATATTTTTCTTTGCCTAATTTTAAAAGTTCTTTAAAGCGGTTTGTTCTTCCATCAAGGGGTTGTTTAATTGTTTGACCTGAATTTGGGGAAATCTAGATACTATATCATAATAACTTCTTGTATTCTTATCTTCTCATTGTAGTAATTTGGTGAACTAGGGTCAAGATTATTGCATCATTTCATATATGAGGGACCCGAAGCCTAGCGAGATGAAAGAACTTCCCCAGGGGTGGTAGCCAGTGCGCCTGTGCAAGTACGAGAACCCTGGTCTCCTGCTTCCCAGTCTAGTGCTGTTCCTAGTAGGGGCTGACTCAGTGCACATCGTTTTCTTCCTCAGTTCGCCACTTGAATGTCATGAGATGACATTGATCGGTCAATACAGATTAAACTGAGAGAAAATCAATGGGAACCAGTAGTGGATGGGAACAACGTTATTAAATTTACAACCTTTCTAGCCCAGAGAATTGTTTAAGCTTCCATTTAAAATGAGAAATGGTAGAAATGAACTATCTTTAGATGGATTTATGATTAACCACGTGTGTCTTTTCCTTGGTGACCTGTAGAACCCCAAATCACTTCTTCAGGAAATTTGCTGTTCCAGCGCAGCTGACTTTTCATTATTACTGTCTTCCTCAGTATTTAACATTTTTGTGGTGTGCTGGAAGAAAATTGCATTTGGACCAAAACATTAGATCTAACTTGATACTGAGTTTTATTCCAGGAAAATAGGTATTTTAAAAGCCGATGTATTATCTTAAAAACTTAGTTGCAGTAAGATATTAATGTATAATTCAGCATAGCCTTTATCACAAAGGGCACTTTTTATCACGTGGTCATTCCCACATTGTGAAATATGATGATAGTCCTTAATTAAGGTCACTGACTGAATTAACAAGCATAAAAACAATCCATTGCTCAGTATGCTCCCCCTGGCCCCAGCCACCCAACTTGAAATTGCTGTGTATCTCCATCCCCACCCCAAAACAATCAGGCAAAAGAAAGGACAAGTCAACCCGAAAGCTTTGGGACAGTGACTAAGCTGTGCTGGGTTGATTTCGCCACCTGGTGGCAGAGGCCACGGACCATCTTAATATTCCTTCACTGCTTCTTTTCTCCCTCTTGGGTTATCCTCTCCTCCTCCTCCTCTTAGTTTTGTTATTCAGCTTTGCAAATCCTACTTTAAAAAATCTCAGCCTCATATGTACTCACATATTTCTTTCTCCCTCTCACTTTTAATTTTCCCCTCATTTTCATATTCGGTGACCTCAGAACACTTATTGCTCCTTCTTTTTTTTTTTAACTTTTCATCCTCCTTCTATTTGTGAGTCAAAAAAATTTTTTTAAGTGACCTTAATTGTCGTTGCTGAGGCTTAGAGCCCTGCTACTGAATGTGTGGGAACACCCTCTGAAGTGATGAGCTCTCAGCTGAAGGGGCAGAAAAGGCCTATATTTGGAGATGAAGTTCCACCCAGGAAAGGCCTGGGGCCTTGGTTTCAGAGGCTCCTCAGTCTGTGCAGACATTTCCTTCTACATCAATCCAGCATTTTTGTCTCTTCCTTCCTCCTCCAATAAACCTGCTTTTCCAAAATATCAGCATTTAAGACCATTTAAACCTCTTTCTTACCCAGTTTTCTTGTTTTTCTCTTAGGTTTAGTAGACAGTTTAGTTTTCTATCAGTTTTATTGCAAATATGCCGCAGTTGGGATGCTCTGAGGCAGTGATTCTCAAACTCCAGTGAGTACCATATCACCTGGAGGGCTTGTGAAAACGGTGATAGCTGCCCCCACCCCTGGAGTTTCTGATTTAGTAGGTGTGGGCGGAGCCTGAGAATTTGGTTTCCAGCGAGTTCCCAGGAGGTGTTGGTGCTGATGATGGCCTGGGACCACACTTTGTGAAAACTGCTGGCCCAGGATTATGGGGCTTCTATGGCGTGGATGTTGGGCCATGTTTTCCAGTTCATTCTTTGGCCTAAATACTTGCAGAGGTCATTTTCTGGCATATGGACTGGTTCCAGTCTGCCACTTTTTCTCCACAGCTGGGGCCACTTGACCTGTAGTGGTTGATTTTAGGGACAGGAACTGTTTTTTATCACTGTGTTTCTCCAGCCCTTTGCAGAGTGGGTAGGACACATTAGAGGGGATTTAGTTGTATGTGTTTGGGGGTGTGGGTGGATGCTGTTGCAAGGTGGCAGGCCCTGGATATTGAGCATTATTTATAGTACTGTTCCCATAAGGAAAAAGCTCTGGGTTATAAAGGGGTCACAGTGCTCTCTGTGGCATCACTTGTTTGGGAAGGAGCATTATGTTTGTCTCCATCTCCCCTCTGCTAGTTGTCTGATTATCAGTACACGTTAGCAGTTCATTAAAGGTATTGCTATTTTTAATGGAAACGAAGGACAAAATCATTTTGGGGGTAAATTTTGTTTGGCAGTTTTATTGATTAGTCTCTGTAATACTCTTGTTAGTCTTAAAAAAAAAAAAAGAAGACCTGAAATTCCCAAGCCAGTGATAAATGGTAGCTGTTTAAGGGGGTGCCTGTGATATTTTGTAGTAAATTGCAAATGCAACAGGAACTGGTGCAGTGCTGGATCAGGAGACTAAACAGGATCAGGAAATATGCTGTATTAGTTCTTCTGACCATTTCGTTGGCTGTGTAATTGAGAGTGAGGTTGAATGCCTGATCAGTGGCATGCGCAATTGAAGAGTCTCCCTCCGCCCATTTGATTATAGCCGCTTGACATGCATCTTTAGTGCTCTAAGGGTCCTAAGACATCATCCTAGCCCAATCCCTTCCATTCGCAGATGCTGAAATGAGACCTAGATAAGGGAAAGACTTGCCTCTGAAGCATACACCTGATAGGTGGCAAAGTTTGACCTTGAGCCTTGTCCCATGAGCCTACACCCTACACTGCTCTGCCTGTCTCCTCACTGGTCTTCCTCAGTGACTGTAACCAACTTGTAGACCTTTGGGTTCCCTTTAGTTACCTTTGAACAGCATAGTTGGGGAGGAGATGTATACTTTTGTCTGAATGTTTCGAAGCCATTTTTCCACCTTGAGGAATAGGCTTGGTCTCTGCCATCTTCTCCTGTAGCTGCAGCCATTTGATCTCCAACTGCAGGCTTGGACCTAGGCCCAGTGTTGCATGTTGGTCAGGCAGATTGAAGAAGCTGAAGTTCAAAGCCTGGGAGTCAGTAAGATGTCATCCAGGCTGCTACCCCTGTCCTGACCCGCCCCTGTTTCTGTCCTGCTAACTTGTGCCTGGTTCCTGCCTTGATAAGTTAATAAATTCCTATAGGGTTGGGGTAGTACCTTGCCTGTCATCAATTATTTCTTCATTGTAGAAGATTTGGGGGGGGTGAAGGGTAATGATTTGTTGAGAATATATTTTGTACCATTTTACTCACATCATATTATTTAATCTTCACCACATCATTAAGTATTACCTCCATTTTACGATGAGGAAACTGAGGCTCAGAGAGATCGTGGGACTTTCTTAAAGTGACATAGCTAAAGAGTGGTGACACTGAGGTTCAAGTTTGAGTCTGTTGAGTTCCAAACCCCACACTTTTCCCACTGTGCATTTCAGGGCCAGTAGTTTGCCCGTAAACCCTGGTTCATTCATTTGTTCAGTGCCTATTGGAGTCCTACTATATTCTAGCCACTATGCTAGTCCCTGGAGAGGCAGTCTCTGCCCACGTGGAGTTGATCATGTATTGGGGAAGACAGTGTAATGTTGAGTGTAAAGGAGATACTGTGGGAGTGTGTGTGTGTGCGTGTGTGTGTGTGTGTGTGTGTAAACAGGTAAGTCTAATCTAATCCAGGGTCGGGTGAGGGTACACATCAGGCAAGACCTCCTGGAGGAGGAACATTTAAGCTGAGACTTGTGCCAAAGTATGAAAGGACCTCTTACAAAGACCTGAAGGAAGGCCAGTGTGGCAGGAATATTGAGGGTAGTTGTAGACTGATGTTCTGCTACTTGCAAGAATCTGTATTCTTCCTGCCTACCCAGCACAGTGCTGGGCATATAATGGATACCCAGTGAATGTTTGCTGAATGAACGCATGAATGGATGAAACGAGAAGTGAATGGCAATTCTGAAAGCTCATTTTGTTTCTTATATAATAACCTAATAAGTTACCTTGGAGTGATTCATAGTTCCAAACAGCTCTTTCCTCCAGCTCCTCTTATCTTTCTGTGGTTTTGGGTTTCCTCACTATATTTTGAATGTCCTCACACGTGTCCTGCCTTTCCTTCACAGCTGTGGGGTGTCTTCCTGCCTCACAGAGAGCAAAAGCTGAGCTGCCCTATTATCCTCTAAGTGGCCGCCTTGAGCATGAAGTTCGAAATAGCGTCGGTGATTTGATTTTTTCCTCTGGGGATCTGGCAATAGAAAATAAATGTAGAAAGAGCCCCAAAGGAGGTTTTTCTTGGGGGCATGAGAGATGACAGCACCAGTTATTGGTGCACTTTGACAATGCAGAGTTATGTAAGTGGATGAAAAATAGAGGCTATTCCACCAAAGTCAGCCTGCCTTACTTAAGTGCTTTTATATTCACAAAAGTGGGTGGCCCAGAGTGGGTCTGTAACTCCTCCACTATTTGCAAATTCTTAGTTTATGACATAGAGAAATACAATTCTACAGACAGGTTCAACAGATGTTAATTTAAACAATGAATATGTGCTGGGTACTTTCACATTGCATTTAATAACTGTAATATAAACAGTACCCAGTTTCTAAAGAATAAATTTCTGACCTAACGATTTTGGCAAAAGGTGCACATTGCAGAACCTGGAGTAGGTGAGAATAGCCTGCTTGTTAGTATACCTTGGTCCAGAAAAAACTCCAAGCAAATCTGAGTCCCAATTATTTCCCCAGCCTTAACCTCTTGGGTCTTTTCTTTCTGTTCTTGCTTTTGGACTAAGGAGTAGGCCTAACTCGCAATGAGTTTAAAGGGCTGCCTTGACTGACACTGATAAAACCAGTGGTCTTCGGTTCTTGCTTGTTCATTTTTCATTGGTTAGTCCATTCATTCACTCATAAAACATCTGTTGGATGACCCCTATGTGTAGGCCATCATACATGCAGAAACAGGTTTTACCGTCCTGTCCTCACAAAGCTTACAATGCATGGGTGAGATAGAGACCATATCAGATGAGGGACAGAGTCTTGGGATGGGTGCGTGGGGCGATGGTGATGGTCAGAGAAGGCATCCTAGGAGAAGGTGCATCTTAGAGGTCCAGTAGGGCTCAGCTCTCAGTGAGGACTCACAGAGGCAAGCCCTCATCCCTTACAACGAGAGGACTGGGGCAGGCCATCGTTCATTTACTAAGTACTTGGAGTAATCTGGCTTGTGTCCCTCACCACAGTAATAGTAGGGTTATTGAAGAAAGGTAATCAGGAGGTAGTCAGGAGTCCTGTCACCTTGCTCCTTTAGATACTGTGTAAGCTTTGGAAGTTTTGAAGATTGATTTTAGGAGACGGAGTATAGCTATAGCTAATGGCTTATGGAGAGCTTTATAGTCAGATATGCACTTGAGGTTTCTATCAGAGTTGGTAGGGGAAATCAGGTGGTCAGAAATCCTGACGATGTATGTGGTTATTGTGTGATCCTGAAACTATAAGGTGGCTGAGGAGCCTTTGGCAGGTGCAATGAGGAGTTTTGAGGGTTATCAGTTATTTTTTCCCAGTGTGCTCAGGATGAAAAATGGGCACTGTGACATTGAGAATGCCCCAAGAAAGGGCTTCCTTTCAACTTGCTGATGCTCTGCAAAGTCATCAAGTCCAAGGAGGGGAGAATGCCTCCCCTCCTGTCCTTCCTCCCTCCCTCCTCCTTCCTGTTCCCTCCATTGCTAAGGAAACAGGTAGTTGAGATATAGCCCTTGCACAGTGGGTGATGGGACTTTGAAAACAAAGATGAATAATTCCACAGCGTGTAGTAGAATCCCAAATCAGAGAAGCAAGTGGTGACTCTTCATCTGGAGGGCAGGGGGAGAGGCAGGAGGCTGCTTCCCAGGGTCACACAGCACAGCAGTGTGGGGCCTGCACTAGGATCCAGGACTCAGGGTGATTTCTCTACTTGTCTCAAAGCCTCATTGGCTGAATAAGACTTTTTCAGCTGGATGGTCCCCAAGCCAGAACCTGTACTCTCCCTGGATTTGGAAGCAAGGACAAGATTTGTTTACTCTGTGCTGCTTCCAGTCTGTGCTTCTCCACTTCTTTCGTTTCTGACCCCGTGGGTCGGTGACCTCAGAGGCTGTGGCCATCACCCACCTGTGCCCTGCTCTGTGGTTCTAGGCAGCATTCCTTTAAGTGTGGTTTTGTCTGTGAGACGCCAAGGGGCCTGAAGTTCTGGGCGGCTGGACCAGCCAGGAGATCGGTGAGGTGGAAGGAGCGTGGTGGTTTTAGAGGCGACCCCTGTACTGATCTGAGAGCTCATGCAGTGCCTCCTGGCAGCACGCCAACACAGCAGGAGCTCCGCATTCGCTAATGCCTGGTTCATGGGTAGACTTCCGTGCATAATTAGTATTTTTAAGTCATTTTAACTAAAGACTTCAAATTTAGAAGGCTGTAAGCACTTGAGAGATATTTTATGGATCACAGCTGAGTTCAGAAGGATCTTGCAGCATTTCTCCCTGGCCCTTACTACTGGCCAGCTGCTTCTAATCACACTTAGTCAAGTCCTGTGACACACTCATCCTTCTTCCAGCTTCTTGCAGAAGATGTCATGCTTCAGGTCGGCCTGGCTCTTTCTGAGGAGCTGTAGAACAGTGTCTCTCAAACTTTAATGTGCATGCAAGTCATTTAGGGATCTTATTCAAATGCAGATTTGTATTCTGCACGTTGGACTTAGTAGGTCTACCCTGCATTTCTGCTGCAGTTTTAGAGCCACACTTTGAGTAGCAAGGAAATTGCTGAATGTCAGACATAGAAAGGTCCTCCGAAATGATCACCCCGGCTAAGTCTGTACCTGTACAAAGGAGGAGAAAGAGACCCCGGTAAGGAGAGTGACTTGCCTGAGGTCACACCAGTGAGTGGAAGAGACCGGGACTAAATTTTAGGTCATCACTTTCCCTTGGTGTTATATATACTCTCCATCTGCTGATCTGGAAAGAAATAGAAATCAAGAAGTAGAAATAAGGTTTCCTATTATCAGGTTTAGAGCAACATCATAAAGCCAAAATCTGATATGTTGGAGTCTAGACCTACCCAGAGCCCTTCTTTCCTAGGTCGTAGTGAGACATTTTCTGTGTCAGCCTCGGCATCTTAAAGAGAGCCTCACTCTCATGGATTTTGGTGTTTAGCAGTGCTTGTTGAACAGATCATGAATCCTTTCTACTATACTGGTGCCAGAAGGAGCCAGATGGCCCAGACTGAGTCTTCAGACTCTCACATTCTGGTAGTGAAAGGTGGGTTTGGGACAGTGAGCCCACTACCAGACTTCAGAACTTGCTTAGCACTTTGGCTGTTAGAAGGCACTAAATGGCAAAGGGGACATACTGGGAATGGGGTAGGTATGTTTGACCCCGAGACCACGCCTGGGGCCTGGAGTTGTGGGAGCAGCACAGCAGCCCGAGGACGTGGCATCAAGGAGGTCCTGTGAGTGGGAAGGGGCATAGGAGCTGGCACTTCATGGTCCTCTAGGCAAATGCATAAGCTTTGCACTCTGTCAGTATGTATTGTGTGCCTACAGCACACCAGATGCTGAGCTGTGCCCTGGGAGACGTGGAGATGAATTCCTAGGACCTCTGGTCCCAGAAGGCTCCAGGTAGATTCTGCATCAAGATGATCTCTTAGAGCTGTCGTAAGGCAGGACTGTGGTCTTGGTGGAATGGTTCACTAGGCGGAGATTCAGATAGAAGAAACAGTTCAGGGTTACAGTTGCTGGACCCCTGGCATGAAGCAGGACATGGTTTCTGGACTAAGGCAGATGCTTAGGGATGAAAACCAAGGAAGAAGGTTCAGGGCATGGATGGCAGCACACCCAGCTGCCTTCTGAGCTGCTGCCCTCAGACGCTTTAAACCTTTCCTAACTGAGGGCAGGACTGACTGGTCAGGGCTGGAGCTGAGCCTGCAGGTAAAAGTCACCTGGTGAGGACAAGGAGCTAAGTGCTCTGATCCCAGAAGGACACAGACATGCAGGCTTACCATCTGCTCACCTACTTTGACCCTGTTGTAAGAATCATCTCATTCTGTGGTCATGGAGAAGAAGGTTCTGGAAACTTCTCAGGTTTAGGCCCTTTGGGGTAGCGGAGGCAGCAGGAGGTCCTTGTCCTCATTATCATTTGTACTAACATGTCCCAGGGCCTGCCAGAGCTGAGATGTCATTAAGTATTCCTGATGGAGGCAAGTGGCTAATGCTTCAATGGGGAAAAAGCTGGGTGAATGGTGGGTGGCTTGGGACCACAGACTGGGCTGCTTTGGAAACTGACACCCAGTGATTAGCTGAAGAGGTGCACTGCTGGGAATGATGGTAGCAGTTGAAGAGGAACAATGCTTGGCACATAATAGGCCCTCAGTAAATATTTGTTGACTGAGTAGGTGTTGACAAAGTGCTTTATAGTTTGCAAAACACTTCCAATTACATCCTTTCCCCCAGACTCTGTGAGACAGGCATTTGATACTGAGGAAGCTGAGGCTCAGGGAGCTACACATTTTATCCAAGATCACATGGCTGGTAAATGGCAGAGCTGGCACTAGAACTCAGGTCTTCTGAGTTTCTCTCTAATGTCCTTTGAAGTCACTTCTGAAAATGCTCACAGATGCTGCCAGGGAACTTGCTATTGTATATTTGATTTTTGGTACTTATTAAACAGATATCTTTTTTAATGCAAAACATTTTTTTTAAAAAAGGAAATGTGCTTCTCTGTGTACATTTTTTTTAACCAAATTGAGCCCTTGGGTGTTTTTATTTTTAATAAGTAAAAAACACTTGTGTCTGGAACAGCTGAACCATTGCTGCCTACTCATTAGCTCTGTCTAATTAGTTTGAAACCAAAGTAGGAAGTGGCAAAGGCAACCATTTTTGTTTAACAGAAATGGTCGTATATGACCCTGAACCCTGCTTTCTTTCCCCCATTTCCTGTGCACCCTACCAAGGTCATTAGAATGCAGCTCCATTCACAGGATAGTAGTATAGTTTTACTGCAGAGAGAGAGAGAGATGTGTGTGAGTTGAGGGGAGTGAGAGCGTGTGTGTGTGACAGACAGACTGACTGACAGACTTTGGGGACCCAGAGATTTGGTGAGTCACCGTGTCTTTTTTTGCTGGCATCCAGACATGTCAGGTGGAGAGACTACTGTTTTTTCTTCAATAAGATGAGATAGAGCCATTTTTCTGAAGTACTTGGAGGACCTTGAATTCCTGTAAATGACGTTAAAAAAAAGGACACCTAAAAGGTTTTGTTGCTGAAACTTGGGCGCCAGGTTTGCATGTGAGTGGAAAAGGGCTGGCCTTGGTCCCAGGCCTGTTGTAGGTGGTTTTGTCCAGTCGTCAGTGGTGACTGTGACCTCTGAGCCTGCTCACTCCGGTCAAAGCTTTCAGCTGGAATTTTCCATATTCATGCTCCTCTGTAGTTGCACAAATTGTAAAGCAGCAAATGTGGAGAGGAGGTGATTCATCTAACTCACAGACCCATGCTTCATGTGATGGAGTCTTGGGGAGTGCCAAGATCCAGGTGCAGTTTTCCTGAGGCTCAGCCTCTACGTGGCTCCTTGAGCTGGCTTCATCTCCCCCTCTCTCTACCCCTGCCTCTGTTCCCTCCCCACAGCCCAAATCACTGCCTTGTGTTACCTCCAGTCTTGCCTCCTTTATCCACCTTCGGTGTATCCATCCGAGTGCCTGTGTCATTCATTTTCTGCTTGGAACCCTGCAGCGGCTCTCCAGTGCCTACTTGGCCAAGCTCGCAGGGAATCGTTGGCTCTTATCAATCTCTTTAGCCTGTACATCACCACCGCTCCTTTGCATACTCCTTTCATTCCTTGTAGCCAGTCTAGCAATTCCTGAACACGCCAGATTCTCTGTCCTGCCTATGGGCCTTTGCACGTGCCGTTCCTTGGACCCGATTTTAATCTCAGTGCTACGTACCTCCTCTGTGAAAGTTTTTGTATCTGGTCAGGCAGAATTAGGTGCTTTCTTTCCTTTCTGCTCTTATGGCAATTCAGATGTATTCCTTGTGTATTTTTTATTACATAATTTTGTCACCATCTGTTTGAATGTTTATCCCTCTCTCTTATCCCCAGTTCATCAAGCATTTGCTTGGTGTTGGCTTTATAGTGCTACTACTACCTAACGATTGTTGAGTGCTGGCTCTACATCAGGCATTGGGCTAAGTAAGGTCTCATTTCCTCCCCCTTGGTTGTAGAGATTATTATTATTATCTCCACTCCACAGACTAGGAAATAAAGGCTTAGAGAGTTTAAGTGACTTTTCAGGATCACAGAGCTAGTAATCGGTAGACTTGGGTTTGTGCTAGTCACTATGCTTGATGTGGCATTCAGTATGACATAGGCTCTTCCCTCAAGGGGTTTGTAGTCTAGGAGATGACAAGTAAGTCAGAGTGTCAGTCCAGGACACTGGGTCCAGTGATGGGGTTCAGGGATGGGGCAGGCAGGGGCTGTGCACTCACCCATTTCTGCATCCCTAGCACCCAGCCCTGGGTTAAATTAAGTTGTTCTTCCCTGTGACCAGGACTCCACATCCCAGGCACCTTTGGTTCCACTCTCTTACCGTCTGTGTCCTCGTCAGTCCTTCTGCAGCACTTCCTTCCATTGAATCTGGGATCCGCACTGCCTGCGCCCTGTCCAGGCCCATTCACACAAACTGCTCCAAGTGCGGACCGTGCGGAAGAGTGGGAAGGCTCCAGGAGTCCCAGGAGTCTTAAGAGATTGCCTGTGCTCAGCTCATTTGTCATTGCCTGGACTTCCTGGAGTGCTTCCATCCTAGGAAATTTTTTCTTGGCCTCAAGACAGAACTTCTAAGAACATGTCCCAGGATTGGGCCCTCTGGCAAAGTGTCCCTCTCACCCCACCAGCCCCGGCCAGCTTCTGCCGTGTGCTGGATTCTGTGCTGCTTGTGGAACAGAGAGCACTGAGACTCAGGCCCTGCTCTCCAAGGGCTCCAGATCCAGTAGCCGAACCAGGCAAGGGGCAGGAGGCTAGTGAGGCCTGGAGGGTGCTCCCTGGGCCTGTGGCAGGGCTGGACCACAGACAAGGAGAAAGCAGCTGTGAGGGAAAAGAAGGTTTCAGGGGCAGGGAAGGAGGCCGACCTCATGGGTGAGTCAGTGAGGGAGCAATGTGATCGGAGGTATATCCACGTGGGGTGGGCTGTCGAGGTCAGAATCATTACCAAGATTTCTTCCTATAAGGGCAACCCCCAGGGGAAGTTAAAGTCAAACCAAGCAGAGGCCCCAAAGGATAACTCCTTTGATTTAAAAAAAAAAAAAAAAAAAAAGGGGAACCCAGCGCCCAGACAGGAAAACAGTCTAATTTTTTAGGACACAAAGAAAAGGAGCAGGGAGGCAGGGAACAAAATGGAAGGGTCCCCTCTTTTGCCACATTATTATTTAATAACATATTATTTCATTTTCACAACAACCCCATGAATCTACATTTATAATTAAGGAAACAGACTGTAAGCCATACAGCTAGTAAACAGGAGAGCAGGCTTTGAAGCCAGTTGTGACCCCCAGAGTGTCACCTCAGCGTTCTGCTGGTCTTAGGGGACAGAAACATACCCCCGGGGGAGACAACAGAGTAACTGCCTAAGTACCACACAGGAAGCCAATTGCTGGCCGGTGTGAAAATGCCAACCAAGGATGGAAAAGCTGTTAGTGCAGTCTTCGCCAGCACGGCTGTCACACCTAGGGAGAAAACCACATTTTCCGAAGACTTGGGTTCTCACTGCGCTCTCTACCCTGCTCTGGATGTGACTGTCTCTTCCTAGGATTCTCCAAAAGCGCTGGGTACCACATGACCCCGCAATCTCTCAGCGAGCCCTCTATCTCGCCCTGGCTGCTGGGGCCTTGATGAATAACCCCAACACAATTTAGGCTGGCCTGCCAGAGCCCTCTCTGTGAGTGCGTGTGATTCGTCTTCCTGCCAGAGCTCATTTGGGCTCGTTTAATAATTGAAGGCCAACTTTAAACGTTTCACAGTTTGTCCTTCGTGAACAGGAGCGATTTTCTGTATGAAAGTGATATGCCCTGTCTCCCAAGGACGCTCTGTTTCCTGAAGTGCAGCTGATTCAGCACGTTCAGACATTGCCACTGGGTAGCTTAGATTTCGTCAAGTCCTCTTTTTAAGAGAGATCTGTCCTGTCATCTGTGAGAGCAAGCACAGGAGGCTCCATGGCGGGGGCCAGAGACCACCTTCCCCCAGAAATTTGGACTGGGGAGGGTGGCTACAGGAGACACCCAGCCACTTCCCATCGTGCCGAGGAGTCAGTGCATTCTGTCACTTTCACACAAAGAGAGAGGCCACTGCAGGTCCACATGTATCTACTCCCCCTGCATTGCTCATTCTACGCAGTTTTAATTGCCATTTCCCCAAATCATCTGCTCTTTCTGGCTTCTAGGCCTCCCTGTCCTCACCTTTCTCCACACTCTGTTGACCTCTATTCTGCTTTCCAGCTCTGTTCAGGTCTCGCTCCCCTGAAGCGGGAGGGGCTCTTTCTCTGCACCCCCACGGCCCTTTGTGTCTCCCTCTTCCCTAGCACTCATCCCCCGTGTGGGAATCACCTGTTCACTTGCCTTTCCCTGGTGGAGATGATGGAGTCGTGACCGAATGGACAAATTGAGGTGGTTTTTAAATTCCACTGCTGGGACAATAACAGTAATAATCAGGGATGAAAACTGACATTTACTGAGGACCTGTTAGGGTCCAGGTGCGGGGCTAGGTGTGCTATCTCATTTAACTTTCACAATGGCTTGGATCACTGACAGTGGAGGTTATACAAAGAAGTCAAGCTTCCTGCAGTCTCTCATTGTTACCCTTCTGGTTCGGGCTGACTCATCATAATGACCTGCTTTATAATTTAATAATGAGGACTGTTGAAACTTAAAAAAAATGCTTTATTTTATTTTTGCAGTTTCACAGTTTAGCATCAAGTACGGTAATATATCAGATGACTGTCAAAATGCAGCACCAACTCTTTTGCTGGAAATAATTACACTTTGCCAGCCCTGTTTATTTTGAGCAGCTCCAGTGCGTTAATGTACTGCGCTGTAAAATGAGCCCGTGCTCTGTGGATTATGCGAAGGGATGAGGTGGCAAACCAATTGCAGATCCACCGGATGGGTGGTAAAAAAGGGAAATAGAACATGTCCCTTTGTTAAATACATTCCCTTGAAGATAAGTTTTTAATTTGACAATTTGGACAGCTGGAAAAATTAGGAGCTGCCTTGCTGGAGACGCTGGCCTGATTCTTCAAATTCGCAGTTGGAAAATGAAGCCATTGGTTCTCTTGGCGAGGCTGTGGTGAGGGTGCTTGTTTCCCAGGCTGTAGGCAGTTCAGGCCCCGCATCCCTGGACTTGCTCCCAGCCGGGCCCACTCCAGTCTGTGAGCGTAGCTGCTGTTGGCTCAAATCTCACATTTCTCACTGTCTGCTCACCATCACCTCCCAGATGGGCCCCTGTCCCCTCAAAGTTGGCCTGTCTAATGCAGGACAGCCTGGCAGAGTGGAAGGTGGAATTGGACAGATGGACTGGAAACTGTGTTACTTTGGGAAGGTTGCATTACCACTCTGAGTCTCAGTTCCTTCATCTGTAAAATAAAATGGAGATAATTCATTGAACAATTGCTTATTGAGTCCCTGTTTTGTGCCAGCCACTGTTCGAGGCATTTGGGAAATAGCAATCCTTGTCCTCATGGAATTTACATTTTAATGAGGGATGGCGGACCTTAAACCATAGACATAATAAGAAAATTGTATTATATATCAGAATATAATAAGTACACTAAAAAGAAGAAAACAGAACAGGCAAGGGACTTTGGGAATTCTGGAGGGGAGCTAGGATAAGAGTAGGCTGTAGTTTTTAATGGGTTTCACTGAGATGGTGACCTTTGAGCAAAGAGGTGGAGCTGGTGAGGGCCTTGACTATGCAGGTATATGGCGAAGAGTGACCCAGGGCAAAGCCCAGCGCATCTGAGAAACAAGGCAGCTAGTGCAGTTCAAGCAGAGTGAGCATGGACAAAAGGCAGAGGTGAAGTCAGGGCGGTCACAGCGATAACACCCCCAGGGGTGTGAGGGTTAAATGAAGCGCTGTCTGTACAGCACCTCATTCCTCCATTCGACCTCCCCTTTCCAGTGGCATTGTCACCCCCCAGCAGCCCTGGCTCTGAACGTCAGTTGGACTTTGATATCTTCCTTCTCTTTGTCCCCATTGCCAGTCACCTGCTAGGTCCTGTAGCTGTGTCTCCCTCTTCTGCCCTTTTCTCTCTGTCACCATTATCTTTAATCTAGTTGGTGGCCTCTCACCTGTCTAATCCCAATAGTCTCCTAACTGTCAGATCTGCCGCCAGTCTGTCCGTCACCATCCCTCTCCTTGTCCTTTCCCTTCCACACCTCGGTGCAATGTTGAGCCACCTCTCTCCTGCTCGTGACCCCTCAGAGCTGCTCATTAGTGCACTTACCTAGTCACGCCTTTGTTCATACATTCAGCATCTTTTGAATGTGTACCAATGCTCAAAGCCAGTTGAATGGAGTCTAATGGAGGAAGCAGACTTGAAAATAATACCAATTGAGAAATGTTTGTTTTTACCTGAGCTTCTTTCAGAAAGGATTTGGAGTTCAATGAGTTATTATGTAATAGGATGAGTAATGTGAAGCAGCTTTCTATATATGTACAAAGTAAAGTTTCCGTCTCTCGACCTGGCGCTTAGAATCTCCCCTGGCTGGCACAGACCTGCCTTGCCTGTTTCATCTGCCACATTCAAGTTAAGTGAAGCTTTTGCTTCAGCCAAGGTGAGTTCTGCAACACGACCCCTTTCACACCTCTGGGC
Source organism: Glossophaga mutica (assembly GCA_039655065.1). Taxonomy (NCBI): domain Eukaryota; kingdom Metazoa; phylum Chordata; class Mammalia; order Chiroptera; family Phyllostomidae; genus Glossophaga; species Glossophaga mutica. The sequence goes on from CM077308.1 coordinate 34,038,584, forward strand.
CTCTGTGCACACTCTTCCTTTTGCCCTCAGAATGTGCGCTTCATGAGGCAGGCACAAGCAATGGGGCAAAGACAGTTTATTCAATAAATGGTGCTGGGAAAATCGGACAGATGCATTGCAAATCAGTGAAACTGGACCACCTTCTTTCATCATATACAAGAATAAACTCAAAATGTATTAAAGACTTAAATGTAAGACTCAAAATTATAAAACTTCTAGAAGAAAACATAGGCAGTAAAGTCTCTGACATTTCTCTTAACACTGTTTTTTTCTGACATATCTCCTCAGGCAAGGGAAACAAAGGAAAAAAATAAACAAATGGGACTACATCAAATTAAAAAGTTTTTGCACAACAAAGGAACCAGTCAATAAAGTGAAAATATAACCTTCTGAATGGGAGAACATATTCACCAATCATACATCTGATAAGGGGTTAAATTCCAAAATTTATAAAGAACTTTATTACTCAACACCAAAACCCCTCCAAACAATCTGATTAAAAATGGGAAAAAGACCTGAATAGACAGTTCTCCAAAGAGGACATTCAGATGGCCAGTAGGTGCATGAAAAGATGCTCAACATCACTAATTATCAGAGAAATGCAAATTCAAACCACAATGAGATACCACCTCACACCTATCAGAATGGCTATTATCAATAAATCCACAAATGACAAGCATTGGCCAGGATGTGGAGAAAGGGAACCCTTGTGTACTGTGGGTGGGGATGGAAGACAATATGGCGGTTCCTCAAAAAATTAAAAATGGAACTACTTCATGACCCAGCGATTCCACTTCTGGAGATTATCCGAAGAAACCCAAAACACTAATTCAAAACAAGTATGAATCCCTATGTTCCTTTCAGCGTTATTTATAATAGCCAAGATACGGAAGCAGCCCAAGTGCTCATCAGTAGATGAGTGGATAAAAAAGCTGTGGTACATACATACAGTGGACTATTGCTCAGCCGTAAAAAGAATGAAGTCTTAACCATTTGTGACAGCATGAATGGTCAGTGAAATAAGTCAGTCAGATAAAGATAAGTACCATATGATTTCACTTATATGTGGACTCTAAAGAACATAATAAACAAACAAAATTAAAATGACTCAGACACAGAGGGTGGACTAGTTGTCAGACACAGAGGGTGGACAGAGGGTTGTCAGAGGGGCGGGAGGTTGGGAGACGGGGTGAAAGAGGTGAAGGGCTTAGGAAATACACATTGGCAGTTACAAAACAACCACAGGGACGGAAAGCACAGCACAGCATAGGGGATATAGCCAATAGCATTGCAGTAACTATGTATCGTGCTAGGTGGGTACTGGAAATATCAGGGGGGACACTTTATAAAGTATATGACTGTCTAACCACTATGCTGTACACCTAAAACCAATACAAAATAATACTGAAAGTAAACTGTAATTGAAAAATAAATAAGAAAGAAAGAATATAAGCTCCATGAGAACAAGAGTTTTGGTTTGATCACTGCTGTATTCCAATATCTAGAACAGTGCCTGACACAAAGTAAACTCAATACCTTTCAAAATAAAATATCTGTAAAAGAAGCTAGAAACGACATGTCATAGAAGATTTTTAGATAAAGTGCTATGGGAGCCCAGTGAAGGGAAAGATCACTTTTGACTATGGCAATGGTTTTTAAATTCGGTTGCAAATTAGAAACACCTTAGGAACTTCAAAAAGAAAAATCACTTGTGCCTAGATGCTACCTCATATTGATTAAGTCAGAACCTCTGGGTGATGCTTGGACATCAGTATTTTATAAGGTCTCCCCTGGTAATGATAATAGGTAGCTTAAAACAATGGGAACTAGAATAACCAGGGAAAGCTTTGTGTAGGAGGTGGGATTTGATAGCTTGAAAATCAGGGTTTGGATAAGAAGGAAGCTTTCTGAATGGAGTGTGCAGCGTAAGCGAAGTACAGAGGCAGGCATCACAGTCTGAGTTTAGGGATCAGAAGTCGTTCACTTTGGCTGGAGCCTAAAGAACACAAAAGGGAATAATTGAAGCAACATTATGAAGGTTGACTGGGGACAGTTTGAGATGGTCTTTGAATGCTAGGCCATGAGACTTGGGCTTCATTTGGTTTTGCGGTTGGTGAGAATTGTGAATGATTTTTAAATAGAAGTGATGCAATCAGAGCTCTCCCTGGCTGCCCTTGGAGACTGGCTAGGAAACGGGAAGAGCAGTTATAGGCAGCGCATGGTCCACATAACGTGGGCTTCACATAGGGCTGCACCAGTGTTTTTAGGGAGAAGGGCTGAGATGGAGCCAGGCTGCAAGGCCTGCCCACCCTCCAGCTATGGGTCTCCTTTGAGGGCTCTTGGTGGAATCACTGGTGTTGCAATGACCAGTGCCTTTGGATCAAGCCGGGGAAGTCGGGCCACACTGGCATCCCTACTGCAGGGCTGTGCCTGGCTGATGAACCAGTAGTGCAGCTTAGCCTCCTTCCTGAGTTGATAGGTCATTTAATCCAGAGAAGCATTTCCACGAGCAGAACTCAGTGCCATGCCAAGCTACCTTTGCAACGGGGGTTTCTCTTGCTTTAACACAGCAGTGTGTGTCTTTCCTTCACCTTTGCCTAGCTCTAGCACCGTGGACACCATGGGTGTGACTGGTAGAGGTCAGCTCTGTCAGTGTCTAGACCTCATTTCTTAAGCTCTGGGTGTACTGAGGACAGCCTGGCTTCGGTAATAACAGCTTGAGCAAGGGCTGGGGACTGTGGGCCAGGGGGTTATGTTTCCAGTAGCCTCCTAGCAGAGTGCTTATCTACAAAGAGCTGAAACTTCTGGGGTCATAAGACATCTGCATAGACAAGGACACCATATGCGTGTGGGGCTGGGGGAGAGTGCAGTTGGTGGGGGAGGATGGTGACTGGGTCTAGTTTGCTGATACAGGCTTGTGCAGAGAGGACTGCCTGCCCTTGGCCAGATGCTGCCAGGAGCTGGTGCATCCCCAGGGTCATACACTATCCAAAAGGACAGGCCAGCAGGAGTTGCTAGTACAGATATTTTTTCCTCCCCTCTGTCTGTTTCACCAGGGCTGACCTCATTCGCAGTCAGTTTCAGGATGTTAGTCCCTCAAACATGCACCGACTTTACAGTTTGCAAGGGGCTTTCACACCCTTTATCTCCTTGGAATCTTGTTACAATCCTGTGAGTTAATTAGGGTAGCAGTTACTGATCCATTTTCCTGATGAGAAAACTGGGGCTAGCATGGGCTTAGGTAGCTTATTCTAACGTCATGTAGATATAAAGCATAAAGGCCGGGGCTTGTTCATGCAGAAGCCAAGAGGCGACTTGTCAGGACTGCTTTAGATGGAATGTGTGTTCGTTGTTGTTGAAGAAGTTAATGTTGTAGCTGCTTCATCACCTGGGTGGGTGACTTTGGGCAAGTCCTTTGTTGTGCATCTCAGCATTGTCAGCTGTGCAATGGGAATAATAATGCTTACTTAGTCGGGTTATTTGAAGGTTAAATTGATCATTTATTTAAAAAATGTCCAGTACAATGCCTGGCATATATAAGATGTTCCTCTTAAAACAAAAACAAAAACAAAAACACTTTTTTTCTTGAAATAATGATCAACTCAGAGAAAGTTGCAAAAACAGAATAGAGAATTCCGTGTGCCCTTCCCCCAGCTTCCCCCAGTGGTAGAATCTCATGTAGTTCTACAGATAGTCTCCGACGTTCGATGGTTTGACTTACGATTTTTTGATTTTATGATGAGAAACAATTCACATTCAATAAAAATCATACTTCGAATTTTGCATTTTGATCTTTTCCTGGAGTAGCAACATGCTATGATATTCTCTTATGACATGGGCAGCAGCAGCAAGATGATTTTGCCCAACCGCCAGATAATTAAGTGTTGTGAACGTATAAGGTAGGCCAGGGTCAGCTTTGATGTTCAGTAAGTTAGGTGTATTAAATGCATCTTTGACTTTTGATATTTTCAACTTACAGTGGGTTTGTTGGGCCATAACTCTGTTATAAATTGAGGAGCATCTGTATGTCTGTATGAAAACTAGGAAATTAACATTGATACAGTACCTTTTGTTAACTAGACTATGACCTTATCCAGATTCCCTTTCTTTTCAGAGAAAAGTTAGACTAGATTATTTCTGAGATTTTTTCCTAGCTCTGAATTGCTATGTGCAGTGTTTTTATTGTCCTCGACTTTTCTGTGGCATCTGACTTTCTGGAAACTTCCTTCTTTGTTGGTTTCAGCATGGTGCATCTCTTTTTATCTTCTCACATTTTCTGCATCTCTTTTGCTGCCTTCCTGTCCTCTATCCCGAGTTCTTCTCCAGATTCAGTTCTTAGTGCCTGCTCTTTCCCTCAGGGATTTTTCCTCAGGTGGAATCTTACTTTTATCTCTACTTGAAGATTCTGAATTCATTGTTTCCACGTCCAGTGTCCAAGCCCCTCTCCAGTTCCCTGTTTCTGGATATTTGCTGAATATAAACTTTAACTCATCAACTCTAAAACTAAACTCATCATTTACATAATGGCATACTATTTGGCTGTAAAAAAGAAGAAAAGTTTACCCTTTGCGACAGTATGGATGGACCTGGAGAACATTATGCTAAGTGAAATAAGCCAGTCAGAGAAAGACTAATGCCGTATGATTTCACTCCTATGTAGAATCTAATGAACAAACTGAACTAACAAGCAAAATAGAGACAGACTTATAGACAGAGAACAGCATGACAGCTAAGGGCAGCAGGTAGCGGGTGGAGAGATTGAGCATAAAGGAAAAAGGACTCATGGACCTGGACAACAGTGTGGTGATTGTGGGGGGCAGGGGGTGGTATAAGGAGAACTAAATGGTAATGGAAAAAAAACAACCAAAAAAGTTTAGTCCTGGCTGGTGTGGCTCAGTGGATTGAGTGCTTGCCTGCAAACCAAAGGGTTGCTGGGTTGATTCCCAGTCAGGGCACATGCCTGGCTTACAGGCCAGGTCCCCGGTAGGGGGTGTATGAGAGGCAACCACACATTGATGTTTCCTTCCCTTCCCCTCTCTAAAAATAAATAAATAAAATCTCTACAAAAAACTTTAGGTTCACATTCTGATTAGGAAGAATTTACTCCAAGTAAAACAAAATTAGCTAATAATAGCAATGAGAAACTTAATTAATTTTCTGGAAAGGTCAGAGAAACTTCTCTCACTGTTACAGTGGTTGAGTAAATCTGATATGGATTCTAGGTCTCTATTTTCCTAGGAAAAAAAATCATACTTTCTGACCCAGAAGCTGCATAACTATACCCAGTAGAACTAGAAATGCAGAAATAAATTAAGACACAAGCCCTGACCTCACAAAGCTGAAAGTAAAGGATCACATCATAGTATAAAAAAATAAAAATAAACTTGTCTTTATTTAAACCTCAAACTAGTGACCTTCAACCTCTCCACCCGACTTCCCTGTTTCTGTCAGTGAGTTGATGTTAAAGCTGCCCTTGCTGCCTGAGGGAACTTTTGGGTGTTTTATAACTATTTTTTTTCCTGAGGACATTTTTCTTCATTGCTTTTAGAGAGAGAGGAAGGGAAATAGAGAGAGAGGGAGAGAGAGAAACACCGAGGTGAGAGAGAGGACACTGGGTAGTTGCCTTCTCATACATGCCCCAACTAGGGGTTGAACCTGGGGCCTTTCGGTCTACAAGACAATGCTCCAACCACCTGAGCCACGCCAGCCAGAACTTTGCTGGCTTCATACATATGTCAGAGCCTATCAAATTGTACACATTAATGGACATGTCAATCATACCTCAATAAATGTGTTGAAGGAAGGAAGGCTGCAGAGAGCCAGACAGCCTAGGTCTGAATGAATCCTGGCTCTAGCACTCAGTCAAGTTACTCAGCTTTTCTGTGCTTAGTTTTCCTCTGTAAAATGAGGATGATAACAGTAACTTACTATATGGGGGTTTGGGGAAGATTAAGTGAATTAATTCAGGTAAAGTGCTTAAAACAATACCTGCCACATGTGTAGCTCTCCCAGTGTTTCCTGTTGTATCTTATTCATTTCAGGTTCACAGTGTTTGCACACAGTAGGTGTTCTACCAATGTTTGTTTAATAAATGAATGAGTAAATGAATGCTGCCATAATCTTCAAGTACTATTTTCCTTCACCAATTTTAATCCAAATACTACTTTTTCTGTAAGGTTTAGCTTAGACTCCACCTGCTCAGTGAAGTCTTCACACACCTGAGCTCATAAGGCCCTCCTGGTCTCACCCCTCCCTCCCCTATGCCAGTATTTTATATTAGCACTTGTGGTACTGATTCACAGCTAGATTTTTATTTTGTCTTTTGTTTTTTTAAGTGGCTTCATGGGTACGTATCTTTGCTCTCCATCTACATTGGACATCTGAAAGCACGTATTATTTCCACATTTTTTCCATTGTCCCCTTTGTCTATGTTGGACATGCAGTAGGTGCTCAGTAAAAGTGGAATGAATGAATGACTGGTATATGATTCATAACGTGTTAGGAAGATTTCATGCAATAAGACAAATTTCCATCGGTTAGCTCATTATTAAAACAAACCAGACCTTATAAAATTTAGCCCTGGAGGGAAATTTTCAAAGTGTGTGTAGGCGACAAGTGGTCCCAATTCTGCCCCCCTAATCCTACCTTTCCTTTTGGGTCTTGAGGATCTGTAGGCCTCCTTTAACATGTTGGCCCAAGTTTGGACCCCGAGTCCACTGAGCACAGCTGAGGCAGGCTGACACTGTTGAGAGGACTTGTCCGAGGGACAGTGAGGAAGCAGTGGGGAACTAAGCGCAGGGGAGAAGTGAGACCCATGGGTCCCTGGGGCTGAGATACCGAGTCTCTTGCTCCAGAGGTGGGGCACAACTCCCCTGACTCTGGCCTCATCCTGTTTTCTAGTTGCAGCGTCTTGCCTAAGTGGAGAGCCCAGTCTAAAAGCTTATTTCCCAGGAGATACTTCTTGGGACATCCTGACATTTTTGTGTCCAAGACCAAGGAACCTGGCTTCCATTCCTCTTGATACCCATTTCCTTTTTCCAGTTCGAGGGCTACACCCAGGATGATCACCATTCAGGTGACACTTCATTTCCTACAGAGGTGGTTCTGCCTTATCCTCTGTTTGAGTCCAATAGGGAAATGATAACTTAGCCATCTCGTCAATATGGCATCCATACTGTGACAGTTACACAAAGTAATCCATTATTCTGTGCCATCCCCACTGGGCCCTGACCTAGTGTTCAAGTTCATCATTATTAGTGCTGTTCCTTTGGATTAAGCATTGCCCTTTCCAGTAGTATCTCCTACAGGAAACGGTAACATATCATGTCCCTCATATCTTGGAGGACACTCATTCATCAATCAATATATGTTCCTTCACTTCACAAGGAATCTGGAACAACTTATAAGCACTAGATGCTTTGGAACCAAAGAGTCTTCCGGTCAACACCCACAGAACAGGTGCCAATTACCTTGTTCCTTCTGTTTACAAAGTACAGCATGTCTCACATGTTCCTTAAACAGTCCTATGAAATGAATGTTTAAGGGGGATGTTATATTCCTATTTACTGGTGAAGAATCTAAGATTCCTAGCAAAAAAAGGCTTGGTTTCTCCGGGGTCACAGAGCTGGTAACTGGTGGAGCCACATGACTCCAAACCCTGTTCTCCTTCCGCTGTGTCTCCGGGCTCTCCCTGCCAGTGTCTTCTCTTCGATCTGCCTTGGCTTGTTCTGGCTTTAGCTCCAGTTTTTTTCTGTGAGTCCAAGCTAAACTATTTATTACTTTTCTCTGCTGCTTCTCTATCCTTTTAGTCTTGGGAGAGTACCATAGACTCCAGGAGGAAGAAATTTTTTCTCTCAGACCCTAAGATTCTTCTGTAGCTATTGAACAGTAAAGTAATTTAAAAAAAATTCTTTTGTAGCTTCCCATGCTGACTGTGGAATTACATCCATCTCCCTCAGCTAGAGCTCCCGTGGTCTCTGCCTTTCTTTTTCCCCAGTGTCAAGTTTATCCTTGGTCTGACCCTTAGACCCTGCTTTGTCCCTTGACTTTTTTTCTCCTAATGTGTCTCACATTTCTCCTGGTCCTTGCTTCTTCAATAGACAGAGTTTCCTCCTGTGAAGTAGGCTTGGTTTCCCATGTTCATTTATTTATTTATTTACTCATTCATTCATCAGCCATTTTCTGGATTCCATGGTCAAGCACTGTACCTAGTTAGGCATTGGGAGTTCCAAGATGTTAAAACATGGTTGAGGGGACTGAAGAATCAGGAGCCCACTACAATTCAATATGGGGATGGTTATGAAGACATAAACAAAAGATGTTTGTGGGAGCATAGGAGGAGGGACATGCGATCCAGATTTGGGCGTTCAGTGAAATGTCTTAGAAGACATCATGTCTGAACTGAATCCTAAAGGATAAGTTGAGGTTGGCGTAGAGTGAGTGGTGGTGGTGGTGGTGGTTGGGGAAGTTGTGGGGAGGGCAGAGTGCCGGGCAGAAAGAGCTGCCGTAGGAGGACCCAAAGCTGAGCATTTAGGGAACTGCACACACTCCAGCCTGACTGGAGCAGAGGTTGTGGGGATGGTGAGGGGCGAGGCAGGAGAGGTCATCTGGACCCAGGCTGTGCAGGGCTCTTGCCTTGTTCTGAAGGTGATGAAGGCTGTAGAAAGACCTTATGGAGAGGAGTGGCTTGCTTAGAATAACATTTTAGGGAGATCTTTATGGTGTTGGGGTGAAGGATGGACTGGGGAGAGGGGGAGGCAGAGATAAGAGGCGAGTCTGAAGACTGTGGCAGTGATTGAAGCCCGAGGTGGTGAGAACTTGAACAAAGGTTCTGGCAGGGGAAAAGCAGAGAAGCAGATGGATTCGGAATGTGAGGGAGGTGGAATTGCTAGGGCTGGCAGCGGAGTTTAGAGGAGGCATGCCGTTTCATCTTACCCCAACGTTTGTCTACCGTGCCTCCTCCGACGTGCAGTCCCTGTTTGCTGTCAGAAGAGAAACCTGATGTTTGATTCCTGGTTGCCTCTGTTTACCCGTCCCCTTCCCCTGCAAGGTCCTTCTCCTTTTGGCTCACCCTACCTTTATCATGTGCCTGATCAATGTCTAGGACATTCCCTTGCGTGGCACCCGAAGTCAGCCAAGAGGTATCACTCAGGTTTTCCTCTAGGGAATCCTCACTCCACCTCTGCGTGGATAGTGCCATCTTCTTCCAAGGGTGGTACCGGGGTGGGGGGAAATGAGACAAAAGGTGACCTTATTTGCTGAGTTACTTCTAAAGGAGGAAGAGGCAAGTATCCCTCTTGCATTTTTAGAATAGAAGGTCTTTGAACACAGTGGGGAAGAACACGTAACTAAATCCCACCAAGAGAAGAAGCAGCCCAGCGTGGGCAGATTGGAGTGCTGTAGGTTGGTGACATTCAGAACTGTCCTCTCCATGGTAGTGCTGACTGATTCAATCTTTTGTGCAGTAGAAGTGAGCGTTAACATTGAACGGGACCTTAGAGGTCATCTAGTTCATCATCCTCACTTTGCAGATGAGGTCTCTGAAGTCATGAGGGGTGGTGTGGTTTGCCCAAGGCCACAATTAGCTGGTAGCAGAACTGGGACTAGAATCGGGGCCTCTAGTTCAGTTCTTATCTCACTAGTCCCATGAAAGTACATTTTTTTTTTTTGTCATAAGTTTGACAGTCTGGAGAATAAGATACTAACAGTCTGTTTTAATGACGGTTGTGTTTAGTAGTCCCCCTGACTGGAAAGAGCCTGTCGGAGGTCACAGATTGAGTGCGGGTCCGGAGAGGAGCCTGCAGACTAGTGCTCCTTCCAGCACCATCCAGGGTCTTGCCCAGACCCACGACTTGGACAGCTTGGCTCCAAGGACACTGAATGGAATCATTCTTCAAATGTATCGCAACCACAGGTGATTTCATAAGATCCCAAAGATATGATTTCCTCCTTTTTCCTGAGCGTTTTTTTCTTATTTGATAAAAGCGTATGGCTATGGAAATTACGTCAGTTTAATTAGGCTGCTCGACACAGTACTTTTCCACTGAATTTACTAGGAACTGTGAATTTGTTGTAGCGAACTGCACTGCAGGCTGCAGTATCTGATTGGCATGCCAGGAACATCACTAGCGAACAGCTAAATAGAGATTGGGAAGAAAACTGGGTCAGAAAGCAGGCCTCGAGTACCTGCAGCCGCTGCGGAAGGTGGTGCAGAGGCCGCAGGTGGCCACAGCACGGCACTGTCCCCCAGAGCCTGAGCCGCGAGCAACCCCCTCCCCAGGCTCCAGCGGCAGGCCCCCACCATCCGCCCCCCCTCCGCCTTTCTGTTGCAGGTAATTGTTCCTGTGGCAATTTTGCCTTCTGTTTCTCCACAGACCGCAAAGCTTTTATAACTAGCAGCTCAGGATGGCTTTTTCTCAATAAAAAAGCCGAAGATTGGTTCAGACAGAATCATCATTAGCCACTGGTATTAAACCATGGAGCAAGCCTTTGGGCTTTCCAGAGCTGGGTTTGTCAGGGGGCCAGAAGAGGGTTTGAGAGTTCTACACGGTGACGATGAAAGGGTCGTGATGTTTCCGTTTGCCTCTCTCTGCCCCACACTCCTCCCCCCCATTATATCACACCCATGTCGGAAAGTCTCAATGCTAAGCACTAAGACAAATCAGGGGCCTTGAGGGAGGAGTGAGTGATTATCAGAAGGGCCAGGAAAACTTCTTGAAGGCAGTGACATTTGAGTTAGGCTTTGAAATGAATTGGGTGGAGACAGGAAGAAATGTGGAGAAGACACAGGTGGCCTGCCCATGCTGGTCTCAGGACTGCCGTGTGGAGGCTGGACACCTACCCGGTCATCTGGGGCTAGAATCTAGCCTGTCGGAGCTGACTGAGACCCTCAGGATCTGTTTGTCAAGCTCCTTATTTTATAGATGGCCAAACGAAGGCCCAGAAAGGAAGAGGCTGAACATAAGCCGGCCCTGTGCTGTTATAACCAGTCATGCACTTGTCCTTACTTCTAAGGTGGCTCTAAGAACTTTCTCCTTCTGATTTCACTCCTATATCACCTTTCTGACTCCTGTCAGGCGAACTCAGAGATACCCGGTGGTCTCCACCTGTGAATTACACATTAGGGAGGGCACTGGGTCTACTTGACATTGGATTCCTAGGTTCCGTGGATCCATGCTAGGCAATGGTATCCCTTTCCTTCCTTGGGCCAGGCCTAGTTTACCAGGAGGCTAGTGCCTCCCCAAGAACGCTTGGTGGGAATGGGTCTTGCATCAGAGCAAGGGCCTAAATTCTCCAAGTCAGAAAAGTTGAGTGTGGCAGGAATCCGGGCCGTTGCACTTTTATGTTATTCTGTGAGAAAATTGGGCTTCTTTAACTGAAAATTGTTTTCAATACAGCTACTGAAATCTGCTTTAAAGACAGTTTTTGTTGGACCATTTTAATTCTGTACAGCATCTCTTTCTCTTTTGAGGAGAAACCAGAGGGTGGGAATAAAACAGTCTCCCTGGTAATTTTCCCTGAATCTTTTGGATGGACTCAATTCAAGGGATTCTGTCTTTGGACCAAGCACTGATGTTATCATTGAAATGCAGAAATGTGTGCCCATGTTCTGATAAATATAGAAAAGTTTGCTAATCAAGTAAGCCATTTGCATGGGATCTTTCAAAGCCAACTTTAAGGGCAACATGTTTTGTAAGGCAGTTTGTGATTCAAAAGTCAAGTAGTCTCTGGTTTGAGCTAAGTGGACTGAATAGAACAAGCCCATTGGGATAGTTTTCAGGTATTCCAGTGATGGAAATCAGGCTTTAATGGCCTTGGTAGTCAGGTGGCCCAAGCAGAGATTTCTTTATTTTATTTTATTTTATTTTATTTTAATTTATTTTGTTGTAGGTTAGAGCAGGTGGTTTTAAATGCCTCTCAGTAATTTCTCTAGTCTTGGAAGTATATATTTATTTGCAAATTAGTAGGCCTTGCAGGCACTCGGTATTTGGTGAAAAAAAGAAAGGGATGTGGGGAAGGGAGGGAAGGAAAGAGAAATGCTTCTTCACACTTAGGCAGGTTTCCACCCAGAGGCTGACACATTCATAGAAATTTCTATATATTCACACTTTGGGGTCATACTAGGACTTGTCACTAGAGCGAACATCATCGGAACAGTTCATAGAAGTGATTGGAATAGACAGAGAGAAGCTGAAGAGAGATTGTAATTTGAAGTTTCTCGAGTCACCTGTCTTCCTTGCTGGGTTACATAAAGGGAAGTGAAAGGCAGGGCTGCAGTTACGGCGGAATGCCCCGGTGAGGTTCAGCCTGGTGTGGTGGCGACCTTCTGAAGAGTCTTTCCTGAACTTGTGCACCCCTGGCCACAGCCATTTCTTTCCAGATACTTAGATACTTAAGAGTGGTCCTAAGTCCTCGATCGCTCGTGTTAGCTATTGCCAGGGGCAGCTGGGAGAGCCCAGACTCTTCTCTTTGAGGACTCCCCACTCTGCTCCACCGGTTCAGGCCATAGCCCATGCTGTCAACTGCAGCCTCCGAAATGCTCTTCTGGTTTTTAGAGCCTTCATTAGCCCCCTCTAAGGAAGAAAATACATGAGACACACAACTAGCACGGGGTCTAATGCAGTAGGCTTCTTATATTTTCTCCTCTTCCCTCTACGTTGTTCTCCCAGTCCCTGAATACTTCCCTAAATGTACTCCCCGGGCCCTAGACACCCACCCCTCTGTTCAGGGCATAGAGCAGATGTGGGCTGACTGCTCTGGCACTTAGTGGTCATGCCTTCAAGGCCTGCAAGGCTGAGGTAAGGGGGGGATTGTTGTGTTCACTGCTGATGGCTGCTGTCTTATCCATTAAGGCCATCCATGGGACATGGTGACCCCCATTTCCTATTCTCTCCATGCCTGTTCTCTTGTCTACTTTGGTGACTCCTCAGTTTTGATGCTGGAGAGGAAGCTCAGGGAGCTTCTGTGTGCCTCTTCCTTCTTTTCTGTCTGTCTATTCAATGATCAAATCCTATGATTTCACCCCTTACATCCATCCCCATCTTCTCATTTTGTTGTCACCGGAATGATTGCAAATAAGCTTCTCTTCCCAAAGCTCTGCTCCGGAAACGGCTGCCCTCGTTGCAGCCTTCACAATGTCGGCTTCCGCTGCTCACTGCCCAGGCCCTCATCGTTTACCTGTTTGCATCTCAGGCACTTATATTAAATGTTCATTAAATGTTCTACGATCCATCCAGAGCAACCTTGTCAGAACAGAGAGAGGAAAAGCAAATATCTATCTTCCCTCTTGTCATCTTGCTCAGATGAATGAATTAAATATTTTTATTGCCTTGAAGATTAATTATCTTCTGTCCCCAGGCCAGCTTTAATATTCTAGCTGTATCTTCTTGTGACTGGGACCTGACAGTTGGAATTTCTGTCCCCATTCTCAGCGTGTGCCCTGCCAGGTTTCTCAACATGTCCACATCACATAGGCTCCTGCAGTGAGCCACAGTCCAGTGGTGCAGAGACAGTGGAGTCTGACCTGCAGCATTTAGAGTGAGCCCTGAATCGTAGATCTTAGGACGGAGAGGCCTCTTGACATCTTCTGGTCCTTTCTGGTGCATGAAATACTGTTATAGCTCTTAATGAATAAAATACCCGAGACCCAGAGAGTTGAAGTGACTAACCCAAGGTCATTCAGCTCATAAATTTTGGGCACTAATGCCGGACTAGATTTTAGGCTGTAGTTAGACTTCATCCTCTCTATGTACACCAGCTCTTTGTATGAGGAAGGTAGCAACTCTCTGAATTGCTCTTTGGGAATAAAACAACCGGGGGCTCTGTTTTGCAGTGTTACGCCTTATCGGTGTGAAGAAAGAAAGGTAGCCTAGAAGTCACCTCCTCCCAGACAGGTGCTGTCTGATAGGCAGACCTCCCCTGATCCTCAAAGGGTCGTGGGGCCAGCGTGTGGGACACTTTGTCCTATGTGACGCTTGTTCAGTGAGTCTGTGTAGACCCTCATGTACAGAAGGAGGTTTGTGTTTGTTTCTTGAGAGGTTTCCTGGCCCCTCAGGACCACCGAGCTTGAATTCCTCATTTCTGCCTGTGTTCCACCCCAAACTAAAACAGTAAAATGTGTTCTTCCTACATGTGCTGCTCCCCGCAAGCCCTCCCTACCTGCCAGCTGTCCCTCCGTTCTCCCGAGGGTTCTTCTGTTCTCCTAATTACCTGGTTCGGAGTCCTGTGACTCAGCTTGATAAGAGTTCTCTGGTCATTCAGTCTGTCAGCATTCACCTACCCTGTCTTTTTTTTTTTTTTCTTCTGGACATACCTTGCAAATCCAGCCATTCCCATCTGCTCCCTGTGGCTGCCACAGCCACAGCCAGGTGTTTGTGCCCTGTTTTCAGGACCATGACAGCAGCTTCTTAGTGATCTGGTCCACCTTCCATCCATCATGCAGACTGGTGGGCTCTAAACACTGCCTGCTTTCTAATGTGAAACTCCTTGAAGCTATTGGGTGCACATTCTGGCTCTTGCACAGTCTTACCCTCCATCCCCAGTGTGAGTTGTTCTTCCCAGCCGGACAGGGCTACTCGTGTCTTCTGTATACTTGGTGATTTTTGTTTTTGCTAATTTGTTCCCTCCATCCTTCAGTGAAAGAAATATGACAACATTTTTTTGCAATCCATAAATCATGCAAGGTTTTCTTTGTTTCATAAGTCCTCTGCTCTGTGAAAGGGAAGAATGGAGTTTTGGATTTGGTGACTACTGGGATAATTTGCATGTATTATCTTATTTAATCCTCTCGGTAGTCCTGTGAGTTAGGTTATGTTCGTATTAGAGATGTGGAAACTGAGGCCCCAAGGAAACAAACGCATTTCCTTCTGCTGTGCTGTGGGCCTGGTGCCAGAGGCGAATGCAGGAACTAGATGTCTCCAGGCTGGCAGGAGGATAGGGCATGCACACAAGCAGCTGAGGTGGCAGAAAGTGCCTATTGTCCTGAGAACTGTGGATACAATCCTGTAGAAATTCTGAGGAACGTGAAATTTCTTCTAGCTGGGGGATTAGGGAAGACTTCATGGAGAAGGCAGATTTCCACTGGGTATTAAGGATGGGTAATATTTTGACAGAAGGAACTGGCAGGCTAGGACAGGAAAAGAGGGACTGTCATAGACAGAGGCACAGAGAGGACCATCAGCAAATGCCCACCTTGGATGAACACAGGGTTCTTGCGGGGGAAGATGCGGTAGGGATGCAGGCTTAGCAATGTGCACTGTAGCCTGCTCACAGATGGACCTAAATGTCTGGTTAAAAGATTCATGGTCTGCTCTTAAGGCACAGGGGAGCCATTGGTACGTTTTTGAGCAGGGGAATTGGTAGAGCGGAGACTTAGAAAGGTTACCTTAGGCACCCAATGAATTGGAGAGAAGTGGAAACAGCAGAGAGGGGAAATAATTAGAAGCTGTTACAATTGTCCAGTACAGATGTTCTGAGAGCCTGAAATAGCACAGTGACAATGGGGATGGAGAAGGGGGACAACAGGAGAGCAGAACCCGGGAGACAGAATTACAGGCCTTGGAGACTGGCTGGACTTGGGGAGTAACAGGGGACTCGGAAATGATTCCGTGGTGACTGCAGGATGGTGAGAGCAGGACAAACAGAAAGGGGCGGAGAGTCAGAAGGGAAAACCCTCTGATGGTTCATTCTGCTTTGTGCAGGTGGAATTTTTGCTGCTGGTGAATTGCTTATTCACATTGATGCTCAATGCGCTTCACCACTGCTGCTGCCACCACTCTGTCCTGCCTGTTTATTAGGCGAACTTTTGGCTGCCTTTTACCATGCAGCTGAACGGAGCCCTCAAGTGGGCCCTGTCTGTCTTTGAATCTCTGATGTACTGTCCCTGCCAGTTGATATTTCTTGAGTCCAGTCTCCCCAGCACATGCCCCCATGCATACCTGGTATACGTGAGATGAACACCTCGTGGTTTTAATTGACATAATCACGGCAGTGGTTCATGTAGTTGACGGAGCACTTAGAATGGTCAGAAGTGTCTTGCATTTCCCTGCCAGTCCCTCTAGGTAGGGTCACTGAGTCAGTAAATTTGTAAAGGTTATTAGGGAATAAATGGTACATTTTAGTTTCATAATAAATGCAGTTGAAGACATTAGCATATATCAAATGGGAAAGTTGGGGTGGTTTTTAGCTGCTGTAAGTAGGTAGACTCTTAGAGTGGTCAGATTTAAAAATACATTCCAGGTGATAGCAATGCTAAGATTGATGTTTTGTGTGCATTCAGGATAGTGACTCTTAGCATTGTACTTGGCACATAGCACTCAATAAGTTTGGATTATATTATCATAGATGGAAATTTTGAAATCATAAAAGGGAAAATGCCATTTTTTAAAGATAGCACCAACATTTTGATTAACACAGAAATATAGACAGTGCTTTCAAAGTGCCCTTTTAGAGGTCTAAAATCATTGTTAGTTGATGACTATACAAATATTTTGTTTCCCCATAAAATTATCATTGCTCATACATTTAGTGAGAATCAAATTTAGAAATGAATTTTCGAAGAGTGTTTTTCTTTCCTAATTTTAAAAAAATGAAAGATAAAAGAGGTATAGAGGGGAAAGGACCCCTTCCCTACCTCTCAATAGTTTCCCACTTCCCCCTTGTTCTCAGGGCCCGGGTGCACCCTGGACTGTTGCGGCAGCCTCCCGGCAGCCTGTGGTTGCAGAGCTCATGCCCTTTACCCCCTGCCATGGAGCCTTCCGTGTGCGGCAGAAGGTGGCAGCTCATGTTTATAGCTTCACCTTAGAGCTGCCAGAACAAATCATTTTATTCAAAAATATTTGACCTCTGTTTTGAAGGCAGGGCCAGATTTCTGACTTCCTCAGTCACCATTGCAGGTTGCAACCGATTTAAAATATGACTTTTAAAAAAGTGTTAAGTTATTGTGAATACTCAACCCTCCCAGTGTGACGCCTATAAATGGAACGTGATGTTAAAAAGAACTTGAAAAGAGAAATCTGCGTAACGTAGCTTTTTGAAAACTCGGTTACTTCCCTTTGGAATATGTGTTTTAAGGACTTTGATGGAGTGTGCTGTTTGCCCACCTTCGGGGCCACTGGGGCCCTCAGTCCTGTTAGAGGGGCAGAGAAAGGAATGAGTGTGCAGTGGTGTGTTTGGTGAGTGGGCCTCCCTCCGCAGCTGCAGTGCTCGGCTGAGGGTGCAGGTGGAGGCAGAAAAGTCAGACAGGAAGGGGATGGGACCAGGCAGCCCACTTGTCCCCACTCCAGCCTTTCCATCACTGTGAAATTAGATTTGTCATTCCGTTTTCTATCAGTAAAAATCAGATTTGTTTTTTTCCTAGAGTTTCACATTAACGAAATCATACAAGATGCACTTTTTGCATCCGGCTTCATTCAGCACCCTGTTTCTGAGATTCATCCCTGTTGTGCATATCCGTAGATTATTCCTTTTTATTGATAAGTAATATTTCATTATATTTTGTGCCACAGTTTGTTTATCCATTTACCCATATTATTAGATTTTTTTTGTGGTCACAATTGCTTTTATTGAACATCCAAGATGAACAGGTGCTTTAAAATAATTAAACATCATTATCATTAGAAATAGGAATAGAGACCCACAGTCTTCTATTTCAGAAAATTGATACCCCAAAGTGTTTTAAGCAGCATGTATTAGTTTTTTCTTGCTGCACAAATTAGCACAAACTTAGCAGCTTAAAACATTATTCTTAAAATATTAGCTCATAGTTCTGTAGCTCAAAAGTCTGCGTGGGCTCAAGTGGATTTTCCCCTTAGGATTCACAAAGCCAAACTCAAGCTGGGCTGGGTTCGTATCGGCGGCTCCGGGGAAGACTCTACTTCTGAGCTCATTCAGCTTGTTGGCATATTTCAGTTCCTTGTTGTGGTTAAAGGACCGATGTCCCGTTTTCTTGCTGGTGGCTCAAGGTACACTCAGAAATTAGATGATGCTCTCCAGTCCTTGGACATGGCCTCTGCATCTTCAAAGCCAGCAGTGGTTTCTCAGGTTCTTGCACTTCAAGTCTTTCTGAATCCTCCTTCTGCCAGCAGCCAGAGAAGACTCTCTGCTTCTAAAGAGTTCCTAGAGCACTTAGATTAGGCTCACTTGGAGACAGCCCTTACATTTTTGGTAAACTCATTTTTAGGATGGCCTTCCTGTAATTAAGCTGAACTTTGACATTTTAAGCATTTCTATCCATCGAAACATCCGCCATTGCATTCTGCAACCTGATGATTCCCCTTCTTCCTGTGGTGTATGCACTATCCAAGTTTTCTCTTTAGATTGAAATACTCATTTTTCCCTCAACTTTTTACATAACACGTTATAGCATAGCATTAAGTACTTACTAGAGTCATATATATAACGATTTAAAATCAGCTATGCCACCTACTAACTGTGATATTGGACAAGATAACCTCTTTTAACCTTGGTTTCAAGGTACACACATAGATACATATGAATGTGTGTGTGTATGTCTTGCAGGATTAATTCACAGATTAAATGAACCAGTGCACGCAAAACTCTTAAGCACCTGCCCATCACATGAGATACATACTCAGTATACATTAGCCAGTGTTATTATGTCAGTATTATTATCCTGTCCCTGTTTTGTTCCTTTGGATGTGATCTGTTTTGTCAATGACCCGATTAAAATGTACTGTCTGAATTGTACAAGTGCCTTAAAGAGGTTCATAGGCCTTTATTCAATAATTCTACTCTGGAAAATTTATCCTAAGGATAGTCGGAGATGTAGGCAAATATTTTTTCAAAAGCATTCACCATAATGCACTTTGGCAGTTTTGGCTCAGTTGGTTGGATAAACCAAGTCCCATAAACCAAAAGCTTACAGGTTCGATTTCTGGTCAGGGCACCTACCTAGGTTGTGGGTTTGGTTCCTAGTCGGGTTGAATATGGGAGACAACTGATCGATGTTTCCCTCCCTCCCTCCCTCCCTAAAATCAATGAGCATGTCCTTGGGTGAGGATTTAAAAAAATGTTCATCACAATGCAGTTTATAATGGCAAAATATTGAAGGCAATCTGGGAATCCAACAGTAAGGAAATAATGAAATTAGGGCATATTCCTATGATGCTGTAGAGCATAAGCTAAAAATCACATTTTCAATGAGAGTAATGACACAGGAAACATAACATTAAGTGCAAAAGTCATGATATAAAATGGAATATATAGCATGACCTGTATATAGAATGAGCTATGTGTCCAAAATTATATATATTTTATTCATGCACAAATATTGACAGGGAAAAAATTGGAAGGGACTATACCACGTGGGCGATGGGACTATAGAAGTTTTCAAATTTTACTTATTATTGTTTTGCAATGACTGTATGTGACGTTTATAATCTGAAAAAGAGAATAAACTGTATTTAAAATCTCTTCTGTGTGTGTAGTCCAGAACAGAACATGATAGTCCACAACTTAGTCTTGAACCAGGAAGTTTCAGAGTCACGGCAGTAGATCCAGAAGGTGACCGCTCAGCTGGGAGATGGACTGAAGGCGCTGGGACTCTGGCAGGCTGCCGCTGGGGCCAGGACAGTGGCGCTCGTTAGACTGCTGTTGCTCGGGGCTGTGCCGGGGAAGGGAGTCTGTCCAGCGGCTGGGGCATGCGGCGCGCCAGTCAGCTGTAGCAGGTACAGTCATCATTCTTAGCGCTCTGCTCATTGTTACGCTGCACCTGCCTGTTATGATCAGCTTTGATCCCTCTGTCACATCTTATCTGCATTCTTGACTTTTTAATTGCAGAAAGAATAAAGCTTTGGGATCTGACACTCTAGATTTTGTTTTGTTTTCTTTTGTTCTAAACGAAAAAGCCAAATTGAGGGGCTGCAAGGTACCAGAGGACCTCTTGGTCAGAGGCTGTGTTCAGGGGCTCTTGTCCCTTCCTGGCAATGACCCAGCCAAGCTCTCTGCTGCAGCAAAGGCAAAGATTCTTGAGCTTTGCACACAGATGGCTCAGAGTCATTCTGCTGGCTTGTTTTTGGTGTTACTGTTGTTGGGGGTAGGATTGAGATGGAGGGGGCTGTGCTGTCTCCCTCCACATGCCGGGGGTCCAATTTCTATCTGTTTCCACCCTGGGGCATCACCCAGTGGCTCTTCCTCAGGCCTTGTGGAATCTACGTGTCTTGTCCAGGGAGGCTGTTCTGTTTATCTACTGACTCAAATTCCGAACATTTGAGGGATTGTATAGTCTCTGAATTCAACCACTACTTACGGAGCTCAGAGCATGTATGAGACCCTGGAAAGGAGCTGAGGAAATTTGTAGATAAATCCAGTGTCATTCAAGTAACATTTCCTGAATACCTACTCTGTGTTGGGCTCTGAGCCAAGTAGCTGTGTGAGGTACACAGATGAGTGACTTTACCAAACATCTGATCAGGACCTACTATGTGCAGGACTCTGTGCAATGCACTGAGGAAGGAGATTAGTTAGATGTAGTTTTCATACTTATGAAAGTTATAACTTATGTAAGAGACAGACATATAAGCCACTTAATAAGTGGAATAAATGCTATTTCTATAGCAGGGCCCATAGGAGTGAGCAATTACTTCTGAAGTGGCCTGGCCTCTTATTAGCTATGTGCTTTTAGTCAAGGTATTTAACCACTCTGTTCCTCAGTTAGTCTATCAAATAAAGATATAATGAGTTGATTCACGTAAGTACTAAAATGGGATTTAGTAGTTAATAAATGTTAGCAATTCTTTTCCTTCTCTCTCCTTCCTCCCCAAGGTGAGTGGTGAAGGTTTCTCTGAACTGAGGGGACAGCGTGAGCCAGGTGTGGTGAAAGCGGGTGGGGTGGCTGCATAAGGGGTCTGACGAGTCTGCAATGCAAGTGTTGGTGCATAGTTCTACTGGGGAAACTAGAGAGCCGCGCTAGGTCCAGACCATGGTGGATCTTCAATACCAGACAGAGAAATTTGGGCTTGGGCGACGGGGAGCCAAATAATCCACATGTAGTTTAGGAAGAGTGTTTTGACAGAGCAGGGAGAGGTGTGGAAGGGGAGGGGCACCAAGGAAACTGCTGCAGAATTCCAGGCAAGAGCTGAGGACAGAATAAGACTCACTGTTTGTCTGACGGCCTCAGTGCGGCAAAGGCTGAGGAAGAGATTTAGTTCTCTTTCTGCGAGCCTGCGGGTTTCTTGAGGAACATTGGTTTGAGTGACAGATTATCCCATGTAGCCCATAAATTTTAACATCCTGAGGTTATGTTCAGCCTTCTGACCTCAAGGCTGAGCCGCCCATACCTCCCTGTCCGCTTAACTGCACTCACTGCATGGCATGTGAGCTGGGCATACACGCAAGACCTGCTGCACATGCGCCGCAGTGGCTCGCACTGGGCCGGGCAGCTGTGGAGCCTGCCAAAATCCGAGGCAGCCTCATCGCACGGGAGCCTTTATGAAGAGAGGCCCAGTATTTAAAACCACAGCAGTGAAAATTACCTTGGTATTGATCACACATGAAGACATTTTTCAGAGGCTTTATAATATAAAAGGAGCGGAGATATCAAGGGAGACAGAAGGAACACTGAACTCCTACGTACCAGGAGCTGGGCTGGGTTCTTTGGCAGACCAGATCTCGGTGACTCTTCACAGTCCCACAAGGCAAGGGGACGGAGCCCACTTTACAATGAAGGCTCAGGAAAGAGAGTGCAGACCTCGAGCTCAAGATCAGATGACTTAACAAGCGTCGGACTTTGGGCTGGACTCAGCGAATTTTACTCTTGCATACGGCTAGGTAATCACCCAAATCGGGCACCCCAGCAAGCCTCCCTGCTGCCTCTCTCCAATACACGCCCCCCAAAGCTAACCACTGTTCTGCACTCTCACCTTGGATTAGTTGTGCTTATTTAAAAATTTTTAGCTTATTTTGAAATAACTTCAGAGTTATGGAAGAGTTACAAGAATAATATAAAGAACTCTCCAAATCCTTCACCCAGGCACAGTGTATGCTAACATTTTGCCACATTTGTGTCCTCTCTCTCTTTTCTGAAAATTTAACATTGATAGACTACTGTTATTTAATCCACAGATCATCTTTGTATTTCTCCAGTTGCCTCAATGATATCTTTCCTGGAAGTTATTCATTTTGATCCAGGTGCCAGTCCAGGATCATATATTGCATTTAGTTGTCATGTCTTTTTGCTTCCTTTAATCTGGAATAGCTTTTTTAAGTCTTTTATGACATTGATATTTTTTAGGAGTATAGGACAGTTGTTTTGTAGCCGTTTTGTATAATGGCCCTCAGTTTGGTTTTATCTGATTTTTCCCCATGGTTAGGTTTCATGTAGGCACTTTTGGCAGGAGAACTAAATAAGTGGTATCGTGTCATTATTGGTGATGCTAATTTAGATCACGTGGGTAAGATGATGTTGCCTCCTCTCTCTGCTATAAGGTCACCATTTCTTTTTTGTAATTAAGGAGTGATCTGTGGAGAGATCCTTTGAGACTATGTAAATGTCTTGTTCCTTTACAGACTTGCCCAGTAATTCTACATCCATTAATAATTCTTCCCTGAATGAACTGTTACTATTGTGAAATTATTTTCTTGTCCAACTTTTCCTTTTACATTCGTTATCCTTGACATCGTACTATAAGGAACAGCTTCTCCTGCTCCCTATTTATTATTCAGTGTGTACTCATGAATTTTTATTTTATTCATTGAGTTATAATCTACAACTGTCATTACTCATTTTGATGCTCAAATTCTCCCTGATTTAGCCAGTGGGAGACCCTTCAAGCTGGTTCCTGTATCCCTTTGATACGTCCCTATCACTCTGCGATCACTTCCTTTGTTCCTTGCACAAATAGATGTTTCAGGCTCAAATTGTTCTTTCCTGACCCCAGCCCTAGAACCAACCATTTCCCAAGGAGCTCTGATTCCTCTTAGTTGAATGGCATTTGAAAGCCAAAATCCATGTACCAAGTGAACTCATTGATTCTGGGATGTCATTTCTTTTAGGCAATTTCATATTGGTTTAATTCAACGTGTGTGTGTGTGTGTGTAAAGCTGTGAGTTCATCAGGATACCTCTATGTTTGATCCAGTGTCCACAGGGTTCCCTTTTGCCATCCCTCATACTCGTTTCCTTCCTTCACAGTGAGAACTCCAGCTCCCAGCAACATTAGTATATTTCCTCATTTGCTGATTCCTACAATACATAATAAATGCCTTCAGAATTGATACATACATACTACTATGACTTTTAAAAATCCACTAAGTAGAGTTAAAGACTTTTTTTGCAGCTTTTTGTTTTTAAACAAAAAAGTTTCTCTAAAAAAAAAAACAGTGGTTTTTAGTCAAAGAACCATATTTAAAAGGTACCAGGATTAATTCTTTTCATCCCTTCAGAAGTTATGTTATTTACTTAAAGTAAGTTTTGCCTACTTTTGAGCTTCATGTAAGTAGAGGCATACAGTATTTATTTTTCTATGCCTGGTTTCTTTGGTTTACTGTTATTCCTGAAGATTTATCCATGTTGTGAATAGCCATAGGGTTTCCCCCTTGTTATAATGTTTTCTGAATATATCACCCTTTACCCATTCTACCGATGAGGACTATTTGCGTGATCTTACGTTTTCATTATAAATAAAGCTGCTGTGAACATTCCTGTACATGCCCTTTCATGGAAGTAATGATTCATTGCGAGCTCTGGGGTCTCCTGGCCTGCATATGTATACTTAGCTTCCGCAGATGCTAACAGTTTTTCGAGGCCGTTGTTGACCTTCGGTTCCTGCCAGCTGTGGAAGGGAGTTCCGTTTGTTCCACATCCTCACCAGCACTTTGTATCGGCAGTCTTTTTTAACTTCAGCCTTTCTTGGCTATTAAGGCAACTGTTAAATTTTCTTGAGAAACATGCTATGGTGTGTTTGGCTTGACTGAATCTACTAATTGCCTGCCTTTGAGTTTGGTTGTTCAGCTCACATGGTTCCATCCTGTTCCCAGGAATATAAGTAACTTAAAGGTGTGCTTTAGCTGAAATCCGAGTGCATTGTTGTGTGAGGCACTTTTAGTCTGCAAGGACCAGAGGGACTCTCAGGTTACTTCAGTATTGTAAGGATGGATGTGAGTAGGGAAAACAGGTGAAACCTCATAAAAGAACAACTGAAAGGCCGTTCAGAACACAAGGCAGCTGAACCTTCCAGGGCTGTCCCACTCGTGGTCTGTGGGCCACACATGGTCCAGGATGGTGATGAAGGTGGCCCGACACAAAATCATAAATTTACTTAAAATCTTGTTTTTGGCTCATCAGTTTTCATTAGTTTGTATATTTAATGTGTGACCCAAGACAACTCTTCTTCTTCCAGTGTGGCCCAGAGACGCCAAAAGGTTGGACACCCCTTTCAGACCTTAGTAAACCCCAGAACTCTCACATTCTGGCGACTTAGCTATTCATCCCTACTTTGACTGTTCCTGCCGCTTCTGACTCTTCTGCCTGTAGCTCCTTCTTATACTCGTCTTCCTTGTGTCTATTTCTTCCAGCTAGTGCTCTAGCCACCAGCTAGACTAGAGGACTCACAGCCTACAGCCATTTTCGGGCAGAATTTTTACATTAAATCACTTCATAGTCTGGGCCAGTTCATGCATTAACCCCCTGGGATAGATGTCCAACCACAGGCACCGGGAGCAGGAGCACGCAGCATCAGTGTGGCAGCGCAGGAAAGAGGAGCGCCCCTAGAAGTGCACTGAGTGCCTGGCAAGTTCAACTGCATGTGCTCTTTCCTACTTACTGTGTATGTTACATTCTGATTCAGTAGATACTTCCGAAACCCTCTCCTTATCTGCCTGCAGAGTAACTCTGTTGAAAAATGAAAGGAACTGTTCATAGTGAACGGTGCCAGTTCCTAATGCTCATAGTTTCTTTTGATAATATATAGGTTCTGGCAATGTATCTGTAGAACAGGGTTAAATTCAAAGTGAATTTTATTTTGTAGATTTTTGGGGGGAGGGTAGGGAGGCCACAGAAGGGTTTTAGAATGTATGAGATATGCTGGGAGGAGGAGGGTATGAGGGGACTAAATGATATTGTAAAAAAATACAATAAAGATTAAATTCAAAAAAAGATGAGGGAACTGAAGGCCACAGAAGCAAAGAGGTTTGCCCAAGGTTACACAACTGGGAATGGACAGGGCCAGGATGCAAATCCAGGTCCCCTGGTTCCGCAGCCAGGGCCCTTCCCACTGCCTCACCCTGCCTGGGGAGACAAGGCCTATGCCCGTACCCCAGTTATCGACACCACAAAGCAGACGACGAAAGCAAACTGCAACCAAGACAGGCAGCAGGATGTGAGATGAGGCAGATCTCCTTGCGGCCGCAGCGATCTGGGAGGCTTCCTCGAGGTGGTGGGCTTTGAGCTGGGACTTGTGGGGTTGGTCGGGTGGTCGGGTTTAGAATGGTACGGAGAAGGGAGAGTGGTGACGAGAAATGTACAAAGGCGAGGCAACAGATTTTCCAGGGCCCAAGAAGGGACTTGCGTTGCTAGATTAGGAGGTTTGAGGAGGAAAGGAGTGAGTGCGGTAGGAAGTGAGGAGGCTCTGGGACTCTGACAACTTGAAAATGAGACCACGATGTGACAAGAGAAGAAAGCTTGATGTCACCTAAGCGTCTTTTAAAAGAATCGGGCTGGAGTGAAAAGGACTGAACTAAGACGGTGGCAGCTGGAAATCAAGTCCGGTTTGAGAAAACGGAATTGACAGGACGCAGAGGGAGTGGGAGGGAGGCAGAGAGTCAGAGACCCGCCTGTCACTGAGCGTTTGGGCCTTGCCGACAGGCAGTCTGGCACCAGCATCAGAAGCGGCAGGCCGTGTGTGGAGTGCTTCAGCTCAGCCTTCGGGTCAAGGCCAGCCTGGGGGTATTTCCCAGTGTGACCTGGGGCCAGTGCCTTAACTCCCCTGAGCGTGCTTGCAGGCCTGCTGAGCAGGGAGGTGGAGTCCCGGTTCTCAGAGTAGCGGAGGGTGTGAGGCTATGGGGATGAAGTAAAATTCTCTAATGTCGTGTGCCTGGCACCCAGGCACTTACCAAATGTTAGCTCTCTTCCTCCCCGCCCCAACCTCTCTATTTGTGGAGGTAGTACCTAGTGTTAGCCTCATTTTTTAAAAAGATATATAATGTGCTTTGAAAAAAA
This sequence comes from Glossophaga mutica, assembly GCA_039655065.1. NCBI lineage: Eukaryota > Metazoa > Chordata > Mammalia > Chiroptera > Phyllostomidae > Glossophaga > Glossophaga mutica. Next base: position 34,064,756 of record CM077308.1, read on the forward strand.
GGAATCCAGGATTTCGAGGTGGAGGACATATGGAGCCACTGGGCTTGGAGGTCTCATTTTTTTTTTTACCTCCTTTGGCACCCAGGCTTCAGAAATTCAAGCCCTCACATTGGGGTTGAAGGTACCTTTCTAAGGTTAGTGCTTCCAGAAGCAAGCAACGGGGCTGCCTCCCTACGTCACCATGCACTCTCCATTTGGGGTTATTTATGAGCCAGGCGTAAAACTCTGTTGGCTAGCAGGATTGCATTTTGCCTGTGAAACATGCCCAGCCTCCTAGCCTTGCTTTTATAACAGGTTTGGAAATTCTGGTTGTCTCCCCAGAGCTGTACACACATGGCAACTGGGTTTAGACGGAGTTCTAGCAAAGGCTGCACGGAGGCGCCCATTCCCTTCCCCATAAACCCCAACGGAGGCTGCCACTCTGGAGCTGCTCCCAGAACGCTTCTCCTTCCTGGGGGCTCTGCCTGCCAAGTACTCCCAGAGAAGCAGGCGGGAGCGCAGGCTTGGAATCCCTCTTCCGAGTCCTCTGGGATGGCTGCCCCTCCCCCACCCCCCTGTCACGTGCCTCGGCACTTGCGCCTTGTTGTCATAGCATCTGAGGGCTCTGGGCCCATTGGCACCAGCAGGAACCAATCAGCAGGCCCCCGCGTTCATCCCGAGGTAGTCCCTGGGCTGTCACTAGCTGCTCGGCAGAAGGTGAGGGCGGTCCCTGGTCCCGCTCCTGTCCTTGGCATCTCAGTGCTTCTTCCCCTGAGTCCTGTTTGTACCCCGTCCTACTCTGTTTTCCCTGCTTTGATTTCCCCATGCTCAGAGAAAAATCTGGTGGAGGTCCCCGAGAGGTGACAGCTTCCACAGGGAGGGCAGGGAACAAAGCCTTATTGCCACTTAACAGCCTCCCCACCCCGCCCCCACACCAAAAAGCCCTGGAACAGCTTCTTGATGGGTCCAGAGGAGGACTCCTCTAGTCCCAGGATGATGTCACTTGGGCCTTGTGAGTCTAGGACTCTCCTCCTTTAGATCCCTGGTAATTGACACAGGGTTCCCTAGAAGTAAGGAACTGGGTGAGTCGTGTATTTGCATCCTATATGCAAACAAGAAGGGTTAATAAACAGTTGGGAAGACAGAAAGGTTGAATCAGAATGATCATAGAATTCTGCATCTCCATTAGCTATAAGACACAGGGTAAGTTCCTTTACCTCTCTGAACCTCAGTCCAGAGCAATTGTAACAAAAGAGCGCATCCATCTCTCAGGTATATGTTTAAATGAGGTAAAACAGACAAAGCAGTTAGCCAGGTACCTGGCCATAAGCACTCAAAAGGGCCAGTCAGCTGTTTTTAGAAATGGTTCAAGTGTACTGCTGAGAACTAAAGTGCTCACATTCAACATTTGGCAAACATTTTCATGTTAGTCTAATTTTTGCCTATTCATTTAGTTATTCTTTTAACTCATTAATGCCTTTAGCATATATTCACTGGACTCCTACTACCAGTCAATTCTTGCCCCCGCTCATCTGAGTCCAGCTGCAGTTAGTGCAGTGCAGCCCACAGGAGGTCCCCAGGCAACTCCCCTCGGAAGAACTGGCAGAGTCTAGCCTGGCAGGAGGGCTGCTGGGAGATCTCTGCCTTCTGGTAGCTGGGGGTTTGGAAATTGTTTTCTGCAACGCTGCCTCCTCAGGCTGAGATGCCTGAACAGAGAAGATCCCTCTAGCATTTGAGCAGCACTGAGTCCCGACAGCTTTCCACAAGCCACCTTTGTCCCACTCCTTACCCTTGGGGAGGTGTGTCCCCCATTACTTGAAGGTCCCGTCCAGCAAGCTGGAACCTACTTTCTGTACAGTGGGACCGTGTCTCCCAGGGCTGAGCTCCGCGACTAGTCCATTGTGCTTCACTGTGCTGGAGTTCCTGGAAGTCTGCTCTGCTACTGATGCCCCTGTCATCTCTGTACTATTCTTGCAGCGCTGTTCCCTTCCCGCCGTGCATCTCAGTGCCTGTGCATCTCAGTGCCTGTCTCCAGTGAGGCTGGAGTGGCCACATTACTACTAACACTTGTTTCAGGGTCATCTGACTGCTCTGGGCCCCTTGTCTTTATATCTCCCCTCTGCTGCCCTTCATGCCCTGCACTTGGGCTATTTGGCAGAGATGCTGCTGGGAAGGCACCAGGCTGAGTGTCTGAGAGACAGCGACACCCAACTCGTGCACAGTTCACGAATAGACATCTCATGTGTGATAGGGCCGTGGCGCATCATGCTGCGGGACTCGCCAGGGTGGAGCAGCTGCCTCTGCCACGAGCAATCAGGGACAGCTTTACAAGGGGGTGATATTTGAGCAATCTTGAAGGATTTAGCTATGTAGGAGGTGGGAGAATGGGAATTCCAGTCAAGGAGAATAATAGCATGCATACAAGCCTGAAATCTCATAGTGTTCTTTAGAGAAATATGGTGTGAATGGAACCAATGAAGTATGTTATTTGGGGTGGAGGGTTGATGGGTAGCCAAGGGAGGGAATGAGGCCAGAGAGGTAAACAGGGGCCTCCTCCTCCTCAGGGCCTTGTAAGTCTCACTGGGTGCGTTGTACTACCCTCCCAGTGCTGGGAGCCTGCAAAGGCTTCTGTATAGGGGCATGCCAGGGTCAGATTCGCCTGTGAGAAAGGTGAGATGCATGGATGTGGGGGGATGGGTTATTGTCTTGCTTGTCCTCTAGCAATTCTATGAGGCAGACGGGACAGACGCTGTCATGTACTTTTTTACACCTGAGAACACTGAGGCCCGAGGCTGTTCTCAATAAATACCTGGCTAGAGGTCTCAGAGCCAGGAAGCAGAGGACCGAGGATTCACCCGGCTTCCTGGCTCTGAATCTCTCTCTCCTGGGCACACTGCCATTGTTAACAGAGTCTTCTAGAAAGCTGCCTGCAGCTGGGTGGTAGGCAGATGCTGACAGGAGCGATACGAAGCAAATGGTCATTGATACAATCTTGTTGAAGGAGTACAGCACTGGGATTTTGTGGCCTGTGTGCAGTCTCCTGACCTCAGTGCCAGTGCACAGACAGCAAGAAGCAGGGGAGCCTTGAGCGTCAAGCTCTACTTTGCCTTGACAAAATCCATTCATCACTATCTCGCTCATTAATTCAGAGCAGCACCTGCTGCCTGATACTGGCATTTGTCAGTGGCTTGTTTCTGGAAGCCTCCAGTCCTCCAGGTTGGTCAGTTCTGCAATCTGCAGCCCCAGGTTGCACCCTGGCCGCCAGAGGCAGGCCCTTTCTCTGTCTGCATTTTGTGAAATGAAATAACTTCATTTTTTAAAAACAAAGTAACGTGATCTAGCCGTACAGAACAGGAGCTTGGAGATCAGGCAGACCTGGGTTTTAGTTCTGCTGCTGCCACTTTAGCTGGCTGCGAAAGCTGTTTAATATGTATGTGCTCAGTTTCTTATCTCTAAAATGAGCAAAGTCACACCTACCTGAAAAAGATTATTGTGATGATTAAGATGTGGTAATGTTTAGAAAGTGCCTTGGCTTGATGCCTGGCACATGAGTCCTCAGTATATGGGGGCTCCGGTTCCTGCTTTTATCACTGCCCTCATCACCGCTACTGCCACCACCACCGTTAAAGAATATTCAAAAAAGAGAGACTATGAGCTGCCCTTTTAATTTAGTCACATTTCCTTCAGATCTTTTCCCTCCACTGCTTTAGAACATCTCAGATTTTATAGCAGGCAGGGTTTTTTTTTTCCTCTGTGGTAGAAACTGCATTATATTTATTTTTATTACTTTCAATAGATTATTTTCCGATTATGGGAATACATAACATTGAAAAAGCCAGAAGATTAAAACCCCGCTTGTGGTGTCTGTTGTCTGACCCTAGTCCGGAGGCAGCTGCTGTCGCCACATTGAGGCACCCCTTTCAGTCTTTCACTCGAGTTTGATTGTAGAGTTGGGGTCAGATTATTGCACGTATTCCAGTTTTTAGGTGGTTTTTCAGTTCACAGGATATCATGAGAATTTTCCTTTATTGTAAACGTCATTTTCCAAGTATGTATGAGAGTTCATCCGGTGGCTCAATCATAATTTACATAAACATTCCCCTAAAGTTAGATATTTAAGTTTTTTCCAGTTTTTCAACCTAAACATCTTCCTATGACAGAACCTAGGCAACCAGCCTCAGTATGCCAGGAAGCATTTAATGAACTTGTGCTGTGTGCGTGGTTGTGGGTAAGTCACGGTGCGAACCTCAAATAAATTAGACACGGAGCCTGTCTCAAAGGACCTCAGAGACTGGACAGCCTTGGAATCTTCACTGGGATTAAAAAATACAGGTGCGTCTTTGTCAGACACTGTCAGGGAGTCCACCTAAGTGTGGGTAGCCCTCTTCCCTGTAGAAGCTAGGATCTGGGAAGCTTAGATTTTATAAGGAAGGGAGCCTCAGACACCTTGCTGCCCTTGCTCACCTACCAATGTGGTCTTTGGCCTTCAGTGTTCAGTGCCTTTGGCCCTGTTACTGTCAGGGGCCTATGCTGACTACCTTTGAATATCACTTCCGAGTGGTTTTCACCGGGAAAGAGTAAGAAGCTATAACATCAGGAAAGGAACTTGTAAGAGAATCAGAGTGGTTCTAGTCTTAGTGTTGTTGTTTTTTTTAATCCTCACCCAAGGACATGCTTATTGATTTTAGAGAGATGGAGAAACAGAGGCAGAGAAACATCAGTGTGAGAGAGAAACACTAATTGGTTGCCTTTCGTATGCGCCCGAACTAGGAAATGAACCCACAACCTAGGCAGGTGCCCGGACCAAGAATCAAATCCTCGACCTTCCAGTTTGTGGGATGACACACAACCAGCTGAACCATACTGGCCAGGGTTAGTCTGAGCTTTGACACATACTTGTTCCGGCACCCAAGGCAAGTTCTGTCCTCTTCCCAAGCCTTAGTTTTCTCTTCATAATGTAGAAAGATTGGACTAGAAGATGTTCAAGGCCCTTCCTGCATTAACATTCCTGGAGTACCTGAAGACTTCCTCTTGCCAGGAGCTGAAGTGAGCATCCTGATAAAGGTCACAGGATGCTTCTCCAGAGTCTTGAGTTCCTTTTAATTAGTACTTGGAGAACGGTTCCTGCTTTTACATTCCCAGTCACTTCCTCCTGGTAGCAGGTAGGGATGTGCAGAGACTGAAAGGCACAAGGGGTCTCTCACTGGGTGGACACTGGATTCAGAACCCCGAATGGTTGTCTTTTGTAAATTAGGTATTTGGTTTTTTATGTATTTTGTTCTTTCATTCCTTCTCTTACTTAGCAGATGTTAGCCAAGTCCCTGGCCTTGTACAGGCAAGCTGTGCAATACGGAGGCGAAGGAGACTTAGTCCTGTTCTCAAGACACTTGCAGTCTGTGAGGAGACAGGAAAAAATGTAAAAGGCCGCAAGATAATTGCTACAATGAGGGTATACATAAGTTGTGTGATGGAAGGTTGCTCGAGGCTGCCTAGAAGCAACTGCAGAGGAGTCTCAGTGGACGCTTTGAGATTTTGAAGGACGAGTGGAAGCTTTCTAGGTAGGCAGTTGAGGAGAGATTATTCCGGGCAGAGGAACAGCATGTGCAAAGGCCCAGAGGTGTGAGTGGACGTGTGGCGTTCAGAGAGCTGCAGGTGTCTGTGTGACTGGAAGGTAAAAGGGAGGGAGAAAATGACAAAAGTCAAACATTTGTCCGTGGGTGAGTCTGTTTCCACCAAAGTTTCTGCTCGTTTTATCAGTCCAGATGAGAGTGATGGTCTTCTTAGTTCAGCTTTCAAAAAGTGTCATTCGTATTGCCTTATATTCCTATTTTTATAGTAACATGTGCTCATTATAGAAAGTCTGAAAAATACTAAAAACTAGAAAGGAGAAAGAATTTTTGAAAAAAAATTACTCATGGTCTCAATGCCTAAAAACAAACACATTAACATCTTGGTGTATTTCATCCAGTTTTTTAATCATTTTTTAAAATGTAGTTGTGAGTATGTTGTAATTATAGTCAGCTTTTGTACATGGTGTCCCTTTCTACTTACTTCCTAAATTTGCCAAAAATAGATGTTAGTGTTATTAAAAAATAACTATGATCATAAAATATGAAAGCTGAAATATCTGTAGATTTTCTTTCTTTAATATAATTTACTTTCTTTTTACAGGTCTCTTGTGGCTCAGAACATAATCTGGCTGTGGTTGGTGAGTAGCTCGTATACTAGTAACTGTTTATTCTGAAACTCATGCGGCAAAATTGGAGAAGACTCTTGGTTAACCAGAGACCAGGGTGCCTCTGTGTGTGTGTGTGTATGTGTGTGTGTGTGTGTGTGTGTGAGAGAGAGAGAGAGAGAGAGAGAGAGAGAGAGAGAGAGAGGAGATTCTGGGAAATGGAAGTCTGTGGTTGACCAAGGCTTTACTACAACCTTCTTTTCTAAAAATTTCAATCCACATCACTGGGCATCTTTTTAAGGTGTCTGAGCTGGTCTCCCTACCTCAAGAAGTGACATTTGAGGATATTAAAGATCTTACTGGTTGGGGGCAGCATGTGTGGAAAGCCAGACATAAAAGGGGAAGAGGATTGAGCTGCTACTCCTTCCTTGAATAAGTCCCTTCCATCAAGCTGGTTCCTCTTGGTTGACTCTTTCTTCGGAAATAGGGGGCTCTGTTCACTCACTGCCTTGTACGTGGTGGTGTTTGGGAACTCTCAGTTGAAGCCTCTGACTCATTAAGGTTTCCTCCTACTTGATTCTGGATAACCAAGGTTCACTGTTTTTATAACCAGGCCTATGAGTTACTCCTGCAAGAAGCCTTCTTATTACATCCACAGGTAGACTCTGCCTCTACGTCACAGTACATTAGAAAGACAGCAATGTAGGGCCCGACTGCCTAAGTTCAATACAGGTTGCCACTTACGAGCCACGTGAACTTGGACAAGGTGCTTACCCTCTTGGTGCCTCATTTTCTTCATGTTTAAACGAGGAGCGCAATGGTGCCTGTCTCAGAGTGCTGCTGAGGGCGTTGAGTTCACACAGGTAAAGCGTGTGGAACCGTACTTAGTTCCTAGTAAGGGTTTCAGAAGTGCTGGTTGTTATTACATGACATTTGTTCATATAATTGCCTTCCTGTGGGTTCTTGTTCCCCCATCTATAAATGGAGGGGTTCAAACAGGAAAGCGAGCTTCCCTGCAGCTCTGATATTTGAGGACTCCATTACAGCACCCTCACCACCTGCCCTGTGCCGGTGGTGTCTGTTCCTCTCTGCTTCTCTCCCAGCCTCTGACCCCGAGCTTCTGAGGGGCCAGGCCCCTGTGTTTTCCTTTTGCTTCTTGCCTGTTTGTGGCACCCAGAGCAGTGCCTGGCACTCAGCAGCGACCTGAGTGCTCTTTTCTGAGTTGAGCAAGACTGGCTCAGCTGCCTGGAGTGGCAGCAGTTTGAAGCACTCCTTTGCCGGCCTGAGCATGATGTGCAAGGAGGCAGAACCAAGGGCGGCAGCGGGGTGGGCTGCCGGCCAGCCTTGGGGATGGGGAGCAAAAGGGACCAGAGTCAGGGAAAGGGTGAGAAAGTGGATCAGCAAACCTGCATGCTTTGAGCAGTCCCGGAACTGCTCCAGCCAGGGCGTAATGAAGACAAACTCATCGCGGAATCAGAGGTGGTGCCTGGGATGTTGCTGCTGCTGCTGTCCCTGGTCTGGGAGAGGCTGGCCTCCTCTGTGACCCCACAAGCAAGAAGACTGCAGGGAATCTACACATGGGAGAGGACAAAATCCAAATGAAGGAGGGGGCCAGAGGCAGCCCAGGGCTGTAGAAAGCGCACAGACCCTGCGGGCACACAGCCTTGGGTCAAACCCGCTCCATCTCAGTGTGAGCTTCCGTGTTCCCCTCATCTGTGTAATGGGGAGAATTCCATCTTGCAGGGTTGTTGTTGTGTGTGAAATACCTGGTAAATAGGGGGTACATCAGAATACATATATAAAACATATATGTGTAAATATATACACATATATATTTATAACTGTTTGTTTCTCATTTCTCTTCGTCAGGGTGAGGGGGGAAGACTTGCCTGTTAGGTGACTGTTCTAGTGAAGTAATTCTTCATGGGAAGAGAGAAATGATAATGTTCTGAAAAGATGTGTCCCGTGTTCCCCAAGTGAGGAGAACATCAGAGACCATAGAGGGCAGGGGTGCTGGTGAACTCCCTGAGGGCAGACCTGTCATCTTCCATTTTGTATGGCTCACAGTCCTCTGAATGAATGGTTCCAGATTCCGGAAAGGGGGGCCGGTCCCAGGGCTCTGAACTTGTCTATGTGCCTGCATCTGGGCTGGGAGCAGAGGCTCCCACCACAGGCAAGGGGGAGCGGGGCCATCGGTGGGTGCCCTGCAGGGTGCCAGCTGTGCACTGGGGAGCGACAAGAAGTGCCCGTTAGCCCTGGCAGGAGGCCAGCAAGAGGGAGACAGGCTGGAGGAGGAGAGTTCTACCAGCTTAAAGCCTGGTTCTCACAGCTGCCGTTGTTGCCCCGCCTTCGGTCTCATTCCCCAAGACCCAGCCCCACGGTGCCTGGTGCTCAGTCCCACACTTTATAGGCTCGAAGTAGTCACAGGATAGACTAGAACAGAATATGAAGAAGCCAACCCTTGCTTAATGTCTAATGAAAGTGTGGCAGACAGTCAAAATTGGAAGGGGAGGTGAAGTAGAGACGGGTGAAGGACGTAATTGACGACCTACTCTGTCTTAGGTTGGGCACAACCCCACAAAGTGTATTTATTGCATCTGCTTTATAGAGGAGACAGCTGAGACTCGGAGATTAGACAGGTTAACCAGGTTGCCCAGGGGTAAGCAGGGTAAATGTCGAGTTGTCTGTCTGACTTCCCAGATTGCTCTTCCCACTCGCAGATCCTTAGGCCGGAGGCACTGTGCGCTGAAGGAGCGCACGGGCACTGGGTTCCAATTTTGCCTCTTCCACTCGCGAGCTATGTAACCTGTGCAAGTGGCTTGACCTCTCTGTTGATTGCTTCATCTGTGATATATTATTGACCTCATAGAGTTGTAAAGTACTAACTGCCTGGCACAAAAGTAAAGGCTCAATAAATGTTAGCTGATTTTTTTTTATTATTTATTAAGAACTCAAGGAAGGAGTTAATTTTAAGATGCCTGTGAGAAGGTCTGAGGCCCGGGGTGGGAATCTCAGAAGATAGTGAGGAATGTCTCCCCTCACCCCCACCCCCGAGATGTGAGGGTCCAGGGCAGGAGCTCAGCATAGCTGCAGAAGGGATTTCCACACTGGAGCCTGGTGACTCCAGCCCAGGGACCTGGAAATCCCAACAGCCCTGGAAACACTGCTAGCCCTGATTCGCCCCTGGTCAGGATTCTGCTACCACTGTCCCAGACGGGGACGCAGGACCCGCGCGGCCAGCCTGAGGCAAGCTCCACAGCAGCCCCATTTGAGGTTTGTCAGGGAATCGAAACAGTTTTACTCCGCTGCTTCATTTGCTTCCAGGTTTCTTTATGTTCCTCTTCTTTCACAATTTGCTTTGGCTCTTAGTTTTCCAAAGAAGCATCTCTTGATGTGCTCTGTGTTTGCCTGCAGACACCCCCGTGGCTAGAAAGGATGCTGAGTTCTTGCTTTAGACAAAGGAATTGCTGGAGCTGGGCAGAAACAAACTCCAGTGACAAGCAGGAAGGAGAGAGCTGAGGCCACCGGACACGGCCGGCCTAGCCACTCTCCAGTTATGTGCCTTGTACAGTCACTCTTCCTCATGGAGCCTGATTTGTGGTCGGTAAAATCACCGTCACAGTACCCACCCCTACAAGTGGTTTTTCCAAATGGCACGGGTATGCCTGGTGCCTGCTCAGCGCCTGCCACATAAAAGGTGCTCAGCAGGTGCTCGCTCACTTGGCAGGTTCACTAGTTGGCTTCCTTTCTTTCTTCCTTTCCACCCAGGATTTCCCTCCACATCTGACAAAGCTGGCTGCCTGGCTCCCATTCGTGGGCATAAACTGAGGTCAGCAGAGGTAAGAGGAGGGCAAGTGGACACCACTTGCTCAGAAGACCCATGCCTGGCGGAGGCCGGCTCCCCAGGCCTGGCCCTGTCTTTGGGGCCCTCACCTCCGTGTCTGACTGAATCGACTCCAGCTGTTGTACTCCCCCCAGGAGCGGCTTATTTTGGCTTGAATGGGCAATTTGTTTGCCTTCTCTCCTGATGTGCAGTTGTTCAGCCTTCCCTTCCTGCAGAGAAAAAAGAGCTGACTGCATTTCCTCTCTCCCTGCTCTGCACAGACCCTTGGAAAGGATTTTACTGATGGCCTTTTCCTGGAGTGCTCTGGCTCAGCAGACAGGCATGGTTAAAAGGTAGATATGTGGTAGGAAGGTATGGGGCCTCCTCCCCTCCTCCTCCAAGCAAAGCAGTTCTTTTATCAAGTTGGAGCAATAATCTATGTAAGGGGTTTTTTTTTGTTGTTGTTTTTTGTTTTTTTTTTCATTTCACAGATGAGTTCCAGTTGTTGTGCCTTTGTAATATGTGTGGCAGAACATCTGATCTTGGCCAGGAACCCATCACGGTTTCATGTATGAATTTAATAGACAGAGCTCTCTTCCTTTTTTTGACACTGGCTACTCCTCCGAGAGGCAGTCCCTGCAAACCCCGGGGCCTTGTAGACAGCGTAGATGTAAGTGCAAACAAGTATGGTCCTGTGTGGGGTGTGATGGACCGAGTGTGGTATCCATTTAATCCTCACAGCAGCTCAGTGAGTTGCCTCTATCGTCAGCCCCATTTTCTAGATGAAGGAAGCTGAGCTTAGGCTGGGCAGTTCGCTCCACCCAGGTCAGGGGGCTGTCAGGAGGCATCTGTGTGTCGGGGCTTTAACCCGAGCCTCTAACCTCAGAGGCGGTACCCAGTGTGCCTTCCTGCACAGCAGTGACAGTCTGGCCTGCTTCCAAGGCCACCTGATAACATCATTTCATCCACACATGTCAATGGTTAGTTCCTCTTCGTGTTGGCAAGTTCTTCTGCGTATCCAGCCTACACTATTTCACTTCGGATTAAGCAGTTCTCTGCATAGTAACCAGGAAAAAAATCACGAAATCGATGGCACTGTTTTGGAAAACCACCTCTTTTAGGATTCTTCTCTCCCCCTCCATTGTCCTTCACTTCTTTTTTTGAAAACATAATTTACTTATATAGTTTTAAAAATAACACATGTACATGATTCAAAACTTCACAAAAGCACAGAAAGATTTAGAATGTAAAACCTCCCTCCTTCCGTACCCTGCACCTGCCCGGTGTCTCCAAACCCTCCCACCACGTGCATAGCTGAAGTCTGCTGTTAGTTCCCTCTGCATCCTTCTAGATTCTTTTTACATATGTGAGCGAGTACTGAAATACACCTTTTTCCCCCCTTTTATATACACGGTAGAACTTTACTGTACACACTTTCTAGTGTCTGATTTCTTTCTTTCAGCAGTTTACTCCTATCTGGAAAATCTGTCCATAGCAGTATAAAAGCCTCCCTAGTTCTTTACCATGGCTGCATAGTGTTCCAGGGCACCTGTGTGCTATGGTTTATTTAACCAGTGTCCTGTTGATGGACGTTTAAGTCATTTTCAGCCTTTTGCTATTACAAGTAATGGTATAGTGAATAACTTCATATATTTTATTTCATATGTGGGAGAGAGCAGTTGTGGCATAAATTTCTACAAGTGAAGTTATTGTATCAAAGACTAAGTGTATTTATTTTGCAAGATACTGCAAAATTGTCCTCCATAGGAATTACACCATTTTTCACTCCCCTAACCATGTAAGAGTGCAAGCTTCTAACGTCTAATGTCCCCCTAACAGAAAATGCGAACAAACTTTTGGATTTTTGCCAGTCTGATAGGTGACCAACTACTTAGGGTGGCTTCATTTGTTTTACTTTAAATTAAAGTAGTGTGTGTGTGTGTGTGTGTGTGTGTGTGTGTACACAGTAAAGTGCACAAATCTTAAAGGTTCAGTTTGCTGAGGTTTTACAGATATACGTACCTAAGAAACCACCATCCAGCACAAGATACAGATGTTTTTAGCCCTGAAGGCCACCTCGTACCCTTTGCAGTCAGTACCCTGCCCCAGGTGTGACCACTATTCTGACTCCTGTCTCCGGAGATGAGTTTCGCTGTGCTTGAACTTCATATAAATGGGGTCATACAGTGTGTACTCTTGTTCAACACGTTGTGTCTATTAGAATCTTCCATTCTGTGTGTGGCGATAGTCCTTCCTTATTTATCAGTCATATTCCACTGTGTGAACACACCACAACTCATCCATTTCACTGCTGACAGGCATTTGGTTTGTTTCCAGTTTAGGCTTGTGAATAGAACCGCTATGAACATTTTTATACGTGCCTTATGGTGAATGTAGATGCTGATTTCTCTTGGGTGTGTAACTAAGGGTAAGCTCTCTGGGTCGTAAGAATAGCATTAGCAGGCACTGCTCAGTAGTTTTCAAAAAGAGTGCACCAATTTGCACTCCCACCAGTGATATGTAAGAGTTCCAGTTGTGCCACCTCCTTGCCAGGTATTTTCAGTCTTTCTGAGTGAGGCTGTTCTGCGGAGTCTGTGATTCTGGGCAGTTGCTCTCTCTCTCGGGGCCTTAGGATCCCCATCTGAGGACTGTTTCCACTCGTCTGTCTGCATGTTCACAGACTGTGTTGTACGTCTTGATAGACCATAAACTGTCTACACTGGCCTTGCACACAGTAGGTGCTTCACGTGTTTGTTAAACACTGCATGAATCTCACAGTACTTGCCTCATTCCCTCTCCTTAGCTTGCTGGCAGCGGAGGCCTACAGCAAAGCATGGTTAGTTACCTCACGGCGCTAACATTTAATAGGAAAGAGGGCTATGGATTAAGCTTGGATCATAATATGCACTTAATAAATAATGACTGAATGACTACAAAGCAGAGAGTGGTAAGAATTAGGAGAAAGAGTGAAGAGGAGGGAATGATTAATTTTGGAAATCCTCATGAAAGAGGTGGTTCCTGAGTGGAGGAAGGGTAAAGACAATTCTGTGCTGAGGGATCAATATGAACAAAAAGAAGGAATGTTTTGCCCTGTCTGGTATAGTTCAGTGGATTGAGTGTGTCCTGTGAACCGAAGGGTCACTGGTTCGATTCCCCGTCATGGCCCATGCCTGGGTTGTAGGCTAGGTCCCCAGTAGGGGGCATGCAAGAGGCAACCACACAGTGATGTTTCTCTCCCCCTTTTATCCCTCCCTTCCCCTGTCTCTAAAAATGAATAAATAAAATCTTTTTTATAAAAAAGAAGAAGGAAGGTTTTAAAGTGTGAATCATGGTTGAGGGACAAATGGTCAACCAGCATGACAGCTGAGGGTCAGCCGGGCCCAGTCTCCAATGGCATGCTGAGGGACACTGACTTTGTTGTGTGTCAGTGTGGATCTGTGATGGGTTATTTAGCAAGACACTTCCGTTGACAATTACAGAAGATAAAAGGTTTTAAAAAAAGATAACACCTTTCTACAGAATAAAAGACAACTGACAGTAGTTGGGTACCTACTAAGTGCTGGCACCAACCTAAGCATTTTGCCTATATCATTTCATTTAATCATCACTGTGCAAGGTAGAAATGTATAGATCATTGTCCCTGTTTTCTCAATGGGAAACTGGAAACTCAAAGAGCTGGATCCCAGGATTCAGACTAACATCGGCCGACCCTGAGGTTTGCATCATACTGCCTCCCTGCACAGGTCGGGCTTTGGCTTAATTAGTGTATCAAGCAGCATCACCTGAGCTTATACCCTGCGGTGACTTCAGAAGACTGGAAAGACCAACAGCAGAGCTGGTACTAATAATACTTGTCTGGGGGTGCGGAGGTCAGCCCCATTTCAGTCTCTCCTGAAAGCATAGCACCTAGGGGACCATGTGCAGCATAGGGCAGCTTTGACAGCGACCAAGTCATCAGGCCCATGACCCTGCTCTGTTATTCCTTAGGAGCGAGCATCCTGCGCCTGGGTGGCTCCATGGTATCTCCCCTAGACTCACAGTGTTGCCCCTGAGCACCCACAGGTCTCAGGTTTCATGGGGCCTTAAATACCACTCACTCGATGGCTGCCGTCTCTGCTGCCTCACCTCTCTGTGTATTTCTTGTTTCTCCTGGGTGCACCTAATGCCCTTAAATGCAGAACAGCTGTGACTGTTTAGTCCAAAGAGTGCTCTCTGTGCAGGCCTTCAGCAATAGTCTCTCCCCATTTGGCCATTCATGAATTTATTCATTCATTAAGAGGCTTTACCAGGTTGTAGAAAGGGCCCTGGGCCAAAGGACCTGAGTACAAGACTAGCACCTGCCACCTTGGGCAGGCCAGTTTCCTTCTCTGGGCCTCCTTTTCTTTTTGGATAAAATCAGAGAATTGTTTCAGGCAGTCATTGAGGCCTCAAGCAGCTTTGACACTTTATGAGACTGTTCCGTTCATCCATAAACTCAGGCCTTCACCCTACCACAGGATTAGGGAATGCTTCTCCAAAGAGGGGATTGAGGTGGGTCTTAAAGGATGAGCAGCAGGAAGAGAAAGGCATTCCAGGCAACAACAACAACAAGAACAAAGGCACGGAGAAGGACCGGCAAGTTGGGGGAATGGGAGAATGGATTGGGGGAGGAACAGAGCAGTGGGAGACAAGGCTGCAGGGTGCCTGGGGCCTTGTCCTGAGGCCTAGAATGCCAGGATAAGGAGATGGGACTTCATCCTGTAGGGTAACAGGGACCAAGAAATGTTTTAAAGCAGATAATGACTTGATCTGATCTATTTTGAGAAGCTAGTGGCTGCTCAGTAGAGGAATCTGGGAGGACTGGCAGTGGGTTTGGATCTTGTCACTTTGTAAGATAGTAATTCACTAAGTTAGTGCTTTTCGGATTGACACAAGAAAGATGCTGCTGACCTTTTGGCCCTCAGCGCACTAGGCGTCTGCTTGTTCTGACCAGGCACTGTGGCTCCAGAGTCCTTGGCCTGGCCTCTGCCTGGTCCTAGGTGCAACTACAGGTCCAGCCCAGGCCAGTCCTTCCCTCTTCCCATGGCAGCCAAGAGGCCAAACTCGGTCATGAAGCTCCGCAGTGTAGCCCTGGTGTGGCACGTTGCACATGCCAGTAGCCTCTTATGTGTGCACGCCGCTTCACAGTGCACAGGGCGCTGCTCCCCATCCATCTCCTTTCGCTCTCACAGTAACTCAAGTCCTCAGGGCAAGTACGGTCCCTATTGTACAGAAGAGGAAAGGAATCTCGGAGAGGCTGTGCGATTTGCCCAAGTAGCATAACATAGAGTAAGGAACTGAGGTCTCAGAGCTAGGAAGTCATGGGTTCCAGTACCAGCTCTGCTGCTTAATATTTGTATGACTGTGGGCAAGGCTGCTACCCTCTCTGAGCCTGTGAGTTCCTCATCTGTAAGGATTGAGATAATAATAACTTCTGTGAGTGGTTGTCATTGGAATGAATTTTGTGGTTTATGGAAAAGCTCTTGGCACAGAGTAGGTGCTCTGCAGCTCTGTTTGTGACTCATTTCAGCGCTCTTTCTGGTGTTTCTTCTTGCTTCCATATGCCCCTCTTTGTCACCTCTCTTGCTCCTTTCTTCTTAAGTCAACCCCAGGTGTGTATTAATGAAAACATTCTTCCTTCGTGCCCAGCACAAATCTAGGCCTTGGAGAGGGGCGGTGAGAGGACGAGGGGAATGAATGGCCCCTGCCCTCACGCGTTGCCCGGTTGGTGTGCCTCGGAGCGGAGCGTCTGCCCGTACTCTGGCCTGCACGGCCCTCGCCCTGCGATTGCTCTTTCCCCTGTTGCATCTGCTCCCCACCTTCTTCCTTATGGTTAGTTTCTCATTTTGATGGAGCACCTGTTCTAGTAGCTTCCTGACAAAGATTAGTTGGAGATAACATTTTTTTGATTCCTTGACTTTCTGAAAATATATTTACTGTTTTCATACTTGATTGATAATTTAGCTGTGTGTAGGATTCCAAGTTGGAAATCCTTTTCCTTCGGATTGTTGGAGGCGTTTTTCTGTTGTCCTCTGGCTTCTAGTGTTACTGCTGTTTTTTTTCTAATTCCTGTTCCTTTGTGACCAGGTTATTTTCCCTTTTTGAAACTTTGAGGAATTCTCTTTATCATCAGTGTTTTGAGATTTTGTGGTGATGTGCCTTGGTGCAGGTCCTTTTGATTCATTGTCCTGGTACCATACTTTATTGAGCCTTCTCAATCCGGAGGCTTACGCCCTTCAGTTCTGGACATTTTTCTTGAAGTATTTCTTTTTTTTTTAATATCAAAATATGATTATTTTTATTTATTTTTTTCCTGTTAGTATGATAACTCTCTATTTATTAAAAAAAAATTGTCCTTAAACTGATCCTAGTGTTAAACATCTCAGAATTATATTATTTTTTTTATTTTTTTAATCAGTATTTTTTAATTGTTGATATTGTACAGTTTTCTGTCTTTTACCCCGACCCAGCCCACCACCCTGAAGTATTTCTTTGATAATTATTTTTCTTATTTTGTCTTTCTGGGACTAACATTAGTCGTGTATTAAATCTCCTGGACTTAATCATCAAATGTTCTTAGCATCCTTTTCTCTTGGACATGTTTTTACTTTTTTGATTATTTTTGGGGGAAGTCAAGGGACTTGGCCCTCCGGGTGTGCCCCCACCCTTTTCCACCCTGCTGTCTCCCTCCCCCAACCCCCACCTCTGGCTTCTGGTACAGCAGGAGACCTGAGGACTGGAAGAGAGGGAGGTCAGGGTGTTTATTCCCCCAGCCCCCTCCCTGCTCAGTTCCCGATGCTCCATCCCTCCATTAAGGGCCACGGCTCTGGTCTGGCATCCCTTTCCACAACCCACCGTCTCTTCTAAATTGTGCGACTCTAAGTAGTTCGCGTGCTCTAATCGCACAACTATAAAAACAAAGGTAATAATCTGGTCTCCCACCCTCAACCTTGCTTTATAGAGGCTTTGTGATGTTGTAAAAAGTATAAGCACACTTATAAAAAAAAGATAACAATTTTCCATAAAAAGCGAGATAGAACATCATAGATTTAATATTACTTTGTTTTAATTCTCAAATAAATTCGATGTGATCTGCGGGGGACACTGAGTCCGTAAAAGAAACCTGACTGGGTTTCACCTCTCAGCTCTGCCGTTTTCCAGCTCTGTTGCTCCGAGTGAATCACAGCCTCCCTGAGCCTCAGTGTTCCTGTGTAGGTAAAGAGAATGAGAATAGTCAGAGAGTTGTGATGACGATTAAATGGGGTAATGTATGTAAGGACCCAACTTAACGCCTGCCACGTGGCACCAGCGGTGCATGAAGATTTGTGTAGCTCTGCATCCTTGCCAAACCTCGGAATGATCCAGCCACCAATTTTCTACCAGGCTAATAGGTTCCATCAAAACAATGATTTTGTTTCAGAGGCAGAGTATGTCATCCCGGGTTCAGCCAGAGAAACAACTCTGCAGGGGACGTGTACAGGGTCCGGCAGAAGTGAGGCCTGCTCGAGTGGGGTTGGTACGATTATAATACGGGCATAATGATTTATAGTTCTAATTTGATCATTTCACCTAAATGCCATATGGTGTGCTTGAATAACAACATACTGTTATGTTAAAGAATGACATGCTTATGATTTTGTAATAAAAGATTTCATGATTAAAAGAAGGGGCATTATTTGTGCCAGACCCTGTGTTAAGAGATTTAATGCAAAGAATCGGCTTATACAAGGATGAAGGGTGGCTAGGCAACTCTGAAATCCATGGGGCAAATCATCAGGAAGGGCAGGCCGATGCTACAGTCGATAGGCAGAAACTTTTTCCTCAGAAAAACCCCAGTTTTCTTCTTGAGGCCTTTCAACTGATTGTATCAGACCTACCAAGGTTATCCAGAATAATCTCCTTTACATGAAGTCAACTGATTGTAGATGACAACCACATCTATAAAATACCTTCACAGGGCCCTGGCTGGGTGGCTCCATTGGCTGGAGCATCATCCCATGTACCAAAAGGCTGGGGATTTGATTCCCAGTCTGGGCACATACCTGAGTTGCAGGTTTGATTCCTAGTCAGGGTGCATGTAGGAGGCAACCAGTCAATGTTTCTCTCTCACATTGATGTTTCTCTCTCCCTTGTTTTTTCTCTAAAGTCAATAAACATATTTAAAAAAATACCTTCACAGCAACACCTAGATTAGTGTTTGATTGACTAATTGGGTATGAATTGACATGAAAAAGTGACCATCACATAGTTCAATGTGTATTTTAAGACAATCATTCTGGGGATAGGCTGAGTGGAAGGAGAGAGAGCCCGAAAGCAGAGAGACAAGTGGAGAAACCAGAGCACTGCCTCCAGGGAGGGGTGTGACGGGGGCCTGGATTAAGTAGTGGCAACTGAGATGGGAGGTAAGCAGCAGAATCTGAGCTGTAAGCCAGGGCTCCTGACATTTCACCAGAAGTCTCTGGGAAACTGGAATAAATGCCCCAAACCCATTAATATCTGACCCCTGGTGGTGGAGTCCGAGGCCAGCCTCCCTTGCGCTTAATCCTGCTTTCTAGCAACAGGCTGCTGGTGGACAGTGTGCACTTAAAACCATCAGTGATGGAGCTGGAGGAGGTCCTGGGAAACCATGATTCCCCAGAGTGCCCCGGGAACGCAGTATTTGGTTAATGCATTGTGCTCGGAGTATTAACCTCTTGGTTTCTGGTCTCGCTGAGGGTTATTATGAAATTCATTGCAGCCATTCACTTTTTGATGTTAGAAGGGGCTGTCTAGTGAGCGTAATTAAATCTTTCCAAAGTGACAGGGGATATTGGTAGGGTCTCTAGTCATCATTGGAATGACCAGCTATGATGTTCAGGACTCTAATAACAATCTGTATGTCTGTTTGGGTCTCTTACGCTCATTGTATTATTTAATCATGGCAATAGCTGTGTGTGTGTGTGTGTGTGTGTGTGTGTGTGTGTGTGTTTTAGGAGTGAGGGGCAGGATGGGGAGAGAATTATCCTCAGCTCTCAGGTGAGAAGGCTAGGGCTCAGAGCATGAATGCCTCCTTGGGGATCGTATAGCTTGCTAATAGCAGAGTGAGAACTGACATGACACTTGCTGAGACCGTGTGTATGTATCACGTACTGTTGAGTCAGCTCTGACTCCTGGCAGCCCCATGAATGAGCAGTGTCCACAGTGTCCTGTCCTCCGCAGCCCTGCTCAGCTCCTGTAGATTCTTGCTTGTGGCCTTGTTTATGGAGTTAATCCCTCTCATATTTGGTCTTCCTCTTTTCCTGCTATCTTCTGTAGTCCCCAGCATTATTGTCTGTTCCAAAGAACCCTGCCTTCTCATGGCATGCCTGAAGTAGGACAGCTTCAGCTATGAGACACTGTACTAATGCAGCAAAAAATTCATTTCTGAGTCAGACATACTTGAGTTTAAAAATCCTGGTTTTGACACTTATTAATGGTGTTGATTTTGAGCAAGTCACTCAGTCTCTCCGATCACATTTCTCCCCTATAAAATGGGAAGAATAACATTTCCCTTGCTGGAATTATTTAAGATCGTTCTAAATAATATATAAAGCAACTTGCATGTGCCTGGTCAGAGTAGGTCCCCAGCACATGGAAGCTTATTCTGTCTCCTAGTCTAGCACTATTTCCAATCTACCAAGATGTCCACTCGTGTGATATGGACGGACGGTATAGGGGGCTGGAGTGACCCATGTGGGGCCCATCAAACTCTAGAAGTGTCTTTTTGAAGTAAATCTATTCTTATTAGCTTTAGGAGGGGGTCTAGGGGTGGCTGTGTTTTTGTTTTTTTTTTCCTCTAATAACAGAGGCCTGAAACAAACTTTTATTCTGTTGGTAAACTTACATAATTTTACATTTATACAAGAGATGCTGTAGAACAACAAAATAAGTATCACATATAGATGTTACTGATAGTAAATGCCCACAGTCTGGGAATGCTGTTTGGATCACGTAGGTCTGTCTTTTTCAAACAGGCATAGAATTTGACTCAGAGAACAGGAGACACTGTACGTGGGATCACAGGTGTGGAGGGGTACAGTGTAAGATGTGCTAGGCTTGGCTGGAACGGAAATTGTAATCGCTGGGGAGCAGACACGATAAGGCTGGAAAAATAGATTCATAGATAGAGATTCACACGTACGTGTAAACATACACACACTACTCTCAATGTTCTCCGTGTACATTGCTAAGCTAAAATTCTTAGTTAGAAGTGGTCGGAGGTGCTGGCTGACTAGGTCTGTTGCCCTCAGCCTGGGTCTGCTGGAAGGCGATGTGAGGTGGAAGAAAGAGCCCTGGACCTAGAGTCAGGAGACCGAGCTGTCACCCTGGATTGCACCCCATCCCGCGGTGTGGCCTGGACAAGACCTGCAGCCTCTTTGGGCCTTACCTCTTCGTTCATAGAAGCAGTCCAGTTTCTTTTAGAAAGCCTTTGGAACTGTTTGTAAAGAGCTTTGAGGATATCTGTTCACTTTCACTTACTAATTTAGATCCTGGAATTGTCTCCTGAGCAAAGCTCTTTAGAAAAGCTTTATGGTTAAAGATGTTTATTGTGGTGTTTTTATAATTTAGCAAAAGTAGATGCTGCTTAAATGTCTAACAATTGGGATTAGATAAATTATGGCCCATCTGCTTGACTAAATTGCAGTGGACATATAAAAATGAAAACAAAAAGGCATATATTAAAAAAATACTGGGAAAAATGATACTTTCTGATGTAGGCAACATCGTTGTCATCATCCAAGACCCTTCATGATCTGGCTCACACACGCTACCCCTGTGCCACCACTGTTTACCGTGTATGGTGGCCTTAGGACATTTTCTAACGAACACCTTTCTCCCTTATCTGCTTTTATGTCTCATTCATTCCTCCTGAAATCCCCTTCCTTCCTTGCCTGGCAGGTGAACACCTACTGTTTCTGGTCCTGACCTCAAGAAGGATGCTCCGTCATCTCTGTTAGAAGGTGACTGGACTAACTCAAAGGTCCTCAGACCTGGCAGTGCATGAGAATCACATGGAGAGCTTATGAAAATGCAGATCCCCACACCCTGAGACAGGCTTCCTGATTCCCAGCCTCCAAGGCAAGGACCTGGAATCAGTATTGGAAACAAGCCACCTTGGTTATTGTGTTGCTTAGCCCTGTGTAGGAACCCTTGACCTTAGTAACTACAAGGCGCTTCCAGTTTAAAATCTTTCTAGTTCTGGGAGTGGTCACCTGTCTCTTGCTACCCCCACCTGAAAGGCTTTTAGCAGGAGGGCATCGTGGAATAACAGACCCAACAGAGGGGAATGACCATAATAGCTTCACTATGGAGGACCTATTCTATGCCAACGACTGCTTTACATACAACGTATTTTATCTTTACGATACCTTAAGGTCAGTATTATTATCTCCATTTTATAGATGAGAAAACTAAGGCAAAGAAAAGTTAAGTGTCTTGCCCAAGATTAAAACACTAGAAAGCAGTGGAACTCATATTTGAATTCAGTTCTCGCAGACTTCAGAGCCCAGGAACTAGAATCTCTGTCACTGACACCTCTCCCACTCCCCCCACCCCTCACCAAAAGGCATCCCAGCAGGAACAGGGGCAGCTCTGCTATGTACAGACCTTCCTGGCATAGGGTGGGCCCTGTAGCCCTTTGCCCCCTGTGCGTGCTTGGTGGTTGGGCAGCCAGACGCCACATAGGCGGAGGCGCCTGCTCACCAAATGTGTTCTGACGCCCACCCACCTGCTTACCCAGTGCAGGGAAGCAGCGGAATTCAATTTGCAGCAGTGACCTAAGAGGGGCTATTTTTAGTAAGAAAGTAGGTCAGGGGCTGCAGCGGTGCTGCTGGAGAAATAAGCAGCCTCCCCTCACACTGGGAGGCTTGCTCACTTCGCTCCACAGCATGGGTGGAGGTGAAGAAGGCGGTTCTGACATCCTCACGTGACTGCCGCTGTAATCGTCACTGTGGGGCTCCTGGGGGGAAACATACACACATCTAACACATGGAGGCTCTTGTCTGGGTTTGCCTAGGGTCCTGGCCCCAATCTTCCTCAAGAGATGGGGATCCCTTCAGAAAATATCTCAAACGTGGTAGGAGGCTCATGTATTGTACACCCGCTATGTGCCAGCTCCTGTCTTGGGCTTGATCTGCATTATCTCACGTAATCCTTGCAAATACCTCTGCAAAGTAGGTATTATTATCCCCATTTTGCAGATGTGGAAACCAAGCTACAGAGAAAGAGACTTACTCAAAGGCCACATAGCTTGTGTTTAGTGCAGCCACGATTTGAATTCCGTGGGAGACTTCAGAGCTAAGGACCAGACAACTAGGCAGTCCATCAAACCATGCGGCAGGTGGTTTCTAATTCCACTCTATCCCTGCCCCGTGTTGTTCGATACTTCAGAGAAAACAGCACAGCGATGGCTTTCTCCTGCTGGATTTATCTGAGCCTGACAATGTACTCTTTCCAGGACAGGACAGGACAGACCTCTTCTGCAGAGAGGAGAAAATACACCCTACATACTGCTGCCTAATCATGGAGGCCAGAAGTTGCCTAAAACAGATCACCTGATTTCCCTGGGCCTGGAGTGTCTTGAAATCCTCTGCCCCTCTTGCCCTGCCACATATTAACTGCAGATCTGGGCAAATTACAGGGCACTCGTTGGCGATGCACAGGCAGACACGGGCTTGTTAACTGAATGCAGTAATTGACGTTGTATGATTCATTATGCAAAGCACGGAGGACTCCAGCAGAAGCCCACTTTGTGGCCAACCGCCGCTGGCACCACCAGCCTTGAGAATTTGTTCCTGGCTCTGTTCTGGCTCTCCAGCTGGAGAGCCCCATCCCTACAGGGGCCAGAAGCAGCCTGCGGCTTCTGCCTCATCCTGCTCCCTCCTTCTAGGTAAGGAATGAGGAGAGTTCCCCTGCCCCCAGGTTGCATGACCTTGCAGGGAGCTTATTTGTTCACTCATTCGTTCAACAGGTATTTTTAAAAATGTACCAGGCATGCAGCAGAGAGCGAGACAGATAGTTTCTGCCCTCACGGAACTTACAGCCCCTCCCTGGGCCTTAGTTCTCTTATCAAATGGGTGGGAAGAGAGAACTGGATTCATCAACCTCTTCTAGCTCAAAGATTTCAGAATCTATGTTTCTGGATTATAAACATCTCTTATTGAGTCACAATGTCAATCTTAGTCATTTGTATCTAATGCCGAGGAGAACAAAAATGAAAATTCCACATTTCAGAATCTGGATGGGAACCCTGGACACAAGTTACTTCAATTTCTTCAATTACAGATGGGAAAAATGAGACTAAAAGAAGGCCATGACCTACCCGGTATATCAGGGACGGAGACAGGATTGGGGGGGGGGGCTGGTCTGTAAGGCCCAAGTCTCACCTCCAGGCCTCCAGCAGCTGCTCCTCACCCAGCCCTGCTGCTGGGCCCTCCGTGGAGTCCTTTCCACATTTATCTTCTCTGACACTGAGCTCTCCTGCGTCTCCCCGACCTACCTTTCTAACCACTGCTTCTGGGCTCCCTTGCCAGCCTCAGGGCCTGTGGCCTGGAAGAGGAAGGGGTAGCTCTGGTTCCTGAGCTTTAGAAGGCCGACAGAACTGGAATTCACTCTGCCAGCCACAAAGATGGACATGAAGAAGCTAAAGCAAAACACGTAGAGTTTGCTCTCAGAGTTTTCAAGCAGAGGCAGGCAAGCCACAGGGGTACTGACAAAGAAGGGAGCCCAGTGAGGGTGGCCAATGAGGTGCTCCTCAGCGATCTCACGCAGGACCTGCGGAAGAGCCTACCTCCCCGCAAGTCTCAGAGCCTCTGGGTACCTCTGGCCTTCGCCGGTCTCCTACATTTAGCCAGTGGAAAGAATCTAAAGCTGGAAGGAACAGAGGATATCCCTACTGTTCTGGGAGGACAGGGGATTGAACTGACTGGAGGGAAGTCAGCAGCAGGAGGCTTAGCACTTTATCGGTGACCAGAACGTCTCCATCTGGGCGGAGGAAGATGCTGTGGGTATAGCAAGGGTGTAGCCAGCTACCGTAGTTCCTTTTTGTCTGTTGCTTTTCCCTGGGATGGCTCCATCACAGTTCTGGAACCAGCACCTTGAAGCACTGTCCTTGATTAATTAATAAAGTTTTCTGCTCTGTAGCGATCCCTTAGGATAGAGTGGTCAGGGGTGGGAGAGGGTGAGAAAACTGATCTTGGTTAGGAAAACATATGTGCATTCTGTGTATTCCTACATATTTTTAGTCTCCTTTGTTCTTTTGTACACTGTATTTTTGGAGAAAATAATTTTCTAGTAGGCCCATGACATTGCCCTTAAAGAGCTAACTAATCCATGTACATAAGATATGTTATGTGTACTTTTAATGCTTCAGATAAATCATTCTGAATCTTTGAAAAAGCCAAGTCAGTTGGCAGTGGGCTGGTAACCTGAGTCTGAAGCATTGCCTCTTGTGTGTCCTCGGACTAGGCACACTCCCTCTCTGCCCCTCTGCCCTCCTGCCTGCAAAGTGAAGGGAATGGGCCAGGGGTGCTTTTGTTCAACTGGCCTGTAAACCAGTTCTGTTGAACCACACAGGGATAATTGTTAAATGTACAGATTCCCGGGCCCAACCGTGTATCTGTAGAACCTGGGAATTGAGGGCGTGGACGTTTTAGTTCTCATAATACTCCAGGTGATTCCAGGTGATGCAGCCAAGTTTTGAGTATTTGTCTTCCAGGAACCCCTTGGTTCTGATGTTTTAGAATGCTTTGCCTTCTCTTTCTTGTTCAGGGTCCTGATTTTCTCTTATCCTGTTTCCCCTAGAGAGCTCCCCTCGCTAGCCTGGGCACCTCTCCAGAGCAGGGGCCCTACCTCGTCCACCTCTATGCCTGGCCTCCAGCAGCACCGGGCACACGAAGTGCTCAGCCAGCACACGGAGTGAATGGGCTTTCACGGCCTCATGACCACTTGTGCACATCCAAGTAATTTCCATAAGTTTTCCCATAACTCAGTCATTATAAATCTTCTGATGTGATAAATGGAAAGAACACAGATTTTGGAACCTAGCAAAACTGGATTTGAATTTCGGTTCCACCTCTTACTGTGAAGTGATTTATCCCAAGTTATTTAATCTCTTTAAACTGCAGTTTTCTTGATTATAAAATAAGGATAATAAACCCTGTTGCTCCAGTCTGTTGGGAGGATTAACTTCCTACCTGGGAATGTGCCAGTAAAAGTGTTTGAATGCTTTGGCTTCTCTTCTTTCCATGGCCTCAGGTGAGCGACAGGAAAAGGAGGGGAGTCTCAGAAGAATGGATTAACACAGAGGTGACACATGGTCCTTTGTCATCGGCTGGCTTCCCTGGACCCTGAGGCTCTGACTGAGACCCAGGCACCTTGGTGGATCCTTATTTGCTCAGCCCTTGGCACATTAGAATTCAGACTTAGACTCCAAGTTGTGTTGTCTAAGGAGCAAAAGAAATGCAAGGTACTATTGCAGGCCTGATGTCTGGGTTTGCAAAGAGAAACCCAAGTTCATTCAGAATGGTGAGTTCCCAGGGCCAGAGACCTCGGGGTTGGTTTTGTTGGCATAAAGCCTCCCCTCTCCACACACTCTGTGTTGGAACTGCCACAGCATGCTGCTTTTCATGAAAGTCTCTTTTTCAAACCAAATCCAGCTGTTTCAGCCCAGAAGGGCAGCCAGACTAGCTCTCTTCTGGGCAAAACGGTAAGTGGTTCTCCCTCTCCACAATGTCTCCTGCACCATAGCAGTAATAATAGCCGCCCTTTACCAAATGCCTCTGTGCTTGAGCCCCCATGATACCACTATGAGTGGGTATTATTAGCCCCTTTTTGCAGGGCTCCAGGTTGTAGTTAAGACTGTAAACTTCAGAGTCAGACCAAGATTCAAAACCTGGCCCCACCAAATTTGAGAAAACCCTCTCTGAGTCTCAGTTTTTTTAATCAGCAAAATAGGGTTAAGTAACATATACCTCATAGTACTGGGAAGACCACGCGAATACCACATGTGTGCTACTTGACAGTGTCTAATCCATGGCAGGTGAAGTCTCCGTAAATGTAACTGTGATGACAATATGACAATGCCAGGATCTCTTCCCCTGTGGAAGGGAGGTCCCTGCAGTGGACACTAGAGGGAGGAGGAGAGATGACAAAACATCAGCACTTCCAAGTAGCCCAAGATAAACTCAAGGGCACATCAGGAATGGTGTTCGAAAAGGACCTGGTGGCGTTGGTTGCAATGAACTCAGAAAGATCTGCATTTTATTTATTTATTCAGTGGATTTTTATTCACTACCTACTATGTGTCAGTCCTGGCACTAAAAGCTGGAGATACAATGATGATAAAACGAACATGACCCATGTGACCCCTGCCCTCAGGTATCATTGGGTGGGCCGAAAAGTCCATTACATCTTCTCCATAAAATAACAGACACATTTTTCATTTTCACCCATAACTTCATTGATTTGGATGTTTTGAATATGTCGGCTCTCTCCCATGTGGTATAACGTTGATTGTTCTCAATGAATGTCTCAATGTGATCGCTATCAACTCCAACTGCTCTACCTGACCGTGGAGCATCGTCCAGGGAGAAATCTCCTGCATGAAACTTCACAAACCACCTTTGACACGTTCGGTCAGTCACAGCACCTTCTCCATACACGGCACAAATCTTTTTTTGCATTTCAGTTGCATTTTTACCTTTTTTGAAATAATAAAGCATAATATGCCAAAAACGTTGCTTATTTTATTCCACTTTCAATAGTAAAATGGCCACACAGAAATTTACCAATCTTGATATCTATTTTTAAATGCACACTGATGTGACAGCTGTCACAATAAAATGTAACAAAATTGTTTCGAATGAAGTTAAAGACAGATAAGTGCTATTAGAGCCATCTTATGGAGAAAAAGAAACGAACTTATTGGCCAACCCAATAGCTTACAATCTCCTGGGGGGAGTCTGACACTATTGAAAAAATTGCAATAAATATAAAATTACAAATTAGGATAAATACTATGAAAGAAAGGGACAAGTTGCCATGAGATCATATAACAGGGGTTCTGATCTGTTTCAGCTAATCAGGGGTAGCTTTGCTAAGGAAGTGACATCTGAGCTGAGATCTGAAGGATCATTCGGAGTATTAAGTAAGGGAGTGGATGAGGTTGAGGAACAGCTTTCTAGGTACTTGGACCAATATGGCCTCTAAGGTAAGTGGTAGCTCGGTGCTTTCAGAGAAGTGAGAGGGTCGGTATGACTGGAGTGCAAGAGTGGGGAAGACAAGAGGCTGGAGAGAGAGATCAGGGCCCTGTGGGCCTTGTTAAGGATTTTTGTTTGTCTTTATTCTAAGAGCATGGGTACCATTGGAGGGTTTGGAGCAAAGGCTGACATTATGTGTGTGTGTTGTACGTATAGAGAGTGATGCGACTAATTTGGTACTGACAAGAGACCTTTTTGGCAGCTGTCTTGAGAATGGGTTGGAGGGTGCAAGAGTGTGTGTGGGGAAACCAGTCAAGAAGAAGCTTTTGCATTAGTCTCAGTAAGAAACAATGCTGGATAGGCTTAGAGTAATGACAGCAGAGACAGGAAGAAAGAGGAGCTTTGAGATATTTAGGAGATAAAATTGGCAGGACTTGATGATGGGTTAAATATAACTGTGAAGAAGGAGAAAGTAGGAAGGACAACCTCCAAGTTTCTGGATGCATAAGTGGATCATGGCCCTGTCATTCTAAGCTAAAAGAAAGAAGGAAGAAGAAGGGGGAAAAAGTGGGAAAAGACCAGGTTTGAGTAGAATGATCTTGATCTGACTTTGAACGCACTGCACTTGGTTGAAGTGCCTTTTAGACAGCCAAGGGCAGGTGCCCCATGCCCACGGCCACCTGTAACAGTAGGACAAAGGCCTTGGAATCCCTTTGGGCAGTCTGACCCAGATCCAGCCTCTCTGGGGGTCAGGTGGTTTAGTCCAATTGGTCTGAGGACTCGTGGTTTGCTTCCCACCCCTTGTGGTTCTGTTTACTTACCAGAATATTCTGAAAAGGATGCCATGAGAAAATTCAGCCTAAGGAGAGGGGTGTGAACAGTCTGGGGAGAGAGTCTGCTTCTTCAGAGGAAATAATTCCAACATCGATGCTTGTTGTTTGAGTGTTTTTCCCCAAATATGTGGGTGAGATATTTGTGTTTGATATGTGTTGTTTTATTCATTTCATTATTCATTTATTAGTTAAAATATTTGCTATTAATATATATCTACAAGGTGGCAGGTGCCATGCCAAGTCAGAGAGAAAGGACTCCTGGTTTTTTGGGAAGTGACATCCCTAGAACCCATCTGGCATTGCTTTGTGTTCTTATGATGACAAAGAAATTAAACAGGCCCTGGACATGTAGCTCAGGTGGTTAGAGCATCATCCCAATACACCAAGTTTGCGGGTCTGATCCCCCACCAGGGTATATACAAGAAGCAACCAGTGAATGCATAGATGGGTGGAACAACAAATCAATGTTTCTGTCTCTCTCTTCCCCTCATCCTCTCTCTCTACAATCAATAAATAAAAATGAAAAATAAATCAAGCAAGATGCTGCCCTTTTCTCTGAATGCTAAATCTCCAGGGTGCTGACTGCTGACTTTTATCCAGGGGGCATGTCCTTGAGTTCAGAGGGCCTGTGTTTCAGGAGCGCCCTCTGCAGCTGTGACCCCCAGGGCTGTCTCTGGACACCCTCTTTTGTAGTCTCCCTAGATAGCAACTGTAAAGGGCCAGTAACAGTGCTGGTTCTTGCCTTTGAATGGGGCTTAGCTGGGCGTTCTGAACCCCCACCTCCCATCCCCCAGCCCAGCCCTGTACCAGGTGTTCTGGTTTGTTGTCTGAGAGCATCTTCGTGTTCAGGTGAGGGTGAGACAAGTGGCAGAGCAGGCCTGTGTCCTCCTGTGGAGTGGCCGAGGAATGTGCACTGAGGGCAGGAAGGGGTGTGGGCAGAGGAGTGGCCCATCCAGCCCTGGGGCCATGTGACAGGATCTGTGGATATGCACGTGGGAGAGATACATGCTCTAAGAACGTGCTTGTGAAAATCTAAACGCAAGCCACGTGAATTCAGGCCAGTGGTCACCATTGTGAAGGTTAGCACAGCATTCTTTTGAAAGTCCTCTGGTATATTTAACACGCCCTGCAGAGAGAAAGGGGGAGATCTACATGAATTTCGGTGCTCAAGGGAAGCTGGCATTCCCTGTGTCTGAGGAACACAGAACTTCTTACAAGCGGAACAGGTGGTGAGCCCCTGTTAGGGAAGGTGTGCCTGCAGGGGTGACCACGTGGCACCTGAACAGAGAAACCCCTTCTGGGGGGTTTGGGGTGGACTGAGAATTACGTTTCTAGGATTCTCTGATTCTTTGTTTTGCCTTTTAATTTAAAAGTAAGTTGCTTAGGCAAATCTGTCAAGGACTGAAGTGTCCTTGAAGTCAGAAGGACCTCAGCTAAGTCCCAGTTCCACCTCTTCTAACAGTGTGACTTGGGCGAGTTGTTCTCTGAACCTCCTTCTGTCATTCTGCAAAATCAGGCTCAAAAATACCTCTCAGAGCTTTGTGTACGTGGGTCCGATGAGTGAAGCTCAGCAGCCAGCACCTCAGGAGGCAAGAAGGGGAGAAGTCTGTGGGGCCTCTGATCAGCTGTCAGCTCTGTGGCATGTGTGCGGGGCCTGAGTCCGAGGCTCTGCTCGGGGAGCGCCGTCATTGCTCCCTGGGCTCAGACGCAGGGCATGTGTCAGCTCGCTGGCAGCCTGAGGTGGGCTGGGACACACTGTCCTGTTTCTGCCCGAGGAGACACCCACTCTGCAAACAGCCCACCCGGCTTAAGTTTCCCCAAAGAACTCTGTCCTCATTACAGAGGAATTCTTTCAGGTGCCGAGGGCGGTATGGGTCTTGCAGTCTGACCCCGTTCAAATTCTGACCATGTCCCTTTCTCACGCCAGCCCTTTCCTAGAGCTGATTTCATGAGGAGTTATTTCCCAAATGTGTTGGATAAAATCTTGAAGCATGTTTCTGGTGATGTCTTAGGAGTTTTACACTTCCTTAATTTTCCAGGGGAACATTAACAAGATACAGATCAGCCTGTGCATAGAGCTAACATGGTCACTATAGACTCAAAGCCATATATTCCCTGCAAAATCCTTGGCACTCCAGGCCTGACTTTGGCTTCATACGCCACTGTCTAGCATACTTGAATCATGCCGACCTGAAGACGCTGGTGCCTGTTCATGGTGCCGTCCCCGCACACAATGTGGATTCGTGTTCACTGGTTATTTTCCTTTCTCCTCTGGCATTTCTGCAGGCCCAGTTGGGTGGAGTTCTTGGCCTCTCCGAGTATTCCAAGTAAGAGAACATGGCGCTTGGAAGCTGCAGTAGTTTGTAGGAGGTTATGCAGCTAATCATTGGCAGGTCTTTGTTTCAAATCTTGGTCTGTCGGGTCAGCCCAACATGGTGAAAATACCACCCTATGTTTGCATCTCACCTACGACATTCATGAGCTGTGTGACCTTGCATATGCTAGTTATTATTGCTGTGAGTGGTTCTTAATATTAACAGTAAAATTTATAAAGCCCTGGCATTGTATAGATATGCCACACCGTATCATACTGCATTCTCACATAAGACCTGTGAAATGGGTTTAATTTATTCATTTTACCCTTATGTTATATTAAATTATATTTATTATAGTATATTTGTTATTTATATTATAATATTATATTATATTTTATATTACATTACATTACATTATATTTTTATTTTACAGGTAAGCAACCTGAAATTCAGAGAACTAAAGTATATTGTGTAAGCCTCAGTTTCTCAATGAGCATATGACTACCTCCATGGCGGGGTGGGGGGGTGATTACGAGGACTGAATGAGGTAATGTGGGGAAGCTGCATAGTGCAGACCCTTCAGGGGAGGAGGGGCTCCATCAGTGCATCTTTCCTCTCTCTTGTCCCTATTCTGAATCCTAATCCAGTGATCTTTCCGCTGCCTCCCATTTAATACATTTGGAAGCTGAGGTCTGCTCAAGTCCTTCTCCATCACACTCCCTCCCCCTCCCCCTAGTGGCCATTTCGAGGCTCTGACCTGAGCTCCAAGTCAGAGGGCGCCTGTCTAGTCCTGTGCCAGTTCAGGAAATACCATCCTTCCCTGGCACGCTGCTGCCGCATCACACTGCTGACATTTGCCCGGGACTGTGTTCTGGACCGCTAAAGGCTACCCTGGCCTCTTCAGTCACAGGGCTGTCTCCTTCTCTGACTTTCTCTAAGGCAAATACATGTTGTTTTCCTTATTTTGGCATCTCGCCTGGATCTTTGATGTTGTTACGTTGTGTTTCATGAGGGGCCACATATGGAAGTGACCTGGAACCCAGGTCTCCTGACTTCCAGTGTCATGTTCTGCAGCTTGTTATTATTTAATGGTTCAGAGGAGTGTGCAATAGGTCATGGGAAAAAATAGGAGCCCTGTCGTCTGTGGGAGTCTTCAGAAATTTCCACATTCGGCTTTGAATAACTATTTAGCACCTACTCTCAGCCAGACCCTGCATTAGACACTGGATGTGGCAGGGAAGGAGACAGGTATCTCTTTCATGGAGCTCACGTTCTAGCAGGAGAAATAGATAGTAAAAGCATGAACCAGTAAATCAGTGAGATGATTTAAATGCCATGAAAGAAGAAATAGGGCTCTGGGACAGAGAGTCATGGGGAGCTGTCTTGTGCACTTCGGACAGGATGGTCAGGACAGGACTCGAGGAGCTGACCTTTTGAGCTGAGGTCTCAAATGAAAAGCTGGAGCAGGAGCATTCCAGGCCGCGGGAGCAGTGAGAACAAGACCCAGAGGTGCAGGGGCTTGGCCACGCAAGGACTGAAACAGAGATCTGGGTGGCGGGGACGCAGTGTGCCAGAGGGAGAAGGGACAAGGTCGGAGAAAGGCAGAAGCTAGGTCACACTGGGCCCTGCAGCTGCAGAGAAGCTGTGGGTTTTTTTTTTTTTTCCTAGAATCAATGGGAAGTCACTGAAGGGCTTTATGCAAGAGAATGATGGGACCTTAACGAAAACGGAGGCAGCTAAGTGGAGAATGGACTGTAAAATGAGAACAGGGAAGCAGAAATACCAGTTAGGGGGCTGCTACAGTAGCCCAGTGGAGTTGACAGCAGCCTGGACTGGGCTGTGATAGTGGAGACGGAAACAGATAAGTTTGTGATTATGATGAAGTTAGGCTATCAGGTCTTCATGAAGGATTCGATGAAATAATCTATTCTCCTTGGTCTACTCAGTACACAATTAGTGTAGATCAAAGTGATATCTAGTTTTAATTTCTAAACCATGGGGCAGGGCAGAGGAAGGGGGTGATGTCTGTTGATGGGCAGACTCGAGAGGCAACAGACCCGACAGCCAGGTGGCACCTCTGCAAGTTCAAGAGATGATAGGTAGGGGTTAGTTCTCGCATCTCTAAAAGGCAGCTGAGAGAAGTGAAAGGGGAGAGATTTG
The DNA here is from genome assembly GCA_039655065.1 of Glossophaga mutica. NCBI lineage: Eukaryota > Metazoa > Chordata > Mammalia > Chiroptera > Phyllostomidae > Glossophaga > Glossophaga mutica. Next base: position 34,097,275 of record CM077308.1, read on the forward strand.
CAGAGTTCCTTCACTCAGCAGTCCTATAGCACGTGCCTTATCTGTGGCTGGTGTTCTGCTGGTGGTGAATAAGACAGGCCCTGCTAATGAGGACCTCCCATGTCTTAGGGGAGGTAGACGTGTAAATAGATGAATCTCCATGAGTCAGTATCATGGCAAAGGGATGAACAGGAGGGTGTGGGAACACAGAGGAGGGGGCATTTCGTAGGGGAAGCGAGGGAGGGCTTCACAGAGAAACCAGACATCAAAAGGGGTAAAGACAGAGAGTATTCCTGAAAATGGGGATCGCGTTTGCAAAGGCCCAGAATCGTAAAAGAGAGGGGCATATTCAAGAACACCTTAGCGTGGCTGGATTATAGAGTGCATGGTGGGAGGCGTGTCAAGTTGTTGACTACACTGCGAAGGGCCTGGTAGGGCACGTGGAGAGTGTCGGCCGTAACCCCTTAGGCACACAGGAACCAGCAGAGGTCTCAAAGCCAGGGCCTTGCTGATGGAAGGCAAATAGCTATCCCATAGACTGCTGATCAATCAAATGCTCATTTCCTCCTGCGTCTGGATGCAGCCTCAGAAACATTCTCAACATAGCACTCCAGGCAGTCACTTCCAGTCAACCAGAATTGGCAGAGGATGAGGCCTATTTGCCATTCCCGAAAGGAGATGAATCTGTGGATGAGTTTAAAGAGAGAAGTGTTCTAGGACCAAAAACTACCTTTCACAGTTGTCTCCTCAGCCACAAGTATAAATTGCCTACATTGTACCAGACATGGTGGAGGACAGTGAGGGAGAATGCAGTGTTCCCGCTATTGAAGAGAGGGTGGCCATTAGGCCGAAGGGAGAGAGAGCAACCTGGCCTGAAGGGACATATTTCTGAGTGCAGCCCTGATTGTGCGGCTTCCAAGGGGGCCATGCTGGGGCATAAAGTACCAGGCTTTCAGGGAATTTTCATCCACCAGCCCTTGAATGGATGCTCTTGACCTATAGGGAAGTACGGCGCTCCAGTAAATGCAAGGCTGCTTTGTCCAGCTGTCATTGGTTCTTGTCCCAAAAAGCTCTTCTAAAGGCCATGTAGCCCCTTTGAAGAAGGTAAAATGTCCTGGGACAAGGAACCAGGAGGTCACCATTAGTCTGAGAACTCGGTGATGGTTGTGATTGTCTCTGCCATGTCCTTGTCCCTGGCCCCCAACAAAGGACCTGGTGCACGGTGTGTGCTCAGTGTTCTTCCTTGACAAAATGAACAAGGGAAAGAAATGAACAACTAACCATACAGTCAGCCATCAAAGCTGGGTGCTGACCCCAGCGCTTGAATTTCAGTTCTCTTAGCTGTAGAAGCACCTCGCTGGCCTCTAAGGCTCCTCACATCCACCTGCCCTAGGATTCTAGGACGATGAATAGAATGGTTCAGAGCAGGTCAAGTCATCACTCTAGATAACTGATATGCCTCAGATTTAATCAGAATAAAATATCAAAATCAAGCTGTACTTCACAGCATCTCAGATATGCCTTCTAAAAACAGAAACTGCGTCTGTCTCTGAGTGGTGAAGAAAATGTATTAGGTTATTTTAAACAGCAAGATTGTCCTTTTTGTAGAGAAGAAATGAATTAAATGTAGTCTTTCTGACTAGGGATTTTAATTGGGATTTGAGTCAATTTGATCTAAATTTAAGTACCCATCCAGAGAACACTTATTGGCATCTGCTAGGAGCAGGGCTCTGTGCTGGGCGTGTGGGAGACGGGAAGATGAACACGACGCGAGATGCTCAAGATCCTTCCAGGCAGGAACTGACGGTCTAGTCAGGAGGATAAAACATGCACACTTGACTGTGACCCCAGGTTCATGGAGAAGGAGCTGGGATAAGCCTGGTCCAGGGAGAGGAGGTCAGAGGAGGAAACCCCTTCAAGTACATCACCCAGGCAGGAAGTCTGCCTCTTACCATGTTGTGTAGGGTGCAGAACTCGCTGAGCCCCGTGGCCACGTGGATGTGCCGAGAACTCCCGGTCAGCCTGCAGCCACCGAGTCAAGCACCTCAGCCCAAGCTGTTGTTGGCAGGGAAAATCATCTCAAGCATTCAGCCACTGGCATTATGAGCAATGGGGTCGTTGCACCTCAGGGGACCCTTTGGATGGCTCACATCCTTGCAGTTGATTTCAAGAAAAAATTGTCCGCCAGAACAGGAACTCATGTTCTTTCTTTTGTAAGACTGGAAACTGTTTGCCCATGTGACCCTTTCTGCTTTGGCTGCCACTGAAACCCAGGGTCTGACTAACATGGGAACATCCGCTCTCTGCCACTTACCCAGCAGTCACTTGTCAGACCCTTCTCTGTGCGGGCCCTGCACTCAGTGGGTAGGAGACTCACATGGGCCCGAGCTCCTGGAGCTGGTAACGGTATGTGAGTCAGACCCAGGGAGGACGGTAATACCAGCTGTGTGAGAGGGAACAAATGAAGCAGTAGCAGTCAGAGGAGGAAGAGTTGACTTTGTGGCTAGCGGCATAAAGGGGAAACCTAAAAGAAATTCGTGTGATTTGGACCTCGACAAACGTAGGAATCACACACCTTGAAACAGGTGTATGAAATAGGTGCAGGTTTTCCGAAATAAAATAATGACAACAGCACTGAGGAAGCAGAGACTGTCCTGGCACATCAGGGTGCCAGGAATGCTTCAGTCAGACTCCAGCAAAGGGAACGTAGAGGGAACAGTGCTCAAGCACAGTGTGGGCCCGTCCCGGTCAGTGTAAGCCGCTATAACCAGCTGCCATAGACTGGGTGCCTTAAACAACACATATTTATTGCTCATGGTTCTGGAGCTTGGAAGTTTGAGATCAGGGGCCAGCGTGGTCAGTTCTTGTTGAGAACCCTCCCTCTCTCTCATGGGTGGCCCTCGTCTTACGAAGTTCTTGCATGGGGGACAGCATACAGGAAGCGAGCTCCTTCCTGCCTCTTTTCAAGGCACTGAGTTCATCTTGAGGGCTCCACTGTCATTACCCATTCATCTCCCAAAGGCCCCTCTCCACAAACCACCACGTGGGGATTAGAGTTGCCTAATAGAGTTATCTCCCCTATGTGTTTTGGGGAGACACAAGCATTCAGTCCATAGCAGGGCCAGATCACAGACGGCCTCCAGGGTAAGGCACTTCCCCGTACATCTTTAATTTTATAGGGAACAGGATGTCACTAATAGTTTTTAAGTAGGAATGTGTATAAAATCCTAGGGTTGGAAAGGACTTTGGAGATGACCCAGTCCAGCTCCTCATCTCACTCATAAAGACTGAGTCCCAAAAGGGAAATCCCAGGACAGACAACTACTTAAAAATGGAACTGGAGCCAGGGCCAGCACCAGAGACAGAACCAGAACCAGAACCAGACCCAGATCTTCTGGCTTCAAATACAATGGTCTTTCACACTCCGTGGTGTGATCTGTGCTCCAGGAAGGTTAGTGAGGCTTTCTAGTAGAAATGGACAGAGGGACAGTTTCCGGTGGGAGCAAAAGGAGAGGTGAACGGCAGGCAGAGCCTTGGGAGGCTTTACGTAAGGGTTGGGGGAAAGGTAACCCCTGAGGTCTTCAATCAGGGCCTTGGCAATGGGGGAGGGGGAAGGGCTAGTGGAGGAAACACAGGGGTGCAGTCAGCGGGGTGTGGATGTGGAAGACAGTTGGGAGGGAGACGTCTGCTTGTACTTTCTTCGTCTGCTGTTCTTCACTAAATTGAGTCAGTCTCTCTCTCTCTCTCTCTCCCTCTCCCCCCCTCCCCCTCTCCCCCTCTCCCTCTCTCTTTTTCTCTCTCTCGCTCCCTCTTGCCTAGAGGGCCTCGTCTTTTTCCAGAACCTGGGCTTTCAGGTCTTAAGTCTTCAGAAATGTGATCCATTTTCCAGTCACCACTCTGGCTTCATGGTTACACACAGGACACTGGAATAGCCCGCATCATCTGAGTGTCTCAGGTTTTCGGTTTCCTGCCAGGCCCTGGGAAGGTGCTGTCTGTGTGACCTGCCTCGCATCCCATGACTCTAGGTGTGGAACCGAAGCCCTGAGACGACCTCCAACAGGTCCCGAGCTCCAGAATGGGCCAGGCACCTGGCTTAGGAGGGCACTGGGCTGACCTCTGATCCTCCGGGGGCCTTGCCTCAGGTCTGCTGACTACCTGCGTCAGAACCTGGGGAGCACTGACATGGAGATTTCTGGGCTCAGTCTTACACCCACTGAATCAGAATCTTTGGGGGTGGGGGCCAGGAATCTGCATTTTTTACAGGAATCAAGTGTTTCTCATGTACCTAAAATTTGAGACTCTGCCTTAAAGAACTTAGTTTTTTTCATCTGGTCCTCAGTTTCCTTATTTGAAAATGGGGAAATTGTGTACTCAGTTTACAGTAAAACGAGAAAAACACTTTGAAAAAAATATTAAAAGTTTTACATGTATGTACAAAACCAATATATATCATTATTATCTATGTTACTAAGTGTACAATCTTGGGGTCATGAAAGCTCTGAGAATCATCGAAAGGCCCAAGTGCCCACCCTGGGAGCATGCGTGCGTCCCATCCCCGAAAGGCATGAATGAGCACCTCCAGGAAAGACGAGCCCTGAGGCAAGGCCATTAGAGCTCTCTCTTCAGCATCCTCCACCTCATGCATTCAGTCAGCATCATTCACTGAGTGCCTAATACGTGCCAGGGCACGGTGCCAGGCTGAAGATATAGAGATGAATAAGACATGGTCCCTGACCCCAAGGGGTTGGAGATCAATAGGGAAATGAGCATTCAGTCCACCGTGATGAGCACCAGCTCCAGGGAGAGCAGAGGGGTGGGCATCGGTGCTTTGGCAGCAAGAGTCTGAGCCAGCTATCAGGGAAGGTGTCGCCAAAGCGGTGACCCTGGAGCTGTGTCTTGAACACAAGCATGGTTATTTCTAGAAGGAAAGCCTCTTTCACAGTCCTTATCGCTGGCTTCCGTCTTTCATGACACCAGATTCTCTCTTCTGTTTCCACCCCTCCTTCCCCATTGAGCCTGTCTCAGAGGGCCAGTGTCCTTGGCTTTTCCCTTGTGCGCCCTACCAAAGCCTGCTTGCACTGAAGTCAGTACTGAGGTTTAGTCGTAAACATTGAGGTTTAAAACATTGCTTTTGGGAAGTTGCGGTTTACATTGTTACCCCCAAAAGTTTCATCTGAAGTGGTTTTAAAGTCTATTGGGACGTTGTTTGTTCATAGTTTGCCTCTGACATCACCTGGCTGGTAGAGGTGTTGTGCTTGGTTGGGGGAAGAGAGTTGGTGACAAATGGTTTTCTCCAGTCCTTGTTATTTCACTAGATAAATATTCACTATTTTGCCTACCTATAAAGAATCAAGGATTAATGCATAGTCTAAGTTGAGTTGTAGAATGACCTTCTTTGTGTTTAAGGTTAATTAACAGTGGTTAATGAATCAGACCTTCATTATGAAGGTCTGAAGCTGACAAATGGTGAAGCTGACAAAGCCCTTCACAATTCACAATGCCCTCACCATGCATGTCCTTCCTACTCAAAAAGAGCTCCACAAACCAGAGGCCTCGGCCTTGGCCAGTGCTAAGTAGACATGAAGAACCTCAGGCCCTACCCGAGTCCTGCTGAATCAGAATCTGGACTTTAAAAAAAAAAAAAAATCTTTATTGTATTTCTTCCCATTACCACTTAGTCCCCCTATACCCCTGTTACCCCAGCAATCACCACACTGTTGTCCATGTCCGTGAGTCCTTTTTCCTTTTTGCTCATTCCCTGCACCCCCTAACCTCTCCCCCTCACTAATGGTCATCCTGATCTCCATCTATGAGTCTGTTCCCATTTTCCTTGTTAGTTCAATTTGTTCATTAGATTCCACACAGGAGTGAAGTCCTATGGTATTTGTCTTTCTCTGACTGGCTTATTTCACTTGGCATAATGTTCTCCAGGTCCATCCATACTGTTGCAAAGGGTAAAATTTTCATCTTTTTTACAGCTAAGTAGTATTCTGTTATGTAAGTGTCCCACAGTTGTTTTATCCACTCATCTACTGATGGACACCTGGGCTGCTTCCATATCTTGGCAATTCTAAATAATGTTCCATGAACATAGGGGCATGTATGTTCTTTCAAGTTAGTGTTTTGGGTTCCTTCAGATATATCCTCAGAAGTGGGATCTCTGGGTCAAAAGGCAGATCCATTTTTAATTTTTTAAGACATTTCCATACTGCTTTCCACTGTGGCTGCACCAGTCTGCATTCCCACTAACAGTGCAAAAGGGTTCCCCTTTCTCCACATCCTCGCCAGCACTTGTTTGTGGATTTATTGATAATGGCCATTCTGACAGGAGTGAGATGGTATCTCATTGTGGCTTTAATTTGCATTTCTCTGATAGTTAGTGACATTGAGCATCTTTTCGTATTTTTATTGGCTATCTGTATGTCCTCCTTGGAGAAGTGTCTATTCAGGTCCCGTAAATTGAAAGGATGTGGGGTCAATTTCTGGTCAGGGCACATGCCTAGGTTGCGGGTTCGGTCCCCTATTGGGCATGTATGAGAGGCAACCAATCCATGTTTCCCTCACATGGATGTTTCTCTCCCTCTCTCCCTCCCTCCTTTCCCCTCTCTCTAAAATCAATAAGCATGTCCTCAGGTGAGGATTAAAAGAATAATACATAAAATAAAGTTCTGATAGTAGGACTTGCTGGGTCAGAGGTCAAGGAATCAAACATGTAAACATTTTTTTCATGCTTGAAGTAAGATCCCCCTCCTGTATGAAGCCAGCTTGTTCCTTGACCAATCAGGTTTGATGGCTGCCCACTCCTTCTGAAGTCAGGAATACAGACTTGGGTCACTTGGAGTTCCTCTTGATTTATGAACAACTGTCTCGTAGAATAAAAGTGGTTTTCCCAAAGATAAAAAAAATAGCTTAAAAGAAGAATCAAGATGACAAAATGTATTATTTATAAGGGCTAAAATAAGTGCTGGATCCTCCACTCGAAGTGAGCAGGCGACAGCCAAGCGCTGTGTGGGGAGGAGCCCAGCAGACTCCGGCTAGACCCACGTGGCAGGCCGGCCAGCCACGGCTCTGCTCAGTATTCCAAGGGTCCTTTGCAGGAAGTGGTTCCAGCTGCCACTCATACACATGGGTCCCAACTTACAAATAAGTACAATGGGACCAGCTGAACAAGAAGTTCTTGAAGGAGTGTGGAGGAATGTAGTGGGAATCTGTGGATTGGTGCAGACACACGCACACACACACACACACACACACACATATTCTTAAGATTGTATCGCATTCCTGACTTAATAATTCAAGGATATAGGTATGCACTGGGAGCAGAGGCCAGGCATGACCGGGGTGGCTGTGGGCTATGTCTCCCTGGCCTTCTCTGGCCCCTGGTCCCGTAATGGAGCCTGCAGCTGTTGGCGACTTTGTCCGTCATGCAGAGTAGGTCCTACCGCATCCAGGAAATGGCTACTTCTTGTGGCAATGAAGGTCTTATACTCAAGGTTTTAGCTCATTATTCTTGAAGAACTCACAGCAATCTCTGCGTTTTAAAAGAATGTTTGCAACACCGTGAACTCGGGACCAGCAAGTCTGTGTTTTGTCCAGTGGGGAAGAAGCAGAGCCCGTGCGCAGGGGTCTGCGATCAACACACAGGAAGCCTGCTTCCCTGTCACTGACCCCTGGGCTCGGTCATAACACCTTTATTATCTGGGTTCTGGCGGTGCTGACTTAGACCTGAGGACAATTTCCCAGATCCATTTGCCAAAGAGGACAAGACTCAGTGACAGGAGGGACGTTACTGAAAAATCGAAAGTGGTGCCACGGGACTTCTGAGGACACCCAAGGCAGTCATGAGATTGTGCTCTGGCTTCAGAGGATTGTAAACTGCTCTTACCAACAGATCAATAGGCCGGGATTTGAACAGAGGTTGTAGCCTCTAGGACCCTCTCCCCTAGCTCTGATCTTCCCTCTGCTTCGTCCTCTTCCTTCCTCTCCAGAATTTCCCTTCTGGGATGTGCTGACTGCACCACGGGGGAGAAATGCTTCCGGTAGCTCTTGCTATGTTCGGAGTTCGCCGTGTGTTTTCTGTTGCTGATGGCCTTCCCCCGAGCCCGTGGGAGCTAGTAGTGGTCCATGGGCCCTGATGCAGGCCCCCAGCACCGTGAACCTGATGTTGCCTCTGGTTCTAATCTCAAAGGTCTTCCCTCTGATCAGAATGGTTACCTCTGGAGTGCACAGCACCTGCTCAGTGGGCTCAGGTTTGCCTCTGTGCCCTGGCAGTGCAGGGAGCCTTCAAGAACACGAATGCCTCCCCTTCCCATTCTCCACACCCCAATGCAGAATAATAAAATCTTAAGAGTAAAATAAATCTTCAGCATTTAAAAAATCTAGGTATCTACTCAATATTTGAATGTGAGGGAGCATGGTGTAGAAGGACATAGTCTATTGAAACTCGTTGGGTTCAAATCCCATCTCCACCGCTTTCTAGCTGTGTGATCCTGGGCCAGTCATTTGGTTCCTCTAAGTGAGAAATGCCTTGTAGAGACATACTGGAAAATAAAGGTAATGTTTAAAAAAAAGCGCCAACATATATGAGGTGCTTGATAAGTAGTGGGTAATATTATCATTATTTTGAAAACCAGAGGCTTTCAAACTTTGGCCTGCAGAATGCCTGAGTTCTTTTAGGTGTTCTCTATCATTTATGGTTTTTAGACCCCTTTCCACCCTGGTTACTCTACTGTTATTACTATTACTATTACCATTACTCTTATTGTGGTGAAACATGCATAACGAAACGTACCATTGTAACCAGGTTTAAGGGGAAGTTCAGTGACATTAAGTATTGTTGTGCAGCCATCCCCACCGTCCATCTCCAGAACTTCTCCATCTTCCCATACTGAAACTCTGTAACCATTAACAATAACACCCCAGACCCCTGCCCCCCTGCCCGAGCCTGGTCACTCTCTTTGGAATAGCACACTCCAAGATTGGTGTGTGTCTTCCCACCACAAAGAGGGGTTGGAAAGGGCCTCTTGGTAGGGTTTTCTTGGAGTTCTGCAAACTCTTACTGGGGATCGCAAGAGTTAAAGGTCTGTGTCAGTTGGAGCAAACTTTGGGGATTGCAGATGGTGGGTGGTACATTCCTTCCAAAAATATCCAAGGATGTGGCTCGGCATAGCTTTGGGGTGAAACCCCAAAACCATTTTTTAATTCTTTGGTAACATCTACTTCATGGTGAAGATTAATGAGATAATTCATGTCAGGCGTGTAATACAGTGCCTGGTACTGACCAGGCCTGTATATGTAGGCTGTGGTTACTATTTTTGCAGTGTGGTAGAGATATTATGTATAATGTTTGGTATTTAATCCCCATAATAGGCAAATGTCATCTAAATTTTACATGAGGAGACTAAGGCTCTGGGCTGCTAACACTCCCAAAATTGCAGAGCTAGTAAGAGGCAGAGTAGTAGAGCTGGGATTCCGACTTGTACACTTGCTACCATGAGATGCCACTTGTGATAGACCAAGAAAGGAACTCTGCAGGGAGTCAGGTGGACTTCGTTCTTCGTATTTTGCTCCCATCTGCCCTGGCCTTTCTCTGGGGTCCTATTTTCTTGTTATTCCTTTTTCTTAAAATCATCCCCTAATATTCAAGCTTCAGAGCTTTCTGGATTTATCAGCCCTTCTTCTCTGCACCATGCATGGAATTTAGAACAATTCTTAGGGTTTCGGTCAGAAAATGGTGCTTTCTAGGACATCCAAGTCACCCAGAAGTATTGGGTAGTGTTCTTTCAGAAAGGAAAATGCTTATGTTTGACTTCCATGTGTGACTAGGATTTATTCTCCTTTCAGAAAGTGGGACCAAGTCGCTCTGTTTTGCTCGTTGTCATGGCTTTTTAGGGCGCTCAGAGCCAACCTGAACACTGAGACTCACACACAGCACGCATGTGAGTTCCCAGAGCTGGCATGTGCGGGTATTCCTCCTCTTCATGGTTCTGAATTTCCATTTCTGTTTCACTTGCTATATTATAGGGATGCTTTCTAGGTAGAGATGAGTTAGAGTAGGTGAGTCACTAAAGACTGTAAGTGCCTAGGGCCCAAGGACAGTGTTTATTGTAATGTCCTCAGCCCATAGCCCAGTATTGGCCTATGGTAGGTGCTGAATAAATGCTTGTCAGTTGAATGAATGAAAGGCACTAATGAATCAGCATTCAAAATTACTTCAAGGGTGACATCTTTGGTAGTTTCCTTTGGACTTTTAGCTCACAAGGTCATCAAGGTAGGTTTAGAAGATGTTCCTTAGACGTTGAAGGTCTATCAGTAAAGAATTGTGTGCCATGCTAGCAACAGACTCCAGAAATAATAATAGCTTAAGCAAGAGAAGTCAGTCTTGTCTCACTGAATTGTATCTGCCCCAAATTCATAGGCTGAAGCCCTTACCCACAATGTGACTATATTGGGAGACAGGGTCTATAAGGAGATAGCAAAGGTTAACTGAGGTCATAAGGATGGAGTTTTAATCCAATCGAAGGTGTCTTTGTGGAGGAAGGAGAGACCCCCAGAGATCACTCTCCCTTCCTGTGGGCACAGAGGAAAGGCCATCTGCAAGCCAGGAAGGGAGGTCTCACAGGAACCAACCCCGTCAGCATCTTCCGTGTGCTCCCCACACAGAATTCCAAATAAGTTACGTAGACACCCACCACCCATCACTTAAGGAGCTGAAACTTAACTTCCCATCCATCCCCTGAGTTGGCCTCTGTTTAGTGATTTGCTTCCGAAGAGTGAGGAACAGGGAAGGGGCAGTGGGAGGGAGGAAAACTTTACAGTGAAGAAACCTGGCGAACTTGACCTTGGCCACATGGTCAAGATTAACGTCATCAGTAGTAAATTGTCTTTGATATGACGTGATGAGGAGGGCATTTCACCTCTGTGGTCTTCCTCCCGAGAACCCACAGTGCCACTCTAACCATGAGGAAAACATCAGAAAAACCCGAAGTGGAGGGCATTGTACGAAACACCTGACCAGTTCCTCAAACTGTCATAGTCAACCAAAGCAAGGAGAGTTGGAGAAACTACCAGACCAGGGGCACCTAGGAGATGTGACAATGGAAAGTACTGTGGTGTCCTGGAGGGCATTCTTGGGGGAGGAAAGGGACATTAGGAGAAAACAGAATCTAAACAGAGTGGCGTTTAGTTAGTAGTAATGTACCAGTGGTAGACAGTCCCTTCATTGCGACAAATATAGTGTAGTCAGTTGTTAACAATAGGGGACCCAGGGGAGGTGTATTTGGGAACTGTACTACCTTTTCAACTTTTCTGTAAATCTCTTCTAAAATTAACATAAGTCAGACCAAAATAATAAGAACCATATGATCTCACTCATATGTGGGATATAAAACTGAAAGCAACAAATGACGAAGCCAGAAATACAAACAGAAGGACACAGACACAGTACGGTGGTTGTCAGGGGGACTAGGGGTGGCGGGGGGAGCAAAGTGTAAAGGGGTCAAATATTTGGTGGAAAGATTGAACTTCGAGTGGTGGGCACCCGGTGCAGTGTACAGATGTGTTATAGAATCGTGCACCTGAAACCTGTATAATCCTATTAACCATTGCCATCCCAGTACATTTAATTCAAAACTTTATTCAAATAAACCCCTGCTCTCCTTGCTCACTATGATTTGGGCAAGTCACTTCACCTGTCTAAGCTCTGTTCCTCAACCACGTGATGGCGGTGACAGTCCCTTCACTGCCGGGCTGAGACGGCGTGTGACAGCGCTTTGGAAACAGTGTTCCCACGGTATTACTCAGCAGGCAGAGTCCCCTCCTGCCTCAGCAGCTCTGCAGGGGGAGGCCCTGCAGAGGTTCCCCCGAGGCCACTGCGGCCTGGCAGGGCCCTGCCCCCACCGCGCTGGCGTGCCTTCGTGCCTTCGGAGCGCAGTTCTGCGCTGGAAACCTCTCCCTCCCCTCTCTTGACAGCTTGCTCCAAGGGACCAGGGTTGCATTTTTATTTTTATATGTCACTTGATTTTTTCCCCCTTGAATTTAGTTTTTCTCTTCAGGAATCAGCATATGACTCAATCTTCCAGTTCTAAATTTAGTATTGCCTGCGATACCAAGAATGCAGTTAGTGCTGCCTGGGCTGTGTATTTGGAAATAATAGTTTTATTTATCCACATTCAGTAATTCTGACTGCTTGCTGGGCTCTTTCAGGAAGGAGTTTGTCATCTCCTTTCCTCCTAATGATGAAATGTTGCTTGCTCAGGTCCCAGAGGCCCAGCCTGAGCCAGACTCGGGTGGCTCGAGTCCCTGTTTAATTAAACAGTGTCACCCTCAGGATTGTGCAGTCATGGGTTCTCTCCAAGGCTTCTGTTTTGTGTGTGTGTGTGTTTTTTTTATCCTCACCTAAGGATATATTTATTGATTTTAGAGAGAGAGGGAGAGAGAGAAACATCGATGTGAGAGAGAGACATCGATTGGTTGCCTCTCACACGTGCCCCAACTAGGGATCGAACCTGAAACCTAGGTATGGCCCTGACCAGGAATTGAACCAACTGAGCCGCCTGGCCAGGGCTCCAAGGCTTCTGTTTAGAGGGAGTTTGGAAATCAGGCTCATGGACTCTGGACTGTGGAAGCTTTTCTCTGGGCTCAAGGATAAGATTTTTGCCCCCTTTTCTTTTGGAGAGTTGCCCCTTCTGTGCTGGATCTGATGGGAGGAGGAGGAAGTTCCGCATGTGTGGAGCCCGTGCCCTGCACTTTGGGTGCTGGGGATATAGAAGTAAATGGCAAAAGGCCGCAGCACTCTGAGAGTTACAACGTGTTCATTTCCTCAAAGTAATATATTGAACATCTATCGTGTATCCGACACCGTGCTAGTCATTAGGGTTATAATGGTGACCCGATCAAAGTTCTGTTCCCCCGAAGCTTACATTCTTGACACGTGGTTTGTATGGCTCTAGCACAAAGCAGGAGAGAGGAGGGGTGGTGTGTAAGGAACTAGGGAGACACTGCACGCTTGTTTCCTAGGGCCACGGTGATCTGGCTCCATAGCCTGCGTGGCTCCCAACAGAAGTCTGTCCTCTTCCAATTCTAGAATCTAGGCGTCTGAGATCCAGGTGTCAGCAGGGCCACACCCCGTCTGGGGACTCCAGGGGCCAGTCCTTCCTTGCCTCTTCTGTCTTCAGGGCTCCAGGTGTACCTTGGCTTGAGGCTGCAAAACTGCAGTCTCTGCCTCTGTCATCGCATTGCTTTCTCCTCTGTGTCTGTTTCTTCTTGTCTGTCGCTTACAAGGACACTGGTGATTGCATTTAGGGCCCACCTGGATAATCCAGGATGATCTTGCGTCATGGCCCCTGATTTCCGGACATCCGCAGAGGCTCTTGGGGAGCATGTGTCCTTGGCTTCTTCCAGCTCTGGTGGCTGCCGGCATCCCTTGACTTGTAGCCACCTCACTGCAGTCGCTGCCTCCGTGGTCACACTGCTCCTGCCTCTCTGTGTGTCCAACACCCCTCTGCCTTTCTCTGAAACGGATATTTGTGATGGCACTTAGTGTCTACACGTAATCCGGGCCAATCTTCTCGGTTCAGAAGCCTTAACCTAGTCACCCCTGTAAAGGCTCTGTTTCCGAGTAAGGGCACAGCCTTGGGTTCCAGGGGCTAAGGCTTGGATGTGTCCTTTGGAGGGCCACCCTTCAACCCAGAGCACAGTGCAAGACTGTCAGACCTTTGTATATTCACCCTATGATGTAGGTTTTATTATCATTTTCCACAAAAGGACACTAAGGTCAGAAAAATTAAGTGATTTACCCAAAGCATTCCAAAAGAAAGTAGCAGAATGAGGGCTGGAAACCTGGAGTTGTCTGACTTTAAAGCTCATTCTTTTCTTCCTGTGGCCTCCTGATCAACCAGAAGTTTTGAGGTGTCTCTCCTTTGGTTTAAAACACAAATGGCCATGGGAAGACCATGCCTAGCTTTACCAGGTATTACGATCTAGTGGGAACTAGGCTGAGGGAACTGTGGGCTGAGACGTGGACGGGAAGTTTGCAGGGAGGAGGGAAGTGTGGGGGCTTAGAGCCCAGGAGTCAGGCAGGGATACCTACTACGTAAGAGAAATAGCACTTAAAGGAGAAGCGGGCCGTGCTTTGCCATCTTTGACTTTTGCCAGCACCTTCTCTGGTGTGAGGGCTCTGTGCCTACCTGCAGCTGGGGAGGTCTCTGCCACCAGCTGGAGGGCCTGAGAACGTGTAGGGAAGGGCTCCCGGGGCTTCTGCCATTTGGGGTTCTGCCGGTTTTGGGGTTTCTGAGCACTGTCATGGGCGAGGCACCAGAAACTCAGGGCCGGACACACTGTGGTCCTTGTCCTGGAGGCGGAGTAGAAGAAGATCCACAGCCAATCACATTCTGCCTCTTGTACCGCATGACCTTGGATGAGGTACTTTGCCTTTCCAAGCTCTGTTTTGGGCTAGCGGGCTCCAGCCCTTGGATGGCCCATTTACCCTCTCTTTCCCCAGTGTGCCAAACACCATCATTTTTCGTGTGTGCCTTAATGTGTCGGGCCGTGCTGCTCTGGAGGCCATGCCTGGGAGGCAGTAAGCAAGAGAGCGACCCGGTGGAAACCGTTGGAAGTTTGGGTGACAGGAAGCTGAGCAAAGACTGCTGCAGGTGTATGTCCCAGCCCTCTGGAGTGAGAGGGGGGAGTTTACATTAAGAGTCAGAAACCTCTCGTTGGCAGCCCTGCCGCCTGTGGATGTATTTGGATTGCTGTGATTTTTTTTCCCTTTCCAGTGCCTCCTCACACTGATGTACTAACTTCCTCCTGCCAATCCCACCCTGTCTCGGCTGCATGGAGGGAACTAAGGAAAGAGAGAGCCTTCATCCCTCCTTGGGGTAAAGCTCCCCGGGGAAGAAGGCTCCCTTCCACAGGAGGTGCTGGTGGTGAGAGACCTTGGGGCTGGAAAAGGGCAGCCTGAGCAGGCAGAGCGAGGGCAGCCTGCTCGGTCACCGCCCCCAAGAAGGCAGCCCCCACAGTGTTCATTGTTGGAATCCTCTTCCCACTTCCCTGCAGCAGCCAAATGGAAACAGTCTCCAGCCTGGGTTTGCCTTCAGGAGGAGGACCACCCAGGGACTGACAGCACCCTCATCTCCTCCTGACACGTAGGCTCAGGTGTAGACGGGATGAGACCCTGAAGTACCTGTGCAGACCCAAACCCTGTGTCCGGATGCCGATCCCAGGGAAGGAGGGAGATCCGAAAGAGCGCGTCGGACAAAAGCAGGTTGTGATGCTGAGTGAACAAACCTACTCAGGCCCCAGGTCCTGTCGGCATTGGCTGTAGCCCCATGAGAAGGAGAGCTCGGAGGGATCTGCGACACTCCACCCTGGCCAGGAGTTCTAGTCCCAGCATTCTCAGAGACCTTCTGCTTCCTCCCACACGGCGGTGGGACTGCTGAAGCACGGGCTCTGAGGTCTCCCTTCCCGCGTGACTTGACTCTCCAAGCCTCAGCTTCCTCTTCTGTGAGCAACACCAGGATAGCAAAACCTCCCTCTCGGGTCTTCAGGAGGATTGTATGAGGAAACACCCAGCCCCTATATATTAGTCAGGGTTCTCCAGAGAAACAGAACTGCTAGGATCTGTCTGTCTATCTAGATTTATCTTAAAGAATTCTCACGTGATTACAGGGGCTGGGAAGTCCAAAATCCTTGGAGCAAGCCAGCAGACTGGAGAGACGGGTAAGAGCTGGGTGGACATTGCGTTCTGGAGCTCCCACAGGGTTCTGCATTGCAGCCTTGAGGCAGAATTCCTCCTCCTTCAGGAAATCTCAGTCTTTGCCCTCGAGGCCTTCAACTGATTGAACGAGGCCCACCAAAAGATGAGTACAAATGTTAATCACATCTTTAAAAAAAAAACCCTTTATGGCAACATCTAGACTAGTGTTTGACCCAACCACTGGTCACCATAAGCTGGCCAAGGTGACACAAAATCAGCCACCATGCCATGAAAAGGTTAGGGTTCTCAGCAAAGACATTGCCTTCCCTCTCTCTTGCCCTCCCTCCATTTCCAAGTCATTGCTGAGGTCAAAAGAGGCTTCACTCAGTGGCATCTCTGGCATGTGGGCCCAGAAGCTGTTAGGCTCTGGCAGTGGGGCCTCTGTGTTCCTCCTGTCTCTCTGAGATCTATTTCTGCCGACTTCACCCCCCAGGGAATCAGCGTGCCTACTTCCTAGGCAAGCCCTCGAGTGCCCACAGTGGTTTTCCGCGGAGGCCTACACTCCAGGCCCTGCTGTAGTCCTCTGGGCCCTGTCCGCGTCCTTCCCGGGCTGCTTCTCTGACATACGCAGTGCTGCGTTTCTGCCTTTCGGTTCCGAGGACAGACGCGAGGGCCTGAGCTCTGCCTCAGCAAGACCGTGTTAGCCACCAGGATGGCCTTCCTGCCGCGGGGGACAAGCTAGAGGGAAAGGCTCCTTGGGCGAGTAAGAGTTAACTCCCTGCCTAGAATGTTGCAGGTGGCGTTCTGCCTGGAAGTGGAGAGCTGGACTCCATTCCATTTTAGAGATTGATACTCTGCAGGTGATCCAAAATGCTCCTCATTGTAATGGAATGTGGAGTTGCTTTTGCCAGAGTTGCAGAATGCCTAGATGAGATCTCTAAGGTAGCATAAGGTCGGGAAAAGAGCTCTGGACCAGGAATTAGGAGACCTGGACCCTTGGCCGCTGCCTCCCCGTGTGATCACGGGCACAGTACTCGTGAGTTTAGGCCCCGGCTACATCTCTCATAACATCCCGCAAACAACACTCACCTTCCCTTTGCACAGATACCACCTTCCAGCTTGCAGAGCATCTTCATGATTCATCATCTCTGTTCCTTACACCAGCCTCGTGAAGTGGGCAGGACACAGGAGTGGGAATGGATTGTCCCCATTTTGCAGATAAGGTGCAAAGAGATTAAATGAGTTATCTAAGTTCCTGCAATGGGAGGTGATGAAGCTAGGCTTGAACCCAGGGTCCTTGGTCCAGCCTCTTTGGGTCACCCTTTTGAATGTGATGACATCTGTAAAACTATAAGAAAGCACACAGTGGTTGGCAGACCGCTCTTGGGGGACCCAGCAGGAAGGACAGCCGCAGAGGAGAGCGGGGAACACCGCCTTCCTGCTCCCCGAGCACCCGGGGCTTTGGAAGGAAATGATGGTCCGAGTGGACCTGTGTAAACCGAAGGAGGGTTGGTCTCTAGCTACTCAAATGAAAATGTTTTCTCACACTGCTGATTCAATTCAGAAAACATTTATTGAGGCTTTATCACAGACCGGGTTCTCTACTGGGGAGCAGAGTAAGTAAGCGAAAGTAGAATGCAAAGCAGACGGTCTGTCTACTTCTGTAAGCAGAAGTATAATGAAAAGTTTTATATTCCAAATGTAAACAGAGGGCTTTGGATTTACAGGGGGAGGTGTGTGCGATTAAGTCATCCCAGGGAGAGGAAGGCAAACACCGCTGAGCCCTGAAGGATGAAGCCGGATTTGACCATTGGAGACAGGAGGAGAAGGGCCCCTGCCTGCCTCCTTGGCCGCCCTGCCGCAGTCCGTTTGCTGTGGGACCTGGCCAGCCCCCACCCCCCGTGGAGCCTCTACCCTCGTGTGTCGCATTTGATGCAGTGCCCTGAAGTATTTACTGCAAAGCAAGAAATACTGCCTGGCAGCTCTCAGGAGAGTAGACAGTGGGAGGGGCTGACAGGCCCTTGGCAGGGGAATGGCAGAATGGAAGGAGGTACCTTTCTAGTGGCTGTGTCTCCCCTCCTAAGGGGCTACGAGGCAGGAGCTGTTGCTGTGTATGTGTGATTTCAGACTGAGAGTGTTTGTGTCTTTATTTAAAAACTGGATTCTCGGTCTCCTGTGCAGCTTTCTGTCAGCTGGTTGCCATGGAGAAGTCGGTTGGGGCTGGAAGCTCTGTCCCTCTCTGTGTCAGCATTTCTGGACCTGCCAGCTGCCTCCTGCCCCTTCTCCAGATGGAGGGTGCACAGGGATCCACTTGGTGGGCAGACCCTTTCTCTGCCAGCATTCGAGCCACAGCTTGATTCTCTTGGGGACAGGAGTGTCCTTTGCCCGTGCACTGACTCAGCGACTTGATGCTGAGTGCCTTGATGTGCTAGGCAGCGTCCTGCGCTCCGTGAGAACAAAGATGACTGTGGCCGGGGACGCCCCCATCACCAGGCAGGACCCTGCTGGCTCGTGGAAGTCGCTCTCACTGGAGAAAAGGTGGCCGGCAGAGAGCCCTGGCTGGGCTCCCGAGACCCAGGACTGTATGTTCCCTGGCTGCGCCCCCAGGTGCTGCATGGCCCCATCAAGGCTCTCTCCTTACCCCAGACCTCAGGTTCCCCATCTGAAAAATTCGGGAATTGGGTTGGGTGATCGTGAAGAGGTCTTTTGCCCTAAATATCTGAAGATTTAACTTGAAAAGAAAAACCTTCCCTCAGCTGCTGCCACCACTATCACCCAAGTCCCTTGGCTGGAGGCTGACCTCAGCATGACCCCTTCTGCCAGCCTCGCCAAGCTGTTCTTCCAGGAAGCTCTGGGATGGAACACTAGCATTGGACATGGAAATCTCTTTCGGATGTAAAGTATCTTTGAATGCACCATTTCAGTTCCCACCCCCAATCCTGTGGCTGGCTTGGCTTACACCCCAGAACAGTGGAGAATTGCTAGAAGCAGCGGTTTTTCTTACCCTTCTTCACCTGTGTCTTGCTTTTCCTCGGGACCTGTTGTCTCCCTGAGCCTCTGGCTACTGAGGATTCTATTCCCTGAGCTGCCTGCAATCTGGGGCTCTGTGCTGGACACAGGTTGTAGAGATAGGAAGGCATTGTCCCCATGGACGGACTCAAGTCTGTGACATGGTCAGGTGAAACAGAGACGAGCTCTAAGTTCACAGGAGGTCGTCCAGGGAACCCACAGACTTGGACCATAGTTACAGCCCTTCTTCTGTCCTGGGCACATTCATTCCCTCCCTGGGCCCCAGTTTCCTCTTATGTCGAGTCGAGAGGGTCAGCCCAGTGATCTCGAGGCTTCCTGTTTGCCATGAAACTTCCATTCTGAGTGCTTTAGTTCAGTGAAGGAGTGATCGCTGTAGAGTTTTTAAAGGAATGAGGACTAGAGCTGAGCCTTGAAGGCTTGAGTAGGATTTGGACCAGCCCAAGAGAAATGGATGGGGGTCTTCCTGGGGGAGAGGGCAGTGCATGAGTGTAGGCAGAGACCCTAGAGCACAGGTGAGGGTAGAGCAGGGTGGGAAGCCCTCCTGACTGGAGCAGAGGGTTCGTTTGGCTCTGAGGAACGAGAGCAGTCTCGGAGGAGGCAGCTTTTGCCTTCCATCTGGAGGCCCTCATCCCCAGGGGTGGGGTACCGGTGCTACCTGCAGGACAGGCAAGCAGATGAGGCAGGTTAAACCAGGGCCCTCTTCCTCTCTTGGGGGCCCCAGTGCGATGCAGATCGTGGGAGAAAGGCCTCCACTAAGAAGGTACAAGTGTCAATGCTGCGAGGCCTCTCACGGTCTGTTCCTCCCCAGGTGTTTTCCTGAACTCAGGGCAGCAAGCAATAATTTGTGTTCTTGGGATTGGATTCTAGATTCATCTACCAGGCCTATGAATCAGAGAATCACCCATGCTAGACCTGCCTGTGGCCTCCTGCCAGTCTCCTGGCCCAGGTCGTCTGACTCCTCACTGTCCTCAGTACCCACAGCTTCCCCGAGGCCACTTCATCTTGGTCCTGCCTCCTCGCTTTCTCTCCAGACATCTCTCCTGCATCCCACCGCCTCTGAGGTGGTGCAGGCTTTGCTCATCCTCTGTCTCCTGGACTGTGCCCCAGACTCCAAACAGATTGTCCTGTGGTCCCTCCTCCGTATTCAGTCTGAAGTTCAGAAAGTGCCAGGCATAGTCTAGGAGCCCCTCGAATGTTATAACCATGCTGACAACACGATGACGGTGATTGTTATTGTCCAGATTTACCCTGATGCACAGCCCTGATTCTGCTACTGCCTTACCCAAAAGCCTTAGTGGCTTGCAGTGGCTGCTGAGTAAAGCCCAGACTCTTTAGTCAGGCATTTTGAATATTGTGTTTTCTGAGCCCTCCGCAATGATATGCCCTCTGCCTGTCATCTCAGATTCATCTCCTTCCACCGCTTTTGGACCTCCCCTTCTTCTCCCAGACCGTGCGACCACTCCTCAGCAAGGCCTTTGTTTGCACCGTTCTTCCTACTTAAAGTGCCCTTCCTCCCTCTTTCATGACTTTCTTTTCCGCTGGGAAGTCTCTACTGATCACCTAGACTATATATCACTTGATGTCAGATGCAATGAATGGCCCATTCTGTATCCCTGATTTCAGCTACCAAGTAAAACTCAATAAATGTTTTATGAGTGGCTGGAAAGAGCAAGTTCAGCCCATTTTCAAGCCAGCCGGAGTTAGAATTAGGGAAGCTCAGTCATCAAGGCCTTCGAGCCAGGCCTCAATGTCTGTGAAATTCCTTGGAGGGATCTGGAGGTTCCCTAGTGCCTGTGGGCACGCATTAAGTTAGCCAGCTGCACACAGTCACGTATGCTGTGTACAAGCAAACTGGCAGGACACGGGGGAACCCTCTAGCTATCGAGTTAACTCCTGCCAGGCCCAGGTGGGGATCAACCATCAGGGTTTAGGGGCCTGTGTGATCCTGGGAACGTCAGCATCCTGGAGGCCCCATCTGGGTTCATCTAGCAGGAGGGTGCAGGGTCAGATAGGAGGAGTCTTCAGATAATTACTAAGGGGCATTCAGGCTTCAAGGCTCCAGCCAGATGGCGACTTGGCAGACAGACAAAAAGGCTCAGGCCCTTAAGGGTTGGGATGCCAGGAGAGTCTAGGCAGAGTGTCACAGTCTTGTCCAGACAGCAAGGGACTGTCTTGGGCTTCCAGCCTCAAAATGTCCCAGTTTAGGGCTCGCTAGTCCTGTGGCTGGGCATTCCCAGTGGGTGTCATCAGGGAGGCTGTCAAAAGGATTTGGGCTCCCTATCTGGTTGGTATCAGCTTGGAAATAGACATGGCCTCAACGAGGACAGACATTCTGGTCTCCAGGTCCCTGAAGTGGGCAGGACCAGGGGAGGCCAAGGCTGAGGCGGAGCCCGGTCCAGAGGTGAGTCCAGTGTCCCTCCTGGTTCATTCTGCCTCACCGTGCACTCGCCTCCACTTCGAACTCAGGCCATGATTTCGCCACCCTCTGGGCCACCGTTTGGGAAAGCCAACCCCAGGCTGACACTCACTGCCTGTAAATGACGTGGAATTAAGCTAATCAGTGGCTCTTAATTCCCCAACAAATGCGGGTGCTGTGCTAATTGCCAGGGTCCACGGTGGCAGATCCCTGGTTGGCGGCATCAAACAAGAGAAGTGATCATTTGGGGGCTGGATTGGGGGAGGGCCTGCTTTGTCGGCTGAGCCAGTTAAAAACCATACTACCCCCAAGTGAGCCACAGTGCAGAGAGCCAGGGCCTGGCCTCCTTATCAGCTAAGGGGCTGAATGAGTGGCCACACGTGTGTTTGCAGGAGCTAAACCTCAGCACCATGGAGCAGTTTCTTGTCCATTAATGGATTTTTTTTTTGGGGGGGGGGTCATCAGGGAAGATTCCACCAGTAACCTGGCATGACACTGCCAGGGCAGCTCATCAGGGATAAAGCATCTGAACTCTGGTCTGCTGTTACCATGGCAACATGGCACTTCCAGACTCTCCAGGCAACCTTACTGGCATCTGCTGCTGTGAAAGATTCAGATGGAGAAGGGCCACTGTTCCTACTCCTTTAGAGACAGAGCAAATTGTAAAGACAGGGAGCCATGCACCAAGGACCAGGATCTTACAGGGAAATGCTGTCCCGTTGACATAAAGGCTTCTTGATGAAATGACGTTAAAGTGACCGTTAAAGCTGTTGTGTGTGAGGTGGTCTGTTGGGGAGAACTGCAGGATCTGAATGGACTCCCTGAAGGAAAAAAGTCAGAGGAGATGAGACGTAGGGGGAACAGTACGCACCAAGGCCCATCTGGGGAAAGATCTGAGTGTGTAGATGGGGTGGGGGGGTCAGTTCGGTCTGGTAGGGGTGGGCAGGAGTCCGCTGTGTTTCTCTGAAACCTGCTGGTTCGAGCCATGTGTGGCAAAGGCCTGGCCTTGGCCTTACACCCCCCAGATGCTGTCCTACACACTCCCCTCCTGAGGTGTGGGCACTGATCTCCGCACCTCCCACCCAGCCCTCACTTCAGGGCAGCATTTCTTGTTTTCTGTTTCGGCTCACAGTTGTTTGCAACACCTTTGTACCCACTGGAATTATTGAACCTCTGCATTTCATAGGGGAGTGGAGGCCCGGAGGGGAAGATGCTTGCCTAAGACCCCCAGCAATGCAGAGGCAATAGTACATAGCGGTGAAGAATGTAGGATCTGGAGACAGACTGACCTTGGTTTGAGTCCTGGCTCCATCACTGAGTTTTCAGGTGAGCCCGAGTCTCAGCTTCTTCAGGGGTGAATAGGGATCCTGTTGTGTGTTACAGGTGTGAAATGAGACACGGAAGTAATACAAGGCAGTTCCCAGCATGTAGTAAGAGCTCAGGAAATGTTAGCTATCAAGAGATTGGTAGTTCCTTGAAAACAGTGACTCTCTTACTCATCCTTGCTCCTCTGCCTCCCTTTGTACATGATGCACCCAAATAATACTTTATCTGGAATTCGTATTCTAGTTAGACGGATGTGTGCTAATGGGGTGAATGCATGATGCTTGGAATAACAAACTGTCCACACTGATGGGCTCTCCACACCTGCCAAGCGTTTTTAGCTTTGGTGCCATTTAGTGTCCATAGGACTGGAGCCAGGCCAGGCCCAGAGTCTGTCCTTGAAGCTCGGCCTGCACAGTAAAGTGACCTGCCCGTTCAGGTTCCAGACCCAGCTGCCGCGTGGCACAGGACTGTGCTTCCCAGGCCTGTGGGTTTCTTGAGAGAGTGATGGAGTAGATTCCCCCTGCCTGTTGGGAACCATGTATGGTGTTAATGCTAGTGAATGTAGAGCTTCCTGATACACAAAACGTTCCCATTCACTCTCACACGAGCCTCGCCATAGCACTGGGATTGTCAGGAGTAAGAGCCCCACATAGTGGATGAAGATGCTGAGATTCAGGACCAGGTGGCTGGCCCAGAAGCACGAAGAGCTGGAGCAGGGGTGTGGGCTCACCTTCTGACTCCAACTCTGGTTGGGTCTGTAGTTCTCCCTAAGATATGGTCCTAGTAAGGGGCACAGGGCTTGGAGTCAAATGCCTTGTTAGTCACAACCCCATCACTTACCAGGGTGCAGGTCTTCAGTGAACTACCTCTCTTCTAGACATGCCTGCTCCCCAATCTTCCTGCCTCAGGTTTGTAGCGAGGCTTTGGGAAGTCTGAATCTCCAGTGGAGTGACTGGGGACAGGGGCATTGTCAGCAAATGGTGTCTGTGAGCCGCCTTGAGCTCAGCAGGGCTGCAGCCCCGGCGGGTTCAGACGTGCAGTGGAATGGTAGCGTGAGAATGCTGGCAAGTACTCTCCATTGTCCTGAAACGTTAACCATCGGGCCTGGAAGGGCCCTTGGAGATCAGTAAAGCAGCTGCCTTCAGCTTCTAGGTGCAGAAATGGAGGCCCTGGGAGAGACGGTGACTCACCCAAGACCACGTGTGGGTTAGTTAGTGGCCCTGCACTCCCCTGGCTGGGCCTGCCACCACACGGTTGGTCCCAGAGCTGGAGGTGGATCTGTCTAGTCTCTAGCTCCGTCTGCCTCCCCGCCGCCTGGCTGAGGCTGCAGGTTCTACCAACTGCAAGTGCCTCTGACAGGGCCCCCGACCCCCACCATCACCATAGTTCCTTTGCGTAGGTGACCCCTGTGGATGGCCCGCCCCACCTTTTGACTCAGCTTCCTCTCAAGGGAATAAGCTTCCCCTGGGGCAAGTGACACATATTCCTTCCTAAAGCAAATGTTTATTGAGCACCTTTTGTGTACCCAAAACTCTTCTAAGTGCCAGATACAGCAGGGGAACAAGAGGAAATGGTTCCCAGGGAGCTGTTCTGTCGAGTGGGGAGACAAACACACAGTCCTGGGGGGTACGTGCTGGAGGGAGACTGAAGCAGCGTGGGCTGAAAGAAGGATGGGGGTCAGTGATCAGGGAAGGCGCTCTGAGGACACAACATCGAACCAAGACCCAAGTGAAGAGAGAGAGGGAGCCGTCCGTGTGGATACCTGGGGAGGAATCTTCTAGGCGGAGGAAACGCTGGTACAAAGGCCAAAGCCGGAAGCGCGACTGGCCGGTGGGAGGAGCAGCGAAGAGGTCAGTGTGGCTAGCGGGGAGGACAGCGAACCGATGGAACGGAGTTGGGCGCACCGCCAGACGCAGAGCAGATGCTCAGCAGGTATTTCTTAGGTGATTGGAAGCCCCAGGAAGAACTCCCCCTCAGGTCTGTATCCTCAGTGGCTCCTCAGTGACCTCTAGACCCTGCTTTTCTAATCTGCGTTTGGACTCTTCTGGACCCACCGCTGGCTTCCAGAACAGGCCTTCTTACTCCTCCTACCCGCCCCCCCCCCCACCATTGCTCTAACCCCCAGCCTCCTCTCCACACTGGCGACTCTGGGCGTGGGGAGGACAATGGAGAGAGGCCCTGTGGGTGACCAGGCCCTGGGAACGGCGGCAGGCCTGACGCTCCTGGCCCCAGAGCCGCTTCTGTGCCCCTGCCCCTCTGCTGGTGCCTCTTGGAGGTTTCTGTGTTCATTTAATAAGATGACATTTAATGGGACTACTGACTGTTCCAGCCAGGTCCCACACACCAGCATCGGGCCAGGGCACGGAAACACGGGCTGTGGACTCAGCAAGATTCAGTGCACTTGGACTTCAGTGCTACTAAAGTGACCCCAGGCTAACCCCGAAAGAGGCAGCGTCTGGGAGAAGGTACACGTCAGGATGGGCTCGGTCAGCTCCGAGGAGCGCACTTAGAGAGGGATGATGACTACCTGGAGCCTCCTGAGAGGAGGGGGACCTGCCGGGCCATGGGCACTGGCCACCGGGTCATACAGAGAGGGGATAATGTCACCTGGAGTGAAGAAATCTTAGAGGAAAGGAGAGCTATCTGCAAGGGAATAGACCCCAGAGGCGCCGTGCTCCGCCCTTGCTGCTCCATCCCGGGGGCCAGACCTCTGTGGCAGCCCCTGACTCTGCGTCAGGCTGACTCGTCACAGGGTGCGCTCACATGGCCATCTCCCAGCCTCTGTGTCTTCATCCGCAGAGTGAGATCAGTACCTTCTTCCTGGAGATGCTCTGTTAAATGGGATGGATCACGCAAAAAGAGCACCATGTCCGGTCACAGTAGGCCCTTGAGACCGTGAGTTGCCTTTTCCGTCGCTCTCAGAAAAGCCAGCAGTTCTAACAGAGAACACAGAATTCAGAAAGACAGTCTGTGGGGAGGATTTCAGTTGTTTATAAAACAGGCCAACATGTTTCCACCTCGTAAGTTCTAAATCCATCATCCTTAGCTCCCTAGATCTAAGAATAGTCACCCAGTGGAGCCAGTGTGCACGCTCCCTTCGCAGGTGACTGAGGAAATGCAGCCACAGCACCTCCTCCTCCTGGGGGGTGGGGTGGGGGTGGGGTGGGGAGCGCCGGCCTCGGCCTCTGCCAGCTTGGCCATTTCGAAACCTCTCCCAGACTCTTCTCTCTTCCACACAGAGCTGACCCAGACACCCTCCTCACCGGCCGCTCCAACCATCCAAACCGCGCTGCCTGCCGTGAGGCGGGGAGCAGTGGGAAGGTGCGCGGACGGGACCTTTGGGGAAACATCGCCCACTGGGGCCTCCGTTTCCTCTTATGTAAAGGGATAGAGATTGATGAAGAGAACGGAGCAACTTTTGGAGCTGTGGGGTTCTAACAGAGGTCCTACAGCCGTCCGCACCTTGAAGCCTCAGAATGAGACCCGTGAGGGCAAACCCAGAAATTCAGCCCATTTTTCTTTACCATCTGACCCAAGGCCATTCCCCTTTCGCGTCTGCGGGAACCAGCCTGAGGCCCTGGGTGTGTGTTCTCCTCAGCTCTTGGGCTACCTGCCTGCTCTCTCACACACACATTCGCGCCCACCCGCCCCACCACACCCGTTCCCGGCTCAGAAGGACTTTTGTTTCTCTAACCCTGGACTCCGTGCACTATGGGAATGCCCTCGCCAGCTAGGGGCAGGGCAGCCGCTGCTGTCCAGGGCAGCCTTTCCTCATTACAGCATTCTTCCTGATGCTGAGCGGAGATCGGCCTTCCCACGGCGTCTGTACCCCACATCCATGGGCAATTTTTGGCCCCCTTGGAGAGAATAAATAAGGCAGCTTCATTCTCTTACTTGCCATCTATTCATTATTCAATCATTCGTTTGCTCATTTGACAACAGGTATTTATTGAGCACTAATACATGCCAAGCAGTGTTTCAGGTGCTGGGACACAGCAGCAATTAAAACAGAGCCTGCTCTCAAAGAGCTTGTGTTCTGGTCAAGAGAGATAGGCAACAAACAAACAGTGAAACATATATAAAGAAATAAAGCAGGTGAAGAGACAGAGGTGAGGAGGGGTGTAGATTCCTGTTTTCTGTGGCGTTGTCAGGGACAGCCTCTCATGTTCGGTGACATCCGAACAAATACCTGAACGACACGAGGGAGCGAACCTGTGGGTAGCAGGGGCAAAAGCATGCCAGACAGCAGGAACAGCACGTGCAAAGGTCCTGAGGTGAGGATTGTTTGAGGAACAGGGAGTCAGTGTAGCCGTGGTGATGTGGAACATGATAGGACGTGAGGTCAAAGAGACAGCTGGAGACCAACCAGCTGTTTGTCTGAGGAAGAGGATTCTGAGCGGAGCAGTGTCGCATCTGACTTAGGTTTTACGGGACCACTCAGGCTTTGTGTGGAGAATAGACCATGGCGGTGGAGGCAGCCAAGAGCCCAGCTGAAGCCCTTTACAGGAGGACCAGGGTGAGGCAATGCGGCCGGTGGGAAGAGGCCAGGTCGCTGTGTTTGGGTCTCATTGGTGGCAGGGAGACAGGAAACTGTCCACAGGAAGAGCTAGACCACGTCAGCTGGGCCAGCCGCCTCTGCATGAAAGGTAGAGTAGCTGTCTGCTGTCCAGCCAGAGCAGGTGAGGGCCCGAACTGCCTTCTATCCTGAGGTTGTCCCCCAGACCCAGAACACCTCAGGAGGCCCGAATGCTGGGTTCCTTTCTCACTTATTGCTTGCTCACAGCAGAACCCTAGGGACCGTTCTACCAATTACTGCCAAAAGGGTGGGATCCCCATGAGCTTAGGTGGCTGGACACGCAGAAGTTTTTCCCAGATTTGCGAGCTCCCAGGGCAGCTGCAGCCACAGTGGCATTTACCAGCTTCCTGAATCTGGAGCCTTCCTCTCCATGCGGTGCTCAAACCTCACCCCTCCCCTCTCTGTGTGGAGAGCTCTAAGTCTTTGAGAGGTCCTTGACAGGAGGAGACAAGGTGAACCATTAGCTGCCTGACTTCTCCACCCCGAACCTCCCTCCCTCCCTCCCACCCCGCCGGTGCAGGAGGAAGCAGGGCCTTCTTCGGCTTCCTCAGCCTTGGCTGCAGTGCTCCCAGGGCTTGGAGAGGCTTCTGCCCCTCCACACAGTGCTGCTCCCACAGCTACGGCTCTTGCCTTCCAACCCTGACCTCGTCCCCACGCAGGTGGGTCCTATGTCCCACACAAGTGTACCTCTGCATTCCCCAGGAAGCAGGGTGTTTGCTAGAGAGGACAGGCTATTAACAAAAGAGGCCCTGGAACCAGGCTGCCTGGGTCTGACACCAGCTCAGCTTCTCCCTGGCCATGCAACCTTGCACAGTGCTCCCTGCCTCGCTGGGAAATGGGGGTGATGCTAGATTGTACCGACAGGCTTGTTTAGAGGGTTCGGTGAATTTATAATACTGGGTTGGCCAAAAAGTCCATGTGGTTTTTTCTGTAAAATAAAAGACACATTTTTCATTTTCACCAACAACTTTATTGATTTGGATACTTTGAGTATGTTGGCTCTCTCCCATGTGGTATAACACTGATTGTTCTCAATTAATGCCTTGATTTGATCGCTACCAACTTCCATTGGTCTACCCGACTATGGAGCCTTGTCCAGCTAGAAATCTCCAGCACGAAACTTCGAAGACCACTTTTGGCACATTCGGTCAGTCATAGCACCTTCTCCATCCACTGCACAAGTCTTTTTTGGGACTTTAGTTGCACTTTTACCTTTCTTGAAATAATATGCCAAAACACAATATGCCAATAAAGCATAATATTCCAAAAATGTTACATATTTCCATCTTCAATATTAAAATGGCTACACAAAAAATTTACCAATTTTGATGTTTATTTTTAAATGCACACTGATATGACAGCTGTCATAATACAGTCTAACAAAATTGCTCCAAATGAAGTTAAAGACAACTAGACCATTTTATGGAAAAAACCAAATGAACTTTTTTTTTTTTTTTTTATTTATCTTTAGAGGGGAAGGGTAGGAGAGAGGGAGAGGGAGAGAAATATCAATGTACGGTTGCCTCTCGTGTGTCCCCTGCTGGGAACTGGCCTGCAACCCAGGCATGTGCCCTGACTGGGAATCGAACCGCGATCCTCTGGTTCGCAGGCCCGCGCTCAATCCACTGAGCTACACCAGCCAGGGCCCCAAATGAACTTTTTGATCAACCCAATACTTAAAAGTGCTTATCACAGGGCCTGGCACACACTAAGTATTCAGCGATCATATTGCCATCTTCACATGGTTTGGAACTAGTGAAGGAACCTAGGATTTGGGAGTCCTGGATTCTAATCTTGGCTAGAATGGCCCTGTGACCATGGACAAGTTATGTCACTGCTCTAAGCCTAGTTAGCTCACCTGTAAAATGAAGATAATAACACCCCCTAGGGTTGCTGTGGGAATTAAGGTTACATTTGTATAAACCTGAGAAGCACCATCCCTATATTGTAGCCCTCGTCCTCATGGCGTGAGATGGCAGCTGGAGCTCCAGCTATCACACCCACATTCCCCATGACAAGAGGAAAGAAGGGACAAAGAAGAAGGGGCAAGAGGTACATGCCATCTGTCTTTGAAGGCAGGTTACCGTAACCTTTACAGAACCTTTCAGCTTGCATCTCACTGGCCACACCCTCCTGCAAGAGAGGTTGGGGAGTCTTCATTCTGTGGTCAGGGACAATCAGGAAGCTCTACCACACATGCTCAGGTGTTTGCCCCTCCTTGGCAAGGCCCTCAGCAGAAATGGGCTGAAGTCCCAGCACCATAAGGCCCTGTGAGGACCCAGGATGCCAAGAAGCTCAGGCAGGTGCCACAAGCCCTGAACAGATTTGGGTATTGTGTCTAGCCTGTGCCAGGGACCCTGCCAGTCCCCAGGTTCCGCCGCCTGCAGGGCTCTTAGGCTGACGCAAGTGTGGTGGGCCATGAGTTCCATCGTTTGTCACATCCTGGTCAGGCCAGATCTGTTGAGCCCCATGAACAGGGGACTTGAACTCTAGAGGCTAGGAAATCCCTCTGTAACTACAGGCTCTCCACGTGAGGCTCAGCTGCGTACTCCAGGATCCGGAAAGCAGATCTGGCTCATTCCGGTGGGATTTCAGCGTCCTGGGTGCAGAGAGCCCTCTGTAAAGCCAGGGGTCCTCCGGTAACTCAGCTGCTCTGCAAACTGGGCGTTCTGTAGTCCAGTTAGCGTAGGGAGGCGCTTACTGTGGGACAGTCACCTCCTTCTCCCTTCCACATGAGAACAGCCCATGCAGGAGCATCACGCTGAGTCCAGAGGCTCTTCCCATCTTCACTATGCTCCTGAAAAGGTGGCCCTGAGTGAAAAGGGGGAGGGGAGCCCATGCTAAACTGCTGGAGGAGCTCAGTGCTTAGAGATGCCCCTCGGTGAGTCCTTCTGGTAAGGGGCCAGCCCGTCTTTCACTTTGTGAAGTTTGTTTGAAATGTTCAGGACCTTCAGACTCCTTGTCATTCCACCCTGGGCCTGCCCATCTGGTGGTGGCCCCTCCTTTCTTCTCTGCCACTTGCCTCTCTCCTTGCCTCTTCCTCATCTCCCATGGGTGTGAGCCTCTGCCTCCTCTGCCTCATATGTGAGTGTGAGCTGTCACTCTGTGTTGGGTGCTGTGCTAGGGAAATATATATATATATGGTCATGCAGTCCTCCTGGCAACCATGTGATGTAAGTGGGGAGCTCAGTACCCACTTACAGCCATCACGCATTGTCACACAGCCATGTGTTGATGTGGGCCCAGGACAGCATTGCACAGCCAGTAGTAAATAGTATTACCTGTATACCAAGTGCCGGCAAAGTATGACCCAT
Organism: Glossophaga mutica; assembly: GCA_039655065.1. Classification (NCBI taxonomy): domain Eukaryota; kingdom Metazoa; phylum Chordata; class Mammalia; order Chiroptera; family Phyllostomidae; genus Glossophaga; species Glossophaga mutica. The sequence continues at coordinate 34,127,610 of CM077308.1, forward strand.
GGGCCAAGTCCGACATGTGGCATGTTTTATATGGTCTTGCAAGCTTAGAATGATTTTTAAGTGGTTATGATAAAGGAGAAGAATATGCGACAGAAACCAAATGATGCCCTCGAACCTAAAATATTTACTGTCCACCTTTATGGAATAATTTTGGCAACCCTGATATATAGTATGCAGAGTCCAGTACAGCTTCTGCAGCCATGCTGCCTCAGTTTAGACCTCAGTTTCATCATTTATGAAGTGAGAACAATCTGTAAAACATGGCTGCCTCATAGGGTCGTTAGAGTTAAACGAGATAGAGACTGTAAAGCACCTAACCTCAAGGAGCATCTTTGGAAGTGTTGGGGGGAGATACTTCTGGGGCCCTGCCAGGCCTCTCGACCCAGTGGGCACGAAAGCCCTGGCTCAGGGCCATGGCTACCCCAGCCCGCAATGTGGCTTCCTCGGAGCGTGTTTCCTTTGGCAGGAGGAGAGGGACCTGCCAGCTGCCCATTGTGCCGAGTCCTGCTGGTAGGTCAGCTCTGCCTTCCTCCTGCCCCCACTCCTGCTGACCGTCAGCTGGTGCCACTCACCAGGGCTGGGCGCAAAGCCCACGCCAGGTGCCAGGCTAGGTCTGAAGGCACCAAGCCTCCTCCACTCTCCGACCTCGCGCCTCGGATCCACCTGGCTGAAACTCCTGCTTCCCTGTAGGAGCTGCAGCCTGGGGCGCATCCTCGCTGCGTGCACTTCCTCACTCGGGGGCCAAACAGGCAGACATCTGTGTTCCCCCAAACCCAAGCTCTTGGCCAGTTATTGCCTTCCCATGAGGGAAAAGCTAGGGGAAGGGGAGTCCCAGGCCAGCCAGCCTCCCTCTGAAAGCATGGTCTGTAAAACAGTGTCGGTGGATAGTAAGTGAGATGAAAAGAGTGAATAGTGTAAAATCATTGAATAATCAAAAAGGTATTTTTGATCTAGGTAGGGATAGGCTTTCAATTCTTACAAACAGTGGGAAAAAATTTTAAAGATCAATTTTAATACTTAGAACCATAAAACTTGTATTTTATATCAAAGACCCAAAACAAAATTTGAAGTCAAACTGAGAAAAAAAAATTGTATGCCAGATATGACAGAGAAAGATTAGTCTTAAAAATATCGAAGACAACAGGGCTCTTCATGACAACAGCAATAGCCAGTACCTGTATGTATCGCCCTGTGCCGGGCACCATTCTAACCACTTCATACCTTATGAACAACTTTTTGATAAAGGTGCTGTTATTATCCCCATTTAACAGATTAGTGAACTGAAGGGAGACTAACTTGCCCAAGGTTACTCAGCTAATAAATGGAGGAGCTGGGATTTGAACCCAGATCATTTGGCTCTTGGGTCTGAACACTTACATTTTTCTATACTAAATGGGAAAGAGATAAGAGGCAGACAATACACAAAAGAGGAAATACAAATACCTAAGAAATGTAAGAATTAATTTTTAATTTCGGAGGTATTCAAAGAATACAAATCAAATGAACAAAATACCATTTTTGTTTTCAAATTAGGAAAGATTTTTAAACACTGTAATGATTAATAAATACTGGCACTTGTGGAGTGAAACAGACTCCCCACAGATTGCTGTAGGTACATCGAGTGACCTTTACCGAATAGAATTCTGGTAGTACTCAAAACAGCGCTCAGGAACCCTGAGGGTGTCCACGCCCTTCGACCAGGAATCCCCATTCTAAGAATCTAACTTGAAAAAATAATTAGAGAGATAGACAAAGATTCATGCATAAAGATGTTCATAAGAATGTTATACAAAATATGAAAAATTAGAAACAACGTACTTATCTACAATAGTCCACAGGTTAAGGAAATTGATCTCCTTAATGGACAATTAGGCAGTCATTTAAAATGAATCTGTGCCACAAAAGACACCATAAACAAAATGAAGACACAGCACACACTTCTGGGAGGAGACACTTGCAACACATTTAACGACAAAGAATTCCATAAACAAAAGATACGCAAAGAAAACTTACAGATCAATAAGAAAAAGGCAGATAACCAAAGGGGAATATAGGGAAAGAATGGGTATCGGCAATTCATAGGAGAGGCACCTGAGGGCTAATGGACACGAAGAAATGCACATCTCACCAGTATAGTCAGGGAAGGCCCATGAATGAACTGTACTTACCGGAAGAGCAAGCGTCTAAAGGCAGAGACAGAGGGGAAACAAATTCATGTCCATTGCTGATGGGACTATACTGCAGCCTCCGTGGGGAGGTATTTGGTCATACCTAGTACCATTAAATGCAGTTGCGCTCCACTCACTTGTAGGGACCAGCCCCGCACAAATGCCAGTTTGTACGAGGAGACATGTTCAAGGAAGTTCATCTCAGTGTGCTGTTTATAATAGTGATGTTAGTATTGTTGCACTGTAATGTTATTGTATATTATATATTGTCTGATAAGTAGCAACAATTATTATCATTAAAGACCTGGAAATGGGTAAGTGAAATATGATTTATACATAATTGGATACTATACACAGTTAAAATAAATGAACCAGGTCTGTAACTGTCAGCTCAGGTAAATTTCAGAACCAATGTTGTGAAAACAACGAGTCATAAAAATGATACGTATTTGAAGGATACTATTTATATACATCTTCAAAGCAAACCAAAACTATTGCATAGTATTTAAGGGCATGTGGGAAAATATTAAATATGCATGCAGATATTGTGTACCAGCTTGATTGATTTTTCTTTTTTAAAGGAAGGGTTGAAGCAAAAATGGCAAAATGTTAACTAATATTCCAAATCTGGATGGGGATATTGTATCTTTCTATTAAATTATTTTTTGGACCTTTCTGCACATTGAGCTATTTCAAAATTTCAAATTATTTTTAATTTACTTTTTGAATAATTTGCAGTTCCATGAAGAAATATTTGTGTTACAGTGTTAAGGCGTAAAAACAGGACAAATATACACAAATATTTACAAATTTCTCAAATTAAAAATTGGAAAGAGATATTTAAAATATTTATAGTAGTGGGCAAAATTCTGGAAGTCTGCTTTTCTTCACACTCATCCGTATTTCCCGTTTTTTCCATTTTTGCCATGAAAATGTATTGCATTTATATCCAGCAAGAATTCCTAAACAACTGCAGGAAGTGTGAGTCTGGACCCCAGGAAAGGGTCCCAAACCCCGGGAGAGGTGCCGCGGCGGCGGGGCGGGAGCGGGTTGGCCGCTGGAGAGGCCCACGCCGCAAAGCCGGTTCTGAGTTCTTCGCTCCCTGACCCCGTGGGTCAGCAAACCCATCGCGAGTCCCAGCTGCGCCCAGGCACCACGCCTCCCCGTAGAGAGGACGGTCTAGTGCGGAGGGGATGGTGAGCACGTCCCCACGCAGGTCACCTCTCCACGGCCTGTGCCGGCTTAGTCCCAGGGCCAGGAGAGGAACCGCCGGTGGACTGGCCCCTGGGGCATCTGGCCTCTGGGCAGCACTTAACTGGAACCCGGAGGAGGAGGAGCAGGAGCAGGCCTGGAGCCCCGTACAGCAAGGACGTGGGGAGAAAGGAAGGCCCGCAGGGCGCAGTCGCGGAGCTGGAGGGAGGCCGGGGTGGAAGTCACTGGGGGGTGTACGCAGGGCAGTGACAGGATTAGACGGCTGTCTTGGAGTCCCCATGGCGCTCTTCGAAGACCCGAGAGGATGCTGAGCAGCCCCATTGGAGAGAAAATGGTGCTGGGATCGGGGTGGAGGCAGTGGAGACGGAGAGATGTGGGAGGATGTGGGATATTTTGAGAGAAGGGTTTCAGGCCTTAGATCACGTGTTGGGGTGAGACACTGAGGGAGGGGCCAAAGGGGAGAGCCAGGTTTGGGGTGGCAGCAAGTCCGGGTCAGTGGGAGTGGGGAGCAGTGGACCAAGGGTAGACTCTGGAGGGCAGGGGTAGGAGGAAGCAGGGACGGTGAGCAGCCCCCCCCCCCACCCCCGCGTCACTGAGCTTTGGTTTCTTGGGGTTTGCGTAGGTGCCTATGCTCCCAGGGTGAGCGACTCAGCCCCCCGCCCCCCCATCCAGACGCAGACCGCGTCTGCAGCAGCCTCCTCTCTCCTCCGCAGGCGGGGCGTGCCACTCCTGGGGCTGGAACGAGCACGGCATGTGCGGTGATGGCGGCGAAGCCCTCGTCTGGACCCCGAAGCCCGTGCAGGCTCTGCAGTCGTCGTCGGTGCTCCTCGTGGGCTGCGGGGCTGGCCACTCCCTGGCCTTCTGCCAGCTGCCCACCCTCCCTCCCCCAGTGGCCAGTGAGGACGCCAAATCTCAGGAAGCCAAGGAAAGACAACCAGTACTGCCTACCCGGAGCCAATCCTACAGGTGCAGAAACGGGGGGCTTGTGACAGACACCCTTTAATAAAGCGGCCTTTCCCACTCAGGGTGTTCCTGGAGAATTGCATTGTCGGGGCAAGGGGCTGGCCAAGGAGGGCTCAGGAGGCACTGTGCTTAGACTGAGCGCCGGCTGGGGGTCTAGGGCACAGGGAGACAGACATCCTTTCCACCCAGCAGCTGAGAATGAGGGTTAGGTCCTTGCCAAGGGACGTGTGGGAAGCAGCAGGAAAGCTCCAAGCTCTCCCTGCCTGGTGAGGACAGAAAGGCCAGGCCCATGCCCAGCAGTTGTTTTGGTCCAGCAACCGGCGATTCAGCCAGACCGAGGGTTCCTAGGCCATGCTTCGAGCAGCCACATGCCTCGCCTGGGCTTTATTCTCAGGGTCCAGAGCATGTAGCTTTTGGTTCAAGGATATCAGGGTACCCTGGTCAGGTGGCTGGATACCGGGACGGGAGGGAGCTCTTGTCTTGGTGACGAGGACCACGGGACAAGGCTCTGGAGTTGGAGCGGATGGAAGTGGAGGTGGTAAGTGGAGGACGAGGTAAGACCTCTGGGAAGACCCAGCAGAGGAGACCCCTGGGACAGACAGAGGAATCTATAATCCAGAGCTCACCATTCAGAAACTCCCAGAAGACTGATGTCTTCTTCTGAGGCAGGCAACCTCTGGAGCTAATCTGTGTGACTAAATTGCCATGTTGTGTCATTTCAGGAGAGGGAAGGGGGTCTGGTCTGCAGGGACAGCTGCACCAAGGCCCCAAGCCTCTCGCATCTGCCCCAGGCCTGAACCTCTGCGGGAAGGGGGCCCTCACATGAAATGGGAACCCTGGGCCCCAGGCTTCCTCGGTGGCACCTGTGGCTCTGGGGAACAGAGTTCCTGTCTGTCTGCTGTGACTGACAGCAGGCCTTTGGCCGCAGGGTGTCAGAAGGCAGTGCTCCCTGGGGGCTAAGTGGCAGGGCCCCAGCTCGCCAGCCACTCTGTGCTCCTCCCACATGGCCTCCCTTTGTGACCTAGAGAGGGCTGGGGTCTGGGAGGGCCAGGCTCCAATGGCTTTAGGAAGCTGCGCGACACCAGGACATCAAAGCAGAAGGACCTGTAATGACCTTCTAGCCTCCTGGCCTCAAGCTGCCTTCATCAGAGCCCCGGAAGTCTCCTGAGAGTTCAGTGGCCACCTGGGGGACTATGGGTAACTGAAGGCCAGGAGGACCGAGGCCCGGGTCCCCATCCTCTACCCAATTCGGAGTTGCTTTGTTTTAATCTATGTGATGTATTTGACTTCATGGAAGACTTCACTTGACACAGGGTCCTTGAGAAAGGTTTGGAACCATGGGTCTTTCCCAGGACTTTCATCGTTCGTGTGGGAGAATGGGGGCCTAAAGAGGGGTGGGTACCGTCCCAAGACCACACCCCTCACTCCTGGCCCCAGGTCCTGACTGGGAGATGGCCCATTCCGAGCCCAGCCGAGGCGGGCAGGCAAGGGGGAGCCCTAGGACCAGCAGCGGGTTCAGCCCAGGTGAGTGGGGATGAAGGCAGTCCTGAGCTCCCCACCCTGACCCTGGAGACTGCCCACAGCCATCGGCTGACCTTGAACACCGACGCACAAGGTCCTGCTCCCAATCCTGTTCCCTGGAAACATGCCTCCCTGGCCTGCTGAGTCCTTGGTCCCTCAGCTCCTGGAACCAGGAGGCCAGTGCAGCCCCGAGACCTTCCAGGACGGGGGAAGGGCATCTCTGCGCGCTCTGAGCTGGTTTTGCCGGGTGACCGCACCCTCAGAGTGATCCATGCTGGAGCAAGCCCACCGTCAGCAACCACCACCCACAGGCTGGGGGTCTGCCCAGGATGCCGGTCAGCGAGCAGCCCCATGTGGGACAGTGCGCAGGCCCATACTTCCCAGCCAGGCTTTCCACTCACGAGGGGCCACCACACCCCCTCCCGGCCTGGCAGTGCCGCGTTCCCCTCGCCTCCTTCAGCACCTGCTGGAGAAACCCAGTTGCACGTCCTGAGAGGCTGAGCCCTAGAACCTCTGCTGAGGCCTCGTGGGCACAGGAAAGAAGTGACTCCGGGCTCCTTTCCAGCCTGGAACAGGGTCAGCCCCACACTCAGAACCTGAGCCGGACCCTTCCTGGAAGCATGCAGGCGCAGATGATTCACACGTGGAGGAATGGACGGCTTGTGGCAGTTGAAGACGCAGACTGTCCCGTCACTTTGAGTCCCCGCATTGAGCCCTTCCTGACAGTGGCAGACAGGCTTTCCTTAAGGCACCTCGTGGGCTGGGTCAGACGAGTGACCGAAAACCCCAGGGCCGGGGGTGAGGGGCTGTTGACAGAGTCCCCAGACTCTCCTCTGGACCCTTTGGTCCCTGGTGCACTGCCTCAGACTTGCAGACTTCCATCACTCCTAACAGGCCCGAGGTCTTGGAGAGTGAGGACCAGGTCTAGGTCAATGCTGGAAAACTGTTGCCGAGGACGGGTCCTGCTACAGAGGAAGTGGCCAATGAATGTTAGTGAACGAACTTGTCACTACATGGTAGGGTCACCGTGGCACGGGGAGGTTGAGAGTGGGCACTCTGATGCCCCCCATCCTCTGCTTTTCTCTCTCACAGTGTCCCATGGCCGCACCGTGAGGGGTGTGACCATCGACAGGGTCACACTCATTCTCCTGGGTGGCCCGTGAACCACCAGAGCCAGCTAGAGAAAATGCCCACTTGTTTTTAGAAGTTATTTTTTTTCTGACATGCTGATTATACATTGGCCTTCACAGCCCTCTGGCGTGAGAGGAGGAAAAGGAAATGAAGAGGCGGGACCCCGCCGTGTGCCTGCAGGTCTCGGGCCTCGCCCCCGAGTGATGGTCGACAGACCACCAGGCACCCAGTGTTAGTGGGGTGTTCACCTCCCGACCCAGCGCACACACTCCCCCTCCTGATGGCAGGCGACCTGTCCTGACACACCTACCTCCTGCGGTCCCAGGGGGCCACCGGAGCAAAACAACATGAGGCCGTGCTCGGGACGGTGGGTTCAGGCCTGGCGCTCACAGGAAAGCCCTCCACCTGGCACCCAGGACAGCTGCCGCTTCTGAGTGAGAGAGTTTAGTGATGAATCCAATCGGGGGGAGGTTGGCAAGTTAGTGGGGAGGGGTGGGGAGTGGTACCAGGTCCTGAGGTGCACGCACCTGTGTGACTGCTCCCAACTCCGAATCTCAGGGTGACCAGAAGTGGGAGCCAGGAGAGTAGAGGCCTTGGTAGACAGTTCAAGGAGGTTCAGCTCCATTCTTAGGGTGACAGTGTTTACTCGGGAGAGTGTGGCGATCAGATGTGCATGTGCAAAGCTCAGAGCAGCCAGTACAGTGGCCCCTTGGTCGCACCCATGGCACTTCTGGAAGGACGCCGGGAGGCCGGGTCCTGAGGGCCCAGGGACTGAGGACCAGCAACTCCAGTGTTCCCGTGAAGTGCCCCCCAGCTCCAGGAAGGCCTGGGGACAGCTTCACCCAAGCTCCGGAGGCAGACCCAGGTGTAAAACCTCGGCTTCGTCACTCATTGGCTGTGTGGCTTTGGGCCAGTCACTTCGGTGCCTGTTCTTGCCTCTACAACGGGCACGTTGAATTATTGTGGGCTCCCATTGAACAGACAGCTTCACAGATGCCCCCCACGCAGCAGCGGGTCGGTGTCTGTTAAGCCCCTTTCCGCATTAGCTGCTCTGGCCCTGAAAACCCATATCCCAAACAGCTTAGTGTTGAGTCCACCGGAGGCCCTTCCTCCAGGTGGAGCCCGAGCAGAGGGCGCATGACCTGCCCTGAGGCAGCGGAGGCTGCTTGGCATCTACGTCCTGATGCTTATGAATGGCCATTCTGTGCACAGTGTAGATCTGGCAGCCTTTCAGACCACAGGAGCCCTGGGCAGAGGCTTTGCTGTACTCGCTACCCCACTGACCCCCACCTCTTGGTTCCCAGACCTCACTGGGCACCAGGAAGTTGAGGTAAATGCTTAGAAGGGATGTGAAACTGGTAGATGAAAACTGGGCCCCCACCTTCAGCTGCCCGCCTCCTCTGACTGTTGACTCAGGACAGGCTGGGAGGCATGGAGGAAACTGAAATCGGGGAGACTGATGCCCACTTGTCTGTGGTCCTGGGCAGTCACCCTCCCTTCCCCCTCCCACCCCCATGTGGGCCTCCATTCCCAGTCCGTAAAGTGCTCCGACTGCAGGAACTTTTCTGCTTGAACGTTCCTGAATTCCCTAATGGATAAAAGAATTGGAACCCCAGCCCCCCATTCCACCCCCACCTAAAACCGAGTGAACAACCCAAGCGAATCAAGATCCCTAGGAGAGGGCTCCACCCCTTCCAAGATGCCTCCAGGCTGAGTGAGGGGTGCACTATAAGGTGTTCCACCAGAGTGGGTCGGGCCAGCGTGCCTCTGGGGAGGGCCCCAGACCTGTCAGTCAGACTCCTGCCTCTGTCTCCGCCCGCCTCAAGAACGGCCTGAGTGGGGAAGGGACTGTCCGAATGGGGAAGGGCAGGGCGGGCTCTGGCCCGGCCAGGTTCAGGCAGTCGAGGCTGCGGCAAGACTCCACGGCGAGGATGCCATGTCTGTAGAGGACGTGCCTGTCTTGGGTCAGGTCTCCGTGTACCCTGTCCTTCCCGAGAGCTGCCTCCCCCGCTCCACCCTCCGGCCAACAGGATCCGCAGGGGCCTGGGTAGGGAGCAGCTTCTTCCTCGGGGCCTGACCGGAGGCCCAGAACCAAACTGTGATACTGACTGGGGCAATAAAAACCCAGATCCGTGCTTCATCTCAAAAGTCAGCTTTTTATTATCAAGAGCCAGGGCCCGGGGAGGGGAGGGTGTTGAGCTAAAGCAGCATTGCTCTCTTTCCAGGAAACGTTGTGAGCTGCAGTGAAAGCTCGAGATGTTGCATTTTTTTTTTCAACTGAAGCATGTGTTTTTCAAAAATATCACCCTTCCCCACCCCCACCCCCCGCCACTAATTTTAGAATCAGACCAAAGCCAAGCTACTGTCCTCTGTTTCTTTTGGGAAAATACTATATTTATTCGAGATGCAGACGTGTGTCTCTGCAAACCTCCGATTGCTTCAGCAAAACAAATCTGCTTTAAGACTATACAGAAACCATGATACAAAATTTATTTCATGCTAGAGTCGCTTTGCATAACATCGGGCATGCAGTTTTTACTCGGAAGTACTAGGTTGCATACAATGCCAGGTTGTGCCTCATTAAAGGTGGGGGGGCGCCCCTCCCGTGGTCCTGATCTTTTGGTGCTCTAAAGAAACACGTGGAAAATCCATATGGTGTAGATTATTTACTACGAACAATTTCTTATGAAAATTGGTCACACTGGGTCTACACGTCGGAAAAGATGATAGAATCAACCTAGACTAGCCGCTGCCAGGGGTCTCGGGGCGATGTCCGCTGGGTCTCAAGCATGCCAGGCCGAGGGGAGAAGGTGGCAGTGCGAGTTTCCACAATTCTGTTTGCAGCGAAGTTCTCAGTTTCCGAGTGAGAGATGAATTATGAAGGTGAGGTCAATATGACCGATGACTGACCGACTGCCCTTTTGGGAACCTCTCCTCTTGATCTCGTGTATGAAAAAGGGGAGCAATCCGTTCCTCGTCCCCACCCCTCCCCCAACCCCGACCCCTCCCCCAGAAATGCACAGTTTTCTACTGAACACCCTCCCAGTCCAGCTCCACTGTGTGTGAAAGTAAAGAGCTTTGAAAGAAAATAGACTTCTGCTTTTTTCTTTTCGTCGTTGCTGTTGTTGTTTAGGGTAATCATACAGTTGCAGGGGTGGGTGGGTTTGGTTTGCTGGGTTTTCTGTTTAACTTCATGCAAGTCATGCTAAGGGACCCTTCCACCCACCCCTCCCCAAATAAAATGAAATTTTAAAAAATGAAAAGAAGAAAAAGAAATCCTCTACGGTCAGTTACCATTTGGCCGTAGAAAAAGCTACGTCCGTCCTAGCACAATGCCTGGGCCACTCGGACTCGTCCGGCAAACCTGCGTGGCGTGAATTTACTCTGTCCGAGGGTGAGGAGGGGCTGCAGGTCCACCCAGATGCTTATTAGCCACCAGTGTCCTCGGCCAAGCCGCCTGGTCAAGTCACTCTCACAGCCTCTGTCGGCATATACTTAGCAATGACAGGGCTTTCTTTGCAAAGATCTGTATGTAAAGAATACAATTAACACTTGAGCGTCTCTTCTTGGCTTTCCCATCCCGCCTGGTACTTAGTTTTTAAGGAAGGAGGAGGAAAGACAGAACAGCCGCATGCAGAGGCAGGCAGATTCTTCTCCAGCTGGCTTGGCTTTCCCATGCAGTGAGCCAGCCTAGCACGCCTCTTTCTCTCCCTCCTGCGGGGGACCGGGTAGAGTCCCTAACTCCTCTGCTACTCTGCACATGGCTTATGGCCTGGAATTATCCCGGGAAAAGCAAGTCCTTGGCAGCTGTCATGGCTCCATGAGAGTGGGGCCGGTGGGTGTGGGTGGGGCACTTCACCCTTGGCGCCTCCCAAAGACTCTGGCAGCCACGCCTGGCCTCTGTGGGATTGGGCAGTGGGCACCACCTGTGGACAGTGGCAGCTGCTGGGCAACTGCAGGGAGAACGGACTTCGTCTGTCCCACACTCCCTGGGCTTCCGGAAGCACAGTAAAGAGACTCTCCTTTCTGCTCTTGGAGGCCACACAGATGGGTCCAACACTCAAGAAGAAGGAGGCAGGCAGCCCACAGACGCCGGGAATGGTGTGCCTGCTTTCTCCTCCCTCTCCCGGGCTGCCTCTGCTCCTGGCATTCTAGAGCCTCCACTGGGGGAAAAGCCAGTTGCGTTAGGCCTATCCATGGAAGGTGCCAAGGATGAGGCCCACCCCCCCGCCAGGCCAGCAGCCCTCCGCCATGCAGCACCATGCGGGGAGCACTATGCCGCGCTGGGGTCCAAGGGACCTCCAGGCAGGGCACGGAAGCAGGGACCAGCCTGGATCAGGTGGGCACACTAAGCACCGTGACAAAAAGGACTTCCCCCGTCTCAGTGTAGGCTGCCTCTCCCTCCTGGGTTTGCCCTTTATTTTGAACTCTGCGTTTTCTCCTTGTGTATTGTTGAACCACTTCAAATACTGGAGCAGTTGTAAATGGCTCCAGGCTACACCAACTGTTGCTCTAGAAAGCCAACTATCTCAGCCTGCTCCCCCCGCCCCCTGGTCGACATGCATCCCGTGTGGGCGTGGGCAGTGCTCCCAGACATGCATGAGCGGCCCAGCCAGTCCGCTGCACTGAGGATGGCTTTCTCTGCCTTCTGGGCCCTGGGCCAGTGCCTGGAGCCTTGAGCTAGGGTGCTCCCACCCCAAGCCTCTGCCGAGCCCATGCTCAGTCTAGCTCTTGTAGAAGCCTTTTCCCCAGGGTGTCAGCCTAAGGTAAAGGGTCTGGTAGGAGTCCTTGAGCAGAGACCACCATGTCCTTCCTTCACCAACCACAAGGGGGCGCTGACCACATCCAGGGCCCTGCTAATGGGCGCTGGGGATGGAAGGGGCTGCACAGTCTTGTGTTAACAACCTTCTCTTGGCAAATTCTCTTCTCTGTCACTAGCAATGTTCTGACTGGCACACACACCTTTCCTAGCAAGGACACTGGCCTCACCCCCCTGCCTGAAGCCACCTCTTTCTTCATGGCTCCCCTCCCAATGGGCTGTGGTTTCTCTGAAAAGGATGCTTCTTCCAGAGCATGGATTTTGAGTGGCTGAGCCCACAGGGCCTGCCCCGTTGCCTTCCTCAACCACTGAATGGAAAGATCACTTTGCCTTTTGGGTCTGACCTGCCATCTGCCAGAGCAGCCTGAAGCAATTGAGGCTCCTTCCGCATCCCTGGGTTCCCCTCTGCCTTGGGTCACACAGCCCATAGTCAGCCAACCTGTCCCCAGTCCTTCCTACCCCTTTGATACTAACCCTTAGTACCAACCCATGGCTGCCTGGGCCTCAGGTTCTCCCTGCTGGCTGACACTGCACTTAGGAGAGAGACACTGAGATCCCGGGGGGGGCCAACCCCAGGGGCTCCTTCTGCTCCCTGCCCCCCATCAGTGTGCCTGCCTGCCCCTCAGCGCCCCTCACCCACCACCCTGCCCACCCATCTGCAGGAGCACGAGGCGGCCAGGCTGATGCAGTGCCCCAGCCTCCTCTACATACCCTTTCTCATTCCTCCACCAGGTGGGCACGCGTACTCCCCGGTTGATAAGAGGAAGCAGGGTCCGTATCTCTCGCGGGTGCCCGAGCGCGTAAAGGGCAGGCCCTCATCGGGAGTGAGGGCCTGGTCTATGTGGGGGCAGTCTTCGTTCGCCAGCGCGGCCTTCGCCACCTCCCCATTCAGTTTGGAATCTTCAAACATAAGCAGAAGCTATTGAGACACTGAAAACTGTTTAGTGAGGGGGGGACAGGCCGGAGGTGGGGCATTGGCAAAGGGCAGCCCGTCCCTGTGGACAGAAGAGTGAGGGGCCATGGAGGGAGCCCCGAGGCTGGGGGTTCCAGCTCATGGAGGCAGCCTACAGGCTGTCCCTGGGGCTGCGAAGGAGGGGCTCCTGGGTTTGCTCAAAGTTTGCAAAAAGATGAGTCGGGGGCCCAGCAAGCGCGGTGCTGGGGGCTGGGCCCAGGGCCCGGGGCTGGGCCGATGAGACACGATGGTGTGGATGCAGACATGGGTAGAGGGCCAGACACAGAGCTCAGGGGGAAAGACAGACAGACACACAGAAACACTCCAGTCCAGAGAGGCAGCCTTTTCTGACCCCTCTGCTGCTGACCAGAGCTTGGCTGCCCCCATTCCTACCAGCTCAGGCTTCCCTGGCCCCACCCGGACCCCACCCGTGGACTCTGCCCCACCCCCTGTCGGATCCCGTCTGATCACTCACTCCTCGCTGACCACCGCACACACCGCCTCTGACCGCACAGCCTGCCTGCCCACCGTGGGGCTCCGATCTGGTCACTCTGTACGCTCTGCCCCCCACGAAGACCGGCCCCGTCTCACAGGCTCCTCTGTCGCCCACACAGACCCAGCCAGACCACGCAGTCTGCCCCACGCACCACACAGACCGGTGCTGGTCACTCAGTCCGCTCCAACCCCCACTCAGATCGAGCCGGTGGCCTCCGCCCCGCTCCGCACCAAGCAGGCCCGGTCAGCTCGCGCAGGCACGACAGGGATGTTTGCATGAGGCGGTGACAGCGAGCCGTGGGCTGGGCGGGGCTCCCACTCCTCGTCTCCTCTCAGCAGCCTCCCCCGAGAAGCAGAGCGGATGGATGTGTGAGGACAGCAGCAGCGATGGGCGCAGGTGGGGAAGGCGAGTCTTGGCCTCTGTGGCAGCCTGAGAAGGAACCCGGGAGGAGGTCTGGGGGCACCTGGGGGGCGGGGAAGGTGTGGCCACAGCAGGGAGCTCGCCCTCTCCCAGGTCCAGGAGCAGTGCTGTGGAAGACCCTGGAGCTGGCAGAGGGGCTCTGCTGGCCCCGCCCCCCGCCCGTCACCGCTGGGGACTGAGCCTGCCCCACGCTCCGGGCTCTCAAAGCAGACTGTCCCTGGCCAGGGTGGAGCCAGCTCGGGCCCTGCGGCAGGCACCTCGGCTTTCTCAAAGACTTCACCTAGGGTGCGAGCCTCCAAGGAAGGTGGGCACCGACACGAGTGGGACCACGGGAGGGGCGTCTCTGGAAGACTAAAAGGGGAAAAAAAGCTGGAGACAGTCTCCTCCCGATTTGACCCTCTTCCGTGACCCTGTTCACGTCATGGAACTACACGCAGGGGTGATCCTTCTCCGTGGGCACATGCTCGGTGTGCCCGCGGGCAGGGCCACAGCCGTGTGCCCATTGTGTCACTACAAAGAGGCAGTCAGTCAAAAGAGAAATGGACCAATCAGGTTTATTCATAAAGCAAATCCAAAAAAAAATCCCATCATAATTTTGGAACTTAAAAAAAAAGTCTGTCATACAAGATGGCAAAGCATTTCACGTACAGTGCGTTTCTCAACAAAACCCAGGGGCTTCACTCCCGGATGTACTCTGAGCCAGAAAGGCCAGTTACCAAGGTAACTCCGACACCACGTAACTGGGGCTGGGGCCTCCCTGGGGGCTGGGGGCTGCCTAGCACTGGGGGCATGTCCGCGGGCGGTGGGGCGCACACCTGGGCACACAGACACGCCCGGTCCTGCCTCCTGCTGCGGCTGGCTCCTGGCTTCCCTCCTTCTCTGGGCTGAGGGCGGAGGAGGCTGGTTGGGGAGAGGGGAGGGAAGTGTGAGAAGGAGAATGTAGATGGGGGTGTGGAAGTCGGGCCCGTAGCACCCTGCACAAATTTTCCTCAAGGGGAAAACAGTAAGCCCTACCAGGCAGCGTCTCCATCTGGGAGGGGAGCCAGGACCTGCTGTCTCTCTGATGGCTGTCGTCTGTCAGTAGAGGTAGCTACAGCCTACAGTTCTTGCCCAGGGGTGGGTCAGCGGTGGGTGGTGGAGCCTGAGACCTCTCCTCCGGCTCTGAGTGCTGAGTCCCCACCAGTGGCTCTGCCCCACCCCTGTGCCATGCCCCTGGAGCATCCAGCTCCCATGGCCTTTAAAGGGTCCAATGTTGGGGCTGGTTTTCCCTGCAGGGGGCAGGAGCAGGGGGCAACCATCAGGGATCCCCGGTAGATGGGAGCTTCGTACCTTTGCTTCCTAAAGAGGCTCCCCCTCCCCCAACACACCTGGGCCTGCTTCTTCTATCAACCATGACTTTGAAGAGAGGGCTGTAATTGGGTAAAAGAGTTTAGGTCTTGCTCTATGAAGAAGCCAGCCTCCCTGGGTCGTTGGTTTATCTGCGGTTTGGGGCGCTGTCAGAAACTGGGAGCGTTCTCCCTCCCCCCCTCCAGAGGGGTGGCTGGAAGAGAGAGAAACAAAGGAGGGGCCGACTCTCTAGACCCGAGGAATGCATGGAAAGGGCCAGAGGGCCGGCTCACCCAAGACTCCCCGTGCGTGCTTCTGCCGTTACCCCATCCTGTGGATGAGACAGCCCCCAGCAGCCTCGGTTCCCACCTGCCCCCAGACCGGGGGAGCCCTGCCTTCCCGGCCCAGGGCCCCTCTGCCCCACTAGGCCCGAGGACTGGCGATGATGAAATGGCAGCATGGGCAGCGGCTCACAGAGATGGTTTCCAGGCTTTGAAATGGGCTGAGAGAGATGAGCGTCCGCAAGAGGGTCATTTTTTTTTAAACTTTGGAGCAAGGCGAACCCGGTGTCAGGGCCCTCAGCCAGCAGGGCTGGCTTTTCCGTCCTGGTCTCCAGGCATCGCCAATGTACTTACTGTTCAGACCAGCGGCAGCCACCAGGGGCGCACACAGGGCTGGGGCGGGGTGGGGGGTTGCTGGGCATTTCCTTGGGTTTAGCTCCAAGGGGTCTGCCCAGCCGGGGGCTCAGGGGAAAAGTCCCAGGCTAACTGGGGACAGTCTGGGAGAGACACGAGCAGAGTACAGTCACGAGAACCGGCACAAGTCATGCAACAAAACGAGGAGAGAAAGAGAGAGAAACATGATTAGTGAAGAGAGAGAAAAAGAAAGAATATGAACAACACAGAAAAGAACACCAGGCCTGGCCCTCGGAGCTGCACCGTTTTTCCAATGCCTCCCCCTTAGACTACTTGGGGGCCACCCGACTCCACTCGGACCCCAGCTACCCACCCTGGCCCTGTATCCAGCAGAAACTTGGTCAGCTCATGCAGAGGGGCCCTGCCCAGGCCTCCCCGGTCACCCCCACCCCGCCCCTCCCTACCCTGGGTTAGCGCTGCTCCCGGCACTCTCTCTGCAGCCCAGCAGGGGAGAGGCTGGGGGCCTGGGAGAGGAGCGCTTCAGACTCATTTGCTCAGGGCAGAACCTCCCACCCCGACCCCAAAGCTGCCCAAGAGGCTGCCGTGGTAGCTCCCAGAGTCCTAGGCAGGGTCTTCTCTGGGGCCTCACTGCTGCTCTGTATGCCTGTGGGCAGAAAAGGGGGCTTGGCTACCACCCCTCGCCCAGGCCAGCCCCCTGCCTGCCTATGGTGGGACCCCACAGCCTCGCATGTGGCACCACAGAGGAACGACCCACGGCACAGGAGCAGAGATGGACGAGACACACGCGAATGGACATGGCAGGACAGAGGGGCTCTCCGAGCTGTCCAGAGCAGGTGGTCTGGCCCCGCCCCCACCACCCCTGACTGCAGATGGGACAGGAGCAACTTCTCCTGGGCCATCAGCCCCGGGCAGCCCCCAATGATGCGGGCTGCTCTCCTGGCATCCCCCGTGAGGTCCTACAACCCTCCAGGACAGGATAGACCCCCCCACACACAGAGGCCAGGCCAGCCACGCACAGCAGAACAGACCAGATTGTCCTCACAGAAAACATGGACCTGAGGCTGCAGGAGAGAGCAGAGGTATCGGGGAGGGGAGGGAGCCGCTGGCCTGACTGGGAGGTCTTGCTGGAATGGGGGCAGTGCCCTCAGGGCCCAGCATGCTGTGCTCGGCCCCAGTCCAGGTTCTAAGAGGAAATGGAGAGCCCCAGCTTTCTTCACGGAGGCTGCCTGACTGCCCTGTGGGTGGAGTGAGGCTGGAAAGGGCCTGGGTGCTGCATCTCACCTCCCTCGATCCCTGAAGGGCCGGGTCTCCACCCACATTCTCCTTCCTTGCCTCTGGCCTCCCCCACTCACTCACAAATGCTCCCCAGCACCACGCCCATCTAGGTGCACAGCTATAAGCGGAAAGGAGGTGGATGGGAAGGGACTCGTGGAGGCAGAGATGGGGGATCACACACCCCTCTCGGTGACAGTTAATCCTGGTCTCACACACCAACATTTGGTGGAAGGAGTGTTCTGGTGAGGGGTGAAGCTCAGAGAGGGTCTCAGAGTCAAGGTGGACGGGTATGGGCATTAAAACAGCACCAGCAGGGCAAGTGAGTACTTGGGAAGGGAGTGCAGATCCAATGTGGGGATGAGAGGGGGCTGCAGGAGGAGCATCTTGGCATCTGGGCTCCAGGGGAAAGGCTTGGGAGAGCCCGGAATACCTTCTCAGCTGTGGAGGCTGCTTGTGCCAGAGCTTTGGGTTCTTGAGACCTGGGGCCAGGATGAGGAGCCCTCCAGGGGCAGGGCTGCCATGGCCGTGGGCCCAGGGGATCCAGCGGGAGTGCGTGGGCTTTACAGGCCTGCTGCAGCATGGGAAGAGGGCTTCTGTCCCTGGGACTAGCTGGTGTACACATCAGAACACACATGTCTGCACTCCGTGTGTGTGTGCATGTGTGTGCACACCCTTAGCACACGGAGAATACTGGCTTTGTCTAGGAGTGCAGACAATCTGTGCCTGACTGGAGTGACCTGGGATCCCTGACAGGCTGGCCTGGGCCACCCAAGCTTGGGGCACTAATCCTGAAAGATCCACTGTTGGGGAGGATGTGACAGAATGGCCAAGTGGCACCATGGCAATGCCACGCGGGCTCAGCTCTTTCTGCTGGGGCCTGGAGTAGAGCTGGGGGCTAGGCCAGCCCAGACCGTCCCCTAGAGCCCTGGGAACTTTCCTCGCTATGATGGTAGCTCGTGAGGTCGAAGAGCTGGCTGATCCACCGCAGAGAGGCGGGGCAGGAGCTTCCCACCAGCCGACGCCCGACTTCCTAAGCAGGAGCCGTGCCTTGGCTGGCAGAGCTCAGCCCCACTGCAGGCCCCCTATTCCAGCTTCTGAGACCCCTGCCCACCTCCTGGCCCAGGCCAGGACACTAACCAAGTTCCTCTCAGGTGCTTACAGGAATCCCGGGAAAGGGAGGGTGTGGGGCCAGAAGAAGGGGCTGGAGAGCCCCACGGGCAGAGAGGTGGGCCTTGGGGGTGCTGTTTTGGGCAGCACAGCTACGGGATGAAACCAGAGCTGGAGTGGGGTGGGAGTGGTTTGGCAGGGAGCGCATCAGCAGGGAGGAAGGGGCAGTCACACGCTGGGGGAGGCCGCCCAAACCACAGGAAACTCGCTCATCTGCGGCTGATGCCTTCACAGACTGAACACCAGCACTCACTCAGCCTGCCTCACCCCACGCTCCTTCTTAGCTCACTATGTATCCTTCTCCAGGTCATCTGTTCCCTTGCAATCCCTGTGTCCACAGAATAAGTTGATGGTATTCCATGGGTAGAGGTAGACTATGGGCTTTATATCTTCGGACCAGAGCCCCGTGATCAACTTTATGTGCTATGTGCAGGCTCTCATAAAACTGAGAGAGTCCCATAACAAACCACTAGCCATGGAATATTAGAATATATCCCATGGTGACTAGTATTGTTCACGCCCCCCTCCCCCCCCCCCCACTGAAGTCATGGGGAAGTGGTTGTACACTGGTTGGGGTGTCATGTATTGCTGCTGCAGTCCCTACTGTCGGAAATGGGGAGAACCCTCGGTGGGTGGTGGTTGCTGGTCTGTAGCGCTTTCATCTAAGCTGCCGGGGGTGGTGGCCCCGCCCCTGGTCCTTGGCTCACCAGCCGCTTCCATCAGAAGGCCATCGGAAACTCCCACTCAACCATCAACCCAAACAGACAACGTGAAAGCTAGAGTCACTCCAACAGGTTCTAAAGATAAATGCTAAACTCTAGAGCGGTGGTAGAAGATGAGTTGGTTCGGCATGCTACGGGGGAAGTAAGCTTGTTACGGAGGGCTAGAGGCGTCCCCTAGGACGCACCTGGAGCTAGGCAGCCGGAATCAGAGCACGGGTTCTACTCAGCTACGGAGACAGGCTCTGCTGGGGGTGAGAATCCTTGCCACTGCCTTTGCAGGGACCCTCCTGCCAGATCCCATGCACCATTTGTGCCGTCTGCACGGCCTGAAGGGCGCCGTGTAAAGACCGAATCAGAAGCTGTCTGCCGTTCCCAAATCACACCCACCCCCGCCCGGCCCGGACACCAGGTCAGTGGCCTGAGTCAGAGACTCACGCTGGACTCCTGCCCACAGAGCTTCAGCTCCCTGGGCTCCTGCTAAGAGAGTCCTCAGCAACCTCGAGGGCCTTGTCATCTCTTCAGAACCTCATGAGGCCAGCACGTCAACCGCCTTACCCGGAGCCACCAGTGAGGTTCCTCTAGCGGGCTCTCGCCTGGTGAATTTGGCTGCCCAGCATCTCCCTGGGCCCCCAGGCTCCACGCCTCAAGGTTGAGTGCGGGTTCCGGGGTCACCCACGGAACTAAGGAAGCAGTCTGACTGAATCTGGAATCATCGCTACAAGGGGCAAAGGTGAAAGGTCAGATCGACATGCCTCTAAGAGGTTTCCTACCTGCTCTGTTAATTTCTAAAATCTCTTCCTGGGCCAGCGGGCATGTGTCACTCTGAGTACTGTGGTGTGGAGAGTTTACGACAGATTTACAATAATTGGGAGATCCCAGCTGCGGTGGCCGTGGAATATGCTTCTTTTTTTTCTTTGGTAGTTTCTGCTTAGCCATGGCTAAGGAGTAATACATCCCAAAATTGTTCACGATGACGGGCACGGGCATGGCGATGGTCAGCACCCCGGCCAGCGCACACAGCGCTCCCACCAGCATCCCGGACCACGTCTGCGGGTACATGTCTCCGTAGCCCAGCGTTGTCATGGTGACCACGGCCCACCAGAAGCCAATGGGGATGTTCTTAAAGTGGGTGTGCTCACTGGCACTAGGGTCATTGGGCTGCGCCCCTATCCTCTCGGCGTAGTAGATCATGGTGGCGAAGATCAGGACGCCCAGGGCCAGGAAGATGATCAGCAGTAAGAACTCGTTGGTGCTGGCGCGGAGGGTGTGGCCCAGGACACGCAGGCCCACGAAGTGGCGGGTCAGCTTGAAGATGCGCAGGATGCGCACGAAGCGGACGACGCGCAGGAAGCCCAGGACGTCCTTGGCCGCCTTCGAGGACAGGCCGCTTAGGCCCACCTCCAGGTAGAAGGGGAGGATGGCCACAAAGTCAATGATGTTGAGCGAGTTCTTGATGAACTCGACCTTGTTGGGGCAGAAGACGACACGCATGAGGAACTCGAAGGTGAACCAGACCACGCAAACGCCCTCGATGTAGGTGAGGAAGGCCTCCGTCTCCGCTTCCCGGTAGTAGCGCACCTGCGTGCCGTTCCGGACATTCTCGATCTCCGTCTTGTTCACGATGGGGTTGAAGCGCTCGTGGGTCTCCAGGCAGAAGGTGGTGATGGAGACCAGGATGAAGAAGAGGGAGGCAAAGGCCACATACTGCGGGGCAGAAACACAGAGTGTCAGAGGGGGGGCCCTCCCACCCAGAGCAGAGAAACCTGGGGTGCCCTTGTGCCGGGTCCAGGCAGAGGCCAGGCCCGGGGAAGACGCACAGTGACCCCTCCTCCGACACTGGCGGAGCTGACAGGCCCCCTCCCTCTCTCCGTTCCCTCCGCAGACACAGGGTAAGGAAGCTCGAGGAGTTGAAAGGGCTGTGGCATAGACTGCTTTGTTTTCACGAATACGGTTCCATTCTTCCTGGACGTGCACCTAGACTGCACTTCCCAGCCTCCCTCGCGCGAGGTGGGGGTCACGTGACTGAATCCAGGCCAAGGGGCAGGGCGCGCAAGGGGCGGGTCTGGCTCCTAAAACCTTCCTGCTCAGTCTTCGGCTCTTTCTTCCCCCCACTGTCAGGCACATTCTGAAGCTCGGGGAGGCCCACAGAACCACCCGAAAAGAACAGCCTGCGACCCTGAAAAGAAAGACCATTCAATACCCTCCTTAAGCTATTGCATGAGTGGGAGAGACTTCTAGTGCGTTAAGTTGCTGCGGTTTGGGGGTATGGGTTAGAGCATCTAGCCACCCTGACTAATGAAAGTGACCCAGCTTGCTGGGGCTGAAGTTGGCAAAGAAACCATAGGGAGCAGCTACTGTGGGATCAAGCCACATCTCCCCTCTTCCTTCCCACTGCAGCCTATTAGCTCTCGTTTTCATGAAGCTGCACCTCACTCGCGGATTGTCTTTCAGGTTCTATACTATCTAAACCTAAAGAGGACCTTCATCTGCCTCAGGGCCTTAGACGACTTTTTTTTTCCTGTTTTCTCTATCCTCCTAGGAACTCCTATATCCAGTCTAGAAGCGAGTTCCCCAACCTTGGGATATTCAAGTAGAGATACTGTGTTGCTGGTTTGGGCACCAGGGGGAGAATTGGACCAGATATCCTCAAAAGCACCGTAAACTGTAGAGTCTGCTTTTCTCCTCCCACTGCCTGCCAGTCCCAGGACAGAGGTGTGGGGGGAGGCAGAAGAAGCTGTTGCAGTTCCAGGGCCTTCCAAACACATGTGGGCACCTGCTTCTCTCAGATCCCAGTGGTAAGAAGGAAACAACCCAGAATAGCCCAGCCTGTCCGGAACCACCAGCTCTGGCCCTGGGACCCCAAGAAAAGGCTCAGGAGACCCTTTGATTTGGTTTGGTGGCTCCACATGATGACCCCTTGGGCTTCTCAAGCCCCTAGCACACACCGAAACCCAAGGAAAGAGAATTGAGCAGCTGTCTGAGTTTCAAACCCTCCTGCTCAGACAGAATTCCAGGCAAGGTCTCTCCTTACAGCCTCCAGTTGGGTCCCCCGGAACTCTAACATACCATGGCCTCCTTTGGCACCGCCCTGTGCAAATGAAACCTGGCTAATCAGCTCTCCTCCAGCGGCCCACCTGCTCATCCTTGCCTGCATGTTCCTGCTGCTCCCTTTCCCTCTGGCCCTCCTCCTCTCAGCTTGGCCAAGGCACACCATGGCTGGAACAGGGCCATCTTCCTGGAGGCAGCCCCGGGGTACAGTTTGGAATAGGTGGCACCTTTAGTGTACAGAGCTGCTGTCACAGATGACTTCAAGGAGTGCCGGAGTGTTACCCTGTATCTTCAGCAGGAGACAGCCGGGCCGCTTCCAGCAATTTCTTTAGTTTGCATCAATGCCCTTCCCCACCTGGTTGGGTTGGGGTTGGGGGGACAGCATTGGAAATCCCAGAATAGCCCTGTCTGGGTTGACCATGGCCATGGGACCTGGCACCCAACCTGGAAGGGATCTAGAAACCAAGAACTCTGTGGACTTTCCAAGTCACATTCTGGGTTGAGGGAAGGGCAGAGGTAAGGGGGAAGGGACAAAGTCAGCAGCATTCCAGAATGTCAACATAAGAGCAGCTTCTAGGGATTATCAGGTCTAAGATGATATGCTACATACTACGGAAGCCTGAGGACCAGAAGCAGGAGAAGAACCCCCCAAGGCAATCACGATGGTGTGCTGATAGTCCTGTAGGCTTCGGAGCGCTGCGCGATTCTCAACAACGTTATTCGACACTGACAGTCGTCATCCCTTGCATCTTTCCTTCCATCCACCTTTCTTTTATCCAGCCATCATCCATCTACCCATCATCCATCTTTCCTGCCTTCTATCCTCCCTAACCTCCCTTTCATCCACACATCCATTCATCCTTTCCCCTTCCCTCCATTCCTTCTTTCCTTTCTTTGTTCCTTCCTCCTTCCCTCCCTCTCTTCCATCCAACATGCATGCATCCATTCTTTCCTTCCCGCCTCTCCTCTTTTTCCCTCCCTCCCTCCTTCCCTTCCTTCCATCCATCCTTTCTTCGTTTCTTTCCTCATGAAGTACCAGGCTATGCCTAGCACAGAAGGAATAAGGCCTCAGCCCAGTCCTCAGGGAGCTCCTTGCCCAGCTGAGGGTAAAGGACACACACAGAGATGAGCACAATGCAGTGGACTGAAAAGGTGAGCCCCCACAGCCCTGAAGTGGGTGGGGTTTGGGCCAGGTGGGGCAGGGTAGGGACTTCAACCAGGTCTTTCAACTCCAGAAACAGGTCTGTAAGGGTCCAGACAGCGCCAGCTTGGGTCACCCCAGAGATAGACCAGGAAAGCAAAGTGCACGGAAAGAGGCTACCACTTGTGACCCAGGGTTATTTGACACTTCCCATCACCAGAGCTGCCAGAGCTCTTGGAGCTGAAACACCCCTGTCCCCTGGGTATTTGTCCCCAGATCCCCTCTGGAGAGCCCCATCTTGAAGGTTGGCATTCACAGCCCACACTCCCCATGGGAAGGTCATGCCCCCAGCCATACCCCCTTCCCTGGCCTTTGTGACAGGTAGCCAAGAGCAGGGCTATTGCACCCCTGGGCTCTTGACTCTGGGCAATGGCGGAAAGTAAGAGGCACCTCTCCTCCTTGCTGCCCCATCAGCCATGAATGGTATCACCCTCCTAATCTGTCCCACATCTATCCTCTGTCCCCTTTGCTTGTACTGACTCTCCCAACAGGGCTACAGCCATCAAAGCTAACAAGTTTTCGGCTTCAGTCTTGGCCACCAGTCCAACCTCCACAGCAGAGGGAGCAGCCGGCTGGAGCCCCAGCTCTGCAAGCCACCTGACCGTGCCGCCCCCAGAGGAAAGCCCTGACTCCCCGGCCTGGTGGTCTCTGTGCCCTGGCCTCACTGACTTCTTTACATGAGCCCAACATGCTTGCCACATGCAATTCTCTGCCATTTCTGAAACCCCGCCTCCGTGTCCCTCACCTCCATGTCTTCACACCTGTTGTTCCTTCCATCAGAGAGTGTTCCTGCCAACCTTTCTCTGGAAAAATACATCACCCTTCAGCACCCCACTAAGTAGCTCTTCTTCTCCAGGTGAGGCTCCTCTTGGCAGCAGATGAAGCCCCCTCCGCCCCACCCAAGAAGCCTCTAAATTCGCCCCTGGGAGACAGCGAGCCTGCCTCCAACTCTGGCTCATTAGTGCTCAGGGGAGTCTCATGGGAATAGCCCAGACAGGGCACTGATGTCCCAGGAGACTTCTCACTCCCTGGTGGCCCCACAGGCCCCTGGCACTTTCATCCCATGTGCCCCTCTCACAGGACAGGCCTTGATGGGGCAATGAGGCCCAGAAAGAGGTCAGGTCTTATGAAAATTAGGGCAGAAAAAAATCCTCAGTTCTCAGCCATCAGTGGGGATCCTGTCTAGATTCTTTCCTCTCTGGGCCCCAGAGCCAAAGGAGTGGGGATGGGGGTGGACAGGAGCAGCCAGGCCTCAAGCCAGACACTAGGTCTTCTTCCCCAGGGAAGCCAGAGAGGTGGAAGCCAGGCCCCCTACCCTGTCCAGCTTCCCGGTGCTTTCTTTCTGACCTTTGCTGCCAGCAGCCTGGTCCTTTGTCCCAGGCAGAGCCCCAGCAACACGTGGGTCCCAGTGGGCCCTCGGGAGGACTGTGGAGAAAGATGTCCCTGGCTTGCTCAGACTGCCACATTCTCCTAAGCCTAGAGACTAGCAGGCCAGCCACCGTGGGCAGCCGAAGCAAGACCTCACATCCAGCTGAGTCTGAGGCTCCCTGTGAGGCCTCAGGGCATCTGAGCACAGGAGGGAGAGAACAGGAAGCTACTCAAGCTAAGGACCCATTCTGTACCTTTAATCCTCATACCACCTGGTCAGACAGGTGGTTGTAACCCCACTGTGCCAAAAAACCCAGGTACAGAGAGGTTCAAGGACTAAACCAAGGGTTGAAAGCTAGTGATGAAGCAGAGGCTTGGACCTAAATCTATCTAGCTCTAGGGCCTAAGCTCTTTCCACCACTAGAGCGGCCATAGCACTTGGGGCTAGAAACACAGCTCTGAGCATTGGGGAGTTGCCCCGGATCGTGTCTGAGTGGTTCACCTTGGAGCTTGACACCTTCAGCCCAGACCACCTGAGAGCAGGCTGTGCCCGTACCCAGTGAGGGAGAGAGCTGGGATGCCTGGATCCAGGGGCTGGAGCCCAGCCAATGCCTGAATGGTTCTGGGGCCTCTTGGCCCAGGACTTTGTAGTGCCTGGGGCCACAGCAGCCCAGGGTGTGCGGCCACACCCTGCTCAGGGAGTCAATGCTGACAGCAGCTTTGGATGGCCCAGCCCACTTCCTCGAATGCCCAGAGAGGGCAGGGTTGGAAGATGATCTCAACTTGTTCAGGAAGCTCAGGCAGAGAGAAGTGGGGGACATGTGTGGGGAGGGGAGGACCTGGGGTCAGCTGGATGCTGGCAGGGAGGGCATCCCTGCTGCAGGCAAGGGCAGGGGCTGCGCCCCATGGAGGCTGCCTGCCTCCCGATCCCCAGTCACCAGAGGACACGCAACAGTCACTCAGAGACCACAGACACACAGCTACCCAGAGTGCACACCTCACCCATTACCTAAGCGCGTACATTGTGCATGCATGTGGCCACTCGAACTACAGCCTGGTGTCCCGACCACACATGCACTGAGAACACAGGGGCCCACGGAGCATGCCGAAACGCATTGCTGCGCGCTGAACGTGACGCCCAGGCACTGCACTGCAGGGCGCACGCCCCGCAGCCCCCACACAGCACTCACAGGCATACACTCAGAGCACGCAGACAATGCAGAGGGGCCACCACACAGCGCACCCACTAGGAATACAGCGGACCCCGGGCATGGCCGCTCAGCGGGCCCCTCCCCAGCCCACTTCACCCCCATGGGGTATGACTGGCTCAGTGTCTGTCCCTCCAGCGCACCTTGCTTCTGCCTCCTCAGCCTGCCTCCCTGCTGGGATGGTGCCAGCTCCTGGATCTCCCATCCCTAAGGCCCATCATCCACAGGCTTCCTGATTTCCTGCCACCCGAAAGACCTTGTCTCCTTTCTCCAGCCCACCCCGGCAGCATCTGTGTCCCACAGCCAGGATCTGGGCCAGCTGGGAAGCCAGTCCCTCCTGGGCTGCTAGCTGGCGAGGGGGCACAAAGGGAGCTTTGTCCAGCAGCCCAGTGGTAACCTTCACCCAGCCTGGTCACCTCAGTGACCACCTCGTGAAATTTTAAGACAACACAGGCGAGATCTCTTGATAATGCAGTATAAACTGAAGCTGGTAGTTTCTGGCTTTTTTTTTTTCCCCCAGAACCAAATCACAACCCATGAGAGACCCACCAATTGCGTTCTAGAAAGTGGTAGCCATGGCAACAGAGCAAGGCATCCCATTTCTATAGTAACCAGGGTGGTGAGGCTGTTGGCTGTAAAGTCAGACAAACCTACTAACGATCTGTTGACTTAAGAAGATATTTTATAAATCGCCAAGTTATTTTTATCATAACCCCACCCCTGAAACCATAAATCAGAAAGGCAATTTACTACCTTATCTATTAAAATGACCAATATGTGCTATGACTTTCATTTCTAAATTATTTATGCCACAGTCATCTTTAGAAAATTGTACTTGCTTTTCAGAACCGTTCAGGGCTTTGCCGTGAGGACCTGTGCTCTCACAACTTGGGGTTCCAGGATGAAGACGACGGCTGTGACGTGGGGCACGGGCTAGCACTCTGGTCTGGCCAAGCTCTCGCTGTGTGACTTTGGCAAGTTACTCCCCCTCTCTGGGCCTCAGTGCCATCATTGGCAAAGCGAGGGCTGGACTTGGTCCCTTCTGAGTGAGGATTTTGAGACTCGGCAAGGTTTCACGCAGTGGGGCTAATCAGGGGAGCCGTGGCTGGCGTCCAGGCCCCAGGCCCCCAGAGGCTTCAGGTCACTTTTTCTGTCTAATTAAATCTGCCCAGCGGGGGAGTGTGGCGTTTGAGTCAATCCATGCGGAGTCGGTGATGCAGAGCAGGCGGGATGGCCAACTGGCCTAAATAAATTGTCAGTTGAGTAGAGTTTGGAAACTGGATTAGGCTCGCCCGCAGTTCCTTGGGTTGGGCGTGCCCACACGTTCGGGGCTGGCTGAGGGCTTTGAGAAGGGGAGAAGGTGAAGGGACCCTTTGGGGTCCACTCCCTTTTTCGGTCTATCAGTACATGCTTCCACTGTCAGTTCCGAGAAGCCTGGCTGTGTCCAGAGCGCTCAATCCGGGCGTCCAGGCCCTGGCCCCACCCCTTCTCACGGATCCTCCCTTCTTGGCACCCGGCCTAGGGAGCAGTGGGTGGAGGGCTCCCCATGGTGCTGCGCGGAGGGTGGGAGCGGCAGGGTGTGAGTGTGTGCGGGGAGCATAGCCGTGTGGGCGCCTGTTTGGGAAAGTCTGTGTGCTGGGAAGAGTGCTGGGGGGAAGGGGGAGGCAGTGTGTAAACGCGGAGCAGGTGGGCACGCCGTGGAAGTATGTCACCTGCTTGTGTGACCTGACTCCAGGCATGTGCACAAGGCTTGTGTGAATGGTCACTGTGTGTACTGTAGATACCTCATACGGGTGGCAGAAATGTGTGTGTGTGTTCGTAAGGACATGCACGGGTGTGAGGTACATGTATGAGGACATGTGTGGTGTGTGTGCGTGCATGCATGCACATGTATGGGCCCTCTCCCGGAGGACTCGTGCTCTCTGAGCAGAGACCCAGACCCAGCCCCGGCCCTTTTCCCTGCCAGACCAGAGCACTCACACAGGAGCCCGGGGCAGGGTGCGCCTCTCCCTGGGACTGTGCCTGACTGAGAGAAAGAGGACCGGCAGGGTGGGAATGGAGAAAAGGCCACTCGGCCAGCCCAGGGGAAGCCGCAGGGAGGCAGGCTGCACCCAGACTGGAATTGCCTCATGCCGCCGCACCGACCCTCTCGGTCCCAGGATCCAGTGTGGGCAAAAGGGGACCCAAGGCCAGAAAAAGCAGTTCCCGCGTCTCAGGGACTGCAGACTCCCCAAGAGACAAAAACCCACTTGACTGAATTCATGGATTCATTCTCAGGACCCTAGGCCTCGGTCCCGCCCAGAAAGGGCTGCCCCACCGCTGGCAACTTTGGAGGTGGCAGAGGTTCCCATGGTGCTTTTTCATTCCAAGATACACATTTTTTCACATGTTGGAAATGAAAATATGTCATAAAATGTACACATCCTTAAAATAGTATCTCTTCCCATTTCCCCAGCATGCTGTTATTTAACTCATGGCATGTCTTAAGTCGGTGGTAACTTGGACTTGTGAACACATGGTCATTAGAAACCTAGAAAACACACACACACACACACACACACACACACACAGAGAGAGAAAAGGCCCTCAGAGGTTTCTGGTCCAAATGCCATCCCTTGTGGCAGAGATGGAGAAAGGGACCCGCCCAAGGCCACAGAGCTCTCAGGTGGGGCAGAGACGAGAACCAGGTTCACCTGAAACATCAGTACTGGCCTCTTGCCTGGGGCCTTCATCATTGTGGCCTCTGAGCCTTTGCTTAGAACGCCCTCCTGGCTTCTCCGCTCCCCAGGTCCCACCCACCTTCTAGATCCCAGGTCAAAAGCAGCCCGAATCCTTCTTGTCAAAGGAGGCAGCAGCTGCAGCAGAAAATGGCAGGGCCTTGAGGCCAGGCCAACCTGAGTGTTGGGCCTGGCTCAGTTAGTGACCCTGGACCAGTCACTGTCCCTTTCTGAGCCTTCGTTCCTGGATAGGGAGGAGGTAGGATAAGATGCCCTGCCTCCCGGCTGGCTGGGATGACCAAACACATAGAGACACATAGAGAACAAGAAGGCGGCATTCAAACACGCTGTTTCAGTCCCCACACAGCCCTCCCACTCTGACCCTCAGTGGGCCCTCCCACCCAGGACCTTCCCATCAAAACAGAGCTCTCAGTATCCGCGCGTCTCAGATGCACAAAAGCCTAGAGTTTTCCAACCATGGAATGGGAACTGCTGAGCTGGGAGGCACCTGGGACAGGGACGCAGATATGCCCCCAAATCACAAAACAGTATGACTGTCCTTCAGAGCGCCCCCACCCGCCCCCCCGCTCAGCCCACGTGGCATAAGCAAGCCCGAGTCCCATGGGCTCCTGGGTGGGCCTGGCCGAGCAGCACAGCGACCCCGGAGGCCAGCCCTGGTCCCTGAGGGCAAGGGGAGGGGTGTTGCCTGAGGGACAGCTTCTGGGAGACCCAGTGGGATAAGGTCAAAGGAGAAGTCTCTGGATTTAGCAACAAGGAGGCCTCAGTGAGGGCCAAGCCCCCAGGAAGGGTGGAAGGGAAAGCAGGGAGTGCAAAGCCCTCTCTGGAGGAGTGCGGTGGGGCATGAAGGGGGCAGGAGCAGGCAGAGGCTTTTGTGGAGGGTGCTGGGAGAGAGTGACTGGGTGGAGTTAACAATGCAGGTTCCTCAGTCCCGCACCCAGAGACTGCAGCTCGGTAGTGGTGGGTGGGACCAGAATTTACCTTTAATTTGCGCCCTCAGTGGCTCGAATGCTGCCAGCCTCATCCTGGCATTGGGATCCAGGAGGGCAGATGAGACCCAGTGCCAGGCAGCTCTGATGCACAATGAACCTCAGCCTGAGACAACATTAGGGGGTGGGGGGCAGGCAGCATAGAGGAAGGGGAAGAGTCCTGGACTTAGCCTCAGAGAATTGAGTTCGAATCCCAGCTCTGCCACTGGCTTATGGCTGCAGGAAAGTAATACCTCGGAGACTCAGTCTCTTTATGCTTAACATGTGGACAATAATAGTAACAAACTCCAGGAAGGAAGACATTTTTGAGAGGCCTAAAGGAAAAAGTGGAATGTCTAGGGCTTCTCCAAATCTAGGGCAGAATTCTGGGGCAGGGAGAAACCCCAAGACTGCCAGTTCCTTTGTGCGCTGGTATTCCAGGAGTTGGGCCAAGGCTTCCCTCTACAAAAGTCCAAACGCAGCATTTTTGTTTTTTCCCCGAAATTATGGGGCTGGGGAGTGCAAGGAGCAGCAGCAACAGCTAAAGGGAGAAATGTGTTTCATTTCCGTGTTTTCCCCTCTAACCCACCCTGCTCCTGCCACCACTTGCTAACAACAGACCAGGAGCAAATGCTGCCTTGTGAGAGCCAATGGCGTGGTCCTCAGAGCCTGTGTCCTGGTGCCACAGCCCCGGGCAAGGCCATGTCCAAGACCCAGCACTGCGGCCTCCAGCCGTGAGGGACTCTCCTCAGGGTGACAGGGATGACTTCTCATTCCCAGTTCCACAGGGCTTCCTGCAGGAGCCCCTGCCTTGGGGCCAGGAGGAACAGAGGCTGGGTAGGAAAGGACACCCAAGGTCACACACTCGGGGAGTGGGGTGCGAGCCAGAGCTCCCGGCTTTCCAGCCTAACTGGTAACAAGACGGAGGATTAACGCCAGCAGCTGCCTGGTCTCGAGCAGGCCCTGCATCTTGTGCTCTCCACGCGTCCATCGCATTTAAACCGCACGGCAGCCCAGTGAGATAAGTTCTATTATTGTCACTGCTTTTCAGACACCAGTCTGAGGTTTGGGGAGGTGAAGAATTTTGCCCCCGGTCCCAGAGGCCCTCGGCGGCCCAGCAGCCCTGCCCTGCCCCGAAGCCCAGCCCCTGAGCCCTCTGACAGCACAGACCATCCACCGCAGGATCTGCCTGGCTGTGCACAGGGAGCTGGACCTGGCCACTCCAGCCGGGTTTCAACCTTAGCCACAAGTAAGGTTGGTACGCCCAGGTCACCTTGGGGACCTGGGGCTGTGCTGTCCCAGAGTGTCCTTATAGTCCCCCGGGCCAGGAAGGTCCCATCAGGTGCCAGCACCCACTCCCTCCCGGAGTCCAAACTGTGAACACCATGTCCCTCATCAATGCTTTAAACTCAGAGAAACACTGGTGTTCCACATGGGACACCGCTCTTCCAGTTGAAGACTTAGAACTGCGTGTGCTTCCCGGTGCGCTTGTCTGATGGGTTATGGCGACCTCCACATTCCCCCTCTTTTGCTCTGACCGCCAGGGAGCTCAGCTGAACTGGGTGCTCAATTCCGGGCTAATCCTTTACCTGGGTGTGGGGTGTCGCTATTTCTTCTCTTCATTATACTCTTACTTTTTTCTTTTCTTCTTTATGTCTAAGGGTTCTGTTATAGCTGTGTCTCACGTGCCTCCAACCTTTTTGAGCCACAGTTTGGAACGAGAAATCCGGGACTGCAAGTCCCAGGTCAGGACGTGAGTAGA
The DNA here is from genome assembly GCA_039655065.1 of Glossophaga mutica. Taxonomy (NCBI): domain Eukaryota; kingdom Metazoa; phylum Chordata; class Mammalia; order Chiroptera; family Phyllostomidae; genus Glossophaga; species Glossophaga mutica. The sequence continues at coordinate 34,158,728 of CM077308.1, forward strand.
AGGCATCCCACACAGGGGATGTAGGCTTCCCACAGGGGCAGATCTACGATCCCCCTGCAGAAACACTGAGGCAGATGTCTCTGTTGGTGGCCACCAGTGACAGGGAGCTTCCAAAGCCACTCGTTCTGTCTTTGGACAGCTCTAGAGACATGCCTGTGTCTCTTGCTGAAGTCACCCTTCCTGCCCCTATCTCCCGGTGATCCCGGTTCTGCCTTCTGGAGTCACCAGAACACACTGCTTCTTTTCTTCTTCCTTGTGAGGACCTTGCCCACCCTGAGCCGTCCCCCTGGCAGGCCAGGCCTCCTCCAGCTTCCATCACACCACCTGCCTTGGGCCAGCTCCCCAGGCCTGGTTCAGAGCCTGCCTTCCTTGAGCTCTCACTGGGCGTGGCTAAATGGACCACGTGCTTTACCCTTTGCAATCCTTGCAGTCCCCTGGGTGGCGAGAGTATTCAGTGTTGCTGAGTCTCACTGTCCTCTGCTATCGAGCAACAGCGACCACCGTTACAAACATGATCTCACTCATCTTTAGAGACCTAAGGGAGCTGGCATGACCTCCATCTTGCAGACGAGAAAATTGAGGTTCAGAGCAATCAAGAAGTGCGAAAATCTCAAAAATCCGCACACCTCAGGAGTAAGAGGCAGAATTTGAAAGCAGGTCGCTCTCTCAGACCACCGTGCTCCAGAGCTTCCATTTGCAAATCTCTTTCACACCTGCCCAGGGAGCCCTGGGAGGAAGATGTTAGTCTTCCCATGATGATGACCCTGGATACCACTGTCTGCAGTTTACAACACATCTCCACATTTTGAATCCTATGCAAGTAACACACACACACACACACACAAGTTGGGCCATCAGCAGGATGGTCTTGATTGTCCCCATTTGGCAGGTGAGAAAACTGAGACGCCAAACTTCATGGTGTGTCCACCAGGAACCCACTGGGAGATATCCCCCAGTGCCCACCTGTGTTTTTACGTTGGGTCCTGACTCCCAAGAGGGTGTGCATGTGTATGTACATATGTGTGTATCCATCCGGGGGAAAGGAATAGAGAGATGACCCTCAAGAGAGACAGCTCAAGGAGGGTGGTGGGCACAGCCCAGGCAGGACCACAGCGGACTGCTCGCCTGCTGTCTCTCCGACACAGATTTACTCTTCACCCCAAGCCTGTGCGGCACTGAGCAGAGAGTGAGCAGAACAGCCATCTGGCAGAGGAGACTGATGTTTATCAAATAACCATGCAAGTAAACCCATACCTGTCTGAGACCAGGGCTTCCAGAACACACGAGGCATTTGGTGGGTCTTTAACAAACCTTGGGGTTGGAGTAGCCCCAGGAGGAAGTGACAAGCGCAGAGGAAGAAAGGATGGGTAAGAATCAACTAGGAAAATACAGGCTACAGGGAAGAGCGATTAGGCAGAAAGGACAGGAATGATTCCCGGTCCTCATGTCCCTTGACCATCAGCAGCACCTGAGACAGCTGGTCACCCCCTCCTTTTTGTCACACTTCCCAGGGCCCCACAGTCTCTTGACTTTCTTCCCATCTCACTGGCTGTTCCTCTCAATGTTCTTTGCCAACCTCTCCGCCCAGCCTCTAGCCATCAGGGCACGTCAGAGCACAGTCCTTGGTCCTCGTCTCTTCACTCATTCACTTCAGCGATTCACCCAGTTTCGAGGCTCGAACGCCATCTCCCACTCAAATCCCACTAACAGCACGCTCCCACATGTCTTCTGCAGCCGAGCCCTTCTCCTGAACTCAGCACTTCAGCACCCAGGTCCTTTTTTGTTTTGAAAAGATTTTATTTATTTTTAGAGAGAGGGGAAGGGAGGGAGAAAATGAGGGAGAGAAACATCCATGTGTGGTTGCCTCTCATGTGCCCCCTACTGGGGACCCGGCCCGCAATCCAGGAATGTGCCCTGTCTGGGAATCGAACTAGAGACCCTTCGGTTCGCAGGCCAGCACTCCATCCACTGAGCCACAGCAGCCAAGTCCTTAGCATCTCTAGGTGGAGGTCCGATAGCTCTCTCCCCAACCTGACATGTCAACTGAACCCCTGTGCCACCCCCACCACCTGCAGCCTTCTCCATCTCATGAAATAGTGATTCCATCCTTAATAAAATCTGTGGAGTCATCCTTGACACCTCTCTCTCTGTCACACCTCACATTTAATCTATGAGGAAATCCTGTTGGTCAGCTTGACATCAATGCAGAATCTGACCGTTCCCGCCACCACTGTTACCACCCTGTCCGAGCCGTCACCATCTGCCGCTAGATTATGGTGAGTGCCTCTTAACTGGTCTCTCAGCTTCCAATATTCCTGGTGCTCTAGGACTATTTTCAACACAGCAGCCAGATAATCCTTTCAAAATGTAAGTCTGTGTCATTTCTCTGCCCAAGCCCTGCACCGGCTCACCACGTCTCTCAGAGGGAAAAGCCGAGGGCTTCACAATGCCCTGCAGGTCCCCACGTGAGCTGGTCCTCCGTTGTCCCTCCAAGCTGCTCTCCTGCTACTGGCTTCTTCATTTGGTCCAGCCACACCCTCCTCCTCAAACGTGTTCCTTAAACTTGCCAGACACATGCCTGCCCCAGGACCCTCGCACTGGCTGTTCCCTCTGCCCAGATGCATTCCCTCGGGTATCCTCATGAACCATTCCCTCACCGTCTCACGGAAGTGCCGGCCCACTCTGACCACTCCATTTAAAATCTCAACCAGCACCCCCGACCAACCTGGTTTTCCTTACTCTACACCCCGCTCCACTGCATGTACCATCTTTGAACAGAAACTTCCCCCCAGCTTTACTGAGGTATAATATACATTCACCGTTCTAAGTGTCCAGTCGGATGAGTGTGGGCACCTTACACCATCTAATTTACGGTGTTTCCGTATTTCCTGCCCATGAGGTGGCTGGATCTGGGGGCTAGGGCTGGCCTTGCCACCAGGCCTGGCCGCATGCTGAACACTGGTAGGGCAAGGGAGTCCCCTCCTCAGGAGCCAGAAGCACGGCTAAGCAAGAGCACAGTGTCCCATCTGCGGGAGGGTCCTGGATACACATCCTGTGTCTGCTGGCCTCAAGCCTTCTATCTACGCAATGGGCACAACAAGTTCACGCCCTTCAGCCTTCTCAGGAGGGGAACCCCTCCCACGCCTGCACGGGCAGTGCTCGGAACTGCCGATGCGCCGACGCTGTCTCTGCATGTGCGCTGGCAGCGCGCACGGTCACCGACCTCAGGCTTGCATTTACACCCAGGCTTCCATTGGCTCTCCATCGACCCCGGGAAAGGACAGCCTCTCCCCACGAGCCTGTGACTAAACTGACCCCAGATGGCACTCAGAATCACTCAGCTGTGTTCTCATCAACTCAATCTCCGGAGCGTTTGTTACCCTGGCAATGGGCACAGAGACTGACAGCAGACCCGTGCCCACCCTGGCAATGGGCACACTCACTGACGGCAGACTCGTGGACGCGCAGGCAGCGGACACACACTCACGTGCACCTGTTGGCAATGGGGACACTCAGTAAACAAAGACCGGAGTCCCCGCCAGCCATGGCCATGAACGCCTGAGGAGACGGGCCACCAGAACGAGAGCTTCTGTTTCAAGAGGGGCAGACATATCCTCCCCCGCTACCCCGCACCACAGGCTGCCAGCTAAAGGCACTGGTTATGAAGTTCAACACCCCGAGTACTGCCTGGGGCGGGGTGGGGTGGTGCAGAACTTGGCAAGGGAACATGGAATTCAATACCTACATGTGGGCACTGGAGTGTGGAATCTGGAATCTGGGCATCAGAACCGTTATCTGGGAAACATGGTAAGGAGATGAGACCATGTCTATTCCCAGCATCTTGAGATCACTCAAGGTGAGGAGAGACTTGGGCTGTGTGACTTCCAGCACCACCTGCCCCCTCCCCACCCCACACCCAGGCCTGGCCCAGCCAGCCCGGGCTTAAAAAAGCACCAGGAAATGTCACTTTCTTTTTGAGGAGGTGCAATGGGAGGAGATGGCCCAGCCAGTTTAGCGGCCGGCCTATTCAAAGGTTGGGAACAGTGACAGCACCTTCGAATCCTGCAGCCTGTTCCCTACCCAGGCTGGGCAGATGGAGCCATGCTCCCACTGGGCTGCATCTCCCCATCTGCAAACTGAGGGGTGGCCTGGACCCCCTCAAGCTCCAGCTCTATCTCTAGGATCCCTGCGTTACCCGCAAGAATATGTAGATCCCACCAGAGACAGCCGGGAAGAGAGACAAGTGCAGGTGGCTCGCTCCCAAGGAAGAGAGCCCCAAGGACATCTGGCCATCCCTTGACGCAGCTTTCCCTCAGCTGTCCGTTGATTCAGTCACTAGTATTTCCTGAGCGCCTATTATGCACCAGGTACCACTTTTCACAACCACCTCCCCAAATAACAGCTTTCAGTAAAGCTCCCATCACAGAGCTAGGCACATAGTAGGTATCAACCATGAGGGTAAAGACACCTACTGTGTGTTGTCACTTATCCTGAGCTTGACCCATTCCTGAGCGCCCTCATATGCCCATCTCCTTCCCCATACACCATCTCTGAGGCCCTACTGTGGTTACCATCCCAGTTTTACAAGGAAGGAAACTGAGGCTTGGAAAGGTTAAGTTGCTCATGATTGTCACACACCTGGGAGGTGAGAGAGTCAGAATCTGGAACCCAGCTTTGTCTGACTCCGGAACACAGGCTCTTACCCACTCTCCTACTCCCTCCACACCCCTTCACAGAGTGGGTGTCTGAGTGAGTGATTGAAACTTTGTGTTGGTGCAAGGATGGGTTGGTGAGTGTCCGAGGCCATTGGTATGCACAAGTGTGGGGAGCATGGGTGTGTGGCTATTTGTGTGCTTTCGTGTGGCGCTTTTTTATGGAAAGACTTTCCCTTGTTGCCTTGGTCTTGTGTGTGCTGGAGCTATACTTAGCCGCAGACATGACTGTAATGAGCAGTTAGCGGCACACCAGGCACTCTCATTGGGACCTGGTTTCCCTGGGAGATTGCTGGGGCCAGTGTACGTGTGCAGGGGGTGCAGCCTCTGCTGGGGAACGCTGGAGCGGGCCTTTGCGTCTGTGAGCACAGACGCTCCAGGCACTGTGCCTTGTGCAGATGGAGATCCTTAGCTCCAGCTGGAAGAATCTGCTGTAAGTTAGCAGCATCTAAACCTCCTGGCCTTGCCGAGCTCAATCATTGGCCACCTATGTTTGTGGCCCCTTTATTGGCCCTTGCTAGGCCATTAGAATGAATGAAAGCCTTGGAGCTCATATCTAGAACCTGGGGACTGATGGCGAAAAGCAGTGGGAAGATGGTGGATCTTTGTATACCTGAGCCAGGGTCATCCAGGGCCTTGGGAAGGCATGTTCCTCAGGCTTGCTCAGCAGGTCCTAGGGTTCAGAGGCCAATGCCCCACTCACTGTCCACCCTCCTGTGGCTTCCAGGAGTCTGGAAAACCCTGGATCCTAAAGCCTCCCTTGTTACACGGCACTGCCTGCCACTTCCTTCCAGCCTGTCCTGGTTCTGATCCATCAGAGCCTCTAATCTTTAAGAGGTGGACCAGTCCCCTGGGCCAGTCCCTGCCCCCCCGCCCCCCCCCCCCCGCCGCTTCCTCACTCCACAAACCATCCCCCGCCTGCATCTGGTAAACCCACTTTCTCCGAACTTGCGCTGGGTTGCTCCACCCTGCCTTCCATCCTGAAGTCCTCAGCTTCCACGTCCCATTCTCCAGGCTATTTTCATTTAATGAGAGGTGGGGCTTCCTCTCCTGCCTTGAAGCCAACAGGCCAGATATTATCCACCCATCCTCATATTCACCCACGTGCTGACCCATCACTAAGCCTCCCACCCAGCAGGGTGTCTGCTCACACATCCTTCCCTCCATCCATTCATCCATACCCACCCACTTACCCATCTTTTTATTCGTTCTTGCGTCCACTTGTCCATCATCCATCTGTCCATCTCATTCTTGACCAGAGAACCATAGAATAACAGGGCAGGAAGGAACACTGGCACCACCAGTTTACCTTCTTAATTCCCCCAAGAAGATCTGTGGCTGAATCCTTCTTCTACCAGTTACTGACTGTGCGGCCTTCCATACATATATTTAATCTCTCTGGGTCATTTTTTCCTTTATCAATAAAATGGGGACAATATTGAATCCTATCTTTCAGGGCTATTGGGAGGTATGTTGCTTCAGCAAAGATTGATTGGTTCCGTGTTATGTACCAGGTGCGCACTAGCATTGCTGAAATTAGTCCTTGACCTCTAAGAGGCTGGAGCTGAGTCAGGGAGACGTGTAACCTCAATAGGTCAGCTGGGTCAAGGGCAGGAAGAGTTCTCTGGGAGAGCAGTCTCTTCAGGAGGGGGATCAGGAAAGGCTCGAGACAGAAGGGGCCATCAAGCCAGCCTCGAAGGGTGGTTCCGGTGCAGACACACAGAGATGGAAGAAAGGGCATTCTTGGTGGAGGGAAGAGACTAAGCAAGAACAGGAGGCGGGAGAGCTGGCGCATGCGGGAGGCACGGGTGACGTGCCTGGAGGCCAAGGGCAGGTGGCCTGGAGAGACAGGGCTGGCGCGGTTTCCAAGGGCAGCACAACAGGGTGCAAGAACGCCCATGGAAAGTCTCAGCAGCCAGTGCAAACCACAGTGATCCCTTACTCTGAGGCTTTTACCCAGATCCCGACTGCCAGACAGGAAAAAAATATCTGCTCCGTGACAGCCAGGCCTCAGGAGACACAATTCCTGCTGCCTAGAAGGAAGCCAGTTCCTGGCATTTCTGACCTTTGTGCTGCTAAATATATCATTAGTGACAGTGGTTCATACCCCTGAGGCTGCTGGGCCATCGCATGAGGCTTCCATGGCAGCCTCCCAGCCTCTGCGGCTCAGCTAGTACCTTGTTATACCAACACCCCGAGGGGAATCTGAACCCAGGACCAGGGTGGCGATGGTGCCCCAGGGAGCCAGAGCTAACCCCCAGTCAGTGCCTCCCGTGTACCGGGCGCCATGCGGGGGCCGTGCCCCTCTGAGACTCATCCCCCTCTCACACATGACGAAACAGGCTCAGCCAGGCAACACCTGTCCCAGTCCACACTGAGGCAGGGATGAGACCAAAACCCAGGCCCAGCCAAGTCCAAGGCCTGTGCTCTCACCTTGACCGTGTCCCCTCCCAACACCCCCTCTGCCCTTGAGGTGGTCACCTCCTCCTGTGCACGACTCTGCTGTGAGCCACATTTTCTCCCTCACAAACTATCTTTCTGCCTCTGGTCTTAGTAGATACTCCCAACATTGCGGAGAGGCCGGGGACATCATTATGCACACTTACAAAGAAACTAAGGCCCAGGGACACCAGGGCCATGGTCCAAGTGTGTGGACTGGTCAGGGACAAGTTAGGAGCACCGGTGGCAACATGGGAGAAGCAAGCTGCCTGGGACCAGCCCTGAGCAGGCAGATGACAGCCTCACGGGCTTCCAAGAGCTCAGCCTTCGGCCCTCCGCCCAGGGCTCTTGATGGCTCCAGGTGGCCCAGCAGGTGACCATGTTCCTCAGAGAGCCCCTGAGGTGGAGCATAAAACAAACAACTGCTCAGTGGTAAGACACTGGCCCTGGTGGGAGGCTGCGGTCTAAGGCATGTTCACAGGCCTGCCCTGAGGACAGGGCCCCAGGGAGTCGAAGGTCCCCACTCTACCTCCTGCAGGGGCAGAGAAACTCCCTGGGGAATCGCTGAGCCTCCTGGTCACAGCAACCCCTCGTGGACATTCGGTTCCTGTTCCCGGACCTCCCATGGGGAGGCGAGTGTCTGCAGAGCACCCCAGAAAGAGACCCCCCTGCGCCAAACGGTGGGAATGCCGGCAGTGCCCGACTGGCATGCCCGCGCGGTGCCGCGTCTGTGCTGGGGGCTTTCTGGAGATTACTGCATTTGGTCTCATGGCAGCCCCTCGAAGTGCGGGCTCTTGTGATCCCCCCTCACAGCCGAGGTGGCTGAAGCCCGCAGAGGTCACACAGCTAACAATCAGCAGAGGCAGGTTTGGACCGAGTGGTGTAGCTGCAGTCTGCCCATAGCCACTGCCTAACCTTCTCTCACCGCGCCTGGAGTGAGCCCGGTGAGCAGCCATCGAGGGCTACGTGAACGGAAATTGCTGACAGGACATTGTCTGGAAGGGCCGCTCACCTCCTGCTTCCTCGCCAACTTCTCTCCAGCTCCACACCACCACCCTTGCTTCTAGAGCAGCCCTTGGCAGAGGAACTACACAGGCTGTCCTTGTGCGCAGAGTAGGGGTACAGGGAGAGAAGTCCCGTCCTGCACTGTGGATGGGGAAGGAAACAGGTAAGGCAGGGGCAACACCATGGGCAACAGGTCAGAGGTTGCGGGCTGGAGCCAGAGCCAGGGTGCAGCAGGATCAGAGCTGCCAGGCCAGCGGGGTCTGGGTCTTGGGTGGAAGGGGCATCTGCGGCCCTGCACAGGCTTGCGAAAGCTTCCTTTGGTTGCCATGGGCCAGGCTGAAGCAGCATCCGAGCCTGGGCTCAGTGAGGCTGGCTCCTGCAGCCCCCTGAGCTCACCTGTCTGGGGCTGCCCAGCTAACATTAGCTTGTCCCCTTTCAGCCCGGCATCAGCGTGGCGGGACAGCCCAGCCCCAGAGTGGGTACTACCCACCAGCACCAAGAGGAGCCCGCAGACCTAGCCCCTGGACTCCAGCAGCTCCTGGGGTCTGCCTGGCCCCTGCTGCCACTGCCCCCTGTGCCTGAGTGTCCCCTGCTTTAATCCTGCATTGTGATGCACGCCTCACCACCTGCCAGCCCCACCATGCTGGTATACTTGTAAGCATCTCAGGTCCCCGGGCCAACCAGAGCCTGGTGTCAATGGCCCTCCCTTACTCTCCACCCGCAGGTGAATGAAGTCCCATCATTGATCTCTCTCATTCCCCCAGTGCAGCTGGGCAGGGAGGCGGGGCACAGCTGAGCGGCCCATTACAACAGATGGGGAGACTGAGGCTCTGATGGGGCCATGACCTGTCCATGCCATGCAGCAGGTCTGTAGCAGAACAAAGACAGAATCCAGGCCTGCTTCCTAGGGGGACACCCCTGAAATCTGGCCCCTGGGAGGTAGACTCTGGAAGGAGGCATCCTCAGGGCCAAGGCAGGTGAGGTGACCCCTAGAGAGGCATTTGAGGGAGAACTGCTTGCTGAAAGAAGGAAGCAGAGAGGGAACAGGTGAGGGTGTGTTTGTATCTTTTAGAGCCAAGCACTGGTAAAAAGACAATAATGGAACCCATGGTAATTAAGCACTTATTATGTTCAGGGTTCTGGGCTAAGTGCTTAACACATTCAATTCTCACCACTTCCTTATGAGTCAGGTGCTATTTATAGCCCTCTCGTGAGGCACAGACAGGTTAGGGAACTTGTCCAAGGTCACACAGCTTGAAAGTGATTGAGCTGGGATTCGAACACAGGCCTCCTGGCTCAAGAGGCTATGTTCTTGGGAGAAAACAAGGCTCCAGGTTGTATTGCCAAGGTCAGGTAGCCAGGAAGTGGGGGCCGGCCAAGAAGCCCACCCGATTTCTACTGAAGACTTAACTGAGGTTCAAAGCAGAGGGATTAGGACAAAAAGTATGCTGGGCCCTCGTGGGGTAGAATCTGTGTTGAAAGCCAGTAGTTAATGGCTCGATACAGGAGTGTCCAACCTTTTGGCATCTCTGGGCCACACTGGAAGAAGAGCTGTCTTGGGCCACACATTCAATACATAAACATTAATGAAAACTGATGAGCAAAAAAATAAGATTTTAAGTAAATTTACCATTTTGTGTTGGGCCACATTCATAGCCATCCTGGGCCATATGTGGCCTATGGCCCGCAGGCTGGACACCCCTGGGAGAACGTCCCACCCACACAGCTGATAGACAGAATAGGCCAATGGGTGGGAAAAGGGAAGGCAGAGAAGTGCACGGGGAAGGAGACAGGAGGGAAGGAGGAAAAACCCGGCTGGCCATCAGGAGAAACAGAGGCCCGAGTTAGACGTGGGCATCGGGCTGGCCTAAGTGGAACCGGGAATTCAGTGTCCCTGCAATGTCACCATCCTAAACGTTTGCACATCCTGGTTTTAGAATATGGTTTGTGAGCCTCTGAGCTGCAGTTGTGGGTAGTGGTTGGGCTGAGGCCACGTGATGGAGGAATTTGGAGAGATGGAGGGGCCAGCGTGTGCAGAGCCTCACCTGGCCCTGGGCAGTGACAATGGCAGGCGGGACCCTCCTCCTGCCTCAGTCTCTGCATCTCCATCGTGGCCGGAGGCCTGGGGGGTGGAGGGCCAGCCAGGAGCAGGCTCGGGGCTGTTGCGCCAAAGTCCGGCTTGTCTTGGCCTGTGGCCTCCTTGTCCTTTCTTTCAATCAGTACTTACTTAGCACCCACCGCACGCCAGACCCTGTTCTAGGTTCCACGCACAGAACAGTGGGTAAAAGAGACAAAAGTCCCTGCCCTCATGGAACTTAATTCCGGTGGGGGAAACAGACAGGAAACAAGGTGAATAAGTATAACAGATGGCAGCGAACGCCAAAGAGAATGCAGGGAAGCATGGAGGGGGGAGGGAAGGGTAGGGTGCAGTCTGAGACAATGGCATCTGAGTGCAGACCTGGAGAAAGCGCAGGCAGAACCCGAGGGGAAGCGCGGCACCGGGAAGGACTGGCAAGAGCACTGGTCCTCAGGCAGAAGCACAAGCCGTGTGCTGGTGGGAACCCAGGAGGCCAGAGGGACAGGTGGGCTGCAGGAGTTCCTGTGGACATGGTGAGGAGCTCCTCGTAACCCTCCTGAGGACTTGGGCTCCTCCCCTGAGCGAGACAGAGCAGGGTGGCTCGGGCTGACTAGCATTGTACCAGGACGGCCTGACTGCAGTGTGGAGAGGTGCTGGCAGGGACAGAAGCTGGGAGGACAGTTTGCAGCAATCCAGGGGCCAGAGGACGTGGCTTCAACCGGGAAGGTGGCAGTGAAGGTGCTGAGACATGGCTGGGTTCTGGGTGAGTTTTCAACGTGCAGGCAACAGGATTTGCTGAGGTGCGAGAGAAAAAGAGGAGTCCAGGACAGTGGCAGGTTTTTGGTCTGAGCAACCGGACACAGTTGCTATCGACTGAGCTGGGTCTCACCTCCAGGCCCACCACCCAACACCCGACACCTGAGGCCAGCGTCGTGGGCACCAGGAGAGCTCAGAATCACCTGTGAAGCTCCGCCACCCTGAATGCACCCGTCCGCACTGCTCCACATCCTGCCGCTTCCCCTCGACTGGGAACTGTTGCCTCATCAGCACTTCTCAGAACCTAATGTGTGTATGATTCATCTGGGACTCTTGTTAAAAATGCAGATTCTGAATCAGTAGGTCCGGCAGGAGGTTGCGGGGGTGGGGGTGGGCGGGGGACGGCGCTAAAGTCTTCTCTTCTAACAACTGCACAGGTAACGTGGGTGCTTTGGTCAGAGGACCCCAAACGAGTAGCAAGAGCACCCATGTCCCCCACTGCAGACCCTTCCTCCCTGAGCACTAGCATCACCTGGACTGGGAACATCCTGACATGACCCTAAGATCTAAGGGTCCAACTGTGGCTAGACAGGGCCCGGGAGCCTGACCTCTTTGAAACATCCCAAGTAGTCTGAGAGGCAGCCATGCGGGGGGGGCCTCCAGCAGCCACCCCTGCAGCCCCTGCAGCATCCAGCACAGCAGCCACGCACTGCTCCCCTCCCCACAGCGCCCCTGCACCATCGAAGCTGACCCCCGCCCTGCTCCAGCCCCTACAGCCTGGCACAGCATCTCCTCTCTCGGGGTACCTTCCCGCAGCTCTCAGAGGGCGGACAGCCAAGAGAAGGGCCTGGGAAAGAGGGCAACAGGTGCCCCCCGCAGGACTGAGCAAGCACACCCTGAAGAAGTCTGTGCCTGCGAAGACCTGGGTGAGTCCACCACGCCACTGATGGCTCACAGGGCCCAGCACCAGAAGGGGCCCCAAGCAGAGTGTGATTACTATGCCCTGAATGAATGAATGAATGAATGAGTGAATGAGAGCAGGTGAGGGAGCCTGAATGAATGTAGGAGGAAGGTCTGCAGAGCCCCCTGCCCTGGGCTCCTACCACTTGGCACTGGCACTCTTGCCAGGAGAGCTCACTCATGCCCGAGAGAAGACCTGAGCCAAGGATGAGGAAGGAGAGCTGGGGAAGGACTAACGTGGCCCCCACAGCGCCTCTGGGAAGCTGAAGCCCAAAATTCTTTGACTCCTGAAGTGTTGGACCTGGGAGGGAACTTGGTGGGCATTTAGAATGACCTCTGTATTTTACAGGTGGAGAAATTACAGACTAAAGGGACAAAGGAACTTGCCCAAGGGAACCTGGTGGGTTTCGTGGCCTGGCTACAGATCTTGCTCGGGCCCAGTTGCACGATACCCGCAACTGGGGCCTTGTCTGTGGCCTCAGCTCTCTTTGTGCCTGGGCAGGTTCCTAATCCTGACGACCTGCCTGTCCCCAGCCACAAGCCTCCACAGCTGACCCGTGGACCTCCAGCTCGAATCATGTAAACCTGGTGACACTGTGCCCAGCCCAGACCCCTCCCTCTTAAAGGAGGTCATCGGGGGCCAGAGCAACCAGGCTAAGCATTAGGGATGTTGAGGGATGGTTTTTCGTGTTCAGCAGAAATTAGAAAGTACACTGACGGAGGGGAAGAGAGGAGTAAAAACTTGGAGGTTAGAAGGAGCCTGGCAGAGGGAGTCGCTGGAGCAGAGGGCCTTGAATGCCGAGCTGAGGAGGAGCCAGCATTGCCACTGCGCCCCGCCTCATGCGGGAGAAACCGAGATCCTTCCCCAGCTCTCTGCCATCTCCCTGCAGGCAGACGGAGTCTGTAGGTGGGGGCAGTTGGGGCACCTTCTGAAAACCCTCTTCCTGGGGGCCACCAGAACATTCTCTTAGCCCCTCCAGGCCAAACCCTCACTTGCCACTATTTGGGGGCCAGAAATGGCTGAGCAGGATTCCCCAGGAGTCGATGGGAAAGACTGTTTGGTGGGGGAGGGAGGGAAGCAGGTAAGTACGCACACCCGGGCCACAGCAAGCCACAGACCCTGCCATCCCTGGGAGGGCCAGGAGGCAGTACGAGTCATCGTTATGGACAGAGGCCCAGTGTGGGGCAGACTCAGGTCTGAATGCTGGCTCTACTTGGATAAGTTACTAAACTTCTCTGGAACTCAGCAGCCTCACCTGTGACTTTGGCATGCGAATAGTAATACAGTTCCACAGGAGTGTTGGGAGAATTGAACGAGAATATGTGAATCAAACCCTTAAGACTTCTGACACATAGTAAGTGCTTCAGTAAATAGTAGCCATTAGCACTGTGAATCAAGAAAGGGAGGGGGTGCTGGAAAATCCTGCTGGGGGGATGATGAGAACAAGATTTTGGCCAATCTGGGTGGACCAACCTGCAGGGGTCTCAACTACCTGTGCTGGGCCCTGTGGGTGGGGTGAGGAAGAGAGGTGGGGGGCAGGTAACTGCTTATTCTCCCTCCCTGAGGGGGTAAGTGAAGGAAGTGGTAAGAGACCAGCACAGGTCTGATTGGTGTTGTTTGAAAACAGAACCAAAGGAAATGCCAACAGCCAGAGCCTGGGCCAAGAGGCGTGGGCTGTGATTTTGAGTCTCACTGATTCCCTGTGTGGTCTTGGGCAAGTGTCTTTCCCTCTCTGAGCCTGTTTCTCCTCCACTAGATGGGGACGGTGGCTAGAGGTGGCTTGGGAGCACCCATCTGCTCCAATAGTCCTGTGTATGTGGAAGATGGTCCCCTGCTGAATAAGGACTGGGCAGCCAACAGTCCCTGGAACTCCTTAGGTCCCCACTTTTCCTCTGAGCCTGAACCCAGGGAAGGGAAGCTCAGGGCAGGGGGGTGGCCAGGCTGGCCTTGGGGGCTGACAAGAGGCAGCGGCTTGAGGCCCTGACCTTTTGGTTCAGAGCAAATGCACCGGTCATGGGACTGCTCAGAATAGCCGGAGCACTATATTCAGCTGTCTGGGAAGTTCCTGAGCTCTCTGGCCCAGGCCTCCACCCTGAAATGAGCCCCCCTCCCCCTCCCCCACCACTGAGACAACCCGCCTCCCTCGTTAGGAGGCTGGAGCTAATCTCCTCCAAAGCTTCTGGCAGATGCAGGACCTCCTGCGGAGAGCTAAGGAGCGCAGATGCCCTCCCCCAGAGCACCAGGCTTCAAACATTCCCTGAAGGGTCTTAAGGTGGATGGGAGTTTCCAAGCTACTGAGTGGGGGCTTAGAGACCTGCGTTTCTGAACAGCCCCCCAAATAACCTGCTGACATGTGACCTTGGGTAAAGCATTCCTTTCTGGGCCTCAGCTTCCTCACCTCTCATAATAATAGCTCCTATTATACTGCATGTGTAAGAAGCTTCGAGTCAGAGGGGAAACAAACCTGAATTGAGCAAGGCTGCTAATGAACATTGTATTACAAACCGGATAGCTTCTCTGATGGGAAGGACTGTGGTTCCGCATCCTGACCTAGCCTGTGGAGTCCGGGAAGGCATCACTGAGGAACCGATGTTTGAGGTGGGGTGTGAAGAGGAAGAGTGCTCCAGAAGGATCAGCACATGCAAAGGCCCTGAGGCAGGCAGGCAGTCCTGGCACATGCATGGGACTAAAGTGAAGCCAGGGTGGCTGGAGCTCAGTGAGGGATGAGGAGAGCCAGGCCAGAGGAGACTGGAGAGGCTGGCAGGTATGGGCCAGGGAAGCACCAAAGGGTTTTAAGCAGGCAAGGAGGTGAGCTGACTGATTTGTGAGTTGAGAGACCTCTCAAGTGGAGAAAGAACTGGAGGTGCAGGGAGGGGCGTGGGGAGAGCAGTCAGGAAGTTGGTGGGGAGGCTGGCCCGAGGGAAACAGCGGCAGCCGGAAGCGGGAGGGTGGGCGTGGAGACAGAGGGCGAAGGATGGAGTCTACAGAGTCACGGAGTGAAACGACCGTGCAACCAACAGGAGCAATAACAGCAGCCAACATTTATTGAGCACTTACTGCATACCAGGCCCTGTGACTGGGGACTCTCCACACATCGCCTCAGTTCATCTTTCCATCAGCCCTCTGGGGTGGGTTCTATCATTATGCCCATTTTAGAGGTGAAGCGGCAGAGAGAGTCGGACTAGGAGATGCTGGGTTTGTGCCTTTCTTTACCAGGAGGGGAGCTGGGGGGTGGGTTAGAGGGACCACTCAAACACACGAGGACACTTGGAAAGCACCATGGGAAAGACGATGAATGGGGCATACACTGTGGCAGGGAGCACTTGGGGTGGGGACGCACCCGGCCCCTTCGCTGCTGCTCACGGGTCTCCATCACATGTCACTGTGATGCACCCGGGGCCCTGGCCTGGGGAAGTGGGCTCAGGGCTGAGGGGGCAAGCTGCCTAGGAAGGCCCTGGTAGCAGCCCTGTCCCCACCCCTCTGCATGCCAAGGCAAAGCTCAAGAGCCCTGTGTCCCCTGGTGCCCAAGGGAGAAACAGAAGTCTCTGGGTGACCTCATCAGCCCTGCCGCCAGGAGAATTCCTTTCCAGGGGGTTGAAAAGGCGTCGGACTACATCAGGTCCTATGGAGGGGGGACAGTGGGACAAGGCACAGTGACAAAAACCTGGGGCTGGAGGAGAGGTGGGCAGTGGGGGTGGATGGAGGTGGGGCTTCCATGGGCATTTTGGAAGGTCAAGTGACTGGGAGACAGATGTCACCACACACACACACAGACACAGAGGACACTTTAGCACAGGGACCTCCTCTGGCCTGACACAGAACGATGTTCCCAATGACAACAAGCAAATCACTGGCGACAGCCAAGGGCCTCAGACCTGCACTGGCCCCCAGGGGAGGGAGGAGGGTAGGCTTCAGGACAGGGCCACCCCAGCACAGTCCTGCCTGCTCCCTCACCTCTATGGCTTGGCGTGCGAGGACTGCTGTTGCCCTAGGCTGGCTGGCTAATTCCTACTTGCCCCTCAACGCTTCGCCCAACATTACCTCCCCTGGGACAATTCTCACCCTCAGAGCCCCAGGAAGCCCCTTCACAGCCCTCACCACATAGTGCCATCGTTCTCTTTTGGTCACGTGTGTCTGGGGCACCAGCCCGCACCCAGAATACAAGCAGGGCTCACCCTGTCACAGCTCATCTCCTCACCCCGCCCCCCACTCAGCCCAGGTACCCTGGAAACCGTAGGAGAGAGGGGCCAGGGGACCAGCTGCTCTGGCTAGCACTGTCACCCCTGAAGGGTTCAGATGGGACCTCCTGCCCCAGCCAAGTAGCCCCTGTCTTCCAGAGCCGGCGCTAAGGCCTGGGTGAGGTGGCCTCACCGCCGGGTCCACGCACCAACAACTGGCCAGGGCTCCGGAGCACTTCTATTGACGACAGGAAATGGGGAGCAAAGCCGCTCACGAGGGCAGCTCAGAAGGCCCAGGAGAACGAGGCAGCAGGCAGGAAGCTGGTCTGGAGTTTCATCTTCCTTAGGGTACACTCACACCCAGGCCACGCAAGGTCTCTGTCACATGTCACATGCATGCACACACAGCAACATAGGGTTCCCTGCCCCCCACACAGCCTCACATACAGTCTCACATTTGCCACACACGTCAATGCGCTCACACTCACCTCAAGTCCCTCACACTTCTCCCAAGAACATCTCTCTCTCTCTCTCTCTCTCTCTCTCTCTCTCTCTCTCTCACACACACACACACACACAGGCACACACAGTATTTCTCTTACACATACAGTCTCTTTTTCTTATATATGCACTCTCCCCCTTACAGTCTCATTCTCACACACGGAGTCCATCTCTTAAAACACACACAGTCTGTCTCTCTCACACTCGCACAGAATTCTGATAGAGACACAGAACCTCACACAGTCTCACCACACACACACACACCCCCCACCACACCCAGAGTCTCGCACACAGTTTTATTCTCATATAGTCTTTCTCACACACTTGAAGAGTCTCTTACACAGGCTCTCTTACACATACAGTGCTCCTTTCACACATACAACGTCACACACACGCAGGACTCTGGTCTAGAATCTATGATAAAAATGTAAATCCCAGCCCACCAGTTTGAGGAGGCCTGGGGCCCGTGGGGGAGGGGTAAACGAAGGTGACAGGCGGCAGCGGCAGAGCAAAGATGGAGGGGGAGGGAGGGCGGGCAGCGGACTGGTCTCTGCGCAGATGAGCTGCAGAGAGGCAGCGCAATGCAGCTAGGCCTGCTGGAGGGCGGCAGGAAGCCTGGGTTCTAATCCAGGCTCTGCCCTCAGTCCCTGTGTGCCCTTGGGCAGGTCCCTTCCCCTGGGGGCCTCAGTGTCCTCCTCTGTCACCCAAGGATGTTGGAACGACTCTGTGAGGCTCCTGGGGAAAGAAGGCAGCATGGATAGGCTTGGGGGGTCACCTTCTAACTCACCCCCACCCCCTCTACTGCCCAGCTCGTCCCTCGGAGTCTGCTCTTCTGTGGACACTCAGTGGGATCGGGACTTTTCTCTAAGGTGTGCACACCAAAAGGACTGCAAACCACACTGGCGAGACCATGCACCTGCACCGGGTGACGGCCACCCCGCCACCTAGGAATGTCCAGTGGGAGAAGACGGACAGGGCAGGGGGCTGGAACGTGCCCCACGTGACCCCTGCCAATTCTGAGACTCAGGGATGCAGGTCAGAGCCCTAAAGCTGAGCCCAAGGTGGCCAGCTCTAAGGCAGATGAGGTCCCAGGAGACCTGGTTCTGGTCCAGCTTAGCCTCTAGCTCCCTGGTGACCTTGGACAGGGCCCTCAGTGGCAAAACAAGGGGTTAGCTCTCTTCCTATTATCCCCCCAAACATGTCTTATTCTAGGATTTACTACATAACACTCTGGCCTGCTGCTCTCTCCTTAAAAGATGCTTAAACATTGAGTGTTTTATTTCAGTAACACATCTACCAGGCCTGTGTCTGAACACAGCTTTTTTCTGACTATGGGGCACCTCAGTGGCCCTAAGTCCCCTTCCCACACTGATCCTCAGCAACTGGGCAGACACTCCTGCCCCCTCCCCTGCCCCAGCCTGCCCTCCCAGTTCTCGTGGGCAGGAGGGAAGGCATGTGGAACAGACCAGCAATGAGAGTGGGCAGAGGCAGAGGTTTGCAGGGGTGAAGGATTTGGATGAGGGAGGGGCTCTCCTTTAAATTCCTATCTCTGACCCTCCCCTTCATGCCTTAGGCTCCATGCAGGCCTGAGGACAGAGTCCAGTGAAAGCAAGGGGTATCTCTTTCAAAGTAGGTGGCTGCTACCACTGCCTCCCTTTTGGGCTTAAGTAGCAAAAACCCTTAGAATTCACCAGACCTCCCTCTCCTATTTTGCAGAGGAGAAAATTGATCCAGAGAAGCCACCTGAGGGGCCAAGGTCAGCAGCAGGGTGCCCTTCCTCCCCTGTAACAAGCACACTCTCCTATCAGGAAAGGGGAGTGGCCGAGGAAGACACGCCCACCTCTCACAGACCCTCTCCTTGTTGGTGCCCCCTTTGGACCCTCTCTCTACTCCTGACAGGCCCCAGAGGCATAAGTCCAACGGCCCCTCCAATACTCTGCCCTTTTGACAAGAAAGAACAGGCTCCCTCCTGGGAGCAGGCTTTGGAGGAATCACAGACACCCCCCACCACCAGTCCTATACCACCTACCAAGCTATTGTAGTGATTAGTTGTAAAGACTCCCCCCACCACCTCCTCTGAATGGCCTGAGGCTGCTCCCTGGGGGATAGATAGGGGCTTGCCTCCAGTAGAAGAGCCAGGCCTCAAGCCCTTGTCTGTGGGCCCTGGCTGGCTCCGGATGCCCTTACCTGGGGAGAAGAAGGGTGCCCAGCCTCCCTCCCCACACCGAAATCCAAAGGGCGAAACAAACCTTCACAATGTACATCTGCAGAGACACAAACACGATGCACAGGCACTCTTGCACACTCAAACATATGCACATGCTCACTAATTCTCACTACATTCTTCACCCACCCAAATATACATGGCCACACTTACAGGAATAGGCACACACAATCTACTCACACACACAAACACAGCCATTTATATTTGCTCATACATATTAAACCTGGAAACACAGACAGACCTTACATATGTACAAAAGTAGTTACCCTCGAAAGAAATCATCCCCTCTCTTATACACAAACACGTATGTGTACACACACACATGACACACGCACCTCTTTCAGTTCTGACTCCCTAGGTGCCACTTCTCGAGTACACCCCCGCCCCATCTTCTGATGGGTAAGTTGTCACCTACCCTCGCATAGCGGGATGAGTAGGGGTCCTCAAAGAGCGCCCAGATGCGAGGCTGCCAGCGGCGCCAGAAGCCACCAGGCCGGCCGTCAGGGGAGTCACTGAGCGCCAGGCGCTTGGTCATCTCCAGCTCGTCCTCACCGTCACCTGAGTCTCCAGGACCGTCGGCGTCCGCGTCGTCAGCGCTGTTGTCCAGGGGCGCACCGCCAAAGCTGTCGAGCGCCTCCTCAGCGTCCCGGTGCTGGCGGTAAGTCATCCAGCAGCAGGGCTCCACGTCCGTCTCGTCGATGCCCCAGAAGGCCAGCTCCTCTTCGTAGAGCGGCCCGCACACGTCTGCCGGGCAGTGCAGCTTGCCCGTGCGGTAGTAGTTCAAAATGTGCGCGAAGACGCCCGGGTGGCGGTCGAAAAAGAACTCGTCGGCACGCGGGTCATAGTCGAAATGGCTGTGGGCATCGGGCTCTGCCAGCCAGGCGAGCCGCGTGCCGGGCAGCGTGCGCAGCGTCGAGCGGTACGTCTGGTGGCGCGTGCCGCCCACGTTGATCACGATGCGCTCGCTCTCGTCCCCTTGGCCCATCGCGGCGCCCCCTTAGGCATGGCGCGGCCCAGCGACACCCATGGGAGCAGCCGCCAGGGGGAGTTGGTGCCGGGGAGGGGGGCGCGCAGCCTCCTCCCCCCTCCCCCCAGCCGTCGGGGGGTACAGAGGACCGCGGCTCCGGCAACCCCAAGAGCAACGCAAGACCCTCAGGGCGCTTTCTGTCGGGTGCTGGTCCAGGGGAGTGTGCGCGGGATCCCAAGGGTCTCTCTAGGCGCCAGAAGTAGGAGAGAGCTGGTCCGGCTGCGGAGGAGGCAGAGGAGGAAAGAAGGGCGGGAGAGAGGGAAGGAAGAAGGGAGGGAGGGAGGGGGGCGGCGCTCAGCGGCGAGACCTGGGCGGAGGGAAAAGAGGGTGGGGGGACCGGGCTCCCATCCCCATCTCAGCGGGAAAATGTAGAAATCGACACAAAGCTTTTGTAGGTAAGGTCAGCTGCTCCCAGGGCCGGACAGATAGATCAACCCCCGGAAACGGGAGGAGGGAGAAGGGGCCAGGAAAATCGCGCTCTGTTGTGCGGTGGTCGCTGCAGCGCGCTCTCGACGCGGAGGAGATGGATGCCCGTTGCTTTCCTCCCTGCGTGGCCGGGCTGCAGCTAGGGGCGCAGGGCGGGCTCCGGCCCCCTCCCTCTTTCCTTCCCTGGCTGCCTGCTCCCCCCGGCAGCGGGCGCGCCTGCCCGCCTGCCCGCCCTCCTCGCTCCTTCTCCCCGCCTCTTGAAGGAGATGGCGGGCCCCCTGGACAGGGGCGCCGGGAACGTTGCTCCGTGCGGCTGCCGTGGAGCGCTGCGCTCCGTGCGCTCGGGCTCAAGCTGCGATTCCGCTGGGCTGCGCTCGGACTCGGGCTCCGGCTCCGGCTGCGGTGCTGAAGGGACAGCTCCCGGACTGCTGTGGAGCTGTGTGGGGCCCGGCAGGGGTTCTCCAGGCTGGATACGGTCTGCGGGGCCGGCGGGCACTGGCTCCGGTGCCTCTGCGCCCCGCACTCCGCGCCCCGCTTCACACAGGCGGTTGGCGCTGCCGGCCGAAGCGAGGGGGCTGCGGTGGTCCGGCAGGGGAGGCGGGGGTGGTGGGTCGGGGCGCGGCTAGGCGAGGCGGGGGAAGCGAGGCGCGGAGCGGCCGCCGCCGCCGCGCCGCTGCTGCCGCCCGGGCTGCTGCTTGGCTGGCTTGCTCTCTTGCTCGTTTGCTCGCTCGCGCGGTCCGCGTCCAGCCCGCCGCTCTCCGGACACGGGCACACTGCGCGCGCAGCCGCACTCGCCCCCGGAGGGAGGTGCCGCGCTGGGTCCTAAAAAGCCCTGATTCCGCGCCCCCCTCCCAGTCCCGCGCGGAGCCAGGCCTCCCTCAACCCCGGCGCTGGGGGCGCCCGCCCCACAGGGCTCCTGCAGCTCCAGGGGGACCCGCCGACGCTCCGCCCCAGGGGAGTGCCACTAGCAGCGCGAGGGCCCTGGGAAACGTCTAGGCCAGCGTCCCCGGGTCAGACCGAGGTGGAAAAGGCGTTTGCCCATACCCCTTTCTTTTGAAACTGGGGACTGTCTTATCCTCTAGTGAACCGAAACCGGTAGGAGAGACGCCTTGACCCTGACTAGCATTGGCCGCTGCAAGCAACCCTTTAACACTGACCTTTGTCACGGAATCTGGAGCCTACATGATCCTTTCAAAGGTACCCTCACACATGGACCGACAAATAAGTTTCCCTCCACCCCCATACATACAACACACATGCTGTCCTCTAAGCTCTCTACTAACGATCCAATAATCCTGGGTGCTTATTAACCTCTTTCCACCCTTTACTGACCCCGGGACCTTAATACACCAGCCTGACCCCAGTCTCCCGTGAGTGCCACACATTCTACCATGTGGATCCCGCCCCCTGATCCTCCCGCACTAGCGCTGGATTCTTAAGTGGAGATCCCTTATGAGAAGGACATTCTGCCCTTAAAGGTGAGAAGGTGGTCCTGAATGTTGACCATTGCCCCTCTCCCTGTAGGACTTCAGCTACCTGGGTTGGTAAGTTGATCCTGCTCCTGAGGACTGGATGGGAGCGGCTGCTTGCTGTAATTGCTGGAGCTTCACAGATGATCGTGGGGGTGGGAGTTGCAGCAGGGATCTCCAAGCCTTCCTGACCCACGTTTGCCTCAGTTTACTCAATTGAGCAATCACTCCTTTGCTGGTTCCAGGATCTGTCCCAGGCACAGGAGCACAAGAGACCTTGCCCTCCAGGGTCTCTCGGGCTGGGGTGGGGTAGGGGGTGGGATGGTGGGCAGGTGGGCATGGACGGAGCTGAGAAGGTCAGGCCCAGCTCCAGGGATGGCTGTGCCGGGAAAGAGACTTATCGATCTCAGCCTAGCTCAATCAAACACAAGACTGCCTGAGCAAAGGGCGATTTAATTAAGAAGACACGAGGCTCTTATTTACCTGTTGGCACTTGCTAACTGTGCAGACAGCTGTCCCTTGACACTGACCTGCGGACACTGTTGTGGGCCTGGGGACACAGGCTGTGCTGCAGGCATCTCTCTCCTCGCTCGGCCAGGGGAATCCCAGCCTGGCCTCAGGGAAATCTGTGTGTGTGGGGGGGGGGGAAGATGTGGAGGAGTAGAGATGGAGGAGAAAGGCCAAGGGCAGAGCAAGAGGTGAGAGAGAGAAGGACAAGAGGCAGCACAGAGAGAGGCAGCGTCAGGGCAGAAACAAGGGTAGAGATGGGCAGAGTTAAAGGGAAGGCTGGAGTATGGGGCCAGTCCTCCCTCCAGTGATTAATCGGTGTTATTCCTCTAAATAGGATCTATTTCCCTTGCAGTCTCAGAATAACACAAGGGCGAGAGTGCTTTTGAGTTGACCAATGAGCACCAATGCCTAACCATAAAGATGCCTCAACCTGGCCCAAATTCAGACCTCCTGGACCCAGGCTCTCAGAAAACTCGCCCCGATCCCAGAAAGTGATAAAACAGAGAAATGGATACCCCAGAGGGAAGAGAAGAAGAAAGACACAGAGAGGTGGAGACATACACACATACACCTGGCTGGGAGAAATCAGGTTGGGGAGAGACCAGAAAGACGCCTTTCCAAACCTTCCCTTCCTTCCAGCCAGGTGTTCACGGCTCTTCAGCCCCCAGGAAGCCTTCTGTGATTCTGCCAGCCACAGGGGCCCAGGGCTCCATCCCTTCCCTCTCCTGCACCACCACATGGTACCGAAGTATGACTCTCCATCCTTCCCTCCAGCTCATGTCCAAAAAGTGATTATCAGTTCCTCCAAGGATACTCCTTGTTTGCTTCCCTCCACAGTGCCCACAACACAGGAGCTCTTCATTAAAGGCTGGGTGCTTTGAGAAAGGCCAGGAGAGGGGTCGGGGTCCTAGAATCTCAGTATCAGAGGCCATAGGAGCCTAGAGCCCTTAACTGAGGCCAAGTCAGGGGGAAGGACTTAACTGGGGTCTCTCAGGGAGTCAGTGCAGAGTCCACTCAAGCCACTACCCCATGGTGAGTCACAATGGGGATCTGAAGTGTGCCCCAGATGGTGGAAAGAAGAAACGGGAGAGAGAGAGAGGCGACAGGCTCCTTATATGGGGAAGGAGCTCTGGTCATGCCTGGCCCTGGGGGACGTGCTAAAAGAAAGAGGCAGGTCATGGTTAGAGGGAAGCAGAGTGTCAGAGGGCATCCATCACACCCCAGAACCTCCTGTGAGGCAAGCAGAGAAGGCTCAGTGAGGAGACTCTCCCAGGCAGGAGAGGGTAGCTGCCTCTCAGGTGCCCTACACTGTTCTACTTTTGGATTCTCACCTTCATCCTTCATGACACTTGCAGCCCAGACCTCAAAGAATGTCCCCCACCTTGTCTATCCCAAGCAGGGATGTAAAAGTCTCTTTTCTCACTTCCTCTTCACACTGTAAGAAGGCTGGCATTTGCAGAAAGCCCAGAAAAACCAAGAAGGCATCACAGTAAAAGAAGGACAAGGTCCCCAGAGAAATAAGAGTGAGAGGAGGACTTGCTGACAGAGCCTTAGCTTCTCAGCCACAACCTCTAACCACAGACCCACAGCCCAGCTGAGAACCTCACTCTTTTCCATTTTTGAGCAGTGCTGCCCTTACTCATAGCCACTTTCCTCCTCCACTGCAGAGAGATCTTGTGGTCCCATACCAGGGTCTTTGGGATCAGTAGCCTGGGCTGGGGGGGCAGTGCACTACCAAATAGGTCATGGTGTTCAGTGGCTAGGAGCATAGAACTAGACTGCCTGGGTTCAAATCCCAGCTCCACCATTGACTAGCTGTGACCCTGGGCAGATTGCTCAGTTCCTCTGTGCCTCAATTTCTTTATTGTTGTATATGAATAGCAATAATCCCTATATCCTTAACACCTCAGCTCTGGAATTTCTTTTGTTTAGACTAGAGGGGAGGGGTTGCCAGGTTCCAGTAAGATCAGTGGTGGGACTGGCCGAGAGGATGCACCTGGGCTGCACTAGAAAAAGGTGAAGGGAGTCCTGAAGCCAAGTTTGGCCTATGTTCTCACACCTGGCACTTGTAGGCCTTTGATCTAGTCCTGCTAGGCTCTGGAACTGGCCCAAGACCAGCCTCCAAGCCTTTGTCCAGGCTGGCACAAAGTATATGCTGCTCTCCCAGGCCCGGAGCTTTAGCATTCTTGATGGGTTAGAGTGCCATCTTGTGGCCACATCTGGAAGCTACCCTAACCTGGGCACTGACGGTAGGCTTTGAGGTTACAGTAAACAGTGGGACCGGCATTTTCTCCCCCCACAGGAATACTTCCCTTTGATGGACAAGGGAGAGTGAAACTAAAGGTGCCAGAGTGGGACACTGGGAACTGTGGCTGCTAGATCCGTAGCTTGAGCACTGACCCTGGTACCTAACCTGGGAATAGGTAGGTGTAGAGCTGTCTCTTCCTGAAACCACTGGGCAAGTGGATCCCAGATCTCTTAGACCCAGGGAAGTTGTGAACGGGGCCACCGTGAAGAATACTCTGGGGAAGTGCTAGGCCAGGGTTTTTCATTCTGCATTATTGGCATTTGGACCAGATAATCCTTGGTCGTCGTGGGTGTCCTGTGCATCGTCGGGTGTTCGGCAGCATTCCTGGCCTCTACCCACTAGATGTCAGTAGAACCCCTTCCCCAGTCGTGACAACCAAGGTCTACAGTCACTGCCAAACGTCCTGAGGGGTAAAATGTCCTCCAGTTGAGAGAACCACTGACTAGATTGGTTACAGATATCATTTGGTTACAGATATCATTTTGTTGCTTACTAGCTGTGTGACCTAGTCATTTTTAATCTCTAGGCTTCTCTTTCCTCATCTGCATAAAGGAAATAATATTTTGTGAGGATTAAATAAGATAGTGTCTTTCATCAAACTTCCTCTCCTTCCCTTATTTCTCTTCCCTTGGACTGCCCACCCCTCCAAACTTTGTGATCAGCCCTTAACCTCTTGAGCTCCTGCTGTTTCTCAAAGTGTCAGTGCGGCCCAAGGAGCAGAGCGTCGCCCTGCCTAGGCTTGGTTTTGGGGAAAATGGGAGTAGGGAGGAGTGGGAAGCGATGGCTGTGATGAAGGATGCATGAGGATGTCAGCGGTGCGGATGTGCCAGGAAGGAAGGAGGGCATGGGCGTTTTTGCAAGGGTGTCCCCAGGACTGGACAGGGGCCACTGAGTCCTCCTAGAAGCAGCTGGAGGTGTGAGGCTGTCCCAAGGCTCTTCGTCCCTCTCGGACTCCTTCCATAGCAGTGTTGTGGGTCCTCCCGTGTGTGCGCCTCCTGGTGGGCACCGGGTTCGAGTCAGCCTGCAGGTAAGCACTGTCAGCAGCGGGCACGGGCGGGTCCAGGTTTTGTGGGGCCTGAAGTTTAAAAGTTTGGGAGTCACTTCCTTTTTTGATCCTCGCCTGAGGATATGTTTATTGATTTAGAGAGAGAGTAAGGGAAAGAGAAAGAGAGAGACATCGATCAGTTGCCCCCTGTGTGTGCCCCAACTGGGGATTGAACCTACAACGTAGGTATGTGTCCTGACCAGTGCTTGGACCCACAAACTTTTGGCATGTGGGACGATGCTTCAACCAACTGAGACACCCAGCCAAGATGGGAGTTGCCTAATAAAAAAAAGAATAGAAAATTTGGTACAAAAGTGAATATTTATTTAGACTTAGAAAAGAAATCAGGACCAGATGCAAATTTCAAAAAGCTGACAAATGTTATAAACATGGAAAGTCCAGGGAAACTAGCCTAATATTTTTATTAACTGCATGACACACCTACATAATGCTCTAAATCAGTTATAGGTACTCAGAACTATTCATAATGCTAACAAAGACGGTTGTAACTTTTTTGTCAATTACAGAATGATGTTCAGTGAACAAAACAACACTTATTCTGTAAAAGCTGCATCAAAGATAAGTAAAAATGAAAAAGTCATCTTATCTGGGTACCAAAAAGAACCTACTTTAAATTTCCATGCCAATTTACAGCTTCAATATTTCAAGGTTTATGGTTCTTGAAGATGCCACCAGGACAGGGCTGCCTGAAGATACATTCATGATACGCATGGGACCCAGCGTAGCTAAAACAATCATGAAGAAGAAAAAAGCTGAAGGACTTACACTTCCTGATTTCAAAACTCACTACAAAACTCTAGTAATCAAGATGATATGTTTGACATATGCATGGACATACAGATCAATAGAATAAAATTGAGAGTCCAGAAATAAACCCATACATTTATGGCCAGTTAATTTTTGACAAAGGTGCCCAGACAACTCAATGGGGAGAATTTTGTCAACATAAATAATGTGGGGACAACCAAATATCCACATACAAAAGAATGCAGCTGGATCCATTCATCATCCCCTATACAAAAAATGGATCAAATACCTAAATGTAGGAGCTAAAACTATAAAACTCTTAGAATAATTTGGATTAGATAACGGTTTTTTAGATATGATGCCCAAAACACATGCAACAGGAGAAAAATATAGGCATATTAGACTTTACCGAAATACAAAAAACAAGCTCTTGTGCTTCGAAAGACACGATCAAGAAAATGAAAAGACAACCCAGGGAATGGGGGGAAATATGAAATCATGTCTGGTAAGGGTCTATATCTAGAATATATAAAGAATATACAACCCAACAATAAAAAGGCAAATAACCTAATTTTAAAATGGACAAAGGATTCTTAAAAATTCTCCAAAGAAGGTGTATAAATGTCCCATAAGCACAGGGAGAAAATGCTCGAGGCCACTACTCATTAGGGAAATGCGAATCAAACCACAGTGAGATACCACTTCACACCCACCAGGCGGTGAGACTAACAAGACAGGAACAGTGCTGGCCAGGAGGTGGGGAAACTAGAATCCGCATACACTACTGACGGGAATGCAAGATCGTGTAGCTGCTTTGGGGAAAACTTTGGCAGTTACTCAAAAATTTAAACACAGAGTTATGATATACCCAGCAATTTCACTTTTAGGTATATACCCAAAAGAATCAAAAGCATATGTTTACACAAAAACTTGTAAGTCAGCGCTCAGAGCAGCATAATCTATAATAGCTAAAAAATGGAAACAACCCAAATTTCTATCAACTGATGGATGGATAAAGTGTGATATGTCTATACAGTGGAATATTATTCAGCTGCATAAAGGAATGAGGTACCGATAAACGCTACAACATGGATGAACCTTGAAAACGTTATGTTAAGTGAAAGAAGCCAGACGCAAAAAGCGACACAGTGTGTGATTCCATTGTCCAGAGTAAGCAAACCCGGAGGGATGAAATGGATCTGCGGGTCCCCGGGGCTGGGGGGAGGGGGGACGGGGAGGACTGCCTGCGGATGGGTGTGGCTTTCTTACCGCAGGGATGGGAGTGTCCCGGAGCGATAGGGGTGAGGGTGGCACAGGGTTGGCAATGCGGTGCAAACCCTTGAATCGCACCCTTCAAAGGGGTGAATTTTATGGCATATGAATTTTGTCTCAGGAAGACATTGAGAAAAATAAAAGGGGGATCAGTGAAGAAGGAGGCTATAAATTATTGGCTTATACTGAGAAAAATCTGTTTGTCACAGTTCCAGTTCCCTTGTCTGTAGAAGACCTACTTCATTATCTCTTTCTCTGAAATGCTTTGAGTGAATTACTAAAGAATTTCAGAACATACCTTTTCAACTCACTAATCTATCCCACCGGAGGAAGGCCCACGTCCAGATGGGTTAAGCCAGAGATCCCAAACCTCCTGGATGCCACGGGCAGTACCGCCTGAGCTCCGCCTCCTGTTTCCCACGCCCCTCCCCCGCCTGAGCTCCACCTTCTGTCCCCGCCCCACTCTCTATGGAAAAACTGTCTTCCATGAAATCGGTCCCCGGTGCCAAAAAGGTTGGGGACCGAGGCTTAAGCCACATCCCCAATATCTCAGAGCTGGTCAGCGGCACAGCCAGGCCTACATCCCAGGAATTATGTAGCCACCGACATCATCTGGGACACCCTCTCCTGATATTGGGAGAGTTCTCCATGAATTAAAACTTGCTGCTAAATGTTGCCTGAAAAAAGAATAGCTATACGAAAATGATCCTGTATGGTATAAAAACAAATATTACACAGCCTCACATTTTAATTTTTTTCTTTAATAGTAATGAGTTGTGTGCAGAGGATTTATGTATTTTATATATAAGAAAAAAACTGAGCTAGAACGGACTTTTCTTCATCATTAGCACCATCATTGAAGAAAAAATATTTATTCACAGACAGAGGGGAAGGGAGGGAGAAACAGATGGACAGAAACTTGGACCGGTCCTGACTGGGAATCAAACCCACAGCATTTCGAACCCACAACCTTTCCCTTTGCCAGAGGATGTCCAACCAAGTGAGCCACACTGGTCAAGGAAGCACCATCATCTTTCTTGGCTTTCCTCCACCTCGTCTCCTCATCCTTCTCCCTCCCCCTCTTTTTCTCCTTGCCGGTCTTGCCCCCTCCTTTCCACTGCATCTGGCAGCCTGCATAATTCTATTGCCTCTTCTTCGTTATTGTTTTATAATATAATTTTCCATACAGAGGACTGAGCGACAATTCAGATAATTCAGTCTTTCCTTCAACCTGGTTGATCAAAACTTGTTTTGTATCCTTGATCATTTAGGGGAGCTTATGGCAGACTTGTTGCTCTATTGGAAACGGTATGTACAATTTTAGGGTTGGTGTCAAATTTGGGGAAAACTCCATTAAGTTTCTTTCATCTGTGGATTTTTTAGAGTTCAAGATATCTTGAGGATTTTTGTGTGGTGATTAATTTTTAAATGATTTTAAACTGACAGTGTTCATTAAAATGTTTGTTGATGTTCAGGTCTTATTACACTGTCATATTATGGTTTTGCTGACTCTCATCTTGCTGTTAGTATTTTGTGTTAAACCAGCAAAACCTTTTTCTCCGATGTGTTCATACAAATCACTTTCATTGATTGGATGATCAAACAATGCAAAAGTCTTTTCAATAATTCCATTCAAAAGTTATCTCTCTCTCTTTTAATAGACTTTTTTGGGTATGATCCAAATATATTTTGGGAGTATAATTATCTTGTCAATATCAGAATCATTTTATTTCATTGCTCACCATTATTGCTTCTGTTGTTATATACCATTTATTTAAGATATATTCCACTAAACCCAGACAAAATGTATACCTTTGCATAGGACACCAGCATACCCATACACACCAACCAAGACAAGGGGGAAGTCCGAATCCAGACCCTGTTCATCACCAATTGGCCTAAATAATTTACTCTGGCAAATTAAAAAAGAAACTAGACCACGGAAACAAACTTCTAGGGCTTTCCCCAGGGTGTTAAAATGGGCTCACGCAAGGGAGAGGACCTGACGCTTAAACGCCACGGTGCACCCGCCTCTGGGGGTGTGCTCCAGGTACACGTGTGCTAGTGTATGAGCGCACACCTGTAGAGACATAGAAATACATCTCCATGCAGAGTATGGCCCAGTGTTTCCTCAGATCCCGCCCCGGTGAAAATGGCCCCAAGAGCAAAGGGCATTTTATCTACACCGCAAATGGGTTGGGCTCAGCTAGATTCCGCCCCCACCCTTCCCCCACCAACCAGGGAGACATGTAAGATGGGAGACATATCAGGGGGCCACCAGAGGCCACAGAGGAGACACAACATGGCCTGAACTGGGGCAGTGACTGGTGAGGTGAGGGACACGGCAGGACCTCAAATCCCATCATTTGTGGGGTGATCCAGTATCCAGCTGCTTCCTTCTTCCTGACTTTCCTCCCTCCTAACTTCCTCTGCAGAAACCACAGAGCAAGGCAGCTAGGAGTACAGTCTCTGGAGCCCCTCTGCCTGGGTTCAAGCCCTACCTCATGACTTAAGTTGGTCCAGTTGGAGTTTTTCCTTGGGAATTTTCTAATGGGCGTTTAATGGTGAGATCCAAGGTAATCCCTGGGCTGCTAGAGAACAGCAACATGGAGGGAGAGAGTAAAGCCAACTAGAGGCAAGAAGGGGAATGTACAAACGAGCAGGAGGGGCTCCAGCCCCACCCTCCAGGCCATGGAAGCTCTTCCACACGTGAGCTGCCCCATGTCCTTACAACACGTCTCTTCTGGGGTTTAAGCCAGTGGAAACTGGGTTTCTGTCACTTAAAACTGGAAGTATGCTGGACTAAATCTGTCCCCATATCTGCTGCTTCTTCTGAGGTCTCCGCCTCTGCTGTGGCACCACTGCACACTCAGAAGCAAACCAGAGCCTCATCCGTGTCTCCTCCTGTTTCCTCCCTTCATTAGCACCTCCATAGCCATAAGGCAATGTGAAGAGTTGTGCAGGTTGTTAAGTGCACCTGGCTGGAGAGGCGGGTGGAGGCTGAAGGCCCGTCATGGCTTGCCTAGCCACAAACCCTGGTGCACAGCAGCATCCTTGGGAAAGAGGGACACCTTGTCTTTTTAAAAAAGGATCTTATTTCTTTTTAGAGAGAGGGGAAGGGAGGGAGAAAAAGAGGGGGAGAAACATCAATCATTTGCCTCCTGCACGCATCCCGACCGGGGGACCGAACCTGCGACCCAGGCATGTGCCGTGACCAGGAATCCAGCCAGTGACCTTTTTGCTTTGTAGAAAGATGCTCAACAAGCTGAGCCACACCCGTCAGAGTGGGACACCCCTTTCTCATTGCACACTAGCTCCCTAGAGGCTACCAGGGCCCTCTTCGTTTTTGTAATGGATCCCTTCAGCACAGAAACTCTGCCTCCTCCTCTCTCCGCCTGGTCACCGTCTCACACCCCACTGTCGTCTCTCATTATGCTCTCTACTCTTCCTTATAGCGCTCCTCAGCATTTACAGCACGGCGCCGTCTACCTGGTTCTTTGGTGAATGGCTATTTCCCAGTGGATTTTAAGCTGTGTGAGTGTAAGGACTGCACCTTTAAGAGTCTCCACTGTACCCTCACACCTACACCTTACCTGGCACAACTGTCCCCACTCCCATGTGTTCCCTCCCATCGCCAGTCACTGCCCCAGTTCAGACCACGTTATGTCTCTTCTGTGGCCTCTGGTGGCCCCCTGATATGTCTCCTACCCTATCCATTCTGCCAGCCCAGACTGGCCTTTCTAAAATATAGATGAGCTTGAATCCTTCCCCTGTTTAGATTCTTCCAGGACTCTTTACTGCCTTCAGGATAAAGCCCAAACGAGGCCCACTGTGGCCCTGCCTCTGCTTTGCCCCCATCTCACCACTGGTTCCTCCCCGTGAGCAGTTTGGGTTCTGCGAAGGCACAGTTTGCTTTCTGTCACCTCTGGGGCTCTGCACCTATTGCTTCCTCAGCTTGGAGCACCCTATTTTGACTCCTCTTTCTTGACCAGCTCCTTCAAGTGTCTTATTAGGGGCGACCTGCTTGTCTATACTCCTGTTCCTGCCATGTTCCTCTGCCCATATAGCACTTAATTCGTCATAAGGTAACCAGTTGCTAAAAGATACGATTTTCCCAAATGTCTAGTTCCTTCCTGAGGCAGGAACCATGTCCACTGGTCTCTTTTTCCTTCCAGCATAGGACTTGACCTCTGTTGAATGAATGACTTCATAAATCAGCCCCAAGGGGTCTCAAAGAAGTATGAGGAACCCCACGGCACATTTGGGGAAGCAGCCAGAAGAGAAGCTGAAGAGCAGTAGTAGCAAAGCAACTCTGGCAGCTCCTCAGGGAGACTGCCGGGGAGAGCAGGGGCAGACCCTCAGCCATGGAATGAGCCCTTCCTGCTGCATCACATCTTGCCTACGTTTCTCAGTGCCCGCCCACCTCCCCCCCCACTTAGTGATCAGAGCCCTGGAAGTGGGTTTGTGAGGTTTTCAGGGGGGAAAGGGTCTGTAAGGGATTAGGAAGCACTGAGGGCTTGGTGGCAAGTGTATGTGTGTTAGAGGGTGAGGTTGGGGTATCTTAGGACTAGGGAGGAATTTCTGCCCTTCTAGGGGAGGATGGCAGGCAGAAGTGCCTCTGAGTGCGTGTGTGTGTGTGTGTGTGTGTGTGTATGATGATCTCTCCCCTGTGGTTGTGTGGATCTGTGAGCACTGGTTGTTTTCTCTTGTTTCTCAAGTGGCACCTCTTCCAGGAAGCCTTTCCTGGCACCTTGGCTAGATCAGTGGCCCCTCCTCTGCTGTCCGAGTGTTTATATCCTGATGAGAGCATCTGTATCACCTGTGGTGATGCAGGTTCTGGGTCTTACCAGACCTGACTGTGCCAACATGCTCTCTGTGCTGGGTGACTGGCTGAGCAGAAGCCCCTGTACCTGTCCGCCCATCAGTGATGTCCCCTTGTGGATACACCTGTCACTAAGAGCCTGTAAGACCACACAGCTTGCCATGCCCCTTTATACCTATTTAGTGTCTCCTCAGAATGCTGTGAGCACTCTCTCACATCCTCTGTTCCCATGAGGATTCCGAGGGGCACCTGGGGCCACGACTTCCCAGCGATCCTTCTAGCTTCACCCTCTGAATGGTTGAGTGAGACCCTCAACCTTACATGCACTTCAGAACCACCCGGGGAAGCTTTTGAAAAATACCAACACCTGGCCCCAGGTACCTGGGGCAAGTAGATACATTAAAGTAGAATTTCTGCGGGATGGGGCCAGGTGCGGATCTCTTGATAACAATAGTGATCTAGTCAGATCATTCTGATATGCACCCGACGTGAAAAGCACTGACCTGTGTGTGATGCTGTTCCGCACGGTTATAGGAACCTCCCCAAATACTGGAGACACATGAACCCCTCCCTGCCTTCTCCGGGCCTAGGCTCCCTATTGCAATCTGTCCCCCACCTACCTACAGGGCCAGTTGCTGTACTGCGGGCCCACCTTGTGGATTGTCCTGCGGGTCAATATTCTGCCCCTATCCCTAGGGAAAGCCAGAGCCACTGCGGTATAAATTAGCGTTTTTATTTGAACACCCGGGCAAGCTCCTGCGGCTCGCCCCCTTTTGGTATAAACATACAAAGTCCTTTCGCACCGCACACCATGCCTCAGAGATAAATACAGCCCTAGGGGCTCCTGCTCCGGCAAAGCAACTCTTATTTACAGGAATACATTACAAAAGTATTACAAAAAGTGGTCCTGAACAGGGGCTGGGAGTGGTTACCCTTAGACTTGTTACACTTGGGAGGAGAGCGCGGTGCGCTGGTGGTGGGAAAGAGCTGATGTCCCCAGAGTTTGCGGAAGGAGAGGCCACGACTGCATAAGGGACCCGGACGTCCAGGGACCGGGCTTAGGTCTGAGCGGGCCATGGGGGAAGGGATGGGGATGAGGAAGGGCCTGGCCCCTCCAGGATCAACTCTGGGCCACGGAGGAACGCATAAAGGTCATCGCAGCGGGTCTCAGGGGAGGCTGCTGCGTGAGGGGGAAAAGGACTGTGTCCTTGCCCCGGGGTGCTGGAGGCGGAAACTCATCAGTTCTCCTGGCTCTCCTCCCTCGGGAGGGGTCGCTTTTAAAGCGCGGTTGGGGGCAGGGATTGGCACTTAAGCTCAATCTTTTGGGCACGAGGGGACCCTAGGGGCACCATCCCTCGGACAGGTGGACAGCGACGTCCTCTGGCACGGCTGTCCACACCCTTAGAGCACCTGGTAGATCGGGTTGGGGTTCGCGGCCACCGGGCACTGCGGAGCAGCATCAGGGGTAGGGGTAGGGGCGCCGCGATCGCCCTCGTTGGTGGGGCCTGCCTCGTGCGGGCCGGGAGACGACTCCGGCGGCGCATCTGCGAGCAGAAGCGTGGGCGCCGCGGGGCTCTCGGTGGAGATGCGCTCCACGATGCTGGACAGGCAATCGAGGCTCGACACTGCAGCACTCTTCCCGGACCTGGATTCTGCGCGGGGAGGAGTAGGTTAGTATGCAGCGGTTGAGTCTCGGACAACTCTCCCGCTTCTGGTCCCAGTGCCTTAGGAGAGACGGGGAAACTGAGGGCCTGCCATTGTCCCGGACGATCCAGCGAGAGTGCGGGGCGAAAAGAGAGGGAGCTACACGCTTAGTATTTCACTCCTTGTACCATCTTCCAGAACGGGTGTGTGTGTGTAGGGTGAGGGGAATCCCTGTGTAGAGGGAAGCCAGGACAGCTCAAAAGGGAACGTGGGAAGGAGGCGCGAATACGCACCACCGGGCGCCTCGCTGAAGTAGGCGCCATCGTAGCAGTTCCGCCGCCGGGCACCGCTCGGGGGGCCGCTGTAGTCCATCTGCAAACGGCAAGAGCGACCGACTCAGGAGCGCGGGACCGGAACATCACTCTCTCTGTCTCCCTCCCCAACTCCCTAAGTCTCACCACGAGTTTCCTGCCCTTCTTAATGGAGGTGGTGTGGGGTAAGGGTGGACAGGAGCTGTCTGCAGCGTGTCAGACCAAATAGAGGGCGGAGGACAAATCTTCATTTTGGAAACAGGGATAAGTGGAGAAAAAGCAGCCCCCGGCGCAGCAGGGTTCTAACAGCGCTCCGGATCGGGTCGATCGCAACTCTACCGCGCATTCTCGAAACACTAGGTCACCCCAGTGACAGTTGCCCAAGACACAGGAGTCCACTCCAGGGAAGGGTCCCCGTCCAACCCTCCCCCCACAGCGCAAGTTCTCCGCCCTCGGAAATGCTTCCCAGATACCCTCCTTGCCCGCCACCCACGCGAGAGCTGTCCCACTTCTCCTCTAGCCCGGGTTGCCAGCCTTACCATGCCGTCGGAGCAGTTGGAGCGCGGACTGGACGCGTCTGAGTCTCCGCTGTAGTGTTCGCCGCCGCGGCCGGAGGGCAGCGAGCCTGGCGCGTAGAAGGCGGCCGAGGCGCCAGGGGGCGCGGCGTCCTGGTCGCGTAGCAGCGCTTGCAGGCCCTCGATGTAGCGGATGGCGTTGCGCAGAATCTCCACTTTGGGCAGCCGCTGGTTAGGATTGCTAGACGTGCAGCGCTTGAGCGTCTCGAAGGCCTCGTTGACTTTGCTCAGGCGGCGCCGCTCGCGCATGGTGGCGGCCTTGCGGCGGTCCGCGTTAGTAGTTTTTCGCTTGCACGCCTTGCAAGCCCACAGTAGACAGCGACCCGCCTGGTGGTGCCCGCTAGGCGCGCGCACATGCTCGTCCTCGCGCGCGCCCGGGGCTGTGTGGACGGCAGCAGGGAAGTGCGAGTGTTCCTCTGGCTTTAGGAGTGCGCCCACGTGCACGAGGCGCGGGTCCAGGTCCTCGAAGAAGCGCAGGTCCGGGGAGTCGAAACACGGGTCATCGTAGAAGTCGTCTGCTGTGGTAAAGTTACAGAGAGAGCCGTCGGGACCCGTCAAGTCTACGTCGCGCAGTGGTGGCGACAGCAGCTCCATATCCCGGCCGGGAGTGGAGCAGCCCTGGCTTTGCCCAACCCCAGCGGCAGGGGTTGCCCGAACTTTCAGCCGCTCTGAAGCCCCGGCCGTGTGACAGTAAAGTGCTGGGCGTCTGAATGTATATCCGACCGCCCCTTACCCAGCCGAGTCCTGTCGGGCCTGACAGACGCCGGAGAAACAGGCGCAGCGCCCTAGGGCTTCTCCACCCCTATCTACAAGGCAGGCGCCAGGGGGCTATTTAACCGGTAGTAGCCTACAAGTCTCCGAGAGGGAGCGGGCTGCTGGGGGCGGGGGCGCCCGAGGCCAATAGGAACAGGGCAGGGAGGAGCTTGGGATCCCCAGGGTGGCCGCAGGGGCCAACCCCCTACTTCTCCGCGCTCCACGCGCTCTCTGTCTCCACCCTAGGCAAGGAGGCAGAAGCTGGCAGCTCAACGCGGCCGCACTTGGCTCTGGGACACACTCTTTCCAAACCTCTCCAGCACAAGGCTCTTCCTGTGTCCACGGGAAACGCTGGCCGCAGGCACGCACCTCCCAGCTGCCTTTGGGCCCCTCTGCCCTCTGATTTGGTGGGATGGGACGGGGGTGAGGGAGGGGAGGACCCAGAAACAGGGTAGGCGTAGAAGTCAGACCCGGAGAGGTTTGGGGCAGAGACACACTCAAGACTGAGACAGTGAGATGGGGAGAGATAAACCGAGAGGCTGAGGGACATTCAGAGAGCAGAAAGCTACAATCAGAGACAGAGGGGCGCTCAATGAGAGACGGACTCCAAGAATCCAAGTGGGTAAACCGGACACAAACCGAGTGCGGTGGCCTTGTTATTAGGCCAGTTTCCCCTCATCTTCCCATTGCTGCTAAAGCTTTCCGCGAATATTGCTTAAACTCAGCTCCTGCCTCTGCGTGGAGGGAGGGAAGCGAACTCGTGCCCCTCTCAACCTGCGCCTTCGGTTTCGGCAGCCGAGTATCCAATGCCGCTCTGAGAGGAGATACCTCTTTGGCTGGGAAAAAAACTCCATCTGCTCTCGTCTTGCCTCTCTATTGTGCGCAGTGCTGCGCCAGAAAAGTTCATTGCGCAAAGGCCTCAAAGGCCCAGATTCCTCCTGAGAATCTCACATCCTGGGAGTGGAGTTTGCAGACCAATGACCTGAGTTCGAGTCCAAACTCCACAGTTGCCTGTGTGATTTTGTGGAAGCCGCTCACCTTCTGAGACTGTTTCCCACTTTGTAAATTCGGGGGTAATAATAGCTATCTCTTGGAGTGAGTCTGGTGATGGTGCTAACAATCTAGAGACAAAGGATGTGGAAGCCCTCACCTCCGTCCCAGGTGCCCGGCTATACTAACAGCAGGGCTTACTTCCGTCCCCGCACCTGCTGGACTGTGCGCTCTCTGTGGGCTTTCTAGCTGTTGGCTGAGGCACTGAGCCCAGACAGGGGCCTGAGCAGTCTCAGGGCTCAGCTCCCGCAGAATCTACAGCTGCATTTCTTC
Source organism: Glossophaga mutica (assembly GCA_039655065.1). Lineage (NCBI taxonomy): Eukaryota > Metazoa > Chordata > Mammalia > Chiroptera > Phyllostomidae > Glossophaga > Glossophaga mutica. The sequence goes on from CM077308.1 coordinate 34,195,834, forward strand.
CCAGCAGGCCCACAGCAGAGACTGGGGATAGGGGGAGACAACCACCCGGTGGAATCCCTGGCTCCCTCACAAGCCCTGGGGTGTCCCTACCCCCATAGGACCGCTCAGCTTCTTCCTTAATCTGCAGTCCACACCTTCCTCTCAGCACTCTGGCTGGAGGTCTCCCTTGGACCACACACTCCTGTGGGTCTCTTCTTTTGGAGCCCAGAATATAAGCAAGAGTGACCTTCCTGCCTTTCTCACTAACCTCTGGAAGCTGTCCTCACTGGTTCTCTGGGTGCTGGGAAGCCCTCTCTTCCCACCAAATCTAAAGGGCTCTTTTGGTGCCCTGCTTTCTTCACTTGTAGAAGTGCTGAAGGTCCCCCTCATGCAGGGCTTCACTCCACGTAACACCACGTTCATTTATTCGTTCAACACATATTATGGAGCATCTATATGTGCCAGGTACTGGTCCAGGTATTGGGGATAAAGCAATGAACACAACCAAAACCTTGCTTTCATGGTGATTACATTTTAGGGTAGAGTGACAGTGACAGACAATAAATGAATAAACAAGGAAGCATATGATGTCAGGAGATTAGATGTTCTATGAAGAAAAATAAAACAAGGCAAAGGAACAAGATGATGGAGATTATTTCATTATAGGGAGTGGTCAGGGAAGGCCTCTCTGGGGTGATTACATTTGAACAGAGAGCTGAATGAAGGGCAGGGGGCAGAAGTAGACATCTGGAGCCAATGGAGAGGGGCAAGCATGTGCAAAGGTCCTGGGGCAGGATTGTGTTTGGCAGATTTAAAGTACAGCAAGGAGACTGGCATCTCTGGAGAAGGGTGAGCAAGTGAAAGAGTGGTGGAAGATGGTGTCAGAGAGAGAGAGAGCAAAGAAATTGTACTCCAGAAAGCCACCGAGCAGAAGAGTAGAATGTTGTCATCTGACTTACATCTTACCAGGAACACAGAGAGCAAGAGCAGAGGCAGGGAGGCCAGCTGGAGGCTATTGCAACATTCCAAGTGACTAGTAATGGTGGCTTAGAGGTGGGTGGCAGCTGTACAGATGGTGAAAGTGGTTGAATTCCAGATAGATTTTGAACACGGAGCCAGCAAGATTTAGTCCTGATTGGAGGTGGGCACTGAGATGAGAGCAGTTGAGGATGACTCCTGGAAGAGCGAAGTTGGGGAAGAGCGGGTTTATGGGTGGCAGATCAGGAGTACAAGTTTGAGCAAAATTTGCAATGCGTATTCAGTATCCAGGTGGAGATGTCAAGTGGGCAGGGAGACTGAGGAGGCTGGAGTTTCAGAGGAGAGATCTGTGCATGTGGAAGACCTATCCACTTGACTTCTAAGCGTCTCTCAGGGCTCCCATCTCCAGTGTCACTGTGTTGTACGAGGCTCCACACTGCTGGTGCGGACGCCCCCCACGGCCTCCTGGCCACTCTTCTTACTTCCGCTCCTGTCCCGGTATACCCATTCACTGCACAGCAGCAGGAGTAATCCCTTAACAACATAAATGGGACCATATCTCCTCTGCTTCAAATCCCCGAACGGCTTCTCATTGCATTTCGTATAAACCCCATCTCCTCTCCCTGGTCTATGAGGCTTCGCCTGAGCTGCCCTGGACCCATCTCTGCCATTTCACCTGAATTGCTGTTCCCTTCGGTCACGCCATTCCAGCCTGACCACCTTTCCTGCTTCCCAACTCGGAGCACGGCTCTGCCTCACGGCTTTGTGCTTGCTGATTATAGCTCCCTCCTCTGGGATCTTCCCAAGACTGGCTGCTTTTCATATATCAGGTCTCAGGTAGAACGCTGACTCCTTGGAACATCTCTGACCACCCTAAGGTAGCTGGGCCACATCAACCTGCTCATTTCCTTCTTAGCATAGCCACTCCTTAATGATCTCCTTGATTAGTTTTGTTCATTGATTGATGTAGCTCCTCGAAGGCAGGGATGTTCTGTTCCTCACGGCATTTCCAGAAATCAGCCCGGTGGCTGCCACAGAGTAGGAACAGGGTAAACATCGAATGAATGAATGGGTGGGCCTTTGAATCTCTGTGTATGTATCTGAACATGTTCAAGTGGGTCGTGAATGAGGATGGTTGTATTTCTTCTAGACCGGACAGCTGCACACATGGTTAGCTATACATGCTTGCACACTCTTGCTCCTCCTGGACAAGACTCAGGCCCAGCAGCCAGGGGCCTGCTCCTTTATGCTGAGCAATTACACAGGACTTGCTGTAAAACCGCAACACAACAGTGCACCGAAGAGAGATTTGGAGCTTATTATAAGCTTGAGTCTTCATTTGACTAACACAATGAGGAATATGAGTGTTACATTAGTGATTTAGACTGAAACAAATATTTTTTCCCCACTTGCTTAGGCCTCAGCAGAATGCCTGGCACCTATTAGGTACTCAATAAATATGCTGGATGAATGAATGAATGAATGAATGAACAATCAATCCATTTTACTGAAGAGTACCCTGAGATTTCCAGGTGAGCTCTTCAAACCATGTATCCATACAAATCTAGACTTCTCTCAAACCTGAGCAAACAAAGAAAACTAAAAAATAAATTGGATGCTGAGACTTAAATGATTATAACTTTGCTTTTTGTGTTTTGCTGTCATCCAGGTACCTTTACAATAAATAAAGGTTATGTTTGAACTTACAAGACACATTTGATATTTTATCACTTGTGGCTTAGAAAGCTTAACTGCTTTGATCATTTAAAACTGGATTTATAGCTTTATCTTCTTCTTTAGTAATTAGGAATCACTTTTAAAAAATACACACACACCCTCGTGGTACATGCCACTTTTACATCAGACTTCCGCATGGGGCTTTGTTTGCTACTTGGCTTCTGCTGCTTGAAGAGTTTGGGAATCCCTGGACTCGGTGACCTCTCCAGAACCGGGACCTGTGCCTGCCTGCCCGAGGCCACTCTCCTGGTTGTGCCACCACATCTTTGGGGAGAGGTTTGTCAACACCATCGTGTGGACACATCCCTGTGGCCAAAAGAGCAGGGAGAAGTCTGTCTGCCCTAGGACCTGGGGACTTTTAGTCCTGGTGCTGGCTTGAGGGCAGGGAGGAGAAGGACATTAGGTTTGGAAGCTGGAAGAGTCCAAACCTTTACATTGCAGAGTCTCGTCAAGGGGGTCCCTCTGGGACACTGGTGCTGGACTTGTGCTGGGAGGGCTCAATGGCAAAGGGCTGATGGAGGGGCCATCACCCAGCACCTCTCCCTCTGGTTCAAAGTTGAGCAGACTGGTGGGCTACGTGATCTGTGGCAAGTGCGCGGCTCACCCCTGCCCTTGGTTTTCCAGTCTTCACAATGAAGAGCTCCTTTGGCAGCAGGTGGGGAGGGAGGGCTCCTTGGCCTCTTCTTCCTCCACCGTGCCTAGTCCCCCCACCCTCAGCTCCCTTGGCCTGCCTGCCTGGGGCTATAAATGGAGAGCCAGCCTCTGGACAGGAATGCAGAGCGTTCCAGGCTGGGCCCCACAGCGTTGCACCCGCAGGGAGCGGCCGGCCTCAGGGCTCCCGGCAGCTTTTATATATATATATAGCCTCTGGAAACCCAATCCAGCCTGCACCTGTCCGGGTCTTCAAGCACCCTGCTCCTGCCCAGGCTGGACGTGTGTCCTCTCCCTCTGCCCTGGCACAGGCTGCATATCTGGCCTGGGACGAGGGGTGCCGCAGGGCCAGAGGGTGAAAACACGAGTGGGCCAGGTGGGGCAGCACCAGCCCCAGGTCCCCTCTCTCTCCCCAGGCTTCCCCTTCTTGTTTCTGGATTCACCCCAGGCATACCCCTTTGTCCCTGCCAGCCATGCTCCCTGGAAAAGCCTGAACTCGGGTATGGATCCCGCCCTGGGCCTAGTCTCTGGTGGTCGGAGTCTAGAGACACGGCCCCACATTCAGGGCCCGTGTCCCAGAGATTCTCTGCAGATGGCCACACTGCCCACTTGGGAGTATTCTCCGGCCTCCCACGCATCGGCAGGGCTTGGGGGTTTAGCAGATGAACTGAGAGTTGGGGACAAGGGGTCCACGCAGAGGGGAATGGTCACAGTGAGATGACAAACTCACCAAGGAAGTAAATACGCTTCCTGCCTGCCCTGGTGAGCGGGTGGCTGGTGGCGGTGTGTGAGCTGTGGGGCTCAGGCCCCGGCCAGGCATCCCGTCCAATTCGTTCACTCACTCAGCAGATACTTATGCAGCTCGAGTTCTGTGCCAGGGGCTGGGAATAAAGCAAAAGTTCCCTGCCCTTTCGGAGCTGACATTCTAACAGAAAAAACAACAGCAAACAATAAACACCCAAATAAGTAAATTATGGAATTCGTTAGGTGAGATATGCTGAGGACAAAATATTAAAAGCAGAGCAGGGTGAGTGGTATTGGGGTGCCTGGGCGGGTCTGGCTGCAGAATTACAAAGAGTGGTCAGGATGACAAGGTGACATTTGTGCAAAGAGGTAAAAGAGATTTGGGGGTGAGCCATGTGCCTGTCTGGGGAAGAGCGTCCGGGCAGAAAGAACGCATTGAGCACCTTCCGTGGGACAGTCACCTCTGCCCGGGGCAGGGGGTTCTACCGGGAACAGCAAAGGCACGACTCCTGCTCTTCTAGGAACGTGTGGCCTGAATGTGCGGTCCTGCCTGGGCTGGGTGAGGGGTGCGGGGCTGGCACGAGATGGGATTGAGCGTGGCTCTGATGGCTGACTCGTGACCACAGGGTGAGGTGAGGATGGGGCGCTTCTCACACACGAAAGTCTGGGTGCAGCGCCTTGTGTCCGCAGCGTGGCACTGCTGGAGGAGAAACCCCGTAGCCTGCACAGCTTTTCACCCTGACGACCCCGCGTGCACCTCCCTCCGCGCGCCCACATGCAGCCCTCACCTCAGTCCTCCCGCAGCACTGGGGAGCTAGGGAAGGAAGCTAGCAGGAGCTTGGGCCAATTGACAGAGGCAGGGAAAACGGAGACCCGCTTTAAGAGCCACCTGATATCTGCCTCCTGAAAAGACCTGAGGAGTTCGTTCGCCCAGCCTCTCTCCTCTGAGCTTGTTCTTTAGGTCATTAAAGCCTTTTCGTACCTCAGAGAGGAGCACAGGGGTCTTTGCGGCCCAGATTCCTGGGGTCTGAAATATAAATTCTCTGTGGTTTCCTAAGACAACACGGATAAGGTGACCACAGCTCAATGACTGGAAGTGTTAAGTGAACTGGACTGGATACTTCCAGTCATTGGAACCGGGACAGTGGACTGGAAGTATCTTCCACGCAGGCGCGTAAGGGGTTCTGTTAGGGCAGCAGGATCACGAGAAGGCCTCTCCAAGTAGCTTTCTAATGTACACATGTAAGAATCTGCGAAAAGCCAGAGGACGTCCCTCTGCCTCCTTGCCAATGACCCTCCGCTGGCTGTGCCAGGCGTCCAGCGTCTGGGTCCAGGACAGGGCGGACAGGCACGTTTCCTTGGACAGACCAGTCGCCCTCACCCCCATACCTCCTTGTGCTAGGGTACAGGCGTGAGCACCCCGTAAACTGTGCGCGCCTCTCACCGGGTTCACCTCACAAACCAAACGCAACTTTCACGTCGTGTCCACCCCACGCTCCATGTGCACCTCGAATTCCATGTACAACTCACCCTTCACGTGGACCTGACACTCCATGCGGATGTCACACTTCGTGTACGTCTTACACAGTGCACACCTCACAGGCTGCAACCTCGCACTCACGTACACTGCCTACTCCCTGCACACTTCACATGTCATGTACACTTCGAATTCTTTACACCTTCCACACCATGTACGCCTCACACATGAGTGTGTCTCACACCAAGGACGTATCTTCCATGCTGTGTACACCTCTCACACCATCTCCGCCTCACGCCCATTCCACATCATGTGCTATGTACCCCTTGTACTCCACGCGTCCCTCACACATGTATACACCTCACATGCTGCGTACACCTCACCTACGAACACACTTCACACCCCATGTCCACACCACGCCCGTGTCTCACACTCACTGCTCCTATTTTACGTCAGGTACGTCCACACCTTGGCCCCAGTGTGACCATTTGCCTCCACCTATGTGTCTGGTTGACCCCACGCCATCCAGAAAGAAGACGCTAAGGGGGCATATTGGCTGCAGCAAACTTCTTTGCAGTTTCTAGTTTAAACTTTTAGAGCTGAATCTTCCTGCCCAGAGAAGGTCAGACCTCTGTGTAAGTAAGGGCTGAGGGAGGGGCAGCTCTGGGCTGAGGGGGAGCTGGCGGGGGGTGGGGCTGGGGATGGGGATGGCACATGTGGTAAGATCCAGCGGGCAGCTGTGAGGGCCTGGGGAGGGGCTTGGTCCCCCAGCCCTCTACCGTTGCCTCCATTCTGCCCAATTGGCCCACCTGCCAGCCTGGGGGGGCTCCAAGGAGCTGGGATTAAGGCACACACAGCCGTTGGGCTCCAGGGACAGACACCAGCTGTTGCCCCCAGCAGCTGCCCCAGCCATGCGCCTCCAAGGGGAGGTCGGTGCCTTGGGGAGGCCTGATTTTCTCCCCTAAACCTGCCCACCCCTGGCCAGTGGCACCCAGGGCAGGGCTTCACTGGCAGAGAGACAGAGGGCAAGGGCCTCATGAGTAGTATCCAAGCTGCCTGGGACACCTGCCACTTGTCTCTGCCCTCCATCCTTTCCTGCCACCTCCATGAAGCACTCCTGGATTGCTGCTTCCCCCTTGGTTTTGGAAAGTGATTTGCAGCCCACCTGCCCCAATAGGCCTACGGTCCCTCCAATCCTCAAGCATCCACTCTGTTCCCAGGCTTCAAGCTAGGCACTGTGGCAGGACCTGAGGGTGTTTCAGACAGGGCCTCTGGCCTCTGGGAGCTCCATCTAGTGGGGACAGGGAGAGCCACAATTAAGTCATCAAAACACCCTGTGGGAGCACCCAGCGTGGGCAATGAACTTTCCTATGAATCTCCAAGAAGACTTCCCCAAGGAAGACACATTGGTGCTCTTCTCAGGTACTGAAGGATGAGTAGGAGCTCCCAGTTGGAGAGCTGAAGGGAAAGGCTTTCCAGACCTAGGGAACAGCAGGAGCCAAGGCCAGAAAGCATGACAACGTGTCACCTAGAACACTCCCCCTGTAGCTGGTACTGTATCTGAGGGTTCTTTGGTCATTTGGGACCTTTAGCCATTTGCGATCCCTCAGACCCCCAGAGGAGTCAGAATTCTGCCTGAAGTAAAGTCCACCAGTTAGGACAAGCAAGACAACAGGTTAGGTCAAGGGTAGAGGATGGAGTGGGGAGGGACTGCAGGGGGAGGACAGCAAACCTGTACAACGGAGAGAGCCTGACCTGCCGCCCAAAGACCAGGGCTGCGTGCTGCTGAGTGACACTCTCTGAGCACCCCCACCCCTTCCTGGGGCTCACTTTCTCCACGTAGAATGGAGGCGCCGGACTCCTGGCTCCACTCCCTCTCAGGAAGAACTCTTGCCAGGGTCTCTGCTTCTCCCTGGCCTCCCACCTCCCTCTTGTGCCTCCCTTCCAGGTATGGAGGACTGAGGCCTGTTCTTTCACTCCTTCCACCTGGCCCCGTGCATGGCTGGGGGCCCAGCATGGGGTGCAGAAACTGTCCCTCGGACTGCAAAGGCATTTAACTTGGAGGTCCTCAGCCCAATGGACGCTGGGGACCATGAGTGTCACAGATGTTGGCTTCTCCTGAAGATACAGCATGACCTCTCCCAGGCCCTGTCTGAACGTGGCTGTCAGGAACATGGCACTGATCTTGCCTGTCACACAGAGACCAGTGCCTGGAGCTGTGTTTCTAGGTGTCTCTTCTGGACCTAGGGGTCAGGTCCCCCCAGACTCCAATGCTGGCTCTTCCCCTAACTTACCTTGGGTAAGTCATTCGCCCTTTCTAAGCCTCACTTTTGCAACTGTAAAATGTGACTAGTCCCAGTAGTTATGTGTCAGGACTGTAAGGGTTCCATACTCCAAGGCATGTGCCTCGTGTGAGGCCTGTCTCACGGGGCACAGTAGGAGCTTGGGGATTACTCTAGCCTTGCTCGCTCTCCCTTTAGATGGAAGCTATGAGTAAACAGTGGGTGGGGATGGGGCACTGAGGGGCTTGGCCTGGTTATTCTGGGCTCTGGACTTCTTGGAACTGGGGGCAGTGGTGGGGTGTGGGACGGCTGAAAGCGTAGGTAACCATGCAGCTTCTGAAGTATTGTCTGCAGCAGCAGGCGTCACCGCCTCCACTGTGCGCACGGGCAGCCTGCCAGTCGCCCCCAAACAAAGCCTGGCCCTGGGGGAGCAGAGCGGGCTGATGACAGATGCAGAGAGGCTGGTGCAGGCAGGGCCAGGGGGCGGGGGCTGGGCGAGGCCCACAGAGCAGCTCTGTGCAAGGCATCCCCAGAGAAGGCTGGTCCTAGCAGAGGCTGCATCCCAGTGGCCGGTGTCCCTGCCCACCCCCAACACCAGTGGTAACATTTATCCCCATTGTACAGTGTAGGAATCTGTAGCAACCTTCCTGGGCTCACGTATGCTTGGCTATTGCAGCTCTGCGACAGGAATATAGGTTTCTTGGCTCTGCACACCCAGCCAGCTCTACAAAGCCCAGGCCTTGGAGAGAGGGGAATGGAGTTGATGGCTTCCTGAGGCCCCTTCATGCCCAGGATTCTCCGAACTGATAGGGATGAACTTGCCCCCACTCTATGCCCTCGAAGCAGGGACACCACCCCACCTTTGGTAGTCAAAGGCAAATGTGGTGTCACTGGGAGCTGGCACTGATTTGATTTCTCTATGGTCAAGAGGACCCCCCTCTGCCCTGACATTTGGCCTCTTATGCATCCGGCTCAGAGGTTTGGGGTCTCGCTGTCTAGTTTGGGATGAGGGCTCAGAGTTTGCTTGTCCCAGGAACAAGGGAGAGGCAGGGGAGTTGGGGAGAAAAAGACATCTGGTCTTGGGGGACTTGCTGGGTCCATTGAACCTGCTCTCAGTCCATTTAGTCCTCCCCCTGCCTCTTCTCCCCTCCCCAGCCTAAACTCTTTTTTCACTCTTCACTGTGAAGAACGTCAAACATTGAAATACACACAATTGCACAGTGAGCCCCATTACCAGCTTCAGCAACCGTTAACCCATGTCCAAAACTGACCTGTGACATTCTGCCCTTCCTCCCTTCCTGTGTTATTCTGAAACATGTTTCAGATGTCATATAATTTACTTATTATGTGATGAAAAATAAAAACCATTTTTTTACATTATCACAATACCATTAGTGACTGGAAGGAAGTGCTAAAAAATAACAGCATCAAATATCCAATTAGTAATCAAATTTTCAATGATCTCATAAATGTTTTTGTTTGTTTGAATCAGGATCCAAATAAGGCCTGTAATTGGTTACTCTGTCTTTTTTATAATAAAGATTTTATTTCTTTATTTTTAGAGACGGGAGGGGAGGAAGGAAGAGAGGGAGGGGAACATGGTGTGTGAGAGAAACATCAATTGGTAGCCTCTAACACACCCCCAGCTGAGGACCTGGCCCGCAACCCAGGCATGTGCCCTGACCGGGAATCAAACCGGCAACCTTTCAGTTTGCAGGCTGGTACTGAATCCACTGAGCCACACCAGCCAAGGATAATTTGTCTTTTAAATCTCTTTAAATATAAAAGTTCCTCCTCCATATCTTTCTGTTTCCTTTGCAATCTATTTAGTGAAAAAAAAACTGGAATGTGTGGCCTGTGGAGTTTTATGTGGTCTGTTTTCTGACTGTATACTTATGATTTTTTTAAAATATATTTTCGCATACTGATATAATTTTTAGTCTGAAACATGGCCACTTAGCAGACTACATTTTCCAGATTCTCTTGCAGCTATCTGTAGCCATGTGAGTAAGTTCTGGCCAATGAGATCTGAGTGGAAGGGATTTGCATGCAACTTCGTTGTTATGGTTTCTTGTCTCCTTTCTTTCTCCCTTCCACTGGCTGAAATATGGGTGAATGGCAGGAGCTAGAGAATGCATCTGTGGTAGACAGAATAATGAGCCACCAAGGATGTTGATATTCTAATGCACAGAACTTGTGGGTATATCACCTTACATGGCATAAAGAATTTTTCAGATGTGATTAAGTCAAGGATCTTGATGGGAAGATTATTATGGATTAGCTAGTTTGCCTAATGTAATCTCATGTGTTCTTAAAGGAAAAGAGGGAGGCAAGTAAGTCAGAGAAGAAAATGTGTCTACAGAAGCAGAAGTTGAAATGATGTGTCCACAAACCACAGAATGCCGGTAGTTTCTAGAGCTGAAAAAAGGCAAGGAAAGAATACTCCTCTAGAGACTTCAGAAGGAACACTGCTCCACCAACACCTTGATCTTAGTCTTGGAAGACTCATTTCAGACTTCTAACCACTATAATTGTAAGATAATAAGTACGTGTTGTTTTACACGATCAAGTCTGTGGTGATGTTTCTGCAGCAATAGAAAGCTTGTATACCATCTTAGATTATGCAGTGGAAGTTGCGTATTGAAGGTTGCAGAGCAACAAGATAGAAAGAACCTGGTTCCCCAGCACTGTTAGGTTGCCATGCAAGTCTTTGACTACAGCCCTGGAATTTTATGTAAAAAAGGAATAAGGTGGAATATTCAGGTGTATTTGTTGTGATAGCAGCCTAACCTGTCTCCTAATGAATACCAGCTGTGCAAGTGGGCTCTGGGAAATACAATGTATAATGCATGTGGTAAGTATAGTGGCTGATGCCCAGAAAATTATGTGAAGGTAAACAAAGAAGGCAAGAAATATCTGTGGGACTAAGTTGACTGCTTAGTGAGTAAGGATTGTTATCTTCCTTTTATAGATAGGGCCAAGAAGTTGGTGAATCTCCCCAAGGCCAACAGATAGTATGTTCTTGAGATAGAAGTAGGGGTTCTGAAGTCACCTTTAGGGAAGATGAGTAGAAAGAGCCACATGGAGGGAGGCGGTGCAGGCGATGTGGTTAAGCCTGTGGGCTCTGGGAGTCACACTGCCTGGGTTGGACTCCTGACTCTGCCTCTAACTGTGTGATTTGGGTAAGTCCGGAGCCTCAGTTTCCACATCTAATGAGTGTAGATAGTAATTTACATACACAGACTTCTAGAATAGTTATAGCTCATGTTTAATAGCCCCTGACCACGGAAGGGAGGACGAAGGTAAGGGGTCTCTTCTGCCTGCCCCCTTCTCTGTCACCTTCTCTTTTATCCTACACGAGGTTGGAGACCTCACTTAGCCTAATGGGGAGCAAACATCAACACATGTGTAGGATCTAGGTATAAATCTATTAAAAATGTTTCCCAAGGGCAGCTCTCTGATGACTCTCACCTCTCACAGCTCTCAGGAGGAGGGGCCAGAATAGAACAGGCAGTTTTATCACTTGTTGCAAATGACTCCCATTGGCTTAGCTCACTCATGTGTTCTTTCAACAAACCACGTGTTTTTACTTGGTGCTTAGCTCTAAAAGATGTAAAATGGAACACATCTTGGTCTTGGCCTTTTTATTTAAGTCTCTAATGCTTGAGTCAGGACGGCAGATGGGGAAATATTTCCTCATCCCAGGGGGCAGAATGAAGTTAGTTCTTCTAGAGGGATGAGAATAGGCAAAGTGAAGGGCTCTAAAAGGGCATAGTTTTATAGGGACAGTCCAATAAAAGAATACGAAGTTCATGATTTCTGAAATAAGACCTGACTTTGAATCCCACACCTGCCACTGATGGCTGTGTGTTTGTGCACAGACTAACCACTTTGCACTTCAACTTCCTCATCTAAAAGATGGTGTATCAAAACTTGAGAGCAATCAAGGTGTTCTTCAGTAGGTGAATGGATACTGTGGTACATCCAGACAATGGAATATTATTCAGTACCAAAAAGAAATGAGCTATCAAGTCATGAAAAGACGTGGAGGAAACTTAAATGCTTATGACTAAGTGAAAGAAGGCTGCATGCTGTCTGATGGCAAATACATGGCATGCTGGAGACAGGAGGAAGATCGGCGTTAGCCAGGGGTTGTGGGGGAGGGAGAGAGGAACTGTAGGAGCACCGGATTTCAAGGGTAGTGGAACTATTCTATATGGTATTATAATGGTGGACACGTGTCATTATACATTTGTCCAAGCAGAATGTACAACACTGGGAGTGGAACCTAAGGTAAACAGCAGGCTTTGGGTGATTATGATGTCAATGCAGGCTTGTCAGCTGTGACAAATGTGCCCCCTGATGCAGGGTGTTGATAGTGGGGGAGACTGTGTGTTTATGGGGATGGTGGTATGTGGGAAATCTCTTTATACTCTGCTTAATTTTGTTATAAACCTAAAACTTCTCTAAAAAAATAAAGTCTAGCCCTGACTGGTTGGAATGTCATACTGTACACCAAAAGGTTGCAGGTTCGATTCCTGGTCAGGGCTCATACTTAGGTTGAAGGTTTAATTCTCATCGGGGCATGAACGGGAGGCAACCAACCAATGTTTCTCTCTCACATTGCTGTTTCTTTTTCTCTCTCCCCACATCCCCACCCTATTTCTCTCTCTCTGAAATCAATAATAAAAATATATACTTAGGTGAGGATCAAAAAATAAATAAAGGCTATGAGTAAAAAAAAGGTGCGTATCTGTTATCTATTACCATAATAGTGCTATGTAATGATCCACCCCAAAAGTCAGTGTGTTCAAACAATAAGCAGGATTTAGTTTATGAGTCTGCGAGTCGGCCAGATTGGGCTGCCCTCCTGGGCTCGGCAGGGAAGCTGCTCTGGGCCCAGCTAGGCTCACATGTGGTGGCTGAGCGGCCGCTGGCTGCTCCAGGCTGGCTTTGACTGGGGTGACTGGGGCAACTCAGCTCTTTTCTCTTGGTCTCTCAACTTCGAGAAGGCTAGTCCACACACATTTTCAAGGTGATGACAATGGTGCCAAGGTGTAGACAGAAGCTCCCAAGTGATTTTTCAAATCTCTGCCTGAGTCATGTACATTATCCCTTGGGCCACCCCAAGTTACCTGATTGAACTCAGAATTGAGGGGTGGAGAAATAGGCCTCCCGATGTGAAGAGCTTCAAAGACACATGGCAAAGGGCATGGGTACTGGGAGGAATGAGGAATAGGGCCCATTCATATAATCAGTCTACCACATGGGGATAATAGTATGTTCACCCCACAGGATTGCTGCAAAGACTAGGTGTGGTTAGATATATGTGTTTAATATAGGCCCGGCCCATAATGGAAATGTATAAAGTGGTTAGTTCCTCTTCACCACAGGAATCGTAGGCTGTTTCTGGGACTTTTTGGATAGAGTAGAAAATGCAGAGATTTTCTGCAGCCACGGAAGCAAAGGTCAACACACGATTTATGCCCTGTTTAGTGGAGCTACCAGTGGGGCCCTGTGCCGTGGACCTGCTAGAGCTGACTCTGGGGTTTGGTCTTCAGCCTTAACAAGCAGTGCATCACTGGTTGGCAGACACTTGCTCATCATTCACAGAGTTCTGCTCATCTGAACAGACCCCTACCCACTGACAGGAGTCACTGGAAGGCTTCCTAACCATTAGCATCCCTCCTACTGCACAGGCAGTCCCTGACAAATGAAAACGGATTCTCCTGCCTCTTGAGCAATAATGATGATGATGATCATGATGATAAGAATAATAATATTAATGACTCCCACCTACTAGGTAGGCAAAACAGAATCTCATCTGATTCTCACATTAACTCACGGAGGTTAGTACTCATATGATTCCCATTTTACAGACAAGGGAACAGAAGCTCAGAAAAGCCATTCAGCTAGCAAGTGGCAGATTTGGGACTCGAACCCAAGTTTCTCCAACTCCAAGGCCAATACTCTTCACTACTTCGCTTTTTCTCCTGTAAAGGTTTTGGGTTTACTCTGCTCATTTCAAGTCAGCGGCCACTGGGCATCCGTGTCACTTTTTGGAAGCCTGCTTTAGCTGTTCCCCATGTTGCTCATGTCACACAGTGATGAGACGATGGCAGATCTGTAGGGAGGGGGTCATGACTGAAAGGGGATTTTTCCAGGTCTACACAGGTGAGGGGCTCCCAGTGGGTAGGGCTGTCCTCTCTCCCATACTGGAGTTACACTTGAAATCTCGCCCTGCTCTTGAAGGCCAATGCCTGCTGGTCACTCCTGGGATAGCCTGAGGCCTTGGTGGAAGCCAAGGCCCTGAAACTGGCCTTCCTCCCAGGGCCCGGGGCCTCTCCTAGCTTGTATCTAGGGGCCAGGGAGGAGCAGGACTCTAGGAGGAAAGACAAGGCCCCAAACCTCAGGCCTGAGTTAGAGAAACCCGAGAAGGCCCCTGGACAGCTGACTCTGGGCGCCACGTTTTGGAGGCGGCTGCCCCTCCCCCCACACTGGCGGTGCTGTGAGTCACGGGTTTTAAGCTGAGCACTCTGGGAGATTAACCAGCTTTGGGACCAGCTGCTGGAGGAGGATACTTGGCCGAAAGAAGCGGGATAAAGTTACCCTCTCAGAAGTTTATAGGAAGGCCCATAAATGCCCCCAACTGCTGTGGGGGCCAAGATCCGGGGAGCTCCTAGGTGCTCCCCCTGCCCAGGCCCTCGATGGCTGAACTCATCCCCCCAGTCCTCACCTACCCACAGGTTCTGCTCATCTGGCACCTATTGGGAATGCCTGGTGGGTCCAAGAGGGGTCTCGGGCAATGGGCCTTCCTTCCCCGATGACACACGTTAGGAACCGAGCCCAGACTGGAGTCAGTGGGAAGGGCCTGGCTCCCGCCTGGCTCAGGCCGGGAGCAGAGGCTGGTGGGAAACGCCTAGAGGGGATGGTGGGCCACTGGCACACAGGCCGTCCCAGGCAGGGGGGAAGGGACAGGAAAGACCTGACCCAGCGCTCCGGAATGCATCTTGTTCAGGGGCTGCCACTGACCCTCTGGCCTTAGTGTCCTCATTCACTAAAAAGGGGACTTGTGTAGGCCACTGGTTTTCAAACAGTGTTCTGTGGAGTCCTGGGCCATTCAGACAGTGTCGCGGGGACTCCACAAGGGCTGGACTGGACTTTCAGGCTAGCAGGGTTCTCCAGCTATCGCGCAGAACCCTCCTCCCATCTCACGTGTTTGTATTCACCGAGATAACCCCGCTTTCCCCCACCGACTGACTATCCATTCAGTCAAAGTTACTGAGCGCCTGCTATGTGGCAGGCGCAGGCTGGTGAACAGTGGTGCTCTTTATAAGAAGAAATGAGTTGTACATGTGAACTAACATAATTAATTTACAACAACAAAATGGTACCTTGATATGCTTTATGTATCAGTGTCTCATGTAAGAACTTAGCTGAAGACAGGATTCCTCTCTTGAAGAAGTTTGCTTGGGATGATCTGCTGGCTACCCTCCTGTTTACCTGACTCCATTCCCAGCGCCCTGGGCTGCCAGTTCCTTGGGGAAGACCCAGAAAGGGGTGAGGAGGAGGCATCTTGTCCCCAGGTTGGCCATTAACATGGGGGGTCTCTCCAGATGTTTGAGGGGCACAGTCTGAGTGGGTTCTGTGTCCCCTCTGTACTGAGGCCTGGAGGGGATATGGACAGGACGATGGTGCTGGCCTGGATTCAAAGATGGGGTGTCTAGGAGAGCCCAAGCTGGTCCAGGCCCTCATCATCCTATTCGCAGCCTCACTGGTACCACTACCGATGCCAGCCTCTGCCCAGGCATTTTATAGGCATCCTCTTAATCCAGGAAATTGGACATTTTTAGCCACATTTTATAGATGATGAGATAGAAGGACCCACTACAGGGCCCATTCTAGTCTAGTAGGAGACAGCAAGGGTAATATCTAACACTTACACCACCTACTACAGGCAGGAACTTCCCGAAGTTAACTCAGCCTCCTAATACCACTGTATGATTATCCTTCCCATTTTACAGATGAGGAGACTGAGGCAGAAAGGTTAACATCCAAGGTCACAGAGCAAGTAAGGTAGATCTGGGCTTTGAACCCCAGCCCTTGCTGTGCTAATAGCTGAATTGACATCATTCTGCTATCATTCCTCGGTACTGTCACTGGGGCAATCGAGATAACAGGACAGTCCTTGCTGTCCCACAGCTCCTACTCTAACATGTGTAACAGAGGTCACCGCCACTCAGGGTGAGGAGAGCAGCACCTGGGGTCAGCACAGGGGACAAGGGCAAGAGGAGATCTGTGTGTGAACCCTGGCTCTGCCTCTAACCTGTGGGGTGACCGTGGACAAGGCATATAACCTCTCTGAATCTCTACTGCCCTTATCAGAAACATGGGGAGAATAACACCCATTGGTCAGGATTGATTTAGCATTAAAGAGATAATGCACATACCTCATCACTGTGTAAGGCAGACAATAAGCATCCAGTCCATAGTAGCTATTGTTATTAACAGTACTGAGAAGGAGGCGGAGAGAATGAGGGAGAGGAAGATTTTGGAACTTGTCTCTCTGTGAGTTCTGTTCTTGGCCAGAGGCTGGCCTGCTGCACCCAGCCCTTCTCTGCAGCCCAAGTCTGTCCAGGCACCTGCTGTGGGTCCTGGCATCCCCAGGCAGGGCCAGGGAAGGGCCAGGGTGAGGCCAGGAGGGCGGGTGAGGACAGCTCAGCCCAGTTCCTGACGGCTGGGTTGCTGGTGAGAGGGCAAATCTGCGCTGGGCAGCTTGGTGCCTCTGCGAGAAGAGTGGGGATATGTGTACATGTGGAAGAGTGAGTGGAGGCAGGGCTTTCCTGACCCTCCTGCCTCAGAAACGAAGCCCCCAGGAGGCTTTCCTAGGTGTTTGTGGGTAGGGGCAGCTTCCGTAGCTCTGCTCACCCAGTGCCTCAGTTTGGCAAGCAACCCCTTCCACTTATCACGTGTCCAGGCCTGCCTCTGTTCTCAGCGAGCCCCCTATCTCCCAGTGATGCAGACGACATTGGAGTAGTACAAGCCTGGTGTGAGCCAAGATTCTGCAAGGAGAGGGAAGAGCGGGACAGAGAGTGGGTACTACAGGGAAAGCTTCCTGGTGGAGGTGGCTCCTGCACTCTAGGAAAAGGAGAGGCCTCCTTCCAGGCAGAGGGAGTAGCAGGGGCAAAGGCCCAGAGGCTTATCTCTGGCATTAGATAAGAACTCCGAACTCCAATGCAAGCTTTGTCCAGATCCGACTGTTGTGGTAGAAAATGGGCCTATTATAGCAAATCTGAGTCAGGTATAGATTGGGAATGAGCTTGAGGGGGCAGGCCTGAGTTTAGGGAAAGTGAAACGCAGGGGCCAGAATTCCCCTCTTGTGGTCTTTAGTCAGCACCAGAGAGCTGGGGCCCTGCTGGGTACATGGCTGAGTTCACTCTTGCTGGGAAGTAGGCAGCTCGTTGGGGGTGGGGATGGGGCTTGTGCCCCAAAGGCTACATCTGCAAAAGGAACTTGAGCAGCAGGCCCCAAAGTGGGTGAAAGTTCTTCCTGGTACTCCCTAAATACACACTCTGAGTATGGAGGTGTCCCATATAGTCTTGTCCAGGGACACTCAGTGTGACATATAGGTTAAGGTCCTGGATGGCGACACTCAGTAAACATAAGGTGATAATGGGGACTGTCATTTCAGAGAAGCGACCCCAGCCAGACCTTTAGAGATGCAGACCCAGAGCAACACCATCAGAAGGTTGGCAACTGCTCACCCTGGCACACAATCAAGTAGCCCCCACTTGATCCTCAAAGCCCCGACTCAGGGTGAGGCACCTTCAGGCTGCTGCCCCTCAGCAGCCTCACTCCAGGAATCCTCTCAGGCCTGCGCAGCCAGCCGTCGGTGATCAGCGACAGCCGCAGGGCCCCGGTGGCACACGTGCGCCTGCCGCCTGAGGCCGCACACACCCGAGCACACGCCAGCGAGGGCTAACGAGCCCACAGCCCTCCTCGGCGGCAGGAGGGAGCCAGTTGTCGGGCGGGGCCGCGCGGTCACACAGCATTAGCCCTGCGGCCGTCTCACCAGGTGCGGCCACTGCCCCTAATCCCTGGCCCTGGCCCGCTAAGCCCGGCCTGAGCGACGCCACAGCTGGGGGCGGCAGGCCACGCGCCGCCCATCACCGCAGCCCCAGCCCACCGCCCTCCCCCGCCAGGCGCCCACTGCGGGGCCCCTCCCCCACACTCCACCCACTCCCACCTCCCCCAGCCCTGCGCCACCCGCCACCACCCCTCACCACGCACTGACCCTGTTCCCCACCTCCGTCTATCCCTCAGCACTCTACTGCCCCGCCCCCAGATCCTCCCCCTATTTGCCCATCATCATCTATGTGGGTCCTCAGGCAGACTGGCCCTGCACCCCCATGCCAGCCTCGACTCCACAGGACCTGCAGTGCTGAGCCCCGCCCCAGAGCCACCCACCTGCCAGTTCCATGCACCCCTCTACCAGAGCACGACTTGAGCTTCCGCCCTCACTCTCCACCCTTCTCGTTTACCTGCTGTGCCCTTCTCAGCCCACCGCCTCTCACCTACCCCACCCCTACCTGGATTTGTAAAGTTTGGAGGGGATGGGGTTCCCTCTTCCCCTACCACGAGAATTTACAGCCTCCATGTGCTCATGCTGTTTTGGGCAGAGCTCACCTTCCCCCAGGGCAGCCAAACTGCAGTAGAATCCTCTGATTCTTGCTAGACCCCAGATGAACTCCGGGATCTTTGTGGGGGTACCAGGGTCGCTTTGAACCTCAGTTTTATTTGTCTGAAAATGAAGAGGCGCGATATAGACGCCTTCTGAGGACCCTTTGCCTTCTCCTACCCCACAGCATTAGCAAGATGACGTGCCTCCTATCAGCTGAATGTTGAAGACAGACCAGCCTGGGAGGGCTCCTGCTGACCCCATCTCCTCCCATCACCTAGCTTGCAGGGTCTGAGCCAGCCAGAGCAGCTTTCAGCCTCTGGTGTGGGGCGTGGGATGTGGGTAAGAGAGGACAAAGTGGAATCTGGGTGCTTAGGTCTGGGCCAGGGCTTGGGGCCAGCTGTGGCAGGGTCTCTGCCACCTTGGGATGTCCCCTGGAATGGTGTGCCTCTGCGACTGGCCTGCTGGGGGTCCTGGCCTCAGGCACTGCCAGCACTGGTGCTGATGGACAGCCCTGGCAGGTGGGAGCCGGCTGGTCACCCCTACCCACCTGTCACCCTCCTGCTCGGGTGACCAGCTGCCTGACCCACTGACCAACTTCCTGCTGCTTCGCAGCACCCTGGGCACTGGGTGATCAGGGCTGTGGGGCCCCACCCCCTTTCTTTCAGCTTTCCCCCCAACTGGCTGGCTCAGCCCACACAGGCACACGGATACCACACATGGGCAGATTCATGCTGCGCACACAGATGCGTGTACTAGTGCAGGGCTGCATGCAAACTGGGCCAAGTTGCTTCCTCGGGGGGGGGGGGGTGAATATGGACAATAGGGCCACAGAGAAAAGACAAAGGGCCACCGGACACCAGTCCTGGTTCTGTGATAACCTAACTCTGTGACCTTGTCAACTTCCCTGCACCTCAGGTCCTTCATCTGGTAGATGGAGCTGATCATCATAAATATCTTATCTCATTGTTTCGAGAATCAAATGAAACAATCCACCAAAAGTGCTTAGAATAATTCCTAGTACAATGTAAGTCCACAATACACGTTAGCTGTTAATGTTATTATCCAGTGGGGGCTGAGGGGCTCCTGGGAACACCCTAGTCAATAGTGTTCCTTTTAATCAGTAATTTCTGGCCATAACTGTTGAAATGGTTATAAATCACCCTAATAGTATTTTTATTCCACTTTTTATGAGAGGCTGTCAGTTGGCATGAAATCAGATGAAATCAGGCTATGCCATTTCCACAGACTTACCTGAATGCTGGCTTTGATTGCTCATTCTTTGCTGTTTAAAAACCAAGAGAGCATGCAAGGTTAGGCCTGGGTTGCCAAGTGAACTCTAGGCTGGGCCTGGAGCTCACACGTTGTCTCTTCCAAATCTGTTCTGGACCCTCTCCCAGATCAGGGTCACTGGTCAGTGTGTCTCAGGACCCACCTCCTTCTTTCTGAGAAGGACAGTACCTGACTCCTCTAACAATATGACCCCTCCCACCCCCAGACCTCCCCAAGGGTCATGAGTAGCATTTCAACATTCTTCCCTCCCATGCCCTTGGGCTTCAGGGTGGGTTTCTCAGGGCCTTAAGAGGATGCACTGGACAGAGCTCTGAGCTCTGGGACAGTCTTCAGGATCTCCTCCTGCTCAGTCAGACCTAACTCCTCCCTTGGCAACATCTGAAGGATGAATGAAGTGGCCTGCGGCACATTGCGCACCTCTGGAGACAATCGATGCAGGATGAACCCGGGGAGTGCCCTGCCCTCCGCCCCCCTCCACCTCAACAGGAAGCCTTCTTTGTTTGCTTCTTGCCTTAAACAAAACTGAAGAAACCCTGTGTTCTGCCTTTAGCATTTTCCTGAGTCTCACTCCACATGGGTCTTCTTTCTGACTCCCTTCTCTCAAGTCTTTGCTTTGGCTCATCCTCAGGTAGATATCTGTCCTGCCTTGATTTGGGGGTATATTCTTTATTTATATTCCTTATGATAACTATTGGAAAGTATTATTACCTGTATTATAAACCTTCCTGTATTAGTTACCCATTGCTGCATAACAAATCTCCTCCAAATTTAGCACTTTAAAACAATGAACTTGTATTATCCCACTGTTTCTGTGGGTCAAGAATCCAGGAGCAGCTTAGCTGTGACTCTAGCTCAGGGTCCTTTATAGGCTGCAATCAAGGTGTTGGCTGGGGCTGCAGTTATGTCGAAGCATGACTGGGGGAACATTCATGTCCAGCTCACTCATGTGGCTGTTGGCAGGACTCAGGTCCTCACTGGCTCTTGGCTGGAGACATCAGTTCCTTGTTATGTGGGCAGCTGGCTTCTCTCAGAGCAGGTGAGTCGAGAGAGAGCAAGAGAGAGAGAATGTATCCAGAACAAAACTGCATTTTTATAACCTAATGTTGGAAGTGACATTCCAATACTTCTGCTGATATTCACATGCAGAGGGAAGAGATTGCATTATACCAGGAGGCAGGGGTCATTGGGAGCCATCTCAGAGGCCGCATACTGCATTTGCCATTGGGTTTCTCCCTGTGTTATCCCATCTAGCACTGTGCCCTCAGTAGGTATTTGTTGAAAAAGGAAAGCAATCATCAGAAGACACTCTGCAGAGGCCCTATTAGTCTATATTGCTCTCCTTGGATACTACCCTCCCCTCCCCACCCCACCCCAAAACTTTTCTTCTTCATGAGAATCATTCGCAATTAATATTTTTAAAAATGTTACCTTTGAATAACACATCTGCTCATGAGAGCCCATCTATCTTCTGTCCCATTTTTTGAAATCTGCCTTCAAAACACGGGGATATTTATCTCATGCAGATAACCTCTATGGTTCTCGCAAGGTCTAAAGTGACTTGTTACTTTTTTTTGGTATTCCTGTCGCCTATCTTCCTTTAATGGGTCAGAACTAGTTTCAAAGAAACCGTTCTCTACATCACGACCCGCTGTGTGCTCCCACCACTCGTGCTTACCTCTCACAGCTATTGGCTCCCGAAACTCCCCAGCGTATGGATGGTTCTGTTTTCTTAAATGGTCAGAGATTTACTATAGGGCAGGGACAGTCCAGCAAACACATTATGAGTATTCACGGAGCACATATCATGTGTTAGGGCTGGGCTAGAGACCAGGGAGATGCAGCAGGGGGTGGGGCAACTCACGGAACTCCCAGCATCTGAACGAAACAGGTGCTCAGGAATGTTTGCTCATTCTGGGAGATAAAATTGTCAGTAAGTCCACTTGAAATAATTATCAAGTTCTGTAGTGACAGAATTTCTGGAATGGCTCCCGAGATTTCATTCTTTAATCCCTGGAACCTGTGAATGTGATGAGATACCACTCCCCTCATTGTATTATGTATGTTATATGGTACAATTGACCTTAAAAAGAAGTGATTATCTGAGGTGGTCTAATCTGATCCCATGAGTTATGAACAGCAAAGAACTCTCTCAGGTTAGTGGCAGAAAAGGAAGTCAGAGAGATCCGAAGCTTGAAGGACTCAGTACCCTGATTCGATTTGCTAGTTTGGAGATTGAGGAGGCCGTATGAGAAGGAATGCATGTGGCCTTAAGGTGCTGAGAGATGACCAGCTAAGAACAGGGACCTCAGCCCTATAATCACAATGACTACATTCTGCCAATAAATTGAATGAGTTTGGAAGCAGATCCTTGGAAGATGTCTCACGTCATCCTCCTTCTGACACCTTGATTTCAGTCTTGTGAGACCTTGAGATTGGGACCCAGCCAAGCCCACCCAGGACATTTGGTCAGTCCCTCTGCTCCCAACAAAGCCTATATTCATTAAGTAGTCATTCCCCATTGCCCACTTCCTCCAGTCCCTGGCAGTCATGAACCTACTTTTTGTATGTATGGATTTGCCTATTCTAGACATTTCATATGAATAGGATCATACAATATGTGGCCCTTTGTGTCTGCACTTCTTTTGCTTAGCATGATATTGTCAAGGTCAATCCACGTTGTGGTATATACCCATACTTCATTTTTATGGCTAAATAATATTCCATTGTATGGATATACCACATTATATTTACCCATCCATCAACTCATAGACATTTAACTCACTTCTATTTTTAGGCTCTTATGAATAAAGCTGCTGTGAACATGTCAAGAGGTTTTCGTGTGGACTTACATTTTTAATTCTCTTGGCTATACACCTAGGAGCAGAATTGCTGGGCCAGAGGATTGCTCTATGTGTAATTTTTTGAAGACCTACCAGACTGTTTCCCAAAGTGATTGCATCAATTTGCATTTCACCAGCAATGCATGAGAGTTCCAATTTCTCCACATCCATGCCAACAATTGTTATATCTATTTTTTTTAAGGAAAACCATCCTAGTGTGTACAGAGTTGGTATCTTATTGTGGTTTTAATATTCATTTCTCTAATGACAATTTATGTAAAGTGGATATTGTTTTAAGACACTGAGTTTGGGGTAATTTGTTACACAGCTGTGTCAAACTAATATAGGTGCTTTTTCACATACAAGTGGCAAAAATGGAAATGGGACAAAAGCTGGCAACAAAATAAGCCATTTGAGTTGAAAGGCCAAATAAGTTAATAAACGGTACTCTTACAAGGTGGGTCTGGACTGTCAAGGGTGGGAGGTCAGAATCCAAAGTTAAAGAGCAGGACTAAATCAAGAGCCAGGCTAGTGACCCAGTTATGAAGACGTGAATAGAGCGGCAGGCATGGGGTGAACTGGAAGAATATCAGGAGGAATTTGCTTCCAGATTTGGTCCATTTCTATTGGGTCAGCCGTAAGTATGGCTGTCATAAAGGTACCCCAAAGTCTGCAACATGTTTGACTTTTAGCTATAAGTCCCTTGTAGCAGGGCATCGAGATAGATGGAGACCCCAAAACTGCTTAAACAGATCTGTAGGCCAGCCCTGGAACATATTTCAATATGCCAACCTCTATTTCTGTAATCTAACCAGACAGATTTGGGGGACATTCTTTGCCCCTTTACTACCTTGATTCATTTGTTCACTCATCAATGAGCCAAGCTCAGTTCTAGGCACGTGGGACACAACATATAGATCTTGTGATGCTTACCTTTTAGTGGAAACAGATAATCGACAAGCATAAAGCTAGTGAATAAGTGAATTATATACCCTAAGGGTATAAGTGTCATCAAAATGAAAAGGAAAAGTTGACTGGGGTAAAGGAGATCAGGATGCTGGAGGAGAGAGACTTCAGTTTCAGTTAAAGGATGGTCAGGGCAGACCTTGTTGAAAACAGACTTGAGCAAAAACTTGAAGGTGATGAAGAATGAGGAAGATAGGTAGATATCTGGCAGAAGAACATTCTAAGAAGAGGGAAAAATTACAACACAAGTTCTACAGCAGGAGCATGTCTGTCAGGCTTGAGAAACAGCTAGGAGGTCAGTGTATCTGGAGCAGAGAAAGGAGGAAGAGTAGCAGGAGGTACGAGCCAAATATTAATGGAACAAGATTATGCTGAGCCTTATGGACATTGCCAGGACTTTGGCTTTTAGTTGGAAGTAATGGAGAACCTTGAAGGGTTTTGAGAAGAAGGGTTATGAAACCTAACTTCCATTTTAGAAGGATTCTTCTAGCTGAGAGTAGATGGGGGCTGGGAGGTGGGGTGGGGGCAAGGGTCAAAGCATGAGGACTATACAAAGTCTTTTGCATCATCCAATTTAGAGACAGGCGTACCTTGGTTCACAGTGGTAATGGAGGGGGTAAGAGGTAGTCAGCTTTTTGAGATAGCATTTGCAAGTAAAGCAAATAAGATCTTACTACAGATTGGATGTGGGAGTAGAGAGGAGAGACAAAGAGAAGATTCAAAGATAGTGTCAAGGTTTTTGCATGAGCAACAGGAATGATGGAGTTGCCATAAACTGAGATGGGAAAGGTTGTATGTAAAGCAAATCTGATGGAGGAGATCAGGAGTTTGCTTTTGGATAGATTAAGCTTGTGAGGGCTATTGGAGAGTCTTGCAGACTGATAGAGTTTAGAGTTTATCTGAGACACCTGGGCTGAAGGTAGAAATTTGATAGTCAGCATATAAGTGGTATTTTCAGCAAGACTGAAACACAAACATTGATGTTTTTGACATATAAGGATTGTATGTCCTTGCCTCTGAACAGACCATTTTCTTTGTGCACGTGAAACATTTCCATACTGTTTCTGAAAGGTGAGTTGCATCTTACTACAACTCCATGAAGATTAAGAGGTGGTATTGACTTTGCTGACTTAAAGTCGCAAGCTTATGGGGCTTATCACCTTACTCTAATCTCTGCATTGGAAGCCACCGCTTTATTCACCAGCCTCTGCTTGCAGGTGGAAACTCTGAAAAGCTGGGTAGCATCCCTACCTTGCTCTTCTTTCTAGGTCATACTAGTAGATGCTCTCGCAGTTTTATCTGCCATCTTTCTCTCTTTTCCTCTGTCTTCAGTTTGTTGGTAGATTGGTGTCAGAAAGCTCTTGCTGTGACCTTCAATACATTATATGCATGGGAATCTTAGGTGGTGTTTTTAAGCCACAGAGTAATAGAATTTTAAAGTCAGGCCTGTTGATTATACTCTCAGGGGCAGGATGTAAAGACAGCTGCCAAAGGTGCCACTTCCACCACAGCCCCCCAACATAGGGACTTGAGGTGGGTCCTGGAGTGAGAGGTGTTCCCTAGCTTGTCAGCTGACTATTCTCTGTCCGTTTCAGGGATGGAGACACAACAGCTGGGGCAGATGTGACATGTGAAAGAGATGAGATTAGGGCCTTAGAAGCGGATGTCTGGGCTCCGTGTCCTCATCACTCCAGTGTATGAATTTGGGGTCTCACACAGAGCGACAGGGAAGACGATCAAGCTGGAACACCCTTAGGAACCTGGCCTGGTTCTTCTCTACAAATCCCTTGCCCTTTCCCCCCTCTGGGTTCTCACCTCCCTCTTCCCTCTTCCCTTAGGCTTGGTTCTCCCTGCCTCCTCCTCCCTCACTCCAAGCAGAGAGGGGGCCAATTCAGGGCCCTATGACTCAGGCACAGGGTGGGGGAGGATGTTTTGGATGCCGCTCTGCTGACGCTGGTGCCCTCTGTTCTTACATCCTCCTTAATTTACTGCCTGAGGAGGGGGCCAGGGCTCTGGAGAGGGGATTAGATGGTCCACACTGATCTGAGGCAACAGCTGCTGGGCTGGCGGCCGAGGAGTGAGCAGGAGGCGGGGGAGGCTCAGGCCTTCTCCAGGGCCGGAAGGGAACTAGGCGGGCATCCGGATGGGGCCCCTAAGTGAGGTTGGCTTTGGAAGAATCTGCCCTTAGTCTGAGGGGTAGGGCTGCAACATTTGCCTGACCAATAAGGTCAAATCCAAGAACCACATATGAAGGCCAAGGGGGCCATCTGGTCAACCATTTTGCCACTTTTCTGGAGATAATCAGGAAATGTTTTTTTTTAAGCTTCCTGCAACCCAGCAAGGGGAAGATTGGTTCTGGTGATCAAAGCCTAAAGGGCTATCTTATCAAGCCCTAAGTTGCTGTTTAATTGTGTGAGAGGCTCCCTAAAGTCAAGGCTGCCCCACAACACTTGGAGCAATCCTTACATCATTACAGCACTCTCTTTTCTCTCACTCACCTCCTCTCATTTGTTCCTCACAAGGAAGAAGGTGAACCAGATAACAGCACTTCCACTTGACAGATGGGGAAACAGAGACTTGCAGAAGTGTGGTGCCTTGCCCCAGGTCACTCTGGGGTCAGTGGTATGGCTGTGATTACAGCCCAGTGCTCCTAATGAATTACTCCGCATCTTGAATATCAGGGTTCACATGTTGACTTTTAGCATTGGAGACTGGCCTTTCTCCTTCTTTCTAGTCCGTAATTCCAGGTTAAAGCCTTATCTAATGGAAAATTGCCCAGGCATCGAAGCCATAAACCTGGACTCTTTGAACCAATTAATGTCTCCTTTTGGGGACTTGGTTTTCCTCTCTGTGCAATGGGTAATATCTTTAATAGCCCTATGACTATCTTTAAAGGCCCAACACAGTGTTGCCTTAGCCAACCAAAAGCCAGGAAAGGCTTTTGAAATCATTAATAAAAGGTAAAGATTGGGTCCTGGCCAGGAGGCTCAGGTGGTTGAAGCATTGTCCCGCACACCAAAAGGCTTTGGGTTCAATCCCCAGTCAGGGCACATACCTAGATTGTGGGTTTCCCAGTTAGGGTGCATGTAGGAGGCAGCCAATCGATGTTTCTTTCTCACATCAATGTCTTTCTCTCTCTTCCTGTCTCTCTAAAATCAATAAAAATATATATCCTTGGGTGAAGATTAAAAAAAAGTAAAGATCTAGGCTCAGGAGTCAAAATATCCGGGACCAAATGTAATCTTTGTCACTTACTATTATTTCTGGTTCATTTCCCCACCTCTTCGAATTCTTTGAGTTATTTTATCTTCTGTACACAAATAGCTGGTATGTGGATCAAAAGAGACAATACATTCTAAAAGCGAAGCATTATTTTTGGTGCATAGTAACTGCTAAATAAATTATAGAAAGAGCAGTAGCAGTAGTAGTTGTTAGGTGTTACCTCTTGCTTGCTGATACACATAGCCACTGAGACTGGATCAAGGGACCCTGAGCTAGAGGATAGCTTAGAGCAATAGTTTTCTTCCCTGGCTGACCAATCAGGATCACCGCTTTGGAGACTGGTGCTTAACAAGGTTCTTAGGTGACCTTTAGGATCACTGAGGTTGGTAATCACTATCTTAGGGGACCTGCTTTGATGGTCAGATAATTGACATATCAGTTGTTTGTAGGTAAACAGGTGCTCAGCCATTTAATAGTTTAAACACTTTCCCTGATTGGCACTTTCACTACTAATTAACTCCTAACGAGCCCTTCCTTTTCTGGGTCATGAGCAGGAATTCCCCACTGGGGGTTCCCAATTAATGAGGTTTACCCAGCTTGGGGGCCACTGGGAAGCAGGCAGGACTAATTATGCTCTAGCCCCTCCAACCCCCTGGCCAAATCCTCTCCCTGTCCTTCATCAATCTTGTCCTAGCCTCCAGCTGGCTTGCATTAGCTCTGGTTTTCCAGCCCCCATGGTTGCGGCTGTAGCTAAGCGGTTGAGCCAGTCCAGGCTGGATGGATCTGTCACCCGATCCTGGGTCTGTGCCACAGTGAGTCCTGGAATCTGGGGCAATGTGATCCTGCCCTGCGGGAGCCCCTAGCCAGGCTACGGACACCATGGCGGGGTCCATAAAACCCCAGCTATCTCGGGACCTCTGCCTAAGCCCCCAAGGATCCCATCCACTGATTCTCAGAGCACCTCCTCTCTGAGCTTCTCACCTTAAAGAGCAGGAAGCTGGGGCCCAGAGAGGTGAGGCACCTGCCCAAGGTCACACAGCCTGCTTGCAGCAGAGCTAGCACCAGAACTCTGATCTCTCCACTCCCAGCCCAGGCTTCTTCCTTGCTTCTTCCTGGGGCATTTCTTCTGCGGACTTATTGTCTGGGTAATGGGGTCTGAAATGGGAGCTCATGTCCAGTCCCAGAGCCCCAAGACAAAGCAGATCAGGGAAGGATGTTTTTGAACTTGATCTTTTTAACCCAGATTAAAGAGGCCAAATTGTAGGTCATTTAAAGTTGAAAATTTGAGGACTAGCAGGGATGGAAATATGGGAATAATTGAAATAAGGGCAATAAATAAGTTTTTTTAAATGTCTTTTATAGACAGACATAGCACCACTTTTAGACCGATTGAGGAACGCAGATGATTGGGTTTGACTCATAGGGACATTCACCTCTGGAATCTGAGTTTGACTTATTACGATGGTCACTCAAAGGTATTGCTTTACCCAAAGCTATGGAAATGCAGACTATGAAAGAGTAAAATTCATAGAGGAAAGCTTGCATTTTTGTCTTCAGTGGTTGAGAGAAAAATCAGGATAGCTATCCAAAAAGTGATCTTTCCCACATCATTTAAATTTTTTAACACCTGAATTTTACAAATGTCACTCACACTTTCTTCTTTTGTGCCTCCGAAATGGTGTGGACCAAATCTCTAGGAAAAGAAGTGGTTCTTTTAAGGTTCTGTGGGTGAGGACCGCAGAGGCCCTATGGCTATCCTTCACAGTGGCAGGATGTCAGGCAGCTCTAGTCTAGAGAAGGTGAAATAGCCACTTTCCCTCAGAGATAGCCTGGAGCTCAGAGGTGGCTAAGGGTGCGGAAAATGTGCCAACCCTTTACTGAGAGCTGCCACATCTTGAGAAAGGGCTTAGCATGTCCCAAAGGCTTTGCATACTACTTTTAAAAATATGTTTATTATTTTTTTTAGAGAGAGAGAGAGGAAGATGGGAGAGAGAGAGAAACATTGATTGGTTGCCTCCCATACATACCCCGACTGGGGATTGAACATGCATCCTAGGTATGTGTCCTGATTGGGAATCAAACCCCCAATATTTTTGTGTGCAGTATGACACTCCAGCCAACTGAGCAACACCAGCCAGGGCAGCATACAACTTTTTTATACGGTAAGTGTTTTTATCCCTATTACACACTTAAAGAAACAGACTTAGAGCACTCGGTGGTGTGCCTGAGGTTACTAACGTTCTATGTGGCGGAGCCAGGATTCGAACTCACATTTGTAGGATTTAGAAGTCAATACCTTTTCCTCCAAAGATTTCTGGATAAAAGTGTGGAACACTACATACTTCAGTTTGGGCAAGGTAAACTCATTCACATTTCTTGCTCCTTTTGCATTTATTTCCCTGTTGCTCTCTATCAGCCTTCATAAGTTGTTCAGGAAGGTTGCAGTCAGTGTGTATTGGCTGTGGTGCCTGCACCATAAGCCTCGGGCCCACCTCTAATCTCAGCTACAGCCATGGTGGACACTAACACACTGGCTCAGATGCCTTCTCAGTGTCCTGCTGTAAGCTGGAACCAGGGTCGTTCCAAGTTCCGATCGGGGGTTTCTCCCACACCACAGGAGCTCACTCACAGCTAGCAGATGCTTCCCAGAAGCACAAGGGAGTTAACTGCCCCAGGAACAATTTTCAATCAGTCAGGGAGGGAGATGGAGGAGAAAGACTCCAGCTATCACCTGTCACATGGATACTTCTGGGGGGCTTTCTGTACACTCCTCAGAGGTTCCAGCAGAATTTATCCCCGTATGCTTGCAGACACAACCTCAAGGAAACATGCCCTGTTGAAAGCCATCTTGGCTTTCCTACTTCCCTGATTCACTCTTCCAACTCCACACTTCTTCGGGTCACTTTCTGAGTAGACCACCTCCATCAAATCCTTGCCTCAGGCTCTGCTTTCAGAGTGACCCAAACCTCGATGGTGTGCAGGTACCTGGAAGACTGTGTGACCTGGGAGCAGCATGATGGGCACGTGGGAGGGAACTTCTGAGGGCAGAGTAGGACGAAAAGTAAAACTCCCAGGGATGCAGAAGCCAGGACCTCCTTTCCTCGCCTAGAGATTCTCATCTAAAATTCCTGGAGGTTCTGAAGTTTCTGACCTAAAGGAAGGCATCACGTGGTTTACAGGAGCCGGCAGGGACGTGTGATCCCTTGACATTTGTGGCAATGGGTGTGGCCATCGCTCCGTGGCGGTGTTTCCGGATGGGGCTGTCCCTGTCTCTAGTTTGGGATGTACCTCAGCTCTTGGTGCTGGTTTCCCCAGCACTAGGGCTGTCACTGGTGGGGCTGTCTCAGGCAGTGACTCTCCGCCACAGTTTTGTTGCCAGTTTCATTGTCACAGCGTCTGGGTCCTGCATGGGTGGGGTGGGGGACTCTTTTACCTGGTTAATATCTTCGGAGCTGATATCCAGATTCATCTTAAGCCTCTGTATAAAAACAAAAGAGGATTTATCCATTTGGAAAAATCAATTTAAATGCTTACTGAGAAACAGTAAGTCCTGACACTGCCATATCATTTTCACGAGGTGAGTCACTGAAATGGTTGACCTCATGGCTAATCTATGAGCAAAGGCGCGCTGGCAGTGACTACTGGCGCGGGAACAGCCTCAGACCTGTTTCCTGGAACCCTGGCGCCAGTTAGAGCCCAGAGTGGCCTTTCGCCATTAGGAAGTCAGATTACCTCTCCAAGGAGCAAGTTCCAACTCAGACACATAGGCCTCTCTGGGACACCACGATTGGTCGGCTTCACTGACTGGTCCCTTTTTTGCAGTTTCTGATTGGTCAGTTCCTCTTTCCCCCACCCCCAACCTCACAATATGCAGCTCTCATTGGTCAAATCCACCATATGTTCTCCAAAGATCGTGTTCTCTGGTTGGTAAGCCCCACATGCCAGTCAGCTGAAACGAATCTGTTTGGTTGGCTCTCACTCACCTTCCACTCAATTTCCATTTAAAGGCTAAATCCTGCTATCATCGTCAGAATTTATGCCGCTCTCATAGACATACCTTTTGCTCATGCCTCTTCTCTGTCCGTAGGGTGAAGAACAAAGGTTTGGATTTGAATAAGATCTGGATTTTCATCCCACCCCAGCCACTTACTGGCTTTATAACTACAGACAAACTTTAACTTTTGTATGTCCAATTTTAATAGCTAAGAGCCCTGGAGTTAGATGGGTACTCATTGCTTGCTGTGTGATTTCCAATGATTACTTAACTTCCGTGAGCCTTACTTTCCTCAGCTATAAAATAGAAATATGAGTAGTACGTACCTCAAAGGTATTATGAGAATTAAATGAGATCACGAATGTCACGTATTTAGTACATAATGAACTCTCAACAAGCGTTAGCCATTGCTATCCTGTGTTTAGAGGAAAGGGAACTTACAGAACAAGAAAGCCCAGCTTTCTGCTCTAGTGGCTAAGGATTCATTCAAGATCAGCCAATGAGTGATGGACAGTGATCTTACAGATGCAGTTTTTATCTTCCTGGGTGAGGACAACCTCAGTGTCTGATCCTGCCTGGCTGTCCCTCATGAGGGGCAGGTAGAGGCTTCAGGTGTGAGCCAGAGGCGAGGAGGAAGCAACATAAGAATGTTGCTTTCACACCAGTGTCTCTGAGACACCATATGAGTCAGAGGTAGCAAGAGTATTGCTTGTCCTATTAAATAATAGGTGAAAGCATTTTAAAACGAGCATAAATACACTAGCAAAGAAAATAATGCATACCTAATGAGATTCAAATATGTGATAAAGGATTCAGATTCAAACACACAGCTACAGCATCATGATGTATGGCACTTATGACAACAGAGAGAGGTGAGAGCTGAGGCCTGTTGAAGTGCATCTCCTGTTAACACAATTTTCGGCCAATTTTAATAACCATCCTCTTAGTCATTAATTGGTTAAGCAGTTGCAAGAGCAACATACATTGTGCTGGTAAAAAGAAAAACATCAGTGGGTTAAAAGAAAGGTAAAAGAAATTGCTATGTTGTTCAAATTCAGCTTTGAAATTCAGGCTTTATTTTGTCAAAGGATGTTTCACTTGCATTTATTATCCTAGAATTTTAGGATGGGGCTATATGGTGCCTGGATAATTTTCATATGCAAAAATAATATACATATATCTGCCAGTATATTGGGAAGCCCTGTGTAACCTGGTCACTACCTGCTCTTTGCCAGAAGAATCTGGAAGTTTGTGAGCATCGGCGCGGATAAGCTGTCCTGTGAGTAGTTGCTGGCCCTTTGAGACCTGGCTGCTTATTAGAGGAAAGCACATAGAAATCTTTGTCAGAATCGTATATCAGGGGTTATATATAATTTTAATATCTCCTAATGCACTTTCTATTCTAAGTGGTTTGGGTTTGTGCCCTATAGCATTTGTACCATCAACCTTCTGACTGTGGGGTGGGGTGGCAAACGAGAAGGAGGTGATGTGAGAGACGCCTTGCCAACAGGAAAAGGAAAGAGAGCTCTTCAGTTGCTAGAAAGGGATGAAATAAGATCAGCGTGCTGCTGCTGCCTTAGCTCAGGGATGGGTCGGGGAGGGAAGACAATAGATGTCCCAGTAGAAACGCACTTCCCCAACAGGGTCAGGAAAATGGTGCAAGCGTTCATGCTATGTTGCATTTTCTTCCAGCCCCACACCCTTGCTGCAAGACCTGTCAACTGGTAGCCTGAAGTATGCTATGGAAGATATCCAGAAACATCTACATGACTATGACAAACAGAAGGTGGCTGAGAATTGAGAATCAGTAGGCCTGCCCAAAGCTGGCCACGGTGTGGAGGTGCAGGGACCTGCCCCAGAATTGCATGGAAGTACAAGGACTGCCACAACAAGAGGCTGTGGGCAGGCAGCCCCAAACTGGGAGTTCACGTGGGTGTTGTAGCTGAGTCTCAGTGTCAGCAGCTGGGGCAAGAGCCCAATAGCAGGGCAAGAGGGCCATCTCCTAGAAAGCAACTGTCACAGAGATTGTGCTGCCCACACAGTCTTTGAGCTGCCCAGCCACAGATTCCACAGCCACAGAGCAGGGAGCACGGAGGCTCATTCGTGTCCAGACATCAGGTGGGTTAAGCTCCCCTTTCCCCTAGATGAGCAGAAGCCACATGGCTCAGACCAGAGGGCCCTCTCCCTGCTGGTGCTCCTGCAGCCCTCAGGGAGCAGAGAGGAAGGGGTGAATAGAGAGCACCTTGAAGGGTGGAGTAGCTACCATAGAGTGGCCTTACTCAGAGGCTGTTTTAACTAGAGAATATATGTTTCTTCCCAGCTTCATTTTGTTTAGGCTTTAAAACAAAGATAAAACCTATCTAGAGAACAAAAAAGCATATTTTCCTTCATGTCTGAATTGTAATGCATAAATTGTAATCCAGTTACCAAAGTATATGGTGGCTGGGGGGCATTGTCCTAAAGGCTCTGCTAAACCAACGGTTTTATTGATTTGTTTTTTATCGCTGTTCCATTACCATTTAATCCCCTTCACCTCTCTCCCCCTACCTCCCCCACAATCACCACACTATTGTTTATGTCCATGAGTCCTTTTTCCTTTTCGCTTGATCCTTCTGCCCCCTGATCTGCCCCCCCCCCGCCAGAGCTGTCAGCCTGCTCTCTCTCTACCAGTCTGTCTCTATTTTGCTTGTTAGTTCAGACTGTTCATTAGATTCCACATATGAGTGACATCTTATGGTGTTTGTCTTTCTCTGACTGGCTTATTTCACTTAGCATGATGTTCTCCAGGTCCATCCATGCTGTCACAAGGAGTAAAATTTTCTTCTTTTTTATGGCTGAATAGTATTCCATTGTGTAAATGTCCATTGCGTAAATAGTTGTTTTATCCACTCATCTACTGGTGGGCACTTAGGCTGCTTCTGTATCTTGGTGGCTGTAAATAGCACTGCAATGAACATAGGGGTGCTTATGTTCTTTTGAAGTAGTGTAAACCAACTGTTTTAAATGAGATTTGCCATACTGTAAAAATTTCTTAGTTGAAAGGATGATTAAAACATTTTTGTGTCATTTGCTCCAGAGCATATGAGGATTCTCTGATCTGCAGATTCTTTAGGGGAAAAGATTATAATTCACCATTTTTCATTCTGTAATTGATACACTAACTGTCTACTGAGACCCAAGACTTCAGAGGTAAAATACAACCACTGGCTTTGTTTGTATGGCTTATACCCCCAAATTACAAATGAGTGAAACACTCAATGTACCAGACACACCACTGTAAAAGCAGTTCTCAAGTGACCCTTCAGAAACATTATCAATGCTGCTTTACATAAAATCATTAAATGCCAAACTGGCAAAAAATTAAGACAGTTTGCTCGGATGGTTACTATGAAATATTACAACACAACTGCCTGCTTTTCTGTAGCGTATGCCGCAATTTGAACAATTCCTATCACCTTAAACTTGGACAAAATGTTCTTTCTCCAAATTAACAATAATTCAAGGCCCTTTAAGGAACTGTTGGAGACAGTACCTTTGGGAGGGTAGTGTGGCTTATCAGAAAGGCTCAACTAACTGGACTACCTCACACTCAGGTGTGGCAAAATCAGAGCATACCCTTTGTAATTTGTATTCAGCTCTTCACAACAATGGAATAGTTCTTGATTGTTATATTGTCAAGGATTATTTAACATTTTCAAGCTTCTTTTCAATGAAGAGTATTTTTGCTTTAACCAATAAACCAATAAAATTTTTGGCTATGAGTACTGTTGTGTGCCAGTAATTATAGCAAACCTTTTTTACTGTGTTCAGTGTTGGCAGGAGGCACATTAGACTTCAGACATGGTTCCATTTTTTTTCTGCCAGGTGGCGTGGTTAATCCCCAAATATCTGCCTGGAACTCCCGCCCTGTAGTCCTATGGGCTAAGGCATCTGCTTTATGAAATGTGCTTACCTGGGGGCAGGGACAACACGAGAGGGAACCGGACAGGAGAGCAAGGGAGCAGACAGCCACAGACGTAGCCTCCCAATGTGCTGGACACTGGGCCGAGTTCCTATGAGCATACCATTGCTTTTTCTTTTAAGGCTTTCCATCGAAGGTTCATATTCGTAGAGAAAAATGCACGTAAGTTCACAGGTAGATGAAGTTTTATGAAGTGAACATACCTGTGTAGTTAGCCCCCAAATAGAGAGCCAGATCATGACAGCACCCCAGAAGCCCCCCAGTGTCCCCACCCAGTCGCATCTGACTCTCCCAAGGCTAATTACTACTCTCACTTCTAGTACCACGGATACATTTCATCTGTTCTATTAAAACTTTTTATTTTTAAATAATTTTAGACTCATAAGAAGTTGCAAAAATACTGCAGAGAATTCCAGCATACCCTGTGCCCAGCTTCCCCCAGGGACGTTGGTTACCATAGAACACCATCAAAACCAGGAAACTGACGGCAGTACAATGACAGTAACTTAGCTACGGATCTTACACAGCTTTCGCTAGTTCTTGCGTGCACCTTTTTTGGGTGTAGAGTTCTATGACGTTTTATCCCGTACGTAGATTCACGTGACCACCACCACAACCAGGATGTTCTGTCACCACCAAGCGTTTTGTCTAGCTTTGAACTTTATCTAAATTGTACCAGACAGTGTAGTTTTATTTCTGACTTCTTTCATTGAACTGTATGTAGTTGTAGTTTGTTTGTTCTGATTGTTTTATTTCACTGTGTGCCTGTCTCACAACTTATTTACCTGTTCTACTGCTGGTGGGCATTTTGGTAGTTGCAATTTTTGTATGTTATGAACATTCTGCTGTCTCTTTGGGTGAATACATATGTAAGCATGTCTGTCAGAGATATACTGAGGAGTGGGATTGATGGGTCTTAGGGTATGTATTTGTTTATCTTTGAGACATACTGAAAGTCTATTTTCCAAAGTGGTTCCACCAATTTATATTCCATTAACAGTTCACAGAGTCCTGGTTCCCACATCCTTACTAAATCTTGGTATTTCTGTCTTTTCATTTTAGCCATTCAATGGTAGACACGTGGTATTGTGGTGGGCTTATTTGCATTCCCCTGGTGACTAGTGAAGTTGAGCACCATACCATACATTTATTGGCCATTTGGGTATTATTTTTTGACAAGTACCTGTTCAAGTCTTTTGACCTCTATTTTATTGCAATGCCTTTTTTCTCCCTCTTATTGCTTTGGATATGAGTGCTTCGTTGGACATATGCATTGCAACACTGTCTCCCACTCTTGTGTTGCCCTTTTTAAAAAACCTACTTTTTTAAGAAAAGTTTTGTGTTCACAGCAAAATTGAGTGGAAAGTACAGAGAGTTCCTATACACCCCATCCCTACACATCCATAGCCTCTCCACAGTTAACATCCTGAACCAAAGTGGTACATTTGTCATAGTTGATGAATCTACATTGAAACATCATTATCATCCAAGTCCCATAGTTTATATTAGAGTTCACGCTTAGTGTTGTACATTCTATGGGTTTGGACAAATGCATAATGGCATGTATCCATCATTACGGTTTCCTGCAGGATAGTTTCACTGCCCTAAAACTCCTTTGTGCTCTACCTATTCATTCCTCCCTTCTCCATGACCCTGACCACCATATTTTTGTCTCCATAATTCTTCTCTTTCCAGATGTCATACAGTATGTGTATGACACATACTTTTCAGATTGGCTTCTTTACTTAGTAATATGCATTTAAGTTTCCTCCATGTCTTTTCATGGCTGGATAACTCCTTTCTTTTTAGCACTGAATAATATTCCATTTTCTGGATATACCATGGTTATCTATCTATTCACCTACTGGTAGACATCTTGGTTACTTCCAAGTTTTGGCAAGTGAATAGAGCTGCTAAAATATTCATGTACAGTTTTTTGGAGTGGACATGAAATTTCAGCTCACCTGGCTAAATACCAAGAAGTGCATTTGCTGGATTGTATGGTAACATGTTTGGTTTTGTAAGAAACTGCCAAACTACCTACCAAAGTGGCTGCACCATTTTCCACTCTTACCAGCAATGAATGGGAATCCCTGTTGCTCCCCATCTTTGCCTGCATTTGATGTCATCAGTGTTTTGTATTTGGGGCATTCTAATAGGTGTGCAGTGGTATCTTATTGTTTTGCTTTGCAATTTCTTAATGGCATATGATGTTAAGCATCTTTTCACATGCTTATTTGCCATCTGTATATTTTCGTTGGTGGGGTGTCTATTCAGATCCTTTGCCTATTTTTAAATTGAACTGTTTGTTTTCTTATTGTTGAGGGTTTTTAAAAAAGATTTTACTTATTTTTTTAGAGAGAGGGAAAGGGAGAAAGAGAGGGAGAGAAACATCAATCAGTTGCCTCTTGAATGTGTCCCACTGGGGGACCTAACCTGCAACCCTGGCATGTGCCCTGACCTGGAATGGAACTAGCAACCTTTCACTCCATAGGAAAATGCCCAACCGAGTCC
Source organism: Glossophaga mutica (assembly GCA_039655065.1). Classification (NCBI taxonomy): domain Eukaryota; kingdom Metazoa; phylum Chordata; class Mammalia; order Chiroptera; family Phyllostomidae; genus Glossophaga; species Glossophaga mutica. The sequence continues at coordinate 34,233,150 of CM077308.1, forward strand.
CACTGATCAGGGCTTATTGTTGAGTTTTAAGAGTTCTTTGTTTATTTTGAAGACAGTTTTTAAAAAATTAAATGTCTTATGTGAATATTTCCTCCCAATATGGGACTTGTCTTCTCATTCTTTTGACGTTCTGGTTTTTCACTTTCACCTTTTGATGAACAGACATTCTTAATCTTAATATGGTCTGATATCTTTTTTTAATTCCCTTTTTGGTTACTGCTTTTTATGCTCTATTTAAGAAACTTTTGCCCACCCAAAGTCACAAAAATGTTTTATATTTTACTCTAAAAGCATTTGTGTTTTACCTTTCACATTTAGATTTGTAATCCAAATGGAATTTATTTCTGTGTATGGAATGAGGCAGGGGTCAACATTCTATTGGCCTAGTACCATTTATAGAAAATATAATCATTTCCCCATTGCAGTGCAGTGGAATCTTTGTCATAAATCAGGTGTCCATATGTGTGTGTGTTCATGTATATCTACTTCATCTTTCACAACAACTCTTTGTGAGAGTTTAACTCTTAGAACTCTCCAGGAGTCTGTAGGAGTGCCTTCTAGAGTTGCTCAACAGAGACCTGGCCTGAGACTGGCTGGAAGTTGGAAAATTTCTGTCTTTAGAGTTGATTTTGTAGGCTTTGAAATGTGACATATCTACATTTTAGTTTTTGTTCTATGGCTTTGAACAAGTTGGTATAACCTGCTTCCATTGATAAGAATACCATTGTCACATGGTACTTGAGAAGCTTAGACAATTAAATGTTTATTATGATGGTAGTTGTTATTACTGTGTATTACCTTAAGAATGATGAGGAGGAGAACAGGGTGATCCCACTACATACTTTAGGTACCCTAATTCCCCGCTGTGCCCTGCCCTTGATTCATATGTCCATGGGATGCCCCTAAGCTAGAGTCTTTGTAGGACAGGGGAATGGAAAAAGTTCTGAAGGTCTGCCTCCTACTGGGAGTCCTTGCTTCCTAGCCTCAAGGTTCTGCATTACTCAGAGCCTCTGTTCTTTCCTGAGACCATTTCTATCCTCCCTGCTGGGGAGCTTCTTAAGTGCAAAGCAGGCATGGGATGCAGAAACAAGAGCAAGGTGTGGCAATCAGGAAACGTTGGTTCTTAGGCTGTTTATATACTTGGGCAATCTCAGATGAGCTGCTCCCTTTCCTGAGCCTTAGATTCTCACCCATAGTGGGGTGGAACCATTCCATCCTGTCTCCAAGTCTCCTCAGTGCTCATATTCCATAACTTATTAATGAGATGTGACACCAATAAGGCCTGGTTTATGGTAAGTTGCAGGGTAGGTTCTCAGAGGAGCTGAAAGGAGCCTATCTTTTCCCAGATAACAGCCAGGCAGTCCTATTGCTCTTCTTTCTTATTTGTCCCAAGGAAAGAATCCAGGATGCAGAAATAGCTTTATGCACAAAGATATTTACCACAGCATTGCTTATACCCATGGAAACACCCAGTTTGGAAATAATTGCTCTGCTCTATGCTCCATCTGGGGGCAGCCAGACTGGTCCCCAGTATCCTAGATTCAGCACAGAGAAAGTCTAATGTTGGCTTGCTTTGAAGAAGGCAAACACAACACTTGATTTAGAATCATTTAGTCAAACATCAAATATTTTGATCACTCATTATGCTCTGGGCTAAGGAATAGCTATTTGAAGATGACTCAGACTATTTCTATCCTCAAGGAGCTCACCATTTAGTCAAGGAAGCAGAAATCTAAGGGGTGAAGTGAAAGCCAATGTGAATTCACATTGTGGGCATGTTGAATGTGAATTTCAGGGGCATTCACAATGTGAATTGCATATTAGGGGCATGTGCAAGGTACCATGAGAGCCCGGAAACGAGAGTCATTTTTCTTGGGGAAATAAGAAAAGACTTCCTGAAGGAGGTGGCATCTAGGCTTTCCAGATGAGAAGCTAGAAGGCAATTTCACACAGTGTGAGCAAAGAAATAGAGGGAGCAGTACATCTTTGTGGCTGGATTCTAGGGTGCATGGGAGTGACATAAGAGGCAACATAAAGGAAAGGTAGGACATCAATCATAACAGAAGACTAGGGTCAAATATGAAGGGCTTTGAATGCCAAGGTAAGCAGTGTTGGCTGCATCCCATGAGTTGGGGTTGGGGAGGCAAAGAATAGGATAAGAACAGAATGATGACTAGGCGATATTCTTAAAAAGTGAACTGGAAAAGACAAGGATGGAAGTGGGCTAATCAGATGGGAGCTGCTTTCAATTTTTCAGGAGAGAGAGAAAGAGGTATGGAGGCCTACGGTCACTGAAGATGGAGAGGAGCAGAGTCCCAGTAATATTTAGGAGGTAGACTCAACAGGTCCCGTGTGCTGAGAGGGTATGGGGTTGTGATGAGTCTTAGGTTTCTGACTCTGGCGACTGCATGGATGATGGTATCCTACCCTGAGCTGGGAAATCCCAGAGGAGAAGTTGGGGAAAGACAAGGACTGTGGTGTGAGCTGTGTTGAGTTTGGGTGCCCAGAAGGGATTGTTAAGGAGGCAGATGGGTAGATAAATCAGGGGCTCTGTGAGAAACTGAAGCTGACGATGTTGCTTTGGGCCTCATCAGACTAGAGTTGGTGTGTAAAGACTTTGGAAGAGAAGACCTGTCAGGGAAGGTGCATTGAGAGAAGAAAACTGCAGACTGCAGAGAGGAGATCCTACCTCTAAGGAAAGAAAGGCAATGGGAAGGCAACAAAAGAAAAGCCAGTGAACGAGGCAGGAGAGGAGCAGTCAGTGGAGACAGGAAAGTGCAATGTTTAAGGAAGGAAGGAGAGAGAGGCTCAAGAAGGAGGGAGCTACCAATATGTCTTATAATGCTGGGAGGTCCAGCCAGTTAAGGACTGAGATGTGTCTATTAAATTTAGCAACAAAGTGATGGGAACAGGATGGTTTCCATGACAAGGAGTTGAGGAGTGAGGAGGCAGAGGGTAGCAAATAGAGACCACCTTCTGGAGGAGCTTGGCTAGAAAGAGAAGGAAAAGACAGGGCCAAGACTGAGTATGGGGGAGGGTTTGAAGCTGTGATGGTGGTCACAACACTCTTTCTACCAACTTCCAGCTAGTGAACAAGATCGGTGTGTGCTCTGGGGCCTTTCTCCTCTGGGCCAGGCTTCCCATGGAAGAAAGAGAGCCTGGTCAAATGTCTGCTCTCTTCCTCTTTCTCTGTGTGAGTGTGGGCATGTGCACACCCACGTATATAGGAAACAAGAGGTAAGAGCTACTAGGTGGCTACTAAGGAGCCAGAGCGCCCCACCTGGCCTGGGAATAGCCCCGGGGCAGCCCTGGGCTTCCCAAGGGGCGAAGGCCTACATCCTTTTCTCCAAGATGAGGATGAGAAGTGGAAGGCAGGCTGTGGACCGTCAGGATCTGTCAGCAGCCTCTGCAAGTCTGCCCACCATCTGGACCCTATCAGACAAGCTGGGCTTTTCCTACATTAATCTCTGATGAGCTTGGCCCGGCTTTCATTTCAAAAGCCTCCACTTCTTTTCTCTCTCCCGCTTACCCCTTCTTTACACCCCTTCCCAGAACAGAACTAAAAATTTTGCCTTCTCCTTTCCTTGATTTTCAGCCCAGCTGGGGCTGGAGAAAGCTTGGAAACTGGAGCAAGGCTCAGGATGAGGGGCAGGGGGAGTTGATGTAGCTTGTAGAAAGGGGTTGGAGGAGGAAGTGGCCACTAGAATTTCCAAGGAAAAGGGAGACAACAGAAATCTCCTGGGTAGAATTTGATGTATCTCAGAGTCCAAGAATCATGGAATGTCGGAGCTAGGAGAAACCATGAGACATGTAGTCCAGCCCCGTTATTATACGTAGAGGCCTAGAGAGAGGAGCGTGACCACACAGGGTCAGGATGACAACCAGGCCCTGAGGCTCTCACTTATGGGTCTGCCTAGTGCGGGGACCTATAATAGGCATAAGTTAGGGGCTGAAGTTGGATTCATAGTCAATGGGGGCCAGGGTTGTCCCCACAGATCTAGGACCCACATGTTGGAAATGAGGAGAGTGTCAGAGCCAAAGTCAAGGGCCAGTTTGTAAGATCATTGGAGAATGAGAGGAGGATTAGTGGCTAAGGCTAAAAGGCAAGGAGCTCATTCATTTTTTTTAAAGATTTTATTTATTTATTTTTAGAGAGAGAGGAAGGGTGAGAGAAAGAGGGAGAGAAACATCAATGTGCGGTTGTCTCCCACGTGGTCCCCACTGGGGACCCGGCCCACAACCCAGGCAAGTGCCCTGAGTGGGAATTGAACCAGCAACCCCCTGATTCGCAGCCCACAGTCAATCCACTGAGCTACAGCAGCCAGGGCAGGAGCCCATTCTTGTTAGGTTCTTGCCTATGTGAGTCCATTTCTTTTTCATGAAGTAGAGATTCATTTTCTAATGGAAGTGTGATTATATGGGTGTAGGATGGGTTTGGCAACACATAACAGAAAACCCAGCTCAGACTGAATTGAACAATAGGGGAATTTATTAGCTCACTTTACAAGAAGTTCAGAGATAAAGTAGGCCTCAGGACCAGTTGATCGGGCAGCTCAGCCTTGTCATTGAGGATTCAGGTTCTTTCTGTTTCTCAGGTCTGCCTTACTCCATGTGTAAGATGGTTGCCTCCTAGTTACAAGATAGCTGCCAGAAGAAAGGAGAATTTTCCCCCCTTTATTTAGTTTAATGGCAAAGAGGAAAGTAATCTCTCCCCAAACATGGAATTAAGTTTTTCTCTTGAGTCTAATTGGGCAACTTTGGGTCACATGCCCACCCATGGACCCATGATGGTAGTCACCAAATCATAGCTCATGAGCCAAACCCAGCTAACCACTGTTTATTTGTGGACCACAAGCAAAGAATGGCTTTTACATTATTAAACGGGTACATTTTAGTGGCTATATAAGTACCCATGTAATCGCTTTCATATTGCCTGTTAGCTACCAAAGCCTAAAATATTCACTCTCTAGTAACCTCTTCTTCAGCACCACAAATTTGTTACTTTTTCCATGCCAGCCACCACCACATACAGACATCTGTGTGTCTTTTGTCATATGTCAATTATTCCTACCCTCTGTTTCCTAGCATTCCTGGTGACTCTTGGCTTCTGCTGACTCATGGTCCGACTCACTCATGGTCTGCTGCCCCAAGGCACTGCCTCCTATGGCCTCTACTGCATACCAGACTTTTTTTTCTTCGACTTTCTGCTCCTACCACCAAGCTAACAGATTCTTCTCTGTTTTGTATTCAAATTCTAAGACAGCTGCTTTGATTAGTTTGGTTAAACTAATCTCTATTGGGCAAGGATCTCTAGTCAGGCCTTATCTGGCCCCATCTTGCCCCTAGCTTGCTGTCTACTCCAAGACCAACAGAGGAGTTCTTTTCTAAATACCGAGCTCAAACTAAGCTCTGTGAACATCCTGATAAAGCTTTATTGTTTGCACTCCCTAGTCTGTATTTTACGGCCACTGAGCTAGAGAGCTGAGCTGAAGTTTAAGGAAGAAAATCGATATCTAAGCCAATATCTAAGATCTATCATGATCTCCCACGATTGAGGGAATCTTTGAGCTCAGTGCAAGCAGGCACCATGACAAGTTCCCGGAGCCCCTCAAACACCTGTAGTTACTGATAGATCATATAAAAATTTCTACCTTTTGTTCATCTCATTGTCAAAATATTATTATGGTAACAGAAGAAATGTAAAAACTAAGAACCAAACCACAGTAGCCCTAGACAGCCAGAAAGAGGGATAGCAATCACCCATAAGTCCTAAGATTTTTCTGGAAGATGTAAAACATTAGATTGGATTGATACAACAGCTTGAAATTGAGTCATTAAACTGAACAATTACAGGGAGCCCCTGCAAAATAACATAGTCCATGGTGGCAATAAAAACAGGACAAGCTATTCTAATGACTATATTCGGAGAAATGTGAGAGGCTATCACATGCACAAAACAACACGTAGTAGAGACTGAATAGTACATGCTCACCAAGGCCCTTGGGAGCTCACCAGAAAGCTACATCTCTAGCCCTTTTGCAGTTAGGTCGGGCCATGTAACCAGGTTCCAGTCAAGGGAAGTTGTCAGAAGTGATGTGCACCACTTGTAGGGCTGGCCATGAAAAACTGTATGTGTGGTTCTTTATGCTTTCTCTTCCCCTTTTGTAGTAGCGACCTAGCAGCCTGGCATGGAGATGCTGGCATCATAAGCTGTAAGGAGCTGGGACCTTTGCTTCACCACTTGGAAGAGACACTATGAGGAGAGTAACAGACTACTTAGGCTATGAGACAAATGAGAGTTGAAACCTTTATTGTGATAAGTCATTGTGATTTGGGGTGTTTGTTTCAAGAGCATGCACAAATAATTCTATATAATACAGTAACATAGATTTTTTTAAAAACTCTCATGTTTTCTTAGAAATAAAAATCTGATTGGGGAGGGAATAATTGAAGACAGAATCAGTGAACTGAAAAATAGTGCCAGAAATTCTTTCAAAATACAAGGCAGGGCAAAAGTAGATTTACAGTTGTTCATGTGAAAAGTAATATAAATATTAATATTAATACAAGAATAAAGTCTGTGTTCCACATATGCACAACTATAAACCTACTTTTGCCCCACCCTGTAAAGTACAGTAAGACAAAGAGGTTAAAAGCATAAGATTTCATCTTAAATATAAGTAAACTCAAGACCTCTGCTTATGCCTAGGCTGTAGAAAGCTGGAAAGAGCATGGTACGTTGTTCCCACACTTACAAAAAGAAAAAACTGTCCAAACTGCAAAGTCATAACATTTCTTAAAGCCATCCTGTGGTCAGCTTCCACAACGGCCCCCAGTGATCCCTGCTTCCTGGTATGTACACTCGTGTGTAATTCCTCCCTCCCTGTATTATACCAGGGTCAGTCTAAGATGTAGAATATAGCAGAAGTGGTGATGTGAAATTACTTTCAAGATTAGGTTACATAAGAATCTCCTCCTTCTCCTTCTTCTTTCTTTTTCTCTCTCTCTATCACCCATCACTTTCTTTGGAGGAAGCTAGCCGTCATGCTGTGAGCAGCCCTATGGAAAGGCTCATCTAGCAAGGAACTGAAGTATCTGACCATCCACCAGCAATGATCTAGGTTCTGCCGACAGCCTTAGGCATGGGCTTTGAAAAGAGTCTTCAGCCCCATTCAAGTCTTGAGATGTCTATAGGCAGGCTGACTGCTTGATGGCAACCTCGCAAGAGACCCTGAGTGAGAACCACCCCGCTGAGCCCCTCCCATATTCCTGAGGCATGGAAACTGAGATAACCATTGTGTATTGCTTTAAGCTGCTATGTCTGGGGGATAATTTGTTATGTAGCAGAAGGTAACTAATAACGCACTAGAGATGGAGGTTTCAGGGTAACCAAGCAGTCTGAAATCTGAGGAAAGACCGGGCCAGAGGAAAATCCAAGCAGAGGCACGTGAGCATTTGCTTATCTATGGCAGAGTATGAGAAGAGATCTAGATGCCATAGAAAGAGGCAGAAAGAATAGAGATAATTTTTTAAAAATTTTGGCACATCAAATAATTTATTATTTTTAATTGAGGTATAATTGATACATTATGCTAGTTTCAGGTATACAGCATGACAGTATTTTTACATATTGTGAAACAATCACCACAATAAGTCTAGTTAATGTCCTTCACCACACCGTTATAAATTCTTCTTGTGATGAGAACTTTTAAGATCTACACGCTTGACCACTTTCAAATATGCAGTGCGGTGTAATTAACCCGGGTCCCCATGCTGTGCATTACATCACTATGACTTGTTCATCTTATAACTGACAGTTTGTATCTGTGGACCCCCTTCACCCATTTCAACCACCCCATACCCCTGGCAACCACCAATCTGTTCTCTGTGTATATGAACTTGTGATACGGTGTTTGTCCTCTATCTGATTTATTTCATGAGGTAATGCAGCAAAAGGATCATTCACACTAACTTGCAGCTTTTCTGCATCGACCTCCACTGGTTGCTCATGACAATAAATTAGTGACAACACAGGAGAAGTAAGAATCAAATCATCCTGCACCTTGACCCAGGACTTTCTGACCTCTAGAACTATGAGAAAATAAATTTCTGTTATTGAAGCCCCTCAGCCTATTATATTTTTGTTATTATAGCCCTAGCTGACACTGGAACTTATTTTAAATTGTAATTTCAAATTCTTTGTTGGTGATATGTTGGCCTTGTATCTACAACCTTGCTAAACTCACTTATTAGTAGTTCCATCGATTCTTTGTTGATTCTTAGGGATTTTCCACAGAGATGATTGTGTCATCTGCAGACAGAGGCAGTTTTACTCTCTCCTCTCCAACCTGTGTATACCTTTCATTCTTCTTCTGGCCTTATTTCAATGGGGAGGACTTCTGGTACGATATTGATTAGAAATAGTGAGTACAGATAGATATCTTAACCTTTGTTCTCACATTTAGAAGGAAAGAATTTAGTCTTTCATCATTAAGTATAGTAAGACTTTTAGAATTGTTGCCCTTTATTTATTCCCAGATTAAGAAACTTTCCTTCTATTCTTAGTTTGCTAACAATGTTTATCATGAATAAATGTTGACTTTTGTCTGATGACTTTTCTGCATTTATTGAGATATTATGTTTTTTCCTTATACCCCTGTCAACAGTGATTTTCTCTGTTCCATTGATTTTAAATCAATGAAACTAAACTTATATAACTGGGATAAGCCCAGGTATGGGTCATGATATGCTGTTCTTTTTCTATATTGCTGGGTTTTGATTTTCTAATAATTTCTTAAGGATTTTTATATCTATATTCATAAATACTCTGTATATTCTGTAGTTTGTTATTTTCATAATGTCTATTTCTGGTTTCACTGTGAGGTCCCATAATGCTGGCCACATAAAATGAGTTGGGAAGTAGTTCCTCCTCTTTAACTGTCTAAAAGAGTTTGCAAATCATTGGTATTATTTCTTCCTTAGTATTTGGTAGAATTTGTCGGTGAAGATATCTGATCCTGGTGTATTCTTCCTTGGAAAGTTTTAAAATAACTAATTAAATTGTCTTTAACAGATACATTGTTCAGATTATCTAATTCTTCTTGAGTTACATCTGGTAGTTTGTGTTTTCAAGAAATTTTTCCACTTTAAGTTATTAAATTCATTGGCATTATGTTTTCACAATATCTTATTCTGCTTTAGTGTTTATAAGATCTGTAGTAATGCCTCTTCATTTTTTCCTGATGTTGATAATTTGTATCGTCTCTCTTTTTTCTTAGTCTGACTAGCTAGAAGTTTATCAATTTTATTGATCATGTCAAGAACCACCTGTGGATTCATTGATTTTTCTCTGTAACTTTTTCCTTTTTAATTCCATTGATTTCTCTTTTTATCTTTCTTATTTTCCTCCTTCTACTTGCTTTGTATTTACTTACTCTTTTTTTCTGTCTATTTTCTAAGATGAAGATATAAAATTGATTTATAGCTTTCCTTCTTTTTAAACAGTCATTTAATACTACAAATATCCATCTGCACAGTATTTTGGCTACATCCCACTCATTTTAGTATGTTGTATTTTTATTTTTATCCAATTCAAAAATGTTTTCTAATTTGTCATATAACTTCCTTTTTGACCTATGGGTTATTTATAAAAGCATGTTTAAATTACAAATATTTGTGGATTTCCAAGACTTTTTTATTATTAATTTCTAGTTTAATTCTGTTTGGTAAAATAACATACTTTATATAATTTCAATTTTTTAAACAATTTTGGGGGGTTGTTCAGTGGCCCAGAATATGTTCTCTCTTGGTGAAAGATTTCCGTGCACTTGAAAAAATGAGTGTTCTGCTGGTGGCGAGTGGAGTTTCCTTTACATGTCAATTAGGTCACTTTGAGCAGCTTATCTTGTGCTTATTGCCATTGTATATCTTCTTGGAGAATTGTCCGTTCAAGTCCTTTGCTCTTTTAAAAATTGTGTTGTTTGTTTCTTTGTTATCAAATTGTGGGAGTTCTTTATATATTCTGGATTCAACCACTATTATTATTTTTCAGTCATTATTTTTTAAGATAATTTTTTCTTTCCCTTCTCTCCTTCTAGTCCTTAAATTACATGGATTTGAGATCTCTTTATATTATTTTACAGGCTACTGAGGCTCTATTCATTTTTTTCAGCACTTTTTTTCACTCTGAAATTCATTTCAGATCATTTCTCTTATGTCTTCAAATTCACTGATCTTTTCTTCTAAAGTCTTTAACCTATGGTTAACCCCACTTTTATTTAAGATGTGTGTTTTCATCTCTAGATGTTCCATTTTCTTTTCTTCCTTTTTATTGTGCTTTTTCGATTACCATTTATCCCCCTTTTACTCCCTCATCCCTGCCATCACCACACAGTTGTTCGTGTCCATGAGTCCTTTTTCCTTTCTGCTCCATCCCTCCACTCCCTGACCTCCCACCCCATGTCTGCCAACCTGCTCTCCATCTATGAGTCTGTTAGTTCATTTGTTCATCAGATTCCACACATGAGCAAAATCATATGGTGTTTGTCTTTCTCTGTCTTATTTGGCTTAGCATAATGTTCTCCAGGTCCATCCATTCTGTCATGAAAGGTAAAACTTTCTTCTTTTTTGCAGCCAAGTAGCATACCATTGTGTAAATGTCCCATAGTTGTTTTATGTACTCATCTACTCATCTGTAGATCAGCAGATAACACTTGGAGTCCAAACACTTGGACCGTTTCTGAATCTTGGCTATTGCACTTTCTTTTCTTTATATTTTCCATTTCTTTCTTCATTACATTTGTATTTTTCCTCTATATTCTTGAGCATATTTGTAATAGTTATTTTAAAATTTTTGTCTGCTAATATCTCCATCTTTGTAAGTTTTATGTGTTTTTCCATTGACGGAGTTTTTTTCCTTGTTATGAATCACATTTTTCAGTGACTTTGCATGTCTAGTCATTTTTTCATTGAAATTTGGACATTATTATTATGGTGTCAAGTGGATTTTTTTCTTCTAAGAATATCTATGCATTGTTATATCTTATAATTAAGTTACTTGTGTATCACCATGGTCCATTTGAGGCTTATTTCAAAGCTTAATCAAGGCAAGTTTAGGGTAAAATTTACTCTAGGTCTAGTTTAGTCTTATTTCTAAGATGTGACCCTCTTTAGAGGGTCCATTAAGTGCCTTGGATATTCAGTGATGTCTCTCCTGTCTGGCTGGTAAGAACTTGAATGTCCCTCAGCCCTGTGTAAGGTCCAAGAATGGCGTAGTTTACAATGACCAACAGTTCTTTGCCCAGCCTTATGGATTTCTACCCTACGCCCGTGTTCCTTAGTAATCAGCATCAGATTTAATCTAGGCAGATTTCTGGAGCTCTTTCTAGATGCAGCTCCCTCTACTCCGGTGCTCTGCCACACAAACCCCAGTTGCGTCAGACTTCCTGGATTTGATCTCTGTCTCTTCAGTTCGGTGAGACCACCGTGCTCTGCTGGGGCTTCTTCCTCTCTGTGCCCTGTTCCAGAAAATGCTTCCAGATAGAAAATTGCATTTTTCTAGTAAGACTCATTTCATTTGTTTCCTTTCTCTTGAGCATCCCAGCCCCACACCCTGTTGTCCAGTGTCTAAACACATATATTTCATGTATTTTTTTCTGACTTTCTAGTTTATAGTTGTAGGCTAGGTCTTCAATTGCAGGGCGCTCTGTTGTGAGGTCAGTATGTTTTCAGTTTCTAAAAACTGTTTCTTGTTTTCTGCTTGTGCTTTTACATATAATTCTCCTATTTTCTGGATACTTAAAGATCTTCCTGAATCATCCTGGGAATGTTAGTTAGAATACTATTCATGTCCTTCTTGTTTCTTAATTTGGTGGTATTTCATTGAGGGAAATTTCCACTGCTATTTCAACTTAAACACCACTTTGGGTTTGTCTATCATTTTCAAAAAGCTAGTGAGTTTTAATTGACCAATAATATTTATAATAAAAGTCTATATTGATCAGAAATGATGCTGTGTGGGGTTCATCAGCAGCTCTGTAAGTGGGTGGCTGGGGAGACGTACCATAACCATTCACTCACTGGGTGATGCTGGTTCTTTTGCTGGTGGGATCACAGGGATATTTCCTACACATGATCTCCTTGAGTCTTCACATAATTCTCACAACTACTGTCATTATTATTCCAATTTTAACAGATGAGGAAACTGAAGTTCAGAGACGTTCAGTAAGTTGCCAAGGTCACAGCATGAGTGACTGAAGCAGCCAGGATTGAAACCCAGGCAGTCTGCTCAACCTGTACACACTCTGCTCCTTCCCATTTGCTGTATAGCTTCCAGAAATTTCATGTATTAGGCCTATTGATGGAAATGTACCATGCTTTTCATTGTAGTACAGATATTTTCTAGTTTAGAATTTTCCTGTATATTTCATGTGGCTTTTTGAATATTTTAAGAATATTCATGACATGAGCTTTTTATTTTTTCATGAAACTGTAGCCCACAGCATTTTTTCTCCATATTCTAAACTATTTATGTTAAGCTCTTCTTTCAGTCAAAGACCTCAGTGAAACTACTGGACAAATGAATAGACATTTTTGAGGAACTTCATGTATACTTTGTAAAAGAAAATATTCAGCCCTGGCTGGTGTGGCTCAGTGGATTGAGTGCTGGCCTGTGAACCCAAAGGCCACTGGTTCAATTCCTGGTCAGGGCACATGCCTGGGTTGTGGGCCAGGTCCCTGGTCAATGTGTCTCTTACACATTGATGTTTCTCTCCCTCTCTTTCTCTCTACCTTCCCCTATCTCTAAAAATAAATAAATAAAACATTATTTTAAAAAAAGATTGCCGAAGCTATTCAGGGTCTTTAAAAAAAAGAAAATGTTCATAAATTTTACCAAGACATTCCTATCCAGCAGCGCGTAAGAATGCCAGCTACGCCATGGAGTGTCATTTTAATTGGCGTCTTCGGAGGACCCAAAGTTTTTAAGATGTCTAATGGTGGAATTTGAGGCATAGTGACATATGGGCAAAGGAGATATTTTTGGGAGCAGTCCCTTCCCTGTACCTCCCAAATCCCTTACAGACCCCCTTTCTCCTCAGGGGGCCCTTCTGCACATGCTGGGGGCAGGGGCTGGGCTGGGGGCACCTCTGCCAGGATCCTGCTGATCTATGTTCTTGCCTGACACTCAGCAGCTGTCGTGAAAGCGTAGGCTGCAGGCGCTGTTCCCCATGGGCCGTGTGCAGGCTGCAGGCCGGGGATCCTTTCCCGCCTAATCCGAGGGGCGCTGAGGTGGGGAGGGAGACAGCTGGGTGTAACTGATCTGCAAAGGAATGGAATGGCCCAGGCCTCCCAGTACTGGGCTGGGCCGTCTGCAGTCTGCCCTCCCCAGCTGCTGAGCCTTTAACCCTTCCCTCTCTTACTTTTCTCCCCTCCATTTTCAGAGTTAATGTCACCCAGCTTAGCTAAGTCCCAGGCATGTCCCCAGAGGAGTCTGAACACCTTGTAGAGAACCCAGCCTCGAGATAGTTACTTTTGGGGAAACTAGGGCAAGAGCAAGAGGCTTGGGTCCTATTTGGTGAGCTTCCTGTCTTAGAAGGAAACAGAGCTTGGAAGGCCCCACAGGTAATTCAGGCACTGGAGGCTGTGAGGTCAAATGAGGGAGACCCACCCTGGATTGAAGCTCAGGGAAGACTCCTTGGAGGAGGCAATGAAAGGAAAACTGGGTTTGGAGTCTGGTGTTGCCTTCACCGTTGCTCATTTTGCAGTTGAGACCTCGAGTGAGTCACTCTCTCTAGGATCAGTTTCCTGCTCCTGAAGGTGTGGAGTTCAAAGAAGATGATCTTTAAGGTTTGTCCAGAGTGATAGCAATAGCTCCATTCATTAGAGGCCTGCCATAGACCAGGAGCTTCACCTATAAACATTCTCACCATCACTTTGCCAGATTCTCATTCCCATTTTAGTGATGAGGAAACTGAGATTTGGAGAGGACAAATCATTCAGCTGTTCAGAGACAGAGCCTGACCCTGTAATCCAGGCTTCTTCGCTGCATCCTGCTCCTTCTTCTGCTCTTTAGTTCAGGTAGAACAGAGCAGAATACACAGTCGGCAGGGGCCACAGGAGAGGCAAAGGCTTAGCAGTGAGCCCCAGAGCTCCTGGATAAAGGCTGGGCTGGGGCCAGTTGGATTCTTTGCCCCTGCTTTTCTCCTGCCCTGGGCACAGCTGGGCTGGGATCTCCTGGCTCAGCTGGGCAGCCTCACACATGGCCATGGCCTCTGCAGTTGTCCAGCCTGTTGCCATCTATGATCTCACTTGACCCCTCTGCCAACCCTGGGATGTAGAACCTGTCACTCCTCCTCACAACAGAGGACTGAAGCTTGAGATTTGCCAACATCCTCTACCTGGTAATTGGCTGAAGAGAGACTAGAACCCTCTTTTTCAATCCCCCTGCCCCAGCTTCCTGGAGGAAGGGCCCTGGAGAATGACCTACTGGGCCCCCACCAGTCCTCTTCATGCTCTGTCCTAGTTGAAGAGGAAAGTGTGAGCGTGGGCTCTGGAATCAAACAAGCATGGGCTCAAGTCCTGACTCCAGTCTCCAGTTGTGCAGTCGCTTAACCTCTCTGGGCCTCAGCTTCCTCATCTGTTGTGAACAGAATGTGGGTGAAGAACGAATGAATGCAGGAGCCAGGCCTACATCCCTGGCTCTGAGCAGAGCAGAGACACAAGTGATGCTCCAGACGAATAGAACCTGGGGGCTTTGGGGGCTGGAGACCAAAGAGAACAATCCTGTGGGCTGGGGTTTTGCAGTGAGGTGGATCTCAAGGCTGGAGTGGAGGTTAGGCAGGAACTACCTAGGAAGATGGAGGAAGAGGACATTCCAGGTGAGGCAAAGGCAAAGGTGCAAAGGCAGGAATCGACACTGTGTAGGAGGAGCAGGGATGGTGTTTGGGTCCAGCTGGCTGGGGGACACTGGCCCACAGGGAGGTGGGTCTTAATGGCAAGTGGGAGCTGAGAGGCAAACCTAGAGAATGGCTCACTCTCCTGAGGGTGCAGGGGTTGAACCAGCTACCTGCCCTGTTACCCACCTTATCCACCCCACCCCCAACTCCCTGGGCTGCCAGGACCTCTGGGCAGCAGGCTGGGTGGGAGAGACAGCTGTGCAGGCCTCCTGCCTGCTGCAGGGGATTAACTGGCACCACCACAGTATGTGGGGGGCGGGCACCTGGCTCCCTGGTGCTGTCCAACCCCAGGCTCTTTAACTTCTTGTTGCCTGGGCTTCTCACTTTCATGTTTAAAGGCATGCTCCTACTCATTTTTCAGTGCCCTGTGTTAGACATTGGCGACACAGAGATGACTAAAGATCTACAGCAGGGACTGCCCTACCAGAAGTGCCTTTATCCATCACTGTCCCTCCTCATCCCAGGCCTTCCAAGATGCTTGATCTCTCTGCCAGCAAAACCTGTCTTCTCTCTCCACTGGCTCCTTCCAGACATGGTCAAGTCACTGCCTTCTTCAAACCAGCAAACAAATAAACTCTTTCTTGATCTCATGCCTTACCTTTCTCTCTTTCTCAGCTAACCTCCTCAGAGTTATCTGCACTATCTCCACTTCCTCACTAAAGACACTGTCCACTAGAGCCATTTCTTCTTCCTGGGTACACAGCTGGACTACATTTCCCAGCTTCCCTTGCAGTTAGGTGTGGCTACGTCCATGAGTTCTGGCCAGTGGGATATGAGTGGAAGAAAGCAAGCCTCCTCTTTCAGTCAGGTACCCCCAAACCTCCAAAGTATGTTCCCTATGCTCTTCCCAGGCTGGCTTGGTGCAGATTAGCACAGTACCTTTGGAAGGTTCTTGCAGATAATGGTAGACTCTCAGGACAGAATTGTTTTGCATGCAAGGTCTTAGCTACTCAGGAACACCTGTTTTGGTTCTTTTCCTTTCCTTTCCCTTTTTTCCTTCCTTCCTTCTTTCCTTCCTTCCTTCCTTCCTTCCTTCCTTCCTTCCTTCCTTCCTTCCTTCCTTCCCTCCCTCCTTCTGGAGAAATAAACTTTGGTATTTGAACCACAGAAAAGGTCTGACTTGCTGTACATTAAAAAAAGAAAAAGAAGAAGAATTTTGACACCTTTTTCTTCCATCTCCCCAAATGGGACAATCCAGGAAAGTAGGAAGGAGGGGGTCTGGAATTCTGAAAAGAGGGTTGGAAGAGGAAAACTTCCTGCTTCTGGGAGAGAGATTTTCTGGGACAGGATATGGCCAGTGAGCTTATACACGTAGTGTTTGACCTTTTGAAATTTGAAGTTGCTCCTGTTTGATTCCGTCTTTGGTTGCCATCTCTCTCCCTTCCCTAAACCACAAAGACAAGTGTGTGGGACTCTATTGGTACATGTGAAAGGTAGGGCCACACGTGGATGAACAGGCCACAGGGCCTGGACCTTGAGGAGGAGGCTGAAGTGGGTGCTTACACAACTGACGGGCCTGGCAAGGAAAGGGTTAAGGGCTCTGTGAGCGGGATTGGCTCCCAGCTCAGTGAGGGCAGTAAAATCAGCATGTCGCCTCCAATTTGCTCCGGCCTGACCTTGAACGTGAATCATTCCATCACAATGTCCTTATTGATTTCCACAGGAAGAGGATTAAACCCAGAAAATTGGGGCTGGAACTTGAGCCTGAAGCAAGGAAAATGGGATGGTTCTGGAGCTCAAAACCCCTCGTGTTTGCAAATACGTCACAAGGGGCTGCAGGCTGGGCAGCCGCCCAGCTTGATACCAGCTCTCCAAGTGGCTGGGTCCTGGGCTTCTGTTTCTTCCTCTTTAAAAAAAAATTAAATTTATTGGGGTGACATTGGTTAACGACATTATGTAAGTTTCAAGTGTACAGTTCTGTAATCCATCATTTGTGCATTACATTGTGTGCTCAGCACCTGAAGTCTAGTGTCCTTCCATCACTGTGTATTTAACCCCTTTATCCTCTTCATCCTCCCACAATGGGCTTCTGTTTCTTACCTGTCTGCTGTGTGTGGCCTCTGGGGCTTTAAGTCATGCACAGAGAGTGCAGAGGATACAAGGGTTGGGGTGGAGATGCGGTAGATACCCCTGTCTACAATGACAGCCTTGGGACCCTCAGAACCAAAGAGGCTGTTCCAGGACCAGCACTGCCATTGAACCAGCTGGCCCCAGCAGCCCGGTGGGGTCCTCCTCAGCCCTGGAAACCCTTCAAGGGAAAGAGACACACAGGTGAGTGTGTGTGTACGTGCAGAGGTGGGTCATTCTATGGGAACTGACCCACAATTTCATTTCTTCATTCAACCTATCCTGGAGAGCCCATCACATCCATATATGAAAGAGCTATATAATATTTTATGGTATGGCTGGCTGTACAAGGTTATTTAATCACTCCCTCTTTTTAGGCATTTAAAGTTATTATCAATTTTTTTTGAACTTACCACGTGCAATAAGTCTCCTGGCTGGCACATGTATAAATTATTTCTTTAGATGCTGTGTTAGTTTCCTATTGCTGCTGTAGTAACAAATTACTGCTAACTTATGCCTTAAAACAACACAAATGTATTCTCTTACAGTTCCAGAGGTCAAAAGCCTACATCAGTTTCATTGGGTTAAAATCAAGGTGCCTGCAGGTCTGTGTCCCTTCTAGAGGGTCCAGGGGAAAACCTAGTTCCTTGCCTTTTCCGGATTCCAGATACTGTCCACATTCCTGGCTGGTGGCCCTTTCCCCCATCTTCAAAGTGTCACTCCAGCCTCAGCGTCTGATGTCACATCGCCTGTCTCTCACTCTGATCCTCCCACCTGTCTCTTATAAGGACACTTGTGATTACATTGGACCCTCCTGGATAATCCAGGAGCCTTAACTTATTCACATCCACAAGGTCCCCGTAACTGTGTAAGGGCACATGTTCAGAGGTTCCTGGCACTAACCTGTGGACATGTTTGGTGAGCCATGGTTTGGCCTACTCCATCTGCCTAGAAGTAGGATGGCTTAGTCAAAGGGTGTATGTGTCTTTAATGTAAGTCAATATCTCTGAATTGTATCAATGAGAGCTCATATCAATATTATTGGTTCTAGCTTTTTGAGGGCAAGTGGGCACCATTGATTAGGATTTAAAATCTTTACCCTCTCCTGTCCTCCCCACAGTACAGAGCAAGGTATTGTGCTAATTGGTGGTTTGATTGTTAACCTTTTACTAAAGTGTCTTAGCCCAAAATAATTGGTTTCCCAGGAGGCAGATGGAGGAACAGGACTAGGAGTTTGGGCCAGAGGGTTGGGGTGGGAGGCTGGCTTCCAGGAGGAGCAGGCAGGAGGAGGTGCCTGGGTTGGAGTGAAGATGAGGAGGGAGATGAAAATCCAGGATCACTGCAATTCCACGATTCCACCGAGGGAGTGTGACTATCAAAGCTAGGGCCACCTGTAAGTACAGGGTGGGGTGGAGCAGGTGGCCTGGACACTGGTGCCAACTGGAGCCAAGGAGGGCCAAGCCATTAGAGCTGGGTCACTGGCAACAGACAGGATATGAAGAACAGGCATCTGAATGCCCAAGGCCACCCTTCCAAACTGAGGCTGCAGAAAGATGTTTGGGCTGGGGCTGGCTTTACCTGATGCTGTCTGTCCGTTTACATGACTGCTGACTAGAAGCAGCCCTGCCTGCTTGTCCCTGGGTGTAAACAGATGGGAGTGGCGGGGAGGTGAGTGAGGAACAGCTAGGAACACGGGCATTTCAGCAATGACTGGAGAATCACCTTATATCCTAATCTAAACATCTTGCTATATAATCGAATCAGTACTGTACAATCTGTTCTATTTAAAGGTATGTTTAAAGTCAAGTTCTGCTGAGTTCAGGGTTTGGAACTGTGTCTGAAAGCCATTGATATGTGACCTAGATACCCAAATTGTGCTGAGAAAATGCCTAATTACAAGCCTTTGATCATCACGTGATGAAGAAGCATGGAAGCCCTGTTCTACCCCATCTTTGGCCATAATGATGGGAAATTAGGAACTATGAAGTATGCATTTAAGGCTCTCGCTGTGCCTCTAAGTACTGCTTTAGCTGCGTCTCACAACTTGAATATGTCGTAATTTCATAATCACACAGATCGAAACATCGTCTAGTTTCCACTCTGATTTGTGGTTTGATCCATTGCTTAGTGAGAAGTGTGTTTTGTAAGAGGCTGCACAACTCTCTTTTCATTAGGAAAAATCCCAGAGCACATGTTAGCAGACAGATGTGCCGTGAGCGGAGACACTTATGAAATAACAACCAAAGCTTCCAAGTTTTAGCTCCCAAGGGGATGCTCCACTCCTCCAGTCAGGGTGAAGCTCTTGCACCCTAAGCACTGACTCAGGCCCTAGGGTGTCCCCCTCTTATTGGTAGGTGCTTCCTCAGATGTCCCCTCTCCAACACCTCCCCACATAGGACAACCAGCAAAGCATACTCCCATTTGCCCCTTAGATGTGCCAAAGTTCCTTAAGTTGAAAGGCCACAGAGAACCCCATCCTTGGATTCTCCCTAACCCTAGCACAGGCAACAGTGGTTGCAAAAACATACTGAGCTCTATGAGAGAACAATGGGGAAGTAAATACAGAAACACTGAGAGGCAACCCTCAGGGCCTGCCCGATTCACATTCGGTGTGGGAAGCATCTGTCCCTGGCCCCCAGAACTGGGGCCATTCCTCAGACCCCTCACCCGGGTGCCATCTCTCCAGCTCCCAATGTCCTCTTCCTTCTCCCTGCCCCCTCCCCTAGGAGCCAGTCATCTATCAGCTCAATTCCACCCAGCAGACACCCGCTGAGGATCTGTCCTGTGTGGGACATGGTGCTGGGCATGGGTGGGGTGAAATTCAGGGTGACCTCCAGGGCCATAAAATAGGGTCTTATCTTCACAGCTGAAATTCCTTCAGATTCAAAGTGAACCTGACACCCTCAGAGATGCTCAGAGTCCCGATGTCTTCCCATGGTTTATTGGATATATAAACAGAATGCAGGTGTAGGAACAAAGAGACTACAGGGACAGTGGGTGACTGTCCTGGCACAGAACCCTAACCCCGGCCCTAGGGGCATAGGGCAGCCACACATATCCAGATGTACAGGACGGTGCTGGGGCCTCTGCAACCTCACGTTCTGCTGTTTGGACCCAGCGGCAGAGTGGCATGGTGGTGTGTGTTTGGGGGTGGGGAGAGGTTGCTGCAGAGGAGGATGTGGAAGGGGTCCTGGCCCTGATTTTAGGTGAGACACTCTGGTTCAGAGACAAAGTTCTGCCAGATGCTGAGACTCAGGCTGCACACACAGAGGGCCTGCATTTTCCACCGACAGATGCTCTCCTGCTAAACAGTCCCAGGAAGCAGTGAGCAGAGAATTGACGGAACCACAAAACCCACAATGAAGCCCTTCCAGGGGCCAGCTCTGATATGTTCTTGGACAAACAGCCACTGCAAAGCAGGAGCTGCCCTTGCAGGCTGAAGCTACCCATTCACCACCTAAAGCCCTTGGAGGGGTGGGCTGTCCACCAACACTGAGAGTTGTGCTGGACCCTTGCTGAGGAAGTCATTCCCTCCCAATCACCACCCCACAAGAGCCAGCCTACCTGCCAGGAAAGCCAGCTTTGGTGGATAGGGGTGGGGTGTGGTATGGAGCAGTCATGGACCTGCTCTTCTAAATCTCTCCTGATTCACGGTGTCAATAACAGAATACCAGGGCATCCCTCTTGGGGCTCAGGGGACTTAAATGTCACCGAGGCCACTCCTCAGTCTCTGGGCCTGACCTCACAGATGCTGGTGGTGGGCACCCAGGAACCTGCCCGTTTTGCTTTTTGGAATTCCTGCTGGGTGGCTATATGCAGGCCCATGTGTTGTGATAAAGGTCACTTTCCTCTAACTGTGTCTGTGGTTTTCCATGGCCAAGAAAGAGAATGGGCCCCCACCTCCTGACCCTCACTTGGTCTTGGGTCCAGCTCTGGTCCCAGCTTCTCAGGAAAGGTCTCACTCCCTCTGCCAAACGCACTGCAGCCAGAGTCACAGATGAGCAGGGGCTGCTGCCCCTGACCTAGGGCCCACTCCAGACCTCGAGCCACAGATAGGGTTGAGTTCCCCAAGCCCTCAGCTGCGGCACTTTCCCACATGTGGAGGAAGAGCAGCAGGAGAGGGAGCCAGGATGGGTGGGTGTGGCCTGTTCTGGTCACTCTCTGTGCCTCTGCCATTCCATGCTCAGCACAAGCCAGCTCTCCACACCTGTAGTCCCCCCCCCCCACTACACACAGGCCAGCTGGAAGCAGAACGAGGGATGGCAGAGGTGGCCCAGCCAGGCCCACCTCAGCCCCCAGGCCTCAGGACCACTGGCAGGCGCATTCGGTGGGCTCCTGCACTGTGTAGGGCACCCAGGTGGCGTTGGTGGCACAGAAGAGCTGCACGGAGCGCCGCTGCAGGGCCACCTCTCGGCAGCACTTGCAGAAGCGGGCATAGGCATTGATGTTGTAGTTGTAGATGCTGGCGGACGGGCACCTCCCATCGCAGGACACCAGGTTCACCTGGGTATGAGCAGACCTGTGAGGCGGTCTGTGTGGCTCTCACCGCCCCCACAAAGACCCCTCCATCCCATCTTTGGCTGCCCCCCACCGTCTTGTGGGTGCCACGCACAGGGGTGTTGCTCCTGCATTCGTTCTTGCGGATGGTCATGCGAATGGTCACTTTCTTGCAGGAGCGCCCATCCTCTTTACCTAGGGGGACAGGGTAGGTGAGGCGGCCGTGGCTGAGATGCGCTCCCAGGGGCAGCAGGACGGACTGGCGGGGAGCAGTTAGTGTCATGCTGGAAGGTCCCTTTACCAGCGTTAGTGCTCATGCAGAAGAGACCCTCTCCATCAGGGGGAAAGCTTTCAACTCAGTGCCCTGGAAGGAGGTGGTGGCAGGGGAGACAGAGGAAGATGCTGGGGGTGGCTTGTGGCACTCTGGGCTAGGGAAGAGAAGGATCTGGGGACAGGCAAGCTGCCTCCCCACCCCAGTCCCAAAATCCGTCTCAAAGACCCTGTTGGTGAGCTCAGCCCTGTCTGAGTTTCATCTTTTCTACTCGAGAGGGCTTCTGGCCTTCAGATTCTGCAGTTTCCTGAATGGGTGGAAGCCCCAGTCCCTAGCAGCAAGGGTGCACACAGCAGGGTCACTTGGCTTCCCCATCTATCAAACAGGGCCAGGTGGTCACCCCCCTCACACAGCCGTTACAGGGATGGGAATTGTTTCCCCTGTGTGTAGTTTCCTCTGCCTGGACCACGCCTCCCAGACAACAGACCACGCCTCCCAGACAACAGACCACGCCTCCCACAGACAGTGGACCACACCTAGAACAGATAATAATTTCAGGGCGTATTCAGGCCCTTGCCTGCTCAAATATCTCCTCACCAAGGCCTATCCTGAACCCCTTTTTGAAATGGTAGCTCTTCTCCTTCTACCCAGACCTCCCTCCCTGACCACTATCTGGCTGATTTCTATCCAGAACACTGTCACCGTCCAGTCAGAGACACACTTCTCATTTTGCTGTTGAAGTGTAAGCTTTGCACAGGGGTATCCAACCTTTTGGCATCTCTGGGCCACACTGGAAGAAGAGTTGTCTTGGGCCACACGTTAAATACATTGCAACACATAATCACAAAAAAAATCTCATAGTGTTTTAAGTAAATTTACGATGCTGTGTTGGGCCACATTCACAGCTGTCCTGAGCCACGTGCAGCCCGTAGGCCGCAGGTGGGACACCTCTGCTAGAGCCTTCTTTTGCACGGCCCTTTCCACAATTCGTTGTGAGTTCTGTCCTGATTCTTAATAAATATTCACTTTCACACCTCCAAATATGGATTTGTACATTTGTGTTCTTTCTCGGAATGAGGCCCTCCAAATTGCAAAAGCTTCAGTCCCCATAAAACCAGATGCATCCACTCTGCTCTATATTGTATTTTACTGTCATTGTCTCCCCCACCAAAATGTCATCTCCACGAGGCCTTGCTATGCTGTGTCCCCAGCGCCGAGAACGGAGCCTGGCACACTGGTGTTCAGTAAACATTTGTCAGGTGCAAGGACGTGCTCTGCGACCCCAGGGGGCCTGCCGGAAATGGGGGACTCCTTTCTTCTGGCCTCTGGGCTTCATCATGGCAGGGTTCCCACCACACCGGCTGGAGGACTCCTGGCCAGAGCTAAGTTGACCTTGTCCTCCCTCCCTGCTCCCAAGAGGCAGGAGACCTGAGTGTTGTCCTGGCCGTGGCCCTCTGGGTCCCGGACCAAGACTAGCTGAGTGACCAGCAGGAGCAAAGCGGTAGCAGCTTTGGCATTGGTGGGTGCCAGGTGAACGGGCACTGCTGAAGCATTCCCATGCAAGGCCAAGGGACACAGCTCACTACCCAGCATGCACTGTTGGCCAAAAGGCCTTTGCCAGAGGCAGGGAGCAGGGGTGTCACATAGCAGAAGGGACATTGTTGGAAATAGCAATGTGGCTGCCTGCCTCCAGTTCCATGGGCTTCCGAGAGGAGTACCTGGGTGGCAGTGGACACTAACCCGTGGAGGAGAGGCAGGGCTAACGGGGACCACGGGAAACAGGGTCCCCGGGGAACCTGGGGAGAGGGACATGGGTCGCAGGTCACACGGGAGCACAGGGGACACTCGGGGAACATCAGCTGTGGGTCAGAGATCAGCCAATGAGGCACGGAGCCCAGCTTCCTCGGAGTATGTGAGTGAGCATAAAAAGGTCCAAATCCAAGGAAGGGTCTGGGGCCCTAGCGGGAGGGGAGGCACGCGGGCAAAGGGGCCCAGGCTGATGGGCCGTGTGTGCACATGTGGCGAGGGGCTGCAGGTCCCAGAAGCCGGGTGTGAGGACAGATGCACAGACCTTCCACTCAGACTCATCAGGGAATCTGTGAGCCTGAGTCCCACCCAGGAGAACCCTCCCAGATAGGGCTCCTGGCCACGGGGAGAATTCCCGTGGGGCGGAGGCCTCTGAGCTGGGGTTCTTGGTGGGGGCAGGAGGTGGCAGAGCAGCTGGTGAGCGAGTGGCCTCCTGTACCCAATATTCCAGTGTCCCCTGTCTCCAACAAGAAGCAGAGGCCTTGTGTTGGGACAGGAGTGTGGGCATGGCCTGCCTCTCTGTGTCAGTGCCTGAGCCTAGTGGTGGTGGTATTATCCTACTCACCCCTGAAAGCCACCGCCACAGGTGCCAGGCCAGGAGTCTGGCCCTCTGAGCCCCACCATGACGCCCTTTCCCCCGCCAGGGCCCCGCCCGCTGGGCTTGCACCATGCTCACTCACATGTCCTGCAGCATCCCTCCAAGGAAGGAACCACCGAGCCCCCAACCTAAAGGGAGAAGAGAGGAAGCAGGTGGGAGATCCCATCCAGGCCAGGAGCCACAGTCCCAGCAAGAGACAAAGAGTCCAAGAGACTTGACTCCTTTCCTCCCATGATGCCCCAGGCAGGACCTCCAGGCCCTGCTGGTCTCTGAGCTAGCTGTGGGAGAGCCCTGGTGTAAGCCGACTGGTCAGGACACTGCCCCAGTGAGGCTGGAGCCTGGGTTAAGGTGGTGCCAGACCCCCGGCTTTCCAGTGGCAGCTCCCCACGTAGAGGGTCAGGGAGGGAGGGGTGCAGGGTTGGACCCACTTAGGTGAGTGGCCTGGGCTCTATCTCAGCCCTGGACAAATGGTCCCTCTCTTCTGGGCGCTGTCTTCCTATTTCTACAGTGGGGGCAGCTCACCCTTAGAGCCCTCCTCCTCTCGTGAAATGGATAAAACAACAGATGTGACAATTCTTCGTAAATAAGTATGTGTGTGAGTGTGGGTCTCTGTGTGTGATTCTGGGAGCACATACATGCATGTACATGTGTGGTATCACATGTGTTTCTGTATGAGCGTATGATTGCATGTGTACATTTGTTTTCTAGGTAAGATCAGAAATCTTTGTGTCCAATCTTCAACTCAGGAGAATTAATAATTTAAAAACAGTCCCAAGTCCTCCAGGAAATCCTTGTCCTTGAGGTGTTCCCAGAGTGACAGCTGTCCATGCTGGTGCAAAAGTGCTTGGCCTGTGGTGACGTGCTGTGTGTGCACAGGCACACGAGGTGTGTGTGAGCAGCCGACCACCTGTGTTGGTGTGTCTGTAACAGTGCAGGTTTGCGTGTGTCTGTGCGTGGCCCTGTGATGTGTGAGGAGGTGGGGTGTGACGTGGCTGAAGCAAAAAATGCACGGAGATGGGGACTTGGGGTGGTGGGGCAGGCACAGGCTCCGGGGAACCCCTCCTGCCTCGCTCCTGCGCACAGGACCTTCCTCGCCCCACAGGCCGTGCCACCGTGGGAGGAGGCTGGCACTGACCTTGGCACACTCAGTCTCATTGAGCGGTGGGCAGCTGATGGGCGAGCGGACCAGCACGGCGCCCAGGGGAGTGCTGCTGCAGTGGTGGCGGGCGCAGTCTGCGATCCAGGACGCCCCGGGCTGGAGGGCACAGAGGCGGGCGATGGGGGCTGGTGGCCAGCTGGGCGGCCTGGGAGAACCGATAGGGCATGGCTCCAAAGACAGATGCAGCCCCAAAACTAGCACTGCCCAGGACCCTGTCTGTCCCCAGCCCTGGGTTCTGGTCCCAAGTGGGCATTTAAGGGGCCGCATACCAAGAACAGGGAGGTGGTGCCGTTGGGGAAAGTGAAGAGGCAGGACACGTTCCTGCAGGAGCCGCAGCAGGCCGCCAGGTCCCGCGGGTGCTCATACTCCTGGTTCTGCAGGACAGGGAGGGACGGGGTGGGCCTCGGCACCTGCCCGCCTCTGCCCCTGCCTCTCTCACTGTCTGCTTGTTGCTGAGCCCAGAGCAGGGCTCTCTCTGGATGCTCAGGAAGGGGATTCCTGGGACCTTCTATTTCAGGCAGGAAGGTCATCCTTGTGTCTACCCTAAGACTCCTTCGCTGCAGTTCCCAGGCTGAGCTCTAGTGGACAAAGAGTTCTCCCACCCCTTTCAGAGACAGCATCGCTGGTAATTAGGGGTGCCAGTTTCCGTCTAGAGAGACCTCAATTTGAGTCCCGGCTCCTGTGGGACTTTTGACAAGGGACTAGATCTTCCTAAACCTCAGTTTTCTCATCTGAAAAGTGGGAGCAATTCTAACCCCTGTTATTCAATTAATATATTTTTTAGCCCTTACAAGAAACCAGTCACTGTCCTAGGTACTGGGCACATAGAAGCATTCAACAAATGGCAGTAACACAAACACAGAAACCAAAGAAGGTAGGGAATGTGCCAGCCGTAGAAGGGGCTTGTAACTGTGTTCTCCGGGCAAAGCCCCACCCTTGCTAGGCCTCCACTCCCGCTCGCTGCTCCCCTCCTGGCCTCACCCAGCCCAGCCCTGTTCCGGCACTTTCCCTAGAGGTCTCCGAGGGCCCCCTGATGTTTACTCTCTAGACTTGTGTAGAGAGCGTGGGGCAAGCTGGAAGGGGCCTCTGGCTCCTGGAGCACCTAGGCTCTGCCAGACCAGCCCTCCTGACCCCACCCCCATCCCGAGCTGCCCCGTACCGCCTCGCAGTGGACATCACACAGCACGGAGGTGGTGTTGATCTGGTAGAAGCCGGTGAGAAGGTCCAGCACTTCAGTACAGCGGGAAGTGTGGCACACCCCATCTGCTGAGAGCTCCACCACCGTCTGGCCCGGCTGCATCACCCCCAGCTCTCGGCTCAGACACACAGCAGCCTTCACTGGATGGGTGTGCGATGTGGCCATAGTCACTGAGAGCCCAGCCCCCAACCCCGCCCCCGCCCTCGCCCTGGGCTCACCCACCCTGGCTCGCTCACTCTGGCTCTACCTCCCCACTCACCACATTCGTATTTGGCACAGCCACACACGTTCTCCTCGCTGTGCATGAACTCCTCGTCCAGCTGGGACTTCTCCCACTGGGTGGGGCAGAGGCGGTCAGCACCCCTGCGTGGGGAGGCCCCGCCCACCCTCAGGAGCAGTCTGCCACCTGGGCCCCTCCCTCTCTCCTCCCAGCGGGTGGAGAGGGGCTGGCAGGCCTGAGGGCCCTTGGCACCCTGTGAGCTCTGTCACCCTCCCGCAGAGAGAGATGTGCCCCGTGTGGCTTCTGAGCTTCCCCGCGGGGGAGCGCTCCCCAGCGCCCTCTCCTGGGGCCTGGGGCTCTTGTTCTGAGCGCCCGCTGGCCCATCACTGAGGGCCCAATGCATGGCCGCCGGCCCAAAATCTGGCTTGGCTCAAATACATCCCTTCTCCCTCACCAGCTGAAGGGAGAGGAGGATGGGACAGGAGACAAAATGAGAGGAGGTGCCTGCTGGGGCTTAGGGGGATACATGTAACCCAGAAAATTATGTAAAAACACAACTTTAAACAGAACTTCATGTTTCTCAGAGTATTTTCGCTGCCCTCAGGCCTGTGCAGCATGGCGGTCAATGGCGTGGCCTCTGAGTCAGATTTCCCGGGCCCAGTCCTGTCACTGGGATGTACTGGCTACACAGTCTTAACCTCGGTTTCCTCGTTTGTGTGACTGAGTTAACCAGAGAATCACTGAGTTGTCGTGAGAATTAATGTGATAATGTACATAAAAGCCCAGGAGAGTTCCTGGCATACAGTGAACTCTCAATAACATAAGCTACTGTCATAAGTATCATCATCACCATCATCTTCACCTTCTCCCCCATCCCCGCTGCCATCATCATCATAACTAGTCCTCACCACTACTCTGAAGCGTAATTGCGCCTACTTTACAAATAAGGGTGCGGTGCCCAGAGAGCAGAGCTCGGCACAAGAAGGCTGACTTGCAGTCGGAGGCTCTTCACACTAGGTTGAAGAACTAGAGCCTCCACAGGGAGGGACAGACGCAGAGAGAAGGAGAGGGAGGTAGACCAAGGGGAATGGGGAGGGGCAGGGTCTGCATACCAGGTGGCACCGGGGCACCGGGATTGTGTCGCAGTCGCACTCTGAAAAACAGGAGGGGCCAGGACCCACCTCACCAGCGATATCCAGGTGAAAGTCCCCCTGAGCCCCCAGGCCCTTCCCTGAAGTGCACCCCCTCCTCCAGTCTACTTCTACCCCCCATAGGGGCTGCGCTCCTCTGGTTGGGCAGGTGGGACAGTCAGTGACAGGTCCTAACGTGGAGTCCACGCCAGGCGTGGAGTGAGAAGGAATGGACCAATCACAGGTGCCCTTTAGTCATCTGACTTCTTCCCTCCCCAGAGCCCATTCTAGAGCAGATGTGGGCCGCTCCAGGAACAAATACGGCAAAGGCGACACTTCTGGCCATCTGCATTCCCCAAATCTATGTTCCAGCAAGCTCAGTCTGACTGCTCCGAGCCTCTGCCCGCAAGCAGGTCCAGTGCTAAGCTTCGAGGGGAGGGAGCTGACTGCCGAGGCATCAGTAGCGAGCCTAAGGGAGACAGAGCCCTAGCTTCAGCGTGAGGCGCTCCAGGGCAGCGTGGCTGTGAAACACTCTTGGGGAAACTTGCTCACACAGCAAACGGTTCTAAGTGCAGACTCTATGCCGAGCTTTCCTCTGTGCTCCGGGAACAAAGCAATGGCTACCACCGACTAAAACCCCTGTCCTCATGAAGTTCACATGTGGGCTCAGGAAAAGACAAGCAAAATATCCAGATGCAAAATAGAGTTTCTCAACTCTTTTTAAAAATAACATTTTTATATACAGCTCATTGGTGCTCTTTATTGGTCATTGACACTCCCATCTGCTGCCCCAAAGGTGAATTTTAACAAAATCATGTTTACTGTCAGAGAGTTGCAATAAAGACTTTTTAAATGGGGGGAAACCCCTTTCTGAAACAAGGAACTAGCTCTTTCCCTTCTTTCATCCTGGGGAGAAAAGATGTAGGAAGGCTCTGCGCCCAGAGAGCAGATGCCAAGTGGGAGGGAGATTTTGGAGGCTTCTCTCTGGTGACTCTGGAAAGACAGAATCTGAGCGAGTTGATAGTGGTGGGCCCGTTCCTCTCTTACCCTCATGCCTCCCAGGGACCCGGATCTCCCTCTTTCGGCCTTTGGGGAGGGGTCCCCATCCAGGGACTTACCGCAGGACTTGTAGGGGCAGCAGCGGTCTGGGCTCCACACCTCCACGAGGGCAGTGCCCATGCCACACTGCACATGGGGGCAGCGGAAGTTTTCACACACTGTGCGGGGGGAAGCCGGGGACGTGTCAGCCACAGGCAGCTTGGGGCGTGAGTCCTCAGAAATGCACTTTTGGCTAAGGAGCAGGTACTTCCCAGCTTCTCCTTAGGCGTCCCCAATGTCCTCAGGCACTCTCCTAGGCTGGATTCCAGGAGGAAATCTGGGATCCCAGGGTTTCCCCATAGATCTACCTCAGGAGCCCCTACATCTGCTCCCAGAGGCATTAGCAACATGGCAATGGCGAAACCTCGGTGTCACGAAACTGAGCTTCCCCCTCCGGATTCTGAGTCACCCTGAGAGTAGCATCGAGAGGGGAGCCACTGGCCAGAAGCATTTCCCTCTGCGGGAGAGTTTCCCTATCCACCTGCGGAATCACCGCCTGTGGCCCACCCAGGCCCATCCTGCTTCAGCCACAGTCTAGGGCTCAGGCCCCCCACCCCCTGTTCTACAGGCAGGTGTCTCTTAGCCTAGGATTCCTCAGCCATTCTCATATATTGAGAGACACACGTCTAGGTACAACCTTTTCGTGGGGAGGGGAGGTGGTGCAAGGGTCAACACTGAAGGGGAAAGACTGTAAGACTTCCTTGATTTATTTAAACAAATTATTGGCACAGGTAAGGATTATCAACTGGTGTTTTGAAAAGTTATGAAGTGGAGGGAGAGAAGGGCGCTGGTACAGTGTCAGAGTAGTGGGTTCCTTTCTGGTTGGAAGAAGAAAACTATAAAGGTCAGGCGGAGGAATGGGACAGTCACCGCCCTGATGCCTGGCCAATATCAACATCAGTTCCAGTGGCTCAGCCACACAGCAAGTGTCCCTGATGGGATGTACTGTGAGGCTCAGGTACAGCCCAGTGAAAAAAGTATTTTAATCAAATCCGCCAAGTCTTTTTTCTAACTTTTGGCTTGCAGGAAGTGCACAGGATAGAGGAGCAAGGCAAACAGTTCTAAGAGGAAACAAATGGGTAAATCCAGAAGGTGATACTTTCTGCAGGACCACAGCCCAGGCTCTACAATTTAGTGTCTCACAGAAAAAGGGACCTGTGTTAGATTAAAAGACATTAGAGAGACATAATATTAATGTGTGGTCCTGGACTGGATCTTGGGTCGGACAAGCCAGGAGAATTGTGTACTGGGTATGATATAACTTAAAAATGTATTAATGTGGAGAGGTAAAGGACACATTTTCATAGCTGGTTAAAAAGAATATGTACAGAAGAGCCCGTTTTGATAAGCCACACACACATAGAGGATACCTGGGAGGTAGGAGGTAGGAATACTTTCTTGTATTTACTTGGACTTCATACTTTCTACAAGGCATAGGTAGTGCTTTTGTAATGAAAGTATCATGAAGACTGGGACAAGGTACTAACATCAGCAGTCCTGGGGTGAGGGCTTGGTGAAGGACCTGGTGGCACTTGAAGGTCCCAGGAGCCCCTCCCGACCACGGCGCCTGTCCAGCCGGGACTCACCGCACTGGTACAGAGGGCAGCAGAGCTCCGTGGTGTTCCTGTCCACAGTGAGCGCCTCCCCCAGCTGACACTCGGGGATCGGGTCTGGACAGTCACCGCAGGCTGAGAGGGGAGAGGGCCTCTGCTGTCACAGGCAGTCCCCCTCGGGGGAGGGGGTTGGAAGGGTGGGGACATGTCGAAAACCCAGGTGTGACGGGGCAGGGTAGACTGTCACAGCAGGGTTCCATGGTCCCGTGTGAGCTGCCCTGGAGTCAGAATTTGGAAGTTCTCCCTTGTGTTCACCCCAAGCCGTACTCTGAAGGAGCACTGGCTTCCTCATGCTCAGCCATCTATGGGGTGAAGCGGGGATCGGTTTCCTCTTCCCCCTACGCTGCTCTCTGGACAGCGATCTCACCCACCTCCCTGTGCCCACCCCGCCTGATGGCCCCCGCCCTTTCCTCCCAGCAGCCCAGGGATTTGGGTGAGGAAAGGAGTGGGTGTGGCCAGGAGGGCTGCCCACCACAGAAGTAGGAGGTGCAGCACGTCTCCCCCAGGCGGCCAGCGATGAGGATCTGGTCCTGGCGGCAGATGGGGATCACCTGTGGCTCGCACTGGTCCGGGTCACACTCTGGGGGAAAGACAGAATTTTTTTAAATTTTTTATTTTAATTGTTGATCTTGTACAGTTTTCTGTCTTTTACTCCCTCCCCAGCCCACCACCCCAGCCCTCCCCACCTCCCTCCCATTTCCACCCCCCATAATTTTTGTCCACGAGTTCTTTATAGTTGTTCCTGTAAACCCTTTCCCTTTTCCCCTGAAATTCCCTCCCCTCTCCCCTCTGGTCACTGTCAGCCTGTTCTTAATTTCAGTGTCTTTGGTTATATTATGCTTGTTTGTTTGTTTTGTTGATTAGGTTCCTGTTAAAGGTGAGATCATATGGTATTTGTCTTTCACTGCCTGGCTTATTTTGCTTAGCATGATGCTCTCCAGTTCCATCCATGCTGTTGCAAAGGGTAGGAGCTCTTTCTTTCTTTCTGCTGCATAGAATTCCATTGTGTAAATGTACCACAGTTTTTTGATCCATTCATTTACTGATGGGCATCTAGGTTGCTTCCAACACTTGGCTATTGTAAATCGTGCTGCTATGAACATAGGGGTGCATAGGTTCTTTTGGATTGGTGTTTCAGGGTTCTTAGGATATAATCCAAGCAGTGGAATTGCTGGGTCAAAAGGTAGATCCATTTTTAGTTTTCTTAGAAAATTCCATACTGTTTTCCATAGTGGTTGTACCAGTCTGCACTCCCATCAACAGTGCACTAGGGAAAGAGAATTGAGGTGCCGGGAGCAGACCCTGCCTGGTTGCACCAGGACCCCTGCCCTGGCTCTGCCCTAGTCTCCAGTGAGAATGTGGTCCCCTGAACTGTCCTTGCTCCCCTACCCCAGCTGCAGGGCCCCCGCTGCCCCCAGGTGGTCGGAATCCCATGCTCCCTGCCCCAGGGCCTCTCACCGCAGCTGTAGCTGGGGCAGCAGGAGTCCTCCTGGAAGTGGGTGATGAGTCCATGGCCTGGGCGGCAGGTCGGAGCGAGGCCCTCACACAGAGTGTGGTTACACACTGGCCAGGGAACACAGGGCCTGTCACCGGGAGGCTGGGACTTCCCCCACCCTCCAGCACTAGACACCTGGCCAGGTGGACCACCTGGTCCCCATTACACCTCCAAGCCCCCAGGAGCCATGTTCCTAGCAGGAGCCTCTGAGGGTCACCCAGCGGGTCCAGGACTTGGACACAAGAACAGTCAGAGGTAACACTCCATGCAATGGACCACGTGCAAGCTGCTGCTCTGTCTGGGTCAGCACCAGCTTCTCCCAGCAGCCCAGAAGGTGGGAACTGTGGTCAGCCTCGTGTTAGGGAAGAATCTACTAAAGCACAGAGGGTGTTAAAGGATCTGCCAGAGTCATGCAGCCGCAAGGTGGTGCAGGCAGAGCCCATCGGGCTGCCTGGCTCCAGAGCCCAGGCCTTTAAGCCCTGCCCACCCTAAGGCGTGGCCCCTGTCCCCCACAAACGGTTCTTCACTCCCCTCAACACACCCCCCACAAGACACTTTCATGTTCCCAGGCTTTGTCCTACCCATCAAGGTCAGAACGGAGCCTTTTAACTGTTTTATAGTTAAGGTCGAGGGCAGGGAGTAGTGGAACTCACCACAAACAGCCCCCAGGCAGCAGGGATCCTCGGTGGGTATGAGCAGGATCACCTCCCCAAAGCGGGGACAGCTCTCAGGGCGGGGGACCGGGCAGTCCAGGTCCACGGGGACAATAGTGTCCTGAGCTTGGCAACGGTGCTGGCAGCATCCGCTGAGGGAGCTGTTCCAGGTCTCCCCCAGGGCCCTCGGCACCCCTGTGCTGTCCGTGCAGGCTGCAGTGGGGGACATGGGGGTACAAAGGGCTCAGGAGGGTGGGGACACCCAAACTGTCCTAGGTCCAACCCTCCCTGGGACAATGACCACTCCAAAGCAGACCTGGAGGGATACAGATGGGCCTCAGCCATGGGCAGCAGGAGGGTGAAGGAGGCCCTAGGGTGAAGCCGTCTTTGGAGGGTCCCACCCTGGGAGGGGAGGAACCTACCACACTTCTCCTCAGGGATGCAGAGCGCCGAGTGGCGGCGGTGCAAGATGGTGCCCTCAGAACAGACGCAGCCCTCACCCAGCACCTGGCACTGCTCCGGGTCCAGTGGGCCCAGCAGCCCGTCCTGGCACGACTCGGGAGGCTCGCAGGCCGACACACAGGCCTGGTAGGTGGAGTCGCTGGAGCACAGGAAGGCTGCAGGGGCACAGAGGGCAGAGGGCAGGGTGAGGAGGGGTCTGGGGCACCAGCTGTGACTCAGCAGACAGTGCAGAGGGTTTCATTGCCGCTTTCCTCTAGATCAGGATCAGCGAATGAAGTTTTAATGAAACGCAGGCACGTCCTTTCATTTACCTACTGAGTCTGGCTGCTTGGGTACTGCAGGGGCACAGGGGGTCGCTGTGACAGAGGCCCTGCGGCCCCAGAGGGCCTCAGATAGTTATCTGGCTCTTCACAGAAAACATTTGCCAACCCCTTGTTCTAGACCAGAGTTTTCAAACTTCCCTGACTATAAAAACTAGGTTTTCCATTGTGGTCCAATACACACATGCACAGAGAACAGTGCTCCTCAATCCTGACAGACACAGGATCCCCTGGGAGCTTTTGAATTCCCTCACCGGGCCCCACCCCAGACCAACGAATCAGGATCTCTGACTGCGGGCCCCTGAGCATCACTGCTTTTGACGTTCCCTGGGTGATTTCGAAGGGTAGCTGGAATTGAAAATCACTGATATATTGAAACAAAGAAAGTCTTTCTTGAAATAACACTTAACCTTTCAGGTGCGGTACCCTCTAGTATTTTCCCTTCTATTGCATTTTTCAAATGCTGCTGCTGACCCCCAAAGCTGATTTCGTACCCACTGAAGGTGAGATCCACAGTTTGAAAAACGCCCTTCTAGATGGCACTGTCTTTTCACCCTTTATCTGTCGTATTAGAGGTATGGTCCTCCTGTGTGCAGCCTTTCTGGGTGTGCTCAAACTACCCTAGGCCAGTCCAGCCCTGCGTACCCCACTGAGGCAGGGCTGATGGGAGCGGCACAAGGCGGACCTCACCGCTCTCTTTAAGGAAGGAGGAGAGAGACTGAAGGAAGAGGAGGACGATCAACAGTGAAGAGAAAGGAGCCGAGAGTGGCCGGACCACGACCACGTGATGAGTGTGATGAGTGTGCGGGACGCACTCTGAACATAGCAGAGGGAGCTGTTATTACTGTCCCTGTCTGACAGGTGAGGCGAGGAGACTCAGAGACATTAAATAGTAAATGAATACGTCAGAGTTACCTGACTTATTAATATAAATTATAATACAAATAAATGTGTTAGTTTATTAAAATATTTATTAATTCAAGTATATATAAATTTGTTAATGAATGTACTTGAATGAGTGAATAATTAAATCTGGAAAGCCTAGACTTGGACTCTGGACTGTAAGCCCTTTCCACTCTAACTGTGGCAACAAAGAGGCCACGGAAGAGACCCCCACCCCGCCCACCAACTCACGGCAGTAGTCAGAGCGCCGCCACTCGATGCACACGTGGAACTTGTGGCACATGGCCACGTACACAGTCAGGGCCACGCAGGGCTGCTGCACGTACTTGGTGTCCCGGATCCACAGCTCGCAGAACGACTCTGGGG
Organism: Glossophaga mutica; assembly: GCA_039655065.1. NCBI lineage: Eukaryota > Metazoa > Chordata > Mammalia > Chiroptera > Phyllostomidae > Glossophaga > Glossophaga mutica. The sequence goes on from CM077308.1 coordinate 34,267,960, forward strand.
AGACCTGGGCACGTGTATCAGGCAGTGCTGCCTCCCTGGACTCCCCGCATCCCGGGCACCGCCCTCCCCAGCCCTGCCCAGGGGCGACCATGGGCCTCTGCAGGACTGGCCCCAAACTCAACACCTCTGGGGAACTCACCCAAATCTGCGCCTCCCCACCCTGGCATTGGCCCCTCTGCAGGTAGGTCCTGCCATCCCAGCCAAGGGGCCCCCCCGCACTGAAGCCGGTCAGCACGTACAAAGTTGTGGCAGGCACTGAAGGTGCGGTTGGACACCATGCGAATGCAGGGGGAGCAGTCAGCCGTGGCGCAGCTGTCCGGGCGGAAGCGGGTCTGGCCCACTGAGGTCAGGGAACTGGGCACCTGCCAGCTATCCAGAAAGGGAGCGGGGTCCTCATCCTCACCCACCACAGAGCCATCCTCCAGGGTGAGGTCATTGGCTGGGTCTCCATCACAGATACCTGAAGGGGGCAGAATTATCCAGTAGCCATTATAATCACCAACAGCCCCAGGCCCCCAGTTGTCACTCTGCATATTCCTCAAAATAATTCTTTGAGGCTGGTATTAGTATTCTCCTATTTTATAGGTGAGGAAAAGGAGGTACAGAGAAGCTAAGAAACATGCTGTGTAAGAAAATGTAAGAAAATGTTTTTGTTTTAAATACATACCTAAGCATTTAAGGATACAAAAATACTTTCAAATGGTTCAGAAAAAAATTACATATATATAAATTGTATATGCATAGAAAAGTGCATAGATATGGGTGTATAGATACATATATACAGTATATATCTATATGTTTATATATAGAGAGAAGCAAATGAGGCAGAATTTGAACACTTGGTATACCTGGGTAAATAGTACATGAGAGTTCCTTATGCTATTTGGTAACTTTGAAGCTGGACATCATATGGAAATGAAAATTTTCTTTAAAAAAAATCTGCTTTAACAGAGATTGCTAGATAATTATCACACCTGTTTCCTCTTTTTCCTGGGCAATCCACTAGCCCATTTTTCCCAGGCTTCTTTGCAGGTGGTTGAGACCATGTGACTGAGTCCCAGCCAATGGAACTTGAGTAAAGGGGATGGGCACCATGCCCAGACCTGATCCATAAGCATTTCCCAACTCTTTTCCCTTCTGTGGAGTTGGAAGCTTGTGTTAAAATGCAAAGCCACAAGATGGAAGGAATCTCCACTTGGGAATTTGTGTGTGCAAGAAATAAACTTCTGTGGTGTTAAGACACTGAGCTGGGGACAGGCTGAAGTTTATCTGGCAGCTTCTAGCACGACCTGAATTTCCAGCTTCATCTCTCACACTCTGGGTGCCAGATATGCACTTCCCTGCCCTTGACTTTGCTTAGGTTGCTCCCTCTTCCCAAAACACTTTGTCAGAAGTCCTTCTTTCAAGGTGCCCTCAGAGGCACTGTCCATGGCCCTCCCAATTCTACGTAGTAGGCTTTGGTCTTGTTCTCTGAGTACAAAGACTCATTTTCCTTTAGATTCTCTCTCTCTCGGTATCCCCCACATTGCCTAGCAGAGGGCCCAGGATACCAAGTATTACTTAGGAAAATTAGCCGACTTCTGCTCTGACACCTCCAGCCACCAGTGCTGTGAATATAAAGCATGATTTAATACAATGTTATCAATGGTCCCAGGGGTCACATTTTTGGTCTTGGCATCGAGTCACCAAAGGGTGTCACGAAGGGACCCCAGGGAGGAGTTGGTCCTCCAGGTTAGTGCTGACCACAGCACTCTCTGCCAGGTGCAAAAAGCAGAAGGAGAAAGCGGTGAGAAAAGGGTGGTGGTGCTGGTGGCGATGGTGCGTGTGCAAGGAGATGCTTGTGGGTGTAAAAACAGACGCTTCGTCAAACAGGGATTTTCTCTTTTTTGCCTCCTGGTCTGACCCCAGTGACGGATACCTGGTAACTGCATGTTGTACAAATGAAAAAATAAGCATGAGCAGACTTACGTGTGTTAGTTCAAGGGCAGAGGGCATTTTGAATACAGGGATGTGAATGTGAATGAGCAAAATAGGTGCAGATTTATGGGTGGAGGCCATGCAGGTATGTGCGTATGTGTGTGTGTGAGTATGCCTATGTCACCTGCCATCGCAATCACGGCAGCCTGTCACAGAGTGCCCCGTGGGGCCCATGCCCTTCTGCCCCTACAGGGAGCAGCAGTTTGCACTTGGATTCCTCCTGTACGCCGTTTGCTTATCGAAATACATCCGTGTACTGCCCCTTAGGGCAGTCATGCTCTTGCTGAGGAGTAGTTCTAATGTGTTGTGACAGCTCTGCTGTGTGACCTTTAGGATGCCACTTAACCTCTCTGAGCCCCCTTTCTTTTTTGGTTCAACGACCACCTCTCAGAGTTATTATGTGGATGACCTGGAATAAGTGAGGTCAGAGTGTGGAAGTGCTTTGTGAAGTGCTCAGGCATATGCAGACAAGAAGGATTATCTGGTATTAGGAAGCTATCGGAAGCTGACAGACAATCCCGGCTGAAGTGACAACTGGCCGAAGCCAGAGCCCTGCACCATCCCCTGCTGGCAGCTTCAGGCCCAGAACTCAGGACATTGGGTGTCTCGGCCCTGACAGCCCCACTGGTCCCCTCTGTGGCCTGGCACTCTGTCCCAGCTTTCCCTGGTACAGGGGAACTTGTGTCCTCCTCCTCCCGGCTGGATCCCACCTCACCGCACAGGCCACGGCCCTGGGTCTCGCTGGCTTTGCTGGCCTCCAGGATCATGAGTCCCGAGCTGTGGAGCCACTGGATCAGGATGTGTGATGGGGTCCGGATCACATACATGTGGCCTGTGTCCTCAATTCTGAACCCGTACCTGCTCACAGGGGGCCACACGAGCTGCGAGTCCAAGGTCACCTTGGGGGGCGGGTGGTATGCAAAGTGAGCACAGCTTTTCCGTCCATCCAGTCAACCATCCGTTCATCCCACAAACAGTTTTTAAGCACCTGCTGTGTGCCAGGCTCTGTCTCGGGCACAGGCAGCCAAGACCCAGTTCAAGGTCGTATGGAAGGTTCTGAAAGCCATTCAATGAGCACAGAGCAATGAAACAGGAAATGCCACAACCAGAGGCAGGCTCCACTCCCTGCCCAAACTAACACGGATTCTGGGCCCTTCAGATCATCCTGTTCTTTCCTCACTCTGCTCAGACCATTGCTTCTGGGGGGATTTTCGCTGAATCCCCAGCCTCTGGGTTGGGCACCCCTTCTCAGGGGTCTCCCCATCTCTGGATTGACCACTAAGACAGGATCCCTCAGAACAAAAGTGAAGAAGTCAGATATTCTAACCCTAATTATTTAAGACCACTGTCTCTTGGCATTCTTACTTCCTCTCCATCACTGTATTCCTCCTGATACACTTTGTTGCTCGACAGTAGGGTGGACACAGTGTTCTAATTAAAATCACTTCAAACACATCTAATTTTGCATTATGTTTCTTTAAGAGGGTCCTTCCCCACCCCTGCCCCCAATCACGAATAAGCCTCAAGGCCCCTCCCCGCTGGTCGCACTGCCCCCCACTGACTGCTGCCCAGCCTGGAGATCTGGGTGTGCCCTCCATCCCAGGGTTTGGTGGGAGACCAGCAAGCAGCAAGCTTTGTGGGATCTATAGTGGTCCTAACTAAAATCAAGGGGGGAGATGGAGGAGACTATTCTGCATGGCGTGGGTCTAGCTCCCACTCGGAGATGCACAGGACCCATGCCATGGATAGGTTCTCCCATGGGGAATCAGGCCTGCATTCGTACCTAAGCTGCTTTGGGACTTGCTTTTGCTAAAACTCCCTCACCCTGAATTGAGACAGCAGGTGCTTACTCTAACTTCCTAAAATCCATGCTAAACCTTCCTAGGATGAGCGTAACCAGCTCAACCACTTTTCCCCTTTTCATTTGCAAATGTCCTTCTGGGTATGATTAGCGGCATCAGATCCTTTGTTGTCTGTAAAAGGTAACCACCTAAAGTGAATCTGTGCATAGTAAATGAGGACCATTACGTAATGGGAGAAGAAACCCAATAAAGGCCTGTCATGGCGGAGACCATGGGCTTTTGCTCCCCTTGAGAGGAAAACCATGCTGTCCCTTTTCCTCCACCCAACTCGGTAGTCCATGTGAAAGTCTTATTTCATCCATAATGACTCGGACCCTGCGGGCTGGCGTCTGCATCAGCCTCCAATGCACTCACCTTCCGGCTGAAGCGATCGATGATGACCTGGTGGGTCAGGTGAGTCACATTCAGCATCACCAGACAAAACGGGGGCCAGTTCAGGTGCCCCTGCAGAGAGAGCCCAGCCCTCGTCAACCCGGAGCCCAGTCCTGCCTCCACACCCTGGTGAGCAAGTATGATCACAGTTTTCCCACCCCTGTCCCTGACGCCCCCTCCCAACAACATGCCAGGGGCACCCATGGGGGCTGTGCAGTGGTGCAGAATCCCATGGGACATTGTTGGCTCTACCTGACCTCATGCAGGCTCAGCCACAAACAAACAAAAAACCCTGCCTCATCCAACGGGCTCATGCGGGCATCCTGGTAGGTGATTTCTGTAATGGTCACCCTTGACCAGGCCAGATGTTCGGAATGGCATCCCGACTCCTCTGCACCTCAGTGCCAACCCACAGGTGCCCAGGAGGCTAGGACCAGCTGGGGATGTCGCAGGCCCCAGGAGAGGCCAAAAGGTGGTGAACTCCACTGACTCTTTCCCTGTGAGCCCATTTAGGGAGACCCCTGGGAGACAAGAGGAGCTTCTGAGTCTGTCCTCACCTCTGACATCACTCAAAACCCAACTTACTGCTCCTTCTCACTTCCAGACCTAGTCAAATACCCAAGTGCTGGCAGAGAGTGAAGCAGGGGACAGTCACCAGGTTGGCGCTTTTGCAGTCAAGGTCGTGGACGGTGACCATTTCGTCTGGGCTCTGGCTGAGGATGTAGATGGCCTCCTTGAACAGGGCTGCATGGCTCCCATCAAAGGTTACTAAGCTCAGATCAGGGAAGATTGAGCATCGGCCTGGGGGTGGGGGGCAGGGACAAGAAGAATAAACAGATGCCTTCATGGTCAAGGCTGCTGAGGAGCATGGAGCAGGTGCCTGAGCCTTCTCCTGGGTGATTCAGAGTTCCTGGGGTCGGGGACCACATGGAGCAGGCATCATACAGAGATCAGAGGTTGCAAGGGTAGGAAATCTGCCAGGCCAAGGGTCACACTGAGACAAGCGTTCCCACAGGAGGTCACGTTCAGGCCAGGATTACCCTGAGGCCAGGGTGCACCCAGGTCAGAGGCAGAGGTCACGCTGGAGCAGGGGTACAAGAGGACACAGCACGAGGAGGACACGGGAGACTCCAGTGGACCCCAGGACTCACAGGCACATTCCCAGAAGGGGCAGCAGCGGTCCCCGCCCACTCTCACGGCGAGGCCCAGGACCCCACAGCGAAGGGGTGCGACATCCTGGGGACAGTGTTGGGACTGGTTCACACGGATCAGCTGGCCCTCCAGGCAGATGTGACGGACGCAGTCCTCCTCCTCCACGATTGGCTGGGGCACAGGGTAGAGGGACAGTGTGAGTGCCCACCCTAGAAGCCAGAACCACTCACCCCCATGCCCCCAACCCCACTCCAAAGCCTGAGGGCATGGAACCCTTCCAGGTGCAGGTTCCAGCAGGAGGAGAGCCTGGGGTAAAAGCAGCAGGGAATGACGCGCTCATTCTCCACCCACGGGACCTGTGGGTCGTGTACCACACACACACACACGCGCGCGCGCACACGCACGCACACGCACGCACACGCACGCACACAGAGTTATCTGAGCACTCACAGTCCGACACATGGGAACACAGACGTGTGCACCCAGTCTCAGGCAGGTGCCCAGACACAAACAGGACACGGATATACCCACGTTGTCACACTCCGGGCATCCCACCAAGCCACCCAATTAGCCCCTGGCTCCCCAATGGGGCACGGTGTGCCCCTATTATGGTATCAGGGGCCCAGAGGCGCCTGAAGAGTGTTTTAGGCTCCAGGGGCTTGAGGCAGGGTGAAGACCATGACTGAACCCCATCTCGTGGCCTGGCAGTTGGTTGAGAAGCTGCGACAGGACTCGCCCCTAGCCCGGGAACGTGAGAGCGTGGTGGTGCCCGAGCCCAGTGGTGTGGAAGGAGGGAAGGCGTGGAGGATCCACGCACAGGCAGCCGGAGTCCTGACAAGCCACTCACAACACACACGGCGGATGCATTGGCCTCAGTGGTGGTGGCCAAGGACTCGGGCAAGCCCGCTGAGATGCTCTGGACTGCGGCTGAGCGCCCGGACTGCTGGGTGGTGGCCTCTCCCACCGGCTCTGCTGGCGGCTGAGGTCCTGCCGAGGTCCCATGGGCCTCAGCCGGCTGAGGGAGCAAGACCAGTGAGCTCTCTCGGGAGGCGGTCCTGGCTGAGACAGGGCTCAGGGGCTGGGCTGTGGGCCCCAGTGGCACTGTGCCGGCCCAGGGGCCTTTGGCCTCAGTCACCAAGGCAGCGAGAGTGTGGACCACAGCTGGTGTGAGCTCTGTGGGCACCCTCTGGACAGAGCCAGGTGGCATGGTGGGCAGAGACACTTGCTTGGACAGGATGGCCATCTTCTCCGAGGTGCTCTTCCGCGGGGCGGCAGGTACTGTGGAGGCCACCGCCTCAGCCACAGCCATGACTGCCGAGGTTGGCAGTGTGGCTCCCAGGGGCAGGCCCGGCACTGTGCCCATTGTCTGAGGGCCTGTGTGACTGGGTGGCCGCACCTGGGCCACGACGGCCGGGGTGAGAGGCAGGGCGGGACTGAGTGTCCGAGCGGATGGGGTTGTGGCCTTGGCAAGAGATGTGGCCTGTTGCTGCAGTGGAAGGGTGGTGACAGAGCCTTTGGGACCAGGGGTGGCCACTGGGGCAGATGTGCCCACCTTGGCCAGGGGCAGGCTGGTGTCCGGGGGTAGGCCGGAGAGGAGCTGGGGTGGCTCAGTTGACTCCAGAGACACAAAGGGTGTGGCCCCCAGCCCATGAGCAACTGTGGACAGGCGGGTGGCAGCCAGAGTCTCTGGGGGTGGAGCTGGAGGCCTGATGGCTGTGGGTGTGTGCCCTGTGGGGCGAGGGGGGGCAGTGGGGAGTGGGCTGGGAAGTGGCGATGGCGGCAGGCCTGGGCGCTGGCCTTGCCCAGGCCGGACCTGCTCTGTGGAAGGCCCCATCTCCGCTCCCTCGGTCACCACGGGGCTGACAGGAGCCTGTTCCACGGCTGTCCTAGCCTCGGCTGCAGCAGGGCTGCTGGGACTGGAAATGCTCTGGGCCTGCATGGGCAGGGGCGTCCCTGTTCCATTCATGACCTTTGTTATTGCAGGTGTCAGCAAAGCCTTGTGGGGCTCTGAGGAGGTGGGGCTCCCGGAGGTTGCTGTAGGGGAAGCCACAGGCCTGGAGGAGGTGCCTGCGGGCAAGTCCAGGCCGGGCAAGGCCTGTGCGGGTGTCGTCTTAGCCGGCAAGGAGCCGGGGCCTGGGGCTGTCACAGATTTGGTCATGAGGGGGAAGCGGGGTACAGGGGGTGACTGGGAGGAGACTGTAACGTTGGGGCTCCCTGCAAAGGTCAAAGTTACCCTGGTCGTCTCCATGGCACCTGACCCCACACCAGCGGTGGACATCTGCCGTGACAGGGGGCGGGGCGAGGACTCTGGGACGTGGGGGGTGGCCAGGAGGCTGGCGGTCTCTGCCTTGCTGGCCGGGGCCTCCGTGGAGTGGGCAGGAAGGTTAGAGGCAGTGACCCTCAGCGGCTCCCGGGTCGGGGCAGGAGCCAGCATCGGCCCCTCAGTGGCTGCCATGGGTGGGTTCAGGGCCGAGACGAGTGGGGCAGCTGGGGTGACTGCTGGCCTGAGGGAGGGGGCCCTGGGAGTGTCCTGTGGAAACTGTAGCTCCTGGTCACTGGCAGTGGGCAGTTCTTGACTGGGAGGCAGGGTCTCGTTGCCAAGGGCCTTGGTGGGAACCAAAACCGTGGGCTCCACACCTGGGCAGATGAGAGAAGAGGCTCAGGTGAGGGGGCAACTGCCACCCCAGGGGTCACCATGGTGCAGGGCTGTGATCTGAGGCTGCAGACGGGCACCCTAGGCGAGGGGGAAAGACAGCTCCGCACGGCCAGTCGGCTGCTTGACCAAGCCCCAGGCTGTGCCATGTGCACTGACTCAGAGAAGTCGGTGGTCTGGACTCTGCCCGTGACTCCAGACCAGTCCCTTCCTCGCTCTGGGCCTCACTTTCTCTCTCTGAGAAATCGGAGAAAGGACTGGATGGGGTCTCAGCCTGCTCAACAGTGTTCTCCTTCCGGACGCCCTGTGCTGACCCTGCTTACCCAGGGATCTGGGAGTTCTGGGCGTGACGGGTCCATGAGACCCTGGGGATTCGCAGCAAATCTGAGGGAGGGAAGACAAATGCAGGCCACTCACAGTCCTCCAAGTAGACGCATCTCTGTGTGACTTCATCCAGGACCTTGGGGGTGGGGCACGCAGGCACACAGCCTTCTACCCTGAGGACAGAGCAGGGGCGGGTCAGTAGTCTGGAATTTGGGTCTCTTCTCATCTGGACTGAGCACATGTCTCATCCTTTCTTATGATGTGACGGTGTTATTGCATGCACACTCCTGTGAACCTCCACACACTGTCACACGCATCACACAGGAGCACACACGCCCAAGTGTACATGCTGCACACTCCTGCCCTCAGACCAAGGTGGAAACACGCAAACACTCACACATGCTCACATGTGTCTCTGTTTAGGCACACACTCGCACACCCCCTCCATGCCTGCAGGACTCAAAAATGCTCACACAGACATATGTACACATCCACGCAGACCACTACAAACATCAGCGCATACACACTTGTGCACACAGCTGCACCAACGTCCAAACACATGCAGCTCATATACATGTACATGCACAAATGTACAAGGCCGGGCACACCTGTACACACACACACAGGGCTCAGCTATATACACGTTGTGCACAAACGGATGTTCACAGACACCAGTCTGAGGCGCATTCACCCTCGTACACACCCTCATATATATAGCGCACAAAACACGCATATGTACATGAGTTCACACACGCCTCACTGTATGCTCCTGTCTCTGCCCACAGATGACACACAAGCCCACTCCCACACATGTACGCTCAAACTCGCTGATACACACACCTGGATGCCATGCCATCTCACCTGGGCACATCCCGGCAGCTGGCTGCCTGGGGGTCCCGGCAGGTTTGGAAGCAGGGGCTGGCACAGGCGTCATAGTGCCACTCGCAGACGGGGTAGGCAGCCCCCGACGGCTTGGCATCTGGAAAGACAACCGCCCCAGAGTCCCAAGCCTGAGCATCAGCTCTGCGAGCATCAGAGGTAATTCAGCACAGCCCATGCCCGCCCTGTCCCACAGAAGAGACAAATGGACTCATGCAGAAAAAGTGGAGACAAATACAATAAAAGCCAACCTCAGGGGACAATGTAGGCCTGAGAGCTGGGGTCAGTGCCTGGGGGATCCTTGGGATGGGGCTCAGGGAACTTGGTGTAGGGGCTGCAGATGGGGGTGCTAGGGAGCTGGCATTGGAGTTGGGCTTTGAGGGGTGGCCCAGGAGGAAGCTGTGACCCTTGATTTCTCCACAAGGTTATTTGTCACCTTACCCCTCTGGGACCTTGGTGGTCAGGCTTGCCCCGCCCCCCAGGGTGCAATCCTCTCCTCCTTGCTCTGCCTCTGGCCAGGCCACTGCTGACCTCCAAGGAGGCAAGAAGCATTCTTTTGAAGGGTAGGGGAGGTGTTGGGGGAAACCCCTCCCCTCTCAGCCCAAGGCCCTGTGGGGTATTGTAGCCAGTGAGGAGTCTGTCCTAGGTGGGGTTCCTGGCAGACTGGATAGATGACTGTGGGTGGAGGGATGCGCCTGCCCAGGCCTGATGTGTGCGTGGGTGGTGGGTGGGTGAGGTGGGGGTGACAAGTGAGGAGCCTGGCCGGAGACACAAGGACACCTGTGTGGATCTGTTCATACAGCACAAGGTGCCTTCACAGGCCTGAACATACAGGTGCACGTGTGGGACGGAGAGGCCGGCCTGGAGTGGTGAGAAATGATGATCGCAGCCTCCATGGTCTGGGCAGAGTACGCGGTTTGGGGGCAGACACATGTGGCAGGGGGGTGGCAAAGCCATGGGACCCTTCCCAGTCCTGACTGGAAAGGACGTGGTGCTGCCCCATCACTGCCCAGGGTCCCGGACGTCCAAGGGGGACAGGGAGAGGCTGCTGGCTCACGGGGCAGGCATGTGTCCCCATCAGCAGGAAACCTGAGTCAGAGGGCTACGCAAGCAGGCAGGGCCACGATCACTTCTCCCCTGGTTTCCACAAAGGCCGCTCTAATTTTAGACTGTGGGAGTAGGCAAGACCCAGAAAGCGGGCGGGGCCCCAGCCATAGTGTCCACAGCTCCCCGGGCCACCAACATGGAGGTCGGGACACCTCCCATCTCAGGGGTGGCACCCACGGGGCCTCCCCTGTGCCAGGGGAGTGAGGATTCGGTCCTTGGGGACAACTGGACCGAAGGAGAGTGGGGAGAGGGCAGGAGGGGCAGTTGAGTGAGGGGCTGGGGGAGGAGGGGGAGGGCGGGGTGGACACCTACCCAGCAGGCGGAAGAGTGTGCCCTGGCGGAACACCTCTGTGTGTTCGTAGGGCCTCAGGGCCAGGGCAGGGCCTGACACAAAAAGAAAGGACCCAGGCTCCACCAGGGACTCCAGGGCCACCAGGCCTGCCCGCCACGTCCCCTGGTGCAGCGAGAAGGAGGCATGGTGGTGGAAGGCATCGCTGCCCTGCCACTTGGCCAGTTCCAGAGACCCATTGGCTGTCACGTGGAGGAAGAAGTTGGGTCTGTCCGCTGCCTCCAGGGAAACCACATCCGGGTCTGCAAAGAGCCACATGGGTAAGGTGAGCACAGAGAGGGGGCCCATTCTTCCACCCCTGCCCCCTGCCCCCAGCCCGCCTCCTTCTGCCCGCTGGCTGCCCCTCTGTGCCCCCCTCCTCTTCCCCAGGGAAGGCAGAGAGTTAGGAAAGCTACCAACTGCCAAACCACAGGCGGCGACTGACCCTCCCTTCCCTCCACGCACGTTTTTGAGGACCCTCCCTGTGCCAGGTGCAACTCCAGATGTCCAGACAGAGCTGTGGACAGGACAGAAACGGCCGCCCTGGAGGAGTTACGTTTTATTGGTTGTACTGGACAAGCTGGGGCTTGGCAACCAGCCAGGTTTTACGACCCCAGAGGGTGAGAGCCAGTGGAACCAGGGGACCCTGAGTTCCACCCACAGATAGGAAAACAATGTCCCGGAGAGGGGAAGGCACCTGCCCAGAGCCCCAGACCCTGTTTCCCCTGCCCTTTCTCCTACATCCACAAGGGCCCATTTCTAGAGAGTGGGGTGCACCGCTGAGTGACTATTCCCGCTTCCTACCCAGCACATTCTCTCCTCTCCATTTTTCCCCATCACAGTCTTTCCCATCGTTCAAGGCCCACTGCAAGGGACACCTCCTTCATGCAGCCATACCAGATTTCACCTGTAAGTAACTTGCTCTTTTGCTGTCCAGGACCTTGAACACAGTGCAGGAGGGAAGGAACATAGGATGGAGTCGGGTGGGGGAGTCTGGGTCCTCACTGGGGCTTCAGCCTACCCCCAGCCGTCCATGAAACCCAGACCTGACTGAGGTGGGGGCGGGACCCTGGAGTTCCTGTCCACAGTGATGTTCCACAAGGTCATGCTGCTCTGGGGTTCTGCTTAAAATGCCCATGAAACCACTGGAAAATCAACACTGTCTCTGGACTAGACCTCACTTACTAGACTAAAACATTGAACGGAAAACAGAAAATCCCCACCGACAACGGCCTTTCACACCTGAAAGGCTGTGAGATGCCCTTTGTGAGACAGGACCACACAGATCTGGGGACCAGCAATGTCTAGGGCAGAAGTGTCTTTCTGGGGGACAGTGGGGTACTTCTGGCCCTCCTGCGGCTCAGTGCCTGACTCCTCACTCCCAGGTCTCCCGGTACAGTGACGCAGTACCTCCAGGCACCTCCTCCTGTACCCCCAGGTCACACCATCCTGAACATCACCCATAGCTGGGGACTCCAGCTGTGCCTGGAGCTGGGCAGGAGCTGTGGCAGGGGGCCCTCCCCTCCTTAAATCCCCTCACGGTTCCCCACTGCCCTCAGCATAAGGATCCACCTCCTGAGCTGGGCTTGCAAAGCCCTTCCCGATTCCTTCCCACCCTGTAGGGGAGCATCACTTATGCTGAGAAGCCTCTCCTGACTCCCAAAGGCTGAGCTGGGGGCTTCTCCGGACCGTCCCATGAGCACTGCGGCTGCTTCTGACCACGTCTGTCTCCCTGGTGGGACTGTGGCCTTCTGATGGGCAGGGCTGGTGCCTCTCATCTCCCTGATTTGCCAGCGCCCCGCTCTGTGCCTGGCATGGGATTAGGGCTTGGCGAAGGGGGGGGGGAGGCAAGGAGAGAAGAGAGGGAGAGAGGGAGGGGAGGAGGAGGGAAGGGGGGTGCAGATCCTCGAAACTAGATAAACGGCAGACCCCGAGTTCTCAGGTTGGGGTGACGACTCTAAGAAGTATCTAGGTTCAAGGTTCCAGTGGACGTTGGTGCTGGCTGCAGGGACCCTCCCTGTGATCAGAAAGATACCGACTGGATGGGGCCAGCAGGATTCACGGGGAGAAACCCCGGTCACGGTGACTACGCCCTGGGACACAAATGCCCACAGAGGAGAGGACTTCCTGGAACTGGTGAACGGAGGCCTTGGCTGGCCCAGGGCCCAGCACAGACACCACCAGGGGTCACTGCCCTCCGGGCAGGGTCCTGGCACCGCTCAAGCAGTGCTGCACTCTGAAGCGAGGACGATGTCCACTAAAGCCAAGCCCTCCGAGGCTGCTGGTGGTCGGAGCCCCAGGTGTGCTCCAGTCGGTGTAACACGCCTGCCTGGACCTCAGGATCGTACCCTGAGCAAATCAAGACCCTGCTCCTCCATTCACAGGAGGAGAAAGCCCTGCTCGAGTGGAGACATCAGCCAGCTTCCCCTTGGCATTTAAAATCTACCCGGTCTTAAAAATTGGGGGATGGGGCAGAGAAGAAAGAAGAAAGAGAAGGGAGAGCAAAGAGGGGCGTGACGAGAGGGAGAAGTAGCAGCTGTTGCCACCCTGGTTTTCTGGAACACAGAGATTGTGTAAAGCCAGGTACAAAGGTACGTCTGCACCTTGGCCTCCCTGGCTTTTTCAGGGAGAAGATGGGAGGTGTCTCTTCAAAGAAGCTAAGAGACTGATGTCGAACTCTGTCTCAGCTGGGAAAGGGGCACCCATTGGAGCCGCACATTCCTTCAGCCACTGCAGGTGGTTTAGAGGCTCAGCATCCCCCCTCCTCTGGCAACTGCCTCCCCTGAGGTGGGCCTTACCGTGGGCCTTGGCCTTGTACAGAGCAGCCGTCAGCAGGAAGTTCACAGTGTCCCCTGGTGCCACATCCTCTGCACGCACCAGGACTATGGCACCGCCTGCCGCCTTCACGGCCACGAGGGCACCACCAGCTACCTGGCTGGCCAGCTGGTAGGGGCCCTTACCTAGTGCTGGAGAGAAAGAGCCAGTCGTAAGGCCTGCCTTCTTGGGGCTTTGTCCACCTCCATCCTTACCTGCCCACCCCTGCCAGAGTTGGGGCTGAGGGAGGGTGCCAAACAGGTGGTTTTGGTCACTTCCTTCACCCCGAGACCTAGGGACCTTGATTTTCATGAGGAAGAAGCACAGGAACCCCAGGTGGTCAGGCCTTGATGGGGACTGACCCTCTGCATAGCACCTGAATCATTTCACAGGAAGCCTGGGGGAAAGGTCACCTGGGGGGTCATCCGGATCTCCCAAAAGTCTCTCCATGGGCTCGTCCCACTGCCTGGGACTCTGCACTGTCAGCCACTGCTATACTCAGGGTTGCCATGGCAAGGAGATGTCGGACTTGCTCTGCCCACCCAAGGCCTGAGGGGTGAAGGCCCGGAAAGCTTGGGCCCAACATTAGCATTTCCTTATTCCAAGCCTGTGTCACTTTCGTGTCTCTTAGGTTCCAGCAGTTGTCAGGACAGGCTGGACAATTATAGCACTTTGTAACTGACCCCCTGCCTCTGGTGAGCTCCCCACATCCAGTGCCTCCTCCCCAAAGCCCCCAAGTCACCTTTCTAGCCTATATGGGTATAGCTCGCCACTGCCCTCAAAATAGAACCCAAGAGCCCAGCTTGGATTGGGGGGCCCTCCATGCCCCACCCCCTGCCCACCCCCTGCCTCCCACCCCTTTGCCCCTGCCACACTAAACTCCTCTGGTTTTCCCTGAAAGAGCTGTGCCGTGTCCTGCCTCGAGTCTGCACTCATGCTGCCCCCGCCCGGGGTAGTTCTCCCATTCCGTGCCTGGAAAACGCCTACTCGCTCGGGCACAGCTCAAATGTCACCTCCTCAGTGAAGCACGCCCTGCACCCTCTCCCCGCCGCGTTCCCCCAGCCCTGGGAGCATGGCACACGCTGATCACAGCTCGTAGGAGGGATTTCCATTGGGGGTCCAGTGGGTCTCTTCTACTAGATGGGAGAGAGGCAGCGCTGTGCTGGTAAATATTTAATAATCAGCCCCCAAAACGGAACTAACAAAACACCCCGATTTGTAGTGTCTGCTGATTTCTGCGATGTAAATACTCCCACCAGGGGTTAATTTCAAACTACCAACTGAATGCAGAACTGGGAACACACAACTGGCCCTGGGGAGCCGGGGTGGGCCAGCTCCAGGGGGCCACTGTGACAGCTCTTGCTGACCATTGACGCCCCAGCACCCGGCAAGGGCCTGGACCAGAGAAAATGTGGGCAGAATGCAGAGCAAGGAATGGATGGGTGGGTGGGAGGCTGAGTAGGTGGAGGATGCTAGAAACAGCCTGTCCTTTGCCAGTTACTGCTACCCAAAATGCCACGGAAGGGAGAAAACACCACTCAGAGCTGTCCTGCTGAAATGTCTTGCCTGATGTCAGACACACCACCTGCCCCCGGGCCCACAGCTCTCCCGTTACAGATCTGTTCCTTTAGGGGTTAGAGGGTTTGGGCATTAGGAACACACGGGGGCAAACTTTTAGGCGGGACTGCAGCCCCTGCGAATTATACCATACCTGGGCCAGCCCTCATCACCCAGGCCCCTGGTTGGTACCTTTGTCTCTAATCGGTCCCCTATCATTCCGCCTGCTATACTCTTTCCAGGGGGGTATTTCTAAAACTAAAATCTGATAAGGCAGGTAACTTTACAAGAGGACAAAGCCTTGGGCCGATACCCATATAGGCCTGCCCCTGGCAGGATGGTGCCCAGAAGGGAGAGGCAGGGGGTGGGGGAAGCTTGGAATTCAAAGGTGAATGACACCAAGAACCCGATGGGCATCTAACTCTGCCAAGGTCTGACTCTGGCCCATCTGGACAGAGATCAGTGCTGTAAACTGCACCGGGCAGGCCACCCCACACTGCCCGCCTGACCCCAGGGATTAAATTGACTACTCGTCTCTAATGCTGGCTTAACCTCCCCGGGTCTTTATTCATGGCCTGTGTTTTCACCTTAGTTAACTCAAAACTGGAAGCATATCCAGGTACCCTGAGACCTTGTCTAACTTTGATGATGAATCTGATGGGCTGAGCCAGGCCATCCTCAGGAAGAGGAGTCGGTGTTGCCCATTGCCAATTCAGAACTTCAGGAAACCCGAGATGCTGTCCTGTGGGTCTGACGAGCTAGATCATGAAGGTTGTGGGAAAGCCCACCGGTGCAGATGGGGTTCTTGCTTCCTAGTGAAGCTGTCCTGTCCTGGGTGAGCACAATCCCAGGAAGCTGACCTGGCCTGGGCTCCAGGCAGGCTGCTGGGGACACAGTTCTGGGGCATCCCTGGGCCATGCACTGTCAGTGCTCTCTCTGCGTGACAGGTCCCTCCCTGCCCCATGTCACAGCTCTTCCAGGACCAGCAGGGCCTCAGGGTTGCTGATGCTGCTGTGGCATCAGGACAGGGTGGACAGTGCCCCCGGCTCCACTTGGGGAGGATGGGCTTACCTTTGTTGAAGAAGTCACAGTCGTATGCTGAAAGGACCAGAACAGAGACTTCTTTAGAAGCTGGAACAGGTGGGCAGAGCCCAAGCCCCTAGCATCCCAGCTCTTCCTCCTTCCCCAACCCCTGCCTAGCCCCCACCTCCTGATTCAGGCAAGGACATTAGATTCAGATGTCTTAAGGTACAGGAAATACATTGGCTCCTCTCTGGGCCCCCAGCACAAAGCTCAAAGCCTGGCCTAGAGGAGGCACTCAGCATTTATTGAATGAATGAATGAATGAATGAATGAATATTGGGCAGAAGGGTCTGTTTTATGTGATCCCAAAGAGCAAGATTAGAATCCAGGGGTGGGAGTTCCAATCAGAAATGTTGCAGAAGGTCCCAGAAGAATGCAGGTGCAAGATAAAAGTGGGTCTTCCAAGAGCCTTGGGTGGGAAGGGACAAGAGGCCTCGAAGTCCTGCGGTGCAGTTTCCCTCAGGCTCTCACAAGCTCCTCCAGGCATGTGTTCAGTGCACCCTCTAGTGGTCCAGCCTAGCAACACAGCCTCTTTCTCAGGCTCAGCCACGGAGTCCTCAGCCCTTTGGGGTAAGCTGGGGACCTTGAAGAGGTCACCTAAATGCAGGAGCAAGGCTATAAGGAGCCAACTGCGTAGACCTGGGATCAAGGTTGATGAGGGGCTTCCCCATTCATAGGTATGGTCTGAAGACGGCCACCCACTCCACCCCACACCCCAAACCCCCAATCAACACTACTTTGCATTTGGCATTGCTCTCTGGAAAGAACACTAGGGGTCAGAAGGCTGACCTGCTGTGTTGCTACGCGCAGGTACCTGCTTCTCCTCACCTGTGGACTCAGGAAACTGTACTAGAAAGTTGGAGGACCTCCAAGCCTCTGGTTTCAAGTGTGTACCAGCGTAATGGCAGCTAGCCCAGAAGAGTGGTCAAGAGCCAGCTCTCTGAAGTCAGACCTGATCAACCCCCTCTCTCTCGCTCACGGGCAGTGCATTCTGGGACAAGTTACTCAGGCTTTCTGTAACTCGGTGCCCTCCTCTATGAGATGGGACCACCGTTAGTATCTGCCCCACGGACTTGTCCCTGTAAGGGAAGTGCTCAGCTCAATGCAAAATTTAAGGAAGCACCGAAAATCTCAGTCATCAAAATATGTAATATTTCCATCAATATTTTTAAATTTTTAAAATTGATGCAAAATATTCACGATGAAAAGAATACCAAAATTTTAAAATAAAGATGGGTGAGGGAGACGGCGCCTTGCCAAGTCATGCTGGAGCTCGAGGCAAAAGGAAAAATCAGTAATATCAATCCTGCCATTACTTAAAATGTCGATATTTTGTTCATCAAAGTTATTTTTTACATTATTGTTGATTTTTAAACGGTATTGTCTTGACATGGGATATACGTGTGGCCCAGTGGGCGGCTCACTCGCCTCACCCTAGCCCCGGACCTGAATAGTAATGAGTTAATGCACAGAAGGCACAGGGCCGGGCGCACAGTAGGTCCTCACTAAACGTGTGCTCCCTTCTTCCCGAAGGATTTTTAGCAGAGAAGTAGAGGGAGAAGCAGACCGCATGGGGACCCAGGGCCTCTGTGGTGGAAGGCTCTTGGGAAAACAGACAGAGAAAAGGGAAGCCAAAAGCAAGTTCAGCTCCACCGTCCCCAGAGGGCATCCCGCCGGGAGCCCCCAGGGCTCAGGACATGCCAGCCGCAGGTTGCTGTGAAAAACGACAGCCACAGCGGAGGGCGCCGTGCGAAGAAATGTGCATGTGTCGTTGTCTGGCTGAAATCGCACGGCACCCTGCAAGGTGGGTGCAGGTCTCCGAACCCTTGATCACAGCTCAGAGAGGAAGTGCTGTGCATTGGGTCACCCCGCTTGGTGGGCCCGGGTCTGAATCCAGAGAGCCTGGCCTCGGGGCCACAGCACCCCAAAGTGAGGTGTGCTTGCGCCAGGAAGATGACTGGTGTGCAGAGGGAAATATAATACTCAATTAGTAATTTAAATTTCTATATATTTTGTCTCAATGTTCAAATATTTACCATATTTTACCGTGTATAATGCACACTTTTTGCCCAAATTTTTGAGGGAAAAATAAGGATGTATCTTATACATGGGTAGTACCTGAAATACCGTGTATCTGTTCTTGTGTTTTGTAATTATTTGTTACATAAAATTTCTTGTATCACAATATGTTCAAACATAAATGCTAAAGTTCCTTTAAAATATAAAAAACCAAGTATCTAGGTATAAATAAATAAATAACTGAATTAAGAAATCAAAAGATTTCTGAAAGTTTGGGCCAAAAACATTGGTGCACATTATACACAGCAAAATACGGTACTTTTGTGTCTATTTGGTGATACACGTTCACACTAATAACATACCTGTTCACATGTATCCGTGTATGCACATGCATATGTGCTCAGAATATTTTTACTTGATAAGAGTGTGCAACCAAAAGCATTCGCAGACCACGTTTGCCCTAAATGTACCGATATCTTGGGCTGCCTCTGACAGCACGTCTCAGCTGACAAAGGGCTTTTACGATCCCTGTCCCGTTTGGTCCTCACAATCAACCTGGTGGGACAAGCCTATTCTTTCTCGATGAGAAAATTGAGCCCCCGAGTGCTCGCCCAGCTCACGAACAGCAGCCCTGGGTCTGGAATCCAGGGCTCCTGACTCTTCCAGCAAAGTGGTTAAGAGACAGGTTTGCAGCCATGTTCCACCGCTAACCCGTGCAACCTTGAACAGCTCACTTAATCTCTCTCAAAACTGTTTCTTTAACTCTAAAGCGGGCATAAACAGTCCTGCCTCACAGGGTGGTTGGTGAAGAACTCAACGAATGATACACACAAAGCTGCTGGTGCCTGGCACACGGTAAGTCCTCAGTAAATGCTAGCCAGAGAGATGGTGCCCACAGGCCTGCCCACAGGCGGCCCCCACCCTCCCCCTCGGGTGATGGGACACTCACGGCAGAGACGCGGGGTCCGCCAGTCGATGGCCACCCCGTGCTGGCAGCACTGGTGGGCATACGCGGACACGCTGGCACAGAAGCACTCACAGTCACCACCCCGGCTGCACCCACATGTGTCCGTCAGGCAGTTTGAGTAAAACCAAGTGACATCCACCTAGAGGTCAGAAGTCAGAGGTCAAAGGGCAGATCCTGAATGCTTGCCCTGAAGCATCCTGGTTGCTGCCCATCAGCCTCAGGGAGCAGCAGAAACATGCAGGGACCACAGGTTGGAGCGAGCTGCCCGTGCGGGGCCGGGGTCCAAGCTACTGGGTCCAGGGGCTGGAGGTGAGGCTGAGGAACAGACATGGGGTGTGAACGGCCAGCCAGGGCTGGAGACAGCCAGGGCCAGGGTGACAGCTGCCTCCGAGGCCCTGGCAAGTGCGGTGCAGGCTGAGCACCAGCTCTCCTCTGCCTCCACTGCAGGCAGAACAGGCAGCTGCCTATGCCACAGCAGGAGGGGTCTGGGATCGCTGTTCAGAACTTCCTGACCGGGAGGGAGAACCAGATGGAGATGAGCGTGCGTGACAGGGCACAGAAGCTCTGCTTGTCTGGCTGTCTGTCCTGGGTTGTCTGGGGAAACAGGACAGGCTGATTCATCGGAGCAGGCAGGAAGCAGGGGAATGGCAGAAATGGGTCTCTCCCGAGGCACAACAGGGGCGGGGGTCTGAGAACAGAAGGGATCCCAAGGAGGAGGGTGGGGGCTCAGGAGTGGCCGTGGCTGGGGTCCACTCACCACAGGGTGGCAGGTCTCAAACACCTCACTGAGCAGGACGCTGCACTCCTTCTTGGCAAACGGTTCTCGGAGAGGATTCAGGACACATGTGTCCCGGGGATCGAGGGTGTCTGGGCACTGAGGGGCAAAGGCAGGGCTGTTGACCTCCCTGCACCCGCCCCCAGTGCCTGTTGCCTGATGTGGTGGACAGACTCTTAGAGTGACCCCTGGTCCTCACCTCCCGGTCCTCACACCCTGTGCAGTCCCCTCCCCTGCAGTGTGGGAGGGACCTAGAACTTGCTTTAAACCAACAGAAGACGGCAAAGGGGATGGGCGGGCATCGTTACGTGTAGGTGGCTGTATGACTATGTGGCAGCCTGTGTCGAGCCCATCTTGCTGGAGTCTCTCCTTTGCTGGCTGTGTGGAAGCAGGGAGCCATGTGGGGAGCCCCACGCAGCAGAAAGGGTGGGTGGTCTCTAGGACCCAAGGGTCATCGATGGACAACAACCAGCAAAATAAAGGAAGCTTTCAGTTCTATGGTTGTACAGAACTGCATGCAGTCAACAACCACGTGAGTGGGCGGGGAAGCAGATGCTTCCCAGCCAACCCTGCCCAGCGAGAGCCCAGCCCTGGCTGACAGCTTGGCTGCAGGCTGTGGTACCCCAGGCAGAGGACCGAGTCAAGCCATGCCCTGTCTCCTGACCCAAAGAAACAGATCATGCGTGAGGACGGTTGAGCTCTGCTAAGTCCGTGGTAGTGTTGCTACCCAGTTATAAGTAACTAATACCATTTCCTAAAGTCTGCTGAACCTCCTCCTTCAGGCCTACATTTTCACTACAGCCCCTCAGGGAACGCCCAAGGAGATTAGCAAGGGAGAAATAGCAATGGGGGTTGGTAAAAGGAGGCGAGCAATAAAGATTAGTCACCCACTCAGCATCTTCAAAATGAGAATGGGGTAGAGCACACCTTTCAGAGACTGTGAGAACAGGCTTGTCCCACCTTAGGATTCCACTGAGCTGCAGGCCATGACTAACAGCTCTCCTGACCCCAGTCTACCTAGGCTCATCTCTGTCTGCTGCCCAGCGGAGAATTAAGGACCTACAATTACTCAGTCCAGGGAAAGCCAGTATGTAACCCTCATGTTACCACTCTCCATTGCTGTACCATGGCAGACATAACTAATCAATCACAGTTTTTCTTCCAGCTGAGCTTAACACAAGTCTTAGGTATTTCTTAACACAGCATCTCCAGCAGCCTCTTCTGACTGATCTGAGTTGTCACACAAGCTGAATTCTATTCATCACACCTCTCCTGGCATAGTCCCTTCACAGTGGACCAGAGAAGTTGGAGCTTAACCAAGGTCACTCAACAAGTCGCTGGATGACCCAAGACAAGAACCCAGGTTCGTCGTTCGCAGCGTGGCAGCCTCAGTCAGACATTTCCCAAACCTGTGGGACGTGCCCCTCATTTCCACCTCTGCTAATATTGTTCCCCTGTCAGAGGTCTTCCCCCTGATACATTCATCCTTCCAAATACAGCCTATTCTTTAAGTGCCACACTAGTCCCACCTCCTTCAGGAAGCCTTCTCTGACTGCCTCAACCCACAGGGGTCTCTCTTGGCTTCTCCTCTGTGCCAGACCTAGTGCCAGGCAATGGGGGCACACAGGTGGTTAAGATGGTCATGTTTCAACAAGCCTCACCTTCCTGCTAGGAGGCCCTCTCTGCTAGGACAGAGATTTTTGTCTCCTTCCCAGCCCCACCCTCCCCCCGGAGCCTGGTCCAGGGCAGCTGTGCACACCGATTTTTGAGATGGGGTGGTGAGTGTCCTTGGGCCGTGGGATAGGCTAGGGCTGAGGATGCAGCTCAGAGGCGGAGGGAAGCAGCAGCAGCCTCATACCAATGTCCCTTTTCCCTGACCTGGGCCGCATTTGGCCCGTGCTGGCCTGGGCCCATCTGGGTGAGAGAGTCAGCCAAGGGAAGGAGGCTTCACCTCAACTGCAGCCCAGCTGCTGCCAAATTCCTGCGGGTTGGTTAACTCTAAGTTCTCTGGGGTCCTCATCTCATTGATGGTTTTTAAGTCAAAGTTTCCACAGAGTCCTGCCAGCTGGCCCTGAAAGGAGAGAGGACACCGTGTCAGTTGAAGGCTCACCAGGGGTGAACTATGGGCAGAGGGGTCGCCATGAGCCCGGGAGTCTGTCATGAACCCAGGCGCAACTACTGGGGTCACAGTATGAAGAGGAATAGGAGGAAGGTCAGAGGAGAAGGGTGGGGAGGGTAGGACAGGAGGCATGAAACTCCTGGCTCCCCCATGAGGGTACAGGTCACCCAAGGACACCCAGTGGCTTGGCTCAGCCCTAGGCAGGATCAGAAGGCCACTTGAGGGCCACTACTCCTGTGACTACCTGCCACTGAGGCCCAGCCTGGATGTGCACCGTGGTCCTCTGGTCCCACAGGAGGGTGACGTGCTCCCGAGGGAAATGCACCAGTGTGAAAAACCCGGCTCGCCAGGCGTGGACCTCCTGCTTCGCATCCAGGACACTCTCAGGACTCTAGCAGGACAGAGATGGACATTCCTGAGGCCAAAGCATCCCCCCACACCTGGGGTAGCTGGCCCCAACTGTAAGTCACAGCCCAGCCCCAGCACCTTGCCAACTCCTATGCCTCCCTTACGCCCTGACTTTGACCTCTGTGTTCCTGACCCTGACCAAGGAATTCAACCCGGGCTGCGGACTCAGTGGCTCCCAGAGACACTGCCGTGGTAAAGAAACCAGCCCTTAGCCCTCTTCCGCCCCCAGCCCCCGTTATTAACCCGCACACTGTCCACACAACCTCCACCTGCCCCGGGCCTTACGGGGTTTCCTGAGTCATCATCAAAGATGACGAGTGAGTCCCCAACGTTGATGGAGATAAGTTTCCTGCAGATGATGCCAGAGCTGTAGCAGTTGACATTTTCCACAATCACGGAGAAGCTGAAATCTGATGTGCTCTGAGGAGAGAGTGTGTTAGTTTAGTGACGTCTGGGAGAGAAGAGGTCCTGCTGAGAGGCACGGAGGTGGGGGGCACGGACTTGGAAGTGGTTTTCAGTCCGCTTCTACCTCTTGTCAGCTGCGCGACTTTGGGCACCCTCCTTCAGTTCTCTGGGGGCACCCAGTGCAGAGAACTGGGTGTTTGGCAGGTACTGACTCTCCAAAGGTATCTGACGAATGAATGAATGAGGGGATGAGTGAGTGAATTGTGGTGTGGGGAAGGGGCACTATCTTACATACAGTGATAATGGTAGTGTGAGCCTTTCTGGAGTTTAATTTATAGGCATTAAACAACATTTTACATGTATATAACTTTTTATAGGAATTTCCACTTCTAGAAGTCTAGAGATAACGTTCACAAAAGTATTCATTGAGCATTTAAATATTGGCAACAACTTAAATATCCATCAATGGGGGAATAATAAAACAAACTAGAGCACATCTTTTCTGAAGAATTCAACAAAAAAAAAGAGAGAAAAAGATGTGTACTGGTTGTATGAGATAATGTTCAAGGTGTACTGTTAAGTGGAAAAAAGGAAATTGTAGAAACCTATCCAAATGGACTAAATGAAGTGTGTGTGTGTACGAGTGTGTGAGTGTCTCGTGGAAAATGATCTTGCAGGAGTCACACCTGACTGATAGGAACAGGGAATGAGAACACAGGAGATGATATAAAGAGGAATATTTGTTTTTCAGATGTGCTATTACATTGTTTTAAATGTTAGTGAAGAGCATGTATTAGCTTTGAAATGGAAAAAATAAAATAAAATGGGGTCTGTGGAGTTACTGCAATTACCTGAAAGACCCCAGAACAGTGTTTGCCCCACAGATGGAACTCATCCCATAAAAGGTTTGTCATTATTTTTATTACTTACTATTGTATAATGAGATAGACAGGCCCTCAGCAAAACCAAGGTCCCCTGGTGCGTCTCTGGGGCTCTCCTACCTACTCTGTTGGCACCTTTTCTCCTCCAGAAGGGGGTCCGGCTCCTACTGTGCCCGCCCCCATCACCACCCCTTTCCCTCCTGGTGAGCTGAGGGCTTTAACACGCGACTCCTTAAGCACACCCACTCTCCAGTCAGGTTTCTTGGTTCCAGCCTGACTCAGCTCTGTCACCGCCTAACTGTGTGACCTTGCGCAAGACACACCTAACCTCCCTATGCCCAAGTTGCTGCATTTATAACATGGGGTCAATAACTCTACTTTGTCAGGTTGCTGTGAGAATTAAGTAAAATAATCCACAAAAAAATTGCTCAGTAGATGGCCATGCATATAATAAAAGCTCAAAAAGCATTAGCTCTTATCACAGACAGAAAAACATGGGGACCCTATGGGATGAGAGTATAGTGGTAAGTGGACGGGCAGTGGTGTGTTTTATGACTGGTGAGCTCTGTCCGGCCTCTGGCTTGCTCCTCGACATTTCTTTCCGCCTCCAGACAGCCACAGTGCAGGCTCAGATCCCCTGTCCACCCAATCAGCATCAGACTGAAGTCCAGAGCATCACCATGCCCTGACAGGTCTGCAGCCTCAGCTGCTCTGGGTTTCCAGAGAGCCAGTTGGGCACATGCATCTGAGAGCTCACCTTGACCAGGTGCACTTTGCAGGTGCCCACGAAGTCAAACGGGAGCCCATCAAACGTGCGGTAGTGCCGGTCACCGTAGGCCGTGCAGGTGGCAGCACAGGGGTGGAGAGTGCACTGGAACGAGCCTTGCTGGCACACGCTGAAACACATGCACCCAGACCAGCTCGAGGGGCACCCCCACCCCTACTCTGAATATCCATGATGGAGACATTGCCACTGAGCTCCCACTCGGGCCCCTGGGCGGGTGTGGGGGGAGGAGGCCAACAAACACCATCAACCTCCAACAGACACCTGGAGGTGGGGTTGTGGATCCCTGCTTTATGTAGGAGACACAGCCGTTGGGGTGCACAGCCTATATACACTCATGTGTGCACACACTCATAAGGGAGAAGAACCCTGACTCTAGGAGACTTTCCTCTGCCTACAAGAGACACAGAGTTCAGGATAGCTGAGAGATGGGGAATGGCTTGTAGAGAACACACTTGTCTCTGAAACACCAGACCAGGAGCCAATACACCCAGCCTGACCTGAAGCTACGTCACACAGCATCTGGTTCCCAGCCTGACCTCTTCGGACAGTCACTGGAATGTGATGTGGGACCAGGACAGGATATGGGTCCCACTGAGTGGGAGGCTCCATCGCAATGAGCTGGGGCATCCTGGTCCTGTCTCCTTCGCCTCCTTGTCTTAGCCCGCTGTTCTAGCTGATGTGGTTTGGCCATTGACAGAGAATGGCAGGAGCCAGGGCTTGGGGGCCCCTGAGATGTCCCCTGGGCCCTTGGGGCCGTGGCAGAGCTGCCTCCGTCCTGCCAACACATTGAAGGCCGGAGGAGCGCTGGGACTCTCGGAGCCCTGGAAAGCCCCTCGGGACCCCTGCAGGGGTGTGAAGATGCAGGGACTGCCAGGGAGGCTCCACGTGCCCTTCAGAGATGCCTTCTATGCCAGGAGCCTCTGAGGGCATCTGGCAGGTGGCCACGGTAGGAGCTGCCCAGCCTGGTGGAGAGGCCTCACTGACTGTTGGGATAGTTGTAAGGCCTTTGGAGGGGGTCACAGGTGTAATTTCCATATTTAAATGATTCACAAAGCTCAGGAGACTCTTGGTTCTTCCAGAAGCAGAGGACAGGTGGAGATTAGGAAAATGAGTTGCTTAAAAAAGAATCGCCATAGACATCTCTAGGAGCCAAGCTTTTGGAAGGAGAGTTAATGTGAGTTAGGTCCAGCAGCAGTGGAGGCCTGGGGGTTGTTTAGGAGGCTGAGTCTCTACCCGCTTCCTACTCCCAACTGCTTGGCCCAGGGCAGGTCCCACAGAACCGGTCCCCCTCTCTGTTTCCACAGAATCCAATCCAGGCGCACACATTCTCACATGTGTATGCTTACAGTATTAATGTACACTTTGTATGAAAATGTATTTACATATATACTCACTTGCATATATAGGCATGTAAACATTCATGGGAAAACACAAATGCACATGTACACATGCATGTTTGTGCACATGTAAATACAAATCTGTATGCCCGATGCACGCACACATTCACACACTTTGCATATACACTCTCCCACATACTAAGTGGATGCATATGTTCACAAATATATGTATAAACATACCTATACATATACACAAATTCGTAATTGTATACATTCACTGACATACTCAGGTCCATGAATGTCCACCCACTCATATATATGCGCGTGCATATACATTCACACATGCACTCTATGCACTTGGGATGTCTGCCCACACCTACACACTTCTATAAATATGGAAACACATCGTCATGGTCACAGATGTGCATGTACACACTCACGTACATGTCTGAACAAATCACGTTCATGTAAATACTCACAAAAAACACTCCCCCCAAATTCATTCTAGGCTTACACTTGTATGTAGGTAAGCCTCTACATAGCACACACAAACATGCAACATGGACATGAACATGGGGAAAGGGGCATGCTCGACTGTGCTCAGGACCCTGCATCCCACATCCACCTCCCCACACCGTCCCCAGGAAAAGCGAGAGCCTGGGTGGGCCCTCACTTACCAGGTATGGCAGGGAGATGTGACCTGGTCCCCAGGGAAGTACTCCTTCCCCTTCCAAGTGCACGGGCACTCCTCTGGCAGGAAACACGCATCCCCGTGTCTGAGCAGGCTGTGGGGACAAAGTGAGTGGTAGTCAGGAGAGCACCCGTCCCATTTCTGCCGTGTGTGGAGCACCTTGCAACCACCTGGGTACCCTGGGGTGGCCCTCAGGCTTTGCCCTAGAAGAGACAGTTTGCCCATTACCATCCTGTCCATTGAGGTTCAGAGGTACCCTGGTAACTGGAAAAACCAGACACAGACTTGGCCCAGCTTGGAAGTCCCTGCCATTCATCAGGAAGCCACATCCCCCAGCCAGGCTAGATGCCAGGAGCCCCCAAGTCACTAGCCGTGTACTAACAAACTGACCACGGACATGGTATTGACCCTCCTACCCACATCACTTGTTGAGCGCCCAGTAGACCTGCACTGAAAGAAATGTTAGGTGGAGATTTTCAGGAAGATGGAGTACCTCCACAGGAAGGAACAAAGTTCAAAAAAATGGAAAATATGTTGGTAAATATAAAAAATTATTTCTTAATTTCTTTAAGAGATAACAGCATTGACAGTAAGATTTGTGTCAGTGAATTGTAGGGTTTATAACATATATACAAGTAAAATGTATGACAGTAATAAGAACACGGAGGAAGTAAATGAAAGTACATCGCTGTGAGTATTCTACAAAGACTGGTAAAATATTAATTTGTGGTAAACTGATAAATGAAAGATACATATAATCTCTAGAAAAACTGCAAAAATATCAAGATATATAGTTTAAAATTCATAAAGGAGATGAAATAGAATACTAGGGAATAACCTAAAAGTTATTCCCTATATATATAATAAAGAAAGGTAGAAAAAGAAAGAATAGAACAAATAATAACAAGATGGTAATATTGAATCTAATCAAATTACATTGAATGCAAAACCCTCCAATAAAAAGGGAGAAACTGTAACATCAGCTAAAAAAGCAAGACCCAACTATATTCTGTTTACAAAAGACACAATTGATATATAAAGGCACAAATAAGATGAAAGTAAAATGGTGCAGGAAATAGCCATGCAAACACCAATCTTAAAAAGATGGAGTGGCTATGTTAATGTCAGACAAAGTAGACTTCAAGAAAAGTAGTATTAATAGCAATAAAGAGGGATATTTCATGACAATAAAAGAATCAATTTATCAAGAGAATATAACATTCCTGAATGGGTATGCACTAAGTGACAAAGTCTCAAAAAAAAAACACAACAAAACACCAAACCCAGAAGCAAAAATTCACAGAACTAACAGGAGGAAGAGATGAATTCATAAGTAGAGTTGGAGATGTCAACACTCCATCATATGGATGATAGAACAAATAGGCAAAAAAGATCATGAAAGATGTAAAAGATTGGAACAGCTCTAACAATCCTCTCAAACTAATTGACAATTAAAGAACTCTCTATCTGATAACAGCAGAATGCACATTGTTTTCAAGCAGACATGGGAAGTTCACTGAGATGACGATATTCTGTACTATAAAAAACAATAAACTTCAAAGACTTGAAATCATACAAAGTATATTCTCTGACCACAGTGAACTTAAATTAGAAACCAGGAACAAAGAGATATAAGGAAGCTTCCAAATATTCTAAAACTTAGTAACATTTCTAAATAACCCATGGGTCAAAGAAGAAACTAAGAGGAAATTAGAAAATATTACAGCCAAAATAAAAAAAAATATATTGTATCAAAATTTGTAGAGTGCAGCTACAGCAGTGCTTACAGGGAAATTTTTAGCTTTAAATGCTTATATTGGAAAATAAGGAAGAAATGCAATAAACTATCTAAGCTAGAAAACAAGTCCAAATTAAATTTAAAGTAAGTAATAAGAAGGAAGTAATAAAGAGCAGAAATGAGTAAAATAGAAAACAGAAAATCAATAAAACCAGAAGTTGGTTCTTTGACAAGATCAATAAAATTCACAAACCTCTGGTCAGACTTGACAGTAAATAAATAAATAAAAGATTCAAACACCAATATCGGAAACAAAGAGGAGACAGCTCTGTATATGTTGTAGACAGCGAAAGGGAAGCAAGACAATATTATACAATGTTAAGCCAATAACTTTGACAACTGAGATGCGATGGACAATGAAAACATCAAATGCTTATGAGTAAGTTCAGTAACAAATGTGCAAACACCTTTATGTGAAAATTGAAACATGGCTGAGAGAAATTAAAGAATGCCCCATAAGTCAATCGGCAATACCATATTTGTGTATTGGAAGACTCACAAGTGTGAAGATGGCCGCTCTCCCCAATTGATCTATAGATTTAACACAATCCCAATCAAAATCCCAGAAGCCTTTCTGTAGAAATTAACAAATTGATCCTAAATTTACATAAAAATGCAAAGACCCAGAATTGCCAAAAAACTTTGAAAAACAACAAAGTTGGAGCGCTATCACTTTGTGATTTCAAGGATTACTGTAAAGCTTTAGAAATCAAAGTAGTGTGATATTGGCCTAAAGATAGAAACATAGACCAATGAAGCCAAATCGAGAGTCCTCAGACAGACAGACCCAAGTTAATATGGTCGGTTGATCTTTTACAAAGGTGCCGAAGCAATGCAGTAGGGAGAAGAAAGTGTTTTTTTAAAAAAATGAGACTAGGACTAGATATCTATCAGAGAAAAATAAAATAAAACCTGACTCCATTTTACAAAATATGCAAAACATAATAATTTTAGATAGTTTATAGACCCAAATGTAAAAGTTAAAATTGTAAAGCCCCTCAAGGGACACACAGGGGACTGCCTTTGCGAACTTGGAGTTGGCAGTGGTTTCTTAAGACACAGACAGCACTAATTATACAGAAAGAAATGACAAATTAGGCATCATTAAATTTAAAATGTCTGCTCATCAGAACTCTTTAGATATATTAAAACACATTAAATAAATGAACAGGCAAACCACAGACTGGAAGAAAATATTTGCCATACATATATTGGACAAAGGGCTTGCATGCAGAATATATAAAGAATTTCTACAACTCAATTTTAAAAATTGACCAAGTGAAAAATGGACAAAGGATTTGAATGGACACTTCACAAAGGAAGATACACAAAAAGCATGTGAAAAAGAACTCATCATTAGTCATTAGGGAAATAGAAATTAAAAGCATACTGAGCTATGACTATATTCTCACTAAAATAAAAAAAGATGAAAAAGATTGATAACACTAAGTGTTGGTGAGAGTATTCTGCAGCTAGCAATCTCATGCAGTGAGAGTGTAAAATTGTACAAATGCTTTGGAAAATAGTCTGGCGGTTTCTGATACAGTTAAATATAAATCTACCCTAGGGCCCAATTCCATGCTGACTGTGTTCATCCAAGAGGAAGACATAGCAGCCTTTTTCAAATAGCCCCAAGCTGGAAACAACCCCAAAAGCCATCACCATTTGAGAGAATAAATGAATTACTGTATATTTATGCCATGGAATACTGCTGAGCAATAAAAACAAACAAGCTACTGGAAAAGGCAACCGTGCGGATCATCCTCAAAGACACACGCTAAGGAAAGGGAGCCAGGGAGCACCCTGCACGATTCGGTGGTCATGAGGCAGACAGAGCCCACCTGTGCGGAAATGATGGATGGGGGAGCGGTGGGGGCACCACCTGGGGAAAGACACAGCGCACGTGGGAACTGTGTTCTGTATTTTAAGAGATCTGCGGGTTACAAGAGGGTATAAATTTGTCAAAGCTTAGCAAACTGTATATGTACTTAGAATTTGTGCAATTTATTGCATATAAATTATGCCTCACTTTTTAAAAATTGACAAGAAAAAAAACAGCGAGGCGCCAAAAGTTGACTGGAAGCTTCATGTTGAAGGGGGACCCACCATGTTCTTGGGGAACCCCCCCAAACATCAGTTTCTTTAGTTCTTTGTTGTTTGGTGTGTTTCCCTCTAGGCCCAGCCAATTACCAAGAGAAGAATTCTCTTTCCTCTCTGGCCTGGGAGGCAAACGCTTTGATGGCTCCAACCTGAGGCCAAGGGCTGGTGTTGTTTGGGCTTTTGCTTAATCTCCCAGTTTTCACTCTGCCTCTCATCCCTCCTGATCCCTTCAAGGTCAAACCTCTGATTTGGCTTCTCTAGAAACTCTTACCACCTTTCTCCTGCTGGACAGTGCTAGGGCAGTGCCAGGGCCCCAGGGGGTGGGGAGGGTGGCCAGTGGTTTAACTGTTCCTTACACGCACCTGCCACTCATCTGCCTGTCTCCCCCCTCACCCCACCTTCTGAGACTCCCGGAGCCTCCTCTTCCTACAGCTGTCAACCCAATGTAGGTTGTTCTTGGTGTGCGAGCATCAGCTATCAGCCTCTGCTCTGCAAGGTCAGCTTCTACACATCCACCCTCGTTCCTTCTTCAAAAAACTATTGACCCATCTTGAGCCGCAGTCACCCCACTGCTGTTCTCTTTGTCCCTGGGGATTCACACTTGATTTACTCCATTACCAACATTTCATTGCCATTGTGGAAGGAAGGGAGGGCGGGGGAATCATTTGCTTAATCCACTGTTTTCCTTGAAGCCACTTAACCTTTCTAAGCCTCTGTATTTTTACGTGGAAAATGGAAATAATGACACCTTCCTCTCAAGGTCATTATGAAAATTTAATTATAGACCTGGGCACACCGCCTAGCACTTGGTAGATAGACAATAATGTTCTTTTCTTGCTCCTCCTTTCCTCATGATTGTGTCAGACACCAGCAGTGGCCTGGCTCATTGCCTTCCACCTTCAGCCCCAGGCCGGGGATCTCGAAGCTTCCTTAGAGGCTTTTCCTGCCACCCACCATCCATTGCTCCCTCCTTGCTCTCTGCAGACCTATCTGCATCCCTGGGCACCTGCTCTGCACTCACCACAGAGAGGAGTGTACGAAGACTCAGAACTTTGGCCTCTGTCCTCAAGGTGCCCTCAATTGGTGGAGCACCCTTTCCTTAACTGTTAAAGGGCCCTTGTGTTCCAAGCCTCACTCAGGGGACATTTGCAAATGCACGGGACCCACATAAGAGAATACAACTCTGTCTGCTCACATGCAGTTCTTGCTCTGTCCCACGACACAAGTGGGGAAACTGAGGTTCAGAGGTTAAGGGATTCCCCCGGAAAGTGGTGAAATCAGGGTTCAAGCTGACTCAAGTCTGTGTGTGTAGCCATTATGCTAGATTGCCTAGTGGCCCCAGGGTCTTTGCCGTGGCCCAGGGTCCTTTGTGGTAGCACACAGCATGCAGAGATTCTTAGAAACACTATGGAGAGAGGCATGGGGTCCAGGGGGCCCAGAGGGTCCCAACAGGGGTTGTTGGGGTGGTACTTGGGCACCACTGGGAACCTTACTCCAGCTCCCAGGAGGATGCTCCCTGATGCCAGGAAATGCGTGCCTTTCCTTTACAAGTTGGGACTGTAATAATTTCCCTTTGACAAACTCCTGTGGAATGTGTGTAAACTCCTCTCAGGACATTTGGTACAGCACACGAGCCACTGGGGCAAACACCCCCAGAGGTGACGGGGGCTGAACACGGAAAAAGGGGAGGGAGCGAGTCTCCCCGCAGCACTACCGTGCAGTGCCAGCCCCCTGCAGCCACTGTCGCATTCAAATCTCCCAAGAACCCTGCACGGTGGCTGTTACTACCCTCACCTCACAGAGGAGCAAAATCCAGGCTCAGAAAAATTAAGTGATATCACGTAGCTACTGACAAACATTGACCCTCTGGATCGTAGATGTTCTTGGCACAGCGCCAGGACCTGGGCTGAGCTGTGGATGGCCTGGAGGAGGCGAGGGGGACCTGCGTTCCTGCCCTGCTCACACGTGTCTGCAAATAGCCAGCAGGGCCTCACAGACAAGAAAACTGAAGCCTGAGAGGCTACGGAACTTGTCAAAGGCCACCCGGCCCATGAGAAACGTTCACACTCTATCCCCCCCATCGGAGCCTGGGGGTTGAGGGAGCCTGGCTCTGGCTTTCGAGGCCGGCCAGGTGAAAGTAACTCCTAACATCAGACAGTGTTTTAGAACCCGGCTACTCACAGTGCGGTCCCCGGCCAGCAGCACCAGCCCCTCCTAGGAGCTTGTTAAAAATGCCGAGTCTCGGGGCGAGACTCGTGCGCACGTTCACATTTGAGGAGTGCACACAGCCCGAGAGAGCACCTTCATGGGCGTGGGCGGATCCCACTGAATCCTCCATTCTGCAGTCCCCTGGGGGAGTGAGCCTCCGGCCCTCATTTGACAGAAGAGGACCTGCTCAGAGAGCTCGGACGGTGAGTCACTGGCAACTGTCAACAGTGCAACTGTCCCACGTCCTCTTTGCCTCTGTGGCTTTGTTACCGAGCTTGGCAGTGAAGGGCCCTCAGTTCCTGACCCCAGACGCCTGGCTCTCCCTGTCTGCAGGCCCAGAGGCAGGCCTGCACACACCAGGACAGTGACACAAGAGGCAACAACGGTCACTCTGCACAAGCTCCTCTGGTGGTTGGGCCAAGGCTCCTGTGCAGGTTGTTGAGGTCCCCCAGAGCCGCTTGTGGACACCCTTGCCTGGGCAGGGCCGGCTCATGGCCCACGTCATGACCTCTGTGTAAGGGACCAGGCCTTGGCCTTCCAGAGCCAGTGCTCTGTCGTCAACGGGCAGAGTTCGGAGTCAGCAGAGCTGGGTTTGAGCCATGGCTCATTTCCCTCCATCCTGCCCCCGGCCTCAGTTTCTTCATGCAAAGTTGTTTATAATGATCCTTCCCCTGTTTCTTCCAAAGATACTATGAGATCGAAGGAGTTAATAATATTAAAAGTGTTTCATAAATAACAAGGCTCCAATCGACTAACTCTTCCATCTCCCACCCTAGGAGCCCAATCCCCTCACCCCCTCACTTCCCTTGGCTGCTGGGCCTGGCCCAGGACTCGCAGCTGACCACTGGTCTCTGCACAGGCTGAAGGACACAGCCACGCAATGCCAGGTCATGGGATGAGCCACCCGACTGTCTTCTCAGCCCAGACCTGAAGCAAGACCAGCATCAGGCATGAGAACTGGCAGAGCTGGGCCCGGGGCCTGCAGCCAGCTCAGTGCACAGAGCACCCTCAAGGCCACCCACACAACACGGCACATGTGGCTCTCACAGCTTTAATGGCACCGGGAGGGACACTGGGTGGGCCTCTCTGTTTTGAGGATTATATGGGCACCAGCCTGTCACCTGAGGGCTCCAGCCAGACTTTTGCAGGGAAAGAGGTTGAGAGCTGAAACAAGGGCTTCCTCTCCCACGGCCTCCAGTCCACCGCCACACACCCGACTCTGCACTCCAACTTCGGTGTCTCGTTTAACCCTCACAACCTGCTGAGGTGCTAGGTAACACCATGATTCCCACTTTACAGACGAAAAACAGCCTCAGAGAGGCCAGGCCCCTCCCTTATCCAAGGCCGCACGTTGGGGATAAGCGGGGATGGGTAGCCTTCACTTCGGGTTGGCTCCCCACGCTCCTGCTCTCTCCCGGACCCCTGCCTGGCCGTTGTGCCCTCACAGGCCAGCCCTGGGCTGGTGCCTACCGGCAAGGCCGGGCGAGGTTTTCCCTGACCTTATTCCACCCGATGGTCCCAGAGTGGGAAATCGTGGCAACACGGATACACACCCTTGGGGACAGGCGCACCCCGAGAGGCAGGGGCCGCGGGCCGGCACGCTCAGGTTCAGCAGCTGCTGCTCACACGTCCTCTCTCTGCTCAACTCGGGGTCGGTGTGCAGGTCACTGCAGTTCACGAAGACCTGGCCCGCAGGGCAGGCAGCAGCTGGAAGAGGAGAGAGGCTGGGTTCTGGAAAGAGCTTGGACACAGCAGGATGCTTAGAACACCTGGGCCTGCGGTGGGCTCCTGGGCGGCAGGGTTGGCCAGGGAGACCAGGAGCCCCGGCACCTGGGAGATGCAGGGGTAAGTGGGGTTTGGGTGGTTTTTTTGTGCCCTGGTTTGCTCCTGAGGCCTTCCTTGGGTTCCCAGGTGCACATCACAGGGAGAGGGAGGGATGTGTGGTGTCGCATCACAGGGCAGCCGCCACAGCCACCTGGACCAGTTACTGAACCTGTCCTCCCCACCAGCTACCATTCCAGGCGCTTCTCGTGCATTTTCTCATTTAATCCTGCAACAGCTCTGGGAGGTATTCTCATCCCCTGTTTTTCCATGTAACGGAGAGAAGCCACTTCCGCTGGCAAAAGGCACGAGCAAAGTGAGAGGAAGGGCTCCAGAGGGAGAGGAGCCAAAACCCGGGTGGCCACGTAGTGTGGCAGGGTGGCCAGAGGACTTCTGGCAACAGGAAGTCAGTGCTTCATGACCTACATTTTTGTGACATAAACCTCCTCTCCCTGAGCCTTCAGTCAAGTTGGCCATGTATACTCTTACCTGTGAGAATGATCTTTTCTAGGGAAATCAGTAAAAGGGAGCTGAGAGTCATGTCCAGCCTGGGATGGAGCAGAGAGAAAGGAATAGCCACAGGGGGTAAAGTGAAAGTCCCAGAGAGGCAGAAATCCGAAACCAGAGCTGCAAAAGGAAAAGGCTTTCAGGGATATGCACGAAACTGGGGAGAACATGGGAACCTGGGTTATGTACAAAACAGCTAACGAAGGCTCAGGGAGGTGAGTGAGCCACCTAGGATTGTACAGCTAGTGAGTGCTAGGCAGGATTTGAACCCAGGGCAGCCTGACCATGGCAACCCTGCCTTTGCCACTTGACATGTGATTACTCCCTGATCCCCTCTGTGCTGATCTCCATCCTAAGTGGCCTCCTCTTCCCTAAAAGGCCCTCCCTGAAGACTCCAGCCTTCTGTTCTGCCACCTCCAAGCCCCTCAGGCTGACCCACCACGGTGCCACCTCACCCCCATCTCATTGTCTGGGGACACCTCAAAGGCTCAAGCTGTCTTCCCCATCTCTGTGACCCCCACGTCAGGCACTTGACGGGGCGGAGAGTTAGCCTCAGCAGACATGTGATGGCTCACACCAAGGAAATCCGGGGCCAGGGGAGGCCAAGAGACTGACCGGATACCCAGCTGGCTGCCCTGAGAGAGACAGAGTCTCAGCCTCTCCTAGCGAAGCAGGAAGGACAGCCAGTAGGGTGGGGCTGAGGCTGGGACAAGATTTCTGGACGCCACCCCGCAAGCTGCAGTCTTTCCGGAGAGAAGGCAAGGAATACAGAAGGCTCAGTGTCGGGCAAGATCGGGAGAGGCCTCTCCCCATCCCCATCTGTCCTGAGCTCCCCACTCTCTGCTCCACAGCCCCACTACCACGGACAGAGCCGGAAGAGGCCCTTCCCTCCAGGCACCCTCACCTGGGGCTCTGCTGTCACAGCTCATGACTCCATCTTTGCAGTGGCTGCAGAGAGACAGAGAGGTGCTGGGGTCAGCCAATCCGGCCACCGCGGAGCCCAGGCACGGCACCCCCAGTCACTACAGGACCCAGAGACCCCATGTCACCGCACGCAGGTCTGCAGGGCTCAGACGGGTACCCCCACTCTCTGCCCCTGGCTCCTGGTGCAGAGGGTGGGTGTTGCCCCGTGGAAAGCTCTGCTCAGATGCACTTTCTTCAGTCAGCAACTCCCATCGAAAGAGAGGACAGTGGCATGGCTACCCAGGGAGCTCACCAGTGGCCCAGAGAAGGAACGTCGCTATCTCCGGGGGGATAGTCCACTCCTTGGAAGTGGCAGGAACACTGGTTCCTATAAAACCCAGGAAGAGAGACAAGTGAGCCGGCTCAGGAGCTGAGGCAGAGACTGCCCAGGACAGGGACCTGCTCCTCAGCCAGCCAGGGGCATAAGGACACAGAGAGAAGTAATGGCGTAGACTGTGACATGTGACACATCTCTGGGGAGTGAAAAAGCCAGCCTGGCACTGGTGACAGAGGTCAGGGCTGGGTCCCAGATTCGAGGACCATCCACCGAGCTTGGATACGATCAGCCTCGCTGGTCTCCGCGCACTCCCAAAGCCAGGAGTGTGGGCGTGAAAACAAGGCCGCGCTTCCTGAGCCCACGCCGTACGGAGGACAGGGCCTGCGTGCCCGTACTGGTCAGTCCCACTCAGCATCTGTCCTGCCCACTCCATGCCTGTGCCATGCAGGTCGTTACGCATTTGAACACCAGGCCAGGCCCTCCAGACACGTCATGTCATCTGCTCCTCACGGGGATCCTGTAGGCAGGGACCCCTATGCTGTCTTTCAATCCCTCGTTGTGGGTCATCTGAGGTCAAAGACTGCTTCCTCCTCACCCATCTCCCACAGCGCCTGTGGGTTATGGCCAAGTGCAGGCCTTGGAGCGCAGCGGTTGAGGGCTAGAAGGGAAGTCTGAGTTCATCCAATTCTGGGGCTTCCCAACCACCTTCTCCAGCAAGCCCCGCCTCCACCATATAACCTACAGAGGCTCCCCTTGTCGGCAAATCTCAACATCAACGGGACGGGGCAGGGCACCCATCTGCCTCTCCAGGGAGGATTCTGTAATTTCAAAAGGCCTCTGAGTGATTCCGATACACCCCCAGCAAAGTCTCTCTCTCCAGTCCTCATCACTCAGTGGCATGTGATACAATTTGACAGATGAAACAGGTCCGGAGACCACCAAGGGCCTTGCCCATCAGCCCGGGCACCAGTCCCGGGATGTCGCCACCTCCCACCCTGCCTTCCCTCCACACTGGGACCATGACCCCAGCCAGCCTCAGGGCTGTCCTCTGTGCCCTCTGTTTGGAGCACTCTTCCCTCACTTCCCTCAGGTCTCTGCTCAAATGTCACCTCATCAGAAAGGCCCTCCTTCCGTGCTCATCTCGGGTGATACAACAGGGACCGCTCCCGACCCGAGCACTGCTAGTCTCACTCTGCTTTGTTTGGCTCTCTGGCTCTCATTACCGCCAGGCCCACAAGGTGTCTGTGTACGTGTTCGTCATCTGCCTCACCACCTAGAATGTGAGTTCCATGAGGACAGCACGCTGCTTTGTTCGCTGCTGAATTCCTGGGGCCTAGAAATGCCTGGAACACCCTGGTGGGAAGAGAGGGGAGGCAGGGGCAGAGACCCTCTTGCTCTGTGGGATTGCTCTGTCTCATGGTGAAGCTGGGCCGGAGTGGCCCGAAGGGCCCGAGCCAAGGAGAGGGGCCTGGAGGGGAGTCCAGAGGAGGGAGCCCCCCACCTGCCCACCTTATGCCCCAAGGTCTGCCCTGTGACTGTGAGATGAAGCAGGGACAGGGCTGGCCCAGTCGGGTTCCCCAGTCTTGGATGCCGTGGAGACCCCCGGCCTCCTCCCTGACGGCCAGAGGTCAAGCTGATCTACTCACCTGGGGACACAGAGGTCAGCCGGGGTGTCCAGATAGGTGTCCGGTGGGCAGGCACAGCCCTCCACACACTCGTCCTCACTGAGGTCGCCACCACAGTCCTCGGGGCCGGCCAGGTCCTGGCAGGTCTGTCCACACGGGGCCACACAGGGGCTGTACTCCTTGGTGGCCTGGCAGGACAGTGCTGTAGAAGAACATGGAACCGAGCGTTGTCTCCCTTGTCCCCCACTACTTTGTAGGGTGGGCTCACCATCCTGACGAGGAACTGAGAACCAGAGAAGGTTAGACAGGCACCCAAGGTCACACCGCAGGTCAAGGCCAGAGCTGGGATGCAGACCCAGTCTGACTCCAGAATCCCACTGCCTCCCACCATGTGAGAAAGGCAGAGAGAGCGGCAGAGCTGGGCCCCACCTCCAAGTTCAGCCCCGAGCCAGCCAGGGGCGTTGCTTTTCCTTGGCAGGGCATTCCTCTCAGGTAATGGTACTGGGGTAGAGTGGAAATCACTGCCCTCTCCCAGCCATACACCCACCCCATCACTCACACACACACACACACACACACGCACACACACACAGGTAAGGAAACACACACTTGGGCGGGGGAGACCAGACATGCCCCCTACAGCAGCCTCTGGTCCAGAATGCCCTTTGTCCAGACGGCACTCTTTTTGTCTGGCCACCGCATCTCCCACTGATGCTCGGCGTCTCCCACATCCTGTTGGAGCAGGCGGACCCA
This sequence comes from Glossophaga mutica, assembly GCA_039655065.1. Classification (NCBI taxonomy): domain Eukaryota; kingdom Metazoa; phylum Chordata; class Mammalia; order Chiroptera; family Phyllostomidae; genus Glossophaga; species Glossophaga mutica. The sequence goes on from CM077308.1 coordinate 34,306,509, forward strand.
CTGAGAACAGGCTCACTTGTTCCCACTAAGGCTGCGCCTCAAAGCCTCCTGGGGAGTTTTTTCAAATGCAGAGGCCCAGCCCCCTCTGGCAGATACCATTGTTTTCATTGATACCGAATGCAGCCCAGATACGTGCATTTTTAAAAAGTTCCCAAAGTGAGCCTTCAGTGCTAAGAACCACTGAACCTATCCAATCACCTCTGGAGAAACTTTGGCTCAGAGAGGGGTGGGGCCTTGCCAAGGACACACAGCAATTTCCTACAGGGCTAGGATAGAACTCAGGCTTCCTGACTCCCAGTACCAATACTTTTTCTTAAACTCAACAAACCCCTTCCTAAAGCTTACTGAGAGTGGGGCCCTGTGCTGGGGCTGAGGGCACAGAGGCAACTCAGACATGGGGAGGCGTGTGGCCAGGGTGGGGGTGCAGTGGGGTCATGCCCACTGAGCCACCCATGCACCCGAGGGCCACTGAGACAGCAGTCCTGAGAAAGCTCACCTAGCTCGGACCGCAGTGGTGGCAGTGGGGTGGTGAGAGGTGAGTGAATTTGGGGTGGACAGGACTGAGAGGACTTGGAGATGGGCTGGAGGTGAGGGTAGGACAGGAGTCATGTGTTACATGTCCCAGGTGTCAGGCCTAGGTGACCAGGGGAGTGGGGGCTCTTAGCAGAGATGGAGCACACAGGAGAAGCAGTTTGGGAGGCGGGACTCTTAGGCCGGAAAAGACTGTGGGACATCCCAGTGGAGAGTTTGGGGGACAGGTGGGCACTCAGGTCTGGAGCTCAGGTTCCTCCAGCCCCCTCACATGGGCGCACAAGTGTGGGGCACTCACCACAGGCTGGCAGGTGGGCTCGGAAGTCCACCGGAAGCCCGTGACGCCGGCACAGGTGGGCATAGTGGGCCAGCGTGGCGCACAGGCAGGGCTGCCCACAGCGGCAAGCGTCCCGACGGCACTGCTCAAAGTAGGGCACGGGGCTCAGGTACAGGGAGCAGGGGGCGAACAGCTCCTCCGTGAGCACGCTGCAGGCCTGCACCGCGTAGGAGGCTGGAGACAGGAAGCACAGGGGCGAGGGGCCAGAGGCCTGGTTTGCCTGGTGCCCCAGGCCCAGCCCCTCCCTCCCTCCCTGCAGCTCTGGGTTCTGGGTGTGTGTGTGTGTGTGTGTGTGCGCGCACCTGTGTGCATATCTGACTGGGAGTGTGTGCGCACGGTTCCGTGAGTTTGGGTGTGAATGTGTGGCTGCCTGTGTGCATGCATATAAATAACTGTAGAGGAGTATGTATGTGCATGTGTAAAGTACACATGCTCACACAATACATTCCACCAGGCCTGAATCCCTATGCTAGGAGACAGAGGAGTGAACAAAACAGACAAAATCTCTGCCCTCGTGGAGTGCACGCTCTGGTCGGAGAAGACCATCACTAAACAATTTATGTGGAAAAGCAGACGGTGAAGAAGACTCCAAGGACAGAGAAAGCCAGGAAGGAGGATAGGGGCTGCAAGGTGGGGCGGGAGGGGCAGCTGTGGCTTTAAGGCAGGTGGTCAGGAAGGCCTCGGTGGGGAGATGGAGTCTGAGCGAAAACTTGACGGAGGGGAGAAATGTGTTTACTGAGGGATGGGCAGTCCAGGTGGAGGGAACAGCAAGGGCAAAGGCCCGGAGAGGAGAGCAGCGCTGGTGGCTGGGGGGCGGGGAGAAGAGCAAGGAGGCGAGTGGGGCTGGAGCAGAGTGGAGGGCGGGTGGAGGTGAGATATAAGGGGGATGGGCAGAGGGCGCAGGGCCGGGTGGGGCCGCTGTGCGGACTCGGGCTTCTGCCCCAAGACTGGGGACCCTGTACAAATGTGTGTGTACCTGACAGTGGTAGAACGTGAAGCTTCTGTCCGCCACACCCTCACCAGAAGGGAACCCCAGTGTCCAGCACTCCGTGTGACCAGCATCCTCGTGCCCAGAGTTCCCATCTCCCCTCTCCCAAACCAGTTCCGCCCACCCCGCTCCCTTCCCTCCCTCCCCCACCTCACCGGCTTGCAGGTGCACATCACAGGGGTCCAGTGGGGAGCCGGGGAGCAGCGGGGAGCAGGCGGACAGTGTTTTCCAAGAATTGCCAAAGAGTTGTGGGGTGCTCTCAGGCACACCCACGGGGGACCTGCAGCCGTGACATAGCCACACTTACACACTTGTGCATGTGGACATCTAGCACACACCCAGGTAAGCACCCACCTGATCACGTACACACACATACACAAGCTAAGCATGAGCACATACTCAGGGGCACACTCAAAGGCACAAATATACCCACCCAAACTGAATACCACAGGTCCATGTATATACCACTTGCACACACTTCACACACATGCACACACAGAGCACAGCTATGTGCCAGACACGCAAGTGGCCAACGGGGTCAGTGCAACGACAATTATGGCTGTGTGCGTGTGCACACACATATCACATTTAACAGGTTCCCAGGGGACTCAAAATGGGCTTAGGGCCACACACACCCCCACCTATGCCCAGCTCCTCATGTCAGAGAGAGAGAAACAGGACAACTATGAACCAAACTTCATTGGGGGAAGCCTTCTTCCCCACGGGCAGTTCCTGAAATCTCCTTTGCCCTCCCTTTCTCTCTGGGTAGGAAATAGTCACCCGAGGAGCAATAAACAGAGGAAGGAGGAAAAGCATGTTTTCTAAACTTCATCAGTCTCCAAGATTCACCAAACCGGGTGTGGATGGGAGAATGCAGAGAGCCCTCAGCATCCAGAGGGGGCAGGCTTTGCCCACATTCCACCTGGGACAGGGGCAGTACTCGGGCTCCACAGAGCAGTATTTCCACCCGGAGTTCCTGTTCGGGAGGGTGGCAAGCAGCCCACACAGTAAACCAGGGTCTGCCCCCACATTGTGGACACCCACCCTTACGTCAGCCCCATCGGGCAAGACAAAGAAGAATGCCACATTTTTAAGTGTACGTACTTTGAAGAGCTTTCAGCTTTTTTTCTTGCACTGTTTTTTCCAAGCAAATCTGAATTCTTATTTCTGGCTCAAGAAAGACCCTCAAGTTTCCCTCTCCATTGCCTAACATGTGCAACTTGAAGGACGGGCCACAGCCTCCAGCCTTCAAGATCAACCCCTTGTTCTTGTTTCTGGAAGGCCTGACTCCTGTCCCCTCCCAAGTTCCTAAACCGTGTCCATGCCCAAGGGTCTTTCTCGTAAGTCTCAGCCCATCCACGGGAAGCAGCCCACCCCCAAATATTGTAGGATTCACAGGGTGCACCCCTCAAGCTCCAGGCAGGGAAGTTAAAGGGTTACGCTGGCCTGGTGGGACAGAAAGCAGGAGTTTTGGCACCATTGACTCGCTGGGGGCTTACACTCACCTAAAGGCATTCACAGCCGATTAAAGCAAACAGCCACAAGCCAACTCAAACCCTAAGTCAGGTCTACTAACTGTAAGACTTCACTATAAAACAGTGTTCCTCAAAGTATGGACCGTAGGCCTCATATACTAGAATCACAGGGGTGCTTGTTAAAAATGAGACTCTTGGGCCTCAACCTGAAGCAGATTCTTAAGGAGTGGGACCCGGAAATCAGCGTTTTAGCAAGCCCTGCAGGGGAGTCTTCTGCACAGGGAAGACTGAACCACTGTCTTAAAGAAACATACTTACATTTAAATGGACAGAAAGAAATGGTCACTCGTCAGGCACAATGAGAGGCCATGGGAGTTCGGAAGATAAGGATGCTCGACCCTAAGGGGCCCACCTCCCCCCTCCTTCCTGTCCCAGGGCAGGGGTGCGTACAAAAAGTCGTCCTGCGTGTTGCCGTTGAAGGTGCCACACAGGCCCACCGTGTCCTCCACCCATCGCGGGTCCACCTGCAGGTAGAGCCGCAGGCCCTCGCGGTCGTAGAGCACCTGCACGCCCACGTTGGTCCTCACCCGCAGGAACGCGGATGACAGCCTCCGGATCTCAAAGGCGTCTGCGCACAGAAAGAACCGGGAGGGGGAAGGAATGGGGAATTCGGCCGGTCCGCACCCCACCCACCGCCGCCATCTGCGCGGTGCCCTCTGATCCCCACACCCAGCCCTGTCTTCACGCACGGTGCACAGCGAAGCTCTGCCCAGGGGCCGGTTTCGGGGGGATCCTTCAGTAAATCCTGTTCAGTGCTGAACTCAGGGCCCAGAGTTAACCTACTACGGCAGCCCCAGCTGAAGAAAGTCTTTTAGCTTCACGTGCCTGTCAAAGCTCTGCCTCCCTAAGTAACTGGTACGCTTCCCTCTCCAGCAAAGCAGAATTCGGCAACTGCCCGTTCTTTTCACAGTGGCCACTAGGAAGCTCACAATATGACTCTAGATTCAACTGTAGCACTTTTGAATTTCAGATACAGTTGTAGTGAATTTTTTATACACTTTGTGGCTTGTTCTTCTTTGGCCTCTTTGCCTGCCTTCAGTCCCCCCACTTTTCTCAATTTTGAGCCCCTACTCTTTCCTTTTCTTTTGAATTTTCTCTGGTGGCATTTTATTTCTTTTCTTTTTTTAAAAGATTTAATTTATTTATTTTTAGAGAGAGGGGCAGGGAAGGAGAAAGAGAGGGAGAGAAATATCAATGTGTGGTTGCCTCTTGAGCATCCTTCACTGGAGACCTGGCCTGCAACCCAGGCATGTGCCTCGACTGGGAATTGAACCAGCGACCCTTTGGTTTGCAGGCCTGTACTCAGTCCACTGAGCTACACCAGCCAGGGCTATTTCTTAATAGCGATGTCATTTTTGTTTGATATGCTTCCTATGAGCTACCACAAATCCGCTGTGGAATGGGACAGGATAACAAGTAATCAATAAATAAATAGTGCAAGTAGGGATGACAAATGGCTCCACTCATATCCTAATGTTAGGAGAAGCTGTCATACTGCTGTGAAGCCTGTCATGTTGGGGTGGGGACAAAGGCCATTCTGCCAGTCCAGAGTCCACGTTCCTGGGACCAAGGTGCCCCCCTGGCCTGGTTCACCCAGTATTAGAATTTGAGCTTTTGCGCAAAATGGGAAGGCAAGAGCTCAAATTCTAATACTGGGCAGTGCCTTTGGCCAGAGGAGCCTGGGAGAAGCCTGGGAAGCCAGCTCCCAGCCAGTACTCATCCTCCAAAGCCGTACCATCCGTGTAGGGTGGGGTGACCTTGTACTGGTCAAACAGAAGGATGTCCCCGGCTTGGGTCAGGGTCACCTGCTTCCGGGGGTCCTGGTGCAGGATCACTGACACAGACTGGACACAGACCCCATCCTGGTTCTGGAGAAAGAGGAAGGCCAAAGGGCAGAGTTAGTTGGTCTGTCCTGCTGGTCCCAGCAGAGCCCTCCTGGAGCAGACAGAGGCCAGAGGCCGGCTCCTCACAGTGACAAACCCACAAGGACATCATGGGTCCTCCAACCAAACACCTGCATCTGGGGAATGGGAAGGCAGAGGTTCAGGGTGCAGATTGGTGGCAGAGCTAAGATAATGCAAATAAGTATGAGAGTCAACACTCAGGCTGCCTGTGACACAGAGCAGAGGTTCACGCATCCTGGGTGGCCCAACGTCCAGCCTCAGAAACACGGGCCTCCCCACTCGACTGCAAGCCAGGACTTCAATTTCCTCCTTGTGTGGCTGTTTATAGGGCTCTTCCCATGTGCGCATGCGGCAAAGTCTCAAGCTCTACCCACAGGCAGGCGGGAAATGAGCTAATATTCTCTGGGCCTCGGGTTCCCATTTCTAAGAAGGGTAGTCTCAGCAGTACTTCCACACAATCATACAATAAGGACGTGATAGATACAGTCCCTGCCCTCATGGACACCGTATATTTGTGTGGCACGCAAATGTTAAATTAGGAATTACAGAGTTGCTGATTTAATTGTTATTGTGACCAGTGCTGCAAACATGTGTAGGTGCTAGGAAAGCATGCAGCGAAGGAATCGACTTAATCTAGAGGTAGGAAAGGCCATCCTAGGAAACGATAATAATAACATAAAAATAATCATAAGAATAATAAAACTTTTAATAACTTATAATAATAAGTAACAGCTAACTTTAATATAGAGTTTCAATGTTCAGGAGCTATTTTAATCTTTTTATATACATTTATTCATTTAATCTTCTTAACGATCCTATTCAGTAAGTACTAACAACCCCACTTTGCGGATCAGAAAATTGAGGTGCGGGGGGCGGTGGCTGACATTTTAACTGAAGTCTGAAGAATGCATAAGCTAGTTGGGCAAAGGGAGGAGGGGAGCCGGGAGACGTCCTGAACGAAGTTCCCTGACATGGAAGACATTTAATGCATTTGAGGACATAAAAGAAAATCAGAAGGGTACAGCTCACTGGGCAAAATGTTTTAAGATAAGGTTCAAGAGGTAGGCAGTGGCCAGCTCACACAGAGCTGACACAGCTCAGGGGTCACCTCCTCTGGGAAGCCTGTCTTGATCCACCCCCTCTTGATGCCCAGATACAATGGCAACAAGAGAACGTTTCTCCATGGGGATCTATCCTATACTCTCCACCTTGTCACAGCTCCTATAACAGAGTGGTTATGGGGTCACTTGTCAGCCTCACCCACCAAAGTGTGAGCGAGGCCCAGGAGAGCAGAGCCAGGCTTCCTTGTCCAAGAACTAATCCAGCTTCTGGCACAAGTAGGTGTTCAGTATTTGCTGCACACATGCGTGCATGTATGCTTGAATAAATGAATGAATGAATACACAGATGCTGAAGATACAATCCAAGGAAGCAGAGAAGATTAAGTTGAATTAGAGCCATATTAGAGATTTTTTTCCTTTAAACGCTGAGGCCCATGAAAGGGAAGAGGCTCTCGATGCTCTACGGCCAGAATCCAGTCTCCTGCCCCGTGGCTCTCGACAGAGAGAAGGTGAAATGGGCTGTGGAAAGACCTGGGGCCCTGCCCTAGGTCCTCCAGGCTTTCTAGGGGGCAGGGGGCAGAGGGGGCTGGCTGGACTGTTTGCGGGGTCTCCAGCCCTTACCAGGCCACACGGGGCATTCTGCAACGTCACTGTAAATGTGCCCGAGGAACGGCTCTTGGCCAGGATGTACTGGCACGTGGCAGGGAACGTGTACCGGCGGCCGTCGAAGGTGGTGAAGTGGATGTCGCCAGTCACTGAACACTCGGCTGAGGGTCAGAGAGAGGTGGCTGACCTACGGGAGCTGCTTCTGCCCTGCAGGCTCCGAGCAGGGGGAGAAGGAGGCACCCATCCTAGGAATCAGGGCAGCGTCTGGGGCCCCGGCCTGCCCTTTGGGATCCCCGGTCACTGGGGAGATGCAGCCCTGCCCTGGACAGCTCCCTGGCAGGTGACCAGGCCTGGAGACCAATTTTGGTCCAAGGCCCTCAAGCTCAGGAAGGTCCTTGGATATACAGAACCCCATGGAAAACAGTCCCCAAGGGAATGGAGCCATCGCTTAGTCAGGCAAAGCAGCTCTGAAGAAACAAAGGCAGGGTGGTTGCGCCAAGAACGCGGAGGGGGTCCCTACACCCACCCACCACCCTAGCCCAACAGCAGGCCTGACTCCCGGAGTTTCCCTGCCCAAGGAGCTGTGAGACTAGAGGAAGAGGGTAGAGTCCAAGGTGGGGGGCAGGTGTACCTGGGCAGACAGATGTGCTGCACACCCACTTGCCAGCAGTGCATGTGCTGAAACACAGAGACCAAAGAGGCAGAGGTTCACCCTTCCAGGCCTGGAAGAGATGCTGGAGGGGGCAGGGCCCACAGACCTCCTGCCCCCAGCCCTCAGTCTTCCCATCTCTATAATGGGGGGTGGAGACTCTGCCCACAGATCAGATCCAATGACATCTGTGACTCGGAGATGCCGAGATAGTGTCCCCTTGCCATCAGGGCTCTCAGGCCCCTGATGGGCAGCCCTCATGGAAAGCCCTGGAATCTTCCACCTCCTCCCACCCCCTGCAGAGGACACGGACCAGGCATTGCAGTCTTCTTTCACCACAGAGCCAGTTGGGTACAGGGTCCCGTGGAACTCACAGGGACAGTCAGCTGGTGCCACACAGCCCCCATCCTCGAAGATCAACCCTAGGGCGATAGCAAAGGCCCACTTAACTCACCTCTGTTCCTGTTCACACACCTTTCATGGCTCCCCAGGGCCTGTGATAACGATTCTCACATCTAAGCTCTTGCACTACTGAGCTCACTCTCAGACTCCCTCCTGCGTAAATCCCTAGCTCGGGCCAGATCTGAATACCCTCTGAGCAAATAACCCACCTCCAGAACTTTGCTCAGAGGCCACCCACCCAAACAACCTGGGTACAGACTAGCTTCTCCTCTCTACCTCTCCAAAGTCTGTCACTGTATCTAGAACCAGCATCAGCACCACCTCCTTCGGGAAGCCTTCCCTGACAACCTCTCCCGCCACTGAATTCCTGTATCTCTACTTGTGTGAACCCCTGAGCTGGTCCTCACCACACGTGCCTTAGAGTGGAGTCACATGTGCACGTGTCTTATCACTGCCACCAGATTCTGATCCCTGAAGTCAGCGACATGTCTTTATATTCTTTAGCCCAACCCCCTGCCTAGCTGAGTGACCTGGACACTAAAGGTGTGCTGCAAAGTTATACGCTGTGAAAACCAGTGTGCGGATGAATGTTCAAACAAATGCGTGTGCGATAAAAGAATACGTGAAGGAATGAATGAGTTGTTCTCATCCACACACCTTGAAAAGCTCAGACCCAGTGAAATGAAACACCCTGATGAACCTCTCAAGAGCCACAGCTCTGCCCTGAGCCTTACCACCCTTAGGCCATTCGGTCATTCACTCATTCATTCTTTCCCTTATTGGTGTTTGCTCCTTCCCTTCTTCATTCCACAAGCAGACATCCTCTGAACCCCTGCTCCACGCTCCTCCATGCCAGGCCAGGCCAGGCACCCACTCCACTGGTAGCATACCATCGGGGCAGTAGCAGCCGTCCACACAGGCGATCTCGCTGTCCACGCAGGCTGCCCGGGGCTGGCAGGAGGCGGGGCAGCAGGCAATGCACTCGTTGTAGACAAAGGCTTTCTCCTTACAGTGCACAGCTTGGGAGGAAGGGAGCGTATGATCTGTTACTTCCTTATAGCCAGCTCTACCCCAGGCCCTGGGCGGGGGTTGGGAGGGCTTTGATCTTCCTGATCCCTTAGTCCCAATGGGAGCACTGGGTGACCAGAAATTGGGGAGAACCTCCCTGCTCTCACTCTGTGGCCCTCGGCCACCCCATCCTGCTCTGAGCCTCAGTTTCCCATCTGTCACGTGAGAAGAGGACCTCCGGGCTTAAAGTTCTGACCGCTGTGGCTTTGAGCAGGATGTCGAGTGGAGGCCTGAGAATGCCATCCACAGCCCTAGCACAGAGCTTGTCTGAACCGCCCCTGCCCGCCACCAGGCTGCACCTACTGCATTGCCGGAGCTGGGTCCTCCAGCCCTGCAGGGGCCGCCCCGCCTGGGCACACGCCCGGGCGTACTCCGCCAGTGCCCGGCACCAGGTGGCTTCATCACCCACTGACCTGTGCAGGAAAACCGAGGGTAACGCTGGAGCGAAGCCCAGCCTACCACCAGCCCCTCAACATTCTACAGACACTGCCAGGGCTCTGGGCACCCCTGCTCTGCACACACAGCTGGGAAAGGGGACCAGGGAGGGCATCTAGCTGTACAGAACCCTAGACTGGAGGCAGGACACCGAGAGGGGTCAGACCCTATTCCTGAGCCTCACTGAATAGAGAAGCTCCGTCCCATCCATGCAGATAAGAACTTCAGAAGTTTGGGAAGCGTATCTGTCAGGGCCTGGGATTACCAGGCTTACCGGCCCACAAACTGAGCCCCACCCAACCCTGAGAGGGATCTCCCCACCGCCAAACCACCCCCCAGACCTGGCTCCCCACTCACTGGCAGAGATCGCTCGTACAGCTGGCCGCGAAGGGCAGAGGGCTGACGAAGGCATGACAGGCATCAAAGGGGGGCCTCAGTAGCACCTCACACCGGTCATACACACTCTGGGGCAAGGGCCAAGAGCTGGAGCTGGGGGGCCAGCAGGGCCACCCCCAGCCCTCTGACTGTACAAGCTCCCCATGGAACCCCAACGTGGGCCCAAAGGAAGGAAAGAAGAGGGTGGGGAGAGAGGGAAGGGCCCAAGGGCACCAGCAACCCTGAGCACCTATAGCCAGTGACTTTTCAAGTGGTAATGGGGAAATCAACTTAAGACAGGCACTAGGGTAGGAGGTAAGGAGCAAGAGTGGGGGATCTCCCTAGGGTGCCGACCTGCATGGCCCCCAGGCTCTGCTGCAGGCACGGCGGCCGAGGCAGCGAGGAGGCTGTGGGCCCTGGAGGCTGGTTGGGGGCCCGCTCCTGCCAGCTGTGCACAAACTCAGCCACGTCGTCTGTCAGCTTCCCTGCAGGGAGAACAGCAGGACCACAGCTGGGGGGTGGGGGCAGGAGGCCCAGAGGGCTCTGAGACAAGGAAGGTGCAGCAGAAGAGATGCCAAGAGGTAGGCGAGGAGTTGAAGAATCCAGCCTCTGGAGCTCCCATCCCAGTCTGAATCTCCCAAAAGAGCCGCTCTCCTGAGAAAGCTGTTTGGTGATAATAGTCAAGAATGCTCAAGAGCCTCTAGTGGGTCCCTCTGCTCCAAACTCTACGGGGGCAACACCACGCAATCGAGAGAGAATAGTGTGTAAGCCTGGACAAGGAACCTCAGCTTCCCCGTATATGAAATAGGGCAAATAAGCCCCCCATGAGGTTGTCTCGTAGACTGCGTGAGATGATGTTCGATGCTGTGGGTGCTCAAGGGCGTCACTTCCTTTCTTCGGGCCACGGTTGCCATGGTTTGGCCCTGTGCCCTTCACTTTTTCTCTTACCATCGCTCCGTAGGGCCCACCACTCCAGCTGGCCCTTTTTCTCCCTGGCTCTCTGGCCCCCACCCCTCCCTTCCATTCCCTTCCACACGCAAGCCCTGCAGGGTCATTCCCGCCCAGCGAAGTGCACAACAGATCTTCACACAACCCTAGTAGGGATTCTCATGATGACTGTTTTACAGACAAGGAAACTGAGATCAAGTGGTTACAAACACGTCTGAGGCCACACACTTGGTAGGAAGGGCTCCCTGGCCTTCCGCTGGTCTCTAATGTCATGACCTAGCGCTCTTCCCTAAACCCTCCCCCCGCCCCCTGCAGGCTGACCTGTCCGCCTCCATCCATGGGAGGCTTCCCACTCTGAACCTCACCATAGCTGGTCACCAGGTCATCCTGGGGGTCGGCGTTGTTGTTCCCGCACAGCCCATGGGTCCAGCCCAGGAACTCCGGGCTCATCTTGATGTAGACAGCGGAGGCACCATCCCAGGCCAGCGTGAAGGCAGACTGATGACGCACGAGGACGTAGCCAGCCAGCCGCTGCAGATGCATGCTCCCCACCACATGCGGCAGCTGAACCCTGCAAGGCACAGCCCAGAGCTTCAGGGAGTCCACAGCGCCTCCAACAGCCCAGTCCCTTCACCGGGGATCCACCCTCGCTACCTGCAGGACCCATCATGTGCACCGCACCTGCCTCATCCACGGGGCCACTGGTACCATGGGCTCTGAGGCCCCTCTTTTCCTCCCTGACCTCTCAGGTGCCTGGAAGCCCACCATTAGAGGGGGATTCTTTTGTCTCCAGAGCTTTAAAATTGCTTTTTAAAACTGCCATTTCCTTGGCAGGGATAAATCTTAGAGCAGCTGAATTTACTAGCTCCTTTCTCCTAGACAGGAGGGATGGTATAAGCAGACAGCTACTTTTTAATTTTTTATTCATTTCAGAGAGAGAGAGATTTGTTTTCCCACTTACTCATGCACTCCTTGGTTGATTCTTGTATGTGCCCTAACCAGAGATCAAACCCGGGACCTTGGCATATCGGGACGGCGCTCTAACCAACTGAGCTACCCAGCCAGGGCCAGCAGACAGCTACTGTTTGCCTTTTTGGTGGGGAACTGAGAGAGGGGTGGCAGTGGGGTGAAGCTGAGAGAGAAGGAAAAGTGGGAGTGGAAGAAAAGACACAGGGACCACTTTCCCCAGTTTTACTGGTATAGGGTGTCCTAGCTAACCTGGGATTTGGCAACTTTCAATCCATCTGAAAACCGGGAAAGGAAAACAAAAGATGTGTCGAAGCAACCTGAACTGGTACCCAAAGACCCATAACCCAATCCTGCATTCACAGGGACACCCCTGGGCCCTTGGTTCTACACTCAGCCCCAGGAACCTTGGTCACCCAGACCTCAGACCTGAAGCCGGAATAAGGAAGGGGAGGAGTCACTGTAGGAAGCAACAAAGTGACAGCAGATAGCAAGGGAAGAAAGGACAGTGACGAAGGGTTCAGAAAGAACCACACTGCAGTTAGTACGAAAACAAAGGGTCCTCATTCCTTGTGTGGTCCTTGATGTCCCAGAAAAATTACTCAGAGTGACCCTATGTCATCAGAAAAGGGAGAAAGTGCACTCAGTTTCTGTTCTGAGGATGCTTGAACTGTGCATTACCATTCGGGCAGATTTTCTTCAAATTGTGAAAAAAAATTAAACATGCTTTCCGCAAACCCAGCTGGTGAGACACCCAGCAGCACCTTCCTGCCCTAATAGTGGGAATGCTGCTGCTTGCCCCCAGAAAACAATTTCCTTTCAGCCTGAAACTGGCAGGTGCTAATCGTTCCCCACCAGCACTGCTGGGGGGTAGGGGAGGTGTGGCAGTTACCTGACTCCTCCATGGGTGACCTCCTTGGCCAGGCGGAGCTCCTGCTCACCCGCAAAGAAGAGGCTGACCGACCTGGAGCAGGTGTAGGGGGAGGAGCCGCACTGCGGGTCGTTGTGCACCTAATTGGGGGTTCAGAGACCGAAGTTTAGCGTTCTGGCTGGAACTTTGGTTCTGGGCCTGGTGGCCCCCTGCTGAGCTTCTGCTAACTGCTGATGACCTGCCCGCTGCACGCCAGGCACCCTTCCTCCGTGACCTCTCCCAGTCCTCACGACATCACAGGGAGGTCAGAGTTAGAATTACCTGAATTTCTGAGAGGACGCAACTGGTGCTCAGAGAGGTGAAGTGACGAAGGCCCCCCACACAGCCAGGACTCTACCCCAGGTCTGCTGGCTCAGACTCCAGGGCTCTTTCAGCATGTTGTGCTGTCTCCCTGCTTCTGGATTCTTTGTTTATCCATCCCAGGTTATCCCATCAGATTGAAAGCCAAGGTTAAACATTCACACGATTTCACATGCAGACAGAACGTGCACACACGCACAAACTTCAGGTCTGTACTCACAGGGTATTCTCCATGCACACACTACAAACACACACTTCCACCACGACCCTGGCGAGCACAGTGTAGCCCTGCCCTGCCCTGCACACACCTCCAAGGCCAGAGGAGCCGAGGGCTGGGGCTTGGGGTGCGCCAGGACTCCCTGAGCTTAGACAAAAGTCTGGACATGTTTCTCTTGCAAGAGTGGAAACTTCCCAAACCTTCCACTAGCTTATGTTACATGTGGTTAAGGAAGTGGAGCCACTTCGACCACGAGTGAAGCCTGGGAAAGCCACGTCGTAGCCTATGTAAATACTTTTCTAGCATTTTTGACCCTGATCCATAGTAGGAAATAAAAATATATACATACATAAAAATAAAATGAAAGTTCTGCAAAATAATATTTACCCTGTTAATGTATAATGCATTCTTACATTTTCTAGTCTCTTTTTTTATGCTGTGCGTGACTCATTAAGTTCATTTCATAGCCACGAATGAGTGGCACCCCCATCAGTATAAGTCCTTGTGACATATCCACCATGAAATGACAGTCATGAAAACCTCGGGTGCGCGACACCCTTAGGCAGAGAGGGCATGATTGGCCCAGGCCCCCAGCCCATCCAGGGCACAGCCGTCAGGGCAGCCTTTTGGCAGGCCTGTGCCTGGGACAGAAGGGGCACTGCCTCCAGGGCCGAGGGGACCCTTCCCAGACAGGCAGGGCGAGGGCGGTCTCACCTGGACCGAGAAGGTCTGTCCCTCAGGTTCATGGCGCCCCACCAGCGTGTAGCTACCCTTCCCAGAGAGGTAGTAGTAGAGGCCATCAAATGTCTCCACATGGTGCTGTCCCCACGCCCGGCAGATGCTGTCCCTCTCAGGGCCAGCATTGTACACTGAGCCAGGAAAAAGAGAACCTCTCTGTGTAGCTGCAGTGGGCAGGCACCAAGCAAAAGGCTGGTGGGTTCCAGCCCTTTTAGGGTCACCCCCAACCCCCAGTCCAGGACCCCCAGACTTCCCCTGTACCCATGGCCCCTCCCAGGATGGGATGAGCCCACACCCACCCATCTGGCAGCGCGGCCCGGTGGCGTTGAAGCGTCTGCAGTCACAGAAAGCCGGGTGCACGCACTCGCCCCCATTGAAGCAGGAGAACAAGTCTGCAAGGGAGACACAGGAGGCACCTCCCCATTGAGCTGAGACTGGCACATTGGGGATACGGCTACCCCCTCGTGCCAGGGCACCCAGCCCCAGCCCTCCCAGAGCTACATGGAACTCGAACGCCCATCCCAGGCAGCCCTAACACTCCTCAGCAGCTGGCCTTAATGGGGGCACAAGCAGGGTGCGTCAGACTGCTGCCCAGCCCCCTCCCTGGCAGGCAGGTGGAATCGGGGTAACTGCCTTCACTGCGCACCACGTGGCCCTCAGGCCAGCCCCACCTGGGTCTTCAGCTCCCGCAGCTAAAAGTCCCTGGCCACCAGGCAAGGCAGGCAGAACTGAGACTGTGGAGCACATGGGGTGAGTAGGGAGAGTGCCCCGAGATCTTCAAGTACAGCACAGAGGCCACAAAATCAACCAGGGGCAGGGGAGAGGCCTCACATTTGGAACGCAGTGGAGAGAAGGGCGGCGGAGGAGAGGCGGTACAGTAGAGCGGAGTGCAGTGAGGAAGGAGCCGTGATGCAAGAGGAGGGGCCACAGACAAAGGACAGGCGAGACCACGGACAAAGGACAGGCGAGGGAAGAAGGCACACAGAACAGGAGGGAGGGCGATGCCATGGAGCGCAGAAAGGGGCCACAGAAACGGCGGAGAGGAAGCAATGACTGAACAAGGAGGCACAAACTCATGGGAGTCAAATCATGTGAGAATGGAAAGCCACAAGGCCATGGTCATAAATAAGAACGGAACATGGAGAGGAAGCTCTCCTTGGCCAGGAAGGAGAACGCAGAGTACAGTTGGAGGCTGGGGCTGGATGAGGTGGAAAGAAATCCGTGCAGGGAAAAGAGGTCACAGGAGGCCCCGAGGGAGGCCCCGCCCCACCCTCACAGGCCTGTCTGCCAGCCGGGGCCCTCCCACACACCGCCAGGGGACCACTTACAAGATGGTGCACATTTGGCCCGATGAAGCCGCCTTTCCCAGGAAGACATGGCCAAGGAGTCCAGGGCTCCAGCCTCCTTTCAAAAATGGAAGAGAGTGCCATCAAGGGCTGCCTTCCTGAAGGTCACAGCCCTTCCTGTCCATCACCTGGAGGGAGGAAGACCCCCACCCTCCGGTGCCCCACCTGCCCCGCCTCCCCAGGCCCACCTCTAAGAGGAGGGGAGAATTTTCAGGCCTGCCATAGGCCAGAGGAACAAAGCCTTTCATTTTTTAACCTCAAAAGTGGCATCTCAGTGGCCTGAACCCTTTGTGTTCCAATCTCCCCCAGCCTCCCTTCCTTCCTCCCCTCCCGAGTAAACTTTCGTGTCTCCACAGCCCAACACAACACCCCCTTGTCTTGAGAACAAGCATGTCCCCCCCTCAGAGACCACGTGAGGCAGAGCAAAGAAACAAAGCCCCTCGCCCTGGGACGGGAGAACATCTCACCCATCCCTCCCCCCAACCTTCCTTTTGGGATCTTCTCACTGATCATCACCCACCATCCTCAGAACTCAGCTCCACGTCGGGACTCTCCCTGATACCACAAATCTGACAAGGACTCAGGCAAAGCGTAGCTAAGAAACCCCATTGTCCAGAGCGGAAATCCCAACACTTGATCTCTCGAGACATAACCATCTGAAATTAGGAGGGCTGTCCTAAACATTCTGGGTGTTCAGTCACCATGTGGCTAGCTGACTTCGACATCTGACCTCGCAGAACTCCTCTCCGAGGTGCCTAATATCACCTGGGCCTGGGACCCTGCGCACAGCAGGCTCCTCCCCTCTCAGAGTCTCAGCCCCTCCTCTGTACAACTTCCAGAACTACACGCCCAGCCCGCAGCCAGGCACAGTGGGCAGAACAAAATCCCGGCCCTCAGAGAGCTCACGCTCTTACTCACAAGGCTCACAAATGACATTGCGGGCGTTCGTCTTACATGTCTTCCTCCCTCACCGTCAGCACCCCGGGGCTAAGTCCCCAGCCTCCAGCAAAGGACTTGGCACATAGAAAGTATTCGGAACTCTTGGTCCCTGAGCCCAGCCCCTGCTCATTGACCTTCTTGGCAAGCCAAGTCTCTCCGCCTCATCTCCAGGCATGCATCCCCTCCCTCTTCGCTATCCTGCTGACCCCTGGAAGTCACCGGCTCCTCCTTGACCAGGTTTCAACCATCTTCTTGCATGTCTGCCCTGGTTCCTGGGTCTCCCCAGCTCTCCTTACCCCGCAGACCCAGGCAGCCAAGGCCCAGGAATCAGGCTGCCCACCCTGGTCGTGATCAATCTCACAGGGCCTCGGGGACCACAGGAAACAGGAGAGAACAGCCAGGGAGAATAATCAACACCAAGGTCCCCTGAGCCCCGGGAAGCTTCGTTAAACTTGGTCTTTGTGTCTCTCCACTCCTTGCCTCCACCTCAGACTTGGCCTCTGAGACTGATGTTGTGAGGGTAAGACAGCCTGTGCTCCAGAGTCAAGGCCATTTTCTGGAGAAAAAATTCAAATCCTGTCCCAGTGATTCATCTTCAGTGTAGATCAAGAGTTCTTAATCATTTTTATGCCATTTTTACGAACACCTTTGACACAATCTAATGAAGCCTATGGGCTCCTTCTCAGAATGACATTTCTAAATGCATAAAATAAAACATACGATTATCAAGGAAATCAAACACATTGCAATGGAGTTATGAAAATATTGTATAAAAATGTGTGACTTAGTAATGTCTGCACTTTTTTACTAGCACGTGAAACAAGACTGAGTAGCAGGTGTTTTTGCCGCCAGAATTTGGAAGCAGCATGAGATCGGGAGTGGTCTTCAACAATTGGGTGACAGGGGACGTCTGTGATTTTGGTGACAGCCGCAGACACTGCTGACACCCTTATGGTTGGTAGCCTATTGTAATAATTGAAGGGAATGCTAAATTTCAGTTAGACGGAGCTTCCTATAGCAATAACATATTTTTCTCTCCACCCCAGTTCGTGGCCCCCTGGTCTACACCGTCAGTTCTTTGAGAATGGCTAAGCGCTATAGGAAGGAGGCAGCATTGAAATGAAGGGTGGTTGGGTGCTGATCCAGGACACCCCCTCTGTTACAAATGAAGGCATGTCCCCAGAAGGGTCCCCAGGTTCACTTTCGAGCTGATGGCCTCATTCCCCCAGTGCCCACTGACGTCGCCTTAAAGAGGGCCGTTCTAATCCCATATTTGCTCTAAGGAGTAATGTGAGAATCCTTCTGGGGTTGCCTGGTGCAGAGGCTTCCCAAGGGAAAGGAGGAGACCTACTTTGGAAACCAGCAAGGAAGGAAGCCCACCAGGGGCAGAGGGACTTGGGTAAGGAGCATTTCCCTCACTGAAACGCAGGGACTCCTGGGGCCCTGTGGGCGTTCGTGGTGCCAGGGAACAGGCCAGTGCGCCAGGAAACCCAGCTCCACCTGCTCTCTGGGGGCCCCGAAAGTCATCCACCTACCTTGATTTCCCCAGCTATAAATGAATAAAGACATTGTCTTTCAACTCACACTATGCTTGACCATGATTCTAAAAGTTGGTGTCTGGAAAAGTGTGCAAACAAGAAATAAAAACCCAGATAATCCACCCTTTGGAGAATAAACGTGCCCCCTTCTAACTTGGGATCTTCACGTGTCTTCCAAAGGGCAGGAATCTGAGACACAGCGTTTCCTATTATAAATGATGCTCCCAATCTGCCGGCACAAGGAGCTACCCAGACCTGATCCCTAAGGTACATGAGATGAGGCTCAAGATGCTTGGGGAGCGGGGAGCTGGCTGTGAGTGGGCTGGATTTGTAACCTGTCTGTGGTTGTAGGAAGGAGACAAGTGCATGCCAGGATTAGAAAGAGAACTTGAGTCACCTGATCCAGAGCCCAAAGAAGTTTGGCAAAGGGAGAAAACAAATCACCACCCTTACCGAAAGCTCGGAGGATCCCTGGAGGGCTGGCCACAGGGAGTGGTCCGGACTTGGAGGTGGGTAGCCCAGGGCTCTGCTTCTCAACCAACCCTTCCATGCAAACCCCACCAGGTGACCCAGTTTTTCTCCACTCTCAGGGCAGCATTGCTGGGACACTCCTCAGGGTATGGGACAGGGGCCCCTGAAAGGCTTTCGGGCCTTTGTAGGCCAGGCAGGAAAAAGAGAACTCGACTACCCTAACCCCTTACCTTCCCACTTTTCACCACCAGCAGGCAGAGCCCAACTGTCTCCTGATAGCATCTTGGTGTTCTCCCCCCATTAAAAACAGATGATAGATAACTGAGCCTGCTACGGGGCCCTAAGAGACTAGGAGAGTAGGCATAGAAGTGACTTATGGATTTACCTACTTCAGACACATACCAGAAACCTTGTTTGCGCCCTTCTGAATCATGGCAGAGACAGCCTTCCTAAAACCTAGGAACATCCCACCAGCCTCAGACCCCGTCGGAAATGAGCCCCTGGCCGGCGAAGCCCCCTTCTCCAGGCCTCCCCTTACCTGGCCTCCCATCAATGTCGTCACGTCCCCTATGGCAAGGGTCCCCTCCTGATGGCTGTGGCTAGGGGAGAAACAAGACTGACATGAGAAAGTGGATAAGAACGGGCCATGCCGCCCCACCAATCCCAAGCCCATGCCCCCGCCTCCATGCTAACTACTGGGGTCACCCACACCAGGAATAAGAATGGGAACAATGGGTGGGGCAGCCACAAGCTCACACCTACTCACCCGGGATCCTGGGCTGGAGCAGGCTCCGGCTCTGCATTGCTGGGAGGCATGGGAGCCCCAGCTGAGAACAGGGGATTCCTCTCCACTCAAGCTATGTGTCTTTTTGGGGGGGGCCTCCCACCACCTGCTCCCCACCGCTAGGAGACCTTTCCCACATCTACCCTGCCACCTTCTCCAATCTTTTCTCCCCCTCCCTGGCGACTCTTCACTAGTGGTCTCCCTCTTTCCTCCCACTCTCTGCGGCCAGTTCTCTGTAGTTCCCCCTCTGCCCAGCTTGGGACCCACTGCCCTGGCGGTCACTGGCCTTGCTTCCCTTCTGCGCCCCCTCTCTTCAGACCCTCCCCCAGCTGTGTCCCTGCCCTGCCTTAAACCCCCTCTTTTTCTTCCTTCTCTCTAACTTTCCCAGGGCCTTTCCCCTACGCGTTCCCCCACCCCGGGCCTCCCTTGGTCCACATCCCTGTCACCTGGAGCCTGCACCTGCAGGGACTCCCCTGCCGGTTCACCGAAGGACAGCCAGACGCAAGTGAGTAGCAGGCAGAGCACGGGCGCGGGGACGCGCCGGGCCGGGGCCCACATAGGGGCGCACGGGGACTGGGAAGTCTGAGCACCGGCCCGGGGTCCCGAGCGCCTCTCCCGGCGTTGGCTAGGTCACACCTCCACTACGGCGCGGCCGCCGTCTGTCTTGTTCTCATTGCCCATGGGTTCCCTTGGCCCCTCCTCCCAGGCGCCTGGCTCCTCCCCAAGCTAGACTGACAAGACTGCCCAGCTTATTAGCATCATTTAGGCGCCTGACAATGGTCCAGCCTTCGCCCTTCCAGTACTGGCTGCCCCTCCCTAGGGGAGGCTAGATTCGATTGCTCAGCCCTAAGTCTACCCCCCACCCCCGCCCCCACGAGCAAGAAGGCAGCCTGCGCAGCCTCCAACATCCCGTACTCCTCAGAGATCCCGGGTTCCGAAACGTAGGTCCTGAAAGCCCCTTACACCAGAGACCCGAGATGCTGGTATGAGTCCCGTCCTCTGCCCTCCGTTCACAGAGGTCATGGTACATGCCTCTCAGTGGTCAGTGGTCAGTAGCAGAACCAGGGCTCAGGACTGCGGTCCTAGCCTGTGCTCCCGCCAGCTCCACTGCAGCCTCCTGTGTACCCAAATCCCCACCTTACTCCCAGTTTTGAGCAGCTCAGGAAATGTTGATTTAATGACAGCCGTGCCTTGCACTCCCATACTATTGCTCCCATCAAGGCCAGACTTTGACCCCCGCGCAAAAAAAATCCGAAAACTTTAATTTTAATTTTGTGGACAAGTCACCCTCCCTGTCCAGGAGGAAATTGAAAATGGATGCGTGGGCCTGAGAGCCTTGGGAACCTGTGCGTCATTCACTTGTCCAACAAAGTGTTGGGGCACCAGCTAGATGCCAGGCCTCAGAGATGATGATGATGATGATGATGGCCCCAGTAGACCCCTGAACAGGGGTGTAGATTAGGGATGTATTCATTCATTCATTCATTCATCCACTCAACTACATTGTTGAGCATCTATTCCTTGCCACACGTTGCTCTAGGGATGGGGTGGCAAAAAAAGCACACAGCTGTCCCTGGGCAGGGGATTGAAGCTATGGGCACAGATGGGAAGGTGAAGAGGAGAGAGTCAAGGATGCAGCCTGGTTATGGAGTAGACAAAGACAGGTTGTCTAAGAGGAAGCATGGAAAAAGTATTCCAGGACTTGGAGCTATCTTCAAAACGAAGAGGGAAGCATTTTAAGAAGGAGCACTGGGGGGAGGCAGTCAAAGACTATACCAGTGGACAACATTCCCTCTCATAAGGGCATCTGCCACTCTGCCTGGATTCTAAATATGGCTATATGACGTAGCAATGACATGTAGAGAATCAGCAAAGTAAATTGGAAAGGAATATATTTTGTGTGTCTTTCCTGGACTTTTGAAAATCCCACAGTTCTTTCCCTTTTATCTCTGATGTAACTAGTCAATACTAAGGTGAGATCACGGATAATAATTTAAGATTCTTCTCCAGGAGAGAGTCACATCTTAAACTAGGCAATAATGTAACTCAAATAAAAAGTCTGATGGCAAAATGTCAGCTACTGGAGGGTAATGTAAAGGAGGGGGTCTTTAGGTGTCCCCGATGCTACAGTTGTGAGTGGTCCACTGGTGGGGGCTGCTGTCCACCTCCTGTTCCTTTCCCCCAGCATGGTGCAAACAGGTCAAGCTCCCACCCTCCGCTGAGTCCAGACACAAGCTCCACGATTCAAGGTCCCCGGTGAGGTCCCCTCACACCTGTTTTATTACCCCGTTCCTGGCTGCCTCCTTCCTCTTGGTCTGTACCAGGCTTGGTTCATCATTGTCTTTGCACCCAGCACTGGACCTGGAGTTGTGCAAACTTTGGTCGAATTGAATCAGATGAACTAGATGGAGTCTCAGGCCTGGGTGAAGGTCAGCCCTAAGTCCAGCTGTCCCCCCTAGGCTCTTCCATGCTTCAGTGAATGTGTGTGTGTAGGTGTGTTTGGAGGGAGTGGTCTAGGGGAGGGGGGGAGGAAGATGGTTGAGGAGGGGTACTCCCATCCACACGTTCTGGCCTGGAATTTACAGATTGAACATTTCTTCCTAGTGGGAAAAGCCCATGAAGGAGGCCATTACAGAATGCAAGCTGAGTGTGGTAAGGGGAGACAGACTGCCTCATGAAGGCAAATGGGCCTCCATTTGTGCATCCAGAGAACACTGACTAGATTACCCCCACCCCTACCCGCCTATGTGCGAGTCTCAGGACCTCTGCAGTCCGGCCCCCACAAAAAGAGATGTCCCAAACGTCTTCCCCAGTCTTCAGAGATCCTCTCCTTCACCCGCGTGTTTGGAGGGTCAGCCAGAGAGGGCTGGATTAGCGCCAGCCACCCACCTTTACCACCACAAACACACACTGCAAGCCCTTTGCTCCAGGGGCGCATCAGTGAGAAGCTGAATAAGTTCAGGACCAGTGTCTCGGGCCTCCCCGCGGCCCTACCCCCGCCCCGCCCCGCCTCTACCGGACCAGGCCCCGCCTCCACCGCTCGCGGGCCCCGCCGGCCGCGGTAGCCCACAGCCAGGCGCCCTAAGGAGCGAGCAGTGCTGCGACGCGGCGCGATCGCGATCTGGCCCAACCATGGACCGGAAGGTAGCCCGAGAATTTCGGCACAAGGTCAGAGCTGCTTGGGGCTCCCTTTTCCAGCGGGACCTGAGGGCTCCGGGGAGGCTGGGACCACCGTGGTTATTTGATTGCCGGGAGGAATCCCCAGTAAAATGAGAAAGGTGCACTGTGACCTCAGCTGTAGGAACTACTAAAATGATCTGAAGGTAGCCTTTCTCCTCCTGCCCCCCAGGGGCTGGGACTTCATCTGAGTTGGAATTTCTTTCAGCCTTGGCCTGAGCGGGAGCTTCTCTGAGATGGCCCACTGTGGGAAGGTCCCCCAGCTCCTCCTAGTGGCCCCAGCTCTCTTGGAGCAGGTGGACGGAGGAACCTGCATGTTTCTCTCTGTCTTCTGACTTCAAAACACTCAGGGACTCCCCCCTCCCTTCCCTGCTTAAGGGCATTTCCTAGGTTCCCAAGAAGAGAAGAGAAGCGGTTGAGGAACTGGTGCTGGTGGGGTGGGGGATGGGGGGGGGTGGTCCAGAGACTCAGCAGACCCTTCAGGCTGAGCCGCTTCTCCCCCACCCCATCCCCCGGGTCCCGCTGAGGGGCCTCATTGGTGGTCGGTAACCCAGGCGATCACTGAAAGCTGCTGGATTTCACCCAGGGAATTTCCAGAACAGTGTCCAGAGTTGTGCAAGAGCCACTGAGGCCCTGAGACCAGAGAGAACCATTCAGGAGACCCAGGGGACCTCCCCACCAGGCCTTAGGTTGTCTCAGAGCCCATGGGTAAAGCTAGGGGTGCCTGGAGCTACTCACAGGCCCTGGCAACTGAGAGCCTGGCAACCGTGGGCCCTGTAGCCCTCCCAGAGCCCACGGGGGCAGTGTCTTAAACCAAGCAACCCCCTTCCCAAGCCTGAGTGGGGCAGAGCTCCCTCCCCACAGAGAGGCCCAGGAGGGCTCAAGGAGCCAGGGCAGGGGCCACAGGGGTGAAGGGCCAGGAGCTGGGGTCAATCATTCATTGAATAAACATGTTTTGAGTATCTATTCTGTGCCAGACCCGGTCTCTGCCCTCAAACAGTTAGTTGTGTTCAGGGGGAGG
Source organism: Glossophaga mutica (assembly GCA_039655065.1). Classification (NCBI taxonomy): domain Eukaryota; kingdom Metazoa; phylum Chordata; class Mammalia; order Chiroptera; family Phyllostomidae; genus Glossophaga; species Glossophaga mutica. The sequence continues at coordinate 34,329,776 of CM077308.1, forward strand.
CGGACCCTACACTAGTAACTACCCACCGATGGCTGCTGAGCGTTGTAATCAAGGTTTGCTTGGGGCACAGAGGGGGCAGCTCATACCGGCAGAAGTTTCCTGAAAATGAGGCGTTGCGCACCCCGGGGTGAGAGATAGCTATGGGCCAGTGAATAGCTAAGGGGGCGTGAAGCAGTGTTCACTGGCCTGCCCTCTTGCGAAGGGACGTGAGGGGAGAAATTTCAGCAGTGGAGACGCTGGGTGAGTGTAGATTTCAGACAACCCACTCTGAAGGAGCACAGCCTCCGTCCCCCACCCCGAGGCTCAGGCTTGAATTTCACTTTCCTGCCCCTGGGCGGAAAGCAAGATGGGGTCTTCTTTCGCCTTCCCCCAAGGTGGGATAGAGTCTTTGCCTCTTTTTCAGAGAATTACTTCGGAGGCCCCGCATCTGCCTCAGCCCCTGGGTCAGCCCCTGTTCCTCTTCATCAGGCCCTGCAGGCTCCAAAGGGCCTCAGGCCTCTGTGTTTCCACTGCCCCGCCCTTCTTCATCACAAGTCATTACCTATTAATGCCCCTGTGTGAGCAGGCGGGGCAGGCGCCACACTGGGCAAGCCCTGGGCTGGACTTTGTGCCCTGCAGCTCGGGAGGCGGGAGGCGGGAGGCGGCAGCAGCCTCCCCCACCCCGAGGCTGGAGATCCTCTAGGAACTGGAGAGAAAGGAGGAAGCGGCCGAGGATAAAGTGGGGGCACACAGACATAGAGGGTGTAATCTACTACTAGCTGTGGATTGCTTTCTGCATGTCCCCTCCTTAGTGTTTCACAGCAAATGGACCCCTTGGGAATGATGTGTAATCTAAATCCATAGTGCATTAAAGGTGGTGTGTTGTCATGGAAAGTGCTGTGTTTCCTTGAGCCAACTATTACCCTCTCTGCGCCTCAGTTTCTAAATGAGGATAATAATATTCACCTAGTAAAGTTATTGTGAGGGCTGGATGGGAGCATAAATCGAACCTGGCACTTAGCAAGTCCTCAACAAATGTGCACTGCTGTTGTCTAGCATCTGGGGTAATGCAGAACTGGGGTCAAATCTCAACCCTGTCAACTACTGCCAGTGAGACCTTGAGCAAGCCACGTACCCGCTCCAAGTGTCCGTTTCCTCAACTGTGAGATGAGGTTCCCAGTGCTTCCCTTAAAGGACAGGACACGTGAAATGGGACCTGAAGCACTGACTGCTCTGGGCACACAGTAACCGTTCGGTAAACGGCCACACTGTTCCCACCCATGGCTTCAGAGCAACAGCAGTCTGTTCCTCCCGGCTTATGTAGGTCATAAGCCACCAGCAGGCCACCAGCAGCACTTAGATAGGTGGCCTTCCTGGTCACAGCCTTGGGCCAGGCAGAAGGACAGAAAAGACAAAGGCTTCTCCCCCAGAGAACCAGCTTCTGAAGAGAAGGCTGCCTCTCTGCTCACTCACCTGCACGGTGCAGGAACTTGGTTACTCATTTGCTCAAAAAGTATTTATTGCCTGTGGGTATCTGTAGTGTACTCTGCCCCAGGCCAAGCATCTGGAGGTGGGGTGGGATACATAAAAAGGTCAGAAAGAGCCCCTGCCTTCTAAGGATTTCCTACTCATTCATTCATTTGTGCATGCAATATATGTTGCCTGAGCTCATAACATAGGCCAGACAGCAGTTTAATCACTGAATAACAAAACAAAGTCCATGCCCTCCTAGAGAGCACACTCTAGTAGGGAAGACAGACACTTAACAAGTAAACCAACAAAAGTCTGGTGTAATGCCAAGTAGTGATGGGTGCTATGAAAAATATAAACTGGGGTAAGGGGATAGAGAGTAATGAAGTGGTACTCTGTACATAGGGTAGTGAGGAAGACCTCTCTGAAGAGGTGATATTTAAGCAGAGACCTGGAAGAAGTAAGGGAAAGAGCCTTGGGGATATATGTGGAAGAGCATTCTAGGAAAGGGAACAGCAAGTGCAAAGGCCCTGAGGCAACAGATGCTTATCTCTTTTGGAAGGACAGGTATGATGGTGTTTCTGAGAGGAATTTTGACAGAAATTCAGAGTGTGGTGGGAGATGGATCAGAGGGGTGGTGAGGTAGGCCCTGGCCAAGACTTTGGGATTTTTTTTTTTTAAGTGTGATGAGGTGCCAGCAGGGGAGTGACATGACTGATTTACACCAGAAAGGAATTGCTTTGACTGCTGAGAGAGAGCAGAATGAGAGGGCCAAGAGGGGAATCCAGTCAGGAGGCTCCTACAGGAAGTAGCCCAGGCCAGAGGCAGGGGCTTGGCCTAGGGAGAGGAGTGGTCAGACCCAGGACACAGTGAAAGCTAGACCTGACGGGCTTTGCGGAGGGGTTGGCTGTGGGTGTGGAGAGAGCAACATCAAGGGTGAGTCTGCATTTTGGGAGAAGAATCAAGTGGGTGGGGACAGAGTGGAAGGTGCTGGAAACTAAGAGTTCCGTTCTGGATGTTCTAAGTGAGGTACCTGTTAGACCTTCAGATAGGTGAGTGAGAAGGCCGGTAGCTACAGGAGTGTGAAGGGGGAGGGGGCGTGGAGAGGCCTGAAGTCTCAGTGAGTCCTCAGGGTACAAATGGTAATTCGAGCCCTGAGACTGGTGAGGTCCCTTAGGACAGGGGTGTCAAACTCATTTTCTCTGGGGGCCACATCAGCCTCGAGGTTGCCTTCAAAGGGCCGAATGTAATTTCAGCTCCTTAACAGTCAAGGAGTAGTTACATTTATGTAATCCTAAAATTATTTCAGCCCTTTGAAGGCAACCGTGAGGCTGATGTGGCCCCCAGTGAAAACAACTTTGACACCCTGCCTTAGGGAGACAGTACAGATGGAGAGAAGATCTGGGACAGAGCTTGGGACCCCCCCCCCCGACCTTTAGAGGAGAAGGAACCGCACGTGAGACAGGAGAACCAGGAACAAGGAGCGTGGTCAGCTGTGCCAGGTGTTGGGTCAGATGCTACCAACTAGTTGGCAAGAAACGAGTCTTTTGAAAAGATGAAGGATAATAAAACAAGAGACGAGTGAACCCGGTACTGTCTGGGATGCAAGCCGGGAAGGCCTGGGGAAAATGTGCCTGGACCCATTCATCCCACCAACGTTTCGGGAGGGCCCACTCTCTGCCAGCTGCTGGGAGTACAGAATTTGTATCGTTTATTCTTCCTTACTTTTATTTAACAAATACTTAGAACTTACTGTTTGTCAGGCACTCTTCTAAACATTTACAACTAATAATTCATGAATACTTTAAAAATTATTACTCCTATGAAATAGACACTTTAATCCCCATTTTACAGATGCAGACCCAGATGGGGAAGGAGCTTGTTGGCCCCACTCCCCCCACCCCCCCAACCTGCGCCCTGCCACATATACATTAGCAGGGAGACAGGCGGGTAAGAGAGAAAGTACAACACGGTGTAGTGAGTCCCGTGGCAGGGGTGGGAACAAAGTGCCGTCCTGTGCGCATGGAAGGACAAGGACAGGCTTTGCGGCAGAGCCTGAGGAAAGGGTTGATCAAGGAGAGCTGATGTTGGAGTCTTAAAGGTGGAGGAAGAGGTCACAGAGAGGAAAGGCTGCTGGACTGCCACCAACAACAGCTACCGTTTCAGACCAGCCAGGGTCAGGTGGAAGCCGCTGGCTCATCCAAACAGGAAACTGAAGAGAGTTTGATGAAGGGACTACACAGAGGGAAGGGCAGGAACATGTGAACCAACAAGGCTTGTTAACATAGCCTGGGAGCAGCAGCAGCTGGGAGCCAGGTGCTCCTGAAGACAAGGGCAGGGAGGGTCTCCAGATGGGGGACAGCCATGGCCCAGACAGGAGCTGCAGCCTCAAGTGGGGGGAACCTGCCTTAAGGGGATCCAGCCTGGTGGCAGCCAGCCCGGAATCAGAACCCATTCCCTTTCGCCTCACCGCGCCACCACCCACTGCCGAACGCAGCAGGGCGCCAAGGGCAGGGAGCTCGGGCAAAGCTTCCTGGGACTCAGCAGGGTGGCGAAGGCTGGGGAGTGGGTCTGGAGATTCAGCACACATTTAAGTGCCCTGGGCACTGTCCTAAATACTTTACACGCATTCATTCATCTAATCGCCACCACGGCCCAAGGTCAAGTGGAACAATATGCATTATTTAATTTGTTCTTGCTCTCTTTCGCCCTCTTTGGCTGGGTGCACATGTAGAATTGAATTTGCATGAGCTAAAGGGTGTATGCTTCCCCCGTGTGGCTGTCCTGAAGGGCCAGACCATACAGAGGAATGCTGGGAGGTGAGGTTGCTGAGGGCCAAGGTCAAACCCAGAATTTGCCTCCTGTGCCCCAGACAAGGAGCCTGAACCCCCTCTTCTCCCTGCCATAAACACCTATAGCACAGAATCAGTTGAGCATCAGCTAGAGAATGCTCATGTTAGTTGGAGGGAACCAGACATGAGGTGAGACACAAGGTCAGTGGGAATGGGGGGACTGATGTGATAAAGAGACCCCCTCAACAGTAATTTGTAGATGGTGGGCTTCTTTAGGATTTCTGCGCCCATGATTGAGAGGGAATCTAAGAAAAGGAAAGCTTCCTAAACCTCGTTGGAGAGAGAAGACAGGGTGTCTTGCACACAGGTGCCCAATAAGTGTGTGTTAGACAAATGCATATACAAAAATTCTATCCGGTCAGTGGATGCTGTGTGGTGTTTTGAAAAAGAGCACAGGTTTTGGAGCCAGTGGGCATAGGGTGAAGTCTGAGCTCTGCCACTTCCTGGAGCCTCTATTTACTCATCCGTGAAATGGGGATGATACTGTCCATCACCTCAGAGGGTTGTTGGCAGGTGGAAGGCAATACACGTGAACTTCCTCAGACGTGGCGGGCAGCGGGTAAATAGAGTCTGTCCTGAGTGAGGGAGCCAGTCACACAGAGCCGCAGGCTGGGAGGCTGGTAAGCAGGCTCCAGACTGCACACCTTACATGAAGGCAGCATTCACAGAAGAGGAAGGAGGACGGTCCCTCTTGTGTGAGTCTGAGACTTACTCTTTTGTGACGAGCTGAAACTTGGCTAAGAGGAGGAAGATCCAGGAGGCTGTGGCAGGTGTGTGCTGAGGAGTGATGGGGGGTGGGTCACCCAGGACTGGCCAGGAGGTTGGAAGGGAGGCTCCATCCAGACTAGAGCAGCTGGAGTTCATTTGTCCCTCAGCAAACACCACTGGGCCCTGCGTGCCTGTGTGCACAGCCCTAAGCGCGGGTGCTTTACCTGTACCTGAGCATAAGGTATGGGGAGAAGCCAGAAAGAGTCCCAGAGCAGGCGCTCTGAAGATGATGGAGGGACTGCTGCTGAGGGTGGGGTGGTGGGGGGTGGGGATCCTCCTGGTGATTTTGCTAGAACTGAGACTCCAGGAGGTGGGGGCTGGGTACCGTATAAGGTTTTAAAACTTATTTTAAAAGTGAAATTTGCATTGTGGTGGTGACATTGCATTATGCTCAGGCCTCCAGAGGTAGGTCCATGTCACTCAGTTGTCTGAGGTGTGAGTGTGTGTTTTCCTGTGTGGCCTGAAAACAAAGCAGAGACATTCCAGAGGGGAAGCGACAGAACCTCCATTTTGATTTGTCACTTAGATTCGTATTTAAGAGCATTCCACATACACCAGATATGTTTTCCCAGCTGTTGTGATGTGTAGATGACTTCCTGAATGGACACTTTGAAATTCTGGAGGTACATGGAGCATTCTGAGTCAGGATGAGGCGGTTCCAGTGTGCTGGGGGGAGGGTCTGTTTCCCCGCAGCCTGAGTCCCACTCAGGAACGGTGGAGATGACCCTGGAGAAGCAGGTGAGGGCAAAGCTCAAGACCAGGATCTGAGTGACCTGACTGGTGAGAGTGAGGGGACGTCAGGCTACAGAGCTGAACTTGGCAGCTGCCTCAGGAGACTGGTAGGACGTGATTTTGCGGGGAGGAGAGGGTGCCCTGGATGCAGTGGTCAGCACTGGAGGGCTGCCTGCAGGATCAGGACCCTGGGACCCCTAGGAACAGGCTCTTTTCCACAGAGACCAGGCGATCGGTGCTTGGCTGGGAAGGCAGAAAAACAGAATCACAGACTGTAACATTGGAACTTGCTTTTGTCCCCTGCTTCCACTTTCCACCCGGTGCATAAACGCTGCCTACCGAGGACTTCAGGAGCCATTTCTGCAAGGAGGCATTTCTGCAGCCATCGGAAGGCCTCAGCCAACAGAATTTTCTCTCCTATCCTTTTTCTCATGCGCCCCCACAGCTGGAGTTGGGCTAGAAGCCCTTGGGTCAGAGTGTCCTCACTGCAGCCAGAGCAGGTGGGATTTTTATGCTCCCCTTGGAGGGCAAAGCATCCATGCTTCAGTCTTTCAGAGGTTTCCCACTCATTATAAACCAAGCCAAACGGGTTATCTTGCCAGTGCGGATGAAGGAGATGGGGATTTGAGATAAGGAAGAACTTCTTGAGAGCAAAGGGCTCAAAATTTTGGCCTAAAGAGGCCCTGGAGTTTTTCTACAGCAGGAAGTGCTACACCTGGAACAGTGGAGCCACAGAGCCCAAGGTTCAAACCTTAGCTCTGTCTCGTTAACTGGCGGGGAAGGGGGCGGGGGGTTGGGCGAATTGATTTAACCTCTCTGATCTTCAGTTTCCTCATCTACAAAATGATGTGAGGATATCGGCCTCACACAGCTTATGAGATAAACAAGTGGAAGCAGGCCAAGAAAAGCTCCCGGTGCCATCCCACAGGGACTCTGCACACATGATGTCCCTTTTCCTGTCCCCCGCCCTTCCCTTCCTCCCATTCCCCCAAGAGGAAGGGGGATGGACAAACCTATTCTATATTTATTCATTGACCCCTTGCCATGTATTAGGTACAAGGCACTTACAACAGATGGACCTCATCCTTGCCCTCCCGGGGTTTTCTGTCTGTTGAAGGAAATAAACCAATTCACACAAAAAGCAAGGCTTGAATTATAAACTGTGACCGCTGTAATGAAGGACTAGAACATCTCTGGGGGCTGGAATGGATTCTGTTCGGGAAAGTGAGCAGGAAGACCTTCCTGGGAAGGAGGCCAGCTGCGCAGGGAGAGGGAAAGCCATCCAGGCAGAGAGAACAGCCTGTGCCAAGGCCCTGAGGCTGGAGCAAGTATGGCCTGTAGGAGGCACTGATTAGAGGCCCCTGTAGTCAGGAGTGGCAGGAGATGAAATTGGGCTCTGATAAATCCGGGTAAAAATTTCAGATTTGGGTTTTAAGCACAATGGGAAACTATTAAACAAGAAAGTGATATGATGCGATTTATAAAGATAATTCTGGCCCCTGACCCCAGGGTAGTTCAGAATTTTTTCTGCTCAGACTCATATCCACCACAGCGGAACGTGGCACCAGGCCTGTCTCAGGGGTCTCCCACCCCTCTCATGCAGGCCCGGGCAGAGCAGGAGAGAGAGCCCAGGCTGTGTCCTCGGGAGGTGCCCACTTATGGTACCACCCACTCCAGCAGATGCTTCCTTCCCCGTCTTCCAGCTGATGGGGAGTGCCTGGCCTGGAGGAGGCCGGCAGTGACGTAGGTGAAAGCAGGGGTGCTCTCACTGAGCAGGTGGGGTGAACTTCACTAGCAGCTGTAGCCCAGCTGTGACGCAGTGGAGGGCAAGCCTCACACTGGAGATTCATTCTCACCTTCACTGAAATTCTCACCTCACTTCAGAGAGAAGGAGATACTGCCTCAGGCCAGAAATCTGTGTTCTGTACCCCCTCTTCAGGCTGGAAACCCCCCAGGGCTGGGCCTAGTATGATGAGGCAGACAGACTACCCCAGAACCCCTGAGATAACCATAGAAAGAAGTAGAGCTGCTTGGGCCCTTCTCTGAGGACCAGTCTGGTGGGAGCTTCTAGCTTTCAGCAGCAGCTTCTCTCTCAAGGCGCTGGGCCATGCGATTGGGCTTGGGGGCTGCAAGAGGGGGGAACCTGGTGATCTCCCAGGTCTCTGACCTTGCCCTCTCAGTCTTGGGCTGAAGAGGAGCCCAAGGATCCAGTGCATAGAGATTTGCACCGAACTGTCTCCTGGTCCACCAGCTCCCCTGGGACTAAGGTGCTAATGAAACAGCTCCTGACCCTGACCTTGGAGTCCCAGCCATTGACGTCAGCAAAGATGAAATAATGTAACCCGACTCTCCCCCTGCGGGGGTGGGGGCACATTCAGGGACCTGGAGAGGGGAAGGAGTGGCCAGAAGTCAGGGCTAACCAAGCTTAGGCCAGGAAGGGACAGGGTGGAGTTGCCCCTGGCACCGGGGACACAGAAGAACTCAGCGGTGGGGTGCTTCCGGCGGGTGGGATGTGCTACCTGAGCGAGTGGCCCAAATCCTTCCTGAAAGCAGTTATCCGGCACTACAGCCACCGTCAGGTAAGACCAGGGGGCTGACGCTGTTGTGGACCCTGGGCACTGAGTGGCAACACTGCTGTCGTGGGGTGTGCCTCTGTCATGTGTGTGCGTATGCATAGGTACCCCCCTGGGAGAGGCTCAGCCCACCACATCGGGCGGCATGCCCCGTGGCCCCGCGTGGGTGGTCTTCACGGGTGTGATGTGTTGGCAGCAGAGGCCCAGCCTGACCTATGGCTTTCTTCCCCTCCTCACAGCCCAGCCCAGAGGAGACGCTGAGGAGGAGACCCCCTCAGTGGGGGTCTCTCCCACCCTGCAATGTGTCACGGAGGTGCTGGGCCTGGAGCTGTAATTTTGCTCTTGGGTTTTTCAGGTGGATTTCCTGATAGAAAATGACGCAGAGAAGGACTATCTCTATGATGTGCTGCGGATGTACCACCAGTAAGTGCGCCGAGTCTACTGCTTGTGAACCACCGGGGTCCCTCTGTCTGCGGGCAGCCCTGGGATGGGTTGTTCTGAGACAGGAGGACTTCCCCTCCCGTCCTGCAGAGCTTGGGTGGTGGGGCAGATGCACAGGCTCCTGGGAACCAAATGGACATGCCATTCATTTGTCTCAGCAAATACTTACACACTCTATACACAGCTCTGTGCTAGGGGCTGGGCACACCTGTGAGCATGACAGACTGGCCGCTGTCCTCAGGTTGCTCGCAATCTGATGGGGGAGGTGTCAAGTGGTCAGATGGGTTCAATACAGTGTGACTGCTGGAGTAGGACAGGAAGTGCCAGCTGGCCCAAGACCCAGCGTCAGGTGTCTCTCATCGCCCACCTGCATTTCGGCATAATTTTGTAAGCTCCTGCCACTCGCTGGGTGCCACGCAGACTCTGGTAATGAGTAAGATTTACTTTCTTTCCTCAACTAACTCATGGCCTAGGGAGGGGAGACAGACAGACACTGCAAACATAAAAACTAACATAAGTAAGTCACAGTAAAATAACCTCTAAATATAAGTGAAAGGATGTGAAGAAAGGAGTTTTCATTTCTAACCATGGGGAAAGCACCAAAAAGGCATGAGCTAGGCTTGAAGGACAAGAAGGATGTGGTAGGCGGAGACAGCAGGGAAGGACATTTGGGATGAAGGATCAGCATTAGCAGGCATGAGTCAAAGACGCGAACACTCAGGTGGGACTGGGAAATGACCGGTAATCTGGGGGAGTAGAGCTTGGGGCTCCCAGCGACCACAGACAGCCACTGGCAGGAGCAGGTCCATGGAGACAGGTCATGGAGGCCCCGAGCCTGCCAGGAGAATGGAGTGTGTCCTCTGGGCAATGGGGAAGCATGGAAGGTTTTGAGAAGAGAAGTAGCTGACATCTGGAGAAGATTAGATGAGCGTGCACAAGCTGGCAGGCGCTGGGCAGATGCAGGCCGGAGACACCAGGGGCCTGAACAGTGTGAGGAGGAGGTGTGTGGAGGTGTCGTGAATGTAGACTTCACGGAGTTTGGCTACCGAGCAGAAGTGGCAGACCAGAGGATGAGAGGGGTCGCCCCCGTCTCACATGAGGTTTCCTGTCTGGGAAGATCCTGGGCTTCAGACCAGGCAGAGTCAAGTTTGAATCCTGATTCAATGTCGTTGGCAAAATGGGTTAATAATCCCTAGGCCTCGCCAGTTTCCTCGTGCTACTCACATGAGAGAACAAAGCTCTTCCGAGACTCCTGGCCTGGAGCTCGGGGCTCTGGGCCTTTCGGGAGAGTGCTCCTCAGGTCCAAGGCCTGGGCCCAGTGGGTGGGGGACCTAGTCCAACACTGCTTTCTCTGGGAATCCTTGGGTCTCAGAGCTCATGATCATGGGTGAGGCTCCAGGTGTCCCCATGTCTCTGCAGGACCATGGACGTGGCTGTGCTCGTGGGAGACCTGAAGCTGGTCATCAACGAGCCCAGCCGCCTGCCACTGTTTGACGCCATCAGACCTCTGATCCCGCTGAAGCACCAGGTGGAGTATGACCAGCTGACGCCCCGGCGCTCCAGGTGCGGAGGGAGCCACCAGGCTGGAGGCAGGGGATGGGAGAGGTCACCCTGGGCTAGACAGGGTTGCTCGAGAGTGGATGGGCAGCGAGGGCGGTCGGGCTGGAGCTGGGCCATCACGGACTTCTCCTACGGCAGGAAGCTGAAGGAGGTGCGTCTGGACCGCACGAACCCCGAAGGCCTTGGCCTCAGCGTGCGTGGTGGCCTCGAGTTCGGCTGCGGGCTCTTCATCTCCCACCTCATCAAAGGTGGTCAGGCAGACAGCGTTGGGCTGCAGGTGAGCAAGCGGAGTCCTCGGGTTTCCTGCGCCCCCCCACTCACTGGGCTGTGAGTGGTCACCTCACTTTCGGGACTTGGGGAGAGGGAGAGGTGGACGCATCCTGCTAGATTTTCCTCAGGCCGGTAGAAATCAGGCTGCCGGCAATTGCCCGTTTTCTTGAGTCAGGCTGGGAACATGGCTCCCACCAGCTGCTGCTGCACCCCGCACCCCACCTCCCCTCCTTTTTGGTTGTGTCCTGACACCTGAAGCTTTGGACGTGTAGCCTTGTCCTGGAAGGTGAAAGGAAACTCTGGTATACTATCCAGACTGTCCCGGCTTTGCTCTTCATTGGCTGTGTGACTTTGGGCAAAACATTTCACCTCGCGCCTCAGTTTCCTCATCTGTAAAATTGGGGTGATGATACCATCCACCTCGTCATGTTGTTATGAGGAGTAAATGAATTCGTATTATAAAATACTTATAACAGGGACTAGAACATCAGTGCTCTGTGTTTTCGAGGTGAGTGGAGAGGGAGCTTGAATAAACACCTAGAATGTGCGGAGTGACGTGCTCACTCACCACCAGTCCTTGTTCTATTCCTTGGCTGTGATATCCTTGGTATGCAGACCTGACACAGGCCCAGAGTCTTGACTACAGTCACAGCCAGCAAGTGGCAGAGCCAGGATTTGAACCCAGGCCTCCTGACTGCCAAGCACAGGGATCTTTCTTCAGCACCCCAGATGCCCCTCCCCTGGGGTCCCCACACCTCAGTGTCTGAGCAGAGATGGGCAGACCTCCAGGTCTCACTCCTGCCGGAGCTCAGAGCCGTGTTTCCCTATGTCCAGATAAAAGAGGCCCTCCCACCCCCTCTCAGAGCTTCCAGCAGTTCGTTATCAACATCTCGATCTGGGCTGCCAAGCCAGGGGCTTCAGGGGCCCGAAGGCAGAAAGGTACAAGACACCGTGGAGTGGGAGGTGGGAACCGGGAGCTGACAGACATCGCTTTGTTCTAAATCCCTGTCTCACGGCTCGCCGGGGCGGCTGAAATTTCAGCCGCTTCATTATTCCTCTCCGGGGCGGCACATTTTCCAGCCCAGAAATGCAGCCGGGGAGAAAAGCATGATGAGCTCCTCTCCTGGCATCAGTGGAAGCCCTGTTTTCCGGGGTGAGCACTCCTTCCAGGACGAGAATTTCTCAGCAGTGCCTCGGTGATTGGGGCATTCAAATGAAATGGAGTTTTATCTTCCCGCCGGTTTCTCAGGTTATGAATTATCGACCCTTTCTCAGGCGCACGGGCTCTTCTCTCCTTTGTGCCGCTGCCCCTCAGATCGTCATTTCATTGTGGCCCTGGCACAAAGGGCCCTTTGCAGGGCTCCTCACGGGAGCGAGAGGGAGAGGAAAGCTGATCCAGCAACCTGAGACAGGGGCCGTGTGGGAACCGTTCGGACTGGGGTCCTGAGCCGGTTCCCTTTAGGAACAAGACAGGGAACTTCACCCGGAGGAGCTGGGGGCAAAAAACACCTGCATCCATTCACCTGTCTGGGTTCATGTTTCTGGGGAGATCTCATGCCTGAGTGCGGCTGGAGGAAGATTCTGGAAGGCAAGGGAGGGGCATGATCAGGCACGGCCTGGCCGGACTGAAGGCCCTGCTGCCCTGGGCCTCTCGGATTGGGCGTTTGGACCCACCAACAGGACCCAGCCTCAAACCGCATCTCCTCACTCTTAGCCCCCTACTGGAGAGATTTCAGATTTTTTTCCAAGTGTTTCCTGTCCGAACCCACATTCTTTGCCCTGCCCTGGGCCATCTCTGCAGCACAACTCGTGCTGTATAGTCGGGCCTGGGGGATGAGAATGATTCTGCCTGCCTTGGTTGTCCCAGCTGTAAAATGGACAGAGTAATCTCTGCCTTTCCTGTGGGACTTGAGGGCTCTGGCAGGTGGGAAAGCCCCAGAGACTGCAGGGCACAGGGAACTGCAGCCAGGCTTGGCCGCGCGCCCTTCTTTTTTGCTCCCGAGCACCCAAGACACAATGCTTGTCATCTGTCGAGGAAACCTGCCTTCAATTCCCAGCAACACGGTTGACTGGCTGGGTGACCTCAAGCAAGTGACTCCACCCATCTGAGCCTCAGTTTCCTCATCTGGTGAACAGAGACGCAGAGTTGTAGGAAGTGGGTGTGAGGAGCCCGTGGCTGCTGTCCTTACAGGAGGTGGCTGCGGCAACCTCCAGAGTTCTTCAGTGAGTCCCTCCTTGTGGCACCTTTTTGAGGCCCTTGTCACCCCTGTCAGGTCAGGCGCCTGAGGAGATTAGGGTCTGTGTCCGGGTGTGGAAGGGGAGCATTCCAGCGGCACCCGTGAGAAGGTGACTCGGCGGAGGTGCTGTAGAAGCAGGAGTGGCGTACCCTCGCAGGGGGCTGCCTGCCCGCCCACCTCGAGGCCCCTCACAGAGTCGAGCTGCGTCCCCAGCAGGTACCAGCAAGTCTCCAAAGGGCAGCACAGGTGGTGTGAGCTAAGCCCCCAGCTGGCCTGCACTGGCCTCAGGCTGGAGAAAGGCATCCAGGATCCAGTCTGTCTTATAGCTAATAGCTATGTGACCTTGGACAGAACATCATTACCTCCTTGGGCCTCAGTTTCAATGGATGTCTGAGGTTCCTTCCAGCCATGCAGTTACTAAGTGAGGAGCTTCAGGCCAGATCCCCAGGGCCAAGGTACGCAGAAGAGCCCAAGGCAGTGTCCAGTGGGAGGTATCTCTCCCTGTGGAGCCGTATCCAGGGCTGGCCCCCCAGCTCTCCCCATCTAGTGAGGGCTAAGTCCTGAGAAGGGGGATCTGAGCTCAGGTTCAACTAATAACAATAACAACCACTTGCTTATTACTTATTACTTATTACTTATTCATTCTCCAGGAAGTGGCTGTCCTTATGTGTACACACTCAATTTTCACAGCAACCACAGCATCTCCCCATTTTAGAGATGGGGGAAACTGAGGTTCAGAAAGCTCGACAGACTTGCCCAAGGTCACAGAGCTAATAAGAATAAGAGCAGGAGTTTGAATCCGGGACATCTGATGCTAAAGCCTTATGTTCATGTAGTGTTCTTTGCTCACGCCCAGAATGGGAATTCAGAGGTCAGGTCTGTGGCAGGTTAAAATGCCCATCAAGTTTCCACTGAGTGGAAAAAAAAGAGATCGTGTGTGTGTCAGTGATGTGAGCTCGGGTCAGGAGTCACGGACGTTCCCACCCCGACTTTGTTATACTGCTGCAGGGAAGCCTGCTCCTTGGGGAGCGGTGGGGTGGGACAGAGGCTGCTGGACTCTGGGTGAAAGGTCACCCTCTGTGTGGATTCTGGAACCCGTTGGTACTCCGAGAGGGTAAAAAGGACACCAGAGTGAGGATCCAGTCTTCAGTTCCACTCCCAGCTCTGCTCTCCACTCTCTGTGCCCCTGCCCCACCATCTTGGTCTCCCCATCTGTAAAATGGGGCTGCACAAGACTGCTTGGAAGTGCCACCGTCCTGGGAGCCCTCAGGCTGTTGAGAGTAGGTTGGTTGTGACAATGCAGTAGGACACATATCAAGGCTTCTTTGAGGGGAGGCAGGGCCATCGTCCCCTTTCCTGGAGATCGGGGCATCCGGCAGAGAGCCTGCCCAGCCACCTGACGCCACCTCAGCCTGGTGCTTGTTCCTCCTGTCTGTGGCCAAGGTAGGAGACGAGATCGTCCGGATCAACGGGTATTCCATCTCCTCGTGTACCCACGAGGAGGTCATCAACCTCATCCGCACCAAGAAGACTGTGTCCATCAAAGTGAGACGTGAGTGAGGCCAGAGGGCAGGGGCGGGGTGGTGCTGAGGGTGGGCTGGGGAGGGTCGGCAGCAGGGAGTCAGCTCCTGGGGGAGGAAGGGAGGGCAGAGGAGCCATCCTAACCCCCATCCTCTCTCCCACAGACATCGGCCTGATCCCTGTGAAGAGGTGAGGAGGGCGCTCCCTGTGGGCTCAGGGTCTGGGAATCAGCCCTGGGGTCTGGCTTCCCGCAGGCCAGCACTGCCCCCGGGCCAGCGGCGGCTGGGGACTCCAGAGTGCGCAGATCTGGACTTGGGGCCTGGTGCTTCAAGTATCTCTCTCTAATGACCCCCCGTCTCTTTTCCCTTCCTACCAGCTCCCCGGACGAGCCCCTCAAGTGGCAGTACGTGGATCAGTTTGTGTCGGAATCCGAGGTAGGGGCCAGAGCCCCCAGTGATAGGGTCTGAGTGAGTGGTCTTCAAGCAGGGGCTCCCACGGCCCCAGGGCACCTGGAAAGCCCCTGTGGGTGATGAGCCTCCAGCAGGTACAGACAGCCCACCCCCACCAGGGGCAGAATAACCATCAGACTCCCGTGGGGAGAGTAGTGCTTATGAGCTCAAGTAGCCACTCGCACACATGTGACCCCTAGTTACCCTTATTCTGTCCTTCCTCCAGGGCGGGCGGGGCATCCTGGGCTCTCCAGGAAGTCGGGAAAGCAAGGAGAAGAAGGTCTTCATCAGCCTGGTGGGCTCCCGGGGCCTTGGCTGCAGGTGGGTGGCCAGCAGACCCCAGTAGGGCCCCAACGCCTCTCCCCTTTCTTGCTGCTGCTTCTGAGGGAACTTTTCTCCATGGGTGATGACACTCCTTGGTGCCTGATCTCCCCTTTGAGTTTCACAACAGCCCTATAGGGGCATGGAGACAGCTCTAACAGGCCCATTTTACAGATGAAAAAACTGAGGCCCCAGGAAGAGCCATGTTCCTTTGGTGGGTCCTCAAGTCACAGTAAATGGAGCCTGTCCTGCTGACCATCTTTGTCACTGTTCCCTTGTCACCTACTATCTTGTGGGCTTCCTGTGAACAGGCATAGGTTGCATGCGTGTTCTTGTTCCGCATGCAGACACTACAGTCACAGATCTAGGGGTTAGTCCCTGCTCTGTCACTTGTGAACTCTGGAACCTTGGACTAGTTCTCTAACCACTCGGAGCCCCAGTTTCTCCCTTGACAAATTGGGAATAATAAAGTCCACCTTGTGAGGAGGAGTAAGAAGACAGAGGTAAAGTACCAAGCTTAGTGCCTGGCAAGTAATAAGTAGTCAGTAAATACCAGCTATTCTCTTTTGAGTTATTCTTATTGTTTCCACTCATTCACATCTACTCAATACTTTTCTGCCAAGTATAAGTAATAAAGAAGTCCCTCCTTTCTAAGAGATTACAGCCTAATATTGAAGCCAGCCACATAAGTGGTTACAATATAGAGTGGCAACGATGCTAATGGAGCTGCATTCTGCGTCAGGGCGGCAGAGAAGTTTCCAGTCCTGTGCTGTCTCTAATTGATTAGCAGTGACTGCCTGGAGTGCTGTTTTGCAAAGAACTCTAAGACTGTGTCTCAGCTTGGTGGGAGAGCGCTGTGATCAGTTAGTGACTCCTGCCACAGATCTGGGAGGAGAGAACAACAGTACAAATGCCACCCTTGCTGTAGGTGTTTTAGGAGCACTGAAAAGGGAGCAACTACTTCGTCTTACGAAAGAATAGGAGTTTAGTTTAAAACCTTATAGAGAAGCTAGCACCGGAGTCTTAAGGAATGAATAGGAAAGTGCTAGAAAAAGAAACAGCATATGTGATATTCCATGTGAGGGATTGGGCAGGGTGGGGGATTACAAGTAGTTTTCTGTGGCTATTGCCGCAGGTAGGCACTGGAGAGCTGAGCTCGTGGGTGACCTGTGTCCTGCGGGGCTGGAGCACTGGGCACACAGGCAGAGGGGCCCGGACACT
The DNA here is from genome assembly GCA_039655065.1 of Glossophaga mutica. Classification (NCBI taxonomy): domain Eukaryota; kingdom Metazoa; phylum Chordata; class Mammalia; order Chiroptera; family Phyllostomidae; genus Glossophaga; species Glossophaga mutica. The sequence goes on from CM077308.1 coordinate 34,346,170, forward strand.
GCGAATGAGCAGGCGCTGAAGGCAGAGGCTCACCTGCATTTCCCATCACTTTCACAGCATTTCCAGCGGCCCCACCCAGAAACCTGGCATCTTCATCAGTAACGTGAAGCCTGGCTCCCTGTCTGCTGAGGTGGGGTTGGAGGTGAGTGATCCTGGCCAGGGTCAGGCTGTGATCGCACAGTGACGGAGGCACATGTCTTCCCACATAGACCTCTCTTGGCAGTCACTGGCTGATGCTTCCTACCCACTCCCCAGGGAAAGTGTCATGGGGGGGTGGCATTTGACTCTTTCTGTGGTCTTCTCCAGCTCTAAGAGGCTTTGGTCCTACACGTGGGATGTAGTAATAGTAATCAAAGCGGTGGCACTCATTGAGTGTTCATGGATCAGACGTTGTTCTAAGCCCTTTAAAATGTGTAAGAACTCTGAGAATTAGGTACTGTCATTATCCCCATGTACTATCCATTTTACAGATGAGGAAACTGAGACCCAGAGAGAGTGTGTGATTTATTTCCAAGATCATGTGCCTAGAATGGTAGGGCTGGGATTCAAACCTAGGCGATCTGATGCCAGAGCCGGAACTTTCGACCTCTACTTTGGACAAACGACTTCCCTTTTTGTGCATCAGATTCTCTCCTATAAAATGGGGAAATAGCCTTCCTTCTAGAGACATTGTATGGATTAAATGAATTAATACGCATGCTTAGAACTGGCATATAGAAAGGGATTGATGAATGTTAGCTGCCAATTATTATTATGACTCAACACAGCCTCAGCTATATGAGAAGCCCAAAGGCTCCTGTGACTACATACCGAGTTTTTAAAGCAAATGTCATAAATTCAACCAAAAGAATAAACCTCTGCTGATATCGTATTTGGCAGCTGATGAAAGAGATATGAGGTAGGGGGCCCTGGGAGAACCCCTCGGAGCTGTCTAACTGTGCTGCTCATCCGGGGGAGCTGAGGTGCAGCCACCTAAGGCCCAATGTCTGCCCTTGTCCCCCAGGGGGAACCTTTCCGCAGATAAGTGAGAGTACAGATGGTGCAAACTCGCTGATCCCTCTCTGTTTCTCCTCCAGACAGGGGACCAAATTGTCGAAGTCAACGGCATCGACTTCTCCAACCTGGACCACAAGGAGGTGAGGTGTGGGATGTTCACCCGCTGGCGTTATCACCTCTGCCCTCCACTTCTCACCCTCTCCCCGGGCCATGGTGACTGACATCTTCCCTGCTCTCTAGAAGCCTCGGTTTCTCTGATCTGTCAGGCCTCAGCTGACTGTCTACCTGTCCCCACAGGCCGTGAACGTGCTGAAGAGTAGCCGCAGCCTGACCATGTCCATCGTAGCTGGAGCTGTAAGTCCAGAATGAGCTTCTGGGGGCTCCATGACCCCTGATGTCCAGGCCCAGCCACTTAGAGCCCTGATCTCCACCACACACTCCTGAGAAGAGCCAAGGGGTCTCCTTCCCTGAAGCTCTGACAAAACAGAGCAAGAGGATCTCTGCCCAGCCAGGGGACCTTTGGGTCAGACCCAGCAGGAGCCACAGTGCCCAACACTGGGGTCGCGGTGATGAGAAGAGGACCCTCATCTTGGCCCCCAAGGCAGTGGCAATGGAAGCCCAGGTTCCCCAGGAGGCTGAACAAGGGGTTTCTTTTCACCCCACAAGGGCCGGGAGCTGTTCATGACAGAGCGGGAGCGTCTGGAAGAGGTGAGGCAGCGCGAGCTACAGAGGCAGGAGCTGCTCATGCAGAAGCGGCTGGCGATGGAGTCCAACAAGATCCTCCAGGAGCAGCAGGAGATGGAGAGGCAGTGAGTGTGGCCAGCTAGGATGCCTCTGTCCTACCCTCCCAGACCGCCGTGCAACCCCACCCATCTTACTTCCTGCTCATCGCATCCTGAGCCGACCTCATCCTCTCCCCCTGAGGACTGTCCTCAGACCAGATGGGTCCACTGGTGGTCAGCATAAGCATCCTGGGCCTTCAGACCACCTGGCTCCTCCTTCCTTGCCAAAGAGAGCCCCCGATTTCCAAGACCCAGGAATATGCATGTATATGGGGCTACTACTAGCAGTAGCTAACATCTGTTGAGTAGCAATCATGTGGCTGGCATTGCATTATGGCCTTGTGTATGTTACTTACTTTCATTCTCACAATAGCCCTGTGAGATAGATAGTATAAACCCATTTTACAGATGAGGAGACTGAGACCCAAAGAGGGTAAGCCACTTGTGGGCAAAGGCACAAGTGGCCAAGCTGGCCTTCATACCAGGTAGTCTGGCTGCCCCATCTATGGTGATAAGCCCTCTACCCCTGCGTTGAGTGGTTGAGATAATGGATTGAGAGAATAATTGGGGTAAGCAATTCATAAATAAAAAACTATTATCAAACTCTAAATCCAGGTACATTCTAGGAACCCCATAAGAATTTGGAAAAGGAAAGTAGACAGGATTTTCCCATCTCAGAATTAGCCTGGAGAATCTCCCCTGCTGGTACCTCTTCCCACAGCCCTGACCTTGGGTGGTGGCCCCAGCTTTGCCCCTGGGGTCTAGGGCCCTCTTCAGGAGGACCTCACTCAGGCTAGGCCCTGCCTATCATCAGTCACTGTAAGTGGAGGTGCGTGCCTCGAGTGTGGCCCACAAGCACCTGCCCGCCAGCTCTGGCAGCACAGAATCTCTGCCTAGTGGTGCCAAACCAAACCACACCAGAGCACGTGACCCAGATGGCGGTGGGTCTGCTTCCTCAGCATCCAAAGTGGTCCAGGCATCCTTGGGAGGGAGCCTGAAAGAAATACTCAAAACTTTTCCCAAATCGGGAGTTAGCTACAAGGAAGAGTTAATTTCTCTTGCACAGACTCCAGCAAGCCAATCTGCATTTGTGTTTCAGAAGGAAAAAGGAAATTGCCCAGAAGGCAGCAGAGGAAAATGAGAGATACCGGAAGGAGATGGAACAGTGAGTGCCTCAGTTCCATGCGTCTGTGTGTGCACACGAGTGTGCTCTCGGGAGTGTAGACAGCCAGAGGCAACCTTCAGGCCCCATGTACCTGGCCCACTTGTCCCCTGGAGGATCCTCCTGTAGTTGCAGCCATTCCGTAATCCTGCTAAAGCCCATCCTGGTAGAGTAACCAGAAGACAGTCGTACATAATTACACTCAATTTAGGATACAAGTGCCAAGGACTCTACTGGCTTCCCCACAGCCTGAACCGTGCAGCCTCTCCCCAGGCTGGCTGGGGTTTCCCCATCAGCAGAAGGTGGGCCCGTGAAGGGTCTGCCTCCAGTCACGAGTGTGGGATCTTATTTCAGGATCATGGAGGAGGAAGAGAAGTTTCAGAAGCAGTGGGAAGAGGACTGGGGCTCGAAGGAACAGCTGCTCTCACCTAAGACCCTCGCCACCGAGGTGCGCCCCGTGTCCCTTCGCAAGCCAAAGTGTACGTATCATGTGCTGGTGGGTGGGGGAGAGGGCTTCCTTCTGGGGCCAGGGGGCTCGGGGTCCAGACAGAGCGGCTGGATTCCCTTCACTCACCACTGTTTTCCCAGTGAATAGTCCACGGCTCTCTGGACTGCATTTCCTTCACAGAGGGGCAGCCATGTGCCAGGGGCTGTGTGCCAGGACGTTGGGGTGGGTGGGATCTGTCTGCCCTCCGTGTCCTGGAGGCCTGCTGCCAGGCTCTCCCTCGCAACACAGACACCCTCCCCGTGCCCTTGGGGTACTGAAGAGGGATTGGAGAGCTGTAGCAGAAGTGAGCTGCTTATGGGATTATCGTAGTTCCTTGGGTGTTGTATCTTCTTCCTGCCTGCTTCTGAATTGGGACTGGGATGAAATAGCAACAGGAAATAGGGCAAGGGGCTCATATTAGGGAAGACTCTTGGGGGGTGCCCAAGGTTGGTGGGCAACTGTAGGAGGAGCTTACCTGAAGTGCCCCTACCACCTGTGTCCCTGCGCATAGACCCTGCGAGGTCTGTGCCCTCCAGGGATGAAATCTGGACCCCCAGGCACCAAACTATGGCCCTCCTGTGGCTTCAGCTCGCTCTGCCCTTGTCTCCTTTCTTCATCCGTACTACGTTCTCAGCTCCAGGCTCAGCCCGGGCCTCAACAACTGCTCTCCTTTCCACCTGTTCTCAACCCCAACCCCCAGGATGCCTCTTCAAGGCAGGCAGCCCACGGCACCAGGGCAAAATGGGGGGCTCACTCTTCGCGTTTCTTAAGTAGGCTCGTAGTGGAGAGCCAAGAGCAAGGCTGCTTGGGGGCCGTGGCAATCACAAGGCCAGGATGCCTGTTTGGGCCTTTATTCTTTTTAGCTGTTTAGATCATCCTTGACAGGGGACAGGTTCTACTCCAGCTGACTGTGCTCAGCTGACCTGGGAACCTCCAGAGGAGGGGTGAATCTGTGCCCAAGAACCAAGGTTCCCCACTTCTGCTGTCCCCATTTCGGCAGCCACTTAGGATCTTGTGATGGGGCCTGGACAGCTCTGGCTCCAAATTGGACCCATACCCATGCCCTAGAGGGACATCAACTTGGGTCGGTAAAGGTGTTCAGAGCACATGGGTGGTCCCCCTCACCCCTCCCTGGTGCACAGCAAACAGCTCCCATTCCTTCCTGGTGGCAGGGCACAGTGTCACCTCAGGGTCCTCTCCAAAGAACAAAGCAGGCTCTCATCAGCCTTCTCTGTGACACTAGCTATTAGTCAAGGATGTGGCCAGAGCTGAATTCCCAGTGAATAATCTCTGTTTTAGACAGGGAGTTAATTTGTCCTTGATGCGTGAAATAGGAGCTTCAGAAGAAGAGAGATCGATTTTAATTGCTTCTCATGAAAGTAACCCTAGTCAATTTAGTACCTTACTTGGAACTGGTCTTGGCTTCACAGCAAACATACCCTCTCAGGAACTATAGAAAATAAAAACCCTTTCTCTAGCTAGCTATTTATTTAGTGCTTTTAAACCAAATCAAGCTTCTTGAATCAAAAGAGTGAGAACTTCCCCTTTGTTCCACATATAAATGTTTTCTAAAGGGACGCCTCGGGGCACGAGACTGATGAGCCGGGCCTGCCAGCCTGAGCTGGGGCTGCGGCTGCCTCCACCCACCTGCCCGTGCTCCTGCAGTTTAATTCTCCTTTGGAGATGGGTCGGGAAATGCAGGAAGGCCTTGGAGCCAGCTCGGGTCCTGCCTTCCTCCGCATTCCTGGGAGGCTGGCATGGTCTCAGCCATGTCTGCCCACAGGACCAGGCCGTGATCCTCCTGGACCACCCCTCAACTCAGGGGTCCAATGAGCCGACAGGTGGTACCTGACTCAGGTGTCTGTGCCTGATGGGGGTGGACTCTGCATTTCTGAACAGTTAGGAAAGAGTGTGGAGCACCTCTTGCCCGGAAGATGAAGCCACTCATCATAATGATGTGAGTGGGACAGACTGTCCCCCTTACTTCGACCTGTCCCAGGGGCTCACCCTGCTGACCCACGGCTGACCCAGTAGAACCCCAACGTTGCTCCAGGCCCTGAAGTCCAGGACACATTGTCATAGAGGTCCCCAGAAAAAGTTCCTTAGTGAAACCAACGAGGTGGGGGGGGTGGGTTTATTAAGGATTTCAGAGCTAGAAAAAGCCTGGAGAGGGGAAGAGGTTTACACAAGAGATTTCCAGTCTCCTCGAGCTATTAAGCGCCGCGTCAATTAGTCCCCACGCCCTGCAGACCGCATGGTGTGGAAGCTGAGGTTCTTTCTCAACCACACTATGAAGTAGTCATCTGTGCCCCCAGCTGTTCAGTGAGGTAGTCGTTCTTATTCGCAAGAAAGCATCAGTGTCCCGCTGCTGAGAAACCAGAAATCGAACCAAAAGCAAAGGCTCTTCATGTTAGCCTTTTCACAGGTTATTGGACCAGTTCCTCTAATTAAAACTTTGAAACATGAACACGCAGCTCACAGCAGACGTACACACTACCTTCCCCAGCCCAGCGAGGCTGGAGTCCAGGTTGAAAACCACTGGAACGGATGGTTTGCTATTCTCCACATTATGTCAAAGTGCAGGTCTTCCTGGCCGCATGTGCCCCTTTACACTTTGGAACCTCCTCACCCCCTCAGGATCCCCAGGCCACCCACACAGCTCCAAAGGCAGTGAGAAGCCAGGAGGGTGTGTTCTCCCATTGTAAGCCCTGGCACAAGACATATATGACACGCAGGCATTCTCCACCTCTGTGCCCCATCTCCCATGTGTCAGCTGAACGCCCCGCAAAATTCTTCCCCCTCTGCTGTCAGATCAGGGGCTCCTGTCGTTAGCCCATCTTACAGACAGAGAAACCAAAGCTACCAAAGTTGAAAGCACTGCATGCACCATCCCAGAGCAAGAAAGCTTTGCACTGGGCTCCTGAGCCCTGTTCCTGCCCCTGATCTCACAGCTCCTGTAGAGGACACTGGTCCCAGGTCCCCAGGCTCCTGGGAAGCACCTCTGGCCTCTGGGTCTCCTGAATCCCTCTTGGTTCACCAGCTTCCTCCTGTTTTCCCGGGTAGATGATCAGGGAGTGGAGCCCGAGCTTGAGCCTGCAGATGACCCGGATGGAGGCACGGAGAAGCAGGGAGAGCAGGTTTGCAGCCCCCGCTTTGCTTCCCGGCCTTGCTGCTCTGCTTGCCCTGCCTGCCTCCCCCTGCCAGCTTTGCAGACACCCAGCTCTGGGGACCAGCCCATGGCGGGAACCACTGGAGTCTGTGACCAACCCTGGCTTGGTCCAAGCACCGCGCACACTAAACCTTGAGAACAGGACTTACGGCCAGGCTGAAATGTCAGCTGGCAGACCTCGGTACAACTGAACCGCTGGCTGAAATATTTAAGTACTGCCCAAGGCCAAGTTCTTTCTCTGGCCTCTCCCCAGGACTCCCCAAGATCTCTTCAAAATCCAGGAACTAGGGGGTAGTGCTTGATCCAGCAAGGGGCTTTCAAGATTCTGGTCTAGAACCCAGGCTGGTCAAGAGTGGGTAGTTATTTAAGCCGTCACCACCGGCCCAGGGAGCTTCAGGTTCAAGGTATTACCCAGTTCATGCTGTGGCCCAAGGGAGGCCAGGGGGCTGGTGCCCTGGTGGTCTGGCCTGGTTGGGGATCTGCTTTTCTGGAGGCCAGTCTCCTGCCCGCTGCTGCCCGAGCTGTCCTCCCCAGAGCTGACCCCAATCACTGCTTTCTCTTTCCACATTGAGAGTGGAGGACATGGCCTGGACTGTGAGACAAGACTGTTTTGTTCCGTCCGACAGCAGTTCTAGGCAGAGACCCAGGCTCCCTTTTGTCTCAAGCCATTTCTTGGATGGAGGGACCAGACATTGGTCAGGAAAAGCCTCGTTCTCTTTCAGCGGGGCTTTGTGTTCTGCGGGCTGTGGCTATGATTTGGGAAAGCTCATCCTCCCACAAGGGGCTTTGTCTTTGGTTTTTCTGGCACTGACTTCTAAGGCCAGAGGCAGCTGACAGGGGTCCAGGGCCTGACAATCAGGGCCTTTCTCAGGTGGTCTCGGGCCTGCTTTGCAGCCCAGGTGAGGCCAGGTAAGTGCAGGGTCAGGCAGAGGGCGCAGTTTTGCTGTTGGATCCACCGCTGCGCTCTGCCTCACAAAGCCATGCGTTCCTCGAGAGCCTGGCTCCAGGCCTCTGCCCTCGCTGGACACGCTGGCCGAGTGGACTGCGTCTCATGGCTCTGTTCTCTGTGTTGTTGCAGCCTTTGGGTGGTTTTATCGCTATGATGGCAAATTCCCATCCATCCGGAAGGTAGGACAGGGTGGGGTGCCGTGTCGTGTGCCGAGTTTGCTGTGGGTTTTGGCCTTTTCCACACACTTTCTTTTCCTGTCAACTCTCCACAGTGTGACCCGGCCTGCTCACTTGAGGGGCAGTTGTGTCTGCACCTCTGTGTCAGGCTGACATCTAATGGCAGGGTACTGTCACAGAGGCATCGTCGGGGGCGGGGGGAGCACTCCCGGGGTGAAAGCTGCCCCAGCACCATCAGGCACCACCTGGGCCAGCACCAGCCCCAGTGGGCACGAGGCATAGGGTCCGGGGCAGGGCAGGAAGCTGCTGCTTTATTTCTCTGTTGGGTAGAACCAGGGGCCAAGACCAGAAGCCAAGGCCAGACAGAGGGAAATATCAGGTTGGGTGTTCCCAACTCCGATTATGAGACCGGCTGTGCCAGACACTGCCGGCTGCCTCGGGCTGAGACCAAGAGCCGCACCAGTCACGCCCCTCCCTCGAAACATCTCTGCGTGTGCCCAGGATAATGCAATTTTCTGGTCTCTGGGGCCTTGGGTTTTTCTCTCTAGATCTTATTACTGTACCTCCAGGCCCCATAAATCTTTCTCATCCTTTTTCTTTCTAAATCACTTTGGCATTTGATTACGAAAATGCCGCTGTTAATACCTATAGACTGGACATTCGAGATGACTTGGTATTTGGAATTCAGGCGTCAGCATAAATCTGGGTGAACCAATTTAGGCGTTATCACTCGGCCGGCCCTTTCTGGAGGGATGTCTGGCCTCTGGAAGCCAGGGCCCTGGCAGCAGAGTGACCCTGATGATAAGTAACTTCTCCTTGCCTGTACAATGGGAATCTCTGCTGTGCTAGAAGCATCGGCCCCCTCCTCCAGCACAGGACTGTGACGGTAACAGACAGCACATCTCTTATTCCCGACAGAGGTGAAGGTCTCTTCACCTAGGAGCACCAGTTGTGATATGCATGACACTGAATCGGCTAGGGCAGAGCCCCTTGGGGATTCCTGTCCAGGCCACCAGGGTCTCAGACAGAACCTGGTCTCCTGAAACTGTCCCTCTCATTCCACAGGCTGACTCCCGCTCAGGATGCCTCAGTGGGTTAGATTTCGAGTTCTTCCCTATATACTGTCTCAACCAGAGTCTAACCACACACACAGACAGGATTTTACTTGAAAAACTATTAAAGGAGGTGGATAGGTTAACTCCTCCCCAGACACTGATTAGTAGATGAAGGTAAAAGAGGTGTGTGTATGTCTCCTCCACACACGCACTTCCTATCAGAGATCGTGCTGCTTGAAAAGTGCTGTTGGCAAAGAAGGAGACCTGGTTCCCCCTATTTATTAGTTCAGTCGTCCCAGGGATAGCTGGTATTTCGGTTTTCATTTCATTTCTAAAAGAAAGAGAAATTGCTTCTAGGTAGCAGCAAGCGCATACCCACCCCATCGGCCTCTCCTTCTAGTCCAGAGTGAAAGGAATATTTGCCATGAATTTAACTGACAGCTAAGAGGACAACAGAATCATGATCCTCGTGCTGGCTCTGAAAATCCATCCTCATTTTCTCTGGAGCCACACGAGACGCTGTGTCCAGCAGGAGCTGGAACACCCAGTGCCCAGGTGGTACAAGCGGCTGTCTGTGGCCATGACCATCAGTGAAGAAAATTCCCCTTATTTGAAACACTAAAGACTCAATGTCTTCGATTCCTAACCTGTCAGTAATGCCCCTGGGGCTCAAAGGCCCCAGGCCTGTGGCCCCGCGAAGTCTGTGCCAGGACCTGAGGATTTATGGTCCTGACTGGTGGCCCTGTCGTCAGGGCTGCATGAGTGAACACACAGACCAGCCCCACTTGCGGGAGCCTGCTGCCTGGCAGGGAGGCAGATTCACACGCAACTAAGTGCCCATCTAGAGTGGACTGTGGGGAGATCAGGACAGTGCTGTGGGGCTACTTGCTCTTCTGCATCAGAAAGAAGCCCGTGCTGCTTTCTAGGAGACAGGACAGAAACTGTCACATGTGCCTGCCCCACCCCGGAGCCCTGGCTCTAAAAGCTGAGTGCTGGTGGGTTTTTAAACAACAGAATGGCCGTTCCCATCCTAGCAGTTCCTGTGGGGAGCTATCCTCTTATTCTAGCAAGCTGCCATCACACAGAATGTTTTCGGCTCCTCCTGGGAAACTGCCGTCTGAATCTATTACATGATGGAGGGATTCATCTGTCAACTGAGCCAAGAGTCTAGACAACAGGGTAGACAAGGAACCAAGCAGGACTCTGAAGCGAAGAGAACCATTTTCTCAAGTGACTCATAGACTGCTGTGGGGGTGGGCCCCATCCCTCAGATGGCGGGGGTGGGGTCATTTCCAAAACACATCACATGCACAGGGAAGCAGGATGACTCAAACATAGGTCTATAATGACACCCTAAGTCCTTCCAGCTGTGGACAAGCTGTGTCCACTGCTGGTAAACTCAATTCTTCATTTCTGGCCTTTAATGCTGAGATGACTCAGGAATTCTGAGAGCAGGCCCCAAGATGGCTTGTTGGGGTGGGGGTGAGCTCACAGGTGGATTTCTCCTTCCTGCAGACATTCCCTAGAACACTGACTCTCTCTGCGGTCCCCTCTTCCGAGTGCTAGCTCTGTCCTCCTTGTTCCGTGTGATGGAGCTGACACTCCCTCCCACCATGCTCCCATGGCCCCCAGCTCATCTGGACGCCATAGAAAATTTGTGGGACCTGGAAGACTCAGGTTCAAATCCTGGCACCACCACTTACTTGATGTTTGATGTCGGACAGAGACTTCCCCTCTCTGAGCCTCATCTCCTCCATCAAAAGAGTGGGGTAATGCCTATGCGGGAGATAATGTCACTTCCTTGACACCTAGGCAGTCCATAAATGGCATAGAAGGTAGTTCTCTTCCTTCCTCACTCCTTGGCTTCTCCGCCACTCGGGAGAAACAGCCAGGAAAGCAGGTATAATGGGTCCAATTCCAACACGAAAAATAAATCCATTTGCCCTGCACCTCCCTCCCCAAGTCCTCTTGAACCCTGACAGCCAGTGAAAAGCAGGTAGGCCATTCTCTGTCCCCACCCCCAACCCCCAAGCCTGTAGTTTCTGACTAGTCCTCATTTCAGGGACCCAGTTCAGAGAGAATGGTGGACTTGACAGTATGAAATGATCTGGAACTTAAACATCAGGGCAAAATCTGATACACTTGGCTCTGGGCTCCCAGGTCAAGGCTGGCTCTCACCTCCTGTAGCTCAGGACAGAGGATCTCTACAAGTGAGGCTTACCAGCTCTCCTCGATTTTCTGTAGAATCTCCCAGGAGGCATGCATGGTATCTGAACATGAGAAAATGTTCTCCCTGAATAGTGGAGAAAGCATGTGGCAAGATACCAGCAAGTAAATACAATGCCTTCTATTTATATAGTGCTGTAACATTTATAAAGCTCTTTTATAGATGTTATTTCATTGGCTCTGGATGTCAAGCTTATGGGGCAGGTATTTCTTCCATTTTGGAGATGAAGTGAAGCAGGCCCAGAGATGTTAAGACACCTAGCCAAGGTCACACAGCTAGTTAGTGAACTAGTAAGCCCATTCTTCTGGCTGGCGAAAGGAATGTGTCTCCTACTCTGCCATGGGTAACAGCAGCTTGCTTGCCCTGTTCCTCAGGTCCGATGCCCAGGGGCAGGGCTGGGGGAGGGGCTGGCTGTGGGGTGGTTGCCTGGTGTTGTCTGAAGACTGAATGCCCTGTTTGTGGTGCTGTGCCATGTCAACACTGCCTTGTAACCCTTGTCGTGTAAAAAATGCCACATCTCAGAAAGGAAAGGATAAGAAAGCCAAGTATGACGAGAGCCTGCAGGAGTTAAGAAAGAATAAGAAGGAACTGGAGTTTGAGCAAAAGCTTTACAAAGAGAAAGAGGAAATGCTGGAAAAGGAAAAGCAGCTGAAGATCAACCGGCTGGCCCAGGAGGTACGTGTCCTGCTCACAGGCCAGGTGAGCACCGCTGCGATGTGGTTTGGTGGTTCCCCATCATGCTCCCAGGGAACTGACTAGAGTCGTCACACTAAATGGAGTCCAAAGGTGGCATGAGCCTGGCCCCCTTACCCCTTAGTCTGGAGAGTGAGATCATCCCCCTGACCTGAGGTGATCCGAGACTAGCTTCTGATTTAAGTATACGTTTGGGATTGAGTCTGGCCTCCTTGCTCAGGTGTGAGTCTGAGGCTAACCTCCCTGCCCAGATTGCAGGACTTAGGTTAGGCCTCCACACACCCAGCCAGCGGTTTGAGTTGTGCCCTCCACCCCCACTATATCAGAGTATGAGTCCAAGACAGGGCCTCTCCACCCCGGGGTATGGCTGTGAGTCTGAGGCTCACCCCTCTGACGAGATATAGATCTGAAGAGAGTCAGGGTCTGAGGCTTACCCTGTCGCAAAGGCCGGGCGTCCCAGGCTAGGAGCCTGAGGCTCATCCCGTCAGCCCAGGGTGCGTCGGAGGCTTGGCCTCTTCCACCTGGGAATGCAGCGAAGGCTGCTCCCTTCAACACAAGCCAAAAGTGGTCTTCCAGCGTGAGGGATTCCTGTTTCCTCGGTGAGTTGGACGACCTTCACTCCCTAGCCGTTCGAGAGATTATTGCTTCTGCTTTTCTTTAATGCTCCCATCAATCAGATTGCTAAACTGATTACATTACAGAAACAGAGAAGTCCTGGAAAATGTGAAGTGCATTAGGTCTGGCATTAGGAGCAAAATAGCTACAAAATTTAAAAAATTAAACTTGTACTTCTGAGGACAAAGCAGCATGGAGGCGGGGGAGGGGCAGAAAGTGTAAATCCTCTGAATATGCTAGGAGCTTACAAAAGGACTGTTCTTGGAGAATCATAAGAGCCTCAGGGTTTGTGGGGATCCTGGAGGCCAGCTAATCCCGTGCAATGCCTGAGCTCCTTCTCCCATTTTGCTTACAAGTGACCTTAGTGGACTCAGCACCTCAACACCCTCCCCCCACCCGGTTCCCCCACCTCCGGGCCCAAGTGAAACAAGCTTGGGTCCTTTTCTAGACAGCTGACACTCTCAACAGTACTCTGGGGGAGGGGGGTTTAAGAAATGCTTTTGTGCTACTGGTTCAAGTGTGCTGCCCACATGTGACTCTAGTGTGCCCTTTCTCCTCCCCTTTTTGCGGCGGCCTGGGGTCCCAGGTGTCTGAGACAGAGCGGGAAGACCTTGAGGAATCGGAAAAGATTCAGTATTGGGTGGAAAGGCTCTGTCAGACGCGCCTTGAGCAGATTTCCTCTGCTGAGAATGAGATTTCAGAGGTACCAAGCCCTTCTTTCTATACATAGCCCCTCCTGCTGTCTTCAGAATGACCCATCCTGGGGACCGTGAGAGGCAGGAGGGCCACCCCTACCAGCTCACTTCCCTTCCTCTCCTGAGGAAGGGAAACATATCTGTTTTTCTGGGCTTATCTCCACAGTGACCAATAAGTCCCAGCTTCTCTGAGATGGTCCCAGTTAGGGCGTAATTACTAAGAGGGTCATGTTCACTGTCAAGTGTGTTCCAGTTTAGACAGTAAATTGTATGGTCACCTTACTTGTCACCCACTTGTAGCATAACTTGGGACCTGCTTGCATTTGGGCATTCCCTACCAGCTGCCTGGTATGAGCTCATGTGGCAGAGAAGTGACACCCCATGGCTCTGGTGTGAGGGTGGTGGGCCTCCAGCAGTAAGAGAAATAGATTAGAAGAGCCTTATACTCAGTGCACTGGGAAGTGGAGCGCTAGCCAGATGATTACAGAACTCCTTTGCAACTCCCCAGATGACCACGGGGCTCCCGCCTACCCCGTCTTCTATGTCTCCCCTGGCCCCACCTTTGAGACGCTTCGCAGGCGGGCTGCACCTCCACACCACTGACCTGGATGACATCCCTTTGGACATGTTCTACTATCCCCCCAAGATCCCCTCTGCCTTGCCCGTGATGCCCCACCCTCCACCCTCCAACCCACCCTCGAAGATCCCCGCACCCCCCATCCTCCAGTCGTCAGGCCATGCGAGTGCCTCATCCTCACCCTGGGTGCAGCACACCCCACCCCCCATTCCTATCCCTCCCCCACCATCTATTCCCACCCACGACCTCACTCCTACCCGCCCCCTGCCCTCCGCACTGGAAGAGGCACTGGGCAACCGCCCCTTCCGTATTGGGGATGTAGCCAGTCCTACAGAGGACTGGGAGGCCCAGAACCACAGCGGAAAGCCCGCCAACTCCCCTGTGCCTGAACGGAGCTTCCCAGCCACCCCAAAGGTACTGCCCCTGTTCTGCATGCTGCGCTGGGGAGCAGGAAGAGTGAGTGGGCAGGGCTGCTGTTTCCCATGTCCTCCTCTGCTCCTGTGAGTGGAGACAGGGGAGACATCACCCGCCCCATTTTCCAGGAATGAGCCCCCCAACCTGCATGTCGTGGACACCCCGCCTGCGTGTGGTTTCTGCTGACTTTGAAGTGCTGTGTTGTGTGGTGCATCGCCTGTGGCACTGGGATGAGCACGAGGTTCATTGCCCTCTCCCTCTTGGCTAGTGTGGGCTGTGACATTCAATGTAGAACTTGGAAGGCTGTGTTGAACACCAGACCTCTGTGTCACAGCTACTCACTTCTTGATATGATGTTGGCCTAGAAAGCCTTGAGTGTGGTGAATGAATTCCCAGTTTCACAGGGAAGCAGGAGGTGCAGGGGAGCAATGTGGAGCTGCGTAAGTGACGTAACAGCACCCCCCCCCCCCCGCCGCCGCCGCCGCCCCTCTGTCCGACACAGCGGGAGGGCTTTGCAGCGCAGTTCTCTACAGAGCCGGCCAACTACGTTGGCTTGACGTATAATACTCAGGAGTGCCTGGCCGTCTTCCAGCTACGGAAAAGAGGAAGATGGAGAATCCCTGGAAATCTCCAAATTTACTCTTAAAAGACTAGGGAGCTTTTTCTTGGATGTCAGGAGGCTGAACAGTGACCTTTCTCAAAAAAGGCCTATTTCTTATTCATTGTTCATAATCCAAAGACTATATTGGAAGCAGTAATCCTCAAGGAAGACATGGAGCTTTGACCCCAGGGAAGGAAAAACAGACCGTTCCTCTGCTCCAGCAGCTGTGGGGCCAGGCTGAGTCAGCGGTGGGGTGCAGGTGGGTAGGCAGCAGCACTACCTGATCGGTGGCTTTCCTGAACCTTCCCTGCATGGATCTGAGTCCCTGCACGGAGGAGAGCAGGAGGAGCATCTCAGAGCATTCAGGAGAGCTTGGGGGAAGGAGGGTGGGAGCGGGAAAGTACCGGATGCAGACAGGGCTGCAGCTCTCAGCAGGGAACTCTGCGGGGGACTCCCTCTGAACCTCTGGGGGAGGCTTGAACCCCACAGCTCTGACAGACAGAGTCTGGCTGTTCCAGGGATGACTTCCCCAGAGCTCAGCCAGGACCAGGTTTGCAGGGGCTGAATTAGCCTGGCCCAGAGGGCCACATCCTCATTGTGAGTGGTCCTCACCGAGATGGGTGGCAGCTTTGCCTCAGAAATTTGATTCAGGATTCATTGATTGAGCCCCTGCCTTGTGCCTCTCGGTGTGAAAGGGAGAGGGGGGCAGTGCTGAAAAGGACACTGGGGAGGCCGGCCCACCTGTGCTCTCCGGGGCTTTGCCACCTGAAGGATAAGCAGCTGACCAGGCAGCTATAAAGTCAGCACAGGTCAGGTGTCCTTGTGGGAGAGACTCCTTCTAATGGGAGGTTGCAGGCACCTCTGTAGAGTAACAGGCTTTTAGAGCTGAGCTTTGAGGGGCAGCCACACATGGAGGATGGGAGGAAGGGCGTTGCAGGGGCAGGGAACGTGAAGATGGCAAAGAAGAAGTGCCCGGGCTTGAATCACGGCTGGGCCACGGACTGGGTGACGCTGAACGTGTGTTACTGCATCAGCCTGAGCCTGGGTATCCTCATTCATGAAACGGGGATGCTAATGGCACCCGCCCGTTATGAGGATCAAATGAGGTAACACATGGACTTACTCTAAATTAGTACTTAGGAGTGTGACAGGCTCACAGTAAGTGCTCAGTACACATTAACTGTGATCAGCAACAAATCAGGGCACAAGGAAATCTGCACGCAGCTGCAAACTGAGATTGGAGGTAAACTCTGCCGACTTTCTGAATCAAGGTCAAGATTCAAAACAGGATCCAGCTTTCTCAGAATGATCCAGGAGCCATGAAGTTCCCACTATTAGTTCCTGATGGGAGCACAGGGAAGGTTGAAAGCTCCCCAACACAAGGAGCCTCTGAAAAACTGGGCCATAAGCACCATAAGCCACATCTAAGCCAGGGTCTTTCCTGACTTGAAGGCCAGGGGCTGCTGTTTTGTTAGTTAGCACTTTGGCCCATGGTCCCCAGCCCTGCCCAGAATCCTCCCTGCAGGCTCCAGGCGAGTCGTCATCAGTACTGATCACACATCTGCACTGCCGATCCAGCCACTAGCAGGTCTCAGGCGCTGGGAGAACACATCTGTGTCACCTGCCTCATCAGCACCTGTCAGGGGAAGGTTTTCAGGGCCATATCTACCCCCAGGCACTGTCCCGTGTGCCCGCCATACTATCGTCACCCATTTATTTATGCTACATGTTTCGTGAGCAACTGCTATATGCCAGACATGATGCTAGGCACTGAGCACCACCACAAAATAGGCATCCCAGTCCCTGCCCAGGCAGTCTGGTGGGAAGACAGACAAGCAGGGAACCACCTCACTGCCAGAGGGGGATGGGTGGGACCCAAGTGCTGCAATGAGTGGTGGGAGCAGAGAGGAAAAGCTAAAGGAATGCTTCCTGAAGGTGGTGATACCTGAGCTAACACCTGGGCAGGTAAAGCAGGAGGAAAGAGCATGTGCAAAAGCCTAGAGGCAAGAATTCCGGGCATTTTGGAGGCTAAAGTAAGGTGCTGTGAGGAGGGTGAGAAGGAGTAAGGGATGAGTGTAAATAGAGATAGAGAAGCTCATGAAGGATGCTGGCTTCAAGTCAAGGAGCTCAGTAGTCAGTGGGGACCCATCAAGGGTCCGAGCAGGGTTGTGACGCAATTTGATTTATGTTGCCCAAGATGATCAAGTGGGTTAGAGCAAAGCCGATGGTGCATCAGCTCTTCTGGCTGCTGCCCTTACGGGTCCCCACGCCCAGCCTCTAGAGACTCTGTGCCCACCCACCAGGAACAGCAGATGCTTCCTGTGAGTCTGGGGACTGGACCGTAGCCAGACGAGAGGACCCATAGGGAGAGAGGAGGCTGAATGGCATCCAAGGCCACTGAGAGAAAGCCTTGAAAGTTTACCCTCTGAGTGACAGTGGCTGATGGTGACCCCATAATCCTGATTCCTTATAGCCATGTAGTTTCTTTGACTTCAGGGCACACTGTGGCCAGTGGATTTCTTGTCCCTCTGCTGAAGATCATACGCCTGGGACCTCTGGCAGGGTGAATGGACCAGGCTGGCTCAGCATGCGCATGGTGTGACTTTGCTCATGTGTCAGAGTGCCACGGTGGGCCTGGGCCACCCGCCATGACCTCACATGGGTCTCTCTCTTAAACGAACCCCTATAGACATTTTGCCCAAGCCCACAGCCTCCACGAGGCCCTGGCGTGTCCACCATCTCCAAGCCCGTCATGGTCCACCAGGAGTCCAACTTCATCTACAGGCCAGCTGTGAAATCCGAGGTGCTGGTAAGCTGCTCAGGTCCTCTCCAGGGCATCTCCAGAGGAGCAGACCAGGGCTGTCTCCCCCGGGTTCTGCTGGAGGGAGAGTGAGGAAGGAAACAAACTCACATCGGGTGCCATCTCCTAACCTCATTGGCCACGAGATGAGAGAATCCACGTGGTGTACAGGTGGTGTGGACACGACCAGCAACATTCCTGTTCCTCACTTGCCCAAACAGACTTATGAGCCTCCACGTGTCAGGCTCTGCCGGGTCTCATTGGACCCTCACAGCAATCCAGCAGATGGTGCCTGCTGCAATCCCTGTTTCACATTTGAGGAACCCAAAGCTTAGGGAGGGTAAGTCAGGGGGCTCCAGGCAAAGCCAGGACTTCCTACTTACTGCAGAGTGACTCAGACTCCAAAGTCCGAGCCCTTACCTGTGTTGTCATCCTACCAAAACTTAGAGTGACTCCACTTGCTCAGGCCTCTGCCCCCAAGGCCCTCCCCCACGCCCCCCGCCATGGCAGGGCATGGCATGGACCACCCTCAGATGGGGAACCGGCCAACGCCGATCCACTGCCCCTCTCCATTTCATGCCTCACTCCCACCTGGGACTGGGAGTGTGGGGTGTGGTCCCGGGCAGAGGGGAGGTCTGCCCACCCTCAGTCACCTGCAGCTGAGCGAGCTGGGACTCACGCAGACCCCACTCCAGGGGCACCAGCCGCTGACTGGCCTCCCACCCTTGGCAGGGAGAGCCATGCCAGAATTCTAACTCTCCTTTCAAGGAAACCCTATCCAAATGTCAGTGCTGTGCAGCTCGGATGCTTATATGGAGCCTCAGCTGTCTTGTCAGCTCCGCAAAGAGCCAAGTTCATGCTCCTGTGACAGTCTGCTGGCGCATCTGTGTCACATTCTCTGGCTAATGACAAGGGGAGGGGTGTGCTTGCCTAGAAATGGGAGGCGGCTGTGTCTGGGGAGGTCGTGTGGCCGAGACAGAAATCAGGCTGTGTCCATCTGGGGAGGGATGTCGGTAGGGCAGCCCCAGGCTGGCAGGCCCAGGGCCTGGCACCAGGGGGCAGGCCAGACCGGTTGGTAACATCCAGCATGGAATTTTTTTTCCCTGGCAGCCACAGGAGATGTTGAAGAGGATGGTGGTTTATCAGACAGCGTTCAGACAAGTAAAGTGATACCCGTTGTGTGTCTGTGGCCCTCCTTGCCATCCTCTGTGCCTCCCACTTTGACTTCTCTCTCTGGGAGCGCTGGTTGGCTCTCGGGCGGCCCCAAATGCCATCTGCCGAGAGCCTCAAGCCAGAGCTGTGTCCCCATGACCACAGCCAGGGTTTGGGGAGGGTTGCATACCAGGTGGGGATGTTGGGCTTGTTGGGCCCCATGCGGGGTGTCTGGGGACTTGACCCTTTGGCTGCTGGTTGATCAAAGAACAGGCAGAGAGAACCCTCAGGGGGTCACAGAGGGGCCTTGTTCCAGCCCTTAGGTACCTGAGGGTTCTCCTTGCCTCTTCCCCTGTCTTGTTCCCTCAAGGCAGAGCACAGTTTCAAACCAACCCCACCTGGTACGGAGCCAACATCGGGGGGAAGTGGTGGCCCAGGTCCTCCGTCTGCCCAGGGTGCTCCTGTGCACAGGGCCGCAGAAGTCCTGGCTGGTCCATGAGTGGTGTCAGGCAGGCCGGCAGCCACTTATCGTGCCCACCTCCTGGGGCTTTCATCCACAGAACCACCCGTCAGATTGGCTGCCTCGCCACCCATGAGAGAGACTCCCAGATGGAGGGAGATCTTGCAGCCAGCCTCCTCACTGATAACCCACCACCCAACTGCAGACTAACGTGACTACAGGCGGGGAGCTAAGGGGAGGTGTCAGCTGCGCAGTGAGACACGGGGGTCTGCAAAGGAGGCTGCTGCCAGGCCAAGCCCAGGCAGTGACAGGCAGTGACCTAGCAGAAGGTGTGCTGCGTCAAGCACTGTTTCTAAATACTGTATTAACTCATTCAAACTTTCCAACAATTAAGTGTTAGTGTCACCCACCTTGTAGATGAGAAACGGAAGCAGAGAGATTAGGAAACACATCTATGAGGCCACAGGTAGGGTCAGACCCCATATATTCTAACCCAGGGAGTCAGGCTCCTAGATGCTACACCATGCTGCTTCTCAAAGCACCGTGATTGTACAACAGACATTTAAGGGCCATGTTGTTTGGGGCGCACACGGGTCTCAATGGGAGACAGACGGGAAGGTGAGAAGTCCAAGGGCCCAGACTGGGACTCCAGCCTTTGCTCCAGTGCCCGCTGACTGGGTCACCTTGGGCATGAATGTCACCTCTCTGGGCCTGTTTCTCCATCTGTTGGATGAAGGGTTGGACTCCCTCTTCAAGGGCTGACCAGCTATCATGGCTTATAAGTCTCTGATGTAAATGTACACAAATTTACACGAGACGCATCCCTGAGATGCGTCTCCCGCCCCTCCCTGAGAGCACTGTCAGGGGGAAGATTCTCAGGCCCATAGCCAGCATTGCCGGGTGTGCAGTGGAGACAGCCCGGGGTGGGCAGGGCCCTCAGTGAAAGAGCGTTGACTCCGTATCCAGCCTAATAATCTCTCTTGCCCATGGATTGATTCACTGTGTCCTTTCTGTCTGCTGCCCTGACACCCATAGACTGGCCTGCAGGTCTCCCTGGCTTTTGGGGGTTGAGCCAGGGTGACAAAGACTAGTGAGGAGGGAGGACAGGCAGATGCCCAGGGATCTATCTGCTGGTATTTGACCCTCGTGCTGGGCCCGGAGCTCGGCTGCTGCACGTGGCCTCCCCATGGTGCTGACCGCAGGCCCCAGGGGACACTTGTTGTGGCCTAGCAAACTGTGTGCTGGGGGTGGCTCTGCTCAGTCTGGCCAGGCCACTCCTTCACTGCCGCCTTCCTGTGGGGACTCATGGAGGCTTTGCAGCTCTCGAGCTTGGTGTGCCTGGCCCCTCGGCCTGTGGACTCTGGGCTTCTGCTCTGTGTGTGACTCCTGGGGAAGTTCTGGTCCTCCCCCTCCCTTCTCACCACCTCGTTTCTGCATGTTGGGGATCCTGTTCCCACAGCCGCCCCCCCCCGCAAGCCTGATCCCCTGAGCTGCACGTCCTCTCTCCTCCTCCTCTGGCTGAGGTTCTGGGGAAACCCCCAGTCTTTCTGGATAAGATTTATATTAAGAACAGCATTGGACATGGGCAAGCACGGACTTCCTGCTTTTTCTCCGGGTGCCTGACCTTCCTTTGCCCCCTACCCCCCATCATCTTGTGGCCGATTCCCAGGAAGAGCAGTCTCTCGAGCATTGTTGGTCCTTCTTTGGGATCAGGGCCCTGGGTGGAGAAAAGCTGTGCTTCTTCCCCCAAAGCCTGGACCTGTCCTCGCAGGGCACTTGGAGGAACTGCCGTAGGGCCTAAAGGACTGACGTCACCTGGTGCCCCTGCCAGCCAGAGATGCTCGCCCGGCTGGGTCAGTGCACGGTCCAGAGCCAGGGTTCCTCCAACGCTTCCCACAGCTTTCTGCTTCTCCCTGGGCAGGGGCGCTCTGGCTGCTGGGGCTGCCAGCCTCCTCCCTGCATCCCCCATCCAGACCAAACCTGACCCCTCCCTCTATCCCCTACCACTGAGCCGCCCACCATTGTCTTCCTCTGCCCCAAGCCTGGCTCCTGCAGTGACCCTCAGGGGCCTCTGATCTGTTGCCCTAACACTCCCCTTTGCTTCCAGGATTTCCGGAAATATGAGGAAGGCTTTGACCCCTACTCCATGGTGAGAGAGAACTCTCCTGCCCTGGGGGGCCACCCCAGGAACAGACAGGGGTTGAGGATTATAACCCTGGGGGGCCTGGGGATGAGGTGGGGCATGTGAGGGGCACCAAGGAGGCCTCCACTGCTCCTTCCTGTGAAGGATCCTTTCAAAGGGCATCCCAGTGTGACTGGGGGCGGGTATGTGGTTTATAACAAGTTACACTTACTGAGCACCAACTACATGCCAGGTGCTGTGCTGTTTGTTGACAAGGCATGCCCTCACCAGTCTCACAATACGTCCAGGAAGAATGGGTCTGGGATTTGTGGGTGTGCCCTTGTGTCCCCCATGGGACCCAGGCCCTCTAGTTGAAGACTGATGGCACTGGGGTTGGGAAAGATCCCCTTGTCCATGTCCTCTGTGAGGCCCAATGTTCCACAGGTGCCTGGCTTCCCCTCCTACCCCTTTCCCACCCTCATCCTTCAGGCCGACTCAAAGTGCCCCCACTGTCTTTTCCCTCTAGTTCACCCCAGAGCAGATCATAGGGAAGGATGTCCGGCTCCTGCGCATTAAGAAGGTACCTGGGCACTTGAAGGTTCGGTAGCCAGCCCCGTTCTCTGCTGTCCTGTCTCCTCCCATCTTGGTTCCCTGTGTCTCCTACTCTGAAGAGATTCCTGGGTGACCCCAGGATCCTCACTAGTCTCCTCTCTCCCCCTGAAGATGCCCTTTCCTGTGGTGAGACCCCCACGCCCAGGTCCTCTCTCCCTTATGGCCCTGCCATTGGCCCCGTGACTTCTCCTGTCCTCTGTGTGGCCCTGTCAAGAGGCTCAGTGATGCCCAGGTGCCCACAGGCTGATGTCTGCTTGGCTCCCTGAGGCCTGTTTGCCTCTAACCAGGAGGGAGCCTTGGACCTGGCCTTGGAAGGCGGTGTGGACTCCCCGATCGGCAAGGTGGTCGTCTCGGCTGTTTACGAGGGGGGAGCCGCTGAGCGGCATGGTGAGTGAGCGCAGCCATGTGCCAGCCTGGGGACGGCGTGGTGGTTGCACAGGCCTCTGCGGGAAAGCCAGCAGCTGCCCGCTCAGAGTGGGTTGGCAGTTGCTCGGGAACGCCCCTCCAGTTCATCCATCCACCCAGTCCCACATGTCGCCTGTGGGCACACAATGGTGCCGGGCCTGCGGGTACACAGCCGAACCAGATGCCACCCTGCCCTCCAGGGGCCCCCCATCTAGCGGTGAGAACAATGACAGTGTGGTCTGCAGAGGGTTGACAAAGGACTAAGGTGGGGGGTGGGGAAAGCTGCGGTAACTCTGAAGGGCCCCCAACCCATCAAGGGAAAGGGGGCCCCCGGGAAGGCTCCTACCTAGAAGGGTGATGCCTAAGCTGAGCCTTAAAAGATAAGTCAATGTTACCCCCTGTGAAGGTGGGGAAGAGCTTTCCAGGAAGAGGGGACAGCACATCCAAGGGCAGGAGACAAGCCATTAAAACCCGACGTGTCCTTTTAATAATGATAAAAACCAACAGCGTGCCAGACGCTGTTCGGGGCACCTGGCACACCACCCTGTGTCTCAGTCATCTGTTTGTATCAACTCATTTAATCCCTAGGACAGCCCAAAAGGAGGCGCTGTTATTCTCATTTGACAGCTGAGGAAACTGAGGCACGGGAAGGTTTAAGTACTTGTTCCAGAACCCACAGCCAGTAAGCAGTGGAGGCAGAACTTGAACCCAAGCAGCTCGGTCATGTGGCTTTACTGTCCAGCACAAGTGCCACCTCTGCCTGGGGCCTTCCACGGCCCGGCCCCCTCCCAGAGGGCCTGGGTGCCCCCTCCCAGCCTGCGTTGGTCTGTGGCACAGTCTTCTTGCTTTGCCTTTATCCCTCATCCACAAAAACACCCTCATGCTGATGAGGGACACCTTAGCGGCCCCCAGCCACAGACCCTCACCACTATCAACCCACTCACCTGTCGGACAGCATCTGACACCTCACCAGTGGTGATTTCTTCTCCCAAGTCCAGCAGGCTTTTCAGTCCCCCCAGGTCTTTGTGGAGGTGTATGGGTGTCCTCAAAGGAGGAGGCCAGGCCCCTGGCCTTTCTGGGCCAGCGCAGGGAATCCTTTCATCAGGCCCCTCCTGGGTGGTCTAGGCCGGGGTCAGGCTCTGCCCCAAGCCCAAGGTGGCAGAATGGAGTGTGGGTGAGGTCATGAAGGAGGAGTGGTGTGATAGGAAAGTCATCTGGTCTCAGGTAGCCAGGCCTCTGTGGGGTACTGTGGGGTACTGAGGTCTTGCCCAGGAGGGAGGCTGCTTGGCTAGGGAGCTGCCATGGCCCACCACGGCCTGCCCTGCCCATACCCTCCTCCGCTCTTATTTCTGCGCCAGCTGAGGGGTGGGTTGATGTTCAGCCAAGCCCCTGTCTGCCATGTCCAGCAGGGAAAGAGGACCAGGATGGATGGCTGACTTTTTCTGGTCCTCCTCCGCCTTACAAAGCCCCAGCCCAGCCAGGGGCTTATTGGCCCTTAGGCTCCACCCTGCATTTGTACAAAATGAGGAAGGGAAAGTCCCTCTCCCCAGGCCCACTACACTGTGCACAGGGAACTGCTCTGGACGTGCAAGCAGCTGGGAGGAGCTTCCCCGGGAGCACAGGTATCTAGGCCGCCACCTTCAGCAGCGCACGCCCCATTCCGAGGGGCCTTCATGCCCGCAAGGCTGCTTCTGGGTGCTCTGATTCAACAAAGCCAGAGAGCATTCTGTGAACACCAGGACTGGGTGGGGAAATGTTTCCGAGTTGAAGATGTGCAGGAAACTACTCCCAAGCTCCCCAATGCTTGGAGAGCCGCGTGCATACTAGCATATTCCGTGTTCTGACAAGCCCTGCAGTGAATGACTTTCTAGCTTAGAACTCAGCTTTGCCCAGATTTATTAGATCACAGGCCATCTCATCCACGAACACCTCCAACCATCCTTTATTAGTTCAGGAAGTAGCTGTTGAATTCCTATTTTGTGCTGGGGATGCTGTGCTAAAAGGATCATTCCTGTCCTTTCTTCATGGCTTGTGGAAGAGACAGACCATCAGTCAACAGACATATGATTACAAATTGTGAAATATGCTGTACAGGAAAAGACCAGGATACTGTGAGAGAATAAAAAGAGAGATCTGCTTCAGAGCAAGCGTGTGTGCGTGGGGCGCATAGAGGAGACATCTTTGGGGAGGAGACGTTTCATCTCAGATGCCGATGAGAAGAAAGAGAGAGGGGACAAGTGTCCCAAGGGGGACAGCATGTGAGGCAGGAAAGAGCTCGCCCTGCTCAAGGACCTGAAGCAGACCAGCAGGGCTGGAGCCCAGAGAGGATGGCTCACAGAACTAGCCCCTGTTTCCAGTCACCTCTCCAGGAATGCAGGTCTGCCTCCCTCTGAAACAGTGGAGGCCCCTAGGAAACATTCACCTCTGCTGTCCCTAGTCTGCGGAGCGGGGTGAGGGCGAGTGGATGGCATGGGAATGAAGTGCCCTTTGAGTAACCTGGTGGACTGTTGCCCCTCGTGCTTTCGGCATCCACGTGAGCTTTCGGAACCCAGGAGTCAGGCTCCTTCTGCAGCTCAACAGTGACCCAGTGGGCCAGGCACATGGCACTTACAGCCCGATTGCCAATCAGCCTCATCTTCCTGCAGGTGGGATTGTGAAAGGAGACGAGGTCATGGCCATCAATGGCAAGATCGTGACGGACTACACCCTGGCTGAGGCTGAGGCCGCCCTGCAGAAGGCCTGGAATCATGGGGTAAGACTGAACCCCCTCCCCGCCTCCCTCCCTTGTCTGCTGGCCTCATAACATGGCCTCTGCAGCCAGGCCTTACAGTCGGGGTGCCCCATCCCAGGGCTGGTATCCAGGGTCCCGGCAACTCTTGGGTGACACCCACACAGCCCCACCCAGCCAGTGGTCTCACTCTGACGATGTGGGATTCAGAAAAATGCCAGTTCCTCATCTTGAATCCAAAATGCAGATGGCACAGACTCCAGATGACCAGCTGTGGCAGCCCACCCAAGAAAAAAACTTAAGGTCTTCTCTAAGTGCACACTGACCAGGAATCCAGAGAGTGCTTGGGGCCATTAGAAAGCATTAACAGAAGTGGAAGGCCCGCAGTGGAGGAGGGGCTGCTGGTAGTCTGTTCTCTGCCCGTTAGATAGGCCCTGGGTCAGGGCCGCCACATGAGATCTCCCAGGCTGTGCACTGCACAATCCGAGGGGGTGCCCTCCTACTGACACGGTGTGAATGGTGCCCGCTCATGTTGTGCAACGCACAACCTGTGCAACTGTATGCAGGCAGCCGAGCCTGAGGTATTAAGTTCAGAGCCGAGGAAGCTGACCAGATGGGACTGGGACCCACATTCAGGGATGTGGACAAGAGAAGACTTGCGGGTAACATGATGACTGTCTTTGATTATCTGAAGGGCTGCCTTAGGGTAGAGGGAGCAGAAGTGTTCTT
The DNA here is from genome assembly GCA_039655065.1 of Glossophaga mutica. NCBI lineage: Eukaryota > Metazoa > Chordata > Mammalia > Chiroptera > Phyllostomidae > Glossophaga > Glossophaga mutica. Next base: position 34,371,776 of record CM077308.1, read on the forward strand.
GGTGGTCCTTGAGAGCAGAACTGGATTCAATGGAGGGAGGTCCTGGGAAGAGATTTCAGGTCAATACTACTGCGTGGTAGAGAGGCCCAGTGATAGTTCACATACCTTTTATTGGATACACCCAAGCCAAGGATGGATGGTGATGGACAAGCCAAGGATGGCAGTGATCCATTGAGAGGGTAAATATACTAGGAACAGAAAGCTAGGCCTACAGTTTTCTAATTGGCTGTGTGCATCAGAATGACCCAGGGACCTTGTTAAAAATACCATTTCCCAGGACCTACTCCAGATTTCCAGGGGCCAAGTCCATGAGTCTAGAGTTTTAAGAAATTCCCCCTGTGATCCTGAGGCTGCTGCCTAGCCCTGGTCCACAAATCAGTATGTGGGAACTTAGTGTCATTCGGGGACCTGGCCACCCTGGCCTCTGTGGTTCTGAAGCCTCAGAGACTGGAAGCTTCCCCAGATCATAGGATTGCACGGTGAGGCCCATCCCACCAGGGGGTCCTCCAGCCCCACCTGGGTCTACCTTCCCGTGGGAAGAAGGCCCCAGCCAGCCGATGCTGGTCTCTGGTGCCCAGGAACAGGAATGTAGTGTCAGGGACAGACACACCATCGATACCTGAGCACACCCCAGGGTCACACACCCTCTCCCCGCAGGACTGGATCGACCTTGTCATTGCTGTCTCTCCTCTGAAGGAGTACGATGATGAGCTGTAAGTGTGTATGGGAGCCTGGCCCACCACCTCTCCTGTCTTCTCACCCTCCAGAATCTTGGCTACCTTCTGCCAGCCCACTCCCAGCCCCCGTCCGGCCTGAAGGAACGGTCCAAGCACACAGCTTCTAGTAGTAATTGGCTCCTCGAAAGCACCCGAGCTAGAGAAAGCCTAGAACTAAGTCACTGTCCTGAAGCATTGTCAGAGCTGCCTCCAAGACTGTCTTGTCCAAATTCTTCTTTATATATGGAAAACTAAGGCCCAGAGAGGGTAAGGCCTCAGACCAAGTAAACAATGAGGCTGGTACAAAGCCTCAGGACTTCTGATTCCCCACTCAGAACTTCATCCCCTGCACCATCATCAGCTAGCTTAAAGTGTCTTTCACTCTCTGCAAGGTCTTGCTGAGCCTCTAAGCTGCCAGGACCACAGGCTTCGGGCCCACTCGCAGGATAGCTTTGGCCCAATCTCCGTCTTTCTCTGTGATCCCCTATGTCTGTTTCTCTCTGTTTCATCCCTGTCTCTGTATCTGTGTGGGTCCCTAGCTCATTCTGTCTGTCTCCCTGTCACTCTCTGCTCCTTCCTCTCCCCAAGCCTTCTTGGCAATCCTTCTCCCATCTGCATCTCTCTTCCATCCTTCTTCCCTTCGTCTCCCTCCCTCTTCTTTCTTGCCCTCTCCTCTGCTTGCATCTCTCCGGCTCCGGGTCTCTGCATCCATTTTTACTCTGTCTTTCTCTGCCTCTATCTTTGTCTCTCTCTGCCTCTGTGGTACCCGACCTCCATCTTCATCTCATCACATCACCTCCCTGCCCCTCTGCTTGCCAGGCGTGGCTGTACCTGCTTGCTCCTCGTGCGCACCAGAGGCTGAGTTCTGTGCGCGTCTTGGAAAAATCAAGGTCATGTAGCAACTAATTCTAGAACTCAGGGCCTAGGCAGGAGCCAAGTGAAGGGAGCGGCCCGGTGGAGCTCTGCCTGGGAATAACCGAGCCCTGTCTTGTGTTTCCTGCTCTGCTCTGCGTATGTAGCTCTTCTCTTCCCTCCTCTGCAGCCGAAAGTCCCCAGCCGGTCCGAAAGCTCCTTGAAGACCGTGCTCCCGTGCTTAGGCACGGGTTCTTCCTGCAGCTGGAGCCTGGCAGCCCCCACGGTGAATAGGCAGGCGGGCTGCAGGGCCCCGTCTGTCCACGCTGCGTGTAGTGGCCGTCTGCTGCCCATGCTGTCGGCAGGTTCTTTGGACTGGTGTCTGGAGGGGTGCACGTCTCTGACGTGCCACCCGGGCCTGCTGCTGGCCGCGCTGGGATTCTGTCGGCCTCAAAGGCCCTCCCACTCATGGGAGCTACACAGAGCCCACTTTGTAGCATGCTTGGGACCTGGGCCCCCTGACTCACCACAGCCCTTGGGACCAGCCCCAGGTCCCACACAGCACGCTAATGAGCAGGATGGAGCTGTGAGCACCATTCTTTGCTGGGCACTGACAGTGCTTCGAAACAGGCAGGATGGGCTGGGAGAGCCCAAAGGAAGCACAGCCTGGATTTCCCCTTCCTTGGGGGCGCTGCCCCCTGGGAGCCTTGCTCTACCATGCGCCATGCTTGGACAGAGTCGGGGCAATTAAGAGGCACTTAAGGCTGGTCCAAAGAACCAGGGTTGGCCTATTGGGGTTGTTCATGTCCTGTTGTGACCTGTCGTGGCCTGAGCCCTGCTCAGACCAAACTGTCCTCTGTGCCTTCTCTCTCCCTTGGCTCCAGATTCTTATCTGTGGGACACTGTGGAGCTCAGCTTTGGGGTGTTTCCCACCCTGTGACAGGGCTGTGCTCATGGACAGAGCTGGCAGGCGCCTGTGAAACTGGTGTCGGGTGTGGTCTAAAGCCCACAGCTGGCAGCATCTAGGGCAGACCCACGCTTGGACTTCCTGACTTTTCTACCACAAGTTCCTCAAAACATAAGGGCCTCATGCTTCCAAGACAGTAGGCCTACTATGCTGTGGTTTCTGGGATGGTCTCAGTGGCCCTATGTTTTCTGTCACTTGTCATCTGCTCTTTGCGAGGGACCCCAGCCCCTCTGCCTTCTGGTCCCCTCCGACCTCATCCCAGGTGTCGCTTCTGCTTTCTCCCTGGCCTCCTGTGTGCTGTGGCTATGGTGTGTAGCTGCTGGGGCCTGCATCAAGGGGGCTGCCAGAGGTTGGCAGGGCCTTGTACCCCCAGGGAACTCCCTCTGGGCAGGCCCTTCCCTGCGCTGAGTGTGCACCCACAGAGCCTGCACCCTCCTGGTCTGTTTCATCTTTCCCCACAGGACCTTCTTCTGAAGTCCAGAAGGAGAACCCAAATTCACCCCTAGAAGCCAGTGAGCTCTGGACCCACCCTCCCGAACACAAAGCCTAGAACCAGCCTTGAGAGACACCAGCCTGCAGCCACCCTGGAAACGCAGCCAGTGCCCAGAGGTTTCAGGCTCCCACTGGCCCCGCAGAAGCTCTGCATAAGGAGCACCTCGGGCCATGTCCCTGAGCAAAACGTCAGCCAGCCGTTCTGCAAAGGGCCCCCGGGAACCAGCCTCTCATGTCTTCTCTCTGGCCCTGTGAATTTGGTTTCTCCCAGCCCTGGGAGACCCCTCCCTTGAAATCTAATAGGGCCTGACTCTTAAAGGTCTCTCTCTCTCTCCACCCCTCTCTTCTCCCTCCTGCTGCCACTCCTGCTAAGATAGTTGCCATGAACTTTGCTCTGAACTCATCAATAAAATAAACATTTCAATTCCAGCTTTCAGGAGAAAGTGTGGATTGGGGCAGCAGATTCAAGACTGTCAAATGAAAAAACCATAAGGTTTTGGCACCTGTTCAAGAGTGAGAAACAGAACCCAGTGCTGAGATTGGGGCCTGACACAAAGGCCGTGCTCAGATGGCCAAGGCCTGGCTTGGAGCCAAGGCCGGGGCAGCAGGAGCCGGGCTGAGCTGGGCTTCAGCGTCTCCTCAACAGAAAGATGGTCTGGCAGGACGTGAAGCCTGTTTGGTACGGACTTGGCTCAGTTCTAGAAAGCATAGCTGAAAGCAGGAACCCCAGATGGTTGCCTCAAAGTGTAGGGTGCCCCAGCTCCTGTCAGGGACAGCATGGCCGCAGCTGCTTCCCCTGAGGTCACCAAGACTGATGTGAGTGAGGGAGGTGCAGGGGTCCACTCCATCCATGAAATAACATCCAGCAGAACCTCATGGAAGGAGGCAAGGGCTTGAGCCAAGGGGCTGCTGAGGGTAAGTTGAGGCCCTCCTGGTTACAGGGCCCAGGGACACCCCAGGGAAGAGAGTGGGGTTGTGCCAGTATAGGTACCTCATGGAAATCCAAGCCAAGGAGACAGGCTGTCTCCAGGCCTCTTCAGAATTGGAAGCGCAAAGTGGTTCTGATTTACAGTGTCTCTGTTTAAGCCTCCTGTCTCTGCCCCCAGCTTCCTCTGCATCCCCAGGGCTCAGCCTGAACATGGCCATCATAATCTCTGCCTAACTCTAGATGACCTTTCAGTTGTAGCTCCATCATCACTACCTGGCTCAGTTTCCAATTCCAAATTCCCAGGGCAGAATCTGATTGGGCCAACTCACCTGAGTGGGCAACCCTGGGGTCAGGGACCATTCCCAGGTCCAATCAGCTGTGGCTAAGAAGTGGGGTCATAACTCTCCCAACATGGCTGCTGAGGCAGTAGGGACTGTGGGCAGCAAGTCATGATCAATGGTGGCAGAGGGGAGGGGGACAGAGAAAGAAAGAGAGATAGGATCTGCTGGACTTTCTGATCTCATTGGCTACAAAGCCACAAGGACCTCCTGATAACTGGCTCCCAGACAGCACCAAACTGAGAAATTCTCTGTGTTTTCTTATCTAGCTCCTAACTTGGCTCTGGAGACAATTCCAAAATGAAGGTGAAAGGAGGGAGCTCGTATTGGCTACCACCTACGGTACGCTAGACCTGGGCTGGACCCTGGTGTCCACTGTCTCAAACTGCAAGGACTGGGATTGGTGCATGGCCCCCAAGGAGCCTTGTGATAACAGCCAATGCTTAGATAGTTCAGACTACATTCCGGGTACTGTTCTAAGCACTAAGCTCATCTGCCCCCCTCAACAACTCTACAAGGCGAGTACTACTGTCATCACCAACCCCATTTTACCAAGAGAAATTGAGGTACAAAGAATTTAAGTGACTTTCACTAGGTCACATGTGAGAAGGTAGCAGAGCTGGCATTTGAAGCCCAGCCACCCTGGCTCCAGAGACCACACATTTCCCCACTCTGTGCTGTAGAGAGAGGGCCAGGCAGTCCTCGTCGAAATGTCTCAGGTTCCAGACCTTTGGCAGAACAATCTCCCACAACTGAAGAACAACTAATGTTCTGCTGTTCAGGGCTGGTTACCTCCTCTTGCAGCTGAGGCCTTCTGCTTGTTGACGCCTGGAATCTCATCATTTGAAGTTTATCTCCAGCTATTCTTAGTTCTTGGCACCTCCAAGTGAATGAGTTTATCAGGGTTTATCAGCACTTGCTGAGTGAGACAATAAAGAGGGCTTGAGCCCCTGCTTGGGGAGGGGCAGGCAGGGCAAGTGTGCCACTGGGCAGGGCTGGAAGAAGAAATAGGGGAAGAGGAAATAGGGGAAGCTGGGGACTTGGTGACAGAAGTCCTGAGCCATGAGGTCGCCTAGGGCTGGCAGGGTCTGTGGGCTGCAATGGGTTTCAGCTTCCTTTTTAGGAGGCCTGACTTCCTCTTCACTATCATCAAGGAAATCAGTGCTCATGTATTTGAAAGCTGTCACACGTTGAACCCAAAGGACACAGCTCTTCCTAGAGGACCTTTTGCAATAACCAGGTAAGAAGTGGCACAGCCCAGAGGATGTGTATAGAGGTGGGGTCTGAAGCAGCTCCTGACCTTCTGGGGGGGCCATGAGGGGCACTGGGCCAGATCTGGGAAGCCACTGAGTGCCAAGACTGAGTATTCAGGACGAAAACCCATCCAGACAAAGCACCGCCTGTGCGCCACCTGTTGACTCCCACACGAGTTGCAGACAACGCTACTTTAATCCCAGCGCTCTCACCTGCCAAACAGGGTGCCAAGAACAAGTGATCAGATCGGGCCCACAAGATGAGCCTGACTCGCCACCTTTGAACTGGACTCCCGTCCTTGGGAATTTAGGAAAATTGAGGCCAATGGGGGATGACTTGTCCAGTGTCCCCCTAACTGGATGGCAGAGCTGCCACTTCTGCTGCCCTGTGGAAACCAAACCAAAAAAGGCTGGTTAATTCAAGGTGCCCTTTGACTTTGAACTTTCAGCATTTTATTTACCTCACTGAACTTGCTTCCCACCTCTAGTCCCGGGTTTGCTGAGATGGCCTCTCACCTCTCACCTCTGTACCTGGAAGTAGGAGTGCAAGGGCTGGGTGTGCAGCCTCTGTGCTTTCTTCAGAGACACCCCCTTTGGGCCTGCTCAAGGCTAGGAGGCTGGGTTTCACCCAAATCCAACCGAATTCCTAAGCCTACGATTTGGACAAAAAATCTGTCTTCAAAGCTGAAAACTCTTTTCTCTCCCTGTCCCTACAGTGACACTTCCCAGGTCCCTGGGGCCCAGACTGGCCATGCTGTGTGAGAACTGGAGGGCTCAGGCTCGGCTCCCTGGGAGAGGCAGGTGGGGGCTGATGCAGGGAGAGGGCAGAGGGCCAGAGGCCCTGCCCCTGCTGTCCTCCTGAGGCCTGGAGGTGGCAGCCCAGGGCCCACCCTTTGACCCTGATGGGAGGGAGATTGCTACTGACCACTAGGTATTTACTATGTGCCAAGCACTGTGCTGAGCCCTAAACACGTAGTGACGTTTAATCCTTACAAGACGTTACTAAGAGGTAGACAATGATGTTACCTTCACCGAGCAAACGGAGGCACTGAGACTTAAGTAACATGCCTGCGTTACATAGTAAGTGGAAGAGCCAGGATGTGGATCCAGGCCGGTGGCTCCAAGCGTCCATATCATTAACCCCCATGCTACGCTGCTTCCAGTAGAAGGGAAAGAAATGATGTGTAGAATATGATTTCAGGAGCACCAGGGAAAACTCCAGCCATACAATAACTCCTTTCTGCACCTACCTTCTCTCTGCTATATTGTGATCTTCACGCTGCAGAGAGCAGCAGCCAAAAAACCTGGCTCTCCTTAACTCTTCAATGCCTCCCATGCTGACCTTAGGAGAAAGTCCGAACTCCTCAGCCTGGCATGAAAAGTCCTCCGTTGCCTGGCCCCTGACAAGTGCACCAGATGGACTCTTGCCAATCACTTCTTTCACCTCAGCTGCACTGAGCTCTGAGTCCCTGGACTTGCCATGTTCTGTCACTTGTCTGTGTCTTTGCACATGCTCATGTTCACTCCATCCTGTCCTCCGCATGCCCACGTGAGCTTCTATGCATCCTTCAAGGCCAAGGTCCATTGTAGAAGGGAACCTGGCATGGAATGAAAGCTCAGTCATGGGAGCTCCTGCTCCCTCCCGAGATGGACCCTTTGAGTTGGTAGTGACAGAAACCCAATTCAAGATGACCACTGAAGTAAAAACTCCAGGGGTATTTGATGGCAGGTCTGGCTAGATCCAGGTATGAAAACAAGACATTGGGAATCTCTCCTGACCATCTATAACTGTTGGGGGATAGGGGGAAAAATAGAAAGAGAGATGGGGTGGAGGGAAAGGAGAGATTTTAAGGAATTGGTTCACACAGTTGTGGGGCTTGGCAAGTTCAAGCTCTGCAGGGCGCAAGAGCAGGTGGGGGACTCAAGGAAGAGCTAATATTGCGGCTCAAGTCTGAAGGCAAGCTGGAGGCAGAGCTCCCTCTGCCTCGAGGGCATCAGTCTTTTTCCTATTAAGTTCTTCGGCTGATTGGATGAAACCCACCCACATTATAGAGGATAATCTTTACTCACAGTCTACTAATTTAAATGTTAACTTCATCGACAAAATACCTTTGCAGCAACACCCAGACACATTCATCTGGGTAGCATGGCCTACCCAAGCTGATGCATAAAATTTCCCATCACGGCCCTCCTGGCTCTACCCGGCTCTGGTTGGCCTCATGCTCATATAGGCTTTTCCTATGTGATGCTAAGATGGCCCTCCAGCATTCCAAACACATTCTACCAGGTAGTACAACCCCAGGGGGGAAATCACGTCTCTATCCTAAGGGTTACAGTTGAATCTTGAGGATTTACTCTGATTAGCTTGACTTGGGAGTAAGGCCTTCTCCAATTGGCCAGGCCTGAGTCACACATTCACCTTTGTAGCCCCACCAGCACGCCACGGACTGAGTGAAGGGAAAGAGTGGGTTCCAAAAGGAAAATTGGTGTACTGTTGCTGAGGAAGGGGAACTAGACCTTGGCAAACATGAAGCAGGGTCCACTAAGGACCTTAGTCCCCAGAAGTTCTGTCCCTCCCCCCTTTCTTCTGTTCTTCCTGCTTCCTCTCCCTGCAACCTACTCTGGGAGGAGCCTGGGGCTCAGGAGGCCAGGGGTCAATGCCCTGGGTGTGTGGAACACTCACCAACCCTCAGCAGCCAAGGCCAACTGCTTGGCCACCACTTGGGGGACACAAAATGGGGAAATGAGCGGTCTGCTATGACCACAGAACTCCCAGGGCTGAGACCAGGAGTGCCAACATTGCTCCCCAAATATTCTGAGCAGTAAGAACTGAAATCTGTGCTGGGCCATGCTACTTAGTCTCTATCTCCATTTCCTCAACTCTATAAGGGGATACAAACAGTACCTATTTCACAGAATGATGAGTGTCTAAAGGTGTATAAGTACTTAGAAACAGTTTTGGGATCTCAAGTGAATGTTAACTTTTTTAAAAATCTAGGATAAGTGCTATAGAAAGAGCAGATTGAAGCCCATTTCACTACTCAGGATGGAGCTTCCCAAAGAGGGACTCTAAGGCAAGGCGTTGTTCCTTACCCGGCCTCTACACCCCCCACATTTACAACTCCAGCGGCCGGGGGAGCTGTGTCTCCTTCCACATGCTGAATGCAGAAAGTCCCGCAGCCGCCTTCCCTTTCTGGGGAAGCGCTCGTTCCCCCAACAGTCCACCAGCTGAGTGCACGTGCACGCACAGGTATGCAGGATGAGTCTTAACATTCGTCTGTGTTAATTTTATCCTGAAGTGCATGCAAGGTGTTCTGCCTTACTGGGGTGACGCAATGAAAACCAGATGGAACAATCTCCAGTGAGTGGTGAGATACTCCATAGGGAAGGGGTGGAAAACAATGGATTTTTTCCCATTTGAATACAAGGGAGAGACAGTTGTCCCTCTCTCCTCCAGAAAGGGGAGAAAAAAAAACAAAAACCCTTGGCTTCCTTGAGAAGGGATGGGAAAGATTGCGGATTCTCACCCTAAACATTTGGAATGTGTACTCCTAGGGAGATAGAACTGTAGGCTTGAGGGCACCTCAGGGACTTAATCCAGGAACCTGACCCTGGCTTTAACACTTGGGCCTTCTTGGGGAGATGAGAGAAGTTGCATTATCCTTTTTTAAAACTGTGGTAAAATACACATAACATAAAATTTACCACCTCTATCTTTCTAAGTGCACGGTTCAGCATAGTCATGTTATTGTGCAACCATCACCACCTGCACCTGCAGAACTCTTCCTCATGCAGAACTCAGGCTGTGCCCGCTGAACACTAGTTCCCCAGCCCCTCCCCCAGCCCCTGGCAACCACATTCCACTTCCTGTCTCTATGCATTTGACGACTCTACGTACATCCTGTAAACGTAATCATATCGTATTTGTTTTTTTGTGACCGGCTTCTTTCACTTAGTGTAATGTCTTCAAGGTTTATCCATGTTGTAGCCTGTTTTAGAATTATTTCCTTCCTTTTTAAGGCTGAATGATACTCCATTGTATGCATATACCACATTTTGTTTATCCATTCATCTGTCCGAGGACACTTGGGTGGCTTCCACCTTTGGCTATTGTGAGCAGTGTTGCTGTGAGCATGGGTCTACAAATATGTCTTTGAGATTCTGCTTTCGATTATTTTGGGCATGTACCCACAAGTGGGACTGCTGGATATGCATTATTATTCTTTTGGATCAGAGCAATTACCTAGAGAAATAGCTACAGATCTAATTCTCATAGTACAAGAAGAGGAAAATGCTTCTAGGGAAAATGAAAGCAAAAATTCCTTGTCTTTATTTCTCATATATTTTCCAAGTCTCAGGAGGCTAGGGCTTTTAACAGAAGCACTGAGACATGCAAGGAAGTTTTATTTCCCCACAGCCCACGTGCTGCTTACAGATGGGCAGCCAATGGGGGTTCTCAGTAAACATCACGGGCAAGCAATGAAGGCAGCCACCTCAGAGAAAGAATAGCTTCTGCCTCTCTATTGGCCGCACAACTGGCCACTGTAGCCACAGACTCTTCCTCCGTCCAACATGATCCTGAAACCACTGAGTCAGCTCAGACTCTGCAGTTCAGGCCCCATCACTCACTTAGGTACCATGGAGCAAAACTCTGTCCGCTGAGGCTCCAAACCCTCAGCACGGTTAACAGACACCTGGCAGCCACCTCAGGCCTGAAGTTCCTAACTCCAGGTCCACCGATGGATTTAAGGAGGGTTTACAAACCCCAGTGTTTGAATCTCTTTTTGGAGAAATGATCCAAAGCTTTTATCAGATTTTCAAAAATAATTTTAGCCCCCAAAAAGGTTAAATCCATTCTCATAAAAAGGTGACGATTAAAACAAAAACAAAAGGTATTGGGAACTCCCCAAAAATTAAACAGTGAGCTTCTTCAGTGTAAGCCTTGCAATCACAGTGTATCCCCAGCACTTAGTAAGGTACCTAACACATAGTATGTGCTCAGTAAAGATATGCCAACAAATGACTGAAGGAGAACCTATCAAAAAGAGACCCAAAAATGCACTTTGATGAGATCATATAAGTCAATGAGAAAGTTGAATCTAATTTATAGACATCAGTTCTTCACTTAGCTAAGCAAGTACACAGCTGTTATGACCATTATCACTGATCAAGTCATTTGTTCATTGGTCTAATCAATATTCATTTAACAAAGGAATCGAGCAGCTACTCTGTGTCAGAACCAAAGATACGTAAGACAGCCTCAGCCGTCAAGCAGCTCTCAGTCCAGTGGGACAGACAGACCCACAAATGACTCATCGTGACAGTGAGAGCGACTGTACCAAGTGCTGGGAGAACGAGCCAGGAACTGCCTTGTGTGAGCATCAAGGAAGGCTTCACCGAGGAAGTGACATTTGAGCCCAGAGCTGAAAGCAGAGAAGCAGGTAGTCAGTGGGTGTGGGAGCCTGATTTTAGCTTCCATGGCCCGGTGCTGGGCACACACACAACAGGTACTTCCTAAATGTGGACTGTCAGATGACAGGCGACCCTCTGCTGGGGCAGGGCCTTAGCCGGAAACCCCAGAACAGGAGCAGCCCAGCCCCCACGGCCCAGTGTTGCCTGTGCCTCCGCAGCACGCCCAGCCCAGCGAGGCTCACGGTTCATGCACAGCATCCGGAAAGCCTTCTTCCACCTTCCCACCTTTACACTCACTGATGTCCCTCCCAGCCATGCAGCCTTGCCCTCCTTCACCTGGACAGGCTGGGCCACCCTTCAAGGCCACCTTTTCTCCTAAAACTACCTCTCCATGTCCAGAGAGTCACCTTTAAAAAAAATAATAATAAAATGTATTTTATTGTGTTTTTCCAGCCAGTCTATAGCCCCCAGAGGGCAGGGGCAATCTGCTATGATTCTTTACCGGAAGACAGCGTGGAGGAGGGCAGTGGTTCCCAAACCTGGCATGCACCAGAGTCACCTGGCAGACTTGCTAAAACAGATTTCTGAACTCTGCCTCCAGAGTTTCAGGTTTAGAAGGTCTGGGGTGGGCCAAAGAATTTGCATTTGTATAACTTCTCAGGTGACACTGTTGGTCCCAAACCACACTTTGAGAACTGCTACGCTTCCCGGCCAAAGCTGGGTGTCACTCTGGGCTGTGCCTCTCACTGGCTGTATGAGCCGGACAAGTCCCTTAACCTCTCAGCCTCAGTTTCGTAAGGGCACGATAATACTCGTGTTCTAGGGTTACAGAGGAGCCCAGCAGGCACACAGCAGATACCCAGTAAATACCAGCTCGTTGTCTGGCTAACTGCCTCAGTTACAGATCTGGGCACCCATTGGCTGAGCCAGATTATTTCTCTCAATTAGAGGACCAAGCAACACCTCGACACCCCCCCCATCCCCACCCTCTCCCACCAGGACCAGAAGAGGAATTTGATTTGGTTTCTCCAACCCCAATGTAAAGGGTGAAGCTTTCCCCAAACCACCAGGCTCAGTCTTCTTGACAAAACTTCTCCAAACTCTGTCCTTTGCTCAAGCCCAGAGCACCCACATCATTCCATGATTATTTTCTCAAAAGCGCACTGGCTATTCAAAAGTTTAAAATTGAATATAGTCACAACAATTTGAATTTTTATTGTATTTTAGCCAAAGATGGGTTTTGACTCTACGTGGGGCATAAAGGGGTACTTCAGCAACTTTTCCTTTGAGCGGGTAAATGTTGGGTAGTGGCTGTGAGTCTCTCTCAGTGTCTCTACCTCTCTCACCCCCAGCTCTCCCTCCCCGCTTGCAGGGCTCAGCTTGCCTGAGCAGAGAGGCCCTTCTTTGACCAACCACCAAAGGAAAGGGTCTCCCCCCTCCTCCCCCACACAATTACAGTCGCAGGCTGCCCACACTTATCTCCATTTATGCACTGAGTTTTCGCCAGTGCACAAGAAAGTCAGCTATATACATTACGTATAGGCGCACACTCAAGCAGCAAGTCTAAATAAGGACTTGGGCTTGCTCTGCAGCCTCCACTCTCAGACAAGTCCACCCACCTCGCTCTCTTTGCCACTGGATAGCTGCCACTCTCCCTTTTGCCTTCATTTACCCCACCCCTACCCCAGCCAACCCCTCTTCCTCAGCAGGAGGCCCCCAGACGATGCTACTTATGTTGCTGGGGGACCTTGGGTGAGGGATCTTCCTCTATGTCTCATCCCTCCTGCCATAAAGGGAGATGACAATCAAGCCAGGTAATGCAATGAAGGGTTTGGCATTCTGTTCTTGTCCACTTAACTTTTAGGTAGGAACTCAATTAATTATTAAAAATCCATAAGAGTTGCAGCATTATTTACAGCGGTCTACAGCAGAAACAGCCTAGGTGTCCATAGAGGCATGAAGAGATACGGAAGATGTGGTGTGGAACAGAGAACACTGTTCGGCCACAAAAGGAAGGAAGTCCTGCCATTGCGACACCGTGGAAGAGCCTTGAGGGCACTGTGCTAAGTGAAATGTCAGACGGAGAAAGACAGACACCGAATAGTCTCACGTATGGAATCTAACAAAGCTGAACTCACAGAAACGGAGGACAGACTGGTGATTGCTAGGGGCCAGGCGGAGGGGGGAATGGGTGAAAGGAGTCAAAATGTATAAACTTTCAGTTATAAGAAAAATAAGTTCTGGGGGTGTTATGTACAGCATGGTGGCTATAATTAACAATATTGTGCATTTGAAAGTTGCTAAGAGAGAGCATCTTGAAGGTTCTCAGCACAATAAAGAAATTGTAAATAGGTGAGATGATGGATGTTAACTAACCTTATTGTGGGGATCATTTCCCAATATATACACATATTAAAACGTTATGTCGTATATCGTAAACTTATACCATGTTACATGTGAATTATATCTCAATAAAACTGGACAAAATCAATAAACGTCTCAGGATTTCAGGCAGGAAGCCCTTGGCTGATCCAAAGATGAAAAAGCCTGAGGTGAGGTCTACTGTGCCCCAGGCTTTCTCACACGCAGGATCCACAATGCGGGGGGTGGGGAGGGGGGTCCTTCCTCCTTGTTCATAGCAGAGGGTCAGGGAGATTGACTTGCCCAAGGTCACACAGCTGGTGGGGTAGTGCAGGGACCTAAAGTTCCCCATGTAGACTTTGGATCCAGGCAGCTTCTGCTTGTGGGGGTGGAGCTGAGCAGGGAGACAGGAACTGAGCCTGAGAGAGGGGGAGGGGAAAGCCAGGTTGTTCAGCAGCACCCCACTTTCCCCAGCCTCAGCCCCAGCGCTGACAGGGCCCTCCAGGCCCAGGCAGCAGAGGCGGCTGTCAGTGGCCAGGCGGTGCCAGAGAGAGGCATCCTCTTTGGCTGAGCCCAGGTGGAGGTTCTGTTGTAGCGAGGCCGCAGGTGGGGAGTGGGGTGGGTCAGTACACCTAATGGGGTCCCACAGCACTGGGCCGGACCACAACCTGTCCCTGGACAGCTGACATGCAGTCATTTCCCTCTGTCACCAACGGCAGTTGTTTCCAAAGCAAATCACCACGTTTGTGTGCCGGCTTCACCCACAGGGTGAGGCCCCAGTCAGAAGAGCCCTCTCACACGAGTCTTCCGATCTGGCCTCCTGACTGATGCCAGCGACTGATGCCCTGACTGGGGCTTTCCTTTGGTTTCTAACACAGAGAAAAGGCAAAATGCCCAGAGATACGCAATCTTCCCCAAAGGTCTGTTCTCTGGGGCCTGCACTCCCTCCTCAGGGACAGTCTCAGAAGCAGAAAAGTCCTCGGCATGCCCTGCATCCCTTTGGGAAGTGGTTAACTGCACAGGCCAAAGCCTCAGGCCTAACTGGCTTTGTAGCCTTTCTCTGCCACTCCCCAGCTGTGTGACCTTGGGAAAAGACTTAACTCCCCTGAGCTTCAGCTTTCTCTGATAATAGCAACTGCTAAACAGAGTTACTCTGAGATTTAAAACAGGAACAATGTATGGCATGTACTAAGCATTCAACAAATGTCAGTGAAACAAAAGGGGGGAAATCTGAGCCTCCCTCCTCCCCCATTTACCTGTCCCGGAAGAGAGCAGGTTTAAGAATGGTCAGCAGCTTGGGCGGGGAAACAGCCTTGCTGGAGAAACCCTGGGTGGGCATGCAAACTGGAGGCAAATGCCAAATTGTTTTGGGGAATAAAGGGCATGTTTTGAAACAGAGACTAAGATGTTGTGTGGAAGAAAGGAAGAGGAGATACAAGATAACAGGAGAGAGAAGACCTCTCCATTCCTCTATGGAGAAGTGGGGGAATTTTACTAAGTTTCTGCTGTGAGGTGTGAAAATTAAAACTTTCCACCTCCCCTTGAAGAGTTCAGCAAAGCCTCCATTTTTAATTGATGGACTGGGGAGCTGGATCTTTTGGGGATGCAATGGGAGGCTGAGTTTGACCTCAAGTGGCCTTGAGTGAGCAGAGCACCCAGGCCATGCATGGAATTGCCGTTCTGAACTATGTTGCCAATGATGAGGATGATCTTGGACCAACACTTAAAGGGGCAGGAACAAGAACTTCATTTAATTTCTATTTCAAGCTCCTATTCCACCAAGCTGGCAGAAGACGTTCACACCGGGCTTTCTTGGAGTTCTTTCCCCACCTCCCCGGCGGTGTGATGCCAAGATCCTGGAAAGAGTGCATCTTGTTCCTGCGTCATCCACCCAGGCAATTAGGGCTGAGGGTCCAGTGCCTGTCAGTCTGGTGGCCCTGCTTTGGGGCGAGGAAACCTTTCTTCAAAAGAGCCCATGTGTGGATTCTCTGGCACAGTGTACAGCTTGCCAGGTGACCATCTCCCCCCACCCCGCCTGGCACCCACCCACCCCCACACGGAGCAGGCAGGCAGGGAGGCTGCGCACAGGTTCCTGCGCTCAAGGCCTTCCCTCTCCTCTCCTCTCCTCCTGATGTAGGGCGGGGTGGAGATGAAAGGGAGATGACTTTGCCCTCCCGATTCCAGCCGTGACATTTTGTCTGTAACTTAATCCTCTTTTTTACTGATCTTATAGTCTTCCAAGTCCCCCCACTGACACAGCCTTTGTTGTCTGCTTTCCAACTGGCCACAGCTTCACTCCTCTGCCTGAAAGTGGGGAGGGGTGGGGGAGGAGACATCTTTCCGAGTCAGTACAGACGGTCCTGCTGCATCCTCCGGTTGTTGCACAGTATTCCACAGTACGAATAATACCACGATTTTTGCTTTTGTTTGCTTTTCACCAGCCCACTGCTGACTGGGGTTATTGAAAGGATTAGTTTTTTGAACTGTCACCCCACTCCATTGTGTCACCTGTATCATCCCGATGCCTTCTCTGCTTTGATCGCTGACACACCTGATGAGCCAGAATGAGACAAGGCACTACAGCCTGAACATCAAAGACGGAAGACTTTTGTGAAGCTCTGCACCAAGCCCTGCCTGACAAAAGAGAGGAGGGGCCCTGCCTTAGGCCACACCCATGCAGTGGGCCAGTGGGTCGAATCTATTTTCCAAAAATCCATGCCAGGTTTTCCATTCTGCAGGGAGGAAGGCTGCGAATTCTCACAGGGGAATAAATACACTGCTCTGAGCAAGCTCCTTGAACCTGCCCTTCTTCCAGCACCCGCATCAGAACCTAGAAGGCATAGCTGGAGGCCGGAACCTGTGAGACCCAGCACCTCCCTGTAGGGACATTTGTAGCTCCGTGTATGTTTCTAGTGTATAAATAAACGGTTTCCTGCAGCACAGGTTGCTCCACAACTATGCCGTGGACATCTTTCCATGTCTGTCTTTATAACTCTATTCTCTGTACTTGCCTTGCAGTATTTCCCAGTATGAATAATACCACGGTTTTTTGTTTGTTTGTTTGTTTTGTTTTGTTTTAACCAGCCCCCCTATTGATGAGCATTTGAGTTGTTTCCAAGATCACAGTCCATGCTACAGAAGTCCTTTCATGCCACCTGACTCCCTGCTTTTCAAACAACTCTGCAACCACATGGTGGGCAGTGTGATGGGCATCTTTACTATAAAGCCAGATGTAGGGAAGAGTGGGATTTGCCCACAGTCACACA
Source organism: Glossophaga mutica (assembly GCA_039655065.1). NCBI lineage: Eukaryota > Metazoa > Chordata > Mammalia > Chiroptera > Phyllostomidae > Glossophaga > Glossophaga mutica. Next base: position 34,388,361 of record CM077308.1, read on the forward strand.
GTGGGTGTGCTAGAGACCACCAACACAGGGAGCGCCCCGCTCCAGCCTGCAGACCTAACACTCTCTTAGTCCCAGTAGAGGACCCCTTACTAGTCCTTGACACTGGGGTCTAGCTTGGGTAAGATCAGGTTTTTGTTTATTTCAAATGGCCTGGAAGAGGCAAGTGTGTGGGCTGTGACAGGCACCATGTGCTGAGTGCCAAGGGAGGGAAGAATCACCAGATAAACTTCAATGATTAGGGGCCGCTAGGGGATGAAGTAGCCTGAACCACCTTCCTGGCTCACAAAGCGTATTGAAACCCATGATCTCATTTTCAGTCCTCTGGGGTCAGTAATACTATCTTCCCCATTTAGAAAGGAAGAAACTGAAAGAAAGAACCGTGACTTGTCCAGCATCACACAAGCAGTGGTGGATGTTGGGGACTTGTTATTTAAAAGTACATACAGGGTCTAGCACAAATAACACCCCATTTTTTATTACATAAAAATCTTCTATTACAAAATCATAAGCATGTTATTCTGTAACAAAACAGTATCACACTCAAGCACACCATATAATATTTTAAGCGAAATGTTCAAATTGCTGTCCATCTGGTGCGGGACATTCACATACCCCACCAACCACACTCAATGGTGTTACTTCTGCTGGGCCCTGTCTATTGTTAGCACTTCAAGGAAAAACAGCACTGCCGAAAGTGAAAAACTGAAATTGTAACTACAAAAACAAAATGGCAACATTGCAGAAAGTTTGAAAAAAACTCGGAACCAAAAAATATTCTTGTTGGGTGACTATGGGCACCCCATCTTACCACTCTGACCCTCAGCTGTCTCGTTTGCACAGGAGGAAACTGGCAATAACAATCAGGAGCACTGCGGTGGTAGGTGATATAACAGCGCACCCCCCCTAACGCAACAGCCATTTGCAAGTCTGAGCTTCTCTGTAGGCTGGCATTCAAAAATCCACATTTAATGTGGCCATAATCATAGGAAACACAGTTTTGTTTCCTCCTTTTCCACCAACATTATCTCATACGCTTTTCTCATTTGGCTACATGGACTTGGCAACCACATTTTCAGAGCCCACGTACACCCCGATTCATTAACTTCTGATGCTAGTGCTTAACATTCACGGCCACCAAGTTTTCACGGCCACCATTCAGCTTCACAGAGATTCCCGAAAGTCAGACTGTCTGAGTGAGGCTTTAGGACCCTGAGCGCCTGAGGACCCTCCCCAGGCTGTTCACCCAACCCTGCCTGCCTTGTGCCCTGCTGCCTGGTTCTGTCCTGGCAGCTTTCAGGGCCTGAGGCAGAGCTGAGACCTTCCCTCCAAGTCCCGAAAAGGCTTGGAGCCTCAAAGCAGCCTCAGAACAGGTCCAGAGAAGCTCAGAGGGAAGGGGGCTGAAAACAGCTTCCCTTGCTGTCCCCCTAGCCCTCCTGAGAACATACGTATTTATGCTCCATGCCCCTAACTCAGGATGCTCTTCTAAAAGCTAACCTAATATCCCATTTTCTCTTCTTTTTTCATACGATGTTAACTTGATTGGTCAAGGACCTGTGAGACTCTCTCCGAAAAGGTGTGGGAATGCATAACACTGTCTACAATTTCACCAGGTCCTTGAACTCCATAAACCTGTTGTTGTCAGATTAAGAATACAGCCTAGGGTGATATTTTCTGGTTCCAGGCTTCCTGACTGCCTGCAATTGCTTTCGCTGGATACAACTCCACAAATTGCCTCTTTTTCAGCCTTGGGTGGGGACCCATTCTACCCCTTCACCTGCCAGTGGCTGGGAGGTATCTGAGTAGGGATTGGAAGGGGTAGGTTCCAGTCATCCTTCCCTACTTGCTGGCAGTGAAACCTTGGGGCAGTCAAGCAACCTCCCTGAGCCTCAGTTTTCTCATCAGGAAAAAAAGAGAGAGAGAGAGAAATTACAACTTATCTGTTCGGGGTGGGGCTTACTTCACTCTGCCTCCACCAGGACCCTCCCCTCTAACTACATCTACCGGTGCCCTGCCCAGGTGAGCCCACATCTCAGAACCTGAGCAGTGAGCTCAGACTTGAGACCACGACCGCTCCCACTCCAGACCCACGCAGACCCTCCTCCTCTCTTCCCCACTCCGCCCCTCTTCCACCCAGACCTGAGCGTGCCCACCCACCTGGCCTGCCTTCCCCCCCTTTCCAAGAGCACGCGCGCACCGGGGCGCTCACACTGTGTCCCCAGCACACCTGGGCGCGCGGGCCGTCACAGCTGGAACGCGGGCCAAGTGTGGCCCTGCCCGTCGGGCTCCCGGCCGCCCCTACCCCGGGCCCCGCAGGTAGTGGAACGGGTCGAGATTGCGGGGAGCGGCAGAGCCTGCGGGGCGGGGCCCGCGGGGGTGGGGGGCGGGAGCCTGACTGCAGGGCCGGGCAACCGAGCAGCCGGGGCAGAGGCTCGGAGGCGCGTGGAGCCAGCCGCAGCCGAGCCCGCGCCCTCCCCGCGCCGCCATGCCCCTGGCCTTCTGCGGCAGCGAGAACCACTCGGCCGCCTACCGGGTGGACCAGGGCGTCCTCAACAACGGCTGCTTCGTGGACGCGCTCAACGTGGTGCCGCACGTCTTCCTGCTCTTCATCACCTTCCCCATCCTCTTCATCGGTGAGCGCGCGCTTGGGCAGCGGAGGCGGGGAGGGAAGAGGAGGAGACGCTGCCGCCGCACCGCTCGGTGTCCCCTTACGGCCCGCTACCGCCGCTCGCCCTCCTCCCGGGGTCCTCTGCTCTGTGTACTAGTCCACGGTCCCTGCACTCGATCCCCTCACTCCCGGGTTGACCCCGAACCTGCATTAAACACGGAGGATGCTCCTGACCCAGGGGAACCCCAAGTTCTCCCACCTCAGGGCTGGAGCTGGGAAGGAGAAAGAGGAAAGCAAAGGTTTCTGTACGCGCTCGGGCTGCAACCTCAGCGGTGCCCTGTGGGGAGCCAGGTCACCCCTCCCCCCAGGCACCCTCCCTGTCAGCCGCAGCTGGGCCCAAGAGTGCAGCCTGCGTCTCAGAGGCCCGGACGGAGGCCCTTCGAACCCCTGTGCAGCCTCTGTCAGTCCCAGGGTCCCACTCGGCCTGAGCGAGGAGGGGCGGGAGCGAGCGACTTGAGTCTGCTTCCCTGCCACCCCACCTGGGCGCGTCTCCGGATCGCAACTTCTCAGGCTCCGTGCCGAGCAGCCCCTGACTTTGGACACCAGAGGCCCCCAGCGCCCCTGTTTGAAAGCTCTCTGCAAAGTTGGGTGCCATTGCCGGGACAAGCACGCGTGCCTCTTCACAGGGTCCCCCTCCTCTCTCTTCAAGACCTTGAATTTTCCAAGATGGTTGGGTTTGTCAACTCACAGGATGCCCCCCTGTCTCCCTAAAAGGTGTTAATTCACTCTAAGGGAAGAAAGAAAATATTGTCACAAAGTTAAAAAGAGCAAGATGCTGCAGAAGCAAAGACTTGCTAGTTGTTGACAAAAACACATGCTCATATGTGTATCAAAATTATACCAGCACTTACACTTCGGTTCTCAGCCAAATGGTTTATTTACATAAAGTCTGGTCACACAAGAGATCAAGCATATAAAATGGGTTCCTGCATAGGTGGGCCTGGGCAGGTGCAGGCTTCATGCCTGGAAGTTTAGTTTGTGTGTGCCAGACACCGGCATTCTCATGCACAGGTGTGCAAAGGGGTACGCTCTCCCCCCAGCAGGGACCCAAAGCCTAAGCACCGTCCTGGGGTTCATGCACCCTCCTCCCTGTTCACCAGGCTTCCCGCCTCTTCCTGTCCTTCCTTGCAGGATGGGGCAGCCAGAGCTCCAAGGTGCACATCCACCACAGCACATGGCTCCACTTCCCTGGGCACAACCTGCGCTGGATCCTGACCTTCATGCTGCTCTTCGTCTTGGTGTGTGAGATCGCGGAGGGCATCCTGTCTGACGGGTGAGTGGCTCTCTGAGAACTCAGGAGAATGGATCTTCTCCCTGAAAGTCTCAGGGAGCCCCCAGCTCACTGGCTTCCCAGGAGCCAGTATTATTTGCTGACAAATCCAGCATCTGGTTCACCCAACATCTCCTACGTACCAGGCTCTGTGCCAGGCACGAGTGAGACCCAGGCCCTGCTCTCAGTGCAGCAGGGTGGAGGGAACCCAGATTCACATGCCACAACCCAGTGCAATAACCCTGGAGCTTGTTAGAGCATCCCAACTCATGGAAGATGCCCAACCTCTTCTACAAACTACTGGAGTTACCTTATTGGGGGAAAAAAATTACTCATGCTTAAGACCTTTCCTTAGTTTCCAATTGTATGTAAGTTCCCAAGTCCTCAGCCTGGCTGGCGTCCAGCATCCTCACAGTCAGCTCGCCCTGCCTGTAGGAACAAAGGCCGAGCCTAGAAAAGCGGGTGGAGTATGAGTAGTGCATGGGGCTGGAGCATGAAACACAGCGTGTGAGTGAGGGGAGCGGTGGAGGATGAGTGTTATCAGCGCAGCCCTTTTAGGGGAGAACCCCAGGGGGCGTCCAGGTCTGGAGTCAAGCAGAGCCTGGAGGTAGAAACAGCACTTAGGAGGTGATTGTGGTAGTCACGGTAAGAAATAACAGCAGCTGGAAATGGTGTGTCAGCAGTTGGGGGTGCGGAGGAGGAGGTGAAGCAGCTTCGTCACTAAGGAAGAGTGGGAGAATCAGAAAGACACAGAGACTGTCCGGGGGAGGTGGTGGTGAAGAGTGGGGGCATTTGGCTTAAACATCTGAGGTCCGGCCCCTCTGAGCTGGAATCTATGCCCAGACCCACTGCTGCCAGCCCTGGCTCGTGCAGCTGGGTGGCGTGGGGATGGGATCCCCCACCTTCCCACACACTCCCTTATTCTCCCACCTGCAATGTCCCTGCACCCTGGCTTTAGTGGTAATCTCTCCGATAACTGCTTGTCTTGGGGCTCCTCCCGATTATCAAAGGCTTCAGACCAGCAAGAAGACCAGAAGGCATACTGCCATGCAACTAGCAGGTGACAAGTCTCCAACACCCCTTTCAAAGCACACAAATGCTAGATAGCGGAGGGATGCCTTGTGAGCCTTTAGGCCAGAAATACTCACTGGGTTATAATTAGCAGGTGACAGAGAGGAAGACACTGTGCCCAAGGAGAAGGTAGGCCTGGGCCTTCTGCTAGCGCTTCTGCTATGTACATACCAGCTGTGGGACTCGGGCAAGCCGCCCAGCCTCTCTTTCTCTGCCTGTGAAATGAGCATCGTAATCGCTGCCTTGCCTGCTTCACAGGGCCATGGAGGATGAAAGTAGAGCACAAACAGGGTACCAAGCAAGGAGTGGCAGAGCCCTGGGCAGGTAGCATAGCTCCAGAATGTGGGAGACGGGAATGAATCAGGTCGAGGGCTTCTTCCTCTGGCTCTCCAGCAGGCCCTTCTGTGTGGGCTGCACCTGTATCCCAAACCTCTCAGGTTCATCACAAACTGCCACCTTCTTCCTGGCAGACAGATCAGCTCCTGAACTGGGCACTTGCTGGTCTTTGCTGGCTTCCATCTGTGGCCCCAGACCCCTAAACAAGCCAGCATGAGGGAGGGACATCCGAAAGCAGCCGACAGGAGGGAAGTCATGGACCCTGGCCTGGGTTTGCAGACCTGCCTGGAAATGTAGGGGGCAGGTGGGAGTGGGGCTGGCTAAAGTGGTCATCGTCAAGCTTAACTTTAATTTAGGGTAAGACTCATTTAGTGATTGATCAAGCCATCCTTTACCTTCAGGGCTTCCTGTCTTCCTTTGAGTATTATTTCTGTGTGTGATACTCTGAGTTCAGAACAACCAGAGCAGTATGGGTTAATGAGGAAACACTTTTTAACAACAAGTAGAATGCTTTCCCAGACCTCCATTCACTGCATAAAACCCATATATAAAAAAATGCTACCTAATTCAGCCAAAAACCGATTTTATGAAGTCATGCCATGAAATATTTATTTCTTTTTTAATTATATTTTTATTGTTCATGCTGTTACAGTTGGCCCTGCTTTTTCTCCCTTCCCCGACGTCCATGCAGCCCCACCTTCTCCCCTCCCACGCTAATCCCCACATTGTTGGCTATGTCCATGGGTTGTACACAAATGTTCTTTGGTCAAGCCTTTTGCCATCTTTCATCCAGTCTCTCCCCACTCCCCCGTGCTGCCTCTTCTCTAGCAGCTGTCAGCCTGCTTTATGTATCTAAGCTTCTGCTACTATTTTGTTCGTTAGTTTATTGTGTTCATTAGATTCCACGTACAAGTGAGATCATGTGGTATTTGTCTTCTACTGACTGGCTTAATTCACTTAACATAATTTTCTCCAGGACCATCCATGCTATTGCAGAATGAAAGTTTCTTCTTTTTTACTGCTCCATAATATTCCATTGTGTAAATGTATCACAGCTTTTTTATCCACTCATCTACTGATGGGCATTTAGGCTGTTTCCAGCACTTGGCTATTGTAAATAGCACTGCTATAAACGTATTCAAAAGAATTAAAGATTCTTTTGAATTGGTATATTGGTTTTGTTCGGTTAAATATCCAGAAGTGGAATCACTTGGGTTGTAAGACAGTTTCATTTTTAGTTTTTTGAGGAAACTCCATCCTGTTTTCCACAATGGCTGGACCAGACTACATTCCCACCAACAGCGCACTAGGGTTCCCTTTTCTCCACATCCTCGCCAGCACATGTAGTGTGGTGATTTATTGATGCTAGCCATTCTGACGGGTGTGAGGTGATATCTCATTGAGGTTGAAATATTCATTTCAGTCATGGCTATTCCTCATGTTATTTCATCTTCTAAAATGTTTATCATCTCTGCCTTCTATTGCCAAAAAAATAATTTATCTAAACTTAAGGGTGTAACATTTTAGATGTCACTGTCAAAGTGTGTGAGCAAGTACAGGGTTTTTCAAAAATATTTCAAGGAGTACAGGGGCAGGAGTTCTGAAGACCCCAGGGCAGAGAGTTGCTTGCTCCCAACATTCCCACTAGTGACTGATTGCCTCCTATATCAGTATTTTGCTGAAAATATCCATTAATCAAAGATTAAAGAATATTGACATTTATAGTCTCACTTAATGAAATCTGGAGGTCGTATTTTTTAGTTGGTGTGGTGGCTTAGTGATGGCATCAGGGACCCATGTTTCTACACCATCCTCTGTGTGTCTGCTGTATCTTTTCTCGCGGTCACAAAACGGCTGCCCAGCTGCGGGCATCACTTGGGCAAGGGCAAAGGGGTCATGCTCCCCCACATGCCTCTTCTTTATACAGATGTCCTCTGCAGACTTTCCTTTATATCTCATTGGATGATATGGCCACCCTTAGACCAATGGCTGGCAAAGGGGTATGGAGTTGCTTGGCGGTTTGAACCAATCACCATCCATTCCCTGGGACTGGGTGCATGGCTGTTGGAGCAAAAGTGTGTTTCTTTCATCGTGGAAGGAGAGGAGCATATTTTATGATGAACAGCTCACCCTGCCTCTATACCTATTTCCTAGTTCCACCAGACCATTTGGGGTTCCAACATGGCTCTCCTCATGTTCCCTGCTTCATCTCTGTTGACCTCCTGTTCATCCTTCAAAGTCCAGACCGGTGCCACCTTTTCTGTGAATCTTTCCTTGGTTACTCACCAGCCCCTTTGTGCTTTTAGCCTTCTGTTCATCTGCAGTATCATTTCCCTAAACTGTCTGTTCAGTCAGCTCAGAGCTCCGCTGGCCAGGCCCCCACTGTCAGCTTGTTGAGGGTGGGGACCCTTGACATGCTATATAGAAAGAGCAGCGCAGCCAAGAATAGCACCCAGAGGAGGCCTCTGACAATGGAAGGGATCCCAACGTGGCTGCAGGAGAAAGAGCAGTCTGGGCAATGCCAGGAAAATGGTCTGAGGCCACATCGCTGAATCTTCGGTGCTGGCTGTGGGTTTTGCCATCTGGAGGAGGGAGCCTTGGAAGGGCGTGATGAGGACCAAGTGGGTGAGCCTCCTTACCAGTCATGGGGAAGCCTGAGACCTGGGAGAGAGTCAGGGTCTCTACGGGTCTTATCCCCAGACCAGAACCCACCCACCGACGCTCCTGTGAGTTGAAGTGGGGAGGGCGTGAGCTAATATCGGCTGCCTCCACCCACAGCCCAAGGGAGGAAACAAAAACAGTGACCTTCAGCTTGTTACTCAACCTTTCTATGCCTCAGTTTCCTCAACTGTAAAATGAGGAGACTAAGAATACCAACTTCCTGGAATTTTATGAAGATAAGGTGAGTTAACATACGTAAAGTGCTTAGGACAGTGCCAGGTACATGGTAAATGCTCAATAAATATTGACTCTTGGCATTATTATTACACCACCTGGGGAGGAGAGCCAGCGCTGACTCCGCTATTCACGTTAAATGGGGCTGTCACTGAGAGAGCGGCGGTGCACGGGCCCCTGCACCGCCCAGAGGACCCGAAGGACAGAGACCCAGCTGGGCTCACTCCCAGAAAAGTGGTTCCAGGCCAGAGGCTTTGCAGCTGCGGCTGCTGGCTTCCCTACGCCAGGTTCTACGGGCACGGACCCAGGGAAAGAAGGCCGTGAATTCAGCAGCCGGAACACCGAGCCTCCGTAGCAGCTCTGTGTGGCCTCCTGGGCCCGTTAGTTAACAGGCACATATGGGGTATGGGCTGGGCAGAGCTGCCAGCCTACGGGAAGAGCTGTACTTGTGTCCCGGACGCCCCACTGCGCGCTGGGCCCTAAGCAAGACCTGGGCTGCTCTATTGGTGTATTCAGCATATCCACATCCTGTCTGTCTGTCTGTCTGTCTGTCTGTCTCTTGCCTTCATCTCAGGGTGACTGAATCCCGCCATCTTCACCTGTACATGCCGGCCGGGATGGCGTTCATGGCTGCTGTCACCTCCGTGGTCTACTATCACAACATCGAGACCTCCAACTTCCCTAAGCTGCTGATCGGTAGGGGGGCTAAAGGGGCTGGGGAGGGATAGGTAGTGTTCCTTCAGATAATGTTTACTGAGGACTTCCTCTGTGCCAGGCTCTCATCTAAGTGCTAGGGGTTCAGAAGTGGAGAAGAAAGAAACAAACTCCTGCCATTGTGGAGCTTACAGACAGTCAAAGACAGTAAATAAACAAACAAGTAGTGACAATGCTATGAAGACAGCGAAGCTGGGAAAGTGCTAGAGAGTGATGGCAATGCTGCTGTTTGTGCAGAGGAGGCTTCAGACCAGAGTGGGCTTGCAGATATTTGGGGGAAGGGTGTTCCATGAAGATGGAACAGCAAGTGCAAAGGCCTCCTGGGAGGAAGAAACTTGGCAAAGGCCCAGTGTGGGTGAATCAAATGAAAAAGGGGGAGAATGGCAGGAGATGAGGTCAGGGGCGAGGGGAGGAGCAAGGACGACTCCTGGGCTTTGGGTCCGAGTGCCGAGGCAAACATGGCAAAGGAGCAGGAATTGGGGTGGAGAGGGATCAGTTTTTCTCTCTGCATGTTGAGCTTAAGATGTGGCTGAGATGCCAACTCAAGTGTCAAATAGGCAATTAGATAAATTAGTCAGGGTTAGAGAGATGGGGAGGTCAGGGCTGGAGGTATACATTCAGCAGTCGCAGGCTTGTAGGTAGCATCTAAAACTTGAGCCTGGAGAGAGAAGAGAAAGGCTGCAGGACCCGAACCTGTGGTTTGCTGCAACATTTAAAGAGCCTCAGGAAGGACTGCCATCTTAGCACTCTGGCACCATGTGGCTGGGGTCCCAGGCCAAAAAAAAAAGCGGTAACTCTTGACATTTATTGAGCATGTACTGCATGCCAGACTCAGTGCTAAACTTCTTACACACAGTATCTCACTTAATCCCCGCACTCTCCTGATTGCCACTATCGCCACCCCCATTTTACAGACATGGACATCGAAATTTAGAGGTTAAAAATACTAAGAGTGGGCACTCATTTAGCACTGACTATGTGTCAGATGCTATCCGAAGCATTTTGCACACACTAACTCATTTCATCTTTACAACAATGCTGTGAAGTCAGCTCGAGTATTACTTTCCCCTTTACAGATCAGGAGAGAGAGGCTCAGGTTTTGTGACTCGCACTAGGTGTGCCCAGCAGGGTGCTGGGAGTCTGGCAGCCCAGCAGACTCTTAACTGCTTCTGAGACTACACGTCCAAGGGTCCTCAGGCTATGCGTGGGCCAGAGGTGTAAACCCGAAGGTCTGCCTCTGGGTTTGGGCTCAGTCTACGTGTCTAACACTGGACTGTCCATCTGGCTGTTAGGCGGTGGTCAGACTGTGGGTCACTGAGTCAGACTGATTTTAGGAGTCACAGCACCTAACTGACATCTGCAGTGTGGAACTCTCTGTATTAAGCCAGAGATAGCACAGAGTCATGATTGGGCAGATAGAGTTTCTCAGGCTAAGCATGGGTGTACATTCCCATGTAAGCTGAGATCCGTCAGTCATCCAGGTGACCCCCCCACCCCAGGGGCCCCAAGTGAGTGTGGCTGGAGGACTAGGGGGAAGCAGGTGGAGAAATGTTAAACACAGGCTTCAGAGAGCTCCCCGATCCAGGTTCTGAAGCCGCTTTGCATGCACAGAGAATCCCTCATTAACCACCAGGGCCTGGCTGACTGGTGCCCCTGGAAACGCCACGTCTGGGCATCTGGTGAGTGCATTTTCTCAATCTCCAGGAAGCACGTAATGTTCTTTCCTTAAAGCACAAGTTACCACCCATCAGTGGCCCTGTCTTTCTCCAAGGAACAAGGACTAACTCCCTTCATTCACCTTTGTTAGAATTTTGCTCTCCACAGAGTCAGAAATTCTAGAACAGGGAATAGTGGAGATGATAGAGGGTAATGGAAATTGGGGGAATGGCTGGACCTCTGAGGAGGCTACTCTCTGCTCACAGGTCTCGAGTCCCACAGAAAGGTGAACCACGATGCAGCTTACATTGTCCCACATAATAACCTTGATGCTGGGGCCCCAGGTGAGATCCAGGAAATGTTCTATGAGAAAGTCATGTTCAAGTGGAGGACTGAAGGATAGATAGGAACTAACTAGGAGAAGTGGAAGGCAGTGCTTTGAGAGAAGAAATAGTACATACAAAGGTCCTGAGGCTGACGCACTAGGAAACCTGGAAGAAAAACAGTGGCTGGAGTGCAGAGAAGACGGGAGCTGAATTTGGAAGACTCGAGTGGCGGTGGGGCTTGCACACCTCGGGCATTGGCCTTCACCCCAAAGGCAATGGGAAACCATGGAGGATTGGGGCGGGGGGTTGTAATGTATACGTGACATGAGATTTTCCTGTTTTAACCACTTTAACGTGTATAGCTCAGTGGAATTAAGTATATTTAGGTTGTTGTGGTTATCACCATCCATCTCCAAATGTTTTCGTCTTCCCAAACTGAAACTCTGCAGACATTAAACAACAGCTCCATTCCCCTCTCCACCCTGCCGACCCCTCACACACACTGTTCTTCTGTCTCTGTGACCCTGACTATGCTAGGCACCTCATATGCCTGAAATCATACGCTATTTTGTTCTTTTGTGGCTGGCTCATTTCACTTAGCATTAACTTCCTCCCAGTTCACCCCTGCTGTGGCATGTGACAGAATGTTCTTCCTTTTCAAGGCTGAATGATACCCCATTGTATGTATAGACCACATTTCGCTTATCCGTTCATCTGATGGGCACTTGGGTTGCTCCCACCTTTGCCTATTGTGAATAGTGCTGCCGATAACATGGGTGCATGGAGACCGTATTTGGTGTGTATTGGTTTATGGAGGCTAGATTGGAGGAGGGGGAGCGGGGAAGCATGAGAAGGCCCTCAGGGGGTCCAGGATAGACAAGAGGGTGGCCTGGATTTAGGTGGGCACCTCGCTGGAAAGAAATAAATAGATTTGAGATGTTTTGGGGGTAAGATCAACAGAGCTTGGTAATGGGTACAATGTGGGGCTGAGGGAGAGGAAAGGTAGGAAAGAAGCAGGAGAAACTGGCATTCTGAGCTGAAACCTCCCAGCAGCCTCTATGTTACACGAGCCTTTTTCCTCTCCCCTTTTCTCGGTCAAGCACCAAGCTTTTGCTGGATGCTGCTGCATCCGGCAACCAGCAGAGGCTCAGCCCTATAGGGTGGGACTGTGGAAGTAACTCCTAGGCTTAGTTCTGGGTCTACCACTAACTCTCTGTGTGACCTTGGACATGACACTTAGGCTCTTTGAGTGTCATTTTCCCACCTGGACAGGAATAGTAAGTCTCTGACTCAGTTATAGGGCTGTTATGAAGATCAAATCAGACCATGTCTGTTAAGTGTTAGAGGCAAGACCAGCGAGAGGCCTATGGTTGAGTCTGGGCTCCAATAGATGACTGTCACTAAGGGCGAAGGAGGTTCTGTGCCTGGGACAGAGTCTGTCCGGGGGAGGGTAGGTGTGGAAGCAAGGAGATGGCCTCCAGCTATGGGATTTCTTGTGACCTGGAGACCAGACGGAGCTGAAATGTCCCTAGGATGCTTCTGCTTTCTAATGTTGTCCTAATGCTCTTGTCTTGGGACCTGATACAGGGCATTTGCCTCTCCACAAGCAAGTTCAATATCTTAGCCTAATACCCAGCCCAGAAATAGGCTTGCGCAGACCCCAGCTTTCATTTCCAAAAGATGCCCTGGCATTCATGTCCAGGCCCACCTAGGGATGGAGTGCAGGGTGAAGGTCCCCTTCCCTCCCTGTGGTTCCTCTAGAGAGGAGCTCAAAGGGATTTAGATTGGCTTGATCTGCAGATGGCTCTAGGAAATAGGGTAGAAGGAGCTCCCTGTGCTTCTTCTGTTGTGGTTGCTGACAGTGGTTTATTGGTGGGTCAAGGTGGTGGGAATTAAGACAATAGAATCCACTGATAGCTTCTGATGTTTATGGCCCCAGGTCTGTAATCTAGAGATAATAACAAAGTTAACAGCTGTCCAAAGAGCACCCATTCTAATTAGAACACCCAGCTCCAATGCCTGTACACACCGCCTTCCAGGTCTGCTATGACTCACTTTTCGTATGTGACCCACTCTCCCAGACTCCCTAATTCGAGGCGTCACGCAGTAGTGGGCTCTGGACTGGACAGCCAGGGGCCCACGCCCTCGCCCTCTCTCTGTCACAGCTTGCAGTGAGCTTGGGCAGGCCACCTCCTCTCTCTGGGCCTCAGTCTCCTCATATGAAAAATTAAAGGGCTGGAAGGAAGGACTGTTAAGATCTTCTCGGCTTGGAAATTCCACAAGGAAGCCAGTATAGGGTGGAGCATACGGGCAGCCCTGCCACTTAAGGACTCTATGACCTTGGACCAATTACCTGAGCCTTCTGAGCCTCGGTTCCTTTGTTGAAAATGGGGGTCTGACACACTGTTTCTGTCACGAGGTTATTGTAAGGAATAAATGAGACCATATGTTTAAATAAAGGGCTTACTTGGCACAGCACCTACAACTTAGTTAAAGAAATAATTTTCCTATTTTTCTTCTTACTATTTAAAAAAACCAGCTTGCCCTGGCTGGCGTGGCTCAGTGGATTGAGTGACAGCATGCAAATCAGGGAGTCCCTGGTTCAATTCCCAGTCAGGGCACATGCCTGGGTTGCAGGCCAGGTCCCCAGTAGGGATGTGTGAGAGACAGCCACACATCGATGTTTCTCTCCCTCTCTTTCTCCCTCCCTTCCACTCTCTAAAATAAATAAATACATAAAATCTTTTTTTAAAAATAAATAATAAATAAAAAGACCAGCTGGACTTCTAAGATTATTGTTTTTGAACATGCCTATTGTGAATGTTTTAATGTACGTACATCACCTCAAAATCACACACTCATATATTCGCACACGCACATCTCTTTACTCAGAAGTGTGCACACTTGCCTCTATAACACACGCTTGTTCATATGCACCCACTCTGCGAACACATGAGGGCAGGCAAACACACCCCCTGCGCTCTCTGCCTCTCCTCCGCAGCCCTGCTCATCTACTGGACCCTGGCCTTCATCACCAAGACCATCAAGTTTGTCAAGTTTTACGACCACAACATCGGCTTCTCGCAGCTGCGGTTCTGCCTCACGGGGCTACTGGTGGTCCTCTACGGGATGCTGCTGCTCGTGGAAGTCAACGTCATCAGGGTGAGGGTAAGCGGGCCTCTCCTGGGCTACCACCCACCTGCCACCCAGCCGAGGACACACCTGGGCTAGGGCGGGGCTTCTGACAGTGTCCTGCCCCATCTGATCCTTAGCCAAGTCCTAGAAGAAGTCAGCTCGTTATACCTTCCTCAGAAAGGGGAGTTGAGGCCAGTGGGAGAAGTTTGGGGAGCAACGTTCCAGCTGGCCCAGCTGCCCAGAGGGAGAGAAGGTGACAGGCTATGTTAGCAAGGTGATAGGATCCTGGGCTCGATCTCACAGAGAGGAAATCAAAGCTTAAGGTACTGGCTTCTCCAAGTTAGATTTTTTGGGGGGAGGGGAGAATACATGGTCTTATTTTAATGTGTTCGTATTGTCACACATGTACATGAATGAGTAAATGCGGATTCACATGTGCCTTTTGCTTGCCCCCTTTCCTCTCTCAGATTCATCCCCTCCCCCGCTTTCCTTCCCCAGGTGACCCAGACTAACAGCCTAGTATGCATCCTCCCATTCTTTGTTTCTATTACTATAACACCATAAATTTCTAATTATTCAGGGTTTTTCTCAACATACATGCACACAGTTTTTTTCTGTTGATATTTATTTTATAAAAATGGGGTCACATTACACAGTTTTCTGCATCTTGCTTTTCTCATCCAACGTATAGCTCTTAGGATTCCCCCCAAGTGTCATATGGCTCACTTTGTTTTTAAATAGCTGCATAATATTTTATCACGTGGCTGAGCCATAATTTATTAGCCATTAACCTATCAATGGGCATTCACTTGGTTGCCAAGATTTTGCCTCCACAAACAATGGTATGTTAAACACACTTACTGTATCTTTACGTATTGCTGCTTTTATTTCTATGGGAGAGAGTCCAAGGAGTGCAGTTGCTGGTTCAAACTCTCTGTGTGATTTCAGCTTTAATTGGTGTTGCAGATCACCTTCCAGACAAGCTGCAATCAACCAGCAATGAATAAGAAAACCCTTTCCCTTCCTCCAACCAACAGTGAGGGTTAGAGCCGTTTTTCATTTGGACCAATCTGATAAGTAGGAAATGCCACTTTAATTTGCATTTCTCTGACTCCTCTGCTTTTAATTAATTTGCAGAGTAGAAAACTTTTCTACATTCCCTGCTTCAACGACCCTCACAGCAGCCCTGTGATGAAAGTACTACCCCCTTTTTAGATGAGGAAACATTTTAGATAAGATTTGTCCAAAAATCTAGTAAGTGGAGGAGGCAGAATTCGAACCAGGTCTGTATGGCTCCACGTTCTGGAAACCGTCCCTGGTGGAATCCTGAGATTTGTGGAGAAGACAATACATGGGAGATTTCTGCTCCTCCCCAATCTAACTTGAGCCCAACCCAACCCAGCCCAGGGGATTCAGAGCAGGACTCAGTGAAGAGTCAGGAGGCCCTAGTGTTGGTGGCCAAGAGGGTTGGGCAATCCTTTCCCAGGAAATAGGAAAACGATGGCCCCATCTGTTAGAGGTCAAGGGTGGGATGTCAAAACCCCAGATCTTTACTGCTGCAACAAACTGGAGAGTGGTGGGAAGCCACACTTGCCCATCTCCAATGACCTGTGTGCCCCACAGAGATACATCTTCTTCAAGACGCCAAAGGAGGTGAAGCCCCCCGAGGACCTGCAGGACCTGGGGGTACGCTTCCTGCAGCCCTTCGTGAACCTGCTGTCCAAAGGCACCTATTGGTGGATGAACGCCTTCATCAAGACTGCCCACAAGAAGCCCATTGATCTCCGAGTTATTGGGAAGCTGCCCATTGCCATGAGGGCTCTGACCAACTACCGGCGGCTGCGCGAGGCCTTCGACACCCAGGCGGTCAGTGGGGGCGTGGCCACAGCATCTGTTCCCTGTCCTCTGGTTTAGAGTCACAGATGGGAGTCTCAGAAAGTATCAGGTCCAATCTCTGGTGGGAAAGGAGGGGAAATTGAGGCCCAGAGAGGGGAAGAGGCTTCCCCTAAGTCACACAGTGAGCCAGGGACAAGCCCAGGACCAAAGATTCATAGGACAGTCACAGCTGAGATGACCCTTAAGGTTTAGTCGTCTGGTCTAACACCTTCATTGCCCACGTGGGGAACTGAAGCCCTGAGAAGGGAAGTGACCCCACTGGACTCCGTATGCCCTGTGCTCTTCCTTCCGGAGCTCAGTGATTGAAGGTGGAAATTTTCACCCATTTTGGAGAGCAGGGGCATTTGTGAACTGATCCTTACAATAACTCTATGAGTTGGGCCAGATAAGGACCTCCCCATGTCACTGAGGAGGAAACCGAGGCCCTGAGAAAGTCGTGACCTCCCCAGAGCCAGCCCACAGCTGGTGGGTAACAGAGCCAGTCTCCCGACTCCCGGCTCAGCACTCCTTTGCTGCCTCAGCCTTAGCACGGTGGGGAAACGCCAAGGCAGACGTGGTGGCAGGTGGTAACGAGTGAGTGTGGCGTATGCCACTCCCTCATTACAGCGCTGTGCTTGCCACATAGTCCCTGACCGACTGTCTGACCTTGATCAATATTCTGGCCTCAATTTCTCCATCGGGACCATGTTGGCATTGATAACCCCCGCCCCCCCGCCACCAACTGTGCACTTGGTGGTTCCATGATTTCTTCCTGGAGTTCACCTATTTGCAGCAGACGTGGCCACTGGGTTTCCCCAGGCAGCAGGGGCCAGGGGCTTCCTGGGATGCCAGGCCCTGCAGTGAACAGGCCCTCAGCCACTCTGACCTGGCCATGGGTCTCTCTGGGCAGCAGAAGGACACGCAGAGCCCCCAGGGTGCCCGGGCCATCTGGCGAGCACTCTGCCATGCCTTCGGGAGACGCCTGGTCCTCAGCAGCACTTTTCGCATCTTGGCCGACCTACTGGGCTTCGCTGGGCCCCTGTGCATCTTTGGAATTGTGGACCATCTTGGGAAGGAGAACCGTGTCTTCCAGCCCAAGGTAGGCCACCCAGGGGTAGAGCGGGACACCCTTTCGAAGGTTTCCAATGGGGACTGAGAACGTTCCAGAGGCAGATGTGTGTGAGCTGCGCCAGTTCTATTAATACGTTGGATTTTTCCCATTGAATTTCTTTTTAAAAAAGAGTTTCATGTCTTAAAAATATGTGAAACTCATTGGACTAGATCAGCAATTTTCAACCTTTTTCACCTCATGAGACACATAAACTAATTACTGAAATTCTGTGGCACAACCAAAAATATATTTTTTGCTGATTTGACAAAAAAATAGGTATCATTTTGAGTCATTCACACCAGATGGCTGTTGTTGTGTTGGCTGCTGTCATTTTCTTATTTGACAGTCTCACGGAGAAGAGGTCGGTGCCGCTGACTAAGTAGTCAGGTGCTGCACTTTTTAAGCATTCCCGCGGCCCGCCAGTGTGCCCACCGCGGCATGGCGGTGAAAATCTCTGCATCAGATGACATCCACTGGCCTTTCCAGCAGTAAAGATGCTACAAGCTGAAATTTGTTGGACAAAAGAGCCAGAAGGTTTTTCTGGGGAGTTATTTTCTCTGCCTGCATTCACAATGGGGTGGGGGAGGGTGGGGTACTTAATTTTTTCATCTGTTTCTTTCTTGCCACTTAGGTTGAGATGGTCACAAAATGGCAAACTTTTCACCTCTAATAAGACTCAGCATTTTATTTTCCCAGAAAGAACATCATTATAACCCTTTAACCACAAACAGGCATCCAAAAATGATGCAGAGAATTACTAATTAGGGGCCTTAATAATGTATGACGCTCCCTCACGCTCTGCTGTTCATCTCATGGGCTCCCAAACTGCGGATAGCATTTCATTCTCAGGAGGCCCATATTAATTTTTCTTGAGCTATAATTAATCAGCCGAGCACTTTTGGCCAGGATATGAGACACTCCAAGTCCATTTGTCTGATTTATTCAGCAAATGTTTATTGAACCCTACTATGTGCCAGACCTGGGTGAGGCTGTGGGAATCCAGAGGCAGTGGTTATGATGAGGACTATTAACAGTAATAACAGCCACTCGCCGACTGCTCCCCACACGCCTGGCGGTGGGCGGGAGTTACCCATGTGTTATCTCAGTCCCCAAAGTGACCCTGAGGGTAAGTACGTTTTTGTTTTTGTTTTTGTTTTTGTTTTTGTTTTTGTTTTTTTTTGTGACAGCTTCATTGAGATACAATTCATATACGGTGCAATTTTATAAGGTTGTTATTTTTATCCCCATGTTACAGATGAGTAACTTGCAGCTCAGATAGGTTAAGTAACTTTCCTTAGGGCCTTTCAACTAGTTTGTGACAGAGTCAGGGTTTGAACCAGTCTCGTGTACTCCATAGTCTGGGCACTTACAACTATGATGTCACACTGATGGTTGTAATTATTATTACCGAGCCGGCACATCTGTCCTCAAGGACTATAAGATCCAATGCAGGAGAGAGAAAGCTAAGTGAAATGTTTTTATACTGTGTGTTAGAGACTACCTGGAGGAGGTAGATACAGGGAACTATAAGGAGTGACTAACTCAGCCAGTGGACGTTGCAGCTTCGTGGAGGAAGGCGTCTTTCGGTGGGGCCTTGGTCGGGCCAAGATGGGCAGACTTCTTGTTCAATCAGGAATGCAAGGACTCTTTTTGCTTATTTAGACTTCGAGGGCTTTAGAGGCCTTCACTGGTGTTTGCGCCTCTGAACGAACTTGGTCCAAAAAGAGAGGGGAGGAGATTCTGTCTCTTGTCCACAGGAGTGTCACCTTTTAGCTTTAGTCTGACCGTAGGCGCCTGCAGAACTGGTAACCCTGCAGCCAGGGGAGCCAGCTGTTACTATTAGGAGGAAGTGACACAGGCCAGAGCCCTCATCTACTTGTCTTCTTCTTTCTTCCTGGGTCTTCCCAAAATCATGTGGAATCCTCCTAAGGAGAGAGCTGGGAGACAGGATGTGCCGAAGAGATGGTGAGAGCAGCACTTAGAATATCAGTTCGTCAGAACACTAGCTTTACCTTCCCTTTTGTCTTTGCAGACTCCAGGCTTGCCTGCTCTCTCTTTGGAATGCTCTTGTCCCAGCTACTTGTCGGCACATAAATCCCCAAGACCGATGGCCCTGCCTCAGCAGCAGCAGGCCTTATCAGGTTTAATATTTGTTTCCTGTGGCCCAAATACAATCAGCAAGTTACAGACACAGAAATGAGAGTGGAAAATAAATACAGTTTCTAATGTCAGCCATAAAGAATCCTCAATTACGTGGTTGCCTGCAATATGGCTTAATTGTCATTTGGGCTTCTGGGCCCAGAAAATGGGGAAAAGGGGTCATTGACTGAGGTCACTTGGTGCACCCCCCTGCCTCCCAGCAGCTCTAACCCAGAGAGACAGGTGCTGTTCTGGTCTTTATGAACCCACAGAGAGGGAAGTTCTCCCGCTACATGTTGCAGTGTTTAAAAACCCGCTTGTGAGAAAGCCCTTCTTTCAGTTTAGCCTGTATCCACCCTGCTGACGTCTGCACAGCCGGACACCATTGTTTACTTCATCATCAGTGGCCTCCCTGTCCTCTCTTCCTTTTCCAGGACACTCACAGTTGGCAAGAATCCCACTGCCCTTGGCATCTGCAAGGGCAAACATTTCTTATTTCTTCTTTAATTACTGGAAGCGCCTTATGGCCCACCAAATCTTTGACGCTTCTGTCCCCACTGCCACTCCCCAGGAAAAGCTGAGACCCAGACTGGGCACAGCTCATTCTATATCTCTTTCCAGCCCCTCTCCCGCCCAACCCCCACCCACAATCTGTCACCTACCACGGATGCCACTGATCTGGCTGGAGGGTGAGGAAATTGGATTCAAAAGAACTACTGGCATCTGAAAGCTGCCAGCGCTGCCCTAGGCTGTTAGCTGAACAGAGAAAGGAGGAATAGTCTGGGTACCATCCAAGGGCCAGAGCTCTGAACGGTCTCTAAATCTCAGTGGGAGAACATGGAGGTTTATGAATGTGTAAATGCTCGTTTCTGAATGAGTTCTCCTGGGAGCTGCTTAGGATGCTGTTTGTGTGTCCTTTCTTGTATCCCTGTGTCTGCTGGTATGTCTTTTTCCATGTGTGTCTGTGACCCCATTTGAATGCCTGTATTTACGGCCATCACCGTGGGTAACTTTGTGAACTTACATGCATTTTTGTGACTTTGCAAAATCCTTATATGGGTGGGTCTCTTCATGACAGCGCCCATGCCTCTGCTCTGGCATGCCTTCCTTCATTCACCTCACTGACTCCTTCTCAGCTGCCAAGACCCAGCTCAAATGTCACCTCCTCCAGGAAGCCTTCCTTTGGTTGAATTAGATGCCTCTCCTCTATGCTCCCATAACATCCCATGCTTGCACCAGCAAAGCACCCCTTGCCTTCTTCCTTGACTTGACTCTGAGTTCCTTACAACAGGAACTGCATTGTCTGCCCTCCGTGTGCTGAGCTCCCAGCTGTAAGTCTGGCAGCCAGGAAGCACAGGAGGAATGATTTCAACAAACCATGCAGGACATGGACAACAGTGTGGTCATTGCTGGGGGCGAGGGGGCATAAGGGGACTAAATGGTAATGGGAAAAATACAATAAAGATAAAATAAAAAAATAATACAGAAGTTACCATATATTGAGTGCTCACACTAAATTTTTTTAACCTGTATTACCACATTGGATCCTCACAACAATGTTCTAAAGTAGAAACCCTTAATGGCCCTGTTTTGCAAGCGAGGAAACTGAGGCTCAGAGAAGTTAGGAACCTACCTAAGGATGAGTACACAGTGAGTCAGCACTCTAACTCGAACACGGCTGCCTCGAAGGCCAGGCTCGGAACCACCACGTCAAATGGCTGGGGACAGAAGGGTGGGTCTGTTGGTCCATGTGTGGCCAAAGATACTTCTCATTTTTTTTACCCACGGCCTCCCAGGGCTTAGGACCTATAGGCAGTTCACATTTGGGGTCCTTCCAAAATCAGAAGCAAGAGCCCAAGAAACCCCTCTCCTTTGAGCTGCAGAGAACAAGGGAAGGGGCCCTCTAGTCATACCTCTGGCCAGGCAGGGGCAATGGGGGTCATAACTGTAGAGCCATGAGTCCAGGGTTCTAGTCTTACCTCTGCCACGAGCTCTCTTTTTGCTCTTCATCAGTCACTTACATTTTGCAGTCTTTGTTGGCTCAACTGCAAAGTGGGAGAATGTGTAATAACTTCTATAGATATTAGATGGGATATGAAGATCTTATGCATTGCTTGATCTTACAAATATTTATTGAGTACTGTTGGGGAAATCTCTGGAAACAAACACAGTTTCTTCCCAGAGAACTTGTGCAATGTGAGATTAGGGCAGCTGGCTTCCATCAAATGTGATGTCGTAGGTCCTTGGCCTTTCCTCTCCTGTCATGATGCCTTCGGGGTGCACAGCCTCCCAAGACCCTCCTCTCACTAGACTTCACCAGGGCCTGCCTTCTTGGGGCAGCACCCCGGGCCTCTTTGGCTAATCTAGCACCCATTTCTTAACCAAAACTTTGCTGTTCTAGCGCCATCCCTTTTAAGTTGTCTTTCTGAAGAGAGATGAAATAATGACCTCATGACTTATGCCTGCAGAGAGATTTTTATTTTAATAGGTCACAAAATTCCTGATCCAAAGAAAGGCAGTTTCTGACCCGAGAGTGTATGTGTTGCAGGGGAACAGGTAAAGGCTTTGCTTTCACAACTGCAGAAAGAGAGTGTGTTGCCTTGTTTTAAAAAAATGTACAAATACAGATGAGTGGATGAGGGCATTTAACAAGTACGACCCATACCTGACCAACACAGGATCCATTTATCTTCCCAGCCCTCATTCTCCACCCTGTGCATTTTCTGATCATCGTGACGTAGCGCACGTGTGGCCTTCGGAGCTGCCAAGAGCGTTCACGATGAGTGCTCTTGGGTGCATAGCATTCCCTTGCGTGTCACATACACCCGACAATTCCCTGTGGTTAGACATTTACCGGGATTGCTGCATTCTCCCCCGCTCTCATCCGGAGATCGCCATTTTTGCACATACAGCCATTTCCTTTCGTTAAATTGTTTCCTTTGGAATGAATTCCCATGATGTGCTTTGTTGCTTTAAAATAGCGGACTCCGTTCTCCAGAACTGGGTCTCTGCAGAGAACAGTAGAACAGAACAATTCCCTGCATGACTTCATTTTTGACTCAGAACCAGCCAAGTGGGCGTGTTTCTCTCCCCCACAAGTCACAAGCTTAGAGCTGACAGTAAAAGACTCAAGGTCAAAAGGCTAGATGCCCTAAGCATTAGGTCGGGGGTCGTGTTTTTGGCATCATACAGGTTCACGTTCACACATTCTCCTTTTACAGCATGTGGCCTGGGGCCAGCCACTTAACTGTGCTGAAACTCCATTTCCCCATGTATAAAATTGGGCTAATGATGCTACCCTTCTCATTAAGGTTTTATGAGCATAGAGTTCTGTACCTGATAGTGTGCCCTGCCCCTTGCGTCCCTGTAAGGTCAGGTTTACCCCCACCCGACTCTGCAACCTAATTTCAAAAGGTCCATTTTGCTGCTTCCCACCCACCCCCACCCACTACCTTCTCCTTTCTCCCTCTGGTACTTTGACAAATGAGAAAGAGAGTCGGAGACTTCAGGCCTCAGGTGGCCTTCCTCTAAGAGTCCTGCAGGTATCCCCCAATGGTCTCGCTGTGTCTGCTTTCTGCTGTCCCCAAAAGGGAGAGACCCCTGTCCCACAGAGCAAGGGAGAGACCGTTGTAAGCGGGACCAGCTCCACGGAGCAGCGAGGGACAGTTTAGAGAGCCCTGTTGAACCAAAAGGCAGTACCTTTTCGCCCATCAGGAAGCCCCGTATCCAGTATCCAGGAATGCCTGACTCGAGACTCCACTCAGAGTCCTGCCCCTTTCATCCTGATCTTGGTCAGGGACCGCCCTCAGCTCCTTCCCACCACTTTGTTCCCAGCGTTTTCCCTGCAGCAGCTCCCACACCCTTCTAAACAGCTTGCAGAGCTCAGGGCAGAGCCTCAGGAGGGGAGAGGTCTATCTTCATGGAAATAGTGATGTGGCTCTGCTGGGGAGCAATGAACTTAACCGAGATCAAAGTTTTCCCCGGAGCTCTTGATGCTGAATTTGGAAGCAGGCATGCTGGTTGCTGTTCCCTGGTATCTTTAGCAACAAAGCCAAAGTGGTTTTTTTTCCCACTGCTTATCATCTGAGATCTTGCTGGAGGTGCAGCAAGCGAACCTTAAATTTAAAAGGAGGTCCTGGGAGCCCGCAAGGCTGGTGGGCTTGGGTCCAAAATCTTTTCAGTCTGTTAGAGGCAGCGCGTTCCCATCTCCCGCCTGGGAGCACAGCCGTGCCGTATTTTCCCTGGTTCTTCTGTCCAGAAATTACTGCACAGCAGGCTGTTGGTGAGCGCAGGACAAGGCCTCCCCTGATGCCGTTTTTGTGGCCGAGAACACACATCGTGGGATTTGTCCTAGCCGTTCTGGTTTGGGCTGCTCTGTGGTTCGCTCTGTTTATTCTTGTTCCAGCCAGAGGGCGCTCCCCTGGGCCAGCCACAAAGCTGTGAGTCGTATTTACGGGCCTGAGGTTAGAACTGGGCCACATTCTATTCCTCCAAACGGGATGTTGAAGTGGGTATAGGCAGCCCTCCCTATTATTAAAAAATTATTTAACTTATCAGTCTGGTCTTTCATTCGTAAACAATTGCACGAGGCTTTACAAGCATGGGGGGGTCCTGTAATAATGACCCTTCTGCACAGTGGCAGGCACTCACGGCAGGCAGTCTTTCTGCCGACAATGACCGTCACCTCCGAACTTCTCTTTCCACCAGACACAATTCCTCGGGGTTTACTTCGTCTCATCCCAAGAGTTTCTCGCTAATGCCTACGTCTTGGCCGTGCTTCTCTTCCTTGCCCTCCTCCTGCAAAGGACATTTCTGCAGGCATCCTACTACGTCGCCATCGAAACCGGAATTAACTTGAGAGGAGCAATACAGGTACTTGGATGATTACTTTTTCACTTTGTAGTAAGAACCACATCACTGGCCCTCACAGACACACAAGGATCGTTCTGCTGTGCATTTATTTTTTATGGCCCTTTAACAGTGGTTTCAAACAACCAGCATTGACAGCACAGGGTGGGATAGTGGCAAGTGCCTTGGGCTGGACTTAGAAAACGTAGCAGTTCTGGCCCTGGTTCTGCCTTGGACTAGACCCCTGTTGTCAGCTACTCAGCCCTTGGGCCCCCACGCTTTCCAGCCTTGAATGGGATGAGATCACGAATTCATCACAACGCTCTTTCCTGCCCCAGGGTCCTTCTTTAGTGCTATTCCAGAGTTCCTATACCAGTCTTTTTTGGGTGCAAAACAGGAAATGTGTTTGACATGCCAGGATTAGAGAGCCTCTAAGACCTACTGGTGATCTGAAATCTTGGGTCATAACAAGAGAAACTTATCTGGTCCAATAGGTCCCTTGGGTCTAGCTTCTTGCTGCCGCCTTCTGTGGATACCTCCTCAGAGTCCGTGGGAAGGAGGATCAAAGTCAGGGAGGACTCGGGGTCCCTTTAGGCAAGCTGGGGACCAGAGTTGGCTAAGCCCCAGTGTTTTTATTAGCATTTTGGTTCAGAGGTTGGAATGAAGAGACCCAGGATGAGAGTGCTTTACATAGGATAGAAGTTTGTTTTTCATAGGTAGTCAGGGCTGGTATAATAGCTACACAATCATCAGAGACCTTGGTTCTTTCTGCAGTGTTGCTCTGCCAGCCTTCTCTCCATCACTTTAATCTTCGGGTTTAAGACGACTACTGAAATCACCGCTATCATGTCCACATTGAAACCGGCAGGGAGAAAGACAGAACAGTAGGAGAGAACGCTTGCTGCCTTCCTTCGGAAGTACAGCGCAGAAGTTGCACATAGTCTCTTCCATCCCCTCAGTGAGAAATTGGCTGCCTGGCTGTGCCCAGAGAGGCTGAAAAGTGGGGTCTGTCATCATGACTGCCACACGTGCCCTGCTAGAAACTCTTCCGGTGAAAAGGAGAGAATGGATGTGCGGGGACAGCTCCAGATTCTGCCATCTCCAGTAATTCTGTGACTGAACCCCAAAGCCACCTCATTCTTCTGAAATGTGCCTCAGAACTGTTAACATTGACTGGTCCTC
This sequence comes from Glossophaga mutica, assembly GCA_039655065.1. Classification (NCBI taxonomy): domain Eukaryota; kingdom Metazoa; phylum Chordata; class Mammalia; order Chiroptera; family Phyllostomidae; genus Glossophaga; species Glossophaga mutica. The sequence goes on from CM077308.1 coordinate 34,413,584, forward strand.
TGGGAGCTGGGCTCAGCAGCTTTGTAGAGAAGGACCTGGGAGGAAAAAGGGATAGCCTGGGTGGGCTTAGGTGTCCGGGTCTACACTCAGGTCATCCTGGTGTGGTCCGTGTGTGCGGGGCCCCCTGGAGTTAGGTAATGCACCACCTGAGCGGCTGCCCCTGACAGCGCTGCCATCCCCGATTGCCCCTTGTTGAGGGGGCGGAACCATTTCCTCAGGAAGGTGAGGATGGTGGAAAGAGCCCAGGAAAAGACTCTCTAAGACTCGGAAGGGCTCAGGGCAAGGAGGAACCAAGCTTTTGCTCAGTTCTGAAAAATCCCAGCCTCTGCTCAGATGCCTCCAGGGACAGGCACACTTGCATCCCGACAAACAACAGCCAATGTTGTAGCCGCACAGTTTTGTAATTAAATCTACTTCCTGTGTGTATGTCATCACTTACACTCCGGCCCCGTATTTCCCAATCACACTAAAAGAGGCAAAATGGTTCTTTAATGTAATAGCATATAATTGTTTTTATCAAACCGTCCGAATCTTTTGCATTAGTAAGCAAGATTGATTCCTATGTCGCAAAAAGAAAATGCTAGCATTAATTATGGAAACAAATTAGAAAAAACTTTCAGAGATATATAGAAAATTATAGATAAAAGTCTATGTCTTCATGATTTTGAGACTAATCACATTTCTTGCATGAAAATTATGCAAAATTCCTTTATTATCCATAACTGACATACTGTCAGTTAGTTGTATCTTTCTGTGTATCCTGGCTTTACTTAATAATGCTTTCTTTGATAGATTAGTCTGTGTTCCTACCTCACTGAAACTAGTTTCATTATTATTCTTCAAAGGCTAATTTCATACCACCTGGGATGTGCATAGACTTGTCCAAAGCTGTCATTGCCATTATCGTAAACCTTTCCTGTGATGTATAGAAACTCACCAAAAAAAGCCATAAAATAGGTTTATGGTTTAAGCACACTTGGCCCATGAAAAAAGGCCTAGGTTTACACAAAAGATGAATTAAAGGCTGGGGATCCGCCTTACCACAGAATGCACAATAGAATTTCATTTGAGAGAAGGCATCCCTAGGATATTCAAGACAAGAATGCATTTTTCTTTTTTCAAGAGCACTCAGCCTGAAAATTGCCATCTTTCTGGGAGGCACAATCACTCTGCCCATAGAACTTTAGGTTCAGAGCTCACCGGGAGCCATCACCATGGCCGTGCCCATCTGCCTGGAGGGGTCAGAGCCAGGCCCCCGGAGTGGCTGGGCTCCAGGTCGGTGCTGGGGTCGATCGACACTCGTACATCGTGTCTCACATAAGACCGTTGCAGGCTGAACCCTTGTTTTGTTTCAAGGCTCAGTTAAGACGGGACTTGGCCCCAGAGCACGCCCCATCCCCTGTCGGGAGATGGCCACATTAAAACAGATGGCTGCCTCCCTTTGTCATTTTTATGGCTCCAAAGTATAAAAAGGGCCATTCTCCACTGGCCTCTGGTAAATCAATAATACAATTGGACATGAGGATCTGCTCTGAAGATTTAAGAGCTAATTAAGTCCTGTCCCCAAGGGAGAGGTCTTGCTTGCTTGCTGGAGGAGTAGCTTGCCTTGCGATGTGGCTTCCTCGCTGGAATGCTGCCTCGCTGGCTTGCTTGATCAATCCTCAAAGCCCTTTCCCTCTCTGAGCCTTAGTCATATCATTTGTAAAATCAGAACCATAACACAGGGCCCCTTACGGAGCTGCTCTGGGCTCCATAGGGGGAATGTCTGGGAAGCCCCTGACACGTTATAGACATGTGGCATCTGGGGTGGTGACTGGGATGATAACGATGACAAATGTGAAATACTCTGCTCTCATTTCTAGACCAAGATTTACAACAAAATCATGCACCTGTCCACCTCCAACCTATCCATGGGGGAGATGACTGCTGGGCAGATCTGTAACCTGGTTGCCATCGATACCAACCAGCTCATGTGGTTTTTCTTCTTGTGCCCAAACCTCTGGGCTATGCCAGTACAGGTAAGGGACCTGTATTTTGGTGGGGAGTAGAGGAAGGAGCCCCAAACCAGCTGGTACGTGTTCAGTGACTAGGAGTTCACCATCTCCCTTTCCATGTTTGCCCCCGTGGGGTCTCCATGAGGTGTGCCCCTGGGTCCCTGTACTGTCTCACACTCTGCAAGCATCTGGCCATCTCTCCTGGTGATCAGAGAGGGAAGTGCCATTAAAGACTTTTAAAATGTAGCTTAAACCTTAAAGACCTTTTAAAAAACTGTTGAATAGTCACATGAGAAACATTTGCAGACATTAAAAGTTATGTTGTAGCGAAGTGCTTAATTACATTGGAAAGAGTTCTGATATATTTTAGGCAAAAAGAGTAAGTTGCAGAATAGTACAGTGGTACCCTGTGCTCATCATCAGTTCGTTCTGGAACTCATGATGAGTGCCGCAGCCGCTGAGCACTGGGCGAGCACCGAGTGATGAGGTGTGTTCTCTTGTGGGGCAGCATCGTGACTCACACAAGTTCTAGCAAATGTAATGAGTCTCGAGCAAGCGCCGAGTGCTGAAACTTTTTTCTTATCAAAATGTGATCAATTTGATGAGTTCCGAAGCTGACGAATACCGAGGTATATATGCAATCCACTCCCTACTAAATTGGAATATATGTATGTACACATTTACAGATTCACACAGAAAAAAGAACTGGAAAGTTGCATGGTGTGATTGCAAGTGATTTTTATTTTTCTTATGCATTTCTAAATTCTCCAATAAGCATGAATTATTTTTGAAAATAAAAACCATGATTGTTTTTAAAACCAAACAACTTTTGCAGCTGGCTCTGAAGGAAGTGCACTCCCCCCGACTAGAGTAGGAGAATCTTAGACATGGTTTCCTTGACTCCCGGCTTCACCTGCCCTGACTCCCATCTTCCACCAGGGAGTCTATGACCCTGTCCTGCAGCTGAGAATGAATCCTCGCTTGGGTGCTCAAGCCAGAAGCAGAAATCACAGACCCATTCCCAGAGGTCCTGCGAGCTCCTGGGGGCTGCCTGGTTTAGAGGAAAGTGTCTAGACTTGGATGAGACAGGCTGATTCGAATAACCTCTCTGAGCCTCAGTTTCCTCACCTATGCAGTAGGGGTGATGCCCACACTCCAGGGTTGCTACGACGATGCAATTAGATGATGTAAGTAAAGCGCAGAGCAGAATGCCCCAGTCAGAGTAGTCGCTAAGTAAACATCAGATGCCTCTACCTTGCACACGTTAGTGTGAGCGAGGACTTTACCATCCAGAATTCACTCCTTGGGATGCACATTCCATAAATATTAATCTCAAGTGATTTTTATTGGTCCTCCTTACTGTAAGCTTGCATTTTAAAAGACATTGAAGGAACATAGCAGGAGAGGCTCCCACCGGGAGGCAGCTGGACAAAAGATAAGCAGCGTGGAGAATCTGGTGGTTCTTTTTCTGGGAACAGCCCTGGGAGCCATCCCCCACGGCCACTTACCCATGCCGGACCCCGGCGTGCCCGTCCACTCTGCCAAGATGGATCAGTGACGGCAAAAGCTACGGAAGGGCCTGGAGAGCTCATCTGAAGCAGCCCCGGCCTCTTGTCCTCTCTCCTGTGCCCCCTGAACACCCTGTTAGAAAGAGTCAGTCCGTCTGTCTACCACCCCTGCCGCATTGCTATCGTCACTGTTATTTATAACGTGTATTGCACATGCCCCATTGCTAATAACACTGATGGATGCTAATAAGCCCTGCCCTGTGCGGGGACCTGCTCTGGCCTCTCTCACTTGCAAAATTAACCCTCACAACAGCTCGGGGGTAGGAATTTTTATTTCCATGTTTATCCATCATGAAGTATTATTTGGGCTTCATTTTTAATTCCTTATAAACTCCACCTTTGCCACTGATCGCTTTGCCCAACCCTCGAGACCAGGGCTCCCACCCGGAGTTGGTGTGGTCCCTTCAACCGGGTGGGCCTTCTGTGTGTAGCCTGCTGGCCACCAGGCACAGGAGGGTCTCCACAGTATTAAAATCAGCTCAGGAACCCCATTCCTTTATCGCCAAGGGCTCTCCCTGCGTTGTCAACCTTTCTTGGTCACACATACGTTTCTTTAATAACAGCTTTATTGAAATACAGTTCACCCATTTAAAGAACACAATTTAATGGGCTTTAGCACAGTCACAGGGAGGGCTGTGCAATCACATCACACCTTCAGAACAGTTTCGTCACCTGGTACAGAGACCCACACCCATGGGCAGTCACTCCGAACCCCCACCCCAGCCCTGGGCAACCACCGATCTGCATGTATCTTTGAGAATCTACTAAAACCTTGTCTTCAGAAAACCAATGTGTGTTCACACATTTTGCCTACAATTTCAGGGGCTTTATGGGCCCCTGAGGCTTATGGACACCATGTTCAGGAATGCGGCCATAGTGGGGACCTCTGAGTCTGCTTGCCCCATCTCTGGATGTCAGAGACCCATAGAGAGCAGGGGCTCATCCTGGGCTACACCCAAGTATGTCCTTTGTGTGGTGCCCTAGTGACAGGGTTCCCATAAGGCTTATTTGTTTATTTATTTGTTCGTTTGCTTGTTTTTAAGAAGGTCGTTCAGCCACCGTGTATTGATCTCCAACGATACGCCAGGCACTGTTTGTTCTAGGTGCTTATCATAATGTTCATTTAGTCTTCACAACAGTCCTGCTAAGTGGACATTAAAATCACCATTTTAAAAGAAGAAGCTGAGACTCAGAGAACTTAAGTAACTCGCCCAAGATTGCACAGCCAGTAAGTGCTGGGACTGCATTCAAACTCCCGGGTGTAGACTCCAGGGACTGTGATCTCCCCACACCACCCTAGACTGCTTTTCCAACTTGTGAACAGGAGCTAAAACAGCCCGTTCCCCACACCTGCTTTGCACTCTCCGAATCCCCAGTTTCTGGTGCGTTCTCCCATGGGTCCATCCAGACCCCTGCAGAGAGGGGAGTGCAGTGAACAGAGGAGCCTGAGGAGCAGCAGGAGGGGTAGGCGGAGTATGAGGGGGAGCCTTGGCAGCAGCTGTTGCCTCCCCAGCAGCTGCCAGTACCTGGAGGTGATAGGGAGGGGGTGGGGTGCACGCACCAACCCCCAACCCCCAAACCCTGCGCTGGTGGCCACTTGGAGAGTGCGCTGGGAACTTCCTGGGTGCCCGGCTCTCACCAAGCTGCTGAATGACGCCCTCATTGCTTCCACATGAGGACAGCTCATGAAAGGCCTGGGTTCCAGGGATGATCTTCCCAGAGGGTGATGGCAGCGGGGCCCAGCAGGAGCAGGAGGGATCTTCATCTCCTAATGTGTCCCTCTGCCTGTCCGAGCCAGCGCTGAGCATCAGCTATACACTGGGTGGCAGGTGGTGAACAGTCACTAACTGGCGCCTAAGAACCTGCTAATGCAGGAGGCATTCTGTAATTACAGAAGTCACAGAGCCTTGCGCCCACTCCTCTGTCCTTGAGCTGGTACAAGGAGCTTTGTGCCAAGTTGGCACAGGGCTCTGGGAGTGCAGGGCCAGCTCAGGCAGGCTTTTTATTTTCCAATTAAGGAAGGCAGCACATCTGTTCCTCTAGATTAAGCCCAGAATTTGGAGGTCCTGCTGTTGAAGGCAACCTGAGGAACTGTCATCTCCATGCTTTGGAGGTGGACAAGGATAACGTACACTTCTCATAAATATTCAGAAGCAGGCAGACATTTACATAAAGCTAGAAAGAGAATGGATTCTCTTTTCAGAGAATATCTGGGAGAGTCACTGAAACACTCAAGACGCCAGGAGCATGAGAATGGAAAGTAGACTCCCGGGCCCTGGCCTGGTTCTGTCGGTCATGGCTGCGGTAGCTGTGGCCCTTTGCTCACTGGGTGCGGCCTTCACCCCCAGTGACAGTGAAACGTCAGCCTTGACACCGGCACGGACAAAAGGTGCTGTCACCCTCACAGTGCAAGGTCAGCCCTAAGACCTCCATCTGGAAAACAAACTTGGGGAGAGAGGATGCTTCAGCCCGCTTTCCAGTTAGCGCCCAGCCCAGAAACGCTCTGCTCACGTGTGTGAGCCCATCACGTGAACGCCTCCTCTGAAATTGCTTTGTCACACCTCTTCCTCTGCCCCACCCCCAACCTGGACACTTTGGAAACCCGTGTCAAGGCCTGTCCCACTTTAGGAGACTGAAGTTTGGGGTGGATTTTACCAACCCCCCGACCCGACAGGGCAGCCACCAGTCAAAGGGAACTCACGCCCTCAACCTCCCCTCAGATCGTCGTGGGCGTGATTCTCCTTTACTACATCCTCGGAGTCAGTGCCTTAATTGGGGCAGCTGTCATCATTCTCCTGGCTCCTGTCCAGTACTTCGTGGCCACCAAGCTCTCCCAGGCCCAGCGGAGCACCCTGGTGAGTGTCCCCAGGTGCACACCTGCCCCTTTCCCCATCCTTTCTCCATATGCCTTCCTGCTCCCTCCCCCGTCCCATCGGTGGGGAGATGTCACCAAATAGAGTACCCTCCAACACACATGCACACTATCACTGACCGTAAGTGGGTCACATCACCCGTCTGCATCACCCATTTCTGTGTCTGTGAAATGGGAGTAATGGACAAGGCAGGGGCATCCCTGTGGGGACAGGAGCTGGGCATTGTCTGCAAAATGATGAGAACATGGACTCAGCTCCTTCCTCTGGGAGGGATGGGGCAGAAGAAGCCCTTCTCTGACTCAGTGACCCCTGGCAGGAATATTCGAATGAGAGACTGAAGCAGACCAACGAGATGCTCCGTGGCATCAAGCTGCTGAAGCTGTACGCCTGGGAAAACATCTTCCGCACTCGGGTGGAGATGACCCGCAGGAAAGAGATGACCAGCCTCAGGGCCTTCGCCATCTACACCTCCATCTCCAGTGAGTCCGCCCCAGCCAGCCGCCGGCCTGCTGCTAGGATAGGCTGTCAGGGCTTGGGGGAGGGGGAGGGGACGGAAGTGACAGGCTTTGGGTCACCCAATCCAGGTGAGCCAGCCTCAAACCGTCTCACGTAGCAGAGCCCCCAGAGATCCCAGTGTTCTCCGGTCATTTACTCAGCCAACGGGTATTGACAGCCTGCTGCGTGGGGGGCACTGTGCTCCCCCTCAGGATACAGGGACGAGACAGAGAGATGAGGTCTTCAATGTGCTACGGAGCTCACGGGTTATTGAGTGGCAGCAGCAAAGGAATAAAGAGCAGTTTGGATTCTTCTAGAAGGACTCCTCTTCAGTGAGTCAGACTGAGCTGCCACCGCCCTGGGGAAGCTCCAAGGGACCTTCCATCTATCTGGGGCCCTGAGAAGGAGAGGCTTTTACTTTAAACAACAGGAGCTCAAGTGCGAGGCCCTCACAGATGTATCTACATTAACTGAATTTACAGTCATCAGATGGTTTGGGAACACCAAGCCCAGAAAGAAGAGAAGGAAAGAAAGAGACCGAAACTGGTGAAACGCCCAGGGTCCCATCAGACACACACAATAAAGCCAGTTTCTAGTGAACATGGGGTTCCTGTAGCAAGCATTCCTCTTGAGCATTGAGCTAATAATAAAGACATAAAAATCCACCACTGGAATGAGTCAGCAAAAGCAAAACATAGGAGAGTTACTCCCTCAATACCTGGAGATGCTAGAATAGTCTGAAAGAGATAATATAATAGGCACGTGTCAAATAATTAAAGAGCTAAAGAAGGGGTAAAACCTACAAGGCAAAATAGAAAAGTATTGGGGGAAAAGAAAGCCCAAAAGTCTAGAAATTAAAATTTTAGTTATTGAAATTAATTCGGTGAATAATAGTTCCCAGGTCAGGGTCAGGGTGTGCGGAGGTCAGGTGATCACCGGCTGAAGTTGATCTCAGCTGGTCTGGTGGCTCCAGGGACCCACTCGGTGGTGGTCAGCGCCCGAGGGCATAACTGGGCCACTGGAAGGGGGCAGCTGGCAGACCTCACACCAGTCCTCTGGCCTTCCTGGTTTAGGAGTCATTGTGGTAGGAAGCGCCAAGAGGAAGTCCTCGGAGAGGGAAAACAAAATGGGAAAAACAAAAAACCCAACTCGGTGTGCAGGTTCCATGAAGTAACATAGCTAAGGAGAGAATTTGTGAATTCAAAGGTAGACCTGCGGAAATTACACAGGATGTGGCAAGGGAGGTAAATAGAAAATATTTTCTGCAGGTTGGCAGAACCGCTTTACAGATGAGAAGTTGAGGCCCAGAGGGGTGTCTTCCCGAGGTTAATAGCATGGCTCAGACTAGATCCTCCGGAGTCTCTAACTCCCAGCCTTGACCTATTTCCACACAGAGCCGGGGACCGATGGCCAGGGAAGAAGACTTAGGACACGATGGGGTGGTACTATGTTTAGGCTGTTTCCTCTCACTAGAAGAGAACCTAGAATGGTCTCTGACAGAGGGGAGAAATAGGGGAGGAAATTAGAAGAGATGAGCAAAGCTGATCACCTCTGCCAGCTGGAACTGGTTTTTTGGTGTGCGAGGCTCGGAGCGGGGAGCGTGGCCAATGGTGGGGTCGTAGTGGCGGGTGCCCTGCTCATGTCTCCCAGATAAGCTCATGGTGATGGAGACAGTCCCTCGGTCATCTCGGTATTCCTGATGTGTACACTGCCCGGAGAAGCTCCGGTGGGGACAGGTGGCCACCATCCAGCCTGAAGGCTCATGCTGAGCACTCAGGTGTCCTACCTCCTTGTGTCCAGCCAGACCCTGGTGTCCTGTGCCTTAGGCAGGGACCATTGTCCAGGAAGCAGCGGCCAGGCCATTCATCATACACAGCACTAGTCATGGCATCTTTCTGCAGAAAGTCCTGATGGGGTCTTGTTTTCTCAGACCGGAACTGTGAGCATGGCAGGCAGCCATGGCTTCCTGGATTCCTCACCAAGACACTACAAGTTGCTGGTCCCACCCCTTGACCCTCATTCCTGACCCTGTGGCCTCTGACCCTTGGGCTGAGCGCTCCATGGGACAGAAGAAATTGGGAAGGACCATCTAGGGAGCTCAGAAATTACTGTTCGCAAATCCAGGCCCTCTTTATCCTTCTCTGTGCTGGCTCTGCCTGCCCCTGGGTCTGGCTGTGTTAACGGTGACCCCGCACTGTGCACAGCTACAGACGCCGGCTTCCAGGCTCCATCAGGGCGAGCAACTGCTGAGGTAGGAGAGGGCCTCCCCCAACAGCCAGGTGACTTTCTCTCCCAGCAACAACTTGGCAGGGTGGGATAGCGTGGGTTCATTGTTGCTGCAGTGGGAGGGAAGCTGCAAGGAAACTGGGACACACTGGTCCCCAAGATTCCTGACAGCACAGTAGGGGCAGCCTTGGGTCATAAGGATGGGGGCAGGGGGCAGCTACTTTGCTTCCAAGAGATGCATGCTCATTTCCTGTGTTCCAAACTGCAACCAGGATGTATTTTCCTATGTAAACAACCTCACTAGACACCTAGGTTCCCAGGCTAAGCCTGCCAAAGCCTATCTAGTAGGTGCTCTTTGTCCCAGGGGACCCTGAGAAGACAAGCCAGGGCTTTGTGAAGGGCCTGGCCCCAGGACGACCTGGGAAAGGGAGACTTGATGTTGTCAAGAACTAAGCTGACTCTGGAAGGAGTTAAGGGACTCTGGAGCCAAGAATGGGTCTGCCCAGCGCCCCTCACCTGTCCAGGCCTCAGTGACTTAGAAGGATGATAAATAGGCTGGTCCCTGGAAGAGGCACAGGGGAGGGAAAGGGAAGAGCCCTCCGGGAGTTCTGAAAGCCAAGCACTGTTTGCTCAGTGTTCTCCCTTCCTGGGATGGGTGTCTTTGTGCTGGTCTGTGCGAAGGGGGAGAGACAGGTGGTAAGGTAGGGCACCTCCTGGCTGCAGGTATACGCTTTAAGTGTGTTTCCACTTATCTGTTCCCAGACTTCCTGCCTTCTGCTCTCTATCACCAGGGATCAAGACACAGGTCATTAGGCTTGAGATAATGGGGCATCTTTGGCCCTCACCCCTGGCGCCAGCCATGGGGTCCTGGTGCCACAGAAGAGCCCTGGAGTCACGTTTCCTGGCGGGGCCCATCTGGCGCTGCCTGGCTGTGCTTTCAGTCTGCCATCCTAGTTGACTTGCCACCCAAGTCAAGTTGCCTCTGACACTCTGTCTGATGGTCTCACCTTCAGCTTCACTGAGAGCTCCTGTGGGTGGAGCTTTGGTGCAGGGCAGGGCAGAGCAGGGCAGGGCAGCTTGTGGGTTGGCAGGGGAGGTGAAAAGGAAATGTGTGCAGTTTCTCTGCTGTGGAAATCCAAGATCAAAGGAAAGCAGACATAAGTTACTCAGTGGGTGTTGAATGAGCCCAGCTCTGTGTGCTTGACTCTATGCTAAGCACTGGGAGGAATGCAGGAGACAGTAAGACGTGCGCCCCATTCTCAAGGAGTTTACAGTCTGCTGAGAAATCAGCGCTGATGCACTTGGAAGAGTGTGGCAGGGAGAATCCACTGTGTGGACCTGCTCTGTGCTGGCTGCCTAGCAAGCTGACGGCCCTTAAACTGCAGATCAACTTTGCGAGGTGTGTAGCTCTACTGTCCCATTTTACAGCAGGGAAGACTGAGGCTCAGCGAAGCGAAATGGCTCCCTAAGGTCCTCAGCCCGTAAAAGGCAAAGAACTGAGAAGAAGGAAGCCCATGTGGACTGGGAGTTCACACAGAGCTTCATGCAAGATGAGGCTTGGGCGGCGCCTTGCAAGGTGGGCAGTGTTTCAGTGAGTAGAAGAGCAGGTGGGAAAAAGCTGGAGGCAAGTGCTGTGGTCTCCCCCCTTAGCAGTCAGGCCAGTCTTTGTTTCCTTGCAGAAGCAGCCTAACTCCAGGTGTCCAGACCTGCTGTGTGTTTGAGGACAAACTGTGCAAGCGTGATGAAGGGGACCTAGGCCCTACCAGTCCACCAACAAACCTGCTGTCAATTCCTTCTGTCCTGTGTGCAGCACCCGTTCCAGAACCTTCTCTCTGAGCCAGACTCAACAAGACCCTGGGGGTTAAAGAGGAGGCAGGCGTGGTCCTCGCCTCACAGTCTCCCGGGAGACCATGCCATGGCCAGTGGCCACGCGTGTGCTCGGAGCCATGGGGTCAGCTCCGAGGGCCCCACTTTTTTGTGCTACTCACCTGGCCCCAGCTTCTTTTATTTCTTTCATTTACTTATCTTTACCAAATCTGTTACCTTTCATTTAGCAAATCTTTACCAGGTACCTGCTATGTGCCAGGCCCTGTACTACGCATGAGGGTTGCGGCGGTGAGAAGGAATATCGGGCCCCACCCACAGGTCACTCACAGGCTGGTAGGGAAGCCAGCCATGGAGCTGTGTGGTGAGTGACAGGAACAGAAATGGGTGTTGTCGGCACCCATGAGAGCTGTACTCAGGGGTGGCGAGTGTTAAGGAAGCTTTGTCAGAGGTGAAGCTCGTTGTTGGCACCCAAAGAGCGACTATAAGTTAACCTGATGAGGGGAAGAACGTTCCAGGCCCAAAGCCTAAGGTTAGAAGGATGATACTGTGTTCAAGACACAGACATAATCTGGTGAAGAGAGGGAAACAAAACCAAACCATAGAGGACCTTGTGCCTGTGTTCAGGCCTCTGGGTTTTCTCCTGAGGTAGGGGAGCCATTGAAGGAGTTTAAGTGTAAGTAAAACGGCCTTGCCATTGCTTCTGGTTTTCTGGGGCCAGGGGTGTTCTGTCTTCCCAGTCAGGTCTGAACCATACACAGTCAGGTGGGCCCTCCTTGAATGAACATGACTGACCTCCTACCAAGTCCTGAAAAACAAAAAACAAGCCCCCAGGCCCCCCAACTATACCATGGATGGGAGGGGGATGGGCAGGGTGACTGCACCCGGCACCTGCCCCCACTCGCAGCCCAAGACTTCAGTTCCTTCTCTCCTCCTTGGTGGAGGCCCTGACTCAAATCGCCAGTGTGGAGGGGGACGAGGTGACCTCCAGATCTGGCCCCTGTTCCTTCTCTGGCTTCTCTGAAATTCTTCTTCAGTATCCGGCCTTCCTGCCACCAGCTGGTGCAGCCACATCCCTGGCCTGCTGATGCATATCCTGGCCGGCCTGGGCAAGGAGGTGGCTGAGGGAGGACGGGGGAGGGTCATCCGTTAAGAAGGCAGGAATCAGCATGACCTGAGGGGTCTCCTGCTATGCTCCCAGCAGGCCAGTGACAAACACACCATTAACCTGCTTTCCTTCCCCACCATTGACTTCAGAATGAATGGGAAATAGCCCTGTGCCTTCAAACTACACTGCCCCCTCCTGCAGATGCCACCTGCATTCAGCCCAGGCTGTGAGCCTGCAGCTCCCCACTGGCCACCCCCTTACCCCCTCCACCCCCTACCCCTGGGACAAACCTGCGGTTAACCAGAGGCATGAACGTCTGGCTCTGCCTCCCTGACATGTGACTTCTGAAATGTATACCTTTGGAAATGAAAAGCTGCTGGTACGGTGGTGCGGGCGGCACCCGAGGGGCCAGACTGCCTTCCCTGGGCAAAGCCGGGGGAGCGCTATCTGATCACCGCCCTGGTTACCGCTGATTTGTGGGTTTGTTTCCTTTAGGGGGGTAGGAAAAGCTGACACATTGTGCATGGCTGTGCCCCCAGGACCCAGCATCATGCCTGGAACAGGGGAGACCCTCAAAAAAAGTAATTTTTGAATAAATACTTCTTAAAGGGTATTTTAGGGAGAGGATTAAAACACCTACTCATATCTTTATACCACAACAGAAAGACTTGTGCTTTCGAAGGAGGCTGTTCAGATCTGTCCGAGTGAGTCTGAACTTTTCCACAGCAGCGTCGCACTTACGCATTGCTTTGTCATCTTCTGCTCTCGGTGTTATTTACCAGGATTGCTTGCTTCCTAACATGCAAGATTTGAGCACCATCATGTTCTCCTTTTCTTTGTCTTTCTCACATCAAGTCAAAGTGAGTCGGCCCACCCCATGGCAAAGTTGGGGAGAAGTCTGTTCTGGGTCATATTTTTGTACCCATCCATCACCTTGAATGTCTTACAGGGCTTTATGTGGCTCAGGAAAATAGAGGCGAGGCCACAGGTCTTCGCCCCATGACAGCTGGGGTGCCCAGCCCCCTGCCCTCCCCAGTCTCACTAGGGTTCCGGGGTGTGTGCCGAGCTCAGAGTGGTGCCAGAGGCTCCCAGGCCTCCCAGCCTCTGGCGCTGACATCCCCAGTGCCAGCCTGGTCCACCCCAGGGCCCAGGGGGCTACTTTTCAAAGAGGTCTTTAACATGTAAGCAGCTGGTAATTCCATCCCTACCCCCATCCCCCACCCCAAAGGGGACCCACAATTCCCGGCACAAAGGCCATCCTTGCAACAGAGGGTGAGGGAAATGGAAAATGATATATTCATTCTTTAGTGTCCTAAACAAGAGCCAGGACAGGGTAGAAATTAATTGTATCGTATGGATTCTCTTTTGAGAGAATCAGCTTTAGAGTACTCATTTTTAAATTTATTTATAGCTTGTCTCATTCCTCAAAGGAGTTCAAGCAGCTACAAGAATAAAGACAACAAAATAGAAAAAAATACAAATTAAGAAAAGTCACTACCAGGGAAAACAGGCCATGGAACGAAATGTCAGTCACGGCATGTTTCCTGACTGCGGAACCCTGTGGGAGCTGTCGGACCACACTTACTGCAACAGCCAGCCCCTGTGTAGGGTCTCGCCGGTTGGTTTCGTTTCCAGTGGTTTCCGCTGTGGTTGTGGTTTTGTTTTGCTGTGACAGTGCTGTAACTAACAGCAGCTTGCTGAGAGCTTTGTGCTCCTCTCGGGGTATTCCAGATAAACTCCCAGGGGAGGGATTACAGGATCAGAAGGTCTAAACTTCTGTGGGGCTGTAGCTACAGAGCACCAGATTGCTTTCCAAGCAGAGCTGTACCAGTTTACAACCTAACTCTGTACCTATTTTTTAGCTGGGAATGGGTGGGCGGCGGGGTCTCAGCCTGGGGCAGGCGGCCTTGCGGTGGTGCACAGGTGCCTAGTAGCTTGAGCCCCTCCTCTTTGGTGATTGCTAAGGTGGTCAGGAGAAAACAGAACTAGGCCCCTGTCCTGAGGGAGCTCCCTGGATTGACTGGCCCTGGAGGGGAAAGACAAAGCTACCTTGTGTTTAGAGCTCTATGGTTGTGATGGTCAAGGGCCCAGGCCTCATGGGGGTCCCTCTCCTTCCTCTCCCCAGCCAGTGATGGCTGTGCTGGGTCTTAGGTCCCAGACCTGGGTCCCTTCTGGAGAACCTATAATGTAATACTGCCCCTGCCAGAGACTAGGAGGGAGGGCTGTGGCATTGCTGTGGGTACCTGGAGACCTGGAGTCCTCTTCAGGAAGGGCAGTTAGGCTCGGTCATGCATGATACCGGTGTTGATTTAAAAAACCCAGAGTTTGGGGCATACCTCCTCCTTGAGACCCGGAGCTCTGCGGGGGCTGCGTCTCCCTCGTCAGATAAGGAATCCCCTAAAATGGGCACAACATCTTTCCTCTGCTTGGGAGCGCCCTAGGGGCGTGTGTCCTCTCTCCCAGCAAATCAGGGAGCCTAGTTCTACCTCCTTCCTCAAACTAGGAGCCCCCTGAGGGCAGGGGCTGTGTTCGTCCTCCCACCGGAGGGTCCAGACCTCCAGTATACACTGTGTATGTACTGGCTGATACAGGATTCCTAAAACGAGCAGACAGCTTCTTGGATTGGTGTTGACCATCTGAACCTCCGAGAGTCGGAGCCTCACCATTTATTGGACAGGGGCCCTGTGCACAGGCTGACCTCTTGGTTGGCCTTTGGCTCCTGGCTCGTTCTGCTTTCATTTGGCTTAATTACAGAACCAGACTCTGTTCTGGGCTGGCCTGGAAGAGGCTCCTGGCAGGCTGAGAGATGAGATAGAAGGGTGGCAGCTAGAAGGTCATCTCTTGCTCTAGGAGGGCTGCTGTCTCTGCAAGTTCAGGACCCCATGCATAGACCTTGGGGTCTTACCTGTTGGGCCAGGGGAACAGGGACCCGGAAAGCAGGGCTGAGCTAGTAGCCAGTGAGGTGTGACCATCAGCACCCAGGGCTCGCAGAACCTGTCCACTGTACTATCTCCTCGCACCTTGGAGAAAGCCGGAGTGTTACGAACAAGTAAGTACAAGCTGACAAGGATCAGGTATAGAAACTGAGGCACAGACTAGGGAAATGACCTGCCCAAAATTACACAGCTTATATGTAACAGGTTCTTTGACTTGAAGTCCAGCTCCCTTTGCTCTCCGGGGTCCTTAGGAAGGGTTTGAGGGCCACATTTTAAACAAACCAACTGCCCCCCTCCCCGGCCATGGACTCTCAGTCTTAGAGCTAAGGGACGCCCTGTTTTAAGATGTCCTTCATCACCGATACTTGAGTGAGTTTGAAATCTTCCCCCAGCACCATGGAAGATTAGGAAGCCTCCAAGCCTCAGAGAGAACCTGGCCCTGGAAGGGGCGGGGGGGCAGAGGGACCAAAGGCAAAGGAAAGAGTAGTCACCTGGTGACTCCAGAAAGCCGTGCCGCTGACCTCCCAGTTGCCCACAGGCAGCCGCCCCTCCAACCCCATCTCCCACCGCATTTTCACGGGGCTTCCTTCACACTGTCCACAGGAGCAGAGTAGGAGCATCGACGCCTTTATGTAGGGGTTTAAGTCTCAGGGTCCTGGGGGACCAGAGTCCTGAGGGAAATAGGTAAGGAGCTGCAGGAGCCACCCCGCTAGACTTCTGCCCCTTCCCTGCCCCAGCGCCACCCCGCTGGCTGGGGAAGGGACCCCGCAGGCTGCACGGCCTCCACCCCCAGGGGCTTCGTTTTTAGCTGTCTCACCCCCTCACTAAACTTGTGCTTCCTCCACAGTTTTCATGAACACGGCCATCCCCATTGCAGCCGTCCTCGTTGTGAGTGGCCCCTTCCTCCGTCTCCCGGTGGGGTGTGGGGCAGGAAGCCTGGAGCGAGAGTTCGCCCAGGGTTTGGCCTTTCTGCACGGGGACCTCAGAAGATGACTGGTCGGTGGGGCTGCAGACCCGGCAATGGACTGAAAGTCTATATGCGGGGCAGGCCACTCCCCCACTCCCGGTCTCCGGGCCCGGAGGACCTGAGGCTTAGTCTTCAAAGAAATTAAACTTTCTTTTAAAAATAGCTACCAAACATGTTTATTGCAGAAACGCTGGGAAATTCAGAATGGAAAGGGCAGGGGGAATTTAAATCACCCATAACCCCACTGGCAGCATCTTTAATGGGTTTCTCTCCAGACTTTTTCGAAGGCACGTAATATGACCTTTTTATAAAAATAGGCCTGTGCTGCCCATGCAGTTTTGTAACCTGCCTTTTGGAATGTGAGAATATGGCACGAAAATCCTCCTCGTCGTGAAATATTATAGTGGAGGAGGTTTTTCTAAAGTGATTTTACCCGAAGCCGTGTGTGAACTCAGCACTGGGAGCCGGCAGGCAGCATGCCCCTCCCGAAAGGCCTGGGCCCTCGTGAGCCCACAGCCCCTTCACCCAGGACCCCCATCCCTGGCTTCTGTGGTGGCTGCAGTTCTTTAAAAAGATGCCTTTATTTCCCCTGGGGCCGGTGTCCCAGAGCTCTGGCAGGTTCACAACCTGTCAGGAATGCTTAGCAATTCACTTTGGACATGATTTATTGTGTTGGTTCTGGACTGGCTTTTCAGGGAATTCTGGGTAACAGAGGCGACTGAACCAGCTGGGTAGCCAGAGGCGAGCACTATGACCAGGTGGTTATAATTCTCCTGATTCCATTTTCCCAACCGAGGGGGTGCAGAGCTGACCTAACCCGAGGGCTCCTCCCTGGTCATCCATGGCAAAGGGGCCGGGACAGGGAGGGAGCAACCCGGCCCTCCAGCTTGAAGTCCTGAACTCACTGGAGACATTGCCGTGAGATGACTGTGAGGATGAAGGTGTCTTTAACTAAAAGGTCCCCTGATGCAGACCTGGTTCTTTCTTCCCCCGGGCTCGGTGCTTCTGGTGTGGGAGGGGCCCACGCTCTGAGCCCCCCAGTCTCACACGTGCCTCTGTCCACAGACCTTTGTGGGTCACGCCAGCTTCTTCAAAGAGGCTGACTTCTCGCCCTCCGTGGCCTTCGCCTCCCTCTCCCTCTTCCACATCCTGGTCACGCCGCTGTTCCTGCTGTCCAGTGTGGTCCGATCTACGGTCAAAGCTCTGGTCAGGTGAGAGAAGCGTCCAGCAAGGACACTGGACAGGCAGCTCATGTGGCAGCCCCAGCACTCACTTCAGTGACTGACATTGGCAACCATAGCTGTTCCGTCCCAGGACACCCCCCCCCATTGGTCTGGGCCTCGCTGACCTGGTCGTGGCTGGTCAGAGCGACAGAGGCCCTGCGTGGCTCCCCTCCACACCGTCCCTGAGAAAGGACGAGCCAACTTGCTTGCATACCTCCAAGGAGAGGGAATTCAATGTCACCTCCAAGATAACTCTGTATAAAACAATTCAATATTGAGCAAAATTGGCACATCTTCATAAATTCCACCCCTCGGCCCTAGTTCCACCCTCAGAGCCACCCGCAAAGAGCACCGCGCTTTCCCCACAGCATGGCCCCTCAGATTTCAGAAGGTACCCACCGAATCTTTGCCTTCCTGGGGCTGAGCGGCCCCTGTTCTTCCTACGGGTCCAAGAGCCTTTACGGCCCTGGTCAGTGAGCCACTTTCCCCCCATGCCTGTACATCCTGTCCCCGACTGACCCACAGCTCAGGGAGGCCCGCACTTCCAGTCTCCCAAAGACATCGCCCTGCCTTGAGAAAGAAAGCCCCTGTTGAAGCTTTGACTGCGAAGATCTCCTTGGGCCTCTGAAATGGTTCCTTGAAAACAATGGCCTCTCATGTTTCTGGGGAAAGCTGGCTGCATCCTTTCTCATGGTACCCAAGCCCCTTCAGCCTTGAGAAAAGTGACACCCCTGTCTCAGGGGATACTTGCAGGTCCTAGGCAGCTGGCAGGGAGGAGCAGCTATTAGACTGAGGTAGCTGGTGGAAGAAGCAACTTACACGATGAAGCTCTGGCAGAAGTTCAAGGATAGAAGGGGTAGAACTCAGCAGAACTGTGATCAAAGGAATATCTAACCAGGGAAGAGCAGGCTGGAAAATCAGCTCCCATTTCCAGGGTTGCCTGTGCAGGCTCAGTTCTATTAGCCATGACTTTTTTGTGTTGTTGTTCTTTTTAAATTTTGTTGTTGTTCAGTTACAGTTGTCCCCATTTTCCCCCATCACTCTCCCCTTCCCTGCCCACCCTCCTCCCACATTCAATCCTCCCCCTCATTGCCCTTGTCCATGGGTCCTTTGTACATGTTCCTTGACTTGACCCTCCTCCTTCTTTCCCCCCTCCCCTCTGGTCACTGTCAGTTTCGTCTTTATTTCCATGTCTCTGGTTCTGTTTTGCTCGCTTGTTTGTTTGGTTGATTAGGTTCGACTTATAGGTGAGATGATATGGTATTTGTCTTTCACCGTGGCCATGGCATTGTGACGTTTAATGATCACCCCTCCTCCCCCACACCCACCCCAGCCAGCCCTGTGATTCTGTGTAGAAACCAAAGGATCAAGGATGCTGCACCTGTAGGAAATCCTTTGTGCTGATTTCCAGAAGCATTTCCATATGCAGACACTCCTAATCTCATTGTCATCCGTGTAGCTGAGCAGCCTTTTTAAAGAGGGAGATGAGACCCGGGGCTGAAGGTGAGAACAGGACACAAGGCCAGCTCCGCCCTTCCCAGTCACCAGCTGTTGAGAGTGCTCCTGATCCAGGAACAGCAGGAGGAGCAGGCAGAGGCTGGCAGTCCACTCCTGGTCAGGGGTGGGGTGGTCAGGGGTGCAGTGGTCAGGGGCGGGGTGTGATGTGCAGAACGGGAACCAGGGGCCACAGCTTGTGAAGAGCCTCAGACTGCTCTTGCCTGGAGAGTTGGAAGCCCTGCCAGGCCCCTGGCCCATTCGACATTTAGCCAAAGGGAGGGAAGAGGTGTGCAAACAATGTTCAAGCTTCCTCGGATAGCATCCACACCCCTAGAGATGAGAGAGAATGCACCAAAACTTTTGGAGCCTCCTCTGGGTCCATAGGAAAATTCCTGGGGTAGAGGGAGGAAGATTTCTCCTTTGTGAGTTGAGAATACACCTCCCCTAACAGGATTAAATTATATTCTCATAAAACATATAGTGTCAGGCATATAGTGTGTGCTCAATAAATATTAGCTACTTTTAATAACTAATTCTAATCCTAACTAACCTTAACACTGACCAACCTTAATTCTAACTATAACTAATGTTGTCCACCAGCCACCATCTTTTAGTCTTACCAGACTTAACGCTAAACTATTCCTAAAACTAACCAAATCCCCCCTAATGTGGACCCTAACCTACTCTGTAGGATTAGTCACCCCTAACAGATGCTGGTAACACCTATGGCTCCCACCGCGGGTACCCACTGCTTTATCCCCCTTCAGTGGGGGCTTTGTGGGGACTACACCTTAGGACTCAGAACCTTCTCGGGAGCTGCTGTCTCAGGTTCACCCTCTCCCCTCCCCTCTCCCCTCTGCCCCTGGCAGGGGTGAGGGGTATCTCTGTGCTTCCTCTATAGCGTGCAAAAGTTGAGCGAGTTCCTGTCCAGTGCAGAGATCCGAGAAGAGCAGTGTGCCCCCCGGGAGCCTATGCCCCAGGGTCAAGCCAGCAAGTACCAGGCGGTGGTGAGTGACTGACCCCCCCTCACCACTCAGCCCTGCTGCATCCTGCCTCAGCCTTTCCTTACCGGAAGTGGGGCTCCCTTCTTGGTACAGCTCCCAGCCTTTTTTGGGGGGGGGCCCTCACCTCCTCCTAACCATCCCCAGCCACTCAAGGTCGTGAACCGCAAGCGTCCGGTCCGGGAAGACTGTCAGGGCCTCACAGGCCCACTGCAGAGGCTGGCCCCCAGCACAGATGGGGATGCTGACAATTGCTGTGTCCAGGTATGTCCGAGACCCTGAACCCCATGCCCGGCCCCCAACACCATCACCAAGAGGGAGCTCAGAACCAACAGGCCAGACCTGTTCGCTGAGTCCTCTGCCCCAAGGTCACCCTACCTGCCTGTAGGACCCATGGGAGTCCCAAGACCAGGGACAAGTCTTCCATCTCCACCCAGTGTGGGGGGACGTGTGGCTGCCCTCTCGGGGAGGATGCCTTGGGGAGGGGTGGCCGTGAGACGACCATTCCCCCCTTCCCCTGTCCTGGAAGTCATCCAAGGACTGGAATAGTGCTTTCTGGCCTTTGTGAGGGAGGAGAGATAGAAACTTTGACACTGGGAGCCCGACTGTTTTCCTGTTCTCTTCTGGGCCGTGGGCTGTTGTCAATGAAGGTCATCGGAGGCTTCTTCACATGGACCCCTGATGGGATTCCCACACTGTCCAACATCACCATCCGCATCCCCCGAGGTATGACCCCGCTCATCCCTCCATCAGACTCTGGGGGTGTCCCCCTCAAAGTCACATCTGAAGTGCCTCTCTCTGTGTCCCACCGAAGAACATGGAGAAAAAAGAAAAACCAGCATTTATTGAGTATCTGTTCCATGCGCACTCTTAGTGGCTGCCCCGGGGCATGAATGCTAGAGAGGGGGTGGGCTTCGTGCTGGAGGAGTCTATGTGCCAGGTGGGAGTGCAGCAGCAAGGACAGGGAGAGACGGGGG
Organism: Glossophaga mutica; assembly: GCA_039655065.1. NCBI lineage: Eukaryota > Metazoa > Chordata > Mammalia > Chiroptera > Phyllostomidae > Glossophaga > Glossophaga mutica. The sequence continues at coordinate 34,434,273 of CM077308.1, forward strand.
CCTTGATGTCAGACCACTGGTTACGGACAGCATGAGCACTTCGCAAAAAGATGAGACCCGAGTAGCCAGGGGGCGCATCGTGGAAGAGGTGGGGCTTCCGAGAATGAGCAGAGCCCCTCGGGCCATGAGGCAGGGTGGGTGTTCTGTCAGGGGCAGCAGCTTGAACAAAGCATGAAAGTGGGAGGGCGGTGGGGCCCAGGGTGGTGTTAGTGGGACCACGAGGAGCTGGGCTCACACTGGGGAGCACTGGAAGGGGGAAGCAGGAGCTTCAGGGTGGGGGGCGGAAACCACCAGTGAGGAAGGACTTGGGGAGCCAGGAGGGCAATGTGAGTTTCCAGAAGGAAAGATTTCCAAAAAGGGAAAAGACTCCCTAGGGATTCTAGGTGGGAGGACAGCAAATGGGGGCCCCAGGGTTGGGAGTGTCTCTCAGTCTGTCTTTCTGGGTGGTGGCTGTAAGACTCCCTCTTGGCCTCAGCCCCATCCGTGGCCTCCCTCCCCACAGGCCAGCTGACCATGATCGTGGGGCAGGTGGGCTGCGGCAAGTCCTCACTTCTTCTAGCCACCCTGGGGGAGATGCAGAAGATCTCAGGGGCCGTCTTCTGGAACAGGTAACGAACACATCCTCAGGGCTCACTTAGTGAGGAGAGACTAACAGTGGGCGGCCCTCCTTGCAGCCACCTGGCTCGGTGGAAGATGCGCTGTGCGTCTGTCGAGTGCCCACTGCGTGTTCCCTGAGTACCCAATAGATGCTGTTAATTGTCATTCTCATCGGCATTAGTACTTAGCGAACCCTTACTAGGTAGGTGCAAGGTGCTTTGCCAAATCCTCTGCGCATCATTCCCTTCAATCCTTATGACAACCAGCAAGGTGAGCACTGTTAACAGTTCTCATTGCTCAGATGAGGGTTAAACTATGTGCCCTAATTCAGCCCCCTAATAAGTGGCTGAGCTGAAGTTTGAGCTCAGTTCTGTTTGACTCCAAAGCCCATGCTCACTCGGCGGCACTGCCGCCCACTGTGGGGAAGGGCAACGCAAACGCTGGTTTCTGGCTTGATCCTCAGCAAAGCTGGAGCAGACGACCATTCGGTGGGGGGTTTGAGGAGCCAAAAATAACCCAAACAGGGGTTTCTGGGAAAAGATCACTATCTTAATTAAAGAGCCAGAACCTAGGCTATTATTTATTATTTATACCCACTTATTTCCACAAAGCACGGAAACCTAACGGATAAAAGAAGCATATAAAATAGGAGCTTTTTAAACGTCAGGAAAGAGAAGCCACAAAATGAAGAGGTTGGAAAAGGTGTTCAGAAACCTGGGCAGGAGTCGGCTTCGGCAGCCAGCACACCAGCTGGCTCGGAGCTCCCCAGTAGCTGATGGAAAGAGGGACCAGATCGAGGGTTTGGGTGCTTCTTCGGGGATAACAACTGTAGTCGTTTACGCAGAGGGCAAGCTTTCCCCAGCAGTCATTTCTAGGGGCCAACTGTCATCCCCTGCGTTAGCTGTTTCATTAAGTGTGAGTGTGGCACTGAGCAGAAAGGAAGACCTCGGGCCCGGGGTCTGAACACCTGCACGCACCCCCCTTCGCTGCTTTTCCAAAATGCCCCAGAATAGTGTAGGCAACAGGTAGCGAACTTCCCTCCTCAGTGGGGCCAAGAGCTGGCAGATGTGCCCCCTTGGGTTTCCTGTGACCCCAGTCTCTGGAGCAGGGGTGTCCAGCCCTTGGCCTGCAGGCTGCAGCCAGCCCAGGATGGCTATGAAGGCAGCCCAACACAAAATCGTAAATTTACTCAAAAACTTTTCTTTTTCTCATCACATTTCAGTGGTGTTTGTGTATTTAATGTGTGGCTCAAGTCAACTCTTCTTCCAGTGTGGCCCAGAGACGCCCAAAGTTTGGACACCCCTGCTGGAGCCTGAATGCCAAAGGGGGCTGTGGTGTGTTTGAGGGCAGAGGGGGTCTCTGCCGCCATTCCCCATCTGCTTTGCAGGGTTTTCAACACAGCCTGATTAGGGGGCTCCAGGCATTGGGTTTGAGGTCACTCTGCCAGCCCTTGTACAAAGCTCCCTTTGGGGTTTTGGGGTGACTCCTCACCCTTGCCCATTGGCTGATGGTTTATGTCTGTGAGCCCAGTGAAGTGTGAGCTGAAGAAAGTGGCAGTATTGATTGGGCATCTGCTGCAGACCAGGCCCTCTGCTAAGCACACTGCAAGCATGATCTCGTTGCTGCCTCCCACTAAGCCTCCCACTGAGTATTTTCACCCCAAACCGAAGTAGAAACTGAAGACAGAGAAGTCAGGTGACATACTGGTCAGCATGTGGAACAGGGACCCAAGCTTGGGCTCTTTCCCTGGAGCCTGGCCTCTGCCGTGGACTGGGATTATGTCCAGTCCCAGGGATTATTCTCCACCTTCCATGTAGAGGGCAAGTTGGATCCAGGCCCACTCTGAGGGCAGGCGGGCCCTTTCTAGATGGGATCCCAGAGCTCAGAGGCTGGGGCTGCCCCTGGATTCCCTTGGCTGTGTTCCCTCAGTGTGAGTCAATGCCCCTCTGAGTCTGATCTCCTGGCCTCACTTTCTTCATCTCCTCCCCAGCACTCTCGGCCTCGGGTACCCTCCCACCAGCATCAGCACCTGTCTGCCCTCTGCAGAGGCAGCAGACGGGCTTGGCAGGGGCTCAGCCCTGTCCTGCCTCCATCCCCACCTCTTTCCCAAGCAGTGCCAGCCCTCAGGGTCTGACTGCTGCCTCCTCTCTCTTTGGGAAGCTCGGCCCCAGCCCGGGGGAATACAAGGGGCCTCTCCAGGGCCCTGGAGCACTTCACGTGTGCCAGACACTGCGCAACGCACTTCATTTACTTCATTGTCTCAGTCTCCTCCAGACTGCGCGGCAGGTATTCTTAAGGTCCCCATTTAACAGATGAGGAAACTGAGGTGAAACGAGTTGCCTAAGGCCACCCAGCTCTTAAATGGCAAAAGAGGGACTTGCACCCAGGAGTTCAAGTGTGTAGGTTTCCCACCGTGTGCTGAGAGAAGGGGCTCAAGGGCAATGTGGAGAAATAGCTAGCCTGGAAGTCCACAGACCAGCAACCCAATGGCCATAACCGCCTCTGCCATTTCTTTAGCAGAGCCACCACAGGGTGCTAACAGCTGTGTCCTTGTCCACACTCACTCTTCTCAACAGGCAGCCCAGCTCCTGGCTCTGTTTGAGGTGGAGGGAGGGGGAGGTGGTGCAAAGGTTATTTCTCCAGAACCCACTTTGCCCTCTCCCTCGGTACAGCTTCCCTCCCAAGCGTAGTGAGGCGCATCCGGATAGCTCGCAGCCAACCCCAGGAAGCTGTGAGGATTTGTTCATCACTCAACTTGTGCTCCAGCGCCTCTGCACTGATGCACTCACTCACCCCGTGTTTATTGAGCACCCACTATGTGCCAGGCCCTGGGCACAGCAAGAGAACTGCCGAGATGATTAAGACATGGCCCCCGATTTTAAGGGAGGGAAGGGACATCGGCACTATCACTGAGCAGTGAACTGTGCAGTCAAGGAGAGAGGGCTCACGAGTGTGGTTTCCCCAGATGGAAAAGGCAGGGTGGGAGAAGAAGGTGGTCCAGGCTGGAGAACTGGCCTGGCAAAGGCTTGCTGATGTGAAAGAACTTGGTTCTGGTATCTGGAGCAGTGGGGGCAGTGGTGGAAGGCAGAACTGAAGAAGCGGGCAGACACCCCTGTGTGCCACGCCGGGGAGGTAAGATTTAGCCCAAAGTCTGTGGTGGAATCATGCTTGGTGATAAGGGGTGAGAGATCGGAGAGAGGGGGACTGCAGGAAGGAGGACCAGTCAGGAGCTTGTCACGGTGCTAGAGACGGAGGAGTCTGGGCTGACTTAGTTGAGTGGGCTTCATGTGCTCTTTGTCTCTCAAATCCCTGGACACGTACACAGCTCTGTCCGGCCCACCTACCCTGGCCAGTAAGTCAAGTGTAGAGCTGTGTGTTGAGAGCCCCCCTCCATTATTTGCAGGAGTTCCATGCCTCAGACACTGGACCCCAGGTCAGCAGGGGGATGATGTACTTGCAATGTGGGCCAAGAGCAAAGTGGCATTTGACCCAGCAGCCCCTCCTGTCCACAGCCAGAGGCACCTCAGGGCTATGCCAGGCTGCTCTGATGTGTTTCATCCATACCAGCCAGGGCCAAGGCCTGGTGACCTGGCAGCCAGAAGGAGTTCCAGGAGGCACGAGGCTGGCGAGGGATTAGATAGTGCAGAGCGGAGAATGCTCTGGGGAGATTGGTTTGTTTATACAACTGTGCATTTATTCCTGCATGAGCAAATGAGCAGTATGGCTGAGCAAGCTCTGGAGTCAGGCTGCCTGGGTTCAAATCTGGGCTCTGTGCTTTGGGGAATTCTGCGATTTCTGTACCAGTTTTCCCTTGTTACTCACAGGGTTGATGTGAGGCTTAACCTAGCATGTAGTAAGTGCCCTATGAACATTATTATAAACATCATTCTTTGACAATGTACTTCTGTGCCAGGAACAACACTCCCTGATTGATCTTTAATTGTGCTCCCGCCTGTCCCCCAGGAGAGACTGTAGTGAGCTCCTTGGGCACAGGGACCATATCTTATTTGTCTCTGTACCCACAATGGCTTTGCTAACTTATGACCTTCAAGAGGTGGCCATTATAAATGTGTCATTACATGTCTCTCCTCGCATACCTTTGCCCACGCTGTTCCCCTAACCCAGAATTTCACCACCCGACTTCTCCACCGACATTTGGAATGCACAAGCCCCGGTAGTGCACGCCTCGCACTGTAGTGTGATTATCTGCCAATGCGTCTGCCTCCCGCAAGACTTGGAGCTCCTCGAAGACAGAGCTGGAGGATTATTCCATGTTGTACCCCAGGCGCCCGACACAAGATGTGTATTTATGAACCCCTCTGTGCAGATACAAACCTGGCCCCTGCCCTCAGCGAGCTCACAAGTCCCGGTGGACAGAGGATGCAGACAGGCCCTACGGTGGGCACACAGGGTCCATCGGGTAAGGGCTGGCATTCCGGGTTGGAGAGACTGCCTCAGCACGCTGTTGCTTCATGGTGGCTGGTGTGAAGCCTGTCTCCTGAGGTCCCTGATTCCCCAAGAGTGAGAAGTAGGCTCTTCTCAGGACTGTAGTCCCATTTGCCCATATAGTTCCTGGAGCCTTTGGGGATTTGGGCCCGGGGGCTCAGGTGCACCCCAGGCTTCCTGGAGGAGGCAGGTGTGGTGGGATGGGGGGCAGACAGGAGAAGGGGCACTGTGTGGAGCCAAGCTCGGGAACCAGATGGTCCCTGGTTGTAGACCCGACTCTGCCACTCACTAGCCATGTAACCTTGGGCAGGTCACTTCCCCTCCCTGAAGCTTAGTTTCCTCATCTGGACAATAAGAAAACCCTTGCCTCTCTCAGAGATTGGCCGTTAGAATCCAATGACATCATTTGGAAGGGGTGCTGTGCGTGAAAAAGGTAACATTTCAGGGCAATGACAAGCCTGCCTGGAGCAGGATGAACAGGACGTAGAGATCTGTAAGTCTTAGCTTCTTCCAACCTCGATTTCCACCTCCTCCCTTTTTATTTGTTGCTGGGGTCTTAAAGGAGTGTTGAGGCTGTTCAAAACCTTTGGGACCATCTGCACCTTTGGGACCAAGCACTGAGCTAAAAAGATGATTCCACACCCCCTCTCCCTTGCCCCCACCCCCACCACAGTTTTCCAATCTTATGTCTTTCCCTCCATCCAGCTATGAGCTATATTTGTAATACATCCTCCCAGCGGCACTGTGAGGTGTGTGCCATTAGCCCCAGTTTACAGAGAAGGAAACAGAGTAGCCCCTAAGTAAAGGGACTTGCCTAAGATTTCACAACCAGTGAGTAGAGAAGCCCCTCGGGTGCAAACCTAGAGCCCCCATTCCCCCCACTCCTCCCACTGCCTGTGCTCACGTGCTGCCCTCTCCTCTCTCCTAGGTCCTAGCGTCCCCCTCTACCCCCCACCGTCTGTGAGTCCCCCTTCAAGGCTCAGCCCCGCTGTAATTTCCGAGAGCCCTTCCTTAGGTCCTCAGATTTCTTCCTCCTCCAAACTACTTTTCAAAAATTACATTTTTCTCTGAGTCTAAAAGGATGTGCACTAAATTAGAAAAGATACACAAGGATAAAGAAGATAACAACCACCTAATATCCCCTCACCCAGAAGCCTCCAGACTTTTCTCTATGCATTCACACAGGTGTTAGTGTGTACTTTCCCCTCAATTTTTCTATAATACTTTCTCGCTCCTGCTTTTCCTCTGTCCCTTATAACCCTCTGTGTGTGTCTGACTCGCTCTACCAGACTGTGAGCCCCGGGATGGCAGGCCCTGCTCATTGATTCAGGTTGACGCCATTACACGCACCCAGCTCACGGCTGGCTCAAGGAGGAGATATGAGGCTGGAAAACTGGGGGGAATTGTCCTTCCAGCTCAGGGCTCAACCCCCTAAGTGCAGGCATGGGAGGAATCAAGGGTCCCCAGCACTCATTCAAGAGCCCAGCGATCAGTGAGAGAAAGCGTGTGCCACATGCACCGTTCTTTACTTTTCAGGTTAAAACGTAGACACACTCGTCTCGCGGGGCTCATTCTAGGGAGGCTGGTACGACACTAGAAAGAGGAGAAGATGGACCTTGAGTCACCCACCAGCTTCCCCCTCTTCTCAGCTCTGTACCATTGGGCACATCATGCAAATGTTAAGCCTCAGTTTCCCCATCTGTAAAATGGGGTTACGAACACCTCTTTACAGGGATTGTTGTGAGGATGAGGTGGTGAACACAAACAGCTCCACGCAGCGCCTGGCATGAGGACGCCTACCTTGCGTGCTAGTCCCCTGGCCTCTTCCGAAATGATTAACATGTCAGTTAACAACCTCCATTTATTACAGGCCTGTCATCAGCTCTGCGGGGGCTGAAAAAAATGCTCTTCCTGCCTTAAAATCCCACGGGGGGTAAAAGACACAGCAACTGATTAGAGAGAGACACTGTCCATTATAAGGGCTAATTGAGCAGCGCAGACAATGATGCGAACTGAATCAGGGCGGAGAGCTCCGTGTGTGCCTGGGTCCTGGGGGAGGCTGCAGATGCATTTCCTCCAGATGAGTAACCGCCTCTGCAACTCTGGAGGCGGTCAAGGCAGCAGACTCCAGATAAGCTTATCTGGGCTGTGGCTGCAGAGTTGGAATTTGTAAGCTTGGGGTTTGGTTGTTTTTTTTTTTTTTTCTTTAATCTGTCTCATGTTACCAGCTTGTCCATAAATTACAACTATCCGATGGTTTAGGGAACCCAAAGCTGGGCTGGGCTGAGAGAGCGGAATGAGACCGCAAAGACTGGAGACCAGTGATTACATGCATATCAGGGTCTCTGTCCAGTTCTGCCCCTCAGCTGAAGGCAGAAAAGAGCTTCCTCAGGCCTCTGTCCACCCTGTTTTTGTCCATCCTGGCTTTCCTGACAAGATGGCATTTATCAGAGCTATGGCATGGCTCATCACAGTGAAGTTGTGCATCCTGGTCATTAAGAATTTGAAGCTTTGGAGTCAAACAAATCTATTTTCTCTGACTTGTTTGCTGTGTGACTTTGGGCAAGTTACTTAGCTACTCTGAGTCTCGCTTTCTTTGTAAGTGGGGCCAATCAAAATAACCCTCCCTCGTGTGGTTATTCTGAGCTTTAAAATAGATGATGCTATTACAGTGCTCATCACAGTGCTTATAAACATTTAATAAGTGTTAGCTGGTTTTAGTGTTGCTATAGTAAGGTCTATATGAAGACAGAGCAGGCTATTTTCCCCCAAATGCGCATGTCACAAGGACACATGTCACTGGCAGAAGGCTGCTTCTGAAAGGTTGAGAGGTGGCCTGAGGCAGAAGAAAGAGCACTGGCAAAATTGGTACCAAAATTCAGGTCGCCTCACTCAGTGTTTTTCATACTATAGTCCACAGTATGAAATGCATTTGATATCACAGTCCTCTACATTCGTGTATTCCTTAATAACAAGAGAAACAATTTCACACACAAAAAATACACATCTTGACCACACACAGTGCTCATTGATGTTTTTCCTCCTTTTTTAGTGCAGTTGCAACTCACTAATTTCAGGTCCACATATTGGGTCCCCTCGCACAGTGTGAAAACACTTATGAAATGATGGTGACGTTGGGAAATTCCCCTTCCCTCACGTAGTTCTCCCAACTGTAAAACGATCTCGGTGCCAACCAGCCTCACCGCTGCTGAGTCACACAGGAGCACTGACGAAGCCCTGGCTATTTGGAGGGTGCCCATCCAGGTGCTTCGGGGGAGCCAGAGATTGAGAACAGCAGTTTCTGCCCCAAGGAAGCCCTGTGGGGGCCCTGGAGATGGGTGGGGGTGGGGACTGTAGGGCTTGCTTTTCCCAAAGGCCCAGTGCGAAGGAGAGATTGACGATGGCGTGAGAAGTGACTGGTGCTATTCCTCCCCCCACCCCATTTGTGCCCCAGCAGCCTTCCTGACAGCGAGACGGGAGAGGACCCCAGGTACAGCCTTGGAACTGGGTTGGAAGTGGGCCCCGATGAAGGGAAGGGTCTGGGTGTGGGGTACCGTGGGGGTGGGGCGGGGATTATGGTGGTGGGGACACGATGCAGGGCTGTGCGACCTCCGTAGTTTCAGAGGCAGGAGGCCTTGTAACGAGGCATATGCATTCTCAATGAGCGGCAATTCCGCTTCCTGGGGAGAGGAAAAACATAGAAGTTACAAGGACTTGTGGCCCTCCAAAGGGCCACAGTACATCAACAGATAGATATACAGTACGTTTGCAGTGTTAAAATTTCATGGTGGGAGAGAGTCAGAACATGACTCTCAGAGAGAATCTGTGGTTGCCACAGGGTGGTGGGGAGGCCGGAAGGGGGTGACCCCTGACGGGAGCAGTGTTTATTTTGGGGATGATGAAAATGTTCTGGAAGTAGATCAGGGTGATGGTTGCGCAACCTTGTGACTATTTAAAAAAAAATGAACACTACTGAATTGGATAAGAAATATGTCAAAGAAAGGACAATTAGAAAAAAATAGTCTCAAACGTCCCTAGGGGGCGATCGTGAAAAAAACAGCTGAGTGGGTCTGTGAGGAGAGAGGAGGCGTGTCCCCCAGGCCAGACAAAAAATCTGGTCTTGTTGCTTTATGTTCAAGGGGATTTATGTTCTTGTTGTCTTAAAAAAAAACAGATGAATGAGACCCTGAGACCCTCAAAACCCTCCCTAACCTCGCCCTCCCAAGGACATTCAAACCCACTGGAGGTGGTGGGTGGTCAGGATGGAAAGGCTGGCTCAACTTTGTTCAGTTTAACTTCTGGCCTTCGCTCTCCAACACCAAAGAGGTTTCCTTTTCCCATCTTTCTCTGCCCTTTCTGCCACCTTGTCCCCAAGTGCCAGGGTGTGATGACAGGCCCAGCCTTTCTAGCCATAGTGACCATAGTTCCTGAGCCAAAAACCAGGCCTCGTGGTCTGTGACAAGCACTCGAGTGTGCTTGAGAACGGTGGGCGGGATAGCTGTTCCTGGAGCAGGTCAGGCCAGTCCAGGCCACATGGCGCCGCAGCTGAGTGCATCTCTCCGGGAGGATCCCCAGATTCCTTGGCCATCTTTTGAGAGAGCCACATGGGGCTGCTCATCACACCTGGAGCCCTTCTCAGCTCTCTATGTGCCACCTGAGTTCCATCCACTGTAGGTCCCCACCCACAAGCTGTAGGCAACAATGTCAGCCTGCCCAGCCAGGCCTGCCTCTGGCCAGGCAGCACTCCCTGTCCCAGCTGTCTGTGTGGCTGCGTCAGCCTGAGACCTTGGCCAGTGCACTTGAGCCCCGATCCAGAGGCTGAGTGTGGAGGAGCCACATGTTGGTCCTCTTCCTCCTCTGATGCAGGAAGTACCTTCCTCATTAGCCTACACTAATGGTGCCTTTCCCCTATCCTCCCTCTAACCTGAACTGGCCCCTGGGGTCCTCCTCACACACCCCATGTGGATTCTCTACACTACTGGGGTTCAGACTGGAGGCTCCCCCAGGATGGCCACACCCCACTCCCACGCCCCTCCGTGCAGCATTTGTGGCTGCAGACTTGGTCCCAGGATGATAAAGACACTCGTGCTGGGAGCTCAGAATGTCTGTGCAGAATTCAGTCCACTCATGAGAATCCTGAAAGTGCGTCTTTCTTTCCCCGTTGCAGCCCAGAGCGGGAGTCAGCAGCTGAAGCAGACCTCAGGTACTGTGTCCTGGGCGCACCTGCCCTCCAGGGCAGGCTTCCTCAGAGGGCTTCTCCGCCCGGAGAGCCCCAGAGCTCTGAGACAGGCAGTCTCCAACCCCAGCACAGCTGCATGCAGGGAGGAGGCCCGGAGGGAGGGCTCTGTGCGCCACTGGGCAGCTGGGACGCTGCTGTGCCTCTTCTGCACATCCGGCTGCGCTCCTCACAGCAGATCATTTTTATCTGGCGGTCATCTTTGCCTTCTTTCTTTTTTTTAAATTTTGAGGGGTGGTTCTTAAAAACATTGCATCATGCAAAATATGGTTTCCTTGGCTCTACTTTTTTTTTTAAAGTTCCATGTGGAAAGTTACCTGCTAATATCAAAGTTGCACAGTTTGGAATCTGTTCAGGAAAGGAGGAAACCAGGGGTCCAATGTTAACTTGGTTTCTTCCTGGGCTCCGGGTGGGGGGGGGGAGGGCGAGGAGACTCAGGAAGGAGTACAGACTGCAGGGGTGGGGCATGTGAGGTGCAGGGCAGGGAAGGATCGAGCTCCCCCAAGTCAGCTAAGACCGGATGCCTACACCTAGCTCAGGCCCTGGGGAAGGAGAGGCCCCCAGGGCCACACACAGATTTCCACCAGCCGCACCTCCCCATCCTAGCACCGCCCCACCCCTGCCCTGGTCTAAGCCACCATCTTGACAACTGCCTCTGAGAAGGAGCCTCTGAAAATGCCTCCTTACTCCCACTTTGCTTTTCTCAGGAAGAGAGGCCCCGTGGCCTATGCCTCTCAGAAACCATGGCTGCTGAATGCCACTGTGGAGGAGAATATCACCTTTGAGAGTCCCTTCAACAAACAACGGTAAAAGTCCATTGGAGGGAGGCGGGCTGGGGGAGGAGAGACATTGATCTCGGGCAGCATCAGCTACCTGCCGCTGTCCCCCGGCTCCAGCCAGCAGCTCTGCCCCTCCACTGATCTCCCACACCCAGCTGCCCACTCTTCAGCCCGCTTATCTGGATTCCAGCCTGTTCCATATGGTCCGTTTGGAAACAGTCCAGATGTGGCTGGGCATCAGAGCAGCCCAACTCCTGTGTGAGAGAAGGCGGGAGGAGAGGGAGACGAGGGAGGCCTGCTGCCCTCTCTGTGGCTGGTGGGGAGGCCGAGCCAGCTCCTCTGCCTGCGCACCATTTCCCCCGCAGCGAATGATAACCACTAACATCGACTGAGTTCTTACCAGGTGCCAGGCACACTGCCAAGCTCTTTGTACCCATGATTTCCTCTAAGGCTCCCAACTATTTTAGAAGGCGGGTGCTATTATTATTCTCATTTTGCAGATGAGGAAACCAAGGCTCAGAAAGGTTAGGTAACTTGCCCAAGGCCACTCAGACCCTAAGTGACAGAAACAGATCTCAAATCCAAGACTGCATGACACCCAAGAACATGTCACTAAGATACCCTGATGCCTCCTCTGTGCATCCCGGCTGGCACCTGCCCAGGTGAAGAGCTGGCCAAGGAAGTAGGAGAGGAGCAGGCTGGGCAAATATTTGACCAGCCATTATCATTACTGCCTAAACCAGCCAGCAGTGATTTTCCCTGGCAGCGCCCCAAGCATGGGCTCTGACTGTTGCTTTCCCCACTGCCCAGGGACCACACACCCTCTCTTGTCACTTATGTGGCATGTTTGCTGCCATCTAATTCCATCCTTCAAATATTTAACTTGCTCCAAGACCGTGGAAGGTGCTGCCCTTGGCTTTTTTTAAACTCACGTGGTGTTTGTTCGCACCCAAGCAGGAGGCCCATTAAAGCCATCGCTTACCCCCATCACAGCTGCCCGGAAACTAATGGCCCTCGGCAGGCTCTCAGGCCCCACTCAGCCGGGCTGATCAGCTGTGTCTCCACCCCACCCCACCCCACTGCAGGTACAAGATGGTCATTGAAGCCTGCTCCCTGCAGCCGGACATCGACATCCTGCCCCATGGAGACCAGACCCAGATTGGGGAACGGGTTAGTAGAGCCTCCAGGGGGTTTTCTCAAAACCAGGGGCCTCGACCACCCCTGCTCCCACCCATCGCCAGATCTTTCTCAGGGAGAGCAGGTGCCTGCAAAGTGAGAGGGTGAAGCCCGCAAAGCTCTGCGCAGTAGGGTCAAAATGATCTCTTTGAGCAAGGATAGTTTTCGGCCCTGCTCAGTGCAGAGGTCAGTTTAGCGCCTTCCCAGGCTGGAGATGACTGACATCTCCTTCAGCCATGCCCCGAGTCTATCCTGGGAGCTCCACGTACTGTGCTAGGCTTAGTGTTCTGCTCTCTGGGTTCGCTCTCCAGGTGGGACAACAGGATTCTCCTGTGGCTGCCCTCCTGTATTTGATGAAATCCCTATGTCCTCTGTCTTGGGTTCCACTGGTCAGATGGTCCCTTGCACCTACATGATGACTCTTCAAAGACCTGGAGATTGTATTCCCCACTTCCCAGTGGAATCAGTGAACATGCACAAGTCCCTTCTCTCTGCAAAGTGAAGGGGAAACAAAGAGATGGACAGAGCCAGGCCTCTATCCCAAAGAGCTCACAGTCAAGGAGGGGCCAGGACAGTCTCTCCTGAAGGGCTTTGAGGGCGTGACCTTTCCTCCGCTTTGGTGACAGGGCATCAACCTGTCTGGCGGCCAGCGCCAGCGGATCAGCGTGGCCCGAGCTCTCTACCAGCACACCAACGTCGTCTTCTTGGTGAGTGTGCCAGCTCACACCTCGCTAGGGGCCCTCGTGTCTGCTTTGCCTCCCTGGCTCATTGCCTACACTCACACACCCCCATCACCCAGCTACCTTCTTCTTCAGGGGCAAACTTCTGCTGCCAGAGGTATTACTTATTGATGGGGAAACTGAGGCAAAAATAGCACAAACGACCCACTGTGGACTTCACACTGAACTCTGAGGGAAGGCGAGTAGAAATTATAGGCCACCGCTCTGTAGAACCGCCCAACCTCTCAACACCCATTCAGCCTGACTGTAAGAATGGCCAGTACATGGTGTGTGTGCCGCCACTTCCCATCTCATGCCCACAGCAGACATTGCTAGTTGATCATAGAATTTTCCCCCACAGAACCTTAATTTGGCCTCAGAAGCCTTCTCAACACAGCACTCTAGGTAACCACCAGCAATCAAACAGGAGATAACACTTATTAGCTACCCCTGTCCTTCCTCATGCCAAGTTCTGTGTCAAGTGCCTTGGTTGATCTGAAGAATTCTAAGACCCAGCCCTTGGCCTCAAAGGTTTGGGGTCTGATTAGGGAGACAGAGCTCACCCACACTCAAGAGCCACAGCCCCGCTAAGAATCAAATTGTGTGGCACAGACTGTGAGGAGTCCACCAAGTTGTGGACTTATCCAAGAAGTTCCACCAAATCCAAGAAGACAACTGTGAGGGCCGGAGGAGGGCTTTGGAGAAGGGCTTCCTGGAGGAGGACCTTGAAGTGTGAGTCAGTTAAACAGAAGGAAACGGGGAGGCCATGTAGAGAGAGAACCGAGAGAAGGAACCTCAGGCCTCTGGTCCCAGTTTTATTCCCTCCCCCGACAGCACACATAAGCACTGCCTACTAAACACACTCGCTGTGTGAGGTGCTTGGTCTGCGACTACCTGACTCACGCACAGCACTTCACCAAGTACTAGCTCACCCACGACCCCGCGTGAACCTTAAATGACGCTGTTAGAGAGAAACAAAGCAGAGATTTTAGTTTATTTCAACAAACTTTTATTAAACTCCTATTCTGTACCAGGCACCGTCACAAGGGGTCTCAGTTCTTTTTTCAAGGGGAGAGGGTCTCAGTTCTTTTGGAGGGAAGGAGAGGGTCTCACTTCTGAGGGACCTCATGTAAATAACTCTCAGATCTGCCTTTGTGCAAGTTATTGCTGCACCAGAGGAGGGGAGGCGAGGGGTGGGGTCAGGAAAGGACAGAGGGTGGAGAACTGACAGACGGACAGGTAGTTCACCAGCGCATCCGTGCTCCAGGCAGAGGGAACAGTTTAGATGCCAGGCCTGGAGTGGCAAGGTCCCTGGAAACCTGATGTGTAGAGACCTTGGGCAACACAGACCAGCAGTGAGGCTGGAAGGGAGACCAGCAGGTTGTAAAGGGCCTGGGTTCCCACACCAAAGAACGCAGACTTCACGGACTTTGCAGAGCCGTGGAAGTCAGGGGTCAGGAGGTGATTGTGATTAGATCTGTTTGAGAATGCTAACTGAAAACAGTTCCATTTTAAGATAAGGCAACTGAGGCCCAGAGAGCTTAGGTTCATTGTCCAAGGCCACACAGCTAATAGTGTCCGTCCCAGACCTGAGCTGATGTAACCCTGCTGGGTTTTGTACTCACCATACACATCCCCCTACCTTCCCCCCTCTCTCCAGGACGACCCCTTCTCAGCTCTGGATGTCCATCTGAGTGACCACTTGATGCAGGCCGGGATCCTCGAGCTCCTCAGAGACGATAACAGGACAGTGGTCCTAGTGACCCATAAGCTACAGTACCTGCCACACGCAGACTGGGTGAGGGGCCCCAGGAGGTCAAGCTGCAGAGGGCTGAGGTGGGGGAAGCAGTCTGGCATCTTCAGAGGAGGTAATGAGATGCTCCATAGCAACAGCCAAGGACTACCAAGTAGAAGAGGTCAGCACTGGATGGCTTCGTGCAGACTGGGAAGATCAGGAAGCCCTGCACGGCCCAGGGCTTGGTGTCACCTACAGTGGCCACATTCCCAATCCTAGCCTGAGTATAACAAGGGCTGGCATCGAGAAGGCTCAGAAAGCAGCAGACATTCAGTTCCCATCTCCGTTCCTGCTCAGTTGGATGTCTCATCCCCCTTGCCTGGGGAGTGCCTGTTGGATGGGAAAACCAGCCTCCTGCCATGTGGTGGGTTGGATTCAAGTTAGGACAAGATGGAAAAGATGGAAATAAATAATAGCAGTAGGAACAGAAATTTCCATATTATCAATGGAATGCAGTTTTGCGAAACCCCACACTGACTGAATCCCCATACTCCTCAGCATGTAGAAACAGTTACTTTTCCATTCATTGAAAAGCACTTAATGCTTAAGATGGAAATCATGTGACTTTTGAAATCCGTGCCTTGCCTGACCCTTATATAAATTTGCCCCTGAGCAAATTGAGGTCCTCCCTGAGCATCAGGCCAGTGCTAAGTGGCCCTTCTAATTCCCCCCACATAAGTCTCCCTTCCACATGTAGTGAGACCCTCCCTCCACTATGAAAAAGAGAAAAAAGCCCTGGCTGGTGTAGCTCAGTGAATTGAGCACAGGCTATGAGCACAGGTTGCTAGTTCGATTCCCAGTCGGGGCACATGCCTGGGTTGCAGGCCAGGTCCCCAATAGGGAGCACGTAAGAAGCAACCACACACTGATATTTCTCTCCCTCTCTTTCTCCTTCCCCTCCCCTCTCTCTAAAAATAAAAATAAATAAAATCTTCAAAAAAAGAAAAATGGAAAAAAATCCAGATTAAAAAAAAAAAAAGCTAAAACAAGTCCAGGTTCAAGTCTGAGTTTCCATGGTGACCTCGGCAAGACAGTGCAGGACAATTCTTAATCCAAAGAAGGCAACATGGAGGTGCCTGGTTTCTGGAAGTATCAGTAGATAGGACTCCCAGCACCCCTCTCTAAACTCCAATGTGAGGTGTGGGGAGTGAGAGTAGCAGGGGTAGGTGTCTGAATTATCACAAGCCCACATGAGTGTGAAACACTGGGTGCTTCAGACAAAATAAATTTTATTGATTTCAAAGAGACGTGGATACACACACTTAGCCCAATGGGTACTTTGCCAAAACTGGTGGACCTCTCAGACCTGCCTTCAGGAAGAGCTAAGGGGAGTGTGCAATTCGCCCATCGTGTGCATAGAAACAGCTGCCACAGCCGCCCCGCAGATAACCAGACAGCTTGACCAGGATGCGCATAGTTGCTCTGCAAACCCTCCTATTTGCCATGGGCAACCATTGAGAATTACGCCCCAGATGTACCAAACTCTAAACCCTGAGAGTGTGTTAATGAGGGTTGGTTATCACTGCAGGCTCATTGCAGTGGGTGAGCCAGAGGCCATTTGTGGTAGGGAAAGGATGTGTGTCTGTCTACTTCTACCTCCTCCGTCAGGCAGGATGGGGACCTCCACTCCCCATCCCCAGCCTGCCCTCTGCAGGGTTTGCTTCTGCCTTTCCAGATCATCGCTATGAAGGACGGCACCATCCAGAGGGAGGGCACGCTCAAGGACTTCCAGAGGTCTGAGTGCCAGCTCTTTGAGCACTGGAAGACCCTCATGAACCGGCAGGACCAAGAGCTGGAGAAGGTGGGTATATCCTAGGGGCCAGGCAACCACCCCCTGAGAAGAAGGTTCTGCTAGAACTAACCTTGTAAAGGTCTTCCTGCTCTCACCAGCCCCAGGAACCCCCCCAAAAGGACAGATGTGAAAGCTGAGTAAGAACTTGCTCCTAGTAGGGGAGAGCCAGTACCTGCGCCCACCACTCAAGGCAGAGTCAGGTAGATGCCTTCCCTTTATCCTGAGATAAAGCACCGTTTAGTGGACAGAGTTTCAGAAAATCAACTCTGACTGACTAAGCAAAGAAAAAAAGGAGGGGAGGAGTTAAGAATGTACTGAATCATGAAACTAGATAGTCCAGGGGTGTCCTAGTTTCAGGTAGAGCTGGATCCAGGCAGTTAAACAATGTCATGAGGGGTCTGTTTCTCCCCATCCCTTGGCTCTGCTCCCCTCAGATTGGCTTCATTCCTATGGTAGCAGTGAGGGCCATTGGCAGTCCCAGGTTTACATTCTCCCAGATTCACAACCCAGAAAGAGAGTGACTCTTTCAGGATTGCTTAGCAAAAGTCCCAGGGCTGACTCTCACTGGTCTGATTTGGTCACATGCCCACATCTGAACAAATCACTGTAGCCGGCGACGTGGAATATGAGGATTGGCCAGTCCTGTGTCATATGCCCACCCCTGGAGTCAGGGAGAATGACCAGCCTGCCTGAATCACGGCAACTAAGAACAAGAGAGAGGTGGTGCCCCACAAGGACAGTGGGGTGCTGTTAGCTGATGAAGGGGAAGCCAATATGAAAGTGTGTCCAGCTGGACCCTCCCGAGGAAGGAGCAATCTGGAAACTGACACTGTTCATGACCAGGGATAGTTGCCCCCTCTCCTCCCTTTTCCCTTCTGCACACCTGAAGACATCGGCCAAGCCAAGCCCCATGTGTCTTTCAGGAGACCGTCATGGAGAGAAAACTCCCAGAGCCACCCCAGGGCCTGCCCCGGGCCATGTCCTCAAGAGATGGCCTCCTACAGGATGAGGAAGAGGAGGAAGGTACAGACAGTGGGACTGGGAGTGAAATCACGGCCTGAGGTCTGGTTATTCCCTGGGAGACTGAGGTCTGAGGTTCCGAGGGTGGTAAGGTAGTATGCCTTTGATTACCCGCTTCCCTCTGTGTGTCAGTCTTGCGGTCTTCCTATCTGTCAGTGGACATAACGTACCCCCTGGTTCACCCTCAGGGGGACATGAAATGTGAAGCCACAGGGTGGGTTCTTTCGGCCCGCAGAGGAGGCTGCCGAGAGTGAGGAGGAGGACAACCTGTCGTCGGTGCTGCACCAGCGCGCCAAGATCCCGTGGCGAGCCTGCGCCAAGTATCTGTCCTCTGCTGGCATCCTGCTCTTGTCGCTGCTCGTCTTCTCTCAGCTGCTCAAGCACATGGTCCTGGTAGCCATTGATTACTGGCTGGCCAAGTGGACTGACAGCGCCCTGACTGTGAGCCCCATGGCCAGGAACTGCTCCTTTAGCCAGGTGGGGCCTGCAGCCCTGGGGCAGCAGTCGGGGGTGAGGCGGAGAGGGCTGAGCCATGGACACCCCCAGGACCGTGCCTCATTCTCTGCCTGGCCCAGGAATGCTCCCTGGACAAGACTGTCTACGCCATGGTGTTCACGGTGCTCTGCAGCCTGGGCATTGTGCTGTGCCTGGTCACATCTGTCACAGTAGAGTGGACGGGGCTGAAGGTGGCCAAGAGGTTGCACCGCAGCCTGCTGAACCAGATCATCCTGGCTCCCATGAGGTATCCCTCTCCCCCACCATGCTGGGGTTGTGGGCAAGTCACTCCTACCAGGGCCTCAGTTGTCCCATCTGTAAAATGGGAATGTACAACCTCTGTCATAGGCTGTTGGGCATGACTCAAGGAGCCTCAAGTGTGTGTAAAAGTGCCCTCCTTGATGCAGAAAGCAGAGGGAAACTGGTGTTTACTCAGCCAGACACAGTGCTAGGCATTTTACGGGGCAAATTCTTCCAATTGTCACAGCAGTTTTTCAAAGGGAGCCTGCAAGCTCTGTGACAATGTTAGTTTCTCTTCCCTGGGCAGGTACCATCCTCCCGTCTCCACCTACGGGTTCAGCTCCCCTCTCCTTTCTGTCCTTCCTCAGCCAGCCCACAGGTTCTGACACTGGGGACATGGTGTAGCTGTTCTAATCTTCTGTAATGGCATGGATAAAAACCTCAAAGACCGCTTGGTGTGAAAGAAGTCACTGCCCACTGGCTGGTCAGTTCGGCTTAAAGACACAGCAGGCAAACGGGTTACCTGGCCCCACCCTTGTCCATGCCAGACCTCACCATCTGACCAGCCTCCTCAGCTTTCCAGCCTCCTCAGCTCTCTGTGGCCCAGAGACATGGCCTCAAAGTTTACTCCCCCTCTGTTGG
This sequence comes from Glossophaga mutica, assembly GCA_039655065.1. Lineage (NCBI taxonomy): Eukaryota > Metazoa > Chordata > Mammalia > Chiroptera > Phyllostomidae > Glossophaga > Glossophaga mutica. Next base: position 34,453,210 of record CM077308.1, read on the forward strand.
TCCCAGACCTGTGGTTCTGAATACTCTGGTTGGGGGTGGGCTGGCTCTTTGTCACAGCTGCAGTGATGACAGCCAGAGTGGCCTTGCAGGGTCAGCCAGCTGACAGGCTGTACCCGGGGCCCTGTCCCCTGACTGGTTGTCCCTCTGACTGGTTGTCCCTCTGGAGAGGACTCTGTGTCCCGGGGAAGACAGCTGCCGAGTGAGTCAGGCCTGGCGAGCAGCCGAGAAAGGTGGCAGTGGTCACACATGGGCTTGGCAGTAAGAGGCTGGGGAGGGGCCAGCACCCTACTGGGCTGCTATGGGAATTCTCGGGGACTCAGGCCAGGTGTCTACAGACCTGCGAAGGCCACCTCCCCTGGGGGGTTAGACGCAAGGATGACTCCAGAGACACCGGAATGAAAGAAATAACTACCCTCATTCAATGAATGGGAAGGAAATCAGTCAACAAAGGAATCATGTCTTCTGGTTGTCTCTTAGGTTTTTTGAGACCACACCCCTTGGAAGCATCCTGAACAGATTTTCTTCTGATTGTAATACCATCGACCAGGTATACAGACAGGACTTGACCCATCTCTCCAGCTCAGAGAGAGGCCAGGCCCCTGTCCGTTGCTGGCTTCCCCTGGGGGAGGGACCCAGTGGGCCCCAATCTGGTTATGAGGCCCCCATAACCAGGTAGGCCCTTATAACAAAGCTGAGGAAAGCCACATCTCTTTGCCTTCCATCCAAGAGCCCCCTGGCTCACTCCAGTAAGGTTCCAGCATGTTCTGAACCAAGGTGACCGATTTTGTGGACAGTATTTGTTTTGACTGAGCCCCTGTTCTTTATTTTCCCCCATACTAGATAGTGAGAACAGAACACCCTAACCCCTGCCCTCAGGGAGCCTGCGGTGTGGCTGCGGAGAAAATTCGCTCTCAGTAATAACGTGGGGGAACAAAGCCTGGCAGCAGGCAGCACACCGAACGCCATCAAATGCCAAAACTCACCTCCCGCTCTCCCCATCCCCTCCCTCAGCACATCCCATCCACGCTGGAGTGCCTGAGCCGCTCCACCCTGCTCTGCGTCTCCGCCCTGGCTGTCATCTCCTACGTCACACCTGTGTTCCTCGTGGCCCTCTTGCCCCTGGCCGTCGTGTGCTACTTCATCCAGAAGTACTTCCGAGTGGCGTCCAGGTGATGGAGTCACTCGCCCGCGCCCCGGGTTGGGGGTGGGGTGGGAGGTGCTTCGCCATGGGTGGTTTGGTACTCTTCTTAGAGCCCTCACTGTAAAACTGGTGCAGTCAGGTTCCCCGTGAAAAGGCAAACAGACATAAAGGAGATGAAATACCCGTATCGCACTGTGCTAACATACACAACCGCGCATCAGCAGCGCCCACGCTGCGGGTAACATCCGGGCTGCTTCCGCGGGAGCTTGTGCAGGATCCGAACTCCTCAGTCAGGCGTGTACGCGCTTTTATGCCTCGCATTCTCTTTGCCAAACTGCTTCTCAGGAAGGTTTTATGAGTCCAGCCAGGCTGAGAGCTGGTGTGTGCAGGCCAAGGGCACCTGGTGTGGGGTGTTAGCCACCTGTCACGAGAGAGTCTGTCATGATTCTCTTTATCACGATCGCCTTCCTGAGCCTTGGAGCCATGAATGCCTCTTTCCTACTCAAAGTTTTCTATGAACATTCTCTAGAAATTTTTTTTCTAGGAGTGATTCCGTTAAGCTCATAGACTCAGAGAATTGTAGGGACTGCATGTCTCAAACTGCCAAGGACAACCTAGCCGTGGGTCATGGAATCGGTATCATAGATCACAACCAGCATTGGTAAAATAATTAAATAGCACACATAACAGACTATATTCACATAGTAACAGTAAGCTTTGCTTCAGGAAAGCTCTGTTTGGGTGGTGGAGGGGTGAGTGTGTGCGGATGTGTGGTGTAAAATGTGTTTCTTACTACAGTTGTGGTCAGAGAGGCTAAGTCCCTTCCCCAAGTGCACAAAGTTGGCTAAAAACTGGAGTCAAACTGCTGATTAGCAGTTGTAATAATTACATTTAGGTACATCTTGGCCACAATTACCTTAACCACAGGACTAAGATTTCTATAAGTGTTTTTTTGCCTGAATGACCCAGAATCCCCTGGTACCCACAAGGAACATAGTACATTGACAGTCACAGAACCACGGTGGCCTTTTGAACGCTGTACAAGCTGTTCTACAAGGTTCCCTTCTCCTGCCAGCGAAACTGCCCTGGTCCCCTGGCACCCGATGTGGCGGTTTTGGAGGCAGTTTGTCTGGGAAAGCTGCTTCCTGCACCCCAACCTGGCCAGCCCAGCTCTCGGGCACTTGTCAAGGTGCAGCTGTGGAGGGCAGGAGCAATTCTGTTTCCATGGAAACCTTTGGCTTGTCCCCCTGAAGGTACTCTTTAGATTCTTACCTGTGACATGCTGAAGCCTATCGTGGTTATTGAGGAGGGGACTGGAAGCTTCCAGTTGGCCTTTCTGTTCCTTTGACTAGTGTCTCAAGGTTCAGGTGGTTCTCCTGTGAAAAGGAGCTAACACTGCCTGCCCTGCCTTGCTGCAGAGCAAAGGTCCTGCAGCTCAAGCACAGGGACGGAGCTGCAGACGAGAGGAAAGGGAGGCCCAGGATAGCATAACTGTGCCAGCTCGCTGATTACACACCTTACATGAACGAGCTCTCCAGTTCTTAGACTGCTTGATGGGGTGGTACCACTGACTTCCCACTTTGCAGATGAAAGGCGGAGATCTAGAGGAACGAAGCCATCTGCCCATGTGGTCCGAGGGGTGGAGCTGGGATTCAGACCCAGGCTGAGCCCTGAGCCTGTCCCCCTAACCATTCCCCTCTGCTCCCCCGCCACAGGGACCTGCAGCAGCTGGATGACACCACCCAGCTCCCGCTGCTCTCCCATTTTGCTGAAACTGTGGAAGGCCTCATCACCATCCGGGCCTTCAGGTACCAGGTTCACCCCAGGGTGGGGGTGGGCAGGGTGGGGCTAGGGTCATGGGTCCTGAGATTCAATTTTCAGGGTTCCACTGAGAAAGGGCCAGGACATATATCTCCTGAACCCTTCTCAAACCTCCAGGCTCAGATGATGTCCACCAGAGGGGTCAGGCCAGGCAGGCTACACTGCATGATCCAGAGAGGGAAGAAGCCTCAGCCCTGTGGCCAGGCCCCGGCCCTCTGTGAACTGAGGCTGGGCCAAGCCCTCACATATCAATGCTAGAAAGGCCCTTAATCACATAGGCAAGCATGAGGGATCTTTTGGTGAGAACCTCCTGTGAGTCAAACACTATGCTGAGTTCTCTCCATGCCAACCTCATTCATTCTGCCCTGCAGTCCGAGGTGGTGTCAACAATTATTCCTATTGCTCAGGTAAGGAAATTGAGGCTCAGAGTTGAACAAGCCCAGACTTGAACTTGCTCATTCATTTAACAAACTTTACTGAGCATTCACCATGCGCTAAGCCCCACGCCAGGCACGAAAACGATGAGTCAGATGAGCCCCTTGTCCTGGAGGCATTTACATTGCAGTCTTTAAGCAGACCAGGACAAGCCCACATGGCGGGCACTCTGAAAGAAAGGGGAATACAAGATGTGGGAGCACATGAGGGGAGGGCAGTCATGGAAGGCTTCATAGAGGAGGTAGCAATGGAGCTAGGTAGGGCTCAAAGGGTGGATATGAGTTCACCAGACTGGAGGAATACCCTGAAAATTTAGTGCCCCTGCCATCCTCTTGCCACTCTGAGTTGTGCTGTTGGGCTGGATGGGAGCATGCGAGGCTGCCGTAGGAGTGTGGGGGCTGTTGCTCCCCTCCCCAGTCTGTCTGATGTTTTGGAGCATCTCTCCGCCAGCCAGACAGGTTAGAAACCCCTGACCCAGATAGTTGGGTTCTGGTATCTAAGCCTCAACCAGAGAGTGATTCCAGGTTATTTTTAGAATGGCACAGCTGTACAGGGTGTAACAGGAACCATGTGACACCAAGGCCTGTGTCCAAGAGTAACCCTGGGGCCCAAGAACCAGCAGAGAGGGTCCAGGGAAGTTTACATCTTTCCCCCAAAGACTTGGGAGAGATACCCAGGTCCCTGGTGTGATCCTCTTAGGGTCTTGTCTGAGTAAAGCAAAGGAAAGCCACGTTCTGCCCTGGCCTTGGCTCTGCTGCCAGGACATCCCCTGGCCCCCTGCAGGCCTGTGCTGTCTTCCATACAGAAGCTGCCTAGAGCCTGGCAGGAGACTCTGGGCTCTCCTCCCAGCCCCCTTGTCAAGCCTGAACTTCCCCAGTTTCTTCAACTTCCAGGCCCCTTGACACTCTTGGGCTAGCCCCTCCTCTAAGTTTTGGTGATGTCTATCTTATAACTGGTATCCCGGAGGTCTTCGGGCTGGGCCTGGGGCAGAGAGCCTGCCACTTTCCTAGAGGGGACCAGACCCTCTCAGCAGGATCCATGTGGTTTCCAGCATCCTGCAACCAGTCCCAGAGCAAGCCGGGGAACTGCTGCCCCGCAAGGCCTCCCACACCCCATGCTGACGTGGGGGGTGGTTTTTAAGTGAATGAAGAACTTGATTATCATCCCTTGCATGTATTTAATTCATTGGTTCCTGCCCAGCAGCCCACCCTGTTGAAAGTTAAGGAGTATTTATTGATTGCGCAAGCGCCAAGCGCCCACCCTATGCTAAGTGTCGTACGCACACTATTGCATTTAATCCTCACAAGAGCCCCGGGACATAGTTGCTGCAGCCCCACACTAAAATGGGGAGAAGGGGTCCAAAGAGGCTGAGCAACCAACCTGAGGCTGCACAGTCAGCGAGAGCTGGTACCGGGCTTGGAACCCAGACCTGTCTGACCTGGCTTTTCTAGGGTCCTGCTTTTCCCCAAAAAACTCTCAAGAACACCCAGCCCTGGGCTCAGTGTTGGCTCAGAGATTGTTGCCATCCATGTAGGAACTATTACTATCCAGTGAGGAGACTGAGGCTCGGTCTTGACATACAGCCAGTAAGGAAAGGCCTGGACTTGAGCCTGGGTCCGCACAGCCCCAAAGCTGGGGCTGTCTCCATCAGGGCACACCTATCGCAGAAGCTCACATACACCCTCATGCACAGTTACCCCTCAGAGCAGTCACAGACGCTCCGACTCTCCCATCATGCACACGGGCACTCTCACATACACACCTTCAGCACACACTTCCTGAAGCCCTTCAGCCGTATGGTTTCACGCTTGCCTCTCACACAGCACCTGCACACACATCCACCCCATGGCTGTGCAAATGCACGCTCTGTCACACCTCAGAGACTCACTCTACTGTCCTCACACACAGTTCACTCACAGGCCCTCCACCCAGAAATAATCAAAGCAGAACAAACACCTTCCAGGAGTGAAAAGCAAATGCCCAACAAAGCTTATCTTGAGTCCCTCTGAGTCCCCTCAGTTGTGTCCCCGAGACCAGTGCTGAGATGGCTTTTGTTCATCCCGTCGTTCATCATCACACTAGGGCTCCCGCCCCTCCCCTGGGCCTGGCCCTGGCCGGCCAGGTCTGAGAGGTGGCCAAGGAGAGCGATGCCAGGAGCCCAGGCAGGTCAGAGGCAGGAGGCGGGTCCATACGTAGTAACCTCAGGAGAGAACGTGAGGAGGGCATGGGGGCTGGAAAGAAGCTTCCAGAGTTCCTGGTACAGAGAGCTCTCATCTACCTTAGAGGGTCAGGGGCGGCTCCCAAAGGCTTGGTCCCAATGGACCAAGATTACTTCCTCAGACCATCCTCACCCTCTCTCCAGGTATGAGGCCCGGTTCCAGCAGAAGCTCCTCGAATACACAGACTCGAACAACATTGCCTCCCTCTTCCTCACGGCGGCCAACAGATGGCTAGAAGTCCGCATGGCAAGTGCCCCCAACCCCACCGCCCCGGGCCCCAGAACAGGGTGTCTGATAGGGGTGTGGAGCTCTGCAGAGCAAGGGCGAAACAAACGGGAACCAGAGGGGGAGCACTGTGGAATACCAGCTTGTGTGTGCACGCAGGTGGGTGCTGAGGCCCCTGCCTCTCCCAGCCCTGAGCCCCCTCTTCTCCATATTATTGCCTGTGGACCATGTACCTGAGGAGTGTGCGAATAGTGAGAATAGATGTGAGTTTAACTGTGATGAGTGTGCATCTGGAGTGGACCAGCCAGTGAGGCATGTGTGCAGGTGAATGGGTGTAGGGCTGCCCTCACTGTCTCCTGGCGCTCCAGCCTTCACGGGCGAGCTGTGTGTCTGCTGACGTTTATGTGAGGTGAGGGCTGGCGTTGAGGCTCAGCTCGGCTGAGCTACTCTCTGCCCTGAAGGGCAGGAGGGGAGGACACTGTGGCTTCCAGCCCCGAGGGCCCAGGCCAGCCCCCGTCCCTCCACAGGAGTACATTGGCGCATGTGTGGTCCTCATCGCGGCCGTGACCTCCATCTCCAACTCCCTGCACCGGGAGCTCTCGGCAGGCCTGGTGGGCCTGGGCCTCACCTATGCCTTAATGGTGAGTGACGTTGGGCCAGGCCCGGGAGGGGCCAGATACTGCACCCAGGGAATCCCAGGGCACCTTTTCCAAATGAGACACCCCCGGGCCTTACCCCAGGCTGCTTTGAGTCTGACGGGGTGGCGGGGGCGGGGCGGGCGGGCAGGAGAGCTGACTGCAGGGCCCTGCCTTGCTCCCAGGGCCTGGGCCCCAGAGGGATGGTGGGTGAGGAACCACACTCATTGTAACCCTCCGCCTGCCTCTAGGAAGGGCTGCCCTGAACAATCAGCCAGTGGGCAGCAAAAGATATCAGGGGCCTTGCTCCCATTTCAGTTATAACAAGAGCATCTGGTATCCAGGGCTAGGTCACTTACTGTGATCATAGTAATCTTACTGTGATCACTACTTGCTTACAGTAATCACTTACTGTGGTCACTTACTGTGGTCACCATCTTAATCCCCATAGGTCTCTAACTACCTCAACTGGATGGTGAGGAACCTGGCGGACATGGAGATCCAGCTGGGGGCCGTGAAACGCATCCACGGGCTCCTGAAAACTGAGGCAGAGAGCTACGAGGGGCTGCTGGGTGAGGGGTGCAGGAGGGCTCTGGGGAGAGGGCCAGGAGGAGGGCGCCTGGGGGTAGGGTGATAGCCCACGCCTAGCGGCTCACCCCCAGCCCGGCCCCCAGCACCATCGCTGATCCCGAAGAACTGGCCGGACCAGGGGAAGATCCAGATCCAGAACCTCAGTGTGCGCTACGACAGCTCCCTGAAGCCCGTGCTGAAGCACGTCAACGCCCTCATCTCCCCGGGACAGAAGGTCAGGGGCAGGGTAGGGGCAGCGGGGACAGAGGGCTGGCAGCCTGGCAGAGGCGCCTCATGGCCCTCCGGGCCCTGCGGGTCTCACACCCATTCGGAGCCCCCAGTCTCCTGACCCTGGGCCCCTCACCTAACACGGCTCAGCCCACCTCTCCCCTTCCTCCCTCTCCCCTCCTCCTCCTGCTGCCCTCACTCACCCACCGAGGAGGACGCCCCAGGCTCCCCTGGTTAAAGGGGCTTTGTCAGCACCCCCCAGCCCACTGCAAATGGTCAAGACTCTGCCAGGGCACTGTCCCCTGAGCTTCAGATCAGGGGCCTAGGGACAGAGTGTGAGGCCACCCTTGTCCTGGGGAGGGACCCCTGTCTGGCACTCTGACCCGCCTCTCTCTCTGATCCCGTCTTCCTCGCTCCCACTCTGCCCTCTGCCCCTCCCCTTCCATCTCCGTTGCTCTCTCTGTGTCTGTACTGGTTCTTTGTCGTCACTTCTGTTGATATCCAAGGGCCAGGAAGCGATGCGGCCAGAGATGGCTCCACTTTAAGGTGGGACACACAGACACACCCCTGCACACCACACGCAGCGCCCCCTGCCCTCCTGCCACACCGTTGCTTATAGATACACACTAGTGCCCCCAACTCTCCTGCAGCCAAGTAAGCACCAGGCGCAGCCAGGTGACCCCCAGGTCCAGGCAAGATGGACATGTACCCCCTGCACTTGCTTGCGGGTCCCCATGGGAGCCCCCACTGCAGGAAGCAAGCACGAACCTGGTGCCCAGCCCTGGCTAAACCGAAGCTGGGGAGAAAACCAGGACAAGATGATATGCCGTGACCTCCCTGCCCTGCACAGCCCCACAGCTAGCCCCGGGACCCCACGCCCCCGAGCCCCTGCAGCACACTCGCGCCTCTCTTTCCAGATCGGGATCTGTGGTCGCACAGGCAGCGGGAAGTCCTCCTTCTCTCTCGCCTTCTTCCGCATGGTGGACACGTTTGAAGGTGAGGGGTACGGTGGGCACCCCGCAGGTCCCCACAGCCACCAGACGAAACCTCAGTCCTGGTGTATGACCAGATGTCACAGGGGCCCAGCAGTCACCGTCTTCCCCTGCATCCTCGGTGGGGCCCAAGTCCCGGGCTAATCCGTCCCCAGCACCTCCACGCCCTTCCACGGTGCCCCACCTGTCACATGGGCCCCACACAGGGCGCATCATCATTGATGGCATCGACATCGCCAAATTGCCGCTGCACACCCTGCGCTCGCGCCTCTCCATCATCCTGCAGGACCCCGTGCTCTTCAGCGGCACCATCCGGTGAGCCCCGTCTCCCTACCCAGGCCTGGCTCAGCTCCACCCATCAAATCTGGAGAGTGAAGGGGAGGGGGTGCGCAGGGCCAGGAGCACTTAGCTGGGTACCCACCTCCCTGGGCAAGCAGCCCTGCTCCGGCCCCGCGCACAAGGGCCTGGCTCTGGTTCTTCAGAGGAGCCTCACCCTCATGCCCTTCTCTTTGCCGTTAGGCCTGGGCAGGCACTGGTAGGGGCACCCCACCCCTGAGGTCTGGGGCGCCGCCACCTTAGTGCCCATCTCCCAGCCAGAACCTACGTCAGTCAATTCTCCCTTCACCAGCCTCACCCTCTGCAAGTACCCTGGGGAGGGAGCCAGCACCCTGCTCCCTTCCTAGTGGGGCTTTCTGTGTCACACTCCAGATTTAACTTGGACCCAGAGAAGAAGTGCTCCGACAGCACTCTGTGGGAGGCCCTGGAGATAGCCCAGCTGAAGCTGGTGGTAAAGGCGCTGCCGGGAGGCCTCGGTAACTACTGCTGCTCAGCGGCTGATACGGTGCTAAGGGGCGTCTGTCTGTAAGGGCTGGGGGTGGGGGACGGGGGCTCATGCCTTGGGTGTGCCCAGAACTTGGAGTCGGAGGTCTGGCAGGGCCCCAGAGACCATTCAGTCTTCCCTCTCACTATACTGGGTCTTGGAGAGGTCAAGTAACTGGCCCTAGGTCACACAATCAGCCAGTTCAGGGTCTGGCACAGAGGGGACGGTGGGAGTCACTGTGAGACGGAGCTTGCAGGTCCTGGCACCGTGGCGGTGTAGTCAGCCCTGCCCTGCCCTGTCCACCTGCCTGCCCAGTTCTGGCAGAAGGAGGAAGGAGAGAACAGACTGGGAAATCCCAAGCACAGGGCACTCCTCAAAGCTGCCAGGAAGACCCTGGCCCCACCCCAGCCGCCGACAGAGCCTTGGTGTGCTTGCTGCAGCCCCTTTGACAGCAGAGGCTGGCCAAGCCTTGGCTCCAGAGAATCACACCACCAAGACGCCCACACGTGAAGCACACACACTCCGTGCACACACCCCTCCCAGAACTGCCTGAAGCCCCAGCAGCACACAACTCCAGGGGGCGCTCTTCTCATTGTAATCCGTGGCATCCGTGTTCTTGTGTAAGGCACGGCAACCCCACACACCTGTGCTCAGGGCACACCCACATATTTGCTCCTGTGCAGACATCTCCCAACACCCCACAAGCCACACTGTCTGCTCTACTCACTAAGTAGGGTTCACTCAGCCCTGCTCCTCTTCCTGCGGCTTATTTCAGATGCCATCATCACGGAAGGTGGGGAGAATTTCAGCCAGGGCCAGAGGCAGCTGTTCTGCCTGGCTCGGGCCTTCGTGAGGAAGACCAGCATCTTTATCATGGACGAGGCCACGGCATCCATCGACATGGCCACAGTTGGTCCTGGGCACACCCATGGGGTGGGGGTTTGGAGAGGGTGTGGGTGTTAGGGGGAAATTTGCACAAAGTAGTCCAGGAGTTCACGTTGCCTTGAACATCAAGACCATTTGTGGCAGGAAAGGCAAAGGGCTGGGAACCCTGACTCCAGCTAATCCTGGGGCATGTTCCTAGCCCACATACACACAGGCTGCACACAGACCCACAGAGACTTCCTGCCGCCCAGCACACCGCAGACACGCCCACAACACACAGACAGGCCCGGAGCTGAGCTCCTTGAATGCTAGGAACCTGGCTGGTTCCATGCAGAGTAGCGCCCAACAGAGGGAGGGGTAGGGCTCGGATCAGGGTCACATGGGAGCTGGGCCACAGCCCTGGGCCCCACATCCCCCGAAGTTGGGCCAGACCATATGCATTGGGCAGGTGAGCCAACAGCTGCTGTTCCTACCTGGCAGGAGAACATCCTCCAGAAGGTGGTGATGACGGCCTTCGCAGACCGCACCGTGGTCACCATTGCGGTAAGGGGCTCGCTGATGGGGTGCAAGGGGTACCCCAGAGAGAGAGCCGCCCTTGGGCTCAAGAGGGGACCCTGGAGCAGGACAGGGCAAGGAGTCTGGAGGGCTTGCAGGGACCCTGGGTTGCAGGATTTGATGTGGGGAGGATTTGTACCTGCCTGTCCCTCAGACCTTCCCTCTCATTCTCCAAGCCCCAAGGCCTGCCCCTGTCCCAAGGCCCTGTGAGCTAGGCTAGAGTTACAGCTCCACAGGAAAGGGGGCGGGGGCTCTCTGAGACATGAAGCCTGAAGGTTGGGGCAGAGTGCAGCTTGGTGAGGAGAGAGGATGTCGTTAGTGGGTGAATGGCTCGGAGTCACAGCCACCCCGGGAAAGGCCAGTCACCACAGAGGCAGGACATCCTGGCCAAATGCCTTCCCCTTCACCCTGCAGAGGGGATGCCCTCAGTTGCCTTGCCCTTTCCCCTGCCATCCTGACCAGCCCCCTCCCGCCCCTCCAGCACCGCGTGCACACCATCCTGAGTGCAGACCTGGTGATTGTCCTGAAGCGTGGTGCCATCCTTGAGTTCGACACGCCAGAGAAGCTGCTCAGCCGGAAGGACAGCGTCTTTGCCTCCTTCGTCCGAGCAGACAAGTGACCTGACGGAGTCCCAGTGCCATCCCATGCCCCATCCTGGCCCCACTTCCCGCCTGGATTTTCTAACTGTAAATCGCTTGTAAATAAAGAGATTGGTTATTTCCTACCAGAGGCCTTGGTTCCGGTAGGCAGAGGCTGGGATGGACTGCGGGTCCAGAGGAGCCAGCGTGACCTTGGCATCAGGCAGACTGAAGAAGCTGTGCGAGCGTGGGCAAAAGCGGGTTTCCTTTTCTGTGAAATGAGGGCTGTATTAGCGTCCTTGGGCTGCCGTAACAAAACACCGAGGACTGCGTGGCTTAAACAATAGAAATTTATTTCTGACAGTTACGGAGGCTGCAAGTCCAAGATCGAGATGTTGCAGATTTGGTTTCTCCTGAGGCCTCTCTCCTTGGTGGCAGACAGCTACCACCTAGCTATGTCCTCACATGGGCTTCCTGGATTCTGTGTGCACATCTGTGGTGTCTCTCTCTTTTCTTATTAGGACATCAGTCATATTGAATTAGGGCCCCACTCCTATGACTTCATTTAACTTAATTACCTCTTCATGGGACCTATCTCCAATACAGTCACACTGGGGAGCTTTTCAGTGTATGAATTTAGGGCTTCAGTATATGATTTTGAGGGCAACACATAACAAGAGATATGGCACTTTTGTGATTATCTCATGAGATAAGGTAGCAGATGTCCTTATAGCTTTGTCCCTGTCCTTCTTACTTTAATTCCTGGACTGACAATCGTGGGGCCCCAAGTACCGTGGACTAGCACCATATCCCTTGCCAATGACAGGAGCCCAATTCCACGTGGCTTAAATGAAAACGAGTTCATTCTCACATGTGACTGAGAAGGACAGGAGATGCACTACTTCAAGCACAGCTGGTCCAGGTGTTTGACACCAGGGATGTGTCTCCATTTCTGGGGTTCTTCTTCCTCTCCCCAATGACAGATGGCCACTAGCAGCTCCAGCTTGCTCCCTATCCCTTGAAAAAGAGATGTGCTTTCCTAACAGTTCCAGCAGAAATCTTGGGAGCCAATCTCTATTGACCAACTGGGGTCACACCTCCAACCACTGTGGTCAGAGGACTGGAACAAACTGACTGGCTAGGCCTGGATCACGTGTCCCCAGCTCCAGCCCTGTGTGGGGTGTTCAGAAGTAGGAGAAGGCGGCCCTCCAGAGGGAAAGCACAGCGCATACCACAAGTCAGCCAGGTGGTGACTGGGAGATGCTGGGACCTAGACAAGGGAGACCCAAACAACAGCTATCCTTGGACTCCATCTGCACACCTGCCCTCAGCCAAGAAATGATAGGTGCTCATTTACATATCATTTTATTATCATTTACATGTTGCCTACAGTAGTGACTGTACCAGGCCCTGGGGTGCAGACCCAGGAGTCTTGGGTCTGTGTTCCCCTTGTCTGCAACAGGTAAGAAACCTACAACATAAGTAAAACCCACCAGTCATTGGAGACCGGTGCAGCACAAACCCTTCTGAATGTTCTAGGAGCCAGACCTATAAGGCTGCTTGGGGAGGCAGGATTTGAGTTGGGCATGGGAGGGGCAGATTTAGAGAAAAGGGCCCGTAGATGGTGGGCAGGGGCCTTAAGATCAGAGAGCCCTGAATGCTAGGACAAGAAGTCTAGGATAAGCCTATGAACAAAAGGGAAGTGGAGAAGTTTTCCGAGTGAGAACAGGGCTTGACAAGAGCAGTGCTCGGAGGAGATGAGTATGAGGAGGTGCAGGACGGAGCAGGGGAGGACACTGAGCCCTCTGGGTAGTGGGCCGGCACTCCTGGAAAGGATGGAGCAGGGAATAGCTGAGGCCTCAGGGCTGTGCTGAGAGGCAGGGTTCTGAGATGCCTCTGGGGGCCCATCAGCTCTCTCCACTGTGGGGCCTCCGAGGAGCAGAGCCAAGAGGATTCCCACATGATCCTGTGCCCTGCCCCCTGCAAGAAATTGAAGGGAATTAGCAGGATCAGGGCCCACACTCAAGTCTTGCAGGGATACCCAATGCAATCCTGGCACAAACCCCTCTAGAGCATCCCTGATGGTCTGCCAACCTTGACTTGGATACCCTGCATACGTGGGTCATCTCTGGTTATTAGAACTGACTCTTCCATATGTGAAATCAAGGCCTGTCTCTCTTCCACTCAGTGTGTATACTAGGTCTACACTCGGGGCCCAAGAGCTTCTGCACCAGTGCCCAGACTCCCGGGGAGCTCTTCAAGCCTCCTTTTTCTGATGGCTAAACAGTTGTAGTTGCCCCAGAGGTTTCCCGTGTAACCCTAGCTCCTTGAGCTCCCCACTCTGCTCACCCTGTTTTCCCCTCCCCACCCGAGGCACTGCACTCTGGTAGTATAGCCCAAGATCATGCTCACTCTGAGCAGCAGTGTTCTGCCTTCAGGTGGGTAAGGGAGGAAAAGAGGAAAACTCAATATGAAAGTCACACCTGCCCCCCCCCAGGCCCATAAACCCACTATCCTTAACTTTCCAGCCCCTGCTTCAAGCTCCCACTCCAACAAATGGACACACATGGGTCAGGGGTCCCTCCATAGGGACCTGAGCCCCAGAGAGGGAGTGGGCCATTACTGCCACGAAGGAGAGTTGGCAGGCTTTCCCCTTCAGTTAAGAACTGGGGACCTCCCACCTGGGGCCTAAACCACAGAGCAACGCTAGGCTAATGCCTGCAGTAGAAACAACACTCATGCCCAGGTCAAGAGCTTGGGTGCCCCAGTGCCCAAGTCCGGCCTAATAGAGCCCCACTGTCCCAAGTGCCTCTCATGACCTAAGGCTGAAGAAGTCAGGCCGCGAGTGTAAAGAGGTGAAAAGCAACTGTCGGTAGCTCAAACCCTCTTTAAAACGCAGGGGTGGTGTTGAGGGAGGGGGCAGTCTTGGTTGAGAAGATGCAACCACCCAGGCTTCTGGGCTGTTGTATTCAGCATCCCTGTACTGGCTACTAAATTGTGTTCCTACACCTTCCTAGGTAATTTTTCCACCCTGCAGAGGGAGGCCGTGGATTTCATCAGATTCTCAAAGAATCCATGACTCAGAACAGATTAAGAGCATTTTCCAAAGAGAAGAAGCAGGCAGATAAAAAGTCCTTGGACCACCTAATCTCCCTGTCACCGGGTTGGTTATGCAGCCCCTCCGCGTCTCCTTTTTCTGCGCCCAAACTGAGGACGGGAAAATTGCGGAGGGCAGCCAGGGCGACAGGGGCCGCCGATCCGAGTGGGAGGGCAAGTCACGACTTCCTTCACCCCCATCCCGCCCTGATTTCATAGATCGTGGGCAGAAGCGACCTCTTTTGGTCCATCTGATTGGGCAAACCCTCAAGGCCCGACTGAGTCTGGAGAAAGGCAGTAGGAGGTGGACGGCGAGAGGCGGGGCTTGAATCTGGGCTCAGGAATAGGTCGGGCTCCCCCTGGCGGCCTCTGCCCCGACTCCACTCCCCACGGCCCTTGCCCTCAATCTTCCACCCCTACTTAGCACCGGTCGGTCTCCGAGGACTGACAGACGCACCGGAGGACAGCCCGCCCCAAGCCCAACGTCAGGAAGGGGCGGGGAGGCGATGGCTGCGGCTTGAGGAGCAGGAGCAGGTGCCGCGGAGACGAGCGGGCGGGGCCAGGACGGAGCGCGGGGCGGGAGCGGGGCGCCGGCGTGCGTGCGGCCGGCGCGGGGACGGGAGGACCCGAATTGGGAGTGATCCCGGTCAGGTCACGCTGGGGCGAGGGGATCTGGAGTTGGGCCGGGTGGGGTGGCGACTCTGGAGGGCGCAGGACCCCAAGGAGACAGAGAGGACGAAAGCTGGAGGAGGGATCCGAAGAGCGGCGAGAGCGCTACGGGGGTTGGGGTAGGAAAGAGTGGGCATACCTGGAGGTGAGAGTGGGGAGTGGTCAGGATATGAAACCAGCGCGGAGGGGGCTCAGGAGCAGAAATGGGTGAGGTGGAAGACACGGTGGGGGTTGTGTGAGGTCTGGTCCGTTGTGATAATAACCGGAGGTGTTAAGTTCCAAGACAGAAGAGGTGGGTTAAGAAGGAATGCTGGTGGAGACAAGGATCTTAGACAGGGGGGACGCTCAGAGGTGGTCAGCAGGTGAGAAGTATTGAGCTGAGGTCCAGGGCCAGGTGGGAAACTGTCAGGGTGGGAGCTCACTAGGCAATGGGCAGGTGGCCAGGGTGTGAGGCTAGTACAAAAAGTGAAGCAGGGGCCAGATGGAGGTGAGGATGAGACTGGTTGGGGAGGCATCTCAGAAATGAGGCCAGCATAGACTGAGGGCAGACCCAGAGTGGAAGGGTACCCAGGGAGGGAACCCCACAGCGAGGCCAGAGGCTGGTCAGAGGGCTCCCCTGCCCATGAGTGAAGCCTCTCCCTGGTGGTCGCTGGAGCCATGCTGTCCCGCAAGGGCATCATCCCCGAGGAGTATGTGCTGACGCGGCTAGCGGAAGACCCTGCAGAGCCCCGGTACCGGGCCCGGGAGCGGAAGGCCCGCTTCGTGTCCAAGAAGGGCAACTGCAATGTGGCCCACAAGAACATCCGGGAGCAGGGCCGCTTCCTGCAGGACGTGTTCACCACGCTAGTGGACCTCAAGTGGCCACACACGCTGCTGATCTTCACCATGTCCTTCCTGTGCAGCTGGCTGCTCTTTGCCATGGTCTGGTGGCTCATCGCCTTCGCCCACGGTGACCTGGCCCACGGAGAGGGCGCCACCGTGCCCTGCGTCACCAGCATCAACTCTTTTTCATCTGCCTTCCTTTTCTCCATTGAGGTCCAAGTGACCATTGGCTTCGGCGGGCGCATGGTAACCGAGGAGTGCCCACTGGCCATCCTGATCCTCATTGTGCAGAACATCGTGGGGCTCATGATCAACGCCATCATGCTGGGCTGCATCTTCATGAAGACCGCCCAGGCCCACCGGCGGGCTGAGACCCTCATCTTCAGCAAGTATGCAGTCATCGCTTTGCGCCATGGCCGCCTCTGCTTCATGCTGCGTGTGGGCGACCTCCGCAAGAGCATGATCATCAGTGCCACCATCCGCATGCAGGTGGTGCGCAAGACCACTAGCCCTGAGGGTGAGGTGGTGCCCCTCCACCAGGTGGACATCCCCATGGAGAACGGTGTGGGGGGCAACAGCATCTTCCTGGTGGCTCCCCTCGTCATCTACCACATCATTGACGCCAACAGCCCGCTCTACGACCTGGCCCCCAGTGACCTGCACCACCATCAGGACCTCGAGATCATTGTCATCCTGGAAGGTGTGGTGGAAACCACAGGCATCACCACCCAAGCCCGCACCTCCTACCTGGCCGACGAGATCCTGTGGGGTCAGCGCTTTGTACCCATTGTGACCGAGGAGGATGGCCGCTACGCTGTGGACTACTCCAAGTTTGGCAACACCATCAAAGTGCCCACACCGCTCTGCACAGCCCATCAGCTTGATGAGGACCGCAGTCTACTGGACGCCTTGACCCTCGCTTCGGCCCGTGGGCCACTGCGTAAGCGCAGTGTGGCCATGGCCAAGGCCAAGCCCAGGTTTAGCATCTCTCCGGATTCCCTGTCCTGAGCCATGGTCCCCTGAGCTCCCACCCCACATGTGTCTACATGGGCAGTGTGGTATGGTATGTAGAGTGGACATGGCGTGGCCCTCTCGGCCAGACCAGGACCTGGTGTGAGGCTGGGCCCTCTGAAGTTCAGCTCCCCACTGCTGCTCGCCCAGGGTGTTACAAGGCATTGTCACTACCTATTTCTGGCCTCAGCTGGAGCCTATACTGGGTTATTTTTGTTCCTGTTCCTCCCAGCCCCAACTCAGGACTGGTTGGTCCTCCTCCCTGGACCTAAGGCCAGGGAAACTGCGGGAAGTGCTGGGCCCTACAGCTGGGGCTCCAGCTACTTTTGGGGTCCCATGATCAACCAGCCACAAGCTGGGCAGATGACTGGGGAAGAACAGTCCCCAGGTTGGGGGCCTGCTGCTGTGTTTCTGTGAGGCCTGTGGTCAGGCCTCAGCCACCCTTGGTCCCTGAAAATGTGATGAGTTACAGAGTGGGCCTGGCCAGCTGGGGAGGGCAGTTGGTGAGAGAGCACGTTCCAGCTGGGAGATCAGGGGTGTGGAGCCTGCACAGACAGGGACAGGCTGAGGCCGACAGGACCCCCCTCCACGGGGCAGGCTTCAACAGGGAGGAAAAGGCATGAGGATGCTCAGCTTTGCTGGGTCCTGCTCAGGCACAGGGGAAGGGAGATGGGCCCTCTGCCCCTGCCCCTTCCCTCAACACCAAGCCTCCTGCTGTGAGGGCTCCGTGGGCTGGGGCTGCTGTGCCTGCCTGTTCCCATTCTGTCCTGCACCCTCAGAGGCTGGGGTGGGCTGGGGCAGACACTGGCGTGCCAGACAGAAAGAGGCCAAGGAGAGGGATATCATGGGCCCACCACACTCAGCGGGCCTCAGACCAAACTCTGGTGTTGGCTCCCCACCAGTGGCTGCCACTCACTTTGTCCAGAGGGTGACCGTGGAGGGTCCTTGGGTTGCTAGAAAAGGAGCTGTTGGAAAGTTCAGGGTGGTGGGGGGTGAGCAAGGTCCCTGAGGCGAAGAGGGAGTGGGCCCTCATGGGCTTGACCCCAAGCCTGGGCTCTTGAGCAGTGTTGTGTGTACTTGCTCATAATTCTGCCTTCTCCCTTGTCAATAAAGCCTCCCTCCTTCATGGCCTAAACTCTGGGCTGTTCTTGCTGGGGAGGTGGGAGGCATGCCAGTGGGCAGGGAGGGCAGGAGCTGGAGCGGCCAGCTCTCATTCCAGAGGTGCCACGGACTGCAGTCCGGAGGCCTACAAAGACCCCTGAAGTTGGTTATCTTCCCCAGTTCAAGGAGACATTTCCCCGTTTGCCTCAGGCAGCCCAGCCCTGCCAGCCTGTCTGGCCATTGCAACTTTGGACACCCACTCGCCTTATAGCCCTGCCTCCACTCAGGAAATCTGCTGGAAAGCTGGGGTGCTCAGGGAGAGAGATGGGGACATGATATGCATTAGCAAAGTGCCTGAAGCATAAGCTCTCAGGCTAGCTCCCTGGGTTCAGATCCTGGCTCTAGCTCTACAACCTTGGTCAAGTAACTTCACCTCTCCTTGCCTCAGTTGCCTCATCTAAAATGTAGGGCTACTAATCATGCCTATGTCATAGAACTGTTGTGGGAGTAAGTGAAAAATACATGTAAAATGCTGAAGTGTCTGGTCCATAGTAAGTGCTCAGTAAATGCTAACTGTCATGATTGTGGTTGAATCAGCCACACGATGAGACAACCGACCAAGCAAATGTTAAGAGAGAGGGCGATGCGTGTCTATGCCTGGTCTTGTCTCTTCCCTGTGTTCTGTCCGAGCTAATCACAGGGGCTGTGCAATGCCTGTTACCTGGTCTTCTTGTCTCCATCTCACCCCTCAGTCCATCTGCAATGCCACCTCCAGGGGTCTTTTGAAAAGGCTTGTGACCATCCCCTCCCACATCAACTACCAGCAGTGGTTCCCCATCACCTTCTGGGTCAAGGCCAGACCTGTAGCCAGCCATTTCAGGCTTTGCCTGCTTTCCAGCCTTACAGCGCCCCCTCCCCCTTCTCTGGCTGCCTTACTGTGCCCACTTTGCATATAACATTGACCTCCAACCTCTGAGCCTTTGCCTGCATTACTCCCTTTGCCTGGACTGCCCAGGTGTCATCTCTGCCTACTGAAATCCATAAAAGTCCAGGCCAAAGGACGCCTTCTCAAAGCCTTCCCTGATTGCTCTGGAAAGACATGGTCCCTCCCACCCCTTATCTGTGTGTGTGTGTGCATTCTACTTTCGCCTACGTTTGTGGGTCTGTCTCCCCATCTTCAAGCCTGTGGCTCCTTGAGGCGAGGGACTGTGCCTGGCACTGAGTTAGTGCTGAATGAGTGGATGGTGGATGGATGGATGGAGGGGTGGATAGATGGTGTACAGGACAACAATCCAGGGTTATTGCTACAGTTTGAGGCCTTCAGAGGGCTTTTTGCTGGATCACTGATAGTTTGTCCCCGGGCGACTTGAGAGGCAGGGCCGAGAGCCAGGAAGCTGCTGTTTCTGTTCCAAGCTGCCCTCTCCCTGCCCCACACAGTCCCCCAGCGTTAATTCCCTTCCTTCCTGAGCCGACCCATTTCTGATTTAAAGGGAAAAAATGAAAAGCTACTCAGAGTCAGCCCAGACTTCCTGTGACTTAGATTGGCTGTCCCAAAGGCCAGAGGAAGGGCCAGACACCCTGTGAAACTCTTTGGCAGCACCATCCTTGGGACCCCATCCAGAGTAACCTTCCTCCAGCCCTTCAAACCTTAAGTTGCTGTGACAGTGAACTGGCAGAACTGAGGGCAGAGCGCCACCTGCTGGCCACGGAGAAGACCTACTTGATCCCAGAATATCAGGGACTCTGGTCCTAGGCTTAAGGTTTAGCTCAGGGAGGACCTGGAAAGTTTCACGCGTGGAGGAGAAGCTGGACCAAGCAAACCTTTCCTCACCCTTATGACTGTTCTCACCCACTGATAGTGCCCCTTCCATCTAGGGGCACCCCTACTTTAAAGCACTGGACTAGCCTAAGGAAGCTCCCCTGAGCTCCACGCAGCCCAGCAGGAACTTCTGTGAGTTTGGTGTCCGATATTCTGCCCCCGGACAGCACTGGACACCACATAAGAGCAGACAGAACAGTCCATGAGAGTCCACAACCTGCGTGCAGACTCGCTGTTCTCCAGGTCCCCGGAGAGGGGAGGGCGGTACCTCGGGTCACCGTAGTCCAGTGCTGATGGAGACACTGTTCTCCAAGTTTGTAGATGAGGAAACAAGATCAGAAGTGACGTTAACTTCCCAAGATCTCACACTTTTTGATGTGGCAGCCCCAAGATTTGGTCCTAAGTGTGTCTCAGACTCCTGCGCGGTCCCAGAGGCCTGATCTCCAGCTTTTACTCGGGGTACCGCCTTTCCAAAGTGTCAAATCCACCACAGACAGTCATCTCTAGATCAAGAGCAAGAGGGGCAGTATAACTCGGGAAGCCCCTGGGCCTCCCTGAGTCCCAGTTTCAAGACTGATAACAGGCTCAGCTGTGGTAACACCTGTGGATCTGGCATCTCCAGCTGGTCACCTCGAGGCCTGCACATGGCCCTTCCACAGAGAAGACAGGACCCGCTTTCCACAGGTGGCACCCTCCTGGCTCCATCCTGCACGTGAGCTCCTACCCCACAGTTTTTCGTAGGGAGACCTTTCCTAAGGAGCTTTCCACTGGGAGTAGAGTAGTCATGGCTCCCTGAGTGACTCAGCTCATCTCTGAGGTTCCCCCCCAGGTCCAGGTATCGGTCACCTTATCTTGTACCAAGACATGCAGAAGACTTTGGGGACAGGGTGAATTTTGCATGCCAAAGTCATGTTGCCTCCAGACTAGGGCAGACGTGAAGAACAACAGATCTGTGGTCTGTTCCAGCTTCAGAGAAGCTGGGGAAAGACGCAACAGTGGGATTCAGGTCAGAACTGCGTTCCAGAAAGTGGGTTTGTTGCGCTGGAATCTAAATAATTGGCATCTTCTCTTCCAGGTCCCCCTGCCTGGGGCATAATATATCTTCATGGAAAGGGCAGCAGGTGCTACCTACACCTACTCTATTTGCACTCTGAGCAGGCCCACCTCTGAAGTGACGTGAAAGACAGGTCACTCAGGCTGGCCAACTTGGGCACAGGATGCCAATGAGTGGGAAGTTAATGCAAAGGACCTATGTGACTACACAAATGTATGTCCTCCACTGGGAGAAGCAAGGGTGTACCGAGTATGGGCCAGGTCAGCGGTACCTGGGAGCTTTCTCCAGCCATACATCTCCCATTCCTGAAGGGGTATCATTCCTGGCAGCCCAAATACACCCAAAGTCCCCCTCCATTGACCACCAGCACCCAAAGTGAAGCAAGCCAGACTTTGGGGGGACCTGCCTCTGTATTTTCTTTATTTCATCAAGTCCAGATTTTCTCATAAGGCCATTATTATTGGGGAACAGGAGTCACTCCGGAGTAACCCAGAGAGAAGTAAATGCTCAGTTCTGACTAAGAGTCTTTTCTTAAACCCCTGGGTCCTTGGTTTCCCAACCATCTTGGAAGAGGAAGAATCAAAATCACCCCATAATCCTGACTCTTTTGAGCTTCTCTTCTGGTCTGAGCAGCATACTTATTTCTCAGTTTAGTATTTCTCAGTTTATTTACTCATCTTTGATGCCTTTTTCCTAGAGCATAGATTCCCTTCCAATCAATGATGTCCATTTAACATTCCCCACATTTTACATCTGATATTTTCATTTTCCTCTAACAATATCTCATTTGTGATTTCCCCATCTAATTGTATTTTTCCCTTTTATTATTTTACTGTTCTATCAGATTCTCTACAAAATTATAATGTCTTTTACTAAATTTGTAAAATCTCATCTGCCTTACTACTTTTTCCAAAGAGTGTCATTCTCTTTCAGCCACAGTAAACAGCTTGGACTACTCCCTTTGTTCTGTAGTCCCACTGTTGCCATTTGCCTCCTTCTACCTTGAGATTTACTTGAATTCTCCACTCGGAAATTTATTGGGTCCTCTAATCATGTTCTTGAAATAGGCTCTAGCCACACGGATGCTGCAACCCCCATATGCGACCACTAGAGGCCACTCTAGTACCCTCCAATGGGAAGCTCAACAGTGGGGAGTATTCATCCCTCTACGCGAGCTTCAACCTTTTTCATGTCAAGGCACACATAATTACTAAAATTCTGCGATACACAAAAAATTTATTGTTTGTCACTCTGACCAAAAAATAGGTGTAATTTTGAAATATTCGTATCAGATGGCTTTTCTGTTGGCTGTCGTCATCTTTTTATCTGACAGTCTAAGGGAAAAAAGGTCAGAGCCTCTGACTAGTCAGGTATTGCAAGTTTTAAAAATTCTTGCAGCACACTAGTGTGCCACACAGTGCTTGAAAATTGCTACTCTAAGCCAATAGACTTAAGACCTAAGATCTGTTTCTGAGCCATCGCTCCAACTTCTAGTAGCTGCCTCACAAGGGCCCAGAAATACAACTGCATGCCCCTGATAATTGCATTCAGAAGCACTCTGTATGTTACCCACGGCAAACACCTGGCCCGAGACCCTCCGCAGCCCTGTCAGCCTGTCCTGGCGGAGGCGCCCATACTTTCATCCAATTAGGAATGGCATCAGCCACCGGGGTTCAGTTACAGAAAATGAGGCAAGGGCCAAGCTCACCCACGAACAGGTCCTCCCCTAAGAACTGACTGGAACTGTACGGAGCCGGCCTCTCCTCAAGACCGAATTAGTGATCAAGCCCATCGTTCGCAGCCCGACCCCACCCTGGATCTTCCGTGGTGGTATGGTACACTGATTAAAATCCAAGCTGCACCCTTTTCTACTCAGGAGACAGGGGGTGGGGTGGGGGTGGAGGCAAGTCACTTATCTTGTACCCAAGAATAAGTCAGGTATAAATTGAATACAGTTATTCGTATATTGGCACATACAGATTGATCTACTGAACGAAAAAATAGAATTTGAAATGGAAACAGGTCAACAATAACTGGAAACAATAACTGTTGCTTCCTCTCCCCTCCTGTGGAGTGGCTCCGCCCGCAGAGCCCCATCCGTCCATCATGGATGAGAATAAAACTACCAGACATGATCTGCTTGGGGAGGAGAGGTGGCCAATCTCTCAAAGGAGAAGGGCCAAGAGCCCCTTCCTCAATGGCTTTTATTAGGTTAGTAACACACAGGAATACAGGTAAAGTTCATCAGTCAATGTCAGGCGGCAAGGATCAAACAATAAATAACATTTCAAAGAAATCTGAGTCAGTGTTTGTCAGCTAAGGGGTTACAAAACTTTGGGAGCCAAACTCATTTCCTCCTCGGACCCTTATCATTTAAATGAGAGCACTCTTACCAAAGCAGGTTTCACAGGACTTTACAAATTCTTTCTTATGCCCGATCACTGGGGAGCCACTCTGGCCAGCACAGGGCTGCACCGCCCTCCATCAGAGTTTCAGGCTTAAGTGGATTAGAGCCAGGAAGCAAAAGATAAGGAAGACTTCTCCCAGATGGAAATGGGGACTCGGGCTATGTCAGAATAGCCAGGGGGCGAGGGTCAATCACCCCCTCTTTGCTGCAGCCCCCTGAGTCCTTCCTTGAGAGCCTTCCAAGTGGTCATGCCTGGCTTGGGTTGCCCCTCCATTGAGGGGTCTTACCCGTCATTGGCTAACCGACCAAGCATTGGGGCAGAGATGGATGTGGCAGAAGCAGGGCTCCTGCCAGGGAGATAAGCTTTGTCTCCTTAGTGGCTCAGGTCCTCACG
This sequence comes from Glossophaga mutica, assembly GCA_039655065.1. NCBI lineage: Eukaryota > Metazoa > Chordata > Mammalia > Chiroptera > Phyllostomidae > Glossophaga > Glossophaga mutica. The sequence goes on from CM077308.1 coordinate 34,476,687, forward strand.
ACAGAACAGACCCAGATGAAATGGGTCCCCTGGGCTCTTACTCAGCCTAGCCATGGGGTGGGGGATACAGCTCCTGAGACCAGGCAGAACAGTTCCCATCATCCTCCCCCCCTTTTTTTAAATTGAGGTATAACTGGCATATATTAATTTCAGGTGTATAACATAAGATTTGATATTTGCATATATTGCAAAATAATCACCACAATAAGTCTAAGTCCATCTCTATACAGTTCCAAAATTTGTTGGAAAACTTTTAAGATTTCCTTTTAGCAACTTTCCAATATCCCATGCAGTATTAACTCTGGTCACCATGCACCTTTTGACAATGGTAGTCCCATGTCCGCTTACAGTGGAGGTAAAAAATTCCTATCGCTTAGTGAAGTCACAGGCACCCTAGTGCCCTAGCACAGTGCATGGCTCACATGCTAGTGGTGATGCTGGTGTAAACAAACCTGTCCCCTTGACCTAAACATAAATTAAATAAATAAGTGTGCTGTAAACAGTATATGATATAATACTAGCAGCAGCCTCAAATCATGTCGACTGCATCTCTCGATTGCATCATTTTCTCTCGTGCTTGATTCGGTCTCATACTGTTTTACAAATGTAGTGGAGCCTGAGTGTACAGTGAAGTTTACACTAGTAGAATGTCCCGGTCTTCACATTCACTGACTCACCCAGAGCAACTTCCAGTTCTGCAGCTCTATTCACAGTAAGTGCCCTGTACAAGGTATAGTATTTCTTATCTTTTATACCACATTTTTACTCTACTTTTGCAATGCTGAGATACACAAATACTGACCATTGCATTACAACTGCCTCCAGTGTTCAGTATAGTAACATTCTGTACAGGCTTGTAGCCTAGGAGCAACGGGCTGTACCATGCAGCCTATGTGCATGAAAGGCTGTAGGACCAGCTAGGTTTGTGTAAGTACATTCAGTGATATTAACACAATGATGAAATTGCCTAACAACACATCTCGCAGGATGTAGACCCTTTGTTAAGTGGTACATGACTGTGTGTGTGTGTGTACATCACAGTCCTGGTGACTAATGATGTCGAGCACCTTTTTATATACCTGTTGGCCATTTGTATACTTTCTTTGGAAAGTGTTGCTTTTTCCCCTTTTCTTGGAAAAAGCTGACTGGCTGGAAGGTGTCCAAGAGGGCAGTTTGAACAGGCTGCTCTTGAGCAGACTGCGTGGGTCATCAGGAAAGTCACCTGTTACTCACACACTCCCTGAGAAAACTGTGGTTTCTGCCGCCTGTCCCTGTTCTGGTGGCTCCTCCACCTGAATACACCATGAATGCACGTAATGAAAGCACCTCTCCTTATAGTTCTCCAGTTCCTTCTCAGGTGAGGTTGGGTCTTCTGAGAAGCAGCTTTCAAGATGCATGAGAAGTACGAGAGTTGCTCAAAGCAGTGCCTATGAAACAGACCTCAGAAGTAGGTGAGGAAAGTCTTCGAATCATGTTGCGGCAGGTCTGACATCTGTGACGGAGGGAGGACTGGGTAGCAAGAGCTTCAGACTCAGTGCAACTCTGAGAAACTCGAAGGCACTCTGGCAGGGAGCTCCCAAGGTGCCTGCTTTGTTCAGCCGCTGGCTGGAGCGTGGCCTAAGCTAGAATACTGCAGCGGGTCCCTGAGATGGCACAGCTGGAATGTGTTGGCTGCGTACAGTCTTCACAGCAAAGGGGGTCTCCGCAGCGCATATCCGTGGCAACCATACTTTTTTGGTCAAAATTCGGATTCCTGAAGAGCTGTATCAGTTAGCTTTTGCTATATAACAAGCCAGCCTAAACACATGGTGGCTTTTAAAAATTATTTCTGGCACATTCGAGAGTTGGCTCTGTTGACACTGATGATCTCAGCTCACATATCTGGAAGCTGGGCGGCTGCCATCTAATCCACAGCTGATGGCCCTCAAATAACATGGTTTTGGTCAATGTTCTCATTATAATGTTGACGAGATGCCGTAAGAACCTAACTCTTGTTTCTATTATTAGCCCATAGTAAAGTTAGTTTCATTATACACAGTTTCGTTTAAAGTTGCAGAACCTACGCATGCCATTGAGGATTTACCGTAGACTGGCCTCCTCCGGAGCCGCCCGCTCCAACTGCCGTTGTCTCCCATCCTCTGGCAGGACGGCCTGGACGTGTCCTCCTCTCACCGACGTCAGAAGCACGAAAGACAGCAAACGGAAGTACACACGGCCTCCTTCACTTGTCTCCTTCCGTTGGTCAGAGCAAGTCACCAGGTTGAGCCCAGTGTCGAGGCACAGCCCAGGGCTGGAGGGCACAGCCCAGGGCTGGAGGGCACTGCAAAGTTACACAGCAAAGGACAAGGATATAGCTCAGGGTGGATGACTGGGGCCTCCACTCACACCACCTGAGAATCCAGGGCAGTCTGCTTACAGCAACAGTTCCTGGAGCGCGGAAGCCTGAGAAAGGCAAGGAATATGAGAACATTCACAAATAGCACATTTGAAAACCACTTTATATTCAGTTTTCACATTGACTGAAGTCCAATCAGGAGAGACTATGTCCCATGAATCAACTGGCCAAGTTTAGATAAAGAAACAGACCTTTTTTCTTAATCAATTGATTATTCTAATTTTCCTAAAGCATTTCTAATGAGATGTATTAGCTATTGCACAGATTCTGCCTTGGCAGGCCCCTAAATAACTGAGGGCAATTTTATTATCTAGAACCATTTTAGCCTTGGCTAGCGTGGCTCAGTAGATTAAGTGCCAGCCTGTGGACCAAAAGGTTGCTGGTTGGATTCCGGTCAGGGTACATGCCTGGGTTGCAAGCCAGGTCCCCAGCTGGGGGCATACAGGAGGCAACTGATTGAGGTTTTTATCACACATTGATGTTTCTCTTCCTCTCCTTCTCCCTCCTTTTCCTTCTCTCTAAAAATACATACATAAAATCTTAAGGAAAAAAATAGAACCATTTTAACCAACATATTTACATGGGTCTCTTGGGCTGTTTCATTTGCTATTTGGACCACAGTTAGGAATAAACATGTTTGGAAACACCACTGAGAGTTAGAAATTCTTGGTTTCAAGGTGAAATCGGGTTGTAAGTTATCCCTTTGAACTAGTAACAAAATACGAGCACCTGGGGGAAGGAATGCCCCTCCCGAGCTGTGGTTTCCACGTGCGAGAACAGCAATGCAGCCCATGTGTGGTTCAAAGGCCTGCTCCGTGCTGACACGGTGAGGTTGGGGTCACACTGGGAGCTGTGTTATGAAGAGGCAGGAGGGCTTTACCATGCATCTCCCCAGAGTCACAAGCCACCAAAGGCAGATCTGATGAGCAAGTTCTTCCCCAACGCAACATCAGAAAAAGCCACACCCCACAAACACACCACATGGGATCCCCCAGCATCGATCCTGAGAACTCTCCAACATCATCCACTGGCCATGCTCCCCAAACTCCCAGAGCCAGTTCCAAAACGCAAGGCTCAACTTTGCTTTAGCACCCGCTTACCTCTTCCAAAAGAAAATTGCTGCAATAGATGCAATAGTACTCTCTGATTACTAAACAGAGAGTAATCATCCAGAGAGGATTCCATGAGTTACTTTTTGTCTCAGACCCTGCAGAGAGAAAGAGGAGGCCAAACTTAGGAGAAAACCAGCTGGCAGGGGCCAAAATGACCACATAACCACTGCTAAGGTCTGTGTGGTTATGTGTCATTTCTCTGTCAGAGATATGACCACCAGTCACTCCTCCGGCACACGTCTTGTCATCCCTATCACATACGCTTCCACACATCAATGTGTGTAGCACCTGCCAGAAATACACAGCAATGTCGAGCACCACATACCACAAATATGCCACTCACGTGTTCAGAGCTTCCACACCACTATAGCATCTTATATTACTGCTATGTATTGAATGCCTGGGACCCCACCCCCACCGCCACCCCCCAAAAAATTCATACGTTGAAACCCTAATACCCCATGTAATGGTATTTGGAAGTGGGATTTCTGGGAGGTCACAGGTCATGAGGATGGGGCCTTTATGACTGAAATTAATGCCTTTATAAAAGAGGTCTTAGAGAGATCCCTCACCCCTCCCACCCTATGAGGATACCACAAGAAATCTGTGCCCTAGAAGAAAGCCCCCACCCACCACGCTGGCGCGCCGATCTCTGACTTCCAGCCTCCAGAACTGTGAGAAATGAAAGCTGTTGTTTATAAGCCACCCAGTCTGTGTTAGTCTGTTACAGCAGCCCGAAGGCATACACAAATCACCAAGACTGACCTCTTATACGCACAAAGCATATTTCAATTCCACACTCCCCATGTGCCACACATCCCCGCACACACCACACACGCACCTCCTGGCCCTTCTCTCCCTCCAGGGCCACCCCAGGCCCCACCTGGCGCACGTAATCAGCCCCTGCCCTCCTAACCCCTCCCAGCTCCAGGATGATGCATTGGACCAGCAGGGTCTTCCCCCCAGGACCAGAGCCATGACCACAGAGGCCGGGATATGAGCTCAATTAACCCCACCCCACCAGCAGGAGGGGCTCTGTAGGGAGCTGTGTTATCTTAAGCAGAGGATCTAGCGTGTCTGGGGAAAGCCCTTGACATTTTCAGGACTCCCCATCCTGGCCACAGAACTACTGATGCAACCTCTACCAGCCAACAGTCTGTGGTGAGCCCGGAGCCTGACCAGAAGAGTGTCTGGCAGAGTTGGGTCTCTGGCCCCTGACAGACCCTTATCCTCAGGGGACATGGGCAAGGTGCCATCCCCTTTCTCTTAGGAGCTTCCCACTCTAGGTCGTATTGATAGACCACCCAGATGGCTGAAGCTGCTGTAAGCTAACCCTGAGGACCACTGTCACTGCTCTCCACCTAAGAGACCGCGCCCTGGCTTAGGGAACCTGGTCTGGACTGCTGAGTCTGGGGGTGAGCTAGGCCAAACCAGCCTTTTCCTCCTTCCCCAGTGGCCCCCATCTTGGTCTAGACTGACTGGGAATTTTACATTATACCCCCTCCAGGCAAAGAGCAGGGGAAACGTCTAGGAAGATGCTTACCATTCTTAAGCAGGGTGATGTTCCTCCTCCAGGGGATGGACAAGGACATGTGCTCTACCATACATTGGTAGGTCGCATTGTGTTCCGGCCTCAAAGAGCTAGTGACATTAAATGTGTGGTCTTCATTCTCAATGGTAACATTAGTGGTGAAGTTCTCAGAAATGTTCAGACACTGGGAATTCTTCTGGCTCCATTTACACCACGTTATGTTAATGCTTTTTGGGTAGAACCCAGTTGCCTCACACAGAAAACGTTGGTCATCATTATCTTTCCCCTTGGCTTTCTCCATAAACAAGCTGATGGCTGGGGCAGCTGCCGGGGGAGAAAAGTCATACTTTGAGGGTAGGTTGGGACAAGATTATTATCAGTTCAATGTCTGACCCAGAGCAAGCCTTCAGGTAGGGTGAGTGAAGTGAATGGGATTCTGCTTAAGCTAAGTATTTTGGGCAGGTTGATCTTAGCGCCAGCAAGGTGCTGACTCTCCATGACCCTGACTCCCATAGCCGCTCTGCAGAGCAGTTTCTCAAGCCACTTTGTGTCATAGACAACTTTGACAGTCTGAGGAAAGCTCTGGAACACTGTTGTGGAAGAGACTGCTAATTGCTGCCCATTCCATTCTTCAGTGATACATCTGAGTTAAAGCTGCATCTCCCATCCTCCGCTGCAGCCGGGGTAGCCATGTGAACTCAGGGTCCAGAAGAATCTGAATTCATCCTCCTGAACTCAGGCAGGGAGAGCAACCTCAAGGAAAGATCCTTAAAGAACAAGGGTATCTTAAAGAAAAGGGCTCTGCCCTTCTCCCATCCCGCAGAACAGCTAGAATACCATGTGACGGAAAAGCCATTTCCAAACACAAGCTGCATGTTGAGGACCACAAGTGGCAAAATAAAAGTCCCCCGGGTCCCAGATGATCACAGAACTGCCCTACCTGCCCTGGTCTGGCTATATTTTTGTGTAAGAAAAAGAAACTACCTTTTTGAAATCGCCTGTTGACTTCTGGTTTCCCCTTGGACATGTAAAGACCTTAGAAGTCATCACCATCCCCCTCCTCCTAACAGGAAAAAAAGCTTAACCAAACCAACTGTAAATCAACAACTTTTCTTAGCTCCATCAGAGAAGTGAGGTGACAGGGCAAACCGTCAACCTGAAAACTAGAGAGACAGGCAGACTGAGAGGACCATGGCCTGGATCATGTCACCTTACACAGAAGGTGTGGAGTCATAACTTCAACAAATTGCTAAAGGATGTGGGTGGATTAGGTGGAGAGTAAGAACTTCTGGGGGCTGGTCTTAGGAGGTTTTCATGGGTTTCGCCTCCAGAAACCCCACCAGGTTCTTGCAGCTGCAAGAAAAAGCCCCTTCTGTTTTGGGAAGGAGAGGAAAAGCTACCATCTAAAAATATACCCAGTACATCCTCCAAAACAAAGAATGCTCTCAAGAAAGAAGACTTTTCCAGAGCCCTGGCTGACCTAGCAGAACAAAGATGAGCTCTCCAACAATCTATACCCTCCCATCTTACCTGAGAACACTTTGAAGGTCATAGCCTAGGGTCTCAGGCCACTCAAAGGCTGAGATTCAATCATATTAATCACCTTCAATCATATACCACCATATCAGCAGGGCTGCAGTATAATAACAGTAGGTTACAACTGAGAAAGCTGCAAGACACAATTCTACGTAAGGACTTCACAGGGAAACTCAAAGAGAACAGGGAAGGGGGAAAAGACACTAGAGCAAATCTGAAATCTTTGACACCTACAGCTACGGCATTGACATTAAACACAGCCCAGGTCCCAGCCATAGAATCTCACACTAAAAGCCACTTTACCTCAGTTCCTATTCCCTGGTACGTACTATCTGGCTTTCAACAACAACGAAACAAACTACCAGGCATGCCGGAAAGTGTGAACGGACAAAGCAATCATCAGAACCAGGCTCAGGTATGATACAGACTGTGGAATAAATAGATAGGGGATTTAAAATAACTGTGATTAAAACATTAAGAGCACTAATGCAAAAAGCAAGAACAGGTGAGCAGAGAGAAGGATGCTCTCTAAGAAAGAATTAAAAGGAAATGCTAGAGACTAAAAACACTATAAAAGAAACAAGAATGCCTTTGACAGGCTCATCAGTAGACTTAAGGAGAGAATCATGTGGCTTGAATATGTCCATTAAAATTCCCAAACTGAAGTTCAAAGAGGAAAAAGAATGCTGGGAGAAACCCAGAAGGAAATGAAATATCCAAAAACTATGGACAAATGTGAAAGGTGTAACAAATGCAAAAGGTGTAACATACGTGAAACAGGAATACCAATGAAAGTAAGGAGAAAAGAGGAGAAATACTTGGAAAAATAATGGCTGAGAATTTTCCAGAATTAATGACAGATACCAAAGTACAGATCCAGGAATCTCAGAGAACACCAAGTAGGAAAACATATCATATTCAAAATGCAGGAAATATTTTTTTTTGTCAAAAAACAAACAGAAAACCTTCCAAAAACTCTAGAAAAAAAAATAACTTACTCAGAGAAGAACATGGATAAGAATGACACTGGACTTCTTAGATACAAGCAAGAAGAGAGGGATGTGAAATATTTTAAGTGTTGAAAGAAAATAATCCACCAATCTAGAATCCTATATCCAGAAAAAATATCCTTCAAAAATAAAGTATAAATAAATCTCAAACAAACAAAAACTGAGGGACTCTGTTGCCAATAGATCTGCCTTACAAATGTTAAAAGAAGTCCTTCAGAAAGAAGGAAAATGACATGGGTCAGGAACTAGAACCCACATAAAGAAAGGAAGAGTGTCAGCTCTGATCAGTGTGGCTCAGTTGGCTGATGTCATCCCGCCAGCTGAAAGGTCAGGGCACATGCCTGGGTTGTGGGTTTGATCCCAGGTCAGGGTGCATATGAGAGGCAACTGATCAATGTTCCTCTCTCACATCCATGTTTCTCTCCCCTCTTTCTCCCTCCCTGCCCCTCTCTAACTAAGTACATCACCTAAGAGACAGAGACCATCGGAGGGGTTAAAACAAAAGTCTCAAATATATGTTTCTACAAGAAACCCACTTTATATAGGGGGGATACACGGGGATGGAAGGAGACTTGACTTGGGGTGGTGAACACACACTACAACATACAGATGATGTGTTACAGAATTGTACATCTGAAACCTATATAATTTTATTAACCAACGTCACCCCAATAAACTCCATAAAAAAAGAAATCCACTTTAAATATGAAGGCCCACATAGATTTAAAAGTAAGGGATTAAAAAAGGCACACCACACCAACACTAATCTAAAGAAAATTGGAGTAGATCTATGAATTTCAAAGTAGCCTTCAAAACAAGAAAAACTATCAGGGACATGTGAATAAACCATGGACTTTAATTAATAAAAATATATCAATATTAGTTCATTAATTATAACAAATATACCTTATTAATGCAAGCTGTTAGTAACAGGGGAAGTGGTGTGCAGAGACAGGACCTCTGGACTATCTTTGCAATTTTGCTATAAATTTAAAACTTCTAAAAAATGAAGTCTATTAATTTTTAAACATCTTTTATTTTAGGCTTTCTGTCAGTTGCAGGGGAAACGAATCCTGATACACATTCCCATCCCCCAAGTTAATATGCATAAAACACTCAACGTCTTAAGCACAATTTCAGAGGGCTCATAGGCGTGGCCACCCTGTCACGGCCTGAATTGTGTCTCCCACCCCAAACTCGTGTGTGGAAGTCCTGACCCCCCACAGTCCCTCAGACCGTGGCTGTATTTGAAGGGGCAGTCTTTACTGAGGTTGTTAAGTTAAAATGAGGTCATTAGGTTGGGCCCTAATCTAATCTAACTCCTGTCTTTATAAGAAAAGGAGATGAGGACACAGACATGGGCGCAGGGGCAGACCCTGTGAAGACACGGGGAGCCAAGGAGGGAGATGGCAGAAGAACCAACCGACCCTGCTGACAGCTCGACCTCAGACATCTGAACTCCAGAACTGTGACAATAAGTTTCTGTTATTTAGGCCACCCGATCAGTGGTATTTTGTTATGGCTGCTCTAGCAAACTAATACACACTCCCCGCAAGCTCTTCCACATAGTATTGCCAGACCTGTTTATAACAGAGGAAAGTGGAGCTCAAATTAGCGTTTAGGGGATATTGCTGTTGTTATACATCTTAACTGAGCACCTAACTCAGAACAGCACTCGGCTCACCTTTTTCATACATTGTCTTATGTAGTCCTCAGAACACTAAGAGGCAGGTATGATTCATCACCCCATTTTGCACGTGGGAAAATTTCAGGTCCAAAAACATTGAATGACTAGCCTCACCACCCGGTTTGGAAGCAACCCAGCTGGAATAGGATTCACATCTGTTCCCAGCTGCCTTTCAGAGGCACCTCTTCCATGAAAACTGACTGTCTGCACACTAGGTGAACTATGTGATAATTACTAGGGACTTCTTCCACCGAGCACTTCTACTGGGCCAAGCACTACACTAAGCGTTTTTCAATCCCTTAGGTAGGTACCATTACATTTGTTTAGAGCAAGGGACATTAAGGTTCACCATGAGTAATAACTTGCCTTAAGTTGTTCAGGTGTCCGTGAAAGCCCAGGATCAAACCCGTGTCTATCTGACTCTTAGGCTCACTTCCCAAACCTCTGCTCCACTTGGCCCATCCACCGTGGGAAGCACAGGACACCACCACCAGATACTCACCTACAACCTGCAGAAAGACCATTCCCTGGCCTCCGTCAGGGGTATTCACCACCTTACATCGGTACTGTCCTGCTTCCCTCAGCTGGACCTTGGACAGCTGCAGAGAGGCATCCCCCTTCGCCAGCCCCTGAAGACACACGTTGGCTCCTGATCGGGATACCTCTCGGCGGTTTGCATGAAACTTAAACACTATGACATCTGTTCCATTCTGAGTATTGTTCCAAAACCAAATAACAGCCATATTGTTGATGTTCAGGTGTGAAGAATCAAGGACCTTGCAGGAGAGGGTGGCATTGTGATTCCGCAACACAGTCTGTGTCCCCTTTGCCATCTCCACTTTCAAGGACCCTGTGGCAACAAGAAAACTCAGTTATGGGAGAGCCCTGGGAAAAAAACACAGGGCTTGTACTCTCAAACACTACCATGTACTTGGAAACAAATTCCTTTTTTGGGCTGGGGGTCACCGATACAGAGGCCCTCTGTTCATGACCTCTCGTTAATCCACATAAGATCCTCCAACTTCGTTCTTTTTATTTTTTTCAAGACTGTTTTGGCTAATCTGGGTCTCTTGCAATTGCATGGAAATTTTCAAATCAGTTTATTAATTTCTCCAAAGAAGTCAGCGGAGATTCTAACAGGAATTGCATTGAATCTGTAGATCAGTTTGGGGAGTATTGCCATCTTAACGATGTCTTCTAATTCATGAATATGTTTCTGGGATGCGCTATGGACAGAGTGTTTGTGTCCCTCTGAAATTCATAATCCTCAGTGTGAAGGTGCTTGTAGGAGAGGCCTCTGGGAGTCAATGAGGTCATGAGGGTAGAGCCCTCCTGAATGGGATCAGTGCCCTTACAAGAGGCAGGAGAGGGATGAAAGAAATAATATCTCCACACCTGGGGACAGAGTAACGTGTTCATGAACCAGCCAGAAATAGGCCTCTCGCCAGAAACAAAGCAATCGACACCTTGATCTTGGACTTCCCAGCCTCCAGAACAGTGAGAAGTAAATTTCTGTTGTTTAAGCCACTCGGTCCAAGGTATTTGCTTTGGCAGTCTGAGAAGACTAGGGCAAGATGTTTTTCCATATTGCTTATTTAAATCTTCTTAAATTTCTTTCAACAATAGTTTTATAAGTTTTCAGAGTATAAGTTTTGTGGTTTGCTTGTTAAATTTATTCCTAAGTATTTTATTCTTTTTGGTGATACTACATATAAAATTATTTTATTAATCTTATTTGCAGATTTCTCATCGCATGTTTATAGAAATATTTATTCTATTTCCATTCCCCTCCCCCAACAGGCAACCAATCTAAGATGTTTAAAATCTATATTTTTGTTCTCTTTAAAACTGTCTCATTCTGCCCTGGCCAGGTGGCTCATTTGATTGTAGCATCATTTCATAGAACAAAAGGTTGCAGGTTCGATCCCAAGTCAGGGCATATATATATAGGAGGCAACCTTCTTTCTCATATAGATGTTTCTCTCTGTTTCTCTCTCTGCCCCTTCCCCTCCCCTTCCCTCTCTCTCTAAAATCAATAAAAACATATCCTTGGGTGAGGATTAAAAACACACTGTCATATTCTGTTTCTCAAACTTACAGAAATGGTATTAAGTTATATGTTATTATGTCTCCTCTTTTTATTATTATTATTTTTTATCCTCACCCCAAGACTTGTTTGTTTTTTTTCATTGATTTTAGGACCAAACCCTCAAGCTTTCAGGTACAGGATGATACGCCAACCGACTGAGACACACTAGCCAGGGCTGGTTCCCCTTTTGGCACTATGCTTTCCAGATCGGTCCACACTGCTGTGTGTATAGCTGGTCCTTTGCATGAAGTTGCTGCCCATTTCTCCACGGTGGGCATCCACATCTGGCTCATCTATAGCCCCACTGATGGACACCCAGACGGTCTAGATTCCCGTATCGCCACCACCACCACTTGGCATCCCCCAGCCTATTTGGGCCAGTCTAATAAATGTCAAGTGATATCTTACTATTGTTTTAACTTTACTAATGACTTAAAATATCTCTTCATATGCCTTTCAGGCTTTTGATTTCTTGTTCAATAACTAAACAGAAACATGTCCAGCAATGTTCACAGAAAAAGTAAAAAGACTCCTTCGCTGCAGTTGGATGCTGCACTGTCTGCAAACTCCCAATCGTTGCTCCTGGTTCTTTCAGGTCAGTGTGAGGGTCTTTCTCACTGCCAGCGGAACACTGGAGTGGGCAGGAAGGCTGGGCATGGAAAGGGAAAAGGTCTGCGCGTCTTGTCGTTCTCAGCACTTGGCTAGGCTAGACAAGGAGGGACCTGTCCAGGTCTCCTGCAGGACAAGAAAAGGCGGCAACGTCTCAATGTGGAAAATGCTACAGTGAAAATGAAGGAATGTCTTTGAGATTCAAGGAATACAAAGAGGCCATACATGATATGCATTTGAGCAATGAGAAAGTGATAAGAGAATTTGATAAGATGGCTAGGGTAGAGGATGAGGTGAAGACAACCAGACAGAAATGGGGTAAGGGAGGGAGTATATGAATGCAAGAATGTTTACAGGACCCCTTCCACCCAGGGGCCCAAAGTAACTTAGGGCTGGCTGTAGGGCACCACAAAGGGACTTTGTAAACATTCCTTTTGTGTAGTGCCCATGGCAGGCATTTGCCAGGCCGGGGCTTTAATCTTAAGCTAATATTGTGTTGGCCAAAAAGTTCATTTAGTTTTTTTCTGTACGATGGCTCTAGTAGCACTTAGTTGTCTTTAACTTCATTCGAAGCAATTCTGTTAGATTGTATTGTGACAGCTGTCATATCAGTGTGCATTTAAAAAAAACTTAGCAAAATTAGTGAATTTTTGTGCAGCCATTTTACTACTGAAGATGGAAGAAGATATTCAACATTTTCGGCATACTATGCTTCATCATTTCAATAAAAGTAAAAACACAATTGAAACACACAAAAAAGATTTGCGCAGTGTATGGAGAAGGTGCTGTGACTGTTCAGATGTGTTAAAAGTGATTTGAAAAGTTTCTTGATACTATTGACATTTTGGCCAAATAATTCTTTGCTGTGGGGCTGTCTAATGCATTGGAACATGGTTAGCAGCAGCCCTGGCCTCTACCCACTAGAAGCCAATAGTGAGAGATAGCTGACTTACTCAAAATATCCAGCAATAAAGTTATTGGTGAAAATGAAAAATGTTATTTTCCAGAAATAAATGTAACAAACTTTTTGGCCAGTCCAATACATTTCTTTAATTGTCATTTTCACTATCCAACTTGAGCTCTCTATATTTCAGGAGCAGATTTTCTTTTCTTTTCTTCCTTTCTTCTTCTTTTTTAATGAAGACCTTTGTTTAAAAGGCCTCATCTTGTTTGACTTACTAGTGAATGCATTTAGCAGTGTTGGAAAGTAGATTCAAGATTTCAAGGAAAGGCAGAAATGATTCCTAAATCTTTGCAAAGATGGGGAGAAAAAAGGCAGTAGCAGATTTTCATCCTTTGCATGGAATAATGTTTATGGTGCAATGAAAAATTAAAAAGAAGACAGTCTGGAGAAGCATTTTTTTTTAAACGAAAAATGTTTGAATATCACCACTCAGTCTCAGTAAAGACTTTGGTAAAACGCTAGATGACTGACTCGTTGACCCACAGAGTTCCAGCATCTAGGATGATGCAATAGAGGCGCTAAAATCCACAGAGCAGAGAAAGGGAGATCACATGCTGAGGGTTTTCAGTGGAGAGGGGGAGGGGAAAGATGGAGGGGAAGGTGCAGAGCATAAAAAGCATAATTGGTAGGCATAAAACAGACGGGGAGAAGTTAAGAATGGCATAGGAAATGGAGAAGTCAAAGAACTTACAACCTATGGACGTGAACTAAGGCGGGGAATGCTGGAGGGCTGGGGGGTGCAGGGAGGAGGGGAGATAAGGGGGGGGACTGTAAAAGCATAATCAATAAAACATACTTAAAAAATAAAAAATCCAAAGAGCACTCAACCTGAAGGAGGCAGTCACAGGCTCCTATAAGCGCTGACGGCATCATTTTCTAATTATCAAATTAATAAATGAATCTAACTTCAAAAAGTAGAGCTCAGACTCAGGGACTCCGGAAGGGGTTGACCAGTGAGGAGCTAGCGACAACCACCCCGCACCTTTCCCATCCTCCAACTCCCCCCTCCCCGTCCCCTCCCCCAACCTCGCCTAGGTCTTACCTGCGGTGATCCCCGAGAGCCCGAAAACCAAGACCAGAAGCCTCTTCACAAAGCGGTACAGTGTACCTGCCGCCGCCTCCACGTCCACGGCCATGCCTGGTTTGGGCCTTGGTTGCCTGATCTGGGTCTTGCTTTGGGTCTACAGGGGCCCCCTCCTGGGTCCCTGCCTAGGTGCCCGCCAGACAAGTTCTTTCCCGCAGAGCGAAGCGCCAGATCCTTATAGGCAATGGGCACTACCCAGCGGGTGAAGAAATCTCCTTTCGCGGGGCGATGTGGAGTAGCTGCACCTTCTAAATCTTTTCGCCCGTTCTGCAATCCGGAGCGCACTGGCCTGGCCCCGCCCCGCAACTTTCGGGGATTTGCGATTAGGCTGGGTTATGCTCCGGATGCTGCAAAAGCCCCCGTTTGCCAAGGGTCACACTTCTTTCTCAAGAGAAAAACCCTGACATTCTGGGCGTGGCGCTGTTGCGGGGATCTCCCTGGCCCCGCCCCGCCCCAGCGGTTCTAGTTTTACGAAAACTGCTGGAGTGGGTATACCCCAGGCTGGTGCATATCATTAGGACTCTTGACTTCCTGGAGGAAGGACTTCCTACTTGACTCCACGTGAGTTTGAGAGCTCCTTTATTATAGCTGGGGACGGTGAAATAAAGGAGGGCTTAGGGTAGAGGGAGCAATAAGAGAGGCCAAGTCGTTCTGCCTTGGCTCCCTACCAACTTTACAAAGCAAAGAAGGGACCCAAGGCAGGCTGAACTTAGTTCACTAGAATGAAATAGAAGAGTTGACCTTGGAGACAGGTTCAGGAATAAGCGCAGAACAGCTGTTGCTGCCCACTGCTCCCCTGGCTGCAAGTCTCATGGGGACTCTTAGAGTTCAGGAGGAAAAAAGTAAAAAGTTCATTGCCCAAAGAAAAGGCACAGGCGTGTTATAGAGCGAGGACCCACTGGCATCCTTTGTCTTGACGGTTTTGATCTTCTGTGGGTGAGAATCTTAGGGGAGAGGTTCAGTAGAATATTCATCAGCTTTCTAGCTGTGTAAATATGCTGATGCATCAAAATGAAGCTATAGGGGAGTTTGACATGATTCTCTGGTCAGTAAAACACCGCTTTACTTTTATCTCGGGTGTGTCTTGCTCTAGTCAAGTTTTTGTTATTTGTTCCCCTGACTCCATCCATCCTTGGGTTCAGCTGGCATAAATGGCATTAACTGGGTCTCTGTTCTCTTCCTCCCTGACCAGGGTGACTTAAACTTTTCCATGGTCAGGAAGGAGGTAGAAACCATTTGTTATCAGGTGTCCTTGGTTATGGAAGATAAGGTCTTATAATTCACCAGCTGGCTGTAAACTCCTTGTTTAATTATCTTGTCTCAGTTTCTGCATTGCACTTGCCAAGGAATTTTCCTAGCTTCTTACTATCCTGCCTCACCTGATAAACTTATGTTTGTTTCTTTTTTAAAGCTTCCATTACTTGAACCGGTAGCTCAATTTGTATCTCTAGGATGCTTCAGTCCAGTGCCTGAAGGCAGCCTCCTCAGCTAGACAGCTCTGCCCGGCTCCTGCTCTGCTCCGTGCTGGTCTGCCTCCAGTCGTCCCACAGCCGCCCTTGGCTGCACTCTGCCTGCTACGGTCTATCGGGGCGGGGGGCGGGGGGTGGTGGCAGGGGAGTAAAGCATAGTCCTTAGCCTTAGCCTCAGAAATCTAATCAAGACCAGTACCATTGAAAGCAGCTGCGACCAACAACCCTTGTGAACGAAAATGTCCAATCCATTTAGGACTGATTTTTTCCTCATTAAACTTTGTTTTTGCCCCAGCTGGTGTGCCTCAGTGGATTGAGCGTCTGTCTGTGAACCAAAGGGCATTTCTTCCTTTCGATTCCCAGTCAGGGCACATGCCTGGGTTGTGGGCCAGGTCCCCAGTTGGGGGTGCGCAAGAGGCAACCACACATTGATGTTTCTCTCCTCTTCTTCCTCCCTCCCTTCCCCTCTATCTGAAACTAAATAAAATAAAATATTTTTTAAAAATCCTTGTTTTATAAAACAACTGACCTGTACTCTTCAAAAATATCCATGTCATGAAAGGCAAAGAAAGGCTGAAGAGCTGTTCCAGATCAGAGGAAAGGAGAGACATGTCAACTAAACGCAAAGCTTAATCCTGGATGAAATCCTAAATCGTGAAAAAAATTCCTATGAAGGATAGTATTAAGACAAACGGTGGATACTATTAACATGTTAGATTAATAGTATTGTAACAATGTTAAATTTCCTGAATTTAACCATTATTAAGATGGTTATTACGAAATAATGTCTTTGTTCTTTTTTTTTAATGGGTTTTGGAGAGAAACACGGATTTGTTGTTCCACTTATTTGGGTACCTTCTGCCTTCCCTGACTAGGGATTGAACCCACAACTTTGGTATATCGGCACAGCACTCTAAACAACTGAGCTACCCACCCATGGTTAAAGTCTTTGTTCTTAGGAAATACTCACATATTTAGGATATAGGATCACAATGTCTGCAACTTAATTCTGAAGTACTTCAGTGAAAGAAAAAAGAATTACACAGAGAGAAAGTTTGAGCACAAAGGTGGCAGGATGCTAACAACTGATAAATACAGAAATGGGCATACTAGGATTATTTGTACTATTGTAATTTTTTTTTGGTTAGGTGTGATTTTTTTTTCAAAGTTAACATTTACAAACACACATGCACACACAACTAAAAGCAATGCGTGATCCTGGATCAGCTCTTGGCCTAGAAAAAATGTTAGTGGGAAAATTGGCAAAATTTGCAGATTAGCTGGTAGAATTGTATTAATTTCAATTGCGTGGTTTTAATGACATTGTAAGATATTAACATTTGGAGAAGCTAGGTGAAGAGGATATGGAAATTGTACCATTTTTGCAAGTTTTTCGAATCTGAAGTGATTTCAAATTGAAAAGTTAGAGAAAAAAATTGAACACTCACATTCTAAAACTCTAGACTTTGTCCTCTAGACTTTAGAAGGAAAAACATCATACACAGCTGACTCTTGACCATGCAAGGATTAGGGGTGCTGACCTCCTGCACAGCTGAAACTCATGGGTGACTTTTGCTTCCCCATCAACGTAACTACTAACAGCCTTCTGTTGACTGGAAACCTTACTAATAAACATAAACAATAGAGTAACACCTATTTCTATGTTTTGTGTGCTATAGAATTACAATTAAGTCATCTCAAGAAAAGAAAACATTAAGGAAATCACAAGGAAGAAAAAATACATTTACAGTATTTATTGGGGGGAAAAAAACGTCTAAGTGGACCTGCCCAGTTCAAAACCACGTTGTTCAAGGGCCAACCGTAGTTAGGAAATGACAGATCCAGGGTCCTAACGCCTAGTCCCAGATTAAATAGATCTTGAATGTAAGTGGGAATAACTGTTTTCTCCATATTATACAAACACTGGAGTGTGCATGTGTGTAGCTAAACATCCTCTGGAGTGACAGCTAAATGCTTGCAGAAGAACCTTCATAACATTAGTCAGGTTTTCTCTACCCAGGTTTCCAGGGCGGATTCTCTAATGTTGAAAAAAGTTGATGTGGTTTTCCACATGATTTGTCAGCAGTTACCAAATTCATCCTCACATTGGGATCACCTGGAGATCTTTTGAAACTTCCAAAGCCCTGGCCACACTACGGAACAACAAACCACAATCCCTGGAGATGGGACAAAAGCACCCATACGTTCTGAAGCTCTTAGGTGATTCCCTTATGCAGACATACCTGGAAACCACTGTGACTTCCACTTCAGTGATATCATGGGAAGAATGGAAGCTGGGAATGAATCAGGAGTCTCCTAGGACATCCTGGGTGAGGGGTTCCTTGGTGGGTGAATGGTCTCTAAGGCCCGAGACTCTATGACTCTGTAATGTTAGTGTTTTGCAAACAATGCATTCTTTCAGCAGTTGTCAAATGTGTCTTTTTCCCAAAAAATTACAACAAATATTACACATTGTTCTCATGTTACATTTAACATAATTAAAAATGAACCTATACAAATAATTAGAATACTTTCTGACAAATATTGCACTGAAAGAATTCTCACAACATAGTGTCAACAAATGAATCCAAATATAACAAACTTGTGTAAAGGCTGAGTCTTCCTGATCAAATTAAAATCCAGTCATTTCCTCGTAGTTTTAAAAATTGTCCAATTATCTGAATAAGCCAAGAAGAATTAAGTACACTTAAGACTGCTAAAATTTTTCCAAAGTTTAAAATTAACAGAATTTTTTGGCTACATATTTACAAAAGGTTAAATTTTAATTCAACATTTAAATTTAAAAATTTTGAAATCCCCTCAAATTAGTAACAACAAAGTAAAAGGTCTTTACAATCCCGACTCTAAAATATGATGTATAAATCACCATTATTAGATGGTTTTTATAACATAACTTGGTACAGTATGGATTAAGCAGCATTGGTATCCTTCATGAAAAGGAAAAGCAATAATGATACAAAAGATTTTTCATGTTTAAATTCCAGAAGACATGGAATAACTAACAGTCTTCCCTCCAGACCTATTTTAGGTACAAGTTTACATACAAACACACACACACACACCTTCCAAAAATATGATATTTCATTTAGAGTCTATATTAATTGGTACACAGACAGACACTTTGAAATTGGCAAGGGCTTATTATGACTTCCGTGGGGGCTAACGGATGCTGGACTAACAGCTTCAGAGAAAGAAAAACCTTCCCTGAGAAGGGGCTCCTTCGCCCACCCCGATGGCAGTACTCCAGCCTCCATCCTGGGGCCCTGAAACTAAACAGAGGTGCAGACAGCTACCCAGAAGTCACCGGAGCCATCCCGAAAGAGTGAAACAGTCACTTGGGGCATTAACTGGCTTCAAAATGTCCTTAAGTAAAGCACTTAGACTCTTTTTTTATCTTTCACATAAATCTTTTGGAAATTAATCCTATTTTAATAATGTCACATCAATATCTTAATTAGTAATCATTAGTAGTACAACAGACTCTCTTACAGAAAAGGCAGATAGTTCAGGATTATGAGAAAAGGGGAAAATTCATTTGAAAGGCCTGAAAATAAGCCCCACGAAGCTGGTGGCTATGGAACTTTAAGATAGCCAACGAGGGAGCTACAACATCCTATACCCCTCAGAGCTTTCTCCAGTGATTGGGGCAATGCGTTATAAATGCAATAACGGAGCCCTGACTGGCATGGCTCAGTGGGCTGGGCATCGTCCCACAAACCAAAAGGTCACAGGTTCCGTTCTGGGCACGGGTCTGGGTTGTGGGGCCAGGTCTCCAGTTGGGGGAGTGTGAGAGGCAACTGATCCATGCTTCTCTCCCTCTCCTTCTCCCTCCCTTACCCTCTCTCTAAAAAAATAAATAAATAAAAGAAAACAACCAATAATAGAGAAGTCAGTACGGAAGTAGGAAAATGGGAGAGTACGTAGAAAGGAAAGAACTTAATTAAAACTCAGATCATCCAGGCAAGAGTAACGAAGGAATAAATGATGCCCCTTCTCTTCTAATCAAAGATTGCCAAATTCATGTCCTGGTCTATTCAAAAAAAATTGTTTTCCCCTTTATTAACAACTGTGGGATAGAAAGCCTCTTCTGGGGTACACAATGTATTTTTTAAAACTGCTATTAAACATTACTCAATGCTATATCATAAGAAGGAATCACTACACAAAAATGACAGTTTCTAATTGTTGCAAGTGACAAAAATGCTTCAAGGTTATAAACTGTTTAAAACATCAAAGGTCATGGCATATTTGTTAAGGAAATTATCTATATGTTCTTACAGGAAATTATCTCTAAGACCAATACTCTAATAAGGAAACATTTACAAAGTATCAAACCCCAAAACAGAAAGAGTAAAATTCAAAAGTAAAGCAAATTCAGATCCTTGAACAAGCCGCCTGCAGGGTGGTAGCGAGAGACAGCAAAACAGGCAAACAGCGCGACACAAAACAAACAGGGGCCCGGGCGGCGCACGCACCGGCCACTGCACACGCAGGGCAGGGCGCCGACTGAGGCTGGGGAGTTACAGAAGCAGCAGATGCTCTTGTGTCACCAAAAGGGAGCATTTCAACGGGCCAAAATTGAACAAAAGCAACATTTTAATACAGTGATTCACAGGGGATGGCAAAGAGAACTCGATGAAGTTTTACGCAGGGCAGGGCGCCGAGTGAGGCTGGGGAGTTACAGAAGCAGCAGATGCTCTTGTGTCACCAAAAGGGAGCATTTCAACGGGCCAAAATTGAACAAAAGCAACATTTTAATACAGTGATTCACAGGGGATGGCAAAGAGAACTCGATGAAGTTTTACTTCTTCTCTCTCAATTCTAAAGCACTCAGAAAGTCATAACTTTAAAATCATGGGGAAGATAAATCATTTTAAAATTCCTTGGCATGGCAAAATTGTTAAGAATTATAAAAATAAAACATTTTAACATTTTAATACAAGATACACTTTCATAATCCTGGAAAGTCTTGGGAAATATCACTAAGGATAAAACAAAAGGAAGAAAATGTGCACAGGAAAAGTCAAAGCTATTGTTTGCAATAGTTTGCATACCAATTATAAACAAAGGAAAAGTTTACAAGCTCGCAGAGCTTTGGAGGCAGCTGGAAGGGTGAGCCCGTAAGCTAAGGACAGGCAAGGGGTGGCAATAACCAGGCAGGTAGGTGATGTTCATCGTCAAGAACGTGACTGACATCAGTTAAAATGAGTACTAGAAGCTCTGCAGGGAAAACTGTAGACATCAGTAAAAATGAAATGTAGCTGTTTTTCTGCATAACTCTACAAATACATTTAGTGATTCTAAATTATGCTGTTGTGAACAAGTCTTGGTTAAAATAAATGTATAGACACATCTCGGAGGATTTTTACTGCCATTTCTACACTGCATTTCTCTTTAGTGAGAGTTAAAAATTATAGTGGACCATCATCTTTTAAAATGAAATTTCAATTATATATACCTAAGTATACTGTAAAATTTACATGCTTCATGAAAATTCATATATGAAACAAAACCCAAATTACTGATACATACCACTAAGTCAGCTAAAGCAAAGACTAATATGTAATAAGGTATGAAGGAGAATGGTATAAATTAAACACAGAACCAATGCTTTCTAACAGGGCCAGAGAGAGTACTATTAATTACTTTCTAAGAAATAATATTCACTCACAAATGCCCAGGACTCACAGAACTGCAATTCCTTAAATCTATAAGTAATTTTAGCTAACAATTCTTTTTAAAATAACATAAATTATAATAATTTGCTGGAAACGGTGAGGTATGTCTAGGTTAATATCATCATTTATTCATGCCAAAAAAGCATTTTAAGAAATTTCTGTAAGTTCTTCTTCAATTACTTTCCAATTTAGCCACAGTGCACCACCTAAAAGAGTGTACCTCAGGAGATACAGTAGTCAATACAAGGATATTCCAGACCATTTTTTAATATTTTCTACAATTTAAACAATAAAGATAGGAATTCTTCTTCACCAAGGAAGGAAGGAAAGAAGGAAGGAAGGAAGGAAGGAAGGAAGGAAGGAAGGAAAGAAGGAAAGAAGGAAAGAAAGAAAGAAAGAAAGAAAGAAAGAAAGAAAGAAAGAAAGACAGAAAGACAAAAAAGGTAGCATTACTTGGCTGACTGACTTTTGGGGGTGGGTGGCTAAGCTGAATATAAGCAGAACTTTTCTAGATTGCTATATTTAATTTTGGGATCTGTGATTTAAGAAAAAATCTGAAGTACATTTGGAGGAATATGCAATAATTATAAAAAATTGTGAAATGAGGACTAAGTTTTAAAATTATTAATGTGAAGAGAAACAATGTATAATTATGAGGTGTTACAGTGGATTGGTTCACTTCAAAACTTTAAACATGCATTCCTGTACTACAGAGGTAGGAAACTTAAACACTGTTATTTCCCAGCCTCCCTTGCAGCTAGGGCTCCAGGCCTGACTGGCCCAACAACCAGATGCACTCACTTGAGACTTTCACCCGGAACAGTCATGGGGACAGAGGCAGCACACAAGGTATGTGCTTTTGCCCACGTGAAGCAGGGCAGCTGGGATGTGGCTCAGGAGTTGGCAACTGTTGCATCTTCCTAATCCAGCAGGCAGCTTTTCAGGATGACAGGCAGCTTTTCGATTGTTGCAAAAGCAGTAGCTTCTTTGGCAGGTACTCTCTCTTGGGAGGTACTTCCTAGAAGCTCAGCCTAGGTTCTGTTTCTTCAGCCTCTTGAAGACACTGTGAGCTGTCTATCCCCCTTCACCAATCCCATTCGGTTTAACAGCTAAAGAAGGTTCCATTACCCGCAACCAAGAATCTTGACCTATACAGAATTTGGTAGATAGAAAGAAGGTGCAGCAAGTAAAAGGATCTTACATATGAAGTGGGCTGAGTTGAGAAGGTTGGGCTTTGGGCCATGAGACCTCATGCCAACCTAAGTTAAGGTATCAGAAAAAATGGCAGTAGAACGCTAGCACCAGGGAGCTGCCTCAGCCTCTTTCCGAAAAGTCCTACAAGACAGATGCCACTCAGGCTAAGGCTAACAAGTTGGCAGAGATGGAAAGACATAGAGCTTTGCTGAGGGACTTGCTGTCTGTCTACAAGACGAATGGACAAACTCCCAAATCTGGAACCCTGAAGAATTGATAAAGTCAAGTATGACCCATACTCAGTAAGTAAAGGTTCTGAAGAAGCAGCTAAAACTTCCTTAACCTTTTTCAAGACCCTCCCTTAAGAATGTCTTACCCAGTAACAGGAGCCATCCTGAGGAAAAAGATGAAATAAAGCCTGTTGTCATCCCATCCAAGCCAGTAGTGTAAATGGTCCCCAGTAGGGGCCGTTCATTTAAGATCCCTGGGGAGAGGGAGAGCACAGAAGCCAGCAAGTAACAATGGTTTCTTTGTTAAAAACTATGCCTTGACAAGATCTTGATGGTTACTCATGGTAATAACTGAAGAAAACAGACCAAAAACATACTGAGTTATTAGGGCCCTGTTTTGTCAAAAATTGAAATAAAAACCTTAATCGAGCCTAGAAGAGCCTATAACTATTGAAAGCAATCCCCAAGCCCCCAAACCCAAAATAACAGGATGTGAAGTGCTAGAAGTATCTGGAAAGGTGCCCTTTCCAATGCCCATGCAGATGTGCATTTAAAAATTAACGGGCAATAAAGACTTCAAGAGCGCAATGCCACAGGCCCCTGAGGACATCAGACAAGGGAGCTCCCCCCAGAAAGGTGAATCAGGAGTTGCCTGACTGGAAAGCCAGGGGATATATTTATGGACAGAGCAGAGAGATCTTGCTATGGATCAGTGATTGCATGTTTGCCACCTTCCCCTTTTCAAAAGGGTTCATTTTATGGCAGCTGTCTTGTACCTATCCCACCATGATGCAGAGGGCACTCTCGAGGCAGGCACCTTGCTTTTCAGTTTTGTAAACAGCCAGAGATATCATAGTCTTTGAGCTGTGTGCAATAATGGGCTGGATTTCGGTGGTTTCCTTTTGAGGTGGAGGAAGCATTTTCTATGTTTCAGAAGAGTGTACATAGATATTTACGTAGCCAACAAGGCTGTCTAGGTTAAAACTAAAAGTTGCCTACCAAACATTGTCTCTTCCCATCTTTTTTAGTCAAAGAATCCTAACCTTAGCTGGTCACATTGCCACAAGGATTTCTTAACTTCCCTAGCAGCAAGATGGCCATGTGACTCAGTTTGGGCCAATAAGATGTAAGTTCAAATACTGTGTGGTTCTCCAGGAAAATTGCATCAGGAAGCTGATCCAGCTGGAGAAAGTTCCTTTCCTGCCCTCCTCCACTGCCTCCAAAAGCAATCCTGGAGAGTGCGGTTGAGGTAACTTGAGGATAAAAACCATGCCCTGAAGAGAGCAGAGCAGAAAGGCAGGAACTTGGACACCACCTACCTACAGATTTCTTTTATATAAAAAGGAAAAATTCCTACTTAGTTTACACCACTGTTATCTTTGGTTTTTTGTTATATGTAGCAAACCTGATCTTAAATGATAGAGTAGAAAGCAAAACTATGAATGAAAAATGATTTGAAGTGGTGCCAAAAGCCACTCAGTAGAAGAATTTCTAGCTGAGGAAGCTACCAGGGAGCATTGGGGGATGGGATGGTCTTCTCAGGAGGAGAATTATGAACATCAAAGAGACTTTTATTACGAGAGGGGATGATAAGCACTGATAAAAGAATATCTATTTTCATGAGTGAGAGCAATCTATTTTCAAAGCAACAGACAGAGCTTTCTCACTTAAATAGTTACTGACAGTTTCATTACATTATGGCAGAAGGCCACTTAATTAAAGCGCTAAAGGAGAACAAAGAAAAAAAGGGGGAGGTATGAAAGTGAGAGCAGATATGGAGGTTTTCTTCCTGGTTCTGAGGGATTTCAGTCTTTAAATATGTGTGTCCAAAAAAACATGTGTTCTCATACAAAACATATCTTCCTTTATTCCATATATGCTTTAAAATATTTATTGAGTAGAGAAAGAGGAAGGGAGGTAAGAAGATGACACAGATGTTGATTTTATAGTTTTCTTCCAAGTTCTGGTGGACTTCGGACGTTAAATGACTGTTAAAAAAAAAAACAACATATACTCTCATTTTAAAGGTATCTTCCTTTATTCTGAATCTTCTTTTATATATAATATTTGTTTTTTAAATACACTTAGCTAATCATAGATCATGATTAAGAAACCATGTTCCACACAAACCAAATTTAGGAGCTCAAAAACACACACAGTGGATCATTCTAATTCTGCAAGATATGATGGCAGACGCTGAAAAACTAAGTGAAATCTGGGTGTTTGACCTCCTGTCTTCACATTTTGGATGATTAGATAGCAAGCTGGATTTTTTGAGCGTGCATCTGTATGAAGGAAAAGGGCCTCCAACATAAATCTTCCACATAAAATGGACCAGAAAAGTCAAGTTCTGCTCGCCAATACTACACAACTTTTAGAGTGGAACAGCTTAGAACACTGGAAGATGCACTTGTGAAGACCACGTACCCACACTGGGCGGCCACAGCAGAGCTTAACTGCAGCTACTCAACTCGATGGGTCAGTAATAAAGAGTCACTTCACGGCCCTGGCTCGGTTTTACTACAGGACCTCGAGGGCCCCAAACAAGGCTGCTTTCCTTGTCCTGGTTGAGAGACATTTTGAAAGCCAAGATTCAAAGATGATGATGAGACATTTGACCTGAAAGTGTCGAGCAATGGTTAGGGAGGTGACTATAGATGAAGGCTGACCAAAGGACCAGAGTCCCTTGACTCGACCCCTCCCTGAGGAGGAGCCAAAGCCTTTGCACCGGAGTGGGTAAAACGGTCAGGAGGTGGAGGACAGAAGCTTCTGGACTTTTTGACATGAGAGCCCCACTGGTGAAGGCTTGGTGTTGGCTACAATTAGACTGACAGAACAGAAAGCGTGTTCGCCCAGCAAAAAGGTTGATGGGGTTATGAACATGGGAATGTTTAAACAGGCTTATGCAAATAACCTGTGTTTTCTTTACCTGCATCTTTTATGGAAATGGATATTCTGTCTGGATGGAGAATGCTTATGGTACCAAGTGTTGTAAAACTAATTCTTAATAAAGTCTGAATGGAGGTTACAATAAAATAAGTAAATAAGTAAATAATAAAATAAAACAGGAAAAATATTCTCTGATAATATAAATAAATGATAAGCATGAATTATAAACAATGTTGAAATAAATCACTTCATCATAAATATGGATATCAAATTGTATAGCTGTTGAAATGTACAGATACATAAAAATTATAGAGACCTTTTCATTTTTCTATAATACAAGGTGCTCTATTTCCACAAATGTATAGAAAATAGCATAGATATTAATAATTTGAAATTATATTCATAACAAATGTGGATTTTAATTTATTCAGTATTTTTATTTCTTTAAACAAACAAATAAGTAAAAAAAAAAAATTACATACGTGGCTTGAGCTGTGAGTGTCCGCCAGGCCCTGATGGAGAAATTTCTTGTTGTAATTTTTTTTGTTCCATCTGCTGTACAACCTGGGGAATGGAAAAAGAATGTTTTAAAAGGAGGTATTATTTAATTTTCTCATATATATGTGACCTTTGATAAATCACAACACACTCAATGAAAATTATTTTCCAAAACGTGATATTCAAATTCTAAAATTTAGATTAATATTCGACAAAGCAATTTAAAAAAATACCAAAATTTAAAATACTGTAGTTAATCCTACACTGAAATATTACAACAACAGAGGCATTTAGGAAAGCACCTTACGCCACCACCCTCTTACACGATACAACCTGATGATACTCCAGCTTCTGTGCCTCCAGCTGGTCATGCTGACGCTGTAGCTCTTCTTTCTGTTTCTGAAGCTCATCTGCTTTTTTCTTCAGTTCGTCTTCTTGTATGGAGATTAGACTTTCGTATTCTTTCAGTTCTTCCTCTGTGAAGAACTGTTGCTGATCTAATGTCTAAAGAAAAAAATGAAGAAATATAATCTTAGAAATATAACCTAAGGCCCTGGCTGGGTGGGTCAGTTGGTTAGGGCATCATCCCCATGTGCCAAGGTTGTGGGTTCAAGTCCCTACCCCCTGCCAGGGCACATACAAGAATCAACCGATGAATGCATCAGTAAGTGGAACAATGAAGCAATGTTCCTCTCTCTCTCTCTCTTTCTCCTTTCATCTCTCTAATTTCAATAAATAAATTTAAAAAAATAGCTTCCCAGTGACTGCAACATCTTTAAATAAATAAATATATATGTATATATGTATATATGTATATACATATATATGTGTGTATATATATGTATTTTAAAGGTGAATCAGACCTTGTGGATACCCAAGGTCTATGATTTGCACAGTACAGTAGAATATAGTATTATATCTTTTAGGTAAGAAAGAAGGGGAAATAAGAAACTATATATTTATGTACTCATCTGAACAAAAGAAAACCCTAGAGACTAATGAGATTGTTTATCTGCAGAACAAAGGAGAACACAGTAGAAAGAACAAAGGGAATGAAGGAAAGGAAATCACACTCATCTGAATATACTTTCTTGTACAGATTTGTATTTCAGAAACATGTCAATGTTTCACATACTCAAAAAACAAATAAGTAAAATCCACAGGGACAGAAAAAATCCCCAATTGAATACAAACAGAAGCCAATACGTAATGTTTTTATCCTAAGTGAATAAAATAACTGATAGAAGGGGGAGGAAAACAAGAACTAACCCAAGGAACTTCTGATCACAGTATTTGGACTACATGCCCTCAGGTTAAAAAAAACAAAAAAATCTAAACAAATCTTAAACTCTTGTTTTGCAGAGGCATGGATTAGCAATTCTAAAATGCTTTGTGCATCCCAGTACTGAGCAAGAAAGTAGAATATCATTGTGTAAAATGGGAGCCAGGTTTTATATGAATTATAGAAAAAGATAAAATGTATTGGAATTGAAGGTGTTCAACTGAAATTTAAGAAAATAGTATGAATGCATGAGTTTTAATATATATTGATAGCTAAGTATACATATATAAAAATGAATATAAATGTATATAGGTATGTCTATACATGTATGTGCAAATATATGTGTATATATGTACATACACATAATATAAATAAATAAAAATATATTTTAAAAAAATTTTTTAATTCCTTAACTTTGTTATCTGGTCAGACCTAGAAGCAAGGACAATTCAGTAGCAAGGAGCACATTCGGCACCCAAATCCTGGTCTGTAATACCAATATCCACTAAAAAACAAACAAACAAAAAACAACAAAAAGAAAAAAGTGCTCCTCAGAGAAATGGCACATTCCAGAAATGGGACAGAGAAGGAACAAGAAAACAAGATAAGCCTTGAACATCCTATGCTAAAAAATAAGCAAGTCCTCAAAGAATGATGAGAACATGCAAAAGACCACAAAAACCAGTTTGAGGAAACTCCCACTACCCAAATATGGAACCATCTGAGCATCAAAATAAGTGATAGAAAGCATTCAGGCTTACTGAATAAAACAAGAAGCCACAAGTCTACAGTGAAATAAATAGTAGAGAAGGGAGAAGGGATGGCTTTTCCGACAGAAAGTCAAACAATAAATGTAGAAGGAATGACGATTAGAAAAATCACACTTGTCACCAGTCACAGTGACAACGGATGCGGACCAGAATCAGACCACTGGGTGCCAAAACCAGTGACAGTAAGTCTCAAAGTATATCCTTACAAATACATTAAAAAAAAAACCAGAACACTCATTTTTTATCAGGGGAAATGTAAATTAGTACAATTCTTTCAATATACTTTACAAAGTATATCAATAGTCTTAAAAATACTCTCTTGGTCCTGGTAATGCTACATTGAGAATCTATTCTATAAAATAACCCTAAACACATAAGAAGCTTTATATAAAAATGTGTTTATAGCAGCACTTTAAAAAATAACAGTAAAAGACTGAAAATAACCTGAATGTCTAACCCTGAGGAAATAATTAAGCACCCCACAGGTATGAGAATAATGTTTACAAATAGTATTTGGAAAGACTTTTCATAGGATGTAGAATGAATTTTTTAAAGTTGACGTCTGGTTCTGACAATACAGTGGGTTTGACAAGGTACTTTTTACATTGCAAAAGGTAAAATAGTAACTTTACAGTGGGAACAGCTGGTAGACAGCACCTTAACCAAATAATCAAAGTTAACATTGCCAGCTATGGTGATAATCAGCAGCATGTGCATCCTGATACGATGCACTTAGCATCCCTGCATTTAGAGTCCTTTCAAAGGCCGGAAACCTAAGGAAACAGCAGACACGCTTAAACTGGTGGCTGTTTTACAAAATCCAGTACAACGAATCTATACTCTTTTGAAATAGTAATGCCAGGAGACATAATGACTCAGGATCTATTTCAGATTAAAGGACATGAGGAAGACATTACAACTAAATTCAATGCATTCTCTTGGGTTTTCTTTTGCTGTAAAAGACAATATTGGGAAAATTGACAAAAATCTCAGTAAAGTCTACAGCTTAGAATATTGTGTGTGGGACTGATGGTTTTACTGTGATTATGTAAGATAAATCCTTCTTTGCAAGAAATACACATTTGAGTATCTAAGGTTAAGGTGGTATAGTGTACAATTTACTCTCAAAAACAATTGTATATTATGTATACATACATACACATATACACAGATTTAAAATAGAGAAAAAAGAGAAGGAGGGAAAGTAAATGTAAAATAGGAAATCTCATAAAGGCTATTCAGGAATTCTTGGTCTACTCTTACAACTTTTTGGTGTATCTGAAATTATGTCAAAATGAATAAAAGTACAAAATTATCTATTGATCTGGCTCCCCAGGAGCACTAAAGGGATTGCATCTTTAAATAATTGTAGAATTTTTCTTCACCAACGTCCAGAAATATTTCAAATGTTAGACAAAAACTTATAACAAAAAGAAGCTGATTTCTTTGATCCCAAACTGAGATGAGCAACAGCCCCAGTTTGGCAGGACTGTCCTGGTGTTAGCACTAGACGGTTACATCCTGGGAACACGCCCAGGGAAACTCCTCAGTCCTGCGTAAGCCAAGACAGCTGGTCGCCCTATCTCAAGCAATTTCATGGACAAATGAACATCTAATGAAAACAGTAATCCTTTTTTTAATATTCTATATAGAAAAAGTCAATGTTCTTTCTTTAGTCCAGTTTGGTTGGTACCTCTCAACCACTCTTTTTTTTTTTTTTAACCACTCTTGTAAAAGATGTGTAAGCAATCATTTGTACACAGCTATAGTAAAAATTGGTATACTTTTCTGCAGCAATTTGATGGATATATTTAGAAACTAAAAATATTTATAAACTTTGAAAATAGTTCTATTCTTAGGAATTAAGTGACCCCAGGGAAATCACAGATGCCATAAATAACAAATGGAGAGTTATAATAGTGATATCTATTACAGCAAAAAAAAAAAAAAAATGTGGAATGGATCCAGAATGTCTAAATCTGGAGGAATGATTTATATGTAGCATATAAAGTATGCTACACCACACAACTGCTAAGCAGTCATTATTTAAATGATTTTGGGGGGAATGGCATGGGAAAATGTTCAGGAAATATTGATAGATTTTTTAAAATCAGAACTTCACAAATATACAAAATCATTTATATAGTATAAAGCCATTTTTTAAAATATGAGGTCTGTCCGGAACAAGTCCAGCCATTGTCAATATAACGACAACAGTTTGCATGACATTGATGTAACTGTGGACTGGAATGCGCACGTGTGAACAATGATGACTTCACTGTACTAGTCAGTGGGGAGAGTAGAACCCACTGAGTGAGCATGTGTGCTGTGTAGCATCACATTCAAAATGACTGAGTAAAGCAACAAATCTGCATCACATTTTTTATTAAGCTTGAACATTCCCCTTGGAAACTATTTGGATGATTCAGAAAGCTGCAGCTGTGGGCAACTGGTGATTGGCTGCTTCATTACCACACGTGCCCATTCATGAATCACATCTTGTGTAAAAGTTTTTAGAGAAACATCAAATTACCCAGATGACTCAGCCCCACTACAGCCCAGATTTGGCAGCCAAAGGTTATTTTACTTTTGGCTTTTCCCCAAACTAAAATAATCTTTGAAAAGGAAGAGTTTTGTCTGCCAATGTGATTCCAGAAAATATAACAGGGCAGCTGATGGTGATTGAGAGAACTGTGTGAGGTCCCAAGGTACCTAATTTGAAGGGGACTAAAGCGCCATTGTCCTGTGTACAATGTTTCTTATATCTTGTATCTTTTTCAATAAATGCCTCTTTTTCATAGTGCATGGCTGGATACTTTCTGAACAGACCTTGTATATAGTTATGAATTTATGTGTATACGTAAATTGAAGATGGAACTGTACACTATTTATACCTTGTACGCTATAAAGGCATATACTAAATATATAAGCTCTTTCTATATTGGCATAACATAATATATAATTTTAGTGTCTACCTCTAGGTGACTTCTAATTTATTCTTTAAATGTATTTATATTTCTAATTTTTAAGAATGAACATTATTTTACAATTTTTAAAAGACTTCTAAAGAAGTCTCCCTTCCCCAAACAATCAGATATTTATGGTAAGGAAAAAAAAGCTTTTTAAAAAATCTAAAAATTAGATTTTTAGATTTTTTCAAAAGAAAAAAGAAATCTCCCCTCCTAAAAGACTTCTATTAATATGTCATGTTATTACAAATAAGAGATCAATTGCCACAGCTTTCTAAGAAATCAAGTTCATTATTTTAAAGTGATATTTTATATGAAAAGCCAAAATGGTAAGATGACACATGCATACATAATGGGGAATAAAAGTTAAAAATAGAAAGGACTGATGTAGAAATTTCTTGAACCATACATCCCATTTCAAGTTGGTTCTATTACCTCCCAGCTATCCGGCTCCAAGAATTCCTTTTTTTCTGTAGCTTTCAAAAACTCTTCTAGAGTCACCAATCGGTCTTTGTTTGAATCAACCTGATTAAAGGAAAATGTAGTATAATAAAAAAACTCTTTCTTGTATTACTTAAGGCACCGGAAACTACCTTCCAGTAGATGCTACTGAATAAACACACAGCAGTTAGGGCCAGCCTGACATCCACAGACACGGAGGGGAACAAAAAACAAAACAGAACACTCAGCGTTATGCTAGAATCAGAAAACAGGTACTTTTCTTTTCTATATAATTCCAATTTGAAAATACTATGAAATATCTACATCCCTGATACCCCATTAGATCACTAAGTTGAAGTTGCTGATCTGACTGGTAAGGCTGGTACTGTCTTCTTCCCTCTCCTGTATAATGCTACAATATAATATACTACACCATATATAATCTCTCTTGAAGCCAAGTGTTTGGGCAAGAAAAATAACCTTTCCAGTAAGAGGACTGTTTAGCCAGAGTAAAGTTAAAATGCTGTCAACATTTTTTTCTTAAAAACAAACAAGTAAATCAAAACAAAAGTTTACAACCTCTCCAAATCCTCCAATGGCTCTTGTAAACTATGACAAATTCAGTTTCAAAAGTAATGCCCCAAAATCGATTTGTGCCCTGGGTGATGTGGCTCAGTGGATTGAGCACCGGCCTGTGAACAAAAGGGTTGCTGGTTCAAATCCCAGTTGGGGCATGTGCCTAGGTTGCAGCCTGAGAGGCAACCCATGAATGTTTCTCTCACACACTGATATTTCTCCATTCCTCTTTCTTTCTCTCTTCTACTCTCTCTAAAAATAAATAAATAAAATCTTAAAAAAAAATTTCATTTGCTACCTAGGATGCCGGTAAACAGAAATCCCAACTCATCAATATCAGGTGAAAATCACTGAAGCAAAACCCTACTCTTGATGTCTATATGAGAGTTTTCAGCTTAGTAATGTAAACACGAAATAAATATTTGTTATAAAACACTTAGGTATTGGGTATTTGGATTTCCTTACCAAAAACTAAAACAGCCATTTAATATACCAAATATTGGACTACATTATTTTTTTACTTCCAAAAGGATGTTTATAGCTGATATGCAATAGCATCTTAATCTTTTAAGCCTTGGCTGAGTTGCTCAGTTAGTTAGAGCATCATCCCGATACACCAGGGTTATGGGTTCAATCCCTGGTCAGGGCACATACAAGAATCAACCAATGAATGCACAAATAAGTGGAACAACAAATGGATGTCTGTCTCTCTCTTTCTCCCTCCCATCCTCTTTCTTCAAAAAATCAATAAAGTTAAAAAATATATTTTAAAGGTGTTACGAATAATTTATTTATAGTAAGGAGAACCTACTGAGTATTCTGGATCAAAAATGCAAAATCCAAGTAAAAACCAGTTCTGTATATTTGCCTTCCATTTTGTGGTAAAATTTATTACATCAACTTGATAATCCATACAAGTAATATATCTTAAAACTTTTAAAACATACCTCATTCATTACATGTTCCCTCATTCTAAGCCTTTCTTCTTCCATTTCTACCATATCATCCTCTTCATTTTTGGGGTCATATACTTTCTCCAACTAAAAAGAAAAATTTTAAAACACCATAAAACAAAGAAAATAGAAGGAAAAAGAGAGAGAGCAAAACAACCAAGTACTTAATTAACTCATTTACCTCCTTGGTAAATAGGGCTTCTAATTCTTGTTCATCGAGGAAGCCATCATTATTGACATCTAAAGTTCCCAATGCAAAAAACTGATTTTAATGCCTTAGAAAATAAATAATTAAAATACAACTATTTATAAATGGTTTGCAAAAGTAGTACTGACATGAAGCATCGATATATTGCAAAAAAACCTTTATTTTTTTATGAAGCCTCTGATCAGTCCCACCGATAACAATTCACTTATTTATAATTTATCATAGTTTTTTAGAAAACTCAATTTTTTTTCAAAAATATAAAGTAAAGCAATGTGCTATAAAAGTAAATTTTAAATATACTATTGGACATAAATACTATTAACATAAATACTATTGGACATAACCTACCTAGTCACAGAAATACTTCATTTTACAGAGAATACTTCATTCTACATATAATGACTTAACAGTAAAAGTACATATAAAGCCCTGGCTGGTGTAGCTCAGTGGACTGAGTGTGGGCCTGCAATCCCAAGGCTCACCAGTTCGATTCCCAGTCAGGGCACATGCCTGGGTTGCAGGCCAAGTCCCCAGATAGGGGTGCATGAGAGGCAATCACACATTGATGTTTCTCTCCCTCTCTTTCTCCTTCCCTTCCCCTGTTTCTAAAAATAAATACATAAAATCTTGAAAAATTTTTAATAAAAAAAGTAGGTATAAAGACAAAGCTACTGACCTAAAATATTTTATACTGTATATCAGCAATAAAGACTATTATATTACCCTAGAGAAAAACTCTTAACATTTACTATCAATAGGACTCAATAGCAGACCTTTGAGTAAATCAACCTATAAGTTTTCAAGCGGCAGATAGAAGTATAAATACATGTATAAACATGTTACCATGTAATCTGAAAAACGTCTTGGGGTCGAAGTCATTAGGGTCCAGTCCATCAGTTTGCTCCCACACCTCTTTCAGCTGGTCTTTGCTGCCCTGTGAGTCAATTGTAAAAAAACAAAAAACTGCTCAAAACAAAACACAGACTATGTGAGTACAGACTCAAAATAAAACATAAATTTGAGGAACTTTTCAGAATTAAGAATCAAGAGTTAAGTACCAGTAACTTAGGAGAAAATTCTATTTGGAACAAAGTATTTTCATCTAATTATGATTTCATAATGTCATGGTCCTTACTGGATGATTAACTTTGGGGTGATTTTCATGCTTTTTCTTCATTTCTTCAAATTTGGATTCTTCTTCTTTTCTCTTTTCTTCATTCAGTGTTTTTAAATATTCTCTCCTTTCATGTTCCTTCATCATTTCATATTTTTTAAATTCTTCATGTCGAGTCTTATCATAGTGTTCCAGATCACTGGTAGCCTATAATGTAACATTTACATGAAATAAAAAGGTATGTTTTGAAAAAATACAAATAAAGCCATTCTTACACATAGCATATTTTCTAACAGAATACACTATAGAAGGGCCAAAAAATATATAGTAGACTCTTCTTTTTAAATTCCACCACTTTATTTCAGTCATTATTATTATCAGAAATGCAGGCATTCAAAGAAACTAAAAGTTCAGGAAGTTCCTCATAAGTAATATATAAATTGATTTAAAAAAGAAGAAGGAAGGGACTGTCTCAAATTTGACAAGAGAAAACTAGCTAAGTTTCTAACCACTTAACTCAATCTCATACCATCCAGGTAAGAACTTTTAGTTTGGTAGCTTGGTACAGTACAACATGAGAGGTATGCTAACTCTTATCTAAAATCCCTGAGGCTGGGGGCAAGGGATGGGAGGCCGGAGGAGAAGGGAAGGGGGTGAGAAATGGAGATATGTGTAATAGTGCCAACAATAAAAATAAAGTTAAAAAAAGAAAAATTCCAGGAATAAATAATTTATAAGTTTCTAATTGCATAAATAAATAGATAGACAAATAAATAAAATCTGAGGCCAAATGAGTTTCAGAATTTTCTATCAACTAATATTGGACAAGGGAGCCAAGGATACTCTTCAATAAATGGTTCTGGAAATGTTGGATATTCACATGTAAAAGAATGAAACTAAACCCCTTACATCACACATAAAAATTAACTCTTAGTGGATTAAAGATTAAACATAAGACCTGAAACCATAAAACTCCTAGAAGAAAACATAGGGGAAAAGCTTCTTGACATGGGTTTCGGCAATGATTTTTACAGCCTGGGTGGAACTGGACAGCATTATGCTGAGTGAAATAAGCCTGGCAGTGAAAGACAAATACCATATGATCTCACCCATAAATGGTGGAACCTAATCAAGAGAACAAACAAATGAACAAAAGAGAACCAGAGACATGGAAATAACAAACTGACAGTGACCGGGGTGGTGGTGGGGGTGGGAGGGAAGGGAATAACAGGGGAAAGAAAGGGAAGGATCGTCAAGGAGCAAGTATGAAGGACCCATGGACAAAGACAATGAGGGAGGAGCAAACACACAAATAATCCAATATAAAAATGGGCAAAGGACTTGAATAGACATTTTTCCAAAGAAGATATTCAAATGGCTGACTGGTACCTGAAAAGGTGCTCTATATCAATAATTAAGGAAATGCAAATCAAAACCACAATGAGATGTTACCTCATGCCTTTTAGAATGGTTGTCATCAGAAAGACAAGAGCTAAATGCTGGTGAGGATGTGGAGAAAAGGGAACCTTTGTGAACTGTTGGTGGGAACTGTAAATCAGTGCAGCCACTACGAAAAACAGTAAGGAGGTTCCCCAAAAAGTTAAAAACAGAACTACCATATAATCCAACAGTTCCACTTCTGGGTGTGCATCCGAAGGAAACAAAACCCTTGTTGCAAAGGGACATCTGCATCCCCATGTCCACCGCAGCATTATTTACAACAGCTAAGAGATGGAAATAACCTGTGTCCATCAATCCGACCATAAAAAGAAGGAAATCCTGTCCTTTGTGACAACATGAGTAGGACCTGGAGGGCCTCATGCTAAGTGAAATAAGTCAGACCAAAACAAATACTGCGTAATCTCACTTAGATGTGGAATCTTTAAAAAAAAAAAAAACTTGTTTCATCAGAAAAGAGATCGGATTTATGGGTCCCAGAGCAGAGGGTGGGGGACTGGGTGACAGTGGCCGGAGGGCACAAACTTCTAGTTATAAGGTAGGTGAGTCCCAGGGATGGCGGTGTAGCACGGTGACCAGAGTTAGCAGTGTTGCGCAGTATATCGGAGAGTTGCTAAGAGAATAAACCCTAAAATCTCTCATCACAAGAAAAAAGAATTTTTTGTAACTATGTAAGGTGATGGATGTTAACTAAACTTATTTCGGAAATCATTCTGCAATGTCAAAGCATTATGCAGTACACCTTGAGTTAAATACTGTCGCATGCCAATTATATCTCAATAAAACTGGAAGCAAAAAAAAAAAAAAAGAATTTTCTAAAGTTTTTTAAGAAAGGGAATGTGGCACATATGCCACATCATGTAACATCCCTGCAGAATTTCTAATCAAAAAGAATAGCGCTTCTGTAGCAAAATCTATGAATACTCACACCAAGTAGGCTAAATAAAAAATATAAGTAGCCCTACCATAATTCAAGCTAGGTTTCAGGTTTTAGAGTTGGTTTTTATTTATTATTTTCTGGGGGGAGGATGGATTTTGCCATTGTGTTTAAGGGATTACAAGACCCATATGTACAAATTACTATCTGTACTAAAAAAGGCTAAGCCACCTCCCTTTAAAGATATACAAGAGAGTAAGTTACATTACCACTTCATCGAAATTTACTTGTCAAATTAGAGAGATGTATAACCATTATATATGTATATTAAATTACAAAACCTCAGAGTCACTATTTTTTGGAATTATTCTTACTGCTTTGATCAGCATATCTAAATCTGTAGATTCAAACTTGTCGGGATTCAGGTGGTTTAGGTGATCAAACTGCTTCAGCAGAGCATGGTGGTCTATGCCTGTGTCTAAAAGAAAATGAGAAAACTATGAATGATAAATTACTAGAAGCTAGAAACATTCATATAAATAACATAAGAATAAGCATTCAAACTGATTCCTATTGGATTTTATAACAAAATTCAAAGTTTTAGATTAAGGGTCCATGTTTTCTTTCAGGATATTGTACATGTTGTTATTCTAGGCAAAGGCAATGTCCTTTAATACAGAATGGAATACAATATAATATGCACATTTTAATGTTATTTCTAGAAAGACTAGCTGACCAGTATAATTAATAGCAAAAACTTTTTATTATTTTGAAACTACTACCAAATTTCCTATGTTTCATTAGATACATTCTAATACTCCACCCTCATCAAAGGTCTAAGTAGAACTTCTAAAAGGAATTGCTCTAAAATCTATATGAAAGATTCTTTGTACTTCAGGGATTTTTGCGAGGTAAATTTTTGACTTGTCCTTTTTGACTGGTCAAGTGCATACTTCTAACCCAATTCTCTCCTAAGAGAACTTGCAATCCCACGTGGCACTTAACCGAATGTGACACTGCCAAAATGTGTGTTAAGAGGGTGACACATGACTTCCAGCCAAGATGGAGGCATAGGTGGACACACTGTGTCTCCTTGCACAACCAAAATTAAGGACAACAAAGATTTAGAAACAAGAAAACAATCAGAACCCATAGAAAAATTGTACTGTAGGGAAGTCCGACAACCATTCATCCAGACCCATAAGAGGGGCAGAGCCATGGCAGGAAAAAGTGGAGGTTGGCAGACCCGAGCACGCAGGCAATGGCTGGCAGATCCCAGGCACCGGATGGCAACAGGCACACCCAATGAGGCTATGCAAGGCGGCTGGCTGACCAGGCAGTCCCACATTCACAAGCAGATAATCCAGGCAAAAATGGAGAGCGAGACAGACCTTGCAAACCAGGACCCCAGCACCAGGAAATAAAACCTAAAAACACCGATTGAAAACACTTGTGGGGGTTGAGGTGTCAGGAGAGACTCCCAGCCTCACAGGAGAGTTCACTGGAGAGACCCACAGGGTCCTAGAATGTGCACAAGCACACCCACACAGAAATCAGCACGAGAAGGGCCCAATTTGCTTGGGGGAAGCGGCAGAAGGGACTGGAATCCGAGAAAGAGCAGAGTAAGGGTCATTGTTCCCTCTGGGACCCCGCCCCCACATACAGCGTCACAACCCAGCAACTGGGCTGCCACACCCTGGGGAACACCTAAGGCTCCACTCCTCACTACTTAACAGCCGTGACCAGACCAAAAAAAAAAAAACAAAAAACAAAACAAAAAAATGGCTCAAATGGGAGAACAGATCAAAGTCCCAGAGCCAATTCATCTAAGCGACCAAGAGATAGCCAACCTATCAGATGCACAGTTCAAAGCCCTAGTGATCAGGATACTCACAGAATTGGTTGATTTTGGTTGCAAATTAGATGAACAAATAAAGGCTACTCTAAGTGAAATGAAGGAAAATACACAGAGAACCAATAGTGATGGGAGGAAAACTGGGACTCAAATCAATAAAGTGGACCAGAAGGAAGAAGGAAACAAACAAACAGAAAACAAGGAAGAAACAAGAATTCAAAAAAATGAGGAGAGGCTTAGGAACTTCCAGGACATCATTAAATGTCCCAACATCCGAATTATAGGGGTACCAGAAGGGGAAGAAGAGCAACAAGTGGAAAATTTATTTGAACAAATAATAAAGGAGAACTTCCCCAGTCTGGCAAAGGAAATAGACTACCAGGAAGTCCAGGAAGCTCAGAGAGTCCCAAAGAAGTTGGACCCAAGGAGGAACATACCAAGGCACATCATAATTATATCAGCCAAGATTCAAATGAAGGAGAGAATTCTAGAAGCAGTAAGGGATAAGGGGACAGTCGCCTACAAAGGAGTTCCCATCAGACTGTCAGCTGATTTCTCAAAAGAGACCTTCCAGGCAAGAAGGGGCTGGAAAGAAGTATTCCAAGTCATGAAAGGCAAGGACCTACATCCAACATTGCTCTATCCAGCGAAGCTGTCATTTAGAATGGCAGGGAAGATAAAGTGCTTCTCAGGTAAGTTCAAGTTAAAGGAGTCATCATCACCAAGCCCTTATTATATGAAATGTGAAAGGGACTTATCTAAGAAAAAGAAGATCAAAAATATGAACAGTAAAAAGACAGCAAACTCACAGATATTAACAACCACACCTAAAACAAAAGCAAACTAAGCAAACAGCTAGAACAAGAGCAGAAACACAGAAATGTAGATCACATGGAGGGTTAGCAACAGGGGAGTGGGAGGAGGAGAGAAGGAGAAAAGGTACAGAGAACAAGTAGCATAGATGGTGGGTAGAAAATAGGGGGAGGGCAAGAATAGCATGGGAAAAGCAGAAACTAAAGAACTTATGACACATGGACATGAACTAAAGGGGGGGAATGTGGGTGAGGGGGGTGTGCAGAGTGGAGGGGAATGATGGGGGAGAAATGAGACAACTGTAATAGCATAATCAATAAAATATATTAAAAAAGAGGGTGACACATTTTCTAATAGCTGAAACCACGCTTTGATTTTTTTTAGCTGTTCATATGTATGTCACAACTATTACTGACCCATGTGAAACTGGAATTTGAAAAGTTGAACTGAAAAGGCAAGCAAACATTGTCAAGTAAAGCCCAACCCTATACTTAAAAAAAAAAAAAAAAAGATTCTTTGTATGATGCTCCCATGAATCTTTTAGACAATAGAAGTCTAACTCCGGTAAATTCATTTGAATAATGACTGATTTTAAAAGAAATATCAATTGTCTTCCTCTGTAAAACATTTTTAAAAACCAAGCTGCAGTATTGTAATTTAAAGGATGACGTGATTCTGGACTGTATCGTATTGTAGAATTGAACAAAGTAAGTATGTGCGTTGATTTGTTAGAAATCAGGCTTCCCACTTAGAAAAAATGAATATACAAATATGGAATGAAAGAAGGCAAGAAACCCATGGAAATGGATAGGAATTAGTGCTATCAGTGTGAACTTATCATTTATAAAACTTGTCTATGTACACATATATTTCAGGTACGTATGCATGTGTGTGTACATATATACACACATACACACAAATGTGCATACAAGTATGTGTGTATAGACATGCACGTATTTCCTAACTCTATCTGACGAAAATGCTGAGAAGAATATATATTCCAGAAGCAATGAGCACAGCTAGTGCCAGCCCTTGGGCTGTAATACCATCTCCCACTTAAGAAAAGAACTGGTCACATAAATGACTAGCTCCTGGGCTGGCAGGGAGGTACAGGATAAGCCCAGGGCATTTTATTGTGCTAAGAAGTAAGGAACTGCTAAATTGAGTTCAACCAAGCTTTCACTGAATTCTTGGTTTGACAGTGTACTAGGAGTTTAACTTACGATTAAAGATTTGTTATAAGACTTACCCCTAAAGGGTATGACCAGACAGTGAAATACATGAAAAGACACTTAACCTCACTCAACATAAGAGAAATACACATTAAAACTTCACTAGTATGCCATGTAACAGAATGGCAAAACCCCTAAAGTTTTTTTTTTATTTTATTGATTTTGAGAGGGGAGAGAGAGAGAGACTAAGAGAGGGAGAGAAACAGAGAGAGAAAAACACTGATGTGTTATCAGTTTGTTGTTCCAGTTATTTATGCATTCATTTGTTGATTCTTCTGTGTCCTGACTGGGTATCGAACCTGCAACCTTGGTGTATCTGAACAATATTCTAACCCACTGAGCTACCTGGATAAAGCAAAACTCCTAACATTCAGACCTGGCTGGTGTGGCTCAGTGGATTGAGTGTTGGCTTGCAAACCCAAGGGTCACTGGTTTGGTTCCCAGTTAGGGTACATGCCTGAGTTGCCAGCCAAGGCTCCGGTAGGGGGCACACAAGAGGCAACCACACATTGATGTTTTTCTCCCTCTCCTTCTCTAAAAATAAATAAAAAAATATTTTTAAAATGCATTACTAGTTAAAATTAATAATTATTAAAAACAAAAAAATCCTGACCTTAGAAGATGCATACTATGAGTGACTGTGAGAAATTATTGCCAGTGGGAATGAGTATGGATACATTTGTGGAGGTGGCAGCATCTATCCAAATTATAAATAACGTACATGTATCTTTTAGTTTAACAATTTCACTACACAGAACATATCCTTCAAGTAATCTTACACAGATGCGTAGTGATACACAGGTCTGTCCAGAAAAAGTCCAGCCATTGTTAATATGAAGAGAACATTTGGCCCTGGCTGGTGTGGCTCAGTGGAATGACCTTAAGTTGCTCATTCAATAACCAGTCAGGGAAGAGGCAACTCTGTTTTGAGTTGCGAGCTGGGTTCCCAGTTGGAGATGTAAGAGAGGCAATTGGTGGATTCTCTCACACACCATTGTTTCTCTCCCTTTCTTTCTTCACCCTCCCCTCTCTATAAATAAATAAAATATTGTTAAAAAATATAGACAATGGTTTACTCAACACTGATGTAACCTGGCAGCCAAGGAGGTTGGACTGGAATGAGCATGTGTGAACAATGACAACTTCACTGTACTAGTCAGTGGGGTGGGCCGGGGCAGGGTAGACACTGTTGATGAGAATGTGTACTGAGTGAGGAGAGCAACGAATCTGCATCAGATTTTGCATTTAGCTTGAGCATTCCTCTGCAGAAACTATTCAGATGATTCAGAAGGCCGTAGCTATGAATAAGTGGCGATTAGCAGCTTCATCATGACAAGGTGCCCGCTCATGCATCTTGTGCACAGTTTTTTGTGAAACACCAAATCACCCAGGTGATTTAGCTCACCTATAGCCCAGATTTGGTGCCTTGCAACTTCATCAGGCTTTTCCCAAAACTAAAATCACCTTTGAAAAGGAAGAGATTTCAGACCATTTCAGAGAAATTCAGGAAAATATGATGGA
Source organism: Glossophaga mutica (assembly GCA_039655065.1). Lineage (NCBI taxonomy): Eukaryota > Metazoa > Chordata > Mammalia > Chiroptera > Phyllostomidae > Glossophaga > Glossophaga mutica. Next base: position 34,518,752 of record CM077308.1, read on the forward strand.
GCAGCTGATGGCGATTAGGAGAACTGTGTGAGGTCCCAAGGTGCCTACTTTGAAGGGGACTGAGGTGTCATTGTCTTATGCATAATATTTCTTGTATCCTCCTCAATAAATGTCTGTATTTTTCATAGTACATGGCTTGATACTTTCTGGACAGACCTCGTCATATAAACAAGAGCATTCACTAGAAAAAACCCAAAGTCCACCAACGGGGCCTGGTTAAATAAATTGTGGTATCTCCATATAACAAAAATCTATGCAGCTGTTTTTAAAAAATGAAGATGGTCTCTGTGTATTAATACAGAAAGATCTCCAAAATACATTGTTAAAGGAAGAAAACAAGGCAAAACTGTGTCTTGTGTGCTAGCATTCATATAACATGAGGGGGGAAAGAACTTTTATTTGTATTTGCTTATATAGGAATAAAGAAACTCAGGAAGGACAGTGTTGGGGCAGTGGAAACTGGCAGGTTACAAAAAAATTAGGGGAGTTTGCTACATTCCTTTTATACTTTCTGGGTTTAAAACATGTGAATGTATTATCTACTTTAAAAATTATACCCCACACCTAGTTAAGATGTTTGAAACCCTTCAAATTATCAGAAATTTCAATTCATAAATTCTGAATCAATAACAAAATAATAAGTTTTCTAAGCATATTAGACTGCTTTGTTTAGATAATGAAATTCAGTCTCTGTTTAGAAATAAGGAAAATATTGCTAAGATTGAGGATATGGGGGTTGTCTAAGGGGAAAGAAATCTCAAAACAACTTAGCCTGTTTTCCAGGATGAAATTACCTCGTGTGCCTGGTGACCTAAATAGTATGGTGTGAGCTCAATTTACATCTCACTGATATCCTTAATCTCAGGATAATGAGAATTTGGTTCTTGTTTTTTAAGTCTATTCACCAGCAGGGAGTTTAATGCTTTACATAAGCATCCCCTCCCCCCATACAATCCACTGACCAGATGTACATGTTTATTTTTTTTATTTTTTAAAGATTTTATTTATGTGTAGAGAGAGGGGAAGGAGGGAGAAAGAGAGCGAGAGAAACACCAAGGTGTGGTTGCCTCTCACTGCCCCCCGCACTGTGGACCTGGCCCGCAACCCAGGCATGCGCCCCGACTGGGAATCGAACCACGATCCTTTGGTTCGCAGGCCCGCACTCAATCCACTGAGCCACACCAGCCAGGGCCAGATGTACATGTTTAAAATGCAGATTATTCATACTCAGAATCAGAATCTGGAGGTGAGATCTAGTAATCTGCATTTTTAACTAGCTCCCCAGGTGGTTCTTATGCAATGCAAAGATTAAGAACTACTATTCCAGTCCTGATTAGTGTGGCTCAGTTGGTCAGGCATCCTTCCACAAAGCAAAAGGTTGCTGGTTCAATTCCCAGTCAGGGCACATGCCTGGGTTTCAGGTTCAGTTCCTGGTTGGGGTGGGTACGAGAGGCAAACAATTGATGTTTCTCTCCCTCGCTTTCTTCCTCCCTTCCCCTTTCTCTAAAAATAAAGAAATAAAACCTTTAAAAATCTATCCCACTAAAAATGAGATACCACCTTTAATTCAAACTGAATACTATGTGTATTTAATTTTACTTCTGGAATTTCTATTCTGTTCAACTGGTCTTTCTACTTATATGTCAAAAACATACAGTTCTATGACTGAGGCTTAGTGACATATTTTAATACCTAATATATTTAGTCCTTCTTCATTGTTCTTTTTCAGAGGTACAGAGCTTTCCCTGTTTGTTTCCTTTTTCATATGAGCCTTAAAATTAATTTGGCTAGTATTGTACTGGAAAAAAAAGTACATATTTTTATTTGGATTATGTTAAATTTATAAATTAACCTATGGAGAATTGATATGTTTACAATGTTGAGTCTTTGTATGTCTTTCCATTTTTTAAGTCTACGTTTGTGTCCTTCAAGAGTATTTTAAATTTTTTGTATGTAAGTTGTGTACATTTCTTAATTGGTTTATTCTGGGTATTTTATCTTGGTTGATATTCCAAATGGAGTCTTTTCTTCCATTATATCTTCTAACTGGCTGTTGGTTGTACACATGAAATATATTGATTTCTTACAGTAAGTTTATCTTGATGAATTTTCCTGTTGTTTATACTAAATTTTCAGCCAATCATTTTGGATTTTCCAAACCACATCATCTATAAATAGAGATGGGTTTTTGCACCTTCTTTCCAGTTACTTCTTCTCAATATTTTTTTTCATTTGTCTAATTGCTTTGGCTAGTACCTCCAACATAATGTTAACTAGTAGTGGTAATAGTGAGCATTAATTGTCTTGTTCCCAATTTTAGTTACGACACAGACTTGTGTTTCCCTGTTAAGTATAATGCAGCTGAGTTGAACATATCTGATCATATTACAGAAGCATCTATTGATTACTATCTTATTACTTTTTTCACATTAAGAAAGGGTATTAAATTTTGTCAAATGCCTTTTCTGTATATATGAAGATGATCATTTGAATTATGTGATTACTTTCTTTAAAATATCCTCATATTTAAAAAATCTACTTCTTAGGCTTTTTTGGTCAAGATGGTGGCATAGGTAAGCATAGCTCATCTCCTCTCACAACCACATCAAAACTACAGCTAAAATATAGAACAACCATCACTCAAAACCATCAGAAATCAAGTTGAATGGGATTCTGATAATTACAGAATTAAAGAAACCGCATACATCCCGACTGGTAGGAGGAGCAGAGACACAGAACAGGATCATCTCACGTCCATGTGTGGTGGATAAGAATTTAGGAGGGACATCTCAGGAGCAAGGAGACCCAGTCCTACGTTAGGCTCCTCAGTCCAGGGTTCCAGTGCCGGGAAGATAAGTGCCCATAAATTCTGACTGCAAAATCCAGTGGGGATTAAGTCAGTGGAAAAAACTTCTGGAGCCCCAAACAGTTCCCCTTAATGAACCCTCACATGCACTTACTCAAACTCACTCCCTCTGAGCTCCAACACTGGGGTAGCAGCTTGAAAGGCATCAGTGGCATACAGGGAGGAATTGAAGTGGCTGGCATCAAGGCAGGAACTGAGAGACAGCTTTCCCCCAGACAGAAAGGTAAAAAGAGGCCCTTGTCCCTTTTCTGAACCCTCCCCAACAGAGCTACAGAGCCAGCAGGTGGGTGACATAACTCCATCAACCTGGTCCACCCTGGAGATCCCCTGAGATTCTGTCTTACCCAAACTGGCTCATCCAAACTGTTAACTGTGACTTGTCCATATAAATGGCTGGTCTTGGCTCATGCTTTACAACTTCCTAAATCCTATCAAACAAGCAACAGCTGACCTCAGTAAGCCCCCAGCCCCAGTACCTCTTGCTAAGTGGTCCCAGGTTTGGAACTAGCAGCAGCCAACCTAGATCCATACTTAGGCTTTTCCTGGGATCTCCAAGCCCAGCACAAGTAGCAGCCATCTCAGATGCCTTTATAGCTCATGCAGGGTGGCCCTGGGCAGAACACAGGTCCTGGCTGACCTTGGTCTGCACCATCCAGGATACCCCAGAGCCTGTGCACTCAGTGGACAGCTATAGATCATGTTGGAGCACTACCACCCTGCCTCTGCACAGCTGATCCTCCATGAGGGCAGAGATTGGTGGTCAGTGGTCATAGCCAGTCCTTGAAACTGACTGGTCTGGATAAATCCCTCACATTGACCTGCCAACAGCAACCAAGGCTCAACTACAAGAGGAGGGTGTACTCAGCCCACACAAAGGGCACACCTGGAGTACCCAACTTGGGTGATAGGGGAGGCTGTGCCACTGGACCCTACAGGACATACCTACCACATTTGGCCATACTACCAAGACAGGGAGTCATAGCAACCCTACCTAATACATAGAAACAAACATAGGGAGGTTGCCAAAATAGGAAGACAAAGAAACATGGCCCAAATGAAAGAACAGATCAAAACTCAAAAAGATAACTAAACAAAATGGAGATAAGCAATCTATCAGATGCAGAGGTCAAAACACTGGTTATAAGGATGCTCAAGAAACTTAGTAAGAACCTCAACAGCATAAAAAAGATTCAGTCAGAAATGAAGTGTACACTAATTGAACTAAAGAACAATTTACAGAGAAACAACAATAGAGTGGATGAAGCTGAGAATCAAATCCATGATTTTGAACAGAAGGAAGCAAAAAACAACCAATCAGAAAAACAAGAAGAAAAAAGAATCCAAAAAGACTAGAATAGTATAAGCAGCCTCTAGGACAACTTCAAGAGGTCCAACATTCACATCATAGGGATGCCAGAAGGAAAAGAGAAAGAGCAAGAAATTGGAAATCTATCTGAAAAAACAGTGAAAGAAAACTTCCCTAATTTGGTGAAGGAAACAAACATGCAAGTCCAGGAAGTGCAGAGGGTCCCAATTATGATGGATGCAAAGAGGGCCATTCCAAGACACCTCATTATTAAAAGGCCAAAGTTTAAAGATAAAAAGAGACTCTTAAAAGCAGCAAGAGAAAATAAGTTAGTTAACAGAAAGTTGCCAGATGGGACGGGGGAGGGTGAGAATGGGTGAAGAGGTGAGGGGATAAGAAGTACAAATATGTAGTTACAGAATAGCCATGGGGATGTAAAGTACAGTATAGGAAATGGAGTAGCCAAAGAACTTACATGCCTTGGCTGTAAAAAAGGAGAAAATTTTACCCTTTGCAACAATACGGACAGACCTGGAGAACATTATGCTAAGTGAAAGAAGCCAGTCAGAAACAGACAAATACTATATGATTTCATTTGTATGTAGAATTTAATGAAGAAACTGATGTAACAAGTATAAAAGAGACAGACTCATAGATGGAGAGCTGATACAGCTAGTAGGGGGCAAGGTTTAGAGGTTAGGGGGATTGAGACAAAAGCAAAAGGACTCATGGACATGGCCAAAAGTATGGTGATTGCTCAGTAGAGAGGGGTGCAAGGGACTAATTGGTGATGGAAAAAAATACAATAAAGATTAAACTTAAAAAAATATATATGCATGACCCATGGAAATGAAAAATGGTGCGGGGATTGCCTGAGGGAGTGGGAGTACAGGGTGGAGATTGTCAAAGGGGAAAAAAATGGGGCAACTGCAATAGCATAATCAATTTAAAAATCTGCAAAAAAGGTAAAATAATAATAATAAATTAAAAATCTACTTCATAGCTATTTACTCTTTCCACAGTCCAAAATTAAAAGAATGTGGGGGCAGGGGAACGAATTGGCAGAACACAGAAGACTTCTGGGGCAACGAAACTACTCTGTACGATACTATCATGGTAGACATGTCACTGTAAATTTGTCCAAGCCCATAGAATGTCCAAGTCCTTGGGCAAACTCTGAAGTTTGGACTTTGGGCGATTATGATGTATCAATGCAGATCCATCAGTTGTAACAGTGTCCACTCCGGTGGAAGGTGTTAGTAATGGGGGAGGCCATGCACGTTTAGGGAAAGAAGGTATATGATAAATCTCGGTACTTTCCCTCAATTCTGCTGTGAAATCTGATATTGCTCTTAAAAAAGTATCTTAATTTTTTAAAAATACAAGCTTCAAAGTACTGTCCTGATTTATCATTTGTCCTTTGACTTTACGATTTCTTTTGTCGTGCTAAAATCTTCTTTCCTTGTTTCTAGTCATATCAGGATTTATAGTGTTAGATTTCTTACACTCTTGAAATAATTCAACTTGCTATGACACAGAATTCTTTCAACATAGAATAATTTTGGGTTTGACATCAACACATAACAAGATTGTAGAAGGTTATCTTCTTTCTATGCTGTAGAACAGTTTAAACAGCATTCACAATCTTCTCTTCAATGGTCTGACAGAATTGCCTTTGACACTCTCTGGGCCTGGTGTTTTTGTTGATCTAACTCTGACAAATTTTCTATTTCATCTATGGAAATTGTTCCTATTAAATTTTCTAATCTCTGTTTTCTTTTGGTTAGTTTTGATGTTATTTTTCCTCTTTTATTTTTCAACTATATTTTATTGATTATGCTATTACAGTTGTCCTAAATTCCCCCCTTTGCTCCCCCTCTGCCCAGCAATGCCCCATATCTTCTGACAATCCGCCGCTCTTAGTTCATGTCCATGGGTCATGCATATAAGTTCTCTGGCAACCCCATTTCCTACACTGTTCTTAACATCCCCCTGACTATTCTGTAGCTACCAATTTGTACTCCTTAATCCCTGCATCTTTTCCCCCATTCTCCTTCTTCCTCTTCCCATCTGATAACCCTCCAACTGATCTCCATGTCTATGATTCTGTTTCTGTTTTGCTTGTTTGCTTAGTTTGTTTTTTAGATTCATTTGTTGACAGTTGTGAATTTATTGGCATTTTAATGTTAATAATTTTGATCTTCTTTTTCTTAAATAAGTCCCTTTACCATGGCGTATAATAATGGCTGGGCGATGATGAACTCCGTTAAGTTGGATAGGGAAGAGCCTTAGGCAATTGCCAGGAAGGAGCAGGTCGATGCAGTCTCAGATATGTGGCTCTGTATGTGGGAGGGCTTAGAAAAGGAACGATGGCCGCTGCCTGCCCTCTGGAGTTTTGTCTGGGAGGAAGCTGTCTCCTGGTACTTGCCCCAATGCCAGACACTTCAGTTCCTCCCTGTATGCTACAGGTGTCCTTCCAACTGCTGCCCCTGTGCTGGAGGAGCCCAGAGAGAGTGAGTCTGAGTAAGTCCTAAGTCTGCTGTGGGCCCTTTAAGAGGAGATGCCTGACAATCGCACAGTTTCTTCCACTGCCCCAAACCCCACTGGTTTTTACAGCCAGAAGTTTTGGGACTTATCTTCCTGGTACTGGAACTTTGGGCTGGGTGGTCTGGTGTGGGGCTGGTATCCCTCACTCCTGAGAAATCCCTTCCAATTTTTATCCACCACACGTGGGTGTGGGACTAGCCAGCTCCACCTCTCCCCATCTCCGCAGCTCCACCCCACCTCCCCATCTGAATGAATGCGACTTATTTCTTTGGTTGTGGGACTTCCATACGTTTCGATTTTCTGACGGTTCACTTTTCCTCCTTTAAATCAGTGGTTTGATTCATTACTTTTCATTTTTCCTTGTTATTGATACAATTATTTAAAGTTAGCCATTTGAATTTTGAATGCTGTGAAGGTATTGCCTATTCAAATAATTAAATTTTAAAAATTAAGAGAAGCCAAATTAATACTAACATTAAATTTTTACTACAAGAGCATGGCATATACTAATGTAAATTGACCACAACACCAGATATTGAAATCTTCCTACCTTTTATTTAGCACTTACCTTGATGGGAATCTAATTTAGCTTTAATTAGCATTCTTAACCTTCCTACTTCTTGCCTTTTCAGTTCATCAAGTTTTGTCCTCACATGGTGACTGACTAAATCCAGCTCTTTGCTTAGCCTCCCACTCTGTTGACAAAATAAAAAGTTAGTTGTATCTATTATCCTGCATTTTTAGTACAGATCCCATACATTAAAAATAGGGTCAGAGAAAAAAAATAGGGTTAGAGTCCTGGCTAGTGTGGCTCAGTGGATTGAGCACCAGCCTGCAAACCAAAGGGTCACCGGTTTGATTCCCAGTCAGGACACATACCTGGGTTGCAGGCCAGGTCCCCAGTGGGGCGCATGTGAGAGGCAACCACACATTGATGTTTCTCTCCCTCTCTCCCTCCCTTCCCCTCTCTCTAAAAAATTAAATAAATAAATAAATAAATAAAATCTTTAAAAATAAATAAAAAATAAAAATAGGGTTACAATAAAGTAGTGTTAGATACCGTTGACTTAGATAAATTTGATATTACAAAAGCATTTCTTTCAGAAGATATTTAATTTGTAAGTCTAAAATCAAGATATCTAAAATACATAAAGTTTATAAAAGCATAATTAAAGCACAAAGGAGAAACTCAAAAAGCAATGAATTACAAAATGGTGCATCCACTTTGGAAAACATATTTGGCAGTTCTTCCAAAAGTTAAACACAGTGGCTCTCTCTCTGGAGCAAGCCCGACCTTTCCCCACCCCCTTCATCCAGGGGCATTTTCCTTGCCTCCCTTTCTCCCCCACAAGCTCCAAACCCTTCTTTTGGCCTCTGTAACTTGTTTCCTAAGCTCATTTCTTCTACAGCTCACTTCTTCTATCTCTGTGACTTTCTAAATAAATTTTCTCTTATAAAAAAAGTTAAACACAGCCCTGGCTGGTGTAGCAAGGGGATTGAAGCATTTGCCTGTGAACCAAAGGGTTGCTGGTTCGATTTCCAGTCAGGGCACATGCCTGGGTTGCAGGCCAGGTCCCCAGAACGCCTGGTAGGGGGCACACAAGAGGTGACCACACATTGATGTCTCTTTCTTTCTCTTTCTCCCTCACTTCCCCTCTCTTTAAAAATAAATAAATAAAAATCTTTTAAAAAAAAGTTAAACACAGTTACCATAGGACCCAACAATTCCATTTCTAGGTATATACTAAAAAATTGAGACATATGTTCACATGTACATAAAACTTGTACATGAATGGTCATAGTAGCATTATTCATACTAGGCAAAAAGGTAGAAATACTCAACTGGTGAATTAGTAAATAAAATATTGTGAATTAATAAACAAAATAGAGAATATCCCTACAATGGAATATTATTCAGCCATAAAAAGGAATCAAAGTACTAATACATGCTACAATATGATGAACCTTGAAAACATGCTTTCATTCATTATGCTAAGTCAAAGAAGTCAGACACCAAAGGACACATATTATATGATTGCATCCATATGAAATGTCCAGAATAAGCAAATCCATAAAGATAGAAAGCAGATTACTAGTTGCAGGCGCCAAGGAGAGAAGGAAGTGGGTAAGTGATTGCTTAATGTGTACAGGGTTTCTTTTGGGAGCAAATGAAATTTGTAGTAATGGTCATCAGACTTTGTGTATATACTAAAAACCACTTAATTGTATGCTTTAAAGGGGCCCATTTAAAAATAAATAAATGAGCAAATTTTATGGTTGTGAATTATATTTCAACAAAGTTTTTTTAAGTAGTTAGACCTACTTTAGCTATAGTCATCCCATATATAAGTAACTTCAAAATTCATCTTTTTAGGGTGTCTCCTTTGATGACTTTTTCATAGATGGGTAATCAGGTACATGTTCCAAGATTTAAGAAACAAAACAGCTAGTGGTTTACTTTCTCTTATATAGAAATGCATTTGCATTCACAGACAGAAAGTCTAACTAGCATTCGGCAGACAAACCATTTAGGACTGAGTCAGTGGGGCCTGCCGGAGAAGGGAAGGAAAAGAAACCCCACAAAGGAGACTGAGAAAGGAGAGCAAGGAAAATATGCTGCCATAGAAGCAGAAAGAGCAGTCTCTTTTAAGGAGAGCATGATATTATTATTAGATAAAACAATAGTTCTCAAAGTGTGCTCCCCAAGTAGAAGTATCTGTGTCACCTGGGAACTTTGGAAATGCAGGCCCCTAGACTTACTGTATCAGGAAGTCTGGAGATGGGGCCCTAAGTCTGTGTTTTAACCAGCCCTAAAGTCTGAGAACCATTGGGATAAAGCAAGAGTTCAGTAAGAAGAGGAACAAAAAGTGTTTACTGGGTCAGAAGTCAGTGATGCAAAGTTGTATGTAGTTAGATGATGTGACACCTTCTAATATTATCTATTAAATATGTATTCAGATGAAATCTGTAAAAGAAGAAGAGGGAGGAGGAGGAAGAGAAGACTCTGAATTCAGAGCAAGATGGCAATGGAATAGGTGGAAGTTACACTCACCCCCTCTCAGGACCACATCAGAATTGCAACCAGAGCACGGAACAATCAACCTGAATAACCATCTAAGGACCAAATGAACAGAAGTCACACAACTAAGGATGTAGCGAGGCACCCACATTGAGACTGGTAGGAAGAGCAGAGATGCAAGGAGGGCTGGCCCCACACCCACATTGTTGCAGGGGGACAGTTAAGAATCCTGAGGGATATTGCAGCTGAGAAGATCCTCCTGGAGGAGCAAGGGGCCTCAGCCCCATGCCAGGCTCCCTAACCTGTGGCACCAGATTCGGGAACATGAGCCCACACAGTATCTGGCTGTGAAAATCCAGCAGGGATTTTACCCACCCCAGTCAAACACTCTTTTAAAGAGCCAGTACACAAAATCTCATTTGCAACATTCACCCCGGGATCTAGTGGAGGGTCAGCAGTTTGGAGGGGAACAGAGTCATACAGGAACAGACTGAATGGCATGGCTGTGAGGCAGCAATGTCCCTCTGCTAGGTCTCCCCCCCACACTGCCCATAGAGGTCATCGTTCCTGGGCCAAGCATTCCCCTGCATAAGGCATCAGCCTGGGAGTGGCACCGGTACCGCCCTGCTGACTCCTGCAGGCCCTGCCCTGCCAGGACCACTCCTGGTGGTGTAGTCTGTCATCACTTCCACCCTGGGTCCGTGGTGCAGACTTCTAGGGAGGGCTGTCCAGGAGGTCCGGAGAGACTCAGAACATGGCAGAAGTGCAAAGGGAGAGACCGGGCTGTGTGGTTCTAGGCTGAGGGCCACTTTTCTCTCACACTCTGGACCAGCACCACTGCTCCTATGCAGAGTCGTCCCTCCACACAGCCAAATTTGGTCTGTTTTAGCCTGATGACTCTGCTGGCCTTGCTCTGATGACACCCTGAGAACACACCCCACCACGAAGGGCTGAAGGCTCCAGGCAGGTGGGGCTGGGCTTGGTGTACCCTGAGACTTTTGTCGAATGGTCTCAGACTCATCACTGACACTGAGTTTCAATCTGTATCAGCCTGGTGAACAGCACTCACCACCACTGAGAACTTATCTCACACAACTTGTGTATGGCCAGAGGCTCTTTCAGTGACTAAGCTTAACAGGCAGCCAGCAGGTGAATGTAGCTCTCAGGGTATCTTGGGACTTGTGCTGACCTGTTCCCCAGACTCAGTACTGATGAAAGACAGACTTGGTGTGCAGCTTATACCCCCCATGCATACCAAGGCAGAGGTAGCTGCAAACAGGGGATCACTTTGTAGCTCCAAATAAGTAGCCCAGGGCCAGTCACAGGCAGTTTTTGACATTAACCTTCCCTGGAGTCTCTCACAAGAGGCCCCAAGACATCACACTTGGTAGCAGACTTCAGACCATGTAAGAACATGACCCAATTAGCTCCACAAGCAGCATGCCCAAAGGGAGATCTTGACAATCACCCAACCATGCTGGGGCGAATTCTGCTTCGTGGGGTCGGCCCCAACACAGGAGCTCACACACTATGGTTGGAGTCAATCCTCACAGTCAGCCAGCCTCAGGGTCAATCCCACACAAAGATGAACCAACAGCCATCAGTACGCAACTGCAACGGTAGGGCTCACATAACAAACACAAGGGACATTCCTGGAGCACCTAGCTCAGGGGATCAGGGAGACTGCACCACTGAGCCCCACAGGACACCTTCTACATACGGCCACCCTACCAAGACTGGGAAACAGAGCAAATCTACCTAATACACAGAGACAAATACAGAGAGGCTGCCAACGTGTAGAGACAAAGAAACATGCCCCAAATTACAGAAGAGGAGAAATCCCCAGATAAAAGGAATTTCAAAAAATGAAGATAGTTTAAGAGACATCAGCGACAACATCAAGCGTAACAACATCCACATGCTAAGGGTGCCAGAAGAAGAGAGAACAAGGGATTGAGATAATATTTGAAGAAATAATGACTGAAAACTTCCTTAACTTGGTGAAGGAAAAAGACACACAAGTCCAGGAAGCCCATACAGTGAGTCCCAAACAAGATGAAACCTAAGAGGTCCACACCAACACACATCATAATTAAAATGACAAGGTTAAAGAGAGAGAATTTAAAAGCAGCAAGAGAAAAACAGTTACCTACAAGGGAGCGCCCATAAGACAGCCAGCTAATTTCTCAATGGACCATACGATAGAATATTACTCAGCCATAAAAAAGAATGAGATCTTATTATTTGCAACAGCATGGATGGACCTAGAGGGTATTATGTGAAATGAAGTAAGTCAGACAGACAGAGGTAAATACCATATGATCTCACTTCTATGTGGAATCTAAAGAACAAAATAAACAAGAAGACAAAGTAGAAACAGACTTACAGATACAGAGAGACTGATGAATGCCAGAGGGGAGGATTGTTGGGGGCAGGGTGAGAAAGGTGATGTGGTTAAGAGGTACCAACTGGTAGTTACAAAGTAGGCATGGACGTGGGAGGTAAAGCATGGGGAATAGAGCCAAAAGTTTTGTAAACACTATGTATGGGGCCAGGTGGGCACTTGAATTATTAGAAGGAACACTTTATGACCTATAGGAATATCCACTGTGCTGTACACATGAAACCAATACAAAAATGTGTTAAATATAAACTATGATCAAAAAATAAAATAAAAAAAAAGAAGTCTTAGTAAAAAGATGTAGTATGATTCCTCTTTCAACATGCTTGGCTGACAAGGAAAGGATAAATTCTAACTTTTTTTTCCAGCTCTATCTGGGAAAAGAGTCTTGGCTAAGCTATTTTGAAAAACAGGTTTTATTGTCTATTTTTACTCTTTTTCATTGAATAACTGTGTAACTTACTTCAATTTGACTTTCTGCACCCCCAGTAGGGAACAGGAATGGGCTGTGAAAGGAGGACAGTCACAAAGGTGCTCCCTATACCAAACCGGGAAGCGCTGTCTTCTGTTCCCGAATTATCTCTGTTCAGTGTGGGGAAAAGGGGCTTTACAGTTGTGAGTATGCAAAATACACAGTATATTCTCGTATTATTATTTACTATATATTGTATTATTGTTTACTAATAATTGTATTATTTTCCCTACAAACAACTGCAAACCTACTTTTGGCCTGCCCTGTATAGTATCTCCCATTATCCACATTTTCTGTGACCCCCAAATAACGCTCTTAATACTAATTTAAGTAGGTAAGAGACATTTGAAGTTCTATATTAAATATCATTCACCCCAGGAAATTAGTTCCAAAGATTAAATTAATTCTTTAAAGGAGCCCTGGGCAGGTAGCTTAGTTGGTTAGAGCATCGTCCCGATACGCCAAAGTTGTGGGTTCGATCCCTAGTCAGGGCACATACAAGAAGCAACCAATGAATGCATAATAAGTAGAACAACAAAATGATGCTTCTGTTTCTCTCTCTTTCTCTGTCTGTCTCTCTCAAAAAGCAGTAAATAAAAACTTTTAAAAAATAATTAATTAATTCTTCAAAGGAAAGGCAAGACTATCCTCGAGACAATTCCCCTGAATTTCCCAGAGAGCTGTGAACTAAAAGCCACATACAGGCTCTGAGAGTTGCCTCAACGCGATGCGGTCAGTCTTTCAGAAAGGCCCACATGAGAGACAGAGACTAAAATAAGAAGGATGCTAGACCCAGAAAGGTTCTTTCTAAAAAAGTTCTCTAATTCTGATTCTAGAAATGGGCAAGAAATTTTTTAGGAAAAGTTTAAAAAATAAACAAAAAGAGCATAAGCAAATAATATTATCTTGAGAGGTATAACTAAAAGTTTAAAATTAAATCATTGGAAATTTTTACTACTGACTCTAAGATAAACCCAGCTAAACTGATTCATTGTCCTTCAAGGGTGAACTTTAAAAGATCTCTCTGGTCATATCTTTCACAAATCTCTTTCTTTATCATGAGTACTGAGGAGATGTCTATGGCTGAGATTACATGTACAGGGTTCTTAAAACAGAGGCTGAGATTACATGTACAGGGTTCTTAAGACAGAGGCTGAGATTACATGTACAGGGTTCTTAAGACAGAGATTAGTTAAATCTCTCCTATTGACATAAGATATGGCCTGGTACCTCTTCTGTTAGTCCAGACCGGGTTAAAACACCAGAATGTAACCAGTTCTAAACCTCTGAGTAGTTTCCTTCTGTCCTCACGTCATGACCCAGGCCCTCCGTCACCATGGCTCTTTCCAACCCCATCCTTTAGCCAGTCATGGCCTCCACTTCCCAGTCTAGGTTCCAGCAACAGTTACTAATTCCAGTTTCCTGTATATCTCATGTCTCGGGAGCCTCGAACAGTCGCCTCAGATGCCTCCCAGTCTCTTTCTTTTTCTCAGTCACATCGTCAAGCACTGACATAATCTCTGCCAAAGAGAATGACTTGCCACCTTCCCCCACTGCTTCTTACTGAGTTAAGAGTACACCCTCTGTATATCGAAAACATATTATATACTCACCATATGTGCATCTTAATAATCTTGTTCTGGATGTTAATCTCCCTTAGAAAGATCAGTGTCTGGCATGCTCAAATGTTTTTTTAAATAATTTAATTTAATTACCTTTATTTCCTCTATGTCTGCTTTCTGGAGCTTTTCTCTGAAATGATTGTCTGTTTCCAACACATCAATCACTTGCTTGAGATATTCATCATAATAAAGTCCAGTGTCCTTCAAATTAAGAAACAAACAGTAAAGCTTCTGATCATTTTTCTTCCCTGCATCTAAAGATCTCAATTCTTAAAAAACTAAAATGTCTAGCAAAGTGGTATTGAGACATATCTACTTTGATAGTTCAGACTGTCAGTTAAAAATGAAGGGTTGTAGCCCTGGCTGGTGTAGCTCAATGGATTGAGCGCGGGCCTGCGAACCAGAGGATCGCGGTTCGATTCCCAGTCAGGGCACATGCCTGGGTTGCAGGCCAGTTCCCGGCAGGGGACACACGAGAGGCAACTGTACATTGATATTTCTCTCCCTCTCCTTCTCTCCTACCCTTCCCCTCTAAAAGATAAATAAATAATAAAATTTAAAAAAAAATGAAGGGTTGTATTGTAGAAATCATGTTTTAGGGATCACACCACAGTCCTGTTTTACTGTTACACAAAAGTAGGTAGATTTTCTATATGGCTTAGACAATGAAGGCTTTAAAAATATTAATTGGTTTTACCCCATTGTTACCTGCTTCTCCTCATTGCTATCTCTCTCTCCTTTGAATATAATACGATTTGGGCCGGGGTTGGGGGGGGCACTGGTTAGTTCTACACTAGAAGTGTATTGTGATTAATTCTTCTATATACTATCTAATACACTAACTACATTAAATAAATCTTGCCTAACATTAAACAACATATGCTTATCCTACATTATGTTCACTGCTATTTCAGAAATAGTTTTGAAATGTCCAATTTTATAATAATGAATATCAGCAATATTTTAGTTAAAACTCTTCCCACAAGGTTATATTCCCCGTTGGACTTACTGGCGGCTCTATCTTTGCGCTGTCCACAGGGTGAGGATTTTTCACTTTCGTCTTGTCTATGTCTATAGGCACAGCATCAAGAGCAGTGAGTAGACACGAAACCAAGAGAAAACAGCCCCGCGGTAGCACAGTCCTCCACCTCATCTGAAACCGAGGTAGAGTTACAGTGAAGCACTGAAAAGGTTTTATCAAACTATAGATACATGCATTCCCAAAGCCACATTAATAGTATATTAAGTTTCAGGAAGTTTCACACAACAAAAGAATTCTGGGAAAAGGGTTAAAATAGATCATAACATAGAAACCATGTGTCACTGAAGACAATCAGGGGAGGGTGGTGATTGCTGAGGAGAGGCGGGCATAAGGGGACTAAATAGTAATGGAAAAAATATAATAAAGGTTATATATTTTTTAACAAAGAAAAACAGGGGGGAAATCCTGTTTAAGTAAAATTAAAAAGAAAATAAAATTTAAAAGTTTGTATAGTATAAGAAAACATTTGGTTTATAATAAAAGCTTCAAATAAGGATGGCAATGAGGGACTCAAAATTTTTTTAAATAAATTGCCCAAGTTTAAGAAGTGGAGAATAAGAAAAAAAACTATATTTTTTCTCAATTAAAATACTAGAGAGCCAAAATTACTTCCAGATAAAATATTTAATTAGCTTCAACTTCATTTTGAAAATAAGGTGTTCTATGGATATAAGTTGATTAAAAGAGAGAAATGAGTAGCTACAAATATTCTCTTATTAAACATTAATTCTCTCTCCATCTCTTTCTCCCTCCCTCCCCTCTCTCTAAAAATAAATAAGTGAAGTCTTCTAAATAAAAAAAGAAGAAGAATGGTCTGACCATCAACCTGGAAACACATTATTTAATTCAGCATCTCCCCGACTTACCTGGCCATGGACTTTTTTTTTTAAATAAAAAAAAGTCTTTTTTTATTTTTTATCCACATTTTTATCCACAGAACACAATTTGGAAAAAAGTACACCACCTTATTTTTAACACAACCCTAGGTAGTATATGGAGCAGTGATTCATTTTACATGTGAAGAAATTTTTTTAATTTTATTTTAATTGTTGTTCAAGTACAGTTTTCTAAAGAATTTTTAATCAAAATAGTTCACTCACAGAGCATTTTCATGCATTAACAAAATCACTAGACCTCACATTTTAGTGCTATGTCTAGCCTATCAAATTTTTAACACCTTTTTTGAGATATAACTTGCATAAAATTCACCCAATGAAGGTAGAGGATGCGTCTATTCTGTAAAGATAGTTTTCAGAGTTTAGTTCTCAAACCTAAAGAACGAAATCACCTGACAGCTTATCCAAAATACAAATTCTCAGGCTGCACCCAAGACCCCTTGAATCAGAAATCTCTGCGGCGGAGCCCAGGAACCTGTTTTAATAAACTTTCCAGGTGGATCCCGCCTACGTATGCTCAAGCCCCAGTTCACTCTACTCTAGGACACTGGTTCCTCACCCTGATTGTTGTTAAATGCTTCTCAGGATGAAATATGTGTACGAGAGATGTTGGCTCAATGACGCTAGGTAGGTTTTCATTTTTACAAGACCTCCCGCACTTGTGGTGGGCTACTATGCATTATGAATCTCTCACGCATTGTTTGTGCACAGAATGTCCTCCCATAGTGAATCACCACCTGTTCCACAACTATTTTTTGACATGTTTATGACAACAAACATTTATTATTCATTCATACTTCATGCCCATGAAGGATAGTAGTTTTAAGTGTAGCCATGGCCAAAAAGCCCAAGTTATGACTTAACTATTCAAATCAATTCTGATATCTTCTACACACACTCCTGTAGATGGTGTTTCCTTCCAGGCCCCTCCTGTGGTACACGTGTGCTTAGAAAATGAGTAAGTGTTAAAATGATTTGAATAGTCTTTCTATGATGTGCACACAGCAGGTCAGCCCACGGATGCACCTCTGTAACTTCACGGCAGACCTCGTCAGAAACTGTAACTATCCCTTGAAATGGGCCACCCAGAGACTCAAAGACTCTTTCAGACAGCTTCCTGCCCTCCACCCCGCGTCATCTCCAATGTCCCTTCGGCTCTCCTCTCACCAGACAACACACGTACGTTGGGCAATCAATAGGCACTCTGTCTCAGCAATTGGCAGCTATGTCACATATTTTAAAATATGCTTTCTTACAGGATCCACCTGTCCTTCAATACACAATAGAAGCCTAAAATCAATAAAAGTAAACTAGTACAGTTAAATCCAATTTTGGAAGTGGAATTGCTTTACTAATTTGTCACTTCATGCTCTCACTCTTCCGCCATAAATAGGAAGGCAAGTCAAGAAAGAATCATGAGTGTGCGTGTATGTGGGTCCCGACAGCATGTCGAAGTGACAAAGTTACAAAAAGTCTCCAGATGTCTACTCTAAAACACGGACTAAATTTATGTCTCATACACTTTTAATTGGGCCCCCAGTTTATTATCAGTAACAACAGAAATGATCTATTGAGTGTTTACTATGAACTAAGCAGCATGCTAAACCTGGTTTTATATATTAATTAATTTAATTTTTAATCTCCCATATAAAGCCCAGAAAATTGAGGCATAGCAGAAACTTGATCTGGGTCATAAAGCCAGAGTTTAGTCCTGGGGGTGACGGACCCAAAGCCTGTGTATGCGTTTAAGCAGTGGTTCTCCAAGTGTGGTCCCTGGGCCAGCAGCCTCAGCATCCCCTGGAAATGTGGTGGAAACGCTAATTCTCAAGGCTTCCTCCAGACCTTCTAAATCAGAGTCTCTCTGGGGTGCAGGGAGGATGGGGGAACAATTTGTACTAACCAGCACTATAGGTGACTCTGATGCATGCTACCATTTGAAAACATTTCTCCCTTTGCTTTATTATTCATGAACGTCCTCTACACAATAAGAGACAAAGAATGCTTATCTGAAAAGTAAATTGAAATCCTCAAGAAAAGAAGTCATACCTAAGAATAAGGCAAAATTAAATTTAAGTCTACATTTTCATTTTACCAATCTCTTGCTATATGACTACAAATCAGTTGACTTTTCCAACTTGTTTTCTCATTTTTAGAAATACCTTAATGAATTTATTTTACTTGTAATTCATTTATGTATGCACAAAAATGATATGAGAAAAATCTGTATGTCTAAACACACCTTAAAAAGCATTTTCAGTAAACACAAAATGAAACTGAAAGTGATAAAGCATGATGTCATAGTTTAATTGGCAGTATTTTTTCTGTGTGGTATATAATGATATGTCTTAAGTTCACAGTCTAAAAACTGAAGTTTTTAGAGTCAGTGAAATATCTTACATTGAGTTTTAAATGTACCATCTTCATTTGGGCTTTCTATTTATCCTGCCTGTTTTATATTTACTTCCTCTCCTTTCTTGCCTTTTTTTGTTTCATTTTTTGATTGATGCAAAATTTTTAAAACATGTTTCCCCCTCTACTTGTTTCTAATCTTTTATTGTTTGTTCTAGAAATAATTAGGACAATTAACTTACTGAAGCCTAAAGTAAGTAAAACAGTTACTCTACTCCTTAATAAGGCCTCAATGAAAGTTACCTGTTGTAAAAGAAATGGAAAGGTTCTAGCACATTAAGTAGAAAAGTAACGACATAAAAATCTCTTTAAATACCAAGATATGTCAAATGTGTCAAAGGTTTACAGATTTTCATAAGCCCAAGAATATAAAAATAAATATCCATACAGAAGGAGGCAGGCGGATAAGGCAAAGGGAAGACTAGCTTACTTTTCTTCCATTATGGGGTCAATAAGAATGGCCTTCTTTCTTTTATCACCCTCTTCTTCCATAAGAACAGAGACCTAAAGAGGAGACACTGGGCTGAACTTGGCTGAAACAGTATTCTGACCCTAACTAGGATGATCTGAAATTCTAAATCAGGCAGCGATCTCAAGACTACCTGGAAATCACTGATCCCAAGGGCCTCAGAGCTTCGGGCAAAATTACAAAGTAAGCAGAGTTCTTAGCCTTTCCTAGTATTCCATAGATACACAGTAATTTCCAAGTCCCAAAGGAAGTTTATTTCTTTTCCCCTATCTCCACCAAATCAAAACTCCCACTTACACACAAAGGCAGATTTCTTCACTATTGATTCATACCAAGAGTTACCCAGATTAAGTTTACTTGGTGGGTAGGTGCATGGGTAGGGATGTTTATCAGTTTCCTGTTTTGACTGTAGAGAGAGATAGCCTGGAAGTGGTTAAAAAGAAAGCGGGGGCTGGTATGGCTCAGCGGTTTGAGCTCTGGCCTCCAAACCCAAAGGTCACGGGTTCCACTTCCAGTCAGCGCATGTGTCTGGGTTGTGGCCAGGTCCCCATTTGGGGATGTGTGAGAGGCAACCAATTGATGTTTCTCTCCCTTTCTTCCCCTTTCTCTAAAAATAAATAAATAAAGTCTTGAAAAAAGAAAAAAAGAATGGTCATGGGTGAGAAAAATCAAGAGCATAGAAAACTGAAACTACCGTATTTTGCTATGCGTAGTGTACTCCCTTGTATAATGTGCACCCACGTTTTTGGCCCAAGCTTTCAGGGGGGAAATATCTTTCATTTTATTTTAATTCAATTTTCTACTTATTTATATTCATCGACTTGTTTTTTGTATTATAAGGGAATTTTAGTATTTAATTTTGAACATATTATGGTGCTAGAAACTTTATGGAACAAATAATTACAAAACACAAGAACAGATACAAGGTTTTTCAGGCGCTGCCCACGTGTAATGCACAGCCTTATTTTTTCCTCAAAAATTTGAGCAACAAGTGCACATTACACACGGCCAAATACGCTAGTTCATCCCTCCTTGCAGTGGTTTCTATTCCTCCCTCATCTGTCCTTTTCTCCCTCCTTCATTCCTCTTCTTTGACTCCTCTTCCTTTTAAATTTAAAACTAAATTAAAGTAGGTTTCCTTTCATCTCTGTTATGTACTTGTTCATTTAACACATATTTATTACGTGCCCACGACGTACCAGATATTAAGCAGGATACGAAGTGAAGTGAGAAGGGCACAGCCCCTACCCTCACAGGACTTTCAGTGCAGTGCACAAGGCGGCCTGTGAAATAAACAACTGCGACTTGATAAAAGCTGCTTAGGGAACAATGCACAGAGCATGATTCCTTTTCTGTTAATTAAAATACCTTTAAAGGTATTAATATGGTATTCAGCAAAGACACGCTTCAGTCAGCTGACTCATAACACTAAGTATCTCTGAAAAACTCATAAGGCTCCTGATTATTTTGTTTATTTGAGGTCAATGGTTCTCAATTGGAAAAAAAAAGAGAATCCAAGTACTAGTAGCAACAGAATCATTATACTTTGTCCCTAAGTGATACAAGGAAAAATTCAACACCTTTATACTTTGTAGAATAAAATGTTAATTTGCTTCTAATCTCCCTTCTAACATCTTTCGCTTCTGCCCCGCTCCAATTTACATTCCCTGAACTTCCTTTTTCTTTTCTCAAACATTGTTTCAAGTTACTTTCTTCACAGATATAATAGTCAACTGAACCATTTCACATGACAAGTATAGGGTATATTCATATAATATTTGCAAATAAAAGTCTGGAATAAAATAAAATACTGATTACCCAAGTAAATTAAGCAAGGACTAGCTGTTAAGTAAGAAGAAATTTCAAGACAAGTAACAGTTAAGTGGTTTAAAAAAAACCCACAACTTCTGACTTATAAGGAAGGCAAAAGTGTGCCTCATATGAGCATACTGTACTGAACTTCAATTTATTTTGAGATGGATTATACTTGTCATTAAATATTTACTTCCTGATGATTTATTACACGGTACCTCTGGGATAACTTATCTCTGTCTTTTTAGTGCCTTGCATAAAGCAAGTAGCTAAAAAAAAAAAAAAAAAAAAACACCAAGTAGCTCTTTTTTAATACATCCATAAATTGTACAACAAACATCTATTAGCATTTATGAGTAATTTAAAAAATAACCAGAATAAATACCCAATCAAGACAGAAAGGCTTGTATACTAAATGATGGGATAAAGATAAAAAGAACCTTTTATTAGATGAAAAAGTTATTTTCTTCTGTAGACATGATCAGGCTTAAAGCTCTACTACGGAAAAGTAGGAAAGCTTCTATGAATGGTTATCATGGCATACAGTTCTCAGGACAGAGAAAAATATCTGTCCTGTGATAAAGAATTCTATTTGCCAATATCCAAACCTTCCTCCTCCTCAATAACAAAAGCTCAATTTTATTCAGGGCAACCATGTATCCAGTTCCATTTTCCTGCTTCCCTGGTAACCTAAGCTTTGAGTCAGGACATCTCCCTAAAAGAAGAGAATACATCCTTTGTCTTTGCCTTGCTGCCTGGAACTTGGCTGTGATGGTTAGAGCTCTGGCAGCTATCTTGGACTACAAGGACCAGGGGCACACCTTACAGATAGCATGGCAAAGACCTGAAAAAAGCTCAGGTCCATGATGACTTTATGAAGCTACCATACCTGAGACTGCCTACTTCAAGAATCATTTCACCTGAGAAAATAAATGTTGTGTGTTTAAGCCATGGTTAAGTTTTTTCTTTCTTACCTAATTACTTACCTTCAGATAGGTTAAAAATTTTTATCTCCTTTTTACAGATGAAGCAGCTGAAATCCAGAGAGTTACCACGACTTCCACGATAGCAAATTAATAAGGAGGTAGGACTCGGCTCTGTGCTCAATGCTTTTTCACTAAAAACTGTACTCTTAATGGGTTCTAAATGTAAACAAAAATAAAAACATTAAATATAAACATAAATGTAGGCTTATTATATTGGTAATGGCACATGACAGTGTATGAATTTGTCACATCCTGTGAAAAATTACCAAGTTTTTATGATGCAGAAGAAAACAAAATTATATCATATTCCAGTAGTGAGGGGAGAGAGATATATTAAATAAACAGAATAAAAAGCCAGAATAGACAAAGATATTGATTATTGTGCCCAGGTTTTACTGTTGCTCCCCTTTTAAGTAAATAAGAAGAATTCCAACTAAAAACTTATTTTGTTCAACAATAAGACTTCAAGATATAGAGTGAATTGTCCCATTAAATCCTTTTTTAAAACGATTTTATTTATTTATTTTTAGAGAGACGGGGAAGGAGAAAGAGGGAGAGTAACATCAGTGTGTGAGAGATACGTTGATCGGTTGCACTTGGCCTGCATCCCAGGCACGTGCCCTGGCTAGGGATCAAACCGGCGACCTTTTCGTTTGCAGTCCAGCACTCAATCCACTGAGCCACACCAACCAGGGCTTCCCATTAAATCCTTAACTGGAATCCTTCTTCACCCTTACCACTACTTTTAAAATTAACCTTGGCACCCTGGCTGGGTGGCTCAGTAGGAGCGTTGTTCCATACACCTAAATGTTGTAGGTTCAATCCCAGGTCGGGGTATGTACAGGAGACAACCAGTGGATGCCTCTCTCTCTCTCTCTCTCTCTCTCTCTCTCTCTCTCTCTCTCTCTCTCTCTCTCTCTCCCTCCCTCCCCCCCCACCTGTCTCCATCCCCCTTCCTCTCTCTCTAAAATCAATAAACATATTCTCAGGTAAGGATGAAAAAAATAAATTAACCTAGGCCCCAGTCTCAGTCACATCAGTCTCAGTCTCAGAAATTAGTAATAAAGCAAAGCATCTCAAATTCTTATCTGAAACCCCACTACCTAAGTATAAAATACAAGGCAGTTAGCTCATATCCAAACTCACTGGTGAACATAATCAATTACCAGTATTTCTAAGCAGTCTGTAAGGAAATAAGCAAATAAAATACCTTCAAATTTTAAGAGCAGATTTATTTCTTTCCTTTTATTGTATATTTAACATGAAAATAATAAGTAGGAGAGTTATCATACACGTGTTATATGCAGGAAAGACTTGTGACTTTTATTAACAGAGCAGGGTCACAAGTAAACATCGGATTGAGTCGTAACCACACCTGTTTACTAGAACCTTACTTGCCTCTCAGAGTCTCAATTTCCCTACTATAAAATTAAACTAATACTTCCTCATAAGTTTCTGATTAGATGAAAATAAGAATAAATAGAATGTGAGTAACACAGTGTATGGCAATAGTAAATGCTCAATAAATAGTAATGCCCTTCCTGTCTTGAAAATGAAATAGCTATAATATCAAAATAATGAAAATCTGTTCAGTAAACACCCGAAGTTAAAAAGCAATAAACTGGTTTGACATACAACCTTTAAATGTCTTTTTAAATAGCTTTTTTTTAATCTTTACCTGAGGATATGCTTTTATTGACCTTTTACTGATTTGAGAGAAAGAGAGAGAGAGAGAGAGAAAGAGAGAGAGAGAGAGATGGATGTGAGAAAGAAACATCAGTTGGCTGCGTCTCATACGTGCTCCAGCCCAGGATGGAACCTGCAACCTTCTGGTGTATGGGACAATGCTCCAACCAACTGAGCAACCCCACCAGGGTTTTATGAAGGGCCACATTAGAGCTCTCCTCTGAGCACTGCCACAACCAAAGTCCTCATGCAGCTACAAGACAATGACAAGAATACATTCAACCAAAGAGGAACACAGCCTCTTCCACCCTGGCATTAAAACAGATCTTTTGCAAGAGGCCCAGGTTTCTTTCTCTGAGGCATTGCCCTGAGCCAAGAAACGTGGGTTGCTTCTTCTTCTTACTGCTGGTGTCATAATCTTAACAGTAAAAACGAGTGGGGTGGAGAAGAATCATGGCTTCCAGGTTTCTCAATTGCAGTGGTAACAACAACTGGTAACCTGATACTCAAGTCCATTTTTCCCTGTGAAAATGAGAGTCAATGGGAAAGTGAGGTTCAAAATATAATACCAGCTGAGTTGAACTTCAGCCCCTCCCTGTATCAAGACATCAGTATGGATGTTAGTGTCTCTGATGCTCATACTATATCTGTAGAAAAGGACACCAATCAAGAAAACCAGTAGATGGCCTTTTTTTCCCACTCAATAAGCAGTTACAGTATCCTTGATAATAGGCTCATGAAAAGTAGATACTGTTGCTCATCTGTATCATTCAATAAACAAATTTATTAAAATTACAATGTCTTCAGCCCTGGCTGGCGTAGCTCAGTGGATTGAGTGTCCGCCTGCAAACCCAAGGGTCACTGGTTTGATTTCCAGTCAGGGCATATGCCTTGGTTGCAGGCCAGGTCCCCAGTAGGGGGCACATGAGAGACAACCACACACTGATGTTTCTCTCCCTCTTTCTCCCTCCCTTCCCTTCTCTCTAAAAATAAATAAAATCTTTTTTAAAAAATCACAATGTCTTCATTATTTATACATACTTACCGCAGATAACTAAAATACAATATGTCAAAAAGCTCTGCCAAAAATACAATAGAAGCATGCAATTGCTTTCTCAGTTTCCCTTAGGTTGCTTTGAAATTTTTAAATCAGAGAATTCTGGGACCAGAAATGATTTTAGAGTTAGCTTGGTTGAGACCCTACTTTTATAAAAGTTTATAAAACACAGGAAAGTTAACTGATTTGGCCAAGATCATTTGGTAGAGCCAGGACTGAAATCTGACCATAGAATTCTAATTAAGTATACTTTCACCATATCATGGTGTGGTTTTTTTTTTTTAATTTTAGAGTGAAAATATTAAAATGATTGATGTTTTTCTTTTTCTTAATAAATTATTTGAAATTGTTAGGAGTCTGGGTTTTTTTTAAGTCTATAAACTAGATGCATGTATTAAACATAAAAATAACAAGTTTCTCCCTTCTAGACCTTTAATTATTTAGAAAAAGTTAATCATCTATCATGCTAAATATAGTCAACTTAATTACTCAAAATACTTAAAAGATTACCTACTTTAAGGATTATTTTAAATACATTTTTAAATCCTACACTTGATTCCTGTAGCTACCCAACACTTACAAGGGTATTTTACACACCTAAGTCATCCAAAGGGTCCTTAAAAAGTTGAAAGCAATTTAGATATTATTCTAAATAACACAAAATTGGTTTAGTATAGAAATATACAAACATATCCCAAAACAAAAAACCACTGCTGTTAATCATGTTACTGATACTCTTTGTTAACGCCCATAATCAATAACTAGTGTTTTGAAAGGTACCCTCATTGCCTTAATTGTATGTTACATTTTAACTAGTCTTTGAAGACAACAAACAATCTTGGCAAAAAGCATATTGAATGTGTATATACAAAATGTGTGATACGAATAATAACTATCTCAATGAAATCAGAGAAAGGTAAACACAACATGGGCCCAACCCTTGCAAGATGGGTAAAATCAGTATAGATGCTGGGAGACAGCATGAGTAAGCACAAGGAAACAGAAATAAATTTTTTTACTCATATTACACAGTTGGACCAGATCACAGAGAGTTTGAAGACCAAACTGAGAAATAAGTTTAATGTTCGCCCTAATAATAAGAGCAGTGTTATTTGAGATTTCATTTCTAATTCTAAATATCCATGTTTGTTTTTTCATTGTTGACCCTATTAATTGAGGAACGTTTGTTGAAACATTTGTTTGTTCAACATTTGTTGAACTTGTTCAAATTTTATAAAACAAGAACTCACAGTCAGCTTAAATTAGGATAAATCCTGAGACAATTTCTATGAGGGGCAAGATGCTAGAATCTGGATATTGCCTGACTCCATTCAACCGAATTGACCAGGGAAAACCTTAAGAAACAAATAATTTATATAAGTTATAAAAGAAACTATAGATATTCTGATGTAAATCTGTAATAACACTGGTCACACTTTAAGAATTCCTTAAAGCAACTGTCTCATCACTTCTAGATCCACAATCTCCTTCCAACAAACCTATCAGAAATATTGGCATTTAAACTTGCACTCCCTCCACAGTTTTTAAAATTTTTATGAATTTATTTGAGCCAAACTGAGCACCATAACCAGGAAGCAAGATCTCAAATACTGTAGTCCCTCCACGTTTTTTTAAACAAGGTATTTATCATTTGGTGTTCATATTCGCCCATGGATTTAACAGCCTTAATAAAAGGCACAGATGGCAGGCAGCACTTACTTATTCAATTGTGTAAAACGTACATTATCCAATGTAGGAGTTTAGTGGGCAGCACCAGCCACAATAACCACATTTGCTCACCGAGTTACCACTTAGCAGATGCAAATAGAGGAGCTCTTTCGGTTTCTTATACTCTGAAATCGAAAGAGCTCACCTTCACGTTCCATGATTTGTTACTTAAGGGAAAACAATAACAACTGACACGAACTTTCACCTCTTCCCAGTGTCAGGGGCTGCCAGCTTAACAGAATGAGTAAAGAGCAGGATTCACCGGCCGAGCTTTGCTTGGCAGCGCGGGTGGGGGATAAGGGGTGAGGGGTGAGCATCAGTCAGGAATTGGTGGGTACACCCTCCTCAACAGTTGGCAACTCCCTTGCCCATCGACCTGCCAAAACCAGGCTGTAACCCCACCCGGTTCTCAGTTCTGCGCTCACTCTCGCCAGCTCCTCGCCTGGAGCCAGTCATCCTCACCGACCCCTGAGAAAGCCTGGGCGCCCTGCAGCGAGTACAGAGAAGGAAAGGACCGCCCTCCCTCAGGATGGAGATGGAACCCCCCTCCCACACATGCCCGCGCACAGTAGAGCCCCAGCCACCTTCACTGCCCCGGCAAACAGAAGAGACCTAAGCCTTATCTCAGGACCCGCCCCAGACTCCCGCAGTACTGATCTGCACCCACCTCGAGGTCACCGGCCTTCCCTATCCCCAGTTTCGACGCGCGAGGTTCCACCAGCCGAATGCCTACAGGGCCTGCTGCACACAGACCTGTCTAGCCAGCTCCCAATTCTCAGCTCAGCTCAGTACCCTTGCTCAAGATGCGCTCCCGCCTCCTAGCTGCCATGGCGACAGCCCCCGCCCCCAAGAAGCTGCTGATTGGTTATACTGGATCTAGGAAGGCGCTGATTGGTGGAGGCGAAGAAAAGACTGGGCTGGAGGCGGGCGCGCTGCAAAGGAGCCCGGAGGAGGTTGAGCCAAGAGGGACGTGGCGCTCTGCTACGGGGAAGCCGCGCCCCTTCCTTCGTTGGCTATTTTGAGCAAGGTTTGGGCGGGTAAGGTGCTGTCCTTCGTGGGCCTCCCTTGGTTGCTGGCTCGCGCCGGCAGCGCCCAAACAGGTCAGGGACGGACTATCAGGCCCGTTTTTTCCCACAGGCCTTGTTTGGGTCTAACGCCCCCAAACCTCTTCCACACTCACCCCCTTTACACCCTCGGCCATTGTGGCTTGACAGCTTTTGCCATTAATAAAAGGCACAGATGCCTTCCACCTTCTTTCACTCCCATCTGCGGACATATCTCTTATCTCTACATCCTCATAGAACTGAGACGTCTACTCCACAACCCTCATTTTAAAGATAGGGAATTTGAGACTCAAAGATTTCAGTGGCTCGAGGGTTAGAGAAATTTTCAGAGCCCTGAGGCTGGTATCAAAGCTTAAGTCTGCTAAATAATAGCACTTCTCTGAGCCTTAGTTTTCTCCTTTGTGAAATGGTATCATCTATTTCACAGTTGTTATTGAAGATTACATGAGATAACATTCCAGAAAAACCAGTGCAGAACCTGTTGCATATGTTAGTAATGGTAGCTTCTCATCAAGAAGTAATAAAAGGTAGTAGTAGCCCAGTGCACCAATTTGGAACCAGACTGCCTGTGTTGCAAAACTGGACTCTATTTATCGCAAACCAACTCTGTACCTTGGTTTCCTTGTCTCTCATATGGTGATTGAAATACCACCCTCCTCAGCCCTGATATGTGTGGCTCTATTGAGCATCATCCTGCAAAACTGAAGGTCACTGGTTCAATTTCCAGTCAGGGCACATGCCTGGGTTGTGTCCGGGTCCCCTGTGGGGGCACCTGCAAGTGGCAACCAATGGATGTGTCTCTCCCTCCCTTCCTCTCTCTCTATAAATAAACAAATCTATAAAATACCACCCTGCTCACCCTGGCTCACCCTGTCTGGCATGGCTCAGTTGGTTGGAGCATCATTCCGTACACCTCACCATTTCACTGCGTAACTACGTCACTTCCTGGTCAGGGCGCACATGTGTAGGATGCAGGTGCCACCCCTGCCCGGGCACATGCAGGAGGCAACTGACTGATGCTTCTCTCTAAGATGTTTCTCCCTCTTTCTCTCTCTCTCCCTATTCCCATCTCTCTCAGCTAAACCTTTAAAATAGACCTTTGAAAAAGGAGAATAAAATAAACCTTTAAAAAAGTCTTCCCCCTTACAGTTTCTTAGAAACCACTCTCAACTGAGGCCTTTGCCCAAGCTATACTGACTTCGGTAAATCACCATTTCCCCTCTGTTTTACATGGCTGGGAAATTCATTAGAACTCAACTCAAGTGCCACTGCCTAAGAAAAACCCACTCGGTTGAAGTAACTTCTCTCTGCTCCTTTCCATTATTATCCCTAATGTACCTGTATGTGTGAACAGGAAGGACCCAAAAAAACCACAGGAATTATCATCTGGAGGGCAAGTCCCATGCAGTACAAACTTGCCCCACTAAGGGAGTATTCTAGAAACCCATCTATATCAGTGTACCAGCTGTCATTGGTGTGAGAGGCTGCATTAAGCTTCAGTGAATTTTTTTAAGACTCTTTCAACCCATTTGCCCATTTCATGAAGGGTGAGTTATGAGCCCACACCACTCTGAGTGTTCAGCAGTTTTCGACCAAAAGTAGAATAACCCCATGCAACCCTCCCAATTTCAAACAACTCCTCCACTAGGCTCTCATAAAATTTTAAATAATATGTTTATTACAGAGCTCATATGCATACCTTTATTATGAAACTGCAGTAGGTTTTCTTTTTTTAATTTATTAACCTCCTTTGGTAGAATTAAAGAATGTGAATTTCTTAAAGGCAGCATTTTTGTGCATCCAGGGCCTGCAGTGAATATTTGTTGCATGAAGGGTTACAAGCAGGTGCAGAAATGGGCCAGGTCAAACGGTTATGGGGTGGGGCCATGACAGGATAGCTGTGATGCAGCAAAAAGTTGTCCCAAGGGAATGGAGCAGATTATGTTGTCATGAGAAAAATCCGCGAAAGTCTATCTAATGACACTAGCCTGGAAGTGTTGACTACAATAGGAAGAGAAGCTGGACCCTGCAATTACAATGGGTCACTAGGGTGACACAAGCCTCGGGAATCCTCCCATGTCCAGATAAGCATTCACATCTACCACAGTGCCTGGAACCTAGTAGGCCTCCAAGAAGTATTATTACTTTTGTTGAATAAATTAAGGACTGAATGGGTCTGGGAATAAGCTAGCATATTCTGGGCTCTGGGCCATCTTAAACCAGCCTTTGGTTGTAACCTGGGTGAGTCAGAAGAGGTTTGGTTTCTATGTCGAGCTGGACTGGCACATAACCATGTGCTGAGTTGGGTCAGTCTCTTAGCTGAAAACAACATCATCGTCTGTCTGTGTCAATTCAGCTTTGGTTACCGCATAGTACTCAGATGGTACTGGCTGGGATTCTGACTGGACTGTAGCTGGTTTCTAAGCTGACATGCTTGGACTGGTCAACAGGTCTAATCTTAGATGCGGGTTCCAGGGCTATGAATTAGATTGGCATTTTCCTTCACTATGGAATTAGCCCTTAACTGAAATCATGAGCTAAGTCAAACCACAGAGTACAGTCAAAATTCAAAGATAAAAGAACTTAGCCCTGGCTGGTGTGGCTCAGTGGATTGAGCACCAGCCTGTGAACCAAAGGGTCGCTGGTTCAATTCCCAGTCAGGGCACATGCCTGGGTTGTGACCCAGGTTGTACTCCCAGTAGAGGGTGTGTGAGAAGCAACCACACACTGATGTTTCTCTCCTCTTTCTTCTTCCCTTCTCCTCTCTCTAAAAATAAATAAAATATTAAAAAGAAACAAAAAACAAACAAACAAAAAGATAAAAGAACTAACACACTGGTGCCTTAATCTTGGACTTTCCAGCCTCCAGAACTGTAAGCAATAAGTGTCTGTTGTTTATAAGCTACCCAGTCTATGGTATTTTGTTATGGTAGCCAAAATGGACTAAGAAAATACAATTCAAATAAAATTAACTCTTTGAGTTTTTATCCTATTTTGTGCTCTTTAATATTTTGGAATGAACTAACACCTTACAAATGTTTGGGGCAGTGGTTCTCTCTCAGGTACGTAAGACCAAAATTATTTTATAATAATACCAAGATGTTATTTATGTTAACATGCAATGGATTCATCATTGCTAACTTTAAATAAATCAATAAAAAAGTCTTTAAAGTTTTCTTGTTTCAATTCTAATATAGAAGTGTAAGTATAAAGGAATCTAAAGACCAAAAACCTAAGAAGTTCTGCTTCAGGCCAAAAACTATTTTTCTTTTCTTGAAAAACAAAAAGACATACACAGTTGTATTTCTCTGTTACTATTGCTCCTATAATGATCTCAAGCATTTACATTGACTGACTTTTTAAAAAGATTTTATTTATTCATTTTCAGAGAGAGGGCAAGGGAAGAAGAAATAGAAAAACATCAATATGTATCACACACCTCCCACTGGGAACCTGGCCCACAACCCAGGTATGTGCCCTGACTGGGATTTGAACTGGTAAGCCTTTGGTTCACAGGCCTGTGCTCAATCCACTGAGCTACACTAGCCAGGGCTATAGTGACTAACTTCTAACCAAAGTAACTAACTTCTATTGCCCAGAGAAAACTGGAGGGATGGGTAAAAGAGAATTGCCTGCTGTACAGGAGCATTAAAATGCTAGCAGACTAGCAAAACTCATGAATACATAATATGCAATTTTCTATGGCCATCTATCTTTTATTCAACTTCCTTTAAAGAAGCAAAAATGAACATGTTTTATTAACATGACCCAAAGTTATTGCCTCTCTATAGCATATAAAAATAAAATTAAAACTATATACACTTAAAACCATGCTTAGTAATAATCAGCGATTCAATATGCAACATTACTTAGAAGTGAACTAGGTATTCAGTGATTACCCATTAATTAACAATATCAATCCAATGTTTTATGTTAAAGAATTCGGAGATTAACTTCAGATTACTACAAAACATGCATACGATAAATATAATTAATATTGAAATAAAAACTTTGTCAGTATAATGATTCAGTTCAGTTGGACACAAATTTATATTTCATAATCTTTAGCATTTGAAGTGCTTTCCAGCCAAAGGCCACCAGGAACACTCCTGTAGCTGAGCAAGTTTGATTTATAATTCATTGCAGTAGGAGAGAACATATACCATGGGGAACTGCGGGGCAGCTCAGTAAAAAGTATTAGAAAGGACTTACAGGAATTGAGATTTGATTGAGTGGTTTTGGAGAAGGTATAGGGAGAGAGAGTTCACTATAGGTTGGGTGTTGTCAGAAAGTGGAGCGAATTCTATGAGTATTTCAATAAATCTTTTTCACAGGAAGGGCAAACCAGAGCAAGCCTAAAGCTGTAATTAGTGAAACAGCACCAGTCACTCATACTACCTGGTATAGGGAGAGAGTTGGTATTTTACAGCTTGGACAGTCTTCTTGTTTTGTCTGTTTCCAGATATGATTGGAGAGAGTTTATTCTTTTCTTAATCCACCGTGGTCACAGACTGGCCGTGTCTGATGTTGCTGGAACACCGAGACCCAGCTGTGAGTCCCAGGCCAGCTCCCAGCAACTCCAAGGCCCACCAGCTGGTAGCACCAGGTCAACTCCCGGATGTCCAGGACTGCTTTCTTTCCTTTTTTTTCTTTTTTTTAAGATTTTATTTATTTGTTTTCAAAGAGAAGAGAAGGGAAGGAGAAAGAGAGAAAGAGAAACATCGATGCGGGAGAGAAACGTCGAATGGTTGCCTCTCAAACACGCCCCCAACTGGGGGCTGAAGCCATAACCCAGGCCTGTGATGGCACCTTTCACTTTGTGGGATGACACCCAACCCAGTGAGCCACATCGGCCCGGGCAAGGACGGCTTTTTTTTCTTTATTAGCATTATGTAGCAGTAATGTTAGCTTATGTAGTAAACCTCTGCATGTTTAGGGAAAGCGAATCCAAGTAAAACAAAGATGTACATTTGTATTATACTGAACACTGGCAAATCAGGGAAAAGAGATAGCTATTTTCTAAAAATGAAGTTGTGAAATGAGTCTTGAAGGGGTTTGGAACATGCCACCTCAAAATCTGCTGATTTTGCCTACTGATCGTTTCGAGCTAAAGTCACTCGAAAAACAGCAGACGCATGACGGGTACTCTGATCTCCCATGATCTCCATGGGTTGAACAGACTTATTTATCCACAGTGCCTGGCACCTGTCTCACCTCCCTTGTGATATTTGCACTATTCCTAGTGTTCATCATACTCACCTGACAAGGCAAGCGGCCAGCTAAGAGCAAACATAGGCCTCCACATGGGCCCTGAGGCCCATAGGGGTTGGTGGCCCTGGTCAGGGCTGTGGCGTGGTGTACAGTGAGTGGCCCATGAGGAGAGCACAGCCTTCGTAGAGGAGGGAAAAGTTTCCTAGCGTCCCTGGCTGGGTCTGAAAATTAAATGGCGAAGACAGATTAATAGGAGAAACGCATACTAATTTATTTAATGTAAGTTTTATGTGACACAGAAGACTTCATCGGGAAACGAAGGCCCAAAGAAATGGTTAGGCCTGAATATTTTATGCTAGGCTTGGTGGAGAGTGAGCAATTGTGGAAAAACATGACAAGTTAAGGAGTACGATGTATGTGCAGGAAACTGGGAGAAATTTAGTAAGACCTGTTTGTTAGGAGTCTTCTTGGTGTCCCTTTGGCTTCAGAATGAGGGGTCTAAAGAGGGCACCTCACACATGAGGGTTTTATGGCTTGTTTCAGGGGAAAAGGGCAAAAGGAAAGTCAGAATGACCTTCCTACTTCTGCTATTTTCTCAAAACTCCTTCAGTTTAAAATATGTAATATGCCATGATGCCATATTTTAGGATAATGTGTCCAGAACCCCATCACCCCAAATGGACCACTTGGATGCTGCCCCAGCTTCCCAGAAATCCAACAATTCAGACCTTCAAAGACTCTTGAGTTGTCACTTGGCCAGCGGATGTGGGCATATGAGACTCTGGGCACCCAGCCTTGGGAGCTATCCCTGGAGTCAGGTGAGTTCAAGGGCAGTGTGACCGTGTCAGCACAAAAAACCTAGTTCCTTAAAATTATGGAAGTTCTAAGGCATCTGGCTTTATCTTTTCCCTGTGTTAGGTAAGAGAATCCATAGACTTTTGGTAAATACGAGAGACTGTGATCAAGAAAGGCAGCAGCTGGCATGTAGGCCCAGGCCCCAGAACCCTCCTTTATCTTTGGAGGGAAGGACAAAGCACGATTTGTGAGCCTGGGAAAGCTCCCATTTGCAAAGGTGAGTGGCCCTCGGAGTTCCTGGCAAGGGCTGGGAACACCTCAATCTGAAAGACACCAAGCTGTGCTTTCTGTCAGAGTAGATTCTGTCTTGGACTTCAAAGTCATTACATGACCCCCAGAAGAGTTAGGTAAATATGTGTGTCAAATATTTTTTAAAAGCTTATGAGAACTTACTCTGTGTTAGATCCTATACTAGATACTTCCTGTATGTGTGAGAGGAAGGTAAGTTAAGACATTACAAATGAATTTTGTTCACCATTGGGCCTCCATCTCCTCCAGGGAGGAGCTTACCCACACACTCTGCAGCCAATAAAAAGTATAAGGCAGTCTGATGTGTAATAATTTCTAATATATGTCATTAAATGAAAAAAGAAAGAAGCAGAAAAGTATGCATGATATGTTCCTATTTGTGAATATACACACACCCAACAATACGTGTAATACCTTAGTTTCTCAGTTCCTTAATTTCTCAAACTATAATTACCTTGCATGAACATGGCTGGAGAAAAATACACAATCATGCTAATTGATCTGATTTAAAAATTCTGACCACAGTCCTCAAGTGGACCCTCAATGGTATCCAGCATCCCGGCTAATTTCCCTGAACAATTCATCCTCACACTCTCTTGACATATCATTTAATTCCTCCTCCTCAAACCTGTAATACCCTTTGCCACTCCTACTCTCAGCTGATGACAATGTTTTTTATTTCATTGAGAAAACTGAAAAGAATTTTCATATCCTCTCACCAATAAAATCTACTAACTGACCTACATTGCTATGTACCTATATGCTTGATCTTCCCCATTAACAGGGGATATGTCCTCCAAGCTCCCATCTAAGGCTGGCCCTTCCTTTTGTGTGATGACTCTCACCTTTTCTTATTTAACTGGTTGGACTTAAGACCCATTAAATGGAATTTGAGATTCAGCAAATTAAAGAAACTGAAAATGATAAGAAAACACATACGACAGATTAAGGAAAGTGTAAGTTGAGTCCTAAGAGTAAGGCAGGTGTAGAGGCCCCAAGAATTTTCACAAGGAGATCAACTAGGCTAAGAGTCAGGAGGTCTGTTGGAGGGGTGTTGGAGGAGTTAGTCATAGCTATGCCACCAGCTGTATGAACTTGGGCAAGTTACTTCACTTCATGGACTTGGAAGGGATGTGGGAAGGCCACAGACAAGGTTAGGAAAACTACCTTTTGACCTTTGGATTCCTTTTACAATATACTCTGAATTAGTCAAGTTTTTCACAAGCAACAGAATTCAATTGAGACCTACAGTCAAGATGGTGGCATAGGCAGACATGGTTCCCCTCTTTGCACAACCACAACAAAATTACAACTAAAACATAGAACAATCCTTGCTCAGATCTGACAGAAATTGAGTTGAATGGAAGTCTGACAACTACGAAATTAAAGAAACCACACCCATCTGGACTGAGCTGGCAGACTGGGCTGGTGCCGTATCTAAGACTCCATCAACCTGGCTAACACTTTTTGACTCACCTTGGAGATCCCCAGAGACTCCACCCCACCCAATTTACCGGCCCAGCCAAGCTGCGTGTCCACATGAATGGCTGGTCTTGGCTCATGCTCCACGATTTCCTAAATCCTCTCAAACGAGCAGCAACTGACTTCACTTAAAAATTGATTTTCCTTTTTCTGCCCTAACGGTTTGGACAGAAGGGGCGCAGAAATCTGAAAGGGGGAAATCCTAAAATATTTCCCTCAGCCCAAGCTAAGTATAGTGGGTAAAAGGGCTTTGGACAGATGTGACCCACTTTGCACACCTTCCTCCAAACAAGCCACCCTTTTCCTAATATGGAACGTTGAAGAATTGGTCCCTGCCTTTGTCATTTAGTGGTTTTGGTTTTAATTGTGCCTTCTAACTCTCTTGCCAAACCCATTGCCTCCAGAATACAACAAGGATGCCAACTGTCCAATAGTGCCAGTCTTTGGACATCAGTCATGCCACTCCCCAGGAACAGCCAGCTGACCTGGACTCTGCAAGGATCTTTCCCGTGTGAAGGCCACCCTCTGCTCCACGCCCCCACTCTTTTAGGGGTCCCTGGACCCAAGGGTAGGTAGGACAGCAGCCATGTCCCACAGGAAGTAGCTACAAGAAGATAATGAGACTTTTGCCCATTGTCCTTTATAAGAATATAAAGGGTCTATATCTGAAAGGGGAACGTGTAACAGGTGTAGAACGAGGTCCAGAACTTGGAGTGTTTGGACTAGGGTTCTCCCTGAACCAGAGAAGATCCCCCTGGGAATATAGAAAAGGGGAAAAAAAAAAAAATCCCAAAGCCTCCATAACCTGGCTGGGGGGAGGGGAAGCAGAGCAGAGCCATTGAGAGTTACTTTGCATATCTGAAGAACGAGGCCAGCGTTTTAGTAATGTTAAGTGACTGTGCCTGCTGTGCTAGAAGCCAGGGAGAGGAAGATGGGTGCGACTCTAATCCAGTTGGGAGGTGGTCTCTGGTTGCTGCAACTGCACGAGGAGTTGGAGGCAGTTCCTGCATCATGGGGCCACACATGCCCAGACTCATAATGGCAGCCGAGAAAGGAAGAAGAGACCAGACTACTGGCAGGTGTAACCCAGTGTGGGAGGAGTTGGAAATGATGTTACGGAGGAAGATCCGCCCTGGGTTTTAAACGCAAGCCCGACAGCCATGCTAGTGCTCTGGACCATGTGGGAAGGAGAGTAGGAGAGCTATGAGAGGTGCCCTGTTTCTCACTCTCTTGGCCAGGCAGCTTAGAAAGGAGAAGAAAAGCAGGATGTAGTAGCTGAGCAGGGTCTTGGCCACAGAGTTTGAAAGGATGCAGAAGGACCCCCACCGGCCCACCAGGAGGATGAGGTTTTGAATTAAGAGCAGGAAGCCTAGCCAAACACAGATGACTGGAAGAAGCTGGAGTATAGACAGAAATCTGCCCTGCTAAGCTACAGACTTTTTTTTTCCCTGAGAGACAGCACCTCTGACCAGCCTGGTTTGGCAAGGGAAGGCAGGACTGTATGTTTGTGGGTGTTTTTGTTTCTAAAGGGTGTGGATTTAATGGCAGAATTCTGCCATTATTCTAAACTTGTATAACATTTGAATAAATAGTTCCTTTCCTTTCCATACGACTCTGGCATCGGGAGTCACAGTTCTTATTGGCAGTAGGCAATAGAACCCAGAGGAATAGAACCCAGAGTGGCTCTGTCACCCCTCCACAGCCCTGCACCGGTGGGAAGATTTCCCAGCTGCCCAACGCCTGGCTTGCTAACAGCACAGAGCAGCCAGGCATGGCATCTACCCTCGAGCCATTCACAGGCCGAGAGGATCAGTACCGTGAAATCCTGAAACCAGTTCTTTTGGTTATACATGAGAACTTGACCTGCTTTCTTGTGGTTCTCTAACATAATTTACAACCATGCCTCTAACCACACTGTCAGTTATGACTTGTATTAAGAAACCAAGAAAAATAATTGTTTCCTTAGAGGAAATTATGTTAAGCCAACATCTCCCATGGTTTATTCTGGTGCATTTTCATTTTGATAGCAAGGAAGATCATCTCTGAAAAGAATTTTAAACTGCATGATATTGTAGAAAGTATCGTTAGCTGGACAGTCGGGCATTGTGGGAGTTTAATCCTAGCTCTG
Organism: Glossophaga mutica; assembly: GCA_039655065.1. NCBI lineage: Eukaryota > Metazoa > Chordata > Mammalia > Chiroptera > Phyllostomidae > Glossophaga > Glossophaga mutica. Next base: position 34,556,059 of record CM077308.1, read on the forward strand.
CCCTTAGGGCACTGGAGGCGAGTTGCTTCACCTCTCAGAGTCTCCACTTCCTAAGACAGTCAGTGGTATGGGAATTGACAAATACTTTTTAATGCTCTCAAAATCAAAAGTACACTTCTGCTGCATCAATGGAACATTGGGACTGGGTACCAAGGAGTCTAATCCCTCATTTTACAGAGAAGAAGATGAGGCTAATAGTGATGAAGTGGCTTACCGAGGACAGACGTCTAGCTGAGATCAAAGTCGAGGCAGTGATGAAGAACGGTGCTCAGGCGTTTGTCCCCCCAAGCCTTTGTGTGCCTGTTGGTTATAAGTAGCAGCAAACAGCATTAGGCTTAGCTTAATACACAGTTTTCTTCCTTTATTCACATAGTTCGCTTTGAAGGAAATAAAGTCTTTGCATTTATTGTGATTTACTTTGAGGGATTACAAACTTTTATCGTTTGCTGTTGGTTGTAATAATTAAAACTTTGAACAACTTTAAACATTATTTGTAGGATATAAAAAAAGTAAAACTTTCTGAAAAATGAAAATTTCAAATTTTATAATGGAACAGGGCATTTAGCATACAGGAAAAAGGGGGGATATTAAAGTGCCTTTATTTGTTCTTAAGAATTTTAACAGGATTTCCTTTTGAGAGAAAAGCAATAGGGACAAGTTTTCAACCTGAAGGGTTTTTTCCTCCCAAACTGACGACATATGCTGAGGAACAAGATCTCAAATGCTCTCAAAGATCTTTTTAAATAATTAACACACTTTTATTTCATTTTCTTGTAACGTGTTGCAGGTCATTCTTGTATAATGCCATTTATCTGAAGATTATAGATGAGATTTAATCTTATCTATAATTTAGTTTCATACAATTTATTTATTTTTATGTTTCTCTGTTTGCAGATGAGCAAATCAAAATGTTCAGAAACAATAAAGGAAAAAGAATAAGATTTTCAGAAATAAGATTCTTTCAAAAGCTCTTCATTGCCTGTCCCTTCTTTCAGCAAATTCAAGTCAAATGTAGCTTGTAAGTAGCCTTGATTCAAACTTAGCCTTGCGGGTAACAGAACTGAGGATACCACCAAGCTAGCGGCCAGTTCAGTGTCTACAAGATAAGATAAGGTCTCCTAGCCGCAGAGCAATCACCTACGACCAACTCTTTCTTCATCACCTTCTCCCGTTCTCTTCCCACTCACCCAGCCAAGGGCACTTCCACTTCCCCTGTTTGCCTTTGGGCTTCCCCAAGGACCTGTGTTAACCACCGTTACCTCTCTCTGAGCTGCAGTCTACCTCGCTAAAGCAGCCGGTTAGCCAGTGCCCTTGCTGGACCTGCTCTGGACTAGAGAGAAGGAGATTTAGACACCCACTTTTGCCCCACCCTGACCTCTGTCTGGGTGTAAGAGAACAAAACAAGGGAATGAAGTCAAAGCCTTGCCCCAGTCCCTAGATGTAGAGTGCTTGGGCAGCAAGCATTAGGTTCTGAACTGGGCACTCATGACCTCCCAAAAGAAAAAAAAGGATAACAAATATTATTAATGAATCTTTGTTAAAAATAGAGGTGTAGCCCTGGCTCGTGTGGCTCAGTGGCTTGAGCGCTGGCCTGCAAACCAGAAGGTCACTAGTCAGGTTCCCAGGAGGCACTTACCTGGGTTGTGGGCTAGGTCCCCAGCTGGGGACATGTGAGAGGCAACCAATTGATGTTTCTCTCACACATCAATGTTTCTTTCTGTCTCTTTCCCCCCTCCCTTCCCCTCTCTCTAAAAATTAATAAAATCTTTTTAAAAATAGAGGTGAAACTGGAAGTGGTGGTATATTGTCTGCAGTTTTGTTCCTCAAAGTGCAGTCTGGGGACCAGCTGAACCAGCATCACCTGAGAGCATCTCGGCCCTACCCCAGACCCTAGAATCCAAATGTGCGTTTTAGTAAGACCTCTAGGTTAATCGTGTGCATGCTGACTAAGGGTAAGTCTGGCTTTATCTGTTCTTTCCTATGACAGGCCTCTGAGTGACCAGGGCCTGAGAAACAGACTTGAGCTACCCAACACGCACAGAAACCAAATGCTAATCTACTCATCCGCAGAGACCTCACTGCTGCAGGACTTGCATCTTGAAGGCTGAACACCAGCACTTTTCTCCCTGTTGGCAAAATTCAGCCAGGAGGCTAGATCCTCATCAGGTTACCAGGTGAGCCTGGAATGTTTATTCTCTCTCCTAAATTACCGGAGTTTCTCTAGATATGTGAATGCCAGTCTGAGAACTCTTCAGTCTTCTTCCTTTGCTTCTGAAAGGTAATCTTACTTTCCTCATTTGATCTCAAGCTTGGGGGACATCTCCTGGTAACTCACAAATAATATGGATAAAATCCTCAATCAGGCACATGAACTCATTGAATCCTCATAACACTATGCAGTAGGTACTCTATCTCCATGTTACAAAAGCGAGAACTGAGATGCTAAGTAATGTGTTCAAGGTCACACATCTAGTAGTAGGGGGTCAGAATTCTGGCTGGCTCCCAAGCCTGTCGTTTGTGGTTTTAAGTTCCCAATACACACTACACCACTTTGGCTCTCTCCTCAGGAAAGCTTCAAAGCTGCTCTGCAAGCTGTTATTTACAGATGAAAAACTGGCTCATTTTCCTGCTCCTTCATGTGGTTCATATGTCACCTGTCAACCTTGTCATTGTGGTTACTCTCGTTTTCATCAGCCTAATGTTTGTTGAAAGCCCTCGTGGCGTTAGACACCACAATTTTCATTTCCTACATGCAGTTTCTACCTGCATACTCTGCCTTTGTAAATAAACACACTTTGCTAGGAATATAGTGTGTCCTTTTGAAAATCTGACAAACTACAAGCAGGTGCTGAGGTATTTGTTTTAGTGCTGAAAGCTGGAAGAAAAAAAACAACCTTTCCTAGTTATTCACCATGCACAAAATTAGAACAATTGATGCCCTGCTTTCATACTTCATGCTTAATGCCTTCAAAAATGAAGATAAAGCCACCCTTTAGGCATGGCTCAGTGGATTGAGCATGGGCCTGCAAACAAAAGGGTCACCTGCTCAGTCAGAGCACATGCCTGGGTTGCGGGCCAGGTCCCCAGTTGGGGACACATGAGAGGCAACCACACATTGATGTTTCTTTCCCTCTCTTTCTCCCTCCCTTCCCCTCTCTCTGAAAATAAATAAAATATTTTTAAAAAAATAAATTCTTAAAAAATAGGCAAAGGACCTGAATAGACACTTTTCCAAATATGACATACAGATGGCCAAGAGATATATGAAAATATGCTCAACATCACTAATCATCAGAGATATACAAATTAAAACCACAATGAGTTACCATCTCACACATGTCAGAATGGCTGTCGTCAATAAATCAACAAGTGCTGGTGAGGATTTAGCGAAAGGGGAACCCTTGTGCACCGTTGGTGGGAGTGCAGACTGGTGCAGCCACTGTGGAAAACAGTATTAAGATACCTCAAAAAATTAAAAATGGATCTGCCTTTTGACCCAGTGATCCCATTTCTGGGAATATATCTGAAGGAACCCAAACACTAATTGGAAAGAACATAAGCGCCCCTATGCTCGTTGTAGGGTTATTCACAATTGCCAAGATATGGAAGCAGCCTGAGAGTCCATCAGTAGATGAGTGGATAAAACAACTGTGGGACTTCTGTGCAATGAAATACTACTTGTCCATAAAAAAGAAGAAATTTTTCCCATTGCAACAGCATGGATGGATCTGGATAACATTATGCTAAGTGAAAGAAGCCAGTCAAATAAAGACAAATAGCATATGATTTCACTCATATGTGGAACCTAATGAACAAACTGAACTAAGAAGCAAAACAGAGACAGATTCATAGATGGAGTGCAGATGGTAGCTAGAGGTAAGCAGGTGGATGGATTGAGGAAAAAAGGAAAAAAGACTCATGGACATGGACAACAGTGCTGGGGGAGGGGCATGGGAGACTAAATGGTAATAGAAAAATATATTTAAAAGATTAAATAAAAAATAAAATCGAAAGGCTACATACAGTATAATTTTAACTCTATGACTTTTTTGGAAAAGGCAAAACTATGGATGTAACAGGGAATATCAGGGACCCCCAAAATGGGGAAGTTCCCCCACTAACCTGGCTGGGGGGAGGGGAAGTAGAGCAGGGTCATTGAGCGTGACTTTGCATATCTGAAGAAATTGGCCAGTGTTTAGCAACATCAGGCAGCTTTGCCTGCTGTGCTGGAAGCCAGGGAGATGCATGTGATTCTAACTAGGGGTTTGCTGAGCCTGTGAGAGAGGCTTGAAGGTGGCTCCTACATCACTGGGCCACACTTGCCACAACTAACAATGGCAGCCGAGAAAGGCAGAAGAAACCAGAGTACTGGCAGATATAACCCTCTGTGGGAGGAGTTGGAAATGGGGTTACAAAGGACAATCTGCCCCAGAGTTTAAACACAAGTGTGGCAGCCATGCGAGAGCTCTAGTCCATGTGGGAAGGAGAGTAGGAGAGCCATGAGAGGCTTGCACACGTGTGCTCTCTCTCCCCCGCTCCATCTCCGCCTTCCCTCTCCCCCCTCTCTCTCCCTCTCCCTCTCCTTCTCCCTCTCTCTGTCTCCTGCACTTTACCATGCGGCTTGTGAAGGAGAAGTGGCTCTAGACCATGCAGCTTAGAAAGGAGCAGAAAAGCAGTAGCAGCCTGGGAGGTCTCGGCCACATGGTTTGAAAGGATGCAGAAGGACTCCCACTGGCCCACCATGAGGATGAGGTTTTGGATTTACAGCAGGAGCCCAGCCGAGTATGGGCAACTGGAAGAAGGCAGAATACAGACAGGAATCTGCCCAGCTCAGCTGGGATTTCTATTTCTTTTCCTGAGAGACAGTGGCTCTGACTGACCTGGTTTGGCAAGGGAGGCAGGACTGTGTGTGTGTGTGTGTGTGTGTGTGTGTGTGTGTGTGTGTGTGTGTGTTTCTAAAGGGTGTGAGATTTAATAGCAGAATTCTGCCATTATTCTAAACCTGTATAACTTTTGAATAAATAGTTCCTTTCCTTTTCATAAGACTTTGGCATTGGGAGTTACAATTCTCATCAGGGGTGAGCAGTGGAAGCCAGAACAATAGAACCCAGTGGTTCTGTTACATGGAGAGAGTAAAACAAAGCAGTGGTTACCAGGGGGTAGAGGGGCAGGAGAGAAGTTGCAGAGCACAGAGGATTTCTAGAGCAGTGAATCTATTCCGTATGATACTATAATGGTAGATGCACGTCATTGTGAAGTTGCTCAAACTCACAGAATATCCAACACCAAGAGTAAACTATAATGTAAACTGCAGACTTTGGGTGGTGATGATGTGCCACTGTACGTTCATCAGTCGTAACGAGTGTACCACTGTCGTGCAGGGTTTCGATAGTGAAGGAGTCTACGCAAGTGTTAGGGCCGGTGGTACACGGGAACTCTCTGTACTTTGTTGTCAACTTTACTGTGAACCTAAAACTGCTCTACAAAATAAGCCTATTAAAAAGATCTTATTCTGACTCATAAACATACAAATTCTAACTACTGAAATGTTGTCTTTCATCATCTGATTAGCAAAAACCAGACGGTTTGATGACACAGTGTTGGCGAGGAAGCGGTCTAACAGATACTTGCTTACTCCACTGACAAGGTTGTCCAGTTTTAGAACCTCAGTAGGGGACAGTTTGACAATGTCTCTCAGAGTTACAAATGCATGCCTCCTTTGTCACAACAATTTCCTTTTGGGGAACTAGCCTGAAGACGTGCTCTTCCATGCGTGAAAAGATGCACATACAAAGGTATTCATTGCTATGATATTTGTGGTAGCGAATGATTGAAAACAGATAAAATATACATCGTTAAATAAATGACAGTTCAAATAAAACTGCTCTGAGAATGAGGATGAGTTCTCTCTGTGCTGAAACAGAAAGATCTCCTAGATGCATTAATGTAAAAGCAGGATGCAAAATTCCATTTTATGTTTTCTTTAAGTTTATAAAAGAAACACAAAAAGGAGAACATAATTACATTCCTACGTATGATCTATATAAAGATACATAAGAAACTAATAATAGTTACCTATCAGAGAATGTGGGAACTGAATAGATGAGAAACGGAGACTTCTCTCTGTACACTTAAAAGAATTTTAAGACATGTGAATGTATTTCATATTCAATAAAGTAAATATATAAGTACATACCCACCAACAAAATAAAATAGAACCCATGCCCAAGCCATAAATATATATGTACTTCTAATTAAATGGAAAACATACCAAACACTGTATCAGTTTGCTTGTGTTTTAACTTTGGGAACAGTGGGAACAGTGGGAAATTGTAACCCACTTCATCATTATTTTGACATTGTTTCTGGCAAGTGCTGACTCTGACTCATGTAGCTCGTAGGTGAACAGCATTCTTCTATAAGAGTCCTAGGAACTAACTTATTTCTTTAAAGATTTTATTTATTTCTAGACAGAGGGGAAGGGAGGAAGAAAGAAAGGGAGAGAAACATTAATGTATGGTTCCTTCTCACTCCCTCCCTACAGGGCTCATGACCCAGGCATGTGCCCTGACTGGGAATTGAACGGGCAACCCTTTAGTTTGCAGGCTGGCACTCAATCCACTGAGCTGCACCAGCCAGGGCAAGGAACTAACTTAAAAAGATACAGACTTCAACCTTCAGGCATCCCAGCTCCGGGGCTGACCTTCAACCGTGGAGCCAGGATGACGTAAATCCAGGACGACTAAACCAGAATGCTGCACACTGAACCATCACTTCCTTATTGGAATGGACTGTGCTAGTCTGCACATAAAGAACTCTTCAACCCCCTTCTTTGATCTCTTTGTTCTGTTCCCTATTTATAGAAACCCCTGCCTCCACTGAAAGGTGGAGATGAGCTTTGTGACCAGCACACCATCTTCCTGGAAGATGGGCTTTGAGACATGAGTCTCCCGTCTTCCCAGGAAAGGGGCTTTGTGGCACAAGTCCCCTCTTCTAGAGGGCTGGCATCTCAATAAACCTCTGTCCTTTTTACATCAGCACCTGCCTCTCAAGTATTGGCTTTCGTAGTGTCAGGCAGCTGGACCTGCCTTTGATCACAGAGTGGACATTCTAAGTAAATTTACTAGAGATACGCGCATGTGCACATGCCCACAGATATATAACTAAGTATTGAGAGAGACAAAAAGCGGCCCCTGACACCCAGAAGCTGACCTGGCACAACCAGCTGCTGGCCTTGGAGTTGCTATGAGCTGGCCTGGCATTCACAGCTGGGGCCTGATGTTCTATTTCACACAAACTATTTCGCAGAACATCAGCATCAAACAAGGCCACTCTATGACCACAGTGGATCAAGACAAAAACAAGACCACTCCATAATCATGTCTGAACACTGACAAAACGTGGATCATGAATATTTTTCAAGCCATAAAATACCACACATCTTGCTATCCTGGCTATTGTGACTGATGTTTCTTTACCAATTATAGCTTTAGCCTCACTTTAGTCTATCCCTCCTGCAGATAAGATTTATTGAAAGTCCTGGCCTATTAGCTCAGTTGGTTAGAATATCATCCCCAAACACCAAGATTGTGGGTTCAATCCCCTGTCAGGGCACATACAAGAAACACCGAATGAATGCATAAATAAAGTGGAAAAACAAAGAGATGTTTCGTTCTCTCTTATTCTCTCTCTTAAAAAAATTTATTGAGATACTTGATGACAGAAGTTTCCCCACTTTCTAACAGCACCCAATCTGGAGTGTACCCCCTCTTCTTTGTACCCTCCTCAAAATCACCCAACCAAGGCTCAAGTTCTGAATGAGCCTTAACACTGTCTTACTGAAACGCCCTGTGGTTCCCCGTGGCTTATGTCCTCTTTCCTACTGCAATGAATATAGACCAAACTTTTTCGAATACAAGAGCGTCCCTGGAGGTCTTTGGCTGAAGGTCATTGAGAATATACATGATATAAAAGTTAGATAATAATTCCAGTTTAGCTCTGCACTTAAACACTAGGCTTTGGTGTAGGCAACCTTTGATTCAGATCTCTCCTAGCCTAGTCAGCCTGAGACCAGCAGGGACAAGCCTGTGAGTGACAAAAAGTTAATGGACTCCTTACTCCGAGGAAGATTGCACGCTAAAGGAGCTACGGGGTGTCTCAACAAGCAGAGGAAAATATAGAATCATTAAAGGATTTGAACCCTGACTGGTGTCGCTCACTAGATTGGGCATCGTCCCGCAATGCGAAAGGTCTCTGGTTTGATTCCTGATCAGGGCACATGCCTGGGTTGTGGCTCAGGTCCCAGGTTCAGGGCATGCAAGAGGCAACCCAATCAGTGTTTCTGTTGCACATCGATGTTTCTTTCCCTCTCTTTTCTCTCTCCCTCCCCCTCTGTCTGAAAAATAAATCTTAAAGGATTTGAGGAAAGGGCGAAATTTTAGGTATAATCAAGGAAAGCAGTGTTTTGATAGGTTCAAAGTGAAACAGGGCTATGTGTGATGTGTTTCCATCAAATTTTGACTGCTAATGAACCAGAGGGCCTGTTTCCTTAAATACTACAGTTAATATAGATATGGAATGTTATATCCAGAACTTATCTGAAACTCCTCACCTCGATTGGAAACCCAGGCAGCCCCTCTGTGTCAAAGTGACTTAAAAACCTCTTGGCAAAAGTAAGGTGTTTCCTTTGCACTGATACATTTTCAAAGTTTCTGACACCTCCGTTGCATTTTTCCCCTAGGAATATCACAATTCAGGGGGATTAGCATAGATGTGGGGGCTGGGTGGTGGTGGCCTTGAAAGGAAGGCATGGAGTCAAAAAGAACTGAGTACTCACTAAGAAGGCAGAAAAGTGGAGGTTTCTCTCTCCCTTCTCCCCCACACGTAAGGTAGCTTTAGGAGAGGCCCCTGAGAAAAGTCTTAAAAAGAGACCTCCCAGTAAGGATCCGGTCTAGAAATGCAGGTATGCTTAAGACAATGGCCTGCTGCTGGGGCGAGTCCTTGACTAAAGCTCCCTCAGAGGGTTCAGGATGCAGCAAGTCTGGTGGGGACAGCTTTTCAAAGCCCCATGAGGCCTGCCAGACAAGCCTTTGTAACTGGCTGCAGTTGGGCCTGAAAAATCACATGTAGGCTTTTGGCCAGGAGATGAAATACAAAAACATACACACACAAACATACTCAACAACCCCAACACAAAAATGGACAAAGGTTGTGAACAAAGGGTCCACAAAAAAAGAGTTGAATGATTCCTAAATTCTTAAACACATGGAATGATGTTCAGTCTCATAAGAACAGAAATGCAAATTAAACCTGCACTGAGATAATTTTTCACTAAATGCACTGTGATAGTAAAAGAATGGAGAAACACTTTCTTACGTAGCAGGAGGGTGTATACATTAATAACTGCCTCTACAATTTGACCATTTCTATCAAAATTACAGATTCAGAGATCTTTGATCAGCAAATAAATATTTTCTAAGAATTTACCCTGTAGATAGGCTCACACATATGGCAAATAACATGTACACAAGAGTTTTTTATTCATTGCTATTTATTTTTTAATATATTTTATTGTTATGCTATTACAGTTGTCCCATTTTCCCCCTTCTTTTCCCTCCACCTTGCACATTCCCCCACCTTCATTTCCCCCTTTAGTTCATATTTATGGCTCATACATATAAGTTCTTTGTTATGTATTTCTTTATAATAGCAAAAGATTGGAAACCACCGATAGCAAGGGACCGGTTAAACAAAATATGGTACCTCTATACCCAGAAACTCTACGCAGCCATTCAGAACATGTATCATTAGGATTTAAAAGCAAACACAGAGCAGTGCATGTACTATGCACAGTTTGCATGATCGTGCAGAGAAAACAACATGTATATATTTTTCTTTAATAAAAGGGAACATAAAAAACCAATAGCATTGGTTTTCAGGGAGAAAACTGGGTAGCTGGTAACCCAGATATGAAAAGAGACTTTTCATTGTAGATTGTTGTAGACCTTTTGAATTTTGAACCATTTGGAAAGGATATTAAGTTTAAAAAAGAAAGAAAACAAGCAAACAAACCAGCCATAAAAGCATGGGCTCTGGTATCAGACTGCTCCAGTTAAACCTTTCACCGTTGTGTGCTAGTTGTGTGGCCTTAGGCAAATAACCCTGGGGTTCTTTCCCTCACCTACCAAATGGGCATGATGATATCACCAACTCCAGAATTGCTGCAAGAACCAAGGGGATGATGCTTTCATACACTGAGATCAGGAGCAGAGGCCCTGGAGCCAGGCTGCCAGGGTTCAAATTCTGTCTCCACCTCTTTCAAGTCGCATGACCTTGGGCAAGTTATTGATCCTCATTTGTTCCTCCATTTTTTCATTTGAAAATGGGGAAAATAATCAAATTGTGTGGAGATTAAATTAGTCAATACTTGTAAACTGCTTAAAACTGTATTTGGAACATATTAGGTGCTATATCAATGTTTGTTGAATATTAGGTATTTATTGGTTTGCTATAAATATTAGTTATTATGGTTAGCTATTAACCAACATTGTTGAAATAAACCACACTTAGTCAAGTTACCTTTCCAGCAGGACCTTACCTACCCATAACCATGCTCCTCTCCTATCTATAATTCTACGAATACACTGCACCTGTTATTTGCTCATATTATTCCCATAGTCTGGAATGCCAATTCCAACCATGATTGACTGGGGAATATAACTGTCCTCAGGATCCAATTCAAAGACTTCTTTCTCCCTGAGTGTGGCTGCTCTCTCCTATTAGCTGCCCCATCACTGATCTCTGTTTTGACCCTTTCCTGTTCTGTCTGCATCCCCTCCTGCCCCAGACCAGCACACAAGGTCGGCAACAACTCATGCTTGTCTGGATAAATGGGTAAATGGAATACTGAGGTTTTGTGCCTTCAAAGGAACTCAGAAGTTTTCTGTTGTAACATGGCTAACTTAATTTTTATGACCTAAGGTCTCAGATAGAGAGGAAATAAAGAGTTGTTCAAGGGCACGAAAGAAAGGTGGAATTAGAATGCACTGGAAATTAGAAGGCATTTTTAAAGTGTGGTTTTTTTTTCTTTTGTTTTTGGTGCCTTTAGTCAACATGGATCTCGCCCCCCCTGCTGGAGATAAAGTAAAATGCTGCTTCAAAAATCCATTTACGTAAAATGAGGAAACAAAACTTGTAGCTCGATACTATTTTAAGTATCAAGCTTCTTATTACAGATGGCATAGTTGTAGCTGTGACATTCCAGAATTTCGGTAATGACTGGCTACATGACAATTACAGTTACCTCACAGATATGGAGGGAGAGGTATGGCTTTGAAATCTAAGTCCAGGACTGCAGGCCAGAAAGTTCTGAGTATAAATCCAGCTTTGATGATGACTGCAAAAAGTGGCCTCTGGCAAATAAGTTTGTTTTTCATGTAATTATTAATGTTTATTTTACCTCTGGTGTTAAGGGCATAAGAATGCTACTAGCTTCTCATTACCACAGAAATCCAGACGCTACTGGCTATACTACCAATGTTTGTCTAACCATTAATCAAATAATGAAAAAACTCACAATGTTACTGAGAAAATCCATCCTGAAACATGAAGGAAGAGGAACCAAAACCTTTAAATGTGATGAGCGATGGTGGTCAGATAGGAATAAACTCAGAAGTTCAGAAAAGGGAACTATCCTTAGGGTATGGAAGAGACTTTTTGCAGTTCTTGGGCTGGAATATTTAGTCACTCATCTTGAGGCCTAGATGAAGCCCAATACTTTCCCTTATGAGTTCATTCTCTAAGGAAGGAGACAGATAAATAGCAAGTAAGTTAATAATGTGAAAACAGAAGGTGGTGCTGTGAAGAAAAAAAGCAGGACTTTATGAGGAAGAATGATGAGGTGGGGTGTGTTGGAGACAAACACCAGCTTTAGAGACAATGGGGGGGTCAGGAAGCCTCTCTGAGGACCTTGAAGAAGGAGCTCCTTCCTCGGGAAGAACATTACAATACCTAACCTGGTGGGGGAGATACCATGATCAGGGAAGGTGGTTTTCCCAGGGCAAGGCTTAGCTGTTGTGCTCCGGATGTGCTGACTGACCGCTGCTATTTCCCCAAATGTGGAAAACTCGCCTGCATAATTTGTGGTAGTGGGGGACTGCATTCTGCTCTCGCCTGGTAAAAAAAAAAAAAAGCATTCCAGACAGAGAGAAGAGCTTAAGAAAAAGTAAGGGTGGAGTGGGTTGCAGCATGAGTTGGACAAATGTTACAAGCAGTGGAGTCTAAGGAAAGAAACAAACATAAATTCCAATGTAAAATTTGCTTTTATGAAACATATTCAATAATAGTACTTAAGTAAACACCTAGCTCAAAATCTTTGGTTTGTTATTCCAAATACTTGAGCATTACTTTAAATGTATATATGCAAATACATTCGCAAACATGTAAAGTTTATAAGTTTCCAAAAGGATTTGAAGCCACTGATAGAAATATAAAATAACAAGAAATAAATGAGCCCTGGCTGGTGTGGCTCAGTGGATTGAGTGCCCATCTGCAAACCAAAAGGTTGTCAGTTCAATTCCTAGTCAGGGCACATGCCTGGGTTATGGACCAGGTACCCAGTTGGGGGTGCAAGAGGCAACCGGTTGATGTATCTCACACATTGATGTTTCTCTCCCTCTCTTTCTCCCTTCCTTTCCCTCTCTGTAAAAGTAACTAATAAATAAATAAATAAATAAATAAACAAACAAACAAACAAACAAATAAATAAAGTAATTTAGGCAGAGGTCAGAAGTAAAAGCAAACAGGAGAGAGAAAATAACTATATCTAGGCTGCAACATGGAAATATCAACAATTATGAAATTCAGTGTCCTTATGGTAAAAATGAAGTAGTTTTTAAGAGAAATGTAGCTTCCTGGTATTAAGATCTGAGAAAAATATTCCTTTATTAAGTCGCTCTATGATGTAATGGTCAAAGTCCTCAACACTATATCTCTGCAGTAATTACAAAAGCAAGATTCCTAGGGCCATCTCCTAAACTAACTTCAATGCAGAAAGCCAAAGTACAACTCACTAACAGCAACTCTGCAAGGGTCTAAAGGCAATCCAGCTACGGAGTTTATTCTAGTAACTGTAAATCAGAGATGACACTTAGAATGTCTAGAGAAATGGATACATCACATACCCTTCAAGTTATCCTCAATGAGTATTTCTTCTTTCACCTGAGCTTTTTTTTTTTTTTTCAGAGTTCTTTCTTTAATCTACAAGGCAGCAGACATTCTAGGTAGCATTAAAGCGTATTCCATTAACTGCATTTCCATGGTGCAATCTAATATAGAAAATGCACTTTTCAGTATTATAGATAATTAGGATAATAGTAACAGCAATAGTTACTGTGAAAGGATTTTGTGAGGCATAATTAATGCCCTCCAGCTATTTAGAAATTCTTTTTTTAAGTGTTTTATTATTTTTTTAATTTTTTTAACTTCTTTTTTATCAGTATTTTTTAATTGTTGATATTGTACAGTTTTCTGTCTTTTACCCCACCCCAGCCCACCACCCCAGCCCTCCCCACCTTCCTCCCACTTCCACCCCCCATAGTTTTTGTCCATGAGTCCCTTATACTTGTTGCTCTCACCTGAGCTTTTTTTAAAATATATATATTTATTTATTTATTTTTAGAGAGGGGAAGGGAAAGAGAAAGAGGGATAGAAACATCAATGTGTGGTTGCCTCTTGCGCGCCCCCTACTGAGGACCTGGCCTGCAACACAGGCATGTGTTGACTAGGAATCAAACCAGTGACCCTTCGGTTAGCAGGTTGGCACTCCATTCACTGAGCCACACCAGCCGGGGATCACCTGAGCTTTTGATAAATATGCAGTAGACAGTTTGAAGTTATTTCTCTGGCAAGAAACTTGAATGATCTTTGCTGTTAATTATTACTTGTTTTGACAATCTGTAGGAGACCATTCTGCGTGACATGGGCCCAGCTCCCACTCGGAGATGCACAGGACAGGTTCTCCCACACCCACGGATAGGTTCTCCCGTGGGGAATCAGGCCCTGCACTGTGCCTGGACTGAGAGACTTGCTTTTGCTAAAACCCCTACCCCCTGAATTGAGACACAAGTGCCTACTGTAACTTCCTAAAATCCATGCTAAAGCTTGCACCCAATAAAGGCTGGTCACAGCAAGGGCCAAGGCTTTTGCTCCCCTTGAGAGAAGCCATGCTGCCCCTTTTCCTCCACCGGACTCAGTAGTCTATGTGAATGTCTCATGCCTCATCCACAATGGCAGACCTCATGAGCTGGGATTCCCCATCAACAATCAATGGAGCTAAAGGTAGGACTGACATTGAAAGAAGAAAAGAGTTTAACAGTGTGATAACTTAAAAGGACGACCACCCTGTTGCCACTTGGAAGTGTGCCTAAGACTTTCCTCAAAAAACAGAAGTAGGTGCAGGGACAGATAATTAGTTAGGCCCCACATACTTCCACATGTATGTGGTCAAGGTCATTCTAGCCTTTTTTTTAGTTAAGAGAATACCTTAATTAATGAATTAGTTTTAAAATTTCCAGATGACTGCATAGTTTATATGCTGTATAAATCTTTTGTCAATACATCAATTAAATGTTGGAGGACAGCTATCAAAAACAGTATCTGAATGTAACAAGAGATAATATCAAGCCATGCTTTCTGACAATAATTATACAGAAAAATCCAGAGACTGCTGAGTGGTAATAACACCATATCCTCAGCATAGAAGCAAATAATTATCTTTCCCTTCTTAAAAAATAAATGTCATGCATTAAGCTTATCTAAGAGTGGTTTTAGGCCATTAATAAGCACATTTTGGGGTGGGGGAGGTGAAGGGTGGGAGGCTTTCTGCTTTGTCCAACAATCATCTGATCTGTTGGCATGACAGACTGGCTGCTGGTTACCAAATCAGTTTCCTTTCCCTCTGGGCCCACAGTTCAACTACATTTCCCAGCTTCCCTTGCAGTGAGGTGTGGGCAAGTGAGTTCTGGCCAGTGGAATTGTATGCATTTCACCTTCGGGCTGGCGTAAGAACCACAGAGAGACCTTGGATGCAATGTACTGAAAATGGTAGACCTTACCATCAGTCTTGGTTTCTAAACACCCAACTTCTTAGTGGGCTTATGCAAGAGAGAAATACTTTCTACTGTATTAAGCCACTGAGATTTCAAAGTTTATTGTTACAACAGCTAATATACGGTCAATATAGCATTTAAGTCATCAAGAATATACTGTACCTCAAATTCAACTGTAAAATGGAGATATTAATAGCACTTACCTTATAAGTTTACTCTACAAATTGAACATGTTAGTGCATACAGGACTTCAAAGAGTGCCTGGCACAGAGTAAACATTCACTCACGTCAGCTATTATTGTTATTATTACAAACCTTCTTAACAGCATTAAGATGCAGTTCCCATACACATGTAACTCCAATTTTCTCTGACTACTCGGATTCTAGTAACAAATGATATCGCATTTATGTTACTGCCTGCACTGTGCTGATCTGCGCAGCATCACTGGGGGGCTTCGGAACATTTCTGGGCATCCTGTGCTGTCCCACAGATGCTCCGAAATTGTTGTTCTCTGATCTCCATGTCATTGTCTGTTAGCCACTTTGGAAATCACTGGGGACAGGCAGTGGCAGAATGAGGAAGGCTTGCCACCAACCGTGCTGATCCTGCCCGAGGGGGTGCCTCTCACTCGTTCCAAAGCTGTAAACCCTCAAGATGACAAAATAGACTCCTACACATTTGGATGTATTTTTCTGAATTTGCTTTAATTTTTTAAATTTGCATAATACTTCACTGCATTTCAGTAAATGTTAGAAACACACTTAAGGGATTATTCTTAGATATCACAGAACAAGTTTTAATTAATTTAATGTCCCATTGTCAGTCAATGGGCATATGGGAACAGATGATCAGTCCATCCCATTGACTCCAGGAATTCCTGGTCAGTTGCCTGGGCCTCTTCTTTACCCACATCTTGTCCATACACTGGGTCACCACAGTATGCTCAGAAAGTGCCCCTAAGTTTGACTGACAGGAATTCTTAACCTGAGGTCCATAGACCTCCCCCTCTCCAAGTAACCCCAAGAAATCCAGGAATAGAATTCAGGAAGCCTATGAACTTGAATGGGGAAAAAAGTTTACCTCTTTGTTTTTACTAACCTCTAACAGCAATTTAGCAATTTCTTCCATTATTGATGTAGGCAACAGTCCATAGCAATATTAGCAATATCTGTGACTTTGTCGCCAGTAGATGTCCCAATAGGTATTTCTATGCCATATTATAGCAATTACAAATATCTTGAGATATCATTTATGCTCATACTACTATGAAATTAGGGTATTCACTAGATATATCATTATATCTTATTTAATAAAGAAGCATGCATGATACTATAGCAAATGCTGATTTAATATTTTGAGAACTATATTTCATTGTAATTACCTTCCAATTGCATTTTAGCTTTGTATGTAAAAAAAAAAAAAAAGAGTTGAAAAATGAGTCTACAGACTTCACCTGGCTGCCCAAAGGATCCATGGTACAAAAAAGAAAAACCTGTAGGTGATCGAGTTTGACACAGAAGTCCACATTGCATGTATCTTTCCTTTCTCAACCTCCTCAAAGTTGACTACAGTGGTGACAGTCCTCAGACTCATTGCAATATCACTCCCAGGTTAGCAGGGCAGACGATTAAGAGCTTGGGCGCTGGAGTCAGCTTGCCCCGCTTTGTCACTTATTAGCTGTGTGGCCCAGGCAAGTTACTTGACCTCCTCGAGTTTCAGGGCTGTAAAATGGGATTACAGTTGTTCCTTCCCCATGGGGCTGTTGTGCAGCCGGAATGAGTTAATCCATTAAATCGCTTAGAGTCTGTCAGACGCTAACTGCTTTTCAAGTGCTCGTCACAGCTGTTCCATTAAGATGTTTACAGGGAGGGGAGAGGAGAAGAGGAAAAGAGTAGGTTGGCTTTTTCTCTTGAGTCCCATCTTATACATTACTTCTATGGCGCACAAAATTGATATCCTTTTTAAAAGCACGTTGAAGAAACACTTGATGGTTCTTCCTTGAAAAGTTCCCAACTTAATTTTATGCTTTATGTAGTAGCAATATTTCAGTGGCAGCACAAAGGCTCCCCACCCTTGGTTTACAAAGCAGGGTTTCCATCTAAATAATTTTCATGCTCATTTCTGAGACCTTTAAGAGGTGAATCTTGGCTATGTCATTTTAACTGATAGTAAATATAAATGAAAGTACGTTTATTCATTCATTCAACAATTGTTAAGTTCCTGCTCTGCGACAGGTACTGCTCTAAACACAGAGGGATTTGTGGTGAACAGAACAAAATCTCTGCTGTCGTTGGGCTTATGTTGTAGAGTTGAAGACAAACTATAAATTAAAATAATTTTTTTAAAGCATCAGGAGTAACTGCTACTTCATAGGTTATTAAAATAAAGTGACGTTATATACATAAGGACCAGAGACTATTTTAAATTGGGTAGTTTAAACTATTTTATACTTGGGTCACCTAAGGAGGTGACATTTAAGTATTTAAGAGACGTGAATAACAAAAAGGAGCCACTCTTTTTCTTTCTTTTTTAAGATTTTATTTATTTATTTTTTAGAGGGAAGGGGAGGGAGGGGGAAAGAGAGGGAGAGAAATATTGATGTGTGAGAGAAAGAAACATCCATCAGCTGCCTCTCTTGTGCCCCCAACTGGAGGCCTGGCCTGCAACCCAGACATGCGCCTCAACTGGGAATCGAACTGGCGACCTTTCAGTTGCCGGCCAGGTGCTCAACCCGCTGAGCCACACTAGCCAGGGCTCCTTCTGTCTTCCTTTTTTTGTCCAAGGGAACAGCATTCCAAGCAAAGGGGATAGTGCAAAGCTGTTAAGAGCAAGACTGAGCTTAGCTTACCTGTTCCCATCTGTTTAGTAATGGACAGAAGGCCCCCATTGCTAGAACATAGTAGGCAAAGAGCAGAGCCATCAAGGAGAGGTAAACAGGGATCAAATAGTGTGAGGCTTTGTAAGTAAAGTGTGAAGTTTATTCTCAGTACAATTCTCAGGCGTAAAGTTATCCAATTTCCCATTTAAAACCACTCTGCTGCATTAATGTGGGGGGGCAACAGTGGATATGCAATGACTGGTTAGACTGTAGCTGGGGCCGGAATGACAGCAGCAAGATGGCAAGGAAGGCCACCGTAGGCATTAGGGTATATTTTGGAGGTAAAGCCAATAGAATTTACTGATTGGGATGTAAGGAAATGAGAGGAATCAAGGTAACTCCTGAGTTTTTGGCCTGTGTATTGTAACTGGGCTGATGGTACCAGTTATTGAGATGATAAATCCTGGGGGTGATGAGGGTTGCGGAAGTGAACAGATGCGGGGTAATCTGCTGAGAGTTCTCCATTGGTGCTCATCTTCATTTTGAGTTGCCTAGCAAATGTCCAAATGGAGATATCAAGTTACACAAGTCTAGAATTCAGGGGAGAAGTCAGGGATGGAGATAAAAATTAGAGAATCGTTGGCCTAGGAATAGTATTTAAAATCATATGACTTGATGAACTCACCTAGTTAGACACTATAAAAAAAGAAAAAAAGTTGAAGACTAAGTCTTGGAGCACTCTTTCCTGAGGAAGTCGGAGAACGGGGAAGTTGCTGATAAGAGACTAAGAGGTAAGCAGGAAGGTAGAAGGAAAATGAAGTGGACGTGGGGTCACAGAAGCCTAGAGCACAAGGCGCTTCCAGGAGGAAGCAATCACTAGTGTCAAAAGCTGCTTAGTGGTCCAGAGGATGAGGACAGACAGTTGACCTGACTTTGGCAAATGTGGGTCAATACTGACTTGACCGGAGATACTTCGGTATATTGGGGGGGGCGGGGGTTAAAACCCAGGGGAGTGAGAAAGTAGAGTCAGCAAGTGCGGACAGTTCTTTTGAGCTCTGCTATAACAGGAAGCAGAGAAATTAGACAGAAGCTAGAGGGGGTATAAGGTCAAGGGAGGGTAGGAAGTTATGCATGTAGGAGGATTAGATGGGGAGAGCCTGGGTAGGGAAGCTGTGGGAAGGGACAGTATAGATTTACTTTGGTTTCTGTCCTCGGGGAGTTTATGATCTTGTCTGGGAGAAGTTGGGGATAGCAGTGATAAAAAAAAGTTAGCTTTGGATTAAATAAAACAGTAGCTTAATGCTGAGTACAATGCCTAACAGTAAAAATTCAAGATGGAAGGAAGCTATAATTACAAAACAAGTTGAAAACACGCTTAGATAGGAATTAATTAAGGGCTAAACTGAGTAATCAGTTGTTAGGATTTCAGAAAATAGATTGCTGTCACAGTGACCATACTTTCCAATTAAAAATTAGGACCCATCATAAGACAATGGGTTAAAAAATATCTGTTCATACATTCATGTGAAAAAATTTACGGAGCTCTACAGATTTAAAAAACTTTAGCCACCTACTTAAACAATTGCCTTTATTGGAAATATTTAAAATCCATGTATCCCCAGACACCCAAGCCATTTTGAGGCCTCTCTGTCTGTGCTCATGCTTTTCCTTCCGCCTGGAGCATTTGCCACCTTTACCCAACAAACCCCTACTCATTGTTCAGGGCCACTTCCTCTGGGAAGCCCCTCTGGCTCCACCCTCCCTTCCAGTGGGGCTGGTTGCTCCTTTGTTGTCACTGGGTGCTCAATTTTACCAGGGCTTTTAACACAGTGTATTGACACTTTCTATTTGTGCATCTTTTGTTTGTTTTTTCCTGTTCTGTCTTTGGGTTTTCTATACCGTAAGCTTTACAATGGCAGGGTCAGACTGTATTCATTTTGTTTGCCATGTACCCAGCCCGGTTCCTGGCTGACCTCAATCAATGTTTGTGAAACCCACCCGAATCTAATAGCAGAATTGTGTTATAAAAAAACCCTGGACACAGGTCTTTGAACAGACTTGTTAGGTAGCAGCTAGGAATGAGCAGCCAGAGGGGAAATAAAGTCAGGGCCCTGGCTGCTACAATCTAACAAGAACTTAGTACAGGAGGCTGGAAGCAAAAGAAAGACGTGTCTCACCAATTCACTCAGCAGTGCTGAGCTTGGCTTGATAAGACTGCGGGCTGTCCTGAGCAAGCAAAATAGCTCAGGAGGAGGGAGAGTCCTTGAGACTGTGCTGAGAAAAGGGGCTTCTGTAACAATCTTACTAAGATTGTTGGGTGTTCTGAACATCACAAGCAGGAGTAGCACAGGGGGAAGAGAGGGGCCTGTGCTGGGAAAGGAGCTTCTGCAACAATTTCACTAAGACAAAGAGCCTTTACTAACTGAGAAAGAAAGCCATTGTAGCCGTACATTATTCCCAAGGGGGAAGGAGAGGGAAACTAGAAGCCAGCTGAGGTCTATAACCCCTGATCCCCAATCGATTAGCTAAGTACCCACTTGTAGCCTTGGCTCAAGTGCATAGAACAAACTCACAAACTTACTAACAACTCTCTCTCGTTTATATGTGGGGCATTTAGGCACGGGCACCTGCTTGCAGTTTCATGCTCATGTGTGTTTCACAAATAAACTTGCTACTTCATCTTCACTATGAGTGTTTGTCTCTTGCTTGAATCATTCTCTTGCAAGGAAGACAAGAACCGAGGCTGGGGAGAAAGCCCTCCTGACCTAGGTCCTTCTCTCCCCATCCATAACAGACTGATAACTTATACACCTCACCACAACTTTACAACAGGTTTATAGCAGGAGACATAATCAGGACCCCGTCTTTCGTCACATCACTGTGGAGCTGTTTTATATCATCCCCTCCCCCAACAAAACTTGTTTTTTATCTTTTAATCATCAAAACATACTCAGTTTCTAATCAAAATGTATTAGCATCAGCTCAGACTAAATACAAATGACTAAACTCTCTTATATTATTTTCTTTTTTAATTTGAAAGTATGACATGCTCCTGGTAACAAACTCAACCTGCAGAAAAGGAGTACGTAATAAAAAGGAAGGTTCCCTCCTGTTGCTGACCCCCGCCTCCCAGGTCCTCCTTACAGACATGGCCACTGCTATTGAGTTCTTGTGTATCCTTCCAGAGGTATCCTGTCCTGTTACAACATACTTCATTTTTAAAAAACATAAATACCAACAGTCCACAGATTATTTGGCAACTTGGCTTGTTCCTTTAACAGAATATACTGCATATTAGTCCACATTGGAGAGTTTTCCTTATCAGTACACATTTTTAACAGCTGCATAGGGTTCCATTTCCCATTTTATGATATTCCATTATCTATTTAACCCATTTCCTATTGACAGAAATTTAGCCATGGCTGGTGTGTCTCAGTGAATTGAGTTCCAGCCTTTGAATCAAAGGGTTGCCAGTCCAAATCCCAGTCAGTCCCTCCTGGTGTAGCTCAGTGGATTGAGCTCCAGCTGCGAAGGTTGGTTTGATTCCCAGTAAGGGAGCACATGCCTGGGTTGTGGGCTGGGTCCCCAGTGGGGGCCACATGAGAGGCAACCACACATTGATGTTTCTCTCCCTCTCTTTCTCCCTCCCTTTCTCTTCTCTCTAAAAGTAAATAAATAAAAGCTTAAAAAAAAATTCCCAGTCAGCGGGACACATGCATGGGTTGTAGGCCAGGTCCCCAGTAGGGGAGCACTCAAGAGGCAACCACACATTGATGTTTCTTTCTCTCCCTCCCTTTCCTTCTCTCTAAAAATAAATAAAAAGAAATTTAGGTTGCTTTTACCCTCTTCCTACTATATCATTATTAGGAATTAACTTATGTTACTCCTGAAGTTCATATGTTGAAGTCTCAACTCTTAGTATATCGGAATGGGACCTTATTTGAAGATAGGGTTGTTACAATCAAGTTAAAATGAAATCATGTTGGGGCCTGACCCCAAATGACTGGTGTCCTTATAAGAAGAAGAAATGTAGACAGAGACACTTAGCAGGGAAGAAGATACGAAGATGTAGGAGTAAAGAGCTGTCCACCAGGCCAGGAGAGAGGCCCGGAGTAGATACTTCTCTCGCAGCTCTCACAAGGAACCAGTCCCGCCAACACATTGATCTGACTTCCAGCTTCAAGTACTAAGAGACGACAAGTTTATTGTTTAAGCCACTCAGTTTGTGGTACTTTGTTATGGCAGCCTAGTACACTAATACAATAATACTTCAATGCATATCCTTGCGTTTTTTCACAAAGATGCAAGTATATTGGTAGAATTCATAAAAGTAAATTTATCATTTTTCAACCAATGACATTTTACCTCTTCAATGTTTTCACAGCTGAATCAGAGATATTTCCCAAGTCCCCCTCACCTGGTCATGGGATGGCCAACGACAGAGCCCTGAACACATGCAATTTTTTCATGCCTCTGTCTCTTTGCACACACCCCTTTCTCTTCCTAGAATGTTCTTCCTCCTGAGATGCTCCTGAAAAACTGCAATATAACCACTTGAAGTGCTGCCTCCTCTGTGAAAATGTCTGTGGTAATTATACTCCAGAACAGCCCCTAAAAACCCCCACCTGCTGGCTTGAACACGGACTGGACTTGTTGACTCACTTATAATGAAAAGAGTAAGGCAGAAGGGATGGGATGTCACTTCTGAGATTAGGTTACAAGAAGACTGTGGCTTTTGTCCAGGGGTGCTTCCTCTCACACGCTCTTGTTCTTTCTTGCTTGTTTTGGTCAGTGATGTTGGGGGAAGCCAGCTGCCATGTTGTGAGAGGCCCATATTTCAAGAGATCAAAACTTTCTAATTACATGTGAGTGAAAATGGAAGTAGATCACTCCCTAGTCAAACCTTGAGATGAGACTGGCAGCAGATAGCAACTTTTAGGCAGAAGTACCCACCTGTGCCACGCCTGGATTCCTGACCAAAGAAGCTGTGAGATAGTACATTTTTATTGCTTTAAGCTGCTAAGTTTTGGAATAATTTGAAAAACAGCAGTAGATAACTAATACAACTCCCATCTTCCCCTCTTCTTTGCCCTAAGCTTCCAAAGTTACTTAAACACATGCCTAGTAATGCTCTCAGCACACTACATCATACTTACTTCTAAATCCTTTTCTCCTACTTGGCTATCTCCAAGCACAGGAACCCCTGGCATAGTCAGCTTTATGTTTACTGTGTTTTGCTCAAATTTCAAGCCACCATCATCACTTCCCGCCGTTGTTGTAACACCCTCCAAATTGGGCTGCCCAAACCTTCTCTAGCCTCTCTCTAAGCCATCTTCTAAAAATGCAGCTTGGGTCATTTGAAAGATTAAAATTTTCCTCATAGGCTAAAGACCCAACTCCTCCATACAGCCTCCAGGCATGGCATGACCTACCACAGCCTCCCCACCGCATCTACAGCGGGTTTCCCCTTGTTCCTAGTACAACAGCAACATTGGCCTTTCGGCTCCTCAGTTGAACTATGCCCCTTCCTACCTCAGTGTCTTTGTACACAGTTCACTTTGCCTAGGATGCTTTTTCCTTCATCTTCACTTAATTTCTACTCACCCTTTGGATCTCAGCTCCATGTCACATCTTCAGGGAAGGCCATTCTGCCTTCCCTAAAAATACAATAACCCTGTAGTTTCCTCATCACCCTTATCACAAATTGGGATTAAATGATTGTTTAATTGTCTAATATTTTTTTGTCTCTCCTGTTGGACTCTGAGCTTTACGAGGGCAGAGACATGTTGTCTTGTTCACTACTGTGTCCCCAGTACAGACCATAGAGCCTGACATAGAAAATAGGGGCTCAATACTTTTTAATTCTTTTTTCCAAAATGAATTACAAGGCAGACATTTCCTATTCCTTCTATAAACTTCACATCGTTTCATCATCTACACATTTAATGCTCCGAGTACCATTTCTCCATTATGCTGTTATCTACCTTAGATAATGATCTCCAGGCCATAGAGACCACAGCTTTTAAGTTGGGTGCTATAGGACCCAGCAGAGCTCTCTGACTGAGGTGGGGACACAGCATTGGGAAAGGAAAGAGAGGGATAAGTCTACTTATTAATGTCCTTTTGTAGCTACTTTCTTGCTGTTAAAATCTCCTTGACCTATTGTGGGCAGTGTGAAGTTAAAAGAACATGGGGCGCCCTGGCAGGGTAGCTCAGCTGGTTTGAACGTTGTATGGATACACTAAGGTTGCAGGTTCAATTCCCGGTTGGATCACATACAATGAATGCACAAATAAGTGGAACAACAAATCAATGTTTCTCTTTCTCTCCTTCCTTCTCTCTCTAAAATCAATAAATAAAAAACATTAATAAAAAATTCTTTAAAATAAAAATGAGCGTGGAACATTCAGTCAGAGCCAGGTTTGGATCCCAGCTGTACTACTTAGTAGCTGTGTGATTTTGGGCAAATTACTTATGCTCTCTGTTCCTTCAATTCCTCAGCTATGAAATAAGGGTATAATGATGGCATAATGTTATAAGGTTGTTTGAAGGATTCTATGTAAGGCATCAAGGATAGGGCCTACCCTTAGCAAATGCTAAATAAATGTCAGCCACTATTTTTACCTGAGGTAGAAGAAAATTGCCCACTTCTCGTTTGGTACTAGAAGAAGTTTATAAATATTTGTGGTGCTGTAAAGTTCTCTGAGGGAGGTTAGGATTAGAACACTTAAAAATATAATACTTGCCCTGGCTGGTGTGGCTCAGTGCACGGAGTGCCAGCCTGTGAATGGAGAGATTGCTGGTTCAAATCCCAGTCAGGGCACATACCTGGGTTGCAGGCCAGGTCCCAGGTTAGGGGCATGTGAGGGACAACTGATATCTCACACAACAATATTCCTCTCCCTCTCTAGCTCCCTCACTTCCCCGCTCTCTAAAAATAAATAAATAAAATCTTAAAAAACATGTAATACCTCCTCCTCAATTCTTTCCTCTCCCTTTAAATTTTAGTATTGAAGTGTTGTGGATGAAAAAGGGGTTCTACAGAAAGTAACCTCACAGGGTGATCTGATCATAAATTCCTAACTGGGCAGGTCATGGTGTTAGCAAACTCAAGGGGTTCACTGCTTAGGGTGTTCCATTCATGAATGAGATGTGGTTGTTGTTAGGTAGTTTTATTTACTTGCAGCAAGTAAAGGAGACACGGGATTTGTATCCAAAGCTCTGTCTCCTTCAAGGGAGGCTTATCCATTGCTTAAATACACTATTTGTTTAATTACATGTTGATTTCTTCTTTTCAGTTGGCTATACTTATCCAGTTGAATTCCTATCAAGCTCATACTGTTTACAGCTGCTTCTGCAAAATACTGTGCTACATTTTAACATTTAGCAAGAATAATGCTCCAGACCTTGGTTAGACCTTAGACTCTCCCAGACCTTGAGTCCTTTGTCCTATTAACAATGGTAGGTAGCCTGGAAAGTCCCAGTCCCAGGCACGTAACTTCTTTAGTAAAAGGTTTATCTTTGCCTTAAGCAAGCCCTGTTCATTGTTTTTGTGCATCTAGGTTAAAAAAACCTTTGCAATAAGCAAGAAAGCACATAATTATGTTAACTATCCTTT
This sequence comes from Glossophaga mutica, assembly GCA_039655065.1. Classification (NCBI taxonomy): domain Eukaryota; kingdom Metazoa; phylum Chordata; class Mammalia; order Chiroptera; family Phyllostomidae; genus Glossophaga; species Glossophaga mutica. The sequence continues at coordinate 34,581,603 of CM077308.1, forward strand.
AATCCCAATCCAATCCTTACATTGCTTTCTCCCAGCCTCACATAGTGTTTCTTAGTTTCCTCCTTAATTTCAAATGTATAAAAGAAACTATGAAACTGTCATCCTCCGGAAGTATTTGATATCTTGCTTCTTGGCACAAATAAACATTTTTTTAAAAGATTTTATTTATTTATTTTTAGAGAGAGGGGAAGGGAAGGAGAAAGAGGAGAGAAACATCAATGTGTGGTTGCCTCTCATCTGCCCCCTACTGAGGATCTGGACCACAACCCAGGCATATGCCCTGACTGGGAATTGAACCAGCAACCCTTTGGTTCACAGGGCTACACTCAGTCCACTGAGCTATACCAGCCAGGGCACAAATAAACTCTTATAAAAACTTTCTACAGGTATGGACAGTTCTTACATTGATATTTACTTGGCATAGCCAACAGGATTTTAAAGGAGCCCGGTAGGACCACCTTGTGGACCCAGACATAGTGCTAGGTACAAGTATGGGCCCATTGTGCCCCACTGGCTCCCCACTTTGCATGGAGTGAACTTGGTAAGTCTTGGGATCCTGGGCCTTCTTGCTTTAAGTAACAGGTCCACGACTTTATTTGAGCTGTTCTTAGAAAACCCTCAAGGTGGATAAATATTGAAATAACCCAGGGAAAGTGGAAAACATGGGTTGCTGCTTTTAATTGCAGCTTTTTAATTGGATTGCTTATGGAGAATTTAAACAATATCTTTGCAGATTAAAGGAGAGAGAACTCTCTTTAGCTGTGGAAGAGAAAGGACACTTGCTTCCCCACCCAGCTAGCTAATGGGGTGACAGTGGTTGTTCAGACCCTGGAATCTGGAGTGGCAGAGATGGGTGCTGCGAGGCATCTGGTGCACCCATGCAACCAGTCCAAGAGAAACTGGCGGGGACCCTGGGGAGAGTTCTCTTTTCACTGTGAAGGGCATGGTGCCTGTAATGGGTTCACCTTACAAGAAGGGCCCATGTCTTGGGAAGTGTCACGGTTCCAGTGGCAGTTACCAAATAGAAAGTGGGGTTTGACTACCCACCACCACCCATAGGCAAAATCCGGAGGCAGAGGTTTGGTGAGAAAAGAGGTCTTTTATTCAAAAACTGCACAATTTGGAGGAATGGCAGGCCTCAGAGCCCATCTCCTTTAGAACACTCAGAGGAAACCCACCACCCCCTGCCAGATCAGTCCAAGGCTGTGCCGAGTTCCTTCTCCCTTTTAAAAATACCATCCTTTGGGAACCACAGGCGGCATAACCATCCAGGCGGTTTAGCTTGTTCCTGTTTGCAGCGTGGCTTCAGGCTTCTTCCTGGACTCTGCGCGTGGGGCCCAAGCAGCCATGCTGCCACTGCTGCTTCCTATGCCGGGAGCCAAGGGCTGCTGCCAGCTGCTGTGGCCAGCCAAGCAGGGGCTTGGTCATGCCAGCTACAGGGCCCGGCACCTGATGTCCAGCCACATGGCTTCCAGGGCCCGCTGGTCCCACAAAGCTGGCCTGCATGTCCATTCCATGAGTCCCAGAGAAAAAGAAGCACACGTTTCTCCTTTCCTTTGGTTTAAGTCTCCTGGCTCAAACTTCCATGCATCTGGAAGGGTCCATCTCCCCTGCCAATACTGTCCTTTGCCCAGGCTAGACTGGCAGGTTTTTCCCAGCACAGCACCTCCCCCTTCCACCATGTACCAGAAGTGAGTAAGAGGGCTTTTCCCTTATCCAAACATTTTATTGGCCTCACGCATGCTCTGCGCAAGGCTCCTCCTGGCACGTACTACTCCTGTCCTGCCTGTGGGTAGGGAAAACTGTCATCATGTGCTGTGCTAGCTTGTTTACCTCAGACGGCTTCCTCCTGCCGGGTCAGGTCTACCTGTATCAGCATCAGGTAGGCTCTTTCTGGCCTTTGCTCAGGTATTCTTAGGTGACTAAGAATCTGTGGGATTGCCTGTGGAAAAATGTCCCCTAGGGCATGAAGCTGGCCTGTAGGGATAGCCACTACACTGAGCTCATCCAGAGATGTGCACATAGGGCTGGTGTTCCCTAGAAGTTTGTTCAGACTCAATAGATCTCAAAGAAAAACTTAAAATTAAAATGGGGAATTGTGCCTTCGATGCTGACAAGCCCCACAACACTCAGCCCCCATTAATACTAAGATGTCCAAAATGAGGATCCTTTGATACTTTTAACCTCTTATGTGCACAATTAGAAAAAGCCAGCTATAAAATTAGGCAGAATGCCCTGGCTGGTGTGGCTCAGTGGATTTAGTGCTGGTCTGCCAACTAAAAGGTTGCTGGTTCGATTCCCAGTCAGGGCGCCATCCTTAGGTTGTGGGGGGCAGGTGTGAGAGACAACTGACTGATGTATATCTTGCACACCGATGTTTCTCCCCCTCTCCTTCTCCCTTCCTTCCCCTCTCTCTAAAAAAGAAATAAACAAAATCTTTTTAAAAATGAGAAAAGTCCCTGTTTAGAAAAATTAAATATAATTAGGCAGAATGAATGGAAAGCATATATATTTTTTTATCAGTATTTTTTTAATTGTTGATATTGTACAGTTTTCTGTCTTTTACCCCGCCCCCAGCCCACCACCCCAGCCCTCCCCACCTTCCTCCCATTTCCACCCCCCATAGTTTTTGTCCATGTGTCCTTTATACTTGTTGCTCTAAAGTGTTCCCCTTTTCCCCTGAAATTCCCTCCCCTCCCCCTCTGGTCACTGTCAAACTGTTCTCAAATTCAGTGTCTTTGTTTATATTATGCTTGTTTGTTTTGTTGATTAGGTTCCTGTTAAAGGTGAGATCATATGGTATTTGTCTTTCACGGCCTGGCTTATTTCGCTTAGCATGATGCTCTCCCATTCCATCCATACTGTTGCAGAGGGTAGGAGCTCCTTCTTTCTTTCTGCTGCATAGAATTCCATTGTGTAAATGTACCACAGTTTTTTGATCCATTCATTAACTGATGGGCACCTAGGTTGCTTTCAGCACTTGGCTAATGTAAATTGTGCTGCTATGAACATTGGGGTGCTTAGGTTCCTTTGGATTGGTGTTTCAGGGTTCTTAGGATATAATCCAAGCAGTGGAATTGCTGGGTCAAAAGGTATGTCCATTTTTAGTTTTCTTAGAAAAATTCCATACTGTTTTTCATAGTGGTTGTACCAATCTGCAATCCCACCAACAGTGCACTAGGGTCCCCTTTTCTCCACAACCTCTCCAACACTTGCTGTTTGTTACTTTGTTTATGAAGGCCATTCTGACTGGTGTCAAGTGGTATCTCATTGTAGTTTTAATTTGCATCTCTCTGATAGCTAGAGATATTGAGCATCTTTTCATGTGTCTCTGGATCCTCTGTATCTCCTCCTTGGAGAAGTGTCTGTTCAAATCCTTTGCCCATTTTTTAGATTTTTTTTATTTATTTATCTTTAGAGGGGAAGGGAAGGAGAGAGGGAGAGAAACATCAATGTGCGGTTGCCTCTTGTATGTCCCCTGCCGGGAACTGGCCTGGCAACCCAAGCATGTGCCCTGACTGGGAATCGAACCGCGATCCTTCGGTTTGCAGGCCCGCACTCAATCCACTGAGCTACACCAGCCAGGGCTCCTTTGCCCATTTTTTAATTGGGTTGCTTGTCTTCTTAGAGTCTTGTGAATGGAAAGCATATATTTAATTGGTCCCTTGAAGCTTCAAAACGAGGATTTGGATAAAGAGATCAACCTGTGGTGTCATTTAGATGCCAATTCTTTGTGGTATTAAAAATAGCTATCCTTATCTTAAAAGGGGGAAGTTCATTTGAAACTTGACTCATCAAGAACAAATATAAATTGTAAATGCCTCCAGGGCAAAATTCAGATCCAACTGTTCTTTTATAAGCTACAGAGTTTTTCTCATGGCTAAAAGGTCTGTTTGATGTGTTTGTCTATGTTTGTTTATATGTGCATATTTTTTTAAAATTTATTTTATTGTTGTTCAATTATAGTTGAACATATTTTATCCCCACCTCCTGTCCCCAACCCCTCCAAACCCACTTCCCTCCCTTGCTTCCACCCTCCCCCTTGGTTTTGTCCTTGTGTCCTTTATAGTAGTTCCTGAAAACTCTTCTCCCCACTGTCCCCTCCCCTCTGGCTATTGTTAGATTGTTCTTAATTTCAATGACTCTGGTTATATTTTGTTTGCTTTTTTCTTTTGTTAATTATGTTCCAGTTAAAAAGGTGAGATCATATGGTATTTGTCCCTCACCGCCTGGCTTATTTCACTTAGCACATTACTCTCTAGTTCCATCCATGCTGTTGAAAAGGGTATACGCTCCTTTCTCTCTGCTGCATAGAATTCCATTGTATAAATGTGCCATAGTTTTTTGATCCACTCATTTACTGGTGGACATTTAGGTTGGTTCTAGCACTTGGCTATTGTAAATGTGCTGCTATGATCATTGGGGTGCATAGGTTCTTTTGGACTGGTGTTTCAGGATTCTTGGGTATAATCCCAGCAGCAGAATTGCTGGGTCAAAAGGCAGTTCCATTTTTAGTTTTCTGAGGAAATTCCAAACTGTTTTCCACAGTGGCTGCACCAGTCTATATTCCCACCAACAGTTCACTAGGGTTCCCTTTTCTCCACATCCTCTCCAGCACTTGTTTGTTGATTTATATTAGCATGTTTTTTTTTATTAAAAGATTTTATTTAATTTTAGAGAGATGGGGAAGAGAGGGAGATAAAGAGGGAGTGACACATCAGTGTATGGTTGCTTCTAGCACACCCCATACTGGGGATATGGCCTGCAACCCAGGCATGTGCCCTGACTGGGAACCAAACTGGCGATGCTTTGGTTTGCAGGCCTGCGCTCAACCCACTGAGCTACACCGGCCAGGGGTATAAATGCATATTTTAAATGTGAAAAAATTTTCTACCTCTGGATCGTTTTGTTAAAATCAATTTAAAGGCCAGCACTCATAAAAATTTGGGTATTCTGAAATTCTCAGAAATATAGAAACTAACTCAAATGCTTTTCTTTTCTTTTTAAAATTTATTAATTTTAGAGATAGAGAGGAAGCAGGGGAGAGAGAAACACTGATTCGTTGTTCTACTTATTTATGCATTTATTGATTGATTCTTGTATGTGTACTGACCAGGGATTGAACCTGCAAACTTAGTGTATTGGGATGTAGCTCAAACCAACTAACTTATGAGTCCAGGGCCTAAATGCTCTTCAATTCATGTGATCTAAGATTACTACTTAATAAATAAAAAGCTAACTTAACTTTGTTGGTTTAAGTAGAACAGGTATGTCTTTATTTTACATGGGTTTACAAAAAGAAATTAATTACTGAACATAGGCTTTCCTACTTTTGGCTTATCTGTTAATGAAATTTCTTGTATTTTGTTGAGAAAGCATGTTTCTAAAATTATGAAATGTATTTTCAGTAAAACAGCCTATGTTTACAAAGATTTTAAAATGTCTTCATAAGATGGAGGCATAGGTGGACACACTGCCTCCTCTCACAACCAAAATTAAGGACAACAAATATTTATTTATTTATTTATTTAAATTTATTATTTATTTATCTTTTAGAAGGGAAGGGTAGGAGAGAAGGAGAGGGAGAGAAATATCAATGTACGGTTGCCTCTCGTGTGTCCCCTGCCGGGAACTGGCCTGCAACCCAGGCATGTGCCCTGACCGGGAATCGAACCGCGATCCTCTGGTTCGCAGGCCCTCACTCAATCCACTGAGCTACACCAGCCAGGGCAGGACAACAAATATTTAGAAACAAGAAAACAATCAGAACTGATGGAAAATTGAACTGTACAGAAGTCCAACAACCATTCATCCAGACCAGTAAGAGGGGCAGAGTCGCAGCAGGAAAAAGTGGAGGTGTGGACCCAGGAGCGCACCCAGTAGTGGCTGGTAGTTCCCAGGTGCACAGGCAGCAGCTGGCAGACCCTGGGCACAGGGTGGCAACTGTGCAGACCCAGTGAGGCCGCACAAGGCGGCTGGCTGACCAGGTGGTCACACATTCCTGCACAGAGATAATCCAGGCGAAGGAGAAGCGGCAGAAGAGACTGGAATCCGGAAGAGAGCTGAGCGGGCGCCAAGGTTCCCTCTCGGACTCCGCCCCCACAAACAGCATCACAACTCAGTGACTGGGCTGCCCTGCACTGGGGAACACCTAAGGCTCCACCCCTTATACGTAACAGCCGCGACCAGACCAAAACCAAAACCAAACAAAACAAAAAACACCAAAAATGGCTCAAACCGGAGAAAAAATGAAAGCCGCAGAGCCAATTCCTCTAAGCCGTGAAGAGATAGCCAACCTATCAGATGCACAGTTCAAAGCCCTGGTGGTCAGGATGCTCACAGAATTGGTTGATTTTGCTCACAAATTAGATGAAAAAATGCAGGCTACAATACGTGAAATGAAGGAAGACGCATGCGGAACCAATAGAGATGGGAGGAAAACTGGGACTCAAATCAATGGAGTGGACCAGAAGGAAGAAACTAACAACCAAACAGAAAACAAGGAAGAAACAAGAATTCAAAAAAATGAGGAGAGGCTTAGGAACCTCCAGGACATCGTTAAATGTCCCAACATCCGAATTGTAGGGGTACCAGAAGGGGAAGAAGAAAAGCAACAAGTGGAAAACTTATTTCAACAAATAATAAAGGAGAACTTCTCCAATCTGGCAAAGGAAATAGACTACCAGAAAGTCCAGGAAGCTCAGAGAGTCCCAAAGAAGTTGGACCCAAGGAGGAACACACCAAGGCACATCGTAATTATATTAGCCAAGATTAAAATGAAGCAGAGAATTCTAGAAGCATCAAGGGATAAGGGGACAGTCACCTACAAAGGAGTTCCCATCAGACTGTCAGCTGATTTCTCAAAAGAGACCTTCCAGGCAAGAAGGGGCTGGAAAGAAATATTTGAGGTCTTGAAAGGCAGGGACCTACATCCAAAATTGCTCTATCCAGCAAAGCTGTCATTTAGAATGGAAGGGAAGATAAAGTGCTTCTCAGATAAGGTCAAATTCAAGGAGTTCATCATCACCAAGCCTTTATTATATGAAATGTTAAAGGGACTTATCTAAGAAAAAGAAGATAAAAATATGACAGTGAAAAGACAGCAAACTCACAGCTATTAACAATCACACCTAAAACAAAAGCAAACTAAGTAAACAACTAGAACAGGAATAGAACCACAGAAATGGAGATCACGTGGAGGGTTAGCAACAGGGGAGTGGGAGGAGGAGGGGGGAAAAGGTACAGAGAATAAGTAGCATAGACGGTGGGTAGAAAATAGGGGGAGGGCAAGAACAGTGTGGGAAATGTAGAAGCTAAAGAACTTATGACACATGGACACGAACTAAAGGGGGGAAATGTGGGTGGGAGGGGGTGTGCAGGGTGGAGGGGAATGATGGGGAGAAATGGGACAACTGTAATAGCATAATCAATAAAATACATTAAAAAAAGTAAAAAAAAGTCTTCATAAATTTGACTTCTTAGTTTTTGTCAAAAATTGAGGTTTTAATGGTTAAAATCTCAATATATGTAGGAATAACTTAGTGGTGGTCTAGAAGAATCTCTGGAACACCTCGAAATATTTCTTTTATGTTAAATTGCATGGACAGCATTGTAAAATAAACGATAAAAACCTTCTAAGGTATACTGTATAGGTAGACAATATTTGTAAATTAAATAAATAGGACTATGGGAAATCCAAAACAGCCACTCGGTTCTTTAAAGCTCCCTGGCAAAACGTATTTTTCAGTTGTTACTTTCCTCATGCATCACAGTACATTTAAGCTGGACTCAAATTAAATGAAGGAACTTACAGAGCTGACATTGAAAGAAGACATCTTAAACTATTGCCAAGGTATGATAATGTCCCTTTTAAAAAGTGCCAGATTTGTCTTTCCTTTCCATCTGGCCAGAGCCATCAGGTCAGCCAAGACAGGTGTTCACAAGTGCATCCAGGAGCTGTGGAGGAAGAAGCAGTTGGATGTGACGCACTTTCTTTTCAGGGTGCGCTGCTGGCACCCCTGCCAGCTCTCCGAACTCCATAGGGCCCTCCCACCCCACCTGGCTCAATAAAGCACACAGGCTAGGATACAAGGACCTTGAGTTATGGTGGCCACAAACGACCAGTTCCTAAGGGGCTGCCCCTCAAAGAGAAAGGCCCACCAGCAGGTTTGATTCCCAGTCAGGGCACATGCCTGGGTTTCAGGTTTGGTCTTGGTCCAGGTGCTTGTGAGAAGCAACCAGTTGATGTCTCGCCTTCACATCGACATTTCTCTCCCTCTCTTTCTCCCTCCCTTCCCCTCTCCCTAAAAAAACAAACATTATAAAAAAATAAGAGCCATGAGAAAATAATGAAGTTGCAACTGCAGCAAAGAACTCAAGCAAGGGTGCTCTGCTGCTGGAACCCAGGGAAAACATTTCTCATAAGAAAAGTAGAAAAAAAATACAAGTAAATCAAAGTTAATCTTCCTCCAAGACACAGTGTCCTCTCAAGGCTCCTTCCTTCTTTTCTGAAGGCACACTCAGTTCAAGAGCAGAAGCTAGGAAACCAGCCGCAAGTGAAACTGGTTTCCTCTCTCCTTTTAATCTTAAGGGGCTGCCAATTCTAGAAATTCCTCCTTTGATGAGAAGATAAAGCAGAACAATGGTGTAAAACTAAGGGAATTCTTAAGGGACATTCTTTTAGGGTGTGTAAAGCCTGCCTGGAAGGGTGTGTGCCTGGATGGGGCTGGGAAGTTAGGAGTAGGAAGGGCGAGTGGACAGGAGTTGGTAGCCACAGCTACAAGGAATAATACAGTTGCTTCTAAACGTCTCACAGACGAGCCACTCCATCCACTCTCTCCTCTTGGAGATTAAGTGAGCGCTTCGGAAAGCGCTTTACCCAATCCACATTATGGGTCACTAACCACACACCGCACAGCACCCGATGCGAGTTGAGGAATCGATAAATGCTGGTTGGAGTGAAAGATTTTGTTAACTCGCCAGTTCTTTCGGTCTTCCAATCACAAACTAATGTCGGTCGGCGCGGCCTGAGGCGGAGACCACGACGCTGGGAGCCGAAAACGGGTTGCAGGCGCGAGCGCGGAGTTCCCGGAGAGGGCACGAAAACAATAGAGCGCTTCAGTGGTTGGAGGCGCTTCGAAGTCCCAGCCAAAGTCCAGGGAGGCCCCACTCCCCTAGCCTGAGGCCGCGGTGACAGACGTCCAGCGCTCTTTCCACTCTCCCCAAGCGAGAGCCGGACCCTAGCACCCACCATCCCAGCCGGCGCCTGCCTGGACGCGCCCAGGCCCCGCCCACTACTCCAGGTAGGCCGTCGGAGTCTGCCTATCCGCAAGTAGCCTGGGTGCCGAAGGCGGAGCCTCCAGGCCGGAAGTGACGTTACGCTTGGCTGGCTGCAGAGTCCTCCGAAGCTCTCCGCAGTGGCTGAGACTGCTGAGCGGAAAATGGCTCGGGCAGGGTTGGCCACAGCGGCTCGGGTTGTGACAGACTCGGAGGCTCAGGCGGCGTGAGGTGAGGAGTGGTCGGTGCAGCCGGGGCCGGTACCTGGAACCTAGCTCTGCAAGGCCAGTGAGGGGCCGCAGGGGTTCAAGGATGGAAGGGTCCCTTGTCCCGGCCCCCGGTCCCGCGGGTGCCAGCCTCTGATTCTCCATCCCGTACGTACTCTTGGCCCTACCCCATCCCGACTCACCTCCCTCCGGGCCTTACTTCCACCCATGGGGTTGCCGACTGCCCCGCCGGAGGTGCAGGGGCCTGCGCCTCAACCAGGCCCTCTTGTCGGGGGAATGGGCCGGGGGTGCTGGGGGTTAGTTTTGTTCCCGAGGGAGAGGAGAGGCCACCCCCTTGTCCTGCGGGACCGGACTGGAACCGCAGTGCCCGGTCCTATTTTTTTGACGAAATGTTACGTTATTAAGTCCATCGAGTGTGTGATGCACTTCTCACTTACTTTTTTTCTCCCCACTCCCTTTTCACTTCCTTGTCCCTCGCATCTCGAGCTTTGTGGGCTAATGATCCTTTTTTCAGCCCACTTCCTCGCGGTTGCCTTTTTGCCGCGAATCCACTTGCTTGGGGAAGACTTTCAGTGTGTATTTAGCTCATCATGTTCCTGGGAGGGCGGTCATACTAACTTCCTGAGTGACCGAGGAACAATAAATAATTGAAGATAAAAGCAATACATACTTATTTTCCTCACTAAATGGTTTGGCTTTAAAAAGGATTCTCTAGCTATGGAATTGTTTTTTTTTTTCGGGAGTGGGGAGCAGGGATTGAGAAGGGAAGTGAGGACGAAGAAAACTAAGTGAGGAGGAAAGTCTAGAGGTAAAGAACGTGGAAGAACCTGTAGTAGTTCTTTCCCTGTATTCTCCTGATAGAAGTCGAGGTTGTAATTATATTTTTAAAAGTGGGTGTTGAATTGAGTGTAAGGAAGGAGGCCTTCCTCTTTGAACAAGATTATCTGTTAAAGAGATACCCTAAAATCTTTCCAGGTGGGTGTCAGGCAGAAAAGCTCTGCTGAGAAGATTGTTTAATATGTTGGAGTATCAAAGTCATAGATTAGGAGAGTTGTGGAAAAAAGAAAGCTATTATTAGAAGTGGTGAGGCATAATTTAAAGGGGCAAGACTGCAGGTTAGGAGGTCCGGGAACACTGATTTGATTCCGGGAGTGACTTTGTACCTTTGCGCCCTTGGCTTGTGGTGATCTCACCAGGAGACTTTTGAGGTAGTTGGGGTTGGTGCTCTTATTCACAGTAGCAAATTAGAACTAAGTACCTTAGTTGAGGTCTATACAGTTTAAGATAACTGCTTCTTTAACATTAAGACAGTCTTTGAGTACAGAAAAGCATTAAGACTGAATGAGAACAGGGAGATTGTATTGTTTAACTCCATCTTAATTCAAAAGTGATTTTTATGTAGGTACAAAGCACTTAGAGGGCTTCCACAAGTTATTTTGCCTAAATTAACAAATTCTGAGCAATTTTTTTATGATGAAAATCTCTGCCGTTTTCTATGCATGTTGCTTGCAGTTTTTCTTGGCAAGCAATATATTTTAATGTTTTCATCTATAGGTTTCATAGTTTTTTTCTGTTTTATAGAATATGAAAGTTGGCATGCTTGCATTTAGGAATTTTAGAAACTATAACTTTATGTAATTAGCTGTATATTAACATGATTATTTCTCCCTTTAGCCATGAATGGTTCCAAAATTTTCAATTAATTGAAGATGGCAGTATCAATTCTTCTTTTTTTTTTTTTTTAAGATTTTTTTTTTTCCCTTTTAGATTTTATTTATTTATCTTTAGAGGGGAAGGGAAGGAGAGAGGGAGAGAAACATCAATGTGCGGTTGCCTCTTGTATGTCCCCTGACGGGAACTGGCCTGGCAACCCAGGCATGTGCCCTGACTGGGAATCGAACCGCGATCCTTCGGTTCGCAGGCCCGCGCTCAATCCACTGAGCTACACCAGCCAGGGCGCAGTATCAATTCTTATGTTCAGGAATCTTTCTTTCATCTTGCAGAAGGTTTTTTTACTTAGTAAGCACATTCTTCAGTAAGTGAACTTAATGAGAGTGTTGGATTTTTCAAGAGCTCAGAGTTCTTATTAGAGCATCGGACCAAACTGCAGAGCAGCAGTGCAGAAGCCCTTTGCTTTGTAACTTGTATTGCTTTGATAGTGTAAATTTACTGTATTATTATATATTTGCCATATTCCAAAAAGAATTCGAGGCAGGTAAATGACAAAGGTGAATGTTTTAGTGCCGTGCATTTACTTAGTACATGATTTTATTTATTAGTTGTACCTCAGTAGGGCTAAAACTTTACCCTCTGAAAGACCTTTCTGTTTTCAGCACGGATGCCTGGCATTACAGGGGTTCCAGGGATAGAAAAATGAATGAGACAGTGCTTGTCCTCAAGAAGTTCTCTAGTCTGTGTAGGGAGACAAATACACAAATTGGAACAGTGTGATTATACGGGCAGTAGTGGATCCAAGTAGTACTAAAAAGGATGTGATCACTTGGGCTGGCAGCTGGAGAAGGAATGAGTACATCTGACGAGGAAGATGGTGCTCAAATTGTGTGCTTTTCCCCTGCATTGATCTTATTTTCTGTGATGTAAACACGGAAAATATTTTTCTCATTTTCTTAAAGAGGAAAATGAGGCCCAGTGAGTTTGTGACTTGTTTAGCATATTATATTAGAGGCATTACTTGAACTTATAATGTCTTAGAATGCTAAGCCTAGTATTTTTTTCATGCATCTCTTAGGATACTACTTCATTGTTTAGATACATAGCATTTGCCAGATTTGGGAGTGTTTATTAAAGAATGGGTCCTTCCTGCCTTTAGGGTGTTGATATTCCACTTAAGAGAGACCAACTACAATACATACAGCAGAAAGTAATTATAAAAACTTGTTAATGGTATAGTATAGTAGAGACCCCTTAAAGGATAGTATGGGTACATTTTAAATAGATGAGAATTAATGAGGCAAGATTTCTGAATAACGAATTTAGATCATAAACTGTTGCTGTAGTAAAAAGTGATGAGGTGTCAAGGACATAGTTATGTCAATGCACAGAGAAGAACTTGGGGGAGACTTAGATAAGAGAAAATAAAGTATAGGTTTAAGGAAGGATTTGCAAGGTTTGTTTGAAAAGATAAGGACAGGACATAGGTGAGATAAGAGATGAGAATAAATAAACATCTGCTATAAAGAATTTAGAGACCAATGGCCAAATTTTACATTATTTGGATGATTTAGGAAATCTTAGCACAGGCTGTAAACTGGTGGCTTAAATAGTATGGAAGTCATAGGGAAGAGGAGTGAAGGGGAGGTTGGTGTCTGTAAATGAGCAGCAGAGGAATGCTGTTCCCGTTGTGAAACCGAGTATGGATTTGGTAAGAACTTTGACTACAAGAAGAGAAAGGAATGGGCAGTGTTAAGAAAATTGTTTAAAAATTTTGCAGTACTGAAGCAGCCTATTTTTTTAAAAAAAGTATTTTCCTATAAAAACAGAAACCGGCAGTTTACCTTCAGGAAATAACAGAAGAAGCAGGAAGAGATTAAGTATTGTTAAAATTCTGCTGTGGAATGAGAGGAAAAAGCAAAGACAGAATTCTCTTTCAAGATAAAAGGGTGCAGAAAATGAGAGGAGACAATAGAGAGAAATCAATGCCGGAGAGGTGGGGAAAAACGATGTTAATGGGAGCGACAGACAGACTTAGGAAAATGCCTGTCTAATTAGGGAACAGGAAAATACTTTTTCAAATGTTCTGTTTGCAGTTTTGGGAATTATGTGAAGCATGTATTTTCCCTCCAAGATAAGCGCTAAAGGAGACCTAATTATCCATAGTGCTATGAAGAACCATAACCAAACTGATTTATTAAGTCACTTTATATGTGTTCCTAATGTAATTTATAACTGTTTTGACTCCTCTTTTTGGTTTAGTGTGTGTGTTTTTAGATCACATTGCTGAGCTGGGAAAGGTGCTCTTTGGCTCCAGGTTTCGTAGCCTGGTTTTATCTGATTAAACCTCATAATGACACCAGACTTGATAACCAGAATGACAGGAATTCTGCCTGTGTTGCAATGCGTGACATGATGCTGTAACTGTTTAGATTTTTTAAAAGTTAGATTTATTGAGATATAATTTACCTACAATAAAATTTATGTGTTTTAGGTATATTGCTTTATAAATTATAAGAAATAGCAACAGTGTTTAACTACTACCACTATAATTAAGACATAGGATATTTCCATCAGTCCAAAAAGTGTCATTATGACCCTTTGTAATCAGTCCCTTCCACTCACCCTTTTTCTAGTCTCTTGCAACAACTGATGTATTTGTTGTTGTTGTTCCTGTAATTGTGGTTTTCCAGAATGTCGCATAAAATGGCATTATGCAGTATACACAGCCCTTTGAGTCTGGCTTCTTTCACTTAGCGTAATGATTTTGAGATTCAGTAAGTTTCCTTAAAAAAAAATTAAAATAACTTTTAGAATAGTTTTAGATAACAGAAAAATTAAAATAGTACAGAGACCTAGTTTCCCCTATTATTTTTTATGTATGTGAACTATTGATATTTGCTAATTGTCAAAAAGAAGATTCTAGAATTAAGTTTTTGGAGGTGGAAAATTGTGTGAAGGTTTCTGTCAAGATGACTTTTATTTTAAATTCTACATGAAATTTGTTATTTTAACCATTTTTAAGTGTACGACTCAGTGACATTAATTATATTTACAGGCTGAGCAACCATCATCACTATTTCTAACATTTTTCTTTTTTTAACATAAATTTTTCTTCTTTGTATTCTCTTTAAGTTTTCTTATCTTTAGAAAGTGGGAAAGGAAGAAAAGGAGGGAGAGAAACATCAATTGGTTGCCCCTTGCACCTCCCAAACTGGGCATCAGGCACTCAACCCAGGCATGTGCCCTGACCAGGAAAACCCTCAACCCCTTGGGTCACAGGCCAATGTTCGATCCACCGAGTCACATCAGCCAGGGCTATTTCCAAAATATTTCATCATCACACACAGGAACTCTACCCACTTAGCTGTAATTATCCATTCCCCCTTTCCTGTGCCTTGTATCTGCTAATCTTCCTTATGTCTGTATGAATTTACCCATTCTAGGTATTTCATATAGGTGGAATCATGCAACATTTGTCCTTTTGTGTCTGGCTTATTTAACCTTGTATAATATTTTCATACATGTTGTAGCATGTGTAAGAGCTTTATTCCTGTTAATGGGAGAATAAATATTCCATTGTAGGTAATATACCACATTTTGTGTATCCTTCTGTTGATGGATACTTGGGTTGTCGGCACCTTTTAGCTATTGTGAAGAATGCTGTTGTGTATGTGTGTACAGATATGTAAGTCCTGGGATTTTCTTTTTGTTTGTTTGTTTTTAATTTTTGTGAGTTTATTTTAGCTAAACTGATGACATATGCTGGGAAGCAAGATCTCAAATGCTGTCTGTAACTCCTGTTTTGAATTCTTTGGGGTATATATCTAGGAGTGGTCATACAGTAATTCTGTTTAGTTTTTGAGGAAACACCAAAGTGTTTACCAAAGTGACTACTATTTTACATTCCCATCAGCAAAGCATGAGGGTTCCAGTCTCTCCAAATCCTTGTCAACGTTTGTTATTTTATTTCTGTGCCTTTTTCTTTTTCAAAATATAGCCATTTCAGTAAGCGTGAAGTGGTATCTCACTGTGGTTTTGATTTGTATTTCCCTAATGAGTAATGATGTTGAGCATCTTTTCATGTGCTTATTGACAGTAAGCTGCAGTTTTTAACAGTAGGAACATATTACTTGGTTGTTCCAGTAATTGGACAGGTGTATTTTTTAAGGCCATTATGTAGTAGGCATTATATATAATATTATTTAACTCTACAATACTGTGACATGTGATGTGTGTTTTACAGGTGAGAAAACTAAGACAAAGGCAGATAAAGGAGCTTGCTTAAGATTACACAGTCAGAGGGAGGTGTGACATTTGAGCTGGAGTCCATCATTTTCTCCTCTTATCACTGTTCTAGGGAACTAGCAATTTCATGCAATTGGTGTCATGTGAAATCAAGATGTTGTTAGCCATAGAAATCGATGGAGTTTGGGGGCAAAATTCCAGTAGTCATATCAGTTTTTCATCATTAGTATTACTTATATGGGGTTCTCAGTTGCGATGCCAGTTTTATTTTCCCTACTATAATTCAAGTTGAAATGGAGGCATATACTAATGATGGAGCACAAAAGCTTTCTTTTACTTGTCATGTTGGAAATGGGTGATGTTAGAGTATATTTAATTATTCGTGTTAAATGAATGAACAATAAAGCAGTCCAAAGTTCAACAATTATCTCCACAAAGCAGTACTACTGTTGGGATTCTGAGTTAGATTGAAAACTGCTCTGTCAGTAAAATGTCTTTGAGCAGGAGCCTCTTGCTGTGACTGTATTCCCCCCTTTCCTTGTCTCCCTCGCAAACACACGCAGTTACACATACGCAGATATAGAAAGCTGTTCTGGATGAATGCCCTGGTTGTGAATCTTTTATGTGTGGAATGTTGCTTCTAGGGGTGAAGGTAGTAAGTACAATGACTGCCAGTGCTTATTAGACTACAGTGCAGCCATTGCTTTTTGTCAAAATGGGAGAATTGAGCCTTTTATTAATTGTAGTACTTGGGCAAAGCATAATTTTAAGTGTTGTATGGAGGTTAAAGAATGCGGGAGCCAGGCTAGGCTCATCCATCTTTAAACTTGTAAAGAAACTGGGTAAAGCTGTCCTCTTGGTGGTTCCTGCGATGCACTCTTTTCTTAAAGTCCAGGTTATGGCTGCAATTTCATCTTTTCCCTGACTAATAAGAGAAAAAAAATCTATTACATATTTATCACCTTTGTTTTAAAATAGTAAGGCTTACTAGTGATAAAATGTTTAAAGTTCTATGAAAGTTTAGATAATGAAAAGTAAATCTGATTTCTACCATTGGCTTCTTCTCCCCTCCCCCAGTCATCCATTTTTCGTAGTTTTACTAGTTTCTTATCTCCATTTTATCACCTCAGTATCCTAAGGCGTCTCTTCCTTACCAAGTCAGACCCTTGCATCTGTGCTTTGGTTCTATCTGCTCAGCTGTACCCAGGATCTGAGCTGTTGTTTAGCTCTTGTCCCTTTCAGTCCTTGTTCCCTGAATCCTTGCCTTCAGCCTGCCACATACTGAATTCCTTTCCTGGGCTTTTAATAGTACTTTCTGACACCTCCTCCACTCGCTCTCTCCCAGTTCTCTTCACTGCCAAAGAATTGAAAGGATAATATGCCCTCATTCTTCGTAATTCCTTCCTTTTTCAGTTTCTCACACTTGTGTAAATTCCCCTCTTTGAAAATCTCTAATGAGGGCCTGTTGGGGAGGGAAAATGAGGAGTGACTGCTGATGGATGAAGGGGTTCTTTGGGGATGATAGAAATGTTTTGAAATTTGGCAGTGGTGATGATTGCACAGCTCTGAATATACTTAAAACAACTGAATTGCGTGCTTTAAGTGGGTGGATTTTATAAGTGAATTATATCCCAATAAAGCTATTTTAAAAATAATCACAAATGAGCTCTTAGATCTAGAGTATCTTTCCATCCTCATCCTGTCACTTCCCTGTAGTTTCTGACAATATTGATTACTTTCTTCTTAGGTTGCCTTGTTCCCTCATTTCTCTAATACCAGCCTTCATACCTACCAGTGATTGTCTTCTGACCTTTTGTTTCCTTAAGTTTTAGTGGCCCTCATGATTTCTTCCTTGTCTCTTTCCCTTCTTCGTCCTAACATTCTCCCAGGGCAGCCTCAACTACTCTCATGGTTTCAGGTCTTCACTTTTACATGAATAACATTTAATACTCATCTCCAGCTAAATTGGTCTGTTGAGCCCAAGGTCCAGTATTTCTCGTCAACCACCAGACTGAACTGTATTTCCTACAAGTACTTGTACTTCAAAATAGTGTTTGGTCTGACCAAAAAGGACTATGTGGCTCTGAAAAACAGTTCTGAGAATATGTACACATAGTTTCCTTCTTTCAGAGAAAGAAATTTAATGGCTTATTATTTGACACAGTTGAGATGACTTCCAAATACTTTAAATGAAAATGAATGCAACAAGAGCGGATTAAAAATATTGTATCCCCTAGGTTAAAATACTCATTTTAAATATGATATCTTTGTCTGCTCTTAAGTGTCTTGCAGATTACTGAAGACACTGCAGCAGGGGTGTCAGACTCATTTTCACCGGGGGCCACATCAGCCTTGCTGTTGGCTTCAAAGGGTTGAATG
Organism: Glossophaga mutica; assembly: GCA_039655065.1. Classification (NCBI taxonomy): domain Eukaryota; kingdom Metazoa; phylum Chordata; class Mammalia; order Chiroptera; family Phyllostomidae; genus Glossophaga; species Glossophaga mutica. The sequence continues at coordinate 34,599,404 of CM077308.1, forward strand.
TAATTTCAGCTCCTTAAGTGTTAAGGAGTAGTTCCATTTATACAGTTGTAAAATTATTTCACCCCTGCTCTACAGTGAAGAATTGGTTCCTGATCTGGTTCATACGAGACTTAATTTCATTTATTTAACACACATCTGAGTGAAAAGCTTGCTTGTTTCAGGATGTTCTAGGTGCTGGGAATATAGGATTGAACCCAGCTTCATACAGTATATAGTCTAAAGGGGAACAATAGACAATAAAATAAGTAAGTAAAATGTATAGTATAATGGATAGTAATAAATGCTAAGGCGAATATAAAGTGCATATGCAATAGAGTTAGAGACAGTTACAGTTTTACCTAGGTTGGTAGTGAGGGCTTGACTCAAAAGTCACCTTCTCAGTGAAAACTTAAAGAAGGCTGGAGTGTGAGCCATGCAGCTCTCCACGGGAAGATCACTCCAGTCGCAGGGAATAGAAGAGCATAATGTATTTGAGGAACAAGGAGGCCCATGTGACAGTAGTAGAGAGGAGAGTTGATGGGGAGAGGTCATAGGAGAGCCAGATACTAGAGTGCCTGGTGGGCTTACTGTCAAGATTTTACCTTTTCTCTGAGCAAAACGGGAGCTGTTGTTGAAAGTTCTCAGCAAAGGGCTAAGAAGATTTAGGATTTTCAGAATTACTGTGGCTGCTGTGTTGAGAATAGTCTGAAGGTGGGAGGTAGAGGGATGGCAGAGACAGACTAGCAGGCTGTTTCAACAGTCCAGGCAAGACATCATTGTCGGGAGGTTTAGAATAGCAGCAGGGATATAATGAAGAAACGTGCAGATTTAGAAATATTTTAAGGTAGACCCTATACGACTTTATGTCCATAACTGTCTGGAAGCCACCACCAAACATTGCTGCCTTCCTGATAAGCTATATTTGAATTAGTATTTTCTAATTTAATTCAAGTTTACTGGATATATGTAGGATGGTGACAGTGTATAGTCATCTCTTACTGATGGGAATATCTTACTAATTTAAAAATGTTTTACTTGTGTTTTAGAATGCAGTGAATATTAAATTGATCATTGTTATGTGCAATGCCCATTCAATGACTCACAGATGGTGAAAATTTGAGAAACCATATTTTATAGTTACTTCTGCATTCTTTTTTATTCTATTTTAAATCTTCTTATCAATTTTGTGTGAGAGAGAGTCATCAATTTGTTGTTCCACTTATTTATGCATTCATCGGTTGTTTTTTGTATGTGCCCTGCCTGGGGAGTAAACTTGCAACCTTGGCGTATCAGGACAACGTTCTAACCTACTGAGCTACCTGGCCAGGGCTTTTGCAGTCTTAGTTACACGCCCTGTGGCCCGCCCCGCCATCTCTTAATGAGTAAGGGTTGTGTCCTTAATTTAGCCTATAGATTGACAAATGAAAAGGGACAGTACAGTTCTGATTGGTATTTTTTTATGGTATCACTAAAAAGCTAAACTTGTGTTTACATAATTTGCCACATGTAGGTAAAGAAATCCCCCATGCTATTTATAATGCAGGTGTTCTTTTTTGATTCTTCACATTTCATAATGTAGGCATGAGAATGTGTTTAAAATATGTGGGAGTGTACTTTTTTATTGTGAAATAACACACAGGAAAGTTCATAAAGCATACATGATTATTGAATACATACTTGTCAAATAGACACTTGTGTAACCAGTTGCTAAGTCAGGAACTAGAACATTGCTGATATTCCAGAAGTCCCGAGGGTACTTCTCCCTGGTCAAAGCATCTCTCCCTCCTTCTGTGAAGTGACCATTATAGTAACTTGGTGATCCTTTCCTTTCTTGCAGTTTTACTATCATACAAGCACTCTTAAGCAATATAGTTTTTTATGTTTTTGAACTTTATGCGAAGGGAATCATATATATTTTTGTCTCTCCATTTGCTTAACATTGTTTCAAAGTTTTATCCATTTTTTTTAATGTATTTTTTTTTTAAGATTTTTATTTATTTATCTTTAGAGGGGAAGGGTAGGAGAAAGGGAGAGGGAGAGAAATATCAATGTAGGGTTGTCTCTCGTGTGTCCCCTGCTGGGAACTGGCCTGCAACCCAGGCATGTGCCCTGACTGGGAATCGAACCGCGATCCTCTGGTTCGCAGGCCCGCGCTCAATCCACTGAGCTACACCAGCCAGGGCCAAAGTTTTATCCATTTTTGAAATATAACTTTAGTTATCTCATTGGCATTGCTGTGCAGAATTTCATTAATTGAACTGTGATGCAATTTTTAAAAACTGGCCTTGGTCTCCTGTTCCTTTAATGCAACTTTTAAAACCCTGGGAATCACCAGTATGATAAGGGAGTCTTTTGTACACTAATGAGATAACTATTGTCCTGGACCCCTAGATAATAGCTTCCGGATGGGGACTGGTCACTAGAGAGACAAGATTTTATTAGAGGGTTGGAACTTTTAACCCTGCCCTGTGGCCTCTGGGGAGGAGAGAGGAGCTGGAAATTGAGCTAATTGGCCAATGATTTAATCAACCATGCCTGTGTAAAGAAATCTCCATAAAAACTCCTTAATGTCAGGGTTTGGGAGCTTCCAGGTTAATGACCACACTGAGGTGCTGGGAGGGTGGCACCTCCAGAGAGGCGTGGGACCTCCACGCATTCCCCCACCCCCCAGCCTTGCCCTGTGCGTCAACTCCACCAGCTGTTCTTGAATTATATCCTCTATAATAAACTGGTAATAATAAGTGAGCCGATTGCCTGTGAAGTATTTAGCAAATTACCAAATTTGAGTAGGGATTGTGGGAACCCTCAGTTAGTACCCAAGTTGGACAGAAGTGTGGGTAACCTGAGGACCCAATACCTGCAACTGGCATCGGAAGTGAGGACAGTCTTAGGGGACTGAACCTCTAAACCTGTGGAGTCTCACTGTCAGCATTAACTCGAACTGTAGGACACTTAGTTGGTTTCTGGAGAGTTGAAGAACTGGATGTTGGAGTGGGAACTGCCCCCGCCCCCACATTTGGTGGCAGCAGAGTTGGGACTAGAAACAGACGGTGATAGTTTGTCCATGTTCATCTCACTCGGCAGCGTGTGTGTTTTCCCATCGTTTCACATCCTTGCTATCAGTGTTGTAAAATTTTAGATTTTTCTCAGTATTGTATGTATAGTGGTGTCTTACTATGGTTTTAATATGCATTTCCTTGATTGCTAGTAAGATTGAGCCTTTTGTCATATACTTTTTGGACATTGGATTTCTCTTTTGTGAGGTTTGGTGTCTCTGCTCACTTTTCTTTTAGATTGACTGTCTTTTCAATTTGTAGGAGTTAACTTTTCTTTCAGATTGACTGTCTTTTTAATGTGTAGCAGTTATTTATCCAGAATTTGAGTCCTTTTTTGTTTATGTGTTAAAAATATCTTCCTTTCTGTCTTGTTCCTTTATCATTCTGTTGGTGTCTTTTGATGAATAAAATTTTATTAATGTTTTTCTCTTATGGTTAGTGCTTTCTATGTTAAGAAATTTTCCCTTCTCTAATTCTAAAAACTTGATAGTTTTTTCTTTCATGACTAGGCATTTTGTTTGTCTTGAGTTAATTTTTGCTTGAGGTGTGAATAGAAATCCATTTCATTTCCTCCCTTTTGCTCTAGTACCATTTATTGAAAAAGTTCTTTCCCGTGCTCTGATATGCCATTTTTGTCTTCAATCAGGTATCTCTGTAGGTGTGTATCTGTTTCTGGGCTCTTAGGCTGGGTTTTTTGTTTTTGTTTTTAAATTAATTAATTAGTTAGCGATTAGGGTAGGGAGGGGAAAGAGGAAGAGAAGCATCAGTGTGAGAGAAAACTCTCACCCAGACGTGTGCCCTGATCAGAATTGAACCCGTGACAGTTTTGCTTTTTGGGATGATGCTCAACCAACTGAGCCATGCTGGTCAGGGTTTACCCTGTTCTTTAGAGATAAATGAATTTATCTCTTTCTGCACACTTACCGTCTTGAGTAAAGGTAGCTTTAGAGTAAGTCCTTATTGCGTAGAGAAAGTCCTCTCAGTTTGTTCTTTTTCAAGAGGTTTTTGGCTAGTTTGGCCCTTTGATTACCGTAGAAATTTTAGAATCACCTTGTCAAGTTTTATTTTACAAGTATGTTTGAATTTTGATGAATTGCATTGAACCTGTAGATTTAGCAGAAGTTGCATAGTTATAAAATTAAATCTTCAAATTTGTTAATATGGAAAAACATACATTATATTCACATACTTCTAGTATTTGTTAGTAAAGTTTTATAATTTCCCTACAACTTTTTGCTATGTGTATTGTTAGTTGGTGGATTTTGTGTGTGTGTTATTGCAAATTACCTTTTCAAAATTTATTTTCCGACCATTTGTTGCATGTATATAGAAATACAATTGATTTTTGTATATTAGTATCATATTCAATAACCTTGCTAAACTCTGGTATGTAATTCTCTTATATGAATATTCTTTGAATTTTTTACTTTATCAAGTAATATCTTGTTTCTTCCTATTTTATCCTACTGTTGATTTCTTTTTGTTGCCTTTCTGAGTGTCTAGGATTCTATAAGATGTTGCACAGAAGTGGTGGTGGGCATCCTGGTTTTTGTTTATAGTCAAAAGGAAAGTTTCCAAAGTTTTACCACGGAGTATATTTGTGATACCCTTGGTCAAACAAGGAACTTCCCTTCTGTTCATAGTTGACTGAGGCTCTGTATTGAGATGAACATACGCTTTTTCTATTTTTTTTCTTTAATTATTGATGTGGTAAATTGCATTTTGTATTTACAACTGAGTTTTGCTTAGGATTTTCTGTATTTGCGTTTATGAGTAAGATTGATTTGTTATTTTCTTTTCTCACCCTCGCCTGGTTTTGTTAGCAAGGCTACAGTAGTTGCATAAAAGATTTGGGGAACATGCCTTCCTGTTTGTTCTCTGGAAGGGTTTGTGAAAGATTGTTTCTTCCTTATAGGAAGGCAGCGAAGCCATATTGCTCTGCAGTTTTCTTTGAGGAAACTATTTTTGACTACTAATTCAGTTTCTTTATTACTTATAAGATTATTCAACTTCATGTTTCTATTTGAGTAAGTTACTATCTTCTAGGAATTTGTCTACATTTAAAATTTTATTTGCTTAAACTGAATAAGAATATCCTTATTATCTTTCTAATGTCTGCCACGTGGGTTGGATGTTCCTTTTTTGTTCTTGATATTGTTCATTCAGCTATATTTTTCCTTGATCAGCATCATCCCGTATACTGGTGTTTTCAAAAGAGCCAACTTTTGCCTTTGTTGATCTTCTTTGTTGTGTATTTCCTATAATTAATTTCTTCTCTGGTCTTCATTCCCTTCTACTTTTCTTTTGCTGTTATTGCTAGTTCATAAGATGAATTCTTAGTTCATTTATTTTTTAACCTTTCCACTTTTCCAGCATCATTAAATATTACTTTAAATATTTCTTTACTGTTTTATGTATCTAATATTTGTTGATATGATGATTGTTTTTCCCTTTCTCTGTGAGCTTGTTATCAATTTGGTATCTAATTAGTTTTAGTATAACTTTTAAATTGCTATTGCCTCAATATGAGTACGAGTAAAATAAACATTTTTACTTTATTGTAAATTGCTTATTCATAATCCTTATGCCTTTTTCTGTATGGTGGTTTTTCTGTATGAGCCCCTTGTTATGTGTTAGTAAATTAGCTCTTTCTCTGTGGTCTGAGTAGCAAATATTTTTTCCCAGTTGATTGTTTTTTTGTTGACATTTTTACTGCTTATTTTTATTTTACTTTTCAGCACCTAGAACAGTGCCTGGCTTATAGTGTATACACCCAATGAATATTTATTGAAGAAACGAGTAAATTCAGTGGTGCTTGTTTGCCAAACAAAAATGATTACTTTTATTTTTTATTTTATTTTTTAATTAGTTTTAAAGATTTTATTTATTTTTAGAGAGGGCAAGGGAGGGAGAAAGAGAGGGAGAGAAACATCAATTGGTTGCCTCTTGCACATCCTGAGCTGGGGCCCTGGCTCACTGCCCTGGCATGTGCCCTGACCAGGAATTGAACTGGTGACCTTTCAGTTCGCAGGCCAACACTCAATCCACTGAGCCATACCAGTCAGGGCAAGAAATTGTTAACTTTTTATGTGGCATGCCTGCTATGCTATGCTATGCTATGCTATGCTATGCTATGCTATGCTATGCTATGCTATTCTATTCTATTGAACAGTGCTGCTGTAACCTAATCTCACCCAGCACCTAGGCAGTGTTCCGTTTTGTCTTTCTGATGAATTTCTACAGTGCCTAACCCTAAACTGCTTGGTTTCTTTTGTCAAGTGAGGTTTTTTCCCCTCCGTGAATCAGTAGAGATAGGAGAATATTGTCTTGTCTACTGCAGTTCTCCCTTTTAGCACGGATGGATAACCTCTCGTATATTTTTAGTTTTCTGTTGCCATCTTCCTTCTAGTTTTCAAGGTAATATTTTCTCTCACCAGTTGTTTATATTAAACTCTCAACCATGTGATTTTTTTCCATTTTAATTGAATTATTAACAAATGAGCTCTTTAAGTGTGTTTATTTTTGTTTCAGAATTTAAACATCGTTGTTAAAGGAATTGTGTTTTAAGTTCTCTAGTCATTGATGCATTTGTTCAACAACTACAGTAGGTTTGAGAGTAGAGGGTGAATAAAATTAGCAGTTTAACAAGTAGCAAAAGATAGAAACCCTTTCTTTTTGACTTGCTATTTGCATAACAGTAAACCCAGTTGGAACTCTTGGAAATAGTGACTAGTGTTTAAGCCATTTTATGCCAGGAATTCTGGCAGAAGGCTGCTGGTTACGGTAGCCAGTGTGGCAGCTGAAGTGAAAGCTTGTTGAGTTCATTTACTGTTCTAGCTTTCCTGGTAGGGCAGAGAATAGGATAGTCACGTATGTCTAAACATCTTCCTTAACATAACGTTGAGTGTGTAAGATATTTTAAAAGTGTTCTCTTCACCCAGATTTCCCCCAAACGTTCATTTTATTTTATTTTATTTGGTAGTGTGTTTGTAAGTGACTTTGAATCCTAACTAAAAATACATGAGGTAGGTTAAAAACAAAATTTGTGTTTAAAAAAATCTAATTGAGTGTTATGTTTATTTTTGTGCATAGGTCTTGCTATTGGGAACTACAAGAAAAAAATAGATTAGAGGAAGGTTGGTCTTTTAAGTGGACATGGCTCAGATATCCAGCAACAATGGATTTAAACAGTGTTCATCTTCACATCTGGAACCAACAAGAACAAAAGATGTGGACAAAGAAGAAGCGTTACAGATGGAAGCAGAGGCTTTAGCAAAGCTGCAAAAAGATAAACGAGTAACTGGTGATCAGCGAGGCTTTGAATTGTCAAGCAGCACCAGACAAAAAGCACAAGTTTATAACAAGCAGGACTATGATCTCATGGTGTTTCCTGAATCAGATACCCAAAAAAGAGCAGTGGATATTGATGTCGAAAAGCTCACCCAGGCTGAACTGGAGAAACTATTGCTAGACGACAGTTTCGAGCCAAGGAAAACACCTGTGTTGCCAGTTACTCCTGTTGTGAGCCCTTCGTTTTCGGCACAGCTGTGTCTTAGACCGGCTGTTCAGCGAGGACAGTGGCCAACTGGTTTGTCTGGGCCTTCCACTTACACTTTACCTTCTATTTATCCGTCAACTTACAGTAGTAAACAGACTACATTCCAAAATGGCTTTAATCCAAGAATGACTACCTTTCCATCCACAGACCCTATATATTTAAGTCTTCCAGGACAGTCTCCATATTTTTCCTACCCTTTGACACCTACCACGCCGTTTCATCCACAGGGAAGCTTACCTATCTATCCTCCAGTAGTCAGTCCTGACATGGCAAAGCTGTTTGACAAAATAGCCAGTACATCAGCATTTTTAAAAAATGGAAAAGCAAGGACTGATTTGGAGATAACAAATTCAAAAGCTACAATCAGCAATCTACAGATATCTCCAAAGTCTGAAGATATCAGTAAATTCGACTGGCTAGACTTGGATCCTCTGAGTAAGCCTAGGGTGGACAATGTAGAAGTTTTAGAGCGTGAAGAAGAGAAAACTGTTCCAGGTTTGCTAGTAGAGGATCCTTGGGATGCTGTTCTTCTTGAAGAGAGAGCACCAGCAAGCTGTCACCTTGAAAGGAAGGTGAATGGAAAATCTCTTTCTGGGGCAATGGTAACAAGAAGCCAGTCTTTAAATATTCGAACAACTCAGCTTACAAAAGGCCAGGGCCAAATATCTCAGGTACAGTTTTTTGTTTGTTTGTTTGTTTTAAACTGACTTCTTAAACTTAGTAGTAACACAGAATTGATTTTTGTGGGCATAATTTATTAGATAAAAATATTTTTTATTTTGACTCTTATTTGTTCTTAAGTGTGCTGTAACTCTTAGAATGTATGGTAAAGGATTAAATATGTTTAGGCCTTTTGAAAAATTGCTTGATATTAATGTTATTTTTTCAAGGGTTATAAATTCAGAATACCTCTAAGGATCTGGCTATCACTGATAGGCACTTAATTTTTAAATAATTTTAAAATAATTTTTATCTCTCTCTCCATGTCTTCTTATATATGGTCCTACTTTTCTTTATCTCTTATTTTTTCAAGGCAAACAAGGAATTATTTATACCATTATAGGAATTCTCATTTTATTTTTTATTTTGTTTTAGTGTTCATTATATTGTTTTGTTGCTTTTAACTGTGAATGAATGGAAGGAAGGGAGGATAACCCCAGAGAGACAGGAGAAAGCCATTCAAATGATTCTCTTTAATCACCTGTATTGATAAAAGTGAGGAATGGAACCCTGTAGTCTATATGATATAGCTGATTTCTTACAGTCTTACTATCTGGAAAATTTAGGTAAGGGTGGCTCTCAGAAGAGAGGTAGCAAGGTGTAGACTTTTCCTTTCCAAATATAGTATACCTCATTGCAGATTTGTGTTATGCTTTTATAACATCTGTGGATCCTTGAAATGTTAAGCTTCATTCTCACCTTAATGTGAGTTACATTGTTCAGTGCCCAGCTTCTCTTTAAGCATTGGAATCGATTCGTATTTAGGAAGGAAGTGAATTTCTCATGATTTGGATGGGTTTATGTTGAATTGTTGACTTTAAAAAGCCATTTTGGATGTCAGGGATGAAATAAGCGGGTATTAAGACGGCTCAGAAGAAAAGATGAGGATATTTTTGATGACATGATCAGAAAAATCTTAACCAGTGTTACTGTCCCCAAATGTATTTTGTCCGCAGCTCACACAAAGAAACATGTTACTAAGTTCTCTTAAGCTTTTCAGTACTATTTACAAATTTTGTACATAATCTCTGGACATCTTTCAATTAAAAAAGAAACCACAAGTTAATTACACATTTTAAATTGAATCACAAATATAATGCCAGATTATTTTTTCTTAATAGTCCATGTCTTGTCGTGGTTTTGTTTTTCTTTTTATAAAATGATCATTTCTGGAAGTATTTGAAGTGCGAAGTGGAAATTCTAAGTCAAGAATCATTTAAAAAAAAAAGTGGGGGTAGGATATACCTAGGAGTAGAATTTAGAATTGTTCATGTCCATGGGTCATGTGTGTAAGTTCTTTGGCTACTTCATTTCCTACACTGTACTTAACGTCCCCATGGCTAATCCCCTTTCCTCCTCATCCATTCCTCACACACCCCTCCCATCTGGTATCTATCAAAACGCTCTCTGTATCCATGATTCTGTCTCTGTTCTTCTTTGCTTAGTTTCCTTTTGGATTCAGTTGTGGATAGACATGTATTTATTTTATTGTTAGATATGTATTTATTTAGGATAGAGATGCATTTGTATGTATTATTTAGTAACTTAATTTTAAAATTCATTGTCCTAAAAAGTAGAACAAGGAGAAAGAAAATTCAGGGAAGCAAGTTTTATGTCAGCAAAGAAATTTATAAAAATAGCCTGTTGGTTGTCAGCGCGTAATTATTGAAAGTCTTCAGTTAGAGGTTTGGTGTACACTTGTTACAAATGCTGTAAAAGGATTTTTATATTCTAAGAAAGTTCTAAGCCCTTTTATTAACACAAAATTTCATCATTTTCTTTGTGTACAAGAAGATAAAGTTTGGTTTCATTTAGGCCAAAAGGGGAAGGTAAACCACACTAGTAGTATTTATTGGCAGTTTGTGGCACCAACATTAGATGGAGCTTTTAATTTTTCACATACCATTCATCTCTATTTAAAAGCTTTTCCCTGAGGTTTATATTTTTTTGTTGAGAAATAAGGTTGCAGTGTCTGTTGTTTTTAATTACTATATGTACTTAAGTAGTCATTTTCTGTAAGAACTGTATGCTTTGTGGTAAAAACTCAGAAGGATATTTTTCTGCACACTCAGCAAGCTTACTTCCTGTTTCTTTTAGTGTCTCATTTTTGTTAATAATAATCTAAATATTTTAGTTAAAATGTTTTGTGAACAAAACCAGGAAAAGGAGTACTACTCAAAACTGGCTCTTCTGGAAATTTAAATCGAAATGAGACTTTGAGTTAATAGCTATATATCTGGATACTTTGAGCAGATTTCAAACATTTCAGTAATGAAATTATTTTCATAGAAGTGGTTTTGCAAGGTTCTGTGGATATTTACTCTTTCTAAAAGTTAATTATATTAATGTTATAAACATTTATATCCCCAAGGACAGAATGTCTATTAATTTTAAAGATGAAGGAAATGAACAAAATGCATTTCCATTGTCTGGCTGAATGTAGTGTACTGTTTGAATAGGTTACTGAAGTCTTTTTGTGAAATTTTTTAAAAATTCAGGTAAGGAAGTAACCAACTTTGTTCTTAATAGGAACTGATATATATATATTTAATGCTTATGGAATATTAATTGAAAACTTGGTGTTCCGTCTAATTTCTGGGTAACGTGACACGAAACTTGGACTTGTGTAGGTGTAAAGCTTTCCCATGTTCTTATAACTGCTTTACAGAGTACGTACTGATAAGATTTTGTGAATCATTTCAAATCTTCACTGTTTTCCGCAGAGCTCTAATCTGTCCTTTCCACCGCATAGATGTCCTCGTTACCTTTTCTTTTTTTATGTTGAGGTCAAGGTCATCCTTTGTATGTACTCGTCCACCTCAGATTTGCCTTTCTTTCTGGTTTGAGGGGAGAGATATTCTTTCCCTTTTCCAGAACTTAATTCTTTCATCTCTTTTCTTATTTCTGTTTTCCTAAAGTATTTTCTACCCTTACTCTTTAAAAGAGAATTTGTTCTCACGGCCTTTCTAGTCTCTCACTGTCCTCTATTCTCATCACAGTGCAGAGAAACTTACTTCTGGTAACAGATGTACTAATTGTCAATCTCGTGACCATATTCACTGTCCACCCCTTCTGCTCCATATGAACAATTAACTGCATCCTTTTTTTGAAACATCTCTTCTGTTGCCCAAACATACTTCCTAAATTTTCTCCTGTGATATTTGACTCCTTTTCCTTTGTCTAGCTTCTAAATACAGGCATTCACCCAAAGTTTTGTTCTTGGTTGTCTTTAATATCTGTTACCTCTTCTTTCTTTTTCAGTGCTTTATTCTTGAGACTCCAAGATACAGAATTTGAAAACTACTGGTTTAGACTCTTCCAGTAATATAACTTCGTGGCTCTTTATGGTTGAGAGGTTGTGATGGTTAATCTTTGTGTCTACTTGACTGGGCTATGGGGTGCTCAGACATTTGCTCAAACATTTTGGGAGTGTCTGTAAGGGTGTTTTTGGAGGAGATTACTGTTTGAATCGGTAGCCTGTGTAAAGGCAGTTTGCCTTCTCTACTATGGGTGGGCCTTGTCAAATCAGTCAAAGGCCTGAATAGAACAAAAAGACTGATCCTACTGCCAATGAGTAACTCCTTCTGCCTGTCAGCTTTTGAACTGGAACATGAATTTTTCCTGCCTTCAGATTCAAACTGAAACATCAGCTCTTATCAGATCTTGAGCCTGACCTATTCAGACTGGAACTACACCATTGACCCTCTTGGTTATCCAGCTTGCCAGCTGCAGACCTTGAGATTTGTCAGTCTCTATAATCACATGATCTAATTTCCTATAACTCTGCGTGCATGCGTGTGTGTATGTGTGTGTGTGTGTGTGTGTGTCCCTGTCCGTCCGTACCCAGCTTCATTCCCAATGGGTACAGTCCCTATGTGTCCCTTAGCTTGCTAAGGACACTGTCTCTTACTGATTGAAACTTGGACCCAAAACCCCTTTGGATGGGATACTGCCCTCTCAGTGGTCCTGATGGAGGCTGACAGCAATTAGTAGAAATAAATTTCCCTGTAGAAAATTGCTGAAATTGGATGGATGATCCCCAAGTCTAGGTCTTTAGCTCTGGAATAGAATTTCAGGAATACAATATTTCTAGATGAAGATCAAACATCTATGAGGATTTCCAGTCCAATATATTTACTAGAGAGCGCAATAACTTCCACAACAAACCTTTCTTTGTTCAGTCTCTTGGATTAGCAGTTTTTCTTACTGATTATCATTTGTCTCTTTCATTCAGTTAAACATAGTTGAGACTATACAATGTGAGGGCTGTAAACATTAATCATTTGCAGACCTCATCCTTAAAGAACCTGGGTTAGAAGAGGGAGATGGGATATGTGTGCACATAATTGCAATACAAAATATAGAGCCTTGAGTGCCGCATGAAAGTGCAAGATCAATGGAGAAGAGAGAGGCTTTGATGTTTTAGGTTGTTTGGGTGGAGTTGAGAGGGATTGGGGGCAAGAGCTGAGTGACTAGGTATAAAATTTTTAAAAAAATCTTCTTTAAGAAATAGTGGGCCAAAAAAAAAAACAACCCCAAAATGCTAATATTAATGTATGAGACCAAAAAATTGGTAGCCTAGTATTTTTTACTTTGTGGACAGAATATTGCGTTAACTCTCCAGATTCTGTTATTACCTTAATGTGTGACTAGAGAATTAGTTATTGTAACCTATTTATGTCACTGTCAGTTGAAACTTAAAACCTGCTTGAAAGGATGGACCTAGTTCATGATTGGCATTGTAAAAAAAAAGATTCAAAATCTGTTAATAAGTAAAACATGAAAAATAGTTCAAGAAGGAAAGATGATTATTGGGTCAAGCAAAAAAAAATTTTTTTTTAAAGATTTTTATGTATCTATTTTTAGAGAGAGGGTAGGGGAGGGAGAAAGAGAGGGAGAGAAACATCTATGTGAGAGAGAAACATTGATCTCACGTGCCCCAACCCAGGACCAGGCCTGCAACCCAGGCATGTGCACTGACTGGGATTCGAACCAATGTATTTCTGTTTGGAGGACCAAACTCAACCAACTGAGCCATGTCAGTCAGGGCAAAGCAGGTTTTCTATAATGTTGCTGCAGCAAAGGTCACATGTCATTTTTCTCATTGCATTTTTAAGTTTTTTAAAAAAATTTTATTGATTATGCTATTACAGTTAACTGACCTTTCCTCCTTTGCCCTCCTTCTAACTGACACTCCTTAGGCAATTCCTCAGTCATGGTTCATGTCCATGGGTCATGTGTCTAAGTTCTTTGGCTGCTACATTCCCTACAATGTGCTTTACATCCCCATGGCCATTCGGTAACTACCTATTTGTACCTCTTAATGCCCTCACCGTTTTACCCATTACCATACCTCCCTCTCATCTGGCAACCATCAAATGCTCTCTGTATCCATGATTCTTGTTTGCTAGTTTCTTTTTTAGATTCAATCGTTGTAGATTTGTATTTTTTGCCATTTTATCGTTCATAGTTTTGATCTTTTTTTAAAATAAGTCCCTTTAACATTTCATATAATAATGGTTTGGTAATAATGAACTCCTTTAGTTATTTCTTGTCTGGGAAGCTCTTTATCTGCCCTTCGATTCTAAATGATAGCTTTGCTGGGTAGAGCAGTCTTGGCTGTAGGTCCCTGCTTTTCATGACTTTGAATATTTCTTGCCAGTTTCTTCTAGCCTGTGAAATTTCTTTTGAGAAATCAGGTGACAGTCTTATGGGAGCTCTCCTGTAGGTAATTAGCTGCTTTTCTCTTGCTGTTTTTAAGATTCTCTCTTTATCTTTAACCTTTGACTTTTTACTTATGATATGTCTTAGAGTGGGCCTCTTTGCATCCATCTTGTTTGGGACTCTCTGTGCTTCCTGGACTTGCATGTCTATTTCCTTCACCAAATTATGGAAACTTTCTTTCATTATTTTTTTCAAATAGACTTCCAATTTCTTGCTCTTCCTCTTCTTCTTCTGGCACCTCTATGATGTGAATGTTAGACCTTTTGAGGTTGTCCCAGAGGCTGCTTATACTATCCTCATACTTTCTGATTCTTTTTTTCTTCTTATTGTTCTAATTGGTTGTTTTTTGCTTCTTTATGTTCCATATCATTGATATGATTCTTGGCTTCATCCTCCAATTTACAGGCCGTGGTTTCCCTGTAAATTGCTTTTTATTTCAATTAGTGTATCCTTCGTTTCTGATTGGATCTTTTTTATGCTGTTGAAGTCCTCACTAAGTTCATCGAGTATCTGTATAACCAGTGCTTTGAACTCTGCATCTGATAGATTGGTTTTCTCCATTTTGTTTAGCTCTTTCTCGAGTTTTGTTCTGTTCTTTCATTTGGGCCATGTTTCTTTGTCTCCTCAACTTGGCAGCCTCCCTGTGTTTGTTTCTATGTATTAGGTAGAACTGCTTTGACTCCGTGTCTTGTTAGTAGGCCTAATACAGTAGTTGTCCTGTAGGGTCCAGTGGCACAACCTCCCGTATCACCCAAGCTGGGTACTTGAGGTGCACCTTTTATGTGGGCTGAGTACACCCTCCTCTTGTAGTTGAGTCTTGATTGCTGTTGGCAGGTCAATGGGAGGGATTCACCCAGACCAGTCAGCTGCAAAGATTGGCTGTGACCGCTTACTACCAACCTCTGCCCTCTGTGAAGGATCAGCTGTACAGGGGCAGGGTGGTGGTGCTACAGCATGGTCTGTACCTGTCCCTTGAGTGCACTGGCCCTGGCATTTCCCTGGAGGTGCGGCCAAGGTCAGCCCCCTCCTGTGTTCTGCCTGGGGCCACTCTGCATGAGCTATAAAAGCAATCTGAGATGGCTGTTACTTGTGCTGGGCTTGGAGATTCCCATCCCAGCATGAGTAGCAGCAAAGCTGTGAGTCTAGGGTAGCTGCTGCTTGTGCTGGGCCTCAGACTCATGGAGGCCAGTTTTTGATTGACAGGATTTGGTAAGTTGTAAAGCACGAGCCAAGACCAGCTGTTCATATGGAAAAGCAGCTGGATGGTCCTGTAAATTGGGTGGGGAGGAGTCTTCTGGGGTCTCCGAGGTGGGTCACACAGTGTTAGCCAGGTTGATGGAGTGTCAGATATGGCACCAGCTTGCCGGCTTAGTCTGGATGGATGTGATTTCTTTAATTCTGTAGTTGTTAGACTCCATTCAACTTGATTTCTGATGGTCCTGAGTGATGGTTGTTCTATATTTTAGTTGTAATTTTGATGTGGTTGTGTGAAGTGAGCCATGTCTGCCTGTGCTGCCATTTGGCCAGAAGTATCTTTTTTTTTGTAAAGAGACTTTTGAGAGGTTAATGGCAAGGTGATTAAGCATGTGATTTCTGAAGTTAGGCTACCTGGGTTGAAATACTAACTTGAATATATTAGTTATGTGACGTTGTATGAGTTAAATAAACTTCTCAGTTCAATTTACAGATTTCTTTAGTCTGTAAATGGGAATAGTAATAGTACCCACCTATTAGGACTTTGTTAGAAAGAAATAATACATACGTACCTACCAGTAAATTTGTAACAGCAGAGCCTGACATGTAATAAATGCTCAATAATTTCTAGTTTTTCAATTGTGGTAAAATATACCTAAGAAAATTTACCATTTTAGCCTTTTTAAAGGTTAGAGTTCAGTAGTATGAAATACATTCACATTGCTCTGCAGCCACCACCACCCTTTATCCCCGGAACTTTGTTATCCTGTGAAACTGAAACTCTACCTGTCACATAACTCCTCCCCGTTCTCCCTTCCCCCACACTCCTGGCAGCCACCTTTCTGCATTCTGTCTGTGATTTTGAATACTCTAAGTACCTCCTGTGAGTTGAACCACATCGTATTTGTTTTTTTGTGACTGGCTTATTTCACTTAGCATAATGTCCTCAAGGTCCATCCGTATTGTAGCATACTGCAGAATTTTCTTCCTTTTTAAGGCTAAATAATACTCCATTGTATGTATATATCTTACTTTGCTTATCTGTTCATCTGTTGATGGACACTTGGGTTGCTTTCATGTTTTAGCTATTGCAAATAATGTTGCTATGAACATGGATGTATTAATATATCTCTTTGAGAACTGCTCTCAATTTTTTTTAGTATGTACCCAAGAATGAAATTGCTGGGTTTTATTGTCCTTGTATTTAAAAAAATTTTTTTTTAAGATTTTATTTATTTTTTAGAGAGGGGAAGGGAGGGCGAAAGAAAGAAACTTCAATGCGTGGCTACCTCTCACATGTATGTCCCCACTGGGGACCTGGCCCCCAACCAGGCATGTGCCCTGACTGGGAATTGAACCAGAGATTCTTTGATTCTTAGGCCGGCACTCAATCCACTGAGCCACACCAGCCAGGGCTGGTCCTTGTATTTTTAATCGTATGAGGAACCACCATACTGTTTTTCTTTCCACAGTAGCTGTACCATTGTATATTACTACCAACAGTACATAAAGGTTCTGTTATCTTAACATTCTCACCAACATTGGTCTTCAGGTTTGTTTGTTTGTTTAAATATTTATTTACTCTTAGAGGGGAATGAAGGGAGAAAGAAAGGGAGAGAAACATCAGCGTGCGAGAGATACATTGATTGGTTGCCTCTCGCATGCCCCAGCTGGGGACCTGGCCTGAAACCCAAACATGTGCCCTGACTGGGAATCGAAACGGCAACCTTTCAGTCTGCAGGCTGGCACTCAGTCCACTGAGCCACACCAGCCAGAGCTCTTCTGTTGTTTTTAATAGTAGCCATCCTAATGGGTGTGAGGTGGTGAATTTTAACTTGTTTTTAGAGGGAGTAAAGCATTCAACAAATTGAATCAATGGTTGAGTGTCTCCTGAGCTGGATCTAAAGTTCTACAAAAATGTAAAATTCAATAAAATTTGATTTTTATCTGCAAGGAGCTCTCCTATTTGGACAAATATTAAAAAGCATGTAATGATAACGGTGTTTGTTCAGAAGTATGTACTTGGAAGTGCTAGGAGGAAAGAATTGCTTCATACTGAATAATTACAAAAAGGCATTATGGATGAAATGGCATCCTGTTGAACCCTAAAAAATGGATAGATTTTTGACATATGAGGGGAATTTAGGAGGAAGACATTGAAGACAATGTTTCAGAGGGCAGCATAGCTCATTTGTGTTTTATGAGGAACAGGATATGATTCAAGCTAACTGGAACATAGAAATCATTTGGAAAGTTCTCGAAATAGGAGTGGGTGAGATTGTGACAGACTTTGAATGTCAGACCAAAGCCTGACATCCAGTCCCAATTGGACGTTTGTTAGAAACATCCAATCCCAATTCCGCCCCCCCATCCCAATTTTAGGGTAGTATGGTCTATTTGATCTAGTACTTGTTTCTATAACACAGATTAAATGATGTAATTGGTAAACATGAGATTGATGTTGGTATAATGGGGAAAAAGCATTAGTTCACACATAATCTTTACCAGCATGTTAACGTTTTTTAAAGAAAGATTTTATTTATTTATTTTTAGACAATGAGGAAAGGAGGGAGAAAGAGGGAGAGAAAAATCGTTAGGTTGCCTCTTCCTGGCCCTCAGCCCACGCATATGCCCTGACCAGGAATTGAACTGGTGACCTTTTTGTCTGCAGGCCAACACACTAGCCAGGGTGCATATTAACGTTTTCAAGCAATCAAGAACAAACTTTCACACAGTTAAAGAGACAGTATTAGTAATATAAGTAAATATTAAGGAAAACACTGAAAATCTTGTGGACATCTTATTTAGTAAAAATGGTGTTTGGGTGAGGAATTCAAGAATGGTTTCATAATGCACAGTGTTAATTAAGTTCTCTGGTGAAGCAGTTAGTGCGAAGAAGATGTGAAGACATTTCCTTTGCATTAAGAACTTTGTTGAAGAAATCTATATTTAGATAATAGTTTTGATTTCATCGAAATTGATAGACTAGAAGTAAATACCCTCAAGAATCCATATCACAAATGAAGTAGGAGCTCCAGGGTTTTAAGAAAGGTTCAAAGACCAGAATGCTAGGTGCAAATTCAAGTGCAGACTTAACTGTGCTAATATTTTTATAAGGTGTTTTTTTGTGTGTGTGTGTTGGGGTTTTGATGATAAAGTTACAGTGGTTTTGAGTAATCTGCCTTAACCCTGTTTTTTCCAAAAGCTTTGTTATTTTTAGTTACAGTTTTCTGGATCTCAAGACTTGTTTATTTTCTTTCCCAAATGTGCGTATCACAGTCTAGCAGGAAGGGCTCTGCCATGTTTTAAAAGAAGACAATTCATAAAGGAATTATTGCCCTAAGTTTCCAGTTTAATTTTCTGACAAAATGTTCATTGAAATCCATTACAGCTCTTGAAATTTATACACTGTGTTCTGATTCACTAAATTTTGAATTGTGAATGTTCCAATTTTAATTTTAATGGAAACTTACATTTGAAATTTGTGCCAAATTAAGTATTTTTATATAGTAACCACAGCACCTCTAAATATGGACTATACTGTTTGGCTTTGTTTGGGTGGTGAATTTATTTTCTAAATGTTTAACACACATTTTGATCATAAACTTAATTACTGAAGGACTGTCAGTTGTTTGTACAACTTTATTAACAGAGAATGTTCACTAACTCCTAGAACTCAGTCTCTTATGTAAAGAACCAGCTGCTGTGTTGGATTTGAACCCTAAGTTAAATACAGTGTGGGGCAAAAGTAAGCTTACAGTTGTTTGTATGGAAAATAATACAGTAATAAATTACAATACAAGAATAAACTCTGTTTCACATGCTCACAACTGTAAATCTTATTTTGTTGCCCTGGCTGGTGTGGCTCACTGGATTGAGCCCTGGCCTGTGAACTAAAAGGTCACTGGTTCGATTCCCAGTCAGGGCACATGCCTGGGTTGCAGGCCAGGTCTCCAGTTGAGGGCATGCAAGAGGCAATATTTCTCTCCCTTTCTCTCTCCCTTTCCCTCTCTCTAAAAAGTAAATAAATAATTATAAAAAATCTACTTTTGTCTGACCCTATATATAGAATTCCTGGTTTATTAGAGGATTCCTAATTGTACTTATCTCATTTTCTTAAAATAAAGGGCTAGTCCTTGAATTTCATTCAGCTGTTACTTTGGTGTTCATTTCAGGAAGATTTTGAATGGAAATGTCTTTAGCATTCCATTCTGACTGACCTATACAAAGAATAGGATATTTCTACCTTTGAGCAAAGAGAACCAGTGAACTTTAAAATGAGGCTTAGTTGGCATTACTTTTACAGATAGAGTCCATAATTTAAAACTTTGTTACTGATGTAATTAATTTTACCTTCATATCTTGGTACATACTTTTGTAAAAATGTGTTCATGCTATGGTGCTATTTAGCATTTTGGGGATCTTTTACTTCTAAAGTAAAAACACTTTTTCGATTACAGAAAGACCCAAATGGGACCAGTAGTTTGCCAACTGGAAGTTCTCTTCTACAAGAAATTGAAGTACAAAACGAAGAAGTGGCAGCTTTTTGTCAATCCATTACAAAGTAAGGAATTTTCTTTATAAATTAAATATTTTTTATTAAATGCTTGTTTAAAATTTTATTGAAAATTAGTTTAGAGCTAATTATTCTAAAAATTAAGTTTTTAATTTTTTTCTCTTTGTGGCTTAAAGCTTAAATTGGCACATTAACAAACTGGAGATGAACCTGTTGGATTTCTGAGTACTTAGAAGAAGGACTGAGGTCAGACAGCAGTCTTCTGATAACCAGTTATATGGCTTAACCAGTTAACTTCTGTTAACCAGTGAAAATATGGCTTAAACATTAAAGTTTCAGTACACTTAAATAATGTCTATTGTTTCAGGGACACTTAGTTTTGCTGTATTCTTTTCTAGCATTCAAAATAATATACTTATTTAAGAGATAACAAGTACAATTAGGGAAGCAAATGTATTTTCTGAAGGTTAGGAAAATGCAATTCTAAAATGATCTTTTAATCTTCAATGTGTCTAATATTTTTAAATTGAGGAAATTGAGACTCAGAGAAGGTACCCTCCAAAGCTTACTCAGCTATAGCCAGCCAGGTTTCCTTTGCCCCTGGGTCCGTGTGTTTTCTTTCCACTATATTGCTCTACTAGCCGGACTTCCATTTTGAGGACCAAAAACCCATCTTAAACTAGTTTAGTCAAGAGAGGTTATGTGTTGGCTCACAAACCCCTACAGCAGAAAGAGGAAGGGTGGGACAGAGCTCAGGGACGGCCAGATCCTGGAACTCTTGCGCCGTCAGGGTCCCACCTCCCCTTGGGCTCTCTTTTCCCACTCCTGGCCCTGCTTTTACTCCATGCATGTTGGCTTCATTTTCTTCTACTGCAGTTGGGGTATCGATGGCAGGAAATGTAGCCACTGATAGCTGAGATTTCATATTCTAATGGTTATGCTAGCAAAGACAAAAGGGAGGCCTCTCAGCCAGCCCCAGACAGAAAAAACCTCATAGAAGAAAAAGGTGGAACAAAAAATATTGTGGCTAAGATGACGAGATACGTTATCAAAAGAAGGGAAGGTTGATCACCACAGGGGGTTTATTTGGAATCCCATATTTTCCCAGTGTGATCTGCTTTAAGCAAAGCAGAGTTTAGGGTTCCCAGATGGTTTTTGAGTAGGTACAGCAATTTAATATTGTTTAGGGGCTTAATAATATTTAACTAGATTTTCTAGACTGTTGGTAATATTTCATTAAAACTGTCACTCTTTACATTGCCCTTTTTAACTAGAATTTTTCTGCAGAATACCCTAGGGGGAAAAAAGAAGAAAAAATATCAGTAGAGCCACGTTTTCTTCCCAGCAAAAGTTACTCTTAATTGGATTTTTAAAACTCATGTTTTTTAGTAGGCATTTAAAATAGAAGAGACAAAGACCATACTTTCAGGGATCATTTCTATAGTTTGTTACTAAAATAGAAGAGATGATTTAGATGACTTAGTATGTAAATTGCATGTATTAGAAATAACCTATGCCATTATATCATTATGTGTGTGCGGTTAACAATTTGGAAATAATCTTTTACTTTAATGGTTTGGAAGTAATCTGTTATGTGTTCATCTAGTTCCATTTATTTTTTCTCCCGAAGTCCTGTATGTTTTCTGTTAAACTGTTGAGTAACTGTTGCATTTAATTTGAGAAATTAGGCTGTCTGTGATCTGCCCTTTTTCTCTCTATTTGAATCTTTGAGTTATTAACAAAGACTGCCAATAAGCTAAAAAGATTATTTTTACACACACACACACACACACACACACACACAATGGCTTATATAATATGAAACCCCAGATGAACTAAAGAAAGAATGAATTCTTTTTGTAATTTTATTTTCATTAGTAGAGTATGATTGCAACAGGTATTTCAGAGGTGTTTTTGAATCATGCTTTAGGAACTTCTCTCAGTCCCCTGTGACCTTGGTGAGTAGGTCAGGAGGAAATGTCCCTTGAAGAAATTAATGGCTCTGTTTTTTTCAATATGCTAATACCTGCAGTGCATTTTAAAAACAAGTATTTATACTCTTACAGAGCCATTTACATTCAGCTATGAACTTATTATAAGACTGTCAGGATGATAACTGCTTACAGTTAACATTTCTGTATAGCAACCTTACAATTTAGTGCCAGTTCTTGCTCTTGTTTTTTTGCTTCTGTGGCATTAGGGAGTTGGGCTGTTGATCTCAAACATTGCTTTGTTTCAGGCCCTATAGTGCTTTGATTCAGGATGTTTTGTTGTTACTGCATTTCTTTCCTTTCACTCTCAGTGTTAATTGACAAAACCTGCTGTCTCTACTGCTGTCAGTTCAGAGCAAGTTCTTAGAGGAATGTTAGGTACCAGTAGAAGTTTTTGCTGCTGCTGCTGCTGCTGCTGCTGCTGCTGCTGCATGTGTGCGTGTGTGTGTGTGTGTGTGTGTGTGTGTGTGTGTGTGGTTTCCTAGGATAAGATGAGAAACTACACTTTAGACTTTTCATTCTGAAAGGCCTTGTATTTCTTTTCTTCATGTATGATTCAGATCTAATATTTATATCCTATAATATGTCTTGACCCCAAGGACTTCACCTCTGCATTTAGTTCATTTTATTTTAAACAATGCTGAATCTATACTTTCCTATAAAATAGCATTCAGTTATAAAACCCTCATTTTTATCTTTAATTTAAAAACACTAATTTTGATGTCTTCTGTCCTGTGTTGCATGGATTTGACTCTGTCTGTATATAACTTTAGCTGGATCAAGCACATAGTAGGAAATAAACTGTAAAAGATTTTATTGTATGCATAGAAACATTAAATTTCCTGAACCACATTAAACAGACAACCAAAGCTATGTCTTTGGTGGCGATAGGAAAATGGAAATTTTAGAGAAGAAGAAAGTTAAAGTTAAAAATTACTCTTTACAGGTAATTGCTTAAGAACATCACGTTATGTTGGCTTAAAGTGTCCATAAAAACATCCTATATGGTCTATTTTATTGAAAGTCAGTAATTTACTCGGCAATCACCCATTTACTCATTTAATTTGATTTCATATATTTACTTACAAACAAAACAAAAATGCCCAACTTTAAGGAATCTTTACCATCTTAATTTCCCCCCAGTTTTTGTAAAGCAAACAAAGTCATGAGAATAGAAGAAATTATCAATTTTATAGAAAAATAAAGAAAATTACTGTGTGTAGGGGTAAATGGTGATGGAAGGAGACTTGACTTGGGGTGGTAAACACACAATATAGTATACAGGTACTGTATTATACAATTGTACCCCTGAAACCTATATAATTTTATTAACCAATGTCACCAAATACAATTAAAAAAGAAAAATAATTACTGTATTTTTCTGGACTATCTTTTTTAAAACTTTAAAAAAAATTATTGATTGATTTGAGAGAGAGACAGAGAAAGAAACATCGATTGTTGGGTCTCTTATTTATGCGTTCACTGGTTGCTTCTTGTATGTGTTCTGACGGGATTAAACCTTCAGCTTTGATGTATCAGGGCGACACTCTTAATGGACCAGTTTAGCTACCTGGCCAGGGCTGGAATAAACTATCTTTTGTGGTGTCAAGCAGAGAGAAAAAGGACTCATTAAAAAATAAACTGGCTTTATTGTGATAAAATATATATAACATAGCATTTACTATTTTAACCATTTTTACACATATAGTTCTGTGACATTAAGTATATTCACATTGTTGTGTAAAAGAAGGGACTTATTTTAGGAAAGGGAAATGAAGGGTTTTTCCCCCCTAAAGTCAAGTTCATTGAATGCAACTTTTATCACTGGAATATTCATCCAATAAATTCTTGTTTTCTGAGCTATCATTAGGATTTCTGATTTTCCTTTCATCATCCTTAAAGATTTCTGAAAATTGAAAGCTTGCTTAGCTGTAGACAGAATTCTGTACCATTTCATATATTAGTTAATTATATGATTGGCTGTATCTGTTTCATTCATACTGTAGGAAACAAGAGAATATCAAGTGTGTGTAAAACAATAAGACCCTTGGGCTGGGTCCTATGAAGATGTCATTGTGTTGCCAGAGGGATAGGCCTGACAACAGGTCTGAAGATAATGTATCTGGATTGAAGGGTGAATTTTCAATGTGAATTTGATTTTATTACATATGTTACCCTTTTTTCAATTACATTTCTCTTTTATGGTGGATCCTTTGTGGCACTTACAATCACAGTGCAGAAACCAGACTTACTCATTCACTCTTTCATTTTACTCATTCACTCTTTCATTTATTTGACAGGATTCTTACGGTGCTTGCTATGTACTAGGTAGGCCCTGTCCTGCGTGCTTTAATTACTTAATTCACGTGATTCTCAACAACAACCCTGTGAGGTTAGTTGTAGTATAATCCTCAGTTTACAGAGCAGGAAACTTAAGGGAAAAAAAAAGGAGTTTCAGTAACTTGCCTAAGGTCACGCAGCTAGGAAGTTGTAAAGTCAGGATTTAAACTCGGGTACTTTGGTATAGCTTGGTACTTGCTCTCTCTCTAGAACCTTTCTTTCTGTCATCTCAAGTTGTTTTATTCTATTCCTGTGATGTCATTATTGTAATCTCTACAGAAGCAAATGAACAGTACTTTTCAGTATTCATTCCATTTATAGCTCTGTGAAAAGCAGATGTGAAGATTGGAACTTGTCTTTGAACCTCCAGAAAAAAAGTTAAAGGAAGCTCCTAAGTTTAAGAAGGATCAAATCCTCCTTTGTCTCTGATAACAAAGTACTGTATGGAGATGAGCCAGCCAGGCACCGTGCTCTTGCATTTAAATTTAAACTATAATGCTTATCTGAATATCTGCAAACACTATGAGTACTTTCCCAGGCAGTTATTACCATTCCCTAAGTTTCAGAAATCACTTTGAGGGAATAAAGGCTTCATAGCACTGGGTAAAAACCCATTTTCTATGTTTTGTTTTCTTTAAAAAAATCATTGTCTAATCAGAAACAATGTGTAGGGAAAAGAAGCTTAGAAAAAAGGTTTTGAAAAGACAACAAGTATTTTATTCCTCTGGTAGTTAGAATTTAGGGTTACATTACCTATATTATCAGTGATTCATTGAAAACGTACCATTTTGTGTAATTACACTGTGTAGCAGAAGGCTCTGAAGCAGAGCACCTCACGTAACAGCCGTGTGCCGGGTGTGTGCTTGGTTAACGTTGATAATGCTCCCAAGGTCCTGGCAGTACTGAGTCTCTTCCCTTGGATTCCTTGTGTTTAAAAGGCAAATGCTGGTATTTGGAATATTGGCAGGGGTCCGTTGCAGT
This sequence comes from Glossophaga mutica, assembly GCA_039655065.1. NCBI lineage: Eukaryota > Metazoa > Chordata > Mammalia > Chiroptera > Phyllostomidae > Glossophaga > Glossophaga mutica. Next base: position 34,624,463 of record CM077308.1, read on the forward strand.
TTTCATGAGCTGCTCTAGAATTGAACAGAGGCACAGAATTCAATGGCTGTAAGTATGCAAAGTCTATTTCAGGGCTCAAATAAATGCAGCTTTTAAAAAAGAATTTAATTTCTTCTTTCTTGTGAACAGATTGAAGACCAACTTTCCATATACCGATCACCACACAAATCCAGGCTATTTGTTAAGTCCAGTCACAGTGCAAAGAAACATATGTGGAGAAAATGCTAGCGTGAAGGTCTCCATTGAAATAGAAGGATTTCAGCTACCAGTTACTTTTACATGTGATGGTAGGTTTGTAGTTTCCCAACCGTCCTGTTTTGCTGTGGTAAAAGAGAAAAATGTTTAAAATGTTAATAATTATTATTTTCTTTATAAACTGACTCTTATTAGTATCCTTTTTAAAAAAATGTGTGTGTATGAGTGTGGCTAAACACTTAACATTCATTAGTTATCCTCTTCTGAAACTTGGCATCTCATTTGGATACTTTCCTGGGTAGGGCAAGTGGAAAAACATTTTATCTTTAACTGCTGTACATATTTCTCTGAAGAAGGCTGAGTAATTTTGGTTAATCAGTGGCTCTTGGCCAAGGCCCCAAAGCATTATATAAAAAGTCTAATTAAAAAGATAGCTAATTAAATAGAAAGCCCAGTTCTTTATTTTCTTTTTTTGTTTGTTTGTTTAATGGCGAGAAGAATGCTCGTTTATAAAAAGCTGTCAGTAAAATTGAAATTCTAGTTATCTTGCTAAGCTCCTCTAAGGCAGAGATTTTCAACCTTTTTCATCTCATGGCACATATAAACTAATTACTAAAATTCTGCAGCACACCAAAAAATATGTGTACTTATGTGTACCAGTCTGACAGAAAAACAGGTATAATTTTGATTCATTCACACCAATGGCTGTCGTTGTGTTGGCTGTTGTCTTTTTTTTTTTAACTTGATAATCTAAGGGAATAGAGGTTAGGTTCCCATGACTAAAGAGTCAGGTGTTGCATGTTTTAAAACTTCTTGTGGCACACTGGTTGAAAAATCATTTTTCTAAGGAGAAGATATTTCTCTTTTTCTAAAAAAAGATTTTATTTATTTTTTAGAGAGGGGAAAGGAGGGAGAGAAGCATCATTGTGTGTTGCCTTGCAAGGCCCCCCGTGGGGGGAAACCCAGCTGCAACCCAGGCATGTGCCCTGGACTGGGAATCGAACCAGCAACCCTTTGGTTTGTAGGCTGGCACTCAACCCACTGAGCCACACCAGCCAGGGCTCGCTTTTGGTTCTAAGTCTTCCTTCAAAACTTGATGTGCATATCCTTTCTAGAGATATATCCCATGTCTGTAGGAATTTTTTGTTATAATTTTTAAAACTACTCTTATTGTCTTTCATAGTTTATTACTTTTCACAATTTGTATTATTTTAATGGGTTTCTAACAGTACAATAAGATCCTATATTTCTGCAGTACTCTGGCCTAAAAATTTTGCCATTTTTTTCTTTAATGGTTATAACTAGGAATATGCTCGGTATTTGGATGCTTTCTTTGTAGCTTTGAACTTTTCCAGGCCCTTTGAAAAAATATAATCTGAAACAAAAATGTTAGCCAGTTATAAAGAGTCATTCTTTTAGTTTCTAAAGGAAGGATTGTTTTAAAAAATAACCTCACACATTTTGTTTTGAGGTATCATTTCAATCTAAGTATGCTGTAAGAATTAACACTAAAATTGAAGGGAAAAAAGACAACAGGCCTCTTGATTGAAATAAGCATGAGTATCAATGCTTATACATTGATAACAAATTTTTTAATTTGTGTGAGATTTTGACTTGCTCTAAAGATCTAATTGCTTAAGATCTAATATCAAGATCTAATTGCTTCAAAATATTTCAAATACCTATTGTTTGGTTCTTTATAAATGTGCACAATTGTAATGAACATCTCTGTTAAGAAATGTAACCATATTATGGTACAAATGGTTTTTATATGTTCGAATGATAAATGTCACCATTCTTCTGACTATTCAGAAATGTAGCCATTGTATTAGATAGAGGTTTTATGGCCTTAACTGCCAAGCTGTTAACTTTCATGAAGTTTGAATGTAATCATTGCTTTCAAACTTAGGAGCTTGAAGTATAGAAATAGTATATTTTAAAGGTTTCCTTAGTTTTTAATTTGTTGTAATCTTAGTATCCAGCTGTTGCCAAGAATGATAATTGAACAATACTTCTTACTTGCTAGATTTTTATTCTTTATCAGAAAATATATCAGGCAAATGTCAAACATTTAAAATGGTGATTCTTTTTCCTTCCAAAGTGGCGTAGGTCATTGTTAGAAACTGCTAAATGTTATCCTTTTTGGAAGCATCTGCAATAGGGAGATGGCTTCCTTAGCTTAGATCTACCCTTATACAGTAACCACCTGAAATGTGATGAATGTAGATTGAGATGTGCTATAAATATAAATACACACTGGATTTCAAAGACTTAGTTTGAAGAGAATATAAGATACCAGTAATTTTAAAATCCTGATTATATGTTGAAATTGATAACCCAGTATATCTAAAATATTAAAATTAGCTTCACCTGTTTCTTACTTTTTTCATTGTGGTTACTAGAAATTTTTAAATTATACATGTGACCTGCATTATATGTTTATTGTATAGAGCTATCTTAGATATAAGAAATATAATCTGAATAAATGTATACTTAGAGTTAATTGAGCAAAATGCAAATGATGACTAACTCTTTTACAGTGAGTTCTACTGTAGAAATCATTATCATGCAAGCGCTTTGCTGGGTACATGATGACTTGAATGAAGTAGATGTTGGCAGCTATGTTTTGAAAGTTTGTGGTCAAGAGGAAGTGCTACAGAAGTAAGTTTATTCATTTAACTACTGAGCAACATCTTTGGAAGTTACATTTTTACAGCTTAAATTAGAAAAATTTTAAATTCAATTTGTAATCCAAAAATACACTGGGTCCTACTGAATTGATTCATTATATCAATAAAATTGTATTGGGACATACTTTGTCTAAGAAGTCATGTCTCAGACAGTGGGGGGATTTCAGAGATAATTAAGACATGGTATTAATATTTCCCTTAAAAAACTTATAGTCTCAGATGGGAAGAATGGTGGGCAATTGGTTGATTAGTGAATTTAAAGGTTTTTTTCTTTCTGCAAAGGGTCAGTGGTGACATCATCACAGCCTTCATTTTCCTTTTGTAGCATGCACTATTATTTTATACAAAGGGGTCAATTGTGATTTCCTTTTATTTACCTGACATAATCGTTATATGACTTTTTCTGAACCCAATAATTATTGCATCTGGCATTTAGTCTTGTTACAGATTTCATTTTCTTAGGCCACTAAAAATGTCCTGTCCCTATTTTAAAAATTTTCTTCATCTTCTTTCTTCTTCATTTTGACTCTTCTCATGTGGAATTAGTCCTCTACTCAAATGCTCATATTTGGTTAAAAAAACCATCTCTGTATTTTACCATTCTCTTCCATTTCTGATGCAGATGCAATTTATATTTTACTCTCACCTCTATAATTTCTATTTTTAAGAAAACAAAACATTGATGAACAGTTACTATGTTTTAACAGTAATCATTGCCTTGGAAGTCATGATCATATTCAAAACTGCCGAAAATGGGACACAGAGATTAAACTACAACTTTTGCCCTTGAGCGCAATGTGTCAAAATCTAGCCAGAACAGTAAGTGTTTGCCTTATAATTGAATTGCTTTTGTTTAAATCTGAATAATTCTGCTACGGAGCTGATTGGCAGTTTGTTATGTTCTGCAAGATTTTTGGGTTGGACTGGAAGTGATGAACTCTTTTTCTCAAAAGGAGTCTTTTTAGCAGATGCTGGGAGATTTTTAATCAAAGAAGGTTAGGTAGCATGCTGCTCAGAGCAAGAGGTCTATTTGAAAATCAAAGTGGAGGAATGAAAAATTTGATTTGTAATAGTTTTACACAAGAATGAAAATGTCAGTTTCTAGTCAAAGAGAAATGAGGAAGAAGGAAAGATTTTGAATACTAATACAGTTTTTTTTTTTTTTTTTTTTTTTTTTTTTTTTTGAGAAAAAGATCTACACTGACCTTTGGACCAAACTGAGAAAAATACATTCTCACCAAATGAAAACTAATTCTGTGTTTTAAAAGTACAGTCCCTTTTTTGGAGTTTAAAACAAAATGGCATGCAGGAAATGAGGCCATTTTATTACTGTGTACACACTTGAATTTTAATCTCTAAAGAAAATTACTCTTCATATGGTAGGATTTTGGGTGGGAAAATATCTGTCATTTCTACTCTTTATTTTCTTAGGTTTTGCTGCTATGTTAGGTAGTGGAAAGTATTTCACAAAATTCAGTATATTTTAGCAATCATTAGTAACTTCTCTTTTCATTTCTTAAGGAATGATGTTCCAGAGTATATTTACATAGTAAGGACTTACGGTGGGAAAGACTAGTGCCTCATTTATTGGTGTTGAGGATATAGAGAAACTTGATTATCATTAGAAAGAAAATGCGGAAATTCAGATGATTTCTTCCCCATCTGGTTCCCACCCCACCTTCCTTTGGCTGTCAGCCATCTTTAAAAGTATTTTTAGCTTCCCAGTCTCTGTATATAGAACAGAAGTAGTTTTGGTGTTGGGAGCTGTTTATATGTTAGAAACTAGACTTAAAAGTATTATGTTTTTCCACTTAAACAAAAATTTTCAGACTATTCACTTTTTTAGAGTCAATTATAAATAACATTTATAGTTCTGATATTTTCCTTTGTTCTGAAAAATCACTTTAGCTTTAAGGATTTATCATATGCTTAACCGTATTTAATTTGGCAATAGAAAGACCAAAGAATAGATTTGGTATTTTTGGTAAACATTTTCTATATATGTTTGTTTAGGCGGAAGATGATGAAACACCAGTGGATTTAAACAAACACCTGCATCAAATAGAAAAACCTTATAAAGAAGTCATGACAAGGTGTGGCATCTAAAGCATTACTTGCAGCTTTTCAGACTTTTGGGTGTGAATACATTTATTTTGGCAAATAAAACAATCATTATTGTATATAGTATCCTTCAGCAACAATAACTGTTCTTTATTTCAGACACCCGATTGAAGAACTCTTAGATTCTTACCATAACCAAGTGGAGCTGGCTCTTCAAGTTGAAGTAAGTCTTAATTCACATTTTGACACAATGACTTAAAGATTCTTGTCTCTGTCCTATTTTAAATACTAGTGTTGGCATTGGGCAAAATATTGTTGGACTATTTAAGCTATATTCTTTTTTTAAAAAAAGATTTTATTCATTTATTTTTAGAGAGAGGGGAAGGGAGGGAGAAAGAGAGGAAGAGAAGCAGCGATCAGTTGCCTGTCTCACCACCAGCTGAGGACCTGGCCTGCAGCCCTGGCACGTGCCCTGACCAGAAGTCGAGCCAGCAGCCCTGTAGTTTGCAGGAGGGTGCCCAACCCACTGAGCTGTACCAGTCAGGGCTAAACTATATTCTTGATGTTAATGTTTGATGACTTGTTTTCTGACCCAACTTATTAACGGAAGTTGTCAGTAATGCTTAGTCACCATATCTACTCTCACTTCAGCTTTATTACTAAGAACCTTCAGTTCAATTCAAAAAAGCATTTATTGAATGCTTACTATATGCTACTTATTGGAGTTAGGAAAATGAATGAACTAGTACTCATCTACCAAGAATTTAAAACTAGTGACAGGGGATTTAAACAAAATTTCAGTGTTAAATGTAAAGTAGAGGTATGCATTGGGGTTCTTTGAGAGATCAAATGACACTTCTCTCAACTTAAGGGTTTAAGAAAGGCTTCTAAGAAGGGATGTTATGTTGCCTGAGCGACATCTTAAACAGTATTAAACAGTAGCTAGAAGAAGGTAGTTGAGAAGGACATTGTAAGAAAAATACACAGCTGTATTAGAGCTGTATTACATGTGGTGGATGTATAAGCACTTATAGGATAGAGTACAAAGTGTGAAGTAAAGGCAGACCTAAGTTATCACCTAATAATTCATGTTAAAGAGTTTTATTTTATTCTCTAGATCAGGGGGCCATATCCAGCCCCCGCTTTTTTTTCAAACTATAAAAGGAAGTTTATTTAGAAAGTTACAGAAGCAAAAGAAGGGCCCTTGGAGCTTAGGAGAGAAAGTTAAAGGCAATGCTTTGGGTTGGAGGGGGCAGGATATAGGAGGAGGAGAAAGACGTGTGCTCCTAGGAGGGAGAGTGCACCTCCAGTCCACTTTTTTCCTTTTTTGCATATTTAATATTGTGTTTTCAGCTTTGTTTGGAGGTTGCATTAACATTTTCATGCCAGAGAGGTGCACTAAATGCCACTTTGTTACATAAAACAAATGAATATTCATCTTTGATTAATACATTCTTCTCCCTCAAAGATTTCCCAACTTTCACATTTCATATTTTAGCTCTGATCAATTACAAATCTAATCTCATCAGAATAAATAAATATCAATGCTAATGGTAATATAACATTCCACTTCATCTTGTAAATTGATTAGATTTTTAAAATCTTGTTCCATACTTACTACTTTATATGCTGTTGATCTGTATACCAGTTTTAATGTAGAGTTACAGTTAGAGCTCACAAAACATTATATGGAACCACATTATTATATTATACAATATATAAGTACCATTTCTCTGGAATGTAGTGAAAAATAATATTAATAGCTATCATTTATCAACCGTCTATAAGCAGCATCACTGTGATGAATCCTCTGTATCACCATCTCCATTCTTCAGCATGGCCGACAGCATAGGTTTTCACTGCATTTTATAATTGAGGAATCTGAGGCCCAGAGATGCTAAGCAAGTTCTTGAAGGCCACATAACAACTAAGTAGAAGGTAGGTCTACATAGTTGCTAGGCCCATTCTCCCTCCAGTACAGCATGTTGCAGTGAAGAATATCATAAGAAGTTATTTTCGTCTTACCCATAGTCGTATCAGGTGAGAGCCAAGGACCACCATGTCAAAGTTGAAGAACTCAGGTTCTTTTTTAATGTCAGACGTGATTGGTGTGAGTTTAGAATAATCAGCACAGTTGCAAGTAGCAACACAAACTCGAAGCTTTCAGTTATTCCCATTCTTCTCCACGACTTGTTTTTTTCTTTTTGAAAGGTCGTTAAATTAGAGTTCAGTTCTGGAGACTGAAAGTCTGAGATCAGGGTACGAGCACGGTCAAGTTCCAATTAGAGCCCTCTTTCTAGTTGCAGACTGAACATCTTGACTTCTTGTGGCCAAGAGCAGAGGGAAGGCCAGGGCTGTCCTGATTCGTATAAGGGCGCTTTCCAGTCTACTTTCTATTCTTGTAAATACTTTTTTTAAACACAGCCATACCCATTTGTTTATATAATTTTCTGTGCTTTCATTTGAGTAGTTAAGACAGAGAGCATATATCCTAAACTATTTACTCTTTGCCATTTTACAGAAAAAGTTTGCTGATCGCCTGCTCTAGCCATTTAAAGTGTTTTTAGCTGAGGGTGGGAAGTGGAGTGGTGTGGGTAATCCTGAGCTCTGAAATCACTTTGGCTATGCCCTGGAAGTAAGGCTTAGGGTTGGCAAGATTGCTTTTAGGAAGACTATTTAGGAAGGGTTTTTTGTTTTGCTTTAAATATGTTTGTGCAGGTTTATCTTTTTTTTCTTCTAGATTTTTATTTATTAATTTTTAGAGGGGAAGGGAAGGAAAAAGAAAGGGAGAGAAACATCAGTGTGTGGTTGCCTCTCACATGGCCCTCTCTGGAGACCTGGCCTGCAACCGAGGCCTTAACTGGGAATCGAACCAGCAGCCCTTTGGTTTGCAGGCCTGCACTCAGTCCGCTGAGCTACACCAGCCAGGGCAGGAAGGGTTTTTTTTTTGAATAGCAGTCCAAGTAAAAGGTAATGGCTGTGGCGAAGGTTAAAAAGGAGAGAACTGATTAACAATAGTTGGGAGGTGAAATTGGTGAGGTTTTGATGGGGTAAGAGAAGAAGAAATAGTGTAAGATAACTTCTGTATTTCTAGCTATGAATACGTTCTTACCAGCATGTACACGTCTTCATTTATTCCATAAATGTTTGCTGAGTATCTCCTCATTGTGAGGCACTGTTGTAAGTGCTCAGGATACAAGAATGAACAAAAGAAACTGTAACCCCTGCCCTTAGTTTAAATTTTAGTTGGAGGAGACAGACCATAAAATATAGTAGGAAAATATATGTGATATCACATGGAAAGTGTTATAGAGAAAAATGAGAGGAGAGTAATGTTGCAGTTTCAAATAAGGTAGTCAGAGAAGGCCTCATTAAGAAGATTCATTTGATTCAGGAACAGAAGGAGGGGAACTGAAGGTCTCATTAAGAAGATTCATTTGATTCAGGAACTGAAGTTGCTGGTTGTCTGGGGGAGGAGTGTGCTTGGTATATTTAAGGTCTACTAGGTTTTCATAGCTGGAATAGAATGAAGGAGGGGGAAGAGTAGACACAAATGAATTCAGATGTTTTGCCACAGGAGAAATGATGATGGCTTGGACTAGGATGATTACAGTATAAGTGATGAGAAGGGGTTGAATTCTGTGAATATTTTCAAATTTATGCTAGGGTGATTTACTCCTGATAGATTTAAATTTGATGTAGAACATGAGAGAGAGGAGTTAAGTGTAACTCCAAGATTTTCTAATAGCATTTGGCACTTTGGAGTTGCCTTTTAGTGAGATATGGAAAAGCTGTAAGAAGAGCAGGTTTTGGGGGAAGATCTGTTACTTGGTGTTGGACATTGTGTTTGGTATGACTGTTATTCATCCAAATAGTGATGTTGAGTAAACAGTTGGATATGAATCTGGAATTTAATGGAGGAGGTCCAGGCTGGAGATGATGATAAACTTTGGGAATCATCAAAATATAATGGTATTTTTCAGCCATAAGACTGGATGAGGTCACTCTTGCAGGTAGAGAAAAAGAGCTCAAGAACTGAGCCCTGGATGTAGCTCCCATGTTGAATAAAAAAGCCTACATTTTCCTGCAGCAACCACTCCACTTTTTTATTCCTCTTGTGGCAGAACTGTTGAAAGTTAATGTTTTTGCTGCTCCCACTTCCTCTTCTCATTCTCTTATGAACCCTCGCCAGTTAAGATTTCAGTCTCAGCACTTCCCTAAAACTGCACTTACGAAGGTCATGAAGGACTTCCATGATCATGTTTCTAGTAGTAAGTTCTTAGTCTTTATTTTTCTCAATTTTTCTATAGCGTTTGATAAAGTTGATTGTTTCTTCCTTAAAACACTCACATGGCCCCTGGGCTACCACTTTCTTGGTTCTTCTACCTCCAGTGTCTGTTCTGTCTTCACTCTCACCTGTAGCTTCCCTCTGATTTCCTTATCTTCCTGACTCCCTGACGTTAGAATGCCTCAGGTCTAGGACCTCTTCTCTTCCCTCTGTTTCACAGCATAGGTACTCTCACTTAATCTCATGTCTTTAAATACCCTGCGTGTACTCATGGTTCCAGTGTGTATCTCCAGGCTTAAACTCTTCCCTCAACTCCACATTCAGGTATCTTACTACCTGCTATCTCAAATTTAGATTTAGAAAACCGATTTTTTTAAAATTAATTTTTTTTAAAAGAGTAACTTAGTACTTTTTAAAAAGATTTTATTTATTTCTTTTTAGACAGAGGGGAAGGGAGGGAGAAAGAGGAAGAGAGAAACATCATTGTGTGGTTGCCTCTCATGCGCCCCCAACTGGGGACCTGGCCCGCAACGCAGGCATGTGCCCTGACTGGGAATCGAACAGGCAACCTTTGATTCACAGGCCCATGCTCAATCCACTGAGCTCCACCAGCCAGGGCAGAAAACTGATTTTTTTATACTACTCTTCATATTTATTTATCACAATTCCCTTTCTGAATAAATGGCAACTCTGACCTTCAGTTTGCTCAGGCCAAAACCTTGGCATCATGTTTGATTTCTCAAGAAAAGTATCTTTCACATTCCACATTCACTCTAATTCCTGTCTGTTCTACTCTGAAAATACTAAGAATGTAGCCACTTTTTGTCACTACGAAGGCTATAGTCCTCGTTAGTTACAGTAGTTCAATAGTTCCTTACTGGTCTCTCAGCTTCTACCCTTGTTTTTTCTTTGAATATATTGTACTGATTTATTTATTTAAATATTTATCGACCAGACAGGGTCATTGGAACCCAAACAAATTTCCAGTGCCCAAATATTGAGTCCTCAGTACTACACCCTCTTCGTGTTCAACACCCTCTCTTTAATTTTAATGAATACCGCCAAGTTCCTTAATCTGACCACTGCTCAACAATTTCCTGTTTCTTCATCTCTCCATCTTAAACCCTTTTAAAATGGTAAGTTATGTCACTCTTTTGCTCACAAAAATGTTTGCTACCTTAGTACAATTCAAAGCCCTAGTTGTGGCTTCAAGCCCCCTACGCATTCCAACCCACCACCTCTCTGATCTGGCCTCTCCTTACCCATTTCCTCCTCTGTCCTATGCGATCAGTAGGCATGCTCCCCAACCGGGGCCCTCGTGCTTTTTCCTCTTTCAGTGCTCTTGCCCCAGATACTTGCATAGCTTATCTTTCAGTTCTTCAATGTCTGTGCTCATATGTCTTTATCTGAGAGCTCTTCACTGACCATCTTATTAAAATAGTGACTCTATCGTATTTACTCCTCATATTTTATAGCTTTATTGAGATATAATTTATATACCATAAAATTTACCCATTGGATGTGTACAATTTAGTGATTCTTTTAGTAAGTTCATAGAGTTGTATAATTGTTGCCACAATCTAGTGTTAGAACATTTTTATCACTCCCATGTGCTACTTTGAAGCCATTCCTCGCTTTCGGCCTCAGGCAACTACTGTTCTGGTTCTTGTCTCGATAGATTTGCCTTTGAGATTTCATGTAAATGGAAACATACCCTATGTAATCTTTTACATCTGATTTCTTTCTCATACTGGACTCTGTTTAAACTCTAATGTAGTTGGTAAGTTGTGGGACGTAGTCCTAGTTTGTTCCTTTTTTATTGCTGAATACTTTGTGTGGATATGCCACTTTTTGTTTATCCAGTCAACAAATAATGACATTTAGACTATAGTACTTGCTTATACATAGTGTTGCTATAATTGTTCATATATAAGTCTTTGTGTGGTTATATGTTTTAATTTCTCATGAGGTAGGTTGTAGGAGTGGAGGGAGGTCAGGAAGTTGCAGAAGTTTTAATTCCTCTTCCTCTTTGCTTTCTAGAGATAAGCTGTTACTTATTTTAATAGAATGAAGTAGGGTTGCAATAGGGGTTTTCAGGCAAGGAATGATGGTTTGGCTTCATATTCTAAGGGGGATGGGAAAGAGCTGAGCAAGAGCAGGTAAAAGGAATGCTAAGTGGCAGGTGGGTTCCTGTTAAAATCAGGGACTGTTGAGATTGTATGGCTGTGAGATTTGTTAGAAGTACCCATCTGTCTGTAGAAGCAGCAGAGAAGTGTCTGAGCTCAAAGAGCAGGTTTTGTTAGACTGAGGGTGTGAGGGCTATAAGCAAAGGAGATTGCGATCAGAGTGTGATTTGTAGATGAGATTTTGCTAGGGTACAGGTTGGGGATGGAAGATCCTGTGTTTGCCACATAGACAGAGATTTATGTAACTGAGGGTTATCATAGGATGTAGGGCAGAAAGTCGGATACATAACCAGAGCAAAAATGTGGCATGCTGTGGGGGAGGTGACCACGTGTCAGTGGCAAGGCAGATCACTCAGCCAGGGCCAACTCAGGAGACAGAAACTATAATACTAGTTCTTTGAACAGGAACATTTGAAGAGTCATTAATTAGTAAAAGGTAGTTAATTACTACAAGGGGTAAAAGAGGACTCTAAGGCAGAAGTTTGCATATTATTGACATGTCAGATCAAGCCTGTTGTGTGTTTTTGTAAATAAAGGTTTTTTGGAAGATAATTACACTCATTCATTTATGAATTATCCATGTCAGTTTTCATCCTTAATAGCAGAGTTGACTTGTGACAGACTGTGTGGCCCACAGAGTCTGAAACATTTACTATCTGGCCTTAAAAAAAGTTTACCACCCCTGCTCAAAGGGGTCTTGGAGTGACAGGTGCAACAAAGCAGCTATCAGCTCCAGGCTGAGGGACAGTGGGTAGTGAGGGGACACTCTGTCTCACCATGCTGAAATTTATGACTGTCACAGGGGCACACAGGTTGCCTGTGGCAAAGAAACTTGCCAGAGCTGTCAGATAGGGAGAGCATGGCCTGAACATGCAGCTGGCGCTGGTCTTTGGGGACCACTGGGCTCCTACCCTGAATTAAAAAATAGAGGAGTGGAACCAGGATTGGAGTTACCTTTGTGCTGTCCTTGCCGTTGAGTGTCCCTTTGGTGCCCTCTAATGACAGACACTGTCTGCTGGCAAAGGAGAAATGTCTAGTAGCTCCAGTAACACAAAGTAGAGCAAAAAAGGGTAGATTTGAAACTGATACATAATGATTTGATAATTGGCACATAAAAATGATGGAGAATGGTATAGGACAAATGGCATGAGCCTTGAAACTGGAAAGGTTTTGCAAGAAGGTGGAGGACTAAAAGTAAGCAGAGATATAAGGAAACAAAAATGGGGAGCTCGATAATAAACCTTCAGGCTCGGAGGACAACAGGGTAATAGGGTAATTGGGTATTTGAGAAAATGAGGTGGTTTCAAGCATGAAGATGAAGGGAACATTCAGTTTATGGTAGCCAAGCCTCATGGAAATATTTAAATTTTTAAAGGATGGTACAGTACTGAGTTTCAACCCATTCTAACAGTACTTGGCATGTAAGTTTGGCATAAATGTTTGATGGATTAATGCATTATATAAGAATGTTTCTTTAAATAAGATTTTATTTATTTTTTGAGAGAGGGGAAAGGAGGGAGAAAGAGAGGGAGAGAAACACCAATGTGTGGTTGCCTCTCACGTAGCCCCAACTGTGGACCTGGCCTGCAGCCCAGGCATGTGCCCTGACTGGGAATCGAACCAGCGATTCGCAGCCCGAGCTCAATCTACTGAGCTACACCAGCCAGGGCTGAAATGCAATCTTGTTTCTTTTCTTTTTCGTCACAAAAGAGGAAAGTACATCTGTTCTTAGGCACATCTGAAATGTATAGTTTCTGACTTCATTCCTGAAATTGATCCTTTAAATTCTAAATGCTTACATTTATTTTACTTTCTATTTTTAAAGAACCAGCACCGAGCAGTAGATCAAGTTATTAAGGCTGTAAGAAAAATTTGCAGTGCTTTAGATGGTGTAGAGACTCCTGCCATTACAGAATCAGTCAAGAAACTAAAGAGAGCAGTTAATCTTCCAAGGAGTAAAAGTGCTGATGTGAGTATTTTTGAGTAATTAGCATTTTATTACATGCAGCTACACACTGAAATGAGCATCTGTCACATAAACTGACAGATTTTTGCTTCTGGACAAAATGTTATTTTAACTTTTGCTTTTACTCTTGAGTTGATTGGGTGACTTACCTGGTAAGGTGGGGAATTCCTAAGAGGAGGTTGGAAGAGCTCTCTGAGAGTTGATGTTGAACAGGTGGATGCCAAATGGTGAACCTGTTGTGTATAGAGCAGGAACTCGGGCATAAATGAGTTGGTTGGCCTGAAGGACCTGGATGGTAGTAGGTACAGTATATTTCTCCCTCTGGATGGAAATGTCCATGACTGCCGATACAGGGGGTTCTCTTTTGGACCATACCTCCTCCTCGTTTTGAAGACCCAAAAGCCTCAGTAACAGTGACTGACTTAACTACCTCAGTGGAAACCAGGGTAGGAGCCCTCTTTCGATAGCATACTATTGCTTTTAGTGAAAGCTCTCCCTGTGGTTTTTCCTTAGGTATTTAATTGATTCTGTTCACAGGGATGTTCATAGCTCTTACTGGAAGAATGAGAGAACGTGGATTGCAAGACACGATAAATTTAAAGTTATGTTGATGGTATGCCCCTCAACAAATATCTAGGGGAAAGCTCAATCCATTTATTCTTAGAAAACCTGCCCATATCATACATAGAAGTTTGGGTCTCTTTTTTCTTACTATGTGCTTGTTTTTAAAAATTTAACAATACACATGAAATCCTTGGAAATGATCAACTACCGTGGTCTTAATGTTTGAGGTTTTATTCATTATGTTAATTTGCTGGGTAAAGTGGAGAGTAGGAGGAGAGCTCAGAGCTGTTTTGAGACACTAAATGGTAAAGGTGTTCTAGTTTCTTTAAGGCCATTCTTACCATGCTAAGTAGGAGAGCAACTAATGGAAAATAAAATGCTGCATTAGCATGTTTATCACTTTGTGTATCAAATCTTAGTTTAGTTTAATGAGCAGATTTTGTTGAGTCAGTGTATTTTGCAATAATTTTCAGTTATTTCATGATTTTCTTTTGAAAATTATTGAAATAGTTGAAAATTTGGGGAGTGACATTGGTTAATAAAATTATAGTATTATGATTTTCTTTACTAAAAAGCATCTGTTTACTTGGTGGGAGGGGTTACTTTTTTATTGTTTTATTAGTTCTGCAGATACTTTTGGGAAGGTTTCCCCTGGGAAAGTTTTGAAATGAAAGCTTAACATTTTATGTTATGTCATGGGCCATTTTTTGATGAATTTGTATGTGTATGCAGGTGACTTCACTGTCCGGAGAGGGGGACGCTAACAGGAGTTTGACTAGGAGTATGTATGTCTTCAGTTCTTTAAATTTTAGCACTACTGTTGCTTTTTCAGAGAATTGTGTTAACTATTTCTTTACATCTAGGGTCACCGAATCCTGAAAATCCTGTTCAAGTAAGCATGGACCAGTTAACTGCAGCAATTTATGATCTTCTCAGACTCCATGGAAGTTCTGGTAGGAGTCCTGCTGCCTGTGTCCCGAGTAACAGGAGCATCAAGGAAGCATGGACCACAGCAGAACAGCTCCAGTTTACTGTTTTTGCTGCACATGGAATTTCAAGTAATTGGGTATCAAAGTAAGTAGCTGTTCAAAATAAAATATGTACAGCTTTACCTAGACGTTATTCTAATCTTGTAAAATGTCACCACCCACTGTTATCTTGGTATGTAAGTGAATGATAAAGAATCACAGATATCTTAGTGGTTTTCATAAAAATTACAGAGATTTTTGAAGCTGTTCCAGTAACAAACATTACTCCTACTACATGGGAAAAGGTGGGAAAATACGTTTAAAATTAAAAGGGCAAATGTTGATTAATAAACTAGTCAACTTATGACTGCTATTCTTTTGGCTTTCCTTTAGAATGAGGGTAATTTGAAACAGTGTAACGGAACTAGACATCAACCCATTTTTTTCCCTTTTAGTACAATAGTTTACTGCTTGCTAGGCTTTCAAGCGTGCAAGAGCAGATTTCTTCTATAATTTTTTTAAAGATTTTATTTATTTATTTTTGGGGAAGGGGGGAAGAGGGAGAAAGACGGGGAGTGAAACATCAGTGTGGGGGGTAGCCTCTCACATGGCCCACACTGGGGACCTGGCCGGCAACCCAGGCCTCTGCCCTGACTAGGAATCCAGCTGGCAGCCCCTCAGCTCACAGGTCGGTGCTCAATCTACTGAGCCACACCAGCCTCTTTTATAATTTTTAATATGGGTTTTCCTGTTGGATTGTTTTGTCAATGCCATAAAGTTTGCCAACTTCAACTTATTTGCAAGTAAGTAATATAAATTGAAATGTCTGAGTTGAATATTTTAAAGTAGTATTATAATAATAGCTTAATGCTATAAAAGAAGGTAATGTCCAGTAAAAAGATATCAAACGTAAAATCTGCTGAAATTGACCTTTATATAAAATAAACAAATGAAATTTAAAAAATAAAATGAGTTGAATGTGGTATATTAATTCATTTAAGAAATATTTAGTGAGCACCATCTGTGGGCTGTGTTCTTCGTGCCTCTAGGGATTCGGCAGTAAACAAAGGCAGCAAAACTCTGCCCCTGGAACTTGCATTTAAATGGGTAGTACTGCTGTCCATAGGTGTTTAATTCTTTTAGCAAGTTGCAGGGATAATATCCCCCAAGTCTTCCATACACACAGAAATAAATTTAGGGATACTAATATGGTGAACAAATACTTAGAAGACAATACAGAAAACTACAGTGATAATTAAGATGGAAATAAAGTTAGTAAAATGCCTATATAAAGAGGGATAAATGAGAAAAGCGATCAGATCATTGGCTAGAGGTGTTTGTGAACCAGTGACATTAGATTTAAAACAATATTTATAATATATTTATATATACACGAACAAAGTGATTAATGTGTAAACCTAGCAGTAAGTTAGAACACTAGTAGAATGCAGTTTTATTGAACCTAAGGCTTTTGTTGTACAAGATTGCCTGATTGTATTGTAACCATCTCTGTGCTTAGGGCAATTTGGAGCTAAATTCTTGCTGTCTGATGAGAGAATATAACAGCATCCGTCCCCTCCTAATAAAGACTGTCTCAGTGCAGGTCAGACCGATGCACTATCTGTATGCTTCACTGACTCTATTTCAGTGGCTTAGCAAAGGAAAATAGCACCTAGGGATGATAATGTTGGTATTCTTTCTTCCTAGAATTTACCTAAAAATGAATAATTACTCAGTATCATTCAACTAAAATCTAAAGCTAGTAACTAGCTGAGCATAACATTTAGGTAAATTCTCCAGCTGGTATCATTTTGCCCCTTTAGACTGACAGCTAGGGATAACATGTTTCCTTCTGCATTCCCTTTGCTATGCCTCTTTATTTTACAGAATTAGCAATAGTTAAATGTCAGATGTTTTTCCTTAAGTTCATATGAATGGTAACCCAATTATTTCAGATAATAGTCACTTTTAGGAAGGATGGCTCATGACATATGACATATATTTGTGTTAGTTAACTAAATTGTATTATCAAATAAAAATTAAACTCTTTCTTTTCTCAGTTATGAAAAATACTACTTGATATGTTCCCTGTCTCACAATGGAAAGGATCTTTTTAAGCCTATTCAATCAAAGAAGGTTGGCACCTATAAGAATTTCTTCTATCTTATTAAATGGGATGAGCTGTAAGTGAAGTTCTGGCTTTTTATTTTTTTCAGTATGCCCTGTGTACTTTTTTCCATGTGTGCATCCTGGCTTTTATTTTTATTACAGTTTCCCTTAAAATCCATTAAATTCTTACTAACATCTTCAGGTCTATTCTAGATAGAATGCTGTAGAACAGACTGAAATTCTGATTTAAAAAACCTAAAATGTTCTTTTAAATCTACATGTTGTTAAATTGCAGAAATATGCCATTCTTCCTAGACTTTGTCAAGTTAAATATATGAATTCACATGTAATTGTAGAAAGGTAGTATATTGTAACATTGCTTAGTTTAGTATTTTTAAATACTATTCTTACAGTAAGGGAATGCTTTCATTGTTTAGGCAGATAGGACATTGCAGAACTTTTTATTATTTTATTCTGCATTTATTAAGTGGTATCCTATTCTTTTATTACAAAAATAACATGTCTGTAAAAAAAATTACAAAAATAACACATGTCTGTGAAACTGATCAAATAATACAAAATGCATATAAGGTAAAAAGTGTCACTTTCTTTTTAACACTTAACCATCTCATGGCTCCTCAGAGTGACCACTGCTGACCTTGTGTGTCCTCAAACGGAGCACTGGCAAACACATACATATATGTCTGTGTATATATGAGCACACATATGTCCCAGATCAAAAATGCTCACACTCATAAACGTCTAATGCTTCCTAAAGGAAATAAAAATGACTACTATTATTTTGCCTAAAAATAGGCATTGCAAGTCTTGAGTAAATACACTAACAAATTTTTAAAGAAATGTTATATATTTGAAATTTCGATAAAATTTGTCTAAGATATTTTACAGTACATGTTAGCCAGACTTGCTACTTAAGTAAAGGTTACTCAGGATTAAAGATTATTTGATAGGTCAATTAATCTTTACTATAACTGTCCCTTTCATTAAAGGATTAATACATTCTATCGATTTGTTTTTTTCTATTAATACATTTTTTTCCCTTATAGAATTATTTTTCCCATCCAGATATCACAATTGCCATTAGAATCTCTTCTTCACCTTACTCTTTTTGGGATTTTAAATCAGAGCAGTGGAAGTTCCCCTGATTCTAACAAGCAGAGAAAGAGGCCAGAAGCTTTGGGCAAAGTTTCTTTACCTCTTTTTGATTTTAAACGGTAAGTGTTACTGAGTTGTGATGGTGAGTTTCTGTGGACATATCTGCAGCATCAAAATTGGCTAGAGAACAGGGTAGGGAATGATGACAAACATGAGGTAATGAGCTGCCTTAACTTTTTTCAATGTGATAAGAAGGGAGTTTTCAGAGACACAGATCAGAGGGAACCAGTTATTCTGCTCTAGTTTGAATGTATCTATGTGGGTAGTGAAGGATTGTTTGTCACTCTGTTTCAGGAGGAAAGCAGCAGTCAATTCACATATAAAACTGTCATTTTCTTCAAGCACTATTTCACTGATATAATACTCAGTCTTTTAGGTGCCCTTGACATTACTAAAACAACTCCATTTTTCCTCTTCTTGTCCCATCCCATACATCTCAAGTTTCAGGGAATCTGCAACTGAATGTTATTCCCTTCTCACCTAGCTACCTGATTCATCTACCCTTACTGCTATGGGCCCCTGACCCTTAATTGCCAAAGGTTCTACATGAGTACCAAAACTTAATGATCCTTAGAGATAAAGAAATTCCTTTCAATTTTTTGTCTACTAATAGCCAGTAATCTATCTAACCTTTTAGCTGACAAGTTTAGTTGTGTTTTTAGTAACAGTATGTTCCATGAGACCATCAAGAGTCTTCCTAAATGAAAAAAAAAATCAGTTGAATTAAGTTTGGGATATGATTCATACAACACATGGCAACATTTTTGAGAGTGATAATGCACATTAGCGTGTTAAAGTATCTCTAAAGTTTTGCAGTCGAGAAGCCTGTTGTGTTTAATAGCCTATCACTCTGTAATAAACCCATAGCATTTACTGTGTGCTGGGTATTATTAGTCTGAGTGCTGTGTACATCCTTGTATTCCTCACAGCAACCCTGGGAAGGTTGTTAGTACCCCTTACCTGTTACAGAGAGCTTACATGACTTGCACTACGGCACTGAGCTAATTAGTGGTAGAATTGTTTTTTAGGTGAAGGACTTAACATTCTTTCAGAATTCAACAGAGTAAGTGATTTTAGACAATTAAATATTTTGTGTCCAACACTCTGCTGTTAAAACAGTGAGCAGGTGGGATTCAGTTGGAGACTTTGCAAAGTAATGCAGTTAATCTAGGTAATGTTAGTACTTAACATTCAAAAAATACTCAGGTGTTAAGAGGGCAGATGATTTTACATTAATTCATATAGAGAAACAAAGTGTTAATTATTTAGTTCAGTTAATGTACTGTCACATAGTAATCAGAAATCCTGGTCCTGAAATTACTTTTAAAATAGTTTATGTTAAGGTGCAACTCACATACAGCCTGATGAAGTCACCGCTGTGGAAGCCAGATGACTCCGAGGCACTGCAGTCAGCCTCGGTCCCACATGAGTTCTTAGCTCATTTTTCAATAAACTGGATCAAGCATTTACCTTGCCTTTCCTTTACAGGTGCAGCTCAGGCTTACCAAATAATTGGTGTGAGAAAGTATTTTATAGAAAAATTTCAGCTAATAGATGCAGGTGGAATGATAGAATATCACAAGTTTGCAGCTTCTACTGAAATAATTTATGTCAGTCTTAGACTTAGGCCAGGGTTTCCCAGTCTTGGCACTATTGATATTTTGGGCCGGATAATGGTTTGCTGTGGGAGACTGTCCTGTGCCTTGTAGGCTGTCTGGCCGTGTCCCTGCTTTCTGCCCGCTGGATGACAGTAACACCCCAGTTACCAACCCAGAATGTCTCCAGACGTCACCAAATGTCTACTGGGGGCAAAGTCACTCCTGTTTAAGAACCATTGATAAATAGTGCTTACCAATACCTGCTTAAAACCATTAAGCAATTATTGTGTCTGGAACTTTATTATAATATGGGTGTTTAGACTGCACCTAAATAAACTATGTTTACACCTCAGAGAGAGAGATAAACCAAACAATGTGTGCCTCTTTACATAGTGCCGTAGAAAGTAGTATACAATACCCCCTAAAAGTAGTAAGTGTTCTTGCCAGATAACTAAACCCAAATCAGATTAAGTCTCCAAATCTAACTACTACTTTACTACAGAATGTACAGGAGATAGAGGGCCATGCTGAGTGACCAGTGATGCAGTAAGTAAAGTCCAGGGCAAGGGAAGTCCTCAGAACAAGAGAATTGGCTTCTTGAACAAATGGCAGGGGGAAAAGATAGGAAGAATGTATAGATTAAAACAAGAGTTGGCGATACTTACCTGGCAAGGGAGATACCATGGTCGGGAAGATGGTTTTCCCAGGTTGAGGCTCACCCATTGCACTCCGGGTGTGCTGACCCCTGCGATTTCCCCAAATGTGGGAAACTCAACTGTGTGGTTTGTGGTAGTAGGGGACTGCGTTTGCGCTCTCCGTGATAACTTGCATTGCAGGAGTAATCTTCCCTAGCTGAGGTGGCTCAGGGATTGTGTGCCGTCTTGTTAACCCTTGGGCCACATCCCTAATAGGGCGCGCAGGAAAGGCAGCCACACATCAGTGTTTCTCTCCCTCTTTCTCCCTCCCTTCTCCTCTCTCTCTCTCTCTCTCTCTCTCTCTCTAAATAAATAAATGAATAAATGAATAATAAAAAAAGTAGTTGTCTTGCTGTTAAAAACAAGCAAACAACAACAAAAAAAACACAAGAGTTGACAAACTTTGTAAAGAGGACCAGAGAGAAGTAGTTTAGGCTTTGCAGATCATGTCTGTGTCACAAAGGCAAAAGTAGTGATTGACAGTATGTAAATTAATATGTGGTTTTGTTTAATAGAAGTTGATTTACAAAACCAGGTAATAGACGGGAGTCTTGTTGACTCTTGAATTAAAGATACAAAAGACATATCAACCAAATGAAAATCCTTGCTTGGATTCTTACTGAACAAACCAACTAAAAAAAATTTATTTTGAGACAATCTGGGAAATTTGAATATTGATTAGATAGTTGGTGATTTGAAGTAATTACTGTAGGAGTGGTAATGGCATTGTACTTATTTTAAAATAAAACTTTACCATTTTAAGACATATAAAAGTATCTGTAGATGAAATGTGATAGGAATTTACCTTAAAAATAATCTGTTTGGGGGTGAGAATGGTTCTAAAAAAGACAGAATTTAATGTGTCAGAGATTTAAAGGCTGTTAACCTGTAAGAAAAAACAGTAGGACTAGAGTCTAGCTTTGGAAAGGATATTTGCTATTTTAATAAAATGAACAAAGTTTAATGAAGTTTATAGTTTTCTGCTTTTATATATATACCTCATGTTAGTTTTCAGAAATTTCTTCTGTGTAAAGATATGCCAGTATGTTTACTGATAAATGTGTTTAATGTAAGTAGGCCATAAACTGGTTGTCTAGGGCAAGTGTCAGCATACTGCCACCTGCTGCCTGTGTTTTGTAAGTACAGTTTGGTTAGATACAGCACACAAATTTATTTATGTATTGTTCATGGCTACTTTTGCGCTATAATAGCAGATTTGAGTCTCTGCAACAAAGATTGTCCGGCCCTTTAGAGATAAAGTTTATTGATCCCTGGCCCCGGGCACAGATAAAAAACTTCTTAAATAATCATTTAAGAAGTCACAAAGCAGGTTCTGTTTTTTTGGCATGTAATTTTGTTCTTATGGTAAAAGTCAGGGAGCAGTTCTATAATCCAGACTTGCTTTCTTTGTTCTGGGAACAGCGTGTTCTGTTCTGTCCTCAGCCCCATTCCTCCTTAGATATGATATCTCCTTCTCTCTTTCTTTGTTCCAACCCCCACTCTGCAATCCATTTACCCTAAAGATCAGTACATTATGGAGAGTGACTTTTCCTGATAAAGATGATATTCTTGCCTGGCTGGTGTAGCTCAGTGGATTGAGTGCAGGCTGTGAACCAAAGGGTCGCTGGTTCGATTCCCAGTCAGGGCACATGCCTGGGTTGCAGGCCGAGTCCTTAGTGGGGGCCACCTGAGAGGCAACCACACATGGATGTTTCTCTCCCTCTCTTTCTCCCTCCCTTCCCCTAGCTCTAAAAATAAATAAATAAAGTCTAAAAAAAGATGACATTCTTTTTATAAAGAGGATATTTCATAAATGTTTGGATACTAATGTTTCAAATTCATTACTGTGTGTTGTAAGTTTTGATTGATTTTTAAAATAAAAATCACAGTATTTTTCTGTTTACATTACGAAGGTTTTTAACATGTGGAACTAAGCTTCTGTATCTTTGGACTTCGTCACATATAACCCCTATTCCTGGAACAATCCCCAAAAAAGGATATGTGATGGAAAGGATAGTGTTACAGGTAAAGGTACTTCTTGACACATGGGGAGGCTTAAATGTAAATTTCTTTATAAAAAAGTATATGTATACCATGATTTGGGTTGTTATTAAAGAGGCCTAATCAATCTTGTTTCAATTTTAGGGTCTGTTTTCAATTTAAATGCCAATGAACCATTTCCTGTTTCTGAGAAACAGTAAAATATGCCTTTGTGCCCATCTTCAGCAATATATGTGCTATCGAGAATTACCAGTAATGTAATCACTTTCAGCAAAAGGACATTGATTTAATACACAATGTAAAATTTATCCTGGTGGCTAAGAAAAATCAATGTTCTCAAAGAAAAAGAAGTTAATGTGGAAAGTATGTGGCCTGTTCAGCTGTAATTTGATTAACTTCTGTTAAATTTTTAAGGTTGATTTTCCTTCTCCCACATTCGATATCATTTATACCACTCCTCAAGTTGATAGAAGTATTGTACAACAGTACAACTTGGAGACATTGGAAAATGATATAAAAGGGAAACTTCTCCATATTCTTCACAAAGACTCATCACTTGGGTATGTATGCTCCTTTGATTCTGTTTTGCCTACTTATCTCTTACAATGTAAAGCTCAAGTTAATGGTTTATTAAATACCCCGATTTAGTTCATGATTTAGCAACGTTCTTGGTATGGAAAGTTTTATATATCTTTTTAATTATATATAAAGACTCTACGACTACATAAAAATTCAGAAATTTGTACAGGTCAAAGTTTTTACATGATCAAAAGGAAACTATATGTACAGTAAATAGCAATAGATAATTTCCTTAGGGTGCAAAGAACCTTTTCTTATTGGTAGAAAAACCAACATTTACTCATTTATTTTGTCTAATTTACTCAGTAGTAAATTAGACAAAGAATATTAACACATAATTCTTTGGAAAAGAAATACAATGTCTTTTAAACATCTGAAAAGATGTCAACCTCTCAGTAATTAAGGAAATGTAAATTGATACGAGATACCATTTCATAAACATCAGATTGTTGAAAATTAGAATGTTTCGTCTTAGAAAGTGTTGATGAGGATACAGGAAAGGGGGGATTATATTGTTGGTGAAATTCTAAAAAGCTTTGGAGAACAATTTTGCAAAATCTATAAAGGTCACAATGTGTGTAGTCTGACCTAGCAGTTCCACTTCCAGGCTGTTGTATGTCTTAGAGGAAAGAACCCCTTTTGTACGTGCTTATGGAGACTCATTGCAGTATGCGTTTGGATTATTGTAAAACCGATAGGGAATGTCCATTGATGGGGCTCAGATTATGGGGGTCACGTTTATCCAACAGAGTCCTATATAACTATTAAAAATGAAGTTACAGCTGCGTACCAATATGTCAGATACGTTAAATGAGGAAAGCAAGGAGCAGAATAGTGTGTTAGTGTATTCCCGCTAAAGGAAAAAGATCCGCATGTGTCTGTGTGTGTGCTTCTATACAGATGGACTCTGGAAGAATAAACGAGCGCAGGCAGTTGCCTCTGGCAGGGGAATTAGAAGAATAGGGATCTCACTGTGCACTTTTTTCAGTATTTAAATTTTTTTTCAGTCTTGCACATGAGATGAATATATTTCAGTGTGTGTATTACACATACAGAAGTAGATGGGTGGGTAGTAAAATAGTGAAATCTTTCATTCACATAAACATTTCTCATTAAGACTAAATTAGAATCTCCAAAACAAGTTCTTTTCTCTTTAAATATACTCAATTGAGCTATATAAATAATTGTCTTCCAAAATTTTGTAATAGCAATTGTGCATTACATAACATTTGATTTTACTTGTGTAAAATGAATAAAATCCTTGCTCTTAGGGTGGATTTTGCTTATTCAACTCTGATTCTAGTGCCTGGCATCTGTTTAGAGCTCAATAAATTCTTATTGTACTGAATTATCCTTCATTTTCATAACTAAGACTTTTATCAAGGCAAAATGATTTCTTTCTGTTCCCCAAATTAGGGTAAATTAGTGGTGTTTACTGTACGTTGCATTTTTCTGTTCCAAAATAGTATTAATGATTCTACCAACAAGTGGCTGTTCTAAAATGAATACATTGTTTCTTTGTATTTTTAATCATTGAGACTATAACTGTTATTATGATATCATTGAGAAGTAATTTAGTTCCTGTTGTGTATGCAGACTTTCTAAAGAAGACAAAGCCTTTTTGTGGGAGAAACGTTATTATTGCCTCAAACACACAAATTGTCTTCCTAAAATACTAGCAAGTGCCCCAAACTGGAAATGGGTTAATCTTGCCAAAATTTACTCGTTGCTTCACCAGTGGCCTCCATTAGACTCACTGACTGCATTGGAGCTTCTTGATTCAAAGTAAGTCAGTTAAGATGGAGTTTATTTGCTTTTTTTATTGTTGTTAATTTTTTCCAGTAAGGTATTATATTGCAGGAGTACTTCTCTTTGCTTTAACATGAAAGCAATTCAATACAATATAAATGTGTAAATGTATGTTTCTACTAATATACCTTTTCATTGAAGTTATTAAAAGAACACGTGATATTGAAAATTAACCTAAAGACGGGGTTAGGTTGTGAATTTTGAATAATCTGTTATATTTTTATGATGTGGGCCAAAATTAATTTTCATAAGCTTAAGATTTCTAAACCAGTCCCCTACCAGAATTTGTACAGCACAGGAAGATTTTCTTCCTAAAAAAGAAGATGACACACATTGCATTTGAAGAAAGAGCTATATGAGTGTTCATTGTTAGGAATAAATTTAGATTATGTTTTCAGGAAATAATAGTTTCATTAGAAAGAAGTCACCATCCAATCTTGATTTTTGTGATACTTTTCTAGATTTGCTGATCAGGAAGTGAGGTCCCAAGCTGTGACCTGGGTCGAGGCTATTAGTGATGATGAGCTAACAGACCTTCTTCCACAGTTTGTACAGGTGAGACGTGATGCATGAGCGGGCGCATTGTTGTGATGAAGCTGCCAGTCAGCACTTGCCCATAGCTGCGGCCTTCTGAATCATCTGAATAGTTTCTGCAGAGGAATGTTCAGGCTTAACACAAGATTTGATGCAGATTCGTTGCTGTAGTCATTCAGTCGTTTTGAATGTGATGGCCATACAGCACACATGCTCACTCAAGGGCGTCTACTGCTCCCACTGACTAGTACAGTGAAGATGTCATTGTTTATGCATGAGCATTCCAGTCCACTGTCCTCAGTTGCCGTGTTACATCGATATTGTGCGAACTGTTCTTGTTACATTAACAATGGTTGGACTTTTCTGGACAGACCTCGTGTGTGCGCGTGTGTGTGTGTAGATATAGGTCTGAATTTTTAATTCTTTGACTTTTTAGATTCTCGGAATAAATCAGACTTGAGCTTTTATTTTTCTTTACTGGCCATTTAAACATAGCTAATGAATGTTATTCCCAGGTCTATGCTTTCCTGCTTGGTTTTGTTAATTTAGCCTAAGTTAATTTATCTGTTTCATTTTTATCAGTATCATCTTTCATCAACAGGAGTGAGCCTTATATAATTTCCTTTTTTGATAATTTTACCATAACAGTGTTGTATGGGTTTGAACACTAGTAATTCTGTATTTTCTTTTATGTGTAGGCTTTGAAATATGAAATTTATTTGAACAGTTCATTAGTACGTTTCCTTCTGTCCAGAGCATTGGGAAATATACAGATAGCGCACAATTTATATTGGTAAGATTTACATTTTCTTCAGTACTTTATTTTTATTCCTAGTATTTACACAGATGACATACTCTGAAAGTCTAAATGGTACACCCAGACCACTTACTGTGGATACAGATGTTTTATAAAAGCATTATTTTTAAGAAATTAAATTTTTATGTCCTTACAAATAAAACAGAAAATAACAAAACTCTGTTTGGCATGTTAGAGCTCTACAATAATGAATGAATTTTTACTTGCCTATATGACTTAAAATAAATTTCTGGAGACCTAAAATTAAACCTGTAAAATTGATTTTTGAGAGCTGTTCACCCAGCTTTCAGAAGTAGCTGACAAATATTTTGCTCTGTTAGGCTCCTCAAGGATGCCCTGCATGATGCACAGTTCGGTGCCCGATATGAACATGTTTTGGGGGCTCTCCTGTCAGTGGGAGGAAAGGGGCTCAGAGAAGAACTCTTGAAGCAATCAAAACTTGTACAGCTTTTAGGAGGAGTAGCAGAAAAAGTAAAGCAGGCGAGTGGATCAGCCAGACAGGTATGTACCCATAAGAGGGAGCATACACATTTCGATGTTAAAGGATCTTTACAGTGCTAATGAGTGAAGTAGTTGTTCTTCGTCAATAAATAGCCAGTAGAATTCTCACTACACCTATGCTGTTTTGGGCAGATGAGTTTAAAGGCTACTGAAAATCTTTAGGGAAAGATTTCACAACCTAACTCAGAAAATCCATTGATTTTCTGATTTTTTTAAATTCCCATGTTTATTAATTCTTTTCTGGTTAAAATTGTTATCTTGAGTTTCTTTCATTATTTTGCTTTTTAACTTTTGTAACTGTAAAAATAATAAAACTGTGACTGGATGCCAGTGTTTAAAAAATCTACATAATGAAGAAGATTACAGAAAAAATCTCTTACAGTTTGCTGTGTTTCCTTCTTGGTCATTTTTTATGATTTTACACATACACTTTTTTTTTTTCAAATTGCTTTTTTTTTTACTTCATCTTGGAGAATTCATGTCAGTACATACATAGTTACAATTCATGTTTCTTAATAGGTACATAATATTACAAGGTAATTATAGCATAAATTATGAACCATTAATTACCTCCATGTAGATTGTTTACATATTTTTCTTTTCTCAAACAGTTCTGCAATGAACTGCAGTGCACACGTTTTTGCCCCTCATTTCTTTATAAGAGTATGCCTACAGGTGAAATAGTTGAGTTAAGAACTGTGTACATTTTCAGTTGTAGTAGTTTCTATTAGATTACTCTACCAAAAAATAAATTATATATTTGTATGTGGACCAGTATACATCCCTCTTCCCATTAATACATTATGAAAGTATCTGTTTCCCACCCTGTAGCCAGCACTGGATATTATCTTAAATTTTTCATCTGATGAAAAGTTATACCTAATTTTTATTCAATTTCTGTTTATCTGAGTGTGAGTTTTAACAAATGTTAAATATGAACATACGTATACTGTCCCCTCCCATGTTTATAGCCTTTGCCTGTTCTAATTTTATTTTTTAATAGTAAAAATTAACTCTCTTTAGCAACATTTGATAATTGGACATTTAAAAAATTAGGTCCACATCATAATTTTGTTGTCTTAGAAATACGTATTCATTTCCATTTTGCACTTACAGTATATTCTCTTCCTAGGTTGTCCTCCAAAGGAGTATGGAACGAGTACAGTCCTTTTTTCTAAGGAATAAATGTCGTCTCCCTCTTAATCCAAGTCTTGTGGCAAAAGAATTAAATATTAAGGTGAAACATAAAATACTTATAAGTTCATATAACATTTCAAAATAATGTGCAGGAAGAAGGGAAATGGGCAGGCATGCTTAAAGCAAATGAGGATCAAACCTACCTAAGTTGCTTATAAGTATTTATAAGACATGTAGATGTCTGTGGCATAAGGCCCAGATTTATCTTAGTACATTGTTACTAATCACCATTCCTGAAAGAAAAAAGTGTAAAATTACTTACTACCTCAAATTAAATTACACTTTACTGTGGTATAAATAGTTACATGAGAGGCATGTGTTCTTAATTCTTTTTTTAAAAATTTTTTAAATATATTTTATTGATTATGCTATTACAGTTGTCCCATTTCCCCCCATCATTCCCCTCCACCATGCACACCCCCTCCCACCCACATTCCCCCCCTTTAGTTCATGTCCATGTGTCATAAGTTCTTCTACATTTCCCACACTATTCCTGCCCTCCCCGTGTCTATTTTCTACCCACCGTCTATGCTACTTATTCTCTGTACCTTTTCCCCCTCTCTCCTCCTCCCACTCCCCTGTTGCTAACCCTCCGTGTAATCTCCATTTCTGTGTTTCTGTTCCGGTTCTGGTTGTTTGCTTAGTTTGCTTTTGTTTTAGATGTGGTTGTTAATATCTGTGAGTTTGCTGTCTTTTTACTGTCATTTTTTTTATCTTCTTTTTCTTAGATAAGTCCCTTTAACATTTCATATAATAAGGGCTTGGTGATGATGAACTCCTTTAACTTGACCTTATCTGAGAAGCACTTTATCTTTCCTTCCATTCTAAATGACAGCTGCTCAAAGAGTAATACATGATATTTTACTCATATGCTATGTTTAAGTTTCAGAAAGTATGTTTATATATCTTTTATCTGCCAGATAATCTAAAAAACAGCTTTCCTGTGTTACTCCATTTGCCATAATTTAGAGAAGCAAGTGAAAGGAGGAATGCTTAGGACAAAAAAAATTAAACCCATTCTTATTGTGGTTTTATCTTTCTAATACTTAATGTATTGTATTTGTAGTCATGTTCCTTCTTCAGTTCTAATGCTGTGCCCCTGAAGGTCACAATGGTGAATGCTGATCCAATGGGGGAAGAAATTAATGTCATGTTTAAGGTGAGCGAAATAAGGTTACTTTGTTTTTAAATGGTAATTTAAAAAGTCTTTTTTCAAATTTCTTTTCCAAAATTGCAAAAGTGATTTTATTTAATATTCAATTAAATTGAATAATTATGGGAAATATTATTACTAGCATACACTGTTCCCAAACAGATTTGGGAATAAATGCAACACTGGGCTAGACTTGCTGCTGTGCTGGTTGAGCGCATCCTAAGTCCAGGCAGAGCCTTTCACACAGACTGTTCCCCTTCCCTCCGTATGGCCTGTGATCTACCCAGTGTTTGGGAAGGGCACAAGTTTCATTTTGTTTTCTTGATTTAAAGGTTGGTGAAGATCTTCGGCAAGATATGTTAGCTTTACAGATGATAAAGATAATGGACAAAATCTGGCTTAAAGAAGGACTAGATCTGAGGATGGTGATTTTCAAATGTCTCTCAACTGGCAGAGATAGAGGTAACCTTGTTAGCTGTGTCTTAGCATCTTATTTTTATTTGTATTTTTTCATGAACTTAGCTCAGAGTATGACTGCCATAGGATCCTGATGCTGACACACTGCGATCTGAGTTATTTTATCTTTTGACTTAGTGTTACTTTGCCAATTCATTTGCTCATGATTAAATAACTCAGTGAGTAGCCCTGATAAGTGCTTTGCAGTAACCAGAGGTGTCCATTATTGACCTAACAAAGACTTTATGGTCTTTGGCTTTTGACTTATAACTAAGGCCATCTGCAAGTTAAACCAATTTAGATTTCATTACAGCAAAATGAAAGCTTTTTCCACTAAGAACAAACTTTATCTCATTATTTATTGAATACATTTTTTCATTTCCACATATATTGTGAATAATAACAGTACTATACTCATAGAAACATTGTGATAATTAAATGAGATAATAAATGTAAAACACCTTAGCGTCTGATACATATTAGCCACTCAGTAAATCACAACCATTATTGTTACTCAACAAATTGTTGTGTACCTACCATCTGCAGAATGCTAATAGCATATAGTGCTTATATTTTAGAGAGAAGCAATTGAAGACATATGTAAATAATTAGAAAATGCTTCAGTAAGCCAAAAGCTCTAAGAATGACTACAATGGCAATGCTGTGGGTTTTAAAAGACAGAAAGCTCATCTATGGTTAGGGGAGATGAGAAACACTTTCCAGATTATAATCATAGACAGTAAGAAGTCACCCAAAAGATTATCTTATCTAATCATCCTTCTAACATTTACTATTCAATTTATGCTTAAATGCTTATAGTGAAGGGAATTCACTGTATTCCAAGGTAGTCCATCCTGTCCCAGATTCTCATGGCTGTAGAATTCTTTCTTGTATCCAGGTGAATGGGAACTGACTTCTGGTTTCTTCTAACCATCAGTTCCAGTTCTCCTCATAGTCTATCAGAGTTAAGCCAAATCCTTCTTCATGATGACCTGTTGTGATCCTCAGTAATTTGTACATATGTATGTTTGATTATGAAATTAGAAATTTGTATATATGTTAACAGTTTGATTAAATGTAATCATAGAATCAGGATGCAGGTACTCAGTGCAAAAGGATGTCACCATGAACTATAAATCAGATGATGCAACCAAAACAACAAAAAAGATCCAAATGAATTCATTCTGCCACATGTGACCAGATGACTAGGATTACAACCTAGCCTTGTGCACTTTCTTTTGGGATGGCCTGGAGGCCTTGGCTTGCTTGGTTTCTTCCAGTTCTTTGTCCAAAGCAGGTCTCTGTATCCATATCTTATTTTGATGGCAGTGCATTTCCTTGATTTTTAAAAAATATAAAGCTAATTTTTAAATTATATAAACAGTATATGTACATTGTAAAATGTCTGTATAGTATATAATTGAAAAATAAATCTTAGTTTCCTCCTACACCTCCATCCTTAATTCTAGGCATCCTGCTCCCAAAATATAATCACTCACATAGCCTTCTGGGAATATTTTATGTATATTCCAACATGCACAATAGTCTTTTTAAATTTATTTACTTTTCTTTAGATAGAGGGAAGGGAGGGAGAAAGAGAGGGAGAGAAACATCGATGTGTGAGAGAAACATTGATCAGTTGCCTTTTGTGTGCCCCCATCTGGGGACCTGGCCCACAACCCAGGCATGTGCCCTGACTGGGAATCAATCCGGTGACCTTTTGATTTGCAGGTGGGTGCTCAAACCATTGAACCCACCAGCCAGGACATAGTAGTCTTTCTTTAAAACACAAAATGTACAGCTCTTCATCTGGATTTTGTCTTTGAAAACATATTTTTGAGGTCTTTCTACATAAACACATAGAGCTCTACCTTATTGTATTATATCATATAGATGTCTCATAATTTATTTGTTTGATATTTGTTTTAAGGGAACTATAAATAGGGCAAAAAAAAAATGACTTGCCCATCCAGACATGTACATTTCATTAGGAAGACAAAACACTTACATGAGACTTAAGCAAATGACAAGGACAATCTTAACATGCTTTTCCCTTTGAAAGGGCTTAGTGTACTCTGAAACACTCTTACCTGCAGCAAATACATGACTAGAGAAAGTATTTGTGAAAGTGTTACGAGAAAATACTATGTGACAGCATGTACCCTATAAGTAGTTTTATTAAGGAGGTTGTATTATCTACTTTGTAATGAAAATTGTTATTTGAGTGGTGGATAGCACATGGATATACAGATTATAGAGTCTCAAATAGTTAAATTAACTTTTACATTGTGAATCTTCCAAAAATAAAAAATAATTTTGATTGCTCACATTTTCTAGCATGAGCTGTCAGTGTTGATTTTTTTAAAATGATAATTGCTAGCTGGCATCTTATGTCAAAGCTTGAAAGCTACACATTTTTTTAAAGGCTTATTTTTGGGAGATATTTTCACATAGCTTAATGTTCTGTTGTTAAAGGCATGGTGGAACTAGTTCCCGCTTCAGATACCCTCAGGAAAATCCAAGTGGAATATGGTGTGACTGGGTCCTTTAAAGATAAACCACTTGCAGAGTGGCTAAGGAAGTACAATCCTTCTGAAGAGGAATATGAAAAGGTGATTAGCATGTATCCTTACTCTAAATAACTTGGTTAAAAATGTATTACATAGATCTTCAGTGCTTTTATTTTCCAGCTCTGTTTCAGCTATTTAGTCTTAAGTCATGAAAATAGTATCTTTCTCCAAGTAAAGGAAAGACTGTAAAAACAATGCATTTAATGGCAGGAGTCTAAGTGAAACCAATGTTAAATTACCCAAAAAAAAAAAAACAAAACAAAAAACCCTTTCCAAACATGTATTTAGAAGCCAGCGAAACCGGTATTTTTATAACCCAGAATGTTGTATTTCACAAAGGTCTTGGAAAAAGCGAAGGAAGTAAGTACAGTGGCTAGGACATGTGGTAGTTAAGAGCAAGACTGTGGGCCAGGCTTTCTGGGCTTGAATTCAGGTCCAAAGTCACTTACCGGCTATACAACCTCGGGCAAATTATTTAACTGCTTTGTGCCTCAGTGAGCTCTATTAGAAAATGTTATATTATTATATTTTTATGATATTACAGTATATATTATGGTTGTAAAAAGTAGTACTGTAGGTTATGGTGAGAAGTAAATGAATTAATATATTTAAAGTGTTACATAGAGTAAACTCTGTAATTGATAGCTGTTGTTATTATCTGAGGCATCACTTTTTTGTTTTAGACTACTTTGGTATTACACAAGAGGAAAGGGAAATCTCTAGCACATAAGACATGTAATGATCCAAAATTGGCCTAAGGAAGTCTCAGGAATACTTTCAATGGTGCTGTAAGAAATCCCAGTTTTAATGTCATTTGCCTGCCTAGTTTATGTCAAATCATTAATGTATCACATTTGCATATGGGTATGTGCAAATGCTACCTGTTGACCTAAGAAAGTAAAGTAGAGGAATTTCGTTGGTCTTTTAAAATGTTTAAAAACACTTCTTTTTCTTTGTGGTTTGGGGAAAGCAATGCAGCAGAAGCCAATACTTGTTTTTAGTAGTGCTGGCTTTTTTGTGATTCTGGGTAAGCTGTTTAACACAAAATGATGGTGATGTAACACACGTGGCCTTTCATGCATTTGGCTTTTGTATGTGGGGACTATGATACAGAGGAGTCACATTGCCTCGGTTTGAATCTTGGCTCTGCCTCTTAATAATTACGTGATCCTGGGCAAATAACCTCTCTGTGTTTGTTTCATATGTAAAATGACAATACTAGTACCTACGTCATTGGTTTGTTATAAGATTTTAAATGAGTTAATATATTTACATATCCATCCATCCAGACATACAGCATATACATACACCTGCCTATACTGTGAATGTGTGAGCGGAGAGAAACAGAGAGAGTAGCGCAGTACCTGATTTTTGAGAAGTGCTATGTAAACATTTTTTAAGATACATTTTTAAATTATTTATTGTTTTCCCTTTTTTTTTTTTTTTTTTTGAGAGAGAGGTGAGAAACATCGATTTGTTGTTTCATTCATTTATGCATTCATTGGATGATTGTTCTGACTGGGGATCAAACCCGCAACCTTGGCATGTGGGGATGATGATCTAACCAACTGAGCTACTTGGCCAGGGCCAAACATTTGGTATTGTCGTCACCATCAGTAATGATTTCTGGGGGCTTATGGAATAAAATGAGCCATATGGAATAGATAGAACCATAAGACTGCTTCATTCAGAAATGTAGTATCTTGAGAATAAACTAAATGCACATGTTTCAGATAAAAATTTTCATCGTATGCATCTTGCTGTGTCCTTCTGTACAATACTATATTAATGACTTCATCCCAGAACAGTCAGGACTGACATCTCCAGCTTTGAGACATTTAACAGATGACACAGAAGGAGTTACCAAACTGGCAACAAAATACATTAATTTTATTATTGGACGTTTCAAGATATAAGCTGATTTTCTTTACACATGCCCTCCCTACAAGTCAAAAAACTAAACCAATAATATTCTTTTATTGAGATTCATCTCTGTCTCACTGTAACCGCTGTGGTAAGCAGCTGAGCCTGTAAAGAGCAGAGCTCCACAAACACGATGCTTCCAGACGCTCAAAGGCAGTGCACACCCCACACAGGGCTTGGTGGCAGCTCTGCTTATTAAAGGACAAAGCTGGGGAGAAGGGGCAA
Organism: Glossophaga mutica; assembly: GCA_039655065.1. Classification (NCBI taxonomy): domain Eukaryota; kingdom Metazoa; phylum Chordata; class Mammalia; order Chiroptera; family Phyllostomidae; genus Glossophaga; species Glossophaga mutica. The sequence continues at coordinate 34,658,724 of CM077308.1, forward strand.
TATGCCTTTAGAAGGGTATTTTTGTTTTTGAATTATAAAAGGGCTTGTTACCATAATCCAACTTATGAGCTATTTAGAAAATGGATTGCAATAGTGATTTCAAAGAGTGATGGACTTCATTAATCTTTGTAATCTTGCCTCCTTTAGAAATAGTTTTTTCCCCCCAAATAATTTTGTGTCTTTATTGCAGGCTTCTGAGAATTTTATCTACTCTTGTGCTGGATGTTGTGTGGCTACCTATGTTTTAGGCATCTGTGATCGGCACAATGATAACATAATGCTTCGAAGCACAGGACACATGTTTCACATCGACTTTGGGAAGTTCTTGGGCCATGCACAGATGTTTGGTAGCTTCAAAAGGTACTGATACTGTTGTTGAAGAGAAGAGAGGCACTTCCAATTTCACAAATAAATTTCTCAACCCTCCTCCTTTTTTCTTGCTGTTCTTTGCCTGGTAGCTCCTTTTGGGCATATAAGTGGGGATGAAAAAAGCCCTCAGAGATGATACCACAAGAATGAGTGTGTGTGTGTAACCTTTGTTGAGGTGAATTAGGGGTATTTTGTCTAGTTAGTGGTATCTGACTGCAAATGTTCTCATTTATATAATGTCAATAAGTATATTATAAGTTTTTCTCTCTGTATGTTTGTAACTGTAACTCTGTTTGATCTCTGAGAGTGTGGATTTAGAAATATTACCTTGGGGGAAAAGTTCATGTGTAAGTTCTATTTAAATGATGAAATTTTACAATGACTTCTGTGAAAATGTGAATTTTTAAGAATTACCCAAATTCAAATCTGTCTGATGATACTCACTTTTCCAATTGGAAGTTGCTATGGTTTAGTTCAGTAATCGTGTGATAGCAATTACATTATTTGAATATCTTCCATACATAATACTTTGTACGTACTTTTCTGTTAAATAGGGACCGGGCTCCTTTTGTGCTGACCTCTGATATGGCGTATGTCATCAACGGGGGTGAAAAGCCCACCATTCGCTTCCAGTTATTTGTGGACCTGTGCTGTCAGGCCTACAACCTGATAAGGAAGCAGACCAACCTCTTTCTCAACCTCCTTTCACTGGTAACTCTGTTCTTTACAAGCATTTAAGTAATTTTATATTAGTGCTTCTGTGTTTCAATAACGAAAAAAGGATATTTTGTAATTTCGGAATAAAATTTACTATATTCTCAAATGTCAGATACATTGTTACCAACATCATTTTTAGAAAATATTAAAAAATCAGTCACAAGGCTGGTTACCCTACAGGGGAGGAGCGACAGTAACCGGAAGGGACCCTGGGTCACCTGGGACGCCGGCAGATGTATTGTGTCTTAACCTGCCTGTGTTCAGATTCTGTACGTTCGGTAGGCTGTACGCTGAATGTTTCTGTACTTTTCTGGATGTACATAAAATAAAAAGTGAAAACAAAACAAAAAAAAACCCACTATGATTATTGTGACTGAAATTAGTATTTAAAAAAAAAAAGAGTACTAGCCCTGGCTGGTGTAGCTCAGTGGATTGAGCGCGGGCCTGCGAACCAGAGGATCGCGGTTCGATTCCCAGTCAGGGCACATGCCTGGGTTGCAGGCCAGTTCCCAGCATGGGACACACAAGAGGCAACCATACAGTGATATTTCTCTCCCTCTCTCCTACCCTTCCCCTCTAAAGATAAATAAATAAAAATCTTAAAAAAAAAAATAATTAAAAAAAAAAAAGAGTACTAGTCAAAAATAAGTGGATTTTATAGCTTATATTCCATAAACTGATTTTGTAACTTCCAACACTTGATTTCATTTGCTTCAGCTTTTTTCATTTATAGAGAATCACTTAGGTTTCTAAAACACAAACTCCCCAAAACTGTGATTGTTTTTATTTTAGTTCTGATTACCCAGACAGATTTTAGAGAAGGATGGAGAACAGACCTTTTTAAAAAATTAACTCATAAACTTTTTTTCTCTTTCTATAGATGATTCCCTCAGGGCTCCCAGAACTTACAAGTATTCAAGATTTGAAATATGTTAGAGATGCACTTCAACCCCAAACTACAGATGCAGAAGCTACAATTTTCTTTACTAGGTAAGGCATGCTGAAGTATATTAGAGAAGGCACATACAGTTTAGCTTTGATTTGTTTTCCTTAGTGTAAACAAATGCTATATACTAAAATTCTGATTTATTAGAAAAAAATTGATTCAGAGTATTAGCAAATAGTAGGTTGTTAAAAGTTTATTTAGTGAATAAATATAAAGGATTTGCAACATTAAAAAGAAAATAAATTTAGCCCTGGCTGGTGTGGCTTAGTGGATTGAGTGCCAGCCTGCGAACTGGGTTGCTGGTTCAATTTCCAGTCAGGGCACATGCCTAGGTTGTGGGCCAGGTCCCCAGTAGGGGGTGTATGAGAGGCAACCACACATTGATGTTTCTCTCCCTCTCTGTCTCTCTTCCTTCCTCTCTAAAAATAAATAAAATCTGTAAAAATAAAAATAAATACATATATATTTGTTTTATTTAGTATATGATTTCAATTATAAAATCCTATTTGTGAACGATTTCTGTGAAGTATATATTCTGCAGTGCCAAGTACAAGGTTTTTATCCTAATCTATTTTTGAGGGTTCTGCTGTAAAAATTTTCATGGATACATGTGTGATTAAAACAGCAAACTGCAGCACTGCTCTAGTAGGTACATCATATCATAATGTAGTACTTGAAACACATACTAATGATTGCATTTGAACTTGTCATTGCTGTAAAGGCAAATATGTTCTAAATGTCTGGTGACCAGATTGGTCAGTGACTAGTGGTACCCCCTCGTTACAATGCCATAGCAGGGAGGGGTACATGAGCTCATGTTCTTCTCTCTTGCCTTCTTCCTCTCAGTGGAGAAGAAGTAGGAAACACTGGGCTGGATTTCCCTAGTCTCAAGAGTCTGGGCTGAACTGCACTGGAGGAACCCGACTGTTACATAGCCTTTCAAACTAATCCTGATAATTTAGGTATCGTTGGGTTCTGTTTTGCTTTTTTTACAAGATTTGTTGGCTCCTCTGGGTGAGGCTGTAAAGCAGGCATACATTAATCTGCTTGATCTGCCATAACAAAATACCACAAATGAAGTGGTTTAAACAACAGAAATTTATTTTCTCATAGTTCTGGAGGGTGGGGAATCCAAGTCAAAGTGCTAGCCAGTCCGCTTCCTGGTGAGGGAAGGAAGCAGACTACTGCCTTCTCACTGTTTTCTCTCCTGAAAGAGGGAGATGGAGCAAGAAAGCATGAGCTTTCTCGTCTCTCTCTTTTTTAAAAATAAATTTATTTATTTATTTATAGAAGAAACATCAGTGTGTGGTCACCTCTCACATGGCCCCCACTGGGCACCTGGCCTGCAACCCACGCATGTGCCCTGACTGAGAATTGAGCCAGTGACCCTTTGGTTCACAGCCCTTGCTTAGTTCACAGAGCCACATCAGCCAGGGCTCTTGTCTCTTCTTTTGAGGACACTAGTCCTATTGGATCAGGGTTCTACTTTTAACCTTAATTGCTAACTCCATGAAGGCCCTGCCCACTGGGGCTTCAGCACATGAATTTTGGGAGACACAAACATTTGGTCCATAGCAAGGCAAGAATCTTTGTGTGAGGTTCTCTCATTCTCTTTTTGAATCTCTTTTCATTTTCTGGATTCCTTTATCCTGTTTCTGAAACTTGTTTCCTTTGCTTGCCTAAAACGTTTTATCCAGGCCTGCCTTCCGAATTGATTCTCACCAAATTCCCCATTCTGTCAAAACTTATTTTTCAACTGAGGGAAGTTATAATTATCTGAAGGACTCTGATACCAGGTTCTACTATTTTACTATTTGATAGAAGAGATTTTTTAAAATTTTAATTACTCTGGATGGCTTCCTTCTATACCTGTTTAGTTGTTTCTACCCCCATTTATTACAAGGGAATACAGAATGAAATCATCTTTTTGCCATTATACCAATCATCTTCTATCCCTAAAAGCTTTTAATTAGTATCGGACTCTAGAGGGCTCAAGAAATCGGAGCATTATTTTTTGGAGACAGCGGGATGCGATGGAATAGAGAATCTTTTGCTAAAATTTTTTTCTGGGGTTGGATGTATTTTAAAGGGTTTTTAGTCTATAGAACAAAGGGGATCCATTGGTAAGTGAGAATCTGCTTAATATTTTAAAGGTAATAAAAGTATTTTCATCTTTTATATGTTAAAAGAATTGAACATGTTCTCATGGACATTTACCGTTAATGCATTTTCTGATTATTTTGTAGGCTAATTGAATCAAGTTTGGGAAGCATTGCCACAAAGTTTAACTTCTTCATTCACAACCTTGCTCAGCTGCGTTTTTCTGGTCTTCCTTCCAATGATGAGCCCATCCTTTCGTTTGCACCGAAAACATACTCCTTTAAGCAAGATGGCCGAATCAAGGAAGCCTCTGTTTTCACTTATCATAAGAAATACAACCCGGATAAACATTACGTAAGTTTGGTTTGATTTTGGAGACTCGCGCCTGCATGGCTGTTGCCTTTTCCTGCTTCCTTCACTGACTCTGCTGAAGTTTCAAGCACTTGTTCTTGTCACACTTCTGTCTTCCATGGGTGGTCCAAAAATAAATAAATGTACTTGGAGCACCCCCAGTTGTGTGCTGGTATTTATTTCTTGGTAGATTTGCTCCAAAAACATGAGGAACAAATGATACTCTTCTATTCAGAGACAAGACTAACAGAGTAGTGGTTTTTCTTCTTCCTTATCTTCAGTTTGTTCTTAATTTCACAGGTAAAGCTTGCTCATTGTAACAAATTCAACCAACAGAGAAGCAGATAAAGTGAAAGTCTAAATTTTTTTAAAGATTTTATTTATTTATTTTTAAAGAGTGGGGAAGGGAAGGAGAAAGAGGGAGAGAAATATCAATGTGTGGTTGCCTCTCACACGCCCCGCACTGGGGACCTGGCCTGCAGCCCAGGCATGTGTTCTGACTGGGAGTCAACCTGTGACCCCTTGCTTTGCAGGCTGGCGCTCAGTCCACTGAGCCACACCAGCCAGGGCAAAAGTCTAAGTTCTTAATCTACTCTCTAGGGATCACGAAGTATTGTAACACACACACAGACATATAAAGTTTGTTCTTTAAAAACAGGATCTTCAGTATGCTCTCCGCCCCCCAGTAGTACAGCATATGATCATCATTTTTTGCTGTTCTTTTTCAACCTTGGGCTCATATTTTTGTTGGATAATACTTTGTGGCACTATGAATCTTTAAATTTTTGACATCGATAAATTTTAGAAAGCGACTTTACTATTATTTTCAAATATTTCACCTATTTTAATAATAAATTTTTGTATGTTTACTGATCATTTTATCCTAACACCGTTTTATGGAACAATCTATTTTCCCCCAATGATCGATTATGTCACCTTTACATACACTTAAGTTTATACATATCCCTGAATTTATTCCTTCTATAGATATATCTGACTCTGCTCTGCATCAGTATTTTGCTCTTTAAAGTACTTTGACTTTATAATAGTTTAAATATCAAGGAAGTTTTCTCTCATGCCCTAGTTGCCATAAATTTTGCCTCTTATTTACTCTCTTAAATGAACTTACTGATTAAGATTTTCATTGCAAATGCACTATGTTCATAAATTTGGGAAGTATGTTATTTTATTTAGTCTTGGAAATAAAATGACTTTCACTTTCCAGTTCTTGTTTTTATATTGTACAGTGGTTAAGATCACTCTTAGAATGTAGTTAGACATGTGATAAATACAACTTTTATATTTGCTCTTTCCTGTTGGTGACTATGTTACCAAGTTAAAAGCACTCAGATTACATATAATAGTCGAGCCGTAAATTTTCTGTCAGGAAAGGTCTTATGATGAATCTAACGTGTGTGGGTGTGATTTCTTCAGATTTACGTAGTCCGAATTTTGAGGGAAGGACAGCTTGAGCCATCATTTGTGTTCCGGACATTTGACGAGTTTCAGGAACTTCACAACAAGCTCAGTATTATTTTTCCACTTTGGAAGTTACCAGGGTATGTTCCTATTCATACACATTAATACCTTTTTATAGGAAATTATTTATTTATTATTAAGTTTTGGTCAGAAGTTTTGTCTTAACACTTAGTAAGGTACTATGGACCATATGTGACTGACTTCCCTTTGTAACACAAGGGCCTAATACAGTACTAGACTTATAGTACAGTACTGGACTTAGACAAGGTACTATAAGTTTTTGATGAATGAGCTAATGAACAAATGATCAAAATCTTAAACTTAAATTTTGGGATTTCACAGGTTCCTAAATTTTAGTTGAAGCTTTAAATTTGTTGTCTCTACCACAGTAAGCAACACAAGATAAAATTTGGAATCTTGGTTTTAAAAATTCAGATTTTAAATCACTGCAGAAATAATCTGTTATGACCATACTGAGCTCCTCTCAAAAATAAAAGGCTGAGGCACTGAGATTGTTCATCGGAAGCTTGGTGCTCAGTTTTGTACCTGATACTCACTGGAAAGCCTCGGTTTCAGTGAAGTTGATGGCCAGTCAGGTTGCTCGTATTCTTCTCAAACGAGATACGAGAAGTAGAGGGGCAGCAGAGCGGGTACCAGAGTTTATTTCCACGCGCATTCTCACTTTTCCACTGCCGCAAAATAAGCAGAGTTACGATTAGCTTGATTTGGGCCTTATGTCATTTGCAGATCGTACTTGTGTCTATAATAGCTATGGCTGATTAGTGATTATTTTGGAGGATAAGACTTGCTCATAAGGTCTGTGAATGATTAATCTTGAAAAGAGATAAGTAGAAAATAAGTAAAAATTATAACAAAGTTAGCAAAACTATGCACCTTTTTTTTTTACCAGGTTTCATAGAAGGGTAGTGGATACTGGAACTATTTCATCTCTACTACTTGGAAGAGAAATCACAAAATTTACTTTGTAGTACATTAAGAGTCTAGTTTGTATTTAAGATAATAAAAAATGTGTTTCTAAGTAAATATTGTACTTGATTCTATAAAGACTTCCAGATGAAATAATTTAAATCCTACTTGTTCTTGTTTTTCTTTTGTAGCTTTCCTAATAGGATGGTTCTAGGAAGAACACACATAAAAGATGTAGCAGCCAAAAGAAAAATTGAGTTAAACAGTTATTTACAGAGTCTGATGAGTGCTTCAACAGATGTAGCAGAGGTGACTGTCCTCTTCGAAAAATAACATACTGTTTTTCGTGCTATATAATATTTAAACTAATGGATCTTTTTCCTCTTCTATCTTAGTGTGATCTTGTTTGTACTTTTTTTCACCCTTTACTTCGTGATGAGAAAGCTGAAGGAATAGCTAGATCTGCAGGTGAGATTTTTTTTTCTCTTTATTGGTAGTTCATGGCTTCTGTATGGCCTGCAAGTCTGGAGCTTCTCAGTGGATGTTGTGGGGTTACTGGCTGTGGTTCAATGAGATGAGAGGAGGTGTTCTTTCTAAGCTGGTCTATTTCTAGATAAACATAATTTTCCTGATAGAATGTGATTACTAAAGAAGTGTATATCCAGTGGCCAACCAGGTTCTTTACCCTTTTTAAAAAAAATTTATTTATTTTCTAGAGAGGGGAAGGAAGAGAGAAAGAGAGGGAGAGAAACATAACGTGTAGTTGCCTCTTTCACGTCCCCTACTGGGGACCTGGCCTGCAACCCAGGCATGTGCCCTAGACCAGGTATCAAACAGGTGACCTTTTAATTCACAGGCTGGCACTCAACCACTGAGACACACCAGCCAGGACTCTTTACCCTTTTTTACTATGCATGTGATAGCCCTGGAGTTAAAGCAAATTGTTGTTGTTGTAGCCACTGCAAGCAGGATAAAGTAAAGATGAACATATTCATATTTTCACGTGCAGGTCCCTTCACTCCTACTCCAGGCCAAATAGGAGGATCGGTGAAACTGTCTGTCTCTTACCGAAATGGTACTCTCTTCATCATGGTGATGCACATCAAAGATCTCGTGAGTGGCTACAGATAGTGGCGATGGCGGAGAAAGCCCATGCCTCGGTAGGGAGCTTCGCCGTTAAGGGACTGTTTTTCTTTGTAGGTCACTGAAGATGGGGCTGACCCAAATCCATACGTCAAAACATACCTACTTCCAGATCCCCACAAAACATCCAAACGTAAAACCAAAGTTTCACGAAAAACTAGGAACCCGACATTCAATGAAATGGTAAGTTAAAAATCATCTCCAAACATTTCTTAGATTTCTTGTTTTGAAATTTTAAATTTCAAACACTTTAAATTAAAAATTTTTAGGTGTCAGTTGTATTGGTAAAGCAAATCAAGGTAGCAGTCCAATGGTATTTAACAAAGTGTCGTAGAATTGAACCCGCAAAGACCTTAAATTTTAAAAAGATCTTAGGGGCTGTTACCCTAAGTGCTTGAAGCCCTTCTACATTTTCAAAAAGGGGACATTCAATCTGTGCTGAAATCCCCCCAGGCCGTCTGGTTTGTTTTAGGCAGCTCCAGCTCTTAGATTTTTTTTACACTGAGCCGAAAGAAACCTTCGCTCCCTATAATTTGCACCTGTGGGTCTCAGTTGTACTTCTTGGAACCACACAGAACTTCTTGGAACCTACGTAGCAGCCTTTCACATAATTGAAGTTGAAATGCCCTTTCAGTTCATTCTTTAAAAATACCTTCAGTACCGCCCTGGCCGGGTGATTTGGTTGGAGCGTTGTCCCGTATATCAAAAGGATTGCAGGTTCAGTCCCTGGGCGGGGTGCATACAGGAGGCAACCAATCAATGTTTTTCTCTCTCAGATCAATAAATATATCCTCAGGTGAAGATTTAAAAAAATATCTACAATACTTTTACCTTTGCTTGATAGGATGTAGTTTCAAAATCGTTTTCCTTCTAGTTCGTTTTAGTCTGTCAGTAGCCCTCTTGAAATAAAGGGCTCCAAACGGAAAGCAGCAGGCAGGGCGTCAGCTGAACAGTGCGCGACTGTGACTCTGACCAGCTAGTCACGGGCAACTCATAAACCTGCTCGTCTGTGGGAACCACTGATTCTTCGTCAACTACTTCTTTAGGATAAACACTTCATTCTTTCACATGAACATCACATCCACACAAAAATGTCTGGATAGAGATTTGAAAATAAACAGTCCTGAATTTTCATCAAGGTTATACATTTAGCCCTGGCTGGTGTAGCTCAGTGGATTGAGCGCAGGCCTGCAAACCAAAGCATTGCGGGTTTGATTCCCAGTCAGGGCACATGCCTGGGTTGCAGGACAGTTCCCCAGTATGGGGCGTGCTAGGGGCAACCATACATTGATGTTTCACTCCCTCTCTTTCTCCCTCCCTTCCCCATTTCTCTGAAATAAATAAATAAAATCTTTAAAAAAAAAAAAGGTTATACATTTATTAGAGAGTAGCTTTCAACATTCCAGATTTGTAGTTGATGAGTTTGCATTGGATTATGGGAATCAGAGAGTATTACTTTATGGTAGATAAAATCTTAACAGAACAAAGGTAACAGAAGAAAATTTTTTTTTTTTTAACAGAAGAAAATTTTAATCTGTCATTTTTTGTAACATAATTATGCTTTCTCAACTTGCTTCCTTCTGTTCTCTTTTTCTTAGCTATTAGATCATCTTACTGCATGCTGTCTTGCAATTCCTTTTCCCTTCCCCATACCTGCATCTCAGAAAAACCATATTTTTGGTTTCATGCCATAGTAACTTTCCACTTTATGCATTCCTGTGTTAGACATTCAGAGGACTGATGATACAGTCCAGGATCCCTGAAATACAGTGTGCGTCTAAAGCCTGAGACAAATTCCACCAGATGTGTCTAACCAATGTTGTTAATTATAGTCACTCTGTAACTAGTAACCACTTATGTTACTACTTAAAATAATCCAAGAACCCAAATAATGTGTAACTTTGTTTTTTTTTTCCTTTGCTGTAGCTTGTGTACAGTGGATATAGCAAAGAGACCCTAAGACAGAGAGAACTTCAACTAAGTGTACTCAGTGCAGAATCTCTACGAGAGAATTTTTTCTTGGGTGGAATAACCCTGCCTTTGAAAGATTTCAACTTGAGCAAAGAGACGGTTAAGTGGTATCAACTGACTGCAGCAACCTATTTGTAAGCTAGTGAATTTCTGAGCTTGGGAGCAAAAACCAGTTATAAACATGTGCACGCATGCACGCACACACACACACGAGAACTGTTTATACTGTTTTTACACTTGGACAGAATTTATAAAGTAAAACGTACGTGCTGGATTCAACACACATGTTGGACCAACCGTCATGTAGTTAGCTTTTATGAATTTGTCGAAGCCATTGCTGTTTTTTAAAGTCATTATATAGAATGCTGTAAACCCTAAACTTAATATATAATAAGTCTGTAGAAGACTTTGCTGGTGAACAGTTTAACCCTCTCTTAAGTAATTCAGAGAACTAGCTTTAGTCTGGTCTGGTTTTCACTCTTTCTTACACAGGCACCGCACGTTTGTTTTGCTGGTTTGCACCTTCTGCAGCCGCCGCCATGGTCGTGTTTGCAGACACCAAAGGACAGGACAGGTGCGGGGCGTTACCCTCAATGCAGCTGCTATGCACAGGGCCGAGAAGCAAAGCACAGATTATAGATAGTTATGTTAAGAACTACTAAGTAGTTTAGAGAAGTAGGGAGAAATATACTTTTTATTTTTCATGTCTTTAAAGCCCTTTTCAGAATTAAGTGCCAATTACTGAAGTTGTAAATAACGGTGCCTTAACTTCACATGCTCCCCTGGCACTTCATTCTGATTACTTTTCCTGACTTGATCCATAGTAAATAGTTTCCACTCACTTTCAACTTACTCAAGACAAGATATTATGTAAACTTACTCGTGTTTTCCCACAGAAAGATCGTTTTCTCTACTTCTGACATGTGACTTAGTTTAAGTCAGCCATTTGAAGTTTTTGTTACCTGGTAACTGAGATTCATCAATGTAGCAATACACTAAATTTCATCATTCCATTATAATCCTACCTTTATTCCCAGGAGTGTGAGTTGAAGTTTGGTGGTTTCACTTCCATATGTCTGTACTCCACTCCCTCATTAAACACGTGAAAATTGTTTACCCGTGTACCCATTCCTGGTGGGTAGAACTGTAGTGGGCAGGGCTGACTCTTCACAGCAGGCCCAGGACAAGATTCTAGGGTCCAGGCTGAGTTTTTATATAGGCTTTATGGCAAAGTTAGTCTTGTAATCTGTCTTACATTTGTAAACATACATTCAAAAGTTATTTCCCTTAACATAATGTGACTCCGAATCATAAGGGACATATTGAAATTATTTGTGGTAACCATTAAGAGTAAGATTCATTTTTATTTGTTGTTTAAGTTCACATAGTTTTACGTTTAGTTTGGACAAATACGTGTGTATATATATTCTCATGGCTAAAATAGAAATTCACTTTTTAAATGCTAATAGAGATTGTAACAATCTAGGTGCTGTGAGATAACTGACAAAATATGCAATGCAAATACCCAGAGAGAAAGGACCCTTTGCAGTTCAGTTGTCCAGGACAGGGTTTTTGTGAGCTGTGCGAATGTTTCGTGCACAAGGTGATACCTGCAGAGCAGAAATAGGTAGTTGAGGATGTATTGGTGAGACAGGCTAATAAAAAAAGAGAAAAACTTGAAATTTTTGGTGCCTAACACTAATGGTCCATTTGTAAGAAACCCCGTATGATATATGAACGTCTTTTTTTTTTTTAATGTTAAAATGTGTTGTCTATTTAATACATTAATTAAAATGCAGGTCAATCACCACCACTTACTTTCTTTTTTCACATACGATTAACATTTTTTCAAGTGTGTAAGTAGCTTTGCAAATGTAAAAGTACTAAATATTTTCACTGAGTTTTTGAGACCTAATTCCATTCCACGAGTTGTCACTTAGCCACTGTCGCAGTGCGGTTAGTAATGCAGACTGCCTATCTGCGGTCTCCTGCAGTGTCTGTTAGCACAAATAATGGAGCTAGAAAATGTGGTGTCACTCTTCTGTTACAAGAAGTCTGGGTTCTTACCTAAAAGTGTATATTATGATTAATATTTTATAGTTAACCAGAGTTCAGAATAAATGGTAATGTTTTCTTTTAATTTAACTAATTTTGTGCCTTTTATGGTCATTAAAACACCACACATAAACACTTTACATATATTTTAATATAAGTTATTTCTTTGTGAGATGCTAATCTTCAGCCCTTACCAAAAAAAGGGGGATGGGGACAGAGACACCTCTTTTTGCACTACTACTATCAATAAATTTTAAATCAGTTGGTTTTCAAATCATTTTTTAAAAGCCTGCATTCAAATAAATCTAACTAAAGTTTAAACAAACTGGCCAAGACACTAATTTTTATGTATAATCATGTTTTATATCTATCTTTATTGAGTAAAAATAGTTATGCTACATGTAAGTCCTGCACCAGAATTCTTTCCTCTTGGAGTATTTTGGGATTTGAAAATAATGGTTTGCTCCAAAAAAAACCTATTGTTTTCTCTACTGAGGAACCCAATGTAGATCTTGCACTGACATTTTTATTACTGCCTTTTTAAGAATCAATAGGTATCTAAATGTTAAGGCATGTATGATCTTTGATAAAAGTATTCTTTTATCTTTTCAAATTAAAGTTGTATAAAAGTTTCAATATCTTGCCTTAAATTGGTTAACCGTTCTTTTCTAGGATTCAAGTGTTGTGGCATTTAAAAAAGAAAACATTCAATTTTGATACTTAGACGTCAGATCAATAAGGAGTGAAGCCACACCACTATAATTCATAGGTGGACTTACATGCTGTTTACTAGCAGTGCAGATATGAATGTGGCATTTAGTCTGATCTATAAGAACCAAATACTTTAATTATATTAAAGTAGTGAGTAAAGATGTATAATATTTTTATTAATTCCTTGAATATATTCAGTGGATTGGATGTGACTTCATAATTGTACTATGATTGTATTAAAATATTTCTGGAATAAAGGAACTCTGCTATCATTTCTTTCCTCATCAACATTAATGTTTTTGGTTCCAAACTTTGAGTTGTTGCTATTCTTTGCATTTCAGCAGGAGTTTATTAGGTTCAAATAATCTGGAATTTTAGAATTGACCTGTTGGTTTCCCCTAACGATGTCCAAATACAGTGTGCTTGATTTCTAAGTTCTTTGAACAAGGTCTGGACTGCCTCTTTTCCTAGAGCCCCATCACCATTTCATAGAACTGAAATGCTTCTGTGAGTGTAGTCCCTGGCCTTTAGTAGTTTATTTAAATATTAAATAGTGTAGTAACAGCCACATTATAGGCATGTATGCACAACAGGGAAATGTACATTCTTCTAATACCAAACTATACTATAACATGTAAAAGGGCTTAGACATCATGAAGAGCAATAACTTAAACAATCAGAGACAATTTCTTGGGAGTAATGAACTCAGTTTCTGCAGAAAAGAAAACTGACTTTATTTCACCTGTACTCTTTTGAAGTACTTTGGCATGCAAATTTTAGACATACAAAATTAGACAACAGTGTGATGAACTCCATGAATGAATCCATCATATAAGTCATTACCTTAGGTCTAATCTTATTTCATCTATAGAAACTAGGACGTGTAGGTATAGATACAAGGGTGAACCCCCTCCAAAAGCTGGGATTTATTTATAAAAAGTTGTGTATTTATTCTTACATGTTTAAACTAAAGTCACCTTCAGGATACTCTCCATTTAATGCAATGCACCTATTAAGACATTTTTCCCCAAGTTTTTTAACTCACTGATTTTGATGCCTTTTAGTGCTTCTGTCACTTTTTCCCTTCTTCCAGATTGGCAAAAACATTTCCCTTTGAGGACTTTTTTCATGTGGGGAAACAAAAGTTGCTTGGGGTGAGATCCAGTGAATAGGGAGGGTGGGGCACGGGGGTCATGCCAGTTTCGGTCAGCAACTGCTGAACACTCAGCAAGGTGAGGGCACGTGCACTGGTAAATCACCCATCATGAAATGGGCAAACTTGTTAAAAACATCACTGAAGCTGAATGCAGCCTCTCACAGTAACACCAGCTGGTGCACTGATACATAGATTCTTAGAACACCTGCCTAGCGGGGGCAGTCTGTAGCACAAGGGCCCGGTCCTCTAGAAGATAATTCTGGTTTTTTAGGGGTCCTTTAAAGCTCAAAAGAAAGCCAACCCAATTTATAAATGGACAAATGATTGAATACACATTTCTCCAAAATGGTCAATTACATGCAAAGATGCTTAACCTCATTAGTAATTAGGGAAATACAAATCAAAATTAAAATAAGTAATTCACACCCACTAGGAGAGCTAGAATAAAAAGTGTGGGGAAGTAGAGAATTTGCACCTTCATTTATTGCTTCATTTATTGGAATGTAAAAGTGCAGTTGCCTGTGGAAAACAGTCTGGCAGTTCTCAAAAAGTTAAAAGTTTCTCTATGACCCAGCAACCCATGTACTGTGTACGTGTATGTATAATCTCGAGAAGAACTGAAAACAGGTACTCAAAATACTTGTACACACGTTTATAGCATTATTCATAATGGCCAAAAGGTATAAACCAAATGTCCATCAATCGATGCACAGATAAAATGTGATACATCCATACAATGTAATATTTATGTGATTTTACTAAAAGACACTGAATTGTATACTTCAAAATGGTTAAAATAGCAAATTTTATGGTATGGGTTTTTAAACTCAAAAATGGAAAAGTCTATACAATTTTTAAGAACCATTCACAGAATAGTGTTAACAGTGACAACATCTTAGATGGCAGAATTATAACTTTCTCCCTTTGTCTTTAAAAAATGAGAAGGTTCCCACCTGGCCTCAGTTGGTTGGAGTACCCTCTGTTATTCCAAAATGTTGCAGGTTCATCTCCGCCAAGCACATACCTAAGTTGCAGGTCCCATCCCCAGTCGGGCCACAGGAGGCAACCAATAGATGTTTTTCTCTCTCTCTGAAATCAATGAATATATCTTCGAATGGGGAGAAAAGAAAGGAAATGGTAGCGGTGGTGGGGGAAGGGGAGTGGGTAACCATTACCATTAATTACTTCCAGTCCGGCACTTACCACCATAGTACGTACCTGAGAATTTATTAACGGCTAGGGATAGCCTTTGAGATATGTAGTGTTAAGATAAAGAATGGCGTTGGTGATTAAATGAAGAATTGTGTGCCCCTGAACTACAAGCACCCAAATTCGCTAGGGCAGGGGCGCAGATAACAGCCTTTCCTAGGGCAGCCGTCTCTGCTCCGAGCCCACTCCCAGTCCGAGACTCGAACCTGCACGATCTCGGCGCCGGCAACCCTGTCAAACTCGCACACCTGGCTGGAGGCGGGCTAATTTCCCCGCTCCGTCCGCGAACCAGACCCGGTGCACGCCGGGAAGTGTAGTGCGGTCGACGGAAGACTCCACCGCCGCCGAGATACGTAGTTGCTCGGACTCCCAGGGCCACGCAACGTAGCCCCGCCTTTCGCAGGCGAGGAAGCAGGGACGTGTGAGGTCACTTCCTGCGTGCTGGGTGGCTTCCTGCGGCGTTTCACTTCACGCTCTCTTTTTGCTCTCCGTCCTCCGCCATCATGGGTCGCATGCACGCTCCCGGGTGAGCGCGGGTTTCCCGGCGGGGCGGAGGGCTCGGCCGCGGGGCGGGGTGGGGAAGGAGCCAGTTGGCGCAGCGGGTGGAGGGGGTGATGTTCTAGGCTGCTGTGGCACAGAGCGCCACTTCACCCCAAGACTGCTTCTCTCCCCAGGAAGGGCCTGTCCCAGTCGGCTCTACCCTATCGCCGCAGCGTCCCCACCGTGAGTAGCGTGCGGGGACCTGGGAGGGAAGGGGCTCCGGGGTGGGGGCCGTATGTGCATCATGAGCGCGAATTGCAGGGCGGAGGGGCCGCCGTGCCTTGCTACCCTCTCAGGTTTGTCGTCTTAAGGCCGTTTCTTTTCTATAAATAGTGGCTGAAATTGACGTCTGACGATGTGAAGGAGCAGATCTACAAACTGGCCAAGAAGGGCCTGACACCCTCACAAATCGGTGAGTGTCTTTGTTTAATGTAGTCCCTTCCGCCTGCCTTCGTGTAACTGGCTGAAAAGCCAGGGCGAGCGGGAAAGTTGGGGGTTCGTAACTGTGCCTTGGAAACCTTTTACCCTTTCTGCTGGCTTTATTGTGGGCGACGCAGACCTAATCTTTATTTTATGTAACTCTGGTTCTCTGAAGAAGACAGAATTATTGAAGCGTTATCTAAAATTTAGTAGGTATTTATTTTCTCTGGATACTCTCCTAAGTGCATGGTTCTAAACACTTTACATAAACTCCCTTTGATTAATCCTGACAGCAGTACTTTCAAGTAAATATTAGCAGTTTGCCCCATTTTACAGTTGAGGAAACTGAGGCACGCTGTGCTTATATAACTAGCCCCAAATCACAAAGCTATTAGGTGACAGGGTTAAGATTGGCTACTCAAGAATGCTTGTCACTTTCCCACAGTTAGATGTGCTATGAACCTCAGCTGTGTGTAACTTTGCAAGTGGCTTCATTCAGCACATGTTTGTCTGCTACGTGGTTGTGGACCCTGAGAATACATACAGAGGTGGAAAAAAGAGGCAAAATATTTGCCCTCTTGCAGATTGTATGGTGGAGGCATCACACACAGTAGGAAGTAGGTAGCAGGCTGTCAAGTAGTCATATGATGCTATTTTGAGATGTTTAAAAAAATAAGGCACATTAAGTTTTTAGAACAGCTGATATTCCTACTAAACATTAGCTGGTTTTAAGGGAGCAAATATACATAGTTGAAATCTTAGGAATAGTTTTGATGTCTTGTAATGTAGCAAATTCACTGTGATGATGGTCTTCTGACCAGAAGGGCTCTCCTTAGTGTTGGGCAAACCTTCCTTGGATGTCTGAGTGAGCTCTGTGTGAATTCTCACCTTGGTTTCTGTGGTGTATAAAAGCAGGCCCATTTCACAGATGGGAAACTGGTAAAGTGATCCGATCTTGGAGTCTTCGTGGCACATGCTCCAGTTTGCGCGCTTGGTTTGGGAATTGCTCATATATTACTCCTTTTACAGGTGTGATCCTGAGAGACTCACATGGCGTTGCACAAGTACGTTTTGTGACAGGCAATAAAATCTTGAGAATTCTTAAGTCCAAAGGACTTGCTCCTGATCTTCCTGAGGATCTCTACCATTTAATCAAGAAAGCTGTTGCTGTTAGAAAGCATCTTGAGAGGAACAGAAAGGTAAGAGAACAGTTAGAACTGCTCGTACTAACTTATTTCAATAAAATGTACTGCATCAGGTTTGAATTACAGATGGTGGTTAAGGGCACAGACTAGTCACACAAGAGTTGCTTTAAAGTTAAAATTCTAGCCCTGGCTGGGTGGCTCAGTTGGTTGCAGCATCCTTCGTTTCATGCACCAAAGGGTCTTGGGTGCTCTCCCCAGTTGGGACACATGAGGGAAACAACTGATGGGTGTTTCTGTCTCACATCAATGTGTTTTTTTCCTCTCCTCCCCCACACCCCCTCCCTCTCTCAAATCAGTGAGCATCTCGAATGAGGATTTTTTAAAAAAATTCTACCAGAAGAGATTGGGGAGAAGAGCTTTTGGTTCCCTTCCAGTTGATTGAAAATGTTGAGGTGTTTATTTGCTGAGTTTTGCAAATCATTCCTCAGTCTTGTGGAAGGAAACCTTAAATTCCCTTGATGGCTTAATATAGCCACATGAACCTGAGCATATGATTCTATTACAGGGCATTGAGTAACTGTTTTCATTAAAGTGCATGGCGTCTCTACATTCCTTTGTTGTAAAAATGTTTAGTCGTTTTGAGTGGTTTTCTTGAAATCTATCAATTTTTATTTTTAGGATAAGGATGCTAAATTCCGTCTGATTCTGATCGAGAGCCGTATTCACCGGTTGGCTAGATACTATAAGACCAAACGAGTCCTCCCTCCCAATTGGAAATAGTAAGTATTGACCTTACTTGTTAACAAGAACAAGAGTTAGCCAGATAGTAAATATAGTAAAGGGACTGACAATAATGTTTTAGGTCATGGCTGTGTGGTCAGCTAATTACTCTGAGCTCTGACATTATAACACGAATACAGCCATAGATGAAACATAAACAAATGGGTGTGGCTGTTTTCTATTGATATTTATTTGCAAAGACAAGCAAAGGGCCGTAATTTGCAAACTCCTGAGTTAGAACATGAACTAAGCCTTTTGAATCCCTTTTGTATAGTGGGTAAAATTTCACTTGATACTACTGCTCCCAGGTGTTTGTTCTCGTTCTCTCCCTCTCTCGTTCTCTCCCTCTCTCGTTCTTTGTTTCTTTTTCTTTCTTTCTCTCTCTCTCTCTCTCTCTCTTTCTCTCTCTCTCTCTCTTTCTTTCTCTCTTTCCCTCTCCCTCTCTCTTTCCTTCCTTTCCTTTCTTTTGATTTTATTTATTTTATTTTTAGAGAGGGGAAGGGAGGGAGAAAGAGAGGGAGAGAAACATCAATGTGTGGTTGCCTCTCATGTGGCCCCCACTAGGGGACTGGCCTGCAACCCAGGTCTGTGCCCTGACTGGGAATTGAACCTGTGACCCTTTGGTTCACAGCCCGCGCTCAATCCACTGAGCTATGCCAGCCAGGGCTTATTTTGTCTTTATTTTTGCACCAGTCACTCCCTGTGATGATTAATTTCCAAACATGCGCAGTTTCCACTAGAAAGGTGTTTCCTTATGTTGGCCAGTTCTTCCTTGGGTTCTGAGTGAGCATCATTCATTCGTTGTGCTTGAGCCACAATGAACCTATTCAGGAACTCAGAAGTTCAGTTTGGTGCATTTCATGTATTTGGGGTTATTTTGGCTGTTTGGAAATAACTCCATTATCTGGGAGATTATATAAATGAATATGGAGGACCTGTATTAATCCAGTCTTCTCCCCTCCCCCCTTTCTTTTCAGTGAGTCATCCACAGCCTCTGCCCTGGTTGCATAAAATGTCTGTACTCAAGCAATAAAATCATTGTTTAACTAGACGCCTGTTTTGTATTTCTTTCCTTAAAAAAAATAAAACTGTATCAGTGATTCCTATGAGTCGCTCTTTTTTTGCCATGGGAGTGTTTTAGCAGAATTAAAATCTGCTTAATTCCACAGCATTAAGTAGCATCCATTATTGTGTCCAGTTTATAAAGAAGGCCATAACCTCATCGAGGCTGGAAAAGAACAGGAAGTAGTGACTTAATTGTTTGGATGTCAGGGCAAATACGTTTCTCATATTTTTGATGCATTCAATGTTAAATACTTGGAATTGTGATAAGTGTTATCCACAGCGTAGTATCAGAAACGTATATGAAAGTGTCTCTGGAGAAGAAGCACTTTTAGTGTGGAGGGACCTCGGAAGAAAGTGGTACCTATCCCCTACTTGCTGGGGAGGCTTACGGATGAGGAGGAAGGGATCCAGGGGGCAGTGAGCAAGCACCATTCTGTCTGGAACAGCAGAAATGGGAAGAACTGAGGTAAGACTCAGTTCCTTTCTTTTTTTTAAAGATTTTATTTATTTTTAGAGCAAGGGGAAGGAAAGATGAAAGAGAAACTTCTATGTGTGGTTGTGGGTCCCCCCCCCTCCCCCCCCGGGGACCTGGCCCACAACCCTGGCATGTGCCTTGATGGGGAATCAAACCAGTGACCCTTTGATTTGCAGGCCAGCACTCAATCCACTGAGCCACACCAGCCAGGGCAGAGTATTTTTAATTCTTAAAACAACCTAATGAGGTACATGGGTTATCTCTGTTTGAAGAGGGGCAGTTCTCACGAACATCTGGAGTGCATTGTTGGAGGCTATAAGACCAGTGAATGGTGAGCTGGGTGTCTGGCTGGTGTATGGAGCCATCCTCCTTCAGAATAAGGAAAAGTGAAAGCAGGCCCTTTATATGGACCACCTTTTTTCTAAGTTTAATAAGCTTTATCCAAAGTAGGTAGTCTACACTAAGTAGTGTAGTCTTTGTTTTTGAGAGAGAGCATCATAACCAGCATTGATCTGTGGAAGGGGGTGGGGGCTTGTGTAGATACCCAAGTCCCTTGTTCTTCAAGGCTCTGTTTGCCTACCCAGCATTACGTGCTCTGCTGGGTTTGCAGACCGATTCAGTCCCTTTCCTAAGGGGCTCACAAATGTGGGAAACAGGTGAGGAAACTTTCAGTATTTTACCCATTTCTTAACTAGTGTTAGAATTTTCATCTTTTGTGCTTTTGTGTTCACATCTTAAAAGTAGCTAACCACAAAGGAATAAACATTACAGTAAGGCAAGCATCACTGAGTGAAAAAGATAACATCCTTTGCAAAGGTGTGATGGTTTGCAGATCCTGGGTAGCTAGCAAATGGTGAGTATTGGTGATTCCGGACCAAAAACTAGTAAGTTGTAGGTGGAGCAGTTGATTTTCAAATGATGTATAGGTTTTCTTTAAAATGGGCATGTATTTTAATTCTTGTCATCAAGTTGACAATTACTGCAGATATTAGGCTGCATATTGGAGTTTTAGATGGGAAGGGATTGTGGAGAAGGGAGAGAAAATGTGAGACTCATCAGTTGGCTGCCTCTCACATCCGCTGACCTGGGAGCAAACCTGCAACCCAGGCATGTGGCCTGAGTGGGAATCGAACTGGTGATCTTTCACTTTGCAGGACAATGCCCAACCAACTAAGCTACACCAGTCAGGGCTGTGAGAAGTTTTCTAATGTCTTAAAAAAGTAATAACACTAAACAATGTAAGAAAGAAAATGTAAAAACCACCTGCAGTCCTTTTGAGTGTGGGCAAAGGAGTCAAACTGGGCTTTCAGAAAACAGTCTTCCCACTTAGGCACTGTGTGATTTACGGAATTTAGATTCTCAGGCATCTAATATGCGGCAGTTAAATCATTCAAAGGGATCGCTAATGATTTTAGTGAACATCCCTCCAGATAACCACCTGTTAATATGTTTACAGACATGTTTGCATGTGGGTATCATACTACACACATCAGACCATAATCTCTTGTGTCCTAGTTGTGGACACTCAGTATTCCAAACATGTCATGTGACAATTTGCCTTGTAGTTCTTGTGACAAATTCCCAGAAATGGAATCTAGCATGTTTTATATTTTGTTTATTTTGTAAAACTGCCTTTCAGAAGTACTGATAAGTACTCAAAAAAGTACATGAGAATGTCATTTCTTCACACCCTTTCAAATTACTTTCCTTTTTTTAATTGATTTTTTTTAGACAGGAAGGGAGAGAAAGAAACACTGATTTGTTGTTCCACTTGTGCATTCATTGGTTGGTGAGTGTGTGTGCCCTGACCGGGGATTGAACCCTCAACGTTGGTGCGTCAGGACCAGGTTCCACTGAACAACTGAGCTCCTGGACAGGACCTGTTTCTCTTTTTAATTGTTTAGGTCTTTATTAAGAGAGGCAGTGATTCTCCTTATTCTATCTTACTACTTTCGTTATTGGTAACTTAATGTTTACTTTTGTGAATTGTCTATTCATATGCAGTTTCTATTTTGGAACATTGTTACTATGAAACTTTCCTCATGCTATAATTATTTTTCCCAATTTCAATCTTGTTTATGCTGTTTTTGCTGTAGAAGTTTTAAGAGTTTTATTGATACTGTCCCCAATGATTTTCCTTATTTATCTTTTTTTCCCCAATGGTCATTCTAATGAAATTAAAATTTTTTTTCCCATGCTTCTCTCTTCTGTTTAATATAGTATGGTCTTCATCTGTATTCCAGACTTAGACGTTTATTCTCCCTTTTTTTTTTTAAAGGTTTTATTTATTTTTAGAGGGGAAGGGAGGGAGGGAGGGAGGGAGAGAAACATCAATGTGTGGTTGCCTCTCGTGCACCCACTGGGGACCTGGCCCACAATCCAGGCTTGTGCGCTGACTGGGAATCAAACTAGTGACCGTTTGGTTTGTAGGCCAGCACTCAACTGAGCCACAAGAGCCACGGCTTTATTCTCCCTTCTTAAACAAAAGTTTCCATGTGCTTTTTCTTTGTACATCTGTTTTGACACAGTTGGAATCAGCATATGGATCTTAACTTGTCCAAATCTATGTATATATGAGCACTGATGACTTGAAGGTTTCCTTCAAGAACTGTTCTTTTCATTTAAAAAACAAGTGACAGGTGTTAATCCTACTAAATTGCAGTTACGCATATATGTGGTTTGAAAAATCGTATTTTACAAGTCTTAACTGAGAACAGCCCCTTCCCTTTTGCAGCCTGAAGTCTAGGGCAACTGATTTCAACTCAGCTATTTCTCTGACATTTAATATGCTTTGTTTCTAAATAATGTTCTTTTTTAAAAGAACAGGGGAAATTCACATAACACAAAATTCACCATTTCCAAGAACAATTAAGTGGCATTTAGTATACTCATAATATTGTACAACCACCACCCCCTTACAAAATATTTTCATCACCTCAAAATAAAACCCCATAGTCTAAAGCATTGACTCCTCGTCTCCCCTCCCCCCACCTCTGGCAAACCTCCCCACCCATCTGCTTTCTGTTGCTATGCGTTTACTTACTCTGGGTGTTTCATGTGGATATTTGAAATGGAATCACACAGCATGTGACCTTTTATGTCTGGCTTTCACTTAGCATCACGTCTTTGGGGTTCATGGTGTAGCATGTATCAGCACTTCATTTTTGTGAGTGCGTAATATTCCACTGTAAGTATTTGTTAATTGCTGTGTATTTGGGCTGTTTCTGCCTTTTGGTTATTGCGAACAGTGCTGCTATGTACATTCATGTACATGTACTTAACATCCTTGTTCTAGGGTTTCTTGGGTTTTAGTTTATGCCTCTTCCCCTGGAATCCTCATAATGTGTATATTTCTGAATATTCTATATACTGTTGATGTAATTCTATACTTAACATTCCTGTAAATATATATTTACATAAATTATGTTAGTAATGACCTTGCTTTTCCATCTCCTTAGTGGTCTGTGTTCCATTCTGTCATTCATCCTAAACTTTGAATTGTAGTTTGACTCTCAATATCTTCAGTCAAGTTTACTTCTTGTTTTTTTCCCTGGGCGATTCCTCCCCCAGGGCGCTCTCCCCTCTAGCTCCAGGTCAGACAAGTCACTCCTGGGACCTGCAGTTCTGGGGTTGCCTGTCGATCAGCGTGGGGCCTCTGCCTTCAGTGTCGGATTTCCTGTTTCTCATATCATGGCTTCTTCCTCTTTCCTGGTTTACTCTTTCCTTTTGGCGGGACATCTAGTAGCTTCCGAAGAAAGGGCTCAGTCTTTGGGCCTTCTTTGTTTATACCAATGACTAGGTAATTTCATCTAGTCCGTGGCTTTAAACGCTGTTTTTGAGGTGACTGCTAAAATTCATACCTCCAGCCCAGACCTTCCCTGCACACCAGCCTTAGACATGCATCCATCTAATCAACGTCACCGCTTGGATCACTAATAAACCCTGGACTTTATTTATTTCAAATTGAATTCCTGAGTTTTGTAGCCCAAAGCTGCTCGCTCTCAGGACATCTTTATCTCAGTAAATGGAAATTTGATTTATCCTCGTGCCAAAAACCTGAGTCACCTGTGCTGTTTTTTCTTACACCACATACCTGATCACCAGATTCTCTCGGCTCTCCCTTAACAACATCCCAATTCACCCATGTAGCACCTCTACCGCAGCCACCCTAGTCTAAGTCCCCTTCTCTTACCCTCCCTGCTGTAAAAGCCTTTTTTTCCCCTGTGACCCCCGCCAGGTCTTTTCCACATCCAGCATCTAGGGTGATTTTTCAAAATGTAAGTCACATGGTATTATTGCATGTGCTCAAAAATCTCTAGTGGTTCCCATTTCATTCAAAATAAAATCTAAAATCCTTATCTGGCCCTACAAGGGAGTGTCACTCAGAATCTGGCAGGAAACAGATGAATGTCACACTCAGATTGAGAAATATGGAGTCTTTAAAGAAACTCAAAGGTATACGCAGTCCCTACCATCAGCTTCCCAGGCGACAGAGCAGGGTGAGGAGCGGGTCTGGAGGCACAAACAGAAAGCGCCCACACCAAGGGCCCTGTGACCTGACCTCCAGGTACCTCTGCCTCTTACCTCCTCCCACCCTTGCCAGTCACACGAGCCTGGCTTCACACACTTCCAAAGCCATTGTCCTTGTTAATTCCTCTGCCTGGGAGGCTCTTTCCCCAGATATCCATGTGGCTTGCTCCTGCATTTGGGTCTCTGTTCAACTGTAACCTCTCCAGAGAAGCCCTTTAAAAAGCACGCTCCCACCTACCACTCCATCTCCCCAATCCTGTTGTTCTCCTGAGTACTGACTACTACCTAAATTATTATATTGATATTTTCAGATTATAAGGAACCCCCATTAGAGCAGGGACTTTGTTCACTGCTATAGCCCTAATATTTATTTATTTATTTATTAGATTTTATTTATTCACTTTTAGAGAGAGGGGAATGGAGGGAGAAAAAAGAGGGAGAGAAACATCAATGTATGGTTGCCTCTCACATGACCCCAGCTGGGGACCTGGACTGCAACCCAGGCATGTGCCCTGACTGGGAATCAAAATGCAATCTTTAGCTCTGGCTGGTGTAGCTCAGTGGATTGAGCAGGGGCCTGTGAACCAAAGGGTTGCAGCTTCGATTCCCAGTCATGCCTGGGTTGTAGGCCAGGTCCCCAGTAAGGGGCGTGTGAGAGGCAACCACACATTGATTTTTTTTCCCTTTCTTTCTCCCTCACTTACCCTCTCTCTAAAAATAACTAAATAAAATCTTTTTAAAAAAACGGCAACCTTTTGGTTTGCAGGCTGGCAATCAATCCACTGAGCCACACCAGCCAGGGAAAGCCCTAATATTTAGAAGAACATCTGACACATAGTAGGTTCTCAATAAATACTGATTAAGTGGGAAGCACATAAAGGATGAAAAAAATTTTGAGATTTTGGAAAAAATCTTTTTTCTACTCTTATTGTTGAGAATTTGGGAATAGATTCTAGGTCGGAAATAATTTTTCCTAAAAATATTATCATTGCTTATTTTATCTAGCTTTGAAAAGAAACAAACACAAAAGAACACCCCCTCCGCCCCTGCCAAGCCCTCCTGCTGTTGAGAAGTCGGATGTCATTCTGGTTCCCACTCCTTTTGTTTTTCACCTGTTTGTTCCCCTTACTCAATGCTTTTAGGGTTGTCTCTTTATTGCTCAGTGTTTTGAGAGTTGCAGTAATACCTTGGTTTTATCTTTTTCATTTGTTCTGGTACTCAAGCTGTTTCAGTCTCAAAATTGTCTTGTGGTTCTGGGAAATTTTCTTGAACTATTCCTTTAATATTTCTTCCACTGTGTTCTCAGTGTTCTCTTTCTGGAGCTCATCATTTTCACATTAGACTTTCTGGACTGATACTCTAATTAAAAAAAAAATCTCTCAACAACTACTGTCCATCTCCTTTCCTACTTTCTGGTAGTTTTCAACTTTATCTTCCAATCTTACTAAGTCTCTCATTTCTGTCTTCATATTTTTAATTTCCAGGAGCCAGTGGCACACTGGTAAATGTATGTATGTGTGTGTGTATGTGTATATGTATATACGTTTTATGTTGTTGAATGTATGTTGGTACGCGGTAAATGTTGAACTCTCCCATGGGGGTGGGAGAAGACCACTCTGATTTCCAGTGTTTATCTGTTCCTGTGGCGTGAAACCTCCTAGGAGCGCAGACTTGGGGCTACCAGCGGGTGTCACAATGGAGCTGGGGAGAGGCTCGGCACCAGGCCGCCCTCTAGGGTTTCCCCTGTTCAGGAACAAAACACATGAATGACTTTAAGACTTTGGGTAATAGGAAAACGGTGTCAAATAGTTAGGAAACAGTGAGTTTTGAGTATTTATTACACTTGTTTTTGAATATTATTTATTTTTTAGTTTGTATAATTTAATTTTTAATAATGTGTGTGCTTAACTGGCTTGGAGAATTCCTGGAAATTTAACAGTTGGCTCCTGGGAGCCCCTGGGAGCCAGATCCAACTCACCGCTGCTCAGAGCTCATTTTCATTCCCTGAATTTTCATTTTTTATAGAAATCTGTTGTTTCATATTTTCTCCTCTCTGAATACTTAATGATAATGTTACATTTTTGTACTTTTACACTGCCTGTTTCCTCTAAGTTAGTTTTTTGTCTTTTATGTTAGTGTCTTTCCTCCGAAGCCCAGTAATCCGTGTAAGGCTCTGAATGGTGATGCCCACCGTATAGTACATACAGACTCGTACCTGGATGCAGTTACCCTGTTTCACCACTAGGTGGCGTATGTTGCTGTCGTTGCTGGTGACGCTAACACTACCATATACCTGCAGTTTATAATTTAAAAGTAGTCTCATATTTCTATTCTTTGATTCTTGCACCTTCCCAAAGAGCTAACTCCAGATTTTTTGGGAAGGAGGTTTGGCATAAATTCATTATTTTTTTAAAATTACCCCATTTTCGCCCTGGCTGGTGTAGCTCAGTGGATTGAGCACGGGCCTGCGAAGCAAAGGATCGCGGTTTGATTCCCAGTCAGGGCACATGCCTGGGTTGCAGGCCAGTTCCCAGCATGGGACACACAAGAGGCAACCGTACATTGATATTTCTCTCCCTCTCCCCCTCTCCTACCCTTCCCCTCTAAAGATAAATAAATAAAAAAATCTTTAAAAAAAAAATAAAATTACCCCATTTTCAAGATGGGAAAATTGACTCAGAAAAAGTAACCTACTTTGAGACTCACACTAAACTCACTAGAACGTCCAGTGCTCCTACTCAGTGCCTCTGATGAGCTTTTTTGCCGTTTTTCTTTAAATAAAATTGCAAACAATAATGAGCAATGTTTTTCTAGACCAGTCAACTTAAAAATTAGCAAACATTTTAGGTAATTCCTAATGTATAAAAACATCCATTAGAGAAATCAAATTTTAAAATCTTCAGAAATCTAAGTGAATTTAGGCACTGTTCTCTTTTCTATTGGTTCTCTCTAATATTGTCACCTATAAGTAATTATTAGACTTCTTTTAAAATAAGCATAAGAGTTGCCTTTCAGCTCTAAGCTGTTCATGGCATCTCGGCCTCACCTGCAGTCACACTGCTTCTTTTACCACTACCTGTTGCTGTGGCTACAAACACAGGGACACATTTGGCAGAAGCTTCGGAATGACAAACCACAGAGCCAGGACAGTGGTCCCCTCCAGGGGGGAGATGAGCAAGATTGGGCAGGGCTACATAGAGAGTTTCAAGTGTTTGTAATGTCTGTTTGTTTTCCATAAGGTAGGTGATATGAATAAGAAGATTTTTTTTTATTTTAAAAAATTTGTTTATTTTAGACAGAGGGGAAGGAAGAAAGAGAGGGAGAGAAACATCAATGTGTGGTTGCCTCTAGCATGCCCCTTACTGGGGACCTGGCCCGCAACCCAGGCATGTGCCCTGACTGGGAATTGAAGAGGCAATCTTTTGGTTTGTAGGCTGGTGCTCTATCCACACCAGCCAGGGCTACAAGAAAACTTTTGTTATATTTTCTTTTTGTATGCCCAACATGCTTTAAAAAGTCTCTGTGAGGTGTAGAATTATAAAAAAGCAGTTAATTCACTCCAGTTATTTATTGAGCACTTTTGTAACGGGTATTCTGCACAGTGGTGAAAAGCAATTTATTCATTGCTAATTCATTCAAAACACATTCACCAAGTGCCTGTTATGGGCAGGGTGCATTTTATTTTGTTTTAACTAATTAATTTATTTTATTTTATTTTTCTTGTGGAAGGCTTCACAAATTTCTCCGTCATCCTTGGGCAGGGGCCATGCTAATTTCTGCATCGTTCCCATTTTAGTCGATGCGTGCTGAAGCGAGTGCTAGTCTCCTCTTCACATAGCATCCTTATTTGGCTTTGGTATCAGGGTGATGCTGGCCTCCTAAATGAAGTTTGGGTGCTTTCCCTTCTGTTAAAATTTTTGGAAGAATTGAGAAGGATTGACATTAAGTCTTTTTTAAATGTTTGGTAGAATTCACCAGGAAAACTATCTGGGTCCTAGGCTTTTCATTGTTGGGAGATTTTTGATTACCGATTCAATCTCCTTACTTATTTTTGGGTTTTTTTTTTCAGATTTTTTATTTCTTCATGATTGTCTTAGGAGGTTTTATGTTTCTAGGAATTTATCAGTTTCTTCAAGGTTATCCATTTGTTCTCAGTAGTTTCTTATGATGCTTTGTATTTCTGTGGTATCAGTTGTAATGTCTCCTCTTTCATGCCTCATTTTGTTTGAGGTGTCTCTCTTTTTCTTAGTCTAGCTAAGGGTTTGTTAATTTTGGTTATCTTAAAAAAATCAGCTCTTAGTGTCATTGATCTTTCCTATTGCTTTTCTGGTCTCTATTTCATTTATTTCTGCTGTGATCTTTGTTATTTCCTTCCTTCTAACTTTGTCTTAATTTGTTGTTGTTGTTGTTGTTTTTTTCCTAATCCCTTCAGGTGTAAAGTTAGGTTGTTTATTTACTTGTTCTTAAAAAGTAGGCATGCATCTCTATAAACTTCCCTCTGAAAACTGCTTTTGCTGCATCCCACAGGTTTGGGTATATTGTGTTTTTGTTTTCAAGATATTTTTAAATTTCCCTGTTGATTTCTTCTTTGATCCATTAATTGTTCAGAAGTATGTTATTTGATATCTACATACTTGTGAATTTTCCAGCTTTCTCCTGTTACTGATTTCTAGTTTCAACCCATTGTGGCTGGAAGTGATACTTAGTATGTCAATCTTCTTAAATTTGCTAAGACTTGTTTTGTGACCTATCATATCATCTTTCCTGGAGAATGTTCCATAGGTACTTGAGAAGAATGTGTACTCTGCTGTTGCTGAATGGAATGTTCTATAGATGTCTGTGAGGTTCATTTGGTTTAATGTGGCATTCAAGTTTATTACTTCCTTATTTATTTTCTGTCTGGATGATCTATCCATTGTTGAAAGTGTGGTACTGAAGTCCCCTAATATGATTGCAGTATATTTCTCCCTTCCAATCTTAGTATTTGTTTGCTTAAAACGGTTAGATATTCTGATGTTGGGTGCATGTATATTTATGATTGTTTTATCTTCTTGATGAATTGACCCTTTATCATTACACAATGACCTTCTTGGTCTCTTATTAGCATACTGGGATTAAAGTCTATTTTGTCTCATATAATTATCCCTTTCTCTGGGTCCCACTTGCATGGGTGTCCTTCTCCATCCCTTCCCTTTGTGCCTCTGAGTGTCCTTACAGTGGGAATGAGTTGCATCGAGCCATTCTATGGCTTTTGACTGGAGAATTTAGCTGTTTACGTTTGAGTAATAATTTATTATTATTCTATTACAGTTGTCCCAGTTTTTCCCTCTTTGCCTTCCTCTGCCCATCCCACCTTCCCTAGAGTAATTATTGATAGGTAAGGACTCACTAATGCATGTTATTGTTTTCTGGCTACTTTAGAGTTCACTTGTTTCTTTCTTCCTGTCTTGCTGCCTTCCTTTGTGAACTGATGATTTTCCATAGTGGTATTCTTTGATTCCCTTCTCTTCATCTTTTGTGAATCTGCTGTGGGCTTTTGTTTCGTGGATACTAAGAGGTTTACATACAAACACTTTACAGATATAACAGTGTATTTTATGCTGATAATAATTTACCTTTGATCACATATAAAAACCCTACCCTTTCATCTCCTCCTTCTTTCATTTTTGATGTCACAATTGACCTCTTTTTATATTCATTAATTTGTATTCAAATTATGGTAGTTATTTTAATACTCTTGTTCTTTATCTTTTTATTAGAGTTAAGTGGTTTACACACAATCATATTACATTATTGGAGTATTCCGGGTTTGTATAAATAATTACCTTAACCAGCATATTGTATATTTTCATATGTTTTCAAGTTACTCATTAGCATCCTTTTATTTCAGCTTGAAGAACTCCTTTCTGCATTTAATGTAAGGCAGGTCTAGTGGTGATTAACCTCTTTGGCTTTTGTTTTTTGGGGAAATTTTTTATCTTGCTTTCACTTCCAAAGGATAATTTTGCCAGATAGAGCATTCTTGGTTGGCAGTTTTTTTTCTTTGAGTATATTCATTCATTTATTTATTTAATTGTTGTTCAATTACAGTTGTCCCAATTTCCTGCCCCCCTTTGCTCTCCCCTGCCCCCCCCACAGTCAATCCCCACCCTGTTGTCCATGTTCATGGGTCCTTCCTACATGTTCCTTGACTAGACTCTTCCTCTTGAGCACTTTTAATATATCAACCTATTCTCTCCTAGCTATAAGTTTTCTGCTGAAAAATCTGATGATGGTTTTACAAGTTCCTATTAAGTTATAAGCTTCTTTGCTCTTCCTGCTTTTAAGATCCCCTTGTTGTCTTTGATTTTTGACAGTTTTATTGGACTGTGTCCTGGAGAGGACCTCTTTGAGTTTGCTTGGTGCCTTATGAGCTTCATGTACTTGGATATTCAAGTCTCTCCCCAGATTTGGGAAGTTCTCAGTTATCGTTACTTTAAATATGCTTTCTGCCCGCTTCTTTCTCTGGAACTCCGTAATTCACAAATTATTTCTCTTGACGGTACTGCACAGATCATGTAGGCTTTCTTTACTCTTTACTCTTTTTCATTCTTTGTTCTCCTCTGACTAGGTAATTTCAAAGTTCTTATCATTTAACTCATACATTCTTTCTTCTGGTTGATTCATTCTGTTGTTGATGTTCTCTATTGCATTTTTTTTCCCCTCCCATTTCATTCATTGTATTTTTCAGCTTCAGAATTGTTTGATTCTTTTCTATGATTTTTAGATTTCTTTTAAAAGGTTTTTACTTTTTTTTTTTTAATTTTGAGAGGAGGAAAGGGAGGGAGAAAGAGAGCGAGAGAAACATCAATGTGACTGCACACTCCCTAACTGGGGACCTGGCCCACAACCCAGCACGTGCCCTGACTGGGAATTGACCCCATGACCTTCTGGTTCACAGGCCAGTGCTCAATCCACTGGGCTACACCAGCCAGGGCTCTATCCCTTTCTTAAATTTCTCATTTTGTTCATATATTGTTTTCCTGATTTCACTGAATTGTCTTCCTTCATTTCCTTGTAGCTCATTGAGTTTTCTTAAAACAGCTATGCTGAGTCATTTATCAGGTAAATTGCAGATCTCCATGTCTTTGGGACTGCTGACTAGTAAGATTATTGTGATCCTTTGGTAGTGTCATGTTTTGTTGATTTTTCATGTTCCTCGAAGTTTTGTGTCACTATCTTCGCATTTGGAAGAGCACTCACCTCCTGGAGTCTTCACTAACTACCCTCCTTGATGTGCCCACACACTTCAGTCCATGGATGGATGCCAAACTGTTCTTGTTGGGGGTGGCACAAACAAGGGATATCTCACTCAGCCATGGGGCTCCCTGTATATTAATAGTAGCAAACCATATGCACAGGTCTCCATCTTACATATCACTTGATATGTTAGAGACCATTCTGTGGCAGTTCATAGAAATCTATTGCACATTCTTTTTAACTGCTGCATAGCATTCGATTGTGGGAATGACATAATTAACCTGTTTCTTTAATTGAAGTATAATTTACATCTAACATTGTATTAGTTTCAGGCATATAACATAATGACTCCATGTTTGTATACATTGTGAAATAGCACGACCACAAGCCCAGTTAGCATTCATCACCATACAGACCTGCTCTTTTCTGATAGATGTTTAGGTTGTCCTTAGTCTTTTGTAACTATGGACAACACCGCAGTGAATGCCCTGGTACATGGGCCTTTGTGCCCCTGAGTGGGCACTAATGCAGGGTCAATTTCTGATGGTGGGATTGCTAGGTCAAAAGGTATGTGTATTTAAATTCTAAAGCTTTCTACCTAACTACCTTCAAAGAGACAACCATTTTATAGTCCCACCAACAATGAACAAGATGACTTTTTCTACACTGTGCATTTTTTGCCAATTTGATATTTTAAAAATGGTATCTCAACCTTAATTTCAGTCTACCTTTCTTCTATTATGAAGTGGTTGAGTGTCTTCATTTGGTTAAAAGCCACTTGTATTACTTTTTTGTGAATTGTGTGTTCATGACATTTGCCCACTTAATGTATTATTTTAAATTAGTGTTTAACAATAAAGACACTATTTGCCCATTGTCATTTGCTCAAGAATCTCCTCAAAGGTAGGAGGCTCTCTCAGACAGGTGTTCCGGATCCTCCACAAGCACACCAATTCCCTTTCTCTAACTCACATGGTCTCCTTCCCCAACATCCCTGTTCCCAAGGAAGGGCGTTCATAAGGCCTCCTGAACATCCCACACCCCTCTCACGCCCTGTGTTTACTCTCCTATCCTTCTCCTTCCCAGTCAGACTTCACTGTCCTTCAGGGTCTTCCGAATTCTACCTGTCTGGGGCACCTTTTTGAATAACTAATGAACACCCACACCGCCCACAGTCAGTCTCACTTTAATGCGGGTCTCATCCCATCAGGTGTAGCCTATGTAGCCAAAGGTGGGGCCTCGTACCTCCCAGAGTCCAGCTTCCCTTTGGTCTGTGCTCAGAGTGCAGGGGTGTCAGCGTGGAGTGTTTCATGTACTTGACTTCCTACGAGTCAGGCAACATTTTCAGGCCTGTGGATGAGACAGACCAAGGCCCCTCTTCTCATCCAGCTGACATTTCAGTGAGGGCGGGGGTCTGACATACAACAAACAAGGTAATAAAGAAACACACAAATAAGAACCTCAATTAAGTGTACACAGTAATGGAATAGTGAAGGGAGGAGGGGAAGAATCTCCTTTGGACAGAGGGGACAGGGGAGGGATCCCCCAGGAGCTGAGATGAGAGCAGAGACCTGAACATGAGAAGCCTCGGGCCATGAAAAGAAACTTCCAGTGCCCCCACTAGAGGTCCCACCTGGAGGATCTGGTTGAGGTATATAGCCCAGTCCTAAGCGTCTCTGTCACTTGAAGAGAATTGAAAACAGAGCCTGTGATTCCTGCAACTTTAGGGCTGTGTGTGTGGTGTGTCGGGGAGAGGACCTGCACCCTCCTGCTTGGGTATTTCAGCTGCAAACTTGGGTAAATGTGATCATGCTTGACTTGGCATTAATAGAGGGCCTAATACGTGCCAGGGTCCAGTTAGGCACTTTATTCCATTGTTACTTCATTCAATCTATATAACAACCCCGTGTAATATTTATTAACTTTATTTTACAAAGGAAGCAACCGAGGCTAGGAATATGGAAGCAACCTGTTTAAGGTTTACATGGATCAGAAAGATGTACAGTTCCCGGAGAGAAAAGTTCAGTCGCAGGGATCGGGTGGGGTTTACTGGGGCATTCGGGGGTGCACCCTGTTTCCGGAGTTTGCCCCCGGAGCCCCGACGGCAGCCCTAGCCCCGCCCGAGTCTCTGGGCCTCAGGGGCCAAGGGGCGCGCAGCGGGCTGGGGGCGGGGAAGTCCCGGGGACAAAGGCCGCGGCCACCGCGCTCGGGCAGGCTGGTGCGGCGGTGAACTCCTGCGGACGCCGGGACCTGGTCGTAGGCTCGCACCCGAAGAAGCCCGCACAGCGAGCGATGCAGCGCCCTGAGGAGCCGCCGGAGCCCGCTGAGGTCAAGCCCGCAGTACCTCCGCCTGCACCGCCCCCTCCCCCGCCTCCGCTCCCTCCCCCGCGCCCGGCGGCGCCCGCGGCCGCTCGGGGCTCGACGAACATGGCGGCGGCGGGGATCGGGCGGGACACTTTACCTGAGCACTGGTCCTACGGCGTGTGTCGCGACGGCCGCGTCTTCTTCATCAAGTGCGGCGCGGGAACTCGGGGCCGCGGGCGGGGGCGAGGGGCCGGGCGCTGTGCGGGGCCGGGCGGGGGCCCCGGGGTGGCGGCGGCGCTAACAGGTGCACCTCTCTCCGCAGTGACCAGCTCCGCTGCACGACCTGGCTGCACCCGCGCACCGGAGAGCCCGTCAACTCCGGCCACATGATCCGCTCAGGTGGGCGCCGGTGGCGGGGTGGGGTACCCGGGGGGCGCGCCTCTGGGCGGCCAAGTTTGACCTTAACTTTTCTCCTGTTTCCGCAGACCTGCCCCGCGGCTGGGAAGAGGGCTTCACGGAGGAGGGCGCGAGCTACTTCATCGAGTGAGTGACCGGGGCGCCGCCGCCCTCGCACCTGTGCTGCGGTGTCCCACCGGGTTCCCGCCGCGCAGCTGCGCCCCCTCCTCCCGCAAGGGTCCTGGGCGAGTTGGCGCGCACGGCGCCGGGGCCGCAGATGTGTGGGGTTTTGTTTGCCGGAGTTGTGAAGCGGCCTGCAGGGAGTCCGGGGTGGGAGGCGGGGTGGGGTCCACGTCTCCGCTGAGGGACCCGGGCGTGGACTCGGGGTCCGGGATCGGCTCGTTGCGCGGGCTGGGGCCTTCAAACTGTGCCCTGGACTCGGCTATAGGGCTGGCTTCGGGCGCTGGTGTGAGGGTAGGACACGCCTCCCCTTCGGGGTCTCGGGCTGCGCAGTCTGGACCGGGATTAGCTGGGGTGGGGAGAGTAGACTAGGAGTTGCCTCCGGGTGTTGGGAACCGGGGGTGGGGAGGGTGAGAATGGGACAAAAGAGACGAAGGAAATTTCGTTGGGGCGGCCTTTCTCTTCGGCCGTGTTCTCTGGGATGGTAGTGGAGAGCTGGAAATCGCACCTCACCCCGCCCCTCCACTGCGAGGGCCTGCTGGGGGAGCCATGGGGGTGGGGAGGAGAACCGATTAGCCAATAATATTACCCGAACGCTGCACGTCTCTGTAGCTTGTGCTCAACTGGGACAACCACACTCCTGCCTCCGCTTCGTCAAGCAGTAGCTTTTCTGCAAAAGCCCAGGAGCCTTTCCCGACAGGAGCGAAGTTATGCCAGACCTGGGTCTGTAGAAATGAAATCGAGGCGCTGTTCAGACGCTAACTCTAGTATAGTCCTTACTTTCCCACTCTGGTTATACCTGAGTTGTAATGTTTCTCCTTCTGCCTGCTCTCCGGTGAGCTCCGTGAGGTCAGAAAATGCTTTTGATCCTTTGGCCCAGTGCCTGGCACAGAGTAGGCGCTCGGTAAATGTTTGTTCACTGAATGAATGAGCTAGCTTCAGATCTGTCTGGACTGTGGTCTGGCCAATATTAAATGTAGTTTTGGGGACAGTGAGTCAGAAGTTCTTTTTTCATCAACTTGAAAACATGGCTAGTAGGCAGTGGAGCAGCATTTTCGAAGCTCAAATGGTCCCATAAAGTCCCAGAGCCTCCCTCCTGGGTTAGGGTTCTTTCAGGATGGTTGAAATCCTGATGGATGAGCCCTTGCCAGATAGCTAAGTTGGTTGGAGCCTCATCCTGATAGGCCAAGATTGCAGGTTGGATCCCTCCCCCCATCCAGGTCAGGGCACACAAGAGTCAACCAATGAATGCATAACTAAGTGGAACAACAAATCAGTGTTTTCCTTTGTCTCTCTCTCTCTCCCCCTCTTCCTTTGTCTCTTTCTCAAATCAGTTAAAAACAAAATCCTGATGAATGATGTTTATACAAGTGAGCACTAGGACTGTGGTTGTGTGTGTGTGAAGGTAGTATGACCCTCTCTCGCTCATAACTGCATCCATTGATATTTATTAGATAGTTCCTGTGTTCCACACATTGTTCTAGGCATTGGGGCTACAGAAATGAATGAGGCACACAAGGTCCTGGGGCTCATGGAGCTTGCAATCTCTCGGGAGGAGGGGAGGGAGCAGAAAGTAAGTAAGTAGACAATAACATTAGATGGTGAGTGGTAACTACTATGCAGAAAGATAAGGTGATAATGTGTGACCAAGTGGCTTGGCTGGATGGGAAATTAGTGATGATGTTTCTGAATAGGTAACCTTGAAGGTAAAATATGAATGACAAAGATCCATCCTTGTGTTGAGGAGATGGAAAAGCATTTCTGGAAGAGGGAACAGCCAGTGCAAGGGGTTTAAGGCAAGGAAGAGCATCAAGTTCAAGGAGCAGAAAGGCCAGTGTGGCTGGAATGTGGTGAACTAGGGAGAAAGTGGCATGAGAAGCCCTTACAGATAGGGGAGAGCTTAGTGGTGTAAGGCTTTGCGAGCCAAGGTTAGAAGTTTTTACACTTCATTCTAAGTCCAGTGAGATGTCATCTGAGGACTTTGAGCAGAGAGAGACAGTTTGACTTGCGTTATTAGAAAGATCACTGTACCTGCTGTAGAGTGGACTGTGGGTGGGCAGCTATAGTGGGCAGGTGGCTCTTGCTGTAATCCAGGCAGGAGTTACTGATGGCCTGACCGAAGGTGTGGCCCTGGAGGTGGAGGGGAGTGGTCGGGTTGGGCTCGATGGTTTGGATGCAGTCTGTGAGAGAAAGAGAGGGGACAAGATGGCTCCTGGAGGCTTGGGCCCCTGGCTAGATGATGCTCACATCACTGAGATGGGAGGGCTGGGGAGGCACAGGTTGGGGTGGGGGGCGTGGGAGAACTTGTCTTGCCCTGTTACACTTGAGATATGAACATGTCAGCTAGTCAGATGTATGCACTTGAAGCTGAGGGAGAGAGAAGACGGAGGAGATGCACTTGGGTATTTTAGGTGTTGTTCAAGGCAACAGGGTTAGGCGAAGTCACCCAGGAGAAGGGTGTAGACAGGAAAAAGAAGATGCCCCACGCCTTGGGACGTAGCAGCATTTACAGGCTGGAAAAAGTGTTGGATCCAGCAAAGGAGACCGAGAAGGTCGGAGGAAACCTAATGGGCAAAACCTGGTGCCGTGGGTGGAGGAGAATGTGGAGTGAAGAAATGGAGTGGGCAATTTTGGGTAACTCTGGCAGGTTTGTTACAAAGCAGGCTGACAAATTAGCTGAGAACTGGAGAGGATGGGGGTTTGAGGGAGCGCTTGTAGAAGATTTTAGAGCACGGTTTGTTCGGACGGGAATGATCCAGTAGGGAGGGAGATGTAGACGCTGCTGGAGGGAGAAGGGACAGTTGCCGGAGCAGTGTTTCTGAGAGGTGAGAGGGAAGGGACCCAGGGCGGAGGTCTCATTGGTCTCGGATGGGAGCAGGGCACTTCCTCCACTGACAGCAGGGAGGGCTGCCCGGGCCTGCGCCCGTGCAGGGGGTTCGACAGGTTTGGTGAGGGGAGAGGTACCCACCTCTCCTGTTTATGGGTTCTGTCTTTTCCATGAAGTTCTAGGCAAAATCTTGGGCCGAGGGGTCTGCGGGGTGTGTAGGATCTTAGGCCGTTGTCACAGCCTCCTGCCCTTCATCTCTTTTTTTTGACTCTTCTGCGGCAGCTCTGTGAGGTCCCTCGTGATTACCCTTCAGGAAGCCCTGGCTCCCTACGTACTGGGCCTCGGCTGAGTCCTCCCAGGCAGAGGGGAAAGCAGCGTGTGACGTGAGGGTCTAGTCCCCCCAGGCCCCTGTGGCAGCAGGCTGTCTTTTCTACCTCCTTCTCCGATAAATTTTGTATTTTTTCATTTTTTTATTGTTGACACTATTACAGATGTCCTCCTTCCCCCCAGCTTTGCCCACTGCCACCTAGTCCCCGCCCTCCCCCCCGCGCCCCTCCCCCCGGCCTTCACCACACTATTGTCTGTGTCCTGGGCTATTCACGTATTGTTCTTTGGCTGTGACAATTTCTTGAAGATTTAAAGGTTTGGGAGTAATTATTTTCCTTTTCCCCCACTTAAAAAAATGCTTTGCTTCAGTCTGCTTCCTTGGATTTGCCACGAGCATTTCTGAATTTTCGGGGGTTCTTGGTGGGGGCAGTTCTCTAATACGGCTCAGTTCGAGGGACGAAGCGTCGGCACAGCTGAGGCCATTTTCCCCAGTGGGTCCTTGCCTGGAAAGTGGCGTGAGGTTTTCAGGAGGCACCAGCTGCTCCTGATGGTTAGCAGATGTTTGAATACTCTCCAGATCTGTTTCTCGAAGGAGGAAACCTTGAGCTAAGGTAGGTGGGTTTCAGTTTTGGTCTCGGCGCTTTGTGTTCACCTGTGGATTAACCGGGGATGAAGTATATGAGGAAGCTACCCTGGTTCTCCCAATTCCAGACAAGGTGATGCTGATAGTCCCTCTAAGAAGACTTGTGCCCTAAAGACTTCGCTACTTTCCCATGAGTCCCTTGGCCAGGTAGCAGGATATAATAGTAATTGTGATAATAGCACCACTAACAGTAGCAGTAATAATAGTAGTTGCCATAAGGTAATAGCCTCATCTTTTAAAATTTTATTTTATTTAAATATTTTTATTTATTTAATTTTTGGAGAGAGGAGAAGGGAGAGAGAAAGAGGGAGAGAAACATCGATGTGTACGGGGAAACATCAACTGGGGACCTGGCCTGCAACCCAGGCACGTGTCCAGACTGGGAATTGAACCGGTGACCTTTTGTTTCACAGGCCAGCACTCAATCCACTGAGCTACCCCAGTTAGGACTAATAGCCTCATCTTTTCCTTGAAAAGTACCAGGAACTATTTAAAACTATTATCTGATTTAATTCTTACAACAACTTGATGAAGTAGGAACTGTTATTAGTTCCATTTACCTGTGTGGAAACGAGTCATAATCCTGGTCATTCCAACAGCAAGGCGGTTAGTCGGCTTTTTCTGGTACCTTTTCCTACCTGATCTTTATAATAGCCCTAGCAGCTGCAGAGCAGGGGTATCCTGTTCTTCAGATGATGAAACCCAGGTCCACGAAGGTTCAGGGAGTTGACGGAAGTGTCCGTGCTGGGACTAGAACCATGGGTCTTCAGTCTCTAATGTGGTAACCATGGTAGCACTGGTAGCTTCTACCCCAGGTCGCCGGTGAGAGCCAGGGTTGATACTTGAAGGAGCCGCATGCCATGCGCCGTTGCTCCAACTCAGACTGCCCCTGACCCCGTCTTGGTTTTTGCGGGGGACAGAGGTGCCTGGGAAGGGCAGCCACCTTTGGTCTCCTGTGCTGACTGGCGATGGTACATGACTCTGATTAGCAAGAAATAGAAGATGTTAATTTATTACTTAGTAAAAACAGTTTGGCAGACACAGCCTTTTCGCACATGAGACCCAGGAGGGAGAAGTTCAAGAAGATGCTGCTGTTCTTCAGGGGTTTCATGGGACCCCATGGGTTGAGTTCTCCCTATAGCAGGTTTTGAATAGGTCCTGAGTCGATAAGGAGGATGAATGGCAGAGAGCAAGGGTCTTGGCTACCCTTCCGGTGCCAAGGTTGCTCCTTGAAGGCAGGGAACCCTGTTCCCCACCTCTGAGACTTGTGCCCGTCCCAGCACTGGGCACTGAGTAGGCACTTGGTATTTATTGAAGCAGCAGTGTTTAAGGGACTCAAGGAGTCGGGTAGATGTTGCAGGTCTTGGAAAACTTCTTATTGAGGAGATCCGGGTGTGGGGGAGACCAGGCAAGGTGGAAGAAGCGAAGTGGCCAGGAACAGCACCTGTCAAGGCTGGTGCCTGTTTCCCAGGCTTCTTGTGCTTAGTTTCTTGCTGACAGGAGCAGTGCACAAAGCAGGAACCCAGGCTCTGGCTTCTTAACCTCATGACCTTGTGCTCTGTGTCTGGGGACTGGATGTCTGTTGGCCTTTGGACCCGGCTGCCCTCCCTCCCCAGTTGCCAGGTCTTGGTCCTCTGTGACTTGGCATCAGGCAGGAAGCACCTAACTGCACAGGGTCTCACTCTCAGCTTTGGAGCCTTGGAGGGCCATCCACTGTGGATGCCGTTCCCCTGTGGGTGCACATCCCCAAGTGAGGCAGTGAGGCTCTTGGGAAAGACATATCTGAGGGTTGGAGTAAGGCCGACTTTCTACCCTGCTGCACAGCCCCTTGGACCGAAGCAAGTCCTTCGGGCAGGACTGGCTACGACATCTGCAGGGCCCGGCGCAGAATGAAAGTGCAGGGCCATTCGTTCAAAAAGCCAGAAACCTAAAGGTGTTGAAATAGAAGACTTTTGCTTTTCTTCTGCAGTCTTCCCCTCTACTCGTCATGGTGTTT
This sequence comes from Glossophaga mutica, assembly GCA_039655065.1. Lineage (NCBI taxonomy): Eukaryota > Metazoa > Chordata > Mammalia > Chiroptera > Phyllostomidae > Glossophaga > Glossophaga mutica. Next base: position 34,698,725 of record CM077308.1, read on the forward strand.
TTATTTGCTATTTAATGTCATTCTGAGTAAAAATAAACGGATTGTTAGCGTAAATCTTATGGTTCATCTCTATATTGTGGAATATAACATTTAAATGCAAATATCAGGGCCTCGTAGGGTGAATCACCACCACCGAGCACCACTCTGAGATGCCACTGGGCAGGAGTGCTGGTGCTCGAGTCCCCTGGGACAGGAGCGAGGAGCAGGGAGGCTGGGAATGGGCAGTTAAGAACCTGTCTCAGGGAGGCGGGGAGTGGGGACTGGCGTGAGCCAAGGCTTCAAGCCTCTTTCAGAAGCGTTACCCTTCTAGAGACAATGCTAAATATCTAGAGCATGCTTTTGTATTCAGCAAGCCTGTTTTTCAGTCTGACATTGAAGGGAGGGAGGAGGAGTTGGGGAGTGAAGGCTGGACCAGGGGTGACAGAATGTCCAGGTGGGGACCCTCGCTGGCTATAGACACTAAGTGCAGAAGGCCATTCAGGAAAGCCTTTGAGTACTGATGGCCCAGGAACCACCCTCCTGAGGTTTAATTACACTGTCAGCCAAGGGACAGTCGTTCAGGCCACCCCGGGAAGAATGTTGCCGCATTTTCCTCCCCAGCTGAAATTCCTCTGAACTTCATGTCAGTGAAGTTCGTCCTGCAGAGTGCCAGCCTGGTGGTTCATTTAGTTGTCTTCTTTCTCACTGATGTGTCTCTGGGAACAGCGGTCCCAGAAACTTTATTTCAAACCAGAGAGCAACTCTTCTAGAAAGAATTTCTGGGAAACTCACAGCTTACATTTATTTATCGATTGATTTATTTTATCGCTTACACAGCTACATCTATTGTAAAGGGAAATTCTGAAATCTCTTGTTGCAAGTTAAGAAACAGTTCTCCCAGGTTGGCGAGTTTTGGCATAATCCCACACTTTATGTTTTGTTTCCTGGTGGTTTTATCAAGGGCGAAAACCGACTCACGGATTGAAATGCTGGGTTCTGGGCAGAAGGAACAAGAGCGGCGTTGTGCAGAAAGCCGATGGAAGGAGTGAGCGCCATGGTGTGTGCCACTTTCTCAGAGTCACCCCAGAAAAGGTCTGGGAAAACCTCTTGAAGAAACTGGTCACCGGTTCCTTTGGGAAGCTCTTTTTTACTTTTTTCCCAGAGAAAGGACAGGGAGGGGGTGGACTTGCGGGGAGAGGTGTTAGACCCGATTCACAGTGCTGGGTGCGTGAAGAGGGTGGGTGTTGGTTTCATGTGCTCGGCTAGCAGTCTTTCCAGTCTCTTAATATTGATGGGAGTGAATTTTGGCTTTTAAAATTGCAGACTTTGGGGAAAGGAGCTTATTTTATTTTCAGTTATAGTTGACGTTCAAGATTGTATTAATTTCAGGTACACAGCAGAGGGGTTAGACATTTCTATGATTTACAAAGTGATCCTCCTGATCAGTCTTGCACCTGCCTACCAGCATTCATAGTTATTACAACACTGCCGACTGCATTCCCGATGCCGTACTTCACATCCCCGTGACTGTTCTGTAACTGTCAGTCTGTGCTGCTCAGTCCCCGCACCTTCTCGTCCATCCCCCCAAGCCCCCTCCCATGTGGCCACCATCAGTTTACTCTCCAGTCTGTGAATTTGTTTCTGCTGTATTTGTTCATTTTGTTTTTTAGACTCCACAAATATGTGAAATCATATGGTACTTATCTTTCTGTCTGACTTATTTAACTTGGCATGTTGTTGCAGATGGTAAGATTTCGTTCTTTTTATGCCCAAGTAATACTCCATTGTGTTAAGTGCTTCATAAAAAGGAACTTATTTTAGAAAGCACTTCATGGTGCAGACTGTTTGGTGATTTAATGAGGTGCCTGCTCCAGTTTTCTGCCTCTTCCGAAGAGAGCCTGGTTGGAATCTTTCTGCTCAGCCTGAGACAGCAGCATCTCAGTAACCTGGCGTGAGTAAATACTGGCAGACGGAAAGGCATCGAGGAGTATGGTTGTATTTGCCTGTTGTTTTTAAATGGCTGTCAAAACATTTCCATTTAGATTTTCTGAAATGAGAAGTGTTTTGGGTTAATGTTGTGCTGTTTACCGAGTGCTTCACGAACATTATCTGCTTGGAGGCTCACAGTTATTGCAGCGTTTAGTGCAGAAATGTGGGCTCGGAGCGATGAAGCCGCGTGCTGTATTCGTTTAGCATGGGTTCAGGGAAGAGATGGAGCTGTGATGGTCTCAGATTGGAGCTGCTCAGACTTCTCAACCACAGCCCTAGTGACAGGAGAGGGTGACAGTCAGCTCACCTGGGAGACTGGATGGTAGGAAATGCCCTCAAAATGTTGGTTCTGTGCAAAAATTCATGTACACCTTACCCTCGGTTTAACTTGGAAAGCCCCCTTCTGTATCTTCCACCAAAGATCAGCGCTTCGGCAGGGCTGCACCGTGTCGGTTGTGCAGCTTTGTGTTTTCCTGGACAGAAACATGTGCCTCCAGGGGCACCAGCTCCCCTGTTCAGTCATAAATGACCGGGAAGTGTGGGGAGACTCACACTCACCGGCTTTGCAGCCTGTCTGGGCCCTGGGTGTCCAAGGCAGGATGTACAGGCCTCAAGGAAGATGACCTCAGTGGCTGTCATGACCTCGGGTCATCTTTCGCCTGGACAGAGTTGTGCCAGACTGCCTCTCTTTCTTGCGTGCGTCCCACTCACAGTCACCTGGATGCTGGCCTGGCAGCAGGGTTGGTTTTTCTGGAAGCCCAGAGCACAGCCAGGCACCTTCGTCATGCAGAGAAACGCACGCAGGTTGTGTGTGTGGTGGTAGCGTGTGTAAGGAGGCAGTGGGTAGGCACATGGGCTCTGGATTCCTGGGTTCTGATACCAGCTCCACCACTTACAGCTCGCTGACCTGGTTACCTACTCCCTTTAAACCTTACTTCCTCACCAGGAAACGGGATAAATGTGAGAAGTACAAGAATTGATTGACGGAAAGGGTTTAGCCAGTACCACAGTAAGTGCCCAATACATGTGAGCTCCTCTTTTGTACATCCACACAACTATGAGATGGGGTGGAGGCATGAATTCTGAACCCTAGTCTCACTCAGCTGCTGCAGGAGAGTCTGGGGCCCTGGAACTGGAGTTGCCTGTGTTGGGAGCATGCCAACTGTAGGACTATTGAGGATTTGGTTTGGACCCATAAGAACTGCATAACGATTATGGTTATTAAAAAGATGTCCTTGAAGTATTTGCTCTGAAGTGGCCGAGGAAGACAAACTGTGCACCTGTCCAGGGGGGTGGGTGACAGAGCAGGTGGGACAGATGTTAACCATGGGCGAGTCTGTGTGAGGGCTATATGGAGGTTCTTTGTACCATTCTTGTAACTCTTCTGTAAATTTGAAGTGATTTCCAAATAAAAAGTTAACTTAAAAACAGCACTATTTATCTTGTCCATCAAGGGCACACTGTCCCAAGGCCGTGTCCAGGCTGCAGGGACCTGGGGGGCAAAGAGCGCTGGGTAATGAGGTATGAAGGCAGCTCCCGGCTGCCTCTCTCCTGGGCACCCAGAGGGCTGCACAGATGTCCGCCCCTTAATCTGGGCGGCCGCCTGGTTATCGGCTCTGACGGCTGAAGGACAGACTTGCTGTCTGGTGCTGCCTGGGCCACAGATGTCAGCAGTGATAACCTTTGAGGTGCTCTGTACTAGTCGAAAACATACACATTCCTTTTAGAGGCAGGTATTTTTACTGCCCTCGTTTTACAGGTCAAGCAGTTGAGACCTGGAGTGGGAGGGGGTGAAAGATCTTCCCAAGCCCAGAGAAAGCATCAGTGGGGGAGCTGGGACTTGAGCCTGACTCTTCTTGGCTCCGAGTTTGTGTGCTGTTTGTGTGGTGTGGTACCAGGTGTCCTCTGGCTCCTGCGGCTACCCGCTCTGTCCTGCGACCTCCCACAAGGTCTGTTCCACACACCCGGCCCTCCGAATCTCTCTTGATGGTGCCGAGACAGAGCCCCCGTGCACCTCCCTCTGCAAGTCCCCCACAGGATAGAAGGGAGATGATGGGTGGGGTGGAAGGCCCCCACGTGGGGCAGTGGGTGGGTCCCCAGTGCTCTGGGGGATGCTCCCTCCCAGCCTCCTCCCAGGGTCAGCTGACCACAGCTTAGGGGCTGGTGAGCCTCTTAAGCCTGCTTAGAGCCAGGCTGTCTCTCAGGTTCTGCCGGAAGAGCATTTCCAACGACACGGCCAGTGTTCTCAGGGTCTCTCAGGGGCTTTCCTGCCAAGGCAGAGCCCTCACCTTCTCCAGGTCTGACGGCTTGCAGTTAGCATACAGTCTCCTCCAGGGCCGCTGGCCACCTCCCGTGCTTCCCTGAACAGTGCAGTGCAGGCAGGGTGGGCAGTGTGCTGGGGGAAGGAGGCGGCAGCGGCCCATTTCACCCCCATTCCCACGCCCCTGACTGCACAGCCTCCTGCCTCCCCCCCAACCCACCCCCCCGGATGAAATGGGATGAGCCCGTCTCCTTGGAAGGAGGGGAGCCAGATCAGTGATTTAGGTTAATGCAGTGACTTCTGCAATAATCATACTCTCTCCGCTTGCAAACTCAGTTGTCTGTGCTGTCCACAGATGGCATCAGTGTATGCCATCTAAGGGGTGGTGAGCCCCGTATTGGGGAAGCCTTTTACTCAGAGGCTTGTGTGGTTCAGGATTCATCCATTCAGCCACCAGACTCTGATGAAGCATCTACTATGTGCCAGTCTCCACACTGGGTGATGTGAGAGAAGTAGAAGACACCACCTCCACCCCCAGCAGTGCCCAGTCCAGAAGAGAGGGATGGCGGACAGTGTCAGTGTGGGTGATTGGGGCTGGGATCCTGAGGAGGGGCCCCCAGGGAGCTCCAGAGGGTGAGTGTGCGGAAGGCCAGGCAGCTGTGGGGCAGAGCGTGGGCAGCCAGTGGGAGAGGCAGGGAAGGAAATGCAGAGGAGCTGGGGGGCGAGGGTATGTGTGTGCGCCTGTCTGTGTCAGGAAGACGCTGGTGCTAAGTTGAGGAGTAAGGCCCTAGATGGCTGGGCTTCGGGAGAGTGGTGTCATCAGGAATGTGGCCCCAGGGGTTTCCGACTCCTGTGTCTGAGCGGTGGTGTCACATGGGGGTTATGAGCCAGGAATCCTGGAGTCTGAGTGTCTGGGTTGACATCTTGGCTCTGCTGCTAGTGTGGGCGGGTCACTTAAAGCTCTTGTGCCTTTGGATGTTTCTTCATCTGTAAAATGGGGACGATGACTGTGCTGCTGACTTAGAGCAGTGCCCGCCATGTCGTACATGCTGTGTAAGAATCAGGTATTATCATGACTACCCCTGGAACCAAAGCCCCTTCCTATGGTGACATCTGGCACGGCCAGCAGAGGGGCTGCGGTTTGTTCTCTTCGGGGAAACCTGAGACCAGGGGAGCCTGGGGAGAGCTGCGCTTTCCTGTTGCGACTTGTCTCTAAAAGGACGCTGGGCACTTGAACGAGGTTGGTGCTGTATGTCAGAGAAGGTTCCCTGTCTTCAAAGCCCTGTGTGCTGTGTCCAACCAGAGAGAGATGCATAGGTGTCTCGTGCCTATGATGGACACACTTTCCAAGTGGGCAGTTTTGATTCACTGTCCACCCACCCGCCACTCCCTCCCCTAGTGGGAGGGTTTCTAGGTATTAGTATTGGTGTTTGCACTGCCTGGCAGGGCATCTAGCTCTTTTTTTTTTTTTTTTTTGCAATACCCAGGGCATCTGTATTAGAGCATTTGGTGAGGGAGCAGTGAGGGTAGACTAAAGTAGAAGCAGTGTTCTAGAATGCTCAGTCCGAACTTCTAGAGGGTAGGCCTGCATCTCAGCATTACTACAAACTCCGTGAAAGTGAAAATGTCTCAGAGCTTCAGCTTCCCTAATTTACAGTAATGACAATGCTGCTTTCCTCCCACGTGTTATTTGAGGATTAAATGTGATAGCCAGCTGAAGCTGCCAGCATGCTCTTTGGCCCATAGTAGGTGCTCAGGTGTTGGGGGCCCTTCCGTTTACAGGAGGGCGCTTGTCAGAATTGATTGGACGGAGCTGTGGGAAGGCCTGCAGGCAGTGTCAGTAGGGCACAGCTGTCTATAATGCCCACCCCGTTACCCAGGGTAGACCCCTGAGAGCCAGGCCCCCTGGTGGCCTCTGGTTTCCTTCACAGAGTTTGGGAATGCTTGGCCCTCTCCTTGACCCAGATGCTGCTCCCGGCCACACAGGTTGCTAATGGGGCTGGACTTGTAGGGGACCACTGAATGGGGACTGTGCCTTCCTGCAGGGGTGGGCTGACTATTCCACATCTCAGAACCCCATGACCACTCAGAGGTCCTCCTGCAGGCAGAGGAGGGGCTGAGGCGAGGGGCGGGTGTTCTGGGTGATGGACATTTATAGCAGAGAAGCAAGGAGGCTGCGGTTGATTGAGAAGAGGGAATGCTTCCTCCGTATGAGAGAATAAACGTGTCCTGGCAGACAGTGGCGATGATGATGATGAGTAAATTGTAGAGGTGTCTGGGGTTGCAGTCTTCTCTGAGCTGGTCCTGGGGCAGATGGGGCAGAGGCAGGACTGAGACTCAGCACCAGGAACAGCTCACCCAGCAACCTGGGGACTGTGTTGGGCGCAGATCCATACTCCACCAGATTCGTGTGGGTGAGCTGATCTGATGTTTGGCATGGGCGGACGCAGGAGAAGAGAGGGCTGATTGGAATTGGGAGTTCCCTGGGGTTTGTAAGCGAACGGGGTGGCCGGTGGCAGGAGATGCAAAGTCAGTCAGTGGTCAGGGCTCCAGGGAGGGAAAATGCTTCCCTTCCCTGCCCCTGAAAGCATTTGGAAAAAGTTTTTTTTTTTCCTCAACACATTTTGACCTGGGGATTCAAAGAAACAGATAGATGAGTGCTGTGAAGCCAAATAGTTATAATCACTGCGCGCATTAATGCACTTCTAAATGGAATTGGTGGTACCTGAAATTACATCCATTTGCCGAGGCGTTGAGTCATTATGTGTTTTCAGCCCTGGTGTGTGGGTGGGAGCTGGAGCCGGCCTCTGCTTTGACTTCTTCTCCAGAGCTCCGCAGCTGAAAACGCGTAGACGTGTTTGTGTGCCCGGCACCAGATGGTTTCTAAAACTGCGAGGGGGTATTCATTCTTTGGGGGAGAGGGAAGTAATTGGCTTCCTATTCTGTGCACAGATAGATATTTAAATTAGACTCCAAAGCACACTGTCTTTCTTTCTGACTGCACATGTCCAAGGAGCCCAGGGCCTGAAGGTGTAATAATCGAGCCGTGCGGAGACCTTGCTGGGCCTGTGGACAGGGAGGACCTGTTGATGCTCATGGCCCCTTTGAGTCAGTAGAAAGATTTGAGAATTTTTTCCCCCTCTACGGTCTGTGTTGGATTTTGCTTGTTTGGGGGGTGCAGTAAGCTGAGTGCTGGGGCAGAGGCACTGTCACTCTGAGAAGCCAGTTGCTTTCGTACTTCTTTATTTATTTATTTTACAAATGTCTGCAGCATTCACTCGGCAACCCTGTAGGGTAGGTCCTATTGTGATCCTCATTTTACAGACAAGGAGGGTGAGGTTACGGAACCTGTCGAATGGGTTTTAGGTGGCCAGGCCAGGATCAGCCTCAGTGGTCCTTAACGGAGCTCCTCTCAGTCCCTCTGTGCCCTGCTTGGCTTGTCCCCACCCTGCCCTGTGGTGGACTGCGCTGCGGAGACTGGCTCTGCTTTATCTCAGGGAAACGCTCAGGTTGTACACAAGTCCCTTAAGGGACTGTGGCCATAGAGTGGGAGGTAAGGGCACAGGCTGGACTGCTGGCCCAGGACTCGCCAGGAGCAAACCCTGCGAGGCCTTCTGTGGGGTCGGCTCCTGGACAGAGTCCTGGCTGGTCTGGTAGGAACTGTCATCCCCCTGCCACCAAGACACACATGCCCGATTAGAGAGGGGCCCCTGGACCTCATGCTGGACCCAGGGGAGGTGGATGCTCAGACTCCTGCTGGGGGCCGCTTCCGGAGCTCAGAGACTGTCTGAGGCAGTCCTGCCCCAAGGGGAAGGAAGATTTGAAAATAAACTCCTTTCATAGTGAAAAGATTTGCCCTTTTGAGGAGAGTTAGCATGAGAACCTCACTCTAATGCTTTCCTGCAGCCTCTGGGTTGTCACCCAGGTCCTCGTCCCTGGACGTTCCTGGTGGAGGAGAGGAGGCAGTCTGTGAAGTTAAGCAGGAGAAAGTGGCTGGTCCCGTCTGTCCCCACAGGGGCCTCAGAGGTGTTGTGAGGGGTGTGGCGATGGGAGCAAAGGCCACCTGGGGAAGGAGTGCAGCTGTCCTTGGCTCAGAAGCGCAGCCGCAGGACAGTGGGTGCTGGCAGATCCATACCCTGCGCAGGCAGGGAAGGCCCGGGAGCTGGGGCCTGGCAGAGAGCCAAGAATTGAGCTTTTAAGTTATGCTAAGCATTCAGTGGCCCAGGGTACTTTGTCCTTGCTGGGGAACTTAAGTTCTTTCTAAATTTTTGAGGAAGTTATATGCCTGAGGTGCGACTACCCACCATGACCTGCCCAGGTAGGAGTTAGTGATCAGATCACCTTGGGAGTTACTCTTCACAGAACCCCTGTTTTTTGCCCACAGTTCCCCCTTGGGTCATAAATCAATCTGAAAATGCATTGATGACCACCCTTTTGGTTGGAAGGACCTTGAGTTCTTTACGTCCTTCCTACAGTTTGGTAGCATTCCCCTGGCTCTCCTGTCCCTGCCCATTTGAAGCCTTTCTGGAACGCTCTGCCTGCCTGGTGTGTGTTATGAGGAGGGACAGGCGGAGGGACCCCTCCCTAGGCTACTGTCTCTGTGTTGAGTGCTCCTGACTAGACGCAGCCTCACATGCAGCGCACTGTTCCCACTGCAGACTTTAGACAGGGCCGCTCTGGGGTGCAGAGTGAGCGCCTAGGCTCGCCGGCCCGCCTTTGTGGCTGTGGGACCCGGGTGAGTGATTTCACCTTTCAATAAAATGGGGCAAACACTGGTGTCCATGCTATGGGTCTTCTGCAGTGATTGAATGAGATAATACATGTCAAGTACTCACTTCCCAGAACATAGTATAGTTCAATAAATTTTAGCAAGTATTGGGTTGGCCAGAAATTTTGTGAGACTTTTTCCATAAAATAAAAGACATGTTTTTCATTTTCACCAATAACTTTATTGATGTGGATATTCTGCGTATGTTGGCTATCTCCTGCATGGCATCACATTGATTGTTCTCAGTTAATATCTTGATTTGATTGCCATCGACTTCATCCGGTCTACCTGACCGTGGAGCATCATTGTCTAGAGAGAAATAAATCTCCAGCGCAAAACTTTGCAAATTACTTTTGACACATTCGATCACATTCGATCAGTCACAGCACCTTCTCCATACACTGCACAAATCTTTTTTTGTATTTTAGTTGAGTTCGTTTGTATCTTTCTTGAAATAATAGAGCATAATATGCTGAAAATGTTGCTTATTTCCTTCCATCTTCAGTATTAAAATGGCTACACAAAAATTCACCGATTTTGATAAGTTTTTTTAAATGCATGCTGATATGACAGCTGTCACAGTACAATCTATCAAAATTGTTTCAAATGAGTTACAGACAACCAAGTGCTGCTAGAGCCATCTTAGGGAAAAAACCAAACAACCTTTTTGGCCAGCCCAGTATTTTCCTTAATGCCAGGTATTTTGTCTTTTCTCTGTAATGGCTCCACTGGTCTAAATATATGTGGCTAATTCCTTGTCTCGTGTTCTGTAGGGACTCGTGTCTTCTGGCATACCCAGGAGGTACCTGCACATACTGTCCAGCTCAGATTTTGTTATGGGCATTTTCTAATAGAGGGCATTGAACATCTTGATGGGTTTCACCAAAGGGTTAAAAACATCCAACTCTACTCATTTTTAACCACGGCTGTACCCTAATCATGACCTTGGCTGTTAGAGCTGACAGTTTCCGTGGTGTGGGTATAGTTGCAGCAGAGGTCATATCTGACGTGAGCTCTGTCTAGCTTCCCTTGGGCAAGGGGGAAAATAGCTCCGGTGAGAATGGAAACGTGGGGGAGGGGGAGGCCAGATTTAATTGAGTATTTCCGTATCCATCTTTGCCCTGTACCTGGCACCATATTGGTTATTTTCTGGGGGATATCAGGGCTGGCGAAGATGTCCACACCGCTTCAGGTGATATGACATCCGGTGGTATGTGATTAGTGTCAGGATAAGTGGCGCAGGTGCAGCGTGGAGAGGAACGTCTAGGAGGAGATAATTCAAGCGTAGGATGAGTCAGGGAAGACCAGGAGGGTCTCGGGAGCTGGAGGGGATTGGGTGGGGGCTGAGGAAGAGTGGGTGCCTCAGGCAGGGGACCAGCACTCGTAATTCAGGGCCCCTTCACTTAGCATACCTTTACTGGGCACTCAGTGTGGGCCAAGCACTGGCCTGGCGCTGCGGATACCAAAATGAGTAAAGCAGAGTAGAGAAAACAGCACCTATAGGCAGGATGGACCAGCGGTTGGGAGCATGGTCTGATGCAGGGTTGTCCCAGCCCTGCCACTTACTAGCTTGTGGATCCCGAGCAAGTTGTATAATCTGGAGCCTCAGTTTCCTCATCTGCAAAATGGGGATAATAATAGTTGTGGTAGGAACTGAGTTAATATAAAGAACTCAGAACAGTGTCATTGTTTTGTTTCGTTTTTGAGAGTCCTTTTATTAAAGCTGGGGACAGTGAAACAAAGGAAGGGCTTGGGTAGAAGAAGCAACAGGAGAGCCTAGGCGGGGCTGCTTTGGCTCCCTAGAAATAGTATAGGAAAGGAGTGAGCCAAGGTGGGGCTGTTTTGAGCTCACAGAAAAGTCAGAGAAAAGGAGGCCTTGGAGACAGGCTCGGGGGGTGAGCCTGGGAAGAACTGCCACTGCCCGCTGCTCCCCTGGTGACAAGTCTCCAGGGGACCCTTAGAACTTAGGGAGAAAACATGGAGATACACACTTGGGGAAGAAAGGCGTGGGCGTGCTCCAGGGAGAGCCCACGTCACTGTCCTGAATATAGGGAAGTACTGGGGTGTGTTGGCTGTCGTCAGCACTGGAATATTAGCTTCGTTTAGTCTGTTGTGTTCATTGCTGTGTTGCTGGCTTGCAGAAGGTATCTGGTCAGAGTAGGCATTCAATTAATGACTCAAAGTGTCCTTGGTGTCCTCAAAGATCCTGTGCTCTGGTGGGGACACAGACATGTCCGCAGCTAGAGGATACCCTGGACATGATTTGGTAGGGGAAGCACGGGGACTAGAGAGGTAACAGAGGAGGGGTGGCCAGGGAAGGCTTTGCAGGCGGGTAGGGCAGCCTGTGCTGGACCTTGGGAAACAAGCAGGGGTTTGTTGGGGAATGGAGTCTGGATGTTCAGGGGAGAGGAAGCAGCGCGGACAGAGCCGTGGGAGATGATGGCATGTGCAGGGACGCTGAAGGAGGCAGGAGACTGGGAAAGCGCTGCTCAGAGACGCTGGGGCTCTGTCCCAAGGGTGATGCGGATCCAGGGCGTCAGCAGGGGTGTGACCAGGGAGGGCCCCGCCATGGCTGCGGGAGGAGAGCGGGATGTACGGGGGCGGGGCGGGGGGGGGGGGGGCTGGCGGTCATTCTCCCAGACTGCCGCTCGGGGGTGTGGCTGGAGGAAGTAGGGTGGAGCCTGTGAGAGGTCCCACCTGGCAGGTGAGGGGTTTGGCCTCCAAGGGAGGAGAAGCAGGGTAACCCACACCACTGCCTGGCAGCACTCCTGCCTTAAACTAGAAGAGACAGAGATAAAGAGTGGGTGGTGTAAGTGTCCGAACGGTGACCTACTTAAAACCCGACCCCCCTGAAAGTGAGGGCAACAGCCGCCCTCACCCTCACTCAAACACCAGTGCCATCCAAGGGGCCTCGGCCGACGGCGGCCCCGTTTTCCTCCCTCAGCTCTGGGGATGGACGGAAGTCCTGTCACTGGTGGCCCCTGTCCCACCCTGCCGACAGAGTCTGGTTCCCAGGCCTGTGTGCTCAGGGCTTCTAGAGGAGGCGAAGACACTGGATTCAAGTCAGTGCAGCCTGTGTGTGTAGTAACTCCAGCTGGAGGAAATGCGGAGGAGAAGCTCCCTGTTTAGGCTTTTGGTCCCCACAGTGTATCGCAGTTCCTCCCAGACTCACTTAGCTGAGGGACAGCATAACACTCCCGCACTTGTTGCTCCCACCTCCCAGCGTCCTTAGAGACCACCCAGAGACAGGAGGAAAGGGGAAGAATGGAGAAGACTTTGACTTTTCTTAGGTCCACCATCTTGTTTTCCTTTGGTCTGTCCTGATCTCTCTGAGGCCCCCGGGGCTCATTTCCATGGCTAATCATTTGTAGGTGGAATCTGCCAAAGGTCCTTACGTGGGCCTTTGAACTGTAACTGAGGTTGTGGGTCCGACAGAAACTGAAAGTGACATTTGCAGTCGTGTGAAGTGGAATGTCTAACGCCACTGCTCCTGGTGGTGGTTTTCGGGGCCTGCAGCCCCGTGTCAGGAGGGCGCCCCGGGCTCGTTTCTGTACCGGCACCTGTGCAACCCCTACTGTGTGCTCACTGGCTCTTCACGCAGGCTCCATGAGATCAGCGCCACCATCAGGGAGAGCCCCTGGAACCGAGGCAGCACAAGTCTCCGTGGGTGACCCACAGCTGCCGGTGGTTTCTGGGGCCTGGGGCCACCTTTAAAAGTGCCAGGAAAGTTCCCCGAGCTGCAGAAGTGGGCTGCTAATACTGAGTCTAACAGGGGGCAGGGGGGAGGGCGGGGAATAGTGGTCTCCGTCTCCTCCCGGGGGTGGGCAGGTGGGGAGGGTGGACTGAGCTGGTGTGGCCTCGATGGAGGAGGAGGAGGAGGAGGAGGAGGAGAAGGAGAAGGAGGAGGAGTCGTCACTAGGATCAGATGGAACATCCCTCAGAGGCCTTGGAGGGCCTTCCCAGCCATTGAGGTACTTTTGTGTGACCATCACTTTCCACACACTTGCTTTAACTCTCATAGTAGCCCTCAAAGGTGTTATTCCCCCCACTTCATAGATCATTATGTACTTCATAGAGCATGCCCAGCAAGGCTGCAAGTCCAAGGTCACACAACCAGGAATGGCTGGTGTATTCGGATTCTAGGCCTGGGGGCCAGTTTTCACACAGGATGGTAGATATATGTTAATCCGTTTAAACCTGGAAGAACCCTGCAGGAGGCATATTTCAATTCTCATTTACACATGGAACTGAGAGCCAGACTCAGATGGCTTACCCGGGGTCACACAGCAGGAGGTAGTAGAGCCAGGGCTTGGACCCAGATCACCAAGCTGCCTCACTGGGCTTCCTGGTGACATGAGCCACCCAGGTCCTCAGAGATGTGGGGAGGAGGGCGGGGTGGGGAGTCCTGCTGGCAGAGGCCCTCCCGGCCAGGCTCGAGCTTCCCCACCTCCCTTCCCTCAGGAACAGTCCCACGGCTTCCCGCCTGCACCTCTGCAGTGATGCCCAGGCTGGGGCTCAGGGGACCAAATTCAGTTTGTCTTTGGGCCACCTAGTACGAGCAGTGGGTAATACCCGGGACTGCCTGGCACCAGGCACATTTCCAGGGAATTTGACTCTGAAATGTATCCAAAGTCACGACACCCCTGCTCCCACCCTAGTCCATGCCGCCATTCTCAGTTGCCTGGGCGATTGCAGTACCCGCCTCCCTAGTCCCTGTACTTCTCTCCCCGGCCCCCAGTACAGCAGCCAGAGATGCTTCTACCGTGGAAGGTGGACTTTGTCACTCTGCAGCTCAAACCACCTAAGGTCTTCTAGTCTCACACACAGCAGAATTCACAGTCCTTACCATGGCCCGCGAGGCCCTGGGTCATCTGCTCCTGCCCGCATCCCCGCCCGGTTACCTGTCTGACCTCATTCCTTCCTGTTCGCCCTCCTGCTCTGCTCCAGCCACGCTGGCCTCCTTGCTGTTCCCCAAACATGGGAGGCACAGCCGGGCTCAGGGCCTCTGCCCTGATTGTTCCCTCTGTCTGGAACGTTCCCTTCAGATAATCCCGCGGCCTACTCTTCCCTCCCTTTCTTCAGGTCTCTGCTCAGGGGTCCCCCTCTCAGGCCCGCTCTTCCTGACTCCCCTCCCCCAGCGCTCTCTGTTCCCTGAGCCCTGCGTGCTTTTTCTTGAGAGTTCTCAACCCGCCCCAGACACGTTATGTTTTAATTGGTTCATTCGTCTCTCCCACCAGAATTTAATGTCCATGAAGACAAGGAACAGTGCCTGTTTTGCTTAGGGTCGTACCCCTAGTGCCTAGAATAGTGGTTGGAATACTCATATGCTCAGAAAATAACTTTTTATATTCTGGTGTTGAGGTATGATTGACAAATACTTATTTTACATATTTAAGATGCTTCGATACACATATACATCGTGAAGTGAGCACCACAATCAAGAGAGTTAACATATCCATCACCTCACATGGTTACTTTTTTTTTTTGGTGGTGAGAGAAAATAATTATTGAATTAATTTATTAAATGATTTGGTGAACTCTGATATTCTCTCCAGGGGGCTCTGCCTGAGAAGCCAGCCAGCCGGTGAGCGGTGCCTCCCTGCCTCTGAGAGAGCTATAGGCTGAGAGTCCCAGAGGCAGAGGGCCTGGCCTTGGGCTACTCTGACTCGAGTGTCCCCAAAGACTCTTCTCCAGTCTGGACACCGTACAGCACCCTTATTTATCTTCCTGATGGCTTCCAGTCACCCCTTCTTGGGAATTATCTGGAAATAGACATTTTCTACCAAACCTATCCACCATGACCACAGCAAATTAAAATGGGTTGGCTTACCAGATACCCACCAGGAGTATTTGAATGCCTGTTGAATTCTCAAAGTCATACAAACTCTTGCAGTGACCAGAGGAGATGCCAGCCCTGCTCTTGAGGTTCCCCTGGCAGAGTTGGAGCTGAGCCACGCCCAGGACAACACTGATCGAAGGCTCTGGGATGTAATAGACCAGGAGGAAAGAAACCACGGCCATGCACGCATCGGTTGCGTGCTGTACGTGGGCACAGTGTTTGCACAGTCATCTCTCACCAAACCATGCTAACCATCCTGTTTGATGGGTTGGGGAAATTAAGGCTCCAAAGTGATGGAGCCACGGCTCTGATCGACCCCAGAGCCTTAAGGAATAACTGGTAGAGGCTCTAGAGGAGAACTCAACCAAGCTGTGAAGGACTCTTAGTATTCGAGTCACAGGGACAGTGTGGCATCGAGCAGTGGGACAGGTGGTGAGACAGGGCTGCTCTATCAGGGGTGGCTTGGATAGTTTTGAGATGGTCTGTTGAATGTGAACAGGTGTGCCTTTCTTTTTCTTATTACTAATTACCTGGGAACAGGGAGAGGATGGTTTTAATGAAGCCCCAGAGAGCTGGAGCTGGAGAAACCCTAGCATCGACACTCCCCCACATAGGACCTGTTCCATCTCAGGGTCACCAGGGACCTTCACAGACATTGCTCATCCTACTGCACGCAGCTCCTTCTGGCTCCAGGAACAGCTTAGAGCAAAACTTGCCAGTGTTGGAGATTTCGGGGTGGGGAAGGGAGCTCGTTGCTGTTGACCTGGGCTTCCTTGCCTGGGGGAGTAGTGCTGGCTGATCCGGAACTGCAAACTGTTAGGATATAAATGCTTCTTGCTAGCCAGCCTGTGCTGAGGGATTGGTGCTGCTGAGATAGGGTGGAAGGAATGCCTGTCTTCTTTTTTGTTAATTTTATCTTTCAATTGCAGTTTATATTCACTATTATTTTGTATTCATTTCAGGTGTACTGCATAATGGTTAGATGCTCGTATACTTTACAAAGTGATCCCCCTGATATTTCATGATGTCAGTTCATTAAGTCATTCATATAATCATTCATTCATCAGCATTCATTAACTCCTACTCTGTAGCACATGGCACTGTGACAGGTTCTGGGGCCACAAAGACAAGGATGTCTTCTAGGAATTTACAGTCCAGAGCAGGGAGCAAGACAAACTCAAGATGACACTCTGTAGGTAAGGGCTGTGGGGCGAGGCAACAGGGTGGGGCTGTAGCGGGGCCACATAGCTTTGGGTTGACAGACTTGGGTCTGGGTTTGACTCTTATCACAACCCAGCCACTCACAGGCTTTGACCTCAGGCAAATTCTTGGTTCGGGCTAGGTGCTTACCTCCTTTATCTCATATATTCCTCCCATCAGCCTTGTGGGAGAGATTTTCCCTCCATTTTGTAGCTGAAGAAAATATAACTTGGAGAGGGTGAGGAACTTGTCTGGGAGACTCAGGACAGAAGGGGCAGGACCAGGAGTCCAGCCCAGGTCTGACTCCAGAGTTCCTGCCCTTTCTGTTCTGTCCAGCCAAGGGGAATGAGTTGCATTCATGTGCCTGCATGGCTGGTGCCCCCTGGGAAAAGGGGTTTATTGACCATGGACTCCACAGGAGTCCACAGGATGATGTGACGGCCCGGAACACTACTTTTGCGTTAGGCTGCATTAGTGGCAGCACAGTGCTCATAACAGGGTAGGTGGTCATGCTGCTCTGCTTTGGGGAGGTCACACAGTCCTGGGGCTTATTCTGGGATTACTCTTTTAGGAGGGTTATGGCCAGTGAAGCCCTTCTGAGGGGGTGACTGTGATGGGCACTGGAGACCTTGTCTCCTGAAGAACAGCAAAGGAATGGAGGATACCTCACATAGGGAAGAGGAGACCCACGCAGAAATGAGGGCTGGCTGCAGCTATCTTAAGGGCTGTCACATGGAAGGATCGTATTCTCTGGGAAAGAAATTTGGCTTCAGGTTTATAACAGAACCTTCTGAAATATCTTGGGATGTAGTGAGCTCACTGTCGCCAAAGATAATCAATGACAGATGGAAGCTGTGGAGAGCATGGGGAACCGCCATCTCCCATCCTTCTGCCCAGATTCCCTGGCCATGGCTGTATCTCTGCTGCTCTGGGTTCGGCTCCTGGGGGAGGGGTTCATGAGGGGTGGATTTAGATTGAGTGTCTCTCAAGCCTAGATCACTTCAGCAGGCTCCAGGGCTGCTTGCCCTTGCAGGTGTTGTGGGAGAACAGGGTTAGAACCAGCATTAGAACACCTGGGTTTGAACCCTGGCTCAGCCCCTTACAGCTGTGTGACCTTGGACAACGTATTTACTCGCTCTGTAAAAGGGGATCATAGCAATCCATCCCCTGCTGGACTTTCAAAGGTAGTAAGTGAGAAAGCTGTTTGTCAAAGAGAGAGGGTCCAAGCACTGGTTTCCAACAGGCATGGTTTGGGCCACCAGGAGCATAACCCACTTCAAGGAGCCTGGCACATGGAGCAGTGTCTGGGAGACTACCCACTGGTGATGGAGGACTTGTAGGTACAGGTGCTGTAGAGAACTGGCTCCAGGATTGTGCAGAGCCCTCTGAATTATTCTGTGATTAGAGTGAGTTCCCTGTCACTAGTGATGAGTGCAGTCTCCTACCCTTCAAGGCCCCTTGAGTGCAGGAGGCACGAGAGACTGGGACAGGTATTGAGAAGGGAGGGATCCAGGAAGCCCTCATGGAAGAAGTGACATTTAGTAGGGTCTCTACAAAGACTGTATGCAGGGAGGCGGGGCAGAGGCCTGGATCAGGCATGGGTGTGTGGGGGCACAATGACGTGCAGGGAGAGAATCAGATGCTGGGGCCGGTGAGGAGTCTCCTTGCTGGGACGGGGTGTTGCTCTCCAGCTGGAAGCTTCTTCCCTTCCAGAGGGTAGAGCTTACAGCTCTTGGTGGGGAAAGAGATCCAGGTTTGCTGCCAGGAAACCTGGGTCATGAAGAGGCAGGGTGAGAGGTCCTGGGATGCTGTTTATATTCCCTCAATTTTTCAGACGAAGGTGAGGCCCAGACGGGAAGAGGGTTTCGAGGTTAACCAGTGCCAACACCTCACTGGGAGTTGTTTTTGCTGCGCCCCATGGATGAGTCTCTGTCCAGAAGCCATTATTCCTAGTCCTGCCTCCTGGCAGGCTGTTTGTCTTGAGGAAAAGGAGGAGAGAGCAAAAGTTGTATTTACCAAAGGGGCTGGTTTGACAGGTCTCTCTGAGGCCAGAGTCTAGGCCAAGGTTGGCTGGGCTGGCTCCTGGTGGGTGGGGGTGGGTGGAGTCAGGCCCTGGCCTGCCACCAGCTGTGGGGGGCTACTGGTGGGGGTGACCCCTGGTAGGAAATGAGGTTTTTCCAAGGTGCTGCCCCTGAGAACGGTGGGCAGGAAAGATTACAGCCCACACATTCTTTCTCAGGAGATTAGGGCCATGGGAGATTATGGGATACACAGGAGGCTGTAGGAGGGCAATAAATTTCCCATTTGGGGCAATTAATTTGATGGACTGTAAAACAGCTCACCACTTCCTCTCCCCTCCCTGGGCTGGGCTGGGCAGTCAGACTGGCAGAGAATGTGCCCGAGGATGCCCTTCCTGGAGTCCTGCACTGCGGGCTCAGGCTCCTTCCCTGAGGGCAGGGGCTGGGCATGTCCTTTTCCTGCCTCCTCTCTGCTACAAGGAAGAGCACATAGTAGGTGCTTTCAGAGTGTCATTTGGAGCTGGTACTTATCTGATTAGAACATTCCCAGGTTGCTGTAAGGGGTGGGATGGGGTGAGGCTCGTGGTAGCAGCTCCCCTTTAGATGGGGAAGCTTTTGAGGGGGGTTAGGTAACCTGCCCAAGGTCACTCAGGTCAAGGGTGGTAGCTGGGACTCCAGCCAGGTTTCTGCACTTGTAGTGTCCTCAAAGTGAAAGTGAAACAGATAGCGAGCTCTTTTTCTGGTTTCTCCCCTGGTTTCCTCCTTGCCCCCAGCCAGCCACCAGGGTCCCTGCTTTGGTGCTCATGTATGGGTATGACATGGTCCCGGCAGTTTTGCAGCATTCTCCGGAGGGCTCTGGTGGGGCTGCACATCCATGGGCTCACAAGTGTGATGGAGCTCATCTTGGCTGCCTCCCTTGTCAGTGGTAGATGTCTGGCAGCCGTGACTGATAAAGGGTCCTGGCACAGTGCCTTTCTCCGGTGCCTGCTGCAGGCCCCGCCCTCCCCAGCTCACACCTAGACTGGTGCGTCTGGTCCTGACTGGTTATCCTGTCTCAGTTCTGTGCTCTCCCAGGGATCCAAAGACCATCCTAATGTGCTTCCTAATCCCGGCCCCCGCAGAAGTTCCTGATGGGGGTGCTTCTCTGCCTGCGGTCCGTGTTGTCAGCTCGCACTGCCCACCTTGTCCTGAATACACCCCAGCTACATCAGACTGACCATATTGATTGTAGCGCTGTCTCGAGTCTGTGCCTTTGCTTTTGCAGGAATGCTCTCTTTCCAGATAACTCCTATGCATCCTTTAGGCTCAGACATTATCTCAGGAAGCCTTCCCTGACCACCCTCCACTGAGGCTTTGTGACATCCCTTCATTGTGCTTTCATTCGTGTACTCACAAACATGTAATGAAGAGCCTTCATCAGCCTGACGACGTTGTAAGTGCTGGGGAGTACAGCAGTGAAGGACACGGTGTCTGTGCCCACAGAACTTACATCCTAGCATCCTGTCTTGCCACGTATCACCTTAGTTTATATAAATGTTTCTCTGTAGCACGTAGCACCTTAGTTTATATAAATGTTTCTCTGTCTCTCCATTAGCCACTGAGTTCTCCTCATGTTTTATTAATTTATCTCTTTATCCCTACTACTCAGAATGATGTCCAGCAAAGAAAACCTTAAAAGTTAATGCTGAATGAGTGAGCAGCCTTCCCACCTTCTTTTCCTCTCTAATTGCCTCAAGGGTGTGAATGCTCAGCTGCTTATGTGTAGCACCCCCCACCCCAGCTCTGTTCCCCGCTGTGCGCCTGGCTCTGTATGTTGCTCACGTGACTGTCCTGCTTCGTATTACACCTTTTGGTGTCTGTATCTTCTCTCTCCTTCATCTGGTTGTAAATTTCCTCAAGGCGTGGTTCATTTGTAGTTTAGTTTTGTGTACTCAGAATTTCTGCCCTTCTTCACATTCAGTAAAATGAGCAACATGTAAACTGTGTGTGAAGAAATAAAGACCGAGTGCCTTGAGGTGGGTTGATTTAATCATGAACACCTGGTGGGCACCTGTTGCATGTCAGCTCTGGGCCAGGTGCTGGGCGTTCTTACATGAATGAGGCAGAGGCACCTCTACCTGGAGGAGTCCGGACGGAGGAACGTGCAGACAGGGTGAGGATGGGCCCCATCCGCTGGCTCTCAAAATACTTGTGGTGTAGGTTGCCCAGATCCATAATTTTGGTCAAAGAACATGGCACCACAGAGTTAAGGAGGGTGTCAGACAGACCTGGATTTCAGTTCCATCTCTGTCCTTTGCTAGCTATGTGACCTTGGACAACTGAGTCAACTTTTTTTTATTCTCACCCGAGGACATTTTTTTGTTCATGACATTTGAGAAGAAGAGAGAGAAACATTGATTGGTTACCTTCTCACATGCACCATGACTGGGGATTGAACCCACAACCTGGGTATGTGCCCTGACTGGGAATCGAACCTATGACCTTTCCGTCCATGGGTGACAATCCAGCCAGTTGAACCACACTGGTCAGGGCTCAACTTCTCTGAGTTTCAGTCTTCACATCTGTGTTAAGGGGCTAGGAACAACTCCCTGGTAGGATTGTTCATTGATTGATTGATTGAATTACCTAGAGTTTGTTCTGGGTGCTGGGGATAGGACAGTGAACAAAATTGGCAAAGGCCTCTGCTCTCATGGAGGGTAGATTTTAGTGGGAGAGAAAGACAGTAAACAAATGGCTAAAATATGTAGTATAGAGGATTCGAAGTGCCATGGAGGAAAATAAGCTGGGAAAGAGGCTTGGCATGCTGGAGGAACGGGCTGGTTGGGGGAAATGGTCAGAGGAGGCCTCTCTGTGGAGATGACATTTGAGTAGAGATCTGATCACGCACGTAGACATCTCGGGGAAGAACATTTTGTGAAGAATGAATGCGGAAGCCCTGAGGTTGGAGTGTGCTTGGCTTGTTGGAGGAACGGCCAGGAGAGCAGTGTGGCTGGAGCCAAGCGGGTAGGAGCTGAGGCCAGAGGGATGTGTGTGGGGAGGGTGGTTTGCAGGCCTTTGAAGGGACTTCGGTTTTCACCCTGAGCGAGCGAGGTGGCAGTTCTCACATAGAGGGCTTTGTACGGAGGGGTGTCACAATCTGCCCTTTGATTTAGAAGGAGGATAATCCTGATGGTTGTGCAGAGAAAGGACTGATCAGAGACAATGCATGTAGCATGCTTGCACAGGGCCCGGCGTGGAATTAGCCTTCATTCAATACTAGTTTTGATCTTGATGGTAATATTGTTGAAGATTGGCCTGAATACCTGCTGATCTTGGCCTGGGCCCTCATCCCATCCACCCCTGCCCTGCAGGAGCTGTAGCACCCAGGATGCTTTCTCCCCAAGGAGGGGAGTGAGGGGTCCTGGGTGTGGGAACGAGGAGGGTAAAGGTATCTGAATCTGCCCTTTGTCTGTTCCTTTCTGGATCTTCTGTTCGGTAGTCGTGGTGAGGCGTAGTGGCACAATGGTGCTGGAGAAAAGTCGTAGCTGTCACAGACAGAGCTGGAGAGATCGACAGAGCTGCGTCCAGGGAACACCAAGCTGGCTGCCCCCTGAAATGCGTCTCCTCCCCATCTCTGCTCCTCCCTTCCCCGGGTTGTCTGAGGTCCCCAGGAGAGGCTTTACCGCCAGAGCTGCTCCCCTCCTCCCCGAATTTCACCATGAGCATCTCTCCTCCCTGCCCTTGTTCCCACAGTCTCAGGTCTTTATGGGAAGGTCTTGGGTCCCTGGTGTTGTCCCCGGTACAGAGATCCTTGTGGCAGCAGTGCCGATTCCTTTGGATAACAGGAAGAGCCGACAAGGTAGGGACTCCTGGAATGGTCACATCCTCGTTGTTAGGAAGTTCTGTTTGAGGTTGAGTTGAAATCTCTTCTGCTCTGACTTCCCACATTGCTTTTAGTTCTGAAACATAGGGGGTCAGTTATGGTCTTTTTTGCCCCGTTCTATCTGCAGCCCTCCTCCCCGCAATCAGGGCTGGTTTGCTAGTGTCCCAAGAGGCTCTGTGCATTTTTTGCTGTTACTCAGCATGATGGATGGGTTGGGAGGTCCAGGAGAGCTTGGTAAACTACATGACGCTGGCGTGGGGTCCTGAAGGTTGAGGAGTTAGCCAGATCGGGAAGGGAAGAAAAGCCCTGGAGGTAAGAAAAGGTAAGGCGGTGTCTTCCAATAGTACACGGAGTCCAGGAAGTCAAGGTAGCTCAGTGTCACCGGAGTAGCAGGGAGTGTGTGTGGGTGTGTGTGTAGGAGGTGAAGCCTGAGAGGCAGGGACTGAAGCAGAGCATGAAGGGCCACCCGTGACCTGTCAAAGCTCAGGGACCTGAGGTCAGAGGGCCGCCTAGCAGAATGGGTGTTAAAATGTGTTTGTTTGGGGGACCCAGATAACATGGGTTTCACATTCTCCTAGAACCGATGAATGGGTTTCTGAACACATCTAATTCTCTGTTCTGCTCAGAGGTTACTGATTAAACTTGTCGTTGGGACTTCTGCAGAGTGGGGTGGGGAAAAGTCAGCACTCTGAGTGAGCCAGTCAACCTGGACCTCCTGTTTCTGAGCTCAGTGTACGGAGTGAGCCTGGCCCCAGGCCCTGCCTCTGGGAGCACCCCTTCTGGGTTGTGGTGGAGGCCAGGGTACGGTAGCCATGGCCGACCGGCCAGCCTCAGCTTGCCTCTGTCCCAGACTTGGCTGGACACACAGGCCTTCCTCTGCCCTGCGGGGTTTCGCGTTTATGCAGGGAGCCTACACGAACAGCGCCTGGACTCTGAGCCCTTGGCCGAACATGCCAGGTTCTTCGGGTATGAAGATTTTCTAAAGGGGCCTGGGGCCCTTCCAGGGATTGACATTTTCTGTTCATGCCCCACATGATAGCTGCCTGTTTCTGATTTTTATATATTCCCGAAGTCCTTTCCCAGCATCCTGGGGGAGGCCTGTCTCTCTCCCAGCCTGGCCGGCTCATTGGGAATCTTCTGGCAGACCCGCCTCATAGTGCTGGCATATGGAGTGTCCTCCCGCCACCGTCTGTCCTTCCCTGGTGTCTTGGATGCTGAAGGGCTGAGGGTGGAGTGGGGCTTTTTGTTTTGTTTTTAAATAGGGGCAGCGTGAGTAAACAGAGCAGCGTTTCTGGTGCCGTCGGAGGGCCAGGACCCCGCATTCCGGCTCCATGACGACAGCCTGTTTCGCGGCCGCTTGCTGGGCTGTGGGCAGCAGCCGTGTAGACGGAGACAATGGTGGCTCTGTTGAGATGCGGCTGCCGAGCCCCGGCAGAAACGCATTTTAATTGAGCGCTTTCCACCCTGAAACCTGTGGGGATCTGGTGGCCCACTCCTCCTCGCTCCTTCATTTTCTCTTTGCAGCTCAAGAGCCAAGTTCTTGTCACTCCTTTTTCCCTCTAACACTAACAGCCTCTTAGGGTTGTGTGTGTGGGGAGGGGGGATGGTGTTTCCAGCCTGGGGGTAGTGTGCATTTGGTGAGGGAGAGGAGGGCTGGGGGTGAGGGGCTGGAGGTAGCTGGGAGACACATCTGTAACCCGGCCTGGAGTGTCACTGCAGGGCAGGGCGCTCTAGGAAGCTCGCCTTGGGTTTAGGAGCACTGGTATCAGACTGACTGGGTGTGAATCTCAGTGTTAAGGCTTCCCAGCTTAGCCTCTGTGGGCCTCAGGGGGCCTCACAGATAAGTTTCCTTATCTGCAAAAACCCAACAAGAACATTATCATTATATTATGTCATTTTAATATTATATCTTGATCATCATCAGTATTACATTTGCCTTTTAAGGGTTTCATCTGAGACTAAAAGAGGAACAGTCTTTCTAAAATGCAGATTTGATCTTGTCATTTCTTGGCTTAGAAAGCCTCAAGGGGTCCTCATTGACCTCTCTGCATAAGGAGAAGGAGCTTTTATTTATTGACAAAAGTCCTACTGTGTGCTAAGTAGCAGGCACCTAGTGCACCTCCGCTCATTTCAGTTATGTCTGAAGTCTGGCCTGATGTTCAGGACTCTTCGTCCGTCGGCCCCACCGCGCCTGTCCTTTCTCCCCTACCTGCCAGAACCAACCAAACAAAAACACAGCTCTGCCGCAATGAATGGCTTATTTTTCTCTGATGCCTCTTTGGCTTTCATCTTGCACACCTTTGTGCACGTTCTCCTTTCTGCCAGGAGTGTGTTGTGGTGGTGGCTTTGGATCCAGGAATGCAGAATGGCCCAGGGGAGAGTTTGGGGATTCCCTAACCACCATCCTCTGGGGACCCAGCCTGCCTGAGAGCCCCCTGGCCAGGCTGTCACTTCAGGTGTGGCTCTGACCGAATCCTGGCTCCACCACTGTGTTGCCCTAGACGTACCCTAATAATACACCCATCTCATAGGTTTTTGTGAGGAGTCAGTCCACACATAGCGTTTAGAACAATGTCTGACATGCTGTGAACATCCAACCAACAGTAGCTGTTCTTGCTGTTGCAATTCTTTCCAAAGGTCTGATGCAGCATTTTTCTGCTCAGATGTTTCTCTTTGTAGGTTCAACATTGGACTGCTTTTCTTCAGGGGAAACAGGGATCCAAGGGGTACAGTACGTCAGGGATATCTAAACAGTGGTTCCTTGTCCTGCCCGGCACCTTCCGTGGCCACTGGCCATTGCTGTGGGGCAGGGCGGTTTCTGCCTCACTCCAGTCTGTCCATGGCAGGACCCCTTGCTTCTCAGCCACTGACGGCACCCCTTTATGCAGCCACGTCTTGTGGTGATAGCTGGGTAACAGACACAGGGGAGCCTCACAAGGTTTGAGGACCCCGTGTACCCACACCTTGCTTACGGATGGCCTTGCCTGTCAGGGAATGGGACACTTGGTATCCAAAGGATGACAAATATTTATAGAACAAAGAGAATTCCTCTGACTCAAGATTAGTCAGATAACCAATTCCTGCTCCAGGAGGGTGGAATGTGTCATTTTCTTCCATCATGCTGACTGCACAGGGCCATGTTCTCCAACATTATGTTGCAAGCACTTCTCCTTGAAAACAAAAATGGCAAAAGGCCATTTTCCCCTTAGCAAGAATGAGGGAGAA
The DNA here is from genome assembly GCA_039655065.1 of Glossophaga mutica. Taxonomy (NCBI): domain Eukaryota; kingdom Metazoa; phylum Chordata; class Mammalia; order Chiroptera; family Phyllostomidae; genus Glossophaga; species Glossophaga mutica. The sequence goes on from CM077308.1 coordinate 34,723,865, forward strand.
AAAATGAGTGGAAGATTTGCTTTTGGGAAGCTGTGAACCCCATACGGTTCACGACACCCAGGCTCGCTGGTTATTGGGCTCAATAGTCAGAAGAGCTGGGGCTTTACCCTGGTTCTGTCACCAACTGACTGTATGACCTTGAGCGAGTTGGGCCTCAGATTCTATCTCTGTGCAATGGGAATGACCATGTGGCTTTGCCTGCCTCCCAGAGAGTTTTTTTCAGGAGCTAGCAACCCTGTGTTCTTGTGTGTTTGTATTTATGTATTCAACCAACCAGTGTTTGCTAGACCTGCTCTGTCCAAGAGCCAGGCATCTAAGGATGGATAGAATATGGTCTTTTTCCTTCTGGAGCTTGGAGGTGGAAGTGAAGGTCAGGGCAGTGTATGAGTGGATGGACTCACGATCACGACAGTCTCCAAGTGCTTTGCTAGAAGCACATAGAGGGTGCACTGGGACTGAACCCTGGGAGGTCCGGGGAGGCTTCCCAGAAGAGATGGCACTTGTGTGAGGCAGAGATCGGAAAGGGAGGGAGCGCAAGGTGGAGGCAAACACGCCCTGGCACTGAAGAAGTGTGCCAAAGGGTGAAAGTGGGGTTGTGGGCATGTGGGAGGGAGGCCGTCCACAGATCAGGCTGGGGAGTAGGCTAAGGGTTGGGGCTCTGTCCTGAAGCTGTTGGGGCGGGGGCAGGGTGGCTTGAGGCACCAAAGTACAGAATCAGGTTGGTATTTTAGAAATCTCACTGGTGGCTATGTGCAGGGAGGCCTGGCCGATGGCAGGGGTACCTGCTGGAGCCGGGGTCCCCAGCCTCCGGGCTGTGGACTGGTACAGGTCAGGGCCTGTTAGGAACCAGGCCGCATGGCAGGAGGTGAACTTGAATGTAATGTGCTTGGATCATCCCAGACCATCCCGCTCTCTCCAGTCTGTAGAGAAATTGTCTTCCACGAAACCAGTCCCTGGTGCCAAAAAGGTTGGGGACCGCTACGCTAGAGGACCCCTGTGATTGTCTCAGTGAGATACGGTATAGGCCTGAAGTGAGGCTGGGGTGTGGGCACGGAGGAAGCCACAGCACATTTGTGTAGGTACACTATTTATACTCACATGCTCTGGGAAAGGGTCAAATTCTCTGCATGCACATTGGACTACATTGCGTTGTTTATTGAGGTAACCGGAAAGTACAGACTCCCAGCAGTTCTATTGCTATGACTCCATCCTTCCAGGGTAGTAACTAGGCTGATTGCAAAGGTACTTGTGTAGGGATGTTCATTGCAGCCTTGTTTATAATAGTAAGGAGTTGAAAACAACCTAACTGTCCATCAGTTAGGAATCCGTTAACTGAATTATGGGGCCATGCAACCATGAAATGATGCCGTAGGTCTGCTTTTCTGAACACAGCAAGAGACGTACGTATATCAACTGACGCATGCGCCATTTAGCTGCTCTCCTATTGCCCTTTTCCTCCGTGATTCGAAAGCCCATCAAGGTTTGGTTTGCTCTTTCTCCCTGGTGTGTGACTTTCTGTCTTGTGTTACTGATAACAGTTTTGTGTCTGGGTCTCTATGAATAAGGACCATGCCTCAATCCTGCTCCCTTGTTTCCCTTAAGCAATAGGAGTAGGCGGCCGCTAATTACTGTAGAGTTTAATTGAGGGATGTGAACAAAAGGCCTTGTTATCAGCATTCAGTGATATTAAGCTGTAGGCTGATTCTTCCTGACTCTTACAAACAGAAACAGTGTGTCTGGCCCATAAAGGGGCCTTTAAACTAAAGTTGTGTTAACAAAGACCTCTTCCAAAGACCTCCCTGCTTGGGGGGAGCAGGAGTAAATCCAGGCTTTGTTTCCTCTGTCTTCAGGGGCCAACTGGAGGTGAGGGGAGAGATGTGCCTGCCGTCCAACCGGTTTTCATGCACAACACCTGAGCCAGTGTATTTTTCTTGGGGTGGCAAGGTGGGGGCGGGGAGGGGGCTTTGGCTTATATCTATTGGGTGCTAGCACCTTATGTTGTCTTGTTTCCTCCTCACAGCAGCCTGAAGATGAAGGCAGTTCTACCTCATTTTGCAGTCAAAGATACCAAGGCTCAGAGAGGTTGATTAACTGGCTTAGGTTGCCCAGTGAGGAATTGGTAGAGCCAGGATTTGACCAGAGATCCATCTGTCCTTGAGCCTGGGTGTTTTGTCGTAACTACCAATGATCCCAGAGCGGGGACTGGGCCATGGTCTGGGCAGGTAGGCGCTGTTGTTGCCTTTGGGTTTGGCACTGGGTAGTGATGAACGAGGGGCAGGGCGAGCATTCACCAGTCAGGTGTTTGTTCCTACTGTGCATGATGACAGCCACTGAGGGATGCAGAGAAGAGGCCAGGAAGACACTGTTCTTTTGTGGTCTACCATCTGGTTGAAGTCTCACTGTCTTATCTGGAGAGAGACAGCAGGGGCTTGGGAGGGATAAATAGGGGTGCTGAAAATGGGAGCTGGAGTAAGTCAGAAGGGGAGCAGCCAGAGGGGCTGTGGTGGGCTGGGAGAGCAGGGGGGAGGGCTGTGAGCAGTGGGGTACAGATGGCGGGTCTGGGCTGAAGTGGGGGTTTCTCGGAGGTGAGCAGTGAGTAGGAGCTTGGTTGGAAAGGGGAGAAGGCTGGTGGGTTGGTAGGTCCTGGACACTGGGCCAAAGAGTTTCACCTAATTCTGCGGGTGATGGGGAGTTATTGAAGGCTTTTGAACAGAGAGTTGACATGAGGGGAAGAGTTCCAGGGAAGGGGTGTCAAACTAATTTTCACCAGGGGCCACATCAGCCTCACGGTAACTACTCCTTAACTAGGGCCAAGGAGCTTGGCGCTGCCACCAGGTAAAAACAAGGTGCCAGGCCGGATAAAACAAGGTGGAGGGCCGGATTTGACCCGCGGACCTTGTGTTGCCACCTGTGTTCTAGGGTGTTCCATCTGGCCATAGAGTGAATTGCAGGGGAAGGAAAGGGGGAAGGGGAGTTGCCTTCCCTTTCTAGAATGTTTATCCATCTGCAGGAATAGTGGTGGGAGGGGTGGGGATGCCCCGGCTGTGGTCTGGGTGTGCCAGGTCTTCTGTGACATGGTGTGTGCTGGTCCTGACGGTAGAAAGAAACAGGTAGCTGTGTGGGCTCTGGAAGTGTGACCACATGCTGTGTGCACGCATTCACCAATTATTTACCGAGTGTCTACCGTGGCACCTAAGCTGGGCATATGGTAGTGAGCAAAACAGACATGACCCCCTCCTTGGGTCTGGCTTTGAAAGTAAATGTCATGTGAGAAAAAAAGCGTGACCGGAAAAACATCTGAGCTGCTGTAAGAAAACAGTTTGCTCCCTGGCCTGTTTGTGGTTGTTCCACCTGGATGAAAACATTGCTTCTCACCGTGGAGCTGAGATCTTGAGGAGGGAGTCCCGGGCACAGCTTGCCTGGAGGGGTGGGCTTTTAGACACAGCCCCCTTTCCTGAGAGGTGAATTAACAATGCGGCGTCCCAGAGGTTAGGGGAATTCCTTCCAGCAGCATAGCACATTCCTGTAAGTCTCTGCGCTTCTCAGCACTCCTGCCCCACACCTGGCTCTTCTCTGAGCCAGTCTTTCCAGCCTCGCTTCTGCTCTTGGGTGGGGAGGGGGCTGGAGGAGGGAAAGGGGGTAGGGCAGACATTAGAAATGGAACAAGGAACTTTTCCAACGGGACAAAGCCACTGGGAGCAGCCTCCTTTCCTCTGTGCTCAGTGGGGCCCTGAATCAGAAATTCCGAGGCCCCAGCTGGGCTCAGATCTTCTCCGATTGCCCAAGGTTCAGTAGCTCATTCCCAGGTGGTAGGGACCAAGATGTCACTCCTTTCAGAAGGACAATACCCTGAGAAATTCCAGAGGCTCTCCTTTGAGCCTTGGGGCTCTGGCCAAACAGCCCCTGGTGTTACTGCAGCATCCAGCCCTTCTTAAGTGCCTTTCTCCCCTGCCCCCAACCCAAGGGCTGGGCCACCCAGGTTCATGGTGGCTGGCCCAGCAGCAGTGTGCGAAGCATCTGCATGGAATGGGTGCTAGAATAGAGACCACCCAAAGTACTTTGCTAGCCGGGAGAAGGACACAATTTTTGTTAGAAGCCTATTAAGGTGGTTAAATTGGAGCTTTTCTCCAGGCACTTAAAAAATTACATTTTAAAATTATTTAAAGGTATTCATGTTCATTGCTGTAAATTTATTCGATGCAGACAAGCAACAAGAAAATTAAAATTTCTTGTAATTCTGTCACCCAGGGAGTCGCTGTTAACATGTTGTTGTATATCTTTACGGGGTTATGTACGTAACGTGTGTTTTAGCTTAAAGAGGATAGTACAGTGTTATACTCTTTTGTGTTTTTCTCACTTAATCATATATTAGAAAAATGTCCATGTCATTAATTAAGATTCATCTCATCAGTTTTTATTGCTGCATAATATTTCTTTATGTGGTTGTATCATAATTTACCTAACCAGTAATGGATAAGATTTTGGGGGGTTGTTTTCCAAAAGAGAGTATTTTTCTTGTGGTGGCTGATCATAAAATAAATACATGAATTAGAATCTCTGAGGTCGGGCCTCTGGCAGTGTTTCTTTAAGCTCCCAGTGATTTGACGGGCTGGGGGCCAGGGTCAAAACCATATAGAGAGTCTGTAAACACCTAAGTCGGCTCTTGTGCCCCGGGGTCAGCACCCTGCATGGCATTTAGGAAAAGCAGAGACAGAAACATCTCACCTCACCTCCATGCTTTCTCCTGCTGCCATTCTTCGGGGCTAGTTTGAGGCTGGTATGAAGGCTGTTGATCTGAGGGCTCCCGTCTGCGGTCTGTGGTCCTGCCGAGTCTGGTGTCTGTATGCTGGTGGCCCTGTGATTGGGATTCCGGTCCCCACATCTCCTCTTTACCTTGCATGGACATGATTGCTGATTTTGAACATGGCAGTTGATGGCTTTTTGTGGCCCAGGCCCTTACCCATCCAGAGGGAGGGAGGGGCTGGTAGGAGCTGTGAGTGAGCTGATTTGGGGGGATGCTAAGTGTCTGGAGCAATCAGAAGGGGACCGTGAGATTCTCTACATGTCCAGGGTGCTTTTTTAGGTCACAGGGTACTTTTAGACATGGGCCCCCCAATTCTTACAGCCAGCCCATAGAACAGATAGGCCAGGTGGTCTCATTCCTGTTTTATAGCTGGAGAAATAGAGGCTCTCAGAAGTGATTCAAAGAAGGAATGAGTCAGAGTTGAGCCCTCCTCTTTGGACTCCTAGCCCACTTTTCCCCACGAAACCATCTGGGTGCTTGGATTTGCTGGAGGCCTTGGGGTTTATGCCTCTTTGGGAAACCCTTTGTTTTCTTGTAGTGTATGGTTATTGGCCAGAAGGTTTCTAGTTTTTCAGGCATTTATGAAAATTAGCTGCTGCGTGATGGCACATATTATGTTATTGCCCATTCATCAGAATGTTCAGAGGTGTTTGAAAGACAGGAGGGAGGCATGATTTTAAAATATGCCGATATCTGCGTTTTTGTTTCCTGGCTTCCAGAGAAACACTTTCAAAAGCCTAAAATACTCACCTGAACTTCAGTTTCATCAGTTTTGTTGAATTATTCATCTATTTAAAATGGTGCTGTAAAAGATTAACTAATGACATGAAAAATGTTTCCTCTACCTTAGTAGATAAAAGAAAATCACAAAACAGGTTGGCATTTGGAGGTTCTCGATAAATGTTTAAATTCACACATACCTGTAAAGCAACACTGTTTTCTTCCTCATTTTGTTGGTGAGGAAATTGACTTGCCCGAAGGTCACACGGCATTTTGGATCTGGGTCTTTGTAAGAATCTAGTGTTTTCCTCACTGTTTTCATCTATTTCTGTCAACTAAAAAAAAAAAAAAAAAAAACAGAGAGGAAGACATTCTGTGGTGGTCAAGGGCTAATGGCTACGTTTGCAGCAAAAAGACAAGCGAGGGAGGGAGACCTGTTTGAGAATCACATTCCTTTCTTTTCATACAGCTCTTTATGATTGGTAAAGCACTTTACAGCATATGTACCCTTTTCTTGATTTAAAAAAATATATATATATGTTTATTGTATAGTTAGGAAAAGCAAGAAAAGCCCAAAGAAGGAAAAAAATATTTATAATCCCTCAGGGATCATCACTGTTAACATTTTTTTCTTCGGGACTAATCATTGTTAACAATGTCTTTTCTCATTGCAAATATATGATGAATTTTATAAACCTGGGGTCATCTTGTACATATGGTTTTGATTCTTCTTTCACTGATCTTTTGTAGACATTTCTCCCTATCATTAATTGTTCTTCCACAGCATGGTTTCAAAGGGCTGTACGAAATCTACTTTTTATGAGTGACCCTCATTTGTTGGACATGAGGTTGTTTCCATTATTTTCGTCATTATGAATGATGCCGTTGTCAACACCCTTGTCTTTATGAACATCTCTGCTGGTTTCCTCAGGATAAATTCTTAGGAGAGTCATGGATGGGTCCCAGGAAATCAGCCTCTGATAATGTGCTCTCTGCTTACATTTTCTCTTGATCCCTAAAATAACACCCCGAAGCTGGGATGAGAGGGATCATTATCCCCACTATACAGATTGGAAGCCGAAGTATACAGAAGTTGCATTTTGCTGAAGGTAAGAAACTACTTTGGAATGATGAGAATTGCTTTAATCCAGTGAACCTGAGGGAGATAGGTTCAGATCCATCAGTTTTGTTGTATTATTCAGTCTTCCCAGAAATTCACTTCCTGTGACTTCTATGGATGTCTGGAGTCTGCCCTCTGGCCTGTCATAGAAGAAGTCTTCTCCAGTATTTGAAGAAGTTCCCAGGTGGCTCCAAGCATTCCCGTTTCCAATTTAAATCATCCTGCCCTCTCATGAACCATGGTTTTTCACTCACTTTCCGTCTTCCTTACCTCTGGGCACATTTCACTTGGTCAGCAATCCTCAGAAAGCACGTGTGACATGTCAGGTCTTCCTGTTGGAAGTGAGAGAAACCCCCTCGGACGAGCTTAAACAGAGAGGGCTGTCCGTGGAGTCCAGTAGCTGGGAACTCCAGGGCGGCTCTGACCCGGCCGTGGCACTGTCGGACGCCTGTGCCCACAGGGCATTTTGAGGGCTTCGCTCTCTGTATTCAATATGTCGCTTCTTAGAGAAGATCCTGACTGGCTGGCTGTCTTTCGGTCATGGGCCCACCCCTGGGGGTGGGGCATGGCCCCTGACAGTTGCCACATGACAACATGTGGAGGTGTGGCTTTCCCCAGGGAAGGGGTGTGTGTAAGCAATGCATGCTCGTTGTGTTGTCACATGTAGAGTTGGACTCTGTGTGCCAGGTGGTGTCTGGACAGCTCATCATTTCTCTTTTTCCCAGAGCATGTTCCTTATTAGTGTGTAACTATAGTACAGCAAGGGCTGCTGCTCAGCCTCTGCCTCCCCTCTTGTGCTACCTCTGCTGGGAGATTTTGGACTCAGGTTTAGGTCGTTGAGCTCATCCCTGTTAGATTTCCCATGGCTGCACTGGGTTCAGAGAATCGGCCTGAGAGATCCTTTAGCCCTAATTCTGCCACCTGGCACGCGGGTCAGTCTTCCTCCCAGCTCACTGCCCCTGCCTCCAGGTGAAGATAAGACTGACGTGATGGTAATGGGGGAGAAGAGGGAGTGAGATAGCTCTGGGCAGCACCTGCATCAAAAGTGTCAGAATCTTCTCCCACCTCCCCTACTCCCCGCCAAACCTCTGCAGTTTTGTTTTTGTGGCCCATGAGTCAGCCTTCTGAGTTCATGGTATGTCCAAGGTCACCAGGAAGGACATCAGGTAGTCTGCTTGTCTACTGAGACCCCAAGTAGACTTAAGATGAAGCAGAAAGGATCCAGGTTAGACATTAAGAACTTCTTGGCAGGTGTGGGCAGGGGAAGTATCCTAGAGAAAACAGTAGGTCCCTTTCCAGAGGCTGTGAGGCACCAGCAGCTTCCTGAGAAGGCTGTGGTGATGTAGGGTAGCAAGCAGGGGACTGAAGTCCCTGTGAGCCTTGTTGAGGTGCCGGTCGGTGGTGCCAGTCCCTGCGTGCAGGCATTCTGGGTTGTTGGAGGGAGGAGGTGGCACTGGTGTGCTGGTGGCCTTTGACCTCCATGGCTCTATTGAAGGCCCCAAACTGTGTTGTTCAGCTGCAAAAACAATTTTCTTCCTTTGCGAGCAAGAAACACAAAGCAGCCCTTCAGAGTGGGCAGGTGGGCGTGCGGCCGTCCTGGCAGTATGTTGCACTGATCTGAGGCAGCTCGGGGCGAACCGCCCCAGATGGCCTGGCAGACACGGAATTGGACAGCAGCATCCGGAGGACCCTGGGAGAACAGAGGGCAGCAGGGGAGCCTGGCTCTGGAAGGTCCGAGTCCACAGACCATGGCAGGAGGAGGCCAGATCTAGGCACTGGCTCGCCTGTGAGTTGGGTGGGACTACGGCTGGAGCGTGGCCTTTTCCACGGAGCCCAGTGGGACTGATGGGGCTTCATGTGCTACGTGTGTGTCTGTGTGTCCAATCTGAGACCGGGAGCAGTTTCCCTTGTGGTTGCCTGGGAAGAGAGGGAGGGTGGGTTTCTCTGCTGATAGGGGTGGGGTGTCTGAGGCTTCCTCACTGCCACATGCGTTTGCCAAAACATGCAATACGTTGACAGCTTGTCCCTTTTGACTTCCTGTGGGTAGAGCCCAGTAGCTCTCTAGTCCCTCTACCTTTGCAAGATTGCAGTTGGACTTTCAGTTTTGGCTTGGGCTGAATGGGGTTCTGTCTGCTTGTTCCCTCGCCACTCCTTCCTTGTCTGCATCACTTCTTTCCCCTTTCCCGCATGCCCTGAGCCTCTGTTCCACCCATTGGCACGAGTTTGGTTAGACAGGGCACGACTTGCTCATGTTTAGATGAGCCCCTCTTTCTGGGCAGTGGACCAAAGAAGAGTCTGGAGTCCAAGGCTGCAGGTGGCTGCTGAGGAGAGGACTGAGGCAGCAAGCTGGGAAGCCCATGTGTTTAATAGGGGTGCCCGAGTCACTCTAGCACTGGAGGGCACAAAACAAATGCTTGTCTGGGTCTGCTCTGGGCTGCTGGCCTGTCCCACCCAAGCATCCTAGTTTGCAGAGCATTTCTCGTCAGGGAAGGGGAACTAGTGGAGGGCAGCAAGTGGTAGCTGGTGGGCTGCTCTCTCCTGGAATCAGGGTCCAGTGGCCTCCTGGATTCCCTGATAGGAGGGGACTTGTGTCCACGCTGTGGCCCTTGAGGGGTGGGCCTCAGGAATGGAGTGCCCTGCGAAATTAAACAGAGCTGTTTTGTCCTTTCCCTGTCCCCGGCCTGGTAGACTCAGTCACATGTTGAGTCTCTCCTGAGTGTTCATCCTTGATCAGCGCTGCCCAGACCTCAGATACAGGCCAAGGTCGATCGGAATTGTCCAGATGTTTGCTTATCTCTGCTAGAGTGGAGTGGAGGCCAGTTTAGAAAGACCTTTGGGGATGGGAGGGGAGTAGGGAGGCTAGTTGAGGTTCCCCCTAACAAAACACTCTCCGGGCTCTTCTGGGGGTTGCCAGAGAAATGATATTTTAATGGGAACGCTCTTTTCTAAACTTTAACTAGCAAAGAAGCCACAGAAGTGTATGCCAGTTAATAATGTACTCGGTGAGTTGCTGAGCTGAAGTTTAACAGCCAGTTTAAAAAACAAGGTAGGGAGTTTTCAAAATAGGATGTTGAGAGCAAGTGTGTCCTGAAATGATTTCAGTGTTTCTGTTGGAATAAGTGATTTTGCGCTGACCGGGAATGCGTCAATGGCCCTGCTATCTGGCCTTTCCAGGAGGCCCAGATGCTGGGCTCCCTGTCCCCGAAAAGTAATTTGCTGAACAGCCCATTTGTAGATGAAGCATTCTGGGAAGCCGCATTGCTGGGGTTGCTCTCCCGCAGTGGCATGGCCCAGTGAAGGGGGCTGAGGCAGAAGAGGGAGCAGGATCCTGACGCAGGCAGATGCTCCAGGCAACAGCAATAAAATCCTCCCGGCCCATTGGGTGCAGCGACCCAGGATTAAGGCAGGGTGTGGAGTTTCCGCCTCAGTATCTGAGATGGCAAAGTCCTTCGGCAGAGTTTGCTTTGGAAAAGAGGAGAGGTTAAAAGAAAAAAAATCTCTGAATGGAAAATTTAGGGAAACTGAAACAAAGGCTCCTCTTGGATTCCCAGCGGTGTGTGTTACCGCAGGAGGTGGGTGCCTTTTGTTAGAGGCCCTGGATCCCAGTCCGGCCCTCCCAGCTCAAGCTCCCAACTTCACTTTCACTCTCTGGCTGGTGACCCTGGGGTCCCTGTGCCTTGCTCTAGCTCTCTGGTGCTCTGGTGGGCTGGGAAACCCCGCAATCCTCTCAGAGAGTGGACCCTGCCTGGCTTGTACCCCCATCTCTCAGGGTGCCTGGCACTGGTCATTGCTCGGTGGATCAGTGGGTGGTTGTGGAACGTGTGGGGTGGTCACGCCCAGCTGTGTGCAAAGTGTGCACACACTCACAGCGCCTCTGTCCTCCCCCAGCTCCATCGCGGTGCTCCTTCTCTGGCCTCTTGGGCGTCCTCACTCCTGCCGGTTTCACCCAAAGTCCCTGCCAGCCTCACTTACTCCCACAGCCAACCCGTGCAGTAGGTGCTTGTGTTGTGATGTTGCCATTTTACAGATGAGAAGGTCAAGGTCAGGGGAGATGAACTAATTTGCCACAGAAGTTAATGGTGATGCCGCTGCTCACCCACAGGTATTTCTTGGTCGAAAAGCTGAGTTCTTTTAGGCTTTGACTGGAAGTGGAGTGGGTACCTCTTGGAGAAAAAAAGCTGCCACTCTCCCCTCTCCCTGCTCCACCGTCTAGAGACATCTGTCTCTGACTTCCCCCAGGAGCAGGAGCACCCGAAGTGTGGGTTGGCAATAGAGAAGCTTCAGGCTGGAGGGGTGGTGGTTCTGGGTGTTTATTTTTCCCTGTTGTCGTTATCATTGCTGTTGGTACAATAGACGAAAGTCAGGAGGGGAAAACAGCAGCACAGGGGAGATTGGTCTTCAAACTTTTTTGATCATGTACAGCCTATTAATAAATTAGCAGGTACCCCAATACATGTATCCACATCTATAAATTACATACATAAGCTGCCTTGCTAATGTACCTATAAGACACACATGAGACACACATACACACATTTAAAAGGATGATATAAAAATATACATGAATAGATGCTCTAGTATTTTCTTCCTGCACTGCAGTGGTCACCTTGAGCGCCTCCCAGCCGAGCGTACCCCTGTTAGTAGAACGCTCTCTGTCACAGCCTGGCATCTTCTGGCAGAGGGCACGTCTGGCCGGACTCTCCATTTTTGGGTGCTCTGGCTTTCAGAAGCAGGCAGGCTCTGTCCTTCCGGCCCTCAGGTTTTTGCTTAGAGTTTTACCGGATTGACTGGAACCAGGGGGGAAGCTTTCCTGGCTGCTGCTGTGGCAGCAGTCCTTGGCTGTCATTCCTGAGCCCTGGGGTCAGTCCCCACAGCTTGCAGGCATCCTTAGGGCATGAGGGTAAGGCCATTTCCTGGGGCTTGGGTACAGCCCAAGGACTGGTGAGAATGTGGAGAGATGGGAACTCTAGTGCATTGCTGGTGGGCATACAAAGTGGCACAGCCGCTGTGGAAGACAGTTTGGTGGGTCCTTAAACATCTAAACAGAATTATGATCCTACTTCTAGGTATATAGCCAAAGGCATTAAAAGCAGGGACTTGAAGAGATCCTTGTCTACCAATTCATTGCGGCATTATTCAAGGGTAGAACTTACTGGGGTGTCCATCAACAGATGAATAGATAAACGAAGTGTGGCCTGTGCATACACAGTGGAATATTGTTTGTCTGTGACATAGAATGAAATTCTGACACATGCTACAACGTAGACGAACCTCAAAGGCATGATGCTAAGTGAAATAAGCCAGACGAGGAAGGACAAATATTACACGATTTCCTTTGTTTTAGGTACCCAGAACAGTCAAATACATAGAAACGGAAAGATCAAAACTTACCAGGATCTGGGAAGTGGGGAAAATGAGGACTTATTGCCAACTAATGGTTAGAGTGTTTCTGTTTAGTGTAATGAAAAAGTTTTAGAAAGAGATAGTGGTGACGGTTGTACAACATCGTGAATACAATAAATTAAGGGGGTAAAAAAAGCCTTTCTTTTTTAAAAAAGGAGGAAGCCAGGGGAGGAGGAGGCTGGGGGCTAGGGTGGAGGGAGGTCAGTTCTTTTGTCTGAATGTGGCGCAACTGCCGATCAGATGCCAGACCGTCCCTGTCCCTGTGGACACCTGTGCCCGGCATCAGGGCTGTTAGAATGGGACACCTGTGGCCACACCCGGCCATTCTGACTGGCTGTACAAATAGCTCTCCAGGCCTCCCCAGGGGAACGGTCATCAAGATTTAGGCCATGAAGTAGGGCCATTTGTCCCCCTTCTTGTCCCCTCTCCCCAGTCAGCTGATGACAGCTCTGGTCCCGCAGCCCAGCACCCTGTGATCGAGGACACACCTCTCCGGGTGCTCCATTGTCAGAGCCCTCTGATTTTCAGAAGCAGGTAATGGTTTTCCTCCGAGGGTTGGAATCATGAAGTAGGGCAGACAGGTTTCTTTGGAATTATTTTTAGGGCTTCGAATCCAGACGTGGGTGAGAGAAGCTGTATTTAACTCCTACCCCACCACCAAAAAGAAAAAAAAAACGTCCTAAATTAAGCAAGGTACACAGAACCTGAAGATACCTCAACCAAACTGGAACACCTACCTCTAAAAATAAAAGATGATGAAACCTGGAAAATACCAAATGTGGCTGCTTGGTCAGGTGTCTGCTTCTCTGCTTTTCTGTTTCGTCACTGCCTGCCCCAGCACGGGAGCTGCACGGGGGTGGTGTCACCCACCCCCTGAGCTTTCATGACGCACGCTCCCTGGGGTGGGGAGCGGAGAGCACCTGGCCTACAGGTGGGGCTGCTGGAGCCAGGAGGGGTTAGAGTGGCTGCCTCCGTTCCTCATCGCCCCCTTTCCCAAAATGTCTGTTCAGCCCTGGATTTTCCTGTGGAGCGGTGCCTTTAACCTAGAACCCCCTTTGTGCCCCCTAGTTCCCAAGGCTCCCGTGACCAAACCCCACATCTCGGGCACTTGTGATTTTTCTTGTTGCTCCTGGGCTCTGGGCAGACCGGGGTGCAAGAACGATTCTCAGAAACACAGGTTCAAGGGAGGCTGCCCAAGGGCCGCAGCGAGGTGCCTGCTCCCAGGGGCGAAACCTGAGTTTGCTGGGGACGGGACTTACGGGTGTTTCAGGGCGTGCGTGTTGCCGGAGTGCGTGTTGCCTGGAGATGCTAACCGCAGTGAAAGATCCTGGGCCCGTCTCCAAGGGTTTTTGTGCAGACAGCCTCACAGCCACAGTGTGAGGCGGGTACTGTGATCCTGCCCATGCAGAGTAAGGAAACTTACACACCTTGCCCAGGGCCACACAAGAGGTAAAGATGGGATTTGAACCCAGGAGGTCCGTCTTCAGGGCCTGTGCATCCAGGTACTGTGGAAGTCAGTCATTTTTGCCAAAGCTCCAGGGTTGTCTCTTCACCTGAGGCACAGCATTGGGACTCAGGGCTCTGCCGCTCCTTCCACTGCCTCCTGAACTGGGAAAAAGGACAGAATAAAAGTTGCTCCTACGCCCCTCCACTTATTTCCCTTTTGGGACGAGGTGGTGTCAGCTCGACCTTAGCACGAAGGCTCCTGTCTTCTATCTGGTGCCGTTTGGTCAGGCCCACCATGGACATATTTATCAGGCACCTACTGTGTGCAGAACCCTTCAGTAGGCGCTTCCTTCTGTGATCTCACAATAGCCAAGGAGTTAGATCTTACTGCTCCCAATTTATAGGTGAGAAAACTGAGGCTCAGAGAGGTGAATGACTTGCCCGAGTTAAATAGCCAGTGAAGGGCAGCACCTCAGTTTGAACTCAGGACCATCTGACTCAAAAATCCATGGCCTTTCCATCCTCTTCCAGGGGGTGTGGCGGGGCAGCCTTGACCTTCTTCATTCCTGGCTCTGCCAAAATCCTCTTTGGCCTTTGATGATGCCATGGTAGGGGTGGGGGCCAAGGTGGAAACAAACATGTGCCTTTCCTGGGAAGATGCTGGGGGCAGCGATGGGTGAGGAAGGCCCTCACTGCGTCCCCCAGGTGGCCTGTTGTCCTGCCTGGGGACAGTGACAGCTAGGATGCCCCCTTCGGGCGTGGCCAGGGGCGGGTGCCGGGCTGTGGGCCTCTTTTCTGGGCCACTTCTCCGGTTGCCTGTAGCCCGTAACTGTAAACTCTCTGCGGCTCTTGGCCGAGGGACGCCGAGGGAGGGTCAGTGCCTTTGAGGGGCCGGGACAGGTGTGAGAAACGGTGCTCTTCCCGCTCTGAGACCTGTCCTCCGAAGAGCTGTGTGGAGCCTGGCCTCGGGATCGCCTCTTGGAGCTGGGTGACTCATCGCAGCCCTTCCTGGCCGAGCAGCCAAGATTCTGTCATCTCTTTCAGGAGCCTCGGTCATCCTAGTGAGTGGCAGAGTAGTCAGCTTGGGGCGGGGGCAGCTTCGAACCTCGCCGAGAAAACGTTGCTGAATGACCTGATTTTTTTTAAACTTGAGGGCTTGGTGTTTTGGGCTTGGAAGAAGCTGTAGCCAGAAAGTGAGGAGGAATATGTTTCAGAGAATGGGGGTCTTCAGCCAGAGACCCCCGCCCTCAAGGGGCACAACCATTAGTGAGACTCCTGGAGAGGTACAGCAGGTCTACTGGCTTGGGTGCGTTTGTGAGGATAGACTGGAGATGTGGGGGTGGGGAGGGGACTGGGGTGATGAGAGGAAGCCAGAGTGTGAGGCCAAGTTTGGGCCCAAGATGTTGGTGGGTAACTGGAGGGAAAGCGCCCTGGGCCAGCCTCCTGTGTGCCTCAGTGTCCCCAGCTGTAGGTTGAGGGTGAAATTCCCTCTTGGCGGTGTTCCTGCCTGAGGCATTAGGAGGCCATGGGGTGTAGCTGTTACACAGTCATTGTTGTTGTTATTTATTATTTAAGCACCTCTCCTGTGGCTGAGCAGGGGCCTGGGGTGGAGTATCACCTTAGGCTGCGGGTTCCCTTTCTCCACTGGACCCCGAGTTAGCACCTACTGCACCAGCCACTTTGTGGGTTAGTTGCAGAGGCCGGGGAGCCTTCCTGGAATCGCCAGGGAAGCTCTTTCCCTCTCGTGTGGGTTCCAGCTGCACTTGTTTTTGCCCGGCTGGTGTGCATGTCCCCCTGTCCCCACCCTTTCCTGTCCTGCTCCCTCAGCAGGGGCTGGCCTGCTTCTCACTCTCCTGGTGCCTGGCACCCAGGCTTCGGGAAACATTTGAGTAAATGTGGGGGGGCGTTTGGAATCTGGGTCTCCAGTGGCTTCTTGTCTCGTTCCTGTTTCCTGGCCCCGCCGACGCCCTGCCTGCCCATGCCTCCTGCTCTGGATGCCAGGTACCTGGGGGCTGCACCAGCTTCCCCAGGGCTGTGAGGGCTGTGCATTTGGACAAAAGGGTCCAGGAAGGAAGGGGCCTCAGGGACTGAAAGGACGCATGGCCCAAGGCAGATGGAGTCTGTTCACGGTCAAGGGTATGGCTGGTAGGCCATGGGACAGTGCGAGGGGTGTGCGTACAGGCCCGGCCCTGGGTGGGGGAGAGGAGGGCCGGGTCAAGGAGCGCACAGGCATCGGGGCCAGTACTCGTCCTCGGGCTATCAGTGGGTCCCTTGGGGAGAGTAGATTTCAGCTCTGAAAATCCACCAGTGTCACCTGGGCTCCTTCCCCTGGGTTTGGCCTTGGGTGAGCCAGGTATGGGGGGTGCAGGCCTCCACAGCCTCGGGGGGGAACCCTCAGGCCCCTCCACCCAGGAGCCATGTTTATGGGAGAGCAGGAGCCAGGAACCACACACTGATAAAGAAGTGTTTTCATTCTCGGGGGCGTTAATTAACACAGATTAGATTTCAACTGAGTGGGCCTTTTGTTGTGGGAGCCTCTCTAATCAAGGTAGTCTCAATACTACCGTGGTTTCACTGAGCCAATTCAGGTTCATTACTTTGTTTTGTTACCACCCTGGGTATTCAGCCCTGATGTTATTACTTATGGCCCCACTGGGTCCAGTTTTTCAAACTCGATTTAACTGCTGGCCTGGCACCACCCTCGTAGGGTGCTGAGCCTGGAAAAAGATAACCCAAGCGTGCAGGCACGTTTCTTGGCTACGTGAATTTATTAAACATTTACAAATGTGTTTTCTCAGTTTCCTGAGCTAATCTGGCACAAACAACATGGGCTTAGAATGGTCTTTCCAGTTGTCTTGTGTATTAATAACTCCATCATCTCCCACTATAGGGAGAGAGACTGGTGGCTGGCCACCAGGTATAAAGATGAGAGGAGCTTCCTGGCTTGGGTCCACCCCTCAACCTTGACACTTGGTTCTTGCAGTGGGCACTGTTTGTGCTTCTGAGTGCGATAACCTTCATGCTTCTTTGTCTTTTCAATATTTTTTTCTGTAGTTGCATCTGCTCTGTAATTAAGGAATTAGCAAAGAAGACAGTAAGTCACCCATAGTCCTGCTACCTCTGGATAAGGATATTTGAGATCTTAGCATATTTTCTTCTAGATTTTGGGGGGCATTTAAAAATATTATTGAAGTTTTACACACTCTATGAGTCTGTATACTTGGTGCTTGCCAAATAGTTCTTTTTCTTATTACAGAAATAATGCGTACTTGATTGTGGAAATTTGGAAAATACAGAGGAAAGCACAGAGAGGAAAAGTAAAAATTATACCGATTGTTCTTCCACTTAGAGGAGGCCACTCTTCGTGGCTCTGTGTCTGCGTATGCCGTCAGTCTTTCTGTCTTCAAGCCTGTAGCCTTCGCTCTTACCACAGATTGGGGGCAGGCATTTCCAGGCATCCGTGGTTTCCCCTCTTTACTTAAAAGTATCCCATAAATGTGCATCATAACATGAAGTTTTCCTTTGAGACATTATTTTAAAAGTAATTTGTTTACACGAAGCTTACGTCGTATAAAATGAACCATTTTCAGGTGGGCCGTTCAGTGGCATGTAGTGCACTCACAGTCTGTGCAGCCAGCACCTCTGTCTAGATCCCCGTGTGAGTGAGATCCCGTGGTATTTGTCCCTCACTGCCTGGCTTATTTCACTCAGCACAGTGCTCTCCAGGTCTGTCCATGCTGTTGCAAAGGGTAAGATTTTTTCTACGGCTGTGTAGTGTTCCACTGTGTAAATGTACCACAGCTTTTTTTTTTTTTTTTGGTCTATTCATCTACTGATGGGCACGTGGGCTGCTTCCAAATCTTGGCTATTGTAGATAATGCTGCAGTGAACATAGGGGTGCTTATGTTCTTTTGAATTAGTGTTTCAGGTGTCTTCACATATTCCCAGGAGTAGAATTGCTGGGTCATAGGCAGTTCCATTTTTCATTTTTTGAGGAAATCCCACACTGCTTTCCACAGTGGCTGTTCCAATCTGCATTCCCACCAACAGTACAAAAGGGTTCCCCTTTCTCCGCATCCTCACCAGCACTTGTTGTTTGTTGATTTATTGATGGTAGCCATTCTGACAGGTGTGAGTTGATATTTCATTGTGGTTTTAATCGGCACTTCTCTGATGATTAGTGACACTGGACATCTTTTCATATGTCTATTGGCCATCCGTATAAAGGATACGTATTTTTAATATCCTCATTAATTTAGTTTGAAAGTGGTTGTGAAGTAAACACTTTTTAAAATTTCCTTGAATGAGCCCTGGCTAGTATGGCTCAGTGGACTGAGCGCCCGGCTGCAAACCAAAGGGTCACTGGTTCGATTCCCAGTCAGGGCACATGCCTGGGTTGCAGCCCAGGTCTCCAGTAGATGGTGCTCGAGAGGCCACCATACATTGAGATTTCTCTCCCTTCCTTCCCCTCTCTAAAAATAAATAAATAAAATATTAAAAATTTCCTTGAATGAAACATTCTTGCCTCTGAACTTTGGCCTCCTTGTTGTTTTTTTGACAGTCTTATCTCTTCCTACAAAAGCAGTTCCTTAGCTAGGATGACTAATGCATCATTAAACCATACAGGTCATAATACCTCACTTTATCAGAAGTTAGCATTTAAGAAGGTAGCACTTAAACCTGCCACTTCCGTTGAGATTATCTGGGCTATTTTTGCTGAATCTTTCTGTTCTCCAAGGGCAGCATAACTTTGATAGAAACTGGTTAAGCTGCTTTAGATTGAGTTAAAAGGGCTGGCTGGTTCTGCGGAACTTGTACCTGCTGGAGACCTCAGGGAAAGTGATTTGCTGCTTCCTGTCTCTCATTCAGGTGCAGGAAGTGCCAGAGTAAAACTGGTTGTGAGATGCTCTGAGTGGACAGATTGTGGCTTAGGGCGCAACTAGGAACAGGCTTCCTGGGGAGGGTTCCTGCAAAATCCAAGACTGGCAGGATTTCCTTGTCACAGACCTGGATTGAGGGTTATTACAATATGAGCTACCTTTGACCCTTACTGTGGCATTGTACATGGGATCACTGAAGTCTCATCAGCTGATTCTCTGTGTGTGTGAGGGCGGGGCAATGGGGGGGATTGTCACCGAGCCAGCAGATGGGAGGAACACTGAAATAAGACCTAATCTTTGCTGTGTGGCTTTGGGCAAGGAACAAGGTAGTCTGTATTTTAGGTGGATGTTGACTTGCCCTGAGGGTTAGTGCCCCACTTTAGACCTGCACTTGCGAGGCCTTCATTGATAACTCTTCCCTCCAATGCTAGTTCAGTGTGTGGGACAGAGTGAGTGTTCAACAGGCGTGTGTGGGCACACACATGCACACACACATAGATTCTTCTGAGCTGCTCCATCATGACAATAGGACATGCCTGTTTGCTTGGTCCCTGTGGAAAGTGTATCCAAAAAGAACATATTCCTTACAAACTAAATCATTGGATATGATCCTCCCCTACCCTGATTTCTAAGTGGCTGCATATGGTCTTTAAAATCCCTCCTTTTCCAGATGAGTGGGTCTCTAACCATGCCCCAGTCATTTTAGGTCCCTATTGTGGGCTCACTAAGCCTGCCTTCATTGTTGATAACTGGGATCAGTCCTGAAAATCCCATCTTCCAATCCATTCTAGAGCTTTTTGGAGGTCGTCTTTACTTTATGGAAATTATGGGCTTTATCTACATCAGTAATTTTCTTTAAGCTTCATTGATCCCAAGCTTAAGTGTATATACCAGCTCCTTTATTAGTCTGTAAGCAACTTATTCAGTTAATTTAGACACTAGCTGAACTTCTGTGTTCTAGACACTGTACTAGGTGCCAGGGGGAACAAAGATGAGTAAATAAATCATGCCCCCTCAAGATGCCCCAGTCCAGTGGGGACAATCAAATACATAAACAACTGTAATGGGTGGATTGGTGTAGAATGCCATAGGAACACAGGTGGGGAGAGGGCAGGCCATCCGGTCCATGGGATGGGCTCGGTAGGAGGCAATATTTGAACTGAATCTTAAAGAAAGTTGCCATATGGATGGGTAGTGGGAGAGTACGCCGGGAAAAATCTTTCATTTATTCACTTAGCAAATCTCTCCCTCAGTCTACCGAAGTCTAGGCCCTGTGGTTTGTTAGGAATTTAGATTTTCTTCTTTATATCCTCTAGGCTGCCCAGCATAGTGCTTTGTATACAACAATAGTTTAGGAAATATGTAAGTTTTAAAAATCCATCTGATAAGTTGGGGAAGTAAAAATCACTCTGACATTTGTAAAAATGACTTTCCAATGAAACAGTGTACATGAAAATAAAACAGGAGACAACTGTAAGGTGTGTAGTTAATACTTAACTCAGTAGCTGTATTTATTTAGTTTCCTTCTCAAGAACTTTATTTGGAGGATAAATAAATTTACCTTTCAAATAACTACAGCATCCTATATTGTTAGTTTTTATTCTGTATTCCAATAGTGCTGGATAAAAGAACATTTCTGGTGATATTTTTGTTTTACTTGATTAACTTTTTGGTTACTGGTTAAGAAAATATATAGGGCCAGAAGCCCTACAAAAACCTCTTGTGTAGCTGCCTTGTTTTCATCTTAAGTTTGTTTTTTACCCAGCGAAGCCCTGAACTTCCTTTCTGACTCCTTGATTCAGTTTAGTTCTTGTGGGTCTGAGGGCTCAGTTTCTGAACTTTATATAAGTTTCTGTTTGGTGAGTCAACTTTCTAATCATGATAAAGGCCAGATTATTCTTTTATAAACCAGGTACAATTTGCCACATTCCCATCTTACCAGTTTCTTGAGGGGGAAAGGAAGGAGAAACATAAGTACCCTCCAAATCTGTTTTGTATTTTCCTGCAGAGTAAATAATAGATTTTTCATTTATTTGATTAACAAAAGTAAAGTAAAATAAAATAAAATAAAATAAATGCAAACTTAGTAAAATAAAATAAAATGCAAAAATAGAAAAACATTGTCCAATCAACCAGGTTAATTTACCTGTAGTAGGTAGTTTAAGTTGTGTCCTTAAATCCACTACCATTTATTCAAACATTAATAGTTAATCAGATTCTCATCATAGGGGTGCCAGAAGGAGAAGAGAAAGAGCAAGAAACTGGAAACTTATTTTGAAAAAATAATGTAAGAAAACTTCCCAAATCTGATGAAGGAAATAGACATGCAGGTCCAGGAAGCATAGAGTCCCAAACAAGATGGATGCAAAGAGGCCCACTCCAAGGCACATCATAATTAAAATGCCAAAGGTTAAAGATAAAGAGAGAATCTTAAAAGCAGTAAGAGAAAAGCAGCTAATTACCTACAGGACAGTTCCCATAAGACTGACACTGATTTCTCAAAAGAAATTTCACAGGCTAGAAGAAATTGGCAAGAAACATTCAAAGTCATGAAAAGCGGGGACCTATAGCCAAGATTGCTCTACCCAGCAAAGCTATCATTTAGAATCGAAGGGCAAGTAAAGAGATTCCCAGACAAGAAAAAACTTGAGTTCATCATGAGCAAACCATTATTATATGGAATGTTAAAGGGACTTATTTAAGAAAAAGATGATCAAAACTATGAACAATAAAATGGTAATAAATACATGTCTATCAACAATTGAATCTAAAAAACAAACTAAGCGAACAAGAACAGAAACAAGGGCGTTTTGAAGGTTGCCAGATGGGAGGAGTTGTGGGGAATTTACTGAACCAGGTTTACTAAACCAGAATCTCGAAAGTCTGCATTTTTAGCAAACTACCCCCGCTCCAACCTAGGTGATCTTATTCACACTAAAGATGAGAATTCCTGGTGTAATTATGGGACATGAGCCAACCTTATAAATGCATTATTTCAGCTGCTGAGCATCAAGTGTCTTCTAGATGAGGCCTGGGAGGTGAATAGGATCCCTGTCTACCCCTTCCTCCTGCAGGGAAGATGGGGTTTGGGGGGGAAGGCATGGCTTCTCTGCAGTGGTGAATGGGAAGAGAGCAAGCATGAAGGAGAGGGTCTTACCCTGAACTGACTGACAGATAGGGCTTGCTAAGTGGAGATGGGGAGAGGGTAAAGAAAGGGGGAGCTGGAGGGCTTTCTGTGGGGAGCCAACTGAGGAAGGCGTGAAGGTGAGAAATCCAGACTGAGCAGCTGGCAAGGGCTCTGGGTTGGCTGGATGGAAGTGCATGAGGGGAAGCAGAAGAAAGGGGCAGTGACAAGGGCTTGAATGTCATGCTTCCTGCCCTACAGATAATGCCAAGGAGGCCAGAGGGTGGGCATCTGGGTAGACCTGTCACCTGCTGGGTCCGCTGTTTTCTGTCTGTATTGAGGATGTCCCTTGGGAGCAGGGGAGTTGGGGAAGGGCTTTGCGGAGAGGACTGGCAGAATCCTGGAGCTGATGTTTAAGTCCTGAAACACTTCCACCCAAAGATATTTTCATTTCAAGTTTCCGTGCTTTCATTCCCCCCTCTAATCTCCAGCTTCTGCGGACTTGCCGGAGAGGCTGGTGTGTGTGTGTACCTCCTTCATCCTGCCTCACGGCCCCCCAGTGGTGTATCTGTATGTATGTGATATGTGTACACATATGTGAATGTAAGTGTTTGTGCAGACACTACCTTACCTGTCCTCCTTCCTTTCTCATTGCTATGACTGTTGTCACCTCCCTGGTGTGAGGGAAATGGAGGGTGAGGCAGCGCAGGACATGCTGATCCACTCGGATGGGGTTTTACAACCCGCTCATTGAGAAAAGAGGAGCCTATTCAGGGGTCACCACAGGGGCTTACAGATGCTATAGCTCCCCAGGTGCTGGTGGGGCCCAGGCATCTGCATTCTTTACAAGCTCCCCTGGCAGCTGACTGATGCTGAGGTGGCAGCGTTTTGGAGCCATCAGCCCACATAACCCAATCACTCTGCCCTTTCACTCAGGGATTAGGGGCCTCGGAATTCCTCAGCTGGGGGGGGGGGCGTTAAACTTGAGAATGACTCCTTCTTCCTCTACTTTGATCACTTGAGAGGAAAATACTTTACAGAGCAGAGCAGAGGCTGAGGGAATGTTCCCCCAGGTCGCGCGCGCGCGCGTGCGTGCGTGCATGCGTGTGTGTGTGTGTGTGTGTGTGTGTGAGAGAGAGAGAATGTGGCCAGAGCCCCGCCTCACAGAACGCTCATTAAGACCCGCAGCAAGTTGGGGCCTGTCAGTAATGAGTACCCTTTGCTGTTTTCTACAGAAATTTCACTTCAACACCTGATTTGCCTTCAAATACCCTGATTTGCTATTCTAATTAGGCCCTGAAGTCGGGCTTTGTGGGCAGATTTGTGGCACCCTCTGTGTATCCCCCGTTCTGTGAACCTCTTGGGAGACACTTGAAGTGAAATTCTTTGAACACATCAAAAAAGTCAACACTAACAAACAAAAATTCCAGTGATTCCCAAACCCTAACAAGAGTCAGAATCCAATGTCAAAGACCCCCCCACCGCCCCCCCCCCCAAACTTGAAGGTTGATGTCATCCTGCCTGCGATATGAAGTGAGGAAGGAGGCTTTCATATTTTAAGTGTGGGTGGGTCTAGGGGTGGGGGCCCTGGTAGCTGGGGGTATCCAGCCCTCCTTAGTGCTCCTGGTTACCCAGTGACCAGGCTGTTTCGGTCGGAGAAGGCACTGGGAGAAAACCCAGAGGCCTCAGCCTTAGGCTGACAGTACACGGTGCCAGCTCCCCTGGCGGACCTTGCCCACTTTTCAGCCTCCAGCAGGACTAGGGCTGGGGTTAGGGCTGGGGCTGGGGCAAGGGGCTGGGGCAGCCGAGGTGCCCTGATGAGAAAAGTGTGGGTGGTGCCACAGGCGGTTTCTGCTGCCCCCGTGAGGAAGACTTGGGGAAGTCAGGACCTTGCCCCACTGGTGGAGCCAGCCTCTCCAGCTAAACGAAGCCCAAGACACCCCAGTGGAGGGAGTCTGGCTGGTTCCTGTCTGTGGCTCAGCCATGAGCGGCCTGGGATTGCAAGGATGGAATATTTTTTTCCCCCTTAAAAACAAACCCAAAAGCACCCGTCACTTCAGGGAGAGAGCAAAGCATGATGTCTTTCAAAGCCGGAGAGTGGAACTAAGAGACTTTGTAGGACTTCTGTTTCTGATTGGGCTCATGGTCCAGCCTTTTCCTAGGCCCAGATCTGTTTCTTTCGAAACTGGCTTTTAACGTGGACTTTGCTGCGTTCTTCTTCCCTTCAGATCTGCTGTCTAGGGCCTCCTTCCCATCTGTCCCCGCTCCCCTGCATATCCCTTTGCAGCCCCTCACACTTGAGAGTCCCAGGTACTCCTGGACCAAAGTTTTTATTCTGTCCCTGCTTAGAAAATCTTACAGAGCTTCTGTTTATCTAGCTGATAAACCCCACAGGTCTAGATCTCCCTTCCCTCCTGCCAGGTTTGTATCTATACCAAGCACCGTAGGGCCTTGTGAACTTTGTGGGTACAGAGATACATATGACAGAGAGAAGTACAATCCTTATGGAACTCTCAGGCCCTTGGGGAAGGCAGACTGCTAGCAGTCAAGCACAGGGCAAGTTAGGTGGGCTGATGGATGACAGAGGAAGGACACCTGTGTGAAGATGGGCTGGATCTTTTCATGGTCCCCCAGTGTCTGTAAGGTCAGAACACACCAGGTGCTGGAAAGAAACATGGTGATTTTCGGTATTAGGAGGAATAATGACGTGTTTGCCTTATACGGACCTTTAAGTTGAGCTTGATGAGAAGTACTAACCCTTCTGGGCCCCAGCTTCCTCCCCTGTATACTGGGCGAGGCATTGCAATAGCACCAAACTCGTAGGGTCCTTGCAAAGGATTAAAGAAGATAATGTGTGTTTGTGGGGCACAGTAACTGTTCAATAAATATTGGCTGTTGCAGTTATTATCGAAGCCAGAGAAGGAATTTTCTCCAATATTCTTGGATGAAAGCCACTGAAAATGCAAAGAAAAACATCTTCAACAATGTGCTCAGTGTGAATTCAGCCAGTTAAAAACCTGTCTGGTGTGCCATGCCTCGGTGAAAGGAGTAACTCCAGCAGTGGATTTAGTGAAAGAAGTAGGTAGAGAGCAACATCTTGTGTTGTCTAGTGTGGGGTTTTGTGCAGTGGATTTTTTTTTTTTTTGAAAGGAGAGGCATTTTAAAGCTTGCAAGGTGGTTTGGTGTGGTCATTCCCAGAGAGAGGCAACATTAGAATTATCTGGGAAATATCTTAAAAACGCAGATCCTGGGGTCCTCCCTTTCTCCCCTGCCCCAAGCTGCTCTGGTATACCAGAGCAGGGCCTGGAAGTCTGTATCTAAATAGATGCTTCCAGGCAGTTCATCTTGACGGCTCAGCTAGGGAACCCAGGTCAGAACTCAGGGTTCTGAGGCCAATCCCCAGGCTCAGTTTCTCCTGGTGCTGCTGCTGTCCACCTGGGTGACCTCCCGGTCACGTGGCTCTCAGGAGTGCCAGGGTTATTAGATGAGAGTATCTGAGGAGGTGATGAGTGTGAGCACTTCTGTGTGGGCTCAGCTGATGTTAGGGATTATCATTTCTATCTTTTTCATTATAATAATCCTTTCTACCTGTCCTTCCTGTACTGATGTAGTCAGAGTTACTACCTCCCGACATTTATCTCTTAAGCCTGTGGTTGATTCTGACAGGATATGATGTTGTAAAATAAGGAGCAAGAGCCTGTGCTTTGGCCTGACAGCAAACTCTTTGCTGTTCAAAAGGCTGCGATGCCAAGGTCAGGTCTGTTTGCACACTTCCGGGGATGAGGTGGAGGGCGGGACTGTGCCAGGCACGGTTGAGGGGGCCTGGAAAGCCTGAGGTCTGTGCTGTCCTAAAGGGTGGTCACTGACCACACGTGGCTTTTGAGCACTTGAAATTCAGTTAGTCTGGATTGAGATGTGCTGTGAATTTGAAATACGTAACAGATGTGGAATAATACCAGAAAAGGGAATGTAGGCCCTGGCTGGGTAGAGCGTAGTCCCATATACCAATGTTGCAGGTTCCCTCCCGGATCGAGGCACATGCAAGAGGCAACCAATGAATGCGTAAACAAGCGGGACAGCAAATCAGTGTTTCTCTCTCTCCCTACCTCTCCCTCTCAAATCGATAAATAAAAGAAAATGTAAAGTGTATCAATTTTGATTGATACTGATTACATATTGAAAATGATAAAATTTTGGATATATCGAGTTAAAGTATCTTATTAAAATTAATTCCACTGGTTTCTTTTTACACTTTTTAATGTGGCTCCTGGAAAGTTTAAACTTGCGTATGTGGCTCCCATTGTGTTTCATCGGACAGCGCTGCTTTAGGTTTGAAGTCAATCTTGGGAGCCAGTTCACACCGTTCACACAGTTGACTTGTTTGCAAATTCAAAGGGTAGGTTTTACATCTAGAACAGTTATCCTGCATCATTGAACTCAACCTTGGATGTTCGCAGTGCTGTTTGTTATCACGGTGCTTTTTTAAAAGTGGGAATTTCATGAATTTCACTCTCAAGGGCATCTGTGGCTTCTCTACTGTTTGAAAAGAGAGAGTCTTCTAGCATTTCTAGGAGGGGCAGGAAAAAAGCCTAAGTGATGAAATTATTTTGCTTGGATTGGATTTTTATTGCAAAGCTGCAAAGCCCAGACACCAGTTTACAGTGGACACTGCGATTCATTTTTTAACTGTGGGCTGGGGGTACAACTGCTCTGAAACAGCAATGACAGCTCCGCTCTCTTATCACTTTTGGCTTCTCCTTAGCCCTCTGCCTTCTGTCTCTCCCCTGATGTTTTGTGATTACAGTGTGTGAGGCCCAGCCAGGCACTCACATGGCCAAGCCGAGAAAAGCAGATTTAAGCAATGGCCAGGAGGGAGTGGGCACCGGTCCCTGAATTTCTCCCAAAATGGCAGCATTCCTGGGAATTGTGAGCAGTTTCTTCATCTGGAAAGTGGCAGTGCTCAAACTCTCATGTCTGCCTCGTGGTGGGGTTAGGAGACATGAAAAGGAGAAGTGAAAAGGCAAGATGGACATCAGGGTGCAGAAGTAGTTGGTAGTAAAAGCCCAGCTGAAGATCAAGGTTCCCTGCCATTAACTCTGTCTGTGGAGAACAGTCTCTCTTCTGTGGACCTCAGATCTTTCTCTTGTAATTAAGGGAACAAACTGTTTCTATATAGTTGAAGAGACACAGAGCCTGACCCCAGTTTGAATTCCAGTTCTGCTATCTACTAGCTGTGTGACCTTGGGAAACCTATTTGACCTCTCTGAGCCTCGGTTTTCTATCTGTGAAATGGGGATAATAGAACCTGTTGTGAGGTCGATCATGCTAACACCTGTAAGATCCTTAGACCAGCACCTGGGACGTCAGAATTGCTTTGTGAAGGTTGGTTATAGTTAGTCAGCAATGTTTGTTCTGTGGCTTCTATGTGTCAGGCGCTGTTCTAAGCACTGGGCACAGCAGTGAACAAAGAGGCGAAACTCCCTTTGAGAGAGACAATTTTTAGGAGAGAAATTCAAGATGTGTTGGTTAATCATGATTATCAGAGTATGTGTACTGCCTGACGTGTCTTCCCACAGTGCCACTTTATTTTATTTAGTGGGTTTTGGCAATAAGATTCTATTTTTTAAAAAGGGTTCTGCTAAACAAAACAAAGCAAGTACAAAACCTTGGGTTTTATTCCTAGCACATCTGTCTCTTCACTCAGTGACCTTGGGGAAATGGTGTTAACTCTCTGAGGCTTCCTTCCCTCAGGTAAAGAAGTTGATAAATAATACCATGTTCAAACGAGAGTGTGACTATTAAATGTTGTAGTAAATGAGATAATGTCTTTAAAGCTCTTAGCATATGCTTGACTCGTAGGAAGTGTACTGTAAATGTTAGCTGTCATTGCCATTGCTTCTAGTTCTAGAGATTCTCAAAGTCGGTGTTCTAAGTTCCAAGTTTCCCAGACTGGTGGAAGGGGAAATTAGATCATATTCTGCTCTGGTGTCCCTCTCCTTGGGCTAGATTGTTCACGAGTGCCTTGGAAACCATCTCCTTTTTTAGAGAAAAACAATAGAGATCCAGACTTTCAATAGAGCTGCCCAAAGATGGAGTCGTTTTTCTTGAGAGGTAACAAGTCCCTCATAAGTGAGGGTATCCAAGCTGGAAAACCAGTCTACAGAGATGTTGTTAGGGGAAGGGCCTGGGTTCATGGCTTTGAAGTTTGCTTCCTGCTCTAAGATTATGGAGCCTCTGTTCGGTCATCCGCATTTGATGGAACTGGGTAAGGAAACCCTCAGAAATGGTACCCTATCACCCCAACACCTTGGGACACCCATTTCTAAAGGGCAGCTGATGACCTCAGAGGCTTGCTGTCCCACCCAGCCAGGCGGGGCACTCACTTTGACATTGCCTCTAATACTTCCTTTTCCCGAGTGTAGTTATTTCTTGTAGGCAGGCGCTGGGGTTGAGTTGGAGAGAGGCGTGCCACTCCTTCACCACATGGCTGATCCAGAGGCAGGGCCCCTGGGCGCTGGTGCCACACTCAGCCTTAGGCTCCCTTCGTGGCCACGGGGGAGCGTGCCTGTGTCTGGGCCACGAAGGGAGCGTGCCTGTGTCTGGGCCACTTGGCCAGCCCTGGGGAAGCCACAACCAGCTTTTAATTTTGGTCTCAATCACTCCTCTAGCTTCATTTGCCACCCTGGACTTGCCTATGGGACATGAAAAAGCAAAGGCACTGTGTTTGTTAAACTCTTTGCTTTAAAAAAAAATGATAATTATCTTTAAAGAAAAAACTTGATATGTCGGGCAGTTTAGTTGCTTTTAGAAGATTGAGTTCCTGAGCACGCACTGGCACAGAGCACCTGCTAGCCACCAGAGGGCAGAAAGAGGAGCGGTGAGATGCTTCTTTTCCTCTTACCAGAAGTAGCCTGGTTCTTTCATCCCCTCAAAGTGCCTACTATGTGCTGGGCACTGGGCTGGGGCCTGGATGTATAGGGCTGAGAAGAAGACACAAGTGGTCCTTCTCCTCTTGAAAGCTTTAGCCCAGCAGGGATGATGCATGTGGAGTGAGTAATTTTAAGATGCTGATAGATTGTGAAGTGGGAGACAGACCCACAGACAGACCCATTCTGTGGTCCTTCCCTGTCCTCCTTGCTCAGCCCCTGGTGGCCATGGCTTTGGTTTGGCAAACCCCGCATCACTGTTGGATATCCTGGGCTTCTGGCTTACTTCCTGTTGAGATGTCTGGGTCTCATCAGATCCCAGGTGTCGGGGAGATGCATCTGGTCTTCATCACCTCATGCCCGTTGATTAATCTCTGCCCAGCAGCTCAGGAAAATCCCCGGCTCTTCCAGCCCACGTCCTTCTCCTGGGCCAGGGCCACCTTTTCCCTTTGATAACCTTTGCAGCAAACCAGGAATCCTCTGGCTCGTTACAGAAGGCAGGCCCAGAGGGGAAGCAGTGACAGGGGCCTACGTGTTGCCAGGCTCACTGTTCTGAGGAATGTGAGGGAAAAGAAACAGAAAAAACCGTGGTCTTGAATGAGCTGCTTTATGAGAGTGACTTAATAAAAAATGCATGTGTTTTAGAGCAATTTTAGGTTCACAGCAAAAGTGAGCAGAAGGTAAGATTTCCCACATAGCACTACCTGCCCCCCCCACAGCCTCCCCGCTTATCAACCACCAGAGGGGTACATTGGTTACAGTCAGTGAACCCGCAGCGATGCCCCGTAATCACCCAAGGCCCAGAGTTCTTCACATCAGGGCTCCTGCTGGTGTTGTGCAGTCTGGGGTTTGCACGCCTGTGTGATGCCTTTTACACCTGAAACCCTGTAACAGGGTTTTAGATGTAAAATCCCCCTGTAATAGGGTTTTGGATGTAGATTTGGTGACTTCCCTCTGCAGTGTGCCCTAGACGTTAGGGCACCTCTGCACTTTTGCAATAGCCATATAGCGTTTTTCTTTAAATCAACTCACTTAAAAAAAACAACACTAAAGCGAATTCTAAAAAATAATTTCATATTTAATTAACCTTCATAGCTTCTGTCTACATTATATATAACTATTGTTTATAGTATTTACCTTTTTTTAGGTGTTCTTGCCACTCCGCTGACTTGGGCACCCTCAGGTATTTGCTCCATTTTTAGGGAGAGTCTGCCTAAGGAGTTCATGAATGGACTCTCAGGAGGTCCTTGAATCCCCCCCAAAATATCCAGTGATGTGTTTATGTATATTTTTTCCTGGGGGAGACAGTTTAAAGTTTTCATTGTACAAGGGGGGCCAGGACCAAATCAGAAGAGCCACAATTTGTAGTGCTTGGAATTACGTCTAATAATCATTTACGAAGATTCCATCTTCCTTGGAAGAGGGATGGAATTTTCTATAAGATATGGACTTTTTGCTTATAGAACATCCTTTTTTAAAAAAAAAAAATCCTCACCTGAGGATATGTTTATTGATTTGAGAGAGAGAGAGAGAGAGAGAGACAGACATCGGTCTGTTGCCCCCGGTTCGCACCCCGCCAGCTGTTGAACCTGCAACCTTCGGTGTTCAGGGTGATGCTTTAACCAACAGAGCCAGGGCACGTCCTTTTCTTTTTCTTCTTTTTTAAGGAGGTGCAGATACATTGCAAATTGCAAAAAGGTAATGGCCTCTCCCAAACTCCCTTCTCATCTCTATTCTGCTTTTAACCTTCAACATGGTAACGTTAATTCATCACAGGAGAGAGACTGTTTTCTGATCCAAAAACCGGGTTGTGTGGTCTGATGAAGGATTTGTATGTATATGAGGTCTATCCAGAAAGTATCCAGCATGTACTATGAAAGACAGAGACATTTATTGAAAAAGATACAGGATATAAGAAACACTGTACACAGGACAATGATGCCTCAGTCCCCTTCAAAGTAGGCACCTTGGGACCTCACACAGTTCTCCCAGTTGCCAGCAGCTGCACTGTTATATTCTCCTGAAGCTCATCAATGGTCTGAAATCTCTTCCCTTTCAAAGGTGATTTTAATTTTGGGAAAAGCCAGAAGTTACAGGGTGCCAAATTTGGGCTGTAGCGGGGATGGATCATCTGGATGATTTGATGCTTTGCCAAAAATCTCTGCTCCAGGCGCAATGAATGAGAAGCCGCATTGTTGTGATGAAGCTGCCAGTTGCCCGTAGCTGTGGTCTTCTGAATCATGCAAACAGTTTCTGCAGAGGAGTGTTAAGCTTAACGCAACATATGATGCAGATTCGTTGCTCTACTTGCTCAGTCATTTTGAATGTGAAGGCCACACAGTACACTTGCTCACTCAATCATGTCTACCACCCCCGCTGACTAGTACAGTGAAGTCATCA
The DNA here is from genome assembly GCA_039655065.1 of Glossophaga mutica. Classification (NCBI taxonomy): domain Eukaryota; kingdom Metazoa; phylum Chordata; class Mammalia; order Chiroptera; family Phyllostomidae; genus Glossophaga; species Glossophaga mutica. The sequence goes on from CM077308.1 coordinate 34,754,688, forward strand.
TTGTTCATGCATATGCATTCCAGGCCACTCTCCTTGGCTGCCAGGTTCCATCAATGTTGCGTAAACTGTTCTTGTTATATTAACAATAGTTGGAGTTTTTCCATACAGACCTCATATGTCATGCTTTTCAGAGGTACAAGGGGAAGAGGCCAGATGTGTGTGTGTGTGTGTATTAGAGTTGCCTGTATTAAACAGAGTACTGGGGAGTAGGGGGATGGGAAAGTGGGAACACCTGTCCTGGAATATCCAGAATGTAGATTCACTGTAAATATAGGTCAGTGAATGTTTCAGAGAAAAATGAGCAGGAGGAGAGTTGCTTGTTAGGGTAGAAATATAATGTGATAAATAAAGTTGCTCTGGGGGAAAAGCACGATCCTGCTAGATCACATAAATCACACGGCGTGCACTGCTTGTATAATATTGGACCAGGCCACGTGCCTTTCTCTGCTTCTGGGGGAACACACCAGGCAGGGCCACAAAGGGACACTTTGTTAATTCTTTCCATCTCTGCCCCTTAGCTGGAGAAGAGCATTAATGAATCTCTATTTGTATCCTGCCTCCTTCCACCAAAGCTTCATGAACACTGGATGCAGTGAAAAAAATGTAAATAGGAATTTGAACTCAGGACTAGGGAAAATGCAAGTAAGACGAAGAAGACAAACCACGGGAAATGTAATAGAAATATACATGCATTAGTGCTGAGCTTCACATTTGACTTGGAGCTTCCTGGCAGCAAAAACAAAAAGGGAACAGAGTAGGTTTTCTGGATTTTACGGTTAGAGAAGAAAAACATCCTAGTCTTTAAGGTGAAACTAAGCACTTCCTACTTTATTCCTTTGAGTTAATCTTTTTTTAAATATATTTTATTGATTATGCTATTACAGTTGTCTCATTTCTCCCTCATCATTTCCTTCCACCCTGTACACCCTCTCCCACCCACATTCCCCCCTTTAGTTCATGTCCATGTGTCATAAGTTCTTTAGCTTCTACATTTCCCACACTATTCTTGCCCTCCCCCTGTCTATTTTCTACCCACTGTCTGTGCTGCTTATTCTCTGTACCTTTCCTCCTTCCCACGCCCCTGTTGCTAACCCTCCATGTGATCTCCATTTCTCTGGTTCTGTTCCTGAAGACAAAGTGCTTCTCAGATGAGGTCAAGTTCAAGGAGTTCATCATCACCAAGTCCTTATTATATGAAATGTTAAAGGGACTTATCTAAGAAAAAGAAGATAAAAATATGACAGCGAAAAGACAGCAAAGTCACAGCTATTAAGAACCATACTTAAAAGCAAACTGAGTTAACCTTTTATGCAAGGCCCACCGAAGGCGTGGAGGACAAGGTTCTCTTCAGCTCTCTTCTTTGTTTCATAAAGCCCTCGTCATCCGGCGTCTCCTCGGACTGGGCCAGCTTCCTCATTTTCGGTGGCTGCGTTACAGATGGCCATGTACCTCTTCTTTGTAGTACTTACTACAGATGTACATTTACATCTACTCGTGAGATTATTTTGAAAGCTTGTCTTCCCCACTGCATTATAAGTCTCATGAGCTGTATTATCCGCAGTGCTTGGCATAGTCCTGGCACACTGTAATCCCACAGTAAATACCTGTTTGAACAAGTAAATAAAAGCAGTCGGGGATTTTATGCGATCCTAGCAGCACTCTCATGGACAACTGAGGTCCTTTGAAGGGTGAAAACTGGCTCTTGTCCAGAGAGCTTGAACACCATGGTTCTCAAGATATCTCCAAGAGCCTTTTCCTCCGCTGTACCCTTCAGAGATTGTTAATGATAACAACTCCAATGTTTGTGCACCTGCCCTAAACCCAATCCCGCAGTTGGCACTTGGTACCCGTAGCTGCTGGTCCTTCCAGATGAGGGGACTGAGGCTCAGGGGAGGCAAACAGCTTGCCCAAGGTCACGGAGCTGGTAAGAGTCAGAAGGTGGGTCTGTCTGACTGCAGAGCGCATGCTCTTTCCTTGCTGCCTGCTGTGTCTGAACCCGAGCCACAAGTGTCTGTGTGAGTTATGGGTTTTTATCTCCTGGCAATTAGAGCTGCGCAGCGAGGGTATTTCTGGCAGAGGCCATGGCTGCTTTCTGACAGCTGTTACATTCCAATCTCTCTGGAGTTTGAGGAAAGAAAGCCCACACCTGGGGTTGGCAGAGGTGGTCTCAGAACTCATTTCTCCTGTTTTTTTTTTGTTGTTTTTTTTTTTGGTGCACCGAGAATGTGTTTATTGCTCTTGTCACACTATCTCCTGAAGTGCAGGCTCATGAAAGTTGAATATTATTTTCATAAAAGTCACTAGGGAGAAAAGGGAGAAGAGAGGCACAATTCTGTCATTTCAAGGAGTAACTGGATTTGCGCAATGATGGGGGGAGTGGAGGTGTGACGCAACAGCATGCTGAGGAGCGCATTGGATTCCGAACTTATCAGGCGTGTATTTTTAATTACTTTGTGCCTGTTGTGACTATTTTAATAGGGACCTAATGTTTAGAGTGGGGTTTATTATGAAATTAAGCTTCATTCAGGAAGACTGGCAAGTGGGATAGTGTCATGGCTCGGTGTTGCCACCTGCCGTGTACTGCATGGAGTGTCAACCCTCAAAACATGAGAAGGCAATAAAACACATTTCAAACTGCAACAAGGCACCATTTGATCTGTCTGTTCTTCCAGAAGGTTGCAGGTCCTCAGGGTGTGCATTATAAGCCTCCGTCATCACTGCTTGCTCCTGAGTGGCCAGATTACTGTTCCAGTGACTTCTGGGGATAGAAAATGCAGGTCAAAAATACCACTTTCCCTTTGCTCCCTGGAAAATGATCCTTCTCAAAAACATTTACCGCCTACACATGGGGAGCTGAATAATTGCTATATTCAGGTTTACATTAGAGAGAAAGTGTTCCGGAAGCAGGCACTTAAGGGGCTTTTTGTAAATGTGATAAGGCTTTCATTCTGTCTGTGGCCCTTTAGTCTCAGTAAGGATTTTGGCTCATGTCAGTGATTTAGAAAACCTAATCATTTTTCTGTCTCCAAAGTCATATGCCCAGACTGCTGGTGATTTCACATCGAAACGCTTCTCTCTGCACGGAGAAGGACACCTGAGAATAGCAGTGGGCGCTGACATGCCCGTGCCCCCCCACCCCAGAAAAGGCCCTGCAGACCCCAGCTTTGCGGCTAGGTTTAGGTTGAGTCCTGTTCCAATTTCCTTCTGTGGCTCTGACACGTCTTATTTGGAAAATGAAGTAGCATAGTTATTAACCTGGCATCCTGTCTTTTCTGGTTTTTATGGTAAGAGCCACAAAAGCATTCACATACAGGTAGGACATAAGATTTCACCCACTTTGCCTATAAATTACTACTTAGGCAGTTTGGGACGGAAAACTATGAAAAAATGTAGGTGCTAGTTATTGCTAGACTCTCTTTTTTTAAACAAAAGGAGACCAAATTTTTAAAGTGTTTTACACTATTTTGGGTATTTCCTTTAAAGTGTTTTACACTATTTTGGGTATTTCCTCTAACCTCCAATTAATATCCACAATAAACAACCTTAATTGATGTCAGGGTCTGAAAGTTTGATATATCAAGACTGTGTGCTATTTACCATATTTTGCTGTATATAATGTGCACCCGTGTTTTTGGCCCAAACTTTCAGGGGAAAAAAATCTTTAAATTTTTTAATTAATTAATTTATATTTAGATACTTGTTTTTTTGTATTATAAAAGGTATTATTTTGCATACAAATATCATTATTTTCTAGAGTTACACTTTTAATACATAAGCATACATAAAAGAAAAACATTTATCTACCATAGATATGGAATTAGTACTACCCATGGATAATGCCATCCTCATCTTTCCTTCAAAAATTTAGGCAAAAAAATGTACATTATATACAGCAAAATACGGTATCTACTTCTCTTATTGTTTTATCCTAGTCCAGAGTGGTTGTGAGGCAGCTTATGAGATAGGGATAAAAAATAAACCAATCAGCACCGGTGAGAGTATAAATTATATTAGGAGATTAAGCCTAAGGAGACAAGGAGAGTGAGAATAGCCTGGGACTATTTCTGATTTCATTGGACAAGTCGATGTAGCCATTTTTTTTTAAAGCTACTTGGAAGCTGCTCTCGGGTTTGGAAAGCTCTGTGTAAACATGGGCTGCTTCGTGTTCCTGACATTTCAGCTAAACTTTAAAAACCGCCTTTTTTTCTTCCAACCTCTACCTGACCTCTAGCACACCCCCCACTTCCTTTGAGCCAAGGAGGTGTCAATACCAAAAGTATTTTATCAAGTGCTGTTTTTCTGGAAATGCTGTAGCCTGGACGCCAGCCCCGGGCATCTGGGGAGCCTGAGTGTGGGAGGCTTATTTTGGAAGCCCTTTCGCTATCATCACACTCAGGCCCTGTGAGCGGTTCCAGGGACGCACATCCGGAGAAGCTTCGATGACAGGGTGACTGGGAAAAGGAGTGTTGAAGTGGAAGAGCTGGGCAGAAGCCCCCTTCGCACAAGCCGGCAGGATGCCCGATAACCTTCCTTGCGTGTCTGCTATTTCCAGCCTCTCCTCCAGGACCTCCAGACTCTGTGTTGCCTTGTGGAGAGCTGGCATCCCGGAGGTCATCTTGAAAGAATGCTGCCTACAGTGGCTCCCAGGGAGCTGGCTTCAAGGATGAGGCTGGGATGAAGACTTCACTGGACACAGTGCATGGGCTGGGCAGGGTGCTTAGCCTCAGAGCAATCTGTAATCTTGTGCTGAGATGCGGTTTTGTTCTTGCTGGTTCCAAGCAACCAGAGGGAGCCCTTCTTCCCAACCCTCACAAACACACCTACGCTAAGCAAGGAGTCACAGGGTGGTAGGATAGCAGTGGTTTCATCTCCCGCCCTGACCTCTCCCTGCGTGGAGGCTGCTGCAGCTCACTGCCTTTGGGCATCTCCACTTGGACGTCTAATAGACACTTCAAACCTGAGGTGTCCAAAACACAATTCTTGACTCATTATTATTTTTTTCATCCTCACCCGAGGGCTGTCTTACTGATTTTAGAGACAGAGGAAGAGAGGGAGAGAGGGAGAGAGGGACAGAAACGTTGATGTGAGAGAGAAACATCTATTGATTGCCTCTTGCACATGCCCTGACTGCAGACTGAACCTGCAACCCAGGCATGTGCCCTGATCAGGAATCGAACTCATGACCTTTCCATCTGTGAGATGATGCTCTAACCAACTGAGCCACACCAGTCAGGGTTTGATTCATGTTAATACCTACCTTCTCTTTGATTTGTTCTTCCCCCAGGCTTAATCCTCCCAGGAAACTGCCCAGGCATCCCCTCTATTGCTCAAACCAGAAACTTGGGAGTCATCTTTGCTTTTTCTCTCTTTCCTTTACGCCTATCATAAATCCCACCAGGAAGTCCTGTTGGCCCACCACCAAGACATTTCGCACAGCTGAATCCCCCTTAGCATGGTCACTGTTGCCATCTTGCCAGCTACCACCCTCGCTTCCTCTACTCCGTGATGGTCTTTTTACCTAGTTTCCCCACTTCCTCTCAAAGGCATTACAGTCAGACCATCTGGGTTTGCGTATTGGGTCCTCCGCTTACTGTGATGGGCAAGTTACCTAATCTCTTTCTGCCTGGGTTTTGGCCTCTGTGAAATCGGGATAGTGATAGTACTCATATCAAAAGTTTCCGTGAGGATTTGGCCTGGCTGGCGTAGCTCAGTGGATTGAGCGCGGGCTGCGAACCAAAGGGTCGCAGATTCGATTCCCAGTCAGGGCACATGCTTGGGTTTCAGGCCAGGCCCCTAGTGGGGGCCACGTGAGAGGCAACTACACATTGATGTTTCTCTCCCTCTCTTTCTCCCTCCCTTCCCTTCTCTAAAAATAAATAAATAAAATCTTTAAAAAAAAGTTTCCGTGGGGATTAAAGGAGATCATACATATAAAGTTCTTTGGGTAGTTAGGAGCACATAGTTAAGCACTAAAGAAACATTAGTTTTTATTTCTTGTCCCAGATCCCCCCGGCCCTTTTCCATATAGTAGCTACAGAAGTCCTTTTAAAAAGCAAATCAGATCATGCCTCTTTCATCACCCTGTCTTTTCTTTTAAAACCTTCCATGAGTCCATAGTGCTTTTGGAAAAGAATCTAATTTTTCACCAGGTATTAGAGCCCTACTTAACATTTGCTGTTTGAACCCCCCCGGCTTCATCTTGTACTGCCCGCCCCTGCAGTCCCTGAGTGGTGGCCTCACTGCTCTTCCCTCTCAGGAACGGGTTTGGTTTGTTCCGACCTATTCTCGTGCCTACACTGTTCTTCCCCTAAGTCTTAGTTTCAATGGCACATCTCAGGCTGTTGCTATGCATGCACTCATGTCACTCTGACACGTGACTGTTTTATTTCTTTCAGAGCACACATCAAATAACATCTCCGAAGTTATTTGCCCACTTGTTTATTATCCGTTTCTTGTCCTTCTATCTCTTTCGCTACTACTGGATGTCCTGTGCCATCAATGCCCAACTTGTACAAGGCCCCGGTGAATGTTATTCATGGAATGAAGGAGGGCCACCGTTTGTTTAGCACCCACCATGCCTCATGCACTTACACAATTCTGCGATTTCGTCTCCGAAGCAATACTGTGGGTACATGTTTTTAATCCCATTTCAGTGTTGAGAAATCAGTAGCTCAGGCGGAAAAACAAAACAAAACTTATCCAAGGCCACCCAGCTGTTAAGTGGATAAGTCCTGATTTTAACTCAGGTCTGGCTGAGTCCATGGAGTTTTAGTTTATGCCTGGCTTATGAGTACAAGGTGAGACTAGACAGGTATTAAAAGGACAGCATCCTCATCCTTTTACAAGATATCAGTTTTAGATGACTTCCTATGTGCTATGCTCCCTTCACTTGTATTTTTTTCCCAGCATTCTTCACATCCTAGTTTTGTTGTAATTCTGTTGAGGTTTCACAAGAGGTATCGATTGGATTCATGCCGCTTCAATTATGAATTGATTCAAGCCTGTTTGGGGGATGCCTGCTAGAAGGTAAGGGAAGACAGGTGTGTTAGGTCCTCCTGGCCTTTTAGCTTTGACTATCTCAAAGTGGGCTCCAGACCACCAGCAGCCAGATCACCTGGGCTGCCTGATAAAATGCAGATTCCTGGGCTCACCCTGGACTTTTGCCATGAGATTCTTTGGGGATGGGCCCCTGGAATCTGCTTTTGTAAACAATCACCTGAAGTTTTTCTGATTAAAATGAATGTATAAAGATCACTGGTTCTAGCTAACCGGGTGTTTTGTTCTTGCTTTAAAAAAATAATTTGTAAAGCTATCCAGGGGTGGGCAAAGTAAGTGTACAGTTGTGAGTATGTGAAACACAGAGTTTATTCTTGAATTATTATTTATTCATTATTGTACGATTTATTATTATTATCTACCTACTTTCCCCCTCCCTGTATATTTACTTATTAATTATTCATTTTATTAAAACTCTCATAATAAACTCTGGCTTTTGGTCTTCAGCTTTGGGGCAAACAGGCTTCTTTCCCAACTAGTGATCCTTAAGCTCTGAGGCCCATTGGCATCCTTGGTGTCCGCCCGTTGCACTGAGGTGGAGCCGGGTGCCTCATTTCTGTCCCCGGGCTGTGGAGGGCTGGCCCGCTCCCAAGGCGGCTGGAGAGTCGTACAAGAGTGGACCTTCTGGGCCATTGGACCCTGTTAAAGTTATTTTTAAAAATAAGGTTTGTTCTTACTGCTCCCTTACCAGAAACCACTCCGAATCATCAGAATTCCTAACCCTCGATGTCTGTGCTTTCCTCCCCTCTGTTCACTCTCTAAACACAGGCTCTGTGTTTTAATAGACACCATAACAGTAAAATTAGCTTTATTAGACTCTAGGTGGATTTAAAATGTAGCTCAGTGACAGTTCTGGCTGGCTTGGAAGTCATGTGTTTTATTTTGAGATGAGAATTTGGGTTGTTGCAGTGCCTGGTTGGGGATTAAGTGATTATTGAATTACAGAGGCCAAATCACACAAGCATCCCTCATCCTTAGATCCTGCCCTGGTGGGTTTTGCCCATTGTGTTTGGAGAACCTGGGCCCCCAGCTTGGACTTTTGATCCCAGCTGCCTTCTGTCCTCAACTTAGGAGTTCCTGAGTTATGTCAGCAGAGAAAGTCAGCGCAGTTATCTTTCCCACCTCAGCTCCCTCACCTGGTTTGTGAGCACTCCAGGTTCTTGGAAAGCTTGAAATGTGAGGCCACTTGCTATTTATCAGCCTTGTGCCAAAGGACCCACAACTAGCCAGCTCCCCCACTAAAGTGCCAGCATGTATTTTCTTTAAATAATAACACCCTACACAGAAATGATGCTGTTCACTTTGTCTTAGTGCTTTGTATCCACCCCCTTAAAAGCAAAGTAGAGCTTTATTGGGTGATTTCCCTCAAAGGGAGACTGAGGCACAGATTGTCCAGCTGGCTGAGCCCCATCTGATTTATGATCTATTCTTTTCCTCCTGGCCCTCGCCAGTGTGCTTGGAGGCACCACCAGGTCTGTGAAAAGCAGGTTGAATAGTTCTTGGTCCTTAGGGCCAATGGTATACGTCTTACACGTTCTCAGCTTATTAAGACTATTTGGCAGAGGGCTTCAGAGGTAAGGGACAGATCCATTAGCTGATGGTCATGGCTGCTTCATTGCAGAGCCTTTAGTGTGAGCTTCTAAGTGTTATTATAAGCACAGCCCAGGAGGTAAATGTAAAAATAATTTTCTTGCCAGTTTTTCCTGCATGGTATCCTAGCGACGATGTACAGTCTGTCCTTGGGTGTTGGGACACCAACTGGGACAGTATCAGAGCTTGCGGAGGGCAGTGATACAAAGGGCACGGTCAGAGTCACCCCCTTTAAAAGTATTTTTTTGGAGAATTTTTAACCCACTTATTTTTAAACAGCATTTTATTTTCTGATTACTAAGGTAATCTATGCTTATCGTTAGGCAACTTGAAAACCCCAAGGAAGGAAATAAAAATCCAACATTGTTAACATTTTGGTAAATATGTATCTGGTTGTCATTTTTTTTTTTTAACTTTTTCATACAATGATTAGGTTCGAAGCTCAGGGTGTAAGGGGAAAAAAATGTCATTAAGTCAAATTGTCCCAAACCACCACGGACAGTCATTTGTATACACTCTGAAGTTTGGAAACCACCGAATTAGATGCAAGGAAAGAACAGCTGGAAAATCTCTGTGAAATGAAGAGTCTGGGGAAAACGCGTTCTCCGTGTAAGGTTACTGTCAAATTGTTAACGGGGAGTGGACGGAGGTAAAGAATTGGACTCCGTTCCTGCCTGCCCGTAAGGGCTATTGCATTCTGTGTTCATATTAAGCTTCTATAAACTTTAATACAGGTTCATAGAGTCATTTGTGAGGGTCACATGTCACAGTGGCATCACGCTTTGCTCCGGGCGTAGACTCTGAGTCCACCAGCAGGAGAAACGACAGGCGCAGCCCCACCATAGGTGCTCACCAGCCCTGCCCCCCCCACCTCCGACATGCACACACGCGCCATTGGGGTCATTTGTTTTGTGATCTTGGTTTTGTTTGAGTTGGCAGTCAGTATTCTATAGATCATCTTTAAAGTTGCATATATGCCACTGTGGCCAATCTACTGTTGTACAGTTAGGTTGTTTTCAATTATTTGCTGTCATAAAAATGGTGAAATGTACATCCTTGCGGATAAACCTTTGTGTTTATCCGTACTTATGTTTGAGATTAAATTCTTAGACGTGAAATCAGTGTTTCAAAGGAGATGAACATTTTTAAGGCTTTTAATTCATATTGCTAAATTGTCCCCAGGAATGGTGGGGACATGGCGTTTGTTTCCTTCAAAGGGTCTGTTTCCCAGCATCACTGGAAATCATCATTCAAAAGAATCTTCCACAACATGTCTTTTTTTTTCTTTTTTGGATGACCCAGAGCTTCTGTTCATTGCCCGGCCAATTTTTCCTGGAAAGAATACCAGAAGCGAGGCTAGAGATAAGTGCTAGCGGCCAGGGGTTCATGTGGAACGGACAGTGACCCCCTGGGAACAGGCGAAAGGTGAACTTGGAGACCTTTCTTTGCTCCCTCCTCCAGGTTATCTCCAGCAGGCATCTAAAGACAGAGTATTGCTTAGTTCTTAAGTGGCATATGTAGTTTTAAAAGCTTGTTCAATATTATAATTTTTGATTTGGGAAATGATTTGATGGCTTGTCATAGATGCCATGCAGGGGTGTCAGACTCATTTTCACTGGGGGCCACATCAGCCTTGCAGTTGCCTTCAAAGGGCCGAATGTAATTTCAGCTCCTTAACAGTTAAGGAGTAGTTCCATTTATACAGTCCTAAAATTATTTTGGCCCTTTGAAGGCAACCTCGAGGCTGATGTGGCCCCCGGTGAAAATGAGTTTGATACCCCTGTGCTACAGGATAGAAATGACATTTGTATATTTATCCAAAAGGGAGTATGGGTTTAAAAAAAAAAAAACAAATGGAGAAACACTGTACTAATCCAATCCCTCCTTTTAGGTAGAGAAACTGAAAGCAGAGAGTAGAAGGGATTTCTGTAGAGCCACACAGCAAACTGATGATGAACTTGGAGCCAGAAGTAAAGTCTCCCCACTCCCCTGTTCAGAGCTCTTCCCCTGAGGTGGGACAGCATGGTTCAGGGGACAGGAGATAAAAGATATCAAGGCCCCTCTGGACAGGTGGCCAGGCTCTCCTCTAGGGCCTGCGAGCTGTCCCATGTCCCTCCTGGACAAAGGCCCAGGTGCCTCTGGCATGGCAGTTCACTTCTGCGCCATCGTCTCCGTCTGCGAATGAAGTGAGCTTACACGTTATAACCACGGTCTCCGTCTGAACGTTTCCTCCCCCTGGATAACTTCTCTTCACGCCTCAGCAGCTCAACATCCTCAGAAAAGCCTTTCCTAACTTCTAGGATAGTTTAGGGTCCCTGTGTGCATTCTTACAGCACCTCTTACCTTTAATACTCTTGTCATAATTATAATTACCTTGCTTTTTATTTAATTTCTCTCTCCCTGACTAAATGCTCTATGAGTGTAGGAACACTGTTTATCTTCTGTTTCTCCTGGCACATAGGAGGCCTTAATAAATGCTTGAATGTTTGACTATTCGGATGGATGCTAATGAGTGAATTAGAAGTGTGTGTGGGCTGCTGGGTGGTGCTATTTCTGATTGCCTGCAGAACCAGGAGAGTTGTCCCTTATTGCCAAGGGCATTGAAAGAAGAGAGAGAAGAAAAGGAGACACGGCTGAGGCTGCTGATACCGAGGCAACCCAGAGGGTATGGTCCGCTTTCTAGGTGCCCCATAGCGGTCTCCTGGGTGTTGGGGGTGAGAACCGCATCCAACCAAGCATTCATTCCTGGCACAATGAGCCCCTGCAATTTAGTAGAGGTGCTTAGAGAGAGCCTCCTTGAGTCATTCTGGGGAAGGGAATTCAAGGTCAGGGCTCTCGTGGCAGGGAGAGGACAGCAGCCCGGGTCACCTGCAGCCTGGTCTTCACAGTCCATGGACACTTGCGTCAAGGGCTGTAAGATCTGCTGGGGGCTGGCTGGGCGCCAGAGCAGCGCCGCTGTTTGGCAGCAGTTCCTGTCCCCTCCGCCAGTTTCCCTCCCCCTCCTCCTTCCTACCCACTTCAGCTTGCAGCATCCTCTGAAGAAGAGGAATGTGCCGCTCTCTGACGCGCTGTCCTGGAGGAGCCGCGGTACCTGAGGCGCGCTCTGGAGCGCTGGGGGCCGCCGCCTGGCGCTGCGCCACGTGCTTTGATTCGCGCTGATGTCAAGTGGGTGTGGGCTCTTAGGGAGGGCCCCGGCGAGGACGAGGAGGGCGCGCGATGCGCCGCGGGCGCACTGAGGCCCAAGCTCGCTCTGTGGCCCATCGCTGCTGACTGGTGGCTGGCCCGGGTTCGTGGAGAGGGCGCATGGAGTCGCGGCGGTGCTCACCTGGAGACGCGTGCCCCACCGCCCTTGGGGGCTGGCTGGGGCCACCGCGGGGGGCCTGCAGGTGTGTCCCCGCGCCGTAACTTTCAGGTGGCTGTGGGCTGTTGGGTCGGCAGGGCGCGGGGTGCCTGGGCTGCATTTGGGGGTGTTTTCATGCATGGGCGCTGGCGTGCGGGGAGCCGGTTTGTTCCCAGCCGGCCGTTGGCGTGGGAGCCGCAGCGTGCCACTGGAGTTTCTGCGAGAGAATTCACTGAGCCGGCGCCCGGCTTTGGTTACTCATCGGAAAGGGCGCCGAGGGAGCTTCCTTGTTGTGTTGAGAATTGATCTCTAAGTACAGCCTACGTTCATGGTAACAGGATTATTTCTCTGTAGGCAGCTCGGCTTCCTGAAATCCGCTTGGTTGGGGGTACCGGTCAGTCGGGCTGAGGGGAGTAGGCAGAGGCGACTTAGCTACCCGTTCTACCCGGCGCACCGCGCCCGGGGCGCCTGCCCCTCCTCTTTCCCTCCCTCCCTGCCAGAGCCGGCTATGGGGGAGGTAAGGGGTCAGCTTCCCGCCAGTGACAGGTCTGGTTTCAGGCACACCTTCCCGGAGGAATGCGGAGGCTTTGTTCCAGGCGCCGGTCTCAGCCCCGAGCCCAGAAGCCCGCGGACATGGGGCTGGGCTCCGGTGCCATTACTCATCTTTTATGGCCACTCGGGCGAGCTCTCCGGTAGGCAAGTTAATTATTAATGTTTCTAGGCTGGAGAGAGGGAATCTGGAAATGAGACTGGTGGGTTGCAGGTACCGCCCCCCCCCCCGCCCCCGGTTCTTTGGCGTTGACAATCAAGGTTTAAGTCCAAGGTATCTCAGCCTATTTTCTGAAAAGGTTGTTGAACAGCACTGGGTCAAGGAAGGGCTCTCCTTTCTCCATCTGTGGCATAGCCCCCTGAGTGGGACCGGGGTGGGGGCGGGGTGGGAAAAGGAGTGGGCCTCTTGATTTTTATCTACTTTTTAATCAGCTTCTACCTTTCCTCCTTTGCTTTTCGAAACTAACCCTCACTCCATCCCCTGCCTCTGGACCGCTTCTTGATCAGGTTTCCAGGCGGGTGTGTGAGACTTTGAAAGCATTATGAAAAGAGCTACCTTGTCCCAGCCCCAGGCCCTGAAAACCTCTGCACCTACTCAACAAGTGGCTGGCCTGCTGTGTATTTTCAAAGCACTGGTAGCAAGACTGTGGACAGAGGCATAAATATCTGCCAGGTGGTCACCTGACCTGTCTCTCCCAGGGCCTACCCTCAGAGCAGAGAGGAAGCAGGAGGTCAAGGTGGAGTACAGCCCCTACTCGTATGGTTTCAGTTTCCTTATCCACCCTGGCTGGGAGAAGGTGGATTCTAGGGCAGGTGGTGTCACAAGGTGTCCTCTTTGTGTGAGGACGTATTTCCTGGAGGACCAGTGTTGAATGGGAATGGAAGGGCCCAGGCTTACATGGAGGGCTGTGGATGGGGCTTGGCTTTAGGGAGGTGGGTTGGATGGAGGCTGGCTGGAGGCAGGCCTGAGATTCTGCCTCAGCTCAGGCCAGAGGAGCGTTGCCACTCAGTCCTCCCTGGCAGCCCTGTACGCTAGAGACCTAGGAAACTGTTTTTTTCTTTGTCAGCTTTGGATAGTGTACTCAGCCTTGGAAAATTAAGGTTTGATGTGTCTGTAGAATAAGTGTGATAAGAAGATGAGCACATCTTGGAAGTTAACACTCTTGGGAGGAGTTTGGAAAGGGGGAGGAGCTTATGGGGTGAGGAGTGTGAATAGAGGGGTGTGGACTTTGGGGACCAAGGAGTGTAGGGAGGGAGATTTAAGCTCTGCTGTGGGCTGTGCGTTGTGTCAGAGGGTCTCTGAGACAGGCTGTTGTCGTTGCCCACATCTGTCTCCTTCCTCAGTGACTCGACCTGCTGGGTTCACCTTCCTCCTGGCTCTGGTCTTCAGGGCTGGACTGTTCTGATGGGTCCTAGGGACACATAGTTCCCACCTTACTCCACCCAGCCTTCAGGGAGGACACAGTGGAGCAGAGCTTGGCTTCAGAGAGGCTGGTTTACGGGGAAGTCTGCACTACCTGTCCTCCCACCTGAGTTTGTTGTTTGTGCACTCAGTGGGACCCCCCCAACACAGGTGCTTTCAGAGCGCCCCATCTCTAGCAGTGCCCCATCCTGCTGGGGATCTGCCGGCAGCTCCTGGTGATCTAAGTTGAGGGTTTGGAGATGGCGGCTGATTAGGAACAAGTTTTTTCTGTTATGCGGAAATCTGCCCAAGGCTATAATCTAATGTGTGCTTACCTTGCAACCTGCTGATCAGGACTGAGTATTCATTGATAATAGCCTGACCACTGCCTGGGGAACCTACTCAAGGTGAGTCTGGAAAGAGTAGGGAGGTAGTAGGGTCCCTGGGGCACTGTGAGGTGAACAGGACAAGTGTGGGAAAAGGGGGACAGTTATCAGAAAGGCTGTGGGATTGTGGACTAAAGAGGGGATCAGGGTCAGCATGGGTTGCAGGGTCAGAGAACTGAGCAGGGCTGGTTTGGAGATTCCCCTCACGTGTCCTGTTCCTAATGAGGGCGGTGGTAAATCTGCATCAGCTGAGGCCGTTGTCCTGCAGACTGGCCGCCCCTGCCACCTGGGACAGGGGGAGCCTGCATCTTACACCAGCCCTGGGCCTTGTCTTCTCCCTTTCCTCTTAGAGGAGGCACTGGGGTTGGTGGTGGCTGTTACTGTGTCGCTCAGCAGGAGCTGTGGCAGGAGCCTCTTCCTCAGATGGGCAGCGGGGCAAGGATAAAATGCCCAGGCTGAGAGACAGGTGCTCTGAAGGTTTGTTCTGAATCACATCAGATCAAGAGAGACAGAATAAAGACCCTGGTGGCCTTTGCAGTCTTGTTTTGCAAAAGCACAAAATTCCTCCCTCGGGTTTACACTGTCTCTGGTGAAGAGAAAAGAGGCTAGTATTCTGGGTCTGTGTTCTGTGGGTGAGGGGAATGAAAATGAGAGGTTGAGGCCAATGGCATATGGTACTTTCTGCGGATTTGGATTCAAACTCAGTCTCTGCTGTTTACTAGCTTTGTGTCTCTGGGCCTCTCTGAGTCTGTTCCCCTGCCTGTTAAATAAGGGTAAGAATGCCCTTCTTCACTCTACCCCTCCCCTCCATACCTGAGAATTACATGAGATGTTTGTAAAGGATTTAACACAGTGCTTGTTCATTGGTAACCACTATTATTATTATTATTATTATTCACCCAAAGATATGTTTTCATTGATTTTTTTTTTAAGAGGAAAGGGGTGGGGGCAGAGACACACAGAGAGAGAGGGAGAAAGGAAGAGAAACAAACCTTGATATGAGAGAAAAACATCCATCAGTTGCTTCCTGTGTGTGCCCTGACTAGGGATCGGACCGCAGCCTTTTTTGGTGTACAGGATGATGCTCCAACCAACTGAGCCATCTGGCCAGCGCTACCTATTATTTTTTCTCTTTTTAAAAAGATTTTATTTATTTATTTTTTTAGAGAGAGGGGAAGGGAAGGAGAAAGAGAGAAAGAGAAACATTAATGTGTGGTTGCCTCTCACATGCCCCCTTCTGGTGACTTGTCCTGCAACCTAGGCATGTGCCCTGACTGGAAATCGAACCAGAGACCCTTTGGTTTGGAGGCCCGTGCTCAATCCACTGAGCTATACCAGCCAGGGCTAGCTATTATTTTTTATTCCTTAAAAGTAACTATCAGATCCTTGAAGCAGCAGCCAAGAGTTGCTTTATTATGTTAAAAAAAAAATAAGAATGTCAGAAATGCCATTTTTTGCCCACCCTAGAGGCCACACCCAGGCTCCTAGGGTCAGCTGTGAGAGCTGTCCTGGAATATTTCTTCAAACCTATTTTCCAGCCTCAGGTATTTGGAGATGCCTCAGAGGCCCATGAATTCCTGACTGCAGGCACGCAGCGCAGTTGAACTGGAAATGACACGGGCTCAAACTCCTGCTAAAGCAGCTATCTCTGGTCCATCAGGATTATGGGATGTTAGTTCTCAGAACAACCACATACCTAGCGCTTTTTAGCTGCATGACTCTGGACAAGTCCTTTTATCTCTTTTTAAGCCGGTGTCTTGTGAGAATAATGAAACCTCTCTTACATAGTTTTTAAGATCACATGGGATGCTATATGCGAAACTGTAAAGCAGCATGCAAATGATTGTGGCTAGCTGACTGCGTGCCAGACACTGTTCTGCGTACTTTTCTGTATTAGCTCATTTAATCCTCACAACAGCGTATGATGCAGTTAGTGCTTGCCCATGTTTTATCGATGAGGAGGTTGAACTGTTAGGAATTGTAATTCTTACTGTTGCGTAGTTGACCTCCTGTGGAAATCATACATCTGAGGGAAAAACTGCTGCCCTGTGTGGGGATAAATTGAACTTTCTGCAACTGTGTTTGCACACTGCATTTCTTCCATTGACCTGACTTCCCAGGCTAGTTCTGGGTATAAGTTTGTAAAATGAGTGAAAGAGGTCCTTACCGGTCAGTTTGTTCTTTTGGTGCCTCTCTCTTGTCCTCTCTGCCCCTTTCTATGGGACTTAGGGAGATAGTACCTTCTTGGCTGGGACTTTGAAGTGTCATCTGTGTGGGACTACACCCCTCATATGCCGTCTCACCTAACAGAGCCTTCTGAGAAGGAGACTGTAGTAGACAGAGGAAAGAGTCAGCCGTGAGGATTGGCGTTTTCAAGGGCCCGTCTTTCTTTCTGATGGTTCTGTTAGCTGTTTTGCCTCCTGCCCTCTTCTCTGAACGATCTGCCAGGGAGCACTCAAGTCTGAAGTTTTAAATGTGTTGGAGAAGAAAAGGAAGAAACAAACAACAGCCCGTGAATGAACGTAAGGGCTCCCAGCTGGGGGTGTTCTGAACACGGTGGTGTTCGTTAAGGGAGAGTTACGCCCACAGCCTCAAATTTGTTCCTGTTACTTTTGTAGCATGTTTACAGGACAAGAAGAAGGCTTTAGCTCTGTGGGCTGTTCTTTCTTTTTTTGACAACAATAATATTTATGAAGGAGTGGAACAAATAAAGGAATAAGGTAGGGTTTGGAATACAAAGTGAAAAGGACCTGCTCGGGTTGGGGGGGTCCCGGCATGCTCAGGGGGTCCAGAGCTCTCATCGGCAGGGACAGACGGTTTCCACAGTACCGGACTGGCACCCCGGCTCCCACCCCTGCCTGCTGATGTCATCAGAGGGAGTGTTGTTCCTGTCATTTTCCTGGAAAGTGGAGTGTCTTGCCGAGGGATATTAATGGTGGAGACGGCACCCCAGGTCTCTGACTTTCTGACTCTGACTCAGAAGCAAGCCATCTCATTTATCCTTGTAATAATTTCCGTCATTTTTCCTACTGTGTACACATTGTGGGGAATTTAGAATATAGAAGATATTCTAGATATCTAGATATTCTATCTTCAGAGGAAGATAGAAGGGGGAATCATGGCCCAAGCACCTCAGACAACCACCGTTTATATTTTGATGGGTTTCTAAGACCTGTTTTTAGGAAGAGGGGACATTTGTTTTTGTCAGGGAAGGTTTGTTTGTTCTTTATATGTCTCTGAGCATATCCAGTTTTCTGTCTTGGGCAGGCACTCTTTCTGTAAGCTTTGATTCCCTGTAAGTTCAGGTCAGGCTCTTTATTTTGTGTGAAACGCAGCACTAGGCACAGTGAAGGAGAGAAAGATAAGCAAGGCATTCCTGCCTTCGGCGAGTTCACAATTAAGTGGGAGAGGCAGATGTGTGTTCACCCATTCAGTCCAGGCAAAACAGTCACAGCAAACAGCTACATGTCCAGCTCGGTCCCAGGTGCTTCAGACGAGCCACCCACACTTACTCCCCAAACAGCCTTGTGCACACTTGCAGAGACTAAGAAGTTAAATGGCTTCCTCAGGTGGTCAAGTTCATAGCCACCCAAGCTGAGATGGAAATCCGGGTTGTTCCAAGTCAAAACCAAGTACTCTGTCTTATGAAAAACTGCCGATTTGATTAATCTCAGAAAAGAGAAGAACAAAGTCAGTCTTTCAAGATCAGGAAAGGTACGTAGCATCCACTTCCTTGTCATTCTCTCTTTTTCCTCTACTGCCTGGTTTAGAGATGAAGGATTCTAATTATTGTATTTTGAGTGGTATTTATTACCTTTATATAAATTTCCCTGCTTGGATTCTTTTGCTTATTTGGACCACTTGGTAATCTTAGACTCCTGGAACTGGGAGGAAATAGAAGGTTCCAGGGGTGTGCAACCTGTGGCCCGCGGGCTGCGTGCAGCCCAGGATGGCTATGAATGTGGCCCAACACAAATCATAAATTTACTCAAAACCTTTTTTTGCTCATCAGTTTTCGTTAGTGTTTACATATGTAATGTGTGACCCAAAACAACTCTTCTTCCAGTGTGGCCCAGAGATGCCAAAAGGTTGGACACCTCTGGCTAGACCACCCTCTTTATTTTCTTATTTGGGGGAAACTGGGTCCCAGAAAGGAAATGACATGGGCATCCATAATCTAAGCTGAACTGGGACCAGAACTTAGGGGATTTTTTTCACCAGAGTTACCCAAAGTGTGAAAGGACGTAGGCTAATACAGGGTTGAATGTTTTGTATTTGAATAGTCTTACACAGTGTGCATAATTTTTTTTTCATGCGTGTTTGGAGACAAATACAGCTAGAATATCAAACTCATCATTTGGCAGCAGTTACTACTGCTTGGGATGTGGCTAAAATCGGTGTGGTCTTTTTAAAGGAAAAGTGGAAGGACAGGTTGGACCGGGACATGGCGGAAACCATGGAGGTAGTGTGCGGGCAGGGTGCGGCAGTGTGGGTGCCATGAGGATGGCATGAGGGCTGTGTGAGGGCAGCGTGCGGGCCGTGTGTGGGTAGTGTGTGGATAACATTAGGGGAACGGTGCATATACACCAATTTGCATTCTCTCAGAAGGTTTATATACCTGCCCTGCAGCTTTATTCTTTCTTTTTTTTTTTTTAAACATTTTAAAATATTTATTTATTTATTTATCTTTAGAGGGGAAGGGTAGGAGAGAGGGAGAAGGAGAAGGAGAGAAATATCAATGTATGGTTGCCTCGTATGTGTCCCATGCTGGGAACTGGCCTGCAACCCAGGCATGTGCCCTGACTGGGAATAGAACCACGATCCTTTGGTTCACAGGCCCGCGCTCAATCCACTGAGCTACACCAGCCAGGGCAGCTTTATTCTTTCAGGGGCAGGAAGAAGAGGGCCATCCTCCTAGTGAAAACATTTTTACCTGCTAGACATTTTTTACCTGCGGGTCAGTATTAATGGGCTCACTGTGTGTATATTGATAAAGCTCAGACAGGTTGCTTAACAAACCTGTGGTCACACAGGATAGATTGGAGAGGCAGAGTTCAGATCCCAGCGTAGGCTCCTTCCATTACTCCTCCTAGCCACCTGCCACATTTTACAAGGTGGGTGAGCCCCTGTCCTCCCTCTTGGGTTCTGACACATTCTTGTTTGGGTACCAGGCTCAAGTGGAAATAAATATGGTTGTGTTGCTAGGTTGCTGCTACAGCCTGCTAACTTAGAGCTTCATTTTGACAGAATTTAAAAAATGTGCTGTATTTGTAATATGTGATGTTTATCAAATCTGAGTCATGCTGGTAAGTGATAGGACCCTTATCTCGCTGCCTTTTGGCGTCTGTTCACCTTGTGACGATGCTGTGTGGGTCGTGAGCTCCAGGAAGACGTGGACTGTGCCTGTCAGTTCTTCTAAAGGGCCATTACTGGATGACTTTTGAGATTGATTTCTCTATCCATACTTTGAATGCTCAGAGAATCAACTAGCAGGTATTTTACACAGAGTGGAAGTATGAAGGTGTATGTAGGTGTGGGCTGTTCCAAGTTAGATGAAGAAACCCAGTTGCAGGTTATGGAGAAAGCGCCCCTTTGGGAGAGTCTGGCCCGAACAGGTAGCCCAGGATTTGGGTCCCTCCTAAACCAGCTGATGAGGTCCCAGGGGTTTAGGGCCACTTGGAGCATGGTCTCTTTCACCAGGCTGACAGTCACTGCCTGTCTGCTCCGCACTGGGTGCTGTGATGGTGGGGCAGGCAGAATGGTGGCCTCGTACCCAGAACCTGTGACTGTGTTAACTTTATGTGGGAAAAGGGACTTTGCAGGCGTGATTAAGTAAAGGATCTTGGGGTGGGCAGGTGATTACCAGGTGAACCCAAAAGAATCAGAAAAGTCCTTACCAGAGCATCAGCATGAAGAGGCAGACACGTGACAGTACTGGCAGAGGTGGGGGCGATGGGGTCCCGGGAGAAGCTGAAAGGGGCCAGGAATGGTTTCTCCCCCGGAGCCTCCAGAAAGAATGCGGCCCTGCAGACACTTTGATTTAAGGCCGTCAAAACAGAATTTCAACTTCTGACCTTCAGAACTGTAACATGACAAATTTGTGTTTAAAGCCACTAAATTTGTGGTAATTTGTTATAATAGCAGTAAGAAACCAAACACAGATGGGTCCTAGAGAGCCAGCAGCAAACATAGCACAGCCCCTGCCCCAGGGGCTCTCAGGCTGGTGGGGACAGAGGAGAGCATGGAGCCGATGTCGACAGTGGTGGGGAGCACGCTGATGCGGCTGTGAGTCCAGGCATCTGTGGGGCCCAGTCCAGCCTGGGACAGAAGGGGAGACTTCCTCGATGAGCTGACCTCAGAGGGGCCACTGAAGGAGAGAGGAGTTGAGGGACGAAGTGGGGCACAGAAGAGCATGTTCAAAGTCAGGGCAGCAAGACCTAGAACCTAGGTGGAGGCTACTGACCAGGCCTTGAAGGCAGAAAGCTGGTTCCATCGAAGCAGGTGCAGGCCCCTCATGGCCCTGTTTCTAGGCTGAAGCCTTTGGGCTTTCGTAGCGCAGAGCAAAGATGGAGGCCTTGCTGCTGTGCCTTCAGGGTTGTGTGCTAGTGGAGCCAAAACATCCCCGGCGCCTGCTAGCGCTTTTACACGTATTATCCCATTTAATCCTCACAACACCTGTGCCGCGTGGCGAGTGTTATTTTCTTCACGTTGTGATTGAGGATAATGAGACTTAGGTTGAATAATGGGACCAAAGCCACACAGCTGGTAAGGAGTGAGGATGAGGTTGGAGTTCAGACTTTCAGACATCAGAGCCAAGTTCTTAGTCTTCTCCTCTGCGGTGGAACGGTCACTGGGCCCGTGCTGGCGCTAGCTCTGCTGCTTATTAGACTTTGGACAGGCCAGCCCACTCTCCAACCTGTTTCCCTGCTGTGAAAGGGGACGGGAAGCCTGCTGCTTCAGAGATGTGAGCCTAGAGGAGACCCGAAAGCTAGTTTTGCTGTGGACTATAGGACCTCTTCCTGTTGGAGTGTCAGACACCTCCAGAGAGGGCTTTGCTAGTGAGCCCTGTCTCTACATTCTAGGTCACCCTAAAAGGTCAGGAAGCAGGTTGGGGAACTGAACCACAGCAGGTCATTGGGGTGTCCACATGGGACTGTGTGCTTGCGTCCATGGGTAGTGGTAGAGGCAGCAAGTGGGCCAGAATGGGCGAGTGCCTGTCTCAGGGTACCGAGAGTAGGGGTGTAAGTATGGGGGGAAGAAGTGCCGTCTGCATTGTGTTCCCTGCAAAGGCGCCAGGCTGGAGGTAACTGAGGGAAAGTTTCCCCGACTTGCAGTCAGGTCCCAGCCCTGCCACTTACTGTCTGTGATGACTTGAGCCAAGTTGATGTGAGTTCTGGAGCCACCGTCTCTTCATGTGTAAAATCGGGCTGACAATTCCTACTTTGCAAAGTATGCGAAAACGTCTTGCCCAGTTCCTGGCCTATAGTGGACATTCAGTAAGTAGTGACCATCTCTCAACCTGGTAGTTCAAGACTTCTCAGGGTTAATCCAGCAGACCTGGTTCTTTCCAGGAGCCCACCTTTCTCACCTGCCTTTCAGACTCATTTAGGCGTGTTGTTTTTGGATGTGAGGGGAGGGTCTGGCCGCAGAATGAGAGCCCCATGAATCTTTGATGGAGAAGACGCTGCGCTTCGCAGCGGGAAACAGTGACGAGTGGTGTCCAGGCGGCTGTAGTGGGTGTGCTGAGCCGTTTTGGAAGCAAGAATATGTTTGTCTTGCCAAGTAGAAGATTGAGTGTCACTGTTGTGCTTTCTGGGAATAATGGCCATGCAGATAAAGTCGATTTATGGCGCTGAGCTACGTCAGAGAACAGGCTGCTCTTTTTCTTTATTTCTACATTTTCTGGTTATTAAGGTGATGTGCTTATTTTAGAATATATGGAAAATTAAAAAAGAAAAACACTTACTTCCATACCCAGAGATGACCACTGCTAATATTTTGCTGTATTTCTCTTCATTCCTTTTTTGTTGTTGTTGTTAAGGATTTTATTTATTATTTAGAGACATGGGAGGGGAGGGAGAAACATCAGTTGGTTACGTGCCCCAACTGGGGACTGAACCCACAACCCAGGCATGTGTTCTGACCGGGAATCAACCGGCGACCTTATGCTTTGCGGTACAATGCCCAGCCAGCTGAGCCACACCAGTCAGGACTCTTCATTCCTTTTTGAAATGTGCATATACTTTTTTCAAAATGCACAGTTGAATATGCTTTATTCACGTAATATGATGCCATTGCATATTCCTTAAAAACATAAGTATTTGCTACATGTGACAAACTTTTATTAATCATTCCCTATTCATTAGTTGGGCATATAAATTGCTTCCACTAAAATACCTAAATACAAATTTTCCCTTAAAATACATACAAATATTTGACTTTTTAAAACCATTTTCTTAGATTCCTAGAAGTGGAATTCCTTGGTCAAGGAATACGTACATTTAAAAGTGCGTATTAGTGGGGTTCTCAGGCTGTTCAATGTGCTGGACATTAAAGAGCAAAAAAGTCGTGACACAATTAGGGTCCGTGGGCCACCTGGGTGAGGCCCCCGCTCTGACCATTGTGCACAGAGGCTGCGCAGCGCTTCCTGGCGCACGGGACAATCGGCCTCTTGTGGCTCTCCAGTGAAATTTAAGTACTGGGTCAGCCTTTCCAGTGCTGCCCTCTCTGTCAGGAAGTTCGTCTTTGAATCTAACCTAAATCTCATCGTCTGCATTTTAAATCCTCACCTGCTGCTGATTCCCCTCAGTGGAGTGGAGCCGAGCTGAGCCGCGCACTCTGCAGGCAGCCCACTCACCTCTCCCTGCTGCCTACCACCACGGCTCCAGCCACCAGCCTTATGTTACCCTGGAGGAAACTTGAGGGTCTCTGGCTACTGCTTTCGCGACTGGGAGGGCGGTCCCTGCATCGAGTTGCTGCCGATAACGCCAGGTAGGGTTTCTGAACCCCAGAGTGCCCTCGCCACGGAAGCCAGCATCCCGGCCTCTCCCGTGCTCTTTGCAGGACTCTTGGGGGCAGGTAGCATTGAGAATGGTGCTCTCCTTTTGACACTGCGGGTCTATCAGATTCATTCTCTGGAAAAAAAGAAAGTGGCTGGATCGGGGATTGTGTTTTAGTCCCAAGCGCAATGGCCAAGTGGTTAATACTCTGGTGAAGGAGGACGACCAGGCAGGGAGGGGTGTTTGAGCGCATTCTGGCGATGGGAAGACCGCTGTTGGTGTGGGAGGGGAAGGTCCCACCTTGGGATTGAGCAGCCACTGTGCCCTCTGTCCAGACAGCCTTGGCCACCTTTCTTAGCCAGCATCCCTTCCTGGGAGCTGACAGCTTTATTATGGGGCAGTAGGATATTAATTTGAAAGGGAAATGAATACAGCTGCAACTTCATGGGCAGCAGGAGGCCCCTTGCGTCCCCTCACAGGCATTCTAGAACTGACTGGCACTAGGCCAGCAGGGAGGAGGCGAGAGTCGCACAGGAAACAGACTGGGAATTGAGTCCTGCAGCACCTGTGGGAGTATCTAACGGTGGCTGGAGCCCAAAGCATCTCCGGGGCCCCGCCCAGGCTGGTTGACCTCCTCCAGCCCTTTGCTCTCCCCGCTTGTCAGCACCGGCAGATCCTGCCTCAGTAGGAACTGCTGGGTGCTCTCACTGTTACCTCCTCAGCGGGTGTATACTTTTGAGATGAGATGCCTTATTTTATAATTGCTGTTGCTTGCTTCCATGCCTGGTACGGTGCTGATGATTGACTGAAATGAAACAGGAATTTATGAGGTAGAACCCAGCTAGTTCTCCGCTCTTCAGTCCCTGTTTGAATTTTACACGTCAGATGTTTTTTCCCCTCCTTTTGAAGAGAGGAAGTTTTTTTCTTCTGCCTCCCTTTATTGTTACCCCAGATTCACTCTGGGGCTGGATGTCACTGGTACTCTAGCTTAACAAGGTGGAGCCCCACATCCCCACTGCAAGGCCTTAGCCAAGTGAATGCCATGCCTGGCTGCACATTAGAATTTCTTGGGAAGCTTTCAAAAAATATTGATGCCTACGACCCAGTGCCAGAGGTTCTGATTTATTTGGTTTGGAGCTCTGGCATCATGTTAAAAACATTCCACAGGTGATTCTAATGGTCATTGATTGTCCCCAGATAAGGAGTGAGATGTGTCTGCCATGGCCTATCAGCAGTTTTCTTTTATGGGGCGATGTGTATAGAAGCTAGGGGATAATTGTGGCAGAAGTTTGCTCCATATCCTTAATGGAAGCAGGAAGGGTAAAGTGACAAACGAGAGGACTGTGTCAGGCCTTTCGTGTGTGCGTTTGGCTCGGTGGGAATCCCCTGCGGATGTACCTAGCACCCTTTCTGCTACCAGGGTGTGCTCTGGCGGTGTCACTTTACCTGGTGATTAAGCAGGGAACCTGGGCAGGATGAGGATGCTTTGGTGAAGGTGAAAGGTGAAAAGGAACAAATTGGGTGCGAATCTGTTTAGAGTTGGTTCATTAGCCAGGGCATGGATTCACTTTTTTTCCTCATACTTTTGGAGCATGAGGCACAGGAGAAACGGGTGGGGAACGGAGCTGTGAGTGAATGGTGAAGGGCAGCTTTCGGTTTGGGTCTAGAAGACAGACAGGTCCATGTAGCAGGTGCCTGCAGTGAATGTCCAACCCTTTGTGGCTCTCAGTTACCCCTTGCACACTGGGATCCCTAACTTCTGCTCACTGCAGACGCCTCTTCCCAGAGGAGTTCATAGGGGACCAAATTATTGCCATTCGTGAATGAGCCTTTTCACTAAGTGTGCTCAGGTTTGCCTATGGGCTGCTTTGAGTGATTCGTGAATGGTAATTCTTCTCGTTGGCTAATGCATTTGACGTCATGTGCTGAGTCCTGCCGCCTTCCTCCACCTTCTTTGGGGTGTTTGTGGTTGGGACTTTGTTCCACGAGCACCCTCTCAGGTGGAGGGGTTGTTTTCGTGGTTTCAGCTATTCCTTAGCTTCCATCTCATGGTTGGCCTACCTCTCCTGTCCTCTTGGCCTTGGAAAAGTTGGTGCTCCCTTGAGGGAGAGCCCCCTATAGTTTTCCCACAAGTGAGGAGGCTTGTTGATTAACCCCTAGGCTGTTGATGGCACCATTTCTCAAACTCAGGAGTCCTGCTTAGAAAAAGCTACACACTTTTTTTTTTTTTTTTTACGAGGGGCAGGAGGGGTGGAGGTCAGGTTTTCTTACGCCATTCAAACTGAAATTTGCTAACCGTCTGTCACAGACTCCTCTGGTGTTCTTATTAATAATACAGAGTCTCTGAGAATAGAACCTAGGAATTTGCATTTTAGCCAGAATCCAAGCCCATCAGGTACAGGAATGCTTGAGCATCATCATTTTGTTAAACAATGTCACTCCCCTTGTCGTACAGGGGAAATAGGACAGAGAGTGGTTAAGAGGCTTGCCCAGGATCATACAGTGAGTTAGGGCTGGAGCCAAGTCTGGAAGAACCCAAAGCCAAGTCCAGAATGTTAATACACCTTGTGTTTGTAGAGAGCCTTGCTCATTGAAAGCATGGCCTGTCTTTCTGCTCCTCTAGTATCATCCACCATCTATTTCTTTTTAACAGATCAGTCTTCGTTGGGGCTGGGGAGCCGTCCTGTGCACTGTAGGGCACTTAACGGCATCTGTTGCTTCTACCCCCTACCATGCCAGTAGCCTACCCCTGTTGTGACAATCAGAAGTATCTTCAGGTATCAGAAATGTCCCCTGAAGGGCAAAAGCACCCTGGTTGAGAGCCACTGCTTCAGCAGAAGCTGTGCGTCAGGGATGTTTCCCTGATGGCATCCTACGGCTTTATTTTTATGTTTGGGGACTTCGCTTTTGAGATTTGCATAGCTGGCTTCTTCCCATCTTGGCTACTGTGCTACATTATACACATCAATAAAGTCATGCTGAATATAAGCTCTGTCCTCCTCTCGGTTTCTGCCGGCAGAGGAAAGGCGTGAATAAGCTTGGAAAGGCTGGATCTGGGCTCCCGTCTGTGGCTTGCCTGCCAGCCCTGCACTTCTTAGCTGTGGGATCTTGGGCAGGTCTCTTAACTATCTTTTGCCCCTCATCTAATTATGACAGAAAGAGGTGTTTGTTGTGAATGAGAATTAAGTGACACCTTGAATGTGGAAGTGTTTATAAAACATTACTCATCTATTAAGTGGTGATGATAAGATTCAGGTCTAATTACCACTCTTGAGGATTTTCTCAAATTCAAAAGTGCAGCTCTCAGCACAGCCATTCTAGGCTTGTATTTGGCCAAGCACATTACCCTTGTCATCTTTCTGCCCATAAAGTTAATCTTCCCCTCTCTCCCTGTAAAGTTAATCTCCTTGGTGGCCAATGGTGATACCTCTTTTGGGTCATTGTCTCTGCAAGATTGGTCATTAGTTTACTGCGACTGGTGAGAGCCAGTTTCTTTCTATGGTGAGATTTCTGAAGGGCTGTCCAATATTTGATGGAAATCAAAGCCAGTGCCACCCTCCTGCGCCTCCTTGCCAGCACCCAGAGAGGCGCGTGGTAATTGACGCATGAGGCCTGCATGCGGGCGCTGAAGCCAGAATTTGTCTGTAAGGACGCACATGCAGATGAACTTGGAGAGTGAAGGTCTCTGAGTTTGTTGGCACAACAAAGCTCTGCTAGTCCAGCACTTCATTTTTCAGAAGGAAACTGAGCCCAGAGAGGGAATATGCTTGGGGTGTCACTGTGACAGTGAGATCACCGCCCAGGTTTTCCAGGTGTGGAGGCTCTGGGTGCGGTATTCACACCTGTCCAGGCTGCTGCCTGGATGGGGTGGGGGAGCAGGCCCCCACTCCGTATCCAGGGTGCTCTGGCTGCCTTCTCTTTTACTTCAGATGTTGTCTTGTAGGTCTTGTGAAATCATCTCTTTCTGTTCAGTAATTTATGGATGGAAATTCACCAGAATTCAGAGCACATGGTGTGATTTTCGCTGATTCTTATAGCAGGACATTTTGAGGGAAAAGGCACTGAGCATAAAAGGGGCTCCAGTTTCTGTGTGAACATATTGGAGAGGAAGAGGATTGAGAAACTGAAGCTCCTTTCATTTCTTTTTCTTTTTAAGATTTTATTTATTTATTTTTAGAGAGAGGAAAGGAAGGAGAAAGAGAGGGAGAGAAACATCAATGTGTGCTTGCCTCAAACGCCCACCACTGGGACACCTGGCCCTCAACCCAGGCATGTGCCTGACTGGGAATCGAACTGGCAACCCTTTGGTACCCAGGCTGGCACTCAGTCCACTGAGCCACACCAGCCAGGGCTCCTTTCATTTCTTCTATAACCTCTCTAACACTGTCCCTTGGCTACACACTTTCTCCCACGATGATGTGCTCCTATATCATCATCCCTACTGATAGTAATTGTTAGTATTCTTAATACTGGCTGCTGTTTATTGAGTGTTTACTGTACGCCAGTGCATGTGAAGTCTTTACCTCAATGCATATCTCATTTGATCCACCCAAAAACTCTACACAGAGGGCACTATAATGGTCTGTTTTGTAAAATGAGGAAGCAGATTGAGTTATTCAATGTCACAGAGTAGGAGGGGTAGCTGAGATTCAAATCCCTCCAGTTTATGAAATCTAAGTGCGTTTGTTCACTGTGAATCCTACCAGCCTGCTTTTCCTCTCCAGCCAAACTCAATGCTGCCAAGGACCTGGCGTTTGTCAGATGGCCAGTTTGAATTTCTAGGGAAGTCTCAACTGGGTGGCACCCGCCTGGCTGGGCCATCACCGGCCTCCCTTTCCCTGCACCTGCCTCAGGCATTTCCTCTTAGGCTGTGCCAAGAGCCTGAATGAGAAGAGCTGTCCCTGACTCAGGGACTAAAGGTCCGCTGTCAAGGGATGCATGGCCTTTAGAAACTAGGGCCTGGGGTTTGACTGGGTCCCTTAACCTTCTGGAGTCCCGTCTTCCTTGGCTATAAAGTAGAGGAGATTCCTGTCTCACAATTTTTTTGTTTTTGTTTCTTCCCTGAGAGTGTTAAGTGAAACGTTTCGTATTGAAAGTGTTTGTAAACTCGGAGGTGAGGTGGGATGGTGAAACTAACGATCACTCAGTGCCTAATCTGTCACCATCAAGAATCCAGAGGAGGCGGAGGGGGAGCCTAGGGAGTGGAACACAGGGACAGGCCGGAAGAAAGAAGCCAAGCCATCTCCCTTGCCAGTCATTTCAAAGGCTTTCTCACTCAGCCTGTCACCTTCATGCAGCACTGTGACACCATGGGTGGCTGTGTGGAGGTGTCTCTGCTTCCCTGTCCTCCCTGGAGGAAGTGCTCACAGGCATTGATGGGGGACAAGGGCTTCCTGCAGGTAGTTACTGAGGTCCAGTCCTGCTGCTCCCTGGGCTCTGCAGCACCGGCGGCTGCTGGGGTGAGGGGCGGCTGCTCAGGTTGTTTAGAAAAAAATTGCTAACACAGTAACTACTTTGGATTATGGTGACCTTAAGGAAAGCATAGCATTTTTAATGTTATTTTTTCATCCTGAAGGTAGTATAAATTACCTTACATCAAAGATTGGGTAATAGAGAAGAGGGGAAAAGGCACCCATGTTTATTTTACCTTAACGTATTTCTTCTGGATTTTGGGGGGTAGGTAGAGAATAATAATTTGCATTTGTCTTAAATAGGTAGACATGACATGGTATACGTTTGACAAGGTACAAAGCAGCGAAAATTAAGTTTTTTTTTTTTTTCCAGAATATGCTTTTATTTACATTGTACAGATGATTTTGACTCTTTTCTAACAAATAATGGACAACATGACATTGGTAACAATGGTGGCATATTAGAGGTGATTTTTAAAAACATTTTTTATGCTTTTATTTTCTTAAATTTTCTTCAATGAGCAGAAATATTCAGAGCGGTGTGCAGAGGAGATTTTGTCCATAATCTTAGAATTAACATTTTGGCCTTTTTGAAAAAGATTTTATTTATCTCTTTTTAGAGAGAGAGGAAGGGAGAGAAAGAGGGAGAGGATCATTCATGTGAAAGAGAAACATCGATCGGTTGCCTTTCGCACGCACCCTGAGGACTGAACCAAAAGCGCAGGCATGTGCCCTTACTGGGAATCGAACCCATGACCTTTCACTTTGTGGAATGACACCCAGCTAATTGAGCCACCCCGGTCAGGGCCATTTTGGCCTTTTTTTATCCAGCATTTATTCTTTGCATTTTATAAATATAGTCAGATTATATTTTGTATCAATGTGGGCCCTGCTTGGTTTTCATCTTACATAAGCATTTTTTAGGCTTAGGGTCTCTATAAAGTTTGTTTTTAATGGTGGGACAATATTTTATCAAGTAGAAACATTACATTTTGTTTAACCATTCCCATTTTCCCGTATGGTTGGTTACATTACAATTAGTTGTTATTCCAGTTTTTTACTGTTAAAATAATGCCATAACAAACAACTTAGGAAACACGGCAGTTAGAAGTGTTGACCCTGAAAGAGTCAGGCTGGGGCTTCGAGGAGCCGTGTATGCCCAGTGGATGGGTCCACAGCAGGCACTCGGCAGTTCCTGTGCTTAGTGAATGAGGGGGCATGAATGAGGGAGTGTTCTGTGAATGATTTCAATAAATGGTAACATTAAAGAATAGAGAATGTTTTAAGGCAGTGAAGGCCTGTCAAGGGAGATCCCAGAATGGACTCCAGAATTCAAACCTG
Organism: Glossophaga mutica; assembly: GCA_039655065.1. Lineage (NCBI taxonomy): Eukaryota > Metazoa > Chordata > Mammalia > Chiroptera > Phyllostomidae > Glossophaga > Glossophaga mutica. The sequence goes on from CM077308.1 coordinate 34,784,762, forward strand.
TCATAGTCTGATAGCTTCATGGTCTTCGGAAAAGGGTTCTGCCCTTTTAGCCGAGCAAATTGTACAGCAGGACTATAGAGCTTGCTCTGTGTCTGTGCCACGTTGAAGGATCAAGTGGTAGACGTACTTTTCCCATCTCTGAAGGAAGGGAGATGGCAAGAAGGAGAAAAGCGCGAAGGATGGTGTGCTGACTTCGTGCCCACCCCCAAGAGGCCGCCGAAACTGAGTCGATTTGTGGAAGGCTGTAAGGAGTTTCTTGGCTTGACTCTCTGTTCCAGAATTGAATAGGAAAATAGAATTTCTGTGAAAAGTGTCTCTTTTTATTTGTGCCTGGAGCGCTCTGTAATTTGGACCTTGTCAGAACAGCCTGTCTTTATTTCGAGTTTGGAACCATTGACTCTGCTTTCTTTCCACTGAGAGCTATTTATATGCCAAAAAGCATAAGTGGAGGCCTTTTCACCTTCTTGGCCATGAATTCAAGAAATAAATAAAGGAAGGCAGTATTCTGTAGAATCGATAATCCCGAGGGTTGGCAACAAAGAAATGAATAATATTCTAACAGAGATGTCTGTGCAATGGTGATGGGCTGGACAGACAGCGAGGAGCTTGGTGGCTGCGTCTGGGTGGCTTTTCTTAGCCTTTTTCAGGGTCCTCTGGGGAAAGGGTCCTCAGTCACCTTACTGAGCAAATGCAGCCCAAGCACATTCTGTTTGTTGGTGTATTCATTCCATCCATTCTCGTTGGTCCACCTCACGTTATATGACATCAAGTGTGCAAGGCCATAGTGATAACAGCTGGTCTAAGACTTCCCTGCGTTTCTGTTTCAGCCAGGGTTCGATGGCAGCAATGAAGAGCTAGCTGTCCTAACCAGACATGGGCTTCCGACAGTGAACTAGGTGCTTTATCGTTGGGAGGGTGGAGGAGCAGGAGCTGAGCTGGCCTTGGGCAGCGACTCCTGAAACAGGACTCTGCAAATGTTCCACGAGTAATCGTTTTTTTTTTCTTTCTTTTTTTGTATTCCCTTTGCCCCCTGCTCCCAGCTTCTCTGCCCCAGATCTTAGACTCTCTGCTTATGGGGAGAACTGCTTCAAAGAATTTTTGGGTTGTGAAGTGTTAATGATGACGAAGAGTGTTGTTAGTAACAGCTGTTGCTCACGGACCCTTCACCGAGTGCCCTGGCCCCGGCCCCGGCCGTGTGCCCGGTGCTTTGTGTGCCTTATGGGAATTCCTCGATCCTCTGTGAGGTGTCTGTATTATTTTTGCATTACAGGTGAGGAACCTGAAGTTAATAAAAGTTTATTGACTTATCCAAGATACTTCAGGTAATAGGTAACATTTGAATTCAGGCAGCATTCCTGTCCAGAGGTACTTGCAGTTTAAAAGAAAAACTGGGCCAGAGAAGGTATGCAGATGGGCAATAAGCACCGAAAAGATTCTGCTCAAAGTCATTAGCCATCAAGGAAATGTAAATCAAAACCATGATGCGCTACCACTTCACACCCACTAGGATGCCTGTATTCAGAAAGACAGATAATTAAAAAGTGCTGGTGAGGACGTGGGTGGAAGAACTGGAACACTACTAACACACTGCTGGTGAGAACACACAGCCTCTTTGGACTTTGGACGCCAGTTTGCAGGTCCTCAGAAGGTTAAAGTTAGTTAGCATAGGACTCATGAGTTCCATTCCTAGGTGTTCCATTCATCCACCTGAGAGAATGAAAACACATGTCAACATGAAAACTGGTACGTGAATGTTCATAGCAGCCTTATTCATAATACTACCCCCAAAGTGGAAATAACCCAAATGCCAACCAACCGATGAGTGGGTAAATGAAATGTGGTGTATCTGTATAACGGAGCGTTATTTGGTGATGAAAGAGTGGGGTACTGACACAGGCCACCAGGATGGACCTTGAAAACATTATGCTGAGTGAAAAAAGCCAGTTACAAAAGGTGACATAGTGGGTGATTCCATTTATATGAAAGGTTCAGGACAGGAAAATCTACAGAGGTAGAAAGTAGATTAGCGGTTGCCTAGGCTGGAGGAGGGGGTGGGGAATGATGGCTAAAGGTGTTCCTTTTTAGGTGTTTCTTGATTGGGTTTATGGTTGCACAACTGTGACTGTACTAAAAGCCTCTGCATTGTGCACTTTAAATGGGTTAATTGTTCAACCTGTGAATTATGTCTCAAAGTTGAGAGAGAGAGAGAGAGAGAGAGAGAGAGAGAGAGAGAGAGAGAGAGAATGCTTACCCAAATAAATGAATTGCTAATCATGGAGTTTAGGGAAGAGCTGATAAATTTCATACAACTCTTAAGCTTGTGGCTTATATTATTTTGTCCTCACTAGGATTGACTGAAAAAAATGAATTCAGTTTAGCACAAAATTAAGTATTGAGTTCCCAGTTGATTGTCAGGTTGGTGGACCTAGAGGTGATTATTTTTTCTTGGCTGTCTACTCTTCTAGGTTTTTCAGTTTTTCTCTAAGGGATGTGTATTACTTTTTTTTCTTTTAGATTTTATTTATTTATCTTTAGACGGGAAGGGAAGGAGAGAGGGAGAGAAACATCAATGTGCGGTTGCCTCTTGTATGTCCCCTGCTGGGAACTGCCCTGGAAACCCAGGCATGTGCCCTGACTGGGAATCGAACCTCGATCCTTCGGTTCGCAGGCCCACGCTCAATCCACTGAGCTACACCAGCCAGGGCTGTATTACTTTTTATAAATAGGGAACCAAAGATAAACTATGTCATAAAATACATATTCCACTGGGTTATGAAAAAAAAATCATGACTTCTACATGTTCTTCCACCTGAGCTAGTTGGAAAATTTTTGTTGCAGAGAAGAGATTTGGGGGGAAAAGCAGTGAGAGCTATCCCAAGTGTTTGTCCCTGAACTGAGCTGGTGGCAGAATCCAGCCACCCCTTGAAGCCTCCTGCCTTTCACCCTCTCCTTTCTTATCTGCCCTTTGAGCTTGTCCAAGGACCACCAAGTCGCTGACGATCGCACTGTTGTGGACAGTTTTGCGCACATCTGTGCTTACAAGGAAAAGATGATGGAGGAGGAGGGCAGGTGGTGATGGATAGCTATGTTAAGGAGAATGCGAGTGAAAGAAGAAATGTAGAGGGGTGTCTGTGCCCTTAGGTAATTTGTTCCATTTTATTTATCCAAGTATAATTGCTGATACCAGCACTTCATGGTCTGCTTGTAACCCAGTAAAATACCTCATGAAAGTTACAAGGGTTTCACAGAACAGGAATTCACCATGGTAGCCCCTGTCTTTCCACCTTCTAAGGGCAGGCTGGACCATATGTGTGTGTTTTTAGCAGGATTTATGGATTGGCTGAGATAAATTTGTTGAGATCCAACTGTGTGAGTGCAGAGTTGGCTGTCAAGCACCCAGTAAAGCTGAGGATTTAATAAGGGGCTTAAATGGGGAGAGTTCTTTCCCCATCACACATTAAGTCCGCAGCTTGGAGCACGGCCTGGTTTCTCATGCTGGAAGTGGCACGCTCCGGCCTTGGGGATCTTCCTGTTTACCATGTGCACATGTATTTGTCTGCAAGTAAGGTCCAGGTGCTTTCCAGGTAAAAGGGGGAGTGGGGGTGTAGGGAGTGGGTCTTCACATGCCTGCCCCCTCCCCACACTCACCCCAGTAAGCCTGCCAGCACTTCCCTGGACACCCCTGGCACCCAGCTCTCTATTCCTTAGCTGACATCTGGGACTAAGAGCAGGCCTGGAACAGCTCACCAGCATGGCAGAAAGAAAAATCCCAGAGAGCAAGGTGCTTTACCACTCAGAAGCCTTTGGGCAAGTCACTTATCCTTTTCATTAGAAATAGCACTACCTGTTTGTGGTGAGTGTTAAACGAAAATCATAGGGAAAGCACATAGCACAGTGCCTGAGACACACTAGGCTTTTGATAAAGATTATTATTGCCTCTTTCCCAATCCACTTTTCTTCCTTGCCTCCTCTTTCCCTGGCCTCATTCCTACACTCGGTTGGTAGAGAAAGTTGTCCGGTTTTCTCCACTGCCAATCAGAGCCACCTGTCAGTATTTCTGTTGAACTGTTTTCTCTCCACTTACCTATTTTTGTGCTCAATTTTAGTCTACACCGACTACATTACTCCCAGAGAGAACTCATTGAAACAAAAAATTATTTACTCTAGAATACCACTTTCTACGATAATGAAATGTTCTTGCTCTTAGCTCTTCAACTTAGATTTTAAGAACAGTTTGCTAAGTTCCACAAAAACCCTGTGAGATCTTGATTGGTTTCATGTTGAACTTATAGATTAATTTAGAGAAGAATCAACACCGTTAGGACAGTGGGGTTTTCTAACTCTTCTTTTATTTAAGCTTTTAAAATATTTCTCAGTAAAGCCATGTTTTTCTCCATAAAAGTCCTATCAGAAGTTTATGCAAAGCAAAGTGACCAGCACATGTCTGGACTTTAGAGTACTGGCTGGGTGGCCCTGAGGATGGTGAACTACAGAGAGCAGAGTCGAGAGGAAGCCAGGAGGCTGTTGGGACAGTCCAGGTGAGAGATGCAAGCTTGGATTTAGGAGAGGAGCCAACGCATGCCAGAGACATTTCCTAGGAAGAGTGGACAAGGCCTTCTTAATTCTTTCCGAGCTAAATACGGCAAATCAATAATACCCGCTGCTGTTTATCGATTGCTCAGTACGTACTGGGCAAAGTGCTGTCATGTTATGGTTATCACCGCTTCTCCTTGCGATGCCCCACAGTAAGCATTGTTACCTCTGTCCTCCAGATGAGAAACCTAAAGCTCACGGGGTTAAGTAAGTAACCCAAAGTCACCCAGGGAAACAAAGCAAGTGCTCAAATCTAGATCTGTTTTCTGCCCAAAGGCCACTGAGCACTCATTTAATCTTGGGTTGTCTGAGAGTTTATTGGAAGTTCTTTATAAAAAGGTGTCAGATCTTTTGAATTTTATGACTGAAATAAAAATGACTAAAACCCTCTTCTTAGTCGTAGTCAGAAAAATAAATTGGAATGTTTTCCTAGCTTGTCTCATAAAAGATCGAGACAAAGCGAAATTGATGAGATCTGTAGAATTTGAGTTGTTGAGAGGGCAGGCAGGGGTGCTTTGGGGACAGAGGGACAGATCATGTGACTCTGGAAAGCCTCAAGAAGTAGTCTTGAATTCTGAAAGTGTTCCTGGCCATGTATTTCTGGGTAAGGTTTTGTTGATGTTTTTCTTTCATCGGTCAGGAAAAAAAATGAATGGCTTTAATTAAAATTTCTATTGTCTTTGCCACTGAGGAAGGAAGCCTTTTGGTGGTCGTCATGGTGATGCCTGGATGCCATTGTTGAAGTGGGTCGTGATTGCCATCCAGAGCCCTGAAATGAGCGTTTATCATTTTCCACGCCCCATGAGAGGCTTGCAGACCCAAACTGCACATTTCCTTAATTGCCGTTGAAGTTCGAATTTGTGCCAAGTGTGTGTGTGTGCACGCGTGCGTGGCTGTGTGCTCCACTGCAGTGGTGGTTAGACTCGTCAAGTCTAAAACCCCGTTTCTAATTGCTTTGTGTTCCTGAAGCAAAAAAGGCATGTGAGAGGTGCTCGTGAAAACTCTGGGAAAGTAGTTAGGAAAGAGCAGCCTTTCACATGGCGCTGGGGGGCAGCGAGGCATCCACCCCCTCCCAGCTCTCCTGCCCCTCTCCCAGCCACTCAGAAGTCTTGCCTGACACACCTTCTCTGCAGGCAGCCCATTTACAGTGGCTGGCACTTAACACATGGCAACTTTAAATGCTGCCACTTCCCCTCCAGTGCTCTGCCGCTGCCCCCTGCACCCAGCAAGCACACTGGAGCCATCATGCTGCATGCAGGCAGAGGGCGGCTGTTTCTAATAGTAAAACCAGGCTCTTTTGCTGCACCATATGACTGAGGTGTAGGAAGGGTGGATGATGGGGGAAGAAGAACGCCATGCAACCGAGCAATGTGGATGGGTTTTTCAGGGCTCTGTCTGCACGTGAAGTCACCCCTACCCTCACCCATGCCTGAAGAGGACGGGACAGCAATGCTCCTCCTCCCCATGGTGCTGTGTTAGCTGCGTAATGTGGATAGATTTTCCAAAGCTCAGCTTACAGGCGAGGTTACTGCCAGGTCTAAAGAGGGCAGGCTTACGGCACCTCCCACACCCAAATGGATGTCTGTTCTATAACCTTTCATGTAAACCAACGTATGACAATGAGCAAAGAATTTGGCATCAGAGAACCGGGTTTCAAGTGTGGCTCTGCCCTGTAGCCACATGAACCTGGACAAGAACTGAACCTCTCGGATCCTTGGTTTCCTCTTCTGTAAAATGGTAATAATGACAGCAACTGCCTCTCCAGGTCATTATGTCTCAGGAGAGAATGCTTTGTCAGCTGTTAATTCTAATTCATGAGCTTGACTATTGATCAAGCTCATATTGTATACGAGGCACGGTGCTGGGGAATTGGAGCTGACAGAGAGGCAGGGCAAGCAGAATAATCAGAATGAGATGGTGGATATGACCCCAGTGTGCACCAGCAGGCTGTTAACTCCGCCTCATGTCAAGGAGGGCTTCTAGGAGGAGCTGACCCTTGTACTGAGTCATGCAGGATAGACAGTTAGGCAGAGGGACAGCCACCAAGAAAATAGAGCGATGTGAGCACAGACACTGAGGCACCACATGAAGAGAGTGGGGAGCCAGGGGGCAGGGAACAGAAAGGGCGGTGTTTGCCTTTTTCCAGAAGGGAAGGGGAGCTATTGGATGACTTTAAGGCAAGGAGTCACAATTTGTCGTTTTAGAGACATTACAGGTAGCTGTGAGGAGGACTGTTGAAAGTTAGTCGGGAGCAGGTGGGCGGGTGGCTGCTGAGATAGGATGACAACCACAGAGGTTCCCGCGGTCCTCCCAGTGCGGGTGCGGATGCTGTGTGGGTGGAGAGGACCGACTGGGTTGGTGATGTAGGCAGTAGAGTCGACTAGCTTCAGTGACTGATGGGGAAAGAGGGGAAGAGATAGGATGTCTTCTGGCATTTCAAAGCGGCGTTACTGTTGCTGTTTGGGAAGGGACAGTGCTGCTTAGCACCTGGGGCCCCCTGCCCACTAAATGTCCCCCTAGTCATTGCTACAACAAAAATATCACTGCCTTTTTCCCAAATGCCTCTGGCTGAAAATCACTAACCAGTGGCTTTTACTAAGAAGGGGACTGAAGGAGGAAAAATAGGGTAGGAAGGATTGCATTTTGGACTGTGTTGATTTCATGGTGTGTGGAGGGTCCCTGGGCTTGCGAATGGACAGCACTCGAGGTACAGCTTCAGGAGTTGTAACCACGGCAGCAAGTGAGCTTGCAAACATCCTGAGCTTTTCCAGGGAGGATACTTAGCCTGCTAAGGCCAGGACCACAGCCAATCTCGGGGACCATCCTGTGTCTTGTTTGATCTTGCTAGCTGGGGAGCACTGATAGAATTCTAGGGCTATTTACAGGGAAGGGGAAACTGAAGATCTGCAAAAGCAGGTGACTTTTCCAAGTTTTTCTGTTAATCAGTTTTGGCAAGGTCTGTTCTTGTCCTAGCCATTGCTCACGCGAGGCTGGGGAGAGGTGTATTTTGCCTCTTTTAGTTGAGGGCTCTTTAATGCCTTGCTTTGCGGCTGGTCGGTCCAAGCGTCTCAATGACTGGGCTCTTACCCTCACTGCCTAACTTTGGGGTTAGAAGTCTGTGGGCCTCAGGGAGGAGGTGTCTCACGAGTTGCTTTTTTTACCTGCAATGGCTGATTTTTCTTTGGCGTCCTCTGTGTTCTTGGTTCACTGATCAATAGACACTTGAGGAATGGCAGGGAGGCATTTGACATGCATCAGATACCATCACTGGCAGAGGAAGTGATTCGCTGAGCTCTCCATCCACATCCCTCCCCGTTGACACAATTTGACGTTGGGGAATTGGGTCTGGATCCGGAGAAGTGCAGTTTAAATGTGTGATTCAGAGTCAGTGACTGTGGCCGTCCCCACAGTAGGGCGTGCTTGGAGAGGCAGATGGTGCGGAGTTAAGGAGGCTTCGAGCTTTACGTTCTCCAAAGGAGAGAGTCGTCCTGGGTTAAAGATCACCACTGTTGGTGATCTGGGCTCTAACCTTCAGGCTTCCAGCAAGTTCCCACACCAGGTTGCTGGAACCTCCAGACAGGGAGGTGGAAGGCTGGTGATTTATTTTCAGAACATGGACAACCTAGCAAGGGTGGCTCCCTCTGTGAAGCCCTTACCCTGGACCAGCGGTTTCTTCTTGCCTTGGAAATATGAGGAGGTAGTTTTGCCATGCTGTCTTCATAAAGAATATTTTAACCTTTGTTTCTAGTTCTGGAGTCAAAGGACCTTGGTTTGAATCCAGATTCTGCCCCTACTGAGTTGTGTAATCTTGTACAAACCCCTTAGTTTTTTTCATCTTCAGCTTCCTCATCTGTAAAATGGAGAGAACAGTACCTACCTCCTAGGATTATAATATGGTAGGAGATGGTGCCTGCAGAGTGCCTGGAATATATGATAGGATATGTTCACCGAGGTTAGTTACGTGGCTCTTTCACGTGGCTCTTTATCCACTGTCCCTCTTCCCCGCCCACATTTTTCCTGTCTACGGGAGTCTGGCCCACTGGCATGGTCGGCACTCTACTGAGGGGGAGGAAGAGCTGGTGGGTTTTCTGTAGGGAGAGGGGACCTCCATGAGGACAGCTACCCTTATCGTTCACTTCTTTGATGCCAGGCACCATTTAGAAGTCATTCACAGAGCATTGGCAGTGTGGGGCTATAATTGGAACCCAGTCCTGGCTCCAAACTCTCACTCGTCCACTGATTTTAATGTCTTTCCCCAGCTCAGTCCCCTCTCTTGTCCTGCTTTGCCCCCCACCCAACCAAAAAGAAAAAAGAAGGAAATACTAGACTAAAGCCAGACAAGTCTGTCAGGATATTCCGCCCGGGCTCAGAGCGTTGCTCACTGGAAGGTCTGGGTACTCAGGGTTCTGTGGGCGAGGCACCTTCTTCCTGGCATGCTGTATCAGTAGGAAATTGAGAAGGAAATGGGGTTGGGAGGGTGTTTCCGAAATCATCCCATTTCGCCTTTTTCTAGAAGTGAGACAGGCAGAGACAGCTCCTCCCTGCCCGGATGTCCTCGCCTACCTCAGCACTGAGGGTGGGGTGATCCCCCTCCCCCAGGTCATGGATGGATGCTGGGCCAGTGCCTCTGTGTGGCTGGCTCTCTAGTACCATTGCTAGAAGACACTCAGAGGGGCAGCAGGGAAATAGGTGGCCTTAGGAGGTCTTAGGAGGTCCTGAGAGGGTGTGGGAGAAAGCAGTGTGGAGGGTGGAAGGTGCCCTACCCGATTCAGGACAGTGTGCGGGGCTGCGGGGCGCAGTGGGAGCAGCTGCAGGAGGTTCCTCCCCCTGGAATGTGGCCGGACTGCTTTACCTCTCACTCCCCACTGACAACTTGATCTTTTCCAAACAAAGACCCTGCGCTTTAATTCCTCGTGGTCGTCCCCTGGGCCCTGGCACTGCTGGCCCTCAGATCTGTGTGCTGATACTTTGCAGTACAGCCTGGCTTTATGGAGTAAAGTGCTAAATGTCAAGATTTATGTGGGTCATTCTACACCGCACACCTGTGAGTGAGCTCATTCGGCTGACTTTGTGCCTGTTCTTGGTTTCCTTCCTCCATGACTGCTCTGACCTCCAGGCAGCAGGGGAAAAGTTACTGGCTCTGTCCCCCTTGTGGTTAGTGCTGGAGAGCGAACCCCTTCCCTGCCACTGCTTTCTCAGCCCCACCTGGTGGAGGTGACATGGAGAAAAGGAACCAAGCAGAGCAGCACCTGGTATCAGAGCTGGAATAGCTCCCTGTGCTTATCATCCCCAACTGTTCCCATTTTACAGTTGAGGGGACTGAGGCCCAGCAAGGGAATGCCACCCATTTGCCTCCCAGTTGCCTGGTATTGTCATTTACCTTGAACTGATGAAATCCCTGAAGTATGGTACAGAGGAGACATCGTGATACAGGAGAAGAGTTAAGGTTCTGGACTTGGCTTCTAAGGGGAACCCTAAGTCCTTCTGAAATGTATGGCCTTGGACAAATGACTTAAGCCCTCTTAACCACTGTTCCCTAAGATGATGATGGCTTCCGGTGCTGAAGTGACTGTTCAAGTTAATGCATGCAAGCATCTTAAGCAGTTACTCAAAATAGCAGGTACTCAGGAAATGGTGACCATTCCTTTTTTTTTTTTTTTTAATCCTCACCAGAAGACATTTTTAAAAAAATTGCTTTGAGAGAGAGAAAGGGGAAGGGAGACAGAGACAGAGAGACATTGATTGGTTGCCTTCTCCTATGTACCCTGACTGGGGATCAAACCTGCAACCTGGGTGTGTGCCCTGACCCATGACCATTCAGTCTATGGGTCGATGCTCCAACCAGCTAAGCCGTACCGGCCAGGGCATGACTGTTACTTTTTTAATACAGTCCCAGATGTTTGTTAATGGATCCTGGCCACACTCAACTATTAAAGCTGTGTATCTGAGAGGAAAAGCTTGACATAGTTTTGTCAATCTCGGTGTATGCGTCCCGTGAGAGGGTGCTTCAGGGACTAACCCAGCCTCCATGGTGGGGCTGTGACCACCTGCTGCTGCAGCCGGGTTCCTGGGAGTTGGGTGTCGGTTCTAAGTCAGAGCCCTGCACAGGGCCTTGCTTTGCTGTTTTCCCACCAAAATATCTCCCGGTGCTCAGGATCTCTTCATCCGACCCATGTATTGGAGAGGCCTCTTGACTCACATACCTGCTAAATGGTGTGTTTCATGGCTTATTAGAATCACAGAGCTGGAGGGGAGCATGAGGTCATGTTGGCAGATCTCAGGCCTGGGGTTTGTGTTCTTTCTTTAGTAGTATCTTGCCAAGTGGTTTCCTGGCCTGAGCTTGAAAACTTCCACCAGCAGGAGGCAGCCAGCCAGGCTGATGTTCAGAGGCCACTCTGACTGCGACATTATCAACACAGAATTCCTTGAAAAATGTCTCCCAGTGATCCACCCACTGATTGATTCTAGTTCTACTATCTTGGCCCTCAGGGGACAAATCAAATTACTCTTCCTCATGATAGCCCTTCTGAAATGATGACGACAGTGGTCATGCGCCTGAGTCCTCCCAGGCCATAAAACTGCACTTCCTTCGGTGAGGAGGCTTTGACCCATTGGTGTCCTCCACGATCATGGCTTGTCTCTCCAAGGTGTGGTCTGGTCCGTTCAAAACAGAACTTTCCTTTTCTTTCTTGGCCTCTCTTGTCTTGGACCCTGTATTACCTACTGAGTGAGTCTCAAGGTCCTGCTGGCTTTGGGACAACTTTTCCACACTTTTGACTAATTGGGTTTGTAATAAGTCAATGCCACCAAACTAATACAGATTCTGTATCATTTCCTAGAACTGCCTTAGCGAATTACTATAAACCTGGTGGTTTAAAACAATAAAAACGTACCCTCTTACCGCTCTGGAGGCCAGAAGTCTAAAACCAAAGCATTGGCAGGGTTGGCTCCTTTCGAAGGCTCTGGAGGAAAATCCATTCCATGCCTTTCTCTATGTTTCTGGCGGTTTCTGGCCATTCTCTCTATTCCTTGTCTTGCAGACACACCTGTCCAGTCTTTGCCTCTGTCTTCAAATGGCCCTGTCCCCTGTGTGCGTTTTATGTGCCACTTGAAGCCGGACTAGGATCATAGGGTTTCTGTGCAAGGTCTTTTGACTGCACCAAAAATTTCCCAGCTCTAAAATATATTTTTCATGTTTGTTAGTGGAAATTAGTCACTGGAAAATGGATTTTGTTTAAGGCAGGAAATTAATTTTAAAACAATGTATGATTTTTTTATAATCCTTGCTTTCGGGAACCTAGTGTTAATTTATGGTTAGTAATAACTGTGACCCTAAGCAGTTCTCTAACCTTTGCAGACCTTTGCTTCCTTATCTGTAAAACAAAGGGATTGGAGAGGTAATTTTTGTGCCATTTTCAGCTCTAAAACTCAATGCTGTGATTTCTGGAAAGCAAGGGTGACCCTTTATGGTAAAAGATCTCAAGTGGATGGAAGATCTCAAGTTGGCTTAATAAACTGCTTGAGAATTTATAGCTCATGACTAAGAAGACGGATTGTCATTCGCTAATCTGGAAATTTGCAAAACTCTGTCCTTTGGTTCATCTTTGACAGGGTGTAGAGACTATGCTGTTAAACCTCCCCTCCCTGATTACTCAGGTAGAGGGAGGCACTGCGAGACTGGCATCTAGTTGGCTCTCAAATACTTATTACATGAGTGAGTGAATGTTCTATGTCCCGTATTGTTGGGGGCTAGTGATACAAGATCATTCAGGTGTGATCGTCTAGTAATTGTGAGCCTTTTAAAGATTCCTCTCAGATACCCAGAAGAAGCAGTTATTTTTAGAGCATGGTGGCAATGTTTTAAAATTGCTTCCTGGAGCACTTTCCTTATCTGTGATGTGGATGGATGGTGAGGCCTGGACTCCAGGGCTGTGCTCTAAACACCATCTCAACCAGAATTAGGAAAACAAAAGATAAACCGAGTGAGCAGGGTAGTCCAAAAACAAACTGGAGAGCTTACACACAGTCTGCTTTTTTGTTCATCGCTCAGCCTGTGCAGACACCTGAGTGTGCAGCCCCTGTCTCCTACCAACTGATTCTAGAGAATTGCTTCCTTCTAGAGAATTGCAACACCACAGTGGACTGTGTATGTTTCAGGCTGGGGTGGGGGGTCGGTGATCTTGTCCCAAGCGGCAAGTTCCTGGTCAGATGCTTTTCTGTTGTAGGAGTCCCCACCTGCTCTCAGTGGTCCCTGTGGGAGTCCATCTGGTACCGCTCTGCCTTTGGGTTCTTTAGGGCCCGCACAGTGGGTGGGTGGTACCTCCGTGGGTTTTCAGTCCATGGGAGAAGCAGTCTGCTGGCTGCGCAGGGGCTTACCTCCTCAGGAGAGAGGGCAGGGAAGGGTAAGGCGAGTTTGCTTCCATCGTTATCAGGAAGATTCTGCTAAAATGTTTTTGTGAGAAGGAAAATTTTGGGCCTAATTTTTGCCATCTTCTTTTAGTTCTTATTCTTAGGCAAGAAATCTTTTCTTTAAAATAGGTCTCCTACCCTGGCCTGGTGGCTCAGTTGGTTGGAGTGTCGTCCCATACACCCAAACGGTTGTGGGTTCGATCTCCAGTCCAGACATATACAGGAGGCAACCAATCAATGTTTCTCTTTCACATTTATGTCTCTCTCTCTCTCTCCCTTCCCCTCTCTCTAAAATCAATAAAAAACACATCCTTAGGTATGGATTTTTAAAAATTGAAAAAAAAAAAAACCAAAACACCAAACAAACCCCAAACCCCAACTACATCTCCTCCTGGAAGGAAGCAATTCTCTAGACTCAGCTGGTAGGAGACAGGGGCTGCACACTCAGGTGTCTGCTCAGGCTGAGCGATGAACAAAAAAGCAGACTGTGTGTATGCTCTCCAGTTGGTTTTTGGACTACCCTGCTCACTCGGTTGATCTTTTGTTTTCCCAGTTCTGGTTGAGGTGGGGTGCCAAGATATTCTCTTCCAGTAAGAAAAGGAGAAACGCAGGTGTGATGATAAGTAGCGCCAGGCGTGCGCCCTCACCGTCGGGAGCGGCAGGGGTGGCGGGGACCGAGGTGAGCGGAAGCCGCTGCTCCCCCTCCCGTCGGGGCCCAGTGCTGCCGCAGTTTTCTTCTCCTCGAGATGAGCTGCAGTTTTATATGAAGTCTTCCTATTTTTAAAGTTTGGCTCAATGTTAAAAATCTGTGTGGTCCAAATAAAACTAATTTTGGGTGTTTTTTTTTTTCCTTTCGCGTAATCAGTTTGAAACCTCTGATACCTGTCAGTGTAGGTTAGTGGATGGGATGGCCCCTGGGGCATCTCTCTCTGTGGAAGTCCTAGCAGAGCGGTGGTGTGTGGAGGGGATTACTGTGTTCACCTTTGCATATACATGTGGAAGGATCCAAGATATGCAGAGTAAAAGCAAGTCATAGAACAATATATACAGTTTTATTTTATTCACATTTTTCCAAAAACTGTACATGTAAAATTTTAAATGCATAAAAATTTTGTAAAAGAAAGTAAAAACCCAAAGGATACACAAGAGACTGGTGAAGGCGTTGCCCCTGAGACCAACACTGAACTGGAGGGAACTTGTGCTTTTTTAGTTTGTATGCTTTATAACATGTAGTACTTAGTTTTTGGAAGGGAAAATTGAAAAAGAATTGTTGGGAAGTACTGCTGTATGAAGAGTGTTAGCTTTCAGTGTTGAGAGTATCAGGAAGTAAAGAAGCAGAGTGGCCTGGAGTGACCAGGTAGGACCCCTGGGAAGAGAAGGGGCCTTGAAGGATGGGCAGAATTCACTAGGGGAAAGGACGGCAGGAGCCTAAGCCGGAGGTAGGAAGGACAGGGTGACTTGGGGGCTGGTGAACAGTGAAAGACAGCAGGAGCCGAGGGTGTAGGGAAGTGGTGAGAGACGAGGAGGCCGTAGGAGCCACAGAGGGTGTGTAACAGGAGCCAGTGGAATGGGAGATGTGCTCCAGCACGATCGTTTTGGCACCAGGGACAAGGAAGTTTGGAGGCAGGGCCGCAGGGTGGGAGCCTCTCACGTGGCCTCTTCTGGCTGCAGGGAGCTGTCACTGATTCCTGCTAGGGTGCTGCTTGGTGAACAAGGGCTATACCTGCATGCCTGATGTGTAAGCTCATGGCGCTCTCTCTTCCTCCGCCCCCAGGAGTGTGGGCGATGGAAGCCTGCCAGCCGCTGCTGGTGCTCCGTGAGGCTCCTGCACCTCTGAAGCCAGTGTGTCTCCCCAGATGTTTGGGAGGTTCTGTAGAGCCACTGGCCATTGGCTGAAGTGTAGCCGCTAAGAACAAGCCCACACTTAGGAGTCAGGCAGATCCAGGCGTGACTTCTGACCTTGTCACTTACTGGTCAGGTGGCCTTGGGATGGCACTTGACTCCACTTGGCCTCAATAGCCTGGTTTGCATATGAGGGTAATGTGATATAGTACTTTCTAGGGTCGTCGTACTTAACGTATTGCTTCTACCAGATAGGTGTGCCTTGTTTTACTTTTCTATTGTGATACCGCCTCTGATATGTATTTATGTGTATTTACATTACAGGGATGGGCAAAAGTAAATTTATGGTTGTTCATATGGCAAATAATACAATCATTAATAAATAATATGGAAATAAACTGTTTTGCCTACTTATAACCGTAGACCTACTTTTGCCTACCCTTGTATATTTATGTTTAATATGTAAAATATGTATTTACTTGCATCTACATATGCCCACATCAGTCTGGTCTATTGGATTGTAAGTTCCTATTCAGTGGGGATAATTCTAAATGTGATTTTACCCTAAAGCACCCAAGAATGTAAAGCACATAGTAGGGCTGAATAAATGTTGACGAATGGAGTTTGTATTCTCAAACTACCGCAGTTTTAACAGCAGTTGACTTATGGTGGAGTAGGATGTGTCTGTAGGCTAGGGCATGTCTGCCCCGTGGTTGAAACAGGTTTGTGAGGTAGGAAATTGCGGAAAGCATGTCAACACATTGCTAGGGCCCTTCCTGGGGCCCTGGGAGGGGCTTGTGAAAGTGAGGGGCCCTAAAGTCTCAGCTTTATTAGTTTCACAGTAATTCCTCTCAGCACTCAGATTTATAGACCATTCACTATAGGCAAGAGTTGCAGTGATGAAGAATGTGGAGATTTCTGAAAGGGAAAAAATGCGGGTTAGGGACACAGGTTTTAGTAAAACTGTCATCCCAAGTAGACAGAATAAAATCCCCGGTGTTTTCTTTTCATTCAACAAATATTTATTGAGCACCTATTATGTGCCAGGCACTATATAGGCACTGGAATATAGCTGTGAAAACAGAAGTCCTTGTCCCGTGGAGCTTATATTGTATTTCTTGTGGTCACCTGTGTCGCGACTGCATCTAGACCTAGGTTGCAAAGAGCCACAGTGCTGATCTGAGGCTGTGGTGATAAAGCCACAGGCAGTAAAGGCACTTTGGTTCCTTAGTTCCCCTTTCTGTCCCCTCTCACTTTCTCCTTCCCAGGTCTTCTCTGGGAGTGTGGGCCACATGGTTAAATCCATGCTGACTGGGCCTTAGCCATCCCAAGCAGTGATGAAAGAATCATAGATTGTTACCAGGGGGAATAATGTATAGCGGCTTATAACTGCTCAACCCCTTCGTGGCCCTGACCGTGTAAAACACAGGTTTCCCCTGCTGCCTGACAGTAGAGCTTTCCTACGAAACACTTCATAAGTTGCAATAGTGTAAAGTGAAGACACGATTACCATTAAGTTATGTGGAAACATTTTTGAGTGTTCCCACCCCCCAACAACTTATCAAATCATACCAAATTACACATAAAACCTAAAATAACACTAACATACAGTCAATGCATTAATGCACAAAATAAGTCGAGGTAAAGCACAGATGCTCACTGGCTATTTGAAGCCATGGCACCTTGATGCCGAGTGTAGTTCTCTGGGAAGCAGCTTGGCGGCACCACTCTCACCGCTGGGGTTGAGGGTGGTGCACTGCCTCTCACAGCTGGCTGCAAGACAAATGCTGAACGTTATTTTTGCTTTTCACCTTTTTTTTCATAGAAGTGAACATCCTCTTTGGATTTCTTTCAGTTAGCAAAAACAAGTACTAATGTGGATGTTTCATGAAAACGAGAGGTATAATATGAATTTTTGAGAAGTGGAGGATACCCAAGGTGATATAGGAGCCATCATTTCTCCATCAAAGACTCTGTGCTGGGCTGACTTCAGCCACGGTGCGGCAGAACGAAAATGAGCAGTTCATTCTGACTCCAGAGCCTGTTAGATAGAGGGTGTTTCTTGTATCCTGTTTCTAGGGGGGCAGCCAACCCCACTGTCTCCAAGAACAGAAGAATCAAGGCCTGGAGACACAAAGCGCCCGCCTTGCTGTTTACCCCCAGCCAGCGCTCCGCTTGGCCACAGCGGGGTGGTGACTCAGAGCTGGAACTATGTTCCTGCACCGTTGCCAGATTTTGCATAAGGGGTGGGGAGGAAATAGAATGAATGAGTAGGAGCAAGTGGCTGCTGGATTTGTAACACCTTTGGGAGGCAGCTGCTCCAGAATCGAAACTGAGAGCAAACAGGTGGGCCGGGAGCCTCTGCTTTACTTCTGCAGGTGGCTGGGCCCTCCTTCCCTGTCCGATCCAAACTGGGGCTTTCATAAGGCCAACATGAAGCTCAAGGAAAGAGGGAGTGTGACTGCTGCCCTTCCCAGCGAGAACAGGTTAGTCCTGTACTGGTTTCATTAGGATTCAGTTTGCTGTGTTGTACAGTCTGATCAGGAAAACCACATAATGACGGAGAGAAAGGGAGTTTCTATGGTGTGGTGGGAGCGCCTGTAGTTAAAACAACAACAAACAATCTGATTTAATTGGGAATAAATAGGACAGAAGTGTTATTAGCTACACTTCCCTGATGTCATTACAAAGGATAGTCTGTTGGCAAGTAACATTGGGGGAGGACAGCTGTTCTGCCTGGTTCCTTTGTGTTTTCAATTATGTTGTTACATTTCAGTCTGTGGCTCTGGCAGTAGTCTGAGATGAACCTCAGAGTCAAGATGTTATAGTGAGAAGATCCCTAAAACATCACCTGGTCTAGCCTTCTCATTTTACACTTGAGGAACCTGACTTACTGAGGGTATTAAATGGAAGCATAAAACTGGGTGTTCTCTGAGGTCAGAAATGTGTCCTGTACAGTTTTAAAACTCCTCGACAGTGCGTGTCCCCAGCTGAGCGCAGCCTGCTGGAGGTCCTTTTTCTCGGGCTGCACTTTCTGAGTCATGGTGCTCAACTCAGGGGGTGGGGAGGGATCAGAAGTGTGGCTGGAGGAAGGTGCCTCTTAATCTTAAACTACTTTGCCTGGCAGGCAAATTCTTTAAATAGAAGTTTAAACAGGAGGCTGGGTGTTGTGCCTTAACCCGAGAGGGAAAAAATGTATTTTGAGCTACTGTTCTGTGACGAGCTAATAATACCAGAGTTTGCAACATGGAAAAAGACACAACAACTTGATTAGAGTGGAGTTTTAGAGCCAGCAAAGAAAAATCTAACAGGCACGGAAGTTTTGGGGTCTGCTGTAAGCCAGACACGTTATCAGCACTTTTCGTAACAATCTGGTCAGGTTGCAATGGTCTTCTCTTTCTACAGATAAAGAAACCAACTCTCAGAAAGATCACTACCTCATTCAAGGTCGAGCCCAGCCAGTGGGTGACAGAGCTGGGATTTGGACTCTAGGTTATATGACTCGGAATGTTGTGGGGGGTCGTGCTCAGCAGGCCTGGTGTGACCTCTCCACACGGGGAGTCTAACCCCTCCTTGGAGAGATGAGGAAACCGAGACCCAGAGAGGCTATTCCCGCCTGGGGGCTAGAACTGGTTTGGTAGTAACAGAACTGGCATTTCAGCTCCTAATTTGTTGCTTCCCTAGTGCCTTTGTAAAAAGGGAATTGCGGAAGGAAAGCATATCTGGGTTTGAGTTCCTCATTCTATCAGGAGTTTGGCTTTAAGCTTTTCATG
Source organism: Glossophaga mutica (assembly GCA_039655065.1). Classification (NCBI taxonomy): domain Eukaryota; kingdom Metazoa; phylum Chordata; class Mammalia; order Chiroptera; family Phyllostomidae; genus Glossophaga; species Glossophaga mutica. The sequence continues at coordinate 34,803,379 of CM077308.1, forward strand.
ATTATTGAGGTCCTATGAAGGCAAAATCAAAACATCCCATTAACCAAGTAGCAATCCTAAGTCCTGGGGCCCCCCCCATGTGGGAACTTGGGGAGCAGACAGGTTTGCAGTATGGGTTACTGGGTCAGAAGAGGTGAGTTATGAAATAAGTTGGCCACTGAGTGGATCTGAAAACATCTGGAGAGTCTAATGAAATACAGAGTTTTCCCAATCATGCTGTATGACTTCAGTCAATTTACTTCAAAATTTGAAAAGGATAGGCTTCCCTCTTTGCAAGATGCAAGAGCTGTGAGTTTGCTCAGTTAATTTTGTGACTCGTACGCCCAACTCCATCTGTGCCAGGCTCTGCCCCTTTTGGCACCCCTGGCTGAGCAGAACAGTTACTGACTGTCCCTCCGGGTGGTAGATCTGGGGTTTGGCTGGATTGCAGTGTCCCTGCCTCATGGGGGGGTGTGATTGGGTCAAGGGTGGTGGGAATGGGGAAGGCTCTTCCTTGGTCTGCGTCATGCGCCCCAGGGCTGGTGCAATCTCTCAGCCTGAGTGTAGGATCCTTTATGAGGGCGGGCGGGCCCCTGCCTGGCCCACTCTCTCTGGGGAATCTGTGATAGTCAGGCTGCTGACATCAGAAAATGAGACGAGTTCTGCACAGCGTCTCCCCCAGGGTGACGTGCGTTTGTGCTCAGGCTGTGGAGATAAACGAGTGCCTGCTCCATGGGTATTACTGTTGTGTGCTGCAGGAGATACAGGAGATAGAAGTGACTGGCTGCTCCCAGCCCTCCAGGCACTGAGGATCTTAGTGGAGATAGGGGAGGAGTGAGAGAACAAACACACATGAAATAAGTAGAGGGCAATGTGACAGAGTGTATAATCAGTCACCAAATTGTGGGTTTCACACCAAATACTCTCCCAGTTCATAAAGGGAAGATGCAGGTAGTGTTTGTATTATCCTCCTATGTGTTTTTAATCAGTCATTTCCTCTCTGGTGTTTGCATTCCACTCTTTGATTCTGAGTGTATTAACTTTCCCTTGCAGGGGAAGGGGGTGTTGCAGAGGAGGGCTAATTTCTCCAAATTATATTGTAACATAGTTGGGAGAAAGCCAAGGATGAAGCGTACTTGGCATGTCTGTGTCTCATTCTTCCTTCCTTTGGCAGTAAGAGCCGAAAGCTGCTGCCTTCTGTGACTTATGGCCCTTTGTAGAGTCCTGTCTCTTTGTTATCTGAGTCCAGACTCTTATAGGATTAGTGAGCCCATTTTGGAGGCACGGCCTAACTTTAAGGTAGAAGTCTCCTTAGTCATTTTTCATTCACTCATTTGGCAGATGTAACAGTGCTACCCACTGTTACAGGCTGATAATAGCAGTGAGAAGACAGCCAAGGTCCTTGCTCTCCTGGAATACATGCATTCGTCTGGGAGACTGACTATAACAAGCACATACATGAGTAAGGAAAATAACAGTTACTCAGGATTGAAATAGGGTGATGCGCTGTGAAGTGCCTGGGAGCCCACCTCAGGTTGGCGATGATTCCACTGAGGTTGGAATGACCAGGCGCAGTCATGAGAGTCGGGGAAAGAGCATCCAGGCTGAAAGGACAGCGTAGTGCAAAGGTTGCTAAGTAGGACAGTGCTTGGTGTTCAAGGGACAGAAGAGAGGCAGTGTGATTGGGCTGGGATGGGGAAGGAGGAGAGCAGCACAAGAAAAGGAGGAGCAAGGCACGGGTCAGGTCATCTAGCATCTTCTAAGCCAAGGTAAGGAGCTTGCAGTGATGCTGTTAATGGAAATAAGGAAGCCTGGAGGAGAGTATCAGGTTTGGTGGCAGTGGAGGGAGGAGGCTCATTCTATTTTTGCCCTGTTAAAATTTAGACACCGGTAGTCATTGCCGCAGCCAAGGCAGTCAGGCTGAGCAGACGCTAACTGAATGCCTTCTGTACGCCAGGTATTGTGCAAGGCTCTCTAATGCATATTCCCCCATTTCGTCCTCACAACAACCTTTTGGAAGGATATTACTATTCTTCCTTTGCAGATGGAAGAACTGAGGCTCAAAGAGGTGAGCTAGCTTGATCTGGTTTGAACCCAGATCTTCTGACCTCAAGGCTCTGGGCTGATTCCTTGCTCGGGGCAGACATTGAAGGCAGCTGGTTGGTGTTTGTTTCCACTTGGAGAGAGAGTGGGGACCGTGCATTGGCTCATCAAGGCCTGCTTCCAATGCTTCTGGAAGAAGGGCCTGTCAGAGTGAACCTCCGTGTGTAGTGGGCTGTTGAAAATCTTGACATTTTCAAAATGGTGTGAGCTCAGAAGACCGCTTTGGTCAGATTCTCAGCCCTCTTAGGAAATGCCACATGAGCAACATTGACACTTTGCACTAAATGAGCAGTTTGGTAAAGTTAAGTAAAATAAAACAAAAGGAGCTGAAGAAATGTTCGGGGAATGTGGAAAACTGTTCCAACTCCTGGCTGCTACTTCTTGACTGTGTAGCCCAAATGGAAACTGAAGAAGATGGGAGGCAGTTTCTTGAGTTCTTGGAGTTTGTTACCAATTTGGGAACCTAAGAGCATATTAGGTCACCCAGAACCCTTGGTTTTCTGGAGACACTGAGATTTGGAACAAAGAGAGTGACTTAACTGGCCTGGAGGCAGAGCTGAGCAGCTTCAGGCCTGCAGGGTGCCTCTTCCACAGCGTTCTGGGGGGATGCCTGTCTGGGGGGCGCCCGGAGGAGCCAGAAGGTCCAGAGTGGCACCTGCTGCTGAGCACACTACTGAGAAGAGCCTTGACAGAGTCCGTCCTTAGGCTTTGAGGCCAATGCGTTTCTTACATTTTAAGCTGTTTCTTCTCTTAACAACATGGGCCTGATAAGGGCTAATGCTGACAGAGCAGCTGCGCCACGCTCTCAGCAGACCAGTACCACCGCCGTCAGAAAAGCAGATTTTTCAGGGTGCTCTGACCCACACTTTGGAGCATCATTCACATAATTCCAGGGCTTCTTGCCATGCCAAAAAATTGCCATGCTGAGTAATTGGAATCACTTTTTTCCCTCATCTGAGAACATTTCAATTTGCTTTTTTTTTTTTTAAGAGAGAGAGAGAGGGAGAAAAACTGATGTAAGAGGAGTATCAATCAGTTGCCTCCATACGCACCCAGACTGGGACCCACTCTCGGACCCGGGGTCACACATGCCCAGGCCTGGACTGGAGATGAACCCCCAACCTAGCTGTGTGCCCTGACCATGAACTGAACCCACAACCTTTTGGTTACAGGATGATGCTCCAACCACTGAGCCATAGCAGCCAGGGCGAGTAATTGGAATCTTTATGTTTAACTAACCAGAGTCACTGCTCACACTGTAGTCAAAATTTATATGCACGAAAAATTAATCTTGCAAAAATGTTGCAAGGAACTACAGGACGCGTTTACATTTTGACTAGTCCTGTGGGGGTGGGGAGGTGGACTCTTCCTTACATTGAGCTCAAGTCGGTCTCCACTTCTCCCTGGTCCTCACTCTGTTCTCCTGTCAGGACTCTCGTGTTTGCTGTGGGACTTATTTAGGGCCTAACCCAAGTCCTTCCTGGCCCAGGGCCTGTGGAAACATGCTTATTTATGTGGATGGTTACCCGTGGCCCACCTTCACGGGGATCATTCTTCCCTGCCACCTCCTGTCCACGCTCCCTGGTCCTTTCCCAGGTGAGACTGGCTGCTGCTCCGTGTGGAGGAACTGTTCCTGGGAGGAAAAGCGGGATCAAAGAATAAAGGCTAGGTTGTGTTTGACTTCATTGGCCAAGTTACTTTCTCAGTAGTCTAAAGAGAAACAGAAGCCTTTGTGTGCAGAAGTCTGCTCCCTTGAAACCAGCCACCTGGCTTCCAGCCGGGCCATCTCCATCACTACCAAGGAGCAAGGTGGCAATTCAGGTTTAAGAACAGGTATTTCGGGGGATTTGTCTGTGCCTGCTCAATGCGTCTTGAGATAGGGTTATAGTGCATGAAATTCTTCATGGGTGTCAGAAAATCAGGAAATGGTCAGGCTGGGGGCTTTGGGGCTAAGGCGTGGGGAGACAGCTGAAAAAGTCAGAGGGCTTGGCAGTCTCCACATGGGTGGAGGGATCCAGCATTTAATAGGCAGCCTTGGTTTGGTAGGGGTGAGCCTGGAGTAGCAGAAAGATCTGAAGGGTGGTGGCATGTAAGAACACAGGACTGACTGTCGTGTGGGGCAAGCCATCTATCCCAGGGGTCCCCAACCTCCAGGCCACGGACTGGTACCTGTCTGGGCCTTTTAGGAACCAGGCCGCATGGCAGGAGGTGAGCTTGAATGTAATGTGCTTGAATCATCCCCAGACCAGCTCCCCACCTCCAGTCCATGGAAAAATTGTCTTCCATGAAAACCTGTCCCTGGTGCCAAAAAGGTTGGGGACCACTGATCTACCTGTCTGGACCTCACTTTCCTCACCTGTGGCCCAGTGTGACAAAACACAGCCTGCCCTACTGGGTATTTGCACTGAATGAAATGAAATACCCCAAGGACCTAGTTCTTCCTTTGCTCTAAAATTGCTGACCCAGAAACTTGGCCCTTAGCAAGTTGGGTGATTTTGATCAGAAATGATCAAATTTTAAGACCTCAGGTTCCCAGAGGCATTACTTTGGTTCATCACTTTTTTTCAATATGAATCCTTTTTTTATTTTTCTTTAGTGTTCTAATAGTACCTCATAACCCAAATCTGCAGTTTTCTAATACATAACATGGGGATAAAAATATCTGCCCTGCCTAACTCAGTGAGTGCGTGGGAGAGTCAAACGCAATGATGAATATGACCATGTTTAAAGCTGCCGATAAATGCAGGAAATGATGGTAATGACGTTGGCTGATAACCTTTCTGGCAAAAGGGGCAGGATTCATATTAGGAAGGAAAGGTTGGGGAGCTGCCTCTAGGTTTGATGAAATAACAGCTGTATTTTTGTCCATTTTCAAAAACTGTCTTCCTTCTCATGTTAGAATGTTAAGCTCATTTTTGCGCCTACACCATCTAGCTGAGGATTTACTTGCCCAAGACTCAGCACCTGTTCAGGCTACAAAGTGGTACACACTGGTGTGGGGAGCCCAGGAGCTGCTGTCGAGGTGCAGTGTATATGAAGCGTTTGCTGGAAGCTGGATGCTGCTCCAAGCACAGAGAAGATTCGCTCTTTGCTTGGTTCCCGCAGAGTTCCACCCAGCTGACCTTGTGAGAGGACCCCCTGATGTTTGGGGGCTACCGAGCTCCGCATTGGTGTTATCAGTGAGACTTTGGCCTTGGGCACAAGGGGAAGGAGGGAGGGGGGTGATGCTGTTTTCCTGATGCCATGTCTTCAGGGATTTCTGTCATGGGCAGGAAGCTGCCAGCCCCACAGACTCCAAAGGGAAGGGGACAGCAGGTTATCGTGCGAAGAGCGTCACATTTAGAAACAGAAGATCTGGATTCACATCCCAGTGTTGTCACTGATTGACGAAGTTATCTTGAGCAAGTCAACCTTTCTGAGCCATTTCCTCGTTCACAAGACAGGGTCGACACTCTTTGTAGCTCATCTGTGTAAGGAAAGGCTTTTTGGACTAGAGTGCCCTGGAGAAGTGGATAGTAGTAGTGTTGCTTTATTGTTATTTCCCTTAGGAGTTGGGGATTTTTTTCATGCAGGTGGAAGTGAGGCAGGCTTAGATTAGAGCTTGTGTTTTCAAATTCCCTGGTGAACAGAGATGACCCTGTAAAAGGAGCTGGGTGTAAGTGAAGCCTAACCCTTGAACGCGGTGCAAGGATTTCTGAAACAGGTGTTGAGGGAGCCTGCTTCCCATTCTTGTCCAGATGCTCATGTCTTAACTCCGATTTTTGGGGAAGATCAGGCTGCTGCCTGCCAGATGAGGTCATAGGGTTCCAAGGGCTTGCCTGGAACCGGGAGCTGGGAGTCTGGAGGCTGGCGGTGGTTGGGAGGGGTGAGAGGGTGCTAGGGTGAGGCTGAGTAGCAGGAGCAGGGAGCAGCCTGGCCCTGCCTGCTTCCCCTTTGGCTTTATCGGGACTCAGGCTGTGCTAACCTCAGTTCAGCGTCAGCTTACCCCAGACACCAGGCTCCAGGGCAGAGTAAGAAAAACTCTGTAGGCTTAGAGATTTTTTTCTTTTTAAACCTTTGTGCTATGCTCATTTAAATCTACTACTAATCGCTGGGGTGGCAGGGTGGTCAGTTTGGAGATGGCGCTGATATTGTAACGCTGCCAAACTGAGGTGGTGGGTTGCCTGACTGAGCAAGAGCATGTTAACCATCTGTGTTAGGGGCCATAACAAATGACCATGCCCTGGTCATTTTGCCTCTGGAACTTTAACCCAAGGAAACAACTTGAATCACAGAAAAATCCTCAAAGATGTATTGATTATAATAGTGGGGCCGGGAGGGGGCACCTAAAATGTCCAGCATTAAAAGAGTGTTAGTCTTTCTAGAATGTAAGCACTGTAGGGTAAGGACTTTTTTGTTCACTTTGTATCTCCAGCCCCAAAAACAGTGCCTGGCACGCATATGGCTGGGAAATTTTTTTTTTGAACAGTTGTGTGAAAAAAATTATATCTATGTGATGAGACTATTATTCAGCTATTTCAGATGAAGAAGTCTTAATGACATAGGAAATATTCTATGTTAATAGGATGTGATAAAAGCAGGCTGCAGATTTTTAAATACAGTAAAATCACAACTTTTTTTCTTTTTTAAATAAAAGGGTAAAAAAAAAGCTAGGAAGGAGAATCTACACTGGTATGTTTCTAGATGGTGAGATCATGGGTGACCATTTTTCTTTTTTCTGTCTAGATTTTCTAAGATTTCTTAACTGACTTTGTTTTGCAATTGGGAAAAATATTTTAAAGCAAATCATATTCTTTTAAAAAGAAGGAGGGAAGGTTGGTTTATTCAGAGAATAAACCAGCAGCCTCTACAGCCAGCTCCTCCTTCCTTTCAAAGAACCAGGCAGCCTTTGTGAATACACAAAACACCTACACACTTTGGTTGTGCCTGTCAGCTTGGTGTGGAAGCTGATCCCTCCTAATTTCAAAAGGGTGATAGAAGCTCTATGGTGTTGAAACTGTGCAGGTCACGTTGCACGGACATGCTCGTATATTTATATTCCATCATTGGCGACATTTTGTAGTAGGGAGAAGAATTTTAAGAAGAAAGATTTTTCTGGGTGGGTGGTTAATTCTTAGAATTCTTTCCTTGGTTCATGGGTTTTGAAAGCTGTTGTAAGTGCCGCCTGCTTTCTTTCATTCTTGTTTTGGCTCGTGCCATCTTAAAGTAACTTTTGCTAAGCCACTCAGTTTGTTGGAGTCGGTGTTTCATGGAATGTCTCTCTAAGATGCAGTGTTCTCTTGAGGCTAAGACTTCTCTGGAATTAAAATATCTGCGTCTTAGGTGGCCTTTGACACCTGAGCTGGAAGTTCTTGGCTCTTGAATACAGCTGGATTGTGACAGATTAAGTGCATCGCAGCAGAAAGGCCCACTTCCTCACCCTGGAGGAATCTGATGAGCGGGGTCCTCCGATATTCCGGCCCGTGGTTGTGTCTGTGATCCGTTTCATCCAAATGGCTTTTCCTTCATTATCTCTCTTCCTTTCTCTTTAGCCATAACCAGCAGACCACAGCGTTCCGGCATCCCGTGAGCGGGCAGTTTTCTCCAGAAAACAGTGAATTTATTCTTCAGGAAGAGTAAGTACTTTTTTTAATATTCTCCTTTTCCAGGCAGAGTTTGGGGGCTTAAAGGCACTTGCTCAAAACAAAGCTTGTTGAACTATGTTCCCCGTCTCAGCTAGAGGGGTTCTGAGTTTGTTCACTTAACATGAACTGCAGGAACTTTGTTTCCCAATTTCTAGACCTTTCTGAATGGGAAGAGGGGGAAGGGGAAGGTGATGTGCAGATGTGCTGTGGTTGGTACTGTCAGAGCACCTCTCCTCTGTCCCTTGGACGAATCCTTTTCCTCAAGTGACCTCTAACACATTGATCTAGGGTGAAAGTACCTTGAATACAGTCTCATACTGAGCTGAATGAGCCTCTAAAGGAAGGCTCACGTGAGAGTCCACAGCCAGGACTTAGAGGAGAAGAGGACTTGTGACACCCACTGGCCCTGCACGTTTCGAGCTCCCCATGCTTGCTTTCCCTAACACAGGAACGTTCTTGCTCCTCAGCAGGGCCTCTGGGTGCTCAGGGCACCCTCGCCTACTGGCCAGGGCTGTCGCCTTAAAAATGCATGTGCAGCCCAAGCAGGCTGTGTTCGCCCAAAAATGAAGGCAGAGAAACCTGTGCAAGTGGCTGTGTTCTCTCGTGCTCATCCGAGATGGTTCTGTTTGAAGAAAACACTTCCATTTGAGAAACTAGTAGAGATGTGGGCTTTACTTCTTTTTTTTCCAAATCATTTTTCTTCTGCTCAATCACCTAGACCAAATATCTTTTTTTAAAAAAATTTATTTATTTTTAGAGAGGGGGAAGGGAGGGAGAAAGAGAGGGAGAGAAACATCAGTATGTGGTTGCCTCTCATGTGCCCCCAACTGGGGACCTGGCCTGCAACCAGGTGTGTGCCCTGAGCAGGAACCGAACCAGCAACTCCGGTTGGCAGACCGGCGCTCAATCCATTGAGCCACACCAGCCAGGGCTAGATCAAATATCTTAAAATGAATGATCAGTATTCATATTTTTATAGCATTTGCCTCCCTTGGTACTTATACCTTTAAACTTTCTATTATGGATAATTTCAAACATATACAAAAATAGAGAGATACAGTAATAAATCTAATATATTCATTGCCCATATTCAATAATTTCCAAAACATGGTTGATTTTTGCCCTTGCGAGTGACTCAGTTGGTTGGAGCATCATCCTGTACACCAAACGGTCATGGGTTCAGTTCTTGGTCAGGGCACATACCCTAGGTTGTGGGTTTGATCCCTGGTCCAGGTATGCATGGAAGGCATCTGATTGATCTTTCTCTCACACATCAATGTTTCTCCCTCCACCCCCACCAAATCAATAAATATATCCTTGGGTGAGGATTAAAAAAAGCAGAACAAACAAACATGGCTGATTAAATCTGTATACTCCCCCTCCCTCCCTACCCTAGATTCTTTTGAAGCAAATTCCAAACATATCATTTCATCTCTAGTATTTTCAGCTTAGAATCATTATTTTACAGAGCTCTTAAAATTAGAAATCTGTAATTATAATACTACTGACATTCCTTGCATGTTTACTCTGTCCTGGGGATTTTACATGCATATCTCATTTAACACAGTAATCCTGAAGGGTAGGTTATCATCATTGTTTTAGAGGTGAAGACGCTGAGACTCAGATAGTCCCTTGCCCAGAGTTGTTGCTTGGCTAGAAGTAGAAAAGCCAGGATGCCACCCTAGCTCAACCTCTTCACTCAGGTCTAAGCCTTGCCCTGTTTTGATGCTGGTGGCCTATGGAACATGATGGCCAGACTGTGGGGTTGGGGGTCTGACTTTGAAAGCATTAATATTTTGTTAGAGAGAGAGTGGGTGAAGGTAAAGACTATCTTGCCTCCTACATTAAGAAAGAATTGCTGTGTAAAAACACCTGAATGTGGATTCTCCGAATTCCAGCTTAGAGTGAGCTCCTGGAGAGGTCATTGAGTTCAGCCTCCGTTCTTAGGCATCCTGGAGCCCTGGGTGCCTGTTATATAAATTAAAGGTCTGGATAGGGAATTCATCAGAATGCTCACAGTGGGAAGTTACCAACCTTGTTTTTGTAAAGATTTTATTTATTTCTTTATAGAGAGGGGAATGGAGGGAGAAAGAGAGGGAGAGAAACATCAATGTGTGGTTGCCTCTCATGCGCCCCCTACTGGGGACCTGGCTTGCAACCGGGCATGTGCCCTGACCAGGAATTGAACCAGCAACTCTGGTTGGCAGACCAGCACTCAGTCCACTGAGCCACACCAGCCAGGGTAGAAGTTACCAACTTTAATAAGAGCTTCTAGAAAATGCAGACCTTTTATCACTAAATACCTCTTGTCACACACACCTCCTTTCCTACTGTTCACAAAAGACTTTGTCCCCTCACCACTTCTGAGAAGGCAGCCTCTTTTGTCTTACTAAAATATCTCTGTAGCTAATCTCAATTCTATTCCATTTCCAGAGAAAATCTATTCTTTCCAGGGGTCACTGTGTCCCCCTAGAGCCCATTTCCTGGCTGTCATAGGAGTGCTTGCTTGTCTCGGGTGGTGGGTGCAACCGTATGGCCAGACACACTCTGAAAGAGGCAGAAGGTGCTGTAGGCACTGAGAGGCAGGGAGGATTCCTATGAACTGATGTGGCGATTCCTGCTCTTATTCATTAAATACTTAGTAAATGCCGGCCTTGTGTCAGGGGGTGTGTCAGACTGTGCTCCAGACTCTGCAGTTACAGCAGCAAGACAAATGTGGTCCTGTCTGCGCAGAGCTGATGGCTGAATTGGGAAGATAGATAATTAGACAGGAGATCACAAATGTGATTGATGTTCATGACCGAAGAAACAAAGGGTTCAAGGGGAGTTGATAAAAGAGCGTTCTGGCTTAGGGATCGTGGACAGCTTCTCCATCCTGGGAAGGTATGTTGTTTACATTGGGACCTGTCCAGTCAAGGTGAACGACCTGGGCAAAGACCTCAAGGACAGAGAGGGTAGAATGCGGAGGATCTGTAACCAGCTGAGTTAGAGTGAAAACTGAAGAGCACCAGGTGGATTCTGGAGACACTTGGGAGGTAAAATTGACAAGGCATGGTGATTGATAGTCCGTGATGGGGATGGAAGAGAGGGAAGGCTTTCTTGAAGTATCTGGCCCTAACTAGAGGAAGGGGGAGGATTAAGATAAGCCAAGATAAGTGTGCACGAGTCTGACAGTGGTCATAGCTGAGGGAAGTGTGACCAGTCTTAGTGGGGTCAAAGGGCAAGAAGACTGATGGTTAGTGGGGGGAGTATGGAGATGAGGTTGCAGACAAAGGCTGCAGCCCATTATCTAAATGGCTTCTTGCTGAAACACCCTCGGATTTACCTCCTAATGGAGCGCTGGAGGGTGGTAAGGTAGGCCTGAGTTCTCCTCACAGAAACCCTCTTAAAACATCTTAATACAGTAATCCTGAGGAGTAGGTTATCATCTTATATGCCAACTAATAAGATTACTGTTATAATCTTGTGAAGAGGGGCTTAATTCTGTGTGTAGTGTTTTATGTGGTGAGGAAAGAAAGGTTGAGGTGACCATTTTTGTCCTTCACACATCAGCCGTCAGAATGTGTTGTAGAGAAAGGAAAATTGGGTCTTTGTCTTCTTCAAAGAGGGTCTGTTAAGGCCACATCGACTCTGCTTGCAGAGCCTTCACTCTGGGGTCTTGGAGTGGGTCCTCCTAAAGCAGCAGTTTTCAAAGTACGGTCTCTGGACCCAGCAAGTCCAGGGAACTTGTCACACACACAAGTTCTTGAGCCCACCCCAGACTTCCTGAATCAGAGGCTCTGGAGGTAGGGCCCTGTGACCTGTGTTTTAACAAGCCTTCAGGTGATTCTGATTCAGGTAGAGTTTAAGAACCATACCTTACTCTTTCCATCCCTCCTAAATTATTCCCAGATTCTTTCATTCATCCTTACGTCTCCTCCAGATACCCACCATTCTCTGGGCTGCAATAATAATCGTAGATGATTTTTGAATCAAATAATCTTCGCTTCCTTCTCTTGTGGGAAGGAAAAAAATGGTCTCCATGGTGACTTCCTTAGAGTATGGCTGATGTGAACAGACACCGCATCTCTCCTACTGTTGGCAGGTGGAGCTCACCTGAGCTGCCTGGTATAAAGGGCATGCCCACCAAAAGATGCTTTCCCATCTTCCATGTTAGAAGCATGGAGAAGAGAATAATGTGAAAGCTATGATTTGGCAGAGCCAGAGGACATAAGCTCTAAGTATTCTGGTTACTGTGTGTGATACAGGATTAGTCAGGATAGGCTAGTGTCTGCCATGGGAACAGCATCAACCAAAATCTCAGTGACTTAAAAGAATTAAGATTTATTTCTCACTTTTACTCCATGTTCATCGCAGATCACCTCAGGGGTTCTGCTCTGTCATCTTCACTGAGGGAGGCTCCATCTCCGCACTTCTGTCAACGCCAAAGGGAGCTTTGTGAATCGTGCATTGACCCTTTTACTCACATTTCATTGGCTAAAGCAAGTCACATGACCACTCCTAGCTTCAAAGGGGCAGGGAAATGCATTTCTACTATGCATCTGGGAAGATAGTTAGAAATGCTTATTGGTCAGCACCAATGAGTATGCTTAATCCACAGTCCAGATTTATTAAAGGGAAGTAGGACCTTTCAAGTCTGTCCCTGACAAGCTACTTTTGCTGCATGACTATAGTGTTTTTGTTATGCTACCTAGTTCACTGTTAGACCCTCCCAAGGCAGGTGGCTGTGAGTGAACAGATCTTGCAGTCTTGTTCCCCAGGGGAACACCCCTGCTCATCCAAGCCAATGGGCATGTGGAAGTCTGTTGGAGGAGTTAATAAGCTCAGGCAGCATTAGGAAAAGTACAGTACATGAGTGTAGAGAAAGGGGAGAATAGTTGTGGTGTGCCATGGTGTTTGTGGACTACTTCATTCATTCATTTCATGCTTACAGAGCACCAAGGATGCGCCAAGGTACAAACACTGTGTTCTGGGCAGTTAATTTCAACAGGGATGTTGAACAGTAGAGATTCCCCTGAGGAGGGGGACCATTATGGTGAGGGGTCTGGAAACCTTGCCTAGCATGTGTAGTCTGCAGGCGAGAAGATGAAGGAGGGTGGGCTGTAAGTCTTCAAGAAAGGCTGGCAGGGGGAAGTGGGGTACATTTTTTGTGTGGCTGCCAAAGGCAGGCATCAGATCAATGAGTAAAATTTATAGGCAGGCAAATTTCAGCTCAGTCCACAATTTTCTAGGAAAGAGATTTTCCAGCATCCTTTGTTTTAGGATCTAGAATTTCATCTTTACATTAAATGAAGTAATCTGTCTCTTAGAGTAAGAGTTGACTTTTTCATTAATAATAATATTGTTATCATTTTTATAGCTAACAGGTATAGCCCTTACTGTTTATTATGAGGTATTTTTCTAAGTACTTTATGTATATTAATTTAATTTTCAAAACAGTCCTATGGGGAAGATACCATTATCACGGATACTGAGGCACAGAGAAGTTAAGAATCTTTTCAAAAGTCACACAGTTAGTGACAGTTAGGATGTGAATCTGGATAGTCTGGCCCCAGATGCTGTACCTCTAACCATGACACATACTACCTGTCATTTCAGTGGTTTTTCAAGAGACAGTCCCCTTCCCTGGCTGTCTCAGGTGTGATGTGCTGACTAAGTAGTCTACCGCTGCTTAGAGATTTTAATTGTAATTGTATTCGATGTCATGAAATTTGATCTAATAACTGCATGCTTGCTTGGAAGACACAAAGCCTCCTTGGTAGGCTTTTCTTCAGAAAAGGTTCTCAAGCCTTTTTGTGGGGCCTCGTTTCCAGTGATTGGATCATTGGGGTGCTTCTTTGCAAGCCTCTTTCCTGATTGTCCGTGATTTTCTTAAATTGGGAGCTTGTGGTTGCCCTTTGTGGCTCACAGGGGCCCTCCTGAAGGGGTAAGCCTTGGCACAAGGAACTTCCAGGCTGTGGTTTCTGCGGTTGGTGCCTAGGTGCAGATCTGCCTGGAACGCTGCTGCAGCTCTTGGGGAAGCACTCCGGAGCCTTGACTGACAGCAGGCTGCGTTCACTGATCCCCAGGCTCTGTCAAGCATTTGATGTTGAGGTGGGGCCTAGTTGAGAGAGTATGCGCTCTGGAAGTTCAGAAGCCTGCTTGCTGCTCTTGTGCTGTCAGCCAGCTGCAAAGGCACCCGAGATCGCTTTGGAGTCTCCTAACGGGGAGAGGACCCTGGCCTGGCTGCCTTTCCCTGGCATCCCAGTGACTCTCATCCTAGTGACTCCCTCTTGCTCCTTCCCTTGGAGTCTTGAGCAGCCCTTTGTTTTCTCGTCGCCCTGATTGGAAAAGAACTACAAGTTGGGATTGCCGGGATTGTTATGAGTGGTGTTTGGAGGATAACTGGTAAAAAGATATTATCTTGCTGAAGGTGAGAATTACCTTCCTTACCTTTGACCTCTTTGAGGGTTCATTTTGCAGGTATTAGAGCAGGCTGTCCACAGCAGGTGCCGGTTATGGGCCTGGGGGTGGGGTGTCTCCTGCTGTGGGAGATGGCTGTCGGCCTTCCCTCCTGCAGTTACAAACTGGTAGCAGCTGATAGACATTAAGGGCACAGGATGGGGGTGGGTTGCATCACACACAACTCCGAGCTCAGAGAAGGAATCTGCCCTGTTGCTCATCTGCTGAGCCCTGGGCTGTGAGGCTGATGTGTTGCTCTCTGCGGCTGTAGAGCACCTTGTCCCTCCACATTGGCAGTCTTGGGCTAGCTTTGCCTGTTGCATTTGGTTGCCATGGCAACAGAAAAATTGAGGAAAAATGGAAACAACTGGCAAGCAGATACAGAAACTTGGACCGTTCAGTTTTCCTTCTTGGTCTAGGAGACGGCGCTTGTGACAGTCACAGGTAGGGGGAGAGGTGGTGACAGTGTTCTTAGTTCATTCAGACTCCCGAGCGCTGGCTCGGCCTCTGATGGGGATGTCGTGAAGGGCATTGGCACAGGGGATGCCGTCGTTGCCACACAGCCGCTGCATCTCCAGCTCTGTCTGCACTGGGTGAGATGCTGCAGTGGTGGTGGCTTCGCTGTGTGTGGAAGGGACGCTGCTGCTGCTTGCAGTCATTTTGTTTTGTCCTGTGACTTCCCTTGTCCTCTCCTGTTACCTCCCCCTGGTCCGGGATGTGCCCATATCTCCATTAGAAAAGGCTATTTTCTAATAAGAGAAGTGGCTGCCTGATGAGCCAGGAGGAGCAGATAGGCTACAAGAGGGCCCCCTAAGGCTCTTGTTGGAATTGTAGCATCTCTGAAACAGCAAAGCAGAGGTGGGAGGAACAGTGGGGGTCAAGGTCTGGTTCTCCCCCAGCGCAGATAGACACATGCAGCCTGGACAGCGGAAGAGACTGACCCAGGGTCATTTGGCAGAGAGAGCCTCAGGCCAAGTTCAGAGCAGTACTTGGGTTTTGGGGTGCAGGAGGTGAGCCTGTGGGGCTCACCGGATTATTTTCATGCCAGGTGAGGGGTGCTGTTTGGGCTGGTTTCCAGCTCCCTGGGTGGGGTGATGTGAAGAAATGGAGCTTGTGTTCCAGAGAAGATTGTGGGGGAAGGGGGAAGAACACAGAAAGCCATAGTTGAGTAATGAGGCCATAGTTGCTGAATGAACACCCGTGTCAGACAGCCTCCCCCAGCGTGTGGGGAGTGCACAGGGAGCGTTGGCGGGCGGTCTGTGTGTGTCTCTTTCTCTAGGAAGCAGGAGTGTGGAGGTGTCTGCCTGTGTGGGACAAGGACTTTCTTTTATTCTTGCTTTTTCCCTTGTGCATTGGTTTCCCATACCCCTTAGGTGGTGGGTGTCATGCCTTAAAAAATTTGCTGGTTGTTTGTGAATGTTCCTCCTTTCACAGCAATAATTTTAGCTGAGTTCTCTGTGTAGGATCCTTGAGGACAGAGCATGAATTTGGGGGCCTATTTTTCTAGGAATGAATGGGATATAGGTCTCATCGCATCTGTCTTCTCAATAAGAGATTCCCGATTCCCCATAGCGCTCTAACCTCCTCTCTAGCCTTGAAGATGGGACCCCAGTCCCCCAGCCACAGGATCAATACACTTCCAGATAAAGTGTTTATAGTGGTGTTTATAGGAAATGGTTGTTGTTTTAGAAGGTAATCATTTGGCATCTTGGGCTTTCTAGAGAGAAATGCCTTGGAAACAAAAATAAGGTGTACCTTCGATTTAAATTCTGGGGTCTGCACTGGTGACAGTCACAAACTGCTTTGCCTTCGGTGCAGTGCTCCGTGGTTTCCTGAGCGTTGTTTCCATGCACACAGCCGCCTTGTGAGTGGGAGTAGCTTTCACCCCATTTGGCAGTGATGGGAACAGAGACTGAGAGAAGCGGTGTGAGTTGTGGAGGGGGCGGTGGTTTGCAGAGCTTTGTGGAGACCCAGTTATTCTGGCCTCACAGTCTTTCCAGCACCCCGGGACCCTCTGGGTTCGGGGGCTAGTCTCAGGGCCGAGAAGGGCGAAGGCCTGCCTCTGTCAGACTTGGGGACTTGCTGTGGGATGGTGTCTCTGTGGCAGAGCTCAGGCTTTAGGAGTCCAGCTTCTATCTGGGCAGGTCATTAATCTCTCTGAGCCTCAGTTTCCTTGTCTATAAAATGAAGGTAGAAAAAAAAAACTGGCTTTGCAGGGTTAAGTGAGAAAATGCAGGCAATGTGCCTGGCACATAGCAGGTGCTGGACAAGTACAGCCCAGTCCTTCTGCTTGCTTGATCTTGTGTACCTGACCCTGAGGGTTGGTGACACTTGACTTGGTGACCTACCTACAGTGATGGCAGTAGGGCAGGGAAGGTTCTTGCTGGGGTTCCACTTCAGTCTGCTCCCATTCACAACGTTGGCTGAGAGGCCGCTGAGGACCCATTAAACAAACTCACCTACATTCAGACCCAACAGGAAATAAATGGCTTCTGAATTCTAACCTCCCTTTCCTACTCTGTCTGTGCTCTGTGCACTTGCTCCCAGATACGTAGGAAGCAGAAGAAGCTCCTTTTATAGAGGGAGCATGTGAGGGACAGAGAAAGTAACTTCCTGCCCAGGTTCACCTGACACAACCCTGAGGAGGTCCAGAGCAGCGTGAAGTCACTTCCTATGGAGCTTCTCCAGGCTGATTTTCGTCTGGTCCTAACTTCGTTTGATCCTTTCCGATGGGAGGCAATTGAGTTAAAACTCCAGCTCACTGTTTCAGGCTGCAGCCCACACCCTTCCAGGAAAATCAGCAGCATTCCCGAGCCCAAGTCAAGGAAAGAAAAGTCTTTGTTCACATCATCCCACTGTACTTTGGGAATCCAGATAGCACCAAAACCTGGCAAACAGTATTTTAATTTAATAGATTTTATTTGATGACATGGAGCGTCTGCTGTCCATAACATGTTCAGAAACCTGGCAAACAACCTCCAGAAGTGTCCATCTGAGCCAGCTTTTCAGCCATGTGAGAAAATTGTTTTTGAGATGTCTTTTTACATTCTCACTTTTGAATACTGAATGGCATCCCAAGCATGACCACCCCTGGTGTGTGTGTGTGTGTGTGTGTGTGTGTGTGTGTGTGTGTGTGTGAGAGAGAGAGAGAGAGAGACTTGCAATTCTGGGTAACTTCTAGTTATTTCCAGAAGTCATATTCACCCATGGAGGACCTATGAGATCATTACCCACATTGAGGAGATTCAGAGGAACACCCTCTGAAGACAGAGCTCGTTACCTGGCTGAGTGGGCCGCTTGTTCTATTAGACAGCTGGGCGGGGGACTGACAGGTAATGGCGGAGTCTGTGGCTTCGTCTGGGAGCTGTCCCTGCCATTGGAAGCCCTGACAAAGACACACTCCTGGTTTGTAGAGACAGCATGGTCCCCTCCCTGTGGACAGATTTAGTTTGGACATCAGTCATATTTCCTAGCAAGCCAGCTTTCTCCAGGTGTGGGTTAGCAGAGGTCTCTGGCCAGGAAGAATGGAGTTGCTTGCCTTCATGTGCTCCTTCTTCCTCCCCTCACCTGCCACACACTGTCCCTCACCGACGTTCAGTGTTGGGGCCACCCCCCGTCCTTCTCCCGCTGAAATACGTTCACCGCTGGATCCCGAGGGGGCGGTTGTACCCTCTTTCCTCGTTCGCTCAGCGCTGCAGGGCAGGCATCTTTTCTCTTGTACTGTTGGCCTGGGGGCTCTGTGGCCAGCCAGCATTTCAGAAGCTAGAAGCTGGGGAGGAGAGAGGGGTTAGAATGCAGGGGGAGGACCAAAATTGGAGGTCAAGATTGAAAGGTGCCGAAATGCCAAAGGTGGCCATCTGTCCCGGATTGCCTGGGCCGGTCATGGGTCCTGAGCATCTTCGCTTTGTCCCACAGAGGAGGGGTGGCTTGTCCAGTTGAGGGAGCCTGACACAGTCATTTGAAATGATGTAGGTGAGTTTAAAAGAGTGGAGAAAATATTTATAGTAAATATTTTAAAAATTGAGATGCAAAATCATAAACGCAGTGTGATTGCAATTACATACAAACAAAAAAGCGCCCTCCCCCCCCCAAAAAAAAGCCCCAGCATGTAAAAAGGAATGAAAGTAAATATACCAAAACTGTTAAAAACTATTTCTCTTTGAGTATTGCAGATATGGTGATTTTTTTCTTTCAGCTTTTTTCTTATATTTCTCAAATATTCTATATAAGCCTTATGTAAGTCTTAAATAGGAGCAAATGAAGCTTGATAAAATCTCAAACCAACCTTTTTTATTGTTGAACTTTGAGTCCTGAATTTTAGCTTAGAGACACAGCTGCTGTAACTGAGGTGACTGTGAGTTCATCTTCCTTGTGTCATGCCTTGGAAATCTGAAAAGTCAGGCAAGACCGGGTCCCAGGAAGGCCTCTGGGACATAGTTCTTCCTGGAGGCAGGGCCTGGACAAGGCAGCCTCTCAGAGCCCCCTCCCACCCCCAGCTGGCGAAGCTCTCAGCTGCACTCAGCTCTGCTGGCCGGGAGCTGAGCGTGGTGGCATTCTTTGAGTGGGGCGCAGGGACAAAAGTCTGGCTGGGATGGAGGCTGGGGGTGGGGAATCCGACCGAGTGCCTGAGCTGATAAGGAGCTAGAGATCCTCCTGCCTGAAGGGACTTGCACCTCCAGCTGCCAAGCCTCCAGCAGGACCAGGCGCCTTGGAAGGCTGGTGCCCACTGCAGTGGTCCTTCTGTGAAGAACTGCCTAATGGTGCAGGGTATCGGGGCTCTGGCTTGGGGTGTGGGAAGGATCCCTTATACTTTGAGCAGCAGTGTTTTTTCAAGGAAGCAGCATGTTTTATCTCTGAGGTGGGAAGTAGGATTTTCCCTCGAAGCACCTCTGTAAAAGCGAGGCTGCAGAAAGACCATCAGAGAGAGCGCTTCGTCCTCCGCCGTGTCCTGCCTGGACCCTCTGTCTCCGTCTCCGCAGGGTCCTGGCCCAGGTCTCCAGGCCCGATTTTCTCCACTCCTCAGGCAGAGAGCCTCGGTTTACGCAGCCGCCCTGACCCTGTGGTCTTCAGAGCAGCGGACAAAACCCAGCCGCTGGGACTCCTGCGGTGAGGGAGGCTCACTGCTCCTGGAGTTAGTATTGAATCTGTGTGGGGGCATTTGCCACCACGCTGCTTTGGGAAACTCTGGCAAATCCTGGGGCTCTGTGGAGGCAGGTGAGAAAGGTTCTTTATGGTGTCTCCGAGTATCGGACTGAGACCTGAGACGTTCCCAAAGGGCTGGCCCTCCCAGGGCAGGTGGAGCTTCTCGGGCAGGCAGCACGCTGTCACTGGATGCTGCTGATGGGGACGCACCCCGGGGATCCTCATGGGGGACCCAGGCATGCTTTGTTTGTTCCTGCTCTCCCGGCATGGCACAAGGGGTTAATATCTCTGATGGCTCTATTTTGGGGCAAATGGAGTGTTCTGAGAATAGGACTCTTTGTTGAGTAGTTTATTTTGGGAGGCAAGCCCTACTGGTGTTTATGTAAGTGATTCTCTGTGTGTATCTGGGGGTGTGGATGTGTGCACAAGTGATTTCTTGTTACTAATTATAAACAGCTTCTTTCGGGAGCCAGAAAAATGGAGGGGTGTGTGTGTGTGTGTGTGTGTGTGTGTAACAGGCATGGGTTGCTCTTGCTGTGAGGAGTGGTGTGTGACTGTGTGTGCCCCTCTGACGGGGCAGTAGCCACAGGCATGCGAATAAGAGAATGACTGTGGGGATGTTAGGATAGCAGGCAGGGCTCCTTGCCTGACCCTGGTGTCAGGCTGCAGAGATGTACTCACCTATCGGCCCCTTGATTCCCTGAAACACATGGGTTGGCTGGGCCTCGTGGCCCTCAGGCTGCTACCTAGAGCCAGGTGGTCTCCAAAAGGTTGGTCCTAGGTTGTCCAAGGCCCATCAACCAGTTCTAACTAGGGATAAATCTCAGATTCCGCTTCCTACTGCAGTTTGGCACCTAGTCACTTGCTTCTCCTGTCTCCCCACAGGCCAAATCCACATATGTTGAAGCAAGAGAGAAACCAAAGACCGTCCAGCATGGTCAGTGAAACGTCCACAACTGGGACCACATCCACGGTGGAGGCCAGGCCTGGCCCCAGGGTGAGCTCCTGGCCCTTGTTCCTTCTGTCCCCTCTCTTACATTTGCCAAAGCCTTTTGTTACCGGAAGCCCATTTGCCTTTCACCCTAGTTTTATGAAGGAGACACATGAAAAGTATTCCCCCCACAGTGACAGATCAGGAAACCGAGGCTAGTTGGGGGTGCGTCACTTGTCCGAGAAAACAGGTGACTGCTGACAGAACCAGGACTGACGCCTAGGTCCTTGGATACGTTCTTCATTTTTCAGCCTGTCTCAGAAGGGCCACATGTGTGAGAGACATCCTGGAGGAATTCATGATGGGTGGGCCCGAGGAAAGGTACTCTTGAAAGGGGCCCAGAGGTTTCTGTGGCCAAGATGTGGGAGCACGGACTGGGGAGCAGCATTGCAGTGGGGAGAGAGTGCTGAGGACCCAGCCCAGCCAGGAGGGGTCAATATCTGGTAATTAGCAAGATCTGTGGCCACAATGTGGCTTTGTTCCAGAAAGCCTGGCTTAGAACATATTGGGGCCAGCGGCTGCTGGTGAAAGTCGATTGAAATATCCCTTTAAATTTTTCTCCTCTGTGGCCCAGTTGGGGAGGCTTGCCAGGTCTTGACTCCCCCTTTAATTATAATGCTGTGGCCATGTGCATGCCCATCCCAAGTCCCCTGGCTGTCCTTTTGATCAAAGGGCAGTGCCGGGTAGAATAAGAAGGCAGAGGGAGCCGGCAGCCCACCCACCACACAAGTGCTTTTTTGTGCCTCCCTCAATCCTCTCTGCTGCTAGCGTTCAGGTCTGCTCTTCCCTAGATCATCAAGTCCAGCAATAAAGTGCACAGCTTTGGGAAGAGGGACCAGGCCATTCGGAGGAACCCCAATGTTCCAGTGGTGGTGAGGGGCTGGCTGCACAAGCAGGTGAGGAGGCCGAGGAGGGAGAGTGGGCAGGAGGAGGTTGCTCTTGTTGATTTCTTTCCTCACCTGGCCCCCCTGGGAGCTGGGGAGAAGCTCATAATAAGTGTTCTATTGCTGAGTTTGCCTGAAGCAGGTAGATTTTGCCTACTATGCAGAGCGATTTGCTGTTCATGCTTATGAGTGGACTGTCCACTCAGTGGCTACAGCTTCCCTTCCCAAACCCACGTGACCACTTTGGTCCCTGGTACTATTTGCAGCTCTGGGACCCAGGTGCTCGTGGTGGGGTGGTGACCAACGAGAGTCCAGCCTTACTACCGGCACTTCCCTTCCTGAAGTTAGAGTCTTTGTCCCATTTTGGCCAAAAAAATCTCATTTTTCCTCTTCCCCAGTCTAGCACACATATTTACCTCCCAAGCACCTCAGGGTCCAAAGCAGCCAAACTTAGTCCATTGTCTCCTCACCCTTTACCTCTTCCCCCCAGTCTGCTTTTCTGGATCTTGGTGATGATACCACCCTTCTCCCGGTCGCTCAGATTAGAAACCTCAGTGCCATCCCCAGCTCCTGCTTCTCCCGCAGCCATCCAGTCCGAAAGCCCTGTCAGCTCTGGCTCCCCCAGGGCCATCCCTCATCTCTGTCCTCGCCAACCACTGCCCTTCTCTGGTCCTCTGGCTATGGATAGGCTGTGAGCATCCTCCCCCTGCTGTCCGCCGTTCATTCAACCAGGCGCCTGCCATGTTGTAAGCGCTCTCACAGCACGTGTAAGGAGAGGAATAATACGTAGTTTCTGCCCTCATGGAGCTGGTGGTCTGCGGACGGGACAGAGAGACACGCGTCTGACATGTTACATCCTCACCCAGCACAGTATCTCACATATCATATCCAAAAAAACCCACAAATCAAATTCCAAAAGCAATGATGTAAATTTTTACTAAAAGGTTTATGGGAAGACAGAGGAGGGCGTTACATTGCACCCCACACAGAAGAAATCCCTGAAAGCCCCTTTGAAGTCTCCCCACCTCGTTCTGTTCCCCATGGGGGGCAACTCCCACAGCCCTCCAGCGTCCCTGTCAGACTCTCCTCTGCCACCACCCTGTCCTGTGATGCCCCTTCCCTCACAGCTCTCTTCTCACTCTGCCCATCTCTTTTCTCACCTGAGTGCTTTAACCCGCAGCCTTTTCCATTTGTATCTCTGTGCCCATTAAACGAAAGGATGCTCCTTGGCGAGGTGAAGGGAAAGGAAGGAATTGTCGATGACCCCCAGCCCCTAGCCCAGGCCCCCGCGTGGCATGCTGTGGACACAGGGCAGGGAGAACGTAGCTGAGCTTGGGGGCATCCTGAAAGGCTTCCCAGAGGAAGTGACGTTTGAAGCCCATACGGAAGGATGGAGAGGGGTTTTCCCAACAACGCTACTGTCCTGTGCTGAGAGGGTAGCTGGTCAGCGCAGAAGAGAACACCAAGAAATGTGTGCACTCAGGAAATTACATTTGTTTTTAGCACTTTAGTAAGTGGAGAATGAACAAACTTCATGCGGTTGTTAGGTTCAGAAACTGTTTGAATTTTTTTCTTTTAATTATAAGCCAGTCAAAAACTTACAAAAGGAAGACAATTTTAACAGTTAAAAATGCTCCGAGATTTTCCTAGGTGTGGGAGAAAACTGACCTTGAAACATTACTGTTTTTTTCTATCGTGACCATGTCTTTTTAAAAATTTTCACATTCACCTAAAATGTTTTTAATAAATATGATGATTTACATTTTAGAAGAGTAAAGACAGGTTCTTATTATGACACAATTTGATAGCAAGAAAATCCAAGTCATTTTACATTGAATGGAAGGAAAACACAGTCTCTTGTGGTAAAAACAAAATCAGTCTCTTATGGTAGAGAACTGAACTTAATCATATGAGAATGTTGCCTCATTGATTAATTAGCTAACTTAAACTCTTTGTTTCATACCATGAAAATCAGTTTTCTAATCAGCATAAGTGAAGGCATTTTATAGCACAGCATTTGATTAAACAAAACTTCCTCAAAAGCTGATTTCATACTTAAAGGAAGAACTGTATTTCTGAATCCAGCTGTTTCTTTCTAAAAGAAGGGTGCTTATAATACATGAATCTGTTTCTGGGGTAGAGGGGAAGCTTTCTGGGGATCAACCAGCATTGAGTCTAAATTTTAATTTCCTAGTGAAGGAATGTCTGTGCAATACAAGTTCGTTAATCTACTGAGAGGGAGCGAATACGGGCAAGTCCCGGTCGGGGCAGGCAGCAGTGTGCTCGCTCAGTCATCGCACTGAGCGCTTTGCTTTGCTTTGCAGGACAGCTCTGGGATGAGGCTGTGGAAAAGGAGGTGGTTCGTGCTTGCCGATTATTGCTTGTTTTACTATAAAGGTGAGTGGGGGCTTGAGCCCCAAGGGCTCTTTGTGCCGTGGGGGGTGGGGGTGAGGTGATGCAAAGGGCGGTCTTCTTAGAATCAGTGATCGAGCTAATTAACAGCCTATGGACTTGCCAAAGAGTTCATCACATATATGGGGGGTTAGTGACATTTTTACAAGTCCTGGCACCGGAAGTGCCATTTACTGAGCTAAACAGGATCTGGTTTGCTGCGTTTCAGGAGTTAGCAGGTTGAGTTGAGTGTGTTTACATGTCTGTGTCAGCCCTTGGAGAGAGGGCCCTGTCTGATTCCCCTGTGTAGTTCCATCATTAGCACAAAGGTCCCCGGGGAGCAGCTGAATGGACCATCAGTGAATGCAGTCATCCTGGGGAGAGATAAGGAGCCCAGAACTAGGGCAGTGGGATGGACCAGCTCAAGGAAGGTGCAGCAGAGGGTCATTCTGACGTGTTTTTCCATTCAAAGACAGCCGAGAAGAAGTGGTTCTTGGGAGCATCCCTCTGCCCAGCTACGTGATATCACCTGTGGGCCCTGAGGACCGCATAAGTCGCAAGTATTCCTTTAAGGTACTGCCCCCTCTCCTCTAGGGCCCAAATTGCATCCTAGGGAACCGTGTTCCTGAAAAAGGCTTTATAAAAGCAGTTGTTTTTGTCGGGGGGGGGGGTGGAGTTAAGCTAGAGAGTTTCAGACTCATATTAACGAAGTTATAAATTCTTTACACAAGAGTAACATCACATCACAAGTACTTTCACTTGTATCTGAGCAGCAATTAGAATCAAATTGGGTTTGTTTTCTAGATCATTGAAGCTTTTTAGGGACATCCCTTTACCAGTAAAACCCCCTTTCTATTTCCTTTGTCCCCATGCCTTTTGGAGTGAGTGGGACCGTGAGAACTGATGGCCATCCTTTGGCGGACTCTGGCATCTTCACAGCCAGGTGTGGAGGCTCCAGGAAGGTGGTGGCCAGGCCCAGACTCGGGGACTCTTGAGGCCATCTCCTTCAGTGGCCTCCACGATTCCTTCACTGCTGATATTTCTTGGATCCCTAGGGATGGTGAGGGTGGGATGGGTTGAAGGTCCTCATGACTGGCAGTTGGAGTGGAAGTCTCACTGAAGCAAGTGGCTGTTGGTGCCAGTAGCCATGAGCAGACACCCCTCACGCAGCTCAGGACATGAAGCAATGACGTGGGTTTCAAGCTGTGGTAAGGGCTCCTGCCTGCACTGCTTATATAGCTTGGCTATTTCCATGTTGGGGGTATGAGGTGAGTACTAGGCGGTAGGTGTGAAAGCAGAGGTTGAACAGAAGTCAAGTTTTCAAGCCACAGGTAGTTAAAGGGCCATGGAAAAGCAACGATAAGACATCTGTTGTTCTTTGGAAGGGTTAAAGGAAAGTTGGTACTCAGTGCCCACAGTGTCATTGGCAAGTGATGGTCTGCATCAGCATCTTGATCTGGGCTCCACCAAGGTGGTGGTGGCTGGAAAGTCAAGTCTCATTTTCTTCTGCCTTTCCTTCCTGAGCTGAGGCTTCAGCCCTTTTCATCAACAGGTGGGAGCTGTCTTTCCTTTTCCTCGGACTGTCCCTCTCCCCAGTGACTCCAGAATAGCAGCAGGTTGAACATTCTTGGATCCTTTCCCACTTTGTGTTGCATGATATAGTATTGTCTTGTATCTGCAGAGCCTTTGATGATTTGAGAATTACTTTTACCCATGTTAGCTCACTCGATGCTGTCAGGAGCCTGCAGGGTCAGTATTACTAGCTTCATTTTGTAGATGAGGAACACAAGGATCCGAGTGCTACAGAAACTTGCCCAAAGTCACTGAGCTGGAAGACAATGGAGGCAGAACTCAAACCAGAGCTATATCCTCCCCCTTTCTTTCTTTTAAAAGATTTTATTTATTTACTTTCAGAGAGAGGGGAAGGGAGAAGAAAGAGAGGGAGAGAAACATTAATGTGTGGTTGCCCCTTACACACTCCCTACCCAGGACCTGGCCAGCAACCCAGGCATATGCCCTGACTGGGAATCGAACCAGTGACCCTTTGGTTTGCAGGCTGGCATTCAATCCTCTGAGCCCCACCAGCCAGGGCTACAGCCTCTTTCAGTTTTGAGTTACTGGGAGGGAAGACAGTTTCTTCTCTTCACGCTTTTCTTCCACATTGGTCACCTCCTGCACATACATTGTCGGAGGTGGGAGGTGATTTGAACTAATGTTCGTTGTTATCATTTTAGCAATACTCTTTCATGTAACAGTTCAGGACCCTTCCTGCCTCTTGCCGACTCTGAAACATTTTGTTCAGTGGGTTTCAGACTGCTCTTCTGCAGCCCGAATCTTCCCGCAGAAAACCTTCCCTTCTAGAGTCACATGCTGCTGTTGGGCCAACATTCCGGGCGCTGATGCTGTACGTGATTATTTGGGGACAGCATCTGGACTATTCTCAAAGTAACTGATCAAACTATATATATTTCATCTTAACACCTTTATTGAGAGCTGTGAAAATAGATTCTAGGAAAACATCTTTTATGTGTCGTAGATTCTGCAAAATTCTCTTCCTTAGACTTCACTAAGAGTGTTGCCTAAGCCTTCAGTCTGTGAGACAGAAGGCATGCGTAGGTTTGGGGGGACCTTTAGGCGAGACCCTTAGAGTCTGAGAGCAGAGAAAAGCCACAATGGACAGATCTGGTGGTGTTCGGCTGGTTCTCCAGAGGCGGCTGTGGTTTTCTGAGAATGACAGGGTGCCCTTTCCATTTGGGTTGCAGCATCATCCTTTTCAGGGCCAGAGAGCGGACCCCCTGGGCAGTTCAGGAGCTGTGTTCTTGGGCATACTGAGGAATGCACAGTGTTCTGTGTCCTGGGCCTTACTCCTGTTTCCGATGTCAGTTCTCTGTTTCCTGAGATGAAATTATCTGACTGTTGCTAGGGCATCTTGCTCGAGATCGTTCAGCGTTATCTGTAGTGATAGATGTAGGCTCAGCCTAAAAGGTTATATGGCCCTCTCCTGGTCTTTTTTTCCCAATGGTGCCTGCATCCAGGCAGCCCCTAATGCATGATCAGGGAGGCCGGGGGCTGGTTGCACCCGGAGCATAGCCTGGTCTGCGGGATGTGCCAGGCTGGGCTCTGTGAGACGTTCTGCCCTGCTCTACTGGCTCAGCTAGGTGTCTCCCCACCCCCACCCCTAGAGATCTCCTATTGGATTCACAGCCACCCTCTGCCTGTTGGTCACCTCCGAGCAAGCTTGGCCCTCCGGATCCAGGACCTGGAGCAGAAAGTACCCCACTCAGTTAAGGGTCCATGGACCTTCAGTGGAGAAAATGCCTTTACTGCCTCCCTCTGAGCCGTTCTCCCTCTCTCAAGATCAAGGGGTCCTGACCTGAGCCTCAGACCCCCTAGTATCAGGGGATAATTCATATCTTTCCTTTTTTTAACCTATAATGTTTCCTTTGATTAAGAAAGCAGGCCTTAACAGGTATTAGCTGTACCTGCACCTCGGTTGCCAATAGAAACCAGAGATATCCTCATATCACATTATAATTGTTATAAATACCTTGAAATATCATGAACCCCCACTTTGAATTACAATAATTATTACTATATTTGTCTTATAATGTGTTATTTTAAAAAAGATAGTATTTACTTCTTAGAAAGAGGGGAAGGGAAGGAAAAAGAAAGGGAGAGAAATATCAATGTGTGGTTGCCTCTCATATGCCCTCCACTGGGGACCTGGCCTGCAACCCAGGCATGTGCCCTGACTGGAAATCAAACCTGGGACCCTTTGGTTTTTAGGACAGTACTCAATCCACTGAGCCACACCAGCCAGGGCCTTATAATGCATTATTAAAGAAGCTCCCGTATCACTATCTCACAATATTTAAAAATATTTTGACAAACATTTCACTATATATCCTTTACTTTATGTGTCCCCTTAAAAACATTCTGAGAAGAGTTCATGGGAATCACCAAACTGTCAGGGTTTCATGCCCTGCAAAGATTGAGACCCCTTGCTGAATTCTGGATAAGGCCAGCCAAGAGATGAGGTTGTTCACTTATTTATATTCAACAAACTTCCGTTGCGTTCTGTGGTTTTACTTGGCGGATGTAGATCCTGGGGTTACAACAATGAAAAGGACAAAGTGCTTGCCTTCGTGGGGCTGATGCTGCGTGTCTGCATCAGCACGGGGGTCGCTGGGGAATGAGAAGGGAACCAGAAAGCTGCCCTTTTCCTCCACCACTTCAGATTGGTTCTTTGTGCCTCTCTCCAACCCACCTCTTCCTCCCCGCTGGCCCTGCCACTGTTCTGTCTCAGCGCCGTCATCCCTCCCTCAGGTAAGCTCACTTGCTGCTAGAACAGTGCCTGGCGCACAGTGAGCACCCGTAGTGTTGGCTTCAGCCTTCGAACTCCTCTGCAGTCCCCAGCCCCTCCTCCATGCTGTTGCTAAATTGCACACCTGTTCAGTGCTCCCCACTGCCTGCAGGATAAAGCCCAGTCTTGGTTTTCAGAGCCCTAGACTCTCTCTTCAGCCTCATTTTTAGCCACTCCCATTTTATACTTTCCCTCTGGCCATATGCAATTGCCTGAAGGCCCAGGACATTCCTTGCCCATAGGCCTTCTCTTGAGCTTCAGCCAGAGCCCACAATGCTTTCCTCAACTCTTACTTTTTTTTCGGGTCTCTGCTCAGGGGTCACCCGCCACCGGAAGCTTTCCCTGAGCCCTCTGGACAGGTTAGGTACCCTCCTTCTCTATATCCACAGCTCTTGTATCACTGCACTGTGGATGGTTGATTGCCTGTCCAGAGCTTTCCCCAGGAAAACGGGCCCCTCAGCGCCTTCTGTAGTTCTGCCCGGGTAGGCGGGGTGAGTCCCTTCTGCAGACGGAGACCCTGTGGAGCCGCCATCGGCAGCAGGAGGAGTCTTGGGCAGGGACGCTGCTTTCACTTCCCAGGCTAAGATGGGTTACGGCTTTTTGCCATTCATGTTTAGTCCTTTATAAATGAGTGATTGGGGAAGAGGGCAGAGAAGAATCTTTTAAAGTTTCTAGAAAGCCCATCAGTCAACCACGTCAGGTTTGTCAAGCGACTGCTCCTACAGTAACATCAAGTAACCTCTTTTGAGCCTTACACATGGCAGGCTGTGCTCTGAGCGCCATCTGTGCATTATCTCATTTAACCCTCCCGTGGCCTCACAAGGTAAATAGTACTGTTACTCACAGTTTCATTTTCTAGATGAGGAAACAGAGGCACGGGCAGGTGAATGATGTGCCCAGGGTTACCCTGCGGTTCGAGGCAGAGCCCTCCGTGGGCCTCGGGCCGACCCCAGAGCCTGAGCGTCTACTCACATCGCTGTGCTGGTCAGCTCGAAGGCACAGCATGAGGAGTCCTTTCTAAACCTCAACAAAAGGGCTGCACTGTTTCTGTAAGTCATCAACCCGCGAGGCTTGTCCTCGCCACAGGTGTTCTCTCCCCTCTCCTGGCCGGTCCATTCCCAGATCCTGCGGATGTTGCCTCTCCGGACTCCACTCCTCTCCTCGGTGCCCGCCACCATCTCCCACCTGCACTCCTGTACCGGCCTCCGGACCCAGTCCCCTCTCCTGCCCCTGCCCAGCTCTGACCTCTTCTCCATATTGCAGCAGAGGGAGTTTTTCCAAACTAAATCTGATCCCATCACCCCTCCTCCCCCAGCTTAAACCATTTAATTGCTTCCCACTGATCTTATAAATGAGATGACCCTGCCCTGACCGCAAGGCCCCAGTGCTCTGGCCCTGCCCACTGCAGCAGCCTCACTTGTGTTCCTTCTCTCTGCTGGTCACACTGGCCTCATCCTTGAAATGCACTGTGCTCGTCTGTCTTGGGGTAACACACATCCCCTCTGTGCTTCTCCTACTAGAACATGTGCTTATGGTGTAGAAGGCAGCTTAAATGTCATTTCCTTAGGGAGGTCCTTCTCCCGGTCAGGCCAGGGTACCTGAACTTTTTTTGTTTAAGATTTTTTTATTTTTAGAGAGGGGAAGTGGGGAGAAAGAGAGGGAGAAAAACATCAATGTGTGGTTGCCTCTCACATGGCCCCCACTGGGGACCTGGCCCACAACCCAGGCATGTATCCTAACTAGGAGTCAAACTGGTGACCCTTTGGTTCGCAGCCCGTGCTCAATCCCCTGAGCTGCGCCAGCCAGGGCTAGCATCTGGAACTTCTTGATGGCAGTTACAGTTGCAGTTACTTGTCCGTGGTCTTTCTCTTCTGCTTGGCTGTAAACTACCTTGGCCTTAGGCTGTTTCTTCAACTTCTAGTACAGCTCAGTAAAGGATAAATTACTGTTGAATGACTAAGTTAGAGAATGAATCAGTCACTTAA
This sequence comes from Glossophaga mutica, assembly GCA_039655065.1. Classification (NCBI taxonomy): domain Eukaryota; kingdom Metazoa; phylum Chordata; class Mammalia; order Chiroptera; family Phyllostomidae; genus Glossophaga; species Glossophaga mutica. The sequence continues at coordinate 34,833,282 of CM077308.1, forward strand.
TCAAGGGCTCTGGCCTCTCGAGTATTTCCCTCCCTAGGTCTGTCTGTGCTGCAGGCTGACGCTGGGGGCTTGAGGTGGGAGTGTTCCACTCGCTTCACTAGTGTTTTTCTATCAAGACCTGAGTCATTAGAGCCAGAGGAGCAGTCATATCCTTGGGGCATTACGTCTGTCCCATCAAATCTTCTTTGCTGTCATCTTCATTTCCGTTCGCCTGCTCTCTCTTCAGTCGTGCACAGCTGCCTGGCAGGATTGTGTTAATCAGGAAGCAAAGAGCAGAGGGGAAGGGAGCATATTCTGGATGGGACTTCATGTCACCTTGACTCTGGCCTCTGCCTCCGGCTCAGGGCACTTTGGACTTGGGTCACGTGGTCAGATGGAAAGGGGACTCCCTGCACATCTTGGCTCCTCAGTTACTGAATCTCCTATGCGCAAGCACAGACAGAGTGTAGCTGGGAACCTGTTCCTCAGACTCAAGGGCAGTTTGATTGGTGACTGAGGTCACATTTGTGATGATCATGTGCAACTCCTTTGTGATGATGCAGATCTAACTCCCACGGCCCGTTTACAGACAGACATACAGACCATCCATGTTTGCAGTGTGTCGCATGTTGATTTCCTGGGCAGGGCTGACTCCGTGAACTCTTGTACAGTGGGGACCTGTGTGCTCATGCCCTTGAGGGTTCCCTTTGTTTGTGGGGGCCTTGTGTCTGGTGGGGCGAGTGCCTGGCCAGAAAGTCTGGGAGAGGTTGTCAGAGGTCTTGTGGGGTCATTGTCCAGGGGAACTTTTCCAAGAATTTCTGTTGATTCACAGTAAGATACACACAATTCTCTTCTTGTTCTGTTCCTACTGCCACATCTCCAACTTGCTAAAATAGGAGGAACCCTTCCTGGGGCAGTAGATGTTCCCTTATATGTGCAAAACAGGCAATCAGGTTTGCTTTGGTTACTGTGGGGGACCCTTCGCTAGAGGTCAAGTTTGCCTGCACTCCCTTGGCACTGGGATGGAGGAACCCAGATATGTGACTGTCGGAAATGGCGCATCCTCACTGCGCATTTTGGACTAGATGTTAGTGTGCGGGGAAGTAGATGCCGACAGTTCATCTGAGAGGTTTCATTTTTGACCATTAGTGATTCCAGAAGCATGCTATTTTCCAGCTTCTAATCGGTTCTCTCATTTTGTGTTCTCTGACCAGTCCTTGCACGGGGTCTGCCTTCCATTCTGGATCCAGATGATCTGACCAGGGGTGTATGTGTAGTCACACTCCTTTCTGTATAGGACCTGGGAGCATTGTACAGAGTCAGACAGACCTGGGTGTAAGTCTTGGCTCCAGCTCTTCATTTGTTCAACAAATATTTACTTGGCAGCTACTATATGCCAGGCATTGTTCCTGGGGATACCGTAATGAACAAAACAGACAAAGTCCTGCTCTCATGGCACTTACATTCTAAAGTATATAATGGCAGATCATACTAAGTGCTGTGAATAATCTGTTACTGGATGTGGAAATACGGGAAAATTACTTAGCATCTCAGATCTTCCTTTGCCACATCTGTAAAACAGAGTTTCTGTCCCTACGTCTGAAAGCCATTGGAGTTAAAATGAGATTAAACTCATGAAAGTACCCTAGAGACACACGGTAGTTATTCAGTAAATCCTCTCCCCATTCTCCTCCCCTCTTTTTAATACCATCTTCTTATGTAGATCTGGTAAGGCTCTCCTTGCAAATTTATTTATTTTTTAAAAAAGATTTTATTTATTTTGTAGAGAGGGGGAAGGGAGAGAGAAATAGAGGGACAGAAACATCAATGTGTGGTTGCCCCTCTCATGCCCCCTACTGGGGACCTGGCCCTCAACCCAGGCATGTGCCCTGACTGGGAATTGAACCAGCAACCCTTTACTTCACACTCCAGCACTCAATCCGCTGAGCCACACCAGCCAGGGCTCTCCTTGCAAATTTAAAAGACAGGCCCCTGCTTATAGAACACAAGGGAAAACACTGGTTTTGCTTCTTGTTTAGAAACCGTCCCAGGGGCTTTTCAGTGGACTTCCTAGTGCCTCTCCACAGGCTCTTTGCAAAGATGTGAAAGCACCCTGAGGCTTCCCAGCACATAGTAGGTACGCAAGGATTTTCAGGTAGATGTTAGCTCTGTCAGACTTGGTAGCGTCTCTTTGGAGAGACAGGACAATGGCTTCTTTGATGCGCACTCAGCACGTTTCGTGCCCGAGCCTTGAAGCACACTGAGTATCCACACCACGCTGCCTGCTGTTGCAGCTGATTTTGGACTCATTTCCAGTAATCATGTGCTTTAGAGGAACCAAAACAGGGATTCCCCAGAGTCTGCTCGGAGGGTTTATTTAAAGTCTCTTTCTCACAAAAGCCTGGGGTGCGTGCCCCCTGCCTATGCATGAGTAAGATAAGTCAGAAACAAGGTATACACCTGCAGAGCTTTCCTGTGGGCGAGAGACAGCTGGCACTGGGCCTGACTGCACTGAGGAAGGGGAGCCCAGCTGTGGCGTTGTCCAGCTGTGGGCACAGGCTGGGTGGTGCTTGGACTTCTAGTCTGGAAGAGGGGAGAATGTGGCCTCAGTGTCTCCTTGTTTTCGCCCTGGAAGTGAAATGTGTGCTAACCTCTCTGCCCCGGGTTTCTGTCTCAACCTCACAGGCTGTGCACGCGGGGATGCGAGCGCTCATCTATAACAGCTCCAGTGAGCAGTCGGGCATGAGGACCTACTACTTCAGTGCTGACACTCTGGAGGACATGAACGCTTGGGTCAGGGCCATGAACCAGGCTGCACAGGTGCTATCTCGGTCATCACTGAAGAGGTCAGTCCCGGTGGAGGGTCCCTGCTGGGGTGCTCCCTACACTAGGTTGGGGACCCAAATGAGAACTCTTGAGTGCCCTACATTTCACCCATCATGCACTTGTGTTCAGCATGGCCTCTCTTTGAAGTTCACGTTGACGATGAATTCTTCCGGGAGAATGCAGCACATACTGTCTGTCCCAGCTGGCAGGTCCCCTGGAAAGTCATCTGGTCCACTCTGTTGATTAAAAAGAGAAACACGAAGGCCTGGGAGGGCACCATGACTGCCTGGGATGCCCAGCCTTGGAACTTGGTGTCTGTCTCTTCTTTTCTTTTCTTATGTGCGGTGGAAGGGACAACCTCGGGGCACCAGTTTGGGGAGGACGCAGAGGGCAAGAAAGAGCTTGCAAACTGAAAGTGTGCCATAGACCACCCACCCCGCTGCCGGCGGCTGACCGGGGGCTATCTCCCAGCTGCCCCTTCCCTCCGGAGGGCAAACCAAGAGTACAGTCAGGGATCTTGAAATTCCTGAGTCTGTTGGCTGCGGTGGATTCCCCGAGAGAAAAGGAAAGGACTGGAGTCAGGGGCTCGGAGAGGGTTGGGTGGCCCTGGAGAAGTCAGGGTGTGCCCTTAGCCAGTCCTCGTCTGGCACGGGCTCCCTTCTCCACTATCCAGACATCTTGCTCTGTTTTGAGGCCTCTTTGACAATGGTCTTCTTTCGGTGGGGCCTCAGAGAAAAAGGGACTACAAAGGGATTTCACAGGGTGTGTTTTGGCTTGGCAACCTGTTCCAGTTCACGTGCATGTGATTTGTGGTATCAGTGGCATTTTCTAGCTTCACGCTCTCTCTCTTTAGGTGAACAGACCTTTGGTATAGATGCTGACCTCCTTCAAGAGGCCAGGTCGGAGTCAGGCCCTACCCTTGGAGCTTCCACAATGCCACAGTCGAGCGCTTGTCATGCTGTGTTTGTTTTTTTGTTTTTTTCCCTTCTACTTTTCGGTATCCTAGGCTTCAGGCAGAGATCGTCATGGCATCTTCTGCATGACTCACACATCGTAGCTCTCAAGTGTCTGTCGAATGAGTGACAGATTGAGAGAATGAATGAATATGTTGGATAGGACCAGACACTGCCCTGGAAGTTTCCACACAGGCCCAAAGTCAGTAACTCTTAACTACGGTCGGGTTTGACTGTACCTCCTAGTGCTGTCACCCAGCCTGAATTTTTCTGTTGTGTCCATGCTGCTAATAGGAAGCTCTGCCATTAGCCTGCGGGCACTCAGTTCATAGTGCCCTTGGCATTTCCCTGGTCGTCCCAGGAGAAGGGATGACACGTCTTACTCCTGGTGCATGTGCTGCTCCCTAACACTCTCTGTGCCCCACTTTTTGCTTTATATATGTTGGTTAAATATATATATTTAACTGTACAATAAATGAAGACCTCTTATTATTTAAAAAATGCAAAAAGGTAAAGCCAAAGATATCCTTAATCTCCTTCCCAAGGTCATCTCTGTTACCACATTAATGGGTATCCTACTGTGCTAAACTATTCTTTTTTTTTTTTTTTTTTTTTTAGATTATTTATTTATCTTTAGAGGGGAAGGGTAGGAGAGAAGGAGAGGGAGAGAAATATCAATGTATGGTTGCCTCTCGTGTGTCCCCCTGCTGGGAACTGGCCTGCAACCCAGGCATGTGCCCTGACTGGGAATCGAACCTCGATCCTCTGGTTCACAGGCCCTATTCTTTATTCATATATATCTGTATATATGCACTTATAGAAATATATAGGTTCCTTTTGTGCTTTCTTTAAAGTATGCATGATCACCTCTTTTTCTATTGTTCAATTACAGTTGCCCTCATTTTTCCCCCTTTGCTGTCCCCTGCCCTGTCCACCCCCATGCATGATGACATCTCGATAATCATTCTACATAGGTGTATGTGGATTGACTTTAGTTTTGACTGTTGTATGGTATGCCATGGAACCCTAATGTATTTAAGCACATGTTAAACTTGGGATAGTTTTTCTCTCACCTTTTACTGTTATAAGTAGTCCTGTAATGAAAAACTTTCCACAAGCCTCTGCACACGTGAGTCTTTCAGATTGTTGGGTCAAAATACAGTGTATTTAATTTTTTAACTGTTTAATTATTTTTAGTAGCTTTTTCAATTAAATTTTTTCATTACCATTTATCCTCATTATACTCTCTTCCACCTCCACCCTCCCCTCCCCCACAATACAAGATATTTTGAATTCTAATCAATATCACCAAATTGCCATTTAAAGAAAGCTCTTATGTTTCACTAATGAGAGTGCTTATTTCCTTGTGTCTTTGCCAGTATTTGACATCAACAGTTTTTGACATCTTTGCTGAGCTGCTGCATAGAGAAATAGTATCTGATTACGTTAATGTGCGTTTCATGACTTGGGGAATTTCTTCTTTATTGGCCACTTGTGTTTCCTCTTCAGTGAACTCTGCCGGTGCCTGTCCTCTGCCTGTTTTTCCACTGAGTTGTTTTGCCGCCTTCTTTGTGTGTCCTCCCCTGCACGCTCTGAAGTCTGCCTCGCCGAGGAGGCAGCTTCTGTTCTTGTAGAGGCTGGCAGTAGGCTCTCTAGTCTTGTGGTTAATGGGATCTGTTTCTCTGGTCTTTTGAAAAGCAGGATGCTGTTTGTAGGTCTCCAGTATTCTGGCATTTTCCTCATTCTCTTTGATTCCTCAGAGATCACCTGAGGGGTTTCCTGAGCCCATCTCCAGGTTGACAGGGGGTGGGGGGCGTGGTGCTGGGGGGTCTGGGGGGCCTGGAGCGCCTGGAGCTCAGCCACGGGAGCCTGGGCCTCTCCCATCTTCCTCCCCATCCTGGACTCTCAGTCTTTCTTATCTGACATTGTGCTTTTCATGTGCAGATCATTTTCCTTCATGAAGATACAGTACTGAATTCAGAAGTCGAAGGATTCAGCTTTATTTGAGCTGTGTCATCCTCTCCAGTCAGGGATACCTGTGTCCCGTATTTCTAAGGGCTCCCCTCCTTTATTTTAATTCTTCAAAAATGGAAAGTTTTTGTTTTGCTTTGCTTTAAGTGAACAAAGGTTAGCACTTTCTAGATTTTACCCTTTTTGCCATCATTCACACAGGCCCATTGCACTGTGGGTCTGTACTTGATCGTGTAACCACCTTCATTTCTTGTGCACGTCCTTTTATAACACGAACTCCAGGAGCACCCTGTGTTGTTCCTCTGGCTTCTTCAGACCAGCAATGGAAAATGGGTTCATTCTTGTGTCTCAACTTTGGTTAGTTCATTGTGGCCGACTAGGGCACCGGGTCAAAGGTAGCTTGAGAATGCGACTGGGCTTCCCAGGAAAAGATGCTGTGGCTGATCAGCGATGTCTGCCTTGAGCCGTTCAGGATGGATTCGGTCGCTGACGTGAGGATGCGCAGGGCGGGCGAAAGTAGGTTACGGTTGTGAGTACGTGAAGCACAGTTTATTCTGGTATTACTATTTATTAATTATTGTATTATTTTCCATACAAACAACCATAACCCTGTTTTTGTCCCACCCTGTGCTGTGCTTTTTCCTACCTGAAGCTCTAAGTTAACTCAGGTGTTGGCGGTGGGAGCGCTCCGTTTCTTTTCTGTCAGTCCACCTTCCCTTTTAGGGTCTCAAGTCCTAGATTTTGCATTGTCCCTAGATTTTCTCTGAACTTTTAAAATTTGTTCTTATTATGCTCTTAGTAAGCTCTTAAGATACCATAATCATGTTTTCCCAAGGTTCCTTCCTTTAAGAAAAACAGTTCTACCTTCTGAGTCTAAACAAAGGCGGACTAGCACTTCCTCTTAACTTTCTGAGAGGTGAAACTGTCAGCCAAGCAAATCCAGACTTATTAAATGTTCTGGGTTTTGTTTTGTTTTTCTTTTTCAGAATAAGCTGTTCACACATTTGGTGAATTATTCGTCAGGCAGCTAAATCTTGCCTCTCCTCCAGTTTGAGGATCTGCATTAGGAAAGTTCCGTCCCTGTTAAGTGGGTGGTCCCAGTAACAGTGCTTTGTTCTCTCCCCTGTGATCCTCACCCAAATGCTTCTATCCTTATTCATACAGGCAGATGCGTCTGTATGAATGTGGTGTGTCAGGACTCTTGATTCCAGTTACAGAAAACGCAGACAAATTTATCTTAAGGGGGAGTGTATTGGCTCATGTCACTGCGAAGTTCAGGATAGATCCAGCTTTAGAAACAGCTGCGGTTAGGGCTCAGGCAGTATCCTTATAAGTCTTTCTCTGGGCTCCATCCACCTCTGGGTTGGATTCATTCTTAAACTCCATGGGGAGGTCCCTGGCAGATCTAGGATCTGGTGGCAAGGTACTGGTAGCTGCAGTAGCCCCAGACTTGTGTCCTCCAGGTTCAAGTCCAGCAGGAAAGAGCCAGAGTCTTGTCCAGAAGCTCTGAGATCCATTATGATTAAACAGTCTAGATCACATTTATTCCCTAAACCATGTGCTGTGACCAGGGAATACACATGCTGATTGGCACAGGCCTGGGGTGCTTGCTTCACTGCTGAGGACCAGATCGTGGGTCTGAGAGTGAGGCAGGGTGGATGCCCAGGTAACCTCAGGGCTATGGGCAAAGGAAGGGGAAATGACTTGCTTGATGAGATAAAGGAGGCGCAAACAAGCACCATCCAGGCCAGCCGGTTCACCCCTTACTTCCTACTATATGGATTTCTTTTATCTTATGTATCTGCTCCCAAAGCTGAGTCTCTGAGGTCAGGTAGGCCTGGATTCAAATCCCAGCTCTACTACTTTCTAGCTGTGTCACTTGTGTACTTAGGTGTGCTTTTTAAACCTCAGCTTTTCTTAGTTCTAGGGTTCTTGCAAGTATTGAATAAATGAATGGATAAAGTGTAGTAGGCACTGTGTATCATGTAATGCTGGCTTCCGTAGGGTTTGGTTTAACAGTATCAATGGTTTTTCTTCTTCACACCCTTCCAGTTTCATCGTTAATCCTCTGGATCACATCGATGATGAATCTCCCGGGAGCACATTGCACCCCCTGCCTTTCCAGGAGGTGCCCATCCCCTAGCAGTGTGAACAGTGGCCCAACCACCCAGGCTGCTGCAGCACCGCCCCTCAGCCTGCCCTTTGCCTCCCTCCTCCTCCAGCCCGTCCTGCAACCCAGGACAGAGCTGAGCACCCATAGTGCACCTCCCCCCTTTGTCCTCTTGTTTCCTTCGCAGGCGTCAGGTCCCTCGACAGGCATTCATTCAAGTATTCTTGACACCAGCCCCCACCCGAAGCTGTAAGGGGCACCAAGCATTGCTGCCAGCCACCTCCTTCTATTCATAATTTTTTCCTGTTTCCACATTCTTCCACATGTCAGAGTGTGGACCCTGATTTTTGATTCCCTGCAGCCTCTTTGAAGTCTATCTTCCGAACTGTCCCTGTTGGACCGCTCTTCTCACTCTTATCTCAGGGTGCCTGTCCCCTCTAACAAGCTAGAGCGCTAAGCAAGGAGGTCAGCTTGCCTTCACAGCTGGCAAAACTGACAAGAGACTCAGATAAGATGGCCTATCTGAAGGCAACTTATCTGTTTTCTCAGTTTCCCAACTTCTGTGGTCTCTGATACAACTATAGTCTTGTTTTAGGATTGAAGGAACGTAGAGTCTAGTTATCTTCCAAGTGAAATCCAAGTTCCTTAGCAGGGCTTTTGAGCAGGGCATGGGTCTAGTCCCGACAAACACTTTTGGTTCATATCTTGCTGCTCCCCATTCTCTATGCCTCAACCATACGGAATCTCTTCAATTGGGTGCATTTGTTCATGCATTCATCCATTTAGTCTTTTATTTTATAACTATTTATTGAGGGCATTTTTTGTATATGTGCCAGACTGTTAAAGATGCTGAGAAATATAGCCATGTTCAAGGGAGCGGCAAAGTCCCATATATTCTTGGGTGGAGATGGAGGAGACAGACCATAAACAGGCAAACAAATCAACAAGATGATTTTCTGTCATGATCTACGCACAGAGATGCAGGGCGAGAGGGTGGGGAGGGGCTAGAGGGCAGGGAGTCGGTGGTCAGGGGAGGCTTCTCTAGATGGGGAATGTGTGGGTGTGTGAGGCCAGTCACATATGCAAAACTTTGAGGGAGAGTGTTCTGGGCAGAAGGAATGGCACTTACAGCAACCTTAGGCAGGAATGAGCTTGGCTTGTTCAAGAAACAGGCACTGGGGAGTATGGCCAGGTACAAGAGAGCAAGGAGTAGAATACACTGGTGGCATCTGGGGGGTAGATAGGGGTCCGAGTCAGGAGGCACTAGGACCCCTCTGGGCCTTGCTCAGCCGCTCCCCCACCCTTGGTAGGACAGCTTCAGCTCATCCTTCAGACCTTAGCCTAGATGTATATCGGGTTGGCCAAAAAGTCTGTTTAGTTTTTTCCATAAAATAAAAGACATTTTTAATTTTCACTAATAACTTCATTGATTTGGATATTTTGAGTATGTCAGCTATTTCCCACATGGTATAATGTTGATTGTTCTCAATTAATGTCTCGATTTGATCACTATCAACTTCAACTGGTCTACCCGACTGGAGCATCATCCTGTGAGAACTCTCCAGCATGAACGTTCACAAACCACTTTTGACACATTCGATCAGTCACGGCACCTTCTCCATGCACTGCACAAGTCTTTTTTTTTTGCGTTTCAGTTGTGTTTTTGCCTTTCTTGAAATAATAAAGCATAATGTGCCAAAAATGTTGCATATCTCTTTCATCTTCAATATTGAAATAACTACACAAAAATTCACCAATTTTGGTGAATTTAAAAAAAAATGCACACTGATATGACTGCTGTCACAATACAGTCTAACAAAATTGTTTCAAATGAAGTTAAAGACAACTATGCGCTTACTCAAGCCATCTTACAGAAAAAAACCAACAAACTCTTTGGCCAACCCAACATTTCCTCCTCCTCCTCTGACCCTTCGGCGTGTTTGACGCCCCTGTTTGTAGTGCTCTGCCACTCCGCATGCATAAAACTTTTACGCTAAAGTTACCTTGGCTTGCTTTCTGATTGTCACCCCTACTGGATGGTAAGCCCCTTGAAAATGAGAACAGTGCCTGATACATAGTAAATGTCCAGTCAACGAATGGGTGCATGCATGTTTGGCCGACTGGGTGTGTGGATAGATGAACAAATAGCTATCAAAACTCTACTGTAGGATGTTCAAATAAGGACTCGGAGTGTTTCAGAGCAACCTGAGCACCGTCGTGGGATTGGCGTGTGGGGAACCAGTCAGGAATGGCCTCAATATTTCTGGCTATCTGCAGTTTCTTCGGAGAACTAAATGTTGGGCCTTCCAAATTCTGATCACTTTGGGTAAAGTGTAGCAGGAATACCTGAGGTTGGAAAGCCCCTTGGACCGTGGCAGAAGTAATTTATAGACGTGTTTTTTCGCCAGGTGCAGGGCGCTGGGGTCGGATCAGGTGGGGTCTGAGTCCTGCCATGTCACTGGTGGCGCGATCCAAGGCCCAACGGTTAAGCTCTCTGAGCTTCACTTTCGTTCCCTGTAATGAAAGAGTCCTGCTGTCTCTCGCCTTGTGGGTTTGCACGAGGATCAGAAGAGGTCACACACATAACGTGCTTGACTCGGGGCTTTACAGCGCCTGCGTGCGCGCGGTCAGTGGTGTCTGCCGCTGCCGTCACCCCCCTCCTTCAATAGAGGTCATTTATGCTAAGTGAGCTGGTACTCATGTGAATGCCCTCAGCCTCTCTGGACTTGACCTACTGATCTTGCAGGCTATCTGTAGGGATTAGAGATGGGCTATGTCCAGTTTGTGGCACACAGTAGGATCCAGCATATGATAATAATAACTAAGCATTGGCCACAGAAAAATGAATGACCCGGAACTGTGGCTGCCATCTGGGGAGGTGGAATGCGCATGGGCTTGGCGTGGGCCAGGCCTCCAGACCAGCTCAGGGGCAGCGGGGCAGCTGAGCATGGCTCCTCGCTCAGGGAGGAGGAGGAGGGAGGGGTTCTCCAGGCAGGAATAAACAAAGTGAGGAGAGCTGGCCCACGTAGAAGATCTTTCCTTTCTCCTTTGTCTGGTTTGTCAGTCCTTAAAGCTTCACAGGGGACTTTGCCATAGCCACTCTGCTGGGGTAAGAGGCACCTCGGCTTGGCAGTGTGGGGTTTCATCTGTTCTTCAGCCTTGCTCTCCTCTAGGGGAGGACAGGCTGGAGGATCGGGGAGTGTGTGGTCAGAGCTGCTAGTCTCTCTATTGTTCATTTAGAGCCGAGCATGAAAGGTAGCCAGGTATCTTTCCCCTCCCGGGGGGACTGACCTATTTAACTCTGGGGAAAAGAAGAAACCAACTCCTGTCTTCATTTCTCTCCAGCCACTTTCTTCCTCACATGCTAGGAACTAATTCAAGTGAGCAAGCCTGCCTTAGGTCTCCCTAGAGACTTTGAGTCCCTTTCTCGTTAGCCTTTTGTGCAAGTCTGTGGACTGTGCCCAGGGTGGGTCCTGGCTTTTAAGCTCACCATCCTCTTGAGCTTAAAAGGACTCAGCATCCATCAACACAGGCGGAGCTGGTTTCCCAGGACAGGACTTCTGCCGCCTGACCTGGCTCAAACCAGACTCTCCAAGAATATCGGTATCCTGGCCCTGGTTCTTGGGCTGCTGATTTGGTCCTCTAGGTGAGGGCAGTGGGCAAAGGGTCCTCCAGTGGGAGGGTGGCAGGAGGGTTGCAGCTGCCAATGGGATGGAGGTCCAGCCAAGCCCTGCTACAGGTTGTTATCCCTCTGCCCACCGCATTTTTTAATGTGTTCTAACGTGTGTGGGGTGTGCATTTAGCATTAAGATGGAGGGAAATAGTATTCCTTCCTTCCTGGTGAGAGACAGGTTTGGGATCAGAATAAAATGAAAATCAGTGCACAATTGCTTAGTATGTTACCTTTCAATTTCTTCTGAAGAAAAGGGATAAGAGATGTATTTCCCGTCTGAGATACGTTCTCTTCCCACTTGCAGGGGAAAACAAGAATTTGCTTGAAGCAGACACACAGCATTGCTTTGATGTGCTGAAAATGGTGGGGTGCAAATGCTGCCAATAAAAAGCTCAGCCCCTGAAGCAGTTAGGGACTGCATTTGACTGCTAGTCATAGCACAACCCAATTTAGGGTGGCACACTCAAATTGGGTTTCAGTTTTCTCACAACAGGAGTCCAGGCTGCTACAGTAGCTCCATGGTGCCATCAGGAGCCCGGGCTCTTACTTTCCACTCAGGCTTTAACAGGTGGCTTTCACTCTCATTTTTGCCACCTTGCTCTCCAGCACAGTCTAAATTTCAGGCAGGAGGCAGGGAAGGGTTGGCTAAGCCAGCTAAGTGTACCCTCTATTAAAGACTTGAAGATGTCCGAGTACATCTTATTGGCCAGATCTATGTTACATGATCACCCTCAGTCCAAGGGAGGTTGGGAAATGCCAGTTTTTCGCCAGGCGTTTTGCTGCTTTGAAAAAATCAGGACAAGGAAGGAGGAGGGAATAGATGTTGGGAGTCAACGCGTGTGTGCTTAAGGGCGCACTGTGTGCCAGGCGCGTGCTGTACTTGTTCTGTGTGCTGTCTCCTTAATCCGCCCAGTAACCCAGGAAGGCGGGAGCTGCTGTCCTCATTTTGCGCATGAGGAGCCTGAAACCCCTTACAACAGAGAGGTTACAAACTTGTTCAGGGATGTCCAGCTTTTATTGGGGGGAAGCCAGAACTTACATCCAGGTCTGACTGGCTGTAACTCCCATGCCCTCTGGGTTTGTTGTGCTCTCAAAGTGACCCAAATGGTCACCGAATGTCGGGAATGTCTGCATTTTGAATAGTAACCGATTCCAGGTGCTTCCAATGACAGTAATGACCTGCACGTCTGTGCCCGGCACGGCCAGCTTCTCTGAGTGACGCAGCCATTGACAGCTGGGGGGTGCTTCTCTCTTACCCATCACTGTGCTAAATTGGGCATTGCGAATCTATTTTGTGACAGGTCTTCTGATTTGAGAGTTTGTTAAATTGTTGGAATGCAGGAGACAGGGAGAAAAGCAAAAAATGTTTGCCTTATAGCCTGTAGCTTAGTAAATTCAAAATTGAGGTCAGGTAAGGTAGGAAGGATTACCTTCCTCTTTTCTACCTGTAGCTAGAGTCTGAGCATTTGGGCACAAAGACATCTTCTGTACGTCTCAGCAGCCACAGGACTAGAAGTTGTTCATAACTCCAAGTCTTAAGGCCTAGAAAACTGCTGGACTGCGATTCTTTTAGCTACCATCTAGGAATAGTGTCCAACCTACAGGCTGCATGCAGCCAAAGATGGCTATGGATGCGGCCCAACACAAAATCATAAATTTACTTAAAACCCTTTTTTTGCTCATCAGTTTTCATTAGTGTTTGTGTATTTAATGTGTGGCCCAAGACAACTCTTCTTCTTCCCGTGTGACCCAGAGACGCCAAAAAGTTGGACACCCCTGCAAAGGTTTGTTTTGCAGGAAATGCTGGTGTTAACCTGAAGAAAAGGGTTTGTCATTCTGTATCAAATTTATTTTCAGAAAGTACTGGCATATGCAAGGGCGTGTACCCTCTACGTACACATCCAGTAAGGACTAAGGCATATAGTCATAAGTTAGCTCCAAGGTTAGAAAGGCCTGGCACATGCCATGATTCGGAGTCAGTCTATGAGCACATTATTAAATGTTACCATGATTAAATTGGGTGTTAGGATCGTCTGGCTTTGATGGTGGCAGCGATTTTCTTTACAACTTTCCATGCCCCCCAGTGCCCATCCCAGTGGGGATATGCAGGTGCTCAGCGAATTCGTGGTAGTTGATTAGGAAAGAATGAAGGACCCACATGACGTTTGGTTGTGCTGAGACATTGAGCCACAGTCCTTGGGTCCTGGCATCGAGGGGCGCCTTTCCCTTCAGTTCTAATGTAATGCATGCAGGTGGCATACTCGTTTCACAATCTAGCTTCTATGACAAAGTGCTATTTATCTTTGGGGTGTGAATAACAAGGAGGCGCAGTTCCTTAGGCCTCACAAGTGGAGTAACCAGGTGACACAGCTTCTTGGCTGGGGTGTGACCCAGAGGGCAGCCAGAGCTTTAATCTTCTAGGTGGCATAGCACTACCTCCGAGGATGGTTTCCCAAACGTGAGAAAGAGTAAAGAAGATAAAGGCCACTTTAGGCAACCTGAAGGCCGCTGCTTGGGGTTACACTGACATGGTTATGGAGGATTAAAGGAAGAAAGGAAAGATGGTTAAAAACCTACAGTGAGTACATTGTGGAACAGAGCTGTCCCTTTATAAACTTCGAGTAAGAATAGCTTTTCTCAAAGTGTAGAACCCTGAGTATTGCCTATACGTTCCTACTGCTGGAGGTTATAGACCCACCAAACATCAGGAATGGAAGGGCCCACAGAGATTACCATCTAAATATGTCGTTATAAAATGATTTGTAATAGGATTTTTTTTTTGACTAAGTAACAAAGACCAAACTCAAATCAGCTTAAACGAGAAAGAGAATTTACTGGTTCACAACCAAAAAGTCTGAGGATGTATCTGATTTAGGTATGGCTACATGTAGGAGCTCAGGCCAAGTGTTTAGGATTCTGTTTCTCTCTGCTTTCCTTGGTGTTGGTTTTATTTTTGAATAGCTGCTCTCAATGTAGTTGTAGCGGCTCAAGACCAGCTCCAACCAATGTCCCAGGGCTAACTCTGATTGGCCTGGATTAGATCCTGTGTCAGCCCCTCAACCAATCACTGAGACTTTGGAGCCTCCGCTGGGCAGGGATGAGGAGAGTCAGCAGCACCCGAACCACATGGACTGAGAGTGGGGGAGGGTGGTCCCCAAATGAAAATGGAAATGCTGTTGCCTGAAGGCATAGGAAGTGGGGGCAAAGATGTCCCCTAGTGATGGATAAAAGGAGGTCCAAAATTTGTTGTTTCCCACAAAGCTTTGGGTTTTTATGGAAGAGTCATGAGCACATGAGCAGTGAGAGGAGTGATCGCTTCTCTCAGTTTTCTATGTCCAAGCTAAGGCCAACAGCGAGGCCTGGACACAGTAAAAAGCAGACTGTATGTTAGGGGGTTGTATTTTCACTTTTTAGTAACATTTTTACTTAGTTTTAGCTCCCAGACTGGACTGGTTCTGCCCTGGTGGCTGAGGTTCTGAGGTTGTTGCAGGGCCACCGGCGGGCCACCTAGGTGTAAATGCAGTGGCATTTCCATGGCATGCTTTCATGTGGAAATGGAGAACTCTCTGGCTTGGTCGTTTGAGGAATGATGGATCTCAAGACCAGGACCTTTCTACCCAGGAGTACAAGTGGACTGGCAGCCCCATCCAGGGATCCCTGGTAATTTGTCTGGTCCTTCTGGGTTGGAGTATATTCCCTTCATCTGCCTCCCCAGTTTAAACTCTGCAAAGCTTGTGGGGCCGCTGCTGTGTCCCTGGTACCAGGTAGTGGGGGTGCAGATGCACCTAGAGCCCTGCCCCAAGGAGGTGGAGAAAAGCAGCTTACAGTGGGAGACGGGCCATGAAAGAGGACTACTTCTTTGTGCCCCAGAAGCCCTTCGCACCCGGAGCTATCGCCCCTGCCACCCCCTCTCCTTTACAGTTTCCAGATTGGCAGGTGTGTAGGCTGTGGGCATGCATGTGGACAGGCAACAGAGAGCAGTGGCTAAAACACACGGGCTCTGCGGTCTGCCTGGGACCGAGCCTGGCTCCACTGTTTCCTAGCTCTGTTATCTTGGGCAAATCGTTTATTTTCTCTGGGCCTGCAGAGAATTGTTGTTAGGTCGGTGTTTTTGTGGGTTCTTGTTTGAACAGTTTCCTGATGAGATAAGTGATCATATAAAGAGGTTGCTGTGCCTGTTCTCTACTTACTGTCTTGGAGGAACCTTAGTTGTGCTGCCATTGTACTTGGGGCTGTGTTAGCAGCCAGTGGGAGAGACCCTGGGCTCAGGAGCCTTCTATCCAAGCTGGACCGCCCCCGACAGATGGGGAGAGAGCAACAGGGAAAGGCATGAGGGTGTCACGTGCATCACTTATTCATTCAGTAGTATTTACAGAGCACCTATTCCAACACCAGTCTTTGCGTGTATGTTCTGGGCATATGATGCTGGGACCTGATGGAATTCATAGTCTACTTGGGCTCTAGAGGAATAAGTATGCAATTATGATCCAGTGCAATTAGTGTGACAGTGGAGTTAGTTAAGGTTCCAGTCTAAACTGGGCGTATGTGGCTTGGGTGGCTTCCTGGAGGAGGTGACATTTTAGTCAGATCCCGAAGGAGTAGAAGATTAAGTGGGTGGAGTGAGGGACTGGGCATGAAAGATGGTCCAGGCAGAGGGAACAGCCCATGCAAAGGCCCGGAGGAAGTTTGAGTGTAAAGTGTGTTCTTTTGGGGGTCTTGGCTGCCAGCTCTGCTGTCTGGAATGGACTGAATATACTACTGTCATTACAGGGACATAGAGAAGCTGGAGCGACAGGCAGTCCCCCAGGCCAACCATGCAGAGTCCTGTCGTGAGTGTGGCCGCATAGGACCCGGACATTCAAGGGATTGTCCTCATCGCCGCCACGAGGACTCCTTTGGCTTCGAGGGGCGGGGGCAAGAGGACGAACGGTACCGGTCCCACCCAGTGGAGGGCAAGAGGGACAGGAGCAAGTCCAGGTCCCCGTACTCGCCAGTCGAGGAGGATGCCTTGTATGTGGATTTACCCGGTGGCTCTAGAGGCCAGCAGGCACAGCCCCAGCGGGCAGAGAAGAATGGCATCGCATATGGCCCAGGAGACCAGAACGGGACTGGCGTGTACCAGAGGGCCTTTCCTCCCAGGACCAGCCATGAGAAGCACAGCCAGAGGAAGAGCAGCCTGGCCCAGGTGGAGCACTGGGCCAAGTCCCAGAAGGGAGACGGCAGGAGGTCAGTAATAGACTCAAGATTGCTGCTACCAGTGAGCATCATAACAAAACAATAGCAGCTGTCATTTCACCAGCCCAAGCTGGGTAATACTGGCCTTCATCTCTCTACCTCCCTAATCTCCAAAAACCCCTATAACAGTCCTGCCAGGAGGGGGTGATAACCCCAACTTGTAGAGAAACCGAGGCTGGGAGAAGTGAAGGAACCTGCCCGGGGTGCACAGATAAGTGGCAAAGCCAGAGTTCAGACCCGGGTCTGGGAGCCTCTCAGGCCCACACGAGATAATATGAGGAGGCTTCTTCGTTCCCCAGGGAATGTGCTTTGCGATCGTAGCTCCTCTTCTTCGTTTACACTGCTCCTTCTCTGCACCCGGGAGACACTTGTAGAAACTAGAGGAGGTCCAGACCCATTTTTAAGTCCAGGCACATAGAGTAGCGCTTAGATGCTACTGACATTAGGCTTTATCATACCCATTCCTTCAAGCAGTTGTTAATTATTTAGAGTGCACATATTCTTGCAATTTGCAAAGCACCGTTTGTGTTTTATTATAGTTTTAGGTGAATTAGGACACACTTATGAACATGAAGACTTCAGGGTCATCCAGCTTCCACTGTCCCCAGAAACCGCTCTTTTGTCTTCATTGTGAAGACAGCAAATCCCCCTCAGCATCCTCAGGCTTGTAAAACTAACCGCTGACTGTAGAGGTGATAGCAAAGCCACTGGGTGTTCAGAAGGTTCCCCACAGGCAGGAAGGGCCGCAGAGGAAGTGCCTGCACTCAGACTGAGTCTGCCACAGGCCTGATAAGCATGTGCTAAAGTGCCACACTTCATTCTCCCTGCTCCTGCTGTGAGCTCCAGACTTTCTCCCTGTGGGCTCTGGAGGCAGGAGTGCTCCTGGGGGAATAGCCTGGGCCTATTTTCCAGTGTGTGGGTGTGGTGTGTACACGTGGTTGTGTAACCTCTTTAATCTGGTCCAGCTGGGCAGCTGGGAGGGTAGATGGAGAAATCACAGCGGAACCTCCTGAGCAGTGGGTGGGCATTGCTGTGGGACAGGCCAGGAGAGGGAAGGCCTTGTGTGTTGTAGCCAAGACAACTTCCCATTCTCACTTGGGACTGGTCAGGTGTCACTTCTGTTTGTTCACCTTTGTGTCTTAGTGAAAACGGAAGCTACTGCTCAAGGAAGCAGCGAGGTGGGGTGTGGGAGCTGCTACTCTTAGTGCTGAACTAGGTAGTTTGGGTGACCTTCCTGGTGAATGAGGTTGGAAAGCTGGGGTTGTGTCTTGCAGGTCCCCGTATTCCGATGTAAGGAATTCAGACTTTATTTGAAAAAGCAACAGGGGAAACTACAGGGAGGTTTTAAGCAGCTAAGTGATGTAGTGTGATTACGCCTAGGGAGGAGGCAATTGTAGGAGTGCAACGGTGATAATGGAAACAGAAAGAAATAGATTTGAAGTCTTGCGAGCAAAGCCTGTCAATGAATTGGATGTGCAGGATTAGAGAAAGGGAGGAACAGGGAGGATCCCTAGGATTTTCGACTTGAATGAGTGAGTGGTTCGGATATGGGGAAGGCTTAGAAACAAATTTGGGGGAGAAAATCAGGCTTTCCATTTTGGACATAAAAGCTTGGGAAACCTATTAGCTACCCAAGGGAAGATGTCAGGTAGGCAGTAGGGTATGGATCGTGATGTTTAGGTTTGAGGGCTGGTTGGACCTGCTAATCAGGGGCAGTCAGCAGGCAAATGGTACCCCCACACGTAGAAGTTAGCAGCAGAAGAGGGATCCTGCAGAGAAGACAGTGTGGTAAAAGAGGACACGTGGTGTAAGGCAGCCATTTCCTCTCACGTGTGACAACTCCTAGGAACCGAAGTCGGTATGCAGCTGGTTAGGGGAGAGAAAAGCAGGGGAAATCAAAAGTGGGGCAGACAGTCAGGGCAAGGGCTTGACCCTGATGAGCCTGCATTTCCCACTGAAGAGTTTGGATTTAATAGCAAAGGCCCATGAAAGCCATTGATGTGTATGGGAAGGTATCAACAACCGCCTGGTGTGGCACTATTTTTTAGAATGGTGGTGGCCAGGAAGAGGCGGGCGCAGAAGGAATTCCAAAAGCTCTGCGACTGCTAATGCCGTTAGAAAGGCATTAATTGTGAAATGTCTCTACACAACTTTCTGGCAGCTCACAAGCCTGCGTTATTCTGCTGCACTATTCTGCTGCACACAGTGGTCTGTGTTTGGGGTGGGGGTGCATGGGGGCGCACATCAGGGAGCTACAGGATGAGCCGTCAACTGCCAGGAGATGAGAGGCGGCTGGGGAGGGCGTTGGGCTGTCCCAGGAGGTGCGATGGGCGTTGGAGCCTTTCTCATCCAAGGGGCAGGGACCTTGGGTCTGTGAAGGAAAGCAGTTCATTGACCTTGGAGCTTCACTGAGCTCGTAGTGAGAGGAAGTTCGATCGAGTGGTAGAAGCACTTCCCAGTGGGCTGAAAAGGAAAAGTGAGGACTTGAAGGCAGAGCAAAGCCTGCCCTTTTGAGAAGAAAGCTGTCGGTTTCTGAGTAAGCAAAGTGCTCCATCTCCGATTTTTCACTTGTGTCTCAAAAGGACTGTACCTTGCATTCTCAGAGTTGGGTTATTATTTTTTTTCCTTAAAGATATATTTGAAATCTCTTACAGTCAAGTAATAAGTGGACCTGGCTGCTTTATAGGGGAACCTCCTCCATTTGAAAATGTAGAAGGTGGCTATCTCGGCTTTGTGCATGATTAAGGCTTTGCCGACCTCATTAGATTGAGCATGTTGCACGTCAGAGGAGGGTTGTGTTAGGATCTCCTACTGTGGCTCTAGACCACACAAGGAATTGTTTCTGACTGTTCTTTCAGTACTTGGAGATATGTGTTCTATTTCACATCATTAACTCCTGTAGAATGATGCTTTGTGGTGGGCAGACTGCCCTACCCTTAGGATCTTAACACATTCTAAGAGATTGTTTTGAAATTCTAGTTTCTGTTCCTCCCCAACACCCTCTCAACTGTGTTTAATGCAGAGTTGTAAAATAAATAGGCAGGGTGGAGGGTGGAAGAGGGACTCAGACATTACAGGGAGGGACAGGGCAGGCAGTGCAAGTCCTGCATGATTGATGTGGAAGTTGGGGTGAAGAATATCTGCTGAATTAGTAATTGGTTATAAAATTTTGTTTTACATTTTGAGGTGACTCTTTTATTGTGGCCATATCAGAGTATCCTGTTTGGTTTGGAGCCTTCTGGAATAGGGAGGCTCCAGAGCCGCAGAGCAGGGTGTGGGGGCAAGAGACCTTGAGCACTCTTTGGGGGTAAGGCTGGAGCTGGGGGCTGGCCAGGGGACATGCTCTCAGGAGCAAAGCTGCCCTGGGGGCCCCTGTGCCAGCCTCCTCTGGAGGCCAGCACTCCTCCATCACACTGGGGTCCTCCGGCTTGCCCCCAAAGGGCTGAGGGGCACTGCCCTGTGCAGGACTCTGACCGTGGGACCACAGGCAGGTGCCAGCGGGCTGCAGAGCCAGGCTGAGGGGGAGGGGGTTCGGGAGCACAGGCAGGACATGCTTTGCATAGTTCGCATTTTGCTTCAGGCAGAGTGAACGACTGTTAATAAAGTCTAAGCTCCCCAGGGGATGCCCCCAGCCTGGATTGTGCTGCTGTGGCCACCCTGAAACCAGGCCCGTGACTCTGGGAAATCAGCAGCAGACTCTGCCACCTAGTGGCAAGGAAACAAGCTAGACAGACACACCAGACGAGCCGTGGTTGTTGGGATCCCAGTGTTGCGATAACAAGGGAGAAGAAAGCTACCGTTGGTAAATGGCAGCTATTTCTAGTCCGCACAACAATCTATTAAGTGGTTCTTAGTGTCCTCATTTTATAGTGAGGAAAGTAAGGGCGTAAATGA
The DNA here is from genome assembly GCA_039655065.1 of Glossophaga mutica. Classification (NCBI taxonomy): domain Eukaryota; kingdom Metazoa; phylum Chordata; class Mammalia; order Chiroptera; family Phyllostomidae; genus Glossophaga; species Glossophaga mutica. The sequence goes on from CM077308.1 coordinate 34,853,923, forward strand.
CACCTGAAGACAGAGCTGGGAAGCGATTAAATAAGATCCGTTTTAAAACAGGACAATTTTAGAACAATTAGGATGTTAGCCACCTGAGGTCTTGTTAAAACACAGGTGGCTGGCCCTGCCCCTAGGGTTTCTGACGAGGCAGCATCAGGCGGGACCTGATAACCTGCACCTCTCAGCAGTGCCCAGGTGGTGCTGAGGCTGCCGTCCCTCGGCCACGCTGAGTAGCACTGGCTCAGAACAATGCCTTGCTTGTGATAAGCGCTGTATAGAAGCTTGTGAGGTAAAATTGATAGATAAAGGCAGAGTCAGGATTCCAGCCAGGCCTGTCTGATTCCAGCACCTGTTCTCTTTTTACAGCATCACGCTGTCTCTCAGGTTTGACTTTTAAGGCTGAATAAAACTCTCTCCTTTGCCCTTTGCTGATTCTTTCCTTCACAAAACAAGATGGCTGGTTGTCTGTAGTTTCCACCATCGTATCCAGCTCTTGTGTGCTGGTGCATTTGTTGAAGGGCTGTTTATACGTGTCAGGACTTTCTCAGACGGTGGACAATACCACAAAATATGAGACGTGGTTCCTGCCCTGCAAGGATTTACGGCTGGCTGGGAGAGAGGTATCTTGCAAGTATGAAAAGGTTATGGCAGTACAGGACCTCAGAAAAGTTACTGGCTGTACATGCAATGGCCGAGTCAGGGCAGGAACCCCCAGGGCTGTGGCATTGCAGAAGGCATCCGTGGGGGAGGCATGGCTCAGTGTCCTGGAGAACAGGTGAGGTTGGGGTGAGCAAGGTGAGGGGAGCCCACACAGGTAGGGGAGGAAAGAACAATATTATAAGAATAAGCAGGGAGCGGAGCACCTGCTTGTCAGGTGTCTTCTGTGCAGCAGGCACGGAGCCCACATTCTCTGCCTTGTCTTGTGGACACTGCAGAGCGGCCTTATGAGACAAATAATTCTATCTTCAAGGTACAGGGAAAGAAGCTGAGCCTCAGGGTGGTGGGGTCACATAGCCAGTGGAGGTGAGAGCTAGGATTCGACCCCAGGTCAGATTGCCTCTGCTTTTTCCACCATGAGAAGTTGCCCAGGAGCGTATGAGGCGGGGCAGGCCTAGAGGGAGGCTCTCGCTCTCAGGCTGTGGGCCGCATCTGAGGGAGAGGGCCTCCTTGCCTGTTGGGCCCCAGACGCCTGGCTTGCCCCAGCGCAGCCCTGGCCCCAGTAGGAGGAGCAGTGACAAGACAGCAGAACTGCAAGGCAGGCTGAGGTCAGATGCTAGAGAGCTGTGAGGACCAGGCGCAGGGCTTGAGATTTTATTTCATAAGCAGTGGGGAGCCATTGAAGTTTATGGAGAGCGGGAGTGATTGGGTCTGAGCGCTTGACTGTGTACAGTGTGGAACCTAGTGAGGAAGGTCTGTCTCAAAGTTGTGGGTGGTGAGGGGCATCATTAATCCGTACCTGGACTAGAGAATAGAGAGAAAGGAAGTGGTATCAGCCACTTCCATCAGGAACTTCTAGAACTTGGCAATAGAATACTGGGCAGAGGGTAAATCTTGGTCAGCTGGGGAATTGTGAGGTTCTCCCTGGAAAAATGCAGACCCATCCAAGGAGCTGACTGGGGTCTGGTGGGAGAAGGAAGGGTTCATCCTGATGCACTTGGAGTGAGGGGCGTGGGGCAGCCGAGTTGGCCCAGTAGAGGGGTGACACTCCGAGGCTGACAGGGGAAAATGGTTTTGGAGTTCTCTGCCAAGAGATCCAAGTCCTGGGTGTCTGCTTTGATTGTCCTTTGGGGCTCGTACAGGGCTCACTCACCTGCCTGGCTTTGCACGTTAACTTACTTGTGTTTCCAGAAGCCTGGCAGACTTGCCGGTCATCTTCCCTGTCCTTCTTTCTCCTCAGCCTGCCTCTGGACCAGACCCTTCCTCGCCAGGGTCCCAGCCAGTCCCTGTCCTTCCCAGAAAACTACCAGACTCTTCCCAGAAGCAGCCGGCACCTGTCGGGGGGCTCCTCGCCTCCTCCCCGCAACCTGCCGAGTGACTACAAGTATGCCCAGGACCGAGCCAGCCACCTGAAGATGTCGAATGAGGAGCGCCGGGCACACCGGGATGGCACCGTGTGGCAGCTCTACGAGTGGCAGCAACGGCAGCAGTTCCGGCATGGCAGCCCCACGGCGCCCCTCGCTGCGGGCTCCCCGGAGTTCACCGACCAGGGCCGGAGCCGGAGCATGCTGGAGGTGCCCCGCTCCATCTCAGTGCCTCCATCGCCCTCGGACATCCCTCCCCCGGGGCCCCCGAGGGTCTTCCCACCCCGGCGGCCACACACACCAGCAGAGAGGGTCACTGTGAAGCCACCCGACCAGAGGAGGAGTGTGGACATCTCGCTGGGGGGTTCTCCCAGGAAGGCGTGGGGCCATGCCACCAAGGTGAGGCTCCGGAGTGCTGCCCAGCTGCTGGGGTCCAGCATCGTGGCCCTGGCAGCCTCGGATGGTTTGAACACAAATTTGAGCGGTTTGCAGTAATGATGGGTAACACGTGTGCAGTACTTTTAGGTGTCAGGGGCGGTGCTGAAGGCTTCAGTTTAACTCTGACAACAGCCCTAAGAAGCAGGTGCTGTGATGATGCCCCCGTCACAGATGAGACCTCTTGAGGCGTTAGGAAATGAGTAACTCGCATGGGGCCACACAAGTGGAATCTGCTTCCTTGCAGCTCCGAAGGCTGGAAAAGCTGTCGGTGTGGAATCAGTTTAATTATTTCTTATAACCCAACTTAAGTTTTAACTCTTCAGGGGGCTTTCACAGTTTATCATTGCTGCAACCTGATGCAAAAGGTGCACATCCCCATTTCACAGATGAAGAGCGAGGCTCAGGGAGGTGCAGTGGTGTGTGGTGGGCTGCCCCGGCAGTCGGTGGCAGAGGCTCCGGCCTGGCCCCCTTGCCCGGCCCTCAGCGTGACTTCTCGTTTCCCGCCCGCAGAGCTCCTCCCATGTGGACCGCCGCTCCATGCCCTCCTTGGGTTACATGACCCACACTGTCAGTGCTCCCAGTTTACACGGAAAATCGGTAAGCAGGGCTTCACCTCCCCCTCCAGGTGAATGGTCTGTACAGCCTGCAAAGGGCTCATCTCATTTGTGTTTCCCCCTGAGCCAGTCATTTCTGGTCTGCAGGGCAGATGTCAACCCCCCATTTTAGAGATGAGAATACTGAGGCTCAGAGAAACCCAAGGATTTGCTCAGGGTCACCCAGCTGGCACTGGGTCCCTCCCAGATCCGACGAAGAGCTTGGGGAAGTGGAGGAGAATGTGGGCTTTTCTTCTCTCTCGAGCAGCTTTTTCCAGCCACCTGCGCTTCTCCTGTTAGCTCCTCTCCTGGTCTTTGCTTTGATTAGTTAACTGTCTTCAAAGTGTGAGTCTGGGTGAGGGGTGCTGTTGGTTGCTGTTCTCTGAAAAAAAGTACTTTTCTGTAGCCCCTTTTCTGGCAGTGCCTTTATTTGTCCTAATGACAGAATTAATGCAGTAATTACTTAACGGTGTCACATCAGTGCTGCCCCGGCACGGGGCGAAGAGTCATTATAGCGTCGTGCTCCTGCGGTGGCTAATTTCCTCGTGATGTGTCTACACACCTGCAGCTGGAGCAGCTCTCGCTGCTCCTCTCCCGGTTACGGCGGCACCAGGCCCAGTTGGCCAATGTGCGAAATTTCGCCGTCGGCCAGTTACTGCAGCACCAGCTGGCCTTTCCCACCTGCCAGGTCAGCACTGGTGGGCTATCTCTCGGGGCCGGGCCACCCCGGCGGCAAGGGCGTGACACATGGCCTGTGTTCCCTCGTGCCCACGCTCTGGTCTGTACTTGCTGGCTGGCTCTCTCCCTCGTTCCCTGCCTGTTTGCTTCTGGATGCTGTAGCCAGACGCTGCGGCAGTGGTGGGGCCTGTGCCCGGCTGCGGGGGAGGCTGCATGTGGTGGGCGGGACCTGAACTGTGGCTTCTCTGGCTGTGAGTGGTGACTGGCAGGCTGGTGCGTGTGGTCATGTCCAAGGGGCTGTGCTGGCTGTCATCCTTGATGCCACCTCAGGCACTCCTGGGATGCCGAAAGGTGTGTGTCAGCCTGGAGGGAGAAGGCAGAGTGCCCTGCTGGTTGACAAAGCAGCCTTGCATCCCTTTTCCGGGAACCTCGCAGTAACCTGGGAGAGGTCAGGTGGGACAGGAGCTAGCAGCACACAACAGGCAGTGGATTGAGAAGGGGAGGTGATTTGCCTGGGGTCCCTCAGTTACATCTGAAACCCAGGTCCCGCCTGGCACAGTGTTCTAAACTTTCCAGGACCTGGGGTTGGTCCAGGCAGTTTGCTCACCCCAGCACCTGGAGCAGCTTAAAGAAGGTGCTGGTCCAGATGAGGCTGGTCCCTCTGAGCTGCACAGAAGTAGGCAGAAGACAGGAGGGGAAGGTGATGGGATTGTCACCTTCTTACTTGCCCTGTTCTAGTGGGACCTGAGGGACTGGGGAAATGTATTTAGAAACACGACTGTAAGGGAACACTTACAGAAACCCTAAGTTGTGAATTTGGGTGATTTTTAAATAACATTTATTTAATAACATTGATTTATTGATAATTTCATACCATTGCTCTGTCCTTCTTTCTGCTGTGGAACGTGTATAGGGGACTGGGCTGATTGAGGAACTAGGGATGGGTAAGGGGACAGTGTAGGGACAGAGATAATATCTTACAAGCCACTAGAGTCCTTCCAGCCTTCTGCAAAGCACTGCCTGAATGTCTCGTGCTGTTTCTTTGTGTGTGTGTGTTGTACGTTGGAGCTGTAAGCAGGGGCCCTTCCCAGCCGCAGCTCACCTTGGTGTGCTGGGAGTTCTCTTACTCTGCTGAGAAGAGGGTGCCTGGACTGCCCTTCTTAAGTTCTCTCGTCCCTCTGCCTCACAGTTAGCTCCCGTGCTCTATCACACGGGAAGCACATGTTCTAGGGAAGCAGTCTTCTCCTTATTCTCACTTTTCCTGGTACTTATTCTGAAGAACTTCCCAGGCTGTCGGAGACGGTGCAGGCCGACAGGTGGGCTAGCCCCTGACCTGGCCACATGGGCTCCCTGCTGAGCAAGGAGGCCCAGACCTCCAGGAAACTTCCGGAGGCTGCTGGTGCTTATCATTCTGAAACCCAAGGCCCTAAGGGGACCTCCCTGGGCCACCTCCCTGCCTCCTCCAGGCATTTATCTAGCCAGCCAGGGGGTCTTTTTGCTTCATGCATGTGAACGACCTGGTGCAAAGGTTTGATGACAAAAACTGCAGGACTGGGAATCGATGGGACCGATGCTCAGGTGTAGCAGGTCCCCTTCCAGGGAGAACTCTGTAGTCCTGTCTCAGGAGATCACTGCTGCCTCAGTTGCATTGCTGCCCTAGCCTTCTGGTGGGATGTGTACTGTCCCCCTCCTTGCCATCAAACTGTCCTCTGTAGCTAATGAAGGGACGAGCTGGCTTTCCCCACAATGACCTGCAGGATCCACCATGCTGAGAGAGGGCTCCGAGCTGCACCGAGACATCTGTGCGTCTCCCGTGGCCCTGGATGTGCTGGTCTGCTGTGGCCGCTTGTCCCTGATGCTGTACCACGTAAATGACTCACGGAGCCCCATGAAACCTGGGTGTCCATAACCGGTTTCTTTCTCTCTCTGCTTCCTTTGAAGGCCGATGATACCTACCTCCAGCTGAAGAAAGACCTGGAGTACCTGGACCTAAAGGTGAGCGACGTCAGGGGTCTTGCTTGCCTTGGACACTCACCTTTCCAAGGGAGTCAGTTCCTTTGGAGCCAAGCCCAAGCCAAAGACAGTGCAGGTCTGATTAAATCTGGATCCCAAATGGAGACGGCTGCTGTCTGAATCAGAAGAGTTTTATTTCTTACAGCCTCCAGTTCTGGGCTCAGTTTCTTGTCAATTCTGCTGTAAGGTGTCTGTCTTACAGAATGAGGACACAAGATTCTGATCTCTTCCTGTCCTTGGTCAGAACCCAAAGGTCCCTGCAAATAATAACCAGTTGCTTCTGCAGAGCCTCCAGGGTGGGAGTTTGATTCACTGGGCGCCACTGATGTGTGTCTTTGGTCACAAAGCAGGTCAGTGGATTGTTCGTCACCAGGGGAGAAAGTTCCACATGGAATTATGCGGCTCTGGGGGATGCCGTCATCTCCCATCCTCATTTGGGAGGTGATCACTGGTCCGTCCCCGTAGATGATAAAGCTTCAGGCTCTCAATCAGCCTCCATAGCACAGAGAGCCCGAGAAAGAGAAAGCCGTGGAACTGAGAGGCATTCTGCTTGAAAGAGCTGCTATTGTTGCATTCAGGGGTGCTCTGAAAGCTCCCACTGTGAAAAGCACTTCTTATGCCTGAGCCGTGAAATAGACTGAAGGAATGTGACCTTTAATTAACTACAGGTGTGAGGGCGGGTGCGGGGCTGTGGGAGGGCACCCAGGTGACTGCCACAGGGGGCTTGCCTCCTCCAGTCCCCTGTGTACCTGACTGGAGAGGTCTTGAACACAGGGATTGTCATCCAGCCTTGTAGAAGGGGGGATGAACATGAGGCCCCATGGCAATGGGTGGGGAGGGCTCCCCATACTGAGGCCCATTTAGAAATCAACTAGTTAACTTCTGTCTCTATTGAGCACTTGTGTACCCAGCTCTGGAGATGCCTGGGGGAGATGCAAGAGTAAAATTGAGGCTCTCTGGGTTGGGGAAAGGGAATATCCCCAAATAACAGACTCATTAACAATGAGTGGACAGAGATCTGGCCCAGTGCTCAGAGCTGAGGTCACGAGGATCGCAGGGCTGCAATGCTGGAAAGGCTTCTGGGGGAGGTGGTGTGTGTGTGGAGCCTGGGAGAGCCAGAGCATTTAGGTTGGCTGAGATGACCAGGACGGGGATGGAGGGAACCAAGGAGAGCCAGGGTGAGGCTGGTATGGCTGGGCAGTGGGGGAGGTGGAGGTAGAGCATTCGTGCCAGATTCTATGCCAGGCTTGAGGAAGGAAGGTGCAGTGAATGAAAGTCAGTGAATGAAACTCTGACTTGGTTTTGGATGTGAGCAAAACAGGGTTGTGTCAGACGCAGGACATTTTCTAGTTTACCTGGCGTGAGCGAGTATTGTTAAGTGTGGTAGCGATGCCTCGGGGTGCAGAGTGTTCGAACATGGAGGTGGGGACTAACTGCATTCAGGCCCGTCCTCCTGTGCCCTGCTGGGATGGGGCAGGGTCCCTCCACCACACCCACCATCCGCGCCTGACCCCGGTTTCCATCTGCCATGAGTGCCACCACACCCCGGTCCCGGCCTTCCTGCCGCCAGTCACCACGCTGCTGTTTCCTCTCACCCCTGTTCTGGGGCCGTGCAGTGGGCGCAGAAGGACTCCTGCAGCATCCACGTTCCTGGGCCGTGGCAGAGGCCTGGCTCAGCAGCAGCACAGGCGTACCGTGAAACCTTCCTCACGGAGCTTGGTGCACAGCGCTCGAGAGATCTTAATGAAGTGCTCGGTCCAGAAAAGTGGGAGCGTGTGTCTTCGATTCCTGTTTGTATGGGATGGCTGCAACTCACAGTTGGTCCCGGAGGAAAGATCCAGCTCAGCTTTCTTTTATTTCAAGATTGTGGGATTTGAGTTAAAGGGAGTTTAGAGAGAGAGAAACTGAGGCACGGGATAGCAGGGCAGAGCCTGCCAGGAGTCCCTGTGTCCTGACAGCAAACGGAAGCTTAATAACAATAACAACAGAGGGTACGATGCATGCTGGCCACTGGGTTTTACTCCTGTTCGGTTTGTGAGCCCTGCAGTAGATCTGGGAGGGAGGCGGTTCTGCACTGAAGCTCTGAGAGGCAGATGATTTTCTCCATAGATAGTTACTGGAGAGTCAGTACTTGGGTGTTGCTCTGACCCTGAAGCTCATGTTCTTAATAACCTTGCCTCCCAGACTCTTAAAATGCTGCTTCTGCTACTGTGGACCCAGAAGAATTGGGTTTTGTCTGGAACTCAGCTCGGGTCATTATGCCTCTCAGGAAATGAGTTTGATGTGACAGATGCAAAGTGTATCCTTGGGGCGTGTCACTAGCGAGGAGCCATATGTGCCCAGAACATTAGTAATTGGAAGTTGTCGCTGTTTGCCATGAAAAACAGCTGTGTTGATACCAAGCTTTTTCCCTGGTCTTGTGGCTGTTACTCCAGTGTCTGGCTTCTCTCAGAACTGGTCCCCCAGATGAATGTGCCAGCAGCCCGTGTGGGAAGAGAGGTTGGGGTTTGTGCTGTGTGTGAGTCACCAGTCTGGCGTGGCTGCCAGCAGGCTGGCCCCACCTACCTGGCCTGCCTCCACGGGACGCAGTGCTCAGATCAGGGAGGCAGCGGGTCTGCTCTGCTCTGACCAGCTGCGGTAGAGCGTTCCCAGGTGCGTGTCTCACTTCAGGGTCCAGACGAGGGAGGAAGGGCTGGAATCGAAGGAGAGGCGCTGAGGACCTGGGAGAACCATGGCTGTGGAGTGTACAGGCAGGATGCCTTTGTGCGCAGGTGTCTGAAACCCACATCCACCTGGTAGGCCACAAACATTCCAGGGCTCAGGCCACGTTGTCACCATTCTACTTTCCTTAGTGTGGGAGTTGCCTCCACGTGGCCAGGGAAGGCAGCCACCTGCAAATCCAAGTTCATTTCCTCCCAGCCTAGCCTCCCCATGGAGTGAGGGGGCAGGGGGTCCTTACTGGGAGGGCATGCATGCTGGGCAGAGACAAGAAACACCGCAGCTAGCACAGCCCTGGGGCAGGAGGTGAGGGAGATTTGGGGAAGACATAAACATAGGCTGTAATGCTCTGAAATATTACCAGGTGCTTTCTGTGGCCTTAAGTGGAAATTAAGACAAGTGGAGAGTAGCCACAAGTAGACAGGTTTCAGTTTAGTAGAAGAAAGACTTTTCGAAAGGGCCACCACAGTTCACGGTGAACTCTGCCTGGCTGGGGTGCCGCTGAGGCCCCGGGGAGCAGTGCAAGGGATGAGTGGCTGGCCAGAAACACCCCGAGGCCCACTGGCTTCCTGTGTCATGCTAGACAAAATGAGCTGACCCTGAGCCTAGCTGGGGCCTCTGAGACACAATTGAATGGGCCTGGGGGTGTGGAGAGTGACAGGCACTGTCCCCACTGTCACCAGCTTCTTGTGAGAGATCCCTCCTGGGTCCTTGTGAAGAGAGCAAGGAGGTGAGCCTGTCTGGAGAAGGACTGTCTCTCCATCCCCACTAGGTTGGCCTGAAGTCCCCTTGTCCCGGCCCCAAAGGCCACAGACTTAAGGATCCAGAACCCATCGTCCCCTCCATCAGCTTCCAGAATCAGTGGGTGGTGTGAGCTTTGCCCTGTGCCGAAGAGGTTTTCCTTCTTGAAACGAGTGTTTCTGCTGCGGTGCCAAGGGATCCCGCAAAGGCATGTTCCACTGTCTTAGAAGATGCTCTGTTTAACGTCTTTTGGGAAATGTTTACTTCTCTGACATTTCACTCGGCAGTGCCAGGGTGGAAAGGAGTCCACGTTGATTAAGCACCTGTTTCTGCCTGGCAGTGTTTGGGCCCTTGGTGTTCTGGTCTACCATAATCCCCTGGGCATCCTCGAGCAGTAGGAATTATTGTCCCCACCTTACCACCCAGGAACCCAGAGCTGCTCTGCAGGATCCTGCACCCCCGCTGGGTCTGAAGAGGGAATGTGGGGTTAGCTGTTGTTGACAGCTGGGTGTGTTTTCATCTGGCTCTGAAGCACAGCTGGGATGGGGAGGCGGAGGGCAGGGGGCTGCAAGCTGCTCAGGTGATGCCTTTGTAGGTAGAGCAGGTCGAAAGGTTGCAGTCAGCTCCAGAGGGGCCCTTGTCCCTGGTGAGGGTCAGGTCATCAGTGGCCCCAGGTACCTGGCCCCCTGACCCTTCCTGACCATTCAAGCCTGGGGTCAGCGCTTCTGTGTTCAGGATCCGTTTCCAGGGTCAGCTTCTGGAGCAGAGTTTCTGAAGTGGTGGTCTGGGACACCACCTACGTCAGGATCACCTGGGAGCGTAATAAATAATCACAGATCTGGGGGGGGGGGGCGGTCTGTTGAATTAGAATCTCTGGGGATGGCACCCAGAATTATCTTTTTGTTTTGTTTTTAAATCAAACTTCAGGGGGATTTTTGAACACACTGAAGTTTGAGGTCTGTTGTTCTGGAGAAGAGATTATTAACCCTGGCCATGAACCGAGATACCAGAGGAGCTTTTTAACTGGGTGTTGGTGCTTGGGTCCCATCCCTTAGCAGCTCCGATTTAATTGATAACACACAGGTATTACTCTTCAAGCAAACAAACAAACAAACAAGACCCCCTCAGTGTCTCCAGTGTAGCTGTGGTTGGGAAAACTGTTCCAAAGCAGTGGTTCTCAAAGTGTGCTGCTATGCCAGCAGCCTCAGCAACACCTGGGCATTTGCCAGAAATGTAAAATCTGGAGTCCGACCCCAGACCAGTTCCGTGAGAACCTCTGCGGGGTGGGGACCCAGCAGCTCTGTGTACAGGGATGGGCTTACAGTTGTTTGTATGGAAAAAGATGTGCAGGTTATGATTATTACAATAGGTTTATTAACTCAAAAGGTTGTTACTCACAACTATAAAACTACCTTTGCTCATCCCGGTATTAACAAGCCCTCCAGGTAATTCTGAAGCATGATAAAGTTTGAGAGCCAGTTTCGGAGTCGTGGTTCCCAATCCTGGCGCACAGTGAGGACAGCCCCGGGGCGGGGCGCAAGCCCTACCCCAAGCCAACTACATTTGAGTCTCTTAGAGTAGGACTCGGGCATCGTATTGATAAAGTTCCTGGGAGATTCCAGTGTTCAGGCCAGGGCTAAGATCCACTCCTGTAGCAGGTGAGGGCATCTTTCCTCACAGGAGCTGTGAGCAGTGGGATCACTGGTGAGAAGAATTATTCAGATGCAACACAGGGGCATCCAAGGGACTAGTGACGGCCCCACTCCAAAGTGGAGATCCGGTACCTCCCAGCGTGCGATGAGGGAGGACGAAGGAGGACACCCAGGTCCCTGTCGCCCTCTGCGGCAGAACCCAGAATGAAGTGGGCCCTGAGCTCGGCACTGTCACGTAAACCGGCCTGCACAGAAGTCCTTTGGGCAGCACTTAAACCCCCTCCCCCCATTTTACAGATGAGGGGACCGACCCCCAGAAAGGTCCAACAGCTGGGAAGCCATGCAAGAGGACTGAGTCCCCGCCACTGAGTCACACAGCCACACAGCCACATATCCACCTTAAGGCTCCCCTCACCGGTTCCCCAAATTCTGGCTCCTTCAAGTGTTGTTTGATGTCTCACCTGTTACGTTTTGTTGTATTTGCCTTTCTGTTTGGAACAGATAAAAAATAACGAACCTTTGATCAACGTGCTTTACAAAGTGCTGAAGAAGTCAGCACTGGGCTGTCGGCCCAGGAGAAGCGTAAGATGATCTGATCTGTGTCTCCAAGCGGGGCCATTCCATTGCTTCTGGCTCAGTGCCGATTCCATCACTTGCTTAACCAGGGGCTCTCCTGACCACCCTCCCAGGCTTCCTGCAAGTCATTTTGGTTTATTTCCTTTATTGAAGCTCCCTTCAGCACTTTGGCTGGTGCACCAGGCTGAGCCTCTCATCCGTGCTGTTGTTCTGTGCCTCCATCTCTCGTGCTGCCAGGCGGGGGTGGGGGTGGGGGGCTTGCCCTGCTTGCTACCAGCTTGTGTCATGTCCCCATTCTCGCTTGTCTGCCTCCATGGGGAGGCGTGACCTAGACAGAGACCTGCATGGTCTGGGCAGTCGAGCATGAGTTTCTTGGGAGGAGGGAGTGGCCATTCCTGCTCACCGTGGAGGAGCTGGGGTGGCCTCAGATCCCACCGTGGACCTGGGGTTAAGGGGACTCTTCTTCGGGGCAGAGTGTTGCTGTCTAGAGCTGGACTAGAACAAAACGGGGCCTCCCATCCCCGCTTTGGCTGATGCGGAGCTAGTGCCTGAAACACCGCCAGATGTTGTTGCATTCTGAGGGAGGCTGCAGGTTGGGAGGCGCATGCTATGTCCCGTCACCCTGAGCCCCGAGGACAGGTGTCTGGGGGTGTGAGGAGAGGAGAGTCAGGTGCCTGGGTGGCCTTCAGTTCCTTTCTGATGCAGACGTTCTTTCAAAGGGAGAAGTGCCCACGACTTTCACTTTTTCTTGTGAGGTGATGCTGGGGACCCATTGTTGAAGTGTTAAATGGATTTAAGCATTGCTAACACAAAGCACAGTTTTAAAAGGAAAATTAGATGTAATGTACTACTTGTGGATATGCCTTAGTAGCTTCGGCTCTCTGGAACAGAACCAAAGTCAGGCGCTTACAGGGCCTCTGAGCTGTGCAAACACAATCTCGAAGCCCAGCTCAAAAGCCTGTGGCCTTCACTCCATGGGAGCAGGTCTAGGCGCAGCCAGCCCGCCTCGTTTTGTTACGTTCACAGGCTCACTGAGCAAACGTTTCCCGAATATCCTCAGTGTGAGGGGCCCTGGCTGGGCTTTGAGGATCCAGAGAAACTAGGTCACAGCCCTCACAGTCACCCCTAATTAGGTTAGCATCTAGCGAGGGGAGACAGAACATTCCACTGATGTGCTAAGGCCCTCAGTTGGAGACACAGGTATGGAGCATCTCCCTTGAAGGGCTCCAAGCCCAGCGGGAGGGAGGGAGATGGGGGAAAGCGGCAAGTGTGTCACCTGGGTTGAATTTCTAAGGTTGAAGTTTGGATTCCTAACTCTCTGCACCTTCAAAGCGGCACATTAATAGGGGAGAAGAGGAAGCTGCTTCTTTGAAAAGAGGGAGTGCTAATATCCTGAGAAAGAAAGAAAAAAAATTACATGTCAATCTAAAACGAAAATAAAAGCACAGAAATTTGGGAGCACTTTATCAAGGGGTGCAAATAGCCCTAAATACAAGCTTCTAAGAAATTCTATATTACTGATTTTTTAAATAATGACTGATTCATCCCCCAAAAAGGTGGGAATATGTTGAGTATATATTCATTATTCTGTGAAGGTAGTGAAGGGCGTACTTTTAGTAAGCTTTCCATCAAATGTTTAAAAGATTCGGCTTTCTCGGATGCCTTTTTTGTGTGGAATGCCTCACTTAATCCCCGATGGTGCTGGGCAAACAGGCTTTGCGCCGTTAGCTTCTCTGCCTTGCTGTTTCGCTATTGAAAACACGTCATTTGTAAAGAGCGTCAGTGAAATAAGAGGAAGAGTTTTGCTGGGAGGAAAAGTCCCCAAAGCATATCTTGCTTTGAAAATGATGTCTTCCTGGGAAATGAGCCAAGCGACAGTCCCTTGGAAGGTAGGCAAGCTCTTTGCCCACTGTTTTATTGAGGACGGTGGTGCAGAGTGAAGCCTCGCCTACATCTACCTGCTGGGTTCCCTGAGTCTAAAGGCCCAAGTCCTGCCTGGGAAGTTCAGCTGTTCACGGTTCACAAGGGTTGGCTCCTCTGCCCCCTTCTCCCTTTTTGCCCCGACAGAAGCCAGCACAGCCTGTTTGTGGATTGTTGCTGTCATCAGTGTGTTCCGTGACTGTGTGTGTACCTGTGTGTACATGTAACCTATCAGTCTGAGGAGCGGAATTTGGCTGGAGTTCTGTTTTTCCCGGGAAGTCTGCAGCACTGACCTACACGCTTTGCCCTCTGGCCCACCTGCAATGCAATAAGCATTTGCTGAGTGCCTTTCTGTGTGCCAGGCCTTATGCTCAGGGCTGACTTTACCAAGATTAATAAGACAGTGGTCCCTGCCCTCTGCTGTGTGACCAAAGGGAGCGTAGGAACGGGTGGGGGCAAGTCTACAGCCAGACTCAGTCCTCAGGCCAAGGCATGGATGGAGAGGGCATTCTCCTTTGACCTTGCCCTTCGCTAATGATGATTGTCAAGGAAAGGGAGTATAGGACAGTTGGACATGGGGGTGGAAGGAGCTTTAGTTCTGAGGTGAATGTGTGCCGATGCATTTGTTTCTGACTCACACTCACAAACTTCCTGGACCTCCCAGATGGAGTGAGGGGAAGCGAGGGCCATCTCTCCAGCAGCTGTCTGTCCATCCACACCGGGGTACTCTGCATGCTACACACCACCACCTATCTCTGCCGTGGTTAGCTACACCCACTTTCCCTGGTCAGATCTGCAAAGTGGAGTTCAGCAAGATGGCCTGTGCTACGCAGGGCACATTCAACCTGGCTCTTCCTGCCCCTGGCCTGGCCGTGGTGGGGAGCACATCTGTGTAGAAGTCCTCCCTCCTGCACAGCTGTTGGCAAGGACGTTTGGGGGAGATGAGAACAAGGGCTACATAGGGTTTAGCTTCATAGGGGTCAGCGAGAGATGGGTGGCAGGTTGCCACCTGGGTCGAGGGAGGGGCGGGAAATGGGATATCCCACCTGCCTGTAAGTTTGGGTGACTTTTGTCTCCTGCCTGGTGGTCTCCTTTCTTGAGAGGATGGAGTAACTTGTACCTTACACAAGTATAGTCTACCCTCACTTATCCAGGGATCAGTTGAAAACCCCAGCCAGAAGTGATCCAGGTTCCTTTTTCCCTTGGCCAGATCCTCTTCCCAGATAGCTAGGGTGGGGAGGCAGGCTGCTCAGAGACTTCCTTAAACAAAGGCTTGGCAGTGTCCAGGAGATTTGCTTGTTCCCCCTGACCCACCCACCCCACTGGCCTGGGCAGGGTTGTGGACTTCTGTCCCTTGTGTTTGACCCCAGGTTCAGTAGCAAAGCTCTCTCTTATTAGTGGCAAATTTTCCAAGATTCATACAGATTTTGAGCAAATAGAAGCTGCTGCAGTTGATGATACTGTAACTTGAACCTCTGTGTTTCCTTTAATTTGAGAAATTTACAAGTGCCACTAGAATCTTGAAAAAGTTTTGTTTTTTTTTCCTAAAATGAAATAGGCCTGAAAAATAAAAGCAAGCATTGCCTGAGGTGTTGCCCCTTCTGTGCCATGACCTGACCTGCCACTGACCCATCATGGGGCTAACTTTCCTTCCTGAGCTTTGATCCCAAATCCTGTGGTTAAATCCCCTTTTACTTGTTCCCCTCACAGATGACAGGCCGGGACCTCCTCAAGGATCGAAGCTTGAAGCCAGTGAAGATTGCTGAGAGTGACATCGACGTGAGTGAACAGAGTGGCAGGCTGGCATCTCTGCCGCCTGCTGTCCCCAGACCCAGGGTGGACAACTTCAGGCAGGGTTTGGATGGTTCTGTGGCCAAAGGCCTTCTGATTCCACCCCAAGGCCATGCCCTTTGCTCCTCATCCCAGGCCTTCTCCAACCTGTTCTTGCTCACAGGTTAAACTGAGCATCTTCTGTGAACAAGACAGGATCCTCCAGGACTTGGAAGACAAGATACGAGCCCTCAAGGAGAACAAAGTATGTATTAGTTTTGCATAGTCTTAGGCTGGGCGGAATAGGGGGTTTGTCTTTTCTCTGTCATGGACTGGACGGTATCAAATGACAGGTGTTAGTCTACCCAGAACAGTGTCTTTGGGTGTAAAAGGTGTTTCTTGGGGTCGGGGGGATTCTTTCTGGTCCTGGAGGAAACCTCATAGGGAGGCCTTGGCCTAGTATCCCTGCCCTCTTCCCCTCATCCCCCTATTCTGCTCTGGCCCTCCTCTCCCTGGAGGCCTGGTGAGGTGAGCCTGGGAGAGGAGGTTTCCACCGCCTTGTCTGTGTTGCTGTGCCCCGGGCCCCCGAGGACCTGGGCTGTGGAGGAAGCATGACTTGGATGGGAGGGCAGGAATGGACCACAGCAGAGGTGGGGGGCACCCATGTTTGTTCTCTTAGACACTTAGCGTGAATGTTTTTCTTTATCGGACTTTCTAAAAAAGATTTTGTTTATTTACCATATTTTGCCATGTATAACATGCACCCACATTTTGGACCCATCTTTTGTTTTCATCATTCATTCATTCATTCATTTAGATACTTGGTTTTTTGTATTATAAAGGAATTTTAGCATTAACTTTTGAATATATGGATATCATTATTGCTTTCTATGCATTACACTCTTCATGCACAACCGTAAATAAAAGAATTAAAAGCATTTACATAGATATGGAATCAGTACTACCCATGTATAATGCGCATCCTTATTTTTCTCTCAAAAATTTGGGCAAAAAAAATGCACATTATACATAACAAAATACAGTACTTTCAGAGAGTGGGAAGAGAGGGAGAAAGAGAGGGAGAGAAACCTTAAAGAGCCAGAGAAAGGTCAATCACTTGCCTCTCCCATGCCCCCTACTGCGGACCTGTCCTGCAACCTAGCATGTGACCCCGGCATGTGTCCTGGCTGGGGAATCGAACCTATGACCTTTCTGTTGTGAGGTGATGCCCAACCCACTAAGCCACACCAGTTAGGGCTCTTTATTGCACTTTAACCAGGTGTTATATTTGTGATGCTGAAAGTTTATTACATGTCCTTTGTCCCAAAGAACTTAAAGAGATTTCCATTGACTCTGATTTATCCTCGTTGTTTATCTAATAAGGAGCTAGAAGCCTTGCACCCATTCTGTAGATGAGGAAACCGAGGCACAGAGCTATTGGGTGACTTGCCACTCAATGGGCAGAGTCAGAGCTGAACCCAGAAACCCTGTCAGGCCCCAGTTGGACACTGGCCCCTTCCATCAAGGTTTAGCCCCTGGCGTGGTATGGGGAGGCCTCCAGGGACTGTCTTGTTACCATCCTGCACTTTGACCCTTGCCCGGCATAGGACCAGCTGGAGTCCATACTGGAGGTGCTGCACCGGCAGATGGAGCAGTACCGGGACCAGCCCCAGCACCTGGAGAAGATCGCCTACCAGCAGAGGTTGCTGCAGGAGGACCTCGTCCACATCCGGGCGGAGCTCTCCAGAGAGTCTACTGTGCGTAGAGGGTGGGGAGGGCGCAGACACTTCCCCTCAGGGTGGGCTGGGCGGGGGCTGCTCTTCTCATCTCCCCCACTGCAATTGAATTGGTGGCCAGGGGCAAGAGTTTTGGGGCAGCAGGCTGCCTCCTTATAGTAGCTTACCTTGTTCAGGGGTGGCATGTCCAGGGCTGCCTTAGGGTCCTGTCCATCAGCGACTCCTAGGTGGCTACAGTGATGCCCAGGGTCTGGACCAGATTGCTCAGAGGAACCCGTAAAGCTTTTTCCTGATCTGTATGCAGATAATTTTGCAATGTCAGCATCTCCACTTTATTTGTTCATCTGATGTGGGGCAGGCCCTTGCTGTGAGGGCCGAGAACCAAAGTGTCCCCAGCGATGGAAGACAGGACAGTGCAGAGGGCTGGGGTCAGCACGTGCATGAGAAGACAGCCCTTGTCCCTCTCCCACCAGGCTGGCCCGAGGAGACATGCGGGGCTCCCCTTCCCCCTCCCCCTGGCTGAGCTGACTGTGGGCAGGAGCACGGGTGCTCAGGGGGCTTCTAGGGGTGGGGAAGGACTGAGAACTGGACATGTTTCCTTGGCCGACAGGAGATGGAGAACGCCTGGAATGAGTACCTGAAGTTGGAGAGCGATGTGGAGCAGCTGAAGCAGACCCTGCAGGAGCGCCACAGAAGGGCCTTTTTTTTCCAGGTGACTTGAGGGCCCTTGATCCCTCCTGAACTCTGATTTCTTGGGAGCCCCACCGAGGGCCTTCTCTCCCTCCAGGAGGACCCAGCCTGCGAATCATCCCAGACTCTCCCCGGGAATCCCTGCCCCCAGTCCTTGTCTTTCTGCTCTTAGACAAACTCGGTGGCACTTTTGTGAGGGTTTTACATTTGGGACAATAGTCTTGAGAGGAGACAGATACCAACCTTGAGACCCTTACAGAGACTTGAGCGTGATCTGTGTTTCTTAGTTCTTGGTCCATCTTGGCCTCCTAGCTACTCAGATGGCAGCAGGAAGCCCCGCCCGCTTCCTTCCTCAGGTTCCTGAAGATAGATGTTATCCAGCCTTCACCTGAGGGGGTAGTGTGACTGCAGGGTGCCTCTGGTCTCCAGGCAGTCATTAGCATTTCTGGAAGCCAGGCTAGGAGATACCCATCGCTGTGGCCCCTGCCCCACGCGGGAAAGGCTGCCTTAGAGCCCTGCTTCCGCTGTCCTTAGAAACCAGGCCGCCCTGCTGACACTGGCCTCCGCCCCTCGGGTGAGGGGGGACAGACTCTGCTAGGTCCTCCCGGTCCCCAGCGTTCGCTCACCGTGGTGCCCAGACAGGCTCTAGCCCCACCCTCAACGTTTTAAAAATGGAAAATCACCAGCTTTCGAACCCAACTTCAGATCTCTAGCTCCCCTTCCAGGGCCCTGACGTGAATTCGACTTACTTGAGCTCAGCGAGCATTAATTGAGGCTTCTCGTAGGGAGACACTGTGCTGGGTCAGCTTTGGGGCTCAGCTTGTTAAAGGGTGAACTACTTCCAGCCAAGGCTCCTCATTCAAGTGATTTAATGAACGTGTCAACTCTACTGATGTCAGCCTCACCCCAAAAAGTGGTGGAAATTCTGGACTGGGAGGCTTCTCCCAGGCCCTCTTTCCCCACACTCAGCATTCGGAGTGGGTCCCCAAGAGCGGGTCCAGGGCCATGTTGGGGCTCATGTCCGTGGCCCCGGGCTGGCCTGCTCAGCTCCCCGGACTTGTCTGTCTCCTGCTGCCGCTGTTTCCTATAACTTCCCTTCATCCAAGCTGACCAGCATTTCCCTATTCTTTTTTGTATCCGCAGCACTTATTTGTATTTCAAGCATTATGGCTTGAAAATAGTAGGTGAATATCGACCAAGTCTTTCAAATTTTTATTTCTCGTTACTAGTTTCTTAAACCATCCTGTCCTGTTATATGCATCTTCTTGGACTTCAGTGAGCCAGACTAATTTTAGCAGCAGTTTTTTTTTTTTAGCTGTTTATTCCTTATGTTTCTATGATTCTACAATTAGCACACAAATGCATCTCTTTGAAAAGGCCAAACAACGAGAAGCGAAAACAAAAACAGAAGCTTCCCTCCCCCCCTTCCCCTTTCTGCCCCGGACCACCGCCCTCCCCAGTGTAACGAAGGCCGTCTGTTTGCAGCGTCCCCTCCCGAGCACTTCCTTCGCCTTTCCAAACGTGTGCACATACATGGATTCATGGAATTTATCTGGGGTGGGAGCTAGGTGTGTTTACAGAGGAGTCTTTCTTGCACCTTGTTCAGTGACTCACTTTTTTGTTATAACCTTATGTTGTGGAAATCTTTCTTGGAAAAATGCTCCTAAGTTTATGCTGCCTGATACAGTTGGTATTTAAATTTAAATTCAAATTAATTACTTAACTAACGTTAAAAATGTATTCCTCAATGACACTAGAATCATTTCAGCTGCTCAGGAGCCACATGTGGTAGCGGGTGTTGGACAGTGCAGGCGGGAGGAGACTCCAGTGATCCCAGAAAGTCGTACTGGACATTGGTGGTCTAAGTCAGCCGTTTTCACCCCGTGAGCTGCAAGAATTTCTAAAACACGCAATACTGTTTAATCAGGACCACTGACCTCTTTCCCTTAGATCATCAAATAAAAAAATGACAACAGCCAACACAACAATAGCCATCTTGTGTGAATGAATCAAAATTATACCTGTTTTTATTTTTGTCCGATCAGTAAAAACCATCTTTATTCATGGGCCACAGAATTTTAGTAATTAGTTTTGATGTGTGCGGCGAAATGGAAAAGGTAGAAAATGGCCGGTCTGAGTAAATGAGGTTAAATTAGTTCTTACCTGCTGCAGAGAACCCTGTAGTATGGATGTCTTCTGATGGACACGTCCTGTCACTTGCAATGCGTTTTGCTTTTATGAAAGGTGCCTCGGTGAGCATCTGTGTGGCCGCCTTTTCCAGCTCGGTGATGAGCATTTGTCCACGATAGGCTCCTGGAGTGGACCTGGTGGGCTGAAATGGCGGTGCCTCTTCCGTGGGGGTGGGCACTGCCCGGTCTCCGTCTAACGGGCTGTGCTTGTTGTCCCCTCCCTCCCCCCCTCCCCCCACCACAGGGCACGGGAGTACAGGACCTGCCTGCCCACGTCCTCACCAGCACGTGGTGTTATCAGTCTTTTTCGTTTTTTTGCCAGTCTACCTGCTGGAAAAGGACATCTTGTTTTAATTTGCATTTATTACTAGTAGGTTGAACACCTTTTCATGTGATTACTGGCCATTTGTACTTCTACTGTGCCTTATTTCAGGCGGTTTTACATACCGCAGGCCCAGAAACCGTTTTTCCCCTCCAAAAAGCAAATGGGTTTAATGTACAGGTCTTTTCGTGGACTCCCTAGTCAGTCAGCGGAGCATAGGCCAGTTGGAAGCCCAGGCCCTGCTGCTTGATTGGCACCTCGCTTGGTGGCAGTGCTGACATTTTCCCTGAATGCCACCGCGGCCTGGGAAACCCACAGAGCCCTTCTCCGCACAGGCTCTGGGCTGACTTCTTTGGGTGTGACTGACTCGAGCTGTTGGAGTCCTGAATGACTCATGCTTGCAGCCCCATACACCCTTTCTCAGCAGGGGGCCTGGAAACTATCCCCCCACCCCACCCCACCCCACCCCACCCCCACCTCCGTAGCCAGACTTCGCTATGAGAAAATTCAGTGCCTTTTCTTTTTCTTTCTTTCTTTCTTTCTTTCTTTCTTTCTTTCTTTCTTTCTTTCTTTCTTTCTTTCTTTCTTTCTTCTTTCTTTCTTTCTTTCATCATTTGAACTTTTCTTTTTTTATCAGTATTTTTTAATTGTTCATCTTGTACAGTTTTCTGTCTTTTACTCCCCTCTGCAGCCCACCACCTCAGCCCTCCCCACCTCCCTCCCATTTCCACCCCCCTCTAGTTTTTGTCCATGTGTCCTTTATACTTGTTCCTGTAAACCCTTCCCCTTCCCCCCTGAAATTCCTTCCCCTTTCCCCTCTGGTGACTATCAGCCTGTTCTCAATTTCAGTGACTTTGGTTATATTTTGCTTGTTTGTTTGTTTTGTTGATTAGATTCCCGTTAAAGGTGAGATCGTATGGTATTTGTCCTTCATTGCCTGGCTTATTTCGCTTAGCATGATGCTCTCTAGTTCCTTTTCATTAAAGATGAGTGGCTTTATTTATGAAAATTTTCATGGCCATCTGGGTGGGGAAGCCAGAGGATAAAAGAACATCTAGGTGACTGTGATGGGTGGTGATGAGTGAGGCTACCTGTGGGTGTCCCTACTTCAGGACAATGAGTTCAAGCCTTCGCTGAATACCCAGGAGCCTTCCTGCCCAGCCTGGGGTGGGGATACAGGAGTGGAACCCCACCGCCTTGCTCCCCGAAAGCTTCCTTCACCTTGTCATTAAGTTCTGAAGTTTCATCACCCTTCTCTTACATATGGAGTGACAGGAAGAGAGGGTCCGGGTGGGGTTGTGAACTGGCAGGTGGAACTGTGTGAGGAGGCTGCCGAAAGAGAGGGAGAGTCGGTTTTAATGCCACGCTCCTCCTTCACTTGCTCCCAGCACTCTGCTTGGGAACCCCAGCTCCAGAGTTAAGCCTGTTAGCTTGTACAGACTCTCTGGGCTCAAAAACATGTCTGTTTTGGGACAGTTGTGCTTTCATGAGGAGCTGAGCATCAAGTCCGTTCTTTGCTTCTCAGCCCTGAGGGTGTGAGTTGGTGTTTTAACCGTGGGGGGAGATTGAGAGTTGGAGCCCCATTAGGAGGGAGGCCTCAGACATCACAGCTGTTGGACAGTATTGGGTCAGGGACTTTTAAGCGATTGGTCCTTTATTCATTCAACAGACAGGTACTGAGCTTTGGCTGAGAGCCTGCCCTTGGGGTGGGGCAGGGGGCTGTCAGAGCACACAGTCCAGTCGCAGAATCAGACAGGTCCCTAAGCACGTGAGGCCTCTCCTGTCTGAGGGTGGCCTGTAGTTTGAGAGGAGATTCGGATGTGACAACTTCTGTCCTCCCCCATGGTAATTTAAAAACTGAAAGGATATTCTATTTGATGTTTAAACAACTCTATTAAAAAATGCCACCCTGGCTGGTGTAGCTCAGTGGATTGAGTGCGGACTGCAAACTAGGGAGTTGCTGGTTCAATTCCCAGTCAGGGCACATGCCTGGGTTGCAGGCCAGGTCCTCAGTGGCGGCATGTGAGAGGCAACCGCACATTGATATTTTTCTCTCTCTATTTCTCCCTCCCTTACCCTCTCTAAAAATAAAATCTTAAAAAAAAAAAAAAAAAGATGCCTGCGATCCCTTAATCATGGCAGACCCTGCTTACGTCTTCCTGGGGCCTCTTCCTGGCCGGTTTCAGGTGTGGTTGTCAGAGCACGCGTGTGGCCCTGCAGCCTGGCTCTTCCCCAGAGCTCCTGTAAAATAGCAGCTTTATCATCTAGTCCCTGTTAAAGTGTGCCATTCTCCCCAAAGAAACCTTGTACCTATTCACAGTCCCTCCCCACCCCCACCCTCAACTCCCACTCCTGCTGTAGCCAGCCACTGACCTACTTTCTGTCTTTATGGATTTACCTGTTCTGGACATTTCGTATACATGGAATCATACAATATGTGGCCTTTTGCGTCTGGCTTCTTTCACTTAACACAATGTTTCCAAGGTTCACCCATGTTGTGGTGTCCATCAGTACCTCATTCCTTTTTATTACCAAATAATTTCCATGGCCCACTGTGCTCTGAACTAAACTTCAAATCCCAGGATTTTGAAAGATGCTCTTTATATTCTAGGGAAGGCGTAACCTCTAGTCCTTGCCTTCTCTTCCCTCACACCATGGTTGCCTAAGACAGTCTATTTTCTGAAGTCGTGGTAAAATACACATAGCATAAAATTCACCACCCGAACCATTTGCAGTGTACAGTGGTAAGTGTTCACGTGTCTTCGCATCGCTGTGCACCTGTCTCCACGAACCGTTTTATCTTGCAGGACTGGAGTTCTGTACCCGTGAAACAACAACCTCCCTTCCTCCCTGCCCCCCAGTCCCTGGCCACCACCTCTACTCTCTGTCCCTGAATGTGACTCCTGTAGACGCCACATGGAAGGGAATCGTACAGTGTTTAAGGCAGTCTGTTTTTAAATTAGGTGGAACTAGGCAAGGCGGACTGGTGGGAGCTGCTCAGAAATCTCTCTCCTGGGCCTGGGGCATCTTCCAAGTCTGTGCTTGCATACGAAGCTGTGAAGCAGGCTTGGCTCCAGCCCTGGCAGGGTTTCCCAAGGACATGCTGAGCAGCCCTATCTGATAAGACAGTGCAAGTTCTGAGAAGAACCCTCTCCTAAGGAGCTGAGAAGGAAATGAACCACCGCTTGGTCTTCCTTAGGAGAAGTCGCAGATACAGAAGGATCTCTGGAGGATTGAAGATGTCATTGCAGGCCTGAGTGCGAATAAAGAGAACTTCAGAATCCTGGTGGACTCGGTCAAGAATCCGGGTGAGCGGCATCTTCCTCGAGGCCAGCACGTGGGAGGGGGGCGTGACCCTGGGGGTGGGGGTCAGGCCCTTGTGGTGTAAGTCACTCCCGCCAGGAAACGGGTCTTTGTTCCATACCATCCTTCGTTCCCCTCTACATCCCTCAGAGAGAAAAACGGTGCCTTTGTTTCCTCACCCGCCTGTGCCTTCGCTCTCGACTTTGGAGAGCAAGCCGCCCCTGCAGCCCAGCCCGCCCACCAGCCCCGTGCGGACCCCTCTGGAGGTTCGACTCTTCCCCCAGCTGCAAACCTACGTGCCGTACCGACCTCACCCACCCCAGCTGAGGAAGGTGACATCTCCTCTTCAGTCACCAACCAAGACGAAGCCCAAAGTTGTAAGTATGACCACCAGGAGCTGAGTGCCGCCTTTTCCTCTCTGGCAGATGATTGTCCCTCTCTGTCTTCAGGTCAGCTCCTCGAGAGAGAGGTTTTTAGGGAAACACGGGGAGATAGGACCAGCCTTGAGATGTTAAGGAGTGGAGGCCTGCCATCAGACCTCAGACTCCCAGAATTAGAAGGGCCCTTCGAGATCATCTAGTCTAACTCTCCCATTTTGCAGCAGGGGAAAACTGAGGCCCAGCAAAGGAAGCGACTGTGATGGGTAGGTGGGACTTGTGATCTGTACCGTGCAGAGAGGTGTGTGGCCATTCCTGCAGTTACACATGCCTTCCGCTGAGCTCACCTCAGCAAAAGAGTATCCTTATCTTCACCTACAGGCGAGCACTCTGCTGGGTTGTAGGATACATCTGATCCTCGAAATAACCTCATGGAGTATAGACAGGAAGGTCAGAATCCCCATTTTACAGACAAGGGAGCTGAGGCCCAAAAGTGTTAAAATTTGCTTAAGGTCTCCATATTGGTAGATTCAGTCCACATCTCCTGACCATTCATTCTCTGTGCTGTCTGTCATCTTACTGAACATTCATCCCAGGTCCCCAGGCTAGGTTTGTGGTCCTTGTGGGCCTGGGCCAGTCCCTTGGCTTGCCTGGCATGGAAAGGGGCCAAGCCCTGGCAGAGTCTGGGACAACAGGGGACTTTAAGGAAACGGAAGAAAATGTGGTCAGGTACCATGATAGCTCATGTCTCCAGGGCCCAGCCAGCACTGGCTGGAGAACACAAGGGGTCCTGTCCAAGTGACGGAGAAGCTATAGTGGAAGGCACCTGGAAAGGGGGGCCTCCAGGGTTTTGCATGGAGGAGCTTTACCTGGGCACCACGAGTGCCTTGGACATCTGGTGAGACTGGTGCACAGCAGTGGCTTAAACACACAGGTTCCGATACCCTGGTCCTCACCACCTGCCCACTTCCGGCCACGGCCCAAGGCCCAGAACTGGAACACAGATGCCAGGACCCAGGGTCGTTGTGAATTTCTTCACCTTGAGATCTCCTTCCCAAGCCCAGACCTAAGAGCCATGGAGCACCAGCCACAAAACGGGGTAGAAATAGCAAAACAAACAGGAACAGCTGGGGAAGACGGCTGCCGACAGAAGTCAGGCTGCCTGCCGGCCAGACAAGCAACAGGGGGGCTGGTGCTGCCCCGGAGCCCGACCCCCGCATTCCAGCCCTTCTTCTCTCTGGGTCCTCAGACAAGGCCAGGCCCCTCTCCGAGCCGCCCCAGTTTCCCCCTGTGCACAACACGCAGCCTTGAACAAAGGTGGCTCTTCATAGCTGGGCCCTCTGGGGCTCGAGGCCGGGGCTTTTCAAGTGGGGTCAGCATCAGGGTCACGGCGGGGGTGAGGGTCTCCTCTCCCTTCCTCTAGCAATGCCTGTGTATTCACCAGTTTTACCATTTTCATTATTGTTTGCTTATTTTCTATTTGTGAAGTAGTTATGTCCTGAAATTGATTAGAACATGAATATATAATTTAACAAATAATAACAAGGAGACCACCATGTTATGCCAACACCCAGATCAAGAAAGAGCTCTGTAGCAACCAGAGGCCCTCGGGCCAACGCAAGGCTCTTTCTGCTTGCAGTGACCGCCGTCTTGGCTTTGGGTAATTTCCTTGCCTTGTCTAAGTGTTGCTACCTAAGTTTGCATATCTAAATACTTTAGTTTTTGCCTACATGCAACACTGTGTTTATTCTTTTGTATCTTGCATCTTCAACATTTTAGGCTTGTGAGAGTTATCCACATTGGTGCATGTAGCTACAGTTCTTTCATTTTTATTTGGCTTAGTTTCTTGAATTTAATGTCATTTACTTTTTTATTAGATAATACTCTCAAAGGGCACAACATCAAAAGAGACTTTAAAACGTCATAAAATGTCTCTCTTCCTCCCTCTGCCTCCAGACATTCTGTTGCCTTCAATCAAGGGCAGTCGATGTTTTGTGTTTATCTTTCTGGGGCGCTTTGTAGACCTTGGCGGTTCCGGGACCTTGTCAGGGTGGAAACGCTGCCGCTCGGGGACCCTGGGGGGATGACGCTCACACAGGATGGAATGGGTTGCAGAGGAAGGATGCTGATGAACCCTTGCAAGGGAAGCTTGCAGCACCCTTTCCTGAACTGGCAAAATTCTGAAAAACAAAGCAAAATGAGACTGAGGAAGAGGGAGTCTACGAGGAAGGAGTCTCAATGGTCATATGTCCCAGGAGTAGGCGGCTGTGGCCGCTGGGAGCCAGGCTGTTGATCTGCAGAGAAGCCACAGCCCTCAGAGCAGGTTGTGGGCTGGGCAGGAGGAGTGGGGGGTGCAGGGGTTTTTGAGGAAAATGGTGGCATCCATCATCCTGAGGGAGTGGGCTGTGGGGCAGGCAGTGAGTCACCCCTGCGACCGCCTGTTCAGCTCCCAGGTCAGCAAGGAGGAGACACGTTGTAACTGTTCACATTTCTGATGGAGGGGGCAGGAGAAGGTGGAGTGTCCTTGCTCAGCTTGCAAGCGGTCCCGAGACCTGCAGGGACGGTGGGCGGCACAGTCTGAGCACTGCGGAGTGGGGCGGAGGGCTGGGGCGGGGGCTGGGGCGCTGTCGCAGACTTACCAGTGAGTGCGGAGCTGCCGGCCTGCTCCGTGAATGGTTCATTCCAAGCAAGTGGAGTAAGAGCAGGGAGCCAGGAGACCTGAGTCCTGGATCTGGGGACACAGTACGTACAGGCAACACCTTGAAAGATGGAAAATGTGTGAATCGCACCCCCCGCCCCCCCCGCCAAAAAAAATGGATTTGGAGCCGAGGTATCACCTTCTTCACAGCTCAGCCCGGGGACATGTTGGCATCTGTGGGTGGAAGCGGTCATGCTCTGCAGGCCTGAGGTGGCTTGTTCTGTCACTATGGGCCACCCTGGCGGTGGGGACCCTCGGCATCCTTCCTCCCGGTCCCTCTCACTGGGCACTGGTTCTCCTTTTTCTGAACAGGAAGACCAGGCGCCACCGAGGCCCCCACTCCCTGAGCTCTACAGCCCCGAGGACCAGCCCCCGGCCGTGCCGCCTCTGCCCAGGGAGGCCACCATCATCCGGCACACCTCAGTGAGGGGCCTCAAGAGGCAGTCGGACGAGAGGAAGCGAGATCGGGAGCAGGGGCAGTGTGTGAATGGGGACTCGAGGGTGAGCAGGGAGGACCCGGGGTTGCCCACTGTGAGTGGGGAGAGGGACGGTGGCACGGTGCTGGGCAG
This sequence comes from Glossophaga mutica, assembly GCA_039655065.1. Classification (NCBI taxonomy): domain Eukaryota; kingdom Metazoa; phylum Chordata; class Mammalia; order Chiroptera; family Phyllostomidae; genus Glossophaga; species Glossophaga mutica. The sequence continues at coordinate 34,880,918 of CM077308.1, forward strand.
GTGTGACAGCCCCAGACTGTGCCCGCAGGTGGAGCTCCGGTCGTATGTGAGTGAGCCTGAGCTGACGACTTTCAGTGGGGACGTGGCCCAGCCTTCCCTGGGACTTGTGGGCTCTGACAGCAGGTACCAGACACTGCCAGGCAGAGGTAAGGCAACACTCTCCAGGGATGCTTTCTGGGGACCCCCAGTACTATCAACCACTGCTCCCCAACCCTCACTCAGTACCTTGCACCCTTCTGCCTGCACTTTGGGCCATAGGCAGCAGCTGTCAAGGGCTCCAAGGAGGGCCTGTCCCTCCTTGCTCTGGCCCACATCCTGGTTCTCTTTCTCCTTCTTACAGCTGTTCCTGGAAGTAATGATAACAGCAATCACTGTAAAGCTGGGCACTGTGTCATATTAAGCACTGTCTAATCACTTAGTTAATATTCATAATAATCCTATGAGGGAAGTACTATTATCCCTCTGTTTCAGAGAGAAGAAAACTAGGGCTCAGAGAAATTGAGGAACTTACCAATTAGCTAATGACTGATGGAGCCAGAATCCAGTCCTAATGTCCCAGCCCCAGAGCCGCCGCACGCCGGAGGCTGGGGTGCTGGGTGCTGGCATGCACGTGGCCGTCTGGGGCCTTCAGGGGACTGTGTCCTCTTCTGTGTCACTCTAAGACTCAGTGAGTCCGTTCTTTAAAGAAGCACACTTCTCTCTTCAATTGGGCCTTCTCACTGCCCTCGCTTCTCCCTTCAAGACTGGGATGGGAACAGACTTCGGCCCTTGGCTCACTGTATACTGTACCCCATTTTCCCCATAGCCAGACCCCTCCCTCAGAAAGCTCTGTCAAGGGAGGCCTCCTGGAGCCTCATGCCCCCTCATGTGTTTCTCCTGTCTGCTGCTGGAGGTGGATGGCCAAGTGCTGTCCCCACTTGGGCCAGGTGGCCACATAGCTGTGGTTCCAGCACATGTGAAGTTGTGTGACTCCCAGCTCACTGCACTGTCTAGGTTTGCTGGGGCCTGAACCTGTCCCTGCAGGGTGTGAGTGCTGGAGTTTGCTGAGTTGGGGCAACAGTAGCTTGTCACAGTAGCCGGAGGCCCAGTCCCCTTCATTTATTACGGCCTAGAGGTGCTTATCAGTGGCAGTACTGGTGACATTCCTTTGTTGCTTGGGATCCTCGACATTGTGGGACACTTACCATTCTCTTGCCCACGTGCTGAACCCTCATGGTGTCCTCAGTCAGTGGGATGTCCTTTTCCAGATGTCAAGGACCACCTCTGATAAGAACAGCTGCCCGTGCAGAAAGTGCAGTCTGGCACCAGCCAGCCATGGTGAGGTGACTCCTCAAAGCCGCAGGACCCAGACATGGAAAGCACATGGTCAGCGATGCTACTACCATGCGACCATGGATTGCTTAACCTCTTAGATTGCACACCTCTACAATGGTCAAGTAATGCCTACTTTGTAGGGCCAGTGAGACAGAATCTAACAGTGCCTGACATAGTAGGTGCTCACTAAACGGTGCCTTCTTCTTTCTCTTCATTTTACTCATGTATCCCGTCAGTCAGCCAGGCGTTGTTAAATTTGCAATCTGGTTAGACAGGTAGGTTGCCGCTCTGGTCAGTAGCCAGAATACTGAGGAATCTTGGGGGTGCCGATTCTGCCTGGGGCATCTCAGGAGCCTCCACACAGACAGACTCTCCAGGGGGCCATGCAGGTTGCCCTCAAGTCTGTCAGGAGACAGGGGTGACAGCTGCTCCCACCATCCCATCCTGTCCGTCTGCCCAGCAGCCCCAGCCTTTGGCTCATGAGGGAAGACCAGGGGAGTCCACAGGTCCTTAGGGACACCGTCCCCAATCAGGGAGAGGGCACCGCTGGGCTGGCTCCTCATCTTCTACCTGGGGCCTTGCTCTTTCAGGCCCCAGGGAGGGAGAAGAGTGTGGATTGTAGGCTGAGCCCCTGTGGTCCCTTCACAGCAGTGGCAGGTGATTAGGGAGGGGCTGGTGGCCTGTCCCAGTCACCACAATGGTCCTGCACTTCTCTTTCCTCACTCAGGGCTCTCAGGGTCCACATCAAGGCTCCAGCAGTCATCCACCATCGCTCCCTACGTCACCCTCCGGAGGGGTCTGAATGCCGAAAGCAGCAAGATGACCTTCCCTGTGAGTGGCCTTGAGAAGTTGTCGAGGAGCTCAGTGCTCCCTCACGCACAGAGGGACGGGCTCCAAGGTGCATGGTGACTGGCAATCCTGTGAGCCCTGGGGATGGTCTCTGAGGTGCTCTCAGCCCCTCCTGAGCTCAGGGTTTTTGTCACCGTGTGCTCAGTGATGTCTTCCCCACTCCCTACCAAGGGGGCATCACGCTGCCCTTTCCATTTCCTGAGGAGCTTCCCACCTTTCTCCCCAGCCTGTCAGGCTCGGAGGAGGGAGCCCAGGAAGTCTGCACCCTGAGTTCGGACCACACCACGTGCTGCGTGTGTGCCTGACTGGACAGGCCAGGGGTTCAGTGTCTGCATCTGCAGAATGGGATGCTGCCCAGGGAGTCGTGAGGGCCAGGGGTATCATATCTGTGGGTTAGTGTAGAGGAAGTGGTTCTCTGTGGCTGAGAGGAGTCCCACTGGATAGTGTGTGTGTGGGGGGGGGGGAGGGGGGGGACAAGCAAAGAATGGGAATGAAGCTGGCAGCGTGGCTGCCCTCTGTGCTCCCAGCCCAGCTGCTCTGTCTCTTGCCCGCTTCCTCCTCAGAGACCCAAGAGTGCCTTGGAGCGCCTGTACTCAGGGGACCACCAGCGAAGCAAGATGAGTGCGGAGGAGCAGCTGGAGCGCATGAAGCGGCACCAGAAGGCCCTGGTCCGGGAGCGCAAGAGGACGCTGAGCCAAGGAGAGAGGACGAGCCTGCCCTCGCCTCGCTACCTCAGCCACCCGCTCCCCGGAGATCTCGGCTCAGTATGTTAGGAGGGTCCAGGCAGGTGGGGCTGGGACAGGGAGCAGAGCTTCCCCAAGTCCCCCAAACGCATGCAGGTGCATCACAGCCCTGAGACAGAGTGGGCTGTTGCCCTGGATGGTTCAGAGCACACCTCATGGGTGCCCAGGCCAGAGGGTGACTGGGAAGCAGAGCTGGAGTGAGGATGTCACTGCAGGAGTCTAGGAGCCTGAGGAAGCGTCCAGTCAGTTCTCTGAGCTGAGCTTCAAAGGGGCCTTAATAGACATTTGGAGTCCCTCAGCTGAGTCAAGGACTTGGGAATATGTACAGGGTTCGAGGATTCAAGGACGGAGGAGGAAGATGGTGATATGATTTGATGAGGAGGTGCACAAGCCCACCAGCCTCCCAAACTTCCAAGCAGATGCCCCATGGGGCAACTGAGCACAGGGTCATGCCCCCCAACTCAGGGCTGTGGTTTTCCATCACAAGTGGTGCTCACTGGCCTCATGGTGCCCCAGGAAAGCCAGGGAATTTGTGCTGCCCCTGGTGGTGCTCCCAGGCACTGCGCCCTGCCCACAGTCGCCTTTGGTCCCTTTTGGATACATCCCGTTTGCCTTTTCCCCAAGGCCTGTAGCCCAGCTGTTCTTTCCCTAATTCATTGCACAAGCTCTTTTGCTTTTAGTGTTACCGCTCATTGCCTCTCTAATCCTGCCTGATTGTGTTTACAGAAGCTTCTAATTTGCATTGAACATTCTCTAACTGGCCTGTGCTCTTTGTTACCAGACTTGTAATAGCAGCTCTCGTCTCTGTAGCCTAGTGAGCACCCCCGTGCGTGGCGCTCCTTTCCGCTGCCTGCTTCACGCAGGCCTACTCACTCGTAACCCACTCACCCCAAAGCTGCCCCGAAGACTGAGCCGACCCGCTGCCTGAGGGCCACGGGCACTGGCAGAGGTCCGGGCATGATGCACTCCTCAAAGTCCACGTCTCGCAGCTGGACAGTGGGCGCGGACTTCAGAGGTTGTACGTTTGAATAAATTCTGTCAAGTCTAACGTGGTTTTGTTTTAATTCCTTCAGTTCCATCGCACAATTCCTTACGGAAAACGTTTTGTGTTTTTAGTATTTAATAACTTGAACAGACAGCAAGACATATTACGTTCTGTCTTCAGAGGGCCTCTCCGCAGCCATTAGCTCGGACACCCGAGGGCCAAGGCCCAGGACACTCCCATCCTGAAAAGCTGCAAAGCCAGTAGCTTTTAAACTTTATCAGCAAATGTCATGTGGGGTGACACTGACCTTTTACAACTGGATGTCTGAAATGTAGAAAGGTTATCTACAAGTCGTAACTTGAATACCTTGTAATTTTTCTCTTAGAAAAGGAAAGACTTGTTGTAAGTCTCTGTATCAGCGCCAATAAACGTGTTGCTTAATGACGATGGATTGGCTTGGTTCTTCCCCAGGGCCCACTGCAGAGCCTAGCGACCTTTTCTGTTTGTGGAAACAATCAGGCTGGCTTTAAACGAGGGCTTCTCTCTCCATCTGGGGCACATGTGAGCGTGTAAAAATGTGCTTTTTCCTTGTGAATCATTAAATTAATTTTTCATCACTGAGATGTCAACTGCCTAATCCTTTCATACTGTGACTGGAAACCTAAGAGCGATTCTGTTGGCTCGGAATCAGTCCCGAGAGCTTGTGCATGAATGGGTGAAATGTGCTGATAATGGCTGTGGGTCTGGGGCTTCAGGGGGACCCCTGAAGGGTCATCAAAGGCAATCACGACCTCTTGGGGCTCTGCGAGGTGCATGGGGTGGGAGGGAGGAGGTGGCCTGGGCTGGAGCAGCATCTGGCTTCTGCTCTAGAGAAGAGAGGCTTTGAGCCTGTTCCCTCCTCCCAGGACCTGCTCAGAGTCTAAGGCCCCTGGGGTGCGGGCCCGGCAGCTGATTAGGAAGGCTGCCTCGGAGCCACACAGTTGTGCTTGGATTTTAAAATGGCCAGTTAGACTTTTTCCTGTGAGGAGACACTTGTTAAAAGGCTGATACTGAGCTACAGCCTTAAGAATGTTGCATGAGTATTAGCATTTCAGTTTTACATGGTTTTGTTTGTTTTCTGACTTAAACTTTTGCCCCAAATAGATGCCATGACACACAGCAGTTTATCGGCCTCACTGGCCCCAAGCTGTGCCTGCTTGGACCTCCCCAGCCCCGCTGTGGGTGCAGTAGGCCCACCCTTGAATGGATCCTGTTGGGAGTACCCATTACAGAGACGCTCGGCTATTCCACTTGTTTACCAGGGCCTCAGAGGGCTCGTTTCTTCCATTATTTCTGAGCTGGGACATAATGGCTCCTGAATAGAAAGCCTTCCATGACTTCGGGGAAGCAGAAGGGGCAAATCCCTTCTCCAGGGTTCTCCCAGGTTGTTTTGGGGTTACCCTCTTGGATCTGGGGGCCTCCTGTATCCCTGGGGACCATTGTGAGTCTAAAGTCATGGTTGTTCAGCCTGTACCCTGGGGATGCATGTTGGAACTCTCAGGGGACCTCAGTCAGAAAGAAAGGAGCAGCCTGGAGTCAGGCCACAGAAAAGGGGGCAGCGGCCTCATTCTCCATTACTCAGAGAGTTACAGCATACAGCGGGACTGTCCGTGGCATAAAGCTGCTGCCTTATGGTAGAGATGAGCAGGCTGACGCCCATGGTCACGGAGCTCTTCCCTGAGGGGTCACAGGCCATTTTCCCAGGACCCCAGGGCCTACAAGACCATTCAGAAGGGGACCGGCGTGGCTCCCGCAAAAGTCAGGAGGTGACTACATTTAACCCTCTTGTTCTGTTGCCAGTGGAAGCGTGAGCAGGACTTTGACCTGCAGTTGCTGGACCGCGCCGTGCAAGGGGAAAGAAAGGACGAGGAGAATGGCTGGTTGAAAGTACAGGCCATGCCTGTCACTGAGCTGGACCTGGAACCGCAAGACTATGACTTGGACATCAGCAGAGAGGTGAGGGCAGGGGCTTCCTTCGTGCTCCCCCAGGAGGCGTGGCCTTTGGTCTCCCAGCCTGACCCACCCTCCAGGGGGCAGCAGGGGGTGTTGTCCTCAGTGGGGACAAGCCTCAGCTTCAATTTGGCCCAGGAAATAGAATGGATAGTAGATTGAGTCAATAAAAGGAGCCCAGGGTTTTGATGGCAGGTCCAAATCTAGCTCTCTGTAATTTGGGACAAGGCATTTAACGTCTCCGTGCCTCAGTTTCCTCAATGGTAGAGTGCGCTGTGATGAGGATTAACTGACTCCAAGTGCTGCCCAGAGGATCAACAGTGATCGGAAGGCCATGAGCGCAGGGCCTGGCGTGTAACAGGCGTGTGATGCGGTAGTTATGGTTAGGAAGTGTTGCTTGCAAAACCCGGGTCTGGCTTTGCAACTGGCTGCTCAGGACAATTTGGATGATCAGACTTGGGGGAAAGAGCAGGTTTGAAAAGCACAGGTGAAATTTCCAGCTACTGCAGAGGCTGGGAGACATGCATAGTTCTAGTCTGCATTCTTCTGGTGCCCTCTGGTGGCTCAAACGCATCATGACCGGCAAGCCTGGGAAAGCAGGTAAGCCCTGGATCTCTCTCTCGTCATCTGGAATGTCCCTCTACCCAGGAGAAGAGAAGGGGAACCAGAGGGAGACAGACACAGAGTCTTCAAGACATAGGGTGGTCTCTACTGTGTCATTTGTAAGCTCTTCAGGACAGTTTAATGGCTGTTTGATTCTCTTTTGTCTCCCAAACACTGGGCCAGCACATAGTAGGTGCTCTTTAAATATTTGCTGAATGACAACTCTCTTAAATGAAACACAGCAGCCCACCGATATCCCAAAAACATGTGCATGAGGACAGGCCAGCCCTGAAATTGCATGAGAGGAAATGCTCACACCATGTGCAGGATGGATTTAGCAGGGTGGGGGCAGATGAACAGTTCTGCAGGATGAGTTCTGGGGTGGGCTGGGGCTCCAGGGGTTAATGAGTCCCCCACCCTCATTTTGCCTTGGCACCCCCAAAACAGCCAAAGGTCTGTGCTTTCTCAGATTCACAAAAGAAGCTTCTGCACTGGCAATGAAAGTGTGTTTTGTAAGTGTCCTAGTTGGCCTGCCAGCCAAGGGAAAAGTCCTTCCTTATCTCTAACCTAAATCCCTCTTGCTACAATGTAATCTACTTCCTTCCTCTGGATCTGCCCTCATTGGAAACAAGAGAGTAGAGCTTATTTCTTGCCATCTTTCCCCAGAATGAAAGGACTGCATGGGCTTAAGTTCAAGTCCAGATTTGCCCTGGGATTGAATTTAGCTTGTTTTTGGACACTTCAGCCAACCCCATTCTAATGTGCTGTTTTAGTTCAAGGAGGAAAAAAATTCCCTGGGGTGTGCCGAAGTTGCCTGCGCCCAGGCGAGATTTCCCAGGCTGAGGTTGCTACTGGGTTCGTGTGAAAGACCCGTGGGCAGGAGTCAGGCCATTTCCCTCTAGAGAGACAGACAGAAGCGTGGCTGCCCCCTGTCTGGGTCAGAGGAGCTTTTGTAAAGCACTGTCCACTCAGCCATTCCTCCATGCACCTACCCATCCATCCACCACCCATCCAAGTCGTATTTGCTGAGGACGTACTGCATGCCCGGTCCTTGCACAGACAGTGAGGAGAGAGACAGACAACAGGAGGGAGTAACAGGGGCGGGGTTCAGGGAAGGCTTCTTGAGGTGAGGTTGGAATGATGAGCAGAGTCAGTGGAGCAAAAGGAGAGCATCCCAGGCAGAGGAAAGCACAGGGGGAGAGGCCACATAGTGGGTCTGCGTGGCTGGAGAGGCTGGCAGAGGTCTGATCACATTGAGGGTGCACTAAGGGTGATCATTTCTATCCTGAGGGCTTCTAGCCTGGTTGTTTTGCTTCCCCCTTCCCACCCCTCACCTGTAGGAGGTTACCTGGTGTAGTGGAAAGAGCACGGTTTTGGAGTCAGGCCCAGGTTCTGACCCTGACTCCGCTGTGGACTAGCAAGTCGCCTTCTCTCCTTGGGCAGCATACGCTTCCTCGTGGCGGGGTACGGGGTGTGGGAGCCAGACCCACACCAAATATCGGACCTGCTCACCCCCAACCTGGCCTCCTGGTCTTCTCCTCAGCTGTCTAAACCAGAGAAGGTGTCTATCCCTGAGCGTTACGTGGAGCTGGATCCTGAAGAGCCGCCCAGCCTGGAGGAGCTGCAGGCACGGTACCGCAAAGCCGAGAAGATCCGCAACATCCTCACCCGATCCAGGTCAGCCCTCCTGATGGCCCGCTAGGCCTGCCCCCACGGGTATCTCAGTTGAGCGGGCCCTGTGCCAGGCTGGCTAGGGTGCATGTTTCACCAGCTTCCTCCTCATCAGAAAGGGCAGGCTGGCACTCGGCATGTCACCAGCAAGTAGATCACTGGGGAGGCTTGCCTAGGTCACCCAGGGAGTCTGAAACATAGAGGCCTGTCCTGTGTCCCAGAACCCTGGCAAGCGTGGGGAGTGGAGCCAGGCATGGCGGTGAAGTGGGCACAGGTGGGGCTCCCAGCGTTAGGGCTTGTGTTCCCTCACACAGACCTGTAGACCAGAGCTGGGGGCCCCGCCTTGTCCTGAGGTGCCAGAGGCCTTTTCCACTTCTCTCGAGGCTGGGACAGGGCCCTGAGAAGTAGCTGCCCTGTCCCCTCAGCTTCCATAGCCTCAAAACGTAAACCTGGTGTTTGAGGGCCTCTCCTTCTCAGAGCCATTCCACATCTGGATTTGATGGAGCCCAGCGCTGGAGCTCTCATCCTGAGTTCTGTGATTCCCCCAAGGAAGAACAGAGCTCTGGTTTTGGGGGGCATCTGGGGAGAAGCACACACACCTTTGTCTAGAGAGAAAGTGCATCATTTTATCAATGCCCCTAAAAGGATGAGATTCCCCCGGGCCAGGAGACCGCCCCCCCCCTCCGTCATTCCCGAGGCGGGTGGCGGGGTGGTGAGGGCCCACCGCCTGCCTTCTCTGTCCCGCAGCATGTGCAACCTGCAGCCGACCTCCGGCCAGGACCGGAACAGTGTGGCCGACCTGGACACGCAGCTGCAGGAGCAGGAGCGCATCATCAACATCTCCTATGCCCTGGCCTCCGAGGCCTCCCAACGCAGCAAGCAGGTGGCAGGTAAGGCCGAGGAAGCCAGGTCCTGCTCGCCTCCCCTTGAGGCTCAGGGTCCAGCCAAGTCCATCAGGGAGTCCGCGGAATACCAGGTGTCAGGTGTGGTGGTTGAGGGCCGGCAGCGTGTCCTGTTGTGCTGTGAGCACCGCAGGGCTCGGAAGATGACATAGGCAGGCTGGGTACAGGGAGACCTGGAGCTCAGGAGTGTCAGAGGACAGAGGCCCAGGAGAGGGGTCCCTTAGCTCATTCTTTTTAAAAAGATTTTATTTATTTACTTTTAGAGAAGGGGAAGAGAGGGAGATAAACATCAATGGGGGAGAGATACATTGATTGGTTGCCTCCCACATGCCCTCAACCGGGGACCTGGCCCATAACACAGTCATGTGCACTGACTGGGAACCGAACCTGCAGCCTTGTGGTTTGTAGGCTGGTGCTCAATCCACTGAGCCACACCAGCCAGGGCTCTCCAGCTCATTCTTAAATATGGGAATGATGCTGCTCTTTCAGCTTTCCTAGAGACTGTGGGTTAAGAATGGGTTTTTCAGGACCCAGAACCAAGGGGCCAAGGCTAAGGTTTCTAGCCTCATAAAGAAGGGAGCAGGACAGCTGTGGGTGCTCAGATTTCTTGCTGGGGCAAGGCAGAATGGGGCCTTCTAGTCCGCCCTGGGACCCCTGCTCCGGACCCCTGCTTTGTTCCCCAAATCAGAGCCACCATTCATCTCAGAGTGAGGTCAGAAAGCCGGACCTGGAAAGTGGGACTTTGCTGACCAGTGGGGGGAAAGATAACACCATGGAGGGTAGGTGTGCGCCTGTGCGTACAAGGGTGTGCATGTGTGTAAAAAGGCTCTCTCTCTCTCTCGGCCAGGAAAGAGACTCCTTGCTCCCCCTGCCGCCACCCCCCACCCCCCTGCCTGTGCGAGCACGCTCATGGCTCGCCCAGTGCTGCCTCTCCCACTCAGAGGCCACTGTGTGGCTGGGCGCGGCCTTGGCAGGGGTGCTCCAGGCCCTCTAGAGAGGGGGTGGTTATAGAGCCTGAAGTGGTAGCACAGACCCCACCAGTCCTCCAGCCCTGGCCAAAGGGTCTAAAAGTGACCAAGGGTAGGGCCTGCAGGACCCTGAGGACACTGGCCCTGGGGCATCTGCTCTGGGGAGCAGAGCTTTAACGGTGCCTTGGGAAGCCACAGGAGTGACCAAGGACAAGGGGAGGGACCAAGATCTCAGTGGGAGCCTATTCTCTGTCCCTGCGCCCTGAGCCTGCACAGAGTTCCTGATACCTCTGTTGTCCTGACCCCATTCGGGGACATACATACTGAGGGAGCTGAGAGGTGGTCGGTGTGGTAGTCTGTGGGAGGGAGGGGAGCCGGTAGATGGCTCACCCAGACCCTCCTCCTATGACCCTGGGGGCTCCCTGTGACCCACCTCAGCAATTTCGAGCTCCTCCCCGTGTTGAGGGTCCCGGTAGGGGAACTCCCCCACCCCAAGGTCCCTCCTCTCCAGCCTGTGCTTGCTATGTGGATCTACCACCCCCCCCGCCACTGCTTCCTTACCACCAGCTGGCCCCAAATCTAACTAACACCCGGTCACTCGGTCACTCAGGGCCTCCCTCACCTCCCGCTGACTGGCCACCTTTGTCGCAGCCTTTTGTCCCTCTTGCTCCCTCTCCCCATCTCAGAGACACAGCTGGGATCTGCAGGTCAGTTCCAGCCAGGCCCCGTGGACATGCTCTCCCTGCCCCCCTCGCCCAAGCCCAGGCCATGAACAGTGGGCAGTGGGGCCCGCACCACCCCAGCCCCACCAAGTGGGGCGTCTGGTGCTGTGGGGGCAGACGAGGAGCCTAACGCACCGCTTGGTTCCTGTGTGCCCGTCTAGCGCAGCAGCTGGCCCTCTTCCCGCCTAAAGCCCCCCTGTCCTCCAGGACGGTGCCACCCTACCCCCCCTTAAGCAACGGACTCCACTACACCTTTGTCTAACACCTGTCAAGTAAGAGCCTCCATCTGGCGTGCCCCTGGCCTAGCGCTGAGCATGCCCCCACCCAGCCCGCCCTGCTGCTGACGTGTGATTGCCGTGCCTCCTGCTGATGCTTCCTTCCTTTTGCAAAGCGGCCGCTGGGGAGACCACCCTGGACAGGGAGGGGGAGGGGGGACTGATGCTTCTTGGGAACTCCATCCTCAGTGGCTCCAATACAACAGAGACTGTAAGATCCAAGCCCCCACTCCTGCCCGCTCCTGCACCCCTGCCTTCCTGCAGGCCGGAGAAGGCCCCAAGGGACAAGTGCAGACCAGCCGGCCAGTCAGGGGTGGGGATACCAGGAACACTTGGAAAGAAGAGTTAAATCTTGGCCACTCTGGGCTTTGGCCAAAAATTGCAAAACTGGAAGACTGGAAAAAGTTTATTTTACAGACGAGGAAACTGGGGCCCAGTGAGGGGATGGGGGCTCACACCAGGTCACACAGAACTGGTGTCTGAGTGAAGCCCAGGACCACCCTTTCAGTCATTGAGTACCTCAGGGTGGAGAGAAGGGCAGCTGCTAGGGGGCGCTGCCCAGGGCTGCGTGAAACTGGCCCTCCGTCATTCCGAAGGTTCTGGCACCGCCCCTTCTGAGTCTTGTCCCTGGTAGCCCTTAGTGATGAGTGGCAGTGTGGGTTGGAGAAGCAGCCCTAGGCCGGGAGTCGGAAGGCTCCCCGTCTGGTCGGGTCTTTGGTGAGTGGTCTCTGAGCCCAGTTGCCTCACCTGGACAGGGAGGGGTCAGGCCAGAAGTCTCAGCATCTGTGCCCTGACATTCCATCTCACTCCCATTGCGTAGGGTTTCCCTTCTCCTTCCTTAATGTGTACTTACGGTTAACCTGGCAGAGTCCCTACGATGCTCCAGCCACTGTGCTGAGCATCTTCTTCAATCCACACAACAGCCCTATGTCGATACTCACCCCCATTTTATAGATGAGAAATCGAAGCTCAGAGACCTTGAGGGACTTGCCCAAGGAGTTGCAGCTGTAAGTGTGGACCAGGGAAATGCTCCATCCCCGTCCGTTGTAAAGACCTGCTGGGGCCACCGTAGGGTGCATGTGTTCCCTGGCGATCTGAGTGCGGTGACACAGGCCAGGCTGTGGAGAGGCAGGGAGGGGCTCTCTTCCTTCCAGCTTGGGTGCCCCTGTGGCTGGGGTGTAGGCCTTCAGTGCTCTGGTCAGCATATCCACATTTCTTCCTACCCTCAGTGAAGCCTCCTTAGGAGGTGGGTGTGATCACCCTGTTTTTAGATTACCAAAAGAAGGCTTGTGGGGGCTGAGTTACCCCAAGTTGCTCAGAGAAGGACGGGCAGGGCCAGAACCGAACCCTGGAATTCTCCAATCAGGCCTTTCAGTCTGTCAGAGCAGGCCCAGCGTGTGTCCGGGGCGCTTTGGAGAAGCAGTAGGGGGAGGGTGGAGCCAGCACCCTGAGCCCCTGAAGCCGAGGGTCCCCCAGCTGCCGCTGCATCGCCCCGCCCTCTGCTCTGCTGCTCTGTCTCTCAGGCTGCTACTTCATGCCACACGTGTGTGCAGACTCGCCCCCGCCTGCTCCCCAGACGAGGGCAGGGCTTGCCAGTTTCTCACCGTCTCTGTGCTTTTTGCCAGCCCAGGCAGTGACTGACCAGTGACCCGGCGTGCAGAGGAGGAGTCTGGAGCCAGGGGTCCAGTGGAACCAGCTTCCTCCAAGAGAAGACTGACTTCGACTTCTCTCCCCCCAACGAGACCCCTTCCGGCTGAGCAGGGGTGCCGGCTGGGGGAGGGAGCAGCTCACCGGCTGCGGGTGTCCACCGCAGGCCTGGGCCCTCTCCCCACCTTGTGTTGGTTCAGACGCCTTTTTACATGTGACAAACGCACTTTTGATACACACTGTAAAATACTGACACTGTATTTTAGAATCAGAATATATTTTATAATGTTCACCTCAAGGGCTGAGTGGCTGGAAAGCTGAGGATGCAGGATTTGGGGCTGCACATACAGAATCAGGTACTGGTGGGCGGGGGGCGGGGAGAAAGGCAGGGCAAGCGGAGGCCAGTCCACAAGCCAACGAACTCAGGTGAAGGTTGGATTTGAGAATGTGCTTCCAGTGGGCTCCAGCGTCAGGGCCGTGGGCGTGCCATCTGGGGGAAGAGGGGTCCCGTGGCTGCAGAGATCTCCTCAGCTGGGCCTGACCACCAGCTCTGCAGTGTGGAACTCCACCAGGACGGGCCTGGGGAGCCCAAGTCTGCGCCTTGGCCCCTGGGTTTGGTTTCCAGGCAACAGTGTTCAAGGGCTTTGGCTCCCAACTCGCCCATGAGGTTCTCTCAGCGAAGGGCTCTTCTCAGAAAGAAAGACGCAGTTTGCTTTAATTTAAAAAATACACTTTGAAATATAGAAAAGATGAGAGGAAGCACCTTTTGTTGTATCCTAAGCAATAAACCCCACACTGGGCGGCATCTACCTAAACCTGCTGGACTCCACACTGGGCTGTGGTAGGGGCGCTGGGGCCTTTGCTGCCTGCCCCTGGAGGACCTAAGTCGGCTGTCCCGGGACTCGGTCTGGTGGCAAGACGGCTGGCAGTGTGTCCCCGGTGCCCCTGACGGCCGGCAGCCAGCGGAGCCACAACAGCAGGACCCTGACTCGCCTTCCAGCCCAAAATGAGGAGGGGGTGACCAAGCCAGGCCCAGCGTCTGTGGCCCCTTATTCAAGGAGCTCGTGATATTCTGTATACAGAAAACGATGTTTAAAGGAAAACAAAACAACGACGGCAAAAAAACTCCATCGGGTGGAGCCACACTTTAAATGAAAATCTGTCTTTGACTACGGTCAGAAAAAAGATCTTGAATATATTTAGAAGTTGCTATTTTTAACTAACTCCATATGCTGCCAGTATCAACTTCATGACATTTGCCAAAATAAGATTTTATTTTTGCCTTTATAAGATTTTGTTGGAAAAATGAAATATTTTGCAAGAAAACGTTAATTTAAATAAAAGTGTAATGGTTTGCAAAAAAAATGTGATGTACAGATTAAAATATTAACCTGATACACTTCCTGCTTCTTGCTGGCTATATTCTCACGAGTGGCCTGTGTTGGTTTTTTTCCCCATTTCCTTGGAAAATCCCCACTGTTAGCTCTGATCCTGCTCGTGTTCACCTGTGGAAAGCTTCTGATGACAGTTCCTTGACCCTCGATTGACTTCGGGGGTCTGGGGGAAGAAGGCCTGTGCCCCCGGGGCCTCAGCAGCTGCTCAGGGTGCCCCCCCTGCCTGCACTCCCACCCCTGTGCAGGAGCCCCCTGGCTGTGGACTCCGTGTGGGGTGGTCTGGCAGGCAGACTGCAATCCAAGATAGCAGGAGGGATTCCACAGGCCTCCTTCCAGCCCACACACCGCTGGCTCACTCCAGAGAGGTGGGTTAGTGACGGACCATTGCAAACTGGATTTGTATTTAATTCATTTTGACTGGTGATATATGCTTAAAACAGAAGGCAAGAGGCCAGTTGAGTTCAGGGACGGGTATATTTCCAAGTCCGTTGTTACGGCAGTTTCTCTCTCTTGCCAAGAAGAGCACCCGAGGTTTAGAGTGACCTTCCAACTATTTAAACTGGGGAAAACAGATTCCAAGGCGTTTTGAACAAAGGACACTGCTGCTTTTTTAGCTACTGATTTCTTTTTGGATTTTAAAGTTAAAAAAAAAAATGCTCTCCTGTTTTAAGCATTGCTTGGAGATATCTCTGTAGCTGAGGAATGGGGTTTGGGGGGAGGAGGATTCCTGCAGGACTGAGTGCAAAGGGGAAAATGAAAAGGCACAGGGCACAGTGCCCTCCACATAAGGTGGCTGTTGATGGACATCTCAGTGAAAACATGTCAGTGGTTTTCCTTCCGTTGGTCTCACGCACAGTCCTCTGTCAGAGGGAATATGGTGACTCTGACTGTTTTCTCCAGCTCCAGAAGGAAGGAGGTGTAGCCTCTTCTATAAGAAGCATGGCCCGAAGGTCAGTGTGCAGAGAGCATGAGAGGCCCCCGGCTCAGACTCCGGGACGAGCAAGTGCAGTTTGGAGGAGGCGCGCCCCAGCTTCATCGTGCGTAAGCAGGAAGCGTGGCACAGCCCCCTCGAGAGAGCACATGTTACCCGAGGTAAGATGGGGCCATCTGGGAAGGTACTGGTTGACAGGGGACCCTCCAGGTAGGGACAACTCTGGGGAAGTCCACGTGGCCAGCTTCACTTCTTTAGAGGGGACTGCAGTGCCTAAGTGACCGGAGGTGAGATGTGCGCGAGTGTGTGAGTGCCCAGGAGGCGATGTGGCAGGCTGATGGGGATGCCGAAAGCAAACCTGCCATTTGATGCCTACCATTAGCTTTTGTGCCTGCCTTCGTATCTGGTTGTGGGGTGGAAACGGCCCCTTCCCCTCCGTGGCTGTCTTCAGTTCAGCTGCGTTCTCCAGAATTTTCCTGGACATTGTAGGTTATAGTCAAAGGCCGGGGAAACGGCTCTCTGCCCAAGGTGAGCTTGGGGATGGAAGGCGTGGAGGGTGGAGTGGGTGCGGACTCTGACTCGGGGTCCAGACAAGAGCCCATTTCAGGCTTTGGATGTTTCCCCCAGTCCGTAGTACAGGACTCCATGGCAAGCCTGATTTTGTTCGCACCGAGGGTGGGAAGCAGCAAATTATTTGTCTAATCTACAAATCATATTTCTGAGACATGGCAGACAAATGCTGGGAGCCCTCTGCCTCCGATTCAGCATCAGATCCTGGTAAGGGATTTGTAAGGGACTTTGCCCCTGTGGGTTTCACACCGTTATGAAAAGAACAAAGCGACGAAGCTGGGGGGGGCGGGGTGAGAAATAGAGGTCCCTCCCGGCCCAGTAAACATGCCATTGCTTGGCCCTCTCCCCTCCAAAGGCGACGACCACTTTCATTGCTCTCTGAGCAAAGAAACCTTTCTTCAGAGTGAGTGGCGGGGTACAAAGGCAGAGCACAAAATGTGCGCACATCAGAGTGCCTGCAATTCTGTTTGAACAGGCATATTGATTGGGTCTGACCCTGCTACATTTTTTCCCTATTATTTGAAAAGGTGCATCTAACTGTAGTGAATTGAACCAGCAGAGCTGAACTTTCCATGAAAACTTCTCAAGGTATTTCTTTAGTTCAAAGCCTTTGAATTTTAAAGGGCATTTTTAATATGAGTCTGTTGAGTATTCTCTGCCATGGCCCAAGAAGGGATGTTAAATGCAGATGAGGCTGGAGCTCAGAGGTGGACTTGCCCACCTGGCCGAGGGTGCGCAGGGCGTGGTTGGAGGGTGAGGACCAGCCAGGAGGGGCTGAGCCCTCTGCTGTGGAACAGTACACACAGACCCTAAAAAGGACCTCTCTGAGCTCACGGGGGACAGCCTAGGGGACAGGAAAGGGGCTTCCCAGCTGAGCTTTTCAAAGCCTGTTCCCTTTTACATGGGAAGCCGAGAAGTACCTGCTAGGGGCTCTGTCTGCAGGACAAGGGTCCTGTCCTCGTGCATGAGGAGCTCCTTGCTTCCGGTGGCTCACTGTCTCTCACACACAGCTTGAGAAGCGAGAAAGAGTGAGAGGCACTGTCCGCAGCCCCTGGGCTGACATCATTGATCTGCCACAGATGCTTTCCCACCAGCTCCTGAGCCACATTCCAGTCCTTGACTGATTTGACATCTTAGGACATTTTGCTAGTTGTGTGGTCCACAGCAGGGGTCCCTTCTGCCATCCTGGCCCTGGGTCCTGGAATCACCCAAAAAGTCTCATTTTCCCCACACACAGTGGGGCTGTCCTGGCCCACGGAAGGCACATGGCCCACCTGGACCAAGTTCCTGGCTCACTATTGGTCCGAGTCCCTTTTGGCCTCCAGAAGCCTCTTGTATCTAGAAACCTCCTCCTTCTCAGACCGGAAAATGGGTTTAGAGGCCAAACTGTCGCTGAGAGGAGCTGGAAAACCTGGGCATCTCAGCAAAGTCCTCTCCATGTTCTCGCAAAGGCTGCAGCCTAGAAGACCGGCCTGGGGCTGTCGGAGTAGGGTTGGAACCATGTAACAAACAGTTCCCCAGGCATCTTCCCTGTCTGCCCCAGCCCCATCGAAGCTCCTCTCACCTAGGTCTGGAGGCCCCCCAACAGTGTTTCATGTATCTTCTGAATGTAGCTTTATTGGCTATCACTTTCGGGACTCCTGGCTGCTGTATTCCTGGGGCCACACTAGCCAGGCGGGCATGTATGAGGTCCCAACGACGGGATCAACTCGGCGTTCATGGCGTCTGCCCCCTGCTCACAGTGGGGGTCCCCTGCCAGGTCTCCTCTGGTCAGGCCTGCGCCTCCCCCATCATATGTTAGTACATGAGCTCACAATAGTCCTGTTAAGGTGAAGTTCATCCACTTGTAGCTTCTTGACGTCTCCTTGCCATGGAGACACTGCCCCTGTGCTCTGGGGAAACTCTCCTTGCCTAGCTTGCAGCTCTCTCCCGCTGCAGACCCTTCCAGAAGAGTGTTTCTCTCTGCAGAGTTCTCCCTGGCCAGGCCCAGGCTGCAGTCTGCACGCACGTGGCAGAGCTCTTACTCCCTAGTTTGTGTCTTTGGGGCCCCAGAGCAGGGCTGTGCCTGCTGCTCTCATTCGCTCTGAGCCCTGTGGGGGACCACTTCTTTAGGCGTCTGCTCAGGTCCTCTCTCCTGGGGCTCAGAAACATTCTCTGTGTCCCATTTCCCCTCCCTCAGTGACCCGCCCCCCCACTTTCTATTACATAGACCACCCTCCTCACCACCATCCCCCCACCCCCCCGCTTTCTATTACATAGTAAACTGGCTCAAAACAACAACTTACTTTTCATGATTCTGCAGCCTGGGCTTGGCTCAGCTGGGCAGGCCGGTCTCATACTCTGTGTGGTTACGGGTGGCTGGGATATCCAAAGTGGTTTCTGCACGCATGTGTCTGGCACCCCAGCTGGGATGGCCGATGAGCTGGGAGCTGGTTGGGCATTTCCGTCTTCCCACACAGCCTCTGCATGTGGCTGCTTGAGCTTTCTTACGGCTCAAAGATCTCAGGTTAGTTGGACTTTTTACCTGAGCTGGCTTCCAAGGGCGACAGCTAACAGGCCTTTTGAAGAGTAGGTGTGTATTTGGCACAGGGTCGTGTCCTCTACATTCTTTGACCAAGGCAAGACACAAGGCCAGCCACATGAAAGGGCAGGGGACGGGGCTCTACCTCGATGGGTGGAGGGGTACGCACAGACAGAACAGGAAGGATGAACGGTGGCCTTCGTTAGAGACTGTACCGCGAGGCCCGTCCTCATTCTCCTGCAGCCACGCAGCAGCATTACAGGCCCGGGGCATTCCCGCTCGCTTTTTCTTCCCCTGCAGGGGCCGCCTGGGAGCCACATGTTCTGGATGGTCCTACGCTGACTGGTCGTACGTCTCCACTCGGAAAGGGTGGCCCAGCAGAGCCCTGAGGCCCACAGCTCACTTGGCACAAGTGAGAAATGAACTTGGATGTGCTAGTACATCCCCTGGGATTTTAGGCTTTATTTTTTTATTGTCGCATAAGCAAGTTGTAGGTATTATTATTCCCTTATGACATATGAGGAAACCGAGGCGCGATGGTTCCAGGACTAGTAATTGCCCCTGCTGAGCGTGATGAACTCACAGGCAGCCTGAAGGCACCCGTGGGACAGTGCCTAACCGGTGCCTAGGGTAGTAGACGCTCCGTGAATGGGAGCTGCCATCACAGCTGAGATCTGACAGCGAGCACCGCCTGGGATCCCGCCGAGAGGCCTCACTTGGGCCCATCTGACTGGCCGTTGGTCCCCAGCCTTTGGGGCTCAGAAACCAGATTTGTCAGCCACAAGAATGGGGCTGTGTCTTTCGGCTATGATCACACTGATGAGGCTCAGGAGACACATGGAGAAAACTGGGTGCGAACCTAACCGCCAGGACACTCGTGTTCACTGGTCACATTAAGTGCAGATGAGGCTGGGGCGTCTTCCTTAGAAGGGGCTGAGTCTTCCCTGGAAGGTTGCCTGGCAGTCTTGGGGGCAAGGCAATCTGGCACAGTCCTGGTGTCGCTGAGCAACACCAGCCCGAAGTCCTGTCACCACTGCAAGATGCCCCATCCCACAGACCTGGTGCCCACGTTTCTGGACCTGGGGGCCTCCTCTCTTGGGACAGAATGAGACACACTGCCCCACAAGTCCGCCCTGTGTACGCGGCCATGGCTGCCATCATGGAAAGAGGCGGTCAGGCTCTGGAGCCAGGCTGCTGGAATCTAATCTTGGTGGCTCCAGTTTGCCAGCCCTGTGACCTGGGGAAAGTTACTCCTCTCTGTGCCTCGATTTTCTCATCTGTAAACAAAGGATTTATATTCGCAACAGCCTCAGTGGAGTTGTAATGAGGATTAAAAGAGTTATTACACAGAAAATGCTAAGCATGGTTTCTGGCCCCATAGGAAGTACTAGCAAAAGTATACCCATTAGTTATCATTTACTTGCATTTAAGTTATAATCATTTAATACTTACTATACTCATTCTTTGTTGACTTGTTTATTGCCTGTCCCTTTGTAAGAATATAAGCTTCGTTAGAACAAGAACCTCGCTTTGTTCATTATATTATCTCCAGTGCCCAGAACAACGTCTGCCACAAAGACGACACTAAGAACTGATTGTTCAATGAATGGAAGAAGTCAAGGCCTGCCGGCCAGGGAGGCTTCTCTCTTCTTCAGATGGCCTGGCCTGTCTCTGCCCAGCTGGCACGTGTTTTATGCTCAAGCCCAGTGATTTTTCATCCGGTGTGCCACAAGAATTTTTAAAATGTGCAATACCTGACTAGTCAGGGGCCCTGGCCTCTTTTCCCTGAGATTGTCAAATAAAAAAATGACAACAGCCAACACAACGACAGCTCTCCAGGGTGAATGAATCAAAATTATACCTATTTTTTTGGTCAGATGGGCCAAAAAATATGTGTTTGGGTGTGCCGCCGAATTTTAGTAATTAGTTTACGTGTGCTGAGATGATACGTGTTAAGAATCGCTGCTCTAGTGCCCGAGAGCGTCCCTAGCGCCCTATTTTCAAGTTCCTTGAGTAGTGGCCAAGCGCGGGGATCATGGAATTGAAATCCACCCGTATTAACACTGACCTTGGACAAGCCACTGAGCCTTCCTCAGTTTCAGTTTCTTCCTCTGAAAAGTGGAATAACAACGGTGCCCGCCTTGCACGGGGGATGGTGAGGACCAGATGCGGTCATCCTGCAGCCCTGCCCCTGGCGTGGGAGCACTGGCAGGCGGCCGCTGTGCTGGTCTGCCCTCATGTGCGATCCACTCCGTGAGCAGCAGGGCTCACGTGCTTCTTCCTCAAGGAAACCCTGTTGCCTTTCCCTGACTCGGCAGCACAGGCAGGTTTGGGGTCACCGGCTCTCCCCCTGCCCAGGCCTTCTGCCCTCCACCACCTGCCTGCCACTTTAGATAGCTGCCTGCAGCAAGTAAAGCAACGGCCCAGGGCCTTTGAAGTTGGGGCTCTCAAGGCCGCCCCACTGCCCGCTGCTTCCCCGAACTCTCCAGGGGCTGAGGACAGGCCAGTCCTCTGAGGCCCTGCCCCCCGCCCGCAGCCTGCAGCTGTCCTCGGGCCATCAGATCAACCTGTGCACGCACTTTGATGTCAATTCCCAAACTGGAGCCCTGCGCCCTGCTCTGAGGACCTGGGCTTTGAAGTTGGCCTATAAACTGAGCTTTCAGGAGGGAAGTTGTCTGCTGTGCCTCAGAGCACGGCTGGGCCTGGTAAAGGCAAGCGGAGTGCTGCAAACACCTGATAAATAATTCTTTCTGGGCCTGGGAAGGATATGTTCCATTTAAAGGAGAGGAAAATTCCCTTGACCTTTTCAATGAAGTTCGGGATGGGGGGAGGGGGTTCAAGAGGGTTTTCTCATCTTCTCACTGAAGTCACATGGGGTGGGGGGTGGGGGGGTTGTCTCTGAGAGCTGAGCCCCACTGACTTCTCCGAAAGGGCTCCCTACACCTGACTCCTGACCCCTGACCAGGGCCTGCCAGCCAGCCCCATGCCCCATCGCACTGCCTCTGGCCATGAACGTGGAGAAGACTGGAACCTGTCACTGGAAGAGAGGTCTCAGCCCCCTCCAGGCCAAACCCTGCTGCAAACAGCAGGGCTCCAGGGAGGCATAGCCCCCATGGCTTTCCTTTCTTTCCAGAGCTTGGCACCCTCAAGAGGGGAGGCAGACAAGATTTCCCACCTGAAGGAGTCCCAAGAGTGGATTCTGGCTCGTATACGCCCAGCACTTACCTTACCTCCGGCCTGGCCCTAGGTCTCCTTTTGTGCATGGCTGGATAACAGGGTGTGGGTCTGGATGCAGGTTTGTGGAAGTGCTCTTTGTGGCAAAATGTAACAAACATTAGAGGAGGTGCACAGACTAACTATGAACAGTGCAGTAAACAATCCGAAAAACAACACCTCAGTCAAGAAATGGAAGCTTCCCAGGATTCCAGAAGCCTCGCCCGTGTCCCCTCGGAAACCCTTATAGGTCCTCCCTCCCATGGAGAAGCGGTCTCCTCACCTTGTGGTACCCACTTACTTGCCATTTCTTTAGTTTTACTATTGAAGCAGGCATCACCCAATACTGTAGCTTAATTTTGTTTTCTGAAATGTGTATGATGGAATAATAAAGGATGCATTCTTTTGTGTCTGGCATTTTTTCACTAAACGTTATGATTATGATACCCACGTAACTATGGGCCATGCACTTTGCTGTTGCGTGGTATCCACTGCAAGGATATTCAGCAATTATTTACCCATTCGAAGGACATCTGGGCATTTCCAGTTTGGAGCTTTTATAAATAATGCTACAGTAAACATTTTTTTTAATCCTCACCTGAGGATATGTTTCTTGATTTTAGAGAGGAAGGGAGAGAGACAGAGAGCGGGGAGGGAGGGAGAGAAACAGAGATGTGAGGGAGAATCATCGAATGGTCACCTCCCCCCCCCCCCCGCCCCCCCGTTCACACTCTGCCCTGGACTTGGTGTATGGGATGATGCTCCAACCAACTGAGCCATCTGGCCAGTGCTGTGAACGTTTCTATACATGTCTTCTGGTGCATATGTATCCTATTTCTTTGGGGTATACCTAGCCGTGCTAGGTCACAAGATGAGCATATCTTCAACTTAGGTAGAAATTGCCTGTTTTTCCAAAGTAGCAGTACTAATTTGTACTCCCACCCTCAGTTTATGAGTCATTCCAAATCCTCACCGTGGCAGCAGCCTCTCAAAGGGTCCCCTGAATAAGTCCCTGCCCCCAAGGGTTCCCTTCTAATAGGATATGGCAGTATAATAGGGTATCACTTCCAAGATGAGGTGACAGACTGTGGCTTCTGTCTGGCCATCCTCCCTGGCTTTCTCACGTGCTTACTGGGAGTCACGCTGAGTTAGCTCATGGAGAGGCCCACGGGGGAGGAGCAGCCATCTCTGACCGGCAGCCAGGGAGGACCTGAGAGCTGAGAGAGCTTGGAGGTGGGGCCTCCCCAAGGTGAACCTGGAGATGACCGCAGTCCTGGCTGACCCTTGGGTCACAGCTTTGCAGAGCCTCGGCCAGAGTCGCCCAGCTAGGCCCAGATTCTTGAGTCCCAGAAACTAGGAGATAAATGTTTATTGTTTTAAGTTGCTAATTTTTGGGGTAATTTTTTTACACAGCAAAAGAGAATTAACATATACAAAAAAGTTTTTTTAGCCATTTTGATGTGTACGAAATGGGTTTATTAGCATCTCCCTGATTATTAATGATACTGAGCTTTTTCAAATGTTCACTGACCATTTGTATTTCCTTTTTTGTGAAGGGCCTGTCTAGTCTCTTGTCATTATTCTATTGGGTTGTATATCGTGTTCTTGCTGGTGTGTGAGGATTCTGGATATAAGCCTCTCTGAGCCTGGGTCAGCCCTAGACAGCAGAGCCAGAGGCAGGGGCTTGCAGGCAGATAGTTGATTTGGGAAATGATTCTATGGGACAGAAGCAGCCATAGGAGGACAAACAGTAGAAAGGTGCCTTCTCTAGTTGGTCTGACCACTGCTGTGTGAAACTGGGGCTCAGTCTCACTGAAACCTTTGGGAGAGCCATGTAAAATGCACCTCAAAATTACTCACCTGAGGAATGAAAGAGAAGAGAGGTTATCCTCTCGCTCAAGCTCCCAGTGACCAAGGGCTCCCCTCATGACCCCAGATCCCACGCATGCACAGGAGCCCTGCCCCACGGCTGCTAAGGAGCCCCGGGGCGGCTAATGAGAGGTGTAGCTAAAGGCGGTTCCTGCAGCAGTAACAGTAAGACATGTGCTGCGAGGGGCCATGTCCAACACAGCCTCTTAGCGATCACACACACCGCAAATGTCTTTTCCTCTGGGACTCGACTTTTCAGTGTCTTTCGATGAATAGAAATCACGAATTATAAGGTAACTGAGTGTGTAAATCTTTTTCCTTGTAGTTTGCATCTTGTGTAAAAAGTCTTCCTATAGCCCTGGCTGGGTTTCTCAGTTGGTTGGAGTGTCATCTTCTGCACCAGAAGGTTGTGGGTTTGAGCCCTGGTCAGGGCACATACCTAGGTTGTGGGTTCTATCCCCAGTAGGAGTGTGTATGGGGAGCAACCGCCCAATTTCTCTTTCTCTCTCTCCCTCCCTACCCCTCCCTCCCTCTTTTTCTTTCTCTCCCCTTCCCTCCCTCCCTTTCTCTCTAAAATAAATAAATATATTCTCAGGTGAGGGTTTTAAAAAGTCTATACATAAGCCATAAAAATATTCTCCTATGGTATTTTCTAGAAGCTTTATTGTTTTGCCTTTCACAGATTTACAATTTACCTGGAATTGATTTTTAAGTAAGATGCGAGGCTTGCATCAGGCTTCATTTCTCCACATGCCGCCTTTGTCATAATCCGATCTGTTTACATGTAAATCTACTTCTGGGCTCTTTTTCCTCTTCTGTTATCTATTTCTCTATTGTCGTACCTGCATCACACTATTTTAATTACTGGAGGTTCATAGTAAGTGTTGATACCCATGAAAGCAAGGTACCTTTTTTGTTTTTATTCTTTGCAAGGTGTCTTAACTATTTTTGGTCTTTTGCATTTCCTTATAAATTTGGGAACTTCCCAACCTCTCCCTGCAACCTTCAACTGGATGTTTTTCCCCCCATCAGATTGAACTGCATGTAGATTACTTTGGAGAGAATTGCATCTCTACAATGTCAAGTGCTGTAATCCATAAACGTGATCTATTTCTTCATTTATTTAGGCCTTACTTTTTTTTTCCTCCAAGACATTCTATAGAAAAAAGAATTATCCTTTTGGCAATGGTGGACAGCGTTGCTTTGAACCAAATTTCCCACTGACGAAAAATAGAAAAGGAGGCTAAAGGCTAAAAAAATTGTTTTTTTTTTTTAATCCTCACCTGAGGATATTTTTATTGATTTGGAGAGAGAGAGAAACATCTATCAGTTGCCTTGCCTCCAATACATGCCTGTAATCAGGATTAAATCCACATCCGAGGCACATGCCCTGACTGGGAATCAAACCTTTGGCCTTTCAGTTTACAGAACAATGCTCCAACTCACTGAGCCACACGGGCTAGGGCAGTGTTGTGCTCCTTTAAACATCCCAGCTACCTCTATCCAAGTCTGCTGTGATTGGGAGTGGGGAAGGGAGATGCCTGTTCTAGGGGGACTGCTACTTCTGCCTCTTGCAATCCAGGCCTTAGTGTGAAGGCAGCACCCTGATGCCTCCCCTACTACTGAGCTCATTGGAACTGGGGCAACACTGAGCTGAGTCTATGCACCCATCTCTGTCCATCCAACTCACCCCACCACTACCGCCCCCCAGCCCCCGGCCCCCGGCCGGTTAATTCCAGTCCACTCACTTTCAGATGTACCGACTCGTGGATCTTTCAGGCACTTTTGTCTGTTGCGCAGGGATCCTTTGTTATACTTGTCCGACTTGTAAATTTAATGAGAGAAGCCAAAGGAGCCGCTCATTCCGCCATGATGCTGAGGTTGCTCCTGCACTTGCTCTTCTGCTTTTTAGTTCACAGCACTTTTACTGTAACTTGCCTAGATGTGGTTTTGTCTTTTATCCAGTTGGGGGTTTATTTTGCAGCTCTCAAATCTGTGGGTGCATGTTTTTTGTCAGTTTGGGAAGATTATCCTTTCTCTCTTTAAAAGAGAATTAATGTTCTCCATGCTCAGTGTTCTTTTATGCGTTTCAGTTACATGAATGCTAGCTAGTCCTTTTCACTCTATGCCCCACTCCTGGGGAAACAGTGTCTCATTTTGCAAGAACCCATTATGTT
The DNA here is from genome assembly GCA_039655065.1 of Glossophaga mutica. Taxonomy (NCBI): domain Eukaryota; kingdom Metazoa; phylum Chordata; class Mammalia; order Chiroptera; family Phyllostomidae; genus Glossophaga; species Glossophaga mutica. Next base: position 34,906,261 of record CM077308.1, read on the forward strand.
CATGTGCAAAATCTTCCTCTTCCTGAAATGCTTCTGCCTCTCGGAGTCTCCTGTGCTCTGAAGCAGCGACTGTCTCCGCCATTAGCGGTGGCGGCACCCACAGACATTCATGGGATTTGGACACAGAGTCACCTGTTTCAAGGGCCTAGGGCAAAAGGTGTGGAGAATGTCCCTGGTTGCAAGGTTAAATATTAAGGTTTTAGACTACACTCTGCCAGTCCTCTGTGGCACATTCTGAGTGACAGAGATACCTACATGCTCTTTGTTAAGTAGGTATTTGTGACATGCAGGGCCTTCTAACGCATGGGCCAAGGCAGTAGCCCATCTGTGTGGGTCTAATGGTACGGTTTCTCAATACCAACACTTGATATTTTAGGCCAGACACTTCTTTGTTCTGGGCTCTGTCTCGTGCACTGGAGGATGTTTGGCAGCATCCCTGCTTCTCCCCGCTGTGCACCAGTAGCACCTCCCAATTGTGACAAACAGGATCCCCACGTGTTGCCAAATGTTCCCTGGGAGGCAAAATCCCTCGTGGTTGACGACCACCGATCTAAGGAAAATATTCCAGACAAGAAAGACTCACATGTAAGATCCACTTGAAACTTAATACCAGTAACCGGCTTTCTAAAAGAAGAAAAGCACAACTATTACCAGTTGAACTAGAGGCACAGGTATGTTTCCCTTTAGCTTTGGCTGTTGGGAAGCTCAAAGCTAAGTGTCATGTTCACTACATTTAACTGTGAGCCGCAGTGTTCAGGACTTACTTCTCATATAACAGTTGTTTAGAAAAATGGCCTCACAGAATTCGAAGAGATAAATGTCTCTGTAGGGGAGACTTAGGAGGCAACAGTCTCGGTGCCGGTCATGGCACAGAGGCACCACTTTCAGGGGCGCAAGGTAGGTTCCTGGAGGCAGCTTGCAGGGCAGCGAGCAGATTGGGGTGTGGGGGGAACGGAAGGCACAGTGAGGAAACTGCGGTGGGTGCACCTTGTGAGCAGCGTGCAGGGAGTTTGCCTTCGGTTCTCCCATGCTGGAGGTAACTACGGAACACTTCCTGAGAGTGGGAGAGAGGCTGCTGTGAAAGGAGAGAGTTTTCCAGGAGCTCAATTTAGGAAGCAGCACAGCAGCTGCCCCTTATCTGCAGTTTCAGCTTCCCATGGTCTTCTGTGGTCTGAAAATATTCACTGGAAAATTCCAGAAATAATCTGTAAGTTTTAAATTGCGTGCTGTTCTGAGTAGCACAATGAAATCTCAAGTTATCCCGCTGTGTCCCGCCTGGGACGGGAACTGTTCCTTTGTCCATCATGTCCACACTGTGTGCGCCGTTTGCCCGAGTCACTCCACAGCCTGGTTACCAGGTCCAACTGTGTTGGCACCGCAGTGCTTGTGTTCAGGTAACTCTTACGGTGGCCAGATGCTGTCAAAAAGCCTGCGGCATTCACCTCACTTTGTTGTACATCCCACGTCATCACAGGAAGGGTAAGTACGGCACAAATTTTTTATTACAGTGTATTGTTATAATAGTTCTTTTTCATTGTTAATCTTACTGTGCCTGATTTATTGATGAAACTTTGTAATAGGTATGTGTGTATGTATGGAAAAAAACACGTGTATAGTTTGGTGTTATCTACAGTTTCAGGCATCCACTGCGGGTCTTAGGACATACCCCCACAGAAAAGATGGGGGGCTACTGTGTGTGTGTGTGTGTGTGTGTGTGTGTGTGTGTGTGTTTGGGAACTTTATTCAGTAGAAGCCCTCATTTACCTCAGGAGTGTACATTCATTAGAAGACTCCTGGCTAACAATGCCAAGTACTGCTAACAGGTCTAGTGAAGAACGATGTGAAAAAATACCGCTGTTTAAGGAAAATGAGTCACTGATTTGACAAAAGCTTTCAACACAAATCAAAGTTGGGTGAAACCACATTGAAGTAGATTGAGGAGCAAAGTGATGACAGTGAGGAATAAAGAGCAACAGAAACAATTTACTAAAAGTTGTTGAAGATAGGGAATTAGGATTCCGGCTAAAAAAAGGTGTGAAGTCTCTTGAGGTATAAGTGCTGACAGAAAGGGATCGACAGATTCGGGAGAGGTTGAAGACTCCAAAGAAGGTAATCAGAAGCACTAGGTTCACGAGAAGCTGGATGCACAGGATTAACAGCGCTATCATTAACTGAGCACTCGCTGTTGGTGTGCTAAAGCTTTTTACCTGCTCTATCCGATCCTCACAATAAGCACCCTGGGTGGGTGCTGCTGCTGTATTCATTTTACAGCCATGGTATGGCGACTCAGACCTAGTTATGCCCAAGGTCACTCCGTTTTTCCACTAAGGAGGTAGAGCAGGGATGTGACCCTGAGTAGTCAGACACTTTCCCATGGGTGTGGATTTAGGTGGAAGTTCAGAGAATTTATGCTTGATAAAATCTATTTCTTTGAAAGCTAGAAGGGTAAGACATGTTAAGGTGAAGAAGAGAGGGCCGCATGTTTGGGAACAGAGGTTTTAAAAAGTTGTTGAGGAGAATGTAACAAGAGTTTGACTAGAGAAAGCACTAAGATAACATGCAGTGTTGAGGTCAGTTAGGATTATTTTGTAGCTGATTTGTGATTTGGTATTTTTCTCTGTAAGTAGTCTGTAGAGGATTGGATATTCCAAGGGTTGGGATTTTCCAGGAAGGTATTCCATTGTGGGTGGTGGTGACTTGGGATACTAAGAATAGTGATGTCGAACTGACAGATTAAAAATCTAGACAGGGCTTATGAGGCAGGTGAAAATAGATTGATAATAACCTGATTTGAGTATGTGTAGAGCTGTTACAATCAGAGGTGAATTTCTAAATTTGTGATTTCGGCGGTATAGTGGCTTTTAGATATTGAAAATACTCAGGATATGGTTCTCATGGAGACAAAGTAGTATGACTGAAGCCCTGGGTGTAAATGATCATTGATGTCCATCAGATGAAATGTCCTCAAATTTTACTCAAAGAATGGGACCTTTCTGCTCTCAAATTATTGTTTAATCGTAACAGTCACTTCAAACCTTTTTCTGTACCATCAATTCCCTCAGGTTTAAAAAAATATAGATTTGAGAATTTTACTTATTAATACACACAAGATTGAAATCTGTGTTCCTGAATACCTTTTCAATCAAAAGACGGTAACCCCTCCTCCCCAGCTCCCTCCTCTTGCTCCCTTGTCAAATCTGGGCCCATCTCGGGAGGGTGCAATGTGGGCGAAGAGCATGCTGAGCCTCCTGTTTAAACCACACAGAGCCAGCAGTAAATTCAACATCTCAGGTCCAGCCTTTTCTTTGGGCACTGCACACAGACTTCTTGTTCATAATCCATTATAACCTTGTGGAAGTGCCGCTGTGTACGTGGCCCAACATGGACCAAAACCTGAAGCAGCACATGACTGTAAGGTTTTTGAAAAAAAGTAACACTCTGAGGTGGGTCCAAGATGGCAGTCTGGGAGGACACTGAACTTGCCATCACCCCAGAATACACTGAATGTACGCCTATATTGAGAGCAATTCCTCCTGAGACAATGGAGGCCAACTGAATAGCTTCTGCACAACAGAGAGAGACCACATAAAGACTGGGAAACCACAAGATCTCTTCAGGGGCTAAGGAAACTCCTCAGGGCTAGTGGAACCGGTGAGCAGCATTGTTTGATTCCCCTGAACTTGGACAGTGGGCAGGAGCCCTATCCAGGTGCTCTGGCTGACCAGCAGGGCCACTGTATTCTGTCCCCAGCCTCCCCTCCTGAAACTAACCCGAGCAAGAACAGGAGGGTGCCACAGCAGGAATAGCTAGGACCCTTCCACCCAAAAATCGAGCCAGCAGGTACAAGGCGCTGTTGCACACACCCACTATGCTGCCGCACATGCACACAGGCTACCCATGCAGAGAGCACGTATCGAGTAGGGCACTGCTGCCTGCGCACACACAGCTGCCTTGCTCAGACCTAGCTCTGGTGATGCAGCAACAGGGTCACCACACGCACACCCGGCCACCCTGCTCAGATCAGAAGGGCAAGGAAGTGCAAACGCATCAGGTTGTCCTGACCTGATTCCATTCTGATCATGGACAGCCAGAAAAATAGCAAGCTACCATATACACCTGGACACCATGCTGCCCTGCCTGGAACCTGCTCCTTCTGGCCAGTTGGCACACTAGGCGTTGCACACACCTGCCCCTGACTCCCCCCTGCCTGCCAAAGCCAGCTGACAGTCTACAAAGAGGTCACTTCTACATAAGACTACTTTTTCAGGACTGGGAAAGAGATGTTTCATCGAACTCATAGGAACAAACACAGAAAGTCAAATAGGGAGACAGAAGTGTATGTCCCAAATGAAGGAACAGGAAGACACCTTGGAGATAAGTAGTTTGCCTAATAAAGAATTAAAAAAAAGAATAAGGATGCTCAACAAACTTGAGGATATAGGAACTCAGAACTTCAAAGAGAAAACTCTCCTGAGATCAGAGATGATGAATACAATAACAGAAATGAAAATTATTAGAAGGAATTAACAACTGATTAGTAAATACAGAATTGATTAGCGATCTGGAAGACAGAATAGTAGAAATCAATCATAACTGCAAAAAAAGATAAAGGGGTGACTGTACAAGGGACCTCTGTGCAGCACTGAGCACTCTTAACATTCACACGGTAGGGATCCCACGAGGAGGAGAAATGGGCAGAAGGTGTATTTGGGGAAGGAAACAAGACATCCAGATCCAGGGAGCACAGAGAGTTCCAAATAAGATGAACCCGGAGTCCCAAACCAAGGCAAACTGTAATTAAAATGGCAGAAATTAAGGATAAAGAGACACTCTTGTAGGCAGCAAGAAGGAAGCAAAAAGTCATTTACAAGGAAACCCCCCACCCCATATGCTATCAGCTGATTTCTCAGCAGCATCTCTACAGTCCAAAGGGAGTGGCAGGATATATTTCAAATGTTGACAGGAACCTAGAATACTATCCCTGGCAAAGTTATCATTCAGAATTGAAGGAGAGAGAGTGTTTCCCAGAAAAGCAAAAACTAAAGGAGTTCACCACCACTAGACTGGCTTTTTAAGAAATGTTAAAGGGGCCTGAGTCTCTTCCAGTGGCTCCTCCACGCAAGTGGCCTGTATCAGCTCATGCTGCAGATTTTTCCCTAAACCAATCAAATGTCTAGAAACACTCAACAAGCAGCAGCTGGTCTTAGTGTGCCTTGTAGCTCTTGCTAAGCATCCCCAAGTCCAGCACAAGCCGTGACCCAACTTGCATTATAACTCCCAGCAGCTGGCCCCAAGCCCAGCAGCCAATCTTGGCTTGGAATACAGCTTCGACTAAGCAACCACAAGCTCAGTACAAGTGGCAGCTGGCCTCAGTTCACACTACTGTCCACCAAAGGGTCCCACCCAAGCCTACCACAAGTGGCAGCCATTATTAGTTTGTAGCAAAACCTCTCCCAAAGGGCTTCCAAGCCCAGCATAAACAGCAAACAACAGATCACTTTAGTTCCTACCAAGAGGCCGGAAGCCAGGCACAAGTGGTGGCTGAACTTGGCCTACACCAGTCCCCCAAAGTTTCTATACCCAACACAGACAGTGGCCACACCAGAGCACCACCCAACCAGATCCACAAATGACACAGCCAAGGTCAGACTTAGCTGGCACTAGAGCCCAGTTAAGGTGATTCCTGCTCCATGGGGTCAGCACCCGTGTAAAAGTTGGAGTCACAGCGAGTCCTCATAGCCAGTCAGCCTGAAGGTCAACCCCACCCAATGATGTGCCAACAGTAACTGAGCCTCAATTACAAACAGCAGGGCACACACAAGCCACACAGGTGACTCCCCTGGAGCACCCAGCTCAGGTGATCAAGAAGGTACCACTGAGTCTCACACCTTCTACGTAAGGCTACTATGTCAAGACCGGGATACATGGATCTACTTAATACATAAAATGAACACAGGCAGTCAGCAAACAGGGGAGACAAACATATCTCAAATAAAAACACAGGGCAAAACTCCAGAAAAAGAACTAAAAAAATGGAGACAAGTAATCTATCACAGAGTTTAAAACAATGGTTATGAGTATGAACACATAAGATGGAAAAAACAGTAGACTAGGTGAAGTGGAGGATTCAGTCACAATGTGGTAGACAAGGTAGTAGAAAATGCCCATCTGGAACAGCAAAAAGGAAAAGAAAAAGGAATTTTAAAAACTGATGGTTTAAGGGACCTCCAGTAGAACATAAAGCATACCAACATTTGTATCACAGAGGTACCAGAAAGAGGAGAAAATAAAAGAAAGAGAAAACCTATCTGAAGAAATGGCCAAACGCTTCCCTAACCGAGCAAACAGAGTGCACACATAAGTCCAAGGATTCCAAACAATCCAAATCCAAAGAGGACCACATCTGGACACATTATAATTAAAACATCAAAGGTTAAAGACAAAGAGAGAATGCAAAAATGCAGTCAATATGTACAAGAGCTCTTATAAGATTGTCTGCTGATTTCTCAACACAAACTTTGCAGGCCAGAAAGGATTGGCACAAAATACTGAAAATGATGAAAGGAAAAACCTATAACCGAGATTACTCAGCAAGGCTGTTATTTAGAATTGAAGGACAGATAGTTTCCCAGACCAAAACCAAAAAAACCCAAAACCCCAAAACAGAGTTCATCACCACCACACTAATATTACCAGAGATGTTAAAGGGACATCTATAAAAAGAAAAGATAAAAAATGAGATTAAGAAAATAATGAAGAGAACAAAATTGTGAAAGTAACACACCAACCAACTATAAAGCTAGTACAAAGGTTAAAAGACAAAAGTAGGAAGATCATTTGTAATTACAATAAAAAAGAAAAAAGTAGGAAGGCCATGTGTAATTACAACAATCAAGGAATCCACAGAAACCCAAGAGAGGCAAAACATGACAAAAACAGAGGCAATGAGTAAAACTTGTAAAAATTTTATAATATGTTCAAACTTAAATGACCACCAACTTAAAATAGGCTGCTATAAACATAGTTTGGTTATGAAGCACATGGTACCTACAAACCAAAAATCAATAAAAGATAATACAAGAAATAAGGAGAAAGGAATCCAGTCATGACACTATAGAAAGTCGTCAACGTACAAGGAAAAGCAAGCAATTAGTGGAACAGAGAACTACAAAAATAACCATAAAACAATAAAATGGCAGTAACTGCATACCTATCAGTAATTACTTCAAGTGTAATTTAAAGAAATACAAAGGCTCATAAACAATAGTATGAACAATTATATACCAAGAAATTGGAAAACCTAGAAGAAATAAATGGATGAACTTTTAGAATGATGCAACCTTCCAAAACAGAACCAGGAAGAAGAAAATCTGAATCAATTACTGGCAATGAAATTGAAACAGTAATTTAAAAAAACTGAACAAACAAAAAGCCTTCACAGGCGATTTCCACCATATATTTAAAGAATACCTATCCTCAAATTATTTCAGAAAATTGAAAAGGAACACTTCAACTCACTCTGTGAGACCAGCATTACCCTGATACCGAAATCAAAGGCACTATGAAAATAAACGAACAAAACACCCCAACCCAGCCAAACCGGAGGGGTAGAAAGAAAGTGGTCACTATCTGCAGATGACCTATTATACAGAGAAAACCCTAAAGAACCCATTAAAAGTTAACAGAATGAAGTAACAGAACACAAAGACAGAAATCTGTCACATTTCTATACACTAATAATGATCAAAAGGAGAAATTAAGAAAACAATTCCATTTCTAATCGCATCACAAATAATAAAATACCTAAGAATAAAATTTTAGCCAAAGAGGTGAATGATATGTACTCTAAATACTCAGACACTGAAGAAATTGAAGAGGATACAAAAAAATGGAGAGCTATACCAAGCTCATGGATTGGGAGGCTTAATATAATGAAAATGTGCATATTACCCAAAGTAAACCTATATATACACTTAATGTAACCCCTATTAAATTACTAATGGCCTTCTTCTCAGAACTAAAACAAATAATCCTAAAATTAATATGGAAACGCCAACCACCACAAACGGCCAATGAAACATTGAAAAAGAACAGTTGGATGTATAGCACTCCTTGATTTCAAATATACCCACAAAGCTTAATAATCAGAACAGTATGGCCCTGGCACAAAAACAAACAGATCAGTAGGAGAGTGGAGCGCCCAAAAAGAAACCCTCAATCACTTAACCCACCACAGTGGAGGCAAGGATATTCAATGGAAAAATGGCAGTGTCTTCAACAAGTGGTACTGGGAAAAGTGGATACATGCAAAAAACCAAAATTGGACCCCTCTCTGACTCCGTATACCAAAATAAACTCAAAATGGATTAAAGACTTAAATATTTAACACCTGAAGCCATAGAATTCTAGAACACGTATGTAGTAAATTATCTGAGATCTTGGTAATCTCTTTGGATATGTCCTCTTGTATATGGGAAACAAAGATGAACAAATGGGACTACATCATACCAAAAGGCTCTGCACAGTGAAGGAAACCATTAACAAAGCCTACTGAATGGGACATGTTGGCCAATGATACATCCAATAAGAGGCTGATTCCAAAATATGTAAGGACTCATATGTCAGTAACCAAAAAAAAAAAAATTATCCAATCAAAAATGGGCAGAGGACATGAAGAGACATTTCTTCAAAGATATATGGATGGCTGAGACATGAAAAGATGCTCAACATCTGTGATCCTTAGGGAAATACAAATCCAAACCATGAGAAACCAGTTAGAAAGGCCATCATCAGAAAGTCAACAAACAAGTGTTAGCGAAGGTGTAGGTCATATGGAACCCTGCACTGCTGGAGGGAACGCAAACTGGCTCGGCACCTATGGAAACCAGTATGGAGATTACTCAAAAAAGTAAAAATAGAGCTACCAGAAACACACCAAGGTGGAATTGCTGGGATTTACCTAAGAAAACACAGTAATTCATAAAGAAATATGCATGCCTGCATCCACTGAAGCATTATTTACCATAGGTAAGATACAGAAGCAACCTCAGTGTCCAATCAATAGTCAAATGGAAGATATATGTAATGAAGTATTACTTACCAATTAAAAAATGAAATCCTGCCATTTACGAATTTGTGACATGGATAGACTTAAAGGGTATTACTGTAAGTGAAGTAAGCCAGGGAAACACAAATGCCACAATTTCAATTATCTGCTGAATTAAAAAAAAATCAAATTAAAACAAAAAAACAGACTCATAGAAACAAAAAACTGCTGATTACCAGAGGGGCGTGGAGGGATGGATGAAAAAGACGAGGGGAACATAGTTAACAAGTGTGATAACTCTGTACGGGGACAGGATAGTTACAAGAATTTAGTGCGGTGATCACAACTTAAGGTATATAAATGTCGGATCGCTATGTAGTACACCTGAAATATAATACTGTATGCCAACTATACTTTACTAAAATAATTTTAAAGCAACTTAGATAAATGGTATAGGTAAACACTTGAGTATTTCAACTAAGAAATGATCAATGCTGGGAAAAGTTGCCATTAAAATGAACAGTGTGTTTCACTGTAGAAAAATAATTTGTATTTCCCTACCTGGTACTTCCTCAACAAGGATATCAGAATGGCGTAGCATCTGTTTTCCTTTAATGTTAACTCTCAATTTGATGAGGGAAAAAAAATCACCCAATGTTCATGCTTAAAACATAGCCATGATGTGGTGCTGGGACACAAAGCCATGTACCAACAGACTTAAATTTATTCCAACCCTAAATTATGTTAATGTACACTGATGTATGAATGACTTGGAATGAGAATTTCTCTACTTGGAGATGAAGAAAAATGGTCTTCCTGTGCAGTTATTTTAGAAGGCTTTTCTATTTACATATAAGAACCAGGACTTATAAACACCCAGAATCTAAACAATAAATTGATGAAAATACTTTTAAAAACATAATACTTGCCTCTCCCTCTTCCACTCTAAAACATGTTATCAGTCTTCTACTTGAGTCAGTTTTAGTACACAACCCTACAGACTAGATATTTGAAAACTAATGGCTAAAGTGAAATTTGTTGAATAAAATTCAACTTGTTTAAACCAAATTTCATTAATGTCATACATCTTGTCTACTACCCAATTAGTATTTAACTATAAGGTGGGGCAAAAATACATTTACAGTTGTGAGTACATGAAAGTTTATTCTTATTTTGTTATTTATTATATTATTTTCTATACAAACAACTGTAACCTACTTTTGCCCTAACCTGAATATTGGGTAACATCAATTGTAAAACAAAGTGAGAATTAAAAAAAAAAAAAAATGCTGGGGTCTAATATGAAAAATATTTCAGAAATCACTTGTTCTAGTTGTTACACTAACATATTCTAAACTTTAAATGACACAGGAGTAAGTTTAAAAGCCAACATATCAAACACATACTTAAGTACCTAAGTGTGTGATTCAAGCCTTCAAACATGTTACTAAGAAACATCAGTATTTTAGACCCAATTACTCAAGTTCACTGACTAGCCCACAATGCAATTTGTGTAAATCTGATGTACAAATAAATCACGTAACAGCAAATGATTCTAATCTTACTCTAACAAAATTCAGCAATTAAATCAGAAAGCACTACTACTTTTTAGGAATTAGAAAATGAAGATAACAGTACTGAGATAAAATGAAGAAAATTTGTTTCAGTTTCTTGTTCAAAAAGTCTGTTCCTCAATTTTAGATAATGAGGATAAAGGTATCACAACCAAATATGGGAAACTGCTTTCTTTTTATTTAGGCCTTAGAAAGAAAATTAACTTTGGTCACATATTACCTAAAAAACAAACAAAACCAAAAAACACTTTTACATATTCCTAAATAGATAGGACCAAATGATTGGAGAAATAATTTCTTCTGTAAAACTTCACCGAATATTATAAAAAAAAAAAATCTAACATTCAATGTAATTCATATTATATAAAGACTGCTTAGGACCATAGCATTCCAAATGTACGACAATTGTAACTCCATCCTAACAGATGTGAAAAGTATTTGCTCTCATGTTGTTTTGGTCCAAAAGAGTAGAGCTGAACCAGTAAGATTAAACTAAGTACCTAACCGTTTGTCAACATTAATTTAGATTGTTACTGGAAGCAGAAATATCCATGATGAATAGTTCTACTATAACAAAGTATAATAAAATAATTTTTTTCATGAACACATCACAGTACAGATAAACTTTTTATAAGTTTATGAAGACACAAAAAAGCTACCACAATCAAAAACTAGTGTTTCCCCCACAACTATCTGAAGGGGTAAAAAGGTGGGATTAGAGGTCTGATGATGCTAATATGAAAGGAAATTGAGCATTGTATTTATTTCTTATTTTATACAACTCATACTCTTTACAAAAATGATCTTAGTCATGCCCATAAAAGTGTAATTCATGGCATCTGAAAGCAAACACTCTTTGTAGTTACTTAAAAGGGCCTTTTTAAAAATTATAATACAAAGGTCTGTGCTCTATAAGCAGTCCTCCACTGTGCATTATAACAATAAGGCTTACTTTTAATACAAAGACAAAGTATTTGGGAGTTATGAACCACTGGATTTAACAAACATCATTTTATAGTTGCTTTTTGCATCTTTTTTGTTTTTGGGATCCTCCACTTCATCAGGGTGCTCAGAAGCCTGAAGCTCTTCAGCAGATTCTTCTTTCTCTGACTCCGAATCACTTTCAGAGTCATCTGGACTTTCAGGATCAGGTGAATCATCATCATCATCATCATCTCCAGCCACATCACCTTCTCCATCATGGTCTTCTACCTAAAAATACCAATTTACATAAATACAATCATCAAGTAGAAAAACTGGAAAAAACCATTTCCTAGCCATTAACAGTTTTACGACTGTACTATGGTAACAGGCTTTCAAAGGAAGAACTGAGGACTCAGGTAGCAACATGTGTTTTATATACTGAGACTTGAATAGGATTTTGTTGTAAGAAAAGGCTTTGGAGACCACTCACATGTGTGTCCCACTCTCTACTGTTTGAAAATGTGAGGTTTTTTTTAAAGTAAATAAAGCAAGTTAACCTCTGATTCATGGAAAAGTAAAAACCAGTGTTTTGGATATTTACAGTATCAATGTTTTGTATAATATATCACTTTGGAGTAAAATAAACCAGTAGTTATAATATGAAAAATATGACTTAAGAAACAACTGAGAGCCCTGGCTGATGTGGGTCAGTGGATTCAATGTTGGCCTGCGAACCAAAGGGTTGCCGGTTTGATTCCCAGTCTAAGACATATCTGGGTTGTGGGCCAGGTCCCCAGTTGGGGGCATGTGGGTGGCAACCACACATTGATGTTTCTTTCACTCTCTTTCTCCCTCCCTTCCCCTCTGTCTAAAAAAATAAAATAAAATAAAATAGAGAGTTCCGGCCAAGATGGAGGCATAAGTAGAAACCCTCTGCTTCCTTGCACAACCAAAAGGAGAATAACAACCAATCTAAAGTCAATAAACAACCAGAAGCACCAGAAAAATCAAACTGCATGGAACTCCAACAACCAAGGAATTAAAGAAAAAATATCAATCAGAACAACCAGACTGTAAGGTGGTAGATCATGCAGGTCGGCCGGCTCAGAAAAACCAAGGTGAGGTGGGGCTGGCTGAAGGCAAACTGAACCTCAAAGCTGACTGGACTACAGCGGGAGAAACTCCCAGTCTCACATGAGGGTTTGTTGGAAAGTGCGCTAGAGATGAGGAGAGCCACACTGTTCCCTCTCTGGCCCCTCCCTCACAGGCAGTGCCACAGCGCAGCAAGGAGGGTTGCCCTGCTGGGTGAATACCTAAGGCCCTGCCCCCTTACAACTTATCAGGTGCGCTAAGACAAAGAAATACGGCTCAAATGAAGGAACAGAGCAAGACTTCAGCAAGAGAACTAAGCAATGAGGAGATAGCCAACTTATCTGATGGAGTTCAAGACACTGGTGATCAATATGCTCACATATCTGATTGAGCTTGGTTGAAAAATTAACACAAATGAAAGATACCCAGAATGAAATAAAATATTCAGGGAACCAACAGTGACAGGAAGGAAACCAGGACTAAAAGCAATGATTTGGAACAAAAGGAAAAAATAAACATCCAATTGAAACAGAATGAAGAAACTACAACTCAAAAACATGAAGAGAGACTTACAAACCTCTGAGACAACCTGAAATGTTCCAATATCTGAATTACAGGGGTTCCAGAAGAACAACAAGAAATTGAAAACTTATTTGAACAAATAATGAAGGAAAACTTCCCCAATCTGGGGAAGGAAACAGACATCCAGGAAGCCCAGAGAGTCTCAAAGAAGTTGGACCCAAGGAGGAACACACCAAGGCACATCATCATTAAGTTACCCAAGATTAAAGACAAAGAGAGAATCCTAAAAGAAGCAAGAGGAAAGGAAAGACTTACCTACAAAGGAGTTCCCATAAGACTATCAGCTGATTTCTCAAAAGAAACCTTGTAGACAAGAAGGGGCTGGAAAGAAGTATTTGAAGTCGTGAAAGGTAAGGACCTACATCCAAGATGACTCTATCCAGCAAAACTTTCATTTAGAATGGAAGGGCAGATAAAGTGCTCCCCAGATAAGGTCAAGTTAAAAGAGTTTCTCATCACCAAGCCCTCATTATATGAAATGTTAAAGGGACTTATGTAAGAAAAAGATCAAAACTATGAACAGTAAAATGACAACAAACTCAGTTATCAACAAACGAACCTAAAAGAAAAGAAAAAAAAAACCAACGAAAACAAAAACTAAGCAAACAGCTAGAACAGGAACAGAATCAGAGAAATGGAGATCACATGGAGCGGTTTCAGTGGGGAGGGAAAGGGAGGATTTGGGGGAAAAGGTACAGGGAAGAACTATAATTAGCAGGCACAAAATAGACGGGGAGAGAGAAAAAATGGTTTAGGAAACACAGGACTCAAACAACTTATATGTGCAACCCATGGACATGAACAAAGGGGGAGGGAATGCTGGAGGGTTGAGGGGGTAGGGCAGAGAGGGTTAAAAGGGGAAAAAATGGGAAAACTGTAATAGCATAATCAATAAAAAAATACTTAATAAAATAAAATCTTAAAACAAACAAACAAAAAACAACAACAACCCCCAAAAACCACTGAGAGAATTACCCCAAACCAGTACTGACCTGACATATCTCATCTAATTTGAATGTTGTTTGTGGAGAGACACACACACACATATACACACATGGTAAAAAAAGATAATGACAAAAATGAATGAGGTGGTAAGGGTGAGTAATAAATGTAGTGATGTGTTTAAACTTAACCATAAACTTAAAGTAAGATTGCTGTAAACACAGCTTGACATATATGAAGTACATGGTAACCAAAAGCCTGTAAGAGGAAGTAAAAAGAATCCAGACATAACACCATACAGAGTCATCAACATACAAGAGCTCCAACTGGTGTGGCTCAGTGGGTTGAGCTTCGTCCTGCAAACTGAAAGGTCTCCAGTTTGATTCTAGTCATGGCACATGCCTGGGCTGTGGGCCAGGTCCCTGGTCGGGGGCATGCGAGAGTTAGTCCATCGATGTTTCAGTCCCTCTCTTTCCCCCTACTTCCCCTGTCTCTAAGCTTAAGATGGCTGAATGGATAAAAAAACAAGACTCATCTATGTGCTATCTACAAGAGTTCCACTTCAAACTGAAAGACACACACAGACCCAAAGTAAAAGAATGGAAAAAAGATATGTAATAGAAATGGAAATGGAAATGAAAATGAAAATGGGGGAAAAAAAAAGCTGGGGTGGTAATACTTGTATCAGACAAATAAGACTTTTAAAACAAAGGTTGTATCAATGGACAAAGAAGGGCATTCAATGATGATGAAGTTACCAATCCAACAAGATGATTTAACTCTTGTAAACATCTACATACCCAACAGAGAAAAACCTAAATATATGAAGCAATGTTGACTGACATAAGGGAGAGATAACACCCCATTGTCATCGAGGGATAGATCATCCAGACAGAAAATCAACAAGGAAACAATGACCTTAAATGACACATTAAACTACATGGACTTAATATTTTTAGAACATTTCACACAAAAGCAGCACATGGAACATTTTCCAGGATAGACCACATGTTAGGCCACAAAATAAGTCACAATAAATTTAAGAAGACTGAAATCATATCAAGCATCTTCTCCAAATACAATATGAAACTAGAAATTATAAGAAAAAAAAGGAAAAACAAAAAAAACATGGAAACTAAACATGCTACTAAAGAATGGGTTAATAATGTAATCAAGGAATTTGAAAGATATCCAGAGATAAATGAAAATGTGACAAAAATATACAGAACACCATCAAAGTATTATAGTTCTAAGCAATACAGGTCCACCTCAAATATCAAGAAAAGTTCAAATAAACAATCTAACTTTACATCCAAAGGAACTAGAAAACAAAACAGGAAAATAAAAATAAAGTCCAAAGTGAGAAGGAAGGAATAAAAATCAGAGTGGAAATAAAATATTTTGAAAAATAAAATTTAAAAAAATCAATAAAGAGCTTGTTCTCTGAAAAGATAAACCATATTGGTAACAGATCAATTACTAGTAATGAAGTCAGTAATTAAAAGACTCCCCAAAAGCGAAGTCCTGGACCAGATGGCTTCAGAGGTGAATTCTACCAAACGTTTAAAGAAAATTAGTATCTATTCTTCTGGACATGGACAACAGTGTGGAAACTGACTGAGGGAGTGGGGGTGAGGTGTATGCAGAGGAGGGCAAAGGGGGAAAAAGTGGGACAACTCTAATAGAATAACAAAAAAGTGATTAAAAAATATCTATTCTCAAACTGTTCCAAAAAAACTGAAGAGAAAGGAAAGCTCCTAAACTTATTTTACAAGGCCAGCATTACCCTGACAACAAAACCAGACAGAGATACTATAAAAACAGAATATTACAGGCCAATATCCCTGATGAACATAGATGCAAAAATCTTCAACAAAATGTTGGCAAACTGAATTCATGAACACACTTAAAAGCTCATACCACTATCAAGTGGGATTTATTCCAGGGATGCAATGTTGGTTCAGTATCTGCAAATCAATTAATGTGATACAACAGATAAACAAAATGAAAGATAAAAATTATGTGATCTTATCAACAGATGCAGAAAAAGCATCTGACAAAAACCCAACATCCATTTGTGATAAAAACTCTCAGCAACGTGAGTCAAGATAACTCAACGTAATAAAGACCACATACGCCACACCCATAGCTAACATCATACTCAATGTTGAAAAGTGAAAGCTTTTCACTTAAGAACAAGAGGAAGACAAGGATGTCCACTGCCATCAATTTTATTTGACATAGTACTGGAAATCCTGGCCACAGGAATCAGACAAGAAAAGATGACATATTGTATAGAATGTACCCTAAAGTCTCCACCAAAAAACTATTAGAACTAATAAATGAACTCAGCAAAGTAGCAGGATAAAAAATTAATATTCAGAAATCAGTTGCATTTTTATACACCAATAATGGACTATTGGAAAAAGAAGAAAACAATCCCATTTACAACTGCATCAAAAAGAATAAAATACCTAGAAATAAATTTAACCAAGTATGTAAAAGACCTGTGCTCAGAAAACAGTAAGACAACGCTGAAAGAAACTGAAGACACAAATAAATGGAAGGGTATACTGTACTCATGAATTGGAAGAATTAACATCATTAAAATGTCCATACTACCCAAAGGAATCAAAATATTCTTTGAATTCCCTAACAAAACACCAACAGTATTTTTCAGAGTTAGAACAAATAATCCTAAAATTATATAGAATGACATAACCTGTACAGCTAAAGCGTGTTGAGAAAGAACAAAGTTGGAGGTATCACGCTACCTAGCTCTAGTAATCAAAACAGCATGGCATTGCCATAAAACCAGACACACCCATGGAACAGAACAGAGATCCCAGAAAGAAACTGACATCTCTGTAGTCCATTAATCTATGACAAGGGAGGTGGAAATATACAATGGGGTAAAGATAGTCTCTTCAATAAATGGTGTTAGGAACATAAAAAATTAAAAAAAAAATTAACAACAATGAAAGTAGACCACTTTCTTACACCATATTATGACAACAAACTCAAAATGCAAACTTAAATATAAGACCTGAAACCATAAAAGAAATAGGAAGCAATCTGTTTGTCATTAGCAAATTGTTCTTAGCAGTATGTTTTTGGATGTCTTCTCAGGCAAGGAAAAAAAATACAAAGGATTGTATCAGTTTAAAAAATATTTGCATAGCCAAAGAAAGCACTAACAAAAGAACAACTTGCTGAATGAAAAATATTCGCCAATGATACATACTAAAAGGGGGTTAATATCCAAAATAATAGGAGTAAGGAACTCATAAAACTTAACACCAAAAAAACCCCCACGTCTAATTAAAAAATGGGCAGAGGACCTGATTAGATGCATGTCCGAAGAGGACATACAGTGACCAACAGACATCAAAAAGATACTTGGCATCACTTATCATCAAGAAAATGCAAATTAAAATAACAATGAGATATTACCCTCATACCTGTCAGAAAGCATCATCAATAAAGCAACATATAACAAGTGCTGGTGAAGATATGGAAAAAGAAAACCCTCACACACTGTTGATGGGTGGTAAATTGGTGCAGCATCTATGGGAAACAGTATCCAGGTTCCTCAAAAAGTTAAAAATAGAACTACCACATGATCCATCAATTCAACTTCTTGGTATTTATCTGAAGAAATCCAAAACACTAACTTGAAAAAATATCTATGCATCCCACCCCTATTTTCACTGCAGCATTATTTACAGTAGCCAAGATATGTAAGCAACCTTGGTGTCCAACAATAGACAAATGGATAAAGAAGATGTGGTTCATATACACAATAGAACAATACTCAGCCATTAAAAAAAAAAAATCTTGCCATTTGCCACAACGTGGAAGCATGTAGAGGTTATATGCTAAGTGAAATAAGCCAGCCAGAGAAAGACAGATGCTATATGACTTCATTTATATGTGGAATCTACAAAGCAAAATAAATGAACAAAAGAGAAACAAACTCTCACAGATACAGAGAACAAACTGAGGGCTGCCAGATAGGAGGGGGTTGGGAGGATGGGTAAAAAACGAGATGGGGATTAAGTACAAACTGCCGGTCATAAAAAACAGTCATGGGATGTACAGTAGAGCATAGGGAATATGGTTAGTCAACAATACTATAATTCCGATGTTTGGTAATAGATAGGTACTATACTTATTGTGATCACTTCATAGGTATGTATTTGTCTAATCACTTTGTACACCTGAATCTATTAATATTTTATGTCAACTATACTGGGCAAGAAAGTTCCCTAGTGATTATCTAAGCAGAATTTACATAAATTGGTATTAGAAAACTTATTTACAAATCCCTTAAAAATTTCTCTTCTCATTATCTACAAAGACTTAGTTGGGCTAATAAAAATATTTTAACTGTAAAAATTATATCAAGTTGAAAATTATCCTCCCATTTAATGAAAATACATTAGTTACTACCTCACTGAAGCCAAGTCCACAATGTCGTCGGTATCTTCCTGACAATTTACTGTCCATACTTTGTTGATATTGAGACTCCAGTTCTTCATTAATTTTCTTGTCTTCTTCCCCTGCATATTCAGTGTACTTTGGTTATGTTTCAGTCAGATTAATAAAAATATTTGATTACACAAGAAACCCCGTAATTCAGATGCTGTTATAATCAGGGAGGACCTCTCAAACTGTGAATAATTTTACAATTAATTTTTGGGATAGGTTTCTATATCATAGGATATAATGAACAAAATAACTGAAATAAGTATTTATGAATACTTCTTTAATAACAACACTTTGAACTACAAAAGTGTTTATAAATAAAGTTAAAAAGCTTGTATTTTTCCACATAATTCACATCAGACACCAGAGTCTCAGAAAGAAGTTCCTGAAGACCTTGTATGTACTAATTACTAAGAACTCTGGCTATTTTACGTTTTAGCTTATTTACAGTTTAGTAACTGGTCTCCTACAAGTGAGTTTTCTTCTAGTCACAAAAAACCCTCCAAACAAAACCTTCTGCATTTGAACAGAAATAACGAAGACATGCAATTGTGTCAGAGAATGGTTAACTTGTAATGGCTTTCCTTAATGCCTTTCCTTGCATATCAGTTTACTGAAGTAATATAAACTTTTTATTTTATCATGAGACATCTGATACATATTTTTACATATATACTGTTGTATGTAGTTATGAAGCAGAAAACTGAACCACCTATGAACTTAACATGCAAAAACTAGACATTATCAATACAAATGAAGCTTTCTGTGCATGACATTTCAATTTGTAAATAGAAGAGGGATTTCACATTTTAATACAAATGTTGGTGCTTTGCATTATTGCTATTCATAAAGCCTCCAGCTTTAAAAAGCAATTAAATACACTTTCATTGTGCAAAGCTCAGAGACTCCTTTAGCCTTTTGTTGATTTACCACTATACAAATCAACTTGAAATTGTTTTAACACCAGAAAGATTAAAAAAAAAAAAAAAAAAAAAAAAACAACCTATTAATTTCTAAAATGTGCTATATATTCTAGGTCAGTATAAAAATTTAAATAATTAAAAGTTTTGTTAACTATACCAATGTCATTAGGCCCTGCTATAATTAATGTCCGTGGATCATGGTCAATTTTATTGGAATGGACAAAAAGTTTTTTGTTTTTCCATAAAATGGCTCTAGTAGTGCCTAATTGTCTTTAACTTCATTTGAAACAATTTTGTTAGATTGTATTGTGACAGCTGTCATATCAGCATGCTTTAAAAAAAAAAAATCAAAATTGGTGAATTTTGTGCAGCCATTTTAATATTGAAGATGGAAGAAAATATGCAACATTTTCGGTGTATTATGCTTTATTATTTCAAAAAAGGCAAAAATTCAACTGAAATGCAAGAAAAAATTTGTACAGTGTATGTAGAAGGTGCTGTGACTGATTGAACATGTCAAAATTGGGTTTGCAAAGTTCTGTGCTGGAGATTTCTCGGATAACGCTCCACAGTTTGGTATGCCAGTTGAAGCTAATAGCGATCAAATCGAGACATTGAGAACAGTCAACGTTCCACCACACAGGAGATAGCCGACATGCCAAAATATCCAAATCAATAAAGTTATTGGAGAAAATGAAAAATGTCTTATTTTACAGAAAAAACTAAATGGACTTTTTGGCCAACCCAATAAATAAGAGAAAACTTCACTTCTTAGTAGACTGAATTTAAGTCCAAATCCATTTTCAGTTCTTATTTAAAAAGGTTTCCCCAATAACTTTTTTTAGAAGTTAATTTCTTTAGGCTTTGCAATGAGTTTATGTCCCTCAAATATTTCAGAGCAAAACAGTGAATAAACTATAAACCAGCATACTATGCCGATTATAACATTATATGCTAAATAATTTATAAAAAAAAAAAAACAACAACACATAAACTGAATACATATTACAGTTGGCAAGATGAGGCATAGAACCTCACTACAATTAAAATGTGAATCAGTAAAAATGAAGACACAAAATGGGCCAATTTCTTAGTTAAAATATTGTATTGATGTATACTCTCACATCTTATAAAAATCAAAGTATATACTAATTGTTATATATAACATGTTTACATATACTACATTTCCAGTTCTAATTTTTTAATGATCAAAATAATTATACACAGAAGTCAGAATATCCCAAAATATGTACAAATAGTCCATATTCCAAATTTAGCACCTCTACTTTAATAACATAGTAGTTTCTTACCTGTTCGGAAGTGAGATGTTGATTTGTGATCTCCTATAACAAGACGACCAGTATGTTCTTTCTATAAGGAGGCAGGAAATGTATTAGAATTTGAGACCACTAATTTAACATAATTATTGAGTGTATACCATATGCACAACACTATTCCTGGCTTCTGGGATACAGTGTGGAAACAAGATTAAATTAAGATCCCTGTCGTTATGGAATTTACATCCTAACAATGGTAGGGACAGGGAGGAGCAAAAAATATAAATTATGTTAGAAGGTAGTAAATGCCATTAAAACACATACAAAGAAACATAGAGCAGAGGAAGAGGGTAGAGAGTATGTAAAGGTTGAGCTGAAATTTTAAATGGGAAGGACAGATACCTAAAAAATTAAGTCAATCTAAACACATTCTTTCCTAAAAAGCCAGTTAAATGAGTTGCTTTAACCTTCCCAGCTTCTCTTTCTGGTGCCTCAGGCATATCTCATGGAAAGAAAGCAAATGAGATTATTTGGCTAGCTAAAAATGAAGTAACACAAATAGTAAAGTGATCTTTAAAACATAAAAAATGAAAATCAACATTACCACTGACATATCACACTCAAATAGTTAGCTCATTAATATATGACTACAATGAACACCCAATCTCAAACTGTCCAAAAGGCCACAATTTAAAACCATATAGTTCTATAAAACATAAAAATAAGTCTGATTCAAAGTTACCAACTAATCTGATTACATAATTACTCTCAATTTATCAGTTCCAATCTACTCTATGATTAATATTTGGCTTCATAAAGAAATAGACTGTTCACTAAAACATAGTGACTTTTCGAAGCAATCTTAATCATCTGTGAAGATACAATAAATAACAAATCTCTCTATTGTTAAAAGATAGACACATTTTCCATACCCAAAGATACTAACTAAAGGTTCAGGCATTAATGCTTATTGCCTTACCTGCCATTAACGCATAAGCAAATTAATGATTCAATATGCTGCTTCTTTAGACTGCAGAAGATACCTCATTAACAAGATCTGAATATATAATGGTATCAAATTATTCTAGGATGACAGTATTACACTGGTTTATTCATACTTTCTCTGCTAGTTCTCTCTCTGTGACCAATAAAATATGCACGGTATTTTATTGACTAGGATTAGGAATATACTGTGTGGCCACAAACTAGAACAAATCTAACCAGCCTAGTAAAAGATCAATTTACAATCTTTGTCTTGCTAGAGAATTTAATGTATACTAAACAACCCACTTACTGGTAGCCAATTTCTTTTTCCTGTGTTCTATCGTTCCCTCCCAGTTTTACTGATGTAACTGACTATTGGTAGCTAAATTTCATACATTTTATGTTAGAGTGTTCTACTAGGTTGAGCATGTCCCCCAAACTATTATATATGTTATACATCCTTAACAAATCTTTTCTTAGCATGAACTAGTTGAACTTCAGCCTACTTTCTATGAACTTCAGACTTTTTTCTATGACAAATTTCAAATTATGGAAAATCTGGGTTAATGAGGTAATCAAATGCTTCCTCCTTTTTATACATCTTCATGTTTTGCATGATCTCTCCCTACCCTCAACCCCACTGCTGTAGTCTGGCTAACTCATGCTTTCAGATTCAGAACAATTCTATTTCTGAGAAGGTTTCTTGTTTGTACAGCGAGGCGAGAGTTAGGCGCCCTTCTCTGTTGATTCCACAGCACTATGTGTACAGCTCTCCATAGCAATTCTAATTCTATACTGTTATTGTCCAGTCTCCTTCATTACATGACGGCTCCAAACGTATTATTGTGTTATTGATCTACATGACCCCTCCCTCCAGGATCTAGTATAGTACCTGGCATATGGTGGTCAATAATGGTTGCTAAAACTAAAATGTACAAATACATTCCCATATTAATAACAAAAACAAAAAGCAGAATCTCATTTTAAAAACCTTGAAAGAGAAAAAAGTTTTTCTATTTCTTCCACATTAGATTTGTAGGAAGGGTATTGGGACAAGGTTACAAAAATAAATTCACTTGCTACAAAAATATATACTAGAGATCACTGTATTTGCACGTAAAAATGAACTGCTAGGAACAGGATTTTTTCCCAATAGGTGATGTTTTCCCAGCACCTACATTTTTTATCTTCTAGTATGTTAAAGGGGTTTCACAAAAATGTATGAACATGAAAAATCAGGGATAAAGGTTATTCCCTTGGTTCCCATTTCAAGAATTAGAAGGAGCTATAAAATATGAAAGACCTACAAACTGGCCTGTCCAGATATACCTTGTATCAGATCGTTAGTCTAACAAATGCTAAATCATAAACTTTAATGTCTTCTTTCTTCCATAGGTGTATCCTCAAACCAAAAAAAAATTTTTTTATATATAGTATGTAAACCTACTGCTCAGAGGCAGTCAGAATTCTAAGAAACAGTAAAAATTTTAAATACCAGGTTTGGTGAGCTATAGTCCCCAAAGCCTAAGATAATCATGCAGTGCAGAACAGGAAAATGGAATACAAATGTATTCAGCCTTTCCAACTTAACAAACACACCAAAAAACATATTTTCATAGAAAAGAGAAAAATGCATACAGTCTGATGCATACCTTTCCTGCGCCCATAAGTCTCAAGAACTTTTGTTTTCTTTCTTCATTACCTAAGTCTGCTGCCTCCCAATTGCTAGATCCAAGCTGGAAAAAAAATTAGTCAATTAATTTTTTGCATAATAATAAATACTTATATGATGGTTCAACTTTAGACTTTTCTATTTTATGATGGTGTGAAAGTGATCCTCATTCAGTAGAAACTGGCCAAACTAAGTTATATTGTTCAGTAGGTTAGGTTTGCATTTTTGACTTAATATTTTCAACTTATGATGGGTTTATCGGGTTGTAATGACATTGGAGGAACATCTGTATTCCTTTTGTTACTTCAAGGCAGAAGCTTTTAGCTCTTTTGCAGCCAGAGAGCTTAGTTCTCAAAAGTTTGTTTCTATAGAGTTTCAGATTCAGTAGGTCTGAGCATTTCATTTGTAGCTTTCAGTAGGTCTGAGGAATCCATGAGTAGCTCATGGATTTCATTTCTAACAAATTCCTAAGTGACGCTGATGCTGTTTACGTGGGCAACCACACGCTGAGACCTACTGTCCCAGTGCCTTATAGGAGGACCCTAGAGAACCTAGTACTTTGAACCCAGAAGGCTGCCAAAGTTATTAATGGAAGTAAAAAACTCTGGCTTTAGTGATATTCTACATATTACTAAAGTTTAGTTTAACATCAGAGCCTACTTGACCCGATTTTTGCTTTTCAGCTTCTTTTTGAGCAGTTCTAGATTTTGTAAGCATTGATATGTTATGACTTTCATTCTTTCAGAGGTCTTCCAAACAGAGAAAATTTACTTATTTTTTTTAAAGAACAGAATTATTCTATCTTATAATTATCAAATAGGTCAAGTTAATATCAAATATATTGAACCCTGTTATAAATCTAAAAAAATTATGAATTCCTAATGATATTTTCCCTATATCTTGAAACAAGTATAAGAATTACTTCATTTTAATTCATTATTACCAAGATAAAATAATAAGTAAATAGAAAAATGGTAAGTGTTTTCTCATCATCTTATCCAAAGTATTGCATCATCTTCCAAGAAAACATCACCCCTCTGTTTGTTGCTCCTCACTTTCTTTGGATATAGTTGATAATTCAGAATTTTTAATTTCTATCCATAATAGCAAGTAGATAGAAAATTGAAAACTGACAGAAGTCATTTCACAATTATTAGACAAACAGAAGGTAAAATGTAAAATGACAAGTGATGGCAAAATTAATTTCTACGGAAAAATCTTTGGATGATGAATACTAGATAATTTTGCTACAACCCAGAAATCAATGAGACAAAGAAAAAAAAAGACAGAAAGAAATACAATATTCTCATCCAGAGAGTCACTCAACAAAGGACTTCATCCTGCAATATTTTGCAATAATAGCCTGGATCATGCTGTTTTTCTAAAAAGAGGGGTGACTGTTTCATTTCCTCTTTTATTATCTTTGTACAACAAAACTTACTTGATATGGATTTTAAGTGGACAAATGATGAAGGCAAGTGTGTGTACAAAGGTGACTAGAAATGTAGAAAGGAAAACATTCACTGGATTCATCATTCTAATTGAGTTTATCATCTAAAAATGAAAATGTTTCACAATTATGGAGCAAAGACAATAACCCCCTTTCCAAAACAAAATTATGAACAATCAAACATTTCAAATAGTTCAAGATTATATTTTGATGATGCAAACACAAGAACTAGAATAACTTCATAACAAAGCTAAAATCTATTGGAAAGAGATTTGAAATCTGAAATTATGTGTTCCAGTTTCACACATGACAACTGATAAGCAGTCAGCTGTATTCAGAGGATGCCAATTATTTTGGGTATAATTATCATGAAAATGTGGAATACAAATTTGGTTTGCTGTGATTAAATTCTTATTAGACTGCCTAACAAAGGTGATTTTCACTATCCCTTTATTATTACTTCTGAAAATTATTTGTAAAAAAGACTAAAAGAATATAAAAGAAACAATGATGGTCATGTCTCCTGGGCATATGAGAGTTAAAACTGTTTGTACTCACTGGTCAACCACTTAAGGCCCTTATAAATTGTTTGGTAGAGGCTTATATGCTCTCATGATTTTGGCTACCTAAGGTCCACATTTCTGCTTCTTTCCATCTGACAGCTCAACTTTTCACAGACCAGTTAGTTCTTAACTATTTCCAACTGAACACAGTTTAAAAAGAAAAAAGAAAAAGAAAAGCATAGTGTTTACAACTTACGAACTGCTTTCACTTACATTCTCTCAAGAGCCCATTTAATAAATAAGGACACTGAGGCAAAGAGGCTAAGGAACTTGCTTCCATCCTCTGGCCTTAAGTCCTCTCCTCTTTCCACACCATCCTGTACATGATCAAATTGAGTATGTGGAAGTAGTTTATGAACTGGTTATGAAAGATTATAAAATTAGGTTAAATACTGTCTAAAAACCAAAGATTTCCCAAACTCTTTATTAAAAGAGCATATGTCCTCAATGTCTTTATATAAATAACCTTATCATTTACAATTTATAATCCTAATTTTTTTTCAATCATTAAGTCCATCTGATTCTTCCTTTCAAAGACCTTTGCATATTAACAGCAAGTACCTTGCTTAAGCGCCACATTCTAAAAAGCACATGGGTGCCTGACACATTCTTAGAGGTTCTCAGCTAGTGACTAAAATTAACCTCCCCACTCCTCTGACTCCCTAAAAGATAGCTTTCATTTCTCCACTCCAATCAAAGCAATGAAACCAATACCATAGTAACTCTTAGGATTTACTTCTAACATTGTCAGCATTTTCCTAGAGCTTAATTCTGTGATTTAATATCTACTTTTAGTATCTTTTTAAATGTCTGTGATCCTCATTTAACATGTGAGGTCAGTGGGCAAAGAAAACTTCAATGACCTTTTACATATAATGGATGTTCACTACAAATTGTTGACCAAGTACACATAATTAGATGACTTTCTACAATTTATATTTTTATTTGAAAACATTTTAAATGTTTTACATATATAAAATGCATATAAAGAAATGGACTTAAAAATCACCATCAAGGGATAGATTACTGTATTGCACTACAAGGTATTAGCAACATAATCAATTTTAGAGAATGTGTGATGGTGCTGGGTCCTGATTTGGACTTGCAACTATTTATAATCATCGTCTTCAAAGAGAATGCTTAGAGGATTGAAAAAGATCTTAAGGGTCATCTAGTTTAAACTGATCCCCTCAGAAGCTGTAGAGACTTAATTACTTAATTCCTTTAACTTTGTGTTAAATTACTTAGCATCACCAAGAGTTTTCTGTCAAGCTAAAGCAGCAATTTTCTTTCTTAAGATTTTATTTATTTATTTTTCAAAGAAGGGAAGGGAGGGAGAAAGGGAGAGAAACACTGATTGTATGCCTCTCCCACCCCCTCAACAGGGGATGGAACCTACAAACCAGACACGTGCTCTGAGCAGAATCCACTGGTGACCTTTCACTTTGCCTAACCCACTGAACCACACCAGTCAGGGCTAAACAGCAATTTTCAACCTTTTCATCTCATGGCACACATAAACTAATTACTAAAATTCTGTGACACACCAAAAAATGTATTTGTTGCCAATCTGACAAAAAAGAAGTAATTTTGATTCATTCACACTGGACAGCTACTGCTGTGTTGGCTGTTCTCATATTACACGTTTTAAGAATTCTTGCAGCACACTGGTTGAAAATTGCGGAGCTAAAAGAGTATGTCGCTGAGTCTGGCAAAGCAGGTGCCTAGCATTTTAGCAATCAAATCAAGTTAAAAACCAGGAGGCAAACAATGTAATAGCTTTTAAAATGGCATCCAGGTTACTCAAAAAGCTAGATAAATTCCTAGCATGTCCTGGATTATCATATCAACAAGAAAAGGTCTAAATGCCAGTTGCAGGAAGAAACAGATGGCATGAATAAATCTCCCTGTAACTATTACTCCTCAAATCTTTACTGATTACTAATCTTTCTGCAAAACTAAAAGACCCTTAATATTGTGGACCTAACCCTTCCTCCCAACTCAGAGAGTGGTGGGTCTTAAGCATCATCTCATTTGCTGCAAATGATGCACTAGAAGTAGCCAGTGAGCTTTTTATGATTCACAAAGAAAGATATTAGGCACCGAACTGCACTATGGAAAATAAAGAACTCCATACATCCAGACATTGATAGTACTTTAAATAATAACGGAAAGAAAACTAGAGAGTGTCCTTCACCATCCTTAAAGATGACCTACCATGCCTCCCTCCCCCAAATTTCCCTATCAAAGTTCCCATGGCATTTATTTACCCATTGTAAGAAGGACCCAGTTTTACGTTTACTGGTTACTGCAGTTTCCATGACTGTGCGAAGAGCTGGAACAAATATACATAAAAGCCCACGATAATACATACTTATTCATCTTAGAATTTCCAACACCTGGCATAGCAGTAAATATTTAATGTGTTGCTTTAAGGAATGAATGGTTTGCTATTTAAACTGACATCTGGGAGGGGAAGGCAGGAAGGAGGCAAGGGGAGAGGGAGGAGGGACAAGGGAGGTACTTGACATTAAAACGGGCTTCTAGGTCTCAACGTCTTAAGACTTCATCACCTTGCGCCAGTAACAAATTACTCCCCTGGTACAATTTTTCAGTTCAATACTGTTCTGAGTTCACTCTTAACAGCACAGTTAAGTTTAATTGTTAGGAATACGTTGCAAATATAATCCCGGCCCTAAAAGCACGAACATTTTGACACTGTCACAGGAGCATTTTAAGCCTAAAACAGGCAAGGCCTTGCCATCTCTGAGTAGAAACGCTCGACCAACAGGCTTTATCAGCCCCCAAAGAGGCCAAAGATCCCTTGACTACGTTCTTTCACTTCTGGACCATACACGATTTCTTTCCTCGATCCCTCTTCCCACGCAGCTCTCTGGCTCTTTGCGCGCGGCCCTCTTCAACCCTTCCGACCCTAATTAAAGAAGGGAGATATTTCCCATTTCTCTGGGTCCCCCACCCCTCCTTTTCGTGCCACCTCAGGCGTTTCCTCCCTTTATGTGTTCTACACCCACCCATCCCGGCCTACCCCAGCCTTTAGTAGGCCTCAACCCTCATCCACTCCGCCATTGTTATTTACATCGTCGTCTGGGGAGGCCGAACGCTTCACCCCGTGCGGATGGGACTCTCTGGCAGCACTCATCGTTGCGGGGACTCGGACGGCAAATGCCAACACTACTCGCTCTTCTTCTCAGCCGCAGCGCCAGCAGTCTGCAACTTGCCACCGGACCAAGCAGCGCCACTCCAGAACGCAGAGCCCCTTGGGCCTTCTCCGCCACAGTCGATACGCCGCAGCCGCTAGCCACCCCCGGGGCACTCTGGGAGTTGTAGTTTTATGGCGGACTCCAAACCAGCCTGAACAAAAGACAAGGAGGGGTGACTAAAACTACAATTCCCAGGAAGCGCAGCGACGTACTTCGCGCTGTGTGGCGGGAGTGTCCTCTGAGGCTCCACCTTCTCCGCTTGGTGAAGTGAGCTTTCCCGCGGATGGGTATGGCGTTGAGGGTTGCTGCTCAGTGTCGTTGGCGCAAAGAGAGGCTTAGACTGGCTTTTCGCTTTTCACTGTGAGATGCTGCACCATTGACATATGTATCCGTCATAGTTAAGCACCTAGGTTTAAATGTAATGTTTAAGGTTTATTAAATCCTCACGAGTGTCCTCCCAAAACAAAAACCTTAAAAAAAAAAATGGCTTCTACCGTTTCCATCTTGATGTTCTCCATCGCTCGTAGAGATTTCTAGATGACCGGCGGTGCAGCTTTCTAGAAGATGCTGATAAATGTTTTGCTGCTTTTTCTTTTTCCCCGAAATGAGTACAGTA
The DNA here is from genome assembly GCA_039655065.1 of Glossophaga mutica. Taxonomy (NCBI): domain Eukaryota; kingdom Metazoa; phylum Chordata; class Mammalia; order Chiroptera; family Phyllostomidae; genus Glossophaga; species Glossophaga mutica. Next base: position 34,935,615 of record CM077308.1, read on the forward strand.
TGGTGGTGTACCAGTTTCACTGGCTGTCACTGAAACTGGGGTCCACGTAAAGGAATTTTTTAAGCTTTCCACATGGCTTTGTGTGAAGTGGGAGTGACCCTATCCGACCTCGCTGCTGGTGGGCAGGCATTGTACTTTTGGGGCCTTCACCAAGAGAAATCCCCCCTTTCTGCCAGAAAGCTCTGTATCTTTTTTTCCTTTTAAAAAATATATATGCTTTTTTTAAGGAGAAATTCACAATATAAAGTTAACTTTTAAAGTGTATAATTGGGTGGCATTTAGTACATTAAGTGTTGTGCAACCATCATCTTAATCTAGTTCCAAGACATACTCATCATCCCAAGAGGAAATTCAGTACCCTTAAAAGCAGTCTTTCCCTTATTACCTCCACTTATCAGAAACCACTGTATCTAAAGGTTTCATTCGAACGTTAGAGATTTATTCATGTAGTATCAAGGCATCTTAATTTTAAACCAGGCTTGATCCTGGCTGTCTTCAAACCTAATATTATGTCAGGATCCGTGTCCTTAATTATTCTGAAGCTATCTAGCCTTGATTAAAAAAAAAATGATTCTTTTTTAAAAGATTTTATTTATTTTTAGAGAGAAGGGGAGGGAAAGAGGGAGGAAAACATCAATGTGTAGTTGCCTCACACACCTCCTACTGGGGACCTTGCCTGCAACCCAGGCATTTGCCTGGACTGGGAATTGAACAGGCGAGCCTTTGGTTCACAGGCTGGCACTGAATCCACTGTGCCCCACTAGCCAGGGCTGATTTTTTTTTTTTAAGCAAAAATCAGTAAGTAGGATGACAGTACAGATACAATGTTCATTTTGGTACTGAAAGTAGCCTGTGAAACTGCTTCAGTATAAACCCCTGAACTCATCATTTACTATAGTTTGTCCGTGTAGAAATTGTATTAATTGCATAGATTTCAGATGATCATTGACCATTTATAGAACTGTGACCAGTGGAATGTAGTTCTTTAGGCAGCCGTATATCCTAATTCTGCTCCTTCATTTTGGAAGCAAAGGGATAAAATGCTAATCAGGATAACATGAAAAAAAATCTCAGGGTCATTTTTATAACCAAGCAAAGTCACCTTAATCAGTTGGTTCTGTAAAAAACACAAACAAAACAACAAATCAAGGAGAAGGGAAACCCTATGAAGAGAAAAAGCATCTTTGGGAAGTGGTTGCTTGCTCTTTACTACGAATTAAAATATTTTGCCTACTGTGATTCTACAAAAGTTCTGTAAATATAAACACAATGAAATTACAGATGAACTACTGTTCTCCAAAGAGTTTGACAGGCTATTAGTATACAATTTAGAACTCTTAGCTTTATTACCAGTCAACAAATGGGATGCATGAATAGGTAGTTTAGATTACTAAAAGAATTCTGAAATAAAAATACAATAAGGTTAGTAGTTACTAAGCAGTTTTAACTTTAGCGAAAGCCTAGAAAAGCTTAATGAGCTGGTAATCTGCCTTTATTTCTTCACCAGAAAATGTTTGCAACTGTAAGACTAAATCTTCAGGTTATCATAAAACAAGATAAGTCAAAAAGTAACATAGGAGATAATAAAAACTGGATCATTTAATCAGATTTTCTTGGTTTCATAAACAGAAGGCTGTAGGTCAGGATGAAAATATACACTGTAATAGAATTGCATATATGGCATAGAAACTCAGTAATACTCTTGTTTTGTAAAAACAAGAAGATAACTCTATACCAGGTGGAACTCTGAAATAACTTCTTCAGGACAGAGACTGTTTCATCTTTATTTTTTTGTTTCTGTGTCTTCCAGCACAATACCTGACATGGAGTAGTTAATAAATTTTTTGAATTAATATAGGAAGTATGAAATAATACAATGTAATAGAGTGGTATCTTGTATAAGGTCCAGAAACTAAGCAATGTCCTTTGTTGGGTAATGAAAACAAGGAGAGGAGACCATGTTGCTAATAGAACTTCGAAATACTTTCCTGAGAGTAAGGACTGTGCCTTCTTCATTTTTTGTATACTTAGTGCTTAACATGTAATAGGCATTCATATTTATTGAGTGCATATGTTGATATTCCTTCAATCAAGGGCAGTCATAACTGTCATAACTGTGATAAATATGTTCTGTACAAAACACCTGTTACTGAGACTAAAAAATAAAATTTCTGGAGCCAATAATTATAACTGTTATTTATTTAACATTCACTAATCACCATATACTTTGGTAGGTGCTTTTTATAATTGGTCTCAGAACTTCACAGTAATTTGCAATAATTTTTATTTTATAGATAATGAGGCTTAAGAAAAGTTAAATACTTGCACATAATCATATAACTAATGGGTGAGTAGCTAAGCTGTGATTCTTTAAGTCTGTCCAACTCCAAAAACCTATGTACTTTCCACTGTAAATATATAATTCAACGTTTGTATAGAGTGCTTAGTATGTGTCAGACAGTGCTAAATTTGAGGAAGACCAGAATCAATAATGTATAATCCCTTATCTCAAGGAGTTTACAGTGGTCAGGCATGTAAAAGGGAAAAGAAAACATTTAAGAATAGACCGAGGAAGAAGAGCCTGTGATTAATAGATTTAAAAAAAAAGGTACTTGTGGAAGTAGAACAAGGAAAGTTAAGTGTCACTGAAGCCAAGGGGGAAATAAACAGTAGTTTTGTGACAAAAGATGAGGTGTATAAAACACCAGGTGATACTAATGGCTACATACACATCAAGAGAGAAAGAAGAAATCTTACTAATTTGCACTAATAATTCTCAAACTTTAGTGCATGGCAGAATTACCTTGAAGACTTTTTGTGAAAGATACATTGCTGGACCCTATCCCAGAATTTCTTATTCAGTAGGACTGTGACGAATCAGAAATTTTATGTATTTTAATATGTATAATCTTCACACAGGTATGTCCTATTATTATCTCATTTTACAGATCAAGAAAATTTAAGCAAATGCATGCTAAGAAATTTGCTTTAAAAATTGAAGCATGTAAAGATTGAATAGTTAGCTCAAGATTACATATCTAAATATAGTGGAGTTGGTGGCCTGGACTGGCTCTAGTATTTATGTTCTTAATTGTTGTACATGTAGAGTTAATTCATACATGTTGTACATGATGATTATTGAATAAAAACCTTGGAATAATCCATTTCCTGGAAATTTGGGATGCTTAGTTTCAAGAAGTAATTATTCTTTGTTAAGACAATAATATAAAAATATCAAGGATTTTCTTAACGTGCTTGTGTGGTAATTAATCAATTTATTCATTACTGTGTCCAGTAATTCTTAAAATACTTTCATGTGTATAATCCAATTTTATGTAATATAAGACTACTATGAATTGTAATTTTTACTCTGACAAGTATTGTTGAATATCTAAGTAATTGTGGATATTGGAGAGTCATAGAAATTATTTGAGCCTCAGTTTCTTCATCAAGCTGTGCTTCTATGATTCGAATTTATGTGTTCCATTATAAAATTCAGGTGATGATAATTTCTTAGTTACTAGGGGAATTTAGTTCAATATATGAAATTTTCTCAGTTTTAAGATTTTCTCCCTTAAAATTTTCTCAACTTTAGCAGTACAGTTATTGATGGAAAAACTCAGAGTTGATCATGCTTTTTTAAAAAAAATTCTCACCCGAGGACATTTTTTTCATCGCTTTTAGAGAGAGAGGAAGGGAGAGAGGAAGGAAAAGAAACATCAGTTTGAGAGAGGAACATTGATTGGTTGCTTCCCATACATGGCTGGACCAGGATTGAACCTGCGGCGAACCTGCAACCTAGGTATGTGCCCTGACCCGGAATCAAACCCACAACCTTTTGGTTCCACGATGATGCTCCAACCAACTTAGCTACCCAGCATGGGCAATCATGCATTGTTTGACAGCTTGTATTTTATGGATATTTGTGTTTGTGATTGTGGTTTTATATTACATACATATAAATTACTCATAATTTCTTTATACAGTTTTTCTATTTCATATATTAGTACTTCATAATGTTTAACAATTTACTAATGTTCCATCATTTAAACTGGGCTGAAGTTTTTAATGTTTGTACTACCCCAAATATTTTGTGGTATACCTGTGATATATTAAGTTCAGAATACTTTCTAAACATTTCCAGGGGATACATTAAAAAAGACTCTATAGCCCCAGCTGATGTGGCTTAGTTGATTGGGCATTCTTGCAAACTGAAATGTCACAGATTCAATTCCCACATAGGGCACAGGCCTGGGTTGCGGTTCAGGCCCATGTTGGGGCGCGTATGGAAAGCAACAGGTCTATGTTTCTCTTCCATATGGATATGTCTCTTCCTCTTATTCCCCATCTCTTCTCTGATATAAACAAAACAAATACAACAACTATAACAACAACAACAAAACACTATGTTGTTTGCATTCCAAGAACTTATATTTAAAGCATTTTTTTTTTCCTTTTAGATTTTATTTATTTATCTTTAGAGAGGAAGGGAAGGAGAGAGGGAGAGAAACATCAATGTGCAGCTGCCTCTTGTATGTCCCCTGACGGGAACTGGCCTGGCAACCCAGGCATGTGCCCTGACTGGGAATCGAACCGCGATCCTTCGGTTCGCAGGCCCCCGCTCAATCCACTGAGCCACATCAGCCAGGGCTCCAAGAACTTATATTTAATTGTGACTGTTTTAGTTCAGTTTACTAGTTAATATAATATATTGAAACATTGTCAATGATTCGGAAATGGACAGAAGTGATTACTGTGTTTCCTTTCCCAGGGATGCTGACTGTCTAGGGACATTCTGAATGAGTGTGCACTTTCAATCATCCTTGATTAGGCTCTTTTACAACTCTGTGGGGATACAAGTTAAACTGTGGAAAACAGAAAACAATGCAGATGATTCCTGCCCTTGGCAATGCAAATGTTTTTGTGCAGTGAGAATATAAATCTCTGTAAATCAAATTTCATAGCTGTTAACATGTGTAAAATATATAATATGTATTATGTATTGGTTTTCACTTCTTACTAGTTTCCTCTTTAATTAATAAGTTAAAATCTCTGACACAACATTTTGACTATTTTCTACACTTATATGAGAGCCATGATTTTACTATTTTGGAAATAGTAAAATTTTATTCTTTAGAATTTTTATCTACTTACATAATGCACATAAAAATAATTAAATATAAGATATATTTTTAAAGAAATACCTATATGATGTGCTGAAAAGTAATAAAACAGCATTTATTTTTTAAACTAAGAGTAATATTTTCCCTTATCACAAACAATGCATGTATACTTAAGATAAAATATATTGGTAAGCAAGAATAAAATTAAAAAATAAAAGCACATAATCTTAATGTCTAGAAATAATAATCACCGTTAAGACATTGGAATACAGTGTTTCGGATTACTTTTTGTATTTGTGTAATATTTTTCTAAAATAGAATAATACTGTATTCTATATTGATTTAAGCCTCTTTTTTAACTTGTATATCTAAAGAGCACTTTTTTGACATTTAGCTTTTGAAGATTGTATTTTAGCATTTCTAGGGAGAGGGATATTACAAAGATTCTTGTTAGCTATTTTAGCTCTAATAACTGTGGGTAATGTCATTTTTTAAAATGAAAGCATATTAAATAAGCACATGAAATCACCAAATATAGAAGATATTAAAGCAAAAAAGTTTTAATATTCTAAATTACAAGATGTAGGCACTCTGTATGTGATCTTAGGAGTCTGTCTGTCTGTACACACATCATGATGAATTAAATCTTTTTTTTTCTTACTGTTTGTTTGTTTTGTTTCAGAAAAGAAGCCGGCATGGAGGTTACTGGGGGGTTGAGGGTGGGGAAGAACCCAAGACTACAAAGGAATGAAACCTGGAATATCAGTATAGGAAAGCATTCCTATCATAGCTGTTAACATTTAAAAAGCCCTTTCAAGGACCAAAGAAATAAAGGCTACAAATGTCTGGTGCTTGAAATGGCTTTTATACTTTTGAACCTGTTGTGAAAGCTTTTCTTAGAACTCTCCTTCCTTCAAAACAAAATAGTTAAAAAAAAAGGAATTAAACAGGAAAAGACCAAACATAAAGGATGGTACCACAGCTTGTTTTAAATATCTGAACCAGAAGAATAGCTTCTTCAGAGACAGGAAAGGGAGAGAGAGAGAAAGAAGTCTGAAAGAAACAAAGAGAATAAGAGGTTATAACCTTAAATCTTAAAAAAAAAAAGATTTTATTTATTTATTTTTAGAGAGAGAACAAGAGGAAGAGAAACAATGATGTGTGAGAGAAACAGTCATTGGCCACCTCTTCTTGCATGTGCCCCACCTGGGGACCAGCCCTGCAACTCAGTCATGTGCCCTGACTGGGAATTGAACTGTGACCTTTCTGTGTGCACAATGATGCCCAGCTAACTTGAGTCTCACTGGTCAGGCTATAACCTGCTAGTAGCTCAAATACAGGTGCATGTCCAGGAGGAATCAACATCTCTTGACTTTGTTGCTCCTAAACTTTTTTACAAACAAGTTTCAAAAAGTAAAAAAGTAAGAGGCAATGCTCATAAGACTATTGTTTTTAACATAGTATTTGGTGAAATACATGTTTTATATCTGTCTTCATAAAGACTAAGTTTAAAAATTGTTCCAAGGTCATGGATTGCTAATTCTTACAAAGTTCCTCACCAAAAAGCCAAGTGTGACTTTCCTCCCTTTCTTTTATGATTTCTGCATTATTTTGTTATAACTGAAATGGAGGAATGAATGACTGACATTCAGTGATGGTAGTTTTGTCCTTTTAGCATTACAAAACACAAGATTGTAAAGGGAAATCCAAGTCTCTCTAATGAAGTCTAACTCTACTTATGTCAACAACTTCAAAACTTCTGCATATAATATAAAAGTTCTGAATTTTACTTCTATCACTGCTATTAATTTAATCTCAGCCAAGTCACCTAAGCACTCTGAGCCAAATTAGTTTATTCTATATTTTCCATTTCTAAAGCTCTGCAATTCCTCTGAATATTCCAAAAATATTCCTAAGTTTCAAATGATATCCTAACTTAATTTAATATAAAAATTTTTAGTGTGATTATGGAATTTTATTTTTTGAATAAATATTTTTATTGAAATATAATAGGCCTACAGAAAAGTGCACAAATCATAAGTTTATAGTTCAATTGTCACAATATGAACATGTCTATGTAACCACTACCCATGTCAAGGAAAAAAACAGTTTCAGTGTTCCTTAAGTTTTCCTTTCCTCCCAGTTACTACCTTCTCTTCCTCCCTAGAGATAGCTATATTGGTTTCTGGGAACATAAATTAATTTTCAGTGTTTTTGAATTTTGTTTAAATAGAACTACTTAGGTATTCTTTTATATCTAGAATATTCTTTTACACGTTATATTTATGAGAATCATCACTGTCGTTATGTATAGCAGTTGGTTCATTTTACTTCTGTAATTTAATTGTATGAATTTACGTGTTGGGAGGTGTATGGGTATATGCTTAATAGTAGAAAATAATGCCAAAAGGTTTTCCAAAGTTTGCCTATTATATGCCTATTATATTCCCTCTCACTCAGATCACAGAGTTTTAAATGTTCCTTTATGATTATTGAAATGAAATGATCTCTGATATGAAGTATTTGAACACTAATTAAGCTTACTAATGCCTATTTTTGAAAATGTTGGAATGCTACTCTTTGATGATTAGGACTCTGGAGTTTCTTACTACTTATTGTTGGATAAAAGGAAAAACATGGATTTCTTTGTGTTGTTGCTAATTTTTGTTTCTGCAGAAAACTGAAAATGGTTGGGAAAAAGTAAAACTTTAAAATCATTGAACTGTTGTTTCATTTTCTTTTTTTACTCCCTTGGCTAGACAGTATTCTAATAAACTTTTTTAGCTGTTAAAATGTTCTTGAATATATAGTACTTTCTGCTTTGGGCAGAAAGCAGACCCATATTTATTTATTCTTATGATGTTTCTGTCCCTCCTTTCTCTCCACCCCCTAATTCTCCTTTAAAGTATACATTTTCATTTTAGGACCTTGCTTCTATGAGTTATCCATCACAATACATTAACCAAAAGCTTTTTCTTTGGGTGAAAACAAACACCAAAAACTAACCTATTGTAGAAATCTGGATGCCCTCAAAGGCTTTTTATCTACTAGTGTCCTGGTATTTTTGTTTTGTCTTTTATTGAATTCTGGAAAATAGATTTCCCCCAACCAAAGCATGTCAAAAATTCAGGGATCCTAGATCATAATGGTTTGAGTTGATGTGGAGAAAGGTACTAACTCTAAAAGATTGAAAGAATCAAATGAGGTCATATGTTTGAAAGTGCTTGGTAAAATTTGTGTTATCATCTTTTTTTCATTCCTAGTTGTTTTATTTTTTGGAGGAATTTTGAATGATACTGTTTTCTTTCTTTTTTTAAATATATTTTATTGATTATGCTATTACAGTTGTCCTATTTCTCCCCCATCATTCCCCTCCACCCTGCACACACTCTCCCACCCACATTCCCCTCTTTAGTTCATGTCCATGTGTTGTAAGTTCTTTAGCTTCTACATTTCCCACACTATTCTTGCCCTCCCCCTGTCTATTTTCTACCCACCGTCTGTGCTGCTTATTCTCTGTACCTTTCTCCCTCTCTCCTCCTCCCACACCCCTGTTGCTAACCCTCCACGTGATCTCCATTTCTGTGGTTCTGTTCCTGTTCTAGTTTTTGGCTTAGTTTACTTTTGTTTTAAGTGTGGTTGTTAATAGCTGTGAGTTTGCTGTCTTTTCACTGTCATATTTTTATCTTCTTTTTCTTAGATAAGTCCCTTTAACATTTCATATAATAAGGGCTTGGTGATGATGAACTCCTTTAACTTGATTTTATCTGAGAAGCACTTTATCTTCCCTTCCATTCTCGATGACAGCTTTGCTGGATAGAGCAATTTTGGATGTAGGTCCCTGCCTTTCAAGAACTCAAATATTTCTTTCCAGCCCCTTCTTGCCTGGAAGGTCTCTTTTGAGAAATCAGCTGACAGTCTGATGGGAACTCCTTTGTAGGTAACTGTCCCCTTCTCCCTTGCTGCTTCTAGAATTCTCTGCTTCATTTGAATCTTGGCTAATGTAATTACGATGTGCCTTGGTGTGTTCCTCCTTGGATCCAACTTCTTTGGGACTCTCTGAGCTTCCTGGACGTCCTGGTAGTCTATTTCCTTCGCCAGATTGGGGAAGTTCTCCTTTATTATTTGTTCAAATAAGTTTTCCACTTGTTGCTCTTCCTCTTCCCCTTCTGGGACCCCTATAATTCGGATGCTGGGACGTTTAACGATGTCCCGGAGGTTCCTAAGCCTCTCCTCATTTTTTTGAATTCTTGTTTCTTCCTTGATTTCTGTTTGGTTGTTAGTTTCTTCCTTCTGGTCCACTCCATTGATTTGAGTCCCAGTTTTCCTTCCATCTCTATCAGTTCCCCTGCGTCTTCCTTCATTTCACGTATTGTAGCCTGCATTTTTTCATCTAATTTGTGAGCAAAATCAACCAATTCTGTGAGCATTTTGATGACCAGTGCTTTGAACTGTGCATCTGATAGGTTGGCTATCTTTTCACGGCTTAGAGGAATTGACTCTGGGGTTTTCATTTTTTCTCGGGTTTGAGCCATTTTTGGTGGGTTTTTTTTGTTTTGTTTTGTTTTGGTTTTGGTCTGGTCGTGGCTGTTACATAGTGAAGGGTGGAGCCTTAGGTGTTCCCCTGTGAGGGGCAGCCTAGTCACTGAGTTGTGATGCTGTTTGTGGGGGCGGGGTCTGAGAGGGAACAATGGTGCCTGCTCTGCTCTCTCCTGGACTCCAGTCCCTTCTGCTGCTTCCCCTTCGCCTGGATTATCTGTGCGAGGGAATGTGGGACCACCTGGTCAGCCAGCCACCTTGCTTGGCTTCACTGGGTCCGCACAGTTTTCACCCCGCACCCGGGGTCTGCCAGCTGCCGCCAGTGCACCTGGGAACTGCCAGCCACTGCTGCCTGCGTTCCCGGGTCCGCACCTCCACATTTTCCTGCCGCGACTCTGTCCCTCTTACCGGTCTGGATGAATGGTTGTTGGACTTCCGTACAGTTCAATTTTCTATCAGTTCTGGTTGTTTTCTTGTTTCTAAATATTTGTTGTCCTTAATTTTGTTTGTGAGAGGAGGCACAGTGTGTTCACCTACGCCTCCATCTTGGCCGGAAGTCCTCCTGTTTTCTTTTTTAATGTTTTTTCTATTTAAAACATTTTTTTATTGTTCAATTACAGTCGTTCCCATTTTCCTCTCATTACTCTCCACTGCCCTACTCACCCTCACCTGCCACATTCAATTCCCCCTGCCTATTGTCTTTGTCCATGGGTCCTTTATACATGTTCCTTGACTTGACCCTTCCTCTTCTTTCCCGCATTACCTCGCTACCCCCTGGTCACTGTCAATTTATTTTTATTTTCATGTCTCTGGTTTTATTTTGCTTGCTTGCTTGTTTGTTTGTTGATTAGGTTCCACTTGTAGGTGAGATCATATGGTATTTGTCTTTCACTGCCTGGCTTGTTTCACTTAGCATAATATTCTCCAGTTCCATCCATGCTGTCTCAAAGCATTGGATCATCTTTATCATCATCATGAGGTGAATTTAGTTGTTTGTAAGAGGAGGAGGAGTAAACATTCTAGATAAAGTACAACTCTATAGATTATTACAGTGGTACCAGTGCTATTCTATACAAATATGAGTCACAAATGTGTGTCATGTACGTAATTTAAAATTTTCTAGTAGTCACACTAAAAAATGTAAAAAGAAACAGGTGAAATTAATGTTAATGCATTTTATGTGATCCACTATATTCAAAACAGTATTGTTTCAACATGGTACTATTGAGATACTTAATATTATTTATTTATACCAAGTCTTCACAAATCTACTGTGTATTTTATACTATAACACATCTCAATTAAGGCTAGTCACATTGCCAGTGCCCAATAAGCCACAGGTTGCTATTGGCTACCACACTGGACAGCACAGTTTTGGAGTTTTTCTCTCTTTTTTTAAAAAAGATTTTATTTAGTTAGTTTTAGAGAAGGGGAAGGGGAGAGAGAAAGAGAGGGAGAGAAAAACATCAATGTGTGAGGGAAACATTGACAGTTGCCTATCTCACGCCCCCAACCAGGGACCTGGCCTGCAATCCAGCCATGTACCCTGACCAGGAATAGAACTGGCAACCCTTCAGTTTGTGGGGTGCTGCCCAACCCACTGAGTCATACTAGTCAGGGCAGTTTTGGGGCTTCCATGATAAAATGAGATACTGTTCCATATTTTATAGAGTGGACATGATTTACTTGTGCTTCTAGGAGTGTTCCACTGTAATGCATACTAAGAGTGGGTTGTTAGTCTATGTTTGAGATATAGGATTTTGAGTTTCTAAAGTGAGGAAAGAAAAGACAAACTTTACTACTGAAATTCATTTTTTGAAACTTTTCCAACAGGATTATTATGTTAGATTGTAAATGACAACTTTTAAATCAGAACCCTACAATCTGTAGAAGTTCAGTAGGTTCTGAAGTAATTTGCTTACTAATGAGCAGCAGCAAAAGACACATCTGGTAGACTAAGAAGACCCAATGAAAATTAAAGCCAGAACATTTAGAACAACTGGTAGGTAAATAACAAAGTTATTTATAATGATTTAGAAAAATAATGAACATGACTGATTATATGTAAAGAACTTTTCTATAGACTGAATGTTTATGTCCCCTGCAAGTTCATTTGTTGAAAGTAAATCCCCAATATGATGGTATTTGGATGTGGTACTGTTGGGGGACGTTAAGGTCATGAAGGCAGATCCCTCATGAACAGGATTTGTAATCTTTGAAAAGAGACCACAAGAACTTCCTTGCCCTTTCTACCATGTGAGGGCACAACAAAAAGCAACTGTGTATGAACTAGGAAGTGGGTTCTCACCAGACATGAAATCTGCCAGCACTTTGCTCTTGGACTTCCCAGCCTCCAGAACTGTGAGAAATAAATTTTTGTTGTTCAAGCCACTCAGTCTATGGTATTTTTGTTATTGCAGCTTGAATAGACTAAGACCAATCTTGAAATTTTAGCATAGTAACTTTAGGGAAGTTGGACATCAAACAGAAGTTCCATAGAAGCAGATTTTTTTTTTCATAGAACAATGCTATAAATAATGTCTTGTTCACTAGGATTGCCTACATAAACCCACTTGAACTATAATATAGCTGAAATGTTTATCATTTGCACTAATAAATACTGTTGTAATGCTAAAAATAAAGGCAGATAATTTGCATTTTATTTTGATACTTTTGAAAAATTATGTAGAATTATTTTAAAAAATGAGGAAGGAGGTAGATGGAAACAGAACTGTGTTTAAGGACTAACATGGTTAGTGACAAAGGTTAATTTTTCTAGCTTTTTATCATGGAAATTTAAATATGCACAAGTACACAGGTAGTGAGTATGCTTATTAGGGAAGTAAAAAGTTGTTGACAAAGAAAAGTTGGACCAAAGTTTCCTCCATCAGGTGACAGTAATTGCTTGAAAAAATTTAGTAGCTATTTGGCTTGGATTCTAGAGGAGTGAAAGAACTTGGAGATAGTACGCAGTTGTGACAATGCAGACTGCTTTGATTCATGGACTCAGTAAATAGACATAGGGCTAAATGCTTTGCAGACCAGTGATTAGATTTTGGAACTAGGCAGTATAGAATTCCTGAGTCTGATTGATTCTTCTTTTATCTGTGGTTATCATTAACTATAGTTATTTTGCTTAGTTTCTTGTTTAGCTTCAAACTTATGTGAATTTTGTATTTTGTATGATTTTTAGAGAATTACTAGTTATTGAGAAAACTTATAATACATTTTTATGAACACAGTATAATTTGTTTATTCTAACTAAGAAAGTTTATTTTAACTGTACTATCCATATTACAGTTAATACGGATAATTTATCCATATAAATTTTTTGTTTGTATTGTGAAGTAAATTATTTGAGTAATGTAAAATAGAGGACCATTTGTCTATATTTTCAAATTAAAAAATTATCTAAAAGATTTTGACAACTAAATGGTTTGTATAATACTGTTTAAATTTATTTTCTTTCTTGTATTAGCTGAGGTTGTAAATGGTTACAAAAGTTATTATGAGTATTTTTTGCCACTTTGCAGAAAACTTCTTAGGCATTTTTTTGGGTGAGGCCTAACAGAATAAGGCAATGTGGTATGTAAGAAAAAGCCTAAGTCAGAAGTCAGAAAGCCTGGGGTCATTGTGGTTCTGTACCTTGTTACTGTGTGTCCTTGGACAAATCACTGGTTTTTCTGGATCTCAGTTTTTCCATTTGCAAATTAAGAGTTTTGGACTAGATGATTTCTAAGATCCTTTAAGGTAGTAATATGATACAGTGAAGAGAACATTGATTTTAGAATCGTATGTATCAGGTTTTCATTCATTCCGTAAGCATTTATTGAGAGCTATATTGTGCCTGCCCTGGAAATATTAATTAGCAATATAAATAAGTTTATTAGTTTCTATGGAGCTTATGTTCTATTTTGGTAGACAATGGAAAGACAAATACATAAAACAATTACAAAATATAGTAAGTGCCATAAGGAAATAAACAGGGGACTCTTGACAGTGTGGTTTGGGACTCTCTCTAAGGTAGTGAATGACTGCATATGAGAAGGAGCTAGCTAGGTAATTAATGAGAAAGTGTTTTAGGTTTGGGAACAGCACCTGAAAAGGCCTTGAAGCCGGAAAAAGCTAGTGTGTTCTGGGTGTTAAAAGAAGACCAGTGTGAATTAGAATGTGGTTGAAAAAGGGGGGGAATGTCATAAAATGGGGTTAGAAAGATAAAGCAGGGATTTGTAAATAATGATATGGAGTTTGGATTTTACCCTAAGTGCAATGGTAAACCACTGTAGATTTTTAAACAGAAGAATGATTGAATTAATGTTTTTAAGAAGCTCACTCTTTATACAGTATAGAGAATGGATTAGAGGAGGTTTAAAAGTAGAAGTGAAGCTGTTGCCTAGTCCAGGTGAGAAATAATGAGGAGTTAAGTGGTGATGGTGGAGGTGGAGAGATGTGGAACAATTCCTGTCTACTCAGATAGGGGAAGATGGACAGATTTTGGTGGGTAGGTATCATGATGTGTTTTTTTTATTTCTTCTTCAGACACATTAAATTTACAAAGTCTTTAAGATGTTTAGGTGGCGATGTCAAGAAATAATAGTAGACAATTGGATATTCAAACCTGATATCCATGTAAGTCAGGGCTAGAGATATATATATATTTGGGAGTTATTAGCGTAAGGATAGTATTTAAATTCATGGGAATGGATGAAATAATTCAGGAAAAGGGACATGTCACAGAGGACTCTGTCCTGAGCCTGAGGAACCTAGACTTTAGAAGTCAGGTAGGAGAACTAGATTAAACAGTGGAGGCTAAGAGGTAGTGGCTAGTGAGGATTCAGTAAACCAGGAGGGTATGGTATTTTGAGGGCAAGAGGTCAGTGTTTCAAGAAGGAGAAAGTGTTTGATTGTGTTGAATGCTGATGAGAAATGTAGTTAAGATGTGCACAGAGAAGTGATGATGGGACTTGGCAACATTTTTTTCTGAATTCTGGCTTTTCTGCTTATTAGCTGTGTAACCTTGAACATTTCATTTCACATATTGAATCTCAGTTTTCTTTCCAGAAAAGGAAATAATAATGCTTCTCTCATGTGGCTATTGTGAACTACATGATGAACTAATATGTTTTTACCTGGACCAGAGCCTGACGAGTTTGGGATGCTCAGTTGATATGAATACCTTTCTTCTCTAGGCCTATGATTCCTTTGGAAACTTTACACCCATCCCTTCCTCAAAGATGCTAATTTGTTTCTGCACATTCTGCTGTTCAGTGAAAAGCTATAAAATAAAAATATTTTTATTAACTTTAACAGTAAAAATTATTATATACTTTATCTTAACCCAAGATACCCAAATCTTTTCACAGATAGAAAAATATATTATTTGAGGAACAATGGAAACAAGTTTATATAAATAACAGCTAACAATTAAAAGTAAATAAATATAGATTAATACGTATACTTAAACTATGTATATATAGCAAAACTGTATGTACATAAACACAGAACATAAATGCTAAGCATAAACATATAAGACATACATACATATACATCAATTATAAAGTAACAAAGGTTTACTTTACTTGCTAATGGAGGAAAAGAATAATTGATAATGGTTGGTGGCTAGTGAAGGAGTATAAGGTATTCATTCTTTGTAAGGTATGTTTTTCTTTCAATATTCTTTTCCCCATCAATCTTTCAGCCTTTTAGGGGCTCATGATTATATTGCCTTCCCATGATTTAATATAAAACTAATGATACACTTACAGAGTTGTACAAGATGCTGTCTCTTTATTCTTTATTGGCAATGCAGAACACTTTGAGTTGTCTAAACATGGTGCACAAAACAAATTTTCCAGATGATAATCTCTGACTAGAAATTGTTATTTTGAATAAATTGGTGAATATTTTTTGCCTGAGAGTATAATACCAAAATAGCATGTCTTGTAGTATATTTATTTAGTGTGTTTTTGGGTGAAAAAGTTATTCTGGAAAAAAATATGTCATCTGAAAAGTGACAAAACTTTTTCAGAGTCTTTTTAAGCTAATCAGTTGCTATCTCATATAAGTCCTTATTTATTGATCCTCTGCCTCATGTATACCTGTGATAGCCTCTGTGAAGATAAATAAAAAGTTTATAATTTAATGAGTAGCTTTTGACCAGGAAAATTTTTAGGTAATTCATAATTTCAAAGGAAAAATTGTGAAAAAGTAAAAGCCATTTATTAATGGTCTCTCTCGCTAATGTGAAATATTCTTTCAATTGAACAAAATTTAAAAACCTAACTGGAAATGAGAGCATCCATTCACAAAAAATGTAGTTATATTTTTAAGTTATGAGGTTTTTTTAAAAAGTTTACTTTTAGTTTGCATTTATACCCCCAAACTGGCAAACCATCTTGTGGGAAATCATAAAGCCACTCTGCCAGATGAGTAAGAGTGTGGATGCTCCAGAGAACCGCTGTCCAGACAGGTTGCATTTCCACTTCAAGCTGACTTTATACATCTAAGGTCCATGGATTTCTTGGAAAAATGTCTTAATTCCTGTTGAAAGTCTTGACATAGACAAGCATAAGATCAATGAGTTCCAAGAAAGAGCTCTGTGCCTTAAGTATCGTTGTGTAACTTTCACTGGCATGATGTTTTCAAAAGAAATATATTGTATTTGGTAAACTACTCTCTCCCCTCCAAACTATAAAGTTGCTATATGGTAGTTTCAGCAATCTACTGGGCAACACATATTACTGGTTGCCATTGTGTATACTATGGTCCCAGAACAATAGTGTGTGCAAATTGAAAAGCAACTCAAAAGACTTTTTTATGTGAATATTACAAACTGAGACTTTATTTGCTTATCTCTATTTCCTTTTTGTATTGATACTAGATTCAGTATCCAGTTTAGTAGCCCATCCAATGATGGGATTTTTTGGCATCCTAAAACCTGAAAAAATAATTGAGATGAACTCAGGGGAAATTTTTTTTTGCTTTACCGAAAATAATTCTGTGTGGCTTATTTCAATTTATGTACTTTTTAAAAAAAGAATTACTGTAAAGGTTTTCTATTTCACTCATTACAGCACAGTGTTTTTCACATTTGAATAGACTGCATCAACATGAATTCTTTATAAGGACCTTAAAAACAAACTTTGCCAAGTCCCAGAATACAGAAGTGAATTCACATCCCAATACTCAGCTGCCTCATGAATAAAGGAGAGCCTGTGCCTGACACTTTGAAGCTGTAGCTGTTAAACCATACAGAATATTTACCTCAATAAATCATTATAAGAAACTAAGGTACAATTATACCCACAGAGAAAAAGAAATCAAAACACTGATTTATGTGTTTCTGTGCCTATTCCCTTTCCCACTGTGTTTTGAATTTTATGCGTGTTTGTCATCTTTGGCTGCTCCTATGTATCTTTAAACTAATGGGTTCTGATTTTTTTTAACATTCCTCATTAAGTTTGTTATTTTTCTTAGACACACAGTCATGATTTGCATAGTGTACAAAGTTTTACATTTAAAATTAACTATATCTCATTTCTTAGGGCTGAAACAAAAAATGGAAAAAGTGACTTAGTTTAAATAAAACAGTGACTTTGTTTAATTTGTGAGCATTTAAGCTGAAATTCCATATTAAGTATTTCATTTGGCATTTATTTTGGAGTACTGGTAAAGAGTAAAGAACTGGGATATAAACAGGAAGTAGAACATTGCCTTTAAGAATCACCTTTTATTATTTTGCTTATTTAAAGATAATAGTATGGAAAAAGCAAAAAAAAAAAAAAAAATCCAAAAGCAAACATAAGCCAGTAATGTGAAAAAAAAGGAATGACGATGAACTTAACAAACAGTAGATGTACATATAGAATTTTTGCCTGGAATAATTTATTGTGGCCATCCAAGCATAGTAAGAAAAAAAGGGTTTCTAATGGTATGCTATAAGCAAAATATTATAAAAAGTATTTTAAAACAGATAAATTATCAACAAAAATAAAAATGTTTTACTTCACTGGTTTAGTTTAAAACAAATTAATTTTTATTGTTTTAGAAAGACAAAATACATACTAAACCTGAGCCTTCTATGTAGAAACCAGGGGCTGAATTTTAGTTGATTGAAGTGATGTATGTGATCAGTTTGGATCAAAGAACTGTACTTTAAAAAGAAAACAATTTCAAATTTATTCAAGAAGGCTAAGATTTGAGAAAGTAGGAAAGAAAAAAGATACAATAACTATTATTTTACCCTCTCTACACTTTGGTGCAAAGGCTTGCCATTTTGCAGATATCATAAATGAGCAAACTATGGCCGGATTCTTAGGACCACCATTATAAAGGATACTGGCTTCCTTGTCTCTAGCCATGCACTTATTTATTTTCTATTGATTTTAGAGAGAGAAAGAGAGGCAGGATGGGGGGAGAAAGAGAAAAACAGTGATATGTTATTCCACTTAGTCATTCATTGGTTGATTCTTCTTTGTGCCCTGACCGGGGATCAAACACACAGCCTTGGTGTATTGGGAGGATGCTCTAGCTGTGTATTTTTTAAAACATTATTGAGCAATAATTGATACATAGGTAACTTTTATGGTGAGAATACCCAAGATTTACCAGAGCTGTACTTTTATTTTTTAAAAAAGATTTTATTTATTTATTTTTAGGGAGAGCGGAAAGGAGGGAGAAAGAGGGAGAGAAGCATCAATTGGTTGCCTCTTGAACACCCCCAACTGGGGACCTGGCCTGCAACCCAAATGTGTGCCCTGATTGGAAATTGAACCAACGACCTTTCGATCCACAGGTCAGTACTCAAGCCACAGAGCTACAACAGCCAGGGCGAGAATTGTACTTTTAATCAACATAATGTTATCTACATTATATTAAATATTATAAGTGATGTAGAGATGATTTAAAGTATATGGTAGGATATGAGTAGATTACATGCAAAGACTACGCCATTTCATGTAAGGGACTTGTACATCTATGGAATTTGGTACCCACAGAAGCCCTGGAACCAGTCCCTCATTGATACCAAGAAATGACTGTATATTAAACTCCATTGCTTTAACTCTCTAAAGGGATGAATTTTGTGGTATGTGAATTATATCTCAATACAACTGTTACATAAAGGCCTTCAAGGCATTCTATGAGAATTCTGGAAAGATATAGATAGAAGGAGTGAGGAAAAGGGGATTAAAAGAAATTTTGAGGGTAGAGAAGATGTAATGAAGAAACTGTGGGTTGTTAGGTGGCGGTTAAATGAGACAATTTGGTAGTGTTTAAGCAGGATTTTACTTTCTTATTTTCTAATTAGAAGTTTCGGGGAATGAGAAGTTGTTAAGAGTAGCAATAAGAAAACAACAGGTACTTGAAGGAAGAGTGAAAAATCTACAGATAAATTTCACTTTAGAATAGTCTTCTATGTGGGTGAATGAAAGAAAGTGGGAGTGAGAGTTAAAAACTAGAGAATAAATAGAACAACACAATTGGATGTGTCAGAGGTGGTTAAGGGCAAAAGGAATATAAATGTAAGAGAGTGAACGAGATAAGGACAAGGATTGAAGGGGTAGGAAGGAGGGAAAGTGAGAGAAAGTGATGTTAATGACCTATTCCTTTGTTTTCAGTTGTTCAGGCATTCATGGAAGGTACCCTTTCTGTTTCTTTACCTTTCTCCAGAAAACCCATCCCATCAGACACCCAGTCCTTTCCTATTAGGTACCGTAGTTACTCCGAGATCTGATCAACTCATTTATTTTAAGAAGTTAGGGCTGGTGGTAAGTCATTCTCCTTTGAAGATCTTTTATTTGTGAAGAGGACTATAGGAAGAAGACACTGTTTAATACAAAGATACTAAGGATGGAATTTAGACATCTGATTAGAAAGCTTGACTTTTTTCTCTAAGAGGTAGAAGGGATTTTTTTTTTTTTTTTTATGTTATAGGGAACTACCTATTTAAGAGTATGAGTAGAAGGAATGGAAGATTAGATGAACTCTGGTTTCTTTTAGTGTGCTTCATGTCAAATAGATTTTTCCTATTAAATAATTTATAAAAAGCTGCCAAGAGAGTGAATATTCTCCAAAATTTTTTTACCTTCCTCCAAATTCCCTATACTTTTGTACCTAGAAGAACTGAAGTCCATCTTTAGATTTGAGAGAATCCAATCTAGATTTATTAACCTGTGAACTGTGAATTTGGGTATTTTGTAGTAAACTTTAGGTAAATATAATGTTCTGTTCCTTCCTAACTTCTTATCTGTGTAGTTAGGGCACTTCACTAGGCTTTACACATTCAAGTTATTTTTTGAATACTTTCTGTGTGCCAAGTCCTGAGCTCAGTCTCAGTTTCCTCACATTAACCTGAGCATAATACCTACATTGCAAGGTTGTCAGGGTGGTGTATGTAAAGTATCTACCAAAATGCCTGATACAAAGATAGTTTTAAAACTCTTACTTATTTTTTTTAAAAGATTGCTATTATTTTCTTAGCCTGTTGTCATTCTACTACCCATTCGGCTTTTTGTATTTCTTTTAGCCTTGTAATTAACAACAGAAATGTAGGTGGGAGAGTAGGGCCCACGTCATGTACATTACAGTACTTTGCAAATTGTAGGTTTCCATGTACTTACAGAAGGGAAACTCATTGTAATTCTTGAAACAAACTAAATTATTTTCAGTAATGAATTGGAGAAGATTATTTAGCTGAATTGAGTACATTTGGTTTCAGACTTCTTGGCAAACCGAAATAAATGAAAATCATAATATTGTTTTCTAATAAAAAGGAAATATACCTGCTTCTCAAATGAAAAGAGGAATTTATTGGATTGATCTTTATCTAGCTGATTCTGAGTATAATTAACAGTGCCTTCAACAGAGCATTAGATTTATTGGTTTGACATAGAAACTGTTCAAAGGTGAGAGGTTAAGGCGGAAGTTGTATAATTTGTAAGAGAAATTAGGGCACTTCGCTGAGCTTTATTTATTCATTCATTTAACAAGTATTTATTGAGTACTTGCTAGTGAGAGAAAATTAGAAAGATTATAGGTGTATGAAAACTATTTGCAAGAGTGATACTATTGAGACAAATACAAATTCCTCTGTGTTGTAACTCATAAGTGTTGTTCCATGGGTAAAAATTTAAAACATTAGCTATCAGTATTAGCACATTGTAAAAAAGATGAAATAAACAAATAAGCACAAATAAAAATTTATAAGTAAGTTTGTTTTTGTGGGGAGAGAAATAAAGCCAAAGATATATCAAGTTTGTTTTATGGCACTCAGGATTTCCATTAGCATTCCCCTCTACTTTCCAGCTCATATTTCTAGTTTATATTATTATGAAACACTTTGAGAAGCTCAAAAGTAAAAAAGATCTTTGTAATTTAAATAAGTCTTTGTAATTAAAAATTCCTCTGGGCTGGGAGTTGGCACAGAGGTCTCTTTCTATTTTGAATAGCCTTTTTCATAAAAAATATATTCACCAGCCATTTTTTAATCAAACAAAATTTTAAGAGAATGTCTCTGGCAGTAGTGAGACATTATACATTCATAAAAATAATAAAATGTTTTTATTACCAGGTGTTCTGAGAATCTTACATTAACCAGTTTACAAGTGTAATTTGATCATTTAGTATTAGCATATGAAATATTTTGTGATACCCTCATGGTTATTAATCCATATTTGTGAACTATACATTTTCCATGTATTGTATCACACTGATCAGTGTGATTTGATCATGTAGTAAAATATATTTATGTACACACTATGTAACTTGCTAAAGTACAAACATGTAAGGCACATTTTTAGTGCTGCAGGAAAGCAAACTCCAATTTCATGCCATTTGTGTGACCTTATAATAATTGTTTCATTTAATACTTATTTATTTGCTAAATATTCAAGGGAAACCTATTTCTTAAAGAGATGTGTGGGGAAGAATTATATATGTTTATTGCATAGGTAGTTTCTTTGACATGGACTCTTTCAGTTGGGATATAAAATACAATATTCAGGATTTTTCTTTCCTTGTTCATAAAATATTACAGTACAACACAGGCTTTCTGAAGGTGCCTGAGACATCAAACACCTTCAGAAGATTGGGGACTCAGGAAAACAAGAATGTTGGCCATTGAGTTTGGAATGGGAAATTTTCCAAATTCTCCCTGTCCAGAGGGAATGAAGGATACTAATGGAAAAAAGTGCCTGAACTTCTGAGCTAGCCAGTGTCCTTGGACTGGAAAAAAGGTCTGTAAGAAGAGGATTATGATGTTTGTAGAAGTGCTTTCTATGGTCTGATTCAGGAAGTTATATAGAGTAAATTTAACAAGTTACATAATCACCATGTTATCCCCAAGTAGCATATTATAAAATTTTAGATGACAAGGATTTGGAGGTTAGTTTTGGGATTTAGTGGCTAGCAAAATTGCATGCGTATTGGTGTACATAATTGCTACACTAAAAACTACAATGAGATAATCAATCAATTTGAACTTTTATTAATTTGTTAATCATTTGTGAGTTTTCTCAAATTATTAATAAAATATTTCCTTCATGTTTCAAAAACACTGTAAAATAATTAAATAAATTTTCTTAAATAGTTAAATTTAGACTACCTTTAGGAGCCTGATAGTTTGTGTTACTTTAGGAAACTTTCAGTAGTATCTTTCTTTTCCCAAACATGAGCTTTTGATCTTATTTAAGGTAGAACTGCATGCTCATGTTATTGAATGTTCACATCTTTGTTTTTCTGAGTCAGATTTTTGAGGCTTTTATAGGCCATAAGATCCTTGTTAAAATCAGGATAAAAGTCAATATTAAGAAACTATGTATATCATATTTGAAAAGTTTATTCTGTGTTTAGAATTTGTAATGTAGGAGGTGAAACACGATGTGTTACAGCTTAAAGAACACTGGAATTGTAATAGGGGATCTGGGTTTTTGTCCTTGCTCTACATCAGGGAAGTAGGTTACTGGGTCTCTGTTTTAGTTGGTGTTTGAAGAATGCTGTCTTTTTAAAGTAAAATTCAACATGGAAAGCTATAGTATAACAAATAATTAATTAAAAATAAATGAAGTTTACAAATTAGAAAACTCACAAACATGTTTATGAAATAATCAAAGTGTGTTCCAAGGAAATCAAAACATCTAGGCATATACTATCTGATATGGTTGCCACTAACCACATGTGGTTTAAATTAACAAACATGAAATAAAATTCAAAATTCAGTTTTTAGTCTCACCTAGCCATGTTTCAAATTCTCAATAGTTACATGTAGCCAGGCAAATATCGAACATTTCCAGCATTTCAGCAGGTTCTACTGCATAGCACTGATTTAAGTGCCCAGTCTTGGTTTCTGTAGTGGTTGCAGGGGCATTTAGGTATAATTTATAGCTCAGCTTTTCTACCATATACCATCACTGTATCATAGGCATGTAGGCCCATAGCTGGTTGGGTCAAATGGATTACGTTTGGGTATGGGATGAATGCTGAAATGCAGATCAAACCAGACTTCCTTTTGGAAGTATGTATGTATTATATATTTATGTATACATTTTATTTAAGTTTATGTATAGTCCTACCGTGTCCTAATAATGATTTAGGGTGACTTCTCCTTGGAAGATTTTTCTGTTATTTTCCTTAAAGTGATTCACTAAGTTCTATTCAACATATATTTGTTAACACTCATGTTCAGTTGCATATAAAAACTCAGAGAAGTATTCAGATTTTTGAGGAACAATTTCTGCCGCTAAGGAGTTTGTACTATGAATAGGGAAAAGATATTTTTACATGAAAAGTTTAAGAATGCAAGATGATATGGGTTAAATGTATAATAAATGGTATAGTACCATATGTATTATAGAAATTCAATAGAAGGAGAAATCGGTGAGCTGGAATGGTTGAAGATGTTAAGGAGGAAAGGGACTTGAACTGAGATTATGTTAGAACTTCCCAGCAGGGAGATTCTGTGAGCCCAAGATGCTATGTAGGAATCAACCAAGTATGTTCAGATAATGCATTTTAATAAGGGTAGGCTGGGTTATGATAACAAATAGCGCACACCCTCACACGTTCCTCTGAAGTCTAGTGTAAAAGAAGAGATCTGCCCCCTTTCTTTCTACCATCTGTGACTCTCTCTGTTCCTTACTCTCCTTAGTTAACTATTGTATTCTATAAAGTCTTCCTTTCCAGAGGGTTATGAATCATTGCCATTGTTTTTAAAAATGCCAAGTATCTCAAGCACAATGGAACTTTATTTCTCATCTAACAGTCCAAGTCCTAGTCTGGTTGATCCTGGTTGGTGAGTAACACTCTTTGATATAGTAATTCAGGAATCCAGGCTTTTTTGCAGCCCAACTATCCCTTAGATCAGGCAGAAGGGGAGAGAGTGTGGAAGAATGCCCTTGGCAATTAAAGTTTTGTCCTAGGAATGGGGTTTATCACTTCTGCTTGCATTCCATTGGCTAGGATTCAGTTACAAGGTCAGCTACATACTTTAAATAGCAAAGGAGACAGGGAGATGTAATCTAACTGTGCTCAAGAAAGAAAAGATATTTGGTGATCATCTAGCAGCCTTTGCCACATACAAGAACCCAATAAATTTAACTTGGCTGATATAAATGGTTATATGGGAGAACAATGAGCGATAAGCCTGGGAATTTAGCATGGGGTCACATTGTGGGAGGCTTTGACTGACAGTCTAACTATTGTGAACTTTATTGTTTCATCATTTGGGTGCTATTGAAAGTTTTTGTACCAAGGAAAGATAAGGTAAAAAGGAAGTTTTAAAAACATTAATTTAGTATACAAAATGAATTGGAAGAGAAAGCATTATTATAAAAGAGAAGGTCATCTAAGTTTGAGCTGACAAGGACTTGGCCTAGAGCAGGAGAGATGTAAATGAAGGCACTGATTTATAACTCATTAGAAAGAAACTATAATATTATTGATAAGTTTGGGTCCTACGGAACAGGGAGGAATTCAAATGGCAGGGAGAAAGGAGGGAAGTTTTCTTTCTGCTCTAAATATTCAAAGGACTATATGTATATGTGGTATTTACAGGGCCCCTACTATTTTCTGTTCATCTTAAAGAATTTATTTTCAGTCTTTTAGGATGCTTACGGACCTCCTAGGGTATATTTTTATAGGAGAGATCCCTGGGCCTTCTTTCCAGAGATTTTGATTTAGAGGTGTGTCTTTTTTATAAGCATGCTGAATGACTATGATGTAAGTGGTCTGCAACTACACTTTGAAAAACATTGATTTAATATAATGACTCATGGTAAGTTTATGCTTTACTTTTTTTGCAGTACAGTATTGGAAATTACTTCTATAGGTTGATAAAAGATACTTGAGTCTTTAGGTTCGGAGTAGAATGATCAGATCCATCCTTGACAGTGCATTTCCCCTTATGTACCAGTACTTTTAGGAACACTGAGCTTTATTTCCTCTCCTTTCAGCTCCCCAAAGTGTTGGTATGAAGAATCTAAAGTATTTACTACAATGTTCTAAATTAGTGCAATGATTTTCTTCCCAGAGAAATAGAAATAACAATCTTCTCACTCCATTTTTAAAATTTTACTTTTTTTGTGAGCTGCGTTGATATTGTGGTGGTGTCTAAATTTTGTGGGGTTGTTGTGGTGTACACACTCATGTGACTACCTCACTCAGAAAGAAGAGGCATGCTTATTCTTCCTTCTCCCAACATGGATGGCTTTGTCTCCTTCATTTTCCAAATGCAGTGTACATGTATAGAAAGCTTCTATGAAGATACACATCTGACTTTTAACAGCAGCATTTTATACTTCATATTCTTCTGTGCTGTTTTTAAGCATCATGAATATATGTCAATTTCAGGAACTTGTCTTTTCCTTTTCATCTTAGATTAACTAAATTCAATAGTGATAGTAGCTACCACTTGTCAAGTGCCTTCTCTCTACCAATCCTTTCCCATTATTTTATTTAATAGTCACCAGAATCCTGAGTGATAAGAATAAATACTCTCATTTACATAAGAAACAGATATTCAAGGAGTTTATAAAGCATCCTGAGGGGATACTACTAAATGGCAGAGCAAAGAACTAAATTAATTTCTTTGATTCAAGTCCATGTTTTCTATATCTACACTACGGTAGCCTTGTTCACCCTAATTCCTTTGTATGGCAAGAAACCTGTTGGTGTGAGTTGTAATGGTTACAGTCCTCCAAGAACCTTTTAGTAATTAAGACCAACTACTAAGAATAAAGTAAGCCATGGAAATAAGAGTCAAAAGAAAATTCCATGGAGTTTCCTATGACCCGAGTAAGTTAGTCTGGTCATTTGGTTACAAGATATTTATTGAGTGTTACTTTGTACAGATCTTTTTACTAGGACCTAGGGATTGAATACCTCACTTGCTATGGCCCCAGCAGGAAACTATTCCACTCAGAGGAAAAGGCTTTAATGAAAGGAGATGTAGGCAAGGTTACAAAAATCAACAAGAAATGCTGAGGCACCCAGAGACCAGCAACAGGAGGAAGCCATTACCATTCCCAGGCCTGAAGGGACAAAAGGATGAAACAGTGAGTGTTATTGGAGCCCAGCACCCAGAGAGCCCTGGAGGAGTGCCTGCTGGTCAGGAGCTAGTGCTTAGCGATGCAACCACTGCTAGAGCTGAGACTCCAAAGCAGAATGAGAGTGGAGGAGAAATATTCTGACTTCTCTTTCTCCCTGCCAGTCTCTTGCAGGTACTCCCATTGGCCAAATTCAAACAGAAACCATCTGAACAGGAGCCCAGGTGATGCAGTCAGTGGTTTCAGTCTCTCAGGGCTCTAAGTGGAGAGAGAATGGGTCTGAGAGTAGGGCAGAACAAATGGAGAATAACTAGTATATTTCTTCACTGCTTTGCCATTGTTTTTAGGGTAAAAACAAAATTCTCCACATGGCCTACAAAGCCTTACACTGTTTGACCCCTGATGACTTCAGCATCTTTTCATTCCCTCCACTCCAATTTTACTTTTTGTTTATCAGTCCTTTGTTTTTGCCATGTATGCATCTACCACAAGCATCTTTTCACATTCTGTACCCTTTTCCTGGGTACTGCCTTCTCTTTTCTCCACTTTCACTTAATTAGTGCTTATATATCTTTCAGGTCTTAAATTAAAAGTTGGTTTCTTGGGGAAACTTTCCCTGACTTCTCTGACTAGACCAAATTTCTTTTTTAATAAGTTCTTTTAGCCAAGTGTATCTTTTCTTTATATTATTCATTACAGTAATAATTTTCACTTTACTACATTTGTCTAATTTGTATTTTCATTGGTCTGATCACTAGATTAATGGATTTTCCTTTGCTAGATCAAAAGTTCCATGAAGGAACTGAATCTGATTTTGGCTTACCAGTATAGTTCTAGTGTCCACATAATGTTTAGTACTCAGTAGGTAATTAATAAATATTTTCTAGAAGAACTGAATGTAAATAAAGGATGAATAGAAGCCTCCAAGGGATTTACACTCTGACAAAAGACAATAAATACATGCATAGATAAAACAATATAAAAGCAGATACGGAGCAGAAGTCATAGCAGTTCAGGCAAGATCTCAAAAATTTCACAAACGTTCTGCACTGTAGGCATTTGTGTCTTACTGTCAAGTGTTTAGTTTGCAGTTAGATGCAGATGTCTCGTACAGCAATGTATCTAGCATACATCTAGCATAGTATGACTTGTATATAGTGGTCATTCATTAAATATGTAATTAATGAATGTTGACAAATCGTGGATGATGCAGTAGGCCTCAGAATTAGTGTGCATAAGAATCATTTGAGCAGAATCACTGGTTTAAATAGAGGCTCCACTTCAGAGATGATTGATTTCAGTAGAACTTGAATAGAGCCTGAGTATCTACATTCTAAATAAACACCCCAAGTGATTCTGATGCAGATGATTTGAGCACTACCTTTTTAAAACTATTGGGCCATCAGTTCCTTGGTGGCAGCATGATGTTCTGGTTAAACCTGAGCTTGGGAGTCAGAGATTCCTTGGCTCTTATACTAATTAGCTATTATTTAAACCCTCTAGATCACTCTGTCTTTTTTTTAATATAAAATAGGCAATAATAACATTTACCTCCTGAGACTATTATGGAGATTAAAATAAATGAAAAAATATATGTAAAACATTTATTACAGTGCCCGTCACATAAACCTTTAATAAATGATATAATTGATTTTTGATAATCAACATTTAGCATAGTGCCTAGAAAAACTGATGTTCAGTGAATGTTTGACAAGTGAATGGAGTATAGTTATAAGATTATCATATTTATGGCTAAAAGGTAACTTGAAATCATCTGGTCCAACATCCTCATTTTACACATAAGGAAGTTAAAATGCACAGATGTTAGATGACTCATCCATATTACATATCTAACGACCTAATCAGTGGCAGAACTGACACCAGAACTAAAGGGTGAAATAAAGTCATTACCATTTGTCTAACCACCATTTGTGATTAGAGTTACATTTCGATTTTAAATAGGTAGATTGATATATATTTTTATTTGTAACCAATGGTAACTTCTTCAATGTTCCCCTTTTAAACATTAGTACAACAAACAGTAAACCAGAAAATAAAACTAAATGAATATGTAGTTACTGTTGGATTCTATTTCTTTCTAAATATCACCTGAGATACCATAGTGCTTCCCAAATAGAATTCAGATATCACCTGTTCTTAGACTAGAAACACAAGCTACTTGAAGGGGCTAAATCTATCTTTTGCCTTTGGATAATAATGGTGGTCTAATGTTTCCTATCTCTTTCTGAAGATCTTACTTATCCAATAGATAAATTAAAATGAAATTAAAATGCCTAGTGATTAATTTGGGGGTAGAAAATATTGTTTCAGATTTTTCTGTACTCCACTCAGATGTGTATTTTTTCTGCATTTTATTCTACTATATTAAATTTACAGTCTAGTTTTTCTACCTAGGGGACTTATTAGATTATCAGGTCTTAAGATTTTAAGTAAATTTTGCTTATATTTGTCTTCATTTTATCTTCATTTCTAGATTTGACAAGTACACAATGCAAAAATCATGTTTGTTCAACCTGTCTCTTTATACAAGTGCATGGGATCTGTGGAAATAATATCTATTGATGAAATTTTTTTTATCTCTGATGAAATCCTCAGAGATTACAATTTTAAAGATCATGTTCTTGGTGAATTACATATAGAGAAAATGGCTGCTTTTGGGGAAGCTCTATGACTTTAAAGTGGTAGATGAACTAGAGTGAGTACTATATTTTGTAGGTTCGTCCATGCCATTCTCACTTGCTACTTGTCAATTATATAAGGCAGCAAAAATAATAAGACTTTTGACACTTTAAATGTATAACACTATTATGCAAACATTTAAAATTTTGTTGTAAATAGCATCTCTGTACTTTTATGAGGTTGTAAAGTGTCTTACTTTTAGAGGATTGGCATGCATTTTATTTTTCCTACAGTATAGAAATCATGGCTTTCTGTACTAAATCCTAATTTTTTAAGTTTGGCCAAACTAAGTAGAAAGGGATTTTTGGGGGGACTGATTAATGGTACTCAAAGGTAGAACTTACCTGCTGTGTTAGATAGAAGTGATATACATACTCATGTTGAAAACAAATCAGGTACTTGGTTTCAGAAAAAATAAAGAGTAATGCTCAGCTAGGACAATTAATTATTTTTTCTAGCATAGAAAGTTATATGAACTTATTTTTTTAGGACCAAAAAATTATCCTAACATAAATACTGAAACTTTTTCCATGGCCATGAACTTAATAATATTTGAGTTGGGGGGAAATTTCAGTAGTCTAATTATTAGTATTTTTCTTATAGTATGTAGAGATAATACTTTTATTCTACTATCAGAACATAGGTTTAGACTTTTTTGATTCTATAATGATGAGGAAATTTATAGATACACTCATATTTGTTTATCTGTTTTGATATTGTGAACCATAACATTTACATTTGGGGGCATAATTTTAGAAGAAAAGATTATTTTTATTGTGTTTAAGTAAATGTGATAAAGGAATGCCTAGTTGACCCTGGTCTTAAGGGCATGTTTAAATATAAGACGATAGTTGGGAGTGAATGAACTACATTAACAGCTAAAGCTTCCGTACATCAAAAAAAAAAAATCCTCAAATTAAAACATAAATGTCAACTTGTGATAAAGAATTTGTAGCAGATATGATAAAGGATTAGTATTATTTTGAAATTAATACTAATTGGAAAACTGTCCACAGGACATCATTAGAAGAATTACACACACAACAAGATTACATAGTGAATAAAAAATAAAAATTACACAAATAAATAATAAGAAAATACTATTTATTGAGTCTCAAGTTTTTAGTAACAATAATGCTATTCAGATTACAGTAAGGTGTAGATACTTCTGAAGTACCAGGGAATTGGTACAACCTTTATGGAAAGTGGTTATTTTAAATTGTTACTTATATAATTTTACATAGTTTAATCCCACATCTCTGAATAGGGTTTAAAATATTAGCCAGAGATAACAAAGATTTGCCTACAAAGATACTCATTATAGCATTGATTATTATGGGAAAAATGGAAAACACTCTACATGCCCAATAGTAAGGGAATAGTTATTAGATTGAATCATATACAAATGCTGATTTTGACTATTTTTGACACACAAAAACATTGATTTCACATGATTCAACCTAATATATAACCTTATGATTTATTGTGTGATAGAATTTTGTGTAGCTATAAAATAGTGTTTATAAATAATCCACAATTAAATAAAAATGCTCACTGTAGCAAGTAGACTATAAAAATAGGATACAAAACTATAAATAGGATAATACTAATTTTGTAAAAGAAAAAAATACATGTACATATGAGTATATATACATAACGAGATGGAGAAAATATTTACCAAAACATTATAGGGAGGGTCCTGTGAGGTACAAGACTCTAAGCTAGATGTTTAAGTTCAAAAGTTGGTAAACTGCCCTTTGTTTTGTTGACCTCCACAATGAGTTTCTGTACGTTAAGACTGAATGCAGGAGCTAGAGAAGAACTGTATAGAGAGGCAAGAGTGAAAGCAGAGCGTGGAAAGGGGAGCCACATAGGAGGTTGGGGCAGGTTGCACGGAACAATTTGGGAGAAGAAAAATGGCCAAGGCAGATTCTAAATTTGTTAGGTGTAGAGAAAGCCCACTAAAAAGTCTTCAGTGAAATATACTCGCTACTAAAGTTTTTATTTGTTGTTGTATTTGTTTTTTAAGTTTTATTTTAGAGAGAGAGGATGAGAAAGAGAGAATGGGAATGAATTTGAAGAGGGAAGTAAATGGGGAAATAATGGGGAAATATTTTTTAGGACTCCAGAGCCAGCTAGGTGTATCTGGGTTACAAATGCATAAAAAAACAAAACAAAACAGAAAGATATAATACAAAAGGTTAATAGTGGTTATCTTGGAGTGATGGTTTTTTCTTCTTCATACTTTTTTAATTTTAAAAATTTATTACTTATGTAATCATAAAGTCATATTGAAAGGTTAATCTCAGATCAAGAATAAAATGAATTTTTCCTCTGATGTTTGTTTTAGTCTCCTCTCTTTACTGTAAGTGAATGTATACATAGAAATCTCTAACATTCCTTAATTTGCTTCCCTCTATAAGAGGTCTAACGCAAACATGACTGAGCCCCGACTAGTGTGGCTCAGTTGCTTGGGCATTGTCCCACAAAGCAAAGGGTCATTAGTTTAATTCCCAGTCAGGGCACATGCCTGGGGTACAGGTTTGGTTGGCAACTGATTGATGTTTCCCTCTCTTTCTCCCTCCCAACTCTTTTCTCTAAAAATAAAAATAAATAAATAAAATTAAAAAAAATTTTGACACTAAAAATATTTCCTTACGAAACCTTATTTAGGTGCTATTATATATCATGTATGGTGGCAGTTAGTTTACATATAATAACTAATTTAATCTTCACAGGCCACATATCATTATTCCTATTAATATCATATTAACAGAGAGTTTAAGTAACTTCTCCTAGGTAACCCAACTTGGAAGTATCCAGCAGTGACAATTCTCTTAGACTCCGTAGACAGTGCTTCCCCTGTGTTACATGAATAGCAAAGGAATTAAGCTGTGTAATGAGATTATAATAATAGCCAAAATGTGTAATGGGATAATATTTTGAAATATTATGAAAACTTTTTTCCTTGGTAACTTTGCTTTATCTTATAACCCTTGTACTATTAAAACTAGACCCTGAGACTTAGGTTTTATTGCCTCAATGAAGGGAAGACAGAAAAGAACTCAGGAAGGATAAAGAGCAAAATTCTTGGCTTTGAATTCCAAAACAAGCCCTATAAAGCTGATAAAAAGATAATAATCTAAAGAGAGAACATGATTTTGAGTCTTACATGGCTAAGAGCCCTGGAAATTTAGAGCTTTGAGTTTATACCATAAGCCACAGACTGAGGAATGGTGTATTTTTCCCAGTACTCACAGAAAAGATAAAAAACACTTTATGGAAGAAAAAAGTTCATGAGACATTTACAAAACTTGATTATGACTTTGGTGACAAAGAAAATCTGAATACCCTTCAGAGAGACACTGTCTCTGATAAAAGACATTAAGTTTGAAGGTTAGAGTATCAGGAGAAAGCTGATTTAAAGTACTTCAAAGTTCTCTCTAGAGAACTCGGGAGATCTGCTGAGGGTTCCCCTTGAATCTTCAGCTGTATAGTGATCAGTGCATGCATGTGAGGAAACCTGTAGACCAAAGAGAAAACCCACTCTAAAGGGTTAGAAGTAACAATATTTAGTGACCAAACAAGGATGAGATTATTTTAAGTTTTCACCAGCCGGAGTGCAAAATTTCACAATTCATAGGGCCATCAGGTAGTGAGTTTTCAGACTAGGTTTGTCTCACTAGTGAGGCAACCTTAGACTGTATACAGCTCTAGTTCTATCTAGTGAAGCTCAAAAACAAGACCCAAAGGCATCAAACTATTTTCAGGTCACTTAACTATTCCTTAGAACAAAGCTCAAGGATATTTATAGGAATATAAAAATATCCAGTACAAACAAGGTAAAATTCACAGCATCTGGCATGCAATGAAAATTTAGAAGGGATGCAAATTTTCCTCAAGAAGCTAGAGAAAAGATTGATCAGAGAGATGGAAGACAAAAAAAAACAAACAAACACACACAAATCCAACCGCTAGAGATAAGATGTCTAAGAGTTAAAATGTCTAAGAGTTTTAAAAAATCTACTGGGTGGGATTAAACAGCATATTAGACATACCCAAAGAAAACATTAATGAAAGCAATAGAAAAATCTCCAAAAAGAAACATACAGAGAAAAAAAGATGTTAGATAGAATTCACCAATGAAGTTGGGTGCGGCAACCAATAAACTAACAAAAAAGTTCAGGGTAATGACTGGGGAATGACATGCTTTGGGAAATAAGCACTTTGAAAAGCTCCCACACATTCCTGGGAATCTAGAAGGCCAAGTACACCCACAAGGCTCAGCATATTCTCAGAGAAGACCCCAAAATGGCCTAAGCTCTCACCCCTGGCTGATGTTTAAGCTTTACACAAATAGAAAGGACTAAGTCAGAGTTGTAAAACGACTGGCTAAATTTTGAAGGCATGCCCCAACATATACAAAGCCCATTTGCAAAAATTTATACACACGCACAGGGTCTGGCACAAATAATGCCCCTCTTTATTACAAAATCTTTTATTACAAAATCATATGCATGTAATTCTGTAATATAACAGTATCATACTCAAGTGTAGCATATAACATTTTAGGTGAAATGTTCAAATTAAAACTATAAATTATTCCACCTATATTATTACCCTACCAACCATACTCAAGCAGGCCTTACTTCTGCTGGAATATATACATATATAATTGAGGTATAATTGGCATACAACATTATATAAGTTTCAGGTGTACAACATAATGATTTGATATTTGTATATATTGTAAAATGACCACCACAATAGGTCCAGTTAACATCCATTACCATACATAGTTACAGAATAAAATATATATTCATTATACATACTTCTTTGTTAGTTTTTAGGTTTTTAAAGTATCCATAATTGTAATATTATAGTGAGTATTTTCACTGTCCTAAAAAGTGTTGTTTGTGGCCCATCTGCCTCTTCCATAAGGTTATACATTCTACTCTATCCATTTTGTAATTAACTTGAGATCTAAAGAATATCTATATAATTTATCCTTTTCTCAAACAATACATGGACTTAAAATGCTTTTAACTGTAATCAATACCTTCTAACTTTTAAACAAATTTACCAGTATCCTAATTGTATACAGGTTTTTAATCCATGTAGATTATACATTACTATTGTTTACATTTAGTATTTGTTTAGATTGATCCACATTTTAAGCAATTTATCTCTCACTATTCTTTCTAGCATTGCAGAGCTTTCATCTTGTATCACTTTCCCTCTGCCTGAGTGAATCCTTTAAAATTTCCAAGGTTTAGCTAGTTACAGACTTACTCATTTTTATTTGTCTAAAAGGTATTTTCTTGTCCCTAATCTTTAAAGATAATTTCATTGGAAGTGAAAATTTATATTTATAATCATTGTCAGACATAGTCTATCTCTGGTCTTCATCTGTCCCTGATGATAAAACAGCTGTTAGTCTAACTGTTGTTCTCTATAGGTAATCTGTTTTTCTCCAGTGTTATCCTTAAGGTCTTTATCTTTTGTGTTCTGCAGTTTCACTACAGTGTGCCCAATTATGTATATATTTTATTTGTTTCCACTAGGATTCAAGGAATTTCCTGAGTCTATTTATTGGTGTTTTTCACTAATTCTGGAAAATCCTCTTCAAATATTGCCTCTGCCCAATTTTCTCTTGTCATCTGAACCCATAATTAGATTTACATTAGATTTTTCTTATTCTGTTCTCAATGTCTCTTAACCTCTCTGTTATGTTTTCTATCCCTCTCTCTCTCTCTAGATTGTAGTCTAGAAAACTTTTTCAGCTTTATCTTTCAGCTGTGTCTAACTGAGTTGAAAATTTTAGGTGTGATAATTTTGTTTCCATAATCCCTTCTTGGTTCTTTTTTGCATCAGTGAGTTCATCCTTTACTGTTTTGTAGTGTCAAAAACTGGTATAATTTGGGTCCTAAATAGTCTTCTATGCTCTGCCTATTCATCTCTCTCCCTTCCCCCGATTCCAACCCCTGGCAACAACTGATACTACTGTCTCCATAGTTTTGCCTTCTCCAGAACATCAAGCAGTTTGAATCATACAGTATGTAGTCTTTTCAGATTGGTTTCTTCCACTTAGTAATACTTATTTAAGACATATCTTTCATGTCTTTTTGTGGTTTATAGCTCCTTTCTTTTTAGTGCTACTAATACTTCATTTTCTGTATGTACCACAGTTTATTTATCCATTCATCTACCAAAGGACATCGTAGAATATTAATGAGTTTTGGTAATTATGAATAAAGCCACCATAAATATCCACATGCAAGGTTTTTTTTTTGTGTGGACATAAGTGTTCAGCTCTTGTGGGTAAATACCATGGGATGATTCCAAGATTTATGATAAGAATATATTTAGTTTTGTAAGAAACTGTCAAACTATCTTCCTAAGTGGCTATACTATTTTGCATTCCCAGGAGCAATGGAAGTTCCTGTTGTTCCACATCCTTGTCAGCATTTAGTGTTATTATTATTTTTTTATTCTGGCCAGTCTAAGAGGTGTGTAGTAGTCTCTCCCTGTTCTTTTAATTTGAATTTCCCTGATGGCATATGATATTGAGGATATTTTCATATGCTTACCTACTATCTGTATATCTTCTTTGATGAGGCGTCTGTTAAGGTTTTTGGCCCATTTTAAAATCAGGTTGTTTTGTAATTGGTGAGGCTTAAGAGTTTTTTGTACCT
The DNA here is from genome assembly GCA_039655065.1 of Glossophaga mutica. NCBI lineage: Eukaryota > Metazoa > Chordata > Mammalia > Chiroptera > Phyllostomidae > Glossophaga > Glossophaga mutica. The sequence continues at coordinate 34,971,210 of CM077308.1, forward strand.
TTTGGATAATAGTCCTTTATCACATGTGCTTTTTTTTTTTTTTAAAGATTTTATTTATTTATCTTTAGAGGAGAAGGGAAGGAGAGATGGAGAGAAATATCAATGTATGGTTGCTTTTCGTGCGTCCCCTGCTAAGGACTGTCCTGCAAGTCCTTGGTCCTCCCCCTGCTGAGAACTGTCCTGCAACCCAGGCATGTGCCCTGACTGAGAATCGAACCACAATCCTTTAGTTCACAGGCCTGCGCTCAATCCACTGAGCTACACCAGCCAGGGCACATGTGTTTTTTATAAATATTTTTTCCTACTTTTAGCTGTATTCTTATTTCTTGACATTGTGTATCATATTGCAGAAGTTTTAAATTTTTAATTAAATCCAGCTTATCACTATTTCTTTCATGAATCATACCCTTGGTGTTATATCTAAATAGTCATCACTATGCTCAGAGTCATCTGGGTATTCTCATAAGTTATTGTGCAGACCCTCAGTTTCATTTAGGTTGTTAGTATCCAGAGTTAGAAAGCTGCATTTCCTGCCTTCTCATGCTAGATCTAGTTATGTGACTAAGGTCAGATATTTAAGCAGAAGTGGATTGCGGAACTTCCAGAAAGATTCCTCAAAAGGAATTTCTTAGTTGGGAGATGGGCACTTTTTTCCTTCCCCTTCTCTCTTTTCTACTCTATGCAATGTAGATATGGGAGCTGCATCTTCAGCAGTCGTCTTAGGCAATCTTGACCAAGAAGATGGCTTTAATGTGGAAGCCATGGCCTAGCATGATTCTGCATCTCAGTAAATGGTGAAAATTGCATGATAAATTCTAAATCCATTTATGATTTAAAAAACTCAACAAATCTGGAATAGAAAGGGATTTCCTTAATATGTGATAGGATACTTACAAAAAAAATCCTACTTTAAAGATCATGTTTAATTTTGCAACAGTAAAAGCATTCCCTTTATAATCAAGAATAAGACATAGATGCTATTACCCATCTTATACTACATTATGATTCAGAGTGTAGAGTATATAGACAGGGAAAAGAACGAAGGTGTAAGAGGATCATTGTGGATAATATGATTATCTACTTTGAAAACCAGGATTAACCTATATCCCTGGCCAGTGTGGCTCAGTTGGTTGGAGTGTCATCTTGTGAACTGAAGGGTCATGGGTTCTATTCTTGGTTAGGGCACATGCCTGGGTTGTGGGTTCAGTCACCACGAGAGGCGACCAGTCAATGTTTCTCTCCCTATCTCTCCCTCCCTTCCCCTCTCTCTAAAATCCATAAGCATGTCCTAGGGTGAGTATTAAAAAAATTAACCACCCTGGCTAATGTGGCTCAGTGGATTGAGTGCCAGCCCGTGAACCAGATTGCTGATTCGATTCCCAGTCAGGGCACGTGCCTGAGTTGCAGGCCAGGTCCTCAGTAGGGGTCACATGAGAAGAAACCACACAATGATGTTTCTCTCCCTCTCTTTCTCCTTCCCTTCCCCTCTCTCTAAAAATAAATAAAATCTTTTAAAAAATAAATAATTAACCTATAGATACATTATTATAGTTAATAAGAGAATTTACCAATATTGTTGGATACAAAATTAGAAAAATAATTTTATATTTGGAAACTGGCAGTGAAGTGTTAAAAAATACAATGTAAGATGAATCATAATAGCAAAACATGCATAAATACCTAAGAGTACATCTAACAGAAGGTATGCAAGAATCTTTGAGGATAATATTACAAAACTTTATTGAATAATGTATTAGTTAGGATCATGCTGGTTTAACAGATAAATTCCACTTGCCAGTGGTTTAGCACAATAGATGTTTATTTCTTTCTCAGGGTAATCCTCTGGATTAGTGGGTGGCTTTCCACCAAGTAGAGATTTAGGTACTCAGGTTTCTTTTGTTATTTTGGCTCTGCCATATGTAACATGTGGCTTCCAAAGTTGCTATAATAGACAGTCATAGAGGATCATGCAGGAGAAGTTGCTAAGGCTAGGAGGTAGGAACACCTATGGGTGGAAATGGTGTGCGTTACCTTTGCTCCCATTCCATGGACTAGGATTCTGTCACATTTGCTACTCCTAAGTAAGGGAATTTATTGCCAGTATACCTGCTTTGAAAGATATTAAAAGTTCTTCAGAGAAAAGGGAAGTGATCAGAAAATGGTCAGATATACTTGGATGTACATAAAGAGTGTTGGAGAAGAAATAAATTAACGTAAAATAAAATCTTTTACTTTTCTGATTTGTAATGGAGTTCATAGATAACTGTTCATTGAAAGTAATAATAGCAATAATGTTTAGGGTGATTGTAGCTTACAGGTAAACAAAATAAATGACAGCATTGTTGAAAAGGACAGAGGGAGAAATTGGGAATACTCTAAGTATCTGCATGATCTGTGAAGTGGTGTAGTGTTGTCATCAGAGAGAGCTTTCTTGACAAACCCTATATATTACCTCCTTTCTTATCCCTGGCCTGTTTCCATTACTCTGATTCTTTTCTTTATACAGCTCTTACCATCTTCTGACATGTTATATATTTATTTATAGGCCTGTATATCTTTCCATCAGAGTTCCACTCTAGATATAAACTCTATGAAGGCTGGGGTGGGAGGGGGATTTGCTCATGTGTCATGCAGTGCGTGCTCAGTGATATTTACTAAATGAATAAATAAATGAAGAATGAATGAATTATCTCAAACTAATCAGTATTCACCCACTGGAACTGAGGATGTGAAAATGAATCACATGAATTCCAAATATTGAAAAAGTACATGTTTTTTTAAGGTGGGAGTAGCTAATGAGTAGGCAATATTTACAGAAGAGAAAACACAAATAGCCAATAAACATATGAAAAGATAATCAGGGAAATGAAATTAAACATCAGTGATAATCTATTTGTTATCATATTGACAGAAATAGAAAAGAGTGATAATATTCAGTGCTGAATAGGATGAGGGGAAATGGGCATTTTCGTATATTACTGATGGGAGATTGAATTGCTTCAACTTTTTTGAAAGTTATCAGATAGTATGTATTACATTAAAATATACACTTTTTTTAACTTCACAGTTCACTTTTGGGAACTAAGCTTAGAGTAAAAAAAGCAACAATAATGAAGGATAGTTATTTCAGCATTATATGGTAATAAAAAGTTGCAAATTGAATGCCCATTGATAGGAATAGGTTTATAAATAATTATAGAATACCCAAGTATTATATATGCAGCTATTAACAAAATGCATTTTATCTAAATTTAAGGGTATGTCTATGCAGTATTGTGAAAGCAAATTACAGGTAATGTAAATAGCATAATCTAATTTTTCTAGTAAATATGGAGTATACATATTTATTCAATATACAAATATGTTTATATTTGAATAAACATGGCAAAATATATGAAAAGTACACAATGGCTATTAACTTTGCATATCTTAGGGAGGTGGAAATGGAAAATTTGGTTTTATTTTTTCTGATAATATCTATATTATTTTACTAGTTATAATGAATATTATTTTGCTTATTTTTAAAATTAATACAATAAATTTGAAAAGGAAAATAATCCAGGTATCAGAATATAGTAAGCTAAGCATGACCATCATAGTGACATAGTTGTTAAACAAACAGGTATGATTAAGCATAAATAAGAATATTGTATGAAAAAGAATCAATGACAAAATCTTCCCATTGTGACATTTTGTGAAAGCACATATCTTATTCTAGAAATAGTGCCCAGTTCTAGGCTCTATAGTTTCAGAGGGGTATAGAGAATTCAGAGAAGAGAGCTGCATGTATTACAAAGTTATTGACTATTAGATATATAGAATGAGAATAATAGTAGATCTGAAGAATATGACATCTAGAATAAGGCTAATACTATCTACTACTAATTGAATACTTATTTATGTCCATAATAGTAAGGGATGTTTTGGCTGCAGTGTCTGAAGCAATGAAAACAGTTATTTATTTCGTGTAATAAGAAGTGTGTAGTTTGAAACTATAGGACTGTTGTAGCAGTACAATGATGTCATGATATCATTAAAGTCTTAGACTTTTTTTCTATCTTTTTGCCCTATTGTCATTATTCATTGAACATTTATTCATTTTACATATATTTATGGAGTACTTGATATGTACCAGGAATAGTTCTAGTTGTTTTGAATTTTTTAGTTACCTTTTAATTTTTGGGTGTATTGCCTCATGATTTTAAGGTGTTTCAGGCATCACAACAATGCCACTCCAGGCCTCACAGCCACATTTAAACATAGAAAGTTGGGAGGTGCAGTGACAAAAGATCTTTTATTCTGGAAGCTGTGTCCTGAATAAAACTTGGGGGAAGAAAACTTTCTCAGAAACATCCATAAAGCAGAATAAAATGAAAGAATGGAAAGTGGAGAAAAACTAAGCATTTTAGAGAATCATTTGAGTTCCAACATTTGATTAATAGGCATTGCAGAAAAGGAGAATAGAAAAATGGAGTAGGGTAGAAAAAGAAATAATACAAGAGAAATGACTGGAGCACAAGGTCATGGCTTTTCAGGTTGAAAGAGCATCCAGGTGTCCAGGGAAATGGATGAAGAAAGATCCACACCAAGTTACATAAGTGTAAAATTTTAGAATAATAGTGGTAGAGATAAGATCCCAAAAGCTTCCATGGTGGGTGGGAATGTAGGTCATGTAAGTTCAGGAAACAGACATTTCAGTATCAACACTGAAGTCTAGAATACAATGAAATATTGCTCAAAAATTTTTGAGGGAAATGATTTCAACCCAGAATTCTATACCCAATCAAGCTATCAATTGAATGTAATGAGAGAGATAACATTTTCAGATATGCAACAACTAAAATTTACTTCTCATGCATCTTTTTTATTAAAGAAGTTACTAGAGAATGTGCTCCAATAAAATGACATAAGTAAAACAAGAAGAAGAAAAACATAGGCCCCAACACAAGAAAGCATAAATGCATATACCAGGATGACTATTATGTAAGGCATAGAGAGCAAACATTTTGAATTTGAATGGAAATTCATGGTTTCTAAATTAGTCATTTTTCTCCAGAGAAACAGAGCCAATGATACACACACACACACACACACACACACACACACACATTTCTGAGATTGTGGACACTGACAAGTCAAACATCTGCAGGGTGAGCCGGCAGGTTGGAGACTCAGAAAGGCTGAAGGCTTTTTGCTGGAGAATCCTCCCTTACTCAGAGGAAGGTTGGTCCTTTTATTCTATTCAGGTCTTCATCGAATTGCACATTATGGAGTCATTTCTACTCAAAGTCCACCCATTTAAATGTTAATCTTATCCCAAAACACCCTCACAGAAACATCAAGAATAATGTTTGACTTAACTGTCTAGGCACTGTGGTCTAGCCAAGTCAACATATAAAACCAACCACTACAGTTGCCAAGAAAAATAATTACCTTATGTATTTGACAGTTTTGAAAATAATTCTAATAGGGAAAAATGTGGAAAAAGTGATTCTAAGTCTATAAAAAGAGTAAATTTTATGAACAAGGCTTTTAATAAGGAAAAACAAAACAAAAAAATAAAAGAAATAACATGTACAAGGTCTGTCCAGAAAGTATTCAGTGATGTAATATGCAATATAGAGATATTTCTTTTTTAAAATACATTTTATTGATTATGCTATTACAGTTATTCCATTTTTCTCTCCCCTTTATTCCCCTCTGCCCTGCACCCCCTTCCACCAGCATTCCCCCCTTAGTTCATGTTCATGGGTTGTACATATAAGTTTTTTTGCTTCTCCATTTCCTATACTACTCTTAACCTCTCCCTGTCTATTTTGTACCTACCAATTGTGCTTCTTATTCCCTGTACCTTTTCCCTCATTCTCCCTCCTTCCCCTCCCCACTGTTAACCCTTCATGTGATCTCCATTTCTGTGATTCTGTTCCTGTTCTAGTTGTTTGCTTAGTTTGTTTTTGTTTTTGTTTTTAGGTCCAGTTGTTGATAGTTGTGAGTTTGTTGTCATTTTACTGTTCATATTTTGATCAGCTTCTTTTTCTTCGATAAGTACCTTTCACATTTCATACAGTAAGGGCTTGGCGATAATGAACTCCTTTAATTTGACCTTGTCTGGGAAGCACTTTATCTGCCCTTTGATTCCAAATGATAGCGTTGCTGGATAGAGTAATCTTGGATGTAGGTTCTTGCCTTTCATGAATTTGATTGCTTCTTTCCAGCCCCTTCTTGCCTGCAAGGTTTCTTTTGAGAAATCAGCTGATAGTCTTATGGGAACCCCTTTGTAGGTAACTTAGGTAACTTAGGTAACCTTCCTTTTCTCTTGCTTCTTTAAAGATTCTCTCCTTCTCTTTAATCTTGGGTAATGTAATTATGATGTGCCTTGAGGTATTCCTCCTTCAGTACAATTTCTTTGGGACTCTCTTCTCTTTTTGGACTTCCTGGAAGTCTGTTTCCTTTGCCAGATCAGGGAAATTCTCCTTCATTAGTTTTTCAAACATCTTTTCAATTTTTGCTCTTCCTTTTCTCCTTCCAGCACCCCTATGATTTAGATATTGGAATGTTTAAAGTTGTCCCAGAGGTGCCTAAGCCCTCCTCACTTTTTGAATTCTCATTTCTTCATTCTGTTCTGACTGAATATTTACTTTTTCCTTCTGCTCCAAACCATTGATTTGAATCCTGGTTTCCTTCCCTTCACTGTTGGTTCCCTGTATATTTTTCTTTATTTCGCTTTGCATAGCCTTCACTTTTTCCTATGTTTTGTGACCATGCTCAACCATTTCTGTGAGCACCCTGATTACCACTGTTTTGAACCCTGCATCTGGTTTTGAACTCTGAAGAGATAGGTTGGCTATCTCTTTATCACCCAGTTCTAATTTTGTAGCTTTAATCTGTTCTTTCATTTGGGCCATATTTTTTGTCTTGGTGCACATGTTACGCTATAAGTGGTGGAGCCTTAGATATTTGCTGGGGCAGGGCACCTCACATTACTGTTTTGTGGCGCTGTATGTGGGGGAGGGGTCAGAGAGGGAACAATACTGCTTGTTCAGCTCTCACTGGGCTTTCAGTCACTTCCCCCACTACTCACAAGCAAATCGGGCCCTTCTGGTGCTAATTTTCTGGTGGGTGGGCTTGTGTACATTCTAGGATCCCTTGGGTCTCTCCAATGAACTCTCCTGTGAGGCTGGGAGTTTCTCCTTCTGCCACAACCCCCACATGATTTTACAGCCAGAGGTTTTGAGGCTTTATTTCTCCACACTGGAACCTAGGGTTGCGTGGTCTGTCTCGCTCCCCAGTTGTTCCTTGCAGTTTATCTGCTTGCAAATGTGGGGCCACCAGCCGCTGCTTTGCCATGTGTCCTTTCTGTTCTGGTTGCCTGCCTACGCCCCTCCTACCAGCTTGAATGAATGTTTCTTCTTTACCTCCTTGGTTTTCGGACTTCCATACAGTTTGATTTTCTGATAGTCTTGGTTGTTTTTGTTTTTAAATTTGTCGTTGTCCTTTTTTTGGTTGTACGAGGAGGCAAAGTGTATCTATGGATGCCTCCATCTTGGCCGGAAGCCCTATTTCTTGAAGAACATACAGGAAACATTGTACATAGGATAATGATGCCTCAGTCCCCTTCAAAGTAGGCACCTTGGAGCCTCACACAGTTCTCCCAATCACCGTCAGCTGCCCTGTTGTATTTTCCTAAATCTGATTGATGGTCTGAAATCTCATCCCTTTCAAAGGTGATTTTAGTTTTGGGAAAAGCCAGAAGTCTCAGGGCACAAAATCTGGGCTGTAGGTGGGCTGAGTCACCTGGGTGATTTGATGTTTCACCAAAAAATTCTGTACCAGATGTGATACATGAGCAGGCTCGTTGTCATGATGAAGCTGCTAATCACCAGTTGCCCATAGCTGTGACCTTCTGAATCATCCAGATAATTTCTGTGGAGAAATATTCAAGCTTAACACAAAATTTTATGCAGATTCGTTGCTTTGCTCACTCAGTCATTTTGAAAGTGTTGGCCACACAGTACACATCCTCACTCAATGGTGTCTACCGCCCCCACTGACTAGTACAGTGAAGTCATCGTTGTTCACTCATCCACATTTCTACTCTCCTTGGCTGCCAGGTTACATCCTTGTCGTACAAACCATTCTTGTTATATAATAATGGCTGGATTTTTCTGGACAGACCTGGTCTCATTTATAGTAATCTATTTGGCTGAGTCATGAACAAAAGTTACTTTGTGTGACATTGTAAGCCAGGAGCTGTTATATAATTATATTGGGAGGATGGAAGAGATGATTTTTAAGAATTAAATACCCTCCTGCCAAAATAAGAACACAATAGAAAATGTCTAAAATTTTTAAATTGAAAAAGCAGCCCTGGCTGGTGTAGCTAAGAACACAATAGAAAATGTCTAAAATTTTTAAATTGAAAAAGCAGCCCTGGCTGATGTAGCTCAGTGGATTGAGTGTGGGCCTGCAAACCAAAGGTTCACGGTTTGATTCCCAGTCAGGGCACATGCCTGGGTTGCAGGACAGTTCCTGGCAGGGGACGCACTAGAGGCAACCACACAATGATATTTCTCTCTCTCTCTCCTTCCCTTCCCCTCTAAAGATAAATAAACAAAATCTTAAAAAAATAAATTGAAAAAGCAGTTTATGTACAAAGCTTAAAATGTACTTCTAAGCACATTAGTCAGAAGTATGCAGTTAAATACCAAAAGAAACACTGAAAAGACTTGAAAGTGATACCTTTTGGGTGATGTGAATGAGTTATAGGGAAGGTTGCGGTAGAGACCCATTGTTTTATAACATAGGCTTTTAAGTAAAATTTTATTTGTTAACTTTGGCAGGTATGACTTTAACAAAAATAGAAATTAATTTAAAATGAAAAGCAAAGTATGTACAAGATGACCTGGTAATACTTTCAGTGATTTTCATAAATAAGTAAAAATATGTATATTCTTAGGGCCTAAGAGAAGTCAGATCCTGGATAAAAAAGAAAAGGAATCATTGGAATAAATAACAGTATCTCTAAAGGAAATATCAAGATATCTGATTTTTTTGTGTGTGTGATTGAATTTATTGGGTTCTCTGGGTATAGGCATTCTTAGGATATCTCCTATAAGATGCTTTAATTTTCTCAATAGTAAATGTAGAAGTAGTACTTAGGACATACAAATGACTTAAAATGTAGGATTATCAATAGATGTGTTAAAGGGCATTATAAACTTTAGAATTCTGCAGCTGTATGATTTCTATAAATTATTTCAGAATCTGATTATTAAACTATATGCCAGTTGCTTATTTAGGGTAGTGCCTATACATAGTCAATGAGAACGAAATTGTAATATTAAGACAATCTGATTGTAGGTCATCTTTATGTACAACCCCTATGCCCTCTGGAAAACTGAGATAATACTCCCATTCCTTCTAGATTGTATTTTGTGGCATTTGAATGACCCTTCATTTCAGTGTGTCTGATGCATCTTTCAATGCATCTGTTGGAATGACTTGTGTTGATTGTGGACTGTATGCTCATGGAATCCATATACCATGACTCTTCTTTTTACTCTTTTTAGATCTTAGCACCCATGCCTTGAACATTTGGTTGTTGCCTTGATAAACTGTTCTTGGCTCATTTTAGGATTTTTAGTTTACTTAAGGACACCACAAAATAGTAATAAGTAGCACATGAGCACTCCTTGTGTAACTGTAGAGCTGTAGAATATTAGTTGTTGCACGTATTACTTTATGAAATACTAACTACAGATAGATCAAAAACAAGTTTGCTAATTGCAAGACACATATTATTTAAGATTCCGATTGTTCATCTTGGTAGAAAAAAATTCAGATGGCATGCTTTTCCAAATATGGGCACACAGATGAAATCAGAATGAGAAAGTTTACATTTCAGGTGCTCAGATTTGTCAAATGATAAAAGAGAAATAGTATTAAAAATATTTTTTAAAGATTTTAGTTATTTGATTTTAGAGAAGGGGAAGGGAGGGAGAAAAAGAGGGAGAGAAACATCGGTGTAAGAGAGAAACATCGATCAGTTGTCTCTCATACTCACCCAAAGGGAATGAACCCAGGCATGTGCCCTGACTGGGAATTGAACCTGCAACCTTTAGCTTTGTGGGATGCTGCCTGACTAACTAAGCCACATGGGTCAGGGTGAAATAGTATTTTTAATAACTATGCAGAAGTAATTTATGAAACAGTGGGAAATATTAAAAATAGGAACAAATCCACAAAATTGTGATAGTTATGACTAAGGTGGCTTAAGAAAAATTATGGCAAAAAGTTTAATGAATTTAGCCCTGGCTGGTGTAGCTCAGTGGATTGAGCGCGGGCCTGCGAACCAGAGGATCGCGGTTCGATTCCCAGTCAGGGCACATGCCTGGGTTGCAGGCCAGTTCCCGGCAGGGGACACACGAGAGGCAACCGCACATTGATATTTCTCTCCCTCTCTCCTTCCCTTCCCCTCTAAAGATAAATAAATAAATAAATATTAAAAAAAAAGTTTAATGAATTTAAATAAAATGAGCAGGCCCTATACATACACTCCCAGATCAAACCAATGTGACCCTACTTCAGGAAAGGTGGGTTGCTACTTCATTTTATATTTCTATATTGGAAAAGTTACAAAATTGTTCAAATTATGGGTCAAAAGATTAAAAATTAAAAGTAAACAATTCGATTATCTACCCCCCCAGTTATATTGATATTAAAAATAATTTCTTGCCCTGGCTGGTGTGGCTCAGTGGATTGAGTACTGGCCTGCAAACCAAAAGATTGGATTCCTAGTCAGGGCACATGCCTGCATTGTGGGCTAGGTCAGGTCCCCAGTAGGGGGCACACAAGAGGCAACCACACATTGATGTTTCTCTCCTTTTCTCCCTCCCTTCCCCTCTGTCTAAAAATAAGTAAATAAAATCTTTAAAATTTTTCAAATAAAATACTATTTACAAAAAAAATAACTTCTCGATTTTGCTGAAAACCTGAGTACATCTTGCACTTAAGAGTTTTCCATTGCTGACAATTACAGTGTATTCTACTTCCTGTCAACCAGAAGTCCCTGCAATTTTCTCCATCATCATGTCCAAACAGATAATGTATGCTCACAAGAAAATATCAGTGATAAAATTAAATCTCTCATTGACTTTGTAAAATTGTTTCTTAAACATTAATGGATAAAATGTTATTTTTTAAAAAGCTACTTAAAAAAGAGAATGGGAGCAAAAACATTGGAATCTCACTCATAAAACTTAAAATATAGATGAGATTTTGCATTGGTATTGATTTTGAAAACTGAAGTCATTTTACAGATCTCTCCCTGTTGTATAATATATTAAGCCTGAGTTGTAAGGGTAGGATAATAGAAGTCTGTTGATTTTAAGGATTCTAACTAACATAATCCCAAAGACCCAAATGTAGCTGGTTTAAGGCAGTTTCTTTGTTCCTTGTGTTTAGTGTCATGCTCCTAATATAAATTGTAATGTTCATGTAAATAATCCACTTACATTTAAAAAACTTTTTGTAATTGAATGAAGTCAGCTGCATGAATATATTTCATACTTTATTATAATCTGGGAGATAATTGAAGCTTCATGGTAAATATGTTCAATTTCAATAATATTCACCTTAATAAATGCCAAGGATTATTGAATATGTAATAAAATTCTAAAGATAAGTAATTATCTTCTGTTGCATTTTTCATATTAAACACAATTTTAATTTAAAAATGTAAATTTCTTAATATATTCAGGAATTTTTCCTGATTAGATATTTTTGCACAGTTTGTGCCAATATGGGTACTGTTACATATTGTACTTGTTGCAATATTGTACCTTTCTCCTCTCTTTGTTTCAGAATTATCTTTTCCACTGTGATTATATCAGGAGTAAATTTAGAAAATATCAGGAGTAAATTTAGAAAATAATTCTATCTTGGCAATATAAATACTATATTTCTATTTCTTATTAGGATATATTTATTCTCTTCTGAATAAGAACAAGAATCAACATGACAATAACCAAAATTAGAATCTACTTAGCATCTGTAGTTCAGCGGCCCCTAATCTCCAGGCCTGTTAGGAAGAACCTTGCCTCCCCTCCCCCGCCCCCCAGGACTGCACAGCAGTGGGTGAACTTCAATGTAATGTGCTCGATTCATTCTGAAACCATCCCTCCCAACCTTGTCAGTGGAAAAATTGTCTTCCATGACACAGGTCGCTGGTGCCAAAGAGGTTGGGGACCACTGCCATAGTGGATGCCAATGCATAGTAACTGAGATGTAGGCAGGAGATAAATGCTTCATAAAGAAGATGCATTATTAAGATTCACTTTCAGAAAATAAAAGCCTCCAAACTAATATTTAACAATTAAACATTTTTAAAGTGCTTAGTATGGTTCATGGTTCAAGAAATAATAGTATCAAAAACAACTAAACATCAGTTATATTTTAAGTGGTTTCTTTTGTAGTATAGGCCCATAGTTGTGACATACAACTTTTAAAATATTTATTTGACATTTTCCAATATAATACTAGATAGATACTGCTGGATAATATTATTTCCTTGCAGGATCATGTGATTTTCAATTTTGTCATTATATTTTCTCACAATGGTAATTTAGTGGTTAATGTGGCTGGTCTTCAACTGTGTAGACGTCTAACACCTGGCTTACTCAGACTACACTGTCACAGCAAATAAGTAAAACTTGGTAGGACAGATTGTCTAATGCACAGATCTTATGCTGTTGTTATAGTGTTAAGAAGTCCTTGTTATTATGAATGTGCATTATGAGTATATTGTACACAGTCCTGGTATGCAAGTGGTAGCATTCAGAGAAGTGAAATAATTCTGTGTTATTATTATCTTTGAAAATTACATCTTAAGAGTTTTTGAGGACTTTATGGTGGCAGTTTTTTTTATAGTCACAGTCATACAGTATGTGCAGCACAAAATGTTTTCTTTCACTATTAACAATAACTAAGCCAATGAAAATGCTTTTTAAATATACACCCGGCAAGCAGATATCTGGCTCTTCCTTCTTACTATCCACAAACCATCTTTTATTGTTTTTTAAGACAGCATACAAAACGGCTTTGTAAACATCTGTTTTTCATTGTTAGTTGTTAGGAAAACTGGGGATTTAAATGCTTCTTTGGAATCCTCTTAATTTTATCAAGAAGAATAAGTTGTATATGTTTATCTTTTCTTCTTTAGATCTTTCATTATCATTCAAAAGTACACACATGCTGCCTTCATTTATTTTCTAAAAATTACTTTTAGGATTATAATATTTTTATAGATATTTTGAAGATATTGCTTTGTAGTGATTAATTGAAATTATTAGCAACATGGGCTATATTATAACTAAAAAAGATGCATGATAAATATAGACAAACATAGTGTCCTTTTTGAAATAATTTTCAGAGTTTTCTTGGGCATATTCCATATTGAAATGTGCACTGAAAGAAATTATAAAGAAAAGGTATTTGTTAGTTCCCCCCCCCAAGAAAACAATTAATTTAGAGCTCCAAATCTCTTGCCATATTTATCCTTTAGGAAATATATGCTTTACTTTCTCAGGCTTTTTTTGTTCCAATAATCAAGTCATTAATGTTGATGGAATATTTCTGGCAGTGATATACTAAGAAGGTTTTTGCAATAGTACATTGTGTCTTAACTGAAAACGACCTGTAACAATAATTACTTTTAAAATATTAATTTTCAGTATATGTGAATAGGCTTTTAATTAATATTTATTAAATCATAACAGTGTAAAAGATGGATCCTTAGTTAACATAATTGTTTGCTTTGCACAAGTTAGGATCTCAATAAATACTTAAACGAGCATAAAAATATGGAACATAAGCAAAAGTCTTCAACATAATTTTGATATTTAAAAACACACACAAACAAAAGAAATCATCTATTTAGAAAATTTAAAAATAGCAATCTGAAATTTGGAAGAAAGATTTTTACATGGCAAACTTTAAAATTAGAGCACTTAGTCAAATTCAGTTTTTTAAAACAATGCTAACATGATATATAAAGCATAAAATTTCTGAGGTAAACCTATCAAACTTTTAAAGACTAGTGATAGTTGTAAATTATTGTTTTATTGTTTGTTATTTATCAGTGAGCAGTTTTTCAGGATTATTTTTGTGTCCCTTGCTTTTCTTTTATTAGGCATTGGAATGGATCTATATGATACATGAAATGTTTAATGAATGAAATAGTAGTCATCTCAGTGAATTGGAAACCTCAGATTTGGGGAGAGATGTTTCTTTAAATAGAGAGAAGCACATATGAAAGAATGCAAATACTTTAATAATATTCTTGATGACAAAAAGTAACAGAATATTTCAGATGCTATTCTGTGGGATACTTTGAATTTTAGTGAATAAAGTTTATTTCTGTGGTTGAATTTCCTTCTAACTCTTTATAGTATTTTTTCCTTCTGTGGTTTTTGTGATATACATGCTTACCTATGTAATTATCTAGATTACTTTTAGTTAGAGATATAATTCTGTGTATCACTGTAAGACAAACATTTGGATGATGATAAACATTTCACTTTTCATCTAGATCTTTTAGTAGCATTAGTTTTGGCAGCCGTAAGCTATACAACAATCACTTCTGTAATAAATAATTTTCTTTCAGATAGCATTACAAAAATATTAGGGTCTGGCATTTAAAAATATTAGGTCTAATGTGTATTTTTGGAGAGAATTGATAGAGGTTTATAATTTTCTGGTTTCTACCATTTTCCTCTTATGGTGGTTTTATTTCATTATATTTGGCCATTGGTATTCTATTTATAGTAAAGTGAAGCAAATATACAGAAAAGTGAGAACTTTTTCCATGTTGTTAGGATTTTGATTCAAATATCATGTGCTCTAGTTTTATCGTCATTTGATTTTTCTTTAAATGAGGTTTCTACCCAGGCTTAGTTTCTGTCACTTCCAGTAGGCTTCATGTGTATATCCTTCCATTTAAGAGAAGATGAACTGCTAGGATTAGGTATGGTAAAACCAAGGCCCTTCTGAAATAGGGCTCTTGGGGAGCATTGTGCAAGTCTAATGTTCTTCCATGAGGTTGACCCACCCCACTGCAACTAAGAAATGAGATGATTTGAGGGCTATTACATACTTAAGGTTTTCATGGTGGATTAGAATAGCATTACTTAACACAGGTGTTTCTATAATTGGGATTCCCTGGGCAAATTCAGTACTGTATTCAGTAACACTCAGCTTTCTGTACAAGTGGCGGAGCAATCCAATGTAAATTTGCTAGGCTGTGGCAAGAAACAGGGGAATGGGGTCTGCTTTGGGGTCCTGTTGATTCTCTTCTTTGAAAAGACATTTCCTGTTGTCCATTATTAGCACTGGGTTGCTGTGGTTGTCTTTTTAAATTATTATTATTATTGCAAAAATACTGAAAGACACCAGCTGGAGTGGGTAAGAGGTGATTTATGGCCTCAGATTTCACAAGATAGTTTCTGAGTGTCCTTTTTCTTGAGATAAAATTCTTCTCCTTTTGTAAAGCATTGCATTTAAACAATGTCTATGCACCCAAGTATCAGGGATATGACTGAGGAGGCACACTTAGGGCCCGGTTCACGAAGGAAGGTGGACTTAGAGTGGCCTTGCGCACCTCCCCAAGCCTCGGAGGCAGTGTCCAGGCGTAACAAAGAACAAAAAGTTATTTCAGGATTTAGGTAGGGATTCTTAAGCCTGGTATCCTTATAATGTAAGGCGAGAATAAAAAAAGAACGGTGTTTATAAAAGGGTTTCAATAGAGGTAGGGGTGAAAAAGTTGAAAACCTCTGGTTTAATTAACAATCACTATTATTTTACCGAATCCATTGTTAGACCATCAAAAGGACGGATTTCCTGAGAAATGGGCTACTACTGAGCTAACCAGCCCTGGCAGCAGGCGGCGGGGTTGCCTGAGTGTCACGAAGTGAGCGCAGTTCTTGTACGGGAGCCTCCTGCCCCGGGAGCTCCCCTCCTAAGTCCTGCTAGTGACTTCGGGTCTGGCCGCGCCCCAGAGCCCCTTTGTCTCCTGCCCCGAGAGTGGAGAGCAAGCGGGAGAGGAATCCCGGGGAGTTCGGACTCCGTGCTGAGCTGAGGCTGCTGAAAAAGGGAGCTCGTTTTTCGGCCAGGACCAGAGCAGACACGAAGCCTCTTGGAAGCTGCCTCCACCCTCCGCCAGTGCCCTGGGAGTTAGTGCTTGAAGTTTCGGGACAGCAGCGCCTGCCTTAGAGCTGCAGACTCTTTAGCCCGAAGCTTTGTACTCTGATGGGAGAGTGCACCTTCGCTCCGTTCCTGGTTATGGTTTCAGCTAGGATGCAGTTTTAGCCCTCGCTCATTTCAGTCCGGGTCTTGGAGGGCAGGCGGTGCCTGGCCGGCTGGTCCGGTCAAGGGGCACCCTTTCCTCGCTTCCCTTTAAGCGGTCCCGGGCTGTTGCCAAAGCTGCCGGACCGCTGTGCAGCCGGGTTCATCTCCACGGCGGGAGCCAGGCGCAGTCTTCCGCTTGACCTCAAGGTGGCGACTTAGGCACGTAAACAAAGCTCAGCCAAGTCTGGCGGCTGGCACCCTCGCCGTTCTTCCACGTATCATCCTAGTTTTCCCGCTGCTCTCAACACGGCTGAATTGACTGTTAGATGGACTTGAGTTCAGATGAAGAGTTCGGCCAGAATGGAAGAGAGAGAGAGAGAGAGAGAGAGAGAGAGAGAGAGAGAGAGACAGTGTGTGTGTGTGTGTGTGTGTGTGTGTGAGAGAGAGAGAGAGAGAGAGAGAGAGAGAGAGAGAGAGAGAGAGAGAGAGAGAGAGAGAGAGAGAGAGATCCGTGCGTGTGGAGGCGGCAGGAGGTGGTGATGGGGTGAAAACCTTTGGTGGAACCCGTTTGGGACGCTGCGAGTCAACCCCGTATCACCTTAGCCCTCAGGCCAGGCTCCCCGGCGAGTTGGGGTTCCGGGCCGCTCTGCAGCTGGAGATGCCGCGACCAGTGTGCAACCAACAGAGGGTCTGGTGGCTGCTGCCAGCGGTGGAAGATTTGCTAATCTCGTTTCAGTGACACCCACTATTTATGAGTGGAGAGACCTGGAAAATAGAGCCCTTCGTCGGGCTGTGCCCTTCTCCGGGGTGCATGCCAGCAGACCCTAGTGGGAGGGAGGGGTCCTTGGGAGTGGAGAAGAGAGAGACACAGACAGCGAAAGAATAAACGTGCGACAGTCACACATTCTTACCTCCGGGACGAAAGGACACGGTTCCTAGAACTGAGATTTCCATAGCCAGACTGCATCCCAGCTGTTTCTCCTGTAGGCTCTTTCCTGCCTAACACAGCCTTCTGACTAACTTGGACAAGGCTTGAGCTACCCCCTCCTTTTTTCCTCCCCCTTTTTCTTTCCAGACATTCCCTAAACTCAACCCAGGGCAAATCCAGAAGTCGGTACAGTACAGAGCTTCCATTCAATTGTGGGGGGGAAATCCCGTTTACAGTTTCCCTTAGGCAGATGGAAGAAGTAGACGGTTACGAGACTCTGGAAGGGTGCATGGGGATGGCATGGGGTGTTGGTGTCAGGGGAGCGCGATTTCTCTTAGGTGTTGGTGCTGCAGGTAAGTTCCCAGATTCCAGCTTCCCTCATGCCGAACTGTGGTGGTGGGTGAGAGTGGAGGACGATCGTCATCTGATTCAATGGGAGTGGAGGAGGGTAGACTTGGGGGGTGGGTGGAGAAATGGACCCCGTACTGGCTCCACGGACACAATGTCTTGGTTCCTGTCTGTGCCTGCTCTGTGCTGCTGCCTTTGGGAGCCTTTTGAGTAGGGTAGTATGCCCTAAGCTTTTTCTTCACTTCTTTCCACCCCCTTCTAAAATGTGTTTAAGAAGTGACTATCCTTCTAAAATAAGTTAAAAATCTTTCCCTTACTTTTCATTTGAGATGTTAAAATGATTAAATAAATGAAATTTTATTTGACCGGGGAGTTTACCCAGAGACTCAACGACATCTCGGATCTTTGGCCTTATTCTAATTCCATGGTGGTAATTACCCTTCGTTTCTTTAAGTGCAATAGATTTATTGCCTTAGAGACTATGCACAGTTTGATTGAATTATTCATTTTTTTCCTTTGGTGTAGACTGCATCTGGGGACTCTGATGTGACGTGTAGATTTTTTTTTCCAGGAACAAAGGGAATGTGGAAATGAAAGAGAGGGAGAGAGAGGCTGGCAGATGTAATGAGACGCGGTGAAGGTGTACGCAGACTGGCACTCCCACTCCTCCCGTCTGCTCTCACTGCAGCCCTGGGTAACTCGCAGGCTAACACAAACAGCCTTTCTCCCGCAGCCTGCCCTCTGTCACTGTAAGTACATCAGCCTTCTCTTATCAGCATGCAGATTCCAGCCACGCAGTCCCCTACCCTTGGCTTTGCACCTCAGACAGCAAAAGCACATTTAAAATTAACTTTCCTAAGCTAGGAGAGACATGTCTGTAAAACTTATTTTTGATTTATCTTTATATTTCTTTGCAAAAAGTTCATTCATTTTTACCACTTTTCCCCACCTCCTTTGTGACGGTGCTGCTGCTGCTACTGTCGCTACCTCTGTGGTCTTCCCAACAGGATGAGGCACAGATTCATATGAAATTTAATGTTATTCTCTATCCATTTAAAGTCGGGGACAATGTCTTGTCCTTTCGCAGAATGACGTCTTCCAGAAAGCAGAGCATTGTTCACTGTTTTTTGCTTTTGTTGTTGAAACACGAGTTCCGACCTCTTGAGGCAGAGTCCCAAGGGCACTGTTATTTGGGAGTTCGGGTTATTTGGTTACACCAAACTGAGATGAAGTGCGTTGGGCTGCTGGAGTGCTGGTATGCTTGTTATCCCTGTTTAAGGAAACCAATTGCTAAAACTTTTCTCCATGCTGTAATTAAAGTTTTCAACTTCTTCCCTTTTGGTTTTTTATACTCTTTCACTAATTCTTCGTTTCACTAAAACCTCTCATTCCCCGTGTTTTGGAAGTAAAGACATATTTGTCTTATTTATACAGTAGCTGTAAAGCCCTTCCTGAAAGAAGTTAGAGACCTTAACGTGAAGTCACATAGATCTGAATTGTCCGCCTGGCTGGTATAAGGAGACTATTAAAGTGAGAATTTGAGGTTTTTAACAGTCGTTATGATTTTTGCGTGGGTGCTTTAAATATTAACTTCTCGAGCAGAATTCCTTGCATTACCCTTCCCAAGTCCAGGGGGACCTCTCTCCAGGAACGCGCGCTCCTTGCCTTTGCGGGTTAGCGCCTCTTCTCTGGAGGTGCGAGGCCAAACTTAGCAAAGCCGAGTTGCGTTTGCTGGTTGCCGTGCGCGGGGACCTCGGGACAGCAGGGAGGCAGCGACAGCTGAGGGCAGGTAAGTCAGTTCCCATCTGCTCGTCCCTCCCTCCCTGCCTGGTTTCCCTGCCTGGTTCCCCTACCTCGGTGCCCCCGGTTCTTGCGCCACGAGGGGCTCTGACCTTCACAGAAAGTGCGCTGGCATGCGTCGGGATCTGGCTGCGGTGCCGGGGTGTGCTCCGCTACTTCCGGGATTTTTCCGAGCCCGCAGGCCAATGCGGACTAGGTGGAGAGCACCGCACTTAAGCCCGCGGCACCGCACTTCGCCCCGTCCCCTGTGCTATACAGGCGTGCGGGAGTGAAGTGCAGAAAGGAAACACTGAGGGCACACCCCCGCCCCCCAGGGCCACGTGTCACCCCGTGCACAGCCTGAAGTGTGGCACTGAGACC
Source organism: Glossophaga mutica (assembly GCA_039655065.1). NCBI lineage: Eukaryota > Metazoa > Chordata > Mammalia > Chiroptera > Phyllostomidae > Glossophaga > Glossophaga mutica. The sequence goes on from CM077308.1 coordinate 34,990,987, forward strand.
CCAAACTTTAGTTCCCGTACTTTGGGGATCGGTGTTGTGACCGGCTCTGGGTTCCGCTTTATCTATTCACTTTAGTTTATTAGATACAATCTAAAGAGGATTCCTGTCGCTTCTTCCATGAAGGTCTACCTCGGCCCACTATTAGGGCCTTGGATATCAGAGATCTTAATAACGTTGCCCCCACCTCCCTTTTTTGCCTCTCACCAGTGGCCTTCATGTTGTTCGATAGGGTCAGTCTTACGCCCCCAGTCCCACCCCTGGTCCAGATCCCTGAGTGCTGTGCGATTTAAGGAGATGGATGCGCTGGTACTTGAAAAGCCAAACTTGTCACAGCAATTCTGAGGAACCCACTCGAACCCCAGCATTTCAGTCCTGGATGTTTCTACTTCCTCGGTGGCTCTTCCCTGAGGATTCAGGCTTTGGGACTTAAAGTACCACCTCTACTCATTGCCCTAACTTTACAAGCATTAGGACAGGTCATTTGATTTTGACATCTTTTAGGCTTTGCAGAGATTGGCTCCTGTGGTTGAGTTCCAGGGCAGGCAGCGAAAGAGCTGGAGGCTCTGGATCCAAGTGTTGGGCCGGGCCACACTATTCGCAAAGGCAAAAACAAAAACAAATTCCAGAAGAGACTGGCTCCAGTCTGGGCTAGAAACGGGGTCTGGGTTTGCCCCTTGGGCCTTGGAGGTCAAGGGGCATGCCACAGTTCTGGAAGCCCCGGAAGAAGTTGGCCCGTAAGGTGCCAGGCATTCTCTATGGAAGCCTCTAGGCTCCTAGGGGCAGACTTTTCAATCCTGAGCGTCTCTGTGGAAAATGGGGACACAAAATTTCCTCTTCTGGACTAGCTATCCTCTCAGAGAACAGTCATCAAGTCACCTGAACTTAGAGCCCCCAAGCATCATATTTCCTATTGAAGTAGAAGAATGTAGTTATTCCTTCTGTCCCACTAATCCGAGTTGGCCATCCCCACCTTTATTTCTATCCTTTTCCTTTTCTTGTCTGGAATGCTTGTGAAACCAAACATGGAGTATACTTGAAGAAGCCAGTATATGACTGACACCTCAGCTTGTTCCATCTTCAGGCTTGCTTACTCTCTCCATCTTCCTTTGTGAGGCTTTCTCTCCTTTATCTTTTATCACTTAATCTGTGGGAGGTCTTCCTCAAAATGGCAACTTTAGGCCGCCATGAATATTCTCGTGTTTCTAGTCGTAATTCCTGACCCCTCTCTCCCGGTCCGTATCTTCTTTCACAAAGTGTCTGTTTATGAAGTGTCTCAAGTGGTCATCTCATACCAGTTTCTCCAGAGGAAGGACTCCTTCTTCCACAAACCTTATGCTAGTATGTCAGAACTTCTCAAGTTTTTAAACTTGATGAAATTTTGACTCTCCACTAACCTCAGTTTCTGAAATGCAGTCTTTTTCTTTGGGCCTGGTTTAAGGCAGGCCAACCTCACCGTACACACTGCCTCTATTTAGCTGTGTCTGTTACTGTCAAAGCTGGTTTTCTCATCTGTCTCTCTTACTCTGCATCTCTACTACCTGACTTCATAATTATTCCCTCTCTTTCCAGTCCCCCAGCTATTTTGAACTGAGATAAACTTCCAGGTCTTTGTTTCTTTAGGGCATTCTATACCCTTCAAATCTTTTTATGTATCCTACACATGCACTGAAGAATTTTTAATTCATGTATTTTTTTGGGGGGGTGGTCTTTTATTAACTTAATTTCTTACATCCAACTTACAGAGTTTTACATGCTGCCATTGGTGACTGAAATTCTTTTCATCTTCTATAACTTCCAAGCCGCCCCTCTTGAAATTGTTTCTTCAAGTCTGTTCCTACGCCAAGTTCAGATAATACACACATCACCCACCCAATTCATGCAACACAAACTTATCCATATAATCCACTGGAACTGATTTGTTGTTGTAAAGGTATGATTACTTTTTCTTTGGTAGTTTGTGTGTCTTGTTACTTATAATAATTTTCATCCATAAACTCCATAATCCACATGGCCTCCAGAACATTGCCACCTACATAAGCCAAGAATCTCTTATGTCAGTTGCTTTTTTTTTCCTTTCAATTTCTCCTCCTGCATCTTTTAACATACATTACTCTTCCCTCATTTACTGAGCTCCTATTAAGTGGCGTGTTTTCATTATTTCTGCTTCGTGCACCTCTTTCTTTACTTTCTTTCTGCCACTCCTCTTTTTTCACTTTCTTTCAACCTTCTTACTATTCATCTAATATTCACCCTTCTTTCCTTCTTCCTGGTCTGCTTCAGCCCCTGTCCTTCCCCTTCTCTGTATCTCTCAGGATTCACTTCTGCGATTCAGTTCAGTACTTCTCAACCTCCAGCTCATTCTTCCTCTGTCCCATAACTTTTTCAAAGCACAAACTACGTCCCGTACATTTTCCTCTCCGACTTTACCTTCTCCTCCCTCCCACTTTGCTCTTTCTTTCTCCCCAGTCGTCTACCTTTTCCCCACTTCAGTTTGTCTTCCTCTTGACTCCTCCCAGAAGCCCCGGTCCTGACAGCGTTCCTTGGGTCCTTTACTCCTCAGCCTCTCTCCCACCTAATACTTGTCACCACTCCCTTCTGACCCCAGCTCTCCCTCTTCTTTGTCCTCTTCCCATTTCCTTCTAGTAGTGGCTTCGCTCTCTCTTCCCAGGCGCTTCCTACAATTCCAACCTCCGCTCTCCCCGGTCTCTGCCCTCTCTCTTTAGCTCTCTCGCCTTGCCTCCCGCTCTCCCCTCCTTCTTCTTCCCTCGGCCCTCCCCCTCCCTCCCAGCTTCCCTGCCTGGCTCGCTGCCTCCCTCGCCTCTTGTCTCATCTTGCCTGTGTTGTCTGGGAGGGGAGCCCTGCCTCCTCTCCCTCGCTCAGATCAATGCCCTGGCCACTCACTTTCTGATGTTGCACGACGGGAAATGCTTTGAATACTTACGACATGGCCGCTCACACTGATTGCCAAGATTGACAGCACTAACCATCGCCTTCACTTGTTTCAAGGGGGAAACCCCTAGTCTGCCCGCTCTGCGCGCACCGCCTGGCTCCCGGCGGCAAACTTCTGCGGGTCAGCGCTCCCCCGCCCGGGGCGGGACACCCCCGCAGACTCGAGTTAACGGGCTGCGCCTGCCGCGGCGCTGGGGGGGTTCTGCTCTCTCGCTCCCGGGGCTGTGCTAATTGACCTAGCATCGACTCCCCTTCCTTAAGAGATTTTTTTTTTATTTGTATCTTTCCCTTTTTCTTTAATGCCATTTACTCCCGCGGCGCAGCGCACAAGGAGCCCTCCCACACGGTACCATCCTGGAGCCCGCCCAGGTAACCGGGACGGAGCGAGCGATCTGGAGAGCGAGGGAGGTCGAGCGAGAGCGCGCGGCCGTTTGTGAGCTACCTGTTGGGGAGCCGGAGGGGCAGGGGCGGGAACCCCGGGCCGGGCCGCCGTCCCTCCGTGCCTGCACCCCCGCCTTTCCTGGTAGCCGCAGGGTTAGTTTGCCTGAGCTAGGGCTGGGGGGCCGGGGCAGGACCGGCGGCAGGCTGGAGTAGAGCGCGCGAGCCCCGCGCGGGCGCGGGGTCCCGGGAGCCTCGGCCGCCGGTCCGGGCGGGCTCCCTCACTGGGCTGGGGAGGGGAAGGGGGAGGCGGAGCGGGAGGAGGGCGCTGCGCGGGCCGGCGCAGAGGGAGGGCAGAGTCTGGGAGAGGGGCCCGAGCGCCTGCCGCTCTCCGGGGGGACGCGCGGAGCCCGAGGATGCGTCCCGCTCTCGGAGAGCTGAGCCTAGTTCCGGAGGCGGTGACAGACTCGAGTGGTGGGCTCCGGGTTTTCTCGCCACCCCCAAACCCCGAAGTCCACTCCAAGAAAACTCATGCTGTAGCTGCAGATAACTTGTGCGTAGGACACTAAGGCAGAAAGGGCGGGGAAGTGAGACAGACCCCGCAACCGTTGACAACAGAAAGCTGTTATCGCCATCCTAAGTATTCGTCCGGAAATCTGTCCGCCCTCTCGGCCCACCTTGTTCCTCCTCCGCGGCCTCCCCGTATAGGTGTTCTAATCGGCTTCACTGGGGATGATAGGAAAAAGAAGTCAGGTGGCTTAGAGAGTGCATTTTTAGGGCTCCGTGAAGTTTGAGGTAGGTATCTCATTGAAGTTTGCGCAAGTGTGTGATGTAAGAAGCTTGTATGCCTGCGTGTGTAGTTCTCTCTCTCTCTCTCTCTCTCTCTCTCTCTCTCTCTCTCTCTCTCTCTCTCTCTCTCTCTCTCTCTCTCTCTCTCTCTCTCGGCATGTGCATGTGTGCTCTGTGAGGGGGCTCAGCTGGGACCGCTGGTGCTGATGCCCTTTGTTCCCACAAGAGGGCAGCATCCTGAGGGCTTTGTGAGTGCTGTATCTGTCTCCTTATCGCTGCAGGCTTGCGCTTAGAGAAAGTTACACCGAAACTTTCAAAGTGGTATCTCATCTTATTTTGTGATATTAAAAAAGAAAGACAGAGAGAAAGAAGAAAAAGGACAAATGGATATAGAAGAAAGAGAAAGAAGGGAAAAGCAGGCAGCCAGTCTACCTCGGGAGAGTCCCAGTCACACCAAGACTTGGGGGAGGGCTGTTTTAATTGTGGGTTTGGCCGACTGACGACTGGAGTGCCCTCCTCGGCTGTCTTAAGTTGTAGCCGGAGGTCATGTAAATCGACCTTAAAAGAATGCATAAGCCATAAATTAAAATAAACCCTCACCCAAGGGCTGATCCATAAGTAGACAATATCCAACCTGGACAAAACGAGCTTTGCTTACGAGCCGACCTAAACCGCATCCCCCCAAAGAATAGAGACTAAATGCAAAGTAAGTTTCCCAGCGAATATTTTGTTTTCTTGAAAAGTGTTGGGTTGGTTCGCCGTGTGACTGACTACGAAGGCGCAGTTTTCCGGAGCGCTTCAGTGTTAGCCAGGCTCCGGGTGCGGGAGGTGGGGAGGACCCGCTGGTTTCTGGGCTTCTTAACGCTACCCCCACCCCACCCCCATTTTGGTTTGGAAACTACGGCTATTTGTGGGGTTGACGCTGGGCGAGGGCGGGCGAGAGCCGGGGATCTCCGCAGCGCTCTCCGCTGGGGTGAAGTTTCCCGGGAGGAGTTCCTAGAGAAAACCCGGGTCGCTAGAAAACCCGTACGCTTCCTCCTCCCGCGTTCACCCCGCCGCCGCTCAGCCGCAACTTTCCCGGGACCCCGCGCGAGTCGTTTCTAGTTCCCTCCGCTCTCTGCCTTCCTCTCCTCTGCCTTTATTTTCGGACATGACTTTTTTTTATGATCTCTTTAGGAATAAACAGACCGATTTCCAAGACAATCTGAAACCCAAGTGCTAATCTGTGGTCCTCTTTGCCCGGGACTCTAGCGCAGTGGAGCCGGGCCCGGCGGGGGCGTGTGTTACAGGCCGCCCAGCCCTGCGGGGCGCGGGCTCCGCATGGGAGCCCCTGGGCCCCGCGCACAGTCTCCGGCACTTCTATGTCACGCGCCCTCCCCACCCCGCGTCCCGGAGCCCCGCCGGCGCCCTCCGTCCTTCTCCCCGCCCAGCCCGGGGCCTGTCCTCCGCGGCACTCTCAGCAGACCCACGGAGATCTGCCGCTCTGAGGTCGGCCCAGGCCCGGGGGCGGTGCTGCCACTCGCCGGAGCCGGGCTGATCCCGGGGGAGCTGCTTATTTCTTTCTCCCTTAAAGGGCTGGTCGGAGAAGGGAAGGGGCTTGTGCAAAGCCTGCTGGGGTTGTGCGCGGGCGCCAGGAGGAGCGGCCCGCAGCTGTGGAGGACAGATTAGCTCCGTTTTCCCGGCGCTCCGCGGAGCTTTAAGATAAAAAGAGAATTGGTGTGTTCAGAGCAGATAAAAGGTGGTTGTTGCCGGCGTGTTTTGAGTTTTATTTAAGCTCTCATAGGCTGACCAAGTTTGAATACGTTTGTTTGTATGGACTGCCAAATATTGAATGCTGCCCCTATTTGGGGACTAAAAATAAATCTACGACTCTGCTGGCAGGGCTGGACTGTTAGCGAGATGGGCTGTCCCCGGCTGCTTCTGTGTGTCTGACCTCCTCCGAGGGCTGTGCTTGAAGTTTCGGTCTGGAGGTGGCCCGAAGCCGTTGCTGCGGCAAGCTGGACTGGGCTCCGGACCTCTTGCTGCACTGTCAGTGGGGCACTCGGATGACGTCCCTGTCCGGGGCGTTTGACCCGGGCGTGCACTCCAGGGGCCGGCCCTTCGCCCTGCCTGGGCGGCCCAGCCAACAACCCAGTAGAGTCGGGATGCGAGAGTGCCCCTACTCCCCCGCCTCCCCAGGGTCCCCTCTCTTCTGCCCTTTATAGTCACATGCCCAGGTCCCGGCTCCCGAGGAGAACAGACACAGCCCCGCCCAGTCTATTTCTAGGAGGTGGGTTTGGTGAATAAAAAGGTCAAGTGGTCGGGTCCGCAAGCTGGTCCATGGCGAAGGGGGACTGGACGGACACCTGGCAAGGACCGCCCCACCTATCCCCCCCAACCCTGGCGGGTCCGCCCGCCCACGGCTGGCCTCCTCAGGCCACATTCTTTTGCTAAGTGTGAGAGGCTGTGGGAAAAGCAATCCCGAACCGGCCAAGAGCTGGTGAAGCTGATCCCGCGATGGCATTTTGTTTTGAACAGTTGCTTGGGTTGACGTTTCCTCATAAGGTAAGGTGTCACTGGACAGTCGGCTGCCCAAATGCCACAAGTATAATTAGCTTGCGCACTCAGCACCTCGTCCCTGAGGCCCGAGGCCCGTAGGCACGGGCTTGGCCGACCTGGTCCACTCAGCGCCGTTCTGGGCTGCTGGATTCCGAAGGGTGGAAATGGCCAGGACAGCCCCGGGAGGCTCTTGCACTCGGGAAGACTGTGGCAGTGTAGCCTTGTCTTTGATTTATTTCTCCCTTTCCCCGTTCCTCAGCTCTTTTTGTTTTTCGGTTGAAGAGGAACTACAGGTTAGAGGGGTAAAGCGGACACCAGCGGCAGGGTGCAGATTGAATGAGGAAAGGGGATGCAGTGTAAATTTGGCAGTATACCTACTCTCCACGCCCCGCGCATGGTGGGGGAGCTGTTAGTGCCCCTGTCTTCACGAATCCTGTTGGACCCTTCCAGGCTAGGCAGGTATCCTTGCTTGGGGAGGGGCTTCAGCTTCTAGTTTGGATCGTTCACCTGTCTGTGTGATTCCTTCCACCCCCACCCCAGAGGTCTCTCAGCAAATTAGTGTCTGTGTCCTGATTGCAGCTACTGTTTCCCCCTCCAGGCCTAGCCGCTTGGGGCTGCTAGTGTTCACTGTGGGGCGAGCCTGGACCGATCTGCTGTCTCTTGCTGTCTCACTCTTGCTCAGTTCTTGGGAGCAGTGCCTTGCCCTCTCTATCTGTACCCAGATTGGTGCTTGAGCTTCCTAGCTAGTTTCTCAGACCTCAGTCTCAGGTCAGCTTTTGCTTGTACTCTCTGGTGGAAACCACATTTCTGCAGCCATGAACATGACCTTCCCTCTGTCACCCTGTGCAGTCACCATGGAATTCAACACAACATTAGGCACTTGCATCAGTCTCCCTCCTCCCCTTGTGTCTACACTGCTCAGATGTATCTGATGTCTACTAGAAGATTCTCTTTATTTTAAAACAAACAAACAAACAAACAAACAAGCAAGCAAACATCTTAAACCGTACACAAGTTGAGTGGGGTAAGGTTAGCTTTGCTATGGCAGCAAGCATGCACCTTTCAGGTGGGAGGTGGAGACACGGTGTTATTTAGTTGCATTGGATTTTTATTGAACCAATGAAATATTTCATTTTCTTATAGTAGGGGAAAGTTACAACTGAATTTTTAAACTCTACCAGACCATAAATGTATGATTTATATACTTTTGAGAGTATCTTTCAGAATACGCATATGTGAGCACATGGGCAGTAGGCCTAATGACATAGATATTTATTCTTACATTTTTGAAAACCTCAAAACTCAAGACATCTTAAAACAACAAGATGTCCTTATCCTAAAACAAGAGCAACAACCAGTAACCAAAAAATAAAATCATTCAGACTCTGAAAGCAAGGAAGTGTGCACCACCACATGTATTAGATCTAGTTCATGACCAAAGGCAGTAAGTAACCAGGATCTAGATAAATGCTAGGTCATTAATTGCCTAGGCAAACTGACATCCTCTGTTGCTATTCTCATGCACTACCAACATCTCCTTTTTCTTCTGCTCTCCTGCCATATTTCATTATGTATAGTGGCAAAGGGAGATAGTTTTTAACAATTGTTCATCCTATTTAATGCTATTCTTAGTATTTGTTTTGAAAGTAATGAGAAGGAAACTTTTAAATGCAAAATGCATGAGTTTATTATTATGGAGCATGATACAAACACTTATAACTGTATTATATAACTGTAACACTCAACATTATACTATAAAGAAAGACAAAGATACAAAACATTAATCTATCAAAATGATCAATCTCTATACCTTAAAGTGATTCGATAGTGAATTCAGTAACAACTGGAAGAAATGACATTCACTAGGAGTATTACGTTGTCTGTTGGACATTTTTTCATTAGTAACAGAAATCAACAGATATTTTTCTTAGGGAAAAACATATTTAAAATATGCTAATATACCTGGAAAATCCTTCTTTGTAAGGTTTTCAAATGTTACATTCAGTACATAAATGATACATTTAGGTAGTGTTTTCTCTGTTTCTATTTGAGTGTTTTGAAGGAATTATTGGGTTATTGGTCATTGATAAAATTGCTACACATAGTCATCTTCTATTGAAGAAATTAGTGATGTTTTAAATAATTCTTTTAAATTAGCACAATCGGTAGTGGAATAAATGAGTTTTCTTTTAATAAGTTTTGATATACATTGGTGTTAAGCTTTACTTTTAATATTTTTCTATACTTTTCAGTTTTATTAGGTTATAAATCTCTAAGTTTGAAAGAGTTCTCTTGTTAGTAAGAGAATTCATATATACATATTTTACTACTTACAAACAGCATTCTCTAAAAGTATAGTACAATACAACTAAAATTTTGGTTGATATAGGAGCTGTTTGTTTAAGTATAGTTTAGGGGTGCATATATATATCAATTGATGTTTTTGAAGTCAAGTGAAACATTCCATCAAGCTAATGTGTCTGAGAGTATCATATCAGGCACAGACAGGTACTAGAAATGATAAAACACAGATAACATACAGCAAGATGATTTGCAGATGGGATGTATTATCTGCTCTCATGAGGTTAGATGGGTCATATTTCTGGTTAAAAAATAATATAGGTTATTTCAGAATTATCAAGTTTGTAGGTATATGAGATTTAATGAAAAGGGATTTTATTATAGAAACCTGCTAAAACATGAACAAATATTCATTGCTTTTTATAGGAAGAAATAGACTTTGTATTTAGATTGCTTCTTGTTTAAGATATATGGCTCTCCCCTATTATATTTTTCCTAACAAGGAAAATAATGTATTTAACATTTTATGCCTTTATTCTAACTCCACATTTTCTACCGATTATACTCTGAATCTCGACATACTTAAGTAAAAAAAAAAAAAAAAAAAAAAGCTGCCACTCCAGAATAGTCTATGAAAAGCAATTTTTATTGGATGTAAGCACATTCTCAATGTATAGCTTATCCTTTTGGCTTGCAGTTCTTCACCTGTGATTTGAAAACTAATTGTTTTGATAAGAGTTATATCAGAAACTTTCATCATTCTCTCGTTACATATTCATTATTCATTCATAGAAAAGTGTTTTTATTTTTCCTGTTCTGTGGAAGAGGGTAAAAGCTTTTCAGTGAATTATTTTGTTTAGACATTTAGTCAAACTGAAAATAGGTTTAAGCTTGTGTCATGGTTTTTGATAGAACTTTTCAAGTCTTAAGTACCGATTGTCATAATTTGTATAAAATATCAATTGAAGAATGGGGATGGAGATTGTAGATGGAATATCATTTAAATATACTAAGGACTCTCTAACCTCCAAAAAAAGAGCACTGGTCTATTTTTCCTCACATCTGTGGTAGTCTCAAAAAGGGAACATAAAACCCCAAAACCTCAGAGAAACAGTATCGATTCAATTCTTAACTGCAAATCCTTCATATCATTGCTCAAAATATCCAACTTTACACTAATATTAGCCATTCTTTTTATAGTGACACCATGCTTAGTAAAAAACTTCTAAGCACTGAGGTCAGGTGTAGAGATTGGATTCTAGTTTATTTTTTATGAATCAGATAAAGATTTCTGTGCATGAGACCATATGTGAAGATGAGAGAACAAGAACATTTCCATATCAAAGGCAATATATCTGAGGCTGCATGGTAATTAAAATGCAGTGGTTTGGACTCTGTGCACTAGCACTTAAACAGAGCATTGCCGGGACCTTGTGCATCATGCGAGCGGTTGCCTCTTGCATACTTCTTGAAATACACTTATAATTTTGTACAAACATTTATGCCAGTCCACACTTTTCTGTGGATAATTTGTATTTCATCCAAACCATTCAAAGTAGAAGTTATTTTTTGAGCTACCCCCTCATTATGGCTTTTGTGCATCAACTATTTTTATTCCAGTTGTTTGTATTTCCTTTTACCAGAATGATGGCTTGTTTATATTCAGATTCTCTTCTTGCTCCTCTAAGACCCCTTATATGTCACTCATATTTTATATTCACTCAAAAAAACTTTCAATTTTAGGAAAGATGTGAATTATTTTCTGAGGTTAATTGTAGATGCTGTAATCTATTATAAACTAATGAACTACATTTAAAAAATCAATGGCTTAGTTATTTCTACTTTATGATGCTAATATATTAGTAATCCTCACTAACTTGCACAGCATATAATATTGGAAAAATTTCTTTTTACAATATTTAAAGAATTCTGAAATATTCTTATTTGCATTTTAATGGCATGAAAAAATGTGCAGCAGCATTCTCTTTCTTATTGCTTCAAGTGATAAACAGTTATTTGAAATTATTGAAATATTTATCTAAAGAGCTATCTCTTTGTATTTATAGGGAAATATTTGATGACATTTATAAAGAACTGGTTAGCATCTTAACCTGTAGGTTTTTGGAATAGAATAATGGAATAAGAACAATTTAACAATTGGTAGTTCAGTGTTGTATATGTTTTAGAAAATTTCGCATCTTCGGTTGAATTTGCTGCTCTGTAATTTTCTAGATTTTCTATTTCTGTATTTGCAGTCTATCTGTGAGCGTTCTGCTCTGGTGCATGTGGCAAGGAATTCACTGGTATATTTTATTTACCAAGCCCTCCTGCTCTGTAAAGCTTTTAAAGATTTCTCTGGATTGAAGCATCCATGTACTGAAGAAGCCTAATGTGATACAATGGAATTCTTTAACAGTTTTTGTGTTTGTAAACTGTTTTGAACCAAAATTACTGGCATGTTGACTTGATGGTTTTTAATGATGACATATGCATAATAAATATAAGGTAAATTCAAAGTACATTATATGTGTGTCTATGCAAACATTCTATATTCTCTCATTTCAAGTTCTTCCTTGATCTCTTTCTTCTCTGAAAATCTCACAAGATAACCTTTGAAATGATCTATTATCCCTGCTACTTTCATAATTTGTTGTTTCTAGTCACCTTAGAGAGACTAATTGAATTGTCTATCTTGAATATATCCATTCAAATGCAAAAAGGGATTTTAGTGCTATTTGTGATTTTGATTTTACTGAGCACAATCTCTTTGCTTCTTTGAAAAGTAGTTCTTTAAAAATCAGACAAAGAAAATTAAAGATGCTTTACTTTTTACCACTACACAAGCACAATATGTAGAAAAAAGAAAATGCAACAGATTTTTTTTTAAACAACAAGCATTGGTTTCAAGTGAAACTGATTCTGAGGCATGGTTGCAAATGTTTCCTTTTGTACTTTACAAACGGATCATTGGGTAATGTGATTGAGCTCTTACTAAGTTCTAGGCACCCTGAAGGGCATTTTTTGAAGCCTCAGTCTTTACTTTTTAAGAATTTTCTCTTCTATTGAAGATTTTTGATATTTGGTAGGTAGGGAAATTTAGGCACAGCTTCTCATGGTGCTAAACAGGTCGTTTGTAGAACTGTAGAAGAATAGTCCTAAGAGAGAATGGTTCCTGTTCTTTCTTTTTGGGGGGAGGATATCAAAGGGCAGGAATGTTGTTATTTTCTTAGAAATAATCTCTAGCTATCTCCATGGGCAATGAACGTTTTATGTAGAAGTTAGCAGCCCCATTCACCCCCCCCCCAATATATCCATGGTGTAATTCTTAACCCCCCCATTTCTTTATCTCTAAAATGGGAGTAATAATAATATCTACACAATAGGGTTTTTATGAGGATTAAATTAGATAAATGAATGGAAATCACTGGCTCAGCGCTTGGCATAAAATAAATATTTAATATGTGTTATCTATTGCTGTTGAAGTGGTACCGTACTTAGAATTATAAAGATCTGATTTTCCATTTTAGCTTCACTACATACTTGCTGTGTAATCTTTGGCAAATTACATAATCTGTTTCTTTTCCTCTTATATGAAATACAGACAGAAATACATGTTCGTTCCTTTCTTTCCTAGAAAAGAGAATTCATCAGTAGTCTGGTAGACTTGGGATAGAGTAGTGACATAGGGTTTGGATGTCCAGCTCTAAAATTTGAGAAAATTCAATTCAAAGAAATAGAAGAGCTTTTGAAAGTTCATTTCATTTGTCAATCTCTATCCTCCAAGTGTGTATTGATCACACTGTCTCCATTCTAATCAGTTAAGAAGCTCTCTTTATTCTGAAACCTGCAAAGAAGGAGATTTTATAATATTTTTTGGTTATGTGTTTCAGTGGTCAACACCAGGAAGTTCTTTATGCCAAATACACATATCTTACTCTGCTTTCTGGCTTTCAAGAAAAAATTGAGTCACATATTCTTAATTTGAAGATTTTATTTATTTTTAGACAGAGGGGAAGGAAGGGCAAAAGAGAGGGAGAAACATTGATGTGTGGTTGCCTCTAATGTGACCTCTACTGGGGACCTGGCCCATAACCCAGGCATGCGCCCTGACTGGGAATCCAACTTGCGAACCTTTTGTTCACAAGTCAGCACTCAATCCACTGAGTCACATCAGCCAGGGCCATATATTCTTAATTTGAATAATAGACTGGAATGTGAGAAAACCAAAATTAACTTTCAATTTTTACTTCTTGAATCTTTCTTTCCTTTGAAATCTTATTTCCAAAATTAGTTTTGCAACCTTGAAAAAGTTATGTAATTCCTTTAAGTCTCAATTTCCTAATTTTTAAAATGTGGTTCATAATAGAATTTATCAGGCAGGGTTACTGGGAAGATTAAGCTTGAAGATACTGTATATGGAAGTGTGCAGAACAGTTCTGGAACAATTGTGTTAGGATGAATTGACAGTAGTTTTGTGATCAGTAGTGGAACCATGGTATTAAAGACCCTTAATTCTCTTAAGTTTGATAGAACTCAGTTTTTAAAGTGCTTTCATATTCATTGCCTCATTCAATAAAAGGTATGTAGGGTAGATAACCTTACCAGTCATATTGTCTAACTTCCTGTTTGATATAAATAAATGTTTTAGTTGGGTTTTGCTTCAGGACATTATTCATTATAAACAAAGCTTGTATGTCATAAATTAGGGCTGGCTTTTTTTGTCTCCCCTTTTTTTCCAGTCTCTTCTATGTAATGTCAGTGCTCATTTATTTTATCTTCCTACTTATTTCCAGAGCCAAAGCAATGCTGGGTTTCCCATGTACCAATGTAAATGAATGATACCATACTGATCAGAAGTGTTAAATGCCAGCTGTATGTATGTCTTTGATTAATACAACGTGAAAATATTTAATTATAATAAGTATGGCTAGTTGATAGGTAACAATCTTTCAAAATACGGGGTTTATAAGGGAGGATTAATAAAGTGATCCTTGGCGGTGAAAAGGTGGAGACCACTTAACTACACGGTTTCAAAGATGAAAGTACATGGTCCTAGTGAGGAGGTATGAGTATAGGCAACTCTATGCAGTGTACTAGTTGCTATAATGGAGATACCTATAGAAACACAAGTACCTGTGTCAGGGAAAGCTTCTAGTAGGAGGTGGCCTGTGAGCTGTGCCTTAAAAGATGATTAGGTATAGGTTGCTTAGGCCTATTCATGAAAAGCATTAGACTTGGGGGAAACATTTGATAGTACTATTGAGTATTTTGTAAGTCTGACACTGAAATGTCTCGTATTTGTGTCTTTGTGACTCCAGAATGGCCATGTGTATCATGAATGTGATGTGGCCATAGGCTAGTAGCTCAGCCACTGCACTTCTCTTTCTTAGCTCAGTTTTGTGGTCAGGGGCATTGTGCATCATTTTAAGGTAGAGAAGAATTTTTCAAACTATTGATTTCCTTCTACTATGTCAACTAAGTATCAAAATTAAAATAAATGGTTATTAATATCTGAACTGATGATCAGGACTATGAGGTAATAAAATTATATCTTGTACTGTGAAGAACTTTTCTGCTCCCTTGAATAGGCAAGCATGGTTTTAGAGAAGGGGCAGTATTTGGAAATTTTTAGGTCTGATGGTTATTTCTGAGTTTCCCTTATTTGTTACAAATCTTTTAGGTGCCTCACATTTGTAATTAAGTTTTTCCTACTGTAAAGTTGGCATATTGCATAACTTCATTTTTTATTGAGGGGTAACATGAAAATAAATTAACCCTCAATGTAATTCAGATTTTGGAAAAAATATAAATTATTACACAATGATGATGATGAAACAGTAGTAGTAGCAGAAGCAGTAGCAGCACAACAACCCTCTCTACTCTTTATAACTTTCAAAGAGGGATGCTAACTCTGTCCTTTTTAGTTTTGTAATCTGGCATCTCATGTTTGCTAATAACTTTTTGAATGCTTTTTCTTTGAGCCCACAGCCTTTTTTCCTTTTTCTGGTTTGGAAGTTTTCTGTTGTTCAATATTTGTTTCTCCAAATCAGACACACCTATTGAGAATTTGCAGTTTATATGACTTTGTGAATAATCACTTTCTGAAAAGTGGTTGGTGGTAATGTAGGTTGGAGAAGTTATGGCCCTAGTTTCTAATGGCCTTAACTCACTGTTCTCCTTGCTGCTGCTTTGGCATGCTGGAGACTCTCAGTGTTAATAATGACATGAAAATGTGATGAAATCTCTCCATGAAAAAGAAAGGCTCTGGAGCTGAGTAAAGGAGGGAAAAAGATATGAAAGTTCTGTAAAACAGTGTAAAAACATCCCCTTAGCCATATTAAATTAGTTATGATGCTTTAAAGAATATTTTCCTTGAGGACTTTCAGTTGAGGTCTTTAATAAGATGCAAAAACCCAAGGAAAAAGAAAATAAAAATAAAAATAATATAGCAACTGAATGGAAGTTTAACTAACTTGGAACACAGCACATTAGTTAACTGAGTTTCAGGAACATTTTTATTCTTGCATTTGAAGATACAAATACACACTGGAGGAAAATTGGACTATTTTAAAATTTCTTAGCTGTAATCCTTTCCAACTATAAAGATGAATATTGAAAATAAATACAGGGTGGGCAAAAATAGGTCTATGGTTGTGAGTACATGAAATAGTTTATTCTTTTATTATTTATTAATTATTGTATTATTTTCCATATGAACAACTGTGAACCTACTTTTGCCCTACCCAGTATATTGAGGTTTAAAAAAGAATTTTAATCTTGGAACATGTAAACTGTATGCATATTTAATTTTTATTTTAATATAATATCCTAAGGTATTATTAAGGTAATTTTCAGCTTTTCTGAGGTTAGAACCTTTAATTTAGTTTAATTTAATTTAATTTTTTAAATCCTCACCTGAGGACATGCTTATTATTTAGAGAGAGGGAAAGGGAGGGAGAGAAAAACATCTATCGGTTGCCTCATGTACAAGCCCTGACTGGAGCCAAACCCACAACATAGGCATATGCCCTGATCATGAATTGAACCCACAACCTTTTGGTGCACGGGACAACACTCCAACAACTGAGCCACCTGGCCAGGGCAAGGTTAGATCCTTTAAGCTTTTACAGTTCCAGAGAATGCTTTCATTTGTACTTTTTGTACAATTTTGTGTTTTGCAGGGAAGCTAAGGTAGAGTGTCACAGTATACTGAATACTTACGTATTTTAAATTGTGTAGCATTTTGTAACAAGCTTATTTTCTCGAAGACAAATACATGTAGCAGCCTAAATCAGCCCAAATTAGGTGGGACTAGTGAATTTAGGGACTCTTAACCCATCTGCACGATGGGGAAAGAATGAAAAATAGCTCAAATTTTGATTTTGATACTGTGAGACCCGTTCTACAGCACTCATTAGCTGTGTGTTAGTTGTGAAGTTTCGTGTTTAATCTTGTTTTTTTATAAATTACTTGATTGTTGTTCAATTACAGTTGTCTGCATTTTCTCCCCACCATTTCCTGTTTAATCTTTATGTCCACATGGACAACTCACTACTGTTACCAGGAGCTGTGTGAGTAAAGTATATGAAAAAGTATACCCAATTCATATTGTATGCTAATTTTTTCTTTTGAATTTTGTTTGAGTCACTTTCACATCTTGGGATTGTTCTCTTCTTTGTTTTTGATTTGTGCATACACTGCTGTCTGTTTTTAAAATGCCAATCGAATATGACATTTGCATCAATAGTCCTTTATGTTTTATAAGGCTATGATTATATAATCTTTTTAAAAAGATTTATTTACTTATTCATTCTTAGAGAGGGGGAAGGGAGATAGAAAGAGAGGGAAAGAAAAGTCAATGTTCCAGGTGTGAGAGAAACATTGATTGGTTGCCTCTTGCACACGCCCCCACCCAGGACCAGCGGGCAACCCAAGCATGCGCCCTTATGGGGAATTGAACCAGTGAACTTTTGCTTTGCAGGACATCACCCAATCAACTGAGCTGTTGCCCAACCAACAAACCTATACTGGTTAAGGTTGATATAGTTTTTAGTTTTGCTTATTAACAAATTTATATCTGAGATAATTTAAAAACAAAAATATAATTTTATTAAATTTAGTGAGGGGGTATTAACTTATTGGGTCATCATAAATTGTCTCAAATGAAGTCTTCATTTAGTTAAATAAGTGTATTGCTAGTGCATCTTAAAAGTAAGTATCTTTGATTATTAATAAAATGTTTGAATGTTATCATGAACAAAGCACTAGTTGGTATTCTTCCTGCTTCTTTGGAGTAAATGTAGCATTTACATTATTAGCTGAGGAAAGGAACAGAATTTAGGATGTTTCAGGAGAGAAAAAAAATAGAGATCTAGTAGTTTGAGTGGCCTAAGGCAACTGGAAAGTATTATTGGTAAGGGTAAGGTTGAAGGAATTCCTCTGGCAGGATAATTTTAAGGCTTATTTGGGAGAATTTCTCCCAATGATAGAATAGTGGTATGCAAACTTTGGGGATGAATACACCGTCAGCAAAATGTTTATGAGCATGTGTCCTAATACATGTGCATATTTATTTGAAATTACAGCAGTCACCCCTCTTCTGTGGAAGATATGTTCCAAGACCCCTGTGGATGTCAGAAACCACAGATAATACTGACTCCTGTATATACTATGTTTTTTCATATACATACATACTTATGATAAAGTTTAATTTGTAAATTAGATACTGTAAGAGATTAGCAACAGTAACTGATAATTATTGTGTTTTAATAGAACAGTCATAATAATATATTGTAATGTGAATGTGGCATTAAAAAGTAAAGTAAGGGTTACTTGAACACAAGCACTGTGGTCTTATAACTGAGATGGCTATTAAGTGACTAATGGGCAGGTAGGCTACAGAGTGTTGACGTGCTGGATGAAGGTTTGATTTGTGTCCAGGGTGGGACTGGGTGGGATGACATGAAATTTCATCACACTCCTCAGAGTGGTGCCCAGTTTAAAACTCATGAATTGTTTATTTCTATAATTTCCCATTTAATATTTTTGGATCATGATTGACAGTAGGTACCTAAAACCATAGAAAGCACAACCTCAGATAAGGGTATATCTGAGGTTATATCTACTGTATATGCATGTACTATTGTGCTGATATATGCTATAAAAACATTCATAAGTAGATATTAGAAGAAAGAAGTATAGATAATATTTTAAAACTAACTGTGGTTTCCCCAAGCCCTATGATTTAATATGCCTGTTATTTTTAAAAGTCTTAATTTAACACTTTGTGATGGAATGATTTAGAGGTTTGGTCCCAAGTTTAGTTTACTTTGCTACATGGTTTTAATGCTACCACAGGTGAAAATGACATCTCAGAGAAAAAAGGAGATCCAAATGGAAGAAGTACATCATTGTTTGCACTTATTAAATTGTTATACTAATTTATTAATCATATATGCAAAATATGCAAAAATAGATTGTTAAAATTTGGCTAGTAAATTTCTGTTCTTTTATGACAATCAGTTGTTTTTGTTAATGAGGGTGAAAGTATAGCATTTTCATATTTTTAATAAATGGGCTCAAAATCCATTGATTCTCTTTGGAACATCATTAAACAGGTTAGAATATTCTGTTGCCAATTTTAAAATTGAAAACAAATGAGGGTTTTTGTAGGTGATGGACATAGAATTTTTGGTAACAAAATCACACTATAATAGAATAATTTCCAAATCTATTTTCAGAATACTTTTTCATAGCATGACTGTTTAGAAAAGTATCTACTTTTCATTTGATAAAATATCACTTTTACCTTAAAGATAAAAATTAAGTTTGTTTGATGGTGTGTATGTATGTATATATGTATCTATCATCCATCCATCTGTCTATCTATCTATCTATCTATCTATCTATCTATCTATCTATCTATCATCGACCTACCTACCTACCTACCTGGTCTAGCTATGTGGTAACACACAGCACCTTGTCAGCACATTTGGTACACTAGTTTTAGTTCCTTATCTTAGATTTGGAAATGTTGCCATGAAATAAGCAGGGGAACCTCTATATGATACAAACAGTTCTCATGGTTACTCCCCATCTCACTTCAAAGCACTGTAAAGATTTTACTGTTTTATAGATCTATTTTTAAAAATAATTGCATCATCACTGGCTTGAACATTGTGTCTCAGTTGCTTGGCTATGAATGATGTAGTTAGCGAAGTCCATGGTGCTGTCTCTGTAATCTTGTCCCTAATGTTTTTCTATAGTCCAGCTGGAGCAACTACTTCACCAGTGGTTATACTTTGTCAGTGTTCTCCGATCATTACTTTTATTTTAAAAAGTAACACTCTTGAAATTATATTTTCTTTGGTACATATATCAGTGGCTCACATAAAGGTAGCACTTTGCCTTTTTAAATATCATAAACTGAGGCGTGTTAAAAATATGTCCATTCATTTATCTGAAAAGCAAGCATCCTACATGACCAAAGTTTCTTTTTCAGATCTTCCATATTTGCTGTGCTGCTTTCAATATTGTTTGTGGCAATATTTGCTGCACATACCCAGAGCACATAATTCACATTGCATTTTAGGTAAATGGTTACTGTGAGTTGTGCATGTGGCAACTCTGATTTTTTAAGCAAAGGAATATATTTAAATGTGTTGCCATATTGTTTTCTGTGTTATATTTTAGTCATTTTTTATAGCAGTAGGAAGAACAAGTGTTTTCTAATAACATATGGCTTTTTGTCTTTTATAGTTAAAGAACTTCAAAAGAAGTTTCTAAACATTTAAAATTATGTTTGGTGAAATTCTGTAAAATGTTGAATTTAGTATTATAGGATTTTAAACATTATTGGAAAAATTGTAGCAATTGAAAAAATTTATATCTAAATGCTTCATTTTTAAATGTCTTACTGATTGTAATGGCTTCATATTCTTGTTATTTAACATCTCAATGTAAAATAGGGTAAGGTACATTGTTAATGATGCTAGATATAAATCTATATTTCAAATTTTCTTCTTGATAAGTAAAAAAACCTCTTCCTGTTTCTTCTCAGATCTGCTTGGATCATTACTATTTTTACCCTACACTGTGGTCACTGAAGGGCTACTGCTTCATTACACGTATTCACTTGGTCCTGGTGTTATTGTCATGAAGGCCTGTGCTATAGTATTATCCTTAAACTGTGGTCTCTCTGGAAGGATCTTTTAAAACCACTTGAGCATTTGTTCAGGGTTAATTTAGTTAAAAACTAGATAATATTATTTATAATCAGTCTCTTTCTTATCTCTGGTACAAGGCATGACATATTAGTATTTCACATATAGATCCAGAGTGTTAATCTGTATTTAAATTTAAGAATTTGTTTTTCTTTTTAAATAGATAAATATACATAAGTGTACTTATATAATGTACTCCTAGGATATGTGAGCCCAATTTGGGGACTACTGAAATAGAAAAGTGAATGAGAAAGAAAGGCAAGGAGAGTTTGGTGAGTCAAGGAAGAAAGGCACAGAATACCCTCCTGGGATAGGACCCCTCTAAAGAATGTAGCTAGTCATTGAAAACCTGAGGCAGGGAGTGGGGATACAGATTTATCAATATTAGGGTACAGAAAACAGTAGTGTGGGATTTTTACAGGGCTCTGATAGGAAGAAGAAGCAGACTTAAGTCATCTTTTATTATTTTTTCCTTAGATTTTTATTTATTTATTTTTACAGAGAGGGGAAGGGAGGGAGAAAGAGAGGGAAAGAAACATCAATGTGTGGTTGCCTCTTGCATGACCCCTGCTGGAGACCTGGCCCACAACCTAAGCATGTGCCCTGACTGGGAATTGAACCAGCCACCCCTTGGTTCACAGCCTGGCACTCAATCCACTGAGCTACACAAGCCAGGCCTAGTTATCTTTTATTATTTTTTTAAAAAGATTTTATTTATTTATTTTTAGAGAGGAGAAGGGAGGGAGAAAGAGAAGGAGAGAAACATTGATGTGTGAGAGATATGTTGCCTCTCACGTGCCCCTCAATGGGGTCCTGGCTGGCAACCCAGTCGTATGCCCTGACTGGGAATTGAACCAACAGCCTTTCAGTTCACAGGTGATCACTCAATCCACTGAGCCACACCACGCAGGGCCATCTTTTATTCTTGAAGGAAAAACAAGTTGAATCATTTGTTGGCATGAAGAGGTCAGTGAAGTTCCATAGTTAAGTGTGTTTATTATGTTGCAGGAGAGGGGACCAAGTGGAGAATCGCTAGTCCTTGTATCCTGTCTTTGCATAGTTCTGATCTTAGCTTTACTCTTTGTTGCTTCTATACTCAGCCTTCCTTGGATTTAGATACAATCAGAGCAGAAGTTGGGAGAGGTAAGCCAGCAAATGAGGGATGGCTATAGGTTAACATTTGTTTTCAGTGTTCTCTTCATTTCTCCCTTTTCTCCTCTGCTCTAACTTGACATGCTTGTTGGGTAGCTTGGTGTAGTAGCAAGAACCTGGTTTGGGAGTTTCAGTTCTGCCAATAAACTTTGGGTGACGTGACCAAGTCTCTTTTTTCGAAGTCACCTCTTTGGAGGAATTAGTTTTTTTATTGGTAGAATGAAAAGTTTGATGATCTCCAAAGAGGTTCAGCTCTGACATGCTGTTTATACCCTTCTATGGTAAGGCTCTGTGCTGCCTCTTTACACAGAACTTCCAGTGAAATTCCTTGTTCTGTATATCATCTTCAAAACACCATTTCCACTCTGCGTTGTAAAGTGACAAATGGCTAGGAATATAATTTAATAAGTGAATTTATGCTGGTGGACTCATGAGCAAAAACTGTAAAGTCTATCTAGCTTTTTCTCTTTACTGTTCAGATGACTTTGATCCAGTAGGTTTCCACAGTGTGATCCTAGCTAGTCCTCTTGCTTTCTAACCTTAAGTGGCTAATCAGAATTTAAGAAAGGTAAGTATTAGCATCTGAAGGGTTGTGTCTCTGAAGGAGCTGGGCCTGGAAGAGATAGGCAGGGCATTGGGACACAGCCATCAATTCATTGCATGTTTGACCAGGCTGGCAGCAGTGGCCAGTGCCAGGTTTTTCGAGTATGGTTTCTGTCACCAACAGAGTTGGCTGTCTTTGAAGTCTGCTAGTTAACCTCTTCTAGAATCTTAGAGGATAACTATCACTCAGGAGGAAGAGGATAAAGGAATTTCTGGGGTTGGGGATCTAGACACACCCCTATATTCAGTAAGAACTTGATTCTATTTTTCCAGCAGTTTTCTGAAGCATCTAATAAATATACAGATTTCAAATTTTCTCATTTTCTTTTTAGTACCTATTCATTGCCACAGATGGAGGCAATATTGAATAATGAAATAGATATATATTACCAAACATATATTGGACAACTGCCGTATACCAGACATTTCTGGTTTTTTTCAGAAGATGAAGATAATAACCTGTATCATAGTTTTTGAGAGGTTTCAATATACAAAATACACTTGGCGGAGTGGCTTATATGCTGTAAGCTTTCATTAAACATTAGTGATTATTATTTTATTATTTCATTTGCATAACAACTCTAGAAGATAGATATCATTGTCCTTGTTTTATAGACAAAGAATTTAAGGTTGGGAGAGGAAAAATAACTTGCCTAAGGTCACGTAGCCAATTAAGTGGTAGAACCGTAATCTAAATCCTGATGTCCTGGCTTGAGGTCCCATAGTATTTCTATTAAATATATCTGCCTATAACAGTCAAATAAGTCATGAGATTTCCTCCAGATAATCTACAAGCCAGATAATCAGGAGCTGAACATGCTATTATGTGATGTTGAATTTCAGTAGATTTGGTTATTAAGGTAGTCCTTGCTTTACATGGCTTGATGTTAACTGAAATTAATGTATATCCTTTCTTTGTATAGTTTAGATGTCATGGTTTGATCTCAGTTACGACAGAACCTTGCCAAGTGAGGGCTTGGCTCCAATACGCACTAGTCACAGTTAACACAGTGCAGTGCAAAGTGAGTACTTCCTGTATTTCTATCAGCTTCACATTCACATACAGAAATTCTCAAATTCTCTTTCCTTTGGATCAGTTAGATGGTTCATTTCCATTTGATGACTTATTCATTGTCTTTCTCATTCTTTTACTTACAAGGTTCTGTTCCTGCTAAGGGGGAACATTGTGTTAAGTAAGGTCTATGAAGGTCACTGATGACTGGCTCTTGGGTTAAAAGCTATCACCTCTGACATATACTGTACATAGCAGTAGATCTCTCGCTGGACTTTCATAAAAACAACTGTTTTCTTTACTTAAAAAAACCCAACTCTTCCCACTTCCCATTACATGTCTGTGTGTTCCTGGATTGAGGTTTTTTTTTTCTTTCTATCTGTTCCAGCATTGTAGAAGAAGGCCAGTAAGGCCTGTAATCTCTCAGGTGGTGTTTTACTGCATGAAAAGTGATATATTACAGTAGACAGTGAGCAGCCATTAGGTAAGAACTAAGTCTACTTAAATTTCTTCTTTGATATAGATGATTAAATTATTTTTAAGCACTTAATAATAATTTCAACCTGAACATAGATGCATAGATTGTATAGATGTCGACTTTAGGGCAAGATAACATTGAAAATGCTAGTGCTTTGAATCTCCTCCTGTCCCAGAAGTTTAAAATTGCTCTTCCCTTAAATTTTGATTGTCCTCATCACCGCCCCCCAACTTTTAAGATTATGTTTAAAAACCTATTCTTAGTTTTCTTTGTCAGGCATTCTGAAGAGTGGAAATCCTTTGTTGACTCCAATTTTATTTCTCTTACCTGTGGAATGCTGGAGAATTGGTTTGGGGTAAAGTGAGCCTGTGTGTTGTGACTAAGAGTATACTCTACTATTTTCTAGCAGTGTGAACTTGGGTTTGTTACCTTAATCTCTTTAGGCATCAATTTCCTTATCTGTAAAATAGTACCCACTTCTTAAGGTTGTTTTAGAATTAAAGGAGTAAACAGAAGCTTACCACATACTTGGCATGTGGTGCCATGCAACTGTTAGCTATTACTAAAGTGGATGTCTTTAAAAGGATAATCTGGCCCAAATTAGAGCACTATGTTCAAAACACTTTGTTGAAGGGATAAAAATGAACACCACTTGAATGTAATGTAAAATCATTTTACAATTTCCCCTGACACAGTGACTCTAGAGGACTTTTGAGAGATAATACTGACCATTCTGTAGTAGTAAGTACTTTGAGAACCTCTTCAACTGCAACTCAACAAATTATTGAAACTAAAGTTCCTGTATTGTAGTGTCTGCATCTTCATTTTTGAGTGTCATAATTTGTGGAGACTAGTTGACTAGGGTACAGAGTGAGTTTGAATATGAGTTTTCTCAGAGCTAGATTTGTGACTGTAGCAATAATTGAGGAAGCAGTGGTGAACTTAAAGAGGTGGTAGCTAGTGGACAGGGAGCTTGACTAGGGAGTGCCCAGCTGCAGCCTGGCTTGACCAGCGATTGCAGACTTGATCTGTAGGCCCTAGAAGGTTATGGGCTGAGGCATCTGGTTGAGTTCAGGGTGTTGGTAACTTCTATTTCTCTCAAGGTTTTTGGCACAAGCTCCAGCATCCTGTGGGCCCAGGAGATATCTCCCAGAAGGGCCTCAGCCTCAGTCAAACATGGCCAGGGATTGTAGGCTTAACCTCCAGGTCCCAGGAGATTCCTATTGGAAGCAGCAGACTGGTTATGTTAGATGTAGGATTTGAACCCATGTTTGGTGACAAAAGCTAAGCTGTTTGTGCAAATGACTCCACGCTGTTTCCGTGATAAAGAAGGCACCAGTGGAGAAAAGGAAAATAGCTGAGCAGTGAAGGGAGCTATGAGTTCAGTATCTAAAAGTATAGATGATATATGGTATCTGAGAGGGCAGCTGTGAAATCAAAGGGGCTTCCTGCAGGCAGCAGTGCAATTGTGCTGGTGCTGGAGGAGATGGCGATGGTTTGGTAGTTGTTAGAAGCCTCATGGATGGATTAGAATTTGGGAATGTGTTTCTGTATTCCTATAGTATTTATACCTGAAATCATAGATGCACAGTCTTTGCATCATAGAACCTCAGAGTTGAAAGAGCATTCTAATTACTCTTTTTATGGTGTGATTTTATATACATGGTCATCCAGTCCAGCCTGGAGGAGCAATGATAGAGACGTTACTTGCTCTTTTCCACCAGAATGTAAGCTCTAGGTGGATAGGAATGCCTGTCAGTTCATTGTTTAATTTTTAGTGACTGGCGCAATGCCTGGAACCTAATGCACTCAGTAGATATTATTGCATGAAAGAATGTTGGGACAACT
This sequence comes from Glossophaga mutica, assembly GCA_039655065.1. Lineage (NCBI taxonomy): Eukaryota > Metazoa > Chordata > Mammalia > Chiroptera > Phyllostomidae > Glossophaga > Glossophaga mutica. The sequence continues at coordinate 35,016,257 of CM077308.1, forward strand.
TGTTTAAAAATTTTATTTTATGTGTTGAAGAATATTATGTACCAAATGTTACCTAAGTTTTACCTCAACCCTGTGAGTTATGTATTATAATTTCTAATTTATGGATGAGGAAACTGACACTCAGGAATTAAGCAATTTTCTTGTGATATTACTAAAGCATGATGGTCAGGATTCGAATCTGTGAATATAACCACTACATTATACTGTGAAATTATTACCATATTTTTCAGACCATAAGATGCACCTAGGTTTTAGGGGAGGAAAATAGGAAAAAATTTTGAAGCAAAAAATGTGGTAAAATATTTAATAACATAAATAGCATAATATTTCACCAATGTAAATGTAAACAGAACTCAATGGCAGCATTAACAACCATTATTCCTCCCAAATTTGGAGGGGGGATGCATCTTATAGTCCGAAAAATACGGTGCCTCTGTTGTTCTAGATAATATTTTTTTATTAATGGAGCCTAAATTTCTATGGAAGCCATGTCATACTGTTGAATCATTAATCTTACTGCCAATTACAATTCACAAGCCTTTTAGTTACTGCATCTCATCCATTCTGTACTTGAACTTCGAGTGTTTTTGGAGTTAAGTGTAGAAGCTTGCATCTTTCCAGGTAGATTTTCTCTGGTTAGAGTCATTTAATCTTTCTTTCTTAAGATATTTTGGATAAGTATGGTTTAGAAATTTCATCAAGTATTTTAGGCATTCATTGATAAAATGATTATTTTATTTCTTAGTTTTGTTAATATTCTATAAAACAAATTGATAGGTTTTTCTAGTAATTAACTATCCTTATAGTCCTCAAAGAAGCTACTTAGTTAAAGTATATGTTTGTAGATATACATATATTCATACTGAATTTGAATTTTGTGTATGAGTTATATCTATGATTCATTTATTTTGTTGCCTTTTTAGAATTTTGATAGTAAAGTCATGCCTGTTTCATGAGTTGGAAGTTTTCCATATTTGTCTATGCTTCGGAAATATAGGAATTGTCTATTGTCTGTTGCCATCTTTTTCTTTTGGAGACCATAGGTATTGTCAGTTCTTTAAAAGTTAAAAAAACAACTTACCCGAAAACCATTTGATCTTCACTCTTAAAAGAGATAGTTATTTAACAACATTTTATTGGTCTGTTCATACTTTCTTCCATACTTGAGTCAGTAATTTCTATTTTATAGGAAACTAATCTAGTTTCTTTAGATTAAAAAATATATTGACATAAAGTTGATATGGAATTTTTTTATCTTCTTCTTTTCCGTATCTGTGGTTTTATTCTCTTTCTTATTCCTTATATTTTTAATATTTATTATTTATTTATTATCCACACATGAGGACATGCTTTTTAATTTTAGGGAGGAGGGAAGGGAAGGAGAGAGAGGGAGAGAAACACTGATGTGAGAAAAACATCTATCTGTTATCTCTCACCAGTGCCCCTACTGCTGACCAAACCTGCAACCCAGGCATGTGCCCTGACTGGGAGTCAAACCCATGATGCTCCAACCAATTGAGCCATACCAGACAGGGCATGTTTTAAAGTTTAACAGATCTTTTAGATCCTGTTTCTGTCATTTAACATTCTAATTACTCGAAACTTTGTAGAGCGTGCTAGCATTTAGCCCAGATTTATTTGTATATCCACAAGGCTTAATTAATAAACTCAATAAACATTTATTAAGTATTTTCTATATGCCAGAGAGATACAAAGGGCAAATAAAACAGTGTCTTACTGTAAGAAACTTACAGTATAACAAGAATATTTGAGATCATTTGTCAAATGGCTTGCTGAAATTCAGATACATTATTTCAAGTACATTACTCATCTAGCTATGAAGTACTTCTGACAAAGAAACAAAAGAGGTTAATATGATAGGATCTATTCTTTGTGAATCCACGTTTGGTCCTGATGATGACCTCTTATCCTTTCAAATTCTAGAATCTTGTCCTTGTAATTAAACTCATATAAGGAATGTGTGGTCAGTTTTAAATTCCAGAATCTTGTCCTTATAATTAAGTTCATATAAGGAATGTGTGCTACTAGATCATATCTTGCTCATTCATAAAGATTCTGTTAGAAAGACTTGGAGGGGATATTTTAGCCAAACTAGAATTTAATCAGCTAGAGAAGGGCTTTTTAAATTTTAGTAGGCATGCAAATCACCTGGGGATCTTATTAAAATGCACATTCTGATTCTGTAGGTCTGAGGTGAGACATGAAATTCAGTATTTCTAACAAGCCGCCAGGTAATGTTATTGCTGCTTTTCTTCAGTGCTGCTGACTGGGATACACTTTGAGGACAGAAGGATACTATATATTCTGTTTTATAGTTAGTAAAATGCCAGATTTTATAAAATTAACAAATAGAGCATTAAGGCTAACATTAAGAAGATTGACAGTGTCCCACATGTTGTAAGGATACAGAACAACTGAAAATCTCATAAATTGTTGGTGAGAGTGTAAATCATTAATAACCTATTTTGAAACTACTTGATATTATATATTAAAGTTACATATATGCCTTTCTATGACAGCAATTCAACTCCTAGGTGTATACCCACGAAAAATAAATACTTAGGTCCACCAAAAGACATGTATAACATGTTCATAGCCATTTTATTCGTAAGTCAAAAACTGTAAACAACCCAGATATCCATTAACAAGAGAATAGATAAATTGTGGTAAACTTATTCAGTGGAATACTACACAGCAACAAAACCTACTGATAATTGCAATGACATGAATGAATGAAGACATTATGTGGAAAAATAGAGAAGCAGAGAAAAGAGTAGAGCTAGATAAAGATTATAAGACATAGAAGATAGAGATAGAATATGTGCTGTGATTCCATTGATTAATTTCAAGAATAGATATAACTACAATTATAGAGGTCAGAATGGTGATTGTTACTGGGGATGGGTTATTAATTGGGAAGAGGCATGTGAGAACCTTCTAGGGTGTTAGGAATGTTTTATATTGTAGTCTGGGTGGTGGTTATATGGAAGAATACATATGTAAAAAATCATTGAGTGAGTTCATTGATTGTCCTTAAGATTAGTGCACTTTATTCTCTATATGTTCTACCTTAATAAAATTTTTGTTTTAATGAAATAAATAATGAAATACAGCATTAAAACAAGAGATGATATCTTTGACTTTTAAACAGGGCTACATATATATTTTAGCAGTGAAATTGACTTTCAAGGAAGTTGTTATATATTCATATTCATTTACTGCATGAAATATTGAGAAATATATTTAAAGGTAGTGAATTAATGTAGTTAGTTGATTTCTTAAATTACAAGTATAGTTTTCATTGCATTTTAGGAGAATAGAATCACAGCTCAAACAAATTTCAGTTAAATCAGAACATTTTCATCTTTTGTTTTAAAAGGAGAGGTGGAAGTCTGAAGAAAACAAGCTCTCATCGGCTTATTTGGAAATGAAATCAAAATAAGAAAAACATTAAAAAGAGGTGGACTTTGTCTTTTCACTCTTCAGAACTTCCCTTTCAATTTGTAACTTCCTGTTCTCTATCCAGATGCCTTAATACTCACACTATAAGTCCTCACTGCCCAAGATTCCTCATTGTTTCTTATTCAGGACTCATCCTAAATCTATCTTTATCTCTATCTTTATTTCTCTGATATATTTTTATGCTCCTCTTTCTTCTCATGGACCACCGAGTTCTGTAGCAATAGAGTCCTTTTAAAAAATAAATAAGGTAGGTAAATGTGGTACTCACCTTCTCCCACAATCACATTGAATTACAGCTAACTTACAGAACAACCATCATTTATAACAGCCTGACATCTGGCTAAATGGAAGTCCTACAACTAGGGAATTAAAGAAGAAGCCACATCGAAGGTGGTGGAGGCAGGGAGATGCAGAACGGGCTGTTCCCATACCCCAGTGTGGCAGATAAAAATTGGGAGGGATATCTCAGCTGCAGAGGTCCACCCTGAGGAGTGAGCAGTTTCAGCCCCACACCAGGATCCCTCCCAGTGTTCCAGTGCCAGGAAGAGAAGTCCCCATGACTTCTGGGTGTATAAATGAGCAGAGATTGAAGCTGAGGGAGATGGAGGTCTTCTGGAGTCCCAGGCAGTTCCTCTTAAAGGGCCTGCCCACGGACTTTTTGGACTCATTCATTCTGAGCCCCAGTGTTGGAACAGCAGCTGAAAAGGCATCAGAGACATATGGTGAGGAGCTGAATTGTCTGGCATCAGGGTGACAGCTAGGGGAGCAGCTTTCTCCCAGACAGAAATGCTGGCAGAGGCCATTGTTCTTTTTCTGAGCTCTCCCCTCAAAGAGCCAGCTGGCAGATGTCATATCTGACTATCACTGTTTGCCCCACCTTGGTAATTCCCTGAGGCTCTGCCCCATCCAATTTTCAGGTCCAGCTAAGCTATTTCTAGTGGCTTTTCCATATGAATAGCCTGTCTTGGCTCATGCTTCAGATTTTTCTAAAATCTCTCAAATAAGCAGCATCTGGCTTCAGCATGCTGCATACCTCTTGCTAAGTGGCCCCAACCCTGGTAGCAGCAGCAGTCAGTCTTGGCCTCTCCTGGGGACTTCTGAGCCCAGCACAAGTAGTGGCCATCTGCAGATCACTTCATAGTTCAAGTTGGGTGGCCCTAGACTGAACACAGGTGGTGGGTGACCTTGGCCTGCACCTCTTGGGTGGCCCCAGAGCCAGCACACCTGGTGGATGACTTCAGATCACAATGAAGCATCACCATCCAGCCACCTCCAGAAGTGACACACTCAATGGGTAGACTCATTGGCTACCAGAGCTCTGCTGAAGTAAGTCCTGCTCTGTGAGGTGGGCCCCTGCACAGCTAATCTACCACAGTGCTCCAAAGTCAGTAGTTGGTGGTTATAGCCAGTCCTTGCAGCTCATCAGCCTAGGAGTAAATCCTTTCCTATTGATGTGCCAACAGCAATCAAGACTCAACTACAAAAGGAGGGTATGCACAGCCCTCATGTGGGGTGCACCTCAAGGGTTCAGCTAGGGTGATTGAGGAGGTTTTGCTACTGGACCCTACAGAACACCTACTACATTAGGCCACTCTACCAATCTGGGAGACTTAGCAGCTCTACCTAATACATTGAAACCAACACAGGGAGGCTGCCAAAATGAGGAGACAAAGAGATGTGTTTCAAATGAAAGAACAGAGCAAATCTTCAGAAAAAGCACTGAACAAAATAGAAACAAGCAATCTACTAGATGCAAAATTCAAAACACTGGTTATAAAGAAGCTCAGTGAATGTAGTGAGAATCTCAACAGTTTAAAAAGGACCTATCAGAAATGAAGGGTACACTAACCAAAATGAAGAATAACTTACAGGGAATCAACATTAGAATATGTGAAGCCGAGCATAAAATCAGTGATTTGGAATATAAGGAAGCAAAAAAATATCTAATCAGAACAGCAGAAAGAAAAAGGAATCTGAAAAATTGAGGATAGTGTAAGGACCCTCTGGGACAACATCAAGTGTACCAACATTCACATCACAGGGATGCTGGAAGGGGAAGAGACAGCGAGCAAGGAATTGAAAACCTATTTGTAAAAATAATGACAGAAAACTTCCCTAACTTGGTGAAGGAAATAGACATACAAGTCCAGGAAGTGCAGAGAGCCTCAAACAAGATGAACCCAAAGAAGCCCACACCAAGGCACATTCATAATCAAAATGCAAAAGGTTAAAGATAGAGAAAATCTTAAAAGCAGCAGGAGACAAGCAGTTAGTTACATACAAGGGAGCCCCCATAAGACTGTCAGCTGATTTCTCAACAGAAACTTTGTGGGCCAGGAGGGATTGGCAGAAAATATGTAAAGTGATGAAAAGCAGGGATCTACATCAAGATTACTCTACCCAGCAAAGCTATCATTTAGAACTGAAGGATGGATAAAGAGCTTCCCAGACAAGAAAATGCTAAAGGAGTTCATCACCACCTAACCAGTATTATGTTAAAGGGTCTTTTTTAAGAAGAAGAATTTTAAAAAGATAAAAACTATGAACAATAAAATGGCATTAAATTAAATCTACCAACAATTAAATCTAAAAAACAAAATAAATGATCAAGCAGAATTGAAACAGATTCATAGGTACAGAGAACATTTTGTAGGTTGCCAGATGGGAGGGGGTTGAGGAGATGAGTGGAAAAAATGAAGGGATTAAGAAAAACAAATTGGTTGTTATATATAGAATAGTTAATGGGATGTACAGTACAGCATAGGAAATATAGTCAATAGTATTTTAATAACTATGGTGTCAGATGGGTACATAATTTATTGAGATGATCTCTTAGTAAGTTAAATAATGTCTAATCACTGGGGTGTATACCTAAAACTAATGTAATGTATGCCACTGTAATTGAAAAATAAAAATGACTTAATAATGGAAAAAAGATATAAACTTTTAAAACAAGATTTTATCTTTAGAGGGGAGGGGAAAGGGAAGGAGAGAGGGAGAGAAACATCAGTGTGTTGTTGCCTCTCGTGTGCCCCCTGCCGGGAACTAGCCTGCAACCCAGGCATGTGCCCTGACTGGGAATTGAACAGCGACTCTTTGGTTAGAAGGTCAGCACTCAACCCACTGAGCTATAGCAGCCAGGGGATATAAACTTTTGATGAAACCTTGACTGCTCAGATCTCTTCAACTCTTCCTTTAATTCTCCCTCTTAGCTCACTTTTTTCTCTTTGCCTCACAGCAATTAGAGTGGAATACTTTGGGGAAAAATAATCAAACACAACCTAGCTCAAACTATTTTCTTTATATCAGAAGAAAAATGAAGTACAAAAAGGGCTTCACTGCTACTAGTGGTCTGCTACTACTACTGGTCAGTTCAGGCTATCATACAGTTAGTTTCAATTGCTAAGTAAAATTGAAGTGTGAAAAAATAAGATTTAAGAAATTTTTATATGCAATTTGAACAATATAGTGATTCCAAAATCTACTTTTTAAGTTATGTTTGTAGGCAAGCAATAACAATTCAAAATTCTTTGTTACTAGGAAACTGTAATCACATCGAAAAAATAGTAATGTTAGTTTCAACAAGGGTGCCAAGACAATTCAATGAGAAAATACTAATTATTTCAACAGATAGTTCTGGTACAACTGGATATACCCTTGCAAAAGAATGAAGTTGTACCCCTCCTTCACACCATATAAAAAAAATGAACTCAAAATAAAAAATGTTAGTATATGAGAAAACTATGAAACTTTTAGAATAAAACATAGGAGTAAATCTTAATGATCTTGGATTAGTCAGTGGTTTCTTAGGTATGATGTCAAAAGTTTAAGTGAAAAAAATAAATTGATTTCACGAAGATGTAACATGTTTGTGTTTCAAAGGAAACCATCAAGAAAGTGAAAAAGATAATCTGTAGAATGGGTACAAATATTTGTAAATCATATGTTGATAAGAGACTTGTATGCAGAATATATAAAGAACTCTTACAACTCAACAATAAAAGACAAATGACCCCATTTTTAAAAAGGGCAAAGTATTTAAATTGATATTTCTTCAAATAAGATTACAAATGCCCCCCAAATTGTAAAAAGATGCTCAAGATCATTAGTCATTAGGAAATGTAAATCAAAATCACAGTGCGATATTACTTCCTACATACCAGGATGGCTGTAATAATAAAAACAGAAACTAACAAATGACCATGTGGAGAAACTGGAACCCTTATACATTGCAGGTGGGAATGTAAAATGGTACAGCCATTTTAGAAAACAGTTTAGCAGTTTCTCAAAAAGTTAAACACGTAATTACTATATGACCCAGAAATTCCACTCCTGCTAGCTGAGACATGGTCCTTTCAGACGTAGAATATGTAACTTTGATAGCAAAAAGGAAAATCAAGAAAGATACATTATAATAAATAATATTGTGAAAACCGATGCACATTTAAATTATTTTATAAGGCATAATGGAGTTAAATATTTAAAAATTCTCTGGTCATGCCCCTTTTGCTTACAAATTTAATTAAGTGAGATAATGTACATTTGTGTGTATACATTTGAAAATAGAATTTGTATGTATTTGAGATTCTGTTTTTAAAACTAGGAATTAATAAAATAAATAAATTAGTTTATTTACTTCCCTCCATCCTTTCTCTCGCTCCCTCCTTCTTTCTCTTCATTCTTTTCATTTAAAAAGTTTATTTCTATTAGTTATTTATGCTTTTGAAAATTTCCCACTTAGTTTTTAAAGAAAGCTATCTTATCTGTAATATGTTGAAGAGTCTATTAACCAGGAATAAAGATCTTTCACATAGGAGAGTTGTAAGGGGATGTGAAATAGAGTAGTATATTTTTTCCAAATCTGAAATCCCCAAGTCTTCATATTTTAGTTTACTTAACAATCCTCTATAATTTTAGTTCTTTGCTTAGTATATTTTCTCAAGAGATATTTGGATTTTTAAAAAGGAGAATATTTTAATCCAAAGGAATGTATCTCTAAAAGAAGAATGTTAACACTAATTTATGCTATTAGAGAAGACATGTCTGATTACTTTGAGGTGACAACATATGTTTTCGAGGCAGGGGATTTATACTGTGTGGTTTATTGCTTAGTTGGTCTGTGACTGAGGGTGGCTCCAGTCCTTAAGTGACTTTTAAAAATGAGTATGTGTGTACTTTATGGTTTTCAAAGGGCTTTTCTCATACATTACTTCACTTACATTCACAATAACTCTACATGAAGTAGAATTGTTCTCGCTTCTTAAAAACAAATGTAAATATGCAACATATCTAAGTATAGTTGTGTGTACATGCAATGAATACTTAAAAGTGAATTCCTTGTAACCAACATTTAGGTAAAAGAAACAGAGCACTGACGTCATCCCGGAAGCCACTGTGTCTCTTCCCAATTACACCCCACTTTGTCTCTTTGAGGTAATCACTATTCTGTATTTAACGTTTGTCACTTCCTCTGCTTTATGGTTTTATTGCCTATGAATGCATCTCTGAACAATAGCTATTTTTTCCTGTTTTTATGCATTATATAAATCCTGAAGAATCTATTTTTTATGTGTGTCATCATGAAATCTTAGTTTATTAATTTGCTTTTTATTGTGTGTCAGAGTTTATCTTCTCTATAACCAGTGAGCAGTTGGACTATTTCCAGTTGCTGGTTATTATGAACAGTGCTGCTATGAACCTTTATGTCCATATATCCATTCTTGGTGAACATGTATAGAAGTGTCTCTAGGTTGTATATACAAGAATGGAATTGCTGGGTCAAAGGGTATGCCCATCTTAGTCTTTACTAGATAATGCTAAAAACTCTTTTCTTTTTAAAAAATATTTTATTTCTGTATTTTCAGAGAAAGGGGAAGGGAGGAAGAAAAAGGAGGGAAACATGGATATGTGAGAGATACATTAATTGGTTGTCTCTTGCATGCCCCCAACCGGGGACCCAGCCTGTAACCCAGGCATGTGCCCTGACTAGAAATTGAACCAGTAACCTTTTGGTTCACAGATTGGTGTTCAATCCATTGAGCCACACCAACCAGGGCATAAACCCTTTCCTAAAGTGATTGTTTATACCTCTACCAATAGTCTATGAGCATTCCCCTTGCTCAATATCCTTGCCAACAATTGATATTGTCAGACTTCTAATTTTTGCCAATCTGCTGTGTGTGTAGTAATATCTTTTCATTGTTTTAACTTGCATTCCTTATTACTAATGACATTAAGCACTTTTAAATAAATTATTAATCAGGTAGATTTCTTTTATGAATTGCCTGTTCAAATCTTTTGCTTATTTTTCTGTTGGGTTGCCTGATTTTTAAAAATGATTTATAGGTTTTTATGTATTTTGTATATGAAATCTTTGTCATTATGTGTGTTGCAAATATCTTCTTCCACTCCTGGATTGTCTTTTCACTCTCTTCATGGACTCATTTGGTGAACAGTCATTCTTAATTTTAATATAGTTGAATACTTATTGATCTTTTCCTTTTTGGTTAATTCTTTTCCTGTGCTATTTTTTTTTTTTTACAGATTTTATTTATTTATTTTTTAGAGAGAGAGTGAGGGAGGGAGAAAGAGAGGGAGAGAAACATCAATGTGAGAAAGGAACATCGATCAGTTGACTCTCAAATGTGCAGGACTGGGACCAAACCCACAACCTAGGCATGCGCCCTAAGCCGGAATTGAATGATGACCTTTTGTTTTTCGGAAGGACACCCAACCGAGCTACAGTGGTTAGGGTTTTCTGTGCTATTTAAGACATTTTTTTCTATCTGAGGTCATGAAGATAATCTCCGATGGCTCACACTGGCCTTTAGTCTACCTGCAGTTTTTTTTGGATATTGTTTGATCTAAGATGTAGTTATAGTTCCCCATGCCCCCTTAAGGGTATCCAGCTGTCCCAGGTAGTTTATTAACATTCATCTTGCCCTGACTGCTCTGCAGGGTTACCTCTGTAGTATATCAAATGCTCTATAAGCATGAGTCTATTTGAGGGTCTTTAATATTCTCTTGATGTATTTGTTATCCTTGCACTCATACTGCCCTGGCTTAATTATATTTGTTCTACAGTAAGTCTATTATCTTTTGGAGTAAGTTCTGCCACCTTGTTCTTATTTTTCAAGAGTGTCTTGGCATTTCTTGGCCCTTTGCATTTCCATATAAACTTAGAATTAGCTTGTTAAGTTCTACAAACAGAAGCTGTTGAGATTTTAATTCATTTTGCATTTAATTAATAAGTAAATTTTTAGAAAAACGGTACCATTATAACATTGAGCCTTCCAGTCTGTGAACACATTATATCTCTCCATGTATTTCAGTCCTTTTTAAAGTCTCCCAATAAAGTTTATAAATTTTCCTGTACAGGTCTTTTTTTTTAAAGATTTTATTTATTTATTTTTAGAGAGAGGGGAAGGGAAGGAGAAAGAGAGGGAGAGAGGGGAGGGAAAGGCATTATGAATCAGTATGTGGTTGCCTCTCACACTCCCTACTGGGGACCTGGCCTGCAACGCAGGTGTGTTCCCTGACTGGGAATCAAATCAGCAATCCTATGGTTTGCAGGCCTGCGGTTAATCCACTGAGCTACACCAGCCAGGGCCTGTACAGGTCTTATGTAACATTAATATCAAGAAAATAACAGTTAAAGACAATAGTAACAGAGAAGTCAGAAAGTTAGTTGCTAAATCAGTAATACAAACAATAAATAGATGGCTTCTAGCATTCAGAGGAAGAGACATGCCTTGGTGTTTCATAATAGATGATGCTAAGAAAGATTTTTGCTTAAATATTAATTAAATATTTGCATGGGTGTTATATACATATCTGGAAATTGTCACATTTGCAGTTGGTTAATAGGTTAAAAAAAACAGCGTACTGGTTGATTTATTGACTGTTGGCACAGTCACTATTTTACTAATACTAGAATTTTACTGATTACTTTTTCTCTGTTGATTATTCTTTTGGCTGAAATGCCCAGCCATAAGCAGATATTTTGGTAACATGTAAAAATATCTTAAGGGAAAGGTCTGTGTAATCATTTCCAAGGATTTTAATGAAAGTCTTTGAAACATCGATGTTTAGTGTAACTTCTGAAATAATGAAAAAGTACATTAATTGCTTCTTTGTAGTTAAGTTTAGCCATTTGGCCTATTAATTATTTGAAAACATCAGAGGTCTTTTTTCGTGTGTAACTTATAGGGCTTCAGGGGAGAATTGAGCCACATGCATTGGTTGCCATTAAGATGTAATTTATTTTTTTATTTTCAGAATAGAGATTGACATATTTAAAAGAATGAGGCAGCATTTTTAGTTCCTAATACAAATAAGTCCCTGTTGGTAGTGAAGGTTGCTACACAGATAGGTCTCAGCCTTGTCACTTCTGGGGAACAGCAGTGAAATTGTATGTTCCTGACAGCAGACAGCCCCACTGCAGAGCCCTGGTTTCATGTTACATTAAGTATTAGTGCTGTTCTTTCAGAAGCTATTATGCTGTGACATCAAAGATTTTCTGACAGGACAGTGGTAGGTTAGCACTGAAGTTGTCTACTGAAATTTTAAAGAATGGAATTAAATATATATGATCAGACTTTAATATAAGAAATAGAGACAGAATTAGAATGGTTTAAAGAAAGTTGAAGAAATGATGAATCTATAGGCTGGCCTCTTTGTCTCTGTATGTTTAAGCCAGATTTTGTTACTTTTTTTTTTTAATACAGAAGTACAAGTGGCCATTTTATTAATGCTAAGATAGTTGCTCATTTTCAGAAAGACATTATGAATCAAGAAAAAACAGCCTTTTGTGAGATAAAAAATGGTTAGGCTGACCTGCGGAGTGTTGGATATAAATGAGCATGTGGACAGTAATTGCATTGGCCTGACTTCCTTCTTGCTGATCCACTAATTAGTTAAAAGGATCAAACTACATACTCTATTAAAGTTACAGGAGTACAATTTAAATGGAAAATAAAGAGATGAAAAGTTTTGTAACTAAAAAGGCTGAAGTTTTCATAGCTGTTATATAAATATAAGTAACTTAAAAATTAATCAGATTACAATGTTGTCTTTTGAAAAGGCTAACTTTGGTTAAATGTTGAAAAATATTATTAGTCATTTTTGTTCAGCCTTTTTATTTGAGAAAAATAAATTAAGCATTGTGGTTTCAAGTATTTCTTAAATAAATTTTGTAGTGAAATCAGACTTCCTGTAACTATAGCATTACTGTGATATTTTCATAAAAAAATCTTGGTAATATAAAATGTTCATAAATTTTATAAGTACAATTCAATGTCTGGACATTTTAGACAATAAACAGTTTTTTTTGAGATTAAACAAGTAACTCATGTTAAGATGAATATGTTTTCAGTACTGTAGTGTACTTTTTGTTAAAATAATAGTAAGCAAAACTTTTAAAAATCATATATAAGATACACCATGGTATATTTATCTTTTTTCTTTTTCTTTTAAAAATTATTTTATTGTTGTTCAAGTACAGTTGTCTGCATTTACCCCCCGCTACTCCCCCCCACCCCAGCCATCCCCACCTCCCCCTCACTTCCTCCCCACTTTGGTTTTGTCCATGTGTCCTTTATAGTTGTTCCTGAAAACCCGTCCACCCTTCCCCACTTTATTCCCTACCACCTTCCCTCTGGTTACTGTCAGATTGTTTTTAATTTCAATGTCTCTGGTTATATTTTGCTTGCTTGTTTGTTTTGTTGATTAGGTTCCAGTTAAAGGTGAGATCATATGGTATTTATCCCTCACCACCTAGCTTATTTCACTTAGCATAATGCTCTCCAGTTCCATCCATGCTGTTGCAAAGGGTATGAGCTCCTTCTTTCTTTCTGGTGCATAGTATTCCACTGTGTAAATGTACCACAGTTTTTTGATCCATTCATTTACTGATGGGCACTTAGGTTGCTTCCAACACTTGGCTATTGTAAATATCTTAAATAATACAATACTAATACTGTCAGTTGAGAAGTAACTTGAGCAAAACAGAAATTTCTTTATAGGCATTTGTGTGTTTGATCATGTTTCAAGATAATTTCCTTCCAGTTCAAAGTAATCTATAATATAGATAGTCATGAAAACAGTTATTAATGAACTGAAGTTAAAGGTCTTTGCTTTGGCCTGTATCTCACAATTTTATTCACCCAGATTGAATTGCACAGGGAACTATTGCTACCTACCTTAAAAGTCATTAGAAATGATTACTCTAAAATAAAATGCCCAAGGATCTCTACTGTAATTCTCATAACACTTGTTGAAAGTGAGATACTTGAACCTGTAGTTCTGAAATGAATTTGATTGTATAAAAATGCTTTCACCTTTAAAAGTTTATGTTTGTTTTTATTTTTGGTATAATAAAATGCAGTGGTGACAAATCAAAAGAAGCGACAGGACAAATAAGAAAATGTTACAATCTCTGAGGACTCTGAAATCTTATATTCCAGAAATGTTCAAGTAAATTAAATATTAAAAATATGTTACAATTCAAATCAGTGACAGTACTTGGTAGGAAAATAACCAGGAGAATGTTGGGATAGATGCTTATTCATTTAAAGTAGTAATCCTATATAAATATTTATATTACTGATATTGTTTCAATCCTTTTACTTCTGCCAAGAAAGGCAACCTAATTTAAAATGCCTTGAATTGCCATGCTGCAAATAAGACATGTATAGTTTAGTAATGTTGACAATAGCTGGTTAAAAGCAACATATGCATATTTACCATGTATAATGCATACTTTTTTACCCAAATTTTTGAGGGAAAAATAAAGATGTACATTATACATGGGTATAATGATTATACACCATGGGTATAATAATAGGCAGAATAATTCTGTGTATAATGTGCACAGAAATGTGGACATTACATGTTTTTTGCTCTGCATTATACACGGCAAAATACTGTAGGTGTATTTGAAAATTTCTAGTACAGTAATTAACTGAAGGACTATAGAGAATTTTGGTATTTTTTATGATGATGATGAAGGAAAATATGAGTACTCTAACTTCAATGATTAGACATTGTTCTGAAAAACTTAAATTCTGGTTCATCATACTATCTATAAATCAATTCATTGGCACTAGTGTTCCCAAGAGAGTGGATTATGGGTACATTCAGCCCTTTACAAGCCGATGCCAAATGAATGTTTACAAGAGGGGTTATTTATTTAATTATTTTAGAAAATTTTGTGCATGTAATTTAAAAGCTACTAAGAAATATATTTTGGAGAACCTTTTAGATAATATGTTATGGGAGACATAGTTGCCTTTTTGAATAAAAGTATTTTTCTATTATAAAAACTCTAAACAATTAGAATCCCTACTAAATTTGTTTGATTTATTTATGTTTAAATGTGTTACATGCTTTTTCAAATCAACAAATAATTAATAGGTACTGACTATATCCTAGGACTTATAAGGATAAAAAATAATTAGCATGCATCACTGAACTCAAAGAATTTATTAGTTGTTAGGGTAATACCAGAGGATATATAATCAATTGCTAGAATGTGTTGGTAAGATTGTATCTTCAGTGACAAGAAAGAATAAAATCAGCTATAGGAAATCAGGGTAAGCTTCAGTAAGTAAACTTTTGAATTGAAACTTTAAAGGCATACAGAATTGGCATTGCAGAAGAGTGAACATCTCAGGATGGGCAACTTTCCTTTGTCTTTGCTACGTTTGCAAATTTATATTATTTGGGTACTTTTTGAGCTTATATTAATTAAACCTATTAAAAGAAATGCATTTACTGATATGTTTTCCCCAATTAAAATCCAGAAGTCTAGTTTTCTGCATAGAATATCTTTTTAATTGACATAATATCTTTGTTTCTCTTTTAATGAATAGCAGCAGAAATGACTTGAAAAGTCCATCAGTAAACAGATCATGTAATTGCAGTAAATCCTCAAAATCTAGTTTTCAATTTCATTTAGTAAGTGGAAGGTAAGGGAAGATGTTGAAGGGTGAAAGGCTTCAGAGAAGGATTTTTTTTGTTTTATGTGTTTATTTTTTAAAACTATCTGTGCCTTCCCACTGCATATGTAGCACATTTCATATATTGCATTAAGTCTGTTTCAAATCTGCACATATATGGAGTCTTATATAGTTCTTGGCCATTTTTTATAGTTCTCTGAACTAGAGATTGCTATTACTATTCGAACACTAATTTATGTTTTTACAGCATTATAAATATATATCTGGTAAATGCCAAGATATCCAAAAGTTAACAGTTCATCTTAAAGTTAAAATGTTTTTAAAAATTAAATTACTGAGGTGTGATTTGAGAACTCAATATTAGTTATTTTTATTTAATTAGCCATAATTTCTTTTCACTAAAGCAAAAGAAAACATTCAAACCAAAGACTACTCAAAAGACTCTACAGTGTAAGAGAAACAATATCATTTTAAGTAAATAGTTTCATTTATGTCAAGTGGTACACTGCTATATCCAAGAAACCAAACTTATCTCATATATATACATTTTTTTCCTGATTTTTGGTGGGAATATTCAGTTAAAGGGATAATCCTATTAGCTATTATTTTGGATAATTCTTACATATAAAATAAGTTCTCTTAACACATAATTAGATGAACACATATAGAATTGATATTTGAATTTTTTGCCTTTTAAATGAGCACCAGTATATAAAGTACATTCTGACCATTTTACTGTACTGCCATTGTGTTTTGTTTAACTTTGAATTATACCTTAACTCTCAGAAAAACTGCCAAGATACATTTATTTATTTAAAAAATAAGGTAATTTAAATAAATTTTAATTTCAGATATTTTTTGAGAATTTCATAAGTGACTTTGAAGATTGCAGTCAGCTTGCCCTATTAAAAAAATATCAACAATCAAATATCTGTGTTTAGGTATGTGTGTAATAAATCTCAACTCAAGATGCAGGAGATAATTTGATAATGTTCTTCAACTTCTATGATGTTTACATGATGATCTGTATCACACTTATTAATTTTTCTTCTTTTTTTAAAAGTATTTCTTTTTTTAAAAGATTTTATTTATTTATCTTTAGAGAGAGAGGAAGGGAGGGAGAAAGAGAGGGAGAGAAACATCAATGCGCGGTTTCCTCTCTCTTGACCTCTACTGGGGACCTGGCCCTCAACCCAGGCATGTGCCCTGATTGGGTCATCAGCAGGGAGGAGGAGGAGGGAGAATAGGGAAAAGGTACAGGGAATAAGAAGCATAAATAGTAGGTACAAAATAGACAGGGGGAGGTTAAGAATAGTATACAAAATGTAGAAGCCAAAGAACTTATATGTATGACCCATGGACATGAACTAAGGGGTGGGGAATGAGGGTGGAGTGGTGAGCATGCAGGGCGGAGGGGAATAAAGGGGAAAAAATGGGACAACTATAAAAGCATAATCAATAAAATATATTAAAAATCATTTTTGTTCACCAAGAAGATAGTGGGCTACCATGGATACTCATTTCAATGGTCCTTTTTATGCAAAAAAGATAAGAAGTTTTGCATTTATATTCATGAGGGTTGTTGGTCAGAAGCTTTCTTGTTTTGGTATTTTTGTTTGTTTTGTTTTGCCTGGTTTTGGTATCAGATAGTACTAATTTCATAAAATGAATTGGATAGTGTCCCTTCCTCTTCTATTTTCTTGAAGAGATTATGTACAATAGAATTTGTGTTAATTCTTCTTTAAACATTTAGTAGATATTTGGGCCTGGAGATTTCTTTTTTGGGGAGTATTGAAACTTTCAATTTCTTTAATAGTTACAAGGCTGTTCAAAATATCTGCTTATATTGGATGAAGTGTAGTAATTTGTGTTTTTCAAGGGAGTCCATTTCATCAAAGCTGTAAAATTTGTGTGTGTAGAGTTATTAATGGTATTCACTTATTATCCTTTTTGCATCTGCAGGGTCTGTGGTAATATCTCATCTTATTCCTGATACTGGTAATTCTTGTCCTTTCCTTTGATAGAGGCTTCCAAATTTTATTGATCATTTTATAGGAACAATTCTTTGTTCTATTGATCTTTTGTAGTTTTTTGTTTTCAATTTTATTGATTTTTGCTTTTGTCTTTGTCATTTTCTCTTCTGCTTGCTTTAGATTTATTTTGCTCTTTTTTCAAGGTTTTTGAGATGGGAGGTCAGATTATCAATTTCTCAGTTTTTCTTTTTGTGTGCATAAGTGTTCTTCTTAGTTTGCCTTTAGTCATGTCTCCAGATTTTGATGTTTTAATTTTCATTTATTTCAAGGTATTCTTAAATTTCTGTTGATATTTCCTCTTTGACCTGTGGATTATTTAGAAGCATGGTGCTTAGTTTTTAAGCATTTAGAGATTGTCCTGTTATCTATTTGTTGT
Organism: Glossophaga mutica; assembly: GCA_039655065.1. Taxonomy (NCBI): domain Eukaryota; kingdom Metazoa; phylum Chordata; class Mammalia; order Chiroptera; family Phyllostomidae; genus Glossophaga; species Glossophaga mutica. The sequence continues at coordinate 35,034,106 of CM077308.1, forward strand.
TTTCTAGTTTGAAGCCCTTGTGGTCAGAGGACACATTTCATATACTTTAAGTTCTTTTACATTTGTTGAGGTTTTATTTTATGGTCTACTTGATAGCCTATCTTGGTATGTGCTCTGTGGACACTTGAAAAGAATGTGTGTTCTGCTGTTGTTGGATGTTCTATAAATGTCAGTTAGAGTCTGTTTGTCTCAACAGATTCTCCGAGAATCTATTGAGATAAATAGACACTAACTGAGTCCTTCTCAACTGAGTTGAGTTGTTCTATATTCTTGGTATTTTTCTGTCTAGTCCTATCAATTGCTGACTGGTGCCATAGTCATTTTACCAGCTTGAGTGAAGTATGGAAATCTTACCTCCCTTGAATTTTCATTACTCTTTCCCATTTATAATTGCCTTAAATATTTTTCTATATTCACTTAGTACCACATTAGGTAGCGTGCTTCAACCATCAAACATAATTTAAAAACTTCAAAGAGGGAAAGCCTATGGTGTTTACTCATGTTACCATATTTTTCTTACCTTTTCTTTCTTCCTTCTTGATGTTTCTACATTCCTTCTTTTGTTGATTCCTCTTTGTTTAGAGAACTTCTTTTTGCCATTCTTTTGCAATAGGTCTGCTGGTGACAAACACTCTTAGTTTTTCTTCATCTCAGATTGTTTAGATTTCCCCTTCACTCCTAAAGGATATTTTCACTGAGTATAGGATTTTGGGTTGACAATTCCTTGCTTTCAGCACTTGAAAAATATTATGTCACTTTCTCGTGGTCTCTTTGGTTTTGTTTCTTTAAAAGATTTTATTTAACCCTGACAGGTATGGCTCAATGGGTCGGGCATTGTCCTGCAAATCAAAAGGTCACCAGTTTGATTCCTGGTTAGGACATATGCCTGGGCTGCAGGCCAGGTCATTGGTTGGGGGTATGCAAAAGGCAACCAATTAATGTTAAAAAAAGTAAGATAAAGGATTTTATTTATTTATTTATACATTTTTAAATTTTTTAAAAAAGATTTATTTATTTGTTTTTAAGCAGAGGGGAAGGGAGGGAGAAAGAGTGGGGGAGAAACATCAATGTGTGGTTGTCTCTCACACACCCCCTACTGGGGATCTGGCCCACAACACAGGCATGTGCCCTGACTAGGAATCTAATAGGCAACCCTTTGGTTCACAGGCTGGTCCTCAATACACTGAGCCATACCAGCCAGGGATATTTATTTATTTTTAGATATGAAGGGAGGGAGAAACAGAGGGAGTGAAGCATTGATGAAAGAGAAATGTTGATCAGTTGCCTCTCATACGCACTCTGACTGGGAACTGTACTCACAACCCAGGCATGTTCCTTGACTGGGAATCCAACCAGGGAGCTTTCACTTTGTGGAACGACATTCAACCACCTGAGCCACACCAGTCAGGGCTGGCCTCTATGGTTTTTGATAAGAAATCTGCTGTCATTTGGATTGTTTTTCCTGTATAAGTAAGGTGTCATTTTCATCTGGATGCTTTCCAAATTTTTTCTTTATGGTTTTAAAATAGAAGTTTAATTATGGTGTGTTCTGGTATATTTTTTTTTTTTTGCGGGGGGAGGTTTATGCTGTTTGAGGTTTGCTCATTTTCTTGAGTCTGTAGGTTTATGTATGTCTCTGGCTAAAATTTGGGTGTTTTCAGCATTATTTCTTTGAGTACTTTTGCATCTTTCTTTTCTTTTTTTTTTAAATTTTATTTTAATTGTTGTTCAAGTACAGTTTTCTGTCTTTTACTCCCATCCCAGCCCACCCACCCAGCCTTCCCCACCTCCCTCCCATTTCTACCTGCCCTAGTTTCTGTCCATGTGTCCTTTATACTTGTTCCTGTCCATCCGACTTTCTTTTTCCTTTTCTATATAGGATTCTGATGACATGAATATTAGATCTTTTTGATACAGTTCTAAAGGTTCTTGAGACTCTGTTCATATATGTAGTCTATATTCTCTCTGTAGATTGGATAAATTCTGTTGTTCTATCTTCCATTCATTGATTCTCTCCCTTTCATTCTGCAATTGATCCCCTCCATTGAGTTTTTCATTTCAGTCTTTGTAATTTTCAGTTATAAATTTTCCATTAAATTCTTTAAAACATTTTTTTTGTTGAGATTTTCCATTTTTTTTTTTACTGTTACAAGTGTGTTCACAATTGCTCATTTAAGTATTTTTTATCATGGTTACTTTAAAATGACAGATAATTCTAAAATCTTGGTGTTGGCATGTTTTGATTGTTCTTGTTTCATTTTTTAATCTTTATTTTTTTCCTTCCCATTACCATTTAGTCCTCTTATGCTCCCCTCACCCCAGCATTCACCACACTGTTGTCCATGTCCATGAGTCCTTTTTCCTTTTTGCTCAATCCCTTCATTCCTTAACCTGGACACCCCCACCCCGCAATAGCTGTCATTCTGCCCTCCATCTGTGAGTCTGTACCCATTTTATACTTGTTAATCCAGTTTGTTCTTTAAATTTCACATATGAATGAAATCACATGGTATTTGTCTGACTGGTTTATTTCACTTAGCAAAATGTTCTCCAGGTCCATCCATACTGTTGCAAATTTTCTTCTTTTTTACAGCCAAGTAGTATTTCTTAATGTCCCAATAGATGAGTTGTTTTATCCACTCATCTATTGATGGACACCTAGGCTGCTTCCATATCTTGGCCATTGTAAATAATGCTGCAATGAACATAGGGGTGTTTATGTTCTTTTGAATTAATGTTTTGGGTTAATGCAAACCCAAAACATTAATGCAGCTGCACCAATCTGCATTCCCACTAACAGTGCAAAAGGGTTCCCCTTTCTCAACATTCTCACCAGCACTTGTTTGTTGACTTATTAATGATAGCTGTTCTGACACGTGTGAGATAGTATCTCACTGTGGTTTTAATCTAAATTTCTCTGATGGTTAGTGACATTGAGCATCTTTCGATATGTCTATTGGCCCTCTGTATGTCCTCCTTGGAGAATTACCTATTCAGGTCCCTTGCCCATTTTTTAATTGGGTTGTTTGTTTTTTTTGGTGTTGAGTTTTTTAAGTTCTTTATACATTTTGGAAGGCAGCTATGCTCACCACTATACCACCAACGCAAGTTCTTTATACATTTTGGATATTAACCCCTTATCAGATGTATCAGCAAATATGTTCTCCCATTCTTTGGGTTGTCTTTTTATTTTGTTGATGATTTCCTTTGCAATACAAAAACTTTGTTTAATATGGTCCCGTTTGTTTATTTTTTCTTTTGTTTCCTTTTTAGATTTCTTATATTTGTTTTACATGCAATGTTTAGGGTTATACTTACAGGGAAGAATAGGGAAAAGATCTTCTTCTATTACATCTTTCCTGAAATGGAAGTCTCTATATTAGAAATTTTAAAATACTAGAATACAGAAGCATACATTTTATTAGCTTTTAGAGGAATGGCATCATTATGTAGACTTTGGAAAACTCTACTAGACAGTTGCAAGGAACTTAGAATGAAACAGGCAAATAACTTATTATCTTTATCATAAAAATAATTTTGACCTTGCACCCTCAGAGGTCCCACAACCATACTTTGAGAATTGCTGCCCTAAATTAATAGTCTATCCATGATCCTACAAATATTAAAGTTGATGATATCAATTTTAAAGCAATTTTCATTAAATGCCTGTTTTAAGCCGGCACTGATCTAAGTGCTAAGGATATAGTAGTGTGGGAGGTGGACAAAGTTACTCTCCTCATGGGCTTTAAGTTCTTCTAGTCAGTTGATACAGCAGATGAGTGAAGTCATGAGTTTTCTATTTGCTTAAGACCTTACATTCATATCTTAGGGATTTGTCAGGGCCTGTGTGGGGCTGTTTATTTACAGCAGGTGAGGCAGTACAGCTGCAGTTATTGACAGAAGAGGTTCAGACTACTGGGCAGACTGTGGAGCCCAAAGCAAGTGGGTAGAAATAATTAGTTACAGCCTAGACGACATGATTTATGATTACACTTTTTAAGACATCTGCGTCTCTTCTCTTTCCTTCCTCTCTTTTGCCCTGTCCCCCCCAAACCCCCTCACTGTTTCCCTCCTTCCATTCGTGTCTCCCTCCCACTCTTCTTGCCTTTCTTTCTTTTTTCTTTCTCTTCTTTTCCTCCCTCCCTCCCTCCCTCCCTTCCTTTTCTTTCTTTCCCTCCTTCCCTATCTTCCTCTCTTTCTTTCTTCTTCCTTTATTTCTCCCTCCCTCCCTCCCTCCCTTTCTTCTCTCCTTCCTTTCTTCCTTCCCTCTCTTTCTTTCTCCCCTCCCCTCCCTTCCTTTCTTTTTCCTTCCCTTCCTTCCTTTATTTTTCTTTCTTTCTTTTCTTTCCTTTGACTTTGAGTTGTAGGTATGCTATTTCCTCAGATCACTTCTCCAAATATTGCTACCATCTAACTCTGGCAAAGTTATAGCCTCATCCTTCTTTGATCTCTCTCTCTCTCTTTCTATGTCTCTGTCTCTATCCTCTATCTGTACTATATACTGTCCCTAAAGTAAAATACTCCTGCCATGTTTTTGGGACAGTGTTTGGTACTAGCAATAATACTGGCAATTACATTTGAAGCCCTCTGGTCTTAGAGCAAGAGATGAAATATTTTAGTGTCATGGCTCAAATAGACATTCTAAGGTATGCACTATATAGCTCGTATGTCCCTAATCATTCTAGTTTCCAAGTCTAACTGGATTTAACAGTTCCTTTGTGTGAATCTACCACAACATTTATGAATGGATCAGCTTTGAAAACTTCCCTGTCCTGTCTTCCACTCTCACCTCCTAAGTAATAAAAATTGGATTTGATTTGCATTTTTGTGGGCCTACTCTTAAGGGTAGTCTGGTATTTGTCATCAAAATATGCTAGCTGTGGCTGTAGTCTGAAATGTTCTTTTTTTCTTGACGAAAAATGACAAAATAAAATAAACCCAAATTTTAAACATTGCTTTAATTAAAATAAGCTTTACAGACATTTGAATGGTGCATTGATAGCCTGGGAAAATCACAAGTTCAAAAGTAAATATTGCCAGCACTCCTTAGACTCTAAATAATAGCACCAAATATTGTGAAAATTACAGTTTAGGAGAGAAGATTAATACAATATGATTAGTGAGGCATGAGAGGCAATAGCAAGTAACTGAGAGACAGGGGTAAAGTAATTTTATTTATTTTAAAGGTAGAAAACTGCATTTTTGTGTTTTGATTTTGCTACCTTTAAGACACCTGTGGCATACTTACTATAATCACAAATTCCAGCTGTGAATAATGGATATCATTGAATAAGTGTAAAAGGTGTATTTGACTGCTCCTTTCAGTCTATAATACACTTTCCTGTTGGTACCAGAGAGCAATAAATGAATCATTTTATTAAAACTGAGACTTGTGGTTCTAATCAAGGTCACTGGTTGGCTCTCACTTTTCAGTTTCAGATTTATCTATGTTTGATCAGGGGGCAGCAACGAAATTATTATGACAAAGACTTTGTACTAAGCTGCATCTGTCAGTTGAAACTTAAAAGTCTTTGGAATGTTGATGCTGACAGCCTATGAACACTACAGGAACATGCAAGCTGTTTAATGTCTTAAACTTTAAAGTATCATCTTCTTTTTGTGTTGTTTGAAAGACTTTCAGATACTATTAAGGTACTAGTGAAAAGGTGTTTTATTGATTAAAAGATTTTTTCTAGTAAATATGCATTATGACAGTCTTTTTTATTGCTTTTTCTACTCAGTCTCTGCTTTATACAGCAAGTTCATTAACATGTAGATATGCAGTGATTGAAGTTAGACTGCTTTTTACAGTGGCGTTGTCTTGATATAATGAGCTCTTCTTTAATGTTCAAAAATTGTTGTTACTTTCTAAAAGGGGTTGTTTGTGAATTTCATTAAATTTAATCTTCTCTTCAAACAATTTCAGTATTGTTCAGTTTACTACAATTAAAATGCTTTCTGATGCTAAAAAATCACTTTTTTACAGATGTATCACAAAATGTAAGCACTGTGAGAGGGGCTTTGTTTTTTACTTTGAAAGAAAAGCTGCTATTTAGCTGAGAATTCTCATTTTTTTAAATTGGCGCGCCATATGGAAAATCAGAAGAGGGTATACTTACTGTATTGCTAAACAGGCTAGTTTGCTCATGCGGGTTAGGTTTCACTACTAGTTCATTCAATCCCTGGACTAAAGCATTGGTCTAATCATGGTTGAAAAACAAGGCCCTTAACCTTGCCTTCTCAGTTTACTAGAGTACAACCCCTTCATCTTTAGAATTTTGGAAGTCTTGAGAAATAACAGATATAATGAAGTTAGGTTTCTGGTTTGGACAAAAGTTCTCAAAGGGGCATATGAGAAACCTGACTAAATTCTCAGTTGCAGACCAGCGATTGTAGTTCGTAGTGAATAGCTTTGTTCTTTGTAAATTATCCTTTCCACTTAGGCAAGCATAATTTCTCCCTAGTTAGTAGGACTTGAATGGTATGAGAGCAATCTTTGGCATTTCTTGCAGATTTGGCACAGAAAAAGGTAGAATATCTTTCTGCAACATATTTAGCAGGTGGAAGATTTAAAAATTCCCAGGTGGTAGGAGGGAATTTTTAAGGTGAACCTCAGGAAGTTTGGTTTATGAAGGCAGGAGGTTGGCAAGTTGAGAATAAATTACTTGATTTCTTAAAGTTTTGACCAGCCAGTGGCATTTATAGAGCTATATAAGTCCTACTATGACCACTGCCCAGGAAAATGCTTTTCCAGGATGTTTCTTCCTGGTTCAGTTTCAAAGGCCATTCACATAATGCCAAAACATCTAGTTAAGGCAGGAATATAACTCAAAGATTCTTGGTAGTTGGCATTGTGTAGAAAAAGTGTTTTGGATGTTTGGCTAATTTTTGAAATGGTGATTTGACTTCTAAAGGGCAGAGCCAGCATCTGACACTTAAAATGGGTCTTTGGTAGAATAAACTAACACATAGCACTATGTGATCAAAATCACATAGCCCCATAAAGTGGGCCTTTATGACATACAGTGTGATGTAGCTATATAATAAAAGGGCTTAATCACATGTTTTTATTACCCAAATATAAGATGATCTATCTTCTGAAAAAGGTACAACTCTTGCTCTATATAAGGCATGAAATACTTCCATAGCCTTGTAGGTGCTAATAATAATGATAGTAATACTACTGATATTTATAATAATGGTATATAATAATAATGTTGTTAATATGATCATTTGTAATTATAAAGATAATACTTAAAGGTGAAAAATAAGGATATTTGAAATAGAGACATTAGAGAATTGTGTATCATCAAAGAGTGATTATGGAATCGTAAATGAGAGTCATGGAATTTTATGTTTAGATTAACTGTTATGTAGAGATTTCCAGCTTTGTGTTAGTTAGAATGGAAGAAACTTTATGAAAAAAAGTAAGTTGGTAAGCTGGGACATTCTAGGAGTAGTGTATAGTATATAGTCAAGAAGAAATTTGAATGGGGAAACATATTTATTGGATATGGTTACTGTGAGCAGTAGAGTAAATTTTACAGGGGGAGGATTTAGAATGTGAGGTAGAGAGAAGAAAGAGGTACTAAGGGACAAATTCAAGAAGAGTAGGAGCTTAAGAAATTTGTCAAATGCAGCACAAATGCCAGATGGAAAATGTCCTAACCTTACTTTGCCCATCTCAATACTCCACATGGACACACACACACACCTACACACACATTAATTATACTCAGGAGACTTTTGACATCTTTGAAACATTTCCCAGTAGTATTTAAGGGAAGTTGGGCTGGAAAGCTGAAATTTTATGTTTATTAGTTATGAGTGTATTTATAACACTAACTGGAAATACTACATTTTGAGTGTGTCATCAGAAGTTCTGGGATTCTGAAGCCTGGAAGACATTTAACTAACATTGAAGAAGAAAAATTGTGTATGGCGATCATGTTTTTGCATATAAGAATAATGAAAAGTTAGAGAATGAAGTCACAAATTCCTCGTATGAATTGGATTGTTTGATCCTGGATGTACTCACAGCTGAGGCCTGTGAATTGTGTAATATTGTTTGTCTACAGAATGAAATTATGAATTAACTTTCCTTTCATTTTAGTATATGAAAAAAGAAATAAAAACAAGTGCAAGAACAATAATGCTTAAATATTAGCAGTAATTTGAATAAAAATAAATTTATTATCAGGATAAAATGTTATTTGCTGAAAGCAATCTGAAATGTTGAACTTTAAAATGTTAAATCCTTCAATCACCATAGAAATGTTAGAGATACTTGTCCTAAATTAATAACTAATGTTTTTATGGTCACTTTTGCATGTGATTCTATGGTTATATGTAAACTATACTTTTAAAGAAGATGCCACCATTAGTTGCATTTGAGTATGTGGGCCAAAAGATACAGTTGGAGTACTTTTATTTTAGTGGAAGGAGGTGTGAAAAATGTGATGTTCTCTGAGGAAAAAATGAGTTAGATTAGTGTTGGAGGTAGTTTTTAGAACATCTAACTATTTGATATATTTTTTTCAGCAATAGTTTCATTAAAATCAGTCAGATTTAACTGATGGCTGGAGAGTGTTGTTGATTTGGAAAGTATAATTTTAGTTCTTTAGATTTGTTTTCTTTCTCATTTTTAGATAGGACTGTAATGAATCTCTGATAATTGTGACTGAGTAATATACTCAGTTTTTCTAGCTATTTGAACCTATTACTAAATGATCTGCTTCCAGTGATGATTATATATTCATTCAAGGACCTTTTGTTAGCTGTTTCAGGTAAGAAGATACTACAGAATAGAAGCGAGAGCTATGGCTCTTTCTAAGTCCTTTGAAGTGAGTCCTCATTTTCAATCAATCATAATAAAATTTTGATTATTTTTCTTTTACAAAAAAATGTAAGTATGAAAAACCTAGAAATGGTATGTCAGTGTTTCCAATCAAGGTATGGAGATCAGAATCTTGAGAAGTAAACATATGTATTAAAAAGCCCATCTGGATATAGGATTATCAAAACATATTGCATTATTGGTAAATATGAATTTGTTCATAATTTTACCTAACTAGGCAGGGCACATGATGAAAGGCACTTCTGTTTATTGATATGTTCATCATATCCCCACTTTTTCAAGTGATTTAACTTTTGGTCAGTGAAATTCTTCTGATAACATTTTTTTATATGTTTAAGACTTTATATGTAATAATAATGCTAATATATTTTATTTAAGAAAAACCATCAAATGCTTAAATTACCCATCATACCTGAGCAAAAATAATTTTAAAAAAAGAAATAATTATAGTTATCTAGGTAGATGATCAGCTAATTATGGTAATTTAGATTCAATAAATGCACACACTTAGAAGATTTAATGAATTTTCATAGCATAGTCAACTTCTTAATGTATAAGTTAAAACATTCTTTTCCTTTTCAGAGTATTGAATTTTAAAAATATTACTGATACCACAAATTCTGTTTGTTTATTTATATATTTAAATTTAAATATTTAAATTTAGTTGTGAATTCTGCAAATTGTCCTACAGGCTAATATGTGATAGAGAGTGAGATGTTTTCCATTTGTAGATATTTCCATGTGAAACATTCAGAGAAGTAATACTGCATATCTTTCAAGCAGTCAGTGACCTTATCTTTTGCCAAAATCAAATGACATTCAGCACTGATACTATGGTGAGAGGAATCAAAATAGGCACCTAATTATAATTACTTCCCCCTCATCATTATATCACTACGTGCAGAACAACTGATTTTTAAGAGATCATACAACTGCTGAATTTTGGCAGGTACAAAAGGTTTTTTTCTTTGCTTCCCTTTCCATCCCCCTTCCTGCTTTCATCACATGAAGGATTTATTGGAGCAGTCAGACTGACCTCTTTCTTGAAAAATTTAGTTTGAATTTTAGTAGTTTATAAGAAGTAGCAGAAGTGCAAAAGAAAGTTAATATGTTTATGATTGCTTCATATTTTCAGAAATCCTTAACATTTATGGTACAGTTCAACTGTTAAGAGAGTAAGGATAGCTTTAGGGATTTTGGGGAAATGACTATACAGGCTTGGACCAAATACTCTACAATTAGCTGCCAGAGTTACTGCTTTTGGAATAAAATCAACTGTGAACAACATGAAGGCAGAGACTGCATCTTCATAACTATTCTGACGTAGTACACAGTATTGTGCCTAGCACATACTGTAGTAGATAGTCAATAGTTGTTGCAGTATTATAGCAAGGGAAGATAAAATGGGAGGGAAGAAGAAGGCAAAAACCTAAGTTGATTGGACAAAGTGATAAATTCTGTGTTACCCTGTTGTGGTTTTTTGGCTGATGCATTGCTTTCCCAGACCAGTAACAGGGGTATGATTTTTAACTCTAAGCATGAACATGGTATGACTTTGAGAAACCTTTCATTGCAGAAATTTAAGCACTTTTATTTGCTCTTAGTCCACAGTGGCTCAATTCTTTTTTCCCCTGTTTATGTTTGTTGGATAGTCTTGGGAAATAATGAGACTAGGGTTACATATAACATTTCAAGGAGACCTTTGATGGTGACTATCATATTTACTGTCTCTTAACATTGCAGATCCCTGTGCCCAATTTCCTTTTGAATGGGCTGAGGACCACCTCCCAGGAAGGTCTACCATTTTCTATTCAGCCTTGTTGATCACACGAAGACACTTCAACTATTCTGTATCTTGTATAAGATATTTGAGAGTCAAAGATACCCACTAGTTAGTTCATTGACAGGAAGTGTTATTATTTATCTTTTAGGTAAGGTCCTTGATGAAATAGTTTTAGAATTTCAGACTGGTAAAGGACCTGAGTAATACAGTTCATCCTTTTGAACAATCAAACTCATCTACACTGTCTTTATGAATCTGTTGTTATTTTATTCACTATTAATTTTGTACTGGCTATGTTTGGAGTTAGGGGCACTGTGGTCTCTGTTGGGAGATGTGGATTCTGGATTGCAGCCATTTACACATTTCTGTTTTAAAGTGTTACCATTTCAGGTGTTTTCCTTTTACAGATAGTTTAGTTACTATAAGGAAAGTAACTAGTAGGGAAAGAAAATATTTTTGAAGATAATAAATTTCTAGGTTTAAGTCCAGATTTTTAATCCTTTTGTTGACACTGCTGTTTAATAATTATTTAAACTATAAATTTAATTACTTATATAAAATGATTCCCATATTTTATGGTGTTATTCTCAAATAATTTTATATCAGAGATTAAAAATTTTCTACTAGATAGGTATTATGCAGTGCCATATTAATTTTCCTGGCTCTCCAGTTGTATCACAATCCTGTGGTATTTATCAAATCAACCTAACATATGAGTGTCAGCTCAGAGAAGGCTGTGGTTTTTTTATGGCACAGAGGATTTTATTCTAATCTCTTAGATTTTAATTTATAACTTTTAGGAATATGATATAAAACTTTTGTGTGTGTTTTAAGAGGGGAATTTATTTATTTATTAAATATATTTTATTGATTATGCTATTACAGTTGTCCCATTTTTTCTCCCCTTTATTCCCCTTTGCCCTGCACCCCCCCCACAAAACACTCCCCGCCCCCTTAGTTCATGTCCATGGGTCATACATATAAGTTCTTTGGCTTTTCCATTTCCTATACTATTCTTTTGAACCTGTGTGTGTGTGTGTGTGTAATTTTATTTTTTAATTTTTTAATTTTATTGTTTTTCAAGTAAGTACAGTTGTCTCTATTTTCACCCCACCATGCCCCCCCCCACCCCACCCATCCCTGCCTCCCACCTTAAACCTACCCCCTTTGGCTTTGTCCATGTGTCCTTTACACATGTTCCTTGATGGCCCTTCCCCTATTATCCTTCATTATCCCTCCCACCCCTCTCTGGTTACTGTCAATTTGTTCTTTATTTCAATGTCTCTGGTTATATTTTGCTCACTTGCTGGTTTTGTTGATTAGGTTCTACTTATAGGTGAGATCAAATGGTATTAGTCTTTCACTGCCTGGCTTATTTCACTCAGCATAATGCTCTCCAGTTCCATACATGCTGTTGCAAAGGGTAGGAGCTCCTTCTTTCTCTCTGCTGTGTAGTATTCCATTATATAAATGTACCACTGTTTTTTGATCCACTCATTTACTGATGGGCACTTAGGCTGTTTCCAGCACTTGGCTATTGTAAACATTGGGGTGCATAGGTTCTTTTGGATTGGTGTTTCAGAGTTCTTAGGGTATAATCCCAGCAGTGGAATTGCTGGATCAAAAGGCAGTTACAATTTTAGTTTTTTTTTTAGGAAATTCCATACCGTTTTTCGCAGTGGCTGCACCAGCCTGCATTCCCACCAACAGTATACTAGGGTTCCCTTTTCTCTGCATTCTCTCCGGTACTGGTTCTCTGTTGATTTGTTTATGATGGCCATTCTGACCGGTGTGAATTGGTGGCCATTGTGGTTTTGATTTGCATCTCTCTAATGGCTAGTGATGCTGAGCATTCTTTCATCTTCTTCTGGGCCCTCTGTATGTCCTCCTTGGAGAAGTGTCTGTCTGTTCAGATCCTTTGCCCATTTTTTAATTGGGTTATTTGCCTTCCTGGAGTGTAGTTGTGTGAGTTCTTTATAAAATTTGGGAATCAAACCCTTGTCCAAGGCATCATTGGCAAATATATTTTCCCATTTGGTTGGTTCTCTTTTTTTTTTACTGATGTTTTCTTTAGCTGCGTAGAAGCTTTTTAATTTGGTGTAGTCCCATTTGTTTATTCTTTCCTTTCCTTATATCTCTGCTAGAGAGAGGGGAAGAAATATCAATGTGTGAGAAATACATCAACTGGTTGCCTCTCACATGCCCCCAACTGGGGACCTGGCCCACAACTTAGGCGTGTGCCCTGACTGGGACTCAAACTGGCAACTTTTTGGTTTGCAGGCTGGCGCTCAATTGCTGAGCCACACCAGCCAGGCCTCCGTGTGTGTGTGTATGTGTGTTTAAAAAACACTGTAGTTGCTGAGGACCTGATCCTCACTCTTGAGTAACTCCCAGGGTTGGATTATATAAAGTACATATTCCTTTATGAAGTATCATGGATAACAACGTCTTGTTAATAAATATTTAGAATAATTACTTTCATTTGTGGAAACCTCTAATTATTGTTGGAGGTAGTAAATATTTGACTCAACCTTATTCATTTTACCAGGACCTATAGGATCTTAAGTGTGAGTAAATAAAAACAAAACTCGTGCATTAGCCCAGAGAGTGATATGTATATATGCCCATATATACATATTTTACTCACTTTAAAAGTTAATTTTATTATTAATAAGTGCACATTTACTTAAGAAAACTAGAAAAACAATGAAAATGTATTACTTTTTTGGTTTGGAAATATAAAATAATTTTTATATTTTAAATAATTTATTATTTGATGTTGCTTCCAGTTTGGACTAACTCAGTATGTAAATCTCAGCTAATATAACTTTAAAAAAATTAAGTTTATTGGGGTAACATTGGTTAGTAACATTATATAAATTTCAGGTATATAACTTCATAGTATGACATCTATATTAGACTCTGTGGTGTGCTTACCACCCAAATTCTAATCTCTTTCAGTCACCATATTTGACATTTTTTGCCTTCTTTATCCTTCTCACATCTTCCTTCCCTTCTGGTTCCCACCATTATGTTGTCTACATATATGAACATTTTTTTGTGTATTTTGTTCATTTGTTGCTTTTTGTTTTATATCCAACATATGAATGAATCATACAGTTCTTATTTTTTTCCATTAGGCTTATTTCACTTAACATAATACTCTTCAGATCCATCCATGTTGTTGAAAATGATGATATCTTATCTTTTTTATGGTTGAGTAATATTCCATTCTGTGCATGTATATATAGGTGTGTGTGTAGTCTGTCTGGAAAACATCCAGCCATTGTTAGTATAATGAGAACAGTTTGAGTTACATTGATGAAACCTGGCAGCCAAGGAGAGTGGACTGGAATGCACATGTGTGAACAATGACAACTTCACTGTACTAGTCAGTGGAGGGGGTAGAAGCTGTTGAGTGAGCATGTGTACTGTGTGGTCATTACATTCAAAATGACTGAGTGCGTAGAACAACAAATATTCATCAAATTTTGTGTGATGCTTGAACATTCCTCGGATTGTTCAAGAAATTATTTGGATGATTCAGAAGGCTGCAGCTAGGTAACTGGTGATTGGCAGCTTTATCACAACATATCCATTCATGCATCTCATCTCCTGCAGAGTTTTTTTGCAAAACATCAAATCACCCAGGTGACTTAGCCCCCTACAGTCCAGATTTGATGCCCTGTGACTTCTGGCTTTTCCCAAAACTAAAATCATCTTTCGAAGGGAAGAGATTTCAGACCCTCGAAGAGATTCAGGAAAATATAATGCGGCAGTTGATGGAGACTGGGAGAACTGTGTGAGGTCCCAAGGTGCCTACTTTGAAGGGGACTGAGGATCATTGTCTTATGTATAATGTTTCTTGTATCTTGTATCTTCTTCAATAAATGGCTCTATTTTTCATATTACATGGCTGGGTACCTACTGGACACATGAACAAACTATATATATATTGCAATATATGTATAGATTATATATTTATTGATTGACATAGAAGATGATTATGCATAAAAATAATATACATAAAATCATCTGTATATAAATATATGTATATATTTTTATATAGATATAAAATCATCTATATGTAAAACCATCTATATCTATCTCTATATAAAATCATCTATTTATATGAAATCATCTCTCTACATCAAATCATATATATATATACACACATATATATGTGTGTGTGTGTAAAATCATCTTCTTTATCAGTCATCCACTGAAGGACACTTAGGTTGTTTCCATGTCTTGGTTATTGTAAATAATGCTGGGGATATATTTTTATTACATGTGTTTTTTAGGACAGAGGGTAATAATTGAGGCTGATCTTTGTAAATTATATAAATCTTAATTTTGGTCTAGAGAATTTGTCTCCCACATTTTAAGTTTTTACAGTGGACTTTAGTTGTAAAATGTCAGCTACATGACATGCATTTTCCTGTTTTTATATTAGCTCTGTGGATTTTTATAATTACAGAAGGTTTTAAAAGTATCATATAATCTCTGCATTTTACTTTATAATTTGTTGGAAAGTACTAATTTATTTTTGGGCCATATATATTAAAGTTTAAGATATTGGATAAAGTTTTAGATGTTAACTGCAATGATTTTTCTCAATATACAATATTCAAGTATCAATGAAATATGCAAAATCGGGAAAATAGAAGATACAGCTTATAGGTGTGTAAGAAAAATGTGCACTACAAATTTGGTAAGGTGGCCTAGACCACAGGTGGCAAACACAAGGTCAGCAGGCCGAACCCAGCCCTCCACCTTGTTTTATCTGTCCTGGCACCTTGTTTCTGCCTGGCAGCAGTGCTGAGCTCTCGCTTAACTGTTAAGGAGTAGTTACATTTACACAGTCCTAAAATTGCATTTGGCCCTTTGAAGGCAACCGTGAGGCTGATATGGCCCCTGGTGAAAATGAGTTTGACACCCCTGGCCTAGACTATTTATAGAGAATCCTTTAAATTGTTACGTAAGAAATGCATGAAACATATTCTATTTGATTTATTTTGTTTTAAATAAATTTCTCATGTTAAAATTATTTTTGTGTTACTGCTTTAAATTTAACCCCATATTTATATGTATATGTCATATATGCCAAATAGGAGAGTGTCACATATGAATCTAGTCAATTATTCATAGATGGCACATAGCTGGGTCTTGGATTTTATCTAAACTGAAAATCTTTGCCTTTTATTTACAATGCTTAGCCAATTATATTTAATCAGTTATCTGTATGGCTGGGTTTAACTTCTCATTTTGCTTTTTTTATTTGCTTCATCTATAGGAAATTGTAAAAAATGATTGTTTTTATCTCCACTGTTGTCTAATTAGCTGTACTTTTTTCTGTTAATGGTTGCTGTAAGTTTTATAATATATATCTTTAATTTATCACTGTCTACCTTTAAATGATATTACTTTATGTCATTATAGAGTAAGAACCATGTATGACAACAGAATACTTCTATTTCTTCCCTCCTGACCTTTGTGTTATTGTTGCTATACATTTTACTTTTGTATGTGTCAAATCCTTCCCATTATACTTTTCTTATTTTTGCTTTAGTCAATTATTTTTTTAAAAGTCAGGTTTATTGAGCTAGAATGTACATACAATATAATTTACTCTTTTAAGGTATAGAGTTCTTTAGTTTTTTGCAAATGTATACATCATTTAACTGCTACTGTACTCAAGATAAAGGATACTTTTATCACCCCCTACTACCAGATTTCTCTATGCCCCTTTTTAATCAATCCTTCACCCTCCACCCCTGATAACTACTGATCAGATTTCTGTCTTTATAAGCTTACCTCTTCCACAGGGTCATATAAGCAGAATCATATATTACACAGCCTTTTGTGTTTGGCTTCTTTCATTTAGCATAATGCTTTTGAGATTCATCCATGGGGTTGCAGGTAACAGTAATTTGTTTCTTTGTTTTGCTGAGTAGTATTCCATTGTATGGATGTATCGCAATTTGTTTTTCTATCACCAGTTGATGGTACTTTGGGTTGTTTACAGTTTTTGTAGTGATTATGAGTAAAGCTGCTCTAAATATCTGCATACTGCTGTTTTTGTGGACATGCTTTCATTTCTTTTGGGTAAATACCTAGCAGTGGGAAGTCTATGTTGGATAATAAATGAATATTTAACTTTATAAGAAGCTGCCAAAAAGTTTTCCAAAATGGTTGTATCATTTTTGTATTTTCATTAGCAGTGGGCTCCATTGTTCCATAACCTCACCTGCACTGAACGTTGTTAGTTTACTTAAAAAAAATGAGCAATTCTAGCAGATTTACAGTACTATCTCATTAGGATTTACATTTGCCTTTCCCCAATGACTAATATTTTGAGAATTTTTTCATTGCTTAGTTGTCACCAAAATCTTTTTGAAGCAATATCTTTGAAAATGTTTTGGCTATATTTTATTAAATTGAAAGAGTTTTTAATATATTCTAGATATAAGTCCATTATCTGATGTCTACTATACCAATATTTCTCCCAGAATGGGCTTGTCTTTTCATTTTCCTAACAGTGTCTTTCAAAAAGCAGAAGTTTTCAATTTTAATGAAATCCAGTAGGTCAGTTTTTAAATTTTATGGTATATGCTTTTAACTGAAGTTCAGAGAGCATTTCTCATAGATTTTCAGTTTTGGGTTCTATATTTACGTCCATATTGGGTCCATTTCAGCTTTATTTTTATGTGTGAGGTAAGAGTTGAGGTGTATCATTTTGGGATAGAGCTCTGATTGTTCACAACTATCTTTTCAGGAAATTACAAAGTGAGAAAATTTTTTGTTACAGTTCTCTATATAGTTACCATTTCTGGCATAGTTCATTCCATTGGGTAAATCTAATTTCATCTAGTATTATTTTTCTTCTACCTGAAGTTCTTCTTTTTAACATTTCTTGTAGTGTGGATCTGCTGTGGATGCATTCTTTCCCAACTTTTGTTTGTCTGAAAAAGTCTTCATTTTACTTTCATGTTAGAAGGATAGATTTTTCCAAGTATTCTACTCTGGCAGGTTTTTTTCTCTCACCAATATCTTAAAGGTGTAGCTTCATAGTCTTTGAATTTGCATAATTTCTAGTGAAGATTTTGCTATCACTCTTATTCCCCCCGCCTTTATGTGTATTGTCATTTCCCCCGCTCTGACTGCTTTTAAGATCTTTATTACTGTTTTGCAGTAATTTGATTATGATGTACCTTGCAACTTCTTTATGTGGTTTCTTTCTGTTTCTTTTGCTTGTGCTTTGTTGAAGTTTTTGGATCTTTTTGTTTATAGTTCCCCCCAACCCCAAATTTGGAAAACTTGTCTATATTCCTTGTTCTCTTTCTCCTCTCTTTTTGGTATTCTATTTACATGTATACCAGACTACTTGATACTCTGTTTATTTAAAATTTTTTTTCTTTGAGTACTGGAACTTGAATCTTTATTTCTATTGTTATAGCTTCAAGTTCAACTGTTAACCCAATCCAATCCAATCCAGTGTGTTTTTTTATTGCAACTATTTTCCTTCCCTAGAAGTTGTATCTTTTGTATACATTTCATTTTTCTTAACATGTTCATATTTTTCTCTATATTTTTGAAGGTATGAAGCACATTTTTAATAGCTGTTTTAATATTTTTCTAATGAATTATGATGTTGAGCATCTTTTTATGTGCTTATTGGCCATTTGTATATATTCTTTGTGAAATATATATTCAGATCTTTTGCTCATTCTAAAATTGGTTTGTCTTTTCACTGTTATGTTGTTAAACCTCTTTATATATTGTGGGTATTAGAACCTCATTAGATATATGATTTGCAAATATTTTCTCCCTTTTGTGAGTTTTACTCTTTTGATAGTGTCCTTTGATATGTAAATGTTTTAGTTTTGATGAAGTCCATTGTATCTATTTTTTCTTTTGTTATTTGTTCTTTAGGTGTTACACCTAAAAAAATTATAGCCAAACTCAAAGACATGAAGATATATTCCTACGTTTTATTGTAAGAGTTTTATAGTTTTAGTTCTTACACACAAGTCTGGTTTATTTTGAATTAATTTTTTTTTACATAGATGGTGTGCTGCAAGGATATTTTACATGTGAATATCCGGTTTTCAGGACAATATTTGTTGAAGAGACTATTCTTTCTCTATTGAGTGGCCTTGCCACACTTTTTGAAAATCAGTTGACCATAGATACATACTTTAATTTTAGGCCTTTATTTTCCATTTCATTTATTTATGTCTCACTTATGCAGTACCACACTGTTGTGATTACTGTAACTTTGTAGTAAATTTTGAAATAGAAAATTGTGAGTCCTCTAACTTAGTTCTTATTTTTCAAGTTTGTTTTGGATGTTCAGGGTCCCTTACAATTTCATATAAATTTTAAATCTACTTTTCCATTTCTGCAAAAACAAAAAAAAAGCCATTGGACTTGGGATTGTATCAAATCTATAGTTTTATTTGGAGCATTTTAGTCTTAACAATATTAAGTGTTGCAATCTATGAATGCAGGATGTCTTTCTATTTATTTAGGTCTTCTTTCATCTCTTTCTGTAATGTTTTGTAAGGCCTATAGTTTTTGTTTTACTCCTTTAAATAATATTGCAATGTGCCTGGCACACAAAGCTACTTGGATTCAGTTAAGTGAGGCTTAATTTTAAGCTTTTTAAGTGAGGCAGCATGTACTAGTTATAGTTTAGGCCCACTACTTGGTGAGACCTTTTTGATGAGTCTTCTCAACGTATATGTATTATGAATTTTTTTTTTTAACGTGGCTAGTGGGAATGGGAACTATTCTCAACCTTGTGTGGGCTCCATACAATTTCCAACATATTGCTTTCCAGTGGTTATTTTCCCAGAGTAGGGCAATTTCCTCTAACCTATGTGCAGATCTCTATTCAAAGACTGAGTGATGGGACCATCTCTGAATCACTTTCTCTGCACAGCATTTTTTTAAGTACTCTTCCCTGTCAATTCTAGCCTTATTAGTCTATCTGATATTCCTTGTTTCTTCAATTTAACTAGACCTCTGGGCTCTGTTTGTGATCGCCTTTCAGCAGTGTGGTCTCAAGACTTCAGAAACAATTTTAGGCTCACCTAATTTGCTTTCCTTCTTTTCAGGGATTATTGTCCTACATTGCTTATTGTTCAATTCCCGAAAATCATAATTTCATATATTTTGTTTTTTTAGTTATTTAAGAATGAAGGGAAATCCAGTCCTTGTTACTCCACCATTGTTAGAAGTAGAAGTTGTCAATTGCTGTATGAAAGAAAAGTCAAGTTGAACTTTCACTGGTGTAAAATAAAAAGGAGAACATCTTAATTCTTGTGTAGTATCTGGGTAAGTTTAGGAAGCCTCTTTAATAAATTTATCTTAGAAGATGAATTCATCTTGCATTCACATGCATTTAGTGCTAGTTAGTTATTTAATGAAATTTTTTATTATGTCATTTTATAGTAAGTACTAGCTTAATGACACAGTAAATGTCTACAGTGTTAAAACAAACTTCGACCTTAAAACAATAGCATTCTAATGGAGTAGATGAAAGGTGTATGTGATAAATGGAATGTGAGATATCATCTTAAACTCTCTGTGCTTCACTTTATTAATCTCTAAAATGAAGAAAATAATAATATAGGTGTTTGATATATGTAATATGACATATTTAATGTGTTTAGGACAGTGCCAGGCATGTACTAGGTACTATATGAGTGTGAACCATTATTATTATTTTAATAATAATTATTTTATTTATATAGGGAGGCTTGTAGGGTATTATATCATGAAATGTAAATCTATGAGAATATTTATCCAACTGTATATCAAATTATGCCTGGGTACTCATTTTGAATATCATTGGCATGAGGAGTTAAAGATACAACCTAGAGTTAGGGCTATTAAAAAAGAGCTCAACAAGTGTTTTGGTTTTGTGAATTTTGTATGTTAACTAGCAAACATTTTCCTCTTAGATCTATAATGTTAGAACTAAAAGGAAATTAAGCTGAGGTTTCTTATTGGGTTAGAAATAAAAAGATTTATACCATAGCCACTCAGATTTTAAATAGAGGCTCAAATTAATGATGTTGTTAAATTCTGAGAGTCATAGTATAGATAAAATTTTGGCAAAACTATATGCTGGTGTATATTGGTCTATGCAGTAAATGTATTCCTAGAAAGTTTAATGTTCATTCAATTTCGTTAGTTAAAATGACTTCCCAGGTTAGTATGGAAGAATGCACTATTAAAAAAATATGCCTTGAGGTGATGAGCTCCTTAAGAATAGACATAACCTGGCATATTAGTAGTGATCAATATTTCTACTTAATTAATTTGGAAAGTTTTCTTATAGTAGAGTGACTCTTTGTGTGTGTAGACTGTTCTTGAAAAAAATGCTATAACTTTTCAGAAGTGGATTTAGCCATCATTTACCAATTACTGGCCCTTGATATTGAAAAAAAGTACTCCACTGAATTGATCATGGTCTTTAAAATAAAATTTGTTGAACAAACTTTTGAATTCTAATGGTGCAAAGCATTGAGGTTACTTCAGAAAAGAGTGTTTTTATTTGTGTTATAAGAGGATTGGATAATATTTATTTTAGCTTAACTGAATTGAAACATGGCTGCATAACTGATTCTGAGGTCTTCTTTATTTGTTTTTTTCATATATAACTGGAGTTATTAAAATTCTTGGTAAATTTTTACCTTGGTAAATTCTGTGGGACAGGTTTGTTCTGGGAGATTTTTTTGTGACTCAACAGTTAACAGTTCAAACAACTGCTTGCATAATGTGCTTTACACATTACTTTTTAGGAAGACTCTAGTGATGATATATTCAGGGAACAAACATAAGTGTCTCAAAATTAAAGGACTAATGTACTAACCAATATACTGCTCTTCAAGGTATAGTCAATTCCTATCATTTTGAAAATCACTATATTATAAAAACATTGACATACCTCAGTTCCTGGCTTAGGTTAAAGATAATCCCTAACCTAAGATAGTCAATACTCAGCTTATATCTTCTACAGAAACTTGCCCCTCTTTGGCAGCTTCATGGACATTGGTGCCATGGTTATATGCCATGGTATAACTTTGTTGATGAGGGTTCCACTGACAGGGCCTTTGTAGAAGAAGAAAAAGAAGGTGGCATCAAGGCTCTTGGAACTGCTGCTGCAAATCCTCCTTCCCATTGGGGTGAAAGTGAAGTGAGGATCAGGAGACAATTTATTTGTGGGATCCCCAGATAGAACTCAATGCATATTTTCTCCTTTTTAAAGTATATTTTATTGATTATGCTATTACAATTTTCCCAATTTTTTTCTCCTTTTTATCCCGTCTCTGCCCTACAACCCCCCACCCTCCAGCAGTCCTCTCCCCTTAGTTCATATCCATTGGCTGTACATAAAAGTTCTTTGGCTTCTCTATTTCCTATACTATTCTTAACCTCCCCCTGTCTATGCTATGCCTACCAATTATGATTCTTATTCCTTGTAACTTTCCCCACCCCCATTTTTGCCCTCCCCCTGCCCACTGATAACCCTCCATGTGATCTCCATTTCTCTGGTTCTCTTCCTGTTTTAATTGTTTGCTTAGTTTTTGTTTTTGTTTTTTTAGGTGCCATTGTAGATAGTCATGAGTCTGTTGTAATTTTACTGTTTTTGATCTTCTTTTTTTGATTTCTTAGATAAGTGCCTTTAACATTTCATATAATAAAGGATTGGTGATAATGAACTCCTTTAACTTGAACTTATCTGAGAAGCACTTTATTTGCCCTTCCATTCTGAATGATAGCTTTGCTGGATAGATTAATCTTGGATGTAGGTCCTTGCCTTTCATGACTTCAAATACTTCTTTCCAGCCCGTTCTCGCCTGTAAGGTTTCTTTTGAAAAAATTATCTGGTAGTTTTATGGGAACTCTTTTGTAGATAACTGTCTCCTTTTCTCTTGCAGCTTTTAAGATTCTCTCCTTATCTTTCATCTTGGGTAACTTAATTATGATGTGCCTTGATATATTCCTCCTTGGGTCCAATATCTTTGGGAACTCTCTGGGCTTCCTGGACTTCCTGGAAGTCTATTTCCTTTGCCAGATTGGGGAAGTTTTCCTTCATTATTTGTTCAAACAAGTCTTCAGTTCCTTGTTCTTCTTCTCTTTCTGGCACTCCTATGTTTAGGATGTTGGAGTGCTTAAAGTTTTCTTGGAGGTTCCTAAGCCTCTCCTCATTTTTTTTTTAATACTTCTTTCTTCATTTTGTTCTGATTGGATGTTTATTTTTTCCTTTTGATCCAAACTGGGTCGCAGTTTCCTTCCCTTCACTGTTGGTTCCCTGTATATTTTGCGTAGCCTTCATTTCTTCCTTCATTTTGCAGCTGGGCTCAATCAATTCTGTGAGCATCCTGATTACCAGTGTTTTGAACTCTGTATCAGATATATTATCTATCTCCTTGTCGCTTAGTTGTTTTTCTGGAGTTTTGATCTGTTCTTTCATTTGGGCCATATTTCTTTGTCTCTGTGCACCTGTCATGTTGTAAGAGGGCAGAGGCTTAGGGCCTAGTGGGGACCTAAGAGGGCCCCGCTAGGGTGGGGCAACCCTCTTTGCTGCACTGTGGTGCTGTCTGTGGGGGGAGAGGTCAGAGAGGGGACAATGCCATTTGCTCACTCTGCTCTAGCCCCACTTTCCAACGAATTCTCCTGTGAGACTGGGAGTTTCTCCCACTTTTGCAACCCCCACAGTATTTTACAAGTAGAGGTTTTTCAAGTCTTCAGTTTTCTGTCCACCAGCCCCACCTCGCCTGTGCTGTCCCGCCACCATGCTGCGGGTCCTCTCTGCCCAGGCTGCCCATCTCTGCCCCTCCTTCCAGACTGCATGAATGTTTCTTTAACTTCTTGGTCGTCAGAATTTAATGCAGTTTGATTTTCTGGAAGCTCTGATTGTTTATTGTTTTTAAATTGGTTGTTGTTCTTCTTTTGGTTGTGTGAGGAAGTGAAACATTTCTACCTATGCCCCTATCTTGGTTGGAACTCCTGTTCCCATCTGTTTTGAAACATTCTAAATTAGTCAGCACCATTATTATTTTGTATATATGGTAATTATTTCAGTATTCCCACATGTTGATGATCAGCTTCTTTATTTATCATTTTTTATCATCACCCGAGGACATTTTTTTTCATTGCTGGGTTGCGGGGTCCATCCCCACTCCAGGCACATGTGGGAGTAAATGCTTCTCTCTCACATCGATGTTTCTCTCTCTCTCCCTCCTCTCTCCCTTCTTCTCTGTCTTCCTCAGAGGCTTTCCAATTGTGTCAGGGCAACATCTTTTCTTAGCTTTTCTAGATCAGAAAATGAATAGCTCCTCAGTTTCGGGACATATGGTGTGTACTGCTGAAGGGAAGAAAGCATATAATGAGGAAGTTAACAAGGGCTGATATTTTTTTTACAACATTCTTTTAAAACTAAAAAACCTCTTTAAACACCAGGAACAGCTTAAATAGTTCACTCGAGGCCTGAGGGGCCCATGCGGACATTTCCCTGTGGGACATGTTCTATTCTCGTTTCACCCAGACAGTGGGCCTGACAGGCATCCCAGGAGGACACTTGCTGCCTCCAGGCCTCGTGGCCACCCTCCTTCAGCCTTTGGCCCAAGGGGTCCGGCAGCACCCAGGGGACACTGAAACCGGAAGGTCAATGCATATTTTCTTGTGGAAATTACACTATCATAATCCAGTGCTCAGTTATGCTACGAGTGGAATGGAATAGGGTTCTAACCACTATGAGAAAGTGCCTTCCAAATTCTAAGAACTTTTAGAACTAAATCCATTTGTGTGTTTTTGTTTCCTATGGGAAATATAGGACTGCCTATATTTCCAAAGATTATAGAACTTCCTTATTTTAGAATTGGAAGAGACCTTGGTAGTCATCTATTTCAAATTCATTTTAGAGATAAGAATACAAAATTCTAGAAGAAACTTAAGTACAATTTGGAATAATATGATCCCATAGGATTGAGCCTTTAAAATATTAAAAAAAAAATCAATTTTATCTACAAGCTTATTTATTTTAGCTTCCAAGATTCTTGGTTTAAACAATTTTCATAGTTCCATGATGTACAGCCTAAGAATTCATTGTTTAAAAATATTCTAGGTTTCTCTGAGGACCTTTCCATCACTAACTTATTTTATATGCTATATAAATTAAAAGATGGTAAGACTTCATATATTTTATTGGTTGTATCTTCTTTGTTGTGTTGTTTTATCAATTGTGTCTAATATAGAGTTGAAAATGTACTATGATGGACAAATAATTGCCTTAAATGGATAGTTATTGCTCCTGATTTGATTTATTTTAAAATTTCTAATTATATGTTTTCCTGGACTTTATGTGCTTTTGATCTGTAGATGGTTTATTATGTTAAGGTAGACAAGAGCAGAACATGTGCTCAACAAATGTAGTATTATTGGTTTTCAAAAACTGATCATATTCAAAATTATTTTTAAAACTTCATTTTTATTTTTGTGATTTTTTCTTGATATCTTGTAAGAATTATGTTTATTTTAAAAAATGACATTTGAACAAAGTTTTTGCAAAATGACATATTATTATTCCCCTTTTACATCTCTCTCCTGTTCAAATATATACCCTAATAAGATAAAACAAAAAGTAAGAGATGTTAATATTATAGTGAAGTCCAAAATTTCACTATTTCAATGAGGGAAAACTATCTTTAACATCTTTTTCACTTTAAACATCTCATTCTGAGGATGAAACTGTAGCAACTGCTACTGGAAAAGAGTGACGGAGTTAATAGGTGAGTTTTAAGCTTGATTTTCACTTTTGACTTCTTCAGAATTCAAATATCAGAATGACTTTTCAGATTTCAAGATACAAGTGTTTGTTGGTCTTAGTCCTCTTCATTGAGCTTTCTATTAATTCTCCATTTTCCCTAATTTTAGGAATGTACAGTTTTTCGGCCATCTTGGTCACATAGCATCTTACCCAGTCTCACGGGTTAAATTATTTGTAAATTATACAAATATTAAAGGTATATTCATTTAGTTTTAAATATTATTTTTCCATTGCAAGTTACTGACATTGTATGCTTTTCATCTATGTTTAACATTCTTATGATTTTTTTTTGCTAAAAGAATATAATCAGTATGCTAAGTGTGTTTTAAACAGATAAAAATATATAATTTTTTTCTTTTTTTATATATATATTTTATTGATTATGCTATTACAGTTGTCCCATTTCTCCCCCATCATTCCCCTCCACCCTACACACCCTCTCCCACCCACATTCCCCCCTTTAGTTCATGTCCATGTGTCATAAGTTCTTTAGCCTCTACATTTCCCACACTATTCTTGCCCTCCCCCTATTTTCTATCCACCGTCTATGCTATTTATTCTCTGTACCTTCCCCCCGCTCCTCCTCCCACACCCCTGTTGCTAACCCTTCATATGATCTCCATTTCTGTGGTTCTGTTCCTGTTCTAGCTGTTTGCTTAGTTTGCTTTTGTTTTAGGTATGGTTCTTAATAGCTGTGAGTTTGCTGTCTTTTCACTGTCATATTTTTATCTTCTTTTTCTTAGATAAGTCCCTTTAACATTTTATATAATAAGCTTGGTGATGATGAACTCCTTGAACTTGACCTTATCTGAGAAGCACTTTATCTGTCCATCCATTCTAAATGACAGCTTTGCTGGATAGAGCAATTTTGGATGTAGGTCCCTGTTTTTCAAGATTTCAAATATTTCTTTCCAGCCCCTTCTTGCCTGCAAGGTCTCTTTTGAGAAATCAGCTGACAGTCTGATGGGAACTCCTTTGTAGGTGACTGTCCCCTTATCCCTTGCTGCTTCTAGAATTCTCTGCTTCATTTGAATCTTGGCTAATGTAATTACGATGTGCCTTGGTGTGTTCCTCCTTGGGTCCAACTTCTTTGGGACTCTCTGAGCTTCCTGGACTTCCTGGTAGTCTATTTCCTTTGCCAGATTGGGGAAGTTCTCCTTTATTATTTGTTCAAAGAAGTTTTCCACTTGTTGCTCTTCTTCTTCCCCTTCTGGGACCCCTATAATTCGGATGTTGGGACGTTTAATGATGTCCCGGAGGTTCCTAAGCCTCTCCTCATTTTTTTGAATTCTTGTTTCTTCCTTGTTTTCTGTTTGGTTGTTAGTTTCTTCCTTCTGGTCCACTCCATTGATTTGAGTCCCAGTTTTCCTTCCATCTCTATCGGTTCCCCATGCGTCTTCCTTCATTTCACGTATTGTAGCCTGCATTTTTTCATCTAATTTGTGAGCAAAATCAACCAATTCTGTGAGCATTTTGATGACCAGTGCTTTGAACTGTGCATCTGATAGGTTGGCTATCTCTTCACGGCTTAGAGGAATTGACTCTGGGGTTTTCATTTTTTCTCGGGTTTGAGCCATTTTTGGTGGGTTTTTGTTTTGTTTTGTTTTGGTTTTAGTCTGGTCGTGGCTATTACGTATGAGGGTGGAGCCTTAGGCGCTCCCCAGTGTGGGGCAGCCCAGTTGCTGGGTTGTGACGCTTATGTGGGGGCGGGGTCTGAGAGGGAACAATGGCGCCTGCTCCGCTCTCTCCTGGATTCAGTCCCCTCCGCCACTTCCCCTCTGCCTGTACTGTCCGTGCGCACGAATGTGGGACCACCTGGTCAGCCAGCCGCCCTGTGTGGCCTCACTGGGTCTGCACAGTTGGCCCCCTGTGCCTGGGGTCCGCCAGCTGCTGCCTGTGGGCCCGGGGACTGCCAGCCACCGCCTGTGCACCTGGGAACTGCCAGCTGCTGCTGTTTGAGCTCCGGGGTCCGCACCTCCACTTTTTCCTGCCGCAACTCCGCCCCTCTTACCGGTCTGGATGAATGGTTGTTGGACTTCCGTACAGTTCAATTTTCTATAAGTTCTGGTTGTTTTCTTGTTTCTAAATATTTGTTGTCCTTAATTTTGGTTGTGAGAGGAGGCACAGTGTGTCCGCCTACGCCTCCATCTTGGCCGGAAGTCAAAATATATAATTTTATGTCTAAGTATTTTTTGTGTGGGTACCAATATTAAATAAAATTCTAATTCAGTGATTTCATTTTCTTGAAAGTATTTCTATCAGAAATTCATATTGTACTTGTATTATGCTGAACATGATGGAATGCTCTCCTCTTTTCTTTGTTTTTGTCTTTATTGTGGCAATCACCGAAACATTGAAAGTTTAATTTAAACTGAATTGTTTTTCCATAGAATAAACAGAATATCTCACCTGAGAATGGTGATTACACTTTGTGAATTTGTTCTAAGACTGTTGTAATTTATAACTCACACACTGTATGCCTGAAGCTAAAAACATTGGTATATGATATCGTAAAAGAGAGGATATTTTTGAACCCTATCATTGTCTCATTGAGA
Organism: Glossophaga mutica; assembly: GCA_039655065.1. NCBI lineage: Eukaryota > Metazoa > Chordata > Mammalia > Chiroptera > Phyllostomidae > Glossophaga > Glossophaga mutica. Next base: position 35,062,146 of record CM077308.1, read on the forward strand.
CCAGAAATTTATATTAAGACTTTGTTTTATTTGGACTTATACTTAAAGATATATTATATCTAGGTCCGTTTTTATAAAGTAATTTCACTAAGTTACTCTGGAATATATGTTTTTTTGTAAACAACTTTGAATGATGATATAGTGGGTATGTTCTAAGTAAGACTCAGTAATAGAGATTTGCTAAGGAGACTCTAGGAACACATATGTTTCTTTCATTATTAAGTGAACTAGATTACTACTAGATCTAATTGTACATTAGACACCTAGATTGAAAAATGTTTTACAAAACCAAGTAAACGTTTCTGGTTTTGGAGAATTGAATTTAGAGCCCATTGCAAATGAGATTCAGGTCATGGGATTATGAGCCAGTTAGTAAGTTTTATTTTATTTTTTGACCATATTTTGGATTAAAAGAACTAATTGGATACAGACCCCTTTCTGAATAGAGCAGTGTTAACAGAGGATTCCTTGGGGACTAGTTTACTTATCAATTTTATTTATTAATTTGAAGAGAAAGTGTACAGGGAAATATGTTGTTTCCTTGGAATAAGAAGCCTATTCTAAGCCTTTTCAGGTAGTAAAATGCTAACCAAGAATGGATAATATATAAAAAATGTCAAAGATAGGTAAATAGGATGAAACTGGCAAAAAATCTCCACTTGCCCAAGGTGGAGATACTTCCAATTTTTATTCTTGTTTAATACAAAGACAATAAAGCTTTATCTCTTACTTATTACTTAGAATATGCAGAATTACTTTAGAGGTTTTTGTGTGTATGTGCCAAAAAAAAAAAAAAAAAAGAAGAAGAAGAAATGCTGGATATTATCAGTAAAGGTATTAGAATACAGCAGAATCTTGGCCTTAAGCAAAACATTATAGTAGCCAGACTAGAAATCTAGATTTAAAAATAAAATTACATTTTCATACCTGGCTGTCATGGCCTAGGTGATTGGAGTGTTGTCCTGTAGCCAAAAGGTTGTGGGTTTGATTCCTGGTCAGGGCACATGCCTAGGCTGTGGGTTGGATCCCCAGTCCTGGTGTGGCATGTACAATCCTTGGTCCAGTTACATGAGAACCCTGTCCAGGTGCATTTGGGAGGAAACCCATCTATGCTTCTCTCTTACATGATATTTCTTTCCCTTTCTCTTTCTCTTCCTCTTTCTCTAAAAAGCAATGAAAAATGTCATCGGGTGAGGATAAAAAAGTTTTACATTTCCAGAAAGAAACCGAAACAGAAGAAATCCAGAAAATCATTAGGAAGTGTGAATTAATTCACATCAATATAAACTAAAAACATAACTTTTGATTTTGGGAAGATTAAGGCTGAGAGTAGATTTGATTTATAAATACTCATGAAGACTATATATAAAGAGAAGATGGATTTAGTTACCATTATGGGCCTCCCTGCCTGAACCACAGCCCCCGCCCTGCAATCTTCAATTGTTTGTGTAGAAGCTCTGAAGCACAGTTTAGAGAATGGGTTTTGAATTTGAAGATTTGTATTTATGTTCAGATTCCCAGACTAAACAGCTATATGACTTTAAACTTCCTCATTAAAAAAAATTAGAATATCCCATAGGTTGAGATCTATGAGGTCTCTCCAGAAAAAGTCCAGCCATTGTTAATATAATGAAAACAGTTTGCACAACATCGATGTAATCTGGCAGCCAAGGAGAGTGGACTGGAATGTGAATGCGTGAACAATGATGACTTCGCTGTACTAGTCATCACTAGGAGTGGTAGATGCTGTTGAGTGAGCATGTGTGCTCTGTGGCCATCACATTCAAAATGACTGAGCAAGTAGAGCAGCGAATCTGAATCAGATTTTGCGTTAACTTGAACATTCCTCCATGGAAATGATTCGGATGATTCAGAGGGCTGCAGCTATGGACAATTGTTGATAGGCAGCTTAATCACAACACATTTATTCATGCATCATGTCTCATGCAGGGTTTTTGGTGAAACATCAAATCACCCAGGTGATTCAGCCCCACTATGGCCCAGATTTGGTGCCCTGAGACTTCTGGCTTTTCCCAAGACTAAAATCACCTTTGAAAGGGAAGAGATTTCAGACCATGTATGAGATTGAGGAAAATATGATGGGACAGCTGATGGCGATTGGGAGAACTGTGTGAGGTCCCAAGGTGCTTACTCTAAAGGGGACTGAGATGTCGTTGTCTTATGCACAATGTTTCTTGTATCTTGTATTGTCTTAATAAATGTTTCTATTTTTCATTTTACATGGCTGGATATCTTCTGGACAGATCTGTATATGTTAAATTAGCTTTTCATGAGTGGAAAAACCTGACACATAGTAGAACTCGGTAAAAGCAGATTGAATGAGATCATGTGCCCATCTCAAATCCTTCTTTCCAGACTCACATTCTTTTCAGGAGGGTTCTCAACCTGCTACCCATGGATATGAAGTCTGTAATGCTCACCTTTTAGCACTTGCTTCTTTTGACTCATCCCTTGCTTACCTAGCTGGGTTTTATCTTCAGGTACTGTTTTCTTAGATGCAAACTTCCCAATTACTGATATGTTTTTATATATATGTTTAGACTTTGTTGCTTTTATACTTGAAGGGTAACTTGGCTGAGTATACACTATTGGACCACACTTTTAGGATTCTAGAATTTGCTCTGCTTTTTTCCAGGTATTTAATGTTGTTGAGGCAAAGGCTGAGGCTAGCCACAACCCCTTCCCCTTTGAACTTTCTAGATGATTTTTTTTTGTAAACCTTTAAAGTACAAAGTTTATCAGGATGTATTTTGGCATTAATAGTTATATTTTACTTTTTCCTGGGGACATGAATTACTTTCTTCTATTATGTATAAGTAATTATTTTGGTGCAGGTTCATTTAAAATTTTATCTTCTTTAAAATCAGTAATTATAAATGTTACATCTCCATTGTTTTCCTAATTATCCGTTTTATACCCAGTACTTTCTGTTCATTTTACCCATTTCTTTTTAAACGATTTCCCTAATCTTCCCTCGATGCCCTAGTTTCAGGTGGTAGAACAATTTTTTTTTCTACCTCTAGTGAGAGTTTTATCTATGTAATGGCTTAACTGTCCTTCTTTCATTTCTTTCTTGAGGTCTGCCAGCTCACTTTTCAACTACTATTGTCTTATCTCTTCTTTGCTCTCATCTTTTCTTCGAGGTCTTCCCCCCACAGAGATCATGTTATTGTTTGCTTTTTTTTGAGACTGAGGAGAAATATTGTCTAAATTTCCCATTTGTTTCCTTGAGCAAGGGAGGAAATCATTATTTTTTTAATGTGTGATCTTTGTCTTTAATATTTCATTTTTCCATTATATACATATATATAGATCCTGCCTAATTCCTTTCTTACTGCTTATCTTCAGATGGGGGCAGTCTCAACAGCTTTAAAAATGACCCTTTTTGTCTTGAAAAGCTTTATTTATTTATTTATTTATTTATTTATTTATTTATTTATTTATTTTACAATCAGCTTATATCTCTTCTTAGTTTCTGCCATTAGAAGTTTGGTGTGGTTTACAATGAAGCACCTAAAGTCAGGCTATCTGTGCAGTGATCTGGTCATCTCTGCTTCCTCCCCTCACCTCAGGCAATGTTTTAGTAGATTAGATAATAGACAAGATGGTATATCTGCATGTTTCTTCCTTACTTAGCTCAACTTCACCTGCAGTTTCTTGGTGTGGAACTGGGTCTTCACAGAGTGTTCCCTGCTGCTTCTGCTGTCTCTCATGCACCTAAATCTTACTACTTTAATCAGAGGATCATTTGATATTCTAGACCTCGGTACTTACTTTTAGAGAAGTTTATTCTTGCTTGAGGCCTGAAGAGATAGGTGTCATTTTATAGTTATTTTCCTTTATTCTAGTTTAGATTTCAATATAGTTAGCATGTATTCTTTATTTTGTGGTTTGAGCCTGTAGGTACGAATTTCATTGCTTCATTAAGGATCTTCCTGCCACCCCCATTTTTTGTTCTTTTTGGTTGTTTTCAAGGGAGAAGAGTTTAGAAAAAATTGCTTTTATTCCTTCATCTTTGACCAGAATTCTAAATTGTCTTTTAAAAAATATTTATGTGCTCTACTCTTTTTAAGTCAATTAAACATTTCCTAACACTTATTGAGTGTTTGCCATGTGCTAAGCCTTGTTCATATATAGGTTTATATAACTATTATCTCTCTGTCTTTTGTTAATGAGTTTGACACCCTTTTTAAAAAATATTTTATTTATTTATTTATTAATTAAAATTTTTTAAAATTTTAATTGTTGTTCTCATACAGTTTTCTGTCTTTTACTCCCATCTCGGCCCACTGCCCCAGCCCTCCCCACCTCCCTCCCATTTCCACACCTCTTAGTTTTTGTCCATGTGTCCTTTATACTTGTTGCTCTAAACCCTTCCCCCTTTCCCCCTGAAATTCCCTTCCCTCTCCCCTCTGGTGACTGTCAGCCTGTTCTCAATTTCAGTGTCATTGGTTATATTTTGCTTGTTTGTTTGTTTTGTTGGTTAGGTTCCTGTTAAAGGTGAGATCATATGGTATATGTCTTTCATTGTCTGGCTTATTTCGCTTAGCATAATGCTCTCCAGTTCCATCCATGCTGTTGTGAATGGTTATTTATTTATTTTTAAAGAGAGGGGAAGGGAAGGAGAAAGAGAGGGAGAGAAACATCAATGTGTGGTTGCCTCTCATGTGCCTCCCACTGGGAACCTGGTTGTAACCCAGGCATGTGCCCTAGACTGGGAATTGAACTGGCAACCCTTTGGTTTGCAGGCCCATGCTCAATCCACTGAGTTATCCCAGCTAGGTGTAGTTTCCCCTGTAACTATTATCTCTCTTAATCTCAAAATATCCTGTATGTTTTCGGTATTACTTCATTTAAAAATTAAAAAAAAACCCCAAGGTTCAGAGAAATAAATTGTCTAAGGTCACACAGAGATATAGAATTAAAACTCAGGTATTGGACTCCAAAGCTAATTTTTTTTGTTATACTCCATCTAGTCACTCTCTGTGTAATCACAAATTTTGAATGTGATTTTATGCATATTTCATAGTTATATTTCTTACTGTCACCTTTTGGCTAATTTGAATTTGATAAGTGTATTCATATATATGATGTATACCCAAAAAGTATAGTTTTTCTTCCCTTTGTGTTATCTGTAAATGGGACCAGTGAAACTTTAGGATAATTATTTATTAGAATAGTCCACTGGTGCCTGAGCATGAAGAAGATAATATTTTTGAGAATGATTACTTTTGTACCAAGTGATCCTTGTTCATCTATCATGTGATTTATTTGACATTTTGAACTGCAGAAAAATATCCAAAGCCATGCAAGTTAAATATAGCTTAGTCATTGTAATGGAAGATTATGAGTAGTTAGCTATATAGAAACATTTAAGGATAAAGTAGGGGGGATCAAAGAGGAGAATAATCAGGCCCAGGTAGTATGGTCAACTAAGTGGCTGCTCCAGTTTTCTTCTCATATCTGGTAAATATTTTCTTGTTTTTCTTAAAAAAAAAAAAAAGTCCCCATTGTGTTCTAGAGTAACAGGATCTTGAAATGCACACAAACAAAATAACATGGCACATTTGTACATGGTTTAATTACTAGTGATGGGCTGCACTACTTAGAGACGGCTTGCTTTTTCTCTAGTAGTAGTCTAGCTATTTGGCGTGGAGACCTGCTGTAAAATTCTTGACTTTCTTTCTTATTTTCCCCTTTTTTTAATTGTTATTCAACCACAGTTGTCCCCATTTACTTCCCACCACTCTCCCCCACCCCACCCACCCCCACCTTGCAAACTCAGTCCTACCCCTCTCCCCCATTGGCTTTGTCCATGGGTCCTTCATACATGTTCATTGATGACCCTTCCCCTTTTTTTCCCCGTTGTCCCCCTGCCCCAACCCCTCTGGTTTCTGTCAGTTTGTTCTTTATTTCAATGTCTCTGGTTACATTTTGCTGGCTTATTTGTTTTGTTGATTAGGTTCCACTTATAGGTGAGATCATATGACATTTGTCTTTCACTGCCTGGCTTATTTAACTTAGCATAATGCTCTCCAGTTCCATCCATGCTGTTGCAAAGTGTAGGAGCTCCTTCTTTCTTTCTGTTGTGTAGTATTCCATTGTGTAAATGTACCACAGTTTTTTTTTTTTTTTTAAAATATTTTATTTATTTATTTTTATTATTTATTTATTTATTTACTTATCTTCAGAGGGGAAGGGAAGGAGAGAGGGAGAGAAACATCAATGTACGGTTGCCTCTTGTATGTCCCCTGCCGGGAACTGGCCTGGCAACCCAGGCATGTGCCCTGACTGGGAATCGAACCGCGATCCTTTGGTTCGCAGGCCCGCGCTCAATCCACTGAGCTACACCAGCCAGGGCTGTACCACAGTTTTTTGATTCACGCATTTACTGATGGGCACTTAGGCTGTTTCCAGCACTTGTCTATTATAAATTGTGCTGCTATGAACTTTGGGGTGCATAAGTTCTTTTGAATTGGTGTTTCAGGATTCTTAGGGTATAATCCCAGCAGTGGAATTGCCAGGTCAAAAGGCAGTTACAATTTTAGTTTTTTTTTGAGGAAATTTCATACTGTTTTCCACAGTGCCTACACCAGTCTGCATTCCCACCAACAGTGCACTAGGGTCCCCTTTTCTCCACAACCTTGCCAGCATTTGTTGTCTGTTGATTTGTTAATGATGGCCATTCTGACCAGTGTGAAGTGGTATCTCATGATTCTTCACTTTCTGTTGCAAGTACTAATGTCCTATGGTGTACCTCTACAATTCTAAATACTAGTTAACTGATGGTTAGAAAGTTTTCTGCTGGCTAAATTATGTATCTAAGCAGTTTTAAATTATTGAATAAAAAACAATAACAACTGGAAGTTACATTGCTACAATACTGTGTTAATATTTCAAATATAATTACAACTATGATAAAAATTGTCAGGCAGAGCAGATCATGGTCTGAAGCCCCAAAGGTATGACCAGATGGAAAATGACTCCTTAAATATGTTGAGAGCAACTCATTCAGGTGCATTAGGGACTACATGTTTTTTTTGGATTTAAAAAAGCACTGATGCCCACAAGCTAGTGACCGCCAGACTCAAAACAGGCACTATAGTGAGTACATGGTGGTATTTAGGCAGCTACAAAAAAACTGGGTGTGCACTTTTTAAAGAAAAGAGAAACACCCTAGTGCTTTTCTTATGGCCTGTGAAATCAGAGGCTAAAAGTTTTCCCCTGAGGCAAGCTATTTTTGTAAGTGTTCTTGCCCAGAGAAGTACTATCAATTTCTCTTCTTATTTTCCAGTTCCTTGGGTTCTCATTCACATACCTCCTTATTGTTGTGCTCATTCCTATCTTTCTGTACCTCTATTTTTATAGATGTTTCCCTCTTTTTACTGTACTTGCATTGCCTTGTTTCACTTAGAAAAGTTAGTCATTGAAGTCTTTTATAGCCAATGCAGGTTTCACACAAGCACAGATCTCACCTGTTAAATAATGCTTAAAACTTGACAGAGAAAAACAGCGTGTGAGTGTGGGATGAGCATAAGAGCTAGAACTTTGGAGTCACCTATTCCTGGACCTGGACCCCAGACCTTTATTTACACATCTTTGGATTACCTTTGCACAGGTTATGTTACTTTTCTGAGCCACAATTTTCTAAAAGATGGAGATAATGCCTTTCTTAATGAATTGGTGTAAGGTGTAAGTTATATAAGTTATATAAAGAATGGCTAGTACAAGGATAAAAACATATTTAATCTGGCATATTGTACTATTGATCACAATGGTTTATTCCTTCACCTCATAATAAAGTATACTTCCTCCTCCCTACTGACTTGGTATTGGCCATGCCCTTTCTGAGCTCAGTCTTTTAGAAGCATTGCAAATTTCCACCAGATCCCTTATTCCCTGTGCCCTCTCTTATAAGAAGAGCATGTTTCAGACATAAGATGTGTCCTCAGCCTGAGGTCTAGAATAAGAAGACAATAGAGCAGACTCGAATCTGACTTACACCCTAGAGCTGACTCATAAGCTGACTTGCTTTCACCAACATGGAGTATTAGCAGAGAAATAAGTATTTGTTGTTGTAAGTCACTGAGTTTTGAGGTTGTTATGCAGTACTATTCCATTTCTGTTAGCAGTTTCTGTATTTGTCAGCTTTGCTGCAGTCACAAAGAATCCCAGAGTCACAGTGGTTTTAAACAACAAACATTTGTTTCTCAGTTATGAGTCTTCAGGTTGGCTGTGGCTGTGCGTGGCTCTCCGGCATATGCCATTTCAATCTGTGATCCAGGATAGGGGAGCAGCCTCTGTCTGGGACATGCTGTTCTCACAGCAGAGGCCAGAAGTACAAAAGGTTGATCCAAACTATGTAGGTACATTTAAAGCTTCCATAAGGATGTGGTGTATGTCATATCTTCTCATATTCCATTGGCCAAGTCACCTGTCCAAGCCTGGCGGTGGGGCAGGGAAATATATTCCATTTACTGAGAGGCACTGAAGTCATATGTCAAAGAATGAGAACAGATATTTGGGAACATAATACAATTGACCACAGTAGGCTTTTCACACATGTTAGATTTCTTCTGTCTTCTGTACTTCTCATTCCATTCTAGGTAAAACACAAATACATCTGGGAGAGGTAATAGATTAATTTAATTTCATGCAGGGTAGAAGTATTAGATACTTCAGAATAGATTCCTGTTGAGGGTACAATGGCAGCAAAAAGAATAAACAAAACAGTTATTACATGTTGGTTAGACCCATGCAGATTGATTATAATTCCCAGAAAGCATTGGGGAACTTTTCATCTTGGAAATACAATTTTTATAATGTCAGGTTTTCAGGATCCTAAAGTGAAATGGCTATGGCAGTAGTTATTTCTGTTTGACTAATTGCCCTAGGTTGACTTTTTCCCTCTCCTCAGTGCTGCAGGAATTTTTATGAGCCTTTTTAAAGTAACTGAGATGCCAGTCAGGATACTTGCAATGAACAGGTGATATCTCTAGTCTGGTTGTTGCCCCTGAGTGAAAAGTCTCTTTGGCCACAGGAGCGTCTTTGAATTGGCATCCACTGTACTAGGGCATGAAAGCTCACTAAATTTTTTTTTTATCTATTATATAACCTGCCAAAGTTTCCCTTCCCTACATTTATGCATGTCTATGGGGGTCACAGTATCTTAGAAGGGTTCTGGGGAATCTTGAACTTAATGCCACATTTAAATTCATTTTGTGACCTTAATTTCTCTTCTCTGTTCTATGTCTTGATTTTCTTGCCACTTTTTAAATATATGAGTCTTATTTTAAGCAAACCTGATAGAGAAGATGCATTAACATTCAATAAATCAGTACCTTTTAAACTTAGTATTGCATCATGAAATTTGGAAGGTTTTCTTTAAGAAGTTTAGCTTATTGACTATAAATTGGAAGACACGGTTAATATTACATTGGATTTTTATCCTAGCCACTGAAAATGAGAGCTCATTTATGTTTTTTTCTTCTTTGATGCTGATTTTCTTAAAATCTGGCAAGTGGGCAGATCAATGGCCTTTCTCTTCCTTTCTTACTGGGATATGTTCTTTGTTTTCAGAAGAAAGGTGCAACAAAACTTTCATTATTGATATAGGTACAAAATGGAGGTCTGCTCAGATATGAATAAATTATATGGACGATTTATTGTATATTGAATTTTCTTTTCTCACCAGCTTTTGAAGGGTTTATGTTCATGAACTGAGTTCAAGAAATGGAGAGGGTTTTGGAAAGACAGATACACTTATTTTGCCATGGAACATTATTATTGAAAAAGTTACTGTTGTGTTTTTGAAAACAAAGGATGTAAGTACAGCTTTTTAACTTTTTTATTTGTTTTTAAAACGGTTGCCAGTGATTGAAGAAGAGATAAATGATAGGATGTGGCTCACAGCGTGGGAATGTGTTCCAATTCATTTATTAGCTATGATTTTTCTGGGTGAAGTTTGTTTGCGTGAGGGCTTTCCATATTTAAATTCAAAAGTCATATTACAGAGCTCCTGCTACTCAGAGTAGTTTTTCTAGGCTTTGTGGGTGAAATTAAAATGAACAAGACATGTTTTCTCCCTTCAATGATCTTATAGCCTAGTGAAAGAGACAACAGTTATTACACAAAGTATTCTAATATAAAGCAAAACTTCTGTGTCCAAATAAAATATACAGTCCATGCTATCAGTATGCTAAGAGAATGAGAGACTGATTCCTGCTGGAAAACTTAAGTCTCAGGAGGACTTCATGGAAGTAGCATTTCTATTCAACAGGCAAGGGAAGTGGCATTCCACTTTTTCTAAGGAAAGAACATGAATAAAGCTGGAAAGTAGGAGAATGCAACTTTGGGGAAGTAGGGAACAGTCCTATTTAGCTAAAGTTCTGCCTGTGGTCAAGGGCATGAGGCTGTGAAGGATATTGTGGCCAGGTTAATGGAGCCTTGAATGGGATAGTAAAGATTTTGGTCTTTATGCTAAGGGGTGAAATAGAGCCAAATAGATTTTGAGCATACCAGTGACATGGTCATATCTACCAGATTTTTAGGACTATAAGATGCACCTAGGTTTTAGAGGAGGAAAATAGGAAAAAAAATTTGAAGCAAAAAATGGGGTAAAATATTTAATGACATAAATAACATAATATTTCACCAGTGTAAATGTAAACTACATTTACTAGCTAGATAAGCTACATTTGGACTATAAGATGCACCCCTATTTTCCTCCAAAATTTGGGTGAGGGGGAAGAAAAAAAAAAGAAAAGGAAAGTGCATTTTATGGTCTGAAAAATGAGGTATATATAAGGAAGATAACTAGAAAGATTATGGAAAGAATGAGCAATGAATTAACAGGAGAAGAAATTGGAATTAGAAATCGCAGGCTATTTAGAGGTTCAGGTGAGAGACAAGGGGTTAGTCTAGGGCAGTGAGAGAGAAGAGGATGGAGTTAAATTTGAGAATCATTTTGGAAATTACATAATATAAAATATTTCATTTGGAAATGAAATAATTTAATGACAGGTTAGTTTCCAGACTCAGACTCAAGCTACATTTTGTAGATAGAATTCAGATCATCTGGCAACCAATGGAATAATTTCAAGATGGTACTTTAAATCAATTCAGTAGTAGCAATCACTTTCTTCAGTCTTCTTTGATGCATGGGTATCTCATGTGGCCACGAGTTTAAGTTCTAGGATGGCAGGTGTTATCTAGTTGCATGTAAAAATCTATAGGTTATCTATAAGTAGTAATGAAACCTTTTTGCTAGTAGGCCTGGCTCTTCCTAAAGCTCATGGGAGAAAGCAAAAGTATTATTTTGAGTGATTGGAACAATATCTTGACTATAGAACTTTGTATTTTCAAAGAATTTTTATTCTCATCATATCCCATTCTTTCAATAACTCTGAAACAAAAAAATTATCATACATTTTAGAAGTTTGGGGAAACGGAGAAACAATAAGGTTAAGTGGCATTTCTGAGGTTACACAGTCAGCTGGTAGCAGAGAAAAGAAGGGCGTACAACTTCGGATTAGCCAATTTTATGTACCAGTATTACTCTGCTTTTGCTAGTTTGCCACTTGACCTAGTTTTAGTAAAATCACCATGTGTAGATATCCCAGATAAATTCCCCGTTGCCTCTAATTCATTTAAATAACACAAGAGTATATCAATAATGTACTTTGTGGCATCAAAAACATTAATTTTTTTTATTTTTATAAATTACTTTTTTGTTGTTCCATTAGACTTGTCTGCATTTTCTCTCCACCACTCCCCCCAGCCCCAGCCAAACCCACCTCCCTCCCTTGCTTCCACCCTCCCTCTGGTTTTGTCCATGTGTCCTTTATAGTATTTCCTGAAAACCCTTCTCCTCATTGTCCCCTCCCTCTCCCCTCTGGCTATTGTTAGGTTGTTCTAAATTTCAATGTCTCTGGTTATATTTTGTTTGCTTTTTCTTTTATTGATTATGTTCCAGTTAAAGGTGAGATCATATGGTACTTGTCCCTCACCGCCTGGCTTATTTCACTTAGCATAATGTTCTCCAGTTCCATCCATGCTGTTGCAAAGGGTAGGAGCTCCTTCTTTCTCTCTGCTGTGTAGAATTCCATTGTGTAAATGTACCATAGTTTTTCGATCCGTTCATTTACTGATGGGCACTTAGGTTGCTTCCAGCACTTGGCTATTGTAAATTATGCTGCTATGAATATTGGGGTGCATAGGTTCTTTTGGGTTGGTATTTCAGGGCTCTTAGGGTATAATCTCAGCACTGGAATTGCTGGGTCAAAAGGCAGTTCCATTTTTAGTTTTCTGAGGCAATTCCATACTGTTTCCCACAGTGGCTGTACCAGTCTGCATTCCCACCAACAATGCAGTGAGGTTCCCTTTTCTCTGCATCCTCTCCAACACTTGTTTGTTGATTTGTTTATGATGGCCATTCTGATTGGTGTGAGGTGGTATCTCATTGTGGTTTTAATTTGCATCTCTCTGATGGCTAGTGATAAAAGACTTAAATATAAGTCATGACACCATAAAAGTCCTGGAGGAAAACAGCAGCAGGCAAATCTCAGACATCCCATGCAGCAACATCTTCACCGATGTCCTCTAAAGCAAGGGACATAAAGGAAAGAATAAACAAATGGGACCTCATTAAATTAAAAAGCTTCTGCATGGCTAAAGAAAACAGCATTAAAATGAAAAGAGAACCAACTACATGGGAAAACATTTGCCAACGATATCTTGGACAAGGGTTTGATTTCCAAATTGTATAAAGAGCTCACATGACTCCACTCCAGGAAGACAAACAACCCAGTTAAAAAATGGGCAAAAGACTTGAACAGGCACTTCTCCAAGGAGGACATACAGAGGGCCCAGAGACATATGAAAAGATGCTCAGCATCACTAGCCATCAGAGATGTATTTCATTTATGTATTTAAAAAAATTTTTTTAGAGTGAGGGGAAGAGAGGGAGAGAAAGAGGGAGAGAAACATCAGTGTGAGAGAGAAACATTGATTGGTTGCCTCTTGGAGGCACTCTGACTAGGAACTGTAGCAGCAACCCAGGCATGTACTAGGAATCGAACCAGTGACCTTTTGCTTTGTGGGACGGTGCCCAACCAACTGACCTACACCAGCCAGGGCCACATTTTTCCTTTTCAGCTTGCATTTGCATTTCAAGGCATTGACTTATTTGGTAGTGACATTGAAACTACCGATTTTTCTCAATAACACCAGAGTCATCCCCTTCCTGTGGACTAAGTTTACTCAGGCACTGGTGAGAAAAGTGTACTTTCAGGAACTTTAAAATTTTTTCTTCGTCACCAGTGATTTGCTTTTATTTACTAGAGTCTTGTGTGTTCATGAGAAAACAGGCTCTGAGACTCTAAGTCAGAAGTCTTCAAATTTTCTTGGTTCATGGTGTCTTTAGTGTGTTGGTAATTCTTTCACAGTGACTCTGGTCCAAAAGAAGTAACAGTTTACTTTAGTACATAGCTGGAATCAAACAACTTAAGTATTCATGTACTAAAATCTTAGTAGTTGTTTGAAAAAATAATGCAGATAAAATGGAAGTAAAGAAACTACTTTAATTTAATTCTTAAATAATCACAACTGCTAATGAGATGTGTTTGTCTTTTGGGCACTGCACAACTTTTTCAAACACTGAACAAAGGTTGCCATCCTGATTTCCAGTTCCACATTGATTTTAGCATAATTGCTTTTTATCAGTGCAAAGACTGAAAACCAGCTTTGCAAAGATACAATGTCATAGAAATGAGTGTAGTGTGATTTAAAGTGGAAGCTAATTTGTCTTTGTAGATTTCGTAGTGATCAACAGATGTCCTGTATGCTGTTTCTCTTGAAAAGTTAAAATACCTTGCTGTGTTTCTGTGAGTTCTCTATGGTGTGTCAGGGTGTCTTGATACACTTAGGAACTACAGCCTTTTGTATTTTTCTATTGTCTACAATGACAATGCATTTTTCTGGGATACATCAGTGTGTCTGGAAGATGGTAGGCACTCATTAAATTTTGGTAGGTTTCCATTGTCCTGAGGCAAGCAGTTTGGTCCAGAGAAGTTGGGACAAAACAAAACAAAATAAAACATGTACAATCTGCAGTTCTGGAACAAGACATACTTCGCTGAGTTATGTTTTGCCACGCTTCTTGCTTTCCTCTAGAATGAAGTCTGAGGATTGTAAAACACTCACATGAGCTTGTCAGAGGCATAGTTCACAACCTTAATCTCCTCCCGTTTGTTTTTAATGTGAGGAACTCATTTTAGACATCTGTTCTAAGAAAAACAATTAGAGACAAATTATGATGCAGTAGTCTTATCCTGAATGTTATTTGTAGCTTGGCTAGGTCCGGTACTTTTAAGTCTTTAGTAGCTTAATAGTCTCATTTCAAGGTAAACGCTGTGAGACAAGTGTGGCTTCAAATTTCTTGTCATTAGTTGACTGAGTCACCTTGCTCTGATTCACCACTGCAGACAACCAAAATGGGAATAAAAATTTAGTGAGTTGATGCAAGGGGTAACATCTGCTTTGCTAGCATTCTACTCACTGAATATACAATTTGTAGAGTTCAGGTACTGCAATTAAAAGGAAAAAAAAAAAACAGGTAAAGCCTGGGCATCTAAAAATTTCCTTTTGAGAAAGTTTTGATACATTACAATTCTGTTTTGACTTGGCTGGGATTTTCCTTGCTTCAAAAAGTTGGTTTAATCCTCCCTGGAGTGTGAAGTGCTAACTCAATGTTTTCCTAATTATGCAGAAAGAGCACCAGATGGTTTCTGAGGGTGACACTGTAAGGGTGGGGGCACTGGCAACTGAAGCTGTGGTAAGCTTTGCAGTCCACAATCATCATCACCCAAAGCAGTGTGGGCTTTTGTGCCAGAGAACAGACGATAACATTTCAAGGTAAAAAAAAATGCCATTAGTTTTTAGGAAAGTGTTTAGGTTGCTTGTGAAGTGCCATGCAGTAGGAAAGTATTATTCCAAATAAAGCTCTTCTTGTATTATAATTATTAATGAAATATGTTTGTATGTCCTTGGAAACTTAATTTTTTCCCTTTGCCTAGACAATCATCCCAAATTGTTATCCAACAGGATCAGAATCTTCACTGAAACAAAATGTTTTTCTGGGTTTTCGTATATTTGCCTTTAGTTAGCCTGCAGGAAAGATTGGCTACTGTTCCCCACCTTGATTAATTTATCTACCTGAGAAATGGAGGATTAAATTTAATTGCTGTATCAGACATGTCTCTGTAATGGACCTTAAATCTAAGGCAATGCATTCTCCAAGATGTAGATACTTATAACAATTGTGGCAACATATAATTTCAGATAACCTGCCCTACAGGTGTATCTTATTGGAAGCATGAGTTAGGTGTTAATAATCATGATTTACCATAAAAAGATGAGTTCTTATCAAAATAGCCTTTAACTAGTAAATTGATATATATCAAAATACTTCTTTTCTCTAAGTAAGTTAACCAAATTGTCCTTTGCTTTTTAAAATGTAGTATAAAAACTGATTGAAGGTTCTGTACCAAGGTACTATTTAAGTTTATAAAATGAAAGAGAAAATACAAGTTTTACCTTTAAGAGATTTATAATCTGAAGAAAGCATGCTAAAACAATTTAAGGGTTGCATTGTTCATGGAGGCCAGGATCAGGTGCTTAATTAATACTTGTTGAAGAACAAAATTCAGTTGTACATAGGACTAAGATAAATTAAGCTATTGACTTAGACTAGTGCAGAATACTAGATTTTTATTGATATGAAGAAACAAGTAAATAAGTACCTATAGGTTGAAGTGTGAATTGAAGAGCTTTATAGTCTTTAAATTCTGAACAAAGTGTTAGAACCGTTCTTCAATTTACTAATTGGTGTATTAATAGCTTCTAAATTTTAAGAGTGGCAACACTTTCCTCTCATATGTCATTCATTCCTATTTGTTCTGATGTGACATGGCATTGTTACCAATCTTTTATACTCTCCATGATTGCACACAAAATGAGGTCAAAGATACTTGAATTAGCTTAAAAGACAGGTATGAGATGCTTAAAATTTTTTATTGAATTTATTAGGGTGACATTGGTTAATAAAATTATATAGGTTTCAAGTGTACAATTCTGTAGTGCATCATCTGTATGTTGTATTGTGTGTTCATCCCAAGTCAAGTTTCCTTCCATCACCATTTATTCCCCCTTTGCCCCTTTATACTTCCTCCCACCTGCCCCCCTCTTTGCCTCTGGTAATCACTGTACTGTTGTCTGTGTCAACGAATTTTTTTCTTAATTCCTTCACCTTTTTTACCCAAGTCCCCTAATCCCCTCCTCTCAGACAGCTCTTAGTCTGTTCTCTATGAGTCTATTTCTATTTTTTTAATTTGTGCTTTTTGTTCACTAGATTCCACATGTAACTGATATCATATGGTATTTGTCTTTCCCTGAGTAGATAATTTCATTCAGCACAATACTTTTCAGATTCATTCATGCTATTGCAAAAGGTAAGATTTCCATCTTTTTTATGGCTGAGTAGTATTCCATTGCATAAATGTACCACAGCTTTTTTTATCTACTCATCTATTGATGGGCACTTGGGCTGCTTCCAAATCATGGCGATTGTAAATAATGCTGCAATGAGCATAGGGGTGCTTATGTTCTTTCAAATTAGTGTTTCAGGTTTCTTTGGATATATTCTCAGGAGTAGAATCACTGTGTCATGAGTCAGTTCCATTTTTAATGGTTTTATTTTTACATTCTTAATTTTATTTTTAATTTTTTATTGTAATTTTTTCCATTATCATTTATACCTGCTATACCTTACTCCACTACCTACACTCACCCTCCTCCCCTCTGAAATCACCACACTGTTGTCTACTCCATGAGTTCTTTTTCTTTTTTGCTCCATCCCACCTCTGCTCCACTTTCCCTCACCCTAGAGCTGTCAGTCTGCTCTCTATGAGTCTGTCTGTATTCTGTTTGTTAATTCAGTTTGTTCATTAGATTCCACATGTGAATGAAATCATATGGTACTTGTTTTTGTATGACTGGCTTCTTTCACTTAGTATAATGTTCTCCAGGTCCACCCATGCTGTTGTAAAGGATATAATTTTCTACTTTTTATGGCTGAGTAGTATTCTATTATTTAAATGTACTGCAGCTTTTTTAATCCACTCATCTACTGATGGTCACTTGGGGGGCTTTCAAATCTTGGCAATTGTACATAACGCCGCAATGGACATAGGGGTGCATATATTCTTTTGAATTAGTCTTTAGTTTTTGTTTGTTTTTTTTTTGGATAACTTCCCAGAAGTGGAATCACTGGGTAACCAGGCAGTTCCATTTTTAACTTTTGTGAGCAAATTCTGTACTATTTTCCACAGTGGATGCAACAAACTGCATTCCTACCAACAGTGTATGAGGGTTCCCTTTTCTCCACATCCTCATGAACACTATTGATTTATTGATGATAGCCGTTCTGACAGGTGCGAGGTGATATTTCACTGAGATTTTAATTTGCATTTCTTTGATGATTAGTGACGTTGAAATTCTTTTCATATGTCTATTGACCATCTGTATGTCCTCTTTGCAGAAATGTCTATTCAGGTGATATGTGTGAGATTAACTGAAATGAAAGAGATATCATAAAAGTCACAATAAAGTTAGGTTCAATAGTTTTAAAATGAAATGTCCTGTTAAAATGATCTAGGGTATTGCCATGTTCATTGAGTTGTGTAACAGAGAAAGGAATCAACTTGAAGTGAATGATCTGCTTGATTCAATCCATTTTGCTTTTGCATAAATGGTTAAATATTCACTGCATTCCAAAAGAATATGTATGCCAGAAAGTGGGCAGAGCCAGCTGGGAGAAAGATTTGTTTATTGCTTAAGTATGCCTAGTTAAAAGAAAATAAAAACATCTTAAAAATTACAAAAAGAGGGAGTATATATTTAGTGGACCTGCCTGGGCATAGTCATGACTTGTTCTGTCATTTATATGATTTTGTTCTAGTGTTTACTCTGGTATTCATTAGCACAGGGCTAAAATACCTTTCATCTTTGTTTTGTCTAACAATGTTTTGTAGTATATTTGAAAAATAGTGTGTCATCTTAAAGGTGTTTCCTTTATGCTGAAACCAGTATACCAGGATGATAAATCCCAAAACTTCATTTTTAGATTTAGTCAGTTCTACTTATTCCAGGGAATATAAAAGATGTTTTATAAAATAAAGATGTTTTATAATGTAAAAAATATACTGTGCATAGGATTGCATACTTTAAAAAGGGACTGTGAGGACTTTTGTGAGACTCAATTCCAAAATAAACTATTTATTTGAATAGGTCATATGTATGTATGATAAAAATGTATAAAAGTACAGATGATGTAGAGTTAAAAGTAGTTATCCTACTTATTTCCTGCAGGTTTCTCAGTTTCTCAGTTCCCTCCCCAAAAGCCACGTCTATCACCAGTTTCTTATGTATTCACCTAGAGAAGCAATTTTCAACAGGTGTGCTGCAAAAATTTTTAAAACATGTAATACCTGACTATTTAGTTAGGGGCACTGACCTTTTACCTTAGGATGTCAAATAAAAAATGAAAACATCCAGCAAGAAAATAGCTGTCTGGTGTGAATGTCCTATCTTGAACCATAAATATAGAGGTCATAATAATGGAGCTGCATTTTATTGGTCACATTGCATAATAAGGCTGTGTCTGATTGCTTAATTGTTGGTACCAGAAATCCTTATATACAAGTATAGGCACCTGATTTTTTATAAAGTCACTTTGGAGTGAAAAAGGTAGGTTATTATTATTAGTAGTAGTAAATCAATCAAAATTTTACCTATTTTTATCTGATTGGCAAAATATATAATTTTTTTTGCTGTGCTGTAGACTTTTAGTAATTAGTTTATGTGTGCCATGAGATGAAAAAGATTGAAAATCACTGATCTAAAGGTATACTATAAAATGTTTCTTAAATGATATTCTTAACACAAATGGTATTGTGTTACACATGTTTACCTGTATCTTGCTTTCTTTTCATATATATATATATAAAAGCGTGTGTGTGTGTGTGTGTGTGTGTGTGTGTGTGTGTATGATATACCTATCAGAACATATAGAGCTTTCTCATTCCTTTTAAATGGCTTTACAATATTCCATTGTTTGAGTATTGTATAATTTATTTAGTCCCTTCTCATTAATGGGCATTTTGGTTGGTTCTGATATTTTGGTATCAGATATTTTGGTATCGGATATTTTGGGATATTTTGATATTTACTAGCAATATTGCATTGAATATGCTTCTAGAGTCTTCTTTGTATTGATATACAAATGTGAAGTCTGTCCAGAATGTATCCAGCCATGTACTATGAAAAATAGAGACATTTATTGAAGAAGATACAAGGTACCATAAACATTGTACATAGGACAATGATGCCTCAGTCCCCTTCAAAGTAGGTACCTTAGGACCTCACACAGTTCTCCCAGTCACCATCAGCTGTCCCATTATATTTTCCTGAATCTCTTCGAGGGTCTGAAATCTCTTCCCTTTGAAAGGTGATTTTAGTTTTGGGAAAAGCCAGAAGTCTCAGGGCACCAAATCTGGGCTGTAGGGGGCTGAGTCACTTGGATGATTTGATGTTTCACCAAAAAACTCTGTAGGAGATGAGATGCATGAACGGATATGTTGTGATAAAGCTGCCAATCACCAGTTGCCTAGCTGCAGCCTTCTGAATCATCCAAATAGTTTCCATGGAGGAATGTTCAAGCTTAATGTAAAATCTGATACAGATTTGTTGCTCTACTCACTCAGTCTTTTTTTTTTAAATTAGATTTTATTGATTACGCTGTTATAGTTGTCCTGATTTCTCCCCCTTTGCTCCCCTCCACTGAGCACCCCCCACTTCTTTAGGCAATCCCCCCACTTTTCATGTCCATGAGTCCTGCGTGTAAGTTCTTTGGTTACTCCCTTTCCTGTACTGTACTTTACATCCCCATGACTATTCTGTAACTACCTGTTTGTACTTATTAATTCCCTCACCTCTCACCCATTCTCTTACACCCCCTTCCATCTTTTTATCTTTAACCTTTGGCATTTAAATTATGATGTGTCTTGGGGTAGGCTCTTTGCATCCATCTTGTTTGGGACTCTCTTTGCTTCCTGGACTTGCATATCTATTTCCTTCACCAAATTAGGGAAGTTTTCTTTCATTATTTTTTCAAATAGACTTCCAATTTCTTGCTCTTTCTCTTCTCCTTCTGGTACTCCTATGATGTGAATGTTGAATTGCTTGAAGTTATCTCACAGGCTGCTTACACTGTCCTTGTTTTTTTTGGATTCTCTATTCTTCTTGTTCTGATTGGTTTTTTGCTTCCTTAAATTCCAAATCATTGATTTGATTCTTGGCTTCATCCACTCTACTGTTGTTTCCCTGTAAATTGTTCTTTATTTAAGTTAGTTTATCTTTTGTTTCTGACTGGGTCCTTTTTATGCTGTTAAGGTCCTCACTAAGTTCATTGAGCATCCTTATTATCAGTGTTTGGAACTTTGCATCTGATAGATTGTTTGTCTCCATTTTGTTTAACTTTTTCCCCTGGAGTTCTGATCTGTCCTTTCATTTGGACCATGTTTCTTTCTCTCCTTGTTTTATCAACCTCCCTGTGTTTGTTTTTATGTATTGGGTAGAGCTGCTTTAACTCTGTGTCTTTGTAGTATAGCCTAATGTAGTAGGTGTCCTGTAAGGTGACACAGCCTCCCCAACACCCAAGCTAGGTACTCAAGGTGAACCCTTCATGTGGGTTGAGTAAACCCTCATCTTGTAGTTGAGCCCTGGTTGTTGATGGCAGATCAATGGGAAGGATTTACCTAGGCCAGTCAGCTGCAAGGACTGACTGTGACCACTTACCACCAACCTCCACCCTCTGTGGAGAATTAGCAGTGCAGGGCAAGGTGGTGGTGTTCTGACATGGTCTGTAGCTGTCCACTGGGTCTGCTGGCCATGGAGTTTCCTGGGTGGTGCAGGCCAAGATCAGCCCCCACCTGTGTTTTGTCTGGGGCCACCCTGACTGAGTTATAAAGCAATCTGAGATGGCTGCCACTTGTACTGGGCTTGGAGATTTCCAGACGAAGCCAGTCTGTGAATCTTGTCTGTGAGTGCCAGGCCTGGGGCTCACTGAGGCCAGCTGCTGCTTGTTTGAAAGGATTTAGGAAGTTGTGAAGCATGAGCCAAGACCAGCCATTCATATGGGAAAGTAGCTTGGGTGAACCCATGAGTTGGGTGGTGTGAAGTCTCTGGGAATCTCCAAGGCAAATCAAATAGGGTTAGCCAGGTTGATAGAAACTTAGATACAGCACCAGTCTGCTGGCTCTGTGGTGGGAGGGTCCAGAAAAGTGACAATGGCCTCTGCTCACCTTGATGCCAGACACCTTAGCCTCCCCTGCATGCCACTGGTGCCCCTCAAGCTGCCTCCCTGGCACCGGAGCCCAGTGCGAGTGAGTCTGAGTAGATGAGTCTGTGTATGGGTTTTTTAAGAACTACTTGGGGCTCCAGAAGTTTCTTCCACTGACTCAATCCCTGCTGGCTTTTGCATCCAGAAGTTGTGGGGACTTATCTTCTTGGCACTGGAAACCTGGGCTCAGAGCCTGGTGTGGGGCTAGGACTCCTTGTTCCTGAGATATCCCTCCTGAATTTTTATCCACCACACATGGGTGGGGGACCACCTTGTTTTGCATCTGTGCCCCTCCTACCAGTCTGGATGGATATGGTTTCTTTAATTCCGTAGTTGTCAGACTTCCATTCAACTTGATTTCTGTACATTCTGAGTGATGGTTGTTCCATATTTTAGTTGTAATTTTGTTGTGGTTGTACAAAGAGGTGAGCCATGTCTGCCTATGCTGCCATCTTGACCAGAAGTATTCTGTCATTTTGAATGCAACAACCACGTAGTACACATGCTCACTCAATGGCGTCTATTGCCCCCACTGACTAGTACAATGAAGTCATCATTGTTCACGTACATGCATTTCAGTCCACTCACCTTGCCTGCCAGGTTACATTAATGCCATGCAAACCATTCTCATTATATTAACAGTGGTTGGACATTTTCGGGACAGACTTCATATATCTGCAGTAAAAATCTCTTTAAATGGAATTGTGGATTAAAGGTTATATGCAGTTTAATTTCTAAATAGGTATTATCAAATTGCCTTTCACAGCTGCTGTCCTAATTTGTACTTTTTAAAAAATTGTTGTTCAATTACAACTATTCCACATTTTCCCCTGTTGCTCTCCCCTGTCCTGCCCACCCCACCCCTGCTCCCATAGTCAATCCCCACCTCGTTGTCCATGTCCATGTGTCATTTATACATGTTCCTTGACTTGCTCCTCCTCCTTGTTTCCCCCATTATCCCACTCCTCTCTGGTCACTGTTAGTTTGTTCTTTATTTCTATGTCTCTGGTTTTGTTTTGCTAATTTGTTTGTTTTGTTCATTAGGTTCCACTTATAGGTGAGATCATATGGTATGTGTCTTTCACTACCTAGCTTATTTCACTTAGCATAATGCTTTCCAGTTCTATCCATGCTGTCACAAAGGGTAGGAGCTCCTTCTTTCTCTCTGCTGTGTAGAATTCCATTGTGTAAATGTACCATAGTTTTTTGACCCACTCATTTACTGATGGGCACTTAGGTTGCTTCCAGCACTTGGCTATTGTAAATTGTGCTGCTATGAATATTGGGGTGCATAGGTTCTTTTGGATTGGTGTTTTAGGGCTCTTAGGGTATAATCCCAGCAGTGGAATTGCTGGGTCAAAAGGCAGTTCCATTTTTAGTTTTCTGAGAAAATTCCATACTGTTTTCCACAGTGGCTGCACCAGTCTGCATTCCCACCAATAATGCAGTGAGGTTCCCTTTTCTCTGCATCCTCTCCAACACTTGTTTGTTGATTTGTTTATGATGGCCATTCTGATTGATGTGAGGTGGTATCTCATTGTGGTTTTTATTTCATCTCTGTCTGATGGCTAGTGATGCTGAACATTCTTTCATGTGTAATTTGTACTCTTAATTATGTCTGAGAGTGTCTGTTTCTCCAGATACTGAACTTTATAAGTGAATACTATCTCATAGTTTTAGTTTGCATTTTTACCATTTTGTATTAGATTGCTTATCTTATGTTTAAACATCAGGAATGTAAGAAAAACATGTTTTTACGTATGTATTATAGAATATGATATCCAATAGAAAGGTGCCCCAAAACAAAGGTGTTTTATCATACAGTGAATATCTGCATAACCACCACTCAGGTTAAGAAATAGACTATCTCTAGCCCCCGAAGTCCTTCTTGCTCTTCTCTCAAGCACTATTCTCCTTGCTTCTCCAAAGGTAAAGTTGTCACTACTTCTTTTTTATGCTAATCAATTCTTTGCTCTTCTTTTTAGTTTCATGTCCAGAGCATATATCCGTAAACACATACTTTTGGTTTGCTGATTTTCTATACTTTATATAAATGGAATCATTCATTACATACCCTTTTGTGTCCGGATCCTTTCATTTTGTATTATATTAGTGAGATTGGTCCTTATTATTTTGTGTAGCAGTAATTTACTCACTTTTATGGTCATATAATTCCATTTTATGACTATATCACAGTTTCCACATTCTACTGTTGACAGACATTTCCAGTTTGGGGCTAATATGAATAATGCTGCTATAAGCAGTCTGGTACAGTTGGTTGCATCTCTGTAGGGTAAATACTTAAAAGTGGAACTGCTGGATCATAGGAAGTGGTATTTTTATCTGATAATGCCAAAGTGTTTTACTAATTTATCCTTCCACCAGCATCACACAGTTCCTGAGTTTTCCTGTTGTACATTCTCCCACTATTGGGATTATCAGTCTTTGCAGATTTAGCATTCTGGTGGGTGTGATGTAACATCGCATGATTTTAATATGCATTTCCGTAAATATTAAAGAAGTTAAGCACATTTTATGTTTATTGGCCATTTGGAAATCCTTGTTTTGTGAAGTTCCTTTTAAAGTTTTTAAAAATTTTGCCTAATTTTCTACTCAATTGGTTGTATTTCTTACTGATTTATAGGACTTCTTAATATATTTTGGAAACATTTATATCTTGCCTTCATTTGGGTTCAACAAAAGTAGAGACTGTGACAATGACTAGCATGCAGATAGCTTTTTGGGAGTGATCCCCGGAAGTAGAAGAGAGGGACTGATAACAGTGAGGCCGGGAAGAAGGAAAAGCTATTACCAAGGTCACCACTGTACACATCACAGGCTTGATTCCTCCAGGACCTCTGAGAAAGGCACAGAATGTCTTCCTGAAGGAAGGAAATCTGGAACATTTATTCAGTATGTTTGAGAGTTCCCTCTAGGGGTATTTACTCCCTCAATTCCAAGCTGAGCACTGATGTACTCCCATAGGCTTCAGAGAAGATCCTGAAGCAGAAGGTAGCAGGGTGCTCAGTGAGTACCTGAGTTGGAATACTTGCCATCACCAGTAAAGTCTGAGCTCACGTGGAACTGTCTTGAAGCTATGGTTAAAATCAGAAGTGGGTCAGAGAACTCTTAAGTAGGAGTGGTGTCCTTTCTGCCTTGCAAATGTCTTGAGATGACTTTTTACTCTGTGTTTTGATAAACAGAAATACTTAATAGTTATGTAATCAAAATTATCTACCTTTTCTATTTTAGCTAATGTTTTCTATGTCTTAAGAGATCTTAACCTGAATTCATGAGGACATTTTAAAACTTTTTTGAATAGTGCATTTTGTTTTTGAAGGTTATAAAAGGTATAGATAATTTCCCCAGGATAATACACACAATTATGCACAACTGTGAGGTGTTCATGGATCCTTTGAAACCTTCCCATGTGGTAATCCCTGGAGGTTAGTTGGTCTCAGGTTAAAAATCTCTGGTTTTTGTTTTACCATTCAAATTTAGATCTATAGACCACCTGGAATGGATTTTTTAGTGTGATGTGAGTTGGGGGTCAAGTTTTATTGGATATCTAATTAACCCAAAATCAATTTTTGAAAAAAAAAAATCAACCTCTTCCTTGACCCATTGCATAGTAGTGCCAACTTATAACTTTGTTGTAAATCAAGTACCTATGTCAACTTAGTTTTTTTTCCTTCTTCTGCTCTTGATTTTGTTCCTTTGGAGTGTTTTTCTCCTCATTGAACCAATTTCTCTGTTTTAATTACTATTGCTTTATAATAAGTCTTGATATCTGGTAGACCAAGTTTATCCTTTGTGTTCTTCTTTAAGATTTTCTTGGATTTTTAAATTTTCATATAAAGTTTGTAATCAACTTAGAAAATTATATATGCACACATGCACCAAAGTTTTGGAATCTTGATTGGAATTGCATTGAATCTATAGCTTAATTTGGAGAAATTTATTTCATTATAATTTTGAGTCATCTAATACATAAGCATTGTATAGCCCTCTATTTAAGTCTTTTAACTTATTCTAAAAAATGTTTTATAGTTTACTGCAAGAGGCTTTGTGTATCTTTCATTAGAAGTTTTAGCTATTTGATATTTAATGGTTTTATATAAATGGTATTTATAAATTTATTTTTCTTATGGGTATATATAGAAATGCAATATACCTTTTTGTATAATACCCTTGCATAAAACAGACTTGCCAAACTCACATATTAATTATAATTCTTTATCGGTGGATTATTTTGAGTTTTCTATTTATGCAATTATATCATCTGCACATAATGACAATTTATTTTTTTAATCCTTATACCTTGTATTTTTTTTTTTTTTTTTACTTTCTTGTACTGTTTAAGACTTCTAATACAACATTGAGAATAGAAGTAGTGGTAGTGGATGTCCTTGTATTCTCTATCTGAAAAAGATGCTTCAAAACTTTATCATTGTGTGATTGTAAGATATTCGCTTCAAGATAATGTTTATTGTGCAGTTGTTGCAGTTGTGTCATTCTAAATATGTTAATTAAATCAAATTTGCTGATCATATTATTTAAATCTTTTATATGTGTCAATTGACTCTTTTACTGTTAACTGTTACCTTTATAGTAATACTGTTTGCTTTTAAGCCATTCTTGTTTGATATTAGTAGAATTTTATTTTGCTTAATGTTTGTATGTTATATTCTAAAAATACGTTTACTGTTATTTTTTTTGTATCCTTATCATTTGGAAGTATTGCTTATAAACCACATATAATGAGGATTTAAAAATTGGAGTATTTGTTCATTTACACTTAATCTTTATGTATTCTGTGCATTATACTTTCAACTCTGGCATACTCTGTTCTCCAATTTCTTTGCTTTTCTCTGTCACTTACCACCATCTGCAATATTATACATTACTTAGTTATTTTGTTTATTGTTTGCCTCCCCACTAGAATGTAAACTCAATGAACACAGGGATTTGGCCTATTTTACTTATTTATGTAGCCACACCACTAAGTGGATAGATATTAAAAAATTTGGCCAAAATAATGAGCTCAATGAGTTGCATTCCATATGCTCTTTTTGGAGATTTCCAAAGATATTGATTTATAAAGAAGTTCTGTGGATACAAAATCCATTTAGACAAGAACTGTCTAAACTTTTATGATCATAGAATCTTATTGAGGTGAAACATCTATTAATATTTCAGGAAACAAGTCTTCTATAGAACATGCTCAGAAAACACTGATTTAGAAGATATGATTACTGAAGGAGTGTTCCTAGGAGTTCCTAGAGTAGAGCAGGGGTGTCGAACACATTTGCACCGGTGGCCACATCAGCCTCGCAGTTGCCTTCAAAGGGATGAATGTAATTTTAGGACTGTATAAATTTTATAACTGCTCCTTAACAGTTAAATGAGAGCTCGGTGCTGCCACTGGGTAGAAACAACTTGCCAGGCTGGATAAAACAAGGTGGAGGGCCGGATTTGGCCCGCGGGCCTTATGTTTGCCACTTGTGCAGTAGAGAGTCATTTGGAGGATCCCTAGCTGGGAAGTCCATTAAATCAGGATTTAGCAAACTATGTCCAGGTGGCCAAATGTGGCTCACCACCTATTTTTATAAATAACATCTTACTGGAACACAGCCATTCTCATTTACTTATGTATTGTCTGTGGCTGCTTTTGCTCTGTGATGGTGGAGTTGAGTAGATGCAACAGAGACCGTATTACCCTCAAAGCTTATTTACTATCAGTCTTTTTACAGAAAAAAAAATTGTTTACTACCTGGATCCCTGGCGATAACTCCAAAAAATTGTTGAGCGCTTACTACTTTGTGGGCTCAACATGTTGCTAGATATTTTACACAGGCCATCCCATTTAATTATCCCCCAAAATCTTTTGAGATAGGTAATTATTTTTTTACTTGTGAAATTCTTTTATTTTTTAATTGTTGTGCAATTATAGTTGTCCCCATTTCCACCCCATTACTTTTCCCTGCCCAACCCACCCCACCTCCCACATTTAATCTTCCCCACCCCCCACATTTAATCCTCCCCACCCCCCATTGTCTTTGTCCATAGCTCCTTTATACATGTTTCTTGACTTGCCCCTTCCCCTTCTTTGCCCATTATCCCTCTCCCCTCTCCTCTGGTTACTGTCAGTTTGTTCTTTATTTCCATGTCTCTGGTTATATTTTGTTCGCTTGTTTGTTTTGTTGATTAGGTTCCTCTTATAGGTGAAATCGTATGGTATTTGTCTTTCACCTCCTGGCTTATTTCACTTAGCATAATGCTCCCCAGTTCCATCCATGCTGTTGGGAAGGGTAGGAGTTCCTTCTTCCTTTCTGCTGTGTAGTATTCTGTTGTGCAAATGGAAACCAAAGAACCAAAGGTAATATAATTATTTTTACTTTACAAGTGAAGAAAGTAAGATGTAGAGAAATTAAATAACTGCCCATGGTCGCATGTCTAATAATTGACAGAGCCAAGGTTTGAACCTGGGTCTGCCTCAGAGCCTTCATTCTTTCTATTTATACTATGCTGTCTTCTGCTTCCTGTTGTTCTAGTACAACCTGAGATAATGGAATAAATACTAAGGAAGATTAAAAACCTCATACTGTGCAATGTAATTGTTGCTCTAGGAGGTGAGTTATACAAGTACAATTGATTTTCTTTTGTTTTGAGGTTCTGTGTGCTTACAATTACTTGGGCATAACTATAGTAAATATTACATTATTTTAGAAATGTACATATGTAGAATAAAGTTTAAATAAGTAACATCCTAGGTATAATTTTGTATTTTTAACAAATTCATAACTATTTAAGTTGATTCTGAAACATACATCACCATTTGTAATTTAGAAATTATCCTTTTTTTAAATTCTGATTAGTCTTGCGTAAAGTTTATCCTAATAGAAAAGAGAGATTAAGTAAATATTTTAAGGGCAAGCCTTAAAAATCATAGCATGCCTATGATAGTAACAATTGCTACCATTTATTAAATACCAGGAGACTGTACTAATTGCTTTTCATATATCAAGTCATGTAATCTTAATAACAAATCTTTGAGGCAGAATAGTATTATTATGTGCATGTTACAGAATAAGAAATTGAGATTACTGACCAAGGAAAAAGTTAATCTGTCTTATTCCATACCTTCAGAAAAATATTGCTGATTTAAAAAAGGTTATCTAATTTTATTGCCTAAATTAAACTCGTGTTTTACAATAGAAAGCACATATACCACATGAGCATTTTCCCATACTATTACTTTTACCTAGGATTCTAAATAAAAGTTTAAATCATCACATAATATTATGCTTGGTAATAGGCTATATTTTCCTTAAACTTTTTCTTATTTTTGGATATAGGATGTAGAATTCACATTTTTTTTTGTAAAAAT